>OU342580.1:0-10000000 GCA_910589295.1 Noctua janthe
AACTAACCTAACCTAACCTAACCTAACCTAACCTAACCTAACCTAACCTAACCTAACCTAACCTAACCTAACCTAACCTAACCTAACCTAACCTAACCTAACCTAACCTAACCTAACCTAACCTAACCTAACCTAACCTAACCTAACCTAACCTAACCTAACCTAACCTAACCTAACCTAACCTAACCTAACCTAACCTAACCTAACCTAACCTAACCTAACCTAACCTAACCTAACCTAACCTAACCTAACCTAACCTAACCTAACCTAACCTAACCTAACCTAACCTAACCTAACCTAACCTAACCTAACCTAACCTAACCTAACCTAACCTAACCTAACCTAACCTAACCTAACCTAACCTAACCTAACCTAACCTAACCTAACCTAACCTAACCTAACCTAACCTAACCTAACCTAACCTGACCTAACCTGACCTAACCTGACCTAACCTGACCTAACCTGACCTAACCTGACCTAACCTGACCTAACCTGACCTAACCTGACCTAACCTGACCTAACCTGACCTAACCTGACCTAACCTGACCTAACCTGACCTAACCTGACCTAACCTGACCTAACCTGACCTAACCTGACCTAACCTGACCTAACCTGACCTAACCTGACCTAACCTGACCTAACCTGACCTAACCTGACCTAACCTGACCTAACCTGACCTAACCTGACCTAACCTGACCTAACCTGACCTAACCTGACCTAACCTGACCTAACCTGACCTAACCTGACCTAACCTGACCTAACCTGACCTAACCTGACCTAACCTGACCTAACCTGACCTAACCTGACCTAACCTGACCTAACCTGACCTAACCTGACCTAACCTGACCTAACCTGACCTAACCTGACCTAACCTGACCTAACCTGACCTAACCTGACCTAACCTGACCTAACCTGACCTAACCTGACCTAACCTGACCTAACCTGACCTAACCTGACCTAACCTGACCTAACCTGACCTAACCTGACCTAACCTGACCTAACCTGACCTAACCTGACCTAACCTGACCTAACCTGACCTAACCTGACCTAACCTGACCTAACCTGACCTAACCTGACCTAACCTGACCTAACCTGACCTAACCTGACCTAACCTGACCTAACCTGACCTAACCTGACCTAACCTGACCTAACCTGACCTAACCTGACCTAACCTGACCTAACCTGACCTAACCTGACCTAACCTGACCTAACCTGACCTAACCTGACCTAACCTGACCTAACCTGACCTAACCTGACCTAACCTGACCTAACCTGACCTAACCTGACCTAACCTGACCTAACCTGACCTAACCTGACCTAACCTGACCTAACCTGACCTAACCTGACCTAACCTGACCTAACCTGACCTAACCTGACCTAACCTGACCTAACCTGACCTAACCTGACCTAACCTGACCTAACCTGACCTAACCTGACCTAACCTGACCTAACCTGACCTAACCTGACCTAACCTGACCTAACCTGACCTAACCTGACCTAACCTGACCTAACCTGACCTAACCTGACCTAACCTGACCTAACCTGACCTAACCTGACCTAACCTGACCTAACCTGACCTAACCTGACCTAACCTGACCTAACCTGACCTAACCTGACCTAACCTGACCTAACCTGACCTAACCTGACCTAACCTGACCTAACCTGACCTAACCTGACCTAACCTGACCTAACCTAACCTAACCTGACCTAACCTGACCTAACCTGACCTAACCTGACCTAACCTGACCTAACCTGACCTAACCTGACCTAACCTGACCTAACCTGACCTAACCTGACCTAACCTGACCTAACCTGACCTAACCTGACCTAACCTGACCTAACCTGACCTAACCTGACCTAACCTGACCTAACCTGACCTAACCTGACCTAACCTGACCTAACCTGACCTAACCTGACCTAACCTGACCTAACCTTTTTTTTTTTTTTTTTTTTTTTTTTTTTTTTTCTCGATGTGGAAATCCTCAATGGATGTCCTCCGCCCAGGGGAGAGCGGAGGGGTCTGTCAGACTCGTACTGACTAAAACCACACCGGTGTTCCCTCGCACACTTGCGTCGGGGGCAACGGGATCTGATGCGACTTCCGCTGCCCCAGACTAGTGCCGGCCCGCCTGACCTGCGGGCCTCGTCCCGGGGGGGAGTGAGGTGTAAGACTCCCCCCGTTACGTCTGAGAGAGGCGCGCGTGGAACACTACGCGCCGCCGTCTCGGGTCCAGTATAATCGGGGGCGACGGATGTCCCCGAATCCGTCGCCCCTGGACCTATTTAGGGGGGCCGGAAGAGGGCGTTGTCCGCCCTCTGCCGACGCCCGGTGCGTCTGCTGCGGGAGGGGCGAGAGCTCGTCATCTCCCTCTCCCTTTCCGCAGCCTCCTTCTGCGACATGACGGTTTCGCAGAAGGACATCACCGCGTCCCAGGACTCTGCGCTGCCGACCATCGAGCGAATGACGGTCGGCAACGACAGGTCTCCTCCTACCTCCGTAACGAGCGCACGGCGCGGCTCATCCCACGCGGCGCACTCGGCCAGCGTATGCCGCGCCGTGTCCTCTAGACAATGGACGCAGTGATGGCACCGGGCGTCCGGCTCCCTGCTTATGCGACACAGGTACTTCCCGAAGCAGCCGTGCCCCGAGAGCACCTGCGTCGCCCGGAACGTCAGGGAGCCGTGCTTCCTCCCGAGCCAGTCGTCGAGTACTGGCCGGATCGCCTCGACTGTGTCGAGGCCGGCGGTAGGGAGCTCTAGCCTCCCCCGCCATTCCGCCACCATGACCTGTCGGAGCTGAGACCGGTACAACGTGATCTGTCGCTGCACCAGCCTCTCGCCCCGATCATTGGCCTCCTCACGCCACTGGTGCAGTGTGGCGAGGGTCTTCGCCTCCAGGTCCCACGGCGGGGATCCGGCCAGTACACAAGCCGCCTCGTAGGAGATCGTGCGATAACCCCGAATGACCCTGACGGCCATCGCTCTCTGCGGTCTTCGCAGAACCGCGATAGTGCGGGCCGTCAGGTCTGTCGCCCAAATCGGGGCCCCGTAAAGGGCCATCGATCGCACGATCCCCACGTACAACCGCCTACAGGCGGTACTCGGGCCCCCCAGATTGGGAAGCAGCGTTGACAGCGCGCCCGCCGCGCCCATCAACTTGGGCACCAGCCGCTGAAAGTGGGGGCCGAAGTCCCAACGGCTGTCGAGCACCAATCCTAAGTACTTCATGGTTGACTCGACAGCGATCCGGACCCCACCGACCACAATGTGTGATCCCAACGGCGGCGCCCGTCGGGGGCCATGAAAAGAAATGGCCTCCGACTTGTTGAGGGCCACTTCCAGCCCCAGGCGTCGTATGCGGCTCACCACCTGTGAGACCGCAGCCGTAGCCAGCAACGCTGCCTCCCTGTACGAGCTCCCGCGAGCCGTGACCAGCGTGTCGTCCGCATAACACGTCAGGTCCACTCCCGGCGGGAGCTCGCACCGCAAAACCCAGTCGTATCCGATGTTCCACAGGGGTGGGCCCAGAACCGAGCCCTGCGGAACACCGCACGACATCTCGCGACGGCCCGTGCCGTCGCGTCCCATGTAGGTGACACACCGTCCAGACAGATAAGCCCCCACAATGTTGCGGAGGTAGGAAGGCACCCGATGGTAACGCAGGGCCTCCCTAATGCAACCCCAGGGCAGGGTGTTGAACGCGTTGGAGATGTCCAAGGACACCGCCAGCACCACCCCACCCCGGGACACTGCTTCCTCCGCCAGGACTCTCACCCTCATGATGGCGTCGATGGTAGAGCGCCCACGCCGAAAGCCAAACTGGCTGTCGTTCAGGTTCGGCCCCTCTGTACACAAGTGGCTGACGAGGCGATCTGCGATTACACGCTCGAGCATCTTGCCCGCCTCGTCCAGCAACACTATGGGCCGATAAGCCGACGACGAATCCGCTGGGCGCCCCGCCTTCCTGAGCAGGACCAGTCGACCAGTCTTCCACCTGCTAGGAAACTGACCCCGCTCAAGGCACGCCGAAAAGAGTCCCCTCAGCGGGGGCTCCAGCTCCTTCAGGGCGAGGACTAGAGCGCGACCATGCACTCCGTCGGGCCCCGGAGCGGTGTTTTTTGCCCGGAGCCGCATCACGGCCGCGCTCATTTCCGCCTGTGTCACCTCTGGGACGGTTTCGCTCTCCTCTTCTTCTTCCGACTCTGCAGCTGTGGGCAGAGCCATCGGCGGTGGCTCGTACTCGGCTCTCTCAGGGAAGAGAGCCGTGACCACTTGCTCCAGAAACTGCGGCTCGAGACCTTCCGTTAGCGGAGGGGCCCACGGCCGAAGTTTCCCTCGGACCGTGCGGTAAGGGCGCCCCCACGGATCCCCGTCTAGGGTCGCCAGCAGCTCCTCTCTGGAGCGCGTCTTCGACTCGCCGATGGCCAGCCACAGAGCCTCCTTCGCCGCGCGGTACACCTCATACAGCGCGGCTTCTTCGTCGGGATCCCGCAGACGTCTCCTCCGATATCGCGTGTACGGGCGTCTGGCGTCTGCGCACTCGACGCGCAGCCGCTCGACCTCGACGCACCACCAGTACACGCGGCGTTTTGCGGATAGAGAGGAGACGCGTGGCATGGACGCGTCGCAGATTTGCGTCATCGCGTCGCTGAACCACTGCGCCTCCCGTTCGACGTCAACGGGACCGACGGTAGCCGACTCCCGGATCCAGGCTTGGACGATAGTGGCTTCCTCGAGAGCCTCCCTGTCGAGGCGTTTCAGGGCCCAACGCGGGCCGTCTCTTCGGGGGGCCGATTGGCTGCGACCTCCAGCGGTCTGGGTGGAGACGTCGAAGCGTATGTATCGGTGATCCGATAGCGTCTCCACCTCCGCTTCCACGCGCCAATCACGAACGCGGTGCACGACAGCGGGACTAGCGAACGACACGTCCACAATGGATCCGCCCCACTGTCGCACACACGTGTAGGCCGAACCCCGATTTAAGACAGCCAGGCCCGTCGTAACGGCCCACTCCCCTAACACATCGCCTCTCGGGTCTGTGACCGGGGATCCCCACGCCGCAGACTTGGCGTTCAGATCACCGAGAAGCAAAATGGGCCGAGGATGAGACCGGCCGACGACGGCTCCTAACTCGACAAGGAAACTCTCAAAGTCGGCGAGACTCCTGTTGGGCGAAAAGTATGCCCCGATCGTGACGATCCCGTTCACAAGGGCGGCAACCCAACCGTGACCCCGGGACACGTCAACAAGAGTCGCGCCGATGATGGCCACCAGGCCGTCCAGATCCCCTGCCCAGTTATCCCGGGGGGAGACAAAATACGGCTCAGCGACCACCGCCACATTTATCGACCACTCCGCCATGCTCAGGATCAAGAGATCCTGAGCTCTGGTGCAGTGGTTGATGTTCGCCTGGAGGAAATGGAGCGCCATCACTGGCACTCCATTTCCCCGGCGCCTCGTCCAACCACAGGCCGGGAGTCGGCCGAAGAGGTTCTAGGGGGTGCGGTCCCCGCAGCCTTGGTCCACCGCTTGCTGCGCTTTCTGGGCGCGCCGCAAGCGTTGCTGCCAGTTCTGTGCCCCGCAGACTTTCCTGCAGCCGAACAGAGGCTGCAGTTTGGCTCCGCGGAGCACTGGGACGCCTTATGGCCGGGCTGACCGCAGCGATAACACAAATCGCTGCGGTCTGCTTCGCTAGTGCACAGTGCCCGGACGTGCCCTTTCTCCAAGCACCGGTAACACTGCATGGCCCTGGGTTCCAGGAGTTTAACTCTCGCCGAAACCCAGCCCACCAGTAGACGTCCCGCGTCGGCAACTTGCTTTGCCGCAGCTACTGGACACCGCACCCAGATGGTGCCTAGCCCACCAGCGTTGACGCGGATTTCGCCCGCCCGCACATTTTCTGGCGGGCATCCGCCGCTCCGGGCTATGGCTACCACCACCTCCTCCCGGGAAACAGAGTCGTCCAGCCCATCGACGCGCACCTCAGCCGTCTTGATGGGTCTGGACACCCGGGCCTCCTCGGGGTTGAGGACGTCCCTCAGCTTTGCAGCTAGAGAGTCCGCCCTCTCGGCACTGCTGGTCCCCGCCAACTCGAACATCTTGGCCCCCGTGGCTGCCGTTCTAAAACGGAAGCCGTCCGGGGTGCCAAAATCGGCGAAGACCAGTTTGCCCCTCGCCTCCGCCAGTACCTTCTGGTACGTCACGCCCCTCTCTTTGGCTTCGGGCTGCAGCGTGACCACTACAGCCTCGGAGCGAGGGACGCGGATTTTTGGGGCCTGCCCCTTGGACCCCGGCGCGTTCTTGGCCTTGCGGCCCCTCTTCTGCCTCTTTTTACGGCTTTCGGCCGTCTTCCAGACACCCTCTTTTTCTTTGGGGGACGAGCTGCTCTCCTCAGTGGCATTTCTCGTCCCCTTCACTGCCTTTTTGCCCCCCTCTGCGGGCTTTTTGGGTGCCTGCGTGGGCTTTTTTGGCGCAGGTGGCGCTTTAGCCACCTGTGCCCACGTTGGGCCAGCCGTTGCTGGGGCGGGCTCCGCCTCCTTCCTCCGCTTATCTGCCGCCAGCGGCGGACGAAGCCTAATAGGGGGGTTGAGCCTGGGCTCTAGGCTGTCCAGGCGGGCGGTCATGATGTTCAACAGCCGGTTGAACTGGTCTTCCCCCAAAGACCCGCGTTCTGTGGGCAGAGCACGACTGTCCGTAGTCGTCGCACCCTGCTGCCGGCTGAAGTCTGCCCTCAGGGCGCTGACCTCCCGCTGGAGCTCCTCCATCCTCGTTTGGAGACGGTGATTTTCCTCTCGGAGCTTCACCGTCTCCTCCGAGATCGTGCGGTCGAGGAGGACGTCCACCGCCTCCTTGATCCCGTCCGCCGCCTCCTTCAGGGCCCGCGTGAACGTCCCCTTCAGGTTGCCAGACTTCGTGGCTACCTTCAGGACGACGTCCACGCCGTCCAAAACTTGGCGGCTAAGGGCCTCTGCCGTCAAGCCCTTAGGAGTTGCGGCGGTCTGCGTCCGCCTCTCCCTTGCCCGTCGAGCCAACTCAGCGACCTCGTCGGTTGCGATGGCCTTCCGGCCCTCTCTTCTCGCGGCTTTGAGCTCCGCTTTGGTGCTTAGCAATGCAATGGAGACCTCGGCATCACCTTGCTCCATCTGCATAGCACCGTCGGAGTTGCTAACTCCGCTGGCCACCGACGTATCGGTGGGGTTGGGCTTTAGGAAGCGGCCCCGGGAGTCGCGTGACGCTGCCGAAACTCTCGCTCCGGAAGGCACCCCGCGTCCTCTGCCCCTCCTGGTTGTTGGCACCTTGGGGGCTGGCAGGTTCTCCTCGCTAGAGGACAAACCCGCCGAACCCGCGTCCGACTCACAGACACGCGGCCGCTTCCCCCAAAACTTGGAGGGAGCAGCCGTAACTGCACGCGGTGTGTCGTAGACCTCCGACAACACATTCACCCTTTCGAGGACCACGCGTGGCTCCGCTGGAGCCTCCGCTCCCGGCCTCAGTGATGCAGTACCAGAGCCTGATACTGCGTCCACCGCATGGCGCTCGACCCGTCCTCGGTCGGGATTTTTAAAATTAAAAGAGATGAGGTCTTCAAAAGACCTCGATCTCGAGGAGCCTCCTCGGCTCTTGTTGCCATCCATGGCAAGTGGAAGACGGTTGTTGCCCTCCCCAGAATACGAGGGGCTTGACGATCCCGAAGGGATCGTGGCGGATTCTCCAGCTGCTGAGCAGCTGGTACCGCCCTGGGGTATTACTTTACAATTCGTCTTTTCCATGTAGTTTTTGTCCTTTGAAGGGTGTGGTCCCTATCTCCTTACTTTCATCGATTCCCCCCCCTTTTTAATCCCTTATGACCATCACCCTCACAGTTACGTCTGATGGGCAGACGCGTACCAGAGGGCGACGAATGTCATGATCCCAGAACATGCCCCGCAACGACCGTCGCGTGGCATGTGTAGGACTATCCCCAACCCTGATTCACTCCCCGAGGACCCCGAGGACCCCGAGGAGTGAATCACTAATCACGTACCGTCCGATAGCCCGCTCCGTGAGCCATCGCACGGTACACGACGAAATAACCCCACCCTGATTCACTCCCCGAGATTCTCGAGGAGTGAATCACTAATCACGTACCGTCCGATAGCCCGCTCCGTGAGCCATCGCACGGTACACGACGAAATATTCCCGACCCCTGATCTACTCCCCGAGGAACTCGAGGAGTGAAACGCAAATCACACATCGTCCGATAGACCCGCTCCGTGGGTCATCGCACGATGTACGATGTGACCCCTCCCCATATTCACACTCCGATGACTCGGAGCGTGAATCGCGCACTGTCCGGAACGACGGACAGGACACCCCTCGCAAGAGTCTGAGGCGACTCCTGTGTGTCTCTCTTAGTCTGGTCTCTCACTTGGAATGGGAAAACTCCAAGATCACTGAGACACTCAAGCCCCACCACGACGACAACGTGGAGACACCCTCGGTGGGGAACCTGACCTAACCTGACCTAACCTGACCTAACCTGACCTAACCTGACCTAACCTGACCTAACCTGACCTAACCTGACCTAACCTTTTTTTTTTTTTTTTTTTGTTAAGCGGTGAAAAATGCCTAACGCATACCTCACCGTCCGGGGAGACGATTTGGTTATGTGGGGCTTGCACCCACTAAAAAACACCGCCGTGAGCCTACTCTCGCCTTGACGAATGGGCCGCGAGAACTGCTACGCATGACGTTCGCGGCACATCCAGCGCAACCCGCCTCCGTGCACCAAACTCCTTTGGCGATGTCCAGGCTCAACTGAGACATCGCCACCACTCGTGAGGGCCGTTCGATGCGACGACGATAGACTCCCCGATCTATCGCCCGCTGGCACCTCCTAGGGCGGCATTAAATCGCCATGGCGCCTCCTCCGCCGCCCTGTCCTCCTGCGACGAATCGCGTCTGCGAGGGAGTCCTCCTCTCTGACGCGCTCCGCCGCCTCCTTCTGCGAGATGACGTCCTCGCAGAAGGACGCCACTGCCTCCCATGCCTCCCCGCTGTCGACCATGGCCTTGGCCACGGCCGGTAAGGAGAGGTCTGCCCCGATTGCTGCTGCGAGAGCACGGCGCTGCACCGCCCAAGCAGGACAATGCTCGAGGGTGTGAAGCGCCGTGTCCTCGCTGCAGCCGCACTGGTGACACACGGGAGTCGCCTCCCGTCTGGCCACTTTGTGCAGGTATTTGCCAAAGCAGCCATGCCCTGACAATACCTGCACCAGACGGAAGGACAACGTCCCGTGTCGCCTCCGTGTCCACTCTTCCAGGATCGGCCGGATCGCCCCCACGGTCCAGTGACCTGCACTGGGCGTCTCCAGCCTCACCCTCCAAATCCGTAGGGTTTGGGATTGGGCCTCTCTACGCCACCTCGTGACCAGCTCAGGTGGCGGGCGCGTGCCACTCTCCGCCTGCAGGTCTGCGCCACGTCGGTAGACCTCGGCGAGCACCTGCGCCTCTAGATCCCACGGGGGTGTACCCGCGAGGGCGCACGCCGCTTCCACTGATACGGTCCGGTATCCGCGTATGACCCTGACTGCCATGACTCTCTGTGGCCTCCGCAGTAGAGCCTTGTTCTGGACAGACAGGGACTCCGCCCACACCGGGGCCCCATAGAGCGCCATCGAGCGAACCACCCCCGTGTACAGCCGCCGGCAAACCACGTTTGGTCCGCCCAGGTTTGGCAACAGCCGGCTGAGGGCGGAAGCCGTGCCGATCAGCTTCGGCGCAAGCTGAGCAAAGTGCTCGCCGAAGTTCCACCTCCGGTCCAAAACCAGGCCCAAGTATTTCATGCTTGCCCGTACCGCTATTGGTGCACCACCAATAGTGAGGTGTGCGCCGGCCGGTGGCCGTCGTCGGGGCGCATGAAACACCAGGGCCTCCGTCTTTTCTAGGGCCACCTTGAGGCCCATCGCCTCGATTCGCCCCACGACGAGGGACGTGCCCTCAACGGCGGAGCGTGCCGCTTCCTCGTAGCTCCCTCCCCGGGCCGTGACGAGAGTGTCATCAGCGTAGCAAATGACGCCCTGCCCGGGGGAGAGCAAACAGCGCAAGGACCAGTCGTAGCCTATGTTCCACAAGAGCGGACCCAAAACCGACCCCTGTGGAACACCGCACACGATGGCCCTGCGCACAACTTGGCCGTCGCGTCCCTCGTAGGAGACAAACCGCTCCTGCAGGTAGTCTGCTACTAGCAGCCTCAGGTAGGCGGGCACCTGATGGTAGCGGAGCGCCTCCTCGATGCAGCTGAATGGCAGAGTGTTGAACGCGTTGGCGATGTCTAAAGACACCGCCAACAACACCCCGCCCTGGGCGACTGCATCTTTCGCCTCGGCCTTGAGGCGCAAGATGGCGTCTATTGTCGAACGCCCTGCCCGGAAACCGAACTGGGCGTCCGACAAGTTTGGGCCTACTGCATCTAAGTGCCGGACGATGCGGGTAGCGAGAATCTTCTCTAGCATCTTCCCCGCCTCGTCCAGCAAGACAATCGGCCTATACGCCGATGGAGACTCCGGGGGCCGCCCTGCCTTCTGGAGCAGCACCAGTCGACCCTCCTTCCAGGCCTTAGGGAACCGTCCCGACGTTAGACAGGCGTCAAACAGCTCCCTAAGCCTATCTTCCAGGGCCGCCTCAAGAGAGAGGGCCAGCACCCTTGCAGGCACTCCATCCGGTCCGGGGGCAGTCCTCTTGGACCGCGCCCTCAAAATTGCTGCCCCCATCTCCGCGTCAGATATTGGGGGAGTCTCCACTTCCGCATCTTGGTCGGCCTCCGCTTCGGCCATTGGCGGGGAAAGATGATCCGCCCGATCCGGGAAGAGTGTCTCCACGACCCTGACGAGGAACTGAGGCTGGAGGGTTTCCGTCAGTGGGGGGCCTTGGGCACGGAGTTTTTTCCGCGCCGCACGGTACGGACGCCCCCAGGGATCACGGTTTAGATCCTCCAGTGCCTCAGCTCTCGATTGCTCCTTCCCTAGACAGATCGCCAACTGCAGAGCCCCCCGAGCGTTGCGGTATGACTCATACAATTGGGTCTGTAGGATCTCCAGCTCTTCATCACGGCGGCGTAACCTGCGAACCTGTGAGTAGGTCCTCCGGGCAGTTATACAGGCCGCGCGGAGGTCTGCTATCTCCTGGGACCACCAGTAGACCGCCCTCTTTGGAGGTTGTCTTCGGGAGCGAGGCATGGCTGCATCGCACACAGCCGTCATGGCTTCGCGAAAGCGGTCAGCCTCGACGTCGACTCCCTCTGCTGCAGGTGGCGAGGACAGCCAAGCCTGGACAATGGCTGCTTCCTCTAGGAGGTCCCCGTCAAGCCGCTTCAACGCCCACCGTGGGAACTGCCGAGCGTCAGGTCGTGGATACACTGTTGGGCCCGAAGAGGCGGAGACATCCATACAGATATACAGGTGATCCGATAGAGTCTCCACACTCTCTAGGACCCGCCAACCCTGAACCCGTGCGGCGACAGCAGGGGTAGCGAACGAGAGGTCCACTATTGACCCCCCGTGCTGCCGGACGCATGTGTTAACGGAGCCCCTGTTTAAAAGACAGAGGCCCGCAGCCGTTGCCCATTCCTCGACCGCCTCCCCCCTGATGTCCGTCGTGGGGGACCCCCACGCGGTGGATTTCGCGTTGAAGTCCCCCACAACGATGGCGTGGGACGGCATCACTCGTCGAACCGAGGTCCCCAGGCGGTCCAGGAAGTCCTCGAACTCCGCTAGGCTCCTGTTTGGAGAGAAATATACCCCGAAGAGAATTATGTCCCCCCAGGTGGCCGCAACAAATCCTCGACTCCTCTCTCTGAAGGAAAGTGGCGCCGAGGAGCTGATAATAGCAACAGAGCCGTCAATGTCACCTACCCAGTCAGGGCGAGCCGGGACGAAGTATGGCTCCGCCACTACGGCCACACCTATCGTCCGCTCCGCCATGGTTTGGAGAACCAAGTCCTGCGCACCAGCACAGTGGTTCAGGTTCGTCTGGAGGAGAGAATGAAAACGAACCGGGTCCATAGTTAGTCCGTAATCATTATCGCCCCCTGCGATGGCTCCTCCAATCGCACTGCGCCGGAAGCAGTTGGGCGCAGAGTTGTCACACCGTTCCTGCCAGAACGGACCGGCGGCCTGCAGTCCTTTCTGCCAGCGACGTGGCCGGTCGGTCGTCCTGCCGCTGCGCACAGTAAGCAGTGCGGGTCGGCAGCGCACGCGGACGCCGGATGCCCCGGCTCACCGCAGCGGAAACAGTGTCCACTGAGGTCTACGCCAGAGGCGCACCTCCGGCCCACGTGTCCTAATCCCCAGCACCTGTAGCACCTCATGGGCCGAGCGTCCAGAACCACGACTCTGGCAGAGCTCCAACCCACCAAGAGCCGGCCGGCGTCGGCCAGCTGTTTTGCCACTGTAACGGGGCAACAGATCCACACAGAGCTCGCGCCTCCCGGGCCAGATCGAATTGGACCGACTCGGAGAGCGTCTGATGAGCAGCCAGTCTTACGCGCAATCGCGTCCTGCACGTCCTGCCCGGACACGGAGTCGTCAAGCCCCGAGATGCGCAGTTCAGCGCACTTCGTCGGTCTGGAGACCTTGACCTCCTCTGCGAAGACCGCTCGCAGTTTCTCTGCAACGCGGTCTGCCCCCGCAGTGCCTTCGGCCCCTGGGAACTCCAGCATGCGGGCCCCGGTTAAGGCTTGTCGGAACCTGACATCTGTTATGCCAAGCTCCTCCAGGTTTACGGCTTGCCTGGCCTTGGTGAGGACGGCCGCGTACGTGACGCCCCTGTCCGCTGCTTCAGGCTGCAGGGTGAGTACTACCGCAGCAGACCTGGGCGCACGAAGCCCTCTCTTGGCGTTCTTGCCCTTTTTGGGCCCGGAAGACTTGTTGCCCTGAGCGGTGGAGGCCGCCACAGTCTTCTGTGGCAAGGAAGACGAAGGTCCTTTGTTCTTCTTATTCTTCTTCTTCCTTTTCTTCCTCCTCCCTGCGGTCTGCCAGCCGTCACTGGCAGACACCGATTGGTCTGCATTGGGGGCTCGCATAGTGGCCGTTGGAACGGACCTACTTGGAGGAGCACCACTCTTCGTTTTAGGCACCGCAGACGGCACCTGAGGAGCCACGGAAGGCTGTTTCGGCCTGTTGCCAGTGCCGCCAGCGCTGCTAGCAGGAATCCTGCGGTCCGCTGCCAGAGGCGGACGAACGGTCCTGGCCGGCAAAAGTCGGTCCTCGATGCCTGCAAACCGGGCATCCAACATTTTCCCGATCTGGGAAACGATGGCATGCGCCTGCATCTCGCTCGTAGATGGTCCCTGCGGGAGCGACTTATCTGGAGCAGAAGAACCTTCCGGCCGTACCCGGAGACCCACGACTTCCTCCCGCAGAGCCACCATCTCTCGACGGAGGGCTTCGACCTCCATTCGCAGTCGGTCGTTCAGCAGGTGAAGCCTTCGGGTCTCCTCACTGGAGCTCCTGCTGGCGAGCCCTTCTATGGCCAGTCTGACCCGCTGTGCTGCCTCTCTAATTGCTCGCTGACTCGTGCCCTTTAAGTTTTTGGACTTTCGAGTGGTGTCCAAAACCACCTCGATGTCCAGTAGGGCTCTTTGCTCAAGTTCCTCTGCTGTGATGGAGGAACTCTGCCCGTTTAGCGGAACCTCAGCGCTGACAGGCGTATCCGTACTTTCCACTAGAGTCGCGTTGACGGCCATTTGGCACGCCGGCGACACGCTCATTGACTCGTCGGAGCCGCTCACTCTGGCCACCGGCGTACCGGGGAGCTTCAAAAAGCGGCCCCGGGAGTCGCGTGACGCCACCGGGGTGCTTGCACCGGAAGGCAACCCGCGTCCTCTGCCCCTCTTGGTTGTCGACACCTTGGGGGCCGGCAGGTTCTCCTCGCTAGAGGACAAACCTGCCGAACCTGCATCCAACTCACAGACACGCGACCGCTTCCCCCAAAACTTGGAAGGAGCGGCCGCAACTGCCTGCGGTGTGTCGTCAACCACCGACAACACGCTCACTCTCTCCAGAACCACGCGTGGTTCCACTGGAGCCTCTGCTCCCGGCCTCAGTGACGTAGCGCCAGAGTCCGACACTACGTCCACCATGCAGAGATCACCCGTTCCTCGGTCGGGTTTCTGATGACTAAAAGAGATGAGGTCTTCAAAAGACCTCGATCTCGGGGAGCCTCCTCGGCTCTTGTTGCCACAGGCAAGTGGTAGACGTTTGTTGCCCCCCCCAGAATACGAAGGGCTTGACGACCCCGAAGGGGTCGTGGCGGATTCTCCAGCTGCTGTGCAGCTGGTACCGCCCTGGGGTATAATCTTCCAAGACGTCTTTTTCATGTTTAATTTTTTCCTTTTAAGGGTGTGGTCCCTATCTCCCTACTTTCCATCGTTTCCCCCCCCCCCCCTTTTGTTCCCTTATGACCATTCTATCACCCTCATGGTCACGTCTGATGGGCAGACGCGTACCAGAGGGCGATGAATGCCATGATCCCAGAACAAGGGAATATCCCCAACCCTGATTCACTCCCCGAGGACCCCGAGGAGTGAATCACTAATCACGTACCGTCCGATGACCCGCTCCGTGAGCCATCGCACGGCACATGACGAAATATTCCCGACCCCTGATTCACTCCCCGTGGAACGCGAGAAGTGAATCGTGAATCACACATCGTCCGATAGACCCGCTCCGTGGGTCATCGCACGATGTATGATGTGTCCCCTCTCCATATTCACACTCCGATGACTCGGAGCGTGAATCGCGCACTGTCCGGAAAGTCGGACAGGGCACCCCTCTCAAGAGTCTGAAGCGACTCCCGTGTGTCTCTCTTAGTCTGGTCTCTCACTTGGAATGGGAAAACTCCAAGATCACTGAGACACTCAAGCCCCACCACGACGACAACGTGGAGACACCCTCGGTGGGGAACCTGACCTAACCTTTTTTTTTTTTTTTTTTTTTGTTTCGGGGTGGAAAATCCTCACGGATGTCCTCCGCCCAGGGGCGGGCGGAGGGGTCTGTCAGACTCAAACTGACTAAAAACCACCCCGGTGTTCCCTTCCCACACTTGCACCGGGGATCATGGGAACTAGTGCGCCTTCCACGATCCCCGGCTAGTGCCGGCCCGCGTCTGCGGGCCTCCTCAAATCCACGGGGGGAGTGAAGTGAACACCCCCCGCAACTTTCATTAGGGGCGCGCGTGGAACACTACGCGCCACCGCCTCGGGTCCAGTTATATGGGGGGCGGCGGACGTCCCCAAGTCCGCCGTCCCTCTGAACCCGTTTAGGGGGGCTGGAAGAGGGCATTGTCCGCCCTCCGCCGACGCCCAGTACGTCTACTGCGGGTCCGGAGAGTGGTCTCGACCTCCCTTATCCTTTCCGCAGCCTCCTTCTGTGAGATGACGGTTTCACAGAAGGAGATCACCGCATCCCACGACTCTGCGCTCCCGACCATCGAGCGAGCGACGGCCAGCAGCGACGGGTCGGTTCCGACTTCTGTTATAAGGGCACGGCGTGGTTCCTCCCATGCGGCACACTCTGCCAGCGTATGCCGCGCCGTGTCCTCCAGACAGTGGACGCAGTGATGACACCGGGCGTCCGGCTCCCTGTTTATGCGACACAAGTACTTGCCGAAGCAACCATGCCCCGAGAAAACCTGTGTCGCCCGAAACGACAGGGAGCCGTGCCTCCTCTCGAGCCATTCCTCGAGCACTGGTCGGATCGCCTCGATGGTAGCGAGACCGGCGGTAGGGCGCGAAAGCTTGTCCCGCCATTCCGCTACCAGGACCTCGCGGAGCTGGGACCGACGCAGATCGATCTCTCGCTGCATCGGCTCACCGCCCCGCGTCCGCGCCTCCTCGCGCCACCGGTACAGTGACGCGAGGACTCTCGCCTCTAGGTCCCAGGGTGGCGACCCGGCCAGTACACAAGCCGCCTCGTAGGAGATTGTGCGATACCCCCTGATAGACCTAACGGCCATCGCCCTCTGCGGTTTTCGCAGTATTGCGATGCTTCCGGCCGTCAGGTCAGAGGCCCACACCGGGGCCCCGTACAGGGCCATGGATCGCAAGACCCCTAGGTACAATCTCCTACAGGCGGTGCTCGGGCCCCCCAGATTGGGAAGCAGCGTTGCGAGCGCGCCCGCCGCGCCCATCAACTTGGGCACCAGCCGCCGGAAGTGGGGGCCGAAGTCCCAACGGCTGTCGAGCACCAATCCCAGATACTTCATGGTGGACTCGACAGCAATCTGGGTACCCCCGACCACAATATGTGATCCCGGCGGCGGCGCCCGCCGGGGGCCATGGAAGACCATGGCTTCCGACTTGTTGAGGGCCACCTCCAAGCCCAGGCGCCGTATGCGGCTCACGACCTGCGAGACCGCAGCTGTCGCTAGCAACGCTGCCTCCCTGTACGAGCTCCCCCGGGCAGTGACCAGCGTGTCGTCGGCGTAACACACCAGGGCCACCCCCGGTTGGAGCTCGCCTCTCAGCACCCAGTCGTACCCGATGTTCCACAGGGGTGGGCCAACGACCGAACCCTGTGGGACACCGCACGACATTTCGCGCCGGCCTCCGCCGTCGCGTCCCCTATAGGTGACACATCTTTCCGCTAAATAAGCCCCAACGACGCGACGGAGGTACGGGGGCACCCTGTGGTAGCACAGCGCCTCCCGAATACAGCTCCAGGGCAGGGTGTTGAAAGCGTTGGAGATGTCCAAGGACACCGCCAACATCACCCCACCCCGGGACACCGCTTCCTCCGCCAGGACTCTTACCCGCATTATGGCGTCCACAGTGGAGCGCCCATGCCGAAAGCCGAACTGGCTATCGTCCAGATCCGGCCCCTCTCTGTACAAGTGGCCCCCGAGGCGGGCAGCAATGATCCGTTCGAAAAGCTTACCCACCTCGTCCAGCAGCACTATGGGCCGGTATGCGGACGGCGAGTCCGCTGGGCGCCCCGCCTTCCTGAGCAGGACCAAACGACCCGTTTTCCACTGACTAGGGAATTGGCCCCGCTCAAGACAAGCTGAGTAGAGTCCTCTCAGCTGGGGCTCTAACTCTTTCAGAGCGAGGGCAAGCGCGCCGCCGGGAACTCCGTCGGGTCCCGGGGCAACGGTTTTGGCCCGAAGCCGCGTTATTGCCGCCCTCATCTCTGCTTGTGTCACCTCAGGGACGCTGACGTCATCGTCATCCTCTGACTCCGTGGCTGTGGGCAAAGCCATCGGCGGCGGTATGTGCTCCTCTCTAGCAGGAAAGAGAGTTGCGACCACTTCCTCCAGCAGCTGAGGCTGCAGACTCTCAGTGAGTGGGGGCGCCCAGGAACGAAGTTTCCCTCGGACCGCACGATAAGGGCGCCCCCACGGATTTACGTCTAGTGTCGACAACATCTCTTCCCTAGCTCGGGTCTTCGCCTCGCCGACGGCTAGCCACAGAGCCTCCTTCGCCGCGCGGTACACCTCATACAGCGCGGCCTCTTCTTCCGGAACCCGACGACGTCTCCTCCGGTATCGGGTGTACTGGCGTCTCACCTCCACGCACGCCACGCGCAACTGCGCGATGACAGCGGACCACCAGTACAGCTGGCGCCTTGTGGGTTGGGTGACACGGGGCATAGACGCATCGCAAATTTGCGCCATCGCCCCGCGGAACCACTGCGCCTCCGCTTCGATGTCGACGGGTTCGTTCGACGGCGTTTCCCGAACCCAGGCCTGGAGGATTGCGGCCTCCTCGAGAAGTTCCCTGTCGATTCTCTTGTACGACCAGCGAGGACCGTCCATTTGCGGGGCCGACGGGCGACCACCGCCCGCAGCCTGGGTGGAGACGTCAAATCGAATGTATCGATGGTCCGACAGCGTCTCCACCCCTACGGCAACTCGCCAGTCGCGTACACGGCCCGCAACAGCGGAGCTTGCGAACGACACGTCCACTATGGACCTGCCCCGCTGCCGCACGCACGTGTACACCGAGCCTCGGTTTAGGACGGTCAGGCCGGTCTCGACCGCCCACTCCTCCAAAACCTCACCCCTAGAATCGGTGATCGGAGATCCCCAAGCCGCAGACTTGGCGTTGAGATCCCCGAGCAATAGCACCGGGCGAGGGTGGAACCGGCTCACGACGGCACCTAGCTCGACAAGGAAGTCTTCGAAGTCAGCGAGACTCTTGTTGGGAGAGAAATACGCCCCAATTGTGACTATGCCGTCCACGAAGGCGGCCACCCAACCATGTCCTCGGGACGGACTGACAAGAGTCGCGCCAATGATGGCCACCAAACCATCCAGGTCCCCCGCCCAGTTATCGCGGGAGGGGACAAAATACGGCTCGGCGACCACAGCTACGTGGATCAACCACTCCGCCATGCTCTGGAGCAATAGATCCTGAGCTCTGGCGGCGTGGTTGATGTTAGCTTGGAGGAAACGGAATTGTGCCATCAATGACATTCCATTTCCTCGGCTCCTCCTTCCCTGGGTCGGGAGTCAGGCTTTGGGAGAGGCGCAGGCACTCCGAAAGCCCTAGACCTTCTTTTTTTTGGACTTGGGTGCCTTGCAGGCCTTCCCGCCAAGTCTGTGCTCCGTGGGCATTCCTGCAGCTGCACATAGGCTGCAGTTTGGCACTCCGGAGCACTGGGCCGCCTTGTGGCCGGCTTGACCGCAGCGGAAACACAGTTCGCTGCGATCAATTTGTGCAGTGCACTGTGCCCGGACATGCCCATTTTCCAGGCACCGGAAACACTGCACAGCCCGCCTTGGCAGGAGTTTGACCCTGGCAGACACCCAACCCACCAGAAGCCGTCCGCCGTCTGCAGCCTTGTTCGCAGCCGCTACCGGGCACCGCACCCAGACTGTGCCCAGCCCGTCCGCGCCGCTGTGAATTTCGCCTGCCACCACACTCTCTGGCGGACATTCACCGATTCGGGCAATGGCCGCCACTACTTCCTGTGCGGTCACCGAGTCGTCCAGCCCACCTACGCGCAATTCAGCCGTGACAGTGGGCCTGGACACTCGGGCGTCCTCTGGCTTGAGGACTTCCCGGAGCTTGGCGGCCAAATTGTCCGCCCTCTCTTGTCTTGCAGCACCCGACACTTCAAGCACCTTGGCACCCGTGGCTGCCGTTCTGAAAACGAAGCCAGCCGGGGTGCCAAATTCGCTAAATTTCAGCTTCTGCCTCATTTCCGCCAGGACTGACTTGTAGGTCACTCCCCTGTTTGCGGCTTCGGGCTGCAGTGTAATAACTACAGCCTCGGAGCGTGGGGTAGTGACCTTGGGCGGCCTCGTGGTCTCTGGTCGAGTCGGTCCCTGGCGGGGTGTCGGCTGCGACGCCCTCTTTTTGCGGCCCTTCTTCACCACCGTCGTCCACGCCTCCCGAGTGGGAGGTGCGGTCGCCGGGAGCGCTGTCTCTTTTGAGGTAGGGGGTGCGGTCGCACCCGCCGCCTTCTTCTTGCGGAGGCCCCCTCCACCCACCGTCACATTGGTGGGAGAAGCGGTCGCTGGAGGCTGGGAGGTTTGGAGGAGAGGCACGGACGCACCCTGCACTGGCTTCCTGGGTCCCGCCGCGGACTTATTGCCCCCCTCTGCAGGTTTCTGAGCCACCTGCGTGGGCTTCGTCTTAGCGGACTCTTCCGTCCTCCGCCTATCCGCCGCAAGCGGGGGCCGAAGGATTTCAGCTGGGGGGAGTCGAGACTCAATTGCCTCCAGGCGGGCACTCACCATACCACCACACTGCACCATGCAGATTCTCGCCACCCTCTCTATGTCGTAGTCCGACAAGCTTAGAGATGATGGCGCCGCAGGTGCAGGCGCCGACGTGGGAGCTGCCTGCTGCTGTCCGACACTCCGCTGAGCGGCAAACTCTCGCCTGAGGTCCTCCAGCTCGGATCGAAGACGGCTGTTCTCCCTCCACAACCTCGCCGTCTCCTCCGAGGTCGTGCGGCCATGAAGAGCCTCCACTGCCTCCCTGATCCCCTCTGCCGCTTCTTTGAGGGCGTGCATGAACGAGCCCTTCAGGTTGCCGGACTTGGTCGCAACCTTCAGGACAACGTCCACGCCGTCCATCACCTGGCGGTTGAGAGCCTCTGCCGTCAGGCTCTCCCCATTGGCCGCCTGAGCAGACCGCCGCTCTCGGGCCTGACGGGCCATTTCGGCGACCTCATCAGCCGCGACCGCTCTGCTCTGCGCACGCTTCGCGGCGTTGGCCTCCGCCTTTGTGCCCACCAGAGAGACGGTGACCCCTCCCAGCTCGTCGATCGCGGATGAGACGCGATCCGAATCACTCGCTCCGCTGGCCATCGGCGTATCGGGGCGCTTCAGGAAGCGGCCCCGGGTGTCACGTGACGCTGCCGGAGCGTTTGTTCCGGAAGCTGTCCCGCGACCTCTGCCCCTCCTGGCTGCCGGCACTTTCGCGGCCGGCAGGTTCTCCTCGCTTGAGGACAGACCCGCCGTGCACGCGTCCGACTCACAGACACGCGGCCGCTTCCCCCAAAACCTTGAGGGAGTGGCCGCAACTGTTTGCGGTATGTCGTCAACCTCCAACAACACATCCACCCTTTCTAAAACCACGCGAGGCTCCGCTGGAGCCTCCGTTCCCGGCCTCAGTGACGCAGCGCGAGAGTTTGACACTGCGTCCGCCGCGTGGCGCTCGACCAGTCCTCGGTCATTGTTTTTAAAACTAAATGAGATGAGGTCTTCAAAAGACCTCGATCTCGAGGAGCCTCCTCGGCTCTCGTTGCCATTGGCAAGTGGTAAACGACTGGTGCCCTCCCCAGAATACGAGGGGCTTGACGATCCCGAAGGGACCGTGGCGGATTCTCCAGCTGCTGTGCAGCTGGTACCGCCCTGGGGTATGTTTTTCCAAATCGTCTCTTTCATGATTTTATTTTTCCTTTGAAGGGTGTGGTCCCTTTCACCCACCTTCTCATCATTCCCCCCCCCCCCCCCCCCCTTATGACCAGTCCATCACCCTCACAGTCACGTCTGATGAGCAGACGCGTACCAGAGGGCGACGAATGTCACATCCCAGCACATGCCCCGCAACGATGTCCCGTCGCGTGGCATATGATGGAAGAATCACGTACCGTCCGATAGTCCGCTCCGTGAGCCATCGCACGGCACACGACGAAATAACCCCGCCCTGATTCACTCCCCGAGAACTTCGAGGAGTGAATCACTAATCACGTACCGTGCTATAGCCTACTCCGTGAACTATCGCACGGTACACGACGAATTAACCCCGCCCTGATTCACTCCCCGAGAACCTCGAGGAGTGAATCACTAATCACGTACCGTCCGATAGCCCGCTCCGTGAGCCATCGCACGGTACACGACGAAATATCCCCGACCCCTGATTCACTCCCCGAGGAACTCGAGGAGCGAATCGCGAATCTCACAGCGCCCGATGGACTCGCTCCGTGTGTCACCGCACGGCTGTGAGATCCCTCCCCATATTCACACTCCAATGACTTGGAGCGTGAATCGCGCACTGTCCGGAACGGACAGGGCACCCCTCGCAGAAGTCTGAGGCGACTCCGGCGTGTGTGTCTCTCTTAGTCTGGCCTCTCACTCGGAATATAAAAAACTCCAAGATCACTGAGACACTCAAGCCCCACCACGACGACAACGTGGAGACACCCTCGGTGGGGAACCTGACCTAACCTTTTTTTTTTTTTTTTTTTTTTTTTTTTTTTTTATTAAGCGGTGAAAAATGCCTAACGCATACCGCACCGTCCGGGGAGACGATTTGGTTATGTGGGGCTTGCACCCACTAAAAAACACCGCCGTGAGCCTACTCTCGCCTTGACGAATGGGCCGCGAGAACTGCTACGCATGACGTTCGCGGCCCATCCAGCGCAACCCACCTCCGGGCACCAAACTCCTTTGGCGATGTCCAGGCTCACCTGAGACATCGCCACCACTCGTGAGGGCCGTTCGATGCGACGACGATAGACTCCCCGATCTATCGCCCGCTGGCACCTCCTAGGGCGGCATTAAATCGCCATGGCGCCTCCTCCGCCGCCCTGTCCTCCTGCGACGAATCGCGTCTGCGAGGGAGTCCTCCTCTCTGACGCGCTCCGCCGCCTCCTTCTGCGAGATGACGTCCTCGCAGAAGGACGCCACTGCCTCCCATGCCTCCCCGCTGTCGACCATGGCCTTGGCCACGGCCGGTAAGGAGAGGTCTGCCCCGATTGCTGCTGCGAGAGCACGGCGCTGCACCGCCCAAGCAGGACAATGCTCGAGGGTGTGAAGCGCCGTGTCCTCGCTGCAGCCGCACTGGTGACACACGGGAGTCGCCTCCCGTCTGGCCACTTTGTGCAGGTATTTGCCAAAGCAGCCATGCCCTGACAATACCTGCACCAGACGGAAGGACAATGTCCCGTGTCGCCTCCGTGTCCACTCTTCCAGGATCGGCCGGATCGCCCCCACGGTCCAGTGACCTGCACTAGGCGTCTCCAGCCTCACCCTCCAAATCCGCAGGGTTTGGGATTGGGCCTCTCTACGCCACCTCGTGACCAGCTCAGGTGGTGGACGCGTGCCACTCTCCGCCTGCAGGTCTGCGCCACGTCGGTAGACCTCGGCGAGCACCTGTGCCTCTAGATCCCACGGGGGTGTGCCCGCGAGGGCGCACGCCGCTTCCACTGATACGGTGCGGTATCCGCGTATGACCCTGACTGCCATGACTCTCTGTGGCCTCCGCAGTAGAGCCTTGTTCTGGACAGACAGGGACTCCGCCCACACCGGGGCCCCATAGAGCGCCATCGAGCGAACCACCCCCGTGTACAGCCGCCGGCAAACCACGTTTGGTCCGCCCAGGTTTGGCAACAGCCGGCTGAGGGCGGAAGCCGTGCCGATCAGCTTCGGCGCAAGCTGAGCAAAGTGCTCGCCGAAGTTCCACCTCCGGTCCAAAACCAGACCCAAGTATTTCATGCTTGCCCGTACCGCTATTGGTGCACCACCAATAGTGAGGTGTGCGCCGGCCGGTGGCCGTCGTCGGGGCGCATGAAACACCAGGGCCTCCGTCTTTTCTAGGGCCACCTTGAGGCCCATCGCCTCGATTCGCCCCACGACGAGGGACGTGCCCTCAACGGCGGAGCGTGCCGCTTCCTCGTAGCTCCCTCCCCGGGCCGTGACGAGAGTGTCATCAGCGTAGCAAATGACGCCCTGCCCGGGGGAGAGCAAACAGCGCAAGGACCAGTCGTAGCCTATGTTCCACAAGAGCGGACCCAAAACCGACCCCTGTGGAACACCGCACACGATGGCCCTGCGCACAACTTGGCCGTCGCGTCCCTCGTAGGAGACAAACCGCTCCTGCAGGTAGTCTGCTACTAGCAGCCTCAGGTAGGCGGGCACCTGATGGTAGCGGAGCGCCTCCTCGATGCAGCTGAATGGCAGAGTGTTGAACGCGTTGGCGATGTCTAAAGACACCGCCAACAACACCCCGCCCTGGGCGACTGCATCTTTTGCCTCGGCCTTGAGGCGCAAGATGGCGTCTATTGTCGAACGCCCTGCCCGGAAACCGAACTGGGCGTCCGACAAGTTTGGGCCTACTGCATCTAAGTGCCGGACGATGCGGGTAGCGAGAATTTTCTCTAGCATCTTCCCCGCCTCGTCCAGCAAGACAATCGGCCTATACGCCGATGGAGACTCCGGGGGCCGCCCTGCCTTCTGGAGCAGCACCAGTCGACCCTCCTTCCAGGCCTTAGGGAACCGTCCCGACGTTAGACAGGCGTCAAACAGCTCCCTAAGCCTATCTTCCAGGGCCGCCTCAAGAGAGAGGGCCAGCACCCTTGCAGGCACTCCATCCGGTCCGGGGGCAGTCCTCTTGGACCGCGCCCTCAAAATTGCTGCCCCCATCTCCGCGTCAGATATTGGGGGAGTCTCCACTTCCGCATCTTGGTCGGCCTCCGCTTCAGCCATTGGCGGGGAAAGATGATCCGCCCGATCCGGGAAGAGTGTCTCCACGACCCTGACGAGGAACTGAGGCTGGAGGGTTTCCGTCAGTGGGGGGCCTTGGGCACGGAGTTTTTTCCGCGCCGCACGGTACGGACGCCCCCAGGGATCACGGTTTAAATCCTCCAGTGCCTCAGCTCTCGATTGCTCCTTCCCTCGACAGATCGCCAACTGCAGAGCCCCCCGAGCGTTGCGGTATGACTCATACAATTGGGTCTGTAGGATCTCCAGCTCTTCATCACGGCGGCGTAACCTGCGAACCTGTGAGTAGGTCCTCCGGGCAGTTATACAGGCCGCGCGGAGGTCTGCTATCTCCTGGGACCACCAGTAGACCGCCCTCTTTGGAGGTTGTCTTCGGGAGCGAGGCATGGCTGCATCGCACACAGCCGTCATGGCTTCGCGAAAGCGGTCAGCCTCGACGTCGACTCCCTCTGCTGCAGGTGGCGAGGACAGCCAAGCCTGGACAATGGCTGCTTCCTCTAGGAGGTCCCCGTCAAGCCGCTTCAACGCCCACCGTGGGAACTGCCGAGCGTCAGGTCGTGGATACACTGTTGGGCCCGAAGAGGCGGAGACATCCATACAGATATACAGGTGATCCGATAGAGTCTCCACACTCTCTAGGACCCGCCAACCCTGAACCCGTGCGGCGACAGCAGGGGTAGCGAACGAGAGGTCCACTATTGACCCCCCGTGCTGCCGGACGCATGTGTTAACGGAGCCCCTGTTTAAAAGACAGAGGCCCGCAGCCGTTGCCCATTCCTCGACCGCCTCCCCCCTGATGTCCGTCGTGGGGGACCCCCACGCGGTGGATTTCGCGTTGAAGTCCCCCACAACGATGGCGTGGGACGGCATCACTCGTCGAACCGAGGTCCCCAGGCGGTCCAGGAAGTCCTCGAACTCCGCTAGGCTCCTGTTTGGAGAGAAATATACCCCGAAGAGAATTATGTCCCCCCAGGTGGCCGCAACAAATCCTCGACTCCTCTCTCTGAAGGAAAGTGGCGCCGAGGAGCTGATAATAGCAACAGAGCCGTCAATGTCACCTACCCAGTCAGGGCGAGCCGGGACGAAGTATGGCTCCGCCACTACGGCCACACCTATCGTCCGCTCCGCCATGGTTGGGAGAACCAAGTCCTGCGCACCAGCACAGTGGTTCAGGTTCGCCTGGAGGAGAGAATGAAAACGAACCGGGTCCATAGTTAGTCCGTAATCATTATCGCCCCCTGCGATGGCTCCTCCAATCGCACTGCGCCGGAAGCAGTTGGGCGCAGAGTTGTCACACCGTTCCTGCCAGAACGGACCGGCGGCCTGCAGTCCTTTCTGCCAGCGACGTGGCCGGTCGGTCGTCCTGCCGCTGCGCACAGTAAGCAGTGCGGGTCGGCAGCGCACGCGGACGCCGGATGCCCCGGCTCACCGCAGCGGAAACAGTGTCCACTGAGGTCTACGCCAGAGTCGCACCTCCGGCCCACGTGTCCTAATCCCCAGCACCTGTAGCACCTCATGGGCCGAGCGTCCAGAACCACGACTCTGGCAGAGCTCCAACCCACCAAGAGCCGGCCGGCGTCGGCCAGCTGTTTTGCCACTGTAACGGGGCAACAGATCCACACAGAGCTCGCGCCTCCCGGGCCAGATCGAATTGGACCGACTCGGAGAGCGTCTGATGAGCAGCCAGTCTTACGCGCAATCGCGTCCTGCACGTCCTGCCCGGACACGGAGTCGTCAAGCCCCGAGATGCGCAGTTCAGCGCACTTCGTCGGTCTGGAGACCTTGACCTCCTCTGCGAAGACCGCTCGCAGTTTCTCTGCAACGCGGTCTGCCCCCGCAGTGCCTTCGGCCCCTGGGAACTCCAGCATGCGGGCCCCGGTTAAGGCTTGTCGGAACCTGACATCTGTTATGCCAAGCTCCTCCAGGTTTACGGCTTGCCTGGCCTTGGTGAGGACGGCCGCGTACGTGACGCCCCTGTCCGCTGCTTCAGGCTGCAGGGTGAGTACTACCGCAGCAGACCTGGGTGCACGAAGCCCTCTCTTGGCGTTCTTGCCCTTTTTGGGCCCGGAAGACTTGTTGCCCTGAGCGGTGGAGGCCGCCACAGTCTTTTGGGGCAAGGAAGACGAAGGTCCTTTGTTCTTTTTATTCTTCTTCTTCCTGTTCTGCCTCCTCCCTGCGGTCTGCCAGCCGTCACTGGCAGACGCCGATTTGTCTGCAGTGGGGGCTCGCGTAGTGGCCGTTGGAACGGACCTACTCGGAGGAGCACCACTCTGCGTCTTAGGCACCGCAGACGGCACCTGAGGAGCCACGGAAGGCTGTTTCGGTCTGTTGCCAGTGCCGCCAGCGCTGCTAGCAGGAACCGCCACACTCCTGCGGTCCGCTGCCAGAGGCGGACGAACGGTCCTGGCCGGCAGAAGTCGGTCCTCGATGCCTGCAAACCGGGCATCCATCATTTTCCCGATCTGGGAAACGATGGCTTGCGCCTGCATCTCGCTCGTAGATGGTCCCTGTGGGAGCGACTTATCTGGAGCAGAATTACACCTTTGATCTACGGGCCCCGACTGCGGCGGACCTTCCGGCCGTACCCGGAGACCCACGACTTCCTCCCGCAGAGCCACCATCTCTCGACGGAGGGCTTCGACCTCCATCCGCAGTCGGTCGTTCAGCAGGTGAAGCCTTCGGGTCTCCTCACTGGAGCTCCTGCTGGCGAGCCCCTCTATGGCCAGTCTGACCCGCTCTGCTGCCTCTCTAATTGCTCGCTGACTCGTGCCCTTTAAGTTTTTGGACTTTCGAGTGGTGTCCAAAACCACCTCGATGTCCAGTAGGGCTCTTTGCTCAAGTTCCTCTGCTGTGATGGAGGAACTCTGCCCGTTTAGCGGAAACCCAGCGCTGACAGGCGTATCCGTACTTTCCTCTACAGTCGCGTTGACGGCCACTTGGCACGCCGGCGACACGCTCATTGACTCGTCTGAGCCGCACACTCTGGCCCCGGGAGTCGCGTGACGCCACCGGGGTACTTGCACCGGAAGGCAAACCGCGTCCTCTGCCCCTCTTGGTTGTCGACACCTTGGGGGCCGGCAGATTCTCCTCGCTAGAGGACAAACCTGCCGAACCTGCATTAAACTCACAGACACGCGACCGCTTCCCCCAAAACTTGGAAGGAGCGGCCGCAACTGCCTGCGGTGTGTCGTCAACCACCGACAACACGCTCACTCTCTCCAGAACCACGCGTGGTTCCACTGGAGCCTCTGTTCCTGGAGTCAGTGACGCAGCGCCAGAATCTGACACTGCGTCCATCATGCAGAGATCATCCGTTCCTCGGTCGGGTTTCTTTTGACTAAAAGAGATGAGGTCTTCAAAAGACCTCGATCTCGGGGAGCCTCCTCGGCTCTTGTTGCCACAGGCAAGTGGTAGACGTTTGTTGCCCCCCCCAGAATACGAAGGGCTTGACGACCCCGAAGGGGCCGTGGCGGATTCTCCAGCTGCTGTGCAGCTGGTACCGCCCTGGGGTATAATCTTCCAAGACGTCTTTTTCATATTTTGTTTTGTTTCCTTTTAAGGGTGTGGTCCCTATCTCCCTACTTTCCATCGTTTCCCCCCCCCCCCCCTTTTTTTGTTACCTTATGACCATTCTATCACCCTCACGGTCACGTCTGATGGGCAGACGCGTACCAGAGGGCGATGAATGTCATGATCCCAGAACAAGGGAATATCCCCAACCCTGATTCACTCCCCGAGGACCCCGAGGAGTGAATCACTAATCCCGTACCGTCCGATGACCCGCTCCGTGAGCCATCGCACGGCACACGACGAAATATTCCCGACCCCTGATTCACTCCCCGAGGAACTCGAGGAGCGAATCACGAATGTCACAGCGCCCGATAGACTCGCTCCGTGAGTCACCGCACGGCTGTGAGACCCCTCCCCATATTCACACTCCAATGACTTGGAGCGTGAATCGCGCACTGTCCAGAACGGACAGGGCACCCCTCGCAGAAGTCTGAGGCGACTCCGGCGTGTGTGTCTCTCTTAGTCTGGCCTCTCACTTGGAATATAAAAACTCCAAGATCATTGAGACACTCAAGCCCCACCACGACGACAACGTGGAGACACCTTCGGTGGGGAACCTGACCTAACCTGACCTAACCTTTTTTTTTTTTTTTTTTTTTTTTTTTTTTTTTTTTTTTTTTTTTTTTTTTTTTTTTGACGCTGGGAAAAAATGCATTACGCATACCCTCCCATCGGGGGATGGGGGGGCTATGTGGGACTCCCCGGTGTGACCCGGTATACCCACTAAAACGACCCAGCGGCACTCCCGCTTCGTCCGAGTGGCGGGGGACTGGGAAACCGGCACAGCCTTTACTTCCAGTCCACCGCCGACGAATTCCTCACAAAGCGGGCCCCTCACGTCCCCCCCGTGGGGAGGGACACGGGCCCGGGAATGACCGACGAAGGTGGTGACGGGTGCAATGCGGGCGAAGGCACCCCCGCGCCTGTCGCCCGCCCGTCGCCACCATGAGGAGGGAGAGGACCTCGCCTTCTCCGACCCCTTCTTCGTCTGCGGAGCGGCGCAGCGAGAGGGTCGTCCTCCCGCGCGCGCTCCGCCTCCTCCTTTTGCGAGATTACGTCCTCGCAAAAGGAGGCGACCGCTGCCCAGGCCTCCTCGCTCCCCAGCATGGCGTTGACCGCGCCAGGAAGCGAGAGATCCTGTCCGATCACAGCGATCAGACCGCGGCGCAGCTCGGACCAAGCCGGGCACACCTCGAGGGTGTGCTGCGCCGTGTCCTCCGCCGCGCCGCAGTCGTGGCACGCCGGGGTCTCCTCCCTCCCGATCCGGTGCAGGTGCGATCCGAAACAGCCATGGCCGGACAACACCTGCACCAAACGGAACGAGAGGAAACCGTGGGACCGCTCGAGCCAGCTCCGCAGGACCGGACCGAGCGCGTCCAACGTACGGCGGCCAAAGGCGGCGTTGGCGAGGTCCTCCGTCCAGTGGAGGACGATGGCGTCCTTCGCCTCCCGCCGCACGGCCTCCCGCTCTTCGGCAATCGGGCGCTCCCCGAGCGCCTTCCGGCGCGCCGTCCACTCATACACTCTGGCGAGCACCCAAGCCTCCAACTCCCAAGGAGGGGTGCCGGCCAGAGCGCACGCCGCCGAGAAGCCTACCGAGCGGTAGGCCCTCGCCACCCGCAGTGCAATAGCCCTTTGGGGCCTGCGGATGGCGGTCGCATTCTCCCTCCTGTTGAGGGAGTCCGCCCAGATTGGGGCCCCGTAAAGGGCCATGCTCCGCAGAATGCCGGCATACAGGCGCCGGCATTTCGCCTTGGGCCCCCCCAGGTTCGGGAGGAGCCACGAGAGGGCGTCGGCGGTTTTCAACAGGCGCGTCGACAGCCCGCTGAAGTGCGGGCCGAAGCGCCACCTGTCGTCCAGGACCAGGCCCAGGTACTTCATCTGGGCCCGGACCCCTATCCTGACGCCCTCTACGACAATGTGGGCGTCGGGAGGGCAGCGCTGCCGAGGCCCACGAAAGAACACGGCCTCGGTCTTGTGCAGCGCCACCCCCAATCCTAGGCGGCGGATCCTCTCTGCGACCAAGGATCCGCCAGCCGAGGCCAGACAGGCCGCGTCCGCAAAATTCCTCCCCCGGGCAGTAAGGAGAGTGTCATCCGCGTAGCAGATGACACTCGTGCCCTGGAGGAGGGCCCCCCGCAGGAGCCAGTCGAACCCGATGTTCCAAAGGGGCGGTCCAAGCACCGACCCCTGCGGAACACCGGACTCTGCGCCGTACCGCCTCACCGTGGCCGTCTTGTCCACGAGGAGGACCTCTCGGTCCTCCAAGTAGCTGGCCAGGAGGTTTCGCAGGTATTGGGGCACTCCGTGATACCGGAGCGCCTCCAATATCGTCGAGTGGGGCACGGAGTTGAAGGCGTTGGCAATGTCGAACGACACTGCCAGCACTCCGCCCCCCGCCTCCACCGCCTCCTTCACCTGGCCCTTGAGTAGGGCCAGCGCATCGATCGTCGAACGCCCTCGACGGAAACCGAATTGGGCGTCCGACAGGTCCGGCCCTACCCCCCGCAAAAGGCTATCAAGCCGGGAGGCGACAATCCCCTCGAACAATTTGCCGACCTCATCGAGCAGAACGATGGGCCGGTATGCCGAGGGGGAGTCCACCGGGCGTCCCTCCTTTCGGAGGAGGCATAGCTGCCCCTCCTTCCACAGTTTCGGGAACCTCCCAGCCGTTAAGCACGCGCTGAAGAGGTCCCGAAACCTGTCCTCCATTTCGGAAGCGGCGATCGCCACCACCCGTGCGGGGACGCCGTCCGGTCCGGGGGCCGTCTTCTTCGCGCGGAGGCTGAGAACCCCAGCGTAGAACTCCGCCGCCGTCACCGGGGGGACCTCCTCCTCCGGCGAAGCCGACCCTTGCGGGGGATCCATCGTTGGTGGGGCGAAGTCGGTCCTGCGCGGAAACAGGGACCGGACCACCCCATCCAGCAACGCTGGCTCGAGGGTCTCCGTCAGTGGGGGACCACAGGGGCGCAGCTGGTTCCGCGCCGCCTTGTATGGTCTCCCATAAGGATCCCTGTCGAGTTCCTCCAGCATCTCGGCCCTCGCCGAGTCTTTCGCAGCACCCATCGCGGATTTGAGGACCGTCGTCGCCTCTCGGTAAGAGGCGTATAGGCGGTCCTCCTCCGCCTGGACTCGATTTTGGGTGCTGCGCCGTCGGCTCCGCGCGTAGGCCCTTCTGGCCGCCACGCAGGCGGCCCGGAGCCCCGCCAGCTCCTCCGTCCACCAATAGACGGCACGACGGGGAGGCGGACGGCGAGACCGAGGCATGCTGGAGTTGCACACCTCGGTCAGGGACCCCCTGAGCCGGACCGCTGCGGCGTCCACGTCCAGGACCTCGACAGGGGGCGACAGCCAGTCCTGGAGAAAGGCCGCCTCCTTAGCTGCCTCCCGGTCCAGGCGGGTGAGTGCCCACCGTGGGAAGGGAGATTGCCCAGCGCGAGCCATCCCCCCCCCCTGGGTGGAGATGTCGAACCGCACGTATCGGTGGTCCGACAAGGTCTCCACCATCTCCACCCGCCAGCTGACGACGCGGGCGGCTAGGGCGGGGGTGGCAAACGAGACGTCCACCACCGACCCACCCCGTTGCCGCACGCACGTGTGGACCGCCCCCCTGTTGAGGAGGGACACGCCGCATGAGGCCGCCCAAAACTCGACGGCGCGTCCCCGGACGTTGCAACCGGCGGCCGGGTTGCCCCAGGCCGCCGACTTGGCGTTCAGGTCGCCCAACACCACGACCTGGCGTGGCGCCGCCCTCCCTACGACTGCGGTGAGGACCTCGAGGAAATCCTCAAAGTCCGAGAGAGGGCGGTTTGGGGAGAAATAGACCCCCACCAGGGCCATGTCCCCCCACGCGGCGGCCACGTATCCCGGTCCCCTCTCTAAGAGCGAGAGGGGAGGGGAGTCTGTGGAAGGCCGCGACACCAACGCCACCGAGCCGTCCCGGTCGCCCAGCCAACGGTCAGGTACCGAGTAAGGCTCGGCGACCACCGCCAAGTCCACCAACCACTCAGCCATGGTCTGCATCAGCAGATCCTGGGCTGCCCTGCAGTGGTTGGTGTTCGCCTGAAGGATGCGATGTTCGACCCTATCCATCAGTCGGACATCGCACCCCCCTCCGCAACCGCCGCAGGAACGACGGTGCTAGCGGCAGCAGCAGGCCCGGTCGGCGCCTGCGCTTTGCCTCGCCTAGGGGGAGGGTTGCAGTTCCTCCCCCTCATAACGTGGCCCGCCAGGCGGCCACTAGCAGCACACACCGCGCAGTGCGGCGTGGCGGCCTTGCAGGCAGCGGCTTTGTGGCCTTCCTTGCCGCAGCGGAGGCACATGTCCGTCCTGTCTATCGCGGACGGACACAGGGGCCGGGTGTGTCCGATGCCGAAGCACCGGAAACACCGCAGAGGCTGGTCCTCGAGTGCCCGGACTGCACCCGAGCTGAACCCGACTTTGAGCCGTCCCTTGGCAAGGACGGCTTTGGCAGAGGCGACCGGGCACTCGAGGCGAATGGTGCCCATGCCGCCGCGGCCGGGCCTTATGTCCCGGCCTTGGACCGCCGCGACGCCACAGCCCCCCATCGCTGCGACCGCCGCCACCACCTCCTCCTTGGTGACGGAGTCGTCGAGGCCCATCACCTCTATGGCCGCCGACTTGACCGGTCGGGCCACCTTGGCCGAATCCGCGATGACCTCCTGCAGCTTGGCTGCAAAGAGGTCCGCATGGGCACTCCCCTCTGCCCCCGGGAACTCGAATATTCGAGCCCCGGCTTGGGTCCGCCGGCAAGCCACACTGCCGATCCCAAGTTGGGTGGGATCGGCATTTGCACGCGCCCGCACCAAAATGGACGCGTACGTCTCCCCTCGCCCCGCAGCCTCCGCGGTGAGCGTCACCACGACGGCCGCGGTTTTTGGGGGGACCAGTTGTCCCTTTCCCCTCCCTTTCCCCTTCCCCTTTCCCTTGCCGGTCGTCTGCGACCGGCTGGGAGCGGTGGTGGCGGGGACGACAGGGACCGTCGCCGTCCTTTTGGCTTTGCCCTTCCCCTTACGGACCACTTCCGTCCACTCGTTGGACGGGGTGGTGGAAGGGAGAAGGGCATCTTCCGCCTGAGACGAGGACGGCCCCGGCCCACACCGCCTCTTATCCGCCGCAAGCGGCGGTCGGAGGCGCTTCTCTGGCAAGAGCCGGTCCTCAATTCCTGCCAAGCAGGCTCTTGTGAAGGCCCTCTCCTCCATTACCACCTTGCGGATGATATCCTCAAGGTTGGAGGCGGGGCCCTCTGCCGCATGGCCCGTGTTGGCCTGTTGAGGCGGGGCCGTGGCTTCAGCCAGCTTCTGATGAAGCTGGCTGACCTCCGACTGCAGGCGATCTATTCTCGCCTGCAGTTGTTGCGTCTCGTCGGTGGTCCTGCGCTGGACCAGCTCCGCGACGATACCGCGCATGCTCGCGGCCCTGCATTTTAGGGCCTTTTGAAGGGTCCCCTTCATGTTGGAGGACTTAGAGGCGACCTCTACAATCTCCTCCTCGTCCTCCTCCGCCATTTTTTGCAGCTCGGCCAGGGAGTGGTCCGAGTACAGAACGCGGGACGCACCGTACCCGGACTTGGCCCGGGCAGCGTGCGCCCGCTTCTCCCTGGAAGCCACCCGCTCCTCCAGCTCTTGCTGGAGCTGCGCCCGCCGAGCCAGGTCCAACCGGCGTTGGGCGTCCGCGAGCCCAACGACATGGGTGTCCGCGGCCGCCGTCGGCTTTTTCGCCTTCGACAACCCAACCTTTTTTTTTTTTTTTTTTGACGCTGGGAAAAAATGCATTACGCATACCCTCCCATCGGGGGATGGGGGGGCTATGTGGGACTCCCCGGTGTGACCCGGTATACCCACTAAAACGACCCAGCGGCACTCCCGCTTCGTCCGAGTGGCGGGGGACTGGGAAACCGGCACAGCCTTTACTTCCAGTCCACCGCCGACGAATTCCTAACAAGGCGGGCCCCTCACGTCCCCCCCCGTGGGGAGGGACACGGGCCCGGGAATGACCGACGAAGGTGGTGACGGGTGCAATGCGGGCGAAGGCACCCCCGCGCCTGTCGCCCGCCCGTCGCCACCATCAGGAGGGAGAGGACCTCGCCTTCTCCGACCCCTTCTTCGTCTGCGGAGCGGCGCAGCGAGAGGGTCGTCCTCCCGCGCGCGCTCCGCCTCTCGGACCTCAAAGTCCGGGAGAGGGCGGTTTGGGGAGAAATAGACCCCCACCAGGGCCATGTCCCCCCACGCGGCGGCCACGTATCCCGGTCCCCTCTCTAAGCGCGAGAGGGGAGGGGAGTCTGTGGAAGGCCGCGACACCAACGCCACCAAGCCGTCCCGGTCGCCCAGCCAACGGCCAGGGACCGAGTAAGGTTTGGCGACCACCGCCAAGTCCATCAGTCGGACATCGCTCCCCCCTCCGCAGCCGCCGCAGGAACGACGGTGCTAGCGGCTACAGCAGGCCCGATCGGCGCCTGCGCTTTGCCTCGCTTAGGGGGAGGATTGCAGTTCCTCCCCCTCATAACGTGGCCCGCCAGGCGGCCACTAGCAGCACACACCGCGCAGTGCGGCGTGGCGGCCTTGCAGGCAGCGGCTTTGTGGCCTTCCTTGCCGCAGCGGAGGCACATGTCCGTCCTGTCTACCGCGGACGGACACAGGGGCCGGGTGTGTCCGATGCCGAAGCACCGGAAACACCGCAGAGGCTGGTCCTCGAGTGCCCGGACTGCACCCGAGCTGAACCCGACTATGAGCCGTCCCTTGGCAAGGACGGCTTTGGCAGAGGCGACCGGGCACTCGAGGCGAATGGTGCCCATGCCGCCGCGGCCGGGCCTTATGTCCCGGCCTTGGACCGCCGCGACGCCACAGCCCCCCATCACTGCGACCGCCGCCACCACCTCCTCCTTGGTGACGGAGTCGTCGAGGCCCATCACCTCTATGGCTGCCGACTTGACCGGTCGGGCCACCTTGGCCGAATCCGCGATGACCTCTTGCAGCTTGGCTGCAAAGAGGTCCGCATGGGCACTCCCCTCTTGGCCCGGGAACTCGAATATTCGAGCCCCGGCTTGGGTCCGCCGGCAAGTCACACTGCCGATCCCAAGCTGTGCAGGATCGGCATTTGCACGCGCCCGCACCAAAATTGACGCGTACGTCTCTCCTCGCCCCGCAGCCTCCGCGGTGAGCGTCACCACGACGGCCGCGGTTTTTGGGGGGACTAGCCGTCCCCCTCCCCTCCCCCTTCCCTTCCCCTTTCCCTTGCCGGTCGTCTGCAACCGGCTGGGAGCAGTGGTGGCGGGGACGACAGGGACCGTCACCGTCTTTTTCGCTTTGCCCTTCCCCTTACGGACCACTTCCGTCCACTCGTTGGACGGGGTGGTGGAAGGGAGAAGGGCGTCTTCCGCCTGAGATGAGGACGGCCCCGGCCTACACTGCCTCTTATCCACCGCAAGCGGCGGTCGGAGGCGCTTCTCTGGCAAGAGCCGGTCCTCTATTCCTGCCAAGCAGGCTCTTGTGAAGGCCCTCTCCTCCATTACTACCTTGCGGATGATATCCTCAAGGTTGGAGGCGGGGCCCTCTGCCGCATGGCCCGTGTTGGCCTGTTGAGGCCGGGCCGTGGCTTCAGCCAGCTTCTGATGAAGCTGGCTGACCTCCGACTGCAGGCGATCTATCCTCGCCTGCAGTTGTTGCGTCTCGTCGGTGGTCTTACGCTGGACCAGCTCCGCGACGATACCGCGCATGCTCGCGGCCCTGCATTTGAGGGCCTTTTGCAAGGTCCCCTTCATGTTGGAGGACTTAGAGGCGACCTCCACAATCTCCTCCTCGTCCTCCTCCGCCATTTTCTCCAGCTCGGCCAGGGAGTGGTCCGAGTAAAGAACGCGGGACGCACCGTACCCGGACTTGGCCCGGGCAGCGTGCGCCCGTTTCTCCCCGGCAACCACCCGCTCCTCCAGCTCTTGCTGGAGCTGTGCCCGCCGAGCCAGGTCCAATCGGCGTTGGGCGTCCGCGAGCCCAACGACATGGGTGTCCGCGGCCACCGTCGGCTGTTTCGCCTTCGACAACCCTCGACAACCCAACCTTTTTTTTTTTTTTTTTTTTTTTGACGCTGGGAAAAAATGCATTACGCATACCCTCCCATCGGGGGATGGGGGGGCTATGTGGGACTCCCCGGTGTGACCCGGTATACCCACTAAAACGACCCAGCGGCACTCCCGCTTCGTCCGAGTGGCGGGGGACTGGGAAACCGGCACAGCCTTTACTTCCAGTCCACCGCCGACGAATCCCTGACAAGGCGGGCCCCTCACGTCCCCCCCGTGGGGAGGGACACGGGCCCGGGAATGACCGACGAAGGTGGTGACGGGTGCAATGCGGGCGAAGGCACCCCCGCGCCTGTCGCCCGCCCGTCGCCACCATCAGGAGGGAGAGGACCTCGCCTTCTCCGACCCCTTCTTCGTCTGCGGAGCGACGCAGCGAGAGGGTCGTCCTCCCGCGCGCGCTCCGCCTCCTCCTTCTGCGAGATTACGTCCTCGCAAAAGGAGGCGACCGCTGCCCAGGCCTCCTCGCTCCCCAGCATGGCGTTGACCACGCCAGGAAGCGAGAGATCCTGTCCGATCACAGCGATCAGACCGCGGCGCAGCTCGGACCAAGCCGGGCACACCTCGAGGGTGTGCTGCGCCGTGTCCTCCGCCGCGCCGCAGTCGTGGCACGCCGGGGTCTCCTCCCTCCCGATCCGGTGCAGGTGCGATCCGAAACAGCCATGGCCGGACAACACCTGCACCAAACGGAACGAGAGGAAACCGTGGGACCGCTCGAGCCAGCTCCGCAGGACCGGACCGAGCGCGTCCAACGTACGGCGGCCAAAGGCGGCGTTGGCGAGGTCCTCCGTCCAGTGGAGGACGATGGCGTCCTTCGCCTCCCGCCGCACGGCCTCCCGCTCTTCGGCAATCGGGCGCTCCCCGAGCGCCTTCCGGCGCGCCGTCCACTCATACACTCTGGCGAGCACCCAAGCCTCCAACTCCCAAGGAGGGGTGCCGGCCAGAGCGCACGCCGCCGAGAAGCCTACCGAGCGGTAGGCCCTCGCCACCCGCAGTGCAATAGCCCTTTGGGGCCTGCGGATGGCGGTCGCATTCTCCCTCCTGTTGAGGGAGTCCGCCCAGATTGGGGCCCCGTAAAGGGCCATGCTCCGCAGAATGCCGGCATACAGGCGCCGGCATTTCGCCTTGGGCCCCCCCAGGTTCGGGAGGAGCCACGAGAGGGCGTCGGCGGTTTTCAACAGGCGCGTCGACAGCCCGCTGAAGTGCGGGCCGAAGCGCCACCTGTCGTCCAGGACCAGGCCCAGGTACTTCATCTGGGACCGGACCCCTATCCTGACGCCCTCTACGACAATGTGGGCGTCGGGAGGGCAGCGCTGCCGAGGCCCACGAAAGAACACGGCCTCGGTCTTGTGCAGCGCCACCCTCAATCCTAGGCGGCGGATCCTCTCTGCGACCAAGGATCCGCCAGCCGAGGCCAGACAGGCCGCGTCTGCGAAATTCCTCCCCCGGGCAGTGAGGAGAGTGTCATCCGCGTAGCAGATGACACTCGTGCCCTGGAGGAGGGCTCCCCGCAGGAGCCAGTCGAACCCGATGTTCCAAAGGGGCGGTCCAAGCACCGACCCCTGCGGAACACCGGACTCTGCGCCGTACCGCCTCACCGTGGCCGTCTTGTCCACGAGGAGGACCTCTCGGTCCTCCAAGTAGCTGGCCAGGAGGTTTCGTAGGTATTGGGGCACTCCGTGATACCGGAGCGCCTCCAATATCGTCGAGTGGGGCACGGAGTTGAAGGCGTTGGCAATGTCGAACGACACTGCCAGCACTCCGCCCCCCGCCTCCACCGCCTCCTTCACCTGGCCCTTGAGTAGGGCCAGCGCATCGATCGTCGAACGCCCTCGACGGAAACCGAATTGGGCGTCCGACAGGTCCGGCCCTACCCCCCGCAAAAGGCTATCAAGCCGGGAGGCGACAATCCCCTCGAACAATTTACCGACCTCATCGAGCAGAACGATGGGCCGGTATGCCGAGGGGGAGTCCACCGGGCGTCCCTCCTTTCGGAGGAGGCACAGCTGCCCCTCCTTCCACAGTTTCGGGAACCTCCCAGCCGTTAAGCACGCGCTGAAGAGGTCCCGAAACCTGTCCTCCATTTCGGAGGCGGCGATCGCCACCACCCGTGCGGGGACGCCGTCCGGTCCGGGGGCCGTCTTCTTCGCGCGGAGGCTGAGAACCCCAGCGTAGAACTCCGCCGCCGTCACCGGGGGGACCTCCTCCTCCGGCGAAGCCGACCCTTGCGGGGGATCCATCGTTGGTGGGGTGAAGTCGGTCCTGCGCGGAAACAGGGACCGGACCACCCCATCCAGCAACGCTGGCTCGAGGGACTCCGTCAGTGGGGGACCACAGGGGCGCAGCTGGTTCCGCGCCGCCTTGTATGGTCTCCCATAAGGATCCCTGTCGAGTTCCTCCAGCATCTCGGCCCTCGCCGAGTCTTTCGCAGCACCCATCGCGGATTTGAGGACCGTCGTCGCCTCTCGATAAGAGGCGTATAGGCGGTCCTCCTCCGCCTGGACTCGATTTTGGGTGCTGCGCCGTCGGCTCCGCGCGTAGGCCCTTCTGGCCGCCACGCAGGCGGCCCGGAGCCCCGCCAGCTCCTCCGTCCACCAATAGACGGCACGACGGGGAGGCGGACGGCGAGACCGAGGCATGCTGGAGTTGCACACCTCTGTCAGGGACCCCCTGAGCCGGACCGCTGCGGCGTCCACGTCCAGGACCTCGACAGGGGGCGACAGCCAGTCCTGGAGAAAGGCCGCCTCCTTGGCTGCCTCCCGGTCCAGGCGGGTGAGTGCCCACCGTGGGAAGGGAGATTGCCCAGCGCGAGCCATCCCCCCCCCCTGGGTGGAGATGTCGAACCGCACGTATCGGTGGTCCGACAAGGTCTCCACCATCTCCACCCGCCAGCTGACGACGCGGGCGGCTAGGGCGGGGGTGGCAAACGAGACGTCCACCACCGACCCACCCCGTTGCCGCACGCACGTGTGGACCGCCCCCCTGTTGAGGAGGGACACACCGCATGAGGCCGCCCAAAACTCGACGGCGCGTCCCCGGACGTTGCAACCGGCGGCCGGGTTGCCCCAGGCCGCCGACTTGGCGTTCAGGTCGCCCAACACCACGACCTGGCGTGGCGCCGCCCTCCCTACGACTGCGGTGAGGACCTCGAGGAAATCCTCAAAGTCCGAGAGAGGGCGGTTTGGGGAGAAATAGACCCCCACCAGGGCCATGTCCCCCCACGCGGCGGCCACGTATCCCGGTCCCCTCTCTAAGAGCGAGAGGGGAGGGGAGTCTGTGGAAGGCCGCGACACCAACGCCACCGAGCCGTCCCGGTCGCCCAGCCAACGGTCGGGGACCGAGTAAGGCTCGGCGACCACCGCCAAGTCCACCAACCACTCAGCCATGGTCTGCATCAGCAGATCCTGGGCTGCCCTGCAGTGGTTGGTGTTCGCCTGAAGGATGCGATGTTCGACCCTATCCATCAGTCGGACATCGCACCCCCCTCCGCAACCGCCGCAGGAACGACGGTGCTAGCGGCAGCAGCAGGCCCGGTCGGCGCCTGCGCTTTGCCTCGCCTAGGGGGAGGGTTGCAGTTCCTCCCCCTCATAACGTGGCCCGCCAGGCGGCCACTAGCAGCACACACCGCGCAGTGCGGCGTGGCGGCCTTGCAGGCAGCGGCTTTGTGGCCTTCCTTGCCGCAGCGGAGGCACATGTCCGTCCTGTCTATCGCGGACGGACACAGGGGCCGGGTGTGTCCGATGCCGAAGCACCGGAAACACCGCAGAGGCTGGTCCTCGAGTGCCCGGACTGCACCCGAGCTGAACCCGACTTTGAGCCGTCCCTTGGCAAGGACGGCTTTGGCAGAGGCGACCGGGCACTCGAGGCGAATGGTGCCCATGCCGCCGCGGCCGGGCCTTATGTCCCGGCCTTGGACCGCCGCGACGCCACAGCCCCCCATCGCTGCGACCGCCGCCACCACCTCCTCCTTGGTGACGGAGTCGTCGAGGCCCATCACCTCTATGGCCGCCGACTTGACCGGTCGGGCCACCTTGGCCGAATCCGCGATGACCTCCTGCAGCTTGGCTGCAAAGAGGTCCGCATGGGCACTCCCCTCTGCCCCCGGGAACTCGAATATTCGAGCCCCGGCTTGGGTCCGCCGGCAAGCCACACTGCCGATCCCAAGTTGGGTGGGATCGGCATTTGCACGCGCCCGCACCAAAATGGACGCGTACGTCTCCCCTCGCCCCGCAGCCTCCGCGGTGAGCGTCACCACGACGGCCGCGGTTTTTGGGGGGACCAGTTGTCCCTTTCCACTCCCTTTCCCCTTCCCCTTTCCCTTGCCGGTCGTCTGCGACCGGCTGGGAGCGGTGGTGGCGGGGACGACAGGGACCGTCGCCGTCCTTTTGGCTTTGCCCTTCCCCTTACGGACCACTTCCGTCCACTCGTTGGACGGGGTGGTAGAAGGGAGAAGGGCATCTTCCGCCTGAGACGAGGACGGCCCCGGCCCACACCGCCTCTTATCCGCCGCAAGCGGCGGTCGGAGGCGCTTCTCCGGCAAGAGCCGGTCCTCAATTCCTGCCAAGCAGGCTCTTGTGAAGGCCCTCTCCTCCATTACCACCTTGCGGATGATATCCTCAAGGTTGGAGGCGGGGCCCTCTGCCGCATGGCCCGTGTTGGCCTGTTGAGGCGGGGCCGTGGCTTCAGCCAGCTTCTGATGAAGCTGGCTGACCTCCGACTGCAGGCGATCTATCCTCGCCTGCAGTTGTTGCGTCTCGTCGGTGGTCCTGCGCTGGACCAGCTCGGCGACGATACCGCGCATGCTCGCGGCCCTGCATTTTAGGGCCTTTTGAAGGGTCCCCTTCATGTTGGAGGACTTAGAGGCGACCTCTACAATCTCCTCCTCGTCCTCCTCCGCCATTTTTTGCAGCTCGGCCAGGGAGTGGTCCGAGTACAGAACGCGGGACGCACCGTACCCGGACTTGGCCCGGGCAGCGTGCGCCCGCTTCTCCCTGGAAGCCACCCGCTCCTCCAGCTCTTGCTGGAGCTGCGCCCGCCGAGCCAGGTCCAACCGGCGTTGGGCGTCCGCGAGCCCAACGACATGGGTGTCCGCGGCCGCCGTCGGCTTTTTCGCCTTCGACAACCCCGTCGACCCCGAGGCCGAGGAGCCCCCGGACCCACCGCTCATGTGGACCCGCTTCCGCGACCGACAATCGTCCGCATCCGACACACAAATAAGTGAGTCGTTGTCGGACGACTCGTCCGCCCCTCCGAACAAGCTAGCCGCAGATGGCGCGCGGCTAGCCTCTGACGCCTGAGCGTCGGAGTGGCCCTGAGAAGGGCCTTTTGGTTGGCCCTGAGAAGGGCCTTTGGGTTGGCCCTGAGAAGGGCCTTTCGGGTGGCCCTGAGAAGGGCCTTTGGGTTGGCCCTGAGAAGGGCCTTTTTGTTTTAAAAACCGCCCGCAGGCGTCCCTCGTGGGTTTGGACATTCCGACAAATTCGTAGACACAAGACAATAAAATAAAATAGCTACGAAAGCACAGTGCACTTTGGCCAACCCAGTCTGCCACTCCGTTACGGTGGTCAGAACTGGGTCGTTTCCAGGGGACGCGACGTGGACGCAAGCACTGTGGGGTGGTCCCCCTCGACAACCCAACCTGACCTAACCTTTTTTTTTTTTTTTTTTTTTTGACGCTGGGAAAAAATGCATTACGCATACCCTCCCATCGGGGGATGGGGGGGCTATGTGGGACTCCCCGGTGTGACCCGGTATACCCACTAAAACGACCCAGCGGCACTCCCGCTTCGTCCGAGTGGCGGGGGACTGGGAAACCGGCACAGCCTTTACTTCCAGTCCACCGCCGACGAATCCCTGACAAGGCGGGCCCCTCACGTCCCCCCCGTGGGGAGGGACACGGGCCCGGGAATGACCGACGAAGGTGGTGACGGGTGCAATGCGGGCGAAGGCACCCCCGCGCCTGTCGCCCGCCCGTCGCCACCATGAGGAGGGAGAGGACCTCGCCTTCTCCGACCCCTTCTTCGTCTGCGGAGCGGCGCAGCGAGAGGGTCGTCCTCCCGCGCGCGCTCCGCCTCCTCCTTCTGCGAGATTACGTCCTCGCAAAAGGAGGCGACCGCTGCCCAGGCCTCCTCGCTCCCCAGCATGGCGTTGACCACGCCAGGAAGCGAGAGATCCTGTCCGATCACAGCGATCAGACCGCGGCGCAGCTCGGACCAAGCCGGGCACACCTCGAGGGTGTGCTGCGCCGTGTCCTCCGCCGCGCCGCAGTCGTGGCACGCCGGGGTCTCCTCCCTCCCGATCCGGCGCAGGTGCGATCCGAAACAGCCATGGCCGGACAACACCTGCACCAAACGGAACGAGAGGAAACCGTGGGACCGCTCGAGCCAGCTCCGCAGGACCGGACCGAGCGCGTCCAACGTACGGCGGCCAAAGGCGGCGTTGGCGAGGTCCTCCGTCCAGTGGAGGACGATGGCGTCCTTCGCCTCCCGCCGCACGGCCTCCCGCTCTTCGGCAATCGGGCGCTCCCCGAGCGCCTTCCGGCGCGCCGTCCACTCATACACTCTGGCGAGCACCCAAGCCTCCAACTCCCAAGGAGGGGTGCCGGCCAGAGCGCACGCCGCCGAGAAGCCTACCGAGCGGTAGGCCCTCGCCACCCGCAGTGCAATAGCCCTTTGGGGCCTGCGGATGGCGGTCGCATTCTCCCTCCTGTTGAGGGAGTCCGCCCAGATTGGGGCCCCGTAAAGGGCCATGCTCCGCAGAATGCCGGCATACAGGCGCCGGCATTTCGCCTTGGGCCCCCCCAGGTTCGGGAGGAGCCACGAGAGGGCGTCGGCGGTTTTCAACAGGCGCGTCGACAGCCCGCTGAAGTGCGGGCCGAAGCGCCACCTGTCGTCCAGGACCAGGCCCAGGTACTTCATCTGGCCCCGGACCCCTATCCTGACGCCCTCTACGACAATGTGGGCGTCGGGAGGGCAGCGCTGCCGAGGCCCACGAAAGAACACGGCCTCGGTCTTGTGCAGCGCCACCCTCAATCCTAGGCGGCGGATCCTCTCTGCGACCAAGGATCCGCCGGCCGAGGCCAGACAGGCCGCGTCCGCAAAGTTCCTCCCCCAGGCAGTGAGGAGAGTGTCATCCGCGTAGCAGATGACACTCGTGCCCTGGAGGAGCGCTCCCCGCAGGAGCCAGTCGAACCCGATGTTCCAAAGGGGCGGTCCAAGCACCGACCCCTGCGGAACACCGGACTCTGCGCCGTACCGCCTCACCGTGGCCGTCTTGTCCATGAGGAGGACCTCTCGGTCCTCCAAGTAGCTGGCCAGGAGGTTTCGCAGGTATTGGGGCACTCCGTGATACCGGAGCGCCTCCAATATCGTCGAGTGGGGCACGGAGTTGAAGGCGTTGGCAATGTCGAACGACACTGCCAGCACTCCGCCCCCCGCCTCCACCGCCTCCTTCACCTGGCCCTTGAGTAGGGCCAGCGCATCGATCGTCGAACGCCCTCGACGGAAACCGAATTGGGCGTCCGACAGGTCCGGCCCTACCCCCCGCAAAAGGCTATCAAGCCGGGAGGCGACGATCCCCTCGAACAATTTACCGACCTCATCGAGCAGAACGATGGGCCGGTATGCCGAGGGGGAGTCCACCGGGCGTCCCTCCTTTCGGAGGAGGCATAGCTGCCCCTCCTTCCACAGTTTCGGGAACCTCCCAGCCGTTAAGCACGCGCTGAAGAGGTCCCGAAACCTGTCCTCCATTTCGGAGGCGGCGATCGCCACCACCCGTGCGGGGACGCCGTCCGGTCCGGGGGCCGTCTTCTTCGCGCGGAGGCTGAGAACCCCAGCGTAAAACTCCGCCGCCGTCACCGGGGGGACCTCCTCCTCCGGCGAAGCCGACCCTTGCGGGGGATCCATCGTTGGTGGGGTGAAGTCGGTCCTGCGCGGAAACAGGGACCGGACCACCCCATCCAGCAACGCTGGCTCGAGGGTCTCCGTCAGTGGGGGACCACAGGGGCGCAGCTGGTTCCGCGCCGCCTTGTATGGTCTCCCATAAGGATCCCCGTCGAGTTCCTCCAGCATCTCGGCCCTCGCCGAGTCTTTCGCAGCACCCATCGCGGATTTGAGGACCGTCGTCGCCTCTCGGTAAGAGGCGTACAGGCGGTCCTCTTCTGCCTGGACCCGATTTTGGGTGCTGCGCCGTCGGCTCCGCGCGTAGGCCCTTCTGGCCGCCACGCAGGCGGCCCGGAGCCCCGCCAGCTCCTCCGTCCACCAATAGACGGCACGACGGGGAGGCGGACGGCGAGACCGAGGCATGCTGGAGTTGCACACCTCGGTCAGGGACCCCCTGAGCCGGACCGCTGCGGCGTCCACGTCCAGGACCTCGACAGGGGGCGACAGCCAGTCCTGGAGAAAGGCCGCCTCCTTGGCTGCCTCCCGGTCCAGGCGGGTGAGTGCCCACCGTGGGAAGGGAGATTGCCCAGCGCGAGCCATCCCCCCCCCCTGGGTGGAGATGTCGAACCGCACGTATCGGTGGTCCGACAAGGTCTCCACCATCTCCACCCGCCAGCTGACGACGCGGGCGGCTAGGGCGGGGGTGGCAAACGAGACGTCCACCACCGACCCACCCCGTTGCCGCACGCACGTGTGGACCGCCCCCCTGTTGAGGAGGGACACACCGCATGAGGCCGCCCAAAACTCGACGGCACGTCCCCGGACGTTGCAACCGGCGGCCGGGTTGCCCCAGGCCACCGACTTGGCGTTCAGGTCGCCCGACACCACGACCTGGCGTGGCGCCGCCCTCCCTACGACCGCGGTGAGGACCTCGAGGAAATCCTCAAAGTCCGAGAGAGGGCGGTTTGGGGAGAAATAGACCCCCACCAGGGCCATGTCCCCCCACGCGGCGGCCACGTATCCCGGTCCCCTCTCTAAGAGCGAGAGGGGAGGGGAGTCTGTGGAAGGCCGCGACACCAACGCCACCGAGCCGTCCCGGTCGCCCAGCCAACGGTCGGGGACCGAGTAAGGCTCGGCGACCACCGCCAAGTCCACCAACCACTCAGCCATGGTCTGCATCAGCAGATCCTGGGCTGCCCTGCAGTGGTTGGTGTTCGCCTGAAGGATGCGATGTTCGACCCTATCCATCAGTCGGACATCGCACTCCCCTCCGCAGCCGCCGCAGGAACGACGGTGCTAGCGGCTGCAGCAGGCCCGGTCGGCGCCTGCGCTTTGCCTCGCCTAGGGGGAGGATTGCAGTTCCTCCCTCTCATGACGTGGCCCGCCAGGCGGCCACTGGCAGCACACACCGCGCAGTGCGGCGTGGCGGCCTTGCAGGCAGCGGCTTTGTGGCCTTCCTTGCCGCAGCGGAGGCACATGTCCGTCCTGTCTACCGCGGACGGACACAGGGGCCGGGTGTGTCCGATGCCGAAGCACCGGAAACACCGCAGAGGCTGGTCCTCGAGTGCCCGGACTGCACCCGAGCTGAACCCGACCATGAGCCGTCCCTTGGCAAGGACGGCTTTGGCAGAGGCGACCGGGCACTCGAGGCGAATGGTGCCCATGCCGCCGCGGCCGGGCCTTATGTCCCGGCCTTGGACTGCCGCCACGCCACAGCCCCCCATCGCTGCGACCGCCGCCACCACCTCCTCCTTGGTGACGGAGTCGTCGAGGCCCATCACCTCTATGGCCGCCGACTTGACCGGTCGGGCCACCTTGGCCGAATCCGCGATGACCTCCTGCAGCTTGGCTGCAAAGAGGTCCGCATGGGCACTCCCCTCTGCCCCCGGAACCTGACCTAACCTGACCTAACCTGACCTAACCTGACCTAACCTTTTTTTTTTTTTTTTTTTTTTTTTTTTTTTTTTTTTTTTTTTTTTTTTTTTTTTTTTTTTTTTTTATTAAGCGGTGAAAAATGCCTAACGCATACCGCACCGTCCGGGGAGACGATTTGGTTATGTGGGGCTTGCACCCACTAAAAAACACCGCCGTGAGCCTACTCTCGCCTTGACGAATGGGCCGCGAGAACTGCTACGCATGACGTTCGCGGCCCATCCAGCGCAACCCACCTCCGGGCACCAAACTCCTTTGGCGATGTCCAGGCTCACCTGAGACATCGCCACCACTCGTGAGGGCCGTTCGATGCGACGACGATAGACTCCCCGATCTATCGCCCGCTGGCACCTCCTAGGGCGGCATTAAATCGCCATGGCGCCTCCTCCGCCGCCCTGTCCTCCTGCGACGAATCGCGTCTGCGAGGGAGTCCTCCTCTCTGACGCGCTCCGCCGCCTCCTTCTGCGAGATGACGTCCTCGCAGAAGGACGCCACTGCCTCCCATGCCTCCCCGCTGTCGACCATGGCCTTGGCCACGGCCGGTAAGGAGAGGTCTGCCCCGATTGCTGCTGCGAGAGCACGGCGCTGCACCGCCCAAGCAGGACAATGCTCGAGGGTGTGAAGCGCCGTGTCCTCGCTGCAGCCGCACTGGTGACACACGGGAGTCGCCTCCCGTCTGGCCACTTTGTGCAGGTATTTGCCAAAGCAGCCATGCCCTGACAATACCTGCACCAGACGGAAGGACAATGTCCCGTGTCGCCTCCGTGTCCACTCTTCCAGGATCGGCCGGATCGCCCCCACGGTCCAGTGACCTGCACTAGGCGTCTCCAGCCTCACCCTCCAAATCCGCAGGGTTTGGGATTGGGCCTCTCTACGCCACCTCGTGACCAGCTCAGGTGGTGGACGCGTGCCACTCTCCGCCTGCAGGTCTGCGCCACGTCGGTAGACCTCGGCGAGCACCTGTGCCTCTAGATCCCACGGGGGTGTGCCCGCGAGGGCGCACGCCGCTTCCACTGATACGGTGCGGTATCCGCGTATGACCCTGACTGCCATGACTCTCTGTGGCCTCCGCAGTAGAGCCTTGTTCTGGACAGACAGGGACTCCGCCCACACCGGGGCCCCATAGAGCGCCATCGAGCGAACCACCCCCGTGTACAGCCGCCGGCAAACCACGTTTGGTCCGCCCAGGTTTGGCAACAGCCGGCTGAGGGCGGAAGCCGTGCCGATCAGCTTCGGCGCAAGCTGAGCAAAGTGCTCGCCGAAGTTCCACCTCCGGTCCAAAACCAGGCCCAAGTATTTCATGCTTACCCGTACCGCTATTGGTGCACCACCAATAGTGAGGTGTGCGCCGGCCGGTGGCCGTCGTCGGGGCGCATGAAACACCAGGGCCTCCGTCTTTTCTAGGGCCACCTTGAGGCCCATCGCCTCGATTCGCCCCACGACGAGGGACGTGCCCTCAACGGCGGAGCGTGCCGCTTCCTCGTAGCTCCCTCCCCGGGCCGTGACGAGAGTGTCATCAGCGTAGCAAATGACGCCCTGCCCGGGGGAGAGCAAACAGCGCAAGGACCAGTCGTAGCCTATGTTCCACAAGAGCGGACCCAAAACCGACCCCTGTGGAACACCGCACACGATGGCCCTGCGCACAACTTGGCCGTCGCGTCCCTCGTAGGAGACAAACCGCTCCTGCAGGTAGTCTGCTACTAGCAGCCTCAGGTAGGCGGGCACCTGATGGTAGCGGAGCGCCTCCTCGATGCAGCTGAATGGCAGAGTGTTGAACGCGTTGGCGATGTCTAAAGACACCGCCAACAACACCCCGCCCTGGGCGACTGCATCTTTCGCCTCGGCCTTGAGGCGCAAGATGGCGTCTATTGTCGAACGCCCTGCCCGGAAACCGAACTGGGCGTCCGACAAGTTTGGGCCTACTGCATCTAAGTGCCGGACGATGCGGGTAGCGAGAATCTTCTCTAGCATCTTCCCCGCCTCGTCCAGCAAGACAATCGGCCTATACGCCGATGGAGACTCCGGGGGCCGCCCTGCCTTCTGGAGCAGCACCAGTCGACCCTCCTTCCAGGCCTTAGGGAACCGTCCCGACGTTAGACAGGCGTCAAACAGCTCCCTAAGCCTATCTTCCAGGGCCGCCTCAAGAGAGAGGGCCAGCACCCTTGCAGGCACTCCATCCGGTCCGGGGGCAGTCCTCTTGGACCGCGCCCTCAAAATTGCTGCCCCCATCTCCGCGTCAGATATTGGGGGAGTCTCCACTTCCGCATCTTGGTCGGCCTCCGCTTCGGCCATTGGCGGGGAAAGATGATCCGCCCGATCCGGGAAGAGTGTCTCCACGACCCTGACGAGGAACTGAGGCTGGAGGGTTTCCGTCAGTGGGGGGCCTTGGGCACGGAGTTTTTTCCGCGCCGCACGGTACGGACGCCCCCAGGGATCACGGTTTAAATCCTCCAGTGCCTCAGCTCTCGATTGCTCCTTCCCTCGACAGATCGCCAACTGCAGAGCCCCCCGAGCGTTGCGGTATGACTCATACAATTGGGTCTGTAGGATCTCCAGCTCTTCATCACGGCGGCGTAACCTGCGAACCTGTGAGTAGGTCCTCCGGGCAGTTATACAGGCCGCGCGGAGGTCTGCTATCTCCTGGGACCACCAGTAGACCGCCCTCTTTGGAGGTTGTCTTCGGGAGCGAGGCATGGCTGCATCGCACACAGCCGTCATGGCTTCGCGAAAGCGGTCAGCCTCGACGTCGACTCCCTCTGCTGCAGGTGGCGAGGACAGCCAAGCCTGGACAATGGCTGCTTCCTCTAGGAGGTCCCCGTCAAGCCGCTTCAACGCCCACCGTGGGAACTGCCGAGCGTCAGGTCGTGGATACACTGTTGGGCCCGAAGAGGCGGAGACATCCATACAGATATACAGGTGATCCGATAGAGTCTCCACACTCTCTAGGACCCGCCAACCCTGAACCCGTGCGGCGACAGCAGGGGTAGCGAACGAGAGGTCCACTATTGACCCCCCGTGCTGCCGGACGCATGTGTTAACGGAGCCCCTGTTTAAAAGACAGAGGCCCGCAGCCGTTGCCCATTCCTCGACCGCATCCCCCCTGACGTCCGTCGTGGGGGACCCCCACGCGGTGGATTTCGCGTTGAAGTCCCCCACGACGATGGCGTGAGACGGCATCACTCGTCGAACCGAGGTCCCCAGGCGGTCCAGGAAGTCCTCGAACTCCGCTAGGCTCCTGTTTGGGGAGAAATAAACCCCGAAGAGAATTATGTCTCCCCAGGTGGCCGCAACAAATCCTCGACTCCTCTCTCTGATGGAAAGTGGCGCCAAGGAGCTTATAATAGCAACGGAGCCGTCAATGTCACCTACCCAGTCAGGGCGAGCCGGGACGAAGTATGGCTCCGCCACTACGGCCACACCTATCGTCCGCTCCGCCATGGTTTGGAGGACCAAGTCCTGCGCACCAGCACAGTGGTTCAGGTTCGCCTGGAGGAGAGAATGAAAACGAACCGGGTCCATAGTTAGTCCGTAATCATTATCGCCCCCTGCGATGGCTCCTCCAATCGCACTGCGCCGGAAGCAGTCGGGCGCAGAGTTGTCATACCGTTCCTGCCAGAACGGACTGGCGGCCTGCAGTCCTTTCTGCCAGCGACGTGGCCGGTCGGTCGTCCTGTCGCTGCGCACAGTAAGCAGTGCGGGTCGGCAGCGCACGCGGACGCCGGATGCCCCGGCTCACCGCAGCGGAAACAGTGTCCACTGAGGTCGACGCCAGAGTCGCACCTCCGGCCCACGTGTCCTAATCCCCAGCACCTGTAGCACCTCATGGGCCGAGCGTCCAGAACCACGACTCTGGCAGAGCTCCAACCCACCAAGAGCCGGCCGGCGTCGGCCAGCTGTTTTGCCACTGTAACGGGGCAACAGATCCACACAGAGCTCGCGCCTCCCGGGCCAGATCGAATTGGACCGACTCGGAGAGCGTCTGATGAGCAGCCAGTCTTACGCGCAATCGCGTCCTGCACGTCCTGCCCGGACACGGAGTCGTCAAGCCCCGAGATGCGCAGTTCAGCGCACTTCGTCGGTCTGGAGACCTTGACCTCCTCTGCGAAGACCGCTCGCAGTTTCTCTGCAACGCGGTCTGCCCCCGCAGTGCCTTCGGCCCCTGGGAACTCCAGCATGCGGGCCCCGGTTAAGGCTTGTCGGAACCTGACATCTGTTATGCCAAGCTCCTCCAGGTTTACGGCTTGCCTGGCCTTGGTGAGGACGGCCGCGTACGTGACGCCCCTGTCCGCTGCTTCAGGCTGCAGGGTGAGTACTACCGCAGCAGACCTGGGTGCACGAAGCCCTCTCTTGGCGTTCTTGCCCTTTTTGGGCCCGGAAGACTTGTTGCCCTGAGCGGTGGAGGCCGCCACAGTCTTTTGGGGCAAGGAAGACGAAGGTCCTTTGTTCTTCTTATTCTTCTTCTTCCTTTTCTTCCTCCTCCCTGCGGTCTGCCAGCCGTCACTGGCAGACGCCGATTGGTCTGCATTGGGGGCTCGCATAGTGGCCGTTGGAACGGACCTACTTGGAGGAGCACCACTCTTCGTTTTAGGCACCGCAGACGGCACCTGAGGAGCCACGGAAGGCTGTTTCGGCCTGTTGCCAGTGCCGCCAGCGCTGCTAGCAGGAACCGCCACAATCCTGCGGTCCGCTGCCAGAGGCGGACGAACGGTCCTGGCCGGCAGAAGTCGGTCCTCGATGCCTGCAAACCGGGCATCCATCATTTTCCCGATCTGGGAAACGATGGCATGCGCCTGCATCTCGCTCGTAGATGGTCCCTGCGGGAGCGACTTATCTGGAGCAGAAGAACCTTCCGGCCGTACCCGGAGACCCACGACTTCCTCCCGCAGAGCCACCATCTCTCGACGGAGGGCTTCGACCTCCATCCGCAGTCGGTCGTTCAGCAGGTGAAGCCTTCGGGTCTCCTCACTGGAGCTCCTGCTGGCGAGCCCCTCTATGGCCAGTCTGACCCGCTCTGCTGCCTCTCTAATTGCTCGCTGACTCGTGCCCTTTAAGTTTTTGGACTTTCGAGTGGTGTCCAAAACCACCTCGATGTCCAGTAGGGCTCTTTGCTCAAGTTCCTCTGCTGTGATGGAGGAACTCTGCCCGTTTAGCGGAAACCCAGCGCTGACAGGCGTATCCGTACTTTCCTCTACAGTCGCGTTGACGGCCACTTGGCACGCCGGCGACACGCTCATTGACTCGTCTGAGCCGCACACTCTGGCCCCGGGAGTCGCGTGACGCCACCGGGGTACTTGCACCGGAAGGCAAACCGCGTCCTCTGCCCCTCTTGGTTGTCGACACCTTGGGGGCCGGCAGATTCTCCTCGCTAGAGGACAAACCTGCCGAACCTGCATTAAACTCACAGACACGCGACCGCTTCCCCCAAAACTTGGAAGGAGCGGCCGCAACTGCCTGCGGTGTGTCGTCAACCACCGACAACACGCTCACTCTCTCCAGAACCACGCGTGGTTCCACTGGAGCCTCTGTTCCTGGAGTCAGTGACGCAGCGCCAGAATCTGACACTGCGTCCATCATGCAGAGATCATCCGTTCCTCGGTCGGGTTTCTTTTGACTAAAAGAGATGAGGTCTTCAAAAGACCTCGATCTCGGGGAGCCTCCTCGGCTCTTGTTGCCACAGGCAAGTGGTAGACGTTTGTTGCCCCCCCCAGAATACGACGGGCTTGACGACCCCGAAGGGGCCGTGGCGGATTCTCCAGCTGCTGTGCAGCTGGTACCGCCCTGGGGTATAATCTTCCAAGACGTCTTTTTCATATTTTGTTTTGTTTCCTTTTAAGGGTGTGGTCCCTATCTCCCTACTTTCCATCGTTTCCCCCCCCCCCCTTTTTTTGTTACCTTATGACCATTCTATCACCCTCACGGTCACGTCTGATGGGCAGACGCGTACCAGAGGGCGATGAATGTCATGATCCCAGAACAAGGGAATATCCCCAACCCTGATTCACTCCCCGAGGACCCCGAGGAGTGAATCACTAATCCCGTACCGTCCGATGACCCGCTCCGTGAGCCATCGCACGGCACACGACGAAATATTCCCGACCCCTGATTCACTCCCCGAGGAACTCGAGGAGCGAATCACGAATGTCACAGCGCCCGATAGACTCGCTCCGTGAGTCACCGCACGGCTGTGAGACCCCTCCCCATATTCACACTCCAATGACTTGGAGCGTGAATCGCGCACTGTCCAGAACGGACAGGGCACCCCTCGCAGAAGTCTGAGGCGACTCCGGCGTGTGTGTCTCTCTTAGTCTGGCCTCTCACTTGGAATATAAAAACTCCAAGATCATTGAGACACTCAAGCCCCACCACGACGACAACGTGGAGACACCTTCGGTGGGGAACCTTTTTTTTTTTTTTTTTTATTAAGCTGTGAAAAATGCCTAACGCATACCGCACCGTCCGGGGAGACGATTTGGTTATGTGGGGCTTGCACCCACTAAAAAACACCGCCGTGAGCCTACTCTCGCCTTGACGAATGGGCCGCGAGAACTGCTACGCATGACGTTCGCGGCCCATCCAGCGCAACCCACCTCCGGGCACCAAACTCCTTTGGCTTTGTCCAGGCTCACCTGAGACATCGCCACCACTCGTGAGGGCCGTTCGATGCGACGACGATAGACTCCCCGATCTATCGCCCGCTGGCACCTCCTAGGGCGGCATTAAATCGCCATGGCGCCTCCTCCGCCGCCCTGTCCTCCTGCGACGAATCGCGTCTGCGAGGGAGTCCTCCTCTCTGACGCGCTCCGCCGCCTCCTTCTGCGAGATGACGTCCTCGCAGAAGGACGCCACTGCCTCCCATGCCTCCCCGCTGTCGACCATGGCCTTGGCCACGGCCGGTAAGGAGAGGTCTGCCCCGATTGCTGCTGCGAGAGCACGGCGCTGCACCGCCCAAGCAGGACAATGCTCGAGGGTGTGAAGCGCCGTGTCCTCGCTGCAGCCGCACTGGTGACACACGGGAGTCGCCTCCCGTCTGGCCACTTTGTGCAGGTATTTGCCAAAGCAGCCATGCCCTGACAATACCTGCACCAGACGGAAGGACAATGTCCCGTGTCGCCTCCGTGTCCACTCTTCCAGGATCGGCCGGATCGCCCCCACGGTCCAGTGACCTGCACTAGGCGTCTCCAGCCTCACCCTCCAAATCCGCAGGGTTTGGGATTGGGCCTCTCTACGCCACCTCGTGACCAGCTCAGGTGGTGGACGCGTGCCACTCTCCGCCTGCAGGTCTGCGCCACGTCGGTAGACCTCGGCGAGCACCTGTGCCTCTAGATCCCACGGGGGTGTGCCCGCGAGGGCGCACGCCGCTTCCACTGATACGGTGCGGTATCCGCGTATGACCCTGACTGCCATGACTCTCTGTGGCCTCCGCAGTAGAGCCTTGTTCTGGACAGACAGGGACTCCGCCCACACCGGGGCCCCATAGAGCGCCATCGAGCGAACCACCCCCGTGTACAGCCGCCGGCAAACCACGTTTGGTCCGCCCAGGTTTGGCAACAGCCGGCTGAGGGCGGAAGCCGTGCCGATCAGCTTCGGCGCAAGCTGAGCAAAGTGCTCGCCGAAGTTCCACCTCCGGTCCAAAACCAGACCCAAGTATTTCATGCTTGCCCGTACCGCTATTGGTGCACCACCAATAGTGAGGTGTGCGCCGGCCGGTGGCCGTCGTCGGGGCGCATGAAACACCAGGGCCTCCGTCTTTTCTAGGGCCACCTTGAGGCCCATCGCCTCGATTCGCCCCACGACGAGGGACGTGCCCTCAACGGCGGAGCGTGCCGCTTCCTCGTAGCTCCCTCCCCGGGCCGTGACGAGAGTGTCATCAGCGTAGCAAATGACGCCCTGCCCGGGGGAGAGCAAACAGCGCAAGGACCAGTCGTAGCCTATGTTCCACAAGAGCGGACCCAAAACCGACCCCTGTGGAACACCGCACACGATGGCCCTGCGCACAACTTGGCCGTCGCGTCCCTCGTAGGAGACAAACCGCTCCTGCAGGTAGTCTGCTACTAGCAGCCTCAGGTAGGCGGGCACCTGATGGTAGCGGAGCGCCTCCTCGATGCAGCTGAATGGCAGAGTGTTGAACGCGTTGGCGATGTCTAAAGACACCGCCAACAACACCCCGCCCTGGGCGACTGCATCTTTCGCCTCGGCCTTGAGGCGCAAGATGGCGTCTATTGTCGAACGCCCTGCCCGGAAACCGAACTGGGCGTCCGACAAGTTTGGGCCTACTGCATCTAAGTGCCGGACGATGCGGGTAGCGAGAATCTTCTCTAGCATCTTCCCCGCCTCGTCCAGCAAGACAATCGGCCTATACGCCGATGGAGACTCCGGGGGCCGCCCTGCCTTCTGGAGCAGCACCAGTCGACCCTCCTTCCAGGCCTTAGGGAACCGTCCCGACGTTAGACAGGCGTCAAACAGCTCCCTAAGCCTATCTTCCAGGGCCGCCTCAAGAGAGAGGGCCAGCACCCTTGCAGGCACTCCATCCGGTCCGGGGGCAGTCCTCTTGGACCGCGCCCTCAAAATTGCTGCCCCCATCTCCGCGTCAGATATTGGGGGAGTCTCCACTTCCGCATCTTGGTCGGCCTCCGCTTCGGCCATTGGCGGGGAAAGATGATCCGCCCGATCCGGGAAGAGTGTCTCCACGACCCTGACGAGGAACTGAGGCTGGAGGGTTTCCGTCAGTGGGGGGCCTTGGGCACGGAGTTTTTTCCGCGCCGCACGGTACGGACGCCCCCAGGGATCACGGTTTAAATCCTCCAGTGCCTCAGCTCTCGATTGCTCCTTCCCTCGACAGATCGCCAACTGCAGAGCCCCCCGAGCGTTGCGGTATGACTCATACAATTGGGTCTGTAGGATCTCCAGCTCTTCATCACGGCGGCGTAACCTGCGAACCTGTGAGTAGGTCCTCCGGGCAGTTATACAGGCCGCGCGGAGGTCTGCTATCTCCTGGGACCACCAGTAGACCGCCCTCTTTGGAGGTTGTCTTCGGGAGCGAGGCATGGCTGCATCGCACACAGCCGTCATGGCTTCGCGAAAGCGGTCAGCCTCGACGTCGACTCCCTCTGCTGCAGGTGGCGAGGACAGCCAAGCCTGGACAATGGCTGCTTCCTCTAGGAGGTCCCCGTCAAGCCGCTTCAACGCCCACCGTGGGAACTGCCGAGCGTCAGGTCGTGGATACACTGTTGGGCCCGAAGAGGCGGAGACATCCATACAGATATACAGGTGATCCGATAGAGTCTCCACACTCTCTAGGACCCGCCAACCCTGAACCCGTGCGGCGACAGCAGGGGTAGCGAACGAGAGGTCCACTATTGACCCCCCGTGCTGCCGGACGCATGTGTTAACGGAGCCCCTGTTTAAAAGACAGAGGCCCGCAGCCGTTGCCCATTCCTCGACCGCATCCCCCCTGACGTCCGTCGTGGGGGACCCCCACGCGGTGGATTTCGCGTTGAAGTCCCCCACGACGATGGCGTGAGACGGCATCACTCGTCGAACCGAGGTCCCCAGGCGGTCCAGGAAGTCCTCGAACTCCGCTAGGCTCCTGTTTGGGGAGAAATAAACCCCGAAGAGAATTATGTCTCCCCAGGTGGCCGCAACAAATCCTCGACTCCTCTCTCTGATGGAAAGTGGCGCCAAGGAGCTTATAATAGCAACGGAGCCGTCAATGTCACCTACCCAGTCAGGGCGAGCCGGGACGAAGTATGGCTCCGCCACTACGGCCACACCTATCGTCCGCTCCGCCATGGTTTGGAGGACCAAGTCCTGCGCACCAGCACAGTGGTTCAGGTTCGCCTGGAGGAGAGAATGAAAACGAACCGGGTCCATAGTTAGTCCGTAATCATTATCGCCCCCTGCGATGGCTCCTCCAATCGCACTGCGCCGGAAGCAGTCGGGCGCAGAGTTGTCATACCGTTCCTGCCAGAACGGACTGGCGGCCTGCAGTCCTTTCTGCCAGCGACGTGGCCGGTCGGTCGTCCTGTCGCTGCGCACAGTAAGCAGTGCGGGTCGGCAGCGCACGCGGACGCCGGATGCCCCGGCTCACCGCAGCGGAAACAGTGTCCACTGAGGTCGACGCCAGAGTCGCACCTCCGGCCCACGTGTCCTAATCCCCAGCACCTGTAGCACCTCATGGGCCGAGCGTCCAGAACCACGACTCTGGCAGAGCTCCAACCCACCAAGAGCCGGCCGGCGTCGGCCAGCTGTTTTGCCACTGTAACGGGGCAACAGATCCACACAGAGCTCGCGCCTCCCGGGCCAGATCGAATTGGACCGACTCGGAGAGCGTCTGATGAGCAGCCAGTCTTACGCGCAATCGCGTCCTGCACGTCCTGCCCGGACACGGAGTCGTCAAGCCCCGAGATGCGCAGTTCAGCGCACTTCGTCGGTCTGGAGACCTTGACCTCCTCTGCGAAGACCGCTCGCAGTTTCTCTGCAACGCGGTCTGCCCCCGCAGTGCCTTCGGCCCCTGGGAACTCCAGCATGCGGGCCCCGGTTAAGGCTTGTCGGAACCTGACATCTGTTATGCCAAGCTCCTCCAGGTTTACGGCTTGCCTGGCCTTGGTGAGGACGGCCGCGTACGTGACGCCCCTGTCCGCTGCTTCAGGCTGCAGGGTGAGTACTACCGCAGCAGACCTGGGTGCACGAAGCCCTCTCTTGGCGTTCTTGCCCTTTTTGGGCCCGGAAGACTTGTTGCCCTGAGCGGTGGAGGCCGCCACAGTCTTTTGGGGCAAGGAAGACGAAGGTCCTTTGTTCTTCTTATTCTTCTTCTTCCTTTTCTTCCTCCTCCCTGCGGTCTGCCAGCCGTCACTGGCAGACGCCGATTGGTCTGCATTGGGGGCTCGCATAGTGGCCGTTGGAACGGACCTACTTGGAGGAGCACCACTCTTCGTTTTAGGCACCGCAGACGGCACCTGAGGAGCCACGGAAGGCTGTTTCGGCCTGTTGCCAGTGCCGCCAGCGCTGCTAGCAGGAACCGCCACAATCCTGCGGTCCGCTGCCAGAGGCGGACGAACGGTCCTGGCCGGCAGAAGTCGGTCCTCGATGCCTGCAAACCGGGCATCCATCATTTTCCCGATCTGGGAAACGATGGCATGCGCCTGCATCTCGCTCGTAGATGGTCCCTGCGGGAGCGACTTATCTGGAGCAGAAGAACCTTCCGGCCGTACCCGGAGACCCACGACTTCCTCCCGCAGAGCCACCATCTCTCGACGGAGGGCTTCGACCTCCATCCGCAGTCGGTCGTTCAGCAGGTGAAGCCTTCGGGTCTCCTCACTGGAGCTCCTGCTGGCGAGCCCCTCTATGGCCAGTCTGACCCGCTCTGCTGCCTCTCTAATTGCTCGCTGACTCGTGCCCTTTAAGTTTTTGGACTTTCGAGTGGTGTCCAAAACCACCTCGATGTCCAGTAGGGCTCTTTGCTCAAGTTCCTCTGCTGTGATGGAGGAACTCTGCCCGTTTAGCGGAAACCCAGCGCTGACAGGCGTATCCGTACTTTCCTCTACAGTCGCGTTGACGGCCACTTGGCACGCCGGCGACACGCTCATTGACTCGTCTGAGCCGCACACTCTGGCCCCGGGAGTCGCGTGACGCCACCGGGGTACTTGCACCGGAAGGCAAACCGCGTCCTCTGCCCCTCTTGGTTGTCGACACCTTGGGGGCCGGCAGATTCTCCTCGCTAGAGGACAAACCTGCCGAACCTGCATTAAACTCACAGACACGCGACCGCTTCCCCCAAAACTTGGAAGGAGCGGCCGCAACTGCCTGCGGTGTGTCGTCAACCACCGACAACACGCTCACTCTCTCCAGAACCACGCGTGGTTCCACTGGAGCCTCTGTTCCTGGAGTCAGTGACGCAGCGCCAGAATCTGACACTGCGTCCATCATGCAGAGATCATCCGTTCCTCGGTCGGGTTTCTTTTGACTAAAAGAGATGAGGTCTTCAAAAGACCTCGATCTCGGGGAGCCTCCTCGGCTCTTGTTGCCACAGGCAAGTGGTAGACGTTTGTTGCCCCCCCCAGAATACGAAGGGCTTGACGACCCCGAAGGGGCCGTGGCGGATTCTCCAGCTGCTGTGCAGCTGGTACCGCCCTGGGGTATAATCTTCCAAGACGTCTTTTTCATATTTTGTTTTGTTTCCTTTTAAGGGTGTGGTCCCTATCTCCCTACTTTCCATCGTTTCCCCCCCCCCCCCTTTTTTTGTTACCTTATGACCATTCTATCACCCTCACGGTCACGTCTGATGGGCAGACGCGTACCAGAGGGCGATGAATGTCATGATCCCAGAACAAGGGAATATCCCCAACCCTGATTCACTCCCCGAGGACCCCGAGGAGTGAATCACTAATCCCGTACCGTCCGATGACCCGCTCCGTGAGCCATCGCACGGCACACGACGAAATATTCCCGACCCCTGATTCACTCCCCGAGGAACTCGAGGAGCGAATCACGAATGTCACAGCGCCCGATAGACTCGCTCCGTGAGTCACCGCACGGCTGTGAGACCCCTCCCCATATTCACACTCCAATGACTTGGAGCGTGAATCGCGCACTGTCCAGAACGGACAGGGCACCCCTCGCAGAAGTCTGAGGCGACTCCGGCGTGTGTGTCTCTCTTAGTCTGGCCTCTCACTTGGAATATAAAAACTCCAAGATCATTGAGACACTCAAGCCCCACCACGACGACAACGTGGAGACACCTTCGGTGGGGAACCTGACCTAACCTTTTTTTTTTTTTTTTTTTTTTTTTTTTTTTTTTTTTTTTTTTTTTTTTTTGACGCTGGGAAAAAATGCATTACGCATACCCTCCCATCGGGGGATGGGGGGGCTATGTGGGACTCCCCGGTGTGACCCGGTATACCCACTAAAACGACCCAGCGGCACTCCCGCTTCGTCCGAGTGGCGGGGGACTGGGAAACCGGCACAGCCTTTACTTCCAGTCCACCGCCGACGAATTCCCGTCAAGGCGGGCCCCTCACGTCCCCCCCGTGGGGAGGGACACGGGCCCGGGAATGACCGACGAAGGTGGTAACGGGTGCAATGCGGGCGAAGGCACCCCCGCGCCTGTCGCCCGCCCGTCGCCACCATGAGGAGGGAGAGGACCTCGCCTTCTCCGACCCCTTCTTCGTCTGCGGAGCGGCGCAGCGAGAGGGTCGTCCTCCCGCGCGCGCTCCGCCTCCTCCTTTTGCGAGATTACGTCCTCGCAAAAGGAGGCGACCGCTGCCCAGGCCTCCTCGCTCCCCAGCATGGCGTTGACCGCGCCAGGAAGCGAGAGATCCTGTCCGATCACAGCGATCAGACCGCGGCGCAGCTCGGACCAAGCCGGGCACACCTCGAGGGTGTGCTGCGCCGTGTCCTCCGCCGCGCCGCAGTCGTGGCACGCCGGGGTCTCCTCCCTCCCGATCCGGTGCAGGTGCGATCCGAAACAGCCATGGCCGGACAACACCTGCACCAAACGGAACGAGAGGAAACCGTGGGACCGCTCGAGCCAGCTCCGCAGGACCGGACCGAGCGCGTCCAACGTACGGCGGCCAAAGGTGGCGTTGGCGAGGTCCTCCGCCCAGTGGAGGACGATGGCGTCCTTCGCCTCCCGCCGCACGGCCTCCCGCTCTTCGGCAATCGGGCGCTCCCCGAGCGCCTTCCGGCGCGCCGTCCACTCATACACTCTGGCGAGCACCCAAGCCTCCAACTCCCAAGGAGGGGTGCCGGCCAGAGCGCACGCCGCCGAGAAGCCTACCGAGCGGTAGGCCCTCGCCACCCGCAGTGCAATAGCCCTTTGGGGCCTGCGGATGGCGGTCGCATTCTCCCTCCTGTTGAGGGAGTCCGCCCAGATTGGAGCCCCGTAAAGGGCCATGCTCCGCAAAATGCCGGCATACAGGCGCCGGCATTTCGCCTTGGGCCCCCCCAGGTTCGGGAGGAGCCACGAGAGGGCGTCGGCGGTCTTCAACAGGCGCGTCGACAGCCCGCTGAAGTGCGGGCCGAAGCGCCACCTGTCGTCCAGGACCAGGCCCAGGTACTTCATCTGGGCCCGGACCCCTATCCTGACGCCCTCTACGACAATGTGGGCGTCGGGAGGGCAGCGCTGCCGAGGCCCACGAAAGAACACGGCCTCGGTCTTGTGCAGCGCCACCCTCAATCCTAGGCGGCGGATCCTCTCTGCGACCAAGGATCCGCCAGCCGAGGCCAGACAGGCCGCGTCTGCGAAATTCCTCCCCCGGGCAGTGAGGAGAGTGTCATCCGCGTAGCAGATGACACTCGTGCCCTGGAGGAGGGCTCCCCGCAGGAGCCAGTCGAACCCGATGTTCCAAAGGAGCGGCCCAAGCACCGACCCCTGCGGAACACCGGACTCTGCGCCATACCGCCTCACCGTGGCCGTCTTGTCCACGAGGAGGACCTCTCGGTCCTCCAAGTAGCTGGCCAGGAGGTTTCGCAGGTATTGGGGCACTCCGTGATACCGGAGCGCCTCCAATATCGTCGAGTGGGGCACGGAGTTGAAGGCGTTGGCAATGTCGAACGACACCGCCAGCACTCCGCCCCCCGCCTCCACCGCCTCCTTCACCTGGCCCTTGAGTAGGGCCAGCGCATCAATCGTCGAACGCCCTCGACGGAAACCGAATTGGGCGTCCGACAGGTCCGGCCCTACCCCCCAACCTGACCTAACCTGACCTAACCTGACCTAACCTGACCTAACCTTTTTTTTTTTTTTTTTTTTTTTTTTTTTTTTTTTTTTTTTTTTTTTTTTTTTTTTTTTTTTTTATTAAGCGGTGAAAAATGCCTAACGCATACCGCACCGTCCGGGGAGACGATTTGGTTATGTGGGGCTTGCACCCACTAAAAAACACCGCCGTGAGCCTACTCTCGCCTTGACGAATGGGCCGCGAGAACTGCTACGCATGACGTTCGCGGCCCATCCAGCGCAACCCACCTCCGGGCACCAAACTCCTTTGGCGATGTCCAGGCTCACCTGAGACATCGCCACCACTCGTGAGGGCCGTTCGATGCGACGACGATAGACTCCCCGATCTATCGCCCGCTGGCACCTCCTAGGGCGGCATTAAATCGCCATGGCGCCTCCTCCGCCGCCCTGTCCTCCTGCGACGAATCGCGTCTGCGAGGGAGTCCTCCTCTCTGACGCGCTCCGCCGCCTCCTTCTGCGAGATGACGTCCTCGCAGAAGGACGCCACTGCCTCCCATGCCTCCCCGCTGTCGACCATGGCCTTGGCCACGGCCGGTAAGGAGAGGTCTGCCCCGATTGCTGCTGCGAGAGCACGGCGCTGCACCGCCCAAGCAGGACAATGCTCGAGGGTGTGAAGCGCCGTGTCCTCGCTGCAGCCGCACTGGTGACACACGGGAGTCGCCTCCCGTCTGGCCACTTTGTGCAGGTATTTGCCAAAGCAGCCATGCCCTGACAATACCTGCACCAGACGGAAGGACAATGTCCCGTGTCGCCTCCGTGTCCACTCTTCCAGGATCGGCCGGATCGCCCCCACGGTCCAGTGACCTGCACTAGGCGTCTCCAGCCTCACCCTCCAAATCCGCAGGGTTTGGGATTGGGCCTCTCTACGCCACCTCGTGACCAGCTCAGGTGGTGGACGCGTGCCACTCTCCGCCTGCAGGTCTGCGCCACGTCGGTAGACCTCGGCGAGCACCTGTGCCTCTAGATCCCACGGGGGTGTGCCCGCGAGGGCGCACGCCGCTTCCACTGATACGGTGCGGTATCCGCGTATGACCCTGACTGCCATGACTCTCTGTGGCCTCCGCAGTAGAGCCTTGTTCTGGACAGACAGGGACTCCGCCCACACCGGGGCCCCATAGAGCGCCATCGAGCGAACCACCCCCGTGTACAGCCGCCGGCAAACCACGTTTGGTCCGCCCAGGTTTGGCAACAGCCGGCTGAGGGCGGAAGCCGTGCCGATCAGCTTCGGCGCAAGCTGAGCAAAGTGCTCGCCGAAGTTCCACCTCCGGTCCAAAACCAGGCCCAAGTATTTCATGCTTACCCGTACCGCTATTGGTGCACCACCAATAGTGAGGTGTGCGCCGGCCGGTGGCCGTCGTCGGGGCGCATGAAACACCAGGGCCTCCGTCTTTTCTAGGGCCACCTTGAGGCCCATCGCCTCGATTCGCCCCACGACGAGGGACGTGCCCTCAACGGCGGAGCGTGCCGCTTCCTCGTAGCTCCCTCCCCGGGCCGTGACGAGAGTGTCATCAGCGTAGCAAATGACGCCCTGCCCGGGGGAGAGCAAACAGCGCAAGGACCAGTCGTAGCCTATGTTCCACAAGAGCGGACCCAAAACCGACCCCTGTGGAACACCGCACACGATGGCCCTGCGCACAACTTGGCCGTCGCGTCCCTCGTAGGAGACAAACCGCTCCTGCAGGTAGTCTGCTACTAGCAGCCTCAGGTAGGCGGGCACCTGATGGTAGCGGAGCGCCTCCTCGATGCAGCTGAATGGCAGAGTGTTGAACGCGTTGGCGATGTCTAAAGACACCGCCAACAACACCCCGCCCTGGGCGACTGCATCTTTCGCCTCGGCCTTGAGGCGCAAGATGGCGTCTATTGTCGAACGCCCTGCCCGGAAACCGAACTGGGCGTCCGACAAGTTTGGGCCTACTGCATCTAAGTGCCGGACGATGCGGGTAGCGAGAATCTTCTCTAGCATCTTCCCCGCCTCGTCCAGCAAGACAATCGGCCTATACGCCGATGGAGACTCCGGGGGCCGCCCTGCCTTCTGGAGCAGCACCAGTCGACCCTCCTTCCAGGCCTTAGGGAACCGTCCCGACGTTAGACAGGCGTCAAACAGCTCCCTAAGCCTATCTTCCAGGGCCGCCTCAAGAGAGAGGGCCAGCACCCTTGCAGGCACTCCATCCGGTCCGGGGGCAGTCCTCTTGGACCGCGCCCTCAAAATTGCTGCCCCCATCTCCGCGTCAGATATTGGGGGAGTCTCCACTTCCGCATCTTGGTCGGCCTCCGCTTCGGCCATTGGCGGGGAAAGATGATCCGCCCGATCCGGGAAGAGTGTCTCCACGACCCTGACGAGGAACTGAGGCTGGAGGGTTTCCGTCAGTGGGGGGCCTTGGGCACGGAGTTTTTTCCGCGCCGCACGGTACGGACGCCCCCAGGGATCACGGTTTAAATCCTCCAGTGCCTCAGCTCTCGATTGCTCCTTCCCTCGACAGATCGCCAACTGCAGAGCCCCCCGAGCGTTGCGGTATGACTCATACAATTGGGTCTGTAGGATCTCCAGCTCTTCATCACGGCGGCGTAACCTGCGAACCTGTGAGTAGGTCCTCCGGGCAGTTATACAGGCCGCGCGGAGGTCTGCTATCTCCTGGGACCACCAGTAGACCGCCCTCTTTGGAGGTTGTCTTCGGGAGCGAGGCATGGCTGCATCGCACACAGCCGTCATGGCTTCGCGAAAGCGGTCAGCCTCGACGTCGACTCCCTCTGCTGCAGGTGGCGAGGACAGCCAAGCCTGGACAATGGCTGCTTCCTCTAGGAGGTCCCCGTCAAGCCGCTTCAACGCCCACCGTGGGAACTGCCGAGCGTCAGGTCGTGGATACACTGTTGGGCCCGAAGAGGCGGAGACATCCATACAGATATACAGGTGATCCGATAGAGTCTCCACACTCTCTAGGACCCGCCAACCCTGAACCCGTGCGGCGACAGCAGGGGTAGCGAACGAGAGGTCCACTATTGACCCCCCGTGCTGCCGGACGCATGTGTTAACGGAGCCCCTGTTTAAAAGACAGAGGCCCGCAGCCGTTGCCCATTCCTCGACCGCATCCCCCCTGACGTCCGTCGTGGGGGACCCCCACGCGGTGGATTTCGCGTTGAAGTCCCCCACGACGATGGCGTGAGACGGCATCACTCGTCGAACCGAGGTCCCCAGGCGGTCCAGGAAGTCCTCGAACTCCGCTAGGCTCCTGTTTGGGGAGAAATAAACCCCGAAGAGAATTATGTCTCCCCAGGTGGCCGCAACAAATCCTCGACTCCTCTCTCTGATGGAAAGTGGCGCCAAGGAGCTTATAATAGCAACGGAGCCGTCAATGTCACCTACCCAGTCAGGGCGAGCCGGGACGAAGTATGGCTCCGCCACTACGGCCACACCTATCGTCCGCTCCGCCATGGTTTGGAGGACCAAGTCCTGCGCACCAGCACAGTGGTTCAGGTTCGCCTGGAGGAGAGAATGAAAACGAACCGGGTCCATAGTTAGTCCGTAATCATTATCGCCCCCTGCGATGGCTCCTCCAATCGCACTGCGCCGGAAGCAGTCGGGCGCAGAGTTGTCATACCGTTCCTGCCAGAACGGACTGGCGGCCTGCAGTCCTTTCTGCCAGCGACGTGGCCGGTCGGTCGTCCTGTCGCTGCGCACAGTAAGCAGTGCGGGTCGGCAGCGCACGCGGACGCCGGATGCCCCGGCTCACCGCAGCGGAAACAGTGTCCACTGAGGTCGACGCCAGAGTCGCACCTCCGGCCCACGTGTCCTAATCCCCAGCACCTGTAGCACCTCATGGGCCGAGCGTCCAGAACCACGACTCTGGCAGAGCTCCAACCCACCAAGAGCCGGCCGGCGTCGGCCAGCTGTTTTGCCACTGTAACGGGGCAACAGATCCACACAGAGCTCGCGCCTCCCGGGCCAGATCGAATTGGACCGACTCGGAGAGCGTCTGATGAGCAGCCAGTCTTACGCGCAATCGCGTCCTGCACGTCCTGCCCGGACACGGAGTCGTCAAGCCCCGAGATGCGCAGTTCAGCGCACTTCGTCGGTCTGGAGACCTTGACCTCCTCTGCGAAGACCGCTCGCAGTTTCTCTGCAACGCGGTCTGCCCCCGCAGTGCCTTCGGCCCCTGGGAACTCCAGCATGCGGGCCCCGGTTAAGGCTTGTCGGAACCTGACATCTGTTATGCCAAGCTCCTCCAGGTTTACGGCTTGCCTGGCCTTGGTGAGGACGGCCGCGTACGTGACGCCCCTGTCCGCTGCTTCAGGCTGCAGGGTGAGTACTACCGCAGCAGACCTGGGTGCACGAAGCCCTCTCTTGGCGTTCTTGCCCTTTTTGGGCCCGGAAGACTTGTTGCCCTGAGCGGTGGAGGCCGCCACAGTCTTTTGGGGCAAGGAAGACGAAGGTCCTTTGTTCTTCTTATTCTTCTTCTTCCTTTTCTTCCTCCTCCCTGCGGTCTGCCAGCCGTCACTGGCAGACGCCGATTGGTCTGCATTGGGGGCTCGCATAGTGGCCGTTGGAACGGACCTACTTGGAGGAGCACCACTCTTCGTTTTAGGCACCGCAGACGGCACCTGAGGAGCCACGGAAGGCTGTTTCGGCCTGTTGCCAGTGCCGCCAGCGCTGCTAGCAGGAACCGCCACAATCCTGCGGTCCGCTGCCAGAGGCGGACGAACGGTCCTGGCCGGCAGAAGTCGGTCCTCGATGCCTGCAAACCGGGCATCCATCATTTTCCCGATCTGGGAAACGATGGCATGCGCCTGCATCTCGCTCGTAGATGGTCCCTGCGGGAGCGACTTATCTGGAGCAGAAGAACCTTCCGGCCGTACCCGGAGACCCACGACTTCCTCCCGCAGAGCCACCATCTCTCGACGGAGGGCTTCGACCTCCATCCGCAGTCGGTCGTTCAGCAGGTGAAGCCTTCGGGTCTCCTCACTGGAGCTCCTGCTGGCGAGCCCCTCTATGGCCAGTCTGACCCGCTCTGCTGCCTCTCTAATTGCTCGCTGACTCGTGCCCTTTAAGTTTTTGGACTTTCGAGTGGTGTCCAAAACCACCTCGATGTCCAGTAGGGCTCTTTGCTCAAGTTCCTCTGCTGTGATGGAGGAACTCTGCCCGTTTAGCGGAAACCCAGCGCTGACAGGCGTATCCGTACTTTCCTCTACAGTCGCGTTGACGGCCACTTGGCACGCCGGCGACACGCTCATTGACTCGTCTGAGCCGCACACTCTGGCCCCGGGAGTCGCGTGACGCCACCGGGGTACTTGCACCGGAAGGCAAACCGCGTCCTCTGCCCCTCTTGGTTGTCGACACCTTGGGGGCCGGCAGATTCTCCTCGCTAGAGGACAAACCTGCCGAACCTGCATTAAACTCACAGACACGCGACCGCTTCCCCCAAAACTTGGAAGGAGCGGCCGCAACTGCCTGCGGTGTGTCGTCAACCACCGACAACACGCTCACTCTCTCCAGAACCACGCGTGGTTCCACTGGAGCCTCTGTTCCTGGAGTCAGTGACGCAGCGCCAGAATCTGACACTGCGTCCATCATGCAGAGATCATCCGTTCCTCGGTCGGGTTTCTTTTGACTAAAAGAGATGAGGTCTTCAAAAGACCTCGATCTCGGGGAGCCTCCTCGGCTCTTGTTGCCACAGGCAAGTGGTAGACGTTTGTTGCCCCCCCCAGACTACGAAGGGCTTGACGACCCCGAAGGGGCCGTGGCGGATTCTCCAGCTGCTGTGCAGCTGGTACCGCCCTGGGGTATAATCTTCCAAGACGTCTTTTTCATATTTTGTTTTGTTTCCTTTTAAGGGTGTGGTCCCTATCTCCCTACTTTCCATCGTTTCCCCCCCCCCCCCTTTTTTTGTTACCTTATGACCATTCTATCACCCTCACGGTCACGTCTGATGGGCAGACGCGTACCAGAGGGCGATGAATGTCATGATCCCAGAACAAGGGAATATCCCCAACCCTGATTCACTCCCCGAGGACCCCGAGGAGTGAATCACTAATCCCGTACCGTCCGATGACCCGCTCCGTGAGCCATCGCACGGCACACGACGAAATATTCCCGACCCCTGATTCACTCCCCGAGGAACTCGAGGAGCGAATCACGAATGTCACAGCGCCCGATAGACTCGCTCCGTGAGTCACCGCACGGCTGTGAGACCCCTCCCCATATTCACACTCCAATGACTTGGAGCGTGAATCGCGCACTGTCCAGAACGGACAGGGCACCCCTCGCAGAAGTCTGAGGCGACTCCGGCGTGTGTGTCTCTCTTAGTCTGGCCTCTCACTTGGAATATAAAAACTCCAAGATCATTGAGACACTCAAGCCCCACCACGACGACAACGTGGAGACACCTTCGGTGGGGAACCTTTTTTTTTTTTTTTTTTTTTTTTTTTTTTTTTTTTTTTTTTTTTTTATTAAGCGGTGAAAAATGCCTAACGCATACCGCACCGTCCGGGGAGACGATTTGGTTATGTGGGGCTTGCACCCACTAAAAAACACCGCCGTGAGCCTACTCTCGCCTTGACGAATGGGCCGCGAGAACTGCTACGCATGACGTTCGCGGCCCATCCAGCGCAACCCACCTCCGGGCACCAAACTCCTTTGGCGATGTCCAGGCTCACCTGAGACATCGCCACCACTCGTGAGGGCCGTTCGATGCGACGACGATAGACTCCCCGATCTATCGCCCGCTGGCACCTCCTAGGGCGGCATTAAATCGCCATGGCGCCTCCTCCGCCGCCCTGTCCTCCTGCGACGAATCGCGTCTGCGAGGGAGTCCTCCTCTCTGACGCGCTCCGCCGCCTCCTTCTGCGAGATGACGTCCTCGCAGAAGGACGCCACTGCCTCCCATGCCTCCCCGCTGTCGACCATGGCCTTGGCCACGGCCGGTAAGGAGAGGTCTGCCCCGATTGCTGCTGCGAGAGCACGGCGCTGCACCGCCCAAGCAGGACAATGCTCGAGGGTGTGAAGCGCCGTGTCCTCGCTGCAGCCGCACTGGTGACACACGGGAGTCGCCTCCCGTCTGGCCACTTTGTGCAGGTATTTGCCAAAGCAGCCATGCCCTGACAATACCTGCACCAGACGGAAGGACAATGTCCCGTGTCGCCTCCGTGTCCACTCTTCCAGGATCGGCCGGATCGCCCCCACGGTCCAGTGACCTGCACTAGGCGTCTCCAGCCTCACCCTCCAAATCCGCAGGGTTTGGGATTGGGCCTCTCTACGCCACCTCGTGACCAGCTCAGGTGGTGGACGCGTGCCACTCTCCGCCTGCAGGTCTGCGCCACGTCGGTAGACCTCGGCGAGCACCTGTGCCTCTAGATCCCACGGGGGTGTGCCCGCGAGGGCGCACGCCGCTTCCACTGATACGGTGCGGTATCCGCGTATGACCCTGACTGCCATGACTCTCTGTGGCCTCCGCAGTAGAGCCTTGTTCTGGACAGACAGGGACTCCGCCCACACCGGGGCCCCATAGAGCGCCATCGAGCGAACCACCCCCGTGTACAGCCGCCGGCAAACCACGTTTGGTCCGCCCAGGTTTGGCAACAGCCGGCTGAGGGCGGAAGCCGTGCCGATCAGCTTCGGCGCAAGCTGAGCAAAGTGCTCGCCGAAGTTCCACCTCCGGTCCAAAACCAGGCCCAAGTATTTCATGCTTACCCGTACCGCTATTGGTGCACCACCAATAGTGAGGTGTGCGCCGGCCGGTGGCCGTCGTCGGGGCGCATGAAACACCAGGGCCTCCGTCTTTTCTAGGGCCACCTTGAGGCCCATCGCCTCGATTCGCCCCACGACGAGGGACGTGCCCTCAACGGCGGAGCGTGCCGCTTCCTCGTAGCTCCCTCCCCGGGCCGTGACGAGAGTGTCATCAGCGTAGCAAATGACGCCCTGCCCGGGGGAGAGCAAACAGCGCAAGGACCAGTCGTAGCCTATGTTCCACAAGAGCGGACCCAAAACCGACCCCTGTGGAACACCGCACACGATGGCCCTGCGCACAACTTGGCCGTCGCGTCCCTCGTAGGAGACAAACCGCTCCTGCAGGTAGTCTGCTACTAGCAGCCTCAGGTAGGCGGGCACCTGATGGTAGCGGAGCGCCTCCTCGATGCAGCTGAATGGCAGAGTGTTGAACGCGTTGGCGATGTCTAAAGACACCGCCAACAACACCCCGCCCTGGGCGACTGCATCTTTCGCCTCGGCCTTGAGGCGCAAGATGGCGTCTATTGTCGAACGCCCTGCCCGGAAACCGAACTGGGCGTCCGACAAGTTTGGGCCTACTGCATCTAAGTGCCGGACGATGCGGGTAGCGAGAATCTTCTCTAGCATCTTCCCCGCCTCGTCCAGCAAGACAATCGGCCTATACGCCGATGGAGACTCCGGGGGCCGCCCTGCCTTCTGGAGCAGCACCAGTCGACCCTCCTTCCAGGCCTTAGGGAACCGTCCCGACGTTAGACAGGCGTCAAACAGCTCCCTAAGCCTATCTTCCAGGGCCGCCTCAAGAGAGAGGGCCAGCACCCTTGCAGGCACTCCATCCGGTCCGGGGGCAGTCCTCTTGGACCGCGCCCTCAAAATTGCTGCCCCCATCTCCGCGTCAGATATTGGGGGAGTCTCCACTTCCGCATCTTGGTCGGCCTCCGCTTCGGCCATTGGCGGGGAAAGATGATCCGCCCGATCCGGGAAGAGTGTCTCCACGACCCTGACGAGGAACTGAGGCTGGAGGGTTTCCGTCAGTGGGGGGCCTTGGGCACGGAGTTTTTTCCGCGCCGCACGGTACGGACGCCCCCAGGGATCACGGTTTAAATCCTCCAGTGCCTCAGCTCTCGATTGCTCCTTCCCTCGACAGATCGCCAACTGCAGAGCCCCCCGAGCGTTGCGGTATGACTCATACAATTGGGTCTGTAGGATCTCCAGCTCTTCATCACGGCGGCGTAACCTGCGAACCTGTGAGTAGGTCCTCCGGGCAGTTATACAGGCCGCGCGGAGGTCTGCTATCTCCTGGGACCACCAGTAGACCGCCCTCTTTGGAGGTTGTCTTCGGGAGCGAGGCATGGCTGCATCGCACACAGCCGTCATGGCTTCGCGAAAGCGGTCAGCCTCGACGTCGACTCCCTCTGCTGCAGGTGGCGAGGACAGCCAAGCCTGGACAATGGCTGCTTCCTCTAGGAGGTCCCCGTCAAGCCGCTTCAACGCCCACCGTGGGAACTGCCGAGCGTCAGGTCGTGGATACACTGTTGGGCCCGAAGAGGCGGAGACATCCATACAGATATACAGGTGATCCGATAGAGTCTCCACACTCTCTAGGACCCGCCAACCCTGAACCCGTGCGGCGACAGCAGGGGTAGCGAACGAGAGGTCCACTATTGACCCCCCGTGCTGCCGGACGCATGTGTTAACGGAGCCCCTGTTTAAAAGACAGAGGCCCGCAGCCGTTGCCCATTCCTCGACCGCATCCCCCCTGACGTCCGTCGTGGGGGACCCCCACGCGGTGGATTTCGCGTTGAAGTCCCCCACGACGATGGCGTGAGACGGCATCACTCGTCGAACCGAGGTCCCCAGGCGGTCCAGGAAGTCCTCGAACTCCGCTAGGCTCCTGTTTGGGGAGAAATAAACCCCGAAGAGAATTATGTCTCCCCAGGTGGCCGCAACAAATCCTCGACTCCTCTCTCTGATGGAAAGTGGCGCCAAGGAGCTTATAATAGCAACGGAGCCGTCAATGTCACCTACCCAGTCAGGGCGAGCCGGGACGAAGTATGGCTCCGCCACTACGGCCACACCTATCGTCCGCTCCGCCATGGTTTGGAGGACCAAGTCCTGCGCACCAGCACAGTGGTTCAGGTTCGCCTGGAGGAGAGAATGAAAACGAACCGGGTCCATAGTTAGTCCGTAATCATTATCGCCCCCTGCGATGGCTCCTCCAATCGCACTGCGCCGGAAGCAGTCGGGCGCAGAGTTGTCATACCGTTCCTGCCAGAACGGACTGGCGGCCTGCAGTCCTTTCTGCCAGCGACGTGGCCGGTCGGTCGTCCTGTCGCTGCGCACAGTAAGCAGTGCGGGTCGGCAGCGCACGCGGACGCCGGATGCCCCGGCTCACCGCAGCGGAAACAGTGTCCACTGAGGTCGACGCCAGAGTCGCACCTCCGGCCCACGTGTCCTAATCCCCAGCACCTGTAGCACCTCATGGGCCGAGCGTCCAGAACCACGACTCTGGCAGAGCTCCAACCCACCAAGAGCCGGCCGGCGTCGGCCAGCTGTTTTGCCACTGTAACGGGGCAACAGATCCACACAGAGCTCGCGCCTCCCGGGCCAGATCGAATTGGACCGACTCGGAGAGCGTCTGATGAGCAGCCAGTCTTACGCGCAATCGCGTCCTGCACGTCCTGCCCGGACACGGAGTCGTCAAGCCCCGAGATGCGCAGTTCAGCGCACTTCGTCGGTCTGGAGACCTTGACCTCCTCTGCGAAGACCGCTCGCAGTTTCTCTGCAACGCGGTCTGCCCCCGCAGTGCCTTCGGCCCCTGGGAACTCCAGCATGCGGGCCCCGGTTAAGGCTTGTCGGAACCTGACATCTGTTATGCCAAGCTCCTCCAGGTTTACGGCTTGCCTGGCCTTGGTGAGGACGGCCGCGTACGTGACGCCCCTGTCCGCTGCTTCAGGCTGCAGGGTGAGTACTACCGCAGCAGACCTGGGTGCACGAAGCCCTCTCTTGGCGTTCTTGCCCTTTTTGGGCCCGGAAGACTTGTTGCCCTGAGCGGTGGAGGCCGCCACAGTCTTTTGGGGCAAGGAAGACGAAGGTCCTTTGTTCTTCTTATTCTTCTTCTTCCTTTTCTTCCTCCTCCCTGCGGTCTGCCAGCCGTCACTGGCAGACGCCGATTGGTCTGCATTGGGGGCTCGCATAGTGGCCGTTGGAACGGACCTACTTGGAGGAGCACCACTCTTCGTTTTAGGCACCGCAGACGGCACCTGAGGAGCCACGGAAGGCTGTTTCGGCCTGTTGCCAGTGCCGCCAGCGCTGCTAGCAGGAACCGCCACAATCCTGCGGTCCGCTGCCAGAGGCGGACGAACGGTCCTGGCCGGCAGAAGTCGGTCCTCGATGCCTGCAAACCGGGCATCCATCATTTTCCCGATCTGGGAAACGATGGCATGCGCCTGCATCTCGCTCGTAGATGGTCCCTGCGGGAGCGACTTATCTGGAGCAGAAGAACCTTCCGGCCGTACCCGGAGACCCACGACTTCCTCCCGCAGAGCCACCATCTCTCGACGGAGGGCTTCGACCTCCATCCGCAGTCGGTCGTTCAGCAGGTGAAGCCTTCGGGTCTCCTCACTGGAGCTCCTGCTGGCGAGCCCCTCTATGGCCAGTCTGACCCGCTCTGCTGCCTCTCTAATTGCTCGCTGACTCGTGCCCTTTAAGTTTTTGGACTTTCGAGTGGTGTCCAAAACCACCTCGATGTCCAGTAGGGCTCTTTGCTCAAGTTCCTCTGCTGTGATGGAGGAACTCTGCCCGTTTAGCGGAACCTCAGCGCTGACAGGCGTATCCGTACTTTCCACTAGAGTCGCGTTGACGGCCATTTGGCACGCCGGCGACACGCTCATTGACTCGTCGGAGCCGCTCACTCTGGCCACCGGCGTACCGGGGAGCTTCAAAAAGCGGCCCCGGGAGTCGCGTGACGCCACCGGGGTGCTTGCACCGGAAGGCAACCCGCGTCCTCTGCCCCTCTTGGTTGTCGACACCTTGGGGGCCGGCAGGTTCTCCTCGCTAGAGGACAAACCTGCCGAACCTGCATCCAACTCACAGACACGCGACCGCTTCCCCCAAAACTTGGAAGGAGCGGCCGCAACTGCCTGCGGTGTGTCGTCAACCACCGACAACACGCTCACTCTCTCCAGAACCACGCGTGGTTCCACTGGAGCCTCTGCTCCCGGCCTCAGTGACGTAGCGCCAGAGTCCGACACTACGTCCACCATGCAGAGATCACCCGTTCCTCGGTCGGGTTTCTGATGACTAAAAGAGATGAGGTCTTCAAAAGACCTCGATCTCGGGGAGCCTCCTCGGCTCTTGTTGCCACAGGCAAGTGGTAGACGTTTGTTGCCCCCCCCAGAATACGAAGGGCTTGACGACCCCGAAGGGGTCGTGGCGGATTCTCCAGCTGCTGTGCAGCTGGTACCGCCCTGGGGTATAATCTTCCAAGACGTCTTTTTCATATTTAATTTTTTCCTTTTAAGGGTGTGGTCCCTATCTCCCTACTTTCTATCGTTTCCCCCCCCGCCCCCTTTTGTTCTCTTATGACCATTCTATCACCTTCATGGTCACGTCTGATGGGCAGACGCGTACCAGAGGGCGATGAATGCCATGATCCCAGAACAAGGGAATATCCCCAAACCTGATTCACTCCCCGAGGACCCCGAGGAGTGAATCACTAATCACGTACCGTCCGATGACCCGCTCCGTGAGCCATCGCACGGCACATGACGAAATATTCCCGACCCCTGATTCACTCCCCGAGGAACGCGAGAAGTGAATCGTGAATCACACATCGTCCGATAGACCCGCTCCGTGGGTCATCGCACGATGTATGATGTGTCCCCTCTCCATATTCACACTCCGATGACTCGGAGCGTGAATCGCGCACTGTCCGGAACGTCGGACAGGGCACCCCTCTCAAGAGTCAGAAGCGACTCCTGTGTGTCTCTCTTAGTCTGGTCTCTCACTTGGAATGGGAAAACTCCAAGATCACTGAGACACTCAAGCCCCACCACGACGACAACGTGGAGACACCCTCGGTGGGGAACCTGACCTAACCTGACCTAACCTGACCTACGACAAACCCAGAAGATCGTAGGGTCGCTGAAATCGTCATAAACTGGGAGCAATTTGGCATCCCCCCCCCCCCCCCGCGCCAGATCAACTCGTACGAGAAAAGCTCGGTGGCCTTCTCAGAGAGCCTAGCCCCACCAAGTGGGCGGCCGAGACTCCTCTATAGAACGCCAAAAAGAGGTACCGGGGTCGAGATGGACCTGGCCACGCGAGAGGATAACGATCTCCTCCAAAAAGAAACGAAGGACGCCCTGGAAGTGGCAAGCAACATGAAAAAGGAGTGACGGCCACAGCCCATGGGTGCCTTCAGGGCCTTTACGAGACAGCTCTGTCACTCGCTGACTCGAGAGCGCGTCACAAACTTAACCTCGAGAAGGAGCGCTCTCGACACGCTCAAGAGCTTGTGCGGGTCGAGAGAGCTTATACTCACGAATTAATGACGCTGAAGGCCGAGCTCTCCCTCATGAGAACAGGGTCACGAAACTGGGTCACGAAACCCTTGAAGCCTTCATGGCTCACGGAGCGGGTTACCGGATGGTACGTGATTAAAGATTCACTCCTCGAGGTTCTCGGGGAGTGAATCAGGGCGGGGTTATTTGGGGACATGGTGATACCGAGGTCTCCATTGCATTGCTAAGCACCAAGGCGGAGCTCAATGCCGCGAGGAGAGGGCCGGAAGGACATCGCGACCGATGAGGTCGCTGAGTTTTCTCGATGGGCAAGGGAGAGGCGGACGCAGACCGCCGCAGCTCCTGAGAGCTTGACGGCAGAGGCCCTTAGCCGCCAAGTTTTAGACGGTAACATATAAAGTAAATATAAATATTAAGCCTGAAAAAAAAGAAACAAAGTAAATCTATAAACTCACGTAGATTTTTAAGTTACTTACCATCTATCTATCTCTACATTTAATAAAATCGTAAAAATCCAAATCGATGTTCCGACTTGACTTGGCGCAAAAAGTACTGCATAGATCCTGTTCAAATTTTGCACAAATATTTGTAACAGGCTTCTTCAAATGTTAGGTTATATATTATCACGCTACTTGCTTAAGGGAATGAGCAATATTGCATTATGTCCGTATTATTCAATTGTTTTCCGTTTCAGTCATGATATGCGTAACAACGTCTATTTCAAAATAAATGTCAGCGAAACAAATAGAGAAACGGTTTTATGACCGCTTTACGCGCATCACGGCGCAAGTTCGATCCCCAGTAAAATTATAATTTTTGTAATTGCTTGTAAATTTTTTTATAGAGATCATTATTATTTTTTTCTCTTTCTTATGTATAATATAATAAATTGTAATGAATTTTATATCATTGGTAAAATCTCTTTCCTCATGTTTAAATCTGGCTGTTCGATGGTTTTCTAAACTAACAACGTCGTTGGGTGCTGTAAGACTCGCTGTTTTGAATTTCACCTATCGCTCCCAATAAAAATAATAGCAGTTATTGAAATTAATTTGAAACTATTTTGTTGTGTCGCTGTTCTTAGCTTTGCATAACTATAATAGATTCAGGTAGTTTCTCTGCATCATTAGGTCCCAAAAATAAATTCGTCTTGGTTGTCTAAGTTGGAGGGTTGATTATAATGTATGATTTCTGATGCGTCTTGATTGATAAAAAGCACGTAATTTGTTACTTGAAAAATATTTTGGTATCTTTATCATAATATCTATCTTTTGTATCTTACTACTATTATAAATGCGAAAGTTTGGATGGATGGATGGATGTTTTTTACTCAATCGCGCCAGAACGGCTGAACGGATGTAGATGAAATTTGGTACAGAGATATATTATCGTATAACTTAGGTGGATGAGCAATATCGCATTGTGTCCATATTCCGCAACTGTTTTACAACTGTCATAACATGCATTGGATTATAACGGCTATTTTATCCCATTTGTCATCGAAGCGAAGTGAGGTAGGCTGACGGTTCACAGACCTCCCTGTAAATCAGGGTTCGCAATTTCGAGTCGCTGCCAGTTTCCACTATTTGTGATTTTATTTTTATGCTTTAAGATTTCCAAATAATAAACATGATTGGCGAGTTCGATCCCCAGCCGGTTTCAACATTTTTGTAACTAGATATTTTGTTTTATTCTAATGTTTTATGATTTTCAAATCATTATAAAGTACTTAGATTAATATGCTTTTGTTTTTTTTTAACCATTCAAAAGACAGTTGGGTAACCATAAATTAACAAATAATAATGCGCCAACTGTGCCGTCACATTGCATTTGTGCTGAATGCTGGCCCAACTCCGCAAGAACCGCTACATACGGCTTTAAAGTTTTTTTTTAACCTTGCCCCAGTCCAGCACCACACTTGGAATTTCTCAATACAGGAGAAATTGCAAGTGTGTGTGTTTACAGACATTTAAACTTACAAACAGCCAGACCCGGAACAACTACCTGAAGGCCATACAAAAATGTATTCCGTGCGGGAATGGAATCCGATACTCGCAGCGCAGCAGCCATTCGCTCAGTCACTGCGCCAACCGTGCCGTCACATAATTGTGGCTGTGGCTCCTTCGGACATTGCTGCAACTTTGCTTAACGGTGGCCGGACTGCACATTCCGTTTTCACATTGCCGCTTATTCTAGCAAGTTAAGATACCTCAACATGCAAAGTCACCAAAAACAGCGGCCGGGGAGTCCTTTTGCAGCAGTTTAAGTTTAAAGTGCATTAGAGGCGTTGAACCACAGCTTGCAGGACATCCGCGGCCGCCGGGCGCTGATGAGTGGTGTTGTCGTTTTGGTCGTAGGCGACTTTAGACAGATACTACAAGTTATTGAGAGGCTGGTCACACCGGCGGATGAAATAAACGCATGTCTCAAGGCGTCACCACTGTTGTCTAGGATCGAAAAGTTCCATCTTACCTGCAACATGCGCGTCCAACTGTACAACGACCACGAAGCAGGTGTCTTTGCGAATATGCGTCTACAAATGGGAGTGGGTCGTCTGGAATCGGGCGCAAAATCTATTTTTCGATGAATTTTCCCATCCAGTGGCTACAGAGGATGCACGCACATCCACATCATCACAATCATACACGTGTTTCCCAATTTGGAGGTTAATATTAAAAATGAAGGGTTGTTGTGTGAGGGGTAGTGCTGTCGCCAAATAACGAGTGGGTCAATCAAATAAAAAAAAATGATACCATCGTCGGCGTCGACATCCATAGAACAGGTGATGGAGAATGATGATATACTGCCTACCCTATTGAATTTCTCAACTGCCTGGGGTTAATGGCGTACCGTCCCATAAGCTAGAGCTAAAAGTTGGCGTTCCAGTTATGCTGATGCGAAACTTTGATGCACCCGGACTGTGTAATGGAACCAGGCTTCGTATCACAGAGCTGGGCAGGAGTATTATAATAGTCACCATTATTACTGGAGTGGCTAAAGTAGGGAGCGGATTCTTTCCCCGCATACCCATTATTCCAAATAACTTGCCATTTCAATTTAAGAAGTAGCAATTTCCCTTAAAATTGGCTTTTACAATGACGGTCAACAAATTCCAAGGAAAAACTTTAAAAGTGGCAGGCATTCATTTGGGCACTCCATGCTTCTCACACGGTCATTATACAATTCATTTAATGATGTATACAAAACGGTATTAAAATAAATAAATAAATAGTGCCCAACAAGGCGTTTGATTATTCACTTTGAAAAAAAAGTCGTATGGCACCATAGTGTTCCATTTTTTAAGCCATATCGTCGCCTCTTCGCCATTTGTTTTGTTTCAGACCTCTGCCGCCCAAAAAGACGCCTTTTGTAGTCATCACCCACATTATCACATTTTGATCAGGCCTTCAGTTCTCACACATAACATCCTGCCTGTAATCCCCGAAGGGTTAGGCACAGTTGTGTACCTAATCGTACACCCACATTTCACCAGTTATGTTGAAGTCCCATGTAATAGTGGGCGAGCCTATTGCCATCAATCGGGCACAAATCCAAACTCCGTAGCTGCTACTGAGAAATTCCTGATGGAATAACACGAGGGAATCGAACACGCATACACAACAAAATTTCCACGCGAACGAAGTCGCGGGCAACAGCTATACCTAAAATAAGTCTCGTATAATGTAACGTGTCCTCTATGTAGGAGCACGCATGTAAGATATAATATAAAAAAGCAAATCATTAAATCAATTACAAAAGAGCGCGGACCTCCATGTGTAAACTCATTAAAAAAAAAAAAAAAAAACTAACCTAACCGGATGCAGCTGAATACCAGTATTTTACATGGAGCGAATACCTATCTGACCACCACAACCCAGTTAGTACCGGGTAACACGATACACCTTGGTAAGACTAGTTGTCACACTTTCGGGCCACTGACTAACTGTAACGACTGTCAAAGATGTTACAAATGGTACCAAAGGCTTAACGTGCTTTCCGAGGCACGGAGGAAATTCGGGATGTAATGGGTGGTCACTCATCCACGGACTAACCTAGGCAAGTGCGGTTTAACCTTAAGATCGACCCGAGGAGCTGTTATTATTTACCACGAGCTCCAGCCGAACAAACGTAGCTACATACATTGCAAGTTAAACAAAAGCTTGTAAAATAGAGTAGTGTAAGTGTTGTTATTGCGAGGTATCTTACGACCGAGCGACTTATATTGTTTTGTTGTAGACAGAAGCATGCCTGTGACGTTAGGAGACAAGTAGTGACGTAATTTAAAGGCTAGTAAAAAACTTTATTTAGAAAGGGTGGCCAACAAATATAAGCGATATAAGGGTAAAACCATATTACCTAAGTAGATCACAATTATTATATGAGCACGGTCAGTAATAAATACAACTAAAAATAAAAGCCTAAGAAAAATTTGTGTGAAAAAATTATATTCTACAAAAATATTCTAAAGCGAACTCGTGGAGTCCTTGATTCGTTTCAAGTCTTTGCAGAGATCGGACTCATTGCTGGAGGAGCACATGGAAGCGCGGGAGATGTGAAGCAGCTCTAGGTCTAAGTCAGGGTTAGACTTCTTTAAACCTGGGTCTGATGATGGCCCTTTGACTTTGCTGGATAGGAAAGTTACAATATTCCTGATAGCATTATTCTTGGAAGTCTTGCTGGAGCGCGAGGAATTGGCGCTGGAGAGGCTACCGAAAGAGTACTTGCTGGCGTTGTCGCCGATGAACCGCTCCGACAGGAAGTCGTCGATGGAGTCGTTGGAGAAGTAGGCCTGCGCGCCTTGTTCTATAGAGCCCGCGTTCTTCTCTTGCGTGTACACACCGAACGTCTTGTCGTGAGAGTTCTGCTTGAAGGCCGTCGTGTTGGACTCGTCCTCGTAGTTGTAGCTGTGGCAGCGGATCACCTTTTCTGAGGAGTTGATCATAGTGACCGCGTTGCTTTTGTTCTCCGCCTTCTTCACGATGCTCCGCACAGATTTCGGCTTCTTGTCTTTCTTCTCGTCTTGGAAGTTGACTTTGGTGTCTATGAGCTTCCTCTGCTCCAGGCTGGCGTTGTGCGCGCTGGTCAGGTCGTCGTGACGCACCTCAGGGATTGTCTCAGAGCGCAGAAGGCGGTGCCAATCGCGGCGTGTCACGCATTTGGACAGGATGTCGTCTGACATGCTGAGCTTCGCGGTGGTCTTGCGCTCCTTCTGGCATGCCTTGTAGCAGCGGATCTTCTTGTCGATGTAGTTGGAGGACTCGCTGAGGTAGTGGTAGTCGGTGGTGTCCGTGTCGATGTTTGAGGTGCAGATGAGCGGCGTGGTCACGGTCGCATCCTGCTGGTTGTTAAAAAACTTGTCCACGATCTTCTTTTTGCGGCAGCAGGCGCAGCCGCGCGCGAAGCAGTACATCATGGTGCAGATGAGGCAGCACTGCACGAGGATGACGCCACTGACCACGAGCAGGATGCGCTTGTTGCACGTGATGTACTTTATGATGTAATTGAACCGCGGCACGCTCGCATCCGGCCGTGCTGTGGTGGCAGGCTTGTGTGGGCCAGTCTTGGCTAACACCGTGGACACCATGCTCGACTCATAGTACTGTACACTCGGTGACTTGGAGCTGTTCTGATTCATCGCGCTGATGATCAGTATATCTTTCGTTGGTCTTACTTTTCCTACCGTCAGTGATTTGATGAAGTTAATATCTTCGTTGCTGATCGCTGGCTTGTTAACACATTTGTTCGACACAGGATTATATGCACCTTTGGGGATTTCAGAGTTAGCGTTTGTCAAACATGCGGGTACTTCTACGCAACGTTTTTTTAGTACGTTAAAGTAAGACTTCTTGCCGTTATAAAAGGTGTCACAGTAGACTGGCTTGCAGTCATTGAGGGGGTCCTCGTCGACGTGGTGGCACACGCGCGCTTCTAAGGGGGCGCTTGACTTGCGCAGTGAGGTGTCGAACTTGATCTTGATGGTGTTCCTGATAAAGTGCTTGAGCCGCGCCTTCGACTGGTAGTCGACGTAGATGGTGCAGTATCCTTTGCGCTCGTACGGGTCGAGGAGAGGAGCCACCAGGTACAGCGTCGACGTCGTGCCTAGAAAACAAACAAGACTATTGTAAATGGCTGAGCAATACTACATTAAATTACCTGTAATTAACGTACTGAACTGCAGCTGACTTTGCAGCAAATGCTGGATAGGCTTGTTTATCCTTCAAGACGCATTGGTCTACGACTAATCTTGGGCAATACCCAGATTATGTTCAACTAACACGTCACCCCAAGACCGATTACTCAAACCGACAGGTTTGTTTATCTCAGGAAAACGTAATAATTTGGAAAGAACAACTTTGAGAGGGGCTCTAATAGAAGCATTCAGCTAGGCTGAGCAGCGGCGTCGGGAAAACTTCGTTGAGTCTTCTCGTCACATATTCCATGGAGCCATCGCTGGTACTGCACTCATCCGTGTTGTTATCAGAGTACAGTCACACAGCCTACCTTCAGGGACGGTGTCAGACGCACTGCCCATCAGCTCGAGCACGTCACAGCGTTTGTCATCGTTGTCTAGGCAGCACTCGTCGGGATGAAGGTGGACGACGCAGGGCTCCCCGCTCGTGTTGTTAACCTCGGCGAAAAAGCGGAGCCCTACCGCCTCGGGCACCACAGCTTCCAGCCCCGAGCGCGTCACGATATTCTTACTAACACACATTACTACATTAAATAATATAAAACTTATGTAAAAATTCATCGGAAGTGTTCAGTACTGTCATCGTTTTAGACAGACAGTGACAGAATGAACATGTCGACCTGACAGACCAACACCGAGGTGAAGACCATTGACAGGAAAATACAATAGACACAGTCATCGCATTAACATAACACCATGCTGGTAATTCCCGAAGGGTTAGGCAGAGGTGTACTCACACCTAGATAACGCAAGAGCACCTACTTCGCGTGGCCGACTTAAGCTTAAGAAACTTAACGTGCCCACTGTCACGCTCAGTCTGCATTCAGGCTGTACAATCTTAGAACATTTTACCATGCAACTAGGAGAAAATAATGTTACCAAATTGAAAGACTACCGTAATCTAGTAACAGGTCCTTCTCCTAAAGCATTTTTAATTTTGTCGTTTTATAAAATCATGTATTGCTGGTTTGTGAATACAGATGGCGTTTGCTGACGCTAACCGACTAAATTGAAAATAGATTGCAATATTCTACAGCTTCACTGACGAAGTGACTATTTTATTCTTGTTTCATTATACTTCATCAAATGAACGCCAAATGTTACCATTAATAAAATAAATATTCTGTTTAGTAGTTTATTTTATTATAATTGAATTAAACAAAACTACCAAACTTTTTGAGTAAATTCGAAATACGCGTAATATATCAAATAAAATCATAAAATATGTTTTTAACAAATAAAACATTACTACTGGCATACATTTCAATGTAAGTGATACTCTAAATAAAACCTGCTAAATTGGTGTCGTAGTAGTTATTTTGTACTTTTTACTTGCATCAATGAAGCAAGCTGTTAAACAATCAATCTGCCGGTCGTTTTTGTTTTTTTCAATATTGTCTTCCATACAAAATTCCAATTCCAATGAATTGGAATTTTGTATGGAAGACAATATTTGTTACCCTTAAGATTTAGAGATATCATCCAGTCTGTTCTTGAAGGCATTCAATGTGTTATTTAACAACAACAACGGCGACTGTTGCACCGATGCTTAGGGCAAAATAAATGACTATGATTATAATAATATGGGTTTTATTTTCTGCAGCCAAGTAATTCCTTAATTTATTCATATACGTTAGTCTATGAGTAAATTACGGGGTTAATAAATATAAACTACCTAATTTTAAAATAAAAACCTGCCTGGAAGCAAGAATGATGGTAGACGTATACATCTACACAATTATATACATATATCAGGAAAGTTGGATGTTTGTGGTTACAGATGGCGCCACTAATCGCTTTCCTTCTGAACCTGTTGAGTAAAGCCTCTATACCCTCTATACCTATATATAAAAGTACTCTGTGGTCTGCATTGGTGCGCCACGCTAGTCGGACCTCTCTCAAAAATTTAAAGCTCCAAATTCGTAATGCATTGCGGCTTTTACTTGGAGGTTGATGCGACGTTCCGTTTTAACAAGTGATGAATATCGAAACAAGTGATACTATCGTATATCGCTTCGGTTTCGTAGTCCAGGTGCTTTTGTCATTTTTCTGTCAATTATATCGATTAGTGCTGTTCATCGTACACAACACAAAGCGATTCTCGAGAATTGATTTCGGACACAGATTTCAAAGACAATTGTAATAAATAATCTTAACGTTTCGTGATTTTTTAGTTTCCCACATGATGGTACTTAATTTAAAAGAAAAAATAATTGATGCGACGGGAAATAAAGATTGGTTCCCAATGAAGTATAAAACTAGTTGTTCGATACATTTTGAGGAAGCAAGGGTTGTTGAAGGAAAAAAGCAAAAGCTAACAAATAAAAATTCTGAGGGCCGTCCGTAACCGTTTATAAATCGATTCAAACGATTGTGAATAATTCTTTATTGTACACAATTCTAAATATATAAAAGCGAAAGGTCACTCACTCCCTCACTAATCACGAAATATAGAAAACCGCTTGACGTATAAAGATGAAATTGGGTAAGGAGGTAATTAAATAGTTAGTAGACATTCGCTAAGAACGGATTTTGCGACACGGCCGGATTAAGAAGGTCTAAACGCTCTCGCAAGTTTGCATAAAAGCCCTTCATTTTTGTGCTACAAACTTGAAATTTGGCCGGGAGGTAGTTAATAGTTAGTAGACGTTTATTAAGAACGGATTTTGTGACAGCCTAGACTAAGGGCTCTCGCAAGTTTATATGAAATTCTTGGCTTTTTGTACGCGAAAATTAGTAGAGAGATAGAATATAGTTAAAACATGTCAGGTAGAACAGATTTTATGACAAGGCCGGTTTAAGGGAATGTAATCGCTTTCGCAACCCTATGTGTTCAACAAACATATTGATGACTTATAAATTAAATTCAAACGAAGATAGAAATACCTATTTATATTTGTTTTACAACAACATTTACGTAGGTAAGCAGTTTCATCAAGTTATTGCTCGAATATTTTTTTTTTGTATTTTCCCCTCTGTACAGTAGACGCTCAAAAGTGCACTACCATGCTAAAGATTGTATTGCTATGAACTGTGCGAGCGCGATACAGCAGTGTGTGTGCGTGTGCGTGTATGAGTGATGTCTCAACATTCCACACATAACACACACTAATGAACTGTCGTCACACTACGCGAAATAGCATTATATTTCTGTTGCATTTAGAATACACATCATAGTGATGACCTGTTCTTACCATTGAATTGTTAAAATTCGCGTAATATTAACATGGGTTGGTAGCTGTTTGGGCTGAGCATGGGTTCACGATCAATGAAGTTCAAGTTCGAATCCATGTTATTACAATGTGTGGCTGTTTTTTGTTTCTTTGAAACCTTAATAATATTTGTATTTTAAGCAGAAAGTCGTTAGGTATTTATGTTTATTTATAATGTAGTCATGCCTATTATTTATTTTTTATAAGAAGTTAAATATTAGATAGTTATTGTATTATTATTTAACCTCATTAATTGATTTTTATTTTATGTTTTCGGCGTTGGAAGGTGGAAATAAAAAAATCATGCTGAATGATAACAAAAATGTTTATTCGTTTTATTTATTTATAAAATTAACAAACTTTTATGAGAATTGTGACGTCACATTCCTATCTAGGCAATAAAAAGTTCTCTTATCACCGTTCATAAGATTTTTTGTTGTATACCCACTTAGTCAATTCATAATAAGAATAACATAACACGGAAAGGATATTCTAATAACACAAAAATAATTGTTGATACCCGCTTATTATATGTATCAGTATTCAGCAGAGTTCATTGAATACTAATATATAAGTTAGACTTTATGAACGTGTTTTTTTTATGTAACGTCACATTGAATGTGTTGAGGTTATAGCTTAAGTGTTCATTTTCTTGACGAAAAGAAATATTGAAACTAGACCCCTATTTAAGATTATTAAATTTAAAATTTATTTCTTAATTTTTTATTTTTTATTTACGGTTATGTTAATATTCCTAAATATTTAGTTACCCGGTCTACTTATTAAATTAAGTATTATTATTTTTTCGCCATAAATTAAGTCTTCCTTTTGGCAAGACTTGAAAGTCTTCTCGTCAGAAAATACAGTCACCTCCCAGTTAAAATCTAAATAATCTCGAGCAAAACGTAGTCTTTCCTTCCTGTGTTTTTGTGTCAAAAATGGTTTTTAGCTGGCTTCCGATGATGTAAACCTTCAGCATGGACTGCATGGCGAACAGTCTGTAATGTAGTATCCAATTGCTCTGCAAACATTATAGTTGGAATGAAACCATTTGTTTCATATTCTTCCACCATAAAACGTCGCTGAGTCGGGTTAATAAGCGGCGGCCTTTCACTTCTTAGACGACTCTTCAGACTACCTTCTTTCTCAAACCTCTTTACCCAACGGCTAACAGAATTCTAAAAAAAAAAACAAAAAATGATTACACACTTGCAACTAGCAATTTATTTAATAATAAGAAAATCACACACCACAACTATCATCATAATAATTATAATTTTTAAAAATAACTTACACATTTTAAGCTAGTTTCAGTTGAAATTTGAGAAATATTAAGCCCATTTTTACGCAAAGTGACAATATTTGCCCTGTCATCAATACTAATATTAGCTTGCATCTTGAATAAAGACAATCAAACAATACGCTAATCGTAATAATAACACAAACGCTCGTGACAAAGTTCACCAACTAACAACGTCATAACTAACTACTTTGTTCAATCCAGAAGTTTATTTTGTTTCACATTCACCCTCATCTTTTTTGTTAATAATAAGTTCCAACTAATATTTAGAAAAACATCTCATCGGGTCTAACGTATTATTTATAATTAAAACACAAAAAGTTTAATGTCACTTGGGTTCAAAAGCAGACTATACTGTGCGAGACATTTTATCTATAGCGTTAACCGCTAAGCCAGATAGACACATAATTGTTAGTTTGAAATTAAATATCACTAACTTAATACTCCGTCGCGACATGACAGGCTTGTCACTAAGGCAAATGATCATTATATCGCACTCTTTCTGACTAGATAATTATGAAAGAGTGCGATATACGAGATCGTGTATGTGTGCAAAATGTTTGGTATGGAAAAAGGTCGTAAGTGCGACTTGTTTTGATGCGATCGTTTTGTGAAACCTTCGTAACGCTTTTCCGTGGTAAAAAGTATCTTAAAGTATGTTGAACCTGGTATTTACTTATCATATTAAATAGCAAATTCCAGACAATATTTTATACATGGGGGTCTCGGCAATTATCAAGTATTTTTTTTCACTGCAAGAAACTGTAAAATTGCGAGAAAACTGGGTTTAATTAAGTAAAACATGTTTCTCTACTAAAATATAGCCAATTAAGGAAAAAAAATGGAAACAGTTCAACAAATTATTATTTTAAATTAATTTAACTCAGTCAAGCACAGATTACCATATTTATACTAAACTACGCATTTCGATAAATCTCATGTGAGATTAGGAGGGGGGTGAGCGGGTCAAGCCAAATCTCACGACATCTCACCAAGAAGGGGGTAAAAATCGCCAAAATTGCCTCACATAATTAATTAACGCCCCAACACAAGCATCTCCTTGCTTAAAAGGTGATCTTCAAATCATGTGTGTGATAGCTTTATGTAATTGAAATAAACCTTTTTTTAACACTGCTCGACCCGGGAATCGATCCCAGGACCCCATGCTTAGTAGTCGCGCTTTCGACCACTCGACCAACGACTCAGTCTCACACATACTAAAATTTTCACGCGAACGAAGTCGCGGGCAACAGCTAGTTACTTAATAAATAGTATTCAGACAGTAATTGAGAACACCACATTTTGCCTGTTATGACAATAGACACTAAAGGATTAAATACTCATTTCAGTGACGAAAGAGTCTCTTGAAGAAGTATGGCTCGAGGGTGCTCCTTCTAGCGTGGGTTAAGGCATAGAACCTTATCAGCGTTATCAGTATCAGTAATACTTCCAAATTCATTTTATTTATGGGCCTTGTTGTGTTAGATTTCAATGTAATATACCGATACAATGTAAAATTGTTAACGAAATACATTAAATGAAATAGCTGTACATGACCAAAATCAGATTCGGAAATAACACCGCCATCTTGTTCTACATCTGCAATGCATTATGCTTCGTCGCCGCATCCGATGAGATTTTCGTATCGGGCATCGAACACTTTTAGAGTCACAATGGAAAACAAAAAGATGAAGTTTCTCCATGGTAACGCACGCTCGCGCTCGCGGAAAAGGCGGGAAAACGTATAAAAGGAAAGGCGCGCTTTTTTGTTCAAAAATACTTACTTGTACATTTTGCCCAATATCTTTGTAAATACTTAAATTAATAGTTAGTGCTAAGTCTGAACACATTAATTAGCTTCCCAGCATTCATTAATGGTGAAAAAGAGAAAGAAGATGGAGGGAAACCACCTCTGGATTCCCAGCATATATCTATTGATTCAGAATAAGCGCAATCACAGTACAAGGACGTTACGGACCCTAAGGACATATAGGGTGACTGGTAATTAGTGAGCGATACTTAAACAAGTGATTATACTCATGTTAACAAACAACTTTCCCAAAGAAACATTTTTTTATACCTACTTGTTCACTTTTATCCCAATAACACAACAGCCGTATGAAATTCGCGCTCGAGCGGTTACCTATCAGCCGCGTGACGCCGTTCTATCTCATTACTATCGTACCGTGCAACAGTGTGTAGGCAGAGCACAGCGGGAGAAAGAACGGCGTCACGCGGCTAACAGCTGATAGGCCTCAGGCGCACGTGCTGCCGAAATACCTACAGGTCACGATGTCGGACTCTAGTAACCGCGAGTGTTATGAAATGGTGCGGGTGTATTTATTAAGTGGTTAAAGTTTACGAGCAGCTTGCAAAATGTATGCTACGGAGAGCAAACTTCGAATGCGAGCCCATGTTTTCCTTAACCCCGCGGTCCCTAATAAAAAAGGCTGCTTGATCACGGTCAGTATGCTTTATTTTCTGCATTTTGATGATCCTTAGCCCTTGAAAGTATGAAGGAAAAATTGGAATTACTCTTCAAATAACTTCAGATCACGGCCTAATCTTAAAAAGTCTAGTTCGAAGTTGATAAAATCAGCGATCAGTACATTGTAACCTACGTAAACACCTACCTACGCCTGTGCATGAAAAACGAACGATCGCTTCGCCACGCCACGGTACTACGCGCTGCGCGTCGGCGCCGGGCGGCGGCGAGTAGTAATAAAATCAATTTTAAAGTAATCATCTTTCGTTAACGATAACTTTCTTTTTTTTGTACTGACTTATCAAAATAGATGTTTATTAAAACTTATTTAAGTTTGATTTGTCAAAGTTTGCACACTGAATAAAAATATTCCAGTAATACTCGCTCGTCACTCAGCGTCGCCTCACAGCCGGGACGCGCAGCGTCGTCGCCGGTCGCTGCAGTTGCGTCGAGCGTGAGTGACGAGTTTTTCTAACACCATCACCGCCACGATGACGGGGAAAAGAACAGCCACCAGCGGGCTTGGGACTTCGCGGCCAACAGGCCCCGCTACCGGTAGAAATGTGTCGCGCATTCGATGGACACATTTCCATGAATGGAAATGGGATGCGCGCATATTATGGGGCTACAGATGGAGGAATTAACCGTACAGCGTATCGAAATCGGATGCTCTCTCTGTTTCAGGTACTTGAGCCTGTCATCAATGTCTCTGCCCAACGATTGTCGGATCAGATGCGCGTCATCCATACTCCATACTTAGTAAATGTGAAATTAAGTTTGTTTGTTACATTTTCACGCCTAAACCACTGAACCGACCATCCTGAAATTTTGCATATACGTTGTCAGGTGTACAGAAACGGACATAAGGTACCTTCCATCCCGAAAAAATGTACTGTTCCCGAGGAAAACAACAATAACGTTCTTTTGTTAATAGATGGCGCCATATTTCTTTCGAATCATGATTTAATTATATTATTACGAACACAACCTGAATTGATTGTCAAATTCTAAATTCACACGGGCGGAAAGGTAGTTCAAAATAATCATAGGTTGGATTAGGGTCTACCCTTTATAATAGAACTTTTCCTGTTATAATATTATTTTGCATAAAAGCGGATAGCATAAACTTTTTTTTTTTTTTTTTTCGAATGGGAAATCGTCAAATGACCCCTCCCACTCTGGGCGGAGCGGAAGGGAGTGTCAGACTTGTACTGACTAAAACCCATCCATGTTCCTTCTTTGCCCTTTGTGTTCCAGGGCCACGGTATCTCTTTCGAACAGTCCCGCAGCCCTGGCAGGAGGATAGCATTAACTTCATTTGGCATAAAATCGTTTGGCAAACACTCATTTATCATACATTCAAAACTCATAATTTTGTAAGTCAGAATCATCTTTAGGCATAAATTTCATATCCATAAGACGTTAATAAGTAGAACCATCATATCGCAAAAAGTTCACAGTCAGAATCGTCTTTTGGCATACATTTCATATCGATAGTCATTAAAAGGCAAAACTATCATATCTCAGAAAGTTAACAGTTAGAATCATCTTTAGGCATAAATTTCATGACGTAACGGAGGTGACTGGGGTAGACCTGAGAGTGGCGGTACGCAGGCTGAAAGCCAGAAATACCGCCCCGGGACCCGATGGCTTGCCTGGCAAAGCCTGGGTCCTGGCCTCTGAGGCTCTCGGGCCCCGACTGGAAGGGCTCCTAAGCGCATGCTTGGAGAGAGGCCAGTTCCCGCTTCGTTGGAAGACGGGGAAGCTGGTCCTCATCCGGAAGCCTGGGCGCCCTGCGGACTCTCCGTCCGCATACCGGCCCATCGTGCTGCTCGACGAGGTGGGCAAGCTCTTTGAAAGAGTCATTGCCAACCGCCTCGCCGGGCACCTTGCAGGGATGGGGCCGGATCTTGCGGAACACCAGTTTGGTTTCCGCAAGGGGCGCTCGACGGTGGACGCCATCATGCGCGTGAGAGCCCTCACGACGGGGGACGCGGTGTCCCGGGGCGGGGTTGTCTTGGCGGTGTCTCTTGACATCGCCAACGCCTTCAACTCCATGCCCTGGACCTGCATTGCGGAGGCACTCCGGTATCACGGGGTGCCGACCTACCTTCGTCGTGTGGTCGGGGACTACCTGACGGATAGAGCCGTCATCTACCCCAGTCGGAGCGGAGAATGGAACCGGCGAGAGATGTAGTGTGGTGTTCCACAGGGTTCGGTTCTGGGGCCGGCCTTGTGGAACATCGGTTACGACTGGGTGCTGCGCGCCGACCTCCCTACCGGCGTCAGTGTAGTTTGCTACGCTGACGACACGCTGGTACTGGCACAAGGGAGGTCGCACGAGGCGGCGGCCGAAAACATGACACGCGGGGTTGCGATAGTCGTGGAGAGGGAAAGAACCTCACGTCCCAGCCGCCGCGGGAGACGCCCTGGGCGTCGGGGGTCACGTGGTGGCTTCCGACCACCGTAGGCGCTGGCCTGTGGACGGCGAGTTATGGGCTAGCTCGCCGTCCGGCCGTCTTATGACGACAGGCTGTGTCGACGGCGCGTTCGTGTTCCACGCGCGCCTCAAAGAGATGTCAGCAATCAAGTAGGGGTCCGCATGGGCCGATGCCTGCCAGGGCTGCGGGACTGTTCGAAAGAGATACCGTGGCCCTGGAACACAAAGGGCAAAGAAGGAACATGGATGGGTTTTAGTCAGTACAAGTCTGACACTCCCCTCCGCTCCGCCCAGAGTGGGGGGGGTCATTTGATGATTTCCCATCCGGAAAAAAAAAAAAAAAAGGCATAAATTTCATATCCATAAGACGTTAATAAGTAGAACCATCATATCGCAGAAAGTTCACAGTCAGAATCGTCTTTTGGCATACATTTCATATCGATTGTCATTAAAAGGCAAAACTATCATATCTCAGAAAGTTAACAGTTAGAATCATCTTTTGGCATACCTAAATTAAAATTACATACTCGTATCTACGAGTATACACATAAAATTCAAAGTCCTGACTGACTGACTAATATATCAACGCACAGCCCAAACCGCTGGTCCTAGAGACATGAAATTTAGAGGGTGTATTCTTTGTAAAGAGTAGGTATCCACTAAGAAAGGGTTTTTCGAAATTCCACCCCAAAGAGGGTGAAATGGGGTGTTCAGTTTTCTGTAAAACTTTTTATTCTCGGAGTCGATTGACTTGAAAATTAGGGTACATACTCTTCAGTTAAAATTATGAGATACGTGTATCACAGTTTTTCCAAAATCATCCACCCATTTAAAATTCAATGTCCTGATTGGCTGACTGATATATCAACGCACAGCCCAAACCGCTGGTTCTAGAGACATGAAATTTGGTGGGTCTATTCTTAAGGAAGAGTAAGTATCCGCTAAGAAAGGGTATTTCGAAATTCTACCCCTAAGAGGGTGAAATGGGGTGTTCAGTTTTCTGTAAAACTTTTTATTCTCGGAGTCGATTGACTTGAAAAGTGTTCATAGTCTTCAGTTAAAATTATAAGATACGTGAATCACAATTTTTCCAAAATCAACCCCCAATTTAAAATTCAATATCCTTACTGGCTGACTGATCTACCAACGCACAGCCTAAACAGCAGGTCTTAAAGACATGAAATTTGAAGGGTGTATTCTTTGTGAAGAGTGGATATCCACTATGAAAGGTTTTTCGAAATTCCACCCCTAAGAAGGTGAAATGGGGAGTTGAATTAACAAGCATTTGGGTATGTCGGAAGCATTAGGTATCACTGCTGCCGACATGAAACAATCGTTGAGGGAGCGCTTTTTTGGCCGCCTGAATAAGGTACTAAGAAGTCTTTTGTCAGGCGGAAACAAGGTGCGCGCCGTCAATGGTTGGGTCATGCCGGTTTTGATGTTTTCTTTCGGCATACTCAAATCGACTCAGACGGAACTTGATGCCCTGGTTAGCAGGGTCCGCACACTGCTGACCGCAAATCGAATGCATCACCCACGGTCGTCCGTGATGAGACTGTATATCCCGCGGAAGTGCGGGGGTCGTGGCTTCTTAAATGCTAAGACCCTGCACAACCGTGAGGTATGCAGTCTCAGGGAATACTTGCTAGAAGCCGACGTGGGAATGCAACGAGATGAGGTCTCAGTGGACAAGGGCCTCACCCCGCTCTCCCTGGCTAACGAGAACTGGCGCAAACCTAGATTATTAGACACTAATGATCGCAAGAAGGTATGGCAGGGCAAGGAGCTTCACGGACGCTTTTAACGGGCCTACATGGACCCGATGTAGACTTTTTAGCGTCCGTATCTTGGCTGCGCTTCGGTGACCTATTCTGGGAAACCGAAGGTTTTGTCTGTGCAATAATGGACGAAGTTATAATGACGAATAACTATCGGAAATACATTGTGAAGGATGGCACGGTTGACATATGTCGGACATGCCACCGTCCGGGAGAATCGATCCGACACATTATTTCTGGGTGTTCTCGTCTGGCTAACGGAGAGTACTTGCATAGACGCAACCTCGTTTCCAGGGTTATTGTGACGGTCTGTCACGTACCCTTATTTAATAAGCCAATATTTTAGCATTGATAGTTACTTAAAATTATCACACGGTATGGGCCACTTGCAAACACATTAAACTTCTATTTTATGGCTTGACAGGCTGACTGCTTTCTTTGAATATTGCATCACTTGGTAACGCATAAATTCTTTCTTTAATGGGACAGGTCAAATGTTGCAACAAATTCTTAAGAAACAACAAAAAATTATCCGATTTCTAAGTGATACTAACGCCACATCTGCTTATCATGTTTTGGGTTTCGCACGGCTCGGGACCCTTTAAAACAATTGAGACGGTTGTACAAAAAACAACACTTAACCAATTCTGGTAAGGCGACCCAATTCTGGTGTGTGGAGAAAGGGTGAGGGCTGACGAATGGTGGTAGACTCGGGGCAGTTGGTTTCGCGGAAGAATCCAAACGTGGCGTCGAGCTAAGTCAGGCGGTCGGTCTAAAACGGTTAAAATGTTATGTCGTCCTAGGCTATACATAGGCAGAGAAACAACCTGAAACTATGTTGTTGTGTCGCTGTTCTTAGTTTTGCACAACTATAATAGATTCAGGTTGTTTCTCTGCATTGTTAGGTCCCAAAAATAAATTCGTCTTGGTTGTAATGTATGATTTGTGATGCGTCTTGATTGATAAAAAAGCACGTAATTCGTTACTTGAAAAATATTTAGGTATCTTTATCATAATATTTATCTTTTGTATCTTACTACTATTATAAATGCGAAAGTTTGGATGCATGGATGGATGTTTGTTACTGAACGGCTGAACGGATGTAGATGAAATGTGGTATAGAGATATATTATCGTATAACTTAGGTAGATGAGCAATATCGCATTGTGTCCATATTCTGCAACTGTTTTACAACTGACAACTGTCATAACATGCATTGGAGTATAACGGCTATTTTATCCCATTTGTCATCACAGCGAAGCGAGGTAGGCTGACGGTTCACAGACCTCCCTGTAAATCAGGGATCGCAATTTCGAGTCGCTGCCAGTTTCCACTATTTGTGATTTTATTTTTATGCTTTAAGATTTCCAAATAATAAACATGATTGGTGAGTTCGATCCCCAGCCGGTTTTAACTTTTTTGTAACTAGATATTTTGTTTTATTCTAATGCTTTATGATTTTCAATTCATTATACAGTACTTAGATTAATATGCTTTTGGTTTTTTTTAACCATTCAATAGACAGTTCTAATCATAAATTAACAAATAATAATTGACTGCCTGAATTTCTCCATACAGGAGAAATTCCAGGCATTTAAACTCACAAACAGCCAGACCCCTAACAACTACCTGTAGGCCATACAAAAATGTATAATCGAATCCGATACTAGCAGCGCAGCAGCCATTCGCTCAACTTTGCTTAACGGTGGCCGGACTGCACATTCCGTTTTCACATTGTCGCTGATTCTTGCAAGTGAAGATACCTCAACATGCAACATCACCAAAAGCAGCGGCCGGGGAGTCCTTTTGCAGCAGTGTAAGTTTAAAGTGCATTAGAGGTGTTGAACCACAGCTTGCAGGACATCCGCGGCAACCGAGCGCTGATTAGTGGTGTTGTCGATTTGGTCGTAGGCGACTTTAGACAGATACTACAAGTTATTGAGAGGCTGGTCACCGGCAGATAAAATAAATGCATGTCTCAAGGCGTCACCACTGTTGTCTAGGATCGAAAAGTTCCATCTTACCTGCAACATGCGCGTCCAACTGTACAACGACCACGAAGCAGGTGTCTTTGCGAATATGCGTCTACAAATGGGAGTGGGTCGTCTGGAATCGGGCGCAAAATCTATTTTTCGATGAATTTTCCCATCCAGTGGCTACAGAGGATGCACGCACATCCACATCATCACAATCATACACGTGTTTCCCAATTTGGAGGTTAATATTAAAAATGAAGGGTTGTTGTGTGAGGGGTAGTGCTGTCGCCAAATAACGAGTGGGTCAATCAAATAAAAAAAAATGATACCATCGTCGGCGTCGACATCCATAGAACAGGTGATGGAGAATGATGATAGTACTGCCTACCCTATTGAATTTCTCAATTGCCTGGGGTTAACGGCGTAGCGTCCCATAAGCTGGAGCTAAAAGTTGGCGTTCCAGTTATTCTGATGCGAAACTCTGATGCACCCAGACTGTGTAATGGAATCAGGCTTCGTATCATTAATATCACCATCTGCTCCGAGGACTGATATCAGTCCCCTAGAACGCCCGCCGCACAAAACGTATCACTCTAGGGCGAGTATTGCCCTCCCTGAAGCAGATCAGTTTTCCGATGAGTGCTCTGGCCCCAGCAATACGTCGTTCAATCCTGCACTGCCATGGCGGTACGGCTGGTTTAGGTGGTGTAGCTCTGTTATCAGAAAATTTGACATGAGCTACACGACATGCCGCTACAGCCGCACAATACAGGACTGAGTGAGAATCGGTGAGGTCTTCGCAGTTATCAAAATAGTTTGACAACTGCGAATCCAGAACAGCCACCAGCACCCTATTTTTGTTATGCATGGGCAAACGAGGTATGCGTGGTCTAAGGTCGGGTTGCATGAACCGATATTCTCGAATCGCACCCTCCAAAGCACTCCTCATTTCCTCATTGCACTGGGTACTTACATGAGTAACAATGTCATTATTTTACGGTTGGCGCAGAGGCTGAGCGATTGACTGCTGCGCTTCGTGTCGCGGGTTCGATTCCCGCACGGAACAAATATTTGTATGGCCTACAGATAGTTGTTCCGGGTCTGGCTGTTTGTGTATGTGAATTTAAATGTTTGTAAACGCACCCACGATACAGGACAAATTCCTAGTGTGGGGCAAAGTTTAAAAAAACAAAAAAAAAAATTACTCACGTTGTTATCGAGATTTAGTATTATGGTAGACTGTGGTGGAACCACAGCCTGCTGTAACGTGGCAATGACATGGCTACTCTGCATTTCAGTCCGCAAGCGATCAAGTACGGTGTCATCCAACGTCGATTACGCTGGATGACCCGCACCTGATCCGACAGTCGTTGCGCCGACACGTTGACAGCTGGCTCAAGCACATGGAACAGAGAGAGCATCCGAACACGGTACGCTGTCAGGTTGTTTCCCCCCTCTGTAGCCCCATAGTATGCGCGCATGACATTTGCATTGATGGATTGCGTCCATCGCATCCTTTATATTTATCTTTACAAATTAATTACATTTTTAAATACCCCTTAAAAAAAAATTTATATTTAAAAATATAAAAAAATGTAGCCCACCGGTATCGGGAACAGGGTCCAAGCTACCGGCGGTCAGGACTCCAGAGAGGAACCTCCTAACAATACGAGCTTATAAAAAGACTTCGAATTAATTTAACTAATTTACAATGCTTTGCCTGGGTCAATTACTCAACTACCCTTACCCATAAGTTTTGTGTTGCGTTGCGGAAATGGTTGTTACAAGAGTGTTTTTATTCGATAGATGAGTTCTTAAAGTGTGCCTGTAAATTGTATACATTAAAGCATAGACATATTTAACTGATAAGTAGATTGATAAATCGACAAAATGTAGTTACTTAAGTTCTTAATTAATATCTTAAGTGTACAACCTTGTAACATTGCATGCTATATATTGGGCAAATGTGTGTTACTAAACATTTTATATAAGAACTTCATGTACCTACCATATTTGATGCAATAAATGAATTGAATTGAATTAAACAAAGAATTTATTTTCATTCAATTATTTATTATCATTCTCTTAACAAAATGGCATTTTTTTTAATATGACTTACACAATCGATACAACATCGCATTTATCTTAAATTCTAAACAACGTCCTGTATCACAAATTAATCTAAACAATTTAGAATTTGTTAAAATTACTCATAAATGCATAAATTTACCGCATACCAATATAAATTGCCAAGCAAGGCCGGACATGCCGCTTCTCACAGGCGTAGCCACGTTGACAGATCCAATGCACAGGGAACACTAAATCGGGTTAAAAGGTTAACCGGCTAGACCTATGGTTATAACTTATAACCCATATGTATGATTAACCATTTTACGGATTAATCGTTGAAATATATGGGTTAGCCATTTAAATATATGGGCTAACCATTTAAGTATTGTTCATTAGCCTGAATGAAAGAGACAATGCCCGAGCGTGGGCTGTCAGACTCCGTCACTTTCTTGCATATTTTCATGTAAAAAAATGAACTCTGTGTGTAGCCCGATTGTTATCGGCTGCTTAAGCCTGTAATACGGGTTACCTGTGCATTTCGCATCCAGAACAAGTTTTACCTACTTTTAAGGACGACTTGAAAACAGTCAAAATAATAAGTATTATGCTGGAGACTACACAGTATTATCTACGTTTAAGCTAAAAATATTTAACACGATTTTTTAATATTTACAATTTACATCAAGAATTACTCTTTCAATTGGGTAAGTGTCATATAAAATACTTATTTCTCTAGCCGGACCCTGTTATGTATGTATACAGGAATACTGTACAGTCAGGAAAATTAATTGTTTAGCAGGTTTAAGCCACTCCATACTGTCAATTACAAACAGTTGGGGTTTTAATGAAAAGAAAATTACTGGTCAATTTAATAAACAATAATTTTCCTTGACTGTACATGTACATGATATTAAAACTTGTGATTTAAACTAGCTGTGCCCGCGGCTTCGCTCACTTGACCACGTATTCTTTTGGTATTGTCAAAGTTTATGAATAAAAGCAAAATATAGGTGCCCATGATCTATCTAGGTCCCAACAGTTAATATCCATAATATTTTTATTTTTTGAAGGATATTAACTGTTGGGACTTTTCTGAGAGTTCAATCAGCCGATAGAAAAAATGAGATAGATACAAACGATGGAAACAAAAGTGAGAATGTGCAAAAAACACGTTACTTGAAAATACTGGAATAGCTTGAATTTAATGTCTGTAGTAATAGAACCAGAAAGAGTATCCGGTAATCTTCATGTTTCCCAATCAACACGAACGTCGTGCCACAGTGTGAGCCCTCCCCGCTCGTGAAGCTTAGCTTCCACTTTGGTTGCACTTCGGCTATGTCTCTCAAAAGTTTTGTGTAAACTGTACTGGTACTGTTTGATGTCTAATGTCGGGAACTTTGTTTCCGTATTGGGGTTTTATGCATTTTCTCGCCTTTTTGTTTTTCATCGGCCAATCAAGCTCTCAGAGTTAAAAGATTTATTTAACGATATTAACTGTCGGGATATATGCCATCTACCAGCGACCTACCGCACTGTGCTAGCGTGGTGTTTCAAAAAGAGGAGGCCAGTGTCCCAGCAGTGGGAACATTGTAGGCAGATTATGCTCACTGTTGGGACCCAGGCTAGATCATAAATTGCAATAATTTGCTTTCGTTCATATGCTTCTTCCTTACATTGCCACCAACAAAAGCGTATCGTGAAAATTGAGTCCCCCCAGAACTTGCCTCACCGTCATCTGCCTGCGTTTTCCCAACTATGTTAGGGTCGGCTTCCAGTCTCACCAGATGCAGCTAAATACCAGCATTTTACTTGGAGCGACTGCCTATCTGACCTGCACAACCCAGTTAGTACTGCGTAATACGATACCCTTTGCTAAGACTGGTTGTCAGACTTTCGGGCCACTGACTAACTGTAACGACAACGAGAACCCAGAACTTGACTACGAGTTCATATAATACTTACTTAAAGTTAAACCTAAGATGTACTAATAAGTTTTAGTTTAATTTAATAGTTGTTCAATTTATTATGTTGCAGAGAATGGTAGGAACGTACTACAACTTCACGTGCGCATATCGTAATGTTCCCTTATATTGCCAAAATACACGGTCACGTGAGCAAAGTCGCCGGCACAGGTAATAAATAAAGGCTAGGTAGATGATTTTATGCATTTCACTTTTATTTAGCACCCATAATGAGAAAGTCTTAAAATGTCATGATTTTTGCGAAGATTAATATCTTTAGATGTGACACAACTTGTCTTGCAACATTCAATCATATTTTGTTCTGAACTTGTATGCAATTCTACAATTAATTCGCCTAACAGTCATGCGAATTCATCACATATTACAAAAACTGGACATCCTCGATACTCTCAACACTAAACTAAAGCTAGAACCCCACGACAAGACTGACAACGGCCCACAGTAGCCTCAGGAACAGCAGCCCGAGGATCGTGCAGAAGGTGTAGTGCAGGACGCGCAGCCGGTTGAGCTTCGTGAGCCCGGCGGGGACCGTGCTTACGGGGTCCTGGACACAAGACAAATATTTTGTTAGTAGGTTGTAAAAACACTTTTAAACGTCACAAATAAACTGCGGTTTATACTAGACGGGTCAGAGTTTCTTCTCCGACTGCCTTGAGAAGAAAAACGGAAAGAAACTCAGAGGTCAGTCTAGTAATCCTGGTCAAGTCACATGAGGTTCATGCAAACTAGTGTCTGAGTGGACCTGCTCAGTCAGTGCACAAGGGAGATCGGGCGGTTGTGGTTCAAGTGGCGTCGGAGCATGACGTTTATTTTGTTTGAAAGTTCATTAACTAAACTTACCTTTTTTGTACGGGTACAAAAATATAGCCTGCGAGAAAAACGTTATAGTTTATATTAAAACACTCATAGATCGAGCTATTTTGAACTATTTATTCAATTAAATCTATTTCTTTTAACTTAATATGGTATGTTTGCTGTTGCCTACCATTTATGATGACTCATACGCGTGATATCTACTATGCCATCGTTAAAAATATATAATTACTCCATTGTTGTATGGACTCTGGTTCAAGTGGCGTTTGAAAACGTGGCTAAGTATGTTACTAGTGTTTGAACAAAAATCTGTTTTTGAGAAATGATTTAAAAGTGTTTAACCAACTATACATTTTATCGTAAGTAATAAACCAGAGAAACGAAGAATGTTCTATGCCGTTGTGCCGAGCCCACCCGAGATACCACACAACGCTCATGATGTGGGCGCAACACCCGACTGTCCTTTTACCTATGATACAACTGCAGGAATAATGTTGAATGCCCTGCAGTGCATCCAGGGCACTCGCAAGGAAATAGCATTCGAGGGTCGCCGTTACCGAAATCGGTGAGGAGGATGTATACAACGTGTCACAGAATAAACGCATTTCCTGAAAGTAGTTGGTTCAGAATCGGCTTCTGAATCGATTTCCGTTATAATTGTCGCAAGCGCAGCTCCCGAACATGAGGTCCTTGTTTCGATTTTGAGGTCGGGTAAAGTATAATTGGGTTTTTCAACCAGGAATTTTTCACTAGCAAGCACGGAGTCTGGGTTTATACCCCTTATTACATAGGACTTCAACATTGTGGCATTGAGGAAATTGGGTAGACTTCAGGGACACTAGCTCACCATTTACAATACATTTAAAACATAGATTATAGACACAATAGAGAGTTCTAGAGTCTTAAGGAGTTTTTCAATGGTCTTTGGTAAATTAGGTACTGTCCTGGGCTATGTGTAATACAGTACCTTGAGCAAGTAGACGCGCACGCCGCGGACGTAGCTGTAGAAGTAGTCGTTCCAGTCGAGCGCGGCCATGTCAAAGTTGAATATCTTCTTATCGGCCGGACACATCTCAGTGAACAGTCGCTGAGCGTTGCTGTTGTCGAACTTCCACTCCCGGGTCGCGAAGTACGCCATCACCTCGGAGAACTTGGTGATTTTTGCGTAGGTTTTTCTTAACCTGTTGAGAACTCTTGAGAGTAAGTACAAACAAATATGAATCGCTGCCAGCGTCAGTTCCAAGCTGAAATCTTGGGGCAAAATTATTCTTAGTCAGATCATAATGATTCGGCGACACTTTTACGTGTTTTTATGACTTTCCTGAAAAACATTATTATTAATACTAGAAACGGGATATTTACCATGTTTACTGTTTTCTATGACTTCTCGATATTTTAGCTTTGTTAATATTTCTTTTCTAGTATTAATAATAATGTTAGTGACAATGATAGTTCAAAATCTTATCGTCTGCGTATGAGAAGATTAACCTTCCAATGATGTGCATATTCTAAAGACTGTTAATATAAATTAAAAAGTGTGTCCGACCCAAAATACTCCCCTGTGGGACTCCGTAGTAGACGTCCCGACTGACATTACATAAGTTTTTAAATTTTTACTATTTGTCGTTTATCTTTAAAATCGTTTTAAAGGGAAAGAGCCGTGCCTCTTATACCTGTAATGCTTTCTAGCCTGTACGGTAAGGTTTGACGGCACGGTTGGCGCAGTGGCTGAGCGATTGACTGCTGCTCTTCGTGTCGCGGGTTCGATTCCCGCACAGAACAAATATTTGTATGGCCTACAGGTAGTTGTTCCGGGTCTGGCTGTTTGTGTATGTGAGCTTAAATGTTTGTAAACGCACCCACGATACAGGAGAAATTTCTAGTGTGGGACAACGTTTTTTAAAAAATAAAAAAAAAGTTCTAATAAGACTTTACATTTGTGACCCCTATCCACTCTATCAACAATTTCAGATTTCAAAGTCGTATTTATAACGGGTGTAAAACACACTTGTTCTTCTAGTCATTGTGGTTTTTTTTTTGTTCGGAACCATATCTGGTAACCTTCTGGTTACGGAAATATTGAAGGTCAAAGTTCCTACTTTTTTCCACGTTCTTTACAAATAAAAGTTTTAAATCAGTGTTAACACATTGTTTTGCGCGCGTGACTTTCCACACGAAAACAAGTCGTTTCCCGGCAATAATTTTTGCTCAAGGTTACTAGATATTAGTAGATAAATGATGTACAGAACGCTTAGATGACGGATGGGTGATGGGTACTTTAACACCCTGTTTATTCGGTTTTCACATGAAGGAACTTGCTCATGGTTATAAGTTGGTCATACTTCTTTCTGACCTCAAGTGAACACAGCCCAAAAGAGGAGACGAAAAGGCTTTTTACTCACATGGGCTTCTTGCCGATGAGCACAGCAATAGCGTCGACCACATAGGCCGGTACCCAGTGCAGCAGGAAGCAGTACAGCGCGTACAGTGGCCTGGACGCTGTCAGCGTAAAGAGGTAGTAATAGATGGCCTGTACCGTCGGAACTTGGAAACCGTAGATCTCGTTGTAGTCCATGAACTTTTCTGGAAGGAAGGGATCATAGATAAATGAGTACAGGCAAAGAAAGAGCAATATCATCAGCTCCCTAGCCTTATCCTAACTATTGTTGGACCCAGTCTAACTGAATGTAATGTAAACCAGTATTTTATACAAAATTAGTTTTAGTATGTGCGAAACCTGAAACACGTGTCTAGTATTTTTATGTAAAGAATTTCAAAAATGTATCATGAAAAATCACAAAGTTATAAGCTTGTTCTGTTACTTGGTTGTCCGCACAAAAACGAGGTCACCACAAGGCTAACCCGCGCGCGCGCCTCCAGCGTCGTCTTGAGCTCATTGATAATAATAATTTCATCATCATCATCATTTCAGCCGAAAGACGTCCACTGCTGGACAAAGGCCTGCCCCAAGTGTCGCTACATTGACCGGTCCCGTGCGACTCGCATCCAGCGGATCCCTGCAACCTTCACCAGGTCATCGGTCCACCTAGTGGGGGGCCTTCCAACGCAACGTCTTCCGGTTCGCGGTCGCCACTCCAGAATTTTCCAACCCCATCGGCCATCCGTCCCCATCGTCAGCCGGCGGCGCGTCCTCGTGGTTGCAGGAGGAGGGGTTATGTTATGTTACTCACCCCACGTGAGCGGCTTCTGCTCTGAGGACACATAGTTGTACACCGGCGGGGGCAGGTCAGCCGGCGGCGCGTCCTCGTGGTTGCAGGAGGAGGGGTTATGTTATGTTACTCACCCCACGTGAGCGGCTTCTGCTCTGAGGACACATAGTTGTACACCGGCGGGGGCAGGTCAGCCGGCGGCGCGTCCTCGTGGTTGCAGGAGGAGGGGTTATGTTATGTTACTCACCCCACGTGAGCGGCTTCTGCTCTGAGGACACATAGTTGTACACCGGCGGGGGCAGGTCAGCCGGCGGCGCGTCCTCGTGGTTGCAGGAGGAGGGGTTATGTTATGTTACTCACCCCACGTGAGCGGCTTCTGCTCTGAGGACACATAGTTGTACACCGGCGGGGGCAGGTCAGCCGGCGGCGCATCCTCGTGGTTGCAGGAGGAGGGGTTATGTTATGTTACTCACCCCACGTGAGCGGCTTCTGCTCTGAGGACACATAGTTGTACACCGGCGGGGGCAGGTCAGCCGGCGGCGCGTCCTCGTGGTTGCAGGAGGAGGGGTTATGTTATGTTACTCACCCCACGTGAGCGGCTTCTGCTCTGAGGACACATAGTTGTACACCGGCGGGGGCAGGTCAGCCGGCGGCGCATCCTCGTGGTTGCAGGAGGAGGGGTTATGTTATGTTACTCACCCCACGTGAGCGGCTTCTGCTCTGAGGACACATAGTTGTACACCGGCGGGGGCAGGTCAGCCGGCGGCGCGTCCTCGTGGTTGCAGGAGGAGGGGTTATGTTATGTTACTCACCCCACGTGAGCGGCTTCTGCTCTGAGGACACATAGTTGTACACCGGCGGGGGCAGGTCAGCCGGCGGCGCATCCTCGTGGTTGCAGGAGGAGGGGTTATGTTATGTTACTCACCCCACGTGAGCGGCTTCTGCTCTGAGGACACATAGTTGTACACCGGCGGGGGCAGGTCAGCCGGCGGCGCGTCCTCGTGGTTGCAGGAGGAGGGGTTATGTTATGTTACTCACCCCACGTGAGCGGCTTCTGCTCTGAGGACACATAGTTGTACACCGGCGGGGGCAGGTCAGCCGGCGGCGCGTCCTCGTGGTTGCAGGAGGAGGGGTTATGTTATGTTACTCACCCCACGTGAGCGGCTTCTGCTCTGAGGACACATAGTTGTACACCGGCGGGGGCAGGTCAGCCGGCGGCGCGTCCTCGTGGTTGCAGGAGGAGGGGTTATGTTATGTTACTCACCCCACGTGAGCGGCTTCTGCTCTGAGGACACATAGTTGTACACCGGCGGGGGCAGGTCAGCCGGCGGCGCGTCCTCGTGGTTGCAGGAGGAGGGGTTATGTTATGTTACTCACCCCACGTGAGCGGCTTCTGCTCTGAGGACACATAGTTGTACACCGGCGGGGGCAGGTCAGCCGGCGGCGCGTCCTCGTGGTTGCAGGAGGAGGGGTTATGTTATGTTACTCACCCCACGTGAGCGGCTTCTGCTCTGAGGACACATAGTTGTACACCGGCGGGGGCAGGTCAGCCGGCGGCGCGTCCTCGTGGTTGCAGGAGGAGGGGTAGTCGCGCGCGGTGCGCCAGGCCGCTGCGATGGTGGCGCTCACCACCATGTCGCCGGGCACGAGGTCCGCCAGCACCTTCGGGTTGCAGTTCAGCACGTGCAGGAGGCCTACTGCCGCGCCTACTACCACCTGAGGGGGGAGGAGGGAGGGTGAGACATGTGTAACTCGTGGCATGCTCCATGCTTACGATTCTCACACGACACCGCTCGTCCGCGTCCGCGCAGTCGGGCGGTGAAGTGAATCTCACGTCGCATTGACTTGTATGAAATCCGTTGATGCCTAATGCCTAATGGGTATCAGGACATTTGCGCGAAAGACATTTGCGTAAAGGACACTTGCACTTGCGGAAAAACATGCGCGAAAAGACATATGCGCGCATGGACTTTTGGGCGATTAGAGTTTTGCGCGAATGGACTTTTGGGCGCATAGACACTTGGGCGCATAGACACTTGAGCGAATGGACTTATGCGTGAACGGACATTTACGCACAAAGACACATGCGCGAATGATTATGTTAGGTTAGCTGTAGAGTAAACATAACACTGAGGTTCTTCTAAATCGGAATCGATTGATTAATCTTTTTAGTACAAAGTAACAAGAATGTTCTATACATCAATATGCATTAAAACAACTGAATGACCTAAAAAATCGATATTAATGAAACCCAAAATACTTTTTACGAACATACATTTGTCAACAAAGCGATTTAGAACCAATACTGAAATTGCGATGTTCGTAAAATCAAACCCGCATCTGTTTAAGAAACAATCAGAAACGGATAACCGTAACCGGCGCGATAAATATAAGCACAGATTATGTGTGAGACCATCCAATACCGCACTAATGCGTAAAAGTGTTTTCTGTATGGCACCACGTTTATTTAACCACCTTCCACAGGCACTCAGGGATATAACTGTTACTAACTTATTTTAAAAAAAAACTAAAAGAGTATTTAGCAGCCAAATGTTTCTACAGTATTGCTGAGTTTGTAATGGAGAAAACATGCTAATTCTTATCTAATTCTAAGGTGGTTGAATCTGTTGACTGTTGTTAGTTTATTATATTATTTTTGACATTTGTATTAATTTTGACGATGATATTTTATTATTTTATTTTGACATTTGAATTAATTTTGACGATGATAATTTATTTCTTCTAATTTTGTTTACTTGATATTTGATATGCCTATGTTGTACCTATATTATAATTCAAATGTAATTTATTGCAATCTTTGACAAATGAATTTCAATTAATTGTATTTTTTTATATGTTTTTATTAATCAATAATTTTATAATTGATCAAATGTTATTATAATACATATTTGTACGCCGTAAAGGTAAAACATGACTGTGATCCTTTCTGTAATGTACTTAACATCTTGCATGCTTTGTGTGTGCATACTCATGTTTCTGACAAATAAATGAACTCTGAACTCTGAAATACAGGGTACTAAATCAGCAAAAAGAAACAAAAACACTATACTAGAATTGGCGTAGACGTGTTATCGAGTTTAAGGGACGATTGTGTGGTATTATAAAATAAAAAGTAAACAAATACGTATATACGTATATACGTACAGTAGAGACCATAAGTGCAGTAGCAGTTTCACAAAACGATCGCATCAAAACAAGTCGCACTTACGACCTTTTTCCATAACAAATATTTTGCACACATACACGATCTCGTATATCGCTCTCTTTCATAATTATCTAGTCAGAAAGAGTGCGATATAGTGCCTTAGTGACAAGCCTGTCATGTCGCGACGGAGTATTAAGTTAGTGATATTTAATTTCAAACAAACAATTATGTGTCTATCTGGCTTAGCGGTTAACGCTATAGATAAAATGTCTCGCACTGTATACTCTGCGTTCGAACCCAAGTGACATTACTCTTTTTGTGTTTTAATTATAAATGATACGTTAGACCCGATGAGATATGTTTTTCTAAATATTAGTTGGAACTTATTATTAACAAAAAAGATGAGGGTGAATGTGAAACAAAATAAACTTCTGGATTGAACAAAGTAGTTAGTTATGACGTTGTTAGTTGGTGAACTTTGTTTCGAGCGTTTGTGTTATTATTACGATTAGCGTATTGTTTGATTGTCTTTATTCAAGATGCAAGCTAATATTAGTATTGATGACAGGGCAAATATTGTCACTTTGCGTAAAAATGGGCTTAATATTTCTCAAATTTCAACTGAAACTGGCTTAAAATGTGTAAGTTATTTTTAAAAATTATAATTATTATGATGATAGTTGTGGTGTGTGATTTTCTTATTATTAAATAAATTGCTAGTTGCAAGTGTGTAATCATATTTTGTTTTTTTTAGAAATTCTGTTAGCCGTTGGGTAAAGAGGTTTGAGGAAGAAGGTAGTCTGAAGAGTCGTCTAAGAAGTGAAAGGCCGCCGCTTATTAACCCGACTCAGCGACGTTTTATGGTGGAAGAATATGAAACAAATGGTTTCATTCCAACTATAATGTTTGCAGAGCAATTGGATACTACATTACAGACTGTTCGCCATGCATTCCATGCTGAAGGTTTACATCATCGGAAGCCAGCTAAAAACCATTTTTGACACAAAAACACAGGGAGGAAAGACTACGTTTTGCTCGAGATTATTTACATTTTAACTGGGAGGTGACTGTATTTTCTGACGAGAAGACTTTCAAGTCTTGCCAAAAGGAAGACTTAATTTATGGCGAAATAATAATAATACTTAATTTAATAAGTAGACCGGGTAACTAAATATTTAGTAATATTAACATAACCGTAAATAAAAAAATAAAAAATTAAGAAATAAATTTTAAATTTAATGATCTTAAATTGGGGTTTAGTTTCAATATTCTTTTCGTCAAGAAAATGAACACTTAAACTATAACCTCAATACATTCAATGTGACGTTACATTAAAAAAACACGTTCATAAAGTCTAACTTATATATTATATATATACTCATACTCATAGTATTCAATTAACTCTGCTGAATACTGATACCTATAATAAGCGGGTATCAACAATTATATTTGTGTTATTAGAATATCCTTTCCGTGTTATGTTATTCTTATTATGAATTGACTAAGTGGGTATACAACAAAAAATCTTATGAACGGTGATAAGAGAACTTTTTTTTGCCTAGATAGGAATGTGACGTCACATTCTCATAAAAGTTTGTTAATTTTATAAATAAATAAAACGAATAAACATTTTTGTTATCATTCAGCATGATTTTTTTATTTCCACCTTCCAACACCGAAATCATAAAATAAAAATCATTTAATGAGGTTAAATAATAATACAATAACTATCTAATATTTAACTTCTTATAAAAAATAAATAATAAGCATAACTATATCATAAATAAACATAAATACCCAACGACTTTCTGCTTAAAATACAAATATAATTAAGGTTTCAAAGAAACAAAAAACAGCCACACATTGTAATAACATGGATTCGAACTTGGACTTCATTGATCGTGAACCCATGCTCAGCCCAAACAGCTACCAACTCATGTTAATACTACGCGAATTTTAACAATGCAATGGTAAGAACAGGTCATCACTATGATGTGTATTCTAAATGCAACAGAAATATAATGCTATTTCGCGTAGTGTGACGACAGTTCATTAGTGTGTGTTATGTGTAGAATGTTGAGACATCACTCATACACGCACACGCACACACACTGCTGTATCGCGCTCGCACAGTTCATAGCAATGTAATCTTTAGCATGGTGCTGCACTTTTGAGGTCTACTGTACGTAAATACGTATATACGTATATACGTATAAATCCGTAGTTAAACCACGTCAGCTGTTGTTTTTAGGTTACCGGTAACGTCGTATAACCGAATCCATCATTAATTATCAGGAAAACAATTTTCGTGAGTATTTACACATTTCATATACGATATTACATATAATTACACCATAATACAACTTAATCACTAATTAAATTACGAAAAAATAATTTGACATGTCACTCGGGCAGTGTTGCCACTTCTCTCTCTCTATCTCATTGAAAATAAGAAATAATATGATGTTGTGTTTACTCTACAGATTAACCGTAGCCAGTCGCGAGTAAGTCTAGTCGCGAAAGTTTCCTTTCGCGCAAAAGTCCATTCGCGCAAAAGTCCATTCGCGCAAGTGTCCATTCGCGCAAAAGTCTAATCGCCCAAAAGTCCATGCGCGCATATGTCTTTTCGCGCAAGTGGGTTCGCGCAAGTGTCCTTCGCGCATATGTCTTTCACGCAAATGTCCCAGATCTTGCCTAATGCACGTACACCGCATGACCTTGTAGACGAGTGGTGCCGTGTAAGAATTGCCTTTTAGTTGATCGTCATTTATAAAAAGAAAAGTTTATAGTTTTTGAGAATCACTGCTAAAAAGTGGTAGTACTTACACCAGTGGGTCCGTATACGTTGTCTATCCATCCAGCTACGGGCTCCTTTGCGGTACCAATTACTGCCAATAAAATATCAGTTACAATAAATAAGGACTCGTCATTACGAGCTGAGACAGATGACTTCTTCACTATCAACGAGGTTTGATCCAAGTCAAATCAAAACTTTAAATTAGGCTGGGAATGAGCACTTTTTAAATATGCGCTTATGTTTAACTTCTATACATATAAAATTCAAAGTCCTGACTGACTGACTGACTGGCTGATATATCAACGCACAGCGTAAATCGCTGGTCCTACAGACATGTTGGAGGGTTTATTTTTTGTAAAGAGTAGGTATCCACTAAGAAATAGTTTTTCGAAATTCCATCCCTAGGAGGGTGAAATGGGGTGTAGCATTTTCTGTGAAACTTTTTACTGTCGAGGTCGATTGACTTGAAAATTTGTGTACATAGTCTTCAGTTCAAACTATGAGAAAGGTGTATCAGTGTTTTTCCAAAATCGACCCCCAATATAAAATTCAAAGTCCTGAATTTATTTTAGCAGTCCGTCCGATGCCTAACTGGAAATCTCCAGGGCCGGATGGTCTGCATAACTTCTGGATTAAATGGTTTACAAGGTCGCACGCTCGCCTGGCGATCCTGTTCCAGTCAGCCTTAGAGTCAGGGTCGCTGCCAGAGTTCCTGACAACAGGTATAACCCACCTGCTACATAAATCGGGTAGTACTGCGGAGTCCAAAAAATATAGACCGATTACCTGTCTTCCGACGGTCTATAACGTTCTTACATCTATTTTGAGAGCTAAAATTAATATACACATTGATGACAATTCTGTCATGTCCGCTTCTTAAAATGGATGTAGGAACGGGTCCTGCGGTACTAAGGTACTACTCCTCATTGATATGGCCATTAGTCAACAGGTTCGCCGTTCCCGAAAGGATTTGTCGACATGTTGGATAGACTATAAGAAGGCCTATGACTCGGTGCCACATACATGGCTCATGAGGGTGCTAGAGTTGTATAAAGTTGATATAACTCTGCGCACCTTCCTGATATCATGTATGGGGCAATGGAGGACAGTCCTTCGCTATCCAGGATGTCGGCAAATCCAGGAGAATAGCGAGTCGATAAGGATAGAGCGAGGTATATTTCAGGGCGATAGTTTGAGTCCACTTTGGTTCTGCTTAGCCTTGAATCCTCTTAGCACGCTGCTGGAGGATTCAGGTCTAGGTTATCGGTTAAGGAGAGGTGGTGTTCTCGTCTAGCTAACGGAGAGTACTTGCATAGACACAACCTTGTAGCCAGGATTATCCATCAGCAACTTGCTCTAAAATACAACCTTGTGGAATCGAAAGTACCGTACTATAAGTATGTGCCCGACCCAGTTCTCGAAAATGGCAGTATCACATTGTACTGGGATCGATCCATCATCACTGACAGGACTATTGTAGACAATAAGCCTGATATAGTGGTGGTGAATCGATCAGAGCGGCGCGCAATGATTGTTGACATAACGGTGCCGCATGATGGGAATCTCGTGAAAGCCGAGAAAGATAAGCAAATCAAATATCTTGACTTGGCTCACGAGGTTGTCGGCATGTGGGATGTGGACTCAGCGATCATTGTGCCGATATTTGTTTCAGCCCATGGCTTAATTGCCAAGAGCCTCGACCAATACCTGAGGAGGGTCTCGTTAGGCAGCTGGATCAAGGACTTGATTCAGAAAGCGGTACTCCTGGACACGGCTTGTATTGTTAGGAGGTTCCTCTCTCTGGAGCCCTGACCGCCGGTAGCTTGGACCCTGATCCCGATACCGGTGGGCTACAATTTTTTATATTATAAAATGTTTTTTTTTATATTGTTTTTTTTTTGTAAGGAATATTTAAAAATATAAATAATTTGTACAGAAGTAAATAAAGGAAAAGATAAGAGAATGATATCGATAAAGAAGAAGCTGCACTCACCGATAGAAGGCCTGAAGAGCGCGACGGGCAGCCCCTTGGAGTACTCCAGCACGATATTCTCAGCCACCGCCTTTGTGTACGCGTACGTGTTCGGGAAGTCACCCAACAGACTGGACCAATAGCAGATTCAACATCATTGAAGAACGCACACTGACCTTATTGGTGATGCTTTTCAGACGGGTCAGTTGGTCAACCAACATGCGTGTATGACCGAATGTATGAACGTGGATGAGTTGAAAGGAGTATACTTATGGTTTGTAACAGGTAGCGTGGTGTTTTTTGTGCCACACTCCCATGAGAAAAAGGTGTGAGTTTGTGTATGTTCGAAAGGTTTTTTTCTTGCGGCTTCATTCCCGTGGAGTTTACTTCAGAAACCATGCATCGTTCGGGATAAAAATCCTGTGTCAGTCTCCTTGTACCATATTATGGTACAAGTCTCATCAAAGAACTTTGGCTCTGTAGGAAGCCACGTTAATCGTGGCGTCAATAGTGTTTGTAAGTCCTCTCCAAAGTGCGGCTGTTGGGATGCCTTGGCCAGCAAGTAGGCCCTAGTCTGGTCACACTAAAGACGAAAAACTGTCTCTATGTTGCAAGAAAGACGATAATATACGGTTTGATAGATATCGGTGCTGCTATATGAGAAGTTTCGGCTTTATTTGTGGGAATGGAAAAGCATTTGCGATGCTTCTGCTGTTACAGATGTCTCAGACACAGCAGCAGGTGCAGAGAAAGGAGCGAGAGAGAAGATCTCTTGGTAGGAATCGGGAGGGCCGTTGGCTTTTGTCCAGAGGTGGGGAAAGGACTGTCCTACAACTTACAATAACACGTGCTTACCCGGGCGTGATATTGTTGATGGTCTGCTCGTCCATCGTCTCCACTAGGTCGATGAGTTTCTCTCCCGGTAGCGGACTGTCGTAGAACTTCTCGCCGATCTCGGTTTGTGGACAGTTGCTGAAATCACACACAAAAATATTCGTTCAACGTTACGAAGAAAAAGAGAGTTGTGAGAGTACCAAACCAACAATGTCTAATCAATGTCTTAAGGATTTTCGACTGTAACTCAAAACGACTTATCGAATTCGCTTCACCAGGTTTAATAAAAGCTTGCAACCTGACTTGTGTAATTTACAAAGCTAAAGGATTGCAGTCCTGAATTTGTTACACAAATGGTGCAGAGCTGAATCCTATCTTTAGTATTTCGGGACACACAAATGCGTCAGATACATTCTCGCGTGGTGGATTACGGGCCACTCCCTAAAACAGGCCTGCGTTCCAGCAGTGGGGAATGGTATAGGCTTATTATGTACCTGTAGGCGGTAGATATGTGCACGAACGCCTTCAGCTTGGTGCATCCGCGTGCTAGCTTAAACATCTCTCGCGTGCCTCTCACGTTAATCTCGACGGCCGTCTTGAGCGGCTCGTCGAAGCGCACCGTCGCCGCGCCGTGGAAGATCACTTCAACCTGAGAGTAAACAAAAATCATTCAGGACATACTGTAATAGAGACGTGGTTACTAATAAAGATGTTTAACATGAAGGGGTTTGTTCATAATTGCAGCATGAAGTTAAATAATGTTTCGCAACAGCTAGCGTTAATGAAAAAACCCCGGAATGTATCTGTGTCGGATCCGGACGCTGGTATGGGCATAAAATGAATTGCAAGCGCGCTAGTGGTGACATCACGCGACCTACTTACAAGTCTATCTACACCATAGCGCGCTTCTACAGTCGTGATGTACCCCGTGCAGGGCACGTCACCATAGTGGCGATAAGTCCCCTCTATGAGGAGTGGCTAGAGAGGCGCCACGGCGCCCTCACCTTCCACCTGACGCAGGTCCTCACCGGACACGGTTGTTTCGGGAGGTTCCTACACCAAATCGGGCGGGAGGAAACGCCCGGGTGTTTCCATTGGGAGGATCGTCCGGAGGACACGGTGGAGCACACCGTGGAGGTCTGCCCCGCTTGGGTGGAGCACTGCCGTGTTCTCGTAGCGGAGATTGGCGGCGGCGATCTCTCGGGTCCGGCCCTGGTTCAAACCATGGTCCGGAGCGAGAGGGAATGGGAAGCGGTCAACTCCTTCTGCGAAGCAGTCATGCTAGTGAAGGAGGTGGCAGGACGTGAGAGGGAAAGAGCCTCACGTCCCAGCCGCCGCGGGAGACGCCCTGGGCGTCGGGGGTCACAGGGTGGCCCCCGGCCACCGTAGGTGCGGGCCTATGGACGGCGAGTTATGGGCTAGCTTGCCGTCGGGCCGTCTTATGACGACAAGCCGTGTCGACGGCGCGTTCGTGGTCCTCGCGCGCCTCAAAGAAATGTCAGCAACCACGTAGGGGTCCGCATGGACCGATGCCTGCCAGGGCTGCAGGACTGTTCGAAAGAGATACCGTGGCCCTGGAACACAAAGGGCAAAGAAGGAACATGGATGGGTTTTAGTCAGTAAAAAGCTGACACTCTCTTCCGCTCCGCCCAGAGTGATTTGATGATTTCCCATCCGAAAAAAAAACAAGGTATTTTTTTTAGTTTAATAAAAATAGTGTATCGCACCCAGTGTGTTTTCTTTGCACGAAACCCATCTGCTGCCCATATGATGTACGAACCTAACGAAATAAGTATCCTGACAATCCGACATACAGGAAAACGGAATCTTCACGAAGCCGTCAACCAAGCATTATGTACATCAAACTAAGTAAATTTTTGCAAAAATTATTGCTGGGAAACGACTCTTTTTTTTGGGTGAAAAATCACGTTTTTCGGTAGGACTCAATGTTACACACTCAAAACATTGTGTTTAAAACAGCGATTTGAAAATATAAGTTTGAGTTACTAGTTGTTCAATACGATCAGTGTGATAATTCAACTCTGAAAAAACCTAAAACAAGGTTATTACATCGACCACGCCTTATCTACAATCTAGTGGAGATTGTAGATAAGGCGTGGTCGATGTCCTGATCCTTTTTCTGTTTGCAGGGTTTAAAGTAACCTACACGAAGGGGATTCCGGGGTCTTAGTTCGCTCACTTCGCTCGCTCACTAGACCCCGCCATCCCCTTCGAACCTAACCTGTCCGAGTCGGGGTGCTACAAGTCTCTCTCAGCCTTCGCTCGCTCATGCGTCCTATATTCTCCTTGCCGCAATGACCGGATAAATAGTTACTTACTTGGTACAATAGGCGCCCATTCAGTATAATATTGGTCGCCAATTAAAATTTATTCGCCCGATTATTAATTTCCCTTTGGCAAATGATTTATTTAGTTCGTTATGTAAAACCTCAATTGGAAAAATCATCTCTATCTTAATATTGTAGTTGCCCTCTCTGTATTTCTAGACGCTCACTTAATTATTTAGTCGCACGGCTAGAATTTTAATATCTGAAAAAGATGAATCACAACCCACTTTTAGTAAGCTCGTTCTGAATTTTATTATTAATCAATATTCGTCGATAGTTTAGTTAATTTTTCGCCTACACAAATTCATACCGCTCAAGTTATTAAAACGTTCGTTTTATAATTTTCCATTTAGTAATAGAACCAGAAAGAGTATCCGGTAATCTTCATGTTTCCCAATCAACACGAACGTCGTGCCACAGTGTGAGCCCTCACAGAAGCTTAGCTTCTATTTCAACGTGTTATGAAATCTCTCCACTTTGGTTGCACTTCGTCTATGTCACTCAAAAGTTTTGTGTAAACTGTCGTATATCTATTTAATATTTTCTTATATTAAGAAGACATAAATGTTAAACGTTTATTTAGGCGGGCGTATCCTTTCTTTCCGCGTGGCGATTATGGCAAAACCCCCCTAATAATGAGCGCAACACAAAAATGGCTTCTAGTACCCGGCAGCCCGTCTACCCTCGACTATGGTAGCGGTCGAGGTTACGGCATGGCAAGGAGTGCGAAGAGTCTCCGGAAGGGATCAGGCTGCCTATACCGACGACTTGACGTGGCAACATATAATACGCGTACACTCCGGACTGACGAGAAGATAACGGAACTCCAAGAGGAATTGAGCAGGCTGCGATGGAGTATTGTGAGATTATCTGAAGTCCGAAGAAAGGGGGAGGACACAATAATCCTGAAATACGATAACCTGCTCTATTTCCGAGAGGGTGACCGGTAGTTCCAGGGTGGTCTTGGGTTTATCGTCCACAAGTCCCTCGTGAATAACGTGGTGAAGATCGAGAGTGTGTCGACCAGGGTTACGTACCTTAAGATATTCGCTGATGGTTATACAGGTCTACGCCCCGACCTCGGCACACCCCGACGACGAAATGGACACATTGTATGAGGATATTTCCAAAGCCCTGCATGGTTTCAAAACTCACTTCACCGTTGTCATGGGGGACTTCAACGCGAAACTGGGCAAACGAGACGGGGATGAGCTGCAGGTGGGGCAATTTGGGGTTGGACGTCGGAACCACCGGGGTCACCAACTGGCTAGTTTTATGGAGAAGGAGGGCGTCTATATGATGAACTCCTTCTTCAAAAAGCGTAAGCACTGGAAGTGGACCAGGCAGAGTCCCGCTGGTGCAACTAAAAACGAGATTGACTTCATCATGTCAACCAAGAAGCAAATGTTCAATGAAGTCTCTGTAATCTATTCGGTGAAAACGGGGAGCGATCACCGCATGGTAAGAGGCACATTGAACATCAATTTTAAGCTTGAAAGGTCTCGACTGATGAAGTCTACACTCCGTCCAGCACAGATCCAGATCCAAAACCCCGAGAGCTTTCAGCTTGAACTCCAGAATCGTTTCGAGTGCTTAGGAAGCTCAGTGGACGAAACAACAATGGGTTCGTGGAAACTGTCCATACGACTGGGTCTAAGTTCTTCAAGGCACGTCGTGCAAATAAGAACAAAATACTCTCTGATCTCAACTAACTCACGAGCTCATGAAGGAGCGGCGTGTGATGATCCTGCAGTCTTCAGACGAGGCGTGGAAATACCGGCAGCTCAATAGACGGATCTCTAAATGCTTGAAGAGCGACCTCCGCCGCTTTAATACCGAGCGTATTAAAGACGCTATTGAGCGGAATAAAGGCTCCAACGTATTTTCATGAGATCTGGCTATTGGGCAGAGCCAGCTCATGAAACTGAAGACCGACAATGGCAGGATCGTATCCGCCAAACCGGAGCTGCTGAGGGAGATCGAGAGTTTTTATGGGCAGTTGTACACTTCAACCAGTAAACCCATTGCAAATCTAGCAAACGACCCAAGAGCTAGACTCCGACACTATACCGAAGACATTCCGGACGTCAACCTGTACGAGATTAGGATGGCTCTGAAACAGCTTAAAAACAACAAGGCACCGGGTGATGACGGAATTACGGCCAAACTCCTGAAGGCGGGTGGAAAACCAGTACTTAAGGCCCTTCAGAAGCTGTTTGATTCCGTCATACTCGAGGGGAAAACGCCGCAGGCATGGTGCAGGGGTGTGGTGGTACTCTTCTTCATAAAGGGCGACAATGCCCGGCTGAAGAACTATAGGCCCATCTCTCTTCTAAGCCATGTCTACAAGTTGTTTTCAAGAATCATCACGAATCGTCTCGCGCGCAGGTTTGTCGATTGTCAGCCTTCCGAACAAGCCGGATTCCGAAAAGGCTTTAGCACCGTAGACCACATATATACGCTGCGGCAGGTTATACAGAAGGACAAAGAGTATAACCTGCCACTTTGTTTAGCGTTTGTGGACTACGAGAAAGTCTTCGATTCGATCGAAACTTGGGCTGTACTGCAGACTCTCCAACGGTTCCAAATCGACTATCGGTACATCGAGGTGTTGAAGTGTTTGTACAGAAACGCCACCATGTCAGTCCGACTTAAGGACCAGACCTCGGAACCTATCCTTCTGTAGCGAGGTGTGAGACATGGAGACGTCATAATATCTCCGAAACTGTTCACCGCTGCACTGGAGGATGTCTTCAAGGTTCTGGACTGGAAAGGTCTAGGTATCAACGTCAATGGTGAGTACATCTCTCACCTTCGGATTGCCGACAATATAGTGGTCACGGCTGAGACCATGGAGGACCTCAGTACAATGCTCGATGACCTCAGTAGAGCTTCCGAAAGAGTCGGTCTTAAAATGAACATGGACAAAACCAAAGTCATGTTGAATGCCCAGTAACACCCACTCCTATCAAGATCGGAGACTCTACACACGAAATTGTAGACGATTATGTCTACCTGGGACAAACGATCCAGTTACGTAGGTCTAACTTCGAGAAAGAGGTCAATCGTCGAATCCGACACGGCTGGGCAGCGTTCGAGAAGTTGCGTGGTATCTTTTCGTCCAACTTACCGCAGTGTCTCAAGACGAAAGTCTATGACTAGTGTGTGTTGCCAGTGATTACATACGGGACCGAAACGTGGTCGCTCACAATAGGCCTCATCAGAAGGCTTAAAGTCACCCAAAGGGGCTCAAAGGGCAATGGAGAGGGCTATGCTCGTAGTTTCCTTGCGTGATCAAATCAGAAATGAGGACATCCGCAAGAGATCCAAGGCTACCAACGTAGCCCGAAGAATAGCCAAACTTAAGAGGCAGTGGGCAGGGCACATTGCTCGCGGAACGGATAGCCTATGGGGCTTTGCGTTGGAAGGCCTCCCATTAGGTGGACCGATGACCTGGTAAAGGTTTCAGGGATCCGCTGGATGCGAGACGCTCGGGACCGGTCAATGTGGCGACACTTGGGGGAGGCCTATGTCCAGTAGTGGACGTCTTTCGGCTGAAATGATGATGATGGTGATCCTTACTTTTGAAAGCTTTGCAACAGTTTGATTTATCCCAGCTGATCTCAGATGGTTAGTTTTCTTGCGACTCAACGTGTTGGGATAACTGTACCAGTATTATACAGGATGGCGCCGACAATACGACAATAAATTAAACTGCGTATAGCTCATGACGTTCCCAGCCTGCATACAAAAATTCAATCGAATAAATACAGTAGTTTAGTCACAGGACATTATTTTTCATTTTCATCATTTTCTACATGATGTAGATTAATAGGCTAGCACTGACAAATTAACGATCCCCGCATCAGAATTAAACACTACACACATGTTGCCAACTCGCTACTACAAAAACCTTTGCCAAGTTCGTTCTTAAAATTTTATTTCCATATGTAAATTATTGCAAATTATACCTAAGGTTAGTAAACCAATACCTATGAATGTTGTTCTATTTCATTAACAGTTTTATGCTATTTAGATTGATATTTTTTTATAAATTGCGATTTTCGGATTTATTTGATAGTTGTAAAATATTCCCATGAGCTATTAACAGTGTTTTCATTTATTGTCGGAGCCACCCTGTAGATGATGCTCTGTGGACAACTGATTGCAGGTGGGGGTTTTAAGATGTATTACTGAATAATATCAGTCTCAACAAGATTGCACCTGTTTTGCAAATAACTAAAAATCTAAATCGTAATTTTCTAATAAACTACACCAGTTATTGTGGTAGCATAAACAGTAACAAAATAAGTAGGCCGGCTACAACAAAGAATTCAGTTGAAAACTTAGACGAAACAGCAAAAATACATTAGTTGACATTGACATGAGTAGACAGAAGCATTTTCTTTCTTTGTATTATTGTGAAATCGGTGGTTTCCATGGTTTAAAGAAAAGATATTTTTATCAATCAAGATGAAAGTGTCTGTATTAAAAGGAAACCCGATGTCTTATCAAATTAGTAACAGCCAGGTGTCAACGTAAATCGCGGCTTAAGTAAGGTTTTTGGCAGTAAGTCCTCTAACACGAAGGCGTAGTGACAGTTTGGATACTCCAGCCATGGTCTACACAACCTTGGAAGTTCATGCTAATTGTGTATCACCATGGTTAGAATATTACAGATTTATGACTAAAATGTTTTCAAAACTTTTCAGTAACATAAATAAGACGAAGTGCGACCATAGTGGACAGACTTCATAAGTGCGCAATGAATGCACTTCAATGCGTTGAAAAACTAAACTTAGAAGCGTTGTATCCGTCGGTCACACTGCGACGCGACGTTCGTGTTACTTCAGAAACATGAAGATTATCGAAGCGCAAAGTTTCTCTGGTTCTATTACAATCTATACCTACATATAAAATTGTAACTGGCCGATGTCTGTACATTGAAGATATTAAAAAAATAAATAAATGGGGGGGTCTTTATTAGAACAACAGAAACCAAAACAACAGTTTTTAGAATTTTTGTCCATCTATCTTTCTGTCTGTATGCTTGTACGCGCATCACGCAAAAACTACTGTATGGATTTGAACGCAGTTTTCACCGCTCTACTGCTAGATGCATAACTTAAATTACATTATTGCCTATTGGGTCCAAAACTATTTTTGGAAGGGCGGGTCGCTACTACATTATAAAACATTTTAACTCAATCGTTTACAGTTGTTTTCAGTAATGTGTTTTTTGCACATATACTTTTGTTTTTCATCGGCTATTTGATCTCTCAGAGTTGTGTGAGGTGTGAGTTGCGAGTTTAAGGATATTAACCGTTGGGACCCAGAATAGATCATGAGCTTTTCGTTGGTTGGTCGCAGCAAGGAAAACCTGCTCAGGTTCATTTATGACAGCCTGGAGTGCGAATGTGGTACTGTTCCACAAACACTGGGGCACTTGATATCGTGTCCTGCGTGTCCTGTTGTTTGTTCATTGCGGGAACTGATGGACGCTACCGAAAGCACCAAACTAGTAGCTCAGTTCTGGGCCGATACAATAGATTGCCATCGACTCGCTTACAAGAAGAAGATCATTAGTTATATTTTGCTTTCATTCATAAACTTTGACGACACCAAAAGAGCAGGCGGTCACTTGAGCGAAGCCACGGGCACAACTTGTTCGAAATAATAGTCTGCAAAAGTCTAAATCTCTGTTAACGCCTGCAAAATTAATTGTGAAAACGACTGCAGTGCGTATGTGGTGTGTTGCTGTTCTAAACGGTCAGGCGCCAATTATGTTCTGTGGTCACGAACTTCTAAAATGCCGCAATAGTTTTGTTGTAAAACATGCTAACTATCATGAAATACAGCCTTCAAAAAACCTCCACATCGCTGTCAAACCGTATTTTTTTTTAATTTGCTTAATTAACATTTTCGCTTATTCGCAAAGCTTTTACCACGTCGTTTGTAAGGCGGCGATAATATACTCAGAGTGGGACACTTGTCTGTTCAAGTATAACGAGTCATCATAATTATACCTAGTACATACTTAGATAGCACATACTACCCAAACCAGTACTCTCAAGTGTATGTACTTGACGCAACTTAAATAACAAAGCTATGACCTAAGCCTCGTAGTAATTTTGCACTCCTATGACGCCGCTCCGCACTGTTAAGCGCGGGCCACACCGCCAGCTGGCGGGCGGGCGCGCGACGCGTCCTTTTTATACTTTTTTGTATCTTTCGATAATTCGCGGTGTGAACAAAGTATGAAAAAAGAGGTCAAACGATGCGTCGTTCGCGTCCCTCGCCCGCCCGCTAGCTGGCGGTGTGGCCTACGCTTTAGACGCGCCAGCGGATAGGGCTAACCTGCTCAAGTGTACCCCTATGTCGCGAGCAGCACGTATTATAATGTTATAACGGTATCGGAAGATATATTTGGGCAAAACCTTCCGAGATTTGTTCAAAGGGCACAAATCACAATTGAAAGAAAGGCGTGCAAATTTAAATATTATCTTGTTAACTAATATAGCTTAATTAATATTCTTAGGAGCTGTAATTTCACTTATTTTTATTTTATGTGGTTCTATTTTGTGTCTTATAGCATCGTATTGAAGTCTGTAATGCTGCTATAATTTTGGTGGTATATAAATAAATGTAAATGCATGCCCAAATGTCATTAAGGTGCGACGATGTAGCGTCGCTTGTATTTAAACAGAGTGTACAAATAATGAAATCTACGCAAATAAATCTACGTCATCAACGTGGCGTAAGAGACACTTGCACGGCAAATATTGAACTTCTTATTTTTATTACAAATACCTCTTGAGTCAGCTGCGTACTGCGTAGAAAATTAATAATGGACGCAAACATATGTAGTTAATTTTTGATTTCCTTTATTTATATTTTTACAAATCATTTACATTTTTAAATATTCCTTACAAAAAACAATATAAAAAAAATTAAAAAAATTAAAAATTGTAGCCCACCGATATCGGGAATATAGTCAGGGCTCCAGAGAGAGGAACCTCCTAACAATATGAGCCGTGTCCAGGAGTACCGCTTTTTGAATCAAGCCCTTGATCCAGCTGCCTAACGAGAGCCTCCTCAGGTATTGGTCGAGGCTAATGGCAATTAAGTCAGGGGCTGATACAACTATTGGCACAATGATCGCTGAGTCCACATCCCACATGTCGATAACCTCGTGAGCCAAGTCAAGATACTCGATTTGCTTATCTTTCTCGGCTTTCATGAGGTTCTCATCATGCGGGACCGTTATGTCAACAGCTTTATTTATATTTCCATTATTATCTCCTTTATTTATTCTTTCTCTTATCTAATACATTTTTAAATATTTTTACAAAGAAAAGTAAACAAAACATTTAAAAATATAAAAAAAATAGATGGCCCATCGGCATCACTAACAAGTTCCAGGCTGCCGGTGGTCAGGGCTCCAGAGAGAGGAACCGCCTCACTAAGCGTGCCGTGTCCAGGAGTACGGTACTGCTTTCTGAATCAAGCCCTTGACCCCGCCGCGCAATGAGATCCTCCTAAGGTGTTGGTCGAGGATCTCTGCTATTAGTCCATTAACCGTAACAACTATCGGTACAATGATTGCAGAGTCCACGTCCCACATGTCTACAACCTCGTGTGCTAAATCAAGATACTTGTTTTTTTATCATTCTCAGCTTTCACGAGATTCTCGTCGTGAGGGACAGTGATGTCAACAATAATTATAATTATCGTAATAATAATTTCCATCTCCTTTATTTATCTTTACACAAATCTTATATATTTTTAAATATTTCTTAAACTAAAAACAATATAAAAAAACATTTAAAAATATAAAAAATTGTAGCCCACCGGTATCGGGAACAGGGTCCAAGCTACCGGCGGTCAGGGCTCCAGAGAGAGGAACCTCCTGACAATACGAGCCGTGTCCAGGAGTACCGCTTTCTGAATCAAACCCTTGATCCAGCTGCCTAACGAGAGCCTCCTCAGGTATTGGTCGAGGCTCTTGGCAATTAAGCCATGGGCTGATACAACTATCGGCACAATGATCGCTGAGTCCACATCCCACATGTCGACAACCTCGTGAGCCAAGTCAAGTCAAGATACTTGATTTGCTTATCTTTCTCGGCTTTCACGAGGTTCCCATCATGCGGGACCGTTATGTCAACAATCATTGCACGCCGCTCTGATCGATCCACCACCACTATATCAGGCTTATTGGCTACAATAGTCCTGTCAGTTACGATGGATCGATCCCAGTACAATGTGATATTGCCATTTTCGAGAACTGGGTCGGGCACATACTTATAGTACGGTACTTCCGATTCCACAAGGTTGTATTTTAGAGCAAGTTGCTGATGGATAATCCTGGCTACAAGGTTGTGTCTATGCAAGTACTCTCCGTTAGCCAGACGAGAACACCCGGAGATAATGTGACGGATTGATTCGCCTGGACGGTGGCATGCCCGACATATGTCAACCGTACCGTCCTTCACAATAAATCTCCGGTAGTTATTCGTCATCATAACTTCATCCATAATTGCACAGACAAAACCTTCGGTTTCTCCAAAGAGGTCCCCGGAACGTAGCCAGGCTACGGACGCTGGTAGGTCTACATCGGGCCCATGCAGGGCCCGGAAAAACCGTCCGTGAAGCTCCTTACTCTGCCATACTTCCATGCGGTCGTTAGTGTCAAGCACTACAGGTTTGCGCCAGTTCTCTTTAGCCAAGGAGAGCGGGGTGAGCCCCTTGTCCACTGCGACCACATCTCGATGCATCCCCACGTCGGTTTCAAGGAAATATTCCCTGAGACTGTATATCTCGCGATTGTGAAGAGTCTTAGCGTTTAAAAAGCCTCGACCCCCACACCTCCGCGGGATATACAGTCTCATAACAGAAGAACGCGGGTGATGCATTCGATATGTCGTCAACAATGTACGGACCCTCCTATCCAGGGCGTCTAGTTCTGTCTGAGTCCATTTGAGTATGCCGAAAGAGTACATCAGAACCGGCATGACCCAACCGTTGAAGGCACGCACCTTATTGCCGCCTGATAAAAGACTATTAAATACTTTTTTCAGACGGCCAAAGAAGCGCTCCTTCAACGATTGCTTCATGTCAGCAACATTGATGCCCAGCGCTTCCGACATACCCAAATACTTATAGGTTTCAGTTGCTGAGAGGGATCTAAGATTTATGGAATCCGAGAGCTGGGTTCCCACAGATTCCACAATCTCCCCTCGCTTTACATGCATGACCGCACATTTGTCCACACCAAATTCCATCCTGATGGCGCTACTGAAAGTTTCAGTTACTTTCAGTAGCTCCATCAGTTGCAAATCATTGGGGGCAAAGAGTTTCAGGTCATCCATGTAAAGGAGGTGAGATATAACTTGACCACCTCTCCTCAACCGATAGCCTAGACCTGAATCCTCCAGCAGCGTGCTAAGAGGATTCAAGGCTAAGCAGAACCAAAGCGGACTCAAACTATCGCCCTGAAATATACCTCGCTCTATCCTTATCGGCTCGCTATTCCTCTGGATTTGCCGACATCCCGGATAGCGAAGGACTGTCCTCCATTGCCCCATACATGACATCAGGAAGATGCGCAGAGTTGAATCAACTTTATACAACTCTAGCACCCTCATGAGCCATGTATGTGGCACCGAGTCATAGGCCTTCTTATAGTCTATCCAACATGTCGACAGATCCCTTCGGGAACGGCGAACCTGTTGACTAATGGCCATATCAATGAGGAGTAGCTCCTTAGTACCGCGGGACCCGTTCCTACATCCATTTTGAGAAGCGGACATTATAGAATTGTCATCAATGTGTTTGTTAATTTTAGCTCTCAAAATGGATGTAAGAACTTTATAGACTGTCGGAAGACAGGCAATCGGTCTATAATTTTTGGGCTCCGCAGTACTACCCGATTTATGGAGCAGGTGGGTTATCCCTGTTGTCAGGAACTCTGGCAGCGACCCTGACTCTAAGGCTGACTGGAACAGGATCGCCAGGCGAGCGTGCGACCTTGTAAACCATTTAATCCAGAAGTTGTGCAACTCATCCGGCCCTGGAGATTTCCAGTTAGGTAACGGACGGACTGCACGAACTACGTCTTGGGGGCTGATAGTGATTGCCCCCATTTCTGGTACTAGATCGCACGCTCGCTCGACCTCGGTATGGCTAACAGGCACCGACCAGATGCTGCGCCAGAATGAACACATGGCATCATCATCCGGCAGGTGCGTGTCAGCCACACCTTGGTCGGGTCGCTCCCAAGCCCTATAAACCCACCTTTCATCTCTTTGGAATGTGCGATTCTGAGTGTATCGGTCCACCCGCCGCTTATACCTACGAATACGGTTTGCCCATGCATAAACTTTCTGCTTCAGGAAGTCGATGCGCTCTGTGACACGGGACATGTAGTCTCGAGCACTGATATCAGTCCCCGAGAACGCCCGCCTCACAAAACGCATCACTCTAGGGCGAGTATTGCCCTCCCTGAAGCAGATCAGTTTGCCGATGAGTGCTCTGGCCTCACCAATACGTCGTTCAATCCTGTACTGCCATGACGGTACGGCTGGTTTAGGTCGTGTAGCTCTGTCATCAGAAAATTTGACATGAGCTACACGACATGCCGCTACAGCCGCACAATACAGGACTGAGTGAGCATCGGTGAGGTTTTCGCAGTTATCAAAATAGTTTGACAACTGCGAATCCAGAACTGCCACCAGCACCTTATTTTTGTTATGCATGGGCAAACGAGGTACGCGTGGTCTAAGATCGGGTTGCATGAACCGATATTCCCGAATCGCACCCTCCAAAGCACACCTCATTTCCTCATTGCACTGGGTACTTACATTAGTAACCATGTCATTACTCACGTTGTTATCGTGAGTTGGTATTATGGTAGACTGTGGTGGAACCACAGTCTGCGGCGGCGTGGCAATGACATGGCTACTCTGCATTTCAGTCCGCAAGCGATCAAGTACGGTGTCATCCAACATACCATTACGCTGGATGACTCGCACCTGATCCGACAGTCGTTGTGCCGACACGTTGACAGCTGGCTCAAGCACCTGAAACAGAGAGAGCATCCGAACACGGTACGCGGTCAGGTTGTTACCCCCCTCTGTAGCCCCATAGTATGCGCGCATGACATTTGCATTAATGGATTGCGTCCATCGCATGCGCGGCACACTCCCGCCGGGAGCTGGGACCCTATCAGAGGCCGGTGGGCCTCGAGGTCCTAAACCGTCCGGCGGCCGGCGTCCTCCTCGTCGACGAACAGGTGGTGGCGTCGTCGGCGGAGAGAAATACTCGTCGCTCGAGCTCGACGCAACTGCCACGGCCGGTGTCACAGCACTCACGATTGGGCTGGATTCCGGCGGCGGCGAGGCGGAGCTGAGCGACGGGTCCGGAGGCGATAGGCGTGCGCGTCGTGTAGCTGATCTCGTCAACATAATATCATCGTCATATCTTCATTTCTTTTATATATTTCGGAAAATTTTTGACACACAATGACACGTGTCAAATCAACGGTGTGGTTTTCTTTATTGGTTTCAATTTATTTTCATTGTAATTTTAGTATTTTTTCATTGATATTATTAAATAAAATTGGTATTGTAAAAGGGTGGTATGATTCAAATCTTTCGGTATACTAAAACTATTTAAATTTAAGAAAATTTGGTAAATCCGATATGAAGACGTTTGCTTGACGTAAGTGTTGCCAGCTTTTTTCCATTATTATTACGATATTAGTTACTATTCATGAAATTAAATAATTATCTAAAATAAACTAAAAGTTCCGTCGAAAGACACTTATAAACCATAGTTTTTCACGGCAAAAAGAACGTGTGTGGCCCAGTCTACCAACTTTGACAGCCCGTCGAAATATTCGCGCAGGTTTACAATGCTTTTTGACAAAAATTATATTAATTAATTGCAATTATTTTTAGTGCCACATAAAATTGATTATAATGCTTAATAATTACGTATTAAAGTTCACAAAACTCGCTCTTGTTGCGTAAATAAAGCGTTGAAAAGAGGTCTCTCGCGCCAAAGGCGAATCTGAGATCTGTTTCTGCACTCCTTCTGAGGCAACAGAGGCTAAATCGCAAAATCTATTGAGCCAATAAATACCTTTATATCCTTGTCTTCAAAGTTGGCTCGTTACTTTTGTAAAAAATCCTTTGTTTTCGTAACCTGATTACAATAATATCGTCAAATTTCTCGGTTCTTGAAAAATAAAATACGTAGTTCTGTCAATAGATTTGTGTTATTATTCGATTTTATCGAAGGGCCAATGTTGAATGACATGAGAAAAAAAAAACGCAATTTAACAAAAGAATCACCGATGTGTTGCCATCCCACACACAATCATGGCTCAAACATGTCATGTGTTTGTATAACTGCACCGGTACACATACCCTTCAAACGGGAACTTAGAGCAGAAATAGGTACGGCCGTACGTCGTACAGACGCCCTAGAAAAAATTGTCGGTACTCACCTCGTTCATGATTTTCGCCCGGTCCTCGGCGCACATGCCGAGCTCCGGCTGTCCCATGTCACCTTCCACGATGCTGATCTTACTGATGAAGTCCGGCCGTTCTTTGCGCAGTCTGTCGTATAACTGAAATATAATGTGAATGAATTGATTTTATAATTATAAACCTTCAATACCTCACGGTCTAAATGTTGGAACAGCTGTTTTTTTTTCACCTCGTATAACAGTTGACATCAACATCGAGTGAAAAAAGATCAATCAAAATATTGGCGACTACCTGGGACAGAATACCTCGGCTAACCTTGCACAGTTTGTTGTTCGGATGACCGCTTCTGCCTCCTTACTTGGCACCAACTTCTATACTATTAACACGTAGGAAGACCTCTTACAAGATAGATCGATGACCTAGTGAACGACATGGGAATCCACTGAATACGTGAAGCACAGGACTAGTCAATGTGGTGACGCTTGGGGGAGCCGGGAGGCCTGTAGCTAGCAGTGCAATGTGTACACACGCCAGCACATTAAGCTCGACACCCAACATACCCATAACTACGCTACATTCAATATAGAGAATTGTCGGAAAGGGACTAAGCATAGTGGCATCGGCCAATCACAGTGCGGTAGCGTTTAATGCTTTGCACTTACACACACAGTCGCACTTACACACAAAGTTGCACTTTTTTACATCGTATCCATCAATCGTTTCAAGTCAACAGTTCCCAAATATTGCTTGTCTAGGATTCAGTGTGCGTCAGAATAGTTTATGGTCGAGACCAAAAATTGCTCTCTCTATAGGTAGTAAAAAGTAGCAAATACTACTTTTTACTACCTATAGTCAATTAATTGCTACCTACCTTAGAAACAAACTAAAGGGACTTCAAAATGACGAATAAAAAGAAACATTGTTGTAATCGTTTTAAATTGCTTTATCCAATAACCTTAAACCATTCCCTGTAAAAATTTCAAATGATCATAACTTTTTACTTGTTAAACCTACAAGGTGGACATTGAAAGACGTGAGGGTAGCAATCAGGTAGCAATTACTCAAGTAAAATAATAACACGAATTTAAACAGTTTACACAAACGGAGAGTTGACCAGCCATCCTGATATCAGAATGGCTGGTCATTTTGAAGTCCCTTTATTTTGTTTCGAAGTTATGTAGCAATCAATTGATGTAGGTAGTAAAAAGTAGCAAATAGATAGCAATTTTTGGTCACCAGCCCAACGCAAACCGGTACAGACAGCCAGCCATTCTGACGCACACGGGATTCACGATCATTACAAATAATCACGCCGATTATTGTGACGAAAAGGACAATTAGGAATTCTCCTGGATGGTGCGTGCGTTTAATAACTTTAATCTTACATACACAAGCAGCCAGACCCGGAACAGTTGGACAAATATTTGTTCTCTACAGGAACGAACCCGCGACACATAGCGCAGCAACCAATCGCTCAGCCACTGCGCCAACCTTGCCGTCTTTTCATCCAGTTTATAGGTAGCTATCTAGTTTATAGGTAGCTCTAGCTATCTATCTTGTATAAGCTGCTTGGCACCAATCAATGGGCCTCACGAAATTGTAAAACTGAAATGTCTTTTGCTATTTTATCAAAAACCATACCTAATAGTAACATGATTAAATTTCATAGTAGACACTTATATGCCAGTGAGAATGGAAAAAAACATTTATGGTTTAATTTTTTTTTTCAAAATTACAAAATTACCTTTGTTTTATTAGCTTCAAATTTTTTATTTAATTTTATGACTAAAATCTAAAACATGATTACTTTTATGCTCTTGAACATATATTTTCTTCAATAGTTATCGTTGTTAAAAACGCTAACAAAATAATAACTTTTAATAATAGATGTATTAGTGCACAGGTGCAGCGCAAATAGAAAGATAACAATCATTACGCGACGAACTCAACTCGCTTACAAAATAATATTTTAAATTACCTACATGATATCTACGTATAGGTATGGTATGGTTAGAATGCGGCGCGGCGCTTCCATACCTTACAGTCTGCGCGTGAGACAGACGACATATAGGAGACCCTCTCGCACGATTCGCAGCGTTCAACTTCTAATAGTTCAAAGTCCAAAAAGTCGAGCTTGTTGAGCGACAAAAATGAAACTATTTATTACTCCTCCGCCATCTTGCCTTTTCCTAACTATGTTGGGACCGGCTTCCATTCTAACCAGATGCAACTAAATACTACTATTTCACACGAAGTGACTGCTTATATTGATGCTCGGTGCTGCCAGTTCCTGGATAACTTAGTGTTAGCGTATCAAAATGTGTCAAGTGTCTCTGGTAGTATTGTCTATACATCATGTGGTAGTCTTATTGTCTATTACCACTCCATAATAAAATTTAGACTTTTGCAAACACACAACGGTGTTTGATCAGGTTATGGGCCCAGACCCGTTTTTAAATAGAAAGTAATGGTCCAAATCAAGTGAAATAGCAGCAAAGGATAGTGAAAAGAAAAGAAAGAAAAAATATTAAATGTGCCAAAACTCAAGGGACGTGAAAACTACGAGTGGGCGTTCGCGGCTGAGAACTTTTTGATTTTGGAAGGCGTGGATATCACGAAGCCGGAGAAAGATGGCGAGAATTCAGTTGATATTTTAAAAGCAAAGAAAATAATAATGACCATAGATCCTTCTATGTACGTGCATAAAAAAGTGAAAATACAGTTCGATCAGTATCGCAGAAATTGAAGACACTTCGATGATTCCGATTTCACTCGCAGGATTAGTTTGCTGAGTTTGATTTCTATACGTTTAGAAAACAGTGAGTCAATGACATAATACGTCACTGAACTTGTTGATACGGCAAATAAACTAAATGAGACTCAATTTCTGATTAACGATGAGTGGATTGATTCTTTGATTTCAGCAGGTCTACCCGTTTTTTTTTTTCCGATGATAATGGCCATTGAACATTCCGGTACCGCCATTTCTGTTGACGTATTATAGTCAAACTTGTTGGACATGATGTTGGCAGCAATGATTCAGAAGGTGCATTATTATCACGTTGGCGAAACAAGAAAAAAGTCAAAAGTGGCAGTTCTTCACAAATGTCATCATCACAATCTGCCAATGCCAAAGTGATAAAAGGTTACAGATGTAAACAAATCGGACATTTCAAGAATTAATGTCCACAAAATACACAAAACAGCAAGAAAACGGCAAACCCATTCAGTGTCGTGTTTTTAAATGAAAAATTTGATCGAAATGACTGGTACATTGAGTCTGGAGCCAGCAAACACATGATTAATTGTGAGAGTAATATGTTCAACTAGTCGCATAACCTATCAAAAGAAATTATTGTTGCAAACAAAATGTGGTACTTAGTCTTATTGTCTATTATCACTCTATAATAAAATGTAGTCTTTGGAAATCACACAACGATGTTTCATTACATAGTTCCAGGAAAGGAAAGGCTGCTTGTCAAACTACTCGATACGACTGTCTAAAGATATAGAAATGACAACTGGGACCAACCGCGGCGTACCGTGCTTTCTGAGGTAGGCAGGGTCACGGTTTGTTACTGATGGTCATGTCCATCTATCCACGCACCGAGTAAGCGCTGCTTAACCTTAAACATCGCCCCGTGTGGCTGTTACTGCTTAGTCAGGAATCCCCTCCAATCCGATGATGATAATATCAAATGTCTCACCACATCGTCGAACTGTTCCTGCAACCTCTTGGCGATGTCTTTGTTCTTCTTCGGTCGCGCCAGCAGGAAGATCTTCTTTAGGTCTGGACATGATCTGTAACAACAACAAAAAAGCTCATAATGTCACTGATGAAATTTGTTATTTTAATCACTATTCGTGGTAATAACTCGAACATTCGTAACGGGTTTACTGTATTCGGTAATCGGTGACTGTTTAATCAAACTATTTCTTTTTTTACCGATTTTTTTACAAATAACAGAAGTTCACTGCTTCGTTGGTGTAGTAGTCGCAAGCGCAGCTCCTGAACCCCTGAATAAGAATAGAAGCCTTTGGTTCGAGCCAGAGGTCGGGCTGTCTATTGCTATCTATTCCTCCGTCTAAGCTAAAATAAGCGTCGTCTAACTGGTGATTTATGCGATCATTTTTTGAAGTTATTGTTGTGTCAAAACGGAAATAGTAGTGATATCAGGGCAAAAAATACTCAAACAATATTTACGCCAAAGTCATTGAACCCATTTGGACTTGGTATAAGTATTATTACTGCAGAAACTATTATTGTGCGGAAACTATTATTTCCGCACGTTTGCGGAAAAAATTTAAAAATCCAGGCGGGTGAAATACATTGCATATTGAATCTAATTGTAGTGCGATAAGAACCAGTTTTCGAGAAAGTATATTGAAAAAGGTTTGTCACACCAGCAAGTTAATTACACAACAATGGCCAGCACACACCTGGCGGGACGGCAGTGCTCCTCCTTTCCCGATCTGCTCTGGATCACCTGATCTTCTATTAGCCAGCACTAACCTACAAGTAGATAGTAAATAGTCGAGCACAGCGACTAGCAGTGGTAGTGGCATGTCCTGATCGAGATTATGCCGCATGATTGATATGCCGCGCATTCAACACTGGACTGACGGACTGATTGGAGGACTGAGTGCACTTACGCACACGAATGCAGTAAGTATATTGAGCAAGGCCGGTCCAGCAAAAGTGAGGCAGTTCAGATGTGTTTGTCATTATCTCATCTGCCCGGCCTTTTCTTAACTATGTAGAGGTCGGCTTCCAGTCTAACCGGGTGCAGCTGAGCAGGTACTAGTATTTTACATGGAGTGACTGCCTAACTGACCTCAACAACTAATATGATACCCTTTGGTGAGAATTATTGTCAGATTTTCGGACCAATGACTACCTGTAACACGGACTTAGTATACAAACAGGACTGAGTACTCCTAAATTCGTAACACACAAAAATGAACTATAATGTAGTAGGTACTATGAGGTACACCTCTGACTGACCCTTCGGGGATTACAGGCGCGATGATTATGATTTTATGTGTCATTTTTACGGCTATGTAGATAAGTTACATTTGCTAATAGGAATTGTTATTTCCACGTAGTTTATAAAAATCTCACGAAAAGCAAAAGAAATATTTACCGCAATCATCATAAGATATCGTGGCCGTGCTCATTGTCATTCAGTTCAGTAGCTTTAGAGCATTAAGTGATACATAGGTGATGAGCTGCGGTCGCTTCGCTTAAGTTTAAACAACGGGTTTATTGGAGTCCGTGAGAGATTCTTATTTTTACCTTAAACCTCTTTATTGAATAGTCAAACATACTCGCACGTCTGCAGTAACAATACTTATAGTACCTACTTCAATGCGCCAGGCGCCTTTATTTGGTATCTGCCTCGTTGAGCTCGTAATTAAGTGTGGGGTCCTGAGGTAGATGACTAGTTTGTGCAGACTTATATGGCTTTCCATTAGGTATTTCATGGTAGTAACTCGAACTTTGGAAGTTGGTGGTGTGACACCCCGTACCTCGGAAGCCGTTGTTCTTGCGCCTGATCTCTCTCCGGTCGTGTCGGATTGTCGTCCAATCAGACTATGAGAGTGAGGGAACGGAGAGTCAACTGGGTCTGCTCCCATAGTTTTGTGTCCTATAACATCTCCTGAAAACCAGCTTCGGGCACTAGTTGCTCGGCATTTGATCAAGATGCCCAACGGAACGATCATAACTTTCGCCGACGACACAGCGTTTCTGTTTGAAGCTGATACCTGGCCTAAAGTATACTGCTACGCGCTAGCTAGCTGGCTAGCTAGGATTAAACTCGCTCTCAATGTGGATAAGACAAAGCATATTTCTTTTTACATAAAAAACCTACTTGCTCACTTGATAATTTCAAAATAACCGCTCATGCATTCTCGTGTATTTCTTCTCATAGTGCTGACTGCCTATGTCCCCACCTCCAGCGAACAGAATCAATCAAGTACCTGGGATATTAATTTTCATTTTTTTTTACGTTAATTAAGTTTAAATAAGGGCTGTTAAATTGCGATAATGTTTTGTTCTAGACCATACCTGGGAACCTTCTAGTTACGGAGATGTTGGGGTTCAAAATTCCAACTTTTTCCCAATTTTTTTTTTTTTTTTTAATATGAGGTTTTTAAGAGGGCTGGTTCGAGGTGGCGCAGGAGAAGAGTAACTGGAAGGATATGGGGGAGATCTTTGCCCAGTAGTGGGACATACCAGGCTAATTAAAAAAAAGAATATTTTTACTTTAAACACCTCCACGACCCCCTTACTATTCAATCCATCCATTAGCACAATGCTTTCGAATGCGTTCCATCGAGTCATACCGTAAAACGTGCGTTTTATATTGTGTGCACGTTATCGTGGTATACATAGAGATTTGTGATGCAGAGGAATGAGGAAATTGTAGTGAGAAAATTTTTGAGGATAAATGTAGATGACTATAAGAGTAGAGGACGACTAAATAAACGATGGATGGACTGTGTGAAGGATGATAAGGCTAGAAAGGAGGCGACTGCTGAGATGACGAGTAATACAAAAGTATAGAAGAAGAAGGATTTTCGATAAGCAAGCAAAGATGAACGCAGAAATAGAAAAAGCTGTTCACAGTCTAAAGACTGACAAGTCACTAACGAACGAGATGATAAAATCTTCAATCATTGCACCTGAAAACTTAAGAAAACTCACAGAAATATATAATACCATCTTGAGAGCTGAATCTATACCATCGCAGTGGACAAAGACTACAATTATCCTTTTACACAAGAAAGGTGATCGGGATAACATCGAAAATTATGGACCAATTAGTTTGTTGTCAAATATATACAAAGTATTTTCAATATTAATTCTAAATAGACTAACATGGATAATGGACGAACAACAGCCAATCGAACAAGCTGGATTCCGAGCAGGATTCTCAACCATCGATTATATACATGTATTAAAACAGTTAATAGAAAAATCCAAAGAATACAATAAAACACTGTATATTGCATTTGTGGATTACATTGAGGCGTTCGATTCCATTAAGCACGATTCACTCTGGAAGGCCTTAACTCAACAAGGAATTCCTAAGAAATACACGTATTTTCAAAAATATATAGGGTCTAACTATGCATACACAAAATATTTTCAGGGAATCATCTAACGGCTATAACAAAGCCACTTCAAGGGTTTTTTTTTTATCTGAGAATATAAAAAAAAAAAAAAACAATTAAAATTACTTGACCTTCAAAATAAATACTGGCTCCTTATTTTTAAGCATCCATTACGGTAGCTTACTACGTCGTTTTTACCTACTGTCATTGTTAGAATATGGGAGTAAAGGTTTAAGGCAAAAAGTCTCAAAAAATTTTAGTATTATAATAATTTTGTAACAAAAAAAAACACTCAGATAATTTTTTTTTTGGTTACTATGGCGACTTTACGACGTATAGAAGTTACTCTTAAAATATTTCGTGTATGAAAAGATAGACCTTATAAACAAGAACAGCACGGCAGAAATAAAATTGGAAACAACCGGCGAAGAGTTCCCCATAGCGAAAGGTGTAAGACAAGGAGACCCGTTGTCCCCGAAACTTTTTTCTGCAATCCTAGAAAGTGTATTGAGGAACATAGATTGGGAAAATGTAGGCATAAATATTAACGGGGAAGAACTCAAATATTTAAGATTAGCAGATGACTTAGTATTAATCACTGATAGCCCTAGCACATTGCGACTCATGCTGCAACAGTTTACAGGAGCTAGTAGAATAGTAGGTCTTAAATTACCTAAATCTAAAACAAACGTAATGACAAACAGGGACGAAACAGCTATAACAATAGATCGCGAAAGCATTGAATACGTGAAAAGCTACACATACTTGGGACAGTTAATATCATTCAGGGATCATATGGCATGAAAGGGGGTGACTGTTGACGTGGCGGCTGGAGACGTATACGTGTAGATGTGCAGTGAGGACCACTCTCAGTCACTGTACTTCTGACTGGAGCAACTTTACAGCAGGCGTATGGCAATGGGCACAGCAGGAATTAAATAACAGATTTCTCGTTGCTCACACCAGTGGGGCGGAGTAGTGGAGACAACTAGACGACGGTCTTGATTTTTCCCGTTGTCCCCAACACCAGTCAGATAGGTAAACTAACTACGAAAAGACTACAATAAATCAGTAAAAAGGCAGGAGGCGAGAGGAGCCACAATGTCTCTCCTATCCAATCTACTCACTATAGTCCGCATACAGTCGCACTGGCGGCTTGCGCAACCAAGGCCGCCGCTGTACGTGCTGAGGACGAACACGACCACTCATTAACAATCTGGCTCTTATATAAATCCACAAGTGATGACGCAGTACGACTCACTGAACACTGTACACACCTCCTTCTAGATGATCTGAATGATAATCGAGTGCTGTTCGACATGGTTGTAAGTAAGCGTGGCGAAATTCAGATATATATATCGTTGGAGGTTTAAAATATAAAGAGGCTAACAGAAGAATATACCACCACACGGTGATTACTATCGCCTAAGAGTTAGGCAGAGGTGGACCTAATAGCACAGCCACATTTCGCTAGCATGTTTAGGTCCCGGTAAAATTGGTCGAGCCATCAACCGGGTACAAATCCACACTTTGTAGCTGCTATTGAGAAATTCCTGATGGAAAAACCTAATAACACTTTGTCTGTCCTGGGAATCGGCTCATCTTCTGCGATCGTATCAGAAGAAAATGTCATAGAAAAACTATGATCCCTTATCACGAGTCAATTTTCTATGAAACTGACTAGAACTAATTGGTTATTACAATTAATTTCATGAAATTATTATTTCAAATAATTATTTCAAATTATTTATTAATAATCATGTACATTATACATAACAATTTGAACGGTGATCTCTAAACTAGACGTTAGTCTGTATCTTGGGGATCAGAATTGTACATTTTCGTTTTATTACCATAAAAGTCGAATACGATAATTATTAACAAAATTAAACAAAAAGTAAAATTAAAATATAATTAAGAGTGAATAAATAACAAAAACTAAACAAGAAGCTCAAGATGTTGTTCGCTTGCTCCCGACTACCGTACGTCTTAAAAAAACACAATTTCCTACAATTTGGTCGGTAACTTGACTGGCATAGAAATCACCTTTAAAAGGCGTTAACGTGGCCTCAGTGAGAACGGTGAGTTACTTCAATGTACCGGTGAGTATGTGGTGAGCCTCGTGCCTAGCCGTCAGTTCCGCTACCACCGATACGACACAAAGGTTTTTCGTTGATGGGACAGAATTAGAAGAACGATCTATAAATTGAGTGACGCTAGTAAGAGGCCTATGTCTAGCAATGGACGTCTTTCGGCTGATAATATGATGATTATAAAGTGAGCGATTTGCTTAGAGGATCATTATTAAACAAGAGGAGGAGAATCGTTAGAGTACACATACACGTCGGAAGGGACGTCAAAAAAAATTATAAAATTTAAAGAAAACAAAATAAAAAGCAAAAATCTTTTAATGACAAGAAATCATAAGTATTAAAATTGTTTTACATAAAAATTATAATGAAACTAGCTGGGCCGCGCAACTTCGTCTGCGTCACATAAGAGAGCGAGAGGGTTAGAGAGTCATACTCCAGGCAAGTCTAAAATTCTCACCGAAGTGCATGAAAACAATAACAATATAGCTGCTGTAAACTATTGAGAACCTCTTGTAACTGCCTTCCGTCTCCATCGTTAGACCGTCAATGACATCCATAATTATTCTAGTTTGGTTTAAAGTTCTCATCAAAGTGCAAACAAACAAACAAAGCAAACCCACACAGCCACAGCAACCACAATTGACAGCCTAGACACGATTTTACAATTTTAAATGGGACCAATTTTGAGATTATATGCTTTTCACAAAAAAAAACTCATGCAGATCGGATTTCTCTGTAAAAAGTTTTGCGTGGTCATTCATACATATACATATATAAATATATACTCGTCGAATTAAGAACCTCCTCTCGTTTCGTCGGTTAATAAACCAAACTTGAGGAGGCAGACACAGGTGAGGGTCATTCTTTCACGGAAAATCTTAACACCGCGATTCAGAAAATAGTCAAATGAACAACGCCATCTATCGAGAATGAAGTTAAACTGCTAAAATATAATGAATGGAAAGCTATCAAACACACAATTCATAGGCTATGTAGATTTCCAAAACAGCGTCATGTAGACTACTAATCTAGAGTACCTTTTGCTATATTTTTTTAAAAAAGCCAGTGAGTCGATTTAAAAGTTATCTTGTGAGCACATTTTTATTTATTAGTACCGTTTTGGTTCAATAGATGTCGTTACATCTTACATAATGATGATAAGTTCATCTTGAACATATTCATATTATATTTTTTGACAGAGAGCACCGATTACAATGAAACAAAAACTAAAACCTTTAGGTTATGCACAATTAATAAAAAATCAAATGAATCAGCTGTTTTGTATAAACTACTAAAATCGCGATAAAAAACTGGGAGTTTGGGGGTAGGAGGGTAAAAATGTGACATTATAAGTAGCATTTTAAGAAAAATGAAAAAACAAAAAAATGTCAAAAAAAATTAAAATAAAATTTTGGATAGAGCCACCCTAATCACCTAGCGGTGTGAATTCGAGTTTTAAACCTATTTTCATACCTACCAAATATACTTTAAAAATTCCATCAAAATCGGTCGCGTCGTTTCGGAGGAGTGCGAGCACAAACACCGTGACACGAGTTTTTTTTTTTCAGTATTATGACGAATGACGTAGTTAAAACACCCTGTTGCAAGCTATGATCTACTGGACCTAAGTGCTGGGTAGGTATATGTTCTCCCGTTTGACACGTAAACATCATTAACAGAATGTTTCATAATTTTATTCTAATTTTTTATTACTAATTTTCTTTGTACCTATTATGGAAGATAAAAAAATCTCGCCTAGATCTATTTTATGTCGGGTACATTGAGTGGAAGACCTTTGTAAGACGACTAAAAAGTCACGGTGTATAAGAATTATTATTCTACATTTACTGTAGTGGTATTTTTTTTTTGTATTAACAGATGGGGAGAGTTATGTCCATATTAGAACGCCTTGACAATTTATTGTAGGCATTGCCTACAGATACTTATACAATAGCACATAATCCCGCAAATCAGAGGTACGTGTCTTGGAGCCGAAATCGAGACCTAAGACTTGGCGGCCCGACGGCAGGTTCGACAACCTACTGAATTGAAGTCGTTTAACCGGAAAACCTGATGAGTGACTAGCGTCTGTGCGCATTGCAAGGTTACAAGCTAATAGTACGACATGTTTGTACAGTCAGCTGTACGTCTACGTGACAAAATAGTCGAAAAATTAAACCCATAAAGCACCATAATATGGTTTTGGCCCACTTTATTTCGAACTTGTTACAATTGCATCAACCGTACAGAGGTATAACATGCGACCTCGTTCTGCCTGGCAACTACTGGCCCCCAGTAACGAGCATGTGCCTTATGATAATCATACACTTTCTTAAAATACTTGTTATGAAATACATAAGTATGACTCAATTTACGCAGACACCAATACTACAATATTACGAGTACACAGGCGTTCGAGAAAGTGTTTCACATTTAAACTAGATTACGATCGAGAGCTTTGTAAGAATATGCATTTTTAAGTAATAATATGGTCTGCACTTGGTCGGCCATACGTCAGGTGTGACGTGATTTGCGAAAACTTTACGTACCTACTGCATCAAAACAAAGGCGCTGTCAAGTTACCGCTAGCACGCTAGGGAGGGGACCGAATTCCATGTTTTATTTGCCATTACACGAGTGAACCCTTATAATACGTAGGTACTTAGATGGATTAGATTAACCAGAATGACAGAGACAAAGCAACGGGGGCGGGCTAACTGCGTCACTTTTTTTGCATATTTTTACGTACAACAAACCGGCTTCAAAAATACAGAAAAGTGAAAAATAACTTTAACTTCTGAAGTCGGTGACTTTTGTTTGTTTGATTCAGTTTTTTGTCACCGACTTGTGAAGCTAAAGTTATTTTTCTCTTTTCTGTGTTTTTGAAGTCGGTTTAATATTTTGCAAAAAATACAAATAATTGCTATTAATTTATTTTACATTGTTAACAATACATTCCATGGTAATGGGCATATCGACCCCAACAAAATGGAAGTCAATATACGTAACTGTCGCAATCAGGGTGTACTGCACGCATCCGCGTACCTCCTCAGAGCATACAGCGTTATGTTATGATATTGTGGAAACGATAAACATCCAAGCGATTGCAGCAATCACGATAGAGTTGCTGTCTACTACTGAAGAGTTCCATTATACACCGTGACTTTTTAGTCGTCTTACAACGGCAGCCCACTTCATGTATCCAATGAATACTAAACATTCATAAAAAAAATATGTATTTATGAGATTTTAATTATTTAAAAATAAAAATATTATTCAGTATTATGACGCGTGACGTAGTTAAAACACCTGTTGCGAGTGATGATCTACTGTACTCGAGTGCTGGGTAGGTATATACTCTCCAGTTTGACACGTAAACATCATTAACAGGATGTTTCATAATTTTATTCTATTTTTTATTATTATTTTTCTTTGTACTTATTATGGAAGAAAAAAAATCGCGCCTAGAGCTATTTTATGTCGGGTACATTGAGTGGACCACCTTTGTAAGACGACTAAAAAGTCACGGTGTATAACTCCGAAGATCAGCTACACCAAATTTAAACAGGACCACCACGGAATAATATTCTTCTATAATAAGAATTAGCAAATTCGGTTCACAATTGGCGAAGACTTCGCTGAACATACAAACAAACAAAAAAACAGACGAATTGATAAACTCCTCTTTTTGGAAGTCGGTTAAAAATGAACTGTGTGCATAAACAATTTATTATAGGTTGATTAGCTCTATCATAGTGGTTGACCTTTACTTTAGGGGTTTCACCCACCCCTCAAAGTAACCGGATTTAAAACCCTTTACGAGTAATCTATTCGGTCCGTGATTACCGCAAATGTGTACTGCCATGATACGTACCTCTGTAATGTTGGCAGCAGAACTACCTACATAATGATTACTGTTAGGTATATCGTCATACGCGTTTCAGAGAAAACATGTAATTTTTTGGGTCGTCGTTTTTTTTTGCTCCATTCTTTTTTGTTATTTTTATGTGAAAACATCAATGATTATACAAGTGACTTATACCACTGTGATGCTGTGAAAAAGGACCATCTATCGTCTATTAGGTACAGCAGCTTACAATTCGACGCAGTTCGTGAATAATTTACAAATAGGTTCATAAAATTTGTGCTCAAGTACTTACATTAACCCCTGGCCTTTTTTTATTTGTTACAGGCTGGAAAATCCTCATGGATGTCCTCCGCCCTGGGGCGAGCGGAGAGGCTGTCAGATTCTAACTGGCTAAAAACCACCGCGGTGTTCACTTCCCAACACTTGTGCACCTTCCACGATCACTTAAATCCCTGACCTACGACAAACCGCGGCCGGCTCGCTGCTACGCACACAGACGACCACACGCACGTGCGGGACGCAGGTGCAGGCACAGAACCCTTTTGAGAACTTGTCCTTTTGCGACTCTGTTGCCATTTTGAGAATAAGGCCTTCTGCGCCTGAACCAATAATAAACATCACACTTGCTTCGGGATTACGGTGAACATAATTGTTGGAGTGGCGGAATGTTAATAAATTACTTCGGTAGTAATTTGTACCTACGTTTATTAGTTATAATATTACTTTAAAAGAGTTTTATATCTTGAACGCGTTACGAAGAAAAGCAAGCGACGGACGCCATGACAGGCATAGAGTATAAAAAAAAAAACTTATTAAAAAAGATTAGGTAAGTATAACATTTACCAGTGATTACAAACGCCTTCTTAAATTTATAATCTTGATCTTTTATAAATCAACAATATTGTTATAAACAAAATATCCTGTGTAGGTAAGTATACTAAATTAATTTTAACCCTAACCTATTTTTCAAATATTTGAATCAGAATCAGAATCAGAATTTTATTTGCTATGAAAGTAGGTACAGGTTAGGTGTTGTTTGATCTTAACTAAACTTGAAGTTACCATGTCTGCTAAGTTAAATGTATCAATTTTTACAATATGGATTGTACCCTTTTGAAGCTAAAGAGTTATAACCTACCTCAAAAGTTTCTCTATGACTAGCTTCCCCAGGAACCCTGTCCCTCCCGTGAGCAGTACTGCCGACTCCGCGAACAGCTTCTGTATCTGCGAGTCTCCCAGCGGTTGCGCTTCGTCCACCATGTCCATGAAGGTGATGTCTCCTCCTTGCTTAGCCTCGAACAGCTGGCTGTCCGTCAGTGCTTCTACTGCCATCGCTGGAAGAGAAGAAAAAACTGTTTTTTAAATAGCTGCCGGTTCAAATCGAATGCGATCACATATCAGCCACATTCACAGCGGTGAATAAAGAATCTCAACGCAATCTCTCCTGTATCCAAACTTACAAACTATACCTCTTTATAATATTAGTATAGACATCTAAACAGGTATTTAGTTTTTAATCGTTGGCTCAAACAAAAAACGTTTCGGTGAGCGAAACAGCTTGGCCCAGGTCAAAGACAACACATAAGTGCTGATTTATGTTCCTCAAAAAACCGGTCTTCCATGTCTGGTCCACAATGTCAACAATTAGTGAATTACCGAAATAACGGCTTCCGAACTACTTACCAAGTATTTTTATAACTGTAGGCTCAGGCTGTTTAAGTACAAGTGTATTTATAACCTATATATTAATTATAATGTTATAATTAGACACGTCATGGTATGGTTTGATAACGGAAGTTATATTTTATGTTAAACTTGTGTCAACGCCATTTCAAGCTGGACATTTCCAGTTTAACATGGCCTCACTTTGTATAGATATCCCGTACAATGAGACATCCGCTTATACTGGTTACGCATAGTTTGATTGGTCGGCGTGAACACTTAGTAACATTGACTTTAATAAAAAAATATGACCTGTCAAGTCCTCTAATAATGTTTATTTAAATATTACGGAAGTCGGTACCAGAAGGTTGTCATCCACTTTTACAGCAGATCAATATTAGAGGTGCAGTGAAGTGTCACGCGCTGTTGTAGCATGTGCGGTGCTACTGTTAACTGTCGCCTCGATCTGCCACCGACATTACCTGCTTATAAATGCCTAGAGGAAGTGGCGGGACAAACTCTCCAGAAATACTAACAACTCAAACTGTTACGAGCTGAGTATGGGATAAGTTGAAACACTACCAATTAAACACCAAACATCTTTATTAATAATAAAACACTAATAATTCAATCACGAATACACTGCTGATCACTATTCACTTAGATGTCGCACTTCTAGTTCACTTCGATTCGCTTCGTTGTACCGCCTAAATAAGTCTGACTGCTCCCGCAAACACGAAGGCTATTTACATTCCGACCGATCCTTTGAGAAAGTTCAAACTCAAAGCATTTATTTCAATTAGACCACAACAGGCACTTTTGAATGTCAGAAAAGCAAAGAAGGCGAAGCTACAGTCCCAGACACAAGGCATAATAACTTGTGAAAGTACTGTAGTTGAGCATTACAAAGCGTAGATCTCTATGGAGAAGAATGGGCAAGAAACTCCAAACGAACTTCCAAACTTTCTTGAATCTTCTAGACAGTTCCATGTTGGAACATTCTAGGATTATTCACGAATCTTCTGGACAGTTCTATAGTGGAACATTCTAGATTCGAATGTAATTTAGAATGTTCTCGTAAAACAGCCGTCGTAACAATACTTTACCTTCTAAAGGGAATGCATTCGGTTTCCCCAAAGAGATTATATCAGTACCTAGGGCTCGGGGCTGGCGCGACCAGAACCGTGATTACGGCAAGGTTCTGATGCGCCAAGTACCGCACAAGTAGCGGGTCTAGCGCGAAAGCGAAAGAATTTTAATTTGTATCGCTAGCCCCATCTACGGCTGCGGTAACAGCCGAATTACGACACATGTGAGTTCACCGCCCGTGAGCAGAATACGTGAACACATACAGGAACATCACACAATGTAACCGTATAGTGTACACCTGCGGATTCTTACACAGAACTAACAGAATATCTACTAACACGGAATACACGATGATAAGGATAAATTAAAACAAGGCTTGCGTGTTCTGGGTTGTGGAGGTGCGATAGATAACAATCATCTGCCTGCTTGTTTCAAATTATGTTGGGGTCGGCTTCCAGTCTAGCCGGATGCAGGCAAATAGGCATGGAGCGACTGCCTATCTGACCTCCACAACCCAGTTAGTACTGAGCAATACGATACCCCTTGGTAAGACTGCGGGCCACTGACTACCTGTTACGACTGTCAAAGATCTACAAATGACAGACGGGACCAACGGCTTAACGCGCTTTACGTACTTACTATATTATTTTCCGTGTGGTGTCCGGACACAAAGAATAGCACCACCCCATCTCTTCACACGGGTGTCGTAAAAGGCCACTAAGGACCCCATCGCACACAAGTCTGCTTGGTTATGATAGACGTTCACTACCTTTTCGCTAGCCATGACCAAAAATGCAGCAGGGTAATGCGAAACACCTTAAATACAGTAAATTTATTTTTATAACATAGTTAAAATGAAGAGCTTCTAATGAAGTCGTGGCGCTGGTGGCACGAAAATCTGGAACTTCTATTGATGTCCGTGGCGGTGAAAAGGTTAAGGGCGTCTACCATGATCCATGCAGTGGTTTTCGGTCTTTCGCTGCATCCCAACCTTTGCCGAACGTAATGGTCTGCCAGTCCATTGGACCACAGAGGAAGGGACGAGAGAGTGGATTTGTACTTGCGCCAATTCACGCGCAGATGACCCTAGCTAACTTATTTCCGGATCTGAGCGTTTAAAAGCATTGCAGCGATTGGATGCTGGCGGTGGGTCTGAGGTATCGATGTACCGAGGTGTTAGTCAGCTTCCTGCACGTAGGCGGCCAGAGGAGAGTGGTCGCTCCTGGAGTCGATAAACGAAACTCCGGGTTCGGCATCACAACTGGTGACAAAACAGCCCTATTTGTGATAGCTCTGCTTTCCTCTGCACAGAGGAGGGGTCTAGAAAAGGTGGCCCAAAAATAGTCCGTCTCACCCATCATCCAGGTGCCACACCGCGGGCGCTTGGACATCGACAAAATGTGGTCGAAAGAAACAAAAGCAATGTATTAACAAGAAAAAATTCCAACGAGTTTGCGTCGCCACATGGACTCTGCTGGACAACGACCGTACCTTATGCCCAGAGAGACAAACTGATCTCATAGCAATAGAGTTGGCTCGCTATAATATAGCTGCAATAAGCGAAACCCACCTGAGTGGCAGTGGAGAGCTTCGTGAGGATCTTGGAGGCTACACCTATTACTGGAGCGGGCGTCCTTCATGTGAAAGAGCGGGAAGCGGTGTAGGCTTAGCTATTCGAAATGCTTTGGCTAGAGATCTGACTGAATTACTTAAGGGCGTAAATGATCGCCTCATGACTCTCATAAGTACCTATGCTTTACATACCACTCTATCTTCACCGGATGAGGATAAAGAGGCTTTTTACCAAAATCTAAGACACACTCTGGATAACATCCCAAAATGCGACAAAGTTATTTTGTTGGGCGATTTTAACGCTCGTGTTGGCTCCGTATAATACTTGGAACGGAGTCCTCGGCAAACATGGGATAGGGAAATGCAACGATAATGGACAAGGCTATTGTCATTATGTGCCGAATTCAGTCTTAATGTCACCAATACATGCTTCCGTCTTGCTGGAAAATACAAAACCTCGTGGATGCGCCCAAAATCTAAGCACTGGCATCTTTTAGATTACGTTATTGTTTGCCAAAAAGACTTGCGGGACGTTCTTGTGACGAGAGCGATGCGTGGAGCTTTTGGATGGACTGATCACCGTCTTATTAGATCAAAGATGTACCTGCAGTTAAAAGCACCACGACGAGTTCCCAATACAATTCGAACGACGAAGAAATTATATATTCAGAAGACTTAACACAATTATTTGAAATGGAGGATAATGAGACATTGAAAGACAGATCGCGAATTCGCGACCTACGAAAAGAGGGAGAGAAGATGATGAATGGACTGAGGTTAGAAGTAGAAAACACAGGACGAGAGAAGTAAGAGGGATTACGGAATTGAGTGTTACTTGTAAAGATAAAATTCCTAAACAATTCGCCCTAGCAAAATTATTCAAGGAACAAGGAATAATAAATGTTACCAAAGTGAAACATATAAACCCGTACAAAATTATTATCGAACTTAATAACACTGACAGTGCGGAGAAATTAGCCAACTCAGATCATTTTAGTGGTTGAGGATGGCGATTTCAGCGACCTTTTGAAATTGGATTATCTTATGGAGTCATTAAAAATATCGACTTAGACATTTCAGAGGACGAATTACTTACATGTTTATCAAGTACACGAGGCCCAGCTAAATAGTTTACATCCCACACATCTGTAACTGTCATTGTATGTACATATAAGGTCGTGAATGTAAAACGCCTACAACGAAGAGACAGAGAAGCAGCCACATGGACCGATAGCGAGACATGGAGAATAGGATTGGAAGGACCATCATTGCCTCCTTATGTACTTCTATATGAAATGAGAGTTATGGTAGAACCTTACGTTTTTCCTGTTACGCAATGTACCAGGTGCTGGAGGTATGGTCACTCACTTCGAATATGTTCGACAATTAAAGTTATATGTCCGAAATGCGCAGGTAAACACAATACTGACAACTGTTAAACCGGTTCTCTGAAGTGTGTTAATTGCTCAAAAAATCACATGGCTTTAGACAAAACATGCGCTGTATACATTAAGGAAAAACAAATACGCCTATAATATGCCTATGGCATTAAGTCCGCCTCTGGACTTTGTGCTTGAAGTGTTAAATAAATAAATAAATAAAATACGCAGTTTAATGAGTGAGTTTAATCTATATCTATACTAATATTATAAAGAGGAAAGATTTTTTTGTTTGTACCGAATAGGCTTCGAAACTACTGGACCGATTTGAATCATTTTTTCACCAATAGAAAGCTAAGTTATCAGGAAGTAACATAGGCCATAATTTATTTTAAAAAAAAATAGAGATCCTTAAGAAAATTCTAATAATGTAACCCAACGTAGCAAAATTTTTCCTATAAAATTCGTTATTTGGCGTGCGTTGAGAAAACTATTGATGATACTTAAAAATGATGTACTACATGATTAAAGTACTTATAATTACCTACAAAAACTATCATAGTTAAGTCACAATAGCAGCTTTTGTGTTCTAAAATTTAATTAGATCACCCCGGTAGAAACAAAAGTTGGTTACATTCGTCTATCGTCGTATTAATTTTTATTCAAATAAATAGTTTGTTTATCAAGGGTAATTATGTAGCAGTAAAATACTGAGTGTTCAAGAAGAACTTATGATCAATATGTAAGATGACATCTATTGAATCAAAATGGTACTAATGAATAAAAATATGCTCACAAGATAACTTTAAAATCGACTGACCGGCTTTGTTAAAAAGTTATGATAGCGTACTTTAGATTAGTCTACATGACGCTGCTTTGAAAATCTACATAGCCTATACCCTGTAGTGTGTGTTCGATCGCTTTCCATGCGCTTTGAAAGAAAGGTCGGAAAGAGTTTACAGCAGCTATATCGTGCTTGACCTCATTTCATGCATCTTGATGAGAACATTAAACCTAACTAGAGTATGACTTTCATCGAAGATCTGACGATGGAGACGGAAGGCATTTGCATGAGGTCCTCAAGAGTTTACAGCATCAATATCGCGTTTGGGCTCATTTCATGCACCTTGATGAGAACTTTAGACCTAGCTGGAGTGTGACTTTCATCGACGGTCTAACGATGGAGGCGGAAGGCAGTTGCGAGAGGTCATCAACAGTTTACAGCGGCTCATTTCATGCTCCTGATGAGAACTTTAGATCTTGCTGGAGTATGACTGTCATCGACGGTCTACCGATGGAATCGAAAGGCAGTTGCAAGAGGTCTTCTTCTTCTTCTTCTTCTTCTGTCGAGGGAAGCCCATTGGGAAAAGCATAAGTAGAATATTTTAGCGATTAATGCAAATATTTCTGAGAAATTTAATTATTACCTTCTTGAATGTATACCAATATTATAAAGCTAAAGAGTTTGTTTGTTTGGTTGGTTGAACGAGCTAATTTTAGGAACTACTGGTTCGAATTGATAAATTCTTTTAGTGTTGGATAGCCCATTTATCGAGGAAGGCTATAGGTTATATAACATCACGCTACAATCAATAGGAGCGGAGCATCAATGAAAAATGCTGCACACAAATTTATTCCTTTTGCGAACGCTGTGTAAACGGTTAAAGTTTCGCAACAATCATGAGTCCGCGATAGCATATGTCTATCTTTTAAGGTTGACTCACTCTCTCTCTAACCTTCTCTCTCTCTCTCTAACCTTCTCTCTCTCTCTCTAACCTTCTCTCTCTCTCTCTAACCTTCTTTCTCTCTCTTTTATGTGGCGCAGACGAAGTTGCGCGGGTCATCTAGTGTTTATAGAAAAGCCTTGGATATTTATGTTCCTCCTTCTGGACCTCCCTATAAGGCAGATGTCAAACCGCAGACACTCACACCGTCCTATGAGGGACACGCAGTTACGCAAGCACCTACTATCACCTCAACTACACCTGTGTTACATCCAAAAACTACCAACGCCCAAAAACAGCACAACCTGTACCAACTACAGAACCTATATCCACTCAAAGACATAATGTACCACAGACAGACAAACCACAGAAGGAAAAAGAAGAAGAAACAATTAAGAAAAATAATAAGAAAAAACCGTAGGAAAAACCACCTCAATCCGAAAATTCCCATACCCGGGAATGTGATACGGACAGCCAAGAGGAGACGTGCAGGGGAGATGCCACTGAAGGCAGAAGGCGACACAAACGAGGCTTCGGAAGACGACAATTCATTCGGATGTCTGGTAGATACAATATAAATATTTTATTTGTAAGGAATTACACTTTTAAAGACAAAATAATTATACCTGTTTTTCAAATTAGCTTTGAGTCGGCAATATCTTTTCTTAAAGAAGATAATACCTAAAAGTTGTTGTTCCTTTAAAAATTATTTCCTTATGTAATGAATACTATTAAAATAAACATTTTACAATGGAACTCTCAAAGTGTGTTACCCAAAAGGACAGATTTAGAACAAATCTTGTTTTTAGAATAAGTTCACATTGCCGCCCTATGCGAAACGTGGCTGAGCTGTGACTGTCTCTGCAACGTGTTTCGTTGCGACAGATCAGAACCGTACGGAGGAGTTGCAATTCTGACTCATAAGTCCATCAAGGCACAACAATGTCCCAGTTCCATTACAAATCCGGGTATTGAGATAGTTCACGTAAAATTTTTAATTGTAGTTCCATTGAAAATATTTTTTCAATTTATTGCCCACCAAACGTACGCACTACACAAAATGATTGGGAATCGTTGTTTCCCATCAAGAAACTTAATTATTTTAAATGAAGAAAACGCATATTAACATAATAAGGATTTTGACTGACACAAGTCAATGGAGGTTTTGACCGATTAACAGTTTTGACTGTAACATTGATAACTGATCCCATTGATAGTAAGCTTTTTCTTAATAATGCTGTTTTGTACCTACCTGATAAACATTGATTTTTGTATTGTAATGGATTTTTAGGGAATACCGTGTTTAATAAACACTCAATCACTGTTATGTTATCAAACATATTGATTGTTATGTTATGTATATGTTCATCCCTTGTCAACGACCATAGAGCGGAGAGCAGCGGTGACCCAGTGAGAGCAGTGGCGGCTCCGATTACGAACAGTAAGTTGTGGGTTCGAACCCAGGTAATTTATTTCATCCCTACTGCTCTCAAAACGGTGAATGAAAACATCGTGAGGAAACCGACATGTCCTAGAATCAAAAAATTTAAGACATGTGACATCTACCAACCCGCACTGGGCCCGCGTGGTGGATTACAGCCCATTTCCTCTCATAGAGAGGAGGCCGTGCAGTGGGCACATTATAGACTGATCATGCAACGACCATACACAAAACCAGACCGGACCACAGACCTGTTCTTCTTTAAACTGTAATCCTATGCGTGAAATTGCCATAAGTGCTAACTTTGCACAACTATGTACTATGGTGTATGACCTCAAGACATGGCCTTATTTAGATTTGTTATTTGACATAAATGGTCATATTACGGTCAAGTTGTGGGTAGATGTGTAACCTTGCTATTCAAGTTCAGTGGATTAGGTCTTTGACTTGACTTTTAAACTAGACTAGTTCAACGGAAGAGTTACAGTTGTACAAGGATCTAGCGGCGCGTTCTCTAAATCGGAACTTAAGTTTGCAAACCTGATTTTTCAATGCAATTTCACAAATGATTCCAACAGCGACTCCTTTATTTCAAAAGCCAAAAGTTGGTCATCTCTACAAATAGAATATCGCATCACTGCTTCGTTGGTCTAGTAGTCGCTAGTGCGATTATCAAGCTTGGGGTCCTGGAATCAATCCCGGAGGAAAGAAGGTATTGAACTATTTATGTGTGCCCGGTCGATAGCAATACGCTCGCCTCCCATGATAAATAAAATATGTTAAGTCTGAGTTACAAGGAACTGTTATTACTCAATCGCACGCCATTCAACTCGATTCACAGCAACTGTCATCCAGTGCCACCCTGCGAAGATCGTCACTACACCGAGCCCTAGGGCGCCCCAACTTACGTTTGCCGATTCGCGGACGCCACTCAAGAACACGTCTACCCCAACGGTCATCGGTTCTATGGTTAATATGACCGGCCCATTGCCACTTCAGCTTACTTATTCTGTGAGCTATGTGTCGACATTGCTCACAGAATAAGTAAGCTGAAGACCGACATAGAACAGAGACGACAGAGAACCAGATAAGTCGATCTGTGGTTCTCTTTCGGATCACCTCGTTCCGGATGCGATCGTTTAAAGAGACACCAAGCATAGCCTGTTCCATTTTGCTAAGTAACAGCTTACTTATTCTGTGAGCTATGTGTCGACATAGCTCACAGAATAAGTAAGCTGAAGACCGACATAGAACAAAGACGACAGAGAACCAGATAAGTCGATCTGTGGTTCTCTTTCGGATCACCTCGTTCCGGATGCGATCGTTTAAAGAGACACCAAGCATAGCCTGTTCCATTTTGCTAAGTAACCTTAAATTTATGGACCAGCCGTACCGTGAGTGTCTACGTTTCGGCTCCGTAAGTCATATCAGGCAGGACGCACTGATTGAAGACCTTTTAGTCTTTAGGCTCTTTGGAATAAGTGACGAGAAGCCCTGCGAAGCTTCACAAATGCTGCCCAGCCCAGCTAGATTCTTCTGTTAGCCTCCCTCTCAAAGTTGTTCTTACCAAACTGCAAAGTTTACCCGAGGTAGACATATTCTCGATCAACCTCGAGAGAACCGCCATTGACAACAATAGGTCCTGGGGTGTGTTCGTTGATCATAGCCTGGGTTTTGTCCAAGTTCACCCTGAGACCAATGCGTATTAAAGAATCAGCTAGACCATCCAGTATCTGCTGCAAGTCATGCAGCGATTCAGCCATTATGACGATGTAATCTGCAAATTTCAAGTGTGAGATGTACTCGCTGTTGATGTTAATGCCACGTTCCCATTTTAGCGTATAAAACACTTCCTCTAGTGCGTTGGTGAACAATTTTGGGGAAATTACGTTCCCTTGCCTCACCCCCCGACCCAATGGGATATGATGAGATGCTCTGTTTGCTGGTTTTGAGTTTTTACGGTCATGGTGGCGTTCTCATAAAGATTTCTCAACACTTGGATGAGGACTCGCCAGTTGATTTGGCATCGCTGCAGAGGCTCCAGAACTGATCAGGTCTCGACAGAGTCAAAAGCCTTCTCATAGTCAACAAATGCAAGACAGCGGCCGATTCTACTCTTCGGACTTCGGAATCATCTGTCGCATTGTGTGGATGTGGTCTATGGTGCTGTATCCTCCTCGAAACCCGGCCTGCTCCGGTGGCTGCAAGTCGTCGAGTCTTCGCGCTAGACGATTCGTGACGACACTTAAAAACAGTTTATACGTGTGGCTAAGGAGCGAAATGGGACTGTAATTCTTTAATAATTGTCTTGAAAGCTATGCAATGTTAGGTTAGTTTAGTTTTATGTCGCATAGATATAATTGCGACACCAACTAGCACGCAAAACAACAAGTTTAGTATTTCCTAACCGATTTGCATAAACTAACGTTTGCATACCTGCTTACAAATATATATTTAGCTTAATGCACTTTTGAGGAGTATGGCCAACTTTACTAGTTTGTGTCAAAAAAGGATAAATTATGATTTAATCCTATTGGAAATCACGTGTACCGGTTCATTCCTCCAAAACACGTGAAAATATCATAAACATAAAAGTCATTAATTATTTGCCAATATACAAATAAATAAAATTCAAGTGTGTGTTTATTATTTCAAAATAACAACGAATGTATACTTTAATAAAAAAATTGTCTGTGTCTGTTTGTTCTGGCTAATCTCCTAAACGGCTTGACCGATTTTGATGGGATTTTACAGGCAGATAGCTGATGTTATAAGGAGTAACTTTTAATTTCGAAAAAGGATTAGGTATCCGTGCCAAAAAACTGGAACACTTTAATTTGTTAACAAAATCCGATTCAAAAATAGGTACTAATATTTTTATAATAATATCACGCGGACGAAGGTCGTAGGCAACAGCAAGCAGTAATAAAATAAAATGGAACAGTCAGTAGCTTGATGTTGACGTCTTTTTGGTCAGATAAATAAAATGCTCTTTTGTGCTACAAGGATCTTTCGTATTGCAGTGCTACAAGGATCTTTAGTAGTGCAGTGCTTCAAGGATCTTTCGTAGTGCAGTGCTACAAGGATCTTTCGTAGTGCAGTGCTACAAGGATCTTTTGTAGTGGAATGCTACAAGGATCTTTCGTAGTGCAGTGTTACAAGGGTCTTTTGTAGTGCAGTGCTACGAGGATCTTTTGTAGTGGAATGCTACAAGGATCTTTCGTAGTGCAGTGCTACAAGGATCTTTCGTAGTGCAGTGCTACAAGGATCTTTCGTAGTGCAGTGCTACGAGGATCTTTCGTAGTGCAGTGCTACAAGGATCTTTCTTAGTGCAGTGCTACAAGGATCTTTCTTAGTGCAGTGCTACAAGGATCTTTCTTAGTGCAGTGCTTCAAGGATCTTTCGTAATGCAGTGCTACAAGGACCTTTCGTAGTGGAGTGCTACAAGGATCTTTCGTAGTGCAGTGCTACAAGGATCTTTCGTAGTTTAGTGCTACAAGGATCTTCCGTAGTGGAGTGCTACAAGGATCTTTCGTAGTGCAGTGCTACAAGGACCTTTCGTAGTGGAGTGCTACAAGGATCTTTCGTAGTGCAGTGCTACAAGGATCTTTCGTAGTACAGTGTTACAAGGGTCTTTTGTAGTGCAGTGCTACAAGGATCTTTCGTAGTGCAGTGCTACGAGGATCTTTCGTAGTGCAGTGCTACAAGGATCTTTCGTAGTGGAGTGCTACAAGGATCTTCCGTAGTGGAGTGCTACAAGGATCTTTCGTAGTTTAGTGTTACAAGGACCTTTCGTAGTGGAGTGCTACAAGGATCTTTCGTAGTGCAGTGCTACAAGGACCTTTCGTAGTGGAGTGCTACAAGGATCTTTCGTAGTGCAGTGCTACAAGGACCTTTCGTAGTGGAGTGCTACAAGGATCTTCCGTAGTGGAGTGCTACAAGGATCTTTCGTAGTGCAGTGCTACAAGGACCTTTCGTAGTGGAGTGCTACAAGGATCTTTCGTAGTGCAGTGCTACAAGGATCTTCCGTAGTGGAGTGCTACAAGGATCTTCCGTAGTGGAGTGCTACAAGGATCTTTCGTAGTTTAGTGCTACAAGGACCTTTCGTAGTGCAGTGCTACAAGGATCTTTCGTAGTGCAGTGCTACAAGGATCTTTCGTAGTGGAGTGCTACAAGGACCTTTCGTAGTGGAGTGCTACAAGGACCTTTCGTAGTGGAGTGCTACAAGGATCTTTCGTAGTGCAGTGCTACAAGGATCTTTCGTAGTGGAGTGCTACAAGGATCTTTCGTAGTGCAGTGCTACAAGGATCTTCCGTAGTGGAGTGCTACAAGGATCTTCCGTAGTGGAGTGCTACAAGGATCTTTCGTAGTTTAGTGCTACAAGGACCTTTCGTAGTGGAGTGCTACAAGGATCTTTCGTAGTGCAGTGCTACAAGGATCTTTCGTAGTGGAGTGCTACAAGAATCTTTCGTAGTGCAGTGCTACAAGGATCTTTCGTCGTGCAGTGCTACAAGGATCTTTTGACGGTCATTTAACGTTGACAGGGGAGCGCTGTTGATAAATATATTTTGGTGAAATATACTGAGAAAAAGTTAGTTCCGATGTTAGCCACGCTCCAAACGACCCTTGTATGTATGTTAGTTTTACCCGACTGCGGCGAAGCCCAAAAGGAGGGTTATGTGTTTGACCTGTATGTATGTGGGTATGTATGTATATCTGTTTCTTTGTTCCCTCGTAACTCCTAAACTGATAAATAAATTATACGTCGTTAGATTGGTCTTGGTGGCGCGAGTGTCACTGGCTATATTAAAATTAAAAAAAAAACAAAGAAAAATGGCGGATCTGGGGTGCCATATTGTGGAGTTAGAATTTTTTTTTTCACATGACATCGAGTTTTCTTCACATACCATCAAAATGAAGGGTTTTAAAAGGTGATTGCAAAAATATATACAACTTATATGTTTAAAAATAATTAGAAGTGACAAATCGTAAAACAAAAGGGCAAAAATCGTATAGGAGTATCATAAAAAAAAAATCGTCTGCATAATCTTTCACGTTACTAAACTAAAAAGGTGGAAATAAAAAAAAGTAGAAAGGAAGTAGGCGGGGCCATTCCATTTTCAATTTTTTTTATTAAAATGGCCCCGCCTGCTTCCAACTTTATTTAATTTAAAATGTTCTTGTTTTTTGATTTTCAATTTTTTCATCGGTTTTTTTAGTTGTTTCAACTACTTTTTAATTATTTATGTTTGCCTTTTGGACGCAAAAGGAACAAAATAAAAACGTTTATTTGGGACGCCAAATATTTTTTTTTTGTGTTCAGTAAGGTTTTCTTAGTTCAGGCGACAAGTGGTTGACCGTAAACAGGCCACATAACCAGTATAACTTGACCTTCCTTCATTAAGACTTTCCAATCACAAAGCGAGATCAGCTTATAATGGTTTGCTTAGACTGATTGGTCTTCGTCTTCGTCTTCATTAGTCACGAGTAATAATATATATACATTGGCACATTTTCTAAAATATCTTAACTTCTACCATTCAAAAAATATGTGTACGACATTTTTTTCTAAATTACCTAACCATTAAACTGCCTCAAAACTGGGTTCATTGGTTTCACAGTAATATAAACGAAGCAAAATCAGTAAAAAGTTTACACTTCCAATGTAATTTTTAAGTATCCATGACAATTTCGATAACATGTATACATTGTTAGAAATTGTGTACGTGTTATAGAAATTATCATGGTTACATTAAAATGACATGACTGGAAGCCGAGCCCAACATAGTTGGGAAAAGGTTAGCCAGATGATGATGACATTAAAATTACATTGAAAGTGTATACCTACTTTTTCCTGTTTTTGTTAAATTTATTCATAATGCCATTGTATAATACAACGATTCTCAGGAGCATTAACAGGTCAATGTTGTAGTACCTTGAGGTAAAGGTCAAATGACCTTAGAGTGAAGGACAAGTGACTTTGAGGTCAAGATCAAGTGACCTTGGGAGTGTTTTTGGAATTCCAGTGCCCTGACAGTACCGACCCCTTGACTTCGAGGGCGTAGGCGACGTAGTCCAGCTGCGCGGGGCTTCTATTTCTGTTTGCAGGGTTTAATGTAACCTAACACGATGGGGATGGCGGGTTAATGAGTGAGCGAAGTGAGCGAACTAAGACCCCGCCATCCCCTTCGTGTCATCTCCGTCATCCCCTTAGAACCTAACCTGCCCGAGTCGGGGTGCCACAAGTCCCGAGCTCGCTCCGCTCACTCTTGCATCCTAAATCTGCCTAATATTGTAACATTTCATTCGGGGAACAATTATAAGACGTAGTCAACTAGTCCTACTTCCAGAAGTCCTACTTCTGAAAAAGGGATAGTGGGGTTTTAGCTCGCTTGCTTCACTCGCTCACTAGATCCTGCCATCCCCTCCGAACCTAACATGTCCGAGTCGGGGTGTCCCGAGTTCATTTCCCTCGTTCTTGGTTTCTAAATTCTCCTCGTACAGTAATATTGCATTTTGGTACCGATCCCTTCGTTATAATTTTTAAGACAAACTGCTGATCGGAGATAAAAAACCTTATATTTAGGTGTTATAAATACGATAGAATCAAGAAATTAAATGATTTGCGAAAATAACACTTATTTGGTTAACATTTTTAGTAATTTTTTCTCAGTGCCCCGTTATGTCCACTCCAACCCTTATTTCCGAGCTCAAGCTACTTGCAACTGCTGCTTTGTAATTGTTTACATAATTTCGAAACTGTAAACATGTTTTTGACATTTCCTCGGGTACTTAATTATGTTACTAAATGTGAATATTAGTTTTTGGTCATCTGTTGTTAACGAAAATTTGATAAAAATGTGTAGTTTATTTTGAAACAATTTAACGTTTACATAATTATTTTATACAGTTAGCATACTTATTTTTGCGATTTAATGCTGCTACATGAATTTGCATTTAAAGGGCGTTTCTATGTTATTACTCGTGACTGTACACTAATATTGAACGTTTTCTGTCCAATGTCAGCTCATGGCTTACTATGAACACAGCTTGCGTCAATCAGTTAAAACAAACGACATCAAACATTAAAGTACTTAAACTGACGTGTGCTCTGTGTTTACTTGTTGAAGTCAAACTAAAATAATTATTTAACTTGTTTATTATACATATAAAAGCTTTTCAATATAGTTCCGGTAGTGGGTACTACCAATTATTGCGTAATAGGTAAGGTCGCAATCTAACTAAAGCGATCGTTGGCTAAACACTCGATCTTTTTAAGGGTTCCGTACCTCAGTTGGCAAAAACGGAACCCTTATAGGATCACTTTGTTGTCCGTCTGTCTGTCCGTCTGTCTAGTCCCATTTTCTTATCGAGGCGTGGCGGTATCAACCTGAAATTAATATTAAATACTCAGGTCTACTACCCCTTTTTTTTTTTTTTTTTTTTTTTTTTTTTTTTCCGGATGGGAAATCATCAAATGACCCCCCCCACTCTGGGCGGAGCGGAAGGGAGTGTCAGACTTGTACTGACTAAAACCCATCCATGTTCCTTCTTTGCCCTTTGTGTTCCAGGGCCACGGTATCTCTTTCGAACAGTCCCGCAGCCCTGGCAGGCATCGGTCCTTGCGGACCCCTACTTATTTGCTGACATCTCTTTGAGGCGCGCGTGGAACACGAACGCGCCGTCGACACGGCCTGTCGTCATAAGACGGCCGGACGGCGAGCTAGCACATAACTCGCCATCCACAGGCCCGAGCCTACGGTGGCCGGAAGCCACCACGTGACCCCCGACGCCCAGGGCGTCTCCCGCGGCGGCTGGGACGTGAGGATCTTTCCCTCTCACGTCCCGCCACCTCCTTCACTAGCATGACTGCTTCGCAGAAGGAGGTGACGGCTTCCCATTCCCTCTCGCTCCGGACCATGGCTTGAACCAAGGCCTGACGCGAGAGATCGCCGCCGCCAATCGCCGCTACGAGGACACGGCGGTGCTCCGCCCAAGCGGGGCAGACTTCCACGGTGTGCTCCACCGTGTCCTCCGGACGATCCTCGCAGTGGAAACACCCGGGCGTTTCCTCCCGCCCGATTCGGTGCAGGAACCTCCCGAAACAACCGTGTCCGGTGAGGACCTGCGTCAGACGGTAGGTGAGGGCGCCGTGGCGCCTCTCTAGCCACTCCTCAAAGAGGGGACTTATCGCCACTATGGTGGCGTGCCCTGCACGGGGTTGCGACAGTCGCTCTCTCCATGTCGCCATGAGATCACGCCGGAGGTCTGTCCGCTGAGCAGCAATTTGCCGCGGCGGTCTACTACCCCTTAGAGCAGTGAAAAAGTCAAAGTTGTAAGTCAACGTGATCAAAAGATGGCCGTTTATGTAGCTTATTTTGCGATTTCATAAGGAATCAAAACCGGGTGCTTGCCGTTGACCTAGAATCATGAAATTTGTCAAGAAGCAATGTCTTACAGCGCATGTAAAGGGAACACAAACAATTTGAAAACCGTCAACATGATTGTAGTTTAATAATAAAATACCTACAAGTTTATACGGAATAATACGAGGCTAAGGGGGCCTCGGTGCTCGAGTCCAACTCGCACTTGACCGGGTTTTTTTAAATCTAGCTCGGCAAACTCGTGCTAGGGCCGACAGAGGGTACTTTCCAGTTTTCTAAATAACAAGTGACATATTGGGCGTAGAAAGACCCTCAATAGCCTATGCGCCCGATGCGTTGCGGTGCCGCGCCGCACGCACACCGGACATGCTACCGCGAGACGAGGCGGGGAGGCGTGTAAAGTTGCGACGCCGCGCCGGAGCGGCACCGCTCAGTTGTTTATGCGGTAAAAGCTCAGCTCGCGCCGCCGCGCCGGCCGCCGCAACGCACCGTGTACATAGAACACTGTTTTAATCTTTCCCGGTCTACAACTAAACTTCCCGTAAGCGACAGTACAAGTTTCGTGTACATAACTTTACTATAAACACATCCATGAGCCCTTTTAATGCGGTTCGTTCCCATTAGTTCCACTAAACAGTTCTAAGGTAGAATTAATTTCCCACTAGTCGTACGATTTAAAGTGGTACAAAATCGGTCGGGCCATTCTATATCGAGCACGTTAAAAGCCTTTGGTCGGACTGTCATTTATAGATCTTTGACAATCGTAACAGGTAGTCAGTGGCCCGAAAGTCTGACAACCACTCTTACCAAGGAGTATGGTATTACCCAGTACTAACTGGGTTGTGGAGTTCAGATAGGCAGTCGCTCCATGTAAAATACTGGTATTCAGCTGCATCCGGTTAGACTGGAAGCCGACCCCAACGTTATTGGGCAAAGGCAGTCAGATACTGCGTAAGTAAAGAGTCACTCGAACCGGTCGCGGTACTAAACAAGAGCGGGCTGTACACCGACAGATACTTCAGCAGTAGGTATTCGTAGAGGTGTCTATGTCCTGAGACGCGTCCGACAAATGTCGGTACCGGTTTCACTGAACAATAGGGGTCACGTCGATGGCATGTGGAAAGAATTTCACTGGCCAAGTGCGAGTAGGAATTTAACTTTATTTTATTTTTACTCTTTGTTGTTATGCTAGGCCACAGGTATACACACTTGGTGAAAATTTCAAATGTCTACCTATTACGGTTCAAAACGTGCAGTTCTGTGTGTGTGTCGGACGGACAGACAGCAGTGCCTTAGTAATAGTACGTAGCGTAGTATTATATTATCTGTGGTAATAGAGACTTGTTGGCACCCTTAGGGTACGGAACCCTAGAAATAATTCAAAGCGTTCGCCATGTATTATTTTGTAAAATTAGCATAGAACGATTTTTACCCGACTGCGGCGAAGCCCAAAAGGAGGGTTATGTTTTTGACCTGTATGTATGTATGTATGTATGTCCGTTTCTATGTTCCCTCGTAACTCTTAAACGGATGAATGGATTTGGATAAATTATACGTCGTTAGGTTTATCTTGTGTCACTGGCTAAATTGAAAAAACAAAGAAAGAAAAATGGCGGATTTCGAGTGGGGTATCAAAATAAAGGGGCTTAAAAGGTGATTACAAAAATATATTTAACTTATACGTTTATTTATTTATTTATTTATTTATTTAGGATCTCCAACAAAGGATATACACAAACACATGAAATAAATAATCGACGTCAAAAGTATTACGTAGGTGTACTCCTTCACTTACAGGAGACCACAGCATGCGTAATAAGATGTATAACTAAGCTAACAAAGTTATAGTAGCATTTAAACATACAAATCAAATTAAAACACAACACATTATGTAGTACTAAAATTAAATTAAAAAAAATTAAAAAAATAAAATAATTAACAAAGTCATAATAGCAATAAAAAAAAAAATTAAATACTGCCATCTGGAAATACTGTTGGAAAAATAAAATTTAAAAATAAATTAACAAAGTCATAGCAGCAATAAAAAAAAAGTCATAGCAGCAATAAAAAGTAATTCAAAGTGACAAACCGTATAAAAAGGGAGAAAATCGTATTCAGGCTGTGCCACGGCTATGCCACACGGAAGGACCTTAAATATTGTATATAGGAAGTTTTAGTATAAGAAGACTTCATTTTGATTTTTAAAATAATCAGAACTGCGTTCAAAGATTTTTAAATAATCACCTGCTTAAACCGGGAAGCGAACCCGCCAATAATGTGAAAAAAACACAAGTATTCTATAGTAACGGTCGTAGAGTTAATCATAAGGATTATTAAACGGAACCAAGTCGTACCGCCTGCTTTCAACTTTTGTTTAATTTAAAATGTGCTTGTTTTATACTTTTCAGTTTTTTCAGTCGGGTTTTTTAGTTTCTTATAATTATTTGATGAGCTCAGTCACGTTTAGCAATTATATTAAAAGTAATGATGATCGGATTAAGTTGTTGTTTACGTTAATTTGATGCTTTTATTTATAAAAGATTACGATTTTACGCACACGTTTTTAATTAAATAATTATTATAGATTCACATTCGCCGCAAATCGATTCACACGCACCAATAATACGAAAACCAGAAGAAGTGCAATTATTAAAACTAGAGAAACAAAAGAGCAACAACGTGATTGCTTTTTGATAATATTTTTCAACGGAATTCATTATTTTTTGTTGGACAACACGTGTTTGTAAGAATACAAGTGAATATTTGTTGGACAACACGTGTTTGTAAGAATACAAGTGAATATTTGTTGGACATTACGTGTTTGTAAGTATACAAGTGACAATTTGCTAGCGTGACGCTTGCACCTATGCCTGCCTACGCCTCTTTCTATTAGTACGGCCACGTTTTACAAGTTATGTTCAAGTCTCATCTAATAGGGGGCGAGCCTATTGCCATCAACCGGGCACGAACCCAAGGATCGTCCTGAGAATTCCTTCATTCACTTTCAGGACACACATCAGTGTGTCCGCATTATCAGGCCATTTCTTGAAGGAAATCTTACTACTTCTTATTATGAATGTGAAAGTTTGTGAGACACAATGAATGGATGATCGTTTCTCTTTCACGCAAAAACTAGCGACCGTATTTAGATGAAATTTGGCACAAACATAGTTTATATACGTTCCTTTGTAACAACTATCGAACTCCACGCGGCCGAAGCCGCTAACAGTCTCAAATTTCAAAAAAATTGCTCGAGAAATAGTTTAGCAGCTACAGGGAAATGTTGAATGCCTATCGCTACGGCTAGTCGGCTACGGGACTATTACTAACTTACTAGCAGGAATATCTTCTGTGCCGTGATATTAACTACAAGTAGCAAATGATTCACTAACAATAGTAGGTACCTATCACCCATAAGAATATCGGCGAGCTGACGCACCTTGTACGGCGCAGTCATTAGGGACGTCGACAATATACCTACTCATTATAGCTATAACTGCTAATCGATCTGTGGCTACCATCTGTGCTTTACCGAGATTGAGGAGCTACGAGCTAAACCACACACACAGGAGCCAACAGCAGTGCTGCAGGCCCACGAGCGGATTGAGGGTCGGCCCATGGGTGGAGAACAGCGAGCGAAAAGGTTACTCGTGTAGGTGTTTTAATCGGATATTTTTTTAGGTTTAGATTAAAAAAACTAGAGTAAAGGTTATCCCGTATTACAGGATTATTCAGCTTAAAATAACCGTTCACGCACAGAGTTCAATTTTGTAAAATATATACAAGAAAGTAACGAAGTTAGCCCGCGCTCGGTGCTCTTAGCAAAAAAGTTATATAATAATAGAACTATACAACTAACAGACATGTAAGGGCTTTATAACAATTTTGTAGCAACTAAACAGTTGTAAAGTAGTATTCAGTTCGACGCATTAGTTATAATAATTTAAGTCATATTAATGTGTCTGATAAACGTCATCTCAATAATTTATATGACGGTCATATAACGTTAAGTCGAGTAAACGTTTTAGTCAGAAAATAGTGATGAGTCGCCATGTTTTGTAAATTTAGAACCTTTTATTCAACACTTAAATAACAAACTGTTATATAATGATTTTATAGTTAACTATTATAGAATCGTCATAATAGGTCGTATGTATATACGATACCACCGACGACACCTTTAAGTAACTTTTAGGTTGAAACGTTATTCTAATATAACTTAAGAACCCTAATTGCAACCGTCATGGTGGACGCCATAGATGATACAAAAAACATGTATAAGACCAATAGTTATATAGATGTCTAAATGCAGTCCCCCAATGTCTATTGGCAATATGGCGGAAATTATTGATAACAATTATGTATTTTATTTTTATAAATAATATTGAAACACCAATATTATGGAGGCCCATTAAAATATTAACGAAGATAATCATACATATCATCGAAAATTTTAAATTCCCAACTATAAGTCACCGCTCGTCATCTTCCACCACAATAAGCTTTCTTTTCATTAAATTAATAAATAATATTAAAACATTTGACTTATACTTTTTTATAAGTTTTATAACAACACAATAAATTGTCACACAAATTGTCTAGCTTGTACCACAGACCAATCACCAGCATAAGAAAACGTCAATATGATGATATAGTTATATAAGAGTATTACTAGAAACTATTACAAACCTTACCAGTTAAACTTACAATGTGTACGTGATTTTTACTCAACGTTATTGTTGCTGACGCGACTGCAAAACGACCCCTACACGATTAAAATGTTGTATAATCTGCGCCCAAACCCCCGTTATATTTACGTATAAAAAACTATTATAAAACCATTTAAATATGGCTGAAAGTTAAGTAAAAAACGTTATTGTACCATTTATATGACATGATTTTGCTACTTGGGGCTGTCTCTTACAATCAGCAATATTTAATATATTGTTATAAGGGTATCCACGTAATGGTTAATCAAACATGGGTTATAGGTCTAACCGTTTAACCCGATTAATCGGTGTTAACGCCAATTTAATCGTTATATAAAGATGCATGACCTATATTTATTTCGTTGCCAATAAACCAGACGCCGTAAAGCCGTAAAGGACAGACGCATTTCATTCAACAATCCTTTGACATAGTGCAAACAAAAGTCAACCGTATCACCCAAAACAATCGATCTCTGTAATTTACTGATCAAATACTTAAAACCAAAACAGGATACATGGTACACTATATATTTTAGGTAATATGAACTATTAATGTGGTTTCACAAGTAGGTGCCATGTGTTCCGCATACAGCAGCCGGCACACGCCGCGCCGCCGGCGGGCCAAGGTCGGCCCTCTTGGATAGCTGAGCTGTAGTATTTGTCCGGTATACATTAATTGACAGCAAACAGTCGACCAGTTTGTTGAATAAATATAAATAATTAATGACGTGATTTGGGTTCCTTTAACAATAATTGTCGCCCTTGGTAACTACATAATGTACTTTGGCAGTCGCTGGTCGGTATGATACCTCCGTGCCTCGGAAAACCGCTGCTCTTGCGCCTGATCTCACTCCGGTCGCGACAGATTCTTCGACGCGTATCGATGGCAATCTTTGAGGCTAACCTAAACTTAGTCAAAAGTTTGGCGCGTCACTAGCGTCCATCAATTCATGTAGTGTGCAGGGTCCAGGGCTCACAGAACACGCTATCATGTCGGATTGCCGTCCCATCGGACTATGAGAGTGTGCGAAGAGAGAGCGCACTGTGTCTGCGCACACACGCGTGAATTTTAATATTTCCTGTGCTCTATGGTTATTCCCAGTGACCGATTGGACGCCATCACATGCAACGATCAGGAGGCCTAATAATTTAGGCAGAGCAGACATTGGACTTTCACCAGTTATGTCTTGTGGACGAGCTGGCGAACCTATTGCCACTAACCGGATGGTTACAAGTCCAGACTTCAAGCTACTACAGAGAAGTTCCTAATGGATAAACTCAAAAACAGTTTACCCAATCTAGATATTGAAGTAACCGTCACCCTTCCGACCAGTGCACCAACGAGGCTCTCGAGCAACTTACATCAAGTTTTCGATCATAAGCAATTACGTTATTGACTTTGACCGCAAGCGTATTTTTCTATTACTCTTTAGCCTTATACACATTTTGGAGCCTCCTCTCTATGAGAGGGACTGACCCGCACTACACCACGCGGCCCAGTTCGTTATTTCAAACAAAACTTTAGGAGAAATTCGTTGATCTTTTACACGTGTAGGTAAATAATATTATTTTTGCCGGTGACTGTACGATAGAACTTTTGTCCGGTCAAATACCGATACAGGTAAGAGTTCTATGATTGTACGTGGCTCGCTCGAGGGCTCGATCTTTAAGGTTAAGCAGGGCTTGCCTAGGTTGGTCAGTGGATGTTTGGAGTGTGTCACGTGACTCGGAAAGCATATCAAGCCGTGTGTCCCAGCTGTCAGTGGTAGATCTGCGCCAGTCGTTATGTATATGTATAGGTAGTCATTTGCCCGAACACTGGTTGCCTTAAACCGACCCCGCTACAGATGCTGTAACCACTGGCAGGAATAGCGCCACCACAAGTCCACAGACCAGTGGCTAGCTCTAGCGAAAGAGCTAAAACAATTTCAGACACACGACACCATTTACATCTAAATACCCTCGTGTGGCAAAGGCTTAAAAGCCGAAACAGGTCACCCCACTCACTGGCGAGCCGTCTACGGAAAGACTAAAGCTGTGGCGAGATAGTGTATCCATTGTACCTAACCCATTCGTTCCACCTGCTGAAAATCTCCCACCTGGACATGAGTTGCCATGGCTGACCTGGAAGTATTTAAATAGACCCAGGTTGGTCGCAGCAAGGAAGATTCATTAATGACTCTGCCCTGGAGTGTAAATGTGGCGCTGTTCTACAAACGATGGGACACTTAATATAGTGTCCTGCGTGTCCTGCTGTTTGTTCAGTACAGGAACTGATGGACGCTACCGAAAACGCCAAACTAGTAGCTCAGTTCTGGGCTGACACAATTTAGATTGCTATCGACACGCTAAGAAGAAGATTTGCCCAAAAGTCTGACAATCAGTCTTACCAAGGGGCATCGTAATACCCAGTACTAACTGGGTTATGGTAGCCAGAGATGCAGTCGCTGCTTCCAGTAAGACTGGAAGTCGAACCCAAGTCGACCTAAAAATAGTCGGGAAAAGGATAGTCAGATGATGATGAGTTGTACATGGATGTTTTTGTTTTTTATTTTCTCTCAAAAACGGTGAAGGTAAACATCGTAAGGAAACCGGCATGTCCTAGAACCAAACATTCCCAGCAGCGGGAACATTATAGGCTGATTATAATGAACATGGATGTTTTAGCACGCAACTAAAATTAGAACTAACAAAAAACAATATGGCGGATTTTCTTTTTCAATAAAATGTTATGAAAAACTTTAATAAATGTTTCTGTCTGTAAATAACTACTTCTTACCCTAATTGAGCCCTGACTGCGCAGGGCGCTCGGCGTTCCGAGTGACATTAAAAGGGCTGCCGATGGGTAGTCCCTCTCATTCTTGCACAATATACAGACAATCCGTCGCTTCATAACAACAATTCGCGATTTTTAGTCGCGAGTTAATAGGCTTCTTTTAGGCTACCTCGTTCCATCGTCGAGCTCATCTCTGTCCTTAGGACAAGATCAAGGTCAAGAGTAGGCCCATTTAATATTAAAAAAAAAAGATAAAAATAGCAATATTTTAAAAATTCGTCAGCTTTGCAAAAAAACAACTTTTTTTGCAGAAAATAAAACTGCAACTGAAACTAAAACTTCAAAAACACACAACAAAAGTGAAAAATTACTTTATCTTCTGAAGTCGGTGAGTTTTGTTTGTTTCTCTTTTTTATTTATTGTATTGTATGTTCCTACTGTACTCGTATAGACAGTAACATGAAGTAAGGTAATAATTTGTCAAAATGAAAGAAAAGCTCATTCCTGGTTAACCATTTATGTTGTAAACGAAAATCTTGTAGAATTTGGACATCGCTGCGATAATTAAATTAGAGCTTTGAATTGAACGTTATTTTTTTTTGATAACTATCGTTGCCCCACACTAGGAATTTTTCCTGTATCGTGGGTAAATTATTTATTTATTTGGCCTTCCCAAATAAATGAACAAAACCTGGAAAGCTTAAATTAACGTTAGAAAAGGTTTCAAAATAAATTGTCTGCATCTCTGCATAACAAGTAAGTAGGCCCAAAGACCAAGTGCCGGGTTGCATTAACAGTTGACGACGTTTCGTCTTTCGACGCTGAGCTCAGGGTTTAAAATTCAACACCTCTCATTTATTTAGGCAAGGCATCAACTAAGGCGTCGCTTAGTATTTATGAAAACAGTCGTCAATTATCAAGAATAACTCAGTCATGACTTGTTGCTTTTGTTTCAAACGATACACTTAACATTTTCACCTTTTTAATGTATGCAATGATGAGTGATCATAACAAGTTGGCACCTGAATATGGTAAAGTTGACACGTGTAGTGAACCTTCGTCCGCGTGACATTATGAAATGTTGGTTCAAAAGAAGCCCTGTGGCACACGGACAGACAGTGGACCCTTATTAACAGGGTCCCGTTGGCACCCTTTGGCTACGGAACCCTAAAAAGACTTGTTTCTAATATCTACGACTAGTGCCAAACAACTGCATACCTACATGCTACGCAAATAGGAACTATTTATATTCTATTCTAAACAAAGATTAGTACTACTGCTTTCAATAGTAAGGTACTCATTTTGGGCCCGCGCCCACTCGACCCGAAGAATAATACCTGGATATTTCTGTATTGATAGGTGTAAAAACGTCGATGTATAATCAGACAGAAAAGTGACGATGTAACGCTTGCACCAGAGAGTGTAAAATTTAAATAATGTTTGGATAAATAAATCAATAATTAAACAAGTACGTATCCTTTTTATAGTAGATATATTGTGAGCTGCTATTGTGGAGCTCCTCGACACATACACAAATTAATTAACATTTACATAAATTAATTTGCAATTCTAAACGTGTTTTCTTTCACATAATAGGTACTTTTGTTACAAAATGATCACTTCATCAAGTTTTAAATGTAAATTGTATTGAATGTGAGCGCAAAAATTAGGGGACCGCGCCCATTCGACCCGCTTAGACTCGACCCGAAGAATATTACCAGATGTTTCACTACAAATTCAGTGCCATTTGTACAGTGAGGCAAAGTGATATTTTAATTCTAAATAACTTATAATAGAATGTTTAATATTTTGTTATGATATATAATTTATCCTGGTAGTCGTGATTTCGTTTAAAAAAAAATAGCTTTATAAAGATAACCTCTACCTCGCTTAGCCAGTTTTCTGGATAATTTAGTCAATCTTGTTTTTTTTGTATATTTTAGAAGTTAGTACCTACTCGTAAACCTTATAATTATAATCACATATAAATACTGATTCGCATATACTACCGTGCCACTAGCTATAAGATTGTAATGATAATTAACAATAGTCTGTGATTTTTACTACAAAGTACAAAGGGTATAATATATCTACTATAAAAGGGATAAGTACATACTTGTTTAATTATTGATTTATTTATCCAAACATTATTTAAACTTTACACTCTGTGGTGCAAGCGTTAAATCGTCACTTTTCTGTCTGACTAAACATCGACGTTCTTACGCTCAATATTACGCTCAATATTTATAATTTATCCAAGCCATCATTTCGGAGGCAAGTCAAGAAAGTATTGTTTGATGAATGAATTGTGCCATCACTCATTTCTCTCATTTCATAAATTAAAATTAAAATAAAATTTAAAAAAATAAAATAAAATAAAAACTATCTATATATCCCTTTCTAATATATACCTACTCTTTTTTGTATGGGTATTCTTTTCTTATTTATATCATATTCAACAAAGCACGTTCTCAATATCGGACTTTACGATACTGTGCTTTTTCCCAATGTTTGGTCGGTCATTTTATCACTTAAATACTTAAATTTTTTGACTAAGATTTGTAAACAATGTGTCAACAATCCCACACTACTTTGCACTGTATTTTGTTCTTTCTTTTCTTTTAGCCACTTTCTAGTTAACTTAGCTTTGTCAATGCCGTGAAACTCTGTTATTGGCTTAAGAGATAATTGTCATCATCTCGCTGTCAATGTTCAGTATATGCAGACTTTAAGATGCTAGTTACTTTGTCGCAACTGCATTGTGCTGTTCATTGTTAGTGGGGTGAAATTTCACATAAAATGTCATAGTAATAATAAGCATATAAAATAATATATAAAAATAATAAAAAAAAAAAATACAGAAATATCCAGGTATTATTCTTCGGGCCGAGTCTAAGCGGGTCGAGTGGGCGCGGCCCCTAATGAAATAGGATAGTAATTGTGTTTTCCATAAAAAAATCGACGTATATAAGTTACGTTTACCCCGCTATTCCTTTGTAGGCTTTTATTTAGGTTTACAATTAAGTGAACGTTATTATTTGAATGCTCGAGTTTAGTTGTAATTTTTTTTTCTGGTATATGGGCGTGTGCCAGTCATGTGACAAGTTGAAAAATAATAAAATTTGATTGAATGGTTTCCTTGCTTCTTTATGTTTACTTCTTTGCATACTATTGTTATTCTAATATCCAATTCTTCTAACCTAACAGACAGATGTGTTGCTGGGCTCTGTGTGCTGTCATTTCTTTTAAACAGCTAAACTACTAGAAAGTGGAAAAGGACAAGCGTTTTGGGGGACTGTGTTAAGTTTTGGGGGACTGTTTTAGTTTCGGGGGACTGTGTTAAGTTTTGAGGGACTGTGTTAATTAATTTTACTTTTGAAACGTGCTGATTATTTTCAGCCTCATTTGAATTTCTTTTGATTTGAATACACCTGACTGAATCAATGCCTGAATGTTATAGCTTTATTCATCATTTTTTTTTCTAAGCCTTGCCCCACGCTAGGAATTTCTCCAGTTCGTCAGCCGCAGCGCCCACAGCCTGACTTCACCCGCTGCTGTGTATGGTCCTCTCTTTGTTTGTCACAAGTTTCGAGTTCTTGCAAAATAGCCTATTGATAATTTTCATTATGCCAATTTTGACTGTTCTGCTAAGTGACACTGTACAAAAGTTTTTTCGTGAACAATTAAATCTCGAAATTGTTGGCGTTAACGTCTGGTCGACACTGAAGAGAATAAGTACAAGCAGTTGTTATGGATGTGCGGAGCGCATAAGTTGCTTTCTATGCAGAATCTAGACGAGGTTATCTGTGCAGATAACGCACTGCCTTAACCACTTGTCTAGAAGTGTGAAATTTTTCTCAATGGTTACTCACAGTGTTCGAAGTGATAATTATCATTGATTTATCTTGATAATTGTATCTTGATTACTCGTGCACTTTTTCTCAACGTTATATAAGTACCTATGGCCTTGCAGAGGCGTATCGTGTGTGAAATAAAAAAAAAGATTTTGTTTTCTTTTTCATATTATTTTAATAATACTAAAAATCGTCTATAACCGTGGTTGGGTCAAGGGATTGAATCAGAAAGCAGTACTCCTGGACCTTAACGAAGCCAAAAGGCACTGGCTATCAGACGGGGGCCATTGCGATATTTTGTTCGGATTTTGTTTACAATTTCGAGAGTTTTAATTTTTTTGCACGGAACGAAGAAAAGGATTCGGACCTTTTTCTAAAATAAAAGTCTGATATATTACTCCTTATAACATCAGCTATCTGCTAGTAGGTCCTGTGAAAATCAGTCCAGCCGTTTCGGAGATTAGCCGAATTATACAGACAAAAAATTGTTATAAGTACCGTATATACTTTCATATGCATTCAGTAAATAGCTGTTATTTTGAAATTACAAACAGACACTTCAACCTTATAAAATTCAAAGGCCTGACTGACTGACTGATATATCAACGCACAGTCCAAACCGCTGCTGGTCCTAGAGACATGAAATGTAGAGGGTGTGTTCTTTATGAAGGGCAAATATCCATTAAGAAAGGGTTTTTCCAAATTCCACCCCTAAGAGGGTGAAATGGGGTGTTGAATTTTCTGTGAAACTTTTTATTGTCGGGGTCGATTGACTTGAAAATTAGTGTACATACTATTCAGATAAAGTTATGAGACCAGTGTATCATTTCCTCCAAAATCATCCCCCAACAAAGTCAAATGGGGCTTCGAAGCTCACGTCGACGGGCGCACGGCGCGCAGGGTTGCGCGGGGCGTGCGGGGCGTGCGGGGCGTGCGGGGCGCGGGGTATTTACCTATTTGTAAGTAAGTAGGATTTTTCTGAGGTAGACGTAAATAACCGATTTTCGGGTTTGTTACGCGACATTGATATTAAAAGTATTATGTCTATAAATAGATTCCTAATGAATAATTTGATTGTCGTCACCGGTGTCCAATCTCAAACTAAGGTATTAATATTTCACTTATGTAGTTTCATTGATATTACTATGAACTAATTTTTGCAAAGTAAAAGCAACATGTAAATCTATATATACACCGTGACTTTTTAGTCGTCTTACAACGGCAGCCCACTTCATGTAACCAATGAATAAAAAAATTGGTATTTATGAGATTTTAATAATTAAAAAATAAAAATATTATTCAGTATTATGTTACGACGCATGACGTAGTTAAAACACCCTGTTGCGAGCGATGATCAACTCACCCCCTATAGGGGATAAATCGGGGGTGTAAGTTTGTAACGAAGGTCGTCTTTTTGCCGGTAAGAAATCCCGTTTCTCTCATGCTTTGCGCTATTTGCTGATGTGTGTTTTATATTTATGTATATGCTGATTTCTATGTCAGGATTGAGTCCTGAGTTTGATTTCCAAATATCGGGTAACGCGTTCTCCGCAGTCTTCGTGACATTACGATACTAGTACTTATTTTTATTCATATATTTTTTAAAAAAAAACGTTGCCTCACACTAGGAATTCTCCTGTATCGTAGGTGCGTTTACAAACATTTAAATCCACATACACAAACAGCCAGTCCCGGAACAACTTGCTGTAGGCCATACAAATATTTGTTCCGTGCGGGAATCGAACCCGCGACACGAAGCGCTGCAGTCAATCGCTCAGCCACTGCGCCAACCGTGCCATCAATTCTTATCTGCTCGTGATCTCATACATTTCGTATGCGATGCAAGTGTAAATGTTCTAACTATTAAGTAAGCAGATATTAGACATCGAATCTAAAGTAACGATAACTATGATAGACAAAATTGATAATTGATAAAACACATGGAAAAGTCGGCTGGTTCGTAACTCGTTAACCGATGTAGAGACACCCCGATTGGTGTACATCAGCTATTTCCATAGCGTAATGTCGTACGGCATTCTGTTGTGGGCGAATGCCGCCGATATTCCGACCATCTTTGTTTTGCAGAAAAGGGCGGTTCGATCAATTTATAAGTTGAGTCCGAGACACTCTCTCTCAGATAAGTTTAAGGAGGTTAACGTGATGACTGTTCCTTCTCAATATATTTATGAAAACCTTAATATGCTGTTTGAAATATAGTGATATCCTAATTAATATTATAAATGCGAAAGTAAGTTTGTTTGTTACTTTTTGACGCCTAAACCACTGAACCGATTATCCTGAAATTTTTCATGTACTTTTTCGGGTATACAAAAATGGACATAGGGTACCATTAATCCCAAAAAAAAAAATTGTTCCCGAGGAAAATGATAATAGATGGCGCCACGTGTCTTTCGAAACATGATTGGATTATATTATTACAAGCAGAATACAAACCGAATTGATTGTCAAATTCTAAATTAACAGCAACATAAATACAAGGAATACACATTTGATTGTTCCCACAACAAGGCTCAAGAAAAGAGGTGGTTCATTTAGATGCCAATGTAATACGCTTTTATAATAAACTACCAAGCCACATTCAAGAACTAAGCCCTCATAAATTCAAATCTACACTAATATTAGAAAGAGGAAAGATTTGTATTTTTGGATGTTTGTAACGATCAACTCAAAAACTACTGGACCGATTTAAATAATTCTTTCACCATTATGACTATAATTATTCCGTACAATAGTACCTGCACGGTCAAAATGAATGAAACTGCTGTTTAGAGCGTTCCGTGGCCGTATTACTAAGGGTCCACTATCTGTGCGTCTGTCACAGACTGTACTATGTGTTGTACCATAATACGAAGACGCTTGAAAGTGTTAAAGAAGTGAAGTGTGTTATGGCCGCCGTAACAACAATGAAAATTAAACAAAGTTAAAAAAAATAATTCATCTCGATCTTAATGACGGTGGTACGGAACCCTTCTGTGTCCAGTCGAACACGGAAACAACAGTTTTCATAGTCCAACAAATGTTCCCAGACAGGTACCTACGAAATGTGCCAGTCAACTTGTGACATTGAACCGCAACTCGCTACACGGCTCACTTTGCATAATGTATTTACAATAATTAGTAAGTATTGCTCAATCAGAATCAGTCACAACAAGGCAATTATATTATTTCCGCGTATTGGTCCTCGTCGGAAAGACCCGCTTTATATGAGTGAACCAAATCAAAATATGTCTTTGCTAGACCATGGTGCATAAGGTGTTTCGGTACATTCGTTACAGCGTATATATGTCACCCTCACGCTCGTATCATTTTATCACAATAAGCGATGTCAATTAATTTAACTAACAAATTACAGATTCTAATGTGTTGTCTTCTAAGTAGTAAAAAAATGTAATGTGATACCTGATTGATTGATTAAGACTAGCTCATTGATCTGCTGGCGCGTACACGGCTGCGGTTCCTGCGATTCGGTGCTTGAACCCACGATACAGGGCCAAGATAGGGTTCTACCAACAAGAATAACAATTCTCAGTGGCGACAGCGACAGGGAGTTGGCGACATAATAGTTAGCTACCTATAGTGATTGGCCTATACCGAGATGCATTCATTTAATTAGCTTATAATGTATTCCAACAATTCGTTAGACACTGGCTGTTGGCCGCGACCTTCGTTCGTCTGAACTGATTATAAAAATATTACTTCCCTATTTGAATCGCATTTTGTTACCAATTTCCTGGGTTTTATTTTGTTTTGCACGGAACACTAATTATTTATCTAAAATAAAAGTAGCCCAAGTTTAACTTTATAGCATTAGTTATCTGCTAGTAAAAGTCCTGTCACAATCGGTCCAGCCGTTTTCGAGATTAACCGGAAAAAACAGACGGACAAAAATTGAAAAGAAAGTGCCGTACTTATATATTTTCATAAGTATGCATTCAGTAAAAGATGTTATTTTGATATTTAAAAACAGACACTACAATTTTATTTATTTGTATAGATTAATAAGACTACTGACCTTTCGTACCTACAAGTGAAATCACATAATAAAATGCGCAAAACTAATGTTTAGCAAATAATTTGACTGGAACTTACTCGGAGGCGGTGTAACACTCATTGAGCGACATCATTTTTTTCAATCAATCAATCAATTAATAGTCTTTTGTCTTTTTTTGTAAACATAGGTTACAACAGTGTGTGTGTGTGTTTTCTAACATAAAGGACCATAAAAAGATAACAAAACTGAGCATAACTTTTAAGTTTATGAGCGAGCAAACGACTCAGTAAATACTCAACTATGTTGAACTTATATTGACAATTGTCTGTATTGAACGTTTCTTAGAAAACTACGTCACATTATGTACCAACGCTTAAATACCTAATGATAAAACGCTTTTCTCTTAACCAAATAAAAATGGCTGTAAATATATTACAACATTTTTTTTTAAAGAAATTTGACAGATTGTAGTAGCTTGATGCGCTGGCGTCTGTACACAAACACAAATGTTGGCAATAGACGAAGGCAAGGGGTGTATGTAGCACGCAACCTGCTACTGCAATCTTGGAATTTTATTAAGAAAAAATATATTTAAAAATGCTTACCTTATTTTTTACTCCAAATTCAAATATCACTAAAAACTCCAAAAAAACCTAATTCACTTTTCCAAATACCACTTTTTATTCCAACGAAAAATTATAAAAATAATGAAAAATAAAATCCTTGTTGACAATTTAAAAAAATATTACGAGAGAAAATTAACGATATTTATTAATGTTTATGGCAAAAAGCGTTATGCCAGCCCAACTCCGCCGCGCACACTGAATGCTGACTGGGCATTTCACAACGCATCGCATCGTACGTGAGATTCGCACTTGCGCGCTGGACACCTCTGACGTCACGCGCTCGGGAAGCCCAATCGACAATGTTCGGTCATTTCCGGACAGGTCGTGGAGTGATACCTGTATTAGGTATAGAAGTGCTGTTTTGATTAAAAAAACAAAAATGCGCAAAATTTGAAAGGCACATGCGACACAGTTCGTCCGTGACTTACTTCGCGTCGATTTTGTATTTTCCTTACAAAATTCAACCCTTCTTTAAAAGACACTAGAAGGTTATAATGTTATACAGGGCGGGAACTTCCAGCGGGGCAGTGAGTCCTTAACCGTTGCAGCTACAAGAAAATGGACTTAGGAGACTATCCATAATTTTTCGTGAAACGTGTTTGATCCCTATTCTGAGATTTCAAAAAAAAAATGTATAGTTAGCAAGAAAAAGGTCATTTTACACAAAACGTTTTGTTGATGCCCATCGAAGCTGTTTCTTTATACTGATCAAAAACTTAATAGGACCAACCCTGGTCGACCCAGGTTGGAGTACTGAAACAGTTAGCCTTTTCCTAATTATGTTGTGGTCGTCGTAGACTGGAAGTCTTACCGGATGCAGCTGAATACCAGATTTTACATGGAGCGACTGCCTGTCTGACCTCCACAACCCAGTTAGTACTGGGTAATACGATACCCCTTGGTAAGACTGGTTGTCAGACTTTCGGACCACTGACTATCTATAACGTCTGCCAAAGACCTACAATGACAGCCGGGACCAACGGCTTAACGTGGTTTCCGAGGCACGGAGAAACCCCGGTATGTTACGAGGTGGTCATCCATCCACGTACCAATTTAGGCAATTAAGACCCACCCGAGCGGCTGTTACTATTTAGCGACGAGCTCTCAAAAAAACTTTTCTCATACATTTCGTAGGAAATCATTGCAGGTTCTAAAAAAGAATTGGTGAAACTGAAAAATGAATATTATACAAATGAGCACGAAGGCGGTATTACAGCCCACTCCCTCTCATAGACTCGCTGGCTTGTGTCCCAGCAGTGGGAACGCTGCAGGCTGATTATGCTTATGTCTACCAGAGCGGCCGGAAAGTCCCCCTATTACTAAGCCTGCAGTCTTGTAGCCTTAGGAAGAGGGGGCGTTTAGCTCTCTTTGGGTACGGAACCCTAAAATACAGTAAAAATGAGGAACTATTCACTGGCTCGTTAGTTGGATAAGTGCGACTGCTGAGAATAAGGTTCCGGGTTCGATTCCCTGGTTGGGCAAAGTGTTATTGGGTTTTTCCATTAGGTTCACAGTAGCAGCCACGAAGCCTGGAGTTGTACCCGGTTGATGGCTATAGTCAGGGTGATATGTGCGTGTCCTATATGGTAGGTACACCTCTGCCGAACCTTCCGTGGATAACAGGTGTGATATTACGTTATGTCTTATAAGGAAATATTTTGCACTCAGTAAATAAAATGGCCAAACAGGCATTTTGTGTTGTTTACGTCAAATTCAACTAATTCGAGTCACGCGTGCTTTTTCTGATAAACGATTAATGATAAAACATTAACGTATAGAGAAGACATAGTTTCCTTATGTGTGGCTTATTGTCGCGCATTTCTGTAAAAACCGGTTGTAGCGCCATTAGCGCGATCATGAGTGAGCGGACATCGACTGACGTCACCAGTCACGTGGGAGTCATGGGACCTAAGGAAACCAAACTACCCACTTAGTGAGAAAAATCGAAAATAATGTAGCAGAGTGATTCTTTTAACTGGGGTCGAATCTAATCGGAAACTTTCTTAGGAAATTTTAGCTCTTTTTTCATGAAAACATGGAAGAAAAAAGAAAAATTGAGGATTTTCTTCCATACAAATTGTCTGAAAAAAATATTTTGCTTTTTACTTTAATTATTATTACGATGGAACTCATTGCAATCTATGAAGCCATTAACTCTGATTATAACTCGGGAGATCGATAGCCTGTGATTTTCATCAGATCAGACGGTAATTGTGGTCTGCAGCATTTAGCTCGCTGTGCCTCTGGCTTGAGAGGTAGTTCGATAACTTACTCCATATTAGTAAGAAAATGAATCTTACAAACAATAGCATAGTTCTAAGGTAGCAATGGTTCCATCCCGTGTAGGTTTGAGCAGCCCCGGATCTTGAATTATTTCGAGGCGGGGCAAAAACTAAAAATGCGGCCTCGTCTAACAATATTTTTAGCTTTATCATCATCATCATTTCAGCCCTAACACGCTCACTGATGGACATAGGCCTCCTCCAAAGAACACAACAACGACCGGTCAAGCGCTGCTCTTTCTCTGTTAAGCCTATAATTTTTAAAATACGTAGACGTGTTGGACCAGGCGCGGTCCCAGCCTAAGTCTTTCGAGGGGGTCACAAGGGGCCATAGCCAGGAATTTGGTTGGGGACCGATTTTGTTAAACTATTATCAACAACTTTTGAAAAACGAATTTATGTCAACCATCTCTGGATTTAAATAAACAAAACAATCAAGGGCGCCTAAAAGGCTTATTTCCGGGAGGTGCATTTTAACTTTCAGATCTTGTGTCAGTTTATAAAGATATACTGAAAAGAATGTAGAATGTCAGAGCGAGCTCGAAAATTTTAGCATTACATCGGGTAGGTTAGATTTTCTTTTGACCATTCATACAGGAGTTGTGTAGGTACTCAGACGCAAGAGCGAGCGAAGCGAGCTCGAAAATTTTGGCTCGGATAAATTAAGTTCCTTTGTTCATTCATACAAGAATGTGTATAGGAGGAACTCTGTCAACTTGTGGAGAATTCAAACGTACAGGATATATTAGCGAGTAAAGCGAGCTGCAAATGTTTAGCACCACTTCTTTTGTTAATTTATACAGAAATGATAATAGGATCACTCTGTCAACTTTTGCAGAATTGAAAAAATATATGATGTATTGGCTAGCGAAGCGAGCGAGAAAAGTTTTGCATTCCGCCTCGGATAGGTTGTCTTAATAGTTGTCGGAGATTTCGGGGGGTTGCAGCCATCACCCCCATCACTGCCTACGGCCTTGCTCCAGAGATAGTTAGATTTTTCAAGTTTTAAGATGAAGAGAACGCAAGAGCGAGCTAAGCGAGCCGGACCTCTATTTATTTTATTTAAATCAATGTGTTCAGAAACATGATGTCGACCCAGGCGGGGTGGTCATGACGCCCGGCCATCACCCTACCGGATCCGCTCTTGATACTAATAGAATGCAAGAGCGAGAGAAGAGAGCTCAAAATTGAAGCAGCCCGCCTCCGCCCCGTGTATAAGGTTCTATTTGTTCATTCATGCAGAGATGAGAATAAAACTAACTCAGATGCATAAGCGAGCGAAGCCAGCTCGAAAATTTTAGAATTCTACCTCGAAAAAGGTTAGTTTCTCTTGTTGAAGAATAATTAATTGTTTTATTTTATTATTTTACTATACTGCCCGGTCGTAACCGCAAAGTTGCGATAATGCTGAGTAGTGTATTCATCTACCAAGCTTGAATTTGCCGCCCGGGGCATGGGCCCCGGTTTGCCCCCTCCTAGATCTGAGGCTGGGTTTGAGAGGCAACGAAGAGGCTGATTAGCTAAGTTAGCGGTTACTCAGGGGCAAGAATTTGATTTAGTACCTAATTATTTAGAACAAATAATTAATGCAAAACAGTTTGTTACGATGGGTTTAAAGAGTATTTGGACGAACGAATGGGAGCAGGGTATCTATGCTAATATACTAATAGGTATTATAAAGAGGAAAGATTTTTTTGTTTGTTTGTACCGAATAGGCTCCGAAAACATTAGACTGATTTTAACCATTTTTTCACCAATAGAAAGCTAAATTGTCAGGACAAGAAAATAGCATAGGCTATAATTTATTAAAAAAAAAAAATAGAGATCCTTAAGAAAATTGAAATAATGTAACCCAAAGTAGCAAAATTTTGCTTATAAAATTCATTGCGCTGACAAAACTATTCATGATACTTAAAAACTATGTACTACATAATTAAAGTACTCATTATTACCTACAAAAAAGTACGCAAAGGAATATATCTAACTATCATAGTTAAGTCACAATAGCAGCTTTTGTGTTCTCAAATTTTATTAGTTCGCCGGTAGAAACAATAGTTGGTTACATTCGTATCGTAGTATTAATTCTTACTCAAGTAAATAATTTTATCTTAAAGTTTATTTATGTAGCAGTAAAATACTGAGAGTTCATGAAGAACTTATCATCAATATTGCAGATACATGCTGATGATTAAACCAAAATAGTACTAATGAATAAAAATGTGATCACAAGATAACTTTAAAATCGATTGACTGACATTTTTAAAAGCTATGATAGCAAAAGGTACTATAGTACCATGTAGACACTGCTTTGAAAATCTACATAGACTGTGTGTTCCCTGTAGAGAGGGTGATCGATCGCTTTCCATGCATTATATTTTAGCAGTTTAACTTCGTGCTCGATAGTTGGCGTCGTTCATTTCACTCCATTTTCTGAATCGCGGTGTTCAGATTTTCCGTGAAAGAATTACCTTCGTCAGTTGCTTTAACTTTGATTTTTTAACCGACGAAACAAATGGAAGAGGTTCTCAATTCGACGCGTATATATGTGTATATTTTTTATGTATTATGTATGACCATACATAAATTTTTACAGAGAAGTCCGATTTGCATGATTCTTTTTTTTTGTGAGAAGCGTATATCTCAAAGTTGGACCTATTTAAAATTGAGGAATCGAGTTTGGGCTCATTTCCTGCACCTTGGGGAGAACTTAAGACATGCCTGGAGTATGACTGTCTTCATATATGAGGTCTGACGATGGAGACGGAAGGCAGTTGCAAGAGGCCCGCAACAGTTTACAGCAGATTTATCGTATCTCGGCTCATTTCATGCACCTTGATGAGAACTTTCGACCTAGCAGGAGTATAACTGTCATCAAGTGTCTAAGGATGAAGACTTAAGGCTGTCGAAGGAAGCCCTTATTTGGAATGACATAAGTAGAATGTTTTAGCGATTAATGCAAATATTTCTAAAAAATTAAATTTTACCTACTTGAATCTTTACCAATATTATAAAGATGAAGAGTTTGTTTGTTTGATTGGTTGAACGAGCTAATTTCAGGAACTACTGGTTCGGATTGAATAATTATTTTAGTGTTGGATAGCCCATTTATCGAGGAAGGTTATAGATTGTAGAAGATCACGCTACAACCAATAGGAGCGGAGCATCAATGAAAAATATTGTAAAAATAGGGAAAATTTCCGTTGCGTGCGCTGAACACTCATGAGTCCGCGATAGCATATGTCTATCTTTTAAGGTTGACTCACACTCTCTCTAACCCTCTCTCTGAAGTGGCGCAGACGAAGTTGCGCGGGTCAGCTAGTCTGGTATAAAACCATTCAATATCAGCTTCTTCGAATACCGTGGTTTGCTATCAAGGAAATGAGTAGCTGTCATATTATTCTGCTTCATAGATTGGTTGGTTTGGTTTTTTGAAGAAAGTAAATTCTCCCAATTGTGAAACATGTGGAACGGTTGAAGAAGTTCACCGTCCACTTGTAGGGTGCGCTAGGAACGGGAAGGAAAGAGAGACTGTATATTACGTTAAAATTAAATGAATTCGATACTGGTCCATATATTAAGTGTTAGCGCAAGCTTCACCATAATTTTAATTTGTAAAATAATAATAAAAATTAAGTCTAAAAGTAAGAACCTACATCTATATAAATACAAAGAAAAGTCCGGACTGACTGACTAAAGTAAAGTAAAGTAAAGTAAAATTTATTTGCTTAGATTGCAGGTACATAAGATAGGATGTAACAAAAAAATGGGTGAGCCTTGTACAATCTACCATAAATTAGGCATGCAAACATTGAAATTGTTAACTAAATTGAAAATAAGATTAAATAATGCTTTACAGTTAAAAATAATAGTCAGTATAGTACATTCAAGATTTAAAAAAAAAAAGCTACTTAATACAATTGGAATAAAAAATCGGCTAGCTTGAGACAATGTCAAATTAAATTATGTATGCCAATATTAAATTACAATAAACTATTTAATACATTAAGTTATTTAATACATTAGATTATTTAATACATAAGTCAGTGTCATTTAGATAGTCATTTACTGAATAATAACATTTTGCAACCAAAAGTGAAGTCAATCTCTTTTTAAAATTTTGAATCGTGTCATTTTTAATGACTCATCAACGCTTGGACCTAGAAACCTGAAATTTTGCACAGACGTTCCTTTTATTATGTAGACAAGGAATAACGAAGGATTTTCCGAATTTCAACCTCTAAGAGGATGAAATGGGGTGTTGAATTTTCTGAGAAACGTTTTATTCTCGGAGTCGATTGACTTGAAAATTTGTGTACATCTTCAGTTAAAATTATGAGATACGTGTATCACAGTTTATACAAAATCATCCCCCAATTTAAAATTCAATACCCTGACTGGCTGACTGATTTATTAACGCACAGCCCAAACCGCTGGTCCTAGAGACATGAAATTTGGAGGGTGTATTTTTTGTGAAGAATTATCCACTATAAAAGAGTTTTTCGAAATTTCACCCTTAAAAGGGTGAAATGAGGTCTGAATTTTCTGTGAAACTTAATATTTTCTGGGACAATTGACTCGTATATTGGTGTTTACACTCTTCAATTAAAATTATGAGACATGTGTATCAGTTATATATAAATCTATGTACTTACATAGATTACTTATTATCCCAGAAGTAAGATTCCGTGGGTAATTCGCGAACTCCACGCGGGCGAAGCCGCGGGCATAAACTAGTATTATATTCAACGACGATAATAGGACACATAGGCGTCAAAGTACTCCTCCGCATCGCTGTTATCCGGAAACGTGTCCAGAAGACTGGCAGCACTGCCACTTTGAATGGCAATGTTAATTCTTTAGCCAAAGAGAGCCAGCCCTCTGGTCACGCGAAGTGTCGACCAGTCGGAGAGAGATTTAGACGCGCACTTGGGCCCCATGCCCCGAGCGTTAATGATAATTTCTATTGTACGTGGAATTTAGTTTAGAAAAAGTTATGATGAGGTTAAGTCAACCTCATCATAACTTTTTGGGGATAAAAGACTCCGATGAAATTTAATAATAATACAATAAGGTACAATTGTTAATTGGTTACAAAAACATGTTTTTAAACAAAAGCATACTAAATGAACCAAACATCTTTAACCCGACTGCAGAACAATCAAAAGGCAGGGTTATCGATCTCAAAGGATATGAGTTTATGCACAATCATGCACATTGTGTTTCGAAAACATAATTCCATATTTTCTCGAACGAAAAATACCTCAAAGTTACCTCTAAAATGATTTATTTGTGGATAATATTCAGTTCAAAACTTTATTTTATTAATTTTAACTTACCTATAGGTACGGCCGCAACAAATTGTATGATTTTTGTTTAAATGACATTGACTCACTTCATCGGGCCAGATTTGAAATGAAATGATCCTTACGCGCAACTGAAAAGTATTCATAAACATTTAAAAAAATGTTGGATTTAACTCATGGTTATGGACCACTCGTACTTAACCAAAATAAAGATAAGTAGGTACCTATGGCAAAACTGTTTACACTAAAAAATAGCTAAAGTTTCCTAAGAAAGCTCCCCAGTATCTCTTATGGCTTCGGATTTCCCACGTACAGTTAAAATAAGATGAAATTAGTAGACGTCACAATCACAAATGAAGCAAATCTAAAACTTGATATATTTAATCGAGTCCGTCCCGAACTGGGAACTTTCCACAACCCACGAGACCTCGATACGATCTTCAACACAATGTACAATCCTGCGAGTAGAGGAGCTCGAAGCTAAATAATAACTGCCGCACGGGTCGATCTTCAAGTATAAGCAGAGGTAGGTCCGTGGATGGGTGACCATCCATTATATATCGAGTTCCCTCCGTACCTCGGAAAGCACGTTAAGCTGTTGGTCCCGGCTGTCATTTGTAGATCATCACCAGCAAAGGGTATTTGTATTACTCAGTACTAACTGGGTTGTGGGGGTCAGATATGTAGTTGCTCCATGTAAAATACTGGCATTCAGCTAACGAGGACAATGTTTGCGTACGCGCATATTATGTGCATAGTTTGTACGTCAATAGCACAAACCACTACTAAAAATATGCAACATCATCGATAATTCGATCGCTAGGTATACATACGAACGTAATTCTTTCTCGTGCCGCTGATGATACAACATTAAAGGCTTCAAATATTTGGCCTGCATAACTACCGCCATTAAATTTTCCAGCCATACAATCTGTATTAATCAATCCTGTAATACCTAATCTTATACATACCTCAGAAACTGTCGTGATTTATGTGTCTCATGCAAAACTTGTATGTATTGAAACCAGCTATTGATTTATACCTACAAGTTTTATGCGTGGCCGCTATTTTAAAAATAATATAAAATAGCGGAACTTAGGCGGCCAGGCACAAAATCTCCCAGCCCATTTAATGGTCCAAAACTTTGCCAAGTAAACGGCTTCGTCGTCGGTGGCAGCGCAGAGGTCTCTTTGATTCGTAAATGAAAAACCAAAACACAAATAAAGAAACGGCCTGTCGTCATTAAGACGGCCGGACAGCGAGCTAGCCCATAACTCGCCGTCCACAGACCCGCGCATACGGTGGCCGGGAGCCATCATGTGACCCCCGACGCCAAGGGCGTCTCCTGCGGCGGCTGGGACGTGAGGTTCTTTCCCTCTCACGTCCCGCCACCTCCTTCACTACCATGACTGCTTCGCAGAAGGAGGTGACAGCTTGACATTCCCTCTCGCTCCGGACCACGGCTTAAACCAGGGCCGGACGCGAGAGATCGCCGCCGCCAATCGCCACTACGAGAACACGGTGGTGCTCCGCCCAAGTGGGGCAGACCTCCACGGTGTGTTCCACCGTATCCTCTGGACGATCCTCGCAGTGGAAACACCCGGGCGTTTCCTCCCGCCCGATTCGCAGGAACCTCCCGAAATAACCGTGTCCGGTAAAGACCTGCGTCAGGCGGTAGGTGAGGGTGCCGTGGGGCCTCTCTAGCCACTCCTCAAATAGGGGACTTATCGCCACTATGGTGGTGTGCCCTGGAGAAATAAAGTAACCTTATTGGTGACTACATATATTTTCAAGCCGTTTGGGGTTGAAACTCTAGGACCGTGGGGTCCGAGGGCTCACACTTTTCAAGGAAATTTCAACGCTTAGTTGACACTTCCCGTGACCCAAGGGCTGGCTTTTACCTTGGCCAAATGCTTAGCGTTGCCATACAACGTGGCAACACCGCCAGTCTATTGGGGAAACTATCAGTTGACAGCGTTGAGAAGCTTTTTGACGCCATTATTAAGTTAGTTAGTTTAGGTTATTTTAATTTATAAATATATATAATATTGTGTGTAAGCGGTTGCTACCTACTGAAATGAAATGTAAGTAGTAGTATAAAAAACCTTTAAATACGTTTTTTTTTTCACTGGATGGGGTCGTTAGTCCCAATCTGACTCCTCAGATTACCGAGTGCAATAATTAGCGAAAAAATACTCGAAAGGTGGAACGAAGTTTATATGTCTGATTTTCATGGGCCTTTTTTTATTGAGTTCTTAGAGGTGTGAAGAAGAAAGTATTTTTTTCTATTTCCATTTTTTAAATTCTGTTTATACTGCTGCTCGTCCAATAGGAACATTTTTCTGTTTAAAAAGTAGCTAAAAGTCTATTCGTATTCAATCAGAAGACTGTTTTCACAAAATATTGCATGTACAAGGTCATCTTTTCTCTGGACTATTGTTTGTTTATCTAGTTTTATCTCGGTATTATTTTTATAGGTTTAATCTAATTTTTAGGGTTCCGTACCCGAAGGATAACCAACGGGACCCTATCACTAAGCCTCCGCTGTCCGTCCATCCGTCCGTCTGTCCATCTGTCTGTCACCGGGCTGCATCTCCTGCAATGCTATTCTCTAAGGATACAGCCTTGTTGTGCAGCGCTGCCGCAGCGGTGAAACTTAGTTTGGTATTCACTAAGCTGAGTAAAGCTACACTAGCGCTCAAGGCTGTGACGGCCGTGAGTTAAAACTAACCTACGGAGTAGTACGGAGGGCAAATTGACAGTTCTTCATACATTTTGGTATTCACTAAGAAAAAACAGCTACAAATTCGCTTACGACCTCGCCCGCAGCCTCGCTTAGAACTGTCAAATCCAAAAGCTACAATAATCGCGCGTACTCTTGACAAAAATTTTGATAGTACTTAAAATAAAATTTATATTTCGATTCTTTTAACTACATAATTATTTGAAAAAATTGCAGCTCGATTACTTATAAAGCTACATTTATTAGAACAAGCTAAGAAAAGTGATGATTTGAAGAAAGCTCGACAAGCGAAGCAAATAAGAAAGTTAAAAACAATATCCCGTGATACAGATTTTATCCACATTTCTGAGGATTTAATTTATATATTAGAAAGTGATTTAACTCCGTATATGCGTAGTTCGTTCCAGTGGTTTACACTCAATAAGTTTTTTTTTTTTTTGTAATTAATTTACTTAGTTGTGAATATTATGTAGATACCTAGATATTTAATAATATAGGCACGTAGATTAATCAATATTAGTATCTTATAATAAATAAATACAATTATGTCGTATACTTAAGGTGTCAAATAATAATAGATTGGTAGGGATATTATGAAATATTTTATTAGGCTTTAAATACATATTTATAGGGTTTTTTTCTGCAATTTTTTTAAATGTTCATACAGTATGGGGCATGAGTAATTAAAAAGATAACTACTTAATAATATGTCTTATTTTATTTACCACAAAAAAACATGTTTAAAAAAAATCAAAATATTTATTTTACATACACCACATAAGCACATATGAAACGTCAGAAGCTAGGTACATGATTCTCATTGGTTGTTTCCTATTTGGTTGGTTACTCTTTTAAGAATAATTGGCTTTTACAAAGTTTTCAAATTACAGTGATAATAGGTGCGAGAGAGTCATCAACAACCAACCAAGTACTAAACAAAATACTATCTACAATCTAATCCACAGTCTATTAAGCTTACAATGTTCTCACATGAACAAAACATAAAATAATAAAAACCAAAATATGTATATTTAAATCAAATGATATGATTACCGTAACATCTTAACGAGTCTGAATTTTCATATCCTGTCCACAAAAGCCAAGTTCTGTAACCAACTTGTTATAGAAGTAGATACTATTTATATGAAATTACCTGCTTGTTTTAGCTAACTTAAATTTGGGTGTCACTATTTCATTTACTATGTGTATTTATATTACCATAACATCTATCATATACTTAATATCTAAAAGTGGACTAAAATCCTATAAGTGGTAGATTAAATTTAACTCCCTCGTCTCATGGATGTACACAAATCCTGCAACGCCTGGGTCTGCTTTGACCATGCCTCACTTATGTTATTAAAAGTCTCTAACATCCTCTGCTGGTTGTCGATGAGAAGTCTTTTATTTTCCAAATGTCTCTCTTCAAGGGCGACAAACCGTTCAGTCGCCATTTGTGCCTTTGAGAAGGTGGTGAGCGCTGGATCAGACGGCGTCGTACCATACGACGCCTACGAAGGTGCTACGAACATAAAAAAATTAACAAATTACTAAGTAACTAGAGGCAAAACAAATGTAAAGTTCATTATTATGTAGGTATAACAGCAACACATCACTTTCTCTGAAGGAAAAGATTTTACAATGTAGTATATGTGCTTATAATATAGCATGTTGATTGAAAAAGTTGTAAGTATGAGTAAGAGTTGAAAAATTATCTAATCTACAGAAAATCCCAACAACTTGACCCAACCTGGGAATCAAAAATGAGGCCACTGTCTATGTTGAAATCCACTTTAAAGTTTCATCCCCATTCACCCCTACATCCCTACACCCAAACATTAATGTAATACAATTATTACATTAATGTGACATGTATTAACAGTAAAAATATAATACTCACATAACAGTAGACCGTATATTTATTAATCCTCTTAGTCACAGAAACCTTTGTTCAAAGCAGTCGCTGTTACAAATAAATTTAAAAAGCACATAAAAGTTTTCAAAATATAAACTCAAGTGGTTTTGATAGCGTCGATTGTTGTTAGGAGTGCGTTGTATGACGTTTGTTTGTATTGGGCGCCGCGCGGCCGAGTCGCGTCATCGAAATATGCAAAGGAATAGTCATTCAGCCTTAAAATGTAATAAGAAATATGGAATAAGCTCATAAAATTATGAAATATGTTTGTAGGTTTGCTCTATTCCTTAAAATACTTAAAGATAGACCTTAAATATATATTTTAAACCCTTAAAACTCTCAGTCGAGATTGATCGATTATGATTTAAAGAATTTGTTCCAAGCTCTAAATTCGTCTACGAAACAGCGACGGGAGGACACAGCCTACAGTTCGTCGACGACCACAACCACGCTAGTGAATACAGTTTAAATCAGCGCTACACGCTCGATCGATCTCAAGGCTGTCTCGTCGACGAGCTCGTCGCAGCTTACAGCCATGAAATTGTCTTTTAGAGAATAGCACTGCTGATCCTTAATAGGTAGACAGATTAAATTTTCACATAATGTGTATTTCTGTTGGTGATCTAACAACAAATAATAAAAATAAATTTAAAATTGCGCGAGTCCGACTCGCACTTGGCCGGTTTTCTTTTACGCCATACTCTTTAGTTTTTGTAACGCCATGTTCTTCTGTCACATCAACAAACACACTAAAAGCAGTTTATTCTACAGACATATAACACCCAACTCGTCCTACAAATACAAGTCACTGCGCTTAAACACGATCGTCACCTATTAGTGCTAATGAGGTAGCCTCTTCAGTGCTCGGAGTGTCACGGCACTGTTTCGCACTCTGCTTGCGAAGGTTCAAATATATTTAGGTGCTTCGCTACACCGTGGCAGAGCTCGGAGTCGGTCTATTTCGGCTTGAGCAATTGCATCTGGACGGTCAGAATGTAATTCTAGTTCTGCCGTGATATCATCCGGCCTCGCATGCGGCATGCCCAATGAGTTCAGTGCTTCTAAACGTCTCCTCTGAAGGCTTTTTCTTAATCATATCGTATTTTCTATGTCTATTTTTGTTTAACTTTTATGACATGGAACGATTAATTCAGTAATGTATTTGTTTATTTTTGTAATGTAATTATGATGTAATTTTATCGTGTAGGTTTCAAATTAATGTTTTTAGAATAGTTGTTTACCTTTTAATTAATGTTGTGTATCCCTTGAAGTGATATATTTACACAGCGTTGAAGATTTGTGATTACCTTTTGAGACAATTCTTGTAAATATGTCTTTGGTGTGCCTTACTTAATAAATAAATAAATGTCGTTAAAGTAGGTTCGGGTGGCTTCATAAATAGCATTAGACGACAGTCACTCGGTGTGTGATCCGTTAAAGATAGGTAACGTCATGATTACCTTTGATACCTGTGGGTGAGGTGGCGCGATTACCTCGTTCAGTCGTTCTTCGATACAGCGATGGTGGAGGTAAGCTCGGAAATAAAGTTGAGGAGTGTCCGCGCTATCACTGTGCTCTTTCTTAATTTGACACGTTAAGTCTTCAGAACTTTATTTTCTGTCGAAATCAATTTTAACTGTTGCTCCTTTTGAGCCTCGGCGTCCTCTAGGCGCGGCGGTATTGCATCATCCTGTTAAACTTAATATCCGCTGCCGTGGTCTCTTCTATCCAGGAACGAACATATTCATCATTTGAGAGCCCATCTTCATCATATTTTGAATCTTCTTCCTTAGACCTCAGAAGCGCGGTTTCTATTATAATTTTTTTCCCAGTACGAACTTGGGAATGGAACTCAGATAGGCAGTCACGCCATGTGAAATACTGGTAATCAGTTGCATTCGGATAGACTGAAAGCCGACCACAACATAATGGCTAGGCCGACAAATTGAGTCATCGATTACAATCAGGTGTTAAACCGGTCAATCGCGAGTATACAAAATAGTTTCCAAAAATACAAAATAGTTTATTGTTACAATTAGCATAATCAGTACATTAAAACGTGTTTGGAGCCTCCTTTTAAGCAAAACAGTGCCTGTATTAGGACACTCCGCGCTTCCATATCATTGCCGTATTCTTATACTAACTACCTATGAGTTACAAAAATGTTGTGTACTGCGACATTATAGGAGTACCTACACTTATTATTAAACGATGTGGGTATATAATTATGTTGTGGTGTATAGTGTATGGTATGGTGTGGTGTAGTATGGTGTGGTGTGGTGTAGTGTGGTGTGGTATGGTGTGGTGTGGTGTGGTGTGGTGTGGTGTGGTGTGGTATGGTGTGGTGTGGTGTGGTATGGTGTGGTGTGGTGTGGTGTGGTGTGGTATGGTGTGGTGTGGCATAGTGGGGTGTGGTATGGTGTGGTGTGGTGTGGTGTAGTATGTACTCGTATTGCGGCGATATGTGTGGATTGTAATAAGGTATGTGTTTTGGTGTGCTGTGTGCTGGGGTGTGTGGTGTAGTGTGTTTGAAGAGGTGTGTGGTGTAGTGTGTTTCGGCTACTACGCGTGATCCTGAAGTTCCTCGGTTTCCTCATAGGTAAGTGGTTGTACCCAGTCTACTATACTTTTTTTGAGATTGGACACCTCTGACAACAATCAAATGATTTATTAGAAATCTATACATAGACGTTATACTTTTACATAATACTTAATATCAATGTCACGTATCATGAGTCAATGCGAAAATCGGTGGAATAAACCATATTTACAGACACGTCTACCTCAGAAAAATCCTGCCTACTTACTAACAGGGTAAATACTTCCTCACCTCGCACAACGCTGCGCGCCAAGCGCCCATCTACGTGAGCTTCGAAGCCATATTTGACTCCGTTGGGGGATAATTTTGGAAAAAGTGAAACACTTGTCTCATTATTTTATCTGAAGAGTATGTACACTCCTGCCAGGGCTGCGGGACTGTTCGAAAGAGATACCGTGGCCCTGGAACACAAAGGGCAAAGAAGGAACATGGATGGGTTTTAGTCAGTACAAGTCTGACACTCCCTTCCGCTCCGCCCAGAGTGGGATCATTTGATGATTTCCCATCCGAAAAAAAAAAGAGTATATACGAGGGCGGGTCAATAAGTCCGTGACTTTTGGAATAAAACACAGATTTTTTGATAAAAAAATAATTTTATTTTTCAACGTAGTCTCCCTTGAGCTCTATACACTTTGTCCAACGCTTCTCCAATTTTTTTATCCCTTCCAAAAAAAATGATTTGTCGAGGTCCTCAAAATAGGCCTTTGTTTGCGAGATGACTTCATCATTGGAGTCAAATCTTTTTCCACCAAGCCATTTCTTCAGGTTTGGGAACAAGAAGTAGTCGCTCGGAGCCAAATCTGGAGAATAGGGCGGATGAGGGAGCAATTCATAGCCCAATTCATGGATTTTTGCCATGGCAACTGCACATGTGTGCACCCTTGCATTGTCTTGGTGGAAAAGAACTTTTTTCTTGGCCAAATGAGGTCGGTTTTTTTTCAAATCGTCATTGAATCGGTCCAATAAGTTGGCATAATATTCCCCATTGATTGTTCTTCCCTTTTGAAGGTAGTCAATGTGGATTATCCCGCGTGCATCCCAAAAAACAGTCGCCATAACTTTATTGGCTGACAAACCCACCTTGGCCTTCTTTGGCGCCGATTCACCCTTAGAAACCCACTGTTTTGACTGTTGTTTGGTTTCTGGTGTGTTGTGATGGATCCATGTTTCGTCCACGGTTACAAAACGGCGCAAAAACTCCTCCATATTGCGATTAAACAACGCCAAAGCTTCCTGTGAAGTTGTTACACGATTGCGTTTGTGGTCGACTGTGAGCAAACGCGGCACCCATCTTGCGGAAAGCTTTCTCATGCCCAAGTGATCATTCAAAATTGAAACCACTGAGCCATGCGAGATCCCTACGGCTTCCACAATCTCTCGCACTTTCAATCTTCGGTCGGTCAACACCATATCGTGAATTTTTTCGATTGTTTCGGGTGTAGAGACCTCAACTGGGCGTCCAGGACGTTCGGCATCTTCAGTGCTTGTACGGCCACAACGAAATTCAGTAAACCACTTTTTTACCATTGAAATCGATGGTGCAGAGTCCCCATAGTATTTATCAAGCTTAGCCTTGGTCTCGGTAATGGTTTTTTTTCGCAAGAAATAATGCTTAATAAGCACACGAAATTCACTTTTTTCCATTTTCTCCTCAAATTAGTGAGTAGTCTGATAAAAATAGCTGTCAAACACAAACTAACTGACGCAGCAAGTTTAAATTTTGACAGGAGTCAACTGACAGATGCCTGTTGACAGGAGCAGTGTTGCTGTTTCAGTAAAGATGTCAGAAATTCAAAAAGTCACGGACTTATTGACCCGCCCTCGTACACTAATTTTCAAGTTAATCGACCTCGAGAATAAAAAGTTTCACAGAAAATTCAACACCCCATTTCACCCTCTTCGGGGTGGAATTTCGAAAACCCTTTCTTAGCGAACATCTACTCTTTACAAAGAATACACCCTTTAAATTTAATGTCTCTAGGACCAGCGGTGTGGGCTGTGCGTTGACATGTCAGGCAGCGAGTCAGGACATTGAATTATGAACAGGGGGATGATTTTGGAAAAACTGTGATACACGTAGCTCCTAATTTTAACTGAAGTTCCAATCGATTCCAATAATTTTTACACCATGTTATATTTTGTCCCAAAAATATTTAAAAAAAGTTACAAGTTGGACACCGAGCGACGCAATCATTTAGGTACCTACTACCAAATTATTATTATCAATGAGCTCAAGACGACGCTGTAGGCGCGTGCGCGGCTGCGCCGCGTGTTGACCATGTTTTTGTACGGACAACCAGGTAACAGAACAAGCTTATAACTTTGTGTTTTTTCATGATACAGTTTTGAAATTTTGTACATAGATTCTTTACATAAAAATACTAGACACGTGTTTAATGTTTCGCTTATATTAAAACGAATGTTGTATACAACATTAGTTTAAGAATCATTCAGTTACTTATTCTGAACAAACTATTCAGGTTTCGCATAGGTATACTAAAAATAATGTTGTAGATGTAAAGTATAGGTTGACTAAAGTAATAAAGCTAAGCAAATACGGATTTAAGTTGTCGCGTCACAGTTGACGACGAAGTCAAGGTCGACGGCATTGACCACGATGTACTTTTGTGTGAGAGCCACGGAGTAGATAGATAACGAAGACTGAACCAACCTCATACGACTTAAGTTAGTAGTTTAAGATAAAAAACTTGCAGATTATTTCAGCACATAGATACGAGTGCTAGTTCTATCGGATTTTTCTGATTGGCAGAGTGTTATACAAGGTGTAAACGGACCCTTCACGAAGCCGTCAACCAAGCATTATTCAACATTATTTTTAGCATATGCGAAACCTGAATATAGTTTGTTCAGAATAAGTAACTGAATCGATTTCAATAATTTTTAAACCACGTCATATGTTGTCCCAAAAATATTTAAAAAGGTTACAAGTTGGACACCGAGCGACACTAAGTACCTATCGCAATTATTCAGGTACCTACTGCCAAATTATTATAATCAAGCGCGCACGCGGGTGCGCCGCGTGGTTACCACGTTTTAGTGCGGACAACCAGGTAACAGAACAAGCTTATAACTTTGTGATTTTTCATGATACAGTTTTGAAATTTTGTACATAGATTCTTTACATAAAAATATTAGACACGTGTTTCAGGTTTCGCATATACTAAAACTAATATTGTATACATCAAACTAAGTAAGTCTACGCAAAAATTATTGCCGGAACACACCTTTTTTTTGGGGTTGAGAAATCACGTTTTACGGTAGGACACAATATAATGCACTTAAAAACATTGTGCACGTGTGATGCATTGAATAATAGCACGGGGTTCGTGGGGGTATTTAAATGAAAGTTATAATAAACTTGTATTAAAAAAAAAAAAAAAGAAAACGTTGGAACTTCAACCCCCAATATCTTCGTAACTAAAAGGTTCCCAGAACCTTTCAGTTACTAGAACAAAAACTATTATAAGGTTCTTACATCAAGAAGTTGTCAGTACTAGCCCGGAATCAGGATTTCTGCGGGGTCGATGACAATAACCACACTTAACACAGTCTAATAGCATGTTTGTAACAATAGAATTATATAAGCATGCCCCTATAGCCGGACACTGCCCTCTAAGGCGCAAATTATACTGAAACGGCGTAAGGTGAAGGCGTGGCGCAGGCGCAGCTCAGGCGCAGCGCAGACATGATGCCGCTTGAAATGCTACCGAAAAGTTTTCAAACAAAATGTACGTTATTGACTTGTCGTGAATTACACTCAAGCGAGGCGGTGCAGGCACGCCGTTCTTTCCTTTCGTTATAAATTCCACGCCTGCGCCGCGCCTTCACCTTACGCCGTTTCTGTATAATTCGCGCCTAAGATACAGGCCAAGCCTAAGTTACACTGAGGATCTCCTGCTGGGTAATTTACACTGATAATATGCCACATAAATCTAAATCTAACCACAAACGGATGTGTACTAGTTACACCCCATTCTTACCTACTACGCACGCCCTACTCACCACATTCGCACACACACACATCCCATACTTGCTCACTACACATAAACACACTCAGGCCCTACAATAATTATTCACCTCACCACACAGTTCAATGTTTTTCATTTTGTGTTTTCTTTACATAAATCATATTATCCTGTTTTCTTTTACACTATTTGATCATCATCATCATATCAGCCCGGTATCACCCCTCCCCTACAGGCCTCCCCTTTTTTCTGCCACACTTCCCGGTTCTGTGCGTCCTTTATCCAGGTGTTTCCCGAGATTTAGACGATATCGTCGACCCATCGAGCTTTACGACAGCTGATTTGTTTAGTCTAACCTCTTGGCACCACTCGGTCAAAGCCTTGCTCCTCTCTGCATGGTTTAACATTACACCATATGCTTATTGTTAAAACGTGCTGATTTCGTATAATATGGCTTGGTTTGTTACGGAGAATCACAGACACAGGCGCCTAGTTTAGGAGTCAGAGTTTAACATTATTGTGAACTAGTTATAAGCCTTATATGCTCTAAGTCTTTGTATATTGTAATACGATGAGTTTTGGTGAAATAAAGATTGTATTTATAACCCATCCACGGACCAATCTAGGCAAACGTGGCTCGACCCGAGCGGCTGTTATTATTTAGCCAGGAGCTATTCATTCGGCTTGTCTATACGAATATAATAAAGAGATAAAGTTGGTATGTGCACGTTTGTTACGAGCTACTCTATTGCGAGCGCGATAGAATGTGTAGTTCACGCGGCCGATGTCGCGAGTAGAAGCTAGTTGTAAATAAACTTGAACTACGTAGACTTGCACTATGAACCTACTAAGGTTGACACTGTCGCCAACGGACGTATGTTGACTATGGTCTATGGACTACTACGGTTTTTCGTAAATATTTGAATTTCATAAATTGTTTTTGATGTTATTAGGGTTTTTCGACTGTAGGGTTACTGTTATTTAGTAATTCTGTGCACTCATAGGAATGAGACGCGTGCGTCATTCTGTGGTTTAAATAACTTGCAAAATAAAAGATAATGGGCGAGATAATTTATGTTTCCTAGAATTATTAGTTATAATAGTGCAACCAGAAATAATTATAATTCAGTAGTTATTATGTGCATAGTTTCGGTCAAACAATTCTTGAAAATAAAGTCTAGGAAATAATTCAGTTTACCAAATTGATTGCCTTCTTAGACGTAGGTACTTTGTCGCCGAAGTGCTCTATTACTTTTTTGTATACGTATAGGTACCTAGTTAGTTTCTTTTAAGTTTTGTACTTTTTGTAAATATCTATTTTCACAATAACTTATCATCATCTGCCTGCCTTGTCCCAACTCCGTTGGGGTCGGCTTCCAGTCTAACCGGATGCAGCTGAATATCAGTATTTTATATGGAGCGACAGTGACTGGTTATCTGACCTCCAGAACCCAGTTATTACTGAGTAAGATGATACCCCCTGTTCAGACTGGTTGTCAGTCGGCAATGCTGCCAGACGTTCATAGCAATGTGGACGAATTTTTGACGCCCTTTAATGCTTTTCTCCTTTTCTATTTGTACACATTTTTTTATTTCAAGTTTAGGTTTAGATTAGTATGTGATAAATTTATTGAAAAAATTAAAATTCGTAGAAAGTTGCATGAAATTGGCAATAACACGGAAATGGAGTAGTGTCAACTCGATTAAAAATTAATTACTCCATTTCTGTACATACTCGTACAATCCAAACTGCTAATTAAAACGACTGCGACGCACGTAATCATAATCATTTACTTACTTGCACAAACATGAGTACAACACATACAACAACACATACAACAACACATACAACAACACATACAACAACACATACAACAACACATACAACAACACATAGAACAACACATTGTCAGCATGCAAGAGATGTTAAAATAAGAATAAAAACAGATCACGTTTGCCTGAAAACATTGGCATGCAAATATTAAGTACAATAATTAATAATAAATCACTCTGAGTCAAATTGTTCAAAAACTGTCATGATAATATTAATAATAAAACATAGAGAATAATTATTGATAAGTAAATAAAATATAATCAAAATTTCTCATCTAAAAACTCATTCAAATGATAATAAGCCTTATCTGCTAGAAAATTAATTACTTTCTTTTTGAATGCTACACCACTTAACTGCTTCAAGTTTTTCGGAAGTTTATTATACATTTTTGGAGGAATGCAAAAGACGCATTTCCGCATAAGTGCCGTTCTATATTACGCCGTATCTTAAAATGGACTCCACCAAGCCGTAGTATGCGGTGAGCAAAGAAAAAAGCAAGAGTTATAAGACATGGCGTACCTCAGGGTGGAGTTCTTAGCTCACTCTTATTCTTGCTATACATAAATGACCTACCTCAGCACATTAAACACCCTATGGTCTTATTTGCTGACGACAGTACCGCACTAATTAAATGTACAGATATAAATAAATACGAACAGGACATAAATAATACACTTAAGGACATTGTGAATTGGCTTGACGAAAATAATTTAGTAATTAACTCGCAAAATACGAACGTAATGCACTTTTATCAACGCACACCAATACCGAATATAGTGATAGAATATAATAACTGTAGTATAGACCAAGTAAAAGTTGCGAAATTTCTAGGTATACTGATAGATAGCCAGTTGACTTGGAAACCTCAAGCAGAAGAAGTCTGTAAAAAACTGAGCGTGTCCGCGCATGTCCTACATAATCTAGCGAAAAGGGTCAACTTCACCACAACAGTAGTTGTGGTGACTAAACCATGGTATGCACCATGGTTTAGTCGCGTCCATTTTAAGATATGGAATCATATTTTGGGGAAACTGTACTCTACGAGAACAGGTGTTCAAAGCCCAGAAACGTTGCATAAGGGCAATACTTAACCTGAAAGTGACGGATAGCTGCGCTCCTGTGTTTAAGTCCCTAAAACTTTTAACTTTCCCGGGGATGTATATTTTAGAAATAGCACTCTTTGTTAAATGTAACATGAACCTGTTCACTTCAGTGTCAGAAACTAGGAACAGACCTATAAGAAGTCAGTATAAACACCTAATACATGTTGAGAGATGTAATACTGTTTTGCTCAAAAAAAGTGTTATTAGTATGGGCCCAATAATTTTTAATAAAGTACCCAATGTCATTAAAAATGACACGATTCAAAATTTTAAAAAGAGATTGACTTCACTTTTGGTTGCAAAATGTTATTATTCAGTAAATGACTATCTAAATGACACTGACTTATGTATTAAATAATCTAATGTATTAAATAACTTAATGTATTAAATAGTTTATTGTAATTTAATATTGGCATACATAATTTAATTTGACATTGTCTCAAGCTAGCCGATTTTTTATTCCAATTGTATTAAGTAGTTTTTTTTATTTTTTATATCTTGAATGTACTTTACTGACTATTATTTTTAACTGTAAAGCATTATTTAATCTTATTTTCAATTTAGTTAGCAATTTCAATGTTTGCATGCCTAATTTATGGTAGATTGTACAAGGCTCACCCATTTTTTTGTTACATCCTATCTTAATATGTACCTGCAATCTAAGCAAATAAATTTTACTTTACTTTACTTTACTTTACTTTACTTTAAAGCATCTATACTAATTACTGCTGGCAGTTTGTAAAGAGCATATGCTGAGGTACTTATTTTCTTACTGATAGTCTCTATATGAGTCTTCCAATTTAATTTCTTGTCAATAATAAGTCCTAAAAATTTTGTTGTATCAACTTCGTCAATGTTATTATTATTATAGTTTATATTTAGATTATTAATTAATGTCAAGGAGCGCTGATTAAAGTGCATGGTTTTAGTGTTATTTAAATTTATTTTGAAATTATTACTATTTAACCATTCTATAATTCCAATTAGTGAGTTAATGTCAGATTTATATGTGTCTCGAGTTGTACACGCAAGTGCCACTACGCTGTCATCGAATACGTAAGATTCACTGTACCATTACCTAGTAGCCCTTCGTACACAAAGCTCTTTATCTGAGCACAACATTCAAGGTTCACGATTGATTCAGTTCCTGAACTGTAAAGTCCTCGAAAGAGATGAGGAAATAAAAGGCAACATGCAACAGTTGTAGTCCCACTTTCAAGGAGACGGAGGAAACGTGGGCCTCTCAAGGTTTATGGACGAATAGAATGGCTCTCGAGAGGACGATTTAGTCTGCACATTCACATACGCAGTATAAGTAAGACCTTCGATAGTCTTCAAACACTTATCTACCACTGAAGTTGATTTCGATGTCACACTGTTCCTCAAACAACTCAAACCAAAGCGAAGGCGTCGTAATCTATCTAAAAAGTCAGTTTAGCGCCCCAGCTGTGGCCCCAGTATACGAACCTAATATGGCAAATGCAAGCTGTCTCTTATGCAAAATAGAACCTGGACTTGCTATTGTTTATATTTAAAGTCGACCCTTAACAAAACACATTCTCTTATAAAAATAAATTGTTACATTCACTCAGACAAAAACGACAATCTCACGCAATGCAGCGACCAAAATAACTCGAAGGCTATATAGAACGTGTTTAGCCTGCAACCCCTTAGCTAAGGTAATGTGGACCGGTTCCCGTGCGTCACACGGCGGTAAACGGGTGAACGAACTGTGTAATGACGTCGGTACTGTAAAGTTAAATTATTCATTGAAATTAAATAGATTAGTCTCTTTGGTCCAGGGATGATGAGCGTGAGGTCCTGGGTTCGATCTGTGTACCCACATAATCTGTGCGCTCTAATTATAAATTTTAATTTTAGTGTGTTTCTCAGTAAGTGAATTATCTATGTAATTCTTATGAGAAATAAAGTTGTTCTTAAACCTATTTCCAGGTCGGGCAAAGTGCTATTGGGTTTTTCCATTTCTCGATTTCTCAGTAGCGGCCTGTTGAAGGCAATAGGCTCGCCCCCTATTACATTGGACTTAAACATAACCGGTGAAAAGTGGGGGTACTATTAGGCCTCTACCTAAACCTTCCAAAACACTTATTACGTCAACTTTCACGAACTCGGTTTGCTAGTACCTATCTATACAATTACAAACACACACACACAAACCTGCTGACACATTCAAAAACATACACAATTACACACAAATATATATATATATATATTTTTTTTTTTTCGGATGGGAAATCATCAAATGACCCCCCCACTCTGGGCGGAGCGGAAGGGAGTGTCAGACTTGTACTGACTAAAACCCATCCATGTTCCATCTTTGCCCTTTGTGTTCCAGGGCCACGGTATCTCTTTCGAACAGTCCCGCAGCCCTGGCAGGCATCGGCCCTTGCGGACCCCTACTTATTTGCTGACATCTCTTTGAGGCGCACGTGGAACACGAACGCGCCGTCGACACGGCCTGTCGTCATAAGACGGCCGGCGGCGAGCTGGCCCATAACTCGCCGTCCACAGGCCCGCGCCTACGGTGGCCGGGAGCCACCACGTGACCCCCGACACCCAGGGCGTCTTTCGCGGCGACTGGGACGTGAGGTTCTTTCCCTCGCACGTCCCGCCACCTCCTTCACTAGCATGACTGCTTCGCAGAAGGAGGTAACGGCTTCCCATTCCCTCTCGCTCCGGACCATGGCTTGAACCAAGGCCGGACGCGAGAGATCGCCGCCGCCAATCGCCACTACGAGGACACGGCGGTGCTCCGCCCAAGCGGGGCAGAACTCCACGGTGTGCTCCACAGTGTCCTCCGGACGATCCTCGCAGTGGAAACACCCCGGCGTTTCCTCCCGCCCGATTCGGTGCAGGAACCTCCCGAAACAACCGTGTCCGGTGAGGACCTGCGTCAGGCGGTAGGTGAGGGCGCCGTGGTGCCTCTCTAGCCACTCCTCAAAGAGGGGACTTATCGCCACTATGGTGGCGTGCCCTGCACGGGGTTGCGACAGTCGCTCTCTCCATGTCGCCATGAGATCACGCCGGAGGTCTGTTCGCTGAGCGGCAATTTGCCGCGGCAGCGGAGTTTCCCCCCGACGTAGTGTCTCCGCGTGCCATTCGTGCAGGCATGCGAGGACTATCGCCTCCAGATCCCATGGCGGCAATCCGGCAAGGAGGCTATCCGCTTCGCCGGAGATCGTGCGGTACCCCCGGATTAGCCTTATGGCTATTACCTTTTGGGGCGCGTTCAAGTAGTGGGCGGCTTGCCGCCTCAAAGAACGCGCCCACATCGGGGCCCCGTAAAGGGCCATGGACCGCACGACCCCTGCGTAGAGCCTCCGGCAGGAGGCGTTTGGACCCCTCAGGTTGGGCAAGAGCCGCTTGAAGGCAGCCCCTGTCCGTTCCAGTTTGGGAGCCAAACGTCGGAAGTGCTCCACGAAGTTCCACCGGCTGTCGAGGACGAGTCCTAGGTACTTCAACGTCGACCCGACGCCGATGGAAACTCCTCCTGCCGTCAGTAGGGATCCCGACGGTGGCGCATTCCGAGGCCTATGAAAACAAATGGCCTCGGACTTGTGCAGTGCCACCTCGAGACCCAATTGCCGGATCCTCTCCACGACTATCGCAACCCCGCGTGTCATGTTTTCGGCCGCCGCCTCGTGCGACCTCCCTTGTGCCAGTACCAGCGTGTCGTCAGCGTAGCAAACTACGCTGACGCCGGTAGGGAGGTCGGCGCGCAGCACCCAGTCGTAACCGATGTTCCACAAGGCCGGCCCCAGAACCGATCCCTGTGGAGCACCGCACGACATCTCTCGCCGGTTCCATTCTCCGCTTCGACCAGGGTAGATGACGGCTCTATCCGTCAGGTAGTCCCCGACCACACGACGAAGGTAGGTCGGCACCCGGTGATACCGGAGTGCCTCCCCAATGCAGCTCCAGGGCATGGAGTTGAAGGCGTTGGCGATGTCAAGAGACACCGCCAAGACGACCCCGCCCCGGGACACCGCGTCCCCCGTCGTGAGGGCTCTCACGCGCATTATGGCGTCCACCGTCGAGCGCCCCTTGCGGAAACCAAACTGGTGTTCCGCAAGATCCGGCCCCATCCCCGCAAGGTGCCCGGCGAGGCGGTTGGCAATGACTCTTTCAAAGAGCTTGCCCACCTCGTCGAGCAACACGATGGGCCGGTATGCGGACGGAGAGTCCGCAGGGCGCCCTGGCTTCCGGATGAGGATCAGCTTCCCCGTCTTCCAACGAAGCGGAAACTGGCCTCTCTCCAAGCATGCGCTTAGGAGCCCTTCCAGTCGGGGCCCGAGAGCCTCAGAGGCCAGGACACAGGCTTTGCCAGGCAAGCCATCGGGTCCCGGGGCGGTATTTCTGGCTTTCAGCCTGCGTACCGCCACTCTCAGGTCTACCACAGTCACCTCCGGAACGTCGTCATCGGTGTGGTCCGCTACCGGCACCGCACGCGGCGGCGGAGCCATAGGCGGGGGAGGATGCTCCCCTCGCGAAGGGAACAGAGCGCTCACCACGTCCTCCACGAGCTCAGGCCGGAGACTCTGCGTCAGCGGGGGGGCCCGGGTGCGGAGTTTGTCCCGCACCATCTTGTAAGGGCGCCCTCACGGATCTCCGTTCAGAGACTCCAGCATCTCCTCGCTGGCTAGGTTCTTGGCCTGCCGGACAGCCTCTTGGAGGGCGGTCTTTGCCGCTCTGTATCCCTCGTACAGCTCCGCCTCAATGGCTGCCGCATCCGGAGGGCGGATGCGGAGCCTGAGATGCCTGGCGTACAGGCGCCGCGCGGCAACGCACGCCTCGCGCAGAGACGTCAGCTCACGCGACCACCAGTACACCTGACGCCGGGCGCTTCCTGGCCGAACTCGGGGCATTGCCACGCAAATCTCGGACATGGCCTCCTGGAACCAACCCGCCTCGTTGTTAATTTCGGCAGGCCTGACCGGTGATGACACCCAGGCCTGCACAATCGAGGCTTCCAGGAGGAGCTCCCGGTCCAGCTGCTTCAGCGCCCATCGCGGACCACTCGGGGCCTGTAGGACCGGCGCGCTTGAGGGCTGGGTGGAGACGTCGAACCGGATGTACCGGTGGTCGGAATAGGTCTCCACCCCCTCCATGACACGCCAGTCAACGACACGCGGCGACAGAGGAGGACTGGCGAACGAGGTGTCCACCACCGAGTCGCCCCGCATCCGCACGCACGTGGGGACAGAACCCCGATTTAGGACAACCAGGCCTGTCTCCAGAGCCCAGTCCTCCACCATTCTACCCCGCACGTCCGTGTAACGAGAACCCCAAGCCAAGTTCTTGGCATTGAAGTCCCCGAGAATAAGCACGGGGAGGGAATGGCTTCCGATGACGACACTCAACTCCGTGAGGGAGTTGTGGAACTCGGCGAGAGTTCGGCTCGGGGAGAAGTAGACTCCTACTACAACGATCTCCCCGAACCGTGCTGCCACGCACCCCTGACCCTTCCTGACACTCTCAAGGGTCGGGGTACCGGCGGCGACCGACGCAATTATGGTCACTGAGCCGCTAAGGTCCTCCACCCACTCGTCCTTGGGCGGGACAAAGTACGGCTCAGCGACCACGGCGATGTTAATCGACCACTGCGCCATGCTCTGGAGCAACAGATCCTGAGCGCAGGCGCAGTGGTTGATGTTCGCCTGGAGAAGGCGTAATGGGGCCGTTACTGGCACTCCATTTCAGCCCTCTCCCGGGCCCCCTGCGAGGGCTCCGCTGCGGAAATTGCAGCAGTAGCGGCAGCGGCGGCGACAGTGGCGGCGGCTGCGGTGGTGGCGACGGTGGGGGTTTTGGCAGTGGTGGCGGAGGGCCTTCCCTTGCCCCTGGCCTTGGCGGGAGTACCGCAGGTCTTGCTCCCTGCCCGGTGATCGGCCGGATTGCCAGCTGCCGCACAAGCGGCGCAGCGCGGCGCGGCGGAGAAAGCCGCGGCCATGTGACCAGGCTGGCCGCAGCGGAAGCACAGGCTACTGCGGTCCACCTCCGAGGTGCACCGGACCGACACGTGGTGCCCCACATGGCAGCGGAAGCACCTCAGAGGTCTGGGTTCCAGCAGCTTCACCTGCGCCGAAACCCAGCCCACCAAGAGCCTTCGGCCCTCCACTATGACTTTCGCCGCCGTCACAGGGCAGCTTACTGTTATGGTTCGCATGCCCGACAGGTCCGGACGTAATGTGCCTGCCTTGACTTGCTCGGCAGGGCACCCACCGGTCCTGGTGACGGCGGCCACCACCTCCTTCTCGGTCACCGAGTCGTCCAGACCCAGTATGCGCAGGTCTGCGCATTTGACGGGCCTGGACACTCGGGCCTCGTCCGCATTTAGAGACGCTCTAAGGTTTTCAGCCAGAGCGTCAGCGGACGAGCCACGGGTTTCGCCAGGGATCTCCAGCACTCGAGCCCCTGTTGCGGTGACTCTAAGCCGGAGGCCCCCGGTGATCCCGAGCTCTCCGAGATCCACCGTCGCTTTCGCCTTAGCGAGCACGTAGCGGTAGGTCACGCCCCTCTTTTCCGCGTCCGGCTGTAGTGTAATCACTACAGCTGCGGTCTTCGGGGCGCTGAGCCTAACCGCGACACCCCGCTCCTTTTGCCGGCGTTTCCGCTCCCGCCTCCTGGCCTTTTTGGCCGCCCTTCGCTCCCTTGCTTTTTCTCCGGCCACCTGCCACCCGGTCTCAGCCGCGGAAGGCTTAGGGGGCGAGGGGGGCGGCGATAGCGGCTGTCTCGAGGCTGGCGCTGGCACATTCGCCGCCTTGCCCTTCTTTTGGGCCGCCGCCTTGCTCTGTTTCAGGGCCGCCGCCTTCCCAACCGGAGCCGGTTTCGTCGGGGCCGGCTTTTCGGGGGCCGATATAACCCTGCCGGAGGGCTGGCTGGACGGCCCCGGTGCGGAGGCCGCAGCAGACGCATATGAGGCCGCCCTCGGGCCCGGGGGCGCCTTGTTTGACGCCAGGGGGGGGCGCAGGACAATGCCCTCCAGGACGGAGAACCGCGCCTGGAAGGCAGCCAGCTCCTGCCGAACCAGATTCAGGACCTGGTTCTCCACCGGACACACAAATATATTCACACAAACATTGATATGAAAGTGCGGAGTCTCCCAATACAGGCATTACTTGCTTGAAGGGAGGCTCCAATCACTAATTATGTTCCTGTAAAATACTTATGTTGAAGAAATAAATGATTTTGATTTGAACTTTTTTCTTTTTATAACGTAGTAGATGTCGGAGTTTCCGAACTAATGGGTGAACAAATACCAAAACATAGGTACCTGCAAACATAATCCTGAAGTATGATACCTGCAGAGAGCAGAGCATAGGATCCTTGAGTCAATCTATAACTTAGGAAATAATTTTTGGATTTTTTCTAAAGAAACTCTTCAAATCTTTGTTAGTCATATCCTCTCGACTACCTGGATGGAGGATAACATGCGTTTTACCTTATCGAAATACTTCTTTGGAATTTTCCTTTCGTTTAGCATAACACCTTCCGCTGACATTCCTGCCAAATGTCTGGCGATTCACAGTGCGCAAAACGTGATTAACTTATTAACATTTTATAATGTCAAATTATCTATTATTAGCCAACTCAGCTTTTCTATTTATTTTATTTTAGATAAAATCGTAATCACGTGATACTCAGAGGTGTACCAGATAAACATCTGCCCAGTCTGTTCCCAACAGTATTGGGGTCGGCTTCTAGTCTAACCGGAACCTGAATACCAGTATGTTACATGAAGCGACTATCTATCTCACCTCCACAACCCAATTAGTGCTGGATAATACGACACCCCATGGTAAAACTGGTTATTAGACTTTTGGGCCACTGACTACCTGTAACGTCTGTCAAAAATCTACAAATGTCAGCCGCGAGCAACGGCTTAACGTGCTTTCCCAGGCTCGTAGGAAACTTGGTATACCTGTAATGATAGTCACCATCACACAGACCGACCTGGGCAGACGCGGCTTAACCTGGAAGATCGACCAGTGTGGTAGTTATTTAGACTCTAGCTTCACCTACAAATGGATATTGATCATAATTACCTAGTCTACTCTGTTGCAAATCAGCTTATTAGTATGTTGAATTATTCGTCGTAAATATTATGACGCACTAGATTGTTCGGCTCTCGTTGGTCGAGTAGTTGCACGTTAAAGGTGAACGGCAAATAACTACTGCACATTGGGAGATTGTTCTCAAAAAACTTTAAAGAATAACCTGTTGTTTGTTTCGATGAACGCATGTTTATCACCTTAGATAATGTACCTATACTACCTATTGAGCTTTTGACAAAAACGTTTGCCGATGATCCAGTCGACATGTCGAAACAAGGCGATGTAGCTGGAAAGTATTCCAAAGTTAATGGAACTTTATCATTATCACTGATAACGGGATATTTACCATGTTTACTTGTACATCGGGAACTCCTCAAAACAATCAGTACACGTGGTAAATATCCCGTTTGATAATGTTAGTGACCATGTCAGTTTAAAAACGTAATGGGAACATAACAGGTTGTTTGGGGGTACACTAGGAAGACTATCCTAAGATTGTGACCTTGAGGACGAACCTTGGGGGAGGGGGGGGGGGGACAAACCACACTTGGGTACTAGTAAAAAATAAATCGCGCTGTCTATGTCAAACTTCTACATTTGTGGTCATATGTGGTGCATGTGATGAGGAAGGATGAGACAAATGTCGTGAGGAAAGTTTCGAGAATGAATTTGGATTACTAAGGAGAGAAGACGAAGATATAAGAAACGATGGATGGACTGTGTGCAGGATGTTATGGCTAGAAAGGAGGTGACTGCTGAGATGACGAGAATAGAGGAGTATGGAAGAAGATATGCTGCACCGAGCCCAGAAATATTGGGGTAAGGACAGGATGGTGATGAAAGTGAAACTACCACCAGTTCCACACCTACAACATAATATAATATCACGCCTGTAATCTCCAAAGGGTTAGGCAGAGGTGTACTGAAAAGTACACCAGCTGTTGAAGTCCCATGCAATACGGGGGGAGCCTATTGCCATCAACCGGGCGCAAATCCAGACTTCGTGGCTGCTACTGACAAATTCCTGATGAAAAAACTCAATAACACTGCCGGCCCTGGGAATCGGACCCAGAACCACTTGCTCAGCAGTCGCGCTTGCGGCCGTGACTGTACGAGTAGTTTACCTCTTTAATGTTTGTACAAGGTGGGAGGCTCACCGACGCAAGAACGGTTACCACGTATTCAGTACAGCATTCAGAGGATTCTTTTAAATAACAAAAAAAATCAGCTGTATCCTACAAAAGTGCAATACCAGCACGGTCAAAATGTATTTAACAGCTGATTAAAAAAAAAAATAACCAATGAAAAACTTCTATGTGGCCGCTCCGAATGAGGTACTGAATACGAGGTACGCAACCGCGTTGGTGTCCCTTCCACCCCGAATGATTAACAGTAACTTTCCACGACTTGTGGTTTTTAACCCGCGACGATCAATTACTACGAATACATAATAACATTATATTATACGAGTGCGTCACACTTAGGTTAAACCCACACTTGAAGGAATTTTTTGTTGTTGTTTTTAAACAGATGTTTTTAAGGCTAATAATAAACACGTTAGGTTAGTCGGGCGAGCCAATACTTTTTGTTACATCCATACCTATATCTATTTTTAGGATATGTTATTATTTTTCTCACTTCTAAAAACGAGGATTCGGCTTTTTTTTCATGTACACACTGCGACACATCTAGCTATACATTTCCAGTACAACATGGCTTCGCTTTGTATAGATTTCCCGCACAATGAGAGATCCGCATAAACTGGATATGTATTGCTTGAATGGTCGCCGTGCGTACACCGATTTCTCCGCGATGACTAGAGTGATTTTTTTGTTTGTTTTTTGTGCCATGTAAATTTTATTAACTTTGCTTTTTTTTTCTTTTTTTGTTTGCTATCAAAAATCTGTTTATTTACTACGTGTATGTCAATTATTTACAAAGTATAAATATACTTAAAAAAAATGTACAACTAGCTTATGCTCGCGGCTTCGCCCGCGTAAAGGTCGGTAACTGTCCCACGGGACCATACTACCGGGATAAAAAGTATCCTATGTTTTAATCCAGGTTATAAACTATCTATGTGCCAAATTTCATCCAAATGCGTTTAGTAGTTTTCGCGTGAAAGAGTAACAAACATCGATCCATCCGCACTTACTTTCGCATTTATAATATTAGTAAGAAGTAACATTAACAAAAGGCAAATATTATGTTTTCTTCAGTAATTTTTGAGTTGTAAATCCATCCTTGTCGGAGTGTTTACGTCTTACAGTATTTCATGCAAACTTTAAAGTCCGAAATTAATGACTGAACCGATTTTAACAAAAGTTCATACGATAGGATAGGATACTTTTTTAGTCGACTCGAACTGGTGTTGTGATGACCAAATGATTCGAAAAGAGTAACCATGGAGTTTCTTGCCGGTTCTTTTCCATAGGAAACGACTAACCCGAACCGTGCACCTTTTTGTCGACGTTTTATAAGTGTAAGTCCCGGTGAGCGTGAACGGAAAAAGCGAAGCAGTTCATATTGCTAATGTGTTCAGGGAACATTGTATGGTGCGCTCCCCGCTGGGCCCTTCAGTGTCATTTTTTAGGTCTGAGCCCGGATATGAGGGGGAGGAGTCGCTTGTACATATTACGGCTAGTCAAGTGAGATGCGTTTTAAAGAGAATGACAGGCGGTAAATCTCCTGGTCACGATGGGCTTAGTGTGGAGCATCTGCGGCATGCTGGGGTTCACCTGCCGAGGGTTCTGGCCTTGTTCTTCACGATGTGCTGGAGTCACTCATACCCACCTGACTTAATGAAAACCATCGTAGTACCTATTGTGAAGAACAGGACTGGGGATATCTCTGACAGGGGGAACTACCGGCCCATATCTCTAGCAACGATAATTGCTAAAGTGCTGGATGGTGTGCTTGATTCCTACATAGATAAATACATAAAATTACACGACGCGCAGTTTGGGTTTAGACCCGGGCTATCCACTGAGGCTGCCATCGTATGTCTCAAGCACACCGTCCAATACTATATGGACCGCAGAACACCGGTATATGCGTGTTTCCTTGACCTCTCCAAAGCTTTTGATCTTGTATCATACGATGTGCTCTGGAGAAAGTTGGGGAACGCGGGTGTACCGGTGGGGGTGCTCAATTTACTTAGGTATTGGTATTCCCACCAAACAAATTTTGTTAGGTGGAATAATACGCTCTCTGAGGCATATACGTTGAAAAGCGGGGTGAGACAGGGTGGTTCGACGTCACCCAAGCTTTTCAACCTATACATAAATGACCTCATCGTCGAGCTCAGTAGCAAGCGTGTCGGTTGTTCGATAGATGGCGTCTGTCTCAACAACTTTAGCTACGTGGATGACATGGTGCTGCTGAGCCCGTCGGTAAGAGGTCTTGGAGAGCTTTTAAGGATATGTGAGACCTATGCTGCTGCACATGGTCTTGTATACAATGTCCAAAAATTTGAATATATGGTTTTTGGGGCCGCCGGTGGATGCTCTGAGTATTCTCATAATATTACCCTTGATGGCATGTGCATAAATGTGTCACGACATTTAAATACTTGGGGCATTTAATTACCGAGGGTCTTGAAGACGATATGGACTTTGAGAGGGAGCGCAGGGCTTTGGCGGTCAGAGGTAATATGCTGGCCCGCAGATTTTCCCGCTGCTCTGAACAAGTAAAAATAACGTTATTGAAAGCATATTGTCAAAGCTTTTATAAGGGAAATCTGTGGGTCAAGCACACCAAAAGATTGCTGGATGTCCTGCGCGTCCAATATAACAACATCTTCAGGATGATGTTGGGACTGCCTCGCTTCTGTAGTGCATCGGGGATGTTCGCGCTGTATCAAACTGATGGCTTTTATGCCGTCATTCGCAAGAAAACTGTTTCCCTGATCTGCAGAATGCGAGGCAGCTGCAACGGAATTCTGAAGACTTTCGCAGATAGGATCTCTTCTCCAATATGGGTGACTTTTATTAAGCGGGTAATTTGAATGTTTTAGATTTGTCTTATTTTTATTTGAATGTTTAATATTTATTTTATCTTATTTTATTTGATTGTTTTATTTTATCTTATTTTAATTTTGAATGAATTTAAACTTATTTTAATTCTGATTTTAATGTTAATTTTAATTTTGATGGTAATTTTTTTTTGATTTTGAATGTTAATTTATTTTATTTTTAATACTGATTTCACCTCAATGTTAATTTAATTTAATTTTAATTTCACTGTATGGATCAAGTTACCTGAATTAAATGAATTTTATTTTATTTATTTATAAGTGCCCATCTAAGCTTATGTGAAATAAAATATTTTGATTTCAATTTTGACTACAAAAGGCATCCTTTTGGGCGCAGTAATTGGCGGCAGAGATCCGAAACAAAATTAAATGGAGACGATATGGCTTAAAAACCGTAGCGTTATGGCGCTATACAACTTTTTATCAAAGTTCGCCTTGTTGGGCGCTATTCATTTATTTATTCCAATACCGTTCACCGTTACTGTTCTGTATTACAACATTAAATAACTTCTTAATTTCCGTAAGCACGTGCAAGTTTAGGACACTTGAAACACGTTAACAACCAACTTACATATGATTGACCGTGTAAGAAGCCTGTGCCCAAATGAATGCCTGCCACTTTTGAGGATTGGCCTTGGGATTTGTTGATCGTCGTTGTAACAGTCAATTTTAAGGGGAGTTGCAACTTCTTAAATTAAAATGGCAAGTTATTTGTAGTTAAGAGGTGCGCGGGCTTTAAAACGCTCTCTCCTTTAGCAGCGCCTGTAATAATGGAGGCTTCTATAATATTAATGCCCAACTCTGTGAGAGGAAGCCTGATGCCGTTGCACAGTCTGGGTGCATCAAGGTTTCGCATCAGAAGAATTGGAACGCCAACTTTAAGCTCCAGCTTATGGGACGGCACGCTCGCTAACTCCAGGGACTTGAGAAATTCAACGGGATAGGCAGTGTTTAGCCAACACAGTGTCTATGGATATATATACTTTTGAACTGCCGACGATCATGTCTAATTTTTTTTGTTTTTTTTTTACTGACCCACTTGTTCTTTGGCGACATCACTGCCCTCTCACACTACCACTCTTCATTATATTACCCTCCAAAATGGAAAAATACGTGCATGATAACTTCATCGTCTGTAGCCACAGGATGGGAAAATTCATCGGAAAATAGCATTTTCCCATCTGCGACCTATTCCAGACGACCCTCTCCCATTTACAGTAGCTTATTCGCAAAGACACTTGGTCCTTGCACATTTAGATGCGCATTTTGCACATAAGTTGGAGCTTTTCGATCCAGGACCACAATGACGACGCCTTGTGACATGCGTTTATTTCATCTGCCGGTGTGCCCGTCTCAATAACTGGCAGTGTCTGTCTAAAGACGAACAAAACGACGACGCCGCCCATCCCCGCCTGGTTGCCGCGGATGTCCTGTAAGCTGCGGTTCAACGCCTCGAATGCTTGCTTGTGCAACATTGTGCACTCGTCCCATGCTATTAATTTGCACTGCTAACATTATGCTATGTTATATGCTGCAAAAGGACTCCCCCGTTTTTGGTGCTGTTGCATGTTGTTGTTGGGGTATCTTCGCTTGCAAGATTCAGTGGCAATTTGAAAACGGAATGTGCAGTCCGGCCACCGTTAAACAAAACTTGCAGCACAGCCCGAGGAAACCACAGCCACAGCTATATGCTCAATACTCAATACTCAATACTCAATACTTTATTGCATATATGATGATATATGATATATATGACGGCCCGGTTGGCGCAGTGGCTGCGCGAATGGCTGCGGCGCTGCGTGTAGCGGGTTCGATTCCCGCACGGAATAAATTTACAACATCGTGGTTTTATCAAATTTGAATTTTGATTATATTTAAAGCTTTTTAGAGATTATTTTTCGTAACTGTGTAAATTGGTATTTTTTTATTTGGTAATTTATGATTACCTCTTAACTGTCTTTTGAACCATTAAAAAAAAACTAAAAGTATGTTGGATTCGGTCGTTAGTACGGACATAAAATGAATTGGAAAGCGCGCCTGTATGCAGTGGTGACATCACGCGACCTACTTAACAGTCATAACACAGCGTGCTTGTACAGAGCCCTGAGGTTCAACTCGAGGGAGGGCGACAGTCAGTGTCGGATCGCGGCGGAGTTGAAGCGTCTTGGAACAGTACCCGATTCAGTGTGCCCCGTGTTGTTGTGTCACGAAACCCATCGTCTGCCCACATGATGTACGAACCTAACGGAGTAAATCCTGACAAATCCGACAAGTATACATATTAATCTATTGTACAATGATTTGAAAACCATAAAGCATTAAAATAAAACAAAATACCTAGCTACAAAAAGTGAAAACTGATTGGGGATCGAACTCGCAAACCATGTTTATTATTTTTTTGGTCCTCTTATAGCATAAATTAAAAACAAAATAATTACAAAAGCTGTACAACAACTGGCTGATTCGAACTTGCGAACCCTACAGGGCAATCGCTAAACCGCCAGGCTACTTACTCCGTTCACAAATAGTCTAAAATAGCTGTTCTATTCTAATGTATGTTATGGCAGTTGTCAGTTGTCAAACAGTTGACGAATATGGACAAATGCAATATTGCTCATCCTCCTAAGTTATTAGCGCGGTAATATATAGCCTATGTGCTATTCCAGACTAAAATATATCTCTGTGCCAATTTCCATCCAGATCCGTTCAGCCGTTTTGGCGTGATTGAGTAAAAAGCATCCATCCATTAGTAGTAAGAAGATATGAAGTAAGATTAGTTAGGAGGCCTAGCTGCGATTTCTAATTACTGGCAATTATGGATTTGTAAAACACGTGATAATGTTACTCGCCGGGTTCGAACTTATCCAGTTTTCTTCGTTATTATCATGTTATCCAAGCTGATTTCTTTATTTTTTTTACTCAAACCGCTTTTTTTTTGTTGTTTTTCGGCATTATATGTATAATAGTCACGCGCTTCGACGAACTTTATTTTTTTAAAGATTAATTTATGCAGAAAGAGAATTTAAACGAATCTTTGCTGTATAACAATTAGTGCAAAAATAACCTGGTCAAGTGCGAATCGAACTGGGTGTTCTGAACCAGTAAAACCTTATTTTCTCATGTCGTTGTTTCTAATTACCTATAAAGTAAGCAATGTTATGCTCTACGACCCGATAAAGGGCAAAAATATATTTCAAGATAGAATAGAACGGATTGACCGAAACTGGTTTCTAGTATCATAATTATGCACCTATGTTGTTGTTGAAGCATAGGGGAATTGGGGAAACCCTTGGGTTTCTACTTTATTGTGTACTGTTTTTGTATGCGGACATTATGGCATTTATTTTATGTAACTAGCTTATGCCCACAGGATCGTACTACCGGGATAAAAAGTATCCTTGTATTAATCCAGGTTATAAACCATCTGTGTGCCAAATTTCATTAAAATCCGATCAGTAGTTTTCGCGTGATAGAGTAACAAACAGCCATCCATATATCCTCACAAAATTTTCGCATTATAATATTAGTAAGTTAAGATGAACTGGTTCTATAGATAACGCACTGTGACAGACCGTTACACAAACGGCAATAGCGTAGGTTTTAAAATTGGCCTGGCTTAAAGACATTGCGTCTGAACTTACTTTTGGTGTTGAATTCCATCCACAATATAAATCCGTTCCAATATATATTTATAGGATACCAAATTCTAACCCTCGTATATTTTTAGAAAAATTAGAGATCTTATTAAACATACCCTGTTCTAAAACAAAAATTAGAGATCATATTAAACATACCCCGTTCTAAAACAAGAAAGAAAGTTGTCATAGTGGGCGATTTTATAATGAATGTCCTTAAACAGTCTACAAGTCTACAGTACGTGAAGACTATCTGAGAACACGGCAAAATTACTACTTTAAAATGCATATAAATAAACTGATACGCGGAGAATCATGCTTAGAGCAACTAACAGCAATGACCCCACTGCCGTAGGCAAAGTTAAACCCTCAGGCTTATCAGACCACGACATATGTCCAACCCTGACAGTGTTTACACTGTTCTCATCGTAAACAAAAAAATAACCCCTAAAATGCAATGGTATGTTCTAAAACGAGACTACATACTCAAATTCATTGAATGCATCAATAATCTCTCTTGGGCCGAGGCATATGATTAACCTGACCTAAACAAGGCTTTTCAAATATTTCATGATACCCTCACACTGTTTTTCAATCTATGTTTTCCAGTAAAAAAATCAAAGTTTATAAGAAAATAAAGAATCAGCCTTGGATAACCAAAGGTCTCGGATTGGCTTTCAACACTAAAAGAAAGCTCATCTATACAATTGTAAATCTACACGTCAGTCTTATAAAACCAAGTATATACCAAACCAACCACTTCTAACAAAATATTAAAAAAGAGTATAAACTTAGAAAGTCAACAATCATCGATTATTAATGGGATCTAAGAATATCTGTCGGGATTCCTGGAAAATAATTAAAAGTCAAGAAAGCAATCAATTTAATACGCAACAAATAAACAAAATAAATTTAAACAATAAAACCATAACAGATCCTGAACTTATATCAAATACCATTAATAATTATTTTATTGGGCTGACAAAAAGTCAAATTAATTAAATTAAAATTAAATTAATTCAAATTAAATTAAAATTCTTTATTGCTAACTATGTGTACATAAATAAGTATCAGTTCTTAGAACATAGTGACCCTGTTAGGGCATTGCAATTTCATCATGCATATATGCTTATAATTGTAACAGTAACAGTTGAACTTGCATTATTTACATTCATTAATTAAAAAGAAAAAAGTTATAAATATTTAATTTTATATAGGACATCGTTAATTACATTATATAATTTTATCATTTACATCATATTAATTATAAATTATTATAGTCATACCTAAATAAAAATACACATGTCATGAGTTACCTGATTTAAAAATTATCATTATTCATTAATTCAATTATGTCACAGTATTGTAATCATTTAATATTAATTATCATAATCCTTTTAAAATATTTTACTGAATTATATTCACTTTAAAAATTGTATGGGGGGGGGGTCTCAGAATGATGTACTTAATAGGTAGTAACCGTTTTCGCGTCGGTGTCCCTTCCACCCTGTATTGAGGTTCGAACTTGCGAACCCGTAGTTTACAGAGCGGTCATGAAACCGCCGGCTGACTCCGTTGACGAAAGTTTCAAATAGCCGCAATACACTGCTTTAAACAATTGAAGAATACTGACATAATGCAATATTGCTCACCCCCTTAAGCAAGTAGTGTGATAATATATAGCCTAACATTTGAAGAAGCCTGTAAAGAATATTGCGCGGTAGTTTTTGAAGCATTTCGGAGCATCGATTTGGGTTTTTTCGATTTTTTTATATGTATAGATGATAAGATATCTAATTTAAATAAAACATGTTATTTGACATTCTAGCGATATAGCAAGTTAAGTAGACATAGTTCTAGACAGCTTTTTTTTTTTTTCGGATGGAAAATCATCGAATGACCCCCCCACTCTGGGTGGAGCGGAAGGGAGTGTCAGACTTGTACTGACTAAGACCCATCCATGTTCCTTCTTTGCCTTTTGTGTTCCAGGGCCACGGTATCTCTTTCGAACAGTCCCGCAGCCCTGGCAGGCATCGGCCTTTGCGGACCCCTACTTATTTGCTGACATTTCTTTGAGGCGCACGTGGAACACGAACGCGCCGCGAGCTGAGTCGAAGGCGTAATGTAATAATGGTCTAAAAGAATAATTTTATTATAATATATAATAACAAGTATCGTAAGTATGGTATTTGTTGACTGATTCCTGTTTTCACTAATACTAGGCGATACCTAAACTAATCTATACATATAACATTCAAAGTCCTGACTGACTGATATAATTATCAACGCACAGCTCAAACCGCTGGTTCTTGAGACATGAAATTTGGAGGGAGTATTCTTTGTGAAGGATTGAATTTTCTGGGAAACTTTATATTCTCGGGGTCGATTGACTTGAAAATTTGTGCTCTTCAGTCAAAAGAAACACATGAGAAACTTGTATCACAGTTTTTCCAAAATCATCCCCAACAGAGTCAATTAGGACTTCGAAACTCACGTAGACAGGCGCATGGCCCCGTTACTATTATAAATGCGAAAGTTTGTGAGGATGTGTGTTACTCTTTCACGCAAAAACTTCTGAACGGATTTGGATGAAATTTTGTACATAGATAGTTAATAACCTGGATTAACACAGGATAATTTTTGTCCCGGTAGTACGATCCCGTGGGACAATTAAAGAACTCGACGCGGGCGTACGCGGGCATAAGCTAGTGCGTAAATAAAATCGCTGTTGGAATTTCAACGTTGTTCGCTTTTCCCAACTATGTTGGCGTCGGCTTCCAGTCTCACCGGACGCAGCTGAATACTCGTATTTTGCATGGAGCGACTGCCTATCTGACCTCCACGACTCAGTTACTGCAACACTATACCACTCGGTATGACTGGTTGTTAGATTTTTGGTTTCCTAAACTCTTTAACGACTGTCAAATATCTAAAAACGACAACCGAACTAACGGAATATCACCCTTGTGGCATGGAGGGTTCCCGATATGTAAAGGATGGTCACACATCCACGGACTTACCTCGGGAAGCCTTGCTTAACCTCGGAGATAAAAAAAACCGTGCGGCCTAGTTTCTTCTTAAAATCTCCACATTTATGGAACCCTCTGAACTTCCAAACGGCTGACTGAATCACGTCACTGAACTGGTTTTCTTTAATTCGTTTTTAATTATGTTTACCACATTAGTAAGTATTGGTTTCACCTTCAGTGGTTAGATAAGCGAGTTAATCTAACAAATATGGAGTAATTGAATTACCCACAAGTTTGTTGACGCAGGTAGGTAGGTGTCTGTGATAATCCAAGTTTAATCACGGTTACGCAGCACGCAGCGGTTAACAAGCAGTGATAGCCTAGTGGTGTGATCATCGGACTGTCAAGCTATAGGTCTCAAGTTCGAACCCAAGACACGCTCCTCTGATTTTTCGGATTCATGTGCGTATTGTATGAGATAGAAAGAGATATTTCTCGACGGCATGTAAAGCCAAGTCAGAGGCCTATGAGCGGCATAAAAACCGTGACACCAGGTTCGGTACTAACCATATGATAAAGAAGAAGATCACGGTTAATGAGAAATCTACAAAACATTTAAAAACAACTAAAATTATTGCCATCAACCGGACACAAATCGAGTCTCCGGCCTTGTGAGAAGTTTCTGATTCAATAATACTTTGCCCGACCTTGGAATTGAACCCAAGCCATCACGCTCCGCAGTTGCAGCGAGACCAACGAGGCACACTTCCGTATCAGTTAACTTAAGTAATCGTGTTTAATAAGCAGTTGTGTAAGAAACACCTAGTTACGCGTTATGCACTAAATATTTTTGTCTCGTTTAAAAATCGTTCTATTCCATTCTTTTTTCGAGATCAACCTATACCGATGATATTGTACTATTAATGAATATCTAAATGATAAATTGTAAAATAATAATTATGATTCACTAATTGTTACTTTGTATGCCAACTAATTAATAGTAAAATTATAGCCCTCTTCCTCTCTCCTACCTTGCTGTGCCCTTACAGGGTCCATATTTATGTACCTAGCTTTAAGCCCTTTTTTAACATCTTTTTTACAATATGGAATGCAAAATAAATGAACAATGAACCTTTTAATGATTATTTTGTTTTAGAGTTCCGTAGCCATTGGTCATATCACCATTCTAGTTATATTTCTTTATAATTATGTAGGTAATCACTCGTTCGGCAAAAAGCCGCTCGGATTACTTCATTGTACCGATAAAACCTGAACAACATCATGATGGTAGGTGCCGAACGCAGGTTACCAATCGGAACGTGCCGAATGAAAGCCGAATATCTTCCGTAATGAATGGACTGCGTGAAAGATGATTTGGTTAGAATGGGTTGGCTCGTGAGATGACGGCTTATAGTAGGACGGAAAAAACACGCTGACTACCACGTGTAATTGGAGAATGATGCAAAATCGGCCGTAAAATAAAAAAATCAGCGAGAATTATCAAATAGTTTATTAATAAAGATAGACAAATTACACTTAATCCCAGCCAAACACATACATGACTGTAGAAAGTACTACAGAGAGGCACTTGTAGGCGATGTAGACGTAGAGCGCCGCAACAACGAGGTGTAGCTTGTGCAGCCAGTACTGCTTCCTCCTGGCATACTCCGTGTGTCGGATGCCATCCTTCATGAGGTACCTCCTCAGTCCCACACACCAGAGCGTCACGTACTCCGTGATGTTGATGTCACAAGTGTCGAAGTTGAAGATGAGTTTGTCGTCAGCTGACAGTGACTTGTACAGGCTGTCAGTGTTGTCGTCCCTAAAGACCCAGCTGTGGGTCGTGAAGTAGGAGAGGGCTATGGATGCCCGGTAGACGCGGTTGTAAAGTTTAATGAACCTGGAATTCAAGAAAAAAAGTATGTTATACGTATGCTCCAGTGATTGTCCGACTTACTCTGATTCAATCGAATTCAATTCTATCAAAAGTCAAAAATCAAAAAAAAAAAAATATAAGTTTTGTTCAAAGGAGTCCTATCATTCATTATTCGTATAATATGCTTGTGAAAGAGCAATACGGATTTATGGTTTTGAACATTTCCTGTCAACATGGTCAATATATATGTATGGGATATATTACGTATATTAAATGTAGTTTAGATAATAAAATAATTTATTAAGTAATAAAATCTACTGTTTATGCACATAGGTAAACGTACTGCAAATCTAGTAATCGAAATAAAGTGCTGTAAGAAAACCCAATTCGGGGTTAAGCTCGCCATTGTAAGTACATAAGCTAAGTTATTGCAATTTAAATGTACATTTTTATTTTGTGTACAATAAAGAATATGAATGGTTATTAATAACAACAACTCTAATATTACAACATCCAACCTGTTATTAAACATAAGCAAAGCTTATGTTTTCTTAAACCATTCCATTTTTATTGATAAATTAAGTAAAATTGGTAAAGAGGATCAGGTTTAGAATGAATCAAATCGTTTCATGCAACTAGAATTCAGATATCGAGAGTAACAAAATTTTACGACAATGTGAAAAGTATTACGATCTCGTATTCCTAACCTCGACGCAAATAACCGTAACCGTCCGTCCTCCGGAAAAAGAACTTAATTGTGTTCTATTTACTGATAACACAACAGTTATCCTGAATAGAATATTTATTTGCGCAAAACATGGTATACAAGGGTGTTAAATATAAATTGAGGCACAAGCATGTTTAGCTAGGATAAAACATAGCACGCAAAATTTTGAAAACAAGTTAAGGCAACAACTATCGGTTTTTGTTTTTTTTTCTGGACCGCAAGAATCACATGAGTCTCATATAAATAAAACTTTGAATAAAACAAATATATGGTTAGAAGTTATCGTACCGGAAATAATTTATTTTCAAAACACAGAATAATACATTTTTCGTTTTGCGAGTAGCAGTGACGAAAGAAATAACACTCAAGTAAAGTTCCTGCCTGGGTTCGAACCCATGAACTACAACTCGTCTAGGCCGTAACCACTGGGTCACCACCGCTGTTTAGATATGTTTCGTTGCCGCCTAAAAAAAATTAAAGATGAGACATCCAGACAATGGCAATGACAATCCAGTTAATGGTATATCACGCACGTATGTTTGCACCGTCATCAAGTATGGTATCATTACAAAATAAAAATGTCTGGGGACGCTCTTTCGTAATTACTAGGATTATTTTAGTACAAAAAAATGTGTTCAACAGGTTAGGCACTAACCACACGATGAAGAAAGAAAGAAGCACAAAAAACATGTGTTCGTGCAATTTTGAATACCTATGGACTGAACTGATTCTTGCAGACCGGTGTATAATTTATACATCCTTTTCACAGTTTCTTGTATAAGGATATTTTATGGCTAATTATGGTGTGGTGATAAACTTTAGATTAGCCAGGCCAAACTTAGGATTTGCCACAACCCCTTGGGTAAAAATGAAGAATTTTAACGATGTAGTGCAGCAGCCATGTCAGGATCAGGAACAGAGGTGTGTTGCGCTTGCTGATGATGATGAATGTTACTTACATGGGCGGCTTTCCCAGCAGTATACAGCCTCCATCCAGTACATAGCCGGGGATGTAGTGCAGCAGCCACGTCAGGATCAGGAACAACGGCTTGTTGCCCGTGCTGATGATGAACATGTACCACACGGCAAGGGGGGTAGGGAGAAAGTGGCCGATTTCTTGGATCTTTGAGGAGACGGGACCTGTCAGAAAAATAATCAGTAGAAACAGCTGTGACCCAATGGAGTTGTATTTTTTGTTCAGTACTTTATTACAGCTTCCAAAGCGTCGAATTTGCCTCGCCAATCATTTAATACCGATTTGTATGCCGGTGTCTCGTACGTACTCGTGTTCCACAGCACCATCCGGGTTTGAAAATTAGAGGTGGGAGTGGGGTTGGGGTGGGATTTCCAGACGACCTTATGGCTATCGCAGGTTAAACTTCGATGAGGGTGATGGAGCAATGTGAGTGTTGTCAAGCGCACGCGTGGCACGTCCTTAACGAACCAAGTCACGTCGCTCTGACTCGTAGCACGCTGTTGGCAACTTCTTTTATTTGTTCTCTCCGCAGTCACGCAACACGCGAGACAAGCAATTCTACTTACATCAATGAAACACGTTCCTCGCACTCAACACGGAGTAGATATGGACGTCGCTGCCACTCCTGGCGCCTACAACACTGCCACGCTTTGTGCTAGTCAACCTGCCACGATGATGGCATGGTGTCTTATTTGACATACTCACTCCAATGGAACAGGTTCCTCGCACTAGACACAGAGTAGATCTGGACTGCTTGCCTGCCACTGCTTGCCATGCCACGCTTGATGCCAGTGTGCCAGCCTGCCACTATGATGGCATTATTAACGTAGTCCACTGGCACGAGAGAGTAGCGTGCGTTGTTGGCCGCATACGTTGCATGGATGAGCCCTGTGGCTGGACCTAGGATCATCTGGAATTAAAAAATACTAATCTTCTCATACTAATACTATAAGGGAAATTATTAAAGGGTGAATAAAAATTTGCTTAGCGACTAATATACTAAATGGGTGACTACTATTTTATACTACGTAAGTAACTATTTATCCGTTCATTTCGACAAGGACAACATAGGAAGGAAGAGCGAGCGAAGCGGGCTTGGGACTTGTGGCACCCCGACTCGGACCTAACCTGTCAGGTTAGGTTCGAAGCGGATGGAGGAGTCTAGTGAGCGGAGGAAGCGCGTGAACTAAGAACCCTTCGTGTTAGGTTACGTTAAGCCCTGCAAACAGAAATAGGGGCTACGACGACGACGCCTTATCTACAATCTAGTGGTTTATGAGCTAGTTTTAGTTAGTTATTACCCTGATCGTATTTAACAACTAGTAACTCAAAGCATTTTCAAGTCGCCGTTTTAAACATTTTTATTCGCCCACTGTTTGTCACCTACTTAGTATTTTAGTCGCTCATATTCAGTATTTTTACACCTTTAATTTGAACTTATTTTCGCTCGTTTAAATACTACCCATATCACTCACCCCGCGCGAACACGTCGGAATAGGCGCGTGTACCCACAATCGATTTTTTTAATGACCAAAAAGTGACGCGCGTGTACGCGTATAAGCCGTTACAAGCTAATACGCGCAGAAAAAGACGTTAGTCTGAAACCGCTCTAAGTTAGTCAGAAAGTTCAAACTAGCAGCCCGTTCCAAACCGTAGAAACGGACAAGAAATTCCATGGACTTGGACACCATTTTAAATTATATTTGGTAATAGCTGTGCCCCGCGGGTCCACGCGCCCGTTTGGGTCGTCTCATAATGGTAATATATAAGCATTGATGTTAAATAGCCTATACCTTCCTCAAGCATTGAGCTATCCTTACTCTTAACTAATAATATAAATGCGAAAGAAACTTTTTGTTTGATTGTTACCTTTTCACGTCTAAACCACTGAACCGATCATTGTGAAATTTTGCATATACGTTGATTACGTTGTATACAGAAGCGGACACAGCGTGCCTTTCATCGCGAAAAAAGTACCTACTGTTCCCGAGGAAAACAACAAAAATGTTCTTATGATAGTAGATGGCGCCACGTGTCTTTCGAATCATGATTGAATTATATTATGACAAGCAGAGTACAACCTGAAGTGATTGTCAAATTCTAAATTAACGCGAGCGAAGCCGCGGCCAAAAGCTAGTCCATTATACAGAGATTTTTTCAAATCCGGCTGGAAGTTCCCGAGATTAGCGTGTTCAAACAAACTCTTCAGTTTTAACATAATAGGTAAGTATAGGTTACAAAATGTTGGGTACATTATTTTTGAACTAGATATAGCTACTTACCCCACTGGCGCCGTACGCGCAGCTGGTGTCAGCCCAGCCCGGCATCGGCTCCCGGTACGAAGAGATTACTGAAACAAGACAAGACAAGTCTTGCCATTCAACCTAGACTGTTCTGCTGGTATACACATACACATGAGAGGTATAAGAGGTGTGGTGCCTCACAATTTTATCCTTCACTATTTTGAGAGCAGTTTTGATAAGAATTTTGCAGTGTAATTAGAGTTACACATTTCAGCTGTGTCTCTGCGGTAGCAAAGTGTCTGCTATACCTCTGGCATTGCAGATAGAATCAGAATCTTTATACCCATGCAATAAATGACGTCATTCGCCCGGTTGATGCAGACGACGAGAGTCGACACCGCGCCGAAGATCAAAAATGGGAGACATTTGCGCATAAGTGATCAACTCATGTCATGGCAGTTCCGCAGCGATAAGTACGGTTACTCCCTTACCATCAGATGAGCCGTCGGTGTCGGCTTGTCTGCCATACAATAATAACCCTTATGTCTTACCGATTGCGGGTCTCACGATGCTGATAGGCATGTCCCCAGCTCTGCTCCTCACCACCTCTTCGGCCACCGCCTTTGCGAACGTGTAAGTATTGGGGTAGCCCTTGATGAGGCTGCAGGTAAAAGGTACTTTCTGTAGCCAATTTAGCAAGATGTGTCGTTGGTCTAGGTGTCGCAAGTGCGTTGAATATCCAGGTCGGGCAAAGTGTTTAGAGACTCCACAACCCAGTTAGGACTGGGTTGTACGTTGCCACTTGGTAAGACCGGACTGAAGTATCTGTTCGTCCGTACAAGGTGGGCGCAGCCGTTCGAAGCCGTTTTGATTCAATCTTTTGCAAGACATAACATAACATCACGCCTGTCACATATTTCGCCAGTTAAGTTTAAGTGAGGTTAAGTTAAGTGTAAGATAGGGCACAAAATCAGACTCCGTGACTACTACTGAAATATTTCTGATGTAAAATCCCAAAAACACATTGCCTGACCGGGGAATCGAACCCAGGAGCTCATGCTCAGTAGTCGCGCTTGCGCCCACTACACCAACGAAGCAGACGTTCATAGGTATGTATAGAAGCCGCTGTAGTCTCATCGCACTGTTTAAACTAAGATTTACACTCACTTGTCAGCAATAGAGTCGAACCTCGCTTGGTCGAAGCTCTCGGCCATGCTGATCATCAGCTCGGGTGGCACCGGTGCCTCGTAGAACTGCTCCAGGACCTCCTTCTCCACGAACCGGTCGGTCGCGTTGGCGTACGTCGTTGAGACGTACACGAATGACCTGGAATGGTGACATAGCATCCACAACATGCCTGTATTGCGCCAGGAGTGTGTGTACTATACACACATTTCGCATAGTTTATGTATATTTTGAGCATTGTGTGTAGAAAGCGATGGATGAGAGAGATCTACGAAGGAGGGTACGTGCCCAGAAGACGAGTGTTTAGTTTCGCCGTCCATTAATTGTGAAGCAATTTAATTTTGCATCAGACACAACGATACATAATTTAGTTAGTAAGTACACTTAAAAATATAAATAATATAAAATAAGTATAAAATGTCCGTAATCAAATTTAAAATAAAATAAGTTAATTTCATTACCTAATCAAACCATTATTATAAAATAAAAACACGTTAAAATTCAATACATAATCAATATTAAAAATTATTAAATCAATATAAATTATAAACTATTTTAAATTCTGTTTTGATTATTTTACAGTTTTACCTGCCCTAGGTCCGATATACGGGTGCATGTAAGGCCTGCCAGTGCCTCATGAAAGATCCGTTCAACCTGTTGGCAACAACTTTAAGAAGACTGTTGCCGCTGCCCCGCACTGCTGGCATAAAGACAGTCAATGCGGACGCTTGCGAACATTCTCAATGCGCTGCAGAAGCGAGGTAGCCACAGCAGCACCCTCAGCCCGTTATTATATTGAACGCGATTTCTGTTGCAGGGATATCTCTGCAGCTAGGCTACTGATACAGCGAGGGGACACAGAAGCAGCTGTAGTCTTCGTCTCCGCTTACATGCCCGAGGCAGATGAGCCGCCCCCGCATGACCTCGCCCGCCTCGTGACCTACTGCGAGAGCACAGGGCTGGAGGTTGTCATAGGCGCCGACGCAAACGCTCATCATCCTCTGTGGGGCATGGACACGCAAAACGCAAGGGGTAAGGCTCTAGTTGACTACTTGTTCACAACTAACTTAACCCTACTTAATACAGGTTCCGAACCAACCTTCGTAAACAGACGTAGCCAAACAATCATCGACCTCACTCTGGCAACGGAGGGCGCAGCGGCCACCATCACCGGCTGGCAGGTCTCTAAGGAGGCCTCCTGCTCGGACCACAGGTGGATCCGCTTCGACATACAGGTCGGTGTGACTCCAATACTGCCACGGCGCAACCCGCGCAACACTGACCGAGCTGCCTATACACGCATCCTCGAAAACAAGCTTGCGTCAACAAACTACTGGATGACCTACGAGGACACGCCGCAGATCGACGAGCGTGTAAGTCATCTCACTAAATCAATGCTAGAAAGCTACCATTCATCCTGCCCGGAATCCACTCCGCCCACAACACCAGGTAAGCAACCATGGTGGGGAGCGGATCTGGAACGTAAGCGCGGGAAGGTTAGGGCAGCCCTAAACAGAGCCATGAATACCTGTGCTGATAAGGATTGGGATGCGTACTACGCGGCCAAATCTAGCTACAAAAAATGCATCAGATTCAGGAGCTCAACCGGATGGCGGAAATACTGCGGCAACATCGAATCCTGCCAGCAAGCAAACAGGGTAAGGAAAATACTGGCACAGCAGAGCCCGTCTGGGCCCACAGTTCTCCGGAAACCCGACAACACACTTACCACCTCACCAGAAGAGGCGATGCGCGTCCTTATCGAAACTCACTTCCCAGGTTGCGCTTTCGCTCAGACCATTGACTGGACAGAGGTAACCCAAACGCCCACAGAAAACGACTGGCGCTACGCACACAAAGTGATATCACTGGAGAAACTCCAGTGGGCGATCAGGTGCTTCCATCCCTTCAAGGCGGCTGGTCCGGACGGAGTCTTTCCCGCCTTACTGCATTGGGGAGGATTCTCTGTCGCCAGTAGACTGGTACCCATAATGAGAGCGTGCCTGGCCTTCAGATACGTTCCAAAGGGATGGAGGGAAGTGAAGGTTATATTCATTCCTAAGCCAGGTAAGAGTGACTATACCAACGCCAAATCCCACCGACCGATCAGCCTGACCTCCTTCCTCCTTAAAACCATGGAGAGAATTTGCGAGAGAGAGCTGAGGGATGGCGTGTTAAAAACTATCCCATTACATGCTAATCAGCATGCATACAGCTCGGGTAAGTCCACTGAATCCGCTCTCCATCTAGTGGTCGGCCGGATAGAAGAAGCGATACATCAGAAGGGCACCTGTCTGGGTACTTTCATAGACATCGAAGGAGCCTTCGATAAAACAAACTTCTCCAGCATTAGCACCGCCCTCTCTCGACACGGAGTAGAACAGGTACTGACTGACTGGATCACTAACATGTTAAGTAAACGAGTGGTTCGTCTTGCAGAGGAACAGCAGATGGCCATGATAGCCAGAGGCTGTCCCCAAGGAGGCGTACTATCCCCCCTCCTCTGGAATCTGGTGATTAATGATCTTATCACTAAACTCAACGCGAACCATTTCTACACAATAGGGTACGCTGACGACCTCGCCATCCTCATCTCGGGGAAAGTGACGGGCACAATCTGCAATCTCACTCAACAGGCGCTACGCATCGTTGAACGGTGGTGCAGAGATTTCGACCTATCAGTAAACCCCACGAAAACGGTACTAGTCATGTTTACCCTAAAACGAACACTAGGCCTCTATCGCCTACCCAAACTTTTCGATACAGAACTCCAGTTAGCCGACGAGGTCAAGTACCTGGGAGTCATCCTGGATAGTAAGTTAAACTGGAGTAGTCATCTAGACAACAAACTAAACAGGGCCTGCATCACCTTTTGGCAATGCAGAAAGATGATAGGTAAGAAGTGGGGCCTATCCCCTAAAATTATACTTTGGTTATATTGCGCGGTGATCCGACCCATGATCACCTACGGGGCAGTAGTCTGGTGGCCCCGCACCAGACTAGCCACGGCCTCCATTAAACTGCAACGCATGCAAAGGCTTGCCTGCATGGCGATTACAGGTTGCATGAGGACTACTCCGACCGCAGCTCTCGAAGCCATGTTGGGCCTCCCACCGCTCCATCTGTTTATACAGCAGGAGGCGACGATGACGGCAGTACGCCTTAATACACTTCAACTTTGGGGTAAGAAAGAAACACAGCACACTGCCGTACTGGAGGGATTCTATATTGAGTTCCCCCTGGCAAAAGCAACAAACGATCGGATACCCAAACAGTTCGTATTCGACAAAAAATACAAAATCCAACTCCATGAGGACCACCGCTGCGAGGGATTGAGCCCTGCGGAACTACGGATCTTCACAGATGGATCTAAAACAGGTACTGGCACTGGAGCTGGAGTCTTCTCGGAAGATCTCAACATCCATATTGCCACACCACTGGGGGTCCACAACACGGTTTTTCAGGCAGAATGCATGGGCATTTCCCTGGCGGCATCAGCCATCTTAGCCAGGGGGGTTGTGGACCACTCTATTCGTATACTCTCAGACAGCATGGCTGTTCTGTTAGCACTAAACAACCATATAGTTAACTCTGGGTTAATACACGAGTGTCACCAACGCCTGAACCAGGTTGGTAATCACAATAATATAACCATCCAATGGATCAAAGGACACAGCGATTCCCGAGGCAATGATGCAGCGGACGAACTCGCTAGAAGGGGATCGAGCATGGCAGCAGTGGGTCCCGAACCCATTGTGCCACTCCCCTTCGGGTACCTACGCACACTGGTAAGGAAACGAACCAGCGAACAACACCACAAGCTGTGGCTGGACCATGGCGAGTGCAGGCAGGCCAAGGAAGCACTTCCTACTATCGATGGCCGCCTCACCAAACGAGCGCTTAGGCTGTCCAAACTACAGCTGCGCACACTCACAGCCGCCATCACTAGACACGGCTCTTTTAATAAACACCTCTTTGTCATAGGAGTCACAGACAGCCCCCTGTGCCGAGCCTGCATGGAGGAAGAAGAAACAGCAGCCCACGTGCTTCAACATTGCCCAGTGGTTGCAACATACAGGGCAAAGTACTTCGGTACCCCAGGTACTCTCCGCGAGATTGTCAGCAACACCAAGGCGCTGCTGGCCTTTCTCGGGGAGTTAGGGTGGATCGAATAGATTTCCCACCCGCACGCAAAATACGCGCTTTGATGTGGAGTTGCGGACACCAGCCCGTTATACAATACAATACAATACAATATATTGAACGCGGAGAGCGCTGTAGGATTTCTGCAAATATGACTACCCGTATAAAAAGATATGCTATAGGCTCGAAACATCTTCACAACCTTGGAGCTACGAGCAAACCTGTGGGCAATCATATTTCCCCTCACCGACACTCCTTTCTCGCTCAATATCAGCGTCGTCCTGTAGGTCGGACGTCTCAATCAGCCCAATAAATGGCCCAGATACTTAAAAGTTTGTACCCGCTCCAAGGGCACCCCACAAAGCCTTACGGGTGGAGCCTCCGCTGGACACTAAGAACCCGTATTGAAAACCATAAGCTCGTTCTTTTTGACGTTACATTTTAAGCCATTTATATGAGCGTACGTTTCGCAGATGCTTATTAGCTCTCTCAGTCCCCCTATTGACGCGCTCAGCAGCACCATATCACAGGGGCGTGCCGTCCATAGAGGCAATTAGGCCTAGCCTACCCTACCAACAACGCCAAATGCATTTATTATAACTATGTAATAAAATAATATCGTTTTATTTTTAACAATTGGTGCTACGACCATCCTCATCAGCTCGTCCGGCAAGTATGAATGGCAAAAGCAGAACGTGAATAGCATGGCCAAAACACGTGGCAGGTACCTGCATGCTGTAGGTGCTCGATGCTGAGTCCGTCATGTCCTGGAGACTGGACCTCTGGCCATACACTCTATGGTCTTAGCTACTCGTATGTCAGCAGCTGAGAACTTAACTCTTGGTTCCAGGACAGTGCACTGTGACTCGGCATCGACCACCTCAGAGGGTGGAATACTGCTTGGCTCGACACAAAACTGGGATTTAAAAACATTGGCAATATCCCTTTCAGCAGACACGCCATCGACGCTCACTGAAGGTTGTGCTTTTTTGTAGACTCCAAAAGTTCCGAAAGTCTTCTTTAGTGTGCAACTCGGCTAGGATGACCATCTGGATTTGGTCTTGGTGATTTTGGCACCATCTTAATTTAGATTTAAAGGTCTTTCGAGTGTCACACATTTCCTCATAAACTACGCCTGACGTAGGTTTGCCACAATTAAGCCACTCATTAAACCTAAGCCAAGCGTACGAGTGAACCTCGCTAACGTGCTTATTCCAACCCACCATCCGCTTCGACCTCCTACCCGTGACTCGTGTCTTCCTGCTAACAATGTCGGCCTCCCTTAGGGCGGATACCACATCCCGATACAGGCAATCAATTATTAGATTGTGGTCCGAATCACTACACATGCGATCACAAAAAGTGGACAATACGCGTGGAAAGTCAACATTTCGCAATCGCCGATGATGTTCTTGCCTGTAGGTGTAGATAGCATCTGAGCTTTTTTCTCCCCACACAACTAAGATGTCGTAGGACATACTCTGCTTGTAATGTGTGCGTCTAATTAACTTTGTCTATTCTTTTTTACTAAGCGCAATTTGATAATGAGTCAAGTTGGCGTGAATGCTCCTAACAATAAATAATTCGAAATTAAAGTTGAATGAAACCATTCATGTCTATAAGATGGCCAATAGTTTACGTCAATTTCACACGGGATGTATGTCGCTTGAAATTGTAGCTTAAATCCCGATTTACATTGGTGTTTTGTTCAGCGAAGTGGATGATGTACCTAACAGTGAGCAAGGACAGTCGTGTTACCCAAACGGACAGTAGCGAGTCAACTTGGTAGTAGTATAAACAGTCACTGTATAGATGCTCGGCACCAATGTAATTCGGGCTTAAGAGTTCCTTACTTGAGTTTCGTGCAAGCCTGTCCGAGCAGCACTGCCTCCCTGGTTCCGCGCACGTTGATCATAGTCGCGACTCGCAGCGCCTCGTCGAAGCGTGTCGTGGCAGCCATGTGGAATATCATGTCCACCTGCAACAGTACTATGTTGTTTGAGCTGCTCACTTTGTATGAGTATAATGGGGACCCTAGTATAAAGCGGACCCTAGGGGACCATCCACTGTGGCTGCTGTTATTTTACTTCTAGCTTTTAAGAGTGAACATGGGCTGCGATTTCTCCATACAAAGATTCTGAACAAGTCGACATGAGTTGCCATGGCTGACCTGGAAGTCTTTAAATAGACTCCGGACCCAGGTTGGTCGCAGCAAGGAAAACCTGCTCAGATGGAGATTCATTAATGACTCTGCCCTGCAGTGTAAATGTGGTGCTGTTGCACAAACGCATGTGGTAGTATCGCACAAACTTAATATCGTTTCCTGCGTGTCCTGTTGTTTGTTCACTTCAGGAACGGATGGACGCTTCCGAAAGCGCCAAACTAGTAGCTCAGTTCTGGGCTGACACAATTTAGATTGCCATCGACACGCTAAGAAGAAGAAGAGGACTACCAGAGAAATTCTAAAAGATATTAATATAAAAGGAATTGATAGGATCCTAGACATACTCTCTCCTAAAAATTTTTGTGTCAGCGTAGTCCGCGAGGTCCGTCCGTTAGGTCTGAATGATTCCTTTTACTTTAATAGCTAGCCGTACAATAACTTTTTTTGAGAGGGCGCCATCCTTCCTTGTTTGGCAAATAAAACAAATGAACCGCGCAGTTACCGTGGTTGCAATATTGGGTGGTAGGCAGGTAGGGCAAACCCATTCTAGAAACATCACAGGGAGCAGAGAATTTCGGTATAGTCAACCACTCATTAGGGACACCAATTTGACATTGATGACACCTTTATTACTACCAGCAGTACCTAAAGGTGATTGTCGTAGTGGTAGTGGACCACAGACGTGCAGTTGTAGACCAAAAAGACAATCTCTGCATGTACTTCATTCAACATGCAGAAATTGTCATTTTGGAACCGAATGACGGTCAGATGTATGGATGGATTTTGTACGTTTCACCCGGAAATGGATAAAAATAAAGGTTGTAAAAGTACTCTTAACGAAGTCGTCTCCTCGTCATTACGATCATTTTTTTTTTTGGTCTGGGAACCTTCTTGTTACGGAGATATTGGGGGTTAAAGTTCCGACTTTTTCAAGTAGGTACACTTTACTTTAATTACCTCCACGATCCCCATACTATTCAATGCATCCATCATCACAATGTTTTGAGTGCGTTACCTTGAGTCCTACCGTAAAACGCGAATTTTCAACCCAAAAAAAATCGTTTTCCGGCAATAATTTTTCGTAGAGTTACTTAGTTTGATGTATAGACTGCTTAGTTGACGGTTTCGTGAAGGGTCCATTTACACCGTCCATGAATCTCAGATGTAAACAACTTGAATCGGAGTCGATTTTATTCATTTCGCTCGTAATTGATATATTGTGCCATTTTGATTTACCTGAGTGGTGATGGCGGCCCAGTCCTGGTCGCTGAGGCCGAGCCTTATCTCGGCCACGTCGCCTTCGATCGGCACGATCCGTTCTGCGAAGTTCGGCTTCTTCTTTCTAACCATGCTGAACACCTGCAAATAACATCAATATTGTCTTTACTACTGTAGTAATATTCAGCTGCATCGCTGGCTTAGCGGTCGTATGTACATACATGCGACTGCTGCACGTGCGTCATGCAGCGCTGAGTCCCAGGTCAACCTGAGAGTTTTTAAAGATTAAATAAAGTTAAAAGTAAATACTTGAATGTGAATTTTCATTCCAATAGGAATTCTCTCGTTCTCTTGCCTAGTTATTGACAACCATAACAGACGTGGAACTTAATGGCGCGTTTAAATTATTCCGTCGTAGCCCGTTTTCGATCTCGAACCGGCCAATTCGGTGAACGAATTTGGTTATTTTAAACGGAAAGCAGCCGCCACATTGGTGACCGACCATTGGTAAACGCGCCATAAACATAATATGTAACCAAATGGGGGTAAATTATTTATGGGAAATAAATGAATATACTGAGTGAACGACTATTATAGTAAGTAACTAAAACAAATACAGAAAAAAAACTATTTATCATGGCATTGCGGCAAAATGAACATAGGAAGCAAGCGAAAACGAAGGGAGCGGCGTTAAAAATATTTTATTTACCGAGCACAACAATGCGCGATATACTCACTTCGACAGTTCACAGTATATGAGCTTATAGAAGTATTTCTTGGCGCGTATTAATCTCATTTTTTACTATAACTTACTTATATTGATATTTACAAGAGTAATTGCATTGACGTAATTCAATTACAGGAGCAATATAGGCGTATATGGTATTTCAGCGGTGTAATATAAATACGTTATAAGTAAAGGTAGACTTATAATGTGAGCCCTTTTCGCGACTTATATTCGAATATAAGTCTCATATAGTCCTCGATAAATGACGGTTCTAGGAAAGTTTAAAAACCACTTTTTGCTAGTTGGGTAATAAGCGAGTCCTAGAATTATCACACTGTTCGTATTGAACAACTTAAATTATTTTCAAGTCGCCATTTTAAACATTTGTATTCGCCCATTGTTTGTCGCCAACTTAGTATTTCAGTACAATTAATTTGAACTTCCTAATACTTCTGGAAATACAGTCGTGCAGTTAGGTGTACGTATGACAGTAGTGTTCAACTGACCGGATCCTGCAGCATCTCTTCAACCCTCTGCTGTATGCTCATGCCTTTCCTCGGCCGCAACAGAATGTACACCTTGTCGATATCGCACGCTCTGGAAACATAAAAAGTCAATTTAGCCAGAATGTACAACAATTTGTGCGTCGAATCTACAACAGTTTCTCAAGTAGCTATGCCTTAAATTTTATGATTTTTGACGTCATCATCAGTCTGTACCTGGCATCCACCTCCATCCAAAAACTTTTAAACTTAATTGTTTTCTCGTTTCTTGACATCTTGTCTTCATGTTTAAAACATGTTTTTAGTTGTTTTGTCAACTTTGTGACTTAATATTATTAAACGGTAGGCGATCAAAACTCCAGAACTTTCAGGTCTCATCTACTCTCATTTTAGTTTAGTAATTCATCGGGGTACGCCTATCTCTGGTGTTCCAGCCTTGCAGGAGACACGAAGATTGGTTTGATACCTCACCTCTCTCTTACAAATTTTTGGAGGGAAACTCCATACAAAACGAGAGGACGGTGCTGGTACTTTGACTGTCACCAGAGTGCAGTGACTATCTATAGCTCCAAGGCGATCTCTTTTAAGTCAGATGTTATTTCTTACCTGAAGAGCTTCTCTACGAGCTGCTTGCCGAGGAAGCCGGAGCCACCCGTCACAAGCACGACAGCATCCCGGTAGAACTGCTGGACGGCGGAGTCTCCGCGCTCCGTGGCCTCGATCATCGCCTTCTGGCGGGACAGTGCCTCCAACTCCACGGCTAACGCTGGGTCCATGGTGTTCTGGTCTGACATGGTCTTCTGTAGCAGTAGGATATGTTTAAACTAAAAGACAGATGTGTTGCTGAAGAAGTGGAGGAACAAGCCATTTCTTCCCAGCTAACACTAGGAAGTGGCGTTTTGGATTACTGCATTACATTCGGTCAACCTGGGAATACAAAGCCGGGACTTAATCAGAAGTAGTGCTCGCAACCAATACACCGACGAGGCAGATTGAATACCGGAACATCATCACCATCTGCCTAGCCTTTTCCAACTATATTGGTGTCTGTATAAGTTTTTAAACTGACATGCTCACTAACATTATCATTAACACTGAAGACGGGATATTTACCATGCTTACTGTTTGTATGGGTTTTCTGGGGGGTTACCATGACGTGTTAAAGCAGTATTGTTGTAATGTCAATACAGTGTGGGAAAGACACAGAGCTACAGGGGACGGCTAGCGCTATTCCTTTCTCACTCTGGAATAAGATTAAAACAATACTGCTTTAAGACGTCATAGTATGCCACTTGTAATATGTGACGTTTAAAAAGTGCTGATATATGACCTGAATTTGAACAATTCTACGTACGTATTACATTGGGGTATCTAGCGTAATGCGACCTTCACTACTTCGACAAGCTCAAGTGACGTGCAGCTTCAGACAGCGGCTACTGACCATAGAGAAGTCTTTGCTACTCACAATGTAAATGAAACAAAGGACATGTGGGTGTGGCGCTGGACAGACATGTCTGTAGGCCGCGCTTTGGTCCATGTCAATTACCTGGGTTATATCACGCGAGGTACTTCCAAGCAGCCTCTCCATTCCTTTGAGGGACTTGGAGCCTATTGTTTGTAGGGGTTGTTGTGATCAACCACACCACAACTCAGTTTTTAATTTCTTCCTTTCACACAACTGTAAACCAATCACTATAACGTATAAAAATACCTATAGATCATTATATTATTCGCACTAAGCAACCACGTACTTAAACGACACTGAGTAAACTACTACATTGTATGTTAGGACATGTCTGAGAGCACTCTTGTCCTTCGATATTTTCTGACACGAAGTGACTAGCAAATGGAATGTTAAGTCTGGTGTTTTTTAAATGTCTTAGTACTAGTCGCTTACAGCTCCCGTGGTTATCCGTATGATTGCAGTGTTTTCTTTTAGGCTTGACTGTCGTTTTGTGTAACCTCTTTGTAACAGCATGCAATGTTTTACTATATTATACGTAATAGTGTACTCATTGTTGAAGAGCCAAATAAAATAAATAAACACTCAGTTTTAAAACGCACTCAGTTTATTCAACGTAATCAGTCAAGTTCGCGTTGTTTTTGGCACTAAAGCACAGTACAATTCTAAGTGGTAACACAATCACGACGTGCAGCGACATTTCTGTTCCGCACTTGTAGCAGCAGAAGAGAGCAAAGTCTAGAAGATTACTGTAGAACTGATGCGTTTTCCCTCCATTCACTACTTACTCCAGTACTTACTACAGTATTTTCTCCGTAATACCGAAAACGCGAGCTTGCAGAATGTTGGTGTTATTTATATAAAATCGTTTTATTTGACTGCTCAGCATTATTGTAGAGTGAATATCACGTGCGGCCATGTGCCAAGGTACAAGTCACGCGCTCAAAATCTGATCTAACTTCAATATTTACTTCAATTATTATGTCTACGAAGACCTACAGAATTCTTCTTGTGCATACAAATAACCTAGTGACTGATTTGACTATGGTTTAAGAACTTTATTATTCCTCATCAAGAATTAACAATAATTCACTTACTGAGAAACTAAATTTAAATTAAATGTCTATGAGCGTACAGAATCTACGTTCATAGCAAAAAAATAACAAATATGAGGTAAGCGACCACAATAACCAAACACTTTGACTGCTCTGCTTCGTCCCCATACATTATTATGTTACACAATAACTTTAAAAATAGGTCTTTGTGTTATTCTGGTGTCATCATCACCAACTACGTCGGGGTCGGCTTCCTGCCTAACCGGGTGCGGCTGAATACCAATACATTACAAGGAGCGACTGCCTATCTGACGTCCACAGCCATAATTATACACCTTTTTGTGTTATTTTGGTGTAAAAGTTATATTACTGTAAAGTTTTATCAAAATCTTTTCTGTGATTTTTGCGTGAAAGAGTAACAAATATCGGGGCATCGATACTTGCTCACTAGTGCGTTATGCGTTGGAGCTGACGGTCCTGAGGGCCTCGACGGTATTACATGCTGCCAGCGTTAAAATGATCATTAACAACCAAAACTGCGTTGGATTTACATAAGGTAAACCGAAACTAAACAAAAATCAAAATTACAAATTAAAAATTTATAAATAAATGAAAGATACGGCTTATTCTGAGGTCATAAGATAGATATTTATTTACACTATAACATACACTCTAAAAAATTTTTTTTTTTTCTATAGGTACTTAATATAAAAGGTATAATTTGTTTGTATGTAGTGGTAATCTCCAGAACTAATGATCCAACTCTGAATTTTTTTTCACTGGTGGAAAGCTACATTTTTCGTGGGGCTACCCACGAAAAAGTAGCTTTCCACCAGTGCCGCCAGTGCAGCCAAAAGCCAAAAATGCAGTCTTTTTTATACATATGTATATTTATATATCGAGCGAAGTGCTAGTAATTAAATAGAACTCAGTTTACCCCGTCTTATAAAACGACACTCGCTGCGTCGTTACCGTTATGTGCGCAAATTAACCCACAGGAACGTATTTAATTTAGCCTATAACACTCGGGGATAATGTAGCATCTCGATAGTGAAAGAGATTTCTGAATCGGATCAGTAGTTTCGAAGATTACCCCTTATATAATTCTATCGACTTCTAATTTTATAACTTAGTACGTTTAAGACTTAGTTAAGTATGACTAATTCATAACTCGTCCTATAATTTATTGTTCATAAAATATACCTAAAAATATGATACTGTATGTTATAATTATGTTTTAAATATATTTACATTATATACAGACTACAAATAGAACTAAATTAATGATAAAATGTAAGACTAAAAGTAAGAAAAATATAAAAAATTACCCCTTACATACAAACTGACAAACCAATTTTATCTCTTTATTATAGATCAGCAGTTCTTTTTCCTTTCTTTCTTATTGATGACTACGTTGGCTCATAATTACGTGTTTTACGACAATTACTTGTTGCCGACTCTCGCCCTTGACCCTAATAGTAACCTGATATATTATATAAGGCCATGTACCTACCAGTATCTCGATGTGACGGAGTAACGGATAGAACTTGACCTCATTTTCTTTTTAAAGAGTCATCGGATTCACGTAAAACGACAATAGTGCATTTTGATTTAAGTAGGCAAGGTTGTTATGGAGCCGGGAACTGCAGTAAAAGTGGTCCCGTATAAATAAAATATATGGGACCACCGCGCAGGCTTCCTCTACCAATTAAAAAATGAATCACTTCAATCGGAATAGTAATCACGGAGAAATCGGCACACATACACTAATGGTCGAGTGCAATTAGACAATAAGGCGGAACGAAGTTTATAGTGGTCCGATTTTCATCATGGGGCTTTTCTTATTGAGTTCCTGGAGGAGTGGAGAAGAAAGTTAAAAAAAAAATTACGCCGCTCCCGACTTTTTTTTATTTTGTATATTTTTTTTTCGTTTATGAATAACTTCAAATTCGATGGAATCATATTAACCTGCGTGCATCAATTAAACGCCAATTTTGTCTGTTTCTTTATTAATTATTGTCGATATTACATCGACAATAATTAATATCATTCAAGCATCAAGTATCATTCAAGTATTTTTTGAATATTTCCTATTTTCTTCAATTATTTCTTAAATATCTAATTTTAAGTCTAAGATTTCTTTTGAAATTGGTAGCTCATGGTTTTTCACAGACAACTGGACCAGAAAATATTTACGAAAACCACTTTCATGAGTGTAGTGACTTAAAATTCATTCGCAAATGTCAGAAAACCGTCTATGTTAATGAAGGCATTTTTTTTCAGAAATGTTTCTATTAAACTTAATGTGCAAATTTTTGTACAAATCCTCATTTTATTAGCTATCTAATGAGGTTTAATAACTGGACAAAAAAATTTAAGGATACTCATTAGTTACTGCTGAAAAAGTAAAATATGACAAAAGGCCTCAATCGCTAAGAATTGGGAGCGGTATCGGTATCGGTATTGATATTGAATTGCGCGCAGAGACCCAAGCTTGCAACTAATTTTAAATAGAAATCGTGAGAAATGGTTACGTTATAATTACGATAACTTTTGTAAATTTATCAGCGGCCCCATTCCACCTTCGTCAGCAATAATCAACGGTTATGGAGTACCTCCAAATATTTTTTTTACTTTTTGTTATCTGTGGATAGCAGATATAATAAGGATATTTTCAGGATAATATTTACGTTGACCGTCGTAGAAAAAAGTTGAGAAAAATGACCTTCTTTAACTTTAACTTAGACGATTTCCTGATAATTCTGAATTAATTTTTAGTCACTTCACTCGTAAAAGTGGTTTTCTTGAATATTTTTACGTCCAGTTATCTGTGAATAAGCATCAGTTATCAATTTCACAAGAAATCTTAGTCATAAAATTCGATATTTTAAAAATAATTGCAGAAAATAGGAAATTTTCAAAATTCTTTCCCTAATACTTGAAATATGCATTACATCGACAATAATGAATAAAGAAACAGACAAAATTCGCGTTTAGTTTAAGCGATGCACGCAGGTTATACTATTACGCCATAATATGAATCCATCAAATTTGAAGTTATTCATAAACGAGAAAAAATATACCAAACGAATTCAAAAAAAAGTCGGGAGCGGCGAATTTTTTTGTTTAAACTTTCTTCTCCACTCCTCCAGGAACTCAATAAAAAAGTCTAATACACTATAAACTTCGTTCCACCTTTTGGGTATTTTTTGTCTAATTGCACTCGGCTATAACATGAAAAGAGATGCTCTTCCTGCCCGATGCTGCCTCTTTTTTAGAAGTTTTTAAAAACAGCTTTAGCACGTAGTACTTCACTCTCCTAATTGAACAGGCCTAAGAATCCTTAAACAAAACACTTTCTGGTACATACCTGCTAATCTTATCACTCACTAAATCTAAAAACCGCAATACTGACGTTCACTGATCAACCAAATTATAATTAATTTCACTTTTTTATGTTATTACAAACAACCGACTGGTTGTCAGCAGCCCTCACTGCAGTTTGACGACTAAATGCTGTGCCTTGACCGGAAAAACTACTTTAAAGGTTTTTGGAACCTTACATACATACAGTGTATTCCTTATTAATATTAAAACTAGCTGTTTGCCGCGACTTTCCCTAATTGTTATTTTTAAATAAAATGCTTATGTTAGATATACAAAATCAGCTATCTGCCAGTAAAAGTCCCGTCAAAATTGGTCCAGCCGTTTTGGAGATTAGCCGGAACAGACAGACGAAAATTCAATTAAATGTTTTTTTGTTATAAGTACCGATTAATTAAGTACTATTCATTTGCATTCAGTTAAAAGCTGTTATTTTGAAATTACAAACAGACATTGTTTATCGACTAGTATTCCTGAAGTTAACTCTAAGCCAATCGAATGCCGATTAGAATATAAAAATAGTGAATGTTAATATGTATCATTTAGGAACCTCTACTTGGGTGCATCACGGCACCCAAGCAGAATTATTTCGACTGTATAAAATAGTAGTTTATATTATAATTATCTTTTCGGTGTAAACTGTAACGAATTGGGTCGAGCAACCTCCATGGTTGTTCCTTACAGCTTGGATGGGTAAATCAGTTTAACAAATGAATATCTTTTCAAGAAAGTCAATGCAGTAGTCGTCTGCCTAGCCTTTTCCCCAATTATGTTGGGGCCGGCTTCAAGTCTAACCACGTGGGTAACACGATATCCCTTCGTATGACTGATTGTCAGACTTTCGAGCCACTGACTACCGGTAGCGACTGTCGGCCCGAGCGGCTGTTATTATTTAGCCACGAGCTCTTCAATACATAACATCGAACATCGTGCATGTAATCCCCGAAGGATTAGGTGTAGGTACTACCTATTAGGTACACCTCGTACCTAATAGGTAGTATCTACACCCACATTTCACTTGTTATATTTTTAATTCCCATGTATTAGGCGGCGAGCCTATTGCTATCAACCGCGAATAAATTCCAGAATCCGTGGCTGCTAGTGAGAAATTCCTTATGGAAACACCCCAATAACACTGCCCGACCTGGGAATTGAACCCAGGACCTCATGCTCAGTGGTTGCGGCCACTAGACCAGCCAATAAAGAGAATAATAATCAATACATAGTGTAGTCACGTCAACACTCCAACCAAACGTAAATAAAATCTAAATGATTAATGTAGGCGCCTGCTCATAGTTCTAGAGCAATTCATCAAGCATGCGTTTTGCGTCTACGATTTATTTTTATTATATTCGCTATTGTAAGGTATCAGAAGGCTCGCTAGAAAGTTGAAGCTTTTCTTGAAGAAATTCCAATATTGTGCGTGAACAATAAACGGCGACCGTCAGGAGATTGCAAGAAATTCGCTAACATTCAGTACACGAGTTGCGTCATACTCGGCGATACGAAAGTTATAAGAAGAACGAAAATTGGAGGCTACTCCAATACAAGCAGCCGGTCTGGTCTTCTGTGCCAACGAATCAGCTAAAGATCATCATTTGTGACTGCAAGTTACTGCTATTTTGTAACCCTACATTGCACGTGTAAGCGGACACGCCTTTTATGCCTTTTTTTTTTTTTCGGATGGGAAATCATCAAATTACCCCCCCACTCTGGGCGCAGCGGAAGGGAGTGCCAAACTTGTACTGACTAAAACCCATCCATGTTCCTTCTTTGCCCTTTGTGTTCCAGGGCCACGGTATCTCTTTCGAACAGTCCCGCAGCCCGCCTTTTATGCCTGGGGTCTTTATTTAAGCTTGAGTATATATTTTTTCATATTTATTTTTTATTATTGTTGTGTTCTAGATGGTGCTAGCTGACATGTGACAATAATTTACTGTATTGGATTCTTTGTTAATGTTATCTTACACACTATTGTATAGAATCTGGTTCTTCTAACTAACAGACAGATGTGTTGCTGAGGAGCTTGTTCCGCACTTCTTGTTCCCGGCTACAACACCAGGAAGTGTCGAAGGGTGGGCGTATTGGGGGCTGTCTCTTGTAAAATTTGACGTGCAAAAAATGCTGATTATCAGTCTAGTTTGAATATATGACTTTTGATTTTGATTTGATCTTATGGGAAATCTATCGAGTCATCAATATCATCAAGTGCCTAGGCTCCTTTGTTCCGTTCGTTCTCACCAATGTACCACCAATTCCCAAATTCCATACATAATCCTTTCTAAAATACCGCTATCCCAACAACTAGCCTTTATGAGTGCTATATTCCATAATCTTATAGATTTGATATACCAAAATAAGGGGTAGCAGCCCTGAGTATACCTGATATTGGTTTAAATTTTGATGTGAGATAATAGTTATGTTGCTAATTTTTTATTGTGTTAATTTAATTATGATGTTTTTTTTTTTTTTACTTTTATACTATGATTTTTATTATTTCAAACACAATGTAAATTGTTTGTGAATAAATTGAATTGAATTGAATTGTATTTGATATTAATTTCAGCTTGATGCCTCCACGCGTTCCTGCATGAGAAAAAGGGTCTCTCTTGACAGACGGACAGACGACAGACGGACAACAAAGGAATCCTATAAGGGTTCCGTTTTTGCCGACAGAAGTACGGTACCCAAAAATGCCAAATTAAAAAAAAACAGTTGGAACTAGTAAAGTATTTTTTAATAAAAACTAGAACTTAAACATTGAACACCAAAGCAACCGTCGAGTACACGAAGTACAGCGCCCGCCATGCGAAGTACAAGTACACCGCTAAGAAGACTATGTTCGCGTAGTACAGCCACTTCTGTTTCCTGTAGGCCGCCTCGCTGCCCTGCAGACCGTCCTTCACTATGAACCTGGAACAATACTCAGTTCAAGTTGAGAGCCTATATAAAGGCGAGCCAACGTCCCGGTAAATGATGATAAATTGATGTTTATTTTGCTAATTAGATTCTTGAGTCTGTTATTGAAATAGGATTTCTGACTACTCTGAGAAAGAACCGTTAAAACAAACTCAGAGGTCACTGCCTGTTTTAAGGTGGAAGCGCAAGGGTAGCCTGCGAGCTTCAAATTTTCTTACGTTTTTTGCAATTTGCAGGTCAGTGTCAGGTTGTATGTAGATAAAAAATGAGCCGCGCTGGTAACACGTATGTAGTTACAGAATTGTAATCATTAAAATCATTAATACAACTCTCCAAGTTCATGTAACCCCATTCAATAACTATTTCATGATAAGTCATTCAATGGGGAGTGTCAGAGTTAAACACGTAGTAGCTACGAGTATGTGGTGTGTGGTGTGTGGTATGTGCCTCGAGAAATGTCTTAATCGCTTTTACCGCCAAAAACTGGCAATTTAGTCCCTAAACTTTACGAAGCAATCTCTTCATAAACCCAGAAGCCCTCGAAAATGATATCGTTGCCCACGTCACCACCCATGGCTTACCCTACTTCTGTTACAAATGGCGCGGTGGGCATTCCAGCATTATTGGCAGCTGTAGCTTAAACGCAAAATTTTCCGACTGTACTTTGTCTTATTGTACTGGAAATATTCAACTATGACATGCATATATATATACGTTATTTAATAATTATAACAGACCTAAAGTGATAATAAATATTATATTATAGATTAAAAAAAAACACGCTTTCGAGTGACGTTATTTAATTTCTCGTATTCTTCTCACTGAACCCTTTCATTTGATACCAATGTCATGGGAATGCGTATAGAACAACTAGTCCGCCATCTTTGGTAGAGCGCCATATTGAATTTAGAAAGACGTCACTTAGCTAATCATGCATTGTCATCCAAATTAAACATGTATGCAAAATTTCAGCTCAATCGGGAACCGGGAAGTGAGTCAAATTTAACTTCTAAGATTTTTTTACATGTAGTTAGTAACAGGTGAAGCTAAAAAATGCGTGTTTAAAAAAGTAGAGAAGATTTCGAGACATCACGAAGGTATTGATCTCTCTCTCTCTTCTCGTGACCAGAGGGCTGGCCTAAGAGAACGCAATCCGGTAATTCTCCTTCCTCTAGCTGATCCCTGCGCACTGCTCAATGATGACCATTTGTTTTTTTCCTATTCCCATAGCACCGTTGACGAGGCCCTCAGATCAGATAATAATATGTTACGTCTCAGCATAACACGGGATTCGGTAGCTAATTTTATCTCAGATCTCCTTGCGGTGGCCTGTGAATGACCGTGTAGGTTTTACACTTTTGTAGGAGAAAGAGCAGCAGTTTTATTTTTATAACCGCTTTAATAAAAATGGATTATTTGTTGATGTTATCTTCCCCACTATTGTATAGAATCTGGTTCTTCCAACCTAACAGACAGATGTGTTACTGAGGAGCTTGTTCCCCACTTCTTCTTCACGGCTATAACACCAGGAAGTGTCGAAGGGTGGGCGTTTTGGCGGACTGTCTCTTGTTAACTTTGACGTGCAAAAAGTGCTGATTATCTGTCTAATTTGAATAAATGACTTTTGATTTTGATGAATTTCTCGGTCCTCCCACATAGTTTGGTTCGGAATAATGTACTGATTACGTGGTAATCGTTTGTGCGTCGACGTCTCTTCCACCCAGCAGACCTTGCCCTTACTCTTCGTCAGTTACAAATACAACAAAACAGTTACTTGACTGTCGTCGCCTCCTCCGATATAACTTGAGAATTTTTATTTTTAGCCTGAAACCTTATAATATAGGTTTTAAGGTTAGGTTAGGTTAGGTTAGGTTAGGTTAGGTTAGGAGAGTCCTAGGGAGCTGTTTGACGCCTGTCTAACGTCGGGACGGTTCCCTAAGGCCTGGAAGGAGGGTCGACTGGTGCTGCTCCAGAAGGCAGGGCGGCCCCCGGAGTCTCCATCGGCGTATAGGCCGATTGTCTTGCTGGACGAGGCGGGGAAGATGCTAGAGAAGATTCTCGCTACCCGCATCGTCCGGCACTTAGATGCAGTAGGCCCAAACTTGTCGGACGCCCAGTTCGGTTTCCGGGCAGGGCGTTCGACAATAGACGCCATCTTGCGCCTCAAGGCCGAGGCGAAAGATGCAGTCGCCCAGGGCGGGGTGTTGTTGGCGGTGTCTTTAGACATCGCCAACGCGTTCAACACTCTGCCATTCAGCTGCATCGAGGAGGCGCTCCGCTACCATCAGGTGCCCGCCTACCTGAGGCTGCTAGTAGCAGACTACCTGCAGGAGCGGTTTGTCTCCTACGAGGGACGCGACGGCCAAGTTGTGCGCAGGGCCATCGTGTGCGGTGTTCCACAGGGGTCGGTTTTGGGTCCGCTCTTGTGGAACATAGGCTACGACTGGTCCTTGCGCTGTTTGCTCTCCCCCGGGCAGGGCGTCATTTGCTACGCTGATGACACTCTCGTCACGGCCCGGGGAGGGAGCTACGAGGAAGCGGCACGCTCCGCCGTTGAGGGCACGTCCCTCGTCGTGGGGCGAATCGAGGCGATGGGCCTCAAGGTGGCCCTAGAAAAGACGGAGGCCCTGGTGTTTCATGCGCCCCGACGACGGCCACCGGCCGGCGCACACCTCACTATTGGTGGTGCACCAATAGCGGTACGGGCAAGCATGAAATACTTGGGTCTGGTTTTGGACCGGAGGTGGAACTTCGGCGAGCACTTTGCTCAGCTTGCGCCGAAGCTGATCGGCACGGCTTCCGCCCTCAGCCGGCTGTTGCCAAACCTGGGCGGACCAAACGTGGTTTGCCGGCGGCTGTACACGGGGGTGGTTCGCTCGATGGCGCTCTATGGGGCCCCGGTGTGGGCGGAGTCCCTGTCTGTCCAGAACAAGGCTCTACTGCGGAGGCCACAGAGAGTCATGGCAGTCAGGGTCATACGCGGATACCGCACCGTATCAGTGGAAGCGGCGTGCGCCCTCGCGGGCACACCCCCGTGGGATCTAGAGGCACAGGTGCTCGCCGAGGTCTACCGACGTGGCGCAGACCTGCAGGCGGAGAGTGGCACGCGTCCACCACCTGAGCTGGTCACGAGGTGGCGTAGAGAGGCCCAATTCCAAACCCTGCGGATTTGGAGGGTGAGGCTGGAGACGCCTAGTGCAGGTCACTGGACCGTGGGGGCGATCCGGCCGATCCTGGAAGAGTGGACACGGAGGCGACACGGGACATTGTCCTTCCGTCTGGTGCAGGTATTGTCAGGGCATGGCTGCTTTGGCAAATACCTGCACAAAGTGGCCAGACGGGAGGCGACTCCCGTGTGTCACCAGTGCGGCTGCAGCGAGGACACGGCGCTTCACACCCTCGAGCATTGTCCTGCTTGGGCGGTGCAGCGCCGTGCTCTCGCAGCAGCAATAATCGGGGCAGACCTCTCCTTACCGGCCGTGGCCAAGGCCATGGTCGACAGCGGGGAGGCATGGGAGGCAGTGGCGTCCTTCTGCGAGGACGTCATCTCGCAGAAGGAGGCGGCGGAGCGCGTCAGAGAGGAGGACTCCCTCGCAGACGCGATTCGTCGCAGGAGGACAGGGCGGCGGAGGAGGCGCCATGGCGATTTAATGCCGCCCTAGGAGGTGCCAGCGGGCGATAGATCGGGGAGTCTATCGTCGTCGCATCGAACGGCCCTCACGAGTGGTGGCGATGTCTCAGGTGAGCCTGGACATCGCCAAAGGAGTTTGGTGCCCGGAGGTGGGTTGCGCTGGATGGGCCGCGAACGTCATGCGTAGCAGTTCTCGCGGCCCATTCGTCAAGGCGAGAGTAGGCTCACGGCGGTGTTTTTTAGTGGGTGCAAGCCCCACATAACCAAATCGTCTCCCCGGACGGTGCGGTATGCGTTAGGCATTTTTCACCGCTTAATAAAAAAAAAAAAAAAAAAAAAAAGGTTAGGAGAGTCTGCAGGGCGCCCTGGCTTCCGGATGAGGACCAGCTTCCCCGTCTTCCAACGAAGCGGAAACTGGCCTCTCTCCAAGCATGCGCTTAGGAGCCCTTCCAGTCGGGGCCCGAGAGCCTCAGAGGCTAGGACCCAGGCTTTGCCAGGCAAGCCATCGGGTCCCGGGGCGGTGTTTCTGGCTTTCAGGCTGCGTACCGCCACTTTCAGGTCTACCCCAGTCACCTCCGGAACGTCGTCATCGGTGTGGTCCTCTTCCGGCACCGCACGTGGCGGCGGAACCATAGGCGGGGGAGGATGCTCCCCCGCGAAGGGAACAAAGCGCTCACCACGTCCTCCACTAGCTCCGGCCGGAGACTCTGCGTCAGCGGGGGGGCCCGGGTGCGGAGTTTGTCCCGCACCATCTTGTAAGGGCGCCCCCACGGATCTCTGTTCAGAGACTCCAGCATCTCCTCGCGGGCTAGGTTCTTGGCCCGCCGGACAGCCTCTTGGAGGGCGGTCTTCGCCGCTCTGTACCCCTCGTACAGCTCCGCCTCAATGGCTGCCGCATCCGGAGGGCGTATGCGGAGCCTGCGATGCCTGGCGTACAGGCGCCGCGCGGCAACGCACGCCTCGCGCAGAGGCGTCAGCTCTCGCGACCACCAGTACACCTGACGCCGGGCGCTTCCTGGCCGAACTCGGGGCATTGCCACGTCGCAAATCTCGGACATGGCCTACCGGAACCAAACCGCCTCGTTGTTGATGTCGGCAAGCCTGACCGGTGATGACACCCAGGCCTGCACGATCGAGGCTTCGAGGAGGAGCTCCCGGTCCAGCTGCTTCAGCGCCCATCGCGGACCACTCGGGGCCTGTAGGACCGGCGCGCTTGAGGACTGGGTGGAGACGTCGAACCGGATGTACCGGTGGTCGGAATAGGGCTCCACCCCCTCCATGACGCGCTAGTCAACGACACGCGGCGACAGAGCGGGGCTGGCGAACGAGATGTCCACCACCGACTCGCCCCGCATCCGCACGCACGTGGGGACAGAACCCCGATTTAGGACGACCAGGCCTGTCTCCAGAGCCCAGTCCTCCACCATTCTACCCCGCACGTCCGTGTAACGAGAACCCCAAGCCAAGTTCTTGGCATTGAAGTCCCCGAGCACAAACACGGGGAGGGAATGGCTTCCGATGACGACACTCAACTCCGTGAGGGAGTTGTGGAACTCGGCGAGAGTTCGGCTCGGGGAGAAGTCATGATCCCTGGCCCTTCCTGACACTCTCAAGGGTCGGGGTACCGGCGGCGACCGACGCAATTATGGTCACTGAGCCGCTAAGGTCCTCCACCCAGTCATCCCTGGGCGGGACAAAGTACGGCTCAGCGACCACGGCGATGTTAATCGAAAACTGCGCCATGCTCTGGAGCAACAGATCCTGAGAGCAGGCGCAGTGGTTGATGTTCGCCTGGAGAAGGCGTAATGGGGCCGTTACATATTTCGAAGGCTGATTCATATTATGTTGTACTGTATTACATAACAGCAAAACTAAATTTGTTTTTCATAGTTTGTTAATGAAAAACAATGTTACTACTGCAGTTTGATGAAAAAGTCCCATACCTAAAAAACTCAACATGAAATCTACAATCCTACAGAATTTTTCGAACGTTCGGTGACCGAACGTTCCTCTAGTAAAGTCTCGAGCACTTGACTTTCCTGTTTAGTTTTCTCCTCACCTCATTAAGCCCTTAAAAAAGAAACGGCGTCTTTGGATAAAGTGGAAGAAGTTTAAAAACGTTAAATATTACAATATGTTTGCCGAATACCGAATAATTTTTAAAGAAGCCTGTAACATTTGCTATTCCACCTACATTAAATCTATTGAGCATGATCTCACCTCCAATATTAAATGTTTTTTGACTTATATATCAAATCGCAAAGATAAATCAGGCATCCCATCTACAATGCAATACCAAAACCTTAAGTCAAGTGCTCCAGACTTAAGGTTTTGGTATCCGTCCGGCCGTCTTATGACGACAGGCCGTGTCGACGGCGCGTTCGTGTTCCACGCGCGCCTCAAAGAGATATCAGCAATCAAGTAGGGGTCCGCATGGGCCGATGCCTGCCAGGGCTGCGGGACTGTTCGAAAGAGATACCGTGGCCCTGGAACACAAAGGGCAAAGAAGGAACATGGATGGGTTTTAGTCAGTACAAGTCTGACACTCCTCTCCGCTCCGCCCAGAGTGAGGGGGGGTCATTTGATGATTTCCCATAGGAAAAAAAAGAAAAAAAAAAAAAAGTGCTCCAGACTTGGTTTGCAATATGTTCTTATTACTTCCTGTCAGTGTTCGAGCCCGCATCGCCCACTTTGTCGTCGTGGACCCCGCCAACTCACTGTGATGCTAACATCTTAAGGCGAGGTTATCCAGATAAACGTCGTTTTGTATTGTGCTTTATTCCTAAATAGCACGGATTTAAATTCTGAAAAAAATATATTACATACACGATTACTTGCACTTTGTTGCATCCAATTAAATCGCAAACACAAGTCTAAATGATGGTTTTTAATATTACTTCATTTAAGTTATATTAGGTTTGTATTATTATTTCCTTTATTCATTCTTTCTCTTATCTGATACATTTTTAAATATTTTTACATTATTATTATTATTTTTTTTTTTTTTGGGTATGTCGGAATCGTTAGGCATTAACGTAACTGACATGAAGCAATCGTTGAGGGAGCGCTTCTTTGGACGACTGAACAAGGTATTAAATAGCCTTCTTTCAGGCGGGAACAAGGTGCGCGCCTTCAACGGTTGGGTCATGCCGGTTTTAATGTACTCTTTCGGCGTACTCAAATGGACTCAGACCGAACTCGATGCCCTGGATAGAAGAGTTCGTACACTGTTAACCGCAAACCGGATGCATCACCCACGATCATCGGTCAACTTAGCACACGAGGTTGTCGACATGTGGAATGTGAACTCGGCTATCATTGTGCCGATCGTCGTGACGGCCAATGGCCTTATAGCCAAGAGCCTCGACGACCATCTTTCGAAGCTCTCGTTAGGCGGTTGGATCAAGGGCCTGATTCAGAAGGCAGTACTCCTCGATACGGCTCGCATTGTGAGGAGGTTCCTGTCTCTGGAGCCCTAACCACCGGTAGCTTGGACCCTGCTCCCGATACCGGCGGACTACTATTTTTTATATTTTTAAATGTTTTTTTATATTGTTTTATATTAGAATATTTAAAAATGTATTTAATATGTATAAAAATAAATAAAGGAAAACTTATATAATTATAAAGGTCGTAACAAATGTGACAGTACACGGCGATCATAATTTGAAATATTAAAAAAACCTATACCACCATTTCCAAAATTTGCTGTTTTCATCATTTCATACTCGCATCGCGTGCTTCAGTCCCGAGCGGAACGCGTTGGAGGTCGGACGTGTGCCAATTTTTCGAACCCGCCACCCCACCCCCGCTAAGTTCTGTTACGAACTGAGCCAAAAATAGTTTGTAAAAAATAATACTTAGTAAACACCGAGCCTAGGTTTATTTGAAATGTCATTTGTTCACAAAAGTACAGTAGGTACCTAATAGGGAACGTAGTCAGAAGGTAGAAGTTAAGAGTTACGCAATAAAAAGAGAGGCAGCTTCTAGGAGAATATAACTGTAGGTAATTAGCGCTGCGCGGCCTGAATTGAACTTTATTGTGTCGTTGCAAAAGTCGCTATTTATGATTTCGCAATATTATTTATAAATTTCGGTAACTTTTGAATGGGCAACTACAGTACTTTCACAGTTATTATGCCTTTTGAATGGGACTGTAGCTTCATTTTGTTATCTTTTTTTCGACAATTCAAAACTGCCTGTAACTGGCCTACTAAAATCAAAACATTTATTCCAATAATTTTTTTTTGTAAGGAGTTCTAAAAAAGTTTTGTAGGGAGCCCGGTAAGCCGAAGATTATCGAGTTCGACTTGGGCAGAAAAAGAAAGTATGTAGGGGAGAACGAGATAGAATGAGTAATGGTCGATATCGTATTTTGTACGCACGACGACCGATCAAGCTGTACAAAACCAGTTTATGCCGATCTCTCATTGTATAGTAAATCTATACAAAGCGAGGCCAATTTATACTGGAAATGACAGCTTCATGTGCCGCCGTGTGTACCTACTAGTTTTTTATTTTGTTGACTTATTTACATATTAAAGATAAAATCACTTTATTTTTTTTTATTTTACTTCCTCTGCATTTTATGCTTTACTTTTTTTCGGTTTTTTCGTCATGGGTGTCATTTTCATGGTTTTCGGGGTCGCTGAGAACGAAAATGAGGTCAAAATTAAAATTCAAGATCGCGTCAATGAAAATTTTCGGTTTTGTCGTCATGGGTGTCATTTTCATAGTTTTCGGGGCCGCTGATAACGAAAATGAGGACAAAATGAAAATCCAAGATGGCGCCGACAAAAATTTTTGGTTTTGTCGTCATGGGTGTCATTTTCGTGCTTTTTGGGGTCGTTAATAACGAAAATGAGGTCAAAATGAAAATCCAAGATGGCGCCGACGAAAATTTTCGGTTTTTTCGTCATGGGTGTCATTTTCATGGTTTTCGGGGTCGCTGAGAACGAAAATGAGGTCAAAATTAAAATTCAAGATCGCGTCAATGAAAATTTTCGGTTTTGTCGTCATGGGTGTCATTTTCATAGTTTTCGGGGCCGCTGATAACGAAAATGAGGACAAAATGAAAATCCAAGATGGCGCCGACAAAAATTTTTGGTTTTGTCGTCATGGGTGTCATTTTCGTGCTTTTTGGGGTCGTTAATAACGAAAATGAGGTCAAAATGAAAATCCAAGATGGCGCCGACGAAAATTTTCGGTTTTTTCGTCATGGGTGTCATTTTCATGGTTTTCGGGGTCGCTGAGAACGAAAATGAGGTCAAAATTAAAATTCAAGATCGCGTCAATGAAAATTTTCGGTTTTGTCGTCATGGGTGTCATTTTCATAGTTTTCGGGGCCGCTGATAACGAAAATGAGGACAAAATGAAAATCCAAGATGGCGCCGACAAAAATTTTTGGTTTTGTCGTCATGGGTGTCATTTTCGTGCTTTTTGGGGTCGTTAATAACGAAAATGAGGTCAAAATGAAAATCCAAGATGGCGCCGACGAAAATTTTCGGTTTTTTCGTCATGGGTGTCATTTTCATGGTTTTCTGGGTCGCTGATAACGAAAATTAGGTCAAAATTAAAATTCAAGATGGTGCCAATGAAAATTTTCGGTTTTGTTGTCATGGGTGTCATTTTCATGGCTTTCGGGGCCGCTGATAACGAAAATGAGGACAAAATGAAAATACATGATGGCGCCGACAAAAATTTTTGATTTTGTCGTAATGGGTGTCATTTTCATGGTTTTCGGGGTCGCTGATAACGAAAATGAGGTCAAAATTAAAATTCAAGATGGCGCCAATGAAAATTTTCGGTTTTGTCGTCATGGGTGTCATTTTCATGGTTTTCGGGGCCGCTGATAACGAAAATGAGGACAAAATGAAAATCCAAGATGGCGTCGACGAAAATTTTCGGTTTTGTCGTCATGGGTGTCATTTTCGTGCTTTTCGGGGTCGCTGATAACGAAAATTAGGTCAAAATTAAAATTCAAGATGGCGCCAATTAAAATTTTCAGCTTTGTCGTCATGGGTGTCATTTTCGTGCTTTTCTGGGTCTTTAATAACGAAAATGATGACAAAATTAAAATTCAACATGGCGCCAAAAAAAAATTTCAGTTTTGTCGTCATGGGTGTTATTTTCGTGCTTTTCGGGGTCGCTGATAACAAAAATGAATCCAACATGACGCTGACGAAAATTTTCTGTTTTTTTCGTCATGGCTGTCGGTTTCGTTGTTTTTAGGGTCGCTGATAACGAAAATGAGGACAAAATGAAAATCCAAGAAGGCGCCGACGAAAATTTTCGGGTTTTTTCGTCATGGGTGTCATTTTCATGGTGTTCGGAGTTGATGAAAAAAAAAATTTTTTTTTGGGTCTGTTTATTTTGAACTTATTTTGCTTTATTAGCGACCCCGAAAACCATGAAAATGACACCCATGACGACAAAGCTGAAAATTTTAATTGGCGCCATCTTGAATTTTAATTTTGACCTAACTTTCGTTATCAGCGACCCCGAAAACCACGAAAATGACACCCATGACGACAAAGCTAAAATTTTCATTGGCGCCATCTTGAATTTTAATTTTGACCTAATTTTCGTTATCAGCGACCACGAGAACCATGAAAATGACACCCATGACGAAAATACCGAAAAATTTTCGTCGGCGCCAGCTTGGATTTTCTTTTTACCTAATTTTCGTTATTAGCGACCCCGAAAACCATGAAAATGACACCTATGACGACAAAGCTGAAAATTTTAATTGGCGCCATCTTGAATTTTAATTTTGACCTAATTTTCGTTATCAGTGACCCCGAAAACCACGAAAATGACACCCATGACGACAAAGCTAAAATTTTCATTGGCGCCATCTTGAATTTTAATTTTGACCTAATTTTCGTTATCAGCGACCCCAAAAACCACGAAAACGAAACCCATGACAACAAAACCGAAAAAAAAGTAAAGCATAATTTTTTTTAAAACCGAATGGCGCGTGGCGTGTAGTTTTGAATCATACCCTGTAACGCAACTTAGTACCTATCCGAGTTCGTGAATTCATGACCAGTGCGCTAAGCGCCCGCGTTTTCGCGCCGCGTAATTTGTTACGTATCGCCTCTCCGTGCGGGGGCTGGGGTAAGCTATTGATGCATACAGCGCTCGGGGTAACCTCGCCTTAATCGACAACCAATGTATCGAGGAATCTAAATTACTTCAGGAGTTAAAAACCTCGACCCGTCCAATCGGGCTGGCCCTGATGGCTAGCTCTGTTTTTAAGGCTACCGCTAATAGTTTCTATAGACCGCTTCATATAATTTACAATAAATGCCGGTGTGAAGGGGTGTTTCATGAAATACAAACAGTGGCTACTTTAATTTATTTATAAGAACTGCATACATTTCTACTCATGTTTTACAAAATAAAATAATCGGTGTAAAAGTACCCTTAACGAAGCCGAAAAGCACTTCGTCTCCCAGTTGACGCGATATTTTTTTTTTTTAGACCATACCTGGGAACCGTCTAGTTACGGAGATATTGGAGGTCAAAATTCCAACTTTTTCAAAGTTTTTTTTTTTATACAAGTTTTAAATGTTATAACAGCAGTGGACATCTTTCGGCTGAAATGATGATGATGATGATTGTTATAACTCCATTTTAAAACCTCCACGACCCAGGTACTATCCATTGCATCCATCAGCTCTGTTTTGAGTGCGTTAAATCGAGTTCTACAGTAAAACGTGATTTTTCACCCCAAAAAAATTTCTTCGTAGAGTTACTCAGTTTGATGTTCAGAATGCTTCGTGAAGAGTTCGTTTACACCCTGTAACTAACATGAGTACGTGCCTATTACAAAGTAGGAGTAGTGGTATGTATTATTACAGAATAGTTCTTTAAAAAAAGCGGCCAAGTGTGAATCATACTCACACGCACACAGGGTTCCGTATCACCAAACAATATAATACAAATATTTTGAAGGCTCATTCATATGTTGTATTGTATTACATTCAACAGCAAAACTAAAATTGTTTTTCATAGTATGTTAATGAAAAACAAAGTTACTGCTGCAGTTTGATGAAAAAGTCCCATATCTCAAAAACTCAACATGGAATCTACAATCCTACATTTTTTCAGAATTTTCCTCCTCTTACTTTACAATTTGGCGGGAGGAGGGGGGGGACACTTTTTACTACTTTGGAAGTGTCTATCTTACAAACGATTAAATTTGAGAAAAAATGGTTTTACATAACTCAATGTCATTTTTAAAGACCGACCTATAGACACTTCTACATACGTGTGACCACCCCACCCCCAAAGGCTTTGGCTGCGTCCTCGCCGGGACCTACCTCCCAGAATGATGCGTAATGATGGACCTACCTCCGTATTCCCACACAGCTGGATTGGATTATATCCTTGACCTGGATACTGCTGACGTCGCAGTTGTATATAGCCCTGTCTGCCGGAGACAGGCGCGAGATCATGGCCTGCAGGTTGTCGTCGCGGAAGTTCCAGAAGTTCGACAGGAAGTAGCGGTACACCATCGTTAGCTTGTAGACTTTGGTGTAGACCTTCACCAGTCTGAGGGTAAAGAAAAGAAAATAACTCTAAGAATGCAGATAGAACGAGCACAACCCCGTGCAGACGCCACCTCCTCAGGCGATAGGGAATATGCAAGAAATACAAAATCTTTTTTTATTTCTAAATGCCTTGTAATGGCCCACAATATTATTGTGGAACATCACTTATTTTACAATTTATTATTTTATGTTGCATGGGTTTGATGAAACGGAACGCAACTCAAAACGCATCGTCACGGTAATATTATATTTATATTGTGGCATTGTCCTCGATAAAACTATGTGTCAAATAGAGAATGCAAACCCGTTTTACCGAATGCCGAAAAACCGGTTTCACGGCATATTTGTAATTACTAAAAAACCCGGGTTTTGATTTCGTGTGTCCGGTTTTTTCGAGTTTTTTATTATTTTTAAATGGCAACATTACTACACCACTTATCGGTCAAAACCATGCATTTGATGTCAGCGATTTTCTTTGGCAAACGATGCCAACGGTTGTAACTGAAAAGCCGTGTTGTTTTAGCGTAGTATTTGGTAACTTTTAATTGTTTTCAATAGTTGAGTGAAGGAGTTATGTGAATTTGTCGTACAGTTCAGTTATTTTTGTGAGTATTTGACCTTTATTGTAGTATGTTTTTAAGTTAGGTACAAATTGCTATTTTAAAATTTGTATACCACACCACACTTATATTAAAAATAAAAAGTTTGTTTTGTTAGTATGTTTGTCGAATATTTTTAATTTCGTGTTAATTTACTAATTAAACAGGTCAACTAATTATTCATGCTTCAGATTACTAAAGATGACTTCGTAATATAATAATATAATACTTCTTTTTATCATCAGCAAAACTGAAGATAAAAACAGCGTCATATTTATAAATTGAAAAAAAGAACAATATCGTTTAGACAAACAATAGAAAAAAACTTATTATATTTACTGGTTTCACCGAAACCCGGGTATTTTTCGTGCGGAAACCGTAAAAAAAACGGTTTTTACTTTCGCCGGTTTTGCATTAGAATATAATAGAATAGAAAGTTTTTATTTCAGACTAGGGTCCATAGGGTTAGTACCAGGGGCATTACCTAGTGTCAAAGAAACACTTTTGTGCTTTAAGTTTCACTAAGATTTTATTAATAATAATACTATTTTACGCCCGCGGCTTCGCGCTTGTTGAGTTCCGTAATTGTCCCACGGGATCGTACTACCGGGATAAAAGTATTCTATGTGTTAATCCAGGTTATAAACTAAATCCGGTGTGTAGTTTTCGCGTGGAAGAGTAACAAACATCTGTTCATCCATCCTCACAAAATTTCGCATTTATAATATTACTAGCTGTTCCCGGCATGCGTTGCAATGCACCTTTTCCTACTACCTACCTACTACCTGCCTACTACCTACCTACTACCTGCCTACTACCTACCTACAACCTGCCTACTACCTGCCTACAACCTGCCTACTACCTGCCTACTACCTGCCTACTACCTACCTACTACCTGCCTACTACCTACCTACTACCTGCCTACTACCTACCTACTACCTGCCTACTACCTGCCTACAACCTGCCTACTACCTGCCTACTACCTACCTACTACCTGCCTACTACCTGCCTACTACCTGCCTACAACCTGCCTACTACCTACCTACAACCTGCCTACTACCTACCTACTACCTACGTACTACCTACCTACTACCTACCTACTACCTACCTACTACCTACCTACTACCTACCTACTACCTACCTACTACCTACCTACTACCTACCTACTACCTACCTACTACCTACCTACTACCTACCTACTACCTACCTACTACCTACCTACTACCTACCTACTACCTACCTACTACCTACCTACTACCTACCTACTACCTACCTACTACCTACCTACTACCTACCTACTACCTACCTACTACCTACCTACTACCTACCTACTACCTACCTACTACCTACCTACTACCTACCTACTACCTACCTACTACCTACCTACTACCTACCTACTACCTACCTACTACCTACCTACTACCTACCTACTACCTACCTACTACCTACCTACTACCTACCTACTACCTACCTACTACCTACCTACTACCTACCTACTACCTACCTACTACCTACCTACTACCTACCTACTACCTACCTACTACCTACCTACTACCTACCTACTACCTACCTACTACCTACCTACTACCTACCTACTACCTACCTACTACCTACCTACTACCTACCTACTACCTACCTACTACCTACCTACTACCTACCTACTACCTACCTACTACCTACCTACTACCTACCTACTACCTACCTACTACCTACCTACTACCTACCTACTACCTACCTACTACCTACCTACTACCTACCTACTACCTACCTACTACCTACCTACTACCTACCTACTACCTACCTACTACCTACCTACTACCTACCTACTACCTACCTACTACCTACCTACTACCTACCTACTACCTACCTACTACCTACCTACTACCTACCTACTACCTACCTACTACCTACCTACTACCTACCTACTACCTACCTACTACCTACCTACTACCTACCTACTACCTACCTACTACCTACCTACTACCTGCCTGCTACCTACCTACTACCTGCCTACTACCTACCTACTACCTGCCTACTACCTACCTACTACCTGCCTACTACCTGCCTACTACCTACCTACTACCTACCTACTACCTACCTACTACCTACCACCTACCTACCACCTACCTACTACCTACCTACTACCTACCTACTACCTACCTACCTATAAATAGTATCCTATGTCCGTCTCCTGGCACTAAGCTACCTCCTCACCAATTTTCAGCCATATCGGTAAAGCCGTTCTTGAGTTATAAATAGTGTAACTAACACGACTTTCTTTTATATATATAGATATATATAAACAACATTCGTAATTAAATAAATTTAAACCAAACCTAATCTATTTTTATAAAATAGTTATCCTTACTAAACGCAAAACGTATGTACATCAACATCCCTGCACACACAATCATGCAATGTTAGCGGCCGACGCGACACGCAAACTCTAACGCCCGCCAGCTGACCATAGCTGTAGGCATTAGATGTGCTTTAGTTCAATAAACGATTTTACGTACCTAAACTGTCACAGGCTGATATTATGAATAACTTTTGATACTTCATTGAGTTTACCGTGTAATGATTGATAATTTTAAGGGAAATTATCAACACGAATCTAACACTTTTTTTTTTTTCGGTTGGGTAGTCATCAAATGAGCCCCCCCACTCTGGGCGGAGCGGAAGGGAGTGTCAGACTTGTACTGACTAAAACCCATCCATGTTCCTTCTTTGCCCTTTGTGTTCCAGGGCCACGGTGTCTCTTTCGAACAGTCCTGCAGCTCTGGCAGGCATCGGCCCATGCGGACCCCTACTCGGTTGCTGACATCTCTTTGAGGCGCGCGTGGAACACGAACGCGCCGTCGACATGGCCTGTCGTCATAAGACGGCCGGACAGCGAGCTAGCACATAACTCGCCATCCACAGGCCCGAGCCTACGGTGGCCGGAAGCCACCACGTGACCCCCGACGCCCAGGGCGTCTCCCGCGGCGGCTGTGACGTGAGGTTCTTTCCCTCTCACGTCCCGCCACCTCCTTCACTAGCATGACTGCTTCGCAGAAGGTGGTGACGGCTTCCCATTCCCTCTCGCTCCGGACCATGACTTGAACCAGGGCCGGACGCGAGCGATCGCCACCGCCAATCGCCGCTACGAGGACACGGCGGTGCTCCGCCCAAGCGGGGCAGACCTCTACGGTGTGCTCCACCGTGTCCTCCAGACGATCCTCGCAGTGGAAACACCCGGGCGTTTCCTCCCGCCCGATTCGGTGCAGGAATTTTGATTATTTACGTGTGTATTATGAGCTATGAGCGAACTACAAATAATGTCGTGCGTTTTAGTAGCCTTTATTACTCTGAGTTAAGGTTTCAATTTCCTTGAATTAAGGATTGCATTAATTTGTCATGATACTGTGTTTATAATTTAAGTTATTTAAAAGATTTTTCCGTCAAAATTTAACACCTATTTTTTATGACGGAAATCGATTCAGAAGCCGATTCTGAACCAACTACTTTCAGGAATTGTGTTTATTCTGTTACACGTTGTATATATATATATATATATATATATATATAAACATATACTATATACATAGTAGTAGTAGGATACTATTAAATAATAATGAATACCAATGTAACAATCTTACCTACTTACTAAAAGGTAAATACTACCGCGCGCCATGTGCCGGTCTACGTGAGTTTCGAAGCCCTAATTGACTCTGTTGGGGATGATTTTAGAAAAAACTGTGATACACGTATCTTATAAAAAAAGATTTAGAGCAAACAAAACTATAAATATGGCTATTTATGATTTCTTGCACAAGGTAACCTCGAGTGTTGATAAGACGAACCCTGTATGCACCATATTCTGCGATATGACCCAGGCGTTCGATTATGTAAAGCATGATATTCTGTTGGACAAAATGGAAGCATATGGAATAAGAGGTAACGTTCTAAAATTGATTCAATCTTATCTCGAAAATAGACAAGTCACGGAAATATCATCGATCAATGCTAAAACTAAAAATGAAGTCAAACACCAATCAGAAGAACGAGTAGTGAAGTATGGAGTACCTCAGGGCACCGTGCTAGGCCCTCTACTTTTTATACTTTACATAAATGATTTACCAGAATTTATCGATCAATCTGTAACACTATTTGCCGACGACAGCACTATGACAATTGAATATAATAATAATTTAAATGATTATAATACTGACATTAATAACTCTCTTGTATCAATGATTAACTGGCTAAATAATAATAATTTGAAGATAAACCTTGACAAAACTAATATAATCCATTTTAACCAACGCGTATCAACCTTATGTAACCTTAACATACAATATAATAATAAAACTATCGTAGAAGTTAATACCGCTAAATTCCTTGGAGTGACGATTGACAGTAAATTAAACTGGAAGGAACACATTGCGGCTCTGTGCAAAAAAGTGAGTAGCTCGGCGTATGCCTTACATAAACTGACTGCAGTGCTTAAAGTCGATTCGCTACTTACCGCATACCATGGCTTAGTTGTATCACACCTTATGTATGGAATAATCTTCTGGGGCAACTCGACCAACAAGGAAATTGTTTTTAAAGTCCAAAAACAATGTATTAGGGCGATTTTTAAGTTAGCTACAACCGAAAGCTGTAAACCCTATTTTATTAACTACAGAATACTAACACTGCCCTCGCTATATATATTGGAAGTGGTCATGTTTGTGAAACATAACCAACATCGGTTCCCACGCATATCAGAAGGAAGTAGCCGTAGCAGAGGCGATGACACTATTCTTCGTGTACCCCAGTCAAAAACCGCATTAATGCAAAAGAGCATTTTTTGTATGGCCCCCATAATTTATAATAAACTACCAAAAGTGTGGAAAGAACTTAATGTCCATAGATTAAAAATGAAGCTAAAACGACACTTACAAGGGAAAGCATACTATGACATACGCGACTTTCTAAATGATAAAATTATTGAAATATGAATGACCTATTAAATTTATGTCGTGAATGAATTTAATTATGCTATATTGAATTGAATCGGATTATAATTATACTATATTGAATTGAATTGCATTGTATTATATTATATTGAACTGTTGTGTAAGTTTGACTACTTTATATATTTGTACGCCTTATAGGCCAAACGTGACAGCTCATTTATAAAGTGCCACCTTGCATGCTATACTGTATGTACACTCATGTTTGCACGAATAAAAATTATCTTATCTTATCTTATCTTATAATTTTAATTGAAGACTGTGTACACCAATTTTCGAGTCAATCGACCCAGAGAATATAAAGTTTTATAGAAAATTCCCCTATTTCACCCTCTTAGGGGTGGAACTTCGAAAAACCCTTTCTTTGTGGACACCTACAAAGAATACATCACAAAGAATACACCCACCAAATTGTATGTCTTTAAGAGCAGCGGTTGAGGCTCTGCGTTGATACATCAGTCAGTCAGTCAGGACTTTGAATTTTATATTGAGGGATGATTTTGGAAAAACTGTGATACACGTGTCCCATAATTTTAACTAAAGAGTATGTACACAAATTTTCAAGTCAATCGACTCCGAGAATAAAAAGTTTCACAGAAAATTCAACCCCCTTATAAACCCTTTCTTAGTGGATACCTACTCTTCACAAAGAATACACCCCCTAAAATTCATGTCTCTAGGACCAGCGGTTTGGTCTGTGCTTTGATATATCAGTCAGTCAGGACTTTGAATTGTATATGTATAGATTGTTATTGCAATTTTTGATTGAATAAAACACATACAGTTAGTAAAATTATTCTAATAAGGGCCTAAAAATTAGATGTAAAAAAGACAGAGAGAGGTAAATGACGTCACATAACATGACTTAAATGACCGCGACAATCACGGACGTTTGAACTGTCGTAGAAAATTGTAGGAGTTTAATAATTTTTTTGAGCGACAAGCAGTAGTTGAACTTAACTTTAAATTATTTTCTTGGGTTGCTAGAACTATATTTATTTGATTTAAGTGAAGAAAACATTACATGCATATTCCCTATTCACGCCTAGAGCAGAAACGCGCTTCGAGACTGTGCCACACCTCGAGACGCGAGCGACACTGAAAACGCAAGCGGCGATTATGCTCGCGCGGTCTCGGGTATCCTCGAGGACTCCCGAGCAAGCGGAAGCGCGCGACTGAGTCACGAGCATGCGCCAGGCGATGCTTGATGGCCGTGTCGATATTGATACTTTAAATATGTTAATACGGTCATATTTTCATTGCAGCCTGTAAATTGCAAAGTGTGTGTTGTTTTTAGAATTAGACCAACAGGCCGAGTCATGTGACACGCGCGTGCTTCATTTGCATTTGTGCTGTTGCGTCGCAAGTCGTGTCGCTTCCACGGCGTCGGCGGTGGCAGCGCAGACGTGTTTGGCAACATATTTTGGGTCTCAGTGGGAAAGATAAAAGGTGAAACATAGTTTGAAACACAGGTCCACGCGCAATACCTGCTGCTGCCCCGGTGAGCTGCCCAGTTGGGTCCCCTGACAGACCAGAATCTTACAAGGACCACTGAACGTTGAAGAAAGATGCTCACTAGGTGATAGATAGTTAGATACTCACGAAGGTACTCCTTTAGGCCTGACGCCCAGCAAAGAGACCACAGCGTCGAGGAAGTAGCCCGGGATGTAGTGGAGAAACCACGTCAGCAACCAGTAGAACAGACGGTTGTTGGTCTCAATAAGGTAGACGGACCACAGAGAGCGAGGGGTGCTCAGGTGGTAGAACTCGTCTGTGCGCAGGAGATCGCCGAACGCTCCTGCCAGCAGAACATGAAGAAGAATAAAAATATTTAACAAAAAGAATCTATACATATAATAAAATCGTAAAAATCCAACCCGATGTTCCGAATTGGCGCGAAAACTACTGCATAGATCCTGTTCAAATTTTGCGAAAATATTCGTAATAGGCTTTTTCAAATGTTAGGCTATATATTATCACGCTACTTGCTTAAGGGGGTGAGCAATATTGCATTATGTCAGTATTATTGAATTGTTTACCGTTTCAGTCATGATATGCGTAACAACGTCTATTTCAAAGTATATGTCAGCGAAACATATAGAGAAACGGTTTCATGACCGCTTTACGTGCATCACGTCGCAAGTTCGATCCCCAGTAAAATTATATTTTTTGTAATTGGTTGTATTTTTTTTTATAGTGATTTTTATTATTTATTTTCTCTTTTTATGTATAATATAATAAATTCTTATGAATAATTTATTTACTAACTGTTGCCCGCGACTTCATTCGCGTGGAAATTTTGTTGTGTATGCGTGTTCGATTCCCGGGTTGGGTAAAGTGTTGTTTGATTATTCCATCAGGGATTTCTCAGTAGCAGCTACGGAGTCTGGATTTGTGCCCGATTGATGGCAATAGGCTCGCCCCCTATTACATGGGACTTCAACATAACTGGTGAAATGTGGGTGTACGATTAGGTACACGCCTGTGCCTAACCCTTCGGGGATTACAGGCGGGACGTTTTGTGTGAGAACTGAAGGCCTGATCAAATGTGATAATGTGGGTGATGACTACAAAAGGCGCCTTTTTAGGCGCTGTAATTCTGGGCGGCAGAGGTCTGAAACAACATTAAAAGCCGTTGAGGCGACGATATGGCTTAAAAACCGGAATATTATGGTGCCATACGACATTTTTTTTAAATTGAACCATCAAACGCCTTTTTGGGCGCTATTTATTTTTTATTCGAATACCGTTTTGTATACAACATTAAATTATTTGTTTAATGACCGTGTGAAAAGCATGAAGTGCCCAAATGAATGCCTGCCACTTTTAAGGTTTTTCCTTGGAATTTGTTGACCGTCGTTGTAAAAGACAATTTTAAGGGAAATTGCAACTTCTTAAATTGAAATGGCAAGTTATTTGGAATAACGGTTATGCGGGGAATTAAACCGCTGTCTCCTTTAGCGACTCCTGTAATAATGGTGGCTATTATAATATTACTGGCCAGCACTGTGATACGAAGCATGGATCCATTGCACAGTCTGGGAGTTAACCCCAGGGAGTTGAGAAATTCAACGGAGTAGGCAGTACAGGGTCTATGGATGTCGACGCCGACGACCATATTTTTTTTTTTATTTGATTGACCCACTCGTTCTTTGGCAACAGTACTACCCCTCACACAACCACCCTTCATTTTTTATATTAACCTCCAAATTGGGAAAAATGTGCATGATGTGATGATGTGGATATGCGTGCATCCTCTGTAGCCACTGGGTGGGAAAATTCTTCGGATAATAGAATTTTCCAATCTGCGCCCGATTCCAGTCGACTGACTCCCATTTGCAGGAGCATATTCGCAATGACTCCTGCTTCATGGTCGTTGTACAGTTGGACGCGCATGTTGCAGGTAATATGGATCTTTTCGATCCCAGACAACAGTGGCGACGCCTTGAGACATGCGTTTATTTCATCCGCCGGTGTGCCCCTCTCAATAACTTGCAGTATCTGTCTAAAGTCGCCTGCGAGCAAAACGACAACGCCACCCATCAGCGCCTGGTTGCCGCGGATGTCCTGCAAGCTGCGGTTCAACACCTCTTATGCACTTTAAGCTTGCACTGCTGCAAAATGAATCCCCGGCCGCTGTTTTTGGTGATGTTGCATGTTGAGGTATCTTTGCAAGATTAGCGGCAATACGAAAACAGAATTTGCAGTCCGGCTACCGGTAAGCAAAGTTGCAGCAATGTCCGAGGGAGCCACAGCTATGTGACGGCACGGTTGGCGCAGTGGCTGAGCGAATGGCTGCTGCGCTGCGAGTATTGGGTTCAATTCCCGCACGGAACCCATTTTTGTATGGATTACAGGTAGTTGTTCCGGGTCTGGTTGTTTGTGAGTTTAACTGTCTGTAAATACACTCACGATATAGGAGAAATTCCAAGTGTGGGCTTGGACTGGGGCATGGTTAAAAAAGAAAACTTTAAACCTGTATTTAGCAGTCCTTGTGGAGTTGGACCAGCAGAAGATTCAGCACAAATGCAACTGAAGGCACAGTTGGCGCAGTGGCTGAGCGATTGACTGCGGCGCTGTGTGTAGGATCCGATTCCCGTACGCGATAAATTTACAACGTCGTTGGTTTTATCTAATTTTAATTTTTGTTTTTTTTTAATTTTTTTTCGCCCAGTGAAAATTAGTCAAATAATATTTGTTAATTTATGATTATCTGTCTTTTGAATGGTTAAAAAAACCAGAAGCATATTAATCTACTTTATAATGATTTGAAAATCATAAAGCATTAGAATAAAACAAAATATATGGTTACAAAAAGTGAAAACCGGCTGGGGATCGAATTCGCCAACCACGTTTATTATTTTTGGAAAAAATAATCACAATACGTGGATACTGGCTGCGACTCGAAATTGCGAACCCTGGTTTACAGGGAGGTCTGTAATTAATTTAGTTAATTTCAATAACTGCTATTATTTTTATTGGGAGCGACAGGTGAAATTAAAAACGTCGAGTCAGCGAGTCTGAAGCTTGGCTGAACTAATTGGTCTCTAATTTTAGTACTGTAATTGTGTCTGTCACCTCTTTTATTAAAAAGATGTAGATTTTTTCTTACATACATTATGTTTTCGTAGATGTATTGACAATGTACCGTCATGATGTTAATTTCCTTAAACAGTTCCCTTAGAGAATCGCACCTACGAAGATTATATATGGCTCTGATGGCTCTTTTTTGCAGAATAAATATAGACTGAATATCTGCAGCCCGTCCCCATATCAAAATGCCATAAGACATAATACTATGAAAGTAACTAAAATAGACCAGTCTAGCGGTATCTACATCAGTATATTGACGGATTTTTCTTATAGAACTTAGCCGCCCCGCAAGAGATGTTAAATGAGAACCCCATTGTAGCCTTGAATCAAGCGTAATCCCCAAGAAAACCGTTTTATCTACAAATTCAAGTTTCTCTTTATTCAATACTATATCACAATCGCTACTTTTAACATTCGGTAAAGCAAATCTTACGCATTTCGTTTTTTTTTTCATTTAACACTAAATTGTTTGCTGTGAACCAATTATGGACCTGAAGTAGGGCATTATTCACGTCATCTAGATTTTGGGCCCGTCTATTTATCTTAAAAATTAGGGAAGTGTCATCAGCGAATAACACCATATTTTGAGGTTGGTTTTTCAATAAATAGGGGAGATCATTTATATATACTAGAAAGAGGAAAGGATCCAATATTGAGCCTTGCGGTACCCCCATTTTTACTTTTAAACCCTGCGAATTAACACCATTTATTTGCACATGTTGTTTTCTATCACTCAAATAAGATTTTACCAAACTAAGTGCAAGTTTCCCTAGTCCGTAATGCTCAAGTTTCAAAAGTAATGTGTCGTGATTTACGCAATCAAACGCTTTGGAGAGGTCACAAAATATTCCAATGGCGTCTTGGGACTCTTCCCACGCAGTAAATATGTGCTTTATTTTTTTTTTTTTTATAAGGTTACACCGGCGTCAGTTGTACAACGTCCCTTGGTGAAACCATACTGTTGATCCTGTAAGATTCTGTTGGTGTTAAAATGTTTGAGCATTTGATTTAGCATTACCTTTTCAAACATCTTGCTAAAAACTGGCAACATGGATACAGGTCTATAATTATTTGTATCTTTACTGTCTCCGGATTTAAACAGAGGTATGACTTTACTGTATTTCATTAAGTCCGGGAAAACTCCTTGATCTACACACAAATTAAAAATTAAAGCTAAGTATGGTGCTATAGTCTCAACTATGGATGTACAAATTTTGATAGACATTCCCCAAAGATCTTCGGTCAGTTTGACTTTTATTTTGCCGGAAAGCTTTAATAACTATCATAGGGTTTATGTGTTTAAATTTAAATTCAGCCGGGCATTCAGACACATTCGCCTTTAATAAACCAAATGAGACTTCAGGAGAGGAATTAAGAGCCTCCGTAGTTTTTAACGGTATATCGGTAAGGAAATTTACAAACTCATGAGCTACTTCCTGATAAGAGCTTTTAGGACCACATGCTGTATCTAATGTGTAGCTAGTGTTACGTATTTTCTTCCTGTTAGTCTCGTTATTTATGACTTTCCAAACTGTCTTAATTTTGTTTTCTGCTGTTTTGATCTTGTTGCTAATGTGCAAGGCTTTGGCAACCTTGCATGTATTTCTAAAAATTTTTGAATACTTAGCAATATACTTGTTTATACAAGGCTTAAGGCCGTAAAGCTCAGTTTCAGACCACTGCCGCCCAGAATTACAGCGCCCAAAAATACGCCTTTTGTAGTCATCACCCACATTATCACATTTGATCAAGCCTTCAGTTCTCACACATAACGTTCCGCCTGTAATCCCCGAAGGGTTAGGCACAGGCGTGTACCTAATCGTACACCCACATTTCACCAGTTATGTTGAAGTCCCATGTAATAGGGGGCGAGCCTATTGCCATCAATCGGGCACAAATCCAGACTCCGTAGCTGCTACTGAGAAATCCCTGATGGAATAACCAAACAACACTTTACCCAACCCGGGAATCGAACACGCATACACAACAAAATTTCCACGCGAACGAAGTCGCGGGCAACAGCTAGTTAATAATAAAAATGTTGTGATGGCGCCGAGGTTAAGGGCCGGACTCCACCGAAGCGGAGACGAGACGAGAGGAGAGAAGATGTGCTGTGAACCACCCATAGAAATTGGTCATTTACACTTCTCGTCTCCGATTAGCTTTAATGGAAACGGTTGACCAGGGAGAAGAGGAGATATTTCGGAATTTTTTGGCCATTGAAGACGAAACGTGAGCGGCGTTCGGTGAGATGTGTGCTGTGTGCGGTGAGATGTGTGCTGTGTTCGGCGAGCGTTGAGATATGTGCTGTGTGCGGTGAGATGTGTGCTGCGTGCGGCGAGCGGTGAGACGTGTGCAATTCATTTTAAAATAGTAACCATGGAGTTTCTTGCCGGTTTCTTCTACATAGGAAATGACCAACCCGAACCGTGCACCATTTCTTGACGTTTTATAAGAGCCCATGTAAGGCTATGTGAAATATTTTATTTTTATTTGATTTGATTTAGGTGGCAACGCCAGGACTATCCTATCCACCACTATCCTTATTGGTCTCCACCATCATGAAGAACATGTTCTTCAGATAGGTCAGGTGCGTTGTACTCGCAACCGGCGTGCGTGTGTGACTAGATGTATGAACGTGGACGAGGCAAAAGGAGTGTATAAGAAGGATCATAGGAAGTGGTGTTCTGTGGTTTCCGCCGGCGGGAGTTTAAGTATGTATGTAAAATGATTCGCCATGGTAACGTTGGGTTCATAAGACAATAGCTATGAAGCCATTTTGCGGAATGGCGGTCTTCTTCTTTTTTTCTTTAACCAGCAGAGTTTTTATGCCGCCCATGGGCTTCTGACTTGGCTTTACATGCCGTCGAAAAATATCTCTCAGGCATGCTGGTTTCCCACAATATTTTCCTTCACCGAAGCAAGTGATAATTATACAATACGCACATTATTATTATCAGCCATTTGTGTCCCACTGCAGGGCACAGGCCTCCCTTCCCTCTTCCCACTTATCCCTATCCAGTGCTGTTACTCGCCAATCTTTCTGAAAAGAGTCGAGTTCGTCCCGCCACCTCCTTCTGGGCCACAAATAAATAATAATAAAATAATTAATACGCACATAAATCCGAAAAATCAGAGTTGCGTGCCTTGGGTTCGAACTCGAAACTTCGCAGTCCGATGGTCATACCACTAGGCTATTACTGGAATGGCATGGCATGGCGAATTAACAAATAAATAACTCACAATTGTCAACGAGAGAGTCGCGAGTGTTGAGATGGATTGTGTCGTCTCGTCATTGAGTGTCACGAGTGTTGAGATGGACTGTGTCGTGTCGTCATTGAGTGTCATGAGTGTCGAGATGGAGTGTGTCGTCTCGTCATTGATTGTCAAAGTAACGAGTATTGAGGTCGACTGTCACGATTGTCTCGATTGTCACGATTCAATGTCAAAAGTGTCGTGATCGAATGTCTTGAATATCACGAGTGTCGTTGTCGAAATTCTCGACTATCACGAGGTTCGTGAGTGTCGAAATCGAATGTCACGAATGTCTCGAATGTAACAAGTCGACACCGTACTAATACGGCGAGTGACTTACCCCACTTGGTGTTATAAGGCGAGCTGCTGACAGTATACATGGGTATCTCGCTGGGCCAGAGCTGCCTGTTGGTGACGGAATCCCAGCCCGCCGCGATGATAGCGTTATTGACGTAGTCTAGCGGTGCATAGGAAACCACCAGATCCCTGTCCACCAGGAGGGCATGCAACACGCCCAAGCCGGCGCCCAGGAGGAACTGCAAGTATAATTACAAGGTCTTTCATGTAATATGGACCCAGAAGTATGACAATCAGTCTTGCCAAGGGGTATCGTATTTCCAGTACTATCTGGGTTGTGGAGGTCAGGTAGGTAGTCGCTTCGTCCTTGTAAAATACTGGTACTCAGCTGCATCCGGTTAGACTGGAAGCCGACCACAACATAGTTGGGAAAAGGCAGGCAGAAGATGATAATGGACTCAACTACCTAATGCTGTCACGTTTCGTCGGAGTGATCAATTTTAGTAACTCACACTTGACCACAAAAATAAGCATGCCGAAATAGTTTTCATAAAAAAAGAGCAAATGTTTCCTAAGAAAGCTTTCCGGTATCGAGGACTGGGGTTTCCCCAGCTCCCAACTTAAAAGAATCACTCTGCTTTCTTCACAGTCACTGTTACGACAAGCGTGCTGCTTGAGCGGGGTGTGCATGTTGTCTTTTAGGGGTCCGACGAAAGGATGTAAATAAACTTTGGTTGAATGTACTGATTAATTATTTAATTTTTCAAATTACAACGATTTGGAAATAAAAATACCAGTACAAGTAGGCCGGGGAAGGGACGTGAGCGACTGGCCGCGCACTGGCGCTCGGTTACAATATCATGAAATCCAATAATTCAGCAATCGCATTGGGGTCGCTGCGTCACACCCCCCTTCTCCTATAACTTCTAACTCGTGACGAGACGGTGAAATATTACTTGTAAATAAAACTTACCCCAGAAGGTGATGCCATAACCGTTTGGTTACTTACCCCAGTAGGTGATGCCATAACCGTTTGGTTACTTACCCCGGTAGGTGAAACCATAACGGTTTGGTTACTTACCCCAATAGGTGATGCCATAACCGTTTGATTGTCAATCCAACCCGGAGAAGGCTCAACAAAGCAATTTACCACTGAAATTTATTAAGAAATCGGTTAGTAAGAAAAAAAAAACAAAATAAGCATTTTTTTCTGAAAAAGAACCTGATATTAAAATAAAAAGAAGAAAATTAAGTTTATCTATCAAAATTGAACGCGTGTACAAAGGACCATGGGCACTTTGGGCTAAATTGCCTCAACATTTATGACAGTGACGCCAAATAGTAAGTAATTGTGTGTATGCCATTTTATTTTATTGGAGCTCAGTTCAAATCAAGCACGGAAGTAGTGCTTTGGCTATTTCTTTAATTTAGAAAATATTAAATACATGAAACGTTTATAATTATCAATCATTTTCCTCTGACGGCATGTAAAGCCAAGTCAGAGGCCCGTCGGCGGCATAAAAACTCTGAGACCAGGTTAGGCACTAGCCACACGATAAAGAATAATCATTTATTGAACTAAGAAATGCGTATACGCAGCCGAGTAAAGGGTTTTAGTTTGTATGTACTTGTAAAGCAAAGGTTTTTGCTTGGGCAAAGTTCGATTCATGTGTTTTCATGAAATATTCATGTACACGGAGATTTTTAATTCACTGTTAGTCTTTCAGGAATGAGTAAATAATCACCGTGTATATATTTTACTGCAGTTTCGCACTCGTATCGCACTTCGCTCTCTTACTATAAAATCAAGTACAAACAAAAACCCTTCACTTGACATCATGGCTTCATCATGGTTTCAAACTCAGACGGGTATTTTAATTGGGGTAAATATTGTACATCAGTTTAATGCCCTGTATTAAGTAAAGGTAAAAGATTTACCAACGGGTGGCTTGACTACACAGACGGGCAGATCACTGCCGTGTGTGCGCACCAACTCTTCGGCGATCGCCTTCGTGAATGTGTAGGTGTTGGGCCAGTCCTTTATTAATCTGCAAAATGAAATATTTAACGTAACATCACAATTGTAATCTCCCAGGCGTAGCAGAGGTGAACCAAAGGTAAAACAACATTTTGCCAATTGTATTTAATCACACTGCCCGACAAAGGAATCGAACAGTTTCACATACTGTTACCTATGGTATTATAATAATATATGGTAGTCTGTCCATAGAAAAAGGTTAAAAAGGAAGTTTGCAAGTTTGTTATTTCCAAAATCTTCTTCGTTCCCGTGGTATAATTTCCGACACAACGCGACCGAACCGTGGGGAAGAGCTAAGACATCGGGAGACACGAGGCACGCTGCTACTCTTGTGATGATGACTTTTAAAGTGTTACTGATACTCACGCTGGCGTGATGCTGGTCAAACGATCCTCACTGAGGCTCTCCACCATCTCCAGGAAGACGTCAGGTGGGATGGGGCATGGGTAGAACTGTTCCTTGATGTCCGAGTTGATCCGTGGGTCGGTGGCGTGCGCGAACGCAGTTGATATGTAGTTGAAGAGCCTGGTGACGAGTAATAGCATGCATTAATCTTCAGGTTATTAGTTAAGCTTCAGGGTTGGGGTGCGTTGTCAGAATTCCTCCTCGTGTGCCTGATGGCTGCCGGTCCCTCTCGATACGTCTGGAGGGAATAGCAGCTGCTGGGCCGGTGCACCCTGGGCGTGGGCAGTATCCTTCCCCGAGGAATGGGAAGAGATTCTTATTCTTCGGGGAATGTTACTGTCCATGGCTAATATTCTGACATGGGAGGGGCCCATTGTGGGCCTAGGGGGCGTTGTTCCGCGTGACCCTCTGAAAAGCAGAGGGCACAGCGGAGGAGCAAGGGCGGGCTCGGTGTGCACTAACCCTGCCTCCGAGCAGACAGTGAAGGACACAGTCCTTCACTGTCCCCGTCGATATCGTAATCCCTCCGTCGAAGTGTCGTGGAACACGTCTCGCGGCTTCGATTGGGACCGAGGGTCTTGGCTTAACCGCCCGGATCACGAGGTAGAAAACCTCTATAAAAAGTTACCCCGAATCTCAAGCGGCGGCGCACCGCGAGGAGATGTATGGCTGACGGGTTCCTATGGAAAATCAGTCGCTAGTGCGAACCACTGCCGGGCCTGGCTATGGCTTATCTGGGCACAGGGGGCACTGCCCAGATGGACTTTTTATTTCCCCCATACTCGTGGGAACAGTATGGAAAATGACAATACCCAAAATACGGCCGATAACGGCGAAGGAAGGAAGGAGAGGGATGCGGGGTCGGAGTCCGGCGCCGCATCCAGCGACGTGAGCGCGGGAGGCTCAGAGAGCTCCCGGCGCGGGAGGCCCGGGGCTGCTGCGGAGAACAGGGAGTTCCTGCGCAAGCGATCCAGGCCGGTAGGCGACCGAGAGTCGTCGTCAGAGGGGGAGCTGGCTTCGGCTCGCAAGATCCCCACCAGCAAGCGTGGCGGGATCCGCGGCAAGGGGAGAGGCCTCTCTGTCACCGAGAGGTCGGCGCGGCTTGCCGAGGAGGGGCGCCACCCGGGGGTGGCCGGTCACGGTCACGGGGTGGATCGTTCGGGCTCCTCTGGTGACGAGGCGGTCGCAGACGGCGGCTCAGATGCGGAGCGTAAGGCCGAGTTTGCGAAGGAGGTGGAGGTGGCGCTGAGGGCTCTGTCTTACAAGCAGAAGCCCTCTACTAGACAAAGGGCCATACCTGCAGCGGCCGCCTCCATCATAGCGGCAGCGAAGGCCAGATATGCGGGGCCTCCACCAGACGAAGTTGCCAAACTGCGGGCGGAGGTCGCTCGCCTGACGGCTGCTACGGAGCTTCTCCAAGAGGAGAACAAGAAGCTCCGAGCAGACCTGGCCGGTCTGCGCGAGTCCGGCTCTCGCAAGGCGCCCCAAAATGGGGGCCAGCAGCGACCAAGTCAGCCCGTGCCGGTGGAGAACCAGGTTCTGAACCTGGTTCGGCAGGAGCTGGCTGCCTTTCAGGCGCGGTTCTCCGTTCTGGAGGGCATTGTCCTGCGCCCCCCCCTGGCGGCAAACAAGGCGGCCACATATGCGGCTGCTGCGGCCTCCGCACCGGGGCCGTCCAGCCAGCGATCCGGCAGGGTTACGTCGGCCCCCGAAAAGCCGGCTCTGGCGAAACCAGCTCCAGTCGGGAGGGCGGCGGCCCTGAGGCAGAGCAAGGCGGTGGCCCAAAACAAGGGCAAGGCGGCGTATGTACCGGCGCCAGCCGCGAGACAGCCGCCATCGCCACCTCCCCCGCCCACTAAGCCTTCTGTGGCCGAGCCCGGTTGGCAGGTGGCCGGAGAAAGAGCGATGGAGCGAAGGGCGGCAAAAAAGGCCAGGAAGCGGGAGCGGAAGCGCCGGCAAAAGGAGCGGAGCGTCGCGGCTGGGCTCAGCGCCCCGAAAACCGCAGCTGTAGTGATAACGCTACAGCCGGATGCGGAAAAGAGGGGCGTCACCTACCGCGACGTGCTCGCTAAAGCGAAGGCGACGGTGGATCTCAGAGAGCTCGGGATCGCCGGGGGCCTCCGGCTTAGAGTGACCGCAACAGGGGCTCGAGTGCTAGAGATCCCTGGCGAAACCCGTGGCTCGTCCGCTGACGCTCTGGCCGAAAAGCTCAGAGCGTCCCTAAATGCGGACGAGGCCCGAGTGTCCAGGCCCGTCAAATGCGTAGACCTGCGCATCCTGGGTCTGGACGACTCGGTGACCGAGGAGGAGGTGGTGGCCGCCGTCACCAGGACCGGTGGGTGTCCTGCCGAGCAGGTCAAGGCAGGCACCTTACGTCCGGATCTGTCGGGCATGCGAACCGTAACGGTAAGCTGCCCTGTGACGGCGGCGAAAGCCATAGTGGAGGGCCGAAGGCTCTTGGTGGGCTGGGTGTCAGCGCAGGTGAAGCTGCTGGAGCCCAGACCTCTGAGGTGCTTCCGCTGTCATGTAGGGCACCACGTGTCGGTCCGGTGCACCTCGGAGGTGGACCGCAGTGGCCTGTGTTTCCGCTGCGGCCAGCCCGGTCACATGGCCGCGGCCTGCTCTGCCGCACCGCACTGCGCCGCATGTGCGGCAGCTGGCAAGCCAGCCGATCACCGGGCAGGGAGCAAGGCCTGCGGTACACCCGCCAAGGCCAGCAGCAAGGGAAGGCCCTCCGCCACCACCGCCAAAACCCCCACCGTCGCCACCACCGCAGCCGCCGCCACTGTTACCGCCGCTGCCGTTACTGCTGCAATTTCCGCAGCGGGGCCCTTGCAGAGGGCCCGGGAGGGGACTGAAATGGAGTGCCAGTAACGGCCCCATTGCGCCTTCTCCAGGCGAACATCAACCACTGCGCCTGTGCTCAGGATCTGTTGCTCCAGAGCATGGCGCAGTGGTCGATTAACATCGCCGTGGTCGCTGAGCCGTACTTTGTCCCGCCCAGGGATGACTGGGTGGAGGACCATAGCGGTTCGGTGACCATAATTGCGTCGGCCGCCGCCGGTACCCCGACCCTTGAAAGTGTCAGGAAGGGTCAGGGGTGCGTAGCAGCACGGTTCGGGGAGATCGTTGTAGTGGGAGTCTACTTCTCCCCGAGCCGAACTCTCGCCGAGTTCCACAACTCCCTCACGGAGTTGAGTGTCGTCATCGGAAGCCATTCCCTCCCCGTGCTTGTACTCGGGGACTTCAATGCCAAGAACTTGGCTTGGGGTTCTCGTTACACGGACGTGCGGGGTAGGATGGTGGAGGACTGGGCTCTGGAGACAGGTCTAGTCGTCCTAAATCGGGGTTCTGTCCCCACGTGCGTGCGGATGCGGGGCGAGTCGGTGGTGGACATCTCGTTCGCTAGCCCCGCTCTGTCACCGCGTGTCGTCGACTGGCGCGTCATGGAGGGGGTGGAGACCTATTCCGACCACCGGTACATCCGGTTCGACGTCTCCACTCAGACCTCAAGCGCACCGGTCCTACAGGCCCCGAGTGGTCCGCGATGGGCGCTGAAGCAGCTGGACCGGGAGCTCCTCCTGGAAGCCTCAATCGTGCAGGCCTGGGTGTCATCACCGGTCAGGCCTGCCGACATCAACAACGAGGCGGGTTGGTTCCAGGAGGCCATGTCCGAGATTTGCGACGTGGCAATGCCTCGAGTTCGGCCAGGAAGCGCCCGGCGTCAGGTGTACTGGTGGTCGCAAGAGCTGACGTCTCTGCGCAAGGCGTGCGTTGCCGCGCGGCACCTGTACGCCAGGCATCGCAGGCTCCGCATCCGCCCTCCGGATGCGGCAGCCATTGAGGCGTAGCTGTACGAGGGGTACAGAGCGGCAAAGACCGCCCTCCAAGAGGCTGTCCGGCGGGCCAAGCATTTGGCCCGCGAGGAGATGCTGGAGTCTCTGAACGGAGATCCGTGGGGGCGCCCTTACAAGATGGTGCGGGACAAACTCCGCACCCGGGCCCCCCCGCTAACGCAGAGTCTCCGGCCTGAGCTCGTGGAGGACGTGGTGAGCGTTCTGTTCCCTTCGCGAGGGGAGCATCCTCCCCCGCCTATGGCTCCGTCACCGCATGCGGTGCCGGAAGCGGACCACACCGATGACGACGATGACGTTCCCGAGGTGACTGGGGTAGACCTGAGAGTGGCGGTACGCAGGCTGAAAGCCAGAAATACCGCCCCGGGACCCGATGGCTTGCCTGGCAAAGCCTGGGTCCTGGCCTCTGAGGCTCTCGGGCCCCGACTGGAAGGGCTCCTAAGCGCATGCTTGGAGAGAGGCCAGTTCCCGCTTCGTTGGAAGACGGGGAAGCTGGTCCTCATCCGGAAGCCAGGGCGCCCTGCGGACTCTCCGTCCGCATACCGGCCCATTGTGTTGCTCGACGAGGTGGGCAAGCTCTTTGAAAGAGTCATTGCCAACCGCCTCGCCGGGCACCTTGCAGGGATGGGGCCGGATCTTGCGGAACACCAATTTGGTTTCCGCAAGGGGCGCTCGACGGTGGACGCCATCATGCGCGTGAGAGCCCTCACGACGGGGGACGCGGTGTCCCGGGGCGGGGTTGTCTTGGCGGTGTCTCTTGACATCGCCAACGCCTTCAACTCCATGCCCTGGAGCTGCATTGGGGAGGCACTCCGGTATCACGGGGTGCCGACCTACCTTCGTCGTGTGGTCGGGGACTACCTGACGGATAGGGCCGTCATCTACCCCAGTCGGAGCGGAGAATGGAACCGGCGAGAGATGTCGTGCGGTGTTCCACAGGGTTCGGTTCTGGGGCCGGCCTTGTGGAACATCGGTTACGACTGGGTGCTGCGCGCCGACCTCCCTACCGGCGTCAGTGTAGTTTGCTACGCTGACGATACGCTGGTACTGGCACAAGGGAGGTCGCACGAGGCGGCGGCCGAAAACATGACACGCGGGGTTGCGATAGTTGTGGAGAGGATCCGGCAATTGGGTCTCGAGGTGGCATTGCACAAGTCCGAGGCCATGTGTTTTCATGGGCCTCGGAATGCGCCACCGTCGGGATCCCTACTGATGGCAGGAGGGGTTTCCATCGGCGTCGGGTCGACGTTGAAGTACCTAGGACTCGTCCTCGACAGCCGGTGGAACTTCGTGGAGCACTTCCGACGTTTGGCTCCCAAACTGGAACGGACAGGGGCTGCCTTCAAGCGGCTCTTGCCCAACCTGAGGGGTCCAAACGCCTCCTGCCGGAAGCTTTACGCGGGGGTCGTGCGGTCCATGGCCCTTTACGGGGCCCCGGTGTGGGCGCGTTCTTTGAGGCGGCAAGCCGCCCACTACCTGAACGCGCCCCAAAAGGTGATAGCCATAAGGCTAATCCGGGGGTACCGCACGATCTCCGGCGAGGCGGCTAGCCTCCTTGCCGGATTGCCGCCATGGGATCTGGAGGCGATAGTCCTCGCGCGCCTGCATGAATGGCGCGCGGAAGCACTATGTCGGGGAGAAACTCCGCTGCCGCGACAAATTGCCGCTCAGCGGACAGACCTCCGGCGTGATCTCATGGCGACATGGAGAGAGCGACTGTCGCAACCCCGTGCAGGGCACGCCACCATAGTGGCGATAAGTCCCCTCTTTGAGGAGTGGCTAGAGAGGCGCCACGGCGCCCTCACCTACCGCCTGACGCAGGTCCTCACCGGACACGGTTGTTTCGGGAGGTTCCTGCATCGAATCGGGCGGGAGGAAACGCCCGGGTGTTTCCACTGCGAGGATCGTCCGGAGGACACGGTGGAACACACCGTGGAGGTCTGCCCCACTTGGGCGGAGCACCGCCGTGTCCTCACAGCGGCGATTGGCGGCGGCGATCTCTCGCGTCCGGCCTTGGTTCAAGCCATGGTCCGGAGCGAGAGGGAATGGGAAGCCGTCACCTCCTTCTGCGAAGCAGTCATGCTAGTGAAGGAGGTGGCAGGACGTGAGAGGGAAAGGACCTCACGTCCCAGCCGCCGCGGGAGACGCCCTGGGCGTCGGGGGTCACGTGGTGGTTTCCGACCACCGTAGGCGCTGGCCCGTGGACGGCGAGTTATGGGCTAGCTCGCCGTCCGGCCGTCTTATGACGACGGGCCGTGTCGACGGCGCGTTCGTGTTCCACGCGCGCCTCAAAGAGATGTCAGCAATCAAGTAGGGGTCCGCATGGGCCAACGCCTGCCGGGGCTGCGGGACTGTTCGAAAGAGATACCGTGGCCCTGGAACATAACGGGCAAAGAAGGAACATGGATGGGTTTTAGTCAGTACAAGTCTGACACTCCCCTCCGCTCCGCCCAGAGTGGGGGGGGTCATTTGATGATTTCCCATCCGGAAAAAAAAAAAAAAAAAAAAAGCTTCAGGGTTAAATAAGATTAGCATAATGTCGCAGACGGACGGACCCATTTTGCAAATTCCTCGTAGGCTCTGTTCCCTCTTAAAATATATTTCAAATCATAGCTCATAACATAGAAAATTGCCTATGGTCCTTTTTTATTATTATTTACCTACTATTATTTTGTCTTTGACAGTTGTAACGGGTAGTCAAAATTCCGAAATTCTTACAATCAACCTTACAGTAACGACCGTAGTAGCGTATTACCAGCAACTGTGATGTGAAGATCAGATATAGGTAGTCCATGTCAATTACCGGTGTTCCACTTCCAGTTATACTGAAAGCTAGCAACTTACTTAAGTTTATGGCACTGCTTGCTCAAGGTCAGCACTTCTCGAGTCCCTCGCACATTGATGAGCGCCGCCACCTGGAGAGGCTCGTGGAAGTTCACAGTTGCAGCCATGTGGAATATTACGTTTACCTAGAGAGAAGTATCAGTAAATATTAGTATGGATGTGGTCGTTTATACAGGACATCCGTCTTTAGAAAGAGTTGAGAGTGACTGTGACGATGCTCTACTGATCTGATCAGTGGTGAATTTGTGACTGTAAACAATCTTTTGAGTTAAATAAGAATATTTGGTGTTTAGCCGGTTTTGTTTCAATTTATCTCATATCCAGCTGGGTATGGGATAAATTGAAACACTACCGGTTTGTATTGTTTTACCTTTTTATATTGTTACGAGCTCGTAACGATATAAAAAGGGATGCAGATTACACCCGTCTCTGTCAAACATGGAGGCCTTTGTCTCCTCTGTCTCTTAGTCTCTGTAGTTTAAAAAACATGTTTTTTGCTAGCAGTTCAAACAATTGGTTAGTTACCTCACTGGTGAGGTTAGTCCAGTCCTTCTCGCTGAGCCCCACCCTCAGCATCGCCACGTCGCCTTCCACCGGCACGATGCGATCCGCGAAGTTGGGTTTGTTCTGACGAAGGGTGTCGTACAACTGTGAAAAACATATATAAAATGAATAAAAGCTTACGAGTTCAACTACATTTCGCCAGTTATGTTTAACTCCCATGTAAACATAGGGCGACCCCATTCACTGAACCGTAAACAAATCAAGTTTCTGGGACTACTTATCATGGGGCTGTCATTATGTTATGACAAGTTGGCAACAAAGCTTGTTAAACCTTCCTGTGACTGCGATTTTCTTTTTTCTTTTTAGTGTTCCTGCATGTTACTAATATAGTTTTTAAGTAAGTAATACTAACACCCCATGCGCCTTGATGCCTGACAATAAAATATTTTTAATTTTTTTATTATTATTTATTTTATTTATTATTTAGACACGAGCCCCACTTTGTCTAGTCATACCTACTTATTCGTTCTTATTAATAAATACAAAATCTAGTAAGCTAATGTCTTAAAGAGGTTACGATTATCTTTTAGTTCACTAGATTTACATGGGTAATTAATTGATTATTCTTTTACTTTCTTCTCTAGAGTTAACGTTTTTTTTTTGGATGGAGATGGTTATTTTTGAACTTTTTGACTTGAAAATGAAAATACCCTAACTCTTTCCTTCGCCAGAGGGAAACGCAGAATAAGTTATTCTCATAACGAGATAAAGGGCGCAATTTATTTATACAGTGTGTTTGGTTAACTGCTACCGATAATTTAAGGGCATATTATATACTCATATCGACAAATACAAGTTTATAAATACTCCCACACCCTGCGAATGGCAGCTATCCTGTTTTTTTTAATGAAATGCTTATATATTTGAATCTCAGAGACCTAGAGGTTTGCAAATGACCGTATTTCAAGGGCAAACGCCGAGACTATCGAATTACAAAATGAACTCTCCTGAAAAATAAGCAAAAAGAGCCTAAAAAAGTAACCGTTAACCAAACACACTGTATTTATATAGGGTGACTGGTAATTAGTGACCGATATTTAAACACGTGATTATACTCATGTTAACAAACAACTTTCCCAAAGAAACATTTTTTCATACCTACTTGTTCACTTATATCCCAATAACACAACAACCGTATGAAATTCGCGCTCGCGCGACAGCTAGGTCACAGGCGCGCGAGCGCGAATTTCATACGGTTGTTGTGTGATTGGGATAAAAGTGAACGAGTATAACAAAATGTTTCTTTGGGAAAGTTGTTTGTTATCATGAGTACAATCACTTGTTAAAGTATCGGTCACTAATTACCAGTCACCCTATATATCCATAACAGATAAGCGATGTTCTTTATTTACTTACCGGATCTTTTAGAATATAGGTTAATCTCTGTTGTATAGTTTTGCCTTTCTTTGGCCTTAACAACAAATATACTTTCTTGATTTCACATGATCTGGAACATAAAAACAGTCTATGAGTGTAAGGTACACATAATAAGCTAACACTTCAGTTCGTCGAGTGTAATTAATTGATGAGAGAGAATTTGAATCGCTGTTTGTTCTCGGGTGTGAGTTCGATACCTGGTAGGTATTATTTAAAAAAAAAAACCTTTGTTTTCAAAGAGATTTCGCAGTCCTATTAACAGAAGAATAATATAATTTCATTTTTACATAGTATAAAACAAGGTCGCTCACGCTGTTTGTACGCTTAGATCTTTTAAACTAGGCAACGGATTTAATGCAGTTTTCAGCAATAGATAGTGTGATTCAAGAGGAAGGTTTATAAGTATAGATATATTATCTAAATTGTACCCGTGCAAAGCCGGGGCGGGTGGCTAGTTTATTATAAAGGGCAAATGGCACGTTAAAATTGAATTATCAAAAACTACGGAATGCTTATGCGCAACAATCAAAAAGAAGACATTACTTATTGCCCTCTCGTACTTTCCAGCGTCTTCATAACCTCTCAAAGCTTTTGTTGTGAACTGTAAGTCAGTTCAGTGTCAATAATTCCGCTTCCTCATTAATAAAAAGCTTAACGGAATGACCAAAAGTGATTGGTAGAGCGAAGCACTGTTAGCCTACGGGGCTGAAAAGTTCTGGAGAGATAACCTTATACCGAAAGATGAAGCCTGAGTTGGCCCTTACAAGGTATAGACTACAGATTGATGACAAATGAAGGACGTGGTGGCACAGAAATATGCGTTACGGTGACGTGTTCACGCATAAAAGTACAACAAGCGCAACAACAAACAAGTCCAGAAGATGAGGTTTTTCAGCTGAATGATGGTGATAATGCTTCCTCACCTGAAGAGCTTCTCTACGAGCTGCTTGCCGAGGAAGCCAGAGCCGCCCGTCATGAACACGACAGTGTCCCGGTAGAACTGCTGCACCGCGGAATCTCCGCGGCCCATCACTGCGTTCATCGGTTTCTGCTTCTCTAGAAGCGTCAGTTCTATCCGTTGTGCGATGTCCATGGCTGGGATAGGACATGAGATTATGTTAAACTTGCATTCATTGGGACAAACATGGAGGTGGGACGTATGGAACTGGAATGTCATCATCATCTGCTTGACTTTTCCCAACTATGTTGAGGTCGGCTTCCAGTCTAACAGGATGCAGCTGACTACCAGTATTGTACGCGGAAATATAGTATATCTAACCTCCACGACCCAAATGATACTGGGTAATATGATTGGTTGAGTGTTGTCAGAGTTTGGGGCCACTGACTACCCGTAACGACTGTCAAAGATCTAAAATAAATATGGAAGTATGTGTGGTAGGAGAGAGGGGAGATCCATACCCAGCAGTAGTTAGTCCCGGCTGATGCTTATTGGTGGTGTTCTTCAGAGAGATCAGGTGCGTGGAACTCGCAAACGGAGTGTGTATTAAATGTCCAGTGGACAAAACAAAAGAATTATATAAAATGAACTAGAAATTGTATCATTTCCGTAAAACAATTAATCGATAAATTAGGTTAAATATACAAAATTATAAATTAAAACTACATGCGTACATAAAACTTAACACTACATGGCAAATGATGTCATCGTTCAAAGTTGATACGCTTTTACTGTATAACAATATACTTTACGAAACATTTGTTTCGCAAGTCATTTGGAGTAGTTTATTGATTATAACGTTGCATTGTAATTAGTCATAAATAATGCAAGGAACAGTAGTGCTCGCGCATCATCGCGGTGGCAAAGGGTCCTGGTGTCAAAATTTTACTATTGAATAATTCATTATTATTAGTTTAAACGAGCGTGGAATTAACGCTGAAATCGCGACAAAAAAAAATCACGTTGGCCTTTTTTGCTGATGGGAAATCTTCAAATGATCCCTCCCGCTCTGGGCGGAGCGGAAGGGAGTGTCAGACTTGTACCAACTCAAACCCATCCATGTTCCTTCTTATCCCTTTGTGTTCCAGGGCTGCGGTATCTCTTTCGAACAGTCCCGCAGCCCCGGCAGGCATCGGCCCATGCGGACCTGTTTGGTGACATCTCTTTGAGGCGGCCTGCCCTTTTTTTTTTTTTTTTTTTTTTTCCGGATGGGAAATCATCAAACCCCACTCTGGGCGGAGCGGAAGGTAGTGTCAGACTTGTACTGACTAAAACCCATCCATGTTCCTTCTTTGCCCTTTGTGTTCCAGGGCCACGGTATCTCTTTCGAACAGTCCCGCAGCCCAAGGCGGCCTGCCCTTACATAATTTATATTTACATAATAAATATGGTTTCTTCCGAGCTCAGCAGTTCTACGATAGAACTAATGTGAATATTTTATATACATTTCCATTATCATGCAGCGTGCATTGAAGATAATACTTCTTCATGATTCTGCTCTATCGTAGAACTGCTCAGTAGAACTAGTGGGAACGAACCATAAATATCCACGAAATATTTGGACTTACGGAACAAAATCATTATTCAAATTAGGGCTGATAATTAGCACTTTTTGCACGTCAAAGTGTAGTGTAGACGCTCAAAAGTGCACTACCATGCTAAAGATTATATTGCTATGAACTGTGTGAGCGCGATACAGCAGTGTGTGTGCGTGTGCGTGCATGAGTGATGTCTCAACATTCCACACTTAACACACACTAATGAACTGTCGTCACACTACGTGAAATAGCATTATATTTCTGTTGCATTTAAAATACACATCATAGTGATGACCTGTTCTTACCATTGCATTGTTAAAATTCGCGTAGTATTAACATGGGTTGGTAGCTGTTTGGGCTGAGCATGGGTTCACGATCAATGAAGTCCAAGTTCGAATCCATGTTATTACAATGTGCGGATGTTTTTTGTTTCTTTGAAACCTTAATAATATTTGTATTTTAAGCAGAAAGTCGTTAGGTATTTATGTTTATTTATAATGTAGTCATGCTTATTATTTATTTTTTATAAGAAGTTAAATATTAGATAGTTAATTGTATTATTATTTAACCTCATTAATTGATTTTTATAACATGTTTTCGGTATTGGAAGGTGTAAATAAATAAATCATGCTGAATGATAACAAAAATGTTTATTCGTTTTATTTATTTATAAAATTAACAAACTGTTATGAGAATTGTGACGTCACATTCCTATCTAGGCAAATAAAAGTTCTCTTATCACCGTTCATAAGATTTTTTGTTGTATACCCACTTAGTCAATTCATAATAAGAATAACATAAAACGGAAAGGATATTCTAATAACACAAAAATAATTGTTGATACCCGCTTATTATAGGTATCAGTATTCAGCAGAGTTCATTGAATACTATTATATGAGTTAGACTTTATGAACGTGTTTTTTTTATGTAACGTCACATTGAATGTATTGAGGTTATAGCTTAAGTGCTCATTTTCTTGACAAAAAGAATATTGAAACTAAACCCCAATTTAAGATCATTAAATTTAAAAATTTTTTCTTTATTAATTTTTTTATTTTTATTTACGGTTATGTTAATATTACTAAATATTTAGTTACCCGGTCTACTTATTAAATTAAGTATTATTATTTTTTCGCCATAAATTAAGTCTTCCTTTTGGCAAGACTTGAAAGTCTTCTCGTCAGAAAATACAGTCACCTCCCAGTCAAAATCTAAATAATCTCGAGCAAAACGTAGTCTTTCCTCACTGTGTTTTTGTGTCAAAAATGGTTTTTAGCTGGCTTCCGATGGTGTAAACCTTCAGCATGGACTGCATGGCGAACAGTCTGTAATGTAGTATCAAATTGCTCTGCAAACATTATAGTTGGAATGAAACCATTTGTTTCATATTTTTCCACCATAAAACGTCGCTGAGTCGGGTTAATAAGCGGCGGCCTTTCACTTCTTAGACGACTCTTCAGACTACCTTCTGCCTCATACCTCTTTACCCAACGGCTAACAGAATTTCTAAAAAAAAGACAAAATATGATTACACACTTGCAACTAGCAATTTATTTAATAATAAGAAAATCACACACCACAACTATCATCATAATAATTATAATTTTTAAAAATAACTTACACATTTTAAGAGGATTACATGAGCTAAGTGACCTTGAGTGACGCACGCACACATTTACACAGTAGACGTGAAAGCCATCTAACGACGACGCCTATAACAATTAACTCTCAAGATTCTCGAGATTACGCCCGAGTTTCTAATAGATGGCGCGCAAATAAGAACAGACAAATAAAAATAAATATATTAAAAATGAATTGCAATTAAAACACTGAATTTGAGGTTGTAACCGTTATAAGTTTAAAAAAGGCACTTGGAAAGTATCCAAATACTTTTTTTACATCTAAAACTAAATATTCGGTGTTACGATAATTATTGCATTTCATAATTAATACTTTAGTTCACTAGTTAGCCATATTTCTTAATTCCATACAGTAATATTGTCAAATTGACGCACGGGACCAGTCAATGTGGCGACGCTTGGGGGAGGCCTATGTCCAGCAGTGGACGTCTTTCGGCTGAAATGATGATGATGATGATGGAACGCGTTGGAGGTCGCACGTGTTCCAATTTTTCGAACCCGCCACCCCACCCCCGCTAAGTTTTGTTACGAACTGAGCCAAAAATAGTTTGTAAAAAATAATACTAAGTAAACACCGAGCGTAGGTTTATTTGAAATGTCATTTGTTCACAAAAGTACAGTACCTAAAAGGGAACATAGTCAGAAGGTATAAGATAAGAGTTACGCAATAGAAAGAGAGGCAGCTTCTAGGAGAATATAACTGTAGGTAATTAGCGCTGTGCGGCCTGAATTGAACTTTATTGTGTCGTAGCATAAGTCGCTATTTATGATTTCGCAATATTATTTACAATTTTCGGTAACTTTGGAATGGGCAACTACAGTACTTTCACAGACTGTAGCTTCATTTTATTATCTTTTTTTCGACAATTCAAAACTGCCTGTAACTGGCCTACTAAAATCAAAACATTTATTCCAATAATTTTTTTTTGTAAGGAGTTCTAAAAAAAGTTTTGTAGGGAGCCCGGTAAGCCGAAGATTATCGAGTTTGACATGGGCTGAAAAAAAAGTATGTAGGGGAGAAGGAGATAGAATAAGTAATGGTCGATATCGTATTTGGTACGCACGACGGTCGATCAAGCTGTATAACCAGTTTATGAGGATCTCTCATTGTATAGAAAATCTATACAAAGCGAGGGTAATTTATACTGGAAATGTACAGCTTCATGTGCCGCCGTGTGTACCTACTAGTTTTTTTTTTTATTTTGTTGACTTATTTACATATTTAAGATAAAATCACTTTATTTTTTTTTATTTTACTTTGCATTTTATGCTTTACTTTTTTTCGGTTTTTTCGTCATGGGTGTCATTTTCATGGTTTTCGGGGTCCCTGATAACGAAAATTAGGTCAAAATCGAAAATGAAAATGGCACCCATGACGACAAAGCTGAAAATTTTAATTGGCGCTATCTTGAATTTTAATTTTGACCTAATTTTCGTTATCAGCGACCCCGAAAACCATGAAAATGACACCCATGACGAAAAAACCGAAAATTTTCGTCGGCGCCATCTTGGATTTTCATTTTAACCTTATTTTGGTTATCAGTGACCCCGAAAAGCACGAAAATGACACACATGACAAAAAAAAGAAAATTTTCGTCGGCACCATATTGGATTTTCATTTTGTACTCATTTTCGTTATCAGCGACCCCGAAAAGCACGAAAATGACACCCATGACGACAAAGTTGAAAATTTTTTATTGGCGCCATCTTGAATTTTAATTTTGACCTCATTTTCTTTATCAACGACCCCGAAAAGTACGAAAATGACACCCATGACGACTAAACTGAAAATTTTCGTTGGCGCCATCTTGAATTTTAATTTTGTTCATATTTTCGTTATCAGCGACCCCGAAAACCATGAAAATGACACCCATGACGAAAAAACCGAAATTTTTCGTCGGCGCCATCTTGTATTTTAATTTTGACCTCATTTTCGTTATCAGTGACCCCAAAAAGCACGAAAATGACACCCATGACGACAAAACTGAAAATGTTCATTGGCGCCATCTTGAATTTTAATTTTGACCTCATTTTCGCTATCAGCGACCCCGAAAACCTTGAAAATGACACCCATGACGAAAAAACCAAAAATTTTTGTCGGCGCCATCTTGGATTTTCATTTTGACCTTATTTTCGTTCTCAGCTACCCCGAAAAGCACAAAAATGACACCCATGACGACAAAACTGAAAATGTTCATTAGCGCCATCTTGAATTTTAATTTTGACCTCATTTTCGTTATCAGTGACCCCGAAAACCATGAAAATGACACCCATGACAAAACCGAAAAAAAAGTAAAGCATAAATTTTTTAAAAACCGAAAGGCGCGTGGCTTGTAATTTTGAATCATACCCGTATTCATGATCTTAGTGTCAGTCAGATTTTAAATTTAGCTTATTTACAAAAATAAATAAGTATACCTACTTATTTTTAATTATACTTTGGTTATTCTAGTCACAGAATACAAAATAGTACAAGGATGTACACACGGCGACACATCTAGCTATAAATTTCCAGTATAACATGGCCTCGCTCTGTTTACATTTCCCGTACAAAGAGAGATCGGCATAAACTGGCGATGCGGCCGGCGCGGCTAGTCCAGAAGACGGACCCGCCACGTACTTGTAGCTTCATACATATACTGCGCAGTGCGCCTGGCCTGTTCTAGCTTAGAAAAGTTGTAGGTATATACGCATTGACAATTACTTCAGTGTCGACATTTTCAACTTTCTCCAGTAAAAAATAATTACATTTCAAATGTTTTTTTAGTTACCTATTATTAAATATTTATTTTTATATTAATATACTCCGTAGTATTTCAGATCATAAAGCAAAAAGAAAAAACAGCATCATATTCCTGGAATCGAACCCGGATACCCAGAATTGCAAATCCGTACCTCTTTCGAAATAACTGAGTGTATACGAACTGACATCCATCCGTCAAACGTCCAGGACTTTTTCAAAATTCATAGTTTTATATTGTTATTATAAAAATAAATATTTAGTAATAATAAAATGTTCTTACGTTTTATTATTACTAAATATAGTTCATATGTAGTAACGGGTTTCACTTTATTTCCCATATTTATAAATGACAAGAAGTACCTTATTTATTACGCTATTTTAAGTTAAAATATTTTATATTTACACGAAACTACAATATTTACGGAAAGAAGACATAAAACAATGAATTTATGAATAAAATTATACAAACAGTAAACAATCTCGGCGTAATAATGCGGCGAAAAATGCGGCAAAACGAGCGACACGTCCGTATAGCATCAGGCCTCGGCCGGCAGTGTCGGTACACAGGCGTTTACGCACACATGCGCACGTATTTTGCTCAGAGATATGAATATGCGATTTACAAAAAATCTATAGATTGGATTAAAAAACTAAAACAGTATCACGTTAGTATGTTGCGTGAAAAATAATTTGACAAAAAATCAGAATGATTGCATGTGTATTAGTATGGTTTTTACTCGTGAATAGAAATGTTTGGAGGCATCTTTGTGATTTTTTTCTATCGTATCAAATTTGTAGTATTATGTTTTCAAAACACTATCGTACTAGCATATATCCTGAAGAATATCATATATTTTTCTGTTTTTCTTTGCTGCAGGGGATCATATACTTTAAGGCCTTGTTAAACATGCTTTTAGCTCATGTAGTCGCCTTAAGCCAGTTTCAGTTGAAATTTGAGAAATATTAAGCCCATTTTAACGCAAAGTGACAATATTTGCCCTGTCATCAATACTAATATTAGCTTGCATCTTGAATAAAGACAATCAAACAATACGCTAATCGTAATAATAACACAAACGCTCGTGACAAAGTTCACCAACTAACAACGTCATAACTAACTACTTTGTTCAATCCAGAAGTTTATTTTGTTTCACATTCACCCTCATCTTTTTTGTTAATAATAAGTTCCAACTAATATTTAGAAAAACATATCTCATCGGGTCTAACGTATCATTTATAATTAAAACACAAAAAGTGTAATGTCACTTGGGTTCGAACGCAGGCTACACAGTGCCAGACATTTTATCTATAGCGTTAACCGCTAAGCCAGATAGACACATATTTGTTAGTTTGAAATTAAATATCACTAACTTAATACTCCGTCGCGACATGACAGGCTTGTCACTAAGGCAAATGATCATTATATCGCACTCTTTCTGACTAGATAATTATGAAAGAGTGCGATATACGAGATCGTGTATGTGTGCAAAATGTTTGTTATGGAAAAAGGTCGTAAGTGCGACTTGTTTTGATGCGATCGTTTTGTGAAACTGCTACTGCACTTATGGTCTCTACTGTACAAGAGACAGTCCGCCAAAAAGCACCACCCTTCGACACTTCCTGGTGTTGTAGCCGGGAAGAAGTGGGGAACAAACTCCCCAGCAACACATCTGTCTGTTAGGACAGGTTAGAAGAAGCATTTCTTGTTTCTGATTTCTCTTTCACGGTAAAAGATGTTCATATTATTTCAATATATTTAACCGTTTTTAGGCCCGGAGCAATTCCAGTTACATTTTGTAAATCGTATGCATTGTATTTGCTATGTATCAGGCACTGTTGGCTTTCTCAAAGCTCTGAACGTTACAAATATTTTGTAAAAAACACAATATTCATGACATTCAATATTTATGAGATGTCCACAATCGATCACACACACAGTGTGGAGCGGACATTGCCGCACAAACGATTCCCACGTATTCAGTACATGTATCATTCGGAGACCCGGATTCCGAACCCAAATAGTTTTTTTTAAAACAGCCGTTCTCTGTATTTTAACCGCACTTTGGCTGTTGCGTCGATCTCCCGTCCACTCCCTAAAACATAACTTCAAGCCAGTGTTACCCGAGTTAGGCAGAGATGTTCAAAACATCCACACTGCGGCAGTTATGTTTAGCTCCAAGGTGACAGAGGGTGACGTAGATTGACGGCAACACATAGCGTTTATCTTATTGACATCTACACTTTTGTTTACCTATGTTCGACAATCCTTATCCTTACTATCCATACTTCCATACTAATATTATAAATGCGAAAGTAAGTTTGTTTGTTACCTTTTCACGCCTAAACCACTGAACCGATCATCCTGAAATTTGGATATACGTTGTCAGGTGTACAGAAACGGACATAGAGTACCCTACATCCCGATGAAAAACACGGTTCCAGAGGAAAACAACAATAATGGTCTTATGATAATAGATAGCGCCACGTGTCTTCCGAATCATAATTGAATTATATTGTTACAAGCAGAGTATGTTAGCATACACAGTAATCGACTATTTAAAACTAATATTATTTAGGGGTTGCAACATTGTTTTTTTAAATATTTTATCCCTTTTTAATTATGGCAACCCATAGATCACTTTTTGAAGAAATAACTGCGCGGTAAAAAGATTTCGTTTTATAATTCATTCCATTCTCAGCTACAGACGGCGAAAGTGGTCTCGAAATAATAATTTTAAGGTGTCGAGTACCAATAAACAGTTTTGTACAAGTAATTGAGTTTATAATTCTTTCAAGTACAACCCGAATTGATTGTCAAATTCTAAATTAACGCGAGCGAAGCCGAAAAGCTAGTTAAAAATATTTGAATTTGCCACCAACCAAAAACCGACGCCAGCACATTAACATACCCGAAACTGTAAAATGTTTCTCAATCGACCTTGAACCTAATGCTTTGGCGATTATGTTGAAAATCTATTAAATAAATTTGACAGATTGTAGTAGTTTGATGTGCTGCATTTTGCAGTTAGTAGGTAAGTGGTTTATCAAAGTTAAAGGAAAGATTTATAAAACAATGGTTGCTGTCTTGTATGGATCAGAATGTTGGCCCACAAAAGGCTTGAATGAAAGGCATTTGCATGTGGGTGAGATAAGAATGAAGAAGGTTATTTTGTCCATTCGCGTAACACCACACGGGATGTGTGGTGTTACGCGAATGGATAAAATAAGAAATGAGTTTAAAGGGTGACTGGTAATTAGTGACCGATACTCAAACACGTGATTGTACTCATGATAACAAATGATTTTCCCAAAGAAACTTTTTAATGCTCATTCACTTTTATCACAATAACATAACAGCGGCCGTATAAAATTCGCGCGCGCGCGCCCGTTACCTCTCAACTGTTAGCCGCATGACGCCGTTCTGTCTCATCTATCGTACTAGCACGGTAGCAGTGGGTAGGTAAAGCACCCGCGTGGCTCGCATGCTCCGTTGTTGTGTTATTGTGATAAAAGTGAACGAGTATTAAAAAAATGTTTATTTGGGAAAGTTGTTTGTTATCACGAGTACAATCACCAAACATACCACAAACTGTCACAAATAAAACAGAGGAGTTTATCATTCTTGTCGTCATCGGCGCCGTTTCGCTCATTTTAATTTCAAGTATGACAAAAACCCAAATATCATAATATTGAAATTACTACTCTCCAAATAGGTGAGCAGGTTCTATTATTGATGTTTGTCATTTTCATGGCGGTGACTTTGTATAAACGTCAAACACGAAATCAAAAAGTAAACCACTTGTTGAACAGCCATTAAATAATTATTATGTACTCACACGCACTTATAATATGTAAGATTTGCTATCACTCGATTTCTTTCTATCCGAATATTTGCACCGTAAGGCATTGAGAATCCTGCATCAACATTTTTCAACCAAACGACCTAACATTGCACCTGGGTACTCCCTTTATATCCGGGGGCCTTTATTTAAGCTTGAGTATATATTTTTTCATATTTATTTTTTATTATTGTTGTGTTCTAGATGGTGCTAGCTGACATGTGACAATAATTTACTGTATTGGATTCTTTGTTAATGTTATCTTACACACTATTGTATAGAATCTGGTTCTTCTAACTAACAGACAGATGTGTTGCTGAGGAGCTTGTTCCGCCACTTCTTGTTCCCGGCTACAACACCAGGAAGTGTCGAAGGGTGGGCGTTTTGGGGGCTGTCTCTTGTAAAATTTGACGTGCAAAAAATGCTGATTATCAGCCTAGTTTGAATAAATGAATTTTGATTTTGTGTGGTCGGATTGGTTGCCACTGTGTTGGGACTGGTAATAAGTTATATTGGCACTGCTAATTGACACCTACTCGATTATTAGAAGAGTAAATAAGAACATGTCTGAAAATAAATACGCGTACTACACGTGCTTGTTAAGTGTGTGACGTCGTTGTAAAGAATTATCAAAGTACTAATAGCAAGATTATTAATCGAAACTATAATTTTGAAAAAAAAACGACAAACGAAAAGTTCCTCATGATGGAATGGAAGCAATTAATCCTAAACGCTCAGTGCTATGCAAACGTAAACAAACATTCTTCAGTCTCGACTCTTACAAAGATCCGAGTTATCGTGTGAGGCATTAAATGGAAACCGACCATAACATAGTCAACTGGACCCCAACCTAGTCAACTGGTCCCTAACCTAGTCAACTGGACCCTAACCTAGTCAACTGGACCCTAACTTAGTTAGAAAGGTCGATGAGAAGAAAAGTTTTGGGAAGGCGAAGAGGAAGGAGCAGAGTAGATAATAATAATAATAATAATTGATTGTTGATATCACTGTCCCTCATGACGAGAATCTCGTGAAAGCTGAGAATGGTAAAAAAATCAAGTATCTTGATTTAGCACACGAGGTTGTCGACATGTGGGACGTGGACTCTGCAATCATTGTACCGATAGTCGTTACGGTTAATGGACTAATAGCAGAGAGCCTCGACCAACACCTTAGGAGGCTCTCATTGCGCGGCTGGGTCAAGGGCTTGATTCAGAAAGCAGTACTCCTGGACACGGCACGCATAGTGAGGCGGTTCCTCTCTCTGGAGCCCTGACCACCGGCAACCTGGACCTTGTTCCTGATGCCAATGGGCCATCTATTTTTTATATTTTTAAATGTTTTGTTTACTTTTCTTTGTAAAAATATTTAAAAATGTATTAGATAAGAGAAAGAATGAAAAAAGGAAATAATAATAAATTATTTATTGCCCAAAGAAAGAGAAAATACATGACATGTTACATAATATCAGGCGTATGAGTTCTTTTTTACATTAATTTTATGAATAATGTCCCCTATACTAGGAAAATCCTGTATTATAGGAGCCATCCGTTCGTCCGTAATTACAATTTACAAGAATTTAGCGAACCAAATGTGTAACATTAACAATAACTTATGTACTGTGAGCACGCGTGCGAGAGTAGTATGTGTTGTGTGGTGTGTGTGTGAGTTTGAGAGAGAGAGTGTGATGGTGAGATAATTCCGTCATCTCTTTCCGTTAGGCTACGTGGGAAGCACTACACACTACGCATGCGCTGCTACGCTATTTACAACCACTCCTTCTCCTGGAAGCCATCAACCGTGGTGACCACCAAAAAAACGTCGAGGCCAAAATAGAAGTAATTAAAAGCACTAATAAAATTTGGCGACCCTGGCAATCAAAACCAGTACTACCTCACACTCAGCACTAGCGCTTGCGACCACTTGATGAAGGAGACAGTGGCTCGAGGACAGTTCTATAATTTACTTTTGTTCTTGTTTGCCCTAGCCTGCTCTGTCCCACTCCTGGGCCCCTCCCCTCCTCCTGGCTCCCTCCACTCCTTCCATCTCTCGCAACCCACGCGTCCTCCTTCCAGTTCTGACCGAACCTGTCTAGTTCGTGCCGCCATCTCCTTCGTGGCCTGTCGCGACCCCGCCCGACTGTGTCAGGGCACCAGCTTCCTGCTATTTTACTACTTCGTTTCATACTTGTAGTAAAATTAAGAATTGTGTATATTTCCAAACAGTGGCCCCTGATGGATGCCAGCTTAAAAATTAATCGATAATAAAATATTTACAGTGTCCACACAATGGGTGCCTAGACATGGGCACTGCCGCCGAGGCCGGAATAGACGCGTACCGTGAAGGCTGGTTCGAAGTAGCGCGAGAAAAGAGTTCGTGGTAAGAATTGGGGGAGGTCTTTGCCAAGCAGAGGGCTAAATAAAAAATAAAACTTACCCATAATGTATGATTCTGATACACTGATCAATCAATAATATGATGATAAACTTTTAATACTAATTACTAAAGAACACCCTAGTCTAGAGAACACACTACTGAAAGAAGAGTCTGGGCGACACATGCCACGATAACGAGTATAAAATTAATTGATTTGCGATATTATTTATTTAGAATGAGGTTGGCAGCCTCTATTCAGCGATGGACGACGCGAGACTGAACATAAAGTAAATATTAAAACGTATTAATAATTGACTTTGAATAGAAACAACAACTAGGTACTAACGAAGTAGTTCACGGAATGATTGTCCGTGAAATAATTTACCTACAATAAAATTGTTAGCTGACGAAAAACCATGCCATTATGTTTTCATTGCTGTATTGTTTAATAGGCCGCACTTAATTTGTAGACAAAAACAAATACTTATTAGCTAGTCTCGTATTATCTGACCTACGTTAGGCAAGCTCATGGTCAAAGTGAATACCATACCACTAACTAGTGGCCGGGACACGTAAACAGTTTTTGTAAACATTACTAAAGAAAATCGTCTTGTCATCATTATATTGAAAACAACCAGCCAAGTACAAATCGGACTCGCACACAGAGGGTTCTGTAGCACCAAACGATATAATAAAACTATTTATAACGCTCATTCATAGGTCAAATTACACTGAACTACAAAACTAAATTTGTTTTCCATAGTATGTGAAAAAAATTAAAGTTAATGCTGCAGTTTCACGAAAAAGTCCTATACCTATCTAAAAGTCCTATACCTATCTAAAAGTCCTATACCTATCTAAAAGTCCTATACCTATCTAAAAGTCCTATACCTATCTAAAAGGTAAATATCAAATCTTATTCAAACCAATTATTCCTTGAAAATTCTTTTTAAGTTCGACAAAACTCATTTTTTTTCAGAATTTTCCATGTTTGACTTTAAAAATTAGAGGGAGGGATTATACACATTTTTTACAACTTTAGTAGCGAATATCTCATCAAATAATATATATTTTTTTATTTGAATAACCTCTACATCATTTTAAGAGCTATCAATCACAGTTCTGTACGTAGAATTATTATTTTGAAACCTAGTTACATGTCCATGCCTATTATTTTTATTCGTATTTTCACCATCTTCTTTGTGTAGCGGTTGATAGAAGACCTGCTCTCCAAATTGTAATTGTGTGGTGAAAAGTCTCGGAGTAAAATTACTGTGACATACGGACGGACAGAATTAGGTTTTCATTAATAACTGTTTTTTTTTTTATTTGCAATTAATGCTCGAAAACAACCTAGATAAACTTCATTGTAAACAAAGTTTAAGTCAAAATCATAATAACAGGCATTTCTGAAAAACAAATATTAAAAAAGATAATAGACCTGCTGATATGGACGCGACTAGGATGAACAGTATGTAAGTGGTATGCAAAAAAGGGGTGGATTACTAGTTACAAAAACTTCGCACGGGTAGAAGTCTTGTCGTGTTTTGTCTGTCCCGTCTTCGGTGTGAGACACACGCTTGAATTCATTTTCGCGCGCGTTAATTTTTTTTTAATTATAATAATGTGCATGAAGTGCTTAAAGTAACTAACGTATTTAAGTTGATAAGTATTAATACTGTATCCGTATAAATAGCTTTCCAATTACCGCATTGTACGTGACCATTTTTTTAGATATCCTTAAAAGATAGATATATGCCATCGCGGACTTTTTGGTAGATCTGTAAAAGAGGAATATCCCACCATGCATTGTTTTGTTATATCTCAAAATGATTAGGCAGCGTTTTCGATGAAAGCTCCCAGGCGGCTTGACTCTTTCCGACACTTCTAACAATTATCGTCATATTTCAACCAATATACTTAACACCTTGACAAATTGTATACCTAAATACCTTCCTCATCAAACTCTCTATCTATTGGTGAAAACCGCATGAAAATCCATGCAGTAGTTTTTGAGTTTATCTCGAACAGACAGACAGACAGACGCGGCGGTGGACTTTGCTTTATAATTATGCAGTCATAGTGATTATTTTGCTGTTACATACGTAATAACGTGTCTATATTCACATTTGTTTTCACTATTAAGTTCAAAGGTTAACATGTACGACCTACTTCAAAGTATTTCATTAACATAAATTACACAAATATTTGGTCCTGGTCATAATGGACTTAAATTCAACAGAATTAAAATATATCGCAAATTGGGTAGTATTTAAACGAGCGAAAATAAATTCAAATAAAGGTGTCAAAATACTGTATATTTTGAGCGCTACTGAAATACTAAGTGGGCGACAAACAGGGGGCGAATAATAATAAAATAATAATTTGAGTTACCTACTAAGTGTTCAATACGATCAGTGTGATATTTCAAGGACTTAACTAAAACAACTTTAATAACTGTGCATTTTAGAAAAGCTGGGAAACAAACTCCTGAATAACATAAAGTAACATTTTTACTAGAATTTCGGTTTCTATTGCCTTGTGTTGAGAAGTTCTTGTTCTATTGCATTGTGTAAGTCTCTTTTGGGCACTCTTGGTGTAAACAGACCCGGACCCAATCACGAAGTCGTCGACCAAGCATTCGGTACATTAACTAAGTAACGCCACGCAAGGTAGGACTCAATGTAACGCACTCAAAACATTCTACTGACGGATGTATTGCATAGAACAGAGGTAATTGAGGTGTTATAATTTTTTTTTTGCAAAAAATACCCGACTTCCACAAATGCACACTAAAAAGTGGAAAATAACCTTACTTTTTGTTGACCCCTTTTTTGGGCTTAATTGACTGGACTATCTAGCCTTCGCATAGTCCAGTCGTAGGTACCATATTAATTTCTTATCTCATAAAACGTAGCTAAAAAATCTCATTTTAAAGACATCTTAAAAATATTTTGATGTTCCATAACAATACTCAATTAAAAAAAGCATTTGATGATATTTTTAATTACTTCCACGTTTACGTATTAATTAATTAGAAACTGTAAAATAATAATTTTCTTTGGTTATCGTGCAATGATGTTACAGCACGTAAGTAAGAACTCTCAAATACCATTTCTAAAAATTAAGTAAATAAAAAAACAATATAATTTTTAATTATTTTTAGTTCGCACCCATTTTAGTCTCTAAGTGAAATGGTCAGAGGAATTCCGTCTATACGGGTTCCGTTTTTATCATTTAACAACGGAACCCTAAAAAGAACATAATTATATCTAAGATCATACACTTAGTCATAGTATATGGCAACGGAATTAGATCGTCTGCGAAACGTAAATGATTCAAGTTTTCACCGTTTATGTTGGCTCCGTTTTTTTCCAAACTAGTTTTTTGAATATCATCTTTAAGGCCGCCGAAAACAACGTGGGTGTATTTGGGTCGCCTTGTCGGACGCCTCTTTCTATAGGAAACTCCTCCTCCGTTGCTTCCAGCTGCAGCCTGATGTGGGCTGTGCTTTTTGAGTATAATTAGTGTTTGTATGCACTTTGCCTGTATATCTTGAAAACACAATGCTCCCCAGAAGTATTTATGTTCTAGGGAATCGAAGGCTTTGTTGTAATCTACAAATCCTAGATAGTCAGTTATATTTTATTCCTTTTATTTCTCTAGGACTTGTCTTAAAACATGTATATGATCGACTGTTGAATATTCACTACGGAACCTCGCTAATTCTTTCAGTGAATTATCATCGAGTGTAGATGTGATTCTGGACAAAAATATTTTAGAAAACACTTTTAGTTATTTGACATCAAGCTGATTGGTGGATAATTTGCTATTTCCTCTCTATCTCCTATTTATGGAGTAATATTATAATAAACTAGCTGTTGCCCGCGACCTTCGTCCGCGTGAAATTGTATAGTTGTCTGTTGTATTGTGTAGTTGTCCTTCCTCGATAAATGGGCTATCCAACACTAAAATAATTTTTCAAATCGAACCATTAGTTCCTGAGATTAGCGCGTTCAACCAAACTCTTCAGCTTTATAATATTAAAGTATGGATTTGATAATGTTTTTTTCCAATCTGTAGGAATACGTTCAGTCTCTATATTTTCATTAAATATATCTGTTAGTATAGGGTACGTGATTGGTACAATAGCTTTTAGTAGTGCGTTCGTTATTTGATTGGTTCCAGAATTCTCAGAATGTCCAATAAAACTAGAGCAAATGCTACAACAACTAGGATATCAAACCATAAAAGCAGGACTCTCAATAAACTCAACAAAAACCAAAATTATGACTAATGCTTCACAGACTTACTACATCATTGTAAACATGAAGAAAATAGAATACGTAGATGAGTATATAAACTTAGGACAGCTTATGCTTAGCTTAGGGGCGTATTCCCGTTGGCCCACCGCTCGGTGTCTCGCTGGTGGGGCCAGCGGGAATTGATTAAAATAATTGAAGAAACGAATTGACAGAAAAATCGTCACATGGACATGGAAAAGATTTTGGTATCTTAGCGAAGTTATGAAAAACAAAGCCAATTAAAGACAAAAGAAAAGTATATAACACATGAAGAACAAGAACAAGGGTTACCGTCGTAGCCCGAACAATTGCCAAACTTAAGTGGCAGTGGGCAGGGCACATTGCTCGCAGAACGGATGGCCGAAGGGCCCGAAAAGTTCTGGAGTGGCGACCGCAAACCGGAAGACGTTGCGTTGGAAGGCCTCCAACTAGGTGGACCGATGACCTGGTGAAGGTTGCAGGGATCCGCTGGATGCAAGTCGCACGGGACCGGGTCCGGTCAATGTGGCGACCCTTGGGGGATGTCTATATCCAGCAGTGGACGTCTTTTACCTGAAATGATAACACATGCATTTTCCCATGTTTAACCAGAGAAACTAACTAACAAAATAATAGTATATCAAAATGGAATAGAGAGAAGAGTAATCGTAGTAAAAAGAAAAATTAAAAGAAAAAACGAGATGTGAATAAAGTATGCAAAACACTTAAATGGAAATGGGCAGGATAAATGCTAAGAGAGAAAAATGAAAAATGTACTAGAATAATATCAGAGTGGATACCCAGGGATGGTAAAAGAAGTAAAGGTCGACAAATGAAACGCTGAGAAAATGATGAATAGTTGCCGGTCTAGAAATTCCAGAATGGGTCAGAATTGCTAGAGATATAGATAGGTGGAAGTCTTTGGAGGAGGCCTTTGTCGAAGGACAAGCTGTTATTGGTAAAAACCCATCATCAGTTACTTACAATTGTGAAACAGCAAAAAAGGCTTATATTTATTATATGGCAACGCATATAATTATGGCGAGACCAGAGGAATTGTAGACGTCCATAAGTGACGGTGGCTAATAACTTGCCTTCAAGGGTACTGCCTACGGTTTGCCATCCAAGCTCGACTGATAAGCGTAATCTGCGTCATAGGGCTAGCTATACTGTCTTTGATCCCTAGGCAGCCTGTTATTGGCCCGCGAGGAGATGCTGGAGTCTCTGAACGGAGATCCGTGGGGGCGCCCTTACAAGATGGTGCGGGACAAACTCCGCACCCCCCCCCCCCCCCCCCGCTAACGCAGAGTCTCCGGCCTGAGCTCGTGGAGGACGTGGTGAGCGCTCTGTTCTCTTCGCGAGGGGAGCATCCTCCCCCACCTATGGGCTCTGTCACCGCGTGCGGTGCCAGAAGCGGACCACACCGATGACGACGATGACGTTCCGGAGGTGACTGGGGTAGACCTGAGAGTGGCGGTACGCAGGCTGAAAGCCAGAAATACCGCCCCGGGACCCGATGGCTTGCCTGGCAAAGCCTGGGTCCTGGCATCTAGAGGCTCTCGGGCCACGACTGGAAGGGCTCCTAAGCGCATGCTTGGAGAGAGGCCAGTTCCCGCTTCGTTGGAAGACGGGGAAGCTGGTCCTCATCCGGAAGCCAGGGCGCCCTGCGGACTCTCCATCCGCATACCGGCCCATCGTGTTACTCGACGAGGTGGGCAAGCTCTTTGAAAGAGTCATTGCCAACCGCCTCGCCGGGCACCTTGCGGGGATGGGGCCGGATCTTGCGGAACACCAGTTTGGTTTCCGCAAGGGGCGCTTCACGGTGGACGCCCCCGGAAGCCCTCACGACGGGGACGCAGTGTCCCGGGGCGGGGTTGTCTTGGCGGTGTCTCTTGACATCGCCAACGCCTTCAACTCCATGCCCTGGAGCTGCATTGGGGAGGTACTCCGGTATCACCGGGTGCCGACCTACCTTCGTCGTGTGGTCGGGGACTACCTGACGGATAGGGCCGTCATCTACCCCGGTCGGAGCGCAGAATGGAACCGGCGAGAAATGTCGTGCGGTGTTCCACATGGTTCGGTTCTGGGGCCGGCCTTGTGGAACATCGGTTACGACTGGGTGCTGCGCGCCGGCCTCCCTACCGGCGTCAGCGTAGTTTACTACGCTGACGATACGCTGGTACTGGCACAAGGGAGGTCACGGACACGGTTGTTTCGGGAGGTTCCTGTACCGAATCGGGCGGGAGGAAACGCCCAGGTGTTTCCACTGCGAGGATCGTCCGGAGGACACGGTGGAGCACACCGTGGAGGTATGCCCCACATGGGCGGAGCACCGCCGTGTCCTCATAGCGGCGATTGGCGGCGGCGATCTCTCGCGTCCGGCCTTGGTTCAAGCCATGGTCCGGAGCGAGAGGGAATGGGAAGCCGTCACTTCCAAGCAGTCATGCTAGTGAAGGAGGTGGCAGGACGTGAGAGGGAAAGAACCTCACGTCCCAGCCGCCGCGGGAGACGCCCTGGGCGTCGGGGGTGGAGTGGTGGCCTTCTGACCACCGTAGGCGCTGGCCTGTGGACGGCGAGTTATGGGCTAGCTCGCCGTCCGGCCGTCTTATGACGACAGGCCGTATCGACGGCGCGTTCGTGTTCCACGCGTGCCTCAAAGCAATCAAGTAGGGGTCTACATGGGCCGATGCCTGCCAGGGCTGCGGGACTGTTCGAAAGAGATACCGTGGCCCTGGAACACAAAGGGCAAAGAAGGAACATGGATGGGTTTTAGTCAGTACAAGCCTGACACTCCCCTCCACTCCGCCCAGAGTGGGGGGGTCATTTGATGATTTCCCACCCGGAAAAAAAAAAAGGCAGCCTGTTATCCAGTCCCTATCATTCCTTGGTACTTATACCATTTAAGGGTATGAGGAACCGGGTGTAAAGTTCTCCATCCCCCATAGAAAAAGGTGGATCCTCCGACCAGACGGGTGTTGTGTCTGGTGGACAATAGAAAAACTCTACTGAAACCTTCCGGCGGTACCCGAAGGTTTCAGTAGAGTTTTTCTATATTATGGTCTTAACTCGTGGATAACTTTAATATTGAGATTCAGGATGTTGATGTTAGTACTCCATTGCCGTCATTGATGTTGCTGGTGTTCATTTTGTCGATTTAATTTATTATCCGCAACATTTATAACGGATCACGACACATACAGACCTGGAATCAACTTGAGCCCGTGAGAAACAGCTTTATATCCGGGTAATAAAAACGAAAAAGACGTCATTCGCCTCGGTTTGGTTCGGAGGAGTTAGGGTTCTGCTACAAAGATATTTTCTACTGCAAATAACCCCAACAATCGCCTTGTTATAGAATAGAATAATTTATTTAAAAAGTATTACAAAAAGTGTACATTTAAGCGCAGTAGTATTATTTCTCATACTAATTATAAGTACTTATAAGTAAACTATAACTAAAATATATTCTACAGTCGCAAGTATTCAATAGTTCAATTTAGATGTCAGCGACCTGCCCGATCTAGGTTTATTTAAACCGATCATGCCCGATCTAGGGTTATGTTTGATCTACGAATTTTTACCCACCCTGTATTCAACAGATCAATATAGTTAAACGTTACTGGATTGGCCTAAGCTATTCCACGTCAATTAGTGTGATTACTCATTTACTCGTTAAATGTGGTCGATCTACCTACAGCTCTACCGATCTCTTAGGACACAAGAGTCATGCTCATCTCTCACATGCAGGGGTTCTCCATAACGATGCTGCTGCTATCAGCCGGGCTGGCTGCGATAGGGCTGCAGCAGGGCTACGGCTGGCTGGACAGAGTAGTGCAGTTCCAGAAGAACAAGCTCTTAAATGAGATCAAGGAATTGGCGCCCATCAATATGAAGGGTACTTTGAGACTTAGTGTAGCCAACAAAACACCCAACATCATCATCGTTCTTCACACCTGAACCCAATTCATTAGTGGTCTCACCCTTTCTAGTCATACAAGGTGTAAACGGACCCTTTACGAAGCTGTCAACCAAGTATTCTGTACATCAAACTAAGTAACTCTTCGTAAAAATTATTGCTGGGAAACGATTGTATTTTGGGGTGAAATATTACGTTTTACGGTAGGACTCAATGTAACGCACTCAAAACATTGTGCTGATGGATGCATTAGATAATACGGGGGTCGTGGAGGTGTTTAAAGTAAAGTTATAAAAAAGAAACTAGTATTTAAAAAAAAAAAATTGAGAAGTTATTACTTTGACCTCCAATATCTCCGTAACTAGAAGCACCGACGGGAGCAATAAGTGCCTTTCGACTTCGTTATGGGTATGTTTACACCTATTATAGCCTTACACACAGTCCCTCTATCTTTCCATACTCAAACATGATGAAAATATGTGAAACACAAACCAATTATGTGACGTCAATGAAATCAATCTTTTTTTGCAAACACACGTAATTGGTAAATTAGTACATTGATAGTTTTTACCTGACTGCACGACGCAGAGGAAGGTAATGTGTTTAACAGCTTATTAGTTTATTTGTGGCGCTCTAGAGACCAAACGAGTGGGCTGACTTTGATGATTCTTACGTCAATCATTTTGTCTTATTCTTGCGAGTGTCACTTAAGACATGACAGTAATCAAAATTCAGAAATGGCGACCACTAGGCGCCATATTGCAAAAAATAGAAATCCGATCAAGTGCGAGTCGTACTCGTACACATAGGGTTCCGTAGCACCAAACCATTTAATAACAATATTTTTAACGTTCATTCAAAAAAGAAAAAACATGTAACTGTGTGGGTACAGTTACATACATAGTATTTTTTTCAACCCTCAGTTACAAGTAGGGAGAGCCACCCGTATTTTTATTTTTTTATAATTTCACATCATTTCCCGGCTGCTTCCAAATGTGATTTTCAGTATTTTCACCGCAGTCGGGTTTTTTTAGTTTCTTTAAATACAAGTCCTCCACTTTTGACCATCAGGAAATGCATTCATTCAAAGTAGCGAATTCGTTCAATGTGGCTCGAATCACATTCAATAACAAGGGACATAACACTGTATTAATTCTGAACTCCTGTAGGTACATCCCAACCAGAAACGGGTATGCGCATAAACAAAATAACTTTAATTTTGATGATGATGATAATGATGCCATCTAGCCGATTTCGGCCACAACGACTACATTCGACGGCTTTCTAGGCAAGTTGTCGAGAGCTTTGGTGACCTGCTCTATCATGTGCTCTCAAGTGGCTAGCGTACCCAACTTTGGCCGAAAAACTCCGAGCACAAAGCAGACAAGTCAGAACACCATTGACGAAATTGTGAGGTATCTGCTGCAGGTGGCCTAGTTTTAAAGTTATTACGCTTTAAGTCTAGCTGCGACCTTCTTCTCTCTTCGAAGGCGTTGCCGATGCACACGACGTCTCCACTCGGGCCGATTTTGTGACTGCTTTTCCCACACAAAATCTCGCATCAACTCAATTTCGCATCTTTTGGAGTGTTTATTCTGAACATCCTTGTAACGTAAAAACTGACCACCACGTTTCCGTTTTCATTCCTGGAGTTCAGAATAGAAGATGTGCTTCGCCAGTCTCTCTTCGTGCATTCTGGAGACATGCCCGCACCACCTTAGCTGACGTCTCATCAAGTAGGCGCGTACATAAAGTTTAGTTTGCGTTATACTTCAAATGTTCAAACGGCTGTTTCAATAGCCGCTCATAGTTATTCTGAAACCAACTTAATTAACACTTAAATCGATATTTGTTTAAATGGATAATTTGGTCACAAAGAAAGTTTGCAGTCGAGCTCCGGTCAAAATCGGAAGGTTTCGAAGACTCCAGGGACTGGGACTACAACTCTGTCTTACGCCTGCTGTCGCTCATAAGAGCAAGCGAGACGGCAAAGCCTGTCCACAAGGCGCTGAGACGAATGCTGCAGCCTACCAGACGTATCATGATGTCTATGAAGCAGAGTCTAAAGTGGTTTCCCAGCTTGCAGGTAAGGAAAAGAGAGAGAAATATTTAAGAGTCAGAAAGGAAGCCATTTAGTTCTCCTTTTCTTACTATATGTCGAAGTCATTTTAGGTCAAAGCGTGGAAGGGGATGTTACATTTTTATTAGCTGAAAGTCACAGACATTCTGATCTTCTTTGATCCGTAGGAAAATATATAAAATACATATGGTAATTTTTAGATATTATTACAAACAACAAACACACATCTACACCCACCTAACACACATCCACAACATGACATTCTAAATGTGTTGTTTTTTTAATATCCAATGGGAAAGGTGAGAAATGAGCATCGCTCCAACAAGAAATAGTTTGCACTTTTTGCTAACTCGCTATCACATTTTTTATTGATGAATCGATTTCATCAAAACGAAAAATGTTATCTATGGTGCGTTCGTTGGCGATTTATTCTTTAACTAGCTGTGCCCGCGACTTTTTTCGCGTGGATATTTTGGTGTGTATGTGTGAGACCGCCTCGTTGGTCGAGTGGTCGCAGGTGCAACTACTAAGCGTGGGCATCGATTCAAGGGTCGGGCAATGTGTTAATTTTTTTTTTTATTTCAATTACATAAAGTTGTCTCACACTCCCCCCTTGGTGGGATGTCGTGAGATTTGGCTTGAGCCCCTCATCTCCCTCCTAATCTCACGTGAGATTTATCAAAATGCGTAGTTAAACCCAGTGATTTTTGCCGAGACGCCTCTCTCTCCCTCGGGTCGAAAAATCGCCTCACGTAATTAATGGATGCCCCCTAACACAAGCATCTCCTTGCTACAAAGGTGATCTCCAAATCATGTGTGTGACAACTATATGTAATTGAAATATTTTTTTTTTAACACTTTGCCCGACCCGGGAATCGATCCCCACGCTTAGTAGTCGCGTTTGCGACCACTCGACCAACGAGGCAGTCTCACACATACACATTAAAATTTCCACGCGAACGAAGTCGGCGGCAACAGCTAGTAAATAATAATAAAAACTATAAGCAATAAGCATATTAACATCCTAAAACTTAAAAAAAAATATTTTATTATGAATTCAAATTCAAATTCATTTATTGCAAATATGGGTAGGTATACAGGTGGGTTCTGAAAAGAACAGGAAAGTTGTTAGTGTCACCATATTCTGCACTAGGCATGCAACATTTAGTTCGGGACGTGGTTAGTCACTTAATTAAAAATTTAAATACATTAAAAGGATTTAGGTCGATAAATTAATTAGTTTAGGAAATATGAAGAAAATTGTAAATGAGTGAGAGAGACGACGATACAAAGCTGAACTTTTTCTAAGAAATGCTTATCTGCGGCTGGGTACTGACTGCCACCTACGAACAGTTATCGTTCATTCAACGTCAAGCCAGCTGATCGGTAGCGTCAACCGGCAACTAGGGTGACTTCTCGTGGTGGGCGTGTGATGTCTTTAGTCTATGCTTGTATGGAATGTTACTGAACGTGTAGTTTGTTAGCTGTTAGTTCAGTTTAAACTTCAAAATTACATGTCTATTAAATTGTCAATTAAAGTCAAAGTAAATACTGTCAAAGTAATAATGTCAAAGTTAATCTATTATGCTAAAATGTCAAGAATTAATCATTGTGAAATACGCAATTTATATCAAACTTAAGTAATAAACATTATTTAGAGTTTGAGACATAAAATTTTCCTGGATATCACAATATTCCCGTTACTCACAATAATGCGCCTCACCTGTTATATCTATATACTTCGTTAATGTTCGCAGTGGGTATTTTTTCCATACATAAGGTCCGAATGTCCTTTCCTTAATGTTGACGACATCATCCATGTTGTTACAGAACAACAAATACAACCTCTACTACGACGTGGACTACCCCAGCTCGGAGGAGAACGCCGCCTCCCCGGGCCCCCCGCTACCCGAGGAGCAGGCCGTCATTGTCGTCAGCAACCCGGTGGAAGCGCGGCTGCCCAGCGCCCAGATTAGCGTCAAGCTTCTCAGGTTACCTTGTTCTAATGCAGCAACCCACAGAACCCCTCCTCTGCCCTCCCACCGCGGCGCCGCCCCGCTGCACGAGCAGCTCCCCCAAGCAGCGCTACAACGTGCAACGTCTGGGGGTGCTCCTCGATGCCTTACCGCCTTTGTGACCGCGATGTTTATAAAGCTACGCAAGAGATTTTGATTAGGTTTAAATGATAGCCGTAATAGTCATGCAAACCAGAGTGCAGTCGCTGAATAATGATTTCTAAACACAATACAATTATGATAAAAAACTATCTGTATATACAATATGTTAAAAAAACCTGTCCGTACTGTGGGTGGTACCTCGTGGGTGTCGAGAAAAGATTCTATTTATGTAATCCTTTTTAGGTAACAAGTAAAAAGAAATTCCTCCGATGAAAATTAAATCCCATCAGAAACATAACATGTACAAAAATATAAGTCTCGCAAAACTGTTCTTCTACCGAAAAAGTTGTGAGATCTAATGTCGTTAAAGAATTACTTATCCATCGCACGGCAACATAACCAAATTACAACAATCTACTATTATAATCACTACAAACGGGATATATACCATATTTACTGTTTTCTTTGCGTTTCCGATATTTCGACAGTAAACATGGTAAATATCCCGTTTGTAGGTTTGTAGTGATAATAATGTGAGTGACCGTGATCGTTTAAAATGTAATAATCTACTATTTTAAATAGTCTTAACTCCTGATTGACAATAGGGCTAGCGGCCCAAATAAGATTTTGTTGTGTGTAGATTCCATGGCCCTTAGCGATTGCCAAGTCATTCTTTAACGACATTAGATCTTACAACTTTTTACGGTAGAATAACAGTTTTGCGAGACTTGCGTTTTTGTACATGTTATGTTTTTGATGGGATCCCATTTATTTTTGTAGGTTGTAGCCGTAGTATCGTCTATGACTTACTATACTTACCCATATCGACACCTACCTATCTATTTTGGAAAAAAAAAACGAACATTTGTAAGAACTGCAAAGGAACCTTTGCAATCGCATATATATAGAAGTAGCTTCTACGCGCGGCTTCACCCGCGCTTTGCTCGGATATTATCTCACTGGAAAGTACTATCGCAATCCTATTTTCTAAAGGCCCAGGTATTCGTGTGCCTCGTTCAAATCTGTTCAGCCGTTTACACGTGAAAAGGTAACAGATTGAGTTGTTTTAAAATATTAGTATGGGTATAAATACTGTAGGAGTATGGATTAGTGAATATTTTAAACTTTGGGAAAAGAAACTCATGGTATGTGCTGTTCCAGTGGAAAAAATAAGTTATCGATTTTAGGTGTGCCAGAGGAACCTCTTAAAACTACTTTTTTTTTAAAACTACGTTTTGGTGTTCGAAGAATATTTGTCGTGTTGATCTGACCCACGTTTTCATTTGTCGCTGCTATATTGTATTGCCCTTTCACACAGATCGGGATAAACGTGTTTCAGATGATCTGTGTTATGAATAGATATTTGTGTAGATTTGCGGTTGGTCTAGTAGTCGCAAGATGCTCCTGCTGAGCAGGAGGTGCTGGATTCGATTCCCGGGTCTGGAGAAGTCTTATTGGGGTTCCCCGTTCCACAATGAAATTATTCCTTTCCGGTTAACTGTTTCAGGTGTTCTTGATTTATGTTCGGTTAGTTCAGGGTAATCGTAATAATTTAAGATAAATTTTAATCACTAGATCAAGTATTAACGAAACTCGAAACTGTGGAATTAGGATTCGTTAATATAATCGTTGATTGCGACCTAAAGCGAAGAAAGAAAATAAATACCTAATAATGTTAATTTATTTTATTTTTAATACTGATTTCATTTCAATGTTAAAATAATTTAATTTAATTTTAATTTCAGTGTATGGATCAAGTTATCTGAATTAAATGAATTTTTTTTTTTTTTTTTTTTAATAGCTTGAGTCGATTTTTTTTCGTAGTGTCAATGACGAAAAATTTAAAACACTGTAAAAGTAGGTATCTTTGTAATCGCATATTATTTATATAGGATTACGAACTTATGCAGGTTGTATATCTAGAGAGCTGGACTGAAATTGCAGTATGTTAGGTTTTTGCCTCGCTTTATAGGCTAAACACTAATAGTGTTCAAAACTTGAAGCTTGTGTCTCTGCTACAAATACTTTAGAATTATCACGATCTGTGAGGGAACTTTGACTTGTAATAGTTCATAAATTACGAGTTCACATTGAATGTAATTCAGGAATATGCTTAGTTATAATATAATATCTTAGTCACTGAAAATGCAGGCACTGCCGTGCCCCCAGATAAAATGTACTAAAATGAGGAACCTGAAATGGCAAGACAAGGGCGCGGACGGCGACGCTCCGGTCGCTTCACGGGTAGTGACGTCATAAAAAAAAAACAATTGACAATCGATCATGAATACGTATGCCGAAGATGGTGTTGTCACGTTTAGGGAAATGGTGGTAATTTGGGCACAAAAATCATGCATTTTAAAATTTATTAGTATTTTATATTCATGAATATTTTATGTTTCATTTATGTTTCCAAATTCAATTATTTGGTAATGTCATTGATATGTGGGTGAATATCCCCGAAGCAAAATTTACATGTCCACGTTGACAATCGAGGTGTAAAATGATAGGATATTTCTTTTTTTTATAATGTTTAATTTATGTAACATATGAACTATAAGTCTATAAAAATAATAAGTCAAAAAAACCAAATAAAAATTCAAGTTTGATGGCTTGTCCCAGGTCCATCTATCTATACCATATAAAATTCAAAGTCCTGACTGACTGATATATCAACGCACAGCCCAAACCGTTGGTCCTAGAGACATGAAATTTTGAGGGTGTATTCTTTGTGAAGAGTGTTTATCCACTAAGACAACCTCGAGAGGACCGCCATTGACAACAATAAGTCCAGGGGTGACGTGTTCGTTGATCATAGCCTGGGTTTTGTCCAACTTCATCCTGAGACCCATGCGTATTGAAGAATCAACTAGGTAAAAGTCGTGCATCGATTAAAAATCTCAAATGTGAGATGTACTCGCCGTTGATATTAATGCCACGTTTTTCCGGCTTCACGGCGAGTACATCTCACATTTAAGACGCTGAATTCAGCGTCTTAAATACGCTTAATCCTCCAGCGCGTTGGTGAACCATTTCGGGGAAATTACGTACCCTTGCCTCACCCCCCCCACGCAATGGGATATGCCCTGTTTGCTGGTTCTGAGTTTGGACGGTTATGTGGCGTTTTCATAAAGAGTTCTCGGCACTTGGATGTATCACCAGTCGACTTGGCATTGCTGCAGACTCCAGAACTGACCAGGTCTCGACAGAGTCAAAAGCCTTCTCATAGTCCACAAATGCAAGACACAGCGGCCGATTACACTTTTCGGACTTCTGTATGATCTGGCACACTGTGTGGATGTGGTCTATGGTGCTGTGTCCTCCTCGTAACCCGGCCTGCTCCGGTGGCTGGAAGTCGTCTAGTCTTAGCGCGAGAGGATTCGTGACGACTCTTAAAAACAGGTTATACATGTGGCTAAGGAGCAAAATGGGTCAGTCATTCTTTAATAGGGTCTTGTTCCCCTTTTTAAAGAAAAGAACGACCACGCTCCTGCTCCACGCTTCTGGAGTTCTCCCAGAGAACAGGACCGAATTGGAAAGCCCGTAGCTCTCTTAATATAGAACTTCCTCCCACTTTCAAGAGCTCAGTCGTTATCCCATCCTCGCCAGAGGCTTTTCCATTTTTAAGCTGTCCAAGTGCCTCGATTTTGTTTTGGCTGAATTCTGGCTGGTCTTCTGTGACATGGGGGGTTAAGGTGGCTCTGGAAGCCTCATTTTCGGGATCAGGTCGAGATGCATGCGATGCGTACAACCATAGAAGTTTTCGACTTCCGACAGAATCACCGGCTTCGAAACGACACTAGATTTGGGCTTTATTACCACATGGTCTTTATTATTAATTTTGTTGACAATAAAATATTAATGTTTTTTGTGTTCGTTTTTTTTAATTTTAATTTTTTTTAATTTTTTAACGTTCGATTTTGGTGGGCGATTTTCAATTTTGGAGGCCACACTAGACTTTGAACTAAAATATCTCAAAAAGTTATGGAGAAATTCTTAGACCTCTTGAAGATCCTTCTAGCTTGCATTTTCTATTCTTATATCAGGTCCTTATTTTTTACGAAAACTGAAGAAAAAATTTCGCTACAAAAAGTGGATAAAAATGCACTTTGTTGATATTGACCCATAGCTTTAAGCCCCTTTCATGTCAAACAGGTTTTTGTTAACTTTTTGTATACACCGTGACATTTTAGTCGTCTTGCAACGGCAGCCCACTTCATGTATCCAATGAATACTAAACATTCATAAAAAATAAGTATTTATGATATTTTAATAATTTAAAAATAAAAATATTATTCAATATTATGACGCATGACGTAGTTAAAACACCCTGTTGCGAGCGATGATCTACTGGACTCGAGTGCTGGGTAGGTATTGTTCTCCCGTTTGACACTTAAACATCGTAAACAGGATGTTTCATAATTTTTTTCAAATTTTTTTATTATTATTTTTCTTTGTACCTATTATGAAAGATTAAAAAAAAATTGCGCCTAGAGTTATTTTATGTCGGGTACATTGAGTTGACGACCTTTGTAAGACGACTAAAAAGTCACGGTGTATATATTTTTATTTTTGCCTTGTAGAGTTTCAACAGCATTAGGCCTTCCTACTTACTCTACCTCTTTCACTCCTTCAAAGTGATGTTATAATTTGCAGAGAGATCCTGGAAGCCAGAGCGCGAGCTGCAAGACAAATGCCGACCACAACAGTAGTGATGTAAGTTAATCATCATAACATAGCAGATCCAATCTGGCTAGATGGAGTATTATCGACTTCGAACACAATGCGAGCGTGGAGCCCCGATACAGGATATGCGACACCTGCTCTCCTGCAGGACTTCAGAGCTGTCCAGGTCGCTATGGTCTATTGCTGCTGCTCATAACATAAGGCACCTGGCTTTGCCGAAGATAAGCAAGTATAGCTGGTAATGAGACACTAGTTGTCGGACAAGGACAGTGAGTGTGTAGTTTGGTTAGTTTTGTTACTAGTCTACAACCTACTCAAGCCAAGAGACTCGCTGGAATGCGTATTTACCAAGCGACAGTCTCTCGGTGTGTGTTCTGCCCGCAGGCGTCACTGAGTTCTGTAGAGACTCTTTCTACTGACAACAATGAGTTCAATTCACTTATTGATTATTATGTCCGTCAGTTCACTGATTGGCAGTTAATCATCCAATAATTAATGTATCCCTTTTACTGGTCACGAGACTCACATGTATCTTTATTTCTTGAGCGACAAAATAGTCGCTTTCTTTTTGTGTCAGCTAATTTCTTGATTGCAGACCTTGGATAGAATTCGTAAAGAACCGTACAAGTACGGAGGCTGCAAGCACAGCTGCAACGGCAAGCACGGGTACAACAGTAACGCAGGAATCGACGACAGCCGCGGGGGGTGACAAGGAAGCCGATGGCGGTAGTAGTACAGAGTCACAGCCAGACGGTGAGACCGGGGCGGGGGGCAATGAGGCTACTAGTTTTACAGACGCAATAACTACGGCAGACCAAGAAACTATGATAGTAACAGAAACTACGCTAGAACAAACTGGCACAATAGAAAGTACAACAGACGAATTCACGACAGAAGAACCTCGGACAGAAGACAATACGCCAGAAGAACCTACGCCAGAAGACGAGCCCTAATTTAGAAAATTATTGTAATAAAGTCATGTTTTAAGATTGTCATGTACTTTTGTTTTACTAACCCATTTTTTGACTAGCTGTGCCCGTGGCTCTGCTTACGTGAGCGTGTATTGTTATGGCATTATCAGGAAACAATACATGGATTTTAATGTAGTTTTCAGCAATAGATAGAGTGATTCAAGAGGAAAGTTTATATGTTTGTGTATCTACATTGCACCCGTGCGAAGCCAGGGCTGGTCGCTAGTATACTCCTCGTTTTTTGCGTGTCGATAGACTCAAATAATAGCCGACCAGTACAGTGCCACCTGCACAGTTCGGTCGTTGGCTTCGGGTGTGTAATATATGGCATAATAACAGATAGTCTAATATTACTTGAAATAACGTTCACATGATATAATGTTCATATACTATTAAACAAATAACCTAATTTCATGTGATTTAATGTTATATTTCATATAACCTTATTTTGCTCTAAAAACATTTAGTATAACGTTCATTTCATATTATAATTTTCAATTTGTATAGTGCTATTTTTATATAACGTTCAGTTGACTTAATTTTCATATTTACTCATTTTCAGTCAACATTCTGTAATGAATAATTAAATATCAGGAAACATCATACCGTTGTTATCTCATCCAACCCAAATGATTCACCAACAATAGAGGGGAGCTGCCGCTCGGCGGCCTGCCGCGGCACGCTGCAGTGTGCTGCAGTGTATTCCTATTTATTTTTCAGGATATTATCGACGATGTCTCTCGGTCTAAACGTCTCGATCGAGACGTTTCTAAATTATATGAAACGTTGCTAAAGATTGAATGTTAGTTTAAATGTGCATTATAGAAAATGTTAAATTAGGTAAAATGAAATTATACGAGTAGCAATACTTCATTAAGTCATTTCAGCGTTACGTTAAAAAAAAAGTATATTAAATGAAAATAGGTCATCTGATCGTTAGACTTTTTGTTATTATTTCAAACGTTGTGTAACGTTTGAAATAATAACAAAAACCTAACGAAAACGAAACCTAGGATTTAAACGAAGCCGGGTGTGTACCCGGCTTCGTTTAAATCCTGGAAGGTGCAGGTGGTTGTGCAGGATGGGCAAGCAAGGAGGTGGGGCAAACCCTGCAGAGGGGCTCTTTCTTTTTTTTTCCGGATGGGAAATCATCAAATGACCCCCCACTCTAAATTGTTCAAAATACGTGTAGAAACGTTTAACAATGCACTATGTCTAGATATACACACAAATAAACATGCTACAGTACTGGACTCCAATTTAAAACTAGTTTGTGATTACACTATGTTTTCGAAATACACCGAGAAAATAAATGGCGGTGGGATTAAAAATATTTTCTATAATTTACAACATTTGCTTTCAAATAAGTCACAATTTAATATAACCTCAGGTTCAGAATTAAACGGCAATATTGAACAGGTCGCTTGTAATGAACATTCAAATTTTTTTCTTCTTTGATCATATCTATATCTTGCATCAAAATATTGCAGGCCTGCTTAATAAATCAGATATTTGAACTGTCCATATTGAAGAATTAATAAGTAAACAAATAGTCTTAGATATTCTATGTATAACTGAGCACTTCATAATGTCCGGCCATGAAAAATTGTTGCACATAATAAACTATGAATTGGCGGCATGTTATTCAAGAAATAACAAACAACGCGGTGGAGCCTGTATCTTAGTAAAAAAGGTCATGAATATCGGGAACTCCCAGATGTAATGAAATACTCAATATCTGGTATTCTGGTACTCCAGTGGCACCTCATTAAATGTCACTGAAAAATTTTGGGAATTGCATAGAGTTGTTAATCTGTAATTTTTTAACCATGGTTAATTGGTCATGCAAAATATGCAAGCAGTGCCATGGTTGGAACAGCTCTATATAAAATCTCATAATCTCGATTTCGTATTTGAAGGTGGACGATAATTTCACATAGATGGAATAGATAGAAATAACCTAAGTTATGCAGATGACATGGTGCTGCTGAGCTAATCTATTTGCGGTTTAAGAAAGTTTCTTTCTATATCTAAAAAGTACGCTGTGATGTGAACCATGGACTGAAGTACAATCCCAAGAAAAGTGAAGTGAAGAGGTAGGAATCAGAGTCCCACATAATAGGTTTCTTTCATAAAACTTGATGGTTTAATTTTACCGAGAGTAACCCAATTCAAATATTTGGGTCATATTGTTACTGGGGATTTAAAAGACGAGTCGGACGACTCGGATATGGAAAGGGAGCGTAGGGCGTTGGCAGTGAGGGGTAATACCGTGGCTCGTAGGTGTGCTGGTTGTTCAGTACCAGTATAAATTAAACTTTTTGCAGTTTGCATATACGTTGTCAGGTGTACAGAAACGGATATACTGGGTACCTTTTATCCCGAAAAAAGTACTGTTTCCGAGAAATACAACAATAACGTTCTTATGATAATAGATGGCGTCACGTGTCTTTCGAATCACGATTGAATTATATTATGACAAGCAGAGTACAACCTGAATTTTATTTTATTTTATTTTATTTATTTGGCTCACCAACAATTGAATACACTGCTTCAAACATATGAGATACATTCAATAGAGTCACAGACAAGTGTATCAACCTCTTACAGGTAAGCACATCATGCACTACTTATTTGTCGTTGAGTGCCTACTTAAAATCAGATGAGTACCTAACTACTCACCGCACACAACAATGGTTTTTTAATACATAATTTAAATTAAATTAAAATCGAATAAAATGAAAATGAAAATCACAGTCAGTATCAGAATTAAACTCGAAATTAAAGTCAAAATCAAAATTAAAAATTATTAGAATTGATTGTCAAATTCTAAATTAATGCGAGCGAAGCCGCGTCCAAAAGCTAGTAGACGATACAAGGCGGAAGGGACACCGAGCGACGCGTAAACAGTTACCACTTCATACATCATTCTGAGCCATTCCACCCACATCGAAGTTTTTCGATGTGTTTCCTACAAAATGCAATTTTTTTTTAAAATTGGTTTCATGTATAGAACACGTGGTAACCGTTATAACGTCGGTGTCCCTTCCACCCTGTAGGTATTTAAAACGTCTCTGTGGGCTAATTTTAAACACAACGCGAGCGATGCCGCGGGCAAAAGCTAGTCGGTAACATTCTAGTAATAAATCCTATTATGCAACAGCTGTTGTGTCAGAGACCGACATTTAAAAAGAAACGGTCAAAATTGCTTCTTTTTCTTGTTCTACGGGTCCTTAATGATTACTACTCTTAGTCTAGATACATGCACTTAACTTGATACAGGGGACTTAAAACATAACTGACGAAATGTGGGTGTACTATATTAGGTACACCTCTGCCTAACCCTGCGGGGATTACAGGCGTGATGGTTATGTTTTTTTAAATATATTTGTTATGCCTTTGTTTCGTTTCCATTCCACCTAGCGATCAAACGACGGCATTACTTCATTAAAAATACTTAGATAGATCAATGCATTATAAAACAACGTAAAGGTGAGGGGCAAGCCATAATTGAATACTAATTAGAACTAGCTTATATAAAACATGGTTTTAAAAATATAATGGACTTGCAAGGTTAATTGCTAAGCTACTGCATTTGTGTCACGTCCCGGCGAGTTTCTGTTTGTGTAACTGATCTTTTTGGTAAGTTAGGAAACGAAATTTCTTGTATCTAAAATTTCTGCTAGTTATAAGGTCGAAAATTAACCATGTTTTAGTGATATTACTTATAAACTATTAAGAGGAGCTCGTCGCTAAATAATAACAGCCGCTCGGTTGATACGTGGATGGGTGACCAGGACCACCCTTTAAATACAGAGCTTCCTCCAATCGTTACAGGTAGTCAGTGGCCCAAAAGTCTAACAACCAGTCTTACCAAGGGGTTTCGCATTACGCAGTACCAACTGGATTGTGGAGGTCAGATAGGCAGTCGCCTAATGTAAAATACTGGTATTCAGCTGCATCCGGTTAGACTGGAAACTGACCCCAATATAGTTGGGAAAAAGCTGTCAGATGTTGTTTCGTCGACTGACTAAAACGGAGGATGTTCTTACTACTCTCCAACGAATCGCTGTTTGGTCCGAGGAGAACTGTCTGTCACTAAACCCTACGAAAACAAAGTATATGGTATTTGGTACCAGACAGCAGCTGGTTCGACTACCTTTGACTTTTGACTTAGAACTAATGGGCGAACCAATTGAGCGAGTGTATGAGGCGCGAAATCTAGATCTAACCATGGACAAAGACCTTCGTTTTGAGAAACACGTAGCAGACTCAGTAAGTAACTGTTTTTATCGCCTGAAGGTTTTGTACAAGATGAGGCCTTATTTATACTGCGAGGATCGTCCGGAGGACACGGTGGAGCACACCGTGGAAGTCTGCCCCGCTTGGGCGGAGCACCGCCGTGTCCTCGTAGCGGCGATTGGCGGCGGCGATCTCTCGCGTCAGGCCTTGGTTCAAGCCATGGTCCGGAGCGAGAGGGAATGGGAAGCCGTCACCTCCTTCTGCGAAGCAGTCATGCTAGTGAAGGAGGTGGCGGGACGTGAGAGGGAAAGAACCTCACGTCCCAGTCGCCGCGGGAGACGCCCTGGGCGTCGGGGGTCACGTGGTGGCTCCCGGCCACCGTAGGCGCGGGCCTGTGGATGGCGAGTTATGGGCCAGCTCGCCGTCCGGCCGTCTTATGACGACAGGCCGTGTCGACGGCGCGTTCGTGTTCCACGTGCGCCTCAAAGAGATGTCAGCAAATAAGTAGGGGTCCGCAAGGACCGATGCCTGCCAGGGCTGCGGGACTGTTCGAAAGAGATACCGTGGCCCTGGAACACAAAGGGCAAAGAAGGAACATGGATGGGTTTTAGTCAGTACAAGTCTGACACTCCCTTCCGCTCCGCCCAGAGTGGGGGGGGTCATTTGATGATTTCCCATCCTTAGTCCTGTCTCGGTTGAACTACGCCGACACTGTGTACGGCCCGCGCCTATTAGCTCGTACAGATCGGCTCATACAAAGGGTACAAAACACGTGCGCTCGATTTTGTTATAACATACCTCGTAGAAGTCATTTCACACCTTTTCTTAACAAGCATTTTACGCTAAAAATGAAGTTCAGACGCAAGCTACACCTGGCTTGCCTTTTATTCGGTGTGGTCAAATATCAAAAACCGGACTACTTGTATAATAAATTGAGTTGGATAACAAGTAGGCGGGAATGTGGCAGAAGACAATGTTCGCAACAACTCTCAGGTCAGTCGCATAATACAGCTGCTTTCAGAGGTAGCTTTCGTTATGCGGCTTCCAAAGTATGGAATAACCTGCCACCACCGATAAGACTAATCAAGACGATAGGCACTTTCAGGAGTCGTTTGTGGCAGTTTCTCATAGAAGCGCAACACAAGCTGGATATGAATGCTCTAAATGAAACAAAATATAATGTACGTTATCCTAATTTTACTTGAGCATGACACAGTTTCTGGATCTAAAAATGTTATTTATTAAAAATGGATACCGTCACACTACAATTATTCAATAATCAAGGACATTTTTATGCATAATCAATGTTGTTGACATGCTCTTACCTCTCATCACCCTCTTTTTCGTTTCCCTTTATCTACCTCCAGTTTCACTTTCGCTTGAAAATACTTCAATGACCTATTTATGTGCGGCACTGGAATATCATATTAATTTATTACACCAACCCACTGTTAGGGAAAAATCTTTCCGTTTATTTCAAATAGTCCATCGCGCTCGGCTGCTTGCAAGTCATCGTGCGAAACAGGTTCTTTTATCATGAGTCCGTCCCATATATCTATCTGTTTTCGTATATATTTTTGTTTTTGTTTTGCACTTTCGTTTAGTCACTCTAGTTTATTTAATTGTTTGTTTATTTTATTTTTTGTATTCAGATCTATTCCATTCTATCTATTCTCATATTTTAGTACCTATTCTCCACCACCATTGACACAAAATATAAAACTGCTTCACATCCGTAACCTCAATTATTTTCAGGTCCAGTTGAAAACCAGCGTCGGGCACTAGTTGTCCGGCATTTTGCTGAACTGGGCCTATTTGGCGCAGCCGTGACTCGTGAGGCTCAATGTCACACTATTTTATTTTTTTGTTTAGGTTTAAGATTTTTAATTTTTTCGTTTTTGTTTGTTATTTTTTATACTGTGTGCACTTGTGGCATGTGCCAAATAAATGTATTTACTTTCTATCTTTCTTTCTTACTTCCTCTTTTTTCGTGAGCTGATGGAAGTGGCGAAATTTTGTATCATCAATAAACATTGTCTACCTGTTACAGACACTCGAAGAAGAATAACATAATCATAAGACAAAAGCCTTCCTCAAGCTCTGAAGAAACCAAAAAAGGTGGAAGTCGAGTTGACAGGTCTCGAAGAATCCGTACTCTGAGGAAACAAAAGAAGGTATATGGAAGACGACGAGGGAGGGAGACAGATGGATGCAGGCGAGGCAGTGATATCAAAGGCTGTAGAACGACAGAGGGGGACAAAAGATGTGATGAAGCGCGGAGACTCCACCGTCCAGCAGTTCTACCGGAATGCCGTCGTGCTCGTGACGGGCGGATCCGGCTTCCTCGGCAAGCAGCTCGTAGAAAAACTCTTCAGGTAAGGAGTAGCTTAGCATAATCAGCCTAAAATGTTCCCACTGCAATAATAACAGCCGCACGGGTCGATCATCTTCAAAGTTAAGCCTTGCTTGCCAAGGTCGATCCGTGGATAGGTGGCCATCGACGTCGGCTTCCTCCCACCGGAGGAATAATAATAGTCCTCCTGACCGTGTTCGGTCACGGCGGCCAAACTCAGTGGAGATAAGCCATCGGCGCGGGAGATACTACAGTGCACAACTGTGGACAAGCACTCTGCTCTGCACTCTTTAAGCCCTCACTCTCATAGTCCGATGGGACGGCAATCCGACTCGACCGGAGAGAGATCAGGCGAAGGACCAACGGCTTAACGTGCGCGACGAGGCACGGGGGTCTCATACCGCCAACTTCCAAAATCTGGGATAATACTGAGAAATTCCTAATTCTAAAACCTAATATCACTCTTTGCCCGACCCGTAATCGAACCAAGGACCTCACGCTCAGCAGTCGCGCGACCAACGGAGCAGTTACAACGGAGAAATACTGTATGGTTGTAGTACTTGACGGATCCCTTTCCCAAGATTGCTATAGTGCTTATTCAGAAGCCTCTAAACTTGAACCACACACTGTTCTTCAGGTCTTGCAGACTCAGCAAAATGCTTATCCTGATGAGAGCCAAGAAAGGGAAATCTGTTGAAGAAAGACTTGCTGAAACATTGAGAGATCCAGTAAGTACCACCGACTTATCGGCTCAATATTCTCGCCGACGATTTTTGACGCTCCGCGCATCGCAGGTTATCTGCGGTGGTCGGTCACGGAACTGTATAATGAGCCTTTTTTTTTTTTTTTTTTTTTGGATGGGAAATCATCAAATGACCCCCCCCACTCTGGGCGGAGCGGAAGGGAGTGTCAGACTTGTACTGACTAAAACCCATCCATGTTCCTTCTTTGCCCTTTGTGTTCCAGGGCCACGGTGTCTCTTTCGAACAGTCCCGCAGCTCAGTATAATGAGCCTAGTCTCATACTTTTCAACAACGATGTTTTTTGTGGGTAGTGGGCAGACTCCTCAAATCCAATATTGATATTAAGGCGAGGTTGCGGTACATTCATATGATCTGCTGTAGTGAAAGTACACGTTCCTACGTACCGCCACTATTTGCAGTCCGGGCTCTGGATGTGGTCTCGTTACCGACATTGCCATTAATTACCATTTCACGAAAATGTAATCCAAATACACTCGAACACGATTTACCAACTGTATTACGCTACGCTGTGGCATACACGTTACGCTATTACTAAAGCGTAAACGTGGGGGGATATTTTGCGGAGCAAACGACGTACGTCCAACCTCAATCACGTCTAGGCGTGGCACTGACATTTATACAGTAGTCTATGGCACTGACCGTGTATAATAATAGTATTCTATTCCCGTGACTGCTGGGTCACGTGATTGGCCCAAGAATATGTCATCAGTTGCGATGCTGTCGATGTGTTGCCACGTTGAATTACCCGATCAAAATGCATTTTTAACTTAACAAAGCAATTATGAACTAATAATTCAATATTTATTAATTTAAAACTAAATCACACGAGTACCTAAATAGTTAAGCTAGTTAGTAATTTATTTTATTTTCATTCACTAAATGAGAGTTCTTAAATTTACTGAAAAGGACAATCAATGGTAACACTTTTCGTGACGTAGTCTTGGGCCGAAGAGAATACCAGGCGAAGTATATTATTATACCATGGCACTGACGAACGGCAGCGACTGGACTTACTGGACTTGGAGAAAAATAATAAAGAAATTATAAATATGTTTTTGCCATTTATTTCAAAATAAAAAACTCTATCAATTGATATATTCATTCATTTTTCATTGGCAACCCTAGCCACGCTTCACTTCAGCTCCGCGCATTTTAATCAATTAAATTATTTAAAACTCATTTTAACATCGGACTAACAAAGTTACATTGTCATAATAGCCCAACGAACGTGCACAAGTGTTATCGGAGTGACATCCTAAGAATAAGTGTAAAATCTAACCAAAGATCTTAGTGGACCCAGTGTACTGTGTTATAAAGTGAGTACGGACACATCCATCAGTTATTTACGAACATAGTGAATTTCGGAAAACTTATGCACACAGGAATTGTCACTACCTAGCTGTGCGCGTAAAAGTGCAAATACTGTGAGAAATACACGCTTTTACTTTCAAAGCCAGTTAATTTTTCAAACATTTAATGTAAACAAACAGCAGCTGAGTCACGCCAAGTTGATCCACCAATCAAATCACGTATGCAACTTCTGACACATGTATCTCGTTCGGAAACGCAGCGGTGTTTTTTTATCATAGTTTTGGACACTGGGCTTTTGGGAAGGGCATAAATTCCAAAAATCGACTACCAATAATCGATTTTTTTTTTTTGTCCCAAATTTAATCGTGTGTTTGTATACCGGGAAACCGATCCAGCTAACGTGCTTTGTGACTGAGAACACAACGAAATCTAATTAAAATGCCACGACAAGCGCGTACCCCGCCTAAAGAATCCGGTGGGAGTAGCATAACTCACGCATCCTCTGAACCTAACATACCTGCTGCCAGTACACCTGATTTATCAAATGTATGTGTTAGACAGAAACGTCCACGCATTGACGGCTCACCTGATCCAGAATTTCAATGCTCAAAAAGTGAACTGATCGACTGTATTCGTCAAGAAATACGGAGTGTCCTGTCATTGGAAATTTCAGCCAACATCAAAAAAAGTTTCACTAATGAACTGGGTGACATAAAATCATTGTTCCACGAACTTAAGCAGTCAGTCGACTTTATAAGTGAAGAGTTTGATCGGATGAAGGCTGACCTTGAGACCTGTAGGAACGACAATAGAATCCTTCACAAAGAGAACGATTCTCTCAGGCACACAGTTTCTGAACTTTCATCAAGAGTAAACCTGATTGAACAGCATGCACGTCAACAGAATTTAGAAATAAATGGCATACCGGAAAGCAAAGCAGAAAATCTGGTTAAGACTGTTCAGCAAATTGGAAATGTAGTCTCTTGTTCCGTCAAAGAAGATGACATCCTGTCTGTAGTACGGGTAAGGAAACTGGATCCAGAAAGTAATAACCCCAGAGCTGTAGTTGTCAAGCTGCGTAGCATGCTGCTGAGGGATACCATTCTAACCTCAGTGATGAATTATAACAAAACGCACCCCGACAAAAAACTTAACTCGCAACACCTTGGGTACGGCAACTTAGTTAAGCCTGTCTTCGTATCGGAACACCTGTCACCACTAAACAAAAAAATTCATGCGGCTGCCAGAAAAGTCGCGAGAGAAAAAGGATACAAATATGTTTGGGTTCGTGATGGCAAAATATTGATAAGGAAGGAAGATGGTCAACAAGCCAAGCAAATTAAAAGCCTGGAGGCTGTCTCTTTACTATAAAGGGATCGAAGGCGCACAAAGACCGTGATCTTGCTGTCAGAATTCACCATCTATTATCAGAACTTCAGAGGTCTTAAGACCAAATTGCTTAATCTCGGGCTAGCCGCACAACTTAATAACTATGATGTAATAATTGGAACAGAGACATGGCTTGATGACTGCGTAAATGATGGCGAATTATTCGACTCCCGATATATAATTTATCGTAGAGACAGAGCTTCTACTTCTCTTGGCAGCAAAAAAGGCGGAGGTGTACTGATCGCTGTTTCTAGGGCTATGGACTCAACACGCGTAACAAAATGGGAATCAGATGCTGAAAATCTGTGGGTCAAGCTCAAAACCGACAGCAGAAAGGGCAACCTATACATCTGTGCGGCCTATTTGCCTCCACCTGTGCAACATGGCCCACTTAATTTGATCCTGGACAACGTGGATGCAGCGATTGAATCAACGGGAGGAGATGTAATAATTGCTGGGGACTTCAATCTCGGGTTCATCGACTGGAACATGGACAATACTCTCTCCAGCTCACCGTGTACAACTGCTAGGAACTTTGCGAACAGGTTAGGCTACTCACTAGTTGATTTTATGTCGTCAAATAGCATTAAGCAAATTAACACTGTTAGGAACTGTTACAACAGAACTTTAGACCTTATTTTATGTAACTTCCACGGTGGATCTGTCAGTGAATGTAAAAATCCAATGTCGCTGGTCGATGTTCATCACCCTCCTCTTGACATCACCATCAAGAATATTTCACCCGCAATATTAAAAAGTAAGAGTTCTCTCAAATATAACTTCTGGAAAGCCAACTATGCACTCGTAAATGAGAGGTTGAGGGGCATCGATTGGGCGAGTTTGTTTTCGGATCTGGCGGATGTGGACTTAATGGTAGACACGTTGTACGCACAACTGAATCGAATAGTAGATGAATGTGTTCCTAGACATAATAGACGCAATAACAAATTTCCTATCTGGTTTTCAAAATGTTTGATCAGACTCCTCAACGAAAAGGAAAAATTGAGAATTCGTTTTAAGAAATACAAAAATCCCAGGGACAAATATGAATACCGTATATTGGAGGAACGTTCTAAAAACATGATCAAAAAGTGCTACAGCACATACATCAATAATACTGAAGATAACATCAGACTGAATCCGAGGGCATTTTGGTCATTCGTAAAGGCCAAAAAAGCCAAGTCTAATGACATTCCATCTGAGATGTATTCTAGCGGGAAGGTGGCAACTTCTGGGGAAGAAGTGAGTAAACTGTTTGCCTCACACTTTTCTGCCACTTTTGCATCTCCAGCTGGTACAGTCGCGGTACAAACAAAGTCAAAAGAGTATCCTCAGCTTGCGCTAGGAAGTCATTATTTCACAGAGCGAGACGTACTCAAAGAACTAAAAAAACTAAATATCTGCAAAGGTCCAGGGCCTGACGGCCTACCGCCGCATTTCTTAAAGCAATGTGCCAAATATTTATCATTACCGCTCAAACTTATCTTTAATAAGTCCCTTATGTCTTCTAAGTTTCCCACGCAGTGGAAAATCGCACACGTTGTTCCAATATTTAAAAAAGGGGAGCCTAATAATGTTAAAAATTATCGGCCTATATCTCTTCTTTCAATTTTCTCGAAACTGTTCGAATCATTAGTTTGTCCTGTATTAACTTCGCTCATTAAAACTCAATTGGCTACGCAACAGCACGGTTTCTGTACCAATAAATCCACTACCACCAACTTAGTTCACTACATTAATGATATAAGCAGATCCGTAGACTCCGGTGTGCAAGTGGACTCAATCTACACTGACTTCAGTAGCGCGTTCGACAAAGTAAATCATGTGCTTCTACTTCAAAAACTTGCGATCTATGGTATGCATGGTCATTTGCTGCGCTGGTTTGAGTCATATCTCACGGAACGACAACAGAGAGTTATTATAAAGGGTTATCAGTCGCCACTTTATTACTCAACATCTGGGGTGCCACAGGGATCGCATCTTGGTCCTATTCTTTTCCTGGTATTTGTGAACGACATCATACACTCCATTAAAAATTCAAAATGCTCTATGTTTGCGGATGATCTAAAACTATACAAGGAAATTGAATCAAGCACCGACATTGCATTGCTTCAGAAGGACTTGGACGCAATTCATGAGTGGTGTCATAGTAACATGATGACTCTCAATGCCGTAAAGTGTTATCATATAACATTTACACGGAAAAAGTTGATTCAGCCTTCAGCATATCACCTAAACGGCATAACTCTTCAGAAAGTCGATACCATTCGTGATTTGGGAGTCCAACTTGATAGTCAACTATCCTTTATAAATCACATTGACACTATTGTCGCCAAAGCAAGCAAAATGTCGGGATTTGTAAAAAGAACTTGCAAGGAATTCCGGTCAACCGGCACCCTTAAGGTTCTCTATAGCTCTCTGGTGAGGAGTATACTGGAATATGCATCTCCTGTATGGAATCCCGCGTATCGTGTCCACATCGACAGAATAGAGTGCATCCAAAAAAAGTTTACGAGATACCTCCGCTACAGATCACAGACTTGTGATCGCGAAGCTGATTATCCTCAAAGGCTCTGTCATTTCAAGATGAGCTCTTTGGAGCAACGAAGAAGTTGCTCAGATTTAATTTTCTTTTATAAGACCCTTCACAATTTGGCGAATGTACCGGAGTTGGTCTCGGAGATCGGTCTTAATGTGTCCCGCCGTACCTCATACAGATCCAATTTCAAAACAGAAACTTTTCAAATGCCTAAAAATAGAACTAATCTTGGTCGTTCAGCTCCTCTATACCGATTTTTGTCTAGCTACAATAAGCTGAGCACGCGTACAAACAACTTGGACATATTTTCGAACAGTCTAAATGAATTCAGAAGATACGTCCTCAGTTCTTGATCGATTTGTTGGTTTATTTCTTTTACAAAATGTTAATTTGTGTATTTGCGTGACTCCATTTAATGTATTTAATATTGTACAATTTAATTTAATTTAATTTTTTTCATTTAAATTTTAATCTATCCTATTCTTTTAAAATATTATTATAAATAATGTAATAATTACGCCCTAATTTATTTGTTATTTTTAAAGTTTTAATTAATAATTGTTATTCTATTCTAATTAAAATGCTGTTTTTTAAAATTTTGGAATTGTACTGTATTTTAATTTTTAATTTAAAAACTACTTTACGTTTTAAATCCAATGTAAACTTTATAATTTTAATTTTGTTATTTTCATATATTTTCATTTCAATTTTTATTTCTTATTTTATTATACAAGTGCTGTGCACACCTATAAGTGACGAATTCACCGCAAAGCTGTTGAATTAGAAAATATTTAATGTAATTATTTAGTGAATAAGTCGTTGGTGTGTCAATAAATAAATAAATAAATAAATATAACTTTCATATAAATTCATGATAGAACCTCTTAGCAGTACCTACTCGTTTAAAATTGTGATTTAGTGTCATGTTTGATTATTTTGTTATCGAGCCAATCATTCTAAATCGTGTTTCTATCTTAGCGATTTACTTGAGGGTATGTTCAATTTTTATATAATGATTTTTATTTATTAAAATACCCATATTTAATAAGATTTTCAGTCGTTAAAAAAAAAGTACTGCAACCTCGCCTTAATTTTACCGAGCAAAATGAACATCAAACGCGGTCATCATGCGTGCTATTCTGAATAATTACGTGCTATTCTGTTTGTCTGGAATCTATAATTCTATTTCTTTCTAGCTATTTAACACACTCAGAGAAGAACAACCAGATTTTGTGGATAGAATAGTACTAATAGTTGGAGAATTGGCCGAGAAGAATCTTGCAATCAGTGAAGAAGACAAGAAGGTTCTAATCAAAGAGGTGCGTTATTAATAAAAAATTAAAAAAAAATCACTTCGTTCACGGAGACCAATCTCAACAGAGAGATCACCATTTTAGTATACAAGTGTGCGCATACACAGGACCACTCTTGCTTCCCTCACTCATCCCCCGTACAAACGGATATGATACGCTGTTGATACGTTCTACTGGGCGTAGTAGTCCGTGTCATGTTTATTTCCGTGCCTGATACGTGCCTAACACGGTCATGGTATCGTACGGTGTAGTGGTAAGTGGGCAGACTCCTATCTTATCCTGGTATCGCTCAGCAGTCAGCCCACAAGGTCGTCATTAATGCCTTCCTCTGACCACAGGTGAATGTGATTTTCCATGTGGCGGCCACGATATCGTTTCAAGAACCGCTGCGATCTGCGACGCTGACCAATGTACGTGGCACCAGGGACCTGCTAGCACTGGCGAAGCAATGCAAGAAGTTGAAGTAGGTATCAGTAAGTAGGCAAGCACAAGGGGCGCCATCAGTAGGTACGTAAAGGAAATGGAGCTATACGTCCTCGTCCTGTATAAATTATTTCCATGGTGTAGTTAAAGTTATACTTTAGTATTACACTAGCAGTTGCCCGTAACTTTCATCCGCGAGAAATTATTATAAAATGTTATTTTCCTAGATGAATCTTGTTAACAATTTCTAGGGTTTTATTTTTTTTTGCACGTAACCCTAATTCTTGAAGATGCCTAAGTTACTCCTTATAACATCAGCTATCTGCCGGTAAAGTCCCGTCAAAATCGATCCAGATGTTTCGGAGATTAGACGGAACAAAAAGACAGACAAAAATTTAAAAAAAATTGTTTGTTGTAAGTAGGTACACGTATACATATGTATATGCATTCAGTAAAAACGTTTCTGGCTAACGTAACGACGAACAAAAATGTACGCATGATAGCTGGATCGAACACTTTACGTGCTCCCCGAGGCACAAGGGGTCACTTTATTACGCTATAATTAATATGACCCTAGTATAAATTTAAATATTTATCCAGCATTATTATAAACTAGCGTTTTCCCAGGGCCTCGCTCGCGTAATTTTGAATTTGACAATCAATTCGGGTTGAACTCTGCTTGTTGTAAAAGAGTGTACACCTTTAAGGTAGATTTTTGAGGAACTAATTATTTATTATTAAGATCTCATGTAAAATGTACCAAAAATCACACCAATAAATAAATTTGAATTTGAATTTTGTAATAATATAATTCAATCATGATTCGATAGACACGTGGCGCCATCTATTATCATAACAACGATATTGTTGTTTTCCTCGGGAACAGTACTTTTTTCGGGATGAAAGGTATCCTATGGCCGATTCTGTACATCTGAAAACGTATATGCAAAATTTCAGGATGATCGGTTCAGTAGTTTAGGCGTGAAAGGTAACAAACAAACATAGTTTGGCATTTATACTACTAGTTAGGAAGTTAAGATTAGGATATCATTATATAGTACCATTTAAGTTGGGCTTAAATAGATCGTCACCTAGTTCGTAGATTCAAACCCAAACCGTACGATTTGATCTGCAATTACTCAAGCCTTACATTTTTAAGCTGTAAAATCTTCTCCACATTCCAGAACATTTGTCTACTTTTCAACCGCTTACTGCCACGCGACCTACAGCCGACGCGACACGACACTACATGAGCAGTTCTACCCAAGCCCCATTCCACCAGAACTTATGATACGCATGGCGGAGACTGTAGTTGAAGACCGGCTTAACGACATCAAGGATGGGTAAGTAAACCATCATCTGCCAATAGACGGACACAGGAGAAGTTGTATGTACCCGTCCCCATTCCACCAGACCTCATGATGCACATGGTGGAGATTGCAAAGGGAGACCGGCTTACCTAACCAGCTAAAGGATGGGTGAGTTTCTAGGCGTAGAAAGAAGAAAAAATGAAAGAAGAACGTTTATTAGCACTTAACGTGACGCAAAAAAATAAGCAGACAAAACACAAAAAGAACAAGAGGAAGATATGCATCTCGCTGAAGCAAAACGACCATCGCCCAGTACACCATGCATGGCAGAGGAACATCGCTGTTAGGATCATCATCATCCGTAGCCTTTCCCTAACCTATCTTTCCCAAAACTCGGCTTCCCAGTCTCACCAGATGCAGTTAAAACCCAGTTCTTGGTATAGAGCGGTTGCCATTTTGATCTCCGCAGCTCCTCAGCCCAATAACTTTATGACATCATAGGTCTTTGGTGATATCGGTGGTTATCAAGAAGGCTGTTTTTGACACTCCCACTGACGTTGGTGCTATAGTCCCAAGATCTACTGGCCTCGTCGCTATTACCTGATAATTTAGATTCTTGTGTTTTATAATGATTCCAGATTGATAACGGGCTGGCCAAACACGTATTCTTTCACGAAGTCTTTGGCCGAGGAATTGGTGCGCTCTAGCTCTGGAGACTTTCCTATCTGCGTGGTGAGACCTACTATTGGTGAGTCGGTGGGTGCCTGTGGTATTGTAGATGGCTGTAGGCGACGGTGACCCTGACCACTTACCATCTGATGGGTTGTTGTTGGTGAGTTGCTTGTATTTTCTAACCAAATACTTTAAAGTGATTGCTTCATATGTTTTTCAGTGTTGTGTGCACGAAGAGAACCTTACCCTGGTTGGACCGACCTGAGCTGTGTGTTCGGACCAAGTGGGGTAAGCATTTCTATACTCTCTAGGTCGAAAATGTTCTTTAATTTAGTCTGGCTTTAGCTTAAAATGAATTAAGTTCAAATTTTAATGTAGCTCAGTTAACAGTGCTGGTGGCCCGTACTTCTACGTAGTGATTTCAAATTTAGGCAGTTTTTCTTTGTTCAATTATGACATCAACACTTTCACACACACATCACACGTTACGGCCCACTTCCCCTCTCGATATATAGAGAGACCTGCACACCAGCCGAGGGAGTCTTCATAGACGTATGAGGAACAGCGAGTAAAGCTCCTCATATTCCAAAATTGAGTTGAAGGATGCTGATCCATGTGTCATGTTCGTGAACTGGCGCTGTCAGTTTTGACTAGTCATCTCTTTATCATTAACACTGATAACGGAATATTTACCATGTTTACTGTGATCGTTCTGCGCATATTTCGGCGCTATTGCAAGCACCATGATCATGGATAAACCGAAGTTATTACGGATGGGTGTTTATGAGCAGACAAGGCGGTCTTTTTTGTGTTGTTTCGCGCTCGGTACCGCTACCACTGTCACTCACAACTCGATTCTGTTCCCGATACACGAAACTCACTGTATCACTTGCTTGGCTTTGGTCATTCCTTTGTTGCCACGGCTTATTATTTTATTTTTGAATTGTCTTTTTTGCCTTTACTATGGACACTTTTAACGTGCATGAACCTACATCGTTTTCACATAACATACAATCTCAACATGAATGATGTAACCAAGGTTTTTGTAACAATATTCAGATATAAAAGAGTGTCCATGGAGTTTCTTGCCCGTTCTTCTTCATACAGATCTTCGCTTTAAAAGGGGCAACTGCAGTACTTTTACAGTTATTATGCCTCGAGAAGCTAGCTTCATTTTATTGTTCTTTATTTCGACAATTCAAAAGTGCCTTAGATAAAATAAAATAAATGATTCTGTTTTTTGAAGAAAGAAAAGGGAGAATTCTTCGATCAGACTAGTGTTCTGTTCTGTATATTATTATGACGTGTTAATCGCGGAAATAACTCCCGCGAAATTCAAATTTTCTTACATTTTTTTGCAATTTGCAGGTCAGTGTCAAATTGTATATTGATGAAAATATGATTCGCGCAAGTAACACGTATGCAGTTACAGAATTATAATTATTAAAATCATCATACAACCCTGTAAGTTCATTTAACCACATTGAATGACTATGTCATAAAAAACACCTACCTAAATCACCTTTAAGCGAAGCAGGATTTTGCATGACACTTGTATGAAGCGTAGTTCTGACTGATTATTATGTTACGTTTATCCTTTATCCCATTCCAGATAACGCTCGGCTGCATGCTGGGCGTGATTCACGCTCTCCACTCGGTCCAGGGCATCCGGATAGACTTCACCCCGGTGGACTACGTGAACAACACGGCCATCGCCGCCGCGGCCGCCGCCGGCAAAGGCGTCAGGATTTACACGGTGGGGAGTAGCAAGAGGAATCATATAACTTGGGGTATGTTTCACTGAACACTTCAAAGCTGTATTTCTCGAGGGGGTAAGCAGAGGTGTACAACAGCTCTGCATTTCGCACTGTAATAGAAGGAACGTATTTCCATGAACCCAGAGAACATAATGTCTAATCGGTTGCAGCTGAATACAGTATTTTACGTGGAGTGACTGTTTATCTGACCTCCACAACCTTATGGTACAAAACAGCACGTTTTTTTTTTGTTTTTATATTATATTATATGGGCTTACTCTTGACCTCAATCTAGTCCCGAGGACTGAGATGAGGTCGACGATGGAACGAGCTAACCCAAAAGAAGCCCATTAACTCGCGACTTAAATAGATTGGAGTCATATGAACTTGGAAACACCGACGCAGCCACGAAATTCCACTCTTTGGCTGTGCGTGTAATAAAAGATGTAGCAAAGCGCTTCGTGCGAATGTCTGAACATCTTTGGTCTTCCCACAACCTATTGCGACAGCTGATAAAGATCTTTATCAGCAAGGCTTAATTAACCTGCTCACTGAATTGCGGAAAGATCTTGGTATGTAATGAACAGTCAACCATCCATGGACCGACCTCGCCAAGCGTAGCTTAACCTTGAAGATCGATCCGGGCCGATGTTATTATTGACCCAAGAGACTCCCTTGGTTGTTGATAAAATAAACCGAAACCGATTATAATATCGTGCGATTCCCGGGTCTGGCAAATTGTTATTGGGTTTTTCCATCAGGAATTTCTCAGTAGCAGCCACGGAGTCTGGATTTGTGCCCGGCTGATGGCAATAGGCTCGCCCCCTATTACATGGGACTTAAACATAAACTGGCGCAATGTGAGTGCACTATTAAGTCTTTCTTTCTTTATAAGAGACCGTGTCCCAACAGTGAGAACTTTTGCCCTTTCCAGGAGGCCTCTCCCACATCCTGAACAACGTCGCTCGCCGAACCGTCATCTCTCCTCAGGCGATCTGGTACTGCTTTGTGATCCAATGGCCGTACCGGTGGCTGCACCTGATCACCAGCTTCTTGCTGCACACCATCCCTGCCTACCTCGCCGATGGACTCTGCGTGATGCTCAATAAACCACCACGGTATTACACTTTCAGTTCTGTTCCTACTGTCGCCTTTGCCAGCAGCTGAGCATCAACCTTACGTACATACATACACCACGCATTTTTTTAATGGGAGTAGACTGAAACTACCATAACGCCAATTGCTGTGGACATCCGCTACACTTTATATAAACGAGGTCCCCAATTATTTAGTGAAGGCACTGAGCACCGTATTTTAAGGTGGAAGCGCCAGGGTAGCCCGCGAAATTCAAAAACTCACGTGTTTTGCAATTTGCAGGTCAGCCGCTAGTGTCAGGCTATAATTTTTTTTCTTTTTTTTTTTTAAACTTTGCCCTACACTAGGCATTTCTCCTGTATCGTGGGTGCGTTTACAAACATTTAAACTCACATACACAAACAGCCAGACCCGGAACAACTACCTGTAGGCCATACAAATATTTGTTCCGTGCGGGAATCGAACCCGCGACACGAAGCGCAGCAGTCAATCGCTCAGCCACTGCGCCAGCCGTGCCGCCGAATTATGTTGAACAAAATATGATTTGCGAACGGGCAACAGGGTCGCCCCTTTTACCTAACCTTAACTGACGAAATGTGGGTGTACAACTAGGTACACTTCTGACCAACACTACGGGGATTACAGTCGACATGATTTGCTCTGTGTTCCTCTATGACCACATGAGTTTACTTTTGTACAGGTTAAAGAAAACTTACGCAACAATAAACAAGTTAGCGACCACAACTGCATACTACACAACCAACAACTGGATTTTTGATGATAGCAACACTGTTGAACTATACAACAGTTTGTCAGCCAGCGACAAAGTCATCTATCACAACGACATCGCCGATGTGGACTGGACAGAACAAATAGTACTATGGTGCGTCGGACTCAGGAAATATGTCCTCAAAGATAAATTGAAAAACACTCATTGGGGTATGCGGAAACAGTTTTATTTGCGCATAGCACATTATGTTATATGTGTGTTGTTTGGTATAACGTTGTGTTACTGTTTTTGTAAAATTTATTTATATGTTTTCGCTTGAAAATTGTTTTTTAAAATGGGATTATATATTTTTAAGTTGGGTTATTTGTTTTTATTTTTACTTACTTATAAAAAAGAAGGAGGTTATGTCCTCCACCAGCAATTTTTTATTCATGTACAGACGCCAGCACATCAACCTACTACAATCTGTCAAATTTTTTGAATAGATTTTCAACTTTATCACTAAAGCATTAAAAAAAATTGACAGTTCGGGTAGCTTGATGTGCTGGCGTCTGTACATATGTTCACCGATTTCTCCGTGATTCTTTTTCATTTGGTGGAAGATGGTCGCGCGGTGGATATGAAATTTAATTAACTTTGCTTAGATACTTCACGAGTTATCCTCTACAATATGCATTCTTATCTTATTAACAGTATTATAATATTCTTCGTCTATGCGGATGATGTGCTAATATTTTCTAGTTACAATGTAAAACCACAATTAAAAAAGCTAAAATAAAAACATTTTTGCGAAAAAGTTTTTGCACAAAATATATATCATAAATTAGGTAAAAGAAACAATGGATGGACTACAATGTGAAAGATGAAATACCTGGCTAAAACGAGGTGACTACTGAGGTAGGTAACGGCCGATAAAGATCTACCTAAGTATGAAAGAAAAACAAGCCGCGCCAACGACTCCTAAATTGGGCACTCCTATCCCCATTTAGGAGTGGTAGTTGTACCAAACTGTCGAATCGAAGGAACTGGCAAACACTGGAAACTGTTGAATTGACTCAACTGACTAATTCACAATACTGTCGAATCAGCGGAACTGATCTGACAAATCAACAAAAATGGCGGATTAAATCGTACTAATATCTACATATTTTACATGTACAAGTTTGTGCGGATGGATGGATGGATGGATGGATGGATGTTTGTTCGGTTGCACGGATTTGGGTGAAATTTAGCAAGTGTACATACATAAAGTGATTCGTTTTTCTCATGGAGGTTAGTCAGAAATTCCAGAAGCCTACCGGCTATGATTTATTATTTATTTATTTACAAACTCTTACCTACAACTACCATTACAGATCTGCGATCTAATGCGATAGAGTGGCCTTACATGCTAAATCCTCATCCTCATGATCATAACATACTCCTATGATAATAAATGGATACTGAACCATCTCCTGAACTATTTCATCAACGTCATCGTCCGCCTGCCTTTTCCCTGTATGTTGGGGTCGGCTTCCAGTCTAACCTTTTTTTTTTTTTAATGCCTACTAAATAGACCGCAACTCGCCTGATGTGAAGCGAAGATGCGGCCTAGGGTGGAGCACGCTTGCCTAAAATAAAACCGATTCACTCGAATTTTGAAGAGATCCAGATTATAATAAAAACAGCCGGCAGTGAATTCTAGACTGGCGGTTCGCACATTAAATGTGAAAGAGCTTTGTTCGGGTTCGTAAGACTTCAACCACAGTATAAATATGTACAGTATTGTGACTCGGCCCTGTCCTTGAAATAGTTACCTACAGCCGGGCGGCACGTTCGCAAGCGATAGGGCAGCCGCGCCTAGAGTATTTTAATTTCATCTACTCAGTTGAGTTGCTTTCTAGTTTTGTCATTGTAAATATTATATTTTTTATTAATAAAAAAAAGAAACTAATTGTGAATGAAATAGGAAGTGTTCAATAAAAAATACAAGTTGTGTCTTTTGAATAGTAGATTTAATAAAAAATATAAATTCGAGACTTTTTTTTTAACGTGAGCGTAGGTACCTACATCACTCGTGTGTTACTTTTTTCACTCTAACCACTTATTTATTAATTAATCCAGGAATTTTACTCGGTGGAAAAAGCGAAAGAGTAGGTAGGTATTTCGTTAATAAAAAAAAAAATACGAATCTACTAGTAGGTAAATATAAATTATTTTACAGTCTTACCTTTCAGAGTTTCCAGGTAATTAAAACATGTTATCTCTGGATGCGTTATTGAAGAATTCAAGGAACCAAAGACAGAACAATATAGTTTATTGTAACTCTGCCATATTTAGTAAATACTTGTTCTTATTTCAATCAAATATTCACAAAACGCACGCTTACTGCTTACAAAACCATCACAACGTTCGTTCGTCAGTGCGGCGCATTCGTGACTTCTTGCGTACCGAGTGGGTACCAAACTCGAGGCGTGTAGGTATGACTCGCGTTCCGACCGTTTGTATGAAGATACACTACTGTAGATATTATTACCGTGCTTCAACCATAAAACGGTGACGCTTCGCCGTATCTCAGCTCGCCCAATGATAGAATGGGGATGGGGAAATTAGATTAATAATGTAGTTCCAAAGCACACTCTCCGAAACGTGACCGACAAAAACCTTTGGCTGGCAACTGCGGCGATGTTCACGGCGTTAGAACTTGGCTTTGACGGGGGAGTCGTTGTCAATGAGCCTCTTTACACGTCGCTCAATAGCTTCTAATGCTTGCAGCTGGTACTTGGCTGATCCATACCAAAGCTGCGAAGTACCTACTACATGCACGATCGAACTTGTGTGAATGCCAGTATTTTACAAGGAGCAACTGCCTCAAGTATTTACCAGTAATAAAACACATTAAGTAATACAAAACATGTTATATATTTGAAAAAAAATAGATATTTATGTACAATTTGTTTACTTCTGTGGAGTTTAGTGTCATTTCGCCTCTTCCGTCTTTTCCTGATAGGATATCACTCCTTTTTCTATCAGCTCTGGAATTTCTACAGCTAACCAGGGTCCAAGCTGGGTGAAGAAAATATTGTTTGTTAGAATTTAACGCTACATGAATACATCAAATATTAATACATCAAATGGATATAAATAAATAAAAATATATACAGGCTGTAAGGGTAAACACCGTTATCCTTGAAACCAGTGGTTTGGTTTCATTAATAGAACGTTAAATCAATGAAAAAGCAACCTTTTTTTTTGAATAAAAACCTACTATGTTCCCACAAGATCATTTTACCCTAATGCGCGCGCGCAACGAACGTTGAGTCATAACCTTAGTCAGTCAGCTGTCGCGCTAGCGAGCGCACGTAACTAGTCGTAGCGCCGCGCAGCGCGCCGCTTGTTCCTCGCACGTAAATTGAGTGTACTTAGTGCTATGTCTTGCAGTCTTACACAAATGAACAGTGGACCGAAATGGAACGAACGAGGCTCGTAGGATGTATGCAGAGGATAGATTCTCGAATGCGAAACAACGTGCGGAGGCATGTGTGGCCGTAAATGGATCCCATTTTGAACAGTTTTTGAGATTAATGTAGGCAAGTGTAGATATTCAATCAGTATAAATTTAATCGGTGATTTTTAACAGTGCATAAAATTGCGATGAACTTTTTAAATACGCTAAAAATAACTACCTAATGGTTTGGATTTTTTTTTCATTTTCTGTGTTGTCAAATCAAATTATTTAATTATACAATATGTTAAAAAAAAAACCTGTCCGATTCGTGAGGGTATTATTAAGTATCAAGATTAGGTTCCATTTACATAGTCCTTTTTGGGTAACAAAATTTAAAAAAAAAACACCCCGACAAAAGGAAATCTTTGATTTTGGGCCACCACTATATAATAATAATAATAATAATAATAACTTTATTTCACAAAAAAAAAAAATACAGATTTCACAAGGTAAAATAAGACAATTTAAAAGAGCTATGGTAGTAACACAATACACTACAATCTAGAAACTAAAATCTGTACACAATAAGGAAAACCCTGCCTCTCAAACTAGGTAACCTGTATCTTGAGAGACAGTGATTCAGCTTAAAATTGAAGCTATATTATTTATTGTAGACTGTGTCGATCTACCCGAGCGTTCGAAAATATAGTACATTCACTATTATGTATGTTTGCGTGTGAGCGTGTATGTATGTGTGTGAGCGCGGGTGTGTGTATATTTGTGTGTGCGCGGGTGGGTGTGTGTGTGTATATATGTGTGTGTGGGTATGTAATTAGAAATATGTACATAGGTAGTTAGACGACATACTTGAGTAAAGACTCTGTTTTCAGGTAGTCCTGTTTCAGTAGCCATTCCGTTAATTTTGATTTTATTTCATGTTTATTTAGATCGACGATGTTTAATTTTTTGTGAATTTGTTTGTAGATGTATGTACTTAATGTGTAGTATTGGTGTTGAGCGAAGGCGGTTTTGTGGGGGGTGCTAATGGGTAATTTCTTCCTTTTTTTAGGGTCAGTAGGGGGAACACTACCGTGTTTTCTTAAAATAGACCGCAATAGAAATAGCTGGCGAACAGAAAGCACTTGTGAGTCAGCGTATAGTTTCACAGTGGGATAGCGATAAGGTTTGCGAAACATTACCTTCAGCACGGCTCTCTGCGCTCTTTCAATCTTCAGGAAACAGGTTTTGTTTGCACCACCCCATGCTGTGATGCAATATCCAATGACAGATTGACATAATGCATAATACACCATCTTCAGGGTTTCAGGCGCTGCCGAGTCTCTGAGGGATTTAAAAGTATGCAACAGTTTCACAGACCTAGCAGTAATAGCGTCAACCTGTTTGTCCCATCGTAGTCCTCCGTCTATTTGGACACCCAGATATTTCACACTATCTGTTCTTGTGAGTTTCGGACATAAACAGTGTGGGGATCGTGTGGAGCAGGTGTGAGCTATTATGGAGAAAGACTTTTCAGGTAAGTTGTTTCGTCGCATAGAGAATGGAATGTACGAGGTTTTATCGCAATTCAGGGTAAGTAACTTTAGGTTAAGCCATGTCATGACAGTTGCTATTGCCACTTCAGCGTGGCATTTAACGCTATCCCAACTTGGTCCATTAACTATGACTGCGGTGTCGTCCGCATACGCAATAATTTTAGAGTTGGGGATGGCCAGATTACACAACTCATTGACGTATATTTGGAAGAGGGTGGGGCCTAGAATGCTTCCCTGAGGCACACCGTAAGTGTTTATTATTATTTCATCACTTACATGTTCTCCTATTTTTACACGTTGGGTCCGGTTGCTGAGATAATCTTTGAAAATTTCGAGGGAGTTTCCTCGTACCCCTAGGAGTTCCAATTTAGATATAAGTTTAGGAACAGATACTGTGTCAAAAGCTTTAGAGAGGTCCAAAAATATCCCTAGACTTTTAACGCCACTGTCAAGATTCCTCGCAACCAACTGTGTTAGATCCAGAACTGCATCCTCAGTTGAAATTCCGGAGCGAAAACCATACTGATTATCTGCTATGAGCCGATATTTGTTGAGGAATTTTTTTAGAGCATTGTTCAAGATCCTTTCCAATATCTTAGAGAGCGCTGATAGGACTGATATGGGTCTATAATTGTTGACACAGTTTCTGTTCCCTCCCTTATGAATTGGATGAATAACAGCTTTTTTAAGCGCATCAGGAAAGATGCCTTTTTGAAGGCAGCAGTTAAAAATATATGTCAATGGAGGAGTCAAGATCTGGCGGCAACTCTTTAACACTACGGGAGATATGCCATCCCAACCTATTGCGCAATCATTTCGCAGTTGCAGAATAAGTGACTCCACTTCCGATTCATCAACCTCAAGTATTACAAGAGAGTTGGCAGGGTTGGGTGATGTATTGTGACTTAAACTCCTAGGTAGGTTTGTAGGTTGATGAGACTGGGACAAGATTTTTTCTGCCAAGTTCGTTCCTATATTGCTGAAAAATCTACACACTTCGTTTGCGGATGATATAGCGTTGTCACAGATATCCAACAGTTCGACCGGGCTAGTTTTCTTTTTGGTGGTGTTTGTGATTTGTTTTATCGTTTTCCAAAGTGCTTTAGGGTTATTCCGAGATTTTTCAAGTTCGCTTTTCTCATAGGCAATTTTTAGTTTTCGGAGCAAGTCATTACAAAAATTCCGGTACCGAGAATAGGTAATTTTCAGGATAAGATTATTGGGATCTTTCCTTAATCCATTATGCAATCGGTCACGGTTTTGTATACACTTTAAAATGCCTGTAGTTATCCATGGTTTTATTATTCTTTTTTTTCTAGGGATTTTAATATGTTTTGTGTGCTTGTCAATGACTGAGGAGATGATTTTTATGAAGGCATTCATGGATAAATTGGGGTCAGTAATTTTGTACAAGGGCGAAAAATCAGAGTTTTCTAAATCTAACTTGACTGCTTCGTAATCTATGCGGGTGGCTATGTGAAGTGGTATAGTGTCAGGGTTTGTGTTAGCAATATTAAATAACACTGGTTTGTGATCTGTGATGTGTGAATCTAGTACAAGGGTAGTAACAGGCAGGGTACTTTTCACAAGTACATGATCCAGACAGCTATCCAGTCGGGTGTTGAATCGGTGGGTTGGAAGTAGACCGTGGGAGGCATTTAGCATGAGATATTCGAAACAGCGGTTATCTGTACTATTGAGTTTAAGATCTATATTAATATCGCCTACGAGAACTATATTTTTAAAGGAAGATAGGCTAGAGTAGACATTATTTAAACTATCCAGGAATTTTTCGGTACTCTCTTTGGAACTGTATGACGGGGATCGGTACACTGCCACGATAGCGATATTTTGGTTAGCCAATTTGCATACCAAGCAATTCCCACTCACAAAGTCTGGTTCCCATTCTGAGGTCCGGAGAGTTTGTTTTTTAAAGATAACAATCCCATCATTTTGATTATTGTTTATAGTGGTACAATAGGAATCATATCCAGCTAAAACAGGCATATTACTAACTTTACTAAGCCAACATTCTGTAAGAACTACCACGTCTAAATCAAGTTTCAGTGAGTGTAGTAATAACTGGGCTTGGTCAAAGTTTTTATTTAAGCTACGAATGTTTAGGTGTAGTATTTTTATGTTGCTGCTAGTGTTATTAACATAGTCAATACAATCTTCTGGGGTACAGTTAAATGAGTCACCTACTGTTAGCGAGTCAAGCTCGCTGCTTATATTGATTATGCTATCCATTGGGAGAGTGTAGAGAGAGCAAGAGGTGACTCAAAGCGAAGTCTAGTATAGTTAGGACTTGCCTAATAAGCAGTATGTCGTTTGTTATTTGTTTTGTGTAAGGTTGAATGTTATAGGAAGTGTCTTTGTATGAGTGAGTTGTGAGTGTATTCTTGTATAGGATATGTATGCCATTTTGAGATTTTATTTGTGTGGTTAAGTCAATGTTACATAATTTGTGTATGTTTTTAAAATTAGCAAGTACAATTTCTAAAATTAATAATACTATACAGACGGATGCTAATATAATAAAGTTTTTGACAACATGGATTACTAGTCACTTGCCATTGAAACCTATATCTTGTAGACATTTTTCAGAACTGATTAACAATTGTTTGTCACCTTCTTGTTTGCGTAAAAATATGTTACCGTTTGAGACCCAACAGAACTTAAAATTGTGGTTTTTCGCGAACTCTCTTGATTGATAATACAGTTTTTTTATGTTACCCGGAAGCTGTTCCGTGACGTAAACTGGATGACAAGTTCCGGAAATGCCAATGAGACTAGTATTCAGTTTATCTTGCTTTTCCCTGTTTTTGTTGAAAGTTCGAACCGCAGATATGAATGTGTCCTTTGTCATAACAGAAGAAAATTCTGCTATAATCGGTCGTGATATGGTCGATGGGTTCGAAGACTTCCCCGGCAGGCGATAAATATCCCTCATTTCGGAGCCCTTAATGGAGACACCGACAGCTTCACCAATGCTGCATATTGTTTTTGCAAGTGTGGCATTGGTTTCAATATTACTTTGCGGTATATTTCGGATTTCGATGCCCGACGACCTTGATTTGTAATTCAGATCTTGTAATTTTTTCTCTAAACTTTCTATATACTCTCTCTGTTCACGGCGTTCCCTTCTTAGGTCTTCAACTTCTTTCTTCAACTCCTCAAACCGTTGGTTTATGAAAGACATAGATCTAACCATCTCCTCGTTTGATTTTTGTATTTCCTTGTTAGCTGCTTGAATCTGGGTGTTCTGGGATTTAATTTCCCCAATGTCAGTCGCTAGTTTAGCCATCAAAGCGGTTTGAGTCGAAAGTACCTTCGCAATTGACGAGTCTTGTTCCTCCTTCCAATTTGCGAGTTGAGTTTGAAGGTCGTGCGAGCTTAATGTAGTGGCGCCTTGTGGCGAGTCCGCCTTCCTGGCTCTTTTATTTCGACTAGTGTTTACATAATCACTCACCACTGCATTGGCTATATCCGATTCCGATTTGGTCTGGGACTGGCAAAGGTTGTTTGTTTGCGTTTTCGGCGTGCTCGGGGGAGTGCGTCTTATAGTGGACATGTTTACAAAAATAGTTGTGATGTAAACAAAAGCAAAAACTCGTAGACTTTTTCACAATCGATAAGCGCGTGCGCACTGCGTAATGTGGTGGTCGAATTTCGGTCGATGCCACACTTAGAGCTCAGGCTAAGGTGGTCGTGATCGACGGGTTGGTTTGGGACAGCTTTCCGTCCAGTATTACTTGAGCTCTGCCAATACAATCCAACCTATGTGGTCACAGGTTGTCTCATTTATTCCGGCGTTAGGGAATTTTTAATAACTTAGCAGTTAGTGAGCAGAATTCATCAATACGTCACCGTAGATGTTTGTATACGGTTGTGGTAAGGAAGATTTAAATTAAATATATAATTTAAACTTTCAAAAAGAGACGCAGGTTGCGGGGCTCGAACTCGGAATTTCTCACGACAGCGTAAGGTGTGTAGCGGCTTACGCCTCGAGACTACCAGAGCTATGATGAAATGTGCAAATTTGGTGTTCTCCTCCAAGTATTTTGTGGGACGCAGACAATTATTGTCATTGACAAGTGTCGTTTAAAGGTCAGAGCACTTCGACACAGAGACAATTTTAACGTTCACTTTTAAAACTTCTAGAAATGTTTTTGTTTGTAACTCTGTTGATAGTTTGTTCACAGTTCTAGTTTTTTTACAGCTTATTGCGGGTTTTATTTAACACGTATTAGTGTAACTTTGGAGTAGGTTACTGCACTTTTTACTGGGTTGATGAATTAAAATGTTCGCGAGCAAAACGAGCACGTCCACATGACAACGAAAGTAACGGCCGAATCGAACATACATATATACACTACATACAACACACACACACTTGCTACATAGATAAATAGGAAAAAAATAGGGTCTCTAACGTCTTAAACTACCAAGTTATAGGTCTCGAGATCGAACCAAGACCACTTCTGATTTTTCGGATTCATTTGTGTATTGTATAATTATCACTTGCTTTGGTGATGGAAAACTTCGTCAGGAAGATGAGATATTCCTCGACGGCATGTAGCCCAAGTCAGAGGCCCACTGGCGGCATAAAAACCCTGCTAAAGGGTTAGGCACTAACCACACGATGAAGAAAGAATCTTGAACTGAATTTCTTAGCGTTATTATACCCCGGCTTCAGTTACGGCCGAAGATTGTGGTGATAGCCTGACACTACAACCAACTTTAAAAAAACACTAATCGCAAAAGCAACTACAAATAATTGAACACTTGAGTATCCCAACTTACCCCAAGAGCCATAGCATGTGCTATACCAAACCGAGGTATATTCCTGGCCCACAACGGCTTGAAGTGGTCCGTGAGGCAGATCTTGCCTCCGCGGTACATCTTGGCTGTCTTGCCATCGAGGCCGGGTAGAGCTAACTCGGGGGCTGTTGTTGGGTAGGTAATGGGAATCTGAAAGTACAATAAAATATAAAATAACAAGGTCTGTTATACTATCTAATTTAAATATACACTCATTCACTCATCACGAAATATCGAAAACCGCTTTTTTCTTTTTTTTTTCTTATGGGAAATCATCAAATTACCCCCCCCCCTCTACTCTGGGAGGAGCGGAATGGAGTGTCAGACTTGTACTGACTAAAACCCATCCATGCTCCTGCTTTGCCCTTTATGTTCCAGGGCCACGGTATCTCTTTCGAACAGTCCCGCAGCCCTGGCAGGCATCGGTCCATGCGGACCCCTACATGGGTTAAATTAAGTAAAACATGTTTCTCTACTAAAATATGATCAAATATTCGAAAAATCGCCAAAATTGCCTGACGTAATTAATGGACGCCTCCTAACACAAGCATCTCCTTGCTTAGAAGGTGATCTCCAAATCATGTGTGTGATAAGTATAACTTTATGTAATTGAAATAAACATTTTTTTTTAACACTGCCCGACCCGGGGAATCAATCCCAGGACCTCATGCTTAGTAGTCGCGCTTGCGACCACTAGACCAACGAGGCAGTCTCACACATACACACCAAAATTTCCACGTGAACGAAGTCGCGGGCAACAGCTAGTAATATTATAAAGCTGAAGAGTTTGTTTGGTTGAACACGCTAATCTGAGAGGCTTCTGGTTCAAATTGATAAATTCTTTTAGTGTTGGATAGCCCATTTATCGAGGAAGGCTATAGGATATATAATATCACGCTACGACCAACAGGAGCCGAACAACAATGAAAAATGTAGCAAAAACGGGGAAAATTTAGTCCTTTTGAGAGCTTCCGTAGCGTGCGCTGCGTTTAAAGTTACGCAACAATCAAGTGTGACGGAATTAAGTTCTAAAAAAAGTCCGCGATAGCATTTATGTCTATCTTTCAAGGTTGATTCACTATAACTTTTTTTATGGTAATCAAATTTGTTCTAAAATAATGCATTTACGAAGGTGTTTTTATAATCATGGGCCGGTAAAACTACAAATCTAATAATACTTACATCAAATTCTAGATCAAACTCGTACTTGAGCAGGTTGTGGACGTACCAGCACTTCCCGAACCACTTGGTGCCAGTCTTGTCGGACTCCAGGCGGAACCAGTCGTTGTCAGCTGCTTTGTTGTTCTGCACGTACTGGAAAAAGTAAGAGGAACAGTTGTGAGATATTAGTGTTAAGGGGATGTGACTACTGAATTGCCTCCTCCAAATACACTACCGAACCACCGAGCCTGAGGGCATCCCACCTTACACTTGCTGCTTCACAGTCTCCACTCAAGAACACGTCTACCCCAGCGGTCATTGGTTCTATGGCTAATACAACCAGCCCAGTGCCACTTCAGCTTACTTATTCTGTGAGCTATGTCAACAACTCTGGTTCTCTGTCGGATCATCTTGTTCCGAGAGACTCCAAGCACAGCCCATTCTCTAGCTATCTGAGCGACTTTGAATTTATGGATCAGTTGTACCATGAGTGTCCATGTTTCGGCCTCGTAAGTCATAACAGGCAGGATGCACTGGTTCAAGATCTTAGTCTTTAGGCTCTGTGAATTATGCAACAAGAAGACCCGACAAAGTTTCCCAAAATGCTGCCCAGCCCAGCTGAATTCTTCTGTCAGTCTCCCTCTCAAAGTTGATCTTGCCTTACTGCAGAGTTAGCCTGAGGTTAACAAATATTCCCAAACAATCTTAAGAGGATCACCATTGACAATAATAGGTCCTGAGGTGACGGGTTTGTAGAACATAACCTGAGTTTTGTCCAAGTTCACCCTGAGACCAATGTGTATTGAAGAATCAACTAGGCCATCCGCTGCAAATCGTGCAGCGATTCAGCCAGCATGATGACGTCATCTATAAATCTCAAGTGTGAGATGTACTCGCCGTTGATGTCGGTTACCCAATGTTCAGTAAATTGGAACACAATTTCTGACCTATACTGTATTCTTATGCCCATTTTCATTAACACTAAGTAACAGCTAAATGAATGCCTAAATATAATTGCATTGTTGAAGGTTCAAACTTCGGCGCTAAGCAGAGGGTTGATAATCTTTTAGAATGCTTTAGATGTTGTCTAATGCCTCTTTTCATTAACAATAATGTGACACATTGGATGCAAAATGTTCTCTTGATATTTTATCTTACCTTGATCAGCGCCTGGTATTCCTCTTTCAACCTAGTGGGCCATAACTCTTTATCTCTGGGTCCTGCTTTAGTTTGAAGCAAGGGTATGCTGCTTAACGTTTTTCTAGTACCTTCGTCTACCATTTTCGCTGTTTTAATTTATTATTTCGTTACAATTCTATTGAGAAAGTTTCGAAATTATACACACTCACAGGAATTCCTTTGCACTAAAACGTCAACATCAACATGGATGAAAGGTGTGTAGTGAACGTGTCACTTGTTGTCAGTGTCATTGTCAATGTGACAACTAACGTAGAGTTCGGCTTTGCTTTGGCTCACTAATGATGCGCTAAATCGACAAGTAAATTAGTCGACTTAGCGCATCAAGTATTATTTGTATATAAGTATATATTATTTGCTTGAGACACAATGGACTCGACGCCGACTACAATGGAATCAAAGATGTCTACATTGTCACTTTTTAACCGACTTCTAAAAAAGGAGGAGATTATGTACGCCACCAGCAACGTAACAAACGGAACTCTTTGTAAATACGCCAAAACTACCTACAGGAAGTTAATTTTACCTACGTAACAATTTTTTTTAAATTCTATTGTGTGTCAGTTGACGTAGTTTTGACCGTCGTAAGCCGGCAAAGTTTTGTATGAAGGGAAAGTTGGAATGTATTTATGAATCAAATCGCTAGCAACTTACCTATGTCACGTGAGCCGGGTGGGGTCAAAGAGTTCACGCACAATGACGGTACGGCGTAGTGTACCTACATACAGCAGCATTCGCTAATATTTTTGTTTCGCGTAATAGTAAGCCAATATTAGTATCGTGAGTAGTGCCTTAGTTTAAAATAATGCCCATGACTTCAATTGCACCCTGTAGAATATTTTTTTTCGTCTGTTCATCTCTTCGTCTGTCTGTCCCCTTTTTCTCAGGAACGCGTGGAGGAATCAAGCTGAAAGTAATATCAAATAACCCCGATGAATAAGTGATTGTAGGATTCCCGCGTTTTAATCACGCTGGTTGAGGCTTGAGTGACGTGAAGGATTCGCTCATTAACCCAGTTACAATAAGTATTTAGTCGACTATAACTGCCAAAACATCTTTGGTTGTTTTGAGCAAATAATATACTATTCTATTCTATTCCAACACTATAAAAAAATAAACTGTCATTGACAGCGTTGCCAACTCAGCACTTAAAGTGCCAGATTTGGCACTATTTTCATGTGTCTAGCACTGAAATTTAAGAAACAGCACCTATCGCAAAATCTAGCACTAATTTTGATATGTTTGCTTACTCACAAAATGCAATAACAAAACGCAAATTAGTGTAGTCCTCTGCACTTCGGTAGGGGATTCCCGTAAACATAAAAATAAAAGCGATTATGGCGGACGGCGCGGACTCTGCTATATTTGTCTCTTTCTCATAAGATAACTCCTTCTTTGTCTTACCTTGCTTGTTTTTCATTCGTTTGTGTTTTTGATTTATTATGTCATAGTCTCTTTTGCGCTGCAGAATAATTACCTTATTATTCCTTTACTTACATAGATTTGTGTTTTATACGGTGACAGTGAGACGAAAATGGATGTTCCTTTAAGTAAAAAAGGTAGTTATGTTCAAAGTTATAGGAAAGAATGGGCGGACGATCCAAAACTCAAAAAATGGCTTAGGCCTGTTCTTGGGAAAAGCTCAAAAGCAATGTGTTCCTTGTGTAAAATAGAATTTAATGCAAGAATATTTGAAATTAAACGGCATTCGGAATCAAAAAAACATATTGATAAAATGAAACCATTTTCTTCGGGGCAGACTACACTAATTGTTGAAAAAGTTGATACCGACGCAAACCCAGACATACATCACGCAGAGGGTCTATTATCAATGTTCGTTGCAGAACACACAGCTGTCATGCCGATCGACCACCTTAGCCAAGTGTGTGCAAAAGCTTTCGCAGACTCAAAAGCCGCCTGTAATATGAAGCTCCATCGTACAAAATGTGGTGAGATTTTAAAAAATGTTTTGGGGCCGCATTTTAAATCTGTCTTAAAACAGGACATTGGTGATAGTAAATATAGTCTCATAATTGACGAATCAACAGACATAACCGTACACAAGTACTTAGGCATCGTTATACGGTATTTCAGTTCTTCTATGAAGAAAATAACGTCGACGTTTTTAGCTTTGAGTCCACTAGAAACGTCCGATGCAAGAGGTATTGTAAATACTATTATTAAGACAGTGCAAGGTGAAATGGAGTTAAACCTTCAAAATTTAGTAGGATTGGGCACCGATAATGCCAGTGTCATGATTGGTATTAATAACGGCGTATATAAAATTATGAAAGAAGAATACGGTTTGCCACATTTAATTCTAGTTAAATGTGTTTGCCATTCACTCCAATTGGCCGTTTCTCACGCTTCAGAAGAAACTATCCCTCGTAACATCGAATTCCTCCTAAGGGAAACATTTAATTGGTTTTCCATGTCACGAAATCGACGTCAAGAATATGCAGACATATACGCAACTATAAATTGTGGACGACAACCACTGAAAATATTACAAAAATGTGCTACTAGATGGCTCTCAATCGAGCCAGCAGTGCAAAGAATTTTGGACCAGTGGTTGGAGCTGAAACTGTTTTTTGAGATTGCCAGAAGAAAAAATAACTGTTACACGGCTGAACTCTTATACGAAGCGTATTCTGATTTGCAAAATAAAGTTTATTTAATTTACATAAAATCAATACTTGGTCAGGTACAATCGGCGCTAAAAGCATTCGAAGGCGAAAATTCAGATCCAACAAGATTATTAGAAACTTTGATAAAATTGCTCGAGTCGTTTTGTGATAAAGTAGTGATCCCGGGAAGACGTCACTCTTTTAACATTTTTGAAGATAATGTTGCAGATTACCTGGATCCGTCTCCTTATCTTGGCTACAGTTTTGAGAACGCTATGCAATCCTTAGAAGATACCAAAAAGCAAGCATTAAGAAAACGTTGCGTAAATTTTACGGTAAAACTAATAAAACAATTGCAACAGCGGCTTCCTGAAAATGTAACCCTCCTGAAAGATATGAATGTCATGAGCGTCACTAACGCTTTAAAACCAAATAAAGGGCTCGTCGAAGTTGTGAAGTTAGCGGAACACTTTGTACAGAATCCAGAAACTATTGATAAAATTGTTGCCCAATGGAAAAGCCTAACTAGCAACACTTGGGAAAATGTGACTGATACAGTAAAATTTTGGGTTGAAATGTCAGATTTTAAGGACGCAAGCAATGAAAATTCGTATAGCGAACTGGTTTCGTTGGCTTTTACAGTGCTCACATTGCCACATTCAAATGCGGACGTTGAGAGGGTTTTTAGCGTAATGAACATCGTAAAAAATAAATTGAGGAACAAAATTAACTTGGACTCCCTAAATTCAATTATTCGTATACGAACTGGACTCAAACATTTGAACAAAACTTGTTATACATATGATATACCTCAAGATATCCTTAAAAAAATAGGCAAGAAAGATATGTACACATTTAAATTTAAAAAGTCTGCTATAAGTGTAAATGAGCCACAGCCCTCCACTTCAACAGATGTACAAGGAACCGCAGCAGAGACAGACGGTACAAGTAGTGAGGATGATGATTGGATTTAACGATAATAAGATTTTTAATATTTCGATTTTTTTAAATTTTGATGGTCACATCCTCCAATTTAACTATATATTTTTTTTATTTTTGTTTAAATGTAACATAACATAACTTTGATATTAATGTCATGACAATTTGAAAATAAAAACTTTTTATTCTACACGTTATTTTTCTTATTTCATATATTTGGCACTATTGTTAAAATTTTATACCAATTTAGCACTTTTTGAGATGTTACTTAGCACCCAACCGTGGCATTGAGTTGGCAACCCTGGTCATTGACTGACCTGTCAAAGTGACTGGAAAATTGATTGAAATTGTGATTATTTTGCATGAAAAATAGTTATTTTGTGATGATTATTATTCTAGATAATAATAACAACAACCTTAACGAATAATTGGTCTGTGTTTGTGTATAAGTTTCTAAATGGGTCGAGTGTAATAAAAAACAAAATTAATTAAATAAATTGCGTAAGTTTGTATGTGTATTTGAATATTTTATCAGGAACTTGAATTACTCTCGTTATTCATTATTTCACAAATTAAACCAGGTTGCCTAACTATATTCTTTGACAATTGACCAAATTCACGGGCCATTTTGTTGTTAATGTTCATCCAAAGCTATAATTTCACTCATTGAGCCAGAACATTTATTGTAGGTGTAATTTTCTCTCTGTCCAGCGCCACAATGGGTTCAGATCAGTCTACTCTGCCTCCCAAGAAGCAGGCACAGAGGGCGCCGCCAATCAGAAGAGGTCACACCATAGCTGTGCCTAACTTATCAGGTATGCACTACTGATAAGAGCAGACATCTTAAAATTTTATGTAAGTTAATTTTAATGCACTTACTTGAAACTCCAAATTTCTTGTCACAAACAAGTTTTGTGTTGCAACCACTAAACCAACGAGGTAGTCTTTCATTTATTATAAACAAATCATAGTTTCAGATGCAACACTTAACATTGTATACTTACAGATCCCTCACGGTCCACGGATCTTCCCCCGAGTGGCAACAATTCCCCTGGCACCAGCATATGCTCAGATTCTGAGCTGCCATACATATCCTATACTGTGGACCGGCCCATTGGTGGTAAGTTCACTTTCAATATTTATTTCTGTATGCAAATTTATCGTCATCATCATTCTCTTGCATTTGGAGCCATTTTTTTTTGGAAGTTTGTTATTTTTTTTTTTTACATTGGCAAAAGTTTGTTACCCTTTTTAGTTGTAATATCCCACACAAATACTTGTTATGAATTTATTTTACATTGCAACTAGATGAAACTAGTCCAGGAAGAAAAAATACGTGTTAAAAGAGCTAACTCATAAACTACTCGAGCCAAGTTAATGAAATATATGGGGTACATTTTTCAACTGATTACCAAATCCGAAACTACGACGAATAGCGAAAAATACTCGAAACTGCCGTATGTCATTACTTCCTAGAATTTGATCTCTATTAACGACACTATCGAATGGTGTAATCATACAGTGTGTGTTTTTTTCTTCAAAATCAATGGTTCGATTCCTGGCTAGGAATATTGATTTTTCAAAAATGTAATGATGCAGTTTTGAGAATTTTTCGCTATTCCTCATTGTTACGGATTTGGCCATCCACGCCCACTTAAAAAAATCACTCTGTTTATGGGACCACAGCGCGAGCTTCGTCTACCAAAAGAAAAAAGAATCACGGAGTAATCGGTGAAAATAAATTATAAAAAAAAAGTTGCCAGCCAAATAAATAACTAACCTCCTCCTTTTTAAAAAGACAGTTAAAAGTGACTGTAATGCCTGCTCATAAAGTTTAATTTACCCTGCATGATATTATCATTATTTCATTTTGAGTAGCATTACCCTCACTGATATGAAATAAGTCAAACAGTCACTGTGGCCTGATGATATAAACGATGATGTTGATAATCGTCGGTTAACTATCATACATCATCTGCCTAACCTTTTCCCAACTATGTTGGGGTCGGCTTCCAGTCTAACAGAATTCAGCTGAATACCAGTATTTTACAAGGAGCGACTGCCTATCTGACCTCCACAACCCAGTTAGTACTGGGTAATACGATACCCCGATACGATATCTTTGTAAAATTGGTTGTTGATTTTCGGGTCACTGACTACGTGTAACGACGAAAGTGCTTTCCGTGGCATGGAAGCGCGGCTTAGACTGAAAATCGACCCGAGCGGCTGTTGTTATTTAGCCACGAGCTCCTTCAAAATGGACATCTATATCTTCTACTCAAATAAGACTGATGGACAGTACTTTTTTAATATCAAAAGTTACATAGCAAAGCTCTCAAGCACATTACAATTTTCTGATGTTTTTCTCAAGACGAAAGTCTATGACCAGTGTGTGTTGCCAGTGATTACATACGGGACTGAAACGTCGTCGCTCACAATGGGCTTCATCAGAAGGCTTTTGGTTTCCTTGCGTGATCATATCAGAAATGAGGACATTCGCAAGAGAACCAAGGTTACCCGAAAATAGCGTGTGGACGTCTTTCGGCTGAAATGATGATGATGATGAATGTTTTCCTTTGTGTCATTTTGTAATCAACTTAATTCACACATGAGCAAAGTTGATATTTCTTCAAGCAGGTAAATATAACAGATTATTACAGATTCACCAAAGGCCTCAGCGAAGTCCGCTCGCGGTCCGGACAACAAGAAGTCTTTACTCCAACGCAGACAACTGAGCTTACAGCCCAGGAAGAGCAAGCGCACCCGGGACATCGTGGTAGTCAAGCAACCCACAGACGAGTTGCTGGATGAACATATACAAAGGTTGCAGGTATACTATCTGCCTATCTTTTTCACAATTGTGTTGGGTTTGGCTTCTTCCAGTCTAACCTGTTTGATCAGCAAAAATGGACGTATCTGTCAAAATCACCATCTGCCTGCCTTTTCCCACTTATGTTGTGGTTGGCTTCCAGTCTAACCGGATGCCAGTATTTTAAATGTAGCGACTGCCTATCTGACCCTCACAACCCAGTTAGTACTGGGTAATACGATACCCCTTGGTGTAACTGGTTGTCAGACTTTCGGGCGACTGACTACCTGTTACGACTGTCAAAGATCTACAAATGACAGCCGGGACCAACGGCCTGACGTGCTATATCCATACCCTTCATACCGGAGCACAGCAACGCGGCCTGGCCGCAGAAAAAGCCGAAAGGCACTTGTTCTCCCCGTCAATGCGACCATTTTTTTGTTCTAGATCATAACTGGGAACCTTCTAGTTAAGGAAATATTGGGGGTCAAAGTTCCAACTTTATCACAAGTTTTTTTTTTTAAATACATGTTTTTAATGTTATAACTTTACTTAAAATACCTCCACGAACCCCGTGCTATTCAATGCATCCATCAGCACAATGTTTTGAGTGCGTTACATTGAGTTTTACCGTAAAACGTAATAATTTACCCCAAAAGAAAAGTCGTTTCCCAGCAATAATTTTTGAATACAGTTACTTTGTTTGATGTACAGAAAGCTTGATTGACGGCTTCGTGAAGGGTCCGTTTACACCCTTATGTATGGTGGTAGTACTTTCGTGGACGAGCTCGTTCACAAAAACCTCTTAGTTCAACCTAATAAGTATTGAATGTGATTTTCAGGAAATATCGACATTCCTGCCCATAATGAGAGGAACCCTGGGCCTCCCCGGGGCGAGGGATCCTGAAGTGTTGGAAGGTAAGTCTTGGAACTGCTACCGACTTATAAGAATTCTACTTTCATATAAGCCATTCTAAAAACTACAGTTTATTTATTTAAAGTTCATGTACTTAGGCGGCTTTGATACCATAAGGCATTCTCTACCAGTCAACCTTTGGGTTAAACAGGACAACATTGTGATGGGGTACAAAATAATATCTAAAATATAACTTCTTGTTTTCGAAAATTTATATACACGTTATATTTATGCTAATACACATATTAAATTCTATTATTACAAGCAGAGTTAGTTAATTTTGATAGGCTAATTAAATTTGCTCGTATATTTCAAGCAATCTGAACCAGCTAATATTATGTTCCCCCAGGTCTGGACTACCGGCCGTGGGTGCGCGTGACGTCACGCCTGCAGGCGCACCTGGCGGCGTGCGCGCACCCGCTGGCTGCCATAGAGCTCGGGATAGCCGGCAAGGTTAAAGAGGTATGTATGCTGTTCCACAACCAATGGAACACCTGATATCGTGTTTTCTTACCTTTGTATAGATTCTTTTTTACCGATTGTTTGTGAATGTGTAAACATTGTAGGCTTTGCAGATTCCCAGCTGCTTGTTAACTCTTGTTAACTTTTTATCTTGTTTTACATTTTTTGTGTAGACAGTAACGACTTATTGTCGAGCCTACGCTGTCCCCTCATACCTACTTAAGTACAAATGCTGTAACTATGATCATATTGTAATACCAAATGATTTGAAAAGAGTAACCGTGGAGTTTCTTGCCGGTTCTTCTCCATAGGAAACGACCAACCCGAACCGTGCACCTTTTTGTCGACGTTTTATAAGTGCCCATATGGCCTATATGTGAAATAAAATATTTTGTTTTTGATCTCATTTCATAATTATCCCAGGCAGACAGCGAGGTGTCCCGGCTGTACGCCGTGATGGTGGACAAGCAGAGAGCCAACGCGCGGCACGCCGAGCGCCTGGCGCGCGTGCACGAGGTGTCGCACCAGCTCAGCCGCTGCTACTCGCTGCTCAACCAGGTACACTCTGCTGCTGCCAAGTTTCAGTACGCACCCTGCATACTGAAACCCTTGCAACGTCGCATTATTATATAACATGACATCTCGCCTGTAATCCCCGAAGGGTTAGGCAGAGGCGTGCCTAATAGTACACCCACATTTCGCCAGTTATGTTTAAGTCCCATATAATAGAGGGCGAGCCTATTGCCATCAACCGGGCACAAATCCAGACTCCGTGGCTGCTACTGAAAATTCTGCAAATATCGGTCAAATACTTCGCTGTTTTGATTATTTAATCTCATTTTAATATTGTTTTCTTATTTTCAGACTATGCAAGACATAGAAGAACTAAACTCTTTGCTGCCGGAAGATAAACGTTTAGAACCATTTGTGTGGAGCGAGTGAATAGTAGAATGTAAGCCAAGTTACTTGAGATTACCCGAGTAGTCGGTTCCAACAAGAATCTATCATAATAAGTTCTAAAACTAAAATCCGACTACTGAAAAAGTGTAGCCTGTGCTACCCCCAAGCCGTAACAACTAATCGATTGACACTTTATTCATCAAAATCGGATGAATAGTTTAGGTGCTACGGAGGAACATACGGAAATGCAAACATACATTTACAACATTAATTTTAGTATATGCGAAACCTGAAACACGTGTCTAGTATTTTTATGTAAAGAATCTATGTACAAAATTTCAAAACTGTAATATGAAAAATCACAAAGTTATAAGCTTGTTCTGGTACTGGTTGTCTGCACAAAAACGTGGTCACCACGCAGCGCGCGCCTCTAGCGTCGTCTTGAGCTCATTGATAATAATAATTTGACAGCAGGTACCTAAATTATTGCTATAGGTACTTAATGTCGCTCGGTGTCCAACTTAAAACTTTTTTAAAATATTTTTTGGCCAAATAATAACATGGTTTAAAAGTTATTGGAATCGATTCAGTTACTTATTCTGAACAAACTATATTCGCATATACTAAAAATAATGTTGTATACATGGGGTAAAAAGGCGGCCAAGCCGATCATTGAGTTCTAGAACTCCTTCGATAGCAATAATCGGCTATGTTCGCGACGTTTCATGTCCTGTGGGGTCACTAACATTGTGTACTGCCCTCGCATGGTGGCTCACACCCGCCGTATGGTTATAAAAGTGATTAAAACAAATGTTGTAACTTCATATTAATTATTCCAGCCGATTAGCCGGCGCTTTCAGCTAACTAAGCGCCGACTACAAATATTGCCGGATAGTCGTCTTAACCGACTAGTGGATACATCAGTTACTGTCCCACTGCTAAGCAAAGCCTCTTCAAATAAATTAACGAACGACACTTACGGGACTGGTATCTATATCAAATTATGATAATAATAAGACAAATTGTTTATTAGTTAGTAGTAGGTAATGAGAATTGACAGTCAATTTGAGATTACGTAGTCGCTCCATGTAAGGGGCCATCCTTTAATCACGTGAGGTTTTTAGGCCACTTTTATATCCCCCCTCCCCCTTGGTGATAGTCGTGAGATTTTAGGCGTTTGCCCCTCCTCCCAGCATCATCATCATCATTTTTTTGATAATTCAGGTAGTTTAGTAAATGTCAACGGTTATTTTAGACACAAATTCACATGCTCGGGATTTTAATATAATATTAGTAAACATTAAAATTTAATTTAATAATTAAATGCTGTTATTTCATATGTACAATCAACAGCACATCCATGGTAACAATTTGTCATTCACTTCTAGTTCATAGCAATTAAGGCGATTTCAGAAGTTCTTGCTGACGTGCGGTTGAGTGTAACAAGACTTAGATCTCATTGTTATGTCATTATTATTAGATAGCTTATTGTACATTAAGTATATAAGTGTATAGTCGAGTGCAATTGGACAATAAGGTGGAACGAAGTCGAACTTCGGTAGTTCATGGGACTTTTATTAATGATTTACTAGAGTTGTGCAGAAGAAAATTAAAAATCGCATTTCGGGGCTTTTTTTAAATTTCCTTTTGTATTTAGTTTTTTTTTTCGTTTATGAATAACTAGATTATATTTTATTTTTATTATTATTATTTATTTATTTATTTATTATTAACTTACACACACTATCTTTACAGGATGACCCCAATACAATAGTGGTTACCAAATAAAATCAACTTACGGCTAATACTTAAAATCTAACAACAAAAATCTTAACACAGAATATTAATATCTAAATATAACTAACACAATTCAACAACACTTTTGCGAATTCACTCAGATTGCACGAAAATATGTCAATTCTCTCATGAACTTCGTTTAATACACATATTGTGTTATATTATATTTATATTTGTTAATAGATTAATTTATTTTATAATTGTACTGTCCTTATTAAATTTTGCTAGATAAAGTGATGGCCTGAAACACAGGTTTAAATAAACCTAGATCGGGCAGGTCGCTGACATCTAAATACCATTTGTACCATTGAATACTTGCGACTGTTGAATATAATTTAGTTATAGTTTACTTATAAGTACTAATTATACCATTCTATGAGAAATGATACTACTGCGCTTAAATGTACACTTTTTGTAATACTTTTTAAATAAATTATTCAAAATTATTCTTAACTTGACATTCGCCAAATGTATTCTGTGGCGTAATAGTGTGACCTGTGTGCATACATTGAACGCTAATTTGGTCTGTTTCCTTGTTCATTGTTGTCGACAAAATGCATATTTTCAGTATTATTTTTTTAAATTTCCTATTTGCTTATAAGTTCCCCTCATTAAATAGCTACTAAAATGAGGATTAGGACAATAATTTGCACATTGAGTTCCATAGAAACATTTCGAAAAAAAATTATTTATTTAGTTATTTAAAATTATGAAATAACACCTTTACAGCTATAACGCCAATGCGATGTTACCACCACCAAGATACAATAACTTACATAAGCTAACAAAAATACAATTAAAACACAATCAGAATACATATCAAAAAATAAAAATATTAAAATACCTACAATAAACACACCTCTAAATATTTTCAATGCACTTCAGTGCTACTGCTGTGAACTTCATCAGACTGAAGTGAAATCAACCTCATCTGAGATAATATTTAACAGTCTTATGGCGCGTGTCTTCATAGAATGAATTAGAAGTCACGACACTCATGAATGTGGTTTTCTTGTCCAGTTATCTGTGACAAAGTATCAGTTACCAATTTCAAACGAAAACTTAGTCAATAAAATTCGGTTACTTATATAGAAATAATTGAAAAAATAGAAAATTTTCAAAAAGATCTTGAAATTGAAAATGAACAAATAAACAGACCAAATTGGCGTTTAATGGATATACACAGTTTACACAATATAAATTCGTCGAATTTCAAGTTGTTCATAAACGAAAGAAAATTTTATTTATTTATTTATGTACACACAAAATACTAAACAAGACATTACATAAAGATAGATGAGCACAAAGGTACTGCTTATTTCATACGAAATCTCTTCCAGTAGACCTGCGAGAGGAAAGTAGGATTAGAAATGTAGACACAGTGTGTAGAAAAGACAAAACAGGAAAATTGAAATTGCGACTTAAAACAAAGTTATGCCTATATAAAATAAACATACATACAAATATACACATATGAAAAAAACACTTGTACTGTTAATATATACCTATAATATATATCCAGAATATTACAGTATAGAGGAGAGGTGTTAATGTTCTTTGACTTGCTTTTTGAACATAAATAAAGTTTTAGAATCACAAATGTTAGGCGGAAGTGAGTTCCACAAACGTACTGCGTGAACAGAGAAGGAGTTAGAAAAGAATTCAGTTTTATGGGATGGGAAATTAAAATGATTGAATTTTCCGAAGGAAATTAAAAAAACATGTCGACGAAATTTTTTTTTAACCTTCTCTGCACCTCTAGGAACTCAATAAAAAGAATCCCATGAAAATCCGACCTCTTTAAACTTCATTCCACCTTTTGAGTATTTTTTTTTTGTCTAATTGCACTCGGCTAGTAAACGGACCCTTCACGAAGCCGTCAACCAAACATTATGAACATTAAACTAAGTAATATTGAATTAGGACAGACTATTGCTGGGAAACGGCTTTTTTTTAGGGTTTAAAATGCTTTACGGTAGGACTCAATGTAACGCACTCAAAACATTGTGATTGATGCATTGAATAGTACGGGGGTCGTGGAGGTGTTAATAAGTTTTATAACGAAAAAAACTTGTAAATAAGTTGGAACTTTGACCTCCAATATCTCCGTAACTAGAAGGTTCCCAGGTGTGGTCTAGAACAAAAACAAAATACCGTAATGACGGGGAGAACAAGTGACTTTCGGCTTCGTTAGGGGTTTTTTTACACCAATTAGAAATTAAGTAATATACTACATAATTTACTAGTAAATCTGTAGTTTCTTTTTGTGCTAACCGTACCTTAATTTTAAGGAACACCTAAGTCGAGGTAGGTTGCTCCTAGTGAGAATTTCGCACTACCTGTCGGCTGTCGCCTCTAATGGGCATTGTCCAAAAATCTAACCAGTATATTTTTATTTTTCTTTAGTAAAAATATAGTATTTTAAGCCTTAACCGTTGCAGGTACACGAAAATGGTCTTAGGAGACTACAGAATTTTTCGTGAAATTTTTTTATACACAGATTTAAAAAAAAAAAAAAATACAGTTAGCAAGAAATTGTACAAAACATTTTATTGATGCCAATCGACCCTGTTTCTACGAGGGCGGGTCAATAAGTCCGTGACTTTTGGAATAAAACACAGATTTTTTGATAAAAAAATAATTTTATTTTTCAACGTAGTCTCCCTTGAGCTCTATACACTTTGTCCAACGCTTCTCCAATTTTTTTATCCCTTCCAAAAAAAATGATTTGTCGAGGTCCTCAAAATAGGCCTTTGTTTGCGAGATGACTTCATCATTGGAGTCAAATCTTTTTCCACCAAGCCATTTCTTCAGGTTTGGGAACAAGAAGTAGTCGCTCGGAGCCAAATCTGGAGAATAGGGCGGATGAGGGAGCAATTCATAGCCCAATTCATGGATTTTTGCCATGGCAACTGCACATGTGTGCACCCTTGCATTGTCTTGGTGGAAAAGAACTTTTTTCTTGGCCAAATGAGGTCGGTTTTTTTTCAAATCGTCATTGAATCGGTCCAATAAGTTGGCATAATATTCCCCATTGATTGTTCTTCCCTTTTGAAGGTAGTCAATGTGGATTATCCCGCGTGCATCCCAAAAAACAGTCGCCATAACTTTATTGGCTGACAAACCCACCTTGGCCTTCTTTGGCGCCGATTCACCCTTAGAAACCCACTGTTTTGACTGCTGTTTGGTTTCTGGTGTGTTGTGATGGATCCATGTTTCGTCCACGGTTACAAAACGGCGCAAAAACTCCTCCATATTGCGATTAAACAACGCCAAAGCTTCCTGTGAAGTTGTTACACGATTGCGTTTGTGGTCGACTGTGAGCAAACGCGGCACCCATCTTGCGGAAAGCTTTCTCATGCCCAAGTGATCATTCAAAATTGAAACCACTGAGCCATGCGAGATCCCTACGGCTTCCACAATCTCTCGCACTTTCAATCTTCGGTCGGTCAACACCATATCGTGAATTTTTTCGATTGTTTCGGGTGTAGAGACCTCAACTGGGCGTCCAGGACGTTCGGCATCTTCAGTGCTTGTACGGCCACAACGAAATTCAGTAAACCACTTTTTTACCATTGAAATCGATGGTGCAGAGTCCCCATAGTATTTATCAAGCTTAGCCTTGGTCTCGGTAATGGTTTTTTTTTCGCAAGAAATAATGCTTAATAAGCACACGAAATTCACTTTTTTCCATTTTCTCCTCAAATTAGTGAGTAGTCTGATAAAAATAGCTGTCAAACACAAACTAACTGACGCAGCAAGTTTAAATTTTGACAGGAGTCAACTGACAGATGCCTGTTGACAGGAGCAGTGTTGCTGTTTCAGTAAAGAGGTCAGAAATTCAAAAAGTCACGGACTTATTGACCCGCCCTCGTAATACTGATCAAAAACTCCTATGGGACTCCTGTTTCGCATCAAATTTATTTTTTTCTCATTCAACCTTGAACCTAATGCTGAAGCGATAAAGTCGAAAATCTATTAAAGAAAGATAGATTATAGTAGCTTGCTGTGCTGGCGTCTGTACACAGCGGCACATGAAGCTGTACATGTCCAATATAAATTGGCCTCGCTTTGTATAGATTTAATATGCAATGAGAGATCCGCATAAACTGGTTTTGTATAGCTTGATCAGCTGTCGTGCGTACAAGCCATAAATAAGACGCGAGACGAAGATCGCGGCCTTGACCACGTAGTGACGTAATGACCAACATTAACATATTATGGAAAATACCTTCATGAACATAACACAATAACATCAATGTAGGTAATCCCCGAAAGAGTAGGCCACTGTCGGAGCACGCAGAACTGCAGGACACGTTAATTAAGTATATACCATCGTTTGCGGAACAGCACTGCATTTTTGCTTTTACATTTATTTACTGAAGACAACAAAAACTTGGGTTTTATTTTTGCCCCGAGGCCTTGATAGGCAAACATAGGGTTTGCCTATCAAGGCCTCGGGGCACGGCGCTCAGGCTATACCGGTCGATCATGCAGAAATCCAACAGGATGCCAATCCAGAGCCTGAAAAAAGGAGCCCCCACCATACATACATTATACAGGGTGTAAACAGACCCTTCACGAAGCTGTCGACCAAGCATTCTGTACAGCAAACTAAGTAACTTTACGCAAAAATTATTGCTGGGAAACGATTTGTTTTGGGGTGAATAATCATGTTTTACGGTAGGAATCGATGAAACGCACTGACAGTATTGTGCTGATGGATGGATTGAATAGTACGGTGGTCGTGGAGGTGTTTAAAGTAAAAATCTTACATTAAAAGCATGGTAGGTACTTATTAAAAAAAAAAACTTGTGTAAAAGTTGGAATTTCGATCCCCAATATCTCCGTAAGTAGGAGGTTCCCAGGTATTGTCTAGAACAAAAAAAATATCGCGAAGACGGGGAGAACAAGTGCCTTTCGGCTTCGTTAAGGGTCTATTTACACCCTTTAGATACCTACATATCCAAGCGATACAGACTTTCTGTCTTTTATTGAAGAGTTCCATTGTATATCTTCGAAGATCAGCATCATATCTTCACCAAATTTAAACAGGACCACCGCCAAATAATACTCTTCCAAACAAAAAAAGAATCATCTAAATCGGTCCACAATTGGCGAAGAAATAGGTGTACATACATAAAAAACACATACGAAAATAGAACCTCCTCCTTTTGGAAGTCGGTTAAAAAATTATGTTTATACTTACTGCACAATCTAAACCGTTGGTCGTCTCGAAGCAGAAACAATTCCATAATGAAAATGAACACTGTAGTGAGGAAAATGTTAAGTATGAATGTAGATGGCTGTAAGAGTAGAGGAAGACCAAAGAAACGATGGATGGACTCTGTGAAGGCTGGTATGGCTAGAAAAGAGGTGACTGCTGTGATGACGAATAAATAGAGAAGTATGGAAGAAGAAAACATGCTGCGCGGACTCCAAATAAATTGGGATAAGGGCAAGAGAATGATGATGCAAATGATGAATGAATATGAACACCACGGATTTTTGAAGATTCATCAGAGCGAAATTTTAAAACAAGAGTTAGTTTGGAATTTTTTCATCTTTGTCGATGGAGGGTCCCAAAGGGTAGGACACACAACTTTTCGTATACAGTATGTAACATAATACACACAAGACCTCTCTGGAGTTTTTAGGTTTCATGGTCTGAGACACTCGTCTCAGACCATGAAACCTAAAAACTTTTGTTGTGCTGTCTGTTACATTAAGTTTTACCGTAAAACGTGATTTTACACACAAAAAAGAAATCGTTTCCAAGCAATAATTTTTGCGTAGAGTTATGTACGGAATGCTCCGTGAAGGGTCCGTTTACAGCTCGTATACAGTGTTTGACAGCTACCTACATACTTAGGTGCATATAATGTAAGATTGTATAAATGTATGCTATTGTATGATTGTATAAATTAAAATAAATTGCTTATAAGTTATAAGCAATTTATTTTAATTTAGTTTCAGAAATCAGACAGGAAGTGTCTCTGTAACTCAATAGCACAGTTTTAATTTACTTTTTTGTTTATGGTATTCCTCGTATTGCAGCGAATACCTAAACTTGTACAGTCGAACAAGCTAGTTGGTGCGCAGGCACTACACTCATGCTAATATTCATGTTTATTGTGTACAGTCGAGCAGTACATTTAAAAACTTTTCTCGTGAAATAGCGGTTTCTACATTGAGATAAGTAGATCCTATTTCGTAATAGCACTTTATGGTTCGGTATGGCTTCCAAAATACTTTCTTCGCGAAAATGTAAGATTAAAATGTTATAATTTTTTTCTTGTTATTGTACCTCTATGTCATCATGATCATATCAGCCGTAAGACGTCCACTGCTAGACACGGCCTCCCCCAAGTGCCGCCACATTGACCGGTTCCGTGCATCTCGCATCCAGCGGAACCCCACTACCTTCACCAGCTCATCGGTCCACCTAGTCAGCCATCGGACGCAACGGTCCGGTTCGCGGTCGCCACTCCAGAACTTTCGACCCCGAACTTAAGTGGCAGTGGGCAGGGCACATTGCTCGCAGAACGGATGGCCGATCTCTGTGTAATTTAGACTAATACCTACGGAAGAAGAGATGCTGTGCCGATACCAAATAAATTGGAATAAGACAAGGAAAATGCTGATGATTGTGTCTGCTTACGTATAACTTTATAATTTTAGAGACCCTTGTTCTCTGTAAGATTTCCCGATGAGAATATTACAAACTCCCACCCTTGATGGACGAACGTCTCCCATCCTCGAAAGACGAACTTACACAGAAGTCCTTGCTTACGGCTCACCTTTGTTATACAAGGACTTTTATGCAAGAAATCAAGCTTCTAGATCAAGTGATATAGGTAGGTACCTAGGTTGTGCGTTATCTAAAAGTGAATTTGAGATTTTTATTAAAAAGACAAGCCATCCATATTTGCTTTAGGGGATTAAATTAATTTAAGTCAAAATAATTTAAAATTCCTTTTGAGCGCCACGGTCTATGTAAAGCCGACAAATGAAAACATGCCCAATATGCCAGCGTCTAAAGTCGACAACTTTGTAACTGTTATTTAATGATAGTAAATACAAAAAAGTGTCAACTTAATTAAAAGAATGATGTTACGTACGACTGATAATTTATTTCAAAAATATAGGACGAAAAGCAATAATTATTTTTTTTTTGTAGGTACATAATACATATATGTGTGAATCGCTGAATTTGTGGCTTGGCGTGGGAGGGGACGCCGATACGTTTACGCTCTGGCGTTCAAAAGACTAAAGGTTAACGCTTGTCTCCGTTTTATGGGACCTCTTGTGGAAAACCGAAGCTTTTAAATGGTTAAGGCTGTGCTTTGTTCGTCACTGTATTATTTAGATGGCTTACCTCTTTTTAGCTTGTCTAGGACAATCTAAATTGAATCAGCACTAAATTTGGCGACGAGTTTGGCACTTACAGTAGCGTCCATCAGCTCCAGTGATGTGCAAACAACAAAACAGGCAGGACACGATATCAAGTGTCCCATCTTTTGTGGAACAGCATCACATTAACACTCCACGGCAGTATCATCTATGAACCTCCACCTGAAAAGGTTTTCCTTGCTTGGGCCAACCTGTGCCCGGCTTACTAAGTTAGAGTGATGAATAAGACTTGACAACTCAACACTGTGCTCAAAACCATTCACAATTTACCTACCTATACAGCAATCACCTCGTTCGCCAGTACACAGTGTACTAAAGACTTCTCAAGCTAACCCATTGCGACACTCGCGCAAGCCGGGCCGTCGCGTCGCAATCGCAGTCACTGTGGCAATGTTTAGCCCAAACGCAACCCGACGGAGGCAGTCGCTGTTAGGAGCAGGAACTAAAGACGTCGTGTAGTGTTCAAGCCTTGCAGTAAATTCAGGACGACACTTCTTTAAACGAAAAAAGTTGCGAGTCTAAATTGTGAGTATTATTTTGAGTCTTATAAAATTGTTGGTTGTAAAAGCGTTGATTTTAAAGTTAGGTTCGCTAATTAGTGTTTAGCTAATTAGGTGCTTGCTCTGTAGTTTGGTTGGGAAACTGATAATGGCTAAGTATCCAATTTAAATATAGTTTAATATGACTTATATATAATCTCCACCTAGCTTTTCATTTAGGATTTCAAAAACGTCCTAACTATTGTCTTTTACGTGTCAAACTTTAGGTAGTACGAAACTAATAATCATTATAATTAATTTTTCGTTAATTCGTCCTCATTTATGCAAGCACTTCAAGGCAAATTGATGCCAAAATTCAATTAGATTCTGTATCTTATGTTAATAAGTGTCTACTTACCTACCTATTACAAAATTCGTATTATTTAGCTAGACGATCTATGGAAATAAGTATTTCCTTTTTTGTAATGTTACGTAGCCAACAACGAAGTAATTCTTGGAATTTACTTTGTCGTCCTTGAGACTTGTTATCTTGTCAGGATTGCAATATTTATCTCACAGTTGTAAACTTCGTTGCAAAAATTCGGTTACTTATTTTTCGCTACTTTTTGAATATCTTTCATGTCTAAAACAATTCTTTTAATTGTTCCATGAAAATACTGATATTTAGCTGCATCAGGTGCGACTGGTAGCCGACCCCAATATTGACGGGAAAAGGCAGGCTGATGATGAATAGCACCTACCTAGGTAATTACCTATTATACCTTAATATCCAACGATATTTTTGACAAGCTCATTTTACAATGGAAATTATTTTTCAAGATTTTCTCTGTGTTTTTCTGCGTTTTATCACGGATTAGGAATTTTCACAGGCTTTTTGCCTCTGATATCATCTAAATAAGACTTTGGATAAACATCATTATCCTGTATTCCTGTCCTTATCCCAATTTATTTGTGTTCGACGCAGCATAGAGGTATTTCTTCTTCCATACTTCAGCTCAGCAGTCAATATAAAGTCATAAATAAAGCCTGTAAAATCATTAATTTGCTGGGATAACCCATTCACTTATAATCATAACATTATAAACACATTAATGGTACCTACGTCAGAGGCCGGTACAAAGTTTATACCCTTTGTGTGTTTCTTATTGTAATTATTGCAATTATGCAGTCATACACGCATGTTATAAAACTAAACAAATGAATCCAATCCATCTTACCGGATACCACGAAGGACGAAACTATCGACCCAAAAGCCACTAGGCAAGGATCTTGGTCAGTCTAGACGGGTCTAGCCCTTTTGCGCCTTTTCTCAACTATGCTGTGGTCGGCTTCTAGTCTAAACGGATGCAGTTGAATACCAGTATTTTACATAGAGCGATTGCCTATCTGACCTCCACAACCCAGTTAGTACTGGGTAATACGATACCCCTTGGTAAAACTGGTTGTCAGGCTTCCGGGGTAGGTACTGACTACCTGTAACGACTGTCAAAAGTCTACAAATGACAGCCGGGACCAACGGCTTAACGTGCTTTCCAAGGCACGGAGGAAGCTCGGTATGTAATGAGTGGTCATCAATCCACAGACCAACCTAGGCAAGCGCGGTTTAACCTGAAGATTGCCCGATCAGTCGTTTATTTAGCCACGAACTCCTCCGAGTGCAATTATACAAACTTGTTCGAATAGAATAATCTTGTATCTAAAAAGTTTCATTGCTTTTTGTTCGTTTTGTGTCGCTTCTAGTCTAACCAGCCAGATACAGCTGAATGTCATAGTAGTTCTCCATTATGTAAACTTGAACTTAAAATACCTACTTCAATACATCTAATTATGCTATTTAATTGATCAGTATGTGTATAAAAAGCGTTGTGGAAAACAGAATTAGGTTTTCCCGGATAGTTAAATGTACTTTGGTTTTTCAATATTTTTTAGACTAGTACTAGGTAGCTTATGCCCGCGGATACGCCCGCGTGACGTTCGGTAACTGTCCCACGCGATCATACTAACCGGGATAAAAGTGCCTATAATATAGGGTGCAAGGGACACCGACGCGAAAGCGGATGCCACGTATTCAGTACATCATTCTGAGTTCATCATTCCCCAAATAGAAAATTTCATCAGTTATTAAAAAAAAATCAGCTGTATCCTACAAAAGTGCAATACCTACACGGTCAAAATGAATGGAACAGCTGATTTTTTTTATTAACCGATGATGCAATGTCTTTTGGTTCTAGGACATGCCGGTTTTGTATTAAGATCCACCTTTCTTATTATTAATTGACTAAAAGCTAGATTTTGTAACTAAAAACTGCTCAACTTTCAAAATATTATAATTTGGCGTTACATATTTTCTATTTGCAACAAATCGAGTTACAAAAAGAGAAAGATTAAAACCAGAAGTCTACAACTTGGATTTGGAAATTGAAATACCAAATCTATTTTTATATTTTTTTGAATGTAACAAGTGACCTTGTTGCATTTTGCAAAACACTCTATTTCAATCCGTCTCAACGGTGTTACCACACTGAATAAATACTATGTTGCCTGTTGAGTGATTTATTAACTAACTTTATAATTTGCGAGTTTTACATAACATATTGTTAATATGTTTCCCATTAAGTTTCTATAAAAAGATACTCGGAAGAAGTCATTTATACTAATAATATAAAGCGGTAAAATTTGTTTGTAAGTTTGTATGTAAGGCGTAATCTTCGATACTACTGATCCGAATCCGAAAATTCTTTCACTAACGGGTATCTACATTGTCCCCGAGTTTTATAGGCTACATTTAAAACGTTCCCGTGAGTATATTCCGTACATAAAAGGAGCGAAGCCGCGAGCATAAGTTAGTTTTGAATAAAATTGATGAATCATTTGGAAGGGTTTTCAACTGATCTTATTAGGGTTTCGTATCAAATGTCCTATGACCGTACCGTTCCGATTACCCTTTATTTGAAAAGTGTGCAAACGAGACCTTATTGTACACCACACCATCTGTCCGTCTGTCCGTCTGTCTATTTGTCCCAGGGCTGTCTTCAGAAACTAACTTAAATAACCAGTTTTATAACTTTCACAGAGACTGTGCAATTCGTACATTTTACCTGTATTTCTGTCATCATGGCAATCTTACTAGGTACTATTGCAAATGTGAAAGTTTGTATGGATGTTTTTTACTCAATTACGCCAGAACGGCAGAACGGATCTGGATAAAATTTGGCAGATAGATAGATTATAGTCTGGAATAGCACATAGATTCCTTTTTTATGTTTTCTCGCACATACATATCAAAATTTACAAAACAGTTAGTTAATAATAAAAGTAAAGTAAAATAAAAGGAGGCGTATCTATGCAGGTCTAACCAAATAGCTGGCCGGTATATATTGGTTCCCAATACCTACAGCAGCTAATTAAATACAAATGCAAACTTTAAACACAAACTGTGGTAACCTACAGAACCATTGTGAGTCCGACTCTAACTTCGCTGAATTTTTTATCGCTACCAAATGTAGAAAAGTGCACTTCTTTGAGTAATTGATTATCAAAATCCCTATAATATATTATTATAATTATAATATATTATAATAATATCCTTTATTTATTTCGATAAGTACCTACATTAATAAATATTTCAATCGAAAATTACTAAAATATATTATTATAATCTCTATATTATCTTTTATTAATTCTTTCTCTTATCTAATACATTTTTAAATATTTTTACAAACAAAAGTAAACAAAAGTAAAAATATAAAAAATAGATGGCCCATCGGCATCAGGAACAAGGTCCAGGCTGCCGGCGGTCAGGGCTCCAGAGAGAGGAACCGCCTCACTAGCTTTCTGAATCTCTATATTATTATAAAAAAATCCCCTACCCTCCTATTTTTTGCCTTGAATAAAATCCGGAAATATTGCAATTTGGAGCTAAAAATAATGTTTTTGAAACTCATTCAATATAATGGTAACTGCCAACTGGCATTGAAAACCCGAGCTTAGATGAGATAATATTACAGTATTTTAATAGAATAATATAATACATAGTCTTAATGTATTAAATAAAATGAAGAAGCCTTGAAAAAAGTTATTTTATAGTAGCAGCTCAGAATCTGGAATTGGGCCCGGTTGTTGGCAATATGTACGCCCCCTATTACAAACATAACTGTTAAAATGTGAATGTGTGCGATTGGTACACCTCTGACTATACTCGAGGAATGCTAGCGTTATATTACGAATTGTGAAAGTATAGTCTATTTTGACACCTGTCTAGACTTTGAAACAAACTAGGTTACCTAAAGATACATCATGTAACGTTTGTTGCAATGTCTGAGATGCATTTCACTAATTTTTTAACATCTGTAAAAGGTTAATCGTAAGTATTCATTTTTTTTTTTTTATTACAACGGTTGTGTTTAAAACAACCAATTACAGTAACTAAAATTATAAAAATAAAAGAGACAATTGTAACACAATATTAAAATATACAAAATAACAAAGTAAAGCAGAATTTGAACTGAAAACATAAAATCAAAATCAAAGCATTTATTTCAAGTAGGCCAGTTACAGGCACTTTTGAATTGTCGAAACAAAGACAACAGTAAAAAATAGCTACAGTCCCAGTCACAAGGCACAAAAACTGTGAAAGTACTGTAGTTGCCCATTCCCTAACGTAGATCTCTATGGAGAAGAACGGGCAAGAAACTCCATGGACACTCTTTTAAATCAGAATACTATAACAAAACCTTCATAAATAAATAAAAGAAGGTGTCGTATGTAGGTATCTATACAAACAAATAAAATGTAAGTGTCGGCCGTCACGCTATCATTTACTCCTTTCTCTTTCTTCTCATTCCTCACACAATCCATCCATGTTTTAATTGTTCTTCCTCTCACAACATGACCCTACTTCCTATAAATGCGAAAGTTCGTGACGATATATGGATGTACGGATGTTTCACGCAAAAACTACTGAACGGATTTGGATGAAATTTAGCACACAGATAGTTTACCTATATCCTGGATTAACACATAGGATACTTTATATCTCGGTAATACTACCGAGATAAAATCCCGTGGGACAATTATCGAACTCCACGCGGGCGAAACCGTAGTCATAAACCAGTGAATCAATAAAAATAGATGATACTTAGAAACTTGTTTCGATGCAAAAGTTATGGTGTAACATTATGAAGATATTAATAGCTGTTGTGCCTATTTATAAAATTTTTTCGCAATGCATTCTCATGTTTATTAACGATTCGGCTTATGAATTCACGGTCAAAGGCCGGAGGCGTAAGGCATAATTAAAATGAACTGTGATTGAGTACGACCACACAACGTATCTTCACGACAGTACTACTTAAAGGGGTAGTTTCGTTGGTGTCTTAGTGGGATCTATTGAGGATGAGGTGCTGAGTTCGATCCCCAGGTCGGGTAAAGTGTCATTGGTGATTCCAAGTCGCACAGAGTCTGGATTTGTGCCTGGATGGCAATTGGCAGCTCGACTTATAAAATGGAACTTAGAAGTGAAATGATACGCCTGTTCAGTACCAACAATTGTATTTATAAACTTGTGCGCATACGTACAGAATACAAACTTGGTATTAACATCAGTAGCAAGCTTAATATATTAATATCTAATAATTATGTAATTTAACAAATATAACTTCCATCAGAAGAGCTTTTTGTTCCTCCTCCAAAAATAGAATACCTTTTCTTTTTTTTTTATTTGGCGGCAACCGATTCAAAAATATGACCAAAGAGTTTTTATGAACTCTTTGGTCACATCAAATTCTATCAATATTTTATAAATCATTACCAGATCTTATTAATATTTGAAAATCAAGACAGAAGGAAACTACCTATTTAAAAGTTGAAACTCATCTGGCTACGCTATTCAGTTTTGCATCAGGCGTATTTTATAGCCAGCAATGTTTAAATCCCATATAATATGGGAGGCTACTGCCATCAACTGGGCGTAAATCCCGACTCCGTGGCTGCAAAAGAGAAACTCTTGATGGAAAAACCCAATGACAAGATTGCCCGACCCGGGAGTCGAATAGGACCTCAGGCTCAGCACTCAGCAGTTGCGCTTGTGACAACTTGACCAACGAGGTAGCTAAAAAAATACTAAAAGCGTGTAAATATGTTTGTAAAAACCTATTTACAAAATAAACACTATTTTATCATAAGAGGCGGGCAATCATTCATCAAATCGGCCACAAAAAAAATTGCTTATTATTTCGGCATTATGTCGTGAATTGTGCATATGTCAACGTCAGGTCAGGGTCGGTGGACAAGAAACCACGACACAACAAACAACTGAGTTGAACCGACATACAACTGAGCTGCAATACTCGGTATTACTACATCTATGACTGTGAATTTTACACAATCATTTTATGGAGTGGTACTTACTGACACGACCCCCGTAATATTCAATGCATCCACATTGAATATTACGGGGGTCGTGGAGGCATTTACAGTAAAGTTATAACATTAAAAACTTGTCTTAAAAAAGCTTGTGAAAAAGTTAGAACTTTGGTCCCCAATATCTCCGTAACTAGAAAGTTCCCAGGTATGGTCTAGAACAAAAAAAAAAACGATCGAAATGACGGGGAACACAAATGGCTTTCGGCTTTGTTAAGAGTACTTTTACAGCTATTTGCTGTCAGAACAAAACAAAACAGAATAAAATGTGATCATAATGTCATCCCTCAGTGTCAGTTTAAAAACGTAACTTACCGTAACTTTATCACATTACACTTGTACCAACAGAAACTTAGTAGATAACAGTATTATTTGCGCGGTGTCGTGTTTCGTATTTAAACAAGCTTCTGTCCGTCTTCCCTCGCGCTATGTCCTGCGGGAACGTGTTGAATGTATGCCTATGATACTTGGGGATAATGTAGCTTCGTGAAAAAAAAATTAGAAATCAGATCAGTACCTAGTTTCGAAGATAACCCCCGTACACCTAAACTTAAAAAAAACATACAAACTTAACCTTTTTAGTATGTATGTCTGTCGCTATTACTTCATCTTTGAGTGTTAGTTTACACAAGAATTTATGTAGTGCTACTTCTAACATGTCTGTCTAATCAAGTGGTTAGTTAAGCTTCTTCTGCCGCCAAAAGGACCGTCAACCGCATGTCAGTTGAATTACGAAACTACCTTCACACCACGCTACAAAATGGAGTAGCTTCCAAGGTCACATTGTAACCACTGATTTGTGGTTTGCTGTACTGCAGTGGTTCGGTTCGAAAGAAAAACGAAGAACATTAAAGCTATGGCTAATTCATAATATCCTAAGTGTGCCCCGACTTCACTTACTTTTTTTTTTGCTCGGCGTTGTTTTAAATCTATTTAAGCGAGATGTTGAAGCTTAAAATACGAAACATAAAATACCGAGTAAAACGGGGTGAATAGGACCGCAGGGGTGAATAGAGACAAAACTTTGACGGGATCTTAACGTTGAATTAATTTGATTATGTTATCAAAAAGTAATCTGTTTTATTTACTTAGTTATACTTGATTATTTAGAGACCTTGCTAGCAACATAACATATTAATTCAACGTTAAAATCCCTTTCAAAATTTTGTCTCTATTCAACCCTGCGGTCCTATTCACCCCGTTTTACGGTATTCATGAATGTTAATGAACGTCAGTACCCGCTAAGTGACCGTGTAAATTTTCTCATTTTAGACATTCATAATTTTTTTTATTTTTTGCACATTTAATTTAATTTGTATCGGGGTATTTTCTTTTACTTGTTAGAAAAAAGGATTACATATATAGAATCTAATCTCGATACCTAAAAATCACGGATTGGATAGGTTTTTTAACATATTGTATAAACAACGGCAACGAAACGGTTGAATTGTGTGATCATCATCTGCCTAGCCTCTTCCCAACTGTGTTGGGGTCGGCTTCCAACCTAATCAGAAGCAGCTAAATACCAGTAGTTAACATGGAGTGACTGCCTATCTGACCTCCACAACCCAGTTAGTACTTTGTAATACGATACCTCTTGGTAAGACTGGTTGTCAGACTTTCGGGACTGTTGTAACGACAGTTAAAGATCTACAATTGACAGCCGGGACCATCGGCTTAACGTGCTTCACGAGGCACGGAGGAACCTCTGTATTCACGAATCCACGGACCAACCTAGGCAACCGCGGCTTAAAGTGGAGATCGACCCGAGCGGCTGTTATTATCTAGCCACGAGCTGCTCTTTAGCCACGACCTCCTCGACATTACACGGTAATCAGTGTGAAACTTAGGCAGTGTTCGAAATTATTAAGATCATTATTTTTGTCGATAATTATAATAACTTAACACAGAGTGACTGCCTAACTGACACCCACACCTAACAAACAAACAAACAAACAAACAAAAACAGACAAACAAACAAACAGTACTATTGTACTTGTACTACTATTATAAATACAAAGGTTTGTGAGGATGTACGATGTACAGATGTCTGGATGTCTGGATGTTTGTTACTATTTCACGCAAAAACAACTGAACGCATTTGGATTAAATTAGACGCACAGATAGTTTATAAACTGGATTAACGCATAGTACACTTTTTATCCCGGTTATCCGATCCTGGATGCGAGTCGCGCGGGACCGGTCAATCTGGCGACACTTGGGGGACGCCTATGTCGACCAGTGGACCTCTTTCGGCTGAAATGATGATGACACGATCCCGTAGGACAATAATTACCGAGATGTACGCGGGCATAAGCTAGTATTTTGAGAATTTTGTTATAATTCAGCAAACTTGTGTGTACTGATGTATATTGGCTAATATTACCTAACATAACTAAGTAACTTGGTCAACTAGGTATTTACGCTGGTTTCCCTTACAAGTTGATTCTAGTTACAATTTGCTGTTCTAATTACCGCGAGAGAAATTGTGTGACATCGTTGTGTAAGAACGTAACGTGCATAGGTATGAGAAAGACTAGCTTATGGCCGCGGCTTCGCCCGCGTGGAGTTCCGTAATCGTCCCACGGGATCGTACTACCGGGATAAAAATATAAGTAAATATAAGTAAATTAGTAAAATTAGTTAATTAGTAAATGTTAGTAAATTAGTATATAAGCATTTGTTAAAAAGTAAAACAAATGAAAATTTAGTGTCCGCACAGGTAAACTTTTTCTCTATACTGCTTATTCCGATCCCTCAGACAAACCGTAAAAACGGTTTTGTGGGGCATAGTTTCTAAGTTAAGATTTCTGTAAACCTTGTCTTGATAAATAAAAAAAATTGTAAGTGTCCTGTGTCAATCTAGGTCATAAACTATCTGTATGTTATGCGTGAAAGAGGAACAAATATTCATTCATCCACACAAACTTTCGTATTTATATTATTAGTAAGAAGTAAGATTAGGGAACAAGTCCTTGACTAATGGTGACAGCCCCGACATACGTCACGTTTTTGGGAGGGTTGAAGCCAGAAAGGCACATTACATACATACAGACCCTTCACGAAGCCGTCAACCAAGCATTCTGTACATCAAACTAAGTAACTCTACGCAAAAACTATGGCTGGGAAATGACATTTTTTTGGGGTGAAAAATCATGGTTTTACGGTAAAACTGAATGTTACGCACTCAAAACATTGTGCTGATGATTGAATTGAATAGTAACAGGGTTATTAAAGGTATTTAAAGTAGTTATTATATTAAAAACGACTTAAAATTTACTTGTAAAAAACTTTGACCTCTAATATCTTGTAACTAGAAGGTTTCCGGATATGGTTCAGGCCAAAAAATGGTCGCACTAACGGGGAGAACAAGTGCCTTTCGGCTTTGTTAAGGGGTCTCTTACACCCATTACATAAACTCACGCCTTTATCTCTTGGATGTAGGCAGAAACTACTGAATGCTACGATCCTTACATAATCCTGTCGCCTCGTCCACGTTCATACGTCTGGTCATACACGCACGCCGCCGCGCCGGTTGCGAGTGCGCACCTGACCTTTCTGAAGAACTTCGCCATACATACGGTCAATTGTTGGTCAGTTTCAGGGAATTTGTCTGCACCTAACTATATATTTACCATCAACCCGCATTTTCTAGTCATCCCGCGATCATCGCGCTTCCAACAACGTCGAAATATCGGGAGATCAAATTAACTAATAATCACGGAAGGTATCCCGTAAGTGACAGTACAAGTTTAGTTTTTACCGTGAAAGCTTAAAACAGTGTTTATTATATAACTTATCTGCTATTTACTATGGTTTAACGTGAATGGATAACATAAGAGGAAGTCTGAAAGTGGCCGGTGACAGAAAACCACAAGTTTTCTGTCACCGGCCACTTTCAGATAGGTAAGTAGGTAGGTAATCGGTTATCGTGGTATGGTTGAGTGTAGATGGCTATAAGTGTAGAGGAAGACCAAAGAAACGATGGTTGGGCTGTGTGTAGGATGTTAAAGCTAGAAAGGAGGTGACTGCTGAGATGACGAATAATATAGAAGTATGGAAGAAGAAGATATGCTGCGCCGACCACGAATACATTGGGATAAGGGCAGGAGAATGATATGAGCACTACAAAAAGCTATAACTGAATCAAAGATTACATTATTGTGAAAGTCACTAGATTCTGTAGAAACAGCTTATATGGCTTAATGTTATATATTTAGCTTTCAAGGTCTTTTCTTATATGCTGCACTTTCGCTGCGCGCCGCAATACCGTCACCGGTTTTATAGTTGTAAAATATTGCACATATCCTTTAGTGGTAAGTTTATGTTAGGAACTTGCAACAACTGTTAGTACGGAATATGTGGCAAATGTCAGTAGCAGCTCGATCTGGGCTCCTTTCCCCCAGAGATAGTACATACTAAAGTCTTGCTCACGCAAAATACGTGCTTTGCACGTGAATTTGCGGACACCAGCCAGTTCTTTAATACCATAAAGGCTTTCCGTGCGTTCAAGCATTTTTACCATATCTGTTTTATTGGAATCAAATAGAGGGTGTAAACGGACCCTTCACAAAGCCGTCAACCAAGCATTATGTTCTTGTACATCAAACTAAGTAACTTTAAGCAAAAGTTATTGCTGGGAAACGACTTCTTTTTGGGGTGAAATCACGTTTTACGGTAGGACTCAATGTAACGCATTCAAAACATTGTGCTAATGGATGGATTTAATAGCACGGGGGTCGTGGAGGTGTATAAAGTAAAAGTCTCATATTAAAAACATGTATTTCAAAAAAACTTGTAAGTTTGACCCCCAACATCTCCGTAACTAGAAGGTTTCCAGGTATGGTCTAAACTCTAGAACAAAAAAATGATCGCAATGACGGGGACAACAAGTGCCTTTCGGATTCGTTAAGGGTCCCTTTCTAACAGCTCACAACTTAGGACCCATTAATATTAATGATAATATCCGTGGTGCTAGGCAACTGGGCTTATCCCAGTTGCAAACGTCCCTTTGTGCCTGTTGGCGTTGTTTTGTTCTGTATCCTGCAGATATGGAGGGAAGTGGAAATTATGTTTTTCCTACTCCTCCGCTGTACTTTTCTGATTAATTTCGTTGCGGGATCCAAGACAGTTAAATTGTTTCTCTGGGACTTCGTCGAGCTTCATTGGCTTGGCGCTTTTCTGGTGGTCGCCACTGTTCGTTATAGCTTTCAGGAGTTGCAGTAGTTTGGGAATAGTGTGGAGGGCTTGTTCCAATTTCAAATACAATATATATAAGGTCCCATTAAAATAGATGGACAAACTTTTAGAAATCATACAGATCACCAAAATAAGGACAATGGTAAAAAAGATAAGAAAAACGCATTAGATACTTAGAAGAAAAAAAAATCAGCTAACGAAAATACACTAAAAATGTTGGTTACCCAATGATTTTAGGTCAAAATAAAATCACTTTAATCAGTGTTTTTTTGCGGATATCTTTGGTTAGACGTACTGAACGCTGTGTTAAAATTTGTCTGAACGGAACGCTGTGTACAAGGGTGATGTTATGTCACCTTGACCTGCACGTCACCTGTGTCAAAGGGCCCCGGGCTGTAAGCTGCCGCAAATTCTGTACTGTTTGTGGTGTGCATAGTAAGGCCAGTGGTACAAGGTCATGCAGTTGCCCAACTGAGCCAGCAGTGGGCTAATACTGTAATGTTGCTAATTACGGATATTGCTGTAAAGTTTGAACGTACAAAAGCATTGTATGTTGTGTTCCACATTTTCGTTCCATTTCTGCGGTCAGGACATATTCCATTAAATAACTTTGCTTATCTCATGCGAAAATCTGACTCTCCAAACTGTGAGGTGTGTGGCAAGATAGAAGGGTGGTTAGCATGTGTTGGTGGAATGTGTCCGATATACTAATACGAGAAACGCAGTTATCAACGTGATGAAATTGTCGGTAATGGATGTTGGAGTGTTCCATGGTATTTTAGCTAGTAAGTACGATGGGATTGACATCGTTGCATTTGCGTACAAATATTCCTTGAATAAAACAGCTTTAAAAAAAAACTTCGTTCCGTTAGTTGTGTGTTTGCCGTTAGCTATGTGGCCAGGACCTTGAGTGAGAAGGTCAGATAGGCAGTCGCTCCTTTTTCTTTTTTTTTTTTTCGGATGGGAAATCATCAAATCACCGGGGGTGTCATTTGATGACTCTGGGCGGAGCGGAAGGGAGTGTCAGACTTGTACTGACTAAAACCCATCCATGTTCCTTCTTTGCCCTTTGTGTTCCAGGGCCACGGTGTCTCTTTCGAACAGTCCCGCAGCTCTGGCAGGCATCGGCCCATGCGGACCCCTACTCGGTTGCTGACATCTCTTTGAGGCGCGCGTGGAACACGAACGCGCCGTCGACACGGCCTGTCGTCATAAGACGGCCGGACGGCGAGCTAGCCCATAACTCGCCGTCCACAGGCCCGCGCCTACGGTGGCCGGGAGCCACCACGTGACCCCCGACGCCCAGGGAGTCTCCCGCGGCGACTGGGACGTGAGGTTCTTTCCCTCTCACGTCCCGCCACCTCCTTCACTAGCATAACTGCTTCGCAGAAGGTGGTGACGGCTTCCCATTCCCTCTCGCTCCGGACCATGGCTTAAACCAGGGCCGGACGCGAGAGATCGCCGCCGCCAATCGCCGCTACAAGGACACGGCGGTGCTCCGCCCAAGCGGGGCAGACCTCTACGGTGTGCTCCACCATGTCCTCCGGATGATCCTCACAGTGGAAACACCCGGGCGTTTCCTCCCGCCCGATTCGGTGTAGGAACCTCCCGAAACAACCGTGTCCGGTGAGGACCTGCGTCACGCGGTAGGTGAGGGCGCCGTGGCGCCTCTCTAGCCACTCCTCAAAGAGGGGACTTATCGCCACTATCGTAGCGTGCCCTAGGCAGTCTCACCTTATGAGTGTATAGTATAGGTACGCTTCTGCATAGGGGGTCCCCATACCTGAAGTCTTCCCAGGGTTGTGCCCTAACAGGCGTTGCACAGCGCGGACTCCTGACAGATAAAATATTAAAAGAAAACGGTACTCCTCCCATGCGCTGATTGTGATCACCAGGGTGGTTTTAATGAGGTAAAAATCCTGTAATGTAAGGTACAAAAAGTGGTACAGCAACATAGTACAAAAAGTACAACAGCGCCATCCATGCCGCAAACGAATAATTAATATCGAAATTCAAAATAGCGATATTAAAGTTACCTGTGACATACATACAGGGTGTGTTATACATACAGGGTGTAAGGGACAGCCCTCCGTAATTTGATGGGGTGAATTCAGTATATCATATTAAGACGCCCGAACAAGAAATTAACTCGGGAAGGTTATGGAAATCCAATAAAAAAATGTTTTATTTCCTCATATGCAATGTATCGTCACCGTGGCAAAACGCACGCAGCGAACGGCAAGCGCGACGACGAGCTCGATGTGCTCTGTAGCTAGGCAGGAAGTGAACAGCTGATTTCACTCGTCGTTCGTTAGATTCAACACTATTTAAACCATTTTTACTTGTATTTTTTCCATCCGTTTGAAATCAGGATAATAGTATTAATATTTCCTTCTCCAGATTGTCTACAGAAGCAGAATGGCTACAGAAACGCTATCGAGCGCAGACGTCGATGCTCTTCCCGACCGGATCGCGGACACCTTCTCAGGGCTGAAGGTCCTCATCACCGGAGGGACGGGGTTCCTGGGGAAGGTGCTGTTGGAGAAACTGCTCAGGTAAATCTTACTTCTCCTTACAATGAGAATGTTTTTGAGGAAGGATAAACGAATTTTGATGAAATTTAGCACACAGACACAGTATCACCTGGATTAATGTGGAATTGCATGGTAGCCCGCGAAATTCAAATTCTTACGTTTTTTGCTATTAGCAGGTCAGTGTCGGGTTGTATGCTAATTAAAATGTGATGCAATATGCAAAAAACGTAAGAAAATTTGAATTTCACGCCTTAACACATAGGATACTGTTTATCCCGGTAGTACTATCCCGTCAGGCAATAGCAGAACTCCACGCGGGCGAAACCGCGGCCATAAGCTAGTATTTCATAAGTGTTCGTCATATAGGGAGGTTCAATTAAATTGGCTAGCGAAACGCCGCAATCATGATGGGTATCTGAACACGATAAAAAAAACTAGCTGTTAACACATATTTAAAGTAATTTTAACATAACATTATTTTAAAGCTTGATGTTGATTTCGTTAGCTCCAATTAACTCCGCCACAGGACCAGATACATTAATTGCTGAATTACCTATACAAGGTGTACACGGACCCTTCACGAAGCCGTCGACAAGCATTCTGAACATCAAACTAAGTAACTCTACGCATGTATTATTGAACGACGGAAACGACTTTTTTTTTGGTGAAAAATCACGTTTTACGCTAGGACTCAATATAACGCATTCAAAACATTGTGCTAATGGATGGATTTAATAGTATGGGGGCGTGGAGGTGTATTAAGTAAAAATCTTACATTAAAAACATGTATTTAAAAAAAACTTGTAATTTTAACCCCCAATATCTCCGTAACTAGAAGGTTTCCAGGTATGGTCTAGACTCTAGAACAAAAAAATGTTTGCAATGACGGGGACAACAAGTGCCTTTCAGATTCGTTAAGGGTCTAACACCCTTTATAACAGCTCACAACTTAGGACCGCACTCAAAATATTGTGCTGATGGATGGATTGAATAGTACAGGGGATGTGGGAAATTTAAAGTTATAACATTAAAAACTTGTATTTAAAAAAAACTTGTAAAAATGTTGAAACTTTGACCCCCAATATCTCCGTAACAAGAAGGTTCCAGGGTTCCAGGTCCCAGGTATGGTCTAGAACAAAAACATAATCGCAATGACGGGGACAACAACTGACTTTCGGCTTCGTCAAGGGTAATTTTACACCCATAAGGTTTTGCTATTTGACGTAACTAACAAAATCTATCTGTCTCTTTCAGAAAATGCCCAGACATCGATCAGATCCTCCTCTTCGTGAGGTCCAAGAAAGGGAAGAACCCGAAACAGAGACTCGAAGAGATCTTTAATGGAGTTGTAAGTATACTGAATTGATAAAAAAAAAATCTTTTAATATTATATGGGCCTACTCTTGACCTCAATCATGTCCCGAGGACCGACATGAGGTCGACGATGGAACGAGCTAACCCAAAAGAAGCCTATTAACTCGGGACTTAAATAGATTGGGGTCATATGAACTTGAAATTCATGGACTGACAGACAAACTGGTTCGTTGGTGTAGTGGTTGTAGGTTCGATTCCCAGGTTCGGGCAAAGTGTAATTATGCTTTTCCATCAGAAATTTCTCAGTAGCAGCCACGGAATTTGGGTTTGTGCCCGGTAGATGGCAATAAGCTCGCTCCTAATACATGTGACTTAAATATAACTGGCAAAACGTGGGTGTACTTCTACCTAACACTTCGGAGATTACAGGCGTGATGTTATGTTATTTTTAAACAACTAAGTAATATGTAGCCTCATTAAAATAATATTTCAATTTAGCGCAGTACTTCGATTAAGTTATCTAAATACTCGTAACTTTAATTGACAAAAAATAAAACAGCTTAAAACAAAACTGAATTATCTTAAGGTCACGATTATTAATTATTTCTAGTTTTTTTTTTGCAATGGTTGGAGAAAAAACTGGTATGCAGGTGCATCCGGGTAGACTGATGATGCAATCCTGGTTTTGCGACTTGACATACATTGTATTTAAAAGTCTTGATATTCAAAATATCAAGAACAATGCCATTTTTTTTTCTTGGATATACTAGTTTCATAATAACATACAAGATTCATAATAATCCTTCTTGCCAAGAGCCTCGATGACCGTCTCTCGAAGCTCTCCTTAGGCGGTTGGATTCAGAAGGCTGGCATTGTGAGGAAGTTCCTGTCTCTGGAGCCCTAACCACCGGTAGCTTGGACCCTGCTCCCGACACCAGTGGACTACTATTTTATATATTTTTAAATGGTTTTATTAAATAAATATTTAAAAGTGTTGAAAATATGTATGAAAAACGAATAATGGAAATAATCCTACTGATATTATAAATGCGAAAGTTTGTGAAGATGGATGGATGTTAGTTAGTCTTTCACGCAAAAACTATTGAACGGATTTAGATGAAATTTACTATTAGACATAGATAGTTTATAACCTGGATTAACACATAGGATACTTTTTATCCCAGTATGATGATCCCGTCAGGGACAGCTACCGACCTTCACGCGGGTTGAGGCCGCGAGCACAAGCCAGTTATTAAAGCATCTGATTTCGCCATTACTGTACACTTTGTTCCGTAATAACTTACTTCACTTAACTTAGTCGAAACTAAGTAAACAATCTCGAACATTTGAACTTTCCAATTGTGTCATCCCGTTGAGGATCGTCCATCCGTTTATGAGATGGCGCTGTCATGCGTACACATACTTTGACAACAACGGGGTTAAGGTGCCAAGGTCGATTGGAATAAATTCTTGTTGGAATTACCCGACTGTTTGTGTTGCTTATAGTCCTTCTACCATCGTTTATCATAGATATTTAACCTCTTTCTATTACTGCTAGGTACTGCTAAAAAACGCAAAAACAAAAAAAGCCGTAAAGTTTTTGTTAAAAAAAAAAACGTTTTTGAAAAAGCACACGACTTTGTTTTTTTTTTTAAATCACGCTTGTTTATTTTGCGGTAAAATAGGCAGACGACGTTAAACCTGGATGCGGTTGGAAGAGACCACACCCAGCAGTTTATGAAGTCGGGTTGTGGATGAGGGTGACGCTTATTTTTACCGACTTCTAAAAAAGAGTAGTTTCCCAATTAGGCTGTTTTTTACTTTTGTTACATCATTACTCTGAGTTTTTTTTTCATTTGGTAGAGGAAGCATACTCGTACGAGTATGTAAGACAATGAATATACGCCAAAAATAAAATAAAAGTAATAGTGAGGTAACTTTTCTTTGGTAGTTATTTTCAGATTATTGATTTTTACCCTCGAGGTCTTACATAAATCACAACGAAATCAGTTACTATATAACACCATTGTACTCTAAGCTCTAAAATAACCTTACTTCATCATGATTCACAACTCTTTCCCAATAGTTTCAAAACGTCCCCCTGTTGAAGCAACAATGTACCCAACCGTAGGTACTCAACCGAGCCGGCGATGCGTGAACCGGCGCAAATGTAGTGGTTTTACCAAGTTTTTAGCTAATTATAGGCTGTTTACTAGCTTTGGTCCAATACAAGGTGTAAACGGACCCTTAACGAAGCCCAAAGGCACTTGTTCTCCACGTCATTGCAATATTTTTTTGTCCAAGACCATGCCAGCCACCTTCTAGTTACGGAGATATGGGGGGTCAAAATTCCAACTTATTCACATGTTTTATTTTAAATGTTATAACTTTACTTTGAATACCTCCACGACCCCGTACTAAATCATTGCATCCATCAGTACAATGTTTTGAGTGCATTACATTGAGTCCTACAGTAGAATGTGATTTTTCATTCCAAAAAAAAAACCGTTTCTCATCAATATTTTTTTGCGTTACTTAGTTTGATATACGGAATGCTCGGTTGACGGCTTCGTGAAGGGTCCGTTAACGGCCTGTATAGAAAGGACTCGTAGAAGTTGGATTGTGCAATTACATCGTTCTTCGAAAGGAACTAGGAGATAGTCCCACAGTTTGTTCTAACTAGATTAACCTACGCTGATCAGTCCGTGAATGTTGATTGTTCATGCCCTACGGAGAGCCCTACGCTAGGCCCGTAGGAGACCCGGCAGTCTGTATAATTTCATCACCACTGCACTCAAAACGGTGAAGGGAAACATCTTGAGGAAACCGGCATGTCCTAGAACCAAAAATTCGAAGACATGTACATCTACCAAACCGCACTGGGCCCGCGTGGAGGATTATAGCCCACTCGCTCTCATAGAGAGAAGGCCATTTGTCCCAGCAGTGGGAATATTGTAGGCTGATTATGCATGAGTTTGTTCAAATCCAAGCAGGCACGTTATTTTGTGCCATTTATTTCATCAACACTGCTCTGAAAACGGTGAAAGGAAACTTCGAAAGGAAACAACCATGTCACTCGCTGGTTGTCTGGTTATACCGCGTTTTTCCACATAAAAGAGACCTGATGACCCAGCAGTGGAACATTATAGGCTGGTCGTACTAAGATGGACAACTGTTCCAGTGTGTTCTTTTTAAGCTCATTATTTTCTCTATCCCCAGCTCTTCGACAAAGTCCGCACAATGAGGGGGGGAGTGGAACCGCTTCTGGAGAAGGTGACCCTCGTGAACGGAGACGTGTCGGAGCCTGACCTGGGTATGAGTGAAGAGGACCGGCAGATGATCATCAACGATGTTCACATCATCATACATGCTGCTGCCACTATCAGGTAATTATCATCACCATCCTATCATCATCACCTGGGCATGAGTTAGGAGGACTGGCAGATCATCAACGATAATAGCATCATCATCTATGCTGCTGCCACTATCAGGTAATCATCATCACCATCATATCATCACCTGGGCATGAGTGAGGAGGACCAGCAGATGATCATCAACGATGTTCACATCATCATACATGCTGCTGCCCCTATCAGGCAGTTAAACATCATAATTATTTCAGCTGAATTCAAAAGTCAATTTTTCAAACTTGGCTGAGTAATCTGAGTATGAGCAGATTTTGCAAGGCATACATGAAACATTAGACAACCCCCCAAACTGTCTGCCTTTCAAAATCAATTTATTCGGATTTGGGCTGACGGACAGCACTTTTTGAACATCAAAGTTAACAAGAGACAGTCCCCAATACACCTGCCCTTCGACACTTCCTGGTGTTTTAACCGGGAAGAAGAAGTGGGGGAACAAACTCCCCAGCAAGCAAAAAAAATGGCGGATATCGGGTGCTATATCTTGGAATTCAATTTTTTTTTCTAATCGAATTCGAAAAATCAGACGTGCGTCTCTTGGGCCTCTTCTGTGAATTCAAACGTGACGTTATGATTGCAGGTTCGACGAAGAGCTGAAGAAGGCTGTTCTGCTGAACGTGAGAGGCACCAAACTGTTGGTGGAACTGGGGAAGTCGTGCAAGAACTTGAAGGTAAGGATGATGTCCTACCAAAAGTGTGGTAGTACAAGATCCCCGGACCAACCTTCTCACAGAGAGCTCTTCTATACACAAAAATAGTGATTCATGAAAACCAGTCTTACCGACGGGTATCGTATTGCTCAGTACCAACCGGTATTAGATGTCAGAAAGGCAGTTGATGTAAAACACTAGTATTCAGCTGTATCCGGATATACTGAAAGCCGACCCCAACATAGTTGAGAAAAGGCTAGGCAGATGATGAAGAAACGAAGTGTCCCGGGTATATTCTACTTGACACCTCTACCTACTCCTTTCAAGGTCACAAGTATGATGTTAACCTCTATTTACTTCTCCACAGCTGTTCATCCACGTGTCCACATCGTACTGCCACCTGCACGAGAAGCTCCTGGAAGAGAAGGCGTACCCCCCTCCCGCCGACCCGCACCAGATCATCCAGGCGGTGGAGTGGATGGATGAGGAGACCATCGCTACCCTCACCCCCAAGTATGTGTGGTTACTCGTAGTTTAAACCCTCGGTGCGCGAGTCCAGCTCGCACTAGGCCAGTTTTTCGGGTTCCGTAGCGTAAAGGGAACCCTTATAGATTATATTTTAACATTCAAACATTCATCTTCAGTTTTTTTCACTATTTTAGTATTTTTTTATTACTTGTTGGTAGTCATAAACATTTGTGATTAAAATACGTTGGAACTTCCCTCAAAATAGGGTTAAAAATGTTCATACGGACACGTCAAATGTTAGGTACTAAAACATCGTCGTAATAAAAAAATAACAAAATTCACTTTGAATTTCACGGGTTCCAGTGTGGGAATGAGATGGCACTAGACGACCTGTATAGCTCAGTCTCTTCCCCACACTGGAATTACTCCTGCTTCAAGACGTCATGGTAGGCCACCTGTTCACCGCATTCACCTTCAGTGTCACTCATTCACTCGTACAATCACATAAACTCATACCATAGCGCACCACTCGGTCTGTGGGTCAAGGCCATACCTGTTACCAGCATGCAAGACTCGAAGACTGGCATTACCGAGGTCATTGACATACTTCTCAAGGCTAGTTAATTTTAGATTAGTGTTGCGTACAACCACAACGTATGACGAGGTACACAGAGTGGTGAATGGGTGTGTAGCATTCATGTGCTTGGCGGTAAAATGATGCTCACACGATTTCGAAAGGCACTTTCTTCTACTTCTTCATCGTGTGGTTAGTGCCTAACCTGGTGTGAGTTTTTATGCCGCCCATGCGCCTCTGACTTGGCTTTACATGCCGTCGAGAATATCTCTCAGGCATGCTGGTTTCCTCACGATGTTTTTCCTTCACCGAAGCAAGTGATAATTATACAATATGCAAAAAAATCCGAAAAATCAGAGGTGCGTGGGGTTCGAACTCGAGACCTATAACTTGGCAGTCCGATGGTCACACCACTATCACGGCTTGATGGGCATTTGTTTGACGGATTTGACGAAAGAAAATTAACAATTTCGTAGTCACCAAAACCCTAAGAAGGCTATCTGAATGACCAGAAATCTAAAAAAATCGAAATATTTGAAATCAGTGGTTAGTCGCCCGCGACCAGAACTCCATCTTGCAATGTCACCAAATACTTGAAGAAAGACAGTGTTGTAATCAAAAGAGTGTGACAAGAAAAAGTATATCCTCCGTTTGTGTTACAACACAGTTGTAGAAAATAAAAGGTTTGAGGTAAAATTTCATCCTCAGATCGAGCTAACTATTGTCAGGTTTTTCCAGCAGTCATTTTCCATAATAATAAATTGCCCTATTCTTTAAGGTTACTGGACAAGCTGCCCAACTCGTACGCCTTCACGAAGGCTCTCGGCGAGGCGTTGGTGGTCGAGTCCATGGAGCACATGCCAGCTGTGGTGCTCAGACCTTCCATAGGTAAGAACACACAACAAACATACATAAACTCACCGACTTTTTCTTATGGATTGGATTGATTGGATAATGATGAACCTCCTGCGATCCTTGCATACTCACTCCTTGTTGAGGAGCTCAACCAGGGCAGTATAGTAATACTGCCCTGGATGAGCTCCTCAACAGCTTTATCCCTAGGATGGAAAGATTATAAGCGATGCCTCTGGTGTTATGGGTGATTGCCTTGTTTCCTAAGCAGCGGGATCCAGCTGAGCGACTGCCTATGTGATATCCATAAGCCACAACCTATTATTATTCATAAATCTCTGGCTAGCCCAAGTTCTGAGTCAGTCGAAGTATCAGCGCTAGTCTCATCTGGATCCATATAAGCTGATGACTCAGCACTTGGGCTAGCCAGAGATTCATGAATAGTAATATCCCCCACTGCATCTTTGCTCTCTACAATTGACTCCTGCGCATTCTGTGTTGTTTGAGTATCCTCTCTCTGATCTAAATTCTCTTCTTCAAGCTGTTCATTTTGTACCCATATTACTTTAAATTATAAGCGAAACATACAGCTAACCTTAGCTAACCTGTTTGTCATTCGAAAACGTTAAAATTAAAGGGTTTCTTTATATATTCCAGTGATTCCAATCTGGCAGGAGCCCGTCCCCGGCTGGACTGACAACATCAATGGACCTACTGGACTACTTATTGGTACGTTTTCTGACTAAAAAAACTGAGCGAAAGGTGTCTAAATAATGAGGTTGTTTTTGTTAAATAACCTGGAAAATGTTTCTTCACTGGCAGGTTGGGGGCGGGGTGTGATTTTAGAATCATAATGGTTGTAAAAATACCATTAACGAAGCCGAAATGCATTTTGTTCTCCCCATCATTATGATCATTGTTTTGTTCTGGACCATACCTAGGAACCTTTCAGTAATAGAGATATTGAAAGTCAAAGTTTCAACTTTTTTTTTAATACAAGTTTTTAATGTTATAAGTTTACTTTGAACACCGCCATGACCCCTGTACTACTGCATTGAGTAGTCCATTCACACAATGTTTTGAGTACATTACTTTGAGTCCTACTGTAAAAAAATGTAATTATTCACACCAAAAAGTCTTTTCCTAGCAATTTTCGTGTTACTTAGATGTACAGAACACTTGGTTGACGGCTTCGTGAAGGGTCTGTTTACATTTTGTAATATGCTAAATTCATGATAAGTAACAATTTGCTTTTCGATGTCCCTGACACCGTGTCATAAGAACGACACCCTTATAATTGTTGAGGATACTAGGACATAGGGACACTTAACCTCGTACCTACCTTGCCAATTGAACGAATTTAAACATAAGTACCTAAGGACATTCGCCCACGGCGACTTTTCTTTTTGGAGCGACGCAAACGCGAGTCAGCTTCTCTGCATAAAGTTGCCGAGCGAGGGCTCTTAATATTGTTGAATTGTCAAAACAAAATCTATTTTTAATATTTTTATACGCAAACCCTGCGTAGGGAACTATAGCTGTTTTGACATGGAAAGAAAAATTCTAGTGCGAGCAGGGTTTGAACCTGCGACCTTCCGATTCAGTACACCGGATGTCTTAACCAATTAGACCATCGCACCCTGCTCACAGCTCTCGAAATTTTCGTTCCATTTCATTTTTTGTTTTTTTTTTTTTCTTTCCATGTCAAAACAGCTAAAATCTATTTTATTGCCACTTCGGCTGTGCATCATGATAACGTTGCTAAATGCGTTCCTAAAGTAATTAGTTCTTCTTCTTAACGTGTCGATGGCAATCTAAATTGTGTCAGCCCAGAACTGAGCTACTAGTTTGGTGCTTTCGGTAGCATCCATCAGTTTCTGTAGTGAACAAACAACAGGACACGCAGGGCACGATATTAAGTGCCTCATCGTTTGTGCAACAGCGCCACATTTACACTGCAGGACAGAGTCATTAATGAATCTCCACCTGAACAGGTTTTCCTTGGTGCGACCAACCTGGGTCCGGAGTCTATTTAAAGACTTCCAGGTCAGCCAGCAAGTAACTAGTTGACTTCCTTTGTTTCTACAGGTGCTGGCAAAGGCGTGATCAGATCGATGTACTGCAAGAGCAACAGCTATGCAGACTATCTACCAGTAGACGTGTTCATCAGCGGCATCATGATCGTAGCCTGGAACTACTTGAAGAATGGGTATGTTATGTTACTCATCCTCATAATCTTGCTGCCCTTATCCCATTCTACTTGTGGTCCACGCAACAGGTTTTCTTCTTCCATTCTCCCCTGTCAGATGTCACTGCATCATTTACTCCTTTCTCTGTCATATCATTCCTCACACAAACCATCCATCTTTACTCTGGCCTTCCTCTTCCTCTCCATTCATCAACGTTAATATCCATCACTTTCCTACCACATATACTTATAATAATTTGCTTTAATCCAGGGACACTAAATCAAACATAATCAACTTCACATCGTCAGCCGAGATCAAGATCACATGGTCGGAGTTGATCGAGGCCGGCAGGGAGATTATCATGCACAAAGTTCCTCTCAACGGAGTTGTATGGTAAGTCCTTAGAAAATTGAACCTTATGATAATGTATTTAATGTTTAATTAGCTTGCCTCTTGGCTACGAGATGCACAAGCGACACGCGAGTTGCGATAAGGACTGTAAATAAGAGTTAAAACTTTTTTGCAAAAACATTTATCGACTTCCAAAATATGCGATACCCCTTGATAAGACTGATCGTCAGACTTTCGGGCCACTGACTACCTGTAACGACTATCAAAGTTCTACAAATGACAGCCGGGACCAATGGCTTAACGTGCTTTCCGAGGCACAGAGGAAACTCCACAGACCGACCTAGGCGAGCGCAGCTTAACCTGAAGATAGACCCGAGCGGATGTTATTATTTAGCCACGAGCTCCTCCATTTTGTTGTCTAAGTAAGTAAATCCTTGCATCTGTCCCCAGGTACCCCGGCGGCTCAATGAAGCACTCTCGTCTGTACCACAACATCTGTCTCATCTTGTTCCACTGGATTCCGGCCTTCATCATCGACACTTTACTGTTCTGTCTCGGATACAAGCCAGTGTGAGTAATCTCAGCCCAATCAGCCTGTAGCCCACTGCTGGGACATACATCTCCCACGAGGGCTCATTGCATGATCGCAACTGCGTACACATTTGTGTTATTTCAACAAATATCACACAGCAATCCATTCTAAGGTCACGAGACACACTAACAAGGATTTGGAAGTCATGTGGAGATGCAGTAATACAAGGAGTACACGGACCGTCACGAAACCGTCAACCAAGCATTGTGTACATCAAACTAAGTAACTCTACGCAAAAATTATTACTGGGAAACTACTTATTTTTTTTGGGTGAAAAACCATGTATTACGGTAGGACTCAATGCACTCAACACATTGTGGAGATGGAGATGTGTTTTAAAATATACTTGTGATAAAGTTGGAACTTTGACCCCCAATATCTTCGTAACTAGAAGGTTTCCAGGTATGGTCTGGAACAAAAAAATATCCCTGCGACGGGGAGAACAAGTGCCTTTTAGCTTCGTTAAGAGTATTTTTAAACCCTTTGTTTATTATCTCGTTTTTTAAATTCCATGTATTTTCCAGGTTATGCCGCGTCCAGCGCAGGATCGCCAAAGGTTTCGAAGTGTTCGAGTACTACACGAACAACCAGTGGGACTTCAAGTCGGACATCGCACAAAGCTTGAGACAAAAGCTCAACGCGAAAGAGAGACGGGACTATAAGGTCGATGCTGTGGGTGAGTAAGACAACAAGATTGACGTTTCTTGTAATTAAAAAAAAAATCATTTTTGCGTAGATATACATAAGCATAAGTAGCTATATGGACCTCATTGTAGTCTGATAAAAAGTAATAATTAATAACACAGCTATCATTGCGCCGATAGTCGTTTCAGCCAATGGCTTAATTGCCAAGAGCCTTTACTAATACCTGAGGAGCCTCTCGTTAGGCAGCTGGATACAGAAGGCGATACTCCTGGAAACGGCTCGTATTTTTAAATAGGATGTTCCCCTCTTTGGAGCCTTGACCGCCGGTAGCTTGGACCCTGTTTCCTATACTGGTGGATACATCGTCGGTATCGTTGCGTAGGCGCTCTGATTTCGATCAAGTGCTATTGAATTTTACATCACAAAGTTCTTGCACTAACAATAGCTGAGTAACAATCCAGGGCCTATATTCGTGTCCTGTTGATGGTATTTGGCCCGCCCTCTGTTACATGGGACTTAAACATTTACTTGCATTCCCAAAGCTACGCATTGGACAATATTTATTGTATCTTTTACGTCGTCAAACTGACGAATATGTCAAACAATAATCAGCAATGCGGAATACTATGAAAAATTGTGTTACCGATTGGGTCCATGGCTCTGTGTGTAACATCTCTCCCTACGCTCGATGAATACAGGCATAATGTTGTTTCCTCACCAGGTCTGGACATCTCCAAATACTTCGAGGACTGCATCAGGGCCGCGCGAGTGTTCATCCTCAAGGAGTATGACGACACCCTACCGGCCGCCAGGAGGCACATGAGAGTGTGAGTGATTATGTGTTACTGTAGTTTCTCATAAAGGTTATCTGATCCCCTAGCAGATTAATCAGAGCAGCGGTGGCCCATTAGTGACGGCCCCGACTTACAAACAGTAAGTCGTGGATCCGAACCCCGGCAGGCGCATTAGTTTGTGTAATTTATTTCATCACCACTGCTCTCAAAAACGTCGAAGGAAAACATCGTGAAGAAACCAGCATGTCCTAGAACCAAAAATTCGAAGCCATGTGACATCTACCAACCCGCACTGGGCCCGCGTGGTGGATTATAGCCCATTCCCTCTCATAGAGGGGAGACCGTGTCTCTATTATGAGCTGTGATAGTCCATTACAGTGGAAACATTATAGGGTGATTATGCCTAGCAGCTTTTAAACAAGAAGATCAGAAACTTTTACTCTTCACCGGCCTGCCTTTTCCCAACGACAGCAGCAGAACCCAAGAACACCTAGAGGGGTCTAAGTTATAGATGGTCACCAATCCACGGACCGACCTTGGCTAGCTTCTCAGTAGCAACCAGTACATGGATCAGAAAAGTAGCTGGAGTAATCTGGATGTACTATAAGACCAGTAGCGAAGGTTCCATAGAACTCGATTCCTGCCGGCTTCCATTTGAAAGATGGCACAGTCAGTATTCTATATAATCACATTAAAGATAAACGTACTCCGGCTTACCTCTTACAAAAATTGGCCCTTCGCTACTGATAAGTACACATCAGTAGCAACCACGGAGCCTGGATTTGTGCCCAGTTGATGGCAATAGGCTCGCCCCCTATTACAGCTCTGCGTAACCCTTCCGGGATTATTATGTTATGTATAAGTACACCTCTGTCTAAATTTTCAGTTAGTAAAGTCATGAACGTTTTATTAATATTTATCTTTGTTTCATTCCAGAATGTACTGGGTGGACGTAATCGTTCGCTGCCTGTTCTGGGGCCTTATGCTGTACTGGATGAGTGGATGGTTCTCATCGTCCAAGGCTATCGTCGCCGACCACAACACTTCGCCGACTGTCATCGCGATGGATGCTTGAGGCGGCCATCTTGATTTGTGCTCAAAATGGTGGACAAAGCGTTGTCCGCCAAGGTTTTAGTTGTAATTTCTGTACTCAGTCATAGTAATGTGCTATAAGAATCAAGAATTAATTGCAAGACTCAGTGCATATTAGGTCCATGCCAAACTCTGAGTTTGTTTAAATATCAAAATGATGATTTATTTGAGTCATAAAAGAGAAAAATTATTTGCTTTTTTTATTTTAGTTTTAAAGGTTTATAAGCTCTGGTATACCCAATATTTGTATTACTATCAGATTGCAAACTTTAACCTAGTGTAGATAGTTAATTTTTTAAAGTAAACTCGTAGTTTATAAATATGTAAAATCTTGCTTTCTCAAATATAGATGTTTGCCCCATTTCTTCGTAAGTCGACAGGAGGTATCAAACTATGATTTGAGAACTCTTTAATAATAATCTTATGTCATCGCAAAAAAAAGAGCGCTGCGTGATTGTCAGTTGTCAAAGTTACCTTGAAAGCAACCAATCAGCGACCACAGATCGCTGGGCAAAACATTTAGCGCCATCTCTCGGCAAAGATTTCAACAAAGAACTCCAATCAAACACTTAGCGCCATCTACGCGGAACTAATTTGACAGCTTTCTTCCTTGTTCGATGACGATTAGTGACTGCTTCGTTGCTCTAGTGGTCGCAACTGTGACTGCTGAGCATGAGGTCGGTTTCGATTCCTGGGTAGGGCAAAGTGTTATTGAGTTTTTCCATCAGGAATTTCTCAATAGCAGCCTCGGAATCTGGATTTGCGCCCGGTTGACAGCAATAGGCTTGCCTCCTATTACATGGGACTTAAAATATAACTGGCGAAATGTGGGTGTACTATTAGGTACACCTCTGCTCAACCCCTCGAGGATTACAGGCGTGATATTATGTCGATGACGATTAAAATTGCCACTCTTGCAGTGATCTGTGTTACTTATTTAGGGTGTAATATAGAAATAATAGGTGTAAGAATACCCTTAACGAAGCCGAAAAACACTTGTTGTCCCCGTCATTGCGAACATTTTTTTGCTCTAGACCATACCTGGGAACCTTCTAGTTATCTATAACTTTTTCACGAGTATTTTTTTAATAGTTTAGTTTAGTTTAATAGTTAATAAAAGTTTTTAATGTTATAACTTTAAATAACGCCACGACCCCCGTGTTATTCAATGCATTAATCAGCACAATGTTTTGAGTGCGTCACATTGAGTCCTACCCTAATGCGTGATTTTTCACCCCAAAAATAAGTTGTTTCCCAGCAATAATTTTTACGTATAGTTACTTAGTTTGATGTACAGAATGCTTGACTGACGGCTTCGTGAAGAGCCGATTACACCTTTTTATGTTGTAGTTTACAATGGTGTTGTATAAAATCAAAGAATCTAAATAAAATTCTAGTGATTGTATTTCTTTGAGTTTATTGTAATGTGTTAAGGTGTAGGCTCATATTTTTATTTTGCTTACTGTTTGAAGTATATAAATATAAGTCGTATATAAGTTTAGTATGCTCAAAAGACTTTATGTAAGTATGTATATAAATTAAAATGTGTAAGATTTTCTTAGTGTCGTAGACCAAATGTATATTTTTTGTATCAAAACGATGTTTTTTAATGAAATAAAAAGTTATTAAATATAATATCCTTGTTTGTTTTATATCTACAGAGAAAAGGTGCTTACATGAAGAAGCAGGTTTCCGGTACAGACAAATCTGTGCGGGTCGGTACCGATCGGTACAGGGTTGACTTACATATAGACACAGGTAAATTTGTACGTATTGACCATATAACTTGAACCCGTATGACTCGTTCCAGGTAGTCGGCACCGACAAGTTTAAACCTGTTTTTTAATAAGAGAGCGTATATCATAAAGTAGAAATTAATACCTGCACCGATCAGTACCGACCCGCCTTGGACCTTAAAGACCTGGGTCTGGGTAGACCTAGGTTTTGGAAACCTGTTTGTTTATGTAAGCACCCTAAGACTGAATGCCGATTACGTCATTATCATTTGTTTAATTATCTGTGGAAATTTTTATTTCCACACTAGTTGAGATAAATGAAAAATATGTACGAATGGGAAATATATTGCATGTTGAACCTAATTGCAGTGCGATAAGGGCCAGTTTTCGAGGAAGTGAATTGAAAAAACTTTTTCATATTATCATTGGTTTACTTTTACACAATTATTACAAGATACTCTTAGCCTTAACAATATTATAGAATGTAGATACTACACAGATATACACAGACAAAATAAGTGCATTCTTTATCAATCTTTCTAATATTTATATCAAAACTCATTTGAAACATAATTTACTGTGCTGTAAATTCAATCTAAATGAATTTAGTTATTTACAAGGTAGCCCCAAACATACATACAGACATAACAATTTGGGTTTTGGAAAAGTTTATTATACAATCAGTGAATTTATTTATACATTAAAATATTTCTACATTGTGAAAGTTTATGTATTTTTTTCATACATAAAATGATTGAAACACTATTCAAAAATAATGTAAGTAAAAAACAATAACTTTTAAAAATATTTTCTAATTTTTAATCATAATTTTCTGAAGATCAACATGTTTTTTATTTCAAAATGTGATACAAAAAATATGTTAAATACAGTATTTAAATACAATAAAAGCGTGATGTACAATTTTTAATAAGTATTTGGTACGTATTCTGAAAGAATTAAAATACATAACTGAATTTATTTTCTAATATTACAGTATCAATATTTTAATTTCTTAAAAACTACACAATGAGATTGTATACAGGCTGGTTTTTTATTCAGATCCAATTTTTCTACATGATCGTCGTTTTATACAATGTTAAAATGATAGATGATTAAGACATTTGAATCCGCGTTTATTTTATCCAATTATAGGCTTTTTTTTACAGAATACAAAACCCAGTAAAAAAATATTCTCATTTTAGAGCTCATACGGTGTCAAATTAAACTAGCAAGCGAAACTCAGCAGAAATCTAAACAAATTGATTTAGTTACTTTTTTTGAAGATTTAGTATACTTGAAATATCAGTTTAAAAATCATTTAACCTTGTGTAAATTTGGTGTAAAAACACCCTTAACGAAGCTGGAAGGCACTTATTCTCCAGCCATTGTGATCATTTTTTTTTATGGACCATGGCTTGGAATCTTCTAGTTACGGACATATTGAAGGTCAAAACGTACACGTCACACGCTTAAAAATAAATGTTATAACATTAAATATCTCCATGACCCATGTACTTTCCAATACATTGAGTGCGCTACATCGGGCTCATAGGGTAAACTGTTATTTTCCACACCGTAACAAAAAAAACATTTTTACCAATAATTTTAGCGTAGAGTTACGTAGTTTGATGTACAGAATGCTTGGTTGACGGCTTCGTGAAGGGTCCGTATTCACCTTGTATATTATTAAAAACAATTTTTTTTTAAATCTCTGAAATAAGGACCTGCAATGGTCAGTTTCGCAGTCTTGAAGCCTAGAGTGCTCGTCCAGCAAAATATGTATAACTTATTTAGATAAATTGACGATTTACTTAAGTATGCAGTTTATAATGTAAAGTCCTCATTCTACCGTAGCCGCCCTGCGACCAACCTGAACAGATAGTACCCTGTAGCCGCCTGGAACAGCTTGTGGACCCAGTATAATCTGAAACAGAAAACATTAAAATGATTCATTGAAGTTGAACCAGAAAAAGTATGTGCTTCGGTGATCTTCGTGTTAGTGAGCTTGACAATAAGTTTTTTTTTGACACCCCGGTTTCTGGATCTTTTAGTCTCTTCCCTTATTAACTGAGACTCAAACATAACTACTGATTACTAACTATTCTTTTTATTGTTTTTTTAATGATTTCTTTACTGTTTTACTATTGTATATGTCTCAATTTAATATTTATTGTCATTGTTGTATATATGGGTATTTTGATCGAAATAAAACACCTTTTTTTTAACTGGTGGAATGTGGGAGTGCTATACACCTCTGAATAACACACCCGCAGAAGATAGTCTAGACTAATTTGTTATGTAGTTCTGTACGCACGACGGCCAATCAAGTTTTACCAAACCGGTTTATGCGGATCTATCATTGTATAGGAAATCTATACAAAACAGGGCCAAGTTATACTGGAAATATACAGCTTCATATGCCGCAGTGTGTACGAAGCTTTGTTTTGTCCGTTAAAATGTTATAAATGTGGTCGCAGGTCATATTCAGCCTCATTGTAAGAGAGAATCAGCCGTAATCCAATCGGTGTGTTAGCCATCACAGTATGTCTTCGAATTTTTGGTTTATGATAGGCTGCACTGATTTGTATTTCGTCGCTACTGCTCCCAAAACATGGTGACGAAACCGGCATGTGCTAGAACTGGAATTCGAAGACATATCCCCTCCACCAATTTGCACTGGGGCCGCGTGGTGGATTACCCACTCCTTCCCACAGAGAGGACGCCTGTGTCCCAGCAGTGGGAACATTATCAGAACAAACTCACCTTCTTAACTTTGTCCTCGCCACAGGCAAAGATTCCGCGGTATCCTTCAGAATATAGCGCCTAATGCCAAACATATAGGCACCGATATACGAGTCCCAGTCGAAGTCGGCCGGCCAATGGGGGAAGGCACCACAGTCCCTGGCAACCGTCGCGTCCTCGTGGAGCGCTGATAGCTCGGCGACGCCAAACTGCCACTCGTGGTTGGCAAAGTATTCACCGGTTGCCGCCGCCATTTTGAAGCGGCGGGCTAGTTTCATCATTCTGGAGACAAGTAAATGTTTTAAGTAAAGATTATCATGTGCCTGCCTTTTTCCAACTATGTTGGGGTCAGCTTCCAGTCTAACCACCAGTATTTTAAATGGAGCGACTGCCTATCTGACCTCCACAAAACAGTTAGTACTGGGTAATACGATACCCCTTGGTAAGACTCATTGTCAGAATTTTTAGACCACTGACTACCTGTAACGACTGTCGAAGATGACAGCCGGGACCAATGGCTTAACGTGCCATCCACAGACTAACTTAGTCAAGCACGGCTTAACCTAAAGATCCACCCGAGCGGCTGTTATTATTTAGCCACGAGCTCCTCTCTGTTTTAAGTAAAGATAGCGATAGATTTTCATAGTAAGGTAGTATTTCACTGACGAGTTTTTCTCCAATAGTTCTGCTACTACTAAAACCTGGTGGTTCTCCTGTGCACCACCGTAAACTAGAGCATCATCATCATCATCATTATTTCAGCCGAAAGACGGCCACTGCTGGACATAGGCCTCCCCCAAGTGTCGCCACATTGACCTGTTCCGTGCGACTCGCATCCAGCGGATCCCTGCAACCGTCACCAGGTCATCGGTCCACCTAGTGGGAGGCCTTCCAACGCAACATAAAGTAGATAAGTTCTATTTATTGTTGATTAATGGAACGCTCGCTTGGTGGGCTGAACACTCGTTCATAGCCTGGCGACAAAACTATTTGCTCGCCAACCCGTTTCTACACGCTCGCTCATACGCTAGCACGCTCATCTCGCTTTTTGATAATGGGCGGTTGGAAACAGATGCCAGTTGTAGTAAATGGTGGGATACTTACATAGCCTTCCTACCCTGAGCCCTAAGGAGCAGGTCGTACATGAAGGCTGGCAGGAAGTGGCAGGTTATCTCCCAGAACGTGTTCATGAAGCGCGATTCCGTGAACGAGAAGTTCGGGTACCACATCACGTATCTGTGGAAGTGAAATTTATGTGTTTTAGTACAAAAATCGACGCAGATAAGGCGATGTTTGGACCTTTACTGTCAGTAAATTTTCCTCATAAGTTATCCCGGCATTGCGCTTTCATAGAATAATGCTGCGTTTCCACCAGAGATGAGCGAGGGATGAGTGCGGAGCTAACCAATCACATAGCTAGAGTAGCTCAAGCTGTGAAAAAGAAGCGATATTATTGGTTATTTTCAAACACATCCCTCGCTACGCAGCCTCGCTGACGTCTGGTGGAAACGCAGCCTAAGGGAGGGACCAAACGTATCGATGCGGTATCTGAAATACTCGTAGCTTTATGTCCAAGTACAGATACAGCTAAATATCAGTCTTTTACATAGAGTGACTGCCTATCTGACCTCCAAAACCCAGTTACTGGTTAACGCGTTGGCATTTGGTAAGACTAGGAACCCAAATGTGCCGCCACGGCCACAACCTCAGATAATACTTCTACTAACCACGCGACTATCGCAACTATTACAACACGCTGCGCGTTTGAGCGTGTGCTTGCCTCGTGGCCAAGCGGTGAGTAAATAAAAGGATATTAATAAGCTTACTTGGTGGGATTCTCTAGCGCCCATTTGATGCACAGCTTGGTGAACTGGCCCCATTGGAGAGGGTTGATGGATCCAGACGTCACGTTGTAGACTGGGCAACGACCCGGCCTGAACAATGAAAAAACATGATTGAATTTATCTGTATTTACATTTCATAAAAAAATTAAAATTAAGGAAATTTAAATTTAAAACACTTAGTCGATGCTTCCCGTGACCTAAGGGCTGGTTTTTACCTTGGACAGAGGCTAACCGTTGCTATACAACGTGGCAACACCACCAGTCTCTTAGGGACATTACTAATTGACAGCTTTTTTTTTTTCGGATGGAAAATCATCAAATGACCTCCTCCCCCCCATGTTCCTTCTTTGCCCTTTGTGTTCCAGCCTCCAGGGCCACGGTATCTCTTTCGAACAGTCCCGCAGCCCACTAATTGACAGCTTTGAGGAGTTTTTCGACGACATTTTTAGTTTATTGTTAAGTTAGTTACTTTAGCTTATTTTTTAATATACATAAATATTGTGATGATTTTAGAAGATTCATGTTAAAGATAAAGTCCATTTATTTCAATAAGGCCTTTAAAAACACTTTGAACATCAAAAATTACTACGAAACAAAATTGATTTTAGTTGCCCATTCGCAAGGGTAGTTTTACGAAAAACAGCGGGCAGGGTCGATGCCTACAAATGGCCAACTTATGGTTAGATATGGTCATGACTGATTTGAGTGAAACAGACAGCTTATAAGGGCACGGGCGCTTTTTAAAACAAGGTTTCCTATAACTGAGTACATTTTAAATCAATAGGGTAGCACTCTGCTGGATTCCCGACTCTCGTCTCAACGTCGCGAGTTGAAACTCTTATTTTCTCAAGACTCACTGCTTAACGCCCTGTCTCCAGGCCGCCACAATGCAGGAGTTGACCACCATGTCGACCGGCACCAAGTCTACCACGTAGCGCTCCCGGCAGTAGCCCGAGCGGTAGGTGCCACGGGATATCTCCATTATTAAACCTGCAAGATGGGCCAGTTATTAAACCTGAATCTTTGACAGCTATTGATTCTTAAAATTGGCTAAATACATCGTAATGAAGTTAAACTAATCAGTCACATTTTGGCGTCCTAGGAAAAGTCAAAGGACACAATTGGCATTTTCTATGACCTCTCAAAAGCGTTCGACTGTGTTGACCACGATACACTGATCTGTAAATTACTCCACTTCAGAACATGTGGACAAGCTACTGATATTTTTATTCCTGCTTATCAAACAGGTAATAAAAAGTAAGTGTAAAAGAGGCGACATCCTATGTCTTTAGATAAGATAGGCGTACCCCAAGGTTCAATACCTGGGCTTTTCGAATTTCCGGTTAATATTCATGATCTTATTTACATGCCGGCTTATAAAAAACATCCCCTAGCTCTTCTCTCAAAATGAATTTCGCATTTAATAATATAATCTTTTAATATTATGCGAAAAAAACAGGTTTTCATTACTTCTTTGAATTGTAGCATTCTTTTCCAAAATTCTTTTAAAAGCGAAAGATAACGGTAAGTCCTGCTGCCCGGTTTTCATTCTGCAAAGGGTAGGATGATGTTTGTTGTTTGTTTAAAAGCTAATCCAACTCACCAGTAACTCCGTAGACGTTATCGATCCATCCTGGGTACGGTTCCTGAAGAGCAGCGGTCACTGGAAATAACACAAAGCTACTACTTAAGTAACAGCAAACAAGTTTAGACGGCAAAGGCTAGTTTTAGGTCAATAGTCTTCCCCCTATTACGTGGGACAACATAACTGGCAAAACATTGGTATATACAGCGGGAAAAAAAATATCAGCTGTCTCGTTCAAAACTTCATGTATGGGAGCTGCTGATATTAGTCCCATTAAGGAAGTTGTTCAATTTGATGGTCTGTAACACACTTTTTAATATGACCACACATTTCTGAGACACGTAGACACGTAGACACCTACACTTCTGGCTAACGTTTCGGGAATAACAGGGTGATGTTAAATATTAATCAGCTGAAGAGTTCGTTAGTTTGATCGCGCTTATCTCTGGAACTATCAGTCGGTTTTGAAAAAATATTTTAGCATTTGATCCGATTCTTGAGAATGGTTATTTTAATATCACTCTAAGGAACGAAAGGCGGGTAAAGCCGCGGGGTACAGCTAGTGTAAACTAAAATAGCAAGTAAAAATAATGAAACTTTATCCTACTTCCTACGAATATTATAAATGCGAAAGTTTGTGAGGATGAATGGATGGATGCTTGTTACTCTTTCACGCAAAAACTCCTGAACAGATTTGAATGAAATTTAGAACACAAATAGTTTATTAGACCTGGATTAACATATAGGATACTTTTTATCCCGGAAATAAGATCCCGCGGGACAATACTGAACACCACGCGGGCGATGCCGCGATCATAAACTAATACCTATATAATTTTGTTGCGCAATCCCAGAATGGTGTCATCGAAGAAATGTCAGCAGTCTCGACAACTTAACCTGTTTAACGATATTACCTGGGCTTGCTATCCTTATTGAGCCATAGGCAAGTAAGTAACCTGTATTACCGTAGTATCTCACTTTCTAGTTTATTAGTTACATCACTTACATCGGCTGATAATATTAACTGCTCTGTTAGTTTAATGTATGTTATTCCCTATATCTAATTGTACATGTTTACTTAAACTAGTCTAAGTGTTTTTTTGTACCAATTTGACTATTATTATGCGGCAATGTTTGCATAACATTTTGTTAGTGATTGAAATTTGTATTCCACAACGTTAGTGCTTCGTCGGAACATTTTGGGGCATTGACGCGGTATCTACGAAGCGGTCGTACCCTCGCCTGCAGCTCGGGTGTTATTCCGCCTCGAATGCAATAATAAAATTTCTACACTTATATCAAAATGTACTATTTCCATCCACGGCATTCTCTAGTCATCCCGCGATCAAGGCGCTTCCAACAGTGTTGAAATATCGGGAGATCAGAATGATTAGTAATCACGGAAGATATCCCGTAAGTGACAATACAAGTTTATGACTCCTGCTATATATTCGTATTTTTCATAACTCTTGGAAAGTTCATTTTCACATGAAAACACATATTTTGCGTTCGTCGAAAGACATTGTGGTACATTCATTTTTAATTGAAGTTATTGGAAAACCCTCAACCCCTGTCGCGTCAATCGATATGATGGCTGTACGTCAAAGGTGACATATGAATTTATGATGAGCATGGCTTTCGACAGGCTACTTTCCTTCTTCATCGTGTGGTTAATGTCTAACCTGGTGTCAGAGTTTTATGCCGCCCATGGGCCTCTGACTTGGCTTTACATGCCGTCGAGAAATATCTCTCAGGCACTTCACCGAAGCAAGTGATAATTATACAACACGCACATGAATCTAAAAATTAGTGGTGAGTGTCTTGGGTTCGAATTTGAGACCTATGACTTGACAGTCCAAGGGTCACACCACTAGACTATCACTGCTTGCTTCTATAGCCTGTGAATCTTGCTTTTTAAAATATTACCCCTCTTTTAGGTCAGTTGGGTAAAAAGATCTCTGACTGACCAAAAGACAAAAACTAACTCTTATAAACTCCCTGCCTTTTCCAGGCTACGTTGAGGTCAGTTTCCAGTCTAACCGGATGTGACTGAGTACTAGTACTTGACATGGAGCGTCTGCCTATCTGATCTCCACAATCCAGTTAGTGCTGTGTAATGCGATACCCCTTAGTAAGACTGATTGTCACATTTCAGGTCACTGACTACCGTATGTAACGACTGTCAAAGATTAAAAAATGAACCAAGAGCTCAGCGTGCTTCCCGAGACATGGATGATCACTTGATCACCCATCCACAGACAAACCTCGGCAAGAGTAACTTAACGTTCAATCGATCCGAGCGGCTGTTATTATTAAACCACGAGATATAAATGAGGCCTCAAACTACCTGACTATAAACAAGAAGATACATAAATAATCTTGATAGACGACCATCAAAATCTATTACACTTGTACAATACATTACAATATTCATAGTACTAATACTAAATCAAATTAAAATCAATTCATTGTATGCTTAAACTACTAAATGCTTTGCTTTGTCCCTATATAAGGACAAACCGTATTAGTAATAACCTTGGAACTGGTCAAATCAAAGAAACAATTTAAAGCTAGTGACGGTTAAGCAGCGCCGGCCAAGGTCGGTCCGTGGATGGGTGACCATCCATTACATACCGAGTTTCGTTAAACCGTTGGTTCTGGTTGTTATCTGTAGATCTTAGATCTTTGACAGTCGTAACAGGTATTCAGTGGTCCGAAAGTCTGACAACCGTCTTACCCAGTACTAGCTGGGTTCTGGAGGTCAGATAGGCAGTCGGCCCATGTAAAACTTGGTATTCAGCTGCACCCAGTGACACTGGAAACCGACCCCAACATAGTTGGGAAAGGCAGGCAGATGATAATGGACTGGCAACCAACAAATTTGTAATAAGATATAAAAGAAGTCTGACACCGGTGACAGAAAATTTGTTTCATGGTCAGTTGTCATGATATAGGCATGTGTTGCGAAGGAATGAGGAAAGTTTAGATTATGGGTGTGCATGTATAAAAGTAAGGCTATGCAGAGAGGTGCTAGGCCGCTGGTCGCTGCGAGGATGCGAAGCGACGCTGTGAGACGGTGCGCAGATGAGCGGCGCGAGGATGCGAAGCGGGCTCGTTTCAGATGCGAGCGGTAACCACACCGTCTAGTGACTGCTATTTTTTCGCTCTCGTACGTCCCTAGCATACATCCCTCTCACACATCCTTGCCTTGTTTTGTACGTACAAAAACCTCGCTCCGCTGAGCCGTTTTCACTAGAGCTGCGCTTAGCGAGGCTAGGTAAATAAAGTGATTCAATCGGTTCTTAACAAACACATTTCTCGCTACGCATCCTCGCACATCCCTGGTGGTATCGCAGCCAAAGAGATCATAGAACGAAGTTCACCAGTTAGTTCACCCACATTTCACCAGTTTTGTGAAAGTCCTATGTACTAGGGAGCGACCCTATTGCAATCAACCCAAGATTCCGTGAGAAACTGATAAAAAAACTCAGCAACTCTTTACCCGATCTTGGCATCAAACTCAGAACTGCACGTTCGGCAACCTGACATATTCTAACCACTGAACTGGATGTCAAGTCATTGTACTCATTTCAATTGTAAATTTGGTCACCTTGCCTATTAAATAGTGTCTTAATAAGGCTAGAATAAATGATGGGTCATGAATTAAAATTGCTAATATGGATGTCCCACGTAGTTTCTAAACTTAGTGCTATAATTGTACAGTAACCAAACGTTGTTAAGCTCTGGTGTTAAAGAGCTGGATGTAATTGGGAGAGGCCTTTGCGCAACAGTGGGATTACACAGGCTAAGTGACCAATCGTTCATTTAAAGAGACTCCTCCGAGCACATTAAACCGTTGGTCCCGGCTGTCATTTCAAATCTTTAGGGTAGTCAAAGGCCCGAATGTGTGGCAGTCTTAACAAGGATAGTATGTTAGTCTTTTTATACGTGTAGTTCGTGGACTAGCTACACGCAGCGAACCGTCAGTGTCCTGCGGGTTCAATATAACAATGCCTTCAGGTTGCTGATGGGAATGCCTCGCTACTGCAGTGCGTCAGCGATGTTTGCTGAAGCTCAAGTGGACGGCTTTCACGCCATTGTACGTAAGAAAGCAGCATCGCTGATGTGAAGGTTGAGGGTAGTTCCAACAGCTACCTGAGTGTAATAGCAGAATACATCCATAGTCCTATTTGGCGGGATTAGATAAGGTTGCATATATTGTAGGCTGACACTCTCTTGTATGTGTGTGTAAGTTACTAACATAGCTTTAAGTTCTCTTGATGTTCTACTACTAACACTCTATGGACCGAAAACTCTGAAATAAATGGTTTTGAATTTGAATTTGTTACCTAGGAACTTGGAGGTCATATAGGCAGTCGCTGAGTTGAGAAGTATGAAAGAAACCAAAAATGCTGCGTCGACCATAAATAAATTGGGATAAGGACAGGAGAATGATGGTGATGAATATGGGACACCAAGATTTAGAAAGACTTCGTTTTTTTATAGAGGTGTTCTTGTCGCTCATGCATACCTGAATGACAGTGCCTTTTAAAAGCTCGACGATATATAATCCCCGAGAACTCATCATCTGCCTGTCGCCGCCAAACTATGTTGGGGTCGGCTTCCAATCTAACCGTATACAGCTGAATACCAGTATTTTACATGGAAAGACTGCCTATGACTGACTTCCTGACTTGACTGAGGAGCTCGTGGCTAAATAATAACAGCCGCACGGTTAAGCCGCGCTTGCCAAGGTGGGTCTGTGGATGGGTGACCATCATTATATACCGAGTTTCCTCCATGCCTCGGAAAGCACGTTAAGCCGTTGGTCCCGGCTGTCATTCGTAGATCTTTGACAGTAGTTACAGGTAGTCAGTGGCCCGAAAGTCTGACAACCAGTCTTACCAAGAAGTGTCGTATTACCCAGTACTAACTGGGTTGTGGAAGTCAGATAGGTAGTCGCTCTACGTAAAATACTGGTCTTTACCTGCATCCGGTTAGACTGGAAGCCGACCCTAACATAGTTGGGAAAAGGCAGACAGATGATGACTGCCTATCTGACTTCCACAACCCAGTTACTCAGTAACACGCTACCTCTTATCAAGACTGGTTGGTACTCCCGGGAAGGTCCTCTACCAGCCTTGATGTCATAAAAAACCTTGCAAATAATTACGAAGCTTGACTAAGTAACTACTTCATAGTACAATATTGATTACCAGCGCACCAATCATAGACCCAATCGATATCCTATGACTATTTGATGAATGCCTTGAGAAATGGAGTAAGAAAGTCACATGGTGGGAAATAGTACAGCTTGATGCTTATTAGGAACAGTTGGGTGACCATACGATGTTCCCAGAGAGGGGCGTGGTTCTACACTTTTGGTAGTAATTTTCAAGTTGTTTATTCATCGTAGGAAAAAAAGGTTGAAAAAAGTATTATTTAAGTTTTTACCGATGAAGGCTTTGATAAAGTATAAATTGACCATTTTTTTTATATGTAGGAAAATGTCTTATACTACAGAGTGTGAGGGACAGCCTTCTTCAGACTGACGGTGTGAATTCAGTATGTCATACTAAAGAGGACTACTCACACTTATTCAGCTGCATTCGCGTTTCGCTGAACGGTTTTGGTCCTTTATACCACCGGCTTAGGAGTTGTATTTCCCCAAATCCTCTCTTAGCGGATACCTACGGCATAACAGCCGTCTGTATGCCAAATAGCCCCATGCGTCCACTGGTTTGAGTTGTGCCACAGAATAAAACTAAATAATAGTACTAACTTACGTGGTTGTGCGTTGATAGTCAGTCAGAGCAAACGATTTCATATTAGTATAGACTAGCGACCCGCCCCGGCTTCGCACGGGTAGAGCAGAGCAAGGTGGCTTGACTTTTTCCGACAGTTCTAACAATTACCGTCATATTTCAGACAATTTTCACAAAACCTTGACAAATTATATACGTGAATCTTCCTCATGAATCACTCCATCTATTGGTGAAAACCGCATGAAAATCCGTTCTATAGTTTTTGAGTTTATCGCGAAAAGATAGACAGACGTGGCGGAGGACTTTTTAAAAATATTATTATGTAGTGATTTCTGACAAACTGACAAAAAGGAGAATGTTCACTCAAGGTTAACGATTGCTGAGCAAATTGACACACTATGCCATCACCCAATTTGTTCGGTTGCCAAAGAATGACAGGTGCTGTAATTTGAATTTCGTTTTTTTTTAATTCTAAGAATTGCATTAATAACGCTGGATTTGTAACAGTTTAAAATTAGGTGTTTAACGTTTTTGTTACACCTCTAACTAAATATTCTAGTATCAAGATATATTAGTGACTAGCTGTTGCCCGCGAGATTCTTTCGCGTGAAATTATTAAAAAAAAAATATTACTTCCCTTTTTGAATTGGCTTTTGTTACCAATTTCAAGAGTTTTATTTTTTCGCACGGAACCCTAATTACTTTTCTAAAATAAAAGTAACCTAACTTAGATCTTATAACATCAGCTACCTGCCAGTAAAAATTCTTCTAATTCTTCGCATTGCATTTTTTGTGACTTGGCCTGTTCATTTCTTGCTATTATGATGATTACTTTAATGATATGACTTATGATGCATGTTGTGACGAAGGAGAAGAGGGAGGCCAAAGAAAAGATGGATGGATTGTGAGAGGAATGTTATTAAAGAGCAAGGAGTAAATGATGCCGTAACGTCTGACAGGGGAGAATGGAAGAAAACAAACGTGTTGCAATGACCCCAAGTAAAATGGGAGGGCAGACAGATGATGATGTGCCATGACTTACCTATCGAAGGTCTGACGATGCACACAGGTAGGTTGGTGTGGCTGTACACTATGGACTCCGCCAGCGCCTTCGTCAGGGTGTATGGGTTTGGATGCTCGCCCTGAAAGAAGAACGACACGTTACGACTTGCTGAGAAAGGAGTCCTGAAGGCAAAACAAGTGACGAGCGCTTTCTAACTGTATCAAATGCATGTCTACAGTATGACCACTTTATGTGTAGAGTTCAAGGTAGCGCTGCTTGTCAAAAAAATTTTCATCGATATGTCAAACTTGTTGCATTTGTTTTAGTTCTGTGTTTTCCCGCCTGCACAGATAAGTTGGCTGAAGTGTGTTTGAACAGGATCGACAAGATAAGCTTTTCGGTTCTTTTTCTTATTTCGTGTCGATGGTACGACATGTCTACAGTTCTTGGGTTCAGTATGTGGCCACGTTAATTGCGGCGTCTGTTGCGTCTTTTAGATCTTCTAAAGTGCAGTTGATGGGACACTTGGGACCGGGGGACGTCGTCTGGTCGCACATACCTAAAGTCCCGGTGTTGTCCCATGTGGATAGACAGAAACCACAACACGCCATCTGCTACTAGTGGCGGTTCCATCAAAGAAGCATGAAAGCCCGGCTTTCTCGATTTAAAAAAATATCACTTATCAACTAGTGATAAGCCTCGTCTACGTTAATAAATCTGGTCATACACGCACGCCGGTTGCGAATACTAAGCACCTGACCTATCTGAAGAACTTTACCAATAGGACTGCTCTCGTATATTCAGTTTGTTTGGACCAACCTGTAAAGTCTCGGAGATGACCTCCACAGTCTCCGGCGGCAGCATCTTGGTGCACCTCACGATGCTGTCTGGGTCATAAGGAGGAGGGTAGACCCTCTCTTCGATGAGGGAGCGCGGGGCGTTGCTGTAGGCCGTGGAGACGTGGACGAGCGCCTGGTGGGGAGAGGAGGTTAAAAAGATACTGTCACAGAAGTGTGAAGGGGATGGTAGACCCTCTCCTCGATGCTGTAGGCGGTGGATAGGTGGAGCAGACCCTGGTGGGAAGAAGGCATTTGCAAGGAAGTCACATAATGTCGATGGTAGGGTAGACCCTCTCCTTGGGCAGGCAGACCGTGGGGATATGGATAAGCAACTGGTGGAGAAACAGGAAGTGGAGAAAGAACCTGACATAGTGGTAGAGACAAGTGATGCAGACGATGCTCTGCGAAGACTAACTTCTTCTATGACTGAGGGCGCCATATTTCCAGCTATATTCGCGGCAATTGATAGAAGCCTGTACTTATAAACTTAAAATTAAAATCCTTTAAACAAAATTGGGTTACATGATATAGAAAGAAAGAAAATACATTTATTTACACACACAAAAAAAACAAAAAAAAAATGCAACACTTATTAAAAAAAATACCTTAAAACGCCCGCCGTCCTACGTCACTTTGTGAGAAGACAAGCTCCCCAGTTGTGAACACAATTCTAAGTAATTTAACAAAGCAAAAAACTAGCAACAAACTCCAAGTCCTGCAACCGCGTCCACAATTCATCCGTACCATTTTTATAGAACTACAATAGAACTAACCTTCAACTTATGCATATCCTCAGCCAGTTTCAGCAGCGAAGCGGTTCCCTGCACGTTGAGGGTGGTGGCAACATGCAGAGGTTCCGTGAACTTGACCGTGGCGGCCGAGTGGAACAGCGTGGTCACCTTGCCTAGTAGTTCTCGCTAAAGAATTAAGGAAAGGTGAATTATTTGAAAAGTACAAAATTTTACTTTTTCTTCGTGTGGTTAGTACCTGACCTAGTGTGAGTTTTTATGCCGCCCATGGGCCTCTGACTTGGCTTTTCATGCCTTCAAGAAATATCTCTTAGGCACGCTTGTTTCCTCACGATTCGAAAAATCAGAGGTGCGTGCCTTGGGTTCGAACTCGAGACCTATGACTTGGTAGTCCGACGGACATACCACTAGGCTATCACTGCAAAATTTTAATGCCTTAATAGTAACTGGATTCTGGAGGTCAGATAGGCAGTCGCTTCATGTAAAATACTGGTAGTCAGATGCATTCGGTTTGACTGGAAACTGATCCCAAAATAATTCATGAAAGAAGGCAGACGATGGTGACTGTTTTGTTGGTCTTTAGGTAGCTAGCGCTACTGTTGAGCATGAGGTTCTGGGTGCGCTACCCAAATCGTCGCACCACCGAGCCTGAGGGCGTCCCAACTTGCGCTTGCCGATTCGCGGTCTCCACTCAAGGACACATCTACCCCGACGGTCATCGATCCTACGGCAATATGGCCAGTCTATTGCCACCCCCCGCCCTATTTCAGTAAATTGCTGCGATATTTAAAAAATAAATAAAAACATACCTGTTCCGGGCTGACTCCAAGATTGGGTGCGGAGACGTCGCCGGTGATCGGGTACAGCTTCCCCAGACGCTCGGGCCAACGGGTGCGGATGCGGTCGAAGACCTGGGGAGGAGGTGGTCTTTACATCTTTTTTTTGTTAGTATATTACTTCTTCGTCTTCGTGTTCCTGGTTCGACGGTACTTTTTATTGGAACAAAATTCGACAATTCCATGGCGTCGTCAGTGGCAGCGCAGAGGTAACTTTGATTGTATGTTTTGGGACACACAGGACAAGTTGGAGGTGGAACATAGTTTGGAAGGATTTTGCTGAATGTCTGTTCTCCACCAACCTGACTGCTGAGTGAGGGATCCCAGGTTGGGATAAGGAAATTGGCTATTTCCAAAAGTTTACGGCAACCAGATACGGTTCTTAGTAAAGGAGCCTGACTGATTTATCTAATCTTGGCTGTTATAATTATGTGACTGAAAAGTTGTGTGGTAATCGGTTATCGTGGTATGGGCATGTGATGCGGAGAAATGAGGAAAATGTCGTGAGGAAAGTTCTCGAGTATGAATGTGGGATGGGTATAAGAGTAGAGGAAGACCAAAAAAACGATACATGGACTGTGTGAAGGATGAAATGGCTAGAAAGGAGGTGACTGCTGACATGACGAGTAATAGAGAAGTATGGAAGAAGAAGACATGCTGAGCCGACGCCAAATAAATCGAAATAAGGGCAAGAGCATGATGATGAGGAGGTATCATTCACAGAGATGGGCTATGAAGGAAAAAGAGGAAGTGCAGCATCTATTAATAATATCTCCTACTTGTGTCTAAATTGGTCGAGATTAACCGCTGTGACTGAAGTTCGGTCTGTAGATTACACAGGATGGAAGGGGCATCGACAGACAAACGGTTACAGCGTGTACAAGTACAGACGCCAGCACATCAAGCTACTCGAAACTGTCAAATTTTCCTCATCAACCCTAAACCTAATGCTTTAGCGGTAAAGTTGAAAATCTACTAAAGAAATTTGACAGATTGTAGTAGCTTTACGTGTTGGCGTCTGTACAACATTCCGAATCTCTCTAAACAAAATCTGCTGTTCTATACATTTTCTTTTTGCTTTCTTTTGTAGGAAACAGACGAATTTTTTGAAATTGCCGATGAAGGTTGAATGAAAATCCAACAAAGAACATTTATTGAGATGTTCTTCAAGTCCTACTGCTACTGCCTCGTTGGTCTAGCGGTCGGCAAGCGCGACTGATGAGTATGAGATCCTGGGTTTGATTCCCAGGTCAGGCATAACGTTATTGGATTATTCATCTGAAATTTCATCTGGGACTTAACTAAACATAACTGGCGAAATGTGGATGAACTACTTGGCACATCATCATCATCATCATGTCAGCCGAAAGACGTCCACTGCTGGACATAGGCCTCCCCCAAGTGTCGCCACATTGACCGGTCCCGTGCGACTCGCATCCAGCGGATCCCTGCAACCTTCACCGGTCATCGGTCCACCTAGTGGGAGGCCTTCCAACGCAGCGTCTTCCGGTTCGCGGTCGCCACTCCAGAACTTTTCGGCCCCATCGGCCAACCGTTTTGCGAGCAATGTGCCCTGCCCACTGCCACTTAAGTTTAGCTATTCTTCGGGCTACGTCGGTAGCCTTGGTTCTCTTGCGGATGTCCTCATTTCTGATCCACTTGATTTCTGACCTACTTGGCACACCTCAGCTTAACTTAACGGGGATAACAAGCGTGATGTTACGTTATGTTATGTTCATTAAGTTGGTTTTTAGTGTTATTAAAAACAGCCATTAATCTTAGGCCTATAACGCACCACTGGTTAGCTGCAATGTGGCGCACAACGCGGCAACGGTCTACCGTACTCTGGTACAGTATCCTAATAACTAGCAATAACTTAATATTATAAATGCGAAATTAAGTTTGTTTGTTACCTTTTCACGCTTAAACCACTGAACCGATTATCCTGAAATTTTGCATATACGTTGTCAGGTGTACAAAAATGGACATAGTACCATTCATCCCGAAAAAATGTACTGTTCCCGAGGAATACAGCAATAACGTTCGTGATAATAGATGGCGATACGTCTTTCGAATCGAAAGACAGTCCCAGTCACAAGGAATAATAACTTGTGAAAGTACTGTAGTTGCCCATTCCAAAGCGTAGATATCTATGGAGAAGAATGGGCAAGAAACGCCATAAGACATGCGGTCTGCCGCAACGACAGTAGTGCGTTGTAGGCTTACTTACCGACGTCGACGGAGTGTCTTAAACAGAGGCACATAACCAAAAATCAAAATGTTAGGCCTCGTAGTTATGGAAGTAAGGGAGAGGGGTGGTCAATTTTTGTAACCAAACAAGTTATTCGATCCGGTAGGTTCGGAGCAAACTGGCTGTGACAGACGGACAGACAAACAGACACACAAGTGATCAAACACTACGTAAAAAAAAAAAAAAAATATTGAAACCCACAAACCTGGTGCTTCAGCAGTTCCTTATACCTTTGATCCACAGACAAACCCCTCTTCGGCCTCATCAGGACATAGACGGTCTTGATTCCAGGACAGCTCCTCAGGAGTTTCTCCAGCAAAGCCTTGCCAACGAAGCCTGTACCTCCAGTGACCATTATCACGGAGTCTTCATAGAAGTCTGCGATGGCTTCGGAAGACTTGTCGGGTTGTTCCAGGTTGATGTGCTGGCTTTCGTAGTTGAGGTTGAGGGTGTTGAGGTCGTTGCCGTTGAGCATTTCTACGTGTTTTCTAGAATTGAGGAAAGGATTTTTGTAAAATAAATAGCTGAAGAACTAACCCCATACCCTAACCAAAGCGAATACTCGATTGTCACTAATTTGTTAGAAAAAACCGGCCAAGTGCGAGTCGAACTCGCGCATGAAGGGTTCCGTACCATCATAGTAGGGGCGCCCTCTTTAATTTTTAACTTATTTTTATTATTTGTTGTTATGGCGGGAACAGAAATACACAAATTCTGCGAAAATTTCAACTGTCTGTTAACTATTAAGGATCATGAGATAGAGCCCGCTTACAGACAGATGGACGAACGGACGGACGGACAGCGGAGGCTTAGTAATAGGGTCCTGTTGGTTATTCTTCGGGTACGGAGCCCTAAAAACCAGTACCACCTTTGTGTCGGCGCGACGACGCTTTCAGGTTCGCCGAACAAAATGAACGCGGCGGTCTCCTGTTCACTTTGGTAAGGACATTGGATAAAGAAAAACAAAAGATTTTTACTTATATACTTATGCTTGAAACTAAAGTTAAATTATTCTAAAGTTTATCCAAATATACATTACTATATTTACATTATATACAGACTACAAATAGAACTAAACTAATGTTAAAAATAAGACTAAAAGTAAGAAAATATAAACATCTAAGCAACGACGACAATAGGACACTCAGGCGTCTAAGTACTCCTCCGCATCGCTGTCATCTGGAAACGTGCCCAGAAGACTGGCTGCGACGCTGAATGGCAATGCTAATTATTTGGCCAAAGAAAGAGTCAGCCCTCTGGTCACGCGAAGTGTCGACCAGTCGGCAAGAGATTTCCTTAAAAAGGCGACGCGCACTCGGGACCCATGACCCGAGCGTTTCGACCCCAAAAGGCTCAAAACTGTAGTTACCAATAAGGTCACAGTATTTGCGCCGCTTGAGGATCTCAGCAGCCGCAGCAGCAGCATCTGCACAGCCCGCCGTGCTTGCAAGGTGAGATGGCGTAAGGGTGTCGACACAGGTTGCGTCCCACACCAAAGGCCTTCCCACCTTCCAAGGCACCAACGTCATGCCGTCTGGTCTCTTGCCATCGTCACGTACCAAGCCGTTTGTTTCTAAAACCGCTGGTACGCCGGCGCTGGCAAGGGCTCGACGAATGATGTCGTTAATGCTGGCGTGCCGTGCAATGCAACCTGCGCTCCTGTAGCAGGACAGGCCAGTTTTTAATTAACATAATGTAGGCATAAGAAAAAAGAATAAAACTTACTGATATTCGTCCATTTTATCCGTTGACATAAATTTTGAATCCATTTTGAACCGAAGTCGCTTCCAAAATATTACAAGGTCTGTAACAAAAGACATAATTACTTGTTATTATTTTAATTACTATCAATATTTTACAATGAATGGTCTGTGTAAAGGATGACATGGCAAGAAAGGAGGTGTCTGATGAGATGACGAGTAATAGAGAAGTATGGAAGAAGAAGACATGCTGCGCCGACCAGAAATGAATTGGGATAAGGGCTGGAGGAATGAAGAGACAGAGGCTACGCTGATGATGATACAGCCGGACACTGACCGGCAAATTGCAAAAAACTTATGAAAAATTAAATTTCGCGGTCTACCCGGGCGTTTTCACCGGTGATCTTCATGCCTTGACTGTACCTATTTTGAACCACCATCATCAATTATTTTATTGGGTTTAAGGTCATGTCTAAGGGGCAACAGCCCAAAGGTTAAAGGGTAGGTACACAGGTTAGAGGTCGTGAGTTTGAACTCCACGTGTTGTTCTATTATCACATAGTTTGTATTGTGAGAGAGCAGCGGTGGCCCAGTGGTGGAGACCCCGACTTACGAGCAGTACGTCGTGAGTTCGAACCCAGCCAGGCGCATTACTTTGTGTAAGTTATTTCATCACCACTGCTCTCAAAACGGTTAAGGGAAACACCGTGAGGAAACCGGCATGTCCTAGAACCAAAAATTCGAAGACATGTGACATCTACCAACCCGCACTGGGCCCGCGTGATGGATAATAGCCCATTCCTTCTCATAGAGAGGAGGCCTGCGTCCCAGCAGTGGGAACATTAATAGGCTGATTATGTTTATGCTTATGCTTGTATTGTGAATACGTAATTTCTTGAAGTCTATCTAAACCTTAGTTTTTGTCTTTTACTTTTGTATGAGACCATCCCAGAAATCGTCCATTTTGTTGTGTTAACATGAATTGTCAAAATGTAGGGAACAGCTGCTGGGATCGATCTTTAGGTTAAGCCGTGCTTGCCTAGGTTGGTCTGTGGATGGGTGACCACCCATCACATACCGAGGTTCCTCCGTGCCTAGGAAAGCACGTTAAGCTGTTGGTCCCGGCTGTCATTTGTAGATCTTTGTGAGTCGTTACTGGTAGTCAGTGGCCCAAAAAGCCTGACTAACCCCAACCCTCCAACTATGTTGGGTTCGGCTTCCAGTCTAACCGGATGCAGCTGAATAGTAATCCAGTATTTTACATGGAGCGACTGCCTATCTGACCTCCACAACCCAGTTAGTACTGGGTAATACGGTACCACTTGGTAAGACTGGTTTTAAGCATTAATTTAGGTACCATGACAAAAATATAACTGGAGAAATGATAAGCGGAGGTGTGCCTAACCCTTCCGTGATTATAGGCGTGATATTATGCTAAATTTGTTACTGAAAACATATAACTAAAATTTGTTTTCTTAAACGTGCTCTAACTAACAAATTGACTGTATGTGACATTTTCTATCCGACTGCAACAGAGACAAAAAGAGGGTACATGCATTCATTCAGCAAGACGTCATCGGTACGTCAATATTCTTACGTAAAATGAAAACTTTACAACAGATTGCTTCATTCATAATACAAATGAGGTTTTTGGAACTTATTAACATACTATTTCACATGGTTTAGCTCGTGTGTATTGACGCATTTTACGATCAAACTAAGGGGCGTTTCACACATCTTTCGAGTCGGCACAAGTCAGAAATCAAACCATTTTTTTTTTAAATTAGGCCGTTAAAAGGAACTTTGGAATGTCAAGTTTTCCAAGGAAATAGAATTGATTGTTGCTCATTCGTAAAGCAGGAAACTCCTTGGTGAGAAACTATTTACAAAAGTTTCGGTTCAATCATTTTGACAGTATTTATACATCAACAAAGCCGATTCGAAACAATCCCCACACATTTTTGAGTACTATTTGGCGATCCGTAAACTACGTTCGGCATTTACCGTTTCGGCACAATTCTAGGTAAATCGAGTATGTTTTTCCCGAAAACTTAACTATGTCGAGGCTTGCTTTCGGCTTCTAGTCCAACTGAATGTATACCAAATATCCATCTGCAGTATTTGTCATACATTGGAGCGACTGTCTGACCACAATTCAGTTACGAGCATAAGCATAATCAGCCTATAATGTTCCCACTGCTGGGACACAGCCTCCTCTCGATGAGAGAGATGGGCTATAATCCACCACGCGGGCCCGGTACGGGGTTGTAGATGTCCCACGTCTTCGAATTTTTGGTTCTAGGACATGCCGGTTTCCTCACGATGTCTTCCTTCACCGTTTTGAGAGCAGTGGTGATGAAATAATTACAAAAAGTAATACGCCTGCCTGGGTTTGAATCCACGACTTACTGTTCGTAAGTCTGGGCCGCCACCACTCGGCCACCGCTGCTCTCCTGTTACTAGGTGATAAGATATCTTAGCAACACTGGTTGTCAGATTTTCAGTCTTCAGACTACCCGTCACGACTGTAACAAACAACAGCCGAACATTTATCTACATAAGTTTGATTGTGCCGCTCGGCTCTACCTAATCATGCCGAGCCGAACACAGTGTGTAAGCCCCCTTAGGCAAACTTGCATACAATCATCTTGCTCAACAAAGATTGCAAGTTCTCTGGCATTAGAAACATTGCGGCAACTGGCAAATCTAGCTGTAGAAAGAGACTGTCATGTGTATGAGTGACATATAGAATGATAGCTATAGATATGTAAGTGTTACATATATAAACTCATGTTTTTAGGGTTCCGTACCACAGTCGGTAAAACCGGAATCCTTGTAGGATCACTTTGTTTTGTTTTCCGTCTGTCAAGAGCCTTATTCTCAAGAACGCGTGGAGGTATCAAATTGAGATTTATATCAAATACTCAGGTCTGCTACCCCGTAGGGCAGTGAAAAAATCAAACTAGTAAGTCGTCGCGATCAATAGATATGACCGGTTATGTCGCATGTTTTGCGATTTCACAAGGGAATCACAACATGAATACTTCCTGTTGACCTAGAATCATGTTTGGCGAGAAGCAATTCCTTAAAGCATATAGCATAAGCATAAGCATAATCAGCCTGTTAATGTTCCCACTGCCGAGACGCAGACCTCTTCTCTATGAGAGGGAATGCAAAGGTATGGACATGTGAGGCGGAGGAATGAGGAAAATCTCGAGTACCTTTGAATGTAGATGGTTATATGAGTAGGTGAAGACCAAAGAAACGATGGATGGACTGTGAGAAGGATGATATGGCTAGAAAGGAGGTGACTGTTGAGATGACGAGTAATAGAGGAGTATGGAAGAAGAAGACATGCTGCGCCTACTGCAAATAAATTGAGATGAGGGTAGGAGAATGATGATGACATGGTCACTAAGAAAACGTTAGAAGCTGGGAACACGGTTCGAATTCTTCGTTTCTTAAGGAGAAGAACCGGTAAGAATTTCAATGGTGACTCATTCAAAATTATTTGCGTTTTACAACGTAGTCATAATTATTGGAACTGCATATGTCATACAGTTGCTTAACATGCCTAAAAAGGAAGGGCCGAGGTAGCCCGCGAAATTCAAATTGAGAAATTTGAATTGTTTTTTTTTTGCAATTTTCAGGTCAGTGTCAGGCTGTATGTTAAACAAAATATGATTCGCGACCGCAACGCGTATGTATTTACAGAGTGATTAAAATCGCCAACACAACCCTCTAAGTTCATTTAACCCCATTGTATGACTATTTCATAGAAAAAATCATTCAATGGGATTAAATGAAGTAAGAGGGTTTTATTGATGATTTGAACGATTATAACTATGATTATAACTATATATACGCCCAGACCTGTTCCCTAAAGTGATTGAAAATAAAAAGTTTCTCTCTAGAGATCCCACCAAACTGACTATAACAAGATGTAGAAGCACTCTCTTTCAAAACACTTGCTATAGCATGTCGGTCAAAATCTTCAATAAAATACCGAAACAAATCAGAGAACTACCAATTAATTATTTCAAAATGAAACTTAAGAAATGGCTCTTTAATAACATGTTCTATACAATTAATGAGTTTTTGACTTATACACCCATTTGTAATGGTTAAGTAGCTTTTGTTCCTATTTTTTTTTCTTTTTTCTAATTTTATTACATTTTGTTAAATTTTTAACTAGTACTAGGTACCTAAACCAAGAGTACATTGTGTTAGGTATTTTAATTTTAAGTTTGCATGCTGAAGGAAGTCAGCGAAATGTGTGAAACCTTTTCTTTTATAAGACCATCATGTACCATATATTTCATGCAAAATAAAGAATCTTGAATCTTGAATCTTATGTAAAGCCATATTTGTTACGGTCGCGAATCATATTTTAATCAACATACAACCTGACACTGACCTGCAAATTGCAAAAAACGTAAGAAAATTAGAATTTCGCGGGCTACCCGGGCGCTTTCACCTTAGGTAAGCTTGGGAGCCTACCTTTCTGGCGGGGCCCGGAAAATGATGGCGTGAAGTGTATTATATCACTTTATGGGCCTACTACTGCTTATGTCTATGATATGCGAGAAAGTTATTATAACACCGCACACTTTGCACGGTTCAAACACGAACAAAAATGCGTAACATCACGGTTGTAATTCCTGAACGGTTAAGCAAAGGTGTACTTATTGAACACCAGCATTATGATCACTAAATTGATTCGGAAAATACACAAGTCGGTCAATTCTCTAAGCATTGATGTAACAGACAAACTTTAAAAAATATACAGAAAAATAGGCCAAGTGCGAGTGAAGGATTCCGTACATTCATATTAGGGGAGCCGCCTTTTATATTTAATTATTTTTTGTAATTTTTTGTTATGGCGGCGACAGAAATACACATTCTGTGAAAATTTTAACTGTCTATCTTTTACGGATCATGAGATACAGCCCGCTGACAGACAGACGGACGGACGGACAGCGGGGGCTTAGTAATAGGATCCCGTTGGTTTGGTTGGTGGTGATTCTTCGGGTACGGAACCATAAAGTGTGTATTATTTATTTATTTATTTAAACTTCCTGTACAATAGTGGTACATAGGCGGACACAGGTGTATCACAGTCAATCATCAATTTTAGTAAAAAAAATAACAGGCATAGGACAGATTTAGATCGCAAATAAGACTTGCTTTTCAATTTGACAACGATTTTTAAATGACACAACACTATTTACACAAGCATACATGTGAAACAAAGCGTTATAAACAAATATTTACAATAGTTTTTGCTGGTAAACAAACAAAAAAATATCACTTCAGGGGCTGATTTTTCAATAGTAAGGTAACTTTTATTTGATGAATTAATGTGATAATATGACAGTTTGAAGTATTATAATTATTTGAGTTTGTAATACTGCAATATTTATTGCTCAGATAAAATGCTAACAGTCTATTGAAAAATCTTCCCTATGCATCGAAAATTTTACCATAAATTAAAAAAAACCCTCCACAAAAAAAATGGAAACATACGTACCCAAATATATCGAAGCGCCGCGACGTTCGGGAAAGGGGACTCAAAACTCTATTATTATTTTAAACTATATCATCTTTTTGTTGGTACACGCACATCAAGTCAACAACTACCTCGCGTCACGGCTTGGCTTTCACTGGCGAGCCGTTCACGTAATACTGGCTGGAACTGTGTGGGGACACACGGAGCGACTTTGTGTGCGGCCACGCGGGTGCTGGCGGTTTTCTATAGAGTAATTGCTTTAGAACATTTTTCTTTATCAAAACATAAAAAGAGGCAAAAGGAGTATGTCAGGGTCGTAGCAGGTGGCCTTCTGTGATTTCTGCCTACACCCATAGGAAAAAGGCGTGAGTTTATGTATGTATGTATATCTAAATGCCAGTGTCAGATTATTGAGCATATTTTAATCAATAAAGGATCAATTTTAGTGCTTAGAAAACCTTCAGGTTTATGTAGCCGTACGTAAAAATTTACTAAATGGTCATATTTAATTAACAATTTATCATAGCACACTTTTTTATTAAGAAAATCAATTTATCTTTTAAGTGTTTCCGCCGGAGTATTATAGTAATTTTTTTAGCCCCTGCAATCCTACCCTATCGGTATTGTTTTCATCGTTTTGAAAACCGGAATCACGAAGGAAATCGCCCTTTTTACTCACAGAACCGTAGGCCAAATTTAAAAGACAGCACAAAATATCTTCAGCTTTCTTACCGAAAAAAATGCAATGTTTTCGGGTATAAAATGGTAGCATTTTCTAACATATTTTACCATTTTATTTACTCAATACCAGCTGTTATTAAACAAGGAAAAACGCCACACCGTGCTCATACAAAACACTCACCCGTATTTTTACAAATTATGCGTAGCTTACGTTCAGACCCATTCATTAGTTATTAGGCAACGCGTAGGGCTTTTTCCGATTTTGCCATCATGTTATATCACTTATGGGGCCCGGTTTATGGGCTTAAAATAGCCCAGCGCTGGGCTAACCCGGTCCTAAAGGGTCCACACTTCACTTCCTTATGTGAAGATGTGCCATCTGACAACCTGTCTTACTAAGGGGTATCGTATTACCCTGAAACGCAAGCACACCTGCTGAGCATAATGTCCTAGGTTTGACAGCCGGGTCGGGCGGGTTAGGGTAGCTGCTCATTCTGGATTTCTGCCCATTTGATAGTAACAGGCTCGCTCCCTATTAGATAGGGCTTAAACATAACTGGCGAAATGTGGGTGTACTATTTAATTATATAGGTACACCTCTGGGTAATACGAACAACGACATAATCATCAGCGAATAATGTTCCCACTGCTGGGTCACAGGCCTCCTCTCTATGAAAGGGGGTGGGTTATAACCTACCACGCGGGCACAGTGTGGGTTGGTATATGTCACATGTCTTCAAACTTTCGGTTCCTGGACCTGCCGGTTTCCTCACGTTTCCCTTCATTGTTTAAAGAGCTGAGGTAGGCTGTCGCTACAGGCAAAATGGTCTTCAGTTGCATATTCCGGTTAGACTGAAAGAAAGAAGAATGAAAAAATATTATTAGACTCACACAGGAGAAAACAATAAAAAATGGATGAGATTACAATAATACAGCAATTATATGAAAAGTAAACATAAGAAAAAGATAAACAAATTAAATTGGCTCTGTGCGAGGCCAAAAGGTCCCTATCTCAGCATGCTGCGGCAACATTTTTTTATAAAAAAGTCACAGCGCTGGCATTCTGATAGGGCCCAAAATGATGCCACGGTCAGATACGATATAATAATAAAAAATAATATCAAATGAAGTGTGCAACGAATAAACAGATATAAAATGTCATGTTTAAAAAATAAGAACTAAAAATAATGAAAATATAATAATTACCCCCGACGTAATTACAGTGGTAACCGCTTACAATAAATTGGGCTCTAAAAGTTGTTTTTTTTTATATATTTTAAATGGGCCTACTCTTGACCTCAATTTTGTCCTGAGGACAAAGATGAGGTCGACGAAGGAACGAGCTAACCCAAAAGAAACCTATTAACTCACTAATACTGAAACATCTAAAATCTTTCATTTTACACGTTTCGTTGCATTGGAAACTAAAATCATAGTTATGATTGTTCGTTCTCATGGCTTTGTTATTTCTAATCCAAATATTTATGAAAAGAAAATTAAATTTAAATTTTTCTATTTGATACCGGTTTTTAGTAGCCAAAAACATGAATTTCAGATGCCATGTTTTTTTTAATGTTTATGGATGTACTATATTTGATGGCTCTTGACAAAAAACAGAGACCTTAATTTCTTACTAATTTACAAGGCAACGTAGGTACGCCGGAAAAAACCCTAAGTGATCCTTATGGCTGCTACACACGTTACGATTGGACGGTACAGTTCAAACTGCAACGATAAATCTACATGTGTGTATGAGAAAAGCTGTACAGTTTGTCCGATTTTATAAAACTGTAGAGTTGAACGGAGCAGTATGAAATTTTTAATAGATAAATCGGAATTGGAATGTGTCGATAATCGTAACGTGTGTCAGTCGTTTAGTTTTCTATCTTGCTTTTCAATTATTGGCGATACAATGGACAGCAGATGTAAATAAGTATCACTATCAATTCGTAAGGAAAAATCAATGCTTAGGAAATACCTTTAGCTCCTTTTAATTTAACATGGGAATGAGTTTCTCTTTTCATTGGCCATTCTTTACACTAAATACGTGTTTTATTTTTCTTAATTTTTCTTCCTTTTGCGTTTTTATGTCGAATAATAAACCAACAACTGCTAACGCTTCGTCAGTCGAAGCCATAGCTCAACGAATGAATAATCGTACACTTTTCTGGTACCGTGCGTGGGCACTACGAATACTGTGCTGTTTAAACTGTACTGTCCGATCGTAATGATTTTTCGTAACGTGTGTAGCTTCAAGCTGCGTCTGCCTTCGACCTGGCAATAACAAATACGTGGTTTAAAAAAAGAGACGAACATCTCATTACGTATAAAAGTGGCCACCACGCGACGCAAATAGACTTTTTCCTGGTCAAGCGGGACAGTCTTAATTACGTCAAAAACTGTAAAGTGCTGCCAGGCGAAGACTTAGTCTCCCAACACAGATTGGTCATAATGGAGGTCAAAGTCAGTGTCTCGGCCAGTAGAAACAAAGAACGGCCCCAACCCAAAACCAAATGGCGTATGATTGAAAATGAAGAATGTGCAAGTATGTTTAAGAGTCAAGTAGTAGATAAGGTGATTGAAATGAAGGATATGGAAGGAAAATCTGTGAATGAATGTTGGAAAGAGATGGCAGATTGTATAAGGAGAACAGCAAAAGATGTTTTTGGAGAATCCAAAGGGAAAGGTATGATAGATAAGGATACATGGTGGTGGAATGAAGAGGTGCAAAAGAGTCTGAAAGAAAAAAAGGTTGCGTTTAAAGAATGGCTGGCTGTAGCAAACGAGAACGACAGTTTGAAAGAAGAAAAGAAGAGGATCTATAAATAATGGAAGAGAAAGGCAAAAAAGGCGGTAGCAGTTTCCAGGGCTAAGGCACAGGAGAAGTTATATGACTCTCTGGACAGTCCTAGAGGCCAGAAGGAGCTCTACCGGATTACAAAAGCGAGAGAAAGGAGAACGAGAGATATGAATCATATAAAGTGTATTAAAGACGGCGCTGGTAAGGTTTTATCTAAAGATGATGAAATAAAAAGGAGATGGAAGGGTTATTTTGAAAAGCTAATGAATGAAGAGAATGAATGGAGCGGTGTGCTTAACGAGGTACAAGTAAAACCCATATTGGGTTTGGTGAGGCAAATTAGCATGGATGAAGTGAGGAAGGCAGTTCAAAGTATGAAAAATGGAAGGGCCATGGGCCCTGATGAAATACCAGTAGAAGTATGGAAGTGCTTAAAAGAAGACAGATGTATGTGGCTGACTTTAATCTTCAATAAGTTGTTGTATGAAGGAGCGATCCCACAAGAATGGTGCAATAGTTCGCTAGTGCCCATCTTCAAGAATAAAGGTGATGTGCAAGACTGCAACAACTATCGGGGGATAAAGCTCATGTCACATAGTATGAAAGTATGGGAGAAAGTGATAGAGAAAAGATTGCGAGAGGAGAGTGAGACTACCCAAAATCAGTTTGGGTTTATGCCAGGTCGAGGAACAATGGACGCCACTTTTGCACTCCGCCAATTGTGCGAGAAGTATAGACGTGCACACAAAAACTTGCACATGGTGTTCATTGATCTGGAGAAAGCGTATGATAGGGTACCTCGGGATGTGTTGTGGTGGGCCTTGAAAGAGAAAGGTATACCTGGGAAGTATGTAGAGTTAATTCGTGCTATGTACAGTCAATCTTGTACCTACGTCCGGTCAGCTGCTGGCAACACCGATGAGTTCAATGTGGCTGTAGGCTTGCATCAAGGGTCGGCTTTAAGTCCTTACCTCTTCCTGTTGATTATGAACGCTTTGACATCGGACATACAGGAAGAGGCACCCTGGTGCATGCTGTTTGCCGACGACATTGTTCTTGTCGGTGAAGATGGATCTGAGATCCAGAGCAGATTGGAGAAATGGCAACAGAAGCTGGAGAATGTTGGCTTGAAAATCAGCAGAACTAAAACGGAATACAGGTTCTGCGATTTCGGCGGTCTCTCTAGTTCTGGAGCCATAGCGCTAAATGGCGCGTTTCTTCCTGTCTGCTCCGACTTTCGGTATCTCGGTTCACTCGTGCAAAGCGATGGCGAAATAGATCGTAGTGTAAAGCACAGAATTAACACGGGATGGATGAAATGGCGGCAGGTCACGGGAACAATCTGCGACTCCCGCATTCCCCTTAAACTTAAGGGGAAGATTTATAAAACAATGGTTGCTGTCTTGTATGGATCAGAATGTTGGGCCACAAAAGGGATGAATGAAACGCATTTGCATGTGGCGGAGATGAGAATGCTAAGGGGGATGTGTGGTGTTACGCGAATGGATAAAATAAGAAATGAGTATATAAGAGGAAGTTTGAAAGTGGCGCCGGTGACTGAAAAGTTGTGTGGTAATCGGTTGTCATGGTATGGGCATGTGATGCGGAGGAATGAGGAAAATGTTGTGAGGAAAGTTTTGAGTATGAATAATATGAATATGGATGGGTATATGAGTAGAGGAAGACCAAAGAAACGATGGATGGACTGTGTAAAGAATGATATGGCAAGAAAGAGGGGGGGGGGGGGGCAAGAAGGAGGTGTCTGGCGAGATGACGAGTAATAGAGAAGTATGGAAGAAGAAGACATGCTGCGCCGACCCCAAATGAATTGGGATAAGGGCAAGAGAATGATGGTGTGTAGCAGCCATTAGTCCCTATGAGGTGCAGATTTTTTTACGCACCCGCCTTTTATAAGTCGGTTAAAGAAGAATATATCATTAAATCCCTTATTACTGACCGTTATTTTTAAAATATTACTAAAGTATACAGTTGAAATATTAGAACCTAGAATTTTACATGATTATGTGACATTACATTTGAAGTGAAAAAAAAAATCAACTAACTTCTGGACGCCACTGAATATTAAGTAAAAAGCAGGCAAAAGGTGGGCACTGAACGAACCAACAATTGGTGATAATTGGCCCCCCGCATTTGATCATCTGCAACAGTATGGTGCATCGCAAATGAGTTGCAATTCCAGACACAAAGTCGAATGTCTCACCGATGCGGTTTGTCTTTGAAATGATTTAATTTAATTTTTCACCGTCTTTAAAACAAGAAGGTTATGTATTTGTAATACCATCATCATCATCATCATCATCATTTCAGCCGAAAGACGTCCACTGCTGGACATAGGCCTCCCCCAAGTGTCGCCACATTGACCGGTCCCGTGCGTCTCGCATCCAGTGGATCCCTGCAACCTTTACCAGGTCATCGGTCCACCTAGTGGGAGGGCTGCCCAACCTTTCAGGATAGCAGTCGTAATGATACAATTCCATTTCGGTCAGTATGTTAGTAAGCAAAGATTGCAATGATGTAGCCCGCAGTGGTTCACGCACCGCTTGGCGATATATTTCAATAAAACGCGTTTTTCAGTACACTTACTAAACAGAACGTGTCTATACACATTACATACTACTTTGATATTATTAGTGTTCTACTTGTACCTGGTACTGAGAGCCTGGTAATATCTCTGTGAGAAATTGACAGAAATCAGCAATTTTATTCTTCTTCTTCTTCAACCTGTGGCCACCCAATGCTGAGTGTTGGGCTCTTCCTTATCTTTCCACTTTTGGCAGTTTTGTGTCATGGCTATCCAGTTTATTCCGGCCACTTTAATGAGATCGTCTGCCCACCTAGTCGGCTGTCTTCCCACATTCCTTCGCCCCGTCCGTGGTCTCCACTCCAGCACTTTCTTCCCCCATCTTCCAACCAGTCTACGGCATATAAGGTCCGCCCACTTCTGATTTCTTTTTGTTATAGCTGTTACCATGTCCGTAACTCTCGCTCGTCTCCGTATTTCGGTATTTTTCACTCGGTCGTAGAGGGAGATAGCTGCCCAACATGGCTCGTTCCATAGCTCTCTCAGTGACTTGCATGCGGTGAATTGTATATTTGGTGAGCGTTCAAGTTTCGGCCGTACGTCATGACTGGGGGGGGACACTGCTCGAACATTCAGGTTCACCCGTCATACAGCTTACCGAATGCACCTAGGTAGATAAGCATAAGCATAATCAGCCTATTAATGTCCCACAGCTGGGACGCAGGCCTCCTCTCTATGAGAGGGAATGGGCTATAATTCACCACGCGGGCCCAGTGCGGGTTGGTCGATGTCACATGTCTTCGAATTTTTGGCTCTAGGATATGCCGATTTCCTCACGATGTTTCCCTTCACCGTTTTGAGAGCAGTGGTGATGAAATAACTTACACAAAGTAATGCACCTGGCTGGGTTCGAACCCACGACTTACTGCTCGTAAGTCGGGCCTCCATCACTGGGCCACCGCTGCTCTCAGGCCACCGCTGCTCTCCTAGTTGGATACGACGCTTGATTTCGCGGTCTTGTCCGTTCATCGTTATACTCATAAAAACTCTATAAAAACTGGCTCGCTCTGACGGTTAATACGATACAAAGCTCTGACAGACTAAGAGTCTGCGAGGGCTAATCTGAAGCGACCCTCTTAGTCGCAAAAGTCCCCTTCACGTACCTACGAAAACATTACTTACACCACTCTACGCTGTGCTTAAACTAATAAAATCGAGTGATAGTGAATCACTGACACCGTAATCAGTTTTGCTTAGTATATTCTTCTAATGGAAAGCCTTCATTGTGGTTTCAATTGTTTCAAATCATTAGTCTAGCTGAGTCATGATTGTTCGGTAATCTCTCTATATGGTTGATGCTCCACGGTACGAACAAAGCGCTATGCTCCCACCGCCAGACTGTAGAATTCACTGCCGGCTTCTCTGTTCCCTGCTCATTATAATCTGGATCTCTTCAAAGTTCGAGTGAATCGGTTTCTTCTAGGCAAGCGTGCTCCACCTTAGGGCGCATCATCGCTTCACATCAAGCGAGTTGCAGTCTAAAACAAGCCTGTTTCGAATGAAAACAAAAAAAAACTCGACCTCCAGGGAACTAGACGCAGCGACCACTTGCCACAAACCAAGCCATCAACCTATGTCCCAACCACTCAGTGAGCTCAGGTCCAAAGTACTGGTTGCTGCACACCCATCCGCTTGTGAACTGTGCGTTGTGCTACTGACCCCGAAAACATGGCTTATGTAATGAACTAGTCTCATAGGCGGTTTTTAGATAACTTCGGACGACTTGTTATTAGTATAAAGTTAAATAATTTTGCGCGTGGCTTTGTCTACGTGGAGTCACCGTTATTCGTCAGCTGGTTATAAACTTTCAGACTAGAAAAAGACTAGGCTGATGATTATAAAGAACTAAATAGCTTATGCTTCGCCCGCATGGAGTTCGGTAATGGTCCCACGGGATCGTAGGTAGGTACTGCCGGGATAAAAGTATAAGTATCGTATGTGTTACTCCTCTTTAGTCACATGTGTGACTAAACATTAAATAACCGTTGCCTACAGCGGGTATCATCACACGGCCTCCCACTTTGAAAGTGAACTCTTGTGGCATTTGAGCGCTTGTGAAATGTTTGTTTAGATTGTGATGTTTCATGAATCAAACTGCAATATCTATATCCGGTACCAAGTGGGTTCATGATTTAACTCCTTTCAGACATGGTATCCATACCAGAGCCAGAGTTGTCGACATAGCTCACAGAATAAGTAAGCTGAAGTGGCACTGGGCAGGGCATATTAGCCGTAGAACCTATGACCGTTGTGGTAGACGTGTTCTTGAGTGGAGACCGCGAATCGGCAAACGTAAGGTGGGACGCCCTCAGGTTCGGTGGAGTGACGATCTTCGCAGGATAGCTGGTAGCAACTGGATGAGAGTTGCTGAAAATCGAGTTGAATGGCGTGCGATTGAGGAGGCCTATGTCCAGCAGTGGACTGCTATAGGCTGATGATGATGATCCATATTTAGTATAGCATAATCAGCTTCAAATGTTCCCACTTTTGGGCCTCGTCTCTGTGAGTCAGTGCGGATATCGTTCCGTTATAGTCTGCAAATAATGGGGCCCCAGCTTTGAATCTCTCTCAAGACGAGCAACAAATATCACCAGGGTACTTATTAGTTGTTTTCAATCAACAACTCCTTAATAGTAGAGTAGCGGAGCTCGTGGCTAAATAATAACAGCCGCACGGTCGATCTTCAAGGTTAAGCCGCGCTCGCCAAGGTCGGTCTGAGGATGGGTGACCATCATTACATACCGAGTTTCTCCGTGCCTCGGAAAGCACGTTAAGCAGTTGGTACCGGCTGGCATTTGTAAATCTTTGACAGTCGTCACAGGTGTGGCCCGAAAATCTGACAACCAGTCTTACCAAGGGGTATCGTATTACCCAGTACTAACTGGGTTGTGGAGGTCAGATAGACAGTCGCTCCATGTAAAATACTGGTATTTAGCTGCATCCGGTTAGACTGGAAGCCGATCACAACATGACTGGGAAAAGGCAGGCAGATGATACCCCACAGGGGGTGCCCTAACAGAGGTTCTTCGCCCCTGGCTGGAGGCTTTACAGCCTGGCAGAGCAGACCGGTTAAGCAGAAGACAGCCTCATAAGTTGACCTGCGAGAAACCATACAAAAAAAAAAAAACCCGATATATTTTTATACACGTTGTACTTATTTATTTTATTTATTTATCGTGTGGTTAGTGCCTAACCTGGTGGCTGAGTTTTTATACCGCCCATGGGCCTCCGACTTGGCTTTTCATACCGTCGAGAAATAAATCAAGCAAGCCGGTTTCCTCACGACGTTTTCCTTCACCGAAAGCAAGTAATAATTATATAACACGCTGTACTGTACAGTGCTCTCAAAAATGGTGAAGGAAAACATCGTGAGGAAACCGGCATGTCCTAGAGCTAAACATTCGAAGACATGAGACATCTGCCAACCCGCCCACTCCCTTTCATAGAGAGGAGGCCTGTTGCCCAGCAGTGGGAACATTATGGGCTAATTATACTATGACGTACAAAAAACGTTCTCGTGAAAAAAAAATCAAAACGCCCCGGGCATCGAACTGTCGTCAAACTAGCTCTTAAAAACCGATGACCGACGTGTTATGAGTATGACTTGCTTACTTGCAATACAAGTTGCAAACTATAGAATATAAAACTGAATCAGTCGGTCATCGCAAACGCATGTTTTGATTGCGTAACTTGCGTGTTCATTCTTAAAATGTGCGCACACCGACAACTTTTCTCAACGATGTTGCTAGCAACAGTTGCCGGAAGGGTATCGTGTTACTTAGCAACTGGGTTATGAAGGTAAGACTGGAAGCCGATCCCAACATAGTTTAAAACGCTAACCAAATAATGATGAACATCATCTGCCTGCTTTTTCCCAAACTATGTTAGGGTCGGCTTCCAGTTTTAACCGGATGTAGCTGAATACCTGTATTTTACATAGCGCGACTGCTTATCTGACCTCCAAAACTCAGTATCTGGGCAATTCTATGCTCTTGGTGAGAGTGGATGTCAGACTTTTGGCTTCTGACTACTCGTAAAGATTGTCAAAGATCTACAAACGGCAGCCGGGACCACCGGCTTACGGTGCTTTCCGAGGCACGGAGGAAACTCGGTATGTATTGATGGTCACTCTTGCAAGGACCAACCTAGGCAAGCACGGCTTATCCTTGAAGATCAACCCCTGCGGCTGTTATTATTTAGTCACAAAATAGGTTGAATTATTTCGACGATATTACGCTAAACTGCCCCTTAGATTCTGTATTTCTAATTCTTATTTAGTTTATTAAGTTGCTCCAAGTCATCCAAAAAGGTGGCTCTCAATCAATCTCAATCGACTTCTAGCAACAATATTTTTTTACAATACGTTGGCATCGCTTTATTGGTAGGTGTTGACGGGATGTCCATATTTGATCATTGTTGCCCAGAATTGAGCGACTTTCAGTTGCCCGCCCGCGTGTGCCTCTTTTTTAAAATACAATTAAATTCTCGGCTGACATTTTACATTGATATAAATATTCAGATTAAGTAGGCAAGAATTTCCATAATACGTAATTTTCTTATTTTAATCAGCTCACGGCCTTGTTGGCCGTAAGCGAAACTGTTGAGCTTTGGGGTCCAGGGTTCGATTCCCGCTTTCGAGTTAACAATATCAGGCGTTGCCAATAAAATGAACTGAGTAGAAACACAAATAGCAAGAAAAATGCAAGCAAAATGGCTTTCAAAAGAACAGTTCGGCAGTACCATTTAAAATCAGACTAAATTGCTCACAAGCTAGATTTTAGTAGTCATAGTAATTATTATAAGGTTTCTCGTATTTTGGACTATTTGTGTGTATTATAATATTTATTAGTTTATTTAATATTTACTTTATATATGTGTATTAGTATGTACCTATTTATGTATATCAATCTATATTAACAAAATGGTATTTTTCTTATTAATTTTTTGTTGTACTCTATCACAATGCTGTCCTATTTAACCCAAAGGTTGACTGGTAGAGAATGCCTTGTGGCATTAACTCCGCCTTTGTACCATTCTTGTACACGAAGTTTAAATAAATAAACCCAGGCTTGATGTAATGTTTATGTTTTGTACATTCAGAAATGTGAGTGTATGTGAGATACTACGTAGTTACGCACGAGGCGTTATGTTCCACTATGTTTAATCATTTCTGAGTAAAGCTGACCAAAACGGCCTATACTCGTACATAATACTATTTTCTCAGCTGACTTAGCTGTATAATTTATAAAGAGAAAACTAGCATTTAATAAAAACACGTGTTTGCTCACGTTTTTGGTACCGTAACGAGTTACATAAGGTTGAAATTGGCGTCAAAAACGTGTTGGGCCGAGAGTGAGTTAAGTATGATACTTATTATTGTTACAATGTAAGTATAATGTTATAATATTCCCATCGCTGGGACACAGGCCTCCTCTCTATGAGACGCGGGCCCAGTGCGGGTTGGGAGATGTCACATTATGTCTTCGAATTTTTGGCTCTAGGTCTAGGACATGCCGGTTTCCTCACGATGTTTTCCTTCACCGTTTTGAGAGCATATTACGTTCATAATATTATTATACATTTTAATTATTATATCGTTGCAATGTGTGCCATTTAAATAAATTAAATTAAAGTAGTTATAGCGCAGTGGTAACTGAGTCGTTGTCAACCGATAAGTCGCGAGTTTGATGTCAAGTCGTTGAACCATATGCGCGAACCTGCCCCAGCGCAGGACCTGCCACACCTTCTCTCCTGCCCGTCGTGCACTACTAATTGCACCTACCAGGACTTAAGGCGAACGACAGAGCTGTCCAGGTATCTACGTACTGGTCGGACAATATCTGAGTCATAGATTCGAGAACCTGAAGAAGCCGCATCGCCTAGAACGTGGGATTTCATAAAGCTGCATAACCTTTTCTGAACTATATTTTGTTCTTCCGGGCTTCTTAGGCTGTCAGTCAATCCAACTGGTTAGGCTGCCGCTCCAAAGGAAATGCTGGTAGATGTATTTCATGAAGCGACTGTCAATCGGACCTCCTCTCACCGCCCGATCGAACCATCGCGCATCAGTAAGATTCGCCGACCACGGCATACTCTAGGCACTCTTCTCCAGGAAAACAGTAGGGAAACAATTACGATTAAAAAACACAGATACCAACCGCCGTCTTTCTGACTGCGCTGCTGTCGTTGTCCCTGTTCCCTGTTCAGGGACAACGACAGTCCCTGTTCACGCACTCCCGACCCTTGCCCGAGCCAGCCCGCGAAGCTAAGCCGGTAGTTTTATCAACCCCTTATAATGATCCCACTCAGATCCAGCCTGTCCCTTTGCTGCCCTCCCCAGCGACGCCCTAAGCCGAGGCTCGTACCCACAGGGGGCGCCCTTAGCGCGCTGTATCGCTTAGTTTTTTTGCCCCTGGGTGGAGGCCTTACACTCAAGGCATAAACAGGATAGTCCGGTTAAGCAGAAGCCAGACTCATAGGTTGACCTCCGAGATGCTTCAGAAAAAGACTCGCGCATAAAGGGTTCCGTACCATCGCAGTAGGCGAGCACCCTTTAATTTTTTTTTTTTTTTTATTAATTGTTGTTATAGCTTTCTTATAGGTTTTTCTGAGATGCTTTCAATGAGCCATATCAGTTGATATATAACACGATATTGTTAGCATAACTTTTTTTTTCATTTTCTAATTACCCCCCAAATGTGGCCCCCATGTTGAAAACTCATTAATTTACGTTACAAGTCCGTCTTTGAGTCACCGACTTACATATGTGTACCAAATTTCAAGTCAATCGGTCCAGTAGTTTCGGAGTAAATTGGCTGTGACAGACGGACAGACAGACGTTAAGGGGTTCCGTTTTTTCCTTTTGAGGTACGGAATCCTAATAAATGCAAAATATACTAATACACAGATTTTGGACTGCGTTACAACTTAAACATTTTGAGACAATAGAAGTCCAGCCAATAAGGCCTAGTAATGTCAGGTCAACGTTGCCCAATGGGTAAGCAAAGTTGCTTCAGCACAATATGTATAATGTAGGTAATAAGCATTATGTAGGAACATGCGCGCGCACAGGGCAGTGAAAGTAGATTCGCTTCATTACGTCGCAGTGCGGGGACACGGTTGTTGATGTCGATTGTTTGGTGTGAGAGTGTCGATAGTTTTGTGTGAGTGGAGTCGATTGTTTTTGTTAGTGATGTTTTTTTTACAGTTTTGTAAAACCAAAGATTAGGCGTAGGTGGATTTTAAAAAAAAATGATCTTTAGGTTAAGCTGCGCTTGCCTAGGTTGGTTCGTGGTCCGTGGATGGGTGATCACCCGTTACATACAGTTTACTCCGTGCCTCGGAAAGCACTTTAAGCCGTTGGTCCCTGCTGTCATTTGTAGATCTTTGACTGTCGTTACAGGTAGTTAGTGGCTCGAAAGTCTGACAACCATTCTTACCGAGGGGCATCGTATTACCCAGTACTAACTGGGTCATGGAGGTCAAATAGGCAGTCGCTCCATGTAAAATACTGGTATTCGGCTGCATCCGGTTAGACTGGCGGCCGACCATACTTCGGAAAAGGCAGGCAGATGATGAAAGACATTATTGTATTCAGTTTGAGGTCATTTCACCCCAAAACAAAAGTCGTTTCCCAGCAATATTTGCGCAGTGGTTCTTGTAGTTTGATGTACAGAATGCTTGGTTGACGACTTCGTGAAGGGTTTGTTTACAGCCTGTATAAGTATTTTAAACACAAATATTTTAGTTAAAATCTTATCGATATCGACAACACTAATGAAAGCGCGTCCCATCACTGCTTCCAAACCGGTCTGCGGTATAATCGCGTATATAGACAACGTTACGTCACTTCGTGCCATCGCGTCGTAATACATTACCCCCTTTTTTCAAGTCGGTCTATTTGTGTTGGGAAACCACAGTAGTGGTGAAATTAGGTAAACGTTGTTACTTTTACCTATCTATACAAATAAATAAAATTGAAGTGTCTGTTCGTAATTTCAAAATATCAGCTTTTTACTGAATACATATGAAAGTATTTTAAATATGGTACTTGTCTCTGACTGTTAGTTCCGGTTCATCTCCGAAACGGCTGGACCGATTTTGACAGGACTTCCACTGGCAAATAGCTGATGTTATAAGGAGTAATTTTGGCTTAATTAAAAAAGGTTAAATATAGAAAAAGAATTAGGGTTTCCGTGCAGGCAACAGCTAGTTAACTAATAAGATAAAAGCCTGTTTTAACCTGGGACCAAACTTATTTCTGGAATGAAAAGACTTGCTGCACTGACCACTAATAGATTTGGATCAAGATACATAACAGTATCTTCCAATCCAAGTAAGGTACCTATGTAAACTGACCTACATCATCATCGTCAGCCTACAGCAGTCCACTGCTGGGCATAGGCCTCGTCAATCGCACGCCATTCAACTCGGTTCTCGGCAACTCTCATCCAGTTGCTACCAGCCTCCCTGTGGAGATCGTCGCTCCACCGAGCCTGAGGGCGTCACACCTTGCTGATTCGCGATCTCCACTCAAGAACACTTCTAGCGTCTACCCCAACGGCTATCGGTTCTGCGGCGAATATGGCCGGCCAATTGCCACTTCAGCTTACTTATTCTGTGAACTATGTCGACAACTCTGGTTCTCTGTCAGATCACCTCGTTGCGTATGAGATGCCTCAGAGAGACTCTAAGCATAGCACATTCCAACCCTCGCCGAGTGACCTAAAATTTATGAACCAGCCGTACCGTGTGTGTCCACGTTTCGGCCCCGTAAGTCATAATAGGCAGGACGCACTGGTTGAAGACCTTCGTCTTTAGGCTCTGTGGATTTTGCTACTAGAAGACCCGGCGAAGCTTCCCAAATGCTGCCCACCTACATCACTAAGCATGTAATCTTGGATGCGGTAGGCGAAGAACCAGGTGAAGTTGTACATCTTGGGAGAGAACTAAAAGGTGATAAGTACCAAGTACTTTGGGACACCAATCCGACGACCGACGCCTTTTTCTGTTACATTTAGTACAGCATTAGCCATAAATACTAAATTAAGTAATCCTATTACTCGGTCTTCTCACAGAACCACACACATTCAAACATTATCGTCTTCCATTCATCAGCAAACAAGTCCAATACAGGGTTGGTCTCCACGAGCGTGTTGAGCATCGTCAGCATATGCGGTATAGGGGAGGTGGATCGAGCTACGGTGCGACAAAATGGGACACTAAAGTTTATGCTTTCTAGAGCGATTATAATTATTTGGAGCAACATGTGCTTCCCGAGTCACGACGACACTAACAACTTCTAATTTGCTGGAAAATTCCCAATAAAAAACTACTTTACAACTTGCACAACCTGGGAATCCACCCTTATTTGCTTGTGTGCGACCACTGGACTCGTTAGTTCTGCGGAATAATTCAAGAGGCAGTGACATCTAGCGGCAGCTCGCAGAACCACTTATATTCACAAAAATCTTAAATTTGGAATTAAATAAATGTTTGCCTATTTGCTATCCGTTACCGACAAACTGTTCAACTGTTCTTCTAGCGTCATCTATTATCGCAACAACTAATCATAAGCTCCGACAATGCGCCGCGAGAGGGCGTCAAAAGGATCGAATCTCAAACGGTTGAACTTTTCTTAAACTGCTATTTTCCATTGAGTTTCTTCTACTGACCGCTAGGTGGCGTTAAGAGCGCGATTAACAAAATTGCGAAAGAGCAATACTATAATTTCGACATTATTTTTATTCTGTAATTTGGCGTAAGACACATTTATAACACTGTTGCTACGTCATAGAGTCCTTAATTCAATGCATACTTCATCGCGAATATAAATCAACACACCCTCTGAACAACGTACAGGACCAATTTCCTTTGTTTTTTCCTTATGTTTAAGTTTTTATATATTTTTTTACTGTTAATTTCGCCTTTTTTTTTTCGTCCTGTGCGGACTAATAAATACCTAATCTTTCTTTAACTGTTTAAACTATTCGCCACTAGATGGCGATAAAACCATAATCTACAAAATTGCACAAGCGCAATTCTGCAACGTGATCAATATTGCGACATTAGTTTTGCGAAAGACTTTTTATGACGCTATCTTACGTCAGAACGGTCAGACACTCCAATGAAACGCATGGTCGGGCGCGAATTTGATTCTCAGTGAAGGTCGAATCGTATCTTGTGTGTAAGCAGTACCTTTCTTTGTAACATGTTCCTTTCAACGTATCGTCAACGGTAGAGGTGTTACGAAAGAGACGGATTATTGACATCGTGTATGCGCATTGTCGTACGATGATTATTTAGATATTTCGTGTGGAATTTAGTGTTCGGGTGTGTGATGTTGTCCAATAGTTTTACAGTTATCTTGAGATTTCACCATGAAATTGAGTCGGACTTTGCACCGCGTATCGGTATAAAAACATGGTGACTTTTGCTTGTTTCATTGACTTTTTTGTCACTGACTTCCGAAACCCAAGTTATTTTCCACAAATTTTGTTTTTTTTTTTAGAAGTCGGTTATTTTACTTGCAAAAACTTTTTCTGCAACGCCTTCAACATGACTGATCTGTAGGCTCAGCCTTCGTGAGAACCCAATCCAAAGGTCGGAATGTAAACTACCACCAATCGAAGGCCTACTAATGACTGAACGTGAGCCTGAGATCTAGGCCGTCGTTAGACTTAAATGTGAACTTTAACTTAATGTAAATTTGGTTCAATTTGGTATGAAACGCTACTGTACCTAGTTTGGTTCAAGTCATAGTTCGTTCAATAGATGTTGGCCTTAACCGCGGTTCAATAATGAGGTTCAAACACGTGATTTTAGATAGCTGAGATGAATTAAACTATTAACGGCGCGACATTGAGATTGGCACAGCTTTGCGGATTGCATTGTTTGCCTGCCTTTTCCCAACTATGTTGGGGTCGGCTTCCAGTCTCACCGGATGCAACTGAATATCGGTATTTTCCATGGAGCGACTGCCTATCTGACCTTCACATCCCAGTTAGTACCGGGTAATAAGATACCCCTTGGTTAGACTTTCGGGCCACTGACTACCTGTGACGACGGTCAAAGATCTACAAATGACAGCCGGGACCAACGGCTTAACGTGTTTTCCGAGGCATGGAGGAAACTCGGTATGCAATAGGTGGTCAGTATCCAGAGAACAACTTTGGCCATCGGATTGATCCGAGTGGCTGTTATTATTTAGCTACGAGATCATTTGCGGATTGCATTGAGTAGAATCTTTTCTGTTTACTTTTCACGAATTTTGATTTCTGTAATTAAAGATGTGCGTGTCGGACTCGCTCACTGAGGGTTCCATATCACAGAAACCAAAGCCTATTTAGATGTCTAAATAGGAATTGGTTTCTGTGAAACTGAACAACTTTCTCCTTGGGTTCAATATCGTAAATGAGAAAAAAATATGAGCTGTCCCATACAAAATTTCAATACCTACTCGACCCAAATATATGGGACAGCTGATAATTTTTTCGTATTTACGATATTGGACCCTTGGAGAAAGTTGTTCAGTTTGATGGTCTGCAGCATATCCTTTCATATGACCCTTTCTGTAACACCCTGTATACTTTTAATAGACATTTAACATTTATGTACTTCCTTATAGACAGGCAGTCGCTCCATGTAAAATACTCGTATTCAGCTGCATCCGGTTAGACTGGAAGCCGACCTCAATATAGTTGGGAAAAGGCTAGGCAGATGATGATGATGTTGATGTACTTCCTTATATTTTATTGTTGACATTGTAGACATAGTTTTATGATTTATTAATTGCTTTGCATTATTGTATTCATTTTAATTTTAGAATTGACGTTATCTTCTGACATTTACCATTTTTGTTATTTCTTAAATTGTATTGTCGACATTCTGAGAATATTTATTGATCGACTTGCTTTGTCTTTCTTGTTTTTATCATTGTAATAGATACAGGTATTTGTTGTATGTAATTTACTGAATTTAATTTACATTGTACGCCAAAATTAAATGGCAAAACATAGAGCACATAAACTTATACTGTCACTTACAATTTTGATTCTTTGATTTATCTTCCGTGATTGTTCATTATTTTGAGCTCCCGATATTTCGGCGCTGTTGCAAGCGCCATGATCGCGGGTTGACTGGAGAATGCGGGAGGATGGAAAATGATGGTATGTATGTGTACCTGCCAGTAGCGAAGGGTCGATTTTTGTAAGAGGTATACAGAATACTGTCTATGCCATTTTTCAAAGGGAATCCGGTAGGAATCGAGTTGTATGGAACCTTAGAAACTGGTACATGCACTCCCAGATACCAGATAAGGAGAACGTCTTGTCCAAAGGCCTAAACAATAAATCAAAAGACTCGTTAGACCTTTGAAAAGACATTGTCCCCATTCTGAGTTAGCCGTGGGCTAGTAAGAGTGGTCGCGTATGTTACGATACAGGTATTTTGAAGGTCAAGAAATCAAAATACGAGTACTTTGAAATTGCGAAGTTTTTATAGCTGTTGCGGGTTGCAAGTTGGAACCCAGACTTTAATTTGTGTTATTTATTTCATCACCAACGTAATCTAACTGTATTCCTCTTAGAGTTAGTTAGACCAGTCCCGGATTTCTATGTAGCGGGCCACATAGAATTTTGTCATCGGTTATTAAAAAAAAAAACAGCTGTTTCCCAGAAAAGTGCAATATCTACACGGTCAGAATGATGTACTGAATACGTGGTAACCGTTTTCGCCTCGGTGATTCCACCCCGTATAATTGGTCCAAAATTCAGCAAAGCGAAATCCGCTCGCTGATGTAGTCATAAGATAGTCATGTGCGCAATTTTATTTAATCTATTACAATAAGTTTCTATATAGTTATAAGATTATAATCTGACATGCTCACTAACATTATCATTACACCAGAAACGGGATATTTACCATGTTTATTGATTTGTGCTTGCAACAGCGCCGAAATATCGGGAACTCAAACAAATCAATTCTTTTAAGTTTTTTGACACAGGCAACTGAAGATTGTCTTGCTTTCTAGAATAGGCCTACCTTAGAAGCTTCCACTGTATACGGTTCTGCGCTTGTCACGTCCAGGTAGTACCCGTTGTTTTTATAACACCATCATCCCATCTACGACGCTGTCTATTGCCATTAACTGGGCACAACTCTGAGCGCAACTAAGCCCTGACTGCAAAACCCAGGATCTCTTTCATAATCAGCCTACAATGGTCCCACAGCTGGGACACAGGCCTCCTCTCTATGAGAGGGAATGGGCTATAATCCACCACGCAGGCCCAGTGCGGGTTGGTAGATGTCACATGTCTTCGAATATTTTTGTTCTAGGACATGCCAGTTTCCTCACGATGTTTACCTTCACCGTTTTTGAGGGCAGTGGTGATGAAATAAATTACAAAAGCGCCTGCCTGGGTTCGAACCCAGGACTTACTGTTCGTAAGTCGGGGTCGCCACCACTGGGCCACCGCTGCTCTCTCTCTTGCTCAGCAGTAACTTTAGCTAGTCTTAGGACGTATGTTTATTAATGTCCTGTCAGTTTCGGATCTTTTTTAACCGGCTTCTAAAAAAGGAGGTGGAACCTGTATGTATTCAGCCAGTTGCTTTTTTCTTCTTGTTGGTTTCTCCGTGATAACTGGTTCGATGTGTTTTTTTTTTTTTCGTTTGGTTGAGGATAATGCGCGTTGGTCCCATATTAATTTTATTAAGTTAACTTTCTGAGTTATCGTCTACAATATGCATTTTTACTTTTTCGCCTAGACGAAGAAAAATAAACGACTTCCAAAAAAAAACACTATAAAGTGCTCATCCACCTATGTGGATGATGTGCATGTGCATATCTTCATTGACTTTTTTGCCACGGACTTTCGAACGTAAAGTTAAATTTTAGCCTTTTTAGTGTTTTTTGGAAGTCGGTGTTTTTTTGCAAAAAGTTTTTTATTTTACTCTTTTTAGTTTTTGTGCCCACACAAATTCTTGTCATGACTTAATTTTTACATTATAACTAGAAGTTATAAAGGCATCATTATGTCTTTAACATAACCCAAGAAGAAAAAATACGTAGGTATTAAAGGAAAAAAACAAACTACTGAACCGATTTTGATGAAATTTCTATGGGACCAATCGGAAGGCATAATGTTTCAAATCGGTTCGTAAATGACGAAGTTATGAGGTGACAAACATTAAAAAATATACAACCGAATCGAGAACCTCCTCCTTTTTTTGAAGTCGGTTAAAAAGAGGTAACTATGTCATGTTTTTGGGCTTAATTGACAAAAACCGCTGCTGTCGAAGTCACTTCACAAACATTACAACTACGCATAGACGCTTGCTACAGGTTCTAATTAACCTGACCTAGAGTATGAAGAAATCTGTTTGACATCCAACTCATGGAGTTTACACCACTACAGTCAACTGCACGTCTAAAAAAAACTAGTTTACATGACCAACCACCACACCTGTAATTCCAGAAGGATTTTGCAGAAGTGTAAAAAATAGACACACATTTTTCACACTGATGTCTTCATCATCATCATTTCAGCCGAAAGACGTCCACTGCTGGACATAGGCCTCCCCCAAGTGTCCCCACATTGTTTGGTGCCGTGCGTCTCGCATCCAGCGGATCCCTGCAACCTTCACCAGGTCATCGGTCCACCTAGTGGGAGGCCTTCCAACGCAACGTCTTCCAGTTCGCGGTCGCCACTCCAGAACTTTCCGGCCCCATCGGCTATCCGTTCTGCGAGCAATGTACCCTGCCAACTGCCACTGATGTCTTAGTCCCATGTAATATGAGGCGAGCCTCTTGCCATGCATCGGGCACAAATCTAGACTCCGTGGCTGCTACTTAGAAATTCCTGTAGAAATAATTCAAAAACACTTTCACCAACCTGGGAATCGAACCCGGGACCTCATGCTCAGGAGTAGAGTTTGTGATGAGTGGACCAAAAAAGCGGCGAATTAAGTAAAGGCCAATTAAAAGGCCAATTATTGGTCGTAAGTTAGTGTGATTGACTGTATGTGCTATTTAATTTGGGAATTCCATGTTAAGGATTAGTAATGGGAAAATTTTAAGATTTCGAAAATGATTGCTCATTCTCAATGCTAGTTTGTGGTCAGCCCGTGTTTTTATGCATTAGAAGAGAATTGTGTGAATTCTATTTTAAGTGATAGGATTACTCACAGATACCTCTTCAAGGGCGGTTCAAGCGCAGGCTACACGTGGCGAGGGTAACTATACTGGGTGTAAACAGACCCTTCACGTAGCCGTCAACAAGCATTCTGTACATCAAACTAAGTAACTTTACGCAAAAATTATTGCTGGGAATCGACTTTTTTTTTGGGGTGAAAAATCACGTTTCACGGTAGGACTCGATGGAAAGCACTCAAAGCATTGTGCTGATGGATGTATTGAACAGTACGGGGGTCGTGGAGGTGTGTAAAGTAAAAATCTTATATTCAAGACATGTATTTTTTTTTAAAAAAACTTGTGAAAAAGTTGTAACTTTGACCCCCAATATCTCCGTAACTAGAAGGTTCCCAGGTATGGTCTAGAACAAAAAAATGATCGCAAAAACGGGGAGAACAAGCGGCTTTTGGCTTCGTTAAGGGTCTTGTTACACCATTTATTTATAATTGTATAGTCTAGTATATATATAGTCAGTCTATATACCATAGTCACCTTAAATTAAACTATTCTAGGTCCTAGTAAAGTGCCTTTCGGTTATGTAAAGGGTCTATTTACACCCTTTATAAACTAAACGAAGCTTTGACGAGCTAAACTATGGGGACACAGAAAACTACAGACGGACGAGCGAGCGAGCATACCAAGCAACAGACCTAAGCTAAGCTTACGAGGTGTACGAATAGCATCGCTGGCATCGTCGAATGTCTGCGTCAGGATGGCCGGTTGCCTGTATCGGTTCGCGTCAGGCTGGTGACCAAAAATTGCTACCTATTTGCTACCTTTTACTACCTATAGTCAATTAATTGCTACCTAATTTGGAAACAAAATAATGGGACTTCAAAATGACCAGCCATTCTGATATCAGGATGGCTGGTCAACCCTCCGTTTGTGTGAACTATTCAAATTCGTGTTATTATTTATACTTGAATAATTGCTACCTAATTGCTACCCTCACGTATTTCAATGTCCACCTTGTAACTTTAACGAGTAAAAAGTTGTGACCATTTGATTTTTTTACAGGGAATGGATTATAGTAGGAGAGCCGACTGCAAAATTTCCAACCTACTTGATACCGCGATAAAATGCACAATGGGTTCTCATAAAAGTGATGCTAAGTCCGAATTTGATAGTCTGCCACGGCGGAACTTGCCGAAAGTAAAAAAAAAAAACATTTTCGGTGCGAAAAAGGGGGCGTTACTTTACCCATCTGATACTGAAATAATAGTTATGGCATCAGTTACAAATTTACTGGTAGATACAGAAAAGCGAAATCTGTCAGTATTTTTTTTTGCCGGAAGTGGCGCATTCCGAGGCCCATGAAAGCACATGGACTCGGACTTGTGCAATGCCACCTCGAGACCCAATTGCCGGATCCTCTCCACGATTATCGCAACCCCGCGTGTCATGTATTCGGCCGCCGCCTCGTGCGACCTCCGTTGTGCCAGCACCAGCGTGTCGTCAGCGTAGCAAACCACGCTGACGGCACTAGGGAGGTCGGTACGCAGCACCCAGACATTCCAAACAACCAAACATTCTGTCATTGTAACAAAACAGTTCCCAGTACCAAGTCAAGCGGCAATGCAAATGGCGGGCGGTGGCGTTAACCGTCTGTTTTTTTTTATGGCTATACCTAAAGATTAAGCCAGGTATCATGTCGATATAATTACAATCAAAACTTTGCGGGAACGCGTTAAAGAGGATATACTAAACTAGCTGCTAAACCAGAATTGCTAATATTCTACAAACCTACTACTAGTGAAAAAAACTCACCTGTAGATATTTTTATAGGTTACTACCTAACACAGACCTTCATAATACATGCAATACAATAAGCCTTCAGTAATTAAAAGGTCCGTAATCTGTACAATTCCAAAATACGGGTTCTACGGATGTTGCTTACATAATCTCGTCTGTCAAGGTGTTTCGGCAGAAAAAGCGTTGGCAGACTTATATATTCCAGAAATGAGAATTCATACCTACCGACTGAAATTGGTTTCATGTTGGTATAAGATGGGTATATTTAGGGGTCCCGATGGGGTCACCATTGAGAGCGTCTGTCAAGCACTTCCAGCAAAAAAAAATACTGACAGATTTCGCTTTTCTGTATCTACCAGTAAATTTGTAACTGATGCCATAACTATTATTTCAGTATCAGATGGGTAAAGTAACGCCCCCTTTTTCGCACCGAAAATGTTTTTTTTTTTACTTTCGGCAAGTTCCGCCGTGGCAGACTATCAAATTCGGACTGAGCATCACTTTTATGAGAACCCATTGTGCATTTTATCGCGGTATCAAGTAGGTTGGAAATTTTGCAGTCGGCTCTCCTACTATAATTCATTCCCTGTAAAAAAATCAAATGGTCACAACTTTTTACTCGTTAAAGTTACAAGGTGGACATTGAAATACGTGAGGGTAGCAATTAGGTAGCAATTATTCAAGTAAAAATAATAACACGAATTTGAATAGTTCACACAAACGGAGGGTTGACCAGCCATCCTGATATCAGAATGGCTGGTCATTTTGAAGTCCCATTATTTTGTTTCCAAGTTAGGTAGCAATTAATTGACTATAGGTAGTAAAAGGTAGCAAATAGGTAGCAATTTTTGGTCACCAGCCTGACGCGAACCGATACAGGCAACCAGCCATCCTGACGCAGACGGATATTTCGTTGGCATCGTTTGTATCGCTGAGGTAGCTTATCTAGTAGTTCACGGTGTGAACCGGCGAAGTATGAAAAGAGGTGCAACGATACTCGCCCGGCTCGCTCGCTCGCTCGCTAGCCGGTAGCTGGTAGCGTGGCCTGCGCTTCAAGCGCTGTGCGAGCTATGCGACTGCACCGGGCGCCGTCATCAGGAGGGCGCAGAAAACGCCTGAAATGTTCTTCAGCTTATTAAACGAAATGGTTGGTAGGTAAATTATGAATTCCCAAATGTAACCAATAAAACTATAACTGGCAGGTCGCAGGTCTACAGGAAGAAATTTCTATGAAATAAGCAGTTCCTTTGTGGTCTTCTATTTTAATGCAATGTCCTGTTAAGTATTTATTGTGTACATAAATACATTATAATCGTTTTAGTGGTAAAACAATCCTACTAATAATATACATGCGAAAGTTTGTGGGGATGTAATGGATGTCTGGATGTTTTTTACTCTTTCACGTAAAAACTGTTCAATCGATTTGGATGAAATTTGGTACTCAGATAGTTTATAACCTAGATAGCTTACATAGGATAGCTTTATTCCGTGGGACAATTACGGAACTAACTAAAGTAATAAATGAACTTTTAGGAACCAGTCTTACGAAGGGGTATAGTGTTACCCAATATTAACTGGGTTGTGGAGGTCAGATAGGCAGTCGCTACATGTGAAATACTGGTATTCAGCTGCATCCGATTAGACTGGAAGACGACCCCAATATAGTTGGGAAAAGGCTGGCAGATTATGAGGTAAGTATCTTTGAAATAAATAAATTAATGAAGGAGCTGTTCAATTCTTACCGTGGACGGTACCACTTAGCAACTCATAGTTTACCTAACTGATAGACACATAATTTAATAGTTAGGAAAGAAAATCCTGAATAGTAGTTTAGAAAATGGTAGCGGTACGATAGCTAATATTGAATCAGTTATTTTGCTGGCAACAAATGTCGCAAATTATAAAGTAAACAATAATTTATTAACAGCACTTAATCATTATAAGCTTATTTATTATCAACTAGCTTTTGCCCGCGGCTTCGCTCGGGTTTATTTAGAATTTAACAATTAAACTCTTAACACACTACTAAAGTCCTAGTCCTAGGCCTAGTGTAGGGAGTCTTCTTTTTTTTTAAAAAAAACAATGACAGTTTCTATAATAATAAATGATTCAATCATGATTCGAAAGACACCTATTATCATAAGAACGCGCGTTATTGTAGTTTTCCTCGGGACAGTACCTTTTTTCGGGATGAAGGTAAGGTAAGGTAGGACTCTAAGGCCTACGCCATACTTGACGGAAATTCCGTCGCGCATCTTCCGCGTCGGAACGCCAATACATGTTATTGCAAATAAATGACTAATAACGGGCAAACTACGCGGATGATCGGTTGTTCCGTCGCGGACCGCACGCCCTCGGCGTCTGTTCCGGATTTACCGCAACGGAAGTTCGGTGTCGGAATTTCCGTCAAGTGCGGCGTAGGCCTTAGTCCGTATCTGTACACCCGAAAACGTATATGCAAAACAGGATGACCTGTTCAGTGGTTTAGGCGTGAAAAGGCGACAAACAAACAAACTTACTTTCGCATTTATAATATTAGTTAGGGGAGGATAGTTAGCATTAGGACCAGTTATTTTCCTGGCAACAAATGTCGCAAATGATAAAGCAAACAATAATTTATCGACAGAACTTAATTTTCAATCATTATAAGTTTATTTAGTACTAGCTTATGCCCGCAGCTTCGCCCGCGTGGAGTTCGCGAATTGCTCACGAGATCTTACTTCTGGGATAATAAGTAATCTATGTATGTATAGTATAGATTACTATTATGTATGTACTATAGACATGTCTCATAATTTTAATTGATGAGTATGTACATCATTTTTTGAGTCAATCGATCCAGAAAATAATAAGTTTCACAGAAAATTCAACCCCCCATGTCACCCTCTTAGGGGTGAAATTTCGAAAAACTCTTTCCTAGTGGATGCTTACTCTTCACAAAGAATTCCCCTAAAAATGTCATGTCTCTAGGACCAGCGGTTGTGGCTGTGCGTTGATATATCAGTCAGCCAGTCAGGACATTAAATTTTTAATGGGGGATAATTTTGGAAAAACTGTGATACACGTTTCTCATAATTTTTTCTGAAGAGTATGCACAAATTTTCAAGTCCATCGATTCCGAGAATAAAAAGTTTCACAGAATATTCAACACCCCAATTTCACCCTCTTAGGGGTTGAATTTCGAAAAATCCTTCCTTTTTTCTACATTATAAAGGAAATCTCTGTGCAAAATTACAGCTTTCTAGGTCCAAGGGGTTGGGCTGAGGGCACGCCACCATAGTGGCGATAAGTCCCCTCTTTGAGGAGTGGCTAGAGAGGCGCCACGGCGCCCTCACCTACCGCCTGACGCAGGTCCTCACCGGACACGGTTGTTTCGGGAGGTTCCTGCACCGAATCGGGCGGGAGGAAACGCCCGGGTGTTTCCACTGCGAGGATCGTCCGGAGGACACGGTGGAGCACACCGTGGAGGTCTGCCCCGCTTGGGCGGAGCACCGCCGTGTCCTCGTAGCGGCGATTGGCGGCGGCGATCTCTCGCGTCAGGCCTTGGTTCAAGCCATGGTCCGGAGCGAGAGGGAATGGGAAGCCGTCACCTCCTTCTGCGAAGCAGTCATGCTAGTGAAGGAGGTGGCGGCACGTGAGAGAGAAAGAACCTCACGTCCCAGTCGCCGCGGGAGACGCCCTGGGCGTTGGGGGTCACGTGGTGGCTCCCGGCCACCGTAGGCGCCGGCCTGTGGACGGCGAGTTATGGGCCAGCTCGCCGTCCGGCCGTCTTATGACGACAGGCCGTGTCGACGGCGCGTTCGTGTTCCACGCGCGCCTCAAAGAGATGTCAGCAAATAAGTAGGGGTCCGCAAGGGCCGATGCCTGCCAGGGCTGCGGGACTGTTCGAAAGAGATACCGTGGCCCTGGAACACAAAGGGCAAAGAAGGAACCTGGATGGGTTTTAGTCAGTACAAGTCTGACACTCCCTTCCGCTCCGCCCAGAGTGGAGGGGTCATTTGATGATTTCCCATCCGGAAAAAAAAAAAAGGGGTTAGGCTGGGCGTTCATGAGTCAGTCAATCAGATAGTCAGTCAGGATTTTTCTTTTTATTTATATAGATTACCATTATTTGAGTGACCATCTCAAACCAAGGTATCAATATTTCACATAATTATGTAATCTAAATTGATATTACTATGAACTAATATTTGCAAGATATAAGCATGAACACATTGTACACTAACACACTACACTAACTTTACATATTTCAGCGTTGACGTTGACGTCCACAGCTGGACACAGCCCCCCCCCCCCCCCCCCCAAACTATTCTTTATTACCTATTGAACTTTAAAAGTAAAAACTAATATTACACGTATAAATGCGAAAGTTTGGATGGATAGTTGTTTGTTACCCAATCACGCCACAACGGCTGAGCAGATCTGGATAAAATTTGGCACAGGGATGGATTATTGTCTGGTATAGTACATATATAGATTACTAATTATTCTAGAAGTAAGATCCCGTGGGCAATTCCCGAACTCCACGCGGGCGAAGCCGCGGGCATGCTAGTTGTTAATAAAATAAAAGCAATCTGCCTGTGTATTTTACCCCATCTAGCGGCCGCCGCGCGTCATTGGCTGATAGCGCGATTGCTTCGATGAGCTCGACGGCCGATAGTTCACAAAGGGCCTCTTCGCTTTCGGATGACTCGGTGGTTTCCGAGCAACGTTGGGGCGTTTCCAGTTTAAATTCTTGAATACTAAGTTGTGGCTTATTTTAATCAGCGTGTCCTTTTGCTGTTTTTATTATCTCCGATAAGTTTTAACCAAAGAACAAGTTATTTGGCTTAGTGTTTTGGAGTCAATCGACTCCGAGAATAAAAAGTTTCTCAGAAAATTCAACACCCCATTTTACCCTCTTAAGGGTTGAATTTCATAATATCCTTCCTTATTCCTTGTCTACATCATAAAGGAAACCTCTGTGCAAAATTTTAGCTTTCTAGGTCCAAGGGCTTGGGCTGGGCGTTGATGAGTCAGTCAGTCAGTCAGACAGAAATTTATTTATATGGATAGATAGATCAATTGGAGGAGCTTTTGGCTAAATAATAACAACCGCTCGGGTCGATCTTCACCCACTACATACTAAGTTTCCTCCGTGCCTCGGAAAGCACGTTAAACCGTTGGTCCCGGCTGTCATTTGTAGATCTTTGACAGTCGTTAGGTAGTCAGTGGCCCAAAAAGTCTGACAATCAGTCTTACCAAGGAGTATCGTATTACCCAGTGCTAACTGGGTTGTGGGGATTATATGATAGGCAGTCGCTCCATGTAAAATACTGGTATTCAGCTGCATCCGGTTAGACTGGAAGCCGACCCCAACATAGTTGGGAAAAGGCTGGCAGATGATGAGATAGATAGACCAATTGTATATTATTGAATTTTCTTCTGGTCACAGTTGCGTATCCAAATAATTACAGGTCTGTTTTAAGTCGTTACAGTATTTTGTACCCAGAAATAAACTGTTGCTTCGTGGTTGTTGGTCGCAAGCGTGCCTGCTGAGCATGAGGTCCTGGGTTGGATTCCCGGGTCGAGCAAAGTGTTATCGGGTTTTTCCATTAGGAATTTTCCAGTAGATGGTTGATGGCAATAGGGGGATTATATCATAAGTAATCCCCATATTCATTACCATGTGTTTCCTGCGACTTTGACGATGTCGTCGACCCAACAAGCTTTAGGACGGCCCAGGTATCTTTGGCCAAAGAAATACATACCCACTTGACATACCCTTAAGGTGTACAGTAAGAACAACATGATTTGTTTATAATTTAATTGCTTAAATTCTTTTGGAAATAATTTTAGAATTGAATGCCTCATTGGTCAAGCGCGCCGCTGAACATACGTAAGGTCCTATATTCGATTTCCAGGTTCTGCAAAATGGGAACTTCCCAGCAGCAATCCGAAGCCCGATTGATGGCATATGGCTCGCCCCCTATTACGTGGGACTTGGACATAACTGACGAAATGCGAATCGTTAATAACAAAAGTGCTTATCTACTGAAATTCCAACATTAGCGAAGAATACGACTAATTAGTAATTTTAACGATAATTATGAAATATGAATACTTTGTAAGTCGTTAATAATGTTGCAATAAAACATTAATGCACAATACATAATTATAATTACTCACTTCCGCCTAACATTCGTGACTCTAAAACTTTATTTCTGTTCAAAAAGCAAGTCAAAGAACATTACCTCTCCTCTATACTGTGATATTCTGGATATATACAGTGTGAGTCTTTCTAATGTGCACATACCAAAATGAGAGAATCTATGCTTAATTTTATCGATGGAAAAAATATTTAAAAAAATCTAAATATTTTTTTTATATTTTTTATGGAATTTTTAAAAATTTTGTCCATTACTGTGACCCCAGTGTAAACAAAACGGTGTAACTTTTAAACTGAATTATCTATCGCGATGAAACAAACTCCATAATGATCGGAAGTAATTAAGCTTCCTAATAAAATTAAAATTCTGGAAAAAAACTACCCTCAATTGAAAATAAACATCTTTTTTTGGCAAAAATCTGTTTTTTCGTCATCAATTTTTACAATAATTGTAAAATTTCTCAATACGACGCCCCCATTACCTACCTTTTTTATTACTTTACGTTATTCTTCATCGTATTAGCCACGTAATGGTAAAAATTGCATGTTTTTAACTTAATCCCAACATTTCTTATCAACTGTTAAAAAAGGCCCAGCGCACGGCTACGCACTATTGTTTAGCATGTAGACAGCATTTTCTGTGAATTTTATTATTAATGTCGTCTTATTGAGAAATTTTACGATTATTGTAAAAATTGATGAAGAAAAAACAGATTTTTGCTAAAAAAAGATGTTTATTTTCAATTGAGGGTAGTTTTTTTCCCACAATTTTCATTTTATGAGGACGCCTAATTACTTCCAATCATTATGCAGTTTGTTTCATCGCGATAGATAATTCGGTTTAAAAGTTACACCGTTTTGTTTACACTGGGGTCACAGTAGCGGACAAAATATTTAAAAAATCCATAAAAAATATTAAAAAAATGTTTAGATTTTTTTAAATATTTTTTCCGTCGATAAAATTAAGCATAGATTCCCTCATTTCGATATGTGTACATTATAAAGACTCACACTGTATTATAGGTATAAATATTTACAGTACAAGTATTTATTTTAGGGAAATTATTAATCGGGCGAATAAAAATTTAATTGGCGACCAATATACTAAATGGGCGACTATTGTACCAAAGTAAGTAACTATTTATCTGGTCATTGCGGCAAGGAGAATTAAGGAAGCAAGAGCGAGCGAATGCTGAGAGAGACTTGTGGCACCCCGACTCGGACAGGTTAGGTTCGAAGGGGATGGCGGGGTCTAGTGAGCGAGCGAAGTGAGCGAACTAAGACCCCGCCATCCCCTTCGTGTTAGGTTACTTTAAACTCTGTAAACAGAAATAGGAGCCCCGCTCAGCGGGGGTTCGTCGACTACGCCTTATCTACAATCTAGTGATTAATAACCTTGTTTTAAGTTTTTTACAGGAGTCCTTGAATTATCACATAATCGTACTGAACAACTAGTAACTCAAATTTCTATTTTCAAGTCGCTGTTTTAAACATTAGTATTAGCCCACTGTTTGTCGCTCACTTAGTATTTCAGTAGCCCATTTTCAATATTTTTGACACCTTTAATATGAATTTATGTTCGCTCGTTTAAATACTACCCTTTATTTAATATGTGTATATTTGTATGTATGTTTATTTTATATAGGCATAACTTTGTTTTAAGTTCCAATTTCAATTTTCCTGTTTTGTCTTTTCTACACACTGTGTCTACATTTCTAATCCTACTTTCCTCTCGCAGGTCTGGATTCTGGAAGAGATTTCGCATGAAATAAGCAGTAGCTTTGTGCTCTTCTATCTTCATGTTATGTCTTGTTGAGTATTTTGTGTGTACATAAATAAATAAATAAATATAAAGGCATAATTTTAAGCAGACCACTGCTAAGCTACGCGTATCTACAGTCGCCAGCAAATTAATTTAGCACAAAGTGTCAATTATCTCCAAATATTTTTAAACCATGAAATGTTGACGGTTAAATTCAAAATCAAATGAGAAAATTTGACAGTTTGTGGTAACTTGATGCGCTGACGACTGTATATTTTTTGTAAGGATGTAAACGGGATCTTCCTTTCGAGTTCTCAGAGCCACAGCCACGTAGGCAGCATGTAAGCACGGATGCATGTCTGATAAACAAATGAATCGCGGAGCTAACGTGGTAACTGCACATCCTATGTAGTAGTGGATGGTCGTCTTTATAACTGAAAACATAATGTACTTGTCTCTGAATAATGTTGAGTTTTATACCTTGCCCATAGAGTACAGCTAGGAAATAATTTACGATTTTGACATTTTAAAATCTATGTTTGTTTACGTATTGTCAGAAAAGATCACATCTATATAAATACTAGCTGTTCCCGGCATGCGTTGCAATGCACCTTTTCCTACTACCTACCTACTACCTACCTACTACCTACCTACTACCTACCTACTACCTACCTACTACCTACCTACTACCTACCTACTACCTACCTACTACCTACCTACTACCTACCTACTACCTACCTACTACCTACCTACTACCTACCTACTACCTACCTACTACCTACCTACTACCTACCTACTACCTACCTACTACCTACCTACTACCTACCTACTACCTACCTACTACCTACCTACTACCTACCTACTACCTACCTACTACCTACCTACTACCTACCTACTACCTACCTACTACCTACCTACTACCTACCTACTACCTACCTACTACCTACCTACTACCTACCTACTACCTACCTACTACCTACCTACTACCTACCTACTACCTACCTACTACCTACCTACTACCTACCTACTACCTACCTACTACCTACCTACTACCTACCTACTACCTACCTACTACCTACCTACTACCTACCTACTACCTACCTACTACCTACCTACTACCTACCTACTACCTACCTACTACCTACCTACTACCTACCTACTACCTACCTACTACCTACCTACTACCTACCTACTACCTACCTACTACCTACCTACTACCTACCTACTACCTACCTACTACCTACCTACTACCTACCTACTTACTACCTACCTACTACCTACCTACTACCTACCTACTACCTACCTACTACCTACCTACTACCTACCTACTACCTACCTACTACCTACCTACTACCTACATACCTACCTACTACCTACCTACTACCTAGTATCCTATGTCCGTCTCCTGGCTCTAAGCTACCTCCTCACCAATTTTCAGCCATATCGGTAAAGCCGTTCTTGAGTTATAAATAGTGTAACTAACACGACTTTCTTTTATATATATATATAGATATAAATTGAAGTGTATGTTTGTAATTTCAAAATAACAGCTTTTTACAGAATGCATATGAAAGTATTCACGATACTTATTTTTGCCTGTCTGTCTGTTTGTTCCGGCTAATATCCGAACGGCTGGACCGATTTTGACGGGACTTTTACTGGCAGATAGCTGATATTATAACTTAGGCTACTTTTATAAAAAATGCTATTATTTTTAGATCTTTAACAGTAGTTACCCTGATGATAATTAAGAAAAAACCAGGGAATCTTAAAAGCCGTCTTACCAGGAACTAGCTTCTGGAGGTCAGATTGGTCGCACCGTGTAAAATACTGGTATTCAGCTGCATCCGGATCAGACGTTTCAGTATTCAACATAGCGGTGTACTCTCAACCACACATCATTTGATTGCTCCTTAACTCGTATTTTCAGTGATTACTGACATGTGACTGACCATCATCATCAGCTTGCTCCTGCTCTTATCCCACTTTTTTGTGGTGGGCGCAGCATGTCTTGTTCTTCCATACTTCTCTATTCCTCGTCATCTCATCAGACACCTCCTTTCTAGCTATATCATCCTTCACAGTCCATCCATCGTTTCTTTGGTCTTCCTCGACTCTTATACCCATCCACATTCATACTCAAGTCTGTCTTCGCAACAGTTTCCTCATTCCTCCGCATCACATGAATAGTTTTTTTTTCCTTGGGGTACAAGAAAAACCTTTCTATAAGGTACTACCAGCGGCCAGTATCATATAAAAACATGCCCAACCCACTTATGTACAAGTTGGTCATGCTTCACATTACATGTAGGTTGTAACTCGAAACGTAACCAATTAAAATTGAGAAGAAATGGTCAAGGACGCACGCAACGCACTGAGCATAGGGTTGACAAAAATTTGGTACAAGAAAAAAATTCATCTCACTATCTTTACCCACCTTACTAATATTATAAATGGTTCGCGTGGCTGAGTTTTGGGCTAAACATATTTAAACTTTTGCCATCGAAACGCTAAGAAGAGGCATATTATAAATTACTATAATTACTATTATTACTTTACTAATATTATAAATGCGAAAGTAAGTTTGTTTGTTACCTTTTCACGCCTAAACCACTAAACCGATCATCCTGAAATTTTGCATATACGTTGTCAGGTGTACAGAAACGGACAAAGGGTACCTTTCATCTCGAAAAAAAGTACTGTTTCCGAGGAAAACAACAATAACGTTCTTATGATAATAGATGGCGCCACGTGTCTTTCGAACCATGATTGAATTATATTATTACAAGCAGAGTACAACCCGAATTGATTGTCAAATTCTAAATTAAAGCGAGTGAAGCCGCGGGCAAAAGCTAGTACTTTTAAGTGCAAATTTTGCGAAGTGCACATTTTGCGTCAAACCCTTTATAAATGCGAAAGTTTTGTGAGGATGTTTGTTACTGTTTCACGCAAAAACTGCTGACCGGATTTGGATGAAATTTAGCACACATGTAGTTTATAACCTTAATTAACACATAGGTTACTTTTTATCCCGGCATAGTATAGTTCCATGGTATAATTACCGTACTAACGCAAAAGTTGTTTTAAAACACATTTACACGCCAAAATTAAGTGGTGACTGCTAAACATGGGGTCCTGGGTACAATTCTCGGGTCGGGCTAACTGTTATTGAGTTTTTTTCCATCAGAAATTCCTGATAAATGAATTATTGGTGGCGAAATGTGGGTGTTCATTAAGTAAAGAGAAAGAAAGAAAGAAAACATATTTATACATCCCTGCCTAACTCTCCGGGGACTACAGGCGTTAAGTTTTATGATGGTAGAAGCACGTTTGACAACCCTAACTGTGCGTGTTACTACGTTTTGTTTGTTATGTCGACAGTACACGTGTTGATAATAAAACTGAGAGAGTTTTAAAAGTAACCGAGATTTGCGTAACCAGAGCAACCGTAGTCCATTGGTTGGTCTGACGAGAAATAAGCTTGTTTGGGTGTCTTTGAAATGAAACCATCATCTGCCTGTTTTATCCCAGACCGCCTCTTGCCTTTTTTATCGTGGTCTACTTTCAGTCTAACTAAATGCAAGAATATTGTAAAAAAAATATATTATTAACTTAATTTTTTTCGTGCTTTAAAGTGTCTGGCAGAAATTTCCTTTAACGGGAAGCATCTGGCAGTGTTAATAATATTTTTTTTTACAATCTTTTATACAACATAATTATTTAAAAAGCAGCACTCAGGCTTTCAGAAAAGTAAGTATTATTTTACGAAACTTTAGCAACTGATATTTAAAAATTGTCCGTCGGCACAAGTTAGCACGAATGCATACGTTCACAGTACATACTAACACTTCTCGATGTCACACATTTTATAAACTAGAATATAAGTAATGTCTGACGACCCCGAGATCTTTCTCTATAAACATAACTGGCGAAATGTAGGTAAACCATCTATACAGGGTGTAAACGAACCCTTCACGAAGCCGTTAACCAAGCATTCTGTACATCAAAGTTCAAACAAAGTAATCTACTTAAAAATGATTGCTTGGAAACTTTTATTTTTGGAGCGAAAAATCACGTCGTACGGTAGGACTCAATGTAACGCACTCAAAACATTGTGCTGATGGATGAATTGAATCGACGGGGGTCGTGGAGGTGTTTAAAGTAAAGTTATAACAATAAAAACTTGGGTCAGTGGGTCATCTTAGGGGCGGATTTAAAAGTTGTATTAAAAAAAAACACTTGAAAAATTTGGAATTTTCATCCCCAATATCTCCTTTCTCACTTACGGGATATCTTCCGTGACTATTTGTTATTTTGAGCTCCCGATATTTCAGAGCTGTTGCAAGTGCCATGATCGCGGGTTGACTGGAGAATAAATTGTTAAGAGCAGACAAATCTATCCTATTTCTTTGTCTTTTGCTACGCGCACTACTGGAACTAGACCCTAAGTCACGGCAAAACACACTCACAGCTCACTCAGGTCTTGTGGAGTCCTTATTACGATGCCAGCTGCTACTTTTGACTATACTCAAAACTGTATTCCATACTTGACAATTTAAAGCCATCCCTCGATAGAATTTTTTGTGTTTTCTTATTTCAATTGCTTCTCTTGTCTGCCTTGGTAAGTACCTAACGTTTGTTTGTTTGTTGTAAATCGGGAGCTCACAATAATAAACAATCACGGAAGATATCCCGTAAGTGACAGTATACGTTTAGTTGTAAACCGTGAAATCTTAAAACAGTGTTTGGTCTAGAACAAAAAATTATCGCAATGTCGAGGACAAGTGCCTTTCGGCTTCGTTATTTTTACACCCATTAGGTACTTACGTACACCACTGCCTGTCCAGTCGGCAAAAGCAGGCGTGATGTTACGTTATGTATACTGAATGTATCTACTAATAATACACTTCCTTATAAGACACATCTGCATCGTGAACAATACAAATATTTGTCACGACTTGAGCGTCGAACCTGCAACCTTGGCACGGAAGTGAAGACAATCCGTGCTCTCTGCCTATCCCTTTTTAAGCTGACCAAAATAGGAGGCAAGTCTTTTTGTGAATAGGGTTCCGTCTTAAAACTGGCAAACGTTAAGTATAATATGTATAATTTAAGTTTAATTTAAGTTTAATTTAAATTCAATTTAAATTCAATTTAAGTTTCATTTAAGTTTAATTTAAGTTTAATTTAAATTCAATTTAAGTTTAATTTAAGTTTAATTTAAGTTTAATTTAAGTTTAATTTAAATTCAATTTAAGTTTAATTTAAGTTTAATTTTAGTTTAATTTAAGTTTAATTTAAGTTTAATTTAAGTTTAATTTAAGTTTAATTTTAGTTTGACTTAAGTTTAATTTAAGTTTATTTTTAGTTATAGAAAACAATTAAGTTAATATTTTATTTTTCATTTTTTATTATTCCAAATTACGAAATATTGTCAAACGAAGGTCAGAGTAAAAAAAAACTATTTTTATTTATTTATATCAGGTGAATGGTAATTAGTGACCGACACGTATTACTCATGATAACAAACAACTATCACAAGGAACCATTTATTTTTATACTCTTTCACTTAAATCACAATAACACAGCAGCCGTATGCAACTCGAGCGCACGCGCCTGTGACCTAATAGCTGCGTGACGCCGTTCAGTCTCAATACTATGGTACCGTAAATTCGCTCGTATGAAAACAGCTGATAGGTCACAGGCGCGCTCGCGCGAATTATTGATTTAATCTTTTACTCTGGACGCTCCGTCTTTCTAAATCGTTCACATTATTATGTATTATCTCAATATGAATGATGTACTTAACCAAGATCATGTAAAAATATTTTAATTGAAAAGAGTGTCCATGGAGTTTCTTGCCCATTCTTCTCCATAGAGATCTACGCTTTGTAATGCTCAACAACAGTACTTTCACAAGTTATTATGCCTTGTGTCTGTGACTGTAGCTTCGCCTTCTTTGTTTTTCTAACATTCAAAAGTGCCTGTTATGGTCTAATTGAAATAAATGCTCTGAGTTTGAGTTTGAAAAGTTTTAATTTTTTTGCACGAAACCTTAATCCTTTTTCGAAACAAAAGTTACTCCTTATAACATCCATCCATCCATCCATTTGTCAGTAAAAGTCCCATCAAAATCGGCCTAGCCGTTTCGGAGATTAGCCGGAACAAACAGACAGACAGAAAAGAGATAGATAAAAAACATGATTTTTTGTTATAAGTACCATATATCTTTACACGTATTCAGTAAAAAAAAATATTTGAAATTACAAACAGATAATTAAATTTTGATTAATTTCTAGAGATTTTCATTACAAAAGTATGTTAACACTAGCTTATGCCCGCGGCTTCGCCCTTGTAAAGTTCCGTAGCTGTCCCACGGGATCATACTACCGGGATATAAAATAACCGTATATGTAAATCCAGGTTATAAACTACCTATGTGCCAAATATCATCCAAATCCGTTTAGTAGTTTTTGCACGAAAGAGTAACAAACATCCATCCATCCTCACAAACTTTCGCATTTATAATATTAGTAACATAGTAAGATTAAACAAATTTAAATTATTTTATTCCACACATACCTACATGGGCACTTAGGAAACGCCAAAAGATAGTTGACGGGTCCAAATGCTCGTTTCTTATGCAGAGGAACCGATAAGAAACTGTATAGTTACTATTTTATTCATATTTGGTTTGAATATGTCTCAAAAGCACGCATTATATATTGCAAAATCTTGCCACCCAATAAACACTAAAACGATATTAAAATTTTACTCGATTTTCTTAATATTACAACATTTTTTAAACCTTGAAACCATACTGCCTCTTGCGTAGGTAGAAAACAAGCTAAATATTACTTGACAATAACTTTTTTCTAAGCGTTTTAAAAAAGTTTACAAAAATAGGTTTTTCTGTACGATTAGGAAGTATGAGTAACTGAGGGGTTTGTCCTAGTCTCTTAATGGGCACTTTTATCGTTGATGGGCCATAATCGATGCGGCCCACGGCACTCTATAGGTTGCAACCGCGAAGCACGGACGGAAAGAAACGTTGCGAGAAAAAAATCGGAACATTTTTTTTTTATTTCGGGTTCTTTCGAATGTGAATTTGAATTTGGAAGTGTTAACTGGTGTGTGATTTTGTTATTATTGATTTTCAGTGCCATATATTTTACGGTGAGTTTATTTTTATTGTTTTGTTTTTTTTTTTAATATAATCAATGATATTTTTTTTCTGATTGATCAAGTCGAGTTTTTGTTTGTGTGATTGTGTTGTGGGGTGTACCAAAGAGCGGGTATTTGTTAAATATTTCTTTGTGATTGTTTCTTAAGAAAAATATCAAACATTTTTCAATAAGTCACTTAATAATTACAGATATAATCAAGGTTTGATTGATGTTAGTAATGTTTTGATGCATTATTGTTATTTTGATGTTTTTTTATTTATTTTCATATTGAAAACGATGTGCGGTCGGTTATCTCACAATTATTTGCCGTATCAGATATAAGTTGTAGGTAGATGCATATTTTTTTCAAACTATTGACAAATAAGTCCTTAATTACTTCATGTTCTAATTAGTAAGTCAAATTAAATCAGGTATTTTGTGTTAGTAAACGCTGAAGTATATTTGTTTGGTATTATATACGTACCCAATATGCCCAAAAATGCAAAACAATAAAAATAGCAATATTTTTGGAGTATGATTTCCTCATCGATTGATCTAGGCATTGTGTCACAGTTTCATAAACTAAAATAAAACGCGTAAAGTCAATCCGTCTAGAATCTTTGCTAACAATGACTTTGACAGAACTTCTGTTCCCTACCAATAGAGGTTTCTATTCGTTTTTCTTTTTTATATTTTTCCTGAAGAAGTGTTTTTTAATAGGTACGAATAAAGACAATAAATTAGGTATGCAATAATAAAACTTCGACTACGTTAATCCTCATCAAATGCATAATGTTTCCATACATTGATGTTGGTTCAAAATCAGTTGACCTAATAAACATCTTAAATTCAGTGACATATAACGGATATATTATAAGCATACAATGGTGGAAGGGACACCGTCGCTAAAACGGTTACCACGTATCCAGTACATCATTCTGAGCCTCCCACATAGAAATTTTTTATCGGTAATTAGAAAAAAGTCAGTAGAATTTTTTTTTTAAATTTGGACCAACTTTTTTTTATTTTTTTTTATTTTTATTTAAATTACCGATGAAAAATTTGTATGTGGATTTAGACTGATGTACTGAACACGTGGTAAGCGTTTGTGCGTCGGTAACCCTTCCACGCCGTACAGTTGCCATAGGCGTTTTATTCGAACACCAATGCCAATGGCAGGTTACATTAATATTCGTATTAGTTGAATTGACCCCCAAATATCTCTGATTCAACCGATTGCGCGATCTGTCGGATGGTGTGTATTGACCTTAACCTTTTTAAATGGAATTATCATAATAATATACGTAAGCCGATAGATGCATACTGTAATATGTTAATCAAAAACTTAGGAAATAATTTTTAAGTACATGCGTACCGAAAGTAGAGATTTTTTCTGCTTGTTTAAAAAATGTTAGAAAAAAAAATTTTTTAACTATTATTTCTGGTTTAAAAATATTGCGTAGCTGTAAAAGGCAGCGGAATATAGGGCCGAGTCTATTGCCATAACATCACGCCTGTAGTCCCCGAAGGGTTAGGCAGAGGTGTACCTAATAGTACCTACACTCACATTTCGCCAGTTATGTTTAAGTCTTATGTAATAAGGGTCGAGCCTAATGCCATCAAGGAGGCACAAATCCAGACTTCGTAGTTTCTACTGAGGAATTCCTGGGAAAACCAAATAACACTTAGCCCGACCTGGGAATCGAACCCAGGACTTCGTGGTCAGCAGTCGCGCTTGCGACCACTCGACCGACGAGGCAGTCTAATGATTATACTATAATTATCCTAATTTTGACAGTCGTTACAGATAATCTGTAGGCCCAAAGGCTGACAACCAGTCTTACCAAGGGATATCGTATTATCCAGTACTAACTGGGTTGTAGAGGTCAGATAGACAGTCGCTCCATGTAAAATACTGGTATTCAGCTGCATTCGGTTAGACTGGAAGCCGACCCCAACATAGTTGGGAAAAGGCAGGCAGATGTTGATGATGGTGTTCTATGTATAAAGTATACACCGTTACTAATTTCATATTAATTAAAAATAGATTACCAAATTCTCAAAAAATTAACATAAAAAAGAATCAATAGGGACTTCCTAATTATTAATATGGTAATTAACAAATCACCAAACAAGTTCGTTGGAATTTCGAAAATTCTGAAATTATGCAAACGTTAAGAAATAACATTGTTAATGTGTTATACATTAACTACATTTTGTTCGTTACGTAATCATAATGTAGATTATGATCCAGTTAAGTACTTAAAAGATTGTAATCATGTTTTTAACAATGTTTTGCATAATTCCGGAAACACAATTGAAACTGTTAAACAGAAACGATGTACTTAAACGTTCCCATACATTTATAGTACTTCACTATTCCCATACATTTTGTATGTGTCCCACGTTTGAAGTGAAGTTTTTTTTTTTAATATTTATAATACCATACCAAATAATATTTATGACGAGGACTTTTTGTTTAGAAATTTTTGAGGTACTTATTTCATACTAGCGAGCCGCCCCGGCTTCACACAGGTGCAATATATACATATAAACCTTCCTCTTGAATCACTCTATCTATTAAAAACAACCGCACCAAAATCCGTTGCGTAGTTTTAAAGATCTAAGCACACATAGGGACAGATAGACTTTGTTTTATACTATGTAGTGTTGCCAACAAAAATATGTTTAAAAACCCCACTAATTTCATTACTAATATAGAGAATTGAATTGGTGATTCTTAATTATAATAATTCTAAAAAAAAATATTTGTTACGGTCGCGAATCAATTAACGATCAACATACAACGTGATCATCATCTGCCTAGCCTTTTCCCAACTATGTTAGGGTCGGCTTCCAGTCTAACCGGATGCATCTGAATACCCGTATTTTACATGGACCGACTGCCTATCTGACCTCCACAACCCAGTTAGTACTGGGTAAAAAGTTACCCCTTGGTAAGACTGGTTGTTAGACTTTTGGGGCCACTGACTACCAGTAACGACTGTCAAAGATCTACAAATGACAGCCGGGAGCAACGGCTTAACGTGACCTGGTGGGTAATGGGTGGTCACCCATCCACAGACCAACCTAGGCAAGCACGGCTTAACCTAAAGATCGATCCGAGCGGCTGTTATTATTTAGCCACGAGCTCCTCCACTAACATATAAGGTGATACAGATCTACAATTTGCCAAATACGTAAGAAAATATAAGATTCGCGGCCTACCTTGGCGCTTTCGACTTAACTACATAATATAAAAGAAAGTCGCTTAACGCTGTCTGTCTGTCCCTATGTATGCTTGGATCTTCAAAACTACGCAACGGAATTTGATGCGTTTTATCAGTAATAGCTATATAGTGATTCAAGAGGAAGGTTTATATATTGCACCCGTGCGACGCCGGGGCGGCTCGCTAGCAGTTACTATAAATTAAATAATACTAAATAATCTTTAACTTCCAAAATTTTGCTCATGTATCGAATTAACTTAGTCAAAGAGACCTCTTCCTCAACAACAAGTTATTATGCAAATAAGTGATATACTATGACGAAATTGATTTTGACGGTCATCTCCGTTTCCTCATGTTATTATGAAGGAAGGTAAGAATTTGATTTGATGATTTCTTTGTCTCACAGATGTCTTGGGTGTGTTGCTCATTTTCACTAATATTAAGTGACGCCTGATATTTTTCTGAATAAATATCATGACATGCGGATAATTTTTAACCGACTTCAAAAAAGGAGGAGAGCTGTTCTCAATTCGTCGGAAACTTTTTTTTAAAATGTGTGTTCACCGATTACTCGAAGACACGTGAACCGATTTGGAAAATTCTTTTTTTGTTTGAAAGAGTATACTCCCAATATGGTTCCATAGAAATATTGTCATGATCTGATAATGGACTTTGGAGATATGGAACGGAACTCTTCAATAATAGACAGCAAATCTGTCGTGATTGCTGCAATCGCTTGGATGTTTATTGTTTACACAACATCATAACATAACATTTAGTCTAACCAAATCGTTTATTTTTATTCGCACCTACGCTGCTATAGTATTAGTACTATAAGATTATTCATTTATACACTATACTTTAAGGGTGTAAATAGACCCTTACCGAAGCCGAACGGCACTCGTTCTCCCCGTCATTGCGATCATTATTTTGTTGAGATATAATATCTCCGTAACTATGAGAACCTCATAGTTACGGAGATATTGAGGGTCAAAGTTCCAACTTTTACACAAGTTTTTTTTTTTAAATACATATTTTTAATCAATCAATCAATCATTTTATTGTCAGGCAACTGGGGCCCATAGATAAAAATACACAAAATAATCTTATAAAATAATACACATAAAAAACCTTAATTAACCCCCCGGGGTTTTAATGACCTCCGGTTTAAAACGAAATACTAGTATTTGTTTCGAGTTCCCGATATTTCGGCGCTGTTGCAAGCACCATGATCACGGATAAACTGAAGTTATTGCGTATGGGTTAGAGGTGGGTGTTGAATCAATAAACGGTTTTTTTTAACGACTTTTCATTCGTCAACGTGTTAACTGTTATTCATTAATGAAAAAACAGATTAAAAATATTAACTGTCAATGAACGTCAACGGACTCAATGCGTTATTTCAATATTAATTTATTAATTTCTGAGAATTTAGTCTACTTCGGAAATATTCGTTAAGTACGCCTGAATCTTTCGCCAGTCCTAACTGGCTGGGTAAAGCATGGGAAGCCTGGAAAAAGTACGAAGAAAACGTCATTCCAGTTCAAAAAAATAAAGTAATCTAAATTCTTATCAAATCAATAATCTTTAACTTAATCTGCAAAAAAAATTGTCATTGATCAAAAACGTTGACATATTAAATGGACGATTACCGCTAACGATTGAAGTTTTAAAACCTGTTATTTATTTAACAGCTTTTTTAACCCGTTGACCATTAATGATTAACAGTTAAATTACATTAACAAAAAAACCGTCAATGACCCATGCCTAGTATGGGTGTTTATTAGTAGATAAATCGGTCTACCCTCTTTCTTGTTCGTTTTTTCCACTCAGTACCGCTACCACTGTCACTCGCAACTCGATTCTGTTCCCGACACACGAAACTCACTGTGTCCGCTCGCGAACATTTTTCGACACTTTTTCTGTTTTTGTGTGAGGAGTGATATGAAAGAGACATGAGTAAATGATGCCGTGACGTCTGACAGGGGAGAATTGAAGAAGAAAACGTGTTGCGCCGACCTCAAGTAATATGGGACAAGGGCTGGAGGATGATGATGATAAGTGGTGATGATCAGGAAGACTGATCGCTTGTTTTCCATCCTTATAACACAAAAACAAACGATTGACCTTTGGACCCTCTTATAATCTACCTACGTAAATTTAAATAACTCATTCATTCATTCATGACTCCATACTACATATTACATACATATAACATGTACCTATTTGTATTATAAATACGAAAGGAACTCTATCTGTCTTCCATTACCTTTTTAACCGACTTCTAAAAAAGGAGGAGGTTGTGGGATTCCACCAGCATCTTTTTAGGGTTACGTACCCGGAGGGTAAACAACGGGACCCTATTACTAAGTCTCCACCGTCCGTCCGTCCGTCTGTCAGCGGGCTGTATCTCATGATCCGTCATACGTAGACAGTTGAAATTTTCACAGAATGTGTATTTCTGTTGGCGCTATAACAACAAATAATAAAAATAAATTGAAAATTAAGGGCCGACAGGGACCCGAGAGGGTCGGGGAGGGGGGAGGGGGAGCTTTGAGTCCGACTCGCACTAGGCCGGTTATTTTTTTCATTCGTTAGAAGCCGCCCCCGCGGTGGCCCCTTATTCATTTTATTAACTTTGCTTGAGTAGTTTGTGTTATTTTCTATATTACGTATTTTATCTTATTCATATACGTTGATGACATGATATATTAACATAATAACTTCTCGTTACGAAGTAAAATTTATGTATGACAAGAATTTGTGTAGGATATCTCAACTAAAAAGGGTAAAATAATATAATCATATTTAGTAAAAAAAAAAAAAAAACCGACTTCCAAAAAACACAAAAAGGGAAAAATAGCGTTACTTTCGGAAGTCGGTGGCAATAAAGTCAATAAAACAAACAAAGTCATCGACTTCTGAATGTAAAGTTATTTTTCACATATATTTTGGAAGTTGCTTTTTTTGCCACGACATGGTGTCTACACGAATTTCGATAAAATTTAGCACACAAGAAGGCAATAACCTGAGTAAGTACCTTCATCAGACTTCACATAGTTTGTAACCCGCTAGTTTTATTCCCATGAGATAATCTACAACTTAAATACACGCAGACCAAGCGAGGAAATTACTGTATAATATTTCACAAACACCGAGTGAAGAATTGCCTAACTTAAGTGGCAGTGGGCAGGGCACATTGCTCGCAGAACGGATGGCCGATGGGGCCGAAAAATTCTGGTGTGGCGACCGCGAACCGGAAGACGTTGCGTTGGAAGGCCTCGCACTAGGTGGACCGATGACCTGGTGAAGGTTGCAGGGATCCGCTGGATGCGAGACGCACGGGACCGGTCAATGTGGCGACATTTGGGGGATGCCAGTGGACGTCTTTCGACTGAAATGATGATGATGAATGATGATGACCGAGTGAACTTTGTTCGTAACTCAAAGCTTGGTCAAGATGACTAACAAAATTAACTTTAAGTATAATTCCAAAGGTAAGTCTTTGAACTATGAATCACAAATAAATACACGAGACTTGCGCATAGGCATCATGAAAGGACTAAAGAACTATAGACAAAAACAATTCTGACGAAAGCTTATTTTTTTGCTAGTTGAAAAACGTTTTATTTAATAACTAGCTAAGACGGTTTCGTGTGCGTGGATAACGGTAATTGTCTCACAGGATCGCACTGCCGGGATAAAAAAGTATCCTATGTGTTAACAGGTGAAATGTTAACCATTTAAACATTACTGATTAACCAGAACGAAAGAGACAAAGCACCATGCGCGGGCTAGCTTCGTCACTTTCTTGCATATTGTTTCGTATAAAAATGAACTCTGTGCGTAAACCATGTGTGTGCTGATTAACCCGTAAATTATAATATGGGTTAACCTTTACTCTAGGGTTTTTCAACTAAGTCTCAAAATTGTCCGATTTAAACCCCTATACGGGTAACCCTTTCGGTCCCTGATGACTCTACTTGACCGGCAGTAAGATAATCATTTCCTGAGTACTTACATTGCACGACGTACACATCGCTAGTTTCTAACCCAATCTCCGTCCGATTAGGACTCATTGTAACAAGCATCCCGCATTCCAGCCTGGCCTGGAATTTCCAAGACTACACTTATTGGTAAATGCTGGTCTATCTGTTAGAAAATGCTAGGTTAGGAATATAAGGCGATAGGTGCTGTCTTACAGTTCCGTACAGATGGTGTTTTTTCAAATATGCTCAAAGCTGCCAAATTGCCAAATTATATCGGTTACTTTTCGGAAACTGTGCACAAATATGAGTCAGAGTGATCTTAAAACAGGAAAATACTCGAGACACGCATAGTCATCACGAAAGATGAAAACTCTAAAGGCTCTTACTTGTATGCAAGCTGCAAATTGCATACAACTTGAACAAACCTGCAAACAAGCTGCAACTTGCATGACATAGTTTGAACTTGTACAGTAGACCTCAAAAGTTCTCTACTGTACATGCAGTTTTTATTCAAGTGACGTGCAAATTGAACGCACAAACGTTAGTTGCACGTTTCGAATTGCGAACGAGTGACGTGTCCTACTCAATTGTTGCACATCTCCACTTGTATGCAAGTAAAACCTGCATGCAATTTGCACTCTTGAAAGCATGTTTCCAATGCAAGCAACTTGTAGGTAAATGTGATGTCATACTTGCATGCAAGACTTGCCTAAAGAAATCGCGACTTATAGACAACAAAAAAATCAGACGATAACTTTTTAATTTCTGGCCAAAAAAAGAGGAAAACTTTGTATAATATTAAGAAGATGTAAACAATAACACACTTACATCGGCGAGAACAACAATGAAAAAACGATACGTTTTTCCTAAAAAAAAAAGCGGAAAAACCTTAGCGTCCATAGCTGTCAACTAATTACAGTTAAACGCTTTAATTATTGTGGTTTTAAATTGGAAAACAACTTTTTTACGTTTTAGATTGATCTAAGCAAAAAACTGTCTAATTTAATACACCGTCTTCTATATAATTTGAGAAAGAATACGATTATCTACCCCAGTTTTTTTTAATGAAATCATCAGTTATTACAAGTTGAACGTTTAACTGTAACACCACAGCTATAGGTACCGTACCAGCGTGCGTGTATGACCAGATGTATGAACGTGGACGAGGCAAAAGGTACATGTATGGCGGTCTGTAGTTTCAGCCTCTCTTCCAACGAAAGAACATGTCAGTACGGTACGAGACATTTCATTATGCCGACAATACAACCCACCGAATTTAGGCTTGGTTCACACCCGGCCTCTGTACGTTACACAACTTTGATTAACGAATACAGACGCAAATCGCGAAGACATTGGCCTCCTTTTTAATCACAATTTATGTGGAAATGTAAAAACAAGTTCTCCGATGAGATTCTTACATGTGTACGACCACCTTGCTAGTAGCAGAGTTTTTCTTTTCGTAGAAGTAGAGAAGCTTGGTTATGCCGCACTTGCCAAGATCAGTCCGTGGTCCACAGACCGATCTGGTCCATCAAATACCGAGATCCATTTAAACACACACGCACATTAGACATGTAGTATATTAAATATCGACTATCTTCCACGCTTCGGAAAGCATGTTAAACTGTTGGTTACGTCTGTCATTTGTAGATCTTTGACAGGTTTAGGTGGATGGAGAGGGAGAGGAAGACCAAGGAAATGATGGATGAATTGTGTGAGGAATGATATGGAGGAAAAAGATGTGTTGCACCGACCCCAAGTAACATGAAAAATGATGACTGTAGTGGCCCGAAAGTCTAACGACCCAGTCTTACCAAGGGGTACCGTATTACCCAGTGTAAATTGGGTTGTGGAGGCCAGATAATCAGCCGCTCCATGTAAAATACTGGCATAACTGCATCCGGTTAGACTGGAAGCCGACCACAGGAAAGCTAGGAAAAGGCAGGCAGCTGATGAGTAGTAGTACAGAGGTCCACCCGATGAAACTAGTCCGGGAAGTAGTTGTGGTTCAGTCACGATACGATACGACACAGTGATCGACGGCATTCGACGGTTTCTCCATACAAAAAGATCACAAAGTATGGGAGCGCGTTTGTCACTCGTCAACGCGAAAGAATGACGTCCTATACTTTGTGATCATGGGCTAAAATATGCCACATAAAATTGAAATAAGTACAACAAATTAAGGTTTTTTTTTAATTTAATTTACTTCAGTTTCAATGGGATATCATTTTTTCTTGAGAACCAACTAGTGTTCCAATTGATGAAATGATCAATAAGAAGCCTTTTAGTTTCAGTTCCATGTTTGGGGAGCCCTCCCTTAATCTTTGTTTTTGTATAAAAGTCGTAAAGCGGTTCACAGAATACATCTACTTACCAAGTTTCATATGTGTAGTCCTAATAGTTTCGGAATAAAGACGGACAGACATAACGAATCTATAAGGGTTACGTTTTTTGCCATTCGACTACGGAACCCTAAAAACCCGACTACTGAAAAATTTCGCTCTATTTAAATTCGGGGTTTACAAGGTAAAATCTTCTTCTCCAATTGTTAAAATCGGTTAAAATGTAGCTTGTGTTACCCGGGCCATAATAACGAATTGTTAGACACCCTATTCATTAGAATTGGATAAATAGTTTAGGCGCTACGGAGCAACATACGTACATAATACAAACGTCCATACATACATAGCCTGCTAAAATCATAACCCTTCTTTTTGGCTTCGCCGTTGTCGGAAAAAAAACAGCCATTACATGCAAATGAAAATATGAAATTGTACTTTTGCATTTAAACCGTTCAACAATAATTACTCTTCTACTGCTGAGAAATCCCTGATGGAAAAAACCCAATAACACTACCAGGACATTGAACTATGCTCCGCAGTTACGGTTCCGACCACAAGATCAAATTAAAAGTTGGGTTATTTATCAAAAAAAAGCAAACTTTTCCCCAGTTTTTTTGGCTAGTTTAAAATTCAAAAGCTATCGTCATATGTTTTTATTGCCTTCAGAGCTTTCATCTTTCGTGATGACTATGCATGTCTCGCGTATTTTCCTGTGTTTTAGAAGATCACTCTGACTCATGTTTGTGAGTGAGGAAAGTTTTGATTATGAATAACCATGAGAGTAGAGGAAGGCCAAAAAAACGATGGATGGACTGTGTGAAGGATGATATGGCTAGAAAGGAGGTGACTGTTGAGATGACGAGTAATAGAGGAGTATGGAAGAAGAAGACAATATGCTGCGTCGATCCCAAATGAATAAGGGCACTGGGAATAGGACAGGAGAATGCTGATTATGACTCTGACTTTGCTGTGGGCCTAAGCAACCTGACACAGCTAGAAGCTGTCGCGGCGGACGTCGTAGAAGACGGCGGGACGAGCTAGACAAAACCAACGGCCTGTGGTCCACATTAGCCTTGTATCGGTAGACCTGGTAGTCATGGGAAGGTGCCTTTTCCCAGAAGAGAGGTGTTGGTGATGCAGTTAATTATTCAGTATCGTGTATCGGCTAAGTAATAACAGCCGCTCGGATCGATATTTAGGTTAAGCCGCGCTTGCCTAGGTTGGTCTGTGGATGGGTGACCACCCATTACATACCGAGTTTCCTCTGTGCCTCGGAAAGCACGTTAAGCCGTTGGTCCCGGGTGTCATTTGTAGATCTTTGACAGTCGTTATAGGTAGTCAGTGGCCCAAAAAGTCTGACAACCAGTCTTACCAAGGGGTATCGTATTACCCAGTACTAACTGGGTTGTGGAGGTCAGATAGGCAGTCGCTCCATGTAAAATACTGGTATTCAGCTGCATCCGGTTAGACTGGAAGCCGACCCCAACATAGTTGGGAAAAGGCTAGGCAGATGATGATGATGATCGTGTATTTCGTTATTAAAATGTTGTCGATAAGACGAATGTTTTCGGACAAATTATGAGGCAATGGATCAGGAATTTCCTTCAAAATCTTGCGAATGGTGATTGTTATTTCTTTGTCGTGTGGCCAGTGGCTAACCTGGTGTTGAGTTTGTTTGTCGCTCTCTATGCGGACCTCTGACTCGGCTTTACATGCCGCCGAGAAATATCTCTCAGGCATGCTGGTTTCCTCACGATGTTTTCCTTCACCGAAGCAAGTGATAATTAAATACACACATGAATCCGAAAAATCAGAGATGTGTGTCTTGGGTTCGATCCCGAGACATGTGGGATTTGGCATTCTGACGGTCACACCATAAGGCTGTCACTGTTCGTAATGCGAATGGTGTTTGAAAGTGTCTTAAGCAATAGGGTGCAGACTGCAGATGAAGATGAATTGACCGTGCAAATAATACAGTTTTGTAGGAAATAGCTATTTTTTTTTTTGAAAACCGACGGAAATGTTCTATTTGGGAATCAGAATGAATACGTGGTAACACCTTGCATAACCTCCAATATAAAGAAAGCGTATTATTTTATGTATTCTCATACGCTTTTCTTCATCATCTGCCTAGCCTTTTCCCAACTATGTTGGAGTCGACTTCCAGTCTAACCGGATGCAGCTGAATACCAGTATTTTACAAGGAGCGACTGCCTATCTGACCTCCACAACCCAGTTAGTACTAGGTAATACGATACCCATTGGTAAGACTGGTTGTCAGACTTTTTGAGTCACTGACTACCTGTAACGACTGTCAAAGATCTAGAAATGATAGCCGGGACCAATGGCTTAACATGTTTTCCGATGCACGGAGGAATTTGGTATGTAATGGGTGGTCACCCATCAACAGACCAACCTAGGCAAGCACGGCTTAACCTACAGAACGATCCGAGCGGCTGCGCTGCTCATACACTTTTCTTATACGCGTAAAAACCTTATTTATTGTATCTCTTGGAAAAATTCTAGCCTTATATACTTACGTCATGTCATAAGTACTACATACATTACTAATATAATATTAATGAAGATTCTAATTAAAATGCCGCAGATTAACGCGTATCACGATTATACCATATCCGTGAAGCCGTTAGGAATATTAATCCATAAATATGTCAGCCAGTCGCTTGGGTTGGTCCGTGGATGGGTGACCACCCATAACATACCGAGTTCCTTCCGTGCCTCGGAAAGTACGTTAAGCGGTTGGTCCCGGTTGTCTATTGTAGATTTTGATAGTCGTTTCAAGTCAGTGGGTAGGGGAAGTCTGATAGGCAGTCGGTCCATGTAAAATACAGCTGCATCCGGTTAGACTGGAAGCCGACCCCGACATAGTTGGGAAAAAGCAGGCAGCTTATGTTTTAATCTGAGGTAAGATAGGGTGAGCCTATTGCCGTCAAACAGGCACCAATCCAGATATTTGGGCTGCTACTGAGAAATTCATAGATACATAACCTCACGCCTTTTCCCTTTGGAGGAAAGCAGTAGCTACCGAACAATCAAGGTTTACAAAATCAAATTAAGCTGATCTCTCATTGTACGGGAAACTCATACAAAGTGAGGTCAGGTTATACTGGATATGTATAGCTTGATGTGTTTCTGTGTGTACAATCTTTGCATTCTCCTTGTGCTTCTTCCATGTTCATGAAAAGCCCCAATAACACTTTGCCCCCGACAATCGAAGCTCTAAAAACACACTAGAATTAAATTTTCTTGACAATTTAAGAATACACTTGTGGCCCTAAAATAACCAAAGGCGACAACTAACCCACCTCTGCTCACCCCTTCGAGGTACGCTAGCGTGATGTTAATAAGCATGTCTGTCTCACGGCCCGATTCTTGCTCACATGTGAATAGGAACAGACATTCAAGAAAAACAGCTGGTATACTCTCACTGATGTTTTCTTGCGATTATTCGATTATTACATTACTAGCTTTTGCCCGCAAATCTTCAACCGCGTGTAATTATTATAAAAATACTAGCGACCCACCCCGGGTCGCACGGGTGCAATAATTATACAGGGTGTAAACAGACCCTTCACATATCCGTCAACCAAGCATTCTGTACATCAAACTAAGTAACTTTACGCAAATAATATTGCTGGGAATCGACTTTTTTTTTGGGGGTGAAAAATCACGTTTTACGGTAGGACTCGATGGAAAGCACTCAAAGCATTGTGCTGATGGATGGATTAAACAGTACGGGGGTCGTGGAGGTGTGTAAAATAAAAATCTTATATACAAGACATGTATTTAAAAAAAAAACCTTGTGAAAAAGTTGTAACTTTGACCCCCAATATCTCCGTAACTAGAAGGTTCCCAGGTATGGTCTAGAACAAAAAAATGATCGCAGTGACGGGGAGAACAAGTGCCTTTCGGCTATGTTAAGGGTCTATTTACACCCTTTATATAAACCTTCCTCTTGAATCACTCTATCTATTACTGAAAACCGCATCAAAATCCTTTTTTAAGACCAAATTCGGTCTGGCCCGTCATATATGGGCACACGCAAGGAAATAGCATTAAAGTGTCTCCGATACCGAAATCGGTAAGGAGGACTTTATATTAAATCTATCCATCATCATCATCATCATCTGCCTAGCCTTTTCCCAACTATGTTGGAGTCGACTTCCAGTCTAACCGGATGCAGCTGAATACCAGTATTTTACAAAGAGCGACTGCCTATCTGACCTCCACAACCCAGTTAGTACTGGGTAATACGATACCCCTTGGTAAGACTGGTTGTCAGACTTTTTGGGCCACTGACTACCTGTAACGACTGTCAAAGATTTACAGATGACAGCCGGGACCAACGGCTTAACGTGCTATCCGAGGCACGGAGGAAACTCGGTATGTAATGGGCGGTCACCCATCCACAGACCAACCTAGGTAAGCACGGCTTAACCTAAAGATCGACCCGAGCGGCTGTTATTATTCAGCCACGAGCTGCTCTATTATATAATTATATTAAATCTATCCATTTGAGTATAATAACTAAATCCGCATGAAAGGCGTCTCGCAAGGCCCGGCTATGTAACGTACATTTGGTAATCCCCAACATATAATGGGCTTAGTTGCACCACAATACATGACCATGCATAAGTGTAGATTCTTAAACTACAGATATCTATACATCTATACAAATAAATAAAATTGAAGTGTCTGTTTGTAACATTAAAATAACGGCCTTTTACTGATTGCATTTGAAAGTATACAGGGTGACTGGTAATTAGTGTCCGATACTTAAACACGTGATTATACTCATGATAACAAACAACTTTCCCAAAGAAACCTTTTTTTTACCTACTTGTTCACTTTTATCCCAATAATAAAACAGCCGTATAAAATTCGCGACCTTGCGCCTTCGACTAATCGGCTGTTAGCCACGTGACGCCCGTTCTATCTCATTAGTATCGTACGTCACGCGGCTAACAGCTGATAGGTCACATGCGCGAGTATAAAAAAAAGTTTCTTTGGAAAAGTTGTTTGATAACATGTTTACAGTTTTCTTTAATTACCAGTCACCCTATATATACGGTACTTATAACAAAAAAATACATTTATTACAATTTTTGTCTGTCTTTCTGTCTGTTTGTTCCGGCTATAAATCTCCGAAACGGCTGGACCGATTTTGACGAGACTTTCACAGGCAGGTAGCTTATGTCATAAGGTCTAACTTAGGCTACTTTTATTTTAGAATAAGAGGTTTAGAGGTATTAGGGTTCCGTGCAAAAAAAATTAAAACCCTTGAAATTGTTAACAAAATCCGATTCAAAAAGGGTATTAATATTTTTTATAATAATTTCACGCGAAGGTCGCTTGTGACAGGTAGTCCAACTTATACTGTCACTTACGGGACATCTTACGTGATTGTTCATTATTTTAAGCTCCCGATACTTCCTGTCATGAGCTGGGAATCGAACCCAGGACTTATGCTCAGCGGTTGCGCTTGTGCCCACTGAGCAGAGTTAAATGTAAATCATAGCTGTCAACATTTAATTCAGTTATAATCAAAATTGCTTAAAATTATCTGCTCGAACTAACACTAATCTAACTAGCTTATGACTGAAGACTTCGATAATTGTAAGGAGGTCTTACTACCGGGGGATAAAGTATCCTGTGTGTTAATCCAGGTTATAAACTATGTGTGTGCTAAATTTCATCGAAATCCATTCAGCAGTTTTTCCGTGAAAGAGTAACAAACATCCATCCATCCATTCTCTCAAACTTTCGCGTTTATAATATTAGTAAGATTTGGGATAACACTTACCATTGCTCGCTTCGACCTTGAACTTTACCGATTGTCGGCCATCTTTGTTATTCTAGTACCTTACAGTTTGACTATACCACCGTTCAGTGATGAGCGTTAATACTGCTTGAGGATAAACCTTTCTACCCTCGACTCATTCCACTCGGGGTCGGCACAACACGTTTTCTTCTTCCATTCTCCCCTGTCAGACGTCACGGCATCATTTACTCCTGTCTCTTTCATATCATTCCTCACACAATCCATCTATCTTTTCTTTGGCCTTCCGCTCCCTCTTCATCCATCAACATTAATGTCCATCAGTCTTTTAGTCACATGCGTTTCATCGCTCCTCATTACATGCCCATACTAAGACAAACGACTTCCTTTTAAATTTTGAATATAAATTACATTAACAAAATAATAGGCTTTTAAACGTACAATTTACTGCGTTTATCACAAGGGTGTGGAGCTCGTGGCTAAATAATAACAGCCGCTCGGAATCCGCGCCTAGGTTGGTCCGTAGATGAGTCAACACCAACTATATACCGAGTTTCCTCCGTGCCTCAGACAGCACGTTAAGCCGTTGTACCCGGCTATCATTTGTAGATCTTTGACAGTCGGTACAAATAGTCAGTGGCTCGAAAGTCAGACAACCAGTCTTACCAAGGAGTATCGTATTACCCAAAGGTACTAATTGGGCTGTGGAGGTCTGATAGGCAGTTGCTCTATGTAAAGTACTGGTACTCAGCTGTATCCGGTTAGACTGGAAGCCGACCCCAACATATTGAGAAAAGGCAGGCAGATGATGATCAGAACGGTGTGACCACACCGTTCTGATTGACACTGCTTATACCAAAAAGCTGTGATGATACAGAGGCCGTACGTATAATTAAGATTAATTATGTTGCTGGCTGGCTGTGGCGATTCAGTCAGACCCAAAATATGTGTATCTACCTGGTATTACTACTCACTTCTCACCAAATGGGGTTACAAACAGCAGCGAGGTAGGTTGTGGAGCTGTGCCACAAACTGTGCTCCACCATCCCGCCCTCTTCGCACAAAAACGTGTTGCCGAAGTGTCCTCTGCACCTTCCACCAACGACGCGGTGGAAATGGCGAAGTTCTGGCCTAATAAAATATAAAAATTGTCGTGCCAGTGACGCAAAGAAGAAGACCAAATGGGACTGAACTGGAAAAGTGTTATCAAAATGGGGCATCATTATGGATAACACTACCTGGTCTGCACTATCCCTCCTAATGGGACCCAAAATCGGTTCTGATGACACGATAAAACGGTAGATTAAAGGAATCTTTCAGTGGTCTTGCCACCAATATCGAAGTTTAACAGAACATGGGATTCAGGAATAGTACTCAACATTAACGAATGGTGAATTTTGTAAGAGATAAGCCGGAGTACATATCTTTAATGTGATTATATTATTCATCTATAGAATACTGACTGTACAATTTTTCAAAGGGAAGCCGGTAGGAATCGAGTCGTATGGAACCTTCGTCACTGGCACTTAACCATCTCGCGGGGGTGCTACCCAAATGAAGACGTAACGCTTGAGAAATTAACCAGAAAATTAGTCACTTAACTGGCATTAACTACTACTGGAGTACTGGCTATGGTGACTGCTACCTACCCCCGAGGACGTCAGACAGACGTCACATTATCTTATATTATGTCACTGATATAATTAAAACGATCTTTAAAATGTAAACTCTTTGGTCAAAAACCGGAGGTGTGTCATTTTAATATTGAACTCATGAATGTTAAATATTTCAAAACTATGCCCACGCAACTACGATTGTAAGAATTTAAGAAGACGGCCTTCGGATTCGCATTAACTTACGCAACCGGACTCTAACGGTGATTGCCGAAGAGATAGCTTTATATTATATCTAAAAGTCAAATATTAAAAGAAAAAAAAATCTACATCCATTACATCACGCCTTTAATCCCAGAAGGGTTTGACAGAGGTGTACCTCATAGTACACCCACATTTCGCCAGTTATGTTTAAGTCCAGTGTAATAGAGGGCGAGACGATTGCCATCAACCGAGAGTAAATCCAGACTCCGTGGCTGCTACTGAGAAATTTTCGAAGGAAAAACCCAATCACACTTTGCCCGACCTGGGACTCGAACCCAGGACCTCGTGCCTCAGCAGTCGCGCTTGCAACTACTATCCCAACGACGCTGTCGAAAACTTCAATAAAAAAACTTTACTTACATTGTCGTACTAGTTTATGCCCGCGGCTTCGCTTAATTATCCTACGGGATCGTACTACCGGGATAAAAAGTGTCCTGTTTGTTAATCCAGGTTAAAGTAAAGTATCTGTGTCCCAAATTTCACCCAAATTCGTTCAACCGTTTTTGCGTAAAAGACGGACAAACATACATACATCCTCAGAAACTTTCGCATTTATAATAGTATACTAGCGACCCGCCCCGGCTTCACACGGGTGCAATAAATACATATAAAATACCTTCCTCTTGAATCACTCTATCTATTAAAAAAAACCGCATGAAAATCCGTAGCGTAGTTTTAAAGATCAACTAAGCATATATAGGGACAGACAGACAGCGGGAAACGACTTAGTTTTATGCTATGTAGTGAAGTAAGATTAATGCCTCCAAGACGTAGATCTGACCGGCCCTGAATGATTTAATAACAGATCATTGTATTAATGATTCGTCATCTAATTTGATGACTGACTGCCCAGCCCGCACGATGTTAGTCATGGGGAGTATTTAGGTTAAAGGCTTGGAGTTGTGAGAAAATATTCCAATAGAATTAAATTGTTCTGTGCCCGGCTGATGGCAATAGGATCGCCCCCCTGGCGAAATGTGGGAGTACTATTAGGTACACCTCTGCCTAACCTTATCGGTATTACCGGCGTGATGTTATGTGAGAATTTTAAGAGGACTAAGAGTGGTACGACAGTCTTGAAGTGTCATCAGCCTCGCCCTGCCTTTTGGAGGAGTAGTATAATAACAGCCGCACGGGTCAATATTCAGGTTAAGCCGCACTTGCCTAGGTTGGTCTGTGGATGGGTGACCACCCATTAGATACCGAGTTTCCTCCGTGCCTCGGAAAGCACGTAAAGCCGTTGGGACCGGCTGTCATTTGTAGATCTTTGACAGTCGTTACAGGTAGTCAGTGGCCCGAAAGTCAGACAAAAAGTCTTACCAAGGGGTTTCGAATTATCCAGTTACTTGATTGTAAAAGTCAGATAGGCAGTCGCTCCATGTAATACTGGTATTCAGGTGCATCCGGATAGACTAGAAGCCAATCCTAAAATAGTTAGAAAAAGGCTGGGCTGGGATAAATCATAAACTGGGAATCGAACCCAGAACCTCATGCTCAGCAGAAGCGAATGCGACCACTAGACTAAAAATGTTACTTAAATAAATTCTTTGACTTAGAAAATGGATACTAACTCATAATAATCTTAAAATAAATGCACACCGTTGGACATTATCCTTATTTACAGAACACTGAGTAAACAGCTAGAAATAATGTATGTATGTTTGTTGTCACGCGTCTCGCAAACATGCATACATGTATGTATAGTGTGTAGTCACGCTTTATGACCAAGATATACATTGAGAGGAAACGTATTCTGCATTCGCAATTCGGTTACCAAAAATGTTAACATAAGTGTGTTTTTTGGAAAAGTAACTTTATTTTTCTACTTTTAAGGTTTATTTTGTGTTGCAAGTTGAACAAATTTTATGGTTTTTATATTCAATTGCAGATTCTATACAAGTCCATTAATTTGCGCAGTCATGAAATAGGATTTCGAGAAAATCGTCTGTCATTTGTGTATCTTTGTCAGACAATTGATACGGACAGACAGAACTCTGAAAGTCAGACGTTCAATCTTACCAAAGGTTATTGTTAACCGTTAAGCTCAGACAAGCAGTCACCCCATTTAAAATACTGGTAATCAGCCGCTTCTGTTTAGACTGGAAGCCTACCTTGACATGATAGGAATCTCATCTTATCCCATTCTACTTGTGGTCGCGCAGCACATTTTCTTCTTCCATTCTCCCCTGTCAGACGTCACGGCATCATTTACTCCTTTCTCTTTCATATCACTCCTCACACAATCGAACCATCTTTTCTTTGGCCTTCCTCTGCCTCTCCATCCTTCAACATACCCTTCATTAGTCCCTGAACTCTAAATTATCCTCGTTACTAGAAATGTCTGAGTGCATCTTTTCTTTGGCCTTCCTCTTCCTCTCCATCCATCAAGATTAACATCAATCACCCTTTTAGTCACATGCGTTTCATCCCTCCTCATTACATGTCCTTACCAAGACCAACGACTTCCTTTCAATTTTTCTGTAACAGGCGCCACTTTCACCACACACCCATCTCAATATTCTCATCTCCGCCACATGCAATCGTTTTTCATCCATCTTCTTCACAGCCCATCATTCTGATCCATACAGTACGACAGATGGATGACATGATAGGAAACCGCAGAATGCTTTAATACAATACTTACATACTCCTAATGCTTCATCCGCGTCCACACATCCTCAGGACATAGACCGATTGACCTTTCAGTAGCCTAATTTAATTCTGAGTTAAAATCAAAACAATGTACTTCCCGACTTCAAAGAGTTAGTATGCAGTGTTTGTCGTGGTCTGATGCGTTGCCAAGGTGAAAACGTGGGGAACATACATATAGTGTGTAATAATGATAACATTGCTATAAATGTCGTTATGTGGATATTATGTCATGTCCTACACGCGTCTGTGGGGCTCATTTTTAGGTGGAACAGCTGTGCTTATCTCTGGGTTCGTCATCACTTCGTCTGCCTTCTTGAGAGGCTTATGGTTTCTTTTGCCAACTTTTTAATCGACTTCTAAAAAAGAAGGAGGTTATAATACGTATTCCACCATCACCAGCATCTTTTTTTTTCATATAAATATGTTCACCGATTCCTCCGTGATTACTGTGATTCTTTTTTCATTTGTTTCGCGCGGTGGTCCCATATAATTTTATTAAGTTTGCTTAGGTATCATTTATAATATGCATTTTTCTTCTTTGTCTATATGGATGGTGTGCTAATATTTTATAGTTACAAATTGATACCTACTTGACAAGTAGTTGTGTGAGATACCTACCACAACTAAAAAGGGTAAAAGAAAAACTTTTTTGCAAAAAAATAACCGACTTCCGAAAAAAACACTAATATGTATAAAAAGTGGCAAACTTTTTTGGTACCGACTTCCGAAAGTAAAGTTATTTTAACTTTACTTTTGGAAGTCGGTGCCAAGAAAGTCAATGAAACAAACAAAAGTCACCGACTTCCGAAAGTTAAGTTAAGTTTTTTTCCACTTTTTAGTGTGTCTTTTTAAGTTTTTTTACGACATTTAAATAGGTAGTACTTACTTTTTTTTTTAGGATGGGAAATCATCAAATGACCCTACCCTCTGGGCGGAGCGGAAGGGAGTGTCAGACTTGTACTGACTAAAACCCGTCCATGTTCCTTCTTTGCCCTGTGTGTTCCAGGGCCACAGTATCTCTTTCGAACAGTCCCGCAGAAATACATACGAACAAAACTATACGGCGTTGAGCTTCTAAGGCGTCACTGAGACAGACTGATGTCACCACATTTTGCTCTCCAACATTTTCTTCTGAAAACCTCGCTGTGGTGTCTTAGATCACTTTGGGCTTTTCCCAACTATGTTGGGATCAGCTTCCAGTCTAAACGAGTACAGCTGCCTACCAGTATTTTACATGGAGCGACTGCCTATCTGACCTCCACAACCCAGTTAGTAAATTAATCTTAGTGTTAGATGGGGATGAGGAAAATTTCGTGAGGAAAGTTCTTGAGTATGAATGTGGATGCGTATAAGAGTAGAGGAAGACTAAAGAAACGATGGCTGGACTGTGTGAAGGTTAATATGGCTAGAAAGGAGGTGTCTGATGAGATAACGAGTAATACAGAAGTATGGAAGAAGAAGACATGCTGCGCAGACCCCAAATGAATTGGGATAAATAAGGCAGGAGAATAATGATGAATAGGAAGAAAAACCATAGAATGGTTAAGTAAGAATTAAGTAGACTATACGTCGAGAGTAACATGAGTTTCTCATGTAACTACTGCCTATAAACAATAGAATTGTCGAGCGTGTTACCTACCTACTTCTACTTATAAACCGGTTGTTTTTATGTCATCAATAACATTAATTAGCAGTGTCTTGATTATTATTAATGATATCAATGAACTGAGAAAATATTGAGTACATTTTTGAAACAGGCATTGCGATACAGTATTTTTTTTTTTGAGAATGTTGAGGTGGATGTGTGGCATGACAAGAACGGACAAAATAAGGAACGAATATATTAGAGGAAGTTTGAAAGTTGCGTCAGATACAGAAGAGTTGAAAGGGTGTCGTGGTATGGGCATGTGATGAAGAGGGACGAATCGCATGTGACTAAAAAAAGTGATGAATATAATACAAAACCAGGGTGGCTGGTAGCAACTGGGTGAGTGTTGCCGAGAATCGAGTTGAGTGGCGTGCGATTGAGGAGGCCTATGTCCAGCTGTGGACTGTTGTAGGGCGACTTGTCGCGTTGATCGAGTGGTCACTGAGCATGAGGTCCTGGGTTCAATCATAGCTCGGGCAAAGTGTTATTGGGTTTTTTCCATCAGGAATTTCTCAGTAGCAGCCACGGAGTCTGAATTTGTGACCGGTTGATGGCAATAGGCTCGCTCCCTATTACATGTGACTTAAAACATAATTGGCGAAATGTGGGTGCACTATTAGGTACACCTCTGCCCAATCCTTAGAGGAGGCTTGATGTCATGTTGCGTACACGTATCCTAATTATGTATTTCTGATTCTTATCATCAAATTTTGAATGCAACACTGTCCACCACATTCATAGCTTGGAGTGGTTTCGATTAATTACTAGCAATTAAACACATCGATGGCTTACTTGCGAAACGTTTGAACATGTTCATACATAGCCTTCAGTGTTAATGTACGTTTTATAAGTGTCTTAGAATATAAATGGTCTAATTATTGTCAAGCAGCTGATTTAGAGCCTGTATTCTTAGACAGTTATGTTGGGATTAGCTTGATTCTGTTTTTACATATAGGCGGTATCCGTTGGGTGTACGAGACGGCTGACAGTTCGTACAAATCTTTCTCGGCGATGATGTTTCCTTCCATCGTTCAGTTTCGAAGTACTCGAGTTCATTTTTGCTTCTTGGAGTTTCTTCAGTCGGGGTCACCACTGTTGGGATACGCAGGTTATGAAAATGAGACTCGTGGTGCTGTTGAGTATGGAGTGAATTTATTTCCAAAAGTAGATTCCTTTTATACAAAATCTCTTCCAAATATTAATATTTAGTGGGTATTATGTCTGTGAGGATATTACGGTTCAGTTGCTTTCGTTTCGATCAATCTGGTAGTTAGTAAATGATTATTATTACTGTACATCAAACTAAGTAACTTTACGCAAAAATTATTGCTGGTAAACGACTTTTTTTTTGGGGTGAAAAATCACATTGTACGGTAGTACTCGATGGAACGCACTCAAAGCATTGTGCTGATGGATCACACTACATGGAAAAATCTACATTAAAAACATGTATTTGAAAAAAAACTTCTGAAAAAGTTGGAACTTTGGCCCCCAATATCTCCGTAACTAGATGGTTCCCAGGAATGGCCTAGAACAAAAAAATGATCGCAAAGACAGGGAGAACAAGTGCCTTTCGGCTTCGTTAAGAGTCTATTTACACCCTTTGTTTCGCTGTTTTGATCATTCTTCTGCCATACTTCTTTATTTACTCTCATCTCATGAGCCCTCTCTAGACATATTATCTTGCACACAGTCCAGCCATCGCTGGTCTGACTAGATAAAAATCAGTAAGTGATCATTAAATATTGCTCTTTGTAAAAGAAACGCTTGCCTTGGTTAGTCCGTGGATGGGTGATCACCCATTACATACTCGTCTCGGAAAGCACGTTAAGCCGTTAGTCCCGGCTGTCATTGTAGATCTTTGACAGTCGTGTGAGTCGGTTTGACAACCAGTTTCACCAAGCGGTATCGTGTTACATAGTTGTAGATGTCAGATAGGCAGTTACTCCGTGTAAAATACTGGTATTCAGCTGCATCCGGTTAGACTCGAAGCCGACCCCAACAAAAAAGTTAGGCAGATTATGACTTTCTTATCAATTTTATTGATTAAAGATAAGGCATATTGCGGTAATATCCTACTAACATTATAAATGCGAAAGTTTGTGAGGATGGATGGATGGATTGTTACTCTTTCACACGAAACTACTGACCAAGTTTGGATGAAATTTGGCACACAGATAGTTTATAACCTGGATTAACACATAAAATACTTTTTACCCCAGTAGTTCGCGTGGAACATTACCGACCTCCACGCGGCATAAGCTAGGCCCTTATGATTTATATAATAGTTCACCAATACTCATTATTGAAAAGTAATGGAACCAGTTTTTCTAATTAAATCGTTGTTCGAAATGAACATAATTAAAATTCTGCGAGTATTTTTGTAAAACAAACATTGTTATACCGACCTAAGGCACGGAGGCATTGTTAGTAAGTAGAGACTTGTACCTAGTTGATTGTCAATGTGATAAGAACAGGATATAGTTCGTGAAACTGCGGTTAAGCTATGCTTAGTCAAAGTTTGAAGCTAAAATCTTAGTAATAGTAAATAAGTGACTTGCTGTGAACTAGTTACGTATTTCAGGATTATTTTATTTTAATTAAGGTAAAGTAGAAAACTAATAAGTGCAGACTCAGCTCATCAAGTTACCCGAAACTGTCATTTTTTTCCAATCAACCTTTAACTTAATGGTTTAGCGATAAAGTTGAAAATCTATTAAAGAAATTCGACAGATCCTAGTAGCTTGATGTGATGTGATATCAGAATATGATTACCACGACTTAGCTTATTCAAGTGTTATTTCGTTTTATTTATTTTTTAAGTAATTAAAGTTATCTAGATTATCTTAATCGAAATAATGACATATTATAGTAGAAAAACGGTCTTTTACTATTTAACCACTTAACTACACGTGACGTCCTAGTCATTTTTGTTAAAAAAAACAATAGCTGATTTTTTTCAATATTTCTCAATGAAATAGTTTGCTGATAGAGATACAATGTATTTAGTTACTATAATAATGCAATAAGCAAGAAATTATTTAATTATTAACAACGTATATTTTATTATTTTCTACTTACCTACACGCTACAGTGTAATTATCTAAATACCATTTCTTGTGCACAGACAATGGCGCCATCTGTGAGCATAGCAGAGTACTATGCAGGCAAAACGCTATTCATCACCGGGGCGACCGGTTTCATGGGCAAAGTGATGGTGGAGAAGCTTCTCAGATGCTGTCCAGATATCAAGAAGATGTACCTACTCATGAGGCCCAAGAAAGGACACAGCAGTAAGGAAAGATTGGATGACTTGTTGAATTTTCGGGTAAGTAGCGCCATCTAGTATCGAATAGCCAAACTGTTTTCAGAAAGCTTTTCGAAACTTTGTATTTTAATATAAAAACCTATTTTTCTAAAAGAAATAAATGTCTTAAAAAATATTTAAGTACATATAGAAAAGAAGAAAAGCATTAAAGAGCGTCAAAAAATTTGTCCACTTTGCTATCAACAGGAATAGTGCCGAGAAGGCTGGCAGCAATGCCACGTTGGATGGCAATACTGATTCTTTGACCATAAAATAGGTCAGCCCTCTGGTCACAGTAGGCACCCCGACCCCATGCCCCTAGTGTTTCAACCCGAAACGGCTCAAACACATAGAGAGAAGAGAGAAAACAGAAAGAGAAAAATAAGACTATTTTGTTTGCGCCGTTTGAGGTTTTCAGCACAGGCAGCCGCCGCTTCAGCAAAGCTCGCCGTGCTAGCAATAAGGAGAAGAAGATTCTCCAACTTAACCTAAAAATTATAACATTCCAGATATACGACCGCCTCAAAGCAGACTCACCGAAGTTGTTCGACAAGCTACACGTGATCCCCGGAGACATCCTGTCTGATGAGCTGGGGATATCGGATGAGGACCGCGCACTCATACAGGACGAGGCACAGATCATCTTCCATTGTGCTGCTTGCGTCAGGTCAGTACAAAGACAATTATTAATATACTGTAAAAATCGTCAATTCATGTCTCAGATACACTTTAAGGCAAAATAATATAATTGTGTTACACTTGTATGGACCTTGTCGGTCTAGTGGTCACCAGTGCGACTGCTGATAATGAGGGCCTGGTTCGATTCCCAGGTCGGGCAAAGTGTCATTGGGTTTTTTCATTAGGAATTTCTCAGTAGCAGCCACGAACTGCCTTACCCTTCGGGGATTGCAAGTGTGATATTACGTTGTATCAACAGTAGGTTCGCATTTGCAAGTAGATAACGATTTTGGTCTCGTCTCGTCCATCTATCTGGAACTCAAAATAAACCCCAACCAGAGTTGACAAGGAGGAACACCATGTAGTTTTAGTCAGTAAGAGTCCTGACAGACCCCTCCACCGGCCCCAAGGCGGAGGACATCCATTGAGGATTTCCACACATAAAAAGTAAACATTTATGGTTCGTGGCATTTTATTAACAACCGCTCATACTGCTACATTTGCTCAAACTATAACACTATATTTTAAGATCGTTATACTTAATGTTTCAGATTCGACATGTTCCTCCGCGATGCTGTCAAAATGAACACAATGGGAACTAAGAAAGTCTTGGAACTGGCTGAAGGTGTGAAAAACTTGGAGGTAAGAAACTTCTGAATATAATATTATATTACTAGACCTGTCCAGTGTCTTGGTACTAAGAAAGGATCCTGACACAATCATTCTGGGGCAGATGATGCACAGAGCAGGTTAATGTGACAGAAGTCAGTTGCATCGCACTTGAGTTTGGGTCGTCATATTCACAAAAAATGTCGGGTTAAACATTGAGCGTGTTATTAAACTTCAGCCCGAAACCAAACATGCTCGATATTCCCGGTACGGTACGGTTCACTTCCTTAAGATAGAAGAGAGCCAGCGTATCCCGCAACACTCAAATTTTATTACGTTTTTTTGCTATTTACAGGTCAGTATCAGGTTATACGATTCGCGACCTTAATAGAACAGAAACCACCTACACACCACACCTCTCCACCACCACCTTTACAGAATTATAATTTTTAAAATCATCAACGCAACCCTCTAAGTTTATTTAATACCATTGAATGACTTTTTTTCTAAATAGTTGTACTACATACGTGTTACGGTCGCGAATCATATTTTAATCAACATACAACCTGACACTGACCTTCAAATTAGAAAAACATAAGCACACTTGAATTTCGAGGACTACTCAGGCGCTTTCACCTTATTTAATGATCTCTTAAGTCACACATCATACACATCCATCTTATATGCTATCATTTCCTATCCTTTTCCAGGCTTTCGTTCACGTATCGACTTCCTACTGCCGATGCGAGCTGGAGCTGTTCGAGGAGAAGCTGTACCCCTCCAAACATCGGCCTGAACATGTGATGCACTGCGTCGGTTGGATGGATGACGAACTCCTGGGACATCTGCAGCCCAAGTAAGCCCTTATCCTATCACAGTATGCCGTGAGATGGGGATTTTGTTCAGTCACTGGTTCTCCCCAGCTAATACAATAGAAAGTTATGAAGGGCGCTTCGTTCTGGAAAACTGCTTTGTACAATTTTTACGTTTAAAAACGTCTGATGTTCAGACTATTTTTATTTGAGCCTGTATTGTACCCGAGGTATTGTACTTACTTTACACTGCTTTTATTTAAGTTCCATTTTAGAAAGGTCTAGTCTATTGCCCTCAACGAGGCATGAATCCAAACTTCTGTTACTGAGTGACAAATTCTAAAATTACTCTTAGAACTCACAATATTTCTAGCCATAATTATCGTCTTTTACACAAACCACCTATCATGTCTTTGGTCTTCCCCTACTTTTATAATCATCCACATTCATACTCAAAACGACATATCCCTAATTTCTCCATAGCGGATGCCCATCTACTATGGAGAAATTAGGGACATGTTGTTTGAAGAAGTGAAGAAATAGCAGCTGTTATAATATGGGCATATTATAACAGCTAATTTCTGCACTACTTCTTGAATGCGTGTTAAATAATTACCATTAAATTAATATCAAAATGACTTATTTCCCAGGATAATCGAGCCGCAACCCAACACATATGCGTACACAAAATCTCTTACTGAAGATTTAGTGTCACAGTACGAGGGGAGGTTCCCCATCGTCATCGCGCGGCCATCTATCGGTGAGTAGCGGTACTAGTTGACGTATGTTCAAACATGGCGGCGGTTTTTTAGCGCGCCAAAGTTACTGTCTTTAAAGCGCTATTCCATTAAGCAAGTTACTTGTATGCAAGCTGCGAATTGCATACAACTAGAACAAACCTACATACAAGCTACAACTTGACTGACATAGTTTGAACTTGTGCATTTTTTAATCAAGTGACGTGCGAATTGAACGCGAAAACGTCAGTTGCACGTTTCGAATTGCGAACGAGTGAGTCCTACTCAATTGTTGAACTTGTATGCAAGTAAAACGTGCATACAATTTGCACACTCTTGAAAACATGTTGCCAATGCAAGTAACTTGTACGAAAATGTGACGTCAAACTTGCATGCAAAACTCTCCTTTACCAACAGGTGGAGGTTGAAAACAAAAAGTGACTGTTTTCAGTTATAATCTTTGGTTTTTTCTTAATTCTTGTGAGATTATACTTTAATTTATTCACTTTCAGAGCTCTAAGGTGCTCTTACACCTACGGGCAACATTAATTGCTCAATTCTACCTAATATAATCTGCTAGCTATAATATTATAACCGCACTATTATGAGCGCTATGGAGTAACTTAATAATCTGGATTACTCTACTACCTCTGAAAATCAGCTATGGTTGCAAAAAAATGGCTTTGTAAGATTTTTTTATGCTCACTTTATTTATGTTGTGTTGACAGTGGCTGCGGCATACAAGGAGCCTATGCCGGGGTGGGTGGACAACCTGAACGGACCTACTGGATTGCTAGTAGGAGCTGGCAAAGGTAGGTCAAATTATTACAGGGTTGCGCCGACAATACGACAATAAATGAAAGCACTGGTAATACTAGTTCGTAGGAATATTTTATCAAATAAATCCTACAGTCACATCATCCAGTATTGCGATTCTTAAGGGCCAGAATAACCCAATTTTGTGAAAATTTAATGGCTCTCGTAAACACGATTCTATAACATTTTCTTGCTAAAATTATCTCAAAGTTACCTCTAAAATGAATTATAAATGGACAATATTCAATTAATACTTTAAGTTAGGTCATGAAACTTTGCAAGGAAGTCGATCTATGTATAAAGCAGGAGGTGTACGGTTTGCTTAGTTTTTAAACCTGTTGCTTTCACCGTAAAAGCCTCTCCTCTGAAACTTCAAGCTTTCTAACCAGTCACAGCTCGGACCGCCCGGCCCTCGCTACGACCCCGATGCACAGATGGCGTTGGTCGATTCAGACGGGGGGATTTATGTCCTTGTAGTGCAGAACTTCCGATTGACGTTTTGTTACTGTTATTCATGAAATTAAAAAATAAAGCACCCGTATTTTTATTTTTTTCCAAATAAAATCCCGTATGTTAGTTTTAAAAGAAGTCAAAGTCAAAGTTTTTATTTGTTAAACATGTAAGTAAATATAAAGATATCGATGTTTTGCCGACAACGGCGTACAAATATTGAAAATATACTATAAATTATTCTTAAAAACTATTTGTTTTTAAACATACAAAGTTATGAAAAAAATAAAATAAAATGTACCATTTCTTATTATGAAAATAAAATTTTCTTAATTACTATCTTATCTATTTAGTTTGCAACTTAAGTAACATCTATGATTCGCGTTACAGATGTTGCTTGCATTCTTGTTGTTAGCGTGATAATGTTCGCTACAGTACTATATTATTTTCCAGGTGTGATCCGTACGATGCACTGTAATGACAGCTACGCAGCTGACGTGGTGCCCGTCGATGTTACAGTCAACGCCTGCATCATTCTGGGATACCTCACCGCTATTGAGAAGTAAGGAGTACAACACAAATCACCACGAAAACTTCTTGGATTTTATTTCGTGGATACTGATACTGTTAGCCTGCAACATCCCACTGCTGGGCAAAGGCCTCTCCCCATGACATCCAGTTGTTCCAATCCAAGGTCAATGTGGACCACTGGCCGCTGGTCTTGACCAGCTCGTTGCCACGACGCCTTCTGACTGTGTCAGGGCTCCATAAAGTGGCTATTGGCCCACAGCTCAGCTGTTTTGGATCGTAGTGTGGTGTTGCGTATTCGGTCGGTTAGTTTAACGTCTAGTATGCTGCGCTCCATTGCACGTTGGCAGACCTTGAGTTTAAACTTTTGAATGTTTGTCAAAGACTAAGTCTGTGATCCATGGGATTTCATGGATACAAAACATTTTTATGACCGACTCGAGGGCGGTCACTCCTTAACTTTACCAATAGGAGTTAATCTAAAGGGGTGCTTACACGATCAATAAATTGCTCGGTCAAAATTGGTCGACAATGTACAAGAAGAACATGTCCACAACTGTGAACTGGTTATGTGAACTGTTATATTAACAAGTGTATGTTGTTTTCGCCAGTACTTCTTATACAACTTTAAAATCTCATGTGCAGCTTAACTTTACGGAATGTACAGTCGCCAGCACATCAAGTTACCACAAACTGTAAAATTTCGCCAAATGATTATAAACCATAAAATGTTGATGTTCAAAATCGAATGAGAAAATCTGACAGTTTGAGGTAACTTGATGCGCTGGCGATTCTACTATGAAACAATGTTGGTAAAAAAAATAAGCATTTTTAAGCAGTTGAACCAGGTAGCTCTGCTATTTACTTCAGACTTCAGGCAACTGTTGCGCGACAATCATTGCAAACATTGATCCAACAAGACATAAAAAAAATTTGTTTTCACACCTTGTTCTGTTAATATCTAGACCGAAACAGATTGGCATCTGCAACATCACTCAGTCTGGCATCAATCCAATCACTTGGGGACAAGCTTTGGATATGGGTAAGTTACTCTTTATATTATAAATAATATTTTTATTTAGATTTTATTTATTAGGTCTACCAACAATCGTTTACACTAATCTACAAAGAAAAACAAAACATGCGTTTAAACTATACATAGTGCAACAATTACGTATAGGTAAACACCACATGAACAAAAAAAAACAATAATAAGTAGTTATGTCAGTTGTAGTTGTAAGCTACATATTGTAAAATTAAACTTAGTAAATTTTACTGTCTCTTGCAGGTCGCGTTCACGTCCAGGAGTTCCCGTTCACCGTCTGCCTGTGGTACCCGGGTGGCTCGCCCAAGAGCTCATGGATCGCGCACCAGCTTGCGCTGTTCTTCACTCACATGCTGCCGGCCTACTTCGTGGACCTGCTCATGTTCCTTATGGGGAAAAAGACTTTGTAAGTATTCCTTCTTCTTCAAGAAGTTCAAATACGTTTGGCTCAACATTCAGCTTCGCGAACTCCTTTACCTGATGCAGGGTTGTAGTCATCAAGTGCACAGGTGGCATTTGATGACCCTATGACATCTTTGTAAGTCTGAGACGTGCAGACCTTAGAGGAAGCGTGCAAGATTCGACCAATTCCAGAAGAGACAAAAGATGCAATGTGCATTTCAATTAATGTCATTGATCGAAGCCTGCTCGTTTCTGCTTGGGCGGAAACTGCCTGACAACATCCCGTAGTAAGGTAGAATAATATCATCATCTGCCTGTGATTTCCCAACTACGTATTGGAATTGGCTTCAAGTCTGATCAGATGTAGCTGAATACCAGTATTCAACATGAAGCTACTGTCTATCTGACCGCCATAAATGTTATGTTTAAGTCCGAGGGGGTCAGCTTGTTACCATTAACTGGGTACAAACCCAGACTCAGGGCCAAGTTGCAATAACCTCAAGCTCATTTATGAGTTGATGGCCATAGGCGGCTCTAAATCCAATCACACTCAATTCTTCTTGATCTTCGGATACTCGCAAAGATCGTCGCTGAAGACCCTACTTTACTTAATTCTCTGTTAAACAAAAACCTACTCTATTCCAGCATGATCAAGATCCAGAAACGTATCAACTACGGGCTAGAGGTCCTCCAGTACTACACTACAAAGGAGTGGCACTTCACCAACGACAACTTTGTGGCGCTGCAGCACAGGATCTCTAAGAAAGACAATGATACGTTCTATACGGATATGAAGGTAGGAATTCATTACATTAGAAGTCCATGAACAGTCAATAACGTTCCCACGCTTAACACTGCTGGGACACAGGCATACGCTGGCCGAATAAATTTTTGATTCTTGAACAATTTTCTGCTTGATCATGTTTCCTCACGACGTTTTCCTATAAGTTATGTTTAAATCTCATGTAACAGGGGGAGAGCCTATTGGCATCAACGCAGCACAAATCTAGACTCAGTATCAGCTACTGACAAATTCACAATGGAACAGCCCATTAAATTGTTGCCCGATCTGGGAATCAAGTGCCGAACGTCAAACGACCACTGTTTTTTTTATAAGTCGAAGTTACCGACAATGCTACAAAACTTTGTGCCACCTCTGCCCAACAATTGTAGGACCTGATCCCTTTAAATAAGGTCTAATTTCGCTTGCACTTCCAGGACATGGACTGGAGTATGTACATCAGGAACTACATCAAGGGAGCGCGGGAGTACTGCTGCAAGGAGGACCCCTCCACCCTCCCCGCGGCCAAGAGGTTACAGAAACAGTAAGTGACACTACCTCAAAGGTTTAAAGCGTTACAGTGCGCCGTGGTACACTTGGCGCGTGGCCATAGTCGGTACTAACGCCACCAATTAATGTTTTCAATACAATTTCTTTGACAAAGACATTTCAATTGCCTTGTCTCGCTCACTCCTACTGTTTTCAGAGTTTATATCGTTTAATGCGCTATGTACCTACAAGCTTAGTTCACCGTGACGTTTAGGTACACATACACGGGCAACTTAAAGTGGCGACTCAAATTATAATGCCATAGAGCCAACCACTGAGAGATCAAGCCACTTGTATTTTTTATTTTTGCCTCGTATTTTCCAAGGCATAAAATATGTTTGCAACATGTTGTGTCAACTGTTTTCGTTTATCGTTTACGCCCAAAACAAGTCGTAAAGACAAATTGTTTACAAAACTTGTGGATTTGTGATTGTTAATAATGTAGGCAAAATAGTAATTGAGACATGTCTGAAAGTCTTTAACAAGACTTGATGAATACAAGTATCACGTCTTCTTGTATAGATGTTACGGCTAAAGATGGATGTGAACATAAACTTAAGATTAGCCGGCTAGGTGTTCACACCCATCTTTAGCCGTATCATATACACCAACAAGGGATTACAGATACTGCTACAATCTATTGCGTTACGTGCAGAACGACTTTTTTTGGGGTGCAAACTTAAGGTTTACGGTAGGACTCAATGCAACGCACTCAAAACATTGTGCTGATGGATGCATTGAAAAGTACAGGGGCCTTGAAGTTATAACATTAAAAACTTGTATAAAAAAAACTTAGTGGAAAAGTTAAACTTTGACCTCCTATTTATCTCCGTAATTAGAAGGTACCTAAGTATGGTCAAGTGCCTTTCGGCTTCGTTGAGAGATTTTTACACTCATTATGCTACACAAACGCCGGTAACAGTTGCACAATAATTGCCCATTTGAACGCACCTGATATTCTACTTTACTATTAATATTTCTAATTTCTCTGTTTGTCCACAGATTATACTACCTGGACAAAGCAGTACAAATCATGGTCGGACTATTACTATCCTACTTCGTTTATTATTACTTTAATATGTTATATTCTTTGATTAGCGCGTAACTTAGATAAACAATAATAATTAAAATAATTATTATTGATAATATGAGGCTACGCAACTGTGCCTGTTAATAAATTGTAATCAAATTCAAGTCATACTAATTATACTTTATCCCAATTACAGAAACACTAGGGGAAGTTTTAAAGGCGTTTGAGCTTTTTGGCCTGACTGACTTCCAACATTTTATTTTATTTTTAAAATAGCAGCCACGCATAAAGCCTTTGTTAATCAATTTTCTTCTTAGCTTGTCGATGACAATCTAAATGGTTTCTGACCAGAACTGATCGAGCTACTAGTTCGGCAACTTCAGTAGCGTCCATCAGTTCCACATTTACAGTTAAGGCACAGCACCACATTTACACTCCAGCACGCGTAGCATGACCACCGTAGAAACGGGTTTTGTCGACGGAAGAAACGACAAAATGACAGATTTCTTTTGTTGATCTGTCAGTTTGTCGATTCTTCCGACAGCAACATCCGTTTCTACGGTGGTCATGCTACGCGTGTAGGTATCGTTTAGTGTTTACTGTAAATGGGTTTTATAGAAGGTGTTTTTTTATATCCCATAACTCTAGGCTATGAATGAGGCCATATCAAAGAATCAACTGGCAAATGAATTATTTTTCTTTTGTCATTTATTTTTCTTTTCATTTTTCATACAAAAACGTCCCAATTTTCTTAGCTTTAAATATGAATGATTGGTTTGAATGAAAATTAATTACTTGTATTTATCAATGAAACTTAGATTCCTACATCGAGATGATTGATTATATCTTAACCACATATTTTACTTTTGACTTTTTGTATAAGTTTTACTAATAGAATATAACCCTACAGTTATGGGGAAAAAAAACTCGTTGTATATTGTGTAAATTAATACCTAGTTGTTACATAGAAAATTGTTTAAGAAGTGTGTCAAATTGTGTAAACGCCCTTTACCTAATATTATTGTAAAGTAGATTATAATTGTTTGAACATTTGAGTAAAGTACGGTCAAGAAACGAAATTTTAGGCAAGTTTGAAACAAATGTCTTCTCGCCACTGCTCTCAAAACGGTGAAAGAAAATACGTGAGGAAACCGGCATGTTCTCGAACCGAAACTTCGAAGACATGTGACATCTACCAACCCGCACTGGGCCCGCGTGATGGGTTACAGCTCACTCGCTTTCATAGAGAGAAAGCCAGCAGTGGGAACATTATCCGCTGTTTATGCATGTATTTCCTACTGGCTCATGATACATTTTTTAACTGTAATTTTCATTCAAAATGTTGTCAATACATAGTTGGTAAAATAATTAGGTGCAAGTAAAAATGAACTTTAAGGATAATAGCGCTAAGCGTGTACCTCAGTTTTTTTCCGATTCAATATAAAAGGTGGAAAGGCCACCGATGCTTAAACGGTTACGATGTATTCAGTACATCATTCTGAACCCCTACCCCCCACATATAAACTTTTCATCAGTAATTTGAAAAAAACAAATGATGTACTGAATACGTGGTAACCGTTTTAGCGTCGGTGTTCCTTCCACCCTTTAGATAGCCATTTTGTGAAGAAAGTACGCAAAAAAAACGCTGATAAAGAGCAAAAAATACGCTGATGTGGATAGATAGAATGTAGTTTATTGTACACTAACATTTTTGCGCAGGTGGCCTACCATGACCTCTTAAAGCAGGAGTTATTAGAGTAGTGTGTGAAAGAGATGGTGCTAGACGACCTGTATAGCTCTGTCTCTTTGCCACACGGGAATTACGCCTGCTTTAAGACGACATAGTAACCCTCCAGCTCTGTTACAATACTGCTGATGGTATGGGTTTCTTTCATTCGTTGACTGCACATATACCAAAGACAGGCGACCATCACCGCATGTATAGCGGACCTTGTAACCTGCCTAATACTCAGAATAATCGTGTTTTGTACACTACATTATGTATAATTGTACACTATAAGTATACAAGGTGTAAACGGACCTTTCACGAAGCTGTCAATCAAGTATTCTGTACATTAAATTCAGTAACTACGCTTTATGTGCTTTTGGGGTGAAAAATCACGATAAATTGAAGTTATAACATTAAAAACTTATATTTTTAAATTGTGAAAAAGTTGCCACTTTGACCCCCAATATCTTCGTTACTATAAGGTTCCCAGGTATGGTCTAGTACAAAAAAATTATTGAAATGACGGAGAGAACAAGTGCCTTTCAGCTTCGTTTAGGGTATTTTTACACCCATTATAATTGAACTACACCATTCAATAGTGCCAGAAAAAAATACTTTGTAAAGCTGCTAATTGTATCCACATTACAGCTACTTCCAAATGAACAAGTGTTAGTACGAAAGGTATCTAAATCAATTACTTGGAGCGAATTTTAAATATGAACCACTAACTGAACGCGTTAGCATGTCCAAACGGCGTTCAATAGTGTGTCATTATCATAATTGCTGTGAAATATTGACACAGATAGTTATTGAACGCAGTTTCGTTGGTTATAATTCGGCCTTAATGTCAACTAAAAGTTTTGGAATCGTCTTATCTAAATCTCTTTTTTGTACTCCATTAACGCTCAATTTCTTTTCCCCTTCTAACAAGCATTTTATTTAATCGACATACTGTATAGTTGCTCAATAGTTGAGCAACAGTTTCGCGACTGTGGTTCAACAAAAGTTGCTTTGTTCACAAATATCCTTAGTATTTTTAATTGTATACCTCATGTTTAATAGTAATACACAATGTTAATTCAAATTATTATAATATAATAAATTAAATTAAGAAAAAAAATGAGTTTTATTTGTGTAAATAGCTTATGATCGCAGTTTCAACCGCATTATAATTAGAAATTATCGTATGGCCGCAGATCATCCATATAGACGAAGAAGAAAAAAATATTGTAAAGGATAACTCGGAAAGTACCGCAGTAAAGTTGATACAATTTATATTGGAAAAACAGAAGAGAGAGGGAGAGTGTTTCTTTATTTGAAATTAAGAATCACTAAAATCGGACCTAGTCACGGAGAAATCGGCGTACATACTGCAGAGTTACCTCTGCTTTATAGCCTTTTTGGTTAAACCTCAAGGTCAAATATCTTTTCTTTTAATTGTCAATTCTAAATTTGAAATGAAAACTATTTTTAGAGAGATGATTGTTTTGTCATTTTTCTCATTCATGTACCAAGTTTCGAAGAGCATTTATTGATTTGGAAAATAAACCAAAATTTTATGATGAAGAATGAGTAAAATAAATTTATTTTTTTATAAAATTTATTTTTATTTCTAAAATATAGAACTTTATTTTTTTTTTTTTTTATCTAAATTACTAACCCTATATTCTGTTCTATTATTTTTTTTACAAAAGTGAAGTGAACCCATTTTTTATTTATAACTCCACAATATGCATGACAAAAAAAAGATGTCCTCCTGTTTTAGAAGTCAGTTAATAAACAAGTTTATTCAACTTATTGCTTCACTCCCACTTGCAAAAAAAAGGACAGGGTCCAAGACAGTTGAATTATTTCTCCTGACTCATCGAACTTCGTAGTCACCACTGTTGATTCCGGCTTTCAGATTTTGCAGTGGTTGGGAATATAATGGTAGGCTACCTCCAGCAACAGTTACGGGGTGCAATCATTGCTCAAAATAGTTGACCGTGTAAGGACACCTTTACTTCAATGATATTGATAAATGATAAAAAAAACCTGACAACCTAAAACCTGTATTAAAGTCTAGTTTAAAATAAAGATAGATACATTGCTTTACATTTTTGTGAATTGATTAATAATGATTAAAGCTATCATAAAGGTTACTACATATCGGGTAGGCAGTGAACTACGTTATAAAAGTGAAACACTACAATTATGTTCCTTACGGATTTGATTAATTAATTGTGTTCGTTAATTATTCCACGAGGTCGTACTACTGGGATAAAAATATCATATGCGTTATTCCAGACAATATGTAAACTGTCTCTGTGCCAAATTTCATAAAGATCTGTTCAGCCGTTCTGGCGAGTAACAAACATCCGTCCATCCAAACTTTCGCATTTATAATAGCAGTAAGATAATCGGCTGATTAATCATAATTAATACGGGTAATCTTTAGCGTAAGCATAGCATAATCAGCCTATAATGTTCCCACTGCTGGGACAAAGGCCTCCTCTCAATGAGAGGGAGTCGGCAGTAATCCACCACGCAGTCCCAGTGCGGCTTGGTAGATGTCACATGTCTTAGAATTTTTGGTTCTAGGACACGGTTTAGGTCATGCCGGTTTCCTCACGATGTTTTCCTTCACCGTTTTGAGAGCAGCGGTGATGGAATAAATTACACAAACTAATGCACCTGCCTGGGTTCGAACCCACGACTTACTGCTCGTAAGTCGAAGCCGCACTACTGGGCCACCGCTGCTCTCTAACCTTTACTCTAAGGTTTTACACATAACCCTAAAAATAACCCCATTAAAACCCCCATACAACCTTTTCGGTCCCTGTTTGTAATGTAGTATTTTTAACCGACTACGGCGATGCCAAAAGGAAGGGTGTAGCGAGTAAGCAAGTCAATTCGCTCACTAGAACGTAGCACCGAAATCACGTCGGGGCCACCAGTTTGGGGCTACCTGTGGAGAACAGGGTGTAAAGTTCTTCATCACGCATAAAAAAGGGCAGGAGCCCACCAGACATAGCACCCGTCTGTTTGGAGGATCCTCCCTTTTCTTGTCACCCTGTTCTCCACACCCCCAAAGGGTTATGATCTTAGCAGTCTATGAATGTATGTTTGTATTTACGTAAGTTCCTCCGTAACGCCTAAACTATCCATCCGATGTTTTGACATGGAAAGAAAAATTCTAGTGCGAGCAGGGTCTGAACCTGCGACCTTCCGATTCAGTACACCGGACGTCTTCACCAATTAGACCATCGCACCGCACGCAGGGTTTGCGTATAAAAATATTAAAAATATCCATCCGATTTTGATGAATAAGATGTCAATCGATATGTTATTATGGCCCGGATAACACAGGCTACATTTTAACCGACTTCAACAATAGGAGGAGTCGATTTTACCTTTTTATTTAAACCCCGAATTTAATTAGAGCGTTATTTTTCAGTAGTCGGGTTTTTTTAGATGTAGTATACCAAACAAAGTCTTGTTGAACCTTTGGATAGAACTTATCCTTTGTTGTCAAGGAAAAATCAATAACAAAAGACGACTCGAATGATACTTTAATTGAATAAGAATCTAATGCGTCACCTTGAGATCTGCCATAAATATGTCCGCTAGACTATTTGGACATGTAAAGGACGTGACGAGAATACAATAGACAACACTCATACAGTAGGTATAGACAAGTTGACTATTATAGATCGTGCGTGATTATGGCACATCATCGACCATCATCTGTCTAGACTTTTCCCAACTATATTGGGGTCGGCTTCCAGTCTTACCGCATGCAACTGAATACCAGTATTGTGCGTGAAGCGACTGCCTATCTAGCCTCCACAACTCAGTTAGTACTGGGTAATACAATACCTCTTTGTAAGACTGGTTGTCAGACTTTCAGGCTACTGACTACCTGTAACGACTGTCAAAGATCTACAAACGACAGCCGAGACCAAAGGCTTAACGTGCTTTACGAGGCACGGAGAAAACTCGGCATGTAAAAGATGGTAACCCATCCACGGACCGCCCTCGGTTAGCGTTGCTAAACCTCGAAGATCGACCCGTGTGGCTGTTATTATTTAGCCACGAGCTCCTCAAAAATATTAATAATCCTTATTTTATAATTAATATTTTAGATACTTTGTTTCTATAAATCATAATTGATCATCAGAAAAGCCAATCCACCCAATTAATTCTTAGTATTAACTGTCGCTCCATGTAAAATACTGGTATTCAGCTGCATCCGCTTAGACTGGAAGCCGACCCCAACATAGTTGGGAAAAGGCTAGGCAGATGATGATTATGAATATTTTTGAAAAAAAATCGATAAAAATACGCATTCGGTCACGTGACATTAAACGCTAATCAAAAATCGTGACGTCACGCCGTGCCAAACAAACGCCATTACTGTTGTGACATTTGAACAACACTCAACGAACCGGATAAATTAATAGGAGTTGGACGATTATACATTAGGCAACTTAACCTTATCATAATAAAAACTAGAAGCTTGTACAGCTCGAATTTAGAAATAGGTTGGTAGGTGTGAAGGTACTCACATCAAAATGATCTTCTCAAAAGTAAAGAAAGAAAGAAAGAAAATACATTTATTTGGCACATGCCACAAGTGCACACAATATAAAACAAAAATAATACAAGAAAAAAAAACTTAAAACTAAACAAAACTAAAAAAAAATAAAAATGTAGGTAACACGGTGTGCCTCAAAGCTGCGCCAAATAGGACCAGTTCAGCAAAATGCCGGGCAACTAGTGCCTGACGCTGGTTTTCAACTGGACCTGGATTGGAGAGGTCACGGATGTAAAACAGTTTTATGTGTTGTGTCAATGGTAGTGGTGAAAAGGTACTTAAATAGAATAAAGTACATTCTTGAATCTAAAGATAAACTATGAGGATCATTTCTCCTTCCAAGGGGGTAATTGGGGTACGATACAGTGCTTGTAATACGAGGAATTAATTTTAAATTAAAGTTATACGAACAAAACTGATAACTCCCATAAACACTCAGTTTGTTTGGCACGGCGTGACGTCATTCACGTTGACAGACTGTCCGAAGCGTTTTCGCGGTAAATTTAAGTCGGCATATTAAAACGCAAAATAAATATTGTAAATGATCGACTTTTTTTAAATAATATACTTATTTTTAGGGTAAAATACGAGTAGATAAACAGGTAAAGTGTTAATATTATTTTGAAATTTAGTCAACTAGCCTATTGAATGAATTTCTTTAATAGATTTTTAACTTTATCGCTATAGAATTAGGTTCAAGGTTGATTGGGAAAATTTGACAGTTTCGGGTAGAAACTGTCGAAACTGTCAAATCTGTACTTATTTATTCTTTTTTTTTTCATTTTACTGAACCCGGAAATATAAGCTTTACACGAAACGTTTTAAAAGTAGATAGTTACTCTGTCTGTCAATGTCAATTCTGTTTGCGTCATGTCTGACACATGGTTGCCACCCGTACTTTTTTGAAAACATTGTACATTATTTCGGGTAATAATTATACTTTAAACATATTATTAGCATGGAGGAAGTGAGTAATTACTAAAGTTTGATGAAAATGTTAAAAATATTTTTAAATGAAATGTAGCAATGATTCATAAAATAAAAAGATAAAAAAAAAGATAAATTTAATGTACAATGTGTGTGTGTTTTATGTTTGATGCAGCTGTGTAAATTAATATTGTTAAAAAAAATGAAATACTAAATGTAATGTTAAACGTATTGTTAAATGAGATGACATATTAAATGTAAAATTAAATGAATTTTATTATATGAAATATAAATAAATAATTACTTGTAGTTTAAAATGTGTTATTTTATGATCATTTGTTAATAGAAATAAATTATTCTATTCTCTTTTCAAAGGAAAGAAAATTAGCTTGAAGTGTCCGGAGTTTTGTTCGGAAAACTTTTTCATATATCTGGAAAGTAGGAACCCTAGGTACAATAAAACTTACAATGCACTTCAGACTAACTCACGCGCAGTCGTACTACAGTGCTCAGTGGGACTGATTGAGTGTTATTATATCGGTGAGTGTTTATATCTTGGCTTTAAATGGGTTGGCAGAATTAGAGGTTAAAAATTAATGTTTAATTTTTTTACCGACTGTGGTGGAAAGAGAGTAATGTGTTTTTGTTGTAAAATAGATTTGTGACAAGATTTGAAATGACTTAATATTTTTTAACCCACTTTAAAACAGGAGGATCTTTTTTTTCCGGTACGTTCGCGATAATTGATTGATTGATACAGTGATTATAACTATTGGTGAGTGTTGAAATATTGGCTTTAAATGGGTAGGCGGAATAAGAGGTTGAAAAATAAGGATAACGTTTTTTAGCCGACTGTGGCTTGAATAGATAACGATAGAAGATAATTTTATTTGTCAAAAAATGCGTATATAATAATATTTCGTACGTAAATGTTTCACCCGTAAGGCGCACAAATTTATAAAATTTACAAAATATAAAAAACAAAAAAAAATAAAAATAAAACTATATAAATTACAAATAAAAACTAAATTACTAGAGGCGCTTCAATCCAAGTACATAATAGTCAGTAATAAAAATTGATAAGTCAGTAAAATAAAGTAGCCATAAAATGTCACAAAAATTAAGGATTAATAAAATAAAAGAAAAATAAAAAGATAAAGAAAAAGTCAATTATATCATAATAACACTTGTTGTTTGTTAATGAATCTCGAATCTTTTCTAGGATATTGTATAGATGTTATTTAAGAATATTTTTAGACAAAATCAACTTTTACAACATAACATCACTCCAGTAATCTCTTGAGGGAAGTTCCGGGGTGTAGGGTGCACTTTTTTAACCGACTTTTAAAAAGATAGGTACCAAACTTAATTTAAAAAAAAAAAATTGTGCTCACTTTTGATATGGGTGGAAGGGAACTTCGACATACTACATCATTCCGAACCCCCCCCCCCCCCCACATCGAATTTGCGAATCATATTTTAATCAACATACAACCTGGCACTGACCTGCAAATTGCAAAAAAAAAGCAAGAAAACTTGCATTTCGCGGGCTACCCTGGCGCTTCCAACATTATTTTATCTTACTAATATTATAAACGCGAAAGTTTGTGAGGATGGATAGATGGATGTTCGTTACTCTTTCACGCAAAACTACTGACCGGATTTGGATGAAATTTAGCATACAGATAGTTTATAACCTATATTAATACATAGGATACTTTTTATCCCGGTAGCACGATCCCGTGGGAAAATTACCGAACTCCACGCGGGCGAAGCTGCCGGCATAAGCTAGTTTCAAATAAATCAGTTAAATCGTCGAATTTCACAAAGTGCGTGCATATTATCGCCCTTTTTTTTTTTTTCGGATGGGAAATCATCAAATGACCCCGACAACAGTCCCGCAGCCCTGGCAGGCATCGGCCCTTGCGGACCCCTACTTATTTGCTGACATCTCTTTGAGGCGCACGTGGAACACGAACGCGCCGTCGACACGGCCTGTCGTCATAAGACGGCCGGACGGCGAGCTGGCCCATAACTCGCCGTCCACAGGCCCGCGCCTACGGTGGCCGGGAGCCACCACGTGACCCCCGACGCCCAGGGCGTCTCCCGCGGCGACTGGGACGTGAGGTTCTTTCCCTCTCACGTCCCGCCACCTCCTTCACTAGCATGACTGCTTCGCAGAAGGAGGTGACGGCTTCCCATTCCCTCTCGCTCCGGACCATGGCTTGAACCAAGGCCGGACGCGAGAGATCGCCGCCGCCAATCGCCGCTACGAGGACACGGCGGTGCTCCGCCCAAGCGGGGCAGAACTCCACGGTGTGCTCCACCGTGTCCTCCGGACGATCCTCGCAGTGGAAACACCCAGGCGTTTCCTCCCGCCTGATTCGGTGCAGGAACCTCCCGAAACAACCGTGTCCGGTGAGGACCTGCGTCAAGCGGTAGGTGAGGGCGCCGTGGCGCCTCTCTAGCCACTCCTCAAAGAGGGGACTTATCGCCACTATGGTGGCGTGCCCTGCTCGGGGTTGCGACAGTCGCTCTCTCCATGTCGCCATGAGATCACGCCGGAGGTCTGTCCGCTGAGCGGCAATTTGCCGCGGCAGCGGTGTTTCCCCCCGACGTAGTGCCTCCGCGCGCCATTCGTGCAGGCATGCGAGGACTATCGCCTCCAGATCCCATGGCGGCAATCCGGCAAGGAGGCTAGCCGCTTCGCCGGAGATCGTGCGGTACCCCCGGATTAGCCTTATGGCTATTACCTTTTGGGGCGCGTTCAGGTAGTGGGCGGCTTGCCGCCTCAAAGAACGCGCCCACACCGGGGCCCCATAAAGGGCCATGGACCGCACGACCCCTGCGTAGAGCCTCCGGCAGGAGGCGTTTGGACCCCTCAGGTTGGGCAAGAGCCGCTTGAAGGCAGCCCCTGTCCGTTCCAGTTTGGGAGCCAAACGTCGGAAGTGCCCCACGAAGTTCCACCGGCTGTCGAGGACGAGTCCTAGGTACTTCAACGTCGACCCGACGCCGATGGAAACCCCTCCTGCCGTCAGTAGGGATCTCGACGGTGGCGCATTCCGAGGCCCATGAAAACAAATGGCCTCGGACTTGTGCAGTGCCACCTCGAGACCCAATTGCCGGATCCTCTCCACGACTATCGCAACCCCGCGTGTCATGTTTTCGGCCGCCGCCTCGTGCGACCTCCCTTGTGCCAGTACCAGCGCGTCGTCAGCGTAGCAAACTACGCTGACGCCGGTAGGGAGGTCGGCGCGCAGCACCCAGTCGTAACCGATGTTCCACAAGGCCGGCCCCAGAACCGATCCCTGTGGGACACCGCACGACATCTCTCGCCGGTTCCATTCTCCGCTTCGACCAGGGTAGATGACGGATATTATCGCCCTTGACTACAAACCTTAATAATCAATCAAGATCAATTAAGATGATAGCTAGGTATGCAGGATATTCAGTAATCAAATATGAAACGCACTTTTGAGTATGAATGTGGATGGGTATATGAGTAGAGGAAGACCAAAGAAACGATGGATGGCTTGTGTAAAGAACTATATGGCAAGAAAGGAGGTGTCTGATGAGATTACGAGTGATAGAGAAGTATGGAAGGAGAAGACATGCTGCGCCGACCACAAATGAATTGGGATAAGGGCAAGAGAATGAGGATGATACTAAACGCACTAAGTTTTTGAGATGAGACTCTAAAACGATTTGCAGTCGCTCCATCGCAACCGATTAGACTGGAAGCCGACCCTAATATAAAACATAACATCACGCCTGTTACCCTCAAAGGGTTACCCAGAGGTGTACCTAATAGTACACCAGTGGCGAAGGTTCCATACAACTCGATTCCTACCGGCTTCCCTTTGAAAAATGGCACAGTTGGTATTATACAACATTATTTTTAGTATATGCGAAACCTGAATATAGTTTGTTCAGAATAAGTAACTGAATCGATTCCAATAATTTTTAAACCATTTTGTTTTGTCCCAAAAATATTTAAAAAAAGTTACAAGTTGCACACCGAGCGATATTAAGTACCTATCGCAATAATGTAGGTACCTACTGCCAAATTATTATTATCAATGAGCTCCAGACGACACTGGAGCGGCACGCGCGGGCCCGCTGCGTGGTGACCACGTTTTTGCGCGGACAACCAGGTACAACAAGCTTATAACTTTGTGATTTTTCATGATACAGTTTTGAAATTTTGTATGTAGATTGATTACATAAAAATACTAGACACGTGTCTCAGGTTTCGCATATACTAAAACTAATGTTGTACATAGACAAATAATATAATCACAATAAAGATATGTACTCCGGCTTACCTCTAACAAAAATGGACCCTTCGCTAATGTAGTGCACCCACATTTATATAACAACATCAACCAGAAGTTTCCTTGTAACTTTGGCAGCTGACTGCACGCCAAAAAAATACAGTTGAAATCTATGGTTGACGAAAATAGTTACGAAAGGGGACCTTTTCACTGTTTTGCGAGTCTTCGAAACGGGAAAGTTACCAAACGGGACGTACCCTGTTTATGTCCCATGTAATAGGGGGCGAGCCTATAGCCATCAACTGGGCAACAAATCTTGGACTCCGTGGCTGCTACTGAGAAATTCCTGATGGAAAAACCCAATAACACTTTGCCCGACCTGGGAATCAAACCCAGGACCTCATGCTCAGCAGACGCGCTTGCGACGACTAGACCAACGAGCAGCTAATAACAATTATAATTACTAAAACATGCCTGTGTTTTCTGAAATGTTAGATACAGTGTATCTGTACTCTTATTTTGTTGCTATTAATTCTTCTAATATAGGCATGGTAGAGTGTACAATTACATAGACCCTTGACATATCCGAAAGGCACTTGTTAAGACTAAAAAGTCACCGTGTATATAAACAGTAAAGGTTCTTGTTATGTTTTGTCGTTGTCAGTCTCAGTCATCAATCTGAAGATTTAAAAAAAAAACAGCTGTTCCATACATTTTGACCGTGTAGGCGCGGGGGGAGGGGGGGATGATGACTGAGACTGAACACGTGGTAACCGTTTTAACGCCGGTAAGATTGTCATACACCCTGTATGACAATCTTACAAAGGAGTTTTGAGGTCAGATAGGCAGTCCATGTAAAATGCTGGTGTTCAGCTGCTTTAGTTAGACTGCAAGCCGACCCCAACAGATATGCCAATTCAAAACATTCATGGCTGCTAATGAGAAACACCTAAAGACAGTGCAGTTAGCGTATAATCTTAATTAATTTTCTTTATTACGAAAGGGAGGGCTTTACCCTTTAATAAATAATCGCAGGTCAATATTATTATCGTTTACATATTGACCCAAAGATGTTTTTATGAATAAAATTAACTAAATAATTATTTATGAGAAATTAATAATCGGGCGAATAAAAATTTAATTGGCGACCAATATACTGAATGGGCGACTATTGTACCAAGTAAGTAACTATTTATCCGGTCATTGCGGCAAGGAGAATATAGGAAGCAAGAGCGAGCGAAGACTGAGAGAGACTTGTGGCACACCGACTCGGACACGGACAGGTCAGGTCCGAAAGGGATGGCGGGGTCTAGTGAGCGAGTGAAGTCAGCGAACTAAAACCCCGGAATTCCCTTCGTGTTAGGTTACTTTAAACCCTGGAAACGGAAAGAGAAGGCCCGCGCAGCGAGGCTACGTCGACTACGCCTTATCTACAATCTAGTGGCTGCTACTTTATATTTAAAATGCTACTTCACTGTAGTTGCCAACCTATTATATTAGCTACGTATTTTAATTATTTTTAAAACACAAAATCAGATTAGTTTGTCGCCGCGTTAAATACATGCCATTATTTATTATCCTTTTGACCGCCACGTTAATAACGAACATCTGTGTCCTCTACGCCAAGCACTTTAGAAAAGTGTTATTTTCGACGTGCCATGCCGTCCCCAGGCGTCGTGAGCACTTTTGGTTTGACGTCCAGACGTCCGTGGCGGTCAATAGGTTATCGTAATATTTACATACAAAATGAGTGGATTGACTGGAAGCAATTTAATTAATTCACTAGTGAATAAGCAATATTAAGCGTGTTAACCCCGAAGGGGTAAAACTCAAAGTATTTATTTCAAAATAACTAAAAGCGCCAATTGCTAATAACTAAGAGCTGCCGCTGTTGCTGCGGTGCTAATAACTTATGCCCGCGGCTTTACTCGCGTGGAGTTCGGTAATTGTCTTACGGGACGTACTACTGGGATAAAATGTCACAAAATCCAAGTTATAAACTATCTGTGTGCCAAATTTTATACAAATCCGTTGAGTAGTTTTTGCGTGAAAGAGTAACAAATATCCATACATCCATCTGTAGGAACTATCGCATTTATAATAGTAGTAAGAGAAGATAAGATATACCAGTTACAGGCACTCCTGAATTGTCAAAACAAAAAGATGAAGCTACAGTCCCAGTCACAAGGTATAATAACTATGGTAGGACTGTAGTTGCCCATTCCATAGCGTAGATCACTATGGAGAAGAATGGATGGACAAAGGTGTGTAGAGTCCACCCACATTTCGCCAGTTATGTTTAAGTCCCATGTAATAGGGGGCGAGGTGGCCATTCTTACTATGAAATTCGTTATAAAAATCAACAAATATTTATTACATCAAACATTGTAGGTACACGGTATGTGAAAATCTCCGAGTCCTGAGATAGTTGTAACTGTGTTGCAGAATTTAGTGTCCTCCACTTACAATTTGGCAAAATGTCTACTTGAGGACACAAACAATTAACTCACATTCGAAGTCGCATTCAAAGTTTCATTCAGGGTGTAAACGGACCCTTCACGAAGCCGTCAACATCACAACACAGCCGTGTCCATGGCGTTTCTTGACCGTTCTTCTCCATAGAGATATACGCTTTGGAATAAGCAACTACAGTACTTTCACAGTTTTTAAGCTACATTTAATTGTTGTGTTTGTTTCGACAGTTCAAAAATGCCTGTAACTAGCCAATAAATGCTTTGATTTTGATTTTGCGAATCATTTGCGCATATACCTCGGATCGAGGTCACTGTTTACTGCTCACCTACAAAGATTTCAGACCTACAAAAACACTCCATACATAACTTAACATATACTTTTCATTAGTTAACAAAAACACTTTCGAACATCCTTTGCAATAAATAATTAGACAAACATTGCTTTAGTTTCCGTTGAATTTCATCAATCAACCGACTGCCGATTAGGGGTTACGCGATACCGGTCATGATAGTCGTTGCTGGCGAAAATGCGGCGTAAAGAATGGTCCTACAACTATTGTCAGAAAATGGTATCGATATGTGCCTCTGTGTCTCGGAAAAAAAGAGATTTTTCTATGCTTAGACTTGGTCTTTGACTGAGGCCCAGAAGTCCAAACTTAAGGTATGCCAAAGAGCGATGGAGCGTAGCATTTTTGCTCTTATAATGCAGCATTAGGATTTGACCATCATCATCATCTGCCTGCCTTTTCCCAACTATGTTGTGGACGGCTTCCAGTCTTACTGATTGCAGCTGAATACCTGTATTTTGCGTGGAGCGATAGCCTATGTAACCTCCAAAACCCAATTATCGGATACGAACACAATACCCTTAGGTAAAACTGGTTGTCATGCTTTCGTACCAACCTGGGCAAGCCTTCTTTTTTGATCGACGTGAAAATCCTCAATGGATGTTCTCCGCCCTGGGGAGAGCGGAGGGGTCTGTCAGACTCGTACTGATTAAAACCACACCGGTGTTCCCTCGCACACTTGTGTCGGGGGGCAACGGGTTTTGATGCGACTTCCGCTGCCCCGGACTAGGGCCTGCTTGACCTGCAGGCCTTGTTCCATCATTAAAGAGACGCGCGTGGAACACTAAGCGCCGCCGTCTCGTATCCAGTGTGATGGGGTCGAATCCGTCGCTCTTGGACCTGTTTTAGCCAGAAGAGGGCCTGTCCATCCCCTGCCCTAGTTTAACCTTTGATCTACCTGGGGGGCGACTGATATTCTGTAACCGCAAGTCTCCAATTTCCTCTGAATGTCATTAATCAACCGACAGACGATCATAGCGACCATGGTGCACCGATTTGAGCGTGCTGCTGACAAACATCCTAATCGTAACTTCCTAACTAATATTATAAATGCGAAAGTATGTTTGTTCGTTTGTTTGTTACCTTTTCACGCCTAAACCACTGAACCGATCATCCTGAAATTCTGCATGTACGTTGTCAGGTGTACAGAAACGGACACAGGGAAACTTTTATCCCGAAAAAAAGTACTGTTCCCGAGTAAAACAACAATAACGTTCTTTTGATAATAGATGGCGTCACGTGTCTTTCGAATCATGATTGAATTATATTATTACAAGCAGAGTACAACCCGAATTGATTGTCAAATTCTAAATGTGAACGAAGTCGCGGGCAAAAGCTAGTACAGCATAAAAAATGATCCAGTCAAAAGAGTGTGAAACTGTAGGTATTGGTATACTCAATACTCAAATTTTTATTGCATTCCATAAGTATTACATAGATGGTGTAACAAGGTAAAAGATCAATATGAACCCTGTCGGGCACAGCAACATTAGGAGAGAGGAAGATATGGAGGGGGGGGGTAAGTGCTTAGAGTGCCTCAGAAACAGTGTATGAGAGGTTATAAGAGGAAGCCTGAAAATGGCATTGAAAACTGAAAATTTGCGTGGTAATCTGATGTTGTGTGGGCATGTGATGCGGAGGATAACGTGGTATGAATGGCTTTTGTTTTTAGCAGTCGCGCTTGCGACCAGTCTACCGACGAGCCAGTCAAAATATATTGTAATTTTGAGTTATTTTACATTTTATTGACACCTGCCCTTAGATACATAAGCTATCCTTTATATTACATGACCAGTAAGGAAATGAAAGCATTGTTTCAAGAAAATTAATTATTTATTTACGTAAATTTGTTTATTCATGCGAAAACTTTCAAATCAGTACTTGAATCTTTGGGTTCAGAGTATGCACATCACATCATAATGGGTGACTTTAATACAAATCTCCTTTCCCGCAATGCCCCTCGGTCCTGTAAACTCCTCCAGCTTATCGAGTCGGTTAGTCTGCACGTGTTGCCGCTCCAGCCTACCCATCATAACGCTGTCGGTGATGACACCTGGCTCGATCTGATCCTTACCTCAAATCCTTCTCTTGTATCCTCCCATGGTCAACATGACGCTCCTGGCTTTTCTCACCATGACATGATTTTCCTCTCTTATATCCTGAAACCTCCCAAACCTAAACCTAGGGTTCTGTACAGGCGTTGTTTTGCGCGGATGAATGTTGAGGAAATTAAGAAGGATGCGTCTGTGACTGATTGGGAGCCTATGTTGCAAGCCTCTTTGGTTGACGATAAGGTTGCGATATTTAACGATGTTGTGATCAACCTCTACAATATTCATGCTCCAATCAAAAAAATTAAACTAAAACGTCCTCCTGCTCCATGGATGACAAGAGGGATACGGATGGCAATGCGACGTAGGGACCGGGCATTCCGTAAATTTAAGAGGGATCGTACTGACGAGAACTGGTCATTATACAAGGTTGCAAGGAATAGATGCAACCAGATGATACGCATCGGTAAACGCCGCCACATTTTAGATAATATAACTTCTTCCTCTTCTGCCGATATTTGGAAATTTCTTGGAACTCTGGGTATCGGCAAACCGCGACATTTAGACCTTCCAAACTCTATTGACCTGGACGAGCTTAACCGACATTTTTCTTCTGCTTCCTCCATGGATCGCTTAACCAAGCAACGAACTTTGTCCCTAATTTCTGGTCTAACGCGCCCTAATATTAACCACTTTTGCTTCGTTCCAGCTGAACCGGGAGAGATCAAAAAGATCATCCTGTCCATCAAGTCGAAAGCAGTGGGTTGTGATAATATCACCCGTGGTATGATCATAACTCTTCTGGATGAGCTCCTACCTGCGATTACCCACATTGTGAATTTTTCCCTTTTTACCGGAGCATTTCCTTCCCTGTGGCGCAAAGCCTATGTTTGTCCGCTACCCAAGGTCCCTAATCCCTGTCTTCCTGCCCATTTCCGTCCCATTTCGATCCTTCCCTTTCTATCTAAAGTGCTTGAGGCCTGTGTGCACAAGCAATTCTCCGATTTTGTCCATCGGAACTCGCTTATCAGCCCACTTCAATCTGGGTTCAGGCCTGGGCACAGCACTGTTTCCGCCCTTCTTAAAGTGACTGGCGATATTAGGGCAGGACTAGAAGACACCAAGGTAACGGTACTGGTGCTGGTCGATTTCTCAAATGCCTTCAATACCGTTAGTCACGACATCCTTTTAGCCATTTTATCCCATGTAATGGTCTCTCCCGGAGCACTGGAATGGTTCTCCTCTTACCTTCAGGAACGCCAGCAGTCAGTTCATGTTGGGAATTCCTCATCATGTTGGTGTGATTTGGAGACTGGTGTTCCTCAAGGCGGTATTCTTTCTCCTCTTCTGTTTTCTATTTTTATTAATCTCCTTACTTCTGAGCTTCAGTGTGCGTATCATCTGTATGCCGATGACTTGCAGTTGTACTGTCAGGGGAGGGTTGACGAAATTCGAGATCTGATCGACAATTTAAATCGGGACCTGATAGCAATAAATACCTGGTCCGATAAATTTGGTGTGGCAGTAAATCCTAATAAATGTCAGGCGATCATCATTGGCAGCTCTCGCAGTCTATGCAAGTTGAATGGTACAACCTTGCCACCAGTTCTTTTCGACGGTACGGTCGTTCCTTTTAGTACTGAGGTCAAGGATCTTGGCTTGCATATCGATAGCTCTATGAAATGGCATACTCAAGTTGCTCGTGTCAGTCAGAAGGTTACTGGTTCGTTGCGGGCTTTGTACCGCTTGAGAAACTTTTTACCCTCAAATACGAAAACAATGCTTGTACAGTCCTTAATTTTTCCTATCATCGATTACGGTGACGTGTGCTACTTTGACCTGAATGCGGATCTCCTCGACAAACTTGACCGTCTTCTAAATAACTGCATTCGATTCGTTTTCAATTTGCGTAAATATGATCATGTCTCCGAACACCGGACTCTTCTTAAGTGGTTGCCCATACGTCAGCGTAGGGAGCAAAGGGCGCTTACCACCTTGTTTTCTTTTCTTGTTTCTCCCACTTCCCCTAGTTACCTTGCTCCCCACTTTCAGTATATTTGTGCCAACCATAATAGGAGCCTGCGATCATCGCAAAACCGTATGCTTCAATGTCCCTCTCACCGCACTGATTTCATTCACCGATCTTTCTTTGTCCAGTCTATTTCTCTGTGGAATGCGCTTCCCCAGGAAATCAGGATGGCAACCAATCGCTTATCTTTTAAAATTAAAGTTCGTGAGTACATTCGGAAGAAGCTGGCAGTTTCGTCACAACGGTAATGTTTTCCCCATGGTTTGTGTTTTTATTTTGGTATATTCGTGGAAATGTTTATTTACATTAATTTAAATTTTGATATATATTTATAGTATTTGATATATATTTATAGTATTTTATATATCCTTGTAGTTATCTTGTAGTTAATCTTATTATTATTTAAAATTATTTTCAGATTTACACCTACCACTGCTTGTCTTTGCATCACCCAAAGGTTGACTGGTAGAAAATGCCTATGGCATTAAGTCCGCCTCTGTACTTATGTGCTTGAAGTGTTAAATAAATAAATAAATAAATAAAACTTTATGTACGGATAGAGACTATTTATTTAAATGTACTACGTACACATAGTACGTACATAGTTGTTATGTCATTATCAATTTCCCTGTAATCCCTGATGGGTTAGGTAGAGGTGTTCATAGGCGCCGGCAGGATTCATAAATTCCAGGGGGGTGCATCTTCAGTTCCATGAAAACAGCTCGACAATTTTTGCCTCGGATATGTTAGATTTTCGTTTGTCAATTCGTGCATGGAGTCATTTTGTTGATTTTTACAGAAAAGCCTATCAATCGAAAAAAATGGAATGCAGAAGCGAGCGTAACGAGCTTGAAAATTTTAGCACCCACCTTGAACTTGATAGGTTTTCATTTGCCCTTTCGTATAGAAATAGGGCTAATTCTGCCTATTTATAAAGAAAAGCTTAAAAACGCAAAGGACATAAGATATCTGAAAGCGAAGCGAGCTCGAATAATTTAGGATATTCTCGGATACACTAGGTCATTTTTGTTCATAAAAACAAGCGAGCGAAGTGAGCTAGGAAATTTTCGCTAACCGCCTCGAATAGATTGGTTTTTCTATAGTTATCCAAGATTTTGCACCCCCCCGCCTGTGCATGCTTTGTTCACAGGAATAGAGAAGGACACTCAATTGATTGACAAGGGGATGAACTTGGACAGCAACCTAGACGCCTTAAGTTTTTATTAACACAGTAACATGTTATAAAAATCTAACCCTTTTCTATATCTTTTCTTTTCCGACAGGGGGGTGCAAGTGCACCCTCTCGCACCCCGCTGCCGGCGCCCATGGAGGTGTACCTAATAGCACGCCCACATTTGGCCAATTATGTTAAAGTTCCATGTAACAGGGGGCGAGCTTATTGCCATTAGCTGGGTACACAACCAGACTCCGTGGCTGCTACTGAGAAATTCTTGATCGAAAACCCAAAGACATTTCCCGACCTGGAATCCAGGACCTCAGACTCAGCAGTCACGCTTGGGACCACTAAAAAATCATTACAGCTTATGTGGTATACAAAAGGCGACCGTAATCCGTAGAACTGGATTTTCTTCCAGCAAACCTCATTATCATTACGAGATCGAAAGAAGAGGAGACGAGAAGAGCATTGTGCACTTCATGTCATCATTCTCTTACCCTTATCCCAATTCATTTGTGGTCGGCGCAGCATGTTTTCTTCTTCCATACTTCTCTATCACTCGTCATCTCATCAGACACCTCCTTTCTTGCCATATCATTCTTTACACAGTCCATCCATCGTTTCTTTGGTCTTTCTCTTACACTTGTCTATAAAAATAAATAAAATTGAAGTCAAATAACAGCTTTTTACTGAATGCATATGAAAGTATATAATACGGTACTTAAAACTTTAATTTTTGTCTGTTTGTTAGTTCCGGCTAATCTCCAAAACGGCCGAACCGATTTTGACGGGACTTTTGGCATATAGCTGATGTTATAACGAGTAACTTAGGCTACTTTTACTTTATAAAAGGGATTATGGATCCGTGCAAAAAGTATAAAACTGTTGTGTGCACTTGTGACATGTGCCAAAGAAATATATTTTCTTTCCATCCACAGACCGACCTTGCCAAACGCTGCTTAACCTTGTGGCTGTTATTATTTAGCCACGAGCTCCTCGGCTGCGTTTCATACATCCTATGAATTACGAAATTTAATGTTTCTCACCTACTCAAGTGAAATTGATTACGACGATATACGTTTTTGTCTGTTGACTCAAGAAATTACCAAGTGTTACTATTGCATGTATGTCTGTAGGCACAATATTACAATGTTAAAGGTACATAGATGTTCTTAAGCACACATTGATTAACAGTTTTTGAGGACAGTAACTCCAAAGATGTCAAGACCAAAGAAACGGTGACCGACTGTGCTTATAGATGTAATTTTTAAAAGTAAACAAGGTGTTCCCTCTCACAGAGAGGAGGCCTGTGTCCCAGCAGTGGGAACATTCTAGGCTGATTATGCTATGTTATGCTATGCTATGCTAAACAAGGTGTAAAAATACCCTTAACGAACCCGCAAGGCACATGTTGTCTTCGTTATTGAGATATTTTTTTGTTCTAGACCATACCTGGGAACCTTCTAGTTCGGAGATATTGGGGGTCAAAAGTTTCAACTTTTTCACAAGTTCTTTTTTTATATATTTTTTTTAATGTTGTAACCTTATTTTAAATACCTCTAGGACCCCGGTACTATTCCATGCATCCACCAGCATAATGTTTCGAGTGCGATAAATTGAAGAAGTATTCCATCGAGAGCGCACTTATAAGAATACCAAAAGTATTCAACAAAGCGAATAGGGAACATTGTCTATGTTAGAATATCGAGTTTAAAAAAAAATTGATGTGGCGCAGGAGAAGAGTACCTGGAAGGATGTAAGGGGAGGTCTTTGCCTAACACTTAGACATAAAAGGCTGCTAAAAATCTGTTTATTTTATAATTTTTGTATTAACGCTAAAATCGTCTTTTTAGTAAGTAGTAAAAAGAAAGTACTAGGCATGCATACGTTTAAGATGGTGTTTCAATTATTCGAGTCATACAGGGTGTAAACAGACCCTTCACTTAACCGTCAACCAAGCATTCTGTACATCAAACTAAGTAACTTTACGCAAAAATTATTGCTGGGAATCGACTTTTTTTTTGGGGTGAAAATTCACGTTTTACGGTAGGACTCGATGGAAAGCACTCAAAGCATTGTGCTGATGGATGGATTGATTAGTACGGGGGTCGTGGAGGTGTGTAAAATAAAAAACTTACATTAAAAACATGTATTTAAAAAAAAACTTGTGAAAAAGTTGGAAATTTGACGCCCAATATAAGAGACTAGAAGATTCCCAGGTATGGTCTAGAACAAAAAAAATGATCGCTAAGACGGGGAGAACAAGTGCCTTTCGAATATGTTAAGAGTCTATTTACACCCTTTATAATCAGACTTTCAGGCCACTGACTGTAACGACTTTACAGCCGGGTCCAACGCCTTAACGTAGCACGGAGAAAATTCGATATGTAATAGATGGTCACCCGTCTACAGACAGAACTTGACAAGCGCGGCTTAACCTTAAAGATCGACCCGTGCGGCTGTAATTATTTAGCCGCGAGCTCCACAATTGACGAAAGATGTTAACAATTCGCATTTATTTTCCTGACGGAACTAATAATTGCGATCGCGATATAGTTTCCAAACATGTAAACTATATATGATTTGCTTAAAACAACTTTAAAACTGACATATAAAGTTCAGTTTTCTCTACAACTTCAATGTTTTTATTGACCGAGTAATTGGTGAGTATCGAAATGGATATGGATGGATAACTATGACTGTATCAGCTCATTGGCAATGCGTAAATAAATTATGTTTTTGTTTAACATCGTGCCTGTGGAACTCAGATAGGCAGTCGCTCTAGGGTTGTCAACCGTACTATCATTTATAGTACTTATTGTACTATATTTCGGGTCTGCGTACTATACAGGGTGTAAACAGACCCTTCACATAGCCGTCAACCAAGCATTCTGTACATCAAACTAAGTAACTTTACGCAAAAATTATTGTTGTCTCATGCCCGATTGATGACAATAATAAATGGGTCTTGAACATATCTGTAGCGACACTACAAAAACCACTACAGCGCCATCTCTGACACAAATGAAGAACTAAAATTGTAAATCGCGCGGCTAAAGTTATCCGCGACTATATATATTATAAGGTCTAAGTATATTTTTATAAAAAATTAATTAATTAAAATTACTTGACCCACAAAATAAATACTGGTTCCTTATTTTGCAACATCCATTACGCTAGTTTACTACGTCGTATTTACCTATTTTCATTGATGCGGGCGGCGCGCGGCGTCAAAGGAGCGCGCGCGGCGCGGTTAGATCAGTCGCGCGCGCGTCTTACCGCGCTCCTCCCCCCCGCGCCTCTTTAGTCCCGCTCGGAACGTGTGACGCGCCGCACGCGCCATATGCTAACAAACGATCGGTCGCGAAATAATTGTAACAATGCCGAACTAAAGGTATACGAACTAGGAGTACCAGAACATGGTGATGTGCTACAGGGAATGTGGAAATGTTTTTCTCAGAGCACAAGCCCTCTTTCTGGAGCGTTATAGGAGAAAACCATCTCTGCAGACTATCCTAGGTGCTGTACAGCGGCACCAGGAGTCAGGACTAAGGGGTCTACATGCCACCAGCTGCAGACGGAGGCAGGCAACGAGTGTCAGCAAGAATTGAGAAGGACATCGTCGATTCAACATCATTCAACTACGGATTCATTAACTGTGTTATGTGTTGTGTTTGTTGTGTTGTGTTGTGTGGTGTGTTATCGGCAGCTCAAAATAATGAACAATCACGGAAGATATCCCGTGAGTGACAGTGACAGTATAAGTTTAGTGTTATTTACCTACAAAAAGACTAGTTTTTAGTAGGTAAGGAAATTCTCAGAAACAGCGTGTATCTGCAACAGTTAAGTAGGTAGGTATGCCACGTCTGCCTATCTCTAGTACGATTGTTCTAATCAAGATAAAGGATTGCGGCTTGATTGTTCTAATCAAGCCGCACTACGCACTGACAGTTCACATCTGTAGTACGAGTAGGTACAACCAAAAAACAGCTGACGGATATTCAAATTTCGATGCTACAAAATTTTTCGAGTATTCTACAAACATTTTCAAATTCGAGTATGCAAAATGTCTCAATAAATTTTAGAATTATAATAATATCGTAAAAACAAAAACATTTAGATAAATTTTTTTTTTTCGTTGGGATGGCCTCTTGACTACTTATAGAAGTTACCTACTCTTAAAATATTTCGTGTATGAATAGTTAGACCCTAATACAGGATGGCGACGACAATATGACAACAAATTCGACGATCCCAGTCTTCATACAAAAATTCACAGAACATTATTTTTCATTTCAAGCTAGCTCCGACAGGCGAACCACCCCCGTATACTGCCGTCAATAGCATAGTTGCAGTAAGTATGCTCTAGACGGTTTCGAGAAAAACGCGGTTAAAGTTTTGGTGCGAAAATCTTCCATAAATCCTTTGTTTGTAATCAGATCACGATGGTTGATATCTTAAATGAAAGATAACCACAGCACCTATCTATTACGTATTTCGAAACCAATACTGAGTAATTGAAAGACAAAATAAATTCATTATCTTAGTTATACTAAGTATCTCCTAGAGGCGCTCTGATAGGGAACACTTAGCATAAACACAGGAAGTGTGTTTTTTACTGTATTTATGCTAAGTAACCATATAAATTTATGATTAAATTTTTATGGTTTATAAGTTTTATTTAATCAGGCTGTAGTGATAATGAAACAATAAGTTGTTTGGTTTTAATTAAATAAATAAAATTCATTTATTTCGGACAACAATCATATTTTGTTAGTATTACACACAGCTTATATTCTAGTGTTAGTAAAATTGACATAAAAGATAGAAAACAAAGAACGACAAGCAGGAAACATGCTTCCTACCGAATCAACCTCTGTACAAAATATTTAATATTTGGAGTATAGCTCTCCGGCACAGCTCTAAGGATATAGTTGCGACTACTCCGCACTCTGCGAAGCCGTCTTTTTGCGTATTAAGGCATGAAAGCCATCAGTGTGGGTCTCGGCAAACATGTCTGAGACGCTACAGAAACGGGACAGTCGCAACAACATCCTGAAAGCATTATTATATTGTACGCGCAGGACATTCAGCGATCTCTTGGTGTAGTTGACCCATAGACTGCTCGAGTAAAAGCTCTGACAGTAGGCCTTAAAAAGAGTAATTTTGACTAGGTCAGAGCACCGAGCAAATCTACGGGCCAACGTGTTACCTCTGACCGCCGGTGCCCTACGCTCCTTCTCAATATCTGTATCATCCTTAAGGTCATCGGTGATGAAATGTCCAAGGTACTTAAATTTGAACACTCTGTTTAAATGGAGCCCGTTCAGCTTTATAATTTCAGGTACAGAATCTGGACATCTACCAGCGGCCTTAAATACCATATATTGACTCTTGGTGACATTATAAATAAGTCCATGTGAGGCAGCATAAGTTTCATAGACTTTGAACAATTCCTTGATTGCCCCAGCAGTCGGGCCCAGCAGCACCTTGTCATCCGCGTAGCTGATGTTATTGACGCTCACTCCATTTATTCGACATCCAACACTCATGCTGCTGAGCTCGATGATGAGGCCATCAACATACAGATTAAAGAGCCTAGGGGATGTCAAACCCCCTTGTCTCACACCGCATTCCAATCCGTATGCTGGAGAGAGAGTGTTAGACCACTTTACTTGGTTCTTTTGATGGGCATACCAGAACTGGAAGATTTTCAGTATTTCAGCAGGGTACCCCTGTCCCTCAACTTATCCCAAAGCACTTCATAGGAAACGAGATCGAATGTCTTTGAGAGGTCAAGGAAACAGGACTACACCGTACCGCGTCTTACGATCGGTATAATATTGAACAGTATGCTTAATTAATGTATTTGAATAATTTTATAATCTTGTTTTAGATATTCTATTATCAACTGTTGCTGAAAATAACCTAGCAATAAAATTTGACAAATCAAGACACGTTAATTCACTAAATACATAATTTCAAAAAACTATCATTTCTCAAATCATCTTCACTAAAATCTGAATTCTCCACAAATGAGTAGCTAGAATTAGGTGATATTGGCATTACCTCAGTGCATAGTAAATTAGGTACAGTTCCTGGATACTGAAAATCTTCCACCACTTGCCGCACTCTAGACGTTACCTATTAGATCTCGCCGAGAACTCATTGTTCCGCTGAAACAAAATAAATAATTTGCTTGTTTGTGTTACTAACAATCGTGGCCGAGCACTGTTTCCAGCCTTGGGACATGAAAATATTTAAGTTGTAACTACGATGAACGATGCAGGCTGGTATGAATCTCCAGAAAGTTATTTTGCCTGATGTATGTTTAGTCTCAGTGTAGTGTGGTGCAGAGGTTTATATTTAAAACCCCTGACACACATCTAATACGTATCCAACACAAATTTAAGCATCCCGACCATATCAGCTCTGCAAAGAAAGAACTTATCAAAATTGGGTTATTTATTTAGAAGCTACGTGTACGCAATTAAACAAGAAAAAAATATACGAGTAATTACTTACCTAATGTCTTCGCGCCAACGCGGTGACAACCGGGCGTGCACCTGATACTAAAGCTAAGCAGTGAGTGCAGCGACTGTCTGCCCCTCAGTGGCCTGCCTCACCTCCCCGCACAATATCGCGTACCCTCCCCCCGCGCACCCCTGCGCCCACTGCACTGCCGCAAATCGTTTATTATTCCATCGGTTTAGGTAGTTAACTTAGAACAATCTTGACATGTCTTTTTATCTAAAAAATTCGTATAAAAGACTTACCAATATTGTTTACATTTAGTTAGTTACCTAAACCGATGGAATATAACATGAAGTAGTCGAAAATTTTACGTAGGTATTCGGAGAAAAGACAGAATTAGAATTTATTATTCTTTCTCCGATCAAGTTACTGCTTGTATTATAAGACAAATAGTATGACTTTTAATTGTAATGACTTATTATGTTCACAGTGAAGCAACTTTACTGCACTGTATTTATGACGTAGCATTATATCGCAGCTACTTAGACATGCAGTAAAAACGACCTACAGTTTTTTTAATAAGTTATAAGATCATATTATATGTATGTACTTCTTAAGCAAGAGTACAGTATAGCTAATTTACTGCTCCCATGGTAAGTACACCTGACTGTTATTGCTACAACTGCTATCTAAGCATGAACACAGGATAGCTACATGCTCTCAGTATAATAAGTAATCTTATGTAAGATCCGATTACGTTACTTAACATAAACCCAATATCGCATCGAACTGTCTTTGTGGTAAGTAATCTGGAATCTACGCTAAGGAGCGTTACTAAGCATACATGCAGTATCGCATCTTACTGTCTGTGTGCTTATGACAACTACTATACAAAATTACAGTATCACTGCTTACTGCTTTTAAGACTAGATCACTCATTTAGAAAATATTGGGAAAATGCTTAGGATCAAAACAGTATATCTTCTTAGTGTCTATTTGCTAGGCTCATATAAAATTTTTATACAGTAAATGACTTAACATACTAGTGGTATAGATGTCATACTGTACTTATGCCGAGAGACTCTGAATAAGAACTTCTGCAGTAAGTGTACCCACTGTAATCATGCTTTGTAATGTAAAAAAAATGCTTGACTTACTGCAATTTTTTAATTGTTAAATTTTGTTTAAAAAGTGATACAAACGAATGGGTAAGATAAAAATTGTAGATCTCGTTATCGTGATCACGGCTGTATATCTAACTCATTTTTGACAAAAATCCGACTTACTGTAACTATGCTATTGACGGCAGTATAGGTATGAACACTAAACATAAATGCTAAGTTTTCCAACTCGCTACTTCAAAAACCTTTGCATAATCCATTTATAAATGGTGTTCTATTTCGTTAACAGTTTTATGTTATTTAGTTAAAACATATTCCTATGAACTAGTATTATCAGTATTTTCATTTATTGTCGTACTAGCTTTTGGCCGCGGCTTCGCCCGCGTGGATGTCGTCTTCGGGGGAAGAATTATCAAAAACGCTGAGATACGTATAAATTAATTTTAAATCGTCAGCCTAAACACAAAATTTTAAGATCTTAACTTCAAAACTGACGGACTTCGAATTTCTCAGTGTCCAGCTGATGGCAAAAGGCTCTACCCCTATTCCATGGGACTTAAACAGAACTGGAGAGATGTGGGTATTTGTGTAGTAGTCCTTTTTTGTCAGACAATACTTCGTTCCGTTACATATCATACGAGTATCTGAAATAACAGCTTCTATAATAGCAGTTATAGTAGCAGCTATCGAATAACGTAATAGTTAGTTTTACGCCAGTTAACTAATTGTAGTTACGTTACAGTTCGGTAAGAGTTCACCAATAGTTTAACTGTTTCTACACTGAACAATTAGTGTGTTAATGATATAGCTAACTATCTTTATGTCGTCAAAATACCCTTAACGAAGCCTAGAGCTGTTCTTCTCGCCATTGCGATATCTTTTTTTGTACACGACCCTACCTGGGAACCTTCTAGTTATGGAGATAATGAAGGTCAAAGTTCCAACTTCATCACAAGTTTATTTTTAAATACGTGTTTTAAATGTTACAACGTCCCTCGTGAGTGAACGCATCCCGCTCCCTTCACTCTGGTTAAAAGAAGACTCATTCCACTTATCGTCTAATGAGTGAGCTCGCTTCGCTCGGTCATCTTTTAGGCTGAAGTTACTGCCACCACCATACTTGTTCAATGCGAATTGTCCATGATCCTTATTCATTTATTATCCTTTCTGTTCCAGAAATTCAAGATGGCGCCCACAGTTCCCGAGTTCTACCGAGGGAAGACGATCTTCGTCACTGGAGGAACTGGCTTTGTTGGGAAAGTAAGCGATATTATGTTTTGTGAGCAGTGATAGCCTAGTGGTGTGCCGTCAGACTGCCAAGTCATAAGTCTCGAGTTCGAACCCAAGACACGCACCTCAGATTTTTCGGATTCATGTGCGTATTGTGTAATTATCACTTGCTTCAGTAAAGGAAAACATCGTGAGGAAGCCAGCATGCCTGAGAGATATTTCTCGACGGCATGTAAAGCCAAGACAGAGGCCCATGAGCGGCATAAAAACTTTGATACCGGGTTAGTCAAAAAGAAAAGAAAGATTATGTTATTGAATGGCAAACGGAATGGAAGGATGGTAGTAACTGCCCTGTCGAACTCCTTCACAAAGACCTCTTCTATTCAACATCTGCCAGCCTTTTTCCAAATTTGTTGGGGTCGGGGACCAGTTCAACCTGATGCAGCTGATTATATCAGTATTTTATATAGATTGACTTCCTATCTGACCGCCACAACCCAGTTAGTACAGGGTATTACGATACCCCTTGGTGGTGGTTGTCAGACTTTCGGGCTACTGACTCTGTAACGACTGTCAAAGATTTATAAATGACAGCCGGAACCAACGCCTTTACGTGCTTTTCGATGCACGGAGGAAACTTGGTATGTAATGGATGGTCACCCATCCACGGACCAACCTGAAGGCTCGAGCGGCTGTTATTATTTAGCCAGGCGTTCCTTGCATACTGGTCTAGCTAGACACTAAAACCACTCGACCGAGTGAAGACAATCAAACGCGTATAAACAGTAATTTTGAGCGATACCTGCATATTTGAACTTTCTCCGTGGCGTCAATAATTGGTGTAGCTGTTGAGTAGCGAACTGCGTAAGTGCTAACATAATGTAACACCACACCTGTACTCTACATAGGGGTAGACAGTGCTGTAGTACACCCGCATTTAACAATGTAATAGGAGGCAAAGTGGCAAGGTTGTCGGGTATTATTTGAGTCCATCGACACGCAAAAAAGATGAAGATCCGGACTTAACAGATATTTTAGTTCATTATCTGTTAGGTCCGGAGTCGCAGAAGGTTTTACCACACCTTTAAGTTTTTCCGATTCTCGGTGTAAAATCTAGAACTTGTGTATCTCGTGTCTTCTCTAGGTGGAGGCGCCAGGGTAGCCCGCGAAAATTTAAACTTTGTTACGTTTTTTGCAATTTGCCGGTCAGTGTCAGGTTGTATGTTAATTAAAATATGATTCGCGGAAGTAACAAATATGGCTTTACTGAGTTACAATCATAAAAATAATCAATACAACCCTCTAAGTTCATGTAATCAAGTAAAAGCAATTCATGTTAATGCAATATTAAATGAAATTTTCATGAAATTGTAACAAAACACGTAAGAGAATTTCGCGGGATACCCTGGCGCTTACAGCTTAAATAACGTGCGCCTTTTTTGTGCAGAATAAATAGTATTTCTTTCTTTCTAGGCATTGATCGAGAAGCTTCTGCGGAGCTGTCCAGATGTAGAAGCCATCTATCTTCTAATGAGACAGAAGAAGGGACTCAACTGTGAGGAGAGGCTTAAAGACCTTTGCAGTAAACAGGTGCGTTTCAGTCTACTGAAGAGCCAGACAAGTCACGATTGCTTTCAAAGCGTTTTGCACTCCTACAACGTTTTTTAAAAGGATTGAAAATGGGTGTTAAAAGACCCTTAACGAAACCGAAAGACACTTCTTCTCCCTTCACGAAGCCGTCAACTAAGCATTCTGAACATCAAATTGAGTAACTGTACGCAAAAATTATTGCTGGGAAACGACTTGTTTTTTGGAGTGAAAAATCACGTTTGAAGCAAGCAAATTCAACTCAAAAATTTTGGCCCTTGTCCGTGAATGAACTGAAATCTGACCTTGAATAAATCTGTTTGTCCAATCATTCAGAAAATGATAATAGGAGTAACTTCTATCAATTCTCACTAAACAATCATGGGACGTATTAGCAGCAAAACGAGCAAAAAAAATTTTAGCTTTGCTCCACCTCGGATAGGTCGGTTTCTCCATAGTTGTCCGAGATTTCGGGGAAGAGGGAGGGTTGAACCCCCAAATCCGCCTCCCCCTTTCTTACGGCCCTGGTTGCCATCCCAAAGTGCCTTTGCTAATTCTGCGTTCTCGAGCAGGTATTCGATCTCGTTCGAGAAAAGAACCCCGACAGTTTCAAAAAGATCAAGATCATCAACGGCGACATCACGGAGGATGGGCTGAGCATCTCAGAAGACGACAAAAAGTTTCTGCAGAGGGAATGCAACATCATCTTCCATAGCGCCGCTTGTGTAAGGTGAGAAAATTCATCAGCATATCGCCTGTAATTCTCGAAAGGTTAGGCAGGTACACCCACATTCCGCTCGTCATGTTAATGTTCCATGTAATAGGCGGAGAGTCCATGGCCATCAACCGGGCACAAATTTAGAATGCGTGGCTGCTACTGAGAAATTCCTGAAAGAATTCCGGATGGTCCCGGCTGATATATATAGAACTTTATTTAAGCTAAGTCAACCAAAGGATATTGTGTTACAAAGTAACTGGACTGTGGAGGAGTGATAAGCAGTCGCTACAGGTAAAATACTGGTAATCTGCTGCAACCGGATAGACCGGTAGCCGACCCCAACATAGTTGGGAAAAGTCTGGCAGCTAATGAAAATTACTGACTTCTAAACCGTGTTCTGTTTACAGATTTGACCAGAAACTGAAGGATGCTGTCAACATGAACACAACTGGCACATGGAGAGTGTTGAGTCTCGCTGAAACTATGCAGAATTTAGAGGTACTGTTGCTTGGAATTTCTTATCATTTTTAGAGGATTATTCGCGTCTATTATAGATCGCGTAAGAAACTCTACCCTGCGCTCCATTACTCAAGTAGCAGATGTTGGAGAAAAAACAGCCAAGCAGAAGTGGGAGTGAGCTGGCCACGTAGCACGAATGCGCCCGGAGAAATGGGCAACGATCGTCAACCACTGGACGCCTGTCAGAGGAAATCGCCGTCAAAGTAGACCGCGGCGAAGGTGTTGTGACGATCTGATCTCGTTTGCGGGGCGACCGGATATAATACAGGACAGAGAGGTTTGGAAGAGAAAAAGAGAAGCCTTTGCCTAGCAGTGGGACACTCAAACAAGCTAACAAAAAAGAGGATTATTCAAGAATAACCGTTTTAGGAGCATGATGAAATTATTGTACGACCAGGAGCTGACTGGGTACCTTGTAAGTTGATTGAGCCACCACCGCTCATTAAGCCATTGTTCTTGATAAACTCCTCGCCTGTTCTCCCCGCTCTATACCTAACCACCCCCTTTCATAGTGAAGGCTTGTGAGAAGAATATAGGCCAGTAATTTTCTCACTGCTGGGGTCTCTATGGATTTTCTGAGTCGTTATACTCCTGACGGAGAGGTCGTAGGCGTCCTATCAGCGGTGCCTCACAATCCGTCGCCATTCCTCTAGAATCGCTGCCTTTCTGGGACAGTACTAATCCCTATGCTTGTACATGTCTTAATCAGCCTTGCTCGTGTCCAGGTGTTCGTACATCTATCGACAGCGTACTGCCGCTGCGACCTAGATGTGCTGGACGAGAAGGTGTACCCGGCGGTGCACAAGCCGCGGAAGATCATGGACATCGTCCAGTGGATGGACGATGATACCCTGGCTTACTTGGAACCTAAGTGAGTCGTAGCACTTAGAATTTTATTGCGCACTGGAGTTTAATCGCTCTGCTTTACGGCGATAGTTAAAAATACAGCCGTGCGGTTTTGTTGGGTTACCTTTTAGTGTTGAGCTTAATGCCTCTTTCAAGAACGAATTCTTGAAAGAGGCATTAAGCTCAACACAGCACTATTGTAATCTGTCTCGCATTTAGAAGACTAGGACTTGATGATAGGTTACTTCTTTAAACCTCAATTTCTAAATTCCAGGATAATATCGTCGGAGCCCAACACGTATTCGTACACGAAGGCTATAACCGAAGACTTGGTAGCAGAGTACTCTGGCAAATTTCCTGTTGCCATCGCAAGGCCGTCTATTGGTTAGTATCATCATCATCTGCCTGTCTTTTCCCAACCATGTTGGGTTTGGCTTCCCGTCTAACCGGACTATATGCAGATGAATACCAGTATTTTATATGGAGCGACTGTCTATCTGACCTCCACAACACAGTTAGTACTGGGAAATACGATTCCCCCTTGGTAAAACTGGTTGTCAGATTTTCGGGCCACTGACTACCTGTGCGGCAGTTATTATTTAGCCACGAGCCTCTCTATTCTATTCTTCTCTATTCTATAGGTTAGTATATCATAATAATATATCGTATGGACGCCATGGATGGCTATTCTAAGGTGCTGCGTTGGAAGTCCTCCTACAAAAGTGGACCGCTGTCTTGCAAAAGGTCGCGGAATTTGCTCGATACGAGAAGCACAGGACTGTTCGACTTGGATGACACCTTTGTCCACCAATGGACGTTTAGTGGCTGATATGATAAACCTTTATACTTGCAGTGACTGCAGCATGGAAGGAACCTATTCCTGGTTGGGTGGACAATCTGAACGGGCCGACGGGATTGGTCATCGGGAGTGGAAAAGGTTTGTCGTAATTTTTTTGCCTAATAGGTATTCGGGTTCTAGTCTAAGCTGATGCAGCTAGGCCGAATACCAGTATTGAACATGAAGCGACTGCCTAACTGACCTCAACAACCTAGATATGTGTATAAGATACCCTTTAGTAAGACTAGTTGTCAGACTTTCGGGCTCAGCATTACAACAATTGAAAAAATTGTATTTTAGTTCTGGCTTGTTCAAAGACTTGTACGTAAATTTTCATTTAAACTACAAAAATTTAGTATATCCTATTTGACAACTCTCAGAAGAAACACCGAAACAAACTCCAGAGGTCATAGTTTCTCCTTCTTAGCGACTCGATAACAATTTAAATTGATTGGCAACGAGTTTGGCACTTTCAGTAGCGTCCATCAGGTCCTGTGATGTGCAAACAACAGGACAGGCAGGACACGATATTAAGTGTCCCATCGTTTGTGGGGCAACCCCACATTTACGCTACAGGGCAGTCATTTATGTATCTCCACCGGAACAGGTTTTCCTTGCTTCGGCCAACCTGTGACTGGAGTCTATTTAAAGACTTCCAGGTCAGCCATGGCAACTCGTGTCCAAGTCATACTCGTGTCGGTGTCATAGTCTCTTTTAAAACCCAGATTCGGTCTTGGTCAGACCATGTGAGGACCATAGAGATCAGCTGCTAAAATTATAACAAGTTTTAATGATAATCTTTCCAGGTGTGATCCGTACCATGCACTGCGAGCCTTCCTACAAAGCTGACGCTATATCCGTGGACGTGGTGGCCAATGCTTGTATCCTGATAGCCTACGTTACTGCTCAGGACAAGTGAGTAGAGTACAGTATAATGTTCTTCTCCACAGCCAAAATACTAGAAAACGGTGAAGGGCTGGGTTGTGGGTGTGGGTCACTCTGAGTTACGTCAATTTTCACTTCTATCTAAGTAGTCTGACACCCGTATTACTTAAACTTTTAATTGCTTAAACTTAAGTAATTACTTTAACTTGACTAGATACGAGAATAATAAAAAACGTTTCTTAAATAATGAGTTCTACTCAAGTAATCACTTTATATTAGGTAATTGATTGATTGTTAACGTTTGTATCTTCAGTCTGATTCTACGTAACTTGCCCTAATGCCCTTATCTCAATATTTATCTTGCTCGGGGTGACACCGCTGATACTTTTAAGAACACCATCAGTACAGTCCCCAGCACATCAAACTCCAACAAACTGTCATATTTCTCCAAATGATATTAAACCATACAATGTTGACGGTTATGTTCAAAAACCAATGAGAAAAATTTACTGTGGTAACTTGATGTGCTGACGACTGTGCCTAGGTAGATGCTTAACCCAAATTGAATCTCAAAATATTGTTTTCGTTTTCAGACCAAAAGACACACAACTATACAACCTGACACTATCTGGTGTTATAAACCTGTCATGGGCCGAAATTATTCAACTAGGTAAGTTTAACAAAATAATGACGGCGACAAGATGGGCAGACGCCATTGTAAGCCGGGCTTGCCTTGGTTGGTCTGTGGATAGGTGATCACCCATTACATACAGAGTTACCTTCGTGCTTCGGAAAGCACATTAAGCCGTTGGTCCCGGCTGTCATTTGTAGGTCTTTGACAGTCGTTAAGTAGTCAGTGGCCCGAAAGTCTGGCAAACAGTCTATCATATTACCTAGTACTAACTGGGTTGTGGAGGTCATATAAGCAGTCGCTCCTTGTAAAATACTGGTACTCAGCTGCATCCGGTTAGACTGGAAGCCGACCCCAACATAGTTGGGAAAAGGCAGGCAGATGATGATGCAGCATGTTCGAGCTTGAGCCAATTAAATATTTATGTTCTTTTTGTATGATAAAAATGACGAACCTTCTCTTTTTTCAGGAGAGAAATGGGTGAACGAGTACCCCTACTCCGTGGCGCTGTGGTACCCTGGTGGCTCCATCAAGTCGTACAAGATCACCCATCAACTGGATATGTTCTTCAGCCACATTGTGCCGGCTTACTTGGTCGATGCACTGCTGTTTCTGCTGGGGAAGAAGACTTTGTAAGTTGCGTTAAAAGGATCTATGCATAATTTAAATCTAGCGTGTGTAGAGGCACTACAAAAAGTACCACAGCGCTATCTATGTCATAAATGAAGAACTAACCTAAAAGTTATCTGCGACTTAAGTAAACCCGACAACAACTGTCGGGCAGTAACCCACCAGACAACGCCCGTCTGGTCGGAGGATAATCTATTTTCAATGGGGGATGAAGAACAGGTTCTTCAAGCAAGGACAATATACACCGTGACTTTTTAGTCGTCTTACAAAGGTCGTCCACTCAATGTACCCGACATAAAATAGCTCTAGGCGCGATTTTTTTTTATCTTCCATAATAGGTACAAAGAAAAATAATAATACAAAATTAGAATAAAATTATGAAACATCCTGTCCCGTTGTCCGTCCTGTTTACGAGTCAAACGGGAGAACATTACCTACCCAGCACTCGAGTCCAGTAGATCATCACTCGCAACAGGGTGTTTTAACTACGTCATGCGTCACAATACTGAATTATATTTTTATTTTTAAATTATTAAAATCTCATAAATACCTATTTTTTTTATGAATGTTTAGTATTCATTGGATACATGAAGTGGGCTACCGTTGTAAGACGACTAAAAAGTCACGGTGTATAGGAAACTACTCCAGCTAGATGAACCGACGGTTTTTAAAAGTTTGTCTTGACAAACTGGATGTAGAAGGCGAAGGTCAGGGTGTTGTGGCCACTTGTGGCGACCGCTTATGTACAGCTGCGGCAGTCCACATTTGGCAGGAAAGATTGATATTTATTACATGACGTCACACGTATTTTCCCGAATTGATTAGGCACAGTTGTACCTAACTATAGCACACACATGAACACACAATCATGCAATTAGGGTCAAATCAATGAAATCAAAGCATTTATTTCAAGTAGGCCAGTTACAGGCACTTTTCAACTGTCGAAACGAAGACAACAATAAAATGAAGCTACAGGGGACTGTAGTTAATATGCGTTGTTGCTGGGAAGCAACAACGCATAATAACTGTGAAAGTACGGTAGTTGCCCATTTCAAAGCGTAGATCTCTATGGAGAAGAACGGGCAAGAAACTGCATTGACACTCTTGTAAATCAGAATATTGTTACAAAAATTGGTCGAGCCAACAACTGGGTCCACTGGTCCACTGTATCCTGATGATATCCAAACTCCAGAAGGAAACACCAAAATATAACCTGGTTTGGGAATCTGACTCAGGATCTAAAGCTCAGCAGCAGCCAGCACTAGACCAACGAAGCAGTCAATCCATACTAAATACATGCGAAAGTATCTCTGTCTGTCTGTTACCTCTCACATCTTCACACAAACAACATCAACATTTCTTGAACCAACATTTCTTGCTCAGGTAGACCATGACCTGGGACTTAGGACATAGGATATTTTTTATCCCAGTATTACATCCATCTATACAGGGATAATTCCTAATCGTCACATATGGCAAGTAAAAGCAAGATTGTCATTTCTGACAGTTCTATCAGTTGCAAAAAAAAAAATAACAAGATATTTATGTTTTCTCCAGCATGATAAACCTCCAAAAGCGCATCAGCCACGGTCTCAACGTCCTCCAATACTACACCACCAAAGAATGGCACTTCCGCAACGACCACTACAAGAGTCTTCGGACCAGGATCACGGCTGCCGATAACCAGACCTTCTACACGGATCCCTCCAAACTGGATCCTGAGGAGTATCTAAAGAATTATGTGCTGGGGACCAGGCAGTTCTGCTGTAAGGAGGATCCTGCTAATCTGCCGAGGGCTAGGAAGTTGCATAAGATGTAAGTTATCATTATTCTAATGCCCTTACCCCAATTGATTAGATGTCACCGCAGCAGTCTTCGTCTGCCATCATCATCTGCCTATGCGTTTCCCAATGTTGAGGTCGGCTTCCAGTCTAACCGGATGCTGCTGAATACTAGTATTTTACATGGAGCAGATGTCGATCTGAACGCCCCAACCCAGTCACTGGGTAACACGATACGAGAGACTCAGATATCTCCGGACCCTTGATTCGACTCTTGGCTTACTGAGAAATTCGTGATGGATGATCCCATAGCACTTTGCTTTCCTGTGAAGTTAATGTTAATGATCAGCAGCAGCTCTTGGGACCAATAGACCGACACAGCAGTCTAAACCGTAACTTAAACTTTTTAATTGCCAAGAAGTCGATAAGTTAGTCTGAGAGTTGAAGTTAGTTACCAGTTCTTTAAAGTAGATCTATTGGGAGAGGAACGAGCATGAATCTCCATGGACATTCTTCTGATCATATTAACCTCATCAGGCGTTGCAATAAAATAAAACTCAGCCCTTTTTAATAAATTCTAGCCGTTACTTTGCCGACCGCCTCATCAAGCTGATATTCTTCGCCCTGCTACTCTGGACCCTGTACAGTAACACCCACATCTTCACGTCCTCAGTGGAACTGCTGGACAGCACTCTGAAGAGTATACCGCCCATCAATCAAGCTAGGGCAGAGGAAATTGGCGATATAGACCTTTAGAACTTATGATAGACTTTTTACGACCAATAGTCCACATTAGCCCTGGATCTAAAGAGCTGGAAGTTATGGGGATAGACCTTTGCCCAGCAGTGGGATGAACAGTAGTGCAAATATAAGTAATGCAGTAGTGGTTGTCGTCATAGAGGGTTGTCGGTCATAGAGGACTGCCACTGCCAAGATTTAGAGTGTAAACGGACTCTTCACGAAGCCGTCAACCAAGCGTTCTGTACATCAAACTAAGTACCTACCTCTACGCAAAAATAATGGCTGGGAAACGACTGTAATTGGTGCGAAAAATCAGGGTTTACGCACTCAAAGTATTTTTTTGATGGATACATTGAATGACGGAAAAGAAAAAATATCCCTGCATTGAATAGTATGTAAATAGGGTCATGGAGGTAGTGGAGGTACATATTTAAAGTAAAGTTATAACATTAAAAACTTGTATTTAAAAAAGTTGGAACTTTAATATCTTCGTAACTAGAAGGTTCCGAAGTATTGTCCAGAACAAAAAAAAATACCGCAATGAAGGGAAGAACAAATACCTTTCGGCTTCGTTTAAGTGTCTTTTTACACCGTTTATATTGTTATTTTCATGAAAAGCTAAATTACCAAAAGAATAGGGAATCTTTGAAGAACACTACACCAAATTAAAAGTCACGTTAGATATAACTGCACAAGGATCTTTTGGCGTGTGGCAAAAATCTGAACTACCGCCGCCATCTTGTTTTTTACGTCATTCGGGCGCCAAAAGACTGGTTGCACTTCATGTATGTACGCATGACACCTAAATAGCTATAAAACTTACTTGTTTTATTTAAGCATGCTTGTATATTAAAATAGGAATCTAGGTAGTTAGTTTAGGTATCCAATAATATTATTGAGCTATAAGGAGGTGTAGTGTGTAAGCAACTCATGCTCATGCGTGTGTCCAAAATCAGAACACATTGTTCTCATTTTCTCAATGTCGCCATTCTCGAAATAAATGTAGAATCTGCTACCAGTTGTAACTTCTGATCTCCAATAACTAATTTGTTAATATTTAAGTAATTTTATAGTCAGTTTCCTAAGATATATTGTGTTAATCCTAGCAAATGCCACATTCATTTCAAAGATATACTCAGCTAAACGCCTGATAAAAATGATAGAGCAAAGAGTATTTAAGCGTAGAAATAGTTGCTATTAAATATTTTACAGGGGTCAAGTTTTAATATTACTTATTTTTAAGTTTATGTGCGTATAGCTGTGATTTGTAAATGTGAAATAAAAATGTTATATTGACATGAATACGTGTTTTCTTTTTTCATTAAAGAGTACATCAAAATAATATTCCGAAGAATTAATAACCACCTCCGTTTTTTGGAGACGGTTGAAATAAAAACGGCAATATCTTAGTACGCTGTACCGTGTACTGTGCCTTATAGTATAGGTATACTATAAGACAAACAGAGAAAGTATTTCGAGAAGCGGTACCTACCAGTGTTGTTATTTTGTTGATTTCGATGTTGAACTTTGATCTTTGCGCGCATTAAGATAATTCTTATTTGGCATACAATAAACAAAATAATAATTAGCGATCAAATTCGTTGTCTAGCATCAAAATTCTCTTCAATCTATTGAGCTCCAAGCTCCAGAGTCTTATGAATCCTGTTCTCTATCAAGAAATCTCCCCAATCGCACCAAAATAAAGACTGAAAGTTGTTTTCAGTGTTCACAACAAGCCCAATAGATATATTTTCCGTTCGTGTGCTTTATTTTGTTCTGGTAACTTCGAGATTAGTGTAGAAAGACGCGACGCTTCGTCGGACATTCTGGTTTCATACAATCTCTTGTTTCCTCACTAGTTGTTGGATACGCAAATAAATAACAACCAATCACAGGTCAATGACGTTTAAAAACCAATATGCGCCTTTGTGTTCGTAAGGATTAGCCAATCATAATTATTTTTAGAACCAACGAGAACAGAACGTGCGTCATAGAAAACCTACTATTGCATCAGAAAATGTTCAAGGACTTCCCAGATTGTCTTTGTTTCAGTAACTTTTTATTCGATTCGAAAAAATCGAGTGATGAGGTTTTCGAGTCATCGTAAGGAGTTTTATATTATTTTGCAATTTGGAGCTCTGTATCTGTAACAGGTTTAATGGTGATAAAAAAAACTGACTTTCCGAGTTACCTTAGCGCATTGTTTTGTTGTTGGCAAATCTTCTCTTCATAACTTTCAGTTGTTTCGATTCAGGGTTGCTTCACATTGAGCACAGCCTGGTCGTATATTTTGTCCAGCTTATCCTGACATCTTCGATGAGACCCTTCTGACTGTGTTATGGCCCACGACTCATTAGGCATACCAAGGTCGTAGCTAGATTAGTACCACTTCAGGTAAGCGGAGAAAACTAATGATAGTCAAAAAATTATATGATTTATAAAGTTAAGTATTTGTCAGCATTTTACATTTTCCTAGCGAAATAATTACAAGAAAATAGTATTTTTAGTTGTTTTAAAAATCGATTTGAAGCATTTCGATTGAATGTTCATTCTTACCCACCACTAGTACAGCAAAGACAACAAAACCATTATTTTATCTGTCATTCCCATATTTTTCACAAAATGGCTGAACTATAGAGACGTGTATCACAAGTTATATTCGTCATAATGGAGCTTAAAAACGATTATTCCAACAAAAACAAGTGCACAACTACTTTTTCGAACACAGACGTGTTGATTTGCGAAGATAAATCTACATCAGTGTGTAAAACCGACGTGATTTCCTTCCGCGAGAGTGTCTGGATTTCCCCGAGAGATTTTCCTTTGCAGTTCTATCAGAACTTTATAAAGTGTTGCAGATTCGTTCATAGGCCTTCTCCAGACATTGTTAAAGATTTTCGAGTCCCTACAATGTGTGCGTGAGTGAAAATGTCTTAACTGTGATCTAGTTTACAAGTGTATAGAAATAGTATAAAAAAATAAATAAAAATGAATTTTGCTACAAATCGAGCCGACGCGCGCGCCGTTTTTAACCCTACACATTATTCCATCGCCAACTACAGTACAGAAACCAAAAAGGAAATGAGAACCTCGTTTGGTGACGGCCTTTTTCTGAACAACCTTCATTTCATTCCGGATCCTTTGATGAAAAATTTAGCGGACACGATCATCACTGAGGAAAAAATGGCGCCTAAATCCAAATTAAACAATAATATTGATGTGAAAACAGACGAAGATATGGATATTGGTCCTGATTATTCTCCATTATCAGGCATTACAAGTTTTTTTTCTGGCGTAATGAATGTGATTACAAATGCAATGTTTAGCAAGCGGAAGCAAAGCGATTATACCGCCGCGTCGGGCCGCCAGATGGCGGTACCGTCAATGTGGCATGGCGCCAAACTTTTGGATGAAAATAAAATTTTACAGGATGAAAATCGTTCGCATGATATGTCTAGTGAGCTATTGACTTCAGAAATGACCGACTGTAAGAACGCCGCGGCTCATTGTCAAAATAAAATCGAGCAGGTCCGTCTACTGCTTGCTAGCAAGCCCGTCCCATGTAACTTCAGGGTTCGGAGACGTCCAAAGAGGGTTTTTGTAGAGGCAAGTTCTGTAGAAGACAGTTTTGAAGATGCCTTTTCTCCTGAAGACTTTGAGAGCATTGCTAGCGATTCCTTTATTGAGTATTCCAGCCCTGTATGCTTCCATGACCATGTTTTCCATGAAATCGATGGCCCTAAGGTCAAAACAGAGATTGCAAAAACCCCTCCAACTGTCCCAGAGCCCCCTGCAGTCTGTGAGACAACAGAAGTTGTTAAAAATGTACCTGAAATTGAAACTACCAAGGAAAATAAATTAGTATGTGATACAAAGCCTGAAGTGGTTGCAACTTGCGAAGATAAGCTTAGTAAATTAAAGGCATTGCTGCAAGACAGAAGAAAGAAAACTAAACCTATTGAACCTGAACCCGAAACTATTGTTGTTCCGGAACCACCTAAACCTAAAACGGAAGTAAAGGACAAGAGATTTAAGAACCCAAATCGTACCTGCGAGAAACGTATGAAATCTAAAATGAAGAAGAATATTCAAGACGACTTACAGTTTGCCGACGAGATTGTTATTGATGAGGCATCCAGCATTGAAAACTCACCTTCGTTAACCTGTTTAGAGAAATACATTAAAACAGCCACAAAACCGGACAAATCTTCCTTAGATAAATACATTGCTGCATCACCGAAACCTGAAAAAGAATATTTCGATGAAGTATGTGGCCGTTTCCTTCCTGGTTCTGTTGCAGAAAGCGATGATTCCTTCCAAATTGTCTTTAATGACTGTCCTAAGTTACGCAGAACTTCAGATTGCGAATCGGAAGACTCGTTCATCGTCTTCGAAGATTCTCCTGACAGTTGCTATACATCCAATGATGTCTTCGGAGAAACCAGTGACTCTGAAGACTATGATAGTGACTCAGATGTGAGTGACTCAGGATGTGGAATCTACTCATTTAATCTTGCTGGTTCCCTGTCCAAGAGTATCTGTAATTTGGCTGATGACAGCTTGTATGCGGAGCACAGTGAGGATGAAGTGGATTGTGTAAATGTGAAGGACGTGAATGTGTGTCAGAATGGGGACGTTGATCATGTGGACCCTGGTGATGTGAAAACTGGCCTCCTGATCGATGAGAGGAAGAAACTTCTAAGAAAAAGTTTACCGGCTAAAAGGGTGAGTGGTTTTTCAGTTTTTTAGCCAAATTACAGCTAAAAGTATAATAACATTGAAGTTGCCTTCAGAATTATATTTTTATCTGTAGTTCAGCTAATAGTTTGAAAGATTTAAGCCGTCCGAATTGTCTGAATTTCTAATACCTGTGGCAAATAGCTCGGGCTTTTGTTTTTTTGATAAAATTGTTTGCCAAAAGATGTCCACTGCAGCAACTGTGATTTATTTTATCAAAACACTGTATATGTGTTATTCTTAGTAAATTGTATAGCCAACCTTACCACTAAAAGGTGGAATAAAACTTAGCATCACAAAAGGAAGATGTATTTGATAGAATATAAACAAATACAAATCTTGTTTGTTGTGAAGTTTCAATTTAATTAATTAATTTATTGAATCTCCAACAGAAACTACACAATTACATGCAAGTGTTCATTCAACAGGAACAAGTACAAGTGTGCACTTCCAATTATAGGAGACCACATCACTCACTTATAATCTAGGTGTATACAGTAAATTTGACAAAGTAAAAAATCTAAACAAATCAAAATACATTACATGAAAATCATACCAAGGAAACAAGGTGTATTACGTAAAAAATGAAATATATATTTATAATGGAATTTGTTGTCATTAGTGGTAAAACATTAACAAAACTGACTAAAAAACAAATATAAAATTGTCTTTGAAGCTGCATTGACAGTACTATTTTATTGTAGCTAGGTTAACTACAATAAAATATCAATGCTTTTTTTATAATTTACAATTTCAGTCCTTCACTGTTATTATGCCTGTAGCTGGCTGTTGCATCAAAAGTGCCTGTAACTGGTCTTATTAAAACACTCGCTTTTGCCCACGGATTCACTCGCCTCATTGTTGTTGTAAATTATCCCACAACAACGTTTTCAATGCTATGACACTCGGGAATTTTTTGGCTTCCCATTATTAAAAGATTTTTCGGAATTGGATCAATAGTTCTGAAGATTACTCCGTACATACAAACATTTTTTACTTCTTCATAGTTTTAGTATAGAAAATATTCTTTGACGGTGAGTGCTAATAAGTTTGTAAATAAGCCTGCAATCGTCTCAACGCATTACAAAACATTACAACCGATGTTTGCTAAAAGTAAATAGAATTGCATCATCAAACTGCAAGCTATCTATTGACTAACAAATTCTTGCTATCTAAGATGACTGGCAAATAAGATAACAACATAAATATCAATTGTATTTACAGGGACAAAGGTAACATTAATATCATATGTGAGTGGAATGGCACATATTATCAATACCAATCTAGGAAAAAAGTTGTAAAAATTATCTTATTGTTTGTAGAACAATCTGCATGGTCCTCATATGACTTGAACAATGTCTGGACTTTTAAAGAGACAGTGACCTGAGTTTGTTTCAACTGTTTCTTCTGAGAGTAGTCAGGTACGAAACACCAGCCCCATCGTGTTATAAAACAACATGGTGTGATGTGTAAATGAGCTTTTTTTACACCAATTTATAGAAATAAATAATGATCAGTCATAGTCATCATCACCTGTCTAATGGCGATGATGTTGCTGTCTGATGGGATGTGTTCTATTCAGGTTCATGGCCCAGATATAAGCAATTATGAATTTAAGGTACGACGGGACTGTACGCACTGCAAAAGTTCCTAAATAAATAAAATTACTTCGGTTATATTAATACATCTTTATACTAGTTTACTGCGTCTCGCGCCTTCCGTTTCAGTTACTAGGCAACCTTGTCTACGTGAGAAACGCCATGTAACTAAATAACATTTGTGGGTTTTCAAAATTGCTTAAATAAAACTTCCTACCAATATTTGGTGAACACTTTTCCTCAAATAAAACAGGTCAATCAGAGGTAGCAGTTTGTCAGCACCTTTATTTCGTAACCAATAAGGATGGTTTTCCTAGGTCAGGTGTCTGGTTACTGACGTGCGGTTGAACGTACGTCATTTGTTCAATAGATAAGAGAATAAACCAAATTACTTTCTGATAAGGATAGGTTTTGCTTGCTAGTCAATATAGTTTGATGATGACTGGGCCCACTTGATGGATTATGGCTCATCAATCTCACACAGTGGGAACGTTATAGGCCAAAATCTAAACTCTTGTTTTTTTTTAACTTTATTTTCGAGCTTCCAAATCTGTTCCAAAAGAATAAAAGTGTAAACAAATCCTGTACAAGTTTAATTATATTTTTTAGTTTTCATTTCTACCCCCATTTTCGTTAAATTAAATAAAAAATGTTTATCCAAAGAAATGGTCCGACATTTTTGCCTGATAACCTAGCTCCTCTAGCTAGATTAGATTTCTAGAGTGTAGAGAGATAATTGCAATTTGATAAAATAATGTTTTAAAATCCTCGATGATATGTTTAATCAGTGTTCAGATAGCAGCAAAAACCGTTGCGTTAGATAGGTCTGCAAGGTTACTATCGCTTCCGATGGGTCTTTTAGACCCCTCACTGTCTTGCTTATCAGATAACTGACAATGATAATAACCATAAATATTGAACTTGTCATCAGCAATTTTTGAATGTCTTAATTACTTAAGCCCGACGCCGCTGAGCCTGATGCTTTAGATTCCTCTAATAATAATTCGACCTAGCCTGACACTAGCTGCCCTCCCTTCAATGACGCATTAAGCCGAGGCCCGAACCCCACGGGGGGTGCCCTTTGTCAACGTTCATTTAACTATATATCCTAGTCTGTAAGCCCTATCGTAGTATATAATCGTAATCGTTTGCCGGGAAGCGAGCAACTTAAAAAATTATTTACATAGTTACAGGTGAAGCTAATAAAATCGTGTTAAAAAGACACCTCGGCGGCCATTGCTATGATTTACAACAGAAAATACGCAGGTCAATACTATCGATATTGACCTGGACTTGCTAAGGTCACTATGACAGCGGCTCCATTTAAAATACTGATAATGCTGTTATTAGTAAGTAACTAAGTAGTACAGCTAAATAATAACAGCAGCTCGGGTCGTTCTTCAGGTTAAGCCGCGCATGCCTAAGTTGGTCTGTGGATGGATGACCACAAAATAATTTGTAAACGGGGTGATCCAAATAGTGACGAAAATACTCCATGTATGTTCCGCGATCCTTGATGGTTTTCGAGTTATCATCATCATCATTTCAGCCGAAAGACGTCCACTGCTAGACATAGGCCTCCCCCAAATATCGCCACATTGACCGGTCCCATGCGACTCGCATCCAGCGGATCCCTGCAACCTTCACCAGCTCATCGGTCGAGTTATAGATTCTTGAATATTGTATGGGTTCCCATACAATTTTCGCTTTAAATAAATTCGATCTTTGTTTATATTGCGTACAAAATCATTGAAATAATGAACGTAAATTAGCATTTATCACACGTATTGCGCCTGAGATTATTCCGTCCAAGCACGCGATTGTAAACCTTATTGCATCTACACAAGGTTTCTCGTCAGCAACACAGTCACGTGGTAACCTTGAACGCAGTGATATGAGGAAATGTTCCACTTCTACGTGTTATTAAACAAAGTACTATTTGAGCGACAAGAGCGACTGCTGAGCATGAGGTCCTGGGTTGGATTCCCGGGTCGGGCAGTGTAAGTGATGTCAGGAATTTCTTAGTAGCAGCCACGGCAGATTTGAGGCCGGTTGATGGCAATAAGCTCGCCCCCTATTACATGGTACAATGTGGGCGTACTATTTAGGTACACATCTGCCTAACCCGGCGCTGATTACAGGCGTGATGTTATGTGCTATTTGTATTAGAATATGTTTAAGTAAACAATAAAATCAGCTGATTGGCCAGGCGTGAGTCAACTTTGACGAATGGGTTGCGGGGTGCTTCGTGACACATGGTCAGTATGATTCGGGACAGCCAGGCACCAAATAGATTTTTTTATACTAGCTAATGCCTGCGGCTTCGCCCGCGTGGAATTCGATAATTGTCCCACAGGAATCACGGTTATAAACTATTTGTGTGCTAAATTTCATCCAAATCCGTTCAGTAGGTTTTGCGTCCAGACATCCCATACATCCTCACAAACTTTCGCATTTTTTATATTAGTTCGGATTCCATTGGTTCCGGCTGTCATTTGTAGATCTTCGACCACCGTAGTCACATATGCGTGACAAGCAAGCGCGTGCCCTGTACGCCAAACGACACAAATATGTGACAAAATGTTAAGGTGAAATTGTGGCTTGGCGTGGAAGGCACGCGCGTGCGTGCTCTGGCGGTCAAAAGGTTTTTTTTAAGAGCCTGCTCTGTCTCACTGCTGGGCCAACGCCTCCCCCATGGCTTCCCAATCCTGTTTACAATTTGCCCTCCGACCAATTCGTTAAGAATGAGTCCAGATCGTCAAGCCAGCGTTTCTTGGTTAATTGGTTAAATAAATGTATGAGTTTACCATACACTTCTGCCTACCGCTTCAGAGAACAAAGGCGTGATGTGGTGTTGTTATTATTCATACAAAGCTGTATCATCGAGTTTTCACCATTGTTTACGATTTTTACATTACACAACAAAAAATATCATTAAGTTTTCAATGAATCATTTCTGAGTGGTCTTTGAGGTCTTTGTCCTCGGAACGAAATAATGTAGGTTAAATCTATCATCTATTCGCCCTTCTTCTGCGTGAAATCATTATAAAATTACAACTACCCTATTTGAATCGGATTTTGTTAACAATTTGAAAGGTTTCAATTATTTTGCAAGGACCCCTAATCCTTTTTTTTAACTTACAACATCAGCATTCATTCATTCTCTTGCCCTTATCCCAATTCATTTGGGGTCGGCGCAGCATGTCTTCTTCTTCCATACTTCTCTATTACTCGTCATCTCGCCAGACACCTCCTTTCTTGCCATATCATTCTTTACACAGTCCATCCATAGTTTCTTTGGTCTTCCTCTACTCATATACCCATCCACATTCATACTCAAAACTTTCCTCACACCATTTTCCTCATTCCTCCGCATCACATGCCCATACCACGACAACCGATTACCACACAACTTTTCAGTCACCGGCGCCACTTTCAAACTTCCTCTTATCTACTCATTTCTTATTTTATCCATTCGCGTAACACCACACATCCCCCTTAGCATTCTCATCTCCGCCACATGCAAATGCCTTTCATTCATCCCTTTTGTGGCCCAACATTCTGATCCATACAAGACAGCAGGTCTAACCATTGTTTTATAAATCTTCCCCTTAAGTAACTTATAACATCAGCATCAGTAAAAATCCCATCTGTTGTTGAAATCGTAATAGCTCAAAGTCTTTTGAAAAAGTACAATCAAGCGGACTACTTCACACTCTTTTCACCATCATCTGCCTACATTTTTCGGGTCGGTTTCCAGTCTAACCGGATGCAACTAAATACCAGCATTTTACATGGAGCGACTGCCTATCTGACCTGCATAACCCAGTTAGTACTGAATAATACGATACTACAACCGTGGCAAGCGGGGCTTAACCTGAAGATTGATCCGCTCGGCTGTTATTATTATCCACGAGCTCCTTGCAACACAAAACCTGTTTAACAAAATAAATATTTACTCACCAACCAATTACACAATGAAAATGAATTATTTCTTTAGTTTACATTCAATGGCGATTCGCCACGTAATCCAACTCAATGTTTATTATCTGTCTGTATGTTGCTCAATAACTCGGAAACGGCTTGAGCAATTTCTAACAACTTTTGCGTAAGTATCTGAGACATGCAATCATGCTGGTTCCAAGATATTTGTAATCGGGTTTGATAACAAGCAATCGTGAAATAGGCCCGTTTCCCACTGCTGGGACCTCTTCTCTGCGAGTGGGTCATAAACCACAACGTGCACCCTTTGACGGTCGGTGGATGTCCCATGTCTTTGGATCTTGGTTCTAGGAGTGTTTTAGTGCAGTGGTGATGAAATATATTAGGTTTTGGACTTGTGCCCGGTTGATGGCAATAGGCTCGCCCCGGGGATGCTGCATAGGACTTTACAATCAATTGTATACTATCGTTTTACAGAAGAAAATTCTTCCTTTTCCGTTCCTTCGGGGATTTTTTTTTTGTTTCAAGCTCCTCGGTTCGATTTTCTTAGTCTAGTTATAGTTATTTTGTAATCTTATCGACATCAAGCCCCAATTCAATAATCATTTTATTGATAGCGGCATGAGATCTCATCTGATAAAAAACTGATGACTGATTAAATCAAGAGCAGTAGCGTCCTCCTGTCTGATAAATTCATCTTTATCTCTTAGTCTGGTATTATCTATTTTAATCAGTGCTCCAGAAATCTACTTGCTCGTACTAGGTCTGCGTGGTGAATTACAACCCGCCCGCCCCCCTAGACACAGACAAGGCCTATGCTCCAGCAGTAATAACATTGCAGTACAGAGGCGGACTTGATTCCATAAGATTTTTTTGCCAGCCAATCTTTGAGCCGTAAAAACCCAACCCGAAAATCGGTTTGTATGCCAAGCAAAAACTAAAATCAATCGCTGTCGATAGATAGACCATAAGCAAGGGGGTTTAAAAAAAAATCCAACCGATTTTCTTGTTTACCGGTTTGTGAAAATTTTTGGGATTTCAGGCCTAATTATCCAGTATATTATTTGTTAGCCTGCCCTTTGAGTAACGGTAACACAGAAATAAACAGTGGTAGGGTTAACTTCTTAAAACACGGTCTCGGCTGTTATCCGTAGATCTTTGGCAGTCGTTACAGGTAATCAGGAACACGAAAGTCTGACAACCGGTCTTACCACGTGGTGTTCTACTCAGAATCTAGGTTGTGGCGGTCAGATAGGCAGTCGGTCCATGTAAAATACCAGTATTTAGCTGCATCCGGTTACACTGGAAGCCGCCTTCAACATAGTTGGGAAATGGCTAGGCAGATGATGAATATATTTTTTTCATACAAAAGAGCTTGCGATGTAGAATGTAAACATTCTTTGTTTAATTAGTATGCAATGAGGCATTGTTATCGCTACTGTAGCCAGTGAGATATTTTAAACAATGAATGTTTGTTCTTTCTCTCCCTATTGTAGATATCATTGTTTTATCACGATAGGAAGAGATGGTCTTAACAAAACGGCAAAAGATTGACGCCCAGTTGGGACCATTGTGAAAACACAATAGTCCCAACTGGGCGCCATACCTTAGTACAAGCCAAGTAAGTAAAAAGTAGATTTACCGTTCGCTCTTATAGCAGGTAAATATTAGACGTGCAGTACCCTTGCTCGAGTCAGCCCGCGCTGATGAGCCTGTAGTTTTAAACCAGCCCTTAAATAATGATATCATTCAGATCCAGGCTGGATCTGAATGATATCATTATTTAAGGGTCCCTAGCCCTTGCTGCCCTAAGCCGAGGGTCGTACCCACAGCGGGTGCCCTGAGCGTGTAGTTGTGTAGTTTGTAAGTTTATTACACTGGCTGGAGGCCTGACACTTAAAACACCCACAGGATAGTCCGGATAAGCAGACGACAACCTCCAAGGTTGGCCTATGAGATGCGATTCACAAAAAAATTGACGTGCAGTGAAGTGTCACGTAATGTTGTAGCATGTGCGGTGCGGTTAACTGTCACCGCGACCTGCCCCCACCAGCACCTGCCCAACGATGATTATGGTAATTCGGCTTTGGAACCTCTGTAGCTACCACGCAGCAAGAAACATAACAATAATACTTGTACTCCCCGAAGGGCTAGGCAGAGGTTTACCTCTATAATACACCCACATTGCAACATTTTCACGTTATGAATAAAATGATGCAAAATTCCTGCTGCAGAATGAAATATCTGGTTCAACGTCCACTTCAGTACTTAGATGACTAATATGATACAAGTCAGTGCCTTTGCACAATTTCTTTGAAACTTTCCCAGTACGCAATGCTCTTGGGAACTTTCATCATTAATGAGTCCAAAGGACGGATTTAAACTTCGAATATTTTATGATCAAAACTTCGAGTCAGATAAAAAAGTGAATTTGCAAGTCATGCTAGCTAAGTGTCTTGCGATTTTGTACAATACACGTTGCAAATTGTGAGTAATGCTAACGACCCCGAGTTATTTGTCGTAGGTCAGTTTAGAACCCTGGGTCTTTGTGTAATTTATTTCATCATAACTGCTCACAAAATGCTAAAGAAAAACATCGTCACGGAATGGCATGTCCTAGAACCAAAACTTCGAAGACCGGTGACAGCCACCAACCCGCACTGAGCTAGCGTGGTAAAATACCGGCCTTCCATCTCACCGAGAGGAGGCTTGTGTCCCAGAAGTGGCTTTACAGGCTGGACTGCGCGTTGACACTAAATAAAACATCACAACATCACGCCATGCAATCCCCGAAGGGTTAGACAGACGTTTACCTAACAAGTACACCCACATTTCGCCAGTTATGTTGAAGCTCCATGTAATAGGGGGCGAGCCTATTGCCATCAACCGGGCACAAATCCGGACTCTGTGGCTGCTACTGACAAATTCCTTATGGAAAAACCCAATAACACTGCCCGACCCGAAAATCGAACCCAGGACCTCATGCTCAGCAGTCGCGCATGCGGCCACTAGACCAACGACGCAGTCACGCAAACTGCAACACACTATACAATATGCAACTGGTCATATACCATTCTACTTGAAGTCGTCGCAACACATTTTCTTCTTCAATTCTCCCCTGTTAGACGTCACGGCATCATTTACTCCTTTCTCTTTCATATCATTCCTCACACAATCGAACCATCTTTTCTTTGCCTCTCCATCCTTCAACATTCCCTTCAAAGATCCCAGACCTCTAAATTATCCTCGTTACATGAAATGTGTACGTGCATTGTCGCATGTCTCAAACGACGCTTAATGTTGATCTGATGAGATCAGCTATTCAAATTCCAACTGATTGTTTACCTACATACATTTCCGAAGTCAGTGTGGTCGGGAAACTAGCTTGTATTCTTTTTTTAAAACGTTGCCCCACGTTAGGAATTTGTCCTGTATCGTGGGTGCGTTTACAAACATTTAAATTCACATACACAAACAGCCAGACCCGGAACCAGACCTGTTGGGCATACAAATATTTGTTCCGTGCGGGAATCGAACCCGCGACACGAAGCGCAGCAGTCAACCGTGCCGTGCTGTGTGCATAGTCGGTCGTGCATTTTCTGCAATGTTGACATTGTTAAACATGTCATGTAACAATATGACGTTGATCGATACTACTCTATACTTCTTCTTTATTATAAAGAGGAAAGATCTTTTTGTTTGTTTGTACCGAATAAGCTCAGAAACTACAGGACCGATTTTAACCATTTTTTCACCATTAGAAAGCTAAATTATCAAGAAGTAACATAGGCTATAAATTATATTTATTATCATGCAAATTAGACAAGCTGTCACAATTTTGCGGACGAACTCGCGGGCGATGTGCTAGTATTGAAAAAATACACTAGGGATTTCTCAGCCCAGAGTATGGATTTAAGCCCGGTTGATGGCAATTGGCAAGCCTCCTGGTTCGTGGGACTTTAATATAACTGGCGAAATGCGAAATGTGGGTGTACTATTAGAAACACCTCTGCCTTACCCTTTGGGGATTACGGGCGTGATGTTGCTATGTTAACTGCATTGAATCCACAGCATGAACGGGGAACTACCTTGTTTGTATCGTCGGTCATACGTTATCTTCAATGTTGATTTAGTACGGTCGGAAATAAACATATTTTGAAACAAAACTTTATAAAGTCTCAAGTTTTACTTTATTTAGCCAGTTCGGGACAAAAGCCACTCCTTTTAAATAACCAACGAGAACTATGGACACGTGGAAACTCAATGGTAAAAAAAAAATATTCGAGTGAGACAGACATTAATGAATTGTGCAATGCAATTCTATTGTATGTATTGGGCAAGTGTCATTGGGGTTTTCCGTCAGGAATTTCTCAGTAGCAGCCAGTCTGTTCAGTAGTTGGCAATAGGCTCGCCCCTTTTTACATGGGCCTTAAACATAACTGGCGCAATGTGGGTATGCTTTAGGTACACATCTGCCTAATCCTTCGGGGGCGGAGGTCCTTACAGGCGTGATTATTGCACGGTTTCGTAAATTCACGTGAAGAAAACGAAGCCGAAAAGAATTGTGGTACCTTTCGTCACTGGTGAAGGTATATCCAAAGGTTCACTAGTGCCAGCCATTTTATTAGATACAAATATTAAACTAGCGCGAAGAATAATAAAATTTCTAATAAATCCACCCATAACTAGAAGACAATGATCATAACCTTGGCACAAGGCTTGGAATCACTCCAACACACATTGTGTACATGCTCGTACATTCTTCATTGTCCGCTATCCGCCATCTTGGATTGCACGGACATAGCCGAAGGATCACGGGAACTCCCGAAGTTGGACTAGAACAAATGATGGGTAGTGGAGGATGCGGTCAAGAGTATAGTGCCTATAGAGACCAGCCATTAGGTACATGACAATGATTGTATGGTTAACCGCACTTCAGTAACTTTTTTTTTTTTTTTTTTTTTTTGGATGGGAAATCATCAAATGACCCCCCCCACTCTGGGCGGAGCGGAAGGGAGTGTCAGACTTGTACTGACTAAAACCCATCCATGTTCCTTCTTTGCCCTTTGTGTTCCAGGGCCACGGTGTCTCTTTCGAACAATCCCGCAGCTCTGGCAGGCATCGGCCCATGCGGACCCCTACTCGTTGCTGACATCTCTTTGAGGCGCGCGTGGAACACGAACGCGCCGTCGACACGGCCTGTCGTCATAAGACGGCCGGACGGCGAGCTAGCCCATAACTCGCCGTCCACAGGCCCGCGCCTACGGTGGCCGGGAGCCACCACGTGACCCCCGACGCCCAGGGCGTCTCCCGCGGCGGCTGGGACGTGAGGTTCTTTCCCTCTCACGTCCCGGCACTTCAGTAACTTAAAGTACGAAAACCAGCCTTATTGTTATGACATAAACGCGTAAATAGTTACCACAGATCACGGCGACCTTGACGGTTACTAGAATTGCCATCAACAATTTCAAACAAACGTGTCACCGTTTACTCTCACTACGACGCAAATGACGTATCTAGGAACGGTTTTGGCGGTCCGTGACAGTAATTGTGTGCTCCTTGGCGCCACGAATTTTATTTATTAGAGCATGTTAAAGTAGACTATTAGAGGAAGACCAAAAAAACGATGGATGAACTGTGTAAATGATGATATGGCAAGAAAGGAATTGTCTGATGAGATGACGAGAAGGATGGAAGAAGAAGACATGCTGCGCCAACCCCAAATGAATTAGGATAAGAGAATGTTGATGATGTCAAAGTAGGGGAAGAACAAGGAAAGAAACTCCCTCATGAGGTGACGACTAATAGAGAAGAATTAAAGAAGAAGTCATGCTGCGCCGACCCCAGATAAATTGGGATGAAGGCAGGGAAATCATGATTGAAGACTTACAGCTCGAATAATCTGTCCCTAAAACACAAAGTAACCTCCTCAATTTATGACCGCGTCTCGTTTTACGACTGCCTCGGTGGTCTTCTTGTCGCAGGCATTCCTATTGATCATGAGGGCCTGGGTTTTGATTCCCATCGGGAATTTCTCAGTAGTCAGAAGCCTGGACTTACGCCCAGTTGATGGCAATAGGCTCGTCCCCTATTACATGAGATTCAAACATAACTGGCAAAGTGTGGTTGTACTGAAAGTACACCTTCGCCTACCCTATAAGAATTACAGGCGTGAGGCTATGTCTCGTTTTAACTCGTCCATGAAAAACTGTAACAAGTCGCGTAGAATGATGAACAGCTGGATCTATTTCTGCCACATTACGATCATCGTTTAAATTAAATCTTGTGGCGGTTTCGTACAGCAAAATAAACAGCTTTTCTATAGAGTAACATTGTTTTGAGATGTATTTGGGACTAGCTGTAGCCCGCGACCTTCGTCCGCGTGAAATTATAATAAAAAATCGATAATTTTCGTATCCGCCATCTTTGATTTTGACGCCATATTCGTCAAGAGCGCCCTCGATTATGGACTGCCCATGACGAATTGAATCGGATTTGGTTAACAATTTCAAGGGTTTTTTTTTTGCACGGAATCCTAATTCTTTTTCTAAAATTAAAGTAGTCCAAGTTATGCCTTCTTCTTGCTAGGACGGTCAAGTTGGTTCTTCCTAAGCGGGGTTAAAGAAGTAGAAAGTTCTTATGGGAGTTGGTAGTTTTAGCGAATGATTTGGATGCATGGCTGGTAAATTAATAAAGCCTTATGACGACAACATCCGCACTGCGGCATGACAGCAATCTGATAACAGCTGTTTAAAGCCACCCAGTTATTTTTAAACTTATTGTGTACACTGTATTTATTTGACTGTCATTCGTAGATCTTTTACATTCGTTACTTGTGGGTAGTCATAAGCCAGAAAATCTGACAAAAGTTTTATCAAGGAGTATCATGTTATCCAGTACGGTTGTGAAGTTCAGATAGACAGTTCCTTCTTTGTAAAATACTGGTATTCAGCTGCATCCAGTCAGACTGGAAGCCGACTTCAACAAAGATGAGAAAAGAAAGCCCGATACTGACTGTACAGTTCAACTGAATAAAGCACATCCTAACATAGTAAAGGGCAGATGACTATTCAAAGGAGTATCGCTGAATTAGAGAGATTTTTGAATAAATAAAAACTAAAATAGGTCCTATAATCCTAAATACTCGAAAACGTGCCTAAATCATACGATTTAAAATTCGTTTTACCAGATTACGCCAAGGTTGCACTAAAACAAGTTATTTGCCATTAAAATCGATTTAAAACTAGTTCTGAGATTGTGGCTAGCAACGACTGGTTTTAAAAGTAAAGATTACTAGATTTCTTGTGTCGACAGAGACAAGCCAATTACGCAGAATATATAGTGCACGCGTATGTGCGCAGACGCGGGTGCACTTTCTCTTCTCTCACTCTTGTTGTCCGATGGGAGAGCAATCCGACACGACCGGAGAGAGATAACGCGCAGGACCAACGGCTTTACGTGCTTTTCGAGGCCCAACGAGGGTTGTCACACCACTAACTACTTAACTCCAGGCTGGTACTGACATCCGCGGCTGGTGCTAGGCAACTGGGCTGAACCCAGTTGTAAACGTCCCTTTGTGCCTATTGGCCTTGTTTTGTTCTGTATCCTGCTGATATGGAGGGAAGTGGAAATTATGTTTTTCCTATTCCTCCGCCATACTTTTCTGATTAATTTCGTTGCGGGATCCAAGCCATTTAAATTGTTTCTTTGGGACTTCGTCGTGCTTCATTGTCTCGGCGCTTTTGTAGTGGTCGCCACTGTTGATTCTGGCTTTCAGGAGTTGCAGTGGTTTGGAAATAGTGAGGCGGGCTTGCTACTGAGAAATTACATAACATCACGCCTGTAATAACCGAAGGGTTAGGCAGAGGTGTGCCTATAGTATACCCACATTTCCCAGTTTGAGCAGCAAAGCTACTGAGTAATTCCTGACAGGAAAAACCGTCGCTAACAAAACATCGTCACTGTGGTTGGGAAAGTTAACTACGTGACTACGAAATCTGCGTAGTTATTGAAAGAACTAATAAGTACTTATGATTTATTAAATACAATTTATGCTCTTTCCGATTGAATCTTATTAGTCATCTTTATAATGATTCTCCGAAACGGTAATTTCGCCGGGATACGCCGAATTTCGTTTCTTGACATAGATTACTGGGCAATAGAAAGATTGTAATCGGTTGCATTTCATCATCATATTCTCTTGTCCTTATCCCAATTTATTTGGGGTCAGCGCAGCATGTCTTCCTCTTCCATACTTTTCTGTTTTACGAATTGTAACGTAATTCATATTATTAAACTATTATGATTCTGATAAAGCGGCAATTTTAGACACCCTAATCTGTAACAATATATGATTGGTAATAGTAATATTTTAGTCACCTTGACAGTAATATTTTAGCCACCTTGACCTGCCCCCAACATTCCATGCTTATTAAAGGTAGGTCTCCAAGCACACAAACTTCGAAACGTTACCGTTTACTTCCATATTAGATCACATTCGCTAATATTTCCGAAACATTCGTCATTATAACGTCATGAGCATGACTCACGGTCGTAAACGATGACGCCGTGACGTAGCGTTTCGTCATTTTTGTTTATTATTGTATACAGACTTGAATGAATGAGTAAGCTGTGAAGAACTGTTTTTGCTTTTCGGAGAATTCTTTTAGGCCGACGGCCTTCTTGTTGAATAGCGTGACAGTAAGCAATGTTGATGGAAATGTTGCAAGGTTTTAACTTTTTATGTAATATGTTCGTACATTGCCTAACTAGTAAGATACTTTAAATATAAACCAAAGGTGACTTTAAAATGTGTCATGTGGTTGTGTTAACTAATACTGGGATATTGAGTGTATCAACCGCTTACACCGGCTGAAACCTGGAAAAAGTTTCCAACAAATAGGTACCACGGATAAATCGTTTATTTAGTGCACATATAAGAAAGAGGCACAAAAAGTCACAATTAAGTAATAACACATGCATTACTTGCATAAAGATAAAATACAAGTAAAAAAAAGATGAATTTCATGATGATTTATTTTTTTCATTTTAATCAACATAACATGGCCTTGCTTCGTATAGATTTCCAGTACAATGAGAGATCCACATAAACTGGTTTTGTATTGCTTGATTGGTTGCCGTGCTTACAAGTTAATACTAAGATGCTTTCTCGCAAACAAAAAACCTAAGAAACTCATAGAACCGGGCTCTCCAGTATCATCCCAGAATCCCAGATACATGACACTCTCCTTATAGGGGAGTCTGATAAACCCGCCCACCTATTTGAAAGTCGCCCACAGGATGAGCAAGGCGAGGTATTTTTAGCCGGGATTTCACGGTATTTATTGACGTGGATTTGATATTACGTCACCGGTTATATGTAGAACCGGTTAAACACAAACCAAACATAAACTCGCGTCTTTTTGTCATAAAGACAGACCGAAGTTTGTGCTCAGCTCACTGCCCCCCCCCCCCCCCCCCCCCCCGACCCTTGCTCGAGCCGCAGCAGTAGTTAAGTTAATCAGCTCCTAAATAATATCACTCAGATCAAGCCTGTCCCTTTGCTACCCTCTCCAGCGACGGCCTAAGCCGAGGCTCGTATCCACATAGGGTACCCTTAGCGCGCGGTCGCTTTGTTTACAAGTTTTATTACCCTGGCTGGCGGCCTTAAATTCAAGGCATCCACAGGATAGTCCGGTTAAGCAGAAGCCAGCCTCTTAGTTGACCTGCGAGATGAAGTGCTCAGCTGACAGAATAAGCAAGCTGAAGCGGCAATCTGCCTGCCTTATTAGCCGTAAAACCGATGTCCGATGAGGTAGACACGTTCTTGAGGCAAGTCGCGCCCTCAGGCTAGGTGGAGCGACGATCTCCGCAGGGTGACTGGTATCAGCAGGATGACTTGCCAAGAATCGCTGAGTAGCGTGCAATTGAAGTACAGCAGTGGACTGCTGCACGCCGATATGAAGGACGCCACTAGAAAGATTCTTGCATAATCCTTTGGCTTTGTCCACGTTCATATATCAGGTGCGTAATACGCGCAATCAAACGTGTATGTTTGATTGCGCGTATTACGCACCTGACCTTAAAGATGACTCAAGTAGTTGATGCATTTAATTGGTGTTTTCTTGGTGTAAGTACTTAAAATAAATGTTCAAGTATTATGAGCAATAAATTCGTAAAAGTAATTGTCGTTAAGACTTAAAACTCTTGAATAAGAGCAAATCAAAACGTTACGAAGAAACCTGAGGGACAGTCCCCGTATTATTCAGAAAGTTCGGATTTAAATCTTCATCTGCCTGCTTTATCTCAACTACATATTATGTTGCGGTTGGCTTCCAGTCTAACCAGATGCAGCTGAGTACCAGTATTTCACATGGAGCGTCTGCATATTTGACCTCCACAACCGCGTTACTGTACCAGTTGTGCTGGCTGGCTCTTGCGCTATACAATTTGTTGGATTTTCAACTCTCGGCTGAGCACTTGAAAGTTAAAATTCCAACACTGCAATCACATTTCTCGCTCAATGTAAGTGAAAACAGCGACTAGACTATAACACCCACCTTCGTGGCATAAATTGGCCACAATTCAATTCGTCTAGGCGTCGTGAAAACGTTTCACAGTTCGTTAGGAACAAGAGCGTAAACCGAGTCGGTGAGATCTGGTATCTTGACATAGTAACCTAGAAAATAATGGTACGCAGCTGAGGTCAGTGGCATTAGTGCCTGAATGACAGACATATTCTATCTGTTGACGGCTTAGACAATAACCTAAGGCGTGAATTATACAGAAACGGCGTAAGGTGAAGGCGCGGCGCAGGCGCTGCGCAGGCGCTGCGCAGGCATGATGCCGCTTCAAAACGTTTTTATACAAAATGTACGAAGGCGATGTGTCGTGAATTACACTCAAGCGGTGCGGCGCAGGCACGTCGTTCTTTCGTTTTGTTATCCGTTCCACGCCTGCGCCGCACCCTTCACCTTACACCGTTTCTGGATAATTCGCGTCTAAGATTCAATTAGTTAAAAATAACATAACATCACGCCTGTTATCCCCGAAGGATTTGGCAGAGGTGTACCCCGTGAACCTAATTACATCCACATTTCGCTACTAACGTTTAAGTCCCGTGTAATAGGGGGCGAGCCTATTGCTAACTGGGCTCAAATCCAGACTCCGTGACTGCTACTGAGAAATTCCTGATGGAAATACCCAATTACACTTTGCCCGACCTGGGAATCGCACCCAGGACCTCATGCTCAGCAGTCTCGCTTTGGACTACAAGACCAATGAAGCAGTCAAATTCGTTGAAAATGTTTACGTTTTTGACATTCGACTAGCTCGTAATTTCTGTCTAAAACTGAAAACCGTATTTATCTACCTAAGCGGGATTTACGAGCTCATTTTCCTCGGTAGACACTTTTTCGCGCTACCTAAGTATGATGAGGGCACGTCTAACGATTTTTAACCCCCGACGCATAAAAAGGGGTGTTATAAGTTTGACCGCAATGTGTGTGTGTGTCTGTTTCTGGCACCGTAGCTCTTAAACGAGTGAACGGATTTGGATGCAGATATTTTTATTTGAAAGCTAGTTTCTTGGTGATGGTTCTTAGATACGTTTTATCAAAATCGTTGCAGCCATTTACTATATATGGGGGATGAAAGTGGTGATGAATAATCGAATATTTTCAAATATTCGATTATTCGAAGTTGGGTATCAAATGAAAGGGCATGATGTATATATTACAATTAGACATGTTTTTTTATCAAAACCGGCTCAGCCATTTTATCGACTTTTCAAGTGTTTGTTCGCTTTTCTTTGCTGCGTTGGGGGATTTTAAATTTAATTTTCTTATAATTTTTGTTCATCCAACGAAATCTTTGCTGTTGGTGAGGTGCATTTAACACCGGGATGACAGCCAATGACGTGTTAAATCTGTGTGACCACAACACCACACTCACACACAGACACAGATAGAACATGTCACTTAACCAAGAACACTAGAACGCTAGAAAATATGTGTATTGTAGAGTGACAGTTGATTATCTGACAGTAATTTGTCGTTCACGAAAGTTGAACGCACTTTCAACACACAGAGCGAAGAATTCACGTTAAAACAATCGTTTTCTTTTTTTGTAAAGTTTTTTACATTATTTATTTACTAGCTTATACCCATGGCTTCGCCCGCGTGGAGTTCGGTTATTATTCCACGGAACAATACTACCTGGATAAAAAGTTAGAATTTTTAAAGATAAATTTTTTCCCCTGTCAACCGTCACGCCATTATTTACAATATTTAAAGGTTAAAAAATCTCTGATTGTTCTTCGGTGAATTCAGGCGAGATATTATGTCATGTAAACTAAATGATCAACAGTGGACATCTTTCAGCTAAATAATGATGATAAGCCCCTAACAAATCACATATTACATAGCTCTAATGTTATTTATCCTCTTGTCTCCAGGTCCAGTTCTCCGATCAGCCTCCCAAAGTCCACGTCATGAGAGTGTGGTCCTTCGCAGCCAGGCAGGCCAGAGCCGGACACTGGGAAAGATATGCCCTCGACAGGGACAGGTTTAAGCGGAGGTAGGTCAAGAAATAATCTCTTTTGTCTTTTAGCAGGCTTGCCAGCTCCCAGCTTTTCCGGACATGTTATGCTCGTAATCACAGGCACTCCAGGCGCACTCAAGGCAGAGCACCGGCAATATGGTCAAACGCGATCATAAAGGCTGTTTGAGGTAGTTTGTACAGAGCGGTCCACAATGCAAAAGATTTCATAGCTTGGAGACGCGTCATATGAGTTACAGCTGTTGCCCGCGAACTTCGCACACGTGAAATTATTAAAAAAAAATATTACTTCCCTGTTTGAATCGGATTTTGTTATCAATTTCATGGGTTATTGTTTTGCTCGGAACCCCAATCCTTTTTCTAAAATAAAAAGTTGCTTAAGTTACTCCTTAAAACATCAGCTAGCTGCCAGTTAAAGTCCCGTCAAATTCGGTCCAGCCGTTTCGGAGATTAGCCAGAACAAGCAAACGGACGGACAGACAGGAAGTTTTTTTTATAAGTACCATACTTATATACTTTCATATGCATTCAGTAAAAATCTGTTATTTTGAAATTACAAACAGACACTTCAATTTTATTTATTTGTTTATATGGTGGTCGCGAGGTTTAGAGGTGGGCGTGGCTGGTGTTTTTTTAGTTTGTTTTTTCAGTACCAACCAATCCGGAGACTGTCTACCCAGTCGTTGACATTAGATTCACCTCATGGAATTAGTAGTATCTGAGTCTATTATTAAGACCTGTATGAACCCATTCGCGGACAACTAGCTCATGATCCTTGGCTAGCCACATCCCTAACAGAAATTTCGCAGAACCCCCATTTCAATTCCTTTTTTCTATCAACTTCCAGAATCGCAGACGTAGACGTAGCTGTATCCTGGGTCCTCAAGCCCCAGCACCGTTCCAGGGTCATGTTCCAACGGTTCATGCCGTGGTGGAACGCGCAGAAGAGGAAAGAACTAGCCGAGAAGAAGGAACGAGAGGCACTGGACAAATTGAGAAGGGATGCAGAAGAATTGAAAGCTGAGGAAGTGGAAAAACAAAAAACGATCGCAGAAGAAGATGGTTTGGTATCTTCTGAAGTCCAAGAAGGTAATAGTATGACAGTAAATGAACAAGTAATTATGAATAATGTCGCAGGCCATTTGAAAGATTTTAGTAAGACGAATGATGACACTGAATCGATGAATATTACAAGTCATGGTGATGTTGTAAAAACTGAAATTATTCCTTTGAATGATAAAATTGTTGATGTAAAAGCTGATTTCGTAAAACAGGCCATTTTAGATACTTGACAGGGGAAAAATTATGTTATTCGGGTATTGGGTACTTTTATAGCATAACACAAATGTTAAAAAAAAAACAAGATTAGCTCTTTTCCTAACTATATTGGGGTCGTCTTCCAGCCGAACGTAATGCAACTACCAGTATTTTACATGGAGCGACTGCCTATCTGACCTCCAGCACCCAGTTAGTGGGTTCCTCTCGGCTGTACTGGTTGACGTGACTTTCTGTTAAACCTTGTATGGATATAAATTTTAAAATGAGATGTAACCCTCATATTTGAACCAAGATCCAAGTGTTTTAAATACTTTTAAATATATTTCGGGACGGGAAAGAAAAACAAATTGTATGTATTAATAATGAGTTATTTCTTTGATTTAGTAAAAGGGTTGAAGTCTTAAAAAAAAAGAAAACGAAAATTATAGGACACGCTTTAAATCGAATCCGAGGCCATGTTGGGTTTCATTTCAATCGTACCATTTTCTGGCCTTACTATTTGGAAGATACACAAGGTCCATTCCAAGTCCTGGCCTGATAAAAAAATATTAGTAATAATTCTGTAGTTTAAGTATTTTAGGGCGTGTCTTGCTATGGCAGGCTTTTACTGCTTAAATTATGTTTTATCCAAACGTTGGATAAGGTCAGTCCTTTGATGTTAACGCCTGTAATCTCCAAAGGGGTCGGCAGAAGTGTACAGTACTCCTAGATTTTGCCAGTTAAGTCCACAAAAAATAGGGGGAGAGTCTATTGCCATCAAATCATTCCTAATTTCAATGGCAATCCGTACATGACACGACTTACCAACGCGTTATTAACTAGTTTGTGATGAGCTGCGGTGTGTAATGGATCACTGCTCTCAAAACGGTGAAGGAAAATATCGTGACCGTCATGTCCTAGATCCAAGAATTGGAACACTTGTGACATCTACCAACCCGCACTGGACCCGCGTGGTGGATAACAGCCCACTCCCTGTCTGTTGTGTACCATAATCCCGCCCTTAACGTATAAATTGGTCCTTCGAGCCGGATCACCCCACTCATATAGCGGTGTCCTGTGTCCCACCAATGGCTATTTTTTGATTACCCAATACCTAATCTAACTTGTCAAGTGCCTGAAATATCACAAGAAAGAGACTGAACTAATATCTGTAGCGGAATTGCCGATTTGTAACTAAATGGTACTAACATTAGAGTTACAAAGACATTATTCTTAAGTACTTTTCTTTTGCACTGTATCACTTCGTGTTTTTTTTTTTCATTTGAATTTTTCAACAAAACAGAGAAAGTTATAGTTTTTGATTAATTAAGTTTTTGTTCAGGCATTTTTCTTGTAGTTTTTACCGGTCGTTCCCGCTAGTTAATACCCCGTGGTTAACACTATTAACTACTGGGAATGATGCGTTCTACTAGTTAACAGTGTTGACGAACGCGACATTTTATTCCCAATAGTTAATACCCTCGTCTCAACTATTTTTCTGTATCAAATAATCATTAAATTTAAAACAATAATATTAAGTATAGATAATAAGTATAAATAAATAGATTTCTTTTTACTTTTCTTTAACCTGACTTCTGAACTATTCGCTAGACGAGGGTATTAACTATTGGAAAAAAAATGTCGCGTTCGTCAACACTTAACCAGTAGAACGCTACATTCCCAGTAGTTAATAGTGTTAACCACGGGTATTAACCAGCGGGAATGACCCGTTTTTACTATGTACAATATTGTAAAAAGTCGTTTAAATAAACTTTCTTTAAAGTCACATAAAAATATGTCATCTGTGTAGCCTTTTCCCAATTACGTTGTGGTTGGCTTCCAGTCTACCCAGATGCAGCTGAATATATGAACTTTCTTTACTTGGAGCGACTGCCTATCTGACCTCCACAACTCTGTACCATTGTGTTTCCCAACACAATGGCAGTAAAACAAGAAAAATTCAATAAAATAAAATATTCACTTATATTTTTGCAATGGAACTCCACATTTTGTTAATAGTACTTCATTAAATGTACATAACTTTATAATATATAATAAAAACGTTGTATAAATATGTATAAAAATATTGCTATAGCGTTTTGTATTAAAAAAAAACTAGCCTTTTCTTTAGACCAATCCATGGCCTGGCCAAACGTCAAAATAAAATATTGATTTATTATTTTATTTAAAAGCATTTATACTAAGTAAATTATTATTTTTTGGCGTTTATTTAAAATGTTTTGTAAGGCCATTGTTTAGTCCAAATCACTTTGGATAACTTATTAGCCTGGCCGACCTATAACAGGCCATGAAGATGTATGAATATCTAATACTCAATGTAACATCCAGATAACGCCAAACATTATAATCTTTAGATTGACCTCGTCAAAAAGATATATCAAGTTACTGTTACGATAACAATGACGAAAAAAAACCTTTTAATCTACCTAAGTATGGTGAGGTTACTTCTAATTGATTTATATCTTTGGTAAATACTTGGTCATCTCTCTAGAATACTGACCTCAACCAAATTCTCTGATAAGAATGTAACAACTAATTAATCGGTACTTAAAAAAAATGCTGTTTCCTACAAAAGTACAATACTTACATGTCAACTTGTATGGAACAGCTGCTTTTTTTTTGATAACCAATGAAAAATTTCTATGTAGAGGGGCTCAAAATGATGTACTGAATACGTGGTAACCGTTTGTGCCACGGTGTCCCTTCTACTTTGTATACAGCATTTATCAGAATAGTGTGCTCATGTTTAAGATCTGGTTTCGAATTTGAGCCCGTGGAGAATGTTTTTCAATTTCATGGCCACACTTTTTTGATATGTGCTGTAAATATACATAGTAATTATGTATTTGACAAGCAAATGGTCTCAAACCACATAAATATACTTTCTAAGGTCAAACGTATCAGGATTTTAGTAAGCAAAATATCTGTTTTTGTCCATTAAAAAATGGGAAATAACATTAATGTTTTAATTTATAAATAAATATTTCATTTCTTTGTAAAACTTTGTTTGTAAAAATCATGTTGGAAAACAAAATGTGATTCGTTTTCAACAAGTTATGTAACATTGTTTATTTGTATGTTTGTATTATTTACTATGGAATACATTAAAACGACCGAATTGGTCATTTGTTCATATAGTTTCGTTTTCACATCAATTTAGTCACCTAATATAGGATAATTATGTAAACTCGCAATTTCTTATAAAATATACATTTTAATGAACAAAGAATTAATTATTTCTGGATTCTGTAACTTAGTTCAACCAATATAGATCCTTTCACAGCTTATCTTTAACCAGCAACCTTATTTGAAAGAGAATAAGGGTCAGTTAAGACAGAACGGAAAACTACACGATCAGTTTACTGACTGCATTGAAAATAGGACCGTATTAGCATTGTTTTTTGCCTGGCCGAATCGCGAGGCAACATTTGATGTCCGCATCGATATTCACACAATATTCTACTTTAAACTCAGCTACTGCGGTACTATTTTCAGTGCAGCCAGTAAATAGCTCAGAACTGATCCCCAAAGATAACTGAGGAAGGAGTCATAACATTTGTTGATCAAGGGGGTCCTCCATACACTTATGACACGTCAATATTAGACGCGTAGTGTAGTGTCACGCGATGTTGTAGCATGTGTGGTGTAGTGCCAGGGTAAGCCGCGAAATTCAAATTTTCTAACGGTTTTTTGTATTCGCGACCGTAAAAAATATGGCTTTACTGAGTTATAAACATTAAAATCATATATACAACTCTCAAATAGTCATCATTGAATGACTATATATAGGATTAAATGAACTAAAGAGAGTTGTATTCATGAGTATAATTCTTTAAATAAATACGTATTACGGCCGCGAATCATATTCTGTTCAACATACAGTCTGACACTGATCGGCAAATTACAAGAAACTTAAGAAAATTTGAATATTGTGGGCTACCCTAGCGCTTCCACCTTAGCTGTGACCTTGACCTGCCCCCAACATCACCTGCCCAGCGATAGTTTTTGTTCATACAATTTCGAACCATGAAAAAATGTTGCCAATTTTAAATTTGGTTTGATGTTGCCACTTCAGTGACAATTTGTATATTTTGCTGATTTATGATAAGTTAAATTGCGGTAGTATTTATGTAGTATTTATGTGTAAAGGTTTTGGTGTTCGTAAATATAAAGTATGTAACGTACTTTTTTTGTTTTATTTTTTTTCTGGCTGTTGTCCACGTTTTGGTCGGATATTATACCACGGAACCTTACTACGAGGATAAAAAGTATCCTTTATCCTAGCCCAGATACCTCCTAGGATACTCCTTTCTAATAAACATACACATGATATAACATTACGCTTGTAATACCCGAAGGGTTGGGCAGAGGGGTAAGTGTACCTGTACCACAAAGAACCAGATATATTTGAGAGATTTGAGTCCCATGTAATAGGGGGCGAGTCTATTGCCATCAACCACACACAAATCCATACTTCAAGTTGCTAGTGAGAAATTCCTAATTTAACCTTTTAACCGCCAAAGTCACATAACGTGACAAGCAAGCGCGTGCCCTGTACGCCAAACTACACAAATATGTGACAAAATAGTAGGTGACAAAAAATCGAGGACATGTGACATCTACTAACCCGCACTGAGACCGCGTGGTGGATTACAGCCCACTCCTCATAGAGAGGAGGCCTGTGTCCCAGCAGTGGGAACATTATAGGCTGATTATACTAAGTTTTATTTTCGAATGCGCTACTAAGCTGATAAGAAAGTTCTGGATCGAATACCCCAAATTAATTATGGATGAATCATTTGAACTTGTAAACCCATTGTAATCAAATGAGGATACCGAACCGGGCAATCAGTTAATGTACTATTTTATTTGTCTAGTCACTACTCTACACAAGTTTAGGGTCGAATAAAAGTAAAGTTATAACATGAAAAACTTATATTAAAAAAAACCTTTACCAAAAATGTCAATAATATAAGCTAATTGCAATTATAATGCTTAATGCCTCGTGGCATTAAGTCCGCTTATGTACCACTATTGTACCTACTTGAAGTTTAAATAAAGAAATAAAAGTTGGAACTTTGACCCCCAATATCTACGTAACTAGAAGGTTCCCCGAAGGTCCGAAGGTATGGTCTAGACTCTAGAACAAAAAAAATGATTACAATGACGGGGCGAACAAGCGCCTTTTGGCATCATTAAGGGTATTTTGACACCCATCATATCGTACGGATGAATTGTTTGAACTTTAAACCTTGTAATCAAATGAGGTGATCGAACTGGAGCAATCAGTTTATGAACTATTTATTTGTCTAAGGCACTACACAAGTTTAGGGTCGAATTAAATTAGCTAGCGATACTCGTAGACGCGATGGGATAAGGAGCTCGTGGCTAAATAATACCAGCCGCTGGGGTCGATCTTCAGGCAGGCGTTTGCCTAGGTTGGTTCGTAGATGGGTGACTGCCCATTATATAGCGAGTTTCCTCCGTGCATCGGAAAGCACGTTAATCCGTTGGTCCCGTCATTTGTAGATCTTTGACTATCGTCACACGTAGTCAGTGGCCCGAAAGTCTGACAACCAGTCTTACCAAGGGGTGTCGTATTACCCAGTAGGTACTAACTGGGTTGTGGAGGTCAGATAATCGTTCCATGTAAAATACTGGTATTCAGCTGAATCCGGTTAGATTGGAAACCGACCCAAACATAGTTGGGAAAAGGCTCGGCAGATAATGACTCGTTGACGCGATGGGTGAATCATCAGATTATGTTACTCCACAGCGGAGTTTTACAAGTAACTTATACCTTACCATTAGTCTATAACAGGAATAGAGTCGAAGCCTAAACGCTGAGCAGTCGCACTTCTAACCAACCAGTGTCGGCCACGGCTGTGTCTATAGGAGACCGGATTGTATGCAAATGCATATTATGTAATGGGCGGTTACCCATCCACAGACCAACCTAGGCAAGTACGACCTAAATTAAAGATTGATCCGAGCGGCTGATATTATTTAGCCACGAGCTCTCCGAGGGGTTGAAAAGAACTTGTACACTAAAAAACACACCACGACTTAAAAAAAAAAACAGGTAAGTACTTCATTTATTAACATATCATCTTAAACAACATAAACAAACTACTTAAAGCTAAACTAAACACTTTAAACAACATATAAAAATATAACGGCAGAACTATACAAAAAATAATCTTAAAAACAGCCTGCTTTTTCTTTGCGTACACCGAGCCTTTTAAGCCATCTTTGATGATGTATTTCCGTAGTCCCAAACACCAGAGAATCATGTATTCGACCCAGTCAATCTTGCAGATGTCGAAGTCGAAGATTTCTTTGTCTATGGGAGATAGATTGTTGTATAGATTCGCAGTGTTATTGTCTATGAAATGCCATTCGTTTAACGTAAAGTATGAGAGCGCTGTGCTCATATTGTACATTTTGGTGTACAGTCTCACGAATCTGTGGGACAAGAAAAAATCAATTAGTACTACAACCTTTGACATCGTTTCAGATCCTTATATCATAAAATCACGCCTGTAATCCCCGAAGGGTTAGGCAGAGATGTACCTATTAGTACAACCCACATTTCGCCAGTCCCATGTAAATAGCATGGGACTTTAAGCGAGCCTATTGCCATGAACCGGGCCCAGATCCAGGCTCTGTGGCTGCGACTGAGAAATTCCTGATGGATAACCCAATATCACTTGGCTGGCTCGATCTGGGAATCGAAACCAAGAACTCATTTATCATATATTATTATTTCCTTTATTTATGTTTATAAAAATCTTATACATTTTTAAATATTTTTACACGTTTTTATTTAACTTGTTTATTTTAGACTGTCTTTTGGCGCGGCTTCGTTCGCGTTACGGTCCGAAAATTTCCCATGGGATCGTTTTAAATGTAGCCAGTAACAAACGGGGATAATGTAGCTTCCCGTTAGTGAAAGAATTTTCAGAATCGTATCAGCAGTTCCGAAGATTATTCCCTACATCTAAACTTACAAACTTTACCTCTTCGCAATATTAGTATAGATAGGTAAGTATAATAAGTACGCCTAGGTACATAAAATGATGATATTAATCTAATTATTATTATTTTTTATTCTATTGGATAATTTTTTATTTATATTTTGTTTCAATATAACTTGAAATAATTTGTTCTAATTTAATTCATTATTTATTTACATTAATGAATCTTACATGTTTATTTCAATTTAATTTATTCTTAGTCAAGTTATTTTTAATAGTAAATCCGTAGTCACCTGATCTAGACTGCCTACATAAATGCTACTAACTTAGTCTTAAGATAATTGATGTGTTACTAACAAAATATGGACATTGCCTAGTCTGAAATAAACAAATTTTTTTTAAATATAAAATAGGTTATTAAGTAGCCACCTATCGGGTCCAAAACTACCCTATCTTTCAAGCTCGAACCAATCACACATTTACAATATTTCATTAAAATCGGTTGGGTACTTTCAGAGAACAGCGAGTACGAACATGTCCTCGGCTATGCCCAAGTCCAGTTCGGTAATTGTGCCACTCGATAGTACGACCGGGACCAAAAGTACCCTATATCGTAATCCAGGTTATAAGCTATCTGTGTGCTAAATTTTATCCAAATCCGTTCAGCAGTTTTTGCGTAAAAGATTATAACAATCATCCATCTTTACAAATTTTCGCATTTATTTTCATATTAATTGTATGGCCGGCCAAATAAGGAAAAAAATAATTAACATCTTACTTTCTCTCCTTGCCGAGAATCAGGCATACGCCATCGAAAATGTACCCAGGAATCAGATGCAGCAGCCAAGTGTACACCCAAAACACAGCATGGTTAGTAGTGGACCAGGCGAAGTTGTACATTATTGACGCTGGAGTAGGGTAGTTATTCCTTATAACGCCATTTACGGAGTCTGACAAACTACCTGTGGATAACAATGATTAATTACGCATGTTACATAACATAGCGCCTGTAATCCCCGAAGGGTAGGAGGTGTACCTAATAGTGCTCCCATATTTCGCCAGATAAGTTTAGTCCCATGTACCATTATTACTACTACTATTACATGGGATGGGACCGAATCAGCGATGGGATGCGTGCCTATTGCCATCAACCGGGCATAAATCCAGACATCGTGACTACTATTGCGAAATTCCTGGTCGAAAAACCCAATAACATAGTCCAACCGAGGAATCGAACCCGGGATCTCGTACTCAGCAGTCGCTTGCGACAAAGATAATTCTAATCACTTTCTTAAGTTATCTATACAGGGTTGGAAGGCACACCGACGCTCAAACAGTTACCACGTAGTCAGTACATCATTCTGAGCCTGGGAACATAGAAATTTTTCATCGGTTGTTAAAAAACACAGCTGTTTGCTTCAAAACTGCAATACCTACACGGTCAAAATGTATGGAACAGCTGGTTTTGTCCTAAATTATCTATGAAAAATTTCTGTGGGGGTCAGAATGATTTATTTATTTATTTAAGGAAAAACAAACAGTAGCTCAATAAAAATAAGTCACAATATCATAAATTTTACATTTTAAAACAATTATGCTAACAACTACGTTCTCCAAAGATTACAATTTAAAGAATTTAAAACTAGCTAGTAACAACACAAACACAATACCTATACAACGGTCATTATCCTGGAACTAATAACTTAATTAGAGACTATTTTAATGGAATCAATTATTGATATTTGCTCATCTAAAATAATGTATCGATGAATAATAAATTCTAATGAAAAAGTAAATAATTAGGTAGATATTGAAACATTTAATGTCAAGATGCTATGTAAAATAATTCAATTGAATAACTCTATTATGTTAATTTTAGTAAAATTTAGAGCTTATCTTTATGTTGCATGTTAATACTGCATTAAAAAAACTGTTATGAAAGTGTAATATTTTAAACTTTGGGAAATAAATGGCTTTGTTATTGTTATTTAATAACTTAATTTTTAAATATGTATATAAAAGAAAGAAAAAGTAAATAAAATTTTTGTGCGTATTTAACATTCGTATTATATGATGTACGTATTATGTGGTAACCGTTTTAGCGTCGGTGTCCCCCCCACTTTGTATGCAATCACGGAAGTTCTAAAACTTTTTAGAGTGAACGAACCAAAACAAAGCTGATCTCCGGCCACACTCACCCCAAGGCACAGGATTCCTGGTGGAAGCGACGGTATATATCCTCGGTTTTCCCACTGCTCCTCTTTTGGCCGTCTCCCAAGCAGCAGTGATGATGGCGTTGTTTACATAGTCTACTGGTACGAGGCCGATGTGGATGTCTCTGCCGGCCAGGATCACGTGCATCAGGCCTATACCTGGGCCTAGGACTATCTGGAATGGTTTAAGAGGACATTAGAAGGGGTTGAGAAAGATATTGAAGTACCATTGTTAATCCAGCTGTCAGTCCATCACTGATTGCCTAGCCTTTGTTAGGGTCGGTCTTCAGTCTAACCGGATGCAACTGAATACCAGTATTTTACATGGAGCGACTGCCTAACTGACCTCCACAACCCAGTTACTAGGTCATACGAAACTCTGATAAGACTGGTTGTCAGACTTTCGGGCCACTGACTACCTGTACCTAACGACTGCCAATGACAGCCGGGAGCGTAATTTCCGAGGCACGGAGGAAACTTGTCACGTAATAGATGGTAACCCATCCACGGACCGACCTTGGCAAGCGCTGCTTAACCTTGAAGATCGACCCGTGAGCATCGTGCGGCAGTCGGAGGGTCCTCCCTTTTCAATATAGAATGAAGAAAAAGACACTCCGTTGCTCACTCACTATAGCTGGTGTCAAAAGATTTCCTGATCCCCACGATACAGACTAACGTCTAGTTTGGGAATCACCGTTCAAATTTCTATGTATAATGTACATGATTATTAATAAATAATTTAATTTAATTTAAAGAGTCGTTTCCCAGCAAAAAATTTTTGCCGTGTTTACGACTTTGTGGTGGATTTTTTTTATGGATACATCTATAGGGTTATTCAGGAGCGAACGCCTTCACAAATTTAGACTAGCTACTAAAATCCTGGAAAAAAAACCCAATAACATCTTACCCGACCTAGCAATCGAATCCAGGCCCTCATACTCCGCAAACGTCCAGACATATGGTAGCATATACTTCTAAAATCTTATGATAGCATCGAATACTTACACCACTCGCTCCATACACGTTGGATATATCCAGCCAGCCTGGAAGAGGTTCTCGCTGAGCGCAGATCACTGAAACAGTATATTTTGGTGATTAGAAAAGGTCTACCAGCATTTGCAAGATGGGGTCAGACTCTAAAGAAAAGTTCAGGATCTCAGGTGAGGAGTCCAGTGAAAGGCGCGGACGGCACTTGCTTTCTCACCACTCGGTCCGTACTCACGCAATTTCTTTCATTTAATTTGCTTTATATGTACGGGTCAAATCGTGCAACTGAATTTTAAACCAGTTCCCTCGAACCGATTGAGCTGAAATTTAGCACACACCTTTTGTACAATACGTTTTTGTGTGAACATAACCTGATCCGGTAGCCAGAATCGTCTCCTCACGAGGGAACTCGTCAACGGTTAATAGCACACACAAACTTCGTATACGAGCACATGGTAACAAACAGCTGTATCGTATTCGTATTGTAATTTCTACGTCTATGTGCTATTTATCAACCTTATTTGAATATATATTAGCCTATTTCCACGCTTGAACAAGACGGGGTGGCGATTTCAGACTTAAATTCGGCTTCAGACTTTTATAAGTCCAGGTTTCCTGTCGATGTATTCCTTCAGATAAAGATAAACTTAGAAAGTATACAGGAATTGAAAAAGTCACACTGGTACTTGTCCGGATTTGAACCAACAAGCTCGTGCATGAGAGGCAAGGTGTTACCCTCTGGGCCATCGTGACTTTAGTTACTAACTTTTGTTTTCGATTTATTAAACCCTGATCCCCACCAAAGCGGTAGGAACCTCACGTATAGGAATCGATTCATCAAATTGGTTTAAACTTAAACACCACCTCGGATTTCTCCAGAGATATTCCGTCCCTCTCGTCTCCGGTTTTGTGCAAATCAGGTATTCATTGAGGGTACTTACCGATTGCAGGTCTAACCACACAAAGAGGTAGATCACCACACATGGACCTGACCGTGTCTTCAGCGACTGCCTTGGCAAACGAATACGTGTTCGGCCAGTTCTTTATTAAACTGAAATAGACACAAAGTTGTAAATTAGTTGAGCATGTAGCATAATCAGCCTGTAATGTTCCTACTCCTGGGACACAGACCTCCTCTTCATGAGAAGCGCAGGTTGGTGTTCGTTCCGTATCTTCGAATGTATGATTTTATGACAGACATTCTTAGAGCATGGTGATGAAATAAATTACACAAGGTTGAGACTGGAGAGCTTACCTGGGATCAAATCCACGATCTTTATGTCGTATGTTGTGGCTGTTATCATGGTGCCTAAACTACTCATCAACCCATCTGCCTTCAAAGCTAAAGTGAATAGCTATCTTCTGTGCACATTCAACGATCGTAGACCTCAAACACCGCTTTCCATAAGGTTAGATCAAGGTCAAGCTCATCCCAGAAAAAAAAGTATGCCGCTAAGTGTTAGGCAAAGGTGTACCTAATAGGACCACATTTCGCCAGTTAAGTCCCATGTAAAAGGGGGTCCAGCCTTTTGCCGTCCATCGGCCAAAAATCCAGATACCGTGGCTGTTTTTGAGAAATTCGTGATGAAAAAACAGAAAAACACTTTGCCCGACCCGGGAATCGAACCTTTGGTCTTCATGTTCACCAATCGCGCTTGCGCACCTTCGCGACAAAATAAAACTAAACTTACTTCGGAGTAATATCATTGAGCCTCTCCTCATCCACAGTCTCTGCCATTCTGATGAGAGATTCAGGGTCTACCGGACTCTTGTAGAAGTCTTCCAGCACCTCAGTCTTGATGAGGTTGTCACAAGCGTACGAGTAGGCTGTGGAGACGTGGACGTATGACCTGGAGGGGACAGGAATTAATAATTAAGAAGCTTGATTAGTATGCAGTAAGTTAACAACTACTGTTGCTGGAGTTCATCATCTGTCTACCGTTTCCCTAAACCTATACAAATAAATAAAATTAAAGTGCCTGTTTGTGATTTTAAAATAACAGCTTTTTACTGAATGTATTTAAAAGTATTATACGGTTTATAACAAAACAAAAACATATATTATTTATTTTTAGCCGTCCGTCGGTCTGTCTGTTTGTTCCGGCTAATCTCCGGAATGGCTAGACTGCATTTGACCGGTTGTTTACTGGCAGATAGCGGATGTTATAAGGAGTAACTTAGGCTACTTTTATTTTTTTTAAAAGGATTAGAGTTCCGTGCAAAAAAAAAAAAAACCATTGAAATTTTTAACGAAATCCTGTTAAAAATTCCAACGTTAGCTGCCCTTAAGAAGAAGCAGTTCCTATCATCAAAAATAACTTACTTGAGTTTCTTGCAAGCCTTGCCAAGTATGAGAGCCTCCCTGGCTCCTCGCACATTGATCATCGTGGCAACGCGGAGCTTCTCATCGAACCTCGTCGTCGCAGCCATGTGGTATATTATGTCCACCTGAGACACAACGGTAACTTAGTTGGTATAATATCACACCTGTAATCCCCGAAGAGCTAGACAGAGGTATGCCTACAGTAGGGGTGCCTACAGTACAGTCGGTGCCCTGTATTACTTGACCCCTCTTATACAGCGTGTATTAGAAAGGTGTCCTTCTATTTATGGTTTTGGTACAGACTGTTTGACTCGGTCGTCTTAATATTATTATTTACCCGACTTGTGTTATGCATTGTTTTTTGTATTGTTTTAGTGAAACGAATTGTTATATGTTTTGTAGCTTTACATCGTATACAAATTAACTTCCCTACATCAGTTCGAAATTATTTTTATACAGATATATTAATTAATGACAAAGTTATCCATAAAACAAACTTCAAGTCGCTGTCCAGTAAAGTAAGTAGTTTTCACTTTCGATACTTTAACTAGGGACAGTCAAGTTTACATATTTTTGTGGCTGACTTATGTGACTGTACTAACCTCCTCGGTAATCATATTCCAGTCCTTATCACTCAACCCTAGTCTGAGATCAGCGGCGTCACCAGCAACTGGTATTATCTTCTCAGCAAAGTTTGGTTGCCGCTCTTTTACCATGTCATATACCTGAAAACAATAAAGAGTTGTCAATTTTCATATTAAAAGTATTCTATCTATATCGTGATTATCGCGTGGTTAGTGACAAAGCTGGTGTCAGTTTTAATGCCGCCCATGGTGGGCCGGGACAGGTATATGTGGCGACACTTGGGGGAGACCTATGTCCAGCAGTGGACGATGATGATGGTGGGCCTCTGACTTGGTTTTACATGCCGTCGAGAAATATCTCTCAGGCATGCTGGTTTCCTGACGATGTTTTCCTTCACCGAAACAAGTGATAAATACAATTCGCACATCAATCTGAAGAATCAGAGGTGCGTGTCTTGGGTTCGAACTCAAGACCAATGACTTGACAGTCTGACGGTCACACCACGAGGCTATCACTGCTTAAAAGTATTTAACGTATCGCAAATCTCACAAACGGAACAAAAACAAAATTGAAAGGAAGTCGTTTGTCTTGGTATGGACGTGTAATGAGGAGGGATGAAACGCATGTGACTAAAAGAGTGATCGACGATAATGTTGATGGATGAAGAGGGAGAGGAAGGCCAAAGAAAAAATGGACGGAATGATATGAAAGAGACAGGAGTAAATGATGCCGTGACGTCTGACAGGGGAGAATGGAAGAAGAAAACGTGTTGCGACGACCACGAGTAGAATGGGACAAGGGCAGGAAGATGATGAGAATAAAATCTCACAAGAAGACACAACAAGGTTAAAATAAATTAGATATCAGTGAAATACCGTGTCCTGCCTGCCTCATCACAGCTAAAAAAAAATTTTTGGGTAAAAAATCACGTTTTTCAATTACGGTAGGACTCGATGGAACGCACTCAAAGCATTGTGCTGATAGATGAATTTAATAGTACGGGGGACGTGAAGGTGTGTAAAGTAAAAATCTTACATTAAGAACATGTATTTAAAAAAAAACTTGTGAAAAAGTTGGAACTTTAACGCCCAATATCTCCGTAACTAGAAGGCTCCCAGGTATGGTCTAGAACAAAAAAATAATCGCTGTGACGGGGAGAACAAGTGCCTTTCGGCTTCTTAAAGGGTCTATGTGGCGACACTTGAAGGAGGCCTATGTCCAGCAGTGGACGTCTTTCGGCTGAAATGATGATGATGATGATGAAGGGTCTATTAACACCCTTTAGTTAGAAAAAGGCAGGCAGATGATGATGACTATTGATCTTGATTTCATTACAAATATACTCACGGGATCCTGGAACATTTCATTAAGTCGTTGTTCGATTGGTTTCCCTTTCTTAGGTCTCAGCAACAAGTACACTTTCGATATCTCGGTCGCTCTAGAAGTAAATAATATTGAATAAGACATAACATAACATCACACCTGTAATCCCCGAAGTGTCGAACAGAGGTGTACAATTAGCTGACCCATCTTTACATAAATGGTGAGATTTTTTAGAATAGGAATCGATAGAATTTTATTTTTCTTTTATAAATATTATTAATTTGAGCAAAGTAAATAATAATACTGTAAGTCCCATGGCTATTGCCATCAACCAGGCACAAATTCAGACTCCGTGGCTGCTACTGAGAAATTCCTGATGGAAAAACCCTATAACACTTTGCTCCACCTGGGAATCGAACCCAGGACTTCATGCTCAGCAGTCGCGCTTGCAACCACTCGACCAACGAGTACGGAAAAAACGGAATGTTGTCCATCTGTCTGTCACGAACCTTTATCTAGGGAACGCATGGAGGTATCGAGTTAAAATTAAAACCATACAGGGTGTAAGTGACAGCCCTCCACAAACTGACAGGATTCATTCAACTCCTTGTTTTGAATCATATTCCACCCGAATATTTCTCCAGTTTTTATTTTTTATTTTTATTCATTTACTATTCCTTCATTTCGATGTAAAATTACATTCCCAGTACGCAGCACTCCATTTATGTAAATAATACCTACGGCTAAAATAACACATCCAAAAATGGATGTTGAAATACTCTAACGATCGACGCGTGAAATCAGCTGTTCACGTCATCGCGCTTGCCGTTCGCTATGTGCGTTTTGCCACGGTAACGATACATTGCGTATGAGGAAATAAAACAAATCAAATTTATTGGATTCCCATAACATTCCTGAAATAATTTCTTGTACCGGTCATCTTAGTATGATATACTGAATTCACCCCATCAGTTTGTGGAGGGCTGTCCCTTACGCCCTGTAGACTCAAGTCAACAGTCCCTTGAAGCTGTAAAAAATCAAACTTCAAAGTTAACGAAAAAAAAAGATACGGCCGTTTGTGCCGCAAAAAACGTATATTTCGACACTCTCAAGGGAATCATTTAAAGGCTATCCTATTATCCGTTGACCTAGAACTATGAAAGGAAAGTCTCTCGTCTTATACTACAAGTACAGGGAAAAATCTGAAACCTGTTCCGTGTCCGTGTAACATTTTTAATTAAATCATAAAAAAAATGAGCTGTGGGCCAAAAAAACCACTTTCTAGAGCCCTGTCACAGCCAGAAGGCGTCGCGGCAGACCTCGTAGATGATGGCGGGACGAGCTGGACAAAACAAACGACCAGTGGCCCACATTAGCCCTGGATCGAAGTAACTGGTAGTCATGGAGTGAAGACTTTGCCCAGCAGTAAATTCAGCCAGGCTTCAGACTCGCTAAAGGAGACTCATCTTTCATGGGGTACTGTTGTCCACAAAGTATTCTTGAACTGAATGAAATTAAATTTAGAATATGCATTAAACGCACACTATGTAAGCAAGCATATTTCAAGTTTGACGATTATATCGCTGATAAAAATGCTTGGCTCAATGCCGGTCCTGCTCCACAAGAACAGGGGCGCATAAATTGATAGCATTAAATAGTTTGTTGGAGCTGCTGAAGATTGTACGACTATCTTTGCATTGTATAAATTCAATCTCTTTAGTATTATATAAACGCATAGCCCATATTGTGTGAGTACTATGTACTGGAAAGCTGTCATTCGCGGGTAACCACGTCTTTTCTTGACTTGAATATGCCCTGGCGGTTAGGAGTATGTCATGCTCACTCAAATGTCTCGCAGATGGTGGCGCGTGATCATTTAGTTCCCTTCAAAATGGTTGAGTTGAATGGTGCTGATACATGCGTCATGTTCGTGAACGGGCGCTGTCAGTTGTGAATCTCTTGGTGGCAACCAAGGCTTATTTGAATTAATTGTTTTATTTTAAATTTTATTTTACTATGTCCATTTTTAACGTACACATCTTGCTACATCGTCCTCACATAATGTACCATCTCAACATGAATGACGTAACCAAGGTTTTGTAAAAGCATTCTGATTTAAAAGAGTGTCCATCAAGTTTCTTGCCCGTTCTTCTCCATAGAGATCTACGTTAGGGAATAGGCAACTACAGTACTTTCACAGTTTTTGTGCCTTGTGAGTCTTGTGACTGTGACTGTAGCTATATTTTACTGATGTCGACAGTTCAAAAGTGCCTGTAACTGGCCTACTTGAAATAAATGCTTTGATTTTGATTTTGCTGTTGCAGGCTAACAGTATCGTAAACAGTCATCTAGGTTAATTAAGTAACGGTATGCGCGGTAATTTGTATTGTATTGTCTAAATAATTGTTTTATGCATGTGGTGTTTACCTACAAATTAATTGTTGCACTGTATTTTATTTTTTAGAATGTGTCAAATCACTGTATTTAGTGTGCAAAATTATTGGTAAATAAACCTAATACATTCAATAAATAATCAAGTAGGCATTGCAATACTTAACGTTAAACTATCTGATCGAATAAGGAACACCACACTGCGCTCCAGAACTCAAATTGCTGACGTAGCTCATAAAGCAACCCTGATACAGCTAGACGGCGTCGCAGCAGACTGACGAGAACGACGCCGCCGACGCCTGGGACGGCTTTCTCGTGAACGAAACGGGGGGTGGCCTTTGCCTAGGAGTGGGAGCTATTGCTTCAATCGGGCACTAATCCAGGCTCATGGCTGCTACTGAGAAATTTTAGATGGACCGAACACTATTGCCTGACATGGGAATCGAACCCAGGACCTTATGTTAGCAGTCGCACTTGCGACCACTAGATCAACGAGGTAGCTGTCATTTATCTTGACTCTCTGCTCGGCAAATGGTAATGGCACCAGACCTCAGAAGCTGATAAAACGTGCTGACTCCTCACCTGAAGAGCTTCTCTATGAGCTGCTTGCCGAGGAAGCCGGAGCCTCCCGTCACGAACACGACAGCATCCCGGTAGAACTGCTGGACGGTGGAGTCTCCGCGCTCTGTGGCCTCGTTCATCGCCTTGTGGCGCAACAGGATCTTCGCCTCAAATTCCTGGGCAGGATCCATGGGTTCTGTGTCCGTCATGGTGAAGGCAAGCTTGGGAGAGTAAAAGAAATCGTAACCACTGTTAACTTCAAAGACATATTCCAGGAGAAGTTGACGATAACGTACTGGTGTAGTACGTTGATCCACTTTGACCGTGTAGGTCAACCAAGTACCTAAGTATTACTTTTGTAGGAAACAGTGGGCAACAGCAGACTTTTTTTTAAATTTCTATGTGCTGGGTTCAAAATACTGAATACGTGGTAACCGTTTTAATAGCGTCGGTGTCCCTTCCAATTTGTATAATCGCATTCACAGATAAATTGTATTTAGCTATTTAAATACTAATGTACATATTATTATGTGCTATACGGCATTAGTATTCAGCACATATTAATATGTACATTAGTTTTTTTTTTTTTTTTTTTTTTTTCCGGATGGGAAATCATCAAATGACCCCCTCCCACTCTGGGCGGAGCGGAAGGGAGTGTCAGACTTGTACTGACTAAAACCCATCCATGTTCCTTCTTTGCCCTTTGTGTTCCAGGGCCACGGTGTCTCTCTCGAACAGTCCCGCAGCTCTGGCAGGCATCGGCCCATGCGGACCCCTACTCGGTTGCTGACATCTCTTTGAGGCGCGCGTGGAACACGAACGCGCCGTCGACACGGCCTGTCGTCATAAGACGGCCGGACGGCGAGCTAGCCCATAACTCGCCGTCCACAGGCCCGCGCCTACGGTGGCCGGGAGCCACCACGTGACCCCCGACGCCCAGGGCGTCTCCCGCGGCGGCTGGGACGTGAGGTTCTTTCCCTCTCACGTCCCGATGTACATTAGTATTTAAATAGCTAAATACAATGTATCTGTGAATGAGAGTATACAGAGTGGAAGGGACACCGTACGCTATCTTTATCCGTTATCTATCTTTTGTATCTTACTACTATTATAAATGCAAAAGTTTGGATGAATGGAAGGATGGATGGATGGATGTTTGTTACTCAATCATGCCAGAACGGCTGAACGGATCAGAATCAGAATTTTATTTGCTATGAAAGTAGGTACGGGTTAGGTGTTGTACATAAATTAGAAATGGAAAAAAAAAAATGGAATAGAAATGCAATTTTGGATGTAGATGAAATTTGGTACAGAGATATATTATCGTGCTAATAACTTAGGTGGATGAGCAATATTGCATTATGTCCATATTCCGCAACTGTTTTTCAACTGACAACTGTCATAACATGCATTGGAGTATAACGGCTATTTTATCCCATTTGTCATCACAGCGAAGCGAGGTAGGCTGACGGTTCACAGACCTCCCTGTAAACCAGGGTTCGCAATTTCGAGTCGCAGCCAGTTTCCACTATTTGTGTTTTTTTTTATGCTTTAAGATTTCCAGAATAATAAACATGGTTGGCGAGTTCGATCCCCAGCCGGTTTTCACTTTTTGTTACTAGATATTTTGTTTTATTCTAATGCTTTATGATTTTCAAATCATTATAAAGTACTTAGATTAATACACTTTTGGTTTTTTTAACCATTCAAAAGACAGTTGGGTAATCAGAAATTAACAAATAATAATTGACCAATTTTCACTGGCCGAAAAAAAACCTCTAAAAACTTTAAAATTAAAATTAAAATTAAAATAAGATAAAACCAATGACGTTGTTAATTTGTTCCGTGCGGGAATCGAACCCGCGACACGCAACGCCGCAGTCAATCACTCAGCCACTGCGCCAACTGTTCCGTCTCTGTAATTTCTCCATACAGGAGAAATTCCAAGTATGTGTGTTTACAGACATTTAAACTCACAAACAGTCAGACCCGGAACAACTACCTGTAGGCCATACAAAAATGTATTCAGTGTGGGAATCGAATCCGATACTCGTAGTCACATAGCTGTGGTTGTGGCTCCCTTTGCTGCAACTTTGCTTAACGGTGGCCGGACTGCACATTCCGTTTTCACATTGTCGCTGATTCTTGCAAGTGAAGATACCTCAACATACAACATCACCAAAAACAGCGGCTGGGAAGTCCTTTTGCAGCAGTGTAAGTCTAAAGTACATTAGAGGCGTTGAACCACAGCTTGCAGGACATCCGCGGCAACCGGGCGCTGATGGGTGGCGTTGTCATTTTGATCGTAGGCGACTTTAGACAGATACTACAAGTTATTGAGAGGCCGGGCACACCGGCGGTGTCTCAAGGCGTCACCACTGTTGTCTAGGATCCAAAATTTCCGTCTTACCTGCTACATGCGCGTCCAACTGTACAACGAGCACGAAGCAGTTGTCTTTGCGAATATACGTCTGCAAATGGGAGTGGGTCGTTTGGAATCGGGCGCAGATGGGAAAATTCTATTTTCCGAAGAATTTTCCCATCCAGTGGCTACAGAGGATGCACGCACATCCACATCATCACTATCATGCACGTTTTTCCCAATTTGGAGGTTAATATAAAAAATGAAGGGTGGTTGTGTGAGGGGTAGTACTGTTGCCAAATAACGAGTGGGTCAATCAAATAAAAAAAAGATACGATCGTCGGTATCGACATCCATAGAACAGGTGATGGAGAATGATGATATACTGCCTACCCCATTGAATTTCTCAACTGCCTGGGGTTAACGGCGTACCGTCCCATAAGCTGGAGCTAAAGGTTTGCGTTCCAGTTATGCTGATGCGAAACTTTGATGCACCCGGACTGTGTAATGGAACCAGGCTTCGTATCACAGAGCTGGGCAGGAGTATTATAATAGCCACCATTATTACAGGAGTGGCTGAAGGAGAGAGCGGTCTAATTCCCCGCATACCCATTATTCCAAATAACTTGCCATTTCAATTTAAGAAGTAGCAATTTCCCTTAAAATTGGCTTTTACAATGACGGTCAACAAATTCCAAGGAAAAACCTTAAAAGTGGCAGGCATTCATTTGGGCACTTCACGCTTCTCGAAGTCCCATGTAATAGTGGGCGAGCCTATTGCCATTAATCGAGCAGAAATACAGACTCCGTTGCTGCTATTGAGAAAATCCTGATGGAATAACCAAATAACACTTTGCCCAACCCGGGAATCGAACACGCATACACAACAAAATTTCGACCGAAGTCGCGGGCAACAGCTAGTAAAATAATAAAAATATATTGACTTACCCTATAAAAGCACTACAGAGAAAATAGATAATCAACTGTTCTTTTCAGCTACTGACTTCAAAATAACTTTCGACAATTGAAACATTTGTATGTAAAGAAAACATCTAAATATATACATATTTGAGCAGTTTACTTTTATACATAATTCATGTGATCAGACAGCAAGGTGGGTGATTCTACTGTAAATGTTTTCCGATTACTCAAAGACGCCTAGACCGATTTGGAAAATTATTATATTGTTTGAAAGGGTATATTTTGTTGACGCAGGTCCTCACCGGACACGGTTGTTTCGGGAGGTTCCTGCACCGAATCGGACGGGAGGAAACGCCTGGGTGTTTCCACTGAGAGGATCGTCCGGAGGACACGGTGGAGCACACCGTGGAGTTCTGCCCCGCTTGGGCGGAGCACCGCCGTGTCCTCGTAGCGGCGATTGGCGGCGGCGATCTCTCGCGTCCGGCCTTGGTTCAAGCCATGGTCCGGAGCGAGAGGGAATGGGAAGCCGTCACCTCCTTCTGCGAAGCAGTCATGCTAGTGAAGGAGGTGGCGGGACGTGAGAGGGAAAGAACCTCACGTCCCAGTCGCCGCGGGAGACGCCCTGGGCGTCGGGGGTCACGTGGTGGCTCCCGGCCACCGTAGGCGCGGGCCTGTGGACGGCGAGTTATGGGCCAGCTCGCCGTCCAGCCGTCTTATGACGACAGGCCGTGTCGACGGCGCGTTCGTGTTCCACGTGCGCCTCAAAGAGATGTCAGCAAATAAGTAGGGGTCCGCAAGGGCCGATGCCTGCCAGGGCTGCGGGACTGTTCGAAAGAGATACCGTGGCCCTGGAACACAAAGGGCAAAGAAGGAACATGGATGGGTTTTAGTCAGTACAAGTCTGACACTCCCCTCCGCTCCGCCCAGAGTGGGGGGGGTCATTTGATGATTTCCCATCCGGAAAAAAAAAAGGGTATATTTTGTCAATATTTTGATATCATTTTGTAGGTTGACTCAAATACTTTTGATTTAATATAAAAACATACGCAACAATCACGGGTTAATTTTGCACTAAGTAGAAAATATGAAAAAAGTGAGGAATTTTTATGGAATATTTCGTAATTTCTTATTTTTTTAGGCTCTTTTTGCTTAATTTTCAGGAAAATTTATTTTATAATTTGGTAGCCTCGGCGTTTACTCTTGCAATAAGATCATTTGCATTTCTCTAGGACTTTTAGATTCAAAGATATTAGCATTTCATTGAACATACCCTAGATCAACCGTTAAAAAAACAAGATGGCTGTCATTTGCGGGGTGTGGGGTTAGAAGTATTTATAAACGTGTATTTGTCGACCGAAATGAGTATATAATATGCCCTTAGAGTATCGGTAACCGGTAGCCAAACACACAGTATGAAATTAAAAGGAAAACTATCACAGCTAAGTAGGCTTTACAAGTTTACTAGAAATAGTAGACCAACTTATAAAATGTACTTGGATAACATATTTTCCTAAACATAATGTATGGAAGCACAGGTTTTTGAACTGCAAATGTAAGTTTGTTTTTTATTATTACAATAAAAATCATCTTTCGGAGGCAAATCCGCATATTTTGATGGGCAACTACGGAACCCTTCATTGTGCGTGGTCCGACACGCACTTGGCCGGTTTTTTGAAGTGTAAGTATCCAGTTATCCAATTTATAAAATAATCATAAATTATCCTTAAGTTTAACAGTCGCAGATTGTTCCCGTGACCTGCCGCCATTTTATGAATCCTGTGCTAATTCTGAAATTGTTAACTGTTTAGCCTGAAATAATAGATATTAAATAATTTTGTGCAGTTTATTCATTTTCAGTATTGTAGTCAAATAATTCCTGAATTACGTCAATATTAAAGGAAGTATTTGTGATTGAAATAATGTGGTCCGAAATACTAGGTATTGTTATTATTAACAATAACTTTTAATTTTATTTATTTATTTAAGAAATCATGTACAACACAACAGAAAAATCTATTGCACAGTCAAAAGAAACATTTTTACAATAAGCAATTATAAAAATATTAAATAAAATACTTAAAAATAACTAGAAAAAAACAACTGATAACCTCCTACTTTTGGAAGTCGGTTAAAAGTCATCTTTCGTTCATCCTCTCACAGAAACTCAAACATCCACAACATATCTGTCAGTCTACAAAAAAGGTTGTGGTCATGGCCCTCGAAACACGGCCAAGTGCCGTCGTAATAAGTCTGACTCGCGCACAAAGAGTGCCGTGGCACCAACCAATATTATAACAATATTTTTAGCGCTCATTCATAAGACAATTTAAACTCAACAGCAAAACTTTTGTGTTTCATAATATAAAAAACAAAGTTACTGCTGTAGTTTGATGAAAAAGTCCCATATCTCAAAAACTAAACATCAAAACTTTTTTCAAACCTTTTACGTTCTGCCTACCTACATTTTTACAGAATTTGCCTCTTTGTATTTTGTTTGCGGTACTAACTGAATTAAAAAATAATGAACTGAAAAGGAAAAAAAACAAGTTTGAATAAATTTACCATACATTGTTTTGTAAGATACTTACTTAATCAAATAATGAAAGAACTACATATATGCATTTATATAGGCATTTTCTATGCCTAAATGGAGACTTCCATTTAGGCATAGAAAATGCCTGTAGTTGAAGGCTCCGCTCTTCCCTTACAGTATAAACTTACAAATAGCTGAATAACAAAAAAAGTGTAAAAAAAAAGAAAATACGATCCATTGTATGAGTGTGTGTGTGAATGTGTGTTTGTGTGTTTGTGTGTGTGTGCGTGGCTGTGTGCGTGTGTGTGTGAGAGAGAGAGAGAGATAGATTTTGAGTGTACAGTATAATCAGATATAAACAGTCGAGCATGACTTAAGAATGCTCGACTAATTATTTCGTGAGTGTTTTGTGTTATTTTTGATGTGTTTGCTCTAAGAAAACCCAATTCGGGGTTAAGCTCGCCACACATAAACTATATTATTGCAATTTGTATGACATGTATATTTGTGCAATAAAGAATAGCAATGTTTTGTTTCCTCTACTCGTCGGGGCGCCTTGTGACTAGGGATCCCAACTTTGGAGTCAAGTGCTTGCGTCTGAGCTCGCGACTGTCAAAGATCTACAAATGACATTCGGGACCAACGGCTTAGCGTGCTTCCCGAGGCACGGAGGAAACTCGCTATGTTCTGGTGCGCAGGGTGTGGGGCAGCACCAACAGTATCTTAAACATGATTGCCAGTCGCCTGGACTGTGTTTATGTGGGTCGCTGTTGTGCTATCACTCATGGGTTGTCGCAGCAGTGATCCATCGTTATTTCTTGTGTTGTATTGTTCAGTGTTTACTAACATAGTCGTAAGTTTTACTAACAGTTTTTGAGTCATGGATACTCGATTAAAGAGAATTCTATTCTATTCTATTCTATGTTATGAATGGTTACCCGTCCACGGAACGACCTTAGCAAACGCGGCTTAACCTTGAAGATCTGCCTGTGCGGCTGTTTAATTTAGCCACGAGTCTATTTAAAGACTTCCAGGTCAGCCATGGCAACTCATGTTCAGCTGATTTTCTGCAGGTGGAACCATCTATTTCTGAACCAATGATAAACAACACAAAAACAAACAACACATAAATAACACAACACAACACATAATTAAACAACAACAACAACACATCATTATGGAATTTTATTCTGAAATAAAGAGATTTTATTATTTCCTTTATTTATTTTTATACAAATCTTCTACATTTTTAAATATTTCTTAAACTAAAAACAATATAAAAAACATTTAAAAATATAAAAAATTGTAGCCCACCGATATCGGGAACAGGGTCCAAGCTACCGGCGGTCAGGGCTCCAGAGAGAGGAACCTCCTAACAATACGAGCCGTGTCCAGGAGTACCGCTTTCTGAATCAAACCCTTGATCCAGCTGCCTAACGAGAGCCTCCTCAGGTATTGGTCGAGGCTCTTGGCAATTAAGCCATGGGCTGATACAACTATCGGCACAATGATCGCTGAGTCCACATCCCACATGTCGACAACCTCGTGAGCCAAGTCAAGATATTTGATTTACTTATCTAAATAAAGAGATTATTATTAATATTTTTTATTATAAAGTTTTTTTTTAAAGTAAAACAAAACCACCAAAAAAGTTACTTGAAAAATTGCTTGCAAAGACTTGCGAGCTTATACTACTGACTGTCAAAAAGTTATCAGATCTTAAAAAAATAGCTTGAAAATACAAGTATGTTGAGGACAGATAGGCAGTCGTTTCATGTAAGATACTATTAAATAGCTGCTGTATCCGGTTAGACTGGAAGCCGACACCAACACAGTACGTTAAATAAAAACTCTTTATTTTTTCAAAATACTTATTTATGGTTTGGAATCGCATCAATCATTTAAAAAAAAATTAAGATAACGTCACTCTTGTCAAAAATTTCAAGTACTAAAATACAAGTCCCCGATTCTTTTTTCTTCGATAAGAAGGTTCCGTTTAATTAATAAAAATTTCTAGTAGAAGTAGCGCCCATGTTCCGCTATTCCAAAAGAAATATGATCCGCGTTACATTTTTTCGACACCGTCACAATTTGGGAAAGGGGGATCCTTTCCCTTCTCCAAAGAACCGAAGAAATATAAGGCAGTGACCCATTGTCTTTTTGATATGGACGGCACTGTCATTGGTAAACAGCTTTATTTGTCACACATACTCACGCCTTTTGAACCATTTTTCTTCTTTATAGCGTGTCGATGGCAATCTGAATTGTGACGGCCCAGAACTGTGCCACTAGTTTGGCGCCTTCTGTAGCGTCCATCAATTCCTGTAGTGAACAAACAACAGGACACGCGGGACACAATATCAAGTGCCCCATCATTTGTGGAATAGCACCACATTTACACTTCAGGGCAAAGTCATTAATGAATCACCACCTGAGCAGGTTTTCCTTGCTGCAACCAACCTGGGTCCGGAGTCTATTTAAAGATTTCCAGGTCAGCCAATGCAACTCATGTTCAGGTGATTTTCAGCAGGTGGAACGAATGGGTAAGGTAAGGATGCACTTCCTCGCCATAGTGATTGGGGTGACACACTTCAGAAAAGTGTTTCGGCGTTCCGGCCTTTGCGACACGAGGGTATTTAGGTGCAAAGTGTGTCGTGTGTCTGAAGTTGTTGAAGAACATTTTGTTGATTTTAAACCGTTGTCCCTGGGGTTAGGCCAGAACTATAGAACGCCACCTTCTACGACCCTTGCATACTACTTTTGCTTCGTCCACGTTCTCACACGCTCGCCGATTTCGATCACACGGTGGGCAGTCAGTCCCTTAACGCCTCCTGGCGTTTCCACCTACACCTGCCTTGTACATAACACCTTACTTGCATTGTTTGTGTATGTTTCAAACATGAGTGAACGCATAGGTTTACCGTTGGTCCCGGCTGTCATTTAAAGGTAGTCAGTGGCACGAAAGTCTGACAACCAGTCATACTAACTGGGTTGTGGAGGTCAGATAGGCAGTGGCTCCATGTAAAATACTGTTATACAGCTGCATCCGGTTCGACTGGAAGCCGACCCCAGTGAAAAGGCAGATGGTGATGATGATGAGTGAACGTATACAGTATATTGTAAATACCCTGGTCCCTGTATTCATCATCATCAGTTACAAAAAAATAAAAATAAATATATACAACATGTAACATAATTAACGCACATCCTGAAATTAGTTTGTTCAGAATCGTTTACTGAATCGATTTCTATAATTTTTATTATAGGTATTTTTTTTTTCCAAAAATAATTAAAACTACGTAAATTACAGTAAAAACTCGTTAACTCGTTTCGAACGCGAGCGAATACCTACTAGGCTAACAAGACCCTCATACCTACGTGTGCGACTGTCTGCGTTCGTGGATTTGTACTGTGATCACAACATTCTTCCGGAATAAGTATAACTAAATCAATCAATAATCAATGCTCATATATGTTTAACTAAAAATTCAGTGTATGTATTATGATTATAACATAATATACTAATTGGGGTGTCTGAGGGTGTGCGTTAATTACGTTACATGTTGTATATACTATATTTTATTGTCAGGCATCAAGGCCCATAGGGTCTTACTTAAAAACTATATTAGTAACATACAGGAACACTAAAAAAGAAAGAAAATAACAGTCACAGGAAGGTTTAACAAGCTTTGTAGCCAACATGTAGCTTGGTAAACCTCCCCATTGTAGGTCCATCCAGCCTCTCTGCAAACATCTTCAGAATGCTGTTGTTGTCCCCTTTCCGATTCTTCACAATAGGTACAACAATTGTATCCAGTAAATCCTGAAGTAAGTAAGAATGAGTAGGAGGAAAAATCAATGAAAGGAGGCTAGAGTCAGAATATTATGAGCTGATTATGCTTATATATTGCCTGGATAGTCGCAACCGCTACTGCTGTGCATGAGGTCCTGAGTTCTATTCATAGGTCCAGCAAAGAGTCACTGGGTCCATCAAGGATGTCTCAGTAGTAGCCAGGAGTATGGATTTGTGTCCGGCTGATAGCAACAGGCTCGCCCCATTGCATGAGATTAAAACATTACCAACGACGATTATAAGCAGGTAGTACGTTTGGTTTCAGACTCAGAATCACAGTATCACAAAATATTGGAAGATCTTTGCGCGGAACGTGGGAAGAACTACACCAAAGAATTGCAACATAAAGTAAGCCTTACAATTTTCTTTTCATCTTAGAGCTTGCATCAACTGCAACTTTTAACAGCGATGCAAACGCGATATGTCCTGTTCTGCTACAAACAGTTGCCGTGGACCCTCAAGGACCTCGTGCACTACACGACAACGACTTTTGGCCGCAGAAGTTTCGACCATGACGAAAATTTGATCGCACAACCGGGCGGCCGACCAGTTTTGCTCAAGATAGCGGCCGTGCGAGGTCCATTACTGTCTTGGGCACTGCACCTCGTTTTAGTGAAACTCATTTTCATTAATAATAATAATCAATAAATATAAACTTGTGGAATCTGAGGTACCGTACTACAAGTATGTGCCCGACCCAGTTCTCGAGAAAGACCATGCCACGTTGTACTGGGATCGGTCTATCATTACTGACAGGACTATTGTCGCCAATAAACCTGACATAGTAGTGATAGACCGATCAGCGCGCCGCGTAATGATAGTCGATGTTACCATCCCGTATGACGAGAACCTCGTGAAAGCTGAGAAAGAGAAACAAATAAAATATCTCGACTTGGCACACGAGGTTGTCGACATGTGGAATGTGAACTCGGCTATCATTGTGCCGATCGTCGTGACGGCCAATGGCCTTATAGCCAAGAGCCTCGACGACCGTCTTTCGAGGCTCTCCTTAGGCGGTTGGATCAAGGGCCTGATTCAGAAGGCAGTACTCCTCGATACGGCTCGCATTGTGAGGAGGTTCCTGTCTCAGGAGCCCTAACCACCGGTAGCTTGGACGCTGCTCCCGATACCGGCGGACCACTATTTTTTATATTTTTAAATGTTTTTTTATATTGTTTTATATTAGAATATTTAAAAATGTATTTAATATGTATAAAAATAAATAAAAGAAATAATCATATAAAATAAAATAAATAAATTAATTAAAAATAAAAATAGCCTTTATTTACTCTGACCTTCGTATACACAATATAATAATTTTGAAAAATAAATATAAACTACACTTATTAGTTTTCTACAACTAAACTTAAATTATAACTTAACTAACCTTAGATTTACCAACTACCAGATCAGGCTGTCTTGCGACATAGGCCTCCTCAAGTTCCCTCCACATTTGTCGATCCCTCGCTATATTCCTCCATCCCTTAGGCAGCTCATCATCCCATCATTTTATCTGCCTTCCTCTGCGTCTTTTTCCGTCCCTTGGGTACCATTCAGTAACGAAGGTGAAGGGACGGAATAATCATATAATTACGTGTAGCCGGCACTTAAGAATATTTCATTTTTTCTTTCAGAATTATGGAGCTACAGACCAACAAATTTGTATCAATGTGGTTCGAGACCTGCAGCTCAACGTGAGTCCGGAGGACCTAGAGAAAGAGATGCGGCATAAGACAAAAATAATGCTACCTCGTGCGCCCTTGACAAAAGGTACACACACCCACCACGGTATCACATCTTTAACCCCGAACCCTATTTTTTACCTCAAAAAACAATAGCATATCATAGCTTAATCAGCCTATTAATGTTCCCACTACTGGGACGCAGGCCTCCTCTCTATGAGAGGGAATGGGCTATAATCCACCACGCGGGCCCAGCGCGGGTTGGTAGATGTCACATGTTCGAATTTTTGGTTCTAGGACGTGCCAGTTTCCTCACGATGTTTTCCTTCACCGTTTTGAGAGCAGTGGTGATGAAATAACTTACACAAAGTAATGCGCCTGGCTGGGTTCGAAACCCACGACTTATTGCTCGTAAGTCGGGGTCTCCACCACTGGGCCACCGTGTGTTGTGTGTGTTGAGTGTGTGGTGTGTGTGTGTTGTGTGTGTGGTATGTGTTGTGTGTGTGCATGTGTTGTTTGTGTGTTGTTGTATGTTGTGTGTGGTATTTTTGAATTTCACCACCGGCTACCCTGGCAATTCGCTATACCTGTCTTAATATCTAGCAGTCCATTTCCAGGAATTGAAAGGCTTCTGAAGCACTTGCATCATTCTGGTGTGCTGTTCGCCATGGCTACCAACTCGTCGAGAACAGATGTGAGGCTACACGTCGCTAATAAACCTCAAATCTTTAAAATGTTTCACCATATGGTAAGTTGAACGTAATAGGTATTGATTGGGACTCGTATAGGAAGATAATATGGTAGGTGCACCATATTATCTTCCAATTCAATTGACATACTTTTTAACCGACTTCAAAAAAAGGAGAAGGTTCTCAATTCGGTTGTATTTTTTTTATGTTTGTTACCACATAATTTCGTCTTTTAGGAACCGATTTATTCTCCGATTGGTTCCATAGAAATTTCATCAAAATCGGTTCAGTAGTTTGGTTTTTTTTCTTTTTGACCTATGTTGACATGATGGTCCTTAGTAACTTCTAGCTACAATGTAGGATTGATTCATGACGCGAATTTTGTGTGGTATATATGTCACCGTAAAATTGTAAAACCGTTAGATTATAATCTATCTCGCGAGATTGTAATCTGTCGATAGATTGTGAACCGTAACATACTGCTTACAATTTAACGCATTACTTTTCGGTAGATGATAATCTATCGAAGTGAAACCGTCAAATTGTGAAATGGCATGCGACGGATCGCACCTCGTGCGCTGATTGGTTGAACGTCATGTGCCCCGAGCCACCATATTAAGGCAAAGACAAAATCCGACTTCCAAAAAAACAGGATACAACTTTCGGAAGCCGGTGGCAAAAAAGGCAATGAAACAAACAGTCAGTAATAACTTGAAGATGTGCCATATTTATTAGGTTTGTGCTGGTGATCCCGAGGTATATCGCGGCAAGCCGTTCCCCGACCTCTACCTGATAGCCGCATCTAAGTTCCCGGACAAACCTCAGCCTATCAAGGTATTTAAAACAAGCTTAACCATGTGGCAGAGACTGTGACTCACTAAGTTGTGGGTCGTCGGTTTAAAATTTCAAACAGAGCCCCTTATCATAGTGTGGTGGGGTTGTGTGTGGTGTGGTGTGTGTGGTGTGTGTGTGGTGTGTGGTGTCTGCGTGTGTGTGTGTATAAGTACCACCACTGCTCTCAAATCGATGAAGGACAGTGCTCCTTCTTTAATGCTAGCCAATGATTGTGAGTATCGATTAGGGACCATCCTTTAATCACGTGAGGTTTTTAGGTCACTTTTGTACCTTGGGTGATACGTCGTCAGGTTTTAGGCCACCATATCCTCCCCCTCCCAGCATCACGAATCACGATCCTATATTGGTAAAAAATATTTTATTCCTATTCTTTATTGCACACAAAATTACACACAAGTTGTAATACACAGGGTGTTAGTTTAAACACCAATATCCTTGAAAACAGTGGTTTGGTTTCATTATTAGAACGTAAAATCAATGAAAAAAGGAACCTTTTTTTTTTGAAGAAAATTTACTATTTCACCCTAATGCGTGCTAACAGTTGACGGCCGAGTGGCGGCGGCGGTCACACGCGCTCATACGCTACGCGCGTGCAAGGAACGATGACTCATGACCTCAATCAGTCAGCTGTCGCGCTAGCGAGCACACGTAACTCGTCATAGGGTCACGTCCCTGTTTGAATCTCACGTGATTAAAGGATGACCCCTTACAAATAAATTGAAAAAAAAATCAAGTATGTATGAATATAGGTGGTCGCTGATTTAAAAAAAAAAGTATTTTCATTTATTTTTGGATACCTATCGGTACTTTCCACGTCTGTGGCTAGCTAATTTAATTTAACCTTGTAAAATTAACTTATTTATAGTGCCTCGTGTTTGAAGATTCATTGGTTGGATTGGAAGCGGGGGTTGCAGCAGGAATGCAGGTGATATATATTTATTTTTTGTTTAGCCTATTCCCACTGCTGGGCTAAGGCCTCCTTCATTCCTTTCCAACTCTCTCGGTGGCCTTCTCTGCAATGGCCAATCAGTCAAGAACGAGTGCAATTCGTCACGCCATCTTTGCTTGGGCCTGCCTCGGTGACGACGACAGTCTTCAGGCACCCACTGTGTGACGATCCTGGAAATGTGACCAGGTAATATAATGGGCGTAGAGAGACTGTTATTGCATTTTTTTTTGTTCTGGACCATACCTGGGAACCTTTTAGTTATGGAGATATTGAAGGTCAAAGTTACAAATTTATCTCAAGTATTTTTTTTTTAATAATTGTTTGTCATGGTAAAACTTAATTTAAATAATTCCATGACCCTAGAACTATTCACAAATACTTTGATTCGGAAAGTCGTACCTATATCTATCTCGCTTGCTTTCATAATGCCAGAAAAAGATAGACATACGACTTGTCGAATCGAAGCGTTTTTTAATAGCTATGCAAATTGGCACCCGGCACTATAGACCGACCGCTTTAATGAGTCCTCGCGAAGGTATCAATTTAAATGGAATATTCTGAAGTTTGATCACGTATTTGTTCAATAAGTATCGTAATACCTACGTGGATTATGGTTATTAATGAAAATAACTTGTGGGATATTGTTAAGACTTCGTGGACGCTTAATGTGCCTTTGATTTGGCAAGGCGAAGGACTCATAAAAGCGGTCGGTCTATAAAAGTGTTAACCAGTTGCTCAGTATTAGTATAATTTTGTCTGCAGGTAGTATTGACCCCTCCAAAAAGCCTTCCAAAGAACAAATGTACTGACGCAACCCTAGTCCTCGATTCCCTGGAACACTTCAGGCCAGAATGGTTTGGTCTTCCACCGTTTACTGATGGCCTTAGCTTAAAAAATACACATTTAAAGAAACCACCTAGCATGCACTGAACGGTTCTTTTTAGCGCGTGGTCTACGCCGCCATTTTGTTTTTTCACCACGATGTCTACTGTCAATTTTTTAAGTTACCCACAGTGCCTCCTTCCAGCGCCAAAAGAACCTTCCAGCACTATTATAATAATCAAGCAGTTTGTCATGTCTACACTTCGGATAATATGTACTATCGAAATGCCAAAATATGCATGCAAATAAGCACTAAAAAAGGTGTGTCCTACTTGAAATCGAATGACGTGAGATCGAATAACACTTGCTCGAAAACGTTAACTCGATAGTACTTGAAATCGTTAAATTATGAGCGAACAGTTCACTACCTCGATGCATCAAAATCTCGAATAATTCTCGAATTTTAACTATACTGGAATCATCGGTAGCGCGAAGGCCCATTATCTTGAAACATCTTTTCTCGACCAACCATCTCGATTAGATGGTTTATAGAATAGTTTTATGATTTTTGTTTGAGTACCTATAACAAACATGAAACAATTTATGCGTAGAAATATGTATAAATCAATATAATCATGAATATATAGCCGAGTGCAATTAGAGAAAAAACACTCAAAAGGTGGAACGAAGCTTATGGTGGTCGGATTTTCATGGGACTCTTTTTATTGAGTTCCTAGAGGTGTAGAGAAGAAAGTAAAAAAAAAAAATCCTATGTAACTCCAATGTGCAAATTATTTTCCAAAACCTCATTTTAGTAGCTATCTAATAAGGTATAATAACTAGAAATATATTCAAGGATACTTGTTAAATATCAGTTACTGCTGAGAAAGTAAAACATTACAAAAAGGATCTATCGCTAAGAATTGGAAGCGGTATCGGTATCGGTATTGATATTAAATGGGGCGCAGAGACCCAAGCTTGCAACTAATTCTAAATAGAATTTATGAGAAATGGTTACGTTACAATTACGATTATTTTTGCGAGTTGACCAGCGGCTCCATTCCACCTTCGTCAGCAATAATCAACATTTATCGTGTACATACCTCCGAATATTTTTTTTTATTTTGTATTCTCTGTGGATAGCTGATATAATAAGGATATTTTCAGGATAATATTTACGTTGACCGCCATAGAAATATTTTGAGAACCTTTAACTTTTACATAGACGATTTCCTGATATTTTTTTAGTCACTTCACTCGTAAATATGGATTTCATGAACATTTTTACGTCCAGTTATCTGTGAAAAAGGATGAGTTACCAATGACAAAAGAAATCGTTGTGTTAAAACTCGGTATTTTAAAAATAATTAAAAAAACAGGAAATTTTCATAAAAAAAACCTGGAAATATGCATTTCGTCGACAACAATGAACAAGGAAACAGAACAAATTGGCGTTTAATATATGCACAAGGGTCCCACTATTACGTTACAATATAAATTCGGCGAATTTCAAGTAATTCATAAACGAAAAAAAATATTCAAAAGGAAATTAGAAAAAAAAAGAATTGTCGCGAGCGGCGAAATTTTTTTTTTTTAACTTTCTTCTCCACAACTCTAGGAACTCAATTAAAAAAACCCTATGAAAATCCGACCACTATAAACTTCGGTCCACCTTATAGTCTTTGCACTCGACTATTATCCCAATTTGGCGGTTGGCGCAGCATGTCTTCTCCTTCCATACTTCTCTATTACTAGTCATTTCAGCAGTGACTTCCTTTCTAGCCATATCATGCTTCACGCAGTCCATCTATCTTTTCTTTGGTCTTCCTCTACTCTTATAGCCATGTAAATTCATACTCGGCATTTTCCTCATTTCTCCGCATCACGAGTCCATTCCACGATAACCGATTACCACACAACTTTTTAGCCACCGGCGCTACTTTCAGACTTCCCTTTATGTTATCGATTCTTATTTTATCCATTCGCGTAACACCACACATCCCCCTTAGCATTCTCATCTCAGCCAAATGCAATTGCATTTCATTCATCCCTTTTGTGACCCAACATTCTGATCCATACAAGACAGCAGGTCTAACCATGGTTTTATAAATCTTCCCGTTGACTTTAAGGGGAATGCGAGAGTCGCATATTGTTCCCGTGACCTGCCGCCATTTCATTCATCCACTGTCATTCCTGTGTCACTACGATCTATTTCACCATAGCTTTGCACGAGTGAACCGAGATACCGAAAGTCAGAGCAGGCTGGGAGGATGCCCTAAATATAAAGTTACATTTATTATGTAACTAGCATTTCGCCCGTGACTTTGTCCGCAGAAATTATGATAGCTCGGCTAATATGCATGATATAAATATAATTTATAGCAATAATGTAACTTTCTGCCAGTGGAAGAATTTTTAGAATTGGATTATTAGTTCTGAAGATTACAACTTACATACAAACTTACATACACATTTTAGCTCTATATAATATTAGTTTAGATGTATTAATAATCAGTTGTAATTGTCGTGACAGTACATAATTAAATATTTTTCTAGATTTTCTAGAGCAAACTTGCAACGTTACTTTGTCACATAATATTATTTTGTATGCTGAAAATAACCTCGAAAATAACCTCTCGACGTCATGACGTCTGACGTTATTAGACATAACTTGAAACTAAAAATAATCTTAAGTTTTCTACAATTTGTAGGACAGTTTCGGGTTGTATGTTGATTAAAATATGATTAGTGACCTTAAGAAATTCGGCTTAACAGAGTTAATAATCATTAAAATCATCAATACGATAATTTAATGACATTGAATGGCTTTTTCATGAAATAATCTTTGTATGGGATTAAATGAACTTAGGAGGTTGTATTGTAATGATTATGAATCTTTAAAGAAATACGTGTTACGGCCGCGAATCATACGAGTATATTGTTCAACACAGACCTGCAAATTGCAAAAAACGTAAGGAAATTTGAATGTCACACTGCGCATTTAACAACTGAAAAAGCACTATCGATGAAAATGTAATAAATGTGCAATAACGCTATAAAATTATGTTTAATGTATGCATATGCAAACATGCAAATATATAATCCGATGTCAATACCCACTAATAATTGTTCCTGAATAAAAACCCAGATTCATTTTTGTTTTTAATTTGTGTGCTGTAGCAACTCTTTCTATCGTTTGTCCCCTAAGTTGACGCTTTACCGCTGACAGTCCATTCACAGGTTGTTTACCTACCTCTGACTGCAACAACCCAAAGTAACCTTCTGATTTTTCATTGTGTCATTGCTGGCGCTGTAGTACATTTATAATTTCGCTACATTACTGCCCCCGGAGACCGGGGTCGATAGTGGAACGAGTTTTCCAATACATCTTGTGATGTTTGCCGGGCCAGTGGAAGCTCGCATTGTTCGCAGTGAGTCGGCACTGCCTGCAGCGGTGATGTGAACTTCAGTGGATCGGAGCCGGCGCCGCGGTGTTGCTGACTCCTGGCGTCGACCGACTGAAGATTTCAAGCTCTCTTCCGGCAGAGAGTGCAATGTGGTGTGTAAAGGTCGCTTGATCAGGCTGAGAGTGTTGACCAGGAATGTGCTTCCACTGTATGCTGGTGATCAGGAATACCCATTTGATGCTGGCTGGCTGTGTGACTCGCTGCTCGAAAGCTTGGGGAAGTGTTGTCGACGATGATGACGTCTCGTGGCTACGGCCGTGGCCGTGTCATCACAGTGTGGGTGAATATCAGGGTGTAAAGTTCCTCAATACTTCATAGAAAAGTGAGGATTGTCCGACCAAACGGGTGTTGTGTGTGGTGGGCTACTGCCCGACGGTTTTCATTCAGAATTTTAATATTAGTTCTTCCTGTGTCATAGATGGCTCTGTGGTAGTTTTTTTAGTGTCTCAACAACAACATTAAGGCCAGGATTCCACCAAGGCGGAGACGATACGAGAAGTTTCGTTATTTACACTTCTCGTCAATTGCCGTCGCGGTAGACTGCGGCGAAGGTGGTGTGACGATCTGATCTCGTTTGCGGGGCGAACATGCCCAGATATCGCACAGGAAAGAGAGGTTTAGTAGGAGAAAGAGGAGGCCCTTGCCCAGCAGTGGGACACTCAAACAGGATAACACTTCTCGTCTCCGCTTAGCTTTAGTGGAAACGGTTGAGCAGAAAAGAGAAGAGGTGTCTCACATTTGTTTAAGCTTCCTCCGCTATCGGCGACCAAAAAAGCAACATTGCACAATGGAGACAAGAAGAGACGTGATCGTCGCGTAAACTGTGCGTAGGTAGCCTGTACACACATCTCTGCTCCGGTCTATCCAATACCTACGCATCTCCTCTCCTCTCCGCTTCGCACATTCCTGCACAGCTCCGCTTTAGTGGCCATTAGTAAACACCACTGTACCTTTGACAAGCTGGTCGATAGCAACCTTACTGCAACAACAATAAAAATGCCTGTACGCATTCGTTTTATTTTTACATTAAACAATAGGTACATACTTATAAATATATGATTTACGTATCGTATATTATGCCTATTTATTTTATACTAGCTTTTACTCGCGGGTTCGCTCCCGTTATGTACGGAAATGTACCCACGGTAACGTTTTAAATATAGCCTGTGACACTCGGGGATAATGTAGCTTCCGGTTAGTGAAAGAGTTTTCAGAATCGGATCAGTAGTTCTGAAGATTAACCACTTCATACAAACTTACAAACAAAGTAGCTTTTGCCCGCGTGGATGTCGAAAAATATCCGACGGGAACGTACCGAACAAACATAGTTACTTACCTTCATCCTCCTTTTTAACCCTTCGGGGGTAGAATTATAAAAAACGCTGAGACACTTATAAATCAATTTTCAATCATCAGCCTAATCATAAAATTTGAAGATCCTAACTTCAAAACTGACGGACTTTCATGTAAACTTCCATTCCCTATTTTACCCCTTTAGGGGTGAAATTCCCAAAAATCCTTTCTTAGTGGATACTTACTCTTCACAAAGAACACACCCTCCAAGTTTCATGTCTCTAGGACCAGCGGTTTGGGCTGTGTGATGATATATCACTCAGTCAGTCAGTTTACCATTTCATATATAATAGAAGATAGATTTTACCTCTTTATAATATATTAGTACAGATTTACCCAAAGAGAACCCAATGGCTTGGCACGCGACGATGGGAAGAGACCGGACGGCATGTCTTTGTTTTTATGGAAGACTAGCTGTTGCTATACCTTCCTCGATAAATGGGCTATACAAGACTAAAAGAATTTTTCAAATCGAACCAGTAGTTCCTGAGATTAGTGCGTTCAACCAAACAAACAAACAAACTCTTCATCATCATCATCATCATCATTTCAGCCGAAAGACGTCCACTGCTGGACATAGACCTCCCCCAAGTATCGCCACTTTGACCGGTCCCGCGCGACTCGCATCCAGCGGATCCCTGCAACCTTCACCAGGTCATCGGTCCACCTAACTCTTCAGCTTTATAATATTAGTATAGATAGTATAGTATAGATGGGTAGGCTTTCAAGGTGGGACGCAACACGTCTTGCGCCTTCCCCATCTTCCTAGCTCTTAGTGTTGTGCTGGAGCTGCCGCTGCGGCTGCAGAGAACGTCAAGCGGCGTAAATATAGTAATATTATTGGTAACTAAATTTTCGTTGCCGGAGTTGATACTCTAGGACCGTGGGGTCCGAGTGCTCACAGCCTTTTCAAGGACATTTCAAAACGCTTAGTTGACACTTCCCGTGACCTCAGCAAGCGCTAGCTTTTACCTCGGCCAAAGGCTTAGCTTTGCCATACAATGTGGCAATGCCGCCAGTCTCTTGGGTACGTTACCAGTTTATTGTTTAGTTCTTGGTTATTTTAATTTATAAATGTATATAATATTTAGTTAATAAATAGACATAGCAAAAGAGATTGGATATATTTTCATACAAACATTTTTCATTCCGATCATTTTGATAAACGCATGCTACCTGACAAAAGGGTGTATGACACTAGACAGACTGACTTGTTCCTAAGTATGATTACGACTTTCTTCGTCTTGTCCCGTCTCTCGCACGTTAATATATTTGAATGTCTTTGTACTTACCCCAAATATCATTGAGTTACCCAAAATAAATGAATAGTCCAAGCCCATTGACAAAAGAACAATTGAATGTCAATGTTCGCGTGACCTTTATTTGTAATTTGAACGAAAATACATGCGTAATTGGGTACCTACATAATCACTTTCTTTTTATTAAACTTGTCGTCATAGAAATAGCTTTTTATTTCAAATTCACAGTACCTATTGTATATATTTTTATTAAAATTATCATAAATGAACCTTATTTATAAGTTAATGACACCTTGATGGCACCGCATGCAATCGTCAAGTCTAAAGTGCGTGGTAGTTCTTTTGAGGCGTTACCATAGTACGCGGCCAGCTTATTTTTAGGGTTCCGTTCCTCAAAAGGAACCCATATTGGATCACTTTGTTGTCCACCTGGCAAGACCCATTTTCACACAGTAACTCGAATAGGTACCAAGTTGAATATCAAATAAGAATAAGAATAAGAATAATTAGAATAAGAATAATTTATTTAAAAAGTATTACAAAAAGTGTACATTTAAGCGCAGTAGTATTATTTATCATACTAATTATAAGTACTTATAAGTAAACTATAACTAAAATATATCCTACAGTCGCAAGTATTCAATAGTTCAATTTAGATGTCAGCGACCTGCCCGATCTAGGTTTATTTAAACCTGTGTTTCAGGCCATCACTTTACCTAGCACAATTCAATAAGGACAATAAAATTATAAAATTAAATTAATCTATTAACAATTATAACTATGCATCAAGTTGGTATAAAAGAAAAACACTAAATCTAGCTTAAGTAAATATGTACAAATAGATACGATAACATAATCAAACCACAACTTCTAGAAGTTTTTCTGTGTCTGTGTAATTAAGTACCGCTAAATAATCTGACATTACCAAACTACATTTTTTATTACTTAAACTGTAGAAGTTTAGTATCTTGTTGAGTCTATTGTAAAGAAAAGGTCCTAAAAACACATAAAATCGATTCGCAAACGCATGTCTAGTTTGAGGTTTTGTGCAAACTAGGTCCTTCCTTCTCCTATCGGAAGGAACTGGGTGATAGGGAAGTGTAGAGTGCTGGTGCAGTATTATGTGAAGAATAAATAATTGCCGTACTGTAAGTACATTACATGTTTTGTAGAGCTGGTGTGTAGGGAATCTAAAAGGACGGAAGGTAGCAACTTTTAGAATTGCTCTTTGAGCACGTTCTAGAGGGAGAAGAATTGAATTTCCCGCGCCACCCCAGGATATTATACAATATGTTAGAATAGATTGACACAACGCTAAATAAACCTGTTTTATCAAATTATAGTTAGCTACATTACGTAAATTCTTAAAAACATATATTAATTTTCGCACTCTAGTACACAGTAACTCGATATGTTTACGGAAATTTAGATTGGAGTCAATAGTGACACCTAGATATTTCAAGTGGTCAGCTTTATCTAAAGTAGGGCAAGAACATACAGTGTCAGCGAACGTGCTACAGTTATGCGCGTAAATGTTTAGATTAGTAAGCGGTGTGTTAGTATTTCTCATTGTAAATAAAATGTATTTTGTTTTTTCAGCATTTAATGTAAGTAGATTATTCTGGAGCCAATTAGACACAAAGTTGAAGCCATTCTGAGCATGTTCATAGGCCTCAGCTCTAGTTTTAGCTGCAAACAACAAAGCAGTATCATCTGCATAAGACATAATAACACCATTTTGGAGTGGCAGGCAGCAAAGGTCATTAATATAGATCAAAAATAATGTAGGGCCTAGAATACTGCCTTGTGGAATTCCGAAACAAGTATTAGAAAGGTCAGAACTTGTATGCGAGCCAATTTTTACAGTTTGCTGTCGATCCCTTAGATAATCTGACAATAGTAGAAGCTGTGCTCCTCTTACTCCAAGTGTTTCAAGCTTTTGCAAAAGAGTAGTGCAAGAAATAGTGTCGAAGGCCTTGGCAAGGTCTAGAAAGATCCCAACTGTATGCATTCCACTATCCAGATTTGTAGCAATGTAGTTGGTCAATTTGTTTACTGCTTGGCTTGTTGATTTTTTAGGCCTAAACCCAAACTGATTGTCAGAAAGTAGTTTATTATCTTCCAGATATTTTATCAATCTACTGTTAATGATTTTTTCTAAAATTTTTGAAAGGCCCGTTAGCACTGAAATGGGTCTGTAGTTATTCACACTCATTTTGTCTCCAGACTTGAAAATTGGTGTGACGACAGACTTTTTTAGCAATTTTGGAAATATCCCTTTAGATAAACATAGCTGAAAAATGTGGGTCAGCGGAGGGGCCAGAAGGTATTTAAATCTTTTAAGTATATTATTGGGTATATCATCCCACCCAGTTGCGCAGACATCCTTTAACCCGTTTATTATTCTAATTACTTCGTTGACGTCAGTATCTAGTAAAACAAAAGAATTTAATGCGGAAGATGACCTAGTTGGGTTTTGAGTGGGTGGATGACTAATACTTGAGGATTTTTCAGCCAAGTTTTTACCAACGTTGACAAAATAGTGGTTTACCCTATTCGTTGCTTCCGATGGGTTTATATCTATTGATAGTAAATCAAGCGGAGGTTCGGAATTTTTCGACCTCAATGTATTGGTTTTTATAAATTTCCACACAAGTTTACTATTTTTTCCCGCCTTCTGTAGTTCATGTTTATCGTACTGGTTTTTTAGTTTTTTCAAAAGATTATTACAGAAATTTCGATATCTTTTATAGGTAATAGAAATTATTACGTCATCCGGTGCAAGTTTGGATTTTAGGTGAAGTTTGTCTCTGTGTCTTATACAACGAACGAGACCGGGTGTGATCCAAGGTTTAATACAACTATACTTTCTAGGGATTATCTCAGTGTAAGAGTTTTTCCTAATTGCATATTGTAAAGAATTTATGAAATATTGTAAAGAAATATTTGCATCAACAGCATCGTAAATACGGTTAAAATTAATGCCGCGTATGTCACTTTCAAGGTTTGTCATATTGACTTTAGTGAAGCTACGCTCGCAGTTTTTTCTGGGTGAATTTATTTGCATTGTTAGTAAAACAGCTTGATGATCGGTAAGCGAAGAGTTAGTAACCAATGTTTTGGATGGATTTTTTGATTTTAGAATGATATGGTCTAAGCAAGAACCGCTTTGATGCGTGGGGTAATAGTGAGCTGGTAAAAGTCCATGAAATGCACAAATATTTAGATAATTATGTGTATGGGTATCGGGATTCCCGGAAGAAATGTTAATGTTGATGTCTCCTAAAAGTATTATGTTTTTGAATGTACTTATGTTATTTAAGTTTGTGTCAAGTGAGTCTAAAAATCTGTCGATATTATGAGAGGGAGGCCTATAAATAGCTATGACTACTGTATCGGGAATAATTTTAATGATTAAGCAATTACTATCTGGGGATAGTGGTTCTTCTTTGATAGTTCGCAAGTTATTTTTAACGTAAACTACTACTCCGTCAAATACTCGGGTCTACAATCTCTTTCAGCTGTGAAAAAAACAAACTTGTAAGTCAACGCGATCAAATTATATGACCGTTTATGTCGCATATTTTGCCATTTCACAAGGGAATCAAAACCTATAGGGTACTTCCCGTTGACCTACAATGATCAAATTTGGCAAGAAGCAATTTGCTGAATACGTGGTAACCGTTTAAGCGTCGGTGTCCTTCCACCTGTATACCGCCGCCATCTTGTCTTTTGAATGCAATTTCCACAGACAATTTCATAAACGTCTAACAATAGCGCCCCTCTTGACAGTATCTTCCATTTTTAAAACTCTTTTCGCAGCGACAAACTAGTGGAGAGTTCTTGCAAGCCAGTGTGAACGGTCATCAAAAAAGCAGAAGACAGGACGATACGATGTCAAAGCTGATTATAGATGGCGCGACTATAAGCTAAGTTCAAATCTGGCGAATGAGGTCAAGTTACTTTGAAATTGACAGATTATATCTCTCGGGCATGCTGGTTTGCTCACGATGTTTTCCTTCACCGAAGCAAGTGATAATTATACAATACGCATATGAATCCGAAAAATCGGAGGTGCGTGTCTTGGGTTCGAACTCGAGTTGACATGAGCGGTGTGCTGTGAGCGGTGTGTAGTGCGCATTTCCTCTCCTCTCTGCTCGTCTTCGCTTTTGTCTGGGCCTTACCAAGGGGTACCGTATTACCCAGTACTAACGTTGTGGTGGTCAGATAGGCAGCCGCGCCATGTAAAATTCTGGTATTCAGCTGCATCCGGTTAGACTGGAAGCCGACCCCAACATGGTTGGGAAAAGGTAAGACAGATGACGCTTGATACTAGCTGTGCTAGCGCCATTCGTTGCCATCTTCATTCAAGAAAAAAAAAACAAAAATAATAACTGAACGTTGTATTGGGATCGGTCTATCATTACTGACAGGACTATTGTCGCTAATAAGCCTGACATAGTAGTGATAGACCGATCAGCGAACCGCATAATGATAGTCGATATTACCATTCCACATGACGAGAACCTCGGGAAAGCTGAGAAAGAGAAACAAATAAAATATCTCGACTTGGCACACGAGGTTGTCGACATGTGGAATGTGAACTCGTATCATTGTGCCGATCGTCGTGACGGCCAATGGACTTATAGCCAAGAGCCTCGACGACCATCTTTCGAGGCTCTCCTTAGACGGTTGGATCAAGGGTCTGATTCAGAAGGCAGTACTCCTCGATACGGCTCGCATTGTGAGGAGGTTCCTGTCTCTGGAGCCCTAACCACCGGTAGCTTGGACCCTGGTCCCGATACCTGCGTACCACTATTTTTTTTTATTAGAAATATATGATATAGAAATATTTAAAAATGTAAATTATGTGTAAAGAAAATAAATAAACGGATAATAACTGAACGTTTATTATTAAGAAACAACTAAGTAATAAATAATAATAATCAAACATATAATAATAAAAACACAAGTCGTTTGGTATTTCTAAATCCGAGGTTTCAGGCCTCTTTGCTTCCATTACATACATATGTCATAAATTTTTGTGCTTTGTTATAATACACACATTTTACTATAAATTTAATTATATATCTTGGATTCTTTTTTATGTTCCTTATTTTTGAATAAGTATCTTCAATTATTTCATTTTCTTTTTGTGTTTACATTTATGGTAAAAGCGTCAGCGTAGCCCGCGAAGTTCAAATTTTCTTACGTTTTTTGTAATTTGCCGCTCAGTGTCAGACTGTATATTGAACAAAATATGATTTTCAATTTCAATAACTGTTTGATGAAAAAGTCATTCAATGGGGTTAAATTAATGATATTATAAAAAACAGATACGCTACGTTCAAATATCATTTCGTTCTTACGACTGCGATGGATAATACGGAACGTATAATACAGAAAGAAATAGCTGTTGCGCTTGAAGTACTTAAGTAAATTACGACAATTGTCTGAATTTGTCTGTAACAATTTGCGCGCGCTAGTCGCGTTTGCGCTATCTACCTCTTTTTTATTTATAATATCATTGGGTTAAATGACCTTAGAGGTTTGTATTGATGATTTTAAAGATTATAACTTTGTAAAGTCATATTTGTTTCTTGCGCGAATCATCTTTTAATCAACATACAACCTGACACTGACCTACAAATTGCAAAAAACGTAAGAAAATTTAGAATTTCGCGGGCTACCCGGGCGCTACCCCTTTAAGTTATTTTGTTTAAGTTTAAAGCTAGTTTCATGATCTACATTTCAAAGTCCAAGATATATAATTAATTACATTCATCAAACCATCATTCATTTTTGACTGAACCAAATATTACGTTTGGGGCATTATTGATAAAAAAAAGATATGCGTATAGTAGGTAGGTAGTGTGATATCTCATTCAGTCAAAATTGTTTTATCGTCGTATTTTAGTTCAAATCGTTTTTATATATTTAATTTAACACACAAAAATCGGAATCTTTTCGATACCTAGTAAGGTTTAGGTATTACGAAAAAACAGCTTTCTTAAATTGTTAAATCGCACTTTTTTTAAAACATTATTAGACACCACGCATCACATAATATCTTGCTTGTAGGCAGATGTGTACATAATACCCACGTTTCGCCAGTTTACAGGGTGTAAACGGACCCTTCACGAAGCCGTCAACCAAGCATTCTGTACATCAAACTAAGTAACTTTACGGAAAAAGTATTTCTGGGAAACGACCTTTTTATTAGGGTGAAAAAATCACATCTTACGGCAGGACTCATGTAAGGCACTCCAAACTTTGTGCTGATGGATTGGATAGTACGGAGGTCGTGAAGGTGTTTGAAGTAAAAATATTACATTAAAAACATGTATTTAAAAAAAAACTTGTAATAAAGTTGGAACTTTGACCCCCAATATCTCCGTAACTAGAAGTTCCCAGGTATGGTATAGAACAAAAAAAATATCGCAATGACGGGGAGAACAAGTGCCTTTCGGCTTCGTTAAGGGTCTTGTTACACCCTTTATTGAAGTCTCATGTAATAGGGGCGATCCTATTGCCATCAACCGGGCACAAATCCAGACTTCGTGGGTGTTACTGAGGAATTCCTAATGAAAAAACCGAATGACACTGCCCGACCTAGGAATCGAACCCAAGACGTCATCTCAGTAAACGCTACTTTCCAACCACTAGAACATACAGTCAATAATATTTTTAACCGACTTCCAAAAGGAGGAGGTTATCAATTCATCTGTTTTATTTTTATTTTTTATGTGTTAAATTAAAGTTTTGGCACTTAAAGAGCCTTCTACCATTCTGATATCTTATCTACCAGTTTTTTAATAATAAAAAGTTTTTTTCCCGATCACTTTATATTCTACAGTATAAAAATGCATACATTTATAAATATCAATAATATCTACGGTTATGTAATTCAATTCATACATACGTAAATATCTTCGTTCCTACATTCCATAGAGTTTAGCAGTGCTCTATGATTTAAAACTGTCTATGGATTTGCTTGATCAAGTTTTTTTTTTTAATTGTCTGTCAAATACATACTGAAACCTCTCCGTGTGTCGGAAAACACATTAAACTGTTGGTCACGGCTTTTATTTATAGATCTTTTAGGCAGTCGCTTCATGTAAAATACTGGTATTCAGCTGCCTCCGGTTAGACTGGGAGACGACCACAACATAGGTGAGGAAAGCTTGATGGTGATTGTCAATATTGACCAAATCAAGCAATTCCGTAGTCAGCTCTAGTTTATAAATAAAGTCGAGCTAAAACTTAATCAAAATTGCACTATACATCATGTCAAAGAAGTGTCCTATTATTTGATTATTCTGACAACCAGTCTTACCAAGGGGTATCGTTTTACCCAGTACTAACTGGGCTGTGGAGGTCAGATAGCCAGTCACTCCTTGTAAAATACTGGTATTTAGCTGCATCCGGTGAGACCGGGAGGTAACCCCAACATAGTTGGGAAAAGGCTGGCAGGTGATGAAATGTGATTATTCCCACTTTTTTATTTTTTTGAATTAACTTTATTATCTTCATCCAAAAAGACAGACAGACAGACACCGGACAGTAAAAGATACATCAGTACATTACATGTCAGTCCGGTGTCCGGACTAGCGTAGCTAGATTTGATCGAATTTTAAAAAGGCGACCAAAATATTCTCAGTGATTAATTAAATATATCCGTTACAATAATCTGGGCATAATTGATGTTTTAGGTAATTATTTCGACACGATTTTACTTAATTTGGTGTGTGAATACAATAGTAATTATGTATTATTATTTAGAATTATAATTACTGTAATATTCTACCTCTCCTGTCAAAGCTGGGACACCGAGTTATCACAGCTGGGACACTGAGTTACCACAGCTGGGACACTGAGTTATCACAGCTGGGACAAGTGAAAAGCCTAGTTACTTGCTAACAGTTTAATTCAATCACTCACATTCATTTTCATGAAGCTTCTATATTACAATGCTATGTTATGATGGTTTACCACTATATAAATAATCGACGGTGAAAATATGAAATGTCCTTAAGTGACATTGAGTGTGCTGCTTGATTTTCGACATTCAGCAGTGAACCGAAAGGTTGAAAATCCTACAGCGCTTTCAATCCTTTACAGCATTACACACCTATGATATAAGGCTCCAACGACCAATCAATCCGAGTGCAAATACCACGCTCGCCTGTCGTCCCCAATGGGTGTTCAGTTCACCAGCTATGTTTACGTCATGTCCCATGTTAAATAGGGCGAGCGTATTGCAAATATCGATTGATTGAATTGGCACTACTCTATACACATATTCGTTGAATCAATCAAAGTTCAGAAACATGGTCGATTCAATAAATTACCTTTTTTTAAAGACACACTTACAACGCTGGAGATGTTTCGTTTGTTGGAAACAATGTTGAGCAACAGCTGTTACTCGAAACATTTGTTTTTTTTTTTTATTTGTGCATAACTGACATTTCACAAAATGAACTGACATTTCATTGTGTCAAAATGAAATGTCAGTTATCAGTTATTATTCCATGTTTCTGGCAAAATGTTACACACATAAACATGTAGTCGAAACAACAGTACGCAAAAAAATTTGCGTCATTGTTTCTAGAAATGTTTATTTCTCGTCACCAAAAGTTTGTGCATGCAGCATGATTTTATGTTATACAGGGTGACTGGTAATTAGAGACCGATACTTAAACACGTGATTGTACTCATGATAACAAACAACTTTCCCAAAGAAAAAATTTTTTTATGATACTAATTTACTTTAATCACAATAACACGGCCTACCGACTATAGCACGGTACCATAGTAGTGCGACAGAACGGCGGCGTCACGCGGCTATAACAGCTGATAGGTCACAGGCGCGCTCGCGAATTTCATACGGCTGTTGTGTTATTGTGGTAAAAGTGAATGAGTCTAAAAAATGTTTCCTTGGGAAAGTTGTTTGTTATCATGAGTACAATCACGTGGTTAAGTATCGGAAACTAATTACCAGTCACCCTATATTAGGGTAATTTTACAAGAATCCTTTATAGCTAGCAACACTGACACATTTTATCATTATACCCGGCCAGTAACATGTACGTGCAACACAAAAACATGTTCCCAGAACATGTTGTCCAACAACAAGTCGGTGTCCCCAGCCGCAGCGCGCGCCCTACATGAGGCAGCACTGCGCGGCGTCGGCGCTGGGCAGCGCGAACCCGTGCGGCGGCGCGGCCATGTCGCCCACCAGCTCCGTGGGCGGCTGGCCCAGGTCCTGCATCTGTGGCCCGACAGAGGACGCATTGCTTTATTTTCGAAATTAAATAGGTACATACCTAGATAGCAATACATAAACACAATTGTAACGATACTATACAGGGTGTAAACGGACCCTTCGTGAAGTCGTCAACCAAGCATTCTGTACATTTTTTGGGGTGAATAGTCATGGTTTACGTTAAGACTCAATGTAACGCACTCAAAACTTTGTGCTGGTGGATGCTTTAAAAGGTATGGGGTCGTGAAGGTATTTAAAGTAAAGTTATAACATTAAAAACTTGTATTTAAAAAAAAAAAACAAATGTCTCTGTAACTAGAAGGTTCCCCGGTATGATCTGAACTAGTGGCACAGATCCAGACTCCATAGCTGCTACAGAGAAATTCCTGATGAAAAAACCCAATAACACTTTGCCTGACCCAGGAAACCAACCCAGGACCTCATGCTCAGCAGTCGGGCTTGCTTCCACTAGACCAATTACTAACAAATATACTCGAAATGGAAGACCATCTCATGTCAAAGCTAGTAATAATAACCTGTATGTAAAGAAAATCTCCAGCACGAGTTGAGTATCTCGTGCTAGCTCAAGTTAAGTGCTTCATACAGATAAAATAAAGTCGATTACCTTCTGCATAAGATCCAGCACGACTTCGAACCTCTTCCTCTTGACGTCATCAGGGTCTGACTCCTGTTCGGGCTCCAGCTCCGCGCAGACCTGCTCCATCAGCTTCTGCTGTTTTAAGAACCTGGAGAGACAAATAAATGAGTTAGTCTCGTAAGTCCTGATGTTAGTTCTTCATTAGTGTCATAGATGGCGCTGTAATACTTTTTGTAATACCGCTACAGTATGTCTGTCTTTTATGCAGTAATAGAGTAATGGATTGCCATGGTTTGTTGCATAGAAATATTTTATGGAATTCACAACACTAGGCTATCACTACTTAATGCAAGTGAAACCTTGGTGACTAGCCATGTACATAACAAGATCACGGCAGCAATCCCCGAAGGGTTAGGCAGAGGTATACCTAATAGTACATCGACATTAGACCAGTTAAACGTCCCATGTAATAGGGAGCGAGCATATTGCCATCAACCGGGCGCAATTCCAGTCTCCGTAGCTCATCATTCCTAGCCTTTTCCTAACTATTTTGGGGTCGGCTTCCAGTCTCACCAGATGCAACTAAATACCAGTACTTTGCATGAAGCGACTGCCTATCTGGCCTCCACAACCCAGTTAGTACTGGGTGATACGATATCCCTTGGTAAGCAGTCCAGTCGGTCCAGTCTCCGTGGCTACTAATGTGAAATTCCTGATGGCAAAACCCAGTATCTCTTTGCCCGACCCGGGACTCGAACCCAGGACCTCTAGACCAGCGAGCCAGTCTAGCAATGAAATAACAAACTATCTCACCTATCGTACTCGTTCTGTTCGATCTTCCCTTTATTCTCTTCTAACCAGGAGGGGTATTTCTCCACTAACTCCTTGAGGGACGGGTACAGAACCTCCTTGGAGAGGAGGGATTGCATCATACCCTGCATGAAGGGTACGAACATGTTTGTCTCTTGCTGTAAGGGAAGACAAAAAAATCAATTAATCATCTGTTTGGAGCATGAAGGATGATATGGCTAGAAAGCAGGTGACTGTTGAGATGACGAGTAATAGAGGAGTATGGATGAAGAAGATATGCTACGCGCACCACTAGCAAATAGGGATCAGGACCGGAGAGTGTTGATGAATAATCTATTCATTTTTTTAAAAACGTTGCACCACACTAGGAATTTCTCCTGTATCGTGGGTGCGTTTACAAACATTTAAACTCACATACACAGTCCCGGAAAAACTACCTGTAGGCCATACAAATATTTATTCCGTGCGGGAATCGAACCCGCGACACGAAGCGCAGCACTCAATCGCTCAACTACTGCGCCAACCGAGCCGTCAATAAATAAAATTGAAGTGTCTGTTTGTCATTTTTTTAAAAAAATAACAGGTTTTTACTTAATGCATTATGAAAGTCTACAGGGTGTAAGGGACAGCCCTCCACAAACTGATGGGCTGAATTCAGTATATCATACTAAGATGACCGGTACAAGAAATTATTAAAGGAATGTTATGGGAATCCAATAAATTTGATTTGTTTTATTTCCTCATACGCAATGTATCGTTACCGTGGCAAAGCTCACGTAGCGAACGGCAAGCGCGACGACGAGTTCGATGAACTCTATAGCTAGGCAGGAAGTGAACAGCTGATTTGACGCGTCGTTGGTTAGAGTATTTCGACATCCATTGTTGTTTTTTTTTATTTTAGCCGTATTATTTACATAAATGGAGTGCTGCGTACAGGGAATGTAATTTTACATTGAAATAAAGGAATAGTGACTGTTTTTTTTTTAATAACAATTCAAGAGAAAATTTCCGATGGATTATGATTCAAAATAAGGAGCTGAATGCACCCAGTTAGTTTGTGGAGGACTGTCCCTTACACCCTGCATACAGTGCTTATAACAAAAAAAAATGTTTTTCATTTCAGTTGGTCTGTCTGTGTGCTTTGGCAAATATAAGAAACGGCTGGACCGATTTGACGTGTATTTTACTGCCAGATCGCGGAGGTTATGTGACTTAGGTTACTTTTAATTTAGAAAAGGGATTAGGGTCCCGTGCAAAAAAATTAAAACCTTTGAAATTGTTAACAAAATCCGATTCAAGTAGGTAAGTAATATTTTTATAATAATTTCACGCGGACGAAGGTCGCGGGCTACAGCTATTACAAAGATAATTATTTTAAAGATAATCTCAATAGTAACTCGTTGCTAGGATTTATTTTACAGATTCCACTTCAATGTAAATTATTTTCCTGCACGCGTAGCTTGACCACCGTAGAAACGGGTTTTGTCGTCGGAAGAATCGACAAAATGACTGATTTTTATATTGTTGTTCTGTAATTTTGTCGACAAAACCCGTTTCTACAGCGATCGGCAAAAAGACAATGTCTTTTGTTGGTCTGTCATTTTGTCGATTCATCCGTCGACAAAATCCGTTTCTACGGCTATCGACAAAATGACAGATTTCTTTTGTTGATCTGTCATTTTGTCGATTCTTCCATCGACAAAACCCGTTTCTACGGTGGTCATGCTATGCACGCTGGTCTTAGTTACACTGAACTCCAACTGCAACATAGTTCGGAAACGGCTCAAGAGATGATGATACTGACCTGTCCCTCAGCTGCAAGGTTGATGTTGGTGAACATGCTGGCCAGATCCTGGTCGGAGAACGGGTTCTGGAGTGTCTCTGTGTTTGTGTTCAGGTTCTTGAGGGTCTGGGAGATGGCCGCAGATACCTGTGGAGAAGTTGATGAGTTATTGTTATTTATTTATTTGAGAAAAAATTTACAATATAACCGATAAATCCAAGCTATTGCACGGACACAGCACAGCTTAAAAGAAACATATTTACAATAAGGAATTAAGTTTTTTGAAGTCGGTTTTATATTTTGCAAAAAAGTTTTTTATTTTTCAAAATTCAATACTTTTTTCAAAGAATCGATGGATGGACTGTGTAAAGAATGATATGGCAAGAAAGGAGGTGTCTGATGAGATGACGAGTAATAGAGAAGTATGGAAGAAAACACACTGTGCCGACCCCAAATGAATTGGGATAAGGGCAAGAGAATGATGAATGATGATGACTCAATTGTGATGATGAATGCTCAATTCCTCATTCCATTTTTAGTCATAATATATATCGTATAAAAAACAGAACAGCTGGTCACAGAAACTAGCTATAGACAGACCGCTTTAATGAGTCCTCGGCCTGGCCCTATTAAAGGCACATTAAGCGTTCAAAAAGTCCTAACAATATCCCACAGGTTATTTGCTTTAAAATAACCATAATCCACGCATATAAAACAATACTAACTGCACCAATATTTGATCCTTCAGAATATTCCATTTAAATTGATACCTTCGCGAGGACTCATTAAAACGGTCGGTATATAGCTAGGTGGCTAGTTACAGAATTATAAATCATTAAAATTATCAATACAACCACTTAATCCCATTGAATTTAATTGAATTTGTTATTTGATTGTAACTACCAGTGGCGAAGGTTCCATAGAACTCGATTCCAACCGGCTTCCCTTTGAAAAATGGCACAGTCAGTATTCTATAGACAAAAAATATAATCACATTAAAGATATGTACTCCGGCTTACCTCGTACAAAAATTGACCCTTCGCTACTGGTAACTACATACGTGTACGGACAAAATCATATTTTCATCAACATTCAACCTGTCTCAGTTCAGCAAATTGCATAAAACGTAAACGTACTCTTCCACCATAACTCATGATGACATGGGTCACTGTGAAGTTCATAGTTACCTCATCAACATTGTCCAGCACGACCTCGGGGTCTCCGTCTGGGCCGGTGAGCGCGGCCGGCGCGTCCTCTGCCGCGCCTTCCGGCTTTAGTACGTGCGCCGCCGCTTCTGAGGGGACGCGAGGGTTCATGAACTTTGAGGTGCGGAATTTGGCGGATCAGAAAATACTTTTTCAATACACTTTCTCGAAAACTGTTATTATCGCACTACGATTAGGTTCAACATGCAATGTATTTCACACGCGTGGATTTTTAATATTTTTCCGCACACATGCGGAAATAAATTTTTTGGTTTAATGACTATGAAACCATTGAAAAGTAATGAAACGCTCTTTGTCTCTCTACTAATTTAAAAGATTTGCTGTGCCCGACAGGGTCCATAATTGTTTCTATTTTTTTTTATTTACTACCTGTAAGTGTACATTATGCATGTAGCAATAAACGATTTAATTGAACAGGTGCATGAATCGATATATCATTTCCTATGGCGAGGCATAAAACTCTATGGTTATTATTTTAATTAATGCTAAAATCAAAATATTTTATTTCACATAAGCCTAGATGGGCACTTAAAAAACGTCGATAAAAAGGTGCACGGTTCGGGTTGATCGTTTCCTGTGGGGAACAACCGGCAAGAAACTCCATGGTTACTCTTTTCAAATAATCATTTGGTATTACAATCATTGCTAAAAGTAGTATAACTGCAAGGCCTTAGAACTTTACATACCTGCCATTTTTGAGAATGTCTGTGCAATCTGTTCTTGTGTTATTTGGTCCTCTGAAAACAACAAAATCATTTTATTAAATTACAATTATGAATCATAATCATTTAATTTGCAATCATTATTGGTGCATATTGGTCTGAGAGCCAGTTGAGGTTCCCTAATACATAGTCAGATATAGATGACGTGCAAAACTTTACAATATACAAGTTGGCGCCGACAATACGACAATAAATAAAAACACTGGTAATAACTAGTTCTTAGGAATATTTTTGAACTATGGAATAAATCCTAAAACCGAGTGGTGGGTTCGGCTTCCAGTCTAACTGCCTATCTGACCTCCACAACCCAAATGATATCACATGCTAAGACTCTTTGTCAGACTTTCGGGCCACTGACTACCTGTAACGACTTTCAAAGATCTACAAATGTTAGCCGGGACCAACGGCTTAACGTGCTGTCCGAGGCACGGAGGAAACTCGGCACCCATCAACGGACTGACCATGGCAACTGCCTTAAGTGTGATATATTAAAATGATAAATCATGTTAATCTCACCAGGGACTCCACTAAAACTGCTCAGAATAGCAGACATATTGGTTTCGAACTGTGCGGCAGCCTCCTTAATGAACTCCTCGCTCCACATGTTGGACGGCACGTCGCTGGTACCTTCAGCTGTGGAGCCAGCTGACTGCTGCTTCTTTGTCATGTCTTGGAGAGCGCCTGGAAGGTACGAAGAATAAATGCTTTTATTCTGGAGTACTAGTTGACAGAGAAGAATGGAAGAAAAAAATATGTTGCACAGATAATTCTTATAGTCGGCTATAATTGTTTTTATTTAAACTCTGCAAAGTAACATGGGTCTTAACGGCATAAATATTTTTTTGAATATTTCAATTGTGTTTAAAAATAGAATATCATAAATAAACAGGACTATTTAGAACAATATTTACATGAACAAATTAACATATATTTGTGTTCTAAATTTAAAAATATTTGAATTTTCTATTTTTCATATTCATTGACGCTGTTTAGCGGCTTGATACCTTTGCTTCTCCTTCAAGCTGGCGAAAGCAAAGCGCGGAATAAAAAAAGAAAATTAAGTCATCGTTTCTTAATAATTCATGACAAACATACATTTCGTTGTATTATTTTATTTCTTCGAAATTGTATTGAAAAACGTCGTTTGATACACGTGGGTATTTGTTACTGCAGTTCTCGGCTCCATAACAACTTCGCCTGCGGCTCGGGTGTGAATTCCGCCGCGAATGCAATAACAAAGCTTCCCCACTTTCATCAAAACTTACTATTTTGCATAAAATAAAATCAAGTTCAACCAGCTTCAGAAGTCGGTGACTTTTGTTTGTTTGATTCAGTTTTATTGCCACTGACTTCTGAAGCTCAAATTATTTTTCACTTTTTGGTGTTTTTGGAATTCGGTTCTTTAAGTTTTCTTTCTTTCCTTTAGTTTGCCGTATGGGATTACTTCCCAGAATTTGATCCCTATTAGCGACACTATCGAATGGTGTAATATCAGTGTGCTTTTTTTTAAATTTTTTTTTTTTCATATTGATATTCCAAAAATCCAATGATGCAGGGGCTCGAGACTCATTTGAGTATTCTTGGCTATTCCTCATAGCTACGGATTTGGACATCAACAACCACTTGAAAAATTCACTCTGTATACTGTATACATTTAGTAAAAAGCAGTTATTTTGAAATAACAAACAGGCATTTTAATTTTATATTTGCATAGATTATGCATATTAATGCCATATTAATTTCATTGTTTAAAATTTTAATACATTAAAATAATACATACAGACTATGAGTAGGTTTATTTTGACATGAATCAAGTAATTTCATCATATCTATCTATTATTACCTTACTTATATTTTGAATGTGAAAGTTTGTGAAGATGGACGGATGGATGTTTGTTACTCTTTCAAACAAAAACTATGGAATGGATTTGGATATGCCCCACCTCCTTTCTTGCCCATCTGCATCTTAAAGGATTTAAACGAAGCCAACGACAGAGCTGTGCAGGTGGCAATATACTGGTCGGGTATTATTTGAGTCTCTCGATACGCAAAGAAGAAGGAGGAAATTTTGCACACACAATACTTAGACTTCGATTAAAACATAGGATACTTTTTATCCCAAGAGACAGTGGTCAGTGGGTCATAATCCTCCAAGCTGATGTCTCATGTCTTTGAATTTATCATTTATTTAACACTTCAAGCACAGAAGTACAGAGGCGGACTTAATGCCATAGGCATTTTCTACCAGTCAACCTTTGGGTGATGCAAAGACAAGCAGTGGTAGGTGTAAATCTGAAAATAATTTTAAATAATAATAAGATTAACTACAAGGATATCATTCTAGGTCATCTTGCTTTCCTCTCAGTGTTTTCCTTCTAATTATTTTCATACAAAGCGTGAACATTTTTGATTTTTATACACATCATCATCATCATCACATCAGCCCTGAATCACCCTCTGCTGGGTACAGGGCTCCCCTTTCTTCTGCCACACTTCCCGGTTCTGTGCGTCCCTTATTCAGGTGTGTTGACCATATCGTTGACACAACGAGCTTTAGGACGGCCCTGGTTTCTTTGGCCTGACCTTGGCCAGAGAAACATGCTACCTGACAATTTGTTACTAAGTAGCAACAAGTATTGGATTACGTTTTTCTTTGTCTTCCTGTCTTTCGCTCGTAAATATTAGAATGTCTTTGTTTTGAGCTTAGTGGTGATGAAATATATTACAAAAAGTTAAGTGCCTGTCGTCAGACGAAAGTCTTCGACATCAGGGACAGGGCGATACACCTAAAGTGGAGTTGGGCAGGACATCTGGCTGACCGTGGACAGGGCTAATGGAGTAAGGTTTTGACCGAGTGGTGGCCTACGTTGGGCCTAAGAAACTATGTCCATCTAAAACCGCATTGGGTAGAAGATATCATCAAAATTAAAAAAAAAAACTATGAAAATAGACCTACAGAACAAAGAAGAATGGCAGAACGGGAGGCTCATACTAAACAGTGTGTGATTCCAAGCTGAAATGATGACGAAGTGCACGTCTGGATTTGTTCCTACAAGACTGTTAAAAGTAGGCCATTGCTACTCCAACTCTCTGTATAAGGATTTTACAAGCAAATTTTATCCTCTAATCAACTCAAAGACTATATTTTACTAAGACCAATTTATTTTGAAACATTTTCTTTCTGCCCTCATTCCGTGTTACATGTGGTCGGCGCAACACAAATTTTTCTTCCATTCTCCTCTGTCAACCATCACGCTATCATTTAGTTCTTTCTCTTTCATATCATTCCTCACACAATCCATCCATCATTATCTTGTTCTTCCTCTCCCCCTCCATCCATCAACATTTATATTTATGACTCTTTTAGTCACATGCGATTCAATTCAACCAATTTATTTTGTCATATTGGACGTCAATGGCCCTTTATGGCATGGATATTGGATTAATCATTCCTTTTAATAAATAATCAGGCCATCACCGACTATTCAAGTTCATTAAAGTTTTATAAAGAGCAAAGCAAATTATGGAAGCAAAACACGATATTTATTAGGACACATTTTCTTAATATAACGAGTTTTATTGTTAGAAGAAAATAGAGAGAAGAATCTTGATAAAAACGACGATAAAGCAGTACACGGCAGTACAATTTTATCACCTAAGTAATTTTTCTACAACCTCCCACGTAAAATTTACTTCTCAAAGTCCTTCGAAATAATTATTCAATTAAATATTTACAATTTAAATTGTTCTTAGGTTATGTGAGTTGGTTGTGTAATCTGACCATGGCTGAATTTGACAAATTTAAAGCAACTTACTTTCAAGCAAATCGTCCAATTCTGGGTCCAGGTTCGCATTGTCCACTTTCTTGTTTTCTGCCATGTTTAATTAGTTAAAAGATATTAAAAACAGAAAATATTTCGTATAAAAATCACGAATTTAAGACCAATTTTTATGACAGATGGTCTTGACAGGTGTCAGTTTTCAGTTTTTCCGAATGAGTGAACAGACAGGTGTATTGCAGTGTTGCCGTTTTAGAAATTGTTTACCCGATTAAATGTGGAAGTCAATAAACGGAAATCTTTATCAAATGTCCAACTGCAAGCAAGAATTAAAAGAAACAATCAACTACCTATGTAAATTACGCAGAAAACGTGAAGGAATTTAAATCACCGTGAACCTTTGAAATTAGAACCTCGAGGACGGTGAAACTTAATTAATATGTAACTATCTATTCACTTGTTATAGAGAATATGTACATATAAGGTCGCCTCCCATTAGGTCGCTGGCTTTGGTGTGTAGCAGCTGGCTGGCGGCCTTATGGAAAAAAAATGTCAGGAACATGCACACGAACATACGTGTAACCCACCCAGCGACATTCAGCAGATAGTGATGAAAAAGTTGCACAGCTCATAACGCCGACATGGTCATTGGTCACTGACAAAGTTTTCTACCAGCAAAAATTTGAAACCACTAACTAGCCTGCCAGCAACAAAGTCACTGACACCAAATTATAAGTTGGTAGATCGGTTGGTGGCTTTGGGCGGCTTTTCACCTCAATATTTACATAGCTACTAGTGGAGTCTAAAACTCTAAATGAACGTAGACCTCTCGACATATTTTGATTTGAAAGATAGCATCGGCCTCAGAAAAGCTTTCTACTAAGTCATAATTATAATGTTAGTTCTCCGTCAAGTTACATGGGTTGTGTCTATGTCACGTAGAGTATCATCATCTGCCTAGCCTTTTCCCAACTATATTGGGGTCGGCTTCCAGTCTAACCGGATGCAGCTGAATACCAGTATTTTACATGGAGCAACTGCCTATCTGACCTCCACGACCCAGTCAGTACTGGGTAATACGATACCCCTTGGTAAGACTGGTTGTCAGACTTTTTGGGCCCACTGACTGCCTAACGACTGTCAAAGTTCTACAAATGACTGCCGGGACCAACGGCTTAACGTGCTTTCCGAGGCACGGAGGAAACTCGGTATGTAATGGGCGGTCACCCATCCACAGACCAACCTAGGCAAGCACGGCTTAACCTAAAGATCGACCCGAGCGGCTGTTATTATTTAGCCACGAGCTCCTCCGTAGAGTATAATATGTATTATAAGGAAAAAAATATGTTTCATCCTATCTCAAGAATTTTCAAATAATACCCTAACCGAGGCAAAGTTACTAACCTGGCAATATCGAGCGTATAAATGTTGTGTCAGGTGATTTTGCATTTCGTTATTAGTTCGTCATGTGGTTAAAATTCAAGTTTAGTAAATTAATTTAATGGTGTTTATATAAAAAAAAAAACATTATTAACTATTTGTTTTTATCGACAAAATTACTTTTATCGCAAAAATTATGTGTTTTTTTTTAAATATTAGTCTGTTTATTTCATTTCTTTTAGCGAAGGCAAAGCGCGGGAAATTAAGCAAATTTTAAGATAAAACTTGCTTCGATCGATAAAAATACTTTTCGTTTTATTATTTTATTTTTTCGTAAGTGTATTGAAGTTTGCCGACTTGTATCAAAATGTATGTACTAAGAGTTTAAATGAGTTTTCTCAGGGGTTTGAATTTAGGATGTTTTTTTTTTTTAAATAACGTTTCCCCACTCCGCGGGTTTGGATACGCGTGGCCCCCATTTTGGGGGCCAAACCCGCCTACCTCCATTAGGGTTTAAAACTCCCCCCTGACCTGAAATCTCGAAGAACTATAGAGAGATCAATCTGTTTCAGGCGAAATACTACAATTTTCCAGCTCGCATTGCTCGCTAGTAGGTACATAGATGAAGTAAAACAGTGAGAAATCTGGGTTAGATTTATAAAATCCTTCCAGTGTTATTAAAACTTACCTCCAAACGTTTTTCTTCTCACAAAATGTATTTGGCACAAAATATGAAAACAAAAAAATATAACAGTCAAAATACGAAAAAAATGACGTCAATCCATGAACTCAAAATAGTGAAATGTGGTGAACAAACATGTCGCTATTTAGCTATAAAAATTAAAAAACATAAAATTACAAAAAAAAAACCCAAGGTAAGAATAGAACACACTGATTTCGAACCTGTTAAACTAAATATAACATCACCCCTGTGATCCCCGAAGGTTTAGGCAGAGGTGTGCCTCTAAGATCACATTCCACCAGTTATGTCGAGCGCTACTGCTAAGAATGAGGTCATTGGTTCGATTCCAAGATTGGGCAAAGTGTTATTGGGTTTTTCAACGGGAATTTCTTAATAGCAGCCACAGAGTCTGCTCAACGCCGGCTTAACATGCTTTCCGAGGCTAAGGAGGTATCTCACCACCAAATTCCAGCTGCTAATGGGAAAACCCAGTAACACTTTTCCCGACCCGGGAGTCTACCCGGTACCTCAAACTCGGCAGTCACTTATTACTTGACCAACAACTTGAGACCTCAGGGTGGAGTGGCCTGCCCGGACAAACGCCATCAACTATAGACCGACCGCTTTAATGAGTCCTCCGCCTTGCCCCATCAAAGGCACATTAAGCGTCCACAAAGTCCTAACTATATCCCACTCCCACAGGTTATTTGATTAATTCACGTAGGTATTACGATACTAACTGAACCAATACGTGATCAACCTTCAAAATATTGCATTTAAATTGATACCCTCAGGAGGACTCATTAAAGTGGTCTGCCTTTTCCCAACTATGTTGGGATCGGCCTCCAGCCCCACCGGTTGCAACTGAATCATTATCATTCTCTTGCCCTTATCCCAATTCATTTGGGGTCGGCGCAGCATGTCTTCTTCTTCCATACTTCTCTACAGCTGAATATCGTAACTTTACATGGAGCGAATTTAACTGGCCTCCGCAACGAGCAAAACACAGTTACCGAGAAATACGATAAGACCTGGTAAGACTGGTTGTCAGACTTGCAGGGCCACTGACTACCTGTAACGACTGTCAAAGATCTAGAAATGACAGCCGGTAGCAACGGCTTGACGTGCTGTTCGAGACACGGAGGAAACTAACCTAATGATAGGCACCAAACCGACTTACCTCTGCTGCAAGCGTCAGGTTGTATGCTGATTAAAATATGATGACGTCGTAGCGGCATGTAGTCGCAAGTGCACTAGTGGTCGCAAGCGCGACTGCTGAGTATGAGGTCCTGGGTTTCGGTTCCCCGGTCGGGCAAAGTGTTATTGGGTTTTTGCATCAGGAATTTCTCAGTAGCAACCACGGAGTCTGGATTTGTGCCCGGTTGATGGCAATAGGCTCGCCCCCTATTACATGGGACTTTAACATAACTGGCGAAAAGTGGGTGTACAGTCACGAGCACCAATATGTATACACTTTCCTAAATTTAAAAGCAATTTTTGATTGTAACTTGGAGATAGGATCTTTTTCTTAATATGTATTTTTCAGAATACTATGTTCGTAACATCATAAAATTTCAATCAGAACAGTAGGAGAAAAACACCTTTAAAAGTTGTTAATTGTTTACATATTGGTGCTCATGACTGTGCTATTAGTTACACCTCTGCCTAACCCTTTGGGGATGACAGGCGTGATGTTATGTTTATGTTATTAGTATTTCTCAATTTATTGATGATCCGTGTTGCATTTTCAGAATAACAACAATATAAAAAAAAAAAACATTCTTATAAGGATTGTCAATGTCGTTATAAGGATATAAAACTTCGAAGCAGATTCGGTCGGTTGATTCAGTCTGCGCCAATCATGCCTAAGGAGCATAAAAAGTAAGTATTGCCAAGATATCTTCAGGCTTTTTTTTCCCAGATAGCCTGTGGACGGTGAGTAATTTGCTAGCTCGCCGTCCGGCCGTCTTATGGACAGACGACAGGCCGTGTCGATGGCGCGTTAATGTTCCACGCGCGCCTCAAAAATATGTCAGCACACAGGAAGGGTCGATGCCTGCCGGGCTGCGGGACTGCGACACAAAGGGCTTAGAAGGAACATGGATGGGTTTTAGTCGGTACAAGTCTGACACTCTCTTCCGCTCCGCCCAGAGCGGAGAGCATTTTTTTTTTAAACATTGCCCCACACTAGGAATTTCTCCTGTATCGTGGGTGCGTTTACAAACATTTAAATTCACATACACAAACAGCCAGACCCGGAACAACTACCTGTAGGCCATACAAATATTTGTTCCGAGCGGGAATCGAACCCGCGACACGAAGCGCAGCAGTAATCGCTCAGCCACTGCGCCAACCGTGCCGTCGAATGAGTGATGTGTGATGAATTTATTATGATGATTTCCCATCCGAAAAATGGCCTTTTCCCAACGAGGTTGGGGTCAGGTTCCAGTAAGCAGCTTTATTTGGAGCGAATGGCTATCTGATCTTCACAACTCAGTAAGTTGGTGATACGTTTGAAGAGGTAGCGACCTCTTGGTCTTCTTCTTCATCTCATCTCTTCTCCATTGTCATGGTGGTCAGAAGATTGGCTAGCTAGACTCTGCGTTACCTAGGGCCAGCTGTTACCAGGTTGCGCCGGGAGTTTTGCTATGATCCGGGGGGTTACTATGACGTCTTAGCAGGAGTAATTCCAGTGTGGACAAGAGATGGTGCTAGACGACCTGTATAGCTCTGACTTTGTCATGGTACAGAAAGAAACAAGAAAGTACATTTATTTGTGTGCACACAGTATAAAAAATAACAAATAAAAAACAAAACATTAAAAAACTTAAAACTAACAAAAAAATAATAGTGTGACACTGTGTGTCTCACGGCTACGCCAAATAGGCCCAGTTCAGCAAAATCGACAACTAGTGCCCGACGCTGGTTTTCAACTGGACTTGAATTAGTGAGTTTACGGATGTGAAGCAGTTTTATATTTTGTGTCAATGGTGGTGGTGAATAGATACTTAAATATGAGAAATAGGGATAGATCTGCATACAAAAAAATAAATTAGAGTGACTAAACGAAAGTGCAAAACAAAAAAAGAGGTAAGCGCGGGTCAACAACATTGGTTGTGCATTAAACTGTCCTTGATTATTAATTTAATAATTGTAGTTTGACGGTATCCATTTTTAGTAAATAACGTTTTCGACCCAGAAACTGTGTCATGCTCAGGTAGGTCACCTGGACGCCGCTCGGGGAGGCTCGTCTCGTGCACCCTCCTTGTTAAGACTGGTTGTCAGACTTTCGGGCCCCTGACTACCTGTAACAATGAAAGATAGTCTATGATACTAATGAAAGCCGGAACTAACGGCTTAATATACTTTCCGTGGCACGGAGGAGACTCGGTATGTAATCGGTGATCACCCATCCACGGACCAACCTAGAGAAACGCGAACGTACAAGTCTTACTATCATAATTAAACAAAAAATATATTTTTACCAGAATAATAAGCTATGTAGGTACGTGAACGCCGAGAAAGATAAGCTAATCAAGTATCTAAACTTGGCTCGCGAGATTGTCGACATGTGGACTCAGCGATAATTGTGCCGATAGTTGTATCAGCCCATGGCTTAATTGCCAAGAGCCTCGACCAATACCTGAGGAGGCTCTCGTTAGGCAGCTGGATCAAGGACTTGATTCAGAAAGCAATACTGTACACGGCTCGTATTGTTAGGAGGTTCCTCTCTCTGGAGCCCTGACCGCCAGTAGCTTGGACCCTGTTCCCGATACCGGTGGGCTACAATTTTTTATATTTTTAAATGTTTTTTTTTTTTATTTTGCTTTTTGTAAGGAATATTTAAAAATATAATTGATTTGTATAATAAATGAAAATTAGGTATGTAGGTATATGAAACTAAGTTGTAAGAAAATCAATAAATGTTATGTTATACAGGTCTATGACGGCAGCCGCAGCTGTGGGTGCTGGTGACCATGATGAGATTAAAACGAACAATGAAGAAAAGGATAAGAAGGGGGAAAAGGTTAAAGAAAAGAAGGACAAGGATACCAATGGGTCAGGTAAGACAGCAGATAGGTATAGCCATAGATGTGTGACCTGCGTGTCATGCGCGTACGCCTCTAAGCTCAGTGCGAATAAACAGCTTGTTACTTCGGTAACCGATAGATAGATTCACGGTTGACCTTGCATTACAGTGCCTTCTATCTCAAAAACGGTTGGACGTATGAAAAATTTTTCAATGCATTTGTCGCAAATTTTATGTTCTACAATTTAATAATGCATGTCAACATTATTGGAGCTATAGAAACCGAGATAATCGCGAAAAACTGATTTCTGTGACGTTTGACCTTGAATAAGTTACGACGCAGACACGAGATTTTATGAGACTTTTGAGACAACTTTTAGAATACTAAAATGAAAGTGTATTACGAGGATACAGCTTATTATCTCTCATTCCGAGGTGAACCCCTAATATGACTGGACTACTCATGCTTACGACCACTCGTCAAAACAGGCAGTCCTTGGTAAGGTCTTGCAATAAAATATAATTTATGTAACATTCTCCTTGTTTTAGACAAAAAAGACAAAGTCCTCAAGGATGATAAAACGACATCTAAGGTTTCGGATGAAGGAGAGCAGGACGAGTCTACTCAGTCTACCGCAGAGATCGGACAAAACAGACCGGAAAAAACAGCTTCCATGATTCTAAAAGAGTAAGATCTTTAAAGTTTTGTGCCGTCGACGAAAAACCTACTATTTTCTCCTTTAAGCGTCGCATAAAAGAATATAGGTTTTAAGGGTTCCGGACATCAGAGAACGAACCCTTATACGATCACTTTTTTTTCCATCTGTCTGTCTGCCAAGACCTTTTTCTCATAAATTCTTATCAAATACTCGGGTCTACAGTCTCAACAAACTTGTAAGTCAACGCGATCAAAAGATATGACCATGTTGCATATTTTCGCATATTTTGCGATTTCACAAGAATCAGAACCTATAGAGTATTTTCCGTTGACCTAGAATCAAGAAATTTGGCAAGCAGCAATGTCTTACCGCACATATGTATAGGACCAAACCATACCTTACACCCATTTTTATAGGACCAAACCATACCTTACACCCATTTTTAATAAACCATTAAAAATGGGTGGAAGGTACCTTTAACGAAGCCGAAAGGCACCTGATCACCCCATCATTTCGATATTTTTTTTGTTCTAAACCGTACCTAGAAATCTTTTAGTTACGGAGATATTTTCACAAGTTTTTTTTATAAATATAAGTTTTTAATGTTATAACTTTACTTAAAATTCCTCCACGACCCCCGTACATTACAATGCATCCATCAGCACAAACTTTTCAGGGACGTTAGAACATTAAACCTTGTAAAAAAGTTGTAACTTTGATCTCCAATATCCGTAACTCCGTGAACTAGAACCATTCAGCTTCGTTAAAGGTCTTGTTACACACTGTGGTTACTCCTCTGCCTAACCGAGGGGGTAACAGCCACGATGTTAACATAAAATCTTCGTCTCCAGAGAGATGGAATCACGAGCCTTGGCCAGAAAGACGCGCTTTAAGCGAAGATGGCCAGAGATCACTAAAGCCAAATTCCGGACTAAGCCGTGGCACCCCCCTCCACCGCCGAAGAGACCTCCACCAGTGGTTAGTAGCATCATCAGCGTATAACTTTCCCACTCCTGGGTCACTTGCGTCCACTCTATGAGAGGGAGTGGGCTGTAACAAACCACGCAAGAGCACGGCGCGGGTTTCGTTGTGGTTAATCATCAGCTGCGTAGCCTTACCCAACTATGTTGGGGTCGGCTTCCAGTCTCACCGGATGCAGCTGAATACCAGTATATTACACGGAGCGACTGCCTATCTGACCTCCACAACCCAGTTAGTATTGGTAAAGACTGGCTGGGCCTCTGACTACCGGTAACGACGGTCAAACTTGTGCAAATGACAGCCGGTATCAACGGTTTAACGTGCTTTCCGAGGCATGGAGGAATCTCGGTATGTAACGGGTGGTCACACATCCACGGACCAATGCAGGCAAGCGCTGCTTAACCTGAAGAGCGACCTGAGTGGCTGATGTTATTTAGCCACGAGCTCCTCTTCAACCAGATGCAGCTGAACACCAGTATTTTGCATTTAACGACTGTAATATTACCGAAATACGGCAATTCATCAAATTATAAATTTTCTGTATAACACGGTACAGATTTCCCTTTCAATGAGAGATCTGCATAAACTGGTTTTGTATAGCTTCATGTCGCCGTGTGACTCATTATTAAGTCGAAAGATGTCCACCGCTGAACATAGGCCTCCTACAAGCTTCTTCACAACGACCGACTCTTTCTGAGCCTCTAGCATTATCGCTGCTTTCAATGGGTCATCGATCCGAGATTGCGAGACCTACTCTCTTACATGGCCGATATTGGGTCACCTCTCCAGAGCTTTCCAGCCCCACCGGCTCTCTTTTGAGCGTAACCAAACTGCAGATGGCCAAGCTTTCTACATTTTCACCTCAGAACAGTCATCTCCAATCTATTTTCTTCAAAAGGCTTCCTTGACAACAGGTGATCGACCGGCCAGCCCTGGTGACTCGTCCGTGGACACCCCCTTACCTGCTTCGGCGCCGGTCGCGGCCCCGCCTGGCGCGCATACTGCTGCAGGAGATGACTCGCCCACCGCCGCATGAGATCTCCAAGTTGAGGAAGGTCAGTTCCGAGTTTTGTAAGATTTTTACTCGACTGCGACAAAGCATAAAAAAAGGGTTAGGGTTTTAGCAGTCTATGAATGTATGGTTGTAAGATTTTATATTCCATTGGAGCGCTTAAGCTACTGAGTCGATTTTGATGGATGAGGTGTCAATTGATTCGTTATTACGGTCCGCGTGACATAGGCTACATTGCATACGGACAAAATAGTTAGTTGGTGTTTTACTGGAAATGTATCGCAACAGTTGCGCAGCTTTAGTTATAGCTACAATTGACGAGATGTTCTTTTGTTTACAATGAACATGGAACATTTGCAATTTTTTTTAAGGTGATTAAACATCCTTGCACAAATGGTTTCAAAAGTATAAAATTAATTGTTTATGTTATTTTGTATTTTTTTTGCGTTTTTTAGGAACTTTATTTCATGTCGTGAAAAAAAAATAAAAATTAAAAAAAAAAATATTTCGAGAGCTGTGAGTAGGATGCGATGGTCTAATTGGTTAAGGCACCTATATCCACCGACAGTTTACAAATACATGCCACTTATTTGTGTATCTATAGAAACCTTCATAACTTCACAATAAAGTTATTACGTATAACGTAACATCACGTCTGAAATGCCCGAAGGTTAGGCATATGTACATTATTCGAAGAGTAAACCTAAATCTCTTTTCTCTTAGATCTGGCACAACTTCAGCCACGTGGACAAGAATAAGATGATGCTACAAGGAACCGTCGGGTGCAATTCCAAGAAATACTCCGCCACTCACTGCGGTTAGTACGAACTATGTAATATCACGCCTGTGCTGCCCACACGCAGGCAGGACACTGGGTAACTTTCAAAAAACCTGAAATCCGATGTCCGTAAACGTGCCCAGTTGGCATGCGGAATGGCAATGCTAATTCTTTGGCCAGAAAAAGGAACTTTAAACCCCACTACCTCCGTAAAAGGATAGAAGATTCCCAGGTGCGGCCTAAACCAAAAAATGATCACAATGACAGGGAGAACAAGCGCCTTTCGGCTTCGTTAAGGGTACTTTTACACCCATTATATTCGTCCTTCACATCTCACTAGGTACCCAAACCGCCTGCATAGCCGTGGCATGCCGCGCTCTTCTCGATGAAAAGTCACCTGAGGAGTTCGTCAAGAGAGATGTGGACGAGATTATTGAAACTGGTGATAATTATTACAAGCGGTGCATGGTCGCCTTGAAGTGCTATAAAGGTAAGGTTCTGTAATTCTAGTTTTCAAACAGATGGTCACCCATTGTTCGATCTCATGTGTAGCGTATCTTTAAAGAGTACTCTTTGAACGTCAATACTTAGACAGTCTATTCCTTAGCAAATCCAGGCCAGAACTTTAGCAGAAAAGTACAAAACACAACAATTTCAAAGTATTTATCACTTGCCGCTTGGATCGGTGGTGCCCCGGTGGTACTGTCCTGATTTATACAACATTAGTTTTAGTAAATGCGGCACCTGAAACACGTGTCTAGTATTTTTATGTAAAGAATCTATGTACAAAATTTCAAAACTGTATCATGTAAAATCACAATGTTATAAGCTTGTTTTGTTACATGGTTGTCCGCACAAAAACGTGGTTAGAAAGGGGCGCACCCGCGCGCGCCTCCATGGTCGTCTTGAGCACATTGATAATAATCATTTGGCAGTAGGTGCCTAAATGATTGCGATAGGTACTTAGTGTCGCTCGGTGTCCAACTTGTAGCCTTTTTTAAATACTTTTGGACAAAATATAACATGGTTTAAAAAATATTGGAATCGATTCAGTTACTTATTCTGAACAAACTATATTCAGGTTGTTTTGATATGGAAAGAAAAAATCGAGTGCGAGCAGGGTCGAACCTGCGACCTTCTGATTCAGTACACCGGACGTCTTAACCAATCCGTCCGTTCGTCTTCGTCTTAAACAGCTGTAGTTCCCTACGCAGGGTTTGCGTATAAAAATATTAAAACATTTATTCAAGTTTCGCATATACTAAAAATAATGTTGTAGATTTGTAGGCCATGGATGCGAATCCAGACAAGCGAATTATTATTAGCCGTTTGTGTCCCACTGCAGAGCAAAGGGGGCCTCCCTTCCCTTTTTCTACTCATCCCTATCCAGTGCCGTTATTCGCCAATCCTTGTGAAAAGAGTCATGTTCGTCCCGCCATCTCCTTCTGGGCCTGCTGCGATGCCGTTTGCTGCTGTTTGGGAACTATTGTGTTGTTATTTTAGCCCATAGTTCCTCCGGCATGCCACAGTTGTGGCCAGCCCAGTCGAATTACTTTGTGTAATTTATTTCATCGCCACTACTCTCAAAATAGTAAAGGAAAACATCGTGAGGAAACTGGCATGTCTTAGAACTAACAAGATCGAAGACATGTGATATTTACCGACCCGCACTGGGCCCGCGTGGTAGATTACAGCCTACTCCCTCTCATGGAGAGGAGGCCTGTGTTCTAGCAGTGGGAGCATTAAGGCTGATCAAGATCTTGCAAGCATACCATGCATATGTATCTTCTTTTCTAACCCCTTCTACCCTCCAGGCAAACCCGCACTCCAACTAAATCAACTCCTGACCTCGTTCTTCTACCACGACACGAAGTACACAGTCAAGTTGCTGCAAACTGATCAGGTCCTACTAGCGAAGCCCCCGGACAATGTCAAGGATTCAGACCTAATGATGTAAGTGTTCTTCTTGGTGGTAACCTGTGGGACTGCTGGCATGCCTCGCATCATCATTTTTATTTTGGGACAAGCCCGCCACACCGTTCCTAAACCACTGCAACTTCTGTGCGCGGAGAAGAGACGTGCAAAATTTTGACAACTCACAGAAGAGACGAGACGCGATGTGAAATTCAATCAATGTGATTGGTCGATCCCCGCACGTCTCCTTTGCGCTCAGCTTGGGTCGGCTTTGGTGGGGTCACAAAATCTGATTCAAATCGGGAAATAATATTTTTATAATCATTTCAAGCGGACAAAGTCGCGGGAAACAGCTAGTGCTAAATCCCAACTATCTTAATTCTATCCTAACTAATATTATAAATGAGAAAGTAAGTTTGTTTGTTACCTTTTCACGCCTAAATCACTAAACCGATCATCCTGAAATTTTGAAAATACGTTGTCAGGTGTACAGAAACGGACATAGAGTACTTTTTCCCGAGGAAAACAACAATAACCCTTAACCTCCCATCTTGGCAGGGTCGCCATGTAAGGTGGTCTTTAGGGAGTTGACACAAACACAAGTAATTAGGATGAATCCTCGGGTAATACTGACTACAATAATGGTTCATACGATATAAAGAGTACATATGAAGACATTCAGAGATACATACTACATATTATAATTACAACTAAAGGTTCTACCACACTATATGTTGTTCGAAATAAATAATTATTTGATTTGATTTGAATAACGTTCATACGATAAAAGATTTTGCCACGTGTCTTTCGAATCAAATTATTATTTATTTATTTCTGTTATTTAACAATTTATGTACACACTAAATACTGGAAATAAGAAAGGAACAGAAAATAGTACAAAGGTGATGCTTATTTCTAAAGAAATCTCTTTCAGCATACCTGCGAAAGGAGATACTAAAAAAGAGATGTAGACATAGTGTGTAAAAGAAGAAGAGAAAATGGAATACATAAAACGTAAAGCAGAACTATTTAAACACAATAAAATAAGAATATACTAACATACGTATAATACAAAGACAAAACATAACAATACTGTAAATACAATAAAATAACTAATAATAAATACTTATGCAACTATGACGAAATGGAAAGATAAAAACGAAACGAACGAACGAACATTTTTATTATAGAAACGATTTGAATTAAATAGTAGTGCGAATTGATTGTCAAATTCTTAATTAACGTGAGCGAAGCCGCGGGCAAAAGTTATTATTAAAAGAATCACTGATCAATGGCTTCATACGCACACATACGAAGAATTGGAGAAGTTAGTCAAACTGTAAAGATCTTTCTTCCGTTGAAATGCACACCAAACACACGTAGCGTGGAGTGTACTCGTGGGGAGGTTCCACAAGCACACTCTACACTTACATTGCACAGACACGCACTACACTCACATTACAACACTCCCCCATGTACAACATTAAGTATCTAAATATTTTTTTTGTTGCAATTTTTTTTTAAATTTTTGACTTGTTTACTATTTTATTTTAATTGTTAAATATTTTAATGTTTGTATTTGCAACGCTGTCATCTCCCTCTTGGAGGTGTGCGTTAATAGCTGCGACATAGTTTTTAACTAATGCAGCTATTTACGTACTCAATTACTTTGTGAAATGTGTTTTTGTTCCAATAAAGATATTTGAATTTGAATATTATAATTTTCTTTTTTCCAGGTTATTGCAGAAGCGAGAAGGCCAGCCTTACATGCAGATCCTGACCATAGGAGACGACCGTCACTTCCTCATCTGGGGCCACCCTCCCACGCCGGAGAGCGGCAGCAACGCTAAGACCATCTGCTACATCTTCGACCCCCACATGCTCAACGAGATTGGAGGAGTTGAAACGTATAAACTGTGAGTAATGCTACCAGCATTAGTAGAACCGATGGTAAGCGTAAGGTTAGGGGACCTCAGGCTCGGTAGTGCGAGTTCTCTAATATCAATATAATTAATGAACAATCGAGATGATTAATAGTTAGGTAGGCAAACCAAGTCTCATACAACCCAAGTCCAGCCACCCACCACGATCACTTACAACACACACCAAACACACACACACACACATAGACACATTTACACCTACGCATAAACACACGCACACACACCAACAAGAGCACGCATGCATTATTTTTAATGATTATTATTATTTTTTTGTTTTTGATGCTTATATGTTTTAACATTAGTACCAAAAACGGGTGAAGACTGACTCCTGTAACACAGGTCTCACCTAGCACAGGAGTCAGGGTTTCAAATGGATATGTATAACTTTTTTCTTTGTGTCAATAAAAACATTTTATTTTTATTTTTTTTTGCCTTAGGCTCGGTGGAGCGACGATCTTCGCAGGGTGGCTGGATGAGAGTTGCTGATAATCGAGTTGAGTGCTGTGAGATTGAAGAGGTCTATGTCCAGCAATGGACTATTGTAGGCTGATGACGAAAACCAGCCTTTACTCTCCGTCTGTAGAACAAATACCTCTTGCAGGCAAAAACTAGTGTTATAATAAAATTATTTCTTTCTTGACAATCCAGCCACCGTAGCATGACCACCGTAGACAAGAATTTCTTTGACGGAAGAATCGACAAAATGACAGATAGTGCAAAGAAATCTGTCATTGTGTCGACACAAAGAAATCCTTGTCTACGGTGGTCATGCTACGGGGGCAGGATATCTTATTGGCAAAAATATTGAGCTTCCATAGAAACGATTATCCCGTACAAGCCGACATGCACCAGATTGTGCTTTTTGCAAACAATTTAACTAAAATGCTATAAAATAATTATATTTACGATTCAAAAATCAACGTAAATACGTTTACACCGCGCGCTCGTGGTAGGACCTCAGATTGTCTAGCAAGACGTCTAAAAGCATTGTTGTTTTATTCTCTATCCAGATTGGGAAAGAGATGGCGCTTGACTCTTTAGTTCCGTCCTTTTCCCACACCAGAGTGACGTTAAAACAAAACTGCTTTCAGGCATTATGGTAACGCTTGCGGTGTGACGTTAAGGCGCGAAGGCGGCGCCTTCTTGCGCTACGCCGGCATCACCTCCTTCGTGGTCGACTTCTTGGCTAATTACGGGAATCTGGGCGATAAGACCACGCCGAAGCCGACCGCCACGCTCACCAGCATTGAGGTAAGCAGATAATGTACTACATTCCTTTCACCCGAATTCCAAAAAGGAGGAGGTTACGTATTCCACCCGCATATTTTTTCTTTTTGTTCATGTATGTATGTTCACCAATTTCTCCGTGATTACTGGTTCGATTTAAGTGATTCTCTTAAGAATACTTTTTATATTGAGCATATCTCATATCATCCTTCACAAAGTCGATCAATCGCGGACGAATGTCGATGGCCATTCATTCACATTCGTACTCAATTCCTCACGACTTTTCCACATTCCTCCGCATCACATGCCCTCACCACGACAACCGATTACCACACAACTTTTCCATTTGTACTATATATATACAAGTGTATGTTCCTCCTCAGATAGTCCAAAAGGAGCCCCTGATCCGCGCTCCATCCTACGGGCTGGACCTCAAGGCTCTGAAGATCCATTGCCTCAGCGAGTGGGACAGTCTGAACATCCAGTCGCTCATTGAGAAGAAGAGGGAGGTAATATCATCATCTGCTTAGCCTTCTCCCAACTTGTATTGGGGTGGCTTCCAATATAACTAGATATGGCTGAGTTACTGTCACAGATTTTGCTTGTGCGATCCAGGATTTTGAGTTGTGGTCAGGTTTAAATTATAGTATAGACGTGGTTCGTATTTTTTTATCCGACAACAAAGCCAAAAGGAAGGGTTAGGCTTGTAGCAGTCTATTCAAGGTGTACACGGACCCTTCACGAAGCCGACAACCAAGCATTATTTACATCAAACTAAATAACTCTACGCAAAAATTGTTACTGGGAAACCACATTTTTTTTTGGGTAAAAAATCACGTTTTACGGTAGGACTCCATGTAACGCACTCAAAACATTGTGCTGATGGGTGCATTGAGTGGTACATGGGTCGTGGAGGTATTTAAAGTAAAGTTATAACATAAAAAAATAAGTGACAAAGTTGGAACTTTGGCCCCAATATAACTACAATAACTAGAAGGTTCCCAGGTATGGTCTAGAACAAAAAAAATATCGCAATGACGGAGAGAACAAGTGCCTTTCGGCTTCGTTAAGGGTACTTTTACACCCATTTTTATGTATGTATGTTTGTTTGTGAGCAAATCAAGTATCTTGACTTGGCTCGCGAGGTTGTCGACATGGACGTGATCATTGTATGATAGAACCACTTGCTTATTTGCCAGGAGCCTCGACGAATACCTAAGGAGGTTCTCATTAAGCAGCTGGATCAAGGGCTCGATTCAAAAAGCGGTACTCCTGTACACGGCTTGTATTCTTAGAAGGTCCCTTGCTCTGGAGCCCTGACCATCGCTAGCTTGGATCCTGTTCCCGGTATTTATAAATGTAAGAAGTACTATAAACGGTAATAGTTAGTTTGTGGTGTTGTAACTTCGCCTCGGATTTTAAAACCTGCTTACTTCTGGAGTAAATAACCGTGTCCTCTTGATTCCAGGGTCAGTATCCCGTGGGGTCGCTGAGCGCGGTCAGTCTGGCGACCTCCCGAGCTAACTCCAAGAAGAAAGTTGGAGAGTTCTACCAGTTGATACCGCCTAAAGAGGTAAGTTTTGATGGAAACTTATTTTGAGCTGGTAATGCCCGTTGTCACTGTTACTAAGATCAGATTTCACCAATGAAATTGAACGCGTTCAGTACATTTAAACGGAGTTCAAAAGATAGTTCAATTATGACACTGCTCTTGAACGCATTTGTATCATTATCATTATTCTCTTGCCGTTCTCCTAATTTATTTGGGGTTGGCGCAGCATGTCTTCTTCTTCGATGCTTCTCTATCACTCGTTATCTTAGCATTTTACTCCTTCCTAGCCATATCATCGTTCATACAGTCCATCCATCGTTTCTTTGGTCTTCCTCTACTCTTATAGCCATTCACATAAATAGGTACTTTAAATTTTCCTCACGACGTTTTCCTTAGGCCTAATCCACATCATTACGTCACGACGTCGTAAACGTGAAACGGTGCGGTGTCGTGGAGCGGCGCGTTGACATGACGTGCAAATTTACGTTACCGTGTCGTAAAAATGCACGTTACGATGCTTCAACGTTACACGTCGTGCCTTGTAAAATTCCGGTATATTTTTCACTCATGAACCTGTGAAATAGCAGTCTCCTAGATATGGACCGCACAAGACGTATTCTGCTCCTGCTATTGTTAAAAAGACGCTTAAAGAAAAACGATACGAAAAAAAATTCTGGGTGCACCCATATCTTTCAATTGTGAATACTTGGATAGTAGCTTCCGAGTTCCGATGACGTCCGATGCGTCGTTTTGCGACCACCCAAGTTGCCGTACCGTGCATTACCACGTCACGTTAACGTGCCACACCGCGACACCGCACCGTTTCAAGTTAACGACGTCGTGACGTGATGATGTGGACAAGGCCTTAATATTCCTCCTCATTATACGCCCATACCATGACATCTGATTATTAGTACTATTGAACTGCCTGCCTGTAAGTTGCATAATTGTCAGCAAGTAGAGAGAACATCGATGTGCAATAACAGTTTCAGGGGGGTTACCATAATGTCTTAAAGCAGGAGTAATTCTAATGTGGGAAAGAGAGAGCTATACAGGTCTTCTAGCGCCTGATAGGTAAGTGTAACGCGAGCTACTGTCCGGGCGGGCGGCCTTTAGCCCCGCTGCATCAGTGCAGGTGTCCGCGGGGTTGAATGTTGGGCCGAACAAGTTTGAATTTTTAACCGACTTCTAAAAAAAGAGGACGTAATGTATTCAGACAGCATCTTTTATTTTTCATGTATGTTCACCGATTTCTCCGTGATTACTGGTCCGATTTAAGTGACCGTTTTTTCGTTTGGTAGACAAAGCTCGCGCAGTAGTGCCATATAAATGACTTGACTATGCTCCATAGTATTTTTTCATCTTGGCCTGGCCTATGTCGATGACATGATGGAATAACTTCAATCTAGTTACAATGTTACATTAATAAATGTCAAGAATTTGTGTGGAATACAATAGCTAAAAAGGGTAAAATAAAATCTTTTTCTGCAAAAAAAATAACCGACTTCCAAAAAAAAGTTTCGCCTCCAAAAATTCGCCTCTATACTTTTTTTGCAAGTAACTGGCATGCTATCTACTTGACTTTTATGCAAGTTATTGACTGTGAGGATCATGTTCCCTCCGCGCCCTCCAGAACCCGCCCGAGCTCCCCGTGACGCCCGAGGCCCCGCCGCCGATGATGACGACCGAACAGGTCATGTCCTTCCGCGGGGAGAACTTCTTCCTCTATGCACCCAAAATCGATGCCCACATGTTTGGAAGGTAAGTTAATATTAAATAGATTTAGCTTATATTTCTTAAAAAAACAACAGTTTAAAAAAAAAACGCTCGGTGTCATTAGTTCCATTATTTTCAGATTCTTTTAAAACGGAACTAGTGATAAAAAAAAACAGTCACTAGATCCATCATGGAACTGTTAATGGTACTAGTGACAACGAAGGATTTAAAAATGGAACTAGTGATAACAAATTAAACATTAGTTCCATTATTTTCAGATTCTTTTAAAACGGAACTAAAGTCTGTTTTTTAATCTCGGAGACTAAATTGATAAGTACAAATGGCAAACTTACATAGATTTCAATACTATTTAAGTCAGTATTGACATTTTCATTTGTCAATTTAGTCTCCAAGATTAAAAACAGACTATAGTGATAAAAAAAAAACAATCAGTAGTTCCATCATGGAACTGTTAATGGTACTAGTGACAACGAAGGAAAAATACGTGTGACGGCCACCTTTTTACTTTTTGAAGTAACACGTCCTTCTAGACCTTGATTCTACCCAATCACAAGTGAAGCAAAAAGACGCTCCCTCACCAGAAGCATTCGCTTGTAATGTAACAGTTCTGATCACTTGCGTCTGTACACAATCGAATTTTGTTTACAGGAAAATGTTCTCGTTGAGGGAGTACTTTTAGAAAGTTTTGAAATGTAAAATAGGCCATTCTAGTCTTGAGTTTTCCCATGGTATAATAATATACTTGGCCTGGTATTCTCTTCCCACGATGGCCTAAGACTACGTCACGATAAGTGTTACCTGACATTGATCGTCCTTTTCAGTAAATTTAGGGACTTTCTCGTTTAGTGAATGAAAATAAAATAAATTACTAACTAGCTTAACTATTTAGTAATTCGTGTGATTCATCTATTTAGTATTAAACTAAATTACATATTGAATTATTAGTTCATAATTGCAATCACACACCGTGGCAACACATCGACCGCATCGCAACTGATGACGTATTCTTTGGCAGTCGTACTTGCAACCACTAGACTAGAGAGGCAGTCAGTAATAAAAGTAATCTTGTTCTTCTACGTGTTATTTCATTTAACCTCAGGGACGACATGATACCCCTTCCCAAGGAGGAGCCAGTGCTGCACAGTCCGGTCGATCTAGCAGACAACAACTACCACTCCCAATACAAGCAGGTGGATGCGGAGAAGTGGATCCTGAGAGGCACGCGGCATATGGCCAGTTATAGGTGAGCATTCATATTAATTACTTACATCAACATTGTACCCTTAACTTATATAAACAAAAAGCAGTGATAGCCTAGTGGTGTGACCGTCGGACTATCAAGTCATAGGTCTCAAGTTCGAACCCAAGACACGCACCTCTGATTTTTCGGATTCATGTGCCTTTCGTATAATTATCACTTGCTACGGTGAAGGAAAACATCGTGAGGAAACCAGCATGCCTGAGAGATATTTTTCGACGGCATGTAAAGCCAAGTCAGATGCCCATGGGCGTCATAAAAATTCTGACACCAGGCTAAGCAGGCTAAGTACTAACCACACGATAAAGAAAGATCTAAACAAATCACGTTACCATCCCACAGGTACCAGCTCTTCAAGACGTTCACAGCCATCCCCTGCTGCGTGGCGGCGCTAGGCATGTTACACCGTTACAGGGCGCGCGCCTGGAACGAGGACATGTTCGACGAGACTCTGGATGTTGGCTGGAATATGTTTCGGGTAACTGTCGTCTCTTCCATATTGGAAATCGAGTTCTGGAACTCAAATGGAGCTGGGCTGGGCTGGGCATGACATCTAGCAAGACGCGGTGATGGCAGTTGGAGTAAAGTTGTGACCGAGTGGCGTCCAAGGAATGGAAAGAGAAGTGTTAGTCGTCCGACGGCGAGATGCGCAGGCGACATTGTTGCCATCGCGGGAATATTCTGGATGAGGCTGGCACTAGAACGTGGAGCTTGGCACAAGCAAAGAGAGACACCCAGCAGTGGGTGAAGCCGGGCTGTGGATGAAGAAGTGTCGTATCGTAATCGTCATCAACCACAGCCTGAATTCAGCCACAGCTGGGTTTAGGCTTTTCTTTTTGTGACTATCTCCAGGTTCTTGTGCCAGTCTCGTCGAGGATTTTGCCCCCAAAGCAACAAAGTTGTCCACCCATCACGCTGCCGGAAGACCGTTCCTTTTTTTCTCAGTTCTTGGAAGTTACTCGACAATCTTTGGCCATCGTTTAGAGATGGACAAAGAGGATTTTTCACTGGACGCCTGAGGGAGGACATTGCGACCTCTAGGACAAAACCCTCAACATTTTCTGACAGTTTTCAGTATTTCGCTTATATCTCTTAAACTAAGGACATTTTGTGGACCACATTAGATGACAAAGTTGAAAAACATTGAATTTCCTAAAAGTTCGGTTGGTGAACCAAATTTCCAAGCCCAAAATTAACTAAGATACAGCCGATCAAAGTTTCTTAAAATATTAAAAATAGCATAACTATTTATTACCACCATTTCTATGTTAATTATGTTGATCAGTCATCAATATCAACGTCTTGGAAACTATAAAGAAAGAAATGTATTTTATACAACATTAGTTTTAGTATATGCGAAACCTGAAACATGTTTCTAGTATTTTTATGTAAAGAATCTATGTACCAAATTTAAAACTGTATCATGAAAAATCACAAAGTTATTGGCATGTTCTGTTACCCGGTTGTCCGCACAGAAACGTGGTCCCCACGCGGCGCCGCCGCGCACGCCTCTCCAGCGTCGTCTTGATCTCATTGATAATAATAATTTGGCAGTAGGTACCTAAATGATTGCGATAGGTACAGTGTCGCTCGGTGTCCAACTTGTAGACTTTTTAAATAATTTTGGGACAAAATATAACATGGTTTATAAATGATTGGAATCGATTCAGTTACTTATTCTGAACAAACTATATTCAGGTTTCGCATATACTAAAAATAATGTTGTATGGAACTTATCTCACACCAAAAATCCTACTCGACAATCTTTGGCCGTCGTCGTTTAGAGATGGGCAAAGAGGATTTCTCACTGGACGCCTGAGGCAGGACATTGCCGTCGAGGTAGACCGCGACAAAGGTGGTGTGATGATCTGATCTTGTTTTTGGTGCAAATGTGGCCAGAGATCGCGTAACATAGAGATGTCTGAAAGGAGAAAGGGGAGAGCTGAACGAAAATTTGTAGGCTAACAAAAAAGGTAACAGTGTGTTCAAAGAATTACTGAAGCGACACATCTGCCAAAATTCTTCTTGCAAGAACGTAGCCCGCGGAATTCAAATTCTTCCTCTATGACTTTGCCAAGGATGACTGGAATTACGTCGCCATGTTTTTGGCCCGATGCCGAACACATATTAATGGTTTTGAAGTTATCTACAAACAACTATTATGTATTATTATACTGGGAACCTTACTTTTGGCAGATAAATAAAAATTTTGGCAGACGTGTCCCTTTTTTTGTTTAACAAATGTAGTTTCCCACTGCTGGGCAGAGGTCTCCCTTTCAGCTTCTTTTTCGCTCCCTCTGTCATGTGCAGTTTCAGGCCATGTTTGTCCCGCAAACACGGTGTCACTCTACTTCCAAATAATGATTTTGATCTCTCATCGGAGCGTGTGTGCGCAGGAGTCGCTGCTGGAGCGCGGCGGGCCCGTGCGGCGGCTGGTGCTGGGCGAGCTGAAGGACACCTTCTCGATACGCGACCGCGAGTATAAGCACAGGGTACGTGGAACAACATATTTCAGTGTATCTTTTTGAAGGCAGTTGTTTGCTACAAGCGTCGCCGTGGGAGAGCGCTGTGTGCTTGGTCAGTCATCTTGAATGAAGTGATAAGTTACATTTAGCGCTATCTTTTGACAAAGTTTTTAGCGAGAAACTCTGATGCTTGCTACTTTTTTCAGCTACTAATAGGTAGCTGAAAAAAAGTAGCAAGCATTTAACGCCATCTACGCAGAACTAATTTGACAGTTATCTGCACCCATTGAGCCCGGAACTTTTATTTTTGTATTATCTATTACATATTTTTTGATTATTTGGAGAGAGTGGCTTTATCTTTAAGCAATAGCAAACAATATCTCCGAGCAAAGCAAAAGGTACAAAAAAAACATTGCAAAGAAAGACATGGAATGGCAAAGATAATCATACAATTACATACCCGTACAATAGCATATAATAGAATAAACAGCTTAGCAAAGCATATCATAAGGCTTCAACTTCACCAAAACGGATACGAGCGAAGCGGTGCGGTGATGTGCAAGATTCAACCATTGAAGGGAGTGTCGAGAGACGCGATGTAATTTTTAGGGTACGGAAGTACCCGAAGAGGTACCTAACGGGACCCTATTACTAAGCCTCCGCTGTCCGTCCGTCCATCCGTCTGTCGATCAACGGGCTGTATCTCATGATCCGTAATAGGTAGACAGTTGAAATTTTCACAGAATGTGTATTTTTGTTGCTATTATAACAATAGAAATAATTTAAAAATTCAAGGGGGCTCGTACTACGATGGGACGGAACCCTTCATGCGTGAGTCCGACTCCACCTTGGCCGGTTTTATCTTTATTACACACCGAATGTAATTAGTCGGTTACCCCAAGGCTCCTCTCCGCTCCGCTCATCTTCGCTTTAGTGGAGTCTGTGCCTTAGGGTGTTACCACACAAATCGATCGAGGCCTTCGATCGATGGTAGAATGAATAAATCGAGGTCGATCGACAGTTTCTACTACACCAATTGATCGATCGTAAAATTTCTACCATCATCGATTGGTGTGCTAACACCCTTTTTCTCCGGTGGCAAATCATCGAATGACCTCGGCGGAGCGGAAGAGAGTGTCAGACTTGTACTGACTAAAACCCATCCATGTTCCTTCTTAGCCCTTTGTGTTCCAGGGCGGCGGTATCTCTTTCGAACGGTCCCGAAGCCCGTGGTATATCTCGTATAATAGAAAACAGTAGAATAGAGTAAAACAAAACAGAATTTTTCTCTTACTTAATGATTCGTTTTTGTCATCATGTCTTCTTGTAGGTGCGCGGCATCGCAGTGTGGGGCAAGTTGGTATCCAGCAACCCCAAGGTGTACGACCTGTGCCGAGGGATCGAGCACTTCTTCCGGGAGTCGGACTCTGGAATACTGCAAGTGAGTGGAACGGCTTACGGTAGAAGCTTCAGGCTGGCCCGCGAAATTTAAATTATCTTCGTATTTCTACGCCCTGTCACTGCTATAGTTGTGGTCTTTCTAACCGGGTGCAGCTGAATACCAGTATTTCATATGGAGCGACTGCCTATCTGACCTCCACAACCCAGTTAGTACTGGATAATACGATACCCCTTGGTAAGACGGGTTGTCAGACTTTCGGGCCACTGACTACCTGTAACGGCTGTCAAAGATCTACAAATGACAGCCAGGAAGCTTCTTGCAATTTGAAGGTCAGTGTTAATATAACATTTGCGCCCGCAACACGTATGTAGTTACATAAATTTAAAATCATGAAAATCATTAATACAACTCTCTAAGTTCATTTAATTCCATTCAATGACTTTCATGAAATAGTCATTGAATGAAATTGAAAAGTAAGAAAATTTGAATTTCGCGGTCTACTCGGGCACTTTGTTAATAAGGAGAAATGGAACTTATTTAATCAATGGCTTTAAGTAATGCTGAGCAAAGGGTCGTGAGTTCGATCCTCTTTTGGGGTATAAATCTAGAAATGTCCAATTATTATGTCCACATTAATGAGATTTTCCGTTGGTAATTTATAAGCGGTAAGCCTTCTGTGACATAACATCACGCCTGTAATCCCCGAAGCGTTAGGCAGAGGTGTACCTAAACCTAATAGTACAGCCACATTTCACCAGTTATGTTTAAGTCCCATGAAATACGGGGCGAGCCTTTTGTCATCAACCGGCCGCAAATACCGACTACATGGCTGCTACTGAGGAATCATGAATCGTACACGTCTAATATTGACCTGTCAAAGAGTTTATGACAGCACCGAACGATTCACACGTCAACTACTCCGATTATACCATTATAACCAAATGAACCCCGCAGGTGCCCGGCGAGTACGAGACGGCGATCTGGTACGAAGGTGGCAAGTACTACTTGTACCATCCCTGGCCAGCTGATAAATATGGAAACAGGGTGAGATGCATTAATTTTTATATCTATACAAATATATATGTAGGATATGTCAGGATTTATTCCGTTAGGCTCGTACATCATGTGGGCAGACGATGGGTTTCGTGCTATGAAAATACACTGCGTGCGATATACTGTTCTATTAAACTAACAAATTACTTGAAATTACAACTTAACACAATAACACGGGGCACAATGAATCGAGTACAGTTCCAGGACGTCTCAACTCCTCCGCCAATCAGCCATTGACTGTCGTCCTCGCCTCGAGCTGTAACATCAAGGCTCTGTAGAAGTAAGCTGTGGTGAGGGTAGACTTGTAAGGTAGGTCGCGTGACGTCACCACCAGCGCACTTGTGACTCATTTTATGTCCGTACTAATGACCGGATCCAACATATAAAATAGAAATGTCTGTTTGTAATTTCAAAATAACAGCTTTTTACTGAATGCATGTAATATAATTTTTTAAACTGACACAGCCACTAACATTATCATTAACACGGAAAACGGGATATTTGCCATGTTTACTATTTGTTCTATTTATTTGTTTGTTGGGTTTGTTTTGTTTGTTGTTTGCTCACAAACATCCACCCACAATAATTTCAGTTTATCCGTGATCATGGCGCTTGCAACAGCGCCGAAATATCGTGTACTCAAAACAAATAGTAAACATGGTAAATATCCCGTTTTTAAATTTAATAATAATGAATGCAATGAAAGTATTTACGGTACTTGTATCTGTTGCCATATACTGGTTAATACGACGTACCCTTACGTACGTCTTACCCTTGGTAAGACTGGTCGTCAGGCTTTCGGCCTTCTAACTATCCAGAACGACTGTCAAAAGATCTACTAAATTAAATGACAGCCAGAAATAATAAAAAATAAATAAAAACAATCTGGCCAAATGGGGTATCATCAACCCTTCCCAAATGCAATGTCAGTGCAGCAGATGCCCCGCCTCCTTTCTTGTCCATCCTGCACAACCACCTGCACCTTCCAGGATTTAAACGAAGCCAACGAAAGAGCTGTGCAGGTGGCAATATACTGGTCGGGTATTATTTGAGTCTATCGACACGCAAAGAAAAAGATGACAGCCGGGACCAACGGCTTAACCTGCTTTCCAAGGCACGGAGGGAATAGTACCTATCTTTAATTCCTTAAGCCCTTTGCCACCCTCGCCAGGTTGGTCTACAAGATGGAGGCAAAGGCTGCGTGATGTACTTCCCCCGCGTGGCGCGTCTCTGTGAGTACTTCATGGACAACGTCTCTAATATGAAGAGGAAGCCGTTCAGCATCAGCGATGTCCAAGTCACCATACAGAGCAAGGACATGCCGGAGCCTGTTAATAAGATGAAACGTGAGTCATTATCATAAGCATTATTTTAGTTGACAAATGTTCTCTACTTGACATCGACTTAAAGCGGTGCCACATCGTTGGGTCCTGTTCTTTTCACAATCAGTGGATTAATAGGTCCTGAAGGTGAACGAGATCATCGGTAATACTTCAACATTTGGATCCATTGGCCATTTGTTTAGTACGCTGGTAGGTACTGCGTGTTGAGCTTAATATATTTGGCGGATTTTCACTGAACCATTTGGAGCGGAGTGGAGCGGAGTGAAGACGTTCAGAAATCGTCGAATCACAGTTGTTGAAATAAATAATATTTTGTCGTCTGCTTTGCTCCTACACGGTTCTAATACAAAACGAACGTAATACTAATAGTGTTTCCGGATAATACCACTCGGATTGGTCGTGTCGAGTTGGTTCAGCGATGGTAGATGCCGAACGGAATTTTCAGCACTGCCCGAGCCAAATGAAAGCTGAAGATGTTAAGTAATTAGGATAAGTTATAGAATCAGGCGTAACTATGCGGGGAAATCCATGATATGAAAAGGCCTGGATCTTTGTCGCGGAATTTAAAACTCAAAAATTTGCATAACATTGATTAAAGTGTAGTAATTTATTTTGGTCGAATTTGTTGTTATAAAATACCGTCACAACTTGAATGCGTGCTTCTCGTCTCGCTTTGAACTTACTCGCAATTGTGTTAATGCTCTAAAGCCCATTTTAACGATGTCTTTTCGACTGTAACCTTCCAGCGATAGCGCCCGGGCGCTGGATAGTGCGCGGCAGCTTCCACGAGGGCGACGCGCGCTTCCCGGAGGAGCACCGCGGGCGGCAGGCCACGCCCACCGCCATCGCGGCGCTGGCCATGGCCACCGTCGTGGACCCCAACGTGTGGACCCAGGACGACGTGGACGAGGTCAGCTCTACCACCATTCTTTATAATACGTGCAAAAGTATCCTTCACGAAGCCGAAAGGCATTAGTTTTACCCGTCTTTGCGATATTTTATTTGTTCTAGACCATACCTGGGAACCTTTTAGTTACGGAGATATTTCGAGTCAAAGTTCCAACTTGATCACAAGTTTTTTTTAAATACATGTTTTTATTAACTTTAAATACCTCCACGACCCCCGTACTATTCCATGCATCCATCAGCTCAATGTTTTGAATGCGTTACCTTGAGTCAGAACATAAGATTTCACCCTAAAAAAAAGTCGTTCCCCAGCAATAATTTTTCCGTAAACTTACTTAGTTTGATTCTTGGTTGACGGCTTTGTGAAGGGTCCGTTTACACATTGTGTGTAATACCCACTGAATGGTAAGCGAGCTTTGGGTTTTCCTCTGTGTGGCTTTTCTCAAGATACCACCTCAGACAACCTGTATGGTATTCAAAATAAACTGACCTTCTTTTTTTTTTCTTTTTTTTTCGGATTGGAAATCATCAAATGACCCCCCCACTCTGGGCGGAGCGGAAGGGAGTGTCAGACTTGTACTGACTAAAACCCATCCATGTTCCTTCTTTGGCCTTTGTGTTCCAGGGCCGCGGTATCTCTTTCGAACAGTCCCGCAGCCCTGACAGTCCCGCAGCCCTAGATAAACTGACCCTTATAGACAGACTAATTGGTTTCAGTGTATTTACCACACAAAAGTATATGCGATGGTGTATACCATAGTACATTTCGCCAGTTATGTTTTGCGTCCCTGTGGTAAGGTTGCCCTCTATAAACGTAACTGACAAAATGTAGGTGTTGCTATCTGCTTATTACCATAAACTAAAAGAGAGAAAAGACTTTTATTTTACACATACCACAAGTGCACAAAACCTAAATTAAAGAAAATAATATAAAAAAAAGTTAATATTGGTCTCACGGCTGCGCCAAATAGGACCAGTTCAGCAAACTGCTGAGCAGTTATGTTGCTGATGCTGATTTTTAACTAAGCACAAACCTAAACTTCGGGCAGCAACTGAGACAATCCAGATGGAAAAACCCAATAACACTTGACCTGACCTGTGAGTCGAACCCAGAACCTCATGCTTAGCAGTTGTACTAATGACCGCTCCGCCTCGCTAATAAATAAATCTCTACTTTCAGACTTTGATCCGCGGCGACGTGCTGTACCAGAACACGATGGAACACCTTGAGAAGATGGGCATCAGCATGGACCAGCCGCCCACACCAGAAGAGGGCAACGAGGAGGAGAACTTAAGTGCTGACGAGCAAGGCTCCGGGACCTTGGCGGCGGCTGATGTATTGCCCAGGTAGGTACTACTTTATCGTCAGCCTACAGCAGTCCACTGCTGGACATAAGCCTCTCCGATTTCAGCTCTAATCTTGGCAGCTGTCGTCCAGCTACTACCAAACACACTGCGGAGATTTAACCTTAAGCTTGTCGATTCGCGGCCTCTACTCAAGAATACGTCTACCTGGTCGACCTTTGAAGCAACTCCACGTCCAAAGCGCATTTTAAGAAAAAGTATTTCCCTACCCAATCCCAAATCTTCCACCTGGACACGAGTTGCCATGGCTGACCTGGAAGTCTTTGAATAGACTTCGGACTCTGGTTGGCCGAAGCAAGGAAAACCTGTTCAGGTGGAGTGACGACTCTGCCCTGGAGTGTAAATGTGGTGTTGTCTCACAAACGATGGAACACTTGATATTGTGTCTTGGCTCATAGCAGCGCTGGCATCACAGGAGCTGATGGACGCTAGGGAAAGTGCCAAACTCGTCGCCAAATTTTGAGCTGACTTAATTTAAAATTGTCATCGACACACTAAGAAGAAAAAGAAGCATACGGTTGGGAAAATCAGTCATTCGATCCACCTCAGCTCCCCAAGACACGACAGTAACATCTTGGTGTTACTGACGATCTCGCGGAGAATACCAGGGTTATTGGAGAATACCTGGGCATTTATTCAAATTTGGCTGCAGTATCAACACTTTTTGAACGTAAATATACCTAAATGATACAGTCCCTCGAATTTGCCGCCCTTCAACACTTCCTCATCATCTGCATAGCCTTTTCCCAACTATGTTGGGGTTGGCTTCCAGTCTAACCGGATGCAGCTGAACACCAGTTTTTAACATGGAGCGGCTGCCTATCTGACCTCCACAACCCAGTTAGTACTGGGTAAAACGATACCCCTTCGTAAAACTGGTTGTTAGACTTTTTGGGCCACTGACTACCTGTAACGACTGTCAAAGATTTACAGATGACAGCCGGGACCAACGGCTTAACGTGCTTTTCGAGGCAAGGAGGAAACTCGGTATGTAATGGGCGGTCACTCATCCACAGACCAAGCTAGGTAAGCACGGCTTAACCTAAAGATCGATCCGAGCGGCTGTTATTATTTAGCCACGAGCTCCTCAGCACTTCCTAATGTTATTAATTAGGGAGAAGTAGTGCCTGTTTTTTAGAGGAAATTGTCCAGTCTTAAGGTCTAAATCGCTACTTCTTCTTAGAGTGTCGATGGCAGTCTAAATTGTGTCGGCCCAGAACTGAGCCACTAGTTTGGCGCTTTCGGTAGCGTCCATCAGTTCCTGTAGTGAACAAACAACAGGACACGCAGGACACGATACTAAGTGCCCCATCGTTTGTGGAACAGCGCCACATTTACACTCCAGGGCAGAGGCATCAATGAATCTCGACCTGAGCAGGTTTTCCTTACTACTTAAGACGTATTGTGTCTATCTACTGCACTCTGAATACATTAGGGTGATTTAATTGTGAAGATTCATATTTCTGTTCGTCGCAGGTTCAAGGTGTCGGAGTATGACTGTATCGAGACAGAGGTCGGGGACAGCACTTTCACTGGTAAGTTAAGAATACAACATTCGTGGCGCGATCACACCTGGTCGATAGGAAAAAATAAAAATAAAAAGTAGTATAATATTTATCACATTTTATTATACAAGGTGTAAACGGACGCGCCTGCATGAATGGCGCGCGGAAGCACTATATAGGGGGGAAACTCCGCTGCCGCGACAAATTACCGCTCAGCGGACAGACCTCCGGCGTGATCTCATGGCGACATGGAGAGAGCGACTGTCGCAACCCCGTGCAGGGCACGCCACCATAGTGGCGATAAGTCCCCTCTTTGAGGAGTGGCTAGAGAGGCGCCACGGCGCCCTCACCTACCGTCTGACGCAGGTCCTCACCGGACACGGTTGTTTCGGGAGGTTCCTGCACCGAATCGGGCGGGAGGAAACACCCGGGTGTTTCCACTGCGAGGATCGTCCGGAGGACACGGTGGAACACACCGTGGAGGTCTGCCCCGCTTGGGCGGAGCACCGCCGTGTCCTCACAGCGGCGATTGGCGGCGGCGATCTCTCGCGTCCGGCCTTGGTTCAAGCCATGGTCCGGAGCGAGAGAGAATGGGAAGCCGTCACCTCCTTCTGCGAAGCAGTCATGCTAGTGAAGGAGGTGGCGGGACGTGAGAGGGAAAGAGCCTCACGTCCCAGCCGCCGCGGGAGACGCCCTGGGCGTCGGGGGTCACGTGGTGGCTTCCGACCACCTTAGGCGCGGGCCTGTGGACGGCGAGTTATGGGCTAGCTTGCCGTCCGGCCGTCTTATGACGACAGGCTGTGTCGACGGCGCGTTCGTGTTCCACGCGCGCCTCAAAGAGATGTCAGCAATCAAGTAGGGGTCCGCATGAGCCGATGCCTGCCAGGGCTGCGGGACTGTTCGAAAGAGATCCGAAGAGAATCCCTGTCTTCCTGCCCATTTCCGTCCCATTTCGATCCTTCCCTTTCTATCTAAAGTGCTTGAGGCCTGTGTGCACAAGCAATTCTCCGATTTTGTCCATCGGAACTCGCTTATCAGCCCACTTCAATCTGGGTTCAGGCCTGGGCACAGCACTGTTTCCGCCCTTCTTAAAGTGACTGGCGATATTAGGGCAGGACTAGAAGACACCAAGGTAACGGTACTGGTGCTGGTCGATTTCTCAAATGCCTTCAATACCGTTAGTCACGACATCCTTTTAGCCATTTTATCCCATGTCATGGTCTCTCCCGGAGCACTGGAATGGTTCTCCTCTTACCTTCAGGAACGCCAGCAGTCAGTTCATGTTGGGAATTCCTCATCATGTTGGTGTGATTTGGAGACTGGTGTTCCTCAAGGCGGTATTCTTTCTCCTCTTCTGTTTTCTATTTTTATTAATCTCCTTACTTCTGAGCTTCAGTGTGCGTATCATCTGTATGCCGATGACTTGCAGTTGTACTGTCAGGGGAGGGTTGACGAAATTCGAGATCTGATCGACAATTTAAATCGGGACCTGATAGCAATAAATACCTGGTCCGATAAATTTGGTGTGGCAGTAAATCCTAATAAATGTCAGGCGATCATCATTGGCAGCTCTCGCAGTCTATGCAAGTTGAATGGTACAACCTTGCCACCAGTTCTTTTCGACGGTACGGTCGTTCCTTTTAGTACTGAGGTCAAGGATCTTGGCTTGCATATCGATAGCTCTATGAAATGGCATACTCAAGTTGCTCGTGTCAGTCAGAAGGTTACTGGTTCGTTGCGGGCTTTGTACCGCTTGAGAAACTTTTTACCCTCAAATACGAAAACAATGCTTGTACAGTCCTTAATTTTTCCTATCATCGATTACGGTGACGTGTGCTACTTTGACCTGAATGCGGATCTCCTCGACAAACTTGACCGTCTTCTAAATAACTGCATTCGATTCGTTTTCAATTTGCGTAAATATGATCATGTCTCCGAACACCGGACTCTTCTTAAGTGGTTGCCCATACGTCAGCGTAGGGAGCAAAGGGCGCTTACCACCTTGTTTTCTTTTCTTGTTTCTCCCACTTCCCCTAGTTACCTTGCTCCCCACTTTCAGTATATTTGTGCCAACCATAATAGGAGCCTGCGATCATCGCAAAACCGTATGCTTCAATGTCCCTCTCACCGCACTGATTTCATTCACCGATCTTTCTTTGTCCAGTCTATTTCTCTGTGGAATGCGCTTCCCCAGGAAATCAGGATGGCAACCAATCGCTTATCTTTTAAAATTAAAGTTCGTGAGTACATTCGGAAGAAGCTGGCAGTTTCGTCACAACGGTAATGTTTTCCCCATGGTTTGTGTTTTTATTTTGGTATATTCGTGGAAATGTTTATTTACATTAATTTAAATTTTGATATATATTTATAGTATTTGATATATATTTATAGTATTTTATATATCCTTGTAGTTATCTTGTAGTTAATCTTATTGTTATTTAAAATTATTTTCAGATTTACACCTACCACTGCTTGTCTTTGCATCACCCAAAGGTTGACTGGTAGAAAATGCCTATAGCATTAAGTCCGCCTCTGTACTTATGTGCTTGAAGTGTTAAATAAATAAATAATAATAATAATAATAAAGAGATACCGTGGCCCTGGAACACAAAGGGCAAAGAAGGAACATGGATGGGTTTTAGTCAGTACAAGTCTGACACTCCCCTCCGCTCCGCCCAGAGTGGGGGGGGGGTCATTTGATGATTTCCCATCCGGAAAAAAAAAGGTGTAAACGGACCCTTCACGAAGCCATCAACCAAGCATTCTGTGCATCAAACTAAGTAACCCTAAGCAAAAATTATTGCTGGGAAACGCCTTTTTTTTGCGGTGTAAAATCACGTTACATGGTAAAACTCAATGTAACGCACTCACAACATGGTGCTGATGGATGCGTTGAATAGTAAACGGTCATGGAGGTATTTAAAGTAGGGTTGTAAAAACTATTATTGAAAAATAAAATTTGTGAAGAATTTGGAACTTTGACCCCCAATATCTTCGTAACTAGAAGGTTCCCAGGTATGGTCTAGAACAAAAAAATTATCGCAATGACGGGGAAAACAAGTGTCTTTCGGTTTCGTTCAGGGTACTTTTACACCCAATATACGATCTACTGCAAGTTGGACTCTCACTTCCGTTCGTCGTCAACAACTTCCTCATCAAGACCCTACCTTCTACCTGGGTCTCCAAAAATGTATTAATCTTACTCCCTCCCACCAGGCTCCCTGAACCCCGACGCAAACCCCGACGCTCCGCACCTGAAGCCAGTGCTGAAGCAGTTCTTCAAAGAGCACACACACGGCGTGTTCACCGCGCGAGGAGCTTCCGTCGCCATCTGGAAACATGATGGACACTTCTACTTCTTCGATCCTCATGGATGTGATGAAAATGGTGAGTTGACTACATATTTGCTGTCTAGGTAGCATTTTAGGGCGAGGTTTTTTTATACGAATATGGCACAAATGCAGATTCCAGGCTGGTAAGATTTTTTTATTATTAATCGGATCGAAGAGTAGAAGGCTGGGAGGCTTTTGTCCAGCAGTGGGACAATATTAGGCTAAAGAAACATGTGGGGCAAACGTGGTCATCAGACAGGCCTGTTGTGGGAATGAGTAGGCTGTAATCCACCACGTGTGTCCAGTGCTGATTGGGTGGTTTTAGGAATTTTGCCGGCCTCCTCTCGATGATTTCCACAACTTTTGAGGACAGTGGAGAAATGAATTAGACTAAGTAAAGCGCCTGTAAAGGAGTAAATGATGACGTGACGTCTGACAGGGGAGAATGGAAGAAGCAAACGTGTTGCGCCGACCCCGAGTAGAATGCGACAAGGGCAATAAGATGATGATGAGGGCGTCTGACTCGGAACTCGAACAATAACTTAATACTCAGTTAGTGAGGGCCGTTACCACGTGGACCATCACTATTGTACCTAATCATACCTACCTATACAGTGTACATGTGTACCACTACATCACATAACATCACACCTGTAATCCACGAAGAGTTAGGCAGAGGTATACCAAACAGTGCACCCACATTTTGCCAGTTATGTTTAAATCCAATGTAATAGGGAGCGAGCCTATTGCCATCAACCGGCCGCAAATCCAGACTCCGTGGTTGCTTACTGAGAACGATCTGACGGAGTATCCAATAACACCTTGCCCGGACTGGGAATCGAACATAGGACCTCATCTTCAGCAGTCGCGCTTGCAAACACTAGACCAAGGAGGCAGTCACCACTAATTATTGGCAGGAAAACTGACATAAACGATGGGCATTTTTTACTGTTGAACCTAAAAAGTGTCGTCATCTTCTCAGGCCTCCCGTCCAGCGAGCCCCTCGCGACGGCCTGCCTGATGCGCATCAAGGGCTCCGTCAACCAGCTGGCCGACGTGCTGCTCAGCAACCTGGCGCTCGGCAGCGACGACAGCTTCAACATCTCGCCCGTCGCTATCTCCGCCACCAAGCTCAACCCTGAGATTGGGGCGCCGGAGACTAAGCTAGAGGTGACTTGTGGCAGTACTTGCATAACAGCCTTAAAGCTTGGCTTGTGTCCCTATGAACAGTCGGATTCCTAATATTAAGAGAGAGTTTAATGAATGTAAAAAATCCCCTAACGATGCTAAAAGGCACTTGTTCTTCCCGTCATTGCGATAATTTTTTTGTTCTAGACCATACCTGGGAACCTTCTAGTTACGGAGATATTGGGGTCAAAGTTCCAAGTTCTTCAAAAGTTTTCTTTTTTTAAATACAAGTTTTAAATGTTATAACTCCACTTTAAATATCTCCACGACCCCCGTACTATTCAATCCAGCCATCAGCCCAATAATTAGAGTGCGTTACATTGAGTCCTACCGTAAAACGTGATTTTTCACCCCAAAAAAATAAATCGTTTCCTAGCAATATTTTTTGCGTAGAGTTACTTAGTTTGATGTACAGAATGCTTGGTTGACGGCTTCGTGAAGGGTCTGTTTACACCCTGTATAATATTATTATTTTAGACGGCAGATATGTGATGTGGACGATATATTTATGATTTCAGAACAGACAATACCAATGGATCAACAAGGGTACAGCCGCCATACTGATGGGTCCGCGCGGAGAGAACTCCGCCATCGGCAAGGCTGCCGAGAAGTGCGGCATCGTCAGCAAGCCGCCCGCCGCGCCCTTCACGGCGCAGCTCAACGCGCCGCTGTTCGCGCCGCCCAAGGTGAGGCTCTCACGGGGAGAGAGAGCATGAGCTCTGTCACAACGAAATAATACTGGATTATACAACTAGGGACTAGAGTACAATCCTGAGCGGAGCGAGGGATACAAGGACAGAGATGATTTTATATTACGAGTTCTGTACTGTGCTTTTTACCATTGACTGCGAGAAAATAAGTAGTAGTATAGTATTTATAATTATCACATTTTATTATATAATCGGTAATAAGAGAACAACCGCGATAGAATATAGTGAATATAAGTATAGATACTAACATTATAAAGAGGTAAAGTTTGTATGTCATGGGTAATCTTCGGAAATACTGATCCGATTTCGATAATTCTTTCACTAATGGGAAGAAACACAGGTGAGTGCCTAAAGACGGCCGTCGTGCTCGACTCGTCACCGCAGGCCCAAGAAACACTGGCGTGACGATCTGGACTCATTCTTAACGGAGAGAAGAGCCTTCTTAGAGAAGGCAATTTGGAAAGCCCTGAGGGAGTCCTTTGCTTAGAGTGGGAGAGAGCAGGCTGACATAAAAAAATGGGAGGCCACATTATCCCCGAGTGGCATAGGCTGTATTTTAAACATCCCCGTGGGATAATTTTCGACCATAACGCAAAAGAAGTCACAGGTAAAACCTAGTTTTTTAAAACATGTTTGCGGTATTTAAATAATACGCGGTATTTGAAAATTTTTTTTGTGGTTCACGCAGGCCGTGGAGCCCAACCCGGACGAGGACATGGCGGGTCGCAAGCTGGGCCTGGCTGCGGCCGCCGCCTTCACTGCCGCCTCGGATTCTGTTCCTCCACCTCACATGCATCAAGATCACATGTTCAACTTCCTTGGTACGTATATCTCTAAATAATAATAGTTTATTTATAAATTGTAAAATGTGCCACTTGCACCTTTACAATAAAAAATCTTAAGAGCGTTAACGTGTTACGGCATTTCATACAATCTTTCAAGTGTTTTTTTTTTTTTTTTAAATTAAATTTCGTACGCATAAGCGGGATACATAAGTCTAAAAACTTGACAGAGAACTTTTCGAAACGTCTTTTAAAAAAAAAAGATAATTGGAAATATTTTTATGGAAAAGCTAAAATCGGGTCTTATTTATCTGTACCACTATTTTTCGAAAATGTTCTCAAATAAAAAAAGTTGTTAAATGGAAGGATCCTTCCATTTAGGCATTGTCTAGAAAAGCTTATAATACTGGGCTGGACAGAATATAAACGCGCTCAAGGCAGGGCACCGACGTGATCAAGACGCGTGCTGGAAGCTGTCTGTACCGAGTGGTTCACACTGCAGGAGACCACATGGCTTTGAGACTTGGCATATGTGGTCGAGATCCTCAGCAGAAAATTGATACATTTTGTAATAATGTGAATGCTAATATTGACAAATTATATTCTCACAGACGCCGGCGCCGATTACTACCTGAACCACTTAAAGAAGACAGGTCGCAAGGAACTCGCCGTTGAAGACCTAGGAGAGAAGTTCGAGATGGGAGCCAACACCTTCCACATCGAGCTGGGCGAGCCCATGAAACTGCCGCTACGCCTGCCGGATGAGGAGCCCGGGGTGAGTTCGGCCCTACATAAATTCGAAGCGCGTACTTTGTCTGGTCTAACTGTATGTGCAGTAAGGCGAGCTAAAAAGGAACGAAGCGCATACATTATCTGCTGTGACTGTACATTTAAACCAGAAAAAGAAGAAGTTATTTGCTTCGGAAGTCTTCGTGATCCCGAATTATCACGAACGTTGAACCACAGTGCGGTTTCTCTGTATCTCTTTTTTTCTGATGGGAAATCATCAAATGAGGGGTCATTTGATGATTTACACTCCCCATTTGACACTCCCTTCTGCTCCGCTCGCTCTGGGCGGAGTGTCAGACTTGTACTGACCAAAACACATCCATGTTCCTTCTTAGCCCTATGTGTTCCAGGGCCGCGGTATCTCTTTCGAACAGTAAGTCTAAGGTAGCCTCATAGTTTTGTATTGCCGCGCCTTGTAGTTGTGACTTCTCAGAGAAGTTCGAGATAGGTGCCAATATGTTCCATATAGAACTGGGCGAGCCATGAAACTACCGCTACGACTGCCAGGGACCTAAAATGTCCGATATTTAGCACAATCATAAGGCTGAGGCCAAACAAGCGTAATTTTTGTGAGTCGCGTAAAATGAGTCGTAAAATTTACGCTGCATTCGGTTTCATAGCAAGTCCTCACAAACACAATAACAAACAAAAACATAAACGTGACTCTTCAATTCTGCGACTCATTTTACGCGACTAACAGCTCTAAAAATTACGCTCATTTGGCTTAAGGCGTGTGTGTTCGAATGAATAATGTTCACACTGTTAAGAAACAGGTGGCCTCTTTACGAGAAAGACTGAGCTGTGATCCACCACGCAGGCCCAGTACGGGTTTGGAGATCATGGTCTTCGAGTTATTTGTTCTGATGTTTTCTTTCACCGTTTTGAGAGCAGAGGTGTTGAAAAATATAATGCCGAGCATCATAGCCTGCTCTTTCTTTTGCAGTAGTTTTCGGTTCGTTATGTCCCCTCCCTTATCCAGGATTTTCTTGCGATGGCAATAATGTCGTCTGATCATCTTGAGGAAGCACATTACTTTTCTGGTTGAACTGTACAGACATACATACATGGAAGACCTCTCGGAGGATTTCGAGAACCGTGAATACGGGCAGTGTGGTGGAAAGATAAATAGTTGTGCTCCTTGTGTATCAAAATGTTGTAATGTTGTTCTCAGGAAGGAGAAGGTGGCGGCGGGAAAGAAGGCTTGGGAGAAGTGGAAGAAGAGGAAGTAGAGTTCAAACGTGAGTCATGAAGGAACTAGTTAATTGTTACCCTAAAATCTTTTCAATCTGTTAATCATCATCTGCCAGCCTTTTCCCAACTATGTTGGGATCGGCTTCCAATCTAGGTGAGCTGGATGCCAGTATTTTACATGGAGCGACTGCCTATCTGACCTCCACGACCCAGATAGTACTGAGTAATATGCCCTTTGGTAAGACCGCAGACTTTCGGGCCACTGATTACCTGTAACGATTGTCACAGATCTACAATTGACAGCCGGGATCAACGGCTTAACGTACTTTCCGACGCACGGACGAAACCGGTCTGTAATGTGCGGTCACCCAGCCACGGACCAATCTAGGCATGCGTGGCTTAACCTAAATATGAACCCGAGCAGCTGTTATGTGGCCACGAGCTCCTCTTTTTCGATCTTTTAATATGGTCGCTTTTTTACGCAGTAGAACTTCTATTTTAAAAAAATGTCTGCAGGTTATTTTTTAGCCTGAATTTTCTTCCTCAGATATGAAAGACTTCCTGTTCAAGATGTGGTATGACACCACGCACCCCACCAGTATCTCGCTTCTGGTGGGCGACTACCACCAGCTGGGGCTGTGGATGTCGGCCGGCGGGAAGGTGGTGGCCTTCGACCCCGCGCCCACGCTCGCCAAAGGACTGCTCACGAGCTCTCGAATCAAAAAGGGTGAGTGTGTGGACTTGTGTGGAGCTGTGTGGAGTTGTATGGAGTTGTGTGGAGTCGTATGGAGTTGTGTGGAGTTGTATGGAGTTGTATGGAGTTGTATGGAGTTGTATGGAGTTGTATGGAGTTGTATAGAGTTGTATGGAGTTGTATGGAGTTGTATGGAGTTGTTTGGAGTTGTATGGATTTGTATGGAGTTGTATGGAGTTGTATGGAGTTGTATGGAGTTGTATGGAGTTGTATGGAGTTGTATGGAGTTGTATGGAGTTGTATGGAGTTGTATGGAGTAGTATGGAGTTGTATGGAGTTGTATGGAGTTGTATGGAGTTGTATGGAGTTGTATGGAGTTGTATGGAGTTGTATGGAGTTGTATGGAGTTGTATGGAGTTGTATGGAGTTGTATGGAGTTGGATGGAGTTGGATGGAGTTGTATGGAGTTGTATGGAGTTGTATGGAGTTGTATGGAGTTGTATGGAGTTGTATGGAGTTGTATGGAGTTGTATGGAGTTGTATGGAGTTGTATGGAGTTGTATGGAGTTGTATGGAGTTGTATGGAGTTGTATGGAGTTGTATGGAGTTGTATGGAGTTGTATGGAGTTGTATGGAGTTGTATGGAGTTGTATGGAGTTGTATGGAGTTGTATGGAGTTGTATGGAGTTGTATGGAGTTGTATGGAGTTGTATGGAGTTGTATGGAGTTGTATGGAGTTGTATGGAGTTGTATGGAGTTGTATGGAGTTGTATGGAGTTGTATGGAGTTGTATGGAGTTGTATGGAGTTGTATAGAGTTTAAGAACTTTATAATATTCTTGTCTTTATTAGACCATACCTGGGAACCTTCTAGTTACGTAGTAAAACCGTAAACCGTAAATTTACTCCCCAGAAAAGTCGTTCCCCTGCAATAATGTTTGCGTAGAGTTACTTTGATGTACAGAATGCTTGGTTGACGGCTTTGCGAAGGGTCCGTTAACACTTTGTTTAGGCTTATGTAAAACTAGCTGTTGCCCGCGACCTTCCTCCGCGTGAAATGTTTAGCTTACCTTCCTCGATAAATGGGCTATCAAACACTAAAATAATTTTTCAAATCGAACCAGTAGTTCCTGAGATTAGCGCGTTCAACCAAACAAACAAACTCTTCATCTTTATAATATTAGAAAACATATTTTGAATTTTCCACAACTTATCATCATTACATCTTACAGGCGATGAACTACGTCTGCAGCGCCTCAGAGACGAAATGACCGGCGAAGGTGGCGGCGGTGACGAAGATGAAGTACTCGGAGGTACTACATCAACATCATCTCCTGCCTGCCTGTCCCAACTATGTTGGGATTGGCTTCCAGTCTAACCGGATGTAGCTGGATATCATTATTATATATGATGCAACTATCTGATCTCCACAACCCATTAAATATTTTATTTTTCGGATTCCTGTGCATATTGTATAATCATCACTTGCTTCGGTGAAGGAACCAGCATACCTGAGAGATATCTCTCGACGGCATGTAAAGCCAAGTCAGAGGCCCATGGGCGGTATAAAAAGTCTGACACCAGGTTAGGCACTAACCACGCGATAAAGAACAACCCATAAATTGGAAGATGGTTCAAGATGTCCACCCTCGACTTGTCTATCAGTGGTGGGCAGTGATACAATTTTTAAAAACTACTCTCGCTGTCCGCCACGTGGTGGACGAGAGACACGAGCTTTTAAATTTTTCCCTTTTAGGCACCGCTGGCTATTAGGCAGCGAAATAATTTTAAACATGAGTATTCTTTGCTGAGAAGAATATGAGAAATAAAATAACGTCACTTGTTTGACCGCAATGTGTGTGTGTGTGTGTCTGTCTCTGGCACCGTAGCTCTTAAACGAGTGAACCCATTTGGATGCAGTATTTTTTATTTGAAAGCTAGTTTCTTGGTGATGGTTCTTAGATACGTTTTATCAAAATCGGTGCCGCCATTTACTAGTTAACTATGGGGGATGAAAGTGGTGATGAATAATCGAATATTTTGAAATATACCTAAGGGGGGTATCAAATGAAAGAGCATGATGTGTATATTACAATTAGACATGTTTTATTAAAACCGGTTCAGCCATTTTGTTGACTTTTCAAATGTTTGTTCGCTTTTCTTTGTTGCGATGGGGGTTTTTTAAATTTTAAATTTATTTTTCTCTCTATTTGCACTCGAGTAGAGCTCGGTCGTAAAGGTACTGTTATTTTTTAAACTACACTGTCATAATCTTCCTGCCATGATCCCAATTTATTAGTGGTCGGCGCAGCATGTCTTCTTCTTCCATACTTCTCTATTACTCGTCATCTCAGCAGTCATCTCCTTTCTACCCATCAATAGTTCTTTACTAGCCTTCCACTATATTGTCCTATATTAACGCCTGTTAAATTTTAGAGGGTGAGGAGAAACCAGAGCCTGAACCGGATTTCGTTCCACCGGAATCCTGTCCTGTTTTATTAGTGGCCGCCAGCCCGGGAGAGTTTATTGATAAACTTGGTAAGTATTGTTCAGCATCATTCTCTTGCCCTTATCCCAGTTCATTTGGGGTCGGCGCAGCATGTCTTCTTCTTCCATACTTCTCTATTACTCGTCATCTCAGCAGCCATCTTCTTTCTAGCCATATCATGCTTCACACAGTCCATCCATCGTTTCTTTGGTCTTCCTCTACTCTTACAGCCATTCATACTCAAAACTTCCCTCACGACATTTTCCTCATTCCTCCACATCACATGCCATACAATTTTAGTACAGCATAATTCATTGATTCTAAAATTAAATAATCCTTTTATTCGACCTTCTTACAGAACCACAAACATTTTATTTTTTAAAACGTTGTCCCACACTAGGAATTTCTCCTGTATCGTGGGTGCGTTTACAAACATTTAAACTCACATACACTAACAGCCAGACCCGGAACAACTGCCTGTAGGCCATACAAATATTTGTCCCGTGCGGGAATCGAACCCGCGACACGCAGCTCAGCAATCAATCGCTCAGGAACTGCGCCAACCATGCCGTCAACATTGTAACATTATCGTCTTTCATTCATCAGCAAACAAGTCCAATCCAGGTCTTGGTCTCCATGAGTGCAACGACTGTCGTCAACGTCTATCCTGCGAAGTTAATTTTAAATATTTTTCATCTTCTTCAAGAAGTTAATACTCTCTTAAACCCATCGCAGTGAAGCAAGGCAACCTGGACAACAAGCAAGCCATAGCTCCCTACAAGCTGTACCCGGTGAAGGTCATCAATGAGCTCACGAGTCACCTCAAGGAGAAGAAAGGAGCCGTTGCAGCTAAAGAGAAGACGGAGGGGGATGAGGAGACTGGTAAGTACATTCATCATCATCATCATCGGCCTAGATGAATACCAGCACCCATCGAGCGACTGCCTATCTGACCTCCACAACCCAGTCAGTACTGGGATACGATACCCCTTGGTAAGACTGGTTGTCAGGCTTTCGGGCCACGGACTACCTGTAACGACTGCTGTGGGACCTACGGCGTTACGTGCTTTCTGAGGACCTTAGGAGGAAACTACAGAACGCCTCCTTACACACTCATACACGTGCCGGTTGCGTGTGCGCTGTTGACCTTTCTGAAGAACCTCACCAATAAGGTCAGTGTATGTCCTTTTAAGGCGTCCGCTCCCGGTGTCGACACTCACATATGCCTTGTAAATAACTATTTGTCTACTACAGGGTGTGTAAAAAATTGAGAATCAAACGAAACTGGGCGATAGTTGGGGTTATTTGCAGTAAAACATATCTCTGTGGCAAAGTCCTAACTTGATCTCCTTAAAAGTTATGACTACTTGAGTGTTATTATAACTAGAAGACGGGATATTTACCATGTTTATTGTTTTCTTTGAGTTCCCGAAATTTCGGCGCTGTTGCAAGCACCATGAAAGATAATAATAATAATCATCATGATGATAATATTAGTGACCATGAAAGTTTAAAATCTTACTTGAGGGTTCGTGTTCCACGCGCGCCTCAAAGAGATGTCAGCAATCAAGTAGGGGTCCGCATGGGCCGATGCCTGCCGGGGCTGCGGGACTGTTCGAAAGAGATACCGCGGCCCTGGAACATAACGGGCAAAGAAGGAACATGGATGGGTTTTAGTCAGTACAAGTCTGACACTCCCTTCCGCTCCGCCCAGAGTGGGGGGGGGGTCATTTGATGATTTCCCATTCGGAAAAAAAAAAAAAGAAAAAGGGTTTTTTAGAAGAAAATACCTATTTTAAAACATAAAATGGTGTTTAGTTGCTTCTAGGAAATGTCTCATCACTACAAAAGTGCTTTTATGACGGTGTGTAGGTAAGTACCATGATTTGTGAGTATTGACACTTTATTCAATATCTTTTTAAGTCTTAATAAGTCTCACGAAAAATTATTTGTAAGTTCAGCACCTTACTGTAAAAAAATGTACTACCAAAAATTACCCTGATAACTCCAACTATCGCCCTGTTTCGTTTGATCCACGATTTTTTACCCACGCAGTACAAGTTGTTATTAATAAAGAGTATTGTACCTATCTATTCATCAGCCCCCGAAGAGGAGCTGGTGGCGGCAATAGACGACAGTGCAATGACCAAGTACATGCAGCGCCTGTCTCGGTCCGTGGCCTCGGTCCGCGCCCGGTTGGCCCAGAACGAAAACTACTTCCTGGACCAGCCTAATAGGGATAACCAGGTATGTGGAGGAGTCATCATCATCATTATTATCGCCATCGTTTTCATCACCTGCACTGATAATCCGCACAGCCTGGGACTTTGCAATGCAAGCCTCAAAATAAATAGATAAGATTCTATTTAAGGAAGCGCCGGGTTTCCCGCTTAATTCAAATTATGCTAAATACAGGCTGTATGTTGAAGAAAATATGATTGTAAAGTTCCTCAATATTCCATAAAACATCCTCCGACCAGACGGGTGTTGTGTCTGGTACTGCCCGACAGTTGTTGTCGGGTTTTTCTATTAAGTCTAGTCGTGGATAACTTTAATAAAATAAAATAATAAATAAATAAATTCCATTTATTTCAGGTCCAAGACCCATTTAAAAACCAAAAATAGACAAAAATACAAATACAAACACATAAATTATAGCTAAAACCTAAATATCAGAATTACATTACATTAAATAAGAAACATTATTAAATTAAATTACAAAGTCAAAAATAAATTAAAGTAAAGTCAAAATAAATTATCATATTATTAAATAAAAAGAAAATTTAAAAAAAATAATTAACTTTAACTGCGCGATTTAGGATTTTGATGTTAGTTCGTCATCTGTGTCATAGATGGCGCTGTTGTGATTTTTGTCCATGTTGCTGTAGTGCTACCATCTAGTTCTACATATACTTATGGCATCTGAAATATCATAAAAATACCTAATTCTAGAAATAAACATCATCAATTTTCCCCAGGATGCAGCGAATGCCGTGATGGGCATCGTAGTGGAACACATCGAGCCCTACGAGTTCTGGAAGCCAGAGCTCTTGGACGCCGTGCTCAAGTACGGAGACAGACTGTACACTATGTCCCTCGGCCAGGCCAAGCATCCGCCCAAGCTGAAACCTAGCGAGATAGTGGACAACTTCCATGTCACTAACTTTAATGTGAGTATGACAGACAGGCAGACAGATGAGTTCAAAGCAAAGGAGGTGGTGGAGGACTTCCAAGTCACTTTAATCTAAGAAGATGGTGCACTAATTGTAATGCAACCCAAACCTAAAGTATGTGAAAAGCCCCTCACAAAGCCGAAAGGCACTTGTTCTCCCTGTCATTGCGATCATTTTTTTTGTTCTAGACAAAAAAAAATCTTCTTCTAGTTACGGAGATATTGGTGGTCAAAGTTCCAAGTTTATTACCAGTTTTTTTTTTAATTCTAGTTTTTAAGGTTACAACTTTACTTGAAATACCTCCATGACGCGTTTACTATTCAATGCATCCCTCAGCACAATGTTTTGACGGCGTCACATTGAGTTTTACCGTAAAACGTAACTCACCCCAAAAAAAGTCGTTTCCCAGCAATATTTTTTGCGTAGAGTTACTTAGTTTGATGTACAGAATGTTTGGTTGACGGCTTCGTGAAGAGTCCGTTTACACCTTGTATAATAGTGAGCTGAGTGTTGACTTGCTAACTGCTAATAAGGTAGTCAATTATGACATGTTCATATTATTATCTTTACGGGGCCGTTGGCCTGTGTTCTTATTTTTCTTTTAGCCTATTTTGTTCCACTCCTGGGCAAAGGCCTCCCCCATTCCATTTCAACTTTCGCGCTGTTTTTCCTTCTCCGGCCAATCGAAAGAGTCCAAATCGTCACGCTGCCGTTTCTTGGGCCAGCCTCGATGACGACGACCGTCTTCAAGCACCCACTGTGTGACGATTCTGGGTCATCTGGCCTGACCCATCCTGGAAATTTGTCCCGCCCGGTTTACCGTAAAGTGACGCCTGATTCTATATTTCATTTTCATTTCATTTCATTTATAACAACAACAACAACAACAATAAACAACAACAACTACAACTATATATTTTTTGTAACAATTTTTACATTGTATCGAAATGTTTCACAAAATTATAAAAATTAAAAAATTACGGTAGCAATCATTATTAAAACAGTAACCAAAAAAATTATTAAAATATGAAATAAAACATTGCAATTCCCCTACTATTATGTTGTATAGCAAAATAAAAAAATATGATGCAATATAAAAACAAATTAAGATTCCACCATTACAATTAATACAACTTTAAGTGGCTATTATGTGAGTGCTCTGTCCAATACTTTGAGTATAACAGCCGTGATATCATAACTTCTGTTTACAGGTGAAGTTAGAAATTACGCCCGACGTGGTCGGCGGTGACATCAAGGCTGGAGAGTCCAGCAGTGTCATGAGCCTCAAGAAAGCTTTCGAGCTCTTCTTTCAGACGGTATGTTTTCATAGTTTTTAAACTGAAATCGTAACGAACTATATTATTTCCTTTATTTATTTTTATACAAATCTTATACATTTTTAAATATTTCTTAAACTAAAAACAATATTAAAAACATTTAAAAATATAAAAATTGTAGCCCACCGGTATCGGGAACAGGGTCCAAACTACCGACAGTCAGGGCTCCAGAGAGAGGAACCTCCTAACAAAACGAGCCGTGTCGCATTACTTTGTGTGATTTATTTCATCACCACTGCTCTCAAAACGGTGAAGGAAGACATCGTGAGGAAACCGGCATGTCCTAGAACCTAAAAAAAAAATTCGAAGACATGTGACATCTACCAACCCGCACTGGGCCCGCGTGGTGGATTATAGCCCATTCCTTCTCACAGAGAGGAGGCCTGTGTCCCAGCAGTTGGAACATTATAGGCTGATTATGCTATATGCAGGTTGTATGTTGATGAAAATATGAATTTGCGTCGGTATGTATGTTACAGAATTAAGATTATTAAGATCATTAAAATCATCACTGGGGTTGTAGAGTGAGTTCATTTCAGGCGATAGTCTTTTCGCGCAAAACTTAGAAATTGACAGCAAAAACAAAAGCACATCGTGTGTGCGGGGACCTCCCCCTTTGACACCTAGACGTACATACTTTAATTATTTGAGATGATGCCAAAGCTGCTCTACCTATATATTAACCGACTTAAAAAAGGAGGTTATCAATTCAACGCTTATTTTTGTTATTGTTTCTAGTAACCTTTATTCATAGCCATAATAAAAATAAGTTTTTCGAATACCTATTTGATAAACTTTTTTTTAAATATCTATTGTATCGTGATTTTATGTTATGTGCTTATCTTTTCATTGGCGTGGTAAATTAGATCCATAAAGTTCTTTCTTTAATTTTTTGTATTGGCCATCTTTGATTTTGACTCCATTTTCGTTTAGAGAACCTTCGGTTACCATGAAAATGACACCCATGACGAATAATTCGCTAATTTTCGTAGCCACAATCTTTGATTTTGCTCCCATAAACACTTAGAGTGCCCTCGATTACCATGGACTATCTATGACTACTATCCATGACGAAAAATTCGAAAATTTCATTCGCAATCTTGTATTTTCATTTAGACGTCATTTTCATTATCAGTGACCCCGAAAACTACGAAAATGACACCCATGACGAAAAACTGAATATTTTTGTCAGCACCATCTTACATTTTCATTTTGACGTTATTTTCGTTATCAACGACCCCGAAAACCACGGAAATGGAAGTAATGACATAAAAATAAAAATTGATGAAGGAATCTTATTTCCCGCAAGTATCCGTTCGCGCTAGTGTCTTTTGCGCATGTGTAAAAAATATAAAATTGAAAACGTAACCCTTCTTTTCTTTGCAGTCGGTTAAAATAATTAAATAGAGCAGCCTGCATGACATACAAGAGCGCAACAGCATGATTGTGCGAGTGACAAGTCCGGAAAACAAAAAAAACGATATTCCGACGTTCTTCTACCTCGACCGGTCGGCGGTCGGCGGTCACTAGGAAATATGGCAAACGTTTCTGTATAAAGGGTGTAAATAGCCCCTTAACGAAGCCAAAAGGCACTTGTTCTCCCCGTCTTTGCGATAATGTTTTTGTTCTAGACTATACCTAGGGAACCTTGTAGTTACGGAGATATTGGGGGTCAAAGTTTCAACTTTTTCACAAGTTTTTTTTTTTAAGTACATGTTTTTAATGTAATATTTTTACACCTCCACGACCCCCGTATTATTCAATCCATCCATCAACACAATGCTTTGAGTGCTTTCCATCGAGTCCTAACATAAAACGTGATTTTTCACCCAAAAAAAAAAGTCGTTCGCAGCAATAATTTGTGCGTATTTAGTTTGATGTATTACAGAATGCTTGGTTGACGACTTCGTGAAGGGTCTGTTTAAACTGTAATTTTTTGGGTGTTTTGGTATATTATAATTTCCAGTTAACGTTAATTTTAATGATTTTTTTTTTACTTTGTCGTGTCATTCCACCACTAATCTGCCCTTCGATAAAATCGAATTATAACACAAATCTATTGAGAGAAACTACGGATTTTTTTTAGAGCAAAAACCGAGAAATTTGACAATGTTATCGTAATCTGATTAAGAAAATAAAACATTTTTACAAAAAGTAACGAGCTAACTTTGAAGACAAGGTAAAGGTTAATTGGCTCGATAGTATTTGCGATGTAGGCTCTGTTGCCTCGGAAGGAGTGCGGAAACCACAAGGCGCGAGAGACCTCTTTTCAACGCCAGATTTACGCAACAAGAGCGAGTTTTATGAATTAAAAAAATACGTATTTTTATTAAAATTAAAAAAAAAAAAAATGAAAAAAAAAAAAAAAAAAAAATGAAAAATGATTGTAATTTTATTTTGTGTACTACTTAGTTATAAACATTATTGTGTGGTGTGTATTTGTCTTTGTCTTTGTCTTTGATTATGTAATCTAAACTAACATTATTTTTAAGTGTACTTACTAACTAAATTATGGATCGTTGTGTCTGATGCAAATAAATAAATTAAATTAAATTAAATTATTAAGCATATAACCAATATTATAGTGCACTAAAAATAATTGCAATTCATTTATAAATAACTTTCCTAAAAAAAAGCATTGCAAACCTGCGCGAATATTTCGACGAGCTGTCAATGTTACTGGACGGGTCCCTTACGGACTGGAGGACTTTGTATGGTCATGTGTAACGCTTGTTCCAGCACCAGCACGGCGTCCTGTGCGCGAAGGCCTACTGCGTGGCGCTGTGGAAGGCCTTGGACGGCGCGGCCTACCTCGTGTGGGAGCCGCACGTGGTGGGCCCCACGGGCCGGCACAGCCCGGCCGGCGCCGCCACGCTGGTGCTGTTCTCGGATCTGGACGAGCTCGCCGACACCTTCCGACATAATGTAGACGAGACTATGCGACCTGGGGATAGCAAGTATGTTTGGGATCAATTATTACTGAAAAATAGGTGTCCTAATTGGGCGCCACAGCGCCCACCCGCTTAGTGTGTCGTCTGAGAATCTATTGTTGGTCGCTCCATGATATAGGACCACTAGATACATCTATACTAATGCTCTTTTATTTTTATGGTGTGACAGATGTCATAATTGAAGAATATGTAGTGAAAAATATTTGTTAGTTAGAAATTAAATTAATAAGTTCATCATAATTAGTAATCATCACAAGTTTTTTAATAGACCCATCTATTAAAAAACTTGTGATGATTTAACAAAATCCATACAGAATTATTCAATAGGAATCGCGTGTGTTCTCCATCTTTGTGTAAAGCGGTTTAAATAATATGGCTTGCCTAACTTCAGTCTCCGTCATTTTATTTTATTTTCAAAATAACAGCCACACATGAAACCTGCAAAATAACCAGCTGGTATCAAATCAATACAAACGAGTTTTCAAAGAGAAAACATCTCTAAAGCGTTACTTTCCCGAAATATAAGCTGCTAGCTGACCCGCGCAATTTCGTCTGCGTCACATAAGAGACAGAGAGCGAGAATGGCAAGTACCGCGTACTTGATCATTCTTTAGACCATCATTACATACCGAGTTTTCTCCGTGCCTCGGAAAGCAAGTTAAGCCATTGGTCCCGGCTGTCTATATAATAACCACTGCTCCGGGTCAATCTTCAGGTTAAGCTGCGGTTGCCTAGGTTGGTCCGGGGATGGGTGACCACCCATTACATACCGAGTTCCATCCGTGTGTTGCAAGCCGTTGGTCCCGGCTGTCATTTGTAGATCTTTCACAGTCGTTACAGTTCGTCAATGGCCCGAAAGTCTGACAACCAGTCTTACCAAGGGGTATCGTATTACCCAGTACTAATTGGGTTGTGGAGGTCAGATAGGCAGTCGCTCCATGTGAAATTCAGCAGCATCCGCTTAGACTGGAGGCCGACCCTAATAAATTTAGTAAAAGGCAGGTATATGATGATGTGTGGCTGTTATTTTGAAAATGAAATAAAATGGCGGAAGTTACCTAGGCCAGACTTTATACAAAATATTACAACCTTTTTTTGTGTTGCTAGAAGTCTCATGTCTTTGTTTCTTTTTTAGATTCAGCATATCGGCCGTGAAAGTATTCTGGGAGTACTCGAAGATGCCAGACATCGTGTCGGCGCAGGGCACTGTGCCCGACGAGGGCTACGAGTGGAAGGTGCTCACGGCCTTCGTAGAGACCGCGCGCGGCCGGACCATACTGCGAGGGACCAGGCCTGCTGATCTTATTAGGTACGTCGGGTACCTTTGAGGGGAACGGACTGTGTGAAGAATGATATGGCTAGAAAGGAGGTGACTGCTGAGATGACGAGTAATAGAGAAGCATGAAAGAAGAAGCTGATCTAACTTTTCCCTGTATTGTCCATGAGCAGGTTCACTCGCGAAGCCCTGATCCAGTCGGCGGCCGGCGCCATCGTGGGCGGCGCCATGTCGCACGTGCGGCGCCCGCACCTGTGGACCAGACGCACCGTGGACGAGATCATGTCGGTCGCGTGTCGCCTCTTCTCTGTGTCCGTCGACTCGCTGGGCTACGAGTTCAGACCCGGCGAGGACATCCTACTGCCGCTGCAGGTAACATTCTGTCCAAAGATATATGTATAGCGCGAGCCATTGTAACCGTGACCCATCGTGGGTCACTATGAGTATCATGAGTCACTGTGTGCCGATCACTGTGTGCCATCTTGAGTCATTGTGTACCATCGTGAGTCACTGTGTGCCATCGTGGATCACTGTGTGTCACTCTGTGCCATCGTGGGTCATTGTGTACCATCGTGAGTCACTGTGTGCCATCGTGGATCACTGTGTGTCACTGTGTGTCATCGTGGATCACTGTGTGTCATTGTGTACCATCGTGGGTCACCGTGAGCCGTCTTGGGTCACCATGGGCCATTGTGGGTCACTGTGGGCAATAATTGATCAACATTTTTGCCATCGGCACCGTGGCCCATCGTGAGTCACTGTAAGCTCTATGGGTCACTGTAAGCATTACGGGTCACTGTAAGCATTATGGGTCACTGTAAGCATTATGGGTCACTGTGTGCCAGTGCCGTTCACTGTGGGCCGTATTGGGTCACTGTGGGCCGTATTGGGCCACTGTGGGCCATATTGGGTTACTGTAGGCCATCTTCGGTCACTGTGGGCTACAGGACAAAAAAAACATTTTCTTATTTTCATACCTTTACATTTTTGCCTTTCCGTGCAGGTATTGAAACGTTTCGTGTTAGGAGTGAACTACGTGCGATACGACCTGCTGGAGGTATGCTCCGGGAAGCTGGAACTGGAGAAACAAGCTGGGAGCATGACTCTCAAGTAAGATCGGTGCCAACATCATCTAGAACTAACCATTTTATAAAGCCCTGACACAGCCGGAAGGCATCGCAGCAGGCCTTGTAGAAGACAGCGGCACGAGCTGGACAAAAGCTACGACCAGTCCATATTAACCCTGGATTGAATAAACTGAAAGTCAATGCCTTTGCGCTGTGATGACGCAGGCTATCAGTATCAGCTGTGCCCATTTTGTGTACATCGTGAGGAAACCAGCATGCCTGAGAAGTATTTCTTGATGGCATGTAAAGCCAAGTCAAAGACCCATAGGCGGCATAAAAACTGTGACACCAAGTTACGCACTGACCACACGGTAAAGAAGATACTGTGCCCCATGATTTTACCTGCCGATTAATTTAAAATAAATCGCATCGGATCTTGAGGGTCCAACCTTCTTCAAGAATTGGCATAGGAAAAAAATCAAAAAAAAAAAATTAAAGAAGAAACGATAAGTAACACGGTTTATGGTTTCAGTTCGTGTAAAGAGATATCAGGGAAAGGGCAATGACCGCTATTGCGATCTTAATTGGCAGCAACTATAGTTTTGCAAATAATATTTCTATAAATAATAATAAGTCATTTCTTTTTATTTTTTTGACGTGTCGCGCGCGGTCCTAGCGCAAATAGTTATTTATTTGCAAACATGTAAAACACTGGTTAGTAGGCATGCATTAAAATTTCATGACACAGTATTAAGACATGCACCCTGTAAGGGCACTGCAAATTCTATATATCATATTATTAAATTATAATATTTACTAACTAAATATATTATTATTATTTAAAAAAAAAATAATATATATATATATATATTATTTTTATTTTTTTATTATTATTTTTTTATATTAGCTGGGCCCGCACTGATTTTTGCATTTAATTGCCCAATTCTTAAGGAAGGTTATGGATATGTCACACTACGACGTTTAGGAACCGAGAAAAAGATAAACAGCGGGTGAAATTGCGAAACACAGCTAGCTTATGACGTAATTTAATGTGTGTGTCCCCAGGCTGGGCTTGGAGCGCTTCTTCGAGTCGCACACGCACGGCATCCTGTGGTCCGTGCCGTACGCGGTGTGCCTGTGGCGCGTGCGTGGAGCGCCACAGTTCTACATGTTCGAGCCGCACGCATGCGGACCCACGGGGCTCAGGATCGATGCTCTAGTGAGTCACAGTTATATCATCAGTACGTGCGGGAGTGCTAAGCGAAAGTATATAGGGTATTTGTAACAGAAAATTATTTTATTTTTGTCTGTCTGTTCCGGAAATTATTGCAAAACTGTTTGGCCGATTTCGACGGGACTTTCAATACTGATGTTATAAGGTTTATTTTAGAAAAAGGATCCGTGCAAAAAAATAATTAGAACCTATGAAATCGTAAACAAAATTTGATTCAAATAGGTTAGTAATATTTTTATAATAATTTCACGCAGATGAAGGTCGCGGGCTACAGCTAGCAGTTGCATAATTTTACTACTTATACGGCACATTGTAACGTTTATCCATGTGTTTTAGGACGATGGAGCTCCTTGCCTGCTCACTTTCACCTCGCACAAGCTAATGGCGTTCGCGTGAGTATTTTTTTTAGAGAAACTGTCTTATTCATACTCCCATATTATATAGAAGATATTCAAAGTTATACATTACAACACACCTGACGCATTCAATGTTTACAAAAGATGAAAAGATAGCTCTACATGTTAGGCTCAAACGCTGAAAAAACGAAATAACCGACCACATCGCGTTGTGACAATTTCAAAACGACCACAAAGCGAAATTCGGGTCGTAGCCGTTTTGATACTCGAAAAAAACGAGAAAAACAAATGAGAATACGCGTTCTGAGCCTTTTTCACACAGCAACAGCAACATTAGTAAGGAACTTGCACATGTTGATGGGTAAAGAAATGATACCTAAATGAAAAATCAAGATATCGGCTGCTAAAATTTTACAATTTTTGTCATGGGAGTCGTTTTCGTGGTTTTCGGGGGGCTAATGAAAAACAAAATGGCGGTCATTTTTCTCAAATCTGACGGCAGAGTTGCATTCAGGTTGGGTGCGGATAACCCCCACTAGATTCCGCAACTGGAGGCCGATCCCAACACAGTTGGGAAAAGCCAAGTCATATAGATAAATATGACCATATTGTCTTCCACCAGATACCTCCAAAACATCCCGGTACAGGAGCGAGGCAGACGCGACTTCACACTCTACGCTATAACTATGGAGATCAAACCAATACAGAGGCTGAAAGAGATCCCGCCCATCATCAAAGCGCCACCTGGAGTCGCACTCGTGCCTGCTACTAGCAAGGTAATGTTACTTGGGACAGATTTATCGATATACTTCTTGTTACCCGACTGCGACGAAGCCCAAAAGGAGTATTTTTAGTCCCTTTTTTTAGTGGGTCGAAATTGCAGATGAAGAATTCGATTAAAAGTTTGACAAATTCAATTAGTTTCTCCATTTCATCATTATCAGCCTACAACAGTCCACTGCTGGACCTAGGCCTCCTCAATAGCACGCCACTTTACTCGATTCTCGGCAACTCTCATCCAATTGCTACCAGCCAATATCACCCTGCGAATATCGTCGCTCCACCGAGCTTGAAGGCGTCACACCGTACGCTGCCGATTTGCGGTCTCCACTCAAGAACACGTCTACCTCAACGGTCATCGGTTCTATGGCTAAAATGGCCGGCCCACTGCCATTTCAGCTAACTTATTCTGTGAGCTATGTCGACGACTCTGTTCTCTGTCGGTTCACTAGTTCCGGATGCGATCCCTCAGAGAGGGAGTCATAGCCCGCTGAGCGATTTTGAATTTATGGACCAACCGTCCACGTTTTGGCCCCGTATGTCATAACAGGCAGGACGTACTGATTGACGACCTTAGTCTTTAAGCTCTGTGGAACACACAACGCGAAGACACAACGAAGATTCCCAAATGCTGCCCAGCCCAGCTGGATTCTTCGGTTAGCCGCCCTCCCTGTTAATTTTTATCAAACTGCAGAGTTTACCCGAGATAAATTAAATATATTCTCGAACAACCTCCAGAGGACCGCCATTGACAACAATAGGTCCTGGGGTGACGTGTTCGTTGAACGTAACGTTGTTTCTGTCCAAGTTCACCCTGAGACAATGCGAATCAACTAGGCCATCCAATATCTGCTGCAAGTCATGGAGTGATTCAGCCAGTATCACGATGTCATCTGCAAATCTCAAATGTGAGATGTACTCGCCGTTGATGTTAATGCCAAGTCCTTCCCAGTTAAGCATCTTAAACACATCATCCAGTGTATTGGTGAACAATGTCGGTGAAATTACGTCCCCTTGCTTCACCCCCCGACGCAACAGAATATGCTTTGTTTGCTGGTTCTGAGTTTAGACGGTCATTGTGGCGTTTTCATATAGACCCTTCAGCACTTGGATGTATCGCCAGTCTACTTGACATCGCTGCAAATACTCCAGAACTAACCAGGTCTCGATAGAGTCAAAAGCCTTCGCATAGTCTACAAATACAAGACACAGAGGCCGATTCATCAAAAGATATCTCATATTTTGGAGAGTCCGAAGTGCTCTAGCACCAGCATTTCTGAGGACATAAAAGCCCACCTTCTGGTTCTAATTCATTTGTATGTGTTAACCATTTACTGGAGAAGAGAAGAAGACGGTACTCGTACGCAAATATATGTAATAATATTCCGCGTATGTCCCACAGGTGGGCGTGGACGGCACCAAGCGGCGTGCGGACGAGCAGGAGCGCGCGCACCCGCCGGGCAGCGCCACGTGCGGGGACGCGCAGCGCGCCGCCGCCGTCGCCGACAGGCAGCAGGCGCGGCTCAAGGGCGGTGAGGCTTGTACAGCTGTAACATGTGTTGCTAACAGACAACCTGATTCTAGTTCGTTTCTTTTGTGTCAATTTTGGGTGACCACTGAATATCAGCGTTGTGCAAGGTCAAAGAAGTCATGTGTGGGTATCGGACATCCATCGAGTCTGCGGATGAAATTCCACGGACATAATGCTTATCCATATCCAATCACGATAAAATTCACATTATTTATTGTAAGTTTACACAAAAAAACACGAGTTTGTAAACTGATCCAAGTGACTTGCGATCATTGAACCATCACGGTGAGTGGAATCATTCTTGACGCAGTTACGACTTTCAGCTACTGATTGTTTCTGTTCCTTAATTCCTTAATCTGTTACTAAGCATTAAATTATTATAAATTGCTAGTTTTTTTTTTACTATACAGCATGAGTTTTTGAATGTTGGCAATACTTTAAGGGCATTTAGTACTCATGAATATGAACAACTTTTACTGTGGAACCTACGTCGCGAAAAAAATATCAGCTGCTCCATACATTTTTTCGATTTACGCGACCTATATTGTATGGAGCAGCTGACTTTTTTTTTTTAATCACCCGTATGTTATATTAATTCGGAATTTTAAGCACCCTATTTTCTACCCACAAGACCTCAATGCAAAATTCAAAAAATTGATTAACACCTCTAATAGAATTCGTCCCCTAGCTAAGAGAGTACATAATTATACTAACCCAACAGCTGCTCGCAACTCAAGCGGCTGGCTGATTCTTCAAAACGGCACGCAGTTCATGTCAGCAGGACACTCCATAGCTTGCAACAAGTTCTCCTATTCTTCAAGAGGCAATCAGGTAAATTCTACCTCATCAACATCTGCCTAGCCTTTTCACAACTATGTTGTGGTCTGCTTCCAGTCTAACGGGATGCAACTGAATACCCGTTTTTTACATGGAGCTACTGCCTATCTGACCGCCACAACCCATTTAGGACTAGGTAATACGATTCCCCTTGGTAAGACTGGTTGTCAGACTTTTTGGGCCACTGACTACCTAACGGCTGTCCAAGATCTAAAAATGATACCTGGAACTAAAGGCTTAACGTGCTTTCCGAGGCTCGGAGGAAACTCGGTATAGCTGTAAGACAAACCTAGGCAAGCCCGGCTTAACCTAAAGATCGACCCAAGCGGCTGTTATTATGTAGCCACGAACTCCTCCTACAAAATTCTACCTTTCCACATTTTTTCTGCCGCTGACGTCGGCAACCTTACGAGACAAAAGACCATATGTAAAATAATAATACACAATGCTTGGTTGACGGCTTCGTGAGGAATCTGTTTACACTTTGTATAATGGGTTTAAAAATACTCTTCGAAGCCGAAAGGCACTTGTTCTCCTCGTCATTGCGACATTTTTTTGGTTCTAGAATATTGGGTGTATTGAATATCGGGGGTCAAAGTCACAACTTTTACTACTTTTTAAATACAAGTTTTGAATATTATTACTTTACTTTAAATGCCTTCATGACTCTGGTACAATGTACCCATCAGCATAATGTTTTGAGTGCGTTACATTGAGTCCTACCGTAAAACGTGATTTTTCACCTCAAAAAGAGTCGTTTCTCAGCAATAATTTTTGCGTAGAGTTACTTAGTTTGATGTACAGAATGCTTGGTTGACGGCTGCGTGAAGGGTCCGTTTGCACCTTGTATAGACTGACTCTTTGTTCTCATTACAGGCTTTATCATGCGCCATCATGGCAGTGGCCATGTCCCGCATCGAGAACCCGTGCATCTGGTGCTCCACCACCCTCAACCAGATCCTGGAGAGCGGAGACCAGCTGTACCAGGACAGTTACCTTCACTTCCATCCCCCTATCAAGATCTTGACCATGGAACAGGTGTGTAACATCACCAGGGCAGCTGATGTGTTAGATACGTCAAAATCTTCTTCAGGCAGGGCAAGGTGAATCGCAAGTGTCTTACCCATACAACAAGATCCTGTCCATGGTACAGGTACGCGAAAACGTGAAAACTTTAAGAGCGTTTACGACTTACGGCATTTCATACAAACTTTCATGTCCTTTTTTTTCGAAATTTCTAAACCGATTTTAATGAAAATTCAAACACATAAGCAAGATAGATAGGTCTAAAAAGTTATCAGAGAATATTTTCACAATGTCTTTGAAAACGAAAGATAATTGGAAATTTCTGTTTCTATGGAAAATCTAAAATCGGTCTAATTCAGTTGTAACACTATTTTTCGGAATGTTTTCTGATAACTTTTAAGACCTATCTTGCTTATGCGTTTGAAGTTTCATTAAAATCGGTTCTGTCATTTCGAATGTTTGTATGAAATGCCGTAAGTCGTAAACGCTCTTAAGGATTCCTCTATAATACCTGCAGGATAGATGGGGGGTATTCCTCAAAGCGCAACTATTTTTTAGCGCAACTAAGCGCTAGTGTCGCCGATGTGATTGTATCTCCCGGGAACCCGAATCATGACAGTAGTAGATACAGCGGGTTTTTAGTTGGTGCTGGCTGGTACCCACGACCTTCATCCGCGTGGAGTTATTATAAAAATATATATTCCCTATTTGAATCGGATTTTGTTAACAGTTTCAAGGGTTTGTTTTGCACTCTTTTTTATTGCAAAATGGGTCTGCTCTTGACCTCGATCACACCTGATGGAAAGCGAAAGTTACCAAGTGAACAGGCATGTTATGGAACGAGCGTGCCCAGAAGATTCCAGAACACTCTTGCTTTGAAGGCAGACAGGTCAGATGTTGGAGGGAACACAGATACCGGCAAAGAGTTCCACTTTAGCTGTGCGCATAATAAACGTGAAGAAGAAGAAAGAATACTTTTACTAGCAGATAGCTGATATTATAAGGAGTAGGTAACTTGGGCTACTTTATTTTAGAAAAAGGATGAGGGTATTTTGTTTAATAAAAAGTTTTGTATCACTTGCTTATTTCCTATTCGTGGTGTATTATGGCCCACTGCCTCTCGTAGAGAGGAGGGCTGTTTCACAGAAGTGGGAACGTTACCTAATACATGTGTGACATCAAATCAAATCAAATCAAAATATATATTTGCTAGAATATGGTACATAAGGTGTTACAGTAAATTAGTTTCAGCATATCCTGCCATAACATGGCGTGCAAATGTATTCGCAATAAGACATGTCTCTCTCTCTTCTCTAACCTTCGGCCACGTAATATCGAGTGTAGGTCTCTTCTGCATCTCTTCACTTTTGGCGATGTTGTTGTCATGGCTATCGAGTTTCTTCAGGCAACTTAAATTTTTTGACCGCCAGAGCATAAACGCACGCGCTCGTCCTCCACGCCAAGCCACAATTCCACCCACCTTTTTGTCACATATTTGTGTAGTACATACATGCCACGCACTTTTTTTATTTAAAAAAACGTTGCTCCACATTAGGAATTTGTCCTGTATCGTGGGTGCGTTTACAAACATTTAAATTAAAATACACAAACAGCCAGACCCGGAACAACTACCTGTAGGCCATACAAATATTTGTTCCGTGCGGGAATCGAACCCTCGACAAGAAGCGCAGCAGTCAATCGCTCAGCCACTGCGCCAACCGTGCCGTCTGACTTGGCGGTTTGCTTATTTTTATTTGTTTGTTGTGTGCACAAGTGGCATGTGCCAAACAAATACGTTTTCTTTCTTTCTTTCTTTCTATAAAGTTCGTTAAACAATTTTTTGAGCGCAATGATTAATTCACAGATTCTACGCAAATTCTACACGCCGGGTAATTGCGTGTGCCGAGTGGTGGTGTACAAGCCGAGACAGAAGGGCACCGTCAACGTCAACCTACTCGAACTGGTAACACTGTCCGCCATCTTTTATTTGAGACTAGCTTATGCCTGTAACTGTCTCACGCGATCATACTTCAGAGATAAAAAGTATCCTATCCAGGTTATAAACTGTGTGCCAAGTTTCATCTACATCTGTTCAGAAGTTTTCACGTGAAAGAGTAACAAACATCCATCCATAAACCCAAAAATTTCGCATTTATAATATGGTGTGGAAGGGACACCGACGCGAAAACAGTTACCACGTATTCAGTACATCATTCTGAGCCCACATAGAAATTTTTCATCGATTATTAAAAAAAATCTGCTGTTTCCTACAAAAGTGCAATACCTACACGGTCAAAATGTACGGGTGATGAAAAACTTCTATGTGGTGAGGGCTCAAAATGATGTACTGAATACCTGGTAACCGTTTTCTCATAGGTGTCCGTTCCACCCCGTATGTGGGTACCTTCAAACGGGACGTTTTAATAAACTGTTTCATGCATTCGTCTCCAGATCACGGAATTCTTCAAGGAAGAGAAACAGGGTGTGCTCGTCGCCGGCTACGGAGACTTTGCTGTTGCTCTGTTTAGGACTCCACGAGGTAAGGATATATGTATTATACAGGGTGTAAGGGACAGCCCTCCACAAACTGATGGGGTGAATTCAGTATATCATACTAAGATGACCGGTACAAGAAATTATTTCAGGAACGTTATGGGAATTCAATTTTGATTTGTTTTTTATTCTCATACGCCATGTATGGTTACCTTGGCAAAATGCACGTAGCGAACGGCAAGCGCGACGACGACTTCGATGACCTCTGTAGCTAGGAAGGAACAGTTGATTTCACGCGTCGTTCGTTTCAACATCCACTGTTGGTTTTATGATTTTAGCCGAATTATTTACATAAATGGAGTGATGCGTACACAGAATGTAATTTAGCATTGAATTAAACGAATTGTAACTAAAAAAACTACAAAAATAATGAAAATTTTCCTGAGAAAAATTCCGGTGGAATATGATAAAAAAGGTGCTCGGATCGATCTTTAGGTTACCCCGTGCTTGCCTAGGTTAGTCCGTGGATGGGTGACCACCCATTACATACCGAGTTTTCTCCGTGCCTCGGAAAGCACGTTAAGCCGTTGGTCCCGGCTGACATTTGTAGATCTTTGACAGTCGTTACAGGTGGCCCGAAAGTCTGACAACCAGTGGTATCATATTACCCAGTACTAACTGGTAAGGTAAGATAAGAAGTTGCTCCATGTGAAATACTGGTATTCAGCTGCATCCGGTCAGACCGGAAGCCGTCCCGAACATAGTTGGGAAAAGGCAGGCAGATGATGATGAGTATGAGGTGTAATGCAAGTCTGTCCCCTGCAGGCTACTACATGTTCGACCCGGCGGACCGCGACCGCTACGGGCGCGCGGTGGCGCCGCCGTGCCGCGGCAAGGCGCGCGCGTGCTTCTCGCTGTACCCGGACGTGAGTTACTGGACATCAAGGCGTCGTGCTCACGACATTCATCAAAGAGCTTTGAATTATTTGACCTGCCTAACTTTCGCCATTTTTATTTTATTTTTAAATAGATCCACGCTTAGATCAAATTTTTAATTAATAGTTGGTACAAATAAATTTTGTTTGAGACTAAAATCTTCTAAAGCATCGCAGTTCCAAGATGGCTCATATCTCGGACCTATAACGCTTAGCATAAGCATAATCAGCCTATAATTGTTAATGTTCCCACTGCTGGGACGCAGGCCTCTTCTCTATGAGAGGGAATGGGCTATAATCCACCACGCGGGTTGGTAGATGTCACATGTCTTCGAATTTTTGGTTCTAGGACATGCCGGTTTCCTCACGCTGTTTTTTGTGAAGCTTAAAATGTAATTAAAATTACAATCTAGGCCCAGATTGTAATTTTAATTACATTCAAAGATCATCAGCAGAACTGTGATAGCTTATATTTCGGAAATACGACGCTTTCGAATATTTTGTCTCATACAAATCTTTATAGAATTTTCGTGCAGTCATTCAGAATCTTAAATAATTGCCCCCACATTGTAATATTTTATTTCTGGATTATAGCTGGGAACCTTCCTAGTTTAGGGTTTCGTACCTGAAGGGTAAGCCTCCGCTTTCCGTCCGTTCGTCAGTCTGTTAGCGGATTGTATCTCATGATCCGTAATAGGTAGGTAGACAGTTGACATTTTCACAGAAATAATAAAAATATATTAAAAATTAAAGGGGATTCCCCTACTACGATGGTACGGAAACCACCATGCGCGAGTCCAACTCGCACTTGGCTTTTTTATACACCTTCTAGTTACGAAGATGTTTTGAAATTGGAGGGTCAAAGTTCGAATTTTTAATGTTAAAGTGAACCGTACAGGGCACGTAACCGTACACTCAAAACATTGTACTATTCAATGCATCCATCAGCACAATGTTTTGAGTGCGTTACATTGACTCCCACTGTAAACCGTTTTTTGCGTTACTTAGTTTGATGTACAGAATGCGTGGTTGACGGCTTCGTGAAGGGTCCATTCATTTTATAAATTGTTCACAGATAAAAGCACTGACTGCGGTCCTTGGCGCCAATATTCCACCGACAGTTGAAAAAGAAAATGAAGCTTCTGCCACCGAGGTGAGTTCATAACATCGCGCCTGTAATCCCCAAAACGTTAGGCAGAGGTGTCGCAGAGATGTACCTAATAGTAAATTCACATTTCGCTAGTTACGTTTAAGTCCCATATAATAGGGGACGAGCCTATTGCCATCAACCAGGCACAAATACACACTCCGTGGCTGCTACTGAGAAATTCTTGATGGAAAAATCAGATAACATTTTTGCTTTTAATTATATTTTATGAAAATGTTTTGACTATTTTTTTTCTTTTGTTCCAGCCGATGAACAGCGAGGTAATGAAACTCATCTTATCTTTTATTTATTTCTACAACATTAGTTTTAGTATATGCGAAACCTGAAACACATGTCTAGTATTTTTATGTAAAGAATCAAAATTACAGAACTGTATCATGAAAAATCACAAAGTTATAAGCTTGTTCTGTTACCTGGTTGTCCGCACAAAAACGTGGTCACCACGCGGCGCCGCCGCGCGCGCTCCTCCAACGTCGTCTTAGAGTCTTGAGCTCATTAATAATAATAATTTGCAGTAGGGGTACCTAAATGACTGCGATAGGTACTTAGTGTCGCTCGGTATTCAACTTGTAGCCTTTATTAAATATTTTTGGAAAAAAAATATAAAATGGTTTAAAAAATATTGGAATCGTTACTTATTTTGAACAAACTATATCCAGGTTCCGCATATACTAAAAATAATTTTGTATACACATTGATTACATTTTTAAATATTCCTATATAAAATTATATAAAAACCCGCCGCGAACTAAGATTTAACCTAACTTAGCTATTTTCATCCGAAAATGAATTATGTTTAAAAAAAAGTTAATGTGCATATGCTACAATCGACTGTGATCAAGCTTACAAATACGAGTATGATTCTTTTTCGGATGAAGAACGACTGAGGTAATTCTAAATTGGCTCCATATATTTTCATCTATAGTATGCACTTCGCCTCGTAACGCATTATATTAGGTCTTTACCTATGAAATTGGAGGTTTGTATGAAAATTTTAAACACAAATTTTTTTGTTTTTTTTATTTTATTTTAGATTATCTAGCTTTTTTATCTTTCCGATTTGACGCAAGTGCTTCAATGTCGTTTTGACACTAACTCCAAAGGCCCGCAGCAAGCTCAGCCGTAGATTGAGTTGGATCCGTTTCCACTACCGCCTTCAATTCGTCGTTGTCGACAATGGTTACCGGCCGACCTCGAGGCTCATTCTTCAACTCAAAATTTCCAGATTTAAAACGATTGAACCCAATAATGGACCGTGTTTATGCAAGCAGTGTTAGGCCCGTACACGTCGTTAATGTTTCGTGTTGTTTGCGCAGCGGTATGTCCACGTAGGAACTCATATTCGAAATTGAACGAATTTTCAGTTTATCCATGGCGCCAAAAACTACCACGATTTCACAAAAACAAAAAACTATCTAAAAACAAATGACTGAATTTGAAATTAAAAGACCACGGCTTTCGAATAAAATATATTTGAATTTCGAATTGCGCGCCAATCCACAGATAATTAAATCTGAACATGCTGGTTATTAAATCTCCAATTACATAGGTAAAGACCTTTTATAAAAATATTAGAGTTAAAATTAATAAAAAAAACCAACATAATATCATAACATAACATGGAGTAAAATAAAGATTAAATATTACATTAAAGTATTTTCCTTTATCGATATCTATCGATCAAATCTGCATGCGACCTAACTACATCACTAATTGAGTAGCGTCGAACTTTCGAAAACAGAATAAATGTAAATCAACAATCGTTCTAAAACAAACTTTATTCTAATGGGAAAAGGTTGATTTTACGTCGCATAGAGGAGGCAAACGCCATGATAGCGTCATGCCATCTTTCGTCACGGCATACGAGTCGGTTTTATTGCCAAGGCTCACATACAGATGTTTAACAACAAAAATCTAGACAGAGACGTCAAGGTACTCATGAATATTATAGATCCTACAATATTTTTTTTATATTTCAGGTACGCTTCTCCGAACCGACCAGCTTCACGATATACGGCATGGATGTCACCCATTTGCGGAGACTGAATGAGCATGAACGATAGTCGCACGACTCGTCGTAAGACTGCGGTACAATATCGGTACGACACTTTGAAACAATCATCCAGGTAGTAAAACGATGTCCGTTTGACACCGTTCGTTATCTCGGGCAGACGCTGCGAGGTAACTACAACTATTGCACTATATCCGGAACAGTTTAGTGTAACACTAGGAGCAGGATATTTACCATTTTTACTGATGCTTGCAACAGCGCCGACATATCGGGAACTCCAACAAAACAGTAAACATTTATAAATATCCCGTTTCTAGTGTTAATGGTAGTTTAAAATCTTATAAAGTTTAGTATAATGAACCGAGATACATTTTCTCAAATCTTTCATTTATGTCAATTTTGCCGCGAAGCTGTGCCGATTCGTATTAACCTGACAAGTTTAGCATCCCTCACTGTTGGTGCAAGCCTTTTTATGAAGTATACTGTTTCGAGGTAAGCAGACTTCCACTTCATCCGCAGCTTGTCTTCATGATATGGAGTCGACGTCGAAACGAAATCGTACCGATATCGTACCGTCGTAGTCCGACGACGTTAAGTACTAAAAGATTGTAACGTAACAATGTCGTTTTCACACTAGCTCTTACACTACACATGTCTTACGCAAACGGGAGACTTTAAACTACGTCCATTGAAACTACGCCGAATACGCAATACGCTGAATTGAAATAATACGCCTATTTGAACAATGTTTTTTTTAACGGAGGTTATTGAAGTTGTATCTCGCTTTTATAGTAATTATGTATATTTTATATTATAGTTATGTTTCCTAGTTTTAAGTAAATATGTTGTAAGTTAAGAACGAGTGTGAAAGGGACAGAAGTATAAAATTGTAAGTGTACTGTTCTGGTCCCACCACATTTCGTTAATACATTTTTTTAATAAAAAGATAATTAACTAAATTGTTCTTCATTTAATAGATGTTTTTACACCCTATCTGCTAAACTTAAAGGTTAGTACTGTGACGTCTTGAACTGGGAGTAATTCACGTGTGGGAAAGAGACAGAGCTATACAGGTCGTCTAGCGCCATCTCTTTCCCTCACTGGAATAACTCTTTCTTTGAGGTCATGGTAGCCACCTGTATTTTTTTTAATGTAAATTGAAACAAAATTAATTTTTACATACATTTATTTCAAAGATTTATTTGAAACGGGTAAACACAGGCACTTGAATGGCCGATCAGGACCTTTCAAACTACGAGACCATTCGAATAGAATAGAATGCATTTATTCTTGTTATGTGCATTATGTATTATGATCATAATAATCTGCCGTGTCTGGCGTACTGCTATGGTTTCTAAAATTATGGGTCGTTATTTTATTTTTTAATCATTAGAATTACAAATAATTTTAATAAATTGAACAATAGTAAAAGAGATTAATTATATAAGTCAAAATTCAGTGAAGTCAAGGATATAAGTTATGATTTAAATGATAAAAATGACAAATATTTCGGTACATTTTTCTTTCATAAAATTTTCCGTAGAGTTAAAATTTACATTTGCTTCAAACACATTCGTGTCTGTCCCCGTTTCATGTCACACATGTGCCATCCCTCCACCATATTGCAAGTGGAGTAGTGGGCCCTCCAGGTGGGTTCCCGGCATCGCAAGTGCGACTTTAGTGAACCCACAGGTGGGTTCTCGACACTGAAGGTGTAAAAAGAGAGTTAAATAATTTAAATTTAGATGTTCTGAGACTGAGAGTTTTGAAGCCATCAAGTAATTTTTTATACACAGTAATGGACATGCAGTATATATTATTAAAAAACAATTTAATTGTATGCCTACGAACATTAAGCATATGCACTTAGCTGTGTCTAGATACAACATCATTATACAAGTCAAATTCATTCAAAGGTGCGTGCGTTTAACTATTGAAATAAAATCTATCTATTCACGCAGGAGTTAGTCACAAGACACGTCATTTTTAGAACATTGCACGAATTGTTTTTTTTTTTTATTCATCGTCATCTTGCGCAACGCGTTTGTTCTTCCATTCTCCTCTGTCAACCGTCACGCAATCATTTATACCATTTTCCTTCATATCGTTCCTCACACAATCCATCCATCGTTTCCTTGGTCTTCCTCTCTTTTTTTTTTTGTTTGTATATATTTTTTTTTATTTAGTGTGCAATAATGAGTATAAGAAGATCAAGGAAACGATGGATGGATTGTGTGAGGAATGATAATAAGGAAAAAGGTGTAAATGATGCCGTGAGGTTTGATACGGAAGAATGGAAGAAAAAAACGTGTTGCGTAGACCCCAAGTGACATGGGATAAGGTCAGGACGATGATGATATACAGAAAAGCTTGGATTGACCGAGCAAAGTATGCTTAACGGTGGTTCATGCGATAGTTACTGAATTTTCTGTGTTATACCACCTACTTTTTACTAATGCTCGCAAAAGAAATTAATTTGAATATCGAAAATTTGTCAATCATCTTAAAAATTACTTTCAGAATAACTAAAAATAGGGTGAATCATGCAAAATTTCCTCGACACGTGTCCTAGGACCCATTCTATCGCGCACAATCCGCTTTCTGCTTTCTTTCGGTAGAAGATTCTATGGTGAAGCAGTCGGCACAGTTGCATGGAGGACATATGGTTTGGTCGAAGTTCTCCGTCGTGAAGAAGCGCTTTCGCTGTGATAAGAAAAAAAAACACATCATCATCTGTGTTAATTCTCGGGGGGATAGATTGGTAGGTTTCCAGCGAATCACACGCAATCGTGTCACAGTGTGACTCGTTGGGATTATGTTTGCCATTGAGTCACAGTTGTGACTCGTTGCAATCTTTTTCCTGGAGGGTTCCCAATGAGTCACACTCTGTTGCTGTTGAAATTGTTGATTACAACCAAGCAAAAAGTACTAGGCTAGCAAAAGTTCAATTCATGTAATCCTGGTAGCTACTTTCCTGAAGTTACTGCCTAGAAGGTATTTCAATTATAGTATAATTACCTACCCAGAATCTTATAATATATACCACCTTGAACTTATGCTAGCCTAATAGTTTTTGCTGGGTTATAATTAACAATAAAATTTGCTTGGAAATCCAAAACATGTCATTGAAATATTTTGCGGGCCAAACTTCGTAAGGATTTACATTTATTTTTTAGGCGACTGATAGCCCGGTCAAAACAGACATTGACCCGTGCATAAATTCCCAAGAAGCTGAAAATTTACATGAACGTTAGGACTTTTCACAATTACATTATAACGGTATCCCGTTATAATGTAATTGTGAAAAGTCCCCATCGATCCCATGTGTGCAAAAAAAATTATGCGAGGTCAAAGTTCGCAAAAACGGGTTTTTAGATTTTTTTGCGAAACGGTTAGTTTTATGAGAAAAGTAGTTGAGACAAAAATTGTAGATGATTTAATTATCTATAAAAATTGTACTAACACTTTTTTTTCTAAGATTCACCAATTCTGAGAAAAAGCGATTCTAAAATTTACTAAAGTTGTATTCTAATTTCATTCGAGTATATCAGGAAATCATCTAAGTAAAAGTGACAAGAAAAAAAGAAAAAAGTGTAAGGATAATTTTGTAGATAATTAAATCATCTAGATTTTTTATCGGAACTATTTTTCTCATATAACTAACCGTTTCGCAAAAAATAAACCCTTTTTAGCGAACTTTGTCTTCGCATTTTTTTTTTTGCACACATGGGATCGATGGAGACTTTTCACAATTTCATTTTAATGGTATACCTAACGTTCATGTAAATTTTCAGCTGCTTGGGAATTTATGCAAGGGTACTCCTATTTTTGTCTATTTTCTCCGGACTATGATTCGGAATAATAAAATTGCAATGTGCAACAGTGTGACGCGTTGGGAACCTTGGGAAAAAAAGATTGCAACGAGTCACGACTGTGAATGTGTGCATTTGCGTGCTTGGCCACCGAGTGCGGAAACTGGCCTATACAAATAATATAATTTTTTATTTACTCCGACAACAATGATCCACGGGGTAGTTACAAAAAACTTTAAAAAAAACTATGTTAGTGTATTATATTATGCTCAAACAACAAACACACATTACAACACATAACACAACACAAATCATCGATGATGAATCATTCCGGCCTCACCAACACCTGCATGAAGTGGTTCATCATCGGTGAATCAAATTTGTCCATTAACATCTTCAGAATGCTATTAGAACTCGATCGCGATCTTTCTAAAAGTGACGCCGTTTTCTTCCTCATCATTGCGTGGATGTCGAGAACACGCGCCTGAGCGAACATGTCAGAGGCACTACAGAAATGCGGTAGTCTTAAGAGCATACTGAAACTGTTATTGTATTGGACCCTCAGGGCGTCCATTATTTTCCGCGTGTAGCTGGCCCACAGGCCACTTGTGTAGAAGGTCTGGCAGTAAGCCTTAAACTATATTAATTTTACCCGCCTTACTACAACACGCAAACCTGCGAATCAGCATATTGCCTCTCACAGCAAGAGCCGTGCGCTCACGTTCGATATCTTCATGATCTTTAAGGTCCGTAACACAGTGCCCTAAGTACTTGGCTTGTTTCACCCGCTGTAGGGGCTGGCCATTGAGGGTAATAATTGGCTCGTATGATTGCGTCCTACCGGTGGCCTTAAAGACCATGAGAAGACTTTTTTTACAATTATACACTAGACCGTTGCTAGCAGCATACTGTTCACACAGCTCCAAAAGCTCTCTTATGGAGCCAGCCGTAGCACCCAGCAGCACGATGTCATCCGCGTAGCTAAGAGGTCAAATGGGAGGTCTCCTCTCCTCTTTGCTGAATAGCTCCGGGCCACAAGATACCAGAGATGAAGACTACTATGGGCTTTGTACTAGCCAAACGTCCCTGTTACAGTGGTTTATTCCCGTCTGCCCCCACTGGTCTGTCCCTACTGGTGGTAGTTGCAACTGCTTGTCGCATCTACCACCACTGGTAGTGGAGATTGCGCATGTGTCCCCGCACCCCAGCCAGAAATGACGAGGTGGAACATCGTATGGTTTCAGTCTATTCATAACATCAAGCCGGTTATCTCCGAAGGGTTAGGCAGAGGAGTACCTTATAGTACACATACAATTCGCTAGTTATATTGAAGTCCCATTTAATAGGGGGCGATCCTATTTGCCATTAACAAACGGGTACTTGTAGGCTTATCTAACCAATTACTTGTTAGGTACTTACAGGGCGCTGAAATAGCAAAAATACGAATTAATTTTGCCATCTTTATTAGAACTGCACTGTGATTTGTATCAAAACACTAGTAGGGTTTTTACAGCACCTGAATTTGCACAAAAAAATAGCCAAGTGCGAGTCGGATCCACACATGACGGGTTTTATACCACCGCACACGTTACATAAACGGGCACCTCTGATTTTTACCTTTCTTTATCTTTATTACGACATAACATAACACGGCTGTAATCCCCGAAGGGTTAGGCTGAGGTGTACCTAATAGTTTTCCAACATTTCGCCAGTTATGTTTAAGTCCCATGTGATAGAGGGCGAGCCTATTGCCATCAACCGAGCGCGAATCGAGACTCCGTGACTGCTACTGTTCTTATTTATATTAGTTGTTGTTATAGCGGCCACAGTACTCCACGCTCTGAAAGTTTCAAGTGTCTCCCAATTCCGGTTCAAAAGCGACAGTCCTGGGACAGACGGACAGACAGATAGTGGAGCCTTAGTCCTATTAGCACCGTGTGGCGAGTCGAGAGACACCCAAGTTAGCAAGAATGACTTAAAGTACCTTAATTCCCTTGAAGTGTAAGTTTCCGATAAGCTTGAAGCGTGTCAGCGGGCCTCGAGTCAGACACATGCACTGCAATTTAAAGAAATGAAATGAAAGTGAAATGAAATGAAATTTATTAGCTAGAATTCATCATCTGCCTAGCTTTTTCCCAACTATATTGGGGTCGGCTTTCAGTCTAACCGGAATACCAGTATTTTACATGGAGCGACTGCCTCTCTGACCTCCACAACCCAGTTAGTACTGGGTAATACGATACCCCTTAGGAATGTCAATAATAAGAATGTCAATGATAAGAATGTCAATAATAAGAATGTTAATGATAAGAATGTCAATAAGGTTGTCGACATGTAGGATGTGGACTCAGCGATCATTGTGCCGGTAGTTGTATCAGCCCATGGCTTAATTGCCAAGAGCCTCGACCAATACCTGAGGAGGCTCTCGTTAGGCAGTTGAATCAAGGGCTTGATTCAGAAAGCGGTACTCCTGGACACGGCTCGTATTGTTAGGAGGTTCCTCTCTCTGGAGCCCTGACCACCGGTAGCTTGGACCCTGTTCCCGATACCAGTGGGCTACAATTTTTTTATATGTAAAAAAAATGATTTGTAAAAAATATAAATAAAGGATAAGAATGTCAATGATAAGAATGTTAATGATAAGAATGTTAATATGTTATCAATAAATTAATAATAGGAAAATGTCAACGTGAATCTTTAAGGTTGAGATACTCATTCATAAAATAAAATAATTTATGTATAAGAAGCCATCTTATAATGCCGTTTTAAATCGATTGGTTGGCAGTTCCAGAACATACGAATAATCATATATAAGTACAAAATACTTGGGCCAACTTCATTCATTGAAAATGAATTTAATCGCAAATAAAATATGCATGAAATTCAAAAGTTGATTTCTAAAATAACTTATTTAGAACTTCGATCTTTATACTTACGTTAGGCTAAAATACCACACAATAAACGTGTTTTAAAAAGATTTTGTAATAAAATATCTTGCATACCTATCTATAGTAAAACCAGAGAGAGTATGCGCTTCGGAAGTCATTGTCTTACAATGCTCTTCAGAAATAACAAGCCGTGGCAGCATTTGTCTATTTTAAATTACATTTAGCGACCCGCCCCTGCTTCGCACAGCGCCACCTATCGGATCCAAAACTATCCTATCTTTCAAGCTAGAACCAACCATACACATTCAAAAAATTTGATTGAAATCGGCGATCTCAATTTTTTTATTTTTTTTTATTTTTTTTATTATTCAATAAACACTGTTACTGTTACACTATTACACAAACGCAAACATACCACACAAACCATCGTGGGTTTAACAGTAATAAGCGTGTACAAACATGAATTACTAACACGTGATTTTTTTATAAATTAAGATAAATAAAAAATTATGGATTAACAACTCTTTACAATAGTAAAAAACTTTTCATAATGTTTTATAGCCAGATTACGATCTGTGGCTTTTCAGAATAATAATTCGAAACAACGAAGATCACCGAAGCGAAAAACTTTTCTGGTGCAACTGTACATTACTGTTTTTAAGCTGCGTACTTACTTTCTAGAAAACAAAAAAAAATCATTAGTATAATTCAAGTTTAAACAAACAAATTAGATGTCAGACCAAAAATGACTAGATAATCTTACCGTTGGAGGCTGGGAAGTAAAATAAAATAATTATTGATTATAAAATTAAAACAATAAATTGAACAGTGACCCGCCCTTGCTTTACACAGATATTAACATAACATAACTTCACGCCTGTTATTCCTGACGGACTAGGCAGAGGTGTACCTAATAGTACACCCACATTTCGCCAGTTATGTTAAAGCCTCGTGTAATAAATGGCGAGCCTATTGCCATCAACCGGGCCCAAATCCAGACTCCGTAGCAGATACTGAAAAATTCGCGGTCGAAAAATTCAATAACACTTTGTCCGACTTAGGCACCGAACCCAGGATCTCATGTTCAGTATTCGCGCTGGTCGCAAGCGCGACTACTGAACATGAAGTCTCGAACAACGAGGCAGTCAGCACAATCAGCTTTTCCCACTGCTGGGACACAAGCCTCTTCGCTGTGAGAGGGAGTGGGCTATAATCCACTACGCGGGCCCAGTGCGGGTTGGTAGATGTCACATGTCTTCGATTTTTAGTGCCTAAGACATAGTTGGTTGCGGGACTGTTCGAAAGAGATACCGTGGCCCTGGATCACAAAGGGCAAAGAAGGAACATGGATGGGTTTTAGTCAGTACAAGTCTGACACTCCCTTCCGCTCCGCCCAGAGTGGGGAGGGTCATTTGATGATTTCCCATCCGGAAAAAAAAAAAAAAAAAAAAGACATAGTTGGTTTCCTCACGATGTTTTCTTTCATCGTTTTGAGAGCAGTGGCGATAAAATAAATTAGGTGTGAACGTAAAGTAATGCGTCTGCTTGGGTGAGAACGCATGACTTGGAAAAGCTCTTCAATCGGGCTGTTACCACTGGGTCGGCTCTAAATAACAGTGAAAACCGCATCAAACTCCGTTGCATAGTTTAGGAGAAAAACGGGGTCATATGGACAAGAAAATCGCAGCACAGTATAAAATACTAGCCCGCGTGGATTTCGGTTATTCTCCCACGGGATCGTACTACTGATGAAAAGTTTCTTTTGTATCATTCCAGGTTAAAAACTATTTGTATGCTAAATTTATCCAAGAATCCGAGGTTACTGACGTAGCCCGAAGAATTGCCAAACTTAAGTGGCAATGGGTTGCACATTGCTCGCAGAACGGATGGCCGATAGGACCGAAAAATTCTGGAGAGACGACCGCGAACCGGAAGGCGTTGCGTTGGAAGGCCTCCCACTACGAAGGACCCGCTGGATGCGAGACGCACGGGACCGGTCAATGTGGCGACACTTGGGGACATATGTCCAGCAGTGGACGCCTTTTGGTTGAAATGATGATGATGATAATGATACTAAATCTCATCCAAATCCGTTCTAGAGCTTTGGCATAAAAAAGTAACAAACATCCAGCCATCCTCACAAACTTTCGCATTTAATAATAGAAGTAGGAAAGTAAAGATAAGATACAAGCAATTGCAATGACTTACCCGTGTCTGTAATATTATTAAATATGTAAAACATCACGACTGTAATTCATGAATGGTAAGGCAGAGATATGTATATCTGTTACGGTTAAAAGCCAAAGTGTGGCTACACCTAGTTCTAGTCGGCTAAATCTAGGTGCGGCCGGTAACAGTTGTGTGTATCCTTTTTATTGCTAGGACACACCGACCAAAGGGATTAGGTTAGGTTAGAACTGTGACGAAACGCGCGCGAGCCGAGCGAGCGTAGCGAGCGGGTCCGCGGCAGCGGCCGGCGAGCGCTACATCCAAATTGATTGCATGGTCTAACCGAAGATAAGTAGGATACATCTAAGTTTAACCGGCCGCACCTAGGTTTAGTCGGCTAAAACTAGGTGTAGCCGCACTTCGGCTATTAGCCGTAACATATAATAATAGTACCCACATGTTGGCAGTTATTTTAGGTGTCATGTAAAAGGGTGTGAGCCTATTACCATCTAACGAATTCAAGTCCGAAATCCATGACTGCTACTGAGACTTTTCTGACGGAAAACATTTATTAAAAACATCCATCTGTCTAGCTTTTTTCCAACTATGTTGGAGGAAGTCCAGCCGGGTGCAGCTGAAGACCAGTATTTTACATGGAGCTACTGCCGATCTGACTTCCAGAACCCAGGTAATGCTGGTTAATACAATACCCCTTAGTAAGACTAGTTGGTATTAAAAACTTTATTTCAAAAGTAATTTTGATTTCGAGTACTTACATAATACTAGAAAATATAAATTAACATTAGGACATTATTAATGTGATATATAATAATAAAAAATAGTTCTTTCTTTATCGTGTGGTTAGTGCCTAACCTGGTGTCAGAGTTTTTATGCCGCCCATGGGCCTCTGACTTGGCTTTACATGCCGTCGAGAAATATCTCTCAGGCATGCTGGTTTCCTCACGATGTTTTCCTTCACCAAAGCAAGTGATACAATACGCACATAAATTCGAAAAATCAAAGGTGTGTGTCTTGGGTTCGAATTCCAAACCTATGACTTGGCAGCCCGACGGTGACACCACTAGGCTATCACTGTTTCAAATACTTAATAAACAATTGAATTCTGTATGTTATTAATTAAAAAAAATAAAGTACTAACCGTTCTCTTTTTATGAAAAAAAAAAGAAAAAAAAAACAACATTTTAGTAAAATCCGTTAAAAAACAAGTTTCAATAAATAAAAACAAATATTTATTTGAAAATAAACGTTGTTCTAATACTTACATATTGCTGTAAATAATAAATGCATACTATTAAAAATCGTTTCTTAATTAATTTGGGAATTGCAAATATTTAATAAGGCGTACTTAGTACACCCACATTTCGCCAGTTATGTTTTAAGTCCCATGCAATAGGCGGCAAGCCTATTGCCATCAACCGGGCACAAATCTACTGCTACTGAGAAATTTCTGTTGGAAAAACCAGGAATCGAACCCAGCACCACATGCTCGGTAATCGCGCTTGCGACCACTACACTTAAAAAGTCATAAAGAATATTAAGTTATCATACCTCTTGCTAAAAAGTAGAGAAATAACATAATATTTTAGATTTATTTACTTAACAATTGTTTTGCCAAAATGAACCACAACAAAACGTCTGCCGAATTGCCATTTAGACGGTCGATTTTCGCATTGCGGCCTAGCCTTGCGGCCTAGCCGTGCGGCCTAGCCTTGCGGCCTAGCCTTGCGGCCTAGCCTTGCGGCCTAGCCTTGCGGCCTAGCCTTGCGGCCTAGCCTTGCGGCCTAGCCGTGCGGCCTAGCCTTGCGGCCTAGCCTTGCGGCCTAGCCTTGCGGCCTAGCCGTGCGGCCTAGCCTTGCGGCCTAGCCGTGCGGCCTAGCCATGCGGCCTAGACGTGCGGCCTAGACGTGCGGCCTAGACGTGCGGCCTAGACATGCGGCCTAGACGTGCGGCCTAGACGTGCGGTCTAGCCATGCGGCCTAGACGTGCGGCCTAGACGTGCGGCCTAGACGTGCGGCCTAGACGTGCGGCCTAGACGTGCGGCCTAGACGTGCGGCCTAGACGTGCGGCCTAGACGTGCGCATAAGAGATTCTTGTGTAGCTCATTCTGGCAAAACTAAGTCCAAATTAAATTCTGTTAAAATTTTGATGATTAGTTAAAATAACTCATCAAATAATCATAAAACTTACTTTGACGACCTGAAAAGTAGTAATTATTAATTCTTTCTTTATCGTGTGGTTAGTTCCTAACCTGGTGTCAGAGTTTTTATGCCGCCCATGGGCCTCTGACTTGGCTTAACATGCCGTCAAGAAATATCTCTCAAACATGCTGGTTTCCTCACAATCATGTAATTATTAATAATATTTAAGTAGTTTATTTTAAAATTTTATAAAATAAATGTAAAATAAGTAAGGATTAAACACTTTAAAACAGCAATACTTTGACTTTGATAAAAGAAAACGAGATCTTATGATAAAATCTTTCATATTATTTACTAGCGAACCATTCCAGCTGGTCACGGTTTGTACTTCTTGATAAAACATCGTATTTTCTTTATTATACGAAGTTCGATGAAATCTTTTAATTATATGTTTAATTCATCTATTATATTATATACACCAACTCTTCAGTACACAACCATCTTTTACATAACGTAACATCACGCCTGTAGTCCCCAAAGTGTTAGGCAGAGGTGTACCTAATAGTACACCTACCTTTCACCAGTTATGTGTAAGTCCCATGTAATAGGGGGCGAGCTTATTGCCATCAGAAGGGCACACATCCAGACTCTGTGGCTGCTACAGAGAAATTCCTACACTGTTTTAAGCTTTCACGGTTTACAACTAAACTTATACTGTCACTTACGGGATATCTTCCGTGATTGTTCATTATTTTGAGCTCCCGATATTGACAGACAGTATTAGTTTAGAGAATTACCTGATGTAAACCACAATAACACTTTTTCCGACCTGGGAATCGAACCCTGGAACTCATGCTCAGTAGTCGTGCTTGCGACAACTAGACCAATACCTTTTTTTTTTTTTTTTTTTACCGGATGGGAAATCATCCAATGACCCCCCCCCCCCCCCACTCTGGGCGGAGTGGAAGGGAGTGTCAGACTTGTACTGACTAAAACCCATCCATGTTCCTTTTTTGCCCTTTGTGTTCCAGGGCCACGGTATCTCTTTCGAACAGTCCCGCAGCCCTGACAGGCATTGGCCCTTGCGGACCCCTACTTGATTGCTGACTTCTCTTTGAGGCGCGCGTGGAACACGAACGCGCCGTCGACACGGCCTGTCGTCATAAGACGGCAGACCAATACCCTTAGTTTACAATAAACCTCCTAAGGAGTTATTGTTCTAGTCATTATAATCAACTTTTTCTATCGAAATCATTAAAAATTTAACGAGCCAAGATTTTCCCTGATAAAAGTAAAGCATTTACTCACAATGAGGGTCTTCTCCTGCAAATCACGGCAAAAAAAGTTAAATATATTAATACAACATTAGAAATTGCGTCTCTTTCCTCCCGAATGAAAGCGATGTAACTTTAGGGTGTTAACAAACCAATCGCTCGATCGTCGATGGAGGCCATCGATCGATCGACAGTTTCTACTACACCAATTGATCGACCGTTGTCATTTCTACCATCGATCGTTTGGTGACCGGCGACCGATCGAAAAACAAAAAAAAAAAATTTTAATTTCAATCTGTTTATTTCCAAATGCATTTATAAAATTATTACAAAAAAACAACAACGCTCAATCTTTTTGAGGCAAGATTATTTGCGCTATTAATATTAAGATTTAAGGTTACGGCCCGCAAATAATAAAATAAAATCCCCATACGCCTTCCTCAATCTGCAGATCAGTGCCAGGCTGCATGTCGATGAAAAACGAGTCGCGCAAAATAATATATTGATATTTTCGAACCCTGCTGCAATGTAACGCCTGATTGCATAAATAAGTAAATTAAATAGTAATTTTAATTATGAAAAGTTCTTACGTCTCCCTGTAAAAAAAAAGTAATAATAGTGTAAAAACATTTCATTTTGAGAATATTTACATTATTTACAAAATACAAATCTATAATAGTAATAAAAATATGTACAAGTTTCAAAAGGGTCCACATCGCTGTAAACAGGAAAAGTGCCCAGAAGGCTGGCAGCATTGCAATTAACATTGTTTCTGATAATTTAAATTAAAACGTGCTTAAACTGACAAGTTTTTCCCAAGGACCTCCATGTTTAAGCACATTTTAATATACAGCTAATTTCGAACCCTGCTGCAATGTAAGGGTGCTTACATAAAGACTACGTATGACATTTCTACTAATACTTACCTACCTAGTTAAGTCGTCATGATCGGAGATAAGTTCCTTTATTTTGTTAGTATTAAGTTTTTCATTTGTTTTATTTGTGGATGAGATAAATAAATGATTATTATTATTATAGAAACAGGTAAATTTGTACGTATTGACCATCATGTCCTTCACTTCGTCGGATGATGATTTTTTACTTTTGGAAAATGTTTATTTTAAATGTAGAAAGAAAAGAACAGTTTGTGTCTCTAATATTAACAGGAGAAGGAAACAATATTGATCATATTGTCAATTATTTTTAAAAGACTTATAGTTTGATGAACACAAGTTTTATGATTCTACGAGGATGACACTAGAAACTTTTAACTACATATTAAATAAAACCGAACATCCCTTAGTTAAGCGATGGTATAACTGGCATGTAAAAAAACCCATTTCACCCGAAGAAAGAGTCCTAGTCCCATTTTAATCATTTTAATAAGTAAACATACCCAACCTACACCGGCTGCGCTTGAACCCGTTTCAGATATTCGGCACCGACAAGTTTAAGCCTGTTTATAAGTGAGCGCATAAGATAACATAGAAATTAATACCTGCACCGATCGGTACCGACCCGCCCGTACCGGAAACCTGCGTCTATGTGTAAGCACCCTAACACCTGATTGCATAAATAAGTAAATTAAATAGTAATTTTAATTATGAAAAGTTCTTACTTCTCCCTGTAAAAAAAGTAATAATATTGTAAAAACATTTAATTTAAAGAATATTTACATTATTTACAAACTACAAATCTATAATAGTAATAAAAATACACGTCCACGTTCATACTTCTGGTCATACAAACGCCGGTTGCGAGTACTGTACCTGACCTTGCTAAAGGACCTCATCAAAAGGTCAGTGTGCTCTCTAATTTCTTTTAAATATTTAAGTCGCATTTCTTTTCTTTTTTTTTAAAATTAGGCTTGCGTTTAGCTACAATTCGCCTGATGTGAAGCGATGACGCGGCCTAGAGTTTAATGTAGCGTATAATGTTCCCACTGCTGGGATACAGGCCTCCTCTCTTTGAGAGGGAATGGGCCCAGTGCGGGTTGGTAAATGTTAGAACATGTCTTCGAATTTTTTTCTAGGCCATGCTGATTGCCGGTATTCTCACGATGTTTTCTTTTACTGTTTTGTGGCGTGTGTAAAGTGGCGAGGAAATAATTTACATAAAGCAGTGCCTGCTTGGGTTCGAACCCAAGATAACCGGCCGGTACCGCTGAGCCCCATATTTGCCTGAAAATCCGGCCCAGTGCGTGTCGGACTCGCGCACAAAAGCTAGCACCAAACAATTTTTTTTTATTAGCCTCATTTATCTCACTCCTAGGCAAAGGCCTCCCCCGTTCGTTCCATTTTCTCGATGTTGCGCTTCTTCTCGCCAATTAACGAGGAAGGCACCCAAGGCGTCCCGCCATGTTCTGCTCGGTCTGCCGCAACCCCGCCTAACTGTCTCAGGGCTTCAGTTTTGTAATATGCGGGCCCACAGCTTTGCCGTCAGACATGGCCTGCCCAGTCCCAAATTAGTTTAGCAGTTTTTTCAGCTACGTCAGTAATTTGAGCAAATAATTTAATATTTTTTTTTTTTATGCTCATTCGTAGGCCAAATTTACACTCAACAGCAAAACTAAACTTGTTTTTACAGTGCGTTTTTTGCCATCTGTCAACCCTATGGAACCCTAAAAACCACAAAAAGTATAAAACTTACGACCTGAAAAATAAATATTGAAAGAATTAATCATTTGAAGTGTTTATGTCCGGTATTACCGAAATAAAGCCACCTAAATAAAATACAATAACATCACGCTTGTAATCCCCGAAGGGTGCCTAATATTACACCCGCATTCCACCAGTTGTCATCAACCAGCTCAAATCCAGACTCCGTGGCTGCTACTGAGAAATTGCTGAAAAAACCCAATACCACTTTATCCGAAACGGGAATCGAACCCAGGACGTCATGGTCAGCAGTCGCACTTGCGACCACTCGATTAACGAAGCTGTTGAATAGATTATAAATTTTTTCGTGCTGTTGGAATTTTAACTCTTTTACTTTCGATTAATTGTCGTTTAGTGTTATTTAAAACAGGCCTTGTACCATCTCATCATTTAACAGTATTTCTTTGAAACGGACATAATCAGGTCGACAGGACATTTTCGACATCTATGACGCAACTGAAGAACTAACATCAAAATCCTTAATGCTATCCAAGACTTAAGACCAGCCCGAGTAAAACGGGGTAGTAGACCACTAGACACAATACCCGTCTTATCGGAGGATCTTCCCTTTTCAATGGTGGATGAAGAACTTTACACCCTGTGCTTCATTATCCTTAAACTTTAAGGGAAAGCGCTCGGGTAACCCGCGAAATTCAAATTTGCTTACGTTTTTTGCAAATTGCAGGTCAGTGTCAGGTTGTATGTTGATTAAAATATGAATCGCGCTAGTAACACGTATAAAGTTATGAACTTAGGAGGTTGTACTCATGATTCTAATGATTATAACTCTGTAAATACTTGCGTATTTCAGCCACAAATCATATATTTTGTTCAACATACAGCCTGATACTGACCTGCAAATTGCAAAAAAAGTAAAAGAAAATTTAAATTTCGCGGGCTACCCTGGCACTTCCCTCTTAAGGTCTCTTTGCTGTAGAACAGAGATGCAGCTATAAAACACAGATAGCTCTTTTTCTTTTTCTTTTCCACGCTGAAGTATTTCTGCTATAATATGATTGTCAAGATTGGCTTACAGAGAGAAGATAAAATCACTTACTTCGTACTATAAAAAGATAATTTAAAAAGTCAATGAATGAATAGAAATTTTTACAAAACAAAATATTTTGCAAATTACAAAGAAAGTAGTAGTCGATAAAATCTAACTTAATAAAAATGACAGCTGTCAAATTAAGGACAGGTGCTGGTCATATCGAAATATATAATAATTACAAATACATATTTATGCAGTCAGTATTTTACGCTATAGACATGTAAATTTGGGTGTTAATTACGGCCAATTAAATTAAACTTTAAAAAAAATCTCTTTATCAAATTGTCGCGATAAATATGTCATGAACAGTCGCCAGCACATCAAGTTACCACAAACTGTCAAACTCCAATTAATTTTAAACCATAAATACTTGAAGGTTAAGTTCAAAATCTACTTAGAAGTTTTGACAGTTTGTAGTAACTTGAGACGCTGGCGACTGTTTCTGTGTCTGTGTCATTTTAATCAAGTGATATTTTAAGACCTTTAAAATAAAAAGGAGGTTTTAAGGTCTTCGCGCACAGCTGCGGTTATCGCGCGTAACCTCACTTGCGACGCGCGACAAAAACGATGTAAACGCGCGACCGTAGTGCAATAGGATCGCGACCACTGATTTAGATGTACCTAAATAACGCAAGTATCACGAACCGTATGAAAACCAGGCTTTTTCTACTACCTACTGTGACGTCATAAGCATTATTTACTTACTATACAAACAAGTTACTACACAAAATATACTACGTTTTTGTTCGTTTTTTTTTTTTTTTTTCCGGATGGGAAATCATCAAATGACCCCCCCCCACTCTGGGCGGAGCGGAGGGGAGTGTCAGACTTGTACTGACTAAAACCCATCCATGTTCCTTCTTTGCCCGTTATGTTCCAGGGCCACGGTATCTCTTTCGAACAGTCCCGCAGCCCACGTTTTTGTTCTTTAATTAAGTTCTTGAGTTGTAATGTTGTTGTTTAAATCAAATTAAGTTGCTACAACAGTAGCAACGTTATGCATAAAATGGTGCTTGCAACAGCGCCGAAATATCGGGAACTCAAAACAATCAGTAAAAATGGTAAATATCCCGTTTCTACTGTTAATGATAAGCATAAAATGCTTAAGCCAGGCACGCGAAATGGGTGCTCTTGCGTTATCTATATCTGTGATCGCGACCGTTTTGCGGCCATTCTGTGTGTGCATCGCTGCAAAAAGACGGCTCGGTGCGCGAGGGTTCTTACTCAAAACTTGCAATTTTTCTTAATTATTTAAGACAAAAGTTTACTCACGTGTCTCTGTTAAAAGATAATGTATTTTTTTTATTATTAAAATACTCTTAGTCAAGTTTTTATTTAATATATTTTTGAATACAACTAGGGAATATGATCTCGAGTCGATATCCAAGATCCCGATTTTTTTTCTACGAAATTACAATGACGAGATTTTTTTTACGAGGTCAAGATCTCTTAAAAAAGACTTGGCTAATCGATCTCGATTTTCGCCAAATCAAGATTGATTAATTAATAAAGGATATCACCCAGCATTCATTCGTTTTTTTGGGCTATTTTCAAAAGTAAACTTTGTGGTTGAATAACCTCTCGGTAAAGTGAATTGTGGCTTAGGTGTAATAATAAAAAAAATGTTTATTATGTGATGCTCTATTTAAATAATAAGTTTATTTTTGTAATGCGCAAAAAAAGAATTGCCCAATCTGGGTGTTCTCCTTTATTGTACTTAAAATAATTGGCACATCATTTCAGCTGAAAGACGTCCACTGCTGGACATAGGCCTCCCCCAAGTGTCGCCACATTGGCCGGTCCCGTGCGTCTCGCATCCAGCGGATCCCTGCAACCTTTACCAGGTCATCGGTCCACCCAACCCAACGAAACCGAGGCCTTCCAACGCAACGTCTTCCAGTTCGCGGTTGCCACTCCAGAACATTCCGGCCCCATCGGCCATCCGTTCTGCGAGCAATGTGCCCTGCCCACTGACACTTAAGTTTGGCGATTCTTCGGGCTACGTCGGTAACCTTGGTTCTCTTGCGGATTTCCTCATTTCTGATTTGATCACGCAAGGAAACTCCGAGCATAGACCTCTCCATTGCCCTTTGGGTGACTTTAAGCCTTCTGATGAGGCCCATTGTGAGCGACCACGTTTCAGTCCCGTATGTAATCACAAAATAATTGGCACAGCCATACTTAAAATATTCTATTCAAATAAACTATATAAACAAATCTATACACACCTCGTCCTAATTAAAGTTTAAAATATTTTAGTTTGTTCATTTTTAATTATAAGAAAACAGAAAGCCACACATCAAGCTACTGCAAACTGTCAAGTTTATTTAAGGTGGACACGCCAGGGTACTTCGCGAAATTCAAATTTTCTTACGTTTTTTGCAATTTGCAGGTCAGTGTCAGATTGTATGTCGATGAAAATATGAATCGCGCTAGTAACACGTATAAAGTTTTAGAATTATAATAATTAAAATCATCAATACAACCCTCTAAGTTCATGTAACCCCATTAAATGACTTTTTCATGAAATAGTCATTCAATGGGATTATATGAGATATGACAGTGATATTAATTATTTCAATTATTATAATTTTGTAACTCTAAAAGTGTTACTAGAGCGATTCATATTTTCATCGACATACAACCTGACACTGACCTGCAAATTGCAAAAAACGTAAGAAAATTTTAATTTCGCGGGCTACCCTGGCGCTTCCACCTTAATAGATTTTCAACTTTATTGCTAAAGCATAAGGTTCAAGGTTGATTGAAAAAATTCGACAGTTTCAGGTAGCTTGATGTCTGTACGATCAGATCGGTACGGACCAAATGCAAACGTGAAAACACAAACATGTGTGAAGTCACATTAACGTCATGCCTTGCAATTTCCAAGGGTTAGGCAGAGGTGTACCTAATAGTATGCCCATATTTCGACAGTTCATTTTTAAGTTCCTCGTAATAAGGGTGAGTCTATTGCCATTAATTGAGCACAAATCCAGACTGCGTGGCTGCTAATGAAAAATTCCTGATGGAAAAGTCAATAACACTTTACCCGACCCAGGAATCGAACCCAAGACCTCACGCTCATCAGGCGCGCTTGCCACTTGACCACTAGCCAACGAAGCAGTCGGAAAAAAATTAAAGGAGTTCCCAAATTAGTAAATATCGGACTAAACCTTGAATTTTGAAGTAAAAAATATGTGAGATAATTATTAAGTACCACCTCTTTTATGACTTATTTTATTCAAACTATTTCACTTTATTATTCATTTCTTTGTAAATGACGACACTTACTATTGTCTGAAACAGAAAAAAAAACCATATTAATTTTAGGTTTTTTTTAAACAAAAGTCAATTCTTTTTTTTTTAAATATATATTTGAGTTCTGTATCACCGTTTCCTGAAATGATAAAAAGTCGTTATTATTTAAAACATAGTCTTTCTCTATTAATTAAATAACTATTTAACATACGAATAAACATATTTTTTTTTTGTGTTAGGTACTTACAGGTTGCTGAAATTTTAACGATTTTAACATTTTAAAAACAATTCGCTTTTTTTTGCAGACCATTTAATATGAGTCTCGTTTTGCTAAAACGTACCAACCCTCATAAAACTTTCTCCCATTTTCCGAAGTAATTGTAATGCTTTTAGATAGTTAATAATAATTAATTGATTAGCTACTCATATTTGTTTTTTTTTACTATGATCGTTGATTCTGTACGCTTATAAACATTTTATTTGAATTTAGTTTTTTTTATTTAGAATTATTGTTACTTAATTCTTGATGAGGAATAATAAAATTCTTTAACCATAATTGAAAACTTACTTATGCTAAGCATGCAATAGAAGACTGACTGAATTTACTAATTAGTAATATAATATTATTTTGACGTAATTTAACTGAATTAAGAAAAAATTGTGGGTTGGCTCATTTTGACAGAACTACGTGACCATAGATAATAACTATTACAGAAATGCGGAAGAAGAAAATATGATATGCCGATTCTAAATAAATTAGTATAAGGCCAATAGAATGATGATTATATTTGATTAAAATACTAGCGACCTGCTCTTGCTTCGCACAGCGCCCCGGTCAGTGGGTTAAACGCTTAGGAACACTATGTGCAGCAAAGAAAACAAAAAAAAAATATATTTTAAGGACTTTGAAAAAATTACAGACTGAAAATTTTTAGTTTTATTTCATTTTAGAAGGCCCATAATTCGGAAACGTTGCGTCGGAGGACCATGCATTTCAGAACCTAAATGGTTTTTATGGTCTAGGTTAAACCGATACTGCAATAAAATTGGGAAATTTCTGAAAAAAAAAATCTAAATATTTTCTAATTCGTCGCTCCATAGCGCCCCTAGGGCTACACTCCAACCGTATTTTTGTTATATGCACGATTATTAAAAAAATATATAAAACTTACGCCCTAGATCTAGAAAAAAATAATTCCTAATACTTAGTTTCATTTGAAGTTTCAAAACAATATTAACAGATGAAAATGTAGCCATAAAGGGTTCGTGAGGCGTATTTCTAATTGCTTACTCAAACGCTGATCAATCTTAAAAGTAAAGGACCTTTACCGAGGTCAGTCAGTGGATAGGTGACCGTTCATTATACTGGGTAGAAGGGACACCTTCGCTAAAACGGTTACCACGTACTCAGTACATGATTCTGAACTCCCACATAGAAATATTTCGTCGGTTAATAAAAAAAACAGCTGTTCCCTACAAAACTGCAATACCTACACGGTTAAAATTTATGGAACAGCTGGTTTTTTTTAATTACGGATGAAAAATTTTTATGCATGGAGGTTCAGAATGATGTACTGAATACGTGGTAACCGTTTTAGCGTCAGTGTGCCTTCCACCCTGTATACCGAGTCATGTGTAGGTCTTTGACAGTCGTTACAGGTAGTCAGAGGTCCAAAAGTCTGACTACCAGTCTAACCAAGGTGTATCGTGTAATCCAGTTATTGGGTTGTGAAGGTCAGATAGGCCTGCTTCTGGTTAGATTTGACGCCGACCCCAATATAGTTGGAAAAAGGCAGTCAGTGTGAAGATAAATAAATGATTGAAGTCTCACCATTTCGTTGAGGAAAAACAAATCCAGCATGGAAAAAAAAAAAAAAACATTTTAATCAGATTTAAGTTAGTAATCATTTCATAACAAGTACAACTCATTTAAGTAATTTAAGTATCTTACGTATTGGTCCTAAAAAAAAGGAATTTGAAAATGAAGTTAACATCTACTCTGAGAGTTTTGAAAATATTGATATATTTAATTTATCCAAGATATCATTTCGGAGGCAAGTCAAGAAAGTATTGTTTGATGAATGAATTGTGCCATCACTCATTTCTCTCATTTCATAATTAAAATTAAATTAAAATTAAAATTAAATTAAAAAAATGGAAACTTAAAATAAGGGAATATAAATATAATTATATCCCTTTCTAATATTTATCTACTCTATTTTGTATGGGTATTCTTTTCTTATTTTTATCATATTCAACAAAGCACGTTCTCAATATCGGACTTTACGATACTGTGCTTTTTCCCAATGTTTGGTCGGTCATTTTATCACTTAAATACTTAAATTTTTTGACTAAGATTTGTAAACAATGTGTCAACAATCCCACACTACTTTGCACTGTATTTTGTTCTTTCTTTTCTTTTAGCCACTTTCTAGTTAACCTAGCTTTGTCAATGCCGTGAAACTCTGTTATTGGCTTAAGAGATAATTGTCATCATCTCGCTGTCAATGTTCAGTATATGCAGACTTTAAGATGCTAGTTACTTTGTCGCAACTGCACTGTGCTGTTCATTGATAGTGGGGTGAAATTTCACATAAAATGTCATAGTAATAATAAGCTGTTGAGTTTCCAATAAATAAATAAATAAATAAACATGTAACCGTGAATGTACTCATTTGAAGGCAACCGTAGCGGGCAGACTGGATCATATGTAGCATAACATCACGTTTTTAATATCCGAAGGATTAGGTACAGGTATACCTAATGGTACTACCACATTTCGCCAGTTATGTTAAGGTAACATGTAACCATTCACAAATCCAGACTCAGTGGCTGCTATTTAGAAAATCTTGATAAATAAACCCAATGACACTTCTCGACCTTTGAATCGAACTTCAGGACTCTTATGCTCAGCAGTCGCGCATGTGACCACTATAATGGGACCTTTAACGAAGCCAAATGGCACTTGCTGTCCCCGTCATTGCGACCATTTTTTTTGTTCTGAATCCTACCTGGGAACCTTCTAGTTACGGAGATATTGGGGGTCAAAGTTCCATCATTATCACAAGTTTTTTTTTAAAATACGTTTTTAATGTTAATTACTTTTACTTTAAATACATCCATGAGCCCTGTATATTCAATTCATCCAGCAGCACAATGTTTTGAGTGCTTTACATTGAGTCCTATCATAAACCGTGATTTTTCACTCCAAAAAAAAAAAGTCACTTCCCAGCAAAAATTTTGCGTAGAGTTACTTAGTTTGATGTACAGAATGCTTGGTTGACGGCTTCGTTAAGCGTCCGTAAGTGAAGATGATAACAGTGACATGCGGTAATGGACTTTGCCGCTACGGTTGCCTGCAGAATTGCACCTTTACCATTTAAAACATACTAAAGTTATAAATGATGTTACAAAAACTTACTGTGACCTGTCAATAAAAAGTATTTAATTAAAAATTATTTTAAATACATAAACATATCCTTCAAAATTACCTCTCAGAAGAAATTTTTTAAATTATGGTTGAAAGCTCTCTCTGAAGTTAAGAAGTATAATGTGGTAACGCAACCAGACAATAACAGTGACTTTTCTGTTTTAATATAACATCACCTCTAATCCCCGAAGGGTTAGGCAGAGGTGTACTTAATAATATATCCAAATTTCGCCAGTCATCTTTAAATCCCAAATAGGGGGTGAGCTTAGTATCATCAATTGGGCACAAATCCAGACTTAGAGGCTGAAACTGAGAAATTTCTGATAGCCAAACCAAATAACGCTTAGCCCGACCTGAGAATCGAACCCAGGACCTCATCAGTCACGCCAACGAACCACTAGACCAACAAAATTATTTGTAAATTTTTTTTTTGTATACAAAATATAATAAACAATAGCTTACCGCATTCTAAAGAAATAAATTATATAATATTAATTAAATTCAAATAATGCAAAAAAAAATAAGCAATAATACAAAAAGAAGCAAATAAAAAAAAATATTACGATTGGCTAAAAATAACAACAAAAAAAATGTAAATAATCTATGCTTAGAACTTAGAGTAGCTATTGGTTGCCTTTATATCTATATAGCCAATTTAATCTCTGGCCAAACTAAAGCGAACCCCTTGCGGGATGATCATCTACCTAGCTTTTTCCCAACTTTTTCGGAATCGGCATCCAGCCTGACCTGCAGCTGAATATACCAGTATTTTACATGGAGCGACTGACTATCTAACCCGCACAACCCAGTTAGTACTGGGTAATAAGATACCCCGTGGTGAGACTGATTGCTTGATTTGCTTGTAACGACTGTTAAATATCTACAAATGACAGCCGGAACCAACGGCGGAGGAAACTTGGTATGTAGGTAATGGATGATCAGTTCACGTAGTCGCGCCCAGCATCCCATGCGGGGTTTGGGTCAGTTTGATCAAAGCTTTAAACCCTGATTAGAATTGGATCAAATTCTAAAATGTAATGTAATGTGTGTATGTGTTCAATTTGTCTATTATGTTACTGTGAAAGCCTCATATTGGTAAATCTTAGGTTTTACTAGTTAATCTTACGATTTAAAAACATGAGTTGGTCAATTTATCGGGCTTTTATCATTCCAATTTGGAACTTGCTAGGTGTAGGTTTTACCAAGGAAAGTTGGTAAATGTTGGTTTCCTTACGATTTGTATTGGCTCACAACATTTACCGTGTCTCTGAGGTATGAGGTGGTAAAAGTACAAAATGTACGATGGTATTGTAGAATAGTTCGTTTTTACAGTACCTAACATAATTATAATATATCTTTTGTTGGAGATCCTAAATAATTAAAAACACGATTTATTATTTTTAATAAGATACTCACTGGCGGCTGAAAAGTAGTAATTAATAATTACAACGAAGTTTTTTTTTTACTACGGCCTAAATTATATAATTTTATTATTTTATTTAACGCTGAAGTAGACTAAAACTGAGCGTAGTTCTTCCAAAAAGTACCAACTCACATGAAAAAATATTTAATTTTCCGAAGTAATTGTAATGAATTTGATTAACGCTGATTAATTTCAAATACGTTTTATGCATACATTTTGAATGTACATATTTACGACTGATTTTACTGGATAGTAATATACCACAGTAAGTTATTACGTTGGATTAATTTGAACATTTTACTAAATAAGAGTTTGTGGGTTGACTCTTTATAACAGAACTACGTCCATTATAATTCGTGTGATTAAAACATATTAAAAAAAGGGATAGCTTTCGCTGTAAGATTTTTATAAACAAGAAAAAAACTAAGAAAATAGTTACTTCTAGGGGCTAAAATATTAACAGAAAAAAAATTAGCAGGTATAATAAACCGCACTTCAGAGGTAACTTACACTACGTAAAAAGGCCGTTAACGGTTGTTCAAACAGGTACGGACAAAAATAAAATATAACCTATGGTACTAGCAGATAACGTAGTCATGAGCTCCTTTTAAAAATTAGCTTTAAAACAAAAACGCCATACTTACATCAATCTAAAAACAAATATATTTTTGTAGTTTTTCGTTGACAAATATTATTATTTTGATGATAACGTCATCATCTGTCTGTCTTTACCCAGAAAAGCAAGGGTCGGATTCCAGTCTAACAGGAAGCAGATGAAAAACAGTTTTTTACATGGAGTATTTTAGAGTATCTTACTGATTTCTAAAACTCAGTTACTGAACAAAGAGCCTTGTATTACACAAGGTTCCTTGTCAGACTTTCGAGCCACTGACTATCTGTAACGACTGTCAAATTTAGTTTTCAGAGACATGGAGAAGTCTCGACATATAATGAATGGTCACCCAGCCATGGACCGACCTCGGCAAGCATAGCTTAACTTCCAATTGAACCTGTGGCTGCTATTAGTTAGCCACAAGCACCTCTACTAGTCCTAAGATAACACTGCAACATCTTTTATGCTTCTGCAAAAAAGTTGTGAAGTCCAAGCTCCTGTTTCCTTGTGCATCTCAAATTGAAGAGAGACCTTGTGCTGATGGTAAGTGCCGCTTGTGGACATCTGCAGTACTAAACTGCAGATGTCCACAAGCGGAACTTACCATCAGGATAAGGTCACAGGCAGCACTGATACGTTGGCACACGTTTCCTTTAAATTCATCATCATCCACAGCCCGCTTTCATCCACTGCTGGGTATAGTCCTCTCTTTGTTTTTAAAAAGCTCCACGTTCCTCTGCCACTAGCAGAGGAGCGTGGAGCTCAACCAGGATTTACCCACGATGGCAACAGTGTCCTCTGCCTATCTTGTTGCCGGCCAACCAGGCCTTGGACGCCGTTCGCCAGCATTGCCATCGCAGGTGTCCTACCCAAGTCCATTTGAGTTCCATAACGCGATTTTCAGTAGTTATCTCTTCAAATTTGATCACAGTAGCGATGTTTGGCGGCAGAAATAATAATGTATGGTGGTAGCACTTCTCCGGACGAGCTCTTTCTCTAAAAGCTCCTTTATAACTATTGGCATTGAAAATTTTAAATGTCGTAATTCACATTGAGCATCCTGTTTAATTTTCAACTCTCAGCCTTAAGCCGTGCGTTGTGAATTCAATATCGTGGTCAATGTTATGGCTGGGACATTAGAAATTTTTGACTATATTGCTATTGAGTGTTACTTACTGTCAGCTGAAATATTCATTCATATTAATATTCTACCGCTAAATCAGTTGTATTGTATTTTGAAATACACCAAATCCATAGGAAACTCACTCATAACACAAAAACATTATCATCTGCCTAGCCTTTTACTAACTATGTATCCCACTGATTGCTGGACAAATGTTTGCCACTGAAAACCAGCGCGATTCCCCCGTAGCACAGTATCATCCTGAGTGGTAGTCTGCTTGTCGCAGTCACGACGTGCAAGTTAACTCTTTTTGTTCCGACCTGTTGTATTATAGATATTTGTTGTGCGTTGTATGTTTAATGTTTTTTTTTTGTCATTTTGTAAGCACGTCATGTCCCTAAACAAAAAAATATTTCTTTTTTTCTTATTTGTAACGAGCAAAGACCGATTCGTATTTCTTCGACTCTCAACGGGATTGACTTTTAAAGCTTGTAGTTTATGTCAGTCCGTTACTATTTTGACTTCAGCAACATTGTCACCGCTGACATGATGTGACTTAGTCAAGGGTCATACAAACAAAACAAAGCGAATTAAAGAACCGTTATTATAGTTTTAACGTAGTTCTGCTAAAATGAGTCAACCCACAATCTCTTAATTTTCTTCTTTTTCGTGTAGTTAGTGCCTAACCTGGTGTCAGAGTTTTTATGACGCTCATGGGCCTCTGTCTTGGCTTAACATGCCATCGAGAAATTAAAGTCTCTCAGGCAGTTTTGGTTACATACCAATGGTTTCTTTTAGTTAAGGAAGTGATAATAATCTCTTAATTATTCATTTAAATACCTACGTAAATCTTATTCAACATTCTAGGTATATGAATTACTATCCAGTATAATTAGCCCTATTTACACCCAAGACATATTCTCGAAGAACAGCATAATTTTTGATGTGGGTTGGTACATTTTGGCAGAACTAAGCTCAAAAAAATAAACGAGAATACCGTACCGTTGCTTGGAGTAACTATAAAAAAACAATACGAAATGAGTTATTTAGACAGGTAATTCAATACAATTATACAGTTATTAAATAACATATCGCACTATTTTAATCAAAAATGTAACTTACTGGCTGAAACGAATAAGTGTAATACAATTAGTATTTCAACATGATCGAAAAGACAGGAAAAAATTGAACCTAATTTATTTTTAAAGATACCGATACTGATACCAGTGGGTGCCAGTACTGTGATCATGAATTTAAAAAAACACTTGGATTTTTACTTACAGGCTGAAAACAAAAGGAAAAAATTACAATCAATATCTTGACAAAGAAACAAACGGACGAAACTCGGTCCATTCACAATTGTTATTTTACCTTTGACCATTAATACCACAGTGTTATAAACCGACTTCTAAAAAAGTAGGTTATGTATTCAACCAGCATCGTTTTTTCATTTTTTTCACTGATTTATTTTTGGAAAAAAGTTTTTTTATTTTCGTAGCAGTAAAGTTGATGTTAGCTGTCACCGAAAAGTCTGTCAAAGTTACAATCATCATTATCCTCGTAACAATAAGGTTGATTTTGCATTGTAGCGGTCTGAGGTAAAATAACTACAGGACTGTTCTATCGACATCTCACAATATTTATTTACAAATTATTACTTACTTGCTGAAAATAAAAAGAGTAATCACATTAACGACAAAGTAAAAACGGATGAAAACTTTATAAAGGCAAAATAAAGTTTTTAAGGTTTTTTTTTTAAATTTATTGCATTGCAGTTTTGTTTTACCGAATGATAGAAATAAGGCCATTTATATAATTATGTCACTGACGCTAAAACGGTTACCAAATAATAATATTCAGTACTACACATAGAAAATTATCATCGGTAATTTAAAAAAAAAACAGCTGTTCCATACATTTTGACCTACCTACTCGTATTGTAGTTTTGTAGCAATCAGCTTTTATTTTTAATAACCGACGTAAAATTTATATGTGGGGGGTTCAGAATGATGAACTGAATACGCAGTTGGCTTTTGTGTGTCGGTATCCCTTCCAGCCTGTATACGGTACAATATGTGTAATTTTACAGTAATTATAAACAATAAGAATAATAAAGCAGTATTCCTTGCTACTTACAGTCTGAAAATGATAGGAAAATCGAATTAACATTTCAACCACAAAAACACTTTATATTCTAACAGTATTCGAGTTCAATAATTTTTCACCCATGACCACGTTTTTGTGCGGACAACCAGGTAACGGAACAAGCTTTATAACTTTGTGATTTTTCAAGATACAGTTTTGAAATTTTGTACAAATATTCTTTACATAAAAATACTAGACACGTATTTCAGGTTTCGCATATACTAAAACTAATGTTGTATATTTTTTTTACATTTTACAATAATCACTTAAATTTATAAATTATAATAAGCATCGTAGTTATTTTTATAATTTAACTGCATCTGTCATTCCTACAATGCAAACATTGTAGGAATGACAGTTGCATGCCAGAATATCTGGCGCTAAGCCAGGATATGACATCTACTCAGCCTTAGGGGACCAAGTAACAGATCTTTAACTATGGAATTGCCGTTTTTTTTCTCACATTTTGTTCTGTTTGTAACTTTGACATATAGTTATATTTTTCCTTAATCCATTTTCATTGGAGTCATTGTTAAATTACGTACCTTTTAGACTTAAAAACTGTACTAGTAGTTGCATATTACCTCACAGGGTAATGTGTCAAAACACCTGTTTCAATGTGCCGTCGGTTTCTCAACTTCAAGTACGTATATTTTTACATAGACTGTGTTTAGAATAAGCAGCAGCTGTAGCTGTGTTTACTTTAAGATCAGCAGTGCAGCGCAGCTTTTTTCACTATAACTATAGTTTACAATTGCGTCATAAGATGTTGGTTGGTTCAGATGTTTCCAAGAAAAATAAAAAAAAATGGTTAGTATGGACATATCTCTTTTCACGAAATCGTCCATACAAATCGGCAATTTCATGCTTTAAACCCTAATATATAAGCGCAATTCCATTAGGCAAGTCTTGCATGCCAGTATGACGTCAAATTTGCCTAGGTACACGATTCTTGCATTGGAAACATGTTTTCAAGAGTGTACAAATTGCACGTTTCACTCGTTCGCTATTCGAAACGTGCAACTACTCAATTCTTGAACATCTCCACTTATAGAAGGTTTGAACTACTTGAATAAAAAATGAACAAGTTCAAACTACGTCATAAAATTTGTAACTTGTATTCAGGTTTGTTCAAGTTGTATGCAATTTTGCAACTTGCATACAAGTAAATTATTAATTTATTAGGCTTCTCAACAACGAGTACACTGTTACATTATAATTTTTACATTGCAAACTTAAGTGTAAGCGCCTCATCACTTACAGAAAAGCATGCACTACATTATGCGCAGATAATTACACAATTAAATAATTAAAACAAGAAATTTACATTTTGAAAAAATTTAAAACTAAATTGATTACATTGAATTAAATAACATAGATTCAAATAAATTGGAACAGATTAAATTAAATTAAATGTATTGAATTATTTTTATTAAAGATTATATTTTTAGATAAGATTGGTTAAATATTTGATGTTTGATTAGAAATACCCATTAAATGGCAAGAGCGACTTTTAGAGCATCTACTGAAGAGTTACAGAGATCAATGTCCATTTCGTGCTCTTTGTATGCAGCATACATTCTTGATAGTGGACAGTGTTGCCTCAAGTCGGTACGACATTTTTTTTTTTTTTTTCGGGTAGGAGCACAAAAGTAAACACATGTTCCCATATTGTTTATTTATAATTTTAATCGTTTTTTCATTATTTGAATTAAAATTTCTACCTAATATTGCTTATTAACATTCCATTAAGCACATATTGTGTGGGCAGTATCATACACATGCCCTAATCAGTGTTAATTGCATTTACTTGCTGGCTTGAGCTGTCACTTGAACTTTGGCCTCACTGACTACTGCACTTGAACACTTGAAGTCACTATCATGAGCTCAATAGCTGACATTGCGGAGACACAGCGTTTGGCAATAACGTCCCTCAACCAACGAATGGCAGATTTTGAAGAACACCTGAAGAAATCATCGGCAGGTGCTGACTTAAGCGGGCTTCACAAGGATTTTACAGTCTTTAAAGAGCATGTGTGGAGTGTCCTTAGTGCTCTGCAGCTGCAGATTGCTGAGGTGAGCAGGAGTGTTGATGTAATCGAGATGCGTCACAGGAAAAAGTTCTTGTTGCTTGGAGGTGTGCCTGAGAAGCCTGGTGAGCAACTCCCAGAAAGTGTGGCATCTATTCTGCAGGATAAGCTTGGCATTGCTGATCTGTCACCCTCTTCGCTAACGGCATGCCACAGGCTGGGCACGGCTTCAGAAGGTCACTCTAGACCTATCCTACTTCGGTTTACGGAGTCTTCTATAAGGGGCCAGATCTGGAAAACCAAGACCAAACTGAAGGGATCCTCTTATGTGGTGTCTGAGTTCCTCACTCGTCAGCGGCAGGCTGCTTTTACAACAGCTCGCAAGTTGTTCGGTGTGACTGCTGTGTGGACTATGGACGGAAACATAAACGTCAAGCTCCCTAATGGCAAACGTCGTCGGGACTTCACTGTTGAGGAAGTCATCGCGCTGGGAGCTGAGCATGGCAAGTCGCTGGATCAAGTGGTTCCTCCGGATTTCAACCCTGGCTCGAATAATACAAGCCCGGCGCCGGCGCAGGCTCACACTCGGTCAAGGCGCTTAGCAAGGAAAAAGTAACTGGGTTTGTTTAGTTTTACTCTCATAATTCTGTTTGTTAATATCCATATAGCTAGTTTTCTGTTCGCCAATATTGGTAGGAACACGTCACGGTAACTTTATTCGTGTACCGGCTTTTTATTTACTTAGTTTTATATTTTCTTTGCTATAGACAGTCATTATTGTGTACCTGTAATGTCACTTACTTGTCAGTGTCACTGTCTACGGCGTCTTGATTCGGTTTACGTTCGGAAACACGCATTAGTTTTAGATTTATGTTGTCAACAGTCTGCCGGCAGGTTATGCAATTGATTCTGAATTTCATTTTACATTTATAGTCATATTATTTATTATTTGTTTTATTTTGCCTATATTATATTTATTTTATTAACTTTATAATAATATTATGTCTGACGACGACTCTTTTTACTCATGTTCTTCCAAATCTTTTTCAACTCTTGACGTTTCTCTGTCCATGAATAGCTTTCTGAGTAGTGAGTGCCAGCGTTTTAACAAGTGTTTTCATGTATGTCATGTCAATGCTCAGAGCATTCCTCAGCACCATTCTGAGTTATTGGATTTATTTTCTGACGTCACTTTGCATGCTGTTTTAGTATCCGAAAGTTGGCTAAAACCCGAACTTTCCTCTAACCTGTACGGTCTACCTGGCTTTATTTTAATTCGGAATGATCGAACAGGGAAAAGAGCTGGGGGTGTTGCCATTTACCTGCGCAGTGATATCCCCTACAAAATCTTATCTTCTTCATCCCCAATTTATAATGGCAACCCTGAATACTTATTTCTTGAAATTGTTGTTAAAGGGGTTAAGGCCGTTCTTGGAGTTGTTTACTGCCCACCTGCTATAGATTACTTCTCCACCCTAGAATCTCTCTTCGAATCTGTTTCCTCAGAGCACAAACATCTCATAGTCATGGGTGATTTTAACACTGACCTCTTGAAGGATAACACTAGATCACGTAGGCTGAGTGCGATCCTGGAGTCGTCGAGTCTGTCACTTCTTAAACTTAGTCCGACTCATCATAACTTTGACTCAAGTGATTCCTGGCTCGATCTCATGCTTGCGTCTTCTGTGGATCTTGTTGCCAAACATGGTCAGATCGCTGCGCCTGGTTTATCCAGACACGACCTGATTTATCTGTCTTACAAAATTAAACCCCCAAAGCAGCGGCCTGCTATTGTTTTTATCCGGAATTTCGTAAGATTAGATAAAGTGAAACTCAATACCGATGCACAAGCTCTTGATTGGGTCGATATTGCCCAGTCATTATCAGTGGACCAGAAAGTGGAAATATTTAACAAATATGTTCTCCAGCTCATTGACACGCATGCGCCACTGAGGGCTGTTCGCGTCAAGCGCCCCCCAGCTCCATGGATTACCCCTGGAGTTCGGATGGCAATGAGACGTCGTGACCGGGCTTTTAGAAGATATAGGCGGGACCGCAGTGACGAGAACTGGAACCTGTACAAGTTGGCTAGAAACCGCTGCAACCAGATGGTAAGATCATCAAAACGCCGATACATTTGTGAAAATGTCCTCAATTCTTCACCGGCTGATATTTGGAAGTTTCTCAAATCACTTGGCATAACAAAGTCCCCCTCTAGTACTGTATCTCTTAATCTGCCTTTAAACGTTCTTAATAAACATTTTTCAACGTCTGCTACGCTTGCAGTCGACGTTAAGAATAGAACTATCCTTGATATTACTTCCAAGCCAATGTTTCCTCCTGACTCTTTTTCTTTCTCCCCCGTGACTAACGTTGAGGTCCTTAAATATTTTACTTCAATTAAGTCTAAGGCTGTGGGCTGTGATGGGGTCAGTCGAACTATGTTATCTTTTATGATTGAGAACTTAATTCCAATTATTACGCACATCATCAATTCATCTCTGCAGACTGGTGTTTTTCCTGCATTGTGGCGTAAGGCTTATATTATCCCTCTCCCTAAAATTTCCAACCCTAGTCTAGCTAATCACTTCAGGCCGATCTCCATTCTCCCTTTCCTTTCTAAGATCCTGGAAGCGGTTGCTCTTAATCAAATATCTTCCTATGTATTTAAGAATAACCTTTTGTCCAGTTTCCAATCCGGTTTTCGGCCTGGCCACAGCACAGCCACAGCTCTGCTTAAAGTTACTGAAGACATAAGGGATGGCCTGGAGAATTCGAGATTAACGGTCTTGGTTTTAATAGACTTTTCCAATGCTTTTAACACCGTTGATCACGACATTCTCCTGGCCATACTGTCTCAAATTGGAGTCTCTTCGTTGTCACGTGATTGGTTTTCATCATATCTTCGTGGTCGCCAACAGGCGGTGCGTGCTGATCAGGATTGCTCTGACTGGTGCGACCTGGTAACTGGTGTTCCACAAGGCGGTATACTCTCTCCTCTCTTATTCTCATTATTTATAAACTCCATTACTGCTGTCCTCAAATGTTGTTACCATCTGTACGCTGATGACTTACAACTATACGCTCAGTCAGACATTGCCAACCTTGACAGTTGCATTTCATCACTCAATGCTGATCTTCGAACTATCGAAGAATGGTCTGGCAAATTCGGGGTTTCTGTTAACGTTGGGAAATGTCAAGCCATCCTCATTGGTAGTTCTTACTATTTGAGAAATGTGAACACTAGCCAACTTATGCCACTTATGTACGAGAACTCTGTCATTTCTCTTTCACCTCACGTAAAAGACTTGGGTCTATACATTGACAGCAGTTTAAGTTGGAATAAACACGTGGCTCAGGTGAGTCAGAAAGTCACGTTCTCACTGCGGTCTCTCTATAGATTCAAGCATTTCCTCCCATCTAGCACCAAACTCACGTTGGTCCAGTCACTTGTGCTCCCCATCATCGACTATGCTGATGTTTGTTTTTCTGATCTTTCCCAAGAACTTCTAAATAAATTGGATCGTCTTCTCAACAATTGTATTCGCTTTGTTTTTGGCCTTCGTAAATACGATCACGTTTCTTCCTTCCGTTCTCAGCTTAAATGGTTGCCTATCCGACTCAGGAGATCCCTCAGATCTCTCTGCATGCTCTTCACGATTATGAACGATCAATGTGCTCCTGATTACCTAAAAACTTATTTCAAAGTGTTGGGCAGTTCTCACAGTCGTAACCTTCGAGCTTCCAAGAACCTACTTCTCCAAATTCCTTCACACCGCACTGGATTTTTGTCAAATTCTTACGCTATCTCTACTATAAAGCTCTGGAACGCGCTACCTTTTGGCATTAAAAAAGCTGAAAGCAAATTCTGTTTTAAAAGAAAAGTGCGTAACCACTATTTAAGTCAGAATAAATAGCTCTCTCTCTATTAGAAGTCGAGTCATGGTAATTATTATTAGGTTTCTCGTTTTTAATTTTGGTATTTGTTAAAATATGTATTAGTTTATTTTATTTGTATATAAGTATTAGTATCATTATAAGTGCCTATATAAATTCTCGATAGCAAGAAGTTATTTTTATATATTTATTTTGTACCCTATCACAATGTTTTCTTATTTAACCCAAAGGTTGACTGGTAGAGAATGCCTTGTGGCATTAAGTCCGCCTATGTATCACTATTGTACATGAAGTTTAAATAAATAAAATAAATAAATAAGACATTTTGGCTTGCAGAGAAATGTACTTGCCTAATGTAATCGCGCCTTTAGAGTAGTCCGCCGGAGTGACTTGCTACCCCCGTAGCATGACCACTGTAGACAAGGATTTCTTTGACGAAAGAATCGACAAAATGACAGATTGTGTCGACACAATGACAGATTTCTTTGCACTATCTGTCATTTTGTCGATTCTTCTGTCATAGAAATCCTTGTCTACGATGGTCATGCTACGGGGGCAGGAAGCCTTCTTACAATGTCTACTGCACTCTAATGCCATACACATCTCATACTTGAATAATTACTGTGTATTACTTACGCACTGAAAATATTAAGAAAAATCTGATTAATGCACGAAAAAATCCTTCTTCCTCTCCAACATACAGATATCCAAGAAAAAGTATGCGCTTCAAGAATCATCACCTATTTTCGGAAATAGAAGAGATTTAATATGGTTGCTGATGCAACTTTACTGTAGTAATTGCCTGCTTTTAAAATGATAGATTGTTTAGGGACAGCAGTCTCCGACAGAAATCTATGTAACCTAAGATAAAAACATTGCCTCTGTGGCGCGACGTTCGTGTGTATTTTTGGGAACACGAAGATTACTGAAGCACATACATTTTCTGGTTGAACTGCACTAACAGCTTTAAGTGTGATTTTATGGCTATCTTTTATTGCTAATATACAGGGATAGCTTTCAAAGGCCAGCAAATCAGAGATGTTTCAAAATCGATAATAGATTCATACTAGCTTATGCCCACGGTTTCGCCCGCGTCGTACTACCCTGGTAGTATCCAATAGTATAAAAAGTATCCTGTGTGTCAATCTAGGTTACAAACTATCTGTGTGCCAAATTTCATCTAAATCCGGTCAGTGATTTTTGTGTGAAAGAGCAACAAACATCCATCCATCCATCTTCACAAACTTTCGCATTTAATATACTAAGTACTATTCAATCCATCCATCAGCACAATATTTTGAGTGAGTCCTACTGTAAAACGTGATTATTCATCCCAAAAAAAAAATGTCGTTTCCCAGCAATAATTTTTGCGTAAAGTTACTTGGTTTGATGATGCTTGGTTGACGGCTTCGTGAAGAGTCCGTTTACACCCTTACGTTTCATGATCATCCTTTACTGTCAATATTTATTGTTTTCTTCTAATATTTCACCCTTACAATTACAACACAATAACTAACTCATCATCATCTGCCTAGCCTTTTCCCAACTATATTGGGGTCGGCTTCCAGTCTAACCGGATGCAGCTGAATACCAGTATTTTACATGGAGCGACTGCCTATCTCAATATCTAACTATCATCGGATTTCATCATCATCATCGACAGCCCGACTTCACCCACTTCTAGGTTTTTACTTTTTTTATTATTAATTTATATTCACACAATGGTAAGTAAATAACCTTAGAAACTAAGTCCCACAAAACCGTAGTAATGGTTCGACTGTGGGGGGTCGGTGAGTCTCCATACACTCATTCATAAACGTACTTAAAACTCATTGTTATATTTATAGGTAGCACTTATATATATAGGATCTAACTATTCAAACACGAAATATTTTAATCTTATGAAAAATAATAATTTAAAATTACTTGACCCACGAAATAAATACTGGCTCCTTATTTTAAAGCATTCATTACGGTAGTTTACTATGTCGTATTTACCTACTGTCATTGTTAGAATATGCAAAAAGTGGTTTTATGCAAAAAGTCTCAAAAACTTTTAGAATTATAATAATTTTGTAAAAAAAAAAACACTCAAATAATTTTTTTTTCGTTGCTATGGTGACTTTACGACTTATAGAAGTTACTCTTAAAATATTTCGTGTATGAAAAGATAGACCTTAATATGGGCCAAAGTTGCCTGAAAATAAATGAATGTTATTGTTGTTCTTTAACACATTTCTAAATAATATCTTTTTAATTTAAATTTGAAACTATTTATAGGCCTCTCTTTGCTTGTGCCAAGCACCACGTTCTTGTGCCAGCCTCATCCAGAATATATCGCCCCAATTGCAACAATGTCGTCTGCTCATCTCGCCGCCGGAGAAGCATTCCATTTGAGTTCAAATCACGTTGACATTTTAACACCAACACTGAGAACAAAATACTTAAGTATTTTGCTCATTATTGTAAGTGCATTTTAAGTAAAAACAAACTGTTTTGCAAAAAAAATCGATTTTAAAAAACACTAAAATAACTTTACGATCGGATGTCGGTTGACTTTATTTGTTTCATTGACTTTTTTGCCATTATTTTTGCTTTTATACCTCATCCTGCAAAGAAAAATAATAATATGTTTTACAGTTATTTTAAGACAAATCAGATAGAATTGACACTAATGATTTGAAAGCCGTTGGAACAGTCGACCCCCCCCCCCCTCCCTATCATTGCTAACAAAATAAGCATAACTAAGGTGGCTGCAGTCACATTTCAATTTAACAAAAAGTCGGTACGGCCCGCCGGTAGAAAAATGTACTTACTTCCTGAAAATAATAAGTTATGTCAAGTTAGCATTTTACATCGAAAATGACACTATTGAAAAATTATATATGTTTTACACTTGTTTCGTTACTTACAGCCTGAAAATTAAAAGAAAAATCAGATTAACATTGACACTACTGATTCGAAAGCCGTTGGCACAGTCGACCACCCATCATTGGTGACAAAATTTAGCAAGGCTGGCCTCTTTTTCTATTGATATTCCGTACTACGTTAGCCGCATCGGGCCGCAGTCGCATTTCAATTAACATAAAACCGGTGCGGCCCGACAGTAGAAAAGTGTACTTACTTCCTGAAAATAATAAGTTATGTCAAGTTAGCATTTCACATCGAAAAATGGCACTATTGAAAAATTTAATATGTTTTACAGTTGTTTCGTTACTCACGGCCTGAAAATTAAAAGAAAAATCAAATTAACATTGAAACATTGACACTAATGATTCGAAAACCGTTGGCACAGTCGACCACCCGTCATTGGTGACAAAATTTAGCGAGGCTGGCCTCTTTTTCTATTGATATTCCGTACTACGTTAGCCGCAACGGGCCGCAGTCGCATTTCAATTAACATAAAGCCGGTGCGGCCCGACAGTAGAAAAGTGTACTTACTTCCTGAAAATAATAAGTTATATCAAGTTAGCATTTCACATCGAAAAATGGCACTATTGAAAAATTTAATATGTTTTACACTTGTTTCGTTACTTACGGCCTGAAAATTAAAAGAAAAATCAGATTATAATTGACACTAATGATTCAAAAACCATTGGCACAGTCGACCACCCGTCATTGGTGACAAAATTTAGCGAGGCTGGACTCTTTTTCTATTGATATTCCGTACTACGTAAGCCGCATCGGGCCGCAGTCACATTTCAATTAACATAAAGCCGGTGCGGCCCGACAATAGAAAAACGTACTTACTTCCTGAAAATAATAAGTTATGCCAAGTTAGCATTTCACATCGAAAAATGGCACTATTGAAAAATTAAATATGTTTTACACTTGTTTCGTTACATACGGCCTGAAAAAAATATATTAGATTAACATTGACACTAATGATTCGAAAGGCGTTGGCACAGTCGACCACCCGTCATTGGTGACAAAATTTAGCGAGGCTGGCCTCTTTTTCTATAGATGTTCCGTACTACGTTAGCCGCATCGCGCCGCAGTCGCATTTCAATTAACATAAAGCCGGTGCGACCCAACAGTAGAAAAATGTACTTACTTTCTGAAAATAATAAGTTATGTCAAGTTAGCATTTCACATCGAAAAATGGCACTATTGAAAAATTAAATTTGTTTTACACTTGTTTCGTTACTTACCATCTAAAAAATGAAAAGAAAAATCAGATTAACAGTGACACTAATGATTCGAAAGGCATTGGCACATTCGACCACCCGTCATTACTGACAAAATTTAGCGAGGCTGGACTCTTTTTCTATTGATATTCCGTACTACATTAGCCGCATCGGGCCACAGTCGCATTTCAATTAACATAAAACCGGTGCGGCCCGACCAGTAGAAAAATGTACTTACTTCCTGAAAATAATAAGTTATGTCAAGTTAGCATTTTACATCGAAAAATGACACCTTTGAAAAATTAAATATGTTTTACACTTGTTTCGTTACTTACAGCCTGAAAATTAAAAAAAAAATCAGATTAACAGTGACACTAATGATTCGAAACTCATTGGCACAGTCGACCACCCGTCATTACTGACAGAATTTAGCGAGGCTGGACTCTTTTTCTATTGATATTCCGTACTACATTAGGAGCTCGTGGCTAAATAATAACAGCCGCTCGGGTCGATGTTTAGGTTAAGCCGTGCTTGCCTAGGTGGTCTGTGGATGGGTGACCGTCCATTACATACCAAGTTTCCTCCGTGCCTCGGAAAGCACGTTAGCCGTTGGTCCCGGCTGTCATTTGTAGATCTTTGATAGTCGCTAGACAGTCAGTGGCCCAAAAAGTCTGAGAACCAGTCTTACTAAGGGGTATCGTATTACCCAGTACTGACTGGGTTGTGGAGGTCAGATAGGCAGTCGCTCCATGTAAAATACTGGTATTCAGCTGCATCCGGTTAGACTGGAAGCCGACCCCAATATAGTTGGGAAAAGGCTAGGCAGATGATTCCGTACTACATTAGCCGCATCGGGCCACAGTCGCATTTCAATTAACATAAAACCGGTGCGGCCCGACAATAGAAAAATGTACTTACTTCCTGAAAATAATAAGTTATGTCAAGTTAGCATTTTACATCGAAAAATGACACCATTGAAAAATTAAATATGTTTTACACTTGTTTCGTTACTTACGTCCTGAAAATTAAAAGAAAAATCAGATTATCATTGACACTAATGATTCAAAAACCGTTGGCACAGTCGACCACCCGTCATTGGTGACAAAATTTAGCGAGGCAGGCCTCTTTTTTTATTGATATTTCGTACTACGTTAGCCACATCGGGCCGTAGTCGCATTTCAATTAACAAAACACCGGTGCGATCCGCCAGTAGTATCGATACAAAATATACTATTGTAATGTACGACGACTTTTGCGATGCGGTGCGACCTGACCAAATATGCATCAGCCTTTGTTGTGATTTTATGATCAATAATTAACATTTTCAAAAATACATCTGTCACTTATTTTACTATTCTTTGTTGGGAAGTAAGTATTTTATTTATTAAATAGCTAAATAATATATTTATTTATACATTAAAATAACCTATATTACCTAACTTAAAAATTAAATTAAATTAAATTCAAACTCAGTTATGAAATATCTCAACTATGTCAAATAAACAATAAGTATGTACGAATGTACGTATGTAAGTATGTACGTTATATACAGACTACAAATAGAACTAAAGTAATGATAAAAATAAGGCTAAAAGTAAGCAAATATACTTACTACCTGTAAATATTAAGTTAAATTATTAACATTTTCAATATTCAATCAAATCAGGTCAATATTAGCTACATTCATTTTATTTTTATTATTATTTTAGTTCTATTTGTAGTCTGTATATAATGTACATAATAACCTTGCCTAAAAATATATGTTTATATCCTACTAAAATCTAAATCGGTAGATTAGTCCGTATTTTTTTTTGTATTTATATTTGCAATTAATTGTATGTTTATTTTATAAAGGTATATTTTTGTTTTAAGTTTTAATATTTTTTTTTTTGTTTTGTCCTTTCTACACTCTGGGTTCTACATTCCTAATCCAACTTTCCTCTTGCAGTTCTGCTGGAAGAAAATTATTATGAAATAAGAGGTACTGCTTTGTGCTCTTCTATCTTAATGTTATGTCCTGTTAAGTTTTTACTAAAATAATAATAAAAATAAAATGAATGTAGGTAATGTTGTACTGATTTGATTGAATATTGAAAATGTTAATAATTTAACTTATTATTTAAAATATAGTAAAATAAATGACAGATGTATTTTTGAAAATGTGCGTTTGCACGGGTCGCAACGCATTATTACTGCGAAGTATTCTGAAGACCTAGACGGGTAAAAAGGCAGAAGTACACTCACAGGCACAATTAACCGCCCACCTCTATAATTCCTCGCCCGGTTTGTTTACGTTAACTATGGCTTATCTACTGTTTTATTTTTTGTCAAGTGGGTACTATAGCAATAAATTAAACACTTAAACTCTTATTTCGTTTCCTAAATTTGTGTCATCGACGGGTTTTTGGAATTTAGTCGTTTTTTAACATCGTTGCCTTTGCGTTACCGTGTCAACATTTCCTGTTCTTATCTGCCATAGTGTGTGAATATTGTTTAATTTGAGTTTGTAGTGTTCGTTTATTGTTTGTGACTGTAAAAAATGCCACTCGATGCAACTTTTGCAGCTAAGCAGTGGCTTTAGCTGACGCTGGGTACATTTAACGTCGCATCGCTCGTACACTCCTTGTACCTCGAACCACGGTACGGGATGCTGTCAAAACCAGGGAGGGTTCGTAATGGTTTGGGGAGGTATCTCTTACGAGGCTCGTATTGATCTTGTTGTGTTTGATAGAGGCAGTGTGAACACTCAAAGATACGTGAAGAAGTTATTCAAGACCATGTCTTACCTTTCGCACCATTCATTGGTGACAACTTTAGATTAATGCAAGACAATGCACGTTGCCATACCGCGAGATGCGTCACTGAGTACCTTAATGAGGTCGGGATTCAAATTTTACCATGGCTGGCACGTAGTCTCGATCTTAAATCAATTAGGCACATTTGGGACAACCTCAAAAGACGTGTTCAAGCAAGAGTACCAGCTCCTACGACCTTAGGAGAGCTCAAGACGGCTGTGGTCGAGGAGTGGCACAATATCCCCCAATCGGACATCCAAGATATCATAAATGGATTGCCAAACCGGCTCCAAGAAGTCATCAGAGGCCGAGGTGACAACGCCCAATATTAATTTTTAATTTATTTTTAATTGGACCCCTTATTCAAAATTTTAATCAATTTTTGTTATGCATCTTTTAGTAAACGACATTTTTTTTAAGATTTTTGTTTTTTTTTTGCCTTATAGGTAGCTTTCAATGTACCTCTCATAAAATGTGGTCTAAATTTGACGCTTTCTGCAAATTGAAAGAAATACAAGGTGGGCGGTTAATTTTGCCTGTGAGTGTATATTTCTTATACATTTTCTTCTATTCGACACCCACATTTCGCCAATTATGTAGTAGGGGCCTAATGCCATCAACCGCCGTCAGAGGTATAATAACTGTGGATGTACTGTATAGCAGGGTTCGAAATTTTCAAAATCATTGTTTTCTTTGATAAGTATCGAATAATATTATCAATGCTAATTCATAACAGTTCATGTTTTAATTTTTTTGACTTTTTTAAAACACTAAGAAGTGGTAAAGCGCAGGCGTTTTGAGGGCCTGTCTTATGTATTTTTACGTTAGAAAAATACTGATTCCCAGCCTGATCTTAATAAATAACAATCTTTTTATATGATTTACACACAGCGTCAGTAAGTGCTAACCCCTCAAGCTTAAATTCTGCATAGTTCTGAAAAAAATGGCTTATTTCACATGGCATTTATTCCATAGCTGAATTACTCAAATAATCTAAGTGTCAATCCTACCATTACTGTAATACATTGTAGAGAACTATCTAAATTATAATAATATGATGTTGTGTTTGTATACAACATTAGTTTAAGTATATAAACGAAATCTGAAACACGTGTCTACTATTTTTAAGTAAAGAATCTATGTACAAAATTTCAAAACTGTATCATGAAAAATCACAAAGTTATAAGCTTGTTCTGTTACCTGGTTGTCCGCACAAAAACGTGGTCACTACGTGACCACGTTTATTATTATTTGATAATAATAATTGGGCAGTAGGTACCTAAATTATTGCGATAGGTACTTAGTGTTACTCGGTGTCCAACTTGTAACCTTTTTTAAATATTTTTGGGACAAAATATAACAAGGTTTAAAATTATTGGAATCGATTCAGTAACTTATTCTGTACAAACTATATGCAGGTTTCGCATATACTGAAATAATGTTGTATTTTAAAATATTTTAATAATCTTATGTTAACAATTTCTTTGTTTGGTTTTTAGTGTTTACCACACACAGCAAAATTTTGTCTTGTGTTGAGTAGTTTAAACTAAGAAATACACTTGGTTACCTAATTTAATGTTTGTTTCACGTAGGTATTGTGTTTTGAAAATAGCATCTCATTCGTTAATGTTTGCATGCCAATTTTATGACGAAATGTGTCATTGCACTGCATATTATTTTTACCATGTATAGTACCACATTTATTACAAATAAATAATTTTGAAATTGACTTTTAAAATGTTACTCTGCTACAAAATTGAATTCGTTAAGAATATTCTAAAAAATACTTCAAAAATACTTAATTGTTTCGACTTGGATTTGAAAAATCGCATCAAAGAATGTAGTCTAACTAATACCAGCAGTTTGACGAACTAGCCAGCGAGGATCGTCCGGAGGACACGGTGGAGCACACCGTATAGGTCTGCCCCGCTTGGGCGGAGCACCGCCGTGTCCTCGTAGCGGCGATTGGCGGCGGCGATCTCTCGCGTCCGGCCCTGGTCCAAGCCATGGTCCGGAGCGAGAGGGAATGGGAAGCCGTCACCTCCTTCTGCTAAGCAGTCATGCTAGTGAAGGAGGTGGCGGGACGTGAGAGGGAAACAACGTCACGTCCCAGCGTCCCAGCCGCCGCAGGAGACGCCCTGGGCGTCGGGGGTCACGTGGTGGCTCCCGGCCACCGTAGGCGCGGGCCTGTGAACGGCGAGTTATGGGCTAGATCGTCGTCCGGCCGTCTTATGACGACAGGCTGTGTCGACGGCGCGTTCGTGTTCCACGTGCGCCTCAAAGAGATGTCAGCAAATAAGTAGGGGTCCGCATGGGCCGATGCCTGCCAGGGCTGCGGGACTGTTCGAAAGAGATAACGTGGCCCTGGAACACAAAGGGCAAAGAAGGAACATGGATGCGTTTTAGTCAGTTCAAGTCTGACACTCCCTTCCGCTCCGCCCAGAGTGGGGGGGGGGGGGGGTGATTTGACGATTTCACATCCGAAAAAAAAAAAAAAAATGTGTGTGGTGATAATGTGTGTTTGTTTAGAATTTAAAAGCAATAAGTTTTCGCAGTTATCGTTTAATGATAAGATGTGTGTGGGTGTTTACACACAATTAAATTATAATGTTTTCCGTGCATTTTGTTTAATACTTCCAGTAAGTAGAGTGGAGGATATATTAATTTGCATAATTTTCATTCCTCGTCAAAAAAGTATGACCTATCAATAGAATAACATCTAGAGGCATGCTTAAGTTAAATACATTTGGTAAATCACATATTGAAACTAGCTTGCATCGTCAGAAAATCGTGATATGAACCTTGAATTACGTGATGAGTTCTTGTATTTATAACTTTTATTTTTACAGGTTTATTTCAATGTTTTTTTTTGTCAAATTTTATAAATCACATTTTTTTTTATGTGAAATATCTATAGCCGCACGTAAAACCGATTTCTGGCGTGGCAACACATGCCGTGGCGACGCATCCGTGGCGACGCAACGCTATATGATGGTATATAATAGGTCTTTACCTATGTAATTGGAGATTTAATAACCAGCATTTTCAGATTTAATTATCTGTGGATTGGCGCGCAATTCGAAATTCAAATAAATTTTATTCGAAAGCCGTGTTCTTTTTATTTCAAATTCAGTTATTTGTTTTTGTGAAATTGTGGTAGTTTTTAGCGCCATGGATAAACTAAAATTCAAACAAATTATTTTTCTGATAATATAATGTCTGACCGTGATAATTTAGAGAGTGTTACCATCGACCAATTGTCACAGTAATACCGTCCTCAGAGGCAACATCGAAAATAACTATTACCGAAGTCACTGATTAAACGAATTAAGTAGTCACGATTTGAAATAAATTCGTAAATTTTTGAATTTAATGAAAATAAATGTTTATTCAATAAATAGTCATCATTATCTGGGAAAAAAATCGTAATATTTTATTTTATCATTATGACATATTTAGTTCCTATCACAATCTGTTCTTTTCTGCATATTACTTTTACAAAATAATGTCGATGTTTCACATCTGCCAGGCGTCCCGTGACGGCTCACATTTTTTTTGGGTATCAGTGGCGGTGGCCTACCCTCCGTGGAGAACCACTGCACGCCACTGAATAACAAAAGTATTAACGCTGTGTTGAAAAAAAAAAAAACAGTCTTTAAAAAAATAACTACTAACTTTATTTATTCACTAAAAGAATACATTAATTATAATTAAATGAATGTTCTTGAAAAATACAAAAATTAACTTGGGCCTATCTCGAATTTGAACGCACATGTCTTTTGGGGCGTAACCACTTACTGTAGCTGTGTGTACATCAAAAACTTACTTCGATTACTATATAATTTACTTACCTCGTGATTGTCCTTGAATATGAAATGAAAAAAAAAAGGATTAATCTTTTAATTAATACAAGCAAAGACGTTTTGCCAGTTATACAGAAGTCTCATGTATTAGGAGGCGAGCTTATTGTCATCGACCGGGAACACACTCAGACGTGGCCGCTACTAAGATATTCCTGTCAGAAAACCCTAATAAAGAGCTTGCGACCACCAACGAGGCAGTCATTCCATTACGTTTTATGATCAATCTTTACTGTCATTATTTATTGTCTTCCACTATAATTTCACCCTAACAATTACAACACAATATCTCGCTATCATCGGATTTAGTTACTGATTATTACTTACTTCTGCGTCCTAAAAATATTTACAAAGAAAAATCAGATTGACATTTTTACACCAATACCGGGGACAAAATAGTTAAATATTTTTTAAGTAGTTCATTTTAATGAAAAAAAGCCCGCTGCAGCGCGCCAGTGGTAGCGATGCAAATGTACGAATGTAATAAAGGAGGATTTTTGCAAAGCAGTGCTACCCGTCGAAATATGCATCAGCCGTTGCTGTGATTTTATATTTGTCACTTATTTTACTGTTCTTTGTTGTAGTTACAGGCGTGCAGAATAAGTTGATTTATTAGCATTTTGAATCGAAAAAATGCTCAGTATTACATTCATTTTATTTTACACCAGTCGGTATGTTATGTTCCACGGAACCGTTTAAAATATATCCTTTGTAGTATTTTGTAGTAGTACTCTTATTGTTTCTGACTTCTACTATGGTGCAGCCCGCCAGTAGTAGAAATGCAAAATGTACGTTTGTAATGAAGGAGGATTTTTGCACTGCGGTGCGACCTGACAGAAGTAGCGATGCAAAATGTAAGAATGTACTCACTTCCTGGAAAGTTATGTCAAGTTAGCATTTCACATCGAAAAGTGACACTATTGCAAGATAAAATATATTTTACACTTGTTTCGTTACTTACGGCCTGAAAATTAAAAGAAAAATCAGATTAAAATGGACACTAATGATTCGAAAGCCGTTGACACAGTCGACCCCCTGCCCCCTCCCGCCGTTGCTAACAAAATCAGCATAACTAAGGTGGATTCTTTTCCTATTGAAATTCCATACTAGGTTAACCGCATCGGGCCGCAGTCGCTTTTCAATTAACATAAAGTCTGTACGGCCCCACAGTAGAAAAACGTACTTACTTCCTGAACTAATAAGTTATGTCAAGTTAGCATTTCACATCGAAAAATGACACTATTGAAAAATTAAATATGTTTTACACTTGTTTCGTTACTTACGTCCTGAAAATTAAAAGAAAAATCAGATTAACATTGACACTAATGATTCAAAAACCGTTGGCACAGTCGACCACCCGTCATTGGTGACAAAATTTAGCGAGGCAGGCCTCTTTTTTTATTGATATTTCATACTACGTTAGCCGCATCGGGCCGCAGTCGCATTTCAATTAACAAAACACCGGTGCGATCTGCCAGTAGTATCGATACAAAATATACTATTGTAATGTACGAGGACTTTTGCGATGCGGTGCGACCTGACCAAATATGCATCAGCCTTTGATGTGATTTTATGATCAATAATTAACATTTTCAAAAATACATCTGTCACTTATTTTACTATTCTTTGTTGGGAAGTAAGTATTGTATTTATTTAATAGCTAAATATTATATTCATTTATACATTAAAATAACCTATATTCCCTAATTTAAAAAATAAACTTAAATTAAATTCAAACTCAGTAATGGAATATCTCAACTATGTCAAATAAACAATAAGCAATAATATGTACGTTATATACAGACTACAAATAGAACTAAAGTAATGATAAAAATAAGGCTAAAAGTAAGCAAATATACTTACTACCTGTAAATATTAAGTAAAATTCTTAACATTTTCAATATTCAATCAAATCAGGTCAATATTACCTACATTCATTTTATTTTAAATATAAAAGAAAACTTATATTTTTTTTCTATTCGACACACATATTTCGCCAATTATGTAGCAGAGGCCTAATTCCATCAACCGCCGTCAGAGGTAATAACTGTGGATGTACTGTATAGCAGGGTTCGAAATTTGCAAGAACATTATCTTCTTTGATAAGTATCGGATAATATTAACAATGCTAATTCATAACTAGAATTCTTTAATTTTGTTTGACTTTTTAAAACACTAATAAGTAGTAAAGCGCAGGCGTTTTGGGAGCCTGTCTAATGTATTCTTTACGTTAGAAAAGTACTGATTCCCAGCCTAATCTTACAAAATAATAATCTTTTTATATGATTTACACACAGCGTCAGTTAGTGCTAACTCCTCAAGCATAAATTCTGCATACCTCTGAAAAAATAGCTTATTTCACATGGCGTTTATTCCATAGCTGAATTACTCAAAAAATCTTATTGTCAATCCTACCATTACCGGAATGCCTTGTAGAGAACTATCTAAATTATAATAATATGATGTTGTGTTAGTATACAACATTTGTTTAAGTATATAAACGAAATCTGAAACAAGTGTCTACTATTTTTATGTAAAGAATCTATGTACAAAATTTCAAAACTGTATCATGAAAAATCACAAAGTTATAAGCTTGTTCTGTTACCTGGTTGTCCGCACAAAAACGTGATCACTACGCGTCGTCTTGAGCTCATTGATAATAATAATTGGGCAGTACGTACCTAAATTATTGCGATAGATACTTAGTGTCACTCGGTGTCCAACTTGTAACCTTTTTTAAATATTTTTGGGACAAAATATAACATGGTTTAAAATTATTGGAATCGATTCAGTTACTTATTCTGAACAAACTATATTCAGGTTTCGCATAATTATACTGAAATAATGTTGTATTTAAAAAAAAAAAACATTTTAAGTTAACATTTTCTTTATTTGGTTTTTAGTGTTTAACACACACAGCATAATTTTGTCTTGTGTTGAGTAGTTTAAACTAAGAAATACACTTGGTTACCTAATTTAATGTTTGTTTCACGTAGGTATTGTGTTTTGAAATTAGCAGCTTATTCGTTAACGTTTGCATGAAAATTTTATGACGAAATGTGTCATTGCACTACATATTATTTACATTTATTACAAATAAATAATTTTGAAATTGACTTTTAAAATGTTACTCTGCTACAAAATTGAATTCGTTAGGAATATTCTAAAGAATACTTCAAAAAGACTTCATTGTTTTGACTTGGATTCGAACCATCGCATCAAAGAATGTAGTCTATCTAATACCAGCAGTTTGACGAACTAGCCAGCGAGCCCACAAGCAATGCGAGGAAATTGTTGTCTACTATCGTCCGTGTCACTTTATCTTTATGTCTCTGTCTAATCGATAGATGTTATAATTTGAGGGTTTCCATTAATTTTTCTTACTTACGTTTTTTTTTATAAAATTAATCCATGCCCTCCTTGCCACATTTCCCCGAATTGCGGTGATTTGAGAAACAAACTACACACAGAGACAGACAGGATAGTTTTCTTAATGAGTACTAGATACAATTAAAAAAACATGGCGGTCTTGTCGAATTTATACCTTCTACAAAAATGATAAATTGTATTTGTAAGAATTGCAAAAGCTCTATAAAAATAATTAAAAACTCCATGAATTTTATTATTCGCTTTTATTTTTGGTTAGTGTTACTGTCGTCTGTCAGTTTTATTATCCGGCAAAATTTTGTTAAACGCTTTTATAAAGGATCACGGTATGACAATGATGCAATTTTATTTTGTAGTGTTTTTTTTTTAACAAATTACGAAATATATTTTCTTGAGTAGCCATATTGTTTATTTGTCTCATGTGACAAGCAATTTATATACGATCTTGAAATTTTTTAAATCTTACTAAGTTACATAAGTAATTCGTTTTGAAACGTACTTTAATGTAAATATTATTTGTTAAGTACAGTAGAGACCATAAGTGCAGTAGCAGTTTCACAAAACGATCGCTTCAAAACAAGTCGCACTTACGACCTTTTTCCATAACAAATATTTTGCACACATACACGATCTCGTATATCGCTCTCTTTCATAATTATCTAGTCAGAAAGAGTGCGATATAATGATCATTTGCCTTAGTGACAAGCCTTTCATGTCGCGACGGAGTATTAAGTTAGTGATATTTAATTTCAAACAAACAATTATGTGTCTATCTGGCTTAGCGGTTAACGCTATAGATAAAATGTCTCGCACTGTATACTCTGCGTTCGAACCCAAGTGACATTACTCTTTTTGTGTTTTAATTATAAATGATACGTTAGACCCGATGAGATATGTTTTTCTAAATATTAGTTGGAACTTATTATTAACAAAAAAGATGAGGGTGAATGTGAAACAAAATAAACTTCTGGATTGAACAAAGTAGTTAGTTATGACGTTGTTAGTTGGTGAACTTTGTTTCGAGCGTTTGTGTTATTATTACGATTAGCGTATTGTTTGATTGTCTTTATTCAAGATGCAAGCTAATATTAGTATTGATGACAGGGCAAATATTGTCACTTTGCGTAAAAATGGGCTTAATATTTCTCAAATTTCAACTGAAACTGGCTTAAAATGTGTAAGTTATTTTTAAAAATTATAATTATTATGATGATAGTTGTGGTGTGTGATTTTCTTATTATTAAATAAATTGCTAGTTGCAAGTGTGTAATCATATTTTGTTTTTTTTTAGAAATTCTGTTAGCCGTTGGGTAAAGAGGTTTGAGGAAGAAGGTAGTCTGAAGAGTCGTCTAAGAAGTGAAAGGCCGCCGCTTATTAACCCGACTCAGCGACGTTTTATGGTGGAAGAATATGAAACAAATGGTTTCATTCCAACTATAATGTTTGCAGAGCAATTGAATACTACATTACAGACTGTTCGCCATGCATTCCATGCTGAAGGTTTACATCATCGGAAGCCAGCTAAAAACCATTTTTGACACAAAAACACAGGGAGGAAAGACTACGTTTTGCTCGAGATTATTTACATTTTAACTGGGAGGTGACTGTATTTTCTGACGAGAAGACTTTTAAGTCTTGCCAAAAGGAAGACTTAATTTATGGCGAAAAAATAATAATACTTAATTTAATAAGTAGACCGGGTAACTAAATATTTAGTAATATTAACATAACCGTAAATAAAAAATAAAAAATTAAGAAATAAATTTTAAATTTAATGATCTTAAATTGGGGTTTAGTTTCAATATTCTTTTCGTCAAGAAAATGAACACTTAAGCTATAACCTCAATACATTCAATGTGACGTTACATTAAAAAAACACGTTCATAAAGTCTAACTCATATATTATACTCATACTCATAGTATTCAATTAACTCTGCTGAATACTGATACCTATAATAAGCGGGTATCAACAATTATATTTGTGTTATTAGAATATCCTTTCCGTGTTATGTTATTCTTATTATGAATTGACTAAGTGGGTATACAACAAAAAATCTTATGAACGGTGATAAGAGAACTTTTTTTTGCCTAGATAGGAATGTGACGTCACATTCTCATAAAAGTTTGTTAATTTTATAAATAAATAAAACGAATAAACATTTTTGTTATCATTCAGCATGATTTTTTTATTTCCACCTTCCAACACCGAAATCATAAAATAAAAATCATTTAATGAGGTTAAATAATAATACAATAACTATCTAATATTTAACTTCTTATAAAAAATAAATAATAAGCATAACTATATCATAAATAAACATAAATACCTAACGACTTTCTGCTTAAAATACAAATATAATTAAGGTTTCAAAGAAACAAAAAACAGCCACACATTGTAATAACATGGATTCGAACTTGGACTTCATTGATCATGAACCCATGCTCAGCCCAAACAGCTACCAACTCATGTTAATACTACGCGAATTTTAACAATGCAATGGTAAGAACAGGTCATCACTATGATGTGTATTCTAAATGCAACAGAAATATAATGCTATTTCGCGTAGTGTGACGACAGTTCATTAGTGTGTGTTATGTGTAGAATGTTGAGACATCACTCATACACGCACACGCACACACACTGCTGTATCGCGCTCGCACAGTTCATAGCAATGTAATCTTTAGCATGGTGCTGCACTTTTGAGGTCTACTGTACATTTAAACTTAAATATGGTATTCTGTTGTGAAGTGTGTGGTGAGAATGTGTGTTTGTTCAGAAGTTAAAAGCAATAAGTTTTCGCAATTATCGTTTAATGATAAGACGTGTGTGGGTGTTTACACACAAATAAATTATAGTGTTTTCCGTGCATTTTGTTTAATACTTCCAGTAATTAGAGTGGGGGATATATTAATTTGCATAATTTTCATTCATCGTCAAAAAAGCATGACCTATCAATAGACCTATCAACATCTAGAGGCATGCTAAAAGTTAATCACGTATTAAAACTAGCTTGCATCGTCAGAAAATCGTGATTTGAACCTTGAATTACGTGGTGAGTTCTTGTATTTATAACTTTTATTTTTACAGGTTTATTTCAATGTTTTTTTTGTTAAATTTTATAAGTCACATTTTTTTTTAAGTATCGATGGCGGTGGCCTTCTCTCCGTGGAGAACCACTGCACGCCACTGAATAACAAAAGTATTAACGTTGTGTTGAAAAAAAAACCAATTAAAAAACAGTCTTTAAAAAAATAACTACTAACTTTATTTATTCACTAAAAGAATTCATTAATTATAATTAAATTAATGTTCTTGTAAAATACAAAAATCAACTTGTGCCTATCTCGAATTTGAACGCACATGTCTTTTGGGGCGTAACCACTTACTGGAGCTGTGTGTACATCATAAACTTACTTCGATTACTATATAATTTACTTACCTCGTGATTGTCCTTGAATATGAAATGAAAAAAACAGATTAAACTTTTAATTAATACAAGCAAAGACATTTTGCCAGTTATATAGAAGTCTCATGTATTAGGAGGCGAGCTTATTGTCATCGACCGGGAACACACTCAGACGTGGCCGCTACTAAGATATTCCTGATAGAAAACCCTAATAAAGAGCTTGCGGCCACCAACGAGGCAGTCATTCCATTACGTTTTATGATCAATCTTTACTGTCATTATTTATTGTCTTCCACTATAATTTCACCCTAACAATTACAACACAATATCACGCTATCATCAGATTTAGTTACTGATTATTACTTACTTCTGCGTCCTAAAAATATTTACAAAGAAAAATCAGATTGACATTTTTACACCAATACCGAGGACAAAATAGTTAAATATTTTTTAAGTAGTTCATTTTAATGAAAAAAAGCCCGCTGCAGCGCGCCAGTGGTAGCGATGCAAATGTACGAATGTAATAAAGGAGGATTTTTGCAAAGCAGTGCTACCCGTCGAAATATGCATCAGCCGTTGCTGTGATTTTATATTTGTCACTTATTTTACTGTTCTTTGTTGTAGTTACAGGCGTGCAGAATAAGTTGATTTATTAGCATTTTGAATCGAAAAAATGCTCAGTATTACATTCATTTTATTTTACACCAGTCGGTATGTTATGTTCCACGGAACCGTTTAAAATATATCCTTTGTAGTATTTTGTAGTAGTACTCTTATTGTTTCTGACTTCTACTATGGTGCAGCCCGCCAGTAGTAGAAATGCAAAATGTACGTTTGTAATGTAGGAGGATTTTTGCACTGCGGTGCGACCTGACAGAAGTAGCGATGCAAAATGTAAGAATGTACTCACTTCCTGGAAAGTTATGTCAAGTTAGCATTTCACATCGAAAAGTGACACTATTGCAAGATAAAATATATTTTACACTTGTTTCGTTACTTACGGCCTGAAAATTAAAAGAAAAATCAGATTAAAATGGACACTAATGATTCGAAAGCCGTTGACACAGTCGACCCCCTGCCCCCTCCCGCCGTTGCTAACAAAATCAGCATAACTAAGGTGGATTCTTTTCCTATTAAAATTCCATACTAGGTTAACCGCATTGGGCCGCAGTCGCTTTTCAATTAACATAAAGTCTGTACGGCCCCACAGTAGAAAAACGTACTTACTTCCTAAACTAATAAGTTATGTCAAGTTAGCATTTCACATCGAAAAATGACACTATTGCAAAATTAAATATGTTTTACACTTGTGTCGTTAGTTACGGCCTAAAAATTAAAGAAATATCAGATTAACATTGACACTAATGATTCGAAAGCCGTTGGCACAGTCAACCACCCGTCATTGACGAAATTTTGCAAGGCTGGCCTCTTTTTCTATTGATATTCCGTACAACGTTAGCCGCATCGGGCCGCAGTTGCATTTTAGTTAACATAAAGCCGGTGCGGCCCGACAGTAGAAAAATGTACTTACTTCCTGAAAATAATAAGTTATGTCAAGTTAGCATTTCACATCAAAAATTACACTATTGAAAAATTAAATATGTTTTACACTTGTTTCGTTACTTACGGCCTGAAAATTAAAAGAAAAATCAGATTAAAATGGACACTAATGATTCGAAAGCCGTTGGCACAGTCGACCCCCTGCCCCCTCCCACCGTTGCTAACAAAATCAGCATAACTAAGGTGGATTCTTTTCCTATTGAAATTCCATACTAGGTTAATCGCATCGGGCCGCAGTCGCTTTTCAATTAACATAAAGTCTGTACGGCCCCACAGTAGAAAAACGTACTTACTTCCTAAACTAATAAGTTATGTCAAGTTAGCATTTCACATCGAAAAATGACACTATTGCAAAATTAAATATGTTTTACACTTGTATCGTTAGTTACGGCCTAAAAATTAAAGACACAGTCAACCACCCGTCATTGACGAAATTTTGCAAGGCTGGCCTCTTTTTCTATTGATATTCCGTACAACGTTAGCCGCATCGGGCCGCAGTCGCATTTTAGTTAACATAAAGCCGGTGCGGCCCGACAGTAGAAAAATGTACTTACTTCCTGAAAATAATAAGTTATGTCAAGTGAGCATTTCACATCGAAAAATGACACTATTGCAAAATTAAATATGTTTTACACTTGTTTCGTTACTTACGTCCTGGAAATTAAAAGAAAAATCAGATTAACATTGACACTAATGATTCAAAAACCGTTGGCACAGTCGACCACCCGTCATTGGTGACAAAATTTAGCGAGGCAGGCCTCTTTTTTTATTGATATTTCATACTACGTTAGCCGCATCGGGCCGCAGTCGCATTTCAATTAACAAAACACCGGTGCGATCTGCCAGTAGTATCGATACAAAATATACTATTGTAATGTACGAGGACTTTTGCGATGCGGTGCGACCTGACCAAATATGCATCAGCCTTTGATGTGATTTTATGATCAATAATTAACATTTTCAAAAATACATCTGTCACTTATTTTACTATTCTTTGTTGGGAAGTAAGTATTTTATTTATTTAATAGCTGAATATTATATTCATTTATACATTAAAATAACCTATATTACCTAACTTAAAAAAAAAACTTAAATTAAATTCAAACTCAGTTATGGAATATCTCAACTATGTCAAATAAACAATAAGTAATAATATGTACGTTATATACAGACTACAAATAGAACTAAAATAATGATAAAAATAAGGCTAAAAGTAAGCAAAAATACTTACTACCTGTAAATATTAAATAAAATTATTAACATTTTCAATATTCAATCAAGGTCAATATTACCTACATTCATTTTATTTTAAATATATAAGAAATCATATATATTTTTTTCTATTCGACACACATATTTCGCCAATTATGTAGCAGGGGCCTAATTCCATCAACCGCCGTCAGAGGTAATAACTGTGGATGTACTGTATAGCAGGGTTCGAAATTTGCAAGAACATTATCTTCTTTGATAAGTATCGGATAATATTATCAATGCTTATTCATAACTAGAGCTGATTATTTTTTTTCGACTTCTTTGTAACACTAAGAAGTGCTAAAGCGCAGGCATTTTGGGGGCCTGTCTAATGTATTCCTTACGTTAGAAAAGTACTGATTCCCAGCCTGATCTTAATAAATAATAATCTTTTTATATGATTTACACACAGCGTCAGTTAGTGCTAACTCCTCAAGTTTAAATTCTGCATAGCTCTGAAAAAATGGCTTATTTCACATGGCGTTCATTCCATAGCTGAATTACTGGTTGTCCGCACAAAAACGTGGTCACTACGCGTCGTCTTGAGCTCATTGATAATAATAATTGGGCAGTAGGTACCTAAATTATTGCGATAGGTACTTAGTGTCACTCGGTGTCCAACTTGTAACCTTTTTTAAATATTTTTGGGACAAAATATAACATGGTTTAAAATTATTTGAATCGATTCAGTTACTTATTCTGAACAAACTATATTCAGGTTTCGCATAATTATACTGAAATAATGTTGTATTTAAAAAAAAAAATTAACTTTAGTTAACATTTTCTTTGTTTGGTTTTTAGTGTTTAACACACACAGCATAATTTTGTCTTGTGTTGAGTAGTTTAAACTAAGAAATACACTTGGTTACCTAATTTAATGTTTGTTTCACGTAGGTATTGTGTTTTGAAATTAGCAGCTTATTCGTTAACGTTTGCATGAAAATTTTATGACGAAATGTGTCATTGCACTACATATTATTTACATTTATTACAAATAAATAATTTTGAAATTGACTTTTAAAATGTTACTCTGCTACAAAATTGAATTCGTTAGGAATATTCTAAAGAATACTTCAAAAAGACTTCTTTGTTTCGACTTGGATTCGAACCATCGCATCAAAGAATGTAGTCTAACTAATACCAACAGTTTGACGAACTAGCCAGCGAGCCCATAAGCAATGCGAGGAAATTGTTGTCTACTATCGTCCGTGTCACTTTATCTTTATGTCTCTGTCTAATCGATAGATGTTATAATTTGAGGGTTTCCATTAATTTTTCTTACTTACGTTTTTTTTTTATAAAATTAATCCATGCCCTCAGTGCCACATTTCCCCGAATTGCGGTGATTTGAGAAACAAACTACACACAGAGACAGACAGGATAGTTTTCTTAATGAGTACTAGATACAATTAAAAAAACATGGCGGTCTTGTCGAATTTATACCTTCCACAAAAATGATAAATTGTATTTGTAAGAATTACAAAAGCTCTATAAAAATAATTAAAAACTACATGAATTTTATTATTCGCTTTTATTTTTGGGGAGTGTTACTGTCGTCTGTCAGTTTTATTATCCGGCAAAATTTTGTTAAACGCTTTTATAAAGGATCACGGTATGACAATGATGCAATTTTATTTTGTAGTGTTTAAATGTTCTTGTAAAATACAAAAATCAACTTGGGCCTATCTCGAATTTGAACGCACATGTCTTTTGGGACGTAACCACTTACTGTAGCTGTGTGTACATCAAAAACTTACTTCTATTACTATATAATTTACTTACCTCGTGATTGTCCTTGAATATGAAATGAAAAAAAAAAACAGATTAAACTTTTAATTAATACAAGCAAAGACGTTTTGCCAGTAATATAGAAGTCTCATGTATTAGGAGGAGCCTATTGTCGTCGACCGGGAACAAACTCAGACGTGGCCGTTACTAAGATATTCCTGATAGAAAACCCCAATAAAGAGCTTTCGACCACCGACGAGGCATTCATTCCATTACGTTTTATGATCAATCTTTACTGTCATTATTTATTGTCTTCCACTATAATTTCACCCTAACAATTACAACACAATATCTCGCTATCATCGGAATTAGTTACTCATTATAACTTACTTCTGCGTCCTGAAAATAATTACAAAGAAAAATCAGATTGATATTTTAACACCAACACAGGGGACAAAATACTTAAATATTTTGTAAGTAGTGCAATTTTATGGAAAAAAGCCTGCTGCAGCGCGCCAGTGGTAGCGATGCAAATGTACGAATGTAATAAAGGAGGATTATTGCAGTGCAGTGCTACCCGCCAAAAATATGTATAAGCCTTTGTTGTGATTTTATGATAATTATTTAAAAATTTCAAAAATACTTCTGTCACTTATTTTACAATTATTTGTTGCACTTACTGGCTGTAAATCAGAGGTTAAATTATTAACATTTCGACTCGGAAAAATAATCGATATTGCATTTATTTAATTTTATACTAGTCGGTAAATGTCCCAAGATAAAGTTTAAATTTTAATTATCTATTACTATATTTATAGGTTCTTCATCTACCTACACGTTTCCCAACTTTGTTGGGGTCTGATTTTAGTTCAACCGAATGCTGCTGAATACCAGCATTTTATGTGAAGCGATTGCCTATCTGACATACACGACCCCGTTAGTACTGGGTATCACGACACTCCTTGGTACGACTGGATGTCAGACTTTCGGGCCCCTGACTACCAGTAACGACTGTCAAAGATCAACAATTAACAGTTCCGATAAGATATTCCTGATAGAAAACCCCAATAAATAGCTTGCGACCACCAACGAGGCAGTCATTCCATTACGTTTTATGATCAATCTTTACTGTCATTATTTATTGTCTTCTACTATGATTTCACCCTAACAATTACAACACAATATTTAACTATAATCGGATTTAGTTACTGATTATTACTTACTTCTGCGTCCTGAAAATAATTACAAAGAAAAATCAGATTGACATTTTAACACCAACACAGGGGACAAAATACTTAAATACTTTGTAAGTAGTGCATTTTAATGGTAAAAAGCCCGCTGCATCGCGCCAGTGGTAGCGATGCAAATGTACGAATGTAATAAAAGAGGATTATTGCTATGCAGTGCTACCCGCCAAAAATATGCATCAGCGTTTGTTGTGATTTTAAGATCATTATTTTAAAATTTCAAAAATACTTCTGTCACTTATTTTACAATTATTTGTTGCACTTACTGGCTGTAAATCAGAGGTTAAATTATTAACATTTCGACTCGGAAAAAGAATCGATGTTACATTTATTTAATTTTATACTATTCGGTACATGACCCACGGTAAAGTTTAAATTTTAATTATACGTTATTGTATTTATAGGTTCTGCATTAACTGCCTTTTCCCAACTGTGTTGGAGTCGGCTTCCAGTCTAACCGGATGCAACTAAATACCAGTATTTTACAAGGAGCGATTGCCTATCTGACTTCCATAACCTATTTAGTACTGGGTATTACGACACTCCTTGGTACGACTGGATGTCAAACTTTCGGGCCCCTGACTACCAGTAACGACTGTCAAAGATCCACAATTAACAGCCAAGACCAACGGCTCAACGTGGTTTCCGAGGCACGGAAGACACTCGAGGTATGTAATAGTTATAGGTATAGGTTATATTATCAAGTTAGCATTTCACGCTGTTGCAAAATTAAATATGTTTGTCACTTGTTTCATTACTTACTTCCTGAAAATTGTAAGAAAAATAGGATTAACATTGACGCTTAAGATTTGAAAGCCGTTAGCACAGCCGTTCACCCGTCATTGGTGACAAAATCAGCATAATTAAGCTTGCTTCTTTTTCTATTGAAATCTTGTACTACGTTAGCCGCATCGGGCCGCAGTTGTATTTCAATTCAAACAACGTCAGTGCAGCCCGCCAGAAGTAGCAATGCATAATGTTTGAATGTAATATTGGAATATTTTTGCAATGCGGTTCGACATTCCAAAAATATGCACCACCGTTTGTTGTGATTTTATGATCATTATTTAAAAATTCCAAAAATACATCTGTCATTTATTTTACTATTCTTTGTTGCACTTACTGGCTGTAAATCAGAGGTTAAATTATTAACATTTCAACTCGGAAAAATATTCGATATTAGATTTATTTAATTTAATACTATTCGGTAAATGTCCCACGGTAAAGTTTAAAGCATGATGCAAATTTTGGTCCCACCCTTCAATAGCTATGTGTTATATATTGTTGGATAGGTATTTTTAAGCTGCACAAAAATTAAAAAAGCTATGGTGCCAACTTCCAAATTTTACTTCGTTCAGAGTTATGCAGTATTAAACAAGTCAATTTACCAATAGTCAAAAATATTTTTTTTTCCTAATATAATACACTTTTTGAATTAACACTAGTATTATCTACATAACTACCGCTACCATCATATACCGATGGGTTTTTGAAAGTGGTTTATGATAGCGGCTGCAATTCTGAAATCGGAAAACATACGTGGCAACGCATTGTTGAAATATCTTTGGCGTAACAGCTTAAAATCGCGCTTGAGCCTGCCGTTATCCACCTCCACTACCCAGCGTCAAAGAGTGACCAGTCGAGATTGGCTGGCCTGATCGATGGTAAGTTGGGATTCGTGTACTTTGAAGGTGGGACATGATATTCGGATCCACAAGTTTCTATACAGGGTGTAAACGGATCTTTAACGAAGACTTTAACCAAGCATTATGTACTTCAAACTAAGTAATACTGCGCAAAAATTATTGCTGGGAAACGCCTTTTTTTGGAATGAAAAATCATTTTTTACGGTAAAACTCAATGTAACCCACTCAAAACATTGCATTGAATGATTTGAATCGTAAACGGGTCTTGGAGTTTATTAAAGTAAAGTTATATTCTAAAAAGTAGTAAGACTGCTCGGCAGAAATTGGGGCCTGAGCCCCCAAAATCACCTACTGGCTATACACCACAGTCATCCGACCAATCATCTCATACAGCTATTTAGTTTGGTGGCCCAGGACCAACCTGAGCACAGCCCAGAAGCATCTCGAGAAGCTACAAAGATTTGCCTGCGTACCAATCACCGGCAGCATGAGAACATCACCCACTGCCGCATTACAGGTGATGCGAGGGTTGCCATGCCACCTCTACACCTCGTCGTAAGACAGGAGGCGAGCCTAGCGACTTTCAGGCTCGAAGTATCCGGTACCCTAAGTAAAGATTCCAGAATCAAACAAACACGCATAAAAGAGGACGATATCAAACAACAGCCAATGGTGACTCACCCAGCGACAGAACCATGAAGACCCAGTGCTTTCAAACACCAAAACATAGAGCTCACAGCGGAAATGTGTAACTACTCAGGGCCAAAAGAGCTAAGGATCTACACTGATGGATCAAAGACCGACGACGGGACAATGATGACCTAAACATTAAAATATCCAGACCCCTGGGAATGCTCAACTCTGTCTATCAAGCTGAGTGGGTAGGTATTATCCAAGGGACACACGCCATAGGGGTCAGGGATAGGATACACATAACCGTATGCTCTCCGACAGTGCCTCAGTTCTTCAATCCTTAAAGAGAAACCAGATTTCGTCGAGACTAATACTAGAATGCCATAATACCCTAGAACGAGTAACGGTACTAAACCGCAACACGGTGACACTACAATGGATCAAAGGACACAGTGGATCACTTTGAAACGATGCAGCTGATGAACTCGCCACAAATCCATTGTGCCCATTCCTTTCAAGAAGCAGTTAGTTAAAGAATCACACTCAAACACAAGTGGAGAAATGCTGGACCTCGACACCAGGGTGTAGGCAATCCAAGGAAGCTTTCTTGGATGCCATCTCTGGATAGGACCAAGCGCCTTCTGCGAATGGACAGAGATAGCCTACGACTGGTGGCGGGGACCATCACTGGACTCTTCTCACTGAACAAACACTTCCACACCCAAGGTATCACTGACAGTGTAGAGCGCGCATGGAGGTGGAGGAAACTGTAGCGCATGAACTCCTCGAGTACACAGGCATCATCCAGATCCGCCAAGAGACTCTTGGAACACCAAGATCCCTTTCGGATGTCCTGAGAAGACCGAGAAGTTTGATCTGCTTCTGAAGGGAGGTGGGCTGATTGGAGTAACGGCCACCATGGCTCACGCACAATGGTCCACTTTAGGGACTAAGTGTAGAAAGCAAAACCCTTAACAAGAGCTAGAAGGTACAATTCTTACTTGTTATTTCACAACAATATTATTATTCAAAGAAAATATTGTACCTGCATGTCCGGACGACGTACTGTAGGTACCTGTGCGCATTTTGCTTTAATCGTTTGGCACTTATTATAAGACACAAAGTAGGATAGTATAAAAATGTTTGATATCCACATGAATCATTACCTTATTTAATAAATAAATACAGCATAAAATACCGTATAATAGTGTTTTATTTAAAAAAAAATCCCTTTGTCTCTGATGATAGCTGTAGTTATGTAGATAATACTTGTGTTACAAAAAGTGCATCAGTTTAGGGAAAAACTTTATTTTTGACTATAGTTAAACTGACTTGTTTAATACTTCATGACTCTGAACGGACTAAGATTTCAAACTTGGTGCCATAGCAACTTTTATGCAGCTTAAAAAACCTATCCAACAATGTATAACACATAGCTATTGGAGGGTTCCAGAGTTCATCCAAATGATGGCATCATCCTTTGAATTATCCGTTATTGTATTTAAAGATTCTTCATCATCTGCTTTTGCCCAACTGTGTTGGAGTCGGCTTCCAGTCTAACCGGATGCAACTGAATACCAGTACTTTACAAGGAGCGATTGCCTATCTGACCTCCATAACCTATTTACTACTGTATAATACGATAGTCCTTGGTAAGACTGGTTGTCAGACTTTCGGGCTACTGACTACCTGTAACGACTGTCAAAGATCCACAAGTAACAGCCAAGACCAACGGCTCAACGTGATTTCCGAGGCACGGAAGACACTCGAGGTATGTAATAGTTATAGGTATAGATTATATCAAGTTAGCATATCTTATCGAATAATGACGCTGTTGCAAAATTACATATTTTTGTCACTTGTTTCATTACTTACTTCCTGAAAAATGTAAGAAAAATAGAATTAACATTGACGCTTAAGATTTGAAAGCCGTTAGCACAGCCGTTCACCCGTCATTGGTGACAAAAACAGCATAATTAAGCTTGCTTCTTTTTCTATTGAAATCCTGTACAACGTTAGCCGCATCGGGCCGCAGTTGTATTTCAATTCAAACAACGTCAGTGCAGCCCGCCAGAAGTAGCAATGCAAAATGTTTGAATGTAATATTGGAACATTTTTGCAATGCGGTGCGACCTGCCAAAAATATGCATCAGCCTTTGTTGTGATTTTATGATAATTATTTAACAATTTCATAAATACATCTGTCACTTATTTTAATATTCTTTGTTGCACTTACTGCCTGTAAATCAGAGGTTAAATTATTAACATTTCGACTCGGAAAAATAATCGATATAACATTTATTTAATTTTATACTAGTCGGTAAATGTCCCACGGTAAAAATTAAATTTTAACTATCTATTACCGTATTTATAGGTTCTTAATCGGCCTAGACATTTCCCAACCATGTTTGGGTCTGGTTTCAGTTCAACCGGATGCTGCTGAATACCAGTATTTTATATGGAGCGATTACCTATCTGACATACACGACCTCGTTAGTACTGGGTATTACAACACTCCTTGGTACGACTAGTTGTCAGACTTTCTGGACCTTGACTGCTTGTCACGACTGTTAAAGATCTACCATAAACAGCCAGGACCAACGGCTTAACGTGGTTTTCGAGGCACGGAGGACACTCGGTATGTAATAGTTATAGGTATAGGTTATATCAAGTTAGCATTTCACATCGACAAATGACACTATTGCCAAATTAAATATGTTTTTCAGTTGTTACATTACTTACGTCCTGAAAATTGTTAGAAAAATAGGTTAGCACAGTCGACCACTCGTCATCGGTGACAAAATTAACATAAAGCTTGCTTGTTTTTCTATTGAAATTCTGTACTACATAAGCCGCATCGGACTACAGTCGCGTTTCAATTTAAACAAATCAGGTGTAGTCCGCTAGTAGTGGCAAAGCAAAATGTTTGAATGTAATATTTTAATATTTTTGCAATGCGGTGCGACCTGCTAAAAATATGCATCAGTCTTTGTTACGATTTTAGGATCATTATTTCAAAATTTCAAAAATACTTCTGTCACTTATTTTACTATTCTTTTTTGCACTTACTGGCTGTAAATCAAAGGTTAAATTATTAACATTTTGACTCGGACAAATAATCGATATTACATTTAATTAATTTTATACTATTCGGTAAATGTCCCACGGTACAGTTTAAATTTGAATTATCCGTTATTGTATTTATCGGTTCTTCATCGTCTGCCTGTTACCTGTGTTTTAACTGGGTTGGAGTTGGCTTCCAGTCTAACCGGAAGTTACTGAATACCACTATTTTACAAGGAGTGATTGCCTATCTGACCTCCATAACCTTTTTAGTACTGAGTAATACGATAGTCCTTGGTAAGACTGGTTGTCAGACTTTCGGGCCACTGACTACCTGTAACGACTGTCAAAGATCCACAATTAACAGCCAAGACCAACGGCTCAACGTTGTTTCCGAGGCACGAAAGACTCGGTGTGTAATAAAGTGCTTTCTATTTATCCATATACTCTCCGGGATTGCAAAAGACTTACTGATCAATGGCTTCATAATCTCACATACGAAGAATTGGAGAACTTAGTCAAACCGTAAAGATCTTTTGATCTTTTTTTCTTTAGTAGACATGCACACCAAATACAAATGGAGCAGAGTGTGCTTGTGGGGTTCCACAAGCACACTCTACACTTATATTTCACAGACATGCACTACACTCACATACAACAATCCCACATGCACATCAATTACTTACATAATATTTACTTTCTTTTTTGCTATGTTAATTTTTTACAATTTAAATTGTTTACTTTTTTATTTTTTACTATTTCAATGTTTGTATCTGGAACGCTGTCGTCTCCCTCCTGGAGGTGGGCGTTAATAGCTGTGACACAGTTTTTAACAAATGCAGCTATTTACGTACGCAATTACTTTGTGAAAGGTGTTTTTGTTCCAATAAAGATATTTGATTTGATTTGATTAATAGTTATAGGTAAAGTTTATATCAAGTTAGCCTTTCACATCAAATAATGACGCTATTGCAAAATTACATGTTTGTCACTTGTTTCATTACTTACTTCCTGAAAAATGTAAGAAAAATAGGATTAACATTGACGAATAAGATTTTAAAGCCGATAGCACAGCCGTTCACCCGTCATTGGTGACAAAAACAGCATAATTAAGCTTGCTTCTTTTTCTATTGAAATCCTGTACTATGTTAGCCGCATCGGGCCGCAGTTGTATTTCAATTCAAACAACGTCAGTGCAGCCCGCCAGAAGTAGCAATGCAAAATGTTTGAATGTAATATTGGAATACTTTTGTAATGCGGTGCGACCTGCCAAAAATATGCACCAGCCTTTGCTGTGATTTTATTATCATTATTTAATAATTTCAAAAATAGTTCTGTCACTTATTTTACTATTCTTTGTTGCACTTACCGCCTGTAAATCAGAGGTTAAATTATTAACATTTCAACTCGGGAAAATAATCGATATTACATTTATTTAATTTTATACTTGTCGGTAAATGTCCCACGGTAAAGTTTAAATTTTAACTATCTATTATTGTATTTATAGGTTCTTAATCTGCCTAGACGTTTCCCAACTATGTTTGGGTCTGGTTTCAGTTCAACCGGATGCTGCTGAATACCAGTATTTTATATGGAGCGATTACCTATCTGACATACACGACCCAGTTAGTACTGGGTATTACAACACTTCTTGGTACGACTGGTTGTCTGACTTTCTGGACCTTGACTGCTTGTCACGACTGTTAAAGATTTACCAGAAACAGCAAGGACCAACGGCTTAACGTGGTTTCCGAGGCACGGAAGACACTCGGTATGTAATAGTTATAGGTATAGGTTATATCAAGTTAGCATTTCACATCGACAAATGACACTATTGCCAAATTAAATATGCTTTTCAGTTTTTACATTACTTACGTCCTGAAAATTGTTAGAAAAAAAAGGTTAGCACAGTCGACCACTCGTCATCGGTGACAAAATTAACATAAAGCTTGCTTGTTGAATTCTGTACTACATAAGCCGCATCGGGCTACAGTCGCGTTTCAATTTAAACAAATCAGGTGTAGTCCGCTAGTAGTAGCAAAGCAAAATGTTTGAATGTAATATTTTAATATTTTTGCAATGCGGTGCGACCTGCTAAAAATATGCATCAGTCTTTGTTACGATTTTATGATCATTATTTCAAAATTTCAAAAATACTTCTGTCACTTATTTTACTATTCTTTGTTGCACTTACTGGCTGTAAATCAAAGGTTAAATTATTAACATTTTGACTCGGAAAAATAATCGATATTACATTTAATTAATTTTATACTATTCGGTAAATATCCCACGGCAACGTTTAAATTTGGATTATCCGTTATTGTATTTATAGGTTCTTCATCATCTGCCTTTTCCCAACTGTATTGGAGTCGGCTTCCAGTCTAACCGGATGCAACTGAATACCAGTATTTTACAAGGAGCGATTGCCTATCTGACCTCCATAACCTATTTAGTACTCGGTAATACGATAGTCCTTGGTAAGACTGGTTGTCAGACTTTCGGGCCACTGACTACCTATAACAACTGTCAAAGATCCACAATTAACAGCCAAGACCAACGACTCAACGTTGTTTCCGAGGCAAGGAAGACACTCGAGGTATGTAATAGTTATAGGTATAGATTATATCAAGTTAGCATATCTTATCGAATAATGACGCTGTTGCAAAATTACATATGTTTGTTTCATTACTTACTTCCTGAAAAGTGTAAGAAAAATAGAATTAACATTGACGCTTAAGATTTGAAAGCCGTTCACCCCATTGGTGACAAAATCAGCATAATTAAGCTTGCTTCTTTTTCTATTGAAATCTTGTACTACGTTAGCCGCATCGGGACGCAGTTGTATTTCAATTCAAACAACGTCAGTGCAGCCTGCCAGAAGTAGCAATGCAAAATGTTTGAATGTAATATTGGAGGATTTTTGCAAATTCGATGATTCAAAATCCACGTATCACAAACCGAGTTTCCTCCGTGCCTCGGAATGATTGTTATGTGAACCACCGAATTTCAAAAACAAAATTTATCTACAGTCCATAATAACTATGAAAGTACTGTAGTTCCCCGTTTATATGCGTATTTCTTTTTAAAAAGAAATGGGCAATAAATTCCTTTAAATCAGCATATTATGTGACTAAGACCTTGGTTCATTCATGTTGACATTGTCCATACAAAAGCTCTTCGTCCACCTTTTATTATAGGGCTAGTATTTAACTGTAAATCAAAAATACTGATTGCTCAGCAAAATATTGTTATTTTAGCTACAATTTAAGTTCGTGATGCTTCGCTATTGTATAATTGAAAAGTGCAACTTTTTTACGAACGGATATATAATAATAACTAGCGCACAATAAACATTGTAATTCATTTTTATTAAAATAAAGCTTCTATTTTTTTAACGCATATATGACAATTTATTTAAGTGAAACCGAGTCGAGGTGGCCTCGCTGCACAGGGCTCCTGTTTCTGTCTTCAGGGTTTAAAGTAATCGGGGCGCCTGAAATCCCGAGCTCGCTTCGCTCGCTCTTGCCTCTTGATGTTGTCCTTGCCGCAATGCCTTTTTACGATGAAAACATGTTGCAAAAATATTTTGTTATAATACTCACAAGTATTACGTTTGTACGCTCTGGTAAATTTGATGTGCAATCAGTATTTTTGATGTAAAAAATATTTATTTATTTATTTAACACTTCAAGCACATAAGTACAGAGGCGGACTTAATACCATAGGCATTTTCTACCAGTCAACCTTAACCTTTATATTTAATTTATGTAAATAAATTGACAGGTGATGAGTTTTTTTATGTACATTTGAAAATAAGTCTTATTATAGTAACCATGCGGCCCGTTACGGTTGAAAAATGTGCTTATAGAGAAGAGCCGGCAAGAAAATCCACGGCTACTCTTTTACAACGATTGGCTTTTACAATCTATTTGACTACATAACATCACGCCTGTAATACCCAAAGTAAAGTAAGAGTAAAGTAAAAGTAAGAGTTTAGCAATGGTGTACCTTGTAGTACACCCACATTTCACCAGTTATATTTTTTAAGGCCCGTGTAATAGACGGCGAGCCTATTGTCATCAAATAGGCACAAATTTAGACTCTGTGGCTGATACTGAGAAATTCCTGATGGTAAAACCCAATAACACTTCGCCCAACCTGGGAATCGAACCCAGGACGTCATGCTCTGCAGTTGTGCTTGTGATGACTGGACAAACGAGTAGTGATGAAAGGACTCGAGGCTTTTAAGTCTTTAAAAAGAACTCGACTCGGTTATGATGGTTTGCAACTCAATCGAGTCGTTAAACCCTGATCCCCAGCCCCTTACTAAGAGTCTTCGACTCACGACTCGAGGTTTAATATTAGGACTATAGTTTTAAAAGTACTCCTATTTTTAAACGACTCAAACGCAATGCAAAGGAATGTGTAAAAAATCATGCACTGAAGTTTTCCTAATTGTGGTCTCATATTAAACGACTCGCTTTGTTAAACGACTCGCTTTGTTAAACGACTCGCTTTGTTAAACGACTCGCTTTGTTAAACGACTCGCTTTGTTAAACGACTCGCTTTGTTAAACGACTCGCTTTGTTAAACGACTCGCTTTGTTAAACGACTCACTTTGTTAAACTACTCGCTTTGTTAAACGACTCACTTTGTTAAACGACTCGCTTTGTTAAACGACTCGAGTTCTTTACTTAAACAACTCGCGACTAAGCCTTGAACCTCTTAGAGAAAGAACTCGAGACGTTTTATTGATTCAAGTCTTTTCTAATGACTCGAGCTCTTTCACATTAGAAACAAGCCTCAACTCGTATTTTTGGAGTCAAGTCTTCAAAATCGAGGCTAGTCTTAACTATAAAGGTTTAACAGCCTCGCGTCCTTTCATCACTACCAACGAGGCAGACCAAGAAATAAACACTTTTTGTTTCTATCTTTCTTTCAATATAAAAATGCGTTCTGTTCCTTACGTCTTGCTGAAAATAATTAAATAAACGGATTAACATTTGAATCAGCAACAGAAACATGTTTGAAATACATAAACTCACGCCTTTTCCCATTGAGGGTAGACAGAAACTTCACCATTAAATTTACAGTAGGTGACATGTACAGTCGCCAGCATAAACACTTTACCACAAACTGTCAAATATCCTAGTGCTTTTAAAAAAATCAAGGTGTCTCCGCTGTATAAGGGCAAAGGCAAAAAGAGTGATGTAAACAATTATCGGCCGGTGTCTATCATTCCGGCAGTCGCCAAGGTCTTTGAAAACGGACTATGTGACCGATTACTTGGGTTTCTTGAGAAGACTAACTGCCTCACCGACCGACAATACGCCTACAGGAAGGGGCGTTCGACAACTGCCCTTGCCCGTGTGGTCATCCGCCATGTGATGAAGGCTCGGGAGGAAAAACGGCAGGTAGCACTGCTCTTCTGCGACCTCTCAAAAGCTTTCGACGTCGCGGACCATGGCGTGCTGGCACTGAAGATGAGGCACCTTGGGGTAGAGGGAAAGGCATTGGAGTTGCTACTCGACTTTTTGAAAGGCAGATCGCAGGTAGTGATGGGCGATGGTGGAAAGGTTAGGTCAGACCCTCTTAACATTACTAAGGGTGTACCGCAAGGCTCCTCCCTCTCTAACATCATGTTCAGGCTATTGCTCAATGACCTGCCTGAAGCAATAAGTGAGGCTTATGTCTTTATGTACGCAGACGATGTTGCTGCCGTCGTGTGCGCGCAGTCGATGGAAAGTCTACAAGAAAGACTTAACTTAGTGGCGGGGAAAATTAACAACTGGTTTAAAATAAATGGCTTGATCCTTAACACAACCAAGACCCATTACATGCACGTCAATCTTTCCGGTCGATTGTGTACTCCAATGTCACTTCGGGTAGGAAGCAATGTGGTCGAACAAGTACAAGTCACCACATTCCTCGGCTTTGAACTGGACAGTTCTCTCACTTGAGAGCCGCATATTGATAAAATGTGCGGCAAACTCGGACGAGCATGCTTCGCTCTGGAACGACTAGCGCAAACGCTCCCACGTAAAATGATGATAGGGTGTTATTTCGCCTTGGTACACTCGGTGCTCCAGTATGGTGTGGAGTTCTGGGGCCGAGCTGCCGATTGGGAGCGAGCCTTCAGGATGCAGAAGCGTGCCGTGAGAGCTATTACGCGTTCACAATGGGATGCCTCCGCGAGACCACTTTTTAAACGTCTAAAAATATTGACTGTTCCCGCTATGGTGATATTGCAGGCGGCGGTATACGTTAGGCACCATCTAGACGAATACAATAGACGCGGAGATAGACATAATTACTGTACTCGTGGTAGAAACAAATTAGCTGGCTACCCACACACCCTATCTAAGTCTGGAAAGTTAATTCATGTTATGGGTCCATCGGTATACAACCGGCTACCGGATAATATTTTGAGCGCGACGTCTGACACTGTTTTTAAAACTAAACTGAAAGGTTGGCTAACCGACCAGGCATTATATGACCTAAAAGAATGGTTTTAAGAAAATTTATGTGATTTGTATACTGTAAGGTTCTATTATTCTGTTTATTGTGTATTATTATTATTTTTTAAATTATGATAATTTGTGTTCAATGCTCTTTTTAATGTATAATGACTTGTTTTTTTTTTTTTTATGTATTATGATTTGTGTTTTTACTTTTTTCAAAATATGACCTGTAATTTTTGATAATTATTAATAAATAAACTAAACTAAACTAAACTATCTCCAAATGATTTTAAATCATAAAATGTTGATGGTTAAGTTCAAAATCGAATAAATCTAAAATAATATACAACCGCGGCGTCGCCCGCTTCATTGTTAGAAATTATCCCACGGGGACTTTTTAAATATTATAGCCTTTGACAGTGGTATTTTTGTGGGTTCCATGCCAAAAGGAAAACACGGAACCATTTATAGGATAACTCGCGTTTCTGTCTGTTTGTCTGTCCGTCTGGCACAGTCAATTTACTCCGAAACTACTGGACTGATTGAGTTGAAATTTGGTAAACATTATGTAAGTCGGTAAATTAAAAAATAAAAAAAAAGTTTGGAAACTATGTCGTGTTACATATCAAATGAAAGGGCTCATTGTGGGCATTTCAAATATATATTTTTTTTTAATAATTTTAAGATAAGTGGTTTCGAAGTTATTTTTTAAGAAAACAGGCGAAAATTGACTATTACCGAGGGGGTGGGTAATAGTCAATTTTGAAACACCGTAACGACAGGGCCGAAAATTAAAAAAAGAAATACAAAAATAGTTCTTTGCCTTAGATTACAGGAAAACCTATAAGAAAGCTATAACAACAAATAATAGAAATAAATTAAAAAATAAAGGGGGCTCGCCTACTACGATCGATGGTACGGAACCCTTCATGCGCGAGTTCGACTCGTACTTGGCAAGTTTTTTTTTCAAAACCGATCCTGGGAACTCGCTAATTACGGAGATATTGGGGGTCAAAGTTCCATCTATTCCAAAATTTTTTTTAAATACAAGTTTTTAATGTTATAACTTTTCTTTAAATACCTACTCAAACTTAGTGTGTTTTAGTGCGTAACATTGAGTTTTACTACTTAGTTTAATTTACAGTTTTAAGAATTTTATACAATCGTTACTTACAGGCTGAAAATGATGAGAAAAATCTGATTAGCATAATGACATACCAAAATAGCAAGCACAGTCCGACTTTAAAAAAATCTTTATAAACAAAATCTAATATAGTCTTCGCTTCTCTGAATGAGAAGCCTTTTCCCTACCGTGGGACAAACATAGGCTGCCATTTTTATTAATTTATCACACATAACATAACAACACGCCTGTAATTCCCGCAAGTTTTGGCAGAGGTGTACCTGATAGCACACCCACATTTCACCAGTTATATATTTTTATTTTAAGTCCCGGACGGCGAGCCTTTTGCCATTAACCGGCCTCGACACTTCGCCCAACCTGGGAATCGAACCCAGGACCTCATGCTCAGCAGTAGAGCTTGCGATGACTGGACCAACGAAGGAGCCAAAGATTTCTTTGGCTCCTTCGTACACTTTTTCTTTCTTTTTATATAAAAAATGCATTTTGTTACTTACGGCCTGAAAATGATAAAATAAACGGATTGACATTTGAATCAGCAATAGAAACATGGTTGACATAAATAAACTCACGCCTTTTCCCGTTGAGGGTAGACAGAAACTTCACCATTAAATTTACAGTGGGCAACATAAGCAATCGCCAGCAGATCAAGTTATCACAAACTGTCAAATTTGTCCAAATGATTTAAAACCACACAACGTTGATGGTTAAGTTCAAAATCGAATATATCTAAAATAATCTACATCTGTGGCATCGCCGTGAGGGCGACGCCACCACCGTACACCTTGTACGATGGGTTCAGCTTCCAGTCTAACCAGATACAGCTATTTAAAAGGATGTTACATGGATTCCTTCAATTTGTTTTCAAATTCGTTGACACTAATTATTTGTATGACACATTACTGGTAACTCAACGTATTCCTTGCAGGATGGCGTGGTAGAGTTAAAATGCAACAAATTAAGTCACCAAATGTTCTACCGAAATTCAGTAGGTTTTGAGTTAGATTTTTCGTTTTTTTTGTGAAAAATCCCAGATTAAAATCATTTGAAGAAAATTTAAAATAGATATACGGCGCGACTGCACTGATTTGTAGGTTATTATCATAGTTTTTGTCATTACTTCATAAAAATTATTTATCGTTAAAAAAATACTACACCAGATCTACATCTGGTGTAGTATTTTTTTAACGATAAATAATTTTTCCTAGTAATTTCTACAAATTACTAGGAAAAAATCCTTGTCTTATCAGCTACCTAAAAATGTCATCATCATCATCTGCCTGCCTTTTCCCAACTATGTTGAGGTTGGCTTCCAGTCTAACCGGATGCAGCTGAATACCAGTATTTTACATGGAGCGACTGCCTAACTGACCTCCACAACCCAGTTAGTACTGGGTAATACGATACTCCTTGGTAAGACTGGTTAGGCAGTCGCTCCATGTAAAATACTGCTATTCAGCTGCATCCGGTTAGACTGGAAGCCGACCCCAATATAGTTGGGAAAAGGCTAGGCAGATGATGATGAATCACATTTTATGAGATGCACAGTTCCTGACTAGTGTGTCTTGCCAGTGATTAACGAAACGTCGCGGTCGCTCACAATGGGCCTCATCACAAGGCTTAAAGTCACCCAAAGGCCAATGGAGAGGGCTATGCTCGGAGTTGCCTTACGTGATCAAATCAGAAATGAGGACATCCGCAAGTTAACCAAGGTTACCGACGTATCCCTATAAATTCCCAAACTTAAGTGGCAGTGGGAACATTGCATGCAGAACGGATGGCCGATGGAGCCGTAAAGTTCTGGAGTGGCGACCGCGAACCGGAAGACGTTGCGTTGGAAGGCCTCCCACTAGGTGGACCGATGGCCTGGTGAAGGTTGTGGGGATCCGCGGGATGCGAGTCGCACGGGACCGGTCAATGTGGCGACGCTTTGGAGAGGCCTATGTCCAGCAGTGGACGTCTTTCGAATGACGATGAAGAAGAAATGCACGCCTTCCTGTCCACGACTTTGTATTTCATACCTTTTTTAGGGTTCCGTAACCGAATGGCAAAGAACAGAACCCTTATACATTCGTCATGTCTATCTGTCTGTCTGTCCGTATGTCACAGCCACTTTATTCCGAAATTATTAGGACTACACAGTTGAAACTTGGTAGGTAGATGTATTCCGTGAACCGCTTTACGATACTTATACAAAAATAAAAAAAATAAAAGATTAAGGGGGGCTCCCCGTACATAGAACTGAAACTAAAAAAAAAAGAAACATCAATCCTGTGCTTGCGGATGTTTATAGGTAGGTCTTTAAAAATGACATAGAGGTTTCTAAAACCATTTTTTCGCAAAGACAATCGTTTGAAAGCTAGATACTTCCAAATTGGTAAAATGTTTGTCGGGACCCCCTAATTCCCTCCATTTCTAAAGTATGAGGAGGAAAATAAGTTTTGCTGTTTAGTTTTTGAGATATAGGCGTTTTTCATCAAACTGCAGCAGCAACTTTGTTTTTCATTAACATACTATGAAAGACAAATTTAGTTTTGCTGTTGAATGTAAAGCAATTCTTCTTCCTCGTTTCCTCGTGACTTAGGGTCGTGACCACATGAGGTCGTTGCTTTTTCCACCAACGCTCTGCATACTTGAAGATTTTCGGCCATGCGGTCAAAAGCGGTGTAAAGCAATACAACATTCATAAATAGCAGCGTTTTACCTGAAATAAAACGCATATTAAAATACTTACCTCACTGGAAGCTTTATTATGAGATGGCATTTCCGTTTCCCGCCGATTTCTTACTAGTTTTCGTACTTTTGTCCCCTCTATACTTCCGGCTCAGTGGCGCCACCTGGTGGTTGCGGTTAGTTTTTAGTTCTTGTAAAAAGTGTCACGCCATTTTATTCATTGTCTCATATAACCAGGCAGAAATAAAGTTAAAGCTTCCAGTGAGGTAAGTATTTTAATATGCGTTTTATTTCAGGTAAAACGCTGCTATTAAACTACTTGACCGTCACTGGAAGCTTTATTATGAGATCTGTTTGTTATCGCCTGGTGACGCCACTTTGAAGTATATACTTGGAAGTATGTAGTATTATACTATAGGCCAATGTGATAAAGCATGAAATTAAACAAGTGTAATTAAGAATTATGCATTTATTTAGCGTACTTTAGCGCTTTTTAATAAGTGTACTTTAGCTTACAAATATAATTAACATAATTTTTTGATTGACAATAAATGAAAAATCATAAATTCTAATCATTAACAACCCATTTAAAAATATCTGTTCTAGGTAAACCAAATATTTATTTATTCAGCAATGTTAATCGATTGGATTGAACAATTGAGTGACGGTTTGGGAATCAGTACTTCTCATTATTTCTCGTCTATAAAACTTCTGGAATGTATTGGCTGATCGCCAATTTCCACGAGCCAAGATTTCGTCGAGGGGATGATTTTGAAACCAGGTTTTGGAGGCTACAGCAGACCGGGTGCTACCTGGAGTGGCTGCAATGCCAGCTTCCCCAAACAGGGTCTTTACCCATCCTGCAATGACTGTACGTGAAGCAGGTTTAGCCGCACCTCTTACCGTAATAAATAAATTAGTTGATTTGGCCGCATTACGTCTGTAGTTTAATAATGATATAGTTCTTTCTATCCAGAATATAGGGTCAAGAATAGAATTATTGGTATTTAAAAGCAATTTCCAGCCGGATTGCCTATAATTACTGCTGTCAGTTTTGGAGCCAAACCGGGGCCAAAATATTTTACAGTTATCAGATCTTATGCAATGATTAGGATCAATATTAAGCAGAGTTAGATCGTGTATTCGCCTACCAGAGCAAAGCAACAGTAAAATTGCAGTATGACGTGACGTTTGAAATAGGTTATTTGAATCAATTGTGTAATTAGCCAAAAATGAAATTAATTTATCAACATCCCAAACTGGAGGTTTAGTGACCTTTGGATTTTTTAGGGCAATTGATTTTAAAACATGTCTCACTAGAACGTGTGAACTTAACAGACTTGAATTTTCATCGTTACATAGAGTAGATATTACTGATTTATGTAAAAGTATTGAATTATACGACAACTTATCAATTAAATATAAATCACATAAAAACTGCGCCAATTGTGAACCAGGGGGATTCATTAAGTCAAGGTTTTTATTACGACACCACGACGCCCAGCGCTTCCAGGCTACCTCATAGGTTTTTAGAGTCGATTTTCGCCAAGAGTTTTTAAGGAGTGATAGTTGTTGAACGTTCCATGTCTTTACCGCGTCGGACCACCCCCACATTTCCAAATTTCGAGGACAATGTTCTCGACCTTCGGTGGTGGGAGGCCCGTCGACGTGTCTATTAGGTATCTCTGTAGGTTTCTCAGAGTTAATGGGGCCGCGAGCGCTCGGGCTTTGAGATCTGCACGCCAGAATACCCTCTCCCATCGAGGTACTACCATTAGGAATATTCCTGTCGACTGGTTTAAGTGAGACAGGACTTTGGGGACTAGGAATGGTGGTGGAAATATCCATGCCAGCTGGTAATTCCATGGGACACTGAAGGCATCGTGGAACAGAGCTCGAGGATCTTTCTGATCTAGAGACACATAATTGTACACTACGTGGGCAGTCGCCGAGGCAAATAGATCTATTATTGGGGTTCCCCATTTTGCAAATACTATTTCTAAACAAGTCGGTAGTAAGTGCCATTCTGGAGGTTGGCGAAGGCGCGATAAGTGGTCCGCATGACTGTTGTATTTGCCCGGAATGTAGCGTATGCTGAAGTGTATCTGATGTTGGTCTAACAAATTCAGAATTCGATAGGTTATTTCCAACAGCGATAATGTCCTCGTACCTCCTTCCTTTCGTAGGTATGTGACCGCAGTTCTGTTGTCGCTTTGAATAAGGACCGAACTTTGATGAAGCCAATGAACTTGGTTCTGAAGAGCATATAATATTGCTAGCATTTCTTTTTGATTGCAATGCAGCGTTTTCTCTTCTTGCGACCAAGTTCCTGACAAAGCCAAATTGTTCAGTTGTGCCCCCCACGCTAGATCCGATGCATCTGTAGTAAGGAAATTTATTGGAGGAGGGTACTGAAGAGGTGTTGACCTTTGACAATTTTGGGCCCACCAATTTAGTTCCTTTAAGACACCTTGTGGTATTGGGTAGGTCTTTGGTGGCAGGACTGGCAATGAATTTATAAAAATTACTAACTGTCGATGATTGAGCCGACCCCGTGGGACAACAAAACTGGCAAAATTTAGAAGTCCTGCTATTTTCTGCAACTCCTTCAAAGTTAACTGCTCTTGTTTGAGAGCCTGATTTATCTTTGTGATGATGCCCTGAGCCTTTTCTTTTGGTAGGATTTTTAGATTTGCCCATGGTTTCCATACTATCCCTAAATAAATGATACTCTTTTGAGGAGAAAGAACAGATTTTTCGAAATTTATTTGCCACCCCAGTTTTTGTAATATTTGTACAGTTATCTTGACATGCTCGCGAAGCGTGTGAACATTCTGGTGTACTATCAAATAATCGTCCAGGTAAACCAGGATCCTCATGTTCCATTTTTCCCGTAATGTTTGGGCCACCCAGTTCGTGAGCATTGAAAAGGTTTTTGGAGCGGTGCTCAGACCGAAAGGAAAACAAGTCATTTCTAACAACTCTTGCTTGTATATTAGGCGCAGAAAGCGTCTGTGCGATTCGTTTACGCTTACATGAAAATATGCTTGGGACAAATCTATTTTGCACATCCAGTCCTGAGATTGTAGAAAGTCCGGAATGCGGTACATATTTATTAAATGGAATGGCTCGGTCATCACATATTCGTTTAGCGATTTTAGATTGAATACGGGACGGGCAGATTCGTCGGATTTTGGAACCAGAAATAGAGGGGAAATGAAGCTTGGCGAGGGTAGCGCTGTCTTTAGAATTCCCTGTTGTTTCATTTTGTCTACAATTAAAGACATTTGTTCTGAAACAGGAGTTTGAAAAGGCCCCTTCGTTACATCTGGATAGACAAGTGGGGGCTTTTGAAAGAAAGGTATGCGATACCCTTGAATTAGTTTTAACACTATTTCTGTTGCTCCCATTTCCGCCCATTGCGATTGGTAGTGTATCAACCGACCCGCCCGAAACTGTGTCATGTCATTGTTTATATCTTTTTCCCCTGGAACTTTTTGAGGAGTTTGCACGTCCTCGTGTACTTCCACGTTCGGGCCGCGAGCCTCGGTTTCGAAATGAACTTCTAGTATGGAAGTGATCACCTTGATTACTCGAAGAGTTACCTCTGGAAGAGTAATGCGTATGTTGGCACTGACCATGGTATTCACCCCGCGAGGGTGGGTTATGACAGGTATGCATATGCGATCCTGGTTCGTGAAATTGAGTTCCACGCGATGGAACTGTCGGTTTTCGTGCGCCTTGCCCCCGCGAGGGGCGGCTACTAGGTTGGTATGGCTTTTGTGAAGACCTTTCAGTTTTTGGGGGCCAAAAAGCCTTACGTACCCCGCCAGCCTTCTCTAGAGTAGAGGTAAAGGGCTCGGCATTAAATATGTAAGTACTTGAAGGAGGTATTTTATTCAGGAATGCTTTCACTAGTGGATCTCTAACTTGACTCGTTATAGTTTCTCTACGCATTTCAATACATTCGGCTCTATGGCCGCAAACTAATTGCAAAAGGTCCGAGGATATTTTATGAAATTCGCCCTTCTGAAATAATTCGTCAATCTTCCCATTTAAATTATCAAAATTGATGCATTCTATATTTTTTGCCCATGAAAGAAGATTACGAATACCTTCCTGCAATGATTGTCTTTGTTTTAATATGCAGTAGGTTAAGGCTGCATAGGATTTATCGGCATGTGCCAGATGACGTAAGGTGTCATATGCTTTTACCTCTTCATTTGTTTCCAGGTCCGTAAAGCCAGGAGTATGATTATATAATTTTTGCGTATCGGCGTATCTCACTTCTGACCAAGAAGTACTACCAAAACGCTGAATATCTACCAACTTCTTTAAAAAATTATCGGGGGTTTTTGGAACTAATGGTTCCTTAAGCTTAGTATCAATGTCAAAAGTGAAATCTAAACATGTATTTTGATGTTCTTGATTTGAACAACCCTCATCACTAATTTGTTCGTAAAGTTGACCACTAATTCCAGAACAAACAGAAACGTTATCATAACAAGCTGTATCAATGTTACTTGTAGTAATAATTTGTTTGCGAAGCTCACCAATTTCCGTAAAAAGCTTATTCATCATATGACTGGAACGTTGAGCACGTTTCCTTTTCTTATGGCGGCGGCGGCGGTTGTTGGACCGCGCTTGTTTGCTGCCCGGAGTAGACGTACTTGAAGAACTAACACTTGAAGCACTACTGCTGCTGCTACTTCGGTCTCGCTTGCGATTCAGTCCACTCGGACCAGCCACAGCCTGTGGCTGGGTATCGGAGTTGTGGTTATTACTATCCATCCCTGCAAAGGAATTACGTTAGACCTCATGCAATGGATTTATAACACTTACAAGTTTAGACAATTACAAATAAAAATTCAAATTAAAAAATAACGGTAGTGATCCGAACGGAAAAACCCGTTAAAAACTTTGATCACGTACGAATTATTCAAAAAGTGTTACCTCTAAAAGAGGGTACTTACTGTCCAGGACTTATCCTCTTTGAAGAACTAATTTATAAAATATGTATTCACTTAATATTCACTTTTACGTATTCTGCAACTGCCGCGGACTCAGTCACAGTCGCGCACAAGTTGCTTCGACGGGAATAAAAAAGCCAATGAATAAAATGGCGTGACACTTTTTACAAGAACTAAAAACTAACCGCAACCACCAGGTGGCGCCACTGAGCCGGAAGTATAGAGGGGACAAAAGTACGAAAACTAGTAAGAAATCGGCGGGAAACGGAAATGCCATCTCATAATAAAGCTTCCAGTGACGGTCAAGTAGTTTAATAAGCTTTCTAAATATTTTTACTGTATTGTTTGGTGCTAGGGAACCCTGTGTACGCGCAAGTAGGACTCGCACTTGGCCGGTTTTTTAGATAGCCGATAAGACAAAGAATTTTCTAGTAATTTCTACATATTTCTTTTTTTTTTCTTTCATTTTTTTGCAGTATACAATTTTTTTTGTGAAGAAATGGCAAAAATTACAAAAAAAAATGTTTGATTGATCTTTGCCAAAGTTGCAAGCATTTTTGAACTTTTAATTATTACCAAAGGTCTGCTACGGTATTAATTATGATAATAACTTAAATTTCAGTTAAGTTGCTCATAAAATCATCATTTTTAAATTGGCTTCAAATGATTTAAATCTGGATTTTTTCATAAAAAAATATATGTAACTAATTCTAACACTACTTAATTTAGGTAGAACATTTGGTGGCTAAATTTAATGCATTTTAACCCTACCATGTACCCAGTAACCCTTTATACTTACTAAAAAATAATAAGTGAAAACAGGTTATTGATTTACATCGAAAAATGGGCGATATTTGAAGAAATATCAGGTGTTACTTATTAATTGGACAATGACTTGGTTTACTTAACAGTTAAGGATTTATACAATCGTTACTTACAGGCTGAAAATGATGAGAGAAATCTGATTAACATAATGATATACAAGAATAGTAAGCACCGCCCGACTAAAAAAAAACTTGCTTCGTTATAAACAAAATCTAATATAATTATTTATTTATTTATAAAAGCATAAAATCCCAATTTAAAAACATAATTACTTTAAAATAAAAATATTATAAAATGTAAATGAAATGTAATGTACATTTAATTTAAATAAGTAACGACATCTAATTCAATAAGAACAATACTTAAATAAGCATTTTTTTTTTAGTAGCCCCTTCTGTCCCACTGCTGGGCAAAGGCCTCCTTAAAGAAATAAGTGTAATAAAAATTATTAAAACGAAGTAATAATAATTTATAAATATAAAAATATAATAATATATGAATATTGTCTTAGCTTCTCTGTATGAGAAGCCGTTGCCCTACCGTGGGGCAATCATAGGCCACCATTTTTATTATTTTATCACACATAACATAACATCACGCCTGTAATTCCCATAGGGTTTGGCAGAGGTGTACCTGATAGTTCACCCACATTTCGCCAGTTATGTCTATTTTTTTTAAGTCCCGTGTTATAGACGGCGAGCCTTTTGTCATCAACCGGACACTAATCCAGACTCTGTGGCTGCTACTGAGAAATTCCTGATGGAAAAGCCCAATAATACTTCCCCCGACCTGGGAATCGAACCCAGGACCTCATGCTCAGCAGTAGAGCTTGCGATGACTGGACCAATGAGGGAGCCAAAGAAATAAATACTTTTTCTTTCTTTTAATATAAAAAATGCATTTTGTTACTTACGGCCTGAAAATAATAAAATAAACGGATTAACATTTGAATCAGCAATAGAAACATGGTTGACATACACAAACTCACGCCTTTTCCCATTGAGGTTAGACAGAAACTTCACCATTAAATTTACAGTAGGCAACATGTACAGTCGCAGCACATCAAGTTATCACAAACTGTCAAATTTGTCCAAATGATTTTAAACCATACAATGTTAATGGTTAAGTTTAAAACACAAAATATGATAAAATATGACAGTTTGGAGTGACTCGATGCGCTGGCGACTGTACCCTTTAAAACCTTTGAACTCCAAATTTCTACCCGCGGCGTAGCCCTCGTTATAGTTAGAAATTATTATTTCACGGAAACGTTTTAAATGTAGTCTATGACAATCGAGGATAATGTGCCTTCCCATTAGTGAAAGAATATTTAAAATTGGTTAAAGAGTTTCGATGATTACCCCCTCCCTATAAAGGGTGTAAATAAACCCTTAACATAACCGAAAGGCACTTGTTCTCCCCGTCTTTGCGATCATTTTTTTGTTCTAGACCATACCTGGGAACCTTCTAGTTACGGAGATATTGGGGGTCAAAGTTACAACTTTTTCACAAGTTTTTTTTTTATTCGTGTTTTTAATGTAAGATTTTTACTTTACACACCTGCACAACCCCCGTACTATTCAATCCATCCATCAGCACAATGCTTTGAGTGCTTTCCATCGAGTCCTACCGTAAAACGTGATTTTTCAAACCAAAAATAAAAGTCGTTTCCCAGCAATAATTTTTGCGTAAAGTTACTTAGTTTGATGTACAGAACTCTTGGTTGACGGCTATGTAAAGAGTCTGTTTACACCCTGTATATAAACATAAATTTTACCTAATATAAGTATCCAGGGTGGCAAGAACATCGACTCACAAACAGGTAAACCACGTGTTCAGGATATCATTCCGAACCCCCATTCCATAAGCCCACATAATTTTTTCAGTAATTTATGGAACAGCAGATTTTTTTTTTAATTACCCATGCAAAAAAAAACTGAAAACACGGTAACCGTTTGTGCCGATGTACTTTTGACCCTCATCATCTGCCGAGCCTTTTCTCAACTATATTGGGGTCGGCTTCCAGACTAACCGGATGCAGCTGATTACCAGTATTTTACATGGAGCGACTGCCTATCTGACCTCCACAACCCAGTTAGTACTGGGTAATACGATACCCCTTGGTAAGACTGGTTGTCAGACTTTTTGGGCCACTGACTGCCTAACGACTGTCAAAGATCTACAAATGACAGCCGGGACCAACGGCTTAACGTGCTTTCCGAGGCACGGAGGAAACTCGGTATGTAATGGGCGGTCACCCATCCACAGACCAACCTAGGCAAGCACAGCTTAACCTAAAGATCGACCCGAGCGGCTGTTATTATTTAGCCACGAGCTGTACTTTTGACCCTGTGAATTTAAAAAGTAACTTACTGCTTGTGCAAGAGCCAGGAGACAGAAAAAGACGAATATTTTATTCATGATGACCTGCAAAAGTAAAAAAAAAACAATGTAAGTAATATCATGTTTTTAAACTGTATCCAGGGGATCTGGGACATTTGCGCGAAAGACATATGCGCGAAGGACACTTCCGCGAACCCACTTGCGCAAAAAGACATATGCGCGCATGGACTTTTGGGCGATTAGACTTTTGCGCGAATGGACTTTTGCGCCCATAGACACTTACGCGCATAGACACATGCGCGCAGCGACACTTGCGCAAATGGACACTTGCGCGAATGAACTTTTGCGCGAAAAGACACTTCCGCGACTAGATTTACTCGCGACTGACTACGGTTAATCTGTAGAGTAAACATAACATCATATTATTTCGTATTTTCAATGAGATAGAGACAGAGAAGTGGCAACACTGCCCGAGTCACATGTCAAATTATTTTTTCGTATCTACCATGAATAGTGCTGCCAGATATAATTATTGTTTAATCGATTTTTACTCTCTGTTCAAGCTTTTGGGTTTCATTAATGTCGATTTTTAAGGTAATTCAGTTGTTTTAATGTCTATTATGACAAATGTATATGATAATGTATAGAACATTCTTGTTACTTTGTACAAAAAAGATTAATCAATCGATTCCGATTTAGAAGAACCTCAGTGTTATGTTTACTCTACAGCTAACCTAACCTAACCATTCGCGCATAAGTCCTTTCGCGCATGTGTCTTTGTGCGTAAATGTCCGTTCGCGCATAAGTCCATTCGCTCAAGTGTCTATGCGCGCAACTGTCTATGCGCCCAAAGGTCCATTCGCGCAAAAGTCTAATCGCCCAAAAGTCCATGCGCGCATATGTCTTTTCGCGCATGTGGATTCGCGCAAGTGTCCTTCGCGCAAATGTCTTTCGCGCTAGTGTCCTGATACCGTATCCAGGCCACGGGCTATGATAATTAATATACAGGGTGTTTTTTTAAACGTAGTCAAAACTTTAGGGGCGTGTAGTACTCATTAAAATAAACAACTTTTACTATGGGACCGACCATGAGATCGCGAAGAAAATATCAGCTGCTCCACACATTATTGGTCGCTTAACTCGAAAAAATGTAGGCAACAGCAGATTTTTTCAATCATATTTCATAGTTAGCCCCATAGTATCAGTTGCTCATATTTATGAGTACTTCACTCCTTACAGTTACTTTTCAGTTACTATTCCGTTATTTCAATGTAAAATAACATTCCCTGTACGCAGCACTCCATTTATGTAAATAATACGGCTTAAATCAAAAATCCACGAATGGATGTTGAAATACTCTAACGAAAGACGAAAAGAAATCTTTATTGGAATCCAATAAATTTGATTTGTTTTCGTCGTTCGTAACATTCCTGAAATTATTTCTTGTACCGGTCATCTCAGTATGATATACTGAATTCACCGCATCAGTTTGTGGAGTGCTGCACCCTGTATGAGGAGCAAGAGGGTTTCTTTTAAAAGTCAACACAACGTAAACTTTAAAAGAATACGATGAGACCTCCGCAACGGCACAGTGGGGCGTCATAAGGTTACGCAAAGACAATATCACGGTAATAATATCTACAGTAGTGTATCTTCATACAAACGGTCGGAACGCGAGTCATACCTACACGCCTCGAATCTGGTACACACTCGGTACGCAAGAATTCGCGAATGCGCCGCACTGGCGAACGAATGTTGTGATGGTTTTGTAAGTAGTAAGCGTGCGATTTGTGAATATTTGATTGAAATAAGAATTTGTTATTTCGTAATTTGTTTTTTGTTTAATAGGCAGGTATTTCGCTTTTTCCACCGAGTAAAATACCTGTATTAATTAATAAATAAGTGGATAGGGTGAAAAAAGTGACACACGAGTGATTCAGGTACCTATGCTCGCGTAAAAAAAATTCTCGAATTTATAATTTTTATTAAATCTACTAATCAAAAGACACAACTTGTATTTATATTGAACACTTCTTATTTTATTCACAACAAACTTCATTTTTTAAATAAAAAATACAATATTTACAATCACAAAACTATAAAGAAACTCAACTAAGTAGATGAAATTAAAATACTGTAAGCACGGCAGCCTTATCGCTTGCGAACGTACCGCCCGGCTGTAGGTAATTATTTCAAGGACAGGACCGAGTCACAATACTGTATATATTTATACTGTGACGATACTGTAAGTTAGAAGAACGCGCCACGTAAATTCCGGCTCGTGCTTTGCAATCCAACTGAACTACTTTGTGACGTAAGCGCGTTTCTGATATTGCTCTTGAACAAGTAGGTACATACTATGTCTAAGTTATAATCGATAATTCATTTGTCTAATTCGGAAGTCGCCACCCTATCTCGGAGATTTAATTGTCCTTGGTTAAACTATCCATTATTTTAATAAGTTTTGCCAGTCGCACCCTCTGTGAAGTCGTAGCCACCTTGGCACGTCCGATTCATTCGTGCTACCTGTGTCACTGTTGCAAGACGCATATTGCTTGAGCGTATAGGTCATGGTCAAGGGGTTACGCTATTGAGGTGTTCATCATCATCAGACTACAACAGTCTACTGCTAGACATAGGATTCTTCAATCGCACGCCACTCAATTCGATTCTCGGCAACTCTCATCCAGCTGATACCAGACACCCTTTTTTATTTTTTTTCGGATGGGAAATCATCAAATGACCCCCCCCCCTCCACTCTGGGCGGAGCGGAAGGGAGTGTCAGACTTGTACTGACTAAAACCCATCCATGTTCCTTCTTTGCCCTTTGTATTCCAGGGCCACGGTATCTCTTTCGAACAGTCCCGCAGCCCTGGCAGGTACCAGACACCCTGTGGTCGAGCCTGAGGGCGTCCCACCTTACGTTTGCCGATTCGCGGTCTCCACTCAAGAACACGTCTACCCCAACGGTCATCGGTTCTCCGGTTAATATGGCCGGCCCAGTGCCACTTCAGCTTACTTATTCCATGAGCGATGTCGACAACATTTATAATTACGCTTGTGTGTGTATGATTAAGGTGTTCATCATCATCATCATCATTTCGGCCGAAAGACGTCCACTGCTGGACATAGGCCTCCCCCAAGTGTCGCCACATTGACCGGTCCCGTAGTGTATTAAGGTGTTCAATACCAATTAATCAAATATTGCACTCATTTACTAAGTATTTGGAATTTAAAAAATAAAGCCAATAAGTACTTACTTATGTCGTTGCCAAAAATGTTATGACTATATTTTCAGATAATTTTTATGCGTATATTTCAAAATGTAGCCAATTTATTTACAAACAATAAAAATTGAATTCTACATAAAACTATATTATTTTGTGGTACCAAAAACATATAAACGCAAATTGTTTTCACGCACGTAATTCAATTATAGGATTCCGTAGTCTGAAAATCGGAGTTAAAATATATTGTTAATGTTGACAAGTGGCCTAGACTAAGCCGACGGTTCCCGACGTCCACCACCTGCTTGTGTAACAGGTGGTGGATAATGACACAACTATTAAAATTTATTCCCCTTAAGCACCACAGGGTAGACAATGACTCGACTTTTTTAAATATTTCCGTTGTCCCACCGCTGGAGGACAGCGATACGATATAGAATAGAATAGAATAGAATAGAATTCTCTTTAATCGAGTATCCATGACTGAAAAACTGTTAGTAAAACTTACGACTATGTTAGTAAACACTGATAAAAAAACAAAACAACACAAGAAATAACGGTGGATCACTGCTGCGACAACCCATGAGTGATAGCACAACAGCGACCCACATAAACACAGTCCAGGCGACTGGCAATCATGTTTAAGATACTGTTGGCGCTGCCCACACCCTGCGCACCAGGGAAGCGCATCTTTTACGCATTGTTGCGTAATAACAATTCACACGCGCATCCGCGAACATCCCCGATGCACTACAGAAGCAAGGCAGCCCTACCAGCATCCTAAACGCGTTATTATACTGAAGTAGTACCACTTTCTGAATGAAGCCCTTGATCCAGCTCAACGAGAGTCTCAGGTATTTATGATTTTTGTTATAATTAAGATATTTAACACTTCAAACCCCGACTTTAATTAACCTGTAAACGAGAGTGTGACTTCCAAAATATTATAAAACGGAATTACGGAACCCTCAACTGTAAGCAGTGCGTCGCCAATAAAAATGTAGGTTTACTTACCGCTTTAAGTACACATCAACAAGCTGTTGTAATATTATTTTATAACAATAAAAGTCATCGCATAAAACCATTTTTTTTTTAATTAGCGCCATCTACCGTGATCAAGCGGAACCTAACACGTCAAGATCGATATCTTGTAATTCCACTACTGCAAACTAGAGGTCGTTACAAAGATGAGACGAGAAAAATGGATAACTTTATGAAAAGAGGGAAGGAAAGGTGGATGGATACATGCATACATACATACATAGATAAACTCACGCCTTTTTCCCTATGGGGGTAGGCAGAAACTACAGAACGCCACCTGTTACGATCCTGACATACTCCTTTTGCCTCGTCCACGTTCATACATCTGGTCATACACACTGCTGCGAGTACTACACACCTGCCCTTTCTGATATAGTTTTCAAAATTAATAATAATAATATTCATTCGATACCGTTGCTTTGGGACCAAAATTCACGTATAACCTTCGCTCCTCTCATCTTTGGAAGCATCCACAGCTTTTAGAAAAAGTAGACCATATAATTAGGAACACTCTAACTTCGATACTTGAGGAGGTCGTGGCTATAAAAGCCGCTCGGGTCGATCTTAAGGTTAAGCCGCGCTTCCCTAGGTTGGTCCGTGGATGGGTAACCACCCATTACATATCGAGTTTCCTCCATGCCCAGGAAAACACGTTAAGCTGTTGGTCCCGGCTGTCATTTGTAGATCTTTGACTATCGTTACAGGTAGTCAGTGGCCCGAAATTCTGACAACCAGTCTTACCCAGAACGAACTGGGTTGTGGAGGTCAGATAGGTAGTCGCTTCATGTAAAATACTGGTATTCAGCTGCAGTTAGACTGGAAGCCGACCCTAACATAGTTGGGAAAAGGCTAGGCAGATGATGACTCTAATTTCGATACTTAATGTGGCCCTGGACGACCGAGCTTGGCAGCAAGACACACTTCCCATTCGCTTGGGTGGTCTTAGCGTCCGCAAATTTTCTAGTATGCCAGCCTTCCTCTCCTTCGTCTACGGTCCCAAAAATTAACTAGAAACATTCTGACTTCCTCAATGGTTGATTTCTTCGAACTCGTGATTTGCGGTCGTTTCCACTGGGTAGCCACCGCACACTGGTAAACACCTTAGCATCATCAGATTATAATGTTCCCACTGCTGGGACAGAGAGAGAACTTTGAGAGTATAACTTTGTTAGTTCCTAATGTAATATCATCATCTGCCTAGCCTTTTCCCAACTTTATTGGGGTCGGCTTCCAGTCTAACCGGATGCAGCTGAATACCAGTATTTTACACGGAGCGACTGCCTATCTGACCTTCACAAGAAATGTAATAATATCAGAAATTAAAACTATTCAAATAATCTTTTCCAACAATTACAGCCTAAAAGTGAACCGTTTAAAAATTAAATATATTTAGTTTAATTTATTTCTGCAACTTTTGGGCTCGCTTTAGTAAAAAACACATGTTTGTCATCGTCCGGTCTCGACCAATGGGAAGCGAGCGCGCCAAAAAACACAGTAATTAAGCATTCAGGTATCAAGATGGTGGATGGGTGACGGTATCTTGTCGTTTGCTGGCGAGTTTTTAGGACATGGTAAAGATTGTTATAAGGTCTGTAAAGATAGTCTATGAAAACGAGGTTTTTAAGACGGGCTACGATTTCTCCATACAAATTTTGACGAAATCGACGTTTCGTATTCCCGTTTTTTCGTCCTGAATAATGCTTCTAGAACATTTTTTTTTTCATAATATCAAGGTCTACTGTAGACACGTCCCTTTCTTAAAATTATGTTGTCAAAAATAATTTAATCGGCACAGTTTTCGAGGAGAAAAAAAAATTGACGTCAAAATTTTTGTGATTTAATCGGTCTGAGCTGCAGTTGTCCCTATTGCACTCTACGGGGGCAGGCTTGACGCAGCGCGACGGCAATCGTTTCTTCAAATACCAATTTTTATTTTCTATTACCGTACCTATTTTTTATATACCTAACTTCTATGTGTGGTGTAAACTGTAAGTATAAGTTGGTTATAAATAAATAAATTAAAAAAAAATCAAATTCTACTCAGGTCCTGCCTCCTCTTGAGGATATTTAGTAGAGAAGAGTAACTATAGTTAGGCTTTAAAAATCTTTTCCGAAGAAACCTCGGGCCCTGCCTGGCGATTATCATTAGCAGGGCAGGTGATGTTGGGGCCAGGTCTAGGTGACAGGTTGACAGCTCATACAACAGCATCGTGTCTGTTGACAATCTACGGAGGTGGAAGGGACGCCGACGCTAAAACGGTTACCACGTATTCAGTATATCATTCTGAACCCCCACCCCACGAAGAAATTTTTCGTCGGTTAAAAAGTTTAAAATAAGAGATAAAATAACAATGAATTTTACGGTAGGAATATGTATTTTTTTTAAATATATTATAAGTTACGCTTTTCAGTTATGACGGTTAGCACACCGACAAATTGCAAAAAAAAACGTAAGAAAAGTGGAATGCCAGGCCGCCATAGTGATAAGGTTTTGTTTTTCTTTTAAGGTTATTTTTTGATCGGCGTATTGTGTAGATCATTGAATTTTTTATAATTATTATGTATTGTAAGTCGATTGTTAATGCATATTTAAAAAATAATAAAATGCATTGGAATTTCTTTACACAAAAGGACAAACATCGTCTTTCTTTTTCCTAAACTCAAATTACCACTTCGTGGCGCCCGTTTTCATTCGGTAGAAGACATAAAGGAGAATTCGCGGCGAGAACTAAACTCAATTCCGGAAAAAGCGTTTAAAAAATGTTTTGATGATTGGATTATTCGTTGCTGTAAGTGTATCGTTTCTGAAGGAATTTTGAAGGAGATAAAATAACTTTTGATGAAAAACTAACATTTTGTATATTATTGATCGTTTCCGGTAGGAATAGTATATTCAAAATTTCAGTTTGATCGGTTCAGTGGTTTACGCGTGAAAAGGTAACAAACAAACTTACTTTCGCATTTATAATATTAGTTAGGATATAATTAGGATCTTTTAGATTAAAAAAAAATACCGTAACATTGAGATGTCCGCATCGCTCCTCAGTAAAACCGTCGCTGCTAATTATTATGTACAGTGCCCCCTGCCGTCCGTTTTTGTGACTACAATTTGCGAAACGATTTGATATGTTGCTACTAAACGATATTGACAGATCAAGGATGTCGTAATAATACGCAATGAAATATGAGTGTTACTTGCTTTAGAACTTAGTAGCCTACTCAGATTTTAGAAATCTTTATTACGAAGATTGCATTACTTCCCCTGATGAGATCTTTCAGAGAAAGCTCTACTTCTTCAAGATATTATCATCTGCGTAGTCTTTTTAGCGGTTATAGCCTAGTGATGAGACCGTCGGACTGCCAAGTCATAGGTCTCAAGTTCGAACCCACCCCGGGTTCGAACTTGAGACCGACGCACTTATGATTTCTCGGATTCATGTGCGTATTGTATCACTTGCTTCGGTGAAGGAAAACATCGTGAGGAAAACAGCATGCCTGAGAGATCTTTCTCAACGGCATGTAAAGCCAAGTTAGAGCCACTTCACGAAGCCGTCAACCAAGCATTCTGTAACAAACTAAGTAACTCTACGCAAAAGTTATTGCTAGGAAACGACTTTGAGGGGGGGGGGGGGGGGAATCCCAATTTTCGGTAAAACTCAATGTTACGCACTCAAAATATTGTGCTGATGGATGTATTGAATATAACAAGGTCATTCAGATATTTAAAGTAACATTAAAAACTTGTATTTGAACAAAACTTGTGTGAAAGTTGGAACTTTGACCACCCATATCTCCGTAACTAGAAGGTTCCCAGGTATGGTCTAAAACAAAAAAAAATATCGCAATGGCGGGAAGAACAAGTGCCTTTCGTCTTCGTTAAGCGTATTTTTACACCCATTATGTGGCCCCTGTTCAAACTAGAAGGGAACGTAGATCTCATAGCAGATGGCAGGACGAGCTGGACAAGCCAACCGCCAGTGGTTCAAATCAGCATTGAATCAAAAAACTGGAAATCATGACTTTGCCCAGCTATGGGATCATGTAGGCTAGCAGCAAATGGTCGGTGTGTGGTATAACTCCTAAGTTACAGTAGTTCACACTGGGCACCTACTGCTGTCTCTTGAGACATATCTAACAGAAAAAAAACGGGCCAAGTCGAGTTTGACTCGCTCAAAGATGGTTCCGTATAAACTTGTAGGTATTTTAATAAGTTTAATAATTTTGTTATTAAACTACATACTTATGGTTTTCAGATCGTTCCCTTTACATGTGCTGTAAGATATTGCTTCTTGCCAAATTTCATGATTCTAGGTCAACGAGAAGTACTTCATACGTTTTGATTCCCTTGTGAAATCGCAAAATATGCGACTTATACGGTCATAACTTTTGATCGCATTGACTTACAAGTTTGATTTTTTCTCAAAGGGGTAGCAGACATAAGTATTTGATATTAAATTATTTCAGCTTGATACATCTCGCGTTACTGAGAAAAAAGGGTCTTGACTGACGGACAACAACAAAATAATCCGATCCGGTTCCATTTTTGCCGACTGAGGTACGGAACCCCAAAATTGGCGGCATTCTTCACACCGAAATCCTTTATTGTCGTCAGCAGAGACAATCAATCATCCCTACTATTCTTCTATTGGCAAATATTTCGTAGGTAAACCTTTTAATATAAATTCAATGAAAAGGGACTTGATTTCACAATAGATACGAGGTGACAAAAAGACTGCCATTTCCTGTGGCAGGACATTCTTTTCTTTGTGTGTTAGGATGGAGTACAGTGGTTGCTATGCTATACGGAAGCTTTAAACTCTGGTCGCAGTATTTTTAAAATCTACGGGGTGGAATGGAAGGGGCGCACCGACGCGAAAAAGGTTACCAAGTATCCAGTATATCATTCTGAGAAATAATTCATAGAAATGTTGCGGTTATTAAAAAAAAGTATGAACCAGCTGATTTTTTCGCGTCGGTCTCCCTTCGATCATGATTGAAGTGTCTGTTTGTATTTTCAAAATAACAGCTTTTTACTGAATGCATGCATATGAAATTATATACGATGCTTAAAAATAAAATACATCTTTTTTAAATTTTTGTCTGCCTGCCGAAGAAGCACGGAACAAGCCGAAACAAACAGACGGGCGTCTGTTTGTAACGGCTAATCTCCGAAACGGGTGCACCGATTTTGACGGGACTTTTACTGGCATATAGCTGATGTTATAAGGAGTAACTTACTTATTTTAGAAAAACTATTAAGATTCCGAACCAAAGCAACCCTTGAAATTGTTAACAAAATCCGAATCAAATAGGGAAGTAATATTTTTATAATAATTGCCCCCGGACGAATTTTAGTATAAAATAAGTGTCATTATGTAACATTTCATTTTGACAATCATCAATTTTGATACAAATTCTAACGTGCACCGAACATAATTTAATTGTCACTGCACAGCGGTAAAAAATATTTTTTCTCTTAATATTACGTCTGCAAATCCTGAAGGGTTAGGCAAGGGTGTGCCCATATTTTTAATTATTAAAGTCCTTGGTTCGATTCCCGGGTCGGGCAAATTGTTATTGGGTTTTGCCATCAGGAATTTCTCAGTAGCAGCCACGGAGTCTGGATTTGCGCCCGGTTGATGGCAACAGGCTCACCCCCTATTACATGGAACTTAAACATAACTGGCGAAATGTGGATGTACTATTAATTACGCCTCTGCTTAACGCTTTGGATTAGAGGCGTGATGTTATGTTATTAAAGTCCCATGTCATGTTCCAAGGTCATTTTATAGTTTCAAATATTATCGCTTTCGCTACGACACTGTCCTAAGTGATGACTATTGGTGACTAATGCTAAGATTTACGACACAACTTAGTGACCCGGATACGCTCATTTTGCATGACCACGTTTTTCAATCAATGGACGTTTTTTGGAAATGGTTTTCATACAATAATGTGAATGGTGCAGAAAAGTACACCAAGGCACTACTTAATAAAATAATAATTAAATATTTCTTCAAAACCAAATTCGGGTAAATTACAGAGTTAATTTGTACAAATAAATAAAATTGAAGTGTCTGTTTGTAATTTCAATATAACTGCTTTTTACTGCTTAAGTAAATATAACAAGTAAATACATCTGCCTAGCCTTTTCCAGAGAGACATAACTACATTTTATCAAAAACGTCTGGCGAAATGTGGGTGTACTATATTATGCTGCTCTGTCTACCTCCTAAGAAACACAGGTGTGATTGTCATCATCATCTGTCTAGCCTTTATCCAACTATGTTGGGGTCGGCTTCCAGTCTAACCGGACGCAGCTGAATACCAGTATTTTACATGGAGCGACTGCCTATCTGACCTCCATAATCAAGTTAGTACTAAATAATACGATACCCCTGGGTAAGACTGGTTGTCAGACTTTTTGGGCCTGTAACATATGCAGTACTTAAAACTAAAAAACATTTCTTTTTGGCAGTCTGTTTGTTCAGGCTAATCTCCGAAACGCCTAGACCGATTTTGACGTGATTTTTACTGGCAGATAGCTGATGTTATAAGAAGTAAATTAATAGCTTATTTTAAAAAATGAATTAGGATTCCGTGCAAAAAAATTAAAACCCTTGAATTCGTTAACAAACTCCGACTCAAATAGCGAAGGCATTTCCTCAAGACCTATGCGAACCATGATAGCAGTTACACAATTTTTTATGTCACTTAGCTCACTCATACATTGTCTTCGTAAAATTAATGACGGTTTATGCTATGCAAGACATCATCTGCCTAGCCTCTTCCCAACTATGTTAGGGTCGGCTCTCAGTCCAACCGGATGCAGCTGAATACCAGTATTTTACTTGGAGCGACTGCCTATCTGACCTCCATAATCAAGTTAGTACTAAATAATACGATACCCCTTGGTAAGACTGGTTGTCTGACGTTTTGGGCCACTAGGACTACCTGTAACGACTGTCAAAGATCTACAAATGACAGCCGGGACCAACGGCTTAACGTGCTTTCCGAGACACGGAGGAAACTCGGTATGTAATGGGTGTAATCATTTCGTACTAAGTATTTATTTTCTCCTCTTTTGTCTCGCCGCACTCAGGCTCATATGGCACCCAAAAAAAAAGATACAGGGCCTTACTAGTTTAGCTACTGTTTCCAACTGATAGCCCAAATAAAAGAAAAAATCATTTTTCATTTCTTAATCATACATCAGTTTTTACTGATTTTATAGAAGACTAAATTCCTGGTAAAATGAGTAAGTCTCTCTGTTTACTTAAGTTAAATAGGTAGATACTATACAGGGTCAGGGACTCCGACGCTGAAACTGTTACCATGTATTCAGTATGTCATTCTGACCAAGACATAGAAAGGAGATTGAGCACTTATAGATTCACTTTTTGACGCGTATGGCCAATTGAGTTAATGTATAATTCATAATATTATTTTAATCAATTTTTGACTTAAATTCATTGAAATAATTTGTGGGGTTTCTATTCTAATTTTAATTAGTATTTAATACAATAAGTAGTCATTTCTTACATTATAGTGAAGCGACTCCTTTTTCAATTATAATCGATCGATTAAACATTAACATAAATCGCGGAACAACAAAATAATCTACATTTGCAACTAAAAAGTATTAAGAGTTGTCATTATTATTATTCTTTAATTATGTTACTATTTTTTCGTTAAAAGCAATTTCTAGGCAAAAATAAAACAATTAAGATATAATCGATAATGTTATGACGCCGTAGTCTATTGTCGTGTCACTACACTATTCGATGAAATGTCAAACAAATTGGTGTTTTCTGTTACTCGGTAAGCCGAGAATATTGTTTTTAGCTTTGACGTTTTGATTGTTTTGATGTAACATAACCTCAATAGGTAGGTATTCAACTTATGTTTTTTTAAAAAACCCCACAATATTTAATTTTGAATTTAACCTTGTTTTAAAGTATGACACTGCCCCTTTTTTGTGTCTAATTTTCATTACTATACTGTGTCAAAAGTTGCGCAACCAAGTGCCTTAGTAACTTGCTCAATGACCTTTATCGTCGGTCATTAAAAAAATAAACAGCTGTTTCCTACAGTCCTGCAATACCTACACGTCAAAATGTATGAAACAGGAAATTTTTTATGTTAGGTTAGGTTCAGAATTATGTACTGTTTTCATGGTAACCGTTTTAGCGTCGGTGTCTCTTCAACTTTGTATACAACATTATTTTTAGTAAATGCGACACCTGAATATAGTTTGTTCAGGATTAGTAACTGAAACGATTCTAAAAATATTTAAAAATGGCTACAAGTTGGACACCGAGCGACACTGAGTACCTATCGCAATCATTTAGTACCTACTGCCAAATAATAAATTATCAATAAGCTCAAGACAACGCTGGAGCGCGCGCGCGGGTGCGCCGCGTGGTAACCACGTTTTTGTGCGAAAAACCAGGTAACAGAACAAGCTTATGACTTTGTGATTTTTGATGATACAGTTGAAAATAGATGAAATTTTGTACATAGATTCTTTACATAAAAATACTAGATAGGTGTTTCAGGTTTCGCATAAATACTAAAACTAATGTTGTATATGTAAATAGTTTTTCACCTACCACACACACAAAGTCACGGTCAAAACTAAGTTCACATAAAACCTACTGATTCAATTATAACAACATTGAATGATAGCAGAAGGGACATACAAAATAGAAGTGTTACCTTTTTACTTGTTTTTCAATATGGCGTCTCATTTAGTGCGTATTGTTGCGACGGCCGTGTTTTCTTAGGTGAGCACTGGCGGGTGAGAAGGTCTTTTAATCTGGCTGCTGAGAAAGGTGATATTGGCTTTTTATTTTAGTATATCCGTGTAAATTTCTATTTACACATATATATATATATATATATTGATATATATTTATAGTATTTTGATATATTGTTATAGTATTTTATATATATTGATTTTTTTTATTTTTTATTTTTTTTTAATGTAATCATTTTAAACTAATTTACATTATATACAGACTACAAATAGAACTAAACTAATGATAAAAATAAGACTAAAAGTAAGAAAATATAAACATCTAAACAACGACGACAATAGGACACTTAGGCGTCAAACTACTCCTCCGCATCGCTGTCATCTGGAAACGTGCCCAGAAGACTGGCAGCATTGCCACGCTGAATGGCAATGCTAATTATTTGGCCAAAGAAAGAGCCAGCCCTCTGGTAACGCGAAGTGTCGACCAGTCGGCGAGAGATTTCCTTAAAAAGGAGACGCGCACTCGGGCCCCATGACCCGAGCGTTTCGACCCCAAACGGCTCAAAACTGTAGTTACCAATAAGTATTTTATATATCCTTGTAGTTTATCTTTGTAATTAATCAATTATTTTGCAGATAGATACACCTACCACTCTTTGTCTCTGCATCACCCAAAGGTTGACTGGTAGAAAATGCCTATGGCATTAAGTCCGCCTCTGTACTTTGTGCATGAAGTGTTAAATAAATAAATAAATAATAAATATTGCTAAGAAAGTTATGGATTGATGTGAAGGTAGAAGGCTTGCAGTATAATAATACGCTGAGGATATTGTTGGACTGCCTCGGTTTTGCAGTGCATCGGGCATGTTCGCGGAAACGCGCATAGACGACTTTCATGCCATCTAACGAAAGCGGTGTGCATCGATGTTGCGGCGAGTCAGGGGTAGCCCGAACTGCATTTTAACTACACTGGCGGACAAGGTTGACGGACCTTTTACTATACTCTGTGCTGGCAGACATGTGCGTGCACATGTTCATGAAGCCATTTAGTATATGTTTAAGTTATTGGTAACACCGGATAAGTTCATACTAACACTATATGGATCCATTGGTCTGAAATAATAAGTTTTGAATTTGAATTTGTTATCGAAAAATCAATTTTAACAAAAAAACAAATGTCAAACTCCACCAAATACAAGGTCCAAGTGAATGGCGAAGAATTGCAATATGTCCATAAATACTTGGGCCAGTTAGTCTGTTTGCATACGAGACAAAACAAGGAAATCATAAGACGAACCGAAAATGCCTGGAACAGCTACTGGTCCATGAAAGAGCTTATGAAAGGTAATTTGTTCGGCGAGTAATGGGCTAGCTCGCCGTCCGGCCGCCTTATGACGACAGGCCGTGTCGACGGCGCTTTCGTGTTTCACGCGCGCCTCAAAGAGATGTCAGCAACAATGTAGGAGTCCGCAAGGGCCGATGCCTGCCAAGGCTGCGGGACTCTTCTAAATAGATACCGTGGCCTTGGAACACAAAGGGCAAAGAAGGAACATGGATGAGTTTTAGTCAGTAAGTCTGACACTCCCTTCCGCTCCGCCCGAAGAGCAGAGGGGGTCATTTGATGATTTCCCCTCCGAAAAAAAAAAATTAAATTTCTCTTTGTCACTCAAGCGAAAAATCATGGACATGTGCAGTCTTCCTATTTTGACCAATGGATCTCAGACTTGGTCATTGACAAATATTCAAAAGTCCAAGCTCGAGATTCGCCAAAGTGCAATGGAGTGCAGTATCCTCGGCGTCAAACTTAAAGACCATATACGCAACACCACTCTGCGCTCCAAAATACAAATTACTGATGTTGCTCAAAAAGCCGCTAAGCTAAAGTGGGACTGGGCTGGCCATCTCTGCCGTATGCCCGACGAGCTGTGGGCCAAAATAACCACGATGTGGAGACCTGACACAGCCTGCCAGTTACAGGTGGTCAGTATGTGTGTCTACACATACTGACCACCTGTAACGACTGTCAAAGATCTGCAAATGACAGCCGGGACCAACGGCTTAACGTGCTTTCCGAAGCACGAAGGAAACTCTGTATGTAATGGGCGGTCACCCATCCACGGACCAACCCAGGCAAGTGCAGCTTAACCTGAAGATAGACCCGAGCTGTTGTTATTATTTAGCCACAATCTCCTATTATTTCTATCACACTTCAGCAGTGTACCATTTAAATCTTCAAACGAATTCTTAATTTGTAGTCCACATTGCTCTCCTGTCTGCCCTCGTGTATGTTTATCCAGTCGCTACAGCATCCTGACAGGAACAGGCGACGGACTGCGTCTGCCGCGTCGCTTTAGATGGCTTCATACATGTAGGAGGCTCTCAATAACATCACATTAGCCTTTTACCTAGACAGGATACGCGACGTGACTTGCGACTGAGACTTGTGTCTACGACTGCGTCTTGCGACTGCGTCTTGCGACAGCTTCTTGTGACTGCGCGAATTTGAAATCAGAATAAAATTAATTAATTGAAATAAATTAAATATACCTCCGTTTTATAACATATAATGGTGAGCTATTTATTCTATTATTTTTTTCTTCAATAAACTCTTGCAATGTGTAAATACACGTTTCTGGTTCGAATACGTAAACTTTGTTTTAAATAAATTGTTGTACTAATGCTACTACTCTGTCTTACCCTTATGTTATAACCGCCGTGATATAATATGTGTAAATTTTAATTTAATTCCAGCCTATATGAGACACACTGCAGTGCGAAACACTCCCTCAATATCTGCCCAACTATGTTGGGGTCGGCTTCCAGTCTAACTGAATGCAGCTGGATATTCTGGATGAATCGACTCTCTATCTGACCTGACCCGACCTGACCTCTGACCTAGGGGTATCGTAGTACCCAGTAACTGTTTTGTGCTCAGTTACTGGGTACTACGATACCCTTTGATAAAACTGGTTGTCAGACTTTTGGGTCAAAAAGTACTATGCATTTATAAAAAATCGTAAGATTTGAACCCAAAACCTGTAGCTGATGAAAGCATCAGGTTTTCAACCGGTAACCCACAGAGGACTTAAAAATAAATGATACCAACTTAAGTACTAAGAGAAATTGCAAAAAAAAAAACGTTTAAAAGACAAACATTGATCCCAAGAAAATACAATTAGTCGGTGGAAAATGAAAGATCTGTGTAATTTTACAAAATGGCCCCCAAAAAACTGTACCCTGGACTGAACACAAATATTTTTTATAACCACAACTCGAAACCTACCTTGAATCTTTTTCGCTAAAGTATATTTTCAATTGTCATTACAAGATGCATGTGAAAATTTTTCGCAGTACTTGCTCAGTTGAAATGAAACTGTAGATTTCAAGAAGTAAGGTTGGTTTTTAAACTAATTATGTTTGGTATGAACAAAATTTTTCGGGGCACAGAGCCAATTAAAAAAATCCGGAGAGTAAAAACTCGGGATTCAGTTGAAACTATATTGATAACTCATGGGTTTGTCTGTTGACGTTGAATATAAAATTAAATGAAGTAGGTAGGACTGCCAAGTCATAAGGTCTCGAGTTCGAACCCAAGACACGCACCTCTGATTTTTCTGATTCATGTGCGTATTATATAATTATCACTTGCTTCGGTGAAGGAAAAACATCGTGAGGAAACCAGCATGCCTGAGAGATATTTCTCGACGACATGTAAAACCAAGTCAGAGGCCCATGGGCGGCATAAAAACTCTGACACCAGGTTAGGCACTAACCACACAAAAAAAAAAGAATGAAGTAGGTACCTATGCGGGACAGCCTATGGATTTTTAAGAAAATTCTAATTTTGCTGGTCACCCTGCTGCTTTCCCCTGCTTGATTTAATAACAATACACCATAATTACTGCAACAAAAAAAAGTAGTTGATAAAACCAAAAAACCCGACTGAAAAAACTGAAAACAAGCACATTTTCAACTAAACAAAAGTTGGGAGCAGGCCGGGCCCATTTGAATATCAAATTACAAAAATTAAACCAACCCGCCTTTTGGGCTTCGCCGCAGTCGGGTAAAAAGAAATCATTGTTTTGATTAATCTTACCATCATCATCATCTGATTAACTTTTTCCTAACTATGTTGGGGTCGGCTTCCAGTCTAACCGGATGCAGCTGAATACCAGTATTTTACATGGATCGACTGCCTATCTGACCACCACAATCCAGTTAGTACTGGGTAACACGGTACCCCTTGGTAAGACTGGTTGTCAGACTTTTTGGGCCACTGACTACCCGTAACGACTGTCAAAGATCTACAAATGACAGCCGGGACCGACGGCTTAACGTGCTTTCGGAGGCACGAAGGAAACTCGACATGTAAGGGGTCACCCATCCACAGCTCAACCTAAGAAAATTAATTACTAATCTTACTATTGGTAACATTAACAATCCGTTATTAATCATATTAGAACAGGACAAACCGCCATCTTGAAACAGACAGACACACACCACAATTTCTTACTGCACCATCATTTAGACCAAACCGAAGGCTTCACATTCCAGAGGCTTGTATTAAAACATTGTTTAAATATATTAAATAGTAAGATGGACGGACCGACTCGCTGGCAAATTATAATTGTAGCGATACTTTGAAACGGGCATAGATTAGTGAACAGATAGAGCACAATCTTTAGGCTGTAAAGGTTTTTTTACTTAAAAAAAATACCAAAAAATTAAAAATAACTTTAGTTTCAGAAGTCGGTGACTTTTGTTTATTTAATTCAGTTTTTTGCCACCGACTTCTGAAGCTAAAGTTTTTTTTCTGTTTTAATAATATTCGTTCAAATAAAAAAAGAATCATCGAAATCGCCTCTCAATTGTCGAAGATATCGCTGAACATACACAAAAAAAACAGTTCAATTGATAACCTCCATTTGGAAGTCGCTTAAAAACTGCTTTTCGCTAATGACATTAGTTAAAAGAAAGTAAATCAGACAAAAACACTCATCTGACAGAACTCCAGAATACTCCAGATATACTGAAATAGCCCTCAGTTCATCCGCGAACACATGACCAAGAAATAGTCACATAATGGGAGTAAAAGTACCAACACATGGTAGTGGAAAAGCTATTTATAATAGGAGATTTCTGCCTCTTGATCTTGTTTTTGAGTGTCAATGACAATTCAAATTGAGTCAGACCTAAATTTGGCGACGAACATGGCACTCTCAGTAGCGTCCATCAGCTCCTGTGAGTAATGTGCAAACAACAGAACAGGCAGGACACGATATCAAGCGTTTTATCGTTTGTGGGTTAACACCACATTTAGACACTGATTCTTGCTTTCACGATTTAAAACTAAACTTATACTGTCACTTACTTTTCAACCCGCCACCATGGCGCTTGCAACAGCGTCGAAATATCGGGAGCTCAAAATTATGAACAATCACGGAAGATATGCCGTAAGTGCCAGTAAAAGTTTAACACCACATTTGCACTCCAACGCAGAGTCATCTATGAAACCACCTGAACGGGTTTTCCTTGCTTCAGCCAACTTGTGTTCTCTATTGAAATACTTCCATATCAGCCAAGGCATCTCGTGTCCAGATGAGAGCACAAATGGGTTGGGTACGGAAACACTTTCTCGTCACAGCTTCAGTCTTTCCTCAGAGCATTCGCCACTAAGCCACACACTTTAAAAAACAAATTGAATTGAATTGTCGAAACAAAGACAACAATGAAATATGGCTACAGTCCCAGTCAGAAAGTACTGTAGTTGCCAATTCCCTAACATAGATCTCTATGGAGAAAAACAGGCAAGAAACTCCATGGACACTCTTTTAAATCAGAATACTTTTACAAAAAACCTTGATTACATCATACATGTCACATAATTTACCATGTCATACCATGTCTACCATACCATGTCTACGTTAAAAATGGACATAGTAAAATAAAATAATTAATCCAAATAAGCCGTGGCAACCAAGAGATGACCAGTCACAACTGACAGCGCCCGTTCACGAACATGACGCATGTATCAGCACCATTCAACTCAACCATTTTGATGGGAACTAAATGGTCCGTCACACGCGCCACCATCAGCGAGACATTTTAATGAGCATGATATACTCTTACCTGCCAGGGCACATTCAAGTCAAGAAAAGACGTAGGTTTCCAGTGAATGACAGCTTTCTAGCACATAGTACTCACACAATATGGGCTAGGCGGCTATATAATACAAAAGAGATTGAATCTATACAATGCAAAGATAGTTATACAATCTTCAGCAGCTCCAACATACTATTCAATGCTATCCATTTATGCGCCCCTATCCTTGTGGAGCAGGACCGGCATTGAGCCAAGCATTTTTAAATGCAGCAAGTCATTGTCTTCTTCTTCCATACTTCTCTATTACACGTCATCTCAGCAGTACCTCGTTAGCGTCATCTCTTTTCTAGCCATATCATCCTTCACACAGTCCATCCATCGTTTCTTTGGTCTTCCTCTACTCTTAGAGCCATCCACATTAATACTTAAAATTTTCCTTTCTACGACACGTGGATAAATCATGTCTGCTCTTCTTTCTTCCAGTACCTCCGCCAGCAGTGCTGCTAAATGATTGCTTAAGAAATCTTCACAAAGTTCCCCATTCAGTCTTCGAGATAAAAAAACGTGGGCCGATTAATTTGTTGTCGATAATGCCCATTCAAACACACTCCTGTAGTAGATCAAAAACGGTTTTTATAATGTAGTCCATGTATTTATTTATTTATTTATTTCCGCCAGTCTCTTGGGCACATTACCAGCTGACAGCGTTGAGGAGGAGTTTTTTGATGCCCTTTTGTAGTTTGTTGTTAGTTTATTTATTTTAGGTTATTTAATAGTTTTTAATTAATAATGTATTTAGTTAGTTTATTAGAATATATAGTCCATGTATTTGTATTAAGTTTCATACATTTTTAGGTAGCTGACAAGACAACGATATTTTCTTAGTAATTTGTTCGTCAGGCGTATTTTTTTTTTGCACTAGGCCCGATTATTTATGAAGCAATGGCAAAAAATACAAAAAAATAAATGTTTAGTGATTTGCCGAAGTTTTAGACATTTTTGAACTTTTAATTATCAAAAAAGGTCTGTTACGAGTACGACATCAAATATGACAATAAGAATAAATTAAATTTCAGTACAGTCGCGCCGTAAATCATTTTTAAATTGGCGTCAAATGATTTAATATATTTTTCATAAACTACTAAATCCCACAACAGCCTCGCTTCTGCAGGACTTCTAACATAGAAAACATTAAAATAATCTTCAAAAAAACACACATAGACCTTCTCCTCTACCCATAATGTATTCCACAGATTATAGAAGTGGAATGCGCAAAGACAAACACTCTGTAGATTATGATTGTAAAACAAAAAACCGACCACCAACACTCAGGTGACAGTTTATACAGCGTGCTACAAATTTGACAAGAGGGTTTAGAGACACTGGCTGTCACTTTTATTTTTTTTATCTATACAAATAAATAAAATTGAAGGATCTGTTTGTAATTTCAATATAACAGTTTTTTACTGAATAAAAAAAGAAAACAAAAAGAATATACGGTACTTAAATAAAAAATGTCTGTCTGTTTGTTCCGGGACCGATTTTGACGAGACTTTTACTGGCAGATAGCTGATAGTATAAGGTAAGGCTGCTTTTATTTTAGAAAAATACATAGGATTTCGTGCAAAAAAAAATGAAAATCATTGATATTATTAAAAAAAATCCGATTCAAAATAATTTCACGCTGACGAAGGTCGCAGGCAACAGCTAGTATATCAGTAATAACAGAACCACCCTGTACAAAAATAAGGCCCTGTTTACACTGTCAACAGTCGACGTGCGACATTTAGTCTTCAAACAACGCGCCTAGCTGGAACCCGCCTTATACTAATTGGTACTAACAATATGGTACCGATCTGACACTGTAGTGCCATCGTGTCACTATTAGTTGTCAATGAATAATTTTGAATGTTCTTACCAATGAAAAAGGTTAGTATCTAGATTATTTGATGGAGATGTAAACATTGGTCAGAATACATTCCTGTGTGTATGGCAATGTGTAGCGTTATTTACAAATTGAGGGCTTTTATCACACTAATATTATAAATTCGAAAGATTGTATGTGTGTATGTTTGTTACTCCTTCACGCTCAAACCGCTTAACGGATTTGGATGAAATTTGGTGTCAAGATAGTTTATATTCTGGATTAAGACATAGGCTACTTTTTTTGTTCCCGTGGGATGATCCAATAACTCAAATATGGTTTTCCCGAATTTTTAAATATTGACTAAAATCGTCTTTTTGGCGACCAAATTACTAGGCTTGCATACATTCAAGGAGTTGTTTATTCAAACGATGTAGTTAGGCAGGGTAGGTAGGTATTATTATTATTAAAGCACAGCTAGTTTGATTATATTTTATTGAGATGATCCGACAGAGAACCAGAGTTGTCGACATAGCTCACAGAATAAGTAAGCTGAAGTGGCAATGGGCCGGTCATATTAGCGGTAGAACCGTTAGTTTAGTGTTCAGGTACAAATCGGGACGCGTCCCCAGACCCCTGAAAATCGGGACGACCCGCGCAAATCGGGACACCTGGCAACACTAGTTAGGGTAGAAGTGTTTTTGAGTGGAGACCGCGAATCGTAAGGTGGGACGCCCTCAGGCTCCGTGGAGCGACGATCTTCGCAGGGTGGCTGGTAGCAACTGAATGAGAGTTGCTGAGAATCGAGTTAAGTGGCGTGCGATTGTGTCTAGGGATTGACTTCTGAAGGCAGATGATTATGATTTGATTATTTAACTCTGAAATTGAAATTTAATCGGTAAAATAATATAAAATTACCTTAATCTTGTAAAATACCTAAATCGTGTGTAAATTATTCGAAGTCGAACCTGCCAACATGAATTTAAATAATTTAGCCACCTTTGAGTGTCATAATTTGTAGATCTTTGTCAGTCGTTACAGGTAGTCAGGGGCCTGAAAGTCTGACGACCAGTCTTACCAAATACTAGAATTCAGCTGCATCCGGTTAGACTGGAAGCCGACCATAACTGTAGTCGGTAAAACCTAGGGGCAGATGATGATGAGGCGGCATCTATATTGGTAATTAAGAAAATGGACACAGGAACCATTTTGTATTTTTTTCTTAGAAGCCAAAAGTGCGAAAAGATAATTTTGCCATAAACATCTGCCATTTTTTTTTTCTCTAACCTAATTCCAAATTCGAAACCCAAAGTATAGAGTTACCATAAAGCACGCCGAATTACAAAAGATCTTTTTTTGGAAAAGGAACCATTCTCTGAGGATTAAGATTGACGAAAGAACTGTCTGTGCAAGATTTTCAATGTAACTGTCAAAAGAATGTTTGCAATGCATATATACCTTATTTTTAAAGCAATAAGAACTCAATATGATTTACTAGACTGTCAAAATAATTTGTTGAAATCTTTTCTATAGAATTTTGGAATAACAATAGCAAAGTCTTTTTTGCAGTTTTCAAAATGATTTTCTATTCGATTTTGTGCTCTATTTAAAACGCTATAAGAATGTCATGATACAATTGGACGTAAAATTAAGTTTGTAAAAATATGCGAAAACTAACAGCTGATGTATTGTCGATATTCTAAATCCAAATTGGATTCAACGTAAAATGAGTAAATACAAATACGTAGAATTTTGAAATTGGAACCTTTTGGCTTCCATTTTGAATTTTGAAAATAAATTGATGAATTCTTTGTATTAAGAGGCGTTTTTGCACGGAGCACTTCTCGAAGTAATTTTTAAACATTGATTTAGTTGTGTAACTTACACCCGTTTCTACAGGGTGTAAACAGACCCTGCACGAAACCGTCAACCAAGCATTCTGTACATCAAACTAAGTAACTTTACGCACAAATTATGGCTGGGAAACTACTTTTTTTTTGGGGTACGTTTTACGGTAGGACTCGATGTAACGCACTCAAAGCATTGTGCTGATGAATGGATTGAATAGTACGGGGGTCGTGGAGGTGTGTAAAGTAAAAAACTTAAATTAAAACCATGTATTTAAAAAAAAACTTGTGAAGGGTCTATTTACACCCTTTATAGTCGTCATTACTTATGCAAGCATTTGTTACCCGACTACGGCACAGTAAAAAGGGTACATACATACCGGTCAAAATCATAACCTACCCTAAAAAATAATACATGATAACAACAGTAGAGATATTGAACTTAAGGGCAAAGTGGCATACGACCACGGCTATCCTCTGAACATCACTACGAAAATTTATTAAATACATTGAAATATATTTTAACGAGAGCAGCGGTGGCCCAGTGGTGGTGACCCCGACTTACGAGCCGTAAGTCGTGGGTTCGAACCCAGCCAGGCGCATTACTTTGTGTAAGTTATTTCATCACCACTGCTCTCAAAACGGTGAAGGGAAACATCGTGAGGAAACCGGCATGTCCTAGAACCAAAAATTCGAAGACATGTGACATCTACCAACCCGCACTGGGCCCGCGTGGTGGATTATAGCCCATTCCCTCTCATAGAGAGGAGGCCTGCGTCCCAGCAGTGGGAACATTAATAATCTGATTATGCTTATGCTATATATTTTAACGTGTAGACTGTTTATTCAATACACGATACATATTTAATAGTTCGTAGGTACATAGATCAGACGAAAATATTTTCTTGTTTCATACATACTTTTTAGAGCGTCATTTTCAAGTAGTCGGGTTTTAGAACTTATTTTTTAAGAACAAAATCCAAAAAAAAACAAGCGAACAAGAAACCGAAGCTAAGAATTCCAACTTTTAGTAGTGCTAACTTCAATAAATTATTAAACCAAAGAATTAAATTGTATCTAAGTTCTTACTTTTACTCAAGTAATCACTTTGACTTGTTTATAGATACGGGTGTAAGAATTCTAACTTTTGACAGTTCTAACTTCAACTTCAGTTCTTCTTCACGTTTTTGAGGGTTGAACCTACGCTGAACTGATCTCAACCTGTAGCCTAGTACTTAAGATGCAGGCTTCAAAAAGCTTATAATGGATGTACTGGACCCATAACGGAGTTGTACTTTCCGTCATTGCGATGGTTTTTTTTCTTGTAGACCATACCTGGGAACCTTCTCGTTACGGAGATATTGGGGGTCAAAGTTCCAACTTTTTCACAAGGTTTTTCATGTTGTATATCTACTTTAAATACATCCACGACCGCCGTACTATTCAATATATCCATCAGCCTAATGCTTTGAGTGCGTTACATGGAGCCCCACCATCTAACGTGATTTTTCACCCCAAAAAAAAGTCGTTTCCCAGCAATAATTTTTGCGTAAACTTACTTAGTTTGATGTACAGAATCCTTGGTTGACGGCTTCGTGAAGGGTCCGTTAACACCTTCATATCATTCCTCCAGGCCTTATTCCAATTGATTTGTGGTCGGCACAGCATGTCTTCTTCTTCCATACTCCTCTATTACTAATAACCTCAGCAGTCACCTCCTTTCTAGCCATATCATCCTTTTACTTCAAATGTTATCCATATCGAGTTCAACTGCATTTAACAACATTCCCAGAGAACCGAAAAGTTCAATAATAACAAGAAGAACCCAAAAAAATAACTGTGACTGCACTAACTAACCGAATTCAAAACGCTTTTGTCAAAATTGTTCACAAAAACCAGCTTGTTTAGATCAAATACCACGTCAGATGACCAATTTAAAAAGAACCCTGATTCTTTACAATTCCTGTCAATAAAAGACTTTCTTAAATTGGTCGAGATAACCAGTGTAAGAATACCTTTCCGTTGATCGAAATTAGAATGGCAAAGAGGTCTTTTTAAATTTGTCTTGTCATGTGAAAGATAACCAAATTGAAAAGATCTCTCTGTGCGTATTAAATTGAATAGATTTAAAGTCTTTTTTAAATTGGACGTGTCTTTCATAAGTTTGTTTAATAGCCAGTATAATCAGACCTCGATCTTGATACAAAATTATTTAAAACAGAGTTATTTTTAGTTTGGGTTGCGTTCATAATAGGTTCAAGAAAAAAATGATCGAATGAGTCAAGATCAATATGGATTGCGTCGCATGGGGTCTCGATTTCCGCTATTTAAACAAAATTGGGTAGGCAGTAGTGTTAGTAAGGAGTTCAATATAAGAAGTCTTAACTAGCTTGTCACGATTTTATTTGGAGCAGTTAAATGCTGAACTTAATATACAGGGTGTAAACGGACCCTTCACGAAGCCGTCAACTAAGCATTCTGTACATCAAACTATGTAACTCTACGCAAAAATTATTGGATGGATGCATTGTATTTAAAGTACAGTTACCACATGAAAAAAATGGTACCGGTATTTAAAAAACAAAGACTTGTGAAAAAGTTGGAACTTTGACCCCCAATATCTCCGTAACTAGAAGGTTCCCAGGTATGGTCCGAACAAAAAAATTATCGCAATTACGAGGAGAACAAGTGCCTCTTGACTCCGTTGAGGGTCTTTTTACACCAATGGTCCGCCCGGAAAGTCAGCGGCCTGAAAGTCTGACAGCCACGTCTTACCAAGGGGAAGGTCGTATTACCCAGTAGCTGGGTTGTGGAGGTCAGATAGGCAGTCGCTCCATGTAAAATACTGGTTTTCAGCTGCATCCTGGTAGACTGGAAGCCGACATAATAGGCTGGAGGCAGGTAGATGACGATAAGTGATGCAAGAACAGCTGGAAGTCTTTCTTTATCGTGTGGTTAGTGCCTAACCTGGTGTCAGAGTTTTTGTGCCGCTCATGGGCCTCTGACTTGGCTTTACATGCCATCGAAAAATATCGCTCAGGCATGCTGGTTTCCTCACGATGTTTTCCTTCACCGAAGCAAGTGATAATTATACAATACGAACATGAATCCGAAAAATCAGAGGTGCGTGTCTTGGGTTCGAACTTGAGACCTATGACTTGGCACTCTGACGGCACACCACTAGAATTTCACTGCTATAAAGCTGGAGGTCAAAGTCAACTAAGATAATATAACGCCTGTAATTCCGATAGGGTTAGGTTGAGTTGTATCTAGTGATACACCCACATTTCAGCAGTAACTCGTATGTTTAAGTCCCATTTAATAGAGGCCAAGTGGCATAATTGCCATCAACTGGGCATAAATCCAGACTCTGTGGCTGCTACTGAGAAATTCCTGATGGAAAAATACAATAACACTTTGACCAACCCGGGAATCGAACCCAGGACTTCATGCTCGGCAGTCGCGCTAGTGACTAACATGGCAGACCATTAAATGATCTAAAATATTCAAACTTAAATCATCTCAATAAAGTATATAAAAGTAAAAATTAATGCAATAAAATAATTCAACAATATTATTTAGGTATTATAATAAGTATCATTATTTTAACAATTTATGTGAAAAATAATAAAATTTGATTTTGAATAGCTAGATTATACATTATTGTCATATTTTATTTTATTGAAAGTTATGATTGTTGAAAAATATTAAAATTATTATAATATTATATTAATTTAGGTATGCCATAATAGCTAAATAAAATCAGGTTACTTTAAAACGTATATTATTGCCGTTTATTTATTTTTTAGACAGATGTGTTGCTGAGGATTTGTTCCACCTTTTCTTCATCATCATTTCAGCCGAAAGACGTCCACTGCTGGACATAGGCCTCCCCCAAGTGTCGCCACATTGACCGGTCCCGTGCATCTTATCTTCATCCTAGCCTTTTCCAAAACTTAGTAGTCCTCTGACAACTTTTTAGACTTATGTATCCTGCTTATACGTATGAAGTTTCATTGAAATCGGTTCAGTCATTTCGAAAAAAAAGGACTTGAAAGATTGTATGAAATGCTGTAAGTCGTTAACGCTCTTAAGTAAATAAAAAAAACATCCTGTTTTCAGTATTAAAGATAGTGTTATTGACCATGTGAGTTTAGAAGCTTATACTGTATATTAATTGCTTCGGAACATCTTTAATTTGTTGTATACAACCTTAGTTTTAGTATATGCGAAACCTGAAACACGTGTCTAGTATTTTTATGTAAAGAATCTATGTACAAAATGTCAAAACTGTATCATGAAAAATCACAAAGTTATAAGCTTTTTTTTTTTTTTTTTGGATGGGAAATCATCAAATGACCCCCCCCACTCTGGGCGGAGCGGAAGGGAGTGTCAGACTTGTACTGACTAAAACCCATCCATGCTCCTTCTTTGCCCTTTGTGTTCCAGGGCCACGGTGTCTCTTTCGAACAGTCCCGCAGCTCTGGCAGGCATCGGCCCATGCGGACCCCTACTCGGTTGCTGACATCTCTTTGAGGCGCGCGTGGAACACGAACGCGCCGTCGACACGGCCTGTCGTCATAAGATGGCCGGACGGCGAGCTAGCCCATAACTCGCCGTCCACAGGCCCGCGCCTACGGTGGCCGGGAGCCACCACGTGACCCCCGACGCCCAGGGCGTCTCCCGCGGCGGCTGGGACGTGAGGTTCTTTCCCTCTCACGTCCCGCCACCTCCTTCACTAGCATGACTGCTTCACAGAAGGTGGTGACGGCTTCCCATTCCCTCTCGCTCCGGACCATGGCTTGAACCAGGGCCGGACGCGAGAGATCACATGGCCTCGGACTTGTGTAATGCCACCTCGAGACCCAATTGCCGGATCCTCTCCACGACTATCGCAACCCCGCGTGTCATGTTTTTGGCCGCCGCCTCGTGCGACCTCCCTTGTGCCAGTACCAGCGTGTCGTCAGCGTAGCAAACTACGCTGACGCCGGTAGGGAGGTCGGCGCGCAGCACCCAGTCGTAACCGATGTTCCACAGGGCCGGTCCCAGAACCGATCCCTGTGGAACACCGCACGACATCTCTCGCCGGTTCCATTCTCCGCTCCGACCGGGGTAGATGACGGAAAGTTATAAGCTTGTTCTGTAACCTAGTTGACCGCACAAAAAAGTGTTTACCACGCAGCGCGAACCCGCGCGCGCCTCCAGCGTCGTCTTGAGCTCATTAATAATAATAAGGCAGTAGGTACCTAAATTATTGCGATAGGGACTTAATGTCGCTCGGTGTCCAACTTGTCTAAAAATATATTTGGGACAAAATATAACATCATCATTCTCCTGCCCTTATCCCAATTCATTTATGGTCGGCGCAGCATGTCTTCTTCTTCCATACTTCTCTATTACTCGTCATCTCGCCAGACACCTCCTTTCTTGCCATATCATTCTTTACACAGTCCATCCATCGTTTCTTTGGTCTTTCTCTACTCATATACCCATCCATATTCATACTCAAAACTTTCCTCACAACATTTTCCTCATTCCTCCGCATCACATGCCCATACCATGACAACCGATTACCACACAACTTTTCAGTCACCGGCGCCACTTTCAAACTTCCTCTTATATACTCATTTCTTATTTTATCCATTCGCGTAACACCACACATCCCCCTTAGCATTCTCATCTCCGCCACATGCAAATGCGTTTCATTCATCCCTTTTGTGGCCCAACATTCTGATCCATACAAGACAGCAGGTCTAACCATTGTTTTATAAATCTTCCCCTTAAGTTTAAGGGGAATGCGGGAGTCGCAGATTGTTCCCGTGACCTGCCGCCATTTCATCCATCCCGTGTTAATTCTGTGCTTTACACTACGATCTATTTCGCCATCGCTTTGCACGAGTGAACCGAGATACCGAAAGTTGGAGCTGACAAAATATAACATAGTTTAAAAATTATTGGAATCGATTCAGTTACTTATTCTGAACAAACTATATTCAGGTTTCGCATATACTAAAAATAATGTTGTACACAACAAAAACTGCAGAAAAAAAACGACTTCGAAAAAAAAAGCACAAAAATATTGAAAAATAACTTTACTTTCGGAAGTCGGTAACATTTTTTGGTTCCTTGACTTTTTTGCAAAAAAAAGTTTTTTTTCTTTTACCCTTTTTAGTTGTAATATCACACAAATACTTACCATGTAAAAATTGTACATTGTAACTAGAAGTTATTATGAGATCAGCGTATCATCAACAGACGCAAATAATGAAAAATATGTATTAAAGGAGCTCCCTGATAAGATGACGAGTTATACAGAAGTATTGAAGACTAGCAACCCGCCCCGGCTTCGCACGGGTGCAAAATATATATATAAACCTTCCTCTTGAATCACTCTATCTATTACTGAAAACCGCATCAAAATCCGTTGCGTAGTTTTAAAGATCTAAGCATACATAGGGACAGACAGACAGCGGGAAGCGACTTTGTTTTATACTATGTAGTGAAGAAGAGTTGTTGCACCAACACCAAATGAATTGAATAAGGGCAGATAAGTAAGAGAATGATGATGATGACATATTAGAGGAGCCAACTCCTATACTACTCAAGCAGAGCGAAACTCTACCAAATAAAAAAAGGATCACGGAAATCGGTCTAATAATCACGGAGAAAAAGTGTATGTATGTACATGAAAAAAAGACGCTGGTGAAAGACATAACCTCCTCCTTTTTTTAATAGTCGGTTAAAATCGTATGTAGCACACCTTAGGTAGTGTCAAAATCCTGTGATAGACTTTACAACCGCTCACAAAGTAGTATTATTTATTAGTTTTGTTTTGTACTTGCAATACAAATATTTGTTCTAACCCGGGAATCGAACCCGCGCCCCTTCAGGTCGAACAAGGCCAAATGGCCCAGTCATGTTATTTACACCTCAGTTTTATTACAAGCTGTATTTGACACAATCTGGGTATAAAAGATTTTTTTTTAGCCATAAAATATACATTAAATATAACCTGTATAAGGCATATTATTGAGGACAGACAAATCTCAGTAGTGTACAGCCACGTTTCTGTTGTACGCTCTACGGCCAACCATGCTATACAAAACCAGTTTATGCCGATCTCTAATTGTATAGGAAATCTATACAAAGAGAGGCCAAGTTATACTGGAGTTTGTACAGCTTCGTGTGCCGGCAAACGTTTTTACACGTGAGGGGCTCGTGGCTAAATAATAACAGACGCCCGGGTGGATGTACAGGTTAAGCCGCGCTTGCCTAGGTTGGTCCGTGGATAGGCGACCACCCATTACATACCGAGTTTCCTACGTGCCTCGAAAAGCACGTTAAGCCGTTGGTCCCGGCTGTCATTTGTAGATCTTTGACAGACATTACCGGTAGTCAGTGGCCCGAAAGTCCAACAACCAGTCTTACCAAGGGGTAGCGTATTATCCAGTACTAACTGGGTTGTGGAGGTCAGATAGGCTATCGCTCCATGTAAAATACTGGTATTCAGCTGCATCCGGGAAAAGGCAGGCAAATAATTTGACCTGTTACTGGGTAACACGATACCCCTTGATAATACTGGTTCTCAGATTGTCTAAGTGTCGGGACTAACGTCTTAACATGTTTTCCGATGGACTGAGGAGTCTGGATATATAAAGAATGGTAACCCATCATCGGACCGACCTCGGTAAGCGCAGCTTAACCTTCGATAGAACATTATTACACGGGATGTAAGGGACACCGATGCGAAAACGGTTACCACGTATTCAGTACATTATTCTGAGCCCACATGGAATTTTTTCATGTATTTCTTCTACCGTGTATAGCCACGAGTTATTAACACCAGAGCATTGCACCTAATAGTAAGTAAAATAAAATAATACTTTAGCATTATTATTTTCTTAATAAAACAACAAAAAAGAACATCAACGAATCAATAAACCGATTTCACAAATTATTATGAAATAAAAAAATGAATATATTTCGCATAATAGATGCATAAAATATTCTGTTTACATTAGTAAGAATATATTTATTTAACAAAATATTGGTTTGTTCGTTTTTAACCAATAACATACAAACATGACACATTTTTAACGACACGTCTCGTTCCGATGAGGGTAGGCAGTCACCAGTAACCACAGTCCGCCTCCTGCTACGATCCTGACATACTCCTTTCCCCTCGTCCACGTCCATACATCTTCTCATACACGCACGCCGGTTGCGAGTACCTACTTCTAAATCTTGGCAAGTCATCATCTTCCTGTCCTTCCTTCCAATCTCCTCTGTCAACCGTCACGCTATCATTTACTCCTTCTTCCTTTATATCATTCCTTACATGCGATTCGTCCCTCCTCATCACGTGTCCATACCAAGACAGTCGATTCCATTTCAATTTTTTTGTAACTGGCGCAACTTTCAAACTTCCTCTAATATACTCATTCCTTACTTTATCCATTCTGGTCACATCCACCTCAACATTCTCAAGTATTAATTATGAATTGCAATTAAAACACTGAATTTGATGTTGTAACCGTTTTAGGTGTAAAAAAGGCATTTGGAAAGTTTCCAAATACTTTTTTTACATCTAAAACCAAATATTCGGTGTTACAATATTAATTATTGTATTCTATAATCAATATTTTAGTTCACTAGTTAGCCATATTTGTTATTTCCACACAGTAATATTGTCAAATTAATCAAAACAGCTAAATATTTGACAGCTATTTGCGACGTTGCCCACTGTCTGTATCTATATAATCGCTCTTAAGAGTATACAGGCAAAACCGAAAAACAAATATCGGGCACCATTACCATTCAGATCCAGCCTGTCCCCTAGCTGTCGTCCCCCAGCGACTCCTTAAGCCGAGGGCCGTACCCACAGCGGGTGCCCTAAGCGTGTAGTCGCTTAGTTTGTAAGTTTTGTTGCCCTGGCTGAAGGCCTTACACTCAAGGCACCCACCGGATAGTCCGGTTAAGCAGTCGACAACCTCCTAGGTTGAACTGGAGACACCATTTAAAAAAAAATAACTAAAAAGGCTATCGGGCAGTAGCCCATCAGACACAACACCCGTCTGGTCGGAAGATCCTCCCTTTACTATGGGGGATGAAGAACTTGACACCCTCTTCTTCGTCCCCGTATAGAGACGTCTAAAATGACATAAGGTATCGAAAGCTTATTTTCTAACCCTGTTGAAACTGTTTGTAGAAAACGATTGCAATTGTCTGCCCCTCAGAAAATAATGATTATGATGGTGGCACCGAAGTAGATCATCATCATCATCATTTCAGCCGAAAGACGTCCTCTGCTGGACATAGGCCTTCCACAAGTGTCGCCACATTGACTGGTCCCGTGCGTCTCGCATCCAGCGGATCCCTACAACCTTCACCAGGTCATCGGTCCACCAGTGGGAGGCCTTCCACCACAACGTCTTCCAGTTCGCGGTCGCCACTCCAGAACTTTTCGGCCCCATCGGCCATCCGTTCTGCGAGCAATACGCCCTGCCCACTGCCACTTAAGTTTAGCAATTCCTCGGGCTACGTCAGTAACCTTGGTTCTATCCGAAGTAGATCGCTGCCAAGCAAAGCCAGCAGACAATTCTAGTGTTATAAAACCGAGCAAATTTTTACAACAGTCGTTTTTTTATGACGTATCATAAAAAAGCTCTAGACGTTTTTATGATACGAAGGTCACTGGGGACAGACGAACATACATCTTTTGAATACTATGTATTTATAGGTATGTGAGAATATTTTTTATTTTATTGTTTGTTCAATAAAATGACTAAATAATAGCAGGTCTGTGAGGTTAAAGACTGCTAAACATGGTTTAATCTATCTTTAAAATCGTCTGATCATCATCTGCCCGCATTTTACCAACCATGCTGGGATCGGCTTCCAATCTAACCGGATGCAGCTGAATACCAGTATTTTACAAGGAGTGACTGCCTGTCTGACCTGCATAATCCAGTCGGATCCATACCTACCGTATGTAGATAGATGGCCGACGACGACGGCTAGAACGAAAATCGTTGGTAAACAATCCGATCGTGTGGTCGACCAGCCATACTGTGATGAAAAAAATCATAGAAATCTGAACGCATTTGAAGCAGCCAAGTCATAAGTCTCAGAGATGCTACTTCTCCGAAATAAAAGTTATTTTATTCGCAAATGTTTCTATTCGGCCGACACTGCACTCCTGATAGGGTCTTGATAGAAATGACCACATTCAGCAAGCGTGGTGTTCAATGGATGGATCCTTCTTGGTTTGAGTAAAGGCATTTACTCTGCTGCAGGACAATTTCAGGGGTTATCCCGTAAGCATTCTTTGGCACTCTCGGTGACAGTTAACAGCAGCACCGCACATACTACAACATGGCGTGGCACTTCACTGCACGTCTAATATTGACCTACTATAAAAGTGTCTCTCAACCGTGTGTTAGTTCGTATGTCACACACACACACATCTACAGAACTAGTTTGTCCATTGATTTGTATGACAAATAATTATCTTATTTAAATAATTCGGCAGTTACGGACTCACTCTACTAATAAATGGCTTCTTACATGAAGTAATATAAATTTTGGAGAAGGCATGTTATAAATATAAAAAGTTTGGATTTGTGCCCGGATGACGGCTATGGCCTCACCACCTATTACACGAGACTGAAGCGGCCTATTACATTTCAACCGTGATTTTTGCGTTAAATGACCAACTTTGTCGTTCTTAAGCTGAGAAACTGAATGACTTCGACAACTTTTACTTATTAAGTCGTAGAGAATTATCTGTATAGTTTACAGCGGTCTCCCTTTTCCCAATGTTTTCTTATCTATTTATATATATCTTTTCATACACGAAATATTTTAAGAGTAACTTCTATAAGTCCTAAAGTCGCCACAGCAACGAAAAAAAAAAATATCGGAGTGTTTTTTTTTTACGAAATTTTTATATCTAATTCTAAATTTTTTTTGAGACTTTTTGCATAAAACCTTTACTCCCATTTTCTAACAATGACAGTAGGTAAATACGACGTAGTAAACTAGCGTAATGGATGCTTAAAAATAAGGAGCCAGTATTCATTTTGTGGGTCAAATAATTTAAAAAATATTTATTTTTTATAAAAAAATATACTCAGATAAAAAAAGATCCCTTCAAATGGCTTTGTAATAGTCGTTAGATTCCCTGAAAATATTTCGTGTATGAATAGTTAGACCCTACATAAAGCCAAAATTCCGTATAAAAATTTTCATAAAATGCACGACGGCACTTTTTCTAGCTCGTGGATTGAACTACATCATCATCATCCTAGCCTTTTCCCAACTAAGTCAGGTCGGCTTCCAGTCTAACCAGACGCAGCTGAATACCAGTATTTTACATGGAGCGACTGCCTATCTGACCACCACAACACAAATACTGGGGCTCTGGTTAGTACAGGCCTTGGAATATCCATTTATTTCAACAAAACATTCTCTTCTTGACTCTTTGACAAGTGATTTGTCAAAATAGTGCCCGGTGTCCGCCATTTTAGGTTGAATAATGTGCCAAACGCAACCGTGTGACGGAACCATTTATTATAACGCTATTATAGCCTTAACAGTACGAGCAGAACTGTTATTGTAGGTGTTTGATATTTGGTAATTGATATCGGCAACATAATAATATTATATTTCATTTGATTGCCTAATGTTTTTACCTAAATAAAACGCAAAAGTATTGTGTAAGCCACAATTTTTTTGCTAACTGTCTCGTTCGTCTAGTGATCGCAATCGCGACTGCTCACCATGAGGTCCTGTGTTCAATTCCCAGGTCGAGCAAAGTGTTATTGGGTTTTTCCATTAGGAATTTCTCAAAACGGAGTCTAGGTTTGTGCCGTGATTGTAATAGGCTGGCCCCCTATTACATTGCTCCTATGTCGTATTCAGGTATTCAGGTAAAAATACCTACTGACCATCTGGATGTAGTAAACGTGGAAGTAGCAAAATATGAAATATGTAAGAGTCGTGGAAGCGATGTTTTGAAGCTAGTACCTACATCACCAAAATAAAAATTATTGCTGGGATATGACTTTTTTTGTGGGGGTGCAAAATCACGTTTTACATTGTGACGTCTCATTGTAACGCACTCAACTCATTGTGCTGATGGATGCATTGAATAGAACGCGGGTTGTGAAGGTACCTATTTAAAGTAAAGTTATATCATTCAAAAGTTAAGTATATTTTTTAAAACTTTTGAAAAATTTGAAACTTTGCCCTCAAATTCTTTCGAACTAGAAGGTTCCCGGGTATGGTCTAGAACAAAAAATGATCGCGATGACGGGTAGAACGAGTGCCTTTCGGCTTCGTTGAGGGTACTTTTACACGCATTATGTGTGTGTGTATGTAAGTAGGTACTTTTAGTGTGACTGCGGCGGGTGGCACTAAGCCATAGTGGCAACTGCGACAGACGTGTCACTTTGAGACCTCCCGGAGCAAGTGGGCTTTTGACATAGAGTACTAACTGCAGATGGGACAGTCGTTTTAAGTTTTCTACCTACCACAAAACGTACACGTCACGTCTGTTAGACATGACATGATACTTTATTATTCACTACATTTTTTACGGACGCGGAGTTTTCTTGCGTGATCGAATCAGAAATGAAGACATCCGCAAGAGAACCATGGTTACCGACGTAGCCCAAATAAGTGTCAAACTTAAGTAAAAGTTATGAAGAAAAAGTTTATTTTATTCTATTTAGGGCATTTAAATAAAAGCTTGTTTTTGAAAAAGTTTTTTTACCCTATTTTTATATTTCTAGTTTTTTTTTCTAACCCGCATCCGTATTCCCAGCAAGTCCTTTCATTGATACCCATTGTAAGAAAGCAAAAAAGAAATTTTGGATTTAAAATGACATGCGTCATTCTAAATCCAATATGGCGAATGATGCATTGTCATCCTAACTAAACGTGTATACTAAATTTCAGCTCAATCGGTTGAAGATAAATCTGCTTCAAAATTAAGTCGCAATATTCCACCCGAACAAACATAGTTAGATACATTGCAATTCAAAGTTTGTAAAAAGAACTTCTTGTGCAAAATTGCATCAAACATAGACTAGGCACAAACGCAAAAACTGAAATCCAACTGTCGGGTCTACACGTCCTCCTCTGTGAGCCGCCATTATCAAAAGTTTTAAGATACAGATAGCGGATGATTCATAAGGAATCGTTTTTTATTTAATGTACTCGCCATTAGGCCGTGTCCTAGTGGTGAGCCTTTAGGGGTCAGTGGCAGTATTGGGAAACCCTGCTTGTTTTCTAAAATACAAAACTTTTTTTTTCTATGACACATAAATATTGAGATAAGCGGCGGAGCTCGTGGCTAAATAATAACAGCCACTTGCTTAGGTTGATCCGTGGATGGGTGATCATCCATTACGTACAGTTCGTTTAGCCTTTGGTCTTTGACAGTCGTTACAGGTAGTCTGACAACCAGTCTTACCAAGGGGTATCGTATTACCCAGTACTAACTGGGTTGTGGAGGTCAGTTAGGCTGTCGCTCATGTAATATGTATACACTTTGAACGACATACGGAACCCACACTTCACAACCCCATCGTCCTTACCACAAATACTGCAGTAATCGGTCACTCACCCTCTTAAGTGCCCGTAGTACAGTATATTACGCCTCGAAGAGACATTACCACATTTTATCAAAAACGTCTGGCGAAATGTGGGTGTACTATATTATGCTGCTCTGGCTACCTCCTAAGAAACACAGGTGTGATTGTCATCATCATCTGTCTAGCCTTTTCCCAGCTATGTTGGGGTCGGCTTCCAGTCTAAGCGGATGCAGCTGAAAACCAGTATTTTACATGGAGCAACTGCCTATCTGACCTCCAGAACCCAGCTACTGGGTAAGACTGGTTGTCAGACTTCTGGGCTTCTGATCACCCGTTACGACTGTCTAAGATCCACACCTCTGCCACAAATTCTGGCTCCGTGGCTGCTGTTGAGAATATCCTAGTGGAAAAACTCAATAACACTTTGTCCGACCTGGGGATGGAACCCAGGATCTCATGCTCAGCATTTGCCCTTACGACGTCTAGACCAACGACCAAGTGTTTAAAATAATCAGTCTATAATGTCCCCACTGCTGGGACACAGGCCTCCTCTCTATGAGAGCGAGTGGGCCGTAATACACCACGCGGCCTCAGTGCGGGTTGGTAGATGTCATATGTCTTTAGATTTTTAGTTCATGGATATGCTGGTTTCCTTACTATGTTTTCCTTTATGTTTTAGCCAACAGTCACTTCATGTAAAATACTGGCATTGAGCTGCATTCAGTTAGACTGGACGTTAACCCAACATAGTTGGGAAAAAGCCAGGAAGAAGAGTTTTTGGAGTAGCTCGTGGCTAAAAAATAACAGCCGCTCGGGCCGATCTCCAGGTTAAGCCGCGCTTGCCTAGGTAAGTCCATGGATGGGTTACCACTCATAACATACCAAGTTTCCTCCGTGCCTCGGAAAGCACGTTAAGCCGTTGGTCCCGGCTGTCATTTGTAGATCTTTGACAGTGATTACAGGTAGTCAGTGGCTTAAAAGTCTGACAACCAGTCTTGGTAAGGGGTATCATATATCAAGTACTAACTGGGTTGTGGAGGTCAGATAGGCAGTCGCTCCATGAAAAATACTGGTATTCAACTGCATCTGGTTAGACTGGAAGCCGACCCCAATGTAGTTGAGAAAAGGCTATGCCAGAGATGGTGAAGAAATAAATTACACAAAGTAATGCGCCTGGGTTCGAATCCGCGACCCAAGTCAGGGCGTCACCACTGTGCCAACACTACTCTCATGTTAATGTATGTGTTATCAAAATTGTATGTCCGTATGTCGCCTTTATATTACAAAAAGGCTGAACAGATTTAATATGGTTTTAGTTTTTATCTCAAGAATGTTGGGTGAGCATTTTAATTTGGCGAGCGAGTTGGTCGTAAATATGGCACATCGTGTTTTAGTAAAGGTTCTCATGTGTGGACCGCTGTCTCTGCAGTCCCTCATATATGTGAGACAAAACATTAGTGTGTAAAACTTTAGTCTCATACAGCACCCGCGCGACGCGTATCGTGGGTGCGTTTACAAACATTAAACTCACAAACAGCCAGATCCGGAACAACTATCTGTAGGCAATACAAATATTTGTTCCGTGCGGGAGTCGAATCGCGACACGCAGCGCAGCAGTCAATCGCACAGCCACTGCGCCAACCGTGCCGTCACTTGTTTCCGTCGTGAAAACATAGGAAGTCACGTGACCATTCGCGCCAGTTTGTTTCCTACACTATACTAGTTAGTTGACAAAACCGGTGTCGGAATCAGAATAGTTACAGCACTGGTGACAATACTTGTGTCACTAGTTACATTTAGTATTTTACAATATTTTCTTACCTTTGTATAGATTGTGTAAACATTGTAGAATGTAGGTGCTTGTTAACTTTCGTTAACTTTTATCTTGTTGTGTATTTTTTGTGTAGTAAGCAACGAATTATTGTCGTTCATATGCTGTCCCCCCATATTTAAGTACTAATGCTGTCATCATCATCATCATCATCATCATTTCAGCCGAAAGACGTCCACTGCTGGACATAGGCCTCCCCCAAGTGTCGCCACATTGACCGGTCCCGTGCGTCTCGCATCCAGCGGATCCCCGCAACCTTTACCAGGTCATCGGTCCACCTAGTGGGAGGCCTTCCAACGCAACGTCTTCCAGTTCGCGGTCGCCACTCCAGAACTTTCCGGCCCCATCGGCCATCCGTTTTGCGAGCAATGTGCCCTGCCCACTGCCACTTAAGTTTAGCTATTCTTCGGGCTGCGTCGGTAACCTTGGTTCTCTTACGGATTTCCTCATTTCTGATTTGATCACGCAAGGTAACTCCGAACATAGGCCTCTCCATTGCCCTTTGGGTGTCTTTAAGCCTTCTGATGAGGCCCAATGTGAGCGACCACGTTTCGGTCCCGTATGTAATCACTGTAATCACTAATGCTGTAACATGTTAATACCAAATGATTGGAAAAGAGTAACTATGGAGTTTCTTGCCGGTTCTTCTCCATAGGAAACGACCAATCCGAACCGTGCACCTTTTTGTCGACTTTTTATAAGTGCCCATGTAGGTGTAAAATAAAATATTTTGATTTTGGTGAGAGCAAATTTCGCTAACATCCTGCGCGTGTTTTACCTCAATTTGACTGGAGCTTAATGTTTTCACTGCTGGGACTTAATTTCATTCTTCTCATAGAGATCTACGCTTTGGAATGGGCAACTACAGTACTTTCACAAGTTATTATGCCTTGTGACTGGTACTGTAGCTTCAAGTTATTGCTGTTTTTGTTCAGAAAATTCAAAAGTGCCTGTAACTTGCCTACATAAATGGCGCAATTTGTTGTACTATTAGCTACACCTCTGCCTAACCCTTCGGGGATTACAGGCGTGATGTTATGTTATGGTAAGTACTGTAGTTGATATTACTAGTGAAACACTTCTGCTTTCCCTTCGCGGAATAAGGCCGTGGTAATTTTATGTCTTCTTCTTCTTTAGTGTCTATGGTACGACTTGTTTAAATTACTTGGGCCCAGTATGTGGCCACGTTAATCACGGCGTCTGTGGCGCCTTTTAAGTCTTCTAAAGTGCAGCAGTTGGGGTATTTCGGACACTCCAACATATTGGACATCGTCAGGTCGGAAGCACCGCATTACACTGTGTGTTGGAAGGATCTAATGTATAACTAATGTATATAATCACTTGTTCTCCCTGTCATTGAGATCATTTTTTTGTTCTAGTCCATACCTGGGAACCTTCTAGTTACAGATATAGTGGGGGTCAAAGTTCCAACTTTTTTTAATACATCTTTTTAGCGTTATAACTTGACTTTACATAGCTCCATGACCCCCTTACTATTCAGTGCATCCATTAGCACAATGTTTTGAGTGCATTACACTAAGTCCTACAGTCAGGAGCGTACCAATCGAAAAAGGCGCCTAGGGCACGTATCATAGTTGCGTCCAATTCGTAACTTATCTTAATAACAAAAAAACAGATACACTAAATAAAACAATCATAAATCATTTATTTACTTTTTTATAACAAAACTCAGTAAAACCTTTACAAGTGCACCTTCCTGGCCTTCTGCGACGCAAACATATCGATGATGTTTTCGAAATAAGTTGTATTCGTCTCCTCGCTCTATACTGAGCAAAGTTAGCATCGCATAGCCCTCAAATACGAAAGTAATTATTTCAGCTTACTAAAACATCGCTCACAACTTGCGATGGATACATACTCAAAAATCAAAATCAAAATCAAAGCATTTATTTCAAGTAGGCCAGTTACAGGCACTTTTGAATTGTCGAAACAAAGACAACAGTAAAAAATATCTACAGTCACAGTTGCCCATTCCCTAACGTAGATCTCTATGGAGAAGAACGGGCAAGAAACTCCATGGACACTCTTTTAAATCAGAATACTTTAACAAAACCTTGGTTACATCAATTCATTTTGAGATGGTACATTATGTGAGAACGATGCAGCAAGATGTGTACGTTAAAAGTGTCCATAGTAAAAACAAATCATAAATTAAATAATTAATTCAAATAAGCCGTGGCAAATAAGAGATGACCAGTCACAACTGAAAGCGCCCGTCCACGAACATGACGCATGTATCAGCACCATTCATCTCAACCATTTTGAAGGGAACTAAATGATCCGACACACGTGCCACCATCAGCGAGACATTTGAGTGAGCATGACATACTCCTAACCGCCAGGGCACATTCAAGTCAAGAAAAGACGCAGGTTTCCAGCGAATGACAGCTTTCTAGTACATAGTACTCACACAATATGGGCTAGGCGGCTATATAATACAAAAGAGATTGAATCTATACAATGCAAAGATAGTTATACAATCTTCAGCAGCTCCAACAATACTATTTAATGCTATCAATTTAGGCGCCCCTGTTCTTGTGGAGCAGGACCGGCATTGAGCCAAGCATTTTTATCAGTGATATAATCGTCCAACTTGTAATATGCTTTCTTACATAGTGTGCGTTTATTTAATGCATGTTTTAAATTTCGTTTCATTCAGTTCAAGAATACTTTGTCGAATTTTATTATAGCATCTCAAACAGTACCCCATGAAAGATGAGTCTACTTTAGCGAGTCTGAACCCTGGCTGAACTAATTGGTCTCTATTTCTAGTACTGTAATTGTGTCTGTCACCTCTTTTATTAAAAAGATGTAGAATAATTATAAGCAGAATTTGAATTTAAACGCGCAGATTTGGAAATACGCTTTCAACCCCATACTGCACTATAAATTCTAGTAGCTATTCAAGTTTCTTCAGGTTGGCGTTTTTTCTTGTAGATATTAGCATTCGAGCATCTAATATTTCTTCGTCACTGTCCTCCGTTAACATCGCGACTATAGAAATCTCTAAATTCTTTATATTATTTTTAAACCGTCGTCCTCGTCAGTGTCGTAGCACAGTGGTCTAACATCTAGAAGAAATCCAAATCTAGCGTCAGTTTCAAGCAATCGAGTAAACCTTTCACTCTTTCACACACAATGCGACCCAGCGATCCCTGCATTACTCGTTCCCTTTCTACTTTAGCGGTCAACCCTGCGTCCGATGCACTCTTTCCAGCCAGACATTTCTTTCGCTTTCTACGCCTTTCCGTGGCTACATCCCTTTATTGGCAAAGATTGAATCCTCTTTCTAATGCCTCATTAACTAATCTCTTTCTTTCATTTGAAAAATTTTCTCGAAGGGCTGTAATGTCCAATGCAGCATTATGAAAATTCATGCTTGGGTCCTGGAGTCACTTTTGGACACGGTCAATAGACGCGAGTACATCGTTCCAGAACTCTAAAAACGTTGGAAAATCGTAGGATAACATGTGATTATGAAGAAGTCTGGCCTTACTTCTTGTTTCTCTTGATTTGATCGATAGCAATCTGTCATATTTTGGAGAAGGTTCAGCATATCTTCAAGATATTTGTGGATTGGCTTTACTGCTTCAACCCATGCACTCCGTTAGTTTTATTCACAAATATTGCCAGATTATTCTTTTCGCTTATTATTTGGTACACTCCAGGTCGATGCCCAGCCATCACAGCAGCGTTGTCATTACATTGTGAACAACAATCCTGTAGATCCATGTCGTCTTTTTCCAGCTGTTTAAGTATTTCGTCAACTAAATTTCCAGCGTCCTTTTGACTTATCTAGATAAAACCTAGAAAGGACTCTAACGCAGACAGATTTTTTCGAAATCAACTTCTACATATATCACTACTTCTAACATCTGCACACGATGTGCCAGATCAGGAGTCATGTCAAGCATGAGACAGTGGTATTTTGATTTGCGAATGCTTCGCAATAAACATTGGCGAACTGTGGTCGCCATGAGATGAATGAACTCATTTTGAACTTGAGGTGACAAGTAAGATGTGATTCTGGGATTATTTTGTACATGAGTGAGATGGTTGTTGGAGGAGCTCGTGGCTAAATAATAACAGCCGCTCGGATCGATCTTTAGGTTAAGCCGTGCTTGCCTAGGTTGGTTTGTGGATGGGTGACCACCCATTACATACCGAGTTTCCTCCGTACCTCGGAAAGCACGTTAAGCCGTTGGTCCCGGGTGTCATTTGTAGATCTTTGACAGTCGTTAGGAAGTCAGTGGCTTAAAAAGTCTGACAACCAGTCTTTCCGAGGGGTATCGTATAACCCAGTGCTAACTGGGTTGTGGAGGTCAGATAGGCAGTCGCTCCATGTAAAATACTGGTATTCAGCTGCATCCGGTTAGACTGGAAGCCGACCCCAATATAGTTGGGAAAAGGCTAGGCAGATGATGAGTGAGATGGTTGTTCACGATGGGGTCGGATGTGGCCAAGAGTTTAATTAATCCAAAGAAATTACCAACGTTGCTGGATTCGGTCCCATCGCATGTGACCCCGTAATGTAAATTATTGAGAAGCAAGAAATTTGATAAACTGAAGTATTCTTTTTAATATGTTACGCCACCAGTATGCAATAGTTTATTGTAGTGTATTTTGATAAATTTAATTTAATCATTGGCGATTTTTGCGCCTCCCTTAGAAAGGCGCCCGGGGCACGTGCCCTACTTGCCTCACCCTATATACGCCTCTGCCTACCGTAACACGTGGTTTTTCACCCCGAAAAAAAGTCATTTCCCAGCAATAATTTTTGCGTGGAGTTACTTAGTTTGATGTACAGAATGCTTGGTTGCCGGCTTCGTGAAGGGTCCGATTACACCTTGTATAAGGAGAAAAAAACAAAAACCAAAATATATAATTTGAATTTCATTTATTTTATTTTTTACATACATTTTTACAGTTTATTTACAACGTACTAGTTTTAAAGCTTGACAAAGAATTCTTGCCCGTTTTCGTCAACACTAAGGCGGGACTTAAATGTAATACCTAAATATTAGATTTTTTGATTGGATTTTTTTTTGACGTAATGAAAGCAGCTGTCAAAAGTGGTCAAGCAATCAATTTTTTTTTTTCGCATTTAATTACTTGGTCAATTATTGAATTATACTCTGTGGTCGATCGATTGTATACAGAGCAAAGTTTTATCAAAATCGGATGTTATTTAATAAATTATTATAAAACATACCTAGAGATTTTTTTTACAATTTATAAAATTACCTATCTTAGAAATATCACTTCATTAATTAGGAGATCGAAAAAATATGATCATTACTACCAACATTTTTCTAAGTATTTTTGTTAGAAAATAGAGAAAAATATCGAAGAAATAACAAAACAAGTCTACAGTGTTTACATTGGTTTGTATACAGGGTGTACAAAAAACAAGGGTTGAAATAAAAAAATCGGAGATACATCGCATTATCTGACGCAATTAGTATACACATAAACAGTCAAAATTTTTTTTTCGTCCCTTTTTCCTTAGAAAAAGTAATTCTAGTTTAGTAGTCCGAATTACCACCTAGAAGGTATTTATTCTTTTACACCCTGTATATAGTCGTTTTTGTACAAAATTTGTTTACAACTGTCTTTACATCTTATTTTATGTGTAAACGATAAACGTGTAGACACAACATGTAAACTACAGTCTTTCCACAGTTATTAGACATTTCAAAAATTTCTGTATGATCTTTTTAAAATAACTGATTTGCATCGTTGAAGTTCCAACACCACGTAAGTCAATTTTTGGCAGTTTTGAAATTTTGATGACGTTTGCTAGAGAATAGGAAGACGCGTTGTTTCAACCAATCACAAGCAACGTGTCTATCTAATTTGAAGTGAACACAAATAAAAAATAGTTTTGTATCAATCTCCTGTAATGTTACTACTTTTGACTTACGTAGTGTTAGAACTTCAGCGACGTTTGGTATTTTGATTTTTTAGAATACATGATGTACCTAATATCAACGTGTAGGTAAATGCAGGGTGAGATATTTGCCGCTTTCAGAAATTAAGTAATTGAAATATAGGAATTTTGTAAGATTTAAATATTACATTTCGAGAGCTACATTACATTGAAGGAAAACACCTTAAGTAGAGAATTGAAAGTTTCATGCTGCCTCATTGGCCGAGTGGTCCCAGTGCGACTACCGAGCATGAGGTCCTGGATTCGATTCCCGAGTCGGGAAAAGTGTTACTGGGTTTTTCTATCAGGAATTTCTCAATAGCAGCCACGGAGTCTGGATTCGTTCCCGGTTGATGACAATAGACTCGCCCCTATCACATGGAACTTAAAACATAACTAGAGAAATGTGGGTGTATTATTAGGTACACCTCTGCCTAACCCTTCGGTAATTACAAGTGTGATGGTGATGATGAAGTACTCGAATCAGAAACTGGGCATTTACCTTTTGATAAAGGAACTTCAGAAATAATTGCTTAAGCCTATTTCTATTTTTTCGACCTCACAATGACGACTGGCACATTTATTTATTTACTATAACTAATCGTATAGTTTTACAATAAATAACAATTACTATTTGGCATCAAAACAATATTACGCTATCACTTTTTAATTTCGCACTGTTTTAAAAAACAAAATATCTTGAAGAAGAAAATATTGATTAGTGATTTTAAGAAATGATGGCACTATAGTTGAATAATGGGTGTTAAATGACCGTTAACGAAGTGGAGAGGCAGTTGTGCTCTCAGTCATTTTGATTAGTTTTTCGTTCCGGACCATACCTGGGAACCTTCTAGTTACGGAGATATTGTGGGTCAAAGTTCCAACTTTTCACAAGTTTTTTTGTAAATACTAATTTTTAAGATACTTTAAATACCTTCACAACCCCCGTTCTATTCAATGCCTCCATCAGCATAATATTTTGAGAGCGTTACTTTGAGTCTACCGTAAACCGTGACTTTCACAACAAAAAAAAAGTCGTTTCTCAGCAATAATTTTTGCATAAAGTTATTTAGTTTGATGTACAGAATACTTGGTTGATGGTTTCGTGAAGGGAAAACTTGTGACAAAGTTGGAACTTTGACCCCCAATATCTCCGTAACTAGAAGGTTCCCAGGTATGGTCTAGAACAAAAAAATGATCGCAATGACAGGGAGAACAAGTTGCTTTTGGGCTTCGTTAAGGGCATTTTTACACCTTGTATAATATCTGTCTCTTTTGCTTTCTATTATTTTTACAATTTTAATTACAATTCAAAAACTGGGTCTAAAAGAAACTAATTTCAGTGCGAAATTACAAAAAAAAAACGCGCTACCTAAAACTCTGTTCACACTTCTCTACTTGGTTCAACACTTTGCCTATCCTCTCAATCAAGATCTTCGCGTTCTTCTCCGGCAAAGATGGCAAAATATCCCTAATAACAACAGAATTCTTTTTATGGAACATATCACCTAATAAAGATCCCACTGACTTTGTATTGTACAGTCTTTTTAAGGAGTCTATAGTCTTTTTTCTGAACACACATAAATTATCCAACATTAAACTGTGATACACATTATATTTCTTTAATAATCTATAGCCATGTAGTAATCCAGATTCGTTGTCTAAGAATATTAAGAGTCCACTATCCATTTTCTTAGCCAAATTATGAGCAGGGCCATCCATAATGTTGATATTCCATTGGTAATTGAATAAATTATTAACTATTCTATCCAGATTTGCTGTTAAATAATCGAAAATGATTAAATCAGACCATTGGGCGAGCTCTAGGAAACGATCAATAGTTTTTTTGTTGAGTTTCAAATCTATATGAGTGAAGTTCTGTAATTCTTGCTTTAGCTTCAATTCTTTGACTCTCAGTTTGTCTATCAGAATTTGCTTATTGACTTCCGTATCCTTTTCTTTCAAAGACATTTTGAGAATATCCAATTTATTTAAATGTCTATTGGTTGGTCGGAAAACGTCAGGTATTGATGCTGATTCCAAGCTTGGTATGTACTGTGTCAAAACCACAGCCCGGTTGCTAGACCACTGGGCTGTTACAATGTCATCAGCTACGTTCTTCCAAAGCCTGTCTTTTAAATCGACGATTCTGACTACAGAAGGAGCTAGATTCGTCAGATTTAGTAATCTTCCGACGTAAAAACTGAATATCTCTCCCTGTATCTGGTCTGTGTTTTGCCTGTACCGCACACAGGCTTGCAAACCATCTTTGAAAGTGACTAGACGATTCTGCATCCTCCCGCATCCAGCCTCCATCTTTACAACTTCAGTTTCATCAATATATTCCTCCCAGATTTGCGCTGAGCTTTCACCGTACCCTTGTGGCATGGCGTCTTCAATTTGAGGACCCCAGAATATATTGTCGTACAGAACTGTTGAAGCATCAGGAACAAATGTCTTATTGAGTACAAAAGGTTGTCTATCACTATTCTTAGTATCTTTTAAGATATCTTTCATAACTTCTGTTAATCCTTTCGGGTATATATCTTTGTTATACTTGTTTTCTTTGCCAGTAAAAGATACAGCGGCAAACCTATTGTTTTCCGTCTTCGTTTCAGGTTTTACAGTGTTTATATTCCTTGGTGTTGTTGGTCTATCTTTTACCGTTATTTTTTGTTCGTATTGACCACTCATTAAGACTATTCCTATTGCTAGACCAAATATAAAACTGACTATGACACTTATGAAGCAGTAAGTGACTCCTTCTCTTCTTGTTTTCATCTTATTGTTGCTAAAATTGTTGTATATTACATACGGTCTATGTCTAAAGTCTATAGTCATGTTCATTTTGTCTATGCTTTTTTCTTTTACATTTATATCTTTTAGAGTCGGTATTCTGTCGGAGAAAGATACAGTGGGCGGTTTTCCTACTATTGTTTTGTCCATTTTTGTAATTCTTCGTTTGTTTTCGTTCTATTCTTCAACAGCAGTCATTTTGTGGAATTCCTGTAACAAAAAAAATCACAATTAGTATCAAGAACCATAGTTTTAACTAAGTCATTGTCAGGAGTGTAATTATCATCATCTGGTCTTGTTCCATGTTACTTGGGGTCGGCGCAACCAGTTTTATTCTATCATTCTCCCCTGTCAACCTACACGCTATCATTTACTCCTTTCTCTTTCATATTATCATTCCACACACAATCCCTACCACTTATCTTTGACCTGTCTTTCCGTCTCCATCCATCAACAATGACAAGAAAGACATAATATGCAACCAAAATCTTAAAAAAAATGTTTCAAATATTTTGACGGATATCTAAAAGAGGGATTAATACGTCACCTAAAAAACATACAAAAAGAAGACAACAATCAATCTTACTTAAAAAAAAATATCTCGAATCCGTTGCTACAAAGAACCCAAAGATAATTGCAGGTTTACTTCTTAAAACCCGCCCACAAGACATTTTATACGCCCCCAGTTAGTAGCTAAGTAATCATTCAATTAACAGAAGTTTTTGTATTACAAGGAGCTGTTAAAACCACTTTTTTTGTTGAGTTGTTAATACCGCAACGGGATTTCTTTGTTATTAATAAAAACCCATAATCGAAAGTTTTGAGGAGCTCGTCGCTAAATATAAACAGGCGCACGAATCGATCTTCTAGGTTAAGCAACGTTTGCCATGGTCGGTCTAGAGGGATGCCTCGGAAAGCACGCTAAGTCATTGGACCCGGCTGTCATTTGTAAATCTATGACAACTATGAAATATAAGGTCTAACTATTCATACACGAAATATTTTCAGGGTATCATCTAAAGGCTATATATAACTAAGCCATTTCAAGGGATTTTTTTTTTTACTGAGCATATTTTTTTATAAAGAAATGTTAATTTAAAATTACTTGACCCACAAAATAAATACTGGCTCCTTATTTTTAAGCATCCATTACGCTAGTTTACTACGTCGTATTTACCTACTGTCATTGTTAGAATATGGGAGTAAAGGTTTTATGCAAAAAGTCTCAAAAAAATTTTGAATTATAATAATTTCGTAAAAAAAAAACACACTCAGATAATTTATTTTTTCGTTCCTATGGCGACTTTACGACTTATAGAAGTTACTCTTAAAATATTTCGTGTATGAAAAGATAGGCCTTGTATAGGGTGGAAGGGACACCGACGCGAAAATAAGCTGTTCCATACATTTTGACCGTATAGGTATTGCACTTTTGAATGAAACAGCTGTTTATGTATGAGTATGTGGGGACCTCAGAATGATGAACTGAATACGTGGTAACCGTTTTCGCTTCGGAATCCCTTCCACCTCGTCTATGACGTTACAAGTAGCCAGAAGCCTGAAAATCTGACTATCAGTCTTACCAAGGGGTAACTAGCGTATTACTCAGTTATTGGGTTGTAGAGGTCAGATAGGCAGACGCTTCATGTAAAAGACTAGTATTCAGCTGCATCCTGTAACTTCAAGCCTAGAAAAGTGGCTTTAGGCGCGCCCAATCACACAAAAACAAAACTTTCGAAATGACGATATACCAGTGGCGTAGGTTCCATACAACTTGATTCCTACCAGATTCCCTTTAATAAATGGGACAATCAGTATTCTATAGACAAATAATGCAATCTCATTAAAAATATATACTCCTTACTTCTTACACAAATTGACCCTTCGCTACTGCGATATACTATAGGAACACATTGCCTGACCCTTCGGGGATTACAGAAATGATATTAAACTATCCGCAAAGAACAAAAAAAAAACCTTTTCGTGTTTACAAAAACATAAAATTAGTATGAATGATGTCAAACTTGTAAATCAAATTAAGCGCTAAAACACAGTTGCTTAGTTCCAAAACGGTATGGTTACAAATTATTTAAAGTTTTTTTTTACAAAAAAGACGGTGTGTTGTCCCAGGGATGTGTTTAACAAAATTCTTACAAACTGACAAAGGAAAAAAATGGTATACGGTCTGTTAAGTGTGGTAGGAAGTTAGGTAAAGGGTTCTGTAGTTTTTTTTTTTAGATTTTGTATTTTTTTAGAGGTATTTAGTATTAGTGTAAAGGGTGTTGGTCGAAATAGGTGTAAGTCCAACTAAACTGAAATATGTATAAGCTTTTAAAGTGACATGGTGACTAACACTGAAAACAGGATATTTGCCATGTTTGCTAATTATTTCGGCGGTGTTGAAAGCACCATGACCACACCCTAATTAAAAGCTACTATGTGAGATATATTTCATGTCTGTTGGTCTTAAGCCCAGAGTTCATAGAAAATGCCCATTGTCCTTTATTAAAACTTTATTTTTATAAGAAAGAAAACGATTTTTTTAGACAAATCAGTAGTAAAATATTTTATATTTTTTTATACTATAATTGGTTATTTTTTTTATATGTTAGAATAGAATAGATTATCCTTAATTATGTACAGATGCTAGCTACCCGAAACTGTCTAACTTTCTCAATCAACCTTGAATCTATTGCAATACAGTTGAAAATCTATTAAAAAGAAAGACAGCTTGTAGTAGCTTGATATGCTGGCGTCTGTACACTAAACAAGTAACATTCATAAAAGAAAACATTTCACATAGGTTGGCACAATGGTGTTACGTCTTATTTACGCAGTGTTAGTGCTAATAAGTCTTCATCTCCTAGACAATTTCTTGTAAACGCTCAATTTTTTTAAATACTTCTTTATCATGAGAAATAGTAGCCTAGTGCACACAACAGTGGTGTGACCGTCGGACTGCCAAGTCATCTCCTGCTGCCTACTGCCAAGGTCTCGAGTTCGAACCCAAATTGTATAATTATCACTTGCTTCGGTGAAGGAAAACATCGTAAGAAAACCAGCATGCCTGAGAGATATTTCTCGACGGCATGTAAAGCCAAGTCAGAGGCCCATGGGCGGCATAAAAACTCTGACACCAGGTTAGGCACTAACCACACGATAAAAAAAGAAAGATCAAGAGAAATACTTGGGGTTTTCTAATTACATTTGCCACGCTAAAAATGTTGCTAGCTCGCTACTAAGAAAAAAAAACCGTTCATTGACAAACACCTTTCCCATTCGACTCAGTTTTACTTTAAAAAAACATAAGTAGAAACTAGAAAAAACAACCGTTTCAGTAACGCCGAATAAGATCTCGAAACCACCCCTTATACATTCAAACATTAAAAAAAACCAAACCAATTCCAACAAGGTGTAACAAATTGAATCAAGCAACTGTTTCAACGATCCCTAATTCCGACCGGTCGAAAAAAGGACAAAAAAAAATGGTCGCCGAGGTTGGCCGTGGTCACAAAAAGGTTCTTGTTAAGTTATGTATGTGTATGTACGTATGTATATTAAGTGTATTTTATATTTGGTATTGGTTCCTGCTGATTTCGGAATGTATTTTTATCTACTAGACCATTTGTGGGTCAGTCATAATTTGATTTGACAAATGGTGGATGGGTAGGAAAATAAAGATATATAAATGTAGATAACAAGGATATGGATTGCCTGTTAGTCTAGTGGGTCGTAGTCATGAGGTTTCGGTGTCGATTCCCAGGTCGGGCAAAGTGTTATTGGGTTGTCCACCCAGATTTTCTCAGTAGCAGCTCCGTAGTCTGGATTTGTGCTCCGTTCCTAGGCCGTCAATATAACTGGCGAAATGTGGGTGTACCATTAGGTACATCTCTACCTGTCCTTTCGGGTAAAGCAGGTGTGATGTTATGTTATTAATTGATCCAAGAGCAAAGTTAATTGCTTTCCCCGCTTCGATTGTCGCTGATGGCAGTCTTAAAAATGTAAGGATGTCAACTAGCCCGTCTCAATAAGCTGTTTATTTTTAATAATTCTTAATGTCATAAAAATATTGATCGGCCGCCATTTTGTATGCAAAAAGAGACGCAGGTAACCTGTCACTGTCACTCATTCTTATCGAGACATCTAATAAACGGGTTTTTTCATATAAAATAAAACGTAAGTAGTACAGTATGGTTAACCACAACCGAAGGGAATCGAACGCAGAACCTCGTGCTCAGCAAAATAATGTGATTAATGTGTCAAGTTTTCACTTGGTTTAAATAGTATCGATATTAATTTATTATGAATGTGGATGGCTATAAGAGTAGAGGAAGACCAAAGAAACGATGGATAGACTGTGTGAAGCATGATATGGCTAGGAAGGAGATGCCTACTGCTGCGACAAGGATAGACAAATCATCATCTACCAGCCTTTTATCAACTACTTTCGGGTCGGCTTCCAGTCTAACCGTATGCAGCTGAATATCAGTATTTTACATAAAACGACTGCTTATTTGACCTCCACAACTTAGTACTGGGTTATACGGTACCCCTTGGTAAGACTTTTGGGCCACTGACTACCTGTAACGACTGTCAAAGATGTACAAATGACAGCCGAGATCAACAGCTTAACGTGCTTTCCGAGACACGGAGAAAACTTGGTATGTAACGGGTGGTTACCCATACACTGACCTGAACCCGGGCAGGCACGGCTTAACCTGAAATTCGACCCAAGAGGGTGCTATTATTTAGCCATGAACTCCTCAGGTAGGCAAATGATGAAGTGAGAAACTGAAAATCTCTACAAATAGTAACCTTTAAACAACAAAGAAATATACATAGACATCGGTAACATGAAAATCTGAGATCGTTTCATCAATACAAAGATTAAACTTGCAGACAAAGTCAACACAGCAGATCACAATACTGATCAATCGGTTATTGCGACCTGATACATCTCGGACTGATTCACTGGCGATATTCAACTGTCACTGGACAGGGGAGTGCAGAAAACTAACTCCTTGAGTGACCTGAGAAACTAGGTAATGTGACATTCCGTAAGTATTATACAAGGTGTAAATGGACCCTTCACGAAGCCGTCAACCAAGCATTATGTACATCAAACTACGTAACTATACGCAAAAAATATTGCTGGGAAAATACTTTTTTTTTTTGAGGTGATATTTCACGTTTAGCGGTAACACTCAATGTAACGCACTCGAAATATTGTGCTGATGGATGAATTGAATAGTAAACTTGTCATGAACGTATTTAAAGTAATCTTATAACCTTAAAAAGTAGTATTTAAAAAAAACTCATGTAAAAGCTAGAACTTTGACCCCCAATATCTCCGTAACTAGAAGGTTCCCAGATATGGTCTAGAACAAAAAAAATACCGCAATGATAGGAAGAATAAGTGTCTTTCAGTTTCATTCAGGGTATTTTTACACCCTGTATTATGATGATAAAAGATGACAACGTGGATAAAGCTTAAGATTATGCTTTAGTTTATGTCTACGCATATGGGAAAATGGCATGAGTTTAAGCAAGTCTGTATTGTATTGTAAACATAACATCACGCCTGTAATCCCCGAAGCGTTAGACAGAGGTGTATCTAATAATACACCCACATTTCACCAGTTACGTTTTTTAAGGCCCATGTGATATGGACCGTCGTATTTTGAAAATAAATTGTTAATAATAAAAATAGAGGGCGAGCCTATTGCCATCAACCGGGCACAAGCCGTGGCTGCTACTGAGAAATTCCTGATCAATATTACTTTGCCCGAGCTCCATGCTTAGAAGTCGCTCTTGCGACCTCCAGACCAAGCAGGCACCTGGCACCTAGTTACTACAGACCTTCTGCCAAAATCTTTATAATAACGCTATGAATAAGATAGGTACCCCACGACTGCTTACAGCGTGCGCTCAAAATCGTATTGTTTGCTTGAAATCTAATATCCGGGTACAAAAGGTCAGCCAGGTTAAGCGACAGTCGGTGAGGCTTTGATTTTGATTGGTGACCGTTTTCGTAACTTTGTACGACATTTGGAGATGTAATTTGAAAGAGAATGGGAATATATGGTATGGTCTCAAGCGCGACTTGAGCTTGAGATCTCGGTTTGATTCCCGAGTCGGGCAAAATTAATTATGTCCATTCTCGTGGATAAATAATAACAGCCAATCCGGTCGATCTTTAGGTTAGGCCGCTCTTATCTAGGTTGGTCCGGGGATGGGTAACCACCCATTACATACCGAGGTCCCTCCGTACCCGTTGGTCCAGGCTATCATTTGTAGATCTTTGACAGTAGTTACAGGTAGTCGCCGGAAGTAACCCGAAAAAAATGGAACATAACCAATTGGTGTAAAAATACCCTTAATGAAACCGACAGGCACTTGTATTCCCCGTCATTGCGATTTTTTTTTTGTTCAAAGGTATGGTACCAATGTACAATACACCAGCTCCAGTACACCTTTGAATATTCTAGTTACGGAGATATTAGAGGTCAAAGTTTTAAAATACAAGTTTTTAATGTTAAGACATTACTTGACCCCTGTGGTACTATTCAATGCATCCATCAGCACAATGTTTTGAGTGCGTTACTTTGAGTTCTACCGTAAAACGTGATTTTTCACCCGAAAAAAAAATCTTTTCCCAGCCATAATTTTTGCGTAGAGTTACTTAGTTTGATGTACAGAATTCTTGGTTGACGGCTTCGTGAAGGGTCCACTTATACCTCAGCCTACCCTTTTGAGGAAAACAAACGCGATGTTATGTTAATATACAATTCTTGTGCCACCTTCATCACGAAATCGGTGTCAAGTACTTTATACTTAACCACCTCCGTCAAAAAAAAGTGTTATGTGTTTGTCAATCAAATTGTCTCGTCATTACAATTAATAAGGAGAAAGTCTGAGTCAAAATATTATTACTTTCTTGCATTCTTTATTAACATTTCTTTAGATTTATAAAAAACGCCGTTAATTATTAATTAATTTTAATTACTGTTTTTGAAATCTTCTATTTGCTACCGGTATCGGAGAGGCGTAAATGACGTTGTGACGTCTGACAGGGGAGAATGGAAGAGAAAAAGTAATGGGCCCAAGTAACTACTAAATGGGACAAAATACACGGTGTAAACGGACCCTTCACGAAGCCGTCAACCAAGCATTCTGTACATCAAACTATGTAACTCTACGCAAAAAATATTGCTGAGAAACGATTTTTTTTTGGGTGGAAAATCAAGTTTTACGGTAGGACTCAATGTAACGCACTCAAAACATTGTGCTGATGAATGGATTGAACAGTACGGGGGTCGTGGAGGTGTTTAAAGTAAAAATCTAACATTCAAAAAATGTATTTGAAAAAAACCTCGTGAAAAAGTTGTAACTTTGACCCCCAATATCTCCGTAACTAGAAAGTTCCCTGGTATGGTCTAGAACAAAAAAATGATCGCAATGACGAAGAAAAAACAAGTGCCTTTCGGCTTCGTTAAGAGTCTTTTACATCCTTTAGAATAGTAATTTTCATAAAAGCTTGTCGAGTGATTACAAATGGCAAATAAAACTATACGCGTGTGTGTTTCTGTCTTGTGTTTTACTTTTCTCACATTTTGAAATTCCGGATGTTTTGGAATTCCCCTCGCATTCCGGACACGGATCTAAAAACTCGGACTTGGACGTGTGGCAGCCTTAAACAACCACCTTTTGTGATTATTTCGGGCTCAGCTCCAAGACTAACTAACTTGGAGAGACACACAAAGTCAGAAGACAAAACACAAGAGTTGCCTTTACTTACCCACCAGCCCCCCCTACCGGATAGAATGGCTTGTGGCTAAATGGCTGGTAGATCGTGGCTGGATAGAGTCTACCCAGACGTAAGCCCACCGTGATCGAGGCCCAAACTTCAAAACAATAATACATTACCTGAACCCAGTCTTAACTTGTACCAGTCAATAATTTAGACAAAACGAACGCTTATTCAATATTATATTGTGTTCAGTAACTATTCTGTCCACCCACTCGCTGCTTAGTCGTAAATATATGGAGGTATCGGGTTAGCTTCCGCTTTTACGAAATCCCTTTGTCTGTTATCCGTACTATATTATAAATGTGAAAGTGGATCTGTCTGTCCGTTCCTTAACGATAATCAGCCTAATATGTTCCCATTGCTGGGACACGGGCCTCCTCTCTATGAGAGGGGGTGGGGTGTAATCCACCACGCGGGCCCAGTGCGGGTTGGTAGATGTTACATGTCTTCGAATTTTTGGTTCTAGGACATGCCGGTTTCCTCACGATGTTTTCCTTCACCGTTTTGAGAGCAGTGGTGATGAAATAAATAACACAAAGTAATGCGCCTGCCTGGGTTCGAACCTACGAGTCCTGAGTTTACATTTGAAACATTCTCGTAGGGTAATTTCAGACCATAACGGATTTTTTTTAAATTTAGTATGAAATAAAAAAAAAAGTATTTTTGATTTTCTATTTTATTGAAAGTCTGAATTTTAATACCCTATAAAGATGTGCCACGACGGGGTCTACAACGGCTCTTAGCTCTAAGCCATTTGTAAAACACCATGTTTTTACCTTGTAGAACGCAAATAAATAAATAAATAAAAAGATTTCCCTGTAGTGTTAAACAATAACTAGGCCTTAGAGGTTAGATGAACTCAACGAACTCTTTATCATTAGTAAATAAACTTAAATATCTATCATTCATCCAAACACACACAGACTCAGTAAGGGCTGCACAAAAAACGATGGATTCCAACAAAAAGGTTCGGCGCACAATGATATTATCTATGGTACGGCGATCCCCGACCATTGACGTTACGGGCAATGATTAATGGTAACAGAACCAACAGATGGGGCGTTTGGTAGTAACGTGTTCTTAATTTGAATATGCAGGGTCAAATTGAATTAGCTAGTGGTACTTCACAGCTGTTCTGAGTATATAATTCTAATGACATACATAACATCACGCCTGTAATCCCCGAAGGGTTAGGCAGAGGTACACGTATACCTAATAGTACACCCACATTTCGCCAGTTATGTTTAAGTCCCATATGATAGGGGAGCGAGTAACCGTTATAGTGTCGGTGTTCCTTCCACCACGTGTATTGGATTTTTCAATTAGGAATTTCGTGATAGCAGCCCCCAATCTGGATTTGTACTTTATTATGTTTACCCCCTATTACATAAGACTTAGAAATAACATAGCGAAATAAGGGTGTATTAAAAAGTTAAAGACCCCTCTCTCCTAATAATATTTTAGTACAAGAGCTTGTTAGTCTATGACCTCCCGATCGCTATCATTAATCATAAACCTATCGACTCTTGTCCTATCATCATGATTTAACAAAAACACAATATTATGAATCATTCCGAAACTCTTTAGGATCTGCCCCTTGAAATATTTACCAGAAATATCGTGACGCAGAACGGTAAAAATAAGAGGAAACCGGTATAACTTAGTAAGTTATGATGTCTACCAACCAGCACTGGGCCCGCGTGGTGGATTACAGCCCACTTCCTCTCATAGACAGGAGGCCTGTGTCCCAGCAGTGGGGACATTATTCATTCTTATAATAACATCAAGCCATTTAATATCTTAAAAGACATAACATCACGCCTACTTTTTTTTGACTGACGTCTCGCAGGGCAACCTATGAGGCTGGCTTCTGTTTAACCGGACTATCCTTTGGGTGCCTTGAGTATAAGGCCTCCAGCCCGGGGGTGCTAATGACACCCTCGGTGGGGTACGTGCCTCAGCTTAGAGCGTCGGAGGGCAGCAAAGGGTCAGGGTGGATCGGAGAGAAATCATTGTTTCCGGGTAGATTTAGAACTACTGGCTCAGCATCGCGGGCTGGCTGTAGCAAGGGTCGGGGATCACGTCTACTCCCCCTTTTTTTTCTTTTTTTTTTTCGGATGGGCTCTGACTAAAACCCATCCATGTTCCTTCTTTGCCCATTGTGTTCCAGGGCCGCGGTATCTCTTTTGAACAGTCCCGCAGCCCTGGCAGTCGTCTTAGGTATTAGGCCCTTAGGTATTAGCCCCTTAGGTATTTATGTCAAATCAAATATTCTGATTTGATTTGAGTAGAATCTCATACAGGGTGTAACAAGACGATTAACGAAGCCATCAACCAAGCATTCTGTACATCAAACTAAGTAACTTTACGCAAAAATTATTGCTGGTAAATGACTTTTTTTTTTGGGGTGAAAAATCACGTGTTACGTAGTATTAGTACATTGTGCTGATGGATGCAATGAATAAATATTACGGGGGTCGTGGAGTGGTGTTTAAAGTAAAAATCTAACATTAAAAACATGTATTTAAAAAATAAAAACTTGTGAAAAAGTTGGAACTTTGACCCCCAATATCTCCGTAACTAGAAGGTTTCTAGGTATGATCTAGAACATAAAAAAATATCGCTATGAGGGGGTGAACAAGTACCTTTCAGCTTCGTTAAGGGTCTACACCCTTAATCATCTGCCAACCTTTTAAAGAGCCTTTTGGAGAGCAGCGGTGGCCCAGTGGTGGCGGTCCCGACTTACGAGCAGTAAGTCGTGGGTTCGAACCCAGGCAGACGCATTACTTTGTGTAATTTATTTCATCACCACTGCTCTCAAAACGGTGAAGGAAAACATAATGAGGAAATCGGTCCTAGAACCTAAAAATTCGAAGACATGCGACATCTACCAACCCGCACTGGGCCCGCGTGGTGGATTATAGCCCATTCCTTCTTATAGAGAGGAGGCCTGCGTCCCAGCAGTGGGAAAATTATAGGCTGCTGCTATGCCATGCTAACCTTTTAAAGACAATACATCAAAATCAAGAAAACTCACGAATCGACATAGCGGGAATGTTTCTTCCAAACCACGTTGAATTCAGTTGTCTAACGGTATGCAGCTGAATACCAGTATTTTACATGGAGCGACTGCCTATCTGCCTTCGACAACCCAGTAGCTGGTAGACTGGTTGTCAGACTTTCAAGCTTTTGACCACTCGAAACGACTTTTAATGATCTACAAATGATAGCCGAGTGCCAACTACATTTCACTCTTTTGGTCACCCATCCACAGACTGACCTCGACAAGTGTTGCTTAACCTTGAATACCGATCCATATGGGTGTTATTATTCACAATATCTCGACCTATTTAAAAATTGGCTCATAAGCCCATAACGGCATGCTCGCTACCCATACACTGCATGCTACAACATGCTATATGGATGTATATTAGCGCCTGTGCCTTGAGGCGGTCGGCAGGGAAATAAAAAAGTAAAACACAGGTATAAAGGTACGCATCAATGATATGGCGAGACTTTTTTTGGTAGGGATAGCAGAGAAAACGGATGTCGTTTTAATTAATTGGTAATTTTTGCTCGCTTAAACAAGATGTAATTGAAATAACAGAAAAACAAGTGATAAGAAGTTTTCAGTATGAACAACTTTAACTATAGACCGACCGCTTTAATGAGTCCTCCGCCTTGCCCCATCAAAGACACATTAAACGTCCACAAAGTCCTAGCAATATCCCACAGGTTATTTGCTTTAAAATAACCATAATCCACGTAGGTATTACGATACTAATTGAACCATACGTGATCAAACTTCAGAATATTCCATTTAAATTGATACCTTCGCGAGGACGAGTCCTCGCGAAGGCGGACTCGTCCTCGACTTAAAGCGGTCGGTCTATAGTGAAACCAACTCAGAAATTGCGAAATTGCTACCTAGATTTTGTCGAGTTCATCATCTGCCTAACCTGTTCCCAACTATGTTGGGGTCGGCTTCCAGACGGATACAGCTGAAGACCTGTATTTTACATGGAGCAACTGCCTATCTGACCTCCACAACTCAGTTAGTACAGGGTAATACGATACCCCTTGGTAAGACTGTTACCAGACTTTCAGGCCACTGACTATCTGTAACCACCCAGTGATCAGGACCTTATGGAGATTAATAACGATTACGGTGCTTCTTATTCTGTCTAAAATGCCAAATCCTTCGAGGTATACAGACGTCATTAATATATTATAACTAGAAGACGGGATATTTACCATGTTTATTGTTGTTTGTTTATTGTATAATTTTAGTGACCATGAAAGTTTAAAATCTTATGTTATTAATATATGTTAAAAAAAAATATATATATATATTTAAAAAATAATAATAATATCCTGCCCTTTTCTGCTAACCCTGCTCGGTATCTCAGTCAGAAATTTTTCGAATAACTCGCCGGCCGAGATGTTATCAGCACGTAACGTACCAGGTTCGATTCCCGACCGGTCTGTTAGATGTCTCTATAATACACGCTGGGACCAACCGAAATATTCAATTTTGATTGAATATTCTTAGTTGAAAATGTATGAACGTGTCTTAAGGTTAAGCAGTGCTTGACTCGGTTGGTTCGTGGATGGGTGACCACCCATCAGAAGAAAAAATCTGCTGTTTCCTACAAAAGTGCAATACCTATACGGTCAAAATGTATGGAACAGCTGATTTTTATAAAATATCCGATGAAAAATTTCTATGTGGGGCTTAGAATGATGTACTGAATACGCGGTAACCGTTTTCGCGTTGGTGTCTTTTCCACCCTGTATTTATTTGCATAAAGTGTTATAAAGCAGGACACATTCCCCCATAATAATAGCATGCTTAAAATATATTTTTTAGCCCATTTTGAAATACATGCGACCATTTTTATTTTTCAGTTTTATCATAAAAGATTTCACATGTCAAAGTAATGTCATCTGTCATTGTCACCCCCCGCGGGAAAGTCGTACAAGCAATATAGTTTACGAGAATGTAAAAATGAGTTTTTACGACTCAACCAATAGACATGTTAATTTATTTTTTTATTGTACAAGTGTTTTTTACTCTTGTTCTGAGCTACTGGGGTGTTACCAAACACTTTTATGGTAGAAGGTCTATGCAATGTCATAACTCAAAAATTTAGTTTTTTTTTTTTTTTGTAATTAAATACACTCGGCGTCAGCCAGCGAGCCATGGAACGAAGTATACTAGGAGTCAAAATTTCTAACTATATACGGAACAGTATACTTCGATCCAAGACCCAAATCGCAGACGTTTGCAACACAGCCGTTAAATTAAAATGGAACTGGGCAGGCCACATCTGCCGCATGTCGCATCAAAGTTGCGCAAAAGTGGCAACAGATTGGGTTCCGAACAACAGAACCCGGCGAGGCGGTAGACCCAGAAAGAGATGGCGTGACGAGCTGGACTCTTGTCAAAAGGATTGGGCCCAAATAGCCATAGACAGAGATAAATGAAAAGAGGTAACGGAGGCCTTTGCCCTGGAGTGGGACACATCAGGCTCATAATAATAAATAGTTAAAACTACTGGAGATTTATTGTGAAGGACTGTACGGTTGACATATGTCGGGCATGCCACCGTCCAGGCGAATCAAACCGTCACATTATTTCAGGGTGTTCTCGTCTTGCTAACGAAGAGTACTTGCATAGACACAATCTTGTAGCCAGGATTATCCATCAGTAACTTGCTCTAAAATACAACCTTGTGGAATCGGAAGTGCCATACTAAGTTTGAGCCCGACCCAGTTCTCGAAAATGGCAGTATCACATTGTACTGGGATCGATCCATCATCACTGACAGGCTACAATAGTAGCCAATAAGCCTGATATAGTGGTGGTGGATCGGTTGAAAAAGTTTCCGTTTGTAAACCCGATTTTGATGAAAACTAAAACTGAATCATTAGATTTTCGAAAAATCATTATTCCTATGAATCCAGCCCATTGAATTTGGAAACAAACACACTGTATTATTACACCATTCGATAGTTTAGCAGCACTTTTTACTCATCCTCTCCAAATGACCGAACCATCTAAGCATACTCTTTCGAATTTTTGTCACTACATCTTCTTTTAAACCGCAACGTCCTCGTAAATAATCTCTTGGTAAGTTTTGGGCCCTCTAGTCCCCGAATGCAGCTGAGTACCAGTATTTTACATGGAGTGACTGCCGTGCTTTCCGAGGCACGGAGGAAACTCGGTATGTAACGGGTGGTCACCAATCCACGGACCAAATGTGGTTGTAATATGCTACACCTCTGTCTAATCCTTCGGAGATTACAAACTTGGATTCTAAATCAAAATCTTCGAAGCTTGGAATACCTACTCAACGTTACTTATTTAGATTTTAATCATAGACTAAACCCTTCAAACGCCGCACCTCACGCAAAAAGCCCCTCTCTCCCAAAAAACGAAATACTCCCGATCAATTAAAAAGTAACAATGAAAATTTTGCGCAGTCCGATCAGTCGTGGCCTGGATGGACAAAACGCATAATTGTGCGATCGTTTTCCAAGAACGAATAACACAAAGAGATTCCGTAGTCATTAGGGGGAGCCGTCGTTTTTGTGCTGCGGACATATTGGCATGTGAGGGTTGACGCGAACTAGATAGGTTTGTAGGCTTGACTGTGTTTTTGGTAGGGCTAGGTGTATGCGTTTCGATCTTTAGTTATAAATATTAGTGTTTAGGGCTCGTGGCTAAATAATAACAGCCGCTCGGGTCGATCTTCTTGCCAAGACTGGTCCGTGGATAGGTGACCGCCCATTACCTTTATAGGTGCCTCCGTGCCTCGGACAGCATGTTAAGTCGTTGGTCCCGGCTGTCATTTGTAGATGTTTGACAAAAAATCATATCAAAAATCAATACAAACCTTATGACTTATTCATGAAAAAGTCATTTGTCATGGTTGCGAATCATATTTCGTTCAACATACAACCTGACACTGACCTGCAAATTGCAAAAAAAGAAAGATTTGAATTTCGCGAGTTACCCACAGCGCAGCCGTTGGTCCCGGCTGTCATTTGTAGATCTTTGACAGTCGTCACAGGTAGGCAATGGCCCGAAAGTCTGACAACCAGTCTTACTGCCTATCTGACCTCCACAACCCAGTTTCCGGGTAAGACAATATCAAGCGGTCGATATTCTTTCGGTCTTTTGACAAACCGTAACGACTGTCAAAAATCTACGATAAACAGCCGGACCACTGCTTAACAGGGAACTGGGGTTGCGATTCTCCATACAAATGTATTCGTCTTTTTTCTTCCAGAACAATGCTTCTAGAGCAAACTTTTTATTTCGAAAAATTAGGGTCTACTATAGGGACGTCCCTGTCATTTAATTTTTTCAGTATCTAACAAGTTAAGAAAATAATTATGACCCTCCAAAAATGGCCAAATGTGCTCCATTTTTACGACCGTGGTATGAGGACTAATAGACAAATTGGATAAGTTTTTAATTAAAAGAAATTGATAGCAATCTAGATATACATAGCATAAGCATAAGCATAATCAGCCTATTAATGTTCCCACTGCTGGGACGCAGGCCTCCTCTCTGTGAGAGGGAATGGGCTATAATCCACCACGCGGGCCCAGTGCGGGTTGGTAGATGTTACATGTCTTCGAATTTTTGGTTCTAGGACATGCCGGTTTCCTCACGATGTTTTCCTTCACCGTTTTGAGAGCAGTGGTGATGAAATAACTTACACAAAGTAATGCGCCTGGCTGGGTTCGAACCCACAACTTACTGCTCGTAAGTCGGGGTCTCCACCACTGGGCCACCGCTGCTCTGGACCTTATTTCATAGGATTACCTAAGACCTTACTTCATAGGATCTAGATATACACTTTCTTAAAATTTTATTCTCAAAAATAACTATAATAGAGACAGGGGAATACGAAACGTCGATCTCGTCAAAATTTTTATGATATAATCGGTCTAAGCTGCAGCTGTCCTTATCGCACTCTACCGGGGCAGGCTTGACGCAACGCAACGACAATAGTTCCTTCAAATACCTACCTCGCAGGCCCTGTTCCCTCTTAACGTGCTCACCGTCTCACGAAACAAACTCCGTATGCGATCTGTGTTTTTCTTGTAAAATTGATAGTAAAAAAACAAAATGGCGTCGCTAGTTAAAACTAACGCCACGAACCACAAGATCATTGTACAGCTAGACTTAACAGTTCGTACTTGGGTACTCTTTAAGGGTTTATTTCTACATTGCGATCGCACATCTACAGAGTGTTGTTTTAACGATGTGGTACCTGTAACTGTGGGTCTAAGGCCATACGACATACCTGGGATATACGACGAAACAAAGCCGTTAAAGAAGTACTTTGTTGTTAAAAACGTTGGATTTTAGTACCTTGTAACTTATAATACTTTGACTGTCTGGTTGATCGAGCGGTTGTAGCATGGGTTCGATTCGCGGGTCGTGCAAAGTGATATTAGATTTTTTTCATTAGGAATTTCTCAGTAGCAGCCACGGAGTCTGAATTTGTGCCCGGTTGCTGGCAATAGGCTCACTTATTACATGGGACTTAAAAATAACTGGCGAAATGTGGATGTACTATTAGGTACACCTCTGCCTAACCCTTCGGGGATTACACAGGTCTGATGTTATGTTATGTTAAGGTGTAAACGGACCCTTCACGAAGCCGTCAACCAAGCATTCTGTACATCAAACTAGGTAACTCTTCGCAAAAATTACTGCTGGGAAACGAATTTTTAATAGGGTGAAATATCACGTTTTACGGTATGAGTCTAGGACTCAATGTAATGCACTCGAAACATCGTGCTGATGCATGCTTTGAATAGCACGGGGGTCGTGGAGGTGTTTATAGTAAAGTTATAAAATTAAAAACTAATATTAAAAAAAAGTAACTTATGAGAAAGTCGGAACTTTAACCTCCGATATCTCCGTAACTAGAAGGTTCCCAGGCACACCTGGATAGACCACAGTCTAGAACGAAAAAAATATCGCAATGATGGAAAAAACAAGTACCTTTCAATTTCCTTAAGGATCTATTAACACCCTGTATACATCAAGTGAAATTGGAAACATGATTTTGAACTAAGTTTAACTTATTCACTTCTAATTTTCCTAACTCTATTAACCCGTTCTGGTATTAACCACGTTATTATGTATGGTCAATAAAATAAGAAATATAGTCGTTCAGTGACGCCTCTAAACTCAGTATAAAATAAATAAGGCCAAAGACATACCATGCGACTATTTGTTGCGACAAACGCGTCGCAACTACAAGCGTCATTAATATTTATTGTGTCTTATTTAAATTATTGTTTACAAGCTTTTGCCCGCGGCTTTGCTCGCGTTAATTTAGGATTTGTCAATCAATTCGGGTTGTACTCTGCTTGTAATAATATAATTCAATCATGATTCGAAAGACACGTGGCGCCATCTATTATCATAAGAACGTTATTGTTGTTTTCCTCGAGAACAGTACTTGTTTTCGGGATGAAAGGTACCCTATGTCCGTGTCAGCCAGAGTCTGGATCTGTGCCCGGTTGATGGCAATAGGGTCGCACCTTATCACATGGGAATAAACAATTACACCTCTGCTAACCTTTCGTGGGTTACAAGCGTCATTAATATTTATCTCTTCTTATTTAAATAATTGTTTATATCTTATTAATATGTTTTAGTTGATTATTTATTTTGTGTATGGTGTTGTATGATAATCTATGGTTTGACATATCCATTTGGCTTTTGAGTTCAAACTGGTTTGGTAGGATCTTGTCCAATTTGGTTATTAAATATTGGTAGAATATTTGAACGGTATTTCATTACAACATTTTTTATTCTTAGCAATTTTTATAGTCTCTAAAATTATGGTTTACTTTTACATCACCATCTGCCAGCCTTTTCTCAACTATGTTGGAGTCGGCTTCCAGTCTAACTGGATGCAGCTGAAGACCAGGATTTTACATGAAGAGACTGCCTATCTGACCTCCACGACCCAGTCGGGTCCATTTAGTCCTGGATAATACGACACCCCTTGGAAAGACTGGTCGTCAGACTTTCGGGCCACTGACTACCTGTAACGACTGTCAAAAATCTTCAAATGACAGCCGAGACCAAAAACTAAATAAATGAAATATATATCCCGTTTCTACTGTTAATGATTACGTGTAACGACTGTCAACGTGCTTTCCGAGGCACGGAGGAAACTCGGTACGTAATGGGTGGTCACCCATCCACGGACCAACCTGGTATCAGTCAATCAGTATGAAAAAGTCCTTATATTATCAAAAGTACTTAAGATATTTTTTATATGTTAATCAATGCAAAAAAATCTTGTCCATCCGTGTAATCGTATTACTAAGATCATTAGTTTTTTTTCTGCGCATCGTTGATTTCATAACTGGTGATATTTATGTTATTTCGTCGTAATTTCCAATAATTTTTACATTAAGTATTTTATTGAAATAGTTTTCTTGTATTGACGTTTATTTTTTATGTAGTTTGTATAAAAATACAAGTAAAAAGCCGGCCAAGTCCGAGTCTGACTCGCGCATGAAGGGTTACGTTACGTACCATCGTAATAGGGGAGCCCCCTTTAATTTATTTTATTATTTTCTAAACTTATTTTCGGTTAAGATACTAATTCCTGTTTTCACTAACACTAAACAAATCGTTTTGAACCCTCGACTCAATGCCGAAAGTTAAAATGGAATACTGAGAAAAAAAACACACATTACCTAATTTGTCGTTTTGTGTTTATCGTGAAACACACAAAATAAGTATCAATATAGATTTTACCGTAAACATCTAACGCTATTATATCCTTTACTTAATTTATAAATGTATTACTGATTTATATTAAAACACGAAGGAAATGATAAAATGCTTACAAATGGTCAAATTCGTAGCGGACTCGTCAAATTTATTGCTAGTGAGGGGAAAGGGCCGAAAAATAAAAGCCAAAGACGAATGAAAGACGAAAATTATTCAATGTTATAATTGATTGTTTAGGGCGAACCAATAGATTATTACGGAAAAGACATCCTAACTCGTTCCGGGAATCTCTGATGGAGTCTGCTTTTAGTCTAACCAGATGCAGCTGAATATAAGTATTTTACATGGAGCGACTGCCTATCTAACCTCCATAATCCAGCTAGTACTGGGTCTTATCTTTTGGTGGTTACTTTCGAGCCACTGACTACCTTTAACGACTGTCAAAGATCTACAAATGACAGCCAGGACCAACAGCTTAACGTGCTTTCCGAGGGACGGAGGAGACTCGGTATTTAATGGGTGGTCACCCATCCACAGACCAACCTAGGCAAGCGCGGCTTAATCTAAAGACCGATCCGAGCGGCTGTTTTATTTAGCCACGAGCTCCTCGACACAAAAAATATTGCTTATTTAATAGTTATAGGATGGGATGTCCCAACACTATTATCTCGAGGTCACAAACAAGTTCGGAAAGTCGTGGATTTTTATTAAAATTCGATCATTCGTATCTCTTTCTTACATTTAGACCTAATATTATTACAAATATTACTAAAAACTTGTATTTTTTGCCGTAATCATAACATAATTCGATGTTGTTTTTGAAAAAAAAAGTAATATTTGTCGAAGTATCGATTTCTTGTATGTTAATTAGATTCCCTAAATGAATAGGTCATAGGATATACACAGGCCTCCTCTCTATGAGAGGGAATGGGCTGTAATCCACCACGCGGGCCCAGTGCGGGTTGGTAGATGTGACATGTCTTTTTGTTAAAGTTCTAGGACATGCCGGTTTCCTCACGATGTTTTCCTTCACCGTTTTGAGAGCAATGGTGTTGAAATAAATTACACAAAGTAATGCTCCTGGGTTCGAACCCACGACTGACTGCTCGTAAGTCGGGACGCCACGACTGCGCCTCCGCTGCTCTATTTTCTGTTAGAAAAGGTTTTATTATGACATGGTAGGTCTATTTAAAATACTGGTATTCAGCTGATGTTGGTTAGACTGTAAGCCGACCCTAATGTAGTTGGGGATGATTAGGATGCACTTAATCATCACTAATAGCCTTCCATTTTCCAACGTGTTAGGGTCGGCTTCCAGTCTAACTGAACGCAACTGTATACCATTACTTTACATGGAGCGACTGCCTATCTGACCTCCACAACCAATTAGTGCTAGGTAATACGATAAGACCTCTTGGTAATACTGGTTGTCAGACTTTCACGCTACTGAATACCTGTTTCAACTGTCAAAGATCTAGAAATGACAGCCGGCACCATCGGCTTTACGTGCTCTCCACCGTGCTTTTCGCCAGTAAATGGGTGTTCACGCATCCACGGACCAACCTAAGCAAGCGCAGCTTAACCTGAAGATAGACCCAAACGGCTGTGTGTATTATTTAACCCACGAGCTCCCCTAAATCAAACTGACCATTGACCCAAAAACGATCAACTGATCAACTCAACAGTTTAATGTAATTTCTTTTCACGTCGACTCTTCGACGTTCTGTCATATTTTTTCTCTAAACTATTCGAAATAAATCAATTACTACACTCGGCCATCCTGGACAATGTCAGTCGTGACTTTTGACCTTAAGACCTTAAAATTTGAGGTCACGAAAAACGTTAAATCGTGCCACAGTGACTTTTGAACGCATTTTTTTGACCACATGACATTGATACGGTCGGGTGAAAGAATTTATATAAAAAAGTGTCTTTTGAAATAAAATTTTATAAAAAGTGACCCGAGTGCTTCGCTGGTCTAGTGAGCGTAATCGCGACTGCTGAGAATGAGGTCCTGGGTTCGATTCCCGGGTTACACAAATTGTTATTAGATTGTTCAATCGGGAATTTCTCAGTAGCAGCCACGGAGTCTGGGTTTGTGCCCGGTTGATGGCAATAGGCTCGCCCCCTATTACATGGGACTTAAAGATAACTGGCGAAATGTGGGTGTATTATTAGGTACATCTCTGCCTAACCCGTCGGGGATTACAGGCGTGATGTTATGCTATGTAAACTTAGACTCCGTGGCTGCTACTGAAAAATTCCTGATGGAAAAACCAATAACACTTTGCCTGCCCCGGGAATCGAACCCAGGACCTCATGATCAGCAGTCGCGCTTGCGACTACTACACCAACGAGGCGGTCATGTTATTATTAATAATCATTTATTAATAAATTGAAAAGTTGTTATATTAATTGACCCCAGTTACTTAAAACTTAATAAGTGTAAAATTATAAGACATAATATTAAAACACCCACATTTCAATAAAAATAAAACTCAAACAAATCGTATCAAACATAAGATATCACGATGATATCACAGTCGTTACTAAACTCGTAATTATCGTGTTTTCTTAACCACTTATTTAACAACATTTTTGTTAAGATTTTATTGAGATGATCTTGATTACCTGTATTTAAGATATAACCAGCGTAAATACATCTCGCAAACTTTATAGAAATATCATTAACGTGCAATAACATCACGCCTGTAATCCTCAAAGGAATAAGCAGAGGTGTACCTAATAGTACAACCAATTTTCGCCAGTTATGTTTAACTCCAGGGATAAACAGGGATCCGCTGGATGCGAGACGCACGGGACCGGTCAATGTGGCGACACTTGGGGGAGGCCTATGTCCAGCAGTGGACGTCTTTCGGCTGAAATGATGATGATGATGTTTAACTCACATGTAAAAGAGGCCATCAACCAGGCACAAATCCAGATTCTGTGTCTGTTACAAAGGGATTCCTGATGGAAAAACCCAATAACACTTTTACCGACCTGGGAAGCAAACGTCGTGCTCATCAGGCGCGATTGTGACCACTACACCATCGAGGCAGCATCAAATTTAACACGTTTTTGTAAATATTTTATCCATTCACTTAGGTGGTAACTGGTCTAACTGTTCAAGGTGATCATCATTTTACTCTTACTCAAAGTATTAATGGTCGGCAACAAGTCTTCTTCTTCCATACTTCTCTATTACTCGTCATCTCAGCAGTCGCCTCCTTTCTAGACATATCATCCTTCACACAGTCCCTCCATCATTTCTTCAGTGGCCCTCAACTCTTATAGCCAACAAATACAGAGTGTAGCAAAAAGGTGTGGTCATGTTTATGGATGTGAAACACCCATCCAAATAAACAAGTTTCTCCACGGAACCCACATCGTAATTGCGAAAAAAAACGACCTGACCCATACGTTAAGGTCGAGTAGGTATTAAAATTTTGTATAGGACAGCTAAATATTTTTCGCACTATACAATTTGTTAAAAAAATCTGTCGTATCCGAAACAGACAGATAAAAATGATATTACCAAATAAAATACGAAACATGAAATATTCATGAATCAATTTTAAAATGCATGATTTTTGTGCTGAAATTATAAAAATTTCCCTAAAATCTAACAAACTTTTCAAACGTGGCAACACCATCTTGGGCATTATTATGTTCGATCGTCAATTGTTTGTTTATGAAGTTACTACATGAGAAGCGACCGGAGTGTCACCGCCCGCGCTCCTGTGCTGCCATGTAACTTTCCTCATTTGAGTACATTTTTTTTAGTAATTTTTACGGGGTTTTTTTTTACTTGTTATTCAAAAAGGATTATAAAGGGTGTAACAAGACCTTTAACGAAGCCGAAAGGCACTTGTTCTCCCCGTCATTGCGATCATTTTTTTGTTCTAGACCATACCTGGGAACCTTCTAGTTACGGAGATATTGGACGTCAAAGTTCCAACATTTACACATGTTTTTTTTTCTATACTATTTTTCTAAAATGAAACTTAACTTTAAATGCTTCCATGAAACGTATACTATTCAACGCATCCATCAGCACAGTGTTTTGAGTGCGTTACATTGAGCTTTACCGTAAAACGTGAATATTCATCCAAAAAAAAATTTGTTGTTTCCCAGCAATCATTTTGGTAGTACACTGTTTCATAGACAAAAGTTTTATAGAATTTTGTTTCATATAATTTTTTTCTCATATTATCATTTCATAGAATACTCAATACGCAGAATACTTACTTCGAAAAAAAATAAATCGTAGATTTTTGTTACAAATGCCACAATGCCTTATGTTGATGTGGTGAGTAGTGTATACAAAACAACATTAAAAATAGGGGTACGATAGACGCATTCGAGTGTGTGCATTTATTTATAAAATTATGGATAGCATAACGTGTACTTTTACATTTTCGTTGAAATGAAATACCATGGAAAAATACACCGAACAAACAATATTCGTTAAAAAATAATTTTACAGTTTTGATAAGTTTGTTAAATAAAAAAAATGTGATTAGAAAATTCATTGAATTGTATTTCTGTGAAATATGTTTCATTGAAGTAAATAGTCGTTAAAACAATAATATTAGAAATAAAAATACAAGAACCAAATATTATATGAAACATTTTCGGCGAACCGAAATTCTATGAGATATCTGTCTGCGAAACAAGGGGACACCAATAATTTTTGCGTCGAGTTACTTAGTTTGATGTACAGAATGCTTGATTGACGACTTCGTGAAGGGTCCGTTTACACCTTGTATAAATATTATCTAATATCGTTACATAATACAATCAGGAATCGGACAGACTTTTTAAACATATTGTAGAAGTATCGAATATCAAGATACGATTATAAATTGTCTAGTTTCCGAATCGCCTACGACAAGCCATAAGTCAGACATATTTTGAAAGTCTAAGACTCCAGCCGTTAGGTAACAGTGAGCCTAGATACCGACTGGATTACTCATAGAACAATAGTTACACAATAGTTTTGACTAATAATGTAGCTTGAGTTCATTTGAGAAATAGGATTAAGAGGTTTTAAGATAATCCGGAGTATGCCGTAAAACCAAGTGGCTACCATGACGTCTAAAAGCAGGAGTACTTCCTGTGTGGGAAATAGATGGCGCTAGACGACATGTATAGCTCTATCTCTTTCCCACACTGGGTTTACTCCTGCTGTATGGCGTCATAGTAACTCCCGTAGTAATCTAGAATCTGAAAGGCGAAAGAAAACTTCGTGACGAAACCGGCATGACCTAGAATAAAAAAGTCGAATGGGTTGATCCGTGAATGGGTGACGTGAATGGTTACAATTAGATGACATTTATTTTTATTACTGACCTTTTCTTAATTTTTTTTGTTATTAATCATAATTATTTACATTATATACAGACTACAAATAGAACTATTATATTATATTTGTAGTCTGTATATAATGTAAATATAATTAATAACAAATAAATTAACTCTATTTTTTTTAAATTAAATTTGACATTCCATTTTAATTAATGATTATTCACCGAAAATTAGATGACATAATATTAATCTTTTTAGCACATTTTTTTTTATTAGAACCTAATAACTTTTGTTTGTTTTGTATTATTTTTTTTTAAAATCGAATGGGTATCATTATAGTTTTGAATTTGTTATTCTTTGACATGTTTTTCAATTGTAATCTTTTAATGCACTGTTTTTTTTTTTAGTATTTTTTACAAAATTTCAACACAATTGTATATTGTTCAAAAATAAATTACTTACGACTTATGACCACGCATTACATACCGAGTTTACCGCGTGGCTTTTACGTGCAAACATTACAAATACACAAGACTAATTGCATCATCAATTGTATGACATCAATGAGTAATTTAATTTAAATGAAATCAATTTTTAATTTTTAAGTAGTATGAAATCAATGTACTTATGTATCTGACGTGAATGAACGACTATATTAATGCATGCCGAATGATGGACGTTGACTTAGGACGAATAATGATTTTAATGTTAAATTAATATGGAACCAGCATTAAATATTGTACACCTTATAGGTATGTTACAGCGATCCTTTATAATAATCATAAGAACTAATAATTCACCTGACAAACAATAAATGAATTTGAATTTATAGTTTAAGATAATTTCTTAATATAGCATCCAAGGATACATAAACACATTATAAAACAACATTGAAAGCTATTGTTTCACCAGTTCTTAATCAGTATTATTTAAATATTCAAACCACAATCTAATTTTCATAACCTAATTCGCATGCTGTATCAATTATGTCAATCTGACAGACAGCTCCATAGAAACGACCAAGTTCACTCACAGATAACTTATACATCAAAGTCATTACGCGGCAAATTCAAACATACTTAAATGAAGTGTCAAGCACTTTGTTTACACGAATAAGCCTTCCAGATCTGAATATTACGGTGAACACCACATCAAAATCCTATGCAAAGATTTGTACAGAAAAGAGTCCACACCCGAGACGTCTGTCAACGATCTACAAATGACAGCTGTCATCTGTCAGGGCAATCCAGACATCAGTACGACTAAAGTCAAAGGTTTATTAAATAATATCTCAAACGAAAGACTCTTTGGCTTTTCCGAAATATGATCGGCGAAACTCTGTACTTTTATAAGATTTTAAACTATCACGGTTATAAACGGAATATTTACCATGTTTACCGATTCTGTACTTTTGTTTTTGTTCTGTATCCACGAATAAACTCATCATGCCTGCCTTTTCCAAACTATATCGCGGCCGGCTCCCAGTCTAACGGCTAGAAACTCTATGGACATCCCTTTAATTTAGTGTGGTCACTTTTGTTTCTATATTTATACCTTGCAAATGTTAGCTTCTTAAACAGATGCAGCCTAAGATCCATATTTTACAGGTCCATACACAGATCGGCTTATAATAAGCATTCCTTATAAGACAAGAATTGCTTAGAATCAAAGAGAGGACCCCCCATGATTTGCCCTCCGCTTGATCTATAACTTACTAGCTACGTCCCACGGCATTGCTCACATGTTCAATACATAATTTAATAAGATAAATACTAGGTATGTCATGAACTTTAGATACTAAACTCGTTGTGTATTTGTTATCAAAATCAATTTGCTAGTTTACCTGCGGAAAGTCAGACAAGCAGTCTTACAAAGGGGTATCGTATTACCCAGTATTAACTGGGTTGTGGAGGTCGGATAGGCAGTAGCTCCATGTAAAATATTGGTACTCAGCTGCATACGATTAGACTGGAAGCTGAACCCAACACAGTTGGGAAAATGCAGACTGATGATGATTAGTGCATTATTATCATTCCTAACTATGTTAAGGTCGGCTTACAGTCTAACCAACATCAGCTGAATACCAGTATTTTAAATAGACCTACCATGTCATAATAAAACCTTTTCTAACAGAAAATAGAGCAGCGGAGGCCCAGTCGTGGCGGCCCCGACTTACGAGCAGTCAGTCGTGGGTTAGAACCCAGGCAGGCGCATTACTTTGTGTAATTTATTTCATCACCACTGCTCTCAAAACGGTGAAGGAAACATCGAGAGAAAACCGCCTTAGAACCAAAAATTCGAAGACATCAACATCTACCAACCCGCACTGGGCCCACGTGGTACAGCCCACTCCCTCATAGAGAGAAGGCCTGTGTTTTCCAGTAGTGGGAATATTTAGTCTGATTATGGTTATGCTAACAGAAAATCTACAGACAAAAATTCAAACACATTTAACGAATTCATAACCCAACTTTTTCTCATAGAATCGTTAACTTTTTTGGGCTTTTCAAACAAAATATGCTTCCGGGCCCAACGCCTATAGAAATGCTAATTCTCGATATAATAGATGTATCTTTAAATCTTTTGGAACTACAGTTATCTGAATGGAAGATGTCTTTATTGTCATAACTTAAGAGTAATTTTGTGAGTAAAAATGGGTCTCAGAGTCTCTTGTACGTTTGAGGACTGGATGGTCGGTAATATTTATTTTCTCCTGATTATAATGGGTGTAAAAATACCCGATACGATGCCGAAGGGTATTTGTTCTCTCCGTCATTGTGATAATTTTTTAGTTCTGGACCATACCTGGGAACCTTTTAGTTACGGAGATATTGGAGGTCAAAATTCTGACATTTTCACAAGTAAATTTTTTTTTTTTAATACTAGTTTTCAATATTATAACTCTACTTTTAATACCACAACGGCTTCCGTACTATTCAATGCATCCATCACAATGTTTTGAGTGCGTTACATTGAGTCCTACCGTAAAACGTGATTTTTCACCCCAAAAAAAAATCGTTTTCCAGCAATAATTTTTGCGTAGAGTTACTTAGTTTGATGTACAGAATGCTTGGTTGACGGCTTCGTGAAGGGTCCGTTTGCATCTTGTTTAATATACTTATAAAATGGTTTTTCTTGACTGACCGAACCCATAGCTCAAACCACTGGCCGAATCGAGATAAAGTTTGGTATAAATATAGATACTAACGCAACCGCTAATTCAACCCCTACGGAGGAAATCAGAGTTGGAACATAACATAACAATACACCTGTTATCTCCGAAAGGTTAGGCAGAGGTCTACCTAATAGTACACCCATATTTCGACAGTTATGTTTAACTCCCATGTAATAGGAGGCGAGCCTGTTGCCATCAACCACCTGGAGAAGCTGGTGCGGTTCGGCTAGTGATGTGATTGCGTGATTGTTCTAGTAGTCGAAAGCAGGACTGCTGAGCATGGGGTCTTGGGGTATGTCCCCATTTTTGGCAGAGTTTTTATTATGATTTTCCAATATCAATATCGCTTATGATGCGAAGGAATGAGGAAAATGTAGTGATGAAAATAAAGTAAATGGCTTTAAGTGTAGAGGAAAGACGAAGCGATGGATGGACTGCGTGAAGGATGATACGGCTAGAAAGAAGGTGGCTGTGATGACGAGTAATTGAGAAGTATGGAAGAAGAAGACATGCTGCGCCGACGTCGAAATAAATCGGGATAAGGGCTGGAGAATGGTATGATGATCAGTTCGTCGTCTGAATTTGTACCAGGTTGGGTCTGTGAGTCATCTTTTGAATGCAATATGGGACTTAACATTACTAGCAAGATGAGAGTGTAAAATACACGTCTGCCTTACCCTTCGGGGATTACAGGCGTGATGTTATGGAATGTGTAAAAATGGATACAACTTGGAAATGTCTGTGAATGCGAGTTAACAGTTCCCGAGGTCAAAGAGTGCATAAAGAAGTTAAGTGTTTAGATTTTTACGTTTTATTGTTTGTTTGCATTAATATCATGATAACTAGTTAATTTATTGGGTGTTTAACATTAATTTTTAGTATTATTGACATTAGACGTGTAAGTTGAAGTATTTTTGGCCTACAAATTTTAAGCTGTTAAGTCTAACTAGCGCTTGTTGTATGTCATTATGGTTTTCAGTAAATATACTCGTACTTATTATTTTATTTATCAGTTAAATTGTATAAATGAAGATCGTGCAGATGAAAACTATGATCGTCATCAGTCTGCCTTTTCCAAACTGTGTTGGAGTCGGGAACCGAATGCAGCTGAATACCAGTACTATACATGGAGCGACTGTCTATCTGACTTCCACACTGTAGTACTGGGTAATACGATACCTTTTGGTAAGACTGGTTGTCAGACTTTCAGGCAACTGACTACTAGATTAAAACTATGACACGTTGTCAAAATCTGAAGATAAGATATCAATGTTTCTGTAAATTCACAACAACACTCATTTAATAAAATATAATACATAACTCCAACTAACCTTTCAGAAGATTAATTCCAAAATAAAAAACTCCAGGAAATGTCAATAAAAAATTCGATAATGTCACTTCCTCACAAACACAAACACAGCGGTTTTCATTGAACACAAAAAAGTACTTCAACTAAATTCCAAAAGTGTCGTATCTCCTTTTCAAAAACAAAAAATTCTAATTTCAAATATTTGAACGCACGTCTTCTCGCGAACGCAACTTGTTTCAAACTGAGAATGCCTGTACTTTACACCGTGGATAAAGACATATACCCGTCTCTCTTTAACCTTCGTGCAAGGCTAAGTTAGAGAGAGCTAGCAACAATGGCATGCATTATGGTAGACTAAGTGGACGTTTTTTTTTTTAATTTCTGTGAAAGATCTATAGATCTTTATAGCAGTCGTGAGTTATGCCTTCGCAGTTGTATCCATTGAGTATGGACTATAATATTGGTAGTTTATGATTGTTTTTTTTATTCCGATATTTGTTTTAAAGGCGTTTATAAATCTATGGTTGTGGAGCATAGTTGATTGGTGTGATGAATTAATTAGTGCTGGTAGTCATATCAATTAGTGATGCTTGTTAATTAATGAGATTTTGAATATATTACGTAATGGGAGGTTTTTTATGGTAGTTTGTGAGAACTATGTTTATTTAAGAAGTTGTGATCATGGTCTATAGGTATAAATGTATAATATCGTCAGAGATGGTATGGAAAGACTGATTCTTTGGTTTAGTGGTCGCAAGCGCGACTGCTGAGCATGAGGTCCAGGGTTCGATTCCCAGGTCAGACAAAATCTTTCTCAGTAGCAGCCTCGGAGTCTGGATTTGTGCCCGGTTGATGGCAATAGGCTCGCCCGCTATTTAGTACATGGGACTTAAACATAACTGGCGAAATGTGGGTGTACTATTAGGTAGACCTCTGCCTAACCTATCGGGGACTACAGGCGTGATGTTATGTTATAGTATGGCTTGTGATGGAGGACTGAGAAAAACTTCGTGGGGAAAGTTTTAAGTATGAATGTGGATGGCTGTAAGAGTAGTTATATTTAAGTCCCATGTTATACAGAGCGAGCCTATTGCCATCAACCGGGCACAAATCCAGACTCCGTGACTGCTACTGAGAAAAAATTTGCCCAAACTGGGAATAGAAACCCAGGACCTCATGCTCAGCAGTCGCGCTTGCGACCACTACACCAACGAGGCTGTCCATAGGAACTATGTTACCTAATAATTGGTCAGATAGGCAGTCGCTTCATATAAAATTCTGGTATCCAGCTGCATCCGGTTAGACTGGAAGCCGACCTGACATAGTTGGCAAGAAAAGGTAAATGAACATGAAAGATACAGTCAACAGCAACGTGTTGCTTTAACAGCGGCTTTATATCGTAGCGCTAAGGCCGGTTTTCGCAGTTCAACTGTTAATACTTACATGCGGTAAACCTTACATAAATATAACTGCAATATATTTGTTTAAATAACAGTCTTCGGTATGTATAAGTGTTATTTCAATTGGAGAAATAAAAATGAGTTAGTATGTTGTACTGGTGTGTACAAAATTGTTAAGCGTTTAATTTATTTTTATTTTTTTAGGATACATAACAAGCGTAAGCATAATCAGCCTATTAATGTTCCCACTGCTGGGACGCAGGCCTCCTCTCTATGAGAGGGAATGGGCTATAATCCACCACGCGGGCCCAGTGCGGGTTGGTAGATGTCACATGTCTTCGAATTTTTGGTTCTAGGACATGCCGGTTTTCTCACGATGTTTTCTTATGATACTCTCTCTTTTATTAATATAAAGCTCACAACAGATATTTGTATCGTTTGATTTGCCTACGTCAAAATATTGTTATTTTTTATGTTTTATTGATAACTAGCACTTGGCCCGTGACTTCGTCCGCTAAAATTGTGATAGCTCGGTTAATATGCATGATATAAATATAATTTTTAGCGTATAGCACCCACCATTAATGTAGCTTTCTGCCAGTGAAAGAATTTTTAGAATTGGATCATTAGTTAAGGAGATTACCCCCTACATACATACTTTCAAAAAAAATTTACATCTTTATAATATTAGTATAGATGACATTACAATATTGTCTCACTCAATCTGAAAAATCTATCGTTCCATGGGCGAGACTATGAACTCACTTAGTTGACATTTAAAAAATATATGTCGCAGCGCTGGTATTCTAATGTCTATTACTCAGCATCTCAGCAGTCACCCCCTTTCTATCCAGATCATTCTTCACACAGTCCATCCACCGTTCCTTCCATCCCAAATTCCCAATACAATTATGTTAATAAAGAATTATATTTATTATAATAAATATAATTATTTTTATTTAGTATCATTTTTTTTTTATATTTCTAAATGTTTTTATTTGGTTTTTTCTAAGGAATATTTAAAAAAAAGTAATTGATTTGTAAAGATATAAATAAAGGAATTAACACGACATTATTACGAGAGAACGTCATTAACTTCGCCATACTCATTATTCTCCCAATCTTGGGGAGCCCTGGGTCTGTCGGTGTCAAATTAACATAGCAGCCGTGATGAATCTTACACCTGTGGGACCTGAGGTGTGTGCACAATGTGGGTAAAAGGACCCCAACATATTTTATTTTTTTTGTGGATGAACGGATCTTAGGCTATGGAGTATCTGGGTTGTGGAGGTCAGGTGACAAGAGATGGCGCTATACGACCTGTGGAGCTCTGTTTCTTTCCCACACTGGAAGTACTATTGCTTTGAGACGTCATAGTTACCACCCAGATAGGCAGTCGCTCCATGTAAAATACTGGTATTGAGCTTCAAACTTAAACTCAAAGCATTTATTTTTTAAAACTACCTGCAGCCCACGATCTTCGTCCGCGTGAAATTATTATAAAAATATTACTTCCCTATTTGAATCAGATTTAGTTAATTTTTTATTCACGGAAACCTAATCTTTTTTGTAAAATATGTTACTGCTTATAACATCAGCTATCTGCCAGTAAGTCCCGTTAAAATCGGTGCAACCATTTTGGATATTAGCTGGAACAAACAGACAGACACATGGAAAGACAGACAAAAAAAAACTAGCTGTGCCCGCGGAACAATCCCTCCAGCAAAACATTCATCTGTTAAGTTAAAAGAACTTGACTCGGAATATAGATCGCAACAACAAACTTTAAGACTGTGTCCCCATCGAATGACATTTTCATGAAATAGTCATTCAATAGCATTAAATGAACTTAGAGGGTTGTATTGATGACTTTAATGATTATAATTCTGTCCATACATACGTGTTACGCTCGCGAATCATATTTTGTTACACATACGGCGTGACACTGACCTGCAAATTTCAAAAAACGTAAGAAAAATTGAATTTCCTGTGCTACTCTGGCGCTTCCACCTTAAAAATGCTGACTCTCTGGTTACTTAGTTCTGCTACTGCAAATATTCCGACACCCGAAATTCTTGTCCAACTCCACTGTGCAAACGCCCTAGCTCATCAATCATTATCCAGAATCCCCGATTCATTGATATAATTAGATTTGGCAAAAATAAAAAAAAGTAAATCCAAGATGGCGACCGCATTGTACTGCTTGAGCGATATTAATGATATTTTTGACGGACTTTAATAAAAATCGCTCTTAAAACACTTTGATTAATTACTTTGAGTACAATATTGGGTGTCTTTACGCTAATTATGAAGAATTGAGTGAAGTTTGAGTTTTATATTAATTAGTTATTACTTTTAGATTACATTTTTGGCAACAAAGATCGGAGTAGCCTTAGTAGCCTATGGACGAAAATGAATTACCCTAATGATGAATGTACCTGTCAAAATTAGTTGATTCCCTGTTCATTGTCCTCTCTCCTGTTGCTGGGTGCTAACATTATGAAACACTAGTATACGCCCGAGACTTTGGCCACGTGGAGTTCGGTATTTGTCCCACGGGTATATACTACAGAGATAAGATATATCCTATGTGTTAATTCAAGTTATAAACCATCTGTATGTCAAATTTCATCCAAATTCGTCCAGATGCATCAGGCACATATGGGTTGCCATCACGGAGACAAATCAGCTGTTCCATACATTTCAGATCTTGCACTTTTGTCTTTTGTAGGAAACAGCAGATTTTTTTTTTTAATTACTGATGATTAATATCTAAGTGGATGTACTGAATACGTGGTAACCGTTTTTGCGTCGGTAGCCCTTCCAATTTCTATTTAATTTTGTCCTGGCAAATTTCTTTTTTTCTTAAAACTCATTTATCTCCAAAATATGTAAGTCTTAACAATTAAAAACTAACTAACAAAAGCTACTTCTCAAAACTTGCCCCTTGATATCTTTCCGACATTCCTTAGCCATGTTTCATTGTAGAACCACGTCTTTAAGTATTTGAACTAAACAAAAAAAACATAAAAGGTAGTCTTTCGATGTTTATCTTGATTAGTACGACATAAACCTTTTCTTTTGGGGCATTTTTAGTTCGTTTGTCATTTGTTTTTCGGTCCCTTTTTACGCAAAAAATGACCTATGACGCTTGTGTTCGTGGCTGTTCGAAAATTGGGACATGTTTTAACGTGTTCTTTAATAAATACATCTTTCTAGTACCTCGTTGGTCCAGTGGTCGCAAGTACTACTGCTAAGCGTGAGTTCCTGGGTTCGATTCTCAGGTCGGGCAAAGTGTTTTTGGTTTTTGGATCAGAAATTTCACGACCTCTAGTATAACCCCGTCCAAGGAATACGTCGAGTTTGCCTGTCACCCTGTTTCTGATGTCTCACTGTCATACATTCTAAAACATGATGAAATAATAGCGAAATACTGTGAAATGATGTCAGTTCCGATTCAACATCAATAAAATACGGATAGATTGACAATCGATATGTTTACCAAGAATCTATGTATAGGACCTGTATTCTCTCTAATTTCGTGCGAATCGAATGACTTATTTGGTCAGTTGTAAATAAATAGTTGCTTTTTCCTTTTTTAGATGTTTTAGCTATTCCATATCCATTGATGTTTTTTTTTTTTTATGATGGTACTTTTTTTAATAGTTGTATTATACAAGGTGGGACACCCACGAGACGAACATGATGAACTAACAAATATCCATCCATTCGTCCATCCTAACAAACTTTGGCTTTTATATCAGTAAGTAAGATTCTGAGACAAGACTTATGTGGACGACTGTACAGAATTTATTTTTTATTTATCCAACGTGTCGACGCCTCTTCTAATGCCAGTACTTGAATAAATAATATAAAATGTTACTCGGATGACGATATTTTCCTTAGAAAGACCGAAGAAATCTCTAAACATTTACCATACCTATTTAGTTACAAATAATGGGTGAAAAATTACCCTTAACGAAGCCGAAAGGCCAAGTGCCTTTCGGCTTCGTTAAGGGTAATTTTTTCTTACCGTCATTGCGATCATTTTTTTGTTCTAGACCATACCTGGGAACCTTCTAGTTACGGAGATATTGGGGGTCAAAAGTTTCAACTTTTTCACAAGTTTTTAATGTTGTAACTTTACTTTACACACCTCCACGACACTGGACTATTCAATCCATCCATCAGCACAATGCTTTGAGTGCGTTCCATCGAGTCCTACCGTAAAACTTGATTTTCCACCCAAAAAAAAATCGTTTCTCAGCAATATTTTTTGCGTAGAGTTACATAGTTTGATGTACAGAATGCTTGGTTAACGGCGTTCCTGAAGGGTCTGTTTACACCCTGTAATTTGATTATGATAAATAGAACCAAGGTTACCGACGTAGCCCGAAGAATTGCCAAACTTAAGTGGCAGTGGGCAGGGCATATTGCTCGCAGAACGGATGGCCGATGGGGCCGGAAAGTTCTGGAGTGGCGACCGCGAACTGGAAGACGTTGCGTTGGAAGGCCTCCCACTAGGTTGACCGATGACCTGGTAAAGGTTGCGGGGATCCGCTGGATGCGAGACGCACGGGATCGGTCAATGTGGCGACACTTGGGGGAGGCCTATATCCAGCAGTGGACGTCTTTCGGCTGAAATGATGATGATGATGATGATGATGATGAAATAGGGAAGTCTTATATAATAAGGGCCAAACAAACATTCAAGAATTTCAAGCCTGTGAACGCAGCCATTAAAGTGATAAAATCTTCGAACAACAAAATAACTTCAGAACAAAACCATTTGAAAATAACAGTGAAACACAAGAATAAACAGAATGACTCATTTAACAGATTACTGCTATTTAGAGTCCTTTACACCACTCGGGAATCGAATGTTGACCGTTATGGTTGTAAAACTCTGGTCCCTAACAGTAAAGTGTTATAATAGGGTATAGTTTGTAAAATTTTGTGCTTTTATTTTTGTTTGGGGTCAGTAAAAAAATTAAATCTTTTGTTTACTGTTAATAAAATAAACATTGATGACTTTTGGCAATAAAAAATGATGCAAATTGTCAGGAGTTACAGGGTTTCCTGACTCAGGTATATTATGAACTTTTTTTTGGAAAAAATTCTGGACTTTTTCTTTCGTCAATTCACTTGATGTTATTAAAAATAATTTTAATATATTAATATCAAAATATTTATATATATATAAATTTAATATCAACTCTTTGTTATTTTCTCGTTGTTACATTTTTTTTTTTGTATTCGAATTACGCTTGTATTTGGCCACAACTCTCCTGATGTGAAGTGATGACATTTTTTTCTATATTTGTGCCTAAAAACACAAAATTATAAATATTAAAAAAACTTGTAGCGGCACTACAAAAGAACTACAGCAACATAGTACAAAAAGTAAAACAGCGCAATCTATGACACAAATGAAGAACTAACATCAAAATTCTAAATCGCGCAGTAAAAGTTATCCGCGACTTAAGACTATATAGAAAAACCCGACAATAACTGTCGGGCAGTAGCCCACCAGACACAACACCCGTCTGGTCGGAGGATCCTCCCTTTTCTACGGGGGAAAAAGAACTTTACATCCTGTTCTTTCTACCCCTAAACATTCGTACCAGTATAAGACGCCCAATGAAATGGTGGGTCCACCCACCAACTCCTTCGAAGAATTCCGGCTTGATATTACGTCCTTATTTTGTATGTCGTCTACTAAGAATCCTGCTTACCTCATAATAATAAAGTGCTCAAATATTTCAACCGGCCGACAATAGATACCCACAGGACAGATTATGTCAAAAAGAAAAAAAAACGGCTGTTCCCAAACAAAAGTTTTATCGTAAACTGACCTGCCCTAATCTTTGATGTTCAAAAAATGTTTGGGAAGCGTGTTACGCTGTTGTTTAGGTGGGTTCCGTAGATGAAATACAGTTAATCTTTATCTGACCATGGCAATATCATCATAGGCCTAGCCTTTTCCCAACTATATTTCGGTCGGCTTCCAGTCTAACCGTATGCTGATGAATACCAGATTTTTTTATGGAGTGACTGCCTACCTTCGCAACCCAGTTACTACAGGGTTGTAAAAAGAAATGTGAAATAAACTCTATCTTATTTATCTGTCACCTGAACACGCTTAAGAGATGAACAGATTTTGATGGATTTTCACTCAGATGGATTTTCACTCGTGACCAGAACTTAGAATACGTTTTTTTCCCGTGGGATAACTCCCAACCTACACGCAGGAAAACCCGGGAACAAAAGCAGCTATTTCATAATAAAATAATTTACTCAAAAAACTGTCCTACTGACAAAAATTCCTGGAATAAAAAATGGTTTTTCAAACTCAATAATCGTGCCACTGAACCCTAAAAGATGAGTCACATGAACCGGAGGGGTTCCGAATAGATTACTACTTATTATGATAAACGATTGGAAGAAAAAATGTTACTGAAGTGTCCACCACTTCTTGTTAGGTAGCGAGCTTGGTGTACAAGCGGAGCGATTAGCGGGAGCGGGATTGAGTGGGGCGGAAGTGATTTTTTAAACTTTATTTCGAATTTGGATTCCTTCGTTGTTCTAACGCTCGCTTGACTTATTGCGGAGCGTAAGGCCTCGGGTTCGATTCCCAGGTTAGTTAAAGACCGGGTCGCGTGACAATCTGTGCGAATACAAACCTTGGTGAGGTTCTTCAGAAAGGTCAAGTATGAAAGTGGATGAAGCGACAGGAGTAAGTAAGGGTTGTAGCAGGTGGCGTTCTGTTTCTGCCTACCCTCACAGGACAAAAGCGTGACTTTTATATACGTCTGTCTAGCACAAAAAAAAGACATCATAAAATAATAAGGTAACAGAAATTCCACTTCTTAATTGTTTTACACCGCTCAGGAATCAAATGCTGACCGTTACGATCGTAAAGCCAACCTAACGGGTCTTTTATTTTACAGTACTGTCGTAGAATGGTCTCTAAGCTTTCTGTAATAAAATATCGAAAACTATTGTTTAAAATAAATACCTTAATCAGCCAATATCGTTCCCACTGCTGAGACACAAGCCTCCTCTTTGTGAGAGGGAGTGGGCTCTAGACCACCACGCGGGCCCGGTGCGGGTTGGTAGATTTCACATGTCTTCGAATTTTCGGTTCTAAGACATGCCGGTTTCCTCATGATGTTTTCCTTCACCGTTTTGAGATCATTGGTGAGTAAATCGTAGTAATAAAATAAATAATTACGTTTCCGCATTCAGTCTACAATTGTTAGTACTTACCAGTTTGACAAAACCTTAGAACTTGGGTCAAATCAGTACAGACAAACTGCAGACGTGGTTCCGGACATCGGGCTAAGACGGATAATTTATTACAATGTCACTCGAAGTCCGGAGCTTTTTTTACAACATAACATAACGCCTGTTAGCCTCAAAGGATTAAGCAGAGGTGTACTTAATAGTACACCCACGTTTCACCGGTTATGTTTAAGTCCCATGTAATAAAGGGCGAGCATCAACCGGGCTCAAATCCAGACTCCGTGGCTACTACTGACAAATTCCTGATGGAAAACCCAATAACACTTTGCCCGACCTGCGACCCCGCTTTTGTAAGTAGCAATTTGACCCAACCTGAAATCTGTATATCGTATTTTAAACAGAGTAAGACTGAAATTGAAATGCGAACGATATCAACAGTTACACATTACATTCTTTAACAGTTATTTTGTTTCTGACGACTGCAATTGCAACCTTGTTGTTAAGAGAATTAAGATGAATATAATTTTGACAGTGACGCAAAGTCAGAGATTGCGTCGCTGAACATAAGGCCTGGACTCCACCAAAGAGGAGACAAGCAGAGATGTGTGAATTGGAGAGGAGAGGAGATGCCTAAGAGCTAGGATGTATCCACCGAATCTGTGCGGATATACGTAAACTCGTAACGCAATTCACTGAAAAAAAATGCAGGCGCCGTGTGTGTGCAAGCTATCTAGCACACACACGGCGCCTGCGTTGATGTCTTTTTCAGTGAGCTACGCAGCTACGAATAGCTCACTGAAAAAAGACATCAACGCGTGCGTCAGGTGTGTGCTAGATAGCTTGAAATTAAATTGTGTAAGAAATGTATTACACCGCGTAATCACCGAAGGGTTAGGCAGAAGTGTTTCTTAAGTACACAAAGATTTCAACAGTTATATTTAATTTCCCATATCTAAACTCGTGGCTAATAACAGCCGCTCGGGTTGATCTTCAGCTTAAGCCGTGCTTGCCTGGATTGGTCCGTGGATGGGTGACCAACCATTACATACTTTTTCCCCTTTCCTCCTTTCTCGGGAAGCACGTCAAGCCGTTGGTCCCGGCTGTCAATTGAAGATCTTTTTCGACAATGAATGTCAAAGTTCCAACTTACTCACAAGTTTTTTTTAGACACGTGTTTTTAATGTTATAACTTTACTTTAAACACCTCCACGACCCCCGTACTAATCAATGTATCCATCAGCACAATGTTTTGAGTGTGTTACATTGAGTCTTAACGGGTAAATGGGTGACCGCCCATTACATACCGAGTTTCCTCCGTGCCTCGGAAAGCACGTTAAGCCGTTGGTCCCGGGTGTCATTTGTAGATCTTTGAAAGTCGCTAGGCAGTCAGTGGCCCAAAAAGTCTGAGAACCAGTCTTACCAAGGGGTATCGTATTACCCAGTACTGACTGGGTTGTGGAGGTCAGATAGGCAGTCGCTCCATGTAAAATACTGGTATTCAGCTGCATCCGGTTAGACTGGAAGCCGACCCCAATATAGTTGGGAAAAGGCTAGGCAGATGATGATGACATTGAGTCTTAAGGTTAAACGTAATTTTTTACCGCAAAAATAAAAAACTTTGCCCAGCAATAATGTTTGCGTAGAGTTACTTAGTTTGAAGCACAGAATGCTTGGGGTGTGTTGTCAGAATTCCTCCTCGTGTGCCTGACGGCTGCCGGTCCCTCTCGATACGTCTGGAGGGAATAGCAGCTGCTGGGCCGGTGCACCCTGGGCGTGGGCAGTATCCTTCCCCGAGGAATGGGAAGAGATTCTTATTCTTCGGGGAATGTTACTGTCCATGGCTAATATTCTGACATGGGAGGGGCCCATTGTGGGCCTAGGGGGCGTTGTTCCGCGTGACCCTCTGAAAAGCAGAGGGCACAGCGGAGGAGCAAGGGCGGGCTCGGTGTGCACTTACCCTGCCTCCGAGCAGACAGTGAAGGACACAGTCCTTCACTGTCCCCGTCGATATCGTAATCCCTCCGTCGAAGTGTCGTGGAACACGTCTCGCGGCTTCGATTGGGACCGAGGGTCTTGGCTTAACCGCCCGGATCACGAGGTAGAAAACCTCTATAAAAAGTTACCCCGAATCTCAAGCGGCGGCGCACCGCGAGGAGATGTATGGCTGACGGGTTCCTATGGAAAATCAGTCGCTAGTGCGAACCACTGCCGGGCCTGGCTATGGCTTATCTGGGCACAGGGGGCACTGCCCAGATGGACTTTTTATTTCCCCCATACTCGTGGGAACAGTATGGAAAATCACTTTACCCAAAATACGGCCGATAACGGCGAAGGAAGGAAGGAGAGGGATGCAGGGTCGGAGTCCGGCACCGCATCCAGTGACGTGAGCGCGGGAGGCTCAGAGAGCTCCCGGCGCGGGAGGCCCGGGGCTGCTGCGGGGAACACGGAGTTCCTGCGCAAGCGATCCAGGCCGGTAGGCGACCGAGAGTCGTCGTCAGAGGGGGAGCTGGCTTCGGCTCGCAAGATCCCCACCAGCAAGCGTGGCGTGGCCAGAGTGGGGGGGGTCATTTGATGATTTCCCATCCGGAAAAAAAAAAAAAAAAAAAAAAAAAAAAAAGCACAGAATGCTTGGTTGACGGCTTCGTGAAGGGTCTGTTTACACCTTGTATACTTATGTATATGCCTATAACCACAAATGTTGACCACACCGCATTGACAGTATTTTAACTCACTCGTTTCGTATGGGACCCGCATTCAAAACACATTTTTACGACTGCAAACAAAAAAACAAACGCCATTTTAATGTATTTTTTCTCTCCTTGCTAACTTCATTGGGACATAAACCTTATGTTAAAGGCTTAGGGTTTATTTTACTTTGTGTGTTTTCAGGGTAATTTTTGCCATAAATATCAAATTTTGGTTTTACATTGGATTAGTAAGGATGAGATTTTTGATGACTGAGTGAATGTTTTTCGTTGTGCTAAAACTGAGTTTAGGGATTTTTTTATTGATTTACAAAATTTTGTTATTTGGTACTAAAGAATTGACTTAAAAAGGTTGGAATAACATTGTTTATTTGACACCAGTGTTGTGACCGGACATATCTATACAATTTTTTTTTAGTGTGGCTAAAATCTGAACTAACGTCGCTATATTTTTTAGGGTTCCGTACCTCATTTTTCTTAGGAAAGCGTAAAGGTAAAGCAGTAAAAAAACCAAATTAGTAAATCTACGCGATCAAAAGATATGACCGTTTATGTCGCATATTTTGCCATTTCACAAGGGAATCAAAACCTATAGGGTACTTCCCGTTGACCTGGTATCATGTAATTTAACAACAAGAAAAATCTGAAAACCGTAAATATGTAGTCTAATAACAAAATACTTACAAGTTTATATACAGAAGCCTCGGTGCGCGAGTCCAACTCGCACTTAGCCGGTTTTTTCATTACACGAATCATTTTCACAATTTTTTACCAACAGCACCCCCTTTACGATAATTATTCGGACGCCAATAGTTTCTTGTAGCACTACACACACACACACACACTTACATACACATACTCACGTAATTTTTCCATGCGGGTAGACAGAATCTATAGAACGCGAGGCCGCTTCGGGCAGCACAATCATGAAGCTATGTCGTCTACTCCAGTTACATTTCAACCCCCCACGATCTCACTCCGGGATCTTAACTTAACGAAGACATAAAATAACATTCTAAACATATTTCTTAGATGTAGAAAAAGCAAAAAAAAAATGGCGTCGCTTGTTTGTAATGTCACGTAGTGTGACGGATACGGGTAATACGCCAAATTAAGCCATTGATTAGTAGAAACGTACGTGCTATGAATCTGCTTAATGCAAGTTTTTTAAAGGTCTGTACCCGAAGGGTAACTAACGGAACCCTATTACTAAGCCACCGCTGTCCGTCTTTCCGTCCATCCGTCTGTCAGTGGGCTGTATCTCATGAACCGTAATAGGTAGACAGTTGAAATTTTCACAGAATGTGTATTTCAGTTGCCGCTATGACAACAAATAATAATAAAAAAAGGGCTACTACGATGGTACGGGGCCCTTCATGCGAAAGTCCGACTCGCACTTAGCCGGTTTTTATTTAATTAGGGGACACCTAAATGAAAACGGTGTTAGTGATTATAGGGAATGAACCTTAAGGTGCTTTTAGACGAACTAGTTCTATTACTAATTTTATATCAAAAAAGACATCACGACAACACCAACTAATTAATTACAATTCGAACCCAAGACACGCACTCTGAATTTTCGAATTGATGTGCGTGTTTAATAATTATCACTTGCTTCGGTGAAGGAAAACATTGTGAGGAAACCAGCATGCCTGAGAGATATTTCTCGACGGCATGTAAGCCATGGGCCATGGGCGGTATAAAAACTCTGACACCAGGTTAGGCACTAACCACACGATAAAGAAGAAGATTACAATGCCAGCATGTATAAATTAAAATTGAGCTATTTGGAGCAATTAAGTTAGCAATTAAGTTGGGCAATACTGAATAACCAAAGAAACGATGGATGGACTGTGTGAAGGATGATATGGCTAGAAAGGAGGTGACTGCTGAGATGATGAGTAATATAGAAGAATGGAAGAAGAAGACATGCTGCGCCGACCACTAACAAATAGGAATAATGGCAGGAGAGTGATAATGGGCAACACAGAGTCTATACAGCAAATCAAATGATTATATAAGGTCCCATTAAAATAGATGGACAAATTTTAACACAGTGTTCAGTACAGTCTAACCAAAGATATTCAAGCAAAAAACACTGATTCTCCATCCACATATTAACAAATATTCACATCCATTATATTAACAAATACAAATACCCACTTGCACTCGTATATTTTGTAGTATCAGAATTATGAGATAACAAAGACATGATGGATGTGTTTATGCATTGGGTAACCAACATTTTTAGTGTATTTTCGTTAGCTGATTTTTTTCTTGTAAATATCTAATGCGTTTTTCTTATTTATTTTTTTACCATTCTCCTTATTTTGGTGGTCTGAATGGTTTCTAAAAATTTGTTCATCTATTTTAATGGAACCTTATATATTGTCGAAAAAAAATGCTCCAGTACTTGTAATGTAGCTAGGTAATAATTGCCAAAAAATCCCCATCACCGCTGGGGTCGCCTCTGAAGACGTATCTGATCTAGAAGATATCTATCTTCTAATTCTTCAAATTCAAATTCAAATTCATTTATTGCAAATATGGGTAGTTATACAGGTGGTCTTAGTCAAGAATCCCACGAAAAAAACCCATCAAACACCTTTAGAACTACTTAGAGTACATAAGCCCTTGTAAATGCTCAGAGGAAGCGTCTATAAGTAGTTTGTAAGTATGTAACGTTAAAGAAAAATGCGGATATGCTCCCAAGACTAATATAGTAATATGTAAGTTCTTAGACGCTTGTACAGAGCCGGAGTAGGATTGATAATAAAGGTTGGATTATTTTTGTGATTCTAGACGTAATTTAAATGTAATGCGTGGGCATTATGCAAGAGGAGTTCCTGGCTAAATAATAACAGCCGCACGGGTCGAGCTTCAGTGTTAAGCCGCGGATGGGTAACCATCCCTTATACACCAAGTTACCTCTGTGCCTTGCAATGCACGTTAAGCCGTTGGTAGATATTTGATACTCGTGATAGGTAATCAGTGGCATGAGTCCTCTAAAGGCCTATCGTATTATCCATTACTAACTGGGTTGTGGAGGTCAGATAGGCAGCCGCTCCATGTAAAATTCCAGTATTTTCAGCTGCATCCGGTTAGACTGGAAACCGATCCCAACATAGTTGCGAAACGTGTTTTCTGAGGCACGGAGGAAACTCGGTATGTAATGGGTGGTCACCCATCCAAGTACCACGGCCAAACACGGCTTAAATTAAAGATCAACCCACGAGCTCCTCACATTGCAAAGCCAACATACGCTTTGTAATGTTTATGTGCAATAAAATACTAACACACTGAAGTCCATCCCTGCCTAGTAAACGTAAAAACTCAACCGCAAGCCACCATAGATGGCAACACTGAGAACCAACGACTGTTAACTAGCTTCGATAATATTGTTTCTTTGGAAAAATGTTGCCAGCGCAAAAAAATCAACTACATATGCTAAATTACCGTTTAAAATGCCGATCGAAGAGTTGGGAAGGTATTTTTCTGGGTATGTGATTTCCTTGGTTCCTTGGGAAATATGGTAATGGGTTAGTGGCCAGCTTGTGTTGTGAGTCATGCAGTGAACGTTTTTGATGGTTTTTCTTTGCAAGAACCAGGAAATGTCGGATTCGTATAGTAAGGGTTCCGTGCTGTCAATAAATCTTCTTTTTATAATTTGACACTCTTTTTTCATTATTGTGTGGTCAGTGCTTAGGGAGCATTCAAGTATTACGTAACGCAATATTTGAAGACCCTACCTCCCCCCCTATGTAACGCGCCGTAACGTTTTTCTGTACCAAAACCCTTCCAAAACGTTACGTAACACCCAAAGTGACCATAAAGTCAAAAATAAGGTTGCGCAAAGTTTCGGAAAATCCCTAAAATACCTTTGTTATGGCTTTAATCCGCTCGCGCGCCGCTGCTGCGTGCCGCTGCTAGCTTTTGCTACGAGTACAATACAATCAATGGAATCCCCGGCATAAACGAAAAGGGTTGTCAACTTAAGCGATTTTAATTCCTTAGTTTTTTAATTTAAATTAAAAAAAATATAATGTTACGTAACGCGTTCTCAAGTCACCCCTCCCGCCCCTGTAACGCATAGTAACGTTTTACAAGACCCCCCCCTCGCCCAAATTGCGTTACGTAGTACTTGAACGCCCCCTAACCAGGTGTCAGAATCTTACGCCGCCTATAGGCGTCTGACTTGGCTTTACATGCCGTCGAGAAATACCTCTTTTTTTTATTTTTTTTTTTTTTCGGATGGGAAATCATCAAATGACCCCCCCACTCTGGGCGGAGCGGAAGGGAGTGTCAGACTTGTACCGACTAAAACCCATCCATGTTCCTTCTTTGCCCTTTGTGTTCCAGGGCCACGGTATCTCTTTCGAACAGTCCCGCAGCCCTGGCAGGCATCGGCCCTTGCGGACCCCTACTTATTTGCTGACATCTCTTTGAGGCGCACGTGGAACACGAACGCGCCGTCGACACGGCCTGTCGTCATAAGACGGCCGGACGGCGAGCTGGCCCATAACTCGCCGTCCACAGGCCCGCGCCTACGGTGGCCGGGAGCCACCACGTGACCCCCGACGCCCAGGGCGTCTCCCGCGGCGACTGGGACGTGAGGTTCTTTCCCTCTCACGTCCAGAAGAAATACCTCTCAGGCATGCTGGTTTCCTCACGATCTTTTCCTTCACCAAAGAAAGTGATAATTATACATTACGCACATGAATCCGAAAAATCAGAGGTGAGATTAGGCACGATAAAAAACATTGTGTAAACTTCAGATACATAATTACCATGAAACATTTAAAAATCATTATTTCTCCAAGTACTAACCAATTAGGTCCTAACTTGCTACTTAAAATCTCCAAGTCATAATTCATTAGGAATGGCTTCATCTTGGCCACAATCGTGAATAAATATTAGTAAAAATACGTGATAACAAAACGCGCAACGCACGATCACTATGACATCTGTCATTTCTGAAGACCTAACTCTACACGAGCGCCTCTAGCGGCGAATTCATGCGCGATAGCTCTCAGTGACGTGAGGGCAATCGGTCAAAACTAAATGATCTGACCAAAAAATCCACTCAAATCTTTCGTAATCTTCAGCACGCTAAAATAAAGGGTCAAAATGATATAATTGAATATATTTCTTGAATAATATATAAATTATTATTTTGTATGTGTTGTCTCAGAATTATGACTGTTTCTCGGAAACTTTGGTCGAATTTCGCGTATAACTTCAAGCGTGTTTTGTTATAGGTGGTAAGCAGTACCCCTAATAGCAGGGGAACTAACATGAGAGAGAATTTCAATGACTTGGTTGAATTTTGTGGTATGGCTTCCGGCAATGTGTAATTTCTTGTTGATTTTTTATGAATGGAGGGAGCAACCTGTGTGGGATGTGAAAAATACTATTACTTAACATAACATAACATCACGCCTGTAATCCCGGAGGCTTAGGCAGAGGTGTACATAATAGTACAGCCACATTTCGCCAGTTACGTTTTATTTTTATAACTGGTACTGAGAAATTCCCGATGGAAAAACCCAATAACACTTTGCCTGACCTGGGAACCCAACCCAGGACCTCATGCTTAGCAGTCGCGACCATAGACTAACGAAGCAGTCTGAGTCGATTCACACTATCACTTAAATCTTTGTCAACGTCCTCGGAAACGTCGATATACGACACCCTTCGGCCAAAAGTTCTCTTTCAGGCAGGACTGTGGATGTTGAAATAATGTAGTAGTCTTATCTAATAGGGGATGAGCCGATTGCCATCAAGCAGGCGAACTAATTCAGATTCCAGAAGCTACTATAAATACTTGTCAGAAAACTAAAAAACGCACTTTATGTCGACGTTACAGTGACGTTATTGTATTTCTCGTATTCTTCTTAGCCAACCCTTTCATTTGATACTCATATAAGCCCGCCATATTGGATTTAGAATGACGTCACGTTATCTGAGCATGCATTGTCATCAAACTTAAACATGGATGCTCAATCGAAGTGGGTCAAATTGAAATAGTTACATGTGAAACTAATAAAAGTGTGTTAAGAGTCTCATCATCTGCCTAGGCTTGTTCGAACTATATTGTGCTCGGCTTGCAGTCTAAGCAGCTGAATACCGGTATTTTACATGGAGCGACTGCTTATCTGACCTCCACAACCCAGTTAGTACTGGGTAACACGATACCCCTTGGTAAGAGGTTGTCGGACTTTCAAGCTACTGAATATCCGCAATAACTGTCAAAGATCAGTGGCTTAACGTGTTCTCCGAGGCATGGAGGTGGAGGGGTCTCGTTATGTTTTGATTGGTCACCAAACCCATTGGAATTTCTAAGTAGCAGCCACGGAGCCTGGAATTGTGCCCGGTTGATGGCAATAGGCTCGCCCCCTATTAAAAGGGACAAACGTAACTGGCGAAATGTGGGTATATTAGGTACTCCTCTGCCTAACTCTTCGGGGATTACAGGCGTGATGTTATGTTATGTTCACCCATCCACAGACTGACCTCGACAAACGTTGCTTAACCTTACCCCGTATATCATTACTTAGGCCCTCCAATTAAGTATAATAAGCACAAATATACGAAAACAAACAAAAAGGGTTTTTTATTTATAATATTAGCGAGATTCTCGCCTGAGCCACGGGGGTTACAAAAACAATGTATTGAACGCATCTTGACCAGTTTGTCAAATAAATATTAAGATTTTATTACTATTTTGAACCGTCACAGTGGGATAAAAGAATGATATTATGATAATACCAGTCTGTATTTAGGATATAATAAGTATACTTTGCCTAAAGAATAACAGCCGTGCGGCTGTCGATCTTCAAGGTTAAGCAGCAATTGTCGAGGTCGGTCTGCGGATGGGTGACCACCCATTACATACCAAGTTCCTTCAATGCCTCAAAAAGTACGTTAAGCCGTTGGTCCCGGCTGTCATTTGTAGATCTTTGACATTCGTGTCAGTGAGCTGACAAGCAGTCTTACCAAGGAGTATTACGCAGTACTGAGTTGTAGAGGTCAGATTGGCAGTCGCTAGCGACCTGCCCCAGCTTCGTACGGGTGCAATATACATTTTAACCTTCCTCTTGAATCACTCTACCTATTGCTGAAAACTGCTTTAAAATCCGTTGCGTAGATTAAAATATCTAAGCGTATAAATAGCGGGAGCGACTTTGTTTTATACTGTGTAAAGATACTGGTATTCAGCTGCATCCAGTTAGACTGGAAGCCGACCCCAACATAGTTGGGAAAAAGCTTGGCAGATGCTGATTCATACTCAACAATCATCGGGTCTTCCCTTTCAAATATTCCCAGGATAAAATTAATTTTGACAAGCATAAACTGCCGGGGGTCGGTTACAATCAATAAATAATATCAGAACTATTTCGTCCGCCATCATATTATTTATTTTAAAAAACAAGATACGATCAGTAGTTTTTTTTTTTCGAAAGGGACACAGATGTCAAAAAGGATTTTGTTTTTTTTTTAACTATGTCTATGAATGAAGTTTTATTAAGGTTGGTAGGAAGTTGGTGTGGGTTCTGTTGGTATGTACTTATATCTACATATCTATAAAATTGAAGTGTCTGTTTGTAATTAAAAAATAACAGGTTTTTACTGAATGCATATGAAAGTATAATATACGGTGAATATAACAATTTTTTTTTTATGTCTGTCTATTTGTTTCGGCTTACCTTCGAAACGGCCGGATGGAATGACGTTGTATAAAAAATAACTAGTCCACCATCTTTGGCAGTCCGCCACAATGATGTCACTTAGCTAACCATACCTTGTCATCCAAACTGTGTGTACCTATGCAAAGTTACAGCTCAATCGGTTATGGTTAGCTGTTTAAAATTCAGTTACAAGATTTTACCTAAACAAACAAACATGCAGCTGTAAACAAAAGTTGTAAAAACCGTGCTAGCTAAAAAAAATAAAATAAAGTAATAAAGAAATGTAGGTACATACGTACAAATGAGGCTTCTGAAAGTCAAAATTTCAGGATGCTAACAAACATTCACTCTTATAGCGGTCAAAATAAGACGCACTGTTGTAGCATCTGCGGTGCTACTGTTAACTGTCACCATCAACATCGCCTGCCCTGCTAATAATTATAGGGATCTTAGATTAGAACTGTCAAATTTAATTCTCATGTTGTGATTGGCTGATCAAATTACAACACCAAATCATATAAGCTGCCATAAATTTTGAGCGCCTTTTATAACCCACAAATCGAAACCAGTGGACATTTAGCGAGACAACATTCTTTCACTCCAAAAAACCACTAAAAATAAACACAAGGAACCCTAAATTTTAATATCGAAAGGTATCAAAGTAAACATCCTAAATATTTAAGTAATATTCATTTTTATACTTTTACGACGGCCAGGACATGGTCTTAAAAAGAGATATTGCTGTCTCTCTCTGTTTTCTTATGAGGGAAAAGGATGGGGGATCGTCGCAAGCGCATGGGACAGAAACAAAACGGTGTGCGGTTGTTTTATTGTGTTGGAGTTCCGTGAGAGAATTGTGGAACGGGTCGGTCTTGTAAGAATTAGATTGGTTACTAACATATTTTCACATGGTGGTAAGCAGAACCTATAGAACGCCACCAGAGTTATAGAAAAGGAGGAAGTTATGTTTTCCACCAGCATGTTTTCTTTTTATGTATTTTCTCCGATTTCTCCGTGATTACTGGTCCGATTTTAAATATTCTTTTTTCATTTAGTAGAAGAAGCTCGCACGGTGGTCCCATGTAAATTTTTTAACATTTACTTCGGTACTTTATGAGTTATCCTCTACAATATGCATTTTTTTCTTTTTCGGTTATGTGGATGTTGACGTAGTTTTTATCACTTCTAGATACAACTCAACTAAAAAAGGTTTCAATAAAAACTTCGTCTAAGTTCGGACAATACCTAGTTGTTGTTAATTTAAAAAGTAATCAATCATTTATGTTTACATCACGCCTGTATGTAGGTAGTCACCGGTATGATAGTCTGAAATGGTATAGCGGCTAGTACTTACCCACATTTCGTCAGTTATGTTTAAAACCCACTCTATGGAGATAAACGGGGGCGAATCTATTTCCATCTCATCATCATCAGCCTACAACAGTCCACTACTGGACATAGGCCTCCTCAATCGCACGCCACTTAACTCGATTCTCAGCAACTCTCATCCAGTTGCTACCAGCCACCCTGCGAAGACCGTCACTTCACCGAACCTGAGGGCGTCCCACGTTACGTTTGCCGATTCGCGGTCTCCACTCAAGAACACGTCTACCACAACGGTCATAGGTTCTACGGCTAATATGCCCTGCCCAGTGCCACTTCAGCTTACTTATTCTGTGAGCTATGTCGACAACTGATTCTTTGTCGGATCACCTCGTTTCGTATGCGATCCCTCAGAGAGACTCTAAGATTGCCATGTGCCTGATATAAATCCAGACTGAGATTCCTGCTGGAAAAACTTCATCACTATATCCGACCTGGGGCCCTATAAATTTGGGATCGGCTTTCAGTCTCACCGGATGCAGCTGGAATAAGTATTACATGGAGTCGGGGACCGGGCGTTGAGCCTGAACCTCAAGTGGACCGGGGCAGGACATCTGGCTAGACGCGGAAATCTCCGATGGAGCAAGACTTTGACCGAGTAGTGGCCAAAGTTAGGCCAAAGAAACCAGGGCCGTCCTAAAGCTCGTTGGGTCGACGATATCGTCAAAGTCGCGGGAAACACCTGGATAAGTGACGCACAGAACCGAGAAGTGTGACAGAAGACAGGACAGGCCAGCTGTGGGTGATACCGGACTGATATGATGATGATGCTGATGAAGAAGTATTTGGCTACCAAACATGGGTACTTAAAAACATTGTCTTAGATTGTGGTTACTCAAATTCCGACCTTCACACCTTCCAATAAGCCACTTAAAATGGAAACAGATAGGTATACAGAACCATTTCCCCAATATAAAATCGTAGCATACCCTTCAAATATTTTTTGTTGTCCAGTCTAAAATAAAGTAAGTATGCCACTGGGAGAGTAATGCGTCTGAGTATATCACCCACCTTTAGATTGTTGAATATCACTTGTTTTACATATTATAAACATCACGCGTGTTGTCCCTGAGGAGGTGAGCAGAGTCGTTTAGTACACCACCATTTTGCTAGTCATTTTTTGTACTGTTATGATTTAGAGGGCGAGGCTAATACCTTAGTAGATCTTTAGACTTTCTTAGTAGGGCTTTATTATGTCTGTCAAAGTCTACAACAAAGACACAATTTTAAGCTTTCACGGTTTACAACTAAACTACACAACGAACAATCACGTTCGACGACGATAATGAACAATCACGGAAGATATAAGTGACAGTATAAGTCTACAACAAAATACCTTAACAAATAAGAGAACATTTATTGTGCGAACCGCCAGTCTGTGGAATTCACTGCCGGTTTCTCTGTTCTCTGATCATTATAATCTAGATCTCTTCAAAGTTCGACTGAATCGGTTTCTTCTAGGCAAGCGTGCTCCACTCTAAGCCGTGTCAGTACAAGTCTGACACTCCCCTCCGCTCCGCCCAGAGTGGGGGGGTCATTTGATGATATCCCATCAGGAAAAAAAAAAAAAGCCGTGTCATGGTTTCACATCAGTCGAGTTGCGGCCAAACGTAAGCCTATTTATTATTTTTTTTTAAATCCCATTGAATTATTCATCATCATCATCATTTCAGGCGAAAGACGTCCACTGCTGGACATAGACCTCCCCCAAGTGTCGCCACATTGACCGGTCCCGTGCGACACGCATCTAGCGGATCCCTGCAACCTTTACCAGGTCATCGGTCCACCTAGTGGGAGGCCTTGTCGCAACGTCTTCCGGTTTGCGGTCGCCACTCCATTGAATATTATTATTATAAAAAAGATGGCTGTTTATCAATGTATTTTACACAATAAGTGAGTTTTTAGCTTATAAGCACATTGATCAGCTGATCTCGTCAATTCCCATAGAAGTCTAGAAAGACCATTTTTTTTGCGAATTTCATGATCTCGTCGCCGAACCCAACATAGTTGGGAAAAGGCTAGGCAGATGATGATGATGATGATGATCTCGTAGAACGAAAGTTGTTCACTTTTATGGTCCGAGAGACCACGCGAGGGGTCTTGAGTTTATTATGATACACCTTGTATAATGAAAATCACAAAACCAACTGTTTTAATACTCCTTTAACTTCTTTAATGAATCATTAAAAGCCCCAAAAATAATAAAGACAGCTGTTTTTAATCCCCAATTATGTTATAAAAACAAATATAATTAATAATTTCTTGATCATCACAATTTTTGATGCTTTTAAATTTTATTGGCGCATTATTCGACACGATTTCTTACTCCGGATTATTACCGAGAATTCTGTAACAGGATTATACGGAAACCCGAATATGTGAATGCTAAATAATAACAACAGCACGGGCCGATATTGAAAGTTAAGCAACCCTTGTCGAGGTTGGTCCGTGGATGGGTGACCATCCATTACATACCGAGTTCCTTCCGTGCCTCGGAAAGCACGTTAAGAAGTTGGTCCCGGCTGTTATTAGTAGATCTTTGACAGTGGTTTGGTAACCCAAAAGTTTGACAACCAGTCTTGCGAAGAGGTATCGTATTACCAAGTAGGCAGTACCAGGGTTGTGGAGGTGAATTAAGCAGTCACTCCAGGTAAAATACTGGTAAACAGCTGTTTTGGACTGGAAGCAAAACCAAACAAACGCTGAAGGCTAAACGGATGATGATTATCCGAAAACCGATTTGCAGGACCTGGGGCTCTACCATAATCATTCTGGGGCATTGCTGGTGGTACGTCAATTTCCAATTCATAGTATCGGTTGTCGTGGTGTGATGCTGAGGAGTGAGGAAGGTTTTGAGTATGAATGTAGATGGCTATAAGAGTACAGGAAGACCAAAGAAACGATGGATGGACTGTGTGAAGGATGATATGGCTAGAAAGGCGGTGACTGCTGAGATGACGAGTAATAGAGAAGTATGGAAGAGGAAAACCTGTTGCGCCGATCCCAAATAAATTGGGATAAGGGCTAGAGAACGATGACAGCTAAGCAAGAGATCTTGGGTTCAATTCACAGGTCGGGACAAGTGTTGTGGGTTTTCCATCAAGTATTCCGCAGTAGCAGCATGGAAGCTAGAAATGTGATCGGTTAAATGACAATAGGATCGCCCCCTATTACATGGGACTTAAAAATAACTGCGGATATGGGGGCTATTAGGTACACCTCTGTCTATCCCTTGAAGACTACAGCGTGATGTTGTTAGTGAAACATTCGATTTACGCGATAACGTCACCTTTTGCGGAGAATTCGATTTGCATAAATATGATCAAATGTTAAAAGCAATATGAAAACAAGAATCACGGAAATATTGATACAAAATACAAAAGTTAAATAAAAGGATAAAAAATAACTTCGAACGAGTTCCCTTGAAAACGTGGGTGTGAAATAAATGATCTTACGTATATAATTATATAAGTATATAGTCTTTGTAAAGTAGCTTGGAAACTTATACTGTCACTTACGGCATATCTTCCGTAATTATTTATTATTTTGAGCTCTCGTTATTTCGACGCTGTTGCAAGCGCCATGATCGCAGGATGACTGGAGAATGCGGGTGGATAGAAAAAAAATGTACGTGCAGACAAATCTGTCTACCCTCTTTCTTTGTCTTTTGCTACGCACACTACTGGAAGTCGACACTCGCAAAATCCAAATATTCTTACGTTTTTTGCAATTTGCAGGTCAGTGTCCGGTTGTATGTTGACGAAAAATTTATTCAATAACTATTTGATGAAAAAGTCATTCAATGCGGTTAAATGAACTTAAGAGGGTTGTATTGATGATTTTAATGGTTGAAATTCTATAACTACATACGCGTTACTTGCGCGATTAATTTTTATCAACAAAAAACCTAAAAAAATAAAATTTAATATCGCGGGCCACCCTGACCCTTCCACCTTAAAAATCACACTCACGACTCGGTTTTGTGGAGTCCTTATTACGATGCCGGCTGCTACTTTTGAGCATACTCACAACAATCACGGAAGACATCCCGTAGACAGTATAAGTTTAATTTTAAACCGTCAATGTTTAATACCACCCTATAACCATACGGTATTTCGTTGCATTAGGGTGAAGCACCCGTGGGTGTACTAAATTTATTTCAGTTATTTTTACAATCTAGAATATACAATCTTACATAAAGTATGAAAAATACCTGTGCTAGGAGGCGACCCCGCTCTTCTAAAACTGTTTTGTGCGTGTGTTTTTTAGTGTGTATGTAATTGTGTGTATGTTTATGAGTGTGATACTTTGTTAAAGAGTTTCACTGTCGTCATATCTCTTGCATTTTAGCCAGTCTATTAAAGATTTTTAACATTCACCATATGTCATGGTAGAAATATTTAAAACTTTATTTTAATTTGTTGTAGATGGAAGCGGATTGTTTAGTGTGTACCAGTGGCGAAGGTTTCATACAACCCGATTCCTACCGGCTTCCCTATGAAAAGCGGCACAGTCAGTATTCTATAGCCAATCATATTCCATAAAGTCAAGATAATAATATGTATTCCGGCTTACCTCTTATAAAAATTGACCCTTCGCTACTGGTGTGTACTATAGGGTAAACCACTGCCTAACCCGCGGTGGACTACAGTCGTGGTGTTATGTTAATAATAAATTCTTAACAAGTACCACGCAAGTCATGTATGTCATTTAAAGAAATCGCAGGGAACGCCGCGGGGCATCGCTATGTCGTTTAATTTTGTAAAATTATTTATCTCTCAATGTTGCCATACAAATATTGTTTGTGTTTTTTTTTTTGTTTTTAGGACTTCCTTTTTTCTTAGTAATTTATATCGATTAGTTTATTTAGGCGCAGTGGTTATAATGCTGGTATTTGTGTATAGGTGTGGTATGTAAGGTCGAGTCCTGTGACAATTTTGACTGCCTTTTCTCAACTATGTTTAGGTCGGCTTCCAGTCTTACCTGATGCAGCTGAATACCAGTATTTCACATGGAGTGCCGAGCGACCTGCCTATCTGACCTCCACAATCCAATTACTTGATAAAACAATTGTGTTACTAAGACTGGTTCGACAAGTCACCCATCCACTGACTGACCTCGGCAAGTGTTGCTTAACCTTGAAGTTCGACTGTTATTGCTCAGCTACGAGCTTTAACCCTTCGGGGAAAACCGGTGTAATGTTAGGTATCTAAGTTACAAATAACATAACATAACATCACGCCTGTAATCCCCGAAGGGTTAGGCAGAGGTGTATCTAATAGTACACCCACGTTTCACCGGTTATGTTAAAGCCCCATGTAATAAAGGGCGAGCATCGACCGGGCTCAAATCCAGACTCCGTGGCTACTACTGACAAATTCCTGATGGAAAAACCCAATATCACTTTGCCCGACCTGCGACCCCGCTTTTGTAAGTAGCAATTTGACCCAACCTGAAATATGTATATCGTATTTTAAACAGAGTAAGACTGAAATTGAAATGCGAACGATATCAACAGTTACACATTACATTCTTTCACAGTTATTTTGTTTCTGACGACTGCAATTGCAACCTTGTTGTTAAGAGAATTAAGATGAATATAATTTTGAGTAATTTAGGGGGCTCGCCTATTGCCATCAACGGGCACAGATCTAGACTTCGTCGCTTCAACTGAGAAATTCCTGATGGATAAACCCAAAAAACATAAATAAACACTTTGCCCGACCTGGGAATCGAACTCAGGACCTCATGCTCAGCAGTCGCGCAACAGCAGTTACAAATAAATATTCAAAAACTCAAGAAATTATTCCAAAAAACCGCTGTCTATTCTTCTAAACCCACAATCCTTACCAGTCCAACTGCTTACAATGACAAAAACACATAACATGTCTACCTACCCTGTTTGTGAGACGTCTCTATGATAAAAAGTGCCGCCTTAACCCTGGCGCGTATTTAAGAAATGTTGCGATGGAGAAGATGTTTAGAGGGGACGACACGACAGGACCGGAGTAGATGAGCGAGGATGCGTAGCGCGAGATGTGTGTAGAACTAACCAATCACATGGCTAGAATAGCTCAATCTGTGAAAAAGAAGCGATATTAATGGTTAGTTTTACACACATCCCTCGCTACGCATGCTCGCTCATCTCTAATATCAAATCTGGAAGGGAGGCGGAAAAGAGATGCGTAAAAGGTAGGGTTTATCTTTTTTTTTATGTTTTGGTAAGAAAGGAAGTCGTCTAGCTTGGTATGGACATGTAATGAGGAGGAATGAAACGCATGTTACTAAAAAAAGTGATGGATATTAATGTTGATGGATGGATTGTGTGAGGAAAGAGAAAGGAGTAAATGATGCCGTGACGTCTGACAGGGGAGAATGGAAGAAGAAAACTTGTTGCGACGACTCCAAGTAGAATGGGACAAGGGTAGGAAGATGATGGTAAGCCCCATATACTGTCATGATGCAAGTTCCTTGCATAAATCATCTGCAAGGCAGATTTTCAGACTTTTCCCAACTATGTTTAGGTCGGCTTCCAGTCTAACCGGATGCAGCTGAATACCAGTATTTTACATGGAGCGACTGACATATATATCTGACCTCCACAAACAAGTTCCTTGCATAAAATTTAACAAAAAACAAATAAATTACTTCCAGTTTCCTTGTCTGCCTCATAGCATAAGCATAGCATAGCAGCAGCCTATAATGTTCCCACTGCTGGGACACAGGCCTTCTCTCTATGAAAGGGAATGGGCTATAATCCACCACGCGGGCCCAGTGCGGGTTGGTAGATGTCACATATCTTCGAATTTTAGGTTCTAGGACATGCCGGTCCTCACGATGTTTTCCTTCACCGTTTTGAGAGCAGTGGTGATGAAATAAATTACACAAAGTAATGCGCCTGCCTGGGTTCGATCCCACGACTTATTGCTCGTAAGTCGGGACCGCCACCACTGGGCCACCGCTGCTCTCGATTGTCTGCCTCATGTAACACAAAATTGTCGAAAGACGACTTACCGATCTACTGAAAACAAACATCGTATCGTACCCGTCCCGCACGTCCTAAACCCCGCATAGCTCATATTATTGATGAGTCTAGGGCAGCATGCACAGAATATCTTAACCGACTGCAACAAAAAAAAAAGCCAAGTTATGTATTATCAATGTCCGTCGTTTTGTGAGCGCGTATCTCAAAAACTGAATCTTTGTGTAGTGTGGTTGTTTTTTTCGTATGTTTTGTTGATAATAATCAGATCTTTTTCAAATCGTTTGTGGTTGGTAATATTTTGTGGGGTTTCTAAAGGGTTGAGGGTATCATTCATTATTTTGAGGGTCTCGTGGCTAAGTTACAGCATGATTCGATCGATCAAGGACGATTATCTACACTAATCTTTAAAAAAAGGTTAAGTTAGTAAATTTGGATGTAAGGGGTAATCTTCTGCCAGGGCTGCGGGAGTGTTCGAAAGAGATACCGCAGCCCTGGAACACGAAGGGCAAATAAGGAACATGGATGGGTTTTAGTCAGTACAAGTCTGACACTCCCTTCCGCTCCGCCCAGACCGGGGGGGGGTCATTTGATGATTAACCATCCTAAAAAAAAAGGGCTAATCTTCAGAGCTACTGATCCTATTCTAAAAATCACACGGACAGGACATTATTACATGGGACTTAAACATATCTGGGAAAATGTGGGCGTACAATTCACACCTCTGTATAACCCCTCGGGGATTACAAGGCGTGATGTTTTGTTATATTCCTATTCGGAAAAACCAAATAATACTGCCTTTTATTTTCTTTGTTTGTTTCGGATGGGATATCATCAAATGACCCGCCCCACTCCGGGCGAAGCGGCAGGGAGTGTCAGACTTCTACTGACTAAAACCCATCCATGTTCCTTCCTTATCGACCTTTGTGTTTCAGGGCCACGGTATCTCTTTCGAACAGTCCCGCAGCCCTGGAAATAATACTGCCTGACTTGGCGATCAAACCCACGACCACATGTACAGTAACCGTCCTTGTGACCACTACACCATCGAAGCAGTCTCCAGTGTATATACAAGTCTATGTCACAGATGGCCAGACTATTGCGTGAGTGAAATGAGCCTAGCCGTTAGTCCACCACACTATTCCCAAATCACCGCAACTCCTGAAAGCCAAAATCAACAGTGGCGACCACCAGAAAAGCGCCGAGACAATGAAGCTCGACGAACTCCTAGAGACACAATTAAACTGCCTTGGATCCCGCTACGAAATTAATCAGAAACGTATAGCGGAGGGTAACCTAGCTGTTTATAATGGGTGTAAAAATACCCTGAACGAAGCCGAAAGGCACTTGTCCCTGTCATTGGGATATTTTTTTTGTTCTAGACCGTAACTGGAAACCTTCTCTAGTTACGGGGATATTATGGGTCAAAGTTCCAAATTTTTCTCAAGGTTTTTTTTTTAAATACAAATTTTTAATGTTATAACTCTACGTTAAATACTTCTTTGACCTCCTTACTATTCAATGCATCCATCAGCACAATGTTTTGACATTGAGTCCTACCGTGAAACGGGCTTTTTCACCCCAAAAAAAAAGTTGTCTCTCCGTAACAATTTTTGCGCAGAGCTACTTACTTCGATGTACAGAATGCTTGGTCGACGGCTTCGTGAAGGGTCCGTTTACACCTTGTATTTAATTTAATGTCCGTATTCTCTACCTGCGTATGTAAACTCATATTTTACATACCCCTGAACTACAGCATTTTGCAAAAATGCTGTTTAAAATTGTCAACAGTCCCCCATGTCTCGATATGCCGTAATCACCCAGTAACTGGTGATCACAGTATGGCAGTACTGAGACGGTGTGCTCCAAAAAATGTCATCTTCTTGCTTTTCACAAGAAAAATGTATGAAACGAGTTCCGAATGACAGTTAAGTTCGTTTTTGGAGGAGCTACGAAGATATTTGGAGCTGGCATTTTTAAGACAATCAGTGAATAGTCGCTTCATGTAAAAAACATATCAATGTCTACTGAATTGTAACTACCCTGATGGTCTGGCCTTGTTATTCGCAAGCGCGACTGCTGAGCGTGGGGTCGGGCAAAGTGTTTATGAGTTTTTCGATCAGGAATTTCTCAGTAGCAACCACGGTGTCTGGATTTTCGTCCGGTTGATGGCAATCGTCCCCTATTACATGGGACTTAAACATAACTGGCGAAATATGGGTTTACTATCAGGTACACCTCAAAAAAGTGCTATTGGGTTTTTCCATTTGAATTTTCTCAGTAGTAGCCCGGAGTTTGGAAGTTGGCGGTATGATACTCCGGTGTCTCAGTGCGCACGTGAAGCCGTTGGTCCTGCGCCTGATGTCTCTCCGGTCGTGTCAGATTGCCGTCCCATCGGACTATGAGAGTAAAGGAACCGAGAGTGCACCTGTGTCTACGCACGCACTTGAACACTAAAATATTAGGTCTTTACCTATGAAATTGGAGATTTATATGGAAATTTTTAAAACAAAAGCTTTTGTATTTTTTTTTTATTTTAGCTTATCTCGCTTTTTTATATTTCCGATTTGACGCAAGTGCTTCAATGTCGTTTTGACACTAACTCCAAGGCCCGCAGCAAGCTCAGCCGTAGATTGAGTTGGATCCGTTTCCACTACCGCCTTCAATTCGTCGATGTCGACAACAGTTACCGGCCGACCGCAAGGCTCATTCTTCAACTCAAAATTTCCAGATTTAAAACGATTGAACTAATAATGGACCGTGTTTATGCAAGCAGTGTTAGGCCCGTACACGTCGTTAATGTTTCGTCTTGTTTGCGCAGCGGTATGTAGGAACTTATATTCGAAAATTGTACAAATTTTCAGTTTATCCATGGCGCCAAAAACTACCACAATTTCACAAAAACAAAAAACTATCTAAAAACAAATGACTAAATTTGAAATTAAAAGAACACGGCTTTCGAATAAAATATATTTGAATTTCGGATTGCGCGCCAATCCACAGATAATTAAATCTGAAAATGCTGGTTATTAAATCTCCAATTACATAGGTAAAGACCTATTATTTGCCGCGCCCGCGCCGATTGCTTATCTCCGCTAAGATTGACCGCCGTGACCAAAAACGGTCAGGCAGACTACTATTGTAACCCAGGGAAGGGCTTTACTTCATGTACCTATATTTCTACATAACCACTTCAAAAAAAAAAAAAAAAAATACGAGGTGGAAGGGACACCGACGCGAAAATGGTTACCACAAATAAATTTTTCATCGGTTATTTAAAAAAACCAGCTGTTCCATACATTTTGACCGCACTTTTTTAGGAAACAGCTGTTTTTTTTTCGCGGGAATCGAACTCGTGACACGCAGCGCACTGCTGGCAGTGAATCGGTCAGCCACTGCGCCAACCGTGCTTTCAAATTTAGTAATTCGCTGATAATTTGATAAATAACGCACATACGACTCGGCCTAGGAAAAGTTTGCTCAAGACATATCAGCATCAGGTTATAATGTTCCCACTGCTGGGACACAGTCCTCCTTACTATGAGAGGGAGTGGGCTGTCATCCACCACGCGGGCCCAGTGCGGGTTGGTAGATTTCACAAGTCTTCGAATTTTTTGGTTCTAGGACATGCCGGTTCCCTCACGATGTTTTCCTTCACTGTTTTGAAAGCAGTGGTGATAAAATAAATTACACAAAGTAATCCGCCTGCCTGGGTTCGAAACCACGACTTCCTGCTCGTAAGTTGGGGCCGCCACCACTGAGCCACCGTTGCTCCTCTTTTACAGCTTTTTTTTCATAACTTTAGTTATCGTCAAACCTTCTTTGAGCAAACTCCACCATTGCCGCTTTTAACTGTCTCAAAAACCCTTCGTAGCTTCGACACCCGAAATATTTGCAATCACACAAAAACGTAACCGCGCGAAATAATCCACGGAAAAACTCTTAAACGTTGCTCTGAACAAGAAACCTTACCTTAATTACTTGGCAATTGCTTGAGAAAAACCAGAATAACTATAACCTCAAAATCTCCCAACGCTATTTGAATTCCAACCTTGATGTGGAGACCGAAGGTTAGTTTTAAAAGTTGTGTGGGGATCAAGTTATGTTGGCTAAGGGGCACGGCCAAAATATTGTTTTTTCTGATCAAATTACTTTCGAAGGTGGGGCAATGGAGGCCACTCCCAAAATAATGATATGGTACACAAAATATTGGTGGGCTGTGGTTGGAAATTGGGGTGGGTGTAATTGCTGATGTGTGAAGGTAAGGTGCGGTGTCTGAAGCCTGTTGGAGATGGGCGAGTATGATTTTGCCAACGATCGATCTACAAATCGAATGTGTAACATGCCATACGTGAGAAACCTATTCGAAAGTGTTACAAAACTGACATTATTATTTTTTGATTAATTTCGTTGCGGGATTCAAGACAGTTAAATTGTTTCTCTGGGACTTCGTCGAGCTTCATTGTCTCGACGCTTTTCTGATCGCCATTGTTGATTCTGGCTTTCAGGAGTTGCAGTGATTTGGGAATATTGTGGAGGGCTTGTCCCAAAAACAAAAACCTAACATTAGGACCCCTGTAGGTGTATTTATTTAAACAAACGTAATGGAGGATAGATACTTTATATTTGGTAAAACCATAGAGACGGTTAGAGACCTTCCTTACATGGATTGTGATCATAGACACAAGTGACACGAACTTAGCTATAATACAAAATAACCCAGATTAAATATAGAAGTGTAGATTCCTAATTCCAGAAAGGTTTAGGCACAGAGGGTGTAGACAAGTAGCAGTCATTTTCAATGCGTTTCTTATATCTTCAACTTTCAACGGAGCTCTTCGGTAGCTAATCAATCTAATACGTTTTGAACTACTTTATCGTCGTTATTGGGGATAGAATCACTTTGTCTATTTGTATGGCCTACCGGTAGTTGTTCCGGGTCTGGCTGTTTGTGTATGTGAGTTTAAATGTTTGCAAACGCACCCACGATACAGGAGAAATTCCTAGGGTGGGGCAAAGTTTAAAAAAGATAAGTATTGTGTTCCTTATATGCGGTACCGGAAGCAGCTAAACAAACAGTATTTTACATGGAGCTACTGACTATCTGACCTCCACAACCCAATTAATACTGGATAATACGTCGACCCTTGGTAAGATTGGTTGTCAGACTTTCGGGCCATTGACGAACTGTAACGACTATGAAAGATCTACAAATGACAGCCGGGACCAACGGCTTGCGACGCATGGATGAAACTCGGTATGTAATGGGTGGTCCCGACCACGGACCAACCTAGGCAACCGCAGCTTAACCTGAAGATTGACCCGGAGCAGTAGTTATTATTTAGCCACGACAATCAGGAACAAGTTACATTACAGGCGAATGCTCCCGGCGAGGGAGCGCCTTGAGGATTGTTGAAGGCACAGGCCACACCCCAGCTAGCGAGCGAGCGAGCGAGCGAGGCGGGCGAGGTTCTTTCCATACTTCTTTCGGCTCTTTCGGTAGTTCGCGGTATGAAAAGAGGTGAAACGATGTCTCGTTTGCCTCGCTCGCTCGCTCGCTAGCTGGCGATGTGGCCGGCTCAGTTAACGCTTTGGAACTGTGTCCATAGCTACGACAGTCGCCGACGCCGCAGACGTTAGGTGCTAAAACTATTCGTAGGCCTAAAGTCAACACGCCGAGGAAACGTGACTTGAATTCACAGCGTAAAGACGAACGATTTTTTAATGATATGAATTAGCTACATTTCATGCAAAAATAGTACAGATATAAATTACTTTTACCTCACGCGTTAGGGTCAGTTCAGACAAAACGAAAAATTCTTGGCCTCCTCTGGTCGCAATTCACACCAAGAGTCCAAGAATCCAAGAGCTGAAACGTGCTTCCAAACGGTGCTACATCGAGGGAAGGCTCGAGACCGCGCGAGGACACGCGCGTCTCCGCGACCTTACGCGAGAAAACTAGGATATGGTAGTATGAGCACGTCAGTACTTGCTTTCGCGATCTCAGGTATCCTCGAGGAACCCCCGAGCATGCGTGAGCAGGCGCACGACTGAGTCACGAGCAGGTGCTAGGCGATGCTTGTATGAATATCGTCGCGGATTTCTACTTTTAACAATGATAATACGGTCCTATTTCCAATGCAGCCAGTAAATTGCGCGAGGATTTTTTCATACTGTCTAAACCGGACAACCCCTCCGGCTAGATAAGGTTTGGTTCAAACCTCGTGGCTCTGATCGCTTCGATGATCACGTACATGAAATTCAAGATAGTGTGTGCCATATTTTGGCAATGAAAATGCTCTTTGCTGAGCCTCTCCAAATGTGATCCTCGTTGACGATGGCAATGATTTTCATTTTGTAAAATAAGGTTCGTGTAGATTTCATTTTTGTAAATGTTGATTATACAGGGTGTAGAAAATAAACAAACATAATTTTGTGTAAAAGCATACTTTATTCTTAATCTTACTCAACTTTTTTACATTATTTCACAGCTTTGGTCTATGTAGAGCGCGTATTCAAAAATATAACATTTCAACTCTGCCATAAAAATCCGAATATTTCGACCGAAAAAAAATATTTAAAAAAACACAAAAAAGATATTTTTCGCGCTCTTTCTTCCTTATTTCTAACTTTCCCTCATTCCTTACTTTTTATCTTAATTTCTAGAGTAAATAAAAGATTTTTCTTCTCAACTTGTAATAATCTAAAAAAAAAGATACAAAAAAATCTAGCGATCTTCCTAATGTGCGTTAGAAAATTCAATATTGTACTCATAATGAAAATTCGTAGAAAAATGCAATTTGGATATATTTAAACGAGCACCAAAATCAATAATTAAAAATAAAAAGTTAAAGTCATGATTGACGCGCCCACACCCATAACTTCAAACATATAAACTACAATAATTTCTTACAACAAAATGACTATTGATCACCTATTTTTAACAATCAAAAAAATACAAAAAAAAACAAAAACTTTGGCAAGATTCTTCTCAACGAAAATCAAATTTAGTTGTGACCAAAAATATTCTTTTTTCTTAAAAACTATAATTTTTACAATTTTTCTTTCCCATTTTTTTTTAAAATTGCCGTGTAAATTCGATAAATTATCACTTATTAAAAAATATTTTTTCTTCCACAATAGGTATCATTTCTTTTAGAAAGTTTTTTTGCAAGCATAATTGTATCTATTGACCAATAGTTTAAAATATTTAAAAAATAACGACTCTACGAATGGCATTTGCAAATTTGGCTTAGATGGATACTTAAATAGCTTATAACGGTCCCACAGCTGGGCCATAGACCTCCTCTCTATAAGAGTGATTGCCCTTTGACTGGGCCATAATGTAACATAACGCCTATAATACCCACAAGGTTAGGCAGAGAGATGTACTAAATAGTACACCGACATTTAAAAAAACTGCAAATGTCATTTGTAAAGGTACACAGTATTAAAAAAGACGGTTACTAATGGAATTCAAAGTTGCCCCACAGTCGCTCAACTCGTCCGACTTTACCCAAAGCTGTAACGTACATTTGCGGTCACAGGCGCTGTTCTGACTGAAAAAATAACTAACGAGACGAAACCGAGATGTGTTACTGACTAAGTAAGAACGAAAAATAGTCGATTTACTTACTATTCAGCTCTGACAACACTGAGCGAAAACCGCGCGGAATAATGGACGCGACTCCACACGTAGTGAGTTTAATAATTAAAAAATCACGCCAAATTGAACAAGTCTTTCTTTATCGTGTGGTTAGTGCCTAACCTGGTGTCGGAGTTTTTATGCCGCCCATGGGCCTCTGACATGGCTTTACATGCCGTCGAGAAATATCTCTCAGGCATGCTGGTTTTCTCCCGATGTTTTCCTTCACCGAAGCAAGTGATAATCCGAAAAGTCAGGGTTCGAACTTGAGACCTATGACTTGGCAGTCCGACGGTCACACCACTATGCTTCCACTGCTCACTATTTGAACAAGTTGTCACAATCGGCGAGAGCGAATACCGTCCCGCATCCGCGCGATTCACCTCAGTTTACACAGAGCTTTACGTTTATTGGTAACGAAACTGAACTGACATATTCTGTGTTGTTAATATATAATACGGGACGTAAGGGACATTGACGCGAAAACGGTTACCACGAATTCAGTACATTATTCTGTCACATGGAAATTTCGATAATAATAATAATTCATTCATTCATTTTTTTTTTTAATTTAGATTTTTTTTTTTTCGATAGCTAGAAGTTATTTTTTTTTTAATATTTATTTTGTACCCTATCACAATGTTTTCTTATTTAACCCAAAGGTTGACTGGTAGAGAATGCCTTGTGGCATTAAGTCCGCCTATGTACCACTATTGTACATGAAGTTTAAATAAATAAATATTTTTTTAAATCTGCTCAAAATGTATGGAACAGCTGATATTTTTTTTTTTAATTCCCGATGTAAAATTTCTATGTGGGGCTCAGAATTATGTACTGAACCGTTTTCGCGTCGGCGTCCGTTCCACCCTGTATACATTTACAACAAAGAACAGAGTATTAACTTAAGTTATAAGCTTAGTCGACTATGCGTTGGTAACCATTAAACTAGAATATTTACTTATGTCACTTTATAAAGAAATATATTTGACTAAACGAATCTTGACATTTTTTAAGCAATTATGGGTGTAAAAGTACCCTGAACGAAGCCGAAAGGCACTTGTTCTTCCCGTCATTACGATTTTTTTTTTGTTCTAGACCATATTTGGGGACCTTCTAGTTACGGAGATATAAGGGGTCAAAAGCCGCCTAAGATCAAAAACTAGGGGTCAAAACTTTTTTATTTTTTTTTTTTAAGATGATACGTAACCTTTATATACGTCTGCAACCCCTGTGCTATTCAATGCATCCATCAGCACAATGTTTTGAGTGCGTTACATTGAGTTCTACATTAAATAGTAATTTTTTACCCCCAAAAAGAAAGCCGTTTCCCAGCAATATTTTTTTGCATATACCTATTTAGTTTGATGTACAGAATGCTTGGTTGACGGCTTCGTGAAGGGTCCGTTTACACTTGTATATTATATTCCCCCAAATTTTCAAACTTGATTCCCTTAACAATTATTTTTAAAATATTAAAAATATTGTCAAAACATCGCCCGTGACCATAAAAACAATAATAAAAAATATAAAAAGAGCATTAAAATGGCAAAAAGACATGTACATGGTTCTGGTAACTATTTGTCGATTAATTATAAACTATTTATTTTCTTTACAAAATAATATCAAAGAAAAACGTAAGAGTGAAAATGGTCTAACTTAGTATAATTATAATATATTTAAAAAAATATTAATATTTTTTGAACAACATGTATTTTGTCATCATCTTTGAAAAATTACGATAATGTGTATCTATAGCCTTTTTAAAATATTTAAAATAATGCAGTGGCACTAGAAAATAGTGTTATTACGGAAACACTTTAATCAAATAAATAAATAGGACTTTTTCTAAAAAAATATTAGCTCCTATCGAAAACCTGCTATACTTAGATAGGTCATTTTCACCCAAACGGTCTAAAAATTAAAAATCCGTGCGTAAAATTGCTAGGTTTTAAAGGATATCCTTATGTTTAACAGGCAAATAGGACCAGCCTATTGCATACGTCCCTTTATGCTGGAAATAGGCAACTGACTATAGTTCCCACTGCTGGGACACAGGCCTATCTATTTGAGGGCTGTAATCCACCACGCGAGCCCAGTGCGGGTTGGTAGGTGTCACATGTCTTCGAATGTTTGGTTCTAGGACATGCCGGTTTCCTCACGATGTTTTCCTTCACCGTTTTGAGAGCAGTGGTGATGAAATAAATTATACAAAGTAACGCATCTGCCGTAATCGAACCCACGACCGATCAATCGTAAGGTGGGGCCGTTACCACAGTGCCACCACTACTCATATAGGGTGACTGGTAATTAGTGACCGATACGTAAACACGTGATTGTACTCATGATAACAAACAACTTTCCCAAAGAAATATTTTTTTTTATACTCATTCACTTTAATCACAGCCGTATGAAATTCGCGACCTATCAGCTGTTATAGCCGCGTGACGCCGTTCTGTCTCATTGGTACCTACTGTGCTACAGCGGGTAAGCAGAGCACCCGCGCGAATTTAATACGGCTGCTGTTATGTTATTCTGATTAAAAATGAATGATTATAAAAAATGTTTCTTTGGGAAAGTTGTTTGTTATCATGAGTACAATCACGTGTTTACGTATCGGTCACTAATTACCAGTCACCCTATATATGCACATACAAGCTTACTGCAATCACTCATCCATCTGCTATACAAAGAAGCCTATTTCCAGCTAATAAGACATTTTATCCAAAGTCGAAGTATGTTTATCCTTTTTTCCAAAACCATTGTAATTCTTCACACGAAAATCATTAAAAATTCACATTAAAAAAAATGCTAATAATATATATTTCTTTATAGAATAATATAACAAACAAAGTAACTAAAATACTAAAAAAAAAACAACGTTGAAAAATAATCAGATTTAGAAGGTTTTTTTTTTCTAGAAATTTTTAAATAAAATATAATTTATATATCAAAAACGAAAAGATATTATTTTTTGACTTACGAGAATATAGTGCTACATGGTTCTATTGGCGTCTTAATCAGCCATCTTGTTTTTTCGAAAGCAATTTCCACTTACAGATAATTTCACAAAAACACTTGTTTGCGACAACTGATGCCATAACTCAAAAATTTAGATTTTTCGATGTTGTCTGTAGTTGAATATAAAATAAACGATAATAAGTTTTAAATTAAGTAACGAAACACGTAAAATAAACCTTTCAACTTCTGATAATGAAAACATTTTTAGTCTACCTGAAAAAAAAAACGCTGTCCTGTATTATTTATTTTTCGAGTTATGTCATTATTGTCGCGAACAAGCTAAATGTTTACCAAAAGCGCCTTCTTATTAATGCCATTAAATCGACGAAAGAACCATAACGCGCTATACGACGGTAAAATTTACTTAGCTAGCGAAACTCCGCAGACGTAAATAGAATAGATTTAATGATTTTTTTGGGATCATCGACCGCAGTGTGGTTATTAGCAGTAATGTCAGTTTTTAGGGTACCGTACCCGAAAAGTAACCAACGGAACCGTATCACTAAGCCTTTCGCTGTCCGTCCGTCTGTCAGCGGGCTGTATCTCATGATCCGTAATAGGTAGACAGTTGAAATTTTCAAAGAATGTGTATTTCTGTTGCAGCTATAACAACAAATAACAAATTTAAAATTAAAGGGGGTTCCTACTACGATGATGCGCGAGTCTGACCCGCACTAGGTCGTTTTTTTTTGTTTCATCTTCAGATATCTATAACCGTCACATTTATGGAGTTTAGCTAGCGAATTAACTTTGACCTTTTATAAATATCTTAAACAAGAGAAATGGCATCAATTTAGTATTACTATAAGTGGTCCACGAACACCTTTTTAGATGCCCAAGTGTACAAACGGCGTATGATAACCTTTTGACTGAAAAATCTGTGTTTAAAAAGACTATGTGATTATTTTACATGAATTCTAATGAGAAAAAATTGTAGATGAATATAATAGTCTGTGTAATGGTGTGTTAATCCAAAATATAGCATAGCATGCATAATCAGCGTGTTTTCCCACTGCTGGGACACAGGCCTCCTCTCTACGAGGGAGTGGGCTGTAATCCACCACGCAGGCCCAGAGCGAGTTGGTAGATATCACATGTCTTCGATTATTTGGTTCTAGGACATGCCGGTTTCCTCGCGATGTTTTACTTCACTGTTTTGAGTGCAGTGGTACATAATTGTCAGAAAGTAGAGTGACTGTCTGAGATTCGAACCTACGATATACAAATTGTAAGTCGTGGTCGTTTCCATTGGGCTCTACTCTAAATATAATAAACAAGATGGAAGGGACACTGACGCTAAAACGGTTACCACGTATTCAGTACATCATTCTGAATCGACTGATTTTTAAATCAGCTGTATCCTACAAAACCTGTACATATTGCACTTTTGTTGGAAATAGCATATTTAAAATAAAAAAATAAAAACAAATAGTATGGAACAGCTGATTTTAAAAATCAGTCAGTTTATCATTGATTGGTTCAGAATGATGTACTGAATACGTGGTAACCGAGGAGCTCGTGGCTAAATAATAACAGCCGCTCGGGTCGATCTTTAGGTTAAGCCGCGCTTGCCTAGGTTGGTCCGTGGATGGGTAACCACCCATTACATGCCGAGTTTCCTCCGTGCCTCGGATAGCACGTTAAGCCATTGGTCCCGGCTGTCATTTGTAGAACTTTGACAGTCGTTACAGGTAGTCAGTGATCCGAAAGTCTGACAACCAGTCTTACCAAGGGGTATGGTATTACACAGTACTAACTGGATTGTGGAGCTCAGATAGGCATAGCGTCAGTGTCCCTTCGACCCTTTATATATTTTTTTTTTTATATTGGCAATATGAAAATGTGTAATACCTTTTTGAATATCGATTCCAAAATAATGTACTCTAAAATGCTGAGCCCAGCAGTGGGATTCATACATTACACAGACCATAACATTTTTTTCAAAAACAAAACATTTCAATCATTCATCCAAAAGAAAAGCGACGTATTACCTTTTTCTGACGATTTGTACAATTTCTTGTTTAACTTTTTAATCATATTGTTTTAAATATAAGATATTTTATATTACTATGTTATTATTCGAGTTTAGTATAAAACAGGTTTCACAAATATATGACTGACGTCGTGAAAGAATATTCTTTAACTATTGATAGGCCAGTCTTGACAAGGAGTACAGTGTTACCCAGTTCTAACTGGGTTGTGGAGGTCAGATAGGCAGACGCTCCATGTAAAATATTCAGCTGCATCCGGTTAGACTGGAAGCCGACACCGATATAGTTGGGAAAAGGCTAACAGATGATGATGAATAGGCCAGTCTCGGGTGGTAAGGCTAAAAGAGTAGGTAGAAGCGTCCTCCTGACTACAAATAACAACATACGGTGATCACAAATCCTAATAAAGCATATACATACGTAAACTCACGACTTTTCACCATGGGGGTAGGCATAAACTACAGAACGCCACCTGCTACGATCCATACATACTCCTTGCGCCTCGTCCATGTTCATACATCTAGTCATACACGCACAGCAATGATATTAGTATAGAATATCCCTTCACGATGGGGTATTTTTTTTTTTATTAAAAAATTCAAAATTCTTGTCTTATACTAAACTCAAAGTTTTATCACAAGTCGCATAGTAATTTAACGTCTGGTCCCTTTGAAAAAATCTAAATAAAAAAATAATATTAAATAAATAAAAATTATAATAAAAAAATAGCTATAACTTCTCGAAAAGGGACCTAGCTCTTTAAGTAATAATTAATAATAAAAAATATATTATCATCATCGTTACTATTAATAATTATTACAATTATATAAAAAAAAATAATTAAAAATAACCATCTAGAGATTATCGTCGTAAAGAGAATTATTTTTTTAATAATAAACTTTTCCTTTTTAAGTTTATTCTTTTGCGAAACTTTGGAATGTTTCTCACTGGAGAATCCTTGAGATATCCTGAAAACAAAACATATTGCTGGTAAATTAATTGTATTTTTTTGATTTTAACATCCCTCTTTTTAAATTTCAAACGACCATAGACTAAAAATAAGACACAGACCTATAAAACCCAGTAGAAAAAGAAAAAAAATGTAAAATACGCGATTGGACGTGCAGTTGCGAACACCAGCCCGTTATACAATACAATACATGGTGTAAGGGACAGCCCTCCACAGACTGATGCGGTGAATTCAGTATATCATACTAAGATGACCGGTACGAGAAATTATTTCAGGAACGTTATGGGAATCCAATAAATACGATTTGTTTTATTTCCTCATACGCAATGTATCGTTACCGTGACAAAAAGCAGGTAACGAACGGCAAACGCGACGACGAGTTCGATGAACTCTGTAGCTAGGCAGGAAGTGAACAGCTGATTTCACGCGTTGTTCGTTACAGTATTTCAACATCCATTCTGGATTTTAAACTTTAGTCGTATTATTTACATAAATGGAGTGCTGCGTACAGATAATGTAATTTAACATTGAAATAAAGGCTATCTAATATAGACTATCTGAAACAACGATATAAAAAAAAATTGAAAAATTTCCTGAGAAAAATTCCGGTGGGATATGATTGAAAAAAAGGAGCTGAATGCACCCTGTCAGTTTGCGGAGGGCTGTCCCATACACCATGTATTATTAGGCCCGACTTATTATCCACAATCATTAAAATACTGCCCTCGTAGTAATGGACATTTTGATGAATTTCTCTCTTACCAAAAATGACATCAGAAGATTCAAAAACATTTTGAAAATACTCAAATGCTATTTAGGAAGCCACGATAACTTTCCTAGACTACGCTATCTCGCAAATACGATCCGAATTTCGTCGTTATTAACCTTTTGACCGCCATTGTCAGATATACGTGACAAGCAAAAACGACACAAATATGTGACAAAATATTAGGTGAAATTTTGGTTTGGCGCTGAGGGCACGCGAGTGCGTTTATGCTCTGGCAGTCAAAAGGTTAAAAACCATAAAAGTATTAATCCGCTCACCTCATATCTATGTAGTATCGGGGTACTATTGTAGTGCGGGCTTTCGCTGTAGAAGAAAGGCCGTTTCATTGTGTTTTGCCCTGCGGAAAAAAATAATATCAATATTATTCGTGAACAGGCGCTGTCGGTTGTGACTGGTCATCTCTATAGTTGGCAACACTAACTTTTTAAAAAAAAAAAAAACGTTGCCCCACACTAGGAATTTCTCCTGTATCGTGGGTCAACGTTTACAAACATTTAAACTCACATACACAAACAGCCAGACCCGGACAACTGACATATATTTGTATGGCCTACAACTATCTGTAGGCCATACAAATATATGTTCCGTGCGGGGATCGAATCCGCGACACGCAACGCAGCAGTCAATCGCTCAGCCATTGCACCAACCGTGTCGTCGTATTTGAATTAATTTAATTAACTTTTTGTCTTTACTATGGACACTTTTAACGTGCATGCGTTGCTACATCGTTCTCACATAATGTACAATCTCAAAATGAATGATGGTACCAAGGTATTGTAACAATATTCTGATTTAAGAGTGTCCATGGAGTTTCTTGTCCATTCTTCTCCATAGAGATCTGCGTTAGGGAATGGGCAACTACAGTACTTTCACAGTTTTTATGCCTTGTGACTGGGACTGCAGCTACATTTGTTGCGCTTTTTTGTGTTAGATTCTCATCATCTGCCTAGCCTTTTTCCAACTATGTTGAGGTCGGCTTCCAGTCTAACCAGATGCAGCTGAATACCAGTATTTTACATGGAGCGACTGCCTATCTGACCTCCACAACCCAGTTAGTACTGGGTAATACGATACCCCTTGGTAAGACTGGTTGTCAGACTTTTTGGGCCACTGACTACCTATAACGACTGTCAAAGATCTACAAATGACACCCGGGACCAACGGCTTAACGTGCTTTCCGAGGCACGGAGGAAACTCAGTATGTAATGGGTGGTCACCCATTCACAGACCAACCTAGGCAAGCGCGGCTTAACCTAAAGATCGATCCGGGCGGCTGTTAGTACTTAGCCACGAGCTCCTTTTTTGTGTTAGATTCTGTTGGTGTTCAAATGATTTTGCATTTGATTCAGCATTACCTTTTCAAACAAGCATAACATAATCAGCTTATAATGTTCCCACTGCTGGGACACATGCCTCCTCTCCATGAGAGGGAATGGGCTATAATCCACCACGCGGGCCCAGTGCGGGTTGGTAGATGTCACATGTCTTCGAATTTTAGGTTCTAGAACATGTTGAACCAGTGTGTTTTCAAATACTTTGCTAAAAACTTGCAACACGGATACAGGTCTATAATTATTAGTATATTTACTATCCGCGGATTTGAACAGAGGTATGACATTACTGTATTTCATTAAATCAGGGAAAACTCCTTGGTCAACACTGATTGGTTTCTTATGCAGAAAACCGCATAACTTGAATATATTTTTATTGTTTTTTTTTCACATTTATGTTTCTTTTTATTTAAATTATTAATATTATTTAAAAATTAAAATGGAAACCGCTCCATTTCGCCGTTATTGCTTGGACATAAAGTTCTTTCTAATCAGACCATGTCGCTTCAGCATCGATAATTGTGGTCACCGTATAGTAGACTATATAAGATTTTAAACTATCATGGTTATTAACATTATTACAACTAGAAAACGGGATATTTACCAAAGAAAACAATAAAGATGGTAAATATCCCGTTTTCTAGTTATAATAATAGTAGACTCTATGTTTACTGGAATACAAGTTGTAATAGATATACTTACATAGCTGTGTGTGTGCCGCCAGTGCGTTCTGCTTGGCTATCAGTAGCTCTGGTCCCGGCCGCGAGAGCTGGTCGTAGTATCCACCTGGAGATTGAAAAATTAAGGTTAATGTAGTAATATCAAAACTGTGAAGGAAATCCTATCTTTTAAATTCAGTCAAATTATTTCGTCGCACGAAAAATACACGTGATTATCAAATCACCCCATCGAGAGCCCCCACTTTCGATCCTCGCGTGGTTAATGGATGACCCCCTAAGCAAATAGTGAAAGATACATACTTGTAACATTATTGTGGTTGTTCGACTGGTAGTAAGGGCTGCCTTGTGGCTGCATCACGTTCTCACATCCTGCAACAAATAACATAATGGGTAAAATACCCTTAACGAAGCCGAACGGCACTTGTACTCACCGACAATGCGATAAATTTTTTCCTTATTTTTTTAAAGAGACATCTTATAATACTCAAGAATGAATCTTTAAAATAAAAGTAGACACCAAGCTCGTACTAACTCAAACACAGTCTTACACTCGACACCACTACATTCACAAACTAAGGCTCCTGATATTACACTCACATAACACAAAATACACGCATTTCCCAGTTACACACACACATACACACACACACACACACACAATTACACCTCGCAAACAATACACACGACTCCAAGTCAAGTAAATTGAAATATACATATAAGGTTAATTAATGCAAATAATAATATATTTTTTTTGTATAATATCACCTTACCAGCTCTTAATTTCCATAAGGGTTTATAGTGTACAAGTGGCAGTAGAACACTGACTCCTAAGTCACAGTTATTCCTAGTTTAGGAGTCAGGTAGCTGTATCAATAAAGTATATTATGATTCCCTTACACATTTTTAAATATTTCTTAAACTAAAAACTATATATAAAAAACATTTAAAAATATAAAAAAATTGTAGCCCACCGATATCGGGAACAGGATCCAAGCTACCGGTGGTCAGGGCTCCAGACTAATGAAAATAAACTACCTTTACGATAACATCCACATCCTCATGATCTTCCTACCCTTGTCCCATTCTACTCGGGGTCGTCGTAACACGTTTTCTTCTTCAATTCTCCCCTGTCAGAGGTCACGCTATAATTTACTCCTTTCTCTTTCATATCATTCCTCACACAATCCATCTATCGTTTCCTTGGCCTTCCTCTCCCTCTCCATCCATCAACATTAATATCAATCACTTTTTTAGTAACATGCGTTTCATCCCTCCTCATTACATGTCCTTATCATACGATAACATCAACATAAAATCACAAAAAAAATTATGGCCGTCAAAATGAAGGGGGTTAGGTCATATTTTTTTCATAGTTCATAATTGGTCTCACGGTTACAGGTGTAAAATGACAAGTTCAATAAACCCTTTGGGGGCTTTCAGCTTATCCCATCACAAACTACAGGCGAGATGTAATTTTTACAAGACACGTCTTCTTCTATGAGTAGCGATGGACTCAAATAATACCCTACAAGTCGGGTATTATTTGTAGCCATATAATACACCTGCACAGCTCTTTCATTGGCTTCGTTTAAATCCTGGAAGATGCAGGTGGTTGTGCAGGATGGACAAGAAAGGAGGCGGGGCATATCCTGCAGAGGGGCTCCACACGCCATTGTATTTGGGACGGGTCGATGGTACCCCTTTTCACCAGATTATGTCTACAGCCGCCAACCTGAACCCGCAAACGGTTAAGAGATTTCCAGATTGACCACTGCAGTTCCTGTCCAGGAGGAAGGTGTTCTACAAGACGGTGTAACATGATAGAAACTCACCATTAGGCGTCTCAGGCTCCTGTTTGACCTGATGTTGTATTTGTTCCAGCAAGCGTTGCTGTTCAATCAGTCTCCTACTGCCATACATATCTGCGTCTGGAATGTTATAACAAATATTTAGTTTAGACGCACATAATGGCAATCATCATCTGGGGTCGGCTTCCAGTCTAACCGGAAGCAGCTGAAGGGAAGCAGCTGAAGGACGGGCTCGAAAAATGGAGAAAATTGTCTGATAATGAAATGAATGGACGCCCCCAAACATCACCATCTGCCTAGCCTTTTCCCAACTATGTTGGGGTCGGCTTACAGTCTAACCGAATGCAACTGAATACCAGTATTTCACATGGAGCGACTGCCTATCTGACTTCCACAACCCAGTTAGTACTGGGTAATATGATACCTCTTGGCAAGACTGGTTGTCAGATTTTTTGGGCCACTGACTACCTAACGACTGTCAAAGATCAACAAATGACAGCCGGGACCAACGGCTTAACGTACTTTCCGAGGCTCGGAGGAAACTCGGTATGTCATGGGCGGTCACCCATCCACAGACCAACCTAGGCAAGCACGGCTTAACCTAAAGATCGACCCGAGCAGCTGTTATTATTTAGCCACGAGCTCCTCAAAGTTTTGTTTTAAATTACTGATGAAAAATAGCTATGTGGGTGGGTTCGTGATGTGCTGAATACGTGGTAATACTTTGTGCGTCGATGTCCGTCCACCCTGAACATCAAGGAACACAAGTCCTCATGTTAAGTTACCTACCATGTGAAACTGGTCACGAGGAACAGAAATATCAACAATCATTGTTTTGACAATTTACCATTTTTTTTTTTTTTTTAATTCAATAAGACTGAGGTCATCGCTCATTCTTATTCCATAATATTAGTACTTTAAAAAGTAAACCGTTTCTATGTTATTGAAGATTTTACTAGTATATTAAAAAGCCATTTGAATTATTACTATAGAAATTTTAGGTACCTTTTCTATATTAACCATCTCAACATAAAATGTGTTTTCATAACACTCTATATCAGTCATAATATAACTTCACGCCTGTATTTTCTCCAGTGATGATTATGTCCCATGTAAGCGCGATTGCTGAGCATGAGGTCCTGTGTTCGATTCCTGTGTCTGCAGTGTTATTGGGTTTTTCCTACAGGAATTTCTCAGTAGCAGCCACGGAGTCTGGATTAATGCCCGGTTGATAATGTAGGCTGACTATTACATGGAAATTAAACATAACTGGCGAACTGTGGGTGTAATATCTCGCACTTCTGCCTACTCTTCGAGGATCACAGGCGTGATGTTATGATGATGGTGATGATATATTGATGTCGTTGAAGTTCTAACACCACGTAAGTCAATTTTTGGCGGTTTTGTCATTTTCATGCCGTTTGCTAGAGAATCTGAAGACGCATTGTTTCAGCCAATCACAAACAAGCAACGTCTCATCTAATTTGAAGTGAACACTAATAAAAAAACCGGCCAAGTGCGAGTCGGACTCGCGCATGAAGGGTTCCGTACAATCGTAGAAGGGGATCCCTTAATTATTTTCATTATTTGTTGTTATAGCGGCAACAGAAATACACATTTTATGAAAATTTCAAAAGTGTCTATCTACCTTTTACGGTTCATGAGATACAGCCCACTGACAGACGGATGGACGGAAGGACGGACAGCGGTCCCATTAGTTACCCTTCGGGTACGGAACCCTAAAATTGGTTCTGTACTGATACCTAGGTACATGCAGATTATTATGCAGTTTTTTCGCTCTCCTGTAAATTTGCTATTTTAGACTTACGTGGTGTTAGACCCGCGGATGGCAAGTTAAATGTGAAAATATGCAAGTTCATGATTAGAATTGTCGTACTGTATGGATCGGAATGCCGGGCTGTGAAGAAGATGGATGAAAAACGATTACATGTGGCTGAGATGAGTTTATTATGCTGACATTGTTTTATTATTGGTTTTTTTTAATTTTATAATTTAATTCGTGATAATTTTATAGTTTAATTCGTGATTTTTTTTTTTTGTTTTTTTGTTTATTTGTATGAATTTTTGTGTTTTGTATTTTTATGAATTTTATGTGTTGTTTTTACCATGAATGTATTAGTTTTGTATTTTTTACGAATGTGATTTTTTTTTTATTTATAGTATTATGATTTCAAACACAATGTGAATTGTTTCCTGAATAAATTGAATTGATGATAACGTTGAGGTGGGTGTGACAAGAATGGATAAAGTAAAAGGAAGTTTGAAAATTGAGCCAGTAACAGAAAAGTTGAAAGGGAATCGACTGCGTATGTGATGAGGAGAGATGAATATAATGTGACTAAAAGAGCAATGAATATAAATGTTTATGAATCGAGAGGGAGAGGAAGAACAAAGAAAAGATGGATAGATTGTGTGAGGAATGATATAAAGGAAAAAGGAGTAAATGATAGCGTGACGGTTGACAGAGGAGAATGGAAGAAAAAAACGTGTTGCGCCGACCCCAAGTAACATGGGACAAGAGCAGGTCGATGATGATGTGGTGTTAGAAAAGTGAAAAGTGTGTTTTGCATGGCACAACAAATTGCCCAAAAGTTGTAAAGAGCAAACTATACCTACATTTAAACAAACTATGAAATTGTTTTTGGCACAAAACGCATATTATTATAAGTATTACAGAATTTTTAAACGACCCATTGTGATTATTGTAAATAAATAAATATAACCAATAATGTAGTAATTATGGTCATGTAGTAGTATATGGAAATATTTCATTGTTAATTTTGATTGTATTATTGTTATTATTTTATTAATTACCCTTATGAAATTATAATTAGAATATTTGTACGCCGTTGACGGCAAGACATAGCGCTCATTTTATTTATATTGACATATGTACTTTTGTTTACCTGTGTTCTACAAATAAAATATTTGAATTTGAATTTGAATTAGAACTTTAGCGACGATTTTGATTATTAAAAAGTTAAAAACACTCACCCAACTGCTCCTTATTCCTTTCATAAGACGAAAACTTATCATCCTCCACATTAATATCAATCTCCTGCTTTATGTGATTTTCATTGAAAAAATTCTGATTTTCAGTAATCCTATGTGGCTCCTGCAGCATCTGTAAATTATGCTGTTGATTCCTCAGCAGCTCCACCGTATCGGGGTAATTCTGAAAACCGTAATCCGGACGAAACGGTTTCTCGAAACCGGAGTATAGGTCATTGACCTTCTGGTAAGACTCGACTGGTTTGGAGAAACCGTCCACTGGTTTTTCCGGGTATCCGTTAAGAGATTTCCCGTTGCGTTCCAGAGCGTATTTCTCAGCTTCTTTGTTGTATTCCTCGTTTGTTTGTGGTAGATAATCATCTGGTTTATTGGTATAGTCTTTAGCTTCAGAATATTTTTCAGTTTCTTTCTGATAGTTTTGGTTGTATTCTGTCTGGTATTTGTCTGAGACCTCAGCGTAAGTGTTGTTGGGCTGCGAGTCGTCCTCTTCTGATTGGACTGGATCGGTCTGCATGAATGCGTCTTGCTTTTTCGGCTTGATAACTGGTGATAGATGCGTGTTAGGTATTTGTGGGGATAGATTCATTGTGTTTAAAGATGCGTAGCGGTAACCTAGCTGTGGAGGCGAAAAAGAATGAAAATTAGATATTTGGTGATGGAAACTTTGTGTTCAATCCTTATAGTTAATTTACCCATGATCATGACGTTCTTGATGGGTGTAAAAGTGCCCTTAACGAAGCCGAAAGGCTCTTGTTCTCCCTGTCATTGCGATCATTTTTTTTGTTATAGTCATACCTGGGAACCTTCTAGTTACGGAGTTATTAGGGGTCAAAGTTTCACATTTTCACAAGTTTTACATGTTATTACTTTACGTTAAATACCTCAACGACTCTCGTACTATTCAATGCATGTATCAGTGCGTGACATTGAGTCCTACCTTAAAACGTGATATGAAAAAAATTATTTCGGCTGATCGTGGATTTTAACACCCCATACAGGTTCTCTGGTAAAACTTTTAGTTTAACAGTTTCAATTTCTGCAAATATGGACGCTATGTAGGAACAGTTAAAGTGTTATTTTACTTACAGTATTATCCTGTGGATCACAAGCCATGGGCTGGTCACTGTGTAGAGGTAACGCGCTGTGTACTGCCAGGTTCAAAGACCATTTGTCGACCTTCTCACTGTAACATAATAATAACACATATACATACATATTACATCATCATCATCTGCTTAGCCTTTTCCCAACTATGTTGGGGTCGGCTTCCAGTCTAACCGGATGCAGCTGAATACCAGTATTTACATGGAGCGACTGCCTATCTGACCTCCACAACCCAGTTAGTACTGGGTAATACGATACCCCTTTGTAAGACTGGTTTTCAGACTTTCGAGCCACTGACTACCTGTAACGGCAGCCGGGACCAACGGCTTACCGTGCTTTCCGAGACACAAAGTAAACTTGGTTTGTAATGGATGGTTACCCATCCACGGACCGACCTAGGCAAGCGCGGCTTAACCGTGAAAATTGACCCGAGTCACTGTTAATTTTCAGCCACGAGTTCCGCTGCGTCCCGCTGCAGGACAAGAACCTCTCCTTCCATTCATCCCAATCCATAGCTGTTATTGGCTAATCCTCGAGGAAAGAATCGAGTTCGTTCGTGTTCCATACATTTTGACCGTGTAGGTACTGCGCTCTAATTGTAGGATATAGTGTAGTTGCTCCGTGTAAAATACTAGTAGTCACTACAGGGTGTAAACAGACCCTTCACATATCCGTCAACCAAGCATTCTGTACATCAAACTTAACTATACTTTTGGTAACTTTACGCAAAAATTATTGCTGGGAATCGACTTTTTTTTGCGGTGAAAAATCACGTTTTACGGTAGGACTCGATGGAAAGCACTCAAAGCATTGTGCTGATGGATGGATTGAATAGTACGGGGGTCGTGGAGGTGTGTAAAGTAAAAATCTTACATTAAAAACATGTATTTAAAAAAAAAAACTTGTGAAAAAGTTGGAACTTTGACCCCCAATATCTCCGTAACTAGAAGGTTCCCAGGTATGGTCTAGAACAAAATAATGATCGCAAAGACGGGAAGAACAAATGCCTTACGGATATGTTAAGGGTCTATTTTTTTTTTTGTTTACACTCTTTATAGTGGAGGTACTTTCATAGAAGCCTAAAAGCCTGGCGTGTCCGTATAGACCACTACTCTTCATGAAGTTAAGGTTTCTGAACAGTCTGCTTGCCTTATGGGCTTGTAGGCACGCCACTAGCCACTGGTAGTCACCTGCTACCGTTGAAACTAAAGGACCAGCTGAAACCGACTCCAATCATCATGATCTTCCTACCCTTGTCCCATTCTACTTGGGGTCGGCGCAACACGTTTTCTTCTTCCATTCTTCCCTATCAGACGTCACGGCATCATTTACTCCTGTCTCTTTCATATCGTTCCTCACACAATCCATCGATCTTTTCTTTGGCCATCCTCTCCCTCCATTATTATTATATTATAGCTAGCCCACATTGTCCCACTGCTGGGCAAAGGCCTCCCTCCACTCCATCCATAGATCACGCTTCTGTGCTACTTCTTTCCAATTCTCAAGGAAGACATCCAGTTCGTCCCGCCATCTCCTTCGTGGTCTGCCGCGACCCCGTGTCACTGTCTCAGGGCACCAATCCTGAGCTTTACGGGCCCACAGTTCGTTCGGCATGCGACAGACATGTCCTGCCCAGTTCCATTTAAGTTGGGCAGCCTTTTGAGCCACGTCAATGATTTGCGTTTTGGAGCGCAGCGTACGGTAGTGTTTCGTACAAACACTCCCTCCATCAACATAAATATCCATAATTTTTTTAGTAACACCGACATCAATATAGTCGGGAAAAAACTAGGCCTTAGTGATGCCGTACTTTCTCCATATGAACAAAAACATATTGGTTAAAAATACTATGACGCACAGAGTAACAAATGAACTATGGTGAAATAGTCTATTCCCTTCCTTGTTGGGTACGTATCTGTATTTTATAACATAGTTCATCTTTCCTCAAACGATTTTCCTTTAAAGTAATAGTTTCCTTGTCACTACGCATTGGTAACAGCGATATTATTTAAATTAAATTCAACTGGGTTAGATTCGAAGACTACCAACAGAGTTTCTTGCCCATTCTCCTCCATAGAGATCTACGCTTTGGAATGGGCGACTACAGTACTTTCACAAGTTATTATGCCTTGTGTCTGGGACTGTAGCTTCGCCTTCTTTGTTTTTCTGACATTTAAAAGGGCCTGTAATGACCTAATTGAAATAAATGCTTTGAGTTTGAGTTTAACTTAAGAAAGGCTGGCAGATCAGGTGTTCATTCCTCTGCCTAGCGTTTTTCTAACTACGTTGAGGTAGGCTTCGAGTATAACCGGATGCAGCTAAATACCAGTATTTTACATGGAGCGACTCCGATATCCCTTGGTAACACTAGTTGTAGGACTTTTGGGCACCTAACTATACGTAACAACTATCAAAGCACTACAAATAATAGCCAGGACCAAAAGCTTGACGTGCCTTCTGAGGCACTGAGGGGCGTCGATATGTAATATATCCGCACCCACCCTCGGACCGACCTTGGAAAACGTAGCTCCACTTTTGGAGGACCCGAGCAGCTGTCATAATTTGCTGACTGCCCTAATTTTGTACATTGTGATAGTTACCCCCCAGACGTGGCCCCTTCTCTAAGAGCTCTACTTAACATAACATCACGCCTGTACTCCCCGAAGGGTTAGGCAGAGATTTACCACCCACATTTCGTAAGTTATGTTCAAGTCCCATGTAATAGGTGGCGAGCCAATTGCCATCAACCGGGCACAATGCAGACTGCGTGGCTGCTTCTGAGAAATTCTTGATGGAAACACAAAATAACATTTTGCCCGACGCGGGAATCGAACCCAGGACCTCATGCTCAGTAGTCGTACCCCTAAAGACCAATGAGGCAGTCTTCAAAAACTTCAGAATATTATCTATTAAAATCAGGTGTCAGATTCGCAATCAGTTTGAGATGAGAAGGTTCTAGAACTCACCCATGGATCTCCTCCTTCTTTCCCTCCCTGTACTTGACGGTGCGGCTCTTCCTGATAACCATGACGGTGCCATCAGGGTTCAGCTTGGGCAGGTTCTGTGAGGGGACGGCATCTTTGCTTAACGTCTTCCATTGCCCTGGAAAGATGGAGACTTTTGTTATTTTAAATGTAAATAGTCCACCGCATGACTGATGACGGCATGAATGTGGTGATGGGCCCAGAGTTTAAGGCCTCGCCTCTTATGCACGAGGTTGTTCGAAGGTTCAAATCCTGGAACCAATGTGATCTTTTCAATGTATATGCACTTTCTAAGTTTATCTTGGACATCACAGACATCGGTGAAGGCAAACATCGGGAGAAAACCTGGACTTGTAATTAATGTAAGTCTGAAATCACCAACCCGGTTTAAGCAAGCGTGGTGATCAATGCTCATGCCTTCTTTGTTTGAGAAGAGACCTTTGCCCAGCAATGGGACAGCAGTTGGTTTTATGACGGTCATGGCTGCGTCTCAGCGGAGACTAGACTGCCTTTTTTTAATGGTCTCTGGCATGTTACCCAAGAAGGTTGTCATCTGCTTAATTGGGCTATCCTGTAGATGCCTTAAATCATATGATCATTTCGGAAGTTGCTCTTGAAAACCACAATCGGAAAGATTTCTTTAGATGAAGGATCTAAAGGCAGAACTGCTCGTAAATGGGCGCTTCAACATAACATCGCGCCTGAATTGCCCGCAAGGATAAGCAGTGGTGAATGAGGCTATTTTTAGAAGACCAAAAGGAGTGTTGTTTCAAAAGGCATAGCCTCGTTTATATTCGCTAGGCAATGTCCCACGTTAGGAAATTCGGTGATTAAAGTCAGACGGCATGGCAACATCAGAAACATGCGAGTCAAGATGTCTGCCGAAGCCGCTATTAATCATTTCGTCCATTTGAAACAAAGAATTAAGTCATCTCAAAAGCCGTTTTAAATAAAATGATTTTACAATGGCAATAATAAATGTAACACTTTTACCTTATCGTTATAAAAGTGAATCATTGAGCAAAGTTCATGTGTACATATGGATGCGCTAGGGTTGACAACCGTACTCCAATACCGAAGAGTCATCATCTGCCTAGCCTTTTCCCAACTATGTCAGGGCCGGCTTCCAGTCTAACCAGACGCAGCTTAATACCAGTAATTTACATAGAGCGACTGCCTTTCTGACCTTCACAACCCAGTTAGTACTTGGTAATATGATACCCATTGGCAAAACTGGTTGTCAGACTGTCGGACCGCTGACTACCTGTAACAACTGTCAAAGATCTACAAAAGACAGCCGGGACCAACGGCTTAACGTGCCTTTCAGAGGCACGGAGGAAACTCGGTATGTAATGGGTGGTCACCCATCCACGTACCAAACTAGGCAAGCACGGCTTAAACTGAAGATTTATCCAAGCGGCTGTTATTATTTAGCCACGAGCTTTTTGGACTATATGTATGACATTAAAATTAGTTTTCATGTCCTCAAAAAAATTTAGCAACCCTACGAGTTCTTATATTATAGGAAACTGGTCGCGTTAACCATAGGTTTTACCCACGATGTCAGCGTTTTAGAGGATAATATCAAATTAATATTATGAATTAAAATTTTATTTTACTGTTATTTTATGGACAATTAATCAGCAACTTTACGATTGATTATTATATCAAATTGTGTTAAATGTTGTGATAATAATATCACGATTGCATTTTCCGTGAAGAGATAAGCAGAGGTAATAAGAGAAATATTAGAGTGATATTTATAAAATAAATGAACTATCATTATCATTCTCTTGTCCTTATCCCGATTTATTTGGGGTCCCAGAACGATAAAAGATTTCCGGAGATAAACACGAACATTTGAAAAAAAAAACCTAGCTTTTTGGAATCATGGAGTAGATAATTAAAATTTTTACGAAGACATTTTTGATAGAGAAAGATCTGTTCCAGAATATTTGCTTCAAATATGAATAACAAACGCTATTTACATTAAATCGATATAATAATGTAAGTGACTCCTACGTTGTTTTTTTTTGTTCTGAATTTTTATTTAATTCCAAAAGTTTTTAAATTCTCCCGCATACCGGACGCTGAAATAAAATTCCGGACGTATGGCAACCCTAAGTGTGGGAAGCCCCCAGCTAGATGAACCGATGACCTTACAAAGGATCAGACTGGATGCTGAAGGCAAAGATCAGGGTGTTGTGGTGCAGTTCGATGGAGGACTAGACCAGCAGTGGACTGTGATAGGTTCACAATTTTTGTAGTGCGAAATCCAAAGAAACAAAGGACACCGGTCAAATGGTTACCACGTATTCAGTACATCATTCTGACCCCCCCCCCCCCCATATATATTTTTCATCGAAAACCAGCCTGTGAGATATTTCTCGACGGCATAAGGCCCAACGGCTTAAAAACGTTGACACCAGGCTAGGCACTAAGCTCACGATAAACAAGACCGGTAATAAAAAAAAAACAACTGTTCCATAAATTTTGACGTATAGGGAGGTACAGCTGTTCCATATACTCTGATGTATAGATAGGTACTGCAGGTTTGTAGGAAACAGCAGATTTTTACCCAGTGACAATGCTGTGGAGGTCTAATAGGCAGTCGCTCCATGTAAAATACTTGTATTCAACTCCATCCGGTTAGTCTGGAAGCCGACCCCAATGCAGTTGGGAAAAGGCTATCTATACATGAGGATGACAATCATTTGAATGGTGAAATGACTTCTCACGTCAAATGAACGTCATAATTCGCCATCTTTTATGCGTAGTAACCATTAACCTTTTGAACGCCAGAGCGTAAACATATCGGCGCCCCTTCTACGCCAAGCCACAAATTCAGTACAAAAACCTACAAAAAAAAATAGTGATTCCAACATCTTAACGAAAAGTTATCGATAACCAATGAATCCGTGCTTTTCGTTCTATATTTTTTAAATAAATATTATTCGTTGCATTGGTCTTTTATTTAACTTGACCCTATTTGGTATCATACTATCATTAAACAGCAGTTACTAAGTTCTAAGCAACCTAAAAGCAAACATTAGAACTACAAACGAATAAATCAATAATAAGGTACATCACTAATCTGGTTCGTGACGTCATCCGCCGACGTGAAGACACGTCTCTGGCGTGGCTGGCACGACTTTTGACAACTTTCTCGCATGCGAGTAGGGATGTGATCATGTGATATTGTGGTACATAAAAAATAATAATATTTTATTATTTAAAACAATTTAATCATTTTACATATAATTATTAGTCGGATTCTTCGAAACTTGGCAAACTTATGTCATCCAAGTCCTTTTGCTGTCTTACTTTTCTTATTACGTTCAGTATATTGACATATGTGACTGACCGTTTTTCTTCTGGCACTCGATCCAATTCAAAAGCGACCAGTCTTGCGAACGCCGCATTTCGTGGGTCGCTAGGTCCTGGTTGGGCAAAATCCAATAATATCAATTATTATCCAATCATTTAATATTAAACAAAAACTACGTACCTATCTATATATGAAAAGTTTGATCATAAATAAAACTTACCTCTAAATCGTCCTCGTATAGAGATATTGCTTCGGAAAATTCGTCATCCTCTTCTACATTTCCTAACACACGAAGGAGTTCTTCAGTAGTCATTTGACTGTCAGCCATTTTTAATATAGCCTCGCACAATAATAATGCTTCAAATTTTAATATTACCACCGATCATAATAATAAATGTAGTAAAGCACTAGCAGACTCCCGTAGCGCTAATGACGTCACCGCTTGACGTCCATTCCCGTCTGTGGCGTACAGGTAACTGTCTATGAGCTCTTACATAGGGATGCGCGAGAGTGGACAGTAAACTATCGATTTAAGGATATCAATTATAAGTTCTTTCCACATTTTTTTAAATATTATACATTAGGAATATTCAGATACGAATATTTGTCAGTAAAAAGTAATTGTCAAAGTAATAGTAAGCTACTTTCAATAAAATATTTCATAAATTTGGAATATAAGTTACCTTACCTACCCATCACTAGCTGACGTGTCTTGACGTCTGTGGCGTGGGGAAATACACAATTTTACGGATTTCGATTAGCAATATTTGACGATTGTTTTTTCTTGTGAATTCAAATAATGAATATATCTTTGTGTCAATTTACAATATTTCACTAAAGTAGTTTGAAATAATAGGAAAAAAAAACACAGAAAACTTAATTTAGTATATTTATTTTGTATTTAAAAAATGTCGTTTTCTTGACGTCTATAGACGTCGGTGGCGTGTTTGGCACGATTTCGTTAGACGTCTATAAACGTCCGTGGCGTTCAAAAGGTTAAATGGCGATTTTGACAACTTTATCACCTGAATTGACCTTCTTTATCGTTTTTTTACATATCCCGATAAAACTGTTTTATTGCATAACGGAATACGACACTTGTATTCTCATAAGCGGGTGGACAGAAGTTTCCCAATAATATTTAAGTCCCATGTAATAGGGGGCCTAGCCTAGGGGGTTGCCTACTGGCATCAATCGGGCACTAATCCGAGTGCTACTGAGGAATTCTTAACGGAAAAACTCGATCCGTCTTTTTAAAAAACAAGGCTTATCTTAAAACCCAGTTTTTTTTTCTTTTTTAATATTTGTTTAATTAAATTATAGTACATAAGTGTTGCTGAATTCTAAACTCGACAAACTTGAACTTCAACAAATGAACCACCAAAGAGTATAATAGATATGTAATCACTGTCTCACAGCCACTAGTAGTCAGGTAGCTGTCACTAATGTGTGTACTCGCTTATCAGCCCACTTCAATCTGGGTTCAGGCCTGGGCACAGCACTGTTTCCGCCCTTCTTAAAGTGACTGGCGATATTAGGGCAGGACTAGAAGACACCAAGGTAACGGTACTGGTGCTGGTCGATTTCTCAAATGCCTTCAATAACGTTAGTCACGACATCCTTTTAGCCATTTTATCCCATGTCATTGTCTCTCCCGGAGCACTGGAATGGTTCTCCTCTTACCTTCAGGAACGCCAGCAGTCAGTTCATGTTGGGAATTCCTCATCATGTTGGTGTGATTTGGAGACTGGTGTTCCTCAAGGCGGTATTCTTTCTCCTCTTCTGTTTTCTATTTTTATTAATCTCCTTACTTCTGAGCTTCAGTGTGCGTATCATCTGTATGCCGATGACTTGCAGTTGTACTGTCAGGGGAGGGTTGACGAAATTCGAGATCTGATCGACAATTTAAATCGGGACCTGATAGCAATAAATACCTGGTCCGATAAATTTGGTGTGGCAGTAAATCCTAATAAATGTCAGGCGATCATCATTGGCAGCTCTCGCAGTCTATGCAAGTTGAATGGTACAACCTTGCCACCAGTTCTTTTCGACGGTACGGTCGTTCCTTTTAGTACTGAGGTCAAGGATCTTGGCTTGCATATCGATAGCTCTATGAAATGGCATACTCAAGTTGCTCGTGTCAGTCAGAAGGTTACTGGTTCGTTGCGGGCTTTGTACCGCTTGAGAAACTTTTTACCCTCAAATACGAAAACAATGCTTGTACAGTCCTTAATTTTTCCTATCATCGATTACGGTGACGTGTGCTACTTTGACCTGAATGCGGATCTCCTCGACAAACTTGACCGTCTTCTAAATAACTGCATTCGATTCGTTTTCAATTTGCGTAAATATGATCATGTCTCCGAACACCGGACTCTTCTTAAGTGGTTGCCCATACGTCAGCGTAGGGAGCAAAGGGCGCTTACCACCTTGTTTTCTTTTCTTGTTTCTCCCACTTCCCCTAGTTACCTTGCTCCCCACTTTCAGTATATTTGTGTTAACCATAATAGGAGCCTGCGATCATCGCAAAACCGTATGCTTCAATGTCCCTCTCACCGCACTGATTTCATTCACCGAGCTTTCTTTGTCCAGTCTATTTCTCTGTGGAATGCGCTTCCCCAGGAAATCAGGATGGCAACCAATCGCTTATCTTTTAAAATTAAAGTTCGTGAGTACATTCGGAATAAGCTGGCAGTTTCGTCACAACGGTAATGTTTTCCCCATGGTTTGTGTTTTTATTTTGGTATATTCGTGGAAATGTTTATTTACATTAATTTAAATTTTGATATATATTTATAGTATTTGATATATATTTATAGTATTTTATATATCCTTGTAGTTAATCTTGTAGTTAATCTTATTATTATTTAAAATTATTTTCAGATTTACACCTACCACTGCTTGTCTTTGCATCACCCAAAGGTTGACTGGTAGAAAATGCCAATGGCATTAAGTCCGCCTCTGTACTTATGTGCTTGAAGTGTTAAATAAATAAATAAATAATGTCAACTGTCAGTCACCACGAAAGGCGGGAAGTTGGAAGGTCAAGCGTACCCGGACTAGGGCTTGGTGGTGTTGAAGAGCCAGTGATATATGAATGTAGTTAGTAAATTGTGTTATCAAACCTATTAAAAATTAAAATATTTGACATAGGCCTAGATGGGCACTTATAAAACGTCGACAAAAAGGTGCATATTTCAGGTGGTCATTTCCTATGGAGAAGAACCGGCAAGAAACTCCATGGTTACTCTTTTCAAATCATTTGGTATTACAATATTATCATGTTACAGCATTTGTACTTAAGTAGGGGGGGACAGCGTAGGCCCGTCAATAAGTCGTTGCTTACTACACAAAAGATGTAAAACAAGATAAAAATTTAACAAGCAACTGGGTATCTACAAAGCCTATTAGCTCTGCTACAAGTGGATACTACACATGCATAAGTTTTTAATTACAACTTCTGCTAATATCAATCCTGCTGAAACTCCATTTAGTGACACAAAACGATTTGAAAGTGATTACTCCTTGTCTCACCCACATTTGTTTTCGGCGAAATTTGCCCCGTTTTTGGCCTGACTTACATAATAATCGATTTTACAATATAATTGAACTCCAAGGCCTTTTAAAATACTGAGTAGTATACATTTTATCAGTTCTGTGACGTCAAGGGCCTTTCCCGCAGCAACCACATGCCAAACGACCACAGAATGACCATATAATAATATAGGCGATACCATATTGTCCTCATCAAACCTCTTTCGTAACCAATTGATACGCAAATTTAAAAAAAAAAAAAAAAATTACCCTTGGGCGTTGGTTGGCCCGTGGATGGGTGATCATGATCATCCATTACATACCGAGTTTCCTCCGAACTTCGGAAAGCTCGTTAAGACGTTCGTCCCGAATAAATTGACCATTATCGGGATCGGGAAAAGGCTAGGCAGCTAGCCTTTTCCCGATCAAATAGGGGTTGACTTCCCGTCTTAACGGATACAGCTGAATATCAGTATTTTACATGGAGTGACTGCCTATCTGACCTCCACAACCCAGCACTGAGTAATACGATACCCCTAGGGAACGACTGGTTTTCAGACTTTTCGTGTCACTGACTACCTGCAACGACTGTCAAAGATCTACAAATGACAGCCGAGACCAACGGCTTAACGTGCTCTCCGAGGCACAGAGGAAACTCGGTATGTAATCGATGGTCACCCATCCACGGACATCCATAAACCTGGAGATCGACCCGAACAACTGTTATTATTTAGCCACGAACTCCTCCGAGTGATGAAATTGACGACCATGACTGAAATCGGTCAGGAGGACTATACAATAAAACATGAATACCAAAACACTCCCCGTGTTGGATTTTCAAAGCTCGGCTCAACGCTGACAGTCCAAACTCCAACTGTGCATTAATATTTAGGCGTTCGTTTAGATAACTCTTACTTGCAGAAAACAGTTCCATGCAGGTAATAAAACGCACATCCTATCTTCCGCGAAGATATATTTGTATTTCTCTGTAAAATACGATCATCTATTTTGAACCAAAATTTCCCAAAACGTCTGAGCTGACTATTAATTTAAATTTCCTTATATCGCTAAACTATTTTTTTCCTGTTAGAGAGTGATCAATTTTCGGACTTGAGTCAAGTTTTATGACGCCATTCTATATTTTATGTCACGTGTTTTCTCATGTGCATTTAGAAGCTATAATTTTTTTTTTTTTCATATCAATGCGTCAGAGTAAAGAAAATATGGACAGACTGTGTGAAGAATGATTATGAAAGAAAATAGCGGGAGAAATGATAGCGTGACGGCTGACAGGGGAGAAAGGAAGAAAAAACGTGCTGCGCCTACCCTACGTAACAGGGACAAGGGCAGGAAGATGGTGATGTACAATCCAGTCAATACCAGTTCAGGATATCTGATCTGAAGCGGAGGTGGGTAGGACGTGGTGATGGCAGGTGTACTAAAGCGCCCACTAAATGTTCACCAAGAGCTAGGACCAACAGCAAGATGGAATGAAATTTAGAAGATCGCGGGTAAGACCTGGTTGAGCATGGTACAAAGGGAGGAGGCATATACACAGCAGTGGGGGGTGCAAGACTGCCAATGCTGATGATGAATACTTACAATCAACACCAATAGCTTAATTATTATTATTTATTCATTATCAAGTAACATGACTCATTATTTGGCACAAAAAATTACAACAACAACACAAACATAAACGATATACAATCAAATTATACTTATTAATTAATAACAAATTGTTGGACATAATAAAAAAATAAATAAATAAAATAAACACACAATAATTAAAATTTTCTAACCGGCACTGGAACAGCAACATGTCTGCCACAACAATGCCGGATATAAGGGCAGTCCAGCCTGTTAGCTATCATTGCCAGGATAGCAACATTGATGAAGCATAAGCATTAATGAGGTTGGACAGTTCCTTAAAGTAGGGTAAACATACGAGGTGTAAACGGACCCTTCACGAAGCCGCCAGCCAAGCATTCTGTACATCTAACTAAGTAACTCCATGCAAAAAATGTATGCTGCGAAACGAGTTTTCTTTTTGGGGTGACAAATCACGGTTTACGGAAGGACTCAATGTAACGCACTCAAAATATTGTGCTGATGGATGTATTGAATACTACGGGGGTCGTGGACGTGTTAAAGTAAAGATATAACATTAAAAACTTGTGAATAAGTCGGAATCTCCAATTTGTAACTGGAAGGTTCCCAGGCATGGTCTTGAACAAAAAAATCAACGCAATGACGGGGAGTACTATTGATATGGCTAGAAAGGGGGGTGACAAACGAAATGCCGAATAATAGAGAAGTATGGAAGAAAAGGACATGCTGCGCCTACACCAAATTAATTGAGATAAGGACAGGAGAATGATGATAATGGAAGCCTATGCTGAACGGAGCTGATCGAACGGCACAAGCGAGTAATTGGCCCGAATCGTTTCTGCTGTTTAACAAAAACTAATGCATCTCTTGTCATTTAGCTAAACAATAATAGTATACGTTTCAACAATAATACATTTTCTTTCTAGTTCTGCAATCCATAACATGAGGCCTGTAATCCCCGAAGGGTTAGGCAAAGGTGTACCTAATAGTACACCCACATTTCACCAGTTATTTTCAAGCCCCCAGTAACAGGGGGTGAGCTTATTGCCATCGACCGGGTACTTATCTAGACTCCGTGGCTGCTACTGAGAAATTCCCGATTGAAGACCGACCTGGAAATTGAATCCTCGACCTCATGCTCAACAGTCGCGCTTGCGACCGCTAGACGAACGAGGCAGTAACGTGACTCTTCTCATGTAGCTACATGATAAAGACCAAACCACACTCGAAACAATTTTCCTTTTGCTTTTGGATGATTAAAAAAAGAAGGAATACGAATTTTAACGAGTTATGCTTCATTAATTTATCAGCAAATACCACATTATTGTTGTTTACTCATTAAATTGATGTAATAAATCCACAATAATAACAATTTTCATTGACGTCCATGTTAACTTGGGTCTTTCCGATAGATAAGACTAGCAAATAATATTAATGAGGAGGATATAAGTTAATTCGTCGTAATACTAAACATGTTAAAAGGATTGATTCGTCGATTCAAGGAATAGTGGACTTTATCAGTAAATGGAATGAGATCTAATAATAGTGGGTTCTGAGAGGATAATGTCCCCAACAAAAGGAAAGGAGCATAGCAATGGAAGTATTTATTTTAGGTCCATTTGTGTAATGGTCTGCAAGTCATAATTAGCCTAGCCTTTTCCCGATTGTGTTAGGGTCGGCTTACAGACCTGATGCAGCTGAATACCAGTATTTTACATGGAGCGACTGTCTATCTGACCTCCACAGCCCAGTTAGTACTGGGTAATACGACACTCCTTGGTAAGACTGCTTGTCTGGCAGCCACTGAATACCTGTAACGATTGTCAAAGATCTACAATTTACAGCCGGAACCAACGGCTTCACGTGTTTTCTGAGGCACGGAGGAATCTCGACGTGTTATGAATGGTTACTCATCCACGGATCGACCTTGGCAAGCGTAACTTAACCTTCGATCGAATAATTAACGAGAATTTCAGAAAGGATAATAACCGCCATTGTCTCCCTATTTGACACTCAGGATGCAGTAGTGACGCAGTGGTCTCGACTCCGATATAACGATGCGTCCGATGCGTCCGTACCAAGGCATGTCGTAGGTCATGCCTTGGTACGGACGCAGATGGGCAACTTGAGCACTTGAGACTGGGTTGTGGAGGTAAGAAAAGCAGTCCCTCCATGTGGGCAATACTGGTATTCAGCTGCATTCGATTAGACTGGAAGCCGACCCCAACTTAGTTGGCAAAAGGCATATGATGATGACCTTTTCATTTTGTCGTTAGGAAAATTTTGAGTATGAATGTGGATGATTATAAGAAGGGGAACACCAAAGAAATGATAGATGGACTGTGTGAAGGATAATATGGCTAGAAAGGAGGTGACAGCGATGACGAGTAATAGAGAAGTATGGAGGAAGAAGACATGCTGCGCCGACCCCAAATAAGGGCAGGAGAATGTTGAAATGTTGAGGTGTCCTGTGTCTCTCCTTCACATCGAAACAGTAATGTCACTGCAGTTATTTTGACCAACACTGGTTTACTTAAAAGGCATTCATAATGCATGTCTCATCCTGATGACGGTTTGGGTTTTACAATTAATTATCGAAAGCGAGTCTGACTGTATGTCACATTTAAACGGACTAATTTATTCTTTAAACGTGAATTCAATTTTTTGCTTGAACTGAAAAAAATTGAATTTCTGAGAAGGTAAATCTAAAGTTAATATTATAAAGATAAGGCTACATACTGGTCGGGTATTATTTGAGTCCATCGACACTCAAACAAGTGGATCTGGGCAGGACATCTGGTTAGACGCGGAGGTGGCCGCAAGACGCAAGACTTTGATCGAGAGGTGGCGAAAGTTAGGTCAAAAAAACCGGGGCCGTCCTAAAGCTCGTTGGGTCAACGATATCGTCAAAGTCCCGGAAACACCTGGATAAGGGACGTACAGAACCGGAAAGTGTGGCAGAAAAAAGGAGAGGTCTATACCCAGCAGTGGGTGGTTCCGGGCTGATATGATGATGATGACACGCAAACAAGAAGAATATCATAAAGAGGTTTTATAAGTTTAGATGTAGGGGTACTACAGATCCGATTGCGCGCGAGCGAAGCCGCGGGCTAAAGCTAGTAGGTAATATAGACGGCACGGTTGGCGCAGTGGCTGAGCGATTGACTGCTGCGCTTCGTGTCGCGGGTTCGATTCCCGCACGGAACAAATATTTGTATGGCCTACAGGTAGTTGCTCCGGGTCTGGCTGTTTGTGTATGTGAGTTTAAATGTTTGTAAACGCACCCACGATACAGGAGTAATTCCTAGTGTAGAGGAAAGTTTTATAAAAAAAAAAAAAATATTGTACCGGATACGATATAATTAACAAATTACGATAAGGACAGAATCGTCTAGTTTAAAAAAAATATAGTAAAAGAAGATTCCCAAATATATTAATAAAAATGATTCATGTTATCAGTCTGGAATATCCCACAGATAAACAGGGTATTTTCCACTTCCAGAGAGCGAAAAATGAACTTTAATCTGAAATGAATATCTATGATATCATCTGTCTTTTTCCGGGGTCGACTTCCAGTCTAACTGGATGCACCTGAATACCACTATCTAACCTCCTCAACCCAGTTAGTACCAGATAATACGATACCCGTTAGTAAGATTGGTTGTCAGACTTCCGGGCTTTTGACGTCCCGGAACGACTTTCGAAGCTATCGCATATGCAAGGTGTAAACGGACCCTTCACGAAGGTGTCAACCAAGCATTCTGTACTTCAAACTAAGTAACTCTACGCAATAATTATTGATGGCAAACGATTTTTTTGGGGTGATAAATCACGGTTTACGGTAAGACTCAATGTAACGCACTCATAACATTGTGCTGATGGATGCATTTAATAGTAGTGGTCATGGAGAAATTTAAAGTAAAAACTTGTCAAAAAGTTGGAACTTTAACCCCTAATATCTCCGTAACTAGAAACTTCACAGGTATGGATCCAGAACAAAAAAAATATGGCAATGGTAAGGAGAACCAGTGCATTTCGGCTTCGGGGTCTCTTTACACCCATTATACATACTTCTATTGGCGCGTGGCCATAGCCGGAACTAAATCTGCCATCTTATTGTTCAATACAAATTCCACAAAGAATAGCACAAATGTTTACCAACAGCAACGCCCTCCTGACGTCACTTAAGCGGCATAAGAACCAATACACGTATGATATCGATGAATCATACGAATTACCTCACTAGCGATAACTTTAACTGAAGTGATGGTACCACAATTTTCTTTTCATCGAGGGTTTCTAGCCAAAACATTATGAATAGACCTGATAATTTTTTTTTTTACCTTGATTTTGTTGTGCACTAAAATGAGTAGAAAGATGGTGGCTTATGAGACGACAAGTAATAGAGAAGTATGGAAGAAGATATGTTGCGCCGACCCCAAATAAAATAAGGGCAGGAGAATGGATGAATTGCTGTCGGAAGTCGTTGGTAAAAAGTCACCGACTTCCGAAAGTTATTTTCAACTTTTTTATTTTTATTTTACCCTTTTTAGTTGTGGTATCTCACACAAATCCTTGTCAAGTATCAATTTTACATTGTAATTAGAAAACATTAGCACATCATCCACAAAGACGAAGAAGAAAAAATGCATATTATAGATGATAACTCAGGAAGTACGTAATACGTAAGTAGTTTGAGTATGAATATGGATGAGTAGAGGAAGACCAAAGAAACGATGGATGGACTATGTAAAGGATTTGGCAAGAAAGGTGTCTGATGAGATGACGAGTAATAGATAAGTATGGAAAAAGAAAACATGCTGTGCCGACCCCAAATTAATTGGGATAAGGGCAAGAGAATGATGAACTCATGAAGTACCCATGCAATAAGATGCTGGTGGAATACATATCCTCCTTTTTAGCTAGTTGGAAACATTTGAAGGACCAGATTAGGAATTTCTTCAAAATCCTTCGGATTGTAAAACGGAACCTGTTACGCAATTGAGGTTCAGGATTTGACCTCTTCGTCTTTTTGTTGGAAGTTTCGTATCGGAATTAGGAAGGAAGGAGTCTATGACCAGGCAATGACATGACCTCCCAGGTTGCCTCCTGATAGTTGGGACTTCCCTAACCTTTCGGAAAATACAGGTGTCATTGAAAAGGAGGAAATTTGCATATAAGCTATTCTATTCATGAGAACGTTTCCTTGTTCAAGAATTTAGTTTACATTTTAAGACTAAGCTTCTTGGATAATATTTTTGAGATGGCAGGAATTCCTTAGTTCCTCCAGAAACACAAATGGGTATATTTACTTCAGAAAATTTCAAATACAAATAAATAAAATTAATAACAGCTTTTTACTGAATGCATATCTATATTAATATTATAAAGCTGAAAAGTTTGTTTGCTTGGACGCGCTAATCTCAGGAACTGCTGGTTCGAATTGAAAAATTATTAATTTCACGCGGACGAAGGTCGCGGGCAACTGCTAGTGAAATAATATACGGTAATTATAACAAACGTTTTTTTGTCATATTTTGTCTCTGTCCGTCTGTTTGTTCCGGCTAAACTCCGAAACGGCTGGACCAATTTTGACCTGACTTTTACTGGCAGATAACTGATGTTATAAGGAGTAACTAAGGCTACTTTAATTTTAGAAAAATAATTACGGTTCCTTGCAAAAAAAATTAAAACCTTTTTTTAACAAAATCCGACTCAAATAGGGAAGTAATATTTTTATAATAATTTCAGGACGGAGCGGCCAACAGCTAGTGTAAAATAATACTATGAGAGGTTTGTAAGATTTTATACCATTTATAGATTTTAGATCAATAATAATAGATTTTAGGCAATATAGGCTTATAATAATAATTTCAGTAGGTCCGAACCTACTGAAATTATTATTATAAGCCTATATTCGCGGGCCTGTGGACGGCGAGTTATGGGCTAGCTCGCCGTCCGGCCGTCTTATGACGACAGGCCGTGTCGACGGCGCGTTCGTGTTCCACGCGCGCCTCAAAGAGATGTCAGCAACCGAGTAGGGGTCCGCATGGGCCGATGCCTGCCAGAGCTGCGGGACTGTTCGAAAGAGACACCGTGGCCCTGGAACACAAAGGGCAAAGAAGGAACATGGATGGGTTTTAGTCAGTACAAGTCTGACACTCCCTTCCGCTCCGCCCAGAGTGGGGGGGGTCATTTGATGATTTCCCATCCAAAAAAAAAAAAAAAAAAGCCTATATTGCCCCACTGCAGGGCAAAGGCCTCCCTTCCCTCCTTCGACATTTCGCGGTCTAGTGCGATTGTAGGCCAATCCTTTGCGAAAGAGTCCAGCTCATCCCGCCATCTCCTTCTGGGCCTGCCACGTTGTAGTTTCCTGCTGTTTGATATCCACTGAGTGGTAATTTTTGCCCATTGCTCCTCCGACATGCGGCAGACGTGACCAGCCCTGTTCCACTTTAACCTAAGGCCAGCATCAGCTATTTGAGTTTTGGAGCGAAGTATGGAGTATCTGATGCGGTCAGTAAGTTTGACAGCCGTATCGTAAGGTAAATTATTATTAACCCCGAGTGTTATAGGTTCATTAAATAGTTCCGGTAGAATAATTTCGATCATAAGAGGAGCGGAGCCGCGAGCAAAAGCTAGTGATAAATATGACGGCACTGACCAATCATAGCCCATTAAAGAGTTATTTAAATAGGGGTTTCCACTGTTAGCAAGAACGGATAAGGAAAACTGAATACGCAATAGAGAAATGATATACGAGAAGAATATATAAACACAACATTACGCCTGTAATTCCTGAAAGGTTGGGCAGAAGTGTGCATACATAGTTCACCCATACTTCTTCAGATATGTTTAAGTCTTGGTAGTTAAATAAAAATAAATAAATAAAATAAAAATTATTTATTGTCTCTTTATGTTTACAATCGTAGATGAAGCCCTGAACCCCACACTAGGATTCCCTTTGTTGTGGGGTCCAGTCTCTTTCAATCCATATTCAGATGGTACAGTTACAAAGACAACAGTTTTAGGTAACTAAACTATAACTAGGTTTGACAAAATTTCTGTAGTTTGGATAGAAATGTTTGGAAATTTCTGTAGTTTGGTGTAGTGAATGTAGTGTGGGAAATGTAGTGCGGTAGGTGTAGTGAGTGTAGTGTTGTAGGTGTGGGTGTGTGAGTGCATGTGAGAAGGGTAAGAGTGGTTGCAAGTGTTAGTGTGATACTTACTCGTATACCTATGCGCTTATGACATTATCTTTAACACGTCCTCTGTCTTTTCATAGTCCAAACTGAGTAGCCAAAGGGAGACTGCTTTAGAGCATTTTTTTTTTCTCAGTTTTAAAATTTTGTGGGTTTTATTTAATTTACTGTATAAGTAAGGTCCCATGAAAGCAAACGATCTCCTTCCAAAAGATTTATTAAAATGAGGTTTATCCCAGATCACCAGACGACTGGAGCGTTGCTGAGATCTGCAGCTATTTAGTGATGTTTTGTGAAATCGCAGCGTAGTTGAGAGGATGTACAGCTGCCTAACTCTCAGGACTTTACAGGAAGTTACTAGTACTAACTGGGTTGTGGAGGTCAGATAGGCCAGTCGCTGTTATTACCTAGTACTAGATCTTTGACAGTCGTTACAGGTAGTCAGTGGCCCAAAAAGTCTGACAACCAGTCTTATCAAGGGGTATCGTTTTACCCAGTACTAACTGAGTTGTGGAGGTCAGATAGGCAGTCGCACCAGGTAAAATACTGGTATTCAGCTGCATCCGGTTAGACTGGAAGCCGACCCTGACATAGTTGGGAAAAAGCTAGGCAGATGATGTTGAAGTCTTCGTAGTCTGACCAGTCTTACCAAGGGCCTCCACAACCTAGTTAGTACTGGGTAATACGATGCCCCTTGGTATGACATGAACAAAAATGTTATTATACAATAATACCAACACAACTATATCCACGCCAAATTACTACAAAACAGTCTTCCGATAAGAACGCATATTACTATTCTTTTCACCAACGAATCATCTGACACAAATGTCGTAATTTGTACGTAATGCATGATAAGGAGGAGATTAAGCGTAAAAGATTTTTTCTTTATTGTAATAATGTATTATCAAATCGCTAGCCTTTTTCCGATTGTGTTGAGGTCGGCTCGCAATCTAAACTTAATTATGCAGATTATTTTGTATGCTTAGATTGTTTGGTCATGTAACAAGGCAGATGTGAATGGCAGCGCCGGGACGACGCCCTAGAAGGACATCATCATCATCATTTCAGCCGAAAGACGTCCACTGCTGGACATAGGCCTCCCCCAAGTGTCGCCACATTGACCGGTCCCGTGCGTCTCGCATCCAGCGGATCCCTGCAACCTTTACCAGGTCATCGGTCCACCTAGTGGTAGGCCTTCCAACGCAACGTGTTCCGGTTCGCGGTCGACACTCCAGAAATTTTCAGCCTCATCGGCCATCAATTTCTAGGACATACATTGACCATATACTGGAGATGTTCTTCAAAAAAGTCAGGTGCGTAGTGCTCGCAACTGGCGTGCTTATATGACCAGATATATGAAAGTGGACGAGGCGAAGCATTAAGGATCGTAATAGGTGGCGTTCTGTAGTTTTTGTCTATCTCTGTGTGAAAAGGGCGTGAGTTTACGTATGTATGTATTTATCACAATGCGACAACCAATAGTCTTACCAACGGGTATCGTGTTACCCACTAACTGGGTCGTGGAGGTCAGATAGGAAGTGGCTCCATGTAAAATACTGGTATTCAGCTGTATGCGGTTAGACTGGAAGCCGACTGCAACATAGTTACGAAAAGTGAGGCAGATGATTGAGGAGGTCTACACGAAGCGACTTTTTTGTTACGATTATGATGTTCGAAATCTTAAAATAAAGAGTAAGTGGTAACCACCACCGCCTGAAAGATATGCAATACCAAGGTCATCACAGATGCGTTACCATCACAGGAGACAAAGCTGAAATGTGTCATGTGCCTGTAACTACACCATACCCGTCACACCGGGACACAGAAACGCTGTTTGGCGGCAGAAATACGTACGGTGGTAGTAGGTGCTTTCCCGGATGAACTGCGCGAGAAAGATCCCTGCTAGTAGCATAAAAGTTACGTCAAAAGAAAAACCCGTGTCACTATGTCCTTACACGCTTATCTCCGAAACGCCGAAACTAACGGAAAATCCGAACACGTACAAAGGTTTTCGATATTGGAAATCGCGTTACGGAATTCAAATGGAATTGGACAGATCATCTAGTAAGGTGCAGTGATGACAGGTGGACTGCGGCTGTCACCGAATGGCGTTCAAGACCAGGAAAAAGAAATGTGGGTCGTCTGGCGGCGAGATGAGCAGACGACATAGTTGCTATCGGGGGAAAAACCTGGATGATGCTGGCATAGGAACGTGCGGGCGATAGATCGAGGAGTCTATTGTCCGCGCATTGCACGGCCCTAATGAGTTGTGTCAATGTCTCAGGTGAGCCCAGACATCGGGCAACAATAGGCTCAAGGAACATGGAGATTGGCACAAGAAAAGAGAGGCCTATACCCAGCAGTGGGGAATTCAGGCTGTGGATGATGATGATGACGAATCTCCGAAACCACCCAACCAATTTCACTGAAATTTTGTGATTGTGCCTGGTTGGGTCTAGTTTGAAAGATAGGGTAGTTTTGGAACTGCGAAGCAGGAGGTCCGCCTAATATATTTTAAAATATTTTTGAAACAATTGTATTTTTTCTACAAAATGAGGACAACGCGATAAGGTTTTACATCAAATAACAAACAGTTTTGTTACATAACATCTGTCCATCTGTCTGTTTCTAACAGCTGAGCCGTTGTCTATGCAAATTGTGAGTTTCGATAAAGAAAGATAATTTTATGACTAAGTGCGATAGGAGATATGGATGCTTTGATATGACATAAGTTATGTTTTGGGTGGATTAAGTGTGACTCAGAATTTTTGTCGTAATAAAGGAAATATAAATAGTAAATACGATTGATTGAGATCTCATGAATACTTGTTGTTGTACGGTGCGTAATTTGACGCCATTTTTTTTACAAAATGGTGCTTTACTTTTTTTTAAGTACCGTTCCAACATAGCCTAAAATAGCATGACGAATCAATCCCCGAAAAGTAAGGCGGAGGCGTACCTTATAGTCGCCCACATTTCGCCAGTTACGGTTAAGTCACATGTAATTTCTATTGCCATCAACCGGGCACAAACCTGGCTACTATTCTACATCAATGTATTACATACTTTCGCCTTAACGATACCTTTAAATAATATAACATCCAGGTAAATTATTTAAAAAAACAAGTGACCACATTGGGAAGTCCTGAAAGTTACAAAAATACATGATTAAGTAAATTAAATCGTAATAAATAAGGAAAAAATAAAAACTCAATTGTTTACAAAAATTGGGAACAAAACCGTACGTCAATGCTAGTTATGATTAACAGCAATAATAAAAATATGTATCTCAATTCCGAGAAGTCTGAAAATGGCACCGGTGACTGAAAACCTGAGTGGTAATCGGTAATCATGGTATGGGCATGTGATGAGGAGGAATGAGGAAGTCGTTGTGAGGAAAAAATTCGAGTGTGATGTAGGGCTATAAGAGTAGAAGACCAAAGAAACGATGGATATGGCTAGAAAGGAGGTAACTGCTGAGATGATAAGTAATAGAGAAATATGGAAATAGAAGACATCCTGCGGCGACCGGGATTGGGATGGCAGAAGAATGATGGAGGATCTCTTGTTTTAGAAGGTACTGAGCTGTAGAAGTCACATAGGCAGTTGTTCCACGTAAAATAGTGGTATTCAACTGCACCTGGTGAGACTAGTAGCCGACCCCAAAGTAGAAAAAACTAGGCGGATGATGATGGATCTCATGGTATGGGCAAATGATGCCGAGGAGTGAGGTTTTTGTGAAAGACGATATGGCTTGAAAGGGGGTGACTTTGACTGCAGAGATGACGGACTAACTGCACCTGTTGAAGAGATCATGTCAACGCCGGCTGTCGCTGTAAACCAACTGTCCAACTGTCTCGCATGATGTGACAGCATTATGCTGAGCGACCCCCGTTTTGAATGTATGTGACGCATAATTATTTCCTTTTTACTTTTTTATGGTTTCATATGTTATGCGTCACGTTTGTAAAGTAAAAAAATGTTTTTTTTTTATTATTATTATTAGAGATTAACTGTTGCCTACCTTCGTTCGCGTGAAATCAAAAAAAAAAATATTACTTCCCTTTTTAAATCGGATTGTGTTAAGAATTTCAAGGATTTTATTTTTTTTGGCACGAAGCCCTAATAATTTTTCTAAAATAAAAGTATTCAGTCAAAATCGGTCCAGCCGATTCGGAGATTAGCTAGAGCAAACAAACAGACAGACAGACAAAAATAAATGCCGTATACATTTTCATATACATTCAGTAAAAAGCTGTTTTATTCATTTGTATAGATGCTTCACGTTTTTAATGCAAATAAATCCTTTTTCTTTCTTTGATAGAGATTTAGGATTGGTATGGAAGAAAACTAACAAATTAGGATAACGGCAAGGGGGTAAAAAGCTAAATAAAAAAAATCTCTATAGCTTAGCGTATTGTTGCTACGCGCTGAGCGCAGACTGAGTCAACTCTATCTATTCGACAGCCTACGGTCTGTCGTCTAAACAGACTTCGGCCAGAGACGACGGAAAACTGACTGCAATTTTCCCCTGAAGAGTTAAGATGCGACAGCTGACTGGACACCGGAACTGGACAGATATTTCAGGTGTCTGAAGTCCTGTCCATTTTCCAATCTGACCATGATCGCGGGTTGACTGGAGCATGCGGGTGGATGAAAAATAAATTGTTATGAGCAGGCAAATCTATCTACCCTCTTTCTTTGTCTTTTGCTACGCGCACTACTGGAACTCGACACTAAGTCATGGCAAAACACACTCACGGTATCACCAGGTTTTGTAGGGCCCTTATTACTATGCCGGCTGCTACTTTTGAGCTTAATTAAAAAAATATTTTCCATCCACCCCCATTCTCCAGTCAACCCGCGATCATGGCGCTTGCAACAGCGCCGAAATATCAGGAGCTCAAAATAATAAACAATCACGGAAGATATCCCGTAAGTGACAGTATAGGTCATGTGGGGAAACTTCAGGTCTAACCAAATTCAGCTGAATTACAGTATTTTACATGGAACGACTGCCTATCTGACCTCCATATCCCAGTTACTGGGTAAAACCATACAGCTTGAAAAGGCTGATAGTAAAAATAGCAATTCGACGCACAAAACAGTCATGTGATTATTGATAATAAAAATTAAATCCTTTAAAGGAATGTTAAAAGGTAAATGGCAGGAAACAGGTATGTTTTTCCTTAATTTTATAACTAATTTAATAAAATTAACTACCTAATTACCTGCGCCATTGTGCTGTATTTAAATCTTATTAAAGAGTTTAAAATAAAATAAATATATAAATATATATCTGTGCATGTTATATTATCTGTTGAAGGAAACATTTAAATTATTATAAAATGCAATTCAAAATCAATAGGTTATAATACATGATATCACACCTGTAATCCCCGAAGGGTTAGGTAGACGTGTACCTAATAGTACACCCACATTTCGCCAGCTATATTTAATTCCCATGTAATAGGGGGTGAGCCTATTGCCATCAACCGGGCACTAATCCAGTCTTATAACAAGGTCTGACAAGATGAGAGATGAGACCTCTGAGTTTGTTTCGGCTGTTTCTTCTCAAGACTGTGCAGAAAACACCAGTCTTCTAATTAGTAAAAAAAAATTTTGTTTTCAATAACATATTTTAAAAAAAAATACTGATTCATTATTTCTGGCAAATTTTCAGCAATTACAGCCATTATTATTTTTTATTTTTTTTAATATTAGGTCTTTACCTATGAAATTGGAGATTTGTATGAAAATTTTAAACACAAAAATTTTTGTATTTTTTATTTTATTTTAGCTTATCTAGCTTTTTTATCTTTCCGATTTGACGCAAGTGCTTCAATGTCGTTTTGACACTAACTCCAAGGCCCGCAGCAAGCTCAGCCGTAGATTAAGTTGGATCCGTTTCCACTACCGCCTTCAATTCCTCGTTGTCGACAATGGTTACCGGCCGACCGCAAGGCTCATTCTTCAACTCAAAATTTCCAGATTTAAAGCGATTGAACCCAATAATGGACCGTGTTTATGCAAGCAGTGTTAGGCCCGTACACGTCGTTAATGTTTCGTGTTGTTTGCGCAGCGGTATGTCCACGTAGGAACTCATATTCGAAAATTGTACGAATTGTCTGTTTATCCATGGCGCCAAAAACTACCACAATTTCATAAAAACAAAAAACTATCTAAAAACAAATGACTGAATTTGAAATTAAAAGAACACGGCTTTCGAATAAAATTTATTTGAATTTCGAATTGCGCGCCAATCCACAGATAATTAAATCTGAAAATGCTGGTTATTAAATCTCCAATTACATAGGTAAAGACCTATTATATACAAACAAACGACCAGTGGGCCCATTAGCCCTGGCTCATAGCAACTGGAAGTCATGGAGAGGCCATTGCCCAGCAGTGGGATGACGGAGGCTAACAGTATCAGTATAAGATAATAAATACGTACGCACGACGGTCAATCAAGATACAAAACCAGTCTATGCGGATCTCTCATTGTATAGGAAATCTATACAAAGCGAGGCCAAGTTATAGTGGAAATGTACAGCTTCATGTGCCGCCGTGTGTACGTAGGTACGTCATCATCATCATCATCATCATTTCAGCCGAAAGACGTCTACTGCTGGACATAGGCCTCCCCCAAGTGTCGCCACATTGACCGATCCCGTAGGTACGTATTTGAATTTAAAAATACGAAATACTTTCAGGCAAAGTCACAATTAAGTTTGTGTTACTGATTGTTTTGTTATACTCACTGCATATAACAATACAATCAATAACATAACTATTTTCCTACTAAAAATATTTTTAAATAAAAATTAACACAGCAAATTATTATAAATAAAAATTTATATTAATAATAAGCTACCATTGTTTGTAATGTATTGGTTAAGTTCAGGGGAGTCCCCTAAAATCCATTGACCTAGGAGGAAATTCCTTTGAATTATAGTTGTGAAACATTTTGTAGTGAAAAGGAGATAATTCAATAGGGACAATCATCACAAGCCTAGCCTTTTCCCAAATATGCTGGGGTAACCGGGTGCAGCTGAATACCAGTACTTTACATGGGGTGACTGCCTATCTGACCTCTACAGACCAGTTACTGGGTCGTATGATAACGGAAAATATACTTGGTGATATTTTTCCGGGACAAATGATTTACAATATTCTATGATAGGGTATTAGAAGCTGGCTGCAGGACTGTTCGAAAGAGATACCGTTCCTGGAACACAAAGGGCAAAGAAGGAACATGGATTTTAGTCAGTACTAGTCTGACACTCCCTTCCGCTCCGCCCAGAGTAGAGGGGGTCATTTTATGAAATCCCAATTGAAAAAAATTTTTTTTTTAAAAATTGGATATTGGAAGCTTGGGCTTGATTTGGGTAACTCGAAAGCTAAAATCTTGATAGTTAACTAAAAGCTTAACCTTATTAGTATACAGTCACTGTTCAGATTTGTTTGAAACCCTTGATTGTAGTTGCTTATAGGAATATATACATTAACTTTATATAGATAAGGTACATTTTAGTAAGAATCACAAGAGCAAAATTACACTTGAGTGAAGTGTAATTTTGCTCTAAAGATTCTGATCAAATTCATTAAAATAAAGACTATCTGCCGAATCATTATTATTAAATAAATTATTAATAATAAGCTAAAACAATGGGTTTTTAATGTATTGGCTAATTTCAGGGGAGTCCCCTTAAATTCATTGTAGGAGGAAATTGGTTTGAATTATTGATGTGAAATATTTTTTAATATTTCATGTGCCTAGTATTTTCCCTCCTGCTTTCTGCCCAACTATTTTGGGTTAATGGTTGGCTTCCATTCTAACCGGATGCACTTGAATAAGAGTGTTCTAAATGGAGCAACTGACTATCTGACCTACACGTCCCAGTTAGAATAACAAGAAGAATAAGAAACTTTTATTTGTAAACATAGGTAGTACTGGGAAATACAACATCCTTTGGTAAGACTGATTGTCAGATTTTCGGGCCACTGACTACCTGTAACAACTGTCAGAGATCTACGAATGACAGCAGGGACCAATGGCTTAACGTGATTTTCAAGGCACGGAGGAAACTCCGAATGAAATGAGTGGTGAAACATCCACGGACCAACCTAGGCAAGCGCGGCTTAACCTAAAGATTGACCAGAGCGGCTGTTATTATTTAGCCATAAGCTCCTAATAAGATACAGCATTAATCACAATTGTACTTAATCTGAGTAAAGTGTCATTTTGATCAAGATCCTGATCAAATTCAATAAATAACGACTATATCTGGTTCAGCCAACTATGTTGGCCTAGCTTCCAGCTAATCAGATGGAACTGAACAATCCAATTACTAGGTAACTTGATATTGCCCTTGGATAGACAAGTTATGACTTGTGGCTTCTGAACACGCATCACAACAAATAAACAAAGAGTAGTGCTGACATGTAAATCTAACATTTTTTTCATATCATGAAAAAAATAACATAACATCACGTCAGGATTCTCCAAAGGAATGAAATGCAGACGTTTATCATGCCATTATTTGATAAACAGGGGTAGAGACTACACACACAGGAAGACAAATCATCAAATGACCCCCCACTCGGGGCAGAGCGGAAGGCAGTGTCAGACTTGTACTGACTAAAACCCATCTATGTTCCTTCTTTACCCTTTGTGTTCCAGGGCCGCGGTATCTCTTTCGAATAGTCCAACAGCCCCGGCAGGCATCGGCTTTTGCAGACCCCTTCCTTGTTGCTGACATCTCATTGAGGCGTGCGTAGAACACGAATGCGCCATTGACATGGCCTGCCGTCATAAGATGGCCGGACGTCGAGCTAGCCCATTATTCACAGTTCACCATTCATGTTAATGTTCCATGTAATAAGAGACAAGCCTATTGTCATTACTAGGGCACAAATCCAGACTCAACTGAGAAATTTCAGATGAATTAACTTTGTCCAGGCTGGGAGTTAAACTCAGAACTCAAGACTTCGGTTTGTTTTCGCTAGGCTTTCCCAACACATGCTAGTGATGAGTCACAACAAAAATAAATACTATTTAAAAATAGCATAATTCTTGATTGTGATAAGATTATTACGTGATTCATAACAAGCTGAAATAAATTGTTAACTTAAACCAAATACATTTTAGATACTTTATAGAGGCTGTCAGATGAAAAGTCATAGAAAAATGTGATCCCATGTCACTATAACGCCTTAAAACGAAAATAAATATTTACCAAGTTTGACATGTTACACTCTAGTAACAACAGCACCAATTGGCTCTTGCAAACAGACTGATTTTTATAATGTGTTTTACTTAATCTAAGTTAGTAAATTATTTACAGATAAACACATAAAGCCCTATTTATTTAAAACTTAACATAGAATATTGCATTAGAATGGAAAGTAAACTGTTTGCAAAACTTTATTAGTAGCTGAATTTTGCAGTGTTTTTTTTTTCCAATGTTAATCTTGATTGTCATTACGTTGACCAAAGAGGATATTCTCAAATGAGAATAGTGTTCACAGTATGATGCAATGACCAATCTTTGTCTTTTTAAAGTAAAAAATGCAAATTATTAGTCATAAATATTGTGTTTCTATAGAAACTTTATCTTCATGTATTTACACAGACTTTTAGGTTACATTAATCATCTCATCCCAACAAGATTGCTATTAGAATATCAATTTTAATATTATAATTACATTTTGCAGTTTCCTTGCAATTTTTACCAAAGACAAAGCTCTTTTGGGCAATGACCACATCATTTCTCATTGTCTGCCAAAATTATGCAAAAAAAAAAAAATAACAATAGTGATTATGATCATGCACAACACTCACAAGTTCGAAATACAAAAAGTATGGTTAGTCACAAAATGAAATGCATTCGACCCTTGCATGTGTTACAAGAGGCAAAACAAATAAATTGGTGAAACTTAAATGAGTCATCGCCAAAGGAAATAATATTAATGTTGTTACCAGAGATGGAAAAACCCGAAATACCTTTATTCTTACCCATAGTTGTGACGTTATAATCTGCCTGAGTGAAATGCAGACTGCAAACTTTTGAATACTTCGTATACGGCTTGCCTCTCTTCAAAATCAGGTTCCATTTGTCTGCCATAGTCACGTCACGAGGAAACCGATGAAATTTCACGTTTTTCGTCTTGCCGGCGAGAGACGTGCATTGTGGGACAGTACAATAATATCCCATCTTCCTTTCCTACTTGGTTTCCCAAACTTATTAATGTTTACAGTCGGCGAAACTAACACAACACATCGAATAAGATTGTAACCTCTAGTCCCGGACACAAATATGTTATTTAATTTATTTGTTGAAAACGTTATCACGTTGGTTTGGAAAAAAATGGAATCATCACACTGTAGCCTTGAAATATTTGACATCTATTTTTCCCTTCCCACTTTTTTTTCGTAAAAAAAATGGCCACTCGTATAGACCATAGACGTTGTTTTGACGTCGTTTCTTTCAATGTCCTGCAATAGTATGTACTTCAGTTGTTATAGCCTAGAAATCGACTAAGACCGCTTTCACATTTAGGCGACTTTAGCAGCGCGACAGTCGCGCGTCTAACGTCCAGACGGTAAAATTCTTCGACTGTGCTTCTGCCGCGCTACTGTCGCGCTGCTAACGCCTTAATGTGAAAGCGGCTGTCGCGCTGCTAACGCCTTAATGTGAAAGCGGCCTAAAAGATTAAAATTAGATAAATATCATTTAAAGCGACACACGGAGTGTGGCCCAAAATCAAATCAACCGGCGCATTTAAGTATTCCTCCTAACCATGCACTTATATCTAGGGATATACGGTCGCTTAGCCAAAATCTTAACGTATACCGTGAATATACGAAAAAATATTGCAATTTTATCCTAAAAGTACTGTACACAAAAATCGTGTTATTATACCATGCAGTGGCTGTCAAAATAGTCATATTTTCTGTCACTGCTGCCAAGTGTATAATAAGTAACTTTTAAAAACTTTTTTCCAGAACTAAAGCCAAGCATCCTACAGAAATATTTCAAGCCCTATAATGTTTGTGTTTATTAATGTTGCTTTATGCTATATTGATGGCGAAATGTGTCATCGTTGCACTATTTGTTATTTTTACCACCTTTTGTATCACATTTACGCAAATAAATTATGACTTTTGACTTTGAAAGCTAGTCACAATGACCATTTACACCATAAAGGAATAAGCTCTAGAGTTGGTAATGCTGGACTTACCCACGTTGCTTAAAACTAGTTCATTCGCCGCCTGACGCCATTGTGTGTCGTTTCATGTTGCAAACAAGGTGTTCTATAAAAATGGATAATTGTGCAGTTTCCTATTGTGAAAAACGATCTGCCACTTCAAATCTGCAAAATCATGGTGTTTTGTATCACATCTAAGTATTGCATAATATGCACTAACATGGTTTTATTTCAGTAAAATGTTGAAATGTTTAGATGGACTAGTACTGTGCCCGTTTTAATTTAATGTCATAGTTCCAGATCCACATTGTATATCTGAACAAAAAGATAGAAGTAGGTTTGAAATAAAAAAAACAAACGAATTATTATTCAAAGTAAGAAAGTAATTATGTAAGTTGAGTTTGAGCCACTTGTACCGTAAAAATAAGTTAACATATTTTCGTTAACACTGGTCACTTATTATATCGCATACATCACGCTTATTTGTCAATGTGTGTGAGTTTCATAATGTGTGGTTGTTTTTAACCGACTTCCAAAAAGAGGAGGTTATCAAGTCGACTTTTTTTTTTTTTTGTGTGTTTGTTCAGCGATATCTTTGCAAATTGTGAACCGATTTTGATGATTCTTGTTTTTTTTGAAAGAATATTATTCCGCGGTGGTCCCATTTTTTATTTGGTGAAGATCTGACTCTGATCTTCGGAGATTAACAATGGAACTCTTCAATAACAGACAGCAAATCTGTCGCGATGGCTGCAATCGCTTGGATATTCATTGTTTACACAAAATCATAACATGACATCACGCCTGAATGCTCTGAGATGTGTACAATCTACAGTACACCCCCATTTCAACAGATAGCGCTTAGGTGGTGTGGAATAATACTCCAGATGATGACGACGTAGTATATTTAAGTTGCAAGTGCTGAAGCTTATTGGAATGAATGTATTTAGAAAAAGGCGGTCCCTTTTATACAAAGTTTGTCATCAAAAAATCAATGCATAGTGGGTACATCGACAACTTAGTTTGGGCACAATATTGTCGATGTACCCTACATACTAAAATGTTACTGTGAGGGTGATATTCCGCTACAGTACTCCCCCCTTAGCGAAGCGTACGGGCATCTTGACGATCCTGCCTGATCTTGTACGTTGGTCGATGGTGTTCGAGGCTGGAAGCAGGCTGGAGTGATCTTCAGTGGTAGCTGCAGCTGGTTGGCGTGTCTCAGTACTCGTGTATTCGTGATTATCTTCGATGTTGATAGTGTATGCCGGCTTGAGACGGTCGATCGATATGTTGCTCGATCTGCCTGGTAGCTGTATCGTGAAATACTTCTCGTTGCGTTCGATGACCTTGTATGGACCTTTGTATGGATGCTGCAGTGGTTTTCGGACGGTGTCATCGCGTACAAACACGTGGCTGCATGTTGGTAGGTCGTTGTGCACGAACATACATCGCTTGTTTGAATGCGGCTTGTATGTAGGTGTCAGCTTCGTAATCACGTCGTGTAACTGATCGACGTAGGTGTGGTCAATCTTCGTTGCGGCTGGTGATGGTGATATAAAATCGCCGGGTAGCCGTATTGCTTGGCCGTAGGTGAGCTGCGCGGCACTTGTGTTAATATCGGTGCGCGTGGCGGCTCGTAGCCCCATCAAAACAATAGGTAACTCGTTGATCCATTTGTTGCTGTTTGCTAGTCGTGTCATGAGTGCGGCCTTCAGTGTTCGGTGCCAGCGTTCGACGATGCCGTTACTCTGCGGGTGGTAGGCAGTAGTACGGGTTCTTTCTACTCCAAGTAGTTGTGCGAGGTCTTGAAATAGTCGACTTTCAAACTGTCGTCCTTGATCAGTCGTTATTTTTGTAGGACAACCGAAACGAGATATCCATGTTTCGTACAGCTTTCTTGCGACGATTTCGGCGGTTATCTCATGAAGGGGTACTGCTTCGGGCCAACGTCGATCATCGTGAGTAGGTATCGATGTCCACACGAAGATGTAGGTAGTGGTCCAACAATATCAACGTGGATGTGTTGAAATCGTTCGCTCGGTGGGAATGCTGTGACGTCACTGTTGTTGTGTCGTTGAACTTTGGACTGCTGACACGAAGTGCATGCTTTCGTCCACTCGCCAATGTCTGTATTCATTGCTGGCCAAAAGTAACGATCTTGCATAAGTTTGCGCGTAGTTCGTATTCCAGGGTGACTTACATTGTGCACGGCGTTGAATGCGATGCGGCGAAAGTCAGCTGGTAGGTATGGACGAATGTGTGACGTAGACGTTTCGCAGAATATTGGCTTGTTAGTGCCGGGTATGACGATTTTCTTGAGTTGAATATTTGTTTGTTGTGATAAGATTGGTATATTCCTGTCTTTTTCTTGCTCTTGTGATAGTTCTTCGTAGTTGATTGGTGATGGTAATTCGATGGTTTCGATACGAGAGAGTGCGTCGGCGACAACGTTGTTTACTCCGCTGACGTGTCGAATGTCCGTCGTGAACTCGCTGATAAATAACAGCTGACGCGTGCGCCGTTGCGTATCGTTATCGGACGGAGGCTTGCGTATAGCGTAAGTCAGCGGTTTGTGGTCGGTGTAAACAATAAGTTCTCTTCCTTCGAACATTTTTCTGAAGTGTTTGATTGCCATGTAGATTGATAATAATTCTCTGTCGAATGTACTATATCGCTGTTGTGTTTCGGAGAATTTCTTTGAAAAGTATCCGAGCGGTATCCATTTCTTGTTTACAAGTTGTTGAAGTACAGCTCCTGCGCAGGTATTTGATGCGTCGCACATAAGGGAGATGGCGTCGGTTGGTGATGGAGATGGATGAGCGAGTAAAGCTGCGTTTTGGATGCTAACTTTACACAACTCGAATGCTTGTGACGCTTCTGTGTTCCAGTCGATTTTTGTCTTGTCGCGTTTCTTCGAATTGTGCAGGAACGCGTTGAGAGGTGCTTGTATGTGGGCTGCGTTCGGTATGCTGTCACGATAGAAGTTTACCATGCCAATAAATCGACGTAAGTCTTCAATTGTCTCGGGTTTGGGGTAAGCAGTGATAGCAGCGACTTTATCTTGTGGTGGCTTGAGTCCGTTGCTCGACACTTGATAACCCAGGAACTGGACATTTTCTTTACCGAAGACGCATTTTGATGGATTTACAGTGATGCCATACTCGTCTAATCTGCGTAACACCTCCTGTAGATCTTCTAAGTGACTGGTTTCATTATCTGATGCGACGATGACGTCATCAATGAATGGAAATGCGTAGTCTAACCCGATGAGTACTTGATGAATGAATCGTTGGAATGTCTGTCCAGCATTTTTGAGACCAGGACACATTCGAGGAAATTCGAACAAGCCGAAGGGTGTTGTGATGGCTGTCTTCTCGATGTCCGGTTCGTATACAGGCAGTTGTTGGTAAGCACGATTTAGGTCGAGTGTTGTGAAAATCTTCTTGCCGTGAAGTAGGTAGGTGAAATCTTTGAGACGTGGCACTGGATAGCGGTCTGGTTTCGTGACGTCATTGAGTCTGCGGTAGTCGCCACAAACACGAAGGTCGCCGTTTTTCTTTGGTACGACGTGTAGCGGGCTGGACCAAGGACTTTTCGACAGACATTATTCGATTTTTTACATTTTAGAGAATAGATTTATAAGTATTTGACATAATAATATTTACATTAAATTATATAATTACTATTTACATTCTATTGACACAATACTTATCATTTATGTTATTTTAGATTTTAAATTGAGTAGACTTTACTGTTTTTTCATATTCATAATTTGTTGTTATAACTATAAAATATTAATTAATGTACAAACCAATTCAAACACAATGCGAATTGTTATATGAATAAATCAATAAATAAATAAATAAATTTTGCTTGGACGGCAGATTCCTTGCTGCATCATCGACTCGAATTCCTTCTTCACGGACATGTACCGATGTGGTGGTAGTGGTCTGCTCTTGCTGTGTACTGGTGGACCGGTAGTTTCAATGTGATGTTCTACACGGTGTTTGGGAGCATCCTTCATGCATGATGGTCATAGGATGTCAGGAAACTTGCTGAGTAGCTGGTGATATGGTTGATCAACGTCGATACTTCTTACGGTAGGCTCAGCGGAGTAGGTGACTGGTGCCTTGACTACGAGGTTGGTAACTTTGTCGACTAGACATCGGCCGGCTATGTCGACAAGAAGTTGATGTTTTTTCAAGAAGTCGGCACCGATGATGGGTCTGCTGACTGCAGCGATGATGAACTTCCAGGTGTATGGTCTTCGTAGGTTGAGATCCAGTTGTAGTGTTTTCTCTCCGTACGTTGGGATTACCGTGTTGTTCGCTGCATACAAGCAAAAGTCTGTTGGCGTAGCTTTCCCGCCTTTTCTTCTTGGTATTACGGAGACGTTGGCGCCAGTATCAATTAGAAATGACAGACGTGAGTTTTTGTCTGTTATAAATAGGCGGTAGGAAGTGTGGTTTGCGCTGGTTCCCGCCTCAGCCAACGCAGGCGTTAGTTTCCCGAGGGGGCGCTGCTGTCTTCGTAGTTACACGGACGCGTACACTTTCGCGCCTCTTTGCCGAACTTGCGATGATAAAAGCAGGTCGCTGATTGGTCGTTTCGGGCGCGATTGTGATTGGCTCTGCTCGATGAACGCGATCTTGAGCGTCGTCTGTCGAACGATCTACGTCGATTTTGATGCGATCGGTATGCTTTCAGCTCTGCGATTTCTTTGGTGAGCGCGTCAATTTCCTCTTCAATTGACGTAGATGCACGTGGGGTAGTGGGAACGGAGGAAACTGCAGCGACTGCGCCGAGTGGTTGTGTCTGCTCGAGGATTTTATCTGCCATCGTTGCCAGCTCGTGGATATCGGAGTGTTTCGCGATGTTTTCACTGACGGCGAGGACTGCTCGAACAGATTGTGGTAGATGGTTGGTCCACATAATCCGCAGTGCTGAGTCAGAGATATTGTCGGCGGCGAGGTTTTTCATGCGGCGTAGTAGCTGTGAAGGCTTCATGTCGCCTAGTTCCATTTCAGATAGCAACCTTTGTACTTGCCGTTGCTCGGATTCTTCGTAAACTTGGAACAACCGACTCTTCAATGCTTCGTATCGGTTTTTCTCAGGTGGACGGAGAATTATGTCGGAGATTTCGTCGAGATCTTGCCGCTCTAGTTGTCCGATGACGATCTCGAACATGACTTGATCGCCTTTCTTCTGCACAGACATGATGGCTTCGAACTGCGCGAACCACAGACGAATTCTGTCGCGCCAAAAGGGTGGAATGCGCAGCGACGTTGACACACCAGATAGTTGTTGTTCACCGTCTTGTGCCATGATGAAATCTTGATCTGGAGGTATCTTCTTAATAATCACGTCGGGGTCACCAATGTCGCGCTTAGGTGGTGTGGAATAATACTCCAGATGATGACGACGTAGTATATTTAAGTTGCAAGTGCTGAAGCTTATTGGAATGAATGTATTTAGAAAAAGGCGGTCCCTTTTATACAAAGTTTGTCATCAAAAGATCAATGCATAGTGGGTACATCGACAACTTAGTTTGGGCACAATATTGTCGATGTACCCTACATACTAAAATGTTACTGTGAGGGTGATATTCCGCTACAGGTATGTTAAGTTCCATTTATTGGAGATAAGCCTTTTACCATGACATGTATTGTTAACGGTTCACTAATGTTTCACCAAAACTCCTTTGACAATTTTTAACCGACTTAAAAAAAGGAGGAGTTTCTGTGTTCGACGGTATGTATTTTTTTTAATGTACCTATGTTCACCAAATTCTCCGCCTATTGTACACCGATTTACATAATTCTTTTTTTATTCGAAAGCCTATACTCCTGAGGTAGTCCCATTGTCACCAAATCAGAATCTGATGATGGAATCCCAGGGAATTCGAGGGCAACCCTCAAATTTTATAGGCACATACAATGTTTTTCATATACTCTCAAACACAATTCAGAAATTTGTGCATGGTAATCATCATCTCATTTTGCTGAGCTGATGATGGAAGGTATAAGTCAGGATCGAATGATGGAATCCCAGAAAAATTAAAGGCACCCTAAAATTTTATGGGCATTGTTTGAATCAGTATACTTTCCATGTGGTCCCATGGTCTTCATGTCAGGATCTAATGATCAATACGAGATTTGTAGATCTCATATTGAGGGTCCCATACATATAGGATTGTAATATCCTATACAAACACACTAAAAATGGAAAAATAAAAAATCTTTTTTGCAAAAAAGATTTTTTTACTACGTATGATGTTGATGCATGTCTCTGTGTGTGAAGGGCTCATTCCTGTAGTGTGCAGTATGTGATTACCTCGCCTGTCGCAAAAAATGGCAGAAAAATTTCTTCGACGATTCGTTGCTTGCGTGCTCCAGGTGGGAATGCTCTGTGATTTACACATACAGTATTGCAATAATTTAATTATTTGGTATCTTTTAGCTTACAATTGGGAGCCACACGCAAAGCTGTTTGTAGATGGCGCTCTGAACGACTGTACTTTGTTTATGTTAGAACTCATACTGTATCGTTGTGATTTTTTTAACAAATTACTAGTAAATGAATACAAAATGTTCTCTCTGATGACTGTATCTCAACTTAAAGATGAGCTTCGAAGAAGGAATGCGTCAATTGCCGGAAAAAAGGCTGATTTGATTGAAAGGTAAGCATTTTACACATTTACATATTTGAGGTTATTTTTCTTCTTCAAGCTTTTATATGGTTTGTAGACTAAATATATGATATCTTTACAGACTAGAGGCGTATGAGCGGAACCAAAACTTTGGTACGGATTGCGACATCCAGGATGATAGCATGTATCAGTCTCCAGCCTCGGATCAATTCAAAGACATAAATGCGGATTCGTCACTTCGCAAGTATTACCAAGCAAGAAATACAAGAATATTTTGAAAGATACAATGCCAAGCCAAACGGGGAGCTTTTATATTAATCTCGCCATCTTTTATCTGCCCGTTTTTGCTCGGACAGTGTGCACACATTTTTAAAAGGAGAATGCAAAGCTAGCATGAAAAAAGTGGCATATGTGGTTGATGTGAAATTGAGCTGTGATGGTGTGGAAGAAAGCCATTGTGATGTGCAGCAGGGAGTGGTATTCATGCATGTTGTAAACATGTAGCTGTCCTTTTGTGTGGTGTGCATGATATAGTGCAGAACAAAATGATTAAATTACATCAATCAAGTACACAAAAGCTGATGATGTTTAATAGACCCAAGAAATTATTTTATAACTCTCCGATTGCTGCTCAAAATTTACCCCACAAGAGAATAAAATCGTGTAATTATAATCCTTTACGAGAGGAAGATATAATGAATAATTACACAGATTATGTAAGTAATTTAGCCATAGGTTATGGGGAAAGTTCTATGCCTATTTTACAGACCCTACAACCCGCTAATCCTCATGGTATCGAATGTGACCACTACCCATGTTTGAAAGAGACTCCACATGATGTACTTTTTAGAAATGTGACCTCTGCAAAAACTGAACAAGTTGAAAAAAATACAAGAGCGCAGGCTGATTCTCTGGAGTGGCATGAAAGGAGATCATGCAGAATCACAGCCAGCATGTTTTATACAGTGTGTCACAGTAAAACATACAGTGAATGAATGATACAAAGAATTTTAGCACCTAAAGCTGTCCATACCAGAGCTGTAGTACATGGAAAAGTTCATGAACCTATAGCAATATCCCAATATGAAGAAAATTTTGGAATAATGGTTGAGAAATGTGGTTTATTTATATCAAGTAATTATCCTTTTTTAGCTGCTTCTCCGGATGGATTAATAGGACAAGAAACATTAGTGGAGGTAAAATGCCCATATGCATCAAGAAACAGCCTTATTAATGAAGTGACTGTACCGTACCTAGAAAAATGTAATGGACAGCTTTCTTAAGGAAAACCCATCCATACTATGCTCAGGTTCAAGGACAGCTGCTTTGTACAGAGAGAAACTACTGGAATTTTATTGTAAATACATTTAAAAACATGAAGGTAATTTTTATTAATAAAGATGATGTTTACATAAGTGAAATGTTAATTAATTTAATAAATTTCAACCTTCATCATTTGAAGCCTGCAATTCTTAATAAATACGTTTATAAAAACTATTTACTATTGATTAAAAAACAAAAATGATGTAAAAATTTGTTTTATTTCACTTTTTCATAATACATTCCCTAAAATTACAACACATGAAACATATGAAGAATATCTTAGTTGCAATAGGAATGTAGCTATGGTCTAGGTCATTCTTTAGTATTTTATAAGTTTTTGTTAATCCTATTATCCGTTCAATATGGACCCTCTTATTAGCTAGCTCCCTGTCTTTGATTAGGGTGAGACCAGGTAACTGAGATTTCCCTTTTAAAAAAGTTGGTATTTTGACTGTCACATTTCTGTTTGCAAACATGTCTTGAATTGTGAATCCTCTGTCGGCAAGGATGCTGTCACCACTTTGGCATTTGGTCATAAGGTCACTTCGTTCAACTACTTGTCTATCATTTACTGCTCCTGCATATGCCTCAGAACAGTATGATAGCAGTCCGCCAGGTGTAGCACCAACTAATATTTTCAGCGTATTTGCATGTTTATAACTGCTCCATGAAGCTTGTTGTGATTTTGGATTCTTTGGTTTTTGAACATTGATTTCAGTGCCATCCAAAATCACTCTGACATTGTTGTCATACTGTTTAAAGCTTTCTGGCATATAATACTGCACCATTTCTTTACTTGGCCAAATATTTATTTTAGTCCATAGCTGGTAAATAAAGTTAACCCATGTTATAAATATATTTGAAACAGTGGTCGGACTTACATTGAAAAATTTGCTAAGTTCAAAATTACACTTATTCTGCCTTAACTTCATAAGAGTAGAGTAAACAAAATAAAAAAAATTGTAGGTTTCAAAGCCTGTGTAGAACTTTATGGCTTCATCATCGTCTTTGTATTTACTTATTGATCCATACATATGCTCATGGTCAACTTGCGTGTGTTTTGATAAAGATGAAGTTATACTATGTGAACATTCCATAGGCATACAATGTGTGCTAGTGTCTATTGTTGTTACAATTTCTTCAAAAGCAATTTCTGGCGTCAAATCACAGTCCTTTTCATATACAGAGACAACTTTGCTGGTTGAAGGCTGTGGTTCTTAATTAAAAAGTTTCCTCTGACTTCTTTTTTCCAGACGATGCTGTTGTTCGAGAGCTGCTGGATTTTCAGGTTTCATCTCAGTAAAACAAAATATAGATGGAACGGCTGACTTCCTAAGAAACTTTGCTAGTGGTTCATAAGCTGAAATAGCAAACAGGCACTTTTTTATATTATGTATTAATGAAACTTACAGTACATTATTAGAGTGTAGGTTACAAATATAAGTATCTTCCATTTGGATGAATCAGAACATAGAGCTCAATATAATAGTAAATCCCTAGTAGTGCTAGCTTACCTGTATAATTGCTTTTTCCAAAATAATCTTCTTGTTTGAAATGTGCTGCACACAATCGTGCAGCATGGCTTGCTTTAAAGTTTTGGATCCGTAAAGCAGATTCCCATTGTTTTCTTCGTATAGCATCCTTAGGGAACAGATGAATCCCTTTATTTTTGCAGTTTAAAGCAGAACATTTAGGCATTTTAATCTAAAATAAATAACATGTGAAAAGTAAACAAACAAATCCATACAATTTGACAATCGTTCGTTATGTCAAATCAATGACAGCCGGACAGTCGATCATGTGCCACCTAGCGTGATAAAAAGTTAGTTTTCCTCCCCATTTAGGATTATAAATCGACTAAATCATTAGAGTAACAATCGATCATAGACAATCCAATAAATTCTCAAAACTGGCAACACCGATTTTTGTCACAACTTTGTTAAATGTCGGAGCTTGGTGTTTATGCGCGAAGTTTTGTTTGTTTTTCTGTAAAAAATACAACTGTTACAATAACAGTATAATCGCTTAGATATGTTAATTTGTGTATTTAAACTAGTTGCGCACTAACAATATGCCTTACTACTGCACCGTGCCGCGATGCACGTCAATGGCTGGGAAGGCGAAGAACGTATCTTTTCACCAATTTCCTCGAGACGAAGAGCTCGCTAAACTCTGGAACGATATCTTAAAGCGAGGCAAACCGTATACAAAATACTCTAAAGTATGCAGCCTTCATTTTAAGGCTGAGGATTACACAATAACTAGTGCGGGAAAAAATAAAGGTAGGTACCTAACGCACGTTTGCTTTTCACTGTAATACTTACCTACGCTGTGATTACGATACCTATTTATTGCTAGCGTCTATTTTTGTTGTTGTTTGTAAAGTTGCATTATATTTATGTTATGTTTATGTAAAGTTATTTAGTGATCGTGTATTTACTATGAAGCTAACTAATCTCTAACTGTTGTCCATAAGTATACAGTTTTCTCAGTCCTCCTGACCGTTTTTGGTCACGGCGACCAATCTTAGCGGAGATTAGCCATCGGCGCGGGAGATATTATAGTGCACAAGTGTGTGCGCAGGTACAGGTGTACTCTCTGATCCTTTACTCTCATAGTCCGATGGGACGGCAATCCGACACGACCGGAGAGAGATCAGGCGCAGGACCAACGGCTGAACCTGCTTTCCGAGGCAAGGGGGTATCATACTGCCAAGTTTCAAACTCCGGGCTGCTACTGAGAAATTTGTAATCGAAAAACCCAATAGCATTTTTTGTCCGACCTGGTAATCGGACCCAGGACCCCACGCTCAGCAGTCCACAAGACTAACGGGGCAGGAGCCAGTGCTAGACCCCAATTTGGTAACAGTTACTAGAACTAACTTCCAAAAATCCTTCCACTTTGCGATACTAACCTAAATTCATCCTATCAGTAATCTGCTGAAGAAATTAATGTCTAAACACATTCAGTATCTGTACAATGCCATCCATAATTACAGAAAATGTCTCTCTCATGGACTAGCAGCTAGTATCATTGAATAGTTGAGTTTGACTTCACTGTAAACTATCTACTTCTTTACCAGCATAATGAGCCTTTCAGATACTTCAAGTCTCGAGTGGAGAAGGAAGAGATTTCTTTCCAGGGGTTTCCATACTACCCAGCATCTGGGCTGTGCCTATAAGAGCCTCACAGGAGACAAGGGGTATAGATTTCAACCAGTGTGAGTGGTTGATTCCCGCACGACATCTCACCACTCCACTTGTTTTGGTGGAATCAGCCACCCTCTACTGAAAATCAGTCCAGCCATTTCGGAGATTACCCGGAACAGACAGATAGAAACATAAATTAAAACAAATTGTTTTTTGTTATAATTACCATATATACTTTCATAATTACGCATTCTGTAAAAAGTTGATATTTTTAAATTACACACAGACACTTCAATTTTATTTTGAGAACAAGCCTTATTTTTCTAATTATTCAGGTACAGAAACTATGCCACCTTATTGTTAAAAAAATCATTTATAACATAACATCACGCCTGTAATCCCTGACAGGTTAGGCAGAGGTGAACCTAATAGTACACCCATGTTTCCCCAGTTATGATTAAGTCCCATTCGTGCAAAAAGGGGCCACAAATCTAGAGTCTGTGGCTGCTACAGAGAAACTCCTGATGAAAAACCCAATAAAAATTATATTAAATCACTTATATTATTTTATATACTAATTTTCAGGTCAGTGGCGAACCCTACGTAAAGACGCGATACCCTCTCAGAACCTGCCCTCAGACACGCCGGCTCCTTACACAAGAAGACAGTCTGGTGCCTGGGTACCTAATAATGCACCTGCGATAGATCCACAGGTAAATATCTTATTAACCATCACAGTACAGCCGACAGACGTAGGCTGGGCAGCCTACACATAATTAAAAGTCTATTCGAACTGTAGGTCGTCGCAATTTAATAACTTGCGAGGTACCTAAAGCTAAGTACGTTGATTCTATTCTGGGAAACGATTTTTATTTTTGGTGAAAATCACTGTTTACGGTAGGACTCAATGTAATGCACTCAAAACCTCGAGCTGATGGATGCATTGAATAGTACAGAGTACTTAAAGGTATTTAAAGTACTTAAAGGTATTTAAAGTACAGTTTTGACATAATAAACTTGTAAGTATTTAAAAAAAATAGTTGTAAAAATGTTGTAAACTGACCTTCAATATCTCCGTAACTAGGTTCCCAGGTCTGGCCCAGACCAAAAAGAAATATCACAATGACGGGGAGAACCATTTAGAAGAGCCTTTCGGCTTCGTTAAGGGTCTTGTCACTTCCATTATGGACCAGCAATTTCCAGAAGCTCAAGACAGCTGTTATTAATTAGCTCCTCTAATTTCTGAACTTCATCATCTGCCTAGCCTTTTCCCAACTATCCTCCAGTCTAACCGGTTGCAGTAGAGTACCAGTATTTTACAAGGAGCGACTGGCTATTTGACCTCCACAACCCAGTTTGTACTGGGTAATACGATACCTCTTGCTAAGACTTGTTGTCAGACTTTCGGGCCACTGACTACCTGTAACGACTGTCAAAGATCTCCAAGTTACAGCCGGGACCAACGGCTGAACGTGCTTTTCGAGGCACGGAGGAAACTGGACTCCTAATTTCTGAACTTAACGTCGTTAATCTTTAATTTCAGCTACGTGATCAAGCGCGACAACTGGCCCAGGCTATCTACATGCAGACCATGCTCGCGATGCAAGCAGCTGGCGTGCAGGACCCTATAACCACTATGTGTAATGGTAAGTCAGCATCATTATACCTTATCCCGATTTATTGGGAGAAATAATTGAGGTGGGAGCGCCAGGTTAGCCCGCGAAATTCAAATTTTCTTACGTTTTTTGAATGAATGAATGAATGAATGCATTTATTTGTCAGAATATTGTACAAAGCTGTTAGGTTCATAATGTATTAGGATCATGATATTCTGCCGTTTCCGGCGTACAAATATGATTTATAAAATTATGGGTCATCATTAAGTACATTACAATTAAATTATTAATCATTAGAATTGGCATTACCAATAATTTAAATAAGTAGAAAAATAAAAGAGATAAATTATATAAGTCAAAATTTCAAATAAGTCAAGGATATCAAATATGATTAGGCAATAATGTCAAATTTGCAATTAAATTATTAATCATTAGAATTGGCATTACCAATAATTTAAATAAGTAGAAAAATAAAAGAGATAAATTATATAAGTCAAAATTTCAAATAAGTCAAGGATATTAAATATGATTAGGCAATAATGTCAAATTTGCAATTTGCAGGTCAGTGAGAGGCTGTATGTTGATTAAAAATATGATTTGCGACCGTAACAAATATGGCTTTATAGAGTTATAATCATTAAAATCATCAATACAACTGTCTAAGTTCACTTAACCCCATTGAATAACTGTTTCATGAAAGAGTGTACAACATACAGTCTGACATTGATCTGCAAATTGAAAAAAACGTAAGAAAATTTGAATTTCGCGGGCTGCCGTGGCGCTTCTCGCTTCAAAGTCATAATAAAAATCATATTTGCATGCAAGGATCGGGGTTTTCGAGTACTCATTCTATCACGTCAAGTCGTCATTTGGTGGAACGAGAAGTCCGCTCGCAAGCATCTGCATGCATCCGTATCGGAAGCACTTTAACGTGCGATTGGACCTCTCACTTCAGTGAATAGCAATTCTAAGTGGCAGATAGTGAAAAAAATGTAAGAAAAAGCTGCCGCCAAAACCTAAATTAGCCGACAATTTAAATCATAGCCATTAAAAAACAAAAACACCTGCCAAGTTATCTCTTCACCAGCTTACCTCTTGGTTGATTAGTAGAAAATGTCTAAGGCTGTATACAGAAAGAACGCGCGCCGATAAGCACTGAACGGTGCCGACAAGCTTCAACACGCGCTGGTCAGCGCTGGGCGCTGCCATTTAAAATTAATAAACAACTGCGACAACACGTGCAATTACGACAGGCATTTTGCTTGGTCTGCTTCAACCTGCTTCCTTTGTGTAGAACGGACCAGCGCTGTCAAGCGCTTATAAGTTTCCAGCTTTCTTTCTGTATACAGCCTAAGGCATTAATTAACCTTTGGTATGCCGAGCTCGTGGCTAAATAATAACAGCCACTCGGGTCGATCTTTAGGTTAAGCAGCGCTTGCCTAAGTTGGTTCGTGGACGGGTGACCACTCATTAAATACCGAGTTTCTTCCGTGCCTTGGAAAGCACGTTAAGCCGTTGGTCTCGGCTGTTATTTGTAGTCCAGTCACAACCAGTCTTACCAAGGGTTACCGTATTACCCAGTACTAGCTGGGTTGTGGAGGTCAGATAGGCAGTCGCTCCATGTAAAAACTGGTATTCAGCTGCATCCGGTAAGACTGGAAGACGATCCCAATAATGTAGGGAAAAGGCTAGGCAGAGGATGATGGTATGCCGGGAACGTGGATCCGCTCAATCCCGATATACTGCTGTAACGCGGATCCACGAAATGACCTCACGCGATTTTTTTTTTCTGGTAACTTGAGTTTAGTTCGCATACGTACGCTTTTTTAGTGTGCAAAAAGTTTTAATAAATAAATTTAAAATGTACCCCATCTCTTTCACAGGTCTACCACAGCTCTCCACAGAAAACTCACCCCCACACACTTCAACAACCCCAGACACCGAGGACCAAGTTCACACCATCGACCAAGACTTACACCGTACCAGCCACAACACAAGCCCCGACATGGAAAACAAGTCCTCATTCCAGTGCGAAGAGTGTTCAAAATGCTTTAAAGATCCGGATGTGTTTATCTTGCATAAACGTTCACACTCAACTGTCTCTCAGGACAGTGGAAAGGAAAATTTTGATTTAAATACTTTGAAACCGGAAATGTTGAGAACAAATCCTATTTTAGCTAATCTGCTGCGAACAACAATGGAGAGAAATATTTTCACGAAAAATCTTTTCGAGAAACAATTGATGGTGAGTTTTTCTAATATGAAGAATTATTTGCGGAATGTTACTAAGTATGAAGATGATTGTGATAATAGCGATTTAAGTGAATCCTTAGATGATAGCAATAATTTGGTAATAGATGAAAATTTAGCTTAGATTTTTTTTGGTTCTGCTGAGAAATAATTTTTCCCGAAAAAAATTTTTTTTTTTTTTTCCCGAAAAATTTGAAAACTGGTAATCCTGTTTTCGTAATTTCTTAATTAGAGTATTAAGAGTCCCGAAAACTTACGTTACCTGTTTTCATAATTATTCGGGACTCTTAATTCGGGTTGTTTCGAGGTCGAAACTATTCGGGGCGAAATTGTAAAAAAAAAACATTTTTTTCGGTTGCCATAATTGTTTTTTTTTTTTTTCAAAATATTTTTTTTTTTTTGTGATTATATTAGTTTCTTTACTAACTGAGATATCACGAATAATACCTGGCATTTGACTAAATAATTACTAAATGATTTGGAACTCATTTTATAAAAAAAAAACTCTGGATTTGTACCCGGTTGTTATACCAAACATAACTGGCTAAATGTGAGTGTACTTTTGGGTACCCCTCTGCCTAACCCTTCGGGGATTACAGGCGTGATGTTATGTAATCATAAAACAATCATTTTGTATTTATTTAGTCAAGGCTTGCTGGACTAAAAAAAATAAAGAGCCAATATTAAAGTTATATTTTCAGCAGAATTCAAATTTGATAATAAGACTGTATTTTATATAATAATAATACACTTATGAAATGGCAGACTTTACATTATAATAACTAATTATAATATTGGTAGTATTTCTGGGTGTGTTTTTAGTTAGAACTTTTATAAAATAATAAATAAAAAATATATAATAAAACTACCTTGGCTTTTTCCAACAGGTGCATTTATAATTACTAAATTCTTATTCTAAAGAAAAAAGCATTATATTTTTGAACACGAATTTTATAATTTCAGTAGCTCACAAGAATGTTTGTCAGATAAACATATTATTTCGTATCTACAAAAGAATTCCTTAATAAATAAAACATGAAACGCCTGTTTGAAAATGGCAGATAAAAAAAAAAAAACAACAGCTAAAAACATAATTTTAAATACTACCATACTACTTGAATAAATCATGATAAAACCGAGTCCTACTTACACGAAAAATATCTAAAATAATTTAGCACTAAATTAATTAAAAGCACCTTATCTCCTATTTTTGTCAATCATTTCAAGTTGACGGAAATAGAATAATATTTTCATCATCATCCACAGCCCGACTTCACCCGCTGCTGGGTATAGGCCTCTCTTTGCTTGTGCCAAGCTCCAAGTTCTTGTGCCAGCCTCATCCAGGATATTCCCGCGATGGCAACAATGTCTTCTGCCCATCTCGCCGCCGGACGAGCAACACTTCTCTTTCCATTCCTTGGACGCTACTCAGTTACAGCTTTACTCCACCTGCCATCACCGCGTCTTGCTAGGTGTCCTGCCCAGCTCCATTTGAGTTCCATAACTCCATTTGGAACTCGGTCTAGTAAAATGTTATACTAACAACGAATAGTGTTCCCACTGCTGGGACACAGGCCTCCTCTATATGAGAGGGAGTGGGCTGGTTGGTAGATGTCACATGTTCCGTCTTAGAATTTTTACGTTCTAGGACATGCCAGTTTCCTCACGATGTTGAACTCTAAGTGCTAAATTTTTTTAGTGGTACATGGGGCCTAAGTCTGTCATTATAGTATTTGTAGATACCCACCTTTAATTTTAAGATGATGTATATTTTTTTGTATTTTTTCACACATGTATGTATAATAATGTAGAAATCACGGAAGATCTAATTATTTATGTGGATCTAAGAATTATTCATACAGTTGATAACACAATATAGGAACACTGTTTTAAGCTTTCACGGTTTACAATACTTATACTGTCACTTACGGAATATCTTCCGAGATTGTTCATTATTTTGAACAAAAACAAACTTTACAAACTTTTTTTTTTGTTTTTTTTTTTTTAATAATGACCAATCACGGAAGATCTCCCCTAAGTGACAGTATAAGTTTACAATATAGGAAAATAAATAATAAAAACATAGACAAGTAAACTAGTGCGCATAGTATAGAAGCACAGCTTTAGGCGTATGAAACGCCCAGTGTCGTTTGATATTTTTTATGGTAAAAACCGTTACAAGATCTAAACCAACTTATGTATTAACCTCAAAATATCGGATATAAATGTAAATTCAATTTTGATTTTAACATCAACTAAAAATTTCGTGGATAGTTTAATGCTATTCTTATATCATTAAAAAATGCTGCTTTTTATTTTAAATGTTTGTTTTTTAACTTTGTATTCCGTCTTTAATTTAAATACGATTGCAACTTTTAATTCGTCCAAATAATACACTGCACTTAGGATTATTGAATGAATTATCACTTAACAAACTAAAAAAATAACCTATTTATTTTACTTAACAATAATTTTAACCTCATCTTCTATTTGCCTTTTTAACCGACGTTAGAAAAAGAGAAGGTTCTGTATTCATCTGCTATATTTTTTTTTCATGTATACATAGGGATTTTATATTCATCAATGCACATAATGCAAAAAGTATATGTGTCACCGTAAAATTGTAAATACTGTTAGATTATAATCTATCGAAGTGAAACTGTTAAATTACAATCTGTCGCGCGTTAAATTGTCAATTACTGTCCGTAGGCTGTCCCTGATTGGTCGGTCTTACAGTAAGTCGTTCTGTGTCCATAGATTCAAGAATTGTAACATCAAGTACTTATGTATTTATTATTTAGTAGGTAATCAATAATATCAATTTACAATCACCAACACACTTTGTTTACATTCGACAACAAACGAATTAACGAACAAATATGGCGGCGCGGGGCACATTAACCAATCAGCACGCGAGGTGCGTTCCGTCGCAAGCCATTTCACAATTTGACGGTTTCACTTCGATAGATTATAATCTACCGACAAATAATGCGTTAAATTGTAAGCAGTATGATACGTTTCACAATCTTTGGACAATTTACAATCTCGTGAGATAGATTATAATCTAACGGTATTTACAATTTTACGGTGAAATATCCACCGATTAACAAAAAAAGCGAATTTTGAAGAAAAAGACTGTACACCACCACCGATTTTTCGAAAAAGTTCTACCGTTTTTGGTAAAACTCGAGTAATATTTAACTAAGAAATAACTAGATTTTAGATTTAAGTCCGCTTGCACAACTAATCACTAAATGCATTCAACAAATCAATCTGTCTTTGTCATTTTCAAAACATTGGCAGCAATGGAATTCGTATGAGGGTACTTGAATGTTGGCAACGTCGCAAATATCTGTCAAATCTTCCGCTATTTTGATTATTGAATGAAATAATGAAATATTGCTCTGTGTCGCACTAAAATATTGTCTAAGTATTGCAATAATAACGTGGATAAGGTAATGTATCAGTTTTAGGTATAATTAATTACTTCCTTTTTTAAAATCAGATTCTGTTAACAATTTCAAGGGTTTTTTAGCACGGAACCCTAATTATTTTTCTATAATAAAAGTAGTCGAAGTTAGACCTTATAACATCAGCTATGTGCCTGTAAAATTCCCGTCAAAATCAGTCCAGCCGTTTCGGAGATTTGCCAAAAATTTTGTACAAAAATTAAAAAAAATTGTTATAAGTACCGCATATAATTTCATATGCGTTTAGTAAAAAGCTGTTATTTTGAAATTACAAACAGAAAATTTTATTTTATTTATTTGTAAAGATTGTAATTCATATACAGGGTGAATTTTTCAAGTGGGCATGGATGGCCAAATTCGAAACTATGAGGAATAGCGATAAGTACTTAAAGGAGTCTCGTGCCCGATTTTGACGAAAACTAAAACTGCATCATTAGATTTTTGAAAAATCAATATTCCTTGCCAGGAATCGAACCCATTGATTTCGGAAAAAAAAATACTCATTGTATTATTACACCATTCGATAGTGTCGCTAATAAGGATCAAATTCTGGGAAATAATGACACACGGCATCTTAAGAAAAATCGATATTACATTTAATTATATTAAAGAAAATCATCTTACTAACATTATAAATACGAAAGTTTTTTTGAGGGTGGATGGATGTCTTTTTGTTACTCTTTCACGCGAAAACTACTGAACGAATTTGGATTAAATTTGGCACACAGATAGTTTATAACCTGGATTAACGAATAGGATACTTTTTATCCCGGTAATATGAACCCGTGGGACAATTACCGAACTCGACGCGGGCGAAGCCGCGGGCATAAGCTAGTCAGCGAATGTATTAGACAGATATTTGCGACGTTGCCGTTGAATGCACCCCTTAATAAGTTTAGCACTAAATGCCTTCAGTGTTTAGTTGTGCTTTAGTTATCTATGTTAGTGCCTTAGATATTAGCTTTTATAGTTTAAATAATAAGCGAATTGAAACTCTGATTTTGTATAAATGATTTTACGAAACGTAGATTTTAGACAACTTTAGAATTTTGGAAAATTTTAAACTTTTCTAAAAATGTTTTTGTATGCAAAAACCAACCAATGTTTTTGTATGAAACTTGCTTATGATTATGTGTTATATATTAAAAATAATGTATTTGTACATTATTCTTGTACTATAATACTACTATTTTTAAAGGGGATGATAGAGCTTCAAGTATTTTTTGAATATTTAGTTAGTCTCATATTGGAACTAATACATATTCATCTGTTAATCCCAGTGTGTTCTAACATAATCAGCGTATAATGTGCCCACTGCTGGGACACAGGCCCGACGAGCTCGTGGCTAAATAATAACAGCCGCTCGGATCACTCTTCAGGTTAAGCTGCGCTTGCCTAGGTTGGCCTGTGGATGGGTGACCACCCATTACGTACCGAGTTTCCTCCGTGCCTCGGACACCACGTTAAGCCGCTGGTACCGGCTGTTATTTGTAGATTTTGTTGTTACAGGTGGTCAGTGGTCATAAAGTCTGACAACCAGATCTTAGCAAGTGATATCATATTACCCAGTACTAACTGGGTTGTGGAGGTCAGATAGGCAGTCGCTTCATGTAAAATACTGGTATTCAGCATCCGGTTAGAATCGAACCCAACATTTAGAAAAGGCAAGCAGATGATGTTGTTTGCTCGGCCCAGGAATCGAACCCAGGACCTCATGCTCAGCAGTCGCGATTGCGACCACTAGACCAATATAGCAGCCACGGAGTCTGGTTTTATACCCGGTTGATGGCAGTAGGCTCGCGCCCTATTACATGAGACTTAAACATAACTGGCGAAATGTGGGTGCACTATTAGGTACACCTCTGCCTAACTCTTCGGGGATTACAGGCGTGATGTTATGTTATGAATAGTGTAGCTAATATATCCCAAAAAAAAAAACACCCCTCTGTCGGCGCCAAAAGTACCATATTTTCTCTTTAGGTACCAATCTATGACAAAACTTTTAGTCACTTCAACATTTCAATGTAAAATTCCCAGTATTACAAAAATCATTCTAAATATTTCCTGTAGCTATTTATCAAGCAATTTTACCTCTTAATTTTACGAGTTGGTTATTCCCCACGAAATAAAAATTGCTATCCCAGTGAAACGTGATGCTGTTGTCGGTGTTCAGTCATATTAGGTGATACCTAAACTGCCGCGTAAACCAAAATAAGGTATTACTCCACAAATGTATGTTTCGAGATTATCATCAAGCAAGCATGTATTCCAATTAGACTATTACAGGCCCTTTTGAATGTCAGAAAAATAAAGAAAGCGAAGCTAGAGTCCCAGTCACAAGGCATAATAACTTGTGAAAGTACTGCAGTTGCCCATTCCAAAGCGTAGATCTCTATGGAGAAGAATGGGCAAGAAACTCCATGGACACTCTTTTCAATCAAAATATTGTGTGTAACTATGTTGGAGTCGGCTTCCAGTCTAACCGGATGCAGCTGAATATCAGTATTTTACATGGAGCGACTACCTATCTGACCTCCACAACCCAGTTGGTATTGGGTATCACAATACCCCTTGGTAAGACTGGTTGATGTATGTTTCGGAAAAACAGTGTAAAAATACATGTCTTATAATTATAGGGTCTAACTATTCGTACACGAAATATTTTCAGGGAATCATCTAACGGCTGTAACAAAGCCATTTCAAGGGATTTTTTTTTATCCGAGTATATTTTTTATAAAAAATATACACAGACAAAAAAAAAATGTAAATAAATAAATTTAAAATTACTTGACCCTCAAAATAAACACTGGCTCCTTATTTTAAGCGTCCATTACGCTAGTTTACTACGTCGTATTTACCTACTGTCATTGTTAGAATATGGGAGTAAAGGTTTTATGCAAAAAGTCTCAAAAAAACTTAGAATTATCATAATTTTGTAAAAAAAAAACACTCAGATAATTTTTTTTTTTCGTTGCTTTGGCGACTTTACGACTTATAGAAGTTACTCTTAAAATATTTAGTGTACGAAAAGATAGACCTTATATATTACAAAAATGGAATTTGTTTTTTTTTTGTAGTATTTTTTGACTGCATCGTTGGTCTAGCGGTTGTAATCGCGCCGCATGAGGTCCCGGGTTCGATTCCCAGGTCGGGCAAATTGCTATTGCGTTTTTCCATCAGGAATTTCTCAGTAGCAGCCACGGAGTCTGGATTTTGTGCCCCGTTGATGGCTATAGGCTACACAGTCACGTCAAAAGTAATTATTAAAATGATAATTGAATCTATGTAACTGTAAATGGTTCTGTCCGAAATTCGTTAATAATAGGTCTTTACCTATGTAATTGGAGATTTAATAACCAGCATTTTCAGATTTAATTATCTGTGGATTGGCGCGCAATTCGAAATTCAAATAAATTTTATTCGAAAGCCGTGGTCTTTTAATTTCAAATTAAGTCATTTGTTTTTAGATAGTTTTTTGTTTTTATGAAATTGTGGTAGTTTTTGGCGCCATGGATAAACTGAAAATTCGTACAATTTTCGAATATGAGTTCCTACGTGGACATACCGCTGCGCAAACAACATGAAACATTAACAACGTGTACGAGCCTAACACTGCTTGCATAAACACGGTCCATTATTAGTTCAATCGTTTTAAATCTGGAAATTTTGAGTTGAAGAATGAGCCTCGCGGTCAGCCGGTAACCATTGTCGACAACGACGAATTGAAGGCGGTAGTGGAAACGAATCCAACTCAATCTACGGCTGAGCTTGCTGCGGGCCTTAGAGTTAGTGTCAAAACGACATTGAAGCACTTACGTCAAATCGGAAAGATAAAAAAGCTAGATAAGCTAAAATAAAAAAATAAATAAAAAAATTTTTGTTTTTAAAATGTTCATACAAATCTCCAATTTCATAGGTAAAGACCTAATATTATCTATTTGTATGATATTTCAGTTAGATATGATTTTAGTTGTTTTTCAATTATACATTATTAATTGTTCGAACTGCTTGAATTTAGGTAACGCCTAGTGTTCGAAAACGGGCATAAATATTGCATAACACATTCTATAATTTCAATATACGGGACTTTCTCAGAACATTAAATTGTTATGAAAGCATGTCTGTGTTGACAAAGCAAATAAAATGATAAAACAATATGCGTCATTATAACTGACGAAATGTTGTTGTAAGTCTACCTACCCCTTTGAAGAACACAGGCGTTATGTCATCATCATCTGCCTAGCCTTTTCCCAACTATGTCAGGTCGGCTTCCAGTCTAACAGGATGCAGCTGAATACCAGTATTTTACATGGAGCGACTGCCTATCTGACCTCCACAACCCAGTTAGTACTAGGTAATACGATACCCCTGGAAAGACTGGTTGTCAGACTTTCTAGGTAGGTAATGTTAAAAAGTCTTGATTATGGGAATCTCGTTGTCTAGTGGTCGCACGCGCGACTGCTGAGCATTTAGTCCTAGTTTCCTTCTCCAAGTCGAGCAGTGTTAGGTTTCTCAGTAGCAGCCATGGAGTCTGTGTTTGTGCCCGGTTGATGGCAATAGGCTCACCCCTATCACATGAGACTGAAAATGTGGGTGTTTTATAAGTACGCCTCAGCCTAGCCCTTCGGGACTACAAGCGCGATGTTATGTAACTAATTTTACTTGAAGCTCTGACTAACCAAGACAGTACTGATTTATTTACATTTGTAAACATTTTTTTTTCTCTATACAAAACTAATATTCTATGGAATTTGTTATGCCTTTGGTTATGACAAATTTAAAAATCCTGATCAGGTTAAAAATAACCAGTGGATCATGTTCCCACGGCTGGGACGCAGGCCTCGTCTCTATGAGAGAGAGTGGGCTGTAATCCACCACGCGGGCCCAGTGCGGGTAGGTAGATGTCGCATGTATTTAAATTTTTGGCTCTAGGACATGACCGTTTCCTCTTTATGACCAACTGAGCCCTTGGTGGATTATAACCCACTCCCTCTCATAGAGAGGAGGCCTCTGTCCCAGGAGTTTTAAGACACAGGGCTTCTATCTGAGCTCTGTGTCCAGTAGTGGGTTCATAATACCCAATTATTCTTATCGCAATATCTGATATACTTTTAAAAGTGATTTGATAAGGTGTTTAAAAATTACTGATACTGCCTGCGTCATCCCACTGTTGGGCAAAGCCCTCTCCCAATGACTTCCAGTTATTTCTATCCAGGGCTAATGTGGACCATTAACCCTGGATATATTTTTATAAAGGGAACATCAATGCATATTAAGTTAAAGCGTATTTTTGTAGTGCCTACCATAATCTGTAAGTACTATTACACTGTGTTGATTTTGTCATGATTAATATGCCATATGTACGGAACCCGAAAAAGCTGGTTTTGCAAACAAGTGTCATATTAATCAACATAGAATTAACTTAGTATTAAATCTGTATAAGAGTTCTGTTTGTACCCCAAATATAACAATTGAACATAATGTGACTGATATAACATTACAGTATTTTTAAAAAGACTTAATTTTTGTACTCTTTTGATCTCTTTTAAAGTAAAATACTGATAAAATTATGTTTGTATTAAATAAAAAGTATTATTAATACCTTAGTTTTTGTTTTAATTTGATTATTAGCATGCAACCTATTAATCACGTAGAGTGCCTTGTTCTCGAAAGGAAGCTAACAGGAATCGGCTTCTTAGGTTTCTTCGGGTCTGCAACATGGCGTCATCTGCCTAGACTTTATCCAACTATGTTGGGATCGGTTTCAAGTCTAACCGGATGCAGCTGAATACCAGTATTCACATGGAGCGACTGCCTATCTGATCTCCACAAGTCTTTGGTAAGACTGGTTGACAGAGTTTCGGGCTTCTTGACTACTCATAATGGCTGTCAAAGATCTTTGAATGCTTTCCGAAGCACCGAGGGAACTCGATATGAATGGATGGTCACCTATCCACCGACGGACATCAGCAAGTGTAGAGCCCTTCGATGACCCTGTGCGGCTGTTAGTTAGGAGCCAACAACACATACCTTCCAATCTTTACAAATGTGTTACTCATCATCTGCCTAGCCTTCCCAACTATGTCAGGGTCGGCCGCCAGTCTAATCGGATGCAACTGAATACCAGTATTTTACATGGAGCGACTGCCAATCTGACCTCCACAACCCAGTTAGTACTAGGTAATACCCCTTGGTAAGACTATATACGGTACCTAGATAGTCGTTCGTACATTTTTTTTTTCTCTGTCTGTTCCTTTCGGCTAATCTCCGAAACGGCTCGTACGATTTTGAAGGGGCTTTTACTGGCAGATAGCTGTTGTTATAAGGAGTAACGGGTTGCATACAAAAAAATCAAAACCATGAAATCCGATTGAAATAGAGAAGTAATTTTTAATAATATAATAATAACTTCACGCGGATGAATGTCGCGTACAACAGCTAGTACTTAGTAACTACTATAATAAATATGAAAGTTTGGATGGATGAATGTTTGTTACTCAATCACACCAGAACAGCTGAAAGGGTCTGGATAAAATTTGACACAGAGATAGATTATAGTCTGGAATAGTACAAGATTCTTTTTTTCTCACTCTTAGACTTCAAAATTTCCAAACAAACGAAGTCGCAAACAATAGCTAGTATTATAATATACCTATTTATGTACATAAGTGATCAAAGAAACGATGGATGGACTGTGTGAAAGATGATATGGCTAGAAAGGAGGTGACTGCGATGACAAGTAATAGAGAAGTATGGAAGAAGAAGACATGCTTCGCCGACCACCAATACATTGAGATACGCGCAGGATCTTTCTTATTCTTACTAGGATGGATGTTTGTTACTCTTTCACGCAAAAACTACTTAACGAACATGGATGAAATTTGGCACACAGATCGTTTATAATCTAGATTAACACATTGGATACTTTTTATCCCGATAGTACGATCCCGTGGGACGGGTGACGCCGGGGGCATAAGTTGCTGATGAAATGATCAGGAAAGTATTTTTACATTTTACCTAATGTTAGGTAGGTTCCTAATTATAACAATGCGTTACATCACGCCTGAAATACCCGTTGGTGTAGGTGGTAGGTACCTCTCCCTACACATTATAATTATGTTCCGTTGTAAGACCACCTATGTAGGTACGGGAACCCGAAATAAAAGTTAAAAATGAAATAGGTAAAGAAAATCAGTTCAATAGTAATATTAAAAGAGGTATTTGTTTGTAAGTTTGTATTTTAGGGGATAATCGTCGGAACTACTGATTCGATTCCGAAAATTCTTAGCTTGCTGCGACAGTAGCCCCGATAAGCCCGTCACAGACGTAGCTATAATATATCGAGATATGCAGGGTGTAAGGGACAGCCCTCCACAAACTGATGGGGTGAATTCAGTATATCATACTAAGATGACCGGTACAAGAAATAATTTCAGGAATGTTATGGGAATCTAATACATTTTATTTGTTTAATTTCCTCATACGCAATGTATCTTTGCCGTGGCAAAATGCACGTCGAGAACGTCAAGCGCGACGATGAGTTCGATGAACTCTGTTGCCTGGCAGGAAGCGAACAGCTGATTCCAAGCATAGTTCGTTAGAGTATTTCAACATCCATTGTTGGATTTTTGATCTTAGCAGTTTTATTTACATAAATGAAGAGCTGCGTACAGGGAATGTAATTGTACATTGAAATAAAGGAATAGTAACTGAAAAAAAAAAAAAAAGTCCGGAAAAAGTTCCGGTGGAATATGATTCAAAATAAGGAGCTGAATGCACCCTGACAGTTTGTGGAGGCCTGTCCCTTACACCCTGTATATTATAGTATAGCAAGCTACCACACACGGGAGCTATACACAATATATATTTTGACCTCACTCGGTATGCCAAAATATACCGAGATATATTATATTTGTCGATTGGTGCCGTCATAGAAATATATATTATAGCTGCGTGTGCGGTCACTCGAAAATTTATATAGAAAATATGTCGTAATATGCCTTGTATAGAGCAGCTACATCTGTGACGAGCTTCATAAAATGTTTAAGCCGGGCGGAAAGTAGGTCCCTATTCTTTTGTTATCTAGGTATATCAATATCTGTGGTCTATCTGGTTACACTATACCCCTTGGTAAGACTTGCCCACCGACTTGCTCCACCGCTCCCGAGGCCCCAAGCAGTGCTTTGTCGGCTTGGCAGACCACCCGGCCTGGACAGTGGACTCCAAAAACACACGACACCACTTTGACCGTCATACTGGCCTGAGGATGGATGGAGCTGCCGAGACCGACCCAGGAAGAAATGGCGAGACGACTTAGACGAGTACCGCAAGGTCCACAAGTGCTGGTTCTTGATGGGAGGTGGAATCATCGATCATCTGCCTGGCCTTTTCCCAACTATGTTGGGTTTGGCTTCCAGTCTAACTTGATGCAGTAGACTACAAGTATTTTACATGGAGGCCATGGCGCGACTATCTATCTGACCACCCAACAAGTGGGTATCGGGTAATACGATGCCCCTTGGTAAGACTGGTTGTCAGACATTCGGGCCACTAACAGTAACGATCACTGTCAAAGCCGTACAATTGACAGCTGCTTTTCGAGGCACTGAGGAAACTCGGTACCTATGTAATGGGTGGGCACCCATCCATGAACCAACCCATGCAAGCGCGGTTTAACCTGAAGATCACGCGAGCGACTGTTATTATTTAGCTACTAAGCTCCTCCTCAGTATCAGTTCCATAGGTACATTCATGACTTTTCTGTCGGCGTTATCGCTTCTAGAATGTCACTATGTCTAGAACGTCTGAGCTGACTCAATTTGTATTCCCATCGTCACGCTAAGACGTAAAAAACGTTATTTTCGTCTGACCTTGAAAATACCTACCTTCTGTTATGTAATTCAATAATAAACTTAACACAGATATCCATCTTATTGCGTAGTAAACTAAGGATAATTCTGTCCCTCTCGCTCTTAAGTAGATAATAAATCTGTCTGTCCTTGTCGTTCCCAAAATATACGTCGGGGGATTCCCCGCAACAGAGAGTATTAGTCCCTTTTTTCTGCTTGGCACAGGTTACATTGTGTTGTTTTGAATTTTTTTAAATTAAAATAAAAATATTACGTAACTGTAGAACTTAAAAATATGGCAACAGTGACACTAATATTAATAACAAAAACTTTTATAGGTTAGAAGCACCTTTACAGGTATAAAGGGTGTAAATAGACCCTTAACATATTAGAAAGGCACTTGTTCTCCCCGTCTTTGCGATTATTTTTTTGTTCTAGACCATACCTTCCCATAACCTTCTAGTTACGGAGATATTGGGAGTCAAAGTTCCAACTTTTTCACAAGTTTTTTTTTAAATACTTGTTTTTATTGTAAGATTTTTACTTTACTTACCTCCACGACCCCTGTACTATTCAATCCATCCATCAGCACAATGCTTTGAGTGCTTTCCATCGAGTCCTACCGTAAAACGTGATTTATCACCCCAAAAAAAAAAGTCGATTCCCAGCAATATTTTTTGCGTAAAGTTACTTAATTTGATGTACAGATTAATGCTTGGTTGACGGCTATGTGAAGGGTCTGTTTACACCCTGTATAGGGTGGAAGGCACACCGACGCTAAAACGGTTACCACGTATTCAGTACATCATTCTGAAAGTTTTATCGTCAGTTATTAAAAAAAAAAACACTGCAATGTCTAGATATATACAAGGTCAAAAAGTGGATTTTAGCTGATTTAAAAAAAAATTACCGATGAAAAATTGTCTGTGTGGGGTTCAGAATGATACTGAATATAATATGGTAGCCGTTTTAGCGTCCATGTGCCTTCCAGCTTGTGTAATAATAATGGTTACAAACTCATCACAACATGAGGCATTTATTAATTGAACCTTTAACATTCATCATCTGGCTAGCCTTTTCCCAACTTTGTCTGGGTCTGCTTCCAGTCTAACTGGTTGCAGCTGAATACCAGTATTTTACCTGGGGCGACTGCCTATCTGACCTCCACAACCCAGTTAGCACTGGGTAATACTACACCCCTTGGTAAGACTGGTTATCAGACTTTTGGGCCACTGACTATCTGTAACGACTGTCAAACATCTACAAATGACAGCCGGGACATGTTGTGCTCCGCAGCAGAACCACTTTGACTATATTATATAAAAATTACCAACGGCTTAACGTAGTTTCCGAGGCACAGAGGAAACTCGGTATGTAATGGATGGTCACCCATCTACGGACAAAAATATGAAATTATTGTAATAATTTCATTTTATAAAATGAGGTGACTACGCGCTCAGGCGTTAGTCCTACCGGGGGCAAGAGGTAGCTCGGGAGCGCGCCTGGCCTCCAGCTACACAATACATTACAATTTCCTTTATTTATCTTTACACAAATCTTATATATTTTTAAATATTTCTTAAACTAAAAACAATATAAAAAACATTTAAAAATATAAAAAATTGTAGCCCACCGGTATCGGGAACAGGGTCCAAGCTACCGGCGGTCAGGGCTCCAGAGAGAGGAACCTCCTGACAATACGAGCCGTGTCCAGGAGTACCGCTTTCTGAATCAAACCCTTGATCCAGCTGCCTAACGAGAGCCTCCTCAGGTATTGGTCGAGGCTCTTGGCAATTAAGCCATGGGCTGATACAACTATCGGCACAATGATCGCTGAGTCCACATCCCACATGTCGACAACCTCGTGAGCCAAGTCAAGATACTTGATTTGCTTATCTTTCTCGGCTTTCACGAGGTTCCCATCATGCGGGACCGTTATGTCAACAATCATTGCACGCCGCTCTGATCGATCCACCACCACTATATCAGGCTTATTGGCTACAATAGTCCTGTCAGTTACGATGGATCGATCCCAGTACAATGTGATACTGCCATTTTCGAGAACTGGGTCGGGCACATACTTATAGTACGGTACTTCCGATTCCACAAGGTTGTATTTTAGAGCAAGTTGCTGATGGATAATCCTGGCTACAAGGTTGTGTCTATGCAAGTACTCTCCGTTAGCCAGACGAGAACACCCGGAGATAATGTGACGGATTGATTCGCCTGGACGGTGGCATGCCCGACATACTCGTATGTCAACCGTACCGTCCTTCACAATAAATCTCCGGTAGTTATTCGTCATCATAACTTCATCCATAATTGCACAGACAAAACCTTCGGTTTCTCCAAAGAGGTCCCCGGAACGTAGCCAGGCTACGGACGCTGGTAGGTCTACATCGGGCCCATGCAGGGCCCGGAAAAAGCGTCCGTGAAGCTCCTTACTCTGCCATACTTCCATGCGGTCGTTAGTGTCAAGCACTACAGGTTTGCGCCAGTTCTCTTTAGCCAAGGAGAGCGGGGTGAGCCCCTTGTCCACTGCGACCACATCTCGATGCATCCCCACGTCGGGTTCAAGGAAATATTCCCTGAGACTGCATATCTCGCGATTGTGAAGAGTCTTAGCGTTTAAAAAGCCTCGACCCCCACACCTCCGCGGGATATACAGTCTCATAACAGAAGAACGCGGGTGATGCATTCGAAATGCCGTCAACAATGTACGGACCCTCCTATCCAGGGCGTCTAGTTCTGTCTGAGTCCATTTGAGTATGCCGAAAGAGTACATCAGAACCGGCATGACCCAACCGTTGAAGGCACGCACCTTATTGCCGCCTGATAAAAGACTATTAAATACTTTTTTCAGACGGCCAAAGAAGCGCTCCTTCAACGATTGCTTCATGTCAGCAACATTGATGCCCAGCGCTTCCGACATACCCAAATACTTATAGGTTTCAGTTGCTGAGAGAGATCTAAGATTTATGGAATCCGAGAGCTGGGTTCCCACAGATTCCACAATCTCCCCTCGCTTTACATGCATGACCGCACATTTGTCCACACCAAATTCCATCCTGATGGCGCTACTGAAAGTTTCAGTTACTTTCAGTAGCTCCATCAGTTGCAAATCGTTGGGGGCAAAGAGTTTCAGGTCATCCATGTAAAGGAGGTGAGATATAACTTGACCACCTCTCCTCAACCGATAGCCTAGACCTGAATCCTCCAGCAGCGTGCTAAGAGGATTCAAGGCTAAGCAGAACCAAAGCGGACTCAAACTATAGCCCTGAAATATACCTCGCTCTATCCTTATCGGCTCGCTATTCCTCTGGATTTGCCGACATCCCGGATAGCGAAGGACTGTCCTCCATTGCCCCATACATGACATCAGGAAGATGCGCAGAGTTGAATCAACTTTATACAACTCTAGCACCCTCATGAGCCATGTATGTGGCACCGAGTCATAGGCCTTCTTATAGTCTATCCAACATGTCGACAGATCCCTTCGGGAACGGCGAACCTGTTGACTAATGGCCATATCAATGAGGAGTAGCTCCTTAGTACCGCGGGACCCGTTCCTACATCCATTTTGAGAAGCGGACATTACAGAATTGTCATCAATGTGTTTGTTAATTTTAGCTCTCAAAATGGATGTAAGAACTTTATAGACTGTCGGAAGACAGGTAATCGGTCTATAATTTTTGGGCTCCGCAGTACTACCCGATTTATGGAGCAGGTGGGTTATCCCTGTTGTCAGGAACTCTGGCAGCGACCCTGACTCTAAGGCTGACTGGAACAGGATCGCCAGGCGAGCGTGCGACCTTGTAAACCATTTAATCCAGAAGTTGTGCAGCCCATCCGGCCCTGGAGATTTCCAGTTAGGCAACGGACGGACTGCACGAACTACGTCTTGGGGGCTGATAGTGATTGCCCCCATTTCTGGTACTAGATCGCACGCTCGCTCGACCTCCCGAGTCCATTCACCCTCGGTATGGCTAACAGGCACCGACCAGATGCTGCGCCAGAATGAACTCATGGCATCATCATCCGGCAGGCGCGTGTCAGCCACACCTTGGTCCGGTCGCTCCCAAGCCCTATAAACCCACCTTTCATCTCTTTGGAATGTGCGATTCTGAGTGTATCGGTCCACCCGCCGCTTATACCTACGAATACGGTTTGCCCATGCATAAACTTTCTGCTTCAGGAAGTCGATGCGCTCTGTGACACGGGACATGTAGTCTCGAGCACTGATATCAGTCCCCGAGAACGCCCGCCTCACAAAACGCATCACTCTAGGGCGAGTATTGCCCTCCCTGAAGCAGATCAGTTTGCCGATGAGTGCTCTGGCCTCACCAATACGTCGTTCAATCCTGTACTGCCATGACGGTACGGCTGGTTTAGGTCGTGTAGCTCTGTCATCAGAAAATTTGACATGAGCTACACGACATGCCGCTACAGCCGCACAATACAGGACTGAGTGAGCATCGGTGAGGTCTTCGCAGTTATCAAAATAGTTTGACAACTGCGAATCCAGAACAGCCACCAGCACCCTATTTTTGTTATGCATGGGCAAACGAGGTACGCGTGGTCTAAGATCGGGTTGCATGAACCGATATTCTTGAATCGCACCCTCCAAAGCACACCTCATTTCGTCATTGCACTGGGTACTTACATTAGTAACCATGTCATTACTCACGTTGTTATCGTGAGTTGGTATTATGGTAGATTGTGGTGGAACCACAGTCTGCGGCGGCGTGGCAATGACATGGCTACTCTGCATTTCAGTCCGCAAGCGATCAAGTACGGTGTCATCCAACATACCATTACGCTGGATGACTCGCACCTGATCCGACAGTCGTTGTGCCGACACGTTGACAGCTGGCTCAAGCACCTGAAACAGAGAGAGCATCCGAACACGGTACGCGGTCAGGTTGTTACCCCCCTCTGTAGCCCCATAGTATGCGCGCATGACATTTGTATTAATGGATTGCGTCCATCGCATGCGCGGCACACTCCCGCCGGGAGCTGGGACCCTATCAGAGGCCGGTGGGCCTCGAGGTCCTAAACCGTCCGGCGGCCGGCGTCCTCCTCGTCGACGAACAGGTGGTGGCGTCGTCGGCGGAGAGAAATACTCGTCGCTCGAGCTCGACGCAACTGCCACGGCCGGTGTCACAGCACTCACGACGGGTCTGGATTCTGGCGGCGGCGAGGCGGAGCTGAGCGACGGGTCCGGAGGTGATAGGCGTGCGCGTCTTGCTGCTGATCTCGTCAACATTCTCTTGATTTCATTATTATTTTTATCTGTACAATCTTATGTAGGTGACATAAGTCATTCTTGATCACATTTTTTCTTTATGTGTTTATTGTTATAAAATGGCTTCATTTTACTATTGTTATATTAAGAAATGGAGAAATTATAATATATTAAAAGGGAGATTAGGTTCCAGACTGTTTAAAAATAATTATTTAACGAAAATTTTATTATAGAATGAAATTACAAGACATCTGTTGACATTAGTGTTGCCAGTTATTATTATTACAATTATTATTAAAATATTTTTTAAATGGCATCTCTCAGGTCAACCTATTAGGCTGGCTTTGTTAACCGGACTATCCGGTGGGTGCCTTGAGTGTAAGGCCTCCAGCCAGGGCAACAAACTTATAGACTAAGCGACAGCGTGCTAAAGGCACCCCCTGTGGGGTACGAGCCTCAGCTTAGGGCGTCGCTGGGGAGGGCTGCAAAGGGACAGGCTGGATCTGAGTGGGATCATTATTTAGGGGCTGATCCCGAAATAATGATCTCACTCAGATCCAGCCGGTCCCTCTACTGGCTCAGCATCGCGGGCTGGCTCGACCAAGGCTCGGGGGATGTTTATTAAAAAGTTTTAGTTGTTTATATTGTATGATTTGAAACAGTACTGATGGATCATTTAGCGTTTGAATGACGCCGTCAAGATAAACGACAAAATGTTGATAAACATTTGTGAAATTGTACCGGCTACGGTCACACGCCAAAATATTTACAACTAAAGCTTTTGCTCGTGGCTTCGCTCACGTTATGTACGGACATCAACCCACGGAGTCGGAAACGTTTTAAATGTAGCCTATAACACTCGAGCATAATGTAGTTTCCCGTTAATGAAAGAATTTTCGAGATCGGTTCAGTAGTTTCGAAGATTACCCCTTACTTAAAAACTTACAAACTTTTACCTCTATAATATTAAGCATAGACTACTAGAACGTTCATACTGTCAACAACAGAAGTGGTAAAAATGTCTGAATTTTGATTATTGAACATAACTTAGGCAACTCCTCTACCTATACTTTCTATAATGCACAAAGTATTCTTTAATATTCAATATTTTGTTACCGATACGTAGGTCATGAATTTGTAATCTTAATCCTGACTAATTTTGTAATTTACTCATCATCATCATCCACAGCCCGACTTCACCATCAGCTGGATATAGGCCTCTCTTGTATAGGATATTCCCGCAATGGCAACAATGTCGTCTGCCCATCTTTATTTAGTTACCAATATTGTAAAGTACTTAGTTCCAGACTCACTGTCAGACTTCCAGCTATAAGAAATTCCCATAGCTATTCACTATTAATGAAGAACAAGAAACTAAACATTTATTGAAAACAGATTGGTGTAGTTCTTCAGAAAGATCAGGTGCGTAGTACTCGCAACCGGCATACAAGCTTGTAATATACTTTAAATGACTTTACTTTAAATGCCTCCACGACCCCTGTAATGCATCTATCTGCCCAATTTTTTGAGTGCTTTACCTACATTGAGCCCTTCTACCGTAACACGTGATTTTTCACTCCAAATAGAAAAGTCGTTTCCCAGCAATAATTTTTGCGTAGATTTGCTTAGTTTCACGTACAGAATGCTTGGTTGAAGGCTTCGTGAAGGGTCCGTTTTCACCTTGTACAGCTACTGTACTGATAATGTAACGTCACTCCACTGCTGGACAGCGCCTCTCCCCATGACTTCCAGCTTTTTTTTGGATCCAGGACTATGATGGACCACTGGTCGTTGGTTTCGTCCAGCTCGTCCGGCCATCTTCTACGAGGTCGGGAGCCCACAAGATAAACTACGACCTCTTAAAAAAAATACAGTCTTTCGTAATAAATTGTGCAGTATGCTTGTAGGTATGTAACATTGTAAAAGATTAGGGGAATTACTGAAAGTTGAACGCTTTTCTTTATATACTTATATAAGTAGCTATACTCATACCGATACATAAGGCATAAGGAACATGCACAGCGCAATTTAATACATACCTCTGTAAACGACTGTTGCTGTTTTCATTACCACTAAGTTCTAGATAAATTAATGCTTATAGGAGCTCGTGGCAATATAATAATAGCCGCTCGGATCGATCTTTAGGTTAAGCCTGGTTGCTTAGGTTGGTCTGTAGATGGGTGACCACCCATTACATACCGAGTTTCCTCTGTGCCTCGGAAAGCACGCTAAGCCGTTGGTCCCGGCTGTCATTTGTAGATCTTTGACAGTCGTTACAGGTAGTCAGTGGCCCAAAAAGTCTGACAACCAGTCTTAAAAAGGGGTGTCGTATTACCCAGTATTAACTGGGTTGTGGAAGTCAGATAGGCAGTCACTCCATGTAAAATACTGGTATTCAGCTGCATCCGGTTAGTTGGGGAGTCCGTGTCTACAAAGTAAGACAGTGGTCAGGGGCAGGGCTGTTCTAAGCCGCCCCTTCATAATTATGTCTGTATCTGTGTAAAAGATTGTGTCGAAGACTGGAAGCCGATCCTAACATAGTTGGGAAAAGGCAGGCAGATGATGAATTATAACATTGCTTCGTTGGTCTAGTGCAGGCCCGTCCCCCGGGTCACCTACCAGTCCGTATAGGTCTTTCATCCAGCCTGAGCTATTTAAAACTTTATAAGACCAATAAATATTGCGCGAACATTGTTGAAAAAATATCCCTAAGTCAGACGAAGAAACGAGATGAAGAGAGACGATGGAAACTATATAAGCTACGCTAAGATATGGCGAGCTAAACTATTCTAAATTCCCGCGCCATTTTTACCTAACGCCCGAAGCATCTACCCGCGATGCAGACCGCATCATCGCAGTCTAGTCCAGCGAAGCTTGTTTTATTTAAATTTAGTGGTCACTTTGCGTTTATTTTATCCCGCTACGGTACGGTTACACTTTGCCCTCCATAAAATTATGTTGGACAGACCTGGTCTAGTGGTCGCAATCACGACTACCGAGCATGAGGTCCCGGGCTCAATTCCCAGGTCGGGCAATTTGTTATTGGGTTTTTCCATCAGGAATTTCTCAGTAGCAGCAGTGGAGTCTGGATTTGTGCCCGGGTGTTGACAATAGGACTTAAACATAACTAGCGAAATGTGGCTGTAGGTGTACTATTAGGTACACCTCTGCCTAACCCTTCGGTGATTAAAGGCGTGATGTTTTGTTATGTAATAATAACACTGTTGGAATAATATACGTATAATATGGTCTGGTGCGTAGTATTCGCAACCGCTTTGCGTGTACGACCAGTTGTATGAACGTGGACGAGGGGAAAGGAGTATGTCAGGAACTCAGGATCGCAGCAAGTGGCGGACTGTGTTGCTGCCTACCCCCATAGGGAAAAAGGCGTGAGTTTATGACTATGTTGAAATGTTAATTTTTGACTCTAAGCCGAGGTAAAATAAGTAGAACAATATAAGGTCTATCGATCTATCTTTTGGTTGTCAGACTTTCGGGTCTCTGACTACCTGTATCGACTGCCAAAGATCTACAAATGACAACCAGGACCAACGGATTAACGTACTTTCCGAGGCACGGAGGAAACTCGGTGAACGGATGACGGATGGTCACCCATCCACGGACCGACCTTGGCAAGTGCTGCTTAACCGACCGACCCGTGCGGCTGTTATTATTTAGCCACGACATCTACCTATCTCATCATATGCTTTCGAAATCCTTCTAGAAAAGACAGTCTATCTTCTAGACCTAGCTTACCTAGGTATATAATTGTTTTGGAAGCACAAACTCTATGACACACACAACAAAGTTCAATTTCCATTGCAGCCAAAATTTATTTAGAATCTTTTGATTGTAAATGGTCCCTCTTTTTATTACAAGTCACTCAATTATCAACTTAGATTAAATCACACTAAGGCTTATAATCTGTTGAGTGAGTAGCAATTCATGTAAATTTTATATTCATTTATTCTGAATGTATATGTAACATAGGAGATTACTTTTTAGTTTAATGTAGTTACACTTATAGTAAAAATAAAACTCATACAATTTTTGCAACAATGGCCAATCAATTTCAAAGCGAATTAAATTTATTTCATTCTTTTTTTAGTGCAACATCATACTCCTGCCCTTATACTAGTTTATTAGTGATCGGCGCAGCATGTCTTCTTCTTCCATATATCTCTGCCGGCCATCATCCCAGCAATCACCCCATTTTTGCAATACATTCATAAAACTAAAGATATTTTAGAAATTTTTCCTTTTTTTAATGACCAAAACAGTTTTAATACCAATTCTACCGCTGTTCATTTTGGAAATAGTTTAAAAATCTTTGTCTATGAGTCTATGGAGGGAATTCCCCAAACATATTTCTGTATGGCCGTTGACGCTGGCAACCTACTTATCGGACCCTACTGCGCAATAAGCGTACTAATATATTAAAGTGTTATGTTTGTCTGTTTTGTATTTTATATTGAAAAAATGGTAATTAGAAAGATTTAGTTCATTTCAGTGTTGATGATATCAGTCATAGAACTTCTAGATGCAGTGTGTAATCGTGGTCAAAATTAAGATTGAATTTCTTTTTTCATGAAATTTTTAAAAATTCCTTGGTACCTACCTAAGTATTTAGAAAATGTATTATTCTGGCTTCTTTTACTAATTATTACTAATAGGTAAAGTAATACAGAGTCGTGTAAAACACAAATAAAAGCCCACAGACTTTTATTTACTGAAGCTGTGAATTTCTGTAGTATAATAATGCAATGTCTGCCAATTTTGGTATTAAGTTGTATGCATTTGCATAAAGTACAGAATTAAGAGAACTTTCACTGCCAATAAGGAAAAAAATCACAAAGAAAATAGAAATACTGCGAACCAGTTTTGGGTTTATTTCGTTCGCAAATTAAACTAAGAATACTCCATTCTTTCTAACTTATTTGTGCCAATTTAAACAGAAGAACGCAATATTATATTCTCTTTACCATAATTTGATGAATATTCATTCAAAAAATGTGTTTTAAAACAAATTATTACGACACATAAATAAAATATTAATATGGCATTGCATTGTTATGTTTTTAGGTTATGAATGCTCAAAAACCGTTTCTTATAACTTTTATTTAAATAATATTCTAGATACAGAAATTAAAATTTGAAAAATTTCTGTACCTAATCAATAGGCATTTTTGTGTAATGTAATAAAGTAACCATTTTTACTTATAGTAGCTTTGGATAAAATAAATTCAGCAATTAAACACAGGCAGACCTTGCTGCAAAAACTAGAGTTTCATGGACTAGGTATCTGAACGTTCACGTAGTGTTGCTATCCTTACGAAATGATAGCAACGCAAAACAATCAACAGAAAACCAACCAAAAAAAACATAAAGCCTGTAGAAACCAACAAATATTGACTAAATAAGGTAAAATAAACCTATCATGAAATTGCCCTATTTTAAAATAAGGATGTTATTGGTACACCGTACAGATAACCTCTGTTCATCGAGAATTGTTGGCAACACTAAATTAACAGCGCGAGGCCGCTATCGCAAGGGGAATGCCTCGTGGAAAATTCTAAAGGCACTTTACACCGCACGACTCTGACTCAAATAATAAAATAAAAAAACGAAATAATCACAAAGGATTTGTTTGGGATTGTAGAATTTGTGAATGATGAATGAATGTGTGCAATATTTCTGGAGTGAGTAAGAGATAGATAAAATAAATTGACCAAACAAGAGAGAGAATAAGAGAACCTGTTTTGCACATAAAATATGATCCAAACCGATCATTACATCCGACCTCTGTGGTATAGTGCTCGTTTTTGGACTGCTCATTATAAGTACATAGCAAAAGTGCTCTTTAAATTGGATCGCATTCCCATTGGGTTGGACTTTTAATGCCACCGAAACCAACTCGCCTCAAAAACCTGAATTACGGCTGTGTTGACTGTACTTGTACGTCTTCTTTTGAAAAAGATTTACCAATTTCATTTTTTTTTGTTATAGGAAAAATACTTTATGGTTCCAAGTATCAGAATAAAATAAGGGAAAATTTTTGATGGAGGGACGTATTCGTTAGCTTCACTCAGACTTACCGATTCTGTCACTTCTAACCGACTCACCAAGCCGTCACGGTGCCGTAACATTATTTTATTCGCTACAAAAAGTGTTAAAAGTTTCATTTAGGTACTTAATTCGAAAGCTTTCATGAGTCACAGTACAATAATGCAAACTGTGCAACAAGAGGATCGTTATAAAAGTAAAAACAAATAAATACTTGCCTTAAAAATCGTGTCAATATTAAACATCGTACACTGAAGCACGGATCGGATCGTATGATCGGATCGGTGGAAACTCTATGGTCGAAATCCTACAGTGTAAAATGTGGAAATGCACTATAATCATACATACAAGTATAGCAAGGTTCGTAATGTCATTAGTATCAGGGGGGATACCCCGAGAGTTTCAACATTATTTACAGAAAAAAACATAATTCCACTCGTGTAACTCGCTGCTATCGCGCGCGCAACCGCTGACAGGGTCAATAAACAGTAACGACATAAATTTAGTGCGAAAGAGTTCAAAAGTACGTTTAAAATGTCCACGGAAGACGTGAAACCGATCAGAGTGAAGAAACTACCATTGATATTGAGCAGAAATGTGATATCCATGAACCGGAAAATAAAAGTAGTGAAATCGGTACCAAGTTCTGTGCAAGAGGATATTATTTACACATCAAAACAAGGTGACTTCACGTCAGGGGAAGTCCGTAGAATGACGATAGTGAACCGTCTGACTGTCGGGACCAATTCGTGTAAAACTATAGCCCGATGCCAGAGCCACTCCGGTCAGGTCTTCGAGAAGACCTCTGACGAAGTAACCAAGCTAATAGGCCAGGAAAACTACGACTTCCTTTTCAGTTCTCTGTGCTCAATAATTAGTCAAGAATTAAAAGTTCGCAGCATAAATGCTCTTTTGACAGTGCCAAAAAAAATTAGTAGTGTTTCTTGCCAGACGGAGACGAACCCAACAAGCTTTAGCAAGCTCAGGAACATCATTGATTCGGAGTGCCAAACTATGGACACATGTTCCCAAGGGTCTATCAAAAGTGTAGAAGGACTGAAGAAATACACACGGCCGCGGAAACGGAATAAAAGACAACAGTTACAGCCGTACGTAGTAAGGGACGCACCAGAAGTGAAACAACCTAGAAGAATAGTAATTTCGCCGGACAAATTCGAAACAATGTTCTTTAAATCTGAAAAAGAACCCGTGCAAGATGAATCTCTAACATCGGAATCGTCTTTACCAATTGTTGTTGGACCAATTTTTTGTGATGAAAATTCAAATAACAGTATAGGTCGGATGTCTTCGTTGTCTGTACCCTCAATCCCAGACTTGATAAAGGACCCTATGAGCTTACTAACAAACATCGACAAACATACACGGGATAAAAGCAGTGAAGTCAATCAACGTGAAATAGATGCGAGACAACGGTACCAAGATTTAGGCTCTCCGGATGACTTGAGCCCTACGCATGAGAAGTTTCCCTTTGGTATGCAAGAACAGTTGAAAAGGACTCCGCCGGAGGAGAGAATTAAAATGCTGTTACGTCAAGGGCTTACCGACTTAAAGGGCTGCTTGAATAGGGATGCTGACGGTCATCTGTGAGTATTTACCCATTTTTTATTATTTGATTGTGTAATTTCAGGTAAAATTTCAACATAGCCTGACATAATTTGTGTCAACTTAGTTAATAAATTTTGTCAATTTTCAATTCATTAATTTCAGACACACTGAATGATCCATAATTTTGTTAGTAGGTACACTTAAAAATAATGTTAGTAATTAATTAATTAAGTAAAATCAGAGATGCATAAATACACACCACACACTACTATTATTACTAAATATACCATCCAAATAAAATATGAAAATTAAATTAACACAATTATGTTTCATGTCAAATAAAATGTCATATAAAATCAAAATTAAAAATTAAAGTTTAGTTCTATTTGTAGTCTGTGTATCATTATACATAATATTGTTAATTTAATATATTTATTTGTTTATTTTAATATATTTACATTTAAATATATTAAAATAAACTTAATATTTAAAGTAACGCAAAAAAAAAATCAATAAAAATAAGTTAAAAAATAAAAAAAAAAGTCATTTGGGATCTACATTATAAATTAATTAAAATGACATGAATAAAAATAAAAAATACAAACATCTTTTCCTTTAGAAAAAGGGATACAAATACAACAGAAAAAAAAGAAGAAAAAAAGAGAAAAATATAAAAGGCCTATGGCACTAAGTCCGCCTGTGTACTTTTGTGCTTGAAGTATTAAATAAATAAATAAATGGAAAAGGAATACTTATGTGGGGCGTGGGGCGAACAAGGAGTAACAAATCTGAATGCCCCTGGCTGGAGGCATCCAGAGGTTAGGTTGACCTACAAGATGCCATGCAGAAAAAAAAAAAACATAATTTGTGTCGTCTTTTTAGCTATTTGATCCATAATTCCAAATACAAAACGCATGCCTAAATATAATAGCCCTTCATGGGTCGTAGGCGTGATGTTGTGTAGGAATTACAACTCTGTGAACCAATTGACAATCTAAAAGAAAAGAGGACTTTTATTATAGCATAAATTTCTCAAGTGTCCCCTCATTGTTACCCCTGAATACCCCTTTGATTACCCCAAAAGGTGTGATGTTATCTTTAATCCAGCTATCTAAAACCTAGCTAATGATTATAGCATAAGGATCATTATTTCATAGTTGAGTAAATGCCCTTTGAGGCACAAGTATTAATAGAATTCTCTTTAATCGAGTATTCATGACTCAAAAACTGCTTGTAAAACTGCAAAGCAGCAGCAAGAAGCAGCTGTTTAATAAGTCGAGCAATTTTAAATGATTTTCAATACATTTTGAGCAATACACAAGTTTTTTAATGAAGTAGCTTAAATAGCTTTAGCTACTGTTGAGCAATTTAAATAGATTAGGCTTGTCGTAAGCGCGACTGCTCACTCATACGGTCCTGGGGTCAATTCTCATGTCGGGCAAAGTGCTAAGGTGGATTTCCACCAAACGGCTCGCATCGCATCGGATCGGAAAGAATACGAACGGGTCCTGCGACAGCCGTTCGCGTCCGGCAGGATGTCGACGCAAACGATCAGCTCCGTACCGTCGCTTGCTTCCGTTTCTGAGCCTAGTCAAATAGATTAATTCCTACCGTGTTGGCATGTAAAAGGATCCGTTCGGATACGACGACAGGCGAACGGAGCCGATCACGCGTCATCGCATACAATCGGGTGTCGCGGAAGACGCCCGCGGTCAAGCTGCTGTGCGCCGCTTGGTAATGTAGACTTAAAATACTGTTTACACGATTTGAAAAGAGTAACCATGGAGTTTCTTGCCGGTTCTTCTCCATAGGGAACGACCTTTTTGTCGACGTTTTATAAGTGCCCATCTAGGCCTATGTGAAATAAAATATTCTTATTCTTTATTGCACACAAAATAACAAATATACATACAAATTGCAATAATATAGCTTATGTACAATGGCGAGCTTAACCCAGAATTGGGTTCAAAAAAATTAAATATTTAGATTTTTTTATTTTAATATTGTTTAAAGATGGTAAAATTCGTTCCGATCCGATGCGATGTGAGCCGTTTGGTGAAAGTCATCCTTAATTGGGTTTTTTTTAAGAATTTCTCAGGGAAACGGAAATTTCTCAGGGGAATTTTCTTTGGGTTTATTCTCATTTTTTTGTTTGTTTTGTTTCTGTCTTTGCTCGGAGACTGGATTTGTGCTCCTTATTACATGCGACATCTACATAACGGGCGAAATGTGGGTGGTCTATTAGGTACACGTCTGCCTAACCCTACGGTGATTACAGGCGTGATGTTATGTTATAAATTATATTGTCTTTGTAACCTCCAAATGATACATGAAATACCTGATAAGATTATTTTATGAATGACATCTATTTTTATATAGGTAATCAGCAATATCTCAATATTAAAGATTATAAATGACAGATCATAAAAGTTACGAGTTGTTAAAAATGCTGTTACTTAATTACTTTCTAATTAATATTATCATCTGCCTAGCCTTTTCCAACTATGTTGGGGTCGGCTTCCAGTCTAACCAGATGCAGCTAAATACTAGTATTTTACATGGATCGACTGCCTATCTAACCTCCACAACCCAGTTCGTACTGGGCAATACGATACCCCTAGGTAAGACTGGTTGTCAAACTTTTTGGGCCACTGACTACCTAACGACTGTCAAAGATATACAAATGACAGCGGGGACTAACGGCTTAACGTGTTTCCGAGACACGGAGGAAACTCTGTATGTAATAGGTGGTCACCCATCCACAGAACAACCTAGGCAAGCACGGCTTAACCTAAAGATCGATCCCGAGCGGCTATTATTATTTATGACTTTCTAATTAATAATTAGATTTTTAATTACTTTTCTATCATAGGGGAATTACTATAATTATTGTATTGTAACCAAATACGAAGTATTTTCCTAATCCAGCTCATGTGGTCATACATAATAATGTACAATACATATTATTAGGCTTTGGGATTTCCTAATGGATATACACAATCATATACAGTAATCCCCGAACGGTTAGGCAGAGCCCAGAAGTGTACCTAATATTACACCCACATTTCGCTAGTTATGTTTAAGTCACATTTAATAGGGGGCTAGCCTATTGCCATAGGAGAGCAGCGGTGGCCCAGTGGTGGAGACCCCGACTTACGAGCAGTAAGTCGTGGGTTCGAACCCAGCCAGGTGCATTACTTTGTGTAAGTTATTTCATCACCACTGCTCTCAAAACGGTGAAGGAAAACATCGTGAGGAAACCGGCATGTCCTAGAACCAAAAAATCAAAGACATGTGACATCTACCAACTCGCACTGGGCCCGCGTGGTGGATTATAGCCCATTCCCTTAACATTAATAGGCTGATTATGCTTATGCTTATGCCTATTGCCATCAAACGGGTGAAGCGGACACCTTGAAAACTCAATGATGGAATATTCCGTTTCCATTCGTCTCCTGCCGTATCGGCAAACTTCGTTAACCGTCTAAATCGTTTACTTTGGGTGTCTTCTTCCATACTTCTCTATCACTCGTCATCTCATCAGTCACCTCCTTTCTAGCCATATCATCCTTCACACATTCTGACTATCGTTTCTTTTGTCTTCCTCTTCTCTTATACCCATCCACATTCATACTCAAAACTTTCCTCGCGACATTTTCCACATTCCTCCGCATCACATACCAAGCCAACTGATTACCACAACTTTTCAGTCACCGGCGCCACTTTCAGACTTCCTCTTATGTACTCATTCATTCGGGTAACACCACACGTCCCCCTTAGGATTATCATCTCAGCCACATGCAAATGCCTTTCATGCATCCTCCGTTTGTATCCCAACACCCTGACGATAACAAAGTAGCCGACACATGACGGCTGGTCGGCGGCTTTGATGTGTGGAGCCTTTTAAAGTTCACGGTGTCAAAAAACACTCTCTTACTACATATAAGGAAGGCTATTTAAGCACCTTTAATGTCACAACACCATCCGAACGTTATCACTATTCCGAAAAAGTAAAGTTTAATTAAAAGTATCAAAAAACCCGACTACAAATTGCATTATGTAGGTACCTAAATTGTAATCTCCTTGTAATTTCCTTCATTTTGATACCCTTCTTCATAGGTTTGGTTGAAAATAAATTATTAACGAGTTACAATTTAGCGCCAAATATCCGCCATTTTTTTTTAAACACCTCTCTAATGACACTTGGGTTTTTGAGACGAATCTAATGATATCTTAATCGTTGAAATCCATCCAGCCATTTAGAACATTCGAGGTAATAAAGAAACACAAGATAGGCGCGAAAAACATAACACTTCCTTGGCAGTCGGGTAAAAAGGTCCCGCCTGATAATAAACTACTGTTAGTAAACAACTAAACACTCAACAACTCTGGGAGTCTTTGATTGTCGGGAATCCCGCTAGGCATTGTCATAGGCGCTAAACTATATCCTTATCACGTCTTATCCTTAATTACTATAACGAAATATCTTTTAGGGCCTTTGCACACCACGTTTTTTTATGCGCCGACGTCGCGCGTATAACGCAATCAGGACGCTCAGCAAGGGACTGAAGTCACGTCACGAACGCGCGTTTGTAGCTATGAATCGCGCAGGAAGCCGCCGCCATTTGGAACCACAGTATTACGATGGTGTCGCTCGAGAACAACTCTGCTTATGATTGAAACGCGCTGTTTGTATCGATACAAACGCGCGTTAAATTTGCGTTAGTATCGATACAATGCTTTTAAATAATTTTGTTTTATTAAGCATTCATGTAAAAATGACAGTCCCCTGGCCAACAATCCCCTGTCATTTCATATTTCAGAGGACTGTTCATACCACAGGGGACTGTTTGTCTGACATGCCAGACTGCGCATCTATGACCATTAACAGTATCGTCTCTTTCGTAGGTAGCTAATGGAGAATCTGCTAAAATTTGTTGATAACGCGCAGAGGACGCGCTAATCAAAAACGCGTGTCGTCAGCGCATACAAAAAACGTGGTGTGTAAAAGCCCTTAGTCTGTTAATGCGTTTACTGACCTATCTGGTTCACTTAAGTGTTTATTTTTTTATTAGGTTTTTCCCCGCGGTTTAGCACGATTTAAGGTAAAATCATATATTATGCACGACTCAGCATTTTGGAGTATCTTTATCTCATTCTGTCATCTGTCTCATTCAGTCTGCCCCAGCGAGAAGTCCGGTCGGAAGCATCCGCATAAATTCGGATCGGAATCATTAAGTGCTAACGTGCGATTGGACCTCTCAGTTTAGACAGTTGCAATTCTTGAAAGGGAAAGAGATGCAAGAACATGTTGTCCTGTGCCTGTTAATATGATTTCAGCCTTAAGGCCGGAAAATATCCTACGGGAACGTTTTTAATACAAGGTGTAAATGAAACCTTCACGAAGGCGACAACCAAGCATTCTGTACATCAAACTAAGTTTTTGAGCAAAAATAATTATTGGGATTTTATTTTGGCGGGGATAAATCGTGTTTGCGGTAGGACTCAATGTAACGCACTCAAAACATTATGCTGATGGATGCATTGAACAGTAAATGGAGATATTTAAAGTAAAATTATAACATTTAAAACTTGCATTTAAAAAAAGTTAGAACTTTGACCTCCAATATCTCCGTAACTAAGTGCCTTCGGCATCGTTAAAGGTGTTTTTACATCCTTCATCCTTTATAAATGATTCCCCCACACAATCCATCTATTTCGTCTTTGGTGTTCCTCTCCCTGTCTAACTGTCAACATTTACATTCATCGCAACATTTTAGCCCCAAGCAACTCATTTCATCCTTCCTCATCGCATGACCGTCCCCGTTGTGCTATATTTGTATGATGGAAAATCCTCAGAATTTGTCATATGAGTATTATTTATTGCCTTTTGACTCAATATTGTGTTGATAAAACCTATTGTTCAAAGCGTTGATAAATACTTTTATCAAGAATGTTATTCATGTTTTAAACCTACCGTTCGCGACTTTCGCGTGGAGATCGTAAATTACAAATTGTTCTTTTACCATTATCATCTGCTTGTCTTTACCCCACTATGTTAGGGTCGGCTTCCAGTCTAATCAGATGCAGCTGAATACCAGTATTTAACATGGAGCGACTGTCAAGTTACTGCTATCATACCGTAAGTTCTGGATTAATCATCAAAGCTTTTGAATTTCACGTCGAGATAATTTGATCAGTATTTCACCCAACAAATTTTGTCTCACTCAATGACGAACTTTAATGCCCTACAAAAAAGAAATTGTTCACCCACCAAACTGTGTAACAATTACACCTATAGGTACATTTAGAGATGAAATTACAAAAATCCTTTCTTAGATATGTACAAGGAAAGTGGCACCTATTACAGGAAAAAATAAAGGCAGTCCTCTATCTTGGTATGGACGTGTAATGAGGATTGATGAAACGCATGTTACTAAAACAGTGATGGATATTAATGTTGATGGATGGAGAGGGAGAGGAAGGCCAAATAAAAGATGGATGGATTGTGTGAAGAATGATATGAAAGAGAAAGGAGTAAGTGATGCCGTGACGTCTGACAGGGGAGAATTGAAGAAGAAAACGTGTTGCGTCGACCTCGAGTAGAATGGGACAAGAGAAAGATGATGAGTTATTCAAGGCAGAATTTCATGCTTCTAAAATAAGAGTTTCAAGAGAAGATGTGGACGTGGAGTGGACGAATAGATAATTCTCCCATTGCAGTTCAAAGCCCTCTTTTTTTTGCCGTCCCTCATAACGAAAAAGGAACCCTTATGGGATTACTTTGTTGTCCGTCTGTCAGTTTGTCTGTCAAGACCCTTTTTCTCAGGAACGCGTAGAGGTATCAAGTTGAAATTTATATATCAAATACCATAGTCTACGGTCTCTTTCAGCTGTGAAAATCAAACTTGTAAGAGATGACAAAAAGATATGACCGTTTATGTTGCATATTTTTTTCCCTTGACCTAGAACCATGAAATTTGGCAAGAAGCAATGTCTTAAAGTACCTGTAAAGGAAAAAATCTGAAAACCTTAAATATATAGAGAGATTTTGCATGAAATAAGCAGTACCTTTGTGCTCTTCTATCTTAATGTTATGTCTTGTTGAGTATTTTGTGTGTACATAAATAAATAAATATATAGTTAATAACAAAAAAACCGGCCTGCATTATGAAGAATGTATGGAACCCTCGGTGCGCGAGTATAACTCGCACTTGGCCGGTTATTAAAGGTACAGAGATGGAAAGACTATCGCTCGGTGACTCATTACTAGATGTATTATTAAGGTAGGTACGTACCTATTGTATGATGATTGACACAATAAATATTTATGTGGACGCGCGACGACGGATCACGCATAGATAGATACCTGAGACCACGTACTGATACGGCGAGTTATGGGCTAGCTCGCCGTCCGGCCGTCTTATGACGACAGGCCGTGTCGACGGCGCGTTCGTGTTCCACGCGCGCCTCAAAGAGATGTCAGCAACCGAGTAGGGCGGACCCCCTACTCGCATGGGCCGATGCCTGCCAGGGCTGCGGGACTGTTCGAAAGAGATACCGCGGCCCTGGAACACAAAGGGCAAAGAAGGAACATGGGTGGGTTTTAGTCAGTACAAGTCTGACACTCCCTTCCGCTCCGCCCGGAGTGGGGGGGGGGGGGGGGTCATTTGATGATTTCCCATCCGGAAAAAAAAACAAAAAAAAAAAGACCACGTACTGATTTTGATGGATGGGCGGTTTTTTAACGTGACATTTTTCACCGCGATTTCTTAATTATTTTAAACTAAAATGACATAGAGATAGAGTCCCCCAAAACGTCCTTCACCAATTTCTAGTGTTCTAGCGAGGGAGATGAAGTAGCAGAACAGACTCCCAGAAATACATCTATTCTATTTCGTTAGAAGAACTTGCTCATTTGATTTTCGACTCTGCGCCGAGGGATGAGACCTCAAAGTGCGGTTTTTAACGCGCTATGTATGAGCAAAACCGTGGACTTCATCATCTTCCTGCCCTTGTCTCATTCTACTTGGGGTCGGCGCAACACGTTTTCTTCTTTCATTCTCCCCTGTCAGACGTCACGGCATCGTTTACTCCTTTCTCTTTCATATCACTCATCACACAATCTATTCATGTATTCTTTGGCCTTCCTCTCCCTCTCCATCCATCAACATTCATATCCATCACTCTTTTAGACACATGCTTTTCACACACATGCACGCACATCACATGTCCATACTAAGACCACTCACTGCATTCAACAGCTAGTATAAAAGAGCTATTTTTATTTTGACATTGAATCGTCCGTTATCAACACATATTGTTATCAGAAATACGAGAATTTGGAACTTATCATCTACTGTCAACCACGTGAACTACGAAAACCACCTCTTTTGCTACGATATAAAGGGGGCTTTTAGCTTTTCACTGTAGATTTTTTGTATGAAAATAGCAAATGTATTTGACCGGGATTTACATATTTAATCTGAAAACTGTTAAATAATATCATGATTGTAGGTATTACCCTGACAGGTATTGTATGTACGTCATATAACGCTCACATCCCGCCCACACTCTTCGGGTCACATAACACCTAACACAGCCTGTAATCCCCGAAGGGTAGGTAGAGGTGTACCCTGTAATACGCCCACATTTCGCCAATTATATTTAAGTCCCATGTAATAGAGGGCGAGCCTATTGCCACCAATTGAGCATTAATCCAAGCTCCGGGCTACTACGGAGAAAATCGTGTTGGAAAACTCAATAACCATTTGTCTGACCCAGGAGTTGAACCTAGGAACTCATGCTCAGCAGTAGCGATTGCGAGCATTACACCAACGAGGCAAAAAGCCGCTTGATTTAGCTTCAATTTAGCCGATGCGAACTTAATTCCTGGCCCGAAAGCGTCTTAGAAGCCGATTCTTGCCGACTTCCCTCCGGGAACAAGGCACTCTACGTACTAATTTAGCAAACGATAGATAGCGTTCGTTGAGTTTGCCGATTGGTAAAAGCCGTAAGAAAGCCGAGCCCACATCAGTAATTACTGATGTGGGCTCGGCTTCTGTTCCATCTTCAATGCCCGACAGTTCTTGTATATGTTACGGCTAAAAGCCGAAGTGCGGCTACACCTAGTTCTAGCCGGCTAAACCTAGGTGCGGCCGGTAACAGTTGTGTATCCTTTTTATTGCCCCTAGCAATAACAACACCGAATAAATGGATTAGGTTAGGTTCGAACTGTGTCGAAACGCGCGCGAGCCGAGCGAGCGCTACATCCAAATTGGTTGCATGTTCTAACCGAAGATAAGTAGGATACATCTAAGTTTAACCGGCCGCAACTAGGTTAAGCCGGCTAAAACTAGGTGTAGCCGCACTTCGGCTATTAGCCGTAACATATAAAAGAACTGTCGGGCATTGAGGATAGAGGAACTTTATCCAGTTACTCATACCTATAAAGACTCGACGGATTATGACATAAGATTCTATTTGTAGCGGTAATACTTTACCGTGATATAATTTAAACTACACGTGGGCGGCAAGAACAAGTAGGTATATACTTCTCCTTTACCCATCATCACACCTTCATAATCACACTAATTTAAGCGTTTTTTCCCGTCTTATCGATAATACGTATGTCGGATATGTCAGGATTTATTCGGTTAGGCTCGTACATCATGTGGGCAGAAGATGAGTTTCGTGCAATGAAAATACATCATCATCTGCAATACACTGTTTCAATTAAACTAACAAATTTTTAATATTTTATACGCAAACCCTGCGTAGGGAACATAGCTGTTTTTGACATGGAAAGACCTTCCGATTCAGTACACCGGATGTCTTAACCAACTAGACCATCGCACCCCGCTCACAGTTCTCGAAATTTTCGTTCCATTAATAACGTCTTAGGTGACGTTAGCGCCATCTATTTAAGAAAGTATCGAACTAACTCGCAGGTCGCAGGTTCAAACCCTGCTCGCACTGGAATTTTTCTTTCCATGTCAAAAAAACTAACAAATTACTTGAAATTACAATTTAACACAATAAGATGGGGCACAATGAATCGGGCATAGTTTCAAGACGTCTCAACTCTGCCGTGATAAGACATTGACTGTCGCCCTCGCCTCGAGCTGAACATCAGGACTCTGTAAAAGCACGCTGTGGTGTAGGTAGACTTGTAAGTAGGTCGCGTGACGTCACCACCAGTGGACTTGCTATTCATTTTATGTCCATACTAACGACCGGATCCGACATGTCTGTTTTTATTTAATTACTAGCTTTTACCTGCGATTTCGCTCGCGTTAATTTAGAATTTGTCAATCAATTCGGGTTGTACTCTGCTTGTAATAATATAATTCAATTATGATTCGAAAGACACGTGGCGCCATCTATTATCATAAGAACGTTATTGTGGTTTTCCTCGGGAACAATACTTTTTTTCGGGATGAAAGGTACCCTATGTCCGTTCCTGTACACTCGATTCGTCTTCAATTTAAATAATCCACCACCCCTGTACTATTCAATGCATCCATCGGCACAATGTTTTGAGTGCGTTACATTGAGTTCTACCGTGTAACGTGATTTTTCACCCCAAAAAAAAAAGTCGTTTCCCAGCAATAATGTTTGCGTAGAGTTACTTAGTTTGAAGTACAGAATGCTTGGTTGCCGGCTTCGTAAAGGGTCCGTTTACACCTTGTATAATAGACATATTTGTTTATATTTTCAGACCAATACATGTAGCTGTAATAACAAATGATGTGGACCTGTTAAGACGTCAGTGCTTCGTGTTGAAGATGAGAGGATCTCACGTCGATGAACTAGCCGATGGAATTGTGAGTACAACCACCTTGTGTTTTTATTGAGGAGCTTGGGGCTAAATAGTTACAGCCGCTCGGGTTAATCTTCAGGATAAGCCGCCCCTGGGTTGGGCCGTGGATGGGTGACCACCCATCATATACAGAGTGGTCTCCGTGACTCGGAAAGCACGTTGAGCCGTTGGTCCCGGCTCTCATCTGCATAACTCCGACAGTCGTTACAGGTTGTCAGTGTCCCGAAAGTCTGACAACTAGTCTTACCAAGGGGTATCGTATTACCCAGTAATAATTGGGTCGTGGAGGTCAGATAGGCAGTCGCTCCATGTAAAATAATGGTATTCAGCTGCATTTGATTAGACTGGAAGTCGCCCCTAATTTAGTTGGTAAAAGGCTCGGTAGGTTATATAATATTAGTAGTTGTTAGCAGTGGCGAAGGTTCCATACAACTCGATTCCTACCGGCTTCCCTTTGAAAAATGGCACAGTCAGTATTCTATAGATAAATAATATAATCACATTAAAGATATGTACTCCAGCTTATCTCTTACAAAAATTAACCCTTCGCTACTGGTTGTTAGTATAGAAAAAATGCATAGCAAAAATCGAGCAGTATCTTCGTTACGTTTCGGGGAAGAACCGGTAAGCAACTCTATGGTTATTCTTTTATTGTCTATAATAAAGAAGTAATGGCTGTCGAGAGCTAAACGAATTGGTTATTATTATGTTTAAAGGTCAACAATTTACACACAAATTTATTTTTTCATTGAAGTAAGATAAAAATAATAATCTAAATGTATACTTATCGCTACGTCATATTATAAAATAAAGTCTCCCCGACGCGTCTGTCTGTCTGCATGCGATTAACTCGAAAACTACCGAACGAATTTCGGTACGGGTTTCACTAATAGATAGAGTGATTCTTGGGGAAAGGTTGAGGTATATAATTCATCAAGGTTTTGTCTAAAATGACTGAAGGATGACGATAAATTGTTGAAGATCTTGGAAAAAATTATGCCGACTGGGATCTTAAAGTCGCAAACTCACCGCGGCGCACGGATACGCTACACAGCTTCGGTTTGCAAGAAAAAAGCCACGGACACCGGGACACGCTATGCATGAAATGACGTCATTAGTACATGCGTGGCTTGCTCGAATAAGACGCTCACATAACTCCATGACTTGTTTAAGATTTAATGCATCCACTAGCACAATGTTTTGAGTGCGTTACATTGATTTAGACTGTTTAACAAAAAGTTGTTTCCCAGCAAAATTTTTTGCGTAGAGTTACTTAGTTTGATGTACAGAATGCTTGGTTGACGGCTTCGTGAAGGGTGCGTTTACACCCTGTATTATGCTCTGCTACCCGGTCGAAGCCGGGGCGGGTTACTAGCAATAATATTTATAACAACGACAACAGTTTGTTTGTTTGAACGCGCTAATCTCTGAAACTATTAGTCGGATTTGAAAAATTCTTTTTGCATCTGATAGCCCAATTCATAAGGCAGGATCTAGGCAGTATAACATCACGCTATGACACTTGGGAGCCGAGCAAACAGAGAAACGGCGGGAGAACCCGCGGGACACAGCAAGTCTAAAATAAAAGGTCATTACGTCAATTCACATGCTGAACTTTTGACTTAGGTTGTCAAAACAAAGTAAACGTTTCATACTATTCGGAACCTTATTCTTTAAAGTGTAACGTTCTTTTTAGTAAGTTTAGTGATTTTCATATCAAAATGTCAAATATTAGTAGGTACAGTTCAAAAGGTTTTGCAATGTTTTCTTATGATAAGATCATTCAACGGCCTCGTGGTCGCAAGTACTACTGCTGAGCCTGAAGTATTGGATTCGATTCCCAGGTCGGACAAAGTGTTATTGATTTTGATGGCATATAAAAAAGTGAATGAGTAAAAAAAAAATCTTTGGGAAAGTTGTTTGTTAACATGAGTACAATCACGTGTTTAAGTATCGGTCACTAATTACCAGTCACCCTATACAATACATTTTATGAGACGTACATAATATTCAAATACACCAAGTATATTATTTTAACACAAGGAGCAATAGTTAAATTAGGCACACAATAGGCGGTCTTATCGCACAAATCGTTATCTAACTATTTGCTAAACTGGTTTGTTGTACTATTTAATTACATTACATACTAATTGCGTGGTATTTAACACATGCCATATTTGTTGACAGTAAAGATAAACGCGAAATCGGACGCAAAAGGCCGCAGTGCATTGCATTCTAATAAAACCTTATAATGGGTGTAAAAGTACCCTTAACGAAGCCGAAAGGCAATTGTTCTGTCCGTCATTGCGATCATTTTTAGTTCTAGACCATACCTGGGAACCTTGAAGTTACGGAGATATCGGCGGTCAAAGTTCCAACTTTTTCACAAGTTTTTTTTTTAAATACGTGTTTTTAATGTAAGATTTTTACTTTACACACCTCCACGACCCCCGTACTATTCAATCCATGCATCAGCACAATGCTATGAGTGCTTTCCATCGAGTCCTACCGTAAAACGTGATTTTTCACGCCAAGAAAAAAAGTCGACTCCCAGCAATAATTTTTGCGTAAAGTTACTTAGTTTGATGTACAGAATGCTTGGTTGACGGATATGTGAAGGGTCTGTTTACACCCGGTAGGTACACCTAAGTAGTCGTGTCCAGTTGCCAATTTTGTCATCAACTACCCGCCTTTACCCAACTATGTTGGGGTCGACTTGTTTATCTTGCTATGTACATGTAAAGAGGAGGGATGAAACGCATGATTGATGGATGGAGAGGGAGAGGAAGGTCAAAGAAAAGATCGATGGATTGTGTGAAGATGGATATGAAAGAAAAAGGAGTAAATGATGCTGTGACGTCTGACAGGGAAGAATAGAAGAAGAAAACGTGTTGCGCCGACCCCGAGTAGAAGGGCAGGAAGATGAGGATGTTGGGGTCAGACTTCCAGTCTGACTGGATGCGGCTGAATACTGTGACAGCCTATCTGACCCCCACAACCCAGTTAGTACTGGGTAATACAATACCGTAAGGCCCTGACTCCACCAAAGCGTAGACGAGTGGAGTGGAGACGACACGTGCGGGAATCGACCAATCACACTGGTTGAAATCCATATCGCGTGTCTTGTGTCTCCAGTGATTGGTCGAATTTTGCACGTCTATTCTCCGTTCCGCTTTCGTGAAGTCCGCGGGCCTTAGACTACCACTGTCAATAATCTACATATGACAGCCGGGACCAACGGCTTACCGTACTTTCCGAGGCACAGAGGAAACTCGGTGTGTAATGGATGGTCACCTATCCACGGCCTAACAAGCGCGGCTTTACCTTGAAGATCGACCCGTACGGCTGTGATTATTTAGCCACCTCACTCACTTACCTTTCTGCTGTCTCACTCCCACTCGTAAACTTGATGTATTATCTACTTGCTCAAACAAGAACGGGGTACTTGCAAATATACACCCGTGCGGCGGTTATTATTTAGCCGTGAACTCCTTTAATTATTATACCTGAACATTTTTCCTTATTTCCCATGTATGTAACAGGAGGCAAACGTATATTTATATACCTAGTTATGTATAACTTAGAACCATAAACTTAGGGAAAGTCCCCGTTCAGTAACTAACTTGACATTTAATACATACTTTGTGAATGTAATATATATTTTGCATATCAGTTAACTGAGTAAGAAGGTACCTAAATTCCAAGGAAAATGTCGTTTTTATTGTATGCATGAGAAAGTAGGTCGTCGGTCTGTTATATCATCATCTTTTGCCTGCGTTTTCCCAACTATGTTGGGGTCGGCTTCCCGTCTAACCGGATGCAGCTGGATACCAGTGTATTACATGGAGCGACTGTCTATCTGACCTCCACAACCTGTACTGGGTAATATGAAACGCCTTGCTAAGACTGACTGCCATAATGGGTGTTACTTAATTTGAAGCACAGAATGCTTGGTTGACGGCTTCGTGAAGGGTCCATTTACACCATGTATATATCCTTAACAGCTGGACGAATTTCGATAGAAGTTGTCACACTAGTAGCCAATGACTTGTGTTAGAACATAGGATACTTTTTATCCCAAGAATATGGTTCGTGGGTTAATTTTTTACCTCAAACGGCGAAATCGCGGCGAGAAGTTAGTGGTTGAACAAAATAATTTGACCATTAAGAAATATTCCAACAGTTAATTACTTATCAAATTAGATAACTATTAATTTCCATTCATGTCGCCGGTTTGTCTATACGAGAGTTTAATAGCATACATAAATATATCATTAACCAGATGACAATATAAAGATAGGAATTCCTTTCAGGAAATCGCATTTATACTTCAAATGAAGTACCTAATATACAACATTAGTTTTAGTATATGCGAAACCTGAAATACGTGTCTAGTACTTTTATGTAAAGAATCTATGTACAAAATTTCAAAATTGTATCATGAAAAATCACAAAGTTTCACAAAGCTTTTTCTGTTACCTAGTTGTCCGCACAAAGACGTGGTCACCACGCAGCGCGCGCCTCCAGCGTCGTCTTGAGCTCATTGATAATAATAATTTGGCAGTAGGTACCTAAATTATTGCGATAGGTAGGTACTTAAAGTCGCTCGGTGTCCAACTTTTAACTTTTTTAAATATTTTTGGGAATAAATATAACATGGTTTATAAATTATTGGAATCGATTCAGTTACTTATTCTGAACAAACTTTATTCCAGTTTCGCATATACTAAAAATAATGTTGTATATTACTTAGTTTCGTTTGTAATTTCGTAGAAATAGTTGATAGCGTTTCTATGTAAAGCTGCTCGAATACTTAGTTAATTGTAGTAACATTTCCGGGAACGTCGTTTTCCTCACACATGATAAAGGGGGTGACCCGATTTAGGGTGACATCACATTTACGCGCACAGTTATGTTCTTGCATCTTTTTCCCATTATCATTTAGAATTGCTACTCACTGAAGTGAGATTGCCTCTGGGACAATCACAAGCACGATTGCTGAGCATGACGTCCTGGGTTCGATATCTGGATCAAACAGACAGACAGACAAAAATAAAAAGCTTTATTATTACAAGTACCGTATGTTACACTTTCATATGCTTTGAGTAAAAAGCTGTTATTTTGAAATTACAAACGGACACTTCAATTTTATTTATTTGTATAGTAAAACAAGTTGGCAATGTTAGTACCGAATTTGGGCACGCGCCTAAAGATCCTTGTGATCCTGTGAACGGTCGACTTGACTTTAGCTTACTGTAACTACTCCGGACATACCAAAAAGTTTTGTTTTCCGTTATCAACACGTCACAATTTTAACTAGAACTGGCTCAGTCTAGGCCACACACGTGAATATTAATTTATTTGTTTGAATCGTACGAATATGGGTCATCACGGCCTAAAGTAACCTCGAACTTATATCTATTCTTTGAAAACAGCTGAGTCGATTTTAAAAGAACTTTGATGACACGGCATGACATATAAATGACTCAGATTGTGCAAAAAATTGATACCGGATCTTAAGCTACTTCATACTTATACAGGGTGTCCAATACAATACAGGGTGTAACAAAATAAACGCAAGCCCTGTCGTGTGGTGTCTCAGACCGTGAAACTGAACAAATTTTGTTCTACGACATTTTGAAAATTCATTCTGTTTTTTAGTTTTACCATACATGTTGATCATCTGATTGCGTCAGTACTTACACAAGAGTCCATTTTTTTTTTTGCAAATTTCAAGAACTCTTAGAACAAAAGTTGCTCAGTTTCGTGGTCCGAGGGACCACACGGGAGGTGTTGCGTTTATTATGTTACACCTTGTATAAACTCACGCCTTTTCCAAGTGGCATTTGGCAAACACTTTACATATACAATAACAACTCGCCTGATGTGAAGCGATGACGCGGCTTAGCCTAGATTCCTAGTTATGACGTAACATTATCGTCTACTATACTTTTTAGACTTCTTGTTTACGTATAGTTAGGAAAAGGTAGGACGAATGATGTCATCTTCCTAGCCTTTTTTTGTTGGGATCGACTTCCAATCTGGACGAATTAAGGTAAATACCAGTCTTTTACATGGAGCGACGGCCTATACGACTTCTACAACTCAGTTACTGGGTGGACACCCATTACCCATTGATATGACTGGTTGTTAGAGCTTCAAGTTTCTCACTACTCGTAACGATTGTCAAAGATCAACAAAATTAAATGCTTGCCAGGACCGTGTCACGTAGAGATTTCGGTATGATATGGATAGGCACGCATCCACGGATAAACCGCGGCGAGCGTAGCTTAACCTTGAGAGTTAAGGCTGTTGTTACTCAATCACTATTGTCTTTCCGCACGCAAAATACGCGCTTTGACGTGGAGTTGCGGACACCAGCCCGTTATACAATACAATACTCAATCACTAGCCCATTATATAGGGTGTAAACAGACCCTTCACATAGCCGTCAACCAAGCATTCTGTACATCAAACTTACGTAACTTTACGCAAAAATTATTGCTGAGAATCGACTTTTTCTTTTTGGGGTGAAAAATCACGTTTTACTGTAGGACTCGGTGGAAAGCACTCAAAGTATTGTCCTGATGAATGCATTGAGTAGTAAACAGGTCATGGAGGTATTTCAAGTAAAAATCTTACATTAAAAAGGTGTATTAAAAAAAAAAATTGTGTATTAGTTGGAACTTTGACCCCCAATATCTCCGTAACTACAAGGTTCCCAGGTATGGTCTAGAACAAAAAAAAAATATCGCAAAGACGGGGAGAACAAGTGCTTTTCGGATACGTGAATAGTCTATTTACACCCTTTATGTATAATAAAAAACGCAACTAATATTTTAGTATTTAAAAACACGCTGTATAGTGACGTCATTATAATTCTCATATTCTTCTCAGTAAACCCTTTCATTTGATACCCATATCATGGGAATGCGTAAAAAATACTAATCCGCCATCTTTGGGAGTCCGCCATATTGGATTTAGAATGACGTTATTTAGCTAATCCATTGTCATCCAAACTAAACATGTGTGCAACGTTTCAGCTCAATCGGAAATGGGAAAATCGGTGATCGCGGAGTTTTGCTACCTAATTTATTTCGACCTTGTATAAATAAATGTTGTCTGATGAGTCGTCTCAGTAATAGAGAAGTATGAAAGAAGAAGAAATGCTGCGCCGACCACGAATGAATTGGGATAAGGGCAAGAGAATAACGATAAATAAATGTTGTGAGAAAAGTTTTGAGTATGAATGTGGATGGGTAATAAGAGTAGAGGAAGACCAAAGAAACGATGGATGGACTGTGTGAATGAGCTGTGTGGAGGTGTGTGTGGCTGTGTGGAGGTGTGTGTGGCTGTGTGGAGGTGTGTGTGGCTGTGTGTGGGATGATATTATAGCAAGAAAGGAGGTGACTGATGAGATGACGAGTAATAGAGAAGTATGGAAGAAGAAGACATGTTAGACCGACCCCAAATGAATTAGGATAAGGGCAAGAGAATGATGATTAATTAAATTATTTCTCTTATCCAGACACCTCTTCGCATGGCCCTCTTCCAAAGGAACACCATGATATTGTCCACCCTGCTGCACTTCGGCGCTGATACCCTGGATTCTGATATTGAAGATAGGACCCCCTTCCACATCGCTGCAGAGATGTCCACTGATCATCTCCAGATCTTGATCAATCATTGTCAACAGAATGCTAAGTAAGTCTCTTTCTTGATTCTTGTAGGCCCTGTTGATCCAGTGGTCGCAGGTCGCAGCATGAGGTCCTGGGTTCGATTCCCAGGTGTTTTTGGTTTTTTCCACCAAGAATTTCTCAGTAGAAGCCACGGAGTCTGGATTTGTGCCCGGTTGATGGCAATAGGCTCGCCCCCTGTTACGTGCATCATATACTGGCGAATTATGGGTGTACAGTGAGTTATAACAATTAGCTGACCCACATTTGCATAAGTGGTTGAGATTTTTTGGAATACGCATCGATGGTATTTTATCATTCTTTTATATTTTATTTATTTGAGCAAAGTAATTTTATTAAATATTTTTTTTTGTGATTTTTAGAAAAATTCTCCACGAAGCCGACGACGAAAAACTATGGAACCCAAAGTACGAATGCATGAGCGATGTGGAATTGGCGCCGATACTACTGCACCATATCAATAAGTTGCATGATAGCCAAGGTAAGAACAGCATCCTCCTCCATCCTTACTAATATTAAAAATGCGAAAGTAAGTTTGTTTGTTACCTTTTCACGCCTAAACCACTGAATCGATCATCCTGAAATTTTGTATATACTTTATCAGGTGTACAGACACGGACATAGGGTACCTTTCATCCCGATGAAATACACTGTCCCCGAGGAAAACAACAATAACGTGCATATGGTAATAGATGGCGCCACGTGTCTTTCGAATCATGATTAACACAAACTTACTTTCGCATTTATAATATTATTTAGGATTGTTTTTTTCAAATAAATAAATAATTATTCAGAATCTTCAACTTAATAAAAATCTGTCTTTTTTTTAAATAAAATCTTTATATCACATCTTTTTAATATAAATGGGTTCGATCCCAAGAACGGACTAAAGTTCTATTGAATTTTGTCATAAGGAGTTTCTATGGCGAAATGTGGGTGTACTATTAGGTTCACGTCTGCCTTACCTATCGAGGATTACCGGCGTTATATTATGATGTCATGTTAAAAGTAAAAAAAAAAAAACAATAAATTTAAACAATTTTTACGTTGAAACACACCTCACTAAACAAATATCGTAAACAATAAAACGAACGCTCACCCATGAATACATCATTTTGAAGCTAACTGTGTATCTTCAATTTCAGGCTACACCCCCCTGATGTTGGCCAGTAAACTGGGCATGTACAACAACGTGATGGCTCTAGTGGAGAGCTGCCGGGCGACCGTCAACCTGCCCATGACCAACAGTGGGAACACCGCGCTGTACCTCGCTGTGGGCGCCGCTTGTATGGATGCTGCTGGTAAGTACCTGTCGGCAAACCTTTCCCCCAGGTGTAAACGGACCCTTCACGAAGCCGTCAGCTGTCCCATACATTTGGGTCGAGTAGGTATTGAAATTTTGTATGGGACATCTGTTAATTTTTTCGCATCTACAATATTGGACCCAAGGAGAAAGTTGTTCAGTTTGATGGTCTGCAGCATATTCTTTTATATGACTATACTCTTTTTGTTACACCCTGTATACGGTACTTATAACAAAAAAAAACGTTTATGTAATTTTTTGTCTATCGGTCTGTCTGTTTGTCCCGAGTTATCCCCGAAACGGCTGGACCGATTTTGACGGGACTTTTACTGGCAGATAGTTGATGTTATGATGACGTTACTTTTATTTTAGAATAAGGATTAGGGATGCATGCAAAAAAATTAAAACCCTAGAAATTGTTTACAAAACCCGATTCAAATACGGAAGTAATATTTAAAGCTAGTATCAAATAATAAAAAATCTTTTTTGTTTCAGAACGAGGTAACAAAGCTAAAATCGTGGATCACTTCAGTAAAACAATCGAAATTCTAGTAGAAAATGGCGCCGACCCCGGCGTTGACAACTTTGCTGGCTCCAGTGTCAATGACCTTTTGACAGAATTCAACATCGCCGAACTGTCAATGCTAATAGCGAACAAACTTACTTCTATTAAATACTTCGATGGACATTTACCTTCCGACTACAAAGGAAGCGATTTTATGCTTGTGAAAGACGAACAAGGACAGGTCAATTTGAAAGATATGAAGCAAGAAAAGGGAAGAAAATATTCTTCTGGTACAACCCCAAAAAATCCACCCATTAAAGATTCTGGGTTAAAAACTCCGCCCACTAAAACAAGTAGTACGAAACCGACTGTTACTAACACTAAAAGCTCCCCTGTTATTATAGAAAATGTTGAGTATAAGCCGCCGACAAAACCTGATATCATAACTTTGCCCGGTAATTTCCAAAAACGGCCGGACATGGCTACTCTGACCAAAGTTGACAGTTCAAAACAAGATAATGCGAGCGATGTTCAAAGTGTCACGCCAATGGTAAAGAATTTCAAATTAAACAAACCTATTATATTAAAGTCTGGAATACAAAATAATAAAAGGAAATTAGACATGGTCGTTGATTCGACTAAAATCAAAATACCCAACAAAAATGACTAACGTCAGTTGGGGAATTCAAAAAGTGACAGCTGTCATTTTTGAAACATGGAAGTGAAATACAACAGAAAGGAGAGGAGAATGATTTCTTGGGTTTTTACAAGATGAAAGAAGTCACTGGATTTACAAAGAGGAGTAGCAACATCAAAAAGCATCTGCCTGCTGTTTCCAACTATGTTGGGGTCGGCTTCCAGTCTAACTTGATGCAGATGAAGACCAGTATGTTATTTGGAGCGACTGTTTATCTGACCTCCACGCCACAGTTACGGGGTAACTATCCCTTTGGTTAGATGAAATAGACATCGATAAAAAAAATGGGGTACTGAAGACAACCCAAAATCAGGCCAAAATGCCCTTAGTAGAAGGAAAAAAACAATACACGTTGTCTCTGCTCCTAAAGCCCGAATAAAATAAAAACGCTTTTACGGACATAAATAGGGATTAACTACGAAGTCGAAGAAACTAACTAATGCCAATAAAATATTTCCGGATGACAACAGCAAATTTACTTTTAAGAAAATGAAAATTATTTTGATTTGACAGCACAGCAATCACAGTTATTTCTTCACCAGAAACGACGACGACTCACGTCACGTCACGTCTTTCGTCTGACGTTTTTTCTCACATAATTAATACTTGTAGGCATTTGTTAGCGCAGTTCTCGGCTCCATAACAACCTCGCCTGCGGCTTGGTTGTGAATTCCGTCTCGACTGCAATAACAAAGTTTCCCCACTTGAATCAAAATGTACTATTTCTTTCTTTTAAATGTGTTTTCACCATAAATCATCATTATTCTTATTGAAACTGGCAAAAAATAACATGAATTTATAGGTCATGAAATAGTTCCTATGTAAAACGTTTTTACCATGTTTGAGTTTCATGTTTACAGAAATATACTTAGGTTGTGAAATAAAATGAACTAAAACCAATCGGTGCCTTGGTCCAACTTGAGACACTGACAGTTTCACATACAGGATGTATCTAAGACAACCAAACTGATCTTCAAATGTATTTCTAACTGGCTGATTGAATCCTTATTTTTAACCGACTTTTAAAAAGGAGGAATTTATATATTGCACCATCATTTTCTATTTTTTCATGTATGGTCACCGATTACTCCGTGATTACTGAGCTGATTTACGTGATTATTTTTACATTTGTTAGAGCAAGCCCGCGCGATGGTCCCATACAAATTTAGTAGTGTATGAGTTAGCTCCTTTAATACTTTATTTATTTTTCTTCCTGGCCTATTTTGATGACACGATGATCCCTTAATAACTTCTAGTTACAATGTAAAATTATTTTATGACAATAAATTGTGCTCTACAATACAACTAAAGAGGGTAAAAAAAAAAACAAGTTTAAAAAAAAAAAACCGTCTTCCAAAAAAGTCTAAAATAACTTTAAAAATGTTAATGAAACAAACAAAGGCACCGACTTCCGAATGTAAAGTTTTTTTTTTTCTTGGAAAAAGTTTTTTTTTTACAACGTTAAGTCGACGCTGTCCCACTGATGGGCAAAGGCCTACTCTAATTTCTTTTAAATAATGATTCATGTCTTACAATCGTTCGTGGACTTAAAATTTAATAAATGACAGTTCCTGTCTCTTATAATTTTTTCCTCAACTTGGTTGATTTAAGATACATCCTTGTACAAAAGTTCTGAAATAAAATTATAGTAAAATATAAACTTAAAAAAAATACGAATTAACTAATGAATAATTTAAAATTGCGCGAATTGACTGGAGAAATAACAAAACGGGTATTATTGAGAAAATTAGGATAATTTTGTGTTTGTTATAATTATTAGTGTGTAAAAGGTATTTTGAACTAAATTAATAATTAATGTGGTTTTGCTGATTGACTTAAGGAACCCTTTTTATTTTAACCTTTTGACCGCCAGAGCATAAACGCACGCGCGTGCCCTCCACGCCAAGCCACAATTTCACCTACCATTTTGCCACACATTTGTGTCGTTTGGCGTACAGGGCACGCGCTTGCTTGTCACGTATGTGACAATGGCGTTCAAAAGGTTAAAATCTGTAATGTATGTCACTAAACTAAGCTTCGTTCAACTGAATGCCTAAATATGTTTGCATATTTGGAATTTCAAAGTCGGCTCGGCGTCGAAAGCTTCTACTTAAGCATGCGTTTAAGTGTTGCCTAGTTTTAGTGAAAACGGAGATAAATGTTTAGAATTCGCTATCATTTTATAGATTAACAAATTCGTAGATTAGTGAAACACTAATGTATAATTATTAAAAAATAGCTAGAATAATTATTAGTTTATTTTTTTTTTCAATTATTTTTGAATTATGGACTGACATTTTTAAAACTAAATTTTAATTTGTATCGCTTACTACATTTACTTATTAATTTCTATTTAATTTACATGGAATATTTAGGTTATTCATATCACCGGTTTTTTTTCTTTCACTTTGTCTATGGAATACATTATGAACACGATGGAACGGACACTGACGCTAAAACGGTTACCACGTTTTCAGTACATCATTCATTCCACATAGAAATTTTTCATCGGTAATTAAAAAAAAAAAAAAAACAGCTGTTTCATACATTTTTACCGTGTAGGTATTGCAATTTTGTAAGAAACAGCTGTTTTTTTTAATAACCGACGAACAATTTCTACTTGAGGGGTTCAGAATGATGTATTGAATAAGTGGTAATAGTTTTGTATGGAATTTATAAATAAGGAGTTTTTGAAATTACTTTGTACACATCAATTTGAACAACTTTTACTGTGAACCGAAACTACAATCGCGAAAAATAATCTACTGTTAAGAATACGAAAAAAGATCTACATAGACATCTACAAAGACCTACATAATATATTTAAAAGATTGTCTTTAAAAATATGTGTAATTCCCACCATAGGGCTGAGCGACGCTGCGGGTTAAAGTTACTATATAGTATGTTCGCAAAGCATTACAGAATCAGCCTCGTTCGAATTAATAACTCGAGAAAAATTAGTGATTTTTTCTTCGCGATTACAGGGCATCAAAATGTTTCCATGTCAAAAGTTGAGTACGCATGACATCCGATCAAGATATACAAAACGTGACGTCACGGCCCAAATACTGACGTCACGTCATAAACAAAATAGATTCCTCACGGCCAGGGATATTCGAAAAAAGCCCATGTATGTTTCGCGATTCTTGATTGTTTTCGAGTTATAGTTTCTTGAAAATTCTATGGAACCGCTTTAAAAAAAAATCTTATTTTTACAAGGCTTTTTGTTACTCTAGATGCTAATAAGATTAAAAAATGCCTCTAGTTAACGTTAATGAATGTGAAAAAGCCGTGTAAAAACTAAAGGTAGAATTTATTAAAAGCGGTTCCTATATAGTTTTCAAGCAACACTGTTTTAAGCTTTCACGGTTTACAACTAAACTTATACTGTCACTTACGGGATATCTTCCGTGATTGTCTATTATTTTGAGCTCCCGATATTTTGACGCTGTTGCAAGCGCCATGATAGCAGGATGACAGAAGAATGCGGGTGGATGGTAAATAAATTGTGAGGTGTAGACAAATCTGTCTACGCTTTCTTAGTCTTTTGGGAATTCGACACTAAGCGAGCAAGCTATATCGGGAGCTCAAAATAATTAATAATCATGGAAGATATCCCGTAAGGTTCAGCGCAGACAGAGAGGAATAATCCCCGCGCGGTCTCGGGCATTTTCTTTACGGGTCCCGCATATCTTCGAGGACGCGCGAGCATTTTTTGTCAGGTTCAAGCATTTATGCACTTTATTGTAATAATTTTAAAGTTTATTTTCAAGTGCGTTAATAAAATCTTCTCCGCTGCGCTCCGTTCTGTCTGCGCTGAGCCTAAGAGATATCTTCTCAGATGGCCAATGGGGCCGAAAAGTTCTGGAGTGGCGACCACGAACCGGAAGACGTTGCGTTGGAAGGCCTCCCACTAGGTGGACCGATGACCTGGTGAAGGTTGCAGGGATCCGCTGGATGCGAGTCGCACGGGACCGGTCAATGTGGCGACACTTGGGGGAGGCCTATGTCCAGCAGTGGACGTCTTTCGGCTGAAATGATGATGATGATGATATCCCGTAAGTGATAGTATTAGTTTGGAAATTTATAGCTTGATGTATTGCAGTGTGTACAATGACCCCTTAGAGGTTTTCAGGTATTTCAATAACACTTTGTAGAATGTTTATTTAATGTCTAGTTTAGCTACTTATTTTGTTTGTTTTATCATTGAGTGATATTTTTTTTTTGTTTGATTATAATCTGTGTAATGCTTGGACAACTTTAAGAAATATGAATTTATTATGTACATCTTGAATTAAGTCAAAATTATAATAATATTTATTTTTAATGTAATTCACTGCAGTTAGTAAAAAATATTTAAAAAAAAATATGTAAATATTTGCTACTATATAGTAAATATTTATTTTAAGAATTTGGGTATGAGTCGACCACTTTTTATTTAATATTAGGTTCTTTATAATTTTATTCTACAATATTTAATATAGAATGTATTAAAATTGTATGGTTGTATTTAAGAATGTGGCATATAAAAATCAGATGTCCCATAAATTTGGGCCGAGTAGGTATTATTATTTTGTATGAGACGACTGAATACTTTTTCACGATTACAGTGATGGTCCCATGGATAAAGTTGTTCAGTTTTTTGTTCCACATTCTTAAATATTACCACATCTTTCTTCATCTTTCTTTTTTGTATAACCGGGTAAAGACAACTGCTGCTGCTGCTGCTGCTGTTAATACCCAGTTTAAGAGGGAACAGGGCCTGCAAGGAATTTGAAAAATAGGTATTTGAAGAAACTATTGCCGTCACACTGCGTCAAGCCTGCCCCCGTAGAGTGCGATAGCCTTAACGCACTCTCAGCTGCAACTCAGACCATATCACAAAATTTTTGATGAGACTGACGTTTCGTATTCCCCTTTTTCTCCTCGAAATCTGAGCCGATACAATTATTTCTAACATTAAGTTGTTAAGAAAGAGTATGTCTAGGTTCCTAACAATTTCTTTTAATGTTAAAAACTTTTCGAAGTTGTTTGGTAGTCCTCTAATCATGCCAGTAAAAAGGGGCATTTTTTGTAATTTTTGGGGGGTCATATTTTCCTTTCTTATAAGATGCTGAAAAAAAAGAAATGATGCTTGCGTGAGAAATGACAGTAGACCTTGATTTTATAAAAAAAAAAAGATTGCTCTAGCTAGAGGCATTACTCAGGAAGAAAAAAGCGGAATACATTTGTATGGAGAATCAGCTCCTGTTCCCTCTTAACTTTAGAAGGCCAATGTTGATTATTGCCGGATATTGCTTACAGTTTTGGTTTAATTATAAGTTATGTATTGTTTTTGTATACCCATTACTTAATGAATAAGTTTCATTTTTTTATTTTATTTTGTGTAAACTGTAGTAGTTTGGTAGGAATTTAGTTTTTAAGAATAAGATAAGTATGTTATTTTATGCAGCTATGTTATTATAATATACTTATAACACGTAATTTGTCTTTTTATTTTAACTCAAATTCAAGGCATTTATTTTAATAAGACCATTACAGGCCCTTTTGAACTGTCAAATAAACAAAAGGATGAAGATAAAGATAAAGATATTTTATTTTGCAAATACGGGTACAAGTCAAGGTGTTACATAATTTAAATACAGAAACAGCCATATTTTGCCAATTACAAGGCATGCAAAAGTATAGGGTTTAGGTACAATTAAAATATACATTTACTAATGATACATAATAATATTCTAATTCATAATTCATTAATAAAAATAATCAGTCAATAATAAAATTAATGTCACAATTTCTAATAGTTATTTAATTGCAATATGTGTATAAAATAGTCAAACAACTTCTTTCTCCAATAAAAAATCTTCAACCCTATAATAAACTTTGTCTACTAGAAAATTGCTAAGCCTTTTTTTGAATAATGTCAAATTATAGTCCTTCCAACAACTTGGTATTTTGTTATATATCACCGGTGCCATGCAGCAGACACTCCTGCGCATCAGAGTTGTTTTAGCACTAGGGATACACAGACAACTATTGTCACGCCTATTCCGTGGAAATACGTCAGCCATTCGTGCGAAGCGATCCGGGTTTAATTTTACGAATACTGCCATTTCTAAAATGTATAAACATGGTAGGGTTAATAATTTATATTGTTTAAAATATGGCACGCAGCTATCAGTACTTTGCAAATTAAAAATAGATCGAATGCATCTTTTTTGGGCCTTAAATGCAGTTACTTTTTCTGTTGAGTTGCCCCAAAAGATAACTCCGTATCGCAGATGGCATTCAACTATACCATAGTAAGCAGTAAGGCATGCATCTAGATTACTAATAGTTAGTAGCAGTTACAAAGCATAATAAATTGTGAATGTATTGAAGTTGTTCTTTCGACTTCGTACTACGCAGCGGAAGAGTTATTGTGTCTACATTATTATGTTGGCAGAGGTACAATTAACTATTTTTAATTGTACCTTTGCCAACCCTCCTTAACGTCCTTACTTCGAATATATTTTCAACAACCATATCTGCATATTTTACTTACAAGTTGTACAAATAATTAAACTCAGTGTTATCCCGATCGGGGTTCTCCATACCGGTCGGCCGGTCATTAGCTGCCGCTGCTGGACTTGTGGCTGCGCAACCCTGCGTGTTGCGTGCGGCCTCGGAAAGCAGACCGTCCTACCTACCTGGTTGTCTCCAGTCATTTACGTTCTGGACGTACAGGATAGTGGCTTTCTTTAGGCGGTCTAGAACCAAACACGTGCTCGATGTGTGAACCCAGTCTTCTACTGGGGTGAATATGAGAACCCTTAAATAATTGTTTTGTCATGGAAAGAAAAATTCTAGTGCGAGCAGGGTTTGAACCTGCGACCTTCCGATTAAATAATTGTTTGCTCTAATTAAATTTTTGTATATACCCACTCTTCATAGTTTAATATACCGGCTGAGCCCTAAACGTTACAGTGGCGTTACAAAGCGTAGATCACTATGGAGAAGAATGGGCAAGAAACTCCACGGACACTCTTAAATCAAAATATTTTTACAAAATTTTGGTTACATCATTAGCAACCGGCGTGCGTGTATGACCAGATGTATGAACTTACACGAGGTGCAAGGAGTAGTAAGTAAGGATCGTAGCAGGTGGCGTTCTGTAGTTTCTGTCTATGCCCATGGTGAAAAGATGTGAGTTGATGTAAGGTGATTTTTTTATATCTCCTATAACTCTAGGGTATAAATGAGACCATGTCAAAGAATCAACTGACATTTTTGAATTATTTTTCAATTATCATTTTTGTTTTGTTTTTATTTGTCGGCAGTCACGAATATTAATGTAAAACACCCTTACGTGAAATACAACAACGTCGCATTTTCTTAGCTTTAAATATGGACGATTGGTTTGAATGAAAATAAATTACTTGTATTTAACAATTAAACTACCTACACACATTGAGATGATTGATGAAATCTTCGAAACTATGTATTTTTGAACCACATAATCAAAGAATACCAGCTGTTGCCCGCGACGAACAATTTAACCGTTTGAACGCCATTGTCATATACAACATCTCGTTTTAGTATATACGAAACCTGAAACGCGTGTCTAGTATTTTTATGTAAAGAATCTATGTACAAAATTTCAAAGCTTGTTCTGTTACCTGATTGTCCGCACAAAAACGTGGTCACCACGCGGCGCTCGCGCGCTCGCCTACAGCGTCGTCTTGAGTTCATTGATAATAATAATTTAGCAGTAGGAACCTAAATGTTTGCGATAGGTACTTAGTGTCGCTCGGTATCCAACTTGTAGCTTTTTTAAAAATATTTTACAAAATAATATAATAATTTTTTTTTTATTTTTTTTTTTATTTTATTGGGACTAAATATAACATGGTTTAAAAATGATTGGAATCGATTCAGTTACTTATTCTGAACAAACTATATTCAGGTTTCGCATATACTAAAAATAATGTTGTATACGTGACAAACAAACACGGCCTCCTTACAACATCGCCGGCATGGTAGTGACAGCAACATTTTGAAGATGATTCCGAACAGACTCTTCCAGAGACACTGGATGGGGGCAGTCATAGGTCTGAATAAATAATTAATTTGTAAACACTAACAATACTAATCTACCCCATGGTATAATAATATACTTCGCCTGGTATTCTCTTCCCGTGAAAGCTGGGTCACGTGATTGGCCCAAGAATACGTCATCAGTTGCGATGCTGTCGGTGTGTTGCCACGTTGTGTGATTGAATTACCCAAGTAAAATACATTTTTTAACTTAAGAAAGCAATTATGAACTAATAATTCAATATGTAAATTAATTTAAAACTAAATATATCACATCAAACGAATCACACGATTTACTAAATAGTTAAGCTAGTTAGTAATTAATTTTATTTTCATTCTCTAAATGAGAGTCCCTAAATTTACTGAAAAGGACAATCAATGGTAACACTTCTCTTCTTCTGAAGAGAATACCAGGCGAAGTATACATATTATTATACCATGATCTACCCATTTACCTTTCGACCGCCATAAAAGCACACGCGTGCCCGGGCTCCCACGCTAAGCCACAATTTCATCTACCATTTTGTCACACATTTGTGTGGTTTTGCGTACAGAGCACGCGTTTGCTTGTCACGTGTACGGGAAACTTGTTTTTTTTTAATAACCGATGAATAAGTTTTAAACCGTTTTCGCGTCGGTGTCCCCTCCACCCCGTGACTGAGGCGGTCTTTTGGTTAAACTCTATTGTTACTAAAATTAAAATACCAACAAAATTAAGAGATGTAGTCTAAAATAAAGTTTAATTTAATTTATACAGGAGGGATAAAAATTCGTTAATTTTGACATAGGACCGCTAGTTTGCGAAATATTTGCGAAAAATTCATAACATGTTTTCATAGAGGTTACATAGTGGTTCCTATGTAACTCTATGATTTTTTAATGTCGTGACACTGTACCTAACACTGTACCTAACACTAGCTGTTGCCTGCGACCTTCGTCCGTGGGAAATTATTATAAAAATAACATTTTCCCCGTTTTTTAAACTTTGATGCTTTGCTCCTTTTAGCCGTAGCATGATGTTGTATACAACATATAGCCTTCTTCGATATATGGGCTACCCACACAAAGAATTTTTCAATTCGAACCAGTAGTTCCTGAGATTAGCCCGTTCAACCAAACGAACTCTTCAGCTTTATAATATTAGTACCTGGCACTTTCTAAATTGAACCTTAAGAATAATTTTGGAGAAAAGTAAAATAAAACACGTAAAAATTATATCTTACACCTTCATTTATTTACAAATTACAAACAATTTTAATATTAAAAATACAGTTAAGTGATGTTCTAAATTACTGAATTTGAGCAACAATCGTTTAGGTCTGGTGACTTGGCCCGAAGCTAAAACTTGGCCAAATCTTATATAGCCAAGTTTACAATGTTTACCTTGGCCAAGCCAAACATAGGTAAGTTTACAATATTCAAGTCATATCAAAGGCCATATTAAAGGGTTGGGGTCATATTTAGACAAATTTACAATCTTCCACAAATTTACAATCTTGGCCCGTTTCTAAAACTTGGCCAAGTCATACATAGATAAGTTTACAATTATTCCACTTGATCTTAATATGTGGTCAAGATTACAATGATGGATACGTCGTTTAAAGTAAGTAACAAATAATATAAACTTTAAGAAAAGATTAGAACAGAATCCATCGAGAAGCATAGCAAATACCAAAAAAGTCAGGGAAATTAATTGTTTAGCATATTGACTACCAACTTAATAGTCCATATTTAAAATTACAAATGTCACATTTTGACAGTTGTAAAAATTTGCTATAACACTGCAAAATGACGTAAGACGATTTTTTGCTTTACAATCAATTTCTCTGACGACCCCTAATATTTTTTACATCTAATCATCATCATCATCATTCTCCGCCCTTAACCCAATTTATTTGGGGTCGGCGCAGCATGTCTTCTTCTTAGATCTAATCAATGTGCGATGAAAAAGTTTTTGTAATAACATTGTTCAAACGTTGTTCAATTTTGTTATAAAAATCGGCACAGTCGGTCTTCAGATAAAAAGAAGTCAAAAATATAAGTCGTTACTGGTGTTTTACAAGACACATTTCATCTTGTTTCTGTAATGTAAGTAGCAGTGTAAAACATAAATTATTATCTTTACATAGCATGGTTCGTCTAGGTAGTGGCTTCATGCAAAATACTGGTATTCAGTGGCATCCATTTAAACTGGAAGGCGACCCAAAGTTCGAAGCCGATTCCATACGCAATCAACATCTGTCAGCGCTTTATCAAACGCTGGCAGATGTTGATTGCGGGTTGCTAGTAATTTCATACTTTTTCAACAGAATGCTGTTGCTTTCTCGACTTCTACTTACACCGTAGCAACAAAACATTAAACATATTTGTATCATCAAAATCCGGGTAAACGCAATCTCTCTCACTTTAGCTTTATATAGCACCGTTATGATGCAACAGACAAGTCCTAGCATGGAATGCATTTAGACGAACCCCATTTACACGATGCAAGTTTCTCTACGGTGCGTAAGTACATTAGATTGGGTTGTGGAGCCAGTAACCATGTTGTACAGGTTAGACAGCATCCGACCTCAACAAAGCTGGGAAAAGGCTAGACAGATGATTGGAAGAAGTTTCACAAAGGATGTCTTGCCAAGAAGTATTGTGTTACCCAGTGGCTGCGTAAATGAGATAGATAGGCAGTCGCTCCATGTAAAATACTGGTATTCAGCTGCATCTGGTTAGACTGGAAGCCGACCCCAATATAATGGGGAAAGGCTAGGCAGATGATGACCTTGCATCGTTTTTTATCATCTAAAATAACTTGCATTGTCTAAACGCACTGTTTAGGCGATGCAACATTCATATTTGCTTGCATCGTATAAATCAGGCTTTATCGATGCACGTAATTTAGCGCCGGTTCATATTAGTGACCTTTTAGCACCATTACTTAGTTGGTTTGTCAACTAACCACAATTTAGTCAACTTCAGTAGGTATAGGTACAGTCCTTACATAGTTAGTGTAACCTTGATTTTTTATCACTGTCAAGTGATCTTTATTTTCTCACCAATAAGGTTATTGTTGGTTTGTAGCCGTCAAAGGTATAATAACTGTGAAAGAACCGTAGGTATGGCCGGCAAACCATACATCATTCTCATATCTATATCCCTAAGTACGTATTCCACAATAGTTTCTTCATAATTTCTAATTGACGAATTATTCGTAAAAACCTGAACGTGCAATTGTTAACATGGTAAAGACTCAAGCTTACGAAATTCTATAAGAATAAAATTTATTTATTTAATTCTTTAAGCTCACAAATATGGAGAGGCGGACGTATGCTGGAACGGACACCGACACTAAAACAGTTACCACGTATTCAGTAGTTTTAGCGTTGGTGTTTCCACCTTGTATGTCAAAGGCATTGTCTACCAGTCAACTTATGGATGATGCAGAGACAAACCGTGGTAGATACAATTTAGAATTTTTTGAAAAATTATTTTGTTCTTGTAAATATGCTGCCAAGATTTGTTAGTACAATACATTAGACTTGGCCAAGTGCCTTTACCTAATTTTTATACTTGGCCAAGTTCCATTCGGCCAAGTTTTTTACAAAATGCACGCTCAGAAAAATCTTAAAATATACGTAGTAACCGCTCCTTTTATAAATCTACGAAACTTTGATAATTGGTAAAATATAATAAGCTAAGAAACCTAATGGACGGACCCACGAGTAATAGACTAGCAACTATCGGTAAATTAGTATTTTTTTTAATAAAAAATAATATTTTTCTATCCGCTACAATTTTATCGATATATCAACTAAACTTTTTAGTCGAGTTTTAGTATTGTCAAGAGTCAAGATCCAGTAAAAAAAATTTTTTTTAGTAAAAGATAAACTAAATAATTTAGTCGATAAAATATGTATCGATATTCTCGCAGTCCCAACAATATAACACCTGTCTTATTTTTAAAACCGATACAATAAGATTTTAATGGCAACCCGAAGCCCAGAGAGTAAAGAATAAAGTAATTTTTCGACACTGCTGGCTATGACTATGGATATAAATGTTTTATAACCAAAAACACCCCTATTAAGAAAAAAATGGATTTTCAACATTATTCGTGTTCATAATGTTGAAAATCCATTTTTAATGATTATATTATCTTATACTGTATGGAACAAAGTCATGAATCAGTATAAATAGGCCATAAACAATTTATAACCTTAATCATAGCCCCAATGAGCCTCACAAATGAAATATTTACAGATTAAAAAATACAGTCAAAGTGATATGTCAACTTGTGTTAAAAAAATAACAATTCCCTCAATATAAAATGTCAAAATGTTAATAACGTTTTACTATATTTTGTTCATAATATAATATTCTATTAATTTAATACGAAAACATGGAATATTTCTTATCACATTCGAAGACACCTAGTTATACAATAGTTTTAGAACATTTTGAATTGAAGGCGGAACTTTCTTTAGCAGCATTTGAATTAACGGACTTTTTCAGTAGGTAATCGTGCTGGCTAATAGAAAGCCAGACATATAGCATGAAATCGCCGCGCCAGTAAAATCTACAGATGTCAGTACTAATAAAATTCATAACAACGAGAGTGCACAAAATTTCTATGACAAACCGCCTTCAAAGACGTCAGTTTCTTACATAACCAATGAGTGAATGATACCTTTGCAGCGGGTGACGGGGCGTCTTCGTGTTCTACGGATCTTGAGGTCAGATATGATACCGATTTTTTGATCAGATCAGACAGACATGTATGAAAATGCTACCCCTTTTGGGCCACTGCCTTCAATTCATAAGTTCTTACTTAAAAAATAAGGTGGTACAAAGTAATCGGAAATGCTTAATACGTTTATAAAAAGTCAACCTATGAAATATTCTCTCTTTGAATGCTGTTAACACATTTGCGATTTAAAAACGCGATTAGTCAAAGTTTTTCAGTAAAAATGTTAAATATTGTGATATTATATATCAGTTTATTGACAATCTAAAGAAAATTAATAAAAAAAAATGAATAAAAGTTTCAAATGTCTGAAATAACATAAAAAAATATTTACAGCAAATGTTTAAATAAAATCCTTCGTAACAATTAAATAAGCAATAATCGCGCGAATAAATCGCAAATGCATGGACACCCTTAACAGTGTTAAAACCGAAAAAGCCCTATCAAAATAATTAAATTATAAAAAAATCTTTTTTCTATTCGATGTCTTGATCATTTTCCATCACTGATATTTTCTTTAGGTTGTCGAGTACATTTTTCTTTGATATTGCAAAGAATTGCACTTTGTAGTCATAACAGTAAGTCAATTATAGCCTTTTTTAAAAAAAAAGGCTAAGATTATTCAAATGTCATAGGTTCATCATTCGCAATATCAAACATCAAAATAAAATGTCAAAAATATCAAGTAATGGTAATTGTAAAAAAAACACTGCCTTAAGACTTTAGTCGCCATATTGGAAATATTTTTTGGTCTGGCAACACAACTGTAATATAGATTAAAAATACTTTGTGACTACAGATTATAATTCTAAAAATAAAACTAGGTAAGAAAGGTATTTCAGCTATATTTTTTATAAACGTTTAAAAAATCACTTAAGTAAATATATTTTAAAATTGCCTCCACTGAGGTCTGAGATTCGACTCCTAGGCAAGTGATTTTTTTTAAAAACGTCTATAAAAGTAATTGTTGTCTTAAGACAGTTTTCTTTTAGAACGAATTTCTGAAAAACTGATCTTTTGGTAAAACATGGTTGAAAGTACATTAATTTACAGTGTCATATGTCACATTTTACATTTTGGGGAAAGGAATTGGCTAAAATTTGGCACATAGATAATTTCATGATATATAATGTATAGCTAAACCTGGAATGTATTTTCAAAATGGGTTTCCAGAAAGGATGATTTTTGCTCAACAAATAAATGACAAACTTCGTTAATATTTAAGAACCAACTAATAGTCTAAAGAATAATTTATAAAACCGAGTTTCAACATCACCCTATTTTACAGAACTGTGTTTCAAGATCACCCCATTTTACAAATACGTCTTTTAAAATCACCCCATTTTACAAATACGTCTTCCAACATCAATCAAGTTTACAAATACGTCTTCCAACATCAACCAAGTTTACAAATACGTCTTTCAAAATCACCCCATTTTACAATTACGTCTTTCAACATCACCCCATTTTACAAATACGTCTTCCAACATCAACCAAGTTTACAAAGCGAAATTTCTTTGACCAGGTAATCAGAAATTCGAGGTGAAACATTACAATATGATTGGAGTTAGACTTAGATTACCTTCGACTGTTGAGTTCGTAACCATTGGTGTCTTTGCTGGGTGTCTTCGCTGGCGGAGGCTTCGCTACCACATGGCCTTCTAGTCTAAGTGTGCTTTGACGGTGGGATGACCTGGAATGAGGAAAGGTATTAGTTATCAGTATATTTGCTTCGCTGGTCTAGTGGTAGCAAGCGCAACTGCTGAGCATGAAGTTTTGGCTTCGATTCCCTGGTCGGGGCAAGTGTTATTGAATTTTTTCATCAGGAATTTCTTAGTAGCAGCCACGTAGTTTGGATTTGTGCTCTGTTGCTATCAATAGGCTCGCCCCCTATTACATGGGACTTACAATATAACTGGCGAAATGTGGGTGTACTATTAGGTACACATCTGCCTAATCTATCGGAATAGATATTTGTATGACCTACAGGTAGTTGTTCCAGGTCTGGCATTTGTGTATGTGAGTTTAAATGTTTGTAAACGCACCCACGATACAGGAGAAGAATCCAGAACTCGGCTACATCGGCGGCTTTCCGAAGCACGGATGGTCACCCATCCTTGCACTGTTATTCTATGAATGAGCGAGTTACCGAATAAGACAAGTGACGGCCAGCAGTATGAGCAGCACGCCCAGCGCCGACAGCCCCCAGCCCAGCGTGCTGCGCGCCACGGGCGGCACCTGCGTGGCCAGCCGCAGCAGCGACGTCACCTGCTCCGGCAGAGAGTCGATGCCCTAGGGGGAGAGTACAGTGGAAACTCGGTATGTAATGGGTACCCATCCTCGGGCCAACCTAGGCAAGTACGGCTTAACCGACCCGAGCGGCTATTATTATTTAGCCACTAGATGACATACAGGGTGTAAGGGACAGCCTTCCACAGACTGATGGGGTGAATTCAGTATATCACACTAAGATGACCGGTTCAAGAAATTATTTCAGGAACGTTATGGGAATCCAATAAATTCGATTTGTTTTATTTCCTCATACGCAATGTATCGTTACTGTGGCAAAACGCACGTAGCGAACGGCAAGCGCGACGACGAGTTCGAATAACTCTGTAGCTAGGCAGGAAGGGAACAGCTGATTTCACGCGTCGTTCGTTAGAGTATTTCAAAATCCATTGTTGTTTTTTTTATTTATTTTAACCGACTATTTATATATGTATATGGAGTGCTGCGTACAGAAAATGTAATTTAACATTGAAATAAAGGAATAGTAACTGAAAAAACTATATTTTTCCTCAAAAAATTCCGGTGGAATATGATTCAAAACAAGGAGCTGAAAGCACCGTGTCAGTTTGCGGAGGGCTGTCCCTTACACCCTGTATACCTTAAGTTCAGTTCAAACTTTATGTCGGCTCGGAAGTTAGCTGTAAGTGACGGTACGCGCGGGTATAGCGATTCAAACTTTATGGCGGCTCGGAAGTTTGCTGTAAGTGACGGTCTGCGCGGGTATAACGATTCAAACTTTATGGCGGCTCGGAAGTTAGCTGTAAGTGACGGTCTGCGCGGGTATAACGATTCAAACTTTATGGCGGCTCGGAAGTTAGCTGTAAGTGACGGTCTGCGCAGGTATAACGATTCAAACTTTATGGCGGCTCGGAAGTTAGCTGTAAGTGACGGTCTGCGCGGGTATAACGAATCAAACTTTATGGCGGCTCGGAAATTAGCTGTAAGTGACGGTCTGCGCGGGTATAACGATTCAAACTTTATGGCGGCTCGGAAGTTAGCTGTAAGTGACGGTCTGCGCAGGTATAACGATTCAAACTTTATGGCGGCTCGGAAGTTAGCTGTAAGTGACGGTCTGCGCGGGTATAACGATTCAAACTTTATGGCGGCTCGAAACATCTAACGTAAAGTTGCGCAGAACACAATTTTAGGTATCAGAGCGCATCATCTTGACTGTATAGGTAATGCGCAGACCGTCACTCGAAGCTAAAATAGAACTAGACGAGTCAACTGAAGTCAAAGCATTTATTTCATTTAGACCATTGCAGGCACTTCTGAATGTCAAAAAAACAAAGAAGGCGAAGCTACAGTCCCAGTCACAAGGCATAATAACTTGTGAAAGTACTGTAGTGGCCCATTCCAAAGCGTAGATCTCTATGGAGAAGAATGGGCAAGAAACTCCATGGACACTCTTTTAAATCATAATTTTGTAGGTATTGAGTATTTCGTCACTTACCTAGTTAAACACCAGTTTCAATTAAACGTATATTTTTAAAGCTAGTTAACATCTATGTCTGCTTACCTCCTCAAACCATAGAATAGGGAACACGATATCGGGGAAGTTGGCGACCTGCTTGATGTCAACCACCTGGGAGACGGCCAGGTTGATCTGGATACGTGCACGAGCGCGCATGGCGATGCCCATCTCCTGGAAACAGAAGGTACATGTGCTGGTTAGAATGTAAATTAAGTATTGTTTTTTTTTTTGTTATGTTAAAACAACCAAGTTATATTTTGGAATTAAAACAGGCAGATTTTTTCAATACCTACCGAAATTTGGTACCGGTAATTTTATATTGAAAATACCGGTACTGATCCTTTAATATTTCGATAATATTTAAAAGAGAATTAAAAAAATATATATTTTCTCTAATAATGAGGAAGAAATCTGTTATATTAGTTCCGCAAGTGTTTTTTACTACTATTACGTATTCTGTGCTTTCATACAGTTCTTTGCTGTTGATAAGTTTACCGCTAGATGGCGCTTAAAGAAACAAAAAAAAAGTATTTTTTACACTCGCACGCGGACAAAACAAAATAAATGGTTGAATTAACAATAAAACAAAATTACATGAAAAAATAAACATAAGAAAAAGATATAACAACGAAAGTGTCTTGTCTAATTGCTGATTGGTCGCTTTTTATTCTCTTTCGGCGAAACATCCAGAAAGACAAAAATACAGTAGGAATGTCATAAGTTACAATAATCACGAGCTTCCTTACCGGTTGGATATCAATGAAGAGTCTGTGATCCTCCGCGATGGGCGGCGAGATGCCCTCCACTGCCTCTCGCAGGCTCGGGTCAGCCAGGTAGAAGTGAGGGAACGATAGCATGACCGGGGAGTCTGGAAATAAAGAAATAAACATAAATCATTACTGTAAAGGTATTTAAAAGGGAACAGGGCCTGCGAGGTAGGTATTTAAATAAACTATTGCCGTCGCGCTACGTCAAGCCTGCCCCCATAGAGTGCGATAGGGACAGCTGCAGCACAGACCGATGTTTTCTTACGTTTTAAAAAACATAAGAAAACTTGAATTTCACGGGCTACTGTAACGCTTGCCACCTTAAGGCAGTCTCCCAAAACGCCCATTCACCAATTCCTAGTGTTTTAGCTGGAAAGAAAAAGTAACGGAACAAACTCCTCATTAAACTGATGATGGACTTACCGTATTGGCACAGAGACACGTTGAAGAGTCCGTTGGGTGCGCAGGGCGGCCCGGCTGGACAGAAGCACCGGTTATGTTCGTCGTTAGCGAACACATCCTCTGGGGGTGTGAAACGGTACGCTTGGATGCCGTTCAGGTCTACTTCTTTTAAGAACCTGGAAAGAAAGGAAGATATACGTGAAAAATACCGGCCAAGTGCGTGTCGGACTCACGCATGAAGGGTTCCGTACCATCGTAGTAAAGCTCCCGACAATTTATTTTTATTTTTTGCTGTCATACACAAACAGAAATACAAATTCTGTGAAAATTTCAACTGTCTACCTATTACGGATCATGAAATACAGTCTGCTAACAGACAGACGGACAGACGGGCAGCGGAGGCTTAATAATAGGGTCCCGTTGGTAACCCATCGGGTACGGAACCCTAGAAATACGAACTCATACACTGCAGTCACGTTTCCGACCTCTAGAAACTGCGTTGTAATGGACTTTAGCTCTATAAACATAAACTATCAAATTCCTGGTTATTTGATGAATCATTCACAAACGATAATTTGCGCAATAATACATTCGATTGTTGATATTATACATTAGGTAGTAGTACCTACGCTAATCTAAACATTAGCTTGCAATAATGTAAACTAGGTAACTATATATTGTAAACAAAGGCACTGGCTAATCATAATATTCAAAAGTGGTGTATATAGAATCACTACAAAGATACCTTGAAATGTTGCTAAATATTTAATTTAGAATTAATAAATAATATTTCATTTAGAATTTGACTATCAATTCGGGTTGTACCATGCTTGTAATAATATAATTCGAAAGACACGTGGCGACACCTATTATCAAAAGAACGTTATTGTTGCTTTCCTCGGGAACAGTACTTTTTTCGGGATGAAAGGCACCCTATGTCCATTTCTGTACACCTGACAACGTATATGCAAAATTTTAGAATGTACGGTTCAATGGTTCAGGCCTGAAAGGGTGTCAAACAAACATACTTTCGCATTTATAATATTAGTTAGGATAAGGATATTAGTTAGGACTAGTTAAGATTAGGATCGCAGCAGAAAATCAAACTGCCTAAACTTAGGCATGTGGCAAAACCGAATGTATACAAGGTGTAAACGGACCCTTCACGTAGCCGTCAACCAAGCATTCTGTGCATCAAACTAAGTAACTCTACGCAAAACTTATTGCTGGGAAACGACTTTTTTTTTGAGTGAAAATAGACAGGAGGATATTTCCAATATTTCTTATGGTGTACTTACTTGAGCGGCAGCAGCCTGCAAAGATCCTTGTCGTAGACCGCCAGCGTGTCGTTAGGGCTGATGTGCGGCGGGAAGATGGAGCCGTCGGAGCCAGCGATGCTGTTACACTGATCGGTGGTCCAGTGCTGGAGCTTGTCCTTCATGGCGTAGCGCTCGATGATACCGTAGCGGTCCATGCCGGTGGCGCCGGTGAACATGGTGACCACGTCGGGGCTTGTGCCGTTTTTCTGGGAAGAAAAGGGAGGTGCTGTTACAAATCTTCAAACGGATGATGTTATTTTGCTGACAGAATGGTAAAATATTATGGTGGTGTGAAACTGGCGTCTACCAGAGGAAGTGGAGAGTAAGCTGGTGGTGCCTATTATGCTATAGGAGCCGCTAACTGTCTCCACGCTCTTGATGAGAATTTCGTGACAGAAAAACTCATTAATCTTATTTTTTGGCGGACCCGGGCTTCGAACTCGAAACCTCACGATTATAAGCAGTAGGAAAACCGAAGTGAGCAGTGGCATCCCTTGCGGGTTCCATCTCAGTGTGACCAGAGCAAATTTTGTCAGTTGCCTCAGGCAATACCTCCTACAATTTTGTCTAATCTTTGCTCTACTGTTGGGTTTGCTATATCATATCGTTGCAAACAGTGGCTAAGGTTCCATACAACTCGATTCCAACCGGATTCTCTTTGAAAAATGTCAGTCAGTACTCTATAGATAAATAATATAATCACATTAAAGTTATGTACTCCGGCTTCCCTCTTACAAAAATTGACTCTTCGCTATTGGTGGCAAAAGTTATCGATGGAGATTCCAAGAAGATGATGTGCTGATACCAGATTCAGTAAGGCTAATTAGTCATTCCAGATTATCAATAAAATGTAAACCATATTTTCCAATCCAAACTTACCCCATAAAATAGGCCAAACTCCTCATACGGCAGCTTCTGCTCCTTAGGCACCACATCCTTGGCCAACTTCAGCAGAGGATCCTCATACCCCCAGAGCAGCTGCCCCACCGACACTTCCACGAAGGGCTTGATCTTCAGGATATCCATGATGGAAGCCATCGCCAGTCGGAGGAACCGGGCTGCGTGCTTCGATTGGGAGGTTGCGCTCTGGAAGAAGAAGAGAGTGGAATGCTTAGAATGGAGTAACATGGTTGCTATCCCCGAAAGGGTAGGCAGAAATGAACCTAATAGTACACCTACATGGTGCCAGTTATGTTTAAGTTTCATGTATTAGGAGGCGAAACGATTGCCATCAATCAGGCACAAATTCAGACTCCGTGGCTGCTACTGAGAAATTCCTGATGGAATAACCCAATAACACTTTGTTCACCCGGGAATCGAACCCAAGATCTCATGCTCAGCAGTGGCGCTTGCAGCCACTAGACCAACGAGGCAGGTTGGAATATAGTGGGTACATAAGGGATATCGTATTGTCCAGTAGCTGGGTTGTGGAGATCAGATAGGCATCTGCCTGCCGTTTCTTCGTATTGTCCAGTAGCTGGGTTGTGGAGATCAGATAGGCATCTGCCTGCCGTTTCTTCGTATTGTCCAGTAGCTGGGTTGTGGAGATCAGATAGGCATCTGCCTGCCGTTTCTTAACTACGATGGCTGATTGGTAACGGCTCCGATATACGGTAGGGCCAGGCCGTGGGATCCCACCGATTCAGGCACGTTACATTGTGTAATTTCATTTTGGGAAATTATCAATCGGGCGAATAAAAACTTAATTGACGACCAATATACTGAATGGGCGACTATTGTACCAAGTAAGTAACTATTTATCCGGTCATTGCGGCAAGGATATTCCAATATAGGAAGCAAGAGCGAGCGAAGGCTGAGAGAAACTTGTGGCACCCCGACTCGGACAGGTTAGGTTTGAAGGGGATGGCGGGGTCTAGTGAGCGAGCGAAGTGAGCGAACTAAGACTCCAGAATCTCCTTCGTGTTTGGTTACTTTAAATCCTGCAAACAGAAATAGGAGCACCGCGCAGCGGGGCTACGTCGACTAAGCTTTATCTACAATCTAATGGTTAATTGTAGCTGCCAACCTATTATTTTTGCTACCTATTTTAATTATTTTTAAAACCCTAAATCAGATTTGTCGCCGCGTTAAATACATGCCATTTTCCACTGCTCTCAAAACGGTGGAGGAAACATCGCGAAGAGACCGGCAAAAATCAAAACTTCGATGACATGTTACATCTACCAACTGTGCCTGCGTGGTGGATTATTTTTTCCGTTCTAACAATGAGAATTAGTGGATTAAGTTTTCCTTTATCGTTTTAGAGAGAGATAAATGGACATAATATGTTGCGGTCTTTATCTTTTTATGGCTTTCATGTGCTCAGTTCTGACCAAATAACGAATAAACTTTGAACAACACGTAAGAATTATTTTAGACTGACATTAAGTCTTGTAAGTACAAAAATACTGGATTGATCAAGTTTTTATGAAGGTCATTTTAAACACTATAAACCTGTAAAAAGTCCTCGTGTAAAACCTTGTGGAAATCTTTAATTTATTTTAATTATTAATCTATTTAAGCAAACTTGTTTGACAATAAATTAATAAATGATTGGATATAGTGGCAAAAAATCTTGATAACTTTTGACTATTCAAATGCTTCCTTTTTTGCGAGAACATTTGCCTTTTAAATATTCTAATTGTGTAGTGTTATTTAAATGGTTATGTATGTATCTACGCTCGTGTTAAGGCCGGTCGGCACAGCCGGCCGGCTAAATACGCTGCTAGGCTTAGCTGAAATTGTGGCGGTCCGACTCGAACTTGATTTAGGGAGGGTAGATGCCGAACGGAGTTTGTCATTCGGCACGACCCGTAAGAACCCCAATAGGCATTGTCCAAAAAATCTAACCCGTATATATATATATTTTTTTTAAATTAAAATAATATAGTATTTTAAGAAACCAATTTGAACATTTTTGAAATTCAATGGCTTGAACCCACGACTTACTGCTCGTAAGTCGGGGTGTCCACCACTTGGCCACCGCTGCTCCTTTATTTGACCTTCGTGATTGAAGGTCAAATAAAGGTTAACCACATTTCTTCAAAAATATAAATGATTAGGGAGTATTTTTTCATTTTAACGAGAAATAAATAATTAGAGACCATATTCCTCGAAATGGTTTTGTAATTAGCACAATTTTTGAATAATGGACAATCCCCTTTACGTGTGGTTATTGTTTCTCGTCGCCCTTATTTAGCTGAGCATCTTTTTTACAAAATTCTATTGTAAAATATCGGTAAAAAATCGAACGCAATCAAAAATACCGGTACCATATCCCGGTAATATCGGTAAAAACAACGCAATAAAAGTAGAACTTAAATATTAAAATAATTATTTAAACCGGGCGAGGTTTAAATAATTATTTTAATTTTTTTGAGCTTATGACCTCAATTAAAAAAACTAAGAATTAATCTTGAACCGTCTATGTAAGGTCAGTTTTAAGTGCGAAAATCTTTAGTAAATTATTAAGGAAGTACACTTACATAACATAACATCACGCCTGTAATCCCCGAAGGGTTAGGCAGAGGTGTACCTAATAGTACACCCACATTTCGCCAGTTATGTTTAAGTCCCATGTAATAAGGGCCGAGTCTACTGTCATCAAACGCTAGTGTAGCATAAAAAAAAAGATAAAAAAAAAAAAAAAGATTTTTTCTAAGGAATACTTAAAAATGTAAATGATTTGTAAAAATATAAACAAAGGACAATAATAAAATTTATTTATATACTCAAAACAAGGCATAGTAGTAGTAGTAAATTATACGAGTTTTTCGATGACTTTCCTTAAAAATTAACCAATCCTTTTTATTTATCATTGAGGTTTGCGATAGTAGAATTTTACCTTAAAAGCATTGACTTATAAGTAAATCTTTATGCATAATGTTAAAGGTAAAAAGATCATCATTTTTCCTCAATTAATGACATTTTACAGACATATACTCACGCCTTTCCCCGTGGGGATAAGCAGTAACTACAGAACGCCACCTGCTACGATCCACACATAATCCTTTCGCCTCGTCCACGGTCATACATCTGATCATACACACATCGGTGGGTTTTTTTAATATTTTTATTATTTTATTTTTTAGAAAATAATATTTTGAGATTTAGTTCTTACTTATATTTTAAAACATTATGGCCTTGTACCTAGTATGTTTATGCATTATTTACTTAATAACACATTCACGGCCTCATTAGTCTAGTGATCGCAAGTCGCGACTGCTGAGCAAGGGGTATTGGGTTCGATTCCCGGGTCGGGCAAAGTGTTATTGGGTTCTTCCTTCAGGAATTACTCAGTTACAGCCACGTAGTCTGGAGTTGTGTTAATGATAATAATCTTGCCTCCTATTACATGAGATTTAAATATAACTATAATTTATGATGATGATGATGATATACATAAATACTCTGCCTAACCCTTCGGGGATTACAGGCGTGATGTTATGTTATGTTAATAAAACGACAGGAGGCGGTAACTTCATTCAACACTATTATTATAATAATCCTCAGTGATTATTATCAAAATAAAAATGACAATTTAATTGCAATATCACTTTAAATATTACACGGCTGTCGTGTCGATAAAAAAAACATGAAATAAATCATAAGATTACTAACGTTTTCATAGTTATTACGGTAATATGTTATTACTACAAGTGATGAGGACAAAACTATGATATGATCAAGCAAGAGTGATTGTTTTTACCCGACTGTGCGATAGTACAAGGTTATGTTTTTCATACATATTCTAGGTACATATTATTTGCATGTGCGGTACCTCTTTTTGACGGGAAATTATTAGTCGGCGAATAAAAATTTAATTGGCGACTATTAATGGGATACTTTAATACTAAACCGAGCGGCGTAAAATAATTTTTGAGAAAAAATAACTTAACTGGGGATAGTTATGAATTACTAAGAATAAATGAAATGAGCTGTGCAAAGTGGGAAAAAACTTAAAATTTTAATTAACCGAATAAAGTACTAAGGCGGTCGAAAAATATACTGAATGAGCGACTATTATACAAAGTAAGTAACTATTTATCCGGTCATTGCGGCAAGGAGAACATGGAAGCAAGAGCGAGCGAAGCGAGCTCAGGACTTGTGGCACCCCGACTCGGACTAGGTTAGGTTCGAAGGGGATGGCGGGGTCTAGTGAGCGGGCGAAGCGCGAGAACTAAGACCCCAGCATCCCCTTATCGTTATCCACATTAGCTTAGTGTATTCAGTATTTGAAATACTTGTCAAAAATATAATTCCTAATAATTACGATTTCTTCTACACTATGCAGACTATACAAGGTATAACATTATAAACGCACAACTTCTCGTGTTGTGTCTCGGATCATGAAACTGAACAACTTTTGTTCTACGAGTCTTCGAAATTCGCAGAAAAAAAAATGGACTTTCTATAGGAACTGAGGCGATCAGCTGATCAACATGGATGGTACAACTAAAAAAAAAGTTATGAATGTCTGAGACACCACACGATAGGTTCTATTTTTATTATTTTACAACGTTCGCTGCTGCGACGCGGGCCTCCTCTCTATGATACAGAGAGGAAAAATACACCACGCGGGGCCCAGTGCGGGTTGGTAGATGTCACATGTTTTAGATGTTTCGGTTCTAGGACATGCCGATTTCCTCATGATATTCTCCTTCTTCGTTTTGAGAGCAGTGATGATGAAATAAATTACACAAAGGTCTAAAACCTGCCCATACTAAAGTTGGACCACACCTGACTTAGTTGAGAGGGCCTAGAATTTGTTGAAAAAAAAAAATTGAATTGCAACATGATTTACCAGTAGACCTAAAATAACTAAATAAAATTTTTGCATCAAAATTTCTCAACCGTTTATCATTGCACGGAACTCTAAATCTGTACCATCGAGTAAGGTCAACGGGTTTACAGATCTTCCTGTATACGGAACCTTGATAGCGTCATGTTTGCGGAGTAAGCTATAATCCGAAGGTTACACTGATATAACTGTAAGTTTAAAATTAACTATTCGCACACGTAAAAAAACATACATATTTATACCTGCCTGCAAGGAATTAAATTGTGTGTTTTTTTTCACCTCATGTGAAGCGATGATGCGGCCTAGGGTGGAGCTCGCTTGCCTAGAAGAAACCGATTCACTCGAGCTTCGAATAAGTATCATCAGTCTCTTGCCCTTGTCCCAATTCATTTGGAGTCGGCGCAGCATGTCTTCTTCTTCCATACTTCTCTGTTACTCGTCATCTCAGCATTCACCTAATTTCTTACCATATCGTCCTTCACACAGACTAGCCATCGTTTCTTGGGTCTTCCTCTACTCATATACCAATCCACAGTCATACTCAAAACTTTCCTCACGATATTTTCCTCATTCATTTCAGTCACCGGCGCCACTTTCAGACTTCCTGTTATGTACTCATTTCGTATTTTATCCATTCGCGTAACACCACACATCCCTTAGCATTCTCATCTCAGCCACAGGCAAATGCATTGCATTAATTCCTTTTGTGGCCCAACATTCTGATCTATACAAGACAGCAGCTTCGAAAAAGAATGTCTACAAGAATTCGTGTAACAGTTTGTGTGTCGATGTTCACTGCTTAGATCTTAGCATAAGTGTTAATATGGTCATGTACAAGCTTATATAACTAAACATGAATTCATAGACTATCGACATAAAACTTCTATTGCCTGACGTCACATCATTACGTCTTGTCTTGTGTGTGTCCATAATATTAAAACGTGTTGAACATGACAAGTGGCCTAGCTTGGCTTTGACACGTTGTGAAGTAATAAGACAGACTCGTAATTTAATATCACGCCTGTATCAACTCGAGGGAGTAGTCAATGATGGACAGTATACCAGTAGCGAAAGGTCAATTTTTGTAAGAGATAATCCGGAGTACATTTCTTTACTGTATAGAATACTGACTGTGCCATTTTTCAAAGGGAAGCCGGTAGGAATCGGGTTCTATGGATACCTTCGCCACTGCAGTATACCTACTTTTCGCGAACTTTGTTTAAAATAACAAATGCTTCCGTAGATGGCTACATGGGGAAGGCAGGAAAAGTTAATTGTAGATGTCGTTATCATAGCTAAGTCACAATCTGACCAATGAGGTCAAGCAATTTTGAAAGGAACTAGCCGTTTCCTAGCGGTCTGTCCTGTCACCCATAGAGATTCAGTGCTGTTATTGAGAAATTCCAAAACTTTCCTTGACCTGGGAACTGAAACCAAGACTCCATGCTCAATAGCTTGTGACCACTAGACCATCATGTTGCTAGCCTTTTCCCAACTACGTTGAGGTCGGCTTCTACACTAACCAGATGCAGCTAAATACCAGTATTTTACATGGAGCGACAGCCTATCTGACCTCCACAACCCTGGGTAATACGATATCCCTAGGTAGGACTGATTATCAGACTTTCGGGCCACTGACTATCTGTAATTACTGTCAAAGATCTAAAAATGACATCCGGGACCTATGGCTTAACGAGGTTTCCGAGACACGGAGGAGACTGGGTAAGTAATGGGTGGTCACCCATCCACAGACAAACCTAGGCAAGCGCGGATTAACCTAAAGATCGACCCGAGCGGCTGTTATTATTTAGCCACGAGCTCCTCTACCTTCTTTTTGCTTGCGACCACTACGCCAAAGACAATATCTTTGAATGATGCATACATTTCCAAGGTCTTGTCTGCGACTCCAGATAATCTAAATCATCATCATATCCACGCACAATATAGATTTGAACATTTAGTACACCTAACGAGAAACTAATGAGATCCAAAATGAGATCTTATCATAGACAAAATAGATCGGCCTTATTTTAATCGTTTTTTAATCATTTTTTTTTTTGGCCAGGTATGTCCCACTGCTAAATCATTAGTACTGAAAAAATATATTTGGTTTGATTTGAGGTTAATTGCTCAAATCAAGAAAAAAGAAAACGTATTTGGACTGAAATAGAAGTCCAGTTTTCTCTTTTTTATAATATGCTATTGGATGACAAGCAAGTGAGAAAAGTTTTGAGTATGAATTTGAGTGTCTAAGAGTAGAAGAAGACCAAAGAAACGATGGATGGACTGTGTGAAGGATGATATGGCTAGAAAGGAGGTGACTGCTGAGATGACGAGTTAAAGTAGTATGAAAGGAGAAGACATGCTGCGCCGACATCAAATAAATTGGGATACGGGCAGGAGCATGATGAAGACAGATGGCAAACAAGGACATGGTGGTTTAGGGGTGCGAGGTACATGGTGTAAACTTCCTAATACCCCGATGAAAGGGAGGATCGTGCGATCAGCCGGGCGTTTGGTATGGTGGGCTACTGCCCGACGGTTATTATCGGGATCTTGAAATTTCACGGTGCAAGATTTCTTAGTTCTGATCTGCGATACAAGAGGCATCGCAGATCCGTTGCCATCACAGAGACAAAGGTCTCGAGTAAGTCATAGGTCTCGAGTTCGAACCCAAGACAAGCACCTCTGATTTTTCGGATTCATGTTCGTATTGTATAATTATCACTTGCTTTCGGTGAAGGTAAACATCGTGAGAAAACCAGCATGCCTGAGAGATATTTCTCGACGCCATGTAAAGCCAAGTCAGAGGCCCACGAGCGGCATAAAAACTCTGACACCAGGTTAGGAACTAACCACACGATAAAGAAGAAGAAGAACAGAGACAAAGCTGGAATGTCTCTTTGCCTGAATGTGCCTTTAACTACACCGGCATCCATACCCTTCACACCAACGCTGTTTGGTAAAAGAAGTATGGTGGTAGCACTGCCCCGGACGAGCTCCTTCACAGAGCTCTTACATCTTCCTGCCCTTCGGTCGGCACAACACGTTTTCTTCTTCTATTCTGCCCTGTCAACAATCACTCTGTCATCAACTGCCTTGGCATTGTTCCTATTAGTTAGGGTCAACTTTTTGTCTAGCTGAATACCAGTATTTTACATGGAGCGACTGCAATGAAAGGGATTCGTCTGTCTTGGTAATTTGGTATACACATATGACAAGGACGGATGAAACGCATGTGACTAAAAGAGTGATGAATATAAATATTGATGGATGGAGAGGGAGAGGAAGACCAAAGAAAAGATGGAACATATTGCGCCGACCCCAAGTAGAATGGGACACGACAGGAAGATGATGACTGCCTATCTGACCTCCATAACCCGGTTAGTTCTGGGTTGATACCCCTTGGTAAGACTAGTCAAAATCGTCACTTCTTTTCCTTTCATTCATCATGATTTCCTCACGAGGAAGCTCTATTACCAAAAATACTTAAATCTATGCATGACCAGTGTCGCCTATATTCGTTAACGGTAGATTATGCAAATTTTTACCGCTACGCGAATTCGCGTGGGTGCTACTATATTGGCCAATCGGTTAATGACCATACCTTATTAGGAACATCGGTTTCTGCTAATATGGCCAGTCAGCTGATGTAAGATTACCATAAAATCTTAGAGCAGGTCAATATTAGAGGAAAATATAATGTTGTGGCATTTGCGGTTCAACGGTCAAGGAAGTCCATTCCAAAAATTGGCAACTTGTTTTTTTAAATAATGGGGTAATAATGGGTGGAATGGACCTTAACGAAGCCGAAAGGAACTTGTTCTCCCCGTCATTGTGATCATTGTTTTCTTCTTAATCATACCTGGGAACCTTCTAGATACGGAAATGTTTTTTTTAATTCAATTTTTTAATGTTACAATTTTACTTATCCACGACTCCCGTACTATTCAATACATCCATCAGCACAATGTTTTGAGTGCGTTACATTGAGTCCTACCGTAAACCGTGATTTTTCACCCCAAAAGGTTGTTTCCCAACAACAAGTTATGCGTAGAGTTACTTAGTTTGATGTACAGAATGCTTGGTTGACGGCTTCGTGAAGGGTCCGTTTACACCATGTTTAAAAAGAGAGGTGAAACCCGACTATGTAAGTCCGCGGTTGACCGAGTGTTACAAATTGACACTTTTCTACTTAATACTATAGCCGATACGCTTTTAGCACATGTAGGGTGGTTAGAGGCGCAGGTTTCTTTGGCATTAATGGACATAACATCACGCCTCATATATTTCAATGGGGTAGACGGAGGTGGTACTTAGAAAATTAAAAAATCCAATTACACTTATACTTAAATTGTCCGTAAAAAATCGCCAGTCTTGTGAAACGAGTCGTTTGTTAATTTGCTCAATGTTAAATTTACTGATTTTATCCACGATGTAGCAGTGGCGTGCATAGAGGCCAACAATATGGCAAGCCCATAAGGCAAACAGACTGTTCAGACACCCTGACATCATGAAGAGTAGTAAGCTATAAGGGCAAGCCAAGCTTTTAGGCTTCTATGAAAGTGCCATTACAACGATGAAGTTAACAATACAAACTTCAAAATAATAAAAAGATAATAGTACGTATTTCCCTGTATCTTATTCCTTGTCCTTGATAATCTGCAACCGTGACTGAGTAAGACGATAACCCATAGTAAGTCTGGTTGTCAGGCTTTCGAGCCACCTGTAACGACTGTCAATGATCTAGAAATGACCGGGAGCGACGGCTTAACGTGCTTTTGGAGACCGGAGGTGTTTTGGTATGAAAAGGATGGGAACCCATCTACAGACTGACCTCGGGAAGGGTTGCTTAACCGTGAAGATCGACCCGTGTGGCTGTTATTATTAGCCACGAGATCCTTGCACGGTGTAACTAACTATCACGGGTCACCCATCCACGGATTGACCTAGGCAAGTGTTGCTTAACTTCGACCCATATGGCTCTTATAATTTAGCCATGAGATCCTTGCACGGTGTAACAAACTATGATGGGTCACCCATCCAAATATTGACCTAGGCAAGTGTTGCTTAACTTCGACCCATGTGGCTCTTATAATTTAGCCATGAGATCCTTGCACGGTGTAACAAACTATGATGGGTCACCCATCCAAAGATTGACCTAGGAAAGTGTTGCTTAACCTCGACCCGTGTGGCTGTTATTATTAGCCACGAGATTCTTGCACGGTTTAACTAACTATGAATGGTCACCCTACAACTATGAATGGTCTACGGATTGACCTAGGCAAGTGTTGCTTAACCTCGACCCGTGTGGCTCTTATGATTAGCCACGAGGTCCTTGCACGGTGTAACTAACTATGACGGGTCACCCATCTACGGATCGACCTAGGCAAGTGTTGCTTTACCTCGACCCGTGTGGCTCTTATTAGCCACGAGCCCCTCACACAACTATACCTGGGTAACATTTAACTATGCAGTAACAGTAAGTTAACTGTTTTGTTCCAATACAATGATTTCTTCACATTCGACTGCACAATGCATATTGTTGATAGTGCTTTATGTGCACGGCTTCTTACGTTTGTGTAGTAAGCAGTCATAATACATATTTGTTTAAATGTAAATTGATGAGAAATAAAATAAAAACTATAGAGTATTTACAGTTTGGAATGAAAGTTACAACTTTTCATTAAATTAAGAGTTAAGAGCGTTAAATCGTTCGATTTTTTTTTTTAAATACGGAACCGATTTTAAATGAAACTTCGTACGCATAAGCAGGATACATAAGACTAAAAACTTGACAGAGACCATTTTCTAAAAATAGTGTTACAGCTAAATTAGACCGATTTTAGATTTTCCATACAAACAGAAATTTCCAATTATCTTTTTTTTTTAAATAGACATTTCGAAAAGTTCTCTGTCAAGTTTTTAGATTTAGGTATCCTGCTTATGCGTACGAAGTTTCATTAAAATCGGTTGTCATTTCGAAAAAAAAAACATTTGAATGTTTGTATGAAATGCCGTAAGCCGTTAACGCTCTTAATCATTCTCAACATACAGGAGCTTGGATGTCCGAAAACCAATATTTTTTTTTATTTTTAACCTCGGCCAGCACTGCCGTCAAAATGGCGTGTTTACGCACTTGGATTATATAAGGATAAATTAAGAAACTTGCGCGCTAAAAACAGAAGTTTTAATAGCGATGACATATGAGCTTTTTATCCAATTCTCTTAATTAAGCACACTCATGGTAATTTGCTCATCAGAATATTAAATATTTACAGAAATAATGAGGATGACGTATGGTTTAAATGCTAGCCCCTTTCGGGGCCGGTACCAAGCCAGCGGAGGCTTGTGTCTGGAGCCCCCAAAGAGAACCGTACCGAACTTTAAGGACCGTCGAACCGCCAAGTCATAGGTCTAAGTTCGAACCCAAGACACGCACCTCTGAATCCTCTGATTTTTCGGATTCGTGTGCGTATTGTATAATTATCACTTACTTCGGTGAAGGAAAACATCGTTAGGAAACCAGTATGCGTGAGAGATATTTCTCGACGTCATGTAAAGCCAAGTCAGAGGCCCATGAGCGGTATAAAAACTCTGACACCAGGTTAGGCACTGACCACACGATAAAGAAGAATTAAAAAGTATTCAATTATTTACCTAGTTTACTCACAATATCGTAATGTCCACCATTAACCACATTCTCACTGCTTCACTCAAGCTACTAAACAAACAGTCATGATAGTGGCCTGCCAAGTGAAAGTGGGCCACACAGCGCGGCTCATGGCTGTCTCTAACTTGTGATTATAAGTACGGACTTGTGTTAGGAAACCACCGAGTATTTTAATTGAAAACTGTGCTTTGATTGTTGTTTTTAGGGTTCCGTAGCCGTAGGGTAACTAACAGGACCCTATGACTAAGGTTCAGCTGTTCGTCCGTCTGTCTGTCAGTTAGAAGGCTGTATCTCATGATGCAAAATAGGTCGACAGTTGAAATTTTCAAAGAATGACATGTGTATTTCACTGCTGCTATTACAAAAAATAAATTTAAAATTAAAGGGTCCCCCCTACTGCGATGGTACGGAACCCTTCATGCGCGAGTCCGACTCGCAGTTAGCCGGTTTTTTATAGTATCCTGGCATGTGGCCGAGCCATACTAACTAAAAGCGAATACCATATAAATAAGCCATATGCTTCATGATTCCTCATCATCATCATAGCCTAGCTTTTTCCCAACTTTGAGGGGTTCGGCTTCCCGTCTAACCGGATGCAGCTGAATACTAGTATTTTACATGGAACGGCTGCCTATCTGACCCCCACAACCCAATTAGTACTGGGTAATACGGTACCCCTTGGTAAAACTGGTTGTCAGAATTTCGGGTCACTGACTACCTATAACGACTGTCAATGATCTACAAATGACAGCCGGGACCAACGGCTTTCCGAGGTACGGAGGAAACTCGGTATGTAATGGGTAACCCATCCACGGACCAACCTAGGTAAGCGCGGCTTAACCGGAGGGTAGACCCGAGCGGCTGTTATTATTTAGCCACGAGTTCCTTCATCCTGATGATTCATATCGGCAAAAATGACGCAACTTGTCTTGAAACTTGTCTCTACTGATCCTCCATTTAAATAAAAGTCGTTAACATACTCACAAGCACAATATGAACGCTTAATCAATTAGCAAAGAACATTACACCTGAGTTTACATAAAAAAAACCTAAATTCAACTCTATTTCTTTACAGTTTAAGTAGAATTTTCCTTACACAGGATATGGTTGATAGACTCCCACCATCTGTGTTTAGAAAAATCAGCTTCGCAACTACGAGATACGGTTTAATTTCCCTTGTTATGGTGTTCCTCATAGAGTTGAACGCCCGGTCATGGTATATGTGTGTATGCATATTCCATTATGTGTTTATATTAGATCGTGATCAAGGAATGAAGACGTGGGTTGTCATTCTATGTGAGTTGCATAACTTTGTGCTCAGCAGTTTTGTGGGATGAGTAACACTTCTCAATAAGTAACATTCATTAGCCTTGTTCCAACCATGTTTGGGTCGACTTCCATTTCAAATAGATGCATCTGAATACCAGTTTTTTACATGGTGCGACTGCCTATCTCACCTCCACAACCCAGTTAGTACTGGGTGCTACGATACCCCTTGGTAAGCCTGGTGGAAGATTTTAGACCACTGACTGCATGCAACGACTGTCAAAACTCTATAAATGACAGCCGGGACAAACGGTTCAACGCCCCCGACCCTTGCTCGAGCCAGCCCGCGATGCTGAGCCGGTAGTCTTAAACCAGCCCATAAATAATCTCACTCAGATCCAGCCTGTCCCTTTGCTGCCCTCGCCAGCGACGCCCTAAACCGAGGCTCGTACTCCACAGGGGGTGCCCTAAGCGCGCGGTCGCTTAGTTCATAAGTTTTATGCCCCTGGCTGGAGGCCTTACTCTCAAAGCATCCACAGGATAGTCCGGTTAAGCAGAAGCCAGCCTCATAGTACATAACGTGCTTTCTGAAACACGGAGAGGTCTCGTTAAGTACGGTCAGCCATCCACGGACCTGCCTCAGCAGACATTGCTTCATCTTGAAGAACAACCCGTGCGCCATTTGTTATTAAGCCACGAGTATTTTAAATCCATTTAAGTAGCTGATTCGTGAGTAATTGACGCGTTAACACAAAAATGCACTAACATGTGATTTACGGCAGAATTCTGTTCTCTACCGAACATTATCAGAGCGTGATGGTAGACCAAGTGCAACGGCTCAATGAGCCAGCTTCACTCATTTGTTTTCAAGTAAATTTTCGGTTTTTATCAAGCACCCGCTCCCCGCTTCGCACGATTTATAAATTGTGCCTACATACATTTTCGAGAGCAAGAAGTTATTTTTATATATTTATTTTGTACCCTATCACAATGTTTTCTTATTTAACCCAAAGGTTGACTGGTAGAGAATGCCTTGTGGCATTAAGTCCGCCTATGTATCACTATTGTACATGACTTCATGTACAATAGTGATACATAGGCGGACTTAAATAAATAAATAAATTAATACTTCTTGAGAAAACATCCGAGATGTCTCAATTACAATGGGTGTGTAAAAGTACCCTTAACGAAGCCGAAAGGTACTTGTTCTCCCTGTCATTGGGATCATTTTTTTGTTCTAGACCATACCTGGGAACCTTCTAGTTACGGAGATATTGGCGGTCAAAGTTCGAACATTTTCACAAGTTTTAATGGTATAACTTTACTTTAAATGGCTTATTCCCAGGCGCTCCAGAATTTTATTCCCGGCGGCTCCAAATTAAAAAAGCAATATAATAATAATAAATAAAATCTTTCCCATGAGCTCCAAAAATTTTCAAGTACAGATTGCACAAAAAATTATATATTTACAATAAAATTAATTTATGATTTTGTACCGGAGTAATGCGGCAATGTCGAACCTCTCATCCCCCCACCCCCGCGCCCTACCGCGCTGTCCATCTACAATAGCGAAATAGGATAGTTGACCATGCGCCCTTACAATTGATGCAAATTCATAGATAATGAGTGAGAACCAAGATTGGCGCTGTTGCTGGATCTTCCACATCCACAGAATTTACATTTTTAATTGTTTAACTTCATATTGTGTGACGTATAGTGCATTGTGAGATGATTGTTTTCAATTTTACAATAGGTATAAGTACATACTTAGTTAAGATAAGACTGATTTGTGACTGCCTATGTACTGAAACTACTTACCACGAAATTATAACATTGATGGTAGCAATTTGTGTTTTGTTGACCTTACGCAATTTGGTTTGGAGCCGCTGGGAAAAATTTTAGTATTTTATTATTTAACTAATAAAATTATGGAGCTGTTGGGAATCAATGTATGGAGAGAAATTGTTTGGAGAACAATGGATTTGGAGCTCCTGGGAATAAGCCCTTTAAATACCTCCACGATACCCGGACTATTCGATGCATCTATCAGCACAGTGCGTTACATCGAGTACTACCGTAAAACGTGATTTTTCACCCCCAAAAAAAAGTCGTTTCTCAGCAATAAAGTTTGCTTAGTGTTACTAAGTTTGATGTACAAAAGCTTGGTTGACGGTTTCGTCAAGGGTCCGTTTACCCTGCAGAGATGTTACTTTAGTTAGTTCATTTGAACTTAAGCTAAAAAGATAAATATTACTAACAGTTAGTGTACCTAATAGTACACTCACATTTCGTCAGATATGTTTTTTTAAAGTCCTATGTAATGCCGTTATTTGTCACTAGCAGTCACGTAGTCTGGATTCGTGCCCTGTTAATGGCAATAGGCTCGCCCCCTATTACATGGGACTTAAACATAACTGGCGAAATGGAGGTGTACTATTAGGTACACCTCTGCCTAACCCTTCGGGGATTAAAGCCGTCATGTTATGTTATTATGTTATACTTTACGTGTCCGTCACTCTAGATCAAAAGCCCATACTTATTAACTCTCTTTCATTAACACCTTTCTTTCTGCCCACCTCCTCAGTAATAACAAGTGTGATATTACATTAAGTCAACGGAATCAGAGCGCAACGATTTCTCTGTTCGCGCTTACTACAAAGTAATGATATTACGTAGGTATTTCAGTTTTTTGTTACTTACTATCTTAGAGACATTCGACAAAAGGTAGCTGGGAGAAAAGTAAACAATATCACTTCTGAAATCTCCGCTGGGGTAATTAAGTCCCATGTAATAGGGAACGAGAACGAGGAGGAGCTCGTGGCTAAATAATAACAGCAGCTCGGGTCGATCTTTAGATTAAGCCGTGCTTGCTTAGGTTGGTCTGTGGATGGGTGACCACCCATTACATACCGAGTTTCCTCCGTGTCTCGGAAACACGTTAAGCCGTTGGTCCCGGCTGTCATTTGTATATCTTTGACAGTCGTTAGGTAGTCAGTGGCTCAAAAAGTCTGACAACCAGTCTTACCAAGGGGTATCGTATTACCCAGTACTACCTGGGTTGTGGACGTCAGATAGGCAGTTGCTCCATGTAAAATACTGGTATTCAGCTGCATCCGGTTAGACTGGAAGCCGACCCCAAAATAGTTGGGAAAAGGCAGGCAGATGATGATGTAATAGGGGGCGAGACTGTTGACAGACTCCGTAGCTGCTACTGAGAAATTCCTGATCGAGAAACCCAATAACACTTTGCCTGTACCAGTACCCTTAACGACACCGAAAGGCACTTGTTCACCCCGCCTTTGCGATATTTTTTTTGTTCTTGACCATACCTGGGAACCTTCTAGTTACGGAGATAATGGGGGTCAAAGATCCAACATTTTCATAAGTTTTTAATAACTATAGCTTTACTTTAAACACCTCCACGACCCCCGTACTATTCAATCCATCCATCAGCACAATGTTTTAAATGCGTTACATCGAGTCCTACCGTAAAACGTGATTTTTCACCCAAAAAAAAAGTCGTTTTCCAGCAATATTTTTTGCGTAGGGTTACTTAGTTAAACCTCTCTTACTCAGTTACTCAGTACTAAGACAATCTCGGTACTCTCAAGGCCCTCTTTGCATATTTTGCGTAAGCTCACTAGTAGCAACTGATTAGGTCATCAAAGTTTAGCAACTCGCGTCGCGGCCGCGAATTAGAAGGTGACCGCGGGGTAATTACTTTGGCAAGCTGTTGGTAGTTGACTGAATGATTTAGTGTATAAATCATTACGCTTGTATTGATGTAAGAGGCAGGCAGAAGTGTGCAAAGAACAATGATATATTCGCCAGTTCTGTTAAAGTAGGTAGGTAACAGTGGCGAAGGTTCCATACAACTCGATTCCTACCGGATTCCCTTTGAAAAATGGCACAGTCAGTTTTCTATAGACAAATAATATAATCACATTAAATATATGTACTCAGGCTTACCTCTTACAAAAATTGACCCTTCGCTACTGGTAGGTAACATACATAAGACATAACACCCAAAATCAAAGCATTTAGTTCAAGTAGGCCAGTTACAGGCACTTTTGAATTGTCGAAACAAAGACAACAATGAAATATAGCTACAGTCCCAGTCACAAGGCATAAAAACTGTGAAAGTACTGTAGTTGCCCATTCCCTAACGTAGATCTCTATGGAGAAGAACGGGCAAGAAACTCCATGGACACACTTTTAAATCAGAATACTTTTACAAAACCTTGGCTGTAGTTTCTAAAGGGTTAGGTAGATGTATTCTGACTCTTTAAGTACTCCTGGGTCCACCCATAGGAGTTTTTGATCAGTATTAAAAACAGGCTCGATTGGCGTATATACGTTAATCCAGGTTATAAACTATATCTGTCCCAAAAATCATCCAAATCCGTTCAGTGGTTTTTATGAGAAAGAGTAACAAGCGTCAATTCACATAAATGTTCGCATTTATAATAGTAAACTTAGCAAGTAAGACGTTCCTTTGGTATAATCTCCGATAATACGCGAGCGAGCCAGCGGCCAAACACTAGTTAATGAAATACATTTGAAAATGTTGCATGCTAATAATTCTAGTTAAAATATAATATTACTAAAGATGTCTAATGACGACATATTAGAAATAATCTCTCGTTTAAATTCACTGACTTTGCAAAATTTTAGCTTTAATGGTGATGACTTTAATATTTCTTAATTATTGTCTGTTACGTTTTGTAATAATATGGTTACATACGCCACGACATGAAATAAGTGTTATATCCACAGATATAGATATATCTAGATAACGCAAGTATCACGATCCGCTTGAAAACCAAACGTGCCATTTTTTGACTATATGACGTCATAAGCACTATTTGGTTACTATACAAGCTCGTGGCTAAATAATAACAGCCGCTCGGATCGATCTATTTATACTTTTCTCTCTCATATGAGTTTTTTTTTGCAAACTTTTAAGGCATTTCGGTAGAAAATGACCTGCATTAATATATAGATATTTGTTATTCCGGTAGTTCGTGATTTCTGTCGTGGAGGAGCTCGTGGCTAAATAATAACAGCCGCTCGGGTCGATCTTCAGGTTAAGCCGTGCTAGCCTAGGTTGGTCTTTGGATGGGTGACCACCCATTACATACCGAGTTTCCTCCGTGCCTCGGAAAGCACGTTATGCCGTTGGTCCCGGCTGTCATTTGTAGATCTTTGACAGTCGTTAGGTAGTCAGTGGCCCAAAAAGTCTGACAACCAGTCTTACCAAGGGGTATCGCATTACCCAGTATTAACTGGGTTGTGGAAGTAAGATAGGCAGTCGCTCCATGTAAAATACTAGTATTCAGCTGCATCCGGTTAGACTGGAAGCCGACCCCAACATAGTTGGGAAAAGGCAGGCAGATGATGGTTACTATACAAAATAGATCACGTTTTTGTTATTTAAATGTCTAGAATTAAGTTCTTGAGTTGTAACGTTGTTGTTTTAAAAAAACAAATTAAAAACAAGATTACCATAATTTCCTTTGAGTGTTAAATTGTTAAAGTTACTTCCTCAACTCGACTTGACGACCTTTACTTACAATACATTTTGGAAAATACCGAAGTTTTAACATTTATTTTTGTTCAAAACTTATATGGTGGTGCAGAAGGAAGAATGATTCGAAAATGTCTTTCTTATGTTTTAAAATTAAGTAAAAACGGTTTCGTCGTAAAGATCATGGCGGAAGCAATGGCAGCCTTTTCATGGTAAAGCATTGATAAACGATACTTAATATACGACTTTTTCTCTAGGAGTTACCATCTAGGAAAAAAGTTCAAAGCAGGATCTACAGAATGAAATGTACAGACGCCATCGCATCAAACTGTCAAATTTTCCCAATCAACCTTGAACCCAATACTTAAGCGATAAAGTTGAAAACTATTAAAGAAATTTGTCAGGTTGTAGTAGCTTGATGTGCTTGGACTCTGTACAACGTGAAACTATCAAGGTTAACTCATTCGGGTGGAGTTCATTGCATTGCAAAAGTCTTCCTATACCAGTTTAGTTCATTTTGTGTCAACCACAGTGCAGGCAGTCTGCGCCGCGATTTTATTGTGGATTTCGCAGGATAAGTAGAAAATTCGTAAGATTTTTCTAATAATAACAGCTAAAATCAGCTTTTTGGGAAACTAAGAAAGATTCAATTGCAAAAGTTCTAGCAAGTTCCAAAAAAAAACAACTAAATTTTAAAATTCGAATAGGCGCTGTGGCTCAAAGTGTGCCTTCCTTCTCCCGCGTAATCTCCGTGGAAATAGAGGGCATCTGCATGGTCCTCATATGACTTGACATAGATTATGTCTGGACTTCAAGAGAGGCCGTGACCTCTGAGATTGCTTTGGAGTTTCTTCTCAGAGTAGTCGGCTAAAAATAACGACCTCGTCTAGTTCCGTTTGTCATAGTTATGTAGCGAAGGTGTGACGACCTGATCTTGCTTTCGGGGTGAATATGGCCAGAGATTCCAGAGGGTCCCCCCCAGTAGCCAGCAGTTAAAAAACAAAAGTAAGTACTCACCAACATAGGGATATTCGGCACCACCACAGCATCATCGTCAAGCCCCTTACTCAGTTCCGGCATGAAGGAGTAGGTCCTCTTATAGTGGAAGGATAGCGTGCCGTTCTCGTTGTCCGTGATGTTTACCTTCTCCCACTCTTCGCTGTGGAGGAGAAAGAGAATTAGACAAGGATTCGGTTAGTTTCTAAAGGTGGCTGTACTCTCGCCGAGACAGGGTGTGTGCGAGAGTGTGTAACCAAGTGAGGAACATCGAAGTTGGCTACCCTTGCACTGTTTATCTCTGCTCACCCAAAGGTTGACTGGTAGATAATCCCTATGGCATTAAGTCCGCCTCTGTACTCTGTGCTTTAAAGTTTAAAGTACAGTTTCAAAGGCAACGCGGCAACGTTACCCCATCACAGTGTCGCAAACAGCAGAGATACGACTGGTTCCTTTGTAGCTCTATTAAAAGCTTCCGAAGAATCAAAATTGATCAACTCAAACAAAAGTGCAAACGCAGTGCTAGGCGACTGGGCTTATCATAATTTTAAACGTCTATTTGTGGTGGGCTTCTATTTTTTGGTCTCCTGCTGATATGGAGGGAAGTGGAAATTAAGTTTTCCCTACACCTCAGCTATTATTTTCTGATTATTTTCGTCGCGAGATCTAAGACAGTTAAAAATGTTTCTCTGGGACTTCGTCGAGCTTCATTGTCTCGGGGCTTTTCTGGTGGTATTGTTGATTCTGGCTTTCAGGAGTTGCAGTGGTTTATGAATAGTGTGGCAAGCTTATCCCAATTAAAAAAAAAACCGAACAAGGGTGGTGTAGCAACCAGTCCAGGTCAAACAATTCACCAATTTTTTTCCTCTAATCCAGCTTAAGACATTTTGAATTAAGATTACTGCAATTCCTGCCAACCAGTTTGGGAGGAAGTAAAACCTGCACTCGTATCAACTCATTTATTTTATACTTCGTAATATAATGTATGCTTTCCGTTATTTCAACTAACGAGGTCATGTTTCGGTTTTAATTTTATTAAGCTTGTGATAGGTTAGGTTTGGTTTCAACAGCTAAATTAAGTGTAAAACAATTTTCAGATCAAAAAATCTGCTGCTAAATCGAATTATGAAAGAGTCTGTGGTTTGTATCATGCAAGGTGTATGGTACATCATGATTCAACCTTGGACCATGATTCATGGATCTAAGGCCAGAATAAATCGGTTCCATACAAAGCGCAATACTTTCACGGTCAAAATGTATGGAACAGCAGAATTTTTTAGTGACGAAGAATTCCTATACTGCAGTTTGAAGACCCATGTTCTGAATTCAAAATCCCTTCTACGGGGTAATATTTTATTTATTCTTTAGTTAACCTATGTTGTCCTAGTACTTGGCAAAGTTCTTCCCCATATTCTTCAAGTCCTCTCTGTTTCGCCTTCTTCAAATATCTGGCAAAAACGAGTCCAGATCTTCACGCCAGCGTTTTCTAGGCCTGTCTATGCGACGACACCCGTCTTCAGGCCACCATTGTGTGACGATCCTGGCCCTTCTCTGATCTGTACCCTATAGATGTGATACGCCCAGACCCGTTTTAAATAACCCTAATTTTCATAGTAAGTCTTCTTCTTCAAGTCGTGTTGCTGGCACGACGTTATAATGGGTGTGATAACAGACCCTTATCGAAGCCGAAACGCAGTTGTTCTTTCCGTCATTGCGAACATTTTTTGTTCTAGAATCTAGACTAGGAAAACTTTTGGTTACGAAGATATTGAAGGTCAAAGTTCCAAGTTTATAACAAGATTATTTTTAAACATAAGTTTTTAATGTTATAACTTTACTTAATATACCTCCATGTCCTCTGTAATATTCAATGCAGCCATCAGCACAATGTTTTGAATGCGTTACATTGAGTCCTACCGTAAATCGTGATTTTTCACTTAAAAAAAAAGTCATTACCCAGCAATAATTTTTGCGTTGAGTCACTTAGTTTGATGTACGTACGGAATGCTTGGTTGACGGCTTCGTGAAGGGTCCGTTCACACTTTGAATTATATTAGGTCAAAACTTGGCCACATCCACGGTTTTTCATAGTAAGTAAAAAATTAAAACTATACTCACGAATAAACATAAGGTCCCAACTCATCCAGCACCGGCTTGGAGCCGTTGTTGAGGAACTCATCAGCATTGGTGACGTTGTAGACGTAGACGCTGACCATGGGCCGCACGGGAGGGCGCGCCCACCAGTCGAAGGTCATGGAGCCTTCTTTGAGGACCAGTGCCTGGGGGAGAAGAACCATGGATTAGTTGATGAAGTAAATAATATGTGAACGAATTTCCGCTGGATGCGAGTCGCACGGGACCGGTCAATGTGGCGACACTTGGGGGAGGCCTATTTCCAGCAGTGGACGTCTTTAGGCTGAAATGATGATGATGATGAATTTGATGTCCGGTTGAGGGCATTAGATATAACATAATAGAAACACCATACCTAACCTTGAAAATCAAATAAAAACGTATACAAAGTTTAATCACAAAAACTCGCGAAGACGTATATTCCATTATAACGCAATAATTCAAATTTTACGACACATTAATGATTATCAAGAACATAAGGCGATGGCATTGATAGACTGTTGCGATGGGCTGCAGTGTATTGCCTTCACTTAGGCTGAGTTCCGACTTTGAGACAGGCGGTTTAGGCTTTTTTGTTGACGAGTAAACAGTGGTTAATATTCTAACTAGCTGGGGTTTAGTTTGACACTGTGTAACGAAGGAATTGCAAAACTATTATGACAATTGGCAGAGTACACAGCTGTTTGAAAATAAATCCCCTGTTGCCCAGAAACTCCTACGCCAGAATCGTTCGTCATCTGCAAAACACCGATTGACCAAAAGTTAATTACATTAACTCATCATATTATTTGGGGTCAGTGCAACACGTTCTGTTCTTCGAATCTCCCCTGTCAATCGTCACGCTATCATTTACCTCTTTTTCCTTCATTACATCAGAAAAGTAACAACATAAACTATTACAGTAAATTACACAACACTATTTATCACGGTATCAATATTCTGCATGTTTTTTTCAACAAATAATATTTAAATTACCGTTTGTCATGCACAAAAAATATCGCGTGTCTACCAATCCGTACGAAGCCTTAAGCTTACTGTATTCATACCGTACATCATACGGCTGATTATAATAATATTCGCGTGGGAACGTAAGCGCATGTATGATTAATTAACATCATACAATTTGCATGAAATTATTCTTTTTGAGCAACAAAAGAATCACTAGATGCAATGCATGCATGCATTCTCCTGCGCCTATCCTTAGGGTCATATTTTATTTACTTATTAGTTGCTGAAAAAAGGAAATGACAGGGACGTGTCTACAGTAGACCTTGATTTTATGAAAAACAAAAGATTGCTCTAGAGTCTAGAGGCATTATTCAGAAAGAAAAAAGATATATACATATAAATGGAGAATCACAGCGCCCTGTTCCCTCTGAACGTGATTTAGAGGAACGGAGAGGGTTGAGTTCGACAAAAAACGGTATTCTTGCAAACAATCATTTAACACGTATAGTAGGTACATAATATGTTAAAAGTATTACTTACAACATCACGGAAACGTACTCTTTCAAACAGTCGAACTGAGGAACTTACGTCAAAGGATGTGACACGCTATTCACGATATTTACACATACATTCATAACACACGATACTTATTACCTATGTATGTTGATCTATGTAAGAGTTGCTGCAAATGTTCGGGCTGCCTGATTCCGGACAGGCCGAGCGGCAGAATCGAATGTATATGTTACGGCTAAAAGCCGAAGTGCGGCTACACCTAGTTTTAGCCGGCTAAACCTAGGTGCGGCTGGTAACAGTTGTGTATCCTTTTTATTGGTAGGACACCAAATGGATTAGGTTAGGTTAGAACTGTGACCAAACGCGCACGAGCTGAGCGAGCTCAGCGAGCGGTGCCGCGGCAGCGGCCGGCGAGTGCTACATCCACATTGGTTGCATGTTCTAACCTAGGATACATGTAAGTACAACCGGCCACACCTAGGTTTAGCCTGCTAAAACTAGGTGTAGCCGCACTTCGGCTTTTAGCCGTAACATATACAAGGTGTAAAAATAGCCATAGCGAAGCCGAAAGCTTGTTTTATGATGGCTATAGACTCGCTCCCTGTTACATGGGGCTTAACCCTAGACACCTAACGTTCGCACATACCCCTTTATACCTAACCATTCTTCGATTCGACGACATTTTTTTTAAGGTGTATATTTTCAACTAAAATGTTGCAGTTTTGTAAAGTTTATTACATTAATTTATGTAACAAAGATTAAATTGATAAATAAAAAGTTTTGTCTAAAAAAAAGATCATATATTTTTTAACTAAGTGCAACATTTAACACGTGTTTTATTGAGATCATTCATTTCAGATACATTTTCTATAGCGTATTCGTCGATTCAACGAAGGTCCTTAGACTTGACCATAGTTGCAAAAATGTGAGTGAACTATTAAGTACACCTCTGCCTAAGCCTTCGGGAATTACAGGCGTGATATTGTTATATTTAAAACTTCTTAAACTTAAACCTACGGTCCTAGGTTACCAAATGGCCCGAACGCACAATGCCCGCATTTCGGTCAAGGTGCTGATCGGGTCTCACGGTGGTTTCGACACCACATCTGCGAAATACAATGAGTACCGTCGATATTTGTGGCACACTAGAAGCGAAGTCGTGGGCTTTTAAAACTGGCATAATCATATCTTCTAACGCCCATTACATACAGAGTTTCCTCCGTGCCTCGGAAAGCACATTAAGCCGTTGGTCCCGGCTGTCATTTGTAGGTCTTTGACAGTTGTTACGTGTAGTCAGTGGCCCAAAAGTCTGACAACCAGTCTTACCAAGAGGTATTATATTACCCGGTACTAACTGGGTTGTGGACGTCACATAGTCAGTCGCTCCGTGTAAATACTGGTATTCAGCTGCATCAGGTTAGATTGGAAGCTGACCCCAACATAGTTGGGAAAACGCAGGCACATGATGATAATCTTATCTTCTTACTATATTTGTAACTCTTTTACGCAAAAACTACTGTACGAATTTGGACGAAATTTGGCACTAAGATAGTTTATAACACATAGAATATTTTTCATCCTGTTGGCACGATCCTGTGGGACAATTACCTAACACCATGCGGAATATGACCTGATGAAGGTTGCAGGGATCCGCTGGATGCGAGTCGCACGGGACCGGTCAATGTGGCGACACTTGGGGGAGGCCTATGTCCAGCAGTGGACGTCTTTCGGCTGAAATGGTGATGATGATGATGCGGCCGAAGCCGCGGGCATTAGCTAGTCTACACTATTATTATAAAGAACTTCTGATCCGACTCAGTAAATTCATTTACTAATGGGAAGCTACATTATCCCCGAGTGTCAAAGAGTATATTAAAAAAAAGACAGGACGTTTCCCAAGAAACTTTGGCTTGATTTTTTTTATCGCCATTAGATACGGATTCCCGTCGCCTCTGAGAGAGAGAGAGTTTCACTAGCAAATGTTATATGACCTTGTATAGTTATTATGCTGATTATGTAATATAATAAGTACCTAACAGTTGAAAGGAAAACATAAACAGTTCGTAAAGGTAATACATTCTGCTAACTCATGCACTAACAACAAAATTGTATTTAATCACGACATTTGCAATGTTTCTGTGAAATCATGCAACCGGATGAGAATAAAAAATAATTTACTCAATATATAGGGTCTAACTATTCATACACGAAATATTTTCATAAAACAACAAAAATAATCAGCCTATACAGGGTGTAAACTTTCAATGAACAGTAAGGGGAACTACCGTAACCGTTGCAGCTACACGAAAATGTACTTAGCAGACTATCCATAATTTTTCGTGAAATTTTGATCCCCATTCACAGATTTTCAATATAATTTACAGTTAGCAAGAAAATGGCTATTTTACATTTTTTTTATTGATGCTGATCCTGTTTCCAATCATCATCTTCCTACCCTTGTCCCAATCTCCTTGGGGTCGGCGCAATACGTTTTCTTCTTCCATTCTCCCCTGTCAGACGTCACGGCATCATTTACTCCTTTGTCTTTCATATCAGACTTCACACTTTCCATCCATCTTTTCTTTGGCCTTCCTGTCCCTCTCCATCCTTCAACATTCATGTCCATTACTCCTTTATTCACGTGTGTTTCATCCCTCCTCATTACATATATGTCCATACCAAGACGACGACTGATTTTCATTTTTTCTGTAACAGGCGCCACTTTCAATCTTCCTCTAATATACTCATTCCTTACTTTATTCATTCTTTCATCATTCTCATCTGTTCTGATCCTGTTTCCAATACTGATAAAACACTACTACTGGATCTATCATCGTTGCAGTACTAAAAAAGTCAGAAATTGCTAAAAACTTTCTCCTTTGGACAGGAACTGCAGTGGCCAATCTGGAAATCTCTTAACCGTTTGCGGGCCCAGGTTGGCCGCTGTAGACATAATCTGGCCAAATGGGGTATCATCGACCCATGCCAAATACAATGTCCGTGTGGAGCCCCTCTGCAGGATATGCCCCGCCTCCTTTCTTGCCCATCCTGCACAGCCACCTGCACCTTCCAGGATTCAAACGAAGCCAATGAAAGAGCTGTGCAGGTGGCTATATACAGGTCGGGTATTATTTGAGTCCATCAACACGCAAATAAGAAGATCACCATATGTCCCTTTACCATCGTTCAGTTTTTATGCATGATGTAGATTTATGCCACTAATGACGTTTTCGGTCCATTACTGACGGAAGACACTGATACTGGCATTACTATACAACTATGTATGTATGTAAGTGTGTCGACTGTCGACGTTCAATTGTCCAAGGATGGCTGCGCACGGGTGCGTTCATACGCATCGCTTTCCATCGCCAATAGTACAGTAGCTAGTAATCTGTGTTTGAATGCAATGCGATAGAAGTGTAAACAAACTTATAAACGTGGACGAGGCCCAAAGATCATGTAAGGCGCGAATTATACAGAAACAACGTAAGGTGAAGGCACGGCGCAGGTGCAGCGCAGGCGTGGAGTTTATAACGAAACGAAAGAACTGCGTGCCTGCGCCGCGCCGCTTGAGTGTAACTCACGTTGCGTCGCCTACCTACATTTTGTATGAAAATGTTTTGAAGCGGCATCATGCCTGCGCCGTGCCTTCACCTTACGCCGTTTCTGTATAAATCGCGCCTAAGGTTTTATAGCTTACTAGCTGTGCCCTGCGGTCTCACCCGATGCTTCTGACTTATTTTTTTTTTACGCGGCTCCTTTTGGTCGATTCGTGGTGTTATATATCCTATAGGCTTCCTCAATAAATGGGCTATCCCACTCAAAAAAAAAATTTCAATTCGAACCAGTAGTTCCCGAGATTACCGCGTTCAACCAAACAAACTCTTCAGCTTTATCATATTAATATAGATAAACAACCTTAAATTAGGCAAACTGCTTGTAGCTTTGAATTAAGAGTTTCTAATTTAAGAAAATAATAGTTTTTGGTGATGGCACTGATTATCAATTGAGTCCAACACTATCCTATCTTTAAATCCGGAACCATACACCTTCACAAAATTTCATGAAAATCGGTTGGGTGGTTTCGGAGATAGCGACAGAGAGTACGAACATAATGACACGTGATTTTTATATATTAAGATTACTTGCATATTAAATTGGGTCTTATTTATTACGTTATTAACATAGATTTATATCTCTGGTTACTAGATATAAAACTTTCAATCGTGACTTGGCAACATTTTTATACGACGAAATGTAATCGCGACTATCTTTAGACATGCCTGGTTTTTGTGGGATGACATAATCAGTGTGTTTTTAGACGAATACAGGTACTTAGTTTACTGTTTGTCCATCACAACGTACGCTACCTGTAGGCTAAGAGAATCGACTTCTTAAATTTAATGATTTTATAAGTCGGTTGTCTAATTTTGAATGATTGACATAGATCTAAGGGGGACGTCCATTAATTACGTGACGCGTTTTGGGGGAGGGCGTCGAGCCGAATCTCACCCAATCTCACGACGGAGAGAGGGGAATTCGGCAAATATCACGTATTTTTTTTTCGCAAGAAACTGTAAAATTGCGTGAAAATTCAATGGAAATAATTCAGCAAATTATGTCTTTTAAATAAATCCAACGCAATCAAGTACAAATTAACGTAGTGACACTTAACTATACATTTTGACAAAACTCACGTGATATTAGAAGGGTGAGGAGGTCTAGTCAAATCTCACGACATCTCACCAAGGGGAAGGGGGAAGGGGGGGTGTAAAAAAATCGGCAAAATTGCCTCACGTTGTTAATGGAAAGGCGAATCTAGTACGACAACATTGATTGCTTCATTTGAGTAAAATATTTTTTTTTAAATTTCACTGATCTAATTCGTTAAACAGCAGTGAAGTTTGTTCACTTGTCAAAATGACAAGATTATTGTCATCCTACTTGTTCCAGTTACAGACGCAATGAAAATGTCTGGAGTCTCATGTAATTAGACTGGTAATCGGCGTGCAGCCATCTTCAGACACTACTTTCACAGTGAGGTACGGTTCAAGACCTAGGGGCGTACCATCACCTCTTAAAGCAGCACTATTTTATAAACCGACCGCTTTAATGAGTCCTCGCGAAGGTATCAAATTAAATTAAATATTCTGAAGATTGATCACGTATTGGTTCAATTAGTATCGTAATACCTACGTGAATTATGATTATTTTAAAGCAAATAACCTGTGGGATATTGTTAGGACTTTGTGGACGCTTAATGTGCCTTTGATGGGGTAAGGCGGAGGACTCATTAAAGCGGTCGGTCTATAATCTTACTTCAGTGGCCTGTATAGCTCCATCTTTTTCCCACACTGAAGTGTATTAAAGAAATACTGCTGTTAGATGTGGTAGTTGAGGACCAGGCCGATGTAATACTTTAACAGTAGTAGTAATAAAAGAAAATTAACTTACATGGTTTATGAACATCCGGACCCATGTGCCTAAGAAGATTGCGCAAATGATACCAGCCAGCAGTAGCAGCACTGCTGACGCCAGCACGAACCCTGGAAGAGGAGGAGAGCAACACGTTAGAAAAATGTTGACAATCTCAGAAGGTGACGTTGTGCAGTTGATGGTATCGAGTTGCGAAGTGTAATGTTGGTCGTGGTCATTTTGTAAAGTTTACCTAGTATTGTTTTTAGCTTTCACGGTTTACAAATAAACAAAATAAACAGAGCTGTTTTGTTTAATAAACGACGAGAAATTTCTATGTGGTATACATCATTCTAAACCCCGCCGGTTTAGAATGATGTACTGAATACGTGGTGACCGATTTAGTGGCGATGTCTCTTCCACCTTGTATGTTTAGCGTTGGATTAGAATTTTGTGAAGTAGACGCCCTTGGAAGTTTTGCGTGATTTTCATTTTCCGAAGTGGATTTTTTTTGCGTCAGATCTCTCATTAGGATAAGTATTTTATTTCATAACTTAGTAAGGGTGCTGGTTGCAAAACCTACCTGTTTTTGTTAACTAGCATTAAGTAAAGTGCACTTATAGATGTTTCTATATAATGTTAACATTGATATTTGATTTAATAAATATAATTTGAGTTTGAGTTTGAGGCTTGAAGGACATTATTTCGGAATAATAATAATTGCATTGTTGTTCGATAAGAACAAGCTGAAAACCGTTTATAAATTCGACCACCCCACTTAGCATGACCACCGTAGACAAGGATTTCTTTGACGGAAGAATCGGCAAAATGACAGATACTGCAAAGAAATCTGTCATTGTGTCGACACAATCTGTCATTTTGTCGATTCTTCCGTTAAAGAAATCCTTGTGTACGGTGGTCATGCTACGGGGGCTGGGGTAGGAGAATGTGTAGGGCTGGTCAAGGTGAAAGTGATCACACAGTCGTGGTTCCAAATTGCATGACGTCTCACATTATAACATCATCTCGCCTGTAATCCCCGAAGGGTTAGGCAGAGGTGTACTTAATTATACACCCACATTTCACCAGTTATGTTTAAATCTCATATGACATATTGAACCTGGGATGAGGTTCTAGGTTAGAATTCCCGCTTGCAACTACTAGATCGACGAGAAGACATGCGTTTTTATGAATCAACTCAAAGTCTTACGTGCATTGCTGTTTAAAAAATATATATGTTGTTATAAAACGATGATATCATCATTCTACTAATATATTTGGGGTCGGCACAGCATGTCTTCTTCTTATTACTCGTCATCTCATCAGACACCTCCTTTCTTGCCATATCATCCTTTACACAGTCCATCCATCTTTTCTTTGGTCTTCCTCTACGCTACTAGCCATCCACATTCATACTCAAAAATTTCATTCACGACATTTTCCGCTTTCTTCCTCATCACATGCCCATACCAAGCCAACCGATATAAAAAAAACAATGAGATACGAATTTAATTTATAATGATAAGCGATATTTTCTGGGTCAAAGGTTGAATTCAGGTGGGGTGCGTTGTCAGAATTCCTCCTCGTGTGCCTGATGGCTGCCGGTCCCTCTCGATACGTCTGGAGGGAATAGCAGCTGCTGGGCCGGTGCACCCTGGGCGTGGCCAGTATCCTTCCCCGAGGAATGGGAAGAGATTCTTATTCCTCGGGGAATGTTACTGTCCATGGCTAATATTCTGACATGGGCGGGTCCCTCATGGACCAAGGGGGCGTTGCTCCGCGTGACCCTCTGAAAAGCAGAGGGCACAGCGGAGGAGCAAGGGCGGGCTCGGTGTGCACTTACCCTGCCTCCGAGCAGACAGTGAAGGACGTGCGTTCCTCACTGTCTCCGTCGATATCGTAATCCCACCGTCGAAGTGTCGTGGAACACGTCTCGCGGCTTCGATTGGGACCGAGGGTCTTGGCTTAACCGCCCGGACCACGAGGTAGAAAACCTCTATAAAAAGTTACCCCGAATCTCAAGCGGCGGCGCACCGCGAGGAGATGTATGGCTGACGGGTTCCTTTGGAAAATCAGTCTCTAGTGCGAACCACTGCCGGGCCTGGCTATGGCTTATCTGGGTACAGGGGGCACTGCCCAGATGGACTTTTTATTTCCCCCATACTCGTGGGAACAGTATGGAAACAAATACAACCCAAAACACGGCCGATATCGGCGAAGGAAGGGAGGAGAGGGATGCGGTGTCGGAGTCCGGCGCCGCATCCAGCGAGGTGAGCGCGGGAGGCTCAGTGAGCTCCCAGCGCGGGAGGCTCGGGGCTGCTGCGGGGAACAGGGAGTTCCTACGCAAGCGGTCCAGGCCGGTAGGCGACCGAGAGTCGTCGTCAGATGGGGAGCTGGCTTCGGCTCGTAAGATCCCCACCAGCAAGCGCGGCGGGATCCGTGGCAAGGGGAGAGGCCTCTCTGCCACCGAGAGGTCGGCGCGGCTTGCCGAGGAGGGGCGCCATCCGGGGGTGGCCACCGGTCACGGGGTGGCCCGTTCGGGCTCCTCTGGCGACGAAGCGGGTGCAGATGGCGGCTCCGATGCGGAGCGTAAGGCCGGACTCGCGAAGGAGGTGGAGGCGGCGCTGAGGGCTGTCTCTTTGAAACAAAAGCCCTCCACCAGGCAAAGGGCTATACCTGCAGCGGTCGCCTCCATTATGGCGGCAGCGGAGGCCAGATTTGTTGGGCCCCCGCCAGACGGCGTGGCCAAGCTGAGGGCGGAGGTCGCTCGACTGACGGCCGCCACGGAGCTTCTCAAAGAGGAGAATATGAAGCTCCGAGCAGACCTGGCCAGTCTGCGCGAGTCCGGCTCTCGCGAGGCGCCCCAAAATGGGGGCCAGAAGCATCCAAGCCAGTCCGTGCCGGTGGAGAACCAGGTTCTGAATCTGGTTCGGCAGGAGCTGGCTGCCTTCCAGGCGCGGTTCTCCGTCCTGGAGGGCATTGTCCTGCGCCCCCCCCTAGCGGCAAACAAGGCGCCCCCGGGCCCGACGGCGGCCTCATATGCGTCTGCTGCGGCCTCCGCACCGCGGCCGTCCAGCCAGCCCCCCGGCAGGGTTATGTCGGCCCCGACGAAACCGGCTCCGGTTAGGAAGGCGGCGGCTCTGAAACAGGGCAAGGCGGCGGCCCAAAAGAAGGGCAACGCGGCGAATATACCAGCGCCAGCCGCGAGACAGCCGCTATCGCCGCCCCCCCCGCCCCCTAAGCCTTCCGCGGCCGAGACCGGGTGGCAGGTGGCCGGAGAAAAAGCGAGGGAGCGATCGGCGGCCAAAAAGGCCAGGAGGCAGGAGCAGAAACGCCGGCAAAAGGAGCGGGGCGTCGCGGTTAGGCTCAGTACCCCAAAGACCGCAGCTGTAGTGATTACACTACAGCCGGACGCGGAAAAGAGGGGCGTGACCTACCGCGACGTGCTCGCTAAGGCGAAAGCGACGGTGGATCTCGGAGAGCTCGGGATCACCGGGGGCCTCCGGCTTAGAGTCACCGCAACAGGGGCTCGAGTGCTGGAGATCCCTGGCGAAACCCGTGGCTCGTCCGCTGACGCTCTGGCTGAAAAGCTTAGAGCGTCCCTAAATGCGGACGAGGCCCGAGTGTCCAGGCCCGTCAAATGCGCAGACCTGCGCATACTGGGTCTGGACGACTCGGTGACCGAGAAGGAGGTGGTGGCCGCCGTCACCAGGACCGGTGGGTGCCCTGCCGAGCAAGTCAAGGCAGGCACCTTACGTCCGGACCTGTCGGGCATGCGAACCATAACGGTAAGCTGCCCTGTGACAGCGGCGAAAGTCATTGTGGAGGGCCGAAGGCTCTTGGTGGGCTGGGTTTCGGCGCAGGTGAAGCTGCTGGAACCCAGACCTCTGAGGTGCTTCCGCTGCCATGTGGGGCACCACGTGTCGGTCCGGTGCACCTCGGAGGTGGACCGCAGCGGCCTGTGCTTCCGCTGCGGCCAGCCTGGTCACATGGCCGCGGCTTGCTCCGCCGCGCCGCGCTGCGCCGCATGTGCGGCATCTGGCAAGCCGGCCGATCACCGGGCAGGGAGCAAGTCCTGCGGTACTCCCGCCAAGGCCAGGGGCAAGGGAAGGCCCTCCGCCACCACCGCCAAAACCCCCACCGTCGCCACCACCGCAGCCGCCGCCACTGTCGCCGCCGCTGCCGCTACTGCTGCAACTTCCGCAGCGGGGCCCTCGCAGGGGGCCCGGGAGGGGGCTGAAATGGAGTGCCAGTAACGGCCCCATTACGCCTTCTCCAGGCGAACATCAACCACTGCGCCTGCGCTCAGGATCTGTTGCTCCAGAGCATGGCGCAGTGGTCGATTAACATCGCCGTGGTCGCTGAGCCGTACTTTGTCCCGCCCAGGGATGACTGGGTTGAGGACCTTAGCGGCTCAGTGACCATAATTACGTCGGTCGCCGCCGGTACCCCGACCCTTGAGAGTGTCAGGAAGGGCCAGGGGTGCGTAGCAGCACGGTTCGGGGAGATCGTTGTAGTGGGAGTCTACTTCTCCCCGAGCCGAACTCTCGCCGAGTTCCACAACTCCCTCACGGAGTTGAGTGTCGTCATCGGAAGCCATTCCCTCCCCGTGCTTGTGCTCGGGGACTTCAATGCCAAGAACTTGGCTTGGGGTTCTCGTTACACGGACGTGCGGGGTAGAATGGTGGAGGACTGGGCTCTGGAGACAGGCCTGGTCGTCCTAAATCGGGGTTCTGTCCCCACGTGCGTGCGGATGCGGGGCGAGTCGGTGGTGGACATCTCGTTCGCCAGCCCCGCTCTGTCACCGCGTGTCGTTGACTGGCGCGTCATGGAGGGGGTGGAGACCTATTCCGACCACCGGTACATCCGGTTCGACGTCTCCACCCAGTCCTCAAGCGTGCCGGTCCTACAGGCCCCGAGTGGTCCGCGATGGGCGCTGAAGCAGCTGGACCGGGAGCTCCTCCTGGAAGCCTCGATCGTGCAGGCCTGGGTGTCATCACCAGTCAGGCCTGCCGACATCAACAACGAGGCGAGTTGGTTCCAGGAGGCCATGTCCGGGATTTGCGACGTGGCAATGCCCCGAGTTCGGCCAGGAAGCGCCCAGCGTCAGGTGTACTGGTGGTCGCGAGAGCTGACGTCTCTGCGCAAGGCGTGTGTTGCCGCGCGGCGCCTGTACGCCAGGCATCGCAGGCTCCGCATCCGCCCTCCGGATGCGGCAGCCATTGAGGCGGAGCTGTACGAGGGGTACAGAGCGGCGAAAACCGCCCTCCAAGAGGCTGTCCGGCGGGCCAAGAATTTGGCCCGTGAGGAAATGCTGGAGTCTCTGAACGGAGATCCGTGGGGGCGCCCTTACAAGATGGTGCGGGACAAACTCCGCACCCGGGCCCCCCCGCTAACGCAGAGTCTCCGGCGTGAGCTCGTGGAGGACGTGGTGAGCGCTCTGTTCCCTTCGCGAGGGGAGCATCCTCCCCCGCCTATGGCTCCGCCGCCGCGTGCGGTGCCGGAAGCGGACCACACCGATGACGATGACGACGTTCCGGAGGTGACTGGGGTAGACCTGAGAGTGGCGGTACGCAGGCTGAAAGCCAGAAACACCGCCCCGGGACCCGATGGCTTGCCTGGCAAAGCCTGGGTCCTGGCCTCCGAGGCTCTCGGGCCCCGACTGGAAGGGCTCCTAAGCGCATGCTTGGAGAGAGGCCAGTTTCCGCTTCTTTGGAAGACGGGGAAGCTGGTCCTCATCCGGAAACCAGGGCGCCCTGCGGACTCTCCGTCCGCATACCGGCCCATCGTGTTGCTCGACGAGGTGGGCAAGCTCTTCGAAAGAGTCATTGCCAACCGCCTTGCCGGGCACCTTGCGGGGATGGGGCCGGATCTTGCGGAACACCAGTTTGGTTTCCGCAAGGGGCGCTCCACGGTGGACGCCATCATGCGCGTGAGAGCCCTCACGACGGGGGACGCGGTGTCCCGGGGCGGGGTCGTCTTGGCGGTGTCTCTTGACATCGCCAACGCCTTCAACTCCATGCCCTGGAGCTGCATTAGGGAGGCACTCCGGTATCACCGGGTGCCAACCTACCTTCGTCGTGTGGTCGGGGACTACTTGACGGATAGGGCCGTCATCTACCCCGGTCAGAGCGGAGAATGGAACCGGCGAGAGATGTCGTGCGGTGTTCCACAGGGATCGGTTCTAGGACCGGCCCTGTGGAACATCGGTTACGACTGGGTGCTGCGCGCCGACCTCCCTACCGGCGTCAGCGTAGTTTGCTACGCTGACGACACGCTGGTACTGGCACAAGGGAGGTCGCACGAGGCGGCGGCCGAAAACATGACACGCGGGGTTGCGATAGTCGTGGATAGGATCCGGCAATTGGGTCTCGAGGTGGCATTGCACAAGTCCGAGGCCATGTGTTTTCATGGGCCTCGGAATGCGCCACCGTCGGGATCCCTACTGACGGCAGGAGGGGTTTCCATCGGCGTCGGGTCGACGTTGAAGTACCTAGGACTCGTCCTCGACAGCCGGTGGAACTTCGTGGAGCACTTCCGACGTTTGGCTCCCAAACTGGAACGGACAGGGGCTGCCTTCAAGCGGCTCTTGCCCAACCTGAGGGGTCCAAACGCCTCCTGCCGGAGGCTATACGCGGGGGTCGTGCGGTCCATGGCCCTTTACGGGGCCCCGGTGTGGGCGCGTTCTTTAAGGCGGCAAGCCGCCCACTACCTGAACGCGCCCCAAAAGGTGATAGCCATAAGGCTAATCCGGGGGTACCGCACGATCTCCGGCGAGGCGGCTAGCCTCCTTGCCGGATTGCCGCCATGGGATCTGGAGGCGATAGTCCTCGCGCGCCTGCATGAATGGCGCGCGGAGGCACTACGTCGGGGGGAAACTCCGCTGCCGCGGCAAATTGCCGCTCAGCGGACAGACCTCCGGCGTGATATCATGGCGACATGGAGAGAGCGACTGTTGCAACCCCGTGCAGGGCACGCTACCATAGTGGCGATAAGTCCCCTCTTTGAGGAGTGGCTAGAGAGGCGCCACGGCGCCCTCACCTACCGCCTGACGCAGATCCTCACCGGACACGGTTGTTTCGGGAGGTTCTTGCACCGAATCGGGCGGGAGGAAACGCCCGGGTGTTTCCACTGCGAGGATCGTCCGGAGGACACGGTGGAGCACACCGTAGAGGTCTGCCCCGCTTGGGCGGAGCACCGCCGTGTCCTTGTAGCGGCGATTGGCGGCGGCGATCTCTCGCGTCCGGCCCTGGTTCAAGCCATGGTCCGGAGCGAGAGGGAATGGGAAGCCGTCACCACCTTCTGTGAAGCAGTCATGCTAGTGAAGGAGGTGGCGGGACGTGAGAGGGAAAGAACCTCACGTTCCAGCCGCCGCGGGAGACGCCCTGGGCGTCGGGGGTCACGTGGTGGCTCCCGGCCACCGTAGGCGCGGGCCTGTGGACGGCGAGTTATGGGCTAGCTCGCCGTCCGGCCGTCTTATGACGACAGGCCGTGTCGACGGCGCGTTCGTGTTCCACGCGCGCCTCAAAGAGATGTCAGCAACCGAGTAGGGGTCCGCATGGGCCGATGCCTGCCAGAGCTGCGGGACTGTTCGAAAGAGACACCGTGGCCCTGGAACACAAAGGGCAAAGAAGGAACATGGATGGGTTTTAGTCAGTACAAGTCTGACACTCCCTTCCGCTCCGCCCAGAGTGGGGGGGGTCATTTGATGATTTCCCATCCAAAAAAAAAAAAAAAAAAAAAAAAAAAAGGTTGAATTCAGGCTATGGTTATAAACCCGCTGCTACGTTAAAAGCGGAAAGTGTAGTATTCGTTCTACTTTCGGTTCGAGCAAATCAAGAATCAAGCGAGGCCGAAAGTGCGTTTTAAGTGCACAACTTCTGTCAAGAACAGCTATTTAAACCGCCAGATTCTATAGGTCTCTTTTCAGACTTCCTCTTGTATTTATTTCATACTTTATCCTTTCGCGTAACACGACTCTTCCTCTTAGCATTCTCATATCAGCCACATGCAATTGCCTTTCATTCATCCCTTTTGTGGCCCAACATTCTGATCCATTCAAGACATTAACCCGTTTTTAACCCCTGACGCAAAAAGAGGGGTGTTATAAGTTTGACCGAAATGTGTGTGTGTTTCTGTCTCTGGCACCGTAGCTCTTAAACGAATGAACCGATTTGGAAGCAGTTTTTTTTTATTTGAAAGCTAGTTACTTGGCAATGGTTCTTAGATACGTTTTATCAAAATCGTTGCAGCCATTTACTAGATATGGGGGATGCAAGTGGTGATGAACAATCAAATATTTTCAAATATTCCCAAGTGGGATATCAAATGAAAGGGCATGATGTATATATTACAATTAGACGTTTTATCAAAACCGGCTCCGCCATTTTATTGTCTTTTCAAATGTTTGTTAGCTTTTCTTTGTTGCGATGGGGGTTTTGTAATTATTTTTTTTATTACAGTGTGTTATTCTCTAATGAAATCGCTCCTCTACCCGCTTTCAAAATAACTAAAGCCTTATGGCGAAAGAAAACTAGTTGCCAACCGAATGGTATGTGAAGTAATACATTAATAGTAAGCTTAAGTTACATAACACATTGACCTTGAAAGTTTTATAATTTATTGCTCAGCAATCGAAATTAATGTTATAGGTATTTTGCGAAAGTGTGTCTGGTCTCTGTTTCTGTGCAAAGTTTTTACTACGAAACTACTGAACAGGTTTTGATTACAGATATAGATATGGCTAGATAACGCAAGAGCACCTAATTCGCGTCCCCAGCTTAAGCATTTTATGCTTAACGTGGCTACTGTCGCAGCAAGCTAATTTGTTTAAAACAGCAACGTTACAACAGCTCAAGAGTTTATTTATTCTAGACAGTTTAAAAAACAAAAACGTATTATTATTTTGTATAGTAATTTATTGTTTGTATAGTAACTAAATAGTGCTTATGACGTCATAGTAGGTAGTCAAAAAATGGCACGTTTGGTTTTCATACGATTCGTGATATTTGCGTTATCTAGATATATCTGTGGTTTTGATGGAATTTTGGTAAACTGATCATTATTCGTACCGGAAGAGTTAGATGCACATTTCTAGGCAATATTGGTTGAATATGACGTCAAAGCAATATTCATTGATGGGGAAATCGCCACACTATATGGCTGTATGGAGCCACCAAATAAACTACATAACATCACGCCTGTAATCCCCGAAGGGTTAGGCAGAGGTGTACTTAATAGTACACCCACATTTCGCCAGTTATGTTTGAGTCCCTTGTAGCAACCCACGTATTTACGTCGGGTTGCTACTAGGAAATTCCTGATGAAAAAACCCAATAACACTTAACACACTGTGGGACGCAACATGCGTCGATACTCTTGCGCCATCACATCTTCCAAGCCCATCGAGTAGTACTGGCGCTGACGCTGCGGCTGCAGAGAACCTCAAGCGGCGTAAATATAAAAACCTTTGTAGTAACTATATTTTCGAGCCGTTTGGGGTTGAAACTCTGGGGTCGTGGTCAGAATGCTCATAGCCTGTTTAAGGAAATTTCGAAACGTCTAGTTGACGCTTCCCGTGACCCAAGGGCTGGATTTTACTTTGGCCAGAGGCTAAGTGTTGCCATACAACGTGGCAACGCCGCCAGTCTCTTGGGCACATTACCAGCTGACAGCGTTGAGGAGGAGTTTTGTGATACCCTTTTATAGTTTGTTGTTAGTTTATTTATTTTAGGTTATTTAATAGTTTTTAATTAATAATGTATATAACACTTTACCCGAAGAGTGAGGTTCACAGATCTCACTTTCAAAGCTATTTTGCCAAAAACATTGAAGCGTAATTTGTACTTTCACACAGATTTCCCGCTCAACAATTGTCGGGAAATCATTTTCAGAAACAAAATGCCCATAAAATCTTAGATCTCATTCCCATCTTCATACAATCAAGAATTGTATACGAATACTACACGCGCTTGAAAATAATTTTGACATCTTATACAATATGACATTTAAGCGAACGTTATGAAATGCTGTAAGCGGGCCACTTTCGAATGCCGAGCTGTTACCGAGATTAACTGTGATAGACATGCTGACCGATTACGATTCCGTGCGTAAAGGCTGAGAATACATTGCTTTTTCGTGTTTTTTTCCTCATAATAAAAAAAAAACGAAGACCCTCAAGTGGTCGACCAACACTTGAGGAGGCTCTCGTTAGGCAGATGGAGCAAGGGCTTGATTCAGTGCGCGGTACTCCTGGACACGGCTCGTATTGTAAGGAGCTTCATCTCTCTGGAGCCCTGACCGGTAGCTTGAACTCTGTGCCATTGGGCTACTATTCTATATATTTTTGATCATACATTAAAATATTTGAAAATGTAAAAAGTATAGAAATAAAAAAAACCTCCATCATGCTTGTAAATCCCACAAGGGTATGCTCCAATCTGGGTCGACTCCCTGTTCAGACACTGTAATTTAGTTTCTCCATGAACAGATTCTAGGAGCCCGGAATTTATTTATTTATTAGTTTGGATTAATTTTTCTCGGTTCAGTCAGCTCTTTTCAATATTAGCGATATCGAGGTCAAGAACAAGCTCTGTCAGTAATTAAAAATTTTTATTAGTTCTTTATACATTGGACTTAAATTATTCTCCTGCCCTTATCCCAATTTATTTGGGGTCGTCGTAGTATTTGTCTTCTTCTTCCATACTCTCTTCTTCTTCTACTTCTTCTTCGTCATCTCATCAGACACCTCTTTTCGAGCCACATCATCTTTCACACAGTCCATCCATCATTTCTTTGGTCTTCCTTTAAACTAGACTTTAATATCTCAGGGCACGCCACCATAGTGGCGATAAGTCCCCTCTTTGAGGAGTGGCTAGAGAGGCGCCACGGCGCCCTCACCTACCGCCTGACGCAGGTCCTCACCGGACACGGTTGTTTCGGGAGGTTCCTGCACCGAATCGGGCGGGAGGAGACGCCCGGGTGTTTCCACTGCGAGGATCGTCCGGAGGACACGGTGGAGCACACCGTGGAGGTCTGCCCCGCTTGGGCGGAGCACCGCCGTGTCCTCGTAGCGGCGATTGGCGGCGGCGATCTCTCGCGTCCGGCCTTGGTTCAAGCCATAGTCTGGAGCGAGAGGGAATGGGAAGCCGTCACCTCCTTCTCCGAAGCAGTCATGCTAGTGAAGGAGGTGGCGGGACGTGAGAGGGAAAGAACCTCACGTCCCAGTCGCCGCGGGAGACGCCCTGGGCGTCGGGGGTCACGTGGTGGCTCCCGGCCACCGTAGGCGCGTGCCTGTGGACGGCGAGTTATGGGCCAGCTCGCCGTCCGGCCGTCTTATGACGACAGGCCGTGTCGACGGCGCGTTCGTGTTCCACGTGCGCCTCAAAGAGATGTCAGCAAATAAGTAGGGGTCCGCAAGGGCCGATGCCTGCCAGGGCTGCGGGACTGTTCGAAAGAGATACCGTGGCTCTGGAACACAAAGGGCAAAGAAGGAACATGGATGGGTTTTAGTCAGTACAAGTCTGACACTCCCTTCCGCTCCGCCCAGAGTGGGGGGGGTCATTTGATGATTTCCCATCCGGAAAAAAAAAAAAAAGACTTTAATATCTTACGAAATATGGGTATAGGAACTACCTGTACCGAGTGGTTGCAAGCGGTACTGCTGAGCATGAGGTCCTGGTTTCAATTCCCAGGTCGGGCAAAGTGTTATTGAGTTTTTCCATCAAGAATTTCTCAGTATCGGTAACGGAGTCTGGATTTGTGCCCGGTTGATGGCAACAGGTTCGCCCCCATCATCACCATTTCCGCCGAAAGACATCCACTGCTGAACATAGGCCTCACATTGACCGGTCCTGTGCGTCTCGCCTCCAGCGGATCCCCGCAACCTTCACCATCGGTTCGCCTTCCATCGCCACGTCTTCCGGTTCCGCTCGCCCCCAATTACACGGGAATTGGCAAATTGTGGGAGCACCATTACATACAGATTTAAGAACTGTTGACATGAGAAATTGGTGAGAAAAAGCCAGAATTTGGTCACAATGGAAATGAATGCTTAACCCGGCAAGCCTTCAGATGATGATGCACCATCCTAACCCTTCGGGGAACAGCCGTAATGTTATGTAATGACGTGTCTGTCTACTATAAACAACCCGCCATTACATAGAACCAGAGGGAAACGTCGAATGGAACCCGACACTATTTTGAAAACAGCCCGCCATCTTTGTTTTGAGCCGATGAACTGACGATGTTGTGGACTTATGGTGGTGTTTGGTGTTATTGGAGAATGATCGGGTTTGCGGATACGTGAAATGAAAATTTAACTTGGTAATACGTGTAACACGGACCGATTAATCTATCTATAGGTCGCTGGCTAAATCCGGCTCGAAGGACCAAAAACAGGAATGGGTAATATCCTCCATCTTTACTTAAACATCGATACAAATAAATAAACAAGCAAGCAAGCAAGGAGCTCGTGGCTAAGTAATAACAGCCGCTCGGATCGATATTTAGGTTAAGCCGCGCTTGCCTAGGTTGGTCTGTGGATGGGTGACCACCCATTACATACCGAGTTTCCTCCGTGCCTCGGAAAGCACGTTAAGCCGTTGGTCCCGGCTGTAATTTGTAGATCTTTGACAGTCGTTATAGGTAGTCAGTGGCCCAAAAAGTCTGACAACCAGTCTTACCAAGGGGTATCTTATTACCCAGTACTAACTGGGTTGTGGAGGTCAGATAGGCAGTCGCTCCATGTAAAATACTGGTATTCAGCTGCATCCGGTTAGACTGGAAGCCGACCCCAACATAGTTGGGAAAAGGCTAGGCAGATGATGACAAATAAATAAACAAAATAACAGCTTTTCACTGAATGCATATGAAAGTATATGTATACGATCCTTATAAAAAAAACCTTTTTAACTGGAACTTTTACTGGCAGAGAGCTGATGTTATAAGGAGTAACTTAGGCTACTTTTTATAGAAAAAAGGTTACGGTTCCGTGTAAAACCCTTGAATTTGTTAACAAAATCAGATTTATTTTATAATAATTTCACGCGGACGAAAGTCGCATGTCACAGCTAGTAACCCATATCTTTGATTACCCATTATACGGAATAGCCCTCATATATGGGTTAACCATTTAAATATTGCTTATTAACCCCAGAATGAAAGAGACTAAGCACCGACCGCGGGCTAACGCTGTCACTTTCTTGCATATTTTCTATGTACAAAAATGAACTCTGTGCGTGAACCGGTTATTATAGGCTGATTACCCTGTAATACGGGTTATCCAGTACTCTAAGGTTTTTCACCTAACACTACAAATAACCCGAATCTTCTTTATTCTTTATCGTGTGGTTAGTGCCTAACCTGGTGTCAGAGTTTTTATGCCGCCCATGGGCCGCTGACTTGGTTTTAAATGCCGTCGAGAAATATCTCTCAGAAATGCTGGTTTCATTACGATGTTTTCCTTTTCCGAAGCAAGTGATAATTTATTTTATACAATACGCCCATGAATCCGCAAAGTCAGAGACGAACAGCAGCAGAAACAAACATAGATGTCATCATCATCTGTATAGCGACTGCCTATCCGACCTCCACAACCCAGTTAGTACTGGGTAATACGATACCCCTTGATAAAACTGGTTGTCAGACTTTTGTGCCACTGACTACCTGTAACGACTGTCAAAAATATAGGTACAAATGACAGCCGGAACCAACGGCTTAATGTGCTTTCCGAGGTTCGGTGGAAACTGTGTGGTCACCCATCCACGGACCAACGGATCTGGGACATTTGCGCGAAAGACATATGCGCGAAGGACACTTTCGCGAACCCACTTGCGCAAAAAGACATATGCGCGCATGGACTTTTGGGCGATTAGACTTTTGCGCGAATGGACTTTTGCGCCCATAGACACTTACGCGCATAGACACATGCGCGCAGCGACACTTGCGCAAATGGACACTTGCGCGAATGAACTTTTGCGCGAAAAGACACTTCCGCGACTAGATTTACTCGCGACTGACTACGGTTAATCTGTAGAGTAAACATAACATCATATTATTTCGTATTTTCAATGAGATAGAGACAGAGAAGTGGCAACACTGCCCGAGTCACATGTCAAATTATTTTTTCGTATCTACCATGAATAGTGTTGCCAGAAATAATTATTGTTTAATCGATTTTTACTCTCTGTTCAAGCTTTTGGGTTTCATTAATGTCGATTTTTAAGGTAATTCAGTTGTTTTAATGTCTATTATGACAAATGTATATGATAATGTATAGAACATTCTTGTTACTTTGTACAAAAAAGATTAATCAATCGATTCCGATTTAGAAGAACCTCAGTGTTATGTTTACTCTACAGCTAACCTAACCTAACCATTCGCGCATAAGTCCTTTCGCGCATGTGTCTTTGTGCGTAAATGTCCGTTCGCGCATAAGTCCATTCGCTCAAGTGTCTATGCGCGCAACTGTCTATGCGCCCAAAGGTCCATTCGCGCAAAAGTCTAATCGCCCAAAAGTCCATGCGCGCATATGTCTTTTCGCGCATGTGGATTCGCGCAAGTGTCCTTCGCGCAAATGTCTTTCGCGCTAGTGTCCTGATACCCGGACCAACCCAGGCAAGCACGGCTTAACCTGAAGATCGACCCGAGTGGCCGCTATTTAGCCACAAGCTCCTTAACAAAATTTGGAGTAACAGTCTCTATCATAATTAAAAACCAGAGATAATCTTAGTCAAGTCACATAAGGACCATGCAGATTAGAGTCTGAGTTGTCTTTGGAAGATTCTATCTTCAAATATGAAATCTCTTTGGTGGTAGTACTTCCCCAGACGAGTAATTTCACAAAGAGTTCTACATAATCGTGAGAATCACAGACAATGTTTGGCTTGTTTAACTAGAGTACAATCAAGTCTGCTGACCCACTGAGCGTTAATCAGCATGAAGGTAAGCGAGCGTTTACGCAAACGCCATAAAAGGTACGTAGCTTATAGCTAGGGTTGACTCCGAGAGGAAAATATCTCAATTTTTATTTATTTCGAAGATCTTTTTCGGCTTTATTACAGATGATGAAGGGACAGAGAAAATGACGAGCAGAGATTCAGAGAAGCGTCACCGTTATATGGTTGAGGTTACACGGACCTGAACACAGCGCTATGCTTCCACATTTATTGTAGAATGAGTTATAAGCAATTAGCTAACCCACTTTTGCATATATGGTTGAGATTTTTTAGAATACGAATCGATAGAATTTTATTTTTGTATTTTTATTTTTCTTATTGTAATCTATTGGCATACCACCATAATTGTAATTGCTTGTTTATGTTAATTTTATCCGCCATTTTGTACGCCATATATTGGCAAAACATAGTGAACATATTTTAGACAATATACTATCTGTAACCATACCTATGTTCAACTAAATAAATAATTGATTTATATTTTTTTAAATATTTTATTAACTTTGGTCAATAAAATAAAATATAAAAGAATAAAGAAAAAGAACGACTCAAACACATCTAATAGAATAAACGCGATTCACAAAACAACATGTCGTAAAAAAAAGTGAACCATTTTCACTTTTGAAATTATTAAAAAAAATAAAAGCAATGAAAACGGACTTACAACTGAACTGCGAATCAGTTATTCGGACGTTATGTCAGCGTGGGTAAAGACCGCGTGTGGTGACACCCCTACTACCCCCACTCCAGTGATTGGGACCTAATGAATGCCCCAGATTTCCAAGTAACGAAGTTAGAACCTAGTTCTAAGTGTAGACCGGTTTATATTAGCATATATTCACGGTATCACCTACTAAAACAGGTTAGGTTGTTACACTTCCATCCAAGATATGTAAGATACAGTGTTGCGTCGGTCTGGGCATGTGATGAGGAGGGACGCATTCCATGTAACTAAAAGAGTAATGAAAATAAATGTTGATGGATGGAGAGGAAGACCAAAGATGGATGGATTGTGGGAGGAAAAAGGACTAAATGATAGCGTGACGATTGACAGGGAAGAGTGGTAGAAAACAACGTGTTGCGTCGGTCTTTTTGCAGTTGAATGACACTGTCACAAGGGCGCTGTTGTTAAACCTCTATGAATTTGTCTGTGGTATTGGACAAAACAAGACGGCGGCGGTGGTTCCTATTATGGACACGTGCCAAAAGATCGCAGACGTACTACAATAGAGGCTATCTTGGTATAGAAGAAATATCGTAGAAAAAATGTTATCCCATGTCAAAAGTGACAGCTGTCAAAGTCAAGTTTGACGCGTCACACTTGTACCGACAGCAACCAGTTTACAAATTTCGATTTTGTTCCGTTGTTCCGTATACCGTTACCTAGAATATTTAAATTCCTTTGATACACTTAAAAAATAATGTCATACGTCATTAGGAAAGTCCCACATAGACCGAGCAGCGGTTAATGTTGCAAATGACGAAAAAAAGAGAAATTGACAAAATCCATTTTTAATAATGGCAACATTATCATTTGGGTCTACTTTTGTTATGTCACGCGTAATGGAAATGGTCAAGTGATGTCATAAAAATGATGGTTATTTTTATAAAGATTTCTTTGCATAACTATGTTTAGGGACTACCCGACTACCTCGTTGGTGTAGTGGTCGCAAGAACGACTGTTGAGCAAGAGACCCTGGGTTCGATTCACACTTAAACACAACAGACACAGTATGGTTTCACTATATGACACACAGAGGTGTGTCATAGGCAGAGGCCTAACCACAGAAATACAGACGTGATGTTATGTTAGAAGAAATTCGTCATGGTGTCATTCACGTCCATACTAATAACTGACCATACAAAGATCATACATGAAGGTCATGTAATTGTTTAATTTCGACAAAAAACAATAGGTTTTTTATCAATAGGCGTTATTACCTCATGGGCCGTCAGTTTTGTTTTAAACATACACATCGTTTTGACATAACCTTGATAAAACAGCCTATATTGTCCCCACTGCTGGGACACAGTCCTCCTCTCGATAAGAGGGAGTGGGCTGTTATCCACCACGCGGGCCCAGTGCAGGTTGGTAGATGTCACATGTCTTTGATATTTTGGTTCTAGGTCAAGCCGGTTTCCTCACGATGTTTTCCTTCACCGTTTTGAGAGCACTGGTTATCATCTGCCTAGCATTTTCCCAACTACGTTTGGGTCGGCTTCCAGTCTTACTGGATGCAGCTGAATACCAGTATTTTACATGGAGCGACTGCCTCTCTGACCTCCAAAACTCGGTAAATACCTGGATAATACGATATCCCTTGGCTAGACTGCAGACTTTCGGGCCACTTGACTTTGGAAAAAATTCTTTGCATAAAGTCAATAAGGGATACAGTCTGCGCCATTTTTATTTCAAGATATTTGCCGTCTCCTAAATTCTACTTCCTACTTAATAATAATATTATAAATGCGAAAGTTTATGAATATGTACGGATGTTTGTTACTATTTCACGCAAAAACTACTGAACGAATTTGGATGAAAATTAACACACAGATAGTTTATAACCTGGATTAACATATAGGATACTTTTTATCCCGATAGTATGAGCCCGTAGGACAAATTACCGAACTCCACACGGGCGAAGCCGCGAGCATAAGCTAGTATAAAATATTCTACGTTTTATTTACGAACGGTGGTTCCATAATATCTTTGGAAAGTGTAACGTGTGAGTTCAGCCTAATATCCATACTTTTGTCTAAAATCTTCATATTTTCACTTAAGGCTTACGCAATAAATAATGACGTGCTTAGCTCAATTTAGTTAATTTATAAGACAATTACATTAATTGTTTAATTGTGTAATGTAATTATTGTAGGCAATTAGGGAAGTGTAGTAACTTTTTAGTTTTCATTTTAACTGACTTTTTTGAATGTGGTTTTTTAAAGGCAATTTTACTTTTAGGATTTCGTACCCGAAGGATAACCAAAGGATAACCTATTACTAAACCTCCACTGTCCCTCCGTCTGTCTGTCAGCGGGCTGTATCTCATGATCCGTAATAGTTAGACAGTTGAAATTTTCACAGAATGTGAAAATTGCCGCTATAACAACAAATAATAAAAAATAATTAAAGGGGTACGACGATGGTACGGAACCCTTCATGCGCGAGTCCGACTCGCACTTGGTCGATTTTTTTGTTTATTTTAATGTTTTTTTTCATTCATCTTATAAAACAGTGAAAAATTGACATACTGTTAAGAAGCAAATATCGAATACCTTTTTGAAATAAGACAATAATTCTGGAATTATATTTTTATTCAATGTGTTCCCCATTTGTTCCATATTTTTTTTTACTTTTCTAGCTCATAGGAGTTTTTTTTTTTGCAAACTTTTAAGGCATTTCGGTAGACCTGACCAGCATTAGCATATAGATATTTTTTATTCCGGTAGTTCGTCATTTCTGTCGTGGAGGAGCTCGTGGCTAAATAATAACAGCCGCTCGGGTCGTTCTTAAGGTTAAGCCGCGCTTGCCTAGGATGGTCTGTGGCTGGGTGACCACCCATTACCTACTAACATAGCAAGTTTCCTCCGTGTCTCGGAAAGCACGTTAAGCCGTTGGTCCCGGGTCATTTGTAGATCTTTGACAGACGTTACAGGTAGTCAGTGGCCCGCAAGGATAGTCTGACAACCAGTCTTACCAAGGGGTATCGTATTACCCAGTACTATCTGGGTTGTTGATCTCAGATAGGCAGTCGCTCCACGTATAATAATAGTAGTCAGCTGCATCCGGTTAGACTGGAAGCCGACCCCAACATAGTTGGGAAAAGGCAGGCAGATCGTGAGTTCCTAATTTCCGATACACGTAAGCGAAGTTGCGGGTAAAAACTAGTACGCACGACGGCCAATCAAGCTTTACAAAACCAGTTTATGCGGATCTCTCATTGTATAGGAAATCTATACAAAGCGAGACCATGTTATACTGGAGATGTACAGCTTCATGTGCCGCTGTGTGTACATAATAGATGTAAGATATCTATTTTTACTACCAACTACTCATAGTTACAAAAGAAACATGTTTAATATACAGACCACGAGTTTACATAAAGCGAAGTCAACATGTTATGCGCGGACTGTGGTCGACACTTCGCAGGAAATTACATTTTTCCGTTTATGTTAATACTTTTGTACTTATGCCATGTTCAATATTGACATAATATCTTATTGATGTATCACGAGCGATTGTGTGACGTTTTTATATTATTATAATGTTTCATTTGTAGGTGGAACGGTCGCAGAAGGCTATATTACTAATTTATAAAGAGGTAAAATTTGTAAGTTTGGATGTCGGGGATAATCTTCGAAACTGCTGATCCGATTCCGAAAATTCTTTCGCTAATGGGAAGCTACATTATCCCCGAGTGTCTTAGGATATTTTCGAAATGTTACCGTGGGATAGTTTTTGGCCACAACGCGATCGAAGCCGCGGGCAAAAGCCAGCTTGCCAGCCTGCCAGCCCTGTTCCCGATAGAACACCGTTATCGGGAACAAGGTCCAAGCTACCGGCTGTCAGGGCTCCAGAGAGCGGAACCTCCTGACAATACAAGCCTTGTACTGGAGTACTGCTTTCAGAATTAAGCCCTTAATCCAGCAGCCTGGTGAAAGCCTCCTCAGGTAGTCTCTCTTTATTGATCATTTCTCTTATCTATATACATTTTTAAATATGAAAAAAAGAAAAGTATGCATAACATTTAAAAATATAAAAAATAGATGGCCCATCGGCATCAGGAACAAGGTCCAGGCTGACGGTGGTCAGGGCTCCAGAGAGAGGAACTGCCTCACTAAGCGTGCCGTGTCCAGGAGTACTGCTTTCTGAATCAAGCCCTTGACCCAGCCGCGCAATGAGAACCTCCTAAGGTGTTGGTCGAGGCTCTTTGCTATTAGTCCATTAACCGTAACGACTATCAGTACAATGAATGCTGCGTATTCTCTTTTGTAATTATTGTTACCATTGTCTGAATTTGTTTATTATTATTATCAACACAAGATACAATCGCACACAATGATTAGGATATCTTATCAACGTAAGATTTTCCATGAAATCTTTTCTTAAGACTTGTCGAAGGTAATGTATGGAACAATAAACAAGATCAGATTATTTGAGACTAGCTGTGCGCCGCGATTTCATCCGCCGCTTCTGACTTGTTTTATTTTTGTTCGGCTTCTATCGGTAGCGTGATGTTATATAGCCTATAGCCTTCCTCGATAAATGGGCTATTCAACACTAAAAGAATATTTCAATTCGAACCAGTAGTTCCTGAGATTAGCGCGTTCAACCAAACAAACAAACTCTTCAGCTTTATAATATTAGTATAAATTGAGATTGGATTGGTTTTTTATTTTATTTTTTGACTGAGGTTTTTTGATTATTTGGTACATAGCGAACTCAAAACAAACAGTAAAGAAGGTAAATATCCCGTTTCTAGTGTTAATGTTAAGATCAGATTATTTGTTTTTTTTTAGGAGCTCGTGGCTAAATAAGAGCAGCCGCTCGGGTCGATCTTTAGGTTAAGCCGTGCATACTGAGGTTGGTTCATGGATGGGTGACCACCCATCACATACCGAGTTTCCTCCGTGCCTCGGAAAGCACGTTGCACCGTTGGCGCTGTCAGTTGTAGATCTTTGACAGTCGTTACAGGAATCAGTGGCTCGAAAGTCTGACAACCAGTCTTAGCAAGGAGTATCGTATTATCCAGGACTAAATGGGTTGTGGAGGTCAGATAGGCAGTCGCTCCATGTAAAATACTGGTATTAAGCTGTATCCAGTTAGACTGGAAGCCGACCCCAACATAGTTGGGAAAAGATTTTAAGGACCAACGGTTTAACGTGGTTTCCGAGGCACGAACGCAACTTGGCATGTAATACCCATCCAAGGACCAATCTGGGCAACCGCGGATAACCTGAAGACCCGAGCGGCTGTTATTATATAGCCGTCCTCTTAAGCTATAAGAATGTTATATGTTAACCCAAAATACAACATTTTTGCCTGCTTTGCTGCAGTGCAACAAATTAGCACTATTATACAAAAACTCTGACCAACCAACTGTTTATTTCTCTCTAAACACAGCTAGTCTATATTATTACTAACTATTACAAATATCTCAGACAAATATTTCAGTAGTAATCATTTCTTTATATTTTTTGTTAGACTTAAGGTGGTTTCACACGATCGTCGCGTAGAGGCGGATGGATTGCCGAAATATAAGGTATCAATATTCTCTTGATGGCGAAGCTTCTAACTTTGATAGCTTCACTTTACACCAAGACAGACGGTTCCCTTTAATGAATTTTCTGTAAGATTTTAACCAGGGTAGTGGACAAAGCAATCAATTGACATAGGTAAGTACACCAGTCGCCAGCGCATCAAGTTACCACAAACTGTCAAATTTTCTCATTCGATTTTGAACTTTACCTTCAACATTTTATGGTTTAACATCATTTGGAGAAATCTGACAGTTTGTGGTAACGTAATGATGAGCTGGCGACTGTAATTATTATGAGCTGCTGTCAAAACCCGACTCCTCATAGATTTTATATGGCAATACCTACCTGTAACATCACTAATTTGTCTACTCAATGATTCAACTACTTATAGATTTGAAAGAAACATTTTTTTTACAGTTTATTGAAAACGAATAGCTTTTTCAGGACTAAAATGAAGTGTTGGTGTGGGCATGTGATGAGGAGAGATGAAGTGCATGATGGAGAGGGAAAGGAAGGCCAAATAAAAGATGGATGGACTGTGCTGGGCATGATTTAAAGAGAAAGGAGTAAATGATGCCGTGACGTCTGACAGGGGAGAATGGAAGAAGAAAACGTATTGCGCCGACCCGAAGTACATTAGGATTATAGGTTAATGACACGTGTAGGATTATGAAGAACAGAGTGTAAGGTTCTTCATCCCCCATAGAAAGGGGAGGATCCTCCGACCAGACGAGTGTTGTGTCCGGTGGGTTAATGCCCGACAGTTCTTGTCGGGTTTTCTATATAGTCTTAGTCGCGAATAACTTTAACGGCGCAATTTAGGAATTTGATGTTAGTTCTTCATTTGTGTCATAGATGGCGCTATACTAAATTTTGTACTATATTGCTGTAGTACTTTTTGTAGTGCCGCCACACACGTCTCGTGGGTGTGAAACCACCTTAAAGCTTCGGATTCACGCTTGGTTGCTGGCTGTTCAGCGACTATGCGCCTTTTACTTTCCCGTGCGAGTTGGAACGGATATTAACTAGAACTAGGTCATTGGTAGTCTGTGGTCGGCCAGTTAAATACTTGGGGCGACTGGTTTACGAACTATATCACGTGTTTTTGTTGATTTTATATGCGAAAAATTTCCTTTAAAGAGGTGTTTTTGTGCCTCTACACACCGAAGGGTTACGCACAAGAGTAGTACACCCATTTCACCAGTGATGTTAATGTCCCATATGGGGGCAAGCCTATTGCCATCAACCAGGCACAATTCCCAATGAAAAAACCCAATTTCCCGATCTGGATATCAGTCCAAGGACCTCATGCTCAGCAGTGGACGAACGAGACAGTCGAGTTGTTTTTTTATTATTGAAGTTTTATTGGATAATTAAAAGTGTCCATGGAGTTTCATTCCATGTTCGTCTCCATTGACGTTTCCGTTTTGGAATGGGTAACTAGCTTTCAACGTTCTGAGAAACTGACCGACTCCGAGACAGTTCAAAAGTGCTTGTCAATGGTGTGATTAAAAATTCTTCGAGTTATTGTTTTTGAAAAGATGATTTTATATGAGTTTTTCTTGTAGTTATTAATGAAAGTAAGGACATATTATTGGACAATTAAAATGCTTATTCGAAACAGAATAAACCCTGTTTAATTGCTATCCTAAAACAGGTCTCCGATTAAGATAAAAAGTAACGGTATGGTGTCGCCTGTGCTCGATTCGGACCAGTTTTCTTAAAATAAACTTGCAAATAATCAAAAACTACGTCATTGGGAAGTTTTAAGAAACAGAAATATTCGCAATTTTATACCGTTACACATACACATCTGAATTCGTATTTGATTACTAAGAAAGCCTGACATTCCATGCTAATGGTTTTAGAGTGAATGTGGGTTTGAAAAAGTTGAGATTACTCGAAAACTACTGGTTAGATTTTCATAATAATTTAATTGTTGGAAAGCTAACAAAATTCCGCTAAATATAGGTTAAATGCTTCAAATTAATAAATTGAACTGGTTGTAAAAAACACGTCAAAAATAAAATATTTTTTAAAATGGGATCGGTGTGTCCTACCCGACCACTCTGAGAAGAAACACCCAAAACAAAGTCAGAGGTCCCCCATCTCTATTAAAGTCCAGACATATAATGTTGATTCACCCAGAAAGCCTGTATTAGTTACAAACCAGGTCAAACCACGTATAAAAACTCTTAGTCAAGCAAATCAATGACGCTTAATTGCAAACCAAATCGGTAAACGAAGAAAAAACCACCGATTTCTTAATCCAACTGAAGGCTGAACACAATATAATGAAATTTCACTTCAAAAACTCCGTTAGAACGTGAAGCACACATTAAAAACTATTACCAAAAGGTCACTACATTACTCAATATCGAACAACACACGCAACATCGCGATTTTAACAAAGAAAAAAATTACACTTAAAAAAAAACAAAAAAATCACTAACTTATCTTCCTGTTAGCTCTGATATAATCTATCATACGACTAACTGATCTGATAGCCATCGTGAAAATAAGCGAATTTTTTGCAAAATTTCAAATTTGGAATCAAGCGCGATTGGCTGAGCGCGGCGGCATCACGCAGTACGAATGCGCAAGAGTGACTGGCCGTTGCTACTTCGAAACGTTACATTTTACGTTATTCTGTTGTTTTTTTAGTGTTCCGTGCAAACGCGGAAAACTGCGTTTTCTGTTTACGTTTTGGACGCGTTATAATGTAAGTTTATTATGCTGATTTAGTACCTAAGTTGTCGTGTTTATAAGAAGGTCATTATCTACTCTAGTACATAAATTATACATAGATCATGAATCGAGTACATGCAGACGTGTACCTAATACCTAATACCCACATTTTCTCCAGTTATGTCTAAGTCCTGCTCATCTTCTGCCTAGCCTTTTCCCAACTATCTTAGGGTCTAACCGGATGCAACTGAACACCAGTATTTAACATGGAGCGACTGCCTATCTGACCTCCACAACCCAGTTAGTACTGGGTAATACGATACCCCTTGGTAAGATTGGTTGTAATATATTCGGGCCAGTGAGTACCTGTAACGACTGTCACAGATCTACAAATGACAGCCGGGACCAATTGAGCCGCGTTTGCCTAGGTTGGTCCGTGGGTGGGTGACTACCCAGTAGGTACCGAGTTTCCACCGTCAATCCAATAGACATCCCACCACAGTTTTCGCTGATAGAATGTCATGTTTTCTAGGTCTTTATGGGTCATTTTGCACTAACAATCTATACTTTACTGACTTTACGCATAAAGCTGAAGAACTTTTTTGTTTAATTAACGCGGAAATCTCGGGATCTACCAGTTGGATCTGAAATTTTTTTTTGCATTTTGACAGCCCATTTCTTGAGGAAGGTTATAGGCTATTTACCATCAGGCTATGACCCTTAGGAGCCCAGCAAAACGAGTAGAACTGCGAGGCACAGCTAAGGTTCCTATGTCCAGGTTCACCTTTCAACTCGCTACCGTCATTTTAGTTCTTAGAACAGACTCAACGTTTTGAAAACAATACTTATATGAATCAGTATTGTCTCCGACTATTGTGATTTCAAGTATTAATGTAACAATAGGCAGGGTTATCCGACTTACGTGGTAGGACAGAGGTTATACAACATCACGCCTGTAATCCCCGAACGGTAAGGCAGAGGTGTACTTGATCGTACTCCCGCATTTATATCTAGTCCCATGTGGCGGCGATTCTATTGCCATCAACCGGGCATAAATCCAGGCTCCATGGCTGCTACTAAGAAGTTCCTGATGGAAAAACCCAATAACCCACAGCTGGGCCACATGCCTCCTCTCTATGGGAGAGAGAGAGGGGCTGTAATCCACCACGTGGGCCATGTGCGGGTTGGTAGATGTGACATGTCTTCGAGTTTTCGGTTCTACGATATGCCGGTTTCTTCAAGGTGTTTTGAGAGCAGTGGTGATGAAAGTTAAGTGTCTACCTGATTTTGAACCCACGACGTGTTAGCCGGGGCCATGAGATAGATGTCCATTTCACGTTCAAGCTAATCTAGCAGTCTAACCTTTTTCCAACTATGTTGCGGTCGTCTCCCAATCTAACCGTGTGCAGCTGAATACCAGTATTTTACATAGAGCGACTGCTTATCTGACCTCCACAAAACAGTTACGGTGTATATATAGTATACTATTTGACTACAGTAGACACTACGTGGAGTGGTTGTTCCCAAAAGGAAGCTGATAGGAATCGTGTGCTTAGATACCTTCGGGACTGTTAGGTAACACTAAAACCTTTGTAGATATTTTACGAAAATTATGCTAGCCTGCTCATTTGCCTAAAGACAAATTTGGATGACAAAACAATTCCATTTTAGTCAAGGCCAAGTTATTTGTGAGTTCTTTCTTAGTATAATTAGTAGTAACTTCAAGGTTAAGGACTTTGTTTAAACGCCATCAGTTTAGAAAGAAGCAAGAAAGAAAGAAAAAATATTTATTTGTCGCAAGGACATGACATGCATCATACAAAATTACAAAAAATAAACAATGAACTATAAATTAAACAGGACGGAACAAAAAAAAGAAAAATGTTAACAGCTTGCACGTCGTGACTGCGCCAAGCAGGTTACCACTCAGCATGATGCTGTGCTATACAGCCACAACACAGCGCTGGTTTTCAGTGGTCACCCGTGAAAAAACGTACGGAAGCCAAGACAGCATAAATATTTTAAATTTTTTTTTAAGCGTCGATCTCTTCACCACTGCTTTCAAAGCTATTTCGTTGGTGTAGTGGTCGCAAGCGCCACTGCTGAGCAAGAGGTCCTTGTTATCAAGTTTGTCTATCAGATTTCTGAGTTGAAGCTTCGTCTGGTTTTGCACCCGGCTGATGGCAAAAGACTCGGCACCATTACGGAGGACTTAAATACTTAGCGCTGCCTAATATATCGGGAAATACTTGCGCCATGTTATATGTTTAAGCTCTCAAAAAAGTGGAGAAAATCATCGTTAGAAAATCAGCATGGCCTAAAACTAAATGCTGAAGACATGTGGCATCCAGTATCCCACACTGACCCGCATGATGCATTAGAGTTGCGCCTCAATTAACAGCGAGAAGCAGCAGGAGTGCTACCGCAAGCGGCAGCATCGATGATGCGGTCAGCGGAACGCTCTTTTTCGCTCTTTAGCAAATGACGGTTCTGATCGAAGAAAAGGGATAAGAGCTGCTAGATGAGGCCCTTACGACTCACAGAGAGAGGCCTGTGTCCCAGCATTAGGAACTTTAAAAAAGGTCGTTTGTTCGAAGCCACTGAACTCTTAAACAACGCCAAAGATTTGAATAAATTAGCTCCAAATCCAATTTGTGCATTTCATAATTCCTAATCTTCACGCTATGGTCACTCTGAGTGTACAGAGTAAGTTTCACCATCATCCGAATAAATTATTTGTTTTTACAACAAAAAATGTCAGGTCAAGCCAATTTGTAGACCTTTGGTAAGTGTGCTAAAAAAATATTTGAGACAATGTCGAAGAAACGACATCATTGATAAAAATGTGATCAAGGTCGTGAGCTGTCATGCTGATCCAACAAAATATTGATGAATGACGATATTAAATCTTAATTTTAATTATATATACAGTCCCTCCATCTCAGACACAATGTGAGCGTGGACAACGCAGGATATGCCACACCTTCTCTCCTGCCCGTCGTGCACAAGTAATTGCACCCTCCAGGACTTGAATGAAGCAAACGACAGAGCTGTCCAGGTTGCTACGTACTGCACGCGTAGCATGATCACCGTAGAAAAGGGTTTTGTCGACGGAAGAATCAACAAAACGACAGATTTCTTTTGTTGATCTGTCATTTTTCGATTCTTCTGTCGATAAAACCCGTTTCTACGGTGGTCATACTTCGCGTGCTGGTTGGACAAAATCTGAGTCATAGATTAGAGAAGAAAAAGAAATCGCTTCATGTTAATTATTGGCATTCGGTTAGAGTAGCCGACAGCATGTTCTAGAACCAAAAAATTTAAAGACATTGTGACATCTACCAACCCGCACTGGGCCACGCTGTGGATTACAGCCCACTCCCTCTCATATAGAAGAGCCTATGTCCCAGCAGTGGGAACATCACAGGCTGTCTGTGCGATTATCAGCCATTTTGGATGTAAAAAGAATTCCTGTGACTGAACAGTTGTGTGGTAATCGGTTATCGTGGTAAGGACATGTGATGCGGAAGAATGAGGAAAAAGATGAGTATGAATGTAGATGGCTATAAGAGTAGAGAAAGACCAAAGAAACGATCGATGGACTGTGTGAAGGATGATATGGCTAGAAAGGAGATGACTGCTGAGATGACGAGTAATAGAGAAGTATCGAAGGAGAAGACATGCCGCGCCGATCCCAAATAAGCTGAGATAAGGACAGGAGAATGATGTCGGGGTCGGCTTCCAGTCTAACCGGATGCAGCTGAATACCAGTATTTTACATGAGAGCAGCAGTGGCCCAGTGGTGGCGGTCCCGACTTACGAGCAGTAAGTCGGGGATTCGAACCCAGGCAGGCGCATTACTTTGTGTAATTTATTTCATCACCACTGCTCTCAAAAACGGTGAAGGAAAACATCGTGAGGAAACCGGCATGTCCTAGAACCTAAAATTCGAAGACATGTGACATCTACCAACCCGCACTGGACCCGCGTGGTGGATTATAGCCCATTCCCTCTCATAGAGAGGAGGCCTGTGTCCCAGCAGCGGGGACATTATAGGCTGCTGCTATGCTACATGGAGCTACTGCCTATCTGACCTCCACAACCCAGTTGGTAGTGGGTTAACTGGGTAATACCCCTTGTTAAGACGGGCATTGTAACGACTGTCAAAGATCAACAAATGACAGCCGGGACCTACGGCTAAGCATGTTTGCAGGAGCACTAATGTAATAAGAATTACTATTGAACTAAATACGTGTTATATTCATGTTTTATCTAGTACAATGGAGTATGTAACACAAGAATTATTAGAACAGCTGTGCTATATTAAAGACAATAGAATAAAAAGACTGTTTATTTAAAAACATTGTTGAAAAAGTAAATGTTTCATGTTTACATATTATTTTAAGACTAGACTAGAAAAGATACATAACATCAAGCCTAGGTATATCCTTGAAGGCTTAAACAATGGTACAGTCAACCCACATTTCACCAGTTATGTTCAAGTTCCATGTAATAGAGGGCGACCCTATTACCATCAACAAGGCATAAATCTGAGAAATTCCTAATGGAAAACTTCAATAATACTTTGCCCGTTCTGGGAATCGAACTCAGGACCTTGTGACCAGCAGTATCGCTTGTGACCATTACACTAAAGAGGCAATTATGTCTGCCTACCCTTTCCGAGAATCTAATTGCGTTATGTTATGTAAGGCTACATAATGTAATCTAACTAAATACATATTTGAGAACAAAAAACCTTAAGGCATCCGGCGGAAATTGTCTTAAATTCGGCCTTCGAATGTCACATAGGATTATTTCAAAATTAGCGACCCACACCAGTTTTGCATGGTTACATAATCATTCTCTTGCCCTTATCTCAATTCATTTGGGGTCGGCGCAGCATGTCTTCTTCTTCCATACTTCTCTATTACTCGTCATCTCATCAGACACCTCCTTTCTTGCCATATCATTCTTTACACAGTCCATCCATCGTTTCTTTGTTCTTCCCCTGCTCATATACTCATCCATAGTTTTGCATGGTTAATGTGACTTTAATATTAATGTATAATAATTTTCCCCTTAAGTTTAAGGGGAATGCGGGAGTCGCAGATCAAAGGGTCTATTCTATGTGACCTAGTATATTATACTAGGTCACATAGAATAGACCCTTTGATCAAAGGGTATATTATATTGATCTGCGACTCCCGCATTCCCCTTAAACTTAAGGGGAAAATTTATGAAACATTTGCTAGACCTGCTGTCTCGTATAGATCAGAATGTTTGGCCACAAAAGGGATGAATGAAAGGCATTTGCATGTGGCTGAGATGAGAAAGCTAAAGGGGATGTGTGGTGTAACGCGAATAGATAAAATAAGGAATTAGTAGATAAGAGGAAGTCTGAAAGTGGCTCCGGTAGTATGGTAGTCTGTTATCGTGGTATGGACATGTGATGCGGAGGAATGAGGAAAGTTTTGAGTATGAATGTGGATGGGTATAAGAGTAGAGGAAGACCAAAGAAACGATGGATGGACTGTGTAAAGGATGATATGGCAAGAAAGGAGGTGTCTGATGAGATGACGAGTAATAGAGAAGTATGGAAGAAGAAGACATGCTGCGCCGACCACAAATGAATTGGGACAAGAGCAAGAGACTGATGATGATACTAATAGTCACATAGACCACGAAAATCGCCTTTAATTTATAATAAAGTTAGACTCATGACAACCAGTCTAACCAGGGGTCTATCGTAATACCCAGTACTGGGTTGTGGAGGTCAGATAGGCAGTCGCTCCATGTAAAATACTGGTATTCAGCTGGCCGCAGCGGTTAGACTGGAAGCCGACTCAAGAATAGTTGGAAAAAGGCTAGGTAGATGATGATGATAGGTAGATGTAAGGATCGTGGCAGGTGGCGTCTAATGGGGAAAAGGCGTGAGTTTATGGTATGTACTATTTAGATAGATATGGATTCGTCTGGAGGAAGACCAAAGTAACGATGGATGGACTGTGTGAAGGATGAGATGGCTAGAAAGGAGGTGATTGAATAGAGAAGTATGGAAGAAGAAGACATGCTGCGCCGATCTCAAATAAGCTGGGATAAGGGCATGAGACTTATGATGATGGATTCATCAAGCACTAAATGATGAAATCAATTTGATTCAAGTGGCCATATTTAATGCCGGTGTCGAGTTGTAAGTAGACAAGACTAGAGGAACGGGTCTCAAACACCCGACCTCACGCTTACCAACCGACATCACACCAATATTCTATTGTCGCTTACTGCAATGTTTTGTTAACCGACTGCGCGTAGAGAGGTGCTGCTTTCATCACTCGCCATTACAACTGAAGGCCGTGCTAAATTGACCAACATTCATTAACATAAACAATTTGCTTGCAAAATATTAAATAGTTTGAGTTACTGGCGCTTGTGATTTGAGTTTAAAGGTCAGGAGGGCTCGTGGCTTGTAATAAGAGCTGCACGTGTGTGTGGCTTATTGAAGGTTAAGTGACTCTTGCCGGGGTCGCTCCGTGGATGGGTGACCGTCAATGGTGAAAATATGGTTGACATCCGTCCGAGTCTCCCCGGATTTGTCCTAATTTGGAAGCATCTCGATAAGTGTGTTATTATGTCTTGTGACTGTCTTTTCTTTTTTTTTAAAACGTCTTTTTTTTTAAAAAAAACGTTGCCACACTAGGAATTACTCCTGTATCGTGGGTATGTTTACAAACATTTAAATTCACATGCACAAACAGTCAGACCCGGAACAACTACCTGAAGGCCATACAAATATTTGTTCCGTGCGGGAATCGAACCCGCGACACGAAGTTCAGCAGTCGATCGCTCAGCCACTGCGTCAACCGCTTCGCTTCTTTTTGTTTTTTTGACATTCAAAAGTGCTTGTGATGTCCGATTAAAACCTGGGCACCTTTTGTATCAGGGGAATCCAGGCTCCAGGCCAGGTGAGGCAAGGCGTGTGGCATATTTGGACGCCCCGAACAGGGGGCGCAAATGTACCTAAGCAATTTCGTGCTCCACTTTTTTGTCATAGGAACTCTCATTACAACACGAGCAAAAAGAGAGCTACTGAATTCTATCTACCTATTTATTTTTATATAAAAGGCACCTACCCAAACAGTATTTCTGTTTCTCAGTCAAGTTACTTAAGCTTCGCCGGATAGCAGAACCCTTTGCGGTTTCACTGCGGGGGGCGTTGGGGGCGTCAGTATCACGTATTACAAGGGGGCTCTCTTTACGGGCATCGCTCATGGTTTGAACCCGGGACCTCGAGAGCCGCAACCGCTATCTAGCCACCCGAGCAACGAGGCACTGAAGTGCTCCTGTGGGACAAAGGATGAACCTCAGGTACTAACTTGGCGACGCAATATCTACTAAAAAAAGGTACGCGATGAAACTGGTACAATTTGGCCCTAGGTAGATGAAAACTTAGTCGAGCAGAAAAAAATAAGATCGGTACAACCGCGAGCATTCGTTACGATTTATTTGTTAAGCCACGAACATTTGTTCGCGATCACAGAATTTGATTTTCGTGCTTGACTAAATACTCAAGTTCGTTTCATGCATGAATGTTCTTGCGTTAAAAGCTCGCGAAACGAACGTTATCTTGTGCCAGTTTCATCGTGCGCCAGAAGGCTACTGGTGGCCGAAAGGGACTTTAAAATTTTAGAGGCCACGGGTACTTTAATCCGGTCCTCATGTTGTGGAGGTATGTAGGAGCGAGCGAAGCGAGCTCAAAATTTTTGCCAACCCGCTCCGTAAGATTTACTTACTCCCTCTCCACATGACGTCCAGCCTTGACTATCCAGGACTAATCTAGGCTACATAATTGTTGGATTTTTTTAGATTATCCGATGACCGTTAATTTTAGAAATAGGACGAAGTTTTATTGAATTATTCTACTTAGAATTTCAATTAAAGCTCGGAGTCTGGATTCGTACCCGGTTGATGGCAATCAGCTCGCTCCCTATTAGTTGGAAAACAACCATAACTAAATAGAAAAATGTGGGTGTAGGTACAGACGGCAGCACGTCAAGCTACTCCAATCTGTCAAATTTCTTTTAATAGATTTTCAAATTTATCGCTAAAGCATTAGGTTCAACATTGATTGGGAAAATTTGACAGTTTCGGGTAGCCTGATGTGATGGCATCTGTGTACAAGTCTGAGTTTCAAAATGATCTATCTGCGGTTTTAATCGTCAATTTTTGTAAGAGGTAAGCCGAAGCACATATCTTTAATATGTTTATATTTGTCTATAGAATACTGACTGTGCCATTTTTCAAAGGGAAGCCGGTAGGAATTCGCTGCGGGACTGTTCGAAAGAGATACCGTGGCCGTGGAACACAAAGGGCAAAGAAGGAACATGGATGGGTTTTAGTCAGTACAAGTCTGACACTCCCTTCCGTTCCGCCCAGAGTGGGGGGGGGGGGGGGGTCATTTGATGATTTCCCATCCCGGAAAAAAAAAAAAAAAAAAGCCGGTAGGAATCGAGTTGTATGGAACCTTCGCCACTAGTATTTAGGTATATTATATGTTTAATATCGTCAAGAGCGAATTACAAAACATATTATGTGTCGTTTACGTAAGTTAGAGAGAAGATATACTCGTATGTTTCAATAATTTTGATTGTCAAATATCTAAAGGGTGTAAATAGACCCTTACATAAACGAAAGGCACTTGTTCTCCCCGTCACTACGATAATTTTTTGTTCTAGACCATGCCCGGGAACCTTCCAGTTACGGAGATATTGGGGGTCAAAGTTCCAACTTTTTCACAAGTTTTTTTTTTTAAATTCATGTTTTTAATGTAAGATGTTTACTTTACACACCTCCACGACCCCCGTACTATTCAATCCATCCATCAGCACAATGCTATGAGTGCTTTCCATCGAGTCCTACCGTAAAACGTGATTTTTCACCCCAAAAAAAAAGTCGATTCCCAGCAATAATTTTTGCGTAAAGTTACTTAGTTTGATGTACAGAATGCTTGGTTGACGGATATGTGAAGGATCTGTTTACACCCGGTATAACATTATGCTGGACGAAGCATGTTAATTTATAAACATTAAGATCCTTGTATATTTTAATGAAGATATATAATTAGAGTTATTATATTTAGGAACTGCTAGCTGTAGCCCGCGACCATCGTTCGCGAGAAATTATTACTTCCCTGTTTGGATCGGATTCTGTTAACAATTTCAAGCGTTTTAATTTTTAAAAAAGTAGCCTAAGGTACTCCTTATAACATCAGCTACCTGCCAGTGAAAGTCCCGTCAAAATCGGTCCAGCCGTTTCGGAGATTAACCGGAAGAAACGGACAGACCGACAGACAGAAAAAATAAAAAAAATGTTATAAGTTTCGTATATTTCATATGCATTCAGTAAAAAAAACTGTTATTTTGAAAATACAAATAGACACTTCAATTTTATTTATTTGTATAGATAGTTGCAAAGACTACCTGGTTGGCGTGGTGGTCACAAGCACGGCTGTGAACATGAGGTCCTGGGTTCGGTTTCCAGTTCGGGCAATGTATTATTGGGAATTTCTCATTAGCAGCCACGGAGTCTGGATTTGTGCCCGGTTGATGACAAACGGCCACTCCCGTATTACATGGGACTTGGCACTTGACACTAACTGGCTAAATGTGGATGTACATTCTATTAGGTACACCTCTGCCTAACCCTTCGGGGATTACAGGCTTGATGTTATGTTCTGTATTAGTAAACAAATTACTAATATTATAAAGAGGTATTGTTTGTAAGTTTGGATATGGGAGTAATCTTCTGAACTACTTTTCCAATTCCGAAAAATCTTTCAATATTGAGAAGCTACATTATCCCCAAGTCTCATAGGTAATTTAAAACATCCCCGTAGGACAAATTCCGCCCGTAACGCGAGCAAAGCCGCGGCCTAAAGCTAGTAATTTTAGTTTTACACAGTAATTTACCGAAACGCCTACCAAAAAACATTAGCATCAAAATTCATAACTAAAATAAATTGCTCATAATACTTAAAATGGCGGCGCTCGCCGCGCGTGACCAATGCTTACAATAAATTATAATAAACGCTGACTGAAGAATGTTTGCGTGGAGATTATTGCTTTTATTTATCTTTTGTTTTTTAAGGAATATGTATGGTCTACATAGCGGATGTATATCACGCTAGAATTACCTAAATAAGTCAGCAGAGGCGTGTAGTTCATTCTCATTTTGCCAGTTATTTTTATGTCCCACTAGCTTTTTATTTTCATCCCTCTTTTTAACCGTTCGGGTCTAGATTTATCAAAAACGCTGAGACACGTATAAATTAATTTTCAATCGTCAAACTAAACACAAAATTTGAAGACTCCCATCTCCAAACTTCAAAACTGATGGTTTTTCATAGAAACTTCCATCCCCTATTTAATCCCTTTAGGGGTGGACATCCCAAAAATCCTTTCTTAGTGGATACTTCGACGGCACGGTTGGTGCAGCGGCTGAGTGATTGACTGCTGCGCTGCGTGTCGCGGGTTCGATTCCCGCACGGAACAAATATTTGTATGGCCTACAGGTAGTTGTTCCGGGTCTGGCTGTTTGTGTATGTGAGTTTAAATGTTTGTAAACGCACCCACGATACAGGAGAAATTCCTAGTGTGGGGCAACGTTTTTTATTAAAAAAAAAAAAAAAAAAATGTGAGTTTAAATGTTTGTAAACGCTCCCACGATACTGGAGAAATTCCTAGTGCAGGGCAAAGTTCTTACTCTTTACAAAGAACACACACTCCAAGTTTCATGTCTCTAGGACCTGCGGTTTGTGCTGTGTGTTGATATATCACCCAGTCAGTCAGTCAGTCAGTCAGTTTACTATTTTATATTATGTCCCATGTAATAAGCGGCGAGTCTATTACCAACAACCGGGGATATATTTGCAGTTTCCATGTGAAATATCATCATCAGTCCAGCTCTTGTCCCATGTTACTTGGGGTCGGCGCAACACGATTTCTTCTTCCATTCTCCTCTGTCAACCGTCACGCTATCATTTATACCTTTTTGCTCCACATCATTCCTCACACAATCCATCCACCGTTTCCTTGGTCTTCCTCTCCCTCTCCGTCCATCAACATTTATATTCATCACTCTTTTAGTCATATGCGTCCCTCTTCATCAGATGTCCGTGTGAAATATCTGATGAGAAAATTCTATAACTCGTTAACACTTACTAGAGATTGAACGGGGAATTGGATTTTCTGTTATTAAAAATGTTCAAAATTGCCATCTCATTTCAGCGTCAATCCTTGTCAAAAACGTGTCCACATCATCATCTGCCTGTTACCTGTTACCTTATCCCAACTATGTTGGGGTCGGCTTCCAGTCTAACCGGATGCAGCTGAATACCAGTACTTTACATGGAGCGACTGCCTATATGACCTCCACAACACAGTTAGTACTGGGTAATACGATATCCCTTGCTAAAACTGGTTGTCAGACTATCGGGCCGGAGGAAACTCGGTATACTATGTGTCATCCATCCCCGAATCAACCCAGGCAAGTGTGGCTTAACCTGAACATGTCAACAATGTGGGTAAATTAGAGGTATTTTTGACAGATTGAAACTGACATCAGCTGTTCCATACATTTGGACCGTGCAGGTATTGGAGTTTTGTAAGAAACAGCTGTTTTTTTTAATAACCGAAGAAACATTTATATGTGAGGGGTCAGAATGTTGGACTGAATACGTGGTAACCGTTTTGGCGTCGGTGTACCTTCCACCTTATACATATAAGGTTCCATTAAAATAGATGGACAAACTTTTAGAAATCATTCAACCCGCAAAATAAGGACAATGTTAAAAAAAATAAGTAAAACTCATTAGATTCTTACAAGAAAAAAAAAGCTAATGAAAATATACTAAAAATGTTGGTTACCCAATGATTTTAGGACAAAATAAAACCACTTTATTCAGTGTTTTTTTTTTTGCTTGGATATCTTTGGTTAGATTGCCATTTATTTTAATGGGACCTTATATATGTATAAGAAAGTGTATATTCTCACTGATTTCAGATTACGAATTAGGCACCCTCTAATCTCAATATACAGATTTGTTATTGATATTTACCCTACAAAAAATGGTTATTTTAAAACTTCTTGAATTTTAAATGATCAAATATTTTCCTTCTACCAAATCATTGCGCAAACGAACTTTGAACCCATAAAACTAACTGACAACAAGACATCGACTTTGAGAAACCAGTTCCACTAGTTGTCTTAACGAGTAACTTTAAAATTGTGGTGTTTTTTACGTACGTTATTATTAATATCTGATCACAAATATAAGAATAATAAATAGCATAACGTTAAACATTTATTACATTTACTACAAGCGACCCGCCCCGGCTTAGCACGAGTGCAATATATACATATAAACCTTCCTCTTGAATCACTCTATCTATTAAAAAAAACCGCATCAAAATCCGTTGCGTAGTTTTAAAGATCTAAGCATACATAGGGACAGACAGAGGGAAGCGACTTTGTTTTATACTATGTAGTGACTAAACTCAGTATTTAGAGGCCGACAGAGAACCAGAGTAGTCGATATAGCTCACAGAATAAGTAAGCTAAAATGAGTCGCGTAATTTACGCTGCATTCGGTTTCAGTTCAAAATCCTGGGTACAAATCCAGATCTCCGTTGCTGCTACTGAGAGATTCCTGATGGAAAACCCCAAAAATACTTTGCCCGACCTGGGAATCGAACCCAGAGCCTCGTGCTTGGCAGTCTCGCTTGTGACTAGACCTACCTACAAAATACAAGCTAGACATGCATTTAATTAAAAAATGACGCATCAGAGACTTATCTAAACTATTATTTAATGAGTTAATAGTTGTAATTCGTCTGTGCCCAATTTGATAGCAATTAGTTAATCGTCCGATTAACATTTAGGCGATTTATTTAATTACTTAAAAGCTGGTTTTAGTGGCTAGTTTTATTGGTGATTTTATCCTCAACCTTCAAGATGTGATAGGTACAGACGCCAGCACATCAACCTATCCGAAACTGTCAAATTTTCTCAATCAACCTTGAAACATAATGCTAGAGGAATGAAGTTGAAAATCTATTGTAGTAGCTTGATGTGCTGCCGTCTATACAATTAGGTTTCTTTTTACAGAATATACAAGGTGTAAACGGCAGTGGCGAACATTCCATACAACTCGATTCCTACCGGATTCCCTTTGAAAAATGGCACAGTCAGTATTCTACAGACAAATAATATAATCACATTAAAGATATGTACTCCGGCTTATCTCTTACAAAAATTGACCCTTCGCTACTGGTAAACGCACCCTTCACGAAGCCGTCAACCAAGCATTCTGTACATCAAACTTAGTAACGCAAAAATTATTACTGGTAAAAAAAATGGTTGCAAATTTTTTTTTGGGGTGAAAAATCTTGTTTTACGGTAAAACTTAATGTAACGCACTCAAAACATTGTGCTGATGGATGCATACATTTTGTTATGGTATACTGATACTTAGTGACCTGTACATTGCCAGAAATTTCGCAGGTTATCTTAGTGAATCCCGCTTAAAGCCCTGGATATGCCCACTAGTCGGCTAGACCTTCGAAGCAGGTCTAAAAATAACATTCAGACATTTATAAAGTAACATAATTCGATAGCTAGCTATCTTGACATGGCCTTGTCAATACTTGTTTGGTGTCAAATACGTTCACAAATGCATGTGTTACTATTTCTAGATATAAATATCTGAGGATGGCGATACGTAGACGGTGATATATTGTGTAACATACATAGATCTGAGTGAAGTTGATAAAAATTATTGGTAACAAGATGTGCCAATAATTTTGTAACTGGGTTTCGCGTGCACTAGTTGCACTGCATTTTTTTCTACCTACTACCTACCTACTACCACTACTACTTGGGTCCAATATCGTAAATGCGAAAAAAATATCCCATACAAAATTTCAATACCTGCTCGACCCAAATGTATGGGACAGCTGATAATTTTTTCGCATTTACGATATTGGACGCGAGGAGAAAGTTGTTCAGTTTGATGGTCTGCAGCATATCCTTTTATATGACTATACCCTTTCTGTTACACTCTGTATAGACAGGCTCGTAAATACATGGGGATTTAACATAACTGGTGAAAAATGAGGGAATTATGGGAGCGAGAGGAGCTTCTGGCTTAATAATAATTGCCTCCTAGGCTGGTCCGTGGATGGGTGACCACGCATTACATATTTCCTCCGTGCTTCGGAAAGAACGTTACGCCACTGCTCCCGGCTGTCATTTGTAGATCTTTGACATTCGTTACAGGTAGTCAGTGGCCCGAAAATCTGACAATCAGTCTTATCAAGGGGTATCGTATTACCTAGTACTAACTGGGTTGTGGAGGTCAGATAGGCAGTCGTTCCATGTAAAATACTGATATTCAGCTGCATCCATTTAGACTAGAAGTAGACCCCAACATAGTTGAGAAAAGGCAGTTAGATGATGATTAATGAACGATCAGACTCCCAACCAAGCTTTCAAAGACCAGTGGAATGTGTGAAGCTTTTTTTTTTAACTTCCGTTGTCACTTATCTTGTGACGTAATTTTTTCTCTCGATTTTGTAATATCCTCATGACAAGATGTAATACCGTGCATTCCATAGCTTCTTCTCATCATTGAATACAATAGAACGTACGTATAAAAAGTTGTCTATGGTGCAAGCATGAACCACAGTGTACACACGCGATTACAAATGAGACATTTTTAGTTTATGAATAGATCATTGCGCCTATTTTGTCTAGAGGTGTAGACATAAGTCTATCAGCTTTATGGGGTATTCCTCAAAGCGCAACTATTTTTAAGCGCAACCAACTAAGCGCAACTAAATTATTCCTCGAAGCACAACCATTAGTTGAATGAAAATGAAAAATAGAGAGGGTTATGATGGATTCATTATTTTTTTTTTCAATCATGGTGTCGCTTTGAGGAATAAACATATAATATTTATAATTTGAATTTGTGAGCGCAACTAATGGTTGCGCTTCGAGGAATAATTTAGTTGCGCTTAATTGGTTGTGCTTACAATAGTTGCGCTTTGGTCGGCGCAACACTGTTTTTTTCCCTGTCAGATGTCAGTTCATTTTCTTTCATATTATCCCTCAAAAAATCCCTTCGTCTTACTCTCCCGCTTCATATCATCTGCCGGCCTTTTCTCAACTTTGTTCGAGTCGACTTTCAGTCTAACTGGATGCAACTGAATACCAGTATAAAATGTTACTCTGATCATGTTGTAGATCGTTTATGTTAACCATTCCTGATCAAATTTAGAATTACAATTTGAGGCAAAGTAGTCAAGTCCATAATTGTGTTAGCTATCTTATATGACATTTGGCAGAGCGGACCACACATTAAAAATTGCCATAGTTTCGAAAATTTCTTACGTCATTCGAAATGTCATTTTCCTATCTGATCATTTAGAGATCACTGGGAAATTTACTGTTACACATTATAAACCGACCGCTTTAATGAGTCCTCGCGAAGGTATCAATTTAAATGAAAAATTATAAAGATTGATCACGTATTGGTTCAATTAGTATCGTAATACGTACGTGGATTATGGTTATTTTAAAGCAATTAACCTGTGGGGTATTGTTAGGACTTTGTGGACGCTTAATGTGCCTTTGATGGGGCAAGGCGGAGGACTCATTAAAGCGGTCGGACTATAGGAATCGTCCGAACAAAAGGTATAACCAGTCAATGATTAGAATCAAGATTCGAAAGACAGAAGACACAACTGGCTTTTAATATTACTGATTATCATACAGGATTTTTTAAAACTTGTTATTGCAGCCTTGGGCACAGATATTTTAAAATATGAAATCCATAGAAATACATATATTCACAATTATGTATAACAGATCCATTAATAATAGCAAGTAATATAGATATAAAACATATGACAAAAAAGAAACAGAAAATCCGATTGGCCTCTACAAAAAAAAAAAAATCATGTTGTAAAAACACGCGTGGCTTACCAGAGACAAAAAATGGAAACAAATTGAAGATGACTATCAAAAACAAAACATGGCACCCCGAAACATCCTTCTGAGAAATAACACACCATATATGTTATGTTATGTTTCATATAAGTTATTATCATCGTACATACAGCTGGTATGTTGAACAAATACCTGTTATTAGTCGTCACAATTACCACGAACAATGCTCAGACAAATTAGCGAACTTCAGTTTGCAAGGAAATATTTTAAGCGAAATTTTGCATACAGGTTCTTTTTTGGCATTCAGTGTCTAAACTTATACGATTGTGTGCAAAATATGTCAACGTACTACTGATGTTAATACTGTTAGACTGCGTTATCCCACTGATGGGCAAAGGCCTCTCCCCATGACTTTCAGTTGTTTCGTTCCAGGGCTAAGGTGGGCTCGTCCCGCCGTCTTCTACGAGATCTACGCCTTCTGGCTGTCTCAGGACTCCAGAAAGTGCCTATTCAAATTTGGCTGTGAAAGATGTAATGACTAGAAAAGAGGGTACTACTGAGGTATTGGTTGATAGAGATCTATGGGAGAAGACATGCTGCGCATACCACTAATTGGGATAAGAATCATTATAATTACCATCATTCTCTTGCCCTTATCCCAATTTATTCGTGGTCAGCGCAGCAAATCTTCTTCTTCCATACTTCTCTAATATTCCTCATCTCATCCGACACCTCCTTTCTAGCCATATCATCCTTCACACAGTCCATCCATCGTTTCTTTGGTCTTTCTCTACTCTTGTAGCCATCCACATTCACACTCAAAACTTTCTTCACGACATTTTCCGCATTCCTCCGCATCACATGCCCAGGCCATACCAGAATAAGAATATAATAGAGAAACAGATTTTTTTGAAATGTCAAAAAATACAAAAGCATGTCCCCTAAAACGCTCAACATACACCACTAGTTCTATGTTATAGCTCAGAAAAAGGGGAACACCGTCCCCAGAAATCTTTTGAAAACTACTGATTTTATTTGACTGGAGCACAAACAGCTAAAGATAATAATTACAAGACAAGTGCAACTGAACTTGAACTTTATGTGGAGGCCAAATGGACAATAATTATATACGAGATATAAGATACGGATATCTTTAAGAGAGGTCATCTCAGATATGAGGAAGAGGAACACATTTTTTGAGCAATCTCGTTAAATATTACGTAGAGTCGGGGACCTGGGCTTGATGCCCATGTCGGATAAAGTGTAATTGTGATTTTTCATTAGGAATTTCTCAGTAGCAGCCTGCAGTTTGGAAGTTGGTGGTATAATACCTCCCCCCGAATCTCGGAAAGCACGTAAAGCCTTTGGTCCAGCGCCTGATATATCTACAGCGGCCGAATGGAGTATCCTCGAACCATCCCAAACAGATTGCCAGGGTGGAGTCCCTCGATACGCCCTACCTCCTGTCCTGCCCATCCTGCATAACCACTTGCACCTATCAAGATTTAATCGATGCAAAAGTTAGAGCTGTGCAGGTGGCTACATACTGGTCTAAGACAATTCGAGTTCACCGACAAGTAAAGAAGGAGAAAGCGCCTGATCTCTCTCCGAATGGCTCCATTGCCGTCCCATCTGATTATGAGACGGAGGGATCAGGGAAGAGAGAGTGTATCTGTGTCTACACACTTATGCACAATAATATTTCGTGTCTAGTTTGTAGTTAAAGCCGAAAATGGTCAGGTGTGCATGATTACTAAGTTTTTATCGCATGGCTCAGCCGAGAAACCTAAGAGTGGAAATTCCAAAATTACCTCGTACAATAATACTAAGGCATACATTCAATTGTCTCATACTGTTAACCTTTTGACCGCCACTGTCACACATGTATACGTGACAAGCAAGCGCGTGCCCTGTACGCCAAACGACACAAATATGTGACAAAATTGTATGTGAAATTGTGGCTTGGCGTGGAGGGCACCCGCGTGCTTTTATGCTCTGGCGGTTTTTGACCAGTTTTGATTAATGAAAACGGGCATTACTGTCAAAATTATACCCAACACAGCACTGAACCATTTATCACGCCCAGCATTTACCCAACTATGTTGGAATTGGCTTCCAGTCTAACCAGATACAGCTGAATAACTGTATTTTACATGGAGCGACTGCCTATCTGACCTCCACACCCCAGTAACTTGGTAAGACTGGTTGATTGCACCATTGGTCTATTCAATTACAAATTCTATAAGAATCTGTCTGTGCTGCTTCTAAATTGAAAGTATTCGTTACTCAACAGTCTTGGCTAGGCAAGCGATCATATTAACATTTGGGTGTGAACTTGTGTAAACTCTTGCAAAACGTGTACGAAACTAAATTATACGCTGTGGTCATCCTAGGAGCATAGGTCATCTATAATTGGTGTGTCTGAAATTGTTGAACACCAAGGGTACCGTAATACCCAGTTTAGCACTGGGTCTTACGGTACCCTGGGTTGTGGAGGTCAGAGAAGGTAGTCGCTCCATGTAAAATATTGGTATTCAGCTGCATCCCATTAGACTAGAAGCCGACCACAATATATTCTTATTCTTTATTGCACACAACCTTTAAAAGAATATTCACATAAAAGTGCACTAATAAAGCTTATGTACAACGGTGAGCTTAACCCAGAATTTGGTTTCCTCAGAAAACCTTACTTCGATTGCGATATTTGCAAAGGAGGATGAACCTATGTGCATAAACAGTACATTTAATAACATAAATGAGTGAAAACAGGCAGATGATGATCATTTTAAGTGAAAGACGACCACAGGTTTTTCAGAGATTAGGTTTTTACGGGACAGTAAATGCAAAGTTTTTTACGAGTTGTGGCGTCCCTAGTTAAACCTTAGTTAGTTCAGAAAAGTCTTTTTATCATCATTTTATTTGCATCATTATTAAAAAAGACCAAAAAATTATTAATCTTTGCAATCAAAATGGCATAGTGAACAAATAGGTTTCTAGCCCCGCGCAGAATTTCATTTTCGCATTGAGATTCAATCTTCAAATCGTGATAAACCCTCTCAAAAAAATGTACGGGATAGCAAACATTACAACTAGATCAGTTATTGACGCAATGAGAAACTTGGCCTAACTAGATTGATCCCCAAATGAATTAATACTTAGATCCAAACACTGTTTTAAGCTTTTACCAGTCAACCCGCGATCATGGCGCTTGCTACAGCGTCGAAATATCGGGAGCTCAAAATAATGAACAATCACGGAAGATATCCCGTAAGTGAGAGTATAAAATCATACTTAGATGACAAAAATTGGATCAGAGGGTCTCGTCAATTGAAAATCGGTTTCAAAACAATCCATGTTTCTCCAACGTCTTTTAAAAAGATCGACAGAAGCTTCTGGTAGCTTAAGTCAGTGCTTAAGTAAGTAAGGAATGAGTATATCAGAGGAAGTTTGAAAGTGGCGCCTGTTACAGAAAAATTTAAAGGAATTCGTTTGTCTTGGTATGGACATGTAAGGAGGAAGGATGAAACGCATGTGACTAAAAGAGGGCAAATGAATGTTGATGAATTTTCGGAATCGGATCAGTGATTCTGAAGATTACCCCATACATACAAACTTACAAACAAACTTAACTTCTTTATAATATTAGTATCTATCTATATATATAAAATGGTAAACTGACTGACTGACTGACTGGGTGATATATCAACACACAGCCCAAACCACTGGTCCCAGTGACATGAAACTTGGAGGGTGTATTCTTTGTGAAGAGTAAGTATCCACAAAGAAAGGATTTTTGGAAATTCCACCCCTAAAGGGGTAAAATAGAGGATGGAAGTTTGTATGAAAGTCCGTCAGTTTTGAAATTAGGATCTTCAAATTTTGCTGACGATTAAAAATTAATTTATACGTGTCTCAGATTTTTTTATAATTCTACCCCCGAAGGGTTAAAAAGGGGGATGAAGGTATGTAATCGGATATTTTTCGACATCCACGCGGGCGATGCCGCGGAAAAGCTAGTAGAAGTATAGATGCTCAACGCTCTATAACTCTTTTAAATCTCTTTGGTTAGCATTGTCTTAAACGGATGTATTCTTTAGGTATTCCAAACACGCGAGTATATAGCTACTTATATGTATATATGTAAATGTTGGACATTCCAAGTATGTGCCGAAGTATACACACACTGTTGGTAATACCGGCTAACGTAGGGATTCCAAAGTATGTGTGTTTGTCAGTATATTACGCAGAAACTGATGGGTTGATATTGAATTGGGAATTTGTTTTGTTCGAAATGACAAAAAAAAAATGTTTAAAATTGCTAAAGATTTAGTTCCTTCCTGTTCAAATTAAGTTTTTGGTTTATAGTAAGTAAGTAATGACATATCATTAAGTAAATGTTGTAGTTCTGAGTTTAAACTATTTTAAAATCTCTAATGACTTGTGTAACTTAATTACTAGGAAAAAGTTTAATTTTAAAGTATAAAGATATTCCATTGGAATTATTTTTAAGTTATGATATAGTACATGTCATTATGCTAAATGTCACTAGTAATTGTAAGCATTATTTTATTTAAAACGTAGGTACATCTGGCTCCTACAAAACAGTTTCAACTGTCGCAGGAGTCAGAGTCGTCCAATGTATTTATGCATGTTTTTTTTTTAGTGATGTGCCATTGATAACAAAACTATGAATAACTTCTCAACCTGAATGCAAAGAAAAAAAGCTCAATTATAAAATACTTACACCACTTCCTCAAGAACGCGCTGGTGAGTTTAGCGCACAACTTATCACGGCCTTGCATTTTAAATTAATATTAAAAAAAAACTAAGAAAAAAAAATATTTCCAAAAAAAGAATTCACTGCCACTCAACACAGCATTGCTTGATACACTAACACTGCACTATTTTTCTATTTATCCATTGATTTATTTCGGCGACCGGCACATCCGATGCGCGTGGCGTCCTGAGTTCGACTGACGCTCGATGTGTGTAGAGCGTCGCGATTCGTGCGTATGCGCAACCTGTGGACAAGATGAATGTTATTGAGAAAAATTGTTATGCTCCTGCCATATCTGCGTACGTACGTAAAGGAGTGGCCACATTTATTTATACGGAGTCGGCTTAAGCCGGTAAGAAGAGCGACCTTAACATTAATTCAAGTGTAAAACGATTATTAAAGTAATTATTGTGACGCTTCAGAAGTCCTCACTTGGAGACCGCCAACGAGCTATGGAGCGAAGTATACTGGGCGTCAAACTTATGGCCCGCATCAGAAACTCCATACTTCGCTCCAAAACCCAAATACCCAATACTGGCCTTACAGCTGCTAGTTTGAAATTGATCTAGGCTGGTCACATCTCCCGCATGTCGTAGGAGAAATAGGCAAAAATTACCATTCAGAGGATACCAAATAGCAGGAAACGACAACGCGGCAGGCCCAAAAGGAGATGGCGGGATGAGCTAGGCTCTTTCGCAAAGGATTGGCCTACAATCGCACTAGACCGCGAAAAATGGTAGGAGGGAAGGAAGGCATTTGCCTTGCAGTGGGACAATATAGCCCCTAAAACGACCTAGGCTTATAATAATAATTCTTCGCTCGCAAGGTTGTAGACAAGTGGGATGTGGACTCAGCGATAATTGTGCTGATAGTCGTATCAGCCCATGGCTTAATTGCCAAGAGCCTCGATCAATACCCGAGGAGGCTCTCGTTAGGCAGCTGGATCAAGGGCTTGATTCAGAAAGCGGTACTCCTGGACATGGCTCGTATTGTTAGGAGGTTCCTCTTTCTGGCTCTTACCGGTGGGAATTTTTGTACTTTTAAATGTATTTTTATTTGAGATTAAAATATTTAAAAATGTAATTAAGTATAGATATGAATATTTGTGACGTGGTTTCGCTTGCGTGTATAAGGTCAGCAAAATAATTAGTCAAAAAGTGGTGTTAAAACAAATTACGAGTTCCGGTATAACCTTTCAACTTCCTTGACATTATTGACCCTGTTTTTTCCTTGCACTTTTAACCATGAAAGCCCTTTTTGGACGACACTTAAAATGCCATAGGTACTTCATTAATTACTGTAACAAAAGACAAATAAATGAAAACGCCGGAAGCGGACGCCCTAGAATTACTTACACTGACCTTACTGACCCAGTTCTTCCGAAAGGTCAGGTCATCAGGTACGTAGTATTCGCAAATGGCGTGCGTGTATGACCAGATCAACGTGGACGACGTGAAAGGACCATGTAAGGATCACAGCAGCCAGATAAACTAGGTGTAAACGGAGCCTTCACGAAGACAACTACGCCGAACCAAACTTTCTGTACATCAAATTAAGTAACTCTACGCAAAATTAAGAAAAACTCGTTTTACGGGCTTAATGTTACGCACTCAATACCTAGTACTGATGGATGCATTAAATTGTAAGGGGAACGCCGGTCGTGGATGTATTTAAAATAAAGTTATAACATTAAAAAAAACCATCTAATAATACTATTTATATAACAAACCCTTCCTGATACACGATGTATAGTAGAGTACATAGGCGTGATATTATGTTTAAAAATAACCTAGTTTTATACCAGCGCTACAAATAAATTAAATTTTATGATCTAATGACGTAATAAATGGCTGAATTGTGTGGTTATAGGTAACATAACGCCTGTAATCCCCAAAGGGTTGAAACTTTTTTTTTTTCGTATTGGTCATCCCCGCTCTAGGCGGAGCATGTTCCTTCTTTGCCCTTTGTGTTCCAGAGCTGCGGTATCTCTTTCGAACAGTCCCGCAGCCCAAGGGTGGGACCTCAGCCCTACACCTCTGTGTTCGTAATAGTAACACCCACATTTCGAAACTCTTCTTTAAGGGGCCGAGCCTATTGCCATCAACCGGGCACAAATCCAGACTCGGTGTCTGCTACTGAGAAATTGCTCAACGAAAAACCCAATAACACTGCCTGACCTGAAAATCAAAACCAGGAGCTCAAACTAAGCAGTCGCATTTTATACATGGCTCTTAAAATACTTCAGTAAATTCGAAGCCATGCAAAACGTAAACTTACAATAAGTTCATTCACTTCTAACTTAGTCACGTAGGAGGCAGGCAGCCATTCTTATGAGTAATAGTGCTAATCAATACTACACAGTTGGTTGGGGCACGGCAAATAATGACGTTATTTCATATTTTAACAAATCATCATGCAACATCTATCCACCCAGTTAGTACTGGGTAATACGGTCCCCCTTGGTAAGACTGGTTGTCACACTTTCGGGCCTCCGACTACCTGTACGGACTGTCAAAGAGCTACAAATGTTAGCCGGGACCAACGGCTTAACGAATTTTCCGATGCACGGTGGAATCTCGGTATGTAATGACCTATCCACGGACCAACCTAGGCAAGTATGGCTTAGCGTTTAGATCGACACGAGCGGCTGTTCTTATTACGTCTCGAACTTAGATAGGTAATCGCTCTATGTAAAATACTGGTATTCAGCTGCATCCAGTTAAACTGGAAACCGACCCCAACATAGTTGGGCAGATGATAGAAGTCAGATAGTACGTCAGATGTCAATATTTTACATGGAGCGACTGTTTAGTTGTCACTGGGTAACACGATACCCCTTAGTAAGACTGGTTGTTAAGACTTTCGTGCTTCGGACTACCTGTAACTACTGTCAAAGATCTCTTTCATGTTGGATGACGACATAGATCATCTACCTACCCGGATGTAGCTGAATACCAGTGATTTACATGGAGCAACTGCCTATCTGACCTACACAAACTAATTACCGGGTAATACGATACGTGGCAATGGTATCGAACCAATATTTAGCAAACGCCTTGCTACTAACTTAAGGACAAATGTACATAAATTAACATGATCATATTTAATCTAATTTTACTTAATACAGGGTGTATACAGACCCTTCACGAAGCCGTCAACTAAGCATTCTGTACATCAAACTAAGTAACTTTACAGAAAAATTATTGCTGGAATTTTTTTTTTTTGGGGTAAAAAATCACGTTTTGCTGTAAAACTCGATGGAAAGCACTCAAAGCATTGTGCTGATGGATGGAATCGTACGGGGGTCGTGGAGGTGTTTAAAAATCTTACATTAAAAACATGTATTTAAAAAAAACTTGTGAACAAGTTGGATCTTTGACCCCCAATATCTACGTAACTGGAAGGTTCCCGGGTATGGTCTAGAACAAAAAAAAATATCGCACAGACGGGGAGAACAAGTTCCTTTCGGCTTCGTTAAGGATCCACATTTACACTCCAGGGCAGAGTCATCAGGTCATCTATGGATGTCACCCTGAGCAGGTTTTCCTTGCTTCAGTCAACCTGTGTACAGAGTCTATTTAAAGATTTCCAGGTCAGCCATGGCAACTCGTGTCCAGGTTATATGCTACATTACCCCCGAGTGTCCTAGTCTATTTCTAAATCGTTTCCACGAACGAAGCCGCGGTCAAAAGCTACTTAGTTAATAATATACTTAATCTACAATCTATATTTAATGACTATCGATTATGTGTTAGCTATCAAGGTATGAAAAACAAGTTCGTTTTTTTTTTAATTCCAAGATGGCTGCCGGAGTTTTTACTTTATGTTTAAAGGTTATGCTTAATTATAAAATCTTTATTGATAGATTATGTTTCCTTAATTTATAAGCATAATAAGAAGATGTTTTGATGAAGGTGATTGAATTTAATTACATTTTTATGTTTTTTTATAAATGCTTGTTTTTGGCCGCGACATGCCTGATGTGAAGCGATGAGGCGGCCTAGAGTGGAGCACGCTTGCCTAGAAGAAACCGATTGACTCGAACTCTGAATAGATACAGATTATTCTGATTGGATGAAAGTATTATCAACAACGCATCAGTCGACTTGCATTTAATTTTGTCGTAGCGATAATTTTGTTGAAGAAACTGGACGCTAATGTCAAAGTGAACTCCGGGCGCAAAAAATGACATTTACAATCTGTCAAAGATGGCGGATATAATCTATGGATTGATTTATTGACAAGATTCGCCCGGAAAATAGTGTGATAGTCGGGTCAAGAGGAAGACAGGTCCGGAGGAAGACAAGCTCCTAAAAAAATTACGTGCTTAGATAAGTTTCGAAATGCATGTTTCGTAAAAAATACTCGAAATAAAAAACAAGTGCAGTTAGCTTGTCTTTCTCCAACCTCAGCGGCTGCTCATCAACATCTTTTTCGGGTATATTACCAAGTTTAAGTGTGGCTTGGTTAATCAGCTAGACCCAAAAGACTGGGGTTGGAAGTTTGTCGACAATTCATTAGAGCCAGTTCAAACTACTCCCACCTACGCCAGAAAATCTGCGAAACACAATTTTTTGCAACTGTAACAAGGGAGAGTAGCGGTGGCCCAGTGGTGGAGACCCCGACTTACGAGGAGTAAGTCGTGGGTCCGAACCCAGCCAGGCGCATTACTTTGTGTAAGTTATTTCATCACCACTGCTCTCAAAACGGTGAAGGAAAACATCGTGAGGAAACCGGCATGTCCTAGAACCAAAAATTCGAAGACATGTGACATCTACTAACCCGCACTGGGCCCGCGTGGTGGATTATAGCCCAGTCCTTCTTATAGAGAGGAGGCCTGCATCCCAGCAGTGGGAACATTAATAGGCTGATTATGCTATGCTATGCTATGTGGATGTAGTGCTAAATGTGGTTGCAAAAAAGTTGGACTGTTTTGTTCTGTAGCAAGTACAAATTGTCAAGACCGGTCATGCTCCAATGTTGAATCATCAACAATTGAAGATTCATTTGATGCTAACGAAGAGACATGCGATGTGTCATTATTGGGGCAATTTACTTGCATCCAGGATGTAGAAGATAAATAAGGACAAGAAGAACAAGAAGAATAAGGAGAAAAGGAAGCAGAAGTTGCAGACAATGATGATTCTGATGGATAAATTTCCCTATTTTTTTTTCCCTTTTTTTAATCATTTTCAACCCTTGCCAATATCATTAATGAATATTTTCAAATTAAACAGAATTACAACAGATCAGTGGAATAGGCCTACCGGGGAAAACACATAAAAAAAAACGCGCTAAGTACACTACCTCAAAGGTGGCGTGGAAACGCGTGCATATTATGACGATTACAACTCTTTCGACTTTTTGAATCGTTATATCTCAAAAACGGTGGCTCTTAGGAAAAAATATATTTAGATATTTTTTATAGATAATTATCTGATCTACAATTTTGTCTCGGCTAATTTTATGATAAAACTTACCGTTTTGCTGAAAATCGCGAAATACCCGTTTTTGTGAGCTTTGACCCTGAGTAAATTTTTTTCCAGGTGTCGGATTGATGAGGATTTTTCACATTTCATTTATAATAGTGTTTTGAACAATCCTACCAATTTTCAGCCAAGTGTGAATTTTTGTAACCTTGGATGTCTAAATTGACCGGACTATGAAAAATCGATAGAAAACGAAAAATGTCGTCTTCATGACAAAAATTAGATTAGGTTGCAAATACTGATTATTAATTATGGCCATTAAAATAACTTAGAATGTGTTTGTATAATTAAGATGTGACATTGAAAAAGTCACGTTGATATTTTGCCAACTGGTTTTTTCGAAACCAGCTTCTTAGGGGGCAAAAAAATAATGTTAGGTATTAATTTAAGAAAATTGTAAGTTGGTAGGTAGGTACAAGCATTCAAGGGCAACAAAACAAACAACAAGGTATAAAGTATATATATGTATGGTGGGGGTTGTATTCAAGGGTAACTTATTATAAATGCTATTTTTAATGATTCAGTATCTACTTATAATTTCATTTCAACCTGTGATATCGATCCAATTGAAATAACAACACATCACGCCTGTAATCCCCGAAGGGTTAGGAAGAGGTGTACCTAAAAGTACACCCAGATTTCTCCAGGTCACATGTAATAGGGGGCGAGCCTATTGCCATCAACTGAATCACGCACAAATCAAGACTCCGTGGCTGCTACTGAGAAATTCCTGATGGAAAAACCCAGTAACAATTTGCCCGACTCGGACCTCAGACTAATGCGGCAGTCTTTTAGTTTTTATAGTCGACTAGCTTTTGCCCGCGGCTTTGTCTCGCGTTAATTTAGAATTTGTCAATGAATTTGGGTCGTACACTGCTTGTAAATATAATTCAACAATCATGATTCGAACGTGGCGCCATCTATTATCTTAAGAACGTTATTGTTGTTTTCCTAGGGAACAGTACTTTTTTTCGGGATGAAAGGTACCCTATGTCCGTTTCTGTACACCTGACAACGTATATGCAAAATTTCAGGATAATCGGTTCTGTGGTTTAGGCATGAAAAGGTAACAAACAAACAAACTTACTTTCGCATTTATAACTATATTTATTTATTTTTGTTAGTAAAAAAAACTAAACGCTAATTATCATATTCTGCATGTGTCCCCATTAAAGTAATGACCTTGAGAGTAGAAACATCTTGAACTTTGTATCTTCGTTATCATAAATGTACCTGTTATAATGGAAAATATATGTCAGACATGTTTGCTACATTTTTTTCAACTTATCTTTTGAATGTATTACGTGGTTCATAGAATATTATACAGCTTACATTCCCACGGCTGGGACTCAGGCATCTTCTCTTATTTATACATCGTGTGGTTAGTGCCTAACCTGTTATCAGAGTTTTTATGGGCCTCTGAATAGGCTTTATAAGCCGTCGAAAAATATCTCTCAGGCTGGTTTCCTCATGATGTTTTCCTTCACCGAAGCAAGTGATAATTATACAATACGCACATGAATCCGAAAAATCAGAGGTGCGTGTGTTGGGTTCGAAGTCAAGACCTATGACTTGGCAGTCCGATGGTCACACCACTAAACTATCACTGCTTGTCATCTTCTCTGGGAGAGGAACTAGAAGTAGCCACAGTGTGGGTTTTCCTTCAAATACCAATGAGGGCTATCGTTTTCGAGCTCACCAGATGGCGCCACTGTCGAGTAAGGTCTTGTCATTAATTATAAAGGGTGTAAATAGACCCTTAACATAAACAAAAGACACTTGTTCTCCCCGTCACTGCGATATTTTTTTTTGTTCTAGTCCATACCTGGGAACCTTCTAATTACGGAGATATTGGGGGTCAAAGTTTCAACTTTTTCACAAGTTTTTTTTATGAATACATGTTTTTAATGAAGATTTACATACCTCCACGACCCTCGTACTATTCAATCCATTCATCAGCACAATGCTATGAGTGCTTTCCATCAAGTCCTACCGTAAAACGTGATATTTCACCCCAAAAAAAAAATCGATTCCTAGCAATATTTTTTGCATAAAGTTACTTAGTTTGATGTACAGAATGCTTGGTTGACGGATATGTGAAGGGTCTGTTTACACCCGGTATTTATACTTTAAAGTACCAAAACTTCATTAAAAGTTTATTCTATTACGTGTAACAACATAGTGTAAACTTCAGATACATATTTACAATAGTCTACCTAAAATAAGCAAGCATGAAACATTTAAATATAATTCTACCTCCAAGTACTAGTAAATTAAATTCTAACTTGCTAATGATAATCATCAAGTCATAATTAATCAGGAATGGCTCAATCTAGACCACAATCGTGAATATTAGTAAAAATACGCGATAAAAAAACCGAACACTCTATGACATCTGACATTTCTGAAGACCTTACTCTACACGAGCGCCTCTAGCGGCGAATTCATGCGTGATAGCCCCGATTGTGTTTGGTCGCGGTTTCCTAGTGCATTATATATATTTTTTTAATCAGATTTTACAAATATTTCTCAGATACAGCTGTCGAGATTGAAGAGGGGCCCTTTAAGGAGCCTACCCAAGTAACACCAAAACCCAATCCAGTCTTAATCAGGTTTTGTAACAAATAATTAAATAATAATGAAATCAAGTCAGATGTTGTTTTAAAAACAAGTTCTTTTTTTTAATTCTTATTATTAAAAGACGTAAAGATGACCGGTTTACTTAGTGACCAAGTTGGCAACGAGTTATAAAAATAATAAAAAAGATATCATGACATAAAATCACGAATGTAATCCCAGAAGGGGATCTAGTGGTCGCAAACGCTGCTCAGCAGTTGCGTTTGCGACCACTAGAACATTCTTCAGGCAGTCTTAAAATGTCAATTATGATAAAACTAGGGGGCCTAAAATGGCCGCTTTAGCAGAATCATAGGATAATAATATGAATCACGTTTCAATTCGTAAAATGGTCACAAAGTGATAACACATAATATTAACGCCATCTTTGACCATCATCTGCCTAGCCTTTTCCCAAATATGTTAGGGTCGGCTTGCAGTCTAACCGGATGCAGCTGAATACCTGTATTTTACATGGAGCGGCTATCTGACTTCTACAACCCAGTTAGTACTAGGTAATACGATACCCCTTGATAAGACTGGTTGTCAGACTTTTCGGGCCACTGACTTCCTGTAATGACTGTCAAAGATCTAAAAATGACACCCCGGCCCAACGTGCTTTCCGAGGCACGGAGGAAACTCGGTATGTAACGGGTGGTCACCCATCCACAGACCAACCTGGGCAAGCACGGCTTAACCTAAAGATCGATCCGATCGGCTGTTATTATTTAGCCACGAGCTTTGGCCATTTTAAGAATTTAACGTGACTTATAAAAGGTGTAAAAATACCCTTAACGAAGCCGAAAGGCATTTGTTCTCCCCGTCATTGCGATCATTTTTTTGTTGTAGACCTGGGAACCTTCTAATTATAGAGATATTGGAGGTCAAAGTTCCAATTTTCCCCCAAGTTTTTTTTTAAATACTATTTTTTAAGGTTTTAACTTTAATTACCTTCATGATCCGTTTACTATTCCAAACATCCATCAGCACTAAGTTTTGAGTGTTTTACATTGAGTCCTACCGTAAAACGTGATTTTTCACCCCAAAAAAAAAGTCGTTTCCCAGCAATAATTTTTACGTAGAGTTACCTAATTAGTTTGATGTACAGAATGCTTTATTGACGGCTTCGTGAAGGGGTCCGTTTACACTCTGTATTATTATCCTATGTATTATAATTCTGCTGAAGCGGTCAATTTAGGCCCCCAGGCCTTAGAAATGTAAGTCAAATACAGCATGTCCCACTTTAAATAAACATAGTGATATAAAACCTGTCTCAGACCTTATGTCATAACATAATGCCACATAACCAATGTGAAAGTTGCTAGTACCGGTTTCTCAAATCTGCCACACGAATGTCACCTCTATACAAAGGAAATAAGGGACTTATGTGATGTTCGTGGATAGGTACGACACTTCTTATCTTTACGCTTTTTAATTTTTTGGCACTGAGCAGATGTAATCGTAGGGGTTTTGCGATACGCTCGATAGTTTTGGCTTAGTTTTATGGGATTTAGACATGACTAGCTTAGGCCCGCGACTTCGCCCGCGTGAAGTTCCGTAATTATCCCTCGTGATCGTACTACCGGAATAAATAGTATCCTATGTGTTAATCCAGGTTATAAACTATCTGTGTGCTAAATTTCATCCAAATCCGGTCAGTAGTTTTTGCGTGAAAGAGTAACAAACATCCATCATCATCCTCACAAACTGTCGCATTTATAATATTAGTTGGAAGTAGGATAGTAGGACTGGCGAAATGTGGGTGTACTGTTAGGAAAACCTCTGCCTATCCCACGTCTAGCTGTAGTGAAAAGTCAGTCCACTTCTAATGCACAGGATTCCTCTCGAGAGGGAGTGGGCTGTAATCCGCCACGCGGGCCCAGTGCGGGTTGGTAGATGTCACATCTTTGAATTTTTTTGGTTCTAGGACATGCCGGTTTCCTCACGATGTTTTCCTTCACCGTTTTGAGGGCACTGGTTATCATCTGCCTAGCATTTCTCCAAGAAGAAGAAGACATGCTATGCCGATTACTAATACTGGGATAAAGCCAAGAAAAGCGCTAGCCTTACCGCCAGCTGGCGAGCGAGTGAGCGAGCCGAACGAGGCATCGTTTCACCTCTTGTCATACTTTGGTTCACACCGCGAACTACCGAAAGAGCCGAACAAAGTATGAAAAGAACCTCGCCCGCCTCGCTCCCTCGCTCGCTAGCTGGTCGTGTGGTCTCCACTTGATAATGACATAACATTTATTTACCTAATAAGCTCCATTTTCTTAACAAGTTTAATTCTAAATCATTATAATTACCGCAAAGACGTCATTCATGTCATTATGACGTGATGACGACATTGAAACGAATTAATAAATGAGCCAAGATTTTTTTGTCATCGATAGAAAGTTGTACACACATACATAGTGATGTATTTCAGAATATTAATTGGCGGAGGTTGTAGAAAGTACTTATAATACTCGACGGGTAATTTTGTAATGCACTCGAATTCCCAATGCTATTCATTTTTAACCGACTTCAAAAAAAGGATGAGATTCTCAATTCGGTTGTATTTTATTTTGTTTGTTACCTCATAACTCCGTCATTAAAGAACCGATTTGATAAAATAATATTTTTTATGTGAAAGGATATTCTTTCCGATTGGTCCCATAGAAATTTTATGAAAATCGGTTAAGTACTCGTAGTTTGGTTTTTTTTCTTCTTAGCCTGTCCTTAATAACTTCTTGTTACAATTAAAATTGATTAACAAGAATTTGTGGGGTACGACTAAAAAGGGTAAAATAAAAAAAAACTTTTAGCAAAAAAAACCGACTTCCAAATAAACACTAAAATAAGTCTAAAATAACTTTACCTTTAGAAGTCGGTGGCAAAAAAGACAATGAAACAAAACAAGTCACTGACTTCCGAATGTAAAGTTTTTCATCTCTTCTTAGCGTATCGATGACAATTCAGATTGAGTCAGTCTATTTGGCGACGAGTTTGGCACTTTCAGCAGCGTCCATCGGCTCCTGTGATGTGCAAACAACAGGACAGGCAGGACACGATATCAAGGGTCCCATCGTTTGTGGGGCAACACCACATTTACACTCCACCGCGTATTCAGTACCATTATTCTGAACATCATAAAAAATATTCATCGGTTTTTTAATAAAATCTACCGGGTCCATACATTTTGACCGTGTATTAAACAGCTGTTTTTAATAACCGATGAGAAACTTTTATATGGGGCGTGAGGGTTCAGAATGATGTACTGAATACGTGGTAAGCGTCTGAGTCTGACCTTAACGAAGCCGAAAGGCACTTGTTCCCCCGTCATTGCGATCATTTTTTTTGTTCTAGACCATACCTGGGAACCTTCTAGTTTCGGAGATATTGGGGGCCAAAGTTTCAACTTTTTCATAAGTTTTTTTTATTTAAATACAAGTTAATACTTTACTTTAAACACCTCCACGACCCCCGTACTATTCACTCCATCCATCAGCACAATGCTTTGAGTGCGTTCCATCGAGTCCTACCGTAAAACGTGATTTTTCACCCCAAAAAAAAAGTTGTTTTCCAACAATAATTTATTTTTGAGTAAAGTTACTTAGTTTGATGTACATAATGCTTGGTTGACGGCTTCGTGAAGGGTCCACTTACAACCTGTAGAGCATATTTTAATTTTCGAAAAAGATTGTCAATAAAAGTAACAGTGGCAAAGACAACGCTTTACAAATACGATTTTTTTCTCAACCTCAATGCACCATATTACTAGTACTCTAAGGTCTACACGTCAGCGTTATTTCATCACAAGGAAACGATATATTCCTTCAGCCCGGACGACGAGGCAATTACTCTTTAATTATTACTAACGTTTGGAAATACGCCTCCATTGCGCTATTCCTGAACACACAAGGTTGACTTTCGTAAGTACGCGGCAAAATTGGAGGATGGGGGCGTTATAATCATATGGAAGAGCTTATTGCCGTCAATCTGGCAATAGGCCACGGGCTCATCATCTGCCTGCCTTATCCCAACTATCTTGGGGTCGGCTTCCAGTCTAACCGGGTGAAGCTGAATACCAGTATTTCTTGTTGGTCCAGTAGTCTTAAGCGCGAATGCTGGTCCTGGGTTCGATTCCGAAGCCGAACAAAGTGTTATTAGGTTTTTCCTACTGAAATTCTCAGTAGCAGTCACAGAGTCTAGATTGGTGCCAAGTTGATGACAATAGGATCGCCCCTAATTACAAGGGATTGGTGAAATGTAAGTATACTCTTAGATTCTTCATCATCTGCCTTTTCCCAACTATGTTGTGGTCGGCTTCCAGTCAACCGGGCTTTACATACTGCCTATCTGACCTCCACAACCCAGTTAGTACTGGCCAAACTATACCCCTTGGTAAGACTGGTTGTCAGACATTCGGGCTTCTGACTTGTATGAACGACTGTCAAAGATCTACAAAAAACAGCCGGGACTAACGGCTTAACGTGCTTTCCGAGGCACGGAGGAAAATCACTATCTAATGGGTGGTCACCCGTCCACGAACCATCTTAGGCAAGCGCGGCTTACCCTAAAGTTCCACCCGAACGGCTGTTATTATTTAGCCAAAAGCTCCTCTGTCCGTACATTGAACTTGTAAAAACAAACAATCAATTGTCATTTACCTAACTCGAAATGTACCCAAAATAAAATTGTAAACTGTAAAATATTAATGGCGTCTCAATTTTGACGAAAATGTTCTTTGTCTTAAGTCAAGGACCTAACTTTGACCCTACGGCCTTGTAGATGACGAACAAAAGAGGTGTCAGCTTGTCTGTCTTCTGCCTCGAAAAGATGTAAACACGGACAAAGCGCCATTTCAATGTTAACAACCTTTGCTCCGTAACATTGCATCCAAGGAATAGGTACAAAACTAAGGATACAATGTATTTCACCAAAACAAAATAGTCACGTGTACCAAAACCTTCTATATAAGGTCTATCTTTTCATACACGAAATATTTTAAGAGTAACTTCTATAAGTCGTAAAGTCGCCATAGCAACGAAAAAAAAAAAAATATATCTGAGTTTTTTTTTTTACAAAATGACTATAATTCTAAAATTTTTTGAGACTTTGCATACAACCTTTACTCCCATATTCTAACAATGACAGTAGGTAAATATGACGTAGTAAACTAGCGTAATGGATGCTTAAAATAAGGAGCCAGTATTTATTTTGTGGGACAAGTAATTTTAAATTATTTTTTTTATAAAAAATATACTCAGATAAAAAAAAAATCCCTTGAAATGGCTTTGCTATAGCCGTTAGATGATTCCCTGAAAATATTTCGTGTATGAATAGTTAGACCCTATATATATATCCAGATACATTATTATCGTTACACCAAAGACCAAAGCAAAGTAGACATGCTAGGACATAATCCCTAATACCTTAACAGGGGTTGGCTTCCAGTCTTACTGGATGCAGCTGAATACCAAAATTTTCGAGTAGCTGTACCCCGGTTGTGGCGTGATGTAAGCCTATAACTTTCATCAAGAATTGACTATACCGACTTCTTATAGGTACGTAGTTCCCGAGATTAGCGCGCCAAAACAAACAAACTCTTCAGCTATGTTATACCAGTAATAGTATAAATGGAGTGTCTGCCTATACAGGGTGTTAGGGACAGCCCTCTACAAACTGATGGGGTGAGTTCAGTATATCATACTAAGATGACCGGTACAGGAAATTATTTCAGGAACGTTATGGGAATCCAATAAATTTGATTTGTTTTATTTCCTCATACGAAATGTATCGTTACCGTAGCAAAACGCACGTAGCGAACGGCAAGCGCGACGACGAGTTCGATGAACTTTGTAGCTAGGCAGGAAGTGAACAGCTGATTTAACGCGTCGTTCGTTAGAGTATTTCAGCATCCATTGTAAGATTTTTTATTTTAGCCGTATTATTTACATAAATGAAATAAAGGAATAGTAACTGTAAAAAAAAAAAAATCCGGAGAAAAATTCCGTAATACAATAACCCTTGGTAAGTAACGTCTACAATGGCCCTTGCTCTGCAGCGGGACACAAATGACTCTCCTTGGCTAATGAGAACTGGCGCAAACCTGTAGTGCTTGACACTAACGACCGCATTTTTCCGGGCCCTGCATGGGCCCGATGTAGACCCCTCAGCGTCCGTAGCCTGGCTACGTTCCGGGGACCTTTTCGGAGAAACCGAAGGTTTTGTCTGTGCAATTATGGATGAAGTTGTGATGACGAATAACTACCGGAGATTTATTGTGAAGGACGGTACGTACGGAAGTGCCGTACTATAAGTATGTGCCCGACCCAGTTCTCGAAACTGGTAGTATCACGTTGTACTGGGATCGATCCATCATCACTGATAAGACTATTGTAGCCAATAAGCCTGATATAGTGGTGGTGGATCGATCAGAGCGGCGCGCAATGAATGTTGACATAACGGTCCCGCATGATGAGAACCTCGTGAAAGCCGAGAAAGATAAGCAAATCAAGTATCTTGACTTGGCTCACGAGATTGTCGACATATGGAATGTGGACTCAGCGATCATTGTGCCGATAGTTGTATCAGCCCATGGCTTAATTGCCAAGAGCCTCGACTAATACCTTTGGAGGCTCTCGTTAGGTAGCTGGATCAAGGGCTTGATTCAGAAAGCGGTACTCCTGGACACGGCTCGTATTGTTAGGAGGTTCCTCTCTCTGGAGCCCTGACCGCCGGTAGCTTGGACCCTGTTCCCGACACCGGTGGGCTACAATTTTTTATATTTTTAAATGTTTTTATATTGTTTTTATTTTAAGAAATATTTAAAAATTAATGTATTAGATTTGTACGAAAAAGAAAATAATAATAACAAGTCACGTCAGAAAGGCCGACAATCAGAAAGGATGTTCAACGTGAATATTTACAAATATTAACATAAGGACTGTTGTTGATTATTTTTGCGTTTAACTCACCAAACACAGGCCATTGCCTTTCAGATTATTATGATAAAGGCATTATTCTTTGACAGTAACTTATTGTGGTTCTCTTTGACCTGGCGAACTTAAAACACCATTCAGTTTCTTATAATAATAACACCTACATGCCAAGCCGTGTCAATAACACAGGGTATTTTAAATAATTGGCCTTTATGTCATGTCTGACGACGCTCGTGGCTAAATTATAACGGCTGCTCGGGTTGATCTTTAGGTTAAGCCTACTTAGGTTGGTCTGTGGATGGGTGACCATTCATGGCACTTGCAACAGCGTCGAAATATCGAGAGCACAAAATCTATACATGTAAAATTCAAAGTCCTGACTGACTGATATATCAACACACCAGTAGCGAAGGGTCAATTTTTGTAAGAGGTAAGCCGGAGTACATATCTTTAATGTGATTATATTATTTGTCTATAGAATACTGACTGTTCCATTTGTCAAAGGGAATCCGGTAGGAATCGAGTTGTATGGAAACTTTGCCACTGCTAGCCTTCCATTTTTCATACTGTCCATCCATAGTTTCTTTGGCCGTTCCTTACACTCTTATTGCCAAGTCACCAACGTAACATCAGTACGGTACCTACCCGACTACTACATAATTAAACCAGTACGCATCTATGCGCCTGCGCCGGTCGACTGATCGCGTTCCAAATACGAACGTACGCGCCATTGGGCTAGTTGCTTTGGGGTACCGTGAGCGTGATTACGAAACCATGTATATGTTTGGGTTATTCTGGTTTTTTTAAATTGTGTAAGATACTTGCATCTTTTAAGCCGCTTAGGTCGATCTTCAAGTTAAGCCGCGCTTGCTTAGGTTAGTCCATGGATCGGTGACCACCCGTTACATATCGAGATTCTTCTGTAAAAGCACGTGAAGCCGTTGGTAACGGCTGTCATTTGTAGATCTTAAACAGTCGTTACAGGATCCGAAAGTCTGACAACCAGTCTTACCAAGGGGTATCGTATTACCTAGTACTAACTGGGTGGTGGTCAGGTAGTTACTCGCTGCATGTAAAATTCTGGTATTCAGCTCCGGTTAGACTTCTTCTTCTTAGCATTTCGATGGCAAATTTTTTAAATATGTTTAGCCCAAAACTCAACCACGCGAACCCCGCTCACTGATGCCCCGCCCTATCACATGCGCTCTTGCTGATTTATTTACTGCGGTTAGACTGGAAGCCGATCATAACATAGTTGTGAAAAGGCAGACAGAAGACGAGAGTAGTGCTAGTGAATATAAAATGTTGATTGGTGGAGAAGGAGAAGAAGACTAAAAAAAAGATGGATGTATTGTGTGAATAATGATATGAAAGAAAAACGAGTAAATGATAGCATGACGGTAGACAGAGGAGAATGGAAGAAAAAACCGTGTTGCGCCGACCCCAAGTAACATGGGACAAGAACAGGACGATGATGAGGATGACTGGTAAAGTGGAGGACTATAGACTCGAAGGGCAGGTCGAACGTAGGTTAACCAGCTCTGTCCGTGGATGGGTGACCATTCATTACACATCCGTTCCTTGGCTCGGAAAGCATGGAAAACCGTTGGATCTGTAGATCTTTAGACAGTCGTTACGTCAGAAACCCGAAAGTCTCATTACCAAAAGGCATCGTAAATCATCTCCTACTTTTAACCGACTTCCAAAAGTAGGGAGGTTATTAGCACGGACATGAAACTTAGTATTCAAGTTCAATGTTGATAGATAAACGTAATTTTCTACTTTTCATTTTAATAAAAGGTTGTATTTTTTAAGAATAATTTATTTTAGAAGTCGGTTTGTATTTTTTTTTTGCAATTTTTTATTTTATTTTTCACTGCCATAGTAAAGACGGCAATTCAACATGACCGGAGTGAGATCAGGCGGGAGGGGAGGAAGCTTTGTAAAATTAGCTACGGAACCATTTGCTACTAGAACTCCCTGCCCCACATAACTTATAACGTTCTTATTATACATAAGGTAGGCAGGCGTCTCATGTGATTGTAAGTGGACGCCCGAGACGACTCCATATACTTCGCAATTTTTATTACTCTACTTCGGAGAAACTTCGGAGCTACAATACACTCCTGCCCTTATACCAATTCATTTGGGGTCGGAGCTGCATGACTTCTTCTTCCATACTTCTCTATTATTACCTACCCTTTTTTTTTTTTTAGAAATTAGAGGGAAGGGTAACAATTTTTACGACTTTAGAAGCAAATATATCATCAACTATTGACTAAAGAAAAAAAGTATCTATTTAAGAAACCTCGATATCATTTTTATCAAGAGCTATCGATAGACACCCAACACAGTTATATAAATACTTAGATACATTTTTTCAACCATCAAATCAATGAAGCAAAATATGTACCGTATATTATGTAAATGTAATAATAATAATAATATACGGGAGCTCGAGGCTAAATAATAACAGCCGCTCGGGTCGATCTTTAGGTTAAGCCGTGCTTGCCTAGGTTGGTCTGTGGATGGATGACCGCCCATTACATACCGAGTTTCCTCCGTGCCTCGGAAAGCACGTTAAGCCGTTGGTCCCGGCTGTCATTTGTAGATCTTTGACAGTCGTTAGGCAGTCAGTGGCCCAAAAAGTCTGACAACCAGTCTTACCAAGGGGTATCGTATTACCCAGTACTAACTGGGTTGTGGAAGTCAGATAGGCAGTCGCTCCATGTAAAATACTGGTATTCAGATGCATCCGGTTAGACTGGAAGCCGACCCCAATATAGTTGGGAAAAGGCTAGGCAGATGTTGATTTCTCTATTATTATAACTAGAAGACAGGATATTTACCATGTTTATTGTTTTCTTTGAGTTCTGTTGCAAACACCATGATCACGGATAAACTGAAGTTATTGCGGGTGGGTGTTTATGAGCAGACAAACCCACCAAGAGCATGATAGTTTAAAATCTTATACTTCTCTATTACTCGTCATCTCATCAGACAGCTAATAGCACGTCTATATGCAATGAAAATGTAAAGAGATTTTAAGGGAAATGCCGATTTTAGGCCCAAGAATGCCCAAGAAATTTGTTTTATTAAAAAATCTTACGTACATTTTACGTAATTAACTCTGCTATTCACGACTCGATAGAAGTTGGAAACATATTTGAAAAAATAAAAAAAATATTGAAACAATAACGAAATTCTGTATCTGTGGCTGTACTGAATATAGTGGAATTACGTTTTTTTTGTGCAAATAGAAAATCTCAGTTCCTTTTAAATAGAATCCTAAAGCTTAATAGCATTTTGTTTATTTTTAGAAAAAAATAAGATTTGTTTCAAGAAATGGGAGACAGGCGTGAGTTTAGCGTCCGGCCCTGGTTCAAGCCATGGTCCGGAGCAAAAGGGAATGGGAAGCCGCTCACCTCCTTCTGCGAAGCAGTCATGCGGTGAAGGAGGTGCCTGGACGTGAGAGGGAAAGAACCTCACGTCCCAGCCGCCGCGGGAGACGCCCTGGGTGTCGGGAGTCACGTGGTAGCTTCCGGCCACCGTAGGCGCGGGCCTGTGGATGGCGAGTTATGGGCTAGCTCGCCGTCCGGCCGTCTTATGACGACAGGCCGTGTCGACGGCGCGTTCGTGTTCCACGCGCGCCTCAAAGAGATGTCAGCAACCACGTAGAGGTCCGCATGGGCCGATGCCTGCCAGGGCTGCGGGACTGTTCGAAAGAGATACCGTGGCCCTGGAACACAAAGGGCAAAGAAGGAACATGGATGGGTTTTAGTCAGTACAAGTCTGACACTCCCTTCCGCTCCGGCCAGAATGGGGGGGGTGGGGGGGTCATTTGATGATCCCCATACGAAAAAAAAAAAGGCGTGAGCTTATGAATAGTAACATGTATGTGGGTCGTATGTGGATCGGCTACCTGAGAAATTACAACAGTAACCGTACCTTGAGTTTTTAAAGGAAATGTTAATTCGTTTCCTTTAATTACTACATGTTGCCTTATCATCGGTAATAAACACTGATACGGTCTATTTAACATTTTTTATACTACCCTACGCACCATAACCATAACTGGTTTTTTTATTGTATTAGTTAAAATACAAAATAATCTTATACAATAATAATTGTAAAGATTATTTTGTGTATTTTTATCCATGGGCCTCAGTTGCCTGACAATAAAATGATTGATTGATAACTCAAGTTACAGATGACGGAGAAAAATCAGCCAAGCTGAAGTGGGAGTGGGCTGGCCACGTAGCACGAATGCGCTCGGAGAGATGAACAACACTCGTCACCCACTAGACGCCTGACGGAGAAAATCGCCGTCGAGGTAGACCGCAGCGAAGGTGGTGTGACGATCTGATGTCGTTTGCAGAGAGGTTTGGAAGAAGAAAGGCATTTGCGCAGCAGTGGGACACTCAAATAGGCTAACAAAAAAAATAAATGCTTGCGTTTGGCCACAACTAACTTAGTCATCGTATAACGTTCCTACTGCTGGGACACAGGCCTCCTCTCAGTCCTCTCTATGTGAGGAAGTGGGCTGTAATCCACCACGCCGGCCCAGTGTGGGTTGGTAGATGTCCCATGTCTTCAATTTTTTGGTTCTAGACCATGCTGGTTTCCTCACGATGTTTTTCTTCCATTAAATGGTGAAGACCAGTGTTCTGGACAATCACCGAACAATAATAAATATGTCAGAGTAACTGCGACAGCGCGCTCTATGCCTTGAATATTTTATATAATACCTAAGTAAAACAGTCAGTACCAGTGACTGTGCCATTTTTCAAAGGGAAGCCGGTAGGAATCGAGTTCTAAGGAACCTTCGCCACTGGTCAGTACGTCTCGGATAGCATATCGAGCGCGACTCAAACTCATTTCATTCACCTCATTAGTTTTAATCGTTATGCCATTTGTATTACTGAAATATAGTTATATTTATAATCTTTAATCTTACCCCAATCCCGGACAATCAGATTAAGATATAAGATTTTTTTTTTTTAAACTATCCTGGTCACTAACATTATTATAACTAGAAGACAGTGAGTTTCGTGTGTCGGGAACAGAATAGAGTTGTGAGTGACAGTGGTAGCGGTACTGAGTGGTCCGGCCGTCTTATGACGACAGGCCGTGTCGACGGCGCGTTCGTGTTCCACGCGCGCCTCAAAGAGATGTCAGCAACCACGTAGGGGTCCGCATGGACCGATGCCTGCCAGGGCTGCGGGACTGTTCGAAAGAGATACCGTGGCCCTGGAACACAAAGGGCAAAGAAGGAACATGGATGGGTTTTAGTCAGTACAAGTCTGACACTCCCTTCCGCTCCGCCCAGAGTGAGGGGGGTCATTTGATGTTTTCCCATGCGAAAAAAAAAATAAAATGCTGTACTGAGTGCAAAAAACGAACAAGAAAGAGGGTAGACCGATTTGTCTGCTCATAAACACCCACCCGCAATAACTTCAGTTTATCCGTGATCATGGTGCTTGCAACAGCGCCGAAATATCGGGAACTCAAAGAAAACAATAAACATGGTAAATATCCCGTCTTCTAGTTATAATAATATCAGATTAAGACTTTCAGAGATAATAATCTTTTATTAAACGTCACAATTACCGAAAACGCTCGCATTTCACCACTAGTGGTTCAGCTGGATAAAAGTGACGGAACAAAGTCCTCAGCAACACATCTGTCTGTCAGATAGGCAGTCGTTCCATGTAAAATACTGGTTTTCAGCTGCACCCGGGTAGACTGGCTTCCTAGTCTTTTCCGGACTAGGTTGGGGTCGGCTCCTGTCCTTATCCCGAAGTATTAGTGGTCGGCGCAGCATGTCTTCTTCTTCCACACATTTCTACCAACGATCATCTAAGCAGTCACGTCCTTTCTATCCATATTATTGTTAACAAAGTCCTTCCATCGTCTACTTTCCTGCCCCTACTGATATAGCCGTAATTATCGCAATCAGTACGATATGTTCGACCTCCAAAATTCACATTTTACTTTCAACGCACCCACACATTGACTGCAACAGTTGCCCAACACAGATCACAACAACTTTAAATTGATTACAGCGTGAGATTTTATATTCTTGTCTTAATTACTAGTAACTATTGTTCTAGTACATAGAGTAATGAAACTTGGAATCGTCTAGAGACGGCATCTGCAGTAACTAAGGGTTAGATTGTTTGATTTTCTTTAAGGCGTCATAAAAAAGTCGAAAACAACATTGCGTTCGAAAGTCGGTGACTTTTGTTTGTTTCATTGATTTTTTGCCACCAATGGGTATTTTTTTTCCAATACTGAGAGAACATCCTTCCTTCACTTCACACACAGGGTTTCAGCAAGATGGCGCCATGCCACATACTGCTAGAGACGCCATGGCTTTGTTGCGAGATTTTTTCCCAAACAAACGGCTTATTAGCTGTTTCGGAGACATCTCTTGGCCACCAAGATCGCCAGATCTCACCCCTATGGATTTTTTTCTAAGGGGATACCTCAAGAGTAAAGTTAATTCAACAAATCCAGCAAACATTGCCGAACTGGAAGAAAATATCGTTCGGGAAATAAACAACATTCCACGAACACTTCTCCATCGCGTTGAGCGGAATACAGTCGACTGATTCCAGGAGTGTGTATAATGCGACGTGACATACAGATGGAATTTTTTTTTAAAACTAAAATCCGCTTTCATGTTCTATAAAGAGCAAGTTTAATTAACTTCACAAAAATTGTATTTTTTTTTTTAAATTTAATTTTGAAATCATAATTCGAACACCGGACACCCTGTATTATTGTCATACGTCGACGACATGATAGCTCCTTAATAAGTTCTAGTTACAATGCAAAATTGTTTCAAGACAAGAATTTTTGTGTTAGGTATACTACAACCACAAAGGGTAACATGAAAAAAAATGGAACAAACGAAGTCACCGACTTCCGAAAGTAAAGTTATTACAAACACTTTTTTTAGAAGTCGTTTTTAAAAAAATGTTTTTTTTTTCTCCGCTGTCACTGTCAAAAAACAAGTTTTTTTTTTTTTTCGCCTTGGAAAACATCAAATTACCCCCCCCCCCCCCTCCCCCCCTTCTGGCCGGAGCGGAAGGGAGTGTGAGACTTGTACTGACTAAAACCCATCCATGTTCCTTCTTTGCCCTTTGTGTTCCAGGGCCACGGTATCTCTTTCGAACAGTCCCGCAGCCTTGCAAAACAATTGTTACTTGAGCCTTGTAGCTCGTGACCAGGTGTTGACAGTGCCGTCCAGCAGTAGCCGAAGAGGGATTTCCGTGGTCTGTGTTTTAGAACATAAAATATTTGTCTGAAACTTAGTTCCCACGTCATTTGCAGTTTCATTATCATACTCGAGTTACAGGAAGATTTTTTTTGAATATTCATTTGGTTTTGCAAAACAAAATTTTGTTTGTAAAAATATGTTGAATAGGTTTTCCGGTAAAGGTTTTTTAGAATTCGCAATATGTTTCTTTAGAATTGAAACGACCATAAATTTTACTAATATTATAAATGCGGAAGTTTGTGAGAATAGATGAACGGATGTTTGTTACTCTTTCAGGCAAAAACTACTGAACGGATTTGTATGAAATTTAGCACACAGATAGCTTATAACCTAGATTAACACATAGGATACTTTTTATCCCGGTAGTATGATCCCGTGGGACAATTATCGAAGTCCACGCGGGTGAAGCCGCCATAAGTAAGTAAATTAATTAATCAAGCAAAAAAAGTCGAGGTGCGTTAAGTAGACGCTCCATCATCTGCCGAGCCTTTTCCCAACTATGTTGGTGTCGGCTTCCAGTCTAACCGGATGCAGCTGAATACCAGTAATTTACATGGAGCGACTGCCTATCTTACCTCCACAACCCAGTTAGTACTGCGTAATACGATACCCCTTGGTAAGACTGGTTGTCAGACTTTTTGGGCCACTGACTACCTAACGACTTTCAAAGATCTACAAATGACACCCGGGACCAACGGCTTAACTTGCTTTCCGAGGCACTGAGGAAACTCGGTATGTAATGGGTGATCACCCATCCACAGAACAACCTAGGCAAGCACGGTTTTACCTAAAGATCGACACGAGCGGCTGTTATTATGTAGCCACGAGCTCCATTTATACTATTGGTCTTCAGCCGCATCTGGTTCAACTAGAAGCCGATCTTCACACATGCCAAGACTTGGCAGATGATTAAAGGAAGTTTCACCAAGGAAATCTTCTCAAGAGACTCTTCTAAGTCTCGTCTTTTCACTCCACATAAAATACTGGTACTTATCTGCATCCGGTTACTTGAAAACGGCTCGCCAGATGATGATGAGTGAACATGACAGATGCTCTTTGGCTGTAAGAAAAGAGGCCTTTGCCCCGCATTGTTAGAAAGACAGACAGTAATTTAAACAAAGATTACCTAAACTAGTGACATCTATATTACAATGGTTCCGTACAATGGCTAGACATTGGCTGTAATATCCCTATTGTCTGTTTTCAAGGTAGGAGTTGTTATTAAATTTACATATTATATGCATTCAGGTCTTTTCGTCTCTGTACATACGGACAAGTTGTTTCGACTTTTTTGTTTAAGATTTTTTTATCAAAACAAAAATGTTTTGTTTAAATATTTTTTAATTATTTTTAAGTCACGAGGCTCTCATATTATCGTATATCCTATGAGTGAATTGTAATTATAAATCGTTAACATTAATAATATTAATCTTAACCAACATCTTAGTAGATCCCGTCGACAGATAAAACTATGAGTAATATTTACTTGTGACACACGGAACGACAATAACTTGAAAACAAATGGCTTTTCAACAAACATTGTAAGCTGTTTACTCAGATTTAACATTAATAATGGAATATTCCTTTATTCTAGAATGAACCACTGTTTTAAGCTTTCACGGTTTACAACTAAGCTTAAACATAACAATGACGGGTTCAATAACGGAAGATATCCCGTAAGTGACAGTATATGCGGCGTGTCTCCACAGACAATAGCCCATCTTCCATTTTGCGCTGCATGCCCTAACACCTGCGCACTTGACGATCTTATGACTGCATCAGCGAGCGGAGTTCGCATAGCTGAATTTGGGCCAAACATATGTAATAAAAAATTGCCATCGACACGCTAGGAAGTGACAGTATAAGCTCAGTTGACAACAAGTCTTACCAAGCTGTACCGTATTACCAAAGACCTGGGTTGTGGAAGTCAGATAGGCAGTCGCTCCATGTAAAGTAATGACCGCAACTCGCCTGATGTGAAGCGCTGACGCGGTCTAGGGTGGAGCACGCTTGCCTAGAAGAAACGATTCACTCGAACTTTGAATAGATCCAGATTATAATGACCAGGGAGCAGAGAAGCCGGCAGTGAATTCCACAGACTGGGGGTTCGCACAATAAATGTAGAAATAGCGCTTTGTTCGGATCCGTGGAACTTCAACCACATAACGGTGCCGCTTCCCCGTATCTCTACTCGTCCGATGGTAGAATGTGGATGGGGGAATTAGATTGTGTGATTCCAAAGCGCACTCCTCGATATGTAACCGATAGACTGGCAACTTTGCGGAGATGATCAATACTGATAGATTGGATGTTAGATTGGAAGCCGACCCCAACATAGTTGGGTAAAGACAGGCAGAATAAACAGTTTTTCTGTGTTCCTTTTTTTTCTTTATAATATCTGTACTAATATTATAAATCCGAAGAGTTTGTTTGTTTGATTGAAGACGCTAATCTCAGGAACTACATGTTCGAATTCAAAAATTCTTTTATTGTTGAATAGTCCAATTATCGAGGAAGGCTATAAGCTATATAACATCACGCTACGACCAATAGGAGCCGAGTAAAAAGAAAACAAGCCAGAAGCGGCAGGTGATACCGCGGGGTGCAGCTAGTTGTTAAAAGGATGCTAGTAAAACCGCGAATAAAACCTATCTTAAAAATAAGGAAAATGGAATTAATATTAAATCTTGGAAGCAATGGAATGATTCACCAACGCCGCCATTAAACGACTCGTACCAAATAAAGCCAAATCACCGGAAACGGTGAAAACGAAAGTGTTACGTTCGAATCGAAAAATGAAGTAAAATAACAGTGAAACGTCACGCTAGTAGTTCCTAAAGAGGCAGGCAGAACTGTCTTAAACTTTTAACATGTTGGGAAAAGGGTAGACATGTTGTGATGAAGAATAGTAAGCAAGCAAGCGTCCTGTTGTATTTATAAATATTTGTTATGCGTTGTATGTTTCTTGTTTAGTTATTTTTTTTTGCCATTTTGTATGCACAATGTCATGTCCATGCGACAAATAAATGTTTTTTCTTTCTTTTCTATCTTTATTTTCTTTCTTTTCTTTCTTTTCTTTCTTTTCTTTCTTTCTTTTCTTTCTTTTCTTTCTTTTCTTTCTTTTCTTTTCTTTCTTTTCTTTCTTTTCTTTCTTTTCTTTCTTTTCTTTCTTTTCTTTCTGTTCTTTCTTTTCTTTCTGTTCTTTCTTTTCTTTTCTTTCTTTTCTTTCTTTTCTTTCTTTTCTTTCTTTTCTTTCTTTTCTTTCTTTCTTTCTTTTCTTTCTTTTCTTTCTTTCTTTCTTTTCTTTCTTTTCTTTCTTTCTTTTCTTTTCTTTCTTTATTTTCTTTCTTTCTTTTATTTCTTTCTTTTCTTTCTCCAAGCCCACTTGATGATAAGTAGTCATTCCTTCTAAGAAATTTGCACTAAAGTGGGACAACACAACATCACGCCTTTAAATTCTGAAAGGTTGGGCAGAAGCGTACCTATTGCAGGTACATCCACAATTTCGCCAGTAATATTCAAGGCCCATGTAAAAAGGAGCGACCTAATTGCCCTCAAAAAAAAAATGCTACCTAGCCTTTTCCAATCAATGTTAGGGTCGGGTTTCAAACTAACCAGATGTAGCTGAATACCAGGATTTTACATGCAGCAATTCCTAATCTGACTCCACAACCCAGTTACTGGGGAACTCGATACCCCTTGGTAAGACTGGTTGTCAGACTGTCAGACTGCCAAAGATCTACAAATGACAGCCGCGACCAACGCCTTAACGTGCCTTGCAAGACACTGACGGATTTCGCTATGTAGGTAATGGATGGGCACCCATCCACGGACCGACCTCGGCAAGCGTTGCTTAACACTGCTATCAAAAAATCCTGCCCAGCAACTAGCCGACCGATGAACCAGTTTAAACAAGTTACATGTAGTTTAGCAAGATACTTGTAATTTAAAGGGGGTCATCTCCAACATTTGTAAATATTTAAATCAATTGCGAAACCGATCATAGCTAATTAGATTGCGATTATATTCAAGCTAGTCTTCCGTATCGGGTTGGCAGAAGGTCATTGGCATCTCATTATAAGTTTTTAACATTGGTTATTTTAAACTTATACTGTCACTTACGGGATATCTTCCGGGAGCTCAAATAATAGACAATTACGGATAATATACCGTAAGTGAAAGTATAAGTTTAGTTGTAAACCGTGAAAGCTTAAAACAGTGATTGGTTATTTTCCCAATGCAGTGTCCATAGCTGGCTATGAGTTTGTAAACTGCGCTTATCACCAACTGCACGCGTAGCATGACCACGGAAGAATCGACTAAATGACAGATCAACAATAGAAATCTGTCATTTTGTCGATTCTTCCGTCGACAAAACCCGCTTATTTTTCTACGGTGGTCATGCTAAGCGTGCTGGTGTTGATATTTGCTACAACCCATCAAGCAACCTAGCCGTACCGAACCATGTGTTGGTCGGCTTCCGGTCTAACCGACTTCTTATGTATTCCATCAGCATATTTTTTTTTTGTATTTTCATGTATTTACACCGATTACTGTTTTACACTATTTCCAGTTTTAATTTAATTTAATTTTAAACACTGTTTTAAGCGTTCACGGTGTACAACTAAACTTATACTATCACTTACGGGATATCTTCCGTGATTGTTCATTATTTTGAGCTCCCGATATTTCGGCGCGCAATCACGGAAGATATCCCGTAAGTGACAGTATAAGTTTAATTTTGGCGCTTATTACTTTGTAAGTTAGCTTATTTTCCGATTTTATTGTACATGTGGTGTTTACCTATAAGTCAATGTTGCGCTGGAATTTAACTGTAAGAATGTATTGTATATCGCTGTATTCAGTGTGTACAATTGTTGGTAAACATAAATAATAAATAAATACAATAAATAACACTGTGATTACTGGGCCGATTTTCATTTAGTAGAGGAAGCCCGCGCGGTGGTGCCATATAAATATGGTCCCAAATAGTATATGAGTAAGCTCCCTTTTAAGGATGATTTCCCTCAATCGCATCGCATCGGATCGGAAAGTATACGGACGGATGCGGTGACAGCCGATCGCCTCCGTACCGTCGCTTTCGAACGTATCCGTTTCTGCGTCTAGTCAAATAGTTTCATTTCTACCGTGTTCTAATTTCCATCGGATACGACGACAGGCGAACGGAGCCGATCGCGTATCGCAGCATACTTTCGGCTACGATCGCGTGTCGCGGAAGACGCCGCGGTCAAGCTGCTGTGAGCGGAATGGTAATAAAGACTTTAAATACTGTGTACACGATTTAATAGTGTTTAAAGATTGTAAAATCCGTTCCGATCCGATGCGAGGCGAGCTGTGTGGTGGAAATCATCCTAAATACGTATTTTTTCTGCTTGGTCCTATGTTGATAACATGATGGTTGCTTAATAATTCTAGTTACAATGTAAAATTAAATCATGACAAGAATTTGTACACTACAACGAAAAAGGATAAAATAAAAAAATAATAAGAAATTTGTTTAAATTGCTAAATAACAAGGTGTATTATTCTGTTGACGAATATTTAAATGACAAATTTTAATTTTAATTCGCTTTTACCGGAATCGAATCTGTTTTATGTTATGTGAGATACTAAATGATTTTGTTAATTTTGATTATTGTGTATTAATGAATTAGTGACATTATTATTTTTATTTTTGTATTTTTTTTGGTTCTTTTTACTTTATTTTATTTGACATTTTATATAATTTTGACATGATTTATAATTATTGTAGAATTCTAGAATTATTGTTTGAATTTCGAAAAAGTATTTGTTTAAGAAAAACAAAAAACCTTTGATATTTTGTATGCCTTTTGGATACTCCCTGTGTTCACGAAATAAATGAATTTGAATTGAAAAAAAAAACTTTTTAGCAAAAAGAAAATTGACTTCTAAGTCGGTTTTTTTTTTCAAAAATATTTTTTACAAATGCATCTTACCTCCAAAACCCAGTAACTGTATAACGTAATACTACTTAGTAAGACTGCTTGTAAGTCTGTTTTTCCAACCAATGGCTCAAAAAAATCTACGCACTGCCAAGCAAAACGATATAAAAGAAGGTTTGGAAAGTTACTTAAAATTGGTGTTGTAATAATTATGAAATCGGATTAAGAGCGTTAACGTCTTACGGCTTTTCATACAAACTATCAAGTGATTTTTCTTCGAAATGACTGTACCGATTTTAGTGAAACTTCGTACGCATAAGCAGGACACAAGTCCAAAAACTTGATATTGCCGATGCTGCTTGATGAACTTGAAATGCCGTGAGACGTTAACGCTCTTAAAGTATGGTCATTCGTATGTCAGTTTACACTTGGAATTACGAAAACTACTCTTACTGCAACGAAATAAGGCACTGTAATAATCAACCTGTTTCATAGGGCTTGCGGTTGATAGTATCGGTTCCATAGATAGTTATGGTCAACAGAAGCTTGACAAGAAAGTAAAAGTGTTATAAAATTTTTGCTACCAGTGGCGAAGGTTCCATACAACTCGATTCCTACCGGATTTCCTTTGAAAAATGGCACAGTCAGTATTCTATAGACAAATAATATAATGACATTAAAGATATGTACTCCAGCTTATCTCTTATAAAAATTGGCCCTTCGCCCCACTTATTTTAAGGGCGAGTAACAAAAGACTCTTTCTGAGTATTTTGTGTAGACAGATTTGTCTGTGCTATACCTAACAATTTATTTACCATCCACCCGCATTCTTCAGTCATCCCGCGACCATGGCGCTTGCAACAGCGTCGAAATATCGGGAGCTCAAAATAATGAACAATCACGGAAGATATCCCGTAAGTGACAGTATAAGTTTACTTGCTTTTATCAAATATCCGAGGAATAAATATGGCGAATTTGACATAATATATTTTCGATACTTTAGGGCAGTCACAAACCGCATTTTTTTTAATTTAATGAGACTATAATACAGACGTGTTGCTTAATTCTAAACTCGCCAAACTTTTACGTTTGATGGCGAGAGGCAATATTTGTGCATCAGTAAAAAGTTAGGTACAAATAAATAAACATTGAAGTGTCTGTTTGTAATTTCAAAATGGCAGCTTTTTACTGAATGCTTTTATGAAACTACACGCATACGGTACTTATAAAAAAAAAGTTTTTGTCTTTCTGTCTGTTTCATCCGGCTGATCTCCGAAACGGCTGGACCGATTTTGACCAAACTTTACTGGCAGATAGCTGATATTATAGGCTACTTTTGAATAAAGATAAGGCTTCCGTGCAAAAAAAATAAAACCCATGATATTTTTAACAAAATCCGATTCAAATAGGGAAGTAATATTTTTAAAATACTTTCATGCGTACGAAGATTAACAAAAGCATGTAGAAAAAACGTTTCGCTAGCTAAAAAAACTAGACAAACATTAATAACCCAATTCAAACGAACACAATACATTAAAACAGTACAACTATAAAAACAATACAAAAAAATTTACAACTACCTACTTTTAACACTAAAAAAACTTACCTACTTATAAACTTTTTGTACTGTAGCGTAGTAAGTAACAAGTGATTTTAAGAATAAAGACAAAAAGTAGCTCAGTGGAGACAAGTGGTTTAAGTTCAAAACGAACGCGGCGAGAATAACAATGGTTGCGGAGACGGTCAGCGTGTAGTCCAAGGCATGAGCGGTAGCGATTTTTTATGTAATCTTTCCTTACTAATATTATAAATGCGAAAGTAAGTTTGTTTGTTCCCTTTTCACGCTTAAACCACTAAACTGATAATCCTGAGATTTTGCATATTAAGTTGTCAGGTGTACAGAAACGGACATTGGACTTTCATCCCGAAATAAGTACTGTTCCCGAGGGAAACAAAAATAACGCTCCTATGCTCATAGACACGTGTCTTACGAATCACGATTGAATTACAGGCAGAGTAACGGAATGCGAATTCATTGTCAAATTTTAAATTAACGCGAGCAAGGCCGCGAAGCTAGTTCAAAATAAAATCAAAAGGCATTTCAAATTCAAACTGAGCTGAAGATCAACACTTTTGAACGTCACTTTTGGGTAGTTGACGTTCAAAAAGTGCTTATCTTCTAAACAGTCCCTCAAAACGCCCGCCCTTCGCCATTTCCTAGTTTTTTAGCTGGGAAAAGGAATTGGCAAAACAAACTCCCAGAAGAAGAACCAGATTTTATAAAAGCCTTTAACTTCGTCCGCGTTGAGTTCGGTAATTGTCCCACGGGCTTGTACTACCGGGACAGAAAGTATCCTATGCGTCAATCCAGGTTATAAATTATGTGTGTGCCAATTTGCTTGCTAATCCAGACAGTAGTTTTTGCATGAAATAGTAAGAAACATCCATCCATCCTCACAAACTCTCGCATTTATAATATTAGTAAAAAGAAGGATATCCGAAGTAAAACATTATAATTATGAAATTATACATTAAATTCTTTTAATTTCCACATATCAGGCTACCACAATGAAAGATAAATAAACAGTGAGAATACACTCAAACAAAATAATAAACACCTAGATAAAAACCTCTAAGCATAAAGATCTGATATAAAGTGGTCTCCGCCACCTTTGGACCTTTACACAACTATGTACTGGTGACATCGTAGATGCTGCTTAAATATGTTTCTATTATAATACCAGAGGAAGTCTGAAAGTGGAGGAGGAGCTCGTGGCTAAAATAATAACAGCCGTTTGGGTCGATCTCTAGGTTAAGCCGCGATTGCCTAGGGTGGTCCGTGGATGCGCGAGCATCCATTACATACCGAGATTCCGCCGTGCCTCGGAAAGCAAGTAAAGCCGCTGGTCCCGGCTGTCATTTGTAGATCTTTGGCAGTCGTTACAGGTCGATAATCAGTCTTACCAAGGGGTATCGTATTTCAAAATACTAACTAGGTTCCGGAAGTCAGATAGGCAGTCGCTCCATGTATTCAAGCTGAATCCGGTAAGACTGAAAGCCGCCCTCAAAATAGTTGGAACAGCCAGTTTTGCAAAGACCATTAAAAAAATTATTTAAGAGTGACATCTGAATATTTGTACACCATAAGTTGTGGTAGAATGTTAAGGACTTAAACAAACCCATAACACCATACTATGTAAAACTACATTCTTACAAACAAATATTTCTGATTTCTGATGATGAGAAAGTCTGTGGTAATCGGTTGTCATGGTATGGGCTTGTGATGAGGAATGAGGACAATGTGGTGAGGAAAGTTTAGGGTATGAATGGGAATGGCTATAAGAGAAGAGGGAGACCAAATAAAACGATGGATGGACTGTGTGAAGGATGATATGGATAGAAAGGAGGTGCCTGCTGATCTTGGCAACAGAAATAAGTACGGTGGTAATACTTTGTATAATCAAGTTCATTTATCCGCTAAGCAGTGATGTAATTAGCAATAATTCTAAAAGTTATTGCAAATTCAAATTCAAATGTTTATTGCCCAACACAGTATCATACATTTCAAGATGTCAAGTGAACGCGCAGTCCACTGTGTTGTACCATTAAATCGCCGCCATTAAATCGAAAACACACATTGATACCACGATAAAACGTAGGTATAGTAGGTATGACAAGTATTTTACGCTTGCAAGTTGTTTTACTTTTTGAACGCCATTGTCACATAGACATACGTGACAAGCAAGCGCGTGCCCTGTACGCCAAACGACACAAATATGTGACAAAATGGTAGGTGAAATTGTGGCTTGGTGCGGAGGGCACACCCGTGCGCTTTGGCGTTCAAAAGTCTAAAAGTACTTTTAGAAGAAAAATAGTGGCCCGGGGCTCCGCAAGGCACCCCGATAGGTGACGAAATAATCTCATCATTCAAGTGTCTATCGGGTCAAAAAAATATCCTATCTTTCAATCTTGAACCAACTATTGACATCACAAAATTTCATGGAAATCAGATAGGTGGTTTCGGAGATTAGTGAACGAACATAGTGTTTTTTATAAAATGATTAGAAGAAATTGAAAAGGAGTCGTATGTCTTGGTATAAACATTAGATGAGGAGAGACGAAACGCATGTGACTAAAAGAGTCGATGAATATGAATGTTGATAGATGGAGAGGGAAAGGAAGGCCAAAGAAAAAATTGATGGATTGTGTGAGGAGTGATCCGAAAGAGAAAGGTGTAAATGATGCCGTGACGTCTGACAGGTGAGAATGGAAGAAGAAAACGTGTTGCGCCGACCCCGAGTAGAATGGGACAAGGGCAGGGAGATCATGAAGAAGTAGTTACAGGAAACAATAGAGTTTTAAAACTAGTTTTAAGTAAACCAAGTTATCCACGCGTCACCTATAAACAAACATTTATGCTTTAATGTTTGTTTTATTACTAATTTATACATAAAAAAGTTTGTATAACACATTTATGTTAATTTTATAAAATTTTACATAATGGTTAATTTAATTTGCAATATTTATAATACTATACTTGACATCTTTACATAATAATTATCTCAAGGAACTAATTAAATGTGAATTTGAGGAAATAACGACATGCGTAGACGCATGTCGTTAGTTTTTTGTATTTTTGATTTCGAGATACAGATGAATATTGCTGGTCAAATTAAGAGGAGCTCGTGGCTAAATAATAACAGCCTCACGGATGGATCTTCAAGGTTAAGCAGCGCTTGCCTAAGCTAGTCCGTGGATGGATGACCATCCATTACATACCGAGTTTCCCCCGTGCCTCGGAAAGTACGTAAAGCAGTTTGATCCCAGCTGATATTTGCAGATCTTTGACAGTCGTTACAACAAGTAGTCAGTGGCCCGTAAGTCAGACAACCTCTCTTACCAATGGGTATCGTATTACCCAGTAACTGAGTTGTGGAGGTCAGATAAGCAGTCACTCATTGTAAAATATTGGTACTCAGCTGCATCATGGTTAGGTCTTCCAGTCAAAAATTATGCATCACGTTTTCCTCTACGAAATGCAAACCAGTCGTTGTTACCGAATCACCGCCCAAAAATCTATACGAATATTATAAAATGCGAAAGTAATTTCAAAGAAATTCATCAAGAATCCATGAGTTGTGTAAAATACCTACGATTTACCCCGGTAGTATTTTCCCGTTGGTTAATTTTCAACCATAAAACTAGTCTCATTTGGTTGCAATTTAAAAAGCAGGTGTAAATACACCACTCTTCCGATATGTCACTAATAATGTAGACTAAATCATTAATCTGCATACTCTGCATATCCTCATGTAACTTGACCAAGATATTCTAAAAGAGACTGTGACCTCCGAGTTTGTTTCAATTGTTTCTTCTCAAAGTAGTCCGAGAAGGATAACTCCGACCTCATTTAATTTAATTCACGTGCAATAGTTTGCAATTTACAAAACAAATATCATCATCATTCTCTTGCCCTTATCCCAATTCAGTTGTGGTCGGCGCAGCATGTCTTCTTCTTCCATACTTCTCTGTTACTCGTCATCTCACCAGACACCTCCTTTCGTGCCATATCATTCTTCACACAGTCCATCCATTGTTTCTTTCTTGTAATACAAGCAATTCCTTGCTTAAAAGGTGACCTCCAATAATATGTATCGAAATGCCCATTGTAATTTAAATATAGGTTTTTTTTTTTTATTTGGTTTTCGTGTACTTTTATACCCATCCACAGTCATACTCAAAACTTTCCTCACGACATTTTACTCATTAAAAACAAACATCATTTGTCATTTAAAAGCAAATCGCCTATGACTTAGACCACGCTAGAAACAGCTTTCTCCGATAGCGGCATATTTGTCCAGCGCATCACTTTCCGATAAATATTTAGTAATCATGTCAAGTCCACATTGAAGACAATTGTTCGGGTTCTGTTCTACATTTTAGAAATTACGCTTTTTAAAGTAATTGGATGGAAAACAGTGGGGCAGTTACCAGTAGCGAAGGGACAATTTTTGTAAGAGGTAAGCCGGAGTACATAATCTTTAATGTGATTATACTATTTGCCTATAGAATACTAACTGTGCCATTTTTCAAAGGGAAACCACAAGGAATCGAGTTATATGGAACCTTCGCCACTTGCAGTTACTATTCTTATCCTTACTAATATTATAAATGCGAAAGTAAGTTTGTTTGTTTCCTTTTTACGCCTAAACCACTGAACCGACGATTCTGAAATTTTGCATATACGTTGTCAGGTAACAGAAACGGACATAGGGTACCTTTATGATAATAGATGGCGCCACGTGTCTTTCGAATCATGATTGAACTATATTATTACAAGCAAAGGACAACCCGAATTGATTGTCAAATTATAAATTAACGCGAGTAAAGCCGCGGACATAAGCTAGTTATTTCTAATACTAGGTAAATGATAGATGGCAAAAAGCACGGTCCACCAGAAGGTAAGTGGTCACCGTCACCTGGGTACATATACAATATCAGAGGCATAGCAAAAGCCGTGCCTAAATAATAGAGGAGCTCGTGGCTAAATAATAACAGCCGCTCGGGTCGATCTTTAGGTTAAGCCGTGCTTGCCTAGGTTGGTCTGTGGATGGGTGACCGCCCATTACATACCGAGTTTCCTCCGTGCCTCGGAAAGCACGTTAAGCCGTTGGTCCCGGCTGTTATTTGTAGATCTTTGACAGTCGTTAGGCAGTCAGTGACCCAAAAAGTCTGACAAAGTTAAAAAACATTTTACTGGAAAGCAAACTCGAGGAGCACGTGGCTAAATAATGAAAAAAAAAAAAAAAAAAAAAAAAAAAACATTTTTTTACAAATTAACATGTTTATTTATTTGTGTTTAAATTAAAAAATATTTGAATTTTCTGTTTTTCATATTTCAGCTCAGTTTTGTATTAGTGTTTTCTGTTTATCATACTGGGCTGTTTACTTACGCTAACTCCGCCTCGAATGCAGTAACAGGGTTTCCCCACTTATATCAAGATGTACTATGATATGATTAAACCATAACAGTAGAATTTATAAGAAATAGCTATTTAAGTAAGGTGGTTCATTGTTATGTAAAAGAGCGCCTCTCGCCATCAAACGTAAAAGTTTGGCGAGTTTAGACTTAAGCAACACCTCTGTACTATAGTCTCATTAAATAAATAAAAAAAATTAAAAAAAAACCAGTCTTACCAAGGGGTATCGTATTACCCAGTACTAACTGGGTTGTGGAGGTCAGATAGGCAGTCGCTCCATGTAAAATACTGGTATTCAGCTGCATCCGGTTAGACTGGAAGCCGACCCCAATATAGTTGGGAAAAGGCTCGGCAAATGATGAGCAAAACCCGTGTCATCCCAGAATTCCCAGAAAAAAGCTGACAGAACGTTGATTCATGTCATAAAAATCTTCTGAACATAAAGTTTTTATATAGTTTTTCATTCTTCCTGTATCTATTGTGTTTGACGCATCTTGCATTTTAAACAGAAAATGAATCATTGTAAATAATTATTGTGTTTATGTAAATGATTTATTTGTTATACTGATGAAGAGGAAATCGTGAAAAATGATTAATTGATCAGTGTTTAAAATAAGAAATGTTACATATAAGGTCTATCTTTTCATACACGAAATATTTTAAGAGTAACTTCTATAAGTCGCCATAGCAACGAAAAAAAATATTTTCTGACTGTTTTTTTTTTTTACAAAATTATTATAATTCTAATTTTTTTTTTTTAGACTTTTTGCATAAAATCTTTACTCCCATATTCTAACAATGACAGAAGGTAAATACGACGTAGTAAACTACCGTAATAGATGCTTAAAAATAAGGAGCCAGTATTTATTTTGTGGGTCAAGTAATTTTAAATTATTTATTTTTTATAAAAATATTCTCAGAAAAAAAAAAATCCCTTGAAATGGCTTTGTTATAGCCGTTAGATGATTCCCTAAAAATATTTCGTGTATGAATAGTTAGACCCTATATTTCTAACAGTTTATATTTAAAAACAATTTTCCTTGAAATTATTTTAGTTAACTTAGTTTTTAAGAATATTTATAACTAGCTGTTGCCTGCGGCTTTACTCGCGTTATTTAAGAATTTGAAAATCAATTTGGGTTGATTCAATCATGATTCGAAAGACACGTGGCCCCATCTATTATCATAAGAACGTTATTGCTGTTTTCATCAAGAACAGTTTTTTTTTTCGGGATGAAAGGTACCCTATGTCCGTTTCTGTAAACCTGACAACGTATATGCTAAATTTCAAGAAGATCGGTTCAGTGTTTTAGGCGTGGAAAGGTAACAAACAATCAAACAAACATTCGCATTTGTATACAATATTAGTTAGGATTCAAATTTAATACCTAGAAACTTACCTAGGAATATGAAATACCTATTTCTAAGCAATAATATATGGTAGATACCTGCTGTCACCTTTTAATAAAAAATAATTTTGTTTAATATTTGCACGCCGTTGACAACAAAATATAGAGATCTCATAATTTTATGTTTACACATATGTTTAACAAATAAAAAAGTTTGACTTTGTCTTTTTTTTTTTTAACAAGCCTGTATTGTCCCACAGCTGGGCAAAGGTCTACCCCCAATTTGATTTTGTTTTAATTTCTGCTAATTATTTAAAATTCATTGACAGACTGTAGTCGCTGCGGGGAGTCAGAAAACCGAAATATTACCTACCATTGCTGTGACTGGCTGGTCTGCAGAGCATGAGGTCCTAGGTCCGGGGCAAAGTGTTATTGGGTTTTTCCATCAGGAATTTCTCAGTAGCAGCCACGGAGTTTGGATTTGCGCCCGGTTAGTGGCAATAGGCTCGCCCCCCATTACATGGGACTTAAATATAACTGGCAAAATGTGGTTGTACTATTAGGTAGGCAAACCTCCTACAAAAAAAAATTCTAGTGTCACGTTTCCGAGATATATAAATAGGTTGAACTTTGATAGCTTATATCTTGGAAACGTGACACTTTAGAACACTTTGTCTTAAACAAAACTTGTTGGTAGTGATACCAGCTATCGATTAATACTTATGCGTGGCTGATCAAATCAAAGTTATGCTTAAGATGCCATCAGTGAATGGACTTTAACTTTGAAAGCTCATATCTCGGAAACGTGACACTTTAGATCATTTTAGTTCATGCAAAGCATATTTGTATTGATACTAAGTATGTATTAATATAGGTCGTATGCCTGGTCCCAACATTGAAAAACAAAAATGGCGGAAGTTAGATCGGCCATTTAATTCAAAACCCTTTCGGTTCAATGGGAACCGAGAAGTGGGTCAAATTTAACTTCTAAAATTGTTTACATAGTAACATGTGTAGCTAATAAAAGCGTTTTGAAAAGTTAATTATAAAATAAAAAAGCACGACTGCATGAAAGTGAAATCAAAAGATGTCAATAAAAAGTACATCTAATCTTAAAATCCATGCTTAAATCGATATAACGATAAACATTAATTAAAATCTATGCAGCCTTTACGATATTTCGAGAGTATAAAGAATCACATATGAAGATACGCGTGAAACACATAGCCCTTTACTCTTTACCGTCGGGTCGGGTAAAAATAGACTCGAGTTTGACAATTACTAGTAATACGAATCTTGCGTCTACACCGCTTGCAAAAAGGCCTTGACCCAATCGGACGAGAGCCTCCGTAATGAGGCTCTTGGCCCTCAAGCCATTGACTGTCACGACTCGGCACAATTACCGACTACCTTAACTCTGCCAAGTAAAGATAATTCATTAAAAGAAGGAGGCAAGGAATTGGAAGTATAATTTATTTATTAAGTAAACTAACTATACAAGATGTAGACGGACCCTTCACGAAGCCGTCAACCAAGCATTCTGTACATCGGACTAAGTAACTTTACGCAATAATTATTGCTGGGAAACGACTTTTGTTTTGGGGTGAAAAATCACGTTTTACGGTAATACTCAATGTAACGCTCTCAAAACATTGTGCTGGTGGATGAATTGAATAGTAAACGGGTCATGGAGGTATGTAAAGTAAAGTTATAACCTTAAAAACTAGCATTTAAAAAAAAAACTACACTATGTCGTTACTAGAAAGTTCCCAGGAATGGTCTAGAACAAAAAAAAATATCGCAATGACGTGGAGAACAAGTGTCTTTCGGCTTCATTAAGGGTCTATTTATACCATCTGTGTATTATTAATTAAAAACTATTAAATAAACTAACAACAAACTATAAAAGGGCATCGAAAAATCAGCTGGTAATGTGCTCAAGAGATTAGCGGCGGTGCCACGTTTTATGACAGTACTTAGCCTCTGGCCAAGGGTAAAAGCCAGCCCTTGGGTCACGGGAAGCGTCAACTAGGCGTTTCGAAATTTCCTTAAACTGGCTATGAGCACTCGGACCCAGAGTTTCAACCCCAAACGGCTCGAAAATATAGTTTCCACAAAGGTTTCTAGATATTTACGCCGCTTGAGGTTCTCTGCTGCCGCAGCGGCAGCGAGCTTAACTATGATTAGGATTCTGCTTAGAGTCTTAAATTCATAATCATTATCATCATCCACAGCCCGACTTCATCCACTGCCGGATATAGGCCTCTCTTTTCTATTGCCATCAACCCGACAAAAATTCCAACGCCAAGTTTCTAAAAAATACCTAACATAAAAATCCACCTTTTAAAAATTTCACAACATCCTCAACCAAACAAATCCTGCTCCCTTTGGCTCCTGTCTGCTCAAACCTTGGTCGCATGTCGCAACACGCCCATAAGGCTAGCCGAGGGTCGGCAGAATGGTTGCGTGATATCACCTCGACGATACAAGTGTTCCTACGTGAGCGGCATGAGAAAAAAATGACGCGCACAACGGGAAAATACTGGTAGAGAATATGATGTACGTGTTCTGGAGTGTGATTAGTTGGTATTGGAAGGTGAATGTGGAAGTGTTGTGGTAGATAATGGTACCGGCCGTCATTCATAGATCTCTCAGAGCATTTTCATTAACACCAGAAACGGGATATTTACCATATTTGAGTTCCCGATATTTCAGCGCTGTTGCAAGCACCATGATGAAGGATAAACTGAAGTTATTGCCGGTGGGTGTTTATGAGCAGACAAAGCAAAGAAAGCTCTCAAAGCATTTTTACCCGATTGCCTAGGAAGGGTTATGTTTTTCGCGCGTATCTTGTATGCTTGTAAATTTCTTCATAATCTTTTATCTTTCATACGGCTGCATGGATTACGACAATTACGGTATCGTTATATTCATCTTAAAAACCGAAGTGCCAGCTTAGATAGGCGTTTGAAAAAAACACAAAATGGTGGATTTTGGCGCGAATAGTCATACGTTAATAAAAAAAAATAACCACACCTATCGAGTAGGGTATCAAAATAAAGGAAATTAAAAGGGGATTACAAACATATACATATTATAAGAAAGAAGAAGGAAAAAACACCGTGAGGAAACCGGCATGTCCTAGAACCAAAAATTCGAAGACATGTGACATCTACCAACCCGCACTGGGCCCGCGTGGTGGATTATAGCCCATTCCCTCTCATAGAGAGGCCTGCGTCCCAGCAGTGGGAACATTAATAGGCCGATTATGCTATGCTATTATGCTACATATTATAAGTTACATGTTTAAATTTCGGTCTTTTTAGTGCATTACTTTTAAATTGTCTTTTTTGTAGTCGGGTTTTTGTTTTTTGAAACAAAGCGAACAACATCGTAGTACTTGCAATGGATTGGCACTTGGTAGTTCAGTTTGACACCATCTGATGTTAATCGATAAAATGTAGCATATCAAACTTGGCAGTTATATCATTTTACGAATGAGTTCACTGAGATCTAGGACATCGATTAATCGACTTCGGCTTCGACCTTTATTCGGACACTACCTAAGTCCCAAATACCTAAAAGGGGAGCGAACCTATCTCCATCATCCGAGCACAGATCCCCGCACTGTCCACTAGTAATAAAGAAAACATGGAAGTCACGCGTATAAAATGGAAATGCGCCTATAGTTCTGCTCTAATAACTGATATAATGGAGACATTGCGTGCTGGTCTCAGCGGTATTCTCTACCGTGATAGTTGGGACACTTGGAACTCTGCCGCGTTTGATATGTTGACAGCGTGATGTTTGAGCGGTGTGATTAGATGTAAAGACATTTTTCATTGATTTACAATATTTTCGTCCAGCGCATTGCCCTATAAGACAAATTACTTTGGATATTGTCCATTTCATGGGTTGTGAAGATCAGATAGGCAGTCGCTACATGTAAATATTCAGCTGCATCCGGTTAGACTGGAAGCCGAACTCAACAAAGTTGGGAAAAGGCACTCAGATGTTGATGAATTTGTCCAGCTCAGAATGAGTGAACGAGCATTGATGGACTGAGGAATACGGCCCCAACCTTTACTTGTGTAATTTAATTAATAATTAATTTAATTAATCATCTGCCTAGCCTTTTCCCAACTATGTTGGGGTCAGCTTCCAGTCAAACCGGATGCAGCTGAATACCAGTATTTTACATGGAGCGACTGCTTATCTGACCTCCACAACTCAGTTAATACTGGGTACTACGATACCTCTTGGTAAGACTGGTTGTCAGACTTTTTGGGCCACTGACTACCTGTAACGACTGTCAAAGTTCTACAGATGACAGCCGGGAACAACGGCTAAACGTGATATCCGAGGCACGGAAGAAACTCGGTATGTAATGAGCGGTCACCCATCCAAAGACGAACCTAAGCAAGCACGGCTTAACCTAAAGATCGACCCGAGGGGCTGTTATTATTTAGGCACAAGCTAAACTAAATGCTCTCAAAACGGTGAAGGAAAATTTCGTAAAAAAAAACCGGCATATCCTATATCCAAAAATTCGAGGTCATACCAACCCTCTGGGCCCACATGGTGGATAGCTGCCCACTCCCTATTACAGAGAGGAAGCCTGTATCCCAGAAACGGGAAACATACAGGCTAATTTATGCTTATGGTTTCTCGGCTGAAAACCTTGGTCAACGTAAATTAACCCTTATGTGGGGGATCTAAGGACAATAATACATTTCAGCGCGCCTGTATCCACGAAAAGAAAGGGCAGAAGATCAAGAACCTACCAATCTTAGAACCTAAGTTAGCAGTCTCCAGTCACCGCACTGCGATTGAGCAATTTCCGTCAAAAAGCCACAATTTCACACCATAGTTTTCTACATAATTATAACCTTGAATCATTTATTTGTAGTAAGTAAAGAATTTGTATTTTGACAAAAAATGTTCAGCCCATGTTATCCGATTGCAAAGGTTACCTCATCTTCGATAGCAAAAACATGCCTACAATGGGATTACAATCTATGAAGGTTGAACGACACTTACAAATCAGTGACAAAGTAAACTTGTCACTATTGCTGCTTATCAGTCTCTTTTCCTTTGGAGCCCATCACATTATTCAAAACCCCCCATCATCCTCTTGCCCTTATCCCAATTCATTTGGAGTCGGCGCAGCATGTCTTCTTCTTCCATACTTCTCTATTACTCGTCGTCTCATCAGCCACATCCTTTCTTGCCATATCATCCTTCACACAGTCCATTCATTGTTTCTTTGGTCTTCCTCTACTCTTATACTCATCAACATTCATACTCAAAACTCTCCTCACGACATTTTCTTCAAACGTCCGCATCACATGCCCATACCACATTATTCCAAACCCCTGCAACTCTTAAAATCCAACTACAACACTGGCGACCCCCAGATAAGCGCCGAGACAAGGAAGCTTGACGAGTCCAGGAGAGCGTTTAAACTGTCTTGGATCCCGCAACGAAATTAGGTAATCAGAAAAGAACAGCGGAGGAGTAAGCACTTACATCTGTCTTCATCATTTCTACATCGTCACACTGCTTGACCTGATGGTAGGTAAAGCAGTGATAGCCTAGTGGTTGGACCGTTGGACTGCCAAGTCATAGGTCTCAAGTTCAAACCCAAGACTGAAGACACGCACCCCTGATTTTTCGGATTCATGTGCGTATTGTATAATTATCACTTGCTTCGGTGAACGAATAGATCGTAAGTAAACCAGAATGTCTGAGATATTTCTCGACGACATGTAAAGCAAAGTCAGAAGCCCATAGCATAAGCATAATCAGCCTATTAATGTTCCCACTGCTGGGACGCAGGCCCCCTCTTTAATTATTTCTTCTAATTTTTGGTTCTAGGACATGCCGGTTCCCTCACGATGTTTTGCTTCACCGTTTTGAGAGCAGTGGTGATGAAATAACTTACACAAAGTAATGCTCCTGGCTGGGTTCGAACCCACGACTTACTGCTCGTAAGTCGGGGTCTCCACCACTGTGCCACCGCTGCTCTCAAGCAGCCCATAGGCGGCATAAAAACTCTGACACCAGGTTAGGCACTAACCACACGAAAAAGGAAGACCAGGTCCTATAGTAGTCAAACGCGGACCTTTTCATCTGCGTATCCTTTCCCCAATTATGAAGAGTTCGGCTTCCTGTCTGATTGGATGCAGCAGAATACCAGTATTTTACATGGAGCGACTGCCTATCTGACCTCTAAAATCCAGTTACTGGATAACAACATACAACACCACTGCAGGTTAGTGTCATGCGATGTTGTATCATGTGCGGAGCAACTGTTAAATGACACCTTGACCTGCCTCGCAACAAGCGCCAGGTCTCTGATAGTCTCTTGCCTCATCATCATCTGCCAGCCTTTTCCCAACTATGTTAGGGTCAGCTTCCTGTCTAATCGGATGCAGCGGGATACCAGTATTTTACATGGAGCGACTGCCTCTCTGACCACGAGCACACAGTTAGCACAGAGTAATACGATACCCCTTGATAAGACTGGTTGTCAGACTTTCGGGCCATTGACTACCTGTAACGACTGTCAAAGATCTACAAATGACAGCCGAGACCAGCAGCTTTCCGAGGCGCGGAGGAAACTCGCTATGTAATGGGTTGTCACCCATCCACGGCAGGCGCGGCTTAATCTTGAAGATCGACCTGTGTGGCTGTTATTATTTAGCCACGAGCTCTGATGGTTGCTTGCTCACAAGAGACATTCTACTCGATCGTGTTTCTCGATTGCAACACCACAGTTTACGTCACCCGTTGTTTTTCCTTGAATTCTTCGGTGCGTGTTGGTAATTGATCATAAGAATAGATACCTACCTGTGTTGCGATACAGACAAGCACTTATATGAATTTGTACATAGGTGACCTTTGAACGGCTAAGTTTATGATTTAAGTTAGCAGAAATGGTATAGCGACATATAACGGTATAGCGATCGATGTGTCCACAAGGACTAAGACTCCCTGCCAGGGCTGCGGGGCTGTTCGAAAGAGATACCGCAGTCCTGGAACACAAAGGGTGAAGAACATGGATGGGTTTTAGTCAGTAGAAGTCTGACACTCCCTTCTGCTACGCCCAGAGTGGGGGGACATTTGATATTCATTTGATTCCCATCCGAAAAAAAAAGGAATATGAAAACAAACTTATAAAACACTAACTGTTGTCCGCGACCTTCGTCCACGTGAAATTATTATAAAAATATTACTTCCCTGTTAGAATCGGATTTCGTTTACAATTTCAAGGGTTAAAATTTTTTTGCACGGAACCCTAATCTTTTTTCGAAAATAAAAGTAAGCCTAAGTTACTCGTTGTAACATCAGCTATCTGACAGTGAAGGTCCGTCGAAAAAGGTCCAGCTGTATCGGAGATTAGCCGGAACAAACACACAGACAGGAAAGACAATTTTATTTTATTTTTTTGTTATATGTACCGTATCGTATATTCATATGCATCTTTCATATGCATTCAGTAAAAAGCTGTTATTTGGAAATTACAAACAGACACTTCAGTTTTATTTATTTGTATGTATAGACATCATAATTTAACATCACACTTGTCACCGAATAGTGAGGACCTGAGGTGTACCTAAAGAACACTCACATATCACCAGTTATGTTTAAGTCTCATGTAATTCGGGGCGAACCTATTGCCACCAATCAGACAGACCATCCAGGCTCCTGCTACTGAGAAATACTTAATGGAAATACCCATTTAATTTTTTTTTCCCGAACTGGAAATCGAAGCCCGGCCCTCACGCCCAGCCGTCGCGCTGGCGTGACTACTAGACTAATGAGGCGGTTAGTTTTTACTTTTCTATAATCGTTACCGCTTAAAAACAAAAATATAACTAGAGAAATGTGGGTGCACTATTAGGTATAGTTCTGCCTAATCCTTCGTGGATTACAGGCGTGACGTTATGTTATCATTTACTTATGTATACACAAAATACCTATGCTTATGTTACTTTATCTAAACTTGACAAAGTGTTTGGCAACACTTGACATTAAGATGTCTATTGTCTAATTTAAGGTGGACGCGCCAGGATGGCACGCAAAAATCCTTTTTTCAATGTTTTTGCAATTTGCAGGTCAGTGTCAGGTTGTATATTAATGAAAACAAGATTCGCGCAAGTAACACGTATGTAGTTACTGAATTATAATCATTAAAATCATCAATACAACCCTCTACGTTCAGTTAACCCCATTGAATAACTTTTTCATGAAAAAGTCGTTACAAATTTGAATTTCGCGGGTCACCCTGGCGCTTCGACCTTAAGTCAATCCGCCATTTTGATCCGGTAAATCTACTAAAAAACCGCACACACACACACACACACAGTATCCATAAAACAGGAAACTAAAGGAGGACAGACGTTTTAAACGATATTATTACGTGACGCTTACGCTCAGGTTACGTACGGCGGCGTGGCGCAACACTAGTAAGTAGGACTCGTTTACATCACTAGTGTGGAGTGGGGTAATTTGTGGAACATCTGAAGAATTGAGTATTGATTTATAATTAATATGCATTAAGATGAAAAGAGGAGCTTGTCGCTTGATAATAACAGCCGCTCGGGTCGATCTTTAGGTTATGCCTTGGTTGGTCTGTGGATGGGTCATTACCCATTACATACCGAGTTTCCTCCGTGACTCTGAAAGCACGTTAAGCCGCTGGTCCCGGCTGCCATTTCAGATCATTTGTGGCAGTCGTTATAGGTAGTCTTGTCCGAAAGTCTGCCAACCAGTCTTACCAAGGGGTATCGTATTACCCAGTACTAACTGGGTTGTGGAGATCAGATAGGCAGTCGCTCCATGTAAAATACTATGGTATTCAGCTGCATCCGGTTAGACTGGAAGCCGACCACAACATAGTTGGGAAAAGGCTAGGCAGATCAGCAGATGATGGTGCGTTAAGTTGAATTGACAACGGAGAAGAATTGAGACCCGAGCTTTGACCTCCTTTTCAATCAGCCTGCTCAGCTTATAGCAGTCTATTGGTGCGCCACAACATCCTGACCATCGCATCCTGATCAAGCTAGCCCCAGCCACCTTTTATTAGGTCACCCCTCTTATTATGCCAAGCTTTAACCACAAAAATCTAATTAATAAAAATCTTAAACTCAGTCGTTTAATCATTCACTGGCATATAATAACAAGAGGCTAGAACCATGAAAAGACAATGACCTAAATGGATAGAACAATGGTGCCAGTTTCCAGGTATGCTCATCATAATCCTCCTGCTCTTGTCCCATGTTACTTGAGGTCGGCGCAACACATTTTTTTCTTCCATTCTCCTCTGTCAACCGTCACGCTATCATTTACTCCTTTTTCTTTTATATCATACCTCACATAATCCATCCGGTGTTTCCTTGGTCTTCCTCTCCCTCTCCATCCACCAACATTTATATTCATCACTCTTTTAGTCACATGCGATTCGTCCCTCCTCATCACGTGTCCATACCAAGACAAGTCGATTCGTCTTCCAATTTTTCTGTAACTGGCGCAATTTTCAAACTTCCCCTAATATACTCATTCCTTACTTTATTCATTCTCGTTACTCCACACATCCACCTCAACATTCTCATCTCCGCTGCATACAAACTTATTTCATCCATCTTCTTCACAGCCCAGCATTGATTTTAGCAATGATATCCAGGTATGGTAAAGAAGAAAATAAAAAATATCGCAATGACGGGAAGAAAACGGCCCTATCAGCTTCGACAAGGGTGCTTTCACACCCGTTATATTTTTGTCTTCATGGGCATTCATGACACTAGTTTGGTTATTAAAATAAAGATAAGCATGTCTCAACCTAAGTAAGTAATGTCATGTTGAAGTCAAAGACCTCATCATGATACGGTGATACGGTTCAAAGTCACTCAATTTAGGTAGTTTCTGATAATTTTGGTATTTGTAGTGGCGTTTCGGGCTTCTTTTAATTAAATTTAATATATCTTACTCGTTCGTTCGTATTATATTGAGTATGAATGTAGATGGCTGAAGAGTAGAGGCAGACTAAAGAAACGATGGATGGACTGTGTGAAGGATGATATGGCTAGAAAGGAGATAACTGCTGAGATGACGAGTAATAGAGAAGTATGGAAGAAGAAGACACGCCACGCCGACCCCAAATAAGCTGGGATAAGGACAGGAGAATGACGACTCGTTCGTTCGTCTATTGATCGTAAACGCAACTGCTTAGAGAATAATAAAAAATAACGACTTAAAATTTAGCGCACAAAAATACGCCATTTTGTTTTTTTTTTTAAACACCTATAACACACATACACATCGACATTGAGACACACACATTGGACATTGGGTTGAGACGAATCTAATGAAACCTTCATCGCCGAAATCTATCCAGCCATTTGGAACATACGAGGTAATAAAGAAATTTACAAAAAACAAACATACAAGAGACGTGCGAAAAACATAACCCTTGGTTGGCAGTCGGGTAAAAATGAAATAAAATCAGAACTCTTTATGTATGACACTATTTTCATTTCAATCAGGTAGGCACGTAAGCATCATTGAGCGTTAACACAAGTTCATAGGCTCTCTCGGCCAGGTTGCTGCCCTATCTGGGCTATTTATAGCCCAAGTGGTTACTGGGCAACCTTTACTAACTACTTGGAGTCGTCCAGTAACTTTGTGTGGTGTGAGAATGTTGAAAAAATATCGCTTTGTGATCTGCTTTGAAGATTGATTCATGTGATGCGGAACAAAGAAAATGGTTTGAGGAAAGTTTTGAGTACGAATCTGCCCCCGTAGAATCGACAAAATTACAGACAGAAAAGAAATCTGTCATTGTGTCGACACAATCTGTCATTTTGTCGATTCTTCTGTCAAAGAAATCCTTGTCTACGGTGGTCATGCTACGGGGGCTGGATGGGTATAAGAGAAGAGGAGCTGGCGAGAAATTTCGCGAGCGGACACAGTGCGTTTCGTGTGTCGGGAACAGAATTAAGTTATGAGGGACAGTGGTAAAACGAACAAGAAAGAGGGTAGACCGATTTGTATGCTCATAAACACCCACCCGCAATAACTTCAGTTTATCCGTAATGATGGACATCATGGTGCTTGCGACAGCGCCGAAATCGGGAGCTCAAAACAAATAGTAAACATGGTAAATATCCCGTTTTCGGTGTCAGCTCGAAAGAATTAACAAGAGAAACTGAATTATAGCCAACAGTTTCAACACAAAAGTTCTCAATTTGCACCGTACAGTCAACACACTTCAGAAGTATGATTTCAACTACAAACACCGCCCTTACAGCTACAAAATAAAGGCACTGTCAATGTCTAATGTTACCAAGTACGTGAGGTCGACTGTAAAGTCGCATGTCCTTTCGAATCTCGCGAACAATACTACGAAAAACATTGAAACTTTTACTTGAATGTAGTTCACAGCTTTTGTCTTAGAGCCAGGTTACCTTGACTTGCCTGTCGACCTGCCGTAGATTGGTATCATTAACATTTAGTGCATTGTATTTGAATTTTTTATTTTATTTTAGGACTTTACTAGCGACCAGCCGCGGCTCCGCACCGGTGTAGCACAAGGCGCTTGTCTTTTTCCGACACTTCTAGCAATTATCGTCATATTTCAACCAATTTATACAAAACCTTGATAATTTATATGCTTATACCTTTCTCATGAATCATTCTATGAAAACCGCATGAAAATCCGTTCAGTAGTTTTTGAGTTTATCGCGAACAGATAGACGCGGCGGAGGCCTTTGTTTTATCAATATGTAGTGACTTTGTCGTCCATCTTGGTACGGACATGTAATGAGGAGGGATGAAACGCATGTTACTAAATAAGTGATGGATATTAATGTTAATGGATGAGGAGGGAGAGGAAGGCCAAAGAAAAGATGGATGGATTGTGTGAGGAATGATAATATGAAACTCTCTCTCTATTATACTATTAATGAATATCTAAATGACAAATTTTAAATTAATAATTATGATTCACTAATTGTTACTTTGTATGCCAACTAATTAATAGCAAAATTAAAGCCCTCTTCTTCTCTCCTACCTTGCTGTGCCCTTACACGGTCCATATTTATGTACCTAACTTTAAGCCCTTTGTAACATCTTTTTTACAATATGGAATGCAAAATAAATGAATAATAATAATAATAATGAGAAACGATGCCGTGGCGTCTGACAGGGGAGAAGGAGGAAGAAAACGTGTTGCGCCGACCCCGAGTGGAATGGGACAAGGGTAAGAAGATGATGATGATGACTAGACTATTTATCTACACTAATAATTATAAGGTGGTAAAGTGTAGAGAGTAATCTTCGTTACTACTAATCCGAATCCTTTCACTAATGGGAAGATACATTATCCCGAGTGTTTACAGCACATAGGATCCCGTGAGATAATTTCCAACCAAAACGTTTAACGAAGCCGCGTGTAAATACCTAGCCTATTGCCGAGCACAAATCCAGACTACGTGGCTGCTACTGAGAAAATTCCTGATGGAAAAACCCAATAACACTTTTGCCCGACCCGGGAATCGAACCCAGGACCCCAGTAGTCGCGCTTGCGAACCCTCGACCAACGAGGCAGTCAGTATTTATTCACATTAATCGATATAACTGGAGAAAGCATGCAATATTTAAACAGACTTTCGTATCGCGATTATTCGTGACATAAGTATAACGAAATAAGAATTTCATGCAAAATATTATAATCAATTATTACAATATTGTTATGAAATCACCGTAACATAACACATTCATAACCGAACATCACGCCTGTAGCTGATATATCAGAAAGAGGTAGTCACCAGTGGCGAAGGTTCCATAGAAAGCAACACCTATGGAACCTTCGCGTTCCATAGAACTCGATTCCTACCGGCCTGCTTTTGAAAAATAGCACAGTCAGTATTCTATAGACAAATAATACAGTCACAATAAAGATACAGGGTGTAAACAGACCCTTCTCTCAGTCGTCAACCAAGCATTCTGTACATCAAACTAAGTAACTTTAAGCAAAAATTATTGCTGGGAAACGACGTTTTTTTTTTGGGGTGAAAATCACGTTTTACGGTAGGAGTCGATGGAACGCACTCAAAACATTGTGCTGATGGATAGATTGAATAGTACGGGGGTCGTGGAGGTGTTTAAAGTAAAAATCTTATATTAAAAACAAGTATTTAAAAAAAAAAAAAAAAATTTGGATGTTATTGTGAAAGTATTCTGATTTAAAAGAGTGTCCATGGAGTTTCTTGCCCGTTCTTCTCCATAGAGATCTACGTTAGGGAATGGGCAACTACAGTAGTTTCACAGTTTTTGTGCCTTGTGACTGGGACTGTAGCTATATTTTACTGTTGTCTTTGTTTCGACAATTCATAAGTGCCTGTAACTGGCCTACTTGAAATAAATGCTTTGATTTTGATTTTGAATGCGCTGTGCGCCTTTGGAATTCGCTTCCACACAACTTGCGGGATAGCCCTTCGTTAGATGTGTTCAAGAAAGGAATAAGAGAACATTTCCTGTCAACGTGATAATAGTATGTATATAGTATTTTATATGTATGTTTATCTATATACAGGGTGTAAACAGACCCTTCACATAGCCGTCAACTAAGCATTCTGTACATCAAACTAAGTAACTTTACGCAAAAATTATTATTGGGAATCGACTTTTTTTTGGGGGTAGAAAACACGTTATACGGTAGAACTCGACGGAAAGCACTCAAAGCATTGTGCTGATGGATGGATTGAATAGTACGGGGGTCGTGGTGGTGTATAAAGTAAAAATTTTACATTAACACATGTATTTAAAAAAAACTTGTGAAAAAGTTGTAACTTTGACCCCCAATATCTCCGTAACTAGAAGGTTCCCAGGTGTGGTCTAGAACAAAAAAACGATCGCAACGGGGAGAACAAGTGACCTTCGGATATGTAAAGGGTCTATTTACACCCTTTATATTGTATGTATTACGTATATCATATTGTATGTATTAGTTAAGTTTAGCTACAAAATTATGTTAATTTAAGTTTTTAAATGTACTGTTTTGCACATAAGCATATCCTCTTTTACAAAACTCACATTTCAAGTAAGGTTTGCTGTAAGAAAACCCAATTCTGTGTTAAGCTCGCCTTTGTACAAAAGCTATATGTTGTAATTATGTGTGTATTTCTTAATTCTTTTTGGTGTGCAATAAAGAATAAGAACTTTGACCCCCAATATGTCCGTAACCAGAAAGTTCCCAGATACGGTCTAGAACAAAAAAAAATTATCGCAAAGACGGGGAGATCACGTGCCTTTCGGCTTCGTTAAGGATCTATTTACACCCTTTATGTACTCCGGCTTACCTTTTACAAAAATTGACCCTTCGCTACTGGTAGTCAGAACGCTAGACAAAGGTTATTCTGCTTGTTGCGTAAGTCAGCACAAACGGTTACCACGTATTCAGTACATCAGTCTGATCCAGCTTTTTTTTTAAATTCGTAGGTAGGTAGGTTTAGAATGATGTCCTGAATATGTACACTGCACTGTGCTGTGCACTGATTGTGCACTGGCAACAGATTGGGTTCCGACAAATAAAACCAGGCGACGCGGTAGAACCAGAAGGAAATGGCGTGACGAGCTGGACTCTTATCATAAGGATTGGGCCCAAATAGCCATAGACAGAGAAAAATGAAAAGAGGGAAGGCAGGGCTTTGACCTTCAGAGGAACACACCAGGCACATAGAAAAAAAATTGGTGGGAGTACAGTCATTGCGGCGATATTCGTGTCGGCCAATGGCTTAATAGCTAATAGCCTCGACCAACATCTGAGGACGCTCTCGCTAGGCTGCTGGATCAAGGGCTTGATTCAGAAAGCAGTACTTCTGGACATGGCGCGTATTGTTAGAAGGTTTCTCTCTCAAGAGTCCTGACCACCGGTAGTTCGGACTCTGTTCCCGATGCATATGGGCTACTATTTTGTGTATTTTTAAATGATTTTTTTTTTAAGACTTATGTTAAAATATTAAAAATGTCTGTTAAAATAAATAAACGGAAAATAGATGCCATGCATATGTAAATAGTATTGCACGCAGCGCTTTGGTTGAGCTTTGAAAATCCAATTCAATTTGTTAAAGCGTTATATTTAATTCTTCGCCTAATGTTTGTGAGAAAGGGTATAATACTTTTACGCAATTTTCGTAACCCATAAAAATGTAGTGGAACAAATTCATTCATAACTACTTAGATCCTTTTTTTATCGTTTCTACCATGGTATAATAATATACTTCGCCTGGTATGCTCTTCCCGTGACAGCTGGGTCACGTGATTGGCCCAAGAATACGTCATCACTTCATCAGTTGCGATGCTGTCGATGTGTTTCCACGGTGTGTGATTACTCACACACCGTGACTACTCCAGAAAAATGTATTTTATAACTTAACAAAGCAATTATGAACTAATAATTCAATATTTAAATTAATTTAAAACTAAATAGAATCACACGAGTTACTAAATAGTTAAGCTAGTTAGTAATTTATTTTATTTTCATTCACTAACTGAGAATCCCTAAATTTACTGAAAAGGACAATCAATGGCAACACTTTTCGTGACGTAGTCTTGGGCCATCGTGGAAAGAGAATACTAGGCGAAGTATATTATTATACCATGGTTTCTACGATCGATTACAAGATTATCAATAGTGATACTTGAACGACGAAAAACGGCCCCGTATGCAACGAAATTCAGGCGCTGACAAAGTCAGCTTGCTACCATGCCAGTGCGGTTGACCATCATCATCTGCCTGTCTTTTTCCAAGAACGTTGGGGTCGGCTTCCAGTCTATCCGGGTGGAGCTCAGTACCAGTATTTTAACGCCTGACCAAAAAAGAGGGGTGTTATAAGTTTGAAGTGCGTATCTGTGTGTCTGTCTGTGGCATCATAGCTCGTGAACGGAGTTTGTTTTTTTTTTTTTTGTTTAATATGGATCGGCTGCATGAATAATACTGAATGTGGATGGGTATATGAGTAGAGGAAGACCAAAGAAACGATGGATGCACTGTGTGAAGAATGATATGGCAAGAAAGGAGGTGTCTGATGAGATGATGAGTAAAAGAGAAGTATGGAAGAAGAAGACATGCTGCGCCGACTACGAATAAATTGGAATAAGGGCAAGAGAATGATGAATGATGATGATGGAGCGACTGCCTATCTGACCTCTACCACCTTATTAACTGGGCCATGATAAGCCTTCATCAGACTGGTTGTCAGACTTTCGGAGTTCTGACTTCTCGTACCAACGATATGCGGTCACTAATTTGCTCTCAATTGACAAAATGGCTAATAGTTGTGGTTTGCACATCCGCTTTCTGTATTCAAGAGTTACGTGTTCGATTCTCGCGTTAACGCAGCAAATACATAACATAACATCACGCCTGAATACCTCGAAAGTGTAGGCAGTGGTGTCGAACACCGACATTTATTTATTTATTTAAACTTCATGTACAATAGTGATACACAGGCGGACTTAATGCCACAAGGCATTCTCTACCAGTCAACATTTCGCTGATTTGTGTTTAAATCCTATGTTATAGTACCTCGTTGGTTTAGTGGTCGCAAGCGCGACTGCTGAGCATGAGGTCGTGGGTTCGTTTCCCGGGTTGTTTAAAGTGTTATTGGGTTTTTCCATCAGGAATTTCTCAGTAGCAGTCTGAATTTGTGGCCCGTTGATGTCAATATGCCCCTTTTAAATGAGTTTTAACAACATAACTGGCGAAATTTGAGTGTACCTACTATTAAGTACACCTCTGACTAACCCTTCGGGGATTACAGGCGTGATGTTATGTGTATCCTATGTTGTCCTGTGTGTGTCCATGTCCATGTCCTTGCTGAGGGGCGAATGAATTGCCATCAATCAGGCACAAATAGACTGCTACTGAGATATGAAAACTTAGCCCGAAGCGGGTATCAAACTCAGGCCTACACGCTCAGCTGGCACGCTCGTGGCCGACAGACCAAAAAGGCATTCTGACACAAAAAATACCCTTACGTAATAAGTTTATGTATTTTTTATCTCTTAAGGCATGTATGAATGGATTCCCAAGTATTTGAAGCGTTTTTTTATACTTTTTAACACCTATTTAAACAGAGGAGGAGCTCGTGGCTAAATAATAACAGCCGCTCGGGTCGATCTTTAGGTTAAGCCGTGCTTGCCTAGGTTGGTCTGTGGATGGTTGGCCACCCATTACATACCGAGTTTCCTCCATGCCTCGGAAAGCGCGTTAAGCCGTTGGTCCCGGGTGTAATTTGTAGCTTTGACAGTCATTAGGTAGTCAGTGGCCCAAAAAGTCTGAAAACCAGTCTTACCAAAGGGTAACCAGTACTAACTGGGTTGTGGAGGTCAGATAGGCAGTCGCTCCATGTAAAATACTGGTATTCAGCTACATCCGGTTAGACTAGAAGCCGACCCCAACATCGTTGGGATTTTGGGAAAAGGCTAGGCTGATGAATTCCTGTTTAGACTAGGTATTTAGTTGCAAACATACTGCATGGTAAACACCTTTTTATATGGACAAGAAACGACCATAGATCAGCACGTTTATCACTTCTTGTTGGCGATTTCTAATGCGACTCTTTATATAGGGTCTTTTTTTGGTAGGTAAGAGCGATGTTGATGGATGGAGAGGGATAGAAAGAAAACGATGGGAGGATTGTGTGAAGATTTACATGAAAGAAAAAGACGTAAATGATTGCGTGACGGTTGACAGGGGAAAATGGAAGAAAAGAAACGTGTTGCGCCGACCCCAAGTAACATGGGACAACGTCAGGAAGGTGATTATTCAGTTTTGGGTCCGAGTGTCGCCTTCAATTCACATAGGCCTACATGGACACTTATAAAACGTCGAGAAAAGGTGCACGGTTCGGGTTGGTCGTTTCCTATGGAGAAGAACCGGCAAGAAACTCCATGGTACCTACGGTGTTCTAGAATCCATTTAAAAAAGTAACTTCCACGTATAGATGGCTATAAGAGTAGACGAAGACCAAAGAAACGATGGATGGACTGTGTGAAGGATGATATGGCTAGAAAGGAGGTGACTGCTGAGATGACGAGTAATAGAGAAGTATGGAAGAAGAAGACACGGGAATGATTATGATGACACGCATAGATAATAAATTCACGCTGTTTTTCCGCGGGAGTAGATATAAACTATAAAACGCCACATGCTGCGATCCTTACATAGTCATTTTGCTTCGTTCATATTTAACAAGGACAGAAACAAAAAAAAAGTAAATAGGTACCTAATTTTTTTCGTATGAAAATTATTTAAAAAAGTGCACGGTATATTGTCTGGTTTTGAATCCATATCCTCAGGCTTAAAAAGCCGGCCGACTAACCACTGGGTCATGACGTAATGAGGATATCACGACAATTTAATACTTAGCAATATTCTAATTTGTATTTTGTAGGTTGTAGGTAGCTGTACATTCACACCGTTTGGTAAATAATAAAACCTATCTCCAACTCAAAATGAGTATATAAATATCATTTCACAGCGACATTTCAAAAGAAAAATGATTAAACTTTAAACTTGCTAGTAGTAAATAAATTAAAACACCGACTTAACTCACAAAACACAAGTAAAACCGGTCGGTTAGACGATAATAGTAAGTACCTACGGACATATATTCATGTCACATACTAAACACTACATAGGTACGCAAATTCTTAGTCATACAACTTCAACTTACCTCTGCGATTCAACCGCTGTTTTAAGACAACTATTTAAAATCCAAATTACAACGTTCACTATAAATATTTTGTTAATTTTTCGATCACAAAATACCACTCGAAGGCAAACACAAAGAAATTTTGACAGCTGTCAAATGCACCATTAAGTAAAGAGTTTTTTTTTTTCGAATTGAGGCAGCGACGCGTCTTCCCCGTTCGGCCAAGTTACCGGACTAAAGACGCAAGTCCACTTTCGAATCTTGCGCTGCAATGTACTACAAACTTGTACCACTACTAACAAAATACTTTCCCTACCTTATTTGTACGTCGTAAAGCCTACAATTGCATGTAAACTTTGATTTTTGACAGCATAGTTAACATTGTATGGTTTTAATAACAACTTTCAATGCGTAGTTCAAATGGGACTTTGTTGGTTGCTAGTTAAGGTTAATTATTGTTCAAATAGATATGTAGGTAGTACATCCGTAAAGGTTTTCTGTACCATCATTAACACAGTTCTTTTATGTAAAATTATGTGAAGATATGATATAAGAGCCATGAATCCTCCCTTAAGAGCAGTCAATCAAATTTAAGAGAAACTATAACACAAAATGTCGCCTGTATTGTGTAAGGGACAAACAGGGATTGGGGTACCTTTATAAGTAAAGTGTTATTGGGTTTTTTCATCAGGAATTTCTCAGTAGCAGCCACGGAGTCTAGATTTGTGCCCGATTGACGGCAAAGGCTCGCCTCATATTACATGGGACTTAAACGTAACTGGCGAAATGTGTTACTATACAAGGTACACCTCTGCTTAACCCTTCGGAGATTACAGGCGTGATGTTATGTTACGTACACATTTCACCATTTAAGATCCAGTGGGCCAGTCAGAAGACAAGCCTTTAATCTAGCACAAATCTAGACTGACTACCTCCACCGAGAAACTCCTCATGGAAAACATCAAAAGCAGTTTACTCAACCTGGGAATCGAATCCAGGACCCCATCATTAGCATCAGCCTACAGCAGTCCACTACTGGACACAGGCCTCTTCAATTGCACGCCACTCCACTCGATTTTCGGCAACTCTCATCCAGTTGCCACCAGGATGAGGTGATGATGCTTGCCTTTCTATCAATGAGGCAGTTCGGTATATTAAAGATGGACAATGAGTAGCTCATATGTCTATGGTCCCAAAAAAAATACCCCGGTATGTCTTATAGATTGGGATCTCCATAAATAGGAAGAAGAAAGAAAGAAAAAATATTTATTTGTCGCAGGGATATGACGTGCATCATACAAAATTACAAAAAATAAACAATAAACCAACCAACCAACCAATCAACCAATCAACCAACCAACCAACCAACCAACAACCAACCAACCAACTAACCAACCAACAACCAACCAAGCAACCAACCAACAACCAACCTACAACCAACCAACAAACAACCAACTATGCCTGTCACAGTCCACTGCTGGTCTAGACCTCTCCCAAGCTGGACTATACCGCCCTGTTCTCTGCCTTCTGCATCCAGGCTGTCTCAGCAGTTACATTGTTAAGGTCGTCGATCCAACTAGCTGGGGGGTGTTCCATACTCGGCTCGCTGATTCGCGGTCTTCAATAGGATTCGTCTGCTCCATCAGTCATCTCGACAAACATGGCCAGCCCACTGCCCCCGCTAACAGAACATCACGCCTGCAAATTCCTGTAGGGTTAGGCAGAGGTGTTCTTAATAGCACACCCACATTTCGCCGATCACGTGTAATAGGGGGCGAGCCTATTGCCATCGACCAGGCACGAATCCAGACTCCGTGGCTGCAACTGATAAATTCCTCATGAAAAAACTCAATAGCACTTTGATCGACCCGGGAATCGAAGCCAGGACGCACGTCCTATCATCATTTTTTCTAACTTTCTCCCCTGTTTGTTAATCCATTAATCGCGAAAAAAAATCAGCTGTCCCATACATTTGGGTCAAGTATTGCAGTTTTGTACGGGGCAGCTGATTTTTTTTCGACGATTATGATCCCATGGAGAAAGTTGTTCTTTCTTTCTTTTCTTTTAAAAAAAAAAAACGTTGCCCCACACTAGGAATTTCTCCCTGTATCGTGGGTGCGTTTACAAACATTTAAACTCACATACACAAACAGCCAGACCCGGAACAACTACTTGTAGGCCATACAAATATTTGTTCCGTGCGGGAATCACTGAAAAGAAAGAAAGAAAATACATTTATTTGGCACATGCCACAAGTGCACACAGTATAAAAAAAATAACAAATAAAAAACAAAAAAATAAAATACTTAATTCTAAACAAAAAAATAAAATAGTGTGACACTGTGTGTCTCACGGCTGCGCCAAATAGGCCCAGTTCAGCAAAATGCCGGACAACTAGTGCCCGACGCTGGTTTTCAACTGGACCTGAATTAGTGAGATTACGGATGAGAAGCAGTTTTATATTTTGTGTCAATGGTGGTGGTTAATAGATCCTTAAATACAGTGGTGGATTTACCAGCAGGCTGAGTAGGCTTGAGCCTAGGGCGGCAAATTTGGGGACCGAATTTTTTTTTTGCTTCCTCAGAAATCAATAAGATTTTGGCATGACGGTTTTCTGATGTTTTACAGATAGAAGTCTGCAACAAATTTTGCCGATGACGTTCCCCTCTCACTTGTCATTGCACAGTCCGAGTAGTAATCTTCCATATTCTAGAGTAAAACAGCTAGTTCGCCGTCCCCCAACCAGTAATCTGTAATATACCCAAAAAATATTTTAAATGCCACTGCTTAAATATGAGAAATAGATCTGCATACAAAAAAATAAAATAAACTAGAGTGACTTAACGAAATTGCAAAACAAAAAAAAAAAAGAGGTCAGCGCGTGTCAACAACATTGGTTGTGCACTGTGCCAACCGTGCCGTCAGTTCGATGGTCTGAATCACACCTCGACATAAGAGCATATCTTCCTGGTAAACGCTGATAATAGGTAGAAACTACACCGTTGATAGCAGGAATATCCCACCTGTTCACGCCTCGTTGCTTCAGACTCCACATAACATGAAACTGGACTGTTATCAGACTCTGAGTCTATCTGACTATTACATGCTGTGTTGGTCTTCCAAATACATACCTACGTACAGACGCCAGCACATCAAACTACCCTTAACTGTCAAATTTTCCCGATTAACCTTGGACCTAATACTTTAGCGATAAAGTTGAACATCTATTGAAGAAATTGACAGATTGTAGTGGCTTCATGTGCGCCCATCTGTAAAGTCACGAAAACTCACAACACTTGACCACTTTTAATTGTTTTTTTCTGGTAATATCATTATAATCTGCCTACCGGCCCTTTCCCCAACTATGTCGGGGTCGGCTTCCAGTCTAACCGGGTGCAGCTGAATACGCAAGCGCGACTGCTGAGCATGAGGTCCTGGATTCGATTCCTGTGTCGGGCCAAGTGTGTTTTTCCATCCAAATTTCTAAGTAGCAGATACGGAGTCTGGATTTGTGCCCGGTTGATGGCAATAGGCTCGCCCTCTATTACATGGGACTTAAAACATTACTGGTGAAATGTGAGTGTATTATTAGGTACACCTCTGCCTAACCCTTCGGAGATTACTGGATTTCAAATTATTTTTAATCAAAACTTATACTGTCTCTTACGTGATAATCTTCCGTGATTGTTCATTATTTTGAGCTGCCGATATTTCGAATTAGGATTTTTTTTTAAATCGGGCCTTATATCAAAGAAGAAATCGATGATAGATCAACAAGAAATTGCCTTATTTTACTAAGTGTATACCAGTAGCGAAGGATCAATTTTTGAAAGAGATAAACCGGAGTACATAATATATCTTTAATGTGATTATATTATTTGTCTACAGAATACTGACTGTGCCATTTTTCAAAGGGAAGCCTGCAGGAATCGAGTTGTATGGTATCTTCGCCACTGGTGTACGTATTAGAACTCTACACGCACATACCTACATAAATTCACGTTTTTTCCTCAAGGCAGAAACTACAAAACGACAGCCGATATCTGCTACGACTCGTTTCCTTCGTTTACGATCATACAGCTGGTAATGATGGTAAATTCTTAAAGGAAACTACCATTAACAAGTGAAGATCGTAGCAGGTGACTTTCTGTTGGTTCTGCCTACACCAAGGAAGAAAGCTTGAGTTTATGTAAAAATGAGGACATCCGCAAGAGAACCAAGGTTACCGACGTAGCCCGAATAGCCAAACTTGTGGCAGGGCACATTGCTCGCAGAACGGATGGCCGATGGGGTCGAAAAGTTCTGGAGTGGCGACCGCGAACCGGAAGACGTTGCGTTGGAAGGCCTCCCACTAGGTGGACCGATGACCTGGTGAAGGTTGCAGGGATGCAAGTCGCACGGGACCGGTCAATGTGGCGACACTTGGGGGAGGCCTATTTCTTTTCGGGTTACTATGACGTCGCAGGAGTAATTCCAGTGTGGGAAAGAAACCGAGCTATACAGGTCGTCTAGTACTGTCTCTTTCCCACACTGGAATTACTCCTATAAGAGCGTTTATACAGAAAAAAAAGCTGTCAAATAGCTGTCAAATATTTACCTGTTTTAATTAATTTGGCAATAGTACTGTATGGAAATAAGAAATATGGCTAACTAGTGAACTAGAATATTAATAGTGACTTGCAAGTAAAACACTGAATTTGATGTTGTAACCGTTTTAAGTTTCCAAATACTTTTTTTTATATTTAAAACTAAATATCCGGTGTTACGATAAAAATTATTGCATTTCATAATCAACATATTATTTCACTAGTTAGCCATGTCTTATTTTCATACAGTAATATTGCCAAATTAATCAAAACAGCGAAATATTTGACAGCTATTTGCGACGTTGCCCAATTTCTGTATAAACGCTCTTATAGGAGTAATTCCAGTGTGGGAAAGAGACAGAGCTATGCAGGTTGTCCAGTGCCATCTCTTTCCCATACTGGAATTGCTCCTGCTATATAACGTCATGGTAGGCCACCTGGACCCTATAATGCATGCATGCTGAATTCTAGTAAGCTTGCTCCTCTACAAGAGAGGGACTGCGCCATTATCCAACACGCGGGACCAGTGCAGGCTTTTGGTATAAAAGGAAGGAAGGGAAAGTCCATTTCAGGTTGGTTAACTTAAAAATCAAATCATTTTTTTTATTGCATTTTAATTTGTATTTTATTGCTACCAAATTCAGTTCTTATTTCTATGTTATTCGTTTTAAGACTTGCTTTTTACTTGAAATAATAATTATTATATCAAGCCCCTCCCTAGCTACCACTTTAGGTAGTTAAAAAAAAAAAGCTTTAGAACAACGTCATTGTTTCTCGTATTCTTCTCAGAAAACCCTTTCATTTGATACTAGTTATTTTTTATGCATTCCCATAACATGGGAATGCATAAAAAATAACTAGTCCGCCATCTTTAGGAGTCCGCCATATTGAATTTAAAATGATGTCACTTAGCTAACCACACATTGTCATGCTAAACTACATTTATGTATGCAAAATTTCACCACAATCGGAAACCGGAAGTGGGTTAAATTTGACTTCTAAGATATGATCGATTCGGAAACTCGTATTTCTATCTCGCTCGCTTATGTTATGTCAAAAAAGATAAGACATACGACTTGTCGAATCGAAATCGAATCAAAGGACTTATTCGTAAGTGGTAAAACAGTAATAAATCAAACTTGAAAGCATTTATTTCAAACAAACTAAATAGTTATAGGCACTTTTGAACTGTCAAAGTATCAGTCGACCTGAAATAATAAAGGGTGTAAAAAGACCCTTGACGAAGCCGAAAGGCACTTTTCATTGCGATCAGTTTTTTGTTCTAGACCATACCTGAGAACCTTCTGGTTACGGAGATATTGAGGGTCAAAGTACAACTTATTTCACTTTTTTTTTAAATTATCTCTTGACTTTAAATACATCCATGACCCGTTTACTATTCAATTCATCCATCAGCACAATGTTTTGAGTGCGTTACATTAAGTTTTACCGTAAAACGTGATTTGCACCCCAAAAAAAAGTCGTTTCCCAGCAATAATTTTTGCGTAGAGTTACTTAAGTTTGATGTACGGAATGCTTGATTAACAGCTTCATGAAGGGTCCGTTGACACCATGTAAGATGAAGATACAGTCCCTTCACAGCCACTCCATCCCCGACAGTAGGCCCACGACAGCAACGTTCATCATCAGCAAGTTTCTAACTACCCTTCTTAGAATCTTTTTCAATTTTAATCTGATGTACTTTCAATTTATGTGCATTCAACTTGTCTTTTTGCAAATATTTTTTTTCGCAGACATCACAATCGAAAGTCCTACCAAAATGTTTTAACGCCTTATGCCTGTTTAGAGCACTATTATTCGGGTATGTGTTGCCACATATTACACAAGCACATAGCCTATTATCATGCTTTTCCATGTGAACTACAATATTTTTATAACTACGCTTGCAAATGTCACATTTCGTTTTACCAATATTGATATCTGCCTTGGAGTCGTGTTTGCGAAAAATATGGCGTTTTAATATTGATTTTTGGGAAAATTTTTGGCCACAAATATCACATGGGAATCGCTTGATGCCCTGATGTTCATCCATGTGTCGGTTTAGAGAATATTTGCCTACTAATATTTTACCACAAATAGGGCAGGGATGCCATTGGACTACTTTATTGTGAACTAACTTTAAATGATCAGTCCTTAAAGCTGAATCTTCAAATATTTCTGGACAAAACCTACACAAGAATTTTCCATCATGTTTTAGTCTATGGATTTCCATTGTCCTTGGACAAGTAACTCTATGGTCACAAATGTCACATTTGTAAACTTTTTGGGTACCGTTATGTAGTTTTAAATGATCTCTTAAATGTCTTTGGTTAGAGTAAGTTTTTTTGCAAATTTTACATTGAAATGGACGTAATTTTTCGTGGACAGAACTTGTATGGGCGTTTAAATTCGACTGGTCATTGAAGGACTTACCACAGAGATGACATAAAATCTTTTTATTAGTACCTGCGTGGACTTTTAAATGTCTTATTAAAGTTTGTTTATACTTAAAATCTTTTTGACATAGATCACACTTGTATTCCTTTTCTTTGGTATGAGAATTTAAATGATCTTTCAACCCTTGTTTCGAAGTGAAATTTTTGGGACAGTAGGTACATTGATTCTTTGTTCCTGTGTGTACTTTTAAATGGTTTCTGTAAGTTTCGAAGGATTTTAGTTCCTTTTGACAGTAATCGCATTTGTATAGGATAGGATGAGTTTTGTTTAAGTGTTGGTTAATTTCTTTTTGCGTTTTGAAGAGACCGCCACAGTTTTTGCAAGAGAACCGGGTGCCGGTGTCCGTATCAACTTGGATTATTAAGGAATAGTCCAGAGTTACTCGTTTTCTACCTGTAAAGTAAAAAAAATACATTTAATATGTCTTTTGAGAAAATGCCTTTATTACGGACGCATAAAGTTCAGTTTGCACTACAACTAAGACTTTTCGAAAAGTACCAGTTTCTGTAACCAGCTGGTTTTTACAATTATTTTGATATTTGTTTAAATGAGTATGTCATATGAAAGAAAATTGAATATGAAATCCTACTAATAATATAAATGCGAAAGTTTTTGAGGATAGGTGGATGGATGTTTGTTACTCTTTCACGCAAAAACTACGAAACGGATTTAGATGAAATTTTATACACAGATAGTTTATAACCTGGATTAAGGACATAGGATACTTTTTATCTCGGTTGTATGATCCCGTGGGACAATAAGCTAGTAATAAATATACTCTAAGCCTTTTTAACAAAAATCAACTTTACACTAGTGTAAATTAAATTGTTTTCTTAATAATACGTGCTATGCTGTAAAAAGCAGTGATAGCCTAGTGGTGTAACCGTCGGACTGCCAAGTCATAGGTCTCAAGTTCGAACCTAAGACACGCATCTCTGATTTTTCGGATTCATGTGCGTATTGTATAATTATCACTTGCTTCGGTGAAGGAAAACATCGTGAGGAAACCAGCATGCCTGAGAGATATTTCTCGACGGCATGTAAAGCCAAGTCAGAGGTCCATGGGCGGCATAACAACTCTGACACCAGGTTAGGCACTAACCACACGATAAAGAAGAAAAGAGTGCTATGCTACTGAAATATTTAAGGGTAGTAGTATGTTTTTTAGGGAGGGAAAGAGTAATAAAATAATGGTTAGACCTGCTGTCTTGTATAGATCAGAATGTTGGGCCACAAAAGGGATGAATGAAAGGCATTTGATGTGGCGGAGATGAGAAAATAAGTAATCTATATAATATATAGATAGTAGATAGATAGATAGTCAGTCTGACTGTAGTCAGATGACTGACTGATTGACTGACTGGGTGATAGGTTAACACACAGGCCAAACCGGTGGTCCTAGAGGCATGAAACTTGGAGGGTGTGCACTTTGTGACGAGAAAGTATCCACTAAGAAAGAATTTTTGGGAATTCCACCCCTAAAGGGGTGAAATAGCGGATGGAAGTTTATATGAAAGTCCGTCAATTTTGAATCTTCAAATTTTGTGTTTAGGCTTTTTGAAAATTCTTCCCTCGAAGGGTTAAAAAGGGGGATGAAGGTAAGTAATCGGATATTATTCGACATCCACGCGGGTGAACCTGCGGGCAAAAGCTAGTGAGTACATAAGAGTTAGTCTTCAAGTGGCGCCGGTGACTGAAAAGTTGTGTGGTAATCGGTTGTCGTGGTATGGGCATGTGATGCGAAGGTATGAGGAAAATGTCGTGAGTAAAGTTTTGAGTATGAATGTGGATGGGATAAGAGTAGAGGAAGACCAAAGAAATGATGGATGGACTGTGTAAAGAATGATATGGCTGGAAAAGAGGTGTCTGATGAGATGAGTAATAGAGAAGTATGGAAAAAGAAGACATGCTGCGCCGGCCCCAAAAAAATTGGGATAAGGGCAACAGAGATGAGTAGTATATTTTTTTTAGTTTCACAGAATTTGACGAAAATATGATGAAACTTACTTTGTTCCTTATATTTAGTTAATATTTGCATATTACTATTTTCATAATTCCTTAAAGTGTTCTTTCGTATTTCTGACGGTGTTTCCGTTTTATAATTAACAGCTGCGATCTCACATATCGGTGACTTTTCTAAAAAAATAGATAAAAAAAATTAAAAGAATAGTATTACAATGATAGCAATTTATTGTTTGGTGTGCTGGCGCGCTTTTCTGTTCCAGACAGTTACTGCTGGGGCGGAACGCACAGGCTGTTTGCTGTGTCTCCATGTCGTACTGTTGTACGTGCTAAGTCGCCAATAGGAATATGCATTAAAAGTTAAGTTCAACTACTGCTTGTCGCTCAAAAAAAAAATTAAACTCCTACAATTTTCTACGACAGTTTAAACGCCCGTGACTGTCGCGGCCATTATGTGACGTCACTTACCTCTATCTGCCTTGTTTACATCTAATTTCTTACCCTTAATTTATTAATTTTACAAAATGTATTTGCTTATTCAAGCAAACATTGCAATAACAATATTATAATATTTTTTTTAATGAAACTTTAAATACTTTTCAAATAAAAGTGTTTCTTTGACATATAGACTTTGACGTCACCACCGGCGCTATCGAGGGACGACGCGTTTTGAGTTTGCGCTCCGTTTCACCAAAAACACGCTACAAATTAAATTGTAAAATATGTGTTATATTAGAAAATTAAACAAACATATTCCCTATTCCCTATTCCTTGATAATCTCTTGGATTCTAATCCAACAGACGATCTGTTTGTGGATGCATGGAGGAAGATTTTATAAGTATGTCAGACGTACTGTGAGAGGAATTTATGAAAGTGTTGTTACCTTCTTTTATTTATGTTTTCACTTTAAATTTTGCTTTACTTTGTTATTTTGTATATTTTATTATGTGTTTAATTGTCTCTTATATTTTTATAATTTTGGTTACTGTAATTGGTTGTAACCGTTGTAATTAAATAAATAAATTGATGCTATTTTTATGGCGAAATGTGTCATTGCACTTCATGTCATTTTACCATCTTTTGTACCACATTTACAGTAAATAAATAATTTTGACTTTGACTTTGAACTTAATCATTAAAATGTTTAAAAAGAGCGGACCTTTATTAACTTTGTTTCTTTTTTTTAAATCGTTGCCCCACACTAGGAATTTCTCCTGTATCGTGGGAGCGTTTACAAATATTGAAACTACACAAACAGCCAGACCCGGAACAACTACCTGTAGGCCATACAAATATTTGTACCGTGCGGAAATCTAACCCGCGACAGGCAGCGCAACAGCCAATCGCTCAGCCACTGCGCTAACCGTGGTTAACCTTGGTTCTCTTGTGGATGTCCTCATTTCTGATTTGATCACGCAAGGAAACTCCGAGCATAGCCCTCTCCACCCTGAGTCCGGCCCAGAGTTCTACCGTAAACCGTGATTTTTCACATTAAAAAAAATCGTTTCCCAGCTATATTGCGTAGAGTTACTTAGTTTGATGTACAGAATGATTTGTGGACGGCTTCGTGAAGGGTCCGTTTATACTTGAATATGCAATAATAAGATATTGCCAAACTCAGGCGAATCCCGCGAGTCTGGGACGATACTCGCTCGCGCCGATCATGTCAATTAATTTACATGTAGGTGTTTAAAACTCGAGCTCCAGCGATACAGAGGAGACCCCCCCCCCCCCCCCCTCCACGGAATGCGATCGCGCGCTTTGATTGTTCTAATTATTAAGAAGTCTGGCGACTGTTCGCGCCAGGTTGAACAACACCTTAAACAAGTGCTTCTTCATAGTGTGGTTATTGCCAAATCTGGTGTCAGAGTTTTTATGTCGCCCACGGGCCTCTGACTTGGCTTTACATGCCGTCGAGAAATATCTCTCAGGCATGCTGGTTTCCTCACGATTTTTTCGTTCACCGACGTTAGTGATAATTATGAACCCGAAAAATCAGAGGTGCTTGTCTTGGGTTTGAACTCGAGACCTATGACTTGGCAGTCCGACGGTCACACCACTACGCTATCGCTTCTAAACAAGTTAATTAACACGGTCGATGTCCCGAGCAAGTTTCGTCCAGCATTCCGAGTGGGATGTGCCCCGGTTTGAGCAGTCCTTAATGCTTACCCTGATGAAAGTCAGTTTCCTCATTTTCTCCTTCGGATTTTATATCACATGTGCCTGTGAATTGTTCATCTGCAAACAAAATACACACTCAATTATTGTTGGTTTACAAACCTTTGGTACGGTATTAATGGCCTACAGGTAGTTGCTCCGGGTCTGGCTGTTTGTGTATGTGAATTTAAATGTTTGTAAACGCACCCACAGTACAGAAGAACTTCATAGCGTGGGGCAGTATTAAAAAAAAATAAAAAAAAATAAGTTGCCCACTATTCAAACAAATATTGTCATTTTAAGGGAAGCAAAGCTAAAAGTAAAATTAAATTAAAAAAATATATGAAATCAAAGGAAGTAGAACATTTTACATGTTTTAGAAATTTTTGGAGGAGTAGTACACTCACATCACGAACGCATTAGTGTAGAAAAACAAGACTTACTATTACAATAAAACTGAAACTTCTGTTCACATGCAAGCACTTGTTTCTTGAATTCAGCTGCCTCTCTCAGCTTAACGATACATGCATCACATATTGTGTAGCTCGCTTCTAAAGGTGGAGTTGATATCTGAAACAATTTGGTAAGAAGATTAGTTATTTTTTTATGTACCAACTCGCTTATGGCTGCGGCTTCAACCGCTTTGAGTTTAGTAATGTCCCACGTTATCATACTACTTGGATAAAAAGGATCCTATGTGTTAGTCCAGATTATAAACTATCTGTGTGGCAAATTTTATCCTAATCCAGTCAGTAGTTTTTGCGTGAAAAAGAGTAACAAACATCTATCCATCTTCACAAACTTTCGCATTTATATCAAGTAGGATTTTCTAGCTAATGAAGCCACTACTAACACTGTTGATATGGCAGAGTACTTATCGAAGTTAATTTTTAAGTACAGTTCCTCACGTTATAACGAACAGATAGCTGACAAGGGTAGTTCTTTCATAGTTATAAAAGAGGTTAATAGTTTTATAATATAAATATAAGATTTATTTTTATAGGTCATATTTCATCATAAGCTAGGAAGAGCAAGAGTATACCAAAGAAACGATGGATGAGTTGAATGAAAGCTATGCCTAGAAAGGCTGATAGAGATGTTTGTAAGTCACGATGCGCTGACTACTAATAAATTAGTTTGTATTTGTAGCATTTATTAGGAAAATAAAACAAAATAATACTTAAAAATGCACAGAAATAGTAAACATGGTAAATATCCTATTTTCGTGACAATGTCACTTTAAAAACTTGTAATAGGTACTTACAAGGACCCCCAAAGTATCTCGTAATATATTCTCATATATTTCGACGTCATTTTTACCTTTATACGATAAATTGAGGCTCTTGAAGTGGCCATCGGCGTGGCAGCAACGACATAGTGTACTTAAATTCCATATTTCAGTCATTATTTAGTGAAAAATCGTTAGATTTTTCAGAAGATTACGATTTTTAAGTTTTTGGTAAACAATTTGACAGCTGACTTTGACAGTGACACACAGCTTGTGTATCGTTATAAAAAATGTGTGTGTCGTTATAAAAAATTATAATATCTAATTGATTTTTGAAATCGACTATTAACTCGTACACTCTTCATTTTTCATGTAATTTTATCAAACCAATTGATTTTCGTACAATTGTTTTTTTTTTAAAGATAAAAAATCTTTTTTTTATGTTATTTACTGTAGTCTAAAAAAAAATACCTGTACAATGCTATGAATAAAATAAAATTTTATCTTCGATTATAATTTTATGTATGTACCATAATACCTATTTATCTTGTACGCCGAAGGAGACTGCTCCCACGACACGGACACAGGAAATCGTGTGAAGATGGAGGCTACTGACATCGTACTGATACATCGTGTAATGCAATAAAGATTTCTTTTGTTTTCAAAATGACATTTCTGTAGTAGTAATAAAATCACACGTCACGTAAACATACCATCACATTTCCACTGATGGAACACTTACAAAGAACATGTGGAGATATCTCTCTCTCTTCTCTTTATAGAAATATTTTATATCATAGGGTTACATGCGTGTTTCGCCTGTACAAACGTACAGTTATACAGACAAGCGCAGGCCTCACCGCCAGTTAACAAGAGCCTTTTTATAATTTAGTTCACATCAGGAACTACCGAAAGAGCCGCACGAAGTATGAAAAGAACCTCGCCCGCTAGCTGGCGGCGTGACCGGCCCTTTATGGCAGGAAGTTCTCCCAGGTTTCTTGTAATCGTTCTTGTAGCAAAAAGATTAGCAAGTAAATTACAGAAGCCCCAAAACGGTGCAAAAATAAAAAGCATGACGTTTAAAACCTCTTTATTACACTTAAACTATTCGCAAAAGCGATGTACATTCTGCTATGGACTTCGTACTATATCGTAGTATTTAGTGGCTTTTAAATGAAGGCAAACTTAACTATTAAAAACTTTATTTTACAAAGTAATCCTATTTACATACAAATCGATTAAAAAGTTAAAATTTTGATAATCGACTAAGAACGCTGAGTCGATTTTCAAAATCGATCAATAGAAGATATTACAGTACAACTCTCTGATTTATTTCAGAAATGATAACAATAATAGAGATTTTATTTAACAATTAAAAGAGAAAAGATTTAATTTACACCACTAAACACAACAATTTTTTATATCTTCGTTTTGCAGCATACATGCAAAATAATTTCGGCTGCTTTCTTACTTACTATAGATAAACGTTTTATTTTCGAGTATATTTATTCTATTTTTTTATAAATAAAGGCATACTGCAGTGTGCTTGCAATTTATTTGAGCTACAGAGTTTTTTAATAAAGGCTAATTAAAGTTGAGATTATGGTCTGCTTAACCATACATTTTTAGTCGATGATTGCTGTCGTCACTCAAAGTTTAATCAGATTTTATGAATAAACCCCTTAATATTAAAAACAAAGTTACTGTGTAACAATCGACTGTGTGGCCAAATTATCTTATTGGTATTATAATCTGGCAACATCGACTTAAAATAATCGGGACATTCCCAACTTGACGCATATTCTTTTTTTTTCCAACTGTGCAATGCCCAAAAGGAGAGTAATATTATTTTTAAACGCTAGCACACTCGGTAATTATAATAATTTTATTGTACTTAGTTTCAAGAATATAATTTTATTGTTATTGTAAAATATTTATAACATATACACACATTATTTACAGAAACTTTTGGCAGTAATTTACATAACTTTGTAAGGTTGCGATCTAAAACAAGCGGTAGCGGATCGATTAGCGGAGCGGTTTTATTGAAACCACCCTGATAAACGCCCTGTTACGCTATAAGGTAGACACAAAACACACAACTATTTATGTTTAAAAATATACACATTATTAAAGTCATTATAATGAGTTATTTGGCAAATCACCACACACACAGTTAATATTTTTTTTTAAAGATTTTATTTATTATTTTAATTTGCTAAACAATCTTTTTCCGTGACTGTTCATTAATACATAGTACACTAGGTGGAAAACCGACGCACTAACAGTTACCACGTATTCAGTACATCATTCTGAGCCCCATGAAATTTTTTATCGGTATTTTTTTTTTAATTCAGCTGTTCCAAACATTTTGACCGTGTATCTTTTGTAGGAAACAGTGAAACAGCTGTTTATTTTTTTTAATTACCGATGTAAAATTTAAAAGGGCTCTGAATGATGTACTGAATACGTGGTAACCGTTTGAACGTCGGTGTGCCTTCCACATTTTTATTTCAGTTTATTTGTTTGGCTTATTTGACAAAAATCAATTTGGTATTTCATTTTTAAATCTGCCCAAATCAAACCAAGGACTACCCCCACAGCCACGACAACACAATTGTGTTATGAAAGTCCAATAAGCAGTCGTTTGGAAGATGGCTGGCAGATGATGACTATAATTCTATGTATTCTTTTTTTCGAGTCGGTTTAATAAATTTGATGTTTATGTGTGGCTATTCTACACAATGGGTGTAAAAGTACCCTTAACGAAGCCGAAAGGCACTTGTTATCCCCGTCATTGCGATAATTTTTTTGTTCTAGACCTTCTGGTTACGGAGATATATTGGGGGTTAAAGTTCCAACTTTTTCACAAGTTTTAACTTTACTTTAATTACCTCCTTGATCCCCGTACTATTCAATGCATCCGTCAGCACAATGTTTTGAGTGCGTTACATTGAATCTTACCGTAAGACGTGATTTTTCACCTTGAAAAAAGAAGTATTTTCCAGCAATAATTTTTGCGTAGAGTTGCTTAGTTTGATGTACAGAATGCTTGGTTGACGGCTTCGTAAAGGGTCCGTTTACACCCTGTATTATTTACATTTTATTTAAAAGGTTAAAACATCGACGTTTTACGTTATTGGAAGTTCCATGACTCCTATAATCTATACATTTAAGGCATCTACACATTTTTTCTACTTATTTGTAAATTTAAATATTAAAAAACTGGTGTTTTTTTTAATTTGTATAGAAGAGTTCTCGGAAAGGTCTTCATAAGACATTTTTCAGTCTAAAAAAGAGATTTATATAATGTCTCGATGCAAATGACTAAAAAGGTACACTTTCGAAGACCACCCCGCAACCGCAAACTGCCTTTAGGTGTAATGAAGAACCGGGTGTTAAGTTCTTCACCCCCATAGAGAAGGGAGGATCCTCCGACCAGACGGGTGTTGTGTCTGGTGGGCTAGTGCCCGACAGTTGTTGTCGGGTTTTTCTATATGTAGTCTAAGTCGCGGAAAACTTTAACTGCGCGATTTAGTATTTTGATGTTAGTTCTTCATTCGTGTCATAGATGGTGCTGTAGTATTTTTTGTACTATGTTGCAGTAGTACTTTTTGTTGTGCCGCTAAATGCCCAATCACTACTTTTACATTGGACAACAGGAAGAAATCCGAAACCATCGAAATATGGAAAAATTTTTTTTAGGGAACATTAGCTCTTTTTTATAAAAATAATTTTGGCATTCTTTGTTTGTTAGCCAAGTGTGAGTTATTCATAAAAAATAGGGAAATTGACAATTTTTTATGCTATTCGACTCCATTTCTTGTAAGGCTAAGGGTAATTTCATTGTATGGTAAAAAAATATAGAGGCAGTAGCAATAGTAAGACAGTCGGATTTTATAAATGTAAAAGGAGATCACCCAGACTGGGATATATTTCTTTATTGCCTGGCACTAAAAATAAACTTATTATTTAAATAGAGCACAACATCGTAAGAATTTATAATTACACCTAAGCCGGAAGTCAATTCACCGAGACGTTATTCAAGCACAAAATACTTTTGAAAATAGCCCAAAAATGTATGCAGGCTGGGCGATCTCCTTTGATCTCTTTTAGATTCGGTTTTGTCCCTGTTGTCACTCTCAAAATAATCACTCAGCGACAATGCGGCTGTTTTATTTCCGAACGCAAACGTCACAACTTCAGGAGGCTATTCAGTTCAATACAGCTGCGGGATTTTTCGCTGGCTTTGGAAGTGTACCTTATCTTGTGTTTTTGATCAAAATATTTCTGATATATTTAATACGAACTTGTTAATTTCAAAGTTGAAAACACGTGACATATTCCAGACTTGTCTCTGGCATGGTAACACATCTGTGAAGCCTCTGGTATCGCAAATGTCTACAGACGGCGGTGAGGTTATTTTGTTTTATAAAAAATATTGTCTAGGAAATAATTTTTTAGGCAAATTCGCTACGTTATTATGCCGTGTTGTAGCCATTTAAATAAAAAATTGGCAGAGTGACAGTTGTGGTTTTAATTTACGGATTACTTAGCTTATGCCAGCGGTTTCGCCCGTGTGAAGGTCGGCAACCGTCCCACGGGATCATACTACCAGGATAAAAAGTATCCTATATGTTAATTCAGATTATAAACTATCCATGTGCCAAATTTCGTCCAAATCCGTTCAGAAGTTTTCGCGTGAAAGAGTTACAAACATCCATCTTGAGGAAGGATGGATATCCATCTATCCTCACAAACTTTTGCATTTATAATATTAGTAAGATTTAAATCGTAAATTTGCTTAAAAACGTATTTCCATTTGTAATTGTGTGTTTTTTTTAGTCGTTCTAAATATCAGAAATATTTTCTTGTAATGGACATAACATCGTTGTATTTAAGATTTTAAACTTTCATGGTCACTAACATTATTATAACTAGAAGACGGGATATTTACCATGTTTATTGTTTTCTTTGAGTTCCCGATATTTCGGCGCTGTTGCAATCACCAAATATAAGAACTTCAATCGGGAGTATGGGTTTCAACTGTCGAAAGCCTGGAAACCAGTGGTCCAGCTGTGTAAAAATCGGAATAGTGCCGGATAAAGTTCGCGAGCAGACACAGTGAGTTTCGTGTGTTGGGAACAGAATCGAGTTGTGAGTGACAGTGGTAGCGGTACTGAGTGCAAAAAACGAACAAGAAAGAGGGTAGACCGATTTGTCTGCTCATAAACACCCACCCGCAATAACTTCAGTTTATCCGTGATCATGGTGCTTGCAACAGCGCCGAAATATCGGGAACTCAAAGAAAACAATAAACATGGTAAATAACCCGTCTTCTAGTTATAATAATCGTTGTATTTATTCATTACAATATCATCGATGTCATTACATTCATTGCTGAGATTCGTTGGTATAGTAAATTATAGTATTCCTTGGGCCGTGACCTAACCGAAGCGATCATCGCGCGAACCGGTGACTGTCTCGTACCACGAACGCTTGGTCACGCCGACAGAGGGCGTCTTTCGGTTTTCCAAATAAATGGGTAACATACGAACGTGGTGATCGTGTATTCGCGCGGCCAATCGCTTTGGTTAGAACGCGAGGTTACACATTCCCGTATGTTTCACAATCATTTACAAAATTGATGGTAATTTAATATTTGTTTTTTATTTAATATAATAGACATTTAATGTTATCTAAATATACAATTTATTTGTCAATAGTTCTTCAAGTATCACTGCATTTGGTGATGGTGATTACCAGAATGCCGTATCTCAGCCTAAGTTAAATAAAATTACGTCGAATTTGAACTCTTTTCTAAAACTCGATGTGCTATATTAACAGCCATATACCATGTGCTTTTTGTTTGACAGGAAGGTAATCACTAATCACCAAATGGTTTCATAAATATAGTAATTTTGGTGTCAAATATTTATACAGTCCATTCATTAATTGAGTTGTGTTTCCTTAATCACCACTACACTTTCAAAAGTGGTACTTATGGAAGCACTACATATATTTATTCAATTGTAAATTTATTGATGTTTATTCTAAATCAACTTGGATGATAATATCAGTCCTATTCACTTCACCACAATTACAGCTAACAGTCTTTTCAATTAGCAATGCAATGAAGACGATGGTAACGTTCGGCCCAGGGTCGAAAGTTGAAAATCCAATAGCACACTTAATGTCCTTTACGACACTTCAAATTTCCACTGTCGATACTTTAATCACCATCCATTATCACGTGGTTATTAATCACGAAATGCTTAATGCTTCAAAACCATATGGCGATTACACATCAACTATCAAAACGAAGTGGTGATGATTATCATTGTAGATCTTCCGTTATGTGTTGTCAGTTATCCGAAAGTCTGATAACCAGTCTTACCTAGTAACTGAGCTGTGGAGTTCAGATAGGCAGTCACTCCATGTTAACTACTGGTGTTCAGCTGCACATAGTTAGACTGGAAGCCGACCCCAACATAGGAGAAGGCTAGGCAGATGATGACGATGATCACTCCAAGGGCTCATAGTCCATATCGCCACAGTACTCGGCTAGGAAATCAAGGAATAAAGTAAACTTCCCCGTTGATGATCTTGACCAGCGAGCAGAGACAGACTTCATGCAGGTTGAAAGGCTTTCTAGTATATTCTGTGAAGAGTAAAGAAAATAGATTAAAAAAACTATGTATTGTTTCTATAGAAGACTAATTCGTTGAACTAGTAGTGGTTAGTTAAACTGCTAAGCGTGGAGTTTGATCCCCAGTTCAGACAAGGTGTTATTGATGTGGAGGCAGCTATAACACTAAAAGATATAGCCCTGTGATGCAGAGCCTCTGAAAAAGGATTCTGTTAGCACTCTTTGGGACTGGAACTCTACACATTTCAGCGTTAAGACCAGACATCTACTGCTGGGCATCCCCAAGCATAGCCACATCGACCGGTTGGTCCTGTGCTTCAATGGAAACTGTGACTGTGACATAAAATCCGATTTTTAACGTCCCGTGGATGGTGGATAACCCCCAAAAGTGTACAGTACAACAAACAAATTCTACACATCACCATCATCATCATTCAGCTAAGTGGTCCTCCATTAATCACGTGAGGCTGGAAAGGCGGGAGGGGGGGTTCGGAAAAATCCTGAAATATCCCTAGGGGGGAGTGGAGGGTGTAGTGAGATTTCACGTTTTTATTTTTTCTTTGCGCGCGCTTTCTAATCCTAAAAACGGTGCGTGATCTTGACATTTTTATCACGGTGCATAATTTTCCAGAATTAAATTAGATTATACCTATTAACCTGTATTTAAAGATAATAACAGATAATATTCTATTTTTTTAAGGGAAATAATTAATCGGGCAAATAAAATTTTTATTGGCGACCAATATACTGAATGGGCGACTATTGTACCAAGTAAGTAACTATTCATCCGGTCATTGCGGCAAGGAGAATATAGGAAGCAAGAGCTAGTTTAAGTTAGGTGACTTTAGGGGGTCGTCCATTAATCCCGTGATGTTTTTTAGCGGTGCAAAGTTTAAAAAAAGCATGTATTTAACTTGGCGACAAACTAATCTGATTTAGGGTTTTAAAAATAATTAAAATAGGTAGCAAAAATAATAGGTTGGCAGCTACAATTAACCATTAGATTGTAGATAAAGCTTAGTCGACGTAGCCCCGCTGCGTGAGGCTCGTTTTTCTGTTTGCAGGGTTTAAGGATAGTCTTTTTTCCTATTGTTCCAAGCTTCCCTAGCCTGTCCGAGTCTATAATTCTAAGCATACACTAGTAATTCAACACATACCTGCGACCAATCCTGCCTATACACAGCCAAGCACTGCTCCGTCAGCGAATCCTCACTTAAATAGTCATATTTCAGCAAAAACACTAACACAGTAGCCATTGCCTCCCACACATCAACACTCTTCCCATCACTTAACAACATTATATTACGCGGGCACAAAATACGATCAAAAAACTCTAAATTCACATCACTATCTTCTGTTTCAAGAGCACTTTTTTCCGTCACGTCAGTGGAATTAGTACTTTTTTCTGCGGCAAGAGCACTTTTTTCTGTACTTTCAATTGGTTGGTTCAATATGACGATTTTGGTAGGTATCTCGTCATCACTGATTGGTGTAGGTTCTCGTTCGTCGTCTTCGAAGTTTCTGAAGGTAGGTGACAGTTCTGCGCGTCTTTCCGGTAAGGTTATTTCTTGGGGCGGTGACCGCTTCCGGTCTGGGCAGCATATGTTCCAGATTGAGTGGAGCTTTGCTAAAAATGATTCGTTGACTTCCTTCGGTTTGCGACTCACTGTGGACAAGGGATTTTATTTTCAATACAGGTTTTTGATTATGTTTATTATCAATTTAGACAACAGCGGTCCACTGTGTTAGTCATAATATAATCATAATCAGCCTGTATCGTTCCCACTGCCGGGACACAGGCCTCTCTATGAGAGGGAATGGGCTGTAATCCATCACGCGGGCCCAGTGCAGGTTGGTAGATGTCACATGTCTTCGAATTTCTGGTTCTAGGACATGCCGGTCTCCTCACGATATTTTCTTTCACTGTTTTAAGAGCAGTGGTGATGTAATAAATTACACAAAGTAAGGCGCCTGCCTGGGTTCGAACCCACGACTCGCCGAAAGACGCTCGTAAGTTGGGGCCACCACCACTGGGCCACCGCTGCTCTCTCGTTAGTAACAAAAAAAAATGAATAATATGAAAATACAAAGCCAAAAGAAGTTACATAACCTCATAAAGATGACTCATTTCTGTGGTCAGTTGGGTCATTTTTTGAATCGATTGGGTCATATCTAGGGTCAAATAGATAACTTGCTACTGCGCATGTTGATAGCAGCTCAGCTGTCCAACATGTTGATCAACTTACCGAACACAACACACAGATCGACGCTCAGCTGCAATATCGCCCTCTGTGTTGGCGGGCGCACGAACACGTTCTGTGTCGAACATGCTATTGCGCATGTTGACAGGACGCGGGTTAGTGTGGGGGTGTCCGAGCCTTCGAGGAGGAGGCATACTTGTTCCTGTAACAAGAGAAGAGTATTATGTATACAAGGTGTAAACGGACCCTTCACGAAGCCGTCAACCAAGCATCCTGTACATCAGACTAAGTAACTCTACGCAAAAATTATTGCTGGGAAACGGCTTTAGTTTTAGGGGTGAAAAGTACGGTAGGACCCAATGTAACGCACTCAAAACATTGTGCTGATGGACGTATTGAATAGTATAGGGGTCGTGGAGGTGTTTAAATTTAAGTAATAACCACAATAAAATTAAAAAAACTCTAGAGGTGGTTATCAATTCGGATGTTTGTATTTTTTTTTATACGTGTTCGGGCATAACTCCGTCAGATATGGACGGATTTGCAAAATTCTTTTTTTGTTCGAAAGGGGTTTATTCCAAAAAAACTGAATCAAACAAACAAAAGTTTTTTTATACACATATCACTTATAGTTTCTAAGATCCGTATCTTCCTTGAATTCGAATTTCCCAATACTGTCCCAATTAAAAAAAACTTTAGTATTTCTGTATCCACAACCGCCTTACCTTCAAATTAATAACACAAGCGGCTGCGCTAACATGTTGCGCTGCGAACAGCGGCGCTGCTGACGTCATAGCGGTGACGTCGACGGCGGTGCTCTGACACGACGACGTCGCTAAGTCTCCCAGAGCGAGGAGAGTCTTCATCTCGGCCTCTATGTCCTTGCAGAGGACGTCTGTTGGACAAATATTGCTTTTTATAGTATCAGTGTTGGTATCCCAACAGAGTACAGCCAGCGTGCTGGTCAGTTTATTTTTTGTAATTTTGTATGATGCACGTCATGTCCCTGCGACAAATAAATATTTTTTCTTTCTTTTCTTTCTTTCTTTCTTAATCTTACTAAATGGTACGGACATCACTAGCGTGCGCTTGCGGTTGTTATTTTCATTCCTCACTGGTCGGGCCGCGACAGGTCGACAACACAACGTGCTCCTGCCTGATTGATTTGATGGTAAATGTGTTTTTAATTTGTATGTCTAAACGGCTGGATTGATTTGGATGAAATTTAGAGACTATGAATAACACATAGATTACATAGGTTTCCTATAAGATCAACAAAATCGAAGTAAACACGAGTGAAGCTACGGGCAAAGGGCTGCGGGACTGTTCGAAAGAGATACCGTGGTCCTGGAACACAAAGGGCAAAAAAGAAACATGGGTGGGTTTTAGTCAGTACAAGTCTGACACTCCCTTCCGCTCTGCCCAGTGAGTGAAGGGGGGGGGCGGGTCATTCGATGATTCCCATCCCAAAAAAAAAAAAAAGCTACGGGCAAAAGCTAGTAATTAATAAGTTTGAAATCGCCACCCCGCTTGGAAGCAAACGTAGTGGTGATTAGGTGCAAGTAACTCTGTTTCAGAAAAGGCCTTTCTCCTTCAGTTCAGTATGTTCTACAGACGCATGCATTTCCCAACAAGTGCGGATGTAGCGCTCACCGGTGCTGGTCCAGTTGTCCTGCAGCCACTTGCGCAGGCGCGTGAGCGCGGCGCGCACCACCAGCGCCACCAGCGGCGCGGGCGCGGCCGCCAGCAGCGCGCACACGGCCGCCTGCGCGCGCGCCTGGATGCACGCCCGCCCGCCCTCCAGCGCCGTCGTGCGGAGCTGTTGCAGCTGCTCCGCGTAGATCTGTTGTACTGCGGGTAAGAGGGATGCCTGTGGACAAAAGGCGTGTGTCAAATGTGGCCTGGATTCTTTAAAGAAGCCTGTAAGTACAACCACATTCTACCACCTATGTTTAAGGGGGAAGCCCCAGGGTAGCCCGCGAAATTCACATTTTCTTACGGTTTTTGCAATTTGCAGGTCAGTGTCAGGTTGTATGTTGATTAAAATATGATTCGCGGTCGTTATAAATATGCATATCACGGTCGAAAATCATATTTTGTTCAGTATACAGCCTGACCGGCAAAAAACGCAAGTAATTTGAATTTCGCGGGTTACCCTGGCGCTTCCACATTAAATCCTATGTGATAAGAGGCAAGCCTATATAGAGGCAAGACATTAAGACAATAATCATTTATGAGGTTCAAGGTGGGTTATCCCAGGTTTATATTGGGTCATTATTGGGTAACATTAAGGTCCACTAAGGATGCCGTTGGGTCATTTTTGAAAACAGTTCGGGTCATTTTTCACATGCGTGTTAATTAGGGAATGCAATCTCGATATTCCGAGATCTTGCACAAATTTTGCAAGATTAATCTTACACCCAAAATCGCGCGCGATTTCGCTAGATTTGCAAGATTGCACAAAAACACACTAAATAACCATTAGAGAGCGCGACCGCCAGGCCCAGTCAACTATGTATGAGTGACCTTGGACCAGGCGTGGGCTAGAAAACGTGATAAGGATAGCGATACTTTAATTTCTTCCCGTCTCTGCCTAAAATGCTGAATATACTATAATGTTACCATGTAAAATAAAATAAAATTTCGATGTGACATAATTGTGTTTCCTCTAGTAGGTATAAAAAAAATGTACCCATTAAAAAAAATATTACTTTTGAAAACGATCATTGATGGTGTCTTCCGTTCTGGTCAATACATTGGGAAAGTCGGAATCGGAAGTCTAGTCGAAATAGCTAATATCACTTAATATTCTTTCGGGCATTTAATTAAATTTGAAAGTTTTATTACCAGCCAATTGACAGACGAAACTTTAGATATGTTGTGTTTTCTTAGGAGTTTTTTTTTTCAGAATAATGAAAGGCTGGAGTGTCGTTCCGTAGGTTTGTGTATTATAACAGTACGACCGAACCGCGGCATAGTGAAGTGAAATCGAGTGACTGAACAGATAAAAATAAATTAAACTAATGGATAAGGCGATAGTAGATGTTAACGTTAATTTAGTTATTAAGATGATAAGTTTTAACTGTAAATCTTTAAAGAGGTCGGTCGAGTGTATAAAAAACTTGTGTAAATATGTAGATATTATTGCGCTGCAAGAGACCTGGTTGTTGCCACATGAAATATCAATTCTAGGTCACTTAGATTTAGATTTCAGTTATGTTGGTAAATCAGCTGTGGATACGTCGCTAGGGATATTAAGGGGAAGATCATATGGAGGTGTAGCTCTTTTGTGGAGGAAATCGTTGTTTACGTGTGTAACTATTTTACCGTGTGCTAGCGATCGTATTGTGGCAATTAAAGCGACGACGTGCGACGGCCGTGACTTGTTATTGTTTAGTGTTTACATGCCGACTAACTCTGTAGATAATTTAAGCGAGTTTTGTGAATGTCTTAGTGAAATAGCTGCTATAGTTGCGAGTGAGAATGTTGAGTCTGTCTATATATTAGGGGATTTTAATGCGCACCCTGGGGAATTGTTTAACCAGGAAATGTTATCTTTTTGTGATGAGCAAAGTTGGTGTTGTGCTGACTATAAAAACCTAGGTATAGACTCGGACACTTTTACCTTTGTGAGTGATGCCTGTGGCAGTAGACGTTGGCTTGACCATTGCTTGGTTTCTGAAGCAGCGTGGAAATCAGTGGAGAAGGTGGAAGTGTACCATAACGCCTACTGGTCAGACCACTTTCCACTCTGCATTCAGGTCAACCTGGGGATGGTGAGGCGAACGGATGCCTCTGCAAATCTTGAGGGCAAGGTAGTAGATAAAGTGAGGTGGGGGGAAAGATGTACTGACCAAATAAATTGCTATTACCAACTATGTATGCAAAAGCTTAGTCTTGTCGATTTCCCAGCAGAGTTAAGCAACTGCTGCGATAACTTCTGCTTAAATAAAGAGCACACTGTAATAATTGATAATCTGTACAAGAATATTGTTACGTCACTGCGAGAGGCGGCTGAGGGCAGTGCTGGTTATGTGAGAAAAAATAGTAATAAACGTACTGTGATAGGGTGGAATAGACACGTTAGGGACGCTCATGGGTGCGCTAGGGTGGCTTTTAAAAACTGGGTTTGGCACGGGAAACCTCAATTTGGTCAGTTGTTTATAGATATGCGAGAAACGAGAAAAGTCTTTAAACAAAAACTTAAATACTGCCAGGACAACGAAGAACAAATTAAGTTGGATATTATAGCTTCAGAACATAAGAAAAAGCAGTTCAATAAATTTTGGAAGTCAACTCAGAAGTTAAACACCAGACCTGCTGTACCTTTGAGCGTTAATGGCGTGTCTGAACCAGTGGGGATAGCGGACATGTTTAGAGTGCATTTCTCTGTGACACCACGGTTGCAAGTCAATAGGCAGGAGGGGTGCGGTGGGGAGAAACTTGGGTCGTCTAGCCCGATTTACATCTCGTCAAAGGAGATAGGGAAGGTGATAAAAACCATGACTAGGGGTAAGTCTCCTGGTCATGATAACCTTAGTATAGAACATTTCCAACAAGCCGGTCCGCATCTTCCTAGGGTCTTATCTATGTTATATAACTTTTGTATTAGACACTCATACCTGCCTGCTGAGTTGATGAGGACGATTGTTGTACCTATAGTGAAAAATAAGACAGGCGACGTCTCGGACAAGGAGAACTATCGACCAATCTCATTGGCTACTATAACTGCAAAGGTGCTTGACAGTGTGCTCGGGCGTAGGATGTCTGGACAGCTCAATTTACATGATGCACAGTTCGGTTTTAGAGCTGGGCTGTCTACAGAAACAGCTATTTTGGCGCTCAAGCACACGGTCAGTTACTACACCTGCAGGAACACACCTGTGTATGCTGTATTTTTAGACCTTTCGAAGGCATTTGACCTGGTTAATTATAACGTCCTATGGACTAAGTTGCGTGACCGGGAACAACCTGAGGAGATAGTTGAGCTTCTCAGGTATTGGTATAATCACCAGATTAACCAGGTCAGATGGTCGGGTGCTTTGTCTGAGACGTATGGTCTGGAATGTGGTGTAAGGCAGGGTGGTCTGACCTCCCCAGCGCTGTTCAGCTTGTATGTCGATCAGTTGATCGGGGAACTCAGCAGCACAGGAGTTGGATGTTCGGTAGATGGTAAAATCATAAATAGCATATCTTACGCGGACGACATGGTGCTGCTGAGTCCCTCGATTGAGGCACTCAGACGATTGCTTGAGGTTTGTGAGAGATACGCCTTGACTCACGGCCTCCTGTACAACGTGAAGAAGAGTGTGTTCATGGTGTTTGGGGTTGCTGCAAAGGGTCACAGGGCAGTGCCGCCAGTGTACTTATATGGTGTTGCTCTAAACAGAGTGCCTAGTTTTAAATACCTTGGACACAAACTAGTCGAGAATCTTAATGATGACCAGGACATAGAACGGGAACGGAGGGCGTTGTCGGTCCGATGCAATATGTTGGCCCGTAGGTTTGCAGGATGTACGAGACCGGTCAAGATCACCCTTTTCAAGGCTTATTGTCAGTCTTTTTACACATGCAGCCTGTGGGTCAGGCATACGCAGAGGGCCTACAGCGCTCTTCGGGTCCAGTACAACAACGCCTTCCGGGTGCTGTTGGGGTTACGATTCTGTAGCGCGTCAGCCATGTTTGCTGAATCTACTACAGATAGTTTTTCAGCAATCATGAGGAAAAGAACGGCATCATTGTTACGCAGGATTCGTGGGAGCGCCAACGGCATACTGAAGGTGATCGGGGATAGGCTGGACGGCGTTTTCCTGGAGTATTGGACCCGTTTGCACAGCTACGGGTCTGATACTGCAGGAAAATACATGAATTAAATTGTATTGGATTGTAGGTTTTATTTTGTTTATTTTATTTTATTTTGTTTGTTTTTAATTAAAAGTAAGTACTAACATAGTTACGTAAGTTGGATCACTAACAAAATATGGAGCAAGTTTCCGAAATAAACGTTTTATTATTATTATTATTATAATCCGTATTTTTTTTTAATAAATGATTTGGTATTTTTGTGTATGTATATTATTTCATTATTTCGCCCCAAGAATAATAACTTTACCAAGTTTAATAGAATACTTTAAAATAATTCGTAAATTTGCGAGACCTCGCAAAATACCGAGATCTTGCGAGATAAGACCTCTTAAATCTTACAAAAACCGAGATAAACTGTTGCTGCAAGATTGCACTCCCTAGTGTTAATCTGGGTTAATTCAGGCTGGTTCCAGGGTAAATTGGATCGGTAAAAAGGGATCAATCTGGATAAATTCAAGTTAAATAATGAGTAATTTTTCAAATCAGGGGTCTATTTCGGGTCATTTTCCAGTGTAAATTAAAGTATTTTTTGGTGGTACTTTATTTAGATTGACTAGGGGCATATGTTACCTGATCCAGCTGCGTGGTAGTGAGCAGCCTGGCCACGTGGCTGCGCGCTCTCGCTCGCTGAGCGCTGAGCGTGTGACCGCTCAGCTCGCGCACACATGCTGACGTCACGCGCTCTATTACTAGCTCTAGTACTCGACGGGTGGAAGATGGCTGACTCTTTAAGAGTTCTTCTTCGAGACGAGCCTGGTAATAGAAGATTTTGAATGAACACCAGTCGGTTTTGACCGAAGGGTAGGGTAGAGGTGTAAAATACACCCACATTTCGCCAGTTATGTTTAACAAGCATATGTACATAGACCCAAGCCTAGGCAAAATCTACATAACGCCACCTGCTACGTACTGCACTTACATACAATGTGCATCAAAATCAAAAATTAAAAGCATTTATTATCAAGTAGGCCAGTTACAGGCACATTTGAATTGTCGAAACAAAGACAACAATGAAATGTAGCTACAGTCCCAGTCACAAGGCATAAAAACTGTGAAAGTACTGTAGTTGCCCATTCCCTAACGTAGATCTCTAAGGAGAAGAACGGGCAAGAAACTCCATGGATACTCTTTTAAATCAGAATACTTTCTTTCTTACTTCATGTTGAGATGGTACAGTATGTGAGAACGATGCAGCAAGATGTGAACGTTAAAAGTGTCCATAGTAAAAACAATTCAAAAATAAAATAATTAATCCAAATAAGCCGTGGCAACCAAGAGATGACCAGTCACAACTGACAGCGCCCGTTCACGAACATGACGCATGTATCAGCACCATTCAACTCAAACATTTTGAAGGGAACTAAATGATCCGACACACGCGCCACCAGCAGCGAGACATTTGAGTGAGCATGACATACTGTTAACTGCCAGGGCACAAACGTCTGGATTGAAGGTCCATTTTTTAAATCCTTGAGAAAAGAAATAAGACTTAAAGGGGAATTAGTTAAAAATAGTAAAAACTTAAAGCAAAGGCCCATGAATTTCTTAAACGTGAATTAAAACTGTTATGATCAAATAACTTGGGCCCTCAATCCAGACGTGCGTTAAGTGGCATAGGCTAAATCTCAAAAAGTACCATCTCAAAGTTAATCATTTTTATTAATACAATATTATTTTTAGTATATGCGAAACCTGAATATAGTTTGTTCAGAATAAGTAACTAAATCGATTCCAATATTTTTTAAACCATATTATATTTTGTCCTAAAAATATTTAAAAAAGGCTACAAGTTGGACACCGAGCGGCACTAAGTACCTATAGCAATCATTTAGGTACCTACTGCCAAATTATTATTATCAATGAGCTCAAGACGACGCTAAAGGCGCGAGCGCGGGCGCACCGCTTGGTGACCACGTTTTTGTGCGGACAACAAGGTAACAAAACAAGCTTATAACTTCGTGATTTTTCATGATACAGTTTTAAAATTTTGGACATAGATTCTTTACATAAAAATACTAGACACGTGTTTCAGGTTTCGCATATACTAAAACTAATGTTGTATAAATATAGTAAAAAAAATAATTCTAATTTGGGTTAATCTATGAGGTTGAGCCTAGTCAATAAAGCCGAAAATATTGGGCTCTCAGTTCAGTCGTTTTAGTAAAATTCACGTAGATCGGCCCAGTAATCACGAAGTAATCGGTGTACATACATGAAAAAACCCTCCTTTTTTAGAAATCGGTTAAAAATATAGCAGAACTCACCTGCAATTCTTTCTCCTTATTCTTAATACGATCCTCCGGATTTAAAGTCAGACTAACAGGCGTAATATGCCTATAACTACCCATATCTTTCTGTTCTTGAGACACCCTACATGTCGACAACAAAACATTCAAATCCCTCAAATGTGGGCACAGCTCTATGATCACCGATTCATCGACTAAATCGCAACTATCGATATTTATATCCCCTCCAACGTTAACTTGAAATCGATTTTCGAAGAATAAATCCTGAGGGAAGTGTGGTAAATCGAATAGCCAGCCGAGAAGCGATTTGAGGTAGATCACTGTGTTTTTCTTCATAGTGTCGTTGTCGATTTTTAGTCGATTCGTGTAAATATCGAATAAGATTTTTAGTAAGTTTTGGTAGTAGTTTATTCTGAGGGACGTGTAGTCTAACATTGATAGGTAGTGCACTATCCATGGGATGGTGAATGAGAGGCGACCGTTTTCTTGCGCGGTCGTTAGGATGCCTTTTAGATCGATGCTTGGTTGACTCTGAAAGTAAATAAATATTATTTATTGTTCAGTAGCTTAACTCATCAAACTGCCTTTTTTACCTGACTGGGGAGGGTAATGTGTTTATCAGCCTAGACTAGGTGGAAGGGACACCGACGCTAAAATTACCCCTACCTATCAGCTGTTAGCTGCTTGACACCGAACTGTCACATTACTATCGTACGGTGCAACAGTGGGTAGGCAGAGCACAGTGGGAGACAAAACGGCGTCGCGCGGCTAACAGCTGATAGGTAGGGGAAATTTTATACGGCTGTTGTGTTATTGGGATAAAATTGAACGACTATAAAAAATAAAGTGTATTTGGGAAAGTTGTTTGTTATCATGAGTACAATCACATATAAAGTATCGATCACTAATTACCAGTCACCCTATATACGCCAGGGTAGGTAGTAGGTAGGTGGGTCGAGTAGTAAAAAATACAAGGAGGTAGGAAAAGTGCATTGCAACGCATGCCGAGTACAGCTAGTTTAATATATAAAAAAAAAACAATAGAAAAAAAACTTATACTTGCACTTACGGGATATTTTTCGTAATTGTTCATTATTTTCAGCTCCCGATATTTCGGCGCTGTTTGCAAGCGACCGGAGAATGCGGGTGGATGGAAAATAAATTGTTAAGAGCAGACAAATCTATCTACCATCTTTCTTTGTCTTTTGCTACGCGCACTACTGGAACTCGACACTAAGTCACGGCAAAACACACTCACGGTATCACCAGGTTTTGTGGAGTCCTTATTACGATGCCGGCTGCTACTTTTGAGCTTATTCAAAACTGGATTCCACGTACTTGACAATTTGAAGCCATCCTCTCGATAGAAAGGACAATGCCCATAAAAGTACGGAATCTGGTATAACCCCCAATAGGGATAAATTATATATTTTTGGAAAGGTTGTTTCTATTGGAACTACTTTTACTACGGCGAGTTTTTTCAATTCGTTGTCGGTTCGGAGTTAAGATCATTCATTCTGTTGTTTTAAGACGATTTATTACTTCATAATAATTAAAAAAACACGAAGGTATAACTGAAGGACTGTGTTTTCTACAGTACAGTCCTCATATGTCAAGCCATGTATTGTATCGCAGGTCGCAGGCAGTAGGCTGGTTTCTGCCTAACCGGACTATAGATATATATCCGGTGGATGCCTTGAGTAAGGCCTCTAGCCAGGGGCATCTAACTATCTTTGCCTATAACTCCGAACGGACAACGAATTCAAAATTGCCGCCAAAGTAAATATTGACCTATTCAAAATTATCTATCCAATGATATATCTATTGTTGCTATTGAGGGGTTGTACCAAAATAGCATTATCCTTTTTGTGTTTTCTTATTTCAATTGCTTCTCTCCAGTCAACCCGCGACCATGGCGCTTGCAACAGCGCCGAAATATCGGGGGCTCAAAATAATGAACAAAGATACGCCGTAAGTGACAGTATAAGTTTAGTTGTAAACCGTGAAAGCTTAAAACAGCGTTTAAAAAACCAAAGATAGAAAAATCAAACAGCTTAAAGGGTACTTACATAATTCCTTAGGACCAGATCATTTTCCAGAACTTTTTCCTTCGGTGCGGCATAAGAGACCTCTTTCTGTACCACTTTAGTTACGATATTCTTGTTACTAGCATCCGTGGCCACTTGGGTGTACGGCAGGGAGGCTAGCAAACCTAGGAATTTAGCTAGGAGCGCTAGCTTTTTGGAAAGTGCTAGATAATCTTTTGTTATTTCTGGATTTGCTGAAAAAATAGGACATAATTATGTCTACACCCGACGTAATTACAATGTTTGTCTATGCCATGAGTGTCAATGGCAACACTGACAAACAGAGACGCGGAACATTTAATGTCAGCGAACAAAAATCAAAACAATAAATCAAATACATAATTATATTTAAATGTTTTTTATATTGTTTTTTGTAAGGAATATTTAAAATATAATTGATTTGTATAGAAATAAATAAAGGAAATCAAATACTGTTATTATTAACAGTTTGTCAGATAGTGTGCAGTGATATCTATACAGGGTAGAAAAAAATCTGCTGTTTCCTACAAAAGTGCAATACCTACACCGTCAAAATGTACCGAACAACAGTTTTTTTTTTTACCGATTGTTTAGGATGATGTACTGAGTACGTGTCGGTGTCCCTTCCACCCTGTAAAATAGGTGTAACCCTCAACGAAGCTGAAAGGCATTCGTTCTCACCGCCACTGCGATTATTTTTTTTTGCTCTGGACCATACCTGGGAACCTTCTAGTTAGAAAGATATTGGGGGTCCAAGTTTCAACTTTTTCGCAAGTTTTTATTTTAATACAAATTTTTAATGTTGTACTTTACTTTAACCTTGTCACTGCCATAGTCACATATACGTGACAAGCAAGCGCATGCCTTGTACGCCAAACGACACAAATATGTGACAAAATGGTAGGTGAAATTGTGGCTTGGCGTGGACGGCATGCGCGTGCGCCTATTCTCTGGCGGCTCAGAAGGTAAATACCTTCACGACCCCCGTACTATTCAATGCATCTATCAGCACAATATTTTGAGTAACATTGAATAAAACGTAATTTTTCATCCCAAATAACAAAGTCGTTTCCCAGCAATAATTTTTGCGTAGTTAGTTAGTTTGAAGTACAGAATGCTTGGTTGCCGGCTTCGTGAAGGGTGCGTTCACACCTTGTAATTTACACACTTACATGTTCCTCTTTCATCAGGCGCTATGGGCGTCGCGTCCAAAGTCACTATCTCTGAAGCAATGGCGTCCCTCAAATGTACCCGAAATGATTCATTCTCTGCATTTATTATAAATTCTCTGTAACAAAATATTAACAAATCAAATCAAATCAATTTATTTGTGAAACATAGGATAGATGATAGATGGATCTTAAGAACTAAATAGTGCGCTATGCTTTGTCAATTTTGACATACAAATATTTATAAAGGAAACATACATACATGCATAGTCAATTATCAATTATTAAAGAAAAAAATATTAACATAATGAATTAAATAGCTAGTTCACACTTAATTACAATATTAATTATCATTTAAAAAGTCTTCAATTTTATAATAACATTTTTCAATTAGCAATAATGTGAGAGCTTTTTTAAACTTGACTAGAGGCATATTTTTGAAATTGTCTTGTATTTTATTATAGATCTTTGGCGCAATGCCAAAAAAACTCTTTTGCATTAAAGATGTCTTGCATTTTACATTACATAACTGTGACAAATACTGAGCACGTACTGGCTTTCTTTTAATATCAGACATTTTTTCGAATAAGTGGGGGTTGCTTTTTATAAATATTGCAGATTCTAAAATATACAATGCTGGTAGTGTTAGTATTTTCAATGATTTGAAGGATGGTATCAGTAGTCTTTAATCCACACATAGATCTTATACAGCGTTTTTGCATCTTAAATATAAGTTCCCTGTCAGTTGACTGTCCCCAAAATATAATTCCGTACCGAAGCACTGAAGCGACTAGTCCATGATAAGCTGTCAGTAACGTGCTAATATTTACCTTTTTAGACAATTGACAGAGTGCATATGCAGATTTAGTCAGTCTGTTACATAGGTGTTCTATTTGTGGTATCCATGTTAATTTATTATCTACCATTATACCTAAGAACTTAGCAGTATTAACTGTTTCTATTTTGTTATTTTTATGAGTCAAATTAATAGTGGGATTTGCCCGACGTTGATGGAATTGCATGATTTTAGTTTTATCTAAATTTATTAATAAATTGTTACAATTAACATGTTCATCAAGTTATTTGTCACGAGAGAGCGCGGAGTATTTGTCACTTGTCATAGTCATCTTGAATACAACACGACATGGATTTTGTGGTTCTCCAATGCAAATGAGGGCGCTGTTAGTAAAAAATTTATAAAATGTAAAAACAACATGTGTTTACGCGGATTAAGCAAATAGAACACCAAAAAACAGCAATACGCCTAAAAGGGTGCACAATACTTCCCATTAAATAATTTGTAAAAACCAGCCCACTCAAATGTTATTTTTATTTAAAGCAGTTCAATATTGTGCTTTGTCAAAATGGAAAGACTTCTCATTGACAGACACCTTATTGACAACTCAAAAGTCAATGAAAATGGTTTATTAAATAAATGCTTCGATTTTGAGTTTTATAGCATCGAGAATACAGATCACAATGATTTTGGCAGTAATGCCAAGTCTGAGTTAAAACAACCGCGAACGAATTGTAGCATATTTTTCTTGCTAACTCGGATGTCTCTCAGAGGAGGCTGTGTAGACTCAGAGTAGCACAGAGTCATGGAGCGTTCCATGCTCGGCATAAAACTAGTAGACCTACTTCCAAACATCGAAATCCGGAGACGTACGAAGGTCTTCGATATTGGAATTCGCGTTATGGAACTCAAATGGTGTTGGGCAAGACACCTAGCAAGACGCGGTGATGGCAGGTGGAGTACAGCTGTGACCGAGCGGCGTCTAAAGAATGGAAAGAGAAGTGTTGCTCGCCCGGCGACGAGATGGGCAGACGACATTGTCGTCATCGCGGGAATATAAGACTGGCACAAGAACGTGGAGCTTGGCACAAGCAAAGAGAGGCCTATACCCAGCAGTGGATGATGATGATGATGTTTAAATGATTAATACTGACTTGTAAAACATCTCCTGCGACGTAAACTGAGGCAGTCGATGCGACTCGGGAGCGTTGGGACACGTCAGACGTCGCTGTAGCTTACTGAGCTTCGATTCCTGAGAAAATAACAAAGAAATGAGGGATTATTTTCTGTCAACAGAATAGTAACCTCCTTTTGGGGTTCGCCACAGTCGGGTGAAAAAGGGAGGGCCAGATATAAGACGACAGACGTCATCGTAGGGGTCGTCCTTTAATTACGTGAGGTACAAACGGGGGCCTCCGCACGTAAAAATTAACGCAAGAATATAACACTGAATTTCGAGAACTGATCTAATTTTACCGTTTATATTTAATCCTTTGTTGTATTATTACCGATTATATAATAAAATGTGATAGATATAAATACTATACTACCATTTATTTTCTCGCAGTCAATGGTTAAAAAATAGTACAGAACACGTGAAAAAAAAAGAATTCATCTCGGTCCTTGTATCCCTCGATCTGCTCTGGATTGTAATCTAGAATTCCTTGCTACGCTCGGGATTCTACTCTAGAGTTCATCGCTGCTCTCGAAATCCAACATAGTCCCTCGAATATAATTCCCTTTTTTTCACTTGTTGTGTAATTTATAATTAATTACCTGTTTAGTAGTAGGCAAACAATGCTGCTGCATGTGGCTAGTGAACAACGCAGCCAGGTGAGCATGGTTCGTAGGACAGGCCCCACTAGAGATCAGAGCTTTGACCCTCGCGCGGAAGGAGGAGCGGGACGACCCGCCTGATTGGGTGTCCTGGTACCATCTGTAATAATGTAACCAGCAAATTACAAACTGAGCCGTGGAGATCAGACAGGAAGTAGCTCCATGTAAAATACTGACATTCAGCTGCATCCGGTTAGACTGGAAGCCGACCACAATATTAAATGGAAAAGGCAGGCAGATGATTATTATGTGTACGACAAATTTAGATATTGAGATATTCCATATGATGGAAAGTACACAGTGAAATTTATCCCAACCTGGGAACCAATCCACGCTAGCGACCACAAAACTAACAAGATGATAATGATCTGTGATAATGATGATGAAACTCGAGGTCAAAATAGACTAGCTGAGCAAAACTCTTGGTCAAAATAGACTAGCTAGCAACTCTAGGTCAAAATAGACTAGCTGAGCAAAACTCTTGGTCAAAATAGACTAGCTAGCAACTCTAGGTCAAAATAAACTAGCTGAGCAAAACTCTTGGTCAAAATAAACTAGCTAGTAAAACTCTAGGTCAAAATAAACTATCGAGCAAAAATCTAGGTCAAAATAGACTAGCTAGCAACTCTAGGTCAAAATAAACTAGCTGAGCAAAACTCTTGGTCAAAATAAACTAGCTAGTAAAACTCTAGGTCAAAATAAACTATCGAGCAAAAATCTAAGTCAAAATAGACTAGCTAGCAACTCTAGGTCAAAATAAACTAGCTGAGCAAAACTCTTGGTCAAAATAAACTAGCTAGTAAAACTCTAGGTCAAAATAAACTATCGAGCAAAAATCTAGGTCAAAATAGACTAGCTAGCAACTCTAGGTCAAAATAAACTAGCTGAGCAAAACTCTTGGTCAAAATAAACTAGCTAGTAAAACTCTAGGTCAAAATAAACTATCGAGCAAAAATCTAGGTCAAAATAGACTAGCTAGCAACTCTAGGTCAAAATAAACTAGCTGAGCAAAACTCTTGGTCAAAATAAACTAGCTAGTAAAACTCTAGGTCAAAATAAACTATCGAGCAAAAATCTAGGTCAAAATAGACTAGCTAGCAACTCTAGGTCAAAATAAACTAGCTGAGCAAAACTCTTGGTCAAAATAAACTAGCTAGTAAAACTCTAGGTCAAAATAAACTATCGAGCAAAAATCTAGGTCAAAATAGACTAGCTAGCAACTCTAGGTCAAAATAAACTAGCTGAGCAAAACTCTTGGTCAAAATAAACTAGCTAGTAAAACTCTAGGTCAAAATAAACTATCGAGCAAAAATCTAGGTCAAAATAGACTAGCTAGCAACTCTAGGTCAAAATAAACTAGCTGAGCAAAACTCTTGGTCAAAATAAACTAGCTAGTAAAACTCTAGATCAAAATAAACTATCGAGCAAAAATCTAGGTCAAAATAGACTAGCTAGCAACTCTAGGTCAAAATAAACTTGCTGAGCAAAACTCTTGGTCAAAATAAACTAGCTAGCAATACCCTAGGTCAAAATAAACTAGCTAACAATACTCTAGGTTCAAATAAACTAGCTAGCAATACTCTAGGTCAAAATAAACTAGCTAGCAAAACTCGAGGCAAAAATAAACTAGCTAGCAAAACTCTAGGCCAAAATAAACTAGCTAGCAAAATTCTGGGTTAAAATAAACTAGCTAGCTAAACTCTAGGCCAAAATAAACTAGCTAGCAAAACTCTAGGTCAAAATAAACTAGCTAACCGAACTCTAGGTCAAAATAAATTAGCTAGCAAAACTCTAGGTCAAAATAAACTAGCTCAGCAAAACTCTAGGTCAAAATAAACTAGCTCAGTAAAACTCTAGGTCAAAATAAATTAGGCAGCAAAACTTACCTCCAAACGTCATAAAACAAATCCCGCTGCTTCTTGAAACTATGCGCGCTCATCGCATGCGGGAAGTTATCCACATTGTCCGTGTCAGCGTTGAAGCAGACCACTCCGTGTGTCCGCACGGTTTGTGTGGAGCGCGGCTGGATACTCTCTGCCTCGCAACGGATCCCGTAGCAGTTTAGAAGGAATTTTGCTAGTTCGGGATAGAAAGAGCGGACTTTTTTGTTTTCGCCTGGAACAGAGGATAGTTACTAACATTATCATTAACACTAGAAACGGTATATTTACCATGTTAACTGATTGATTTGAGTTCCCGATATTTCGCCGCTGTTGTAAGCACCGTTTATCCGTGATCATAGTGTTACAATCATCAAAACATTTAAATACGGCGGCTCGGAGCACATGACGTTCAACCAATCAGTGCGCGAGGTGCGATCCGTCGCTTGCCATTTCACAATTTGACGGTTTCACTTCGTTAGATTATAACCTAACGAAAAATAAGCGTTAAATTGTAATCAGTATGCTACGATTCAATCTTTCGACAGTTTACAATCTCGCTAGATAGATTATAATCTAACGGTTTTTACAATTTTACGGTGACATATATAGAAGAAGACATGCTGAGCCAAATATACAGGGTGCTAGTGTAAACACCGTTATCCTTGAAACCAGTGGTTTGGTTTCACTTTTAGAACGTAAAATCAATGAAAAAAGCAACCTTTTTTTTTTGAAAAAATTCTACTATTTTCCGCAAGATCAGTTCACCCTAATGCGCGCTAACAGCTGACCGGGCGGCGGTGGTGGTCACACGCGGTCATACGCTACGCGCGTGCAACGAACGATGACTCATGACCTCAGTCAGTCAGCTGTCGCGCTAGCGACCGCACGTAAGTCGCCATAGAGTCGCGCTCTGCTTGTTTCTCGCGCGTAAATTGTGTGTAGGTAATTAGATCTGTCTTACAGTCTTACACAATTGAACAATGGACCAAAGTAGTACGGCTTTACGCCATCGCGGGTAATAACCTGAACGACGCTCGTAGGATGTATGCAGAAGTTAGATTCTAGAGTGCGAATTAACCTACGAAAACGAGCGGAGGCATGTGTGACCGTAAATGGATTCCATTTTGAACAGTTGTTGAGATTAATTTAGGTAAGTAGAGATATTCAGTGCAATCAGTGTAAATTAAATCGGTGACTTTTAACTGTACATAAAATTGTCATGAACTTTTTAAATGCGCCAAAAATACCTACCCAATGGTTTGGATTACTTTTTCATTTTCTTTGTTGTCAAATCAAATTTACATTTAGAGTCGTCTCGCAACACCTAAGGTAGGTATTTTTTCCTGTCCTAAGCCAGGAAAAGTATGTAGGAAACGTTGCATCACAGGTTATGTTACGAGTATTGTGTAGCTGTAGGTAGTTAGGACGGGCGGCGAGTACGTCACTCGGGCGCATACCAAGAATTCGCGGACGGTGTGGGATAATTTATTGTTATTTATATGGTCCTATATTTTTTTATTTATTCAACTACCCGTGGTTTGAGTGACAACGGTGTTTACCCTTACACCGTGTATATGTATAGAATAAATAAGATTGACAAAAGACATAAGACACATACCTAAAGTTTTTAACGAGCTCTTATCCAAAATAACTTCTAGTATCACCCGTTGGTGCCACAGCGACTTAACAGCAAAATAAGTACTATTGTGTATAGTCTTCATCAAAAATTCCATATCACCCTCCTTTAACTTACTCTCTGCCAAAATATTATCATCTTCAAACTGCTTCGATATCAATATTGATATCAAAAAATATATCTCAGTATTAAGACTCATAATTAGGTTATTTTTTATCAAAACTTCATATATTTCTACAAGCAAGTCTAGTTTTTCTTTGAAGACAACTTTGGAAACGTCGCTCTTGATGTAATTTTGAGTTTTTTCTATAGAGTTCTTTTGAGTTATTTTTATTTGAGGTGTTACAACAGGTTTTTGTGGCATTGAAGTGTTTAAAATATTAAATTTCTCCATCAATTTATGTCTTTCTTGCTTCAAGATGTTTCGTTCCGTTTCAAAGTTGTTTGTTTCTTTTACTTCAATGCGTTGCTGTTTAAATGCTGAATTCTCTTCAACCATCAAAGGCGACGTTTGTATAGATTCCGCACTAAAACTATTCAAAGAAACACTTTTCTGCGATTTATCAATATTAGTCGGTTTAATCCTGCGTTTCTCTGACCGCAGTGAACTTGATTTTCTCATACCAATTTCTGGGAACATCTCAGAGCTTGTCAAATCCAATTCGACTTTGCTGTCGTCATTGTCTGAAGAAATACGTCCCTTTTTCTTTTTACTGCTTTTCTGTACATTCACCATATAATCTCCTAAACAGCTTTTTTCCAGAGATTTTGAATGTCTGTGACTCAACCTTGGTGTGTCACAGCGCTCGTAATGTTCTTTGACAAAACTTCTGGGTGTTACTGGACTACTGAGCGGTAAATTCGGGTAGTCTGAAGGCTTGATACCATTTTTCATAGGTGTACTTGATAAGACAAGTCGGTCTACTCCGGTACTGAGTCTAGATTCATCGGAGGATGCTGACAGGTTGATGCTTTTTTCTTCGGTGAATAGTTTGGTTTTGACTCTTCGGCCGGTTCGTTTGCGGTCTTTGCTGGGGGACTCGTGGCTGCGTTGGCGGTCTGTTTTGAAAGACAAAATAAAGGAAAAATTAAACTGAAATCACAAAAAATATACAAAATAAATTGATGAGTGAGGTTTTAGCAGATAGGCCGAATGCTGTAAAACTGCTTGATGTAGTCAAAATAAATTGCTTCATAACTGTACGTATATTTTTACAGAAAAGAAGCTATTTACTTTGACAGTATAAAAAAATATGTTGCTTTGGGAAAGTTGTTTGTTAACATGAGTACAATCACGTGTTTAAGTCTCTGTCACTAATTACCAGTCATACACCGTGACGAGCTATTTTATGTCGGATACATTGAGTGGACCACCTTTGTAAGACGACTAAAAAGTCACGGTGTATATGTATATGAATTCCACTTTATAACTATGGAATATTTTAAACAAAACATTACACTTACCAATTTTGACTGTCAAACTGTCCATAGTCCGGTCCTCACTGGTAGGATCACTGATAGACCGTCTGTGTTTACGTCTAGTACTAAGGAGTTTCTCAGGCGTACTGTGTTGGAGTATCTGTACGGCATTGCTGTTGGTTTGTAGTATGCTGGAAGATAACAACGGGAAGTTAGGAAATGCTTAATGTTAAGAATCAATTAATAGATTTACTTTTCACAAATTTTATTAACACCGTAAGGGTGGTGCTCTGAGTAATAAGGTTGAAAGTAATCAACCGTCAGTGAGTGCTTTAGTACACCTTATAACATAATCATTTTTATTTTGACTATTTTTCTACTTTGCCTTTTTATTTTTCTGTGCCTAGGATTCCAATCATCATTAACCTAGCCTTTTCCAAATTATGTTGAAGTGGGTATCCAGTCTAACGAGATGTAATTGAATACCATTATTTTACCAGACCAGTGCCAAAATTAAATTATTTAAAAACAGAAACAGAAAAAAGAAACCCCATTTTTTAACCCAATTTTTTTAATACTATGTGTATTAAAAAAAGTGGGACATATCCCTTCAGTTTTCTTAATAGTAAGTCATCATCAACATAAAGCTATGGGAAGAATCATCACAGAAATCAACCTTTGAAGTAATTCTTAACTGAGTTGCAGCAGCTCCCACATTGAACAGCTTGGAGTCCAGTCGATTCTATTGATCTATTTGAACTCATGCATCAGCTAACTAGCTGCTTGTATTTCTACCAAACAATATTACTAATCAGCATACTTTTTTACAATTGGGGTTGGTTCCCAATCCAATTGGATTCAGCTGAATACCAGCTTAAGTGACCCTCATAACCACTTGGTAAGACTGGTTGACAGACTTTCAGCCTTCTGACTACCCGTAACAACTGTCTGACTTACTAAGTAGTATCTGTGGGACACATAATATTTTCTTATTGTTTGTCTAACAGCTTTTAAACTCAAACTCAAAGCATTTATTACAATTCATGGCACTTTTGAATGTCAAAAACCAAGAAGGTGAAGCTACAGTCACAGTCACAAGGCATAATAACTTGTGAAAGCTCTGTCATTGCGTGAGCATTCCAAAGCGTACTTTATAGACAAGAATGGCCAAGAAACTCCACGGACACTCTTTTAAATAAAAATATAGTTACAAAACTTTGCGTGCATCATTCAGTTAATCATCATGTTCCTGCCTCATCCCATTCTACTTGGGATGGCCACAACACATTTTCTTCTTCTATTCTCCTGTCAGACGCCAAGGCCTCAGTTATTCCTTTCTCTTTCATATCACTCCTCACACAATCCATCCATATTTTCTTTGGCCTTCCTCTCCCTCTCCATCCATCAATATTTATATCCAACACTCTTCATTCATGATAAAAGTATGCATTTATGTGAGAACAATGTAAAAAGATATGCACATTAATTAATGTTAAATAATATTGGTATAAAATAATGCATATCTATTTTATAATTAGTTAATATTTTCTTGGGTTTTTATTTATTAACAGCTTGTAAAAAGAGCTACATCAGTGCTTTGTCATTTTTATCCTTACAATGTTTGAATTGGACCATATGTATTGGAACAAGAGTAGGTGGTGTTTGGTAGTAGTTATTATAAGTCTATGAATACGTTTATTAATACGTAAGATAACATTTTTTTCATTAGAATGATAATAATATTGATAGGAGAAAATATATAAATGATCATGTTTTTATCCAAAATTTAAGAACGAATTCAACTAACCGTGAGGACTGTTTAAGGACATCAGTTTGATTTTTGATTCATTACATGAACCAAAAATCAAACTGATGTCCTTAAACAGATGATTCTTTTGTTAATTTTTTGGTAGAAAAAACCATTGTTTACAAAATTTTCCAGTTGACCTACCTATCAGTCTGGGTCCTTAAATACGACAAAAAACACGTCACAAACACGTTTTTGTTGCAGCAATTCAGTATACAGTCCTCTGGCACGTCCTAAAAACATAAATATAATGAAAATACTGCAAAAATATGTTAAATTTTTCATTTCGTTCTAGGTTAGGATTTCACCTCCAAAGAATCATTGTCTAGCCACTTCATTAGCAGTGTGGCATCTAATGTTCCTGTAAGGACACTTTCTATTATTGTTTCTGGCATTTTGGTGCTTTATCATAAAACTAAAGTGATTTTTAAAGCAATTATCGATTTTTGGCAGCTGCGCGCTCAAACTTCGAGAAGTGCCATATTTATTTGTTCTAAATGTTGCCATAGAATTTTGATTGAAATATAAATAATTTGAATACGTCAAATAATGCTGATTTTGATATCGTCTAAATACTCACGTCTTTTTTCCTTATTTTGGTTTTCATTTCATTTATTTTTTGTATTCAGGTGATACTATAAAAAACGTTGTCCTCGGCGTGATGTAAGAAGAGAAAATGTAATTTGAAGCACCACATTTACTGTTTCTCACTGAAAAATCGTTCTTAAGTCAGCCTTTAACTTTGAAAAGCATTAGTAACGCGATACATCACTACAACTGTCAATGTCAAACTCAATTCTTTTTTTGTGTCTACCACGGTATCCAAATTCTCAGTAAACTCGATTTTCCATTTGACTTCTTGTTTACCCCTACAAAATAATCACTACCGCGATTTTCAAATCGAGTTACGTGGTATTCGTAAAACTATAGTAGCTCGTTCTCATCAATTGTTGTCGGTTCCGGTTCTTCAATTCTCTAGTTTTGTACAAATTTTCTTTCGAAAACTAAATAAAGATGAATTAAATGTTGTTATAAAAATGTCTGTGTTATTGAATACTAGTGGTACGTGCCGTTGCTGCCATTCTGAAGGCGATTTCAAGAGCCTAAACGTGTATTCGAACGAAGGAATCGAACAAGATTGTTATGTTTTGTTGAAAGATACTTTCAATATTATTGTGAGTAATGTTATGATGTTTAGCTCAGTGAATTAATAATAAATAGCTCATCTCTACGTGTTTAGGTAGGGTCTATGTTTTCCACACATTAATTCTGTTTACTTACATTAAAAATATTACTTTCCAATAAGACTGGGTGAGAATGCTGCCTGCATTCTCACCAAGGGATTAATTGCACATTTAAATAACAAAAACGTAGTCTATTTTTTATAATAACTAAATAGTGCTTATGATGTCATAGTAGGTAGTAAAAAAAATATCTATAATTATTAATTATTATAAAAAGTTATCTAGGTACATATATATCTGTGACTAAACCACTGAGGCTGCCAAAAATAAAGGCAGAGATGACTGAAACAACAAACTTTCTATTACAGCTAAACCCTCTACCAAAGCACCCTGCATCTTACTCCATATGCAGTACTTGTGAGCCAAGACTTAGAGATGCTGCTGAGTTCAAGAAACAAGTAGCTCTGTGTGAGGATAAATTTAAGGAGTATTTATATGGCTGTGATTTTAAGGGTAAGATTCATGTTTTATTAATTTTTTTTTATATCAGCTTGCTGCCCCACTTCTGGGCAAAGGCGTCCCCCATGGCTTTCCAATCCTGTTTACAATTTATTTAATTTTAATTAATTAAAAACAGAACCCATTTTTTGCTGTTTAATGTTCACAGTCAGGTAAAAGGTACGTAACTTAATAGTTGTTATGAGTACTTAGAACCCCATCAACCGAGTCTTAAGGTAAGGTATCAATTTAAATGAAATATTTTGAAGGTTGATCACGTATTGGTTCAATTAGTATCGTAATACCTATGTGAATTATGGTTATTTTAAAGCAAATAACCTGTGGGATATTGTTAGGACTTTGTGGACGCTTAATGTGCCTTATATGGAGCAAGGCAGAGGACTCATTAAAGCGTCTACAGGATATTGAGTTATCTCATTTTTATAAGCAATGAAAAAAAATCTATGTTGGGGGGCTCAGAATGATGTACTGAATATGTGGTAACCGTTTTAGTGTCGGTGTCCCTTCTACCTTTTATGGGCAGTTACATGGTACAACTAAAAACAGTTAGAAGGTACCTATTTAACAAATTATGGTAAAATGAGTCTCAAAATGATTGTGTTGTTGGGTTTTTCCATCACAAATTTCTCAGTAGTAGCCATGGAATCTGGATTTGTGCCCGGTTGATGGTAATAGGCTTGCTCCCTATTACATGGGACTTAAACGTAACTGTCGAAATGTGGGTGTACTTATGAGTACACCTCTGCCTAACCCTTCGCGTATTACAGGCGTGATGTTATGTTATTAATTTCAAAATCAATTAAATAAAATTAAAAATATTTTTCTTTCAGATTCTGAAGTCTTACAAAAGGGGGTTAAAAAGGAATTTGGACAAGATGGTGAGAACTTACTTAATTTTCGACATGAAAACAATAAAATCAACGTTTTGACCGCCATACTCACATATATAGAGTGACTGGTAATTAGTCACCGATACTTAAACACGTGATTGTAGTCATGATAACAAACAACTTTCCCAAAGAAACATTTTTTTATACAGACTTTTATCACAATAACACAACAAAAAAATGTAATTTTGGGAAATTTGTTTGTTATCATGAGTACAATCACGTGTTCAAGTATATGTACGTGACAAGCTACGCCAAACGACACAGATATATGACAAAATGGTGGCTTGGCGTGGAGGGCACGCGCGTGCGTTTCTGCTCTGGCGGTCAAAAGGTTAAGAAAAGTACCTACAGTAAACCTGTCCAGTAAACCTACAGTAAATTGGTAGACCATTCGATTTTCATGAAGGCATGAAAAATTACTAATAGCAAATTGAACCTTAATGCCATGCACCATAGTTGAAAATCCATTGCTTGAGATTTTCAGTAAATATTAATTTGAACTTATTACAGACCTAAAAGAAGAATCAAATCACGATGATCAAGAAATTAAATATAATGGTAAGATTATTATTTACTTTATCTAGTTCTATCTTTGTCATGTTGTGTTATGTTGTACATAACACAATGGCACGCTAATACCTAGCCTAGATAGCCACATTTCAAAAAGGGGGCGAGCCTAATGCCGTCAACCAGGCACAATAAGTCCTAACTCCAAGCTGCTATTGAGAAATTCCTGAAGTAAAAGCCTAAAATAACACTGGTTAACCTGGTACAACATGTCTAATATTGACCTGCAATAGCACTTTACTGTATGGCTGTCCTCAGATGACAGCCCACCATCAATGGAGATCTTCATCTCGCCAGTAGAAGATGATGACCAGCCGCTGTCTGTACTGAGGAGCTCCCGGTCGAGGGCGGAGCCCCGTGACGACGCTGAGTGGGTAGAAGCTCCTGAGTTTAGTGATGGTGAGTGAACTTGCCGTTAGAACTAAGTGTTTATACTTGTCGGATTGTCAGGATTTATTCGGTTAGGCTCGTACATCATGTGGGCAGAAGATAGGTTTCGTGCAATTAAAACACACGAGGTGGGTGCGATACACTGTTTTATTAAACTAAAAAATTACTTGAAATCACAATTTAACACAATAACACGGGGCACCATGAATCGGGTACAGTTCCGGGAAGTCTCAACTCCGCTGCGATCAGACACTCAATGTCTTCCTCTGCGAGCTCAAAACATCACGACTATGTAGAAGCACGCTGAGGTGTGGGTGGGTAGAGTAAGTAAGTCGCGACAGGCGCGCTTGCGATTCATTCGAAGTCCGTACTAATGACCGGATCCGACACACTTAAATCTGTTTTAATTAACGCTAGGCGACGATGGTGATGTGGAAAGGAGAGTAAATGCGGGACATAAAGTGAATGGTGCTATACGTGCGGTTGTTTGTGACCAACCAGTCGATGTAACGGCCGTCCGATACGAACCATCGCGTATCATTAAGATTCGCCAACTACGGCATACCAGTCACTCCCGCCGACCCTATCACACCAGAGTCCATCTTTGTGTGTCTGATTCATAAATCTGTCGATACAAGAAAGTGAAATTCGACGCGAAACTAATATCCTACTTTCTTCTATTTCAGACGAAAACCCGAAACAAAAAAAGAAAAAATCTCAACAAAAATACTCCTGCGATGTTTGTCAAAAGAAATTCTCATATAACGGTTCTTTAGAAGTCCACATGAGAGCTCACAACGGAGAGAAAACTTTCACCTGTCATCTTTGCAGTAGTTCACATACAAATAATAAAGAATTAACAAAACATATTACTATAGCACATATAGTTAACAACACATACCCCTGCACAATCTGCGAAAAGGACTTCGAAAAAGCCCGACTGTTGAAAAAACACATAAAAGTTCATTTCGAAGAAAAATTCAAATGCTCGGAATGCAGTAAAGAGTTTCAGAGAAAAAAAGGCTTAAAAGAGCACATGAAAACACATACAGGAGAAAAGAAATATAGCTGTACGGTCTGTAACAAGGCTTTTGGACATAATCAGACCTTAAAATCCCATATGTACATACACACTGGTGAAAAACCTTACGTATGCGATGTTTGCGGTCGAAGATTTCTTCAGAGATCTCATTTAAAAAGACATATTTTCATAATCCATACTGGCATAAAACTACACACTTGTAATGTCTGTCAAAAACAATTTTCCAGCAAAAGTTATTTATCTATTCATGAAAGGCAGCACACTGGAGAGAAACCGTATTCTTGCGAAGTCTGTAAAAAAGATTTTACTGCGTATACGACTTTGAAAGTCCATATGCGCGTCCATACAGGGTTTAAACCGTACACTTGTTCTTTTTGTAGTCGCCAATTTGCTCAAATGGCAAGTTTTAAACTCCACCAGCGAACTCATACCGGCGAAAAGCCATTTTCGTGTAAAATATGTAAAAAACCGTTTTCTGATAACGGTTATTTGAAAATTCATATGCGCGTGCATTCTGGGGAAAAACCGTTCTCTTGCGAAATTTGTAAGAGATGCTTTAGAGAGACGGGCCAGCTGAAGAGGCATATGAGGGTCCATACTGGAATAAAACCTTATACATGTAAAATTTGTAATAAGCAAATAGGTAATCTATCAAAACATATGCGTGTTCACTCCGAAGAAAGGCCATACAGTTGCCAGATATGCAATAAGCAATTTTCTATAAACGGTAATTTGAAATTACATATGAGAATCCATACAGGTGAGAAGCCTTTTGCTTGTGAAGTATGTAATAGTCAGTTTACGCAAAGCAGTGGTCTAAAAAGACATAGGTGTTCTAATGTTGGGAAAACCGATGGCTTAAGTTCTTAAGGATTTATAATTTTAACTTTCTTCTCCACACCTCTAGAAACTTGACAAAAACAAGTTACATAATTAGAAAAATCAAAAACTCGACTGCACATATTGACAACCCGAATTGATTGTCCAATTCTAAATTAACATGAGTGAAGCCGCGGGCAAAAGCTAGTAGGTTATAATTTATGAAAATATTTGTGTAATAAAATTAATCATCGCGGGCGGAAAATAGTTGGAAATATTAAATGCGTTGAGTTTGGTCCAAACCACAATGATCTTTATTTTTGTTATGATAAGGTTACTATTGGGTTGCTGAGGTAAAATAACCGTGACCAGACTTTAGTGGAGATTATTTTATTACACGGATTTTTACCATTGTACCCTCTTTTAAAGAATTTACACTAACATCACCCTGTATAATACAAAATTGTAATTAATTTATAAGATATTTATTTATTACTATTAGTTATTATAAGTTTAATCAATTATTGTTTAATATTATCGTAAATTTCAATAAATTATTTAATTTATAAATATAATGGTCTTTTTTCTAATATTACAATGCGTTTCAAGTAACAATAGGACTGACCTCGCGCTATATTGTGTCGTCATAGCTGTCAAATCGAATAAATTGGGTAAGGTCAGCAAAGCGATATAATTATATTTAAAAATGATTGGCTTCAAACTAAACAAGGCCTACTTACCTACTATTACAATAAAAATATATGTCAGAAATGTCAGGATTTATTCCGTTTGGCTCGTACATCTTGTGGGCAGAAGATGGGTTTCGTGCAATGAAATGCACTGGGTGCGATACAGTGTTTCTATTAAACTAACAAATTACTTGAAATTACAACTTAACACAATAACACGGGGCATAAAGAATCGGGTACAGTTCCAAGACGTCTCAACCCCGCCGCGATCAGACATAGACTGTCGTCCTCGCCTCGAGCTGTAAACATCAGGGCTCTGTAGATACACGCTGTGGTGTGGATAGACTGGTAGACAGGTCGCGTGATGCCACCACTGGCGCGCTTGCGATTCATTTTATGTCCATACTAATGACCGGATTCAACATATATATATTCGGTGGCTTAACCGTATAGTTCGGTACGGCCCCCTCTACTGCCCTCTAGTCGTAGAAAACACGAATCTCCGCTGGCTCGGTATCTACCCCGGAAGGGGAAAATATTTAAGTCATACGACATCCTCATTATTTATGCAAATATTTAATATTCTGATGATCAAATACTATCAGTGTGCGTTAAGGTGGAAGTGCCGCGGTATCCCTTTTGCAGATAGTAAAATTATTCAAATATTACATATTATATATTACAAATTCTATATGTTACAAATATTAAATTATTTAGATTATTCCACAAAAGCAAAAATTGTTTATGGTATAAACAATTTTGTAGGATAATCCAAGATCCTGGGCATACTGTATCCATCCTTCAGAGAGTTAAAAACAAAACCTTTTTATTTTCGGTGTTAAATGATTTTTCAATTAACACCGAAAATAAAAAAGGTATCAAAATAACTGACACATTTAAATAGCACTGAAATTAAAATTATATGCACACCAGATTGTATAGACCTTAAAGGTACACTAACGATTATAATCGTTGAAAGAAAATCAATTATTCTTTATGATTTTACATTATCTTAGTAATTCCACAACTACTTACATTATACAATTAATTTTCAAATTAAATTGAGCATATAACTGAAAAGGATAAAATATTTTGGGAATACAAATAAATACCGATGACTAAACTTATTTTCATAGGTGTTTTTCTTGCAACAATATGTAAGTTTTTTTTTATCGTTTGATTGTAAGTTAAGAGGGGCTCAAAGCTTAATAATAACAGCCGCACGGATTAATCGTCAAGTTAAGCGACGTTTGCATAGGTCATTCCTTGGATGGGTGATCAATGGTCACGGACCATCCGTTCCATACCGAGTTCTCTTAGAGCCGGCTGTCATTTGTAGGTCCTTGACAGTCGTTGTGACTAGTTAAAAGTCCGAAAGTCTGCGACCAGTCTTAGCGTGTGGAATCGTGTGACCCACTAACTGGGTTGTGGAACTTATGGAGGTCAGATAGGCAGTCATCATCATCATCTGCCTAGCCTTTTCCCAACCATGTTGGGGTCGGTTTCCAGACTAACCGGATGCAGCGGAATACCAGTATTTTACATGGAGCGACTGCCTATCTGACCTCACAACCCAGTACTGGGTAATACGATACCCCTTGGTAAGACTGGTTGTCAGATTTTTTTTGCCACTGACTACCTGTAACGACTGTCAAAGATCTACAAATGACAGCCGGGACCAACGAGTTAACGATCGATCCCTGTAAAACACTGGTATTCAGTTGCACTCGGTTAGACTGGAAGTCGACCCCAACATAGTTGGGAAAAGGCTAGGCAGATGATGTTAGCCTAGAAAGAAAGAATAATTATTTGCTGCAAGGACATGACGTGCATACAAAATAACAACAAGACTTTATACAGGGTGACTGGTAATTAGTGACCGATACTTAAACACGTGATTGTACTCATGATAACAAACAACTTTCCCATTCATCGTTTATGAACAATATTATTTGAATTTGTCAGTTCTTTTAATACGTTTTTAATTTCAACGTTTTTTGAAGTTTACTTCTAAAAACGCTGAAAGTAAACATATTGGCTCTTTTGGCCCTCACTTACACACAAACTTAGAAGCCCAGTCTCACTTCAGCTTAGCGGCTTTTTGAGCTACGTCAGTAATGTGTGTTTTGGAGTGAGAAGGGTGGTATCGCGAACACAACTGTACTAATATCATTCTCTTTTACAGTTAATATAGTGTTTTCAAATAGAGATGGATTAAAAAATCTGACGAATTCAAATGATGCTAAAAACAACAATGATCCTTCAATTATCTTACAAAATAAAAATGAATCAAAAAAGCTGACGACTTTAAATGATACTGAAAACAATAATTATCCTTCAAATAACACCGAAAATAAAAATGGATCAAAAAATCTGACGAATTCAAATGATACCGAAAAGAACAATGATCCTACAATTTTCGCCGTAAATAAAAATGTTGCAAGACAACTGACACATAAAAACAACACTGAAAATAAAAATGAGACTTCTACAAAACAAATTGTAAGAGAAGAATATGATTATCGCGTTGACAGCCAAACGAATATTATGTGGAAAAGATTTTTAGCCGCAAAGTATTCAGAACTTATACAGAAAGTGAGGATACGACCGACAACTCCGATGGGAATAGATCTAAGTAACGTTACTGAAAGGTAAGGCACAAACGTATGTAATAGTACACTCACATTTCTTAAGTCCCATGTAATAAGGGGCGAGCCTATCGCCATCAAACGGACACAAACCCAGGCTCCGTGACTGAGAAATTCCTGATGGAAAAATACATAACACTGACCAGAACCTCATGTTGAGCAGAAGCACTGCCGACCACTAGTTCAACGAGGCAGTCGTGGCTGAGCATGGGTTCAGTTCCCAGGTCAGGCAAAGTGCAAGAATTTCGCAAAAGCAGCTCGGAGCATTTAAAATAAAGGTCTTAAGTTACTCCTTATTACATCAGATATCTACCAGTAAAAGTCCCGTCAAAATCGCTCCAGCCGTTTCGGAGATAAGCCGGAACAAACAGACATCTTCTCCAATCGCACGCCACTTAGCTAGGCTACTTTTATTTTGAGAAAAGTATTAGGGTTTCGTGCAAAAACAATTAAAACCCTTGAAATTGTTAACAAAATCCGATTGAAATAGGATAATAATTTCACGCGGACGAAGGTTGGGTCAACAGATATAATCTTCTTATTCCAGATCACTGCGTCGCGTATACCCTGGACTGATGAAAAAGCCAGGGGCTTACAGAGTCAAAAATATCCGGGAGCCATATTGGAAAAACGGAGACAACGTTTTTCTTGTGTGAGTCTCTACTTGTGTACTGCAGCTATATAGGGTGACTGGTAATTAGTGACCGATACTTAAACACGTGATTGTACTCATGATAACAAACAACTTTCCTAAAGAAACATTTTTTTTAATACTCATTCACTTTTGTCGCAGTAACACAACAGCGGAGCATTACGGAGCGGGCTTGCGAGCCGCGCGGGTGCTCTGCCTACCCTAGACAGAACGGCGTCATGCGGCAAACAGCTGATAGGTCACAGGCGCGAGCGCGCGGATTTCATACGGCTGTTGTGTTATTGTGATAAAAGTGAATGAGTATTAAAAAGAAACAATGTTTCTTTGGGAAAGTTGTTTATTATCATGAGTACAATCACGTGTTTAAGTATCGGTCACTAATTCCAGTCACCCCATATTTCAAGCTAAACAATTCCAGTATAACATGACCTCGCTTAGTATAGATTTTTGGTACAATACGAAATCCGCGTATACTGGTGTGTAGCCAGTGGCGGATCTTCATACAACCACAAAAGCTTGGCTTGGTCTACACACTCTTCATTATTTAAAGTTTTCTATACAGATCAGCGGTATGGGCATGATTTACGAGTATTGATTAATGTAGTATTAATATTGACATGCGACCAAACACAGGCAAACGAATTCATAATCATGCTGTCCTTGTCCTATGTTACTTGGGGTCGGCGCAACACGTTTTTTTCTTCCATTCTCCCCTGTCAGACGTCACGGCATCATTTACTGTTTTCTCTTTCATAACATTCCTCACACAATCCATCTATCTTTTTTGGCCTTATTAGCTTCAGCTGTATCCAGTTAAACTGAAAGCCGACCCTTACATAGTTGGCAAAATCATATTATTATGCAATTGATAATTTTAGTATCATGGATTTCCATAAATAAACGCTTGTTTCCATAAGCTATTTATTCACCCGGCGTAATTTATACGCGCCCACAACGCCCGTTTAACGCTCTTTAAACGAGATTCGGTCGCAGCCAGTAAACTTTAGCAAATGTGCAGAAATTCAGTGGCGCCGTAAACGCACGTTGGTGTAACGTGCGTCATCTCGGCGTATAAAATAATACACCGTACGTACACGCAGATGCAGCGACGCAGACGCGATGCGAGACGCGCTTCCGCGAGTGTTTTTATATCAAGCTATACATATCCATTATAACCTGGCCTCACTTACTGTACAATGAGAGATCAGCGTATACTGGTTTTGCATAGCTTGATTGGTCGACGTGCGTACGCGCATTTGAATCGATATAAACACAAAACTCTGCTCTTACGCTGTGGTGCCATGCACGCGCGTCGTCGGCGCGTATAGAATACGCTATGTGTATACGCCGAAGAACGTATGTTATGACGTTCATAGTTTTCTCGTCATCGTTTTGTTTACAGGCCCACACAAAAAGGAGAAGGTAAGTCAGGTTAAAAGTAAAATTATCTAGTGAAGTCAGGCCAGGCGCACTCCGCAGTTTAGGTATGAAGCTACAAGTACATGGCGGGTCCCTCCGGACGGACTAATTCATAAATAAGAGCTGCCGCGTGCCGGCCGCGTCGCACGCTCACAGAGGGTATATTGGTCGTGTTTACATTTGCTATTCTTATTTATGTCACTCATATTTACGTAGTTAGAATATTAATTATTTTCTTTATTCACATATAAATAACATTTTTAAATATTTCAATCTCAAAATAAAAAAAAATATAAAAAATAGTAGCCCACCGGTATCGGGAACAGGGTCTTAAGCTACAGGTGCAGTGCATCATTCGATTTTTGGAAAAACAATATTGCTAGCCAGCTAGGAATCCAAACTCGAACTTTTAGTTTTTACAAGATCGGGCTCGATCGAGCTCGGCTCATAGTTTCGAATTTGGTTTTGGCACTTCAATTTTATTTATTTGATAAATGTCTAGACTAGAAAGCAAAGCAAATGATCGCAATGACGGGAAAACTACGTGGCTCTCGGCTTCAGTATTTTCACACCCGGTATTTTAACGTCTTTGTTCTTAAACAACAGCTATTTACTTACAGTGCAAACGAACCCAATGCTCCAATTTAATGACTGCAACCCTACTTGCCTCCATTATTTTAAAACGTAAGTTTTTTTTTTCAAATAAAAAACCTCGCGTCTGTTTCTAAACTACAAAAAGCCACCTGCTACGATCCGAAAACAATAATACGAAAAAATATCGGCCTCGCACACAACGGGTTCCGTAAAAGCAAACAAGAGAATAACAATACAGGGTGAACGACAACGCGAAAACGGCTACCACGTACATCATTCGGAAGTCTGAACCCCCGTACATCGAAGAAATTTTACACTGGTAATTTTAAAAAAAAACATCGGTTCCATACATTTTGACCGTGTGTCGTGCGGTGTTCCACAGGGATCGGTTCTGGGGCCGCCCCTGTGGAACATCGGTTTCGACTGGGTGCTGCTCGCCGACCTCCCTAGCGGCTGGCGTCAGCGTGGTTTGCTACGTGGCACAAGGGAGGTCGTACGAGGTGGCGGTCGAAATCATGACACGCGGGGTTGCGATAGTCGTGGAGAGGATCCAGCAATTGGGTCTCGAAGTGACATTGCACAAGTCCGAGGCCATGTGCTTTCATGGGCCTCGGAAAGCGCCACCGTCGGGATTCCTAATGATCAGGAGGAGTTCCCATCGGCGTCGAATCGTTGAAGTACCTAGGACTCGTCCTCCATTGCTGGTGGAAGTTCGTGGAGCCGAGGCTGCCTTCAAGCAGCTCTTGCCCAACCTGAGGGGTCCAAACGCCTTCTGCTGAAGGCTCTACGCGGAGGTCGTGTAGTCCATGGGCCTTTACGGGGCCCCGCGCAGGGTACGCCACAATAGTGGCGAAAAGTTCCTCTTTGAGGAGTGGCTAGTGCCTTTCGCCTGACGCAGGTTCTTACCGGACACGGTTGTTTCGGGTAGTACCTGCACCGAACCATACGGGAGGAAACGCCCGGGTGTCGCCACTGCGAGGATCACCTGGAGGACACGGTGGAGCACATCGTGGAGGTCTGCTCCGCTTGGGCGTAGCACTGCCGTGTCCTCGTAGCAGCGATTGACAGCGATGACCTCTCGTGTCCGGCCCTAGTTCAATCCATGGTCCGGAGCGAGAGGGAATGGGAAGCCGTCACCTCCTTCTGCGAAGCAGTCATGCTAGCGAAGGAGGTGGCGGAACGTGAGAGAGAGAGACCTCACGTTCCAGCCGCCGCGCGAGAAGCCCCGGGCGTCGGGGGCCACGTGGTGGCTCCCGGCCACCGTAGGCGCGAGCCTATGGATGGTGAGTAATGGGCTAGCTCGCCGTCCGTCCGTCTTATCACGACAGGCCGTATCGACGGCCTGTTCGTGTTCCACGCGCGCCTCACAGAGATGTCAACAAATCGGCAGGAATCCGCAAGGATGCCTGCCTTGGCTGCGGGACTGTTCGAAAGAGATACCGCGGCCCTGGAACACAAAGGGCTAAGAAGGAACACGGGTGGGTTTTAGTCAGTACAAGTCTGATGCTCTCGAAATGACCCCTCCCGCTCTGGGCGGAGCGGGAGGGGTCATTTGATGATTAAACATCAAGAATATGATGATTGAAGTTTTTTAAATGTTTCAGTTACGGAAAAGTGTGTGGTCATCGCTTTGACACACAACAATGGAAGAATGAGTACAGGATTTTTTCCAGCATATGTGAAATCGACACCGAAAACTGCAAATCTAGAACCAAAAGTTAGTATACCATTTTTGTTTGAATACCAAATGGAATGCAATGGACTGCCTCGCTGGTGTAGTGGTATCAAGTGCGACTACTGAGGCTTAAAAGCTGATAAATAAATGGAGGCTTGTAAATGGCTTGTCGTTGTTTGCCTCGCTATAAATTTTTGTATTTTTAGCTGTAAGCCACTCAAACACAATAAAATAAACGTTTTAAATTGCAGTGCAAACTGGACGTTCTGAGTAGGTGATAAAGTTAGTTCTCCTAAAAACTTTTTTTGGAAATGCTTTGCAAACGCAGGATACGTCGTCCGTTTGTCTATCGGCCTGACTGCCCTGTCTTAAACTCTACGATTTTTTGTTGTATATGGCATCTCGCAGTTCAATCTAGAAGGTTGTCGTCCGGACTATCCTGTGTGTGCCTTGAGTGTAAGGCCACCAGCCAGATAAAAATACTTACAAACTAAGCGACTAAACGCTAAGGGCACTCCCTGAGGGGTACAAGCATCGGCTTAGGACGTCGCTGGGGAAGGACAGCAAAGGGACAGGCTGAATCTGAGTGGTGTCATTATTTTGGACTACAGGCTCAGCCACAAGGCTGGCTCGAGCAAGGATCGAGGGAAAACTCTCTATACAAGATCGGAGCATTTTTATAACAGGACTAGCGATCGCCCCTGTCATTCGACCCTATCGAATGGTGTAATAATACAGTTTGTGTATTTTTTTCCAAAATCAATGACTTCGATTCCTGGCCTGAATATTGATTTTTCTAAAATCCAATGATGCAGTTTTAGTTTTCATTAAAATCGGTCTCGAGACTCCTTTGACTACTTCGCTATTCCTAAAGGTATTGATTTGGCCATCCACGCCCACTTGAAAATTTCACTCTGCATACGTTGAAATTTTTTTTCAACATTGTTACATGTATGGAGCCACCTCAATTTTTTTCATAATTTAATTTATTTTTTTGTAACGGTTCATGGAAGACTGCAGTCTCGGCAGCAGTCTCGGAATAAAATAGCTGTGACATGCGTACGACCAGATATACAGACGGACAGAACGACGTTATAAGGGTTTAGTTTTTTTTGTGTTACTTGGGTTTACTTGTTTAATTTAGTCATCTGCCTAGCCTTTTCCCAACTATGTTGGGGTCGGCTTCCAGTCTAACCGGATGCAGCTGAATACCAGTATTTTACATGGAGCGACTGCCTATCTGACCTCCACAACCCAGTTAGTACTGGGTAATACGATACCCCTTGGTAAGACTGGTTGTCAGACATTTTTGGCCACTGACTACCTATAACGACTGTCAAAGATCTACATATGACAGCCGGGACCAACGGCTTAACGTGCTTTCCGAGGCACGGAGGAAACTCGGTATGTAATGGGTGGTCACCCATCCACAGACCAACCTAGGCAAGCGCGGCTTAACCTAAAGATCGATCCGAGCGGCTGTTATTACTTAGCCACGAGCTCCTTACTTGTTTAATTTAGTATTTTACAATATTTTCTTACCTTTGTATAGATTCTTTTTTACCGGTTGTTTGTGAATGTGTGAACATTGTAGGCTTTGTAGATTCCCAGCTGCTTGTTAACTTTTTATTTTGTTCTACATTTTTTGTGTAGTAAGCAACGACTTATTGTCGGGCTTACGCTGTCCCCCCATACTTAAGTACAAATGCTGTAACCATAGTAATATTGTAATACCAAATGATTTAAAAAGAATAACCATGGAGTTTCTTGCCGGTTCTTCTCCATAGGAAACGACCAACCCGAACCGTGCAACTTTTTGTCGACGTTTTATAAATGCCCATCTAGGCCTATGTATAAAATATTTTGATTTTGACTTTGCATATATTCCATGCCATTTGCCTACAGAACCCTAAAGAACTAATGGATTATTGCTCTTATTTTCCAGGACCAAGTAAGTAATGCTTTATTTATTTTCAAAGATAACTAAGAACAAAAGGAGGGATTTATTTTATTTTATTTATCACTTTATTTTCTGGTAATACACAAAATAATCTTATATACCTACAATAATAAATAATATATGGGTCATACTCAAAATAATAGGAAGTAACGGATAGGAAACGTATATGAATATTATTTGATTGTAAAGAAAAATAACAGAAAGAAAATATTAGGGATAGTTTAAAAAGCTGGAACTTTGACCCCCAATAGCCCCGCTAGTAGAAGGTTCCCAGGTATGGTCAAGAACTAAAAAATGATCGCAGTGACGGGGAGAACAAGTGCCTTTCGTTTATGTTAAGGGTCTATTTACACCCTTTATACGAATATTACTAATCTTAGTTCTTACTAATATTATAAATGCGAAAGTTTGGATAGATTGGTGGATGGATGTTTGTTACTTTTTCACGCGAAAACTACTGAACGGATTTAGATGAAATTTGGCACATAGATAGTTTTTAACCTGGGTTAATAAATAGAATACTTTTTATCCCGGTAGAATGATCCCGTGGAATAGTTACCGTCTTCCACGCGGGTGAAGCCGTGGGCATAAACTAGTATCTTATATTTCTAACAAATATCGCAATACAATGCCATTTCTTAGTATTAATGAAAATTAAATTATTATTTTTAGTTTACCGTCAAAGACGTGGACATTAAATACTTGTATGAAACGGAACCTAAGCAAAAAAATTTAGTCAGTTGTATCTCATTACAAAAATTATTGGGTTGGACATTAACAGAGTAGTGAATATACAATTATTTCGAAAATGACCCACATATTATTTTTTTTACAAAAACTACAAAAAATAAAACAAACAGAAAGAGGGTGCGGGTCGGGCGCGGGTCGGGTCGTGTCCATTGCGTGTGACGCGCTGTTCATTGCCTTCACACACATCGCGGGCGCGTGTCGTACCTACTTGAGTGGCAACTATTGCTACGCCAAACCAGCATTTTGCAACTATAAAACTGTATTTTATAGTTTTTGTCACTAGGCTCCAAAAAACAAGTCCGTTTACGAGTACAGACGTCAAATTTCTTTAATAGATTTGCAACTTTATCGTTATAGCATTAGGTTAAAAGGTTGATTGGGAAAATTTGTCAGCTTCGAGTAGATGTCTATAGTGTTTTGTTTTTTTGTAAATATTCACAAAAAAAAAACGACACGCAATGCGCCCGCCAGCACCTGCGTCAGTAAGAATGCGTATCGGGCACCTAATACGTGTATTTACGACGAAATGCAACGACGCTACACCCGCTCGCCCGTGCGCTCTGCGACGATGGCGGGTGACGAGCGCAGCTTCCGAGCTTCCCCCGACAGGCGCCCATCCTGTGATCCCGCGCACGCTCTCTGTATGATGTATCTGTATGAGAAATTACACCCGCTGTACACCCGTAGGGCGGGTGTACTTTCGGTCGGGTGCGGGACGGGTCCCGCACCCGACCCGCTCCCGCTCCTTGTGTATATGGGTTGACAGTGTGGTAGAAATAAACGTATTGCGCCAACCCGTAGTGACACGGGCGAGCGCAAGATGATAGTAATAATTTTCAAAGTTAACCAACACATGGGTTAAATAACAATAAGCTCGCACTGCTAGTTACATTAGTGAATTAAAATTTTAATGCAAAAAACAATAAATTTAAGATGGCGGCGTCAGTTCCGACTTCAGCTACGAAGTTGGCTAACCCGTAGAATAATTTTTCTTTTACACAAACCTCACGTTGGCCAACATAATAATAGCTAGCGGTAAAATAACAGTGAACGGACTGTACACTATAAGATGACATTATGGTGACAGTTAGAATAGCTCATTCTATTTTTTTTTTTTCTGTAGACTGGCATCCTATGTACAGGGGAAACTGTTTCTTAGAAAATTTTCCCTTTTACGAAATGGACGAAAAGGGAATATTAGAAAGAGCGTCGAAGTATGCTTCCTAGATATGTTCCCCCAACATCAAGCCGGCTTACGACACCTCATCATCTGCCTAGCCTTTTCCCAACTATGTTGGGGTCGGCTTCCAGTCTAACCGGATGCAGCTGAATACCAGTATTTTACATGGAGCGACTGCCTATCTGACCTCTACAACCCAGTACTGGGTAATACGATACCCCTTGGTAAGACTGGTTGTCAGATTTTTTGGGCCACTGACTACCTGTAACGACTGTCGACGATCTACAGATGACAGCCGGGACCAACGGCTTAACGTGCTTTCCGAGGCACGGAGGAAACTTGGTATGTAATGGGTGGTCACCCATCCACAGACCAACCTAGGCAAGCACGGCTTAATCTAAAGATCGATCCGGCTGTTATTATTTAGCCACGAGCTCCTTACGACACCTACAAAAAGAAAAAAAAATGTTATTTGAAAAATAAATGTTAATATACACCGTGACTTTTTAGTCGTCTTACAAAGGTCGTCCACTCAATGTACCCGCAATAAAAGCTCTAGGCGCGATTTTTTTTTATCTTCCATAATAGGTACATATTGAATTTCTTTGAATTAATAAATTTTTATTTGTCTATAATAAGAATATTTAATCAATAATTTTTATTTTTCTATTGTTTATTTGCTTTTATTTTTCTTCAAAAAGTGTTTGCAACACCGAAACGATCTAGTATGGTAATACTACATGAGATTCTTCTGTTCTCTGATTTTTGTGAACCAGAAGTACTTTTACTTTTCTTCCAAAAACTTTTGCAATGTACAGACGCCAGCACATCAAGCTGTTTCTTTAATAGATAAATTTCAAATTCCTTTAATAGGTAAATGGCCAACCTTCAAATTATTTAATTTAAGTTGATACTTTCGCGAGGACTCATTAAAGCGGTCGGTCTATACTATTTTTCATATTTTAAAATGTTTTTTTCCTTTTCCTGTAGGTTTAGATACAGTAAATTCAAATTTACCGTCTGTTTTCGTCTGTCAGCTTTAGTTTTTACTACACAGCTTTTTGTATTTAATGTGAGGGTACCTAAGTGCGCATTTACGAGTTTAGCATAGTATTGCTACCAGAGAAGATGTTTAAAAGGACCGCAGTGTTTTTGTTTCATTTGGGGTGAATAAGGTGATTAAAAATGATAGAAAATTGAAAACTGACTTCTTGAAAACTGCTTATTTTGACTGCTCTTAAGGCAATCCGTTTTTTTTGCCTCGCTTTGTATTTGCGGGTGCGGGCCAGCCCCAATGATGGCTAACAGGCTGGACTGCCCTTATATCCGGCATTGCTGTGGCAGGCATGTTGCTGTTCCAGTGCCGGTGAGAAAATTGTAACTAATGTGTTTATCATAATAAAGTACAAATGTGTAACCTAGCAAGGCGCAGTGATAACAGGTGGACTAAGGCTGTCACCGAATGGCGAACTGGCAAAAGGAACGTGGGTCGTCCGGCGGCGAGCTGGGCAGACGAAATAATTGCCATCGGGGGTAAAACCTGGATGAGGCTGGCACAGGACCGGGGAGATTGGCACAAGAAAAGAGAGGCCTATACCCAGCAGTGTGTGAGTTCAGGCTGTGGATGATGATGATGATGTGTAATTTGGACAAGCCGTGGGTGCCTAAAACTGTTTGCCAAAATTGTGTTGCTAGTTTGCGACAATGGTTAAATAGAAACAAAAAAACTCTGAAGTTTAAAACCCCAATGATCTGGCGAGAACCTAAAAACCACCATGACTATTGTTATTTTTGCCTTCTTGATATAAATGGAATAAATACAAATAACCGCAATAAACGAATTTATCCTAGTATAGATACCATCTGCTAAACGACCAACTTTGTTAATGATACCGAGTTCAATTAATGGTACAATGCATGGTTTGCTTTGGTGCAAACTTTAAGTGCGGCAAGTATCTATTTAAACAAATAAATAATAAAGCATTTGTGTCAGTAATTAATAATTTCTTGGTACCTAATACTAAAGCATCAAACTATAAAGACACATGCCATTTTGTCTGAAGGATCTTGGTTGCAACATGAGCGTCAAGCTCCATTATTTAATCTCTCATATGGACCATTTTCCTGAAAATCTCGGTCACTTTAGTGATGAACAAGGAGAAAAGACCAAGAAATTGGACCATGGGGGAACGATTTATGGGTGGGAACGGTATATGGGACATGCATATGATGGCAGATTAGGTACTGCTGGAGTTTGAAAAGAGACCTACCTCATTCAAGAAAATCAAGAAAAAGGTAATTTTTAGCTACTTTTGAAGATTATATTTATTTTTGTGATTGCAAACTTTTGTGTGACTTTACCGCGCGCGTTGGATCCAAGAAAATGTCTAAGTTTGTAGCACTATCGGCAGTACTCAGAGTGCTCATTTTTAGCCTTAAAAAATATTTTAGTTTGAGAGTGATTCTAGTGTTGGTACGCACACGAGCGCATGACAACCAATCAAAGGATGCAGTATATTTAAGCTGATCTCTCATGGTCCAGAAAGCTGATATGTATAAGACGAGGTCAGGTTTTACTGGATATGTATACATAGTTTAATATGTCGCTGTGTGTACCTATAGACTCATTTTTAGCCTTCAAAAATATTTTTGTAATAGTTCTGTGAAACGGTAGAACTTTTTTTTACACAAACCTCAGGTTTACTTATAAACTATAATAACTAGGCGTAAATTAACTGTGAAAGCACTGAACGTTCGCGTTTCGCGATCATACTGAATCCATACCGAATCGGCACGGGTTCAACATCTGTTCTGAAATCAATATGGCGCGATTCTGAACGTTCCTGTCATGTCTAACTCTAATGTCAAAGTTTATAGTTGATACCAATCCTGCCTTTGGTATTTTTAGTTTCAGGAAAAACGATTTTTTAAATGAAAATGTAGCAAAACATTTGTGTAAATAATAATGGCTTTCGAGTACGTGGTTGTGAAAGAAGAATTTGAGCTAAAAGAGGACGCCAACACAGAGGTTTTACCTGCAGCAGGGGAGAAAACTGAAGCAGAATGTATCAAGAAAAATATTAAAGTGGAATCGAACATACCATTTAATTTAAGGTAAGTGGTATGTTAACCGAAACCCTATTTTTTCCGGATCAATATTGTTTTTATTTGATATTAATTAATAAAAAAAATATACAAAAGTCTGTCTGATTGCTACATTTTCACACTTCAACGGCTGAACAGATTTCTATGAAACTTGGCACGCAGTTAGACCATTGCCGAGGACATGTTCCCATCATATAAGATCTATAAAAATATCTATGAATTACAAATTAAATGAGAAATTTATAGATAAACCAAATTACATTAACCAGATTGCCACATTGGATGGCAATGCTGATTCTTTGTGCAATTCTGGACAAAATAGATGACGAATAACTCCCAGAAATACATTGTGAATTATGGCATGAATTGACATATGTCGGGCATGCCAAAGTCTGGAAAAATTTACACATTCTTTCTGGGTGTTCCGTCTGGCTAACACAGAGACTACTTGCATAGACACAACCATGTTGCCAGGATTATACACGAGCAACTTGCTTTGAAGTACAATCTTGTGATATCAGAAGTGCTGTATGCCAGTCCAATCCAGTTCTCACTGGTAATATCACGTTGGAATAGGGTCAACCTATTGTCACTGATAGGACTATTCAGGACGGACTGTTCCACATGACAAGAACCTTGTGAAAGCAGAGAAAGATAAGCAATTCAAGTATCTAGATCTGGCTCGAGAGGTTGTCATGTGGTACGTGAGTACAGCAATCATTGTGCTGATAGTTGTGTTGGCCAGTGGCTAAATAGCCACCTCAACCAACATCTGAGGAGGCTATCACTCGGCAGCTGGATCAAGGGCTTGATTCAGGAAACAGCAGGGCTTGATTCTGGACATGGCAAATATTGATAGATTTATGAGGAGCAGCAGTAGCTGGATGGGTTAAACCAAAGTTAAAACTGGTGTATCTTTTCTCCAGCCTCCAGATACATATAAAATTCAAAGTCCTGACTGATTGACTAGAGACATGAAATTTGAAGGGTGTATTCTTTGTGAAGAATAGAAATAAATTTCTTATAATTTGAATTTTCAGAATCGGTTCTGAAGATCACCCTTACATCAATACTCACAAAGTTCACTTCTATATGTATAATAATCTTAAATAAAAAAATCTTGTGCCATGGTGTTAGTGGTTGCACTCCTCCGTCACGTCACAACCAATTTTGATGAAATTTTTTATGTATATTTCGTAGGAATGAGAATAGGTTTTAAACTATATTTCACACTGCTAGGGTAGCTAGGTAGGGTAGGTAGGTAGCTAGGGTAGGTAGGTAGGGTATGTAGGTAGGGTAGGTAGGAAGGTAGGATAGGTAGCGTAGGCAGGAAGGGTAGGTAGGTTTGGTTGGTTAAAAAAGTTGTATTGCAACACATGCCGGGTACGGCTAGTATATAAATTATATATATTGCAGGAGAATGATGATATTGAATATCTATATTAATCTTATAAAGAGGTAAAATTTGGTTGTAAGTTTTTATGTAGGGGTAATCTCCGGAACTAATGATTCAATTCTAAAAATTATATCACTGGTAGAAAGCTACAGTATTCGTGGGTGCTATACGCTATAAATTATATTTATATCATGCATATTAGACAAGCTATCACACTTTTTCCAGACGAAGTCGTGGGCGAACTGCTAGTTCTTAAAAATGTACAAAAATCACATGTACACGATAATCTCCAAAACCACTTAACCAATTTCAATGAAATTTCGTGAATGTGTATGTTTCGGGGTCAAGCTTGAGAGATGGTATAGTTTTGGAAACCGGGGTGGCTCGTATAGTATAGACTACTGGCAGGCAATACTAGACTGCTAGACCAAAGAGAAAAATAAAAATCAAACATTTTAAATTAGACCTTATTATTTATTGTACAAAAATTAAACTATAATGTTACCATATAATTTTGAGATGGTATTTACAGTGCAGTAGAAAAAAGCAGATTACATTTTTACTATAAAAAATCATATATAAAACACCTTATCAAGCTTAGTTTCTGGTGATTCCCTCAATATAGCCTGGAAAATTATAAACTTCTTAATTCTTTTTGCAAATTGCGAAGAATAAATTGTATAAGACTATTTCGTGAAAATATGACGATTTGCAAAACAATATAAATTCGTAATTATTTTACGTATCATTGATGCAATTTTAATATAAAAAAAAAATTAAAACTTGAAATTTTTAATTATGCTGGCTACATTGGCTGTTTCCCCTTTTAATTACTTGTTTTAAACTGCGTTTAGCTTAATCAGCCTAAATTTATTCCATTGAGAGGACCCAGGCCTCCACTCCATGGGACGTACCTCTACCTCGCGGGCCCAGTCTTCGAATTTATACATGTCTTCCATTTTTTTTTGGTCCTAGGATATGCTGGTTTCCTCACGACGTTTTTTTTCACCGTTTTGAGAGCAGTGGTGATGAAATAAATTACACTCACTCAACACGCCTGTCTGGGTTCGAAACTAAAACTTGTAAGTCGAGGCCGTTACCGCCGCTCTCAAAACTGCAGTTAATTAATTAATATTAAACTTAAGCGTATTTTCTGTTCCTTATTTGACAAGACAGGAACACAGCGAAGATTAAGGCAACACACTGTAACGAAAAAAAACATTTAAATTAATAAAAAGTGTCACTTATGGGAAGTTACACTTGTATTCCTAGACCTTTCTTAAGCCAATTTCTCAGCTCAGTGAGACTCGGTCGTCATGACAACGGTTCAAATCGTATTTAGAGTCGCAATTGGCGGATCCTCAAATTTGACATATGATTCCACCACTCAGGCGTTTATGTCAATTTATGAACAAACTATAGCTGTCAATGTGTCTAATGGGGCGTATTGAGCCTGGACTTGAGCTGCGTCAGTGACAAAAAGTACCAGAATGAGGTGTGTAGTACACCTAGCATAGTCATCTTATAAAGTGCCCACATCAGTCTTCTTTCCATGCCATGGACATAGCGGGGATATAAAAAGTGAAAAACCGAAAGGCACTTGTTCTTCGCGTCATTGCGATCTTTGCTTTGTACAATAATGGTAAAGAAACCTCACTCAAAGCCGAAAATTTTTCAGACAATTTTTAAATACAAGCTTATGGTTGTAACTTTACTTAAAATACCTCCAAGGTCTTTGTAGTATTCAATGCATACATCAGTGTGCGTTACATTGAGCGATAACGTGATTTTTCACACCTAGTATTTTTGCTCAGTGTTCAATAGTTTGATTAAATACTGGTATTCAGCTGCATCCGGTTAGACTGGAAGTCGACCTCAAAATAGTTGGGAAAAGGCTAGGCAAATGATACTGTTACATAGTTTGATGAACAGAATGCTTGCACAAGGCTTGGTTGGAAACGGACCCTTCACGAAGCCGTCAAGGCTTCAAATATCAAGAGGATGCAAGTTTATTGCCATCAACCCTGACCTGCCCTAGATATATAGACCAAGTACGTGTCCAGCTAACGCGCTTTTTCGGTTTTCATACCAAAAGAGTGTCAATGGGACCCTATTACAAGCCTTACCGTCTGTCTGAAAAGACATGGTCAAGATATTTTTTATTTTTCAAATTGTCTGTGGAACGGGGTTTTAAAAATGTTTGTCTAGCAGCCAATTCTTCTTTATCGTGTGGTTAGTGCCTAACCTGGTATCAGAGTTTTTATGCCGCCCGTGGGCTTCAGACTTGGGTTTACATGCCGTTGGATATCTCTTAGGCATGCTGATTATTAGCCACTAATAAAAGCATTCAATGTTAACTGGTACCGATGGAAAAGATTGTAACTTTGATACCTTATATTTCAGAAACGTGACATTTGGAAGATTTTGGCCCGTATTATACTCGTTTATATTGATTAGCACAAGTTTCATGCGTGGCTAATAAAACCAAAGTTGTACTGATGGCACCATTATTGAATAGATTCTAACTTTGAGAGCTTAGATCTTGGAAACGTGAAGCTCTAGAAGATTTTTTGTGTCTAGCAATACTTGTGTACTTGTCAACTGTTGATAAATACAGTTGTTATGCGTGGATGCTCTTTTGATAACAAAAGAAAATGGCGGAAAGTAGGCAGGCTAATGTCCATACTAAAATATTCAAACCCCTTGACTAATTTAATATCTGCAAAGATAAAATTACAGCGATTTTCGTGGCTGTGGCTGTGAAAAGTTTGAAAATTCTGATACTGATACTATTAGACTGCGTCATCCCACTCCTGGGCAAAGGCCTCTCCCCATGACTTCCAGTTGCTACGATCCAGGGCTAATGTGGGCCACTGGTCGTTTGTTTTGTCCAGCTCGTCCCGCCATCATCTACGAGGTCTGCCGCGACGCCTTCTGGCTGTGACAGGGCTCCAGAAAGTGGTTATTTTGGCCCACAGCTTATTGGGTATGCGGCAGACGCGGCCAATCCAGCTTAGCGGCTTTTTGACCAACGTCAGTAATTTGTGTTTTGGAGCGCAGTGTGGTGTTGCGTACATGGTCGGTTAAAAACAATCTCACCAAGTAAAAAGACACTCACCTCAACAATAATAACCGCAATCAGGACTCCCCCGATTGCTTCTCCAAAAGTATCGAAATAATCGCCGACTTTGAGAATGCATCCCGCGTATGAGTTGGTCATGGTACATTGGTTGGCAACCATATTGGGGTTGTCGCAACAAGTTGGGGGAATTGCCTGTAAGTTCGCTGGGTAGGAGACAGCTCCGACGGTGCCGCAGCATTGGAACTAAAAAAAAAGTAAATATATAGCACATGTCATGGGTCTACACGATATAAACGAAAAAAAAAACCAATATTGAAATTATACAAAATCAAGTTTCATATAGGTTCAAAATCGAGTCGGTACTGCCGCGTGCACTCCCGCTCTAGCAAGTGACAGTTCTGAGCGACAGAAAAGGATGACGAGCATAGAAAAATGCGGTTCCGTGTTGATATATCTACTTCAACCCTCACTCGTGGCCCTAAAAAGCTAGTACAGACGCTGCACATCAAGCTACAAAATTTATTTAATAGATTTCCAACTTTATCGCTAAAGCATTAGCCTTGAAGGTTGATTGGGGAAATTTGACGAAGACTACATTGTACAATCATAATTAAAAAGTTCTTACCAGAGTTTCCATAGCATGGTAAGCGTTTCTAGCGCTAGGATTACCGAACGCGCTAATCAGCCAATCGGAAACGTTCTGGTACGTGTTGTCCAGGAATTTGAATATCACCACAGTGAAGTATATCTTGACGCCTGCTAATATTCCCATGAATACTGCGTACTGGAAATTAGAAAAGGATTGGTTAAAACATGCTTCATCATCATCATTTCAGCCGATAGACGTCCACTGCTGTACATTGGCCTCCCCCAAGTGCCGCCACATTAACCGGTTCCGTGCGACTTGCATCCAGCGGATCCCTGCAACCTTCACCAGGTCATCGGTCCACCTAGTGGGAGGCCTTCCAACGCAACGTCTTCCGGTTCGCGGTCGCCACTCCAGAACTTTTCCTGTGCCCTGCCCACTTAAGTTTGGCTATTCTTCGGGCTACGTCGGTAACCTTGGTTCTCTTGCGGATGTACTCATTCCAAAACATGCTTATGACAACGTTTTCACTGCTATTAAGCAAAACATGACCCAAGGGCTGGCCTTGGGCAAAGGCTAGCTATACAAAGTGCCAATGCCGCCAGTCTCCTGGAGGAATTTTGTAATGCTATGTTTTAGGTTGTTGGTAAGTTTAGGTTATCGGGTTACTGAGGGATCGCATCCGGAACCTAAACGTAATTCGCCTGGCCTACTCTTGACCTCAATCTAGTCCTGAGAACAAATATGAGGTCAACGATGGAAGCTAACCAAAAAAGAAGCGTATTAACTCGCGACTTGATATGAACTTGGGAACACTGACGCAGGCAGGGAATTCCAGTCCTTGGCTGTGCGCATAATAAACGATGTAGCAATGCGCTTCGTGCGTATGTGTTGAACATCGTCACGGTAAAAATCAGGGATGTTATGGAGCTCCGTAACCGTAACCGAAACTATCGGATATCCGAAATAAAAATATATCCGTAACCGTATCTGTTTCACAAGTTTCGGATAGTTACTTACCTATATGACTAATTATAATAACAAATGATAACCTAGACTAGATAAAATCTTTAATAAAAACCAAATTATTACGTACTATTTGTGTTTATATTTTACTTCAATCTAATATCCGTAACCGAAATTATCCGAAACTAACGGATAATCCGAAATAATTACATATCCGTAACCGTATCCGAAACCGATATAATTTTATTCCTATATCCATATCCGTATCCAGATCCGAAATATCATATCCATAACATCTCTGGTAAAAATACAGTCTCTGTAATGTAAAAATACATTCGCATTGAGGGAGGTTAGCCTTGCCACGTGTAACTTAACATAAATCGATCGGTCCTTTATATGTGTCATAAATAAATATGTACATAATATTATTGTAAATTTTTTATCAAAAAAGATAAGCCTCGCCTGAAAGTGCTAAACAAATAAACTTCCTTTTTATTTATCTGATAAATAATATAATCCAATGTACTTTTATATATTGTAGTATTAGTATTGTAGTAGTGTATTTTACTTATTGCGGAACCGCCGAGTCCGATACCCAGACGTTAGATAGAAGAAATATTATAATTATGAAGCTGACAGTCTCTTCTGTGCAGTCACACAGGCATACCCAAGTGATAGAGACAACGCTATACACCGTGACTTTTTAGTCGTCTTACAAAGGTAGTCCACTCAATGTACCCGACATAAAATAGCTCTAGGCGTGATTTGTTTTTTTTTACCTACCATAATAGATACAAAAAAAAAAAAAGTATTAGAATAAAATTATGAAACATGCTGTTAATGATTTTTAAGTGTCAAATGGGAGAACATACCTACCCAGCGCTCGAGTCCAGTGTATCATCTCTTGCAACAGGGTGTTTTAACTACGTCATGCGTCATAATACTGAATATTAATTTTATTTTTAAATTATTAAAATCTCATAAATACCTATTTTTTTTAAATCAATGTTTAGTAGTCATTGGATACATGAAGTGGCCTGCCGTTGTAAGACGACTAAAAAGTCACGGTGTATAAAGAAAGCTTCCTCACCCGATCATTTGCTTGTAATGTAACAATCCAAGATTCGATTGTGTACACAAACAAGTCATCTTCTGTCTAGCCTTTTCTCAAATATGTTGGGATTGGGATCCAGTCTAACCGGATGCGGTTGAATACCAGTATTTTACATGGAGCGACTGCCTATCTGACCTACACAACCCAGTTAGCACTGGGTAATGCAATACCCCTTGATAAGACTGGTTGTCATACTAGCTGCGGCCGCGGTGTTACCCGCGGTGAAAAAATCACATCAAGCTACCCGAAACTGCCAAATTTTCCCAATCAACCTTGAATCTAATGCTATAACGATAAAGTAGAAAATATATTAAAGAAATTTGACAGATTGTGGTATCTTGATGTGCTTACAATTTTTTTCACCGCGGTCGCAGCTAGTATTAAATATGAATAAAGCTAGTTATTAAAAAGCTTTGTAATAAAGCTATGACCCTCTCTTTGGCGTTGCCATAGTCGAATAGAATCAGATACATTGTACACACGAACTAATCTAGATCAATCATAAACACATTAGGTACATACCTACAAATAATTATTGATTGCCGCATAATTACGTACGACCAAAAATATGTGGGTAAGTCACGTTATCATACTAAACCTTCCGACAGATAGGCGGACTTCCCACGTATTGTTTAAAAATAATAATTTGGCTATCATCAAATTTACGGAGGTATAAAACCTGCATAGGGCCGCAGCCATAAGGGGGGAAATAGACCCTTAACATAGCCGAAAGGCACTTGTTCTCCCCGTCTTTGCGATCATTTTTTTGATCCAGACCATTCCTGGCAACCTTCTAGTTACGGAGATATTGGGGGTCAAAGTTCCAACTTATTCACAAGTTTTTTTTAAATGCATGTTTTTAATTTAACCACGACTTTATAACTTTTTCCCAACTATATGTCGAGTATAGGGCTGAATACCAATATTTTACATGGAGCGACTGCCTATCTGACTTCCACAACCCAGATACTGGGTAACAAGATAAGCAAGACTGGTTGTCAGCATCTGACTATCCGTAACGACTTTCAAAGATCTACAAATGACAGTCGGGTGGGTCCAACGGTTTAAAGTGATTTCTGAAGCACTAAAGGGCGCGCCACCCCTCTCCAAGATTGGGTGTCAGATTTTCGCTTCAAAAAGAGGTCTTATTAAAAAGAAATACGCAGCACATAATATAACATCAAGCCTGGTTTCTATCCAACAGTTAGCCACAGGTGTACCAATAGTTCACCAGCATCAGTTTAGTAGTAGTTCATCGCTTGTTATTTGAAGTCCGAAGTAAGTGAGTCCATTGCCATCAACTGAGCGCAAATCCAGACTCTGCTACTGAGAAATTCCTCGCGGAAAAACCCAATAGCACTTTGCCCGATCTGGGAATCGAACCTAGGACCTCAACCTCAGCAGTAGCGCTTGCAACCACTAGAGGCAAAAAAGAAATTAATACTTACAGATATAAGCATAAACCGTGATTCTCTGATAGCACCGCAGCAAGCACAGAAGGCAATCACGAAAACTATGCATCCCACGACGATGATGCTGATTGAGAGGAAACTGAGGTTCACTGGGATCACTTCGTGCAGTTGGTTCAGGTTGACGTGGGCTATTGAACCTAAGGTTATGATTGCTAAGCCTGCGAGCTGGAAAAGAGAAAAAAACATATGTAGAATTATCAACAGGTAGTGTTCCTACTTGGGAAGCCTTCTCTACAAGATAGAGTTGGCTGTTAACGTGAGGAAATATAAAAACTGTCAAATTAAATTGTGAGTATCGGAAACGACGACATTTGACTGTCCTTTAAATATTGAAAAAATAAAATATAAAGCACATCGAACATCAAGTAAGCAACTATAGTGAACTCTTGAATCGTGAGCTGTTTTCAAAGATGGTGTCTATTTTTTTAAAGTGCGTTATTTTGCTAAAGAGGTTCTAACTGATGTCCGAATAGATAGAATAAAAAATGAGGAAGTCTGAAGATGGAACCCGCACCGGTGACTGAAAAGTTGTGTGGAAACCGGTTGTCATGGTATGGGCATGTCATGTGGGGAATGAGGAAAATATTGATGGGGAAGATCAAAGAAACAATAGATGGATAGGTATGGCTAGAAAGGGGGCTGTTTAGTGACATGACAACAATAGAGAAGTATGGTAGAACCGGCCAAGTGCGAATCGAACTCGCGCATGAAGGGTTTCGTACCATCGTAGTAGGGGAGCCCCCTTTAATTTATTTTTATTTTTTTTTGTTATAGCGGCAACAGAAATACGCATTTTGTGAAAATTTCAAATAAATATCTCATGATCTGTAATAGGTAGACCTATTTCAGGTCATGAGATACAGCCCGCTGACAAATAGACGGACGGACAGCAGAGACTTAGTAATAGAAGAAAAAAAAAAGAAGAATTGTTACACTGAGCCCGAATAAACTGAGATAAGGGCAGGAGAATTATCAAGATGGCGTTTTATAAAATAAAATAAAAATAAGTACTTACAGCAAAAATAATATTAGCTATAATTAAAACATATTTCACAACAAATTCCGCAAAACAACACATTTTGATTTCTTTTTAGTAACTGTTCAAAAAGAACTGTGTTTGTTCGTAATTTGAGACTGACTGGATATTGTATTTTAGTTTACCTTATAGAGTATATGTGCAAAGATTAGATAATGTGTCAAAAAAAAAATTGGGAGAGATACGGGTTCGCTTACTGTCATATCTATCTTGAGCTGTCAAATTGGCGCTGATTGTCATGAGAAATGTCAAAACAGTACGATTTAAAATTAGTTCCACATTTCGTCGCAGATCAAGTATGGATGGACTATCGATAGGCTTTAGATATCATATCGATAAGTTTTATTTTGGTAATGTGATTAGTGGCTAATTCATATAAGCTGAATGCCGGTTTTCCCCGCAATGTTAGATTTTGAACGCATAGCTCAGTGCTCAAAGTTGAGAATAATTCAAACAGTGGAATAAAATTTTGGCATTTAGTTGTATGTTACTAAATGTTAGAGCGGGCATCAGTATTGTTGGTAATAATAACAAATATTAAAATAGTGGCCCAACGGTATCGGGAACAGGGTCCAAGCAGTCCAGAGAGAGGAACCTCCTAACAAAATAATAGCCGTATCGCTACGAATCTTATCGTCTCTCGTCACGGACGCCATTCAAAGCCGTCAGTTTCCTTACATTTTGTTTTTTATGCTTTTCTCCACTAGGTATTGCTTGTGGGTGCGTTTACACATTAAACATTTAAACTCACAAACACAAACATCCAGACCCGGAATAACTACCTGTAGGCCATACTAAATTTGTTCCGTACTGGAAGCACGGCGCACACGCAGCGTAGCAGCCAATCGCTTAGCCACTGCGCGAACCGTGACGACAATGAGCGACTGCCTATCTGAACTCTACAACCCAGTTAGTGCTGGGTAATACGATACCCCTTGGTAAGACTAGTTGTCAGACTTTCGGGCCACTGACTACCTGTAACGACTGTCAAAAATGACAGGCGGGACCAACGGCCTTCTTAACGTGCCTTTTGAGGCACGGAGGAAACTCGTTATGTGAAGGGCGGTCACCCATCCATGGACCAACGAAGGCAAGCGCGGCTTAACCTTAAGATCAACCTGAGCAGCTGTTATTATTTACCCACGAGCTCCTCTCACCTGGATGATGAAACCAAGATTTTGTAATAATATTTTGATTTAAAAGAGTGTCCATGAATTTTCTTGCCTCCATAGAGATCTACGCTTTTGGTTTGGCAACTACAGCACTTTCACAAGTTATTATGCCTTGTGACTAGGACTCTTGCTTCGCTTTCTTTGTTTTCTGAAATTGAAAAGTGCCTGTAATGGTCTCATTGAAATAAATGCTTTGAGTTTGTTCCAGGTTTTGACAGACTTGTCATCACTTGCAAACGTTGCTCCACAAAAAGAAACTTCGGTGCGCATGCACCTACTTTACCTAACTTCATTTGGGAAAGACCCATGATTGCTAAATTACCGCATTTTTCTGACTCGTCCAGCTATGCGGGGTGTTGAATCATCAAGTTATCTGAATCCCTATCGGCGTTATCCGTTATTATTAAAAAGTAAATTCGGAGTTCCGTAGGTGGTAAATTAAAAATGCTCCCACACATGACGAAGGTAAATCTATAGTAATATGATACAATGTGTAAACGGAACCTTCACGAAGCCGTCAACCAATGTGTAAACGGACCCTTCACGAAGCCGTCAACCAAGCATATGTACATCGAAATAAGTAACTCTACGCAAAAATTATTGCTGGGAAAAGACGTTTTTTTTTTGGGGTGAATAATCACGTTTTACGGCAGGACTCAATATAACGCACTCAAAACATTGTGCTGGTGGACGCATTGAATAGTATGGTGGTCGTGGAGGTGTTTAAAATAAAGTTATAACATTAAAAACTTGTATTTAAAAAAAAAACTTGTAAAAAAGTTGGATCTTTGACGCCCAATATCTCCGTAACTAGAAGGTTCAAAAAAACGTTTGCAATGATGGGGACAATTGCCTTTCGGCTTCGTGAAGGGTACTTTTACACCCATTATAATCAAGAGGTCAACTTTGTAAGTCTACTTCTTCATCTTGAGAACTACGGACCCGATGCCGAAGATTCTTTCACTTATAGGAAGCTACATTATCACCGAGTGTGGTAGGCTTTTAAACATTAATTCAGAACATAACAACACGCCTATAATCCCCGAAGGATTAGGCAGGCTTGTACATAATAGTACACCCACAATTTGCCAGTTACGTTAAAGTCCCATGTAATAGGGGGCGAACCTATTGCCATCAACCCGGCACAGATCCAGACTCGGTACTACGAAATTCGGTGTTACTAAGAAATTCCTGATGAAAACCTAATAACGCTTTGCACGAATCAGGATTCGAATCCAGGACCTCTTGTTCAGTAGTCGCGATTGCGAGCACTAACGCGAGCGAAACCGCTAGCAGAAGCTAGAGAGAAATATTTATTCAAATTATGACACGTAGAGACAATAAAATTACTATGAGCAAAGTTCTGAACACATTTGACTAGAAGTAACCGTAAGCCGCAAACTAGGCACAGTCATCATCATGCTAAAGTTCATCGTCAGCATTCTCCACTCCTTATCTCAATTTACTAGTGATCGGTGCAGCATCCATTCTTCCATACTTCTCTATTAGTTTTCATCTCTGTAAGTAGGTTATGGTATGATCTTTAATGTACCTACAGGCACATTGGACATTACAGATTTGTCTCTGTGATGGCAACGTACGAGCATCAGCAATGCCTCTAGTGCTGCAGATGTCCATAGGCGGCGGTGAACACTTACTCTCACGCGCAGACCGTATGGTATCGAAGTGCCGCCGCGCTGCATTCTAACCATACCATATCTATACGTCGGTATCATGTAGGTAATTTAATAATACCATCTGGTGGAACGTTAGAATCGACATCTGATGTTACTTTTCCAGTCAGCCTTTATACCACCTTGCTAACTTTTTTCACTTCATTGCTATTCTTATCTAGTTCGTGTAGATGCCAGGGTGCAAGAATAGGGCTATTGAATAGGTAACCCAGAATTTGCTAAATGTCGCTACTGAGAATTTCCTAATTGTCATAGTCTGATGCGGGGATTGCAATTTGCGCAACATTAAACGCTGTAGAACTGGAACAACGAGGCACTCTGTTTGAGAAGAGATTCAAGCTTTTGTAAGCATGGAGGTCGGAAATTATCCGACCGGGAGCAAATTTCATCGTCTTTATGAATGGCATCTCGCAGGTCAACTTATGAGGCTGGCTTCTGCTTAACCGGACTATACTGTGGATGCCTTGAGAGTAAGGTTTCCAGCCAGGGGCATAAAACTTATATACTGAGCGACCACGCGCTAAGGGCACCCTTTGTGAGGTACGAGCCTCGGCTTAAGGTGTCGCTGGGTAGGGCAGCAAAGGGACAGGCTGGATCTGAGTGAGATTATTCAAGGGCTGGTTTAAAATTACTGGCTCAATATCGCGGGCTGGCTCTAGCAAGGATCGGGGTCATACATCGCCACTCATTCAACCGTTCAAACGTAAAAAGGTTCTTTTATCGTCTCGCGCTTCAACAAGCAGTGTTACTTTCTCATGTATGGGTGAATAGATGGACGGATTTTAGCTAGTCGATGCGCAGTACTCTCAAATATCGCGCTTGTATGACTATGGACAAAGCAATAGGAGAATGTAAGGATCATTGAAAAAAGGCGTGAGTATATGTATGTATGAATGGATCTGCCAAATTGTCATCGCAACCCAAAATTATCAATGTTATGTTAGATCCTGAATAGCTATCGCTAATATCACAGTACGTTTTCCTTATTCTATTCATAAATAGGTTTTATTATCACTAAAACAAAGACTTACCGGGAATTTTGGTAACACTTATCTTTATTTGTTGTGATATTGGTCTCACGTAAGCATTTTGGAACGTATTACTCAATATTATATGAATGAATTCAGGCAACGTGACCATGCTAATCTATAGATTGTAGATAGATAAATATGATTCAACTACGGGTAAAAGCAAGTTACTCTTTTGCTGACCTTGGCGGGAAAAAACAATATTTAAAAATTATGTTGGCGCCCATGTGGGACTAAATGTTGTCCCACTATGGGCGCCAATAGTAAACTGCATTATAAAATAACATGTTGAAGATTTTTTTAAATTAACTCTTTCAGTCAATCTTCAGTAGGTTCTAAGACGGCTCCAGCAGTTGTTTCATCGGAAATTATGAGCCATCCTTACTAGCTATAGTTTTTGGATGTCATGACCTTGAAGGCTTGATCCCAGAAAATGTTTGAAAACTTTGACCACGACTTCACGGTTGCTTGCCTACTCCAACCGCGTCGGGTAGTGAATCGCATAAGGGTTGAACCACATCTATTAGAACACAATCGCATTTTTCCGTGCTCCTATCTTTTGCTATCGCTCAGAACCGTCTTTTGCTAGAGCGAGACAGAGTGGCAGTGAGGTAGCATCGACGATGCGCTCGGCAGCACGTGCGCACGGCAAGTGATGTAGGACTATTTTTGCTTTCTGCTGCGAGCCACTCAAATGTGGGTCAGGATAGTCTTAAATGAGATGTCTGATGTGTTGTTGGAGAGTTTGCTCCACCACTTCTTCTCCCTCGCTAAGACAGTAGGAACTGGTGAAGGGCGGCCGTTTTTGGGGACAGTGTATTATGTTAAGACATTCAAAAAGTTCTGATTCTCATCCTTATTGTTCACATGTTAAAAAACAATGAATTCCGATATTAAAGCCAGGAAGATGATTAAACACTTTTAAAATATGAGCTACATCCTACAAATTGTGCAATACCTTAATCAGTGGCCCTAGCACGAGCGCGCGGTGTAAACGTAACTTCGTCGATTTTAAAATTTAAAATTTTCGTTTCACATATATAATATTTTCATTTTTTTTAAATTATCCTATTCTGTCCCACTGCTGGGCAAAGGCCTCCCTCATTCCTTCCCAACACTCCCGTTGTTTTGCCTCCTCTGGTCAATCAGTCAGGAACGAGTCCAAATTGTCACGCCAACGTTTCTTGGGCCGACGACCGTCTTCAAGCACCCATATGTTTTCATAATTTTAAGAATTTATTAATGTCGGGGATTACTTATTGTGCTTGTTGCAAGCAATTTAACTAAAATGCTATTGGATAATTGTATTTTCGATTTAAAAATCAAGGTATTTACGTTAAGTTAAAACCGTGCGGTCGTCCTAGGGCTTCAGGTAACTTATCTTTACGACTAAATCGAAAATTTTCCTCCTCAGAAACGTTATTAATCGACACATTTAAACAGATTAAGTTTTATCAGATATTGATGAAGTGTATCGTATGTTATGCGAATGTATTTTAGATTATAATCAGACTGACTGCACATAACATCATGACTGTGATCTGCGGAGGGCTTAGACAGAGGTGTAAAATTACACCCACATTTCGCCAGTTATGTTTTAAGTCCTATATATATAATCTCAACATGAATGATGTACCTAACCAAGATTGTGTAACAGTATTTTGTTTGAAAAGAGTGTCCTTGGAGTTTCTTGCCCATTCTTCTCCATAGAGATCTACACTTTGGAATGGGCAACTCCAGTACTTTCACAAGTTATTATGCCTTGTGTCTGGGACTGTAGCTTCGCCTTCTTTGTTTTTCTGACATTCAAAAGTGCCTGTTATGGTGTTATTGAAATAAATGCTTCGAGTTTGAGTTAGAAAGTCCCATGTGAGGTGAGCCTTTTGCTTTTGCCATCAACCGGACACAAACCAAGATTCCGTGGCTGCTACTGAGAAATTCCTGATGGAAAACCCCAATGATACTTAGCCTGTCCTGGGATTTAGACCCAGGACATCATTGCTCAGCAATAACTCTTGCAATCAGTAGGCTAACGAGTCAGCCGGGTCTGTGTGTCATTTTTAGATTGCTATCAGACTCAAGTACTATAATTGTGGTTATAAAACATTGTTATGATAACTTTTTGATAAAATTTATGATGTCGAATTAGCAAATGCACTTAAAATATTCCGTAAAGTCTAAAACTGACCGATTTTATGTCACTGGCGATCGATAATAATCAGTAGGTACTTTATTAGAAAACGACTAACACATATGAGGATACGGAATACGAAAAATCTAGGATTTTCTTTAACCAATATTTTTCCACTGTTGGTCAAAGATCTCCCCCATATTCTTTCGATCCTCTCTATTTTTACCTTTCTCGGCCTTACGCTCCAAGACAGGCACCGCTGTTGTTTGCAATAGTCTGCGAGGTTGGTGGGCGGGTCATATTTATAGGTTCCATGAGGGCAAATGAGCCAGAATCATCACATAGTGGGTGCTTGAAGACGGGTGTCGTCGCCGAGGCAGACCTAGGAAACGCTGTCGTGACGATCTGGACTCGTTCTTGACGGATTGGCTTGGGGTATAGCGTTGAATAATCTGGCACCGATTGTTATAGACTCCAATTGATCGATCAAACTGAATTGCCTAAAAACAATGACCTCTGTAGTCGACTGCCTCAACGCAACTGCAGAGCTCTAGGACAAAATGTATTTAATTTTTCCGTCAAATATTTCTTAGAGGACATAAAGCGTGAGGTCCAGCTCCTTATGTAAACTATGTGAGTGAGTGGTTAGGTTCAATTGAAATTAAGCCACCAGAGTATATTATTTCAATGAACGATTTCTTTGTTTCAGCATAAAGTCAGAACGAATAGATCCTCCACAGTCACCAGACAGCTCGCAGACCGACAGCAGCACTTGGCTTGTCCCAATCAAGGAAGAAGTGGAAGAGGTTCACCCTGAAACTTTCCTGCAGGTCAATATCGATGAAGATCGGGAATCTGAGAACGTAAGTCAGCTCACAGTTTTTGTACAGTTTATTTACCGCTACTGTTTTAGTTGTGACCGGGTATTTAAGAGCAAATTCGGTCTGGCCAGTCATATAAGGGCACACGCAAGGAAATAGCATTAATGGGTCGCCGTTACCGAAATCGGTAAGGAGGACTATATATTATACTGGGTGTAACAGAAAGGGTATAGTCATATGAAAGGATATGCTGCAAACCTTGGACCCTTGGAGAAAGCTGCAGACCATCAAACTACAAGTTTGATGGTCTGCAGCTTTCTCCAATATCGTAAATGCGAACAGCCTGTAGCCCTCTACTACCACCATTACTATATGTGTTGGTAATAGTTCTAAGATTAAAAAGGAAGACATCACTGACTGGGTATCAGAGTTGTTAAAGTTAAATTGTAATAAAATCATATTGTGTGCTTTTCCATATTTTGAAAATGTAGCTAATAGAAAAAACAATTACATACACATGTTAAATAAACATGTACATTTTTTAGTAGGTCACTATAGTGACAAACTTATATATCTTGATATCAACACTTTTGTTGATAAACTTCAGTCGACTCGAGTCGACTCGGGGTAAAGTGTATCTACCTATTAGATGTAGACACAAAATAGCTCGGCTATTAGCTTTTAATATTCACTCAGACATAAGTAGTATGTCGAAGTTTAGTTATATTATTAACACTGCGACCTTAAATAAATATAGCATTAGTGCTATAAATGTTTACAAAAATTGTACTGAGGAGGATCCATGTGTCACCATGGAAAATTCTCAATTAGGGTATATTAGTAATAGGATTTTATTGTCTGGTGATGGCACGGGAGTCTCGGGGCTCACTCCAGATATTAATATTAATTTAAACTAGGAAGTGAGACAACAGAAGGTACCATTGACAATTTTGTTAAACCTACCAACATCAAGGTACCTTCTTGCACTCATTTAAATATTAAAAAAGGGCCTCAGCAGAACACCTTAAAATTATTCCACCAAAATATCCAAGGCATTTCTTCCAAATCATTAGAAATTGAATTATTTCTAGAAAGAAGTATGTTTGATATTATTTGTTTTACTGAACATTGGCTAAAGGATTACCAAATGCTTATTAATTATGAGAACTATGCGGTGGGTAGCTGTTTTAACCGTAAATCTATGCTGCGTGGAGGTTCCCTAATATTATTGAAAAATTGTGTTAAATATAAGCAACGTAATGACATAGTAGGTCTCTCGGCGGAACATTGCGTCGAACTGTCTTGTGTTGAGCTAGATAAGCATGTAATTGTGTGTGTGTGTACAGACCCCCAAACTGTCAAAACTTTTCCTTATTTGAATCAATAATGGAAGATGTCCTGGCAAAACTTGCAGCCAGTGATAAACCTATAATTATTTGTGGTGGTTTCAATATCAATATTTTAGAAGAAAATTCTAATAGCAGTCGATTATTAAATCTTTTCAAGTCAATTGACTTGACTAACATTTTTATTGAACCTACGAGAGTCACTTCATCTTCTGCTACTTGTATAGATAATGTTTTCTGCAATTGTGATTACTTAGATAAAACCATAGTAAATTGTTTGCCGTCTGACCATAGCGGACAAACTGTAACTTTTAGGTGTAACATACCATTGCAAAAAGTTCAGATTCAATTTAGACCTATAACTACTAATAATTTAAAGAGGTATAATATTTCCCTACAGAACAAGTTAAGTGTTATGAGCCATCATATGGACGATATTAATATAAATCAATTGTATGATAATTTCTTTTCAATAGTTCACACTGAATTTAACAAAACTTTTGAAAAGAAGACAAAATGTATTTGCCCTAAATTTATATTTAGTGATTGGGCAACTAGAGGTATCAGAAAAAGTAGGGAAAGACTATTTGAGCTTTATGGCCTTAAGCCTTATATAAACTCTGAAACTTTTAACAAGTATGTTGCTAAGTTTTCAAAAATTTTTAGAAATACATGCAAGGTTGCCAAAGCCTTGCACATTAGCAACAAGATCAAAACAGCAGAAAACAAAATTAAGACAGTTTGGAAAGTCATAAATAACGAGACTAACAGGAAGAAAATACGTAACACTAGCTACACATTAGATACAGCATGTGGTCCTAAAAGCTCTAATCAGGAAGTAGCTCATGAGTTTGTAAATTTCTTTACCGATATACCGTTAAAAACTACGGAGGCTCTTAATTCCTCTCCTGAAGTCTCAATTGGTTTATTAAAGGCGAATGTGTCTGACTGCCCGGCTGAATTTAAATTTAAACACATAAACCCTATGATAGTTATTAAAGCTTTCCGGCAAATAAAAGTCAAACTGACCGAAGATCTTTGGGGAATGTCTATCAGAGTTTGTACATCCATAGTTGAGACAATAGCACCATACTTAGCTTTAATTTTTAATTTGTGTGTCGATCAAGGAGTTTTCCCGGACTTAATGAAATACAGTAAAGTCATACCTCTGTTTAAATCCGGAGATAGTAAAGATACAAATAATTATAGACCTGTATCCGTGTTGCCAGTTTTTAGCAAAGTGTTTGAAAAGGTAATGCTAAATCAAATGCTCAATCATTTTAACACCAACAGAATCTTACACGATCAACAGTATGGTTTCACCAAGGGACGTTGTACAACTGACGCCGGTGTAACCTTATTAAAGCACATATTTACTGCGTGGGAAGAGTCCCAAGACGCCATTGGAATTTTTTGTGACCTCTCCAAAGCATTTGCTTGCGTAAATCACGACACATTACTTTTGAAACTTGAGCATTACGGACTAGGGAAACTTGCACTTAGTTTGGTAAAATCTTATTTGAGTGATAGACATGTGCAAATAAATGGTGTTAATTCACAGGGTTTAAAAGTAAAAATGGGGGTACCGCAAGGCTCAATATTGGGTCCTTTCCTCTTTCTAGTATATATAAATGATCTCCCCTATTTATTGAAAAACCAACCTCAAAATATGGTGTTATTCGCTGATGACACTTCCCTAATTTTTAAGATAAATAGACGGGCCCAAAATCTAGATGACGTGAATAATGCCCTACTTCAGGTCCATAATTGGTTCACAGCAAACAATTTAGTGTTAAATGAAAAAAAAACGAAATGCGTAAGATTTGCTTTACCGAATGTTAAAAGTAGCGATTGTGATATAGTATTGAATAAAGAGAAACTTGAATTTGTAGATAAAACGGTTTGGGGATTACGCTTGATTCAAGGCTACAATGGGGTTCTCATTTAACATCTCTTGCGGGGCGGCTAAGTTCAGCAGCGTATGCTATAAGAAAAATCCGTCAATATACTGATGTAGATACCGCTAGACTGGTCTATTTTAGTTACTTTCATAGTATTATGTCTTATGGCATTTTAATGTGGGGACGGGCTGCAGACATTGAGTCTATATTTATTCTGCAAAAAAGAGCCATCAGAGCCATATATAATCTTCGTAGGCGCGATTCTCTAAGGGAACTGTTTAAGGAAATTAACATCATGACGCTACATTGTCAATACATCTACGAAAACATAATGTATGTAAGAAAAAATCTACATCTTTTTAATAAAAGAGGTGACAGACACAATTACAGTACTAGAAATAGAGACCAATTAGTTCAGCCAGGCTTCAGACTCGCTAAAGTAGACTCATCTTTCATGGGGTACTGTTTGAGATGCTATAATAAAATTCCACAAAGTATTCTTGAACTGAATGAAACGAAATTTAAAACATGCATTAAACGCACACTATGTAAGAAAGCATATTACAAGTTGGACGATTATATCACTGATAAAAATGCTTGGCTCAATGCCGGTCCTGCTCCACAAGAACAGGGGCGCCTAAATTGATAGCATTAAATAGTATTGTTGGAGCTGCTGAAGATTGTATAACTATCTTTGCATTGTATAGATTCAATCTCTTTTGTATTATATAGCCGCCTAGCCCATATTGTGTGAGTACTATGTACTAGAAAGCTGTCATTCGCTGGAAACCTGCGTCTTTTCTTGACTTGAATGTGCCCTGGCGGTTAGGAGTATGTCATGCTCACTCAAATGTCTCGCTGATGGTGGCACGTGTGTCGGATCATTTAGTTCCCTTCAAAATGGTGTTGAATGGTGCTGATACATGCGTCATGTTCGTGAACGGGCGCTGTCAGTTGTGACTGGTCATCTCTTATTTGCCACGGCTTATTTGAATTAATTATTTTATTTTTGAATTGTTTTTACTATGGACACTTTTAACGTACATATCTTGCTGCATCGTTCTCACATAATGTACCATCTCAAAATGAATGATGTAACCAAGGTTTTGTTAAAGTATTCTGATTTAAAAGAGTGTCCATGGAGTTTCTTGCCCGTTCTTCTCCATAGAGATCTAAGTTAGGGAATGGGCAACTACAGTACTTTCACAGTTTTTGTGCCTTGTGACTGGGACTGTAGCTTTATTTTACTGTTGCCTTTGTTTCGACAACTCAAAAGTGCCTGTAACTGGCCTACTTGAAATAAATGCTTTGATTTTGATTTTGACTAGGCCTCTCCTCTACTAAGGGAGAAGGTCATATTCTTTAAAAATCGTAGCACCGACGTCCTCTACTGCATCCAGTCAGCCCTAGCAACCCTTTTCACGGACGGTCCGTCTACCAAGGCGTCTTAAGCAATGGTGTTGAAGCCCAGTCTCAACTCCAGGACTGGTTGGCTCCGTCGACCATCTGTCCTTCGACAAAGCATGGCCAGCCCTTTGCCACTAGTTTCCTGACCTGTGTAAGCATTGACTTTTGATTATTTTAATTATAGGATGAGGCAGCTTCAGGGAGCTATTCATCTGATGACTCGGCAATTCAAAAAGCCCCTTCATCTGATGATGGTGATTATGGTAAGTTCTAACGATCTAGGCTAGAGGCTAGTGCTCGTTTTTTCACCTAAATATGAGACAATGTGATGAATACTAGAGATGGTTCTTTTTTTTAGCAATTTGAAAGAAAAGTAGTTATTATTTTTAGAGGTGCTATACAGAAACACAGGTTTGTAATGCATCATCCGACGCAGACGGATGGTAAAGCGAATATATGTAGATATACGTTCAAAAAACTGCCTCGTTGGTCTAGTGGACGCAAGCACAACTGCTGAGCATAAGGTCCTGGGTTCGATTCCCAGGTCGGGCAAAGTGTTATTGTGTTTTTCCATCAGGAATTTTGAGTTGATGGCAATCGGCTCGCCCCCAATTACGTGGGACTTAAAACACACCAAATGTTCTGTCTGTCCCTATGTATGCTTAGATCTTTAAAACTACGCAACGGATTTTGATGCGGTTTTTTTTAATAGATAGAGTGATATAAGAGGAAGGTTTATATGCATATTTTCCACCCGTGCGAAGTCGGGGCGGGTCGCTAGTGAAGAAATAAAACAAATCCAATTTATTGGATTCCCATAAAGTTTCTGAAAAAAAAATCTTGTACCTTGGTCGTCTTAGTATGATAAACTGAATTCACCCCATCAGTCTGCGGAAGCCTGTCCCTTACACCCTGTATAATTATGGTTTCAGACTCTAGTAACTGTATTTCCTTCCAGAACTCGACAGCAAATCACGAAGTTTTCCCTGCATGATTTGCAAAAAATCTTACGCCACTTCCAGCAATCTTCAACGTCACTTACTACTCCACCAAAACCCTTTGAAATGCCAACAATGCGACGGGCAGTTCCTCAACAAAATACGCTTGAAAAGTCACATTTTTAACCGACACACACAACCGATCGCAGGCGATAGGGTATATCCCTGCGATGAATGCTTAAAAACATTCAAGACTTCTTCGAACTTACAACAGCATAAAAAGACCCATTTAGTCGAAAAACCTTTTCAATGCACCAAATGTTCTCAAAGTTTCTCTTTTAAAAGCAATTTCCAGAAACATCAAACGAAACCCTGTCCCATAACACCTTCGAAAGACCCTTTAGTATGTAAAATCTGCGATAAGGTCTTCGAGAAGGAGTATTTATTGAAATCTCATTTGCGAAAGCATGATACCGACAGACCTTTTGCTTGTGAGGAGTGTACTATGGCTTTTAAGCATAAAAGCACTCTTATGCGTCATATGCACGTACATAGCGGGGTTAGACCATATCCTTGTCCACATTGTGGAAAAACTTTTACTAGTTCTGGTCTCCTAAAGCCCCATTTAAGAGTCCATACCGGTGAGAAGCCTTACAAATGTGAAGTGTGCCCGAAAATGTTTGCACACAAACACAATATGCAAAGACATATGTTAGGACACGAGAAAATTAAACACACAGTTTGTGATATATGTCATAAAGAGTTTCCCAGAGAGAGTAGGTTGAGGTATCACATGAAGACACATGTCAATGAGAAGTTCTTCATATGTAAAGTTTGTCCGAAACGGTTTTCGCATAAACAGAATGTTATAAGGCATTATTCTAGAAAACATCCAGGAAAAACGTATAGCTGTGAAGAAACAGATGCTTCTGTTGCGGCTAAAGTATGGGATACGGTGAAGAAGAGATTTGATGATGATGAAGCTGAGGAAATTCTGGGTTGAAATTTTAAATCTTCCCTCATTAAGGTGAAGGTGAAGGGTAGCCTGCGAATTTCTAATTTTCTTAGTTTTTTTGCAATTTGCAGGTCAGTGTTGGGTTGTATATTCATTAAAAATGATTTGCGGCCCTAACAAATATGGCTTTACAGAATTACACAGGGTGTAAACGGACCCTTCACATAGACGTCAACCAAGCAATCTGTATGCCAAACTAAGTAACCCTACACATAAATTATTGCTGGGAAACGACTTTTTTTTTGGGGTGAAAAATCACGTTTTACGGTAAAACTCAATGTAACGCACTCAAAACATTGTGCTGATGGATGCTTTGAATAGTGAACAGGTCATTGAGGTAATTAAAGTCAATTTATAACCTTAAAAACTAGTATTTTAAAAACAACTTGTGAAAAAATTGGAACTGTGATCTCAAATATCTCCGTAACTAGAAGGTTCCCAAGTATGGTCCAAAACAAAAAAAAGATCGCAATGACGGGGAGAACAAGTGCCTTTCGGCTTCGTTAAGGCTCTTTTTACACCCTTTATTCATTAAAATCATCAATACAACCCTCCAAGTTCATTTATACCCATTGAATGACTTTCATGAAATGGGATTGAATGAACTTAGAGGACGTATTTTGTTTAAGATACAGCCTGAAACTGACCTGCAAATTGCAAAAACCTAAGAAATTTTGAACTTCGCAGGCTACCCTGGCTATTTCTATTAAACTAGCTTGGTGATTCTAGCGCTATTTTGTTTTAAGCTGGCTAGCTAAAGATGTTTTAATTAACTGATAAAAAATTCTAATTGAAACTATTAAAATTGTGTAATAGAGACGTCATTAGTATTTTAGAAAAAATATTGTTGTAGGAGTGAAATAACTTTAAGATTTTTATTAGAAAAAAATATATGTTAGAAAATGATGTTTATGTGTTTAGTTAGTAGAATTTTATAGTAAATAGTAGAGGGTAAGATGTTTTGTAAATAAATATATTAATTTACTAAATACATATTGCGAACTCTCACACAATGCTCTGTGGTATTTTGCGATTACATCTGCCTATGTTTCTGCCTAAAGGCTAAACCATTGAATTGATTCACAAACTAAACTATTATTACGAAGTATGTACCGAGTTCGAAAAATAACAAGGCATTAAATAGCTATTAACGCAGCGCCATCTCTGACCACAGGACGTCACGACCACACCCGTGGTTCTATGGCGCCACTTCAGATCCATAAATAATCAATAATCATATTTTTTGTCTGACTTTATTTTATCTATGTTACCAAAACTTAAATTAGCTGAATTGCATTGCATTTTGAAACGAGCAGCAACGTTTTTTTTATTCCTTCACCTTCGAGACAAGAATTGAACTCAAGTCATTAACAATAGCATAAATACGCAAAAAATATGATTTTTATTGGTATTTTTGAAATAGTGGCGCCATCTACAGGTAACATAGATGTCATACAAATTAGTATAATAACGCCATCTAGCGGCAGACACTCGACACTTGATACAAATAAGATATTTTTTAAACTGTTATGTTAAAGGTAGGGTATTAATAAATAGTTGTTAGCTTTTGCGTGTATTTAAGATTTTCATCATGGCAATACAAAATGGTTGTTATTTGTAGAAAAATTGTATGTAATTATTAGTTTATTATTGTAATATATTTTGTTCAGTGTTCCACATTGGCTCTGGATCGAAAGATTTAGAGGTAATCCGGGAGGCCTTTTCCCAGCAGTGGGATGATTTTGTGTATTATAAAGGGTATAAATAGACAAAGGCACTTGTTCTCCCCGTCTTTGCGATCATTTATTTGTTCTAGACCATACCTGGGAACCTTCTAGTTACGGAGATATTGGGGGTCAAAGTTACAACTTTTTCACAAGTTTTTTTTAAATACATGTATTTAATGTAAGATTTTTACTTAACAAACCTCCACGACCCCCGTACTATTCAATCCATCCATCAGCACTATGCTTTGAGTGCTTTTCATCGAGTCCTACCGTAAAACGTAATATTTCACCCTAAAAAAAAAAAGTCGATTCCCAGCAATAATTTTTGCGTACGGACGGCTATGTGAAGGGTCTGTTTACACCTTGTATCTAAGGGCGTTAGTTGCCAACAACATAATAAATAAGTAATAATCATAAAGTGATTATTACTTATTTATTATGTTACAACTCAGCAAAGCAACTGTCCTTTCAAAGTTACTTTTCTGATGTAAGTCTTATGTCAACGGGAATAAGATCACTGTACAGTCTACATCTGCCTAGCCTTTTTCCAACTTTATTGGGGTCTGCTTCCAGTCTTACCGAATGCAGCTAAATACTAGTATTTTACAGACCTCCACAACCCAGTTAGTACTGGGTAATACTGTACCCTAAGACTAGCTGTCAGACTTTCGGGCCACTGACTACCTGTAACGACTCTCAAAGATCTACAAATACTCCCGTATTTGTAGATCTCTCAATAGTTTAACATGCTTTCCGAGGCATGGAGGAAACTCAGTATGGTCACCCATGCACAGACCGACCTTGGCAAGAACGGCCTAACCTTGAAGATCGACCCGTGTGACTGTTATTATTTAGCCACGAGCTACTCAATAATATCACTGTACAGTATGACCACTGTAAGTTTGTAGTTTTAAGGTAGTGCTCCATGTCAAGAAAACATGCATCGAAATGTCAAACTTGGTATATTTATTTTAGTTCTGTGTTCCCCCCCCCCCCCCCCCCCTGCACAGATAAGTTGGTTGTAGCGTAAACTGCAAAACCAGAGATAAATAACAATTTAAGGACAGTAAAAGGGATCACACTTATTCAGCTCTGTTCAGCTTTTATCTATAGGAAACAACGATTTTGTATGGATATGCGCACGCTGACCGGATGGTTCAGCTTACCGCGTCGATTCAGAAAAATCCTTGTTTTCTATGGACAAAAGCTGAACAGAACTAAATAAGTGTGGTTAGTCCCTTAGAATGGTGAGGCAATTGCGTTTTCTTATAACAGATTGTTTTGGCAGTGAAGACAGGGGCGCAGGCAGGGCTTCTTCAATAATGCTTGAAAATTCCAATAAAAAGGTTTAATGTTCGTTGTTACATTTTTTACGAGAGACTTGTCACGTACGCACGGTCCTCTGCATTATGCTCACTGGCGCTGCGGGCGGACGCTTCTGGAAGCTATCGCTCTCAATCGTTTTATCGATTGCCTGATAAAACTCGTTAGATGGCGTTGCTTGACGTAACACAGATGATATACGATGGTAGCCGAAGCACACAATTTGTGAACATTATGTGATTTTGTTTCGAGTATTAGCAGCCAGCACCACCAAATAAAAGTTGTATTATTAAGATCTCATATTTTTATTCCACTGCTAAGGCCATGGTTTTATTTATTAATTCAACATACCTTAGATGACGCTATGTTTACTATTACAAAAGTTTATTTATTTAAGGCCATGGCAAGTCAATTACTGAGGCCCTAACACGACCGCGTGGTGTAAGCCTAAAGTAACTACGTCGATTTTGGAATAAAAAAACCAAAACATAAATCAAATAAACAAAAATCCACAAGCACAAGCAGTACCATCCATAGATATAAAGAATTATATATTTTTTAAATTATAAAATATTATAAGTGAAACGAGTATTTTAAATGTTAAACTCGAAATATTTACGTTACGTCTCAGACCAACAAAAAAAGGAAAACGTCTCGCTGCGAACATCAAAAATGAAGTCTGTAAAAAATTACCAAAATGTATAAGGAGTGAAGATAATGTCCGCAAATTCAAAACTAAATTGTATTTATTTCTAATAGATAAGACATATTACTCCATTGAAGAATATTTAAATGATAAAATATGACATTACCAGCCCTTTCTTGTAATTTACCATCATTGACATGCATGTGAAAATAAATTATTATTAATACAATTAATTGACATTATTTACAATATTATAGAATATGACATTACTAGTCCTTTAATATAATTTACCATTGACATGCATGAAAACATAAATTATAATTGATTAATTATTTCTTAATAATACATTTAATTTACATTATTTACTTGAACTTGGCTTAATTGTATTGAATGAATTCATATTTATTTCTAAAAAAAACCAATACACCAGTACACCAATTTCATTGGTAGGACATAGAGCTCAACTAAAATGTATTACATAAAACCTTTATCTATTTTATTTATTTATATTAGTACATGGAGGACTTACAGCTAATAAAAACAAACAAACAAGGAAACCATAGTCACCAGAAAGCCAATTACAAATCCTCACGTATAGACTTTGAATAAAAAAAATTATGGTGTGAGCTCAAAAACAGAAAATAATCCGCTTTAATTATTGTAATAATACCTGTGTTCACAAATAAAGATTGATTGAAGTCACCTTTTTATCTATGTGTGTGTCGAAAGGTTGCCATTTGTTAAATTTTTTCCCTATAATTTGGGGAATAATATATAATATATATAATATCTTACTGGTACACCAGTAAGATATTGTTGAGGGATATTGTGGGGTTACGTTTACACCGCGCGCTCGTAGTAGGGCCTCCGATAATATCTGGTTTTTCCGGTTAAATAAATAAGTGATTTAAGATTTAGTTTAAAAACTTTACTATATGAGTAGTTATAGTAACCAAGTTGTAATATGATTGATGTGTTATTAACTTTTTTTTGGTTGTTAATTTTGTAAGTTATCTCGAATTTTGCTGTAATTAATAAAAAGTGCTTGTAATTTATATGTTTTTTTTATTTCATACCATCACGCCCTAAATCCCTGAAAGTTTAAGCAGAGGTGAACATTATAGTTACGTTTTTAATTCGGAGAAGGGACTTGAGCTTCTCAAAGCCAGTAACCTATCAGACCTATTAAAATTACATGACCCTAATACGCTTACTAATAACCTAATCTAAATACTGCAAGATTGTGTCACACTCAGTACAATTACTCTGAATATACCTTTTAAAAATAGAATCCTAAAACCATGGATGACAGTTGGCTTATTGCGCTGTATTTTGAATAGAAATCGTATGCAAAAGAGACTTAGGCTTGACCCATACAACGAGGTGCTGAAAATTACATACAAAAGGTATCGTAATTACTGTTATACCATTATTAGAAAACAAAAACGTAAACATGATAGAGATCAACTTTCTAAAGCGCACCGAAATCCTAGAAAAACATGGGATATTATTAACCACATCACACAACGAAAACCTAAAAAAACAAATAATTCGGAACTGCTAGAGGTACTCACTACCCCACAAAACTCTGTCGACATGGTTAATGAGTACTTCTGTAAAATAGGCAAAATTCTTGCTGAAAACATCACAACTTCTCAGTCCTCAGCAGGAAATAATATAAACCCTGACTCATTCTCGGCAGACAGTCCTTTGGCCTCATCTTTTGTTCTTCTCGATACAGACCCCGACGAAGTTCGAGCCACTCTACTGAGCCTGAAATCAGATAGCGCCCCCGGTTGGGACAAAATACAAGTCAACTTTCTAAAATCCGCACACGAACAAATTGTACCAATCGTAACCCACTTAATTAACCTATGCTTCGAGCAGGGAGTTTTCCCGGACGCTTTGAAAGTAGCCCTTATAACGCCTGTGTACAAGTCTGGTGATAAGTCTGATCCGTCGAACTATAGACCAATTTCCGTCCTACCGTCCATGTCAAAAATCCTCGAGAAACTTATTAACTCACGCCTAATTAAATTCCTCTCTAAATATAAAATACTGTCGCCTTCTCAGTTTGGGTTTAGACAAGGAAAGTCTACTGAGGATGCTGTTCTGTCACTAACTTCTGCTCTGGCAGACGGTGTGGATAGTGGAGCCAAGTGTCTAGCTGTTTTTCTTGACCTCAAAAAGGCCTTTGACACAGTGTCTGTCCCCTTACTTTTACAGAGGCTAGAACGCATCGGCATAAGGGGTCCCGCTATCGAACTTCTTAAATCCTACCTCAACAATCGCAAACAAACGGTTAAAATTGCGATGTACACCAGCTCCGAGTCAACCGTCACCTTCGGAGTCGGCCAGGGCAGTGTCCTTGGGCCGACCTTATTCCTTATTTACATTAATAACCTCTGTAACATGAAGATTGACGGCGGGCTCATTTTCTCGTACGCCGACGACACTGCCATTGTCTTCACTGCTAAGACCTGGGCTAATGTTGGTAGGTTGGCCGAGCGTGGTCTTACGAAGATAGCAGCCTGGCTAAACCATAGTCTCCTCACATTAAATGCCTCAAAATCCAACTATATCTGCTTTACTAAGTATAATAACTCGCAACCGTCTCAAGATTTTCAAATAAAAATCCACATCTGTCCCAACGCCCCAACTCCCGACTGCTCTTGTCTAAAAATTGACAGGTTACAGCATACCAAATATCTAGGTGTCATGATTGACCAGCGCCTGTCCTGGCACATGCACACCGAACTTATTATGAAAAGAGTTAGGAAACTGATATGGACTTTTAAAACACTGCGACATGTGGCCTCAAAGCAACTTCTGAAGCAAGTATACATATCACTGGCCCAATCTATCCTCATGTACTGTCTGTCTTGCTGGGGAGGGACAACAAAAATAAAATTTTTAGAACTTGAGAGGGCGCAGAGAACCGTACTCAAAGTAACTTTAAGTATCTTTAAACCTTATAGATACCCCACCCACAGCCTCTATATATTATCTGATCTTTTGTCTGTAAGAAAACTCTATTTGCTTCAGCTTATACTAAGAAAACACACATCCCTCCCGTATGATCCCTCTAAGCCTAGAAGCAGAAGGAGCTACTTAGTCGCTCCAACTGTCAAGGTTAGATCTACTTTCGCTAAAAGGCAATACTCAAGGCAATCATCTTATCTATACAACTTGATGAATAAAGAATTACGTATATAACCCATGAAGCTCCGGGACTGTAAAAAAGTTGTAACCGATTGGCTTAAAACTAAAACCTACGACGATGTTGAGTCTATTGTATCTACTTTACAATAACCAAATTAGTCACACTTGGGTTGTTGTCCGTATGGTTGGTGTAAGTAGACTTGTTTTCGCTTTTTTCGATCCCAAGACATTGTCACAGGGCTAACCGCCAACCGGCAACCGACAACCTACTTTTGAACCCACGCTTACACCAACCTGTGCTGGCATCGCCATTCGGTCTTACCAGCATTGGTCTCCATCCCATGGTTGGTGTCGGGTTGGAAGTATCTTGTGATATTAATTGTGATAGGTGAACTAAGTATTGTTTATTATAACTCATACACCACACAACCTCACTATTCAATGTTCACACTCGCACCCATACTCACTCATACACTCATACACTCACACAATCACTCATGACACACATACCACATGAACACGCGCAATCTGGCCTTTTCTCTGCATAACGCTTATTCATATGCAGAGCTGTTTGTATAATTTTAAGTTACCCCTTTTATTTTTAGTCTTGCATGTTTACATTGTCTACATTTCAATTACATAAAAAAAATTATAAGTGGAAGTGCGGAGTCTCCCAATACAAGCAATTCCTTGCTTAAAAGGTGACCTCCAATAATAATCATTAATTATCTAAAAAATAAAAGAAGCCATGGAATTGACGAACTTCCACCCACCTTATTAAGACAATGCGCTGACGAACTAACTTTGTCATTTTACATACTACTTAACCAATCTTTTGAAGAAGGCATTTTTCCCGAATTATTAAAAAAAGCTCTTATAAAACCGATCCACAAGAAAAATATAAGAACTGACCCAAATAACTATCGCCCCATTGCTCTTCTACCAACAGCCTCAAAAATATTTGAGAAAGCCATGTGCAATCGTGTATATGCATTTTGTGAGAAATATAATATATTCAATGACAGTCAGAATGGTTTTCGCAAAAACCGATCTACCGTTTTGGCTGTTTATAAATATGTACAAGAAGCACTCAATATAATTAATAATAAAAAATATGCTGTAGGATTGTTATTAGACATGACAAAAGCTTATGATAAGGTACAATTTGATATATTATTAAATAAACTATATAACATCGGCATCCGCGGAAAAAGCTACGAATGGTTTACATCATATTTAAAAAACAGAGAACAAGTTGTAGAAGTAGAACATTACAATCATAAATCAAAAGAAATAGAATTAATACGATCACAAAACACACCCATAAATGCTTCTATACCACAAGGAAGCGTAATAGGGTGCCTACTATTTCTCGTTTACATAAACGACCTTCCCAACCACATTAATGAGTCATGCGTATTATTCGCCGATGACATCTCTATCTTAACATCTTGTGATAATAATATAAATTTAAACCAAAAACTTACTTCTACACTTGACACTACAACACAACGGATGAACGAACACAACCTTGAAATTAACTTTAATAAGACAAAAATAATAACTTTCTACCCACGACAAAAAGTCCCTTTAACTATAAGTTTAAAATACAACGGATTAAAATTAGAAACAGTAAATAAATTCACACTTTTAGGCCTCGATATAGATTCACACACAGATTGGAATATTCAAAAAGTTAAAACGAAATTATCTAAGTTCTCATACGCACTCCGAGAAATAAAGAAGACAACAGACCTTAAAACAGCAATGGTAACATATTACGCATACGCATTCGCATGGCTCAAGTATGGAGTTATATTATGGGGAAATAGTACAGACGCGCCAACATTATTAACTCTGCAGAAAAAAATGGTTAGAATATTAACAAATATCAAAGAAACAGACTCCTGTAAGCCCCACTTTAAAGAACTTCAAATATTAACACTGCCTTGCCTCTACATACTTGAAATTTGTAAATTTGTACGAAAATATCCCCAGTTCTATACCAAAAGAGGACACATCCAAAATAAAATTTTACTCAGACATGAAAATAGACTTAACATACCCACTTCAAGATTAAAAATGCACTCTTCTAGTTCATTTGTTATGTCTATAAAAATATACAACAAACTACCGGAAGACATTGAAAATACTAATAACAATAATATATTCACCAATAAACTTAAACAATTACTAATCAATAAAAGTTACTACACCTTTAACGAATACTTTGACGATAAATTTAAACAATAATAAAAACCATTGTGACATTTTTCTGATATAATACCGACATTTCAATTTAAATTTGACTTTGAATTAATTTATTTATTTAATTTAAAACTCGAAAATACTGTTCATTTAAAATAACTATACTAAATAGCGCACCTTTCAATCCAATTATCCAATTTATTTAAAAAATACTGTAAAAAAAGTTAATTTTAGATTATTATTATAACTTATAATTTTAGTATATAATGGTGCAATAAAATAAACTAAAACCAAATATTACATTTAAGACTTATAAATTTATTAGTACTCAATTAAATATAATTATGATCTATAATGTAAATACCACAAAAGCCATTTTACTATTTGAATTTAATATTTCTTAACTTTTTAAAAAGCGCCTTCATCCTCTCTCCTATTACCAATTAATTTAACTTTGCTGTGCCCGACAGGGTCCATAATTGAGTCAATGTTTTAACATACCAACTGTTTTATTTAACATTATGGAATGCAATAAAGTATTGAGTATTGAGTATTGAGTAATATGTATCTAAACGCCCATTGTAATTGAAATAAATATATATATTTTTTTTTTTTATAGTACAAAACACCCAGATTTTTTCAGTTAAGTTATAGACCCATGTAATAGGGGCGTAACCTATTGCCATCTACCCCAGTACCCCATACATTTGGGTCGAGTAGATATTGAAATTTTGTATGGAACAGCTGATAATTTTTTCGCATTTACGATATTGGATACATAAAGTTGTTCAGTTTGAGATGGTCTGCAGCATATCCTTTCAGATGACTATACCCTTTCTGTTACACCCAGTATATGCATAGCAAGCCCATATTGTCCCACTGCTGGGCAAAGGCCCTCTATTCCTTTCAACGGTCACGCTTCTGTGCTACTTCTTTCCAATTCTCAAGGAAGACATCCAGTTCGTCCCGCCATCTCCTTCGTGGTCTGCCGCGACCGTGTCACTGTTTCAGGGCACTAATCCTGAACTTTACGGGCACACAGCCCGTTCGGCATGCGACAGCCATGTCCTGCCCAGTCTCATTTAAGTTGGGCAGCCTTTTGAGCCACGTCAACAATTTGCTTTTTGGTGCGCAGTGTAGTGTTTCGAACACGATCTGTTAATTTTACACCTAAGATACTGCGCTCCATAGTAGGTACCAACGTCACAAGCACATTCATGTCACACAACCTAAAAAAAATCACAAACCTCCCACTAATGATTTGGAAATCGCTTTTACTGTATATTCAGGGATTAATAGCGAATACAATAATCCATAGGTGCTTCGAGGACGCTATATTTTGAGGTCAGCTAATTCAATGTAGGAACTACGCCTGACCAATGTCCTTTATTTATTTTTGACCTGGAACCTCTGGTTTGAGAGATATTTGCGAAAAACTGAAAAAGGGGATTCCAAGTTGTATTTGAGGATTGCAAGAAAAACAACTGAAGAAACGATAAAAATATAATATATATTTATGATCATATCACATAACGCTTTACATAATCAACGCACAACATAGGTTACACCATTTTCATTACTTCATCTGCTCAGTAGCAAAAAGCCCGTTTACACGAGGCCAGTTTACAATAAGCCATAGCATGTGAATTTGTGACTTGCACGCTATTTTGAACTCTGTCTGAGATGTAATTTAGTTCATTATAAAATGAAAAACTGCTTGCATTTGCTCGAAATTTGAATACCAGTAATGTGTTGAGTTAAGCAAGTTTTAAGTCCAAATTCCTAATTCAGAAACCTGGATGGTCATCGTATTCGAGTTTTTTGTTTTTCACTAGAATTTTATAGTTCTATAATATATATTAGCAGGGACATTATCGCCTGTAAAGAAAATCGCCTCGTGTAAACGAACTATTTCGTTGTAGGTACTTATTGTTGCATTGGTGTTTCGCACCGCATTGATTCCACCCTTAATGTTCTCTACCCTTTTCTTTTTAAGCAATTTATACAGAGGAGACTTGTTGATAACCGTTTTATTATACCTATTTATCATTAGGCAAACGTCAACTTCCAGTCTCACCGGATGCAGCTGAATACCAGTGTTTACATGAAACGACTGCCTATCTGAGCTCCACAACCCAGTAAGTCCTGGGTAATATGGTACCTCTTGGTAAGACTGGTTATCAGACTTTCGGGCCACTGACTACCTGTAACGACTGTCAAAGATCTACAAATGGCAGCCGGGATCAACGGCGTTTGGAGGACGCGATAAGATAACCCGCGAAATTCAAATTTTCTTATTTTTTTGCAATTAAGAGGTCAGTGTCAGGTTGTATGTTGATTAAAATATGATTCGCGAGCGTAACAAATATGGCTTTACAGAGTAATTATCATTCAAATCATTAATACAACCCTCTAAATTCTGAAGACAAACGTAAGCGGTCGCGAATCATATTTTGTTCAACATACAGCCTGACACTAATCTGCAATTTGCAAAAAACCTTTAGAAAATTTGAATTTCGCGGGCTACCCTTCCGAGGCACAGAGGGGTCTCGATATTTTCACGACCTGTCTTAGTCCATATATAATGTGTCCGGTCATGGACTAGCGATATTCTAGGTATTATAAAATAACAATTTTAATACACAAATACACTACACACTTGGGTCCAATCCACTTCCCTGCTATTTGGCAGCCATTTTGTTTTTTCATAAAAAAAAAAAACATATTTCACGAAGTTTTGGTCTTACTGAGATAAAAATAGCTTATAAGGAGGGCAAAGATATTGTCTATCGTTTACATTATGTAGGTTTACGTAATCGTAACTTTAAGAAAAAAGAAATTAAACTCCAAAAAAATATCAAAAAATTATGCATTTATCAACATTTTTTTGATAACAAATTCTTTGCAAATCAACAAATTTGTAAAATAGAATAGTTGTTATATAAGTACCTTAAGTATCGCTAGTCCAAGACCGGACACATTGTGTAGCAGGAAATACACATTGTGTCCGAAACTTAAATCAACAACAAAATGTTCAGGTTGACGCGCCACTAACCCTTCAATCCGTCTCTACGGATATATCAATTATAGGCTAAAGTCACCTCTGTATACATCACGATACACTCCAACAAAATCAAATAAATAATTAATACACAGATTCTACACATGTAACACATTTCATATGATAGCGACAACATCAATTTTACTTCTTAATTTATTTAAAATACAGTTTTAATTAAAGAAAGGTAGATTAACGCAAAATCACATTTATGGACGCGAGGTGACAGTTCTTGTTTAGTCGAGCTCGTCATGATTACTTTGACATGTTGGGATCAGCTCCCAGTCTAATTGAATGTAGCCGTACACAAATATTAAGCGCAGGTAACACCGCCATCTAGCGAGCGAGCGAGCGAACCGGGCGAGGCATCGTTTCACCTCTTTTCACACACCGAACTACCGAAAGAGTTGAAACAAAGTATGAAAACAGGCTCGCCCGGCTCGCTCGCTGACGGTGTGGCCTGCGATTTACTAGTTCCCTCTTCGGTCTGTTTTAGTGACCACGTTAATTTACTTTTCTTTTGACATCAAATGTAATAATAAACATCCATATAAACTGTTCATCATATACTATATTGACAAGTTAAACACCCTTCTTTCCGATTGACTATAACTTTACCAGCCCGTTCGGTAGTACCTAAGAGTTTGTCAGCATTATGCTACTGTTCGCTGTGCTGTAATCTATTTAGTTCGCTTCTTAAGATGCAAGATGGAAGGGACACTGGCGCCAAAACACATCATTCTAAACTCATAGAAATTTTTCTTCGGCAAATTAAAAAGAAACCAGCTGTGTCATTTTGGCCGCTGGTTTTGGTGTTTGAATACGTGGTAACCGTTTTAACGTCAGTGTCACTTCCACCCTGTATAATTAACCTTTTAACCGACTGAGCATAAATGCACGCCCTCCACGCCAAGCCACAATTTTACCTACCATTTTGTCAGATATTTGTGTCGTTTGGCGTACAGGGCACGCTATGGCTATTAAAAGCTTAAGGAACAAATAAGACGCGTTGCGATGTCCTTTGCTACGCTTGAAACAAAGAAGCGATGTCGCGAAACGTACTTCCTTGTATATCATTCACACATTTGACGTAAAACGTGTTTCTGCGAAGCACAGCACAGAGCAGCATAGTGTTGACAAATTAGCTTAGCATCTACTCTTTATTCATATTTCAGTGTGAATTAGGTATTAAATAACTTTGTGTTATGCAAGCATTGAACATTTGGCTGCTATAGAAGTTTTCACTCTAATATAATACCTATATATTTCCTTACACAATCCAGTCGGTTTCAAGTCTTCTTCTCACACTTATGTTATAATTTCTAAACATTAAAAGTGATATTGACAGTGCACCTATTACTTTTATAGAAGTTGATTACTTAAATTCACTTTTATAGCACGACAATTTTCGAACTAAAATTTAAGTGTCATGAAGTTCTGTTCAGTCAGCAACAAAAGTCCGTTAACACCTTTTTACAAATCTTGCAACTAAATTTTGAAATAGTTATCCCAACCAATTGAGCTGAAATTTTGCACAGACGTATAGTTTGGATGACAATGGATGGCTACCTAAGTGACGTCATTCTAAATCCAATATGGCGGACTGACCCAATGATGACGGACGATATGGGTATCAATAAAACCAGTTTGCAGAAAAGAATACGAAAAAACATGACGTCACGCCTATATAAAAGCTTGTTTTAAGAAAGTGTTTTACAATGAGCTTGTTATATCACATTTATACTAATAAAAACATCAAACTGGTGTTAATGGACTTTAGCGACTGCACCTTAAGTACCCCCTGATTTTTATTTAATCGAAATAATTGCATAGACTATACAAAGCTTTAAGAGATAGGTACACTGCTATGATAACGTTACTATGTATGTAAATGTGCTTTTTTTTAAACACATTTGTTCTACCTGTACATAATTCATGTACAAACGCCAGCACATCAACCTAGTACAATCTGTCAAATTAATTTAATAGATTTTCGACTTTATCGCTAAAGCATTAGGTTCAAGATTAACTGAGAAAATTTGAGAGTTTCGGATAGTTGGATGTGTTGTCGTCTGTACTTTAATATACAACACACCAGTAGCGAAGGGTCAATTTTTGTAGGAGGTAAGCCGGAGTACATATCTTTAATGTGATTATATTATTTGTCTATAGAATACTGACTGCGACATTTTTCAAAGGGAAGCCGGTAGGAATCGAGTTGTATGGAACCTTCGCCACTGTAACACACCACTATATTTTCTTCGCAGGATTAGTCCCAATATAACAATAATAATGCAGTTTGTGTACCGGTTGATAATTTAAATAAATATCGTGCCTTTATTTCTTACTAGATGTAGGTAAACAACATGTATTATAAAGCGACGATTCCCGATGGCCACCAGTGACCACCGCCTTGTCCACCAGTGGCGAAGCGACACAATTTTTAAAAATAATTCTCGCTCTCCTCCATACGGTGGACTGAAACACCTCCTTTTAAATTTGTTCCCCTTAAGGCACCACTGGGAATCATCGTTAAAAAGGTGTGGACATATTTAAGGTACACACACACCACTGTAGATAATGCATTCATAAAAAATGCTGATTTTTATTATAGGATACATTCTACACACACAAAATGTATTTACTTAAAACACACACACATACAGGGTGACTGGATCTGGACCCACCATAGCAAATTCGCATGTAGAGGAGGTCATTTAATAATTATTAGATCAGGAAGATCCCCAGCTAAAGTTTTATAGTTTAAGAGATATGTCAATTTTTATATTTTATTGAGATGTTTCCAAAATTTGACATTCAAGCATTCATCTTCAGTTTTTTTTCATTATTTTAGTATTTTTTTATTATTTCATAAACATATGTGATTAAAATACGTCGGAAGTTCAGACAAAATAGGGTTTAAAAAAAAAAATGAAAATCTCAATAAATAATAAAAATTGACATATCTCCCAAACTATAAAACTTTAGCTAGGGAAAGTAAGGTTCAATAATTAATAAATGACCTCCTCTATACGCGAATTTGCTATGGCGGGTCCAGATCCAGACACCCTGTATATATTTCTGACCGTCATAAGGTTTGGCAGAAATTGTAAGTAATTTTTTTTTAAATGGATTTGGAGTGCATTAAATAGAATTTTAAATCTACACATTGAATGTAACAGACAATTATAATATACACAGAATTATAAAACTTCACATTTTGAGCTATACTTTGTATTAAAATAGAGAAAGGTAACAAAATAAATAGAGTATTAATTTAACCTCGATTATATGTATATTAATATTTTACAAAACCGATTTCAATTTTAAACTAGTTTTTATTTAACGTCGCCCTAACGGCCTAATTTGATATTAAAAGACAATCTAACTGGTGAATTTCATAGGTAAACAATAGTTATGAAATTCAGTGGCGCGATATGTGCGGTACTTTTGTAAAAGCCCAAAAAAGTACCCCTACTACTCCATACAATTTAACATCCATCTCCATACAAGTTTCCAGACAGTCTGTGTCTGCCCTGTGGGCTGGTCTGATCCGTTCTCAAAACAACTTTGATTGACCTTAAATAATTTACAGTGTATTTATCTATACAGGCTGTAAGGGACAGCCCTCCACAAACTGATGGGGTGAATTCAATATATCATACTAAGATGACCGGCACAAGAAATTATTTCAGGAATGTTGTGGGAATCCAATAAATTTAATTTGTTTTATTTCCTCACACGCAATGTATCGTTACCCTGGCAAAACGCACGTAGCGAACGGCAAGCGCGACGACGAGTTCGATGAACTCTGTAGATAGACAGGAAGTGAACAGCTGAATTCACGCGTCGTTTGTTAGAGTATTTCAACATCCATTGTTGTTTTTTTTTTAATTTTAGCCGTATTATTATTTACAAAAATGGAGTTCTGAGTACAGAGGATGTAATTTTACATTGAAATAACTGAAAAAATTATAAAAAACATGAAAATTTTCCTGAGATAAATTCCGGTGGTATATGATTCAAAATAAGGAGCTGAATGCACCCTGTCAGTTTGCGAAGGGCAGTCCCGTACACCCTGTATTTGTCCGTTCTTTTCTCAATTTCTACACGATACATTACAATTATAAATACCACAGTAGTTTTTCAAACTTCACCTTTTAATAATAAAATCTTTCCAGATATATCCCAACTATGTTGTTACCTCACTCCCAGTCAAACTGGATAACCATAGATATATATAACATCACGCCTGTAATCCCTGAAGGGTAAGGCAGCGGTGTACTTATAGCACACTCACATTTCGCCTGTTAAACATAAGTCCCATGTAATAGTGGGCAGTCTAATGCCATCAACCGAGCACAAAATCAAGGGCCACGCTGCTACTGAAAGAAATTACACAAACATCAAATGACGTTCTCGATTCTGATTAAAAGATTCAAAAACACACCATAAAATTCTCTACTCTTTCGCTCTGCATTGAGCCTAGGGTCAAAATAAATAAGCTAGCTAAACTCTGCAGAAATACGATGAGGACTGTGGAGTCTCACTAGCTGATTTATGTTTATTTTTAATATATAATCAAGCTTTATACAATAAAATACTAAGACTAGATAGATACCCACGACGATTCATATTCGTCGGAATCTTAATAACGTGTCATTACATTTAAAAAACATCGCTTTTTACAACATTAAATCATCAATATATTATATTATTTTTTTCTATAACATAGTTAAATATTATCGTCAATTTTTGACATAGAGGAACGCCTAGAATTCTTTATCAAAACATTTTTTTTTACAACAGAAACATCTTATTTTTTTTTTTTTTTGTAATAGTCTTTTAGATAATTCAAAGATTTTCGTTCTACCTGAAAATTTGCAAAAAAATTGCAAACAGATTTACACAGAACTTGCTTATGTCACCGTAAAATTATAAAAACCGTTACAACAAATATGACGGCGCGGGGCACATGACGTTCAACCAACCGGTTTCACTTCGATAGATTATAATCTACCGAAAAGTAATGCGTTAAATTGTAAGCAGTATGTAACGGTTCACAATCTTTCGATAGTTTACAGTCTCGCGAGATAATTATTATCTAACGGTTTTTACAATTATAAGGTGACACTTACACTACTCGCGTGTTCTTGCTAGTTTTGATAAAGTACTAACTACTACACGACCTTGTTATAATCAAAAAAACTTGCGAAAAAGTTGGAACTTTGACCCCCAATATCTCCGTAACTAGAAGGTTCCTAGAACAACTGGCTTCCGGCTTCGTTAAGGGTTTTTTACACCTTTTATTAGACAACTTAACCCCAATTTCTACAAGCATTTCTTTAACTCGCAAAATTAAGTCTCCCAATCACATTGGGCATTTTAAACAATTAAAAACGGGGATAAATATAATGACCACCATAAAATGCTTTGATACCCTTAGTTTTGTAACCAAAAATATCTACTTAACACCAGAAAAATAAAGTCTAAAAATACAATAGTACCAGCTATTTTAGTCACGACTCCACTTTAAATTGTATTCGACCACCAAATTTAGTAATATGATCACCAAATCTTGACGACCAAATTAATGTATTATTTTTGCCTAAATAAATCACTGTGATAGGTTAGGTTAGGTTAGTGATTATAATTTATATTAAAACGCTGGTATAATTTTGGTGATCATTTACTACTTTTGGGATAACAATGATTTATTTGGACTCATTTTGCTTAAATAGGACAGCAGAATTTAAAAACTTTGGTTAAAATTTTACTTTAAAATGTTGGTTTAATTTTGGTGATCATTTACTATTTTTGGGTTACTCATGATTTACTTGGAGTCATTTTACTTAAATAGGATAGCAAAGTGTTAAAACTTTGGTTATAATTTTACATTAAAATGCGAGTTTCATTTTGGTGATCATTTACTACTTTTGTCTGCTATTTGTTACTATATCTGGTGGTAAGTTAAACATAAGCCATTAAAAACTAATAAAAAAGTGGGCATTTCATCACCGCACCATGCAGGCTTGTACTTATTGTTTTTAAACCATGAACAGGAAACACTCCCCCAGCGAGAAGATGTCTCAGGACCCATCATCATTGTCATCATCAGCGAAGAAGTCCTTCAAGAGCAACGTAGGGCCATCCTGCCTCGGTATAAAATTACCAGAGTGAGGGTATTGAGGATGCCACCAGCTGCACACGATGGCTTTTACGACTGCATCTAGAATTATCTCGCATTCAGGGACTACAGATTTCGCAGCGTAGCAGGAACTGTTGAATCCGAGGTGCAGGGTGTGGTGCCTGTAGCCATGGGATAGCACCATTTTGACGGCGGATAAGGTCATGCCCTGGAGCGCAGGGATGCGGTCGAAGCCTTTGCAGGTTACCTGGAAGGAGTGAATAGAATATAATAATATTTATTTACTTAAATTTCCAAAATAATATGGTGAATTACAAAAAAAAATTACAAGACCATACATGTTTTTGATTAACAGTGATAAGCGTACAAAATTTTCAAAGGAATAATTTAGCATTTATTGTCAAAGAAGTCTTTAACAATATAATAAAACAAAAACCGGTCAAGTGCGAGTCGGACTCGCGCATGAAGGGTTCCGTACCATCGTAGTAGCAGGAGATCATCATCATCTGCCTAGCTCTTTCCCAGTTATGTTGGGGTCGGCTTACAGTCTAACCGAAAGCAGCTGAATACCAGTATTTGACAAGGAGCGACTGCCTATCTGACCCCCACAACCCAGTTAGTACTGGGTGTAACCACTCCCCCCCTTTCGGGCCACTGAGTACCTGTAACGACTGTCAAGGATCTATAGTTGACAGCCGGGACCAACGGCTCATCATGCAGCAGCATGTTACATTACAGGCGAATGCTCCCGGTGTGGGAGCGCCTTTACTCCTATACACCGTAATATCTATTGCGAAACTCCGCAAACTTGATTGATATCGAAATTTAAATACAATGCCCATGACGCCTGCAGAGTATCACTAGGTAATTAAATGTGACCCCGTAATATGTCTAACAAAAATATCAGTAAACATTTTAATGGACGATAGTTATTGGGGATTTAAAAAGAACTGCTTTGGGTTCAAGTCCTGTTCCAGATATCAAAATATTTTAAATACATCCATAACATTACGCCTGTAATCCCCCAAGGGTTAGGCAGAGGTGTACCTAATAGTACACCCACATTTCGCCAGTGATGTTTAAGTCCCATGTAATAGGGAGCCTATTGCCATCAACCATTCACAAATACAGACTCAGTGGCTGCTACTGAGAAATTCCTGATGAAAAAACCTAATAACATTTCGCCCGACCCGGGAATCGAACTCAGTAACTCATGCTCAGCAGTCGCGCTTGCGATCACTACACCAACGAGGCATCAAAATATTTTATGTCACATAAATTAAATGATTTAGATCAAAAGGCTTTATACTTAGTATGGGTTCATGAACAAATGCCAACAAAACATCGCACAGCAAAAGTAGAATAGCATAAGGACAGTAAAACTAGCTAAATACAACACTATGCTATATACAAGGTCTAAACGGACCCTTCACGAAGCCGTCAACCAAGCATCCTGTACATCAAACTAAGTAACTCTACGCAAAAATTATTGCTGGGAAACAACATTTTTATAAGGAAAAAAAACACGTTTTACGGTAGGACTTAATGTAAATCACTCAAAACACTGTGTGCTGATGAATGCATTGTAAATAAATAGTACGGGGGTCGTGAAGCTATTTAAAGTAAAGTTATAACATTAAAAAATTGTATTCAAAAATAACTTTAATATCTCCATAACTTGAAGGTTCCCAGGTTTGGTTTATAACAAAAAATATCTCAATGACGGGGGGAACAAGTTTTTTGGCTTCGCTAAGGGTACATTTACACCCATTACAGAAAATGTACGCAAGCAATATCAATCAAGTATCAAATTCAAGCTAGTTCTGTTACTGAGAAATTCTTGATGGATAACCTCAAAAACACATTAACCGACCTGGGAATCGAACCTAAGACGTCATGCTCATCAGCACATGCGTTCACTAGATTTTGTAAGTTGTATTGTCGGAATGTAAGGGATTGTGACGTCAAGTAAGTTACGCAATCAGGGTGCTGAAAAATTGAACTGAGCTTTTTTTGTTAAATAAATCATTCCTCACACTAAGAATTTCTCCTGTATCGTGGGTGAGTAAAAAAACATTTAAACTCACATACACAAACAGCCCCGGAAATGCAAATATTTGTTCCGTGCGGGGATCGAACCCGCGACACGCAGCGCAGCAGCCAAATCGCTCAGCCACTGCGTCAACCTTACCGTCGTTTTTTATAAGCCTGAACTGTCCCACTTCTGGCTTAATGTCTCCGCAGCCCGTCCACTTCTACCATTTTTTTGCTACTTCTCGTCAACTCATGACGAAGCCATATGAGCTCAGCATTCAAAATTAAAAAATAACAAAAAAAAAAGTACATACCATAAGAACCTGTGCCCCCTCTTCTGGATTAGCATCCACCCTCCCCAGCTCCTCAATCATATCCTTATCCACCCTAGTTGAAGGATTATGAACCTGTGGCTTCTTCAACTTGAAGTACACATTCCAATACGTCAGGCCTCTGTTATACCACACATTGACACACACCCAACTCACTAAGACACTTGGATGAGCATCCTTCCGGCAAATCCGGCGGGTAAATTTATGATAAGTGTGATATAAAGCCCGGATGACAGTCTGCCGAAGTCCGTAAGCCTTCAAGCTATCCGATCGAAACCTATCAGGAAGTTTCGGATGATTTTCGCAATATCTCCTGTACTGTAGTAACCAAAAAGCTTTGCTTTTCGTGACTGCATATGCTGATTTGTTGATATTAGCGAAACTGCCTATGTCTTCGGGTTTGATGTATTTCGAGAGGAGGTAGAATAAGATTTCTGGGTATTCTATCCCTGTGGGTTCTTTCAATGATTTGTCTTTCTTTTTCTTTTCGTATACAAGCTGTTTAGTGCCGTCTTCGGCTGTTTTCGTGGTGATTTCGGTGTCGTCACCGATTTCGTCCCAGGATGGTTCCATGTCCGGTTTGGGAACCGGTGCCGATTTCGATCTGATCGCTTTAACTGGTATTGGCGCGTTCGCGCAGTCGTTGATTGTGAAGTCTGAAAATATTTATGTTTTTTTTCTTGTAATTTTGTTTGTGTGGGTAGTTGGGTTACAATATCGAAGTGCCAATGACATGGTATACGATAGTTCGTGAAATTTAATTTACCATTGCGGTTTTTTTTTCAATTGCTGCTTTAATAATCATAGAAATTAACCCATGTTTTTCTAACTTAGGTTGAAAAAGAAGCTTCACGTTTCGATGAAATATAAAAAATATTGCTATTTAAAAAAAAAACTACTCTTGCACTATGGACAGTAAAAACACTTATTTCATTCTTTTTTTTATTTCCAGTAGTAAATATGCCTATTTTACCACTGACTAACACCCGTATCTATAGTCAAGTTAAAGTAATTACTTGAGTTTAAGTAATTATTACTTATGCTTGCAAACGTTTTTATGCAATACTCAAGAATATGTAATTGTTACAATTTAAACGAAGTAAAAACCGTCAAAAAAGGAACGCTAATAATTCTAACTTTTGACAGTTCCAACTTCCAGCAATTACTAAACTACAGAATAAAAATCGCATCTTAAATAATTACTTTAACTCAAGTAATCACTTTGAATTGTCTATAGATACGGGTGTAAGTGATTTCGAAAACAAGCTAAGGAAAACGTTTCAAAAGATTTTACAGGCTACCTTAATAATATTCATGGCTATGCCATAATCAGTCTATACAGTGTGTAAACGGACCCTTCACGAAGCCGTCAACCAAGCAATATGTACATCAAACTAAGTAACTTTACGCAAATATTATTGCTGGAAAACGACTTTTTTTTTTTGGGGTGAAAAATCACGTTTTACGGTAGGACTCAATGTAACGCACTCAAAATATTATGCTGATGGATGGATTGAATAGTACGGGGGTCGTGGAGGTGTTTAAAGTAAAAATCTTGAATTAAAAAAAAAAACTTGTGAAAAGTTGAAACTTGGACCCCCAATATCCCTGTAACTAGAAGGTTCCCAGGTATGGTCTAGAACACAAAAATGATCGCAGTGACGGGGAGAACAAGTGGCTTTCGGCTTCGTTAAGGGTCTTGTTACACCATTCATGTATAAATGTATATAGTCAGTCTATATGCCATCATCACCTTAAATTAAACTATTCTAGGTGCTAGTCACTTAAAATTAACTGCCTACAATTCTGTTTACCAGTCTTACCTCAGAATATTGGTATTGCCCAGTAACACGGTTGCGGTTAGAAGTCAGACACAGCATCTGACATTCAGCCGGATGTGGTCAGACTTGAATACGACTCCGACCTAGTTGGTAAAAGGCTAGGCTGATAATCACGGTCACTAAATCAAAACTTAGAGCCAGTTTATAAATATTAATAAATGAGAAGGAATGACATGACTGCAAGAAGCAAAAAAACAAAAAAAAAACTTAAGTCTAGTGTAAGCGGCACTAGGTTGTAAAGTGTTTAAATTATTACAATTGCAAAAGTAAGTGTGTGTCTGTTTATTTCTCGTAACAGCTCAACAGTTTTCAATGATCGAACGAGTAAAGCCACTAGAAGCTAGTGAGATATAATTAAGAGACATAACATGACGAAATGTGAGCATACTAAAGGTACCTGCTACACCGCTGCCTAACCTTTTAAGGGATCTAAGTGTAATATTATATGTTCATTCTCATCTGCTTAGCTTTTTCCTAACTATATTGGGGTTGGCTTCCAGTCTAACCGGATGCAGCTGAATACCAGTATTTTACATGGAGCGACTGCCTATCTGACCTCCACAATACAGTTAATACTGGTTAACACAACACCCCTTGGTAAGACTGGTTGTCAGACTTTCGGGCCACTGACTACCTGTCATGATTGTCAAAGATCTACAATAGACAGCGGGACCAACGGCTTAACATGCTTGCCGAGAAAAAAAAGGAAAGTCGGTATGTAATGGGTGGTCACCCATTCATGGTCAGTGGAGAGATATGAAAGCAAATGCTTTATTTTTATGTGTGTGCCAGTGTGTGGTGTCTGTCTTCATCATTGCATAATAATTTGCAATAAGTGTTATGTTCACAACATGACAACAGTTTGACATAGTTTAGTTAGTAAGTGGATTGGATCCTTTCTGTTGAACCTGGTTCAATTTAATGTTTGTGAAACTGCAGTACCACACTACTTCATGAGGCTTCAGGGCCTAAGAGTGTCAGAAGGTCTGAATTATTCTTTTGAAAATTATACCTAGTAGCAATCTGCTCTTATGGTGGAGTATTAAAGTTTGGATGTACTCATGAGTGGGCACATTTGTTCCCTTGTCATACACATCTGCCTAGGCTTTTCCGAACTATGTTAGGGTTAGCTTCAATTCTAACTGGATGCAGCTGAGTAAAATACAGCTAAAATACTGGTAAGTATTTTACATGGAGCGACTGCCTATCTGACATCCACAACCCAGTTAGTACTGGGTAATACAATAACCCTTGGTAAGACTGGTTGTCAGACTTTCGAGCCACTGACTGTCAAAGATCAACAAATGTCAGCCAGGATGCTTTCCGAGGCACGGAAGAAACTTGGTATGTTATATTATGTTTGTTGCCTTGTATTCAACATATATTTACTTTAATTATTATAGTAAGAGAGCTACATTTATTCCATTCAGGGTCAGGTGTTAACATGTGTGACATGGACTCTGCAATTGTGGCAATTGTCACTATGGACAGTGGCCTAATAGCTATGAATGTTAACCAACATCACAGAAAGCTTTGTGATCTTTGGAATGGCAATCAGAAATCAGAAATTATTCGCTGTTCGATATTTCTGTTTTATAATGAGCAAAGTGTTATGAAAACATTGAAATTGTAAAACTTATCAATGTTCCTAGCATTTGGACTTACAATAATCTTATTCTTTCAAAGCCAAACTACAGGTTTTCTGAATTTAAAATCAGGAACTCAACAGCAGAACAAAATAAATCATAGGCTGAAAAAATAAAAAAATAAGCTGCAAAAAAATCATACCTTTGAAATAAAACTGTGACAAGCAAGGTCCGCGCTAAAATGACATGAAAACTTAATACTACATAAAATAGTATGTATTTTACCTCGTGGTACATTCTTCTTGCTCTTCTTCTTCGTCATTTTAAAAGATTTACTAGAAGACCAACAAAAAAATATAAATTTTGTGTTTATTCCAATTTACATGCCTAGTTTTGTTCATGCACACCGCGTTTAAGTTAGGTAATTATATTAATTGATTATTTTCAGAAGGTTACGAACTTTCTTAAAGGTTTATATGCACAAAAATAAATAAATTACGAAACTAACAACTTTTGCAACCCGTCTGGGACGAATTTGACAACCGAACTAATGTCAAAATTAATCGATAAGAAAAGTGCGGACTGGTGTTGGTTAGAAAATTCTACCATATGCCTTACTTTTTAGAAAAGATCAACAAGTAATTCACAATACCACAATATGGTGCAAAAGCATCCCTTAAAATTCCATTTGTGTAACTTTCGTTCAAGAATAAACACATTAAGTTGCATATTGATCAAAATGATCTCCGTGACTACCGCCAACGCCAATCGCTTCCATATTTGGTACATAATTCGTTCTCAATTGGTGCTAATTAGTGCTTGAACAACAAAATTGATTTCGGTAGTCACTCTCCTTTCATCAGGACCACCATGTGCGCCGAAAAAGGCAGGCCACAGCTATTCCAAGTATACAAATAATTAATGACCTTATATGTGATTCATTTCCTAAAAAAACAGAACTGGAATATTTGTATTTACCGAGAAATCAACGATGATAACTTTCACGCGCTCGTTCAGTAGGACCACGAGTTTGAATGTTGATTCCAAGTTTCAGGAACTTGTCGCTTTCCTCAAACCTGCATAGAAAATTACTGCCCTGTTAGATAAAATTAGTGACCAAAATTCAAAAGTATTACTCCAGTAGTTTACGAGATATACCATGCTATTGGTGGGGTGGCGGTAGTCACTGTGAAATTTTCATTTCAAGATATCCCTATTAAAAACTCTATGATTTCTTCCCAAATTTATACAAAAATTACTTCTCCTAAAGAAGTTATAGTGATTAGTTCTAGAAAAGATCTAGAAACGACAGCCGGGATCGTGGGCTGGGTCCGTTACCACTGAGCTGCAACTGCGCTTTCAAATTCTTTGTATGTTAAAAATGACCCAAAGATAGACAAAGGGTTTCCTATGCTTTTTTCACAGCCGTCTGTCCTCTACCATTGCGGCCCAGTCCTTACGGTAAGAGTTAAGTGCGTCCCTTCGTTATGCTTTGTCGCGATGTCGCCTAGTCTAGCATGTAGCGGTACTTTCATATAAGCCTAAAAGCTTGGCTTGCCATTATAACCTACTCTCCAAGATGTCATGGTTTCTGAACAGTCAGCTTGTCTTATGGGCTTGCCGTATTGTTGGTCCCTTGGCACGCCACTAATCCAATCAGTGGTTATTTTAAAGTGAACTAAAGTCACGCGGTTCGGACATCCTTTAACATTATGCTTAGAAGACCTATCGCTCCGAGCCTGTGTGCGCTGCTCATACTATTTTTCAATACAGACTCGCGAGCGTGCATCTGTGTGGGTGTTAGCGTACGCCCTTAGCCCACATCTGACATGCAGTAGACATATCCGGTCCGACTCCACTTAGAAGTGTTTTTGATACCGCTTTTTAAGCTTGAATCTCTTTTATCAACACAGAATCGCGATTTTCCATGCTCCTATCGTTTTCCGTCGCACAGAACCGACATTTGCTAGAGCGAGAAATAAAGCGTGCTGCAGAACGCAGAACCGCCCCGATTCAGCCACGTGCGGTAGGACTGCCGAAAATGCAATTTCATGTTGATAGATGTGGCGCAACGCTTAGTCGGTATAATAGAATGCCAATAAGTAGGTAGTACCACAGATAATATAATACTAGTAGTACTATCTTTTCATTGTTATTTTACATTTATTTTTGCAGTATCTTTATTGTCATTGATATAAGGTTTATGTCAACGGTAAAATAACCGAAAGTCTGAAATAAGGTTGTAGATTCACAAAATAAAAACACTCATAAAAATGACACATTTTTATTAAAAATACAAGAATAAGTACAGAAAGCTTTCAATAAATACAAATTGTCCTTATTTTAACATTCATATGTGAAGAACTGCGAGGGCGAGCACCCTATATAATATCCATTTGTGTAAAGTTGCTGGAGTGAACACCCTTTATAATATTATTTTAACATTAAGTTTGTGTCGAGTTGCATAAGTGAGCACCCTTTATTAATGTTATTTTACAAAAAAAATAAGACATTTTTGACACTGACTGCGTATGTTTGAGCCGTATATCTATCAGAGACATTTAGAGTAGTCGAAATCAGGTATTAAATCTCCCCTTATTATCCCCATATTAAAGGGAAAATGTTTCGAATATAAACGAGACTTGTTTTAACCGTTTTTTAATCTTGACAAATAGTCTTATAGTCTTAGAGGGCAAGCTTATTGCCATCAATCAAACACAAATCTATGCAGTCATAGTGACACAATTATTAATGTTTATAGTATCAAGTAATAGTAATCTTACTCTAATTGATATAAAACCTTTTCTGTTTATTAAGCACCTATGTATAGCACAGTAAAAAAACTAAAAATAGTTACAGAAATAAAATATTTTCTTTAAAATTAATATAAATCTGGACGGATTTTAAATAATATAGTTTTTAGTTAGGTGGAAATGTTAAATATTGCAGAATTATTTAGCTGATTAAAAGATAATGAAAGATTCAAGATTTCAATAATACAAAATGAATAATATAAAAGTTGAATGTCACAAAAATGAAAGTTATGCTGTGCAGACCTCAAATAAATTGAGATTAATGTAGAAGGATGATGATGAGATGATGATGGTGATATGATGATGATGATAAAAATTCAAAGTACACAAATTGAACGCTGCAAAAACCTATTTTAACATTTCCACTTCACATTACTCTGTAATACATGACTCTGGTCTTCACAACTAGTTAAAATTAACTATTTGCACCCTTAATTACAGATAACTAAAAATAATACAATGTAATAAGATGGATAATCTACCAAACTACCATTACGTACATAGAAAAGAAAAGCTTTACATCAGCGCCATCTAGTATCACGAAAGAGAACTGAAGGTTTTCAAAGTTTTACCACTAGATGGCAGTGTGCGTCGGTTACAGAAAGTTTTAGTTGCACAAAAACTTTTATAAAACGTGATTTTGTGCAGTTTTCGAAATAGTACGACATAAAACGGACAGATACACTGACATTTATAATATCTTAACTGTACTTAATACTAATAATATATTTGTACGTAATTAATCTGCAAAAAGGCAGTATTATACACAAGCTTTTAACTTTATAAATTGGCGACAAACTCTACTCATATACTTTTTTAAATTAGCTCGGTTTTTACCGTACCATTTTTTCCAATGTTACAGGGTTACCACAAATATCGATTCGTTTTCGTGTTTGAGGCCGAGATCTAAAGTTGATCGAAACTTTAACTAAGCGCTATTCCTACCACTGTCAAACTATAATTAGTGCAAGACAGAGATGGGAAAATGTCAAAGCCAAAGTGCTGTATGACCACTGTAAGTGTGCAGTCCGAGGTGTCACTGCTTGTCAAGAAAAAATGCGTCAATACGTCAAACTTGGTACATTTATTTTAGTTCTGTTTTCCCGCCCATTGGTTGAAGTATACGCCCTTATAAACCGAGAAAAACATTATGATCGCCAATTTATAACTAAACAAATATACAAAAAAATGTAATATCATTTGAAGCACACACGTTTACATCTTAATCTAATTAATTAAATAGTTTGCGAGATTACTTCAACTTGAACAAATTGACTTTTATAGTGTAAGAGCTGGGTTCTTGAAATAAATTCTTACCTCTAAGAAAAACTGGTCAAATCCAGTATGGGTGTATTTATAAACAAATCACTTTGAAAAGCTAGTGAAAAAGAGCAGTTAGAAATCGAGAGATTTGTTAAGTGAAAGATATAATTTGACTGTTTGAAGTTGTGGTAAAAAATGCAACCGGCGTGCGAGTGTTTGAAGTTGTATGACCGTGGACGAGGCGAAAGGAGTATGTAGGGATCGCAGCAGGTGGCGGACTGTAGTTTCTGTCTAACCACCAATCCCCATGGGAAAATGGCGTGACTTTGTGAATGTATGTAAGTATATGGTACACCTATGTGGTATCCTTCGTCTCTTAAACTACAAAGTCAACTTGCTCTACACTTAAAAATAAACTTAAAAATCTAATACAAAAAGTAACATCTTTCTAATTTTTTTAAGAAAAGTTTAAATAAATATGAAAATTATAATTTGTTTCGGTGGATAATTCCAATACTAAATTATATTATATTATTGATATTTTTATAGTTTTTGTGATGTTAATTTTAATTTAGAAGTAATTTTTATTAAAAAAAAATAGTACTAATTAGCTGCGCATTTAGTAACTGAAAATGGTTTATGCCTTATATTGGGTGAAATAAATGTTTTCTCAAATAAAATAATCAAAACCTTCGATAACCCAGAATATACTAAATTCAAAATTTTGAATTACCTACAATAGGTAAACAAACTGTTATTTTATAAAAGTTGGTAAGAGTCTATCTTTTAAATAAAAAAACGAAGTCATAGATTATAGAAACCATAGGTTCTGGTTAACATAACCAGTAATAATAAAAATATAACTGGAAAAATATAATTATTCGGAAAAACCTTTAAAATAAAATTGAAGAGCTTGGTTCCTGTAACCTTATGCTTCTGGTTAACGTAACCAGAATTTAATTCTTAATATTAAAAGACGTTTTTAAGTTCATAGTTGCTTGTTAAAGCTGCGTTCATATTATAACATGTTACATTTCAACGGACAAAACTCTTCATTAAATCAGCTAGGGAAACTCAGGTTCGATCGCTACAAAAATCGTAAATTGTTTTGAAAAATAAAGATGGCGTTGTTTGAATTTGGTCACACGCCAAAAGATCCGTGTTTATGTCAGTTGAAATGTCACTTACAGCAGCCTAGTGTGTAATAGTTGTATTAGGTTGTCATAACCTAGTTGGTCTCCTTATTCTCCTTCGGCTGGTCTGTGTAGACGATCTCCGCGTACTCGGTAGATGGAGGAGGTGGTTTTTCCGTCGAGGTCTGTTCGCCGAGCGCCAGTTCAGCGTATACTACGCCCTTTTTGTCGTCTGAGAGGGGCTGTAATGAGAAAACATTGGTTTGAGTGAGGATGAGACGTTTTATAGCTACCACTATGCTTTATGGGGTGTCGCTGTAAATACAAGCACGTGATACATGATGCACGTGATATTTATAAGCTGTGGTGGCTGAGTGGTAACGGCAATAACTTACGAATTTTAAGGTTCGAACCCAGACTTTTTTACTATGTGTATATGTACAATTTCATCATCACTGCTCTCAAAACGGTGAAGGAAAACATCGCAAAGAAACCGGCATGTCCTAGAACCAAAAACTCGAAGACATGTGACATGTGCCAATCCGCACTGGGCCACTTACAGGCCACTCCCTCTCATAGAGAGGAGGCCTGTGTCCCAGCAGTGGGAACGTTATAGGATGGTTATGCTATGCCAAGTTGCCTCGGAACAGCCTGGAGTGTAGAGTTGTGCCCGGTTCAGGCAATAGGCTCGCCCCCCTACCTGACTTACAGACATAACTGGCGAAATGCCGGTAAACTCTAGGTACATCTATGTCTCTCCTTCTGGGCGTCCCAAGTGGACACTTGCACCACTGACAATCTAAACAGTGCGTCTGATGCCGCCATAAATGTGGCCACTTACTGAGCCCAAACAGTATGATATGGATTTAACATCTATTCGACAAAAAGAACAAGAATTCTGTCCTTTACTAACCTTATCCTCACTCTCTACAGTCTGCGCCTCAGTGGCTTGCACCTTATCCTTGGCCCTCGGCAGCACAGCCCTCACGCGCGCACTCAGCCCCGCTAGTCGCGACCTCTCCCGGCCTCCAACCGCGCTCTCGGTGTCGCTACTAACCACAGAACAGTGTTTATTTGGTTGCTGGCAACCGAGTGCTACGGTAATGATTGTTATTAAGGCTGTGACCACAGATACCCATGTGGACTCGACTGGGACTCGGTTGTGCCGATATGCCGTCGTCCGAACCAAAACGAGGCGAATTAAATCTTTTTCGCTTTTACTGCATGTCCAATGTCCATGTCGCAGAAGCGAAGAGGTGTAATTCGTCATTAAGCTGACATTACTTCTGGCCAGCTCAAACTAATTCCACGTCGATATGTGTGGTCACTTCCTCATAGTGGCCGGCAACCATATGCTGCGGTAATGATGGTACCTTAATGGGACTACTGTGAAAGACTGATTATGAGATTAGTTGATTATCTACACGATGTAAAGGACATCGATGCTACTAACCACAGGAAACACTTTATTGCTTGTCAGCAACCATGTGCTAAGGTAATGACGATGAGTAATGGGAGCTACTATAGACAAGTGGTTACTGAGTTTAGCACTCATGCGGGCACTGAGACCCGCCAGTCGCGAGCACTTTCGGCCGCCCACAGCGCTCTCAGTGTCGCTATTAACCACAAAACAGTGTTTAGTTGGTTGCCGGCAACTTTTTGCTACGGTTGTGATAATGAATAAGGCTGTGACCACACTTATGGACGCTGACTCAAGTTGAACCGGTAAAAAGGGCTTTATGTCTGTTAGATAAGCGTGGTCACTCCCTAATAGTTGCCGCAACCAAGTGCTACGGTAATGAGTAATGGGACTACTACGGAAACGTGGTTACTGATTTAATCCAATTGACATATTGAACTTCTTACCCTTATCAATTAATAGTGCAGTCGTAGGAAACAGTATCAATAGATTAATCTCTACTATTTATGATACATATAAATATATCTATGCATGCATTACTTGTTAGTGTTTCAGAAATTGTTGGTCTACAGTTGGCGATTAATACGGATGTTGACTATCAGTAGCGAAGGGTCAATTTATGTAAGAGGTAAGCCGGAGTACATATTATCTTTAATGTGATTTTATTTTTTGTCTATAAAATACTGATTGCGCCATTTTTCAAAGGGAAGGAATCGAGTTGTATGGAACCTTCGCCACTGTTGACTACTAAACTACAGTTATGTCAGGTGATTTCGTATTAATCTTCCCACCTCTAGACCAACGAGGTAGAGCATAAAGTGTAAAAATATAATAATTTAATATTGAAAATAATGAATTAAACACACACGACCGCGCCCCAGATATAAAACGCTTGAAGTATAGATAGTTGAGCAGTGCGTCGAGCCAAGCTATTAAAACAAAAGAAACATCGAGCTGAAGTTGATATAAAAATGCTGATACTGAAATCTTACAAGAAAAGAGAGAGGGATTCCTGATTCAAATTAAAGTGTATGAAACTTATTTTGAACCTTTTTTCATAAATAATAATTTATGAAAAATTACGGCATCTAGTTAAAGAGGAACTTATCATTAACACTAGAAACGGGATATTTGCCATGTTTACTGATTGATTTGAGTTCCCGATATTTCACGCACACACACATACATACATACACACACACGCACACACACACACACACGAACACACACACACACACACACACATAAACACATACACATACACACACACACACACACACACACACACACACACACACACACACACATGGTAAATATCCCGTTTCTCGTGTTAATGATAATGTTAGTGACCGTGACAGTATAAAATCTTATAAAGGGGAACTTATAAAGAATCTTTGATAAAAGAGGATTTTTGATTTAAAGAATGAAACAACCCGTGATTTTTCTCGTTGTTTCTTATTTGTGTAAAGCTGCGTCCACATTTGTGACATTTCAACGAGCCATACTCGACGGTTTATTGGCTGTGTATTATCTCATCAAGTCTAGGCTACCCGTGGCGAACAGTAATTAACACGACGCCGTCAACGAAACGTGTGTAGTATAATAAAGTTTCTAATATGTATTATTGTGTAAGATAATTTGTGTGTTTTATCTATGAACCTTACCATTATTATTTTATTCCGTTTATTCATTTATCTATAAATTCTAGATATTTTTTAAATATTAAAAAAAAACATTGAAAATATAGAAATAGGTTTCCGCCGGTTTCGGGAGCAGGGTCTAAGCTACCGGTGGCTATAGGACCTCAGAGGCAGGAACCATTAAAACATTAATTTATTATTATTATTAAAATAAACTGTTTTGCCACGGTTATTTTGAATAGATATTCTAACAGACTGTGACTTTTTCTTCTCAACTAATACACTAAAGTCTTACTACACTACACTAGATCTTATCCGTCGTTCAGAAATTTTGATTGTCAGCATTATCACGGAGTTAAGTCGCTGAAATGTCACAAATGTGGATGCAGCTTTAGTTTTTTTTTTTTTTTGTGTAGTGGAGCGAAGCCAAGCTAGTTACATTAATGTTAGACGTACGTTCTAGGAAGCGAGTTGCCAGACTCTAAAAGCACATCCCCGGCCGGCGTCCTTGCGGGAAAAAATATTTATTGTATATGGCAACAATTTTGAAAAAAGTCCCTTAAAACAATATTTTTAGGTAAAGTTGCCTAAACATGTTGTTAAATTAAGGGACAGACCAATTTTGTGGGTAACCCTAATCGTAAATACAAAAATCATAGAGATTTAAGCTTTTTATAGAATAAAGTTAGCACAATCATCAAAAAATAGAATTATTCAAGGAAAAATAGTAAAATAACGTTACAATAAAAACCCTTTTATTTACACTAGGTAAGTAAAACATTGAGGTGACTAGAAGAGCATCTTCCATCCATTTGAGTTTTATATTTTTCGTGATTTTAACATACATTATACAAATTTAAAAAAAAAATAAGTGCCTGTTTGTAATTTCAAAATAACAGCTTTTTATAGAACGCGTATGAGTATAAAAGATAGGCACTTGTTCTCCCTGTCATTGCGATCTTGTTTTAGTTCTTGACCATACCTGGGAACCCTCTAGTTTTCAACTTTGTCACAAGTTTTTTTTTTAAATACATTTTTTTAATGCAAGATACTTAAAACACCTCCTCGACCCCCGTACTATTCAATCCATCCATCAGCACAATGTTTTGAGTGCGTTATATTGAGTCCTACCGTAAAACGTGATTCACTCAAAAAAAAAGTCATTTACCAGCAATATTTTTGCGTAAAGTTACTTAGTTTGATGTACATAATGCTTGGTTGACGGCTTCGTGAAGGGTCCGTTTACACCCTGTAACTGGTACTTATAACAAATAAAAATATTTTTAAATTTTTGTCTCTTTGTTTGTGCCGACTAATCTCCGAAACGACTGGACCTATTTTGACAGGACTTTTACTAGCAGATAGCTGATGTTATAACGAGTAACTTAGGGGATTTTTATTTTATATTAATAATGTAAAAGAAAAATTATTTATTATTTTGATCTCATGTAAAATGTACCAAAAATCACACCAATAAATAAATTTGAATTTGAATTTGAAATTTGAATTGTTTATTTCGAGAATTTAATTCCATGAAAAAAAATTAAAACCCTTGAATAATTGAATAATTGTTAACAAAATTCGATTCAAATAGGGAAGTCATATTTTTATAATAATTTCACGCGGGCGAAGGTGCCGCAACAGCTAGTAAGAAGAATTACAATTCGTATCAAAACTTTATTACAAATCGGTGGATAAATAATGAAAGAACTTCAACAGTAGCCAGTATGTACCGAATTTAATATTTTTTTTTTTTCGTTATTTAGTTCTTGTCAAAATAATTACAATTCTAAAAACTTTCCTTGTCACCTCAATATTGAAAATTAAACTAGTGTCCATACAAAAATATTAACAAAAATATCATAAAAGTATGTATAGCATGTACAAATAATCCATATAATAATATAATCCCTTAAGAAAACAAGAAGTAACACTTACGATTCCCCGGAACTCTTCGTGTTGTCTCGTCTTCTGCCTGCAAGATAAATGTAATTGTTCTAAGTTAATGTGTAAGGCGGGGTCTAGGTAAATTATATTTCAACTGCATAATAGAAGGACAAAGCTAGTAAAACTCGGCAGAGGTGATGGCTATTAATCAAGGTGAAAGAGACGCCGACGTACAAACGGTTACCACGTATTTAGTACACCATTCTGATACCTCCCCTCCCCACGACATATTTAAAAAAAAAAAATAAAAAAAAAATTGAAAAAAAAAATTGGTAATTTAAAAAAAAAAATCAGCAATTTCCACTTTTTTATGTAACTTATACTTGAAGCAATGGTGGTTCCGCCAGCCAGGGAGCGTGACGTTCAGAATGATGTGCGAAATACGTAGTAACACCAAAAAACAGCTATTCCATACATTTTGACGTGTTGGTATTGCACTTTTGTAGGAAACAGCAGTTTTTTTGTTTAAAATTACCTATGAGAAAGTTCAGAATAATGTACTGAATACGTGGCACCCGTTTGTGCGTTGATGCCCCATCCACCCTGTATATCATGATCTGCCATATTCTGCTAACTTATATTTGACCCTGAATACATTTTTATTTTCTTTATAGAAAACAATACAATATTGCCTGTCTCTTTTACAATTTGCATATTTTATGCAATGCCTAAGTATGCAAGGCCACAAAATGACTGTATCAGCGTCAGCACAGACAGCAACAAACTGCATACTCGCGCATTTGCGTAGCTGTCAATTTTGTAAAGTGATTATAACGCGAGTTGGCTCGAACACACCCCACTTAGAATCTTCTCTTGCACGGTATTCTAAACTCTGTGTCATTGCCTATGAGTTAATTTTATTAATAAAAAAAATTGCTAGAACTGTTTGCTTGTCTTGCTTTCTCTTTTGCTGCCATTAAGGGACCTCACGCACTTAAGGTGGAAGCGCCAGGGCAGCCCGCGAAAATAAAATTGTCTTACGTTTTTTACAATTTGCAGATCAGTGTTAGATTGTATGTTGATGAAAATATGATTCGCGTCCGTAAAGATTATAATCATTAAAATCATCAATACAATCCCCTAAGTTTATTCAATCCCATTCAATAACTATTTCATGAAAAAGTCATTCAATGGGGTTCAAAAGCTCCCAAAAAGAAAGTTTGGTTGCACGACCGCGCGTCCGACCTGTTTTTTTTCAAGATAGCGGCCGGGTCGGCCAAAAGTTGTGGTTGTGGCCGCGTAGTGAGGTCCCTTAATCAGTGGAATTAATCTACGACAAACATGCTTTTAAATTTTGCTTAATGTCTATAATCGGTGTAAAAGTAACCTCATCGAAGCCGAAACCTTTTAATTACGGAGATAGTCGGAATATTGTCAAACTTAAGACTTTTTCACAAGTTTTATTTTAAATACGAGTTTTTAATGTTTAAAATAACTTTACTTTAAGTACCTCCACGATCCCCGTACTATACTATTCAATGCATATATTAGTACAATGTTCTGAGTCCTACAGTAAGAGGTGATTTTTCACCTCAAAAAAAGTCGTTTCCCAGCAATAACTTTTGCGTTGAGTTACTTAGTTTGACGTAAAGAATGATTGGTTGTCGGCTTCGTGAAGGGTCCGTTTACACCTTGTATATTTGCCCTTAACACAGATAGAGTGCTACAAGCGTTTTTCGCGTTTTCGGTTTGAATGACTTTGAGTCTTTGACAAGGAGGCGTTCTTAGTAAACATTTGTGAATAAATTCATGAAATTCTATTTAACATACAAGCAGTAACCGCTATAGCGTCTCCATGGTCTGTGATCTTTTGAGCCTTAATTAAATGGGTATTACTAAATGCAACATCAATGCTTTGTGTTCGCAAAATACTATTTTTATAACATTCAGCAATGGATAATTTGTAAGACCCTTTCGTAAAATCAAAGCCAATATATGTAGGCATTTATAATTAATTAATTGGGCTACTCGATCCAAATCGTTTGTCGTCCACTTCAAAATTGGCATGCGTATGTAATTCCTTTGACCCTTTACCTCTTTAGCGTAATTAAAAGATCCTTTTTGGCGTATTTGGGATTCTGCTCCGAGGATAGCCTTTCCAGTGCTATAATCATATAATATGCGAAAGTTGTGTAGTCGGCCACGTATTTGAATGACCAGTTTTGGCAACGTTCTCTAGTAAATTATTTATTTAACACTTACGCACCAAGTACAGAGGCTCACTTAATATCATAGGCATTTTCTACCTGTCAACCTTTGGGTGATGCAGAGACAAAAACTTATAACTGCATAAAGACATCTGTTTTCCCTGAACGATTTGTCAGAGGTGCGTAGCTAAGCACACCCAAGTTCCTTGAAAAAGGAGGTGAGATTATTGCCGGATTAACACAAATCAAGACTCTGGAGTTGCTACTGAGAAATTGCTGACGGGAAGCAATAACACTTTGCTAAACCTGACACTCAAATCCAGGACCTGATGCTCTTCAGTAGCGCTTGCAAGCACTAGACAATCGAGACAGCCATTGAAACTTTACTAAGATTGGAACTAGCCAACTGCCACATAGACAAACACACAAAGACCATGTCGTTGTTTGGCGTGCAAGTGACGTTAATTTTTAGGGTGGTAAAGCAATTATGAAGTCGACCTGTATGTCGTTTGGCCCATAATATGGGACATTTAGTTTTAAAAATACGTCTGCTGTCTAAAGGTTGATTATTTCAGTGTGTGAACTGTAAAGTAGCGTTTCACCCCAAAAACGTCACGACTATTCTAAAATACGCTTGCTTCATGCTTTTTAGAGTAACTCCTTGCGAGACCCGATCTGTATTAATGAGCAAAAAAGGGTAGATTTAAAATTTAGATTGTACGTATCAAGTAATATTTTCGAAAAAAAAACTACTTTTATAAAATCACATGTTTTTAAAAAAGGCTGTTGCATTCTTCTTGTTTAACAAGGGTGGCCATTGGATGTCAGGTCATTGGCCCTTATATTTTTTTTATTTTCCGTACAGTTTGCATTCAAGACATTCATAGTGTAAGAGCTAGGGTAAAAAATAAGTCTTGTATTATATTTACCCTATTGCGGCGAAGCCCAAAAGGAAGGTTATATGTTTATCGTTTACAGATAAATATGGATAAAAATGAAACATCAAAATTCTTATTTAATAAATACTTTATATTCAATAATATTTCGTCATATAACTTTTATTACTCATAGACATTGATACTGTGAGACTAAACTATTAATTTTTATCAAAATCATACATATGACGTGACAAAATTAAATTGAATTTTTTCTTAAAATAAAAGTTAAAATAAAAAGATGAGGATGTTTTTTTAGAAGGAAAAAAATAATTGTCATGTTTTTTTTGTCATGTCATATGTTTTTTTTTTTTAGTAAAAACGTTCGGCGGATTAAACAAGTAATAAGCTTACGAAATAATTTGAGCTTATAGATTCAAAAGACGCAAGGTTTTGGCAAAAAGTGCAAAATGGCAGTGTCTTTAGTTTTTTTTTTTTAAATTACTAGTTGACCTTATTTCTGTAATGGGGCGCTAATTAAAAAGTACGCTAAAAACTAAATTGGTACAAAAATAAATTCTTAATTATATTTAATTACAAATACTTAAAAATCACAATCATGGTGACTTATAAAACTAACTTAAACAAAAAAGAAGAAAATATCAATATTGTATCCATTGTACAATTTGCATTTTTACTAAATTTTTAAATGATTTTAATTAAATGATTAAACATATGATTTTAAATGTAAATGTATAAGATATTATTTGATTTAAAGTATTTAATGTACCAATAAAATAAAGCTTGGTCAAAATGGTTTTAAAACTTATTTTAAAGAAATTATTTCTTTTACTACATAATATATACAAAAATATGAATATGGTGGTACGAACACATTGTAACTTAAATATAAGATGGAAGCACCAATTGTCAACCATACAAATTAAAAATTCTTCTGAGATTAGTTAATAATTCTTAAAACAGTTGAATTTTAAGTTTTTCGTTTCTCAAAAAGAAGTTTAACCAAATATTTTAATAGAAAAAGTCTTATACCGACAATTGGTCTCTCCACCTTTCTTAAAACTATATGAAATCATTCGAAAAGTGAATAAAACCTATTTTCAATAAACATTATTTCGCAAAAATAACTATTTAGTTACACAATAAGCTATTAAGTTGCAAACTTGCAATAAGTCTCATCAAATGTTTTCAAGAAATTTTCCAAAAAAAATGTGCTCCAAATAGTTTTTTTTTCTATTTTTATTTTAAAATGCCTTAAAGATACGCGTTGGGATTTCGTTGTTACCACAAGTATATTTCGAAAAACGTATTTTTATAATGAGATTCTTAGTACATGTACCTACATAAAAACTTTATACTATTTCCGTGATTGCAATCGAGAAAAAAGCCTTTATTATTCTGCAAAAAAACCAACCGTTTAAATAGGCATGTCTGTTATTGTATTTTTTCTTAACGTCCGTTACGTTTTAGCACAGTCAACCGTTTTGTTAATAAAAAATTTGACAAATAGTGAAATGTTGTAGTTTTTTCTCGATTCCAATTTAAATTTTTGTTGTATATAAGAAATACAGGTGTACATGTGTATGTAACTATGTTTTTTTTTAGGTCAAATTACAAACGTATTATTCTAGATTTTTGAGCGCGTTCAGAAGTTACTTGCAAATTTTATAGGTTTAAAAAAAAATTGCTTGGCATGAAAAAATGGCAAGTATAAATATATACTTATACCCTACAGTGAGACACTCCGATATCTTTTTTGTCAAAGTTCGTCTTCTTTCACGAGTGTTGTCACTAAAACCAGTGCTGAGCCTTTAAAATGATAAAAATAAAGCATACTTATCAAGTAGTCTTACGAAAAATAATAGTTAGAAAATAATTTCTGAACACGCTCCATCATTTCTAATAATCTCTTTTAAAAATGTATCTTATTATTTTAGAATTTTACTTTTAAAAATTGCGTACATATTTATTTAAATACAATATTTATTAATAAGTAACAATGTTAAACACGTCTGGCACTAAACGACACTTAATAATCAAACGTTTAAGTCCAAAATAATATTTTTCGTCTGTCACTTTTGAGGTCGAATATTTGAGATTTCTGTTTTTTTTTTGGTGAAACTCGGGGAATTTCAATAATAATCTAATTAGAACATATAATATGCCTAGACACTGTTCTTATTTAACTTAACTCTGAGAAAATTAAATAAGAACATTTTAAGAAGCTTCAATATGAATATTTCATAGATTTTTAACGAATACAATTACTATTACTAGGTTTAAGTTGATTGTTAGTATTTTCATATAATTTTGGATTTCTGTACATGTTAAATATCTATGAAATACATTGACAAAAATACAAAATGACACACAATTCAAATTATTATTTAAACATTTTCTTGGGCAAGATACGCTAAAACATCAAAACCATGGCTGAAACGTCAAATTAAGTCACTGTCAGTTTCTGGAAAGAAAATCAGCTCAAACATTTACTAACAAATTGAGAAGTGTGGTGGACTAAATAGCAGCAGCCAATCACGAATCTGCGTTGAGCAAGCGTTTGCCATTTAGCACAGTAACAGGCTGGTATTAGTATATTTTTTTATCAAAGCTCATCATCAGGCTCTCGAATAAAATTTAATTTTGACCTGTCGTCCTCAAAGACTGACAGCCAGTGCACGGGTATCGTATTACCCAGTTCAAACTGGATTTTGGAGATCAGATAGCAGTCGCTTCTTGTAAGATACTGGTATTAAGCAGCTTTCGGTTAGACTGGAAACCGACCCCAACATAGTTGGTAAATCTAGGCAAACGTGTCGACAATTTTCGCTCCAGAAACCGAGTGTTAAAATTACATTATGGACAAAAAAAAATGGCCAAGTTAAAACAAAAACCTCCCGAGTTCCACCATCACAAAAGCGACAGTTACCGACTTACGCTTAAACGGCCGTGTCCGGCTTTTTTTCCGGATGCTTAGTGTCCCCGTTGCTGATATAGTCGCCGTGGTCATGTGAGGGGTTCTCGGAGCCCTTGATGTCCTCGTGGGGAGGGAGGGGAGCCTCAGAGTCCGCCCCGTCCGGAATGTCCGTGCGGTGAGAACGTCCTGCCATACAATACATTAAGCGATCAAGAACTTGGCTATTTTGTGTTGGTTTTTAAGAAGCTGTGTTGTGCGGTGAGCTTTGTAAAAGTTTGTGTGTGGTGGTGTGAGTTGCGTTGGGCCCTCTGCCTATTGTGTTAATAACTTAAGCGCCTGATGTGACAAAATGAACTATTGTTCGTGACTCCCCTTGAAGACCGCTGGTCTTCAAAGGTGGATGATCAGTCTATGACTATTACTATCTAAGACGGACTGTCAGTATAAGATAAAATTTAATTGGTGTCACGTCCAATAAAAAATAAAGAGGTTAAGTGGTTACTTCTTTGTACCTAGGCTCGCCCCGTATTACATGGGATTTGCATATTATGTACAACAAAAGCGTGTACGCCTCTCAGCCTACTCCATCAAGGAATACAGGTTACTGGGGATAGTTGTAAAACATGTTGTGTTTAAGTTGAATGGAAACAGTATTTCACAACTTTTGTATTCGCATTTAGCCATTCTAAATATGTGTAAAACAAAATCGTTCAACATTCTGTTTAAAAACGATCAGAAACATCAAATACAAGAATCAATAAGGTATCAAATCGATCGCCTTTTTGTTGTGTTTCAATGATTATTGATAAACCCATCATGAAATGAAAATTTAGATGAATCCCAAACAAAAAACCAAAATCAAATATGACCCAGTCAAAGTTAGTTATTGTAAAAAATATCAATTAAACAGTCCAATAGGTCCCAGAAGTAGTGAAATATCTCTGAAATAAGCTCAAGGCCCAAAGTGCTAGCTACAACACGTGAAAACACCTGCACTACATATTAATTTAATGCTTTACCATCACCTGTATGGAATTTACTACAAAAGGGGCATCATATAGAAGAAATAAATATCAATTTTGATAAATATCTGAGAAAGCCACATGCATATAAATCATTCTTTAAGTCATGCTTTTTTAATTAATAAAAAAATAATATATAAATATTGTCATTCACATGCGAAAAACAGTTATTTTAAAAATAATAGAAAACATGCATTTTAGACTTTTTGCTATTCTTTTTAGTTCTTGATCGCTCAAAATATTGCTAAGCTTATTCACATAATTTAAAACACTTATTTTTACTACAATATTAAAGCAAAAACACTGCCAAAAAGTTGCACTTTCATTTTTTGTTTCTTTCTAGCCTACAACAGCCAAACATTTTTACGAAAAAAGGGTTTTTTTGACAAATAAATCGAACGTTTTAGCATATAAATTCAACCAGTGCGAGCCACAAACAGTTAGTGTGATTTGTGTTTTTTTTTCTATTTTTACTACTTTTTTCTATTTTCTTTTTTCAACGTTACCTATCGACCAACAGCCCGTGAGCCTGCCAGAAACGTATTACTTATTAATAATATTTATTTAAAAAGGAAAAAGGAATTATTACGCATGCCTAATTTTTGTAATAAAAGCGATTGTAAAAAGCATGGTCAAAATCACAATGCAGATATCAATAAAAATATGTTTGCTAAAACTAATAAAAAAATAACTTATAACGTTACTATAAAATAATTTTATTGATATTCCACGCCTTCTAGAAAATGTTTAATAATGATGACATAAATATTTTTATCAAGGCTCTTGGACTAGTGGTATAAAAAGGGAAATGACGACACAACCAAACTAACGAATAGTCAACATTAATGGAGCAAATAATAAACTATTATGGATATAAAAGTTACGTCAAACAAATGAGTATATTTTTATGCTGACAAAACATTACAGAATAAAAAAAAATAAAAAATTGCATGTTAAACGAAATTAATATTTCAACATGCTTTTACATGCAAATAAGCAGAGATCGAAATAGAAAAAGTAACTTTGCCTTACATACAATAAGCAACATGAGGAAAAGTCTCCCTCTAAAATCTCGGATTATTTAAAACATCCGTAAGAAAACTGGTAAATGAGTGGGAGGTATTTTCTTAATGTTACATCCTTAGGGCAGATTTCACCAATAAGACTACGCGATAAGCTCATCTAAACGATGATCAAGAGATGTCATCGTCAATAATCCACAGTAATTTTGACGGTTTAAACGTGCTGTTCGTGTAATGTTTATTGGTTAAAAACTCCTTAAAATTTTAGGCAAATATACTCTACCCATTCCGATAACTGCAAATGAATAACAAAAAAAAATATGCTCCAAAATATCAACAATTCATCAACATAGAAAATAGAAGAAGTAATGCGACTTACCAGCGAAGCACCATCTATCAGTGGCGAAGGCGAACACTGCTAGGAATACGGCGACTAGCAGGATTAGGACGCCTACTACTATTCCGACGATCGCGCCGGTGTCTAGCTCCAGACCTAGGAAAGGAGGAGTTTTGTTACTGTAAGTTGGATAAAATTGCAAAAAAAAAATACCCCATAATGGTATAGTGACCTGTTGTGGTGGGTTTCCCCGTTTTGGCAATTTGTTTTAAATACCAAAATGGGAAAAATGATTGTGAGAAAAACACAAGAATGATAATCCCAGAAAAAAATACAGGGTGTAGTGACGTCGACGCCCAAAATGTTAACATGAATCCAGTACACGATGCTGGACCCACCAGCGTTGAAAGTTTTCGTCAAAAATAAAAAACAATCTGCAGTAACATTCATTTTGTTTGACTGTAAAGACATTGCATGTATTATGAAAACTAGTTTTTATTTTGACGAAAATCATGCGCTGAATTCATGCTAACAATTTACGCATCGAATTCCCTTACACCATGTTTAATAAATATAGTATAAGAGAAGAGTGAAAAGAATAGGCTGATGAAAATTACTTGATAAAGAGAAATTATGTAAAAAGGAAACCTTATTCCAATATTTAGGAATAGTTTAGTATCAAATGGAATAGTGACGGAAAGTAAACGTCAGTTTGATACGGCAATCTATACAAGTATACATATTTAAAGTCACTGTAATTGTCACCGCGCTATTCTTTTAAACTGCGCAACGAATTTTGATGCGATTTTGATCATCTTTTTTATTCTGGAAGTATTTTGTGCATAATTCACTAATATTTAACTCAACTTTTTGTTTCAAATTTTCACTAATACAGGAAAACATTAATAATTATCTCGAGCACTATTTATTTCAGTCTACATCAAATCATGACACTACTGGTTTCTTAAAGATTTTCATGCACTTAACTTAAATGTTTTTACCACCAATGACGGATAAGTGTTTCATGCTAATTTAAAAACAAGAGTTTTATATGTACCGATTTTAAAAACATGCCTCAGATCGAAAGATAGAAGATTTGTAAAAGATTTTTACATCGACATAAATGCGATGAAAAAAAGTAAGAAAATGACGATAATCATGCTTCTAAAGGATTGAAAAATAGTTTTAGATATCGAAGAAAAATCCAATGAAAATTATTGACAATAAAAAAAACTCATTTTAAATTCCCAATTCAACATTAAAACCACTGTTATTTCAAACATATTTTACCAAAAACGACATTCAGTCTCTTGGACTACAACATTCGAAAAAAATCTTAAAAAAGAAACGTCGTTCATTCGCGAAGCGTTCATTCAGTACCGTTCATTTACAGTTAAATCATTGCTGAGTGAATTTCTTACCATATATTGAAATTATATAAGTCTTCGCTTTCCGAGCTGTAGGGAACACAGAATTAGTCAATTTCTATTATTTTACGTCATGTTATTGAGTTTGAGATATATTGATGTTATTTGAGTCCTGGGTGATTTGTTTAACGTGGGCAATGTTTTAGGGGAGGGAAATACTGTGTACCCACATTTCGCCAGTTAGTTTTTAAGTCCCATTTAATAGTGGGCGAGCCTATTGCAATCAACCGGGCGCAAATCCAGACTCTGTGGCTGCTACTGAGAAATTCCTGATGGCAAAATTCAATAACACGTTGCCCGACCTGGGAATCGAACCCAGGACCTCATGTTCAGCAGTAGCGCTTGCGACCACTAGGCCAACGAGTCAGTCAGGAGGAGGAGGGTAACACCTACTCATGAAAATGAACAATATATTTAATAACTGGCTTTAACTCGCGACTATGATCCCACTGTTAACCCACTGGGACGTTTTAATTTTAGCCTATATTACTTGGGGATAATGTAGCTTCCCGTTGGTGAAAGAGTTTTCGGAATCGGATCAGTAGTTCCGAAGTTTACCGCCGACATACAAACATACAAACTTACAAACAAATACCTCTTTATAATATTAGTTAGACTACTTCCACAGTAAAAGTTGCTCATATTTATGACTACTTCCGACCCCAACATAGTTGGGAAAAGGCTAGGCAGATGATGATGATTCATGAGTACTTCACTCCTTTAGAGTATCGCCCACGTTTGACCAATCACCCTGTATAAGGACATCGCAAGTTGCGAAAGAGTGCTCAGTGTTTGTCACTTGTCAAAGCCATTTTGAACGCAAAGCGACCAATCGGCGACAAGGCAAAACACGGAACAAGAAAAACGGAAAAGTAACACTAAAACTCATTCATAAAGTTCACTTTGCACTACATCTTTAAACATTTTTATGACTTTTTAATAGAACTAGTCATTACTGAATTTACACTAGAAAAAAAATATTAACTTTAGGTAAATATTTTTTTTTATTTGAATAAAGCGCCATCTCACGGCTAGAACTCCAAGGTAGCTGAATGAAAGTAACAAACACTTAGCGCCATCTACGCGGAACTATTTTGACAGTTCTGTCCCCCCCTCCCATTGACAAATAACTCCCGTCCAACAACCTACCAGCAGGCTCATCCATAGTGCTGATCCTGACAGCGAACTCCTCCCGTGCCAGTCCGTTGTCCACGCGCAGGTAGTATGTCCTCTCCACGTCCTCCTTGGCAATGCGGGCCAGGATCAGGGTGATGTTATAGTAGCCGTTATCCTGATGATGAAATCGGGGAAAATTAATGTAAGGGTCTAAAGTGCCGGTCACGGGCTAAGATGACGCGACTTGTGTTATGCGACACGCGTGTGTCACTATTTTCTTCGCGTAGGTACAGTCGCGTTGCAAGCCGCATCGCGATGACTCAGAATCAGAATCAGAATCAGAATTATTTATTTGTAAAACATAGGTGAAGAACATATATACATTATTCATACATGTCAAGGTCTTAAATAGATAAGTGTTGCACTATGCTTTGTCATTGTTGACATACAAATATTAAAGTCAGGTTCATCAAAGTTAACAAAATTTTCTATCAATTTTATACAAATACATTAAAATAATCAATTTAATAATGTCCACTACAAGACTCGTGGCCTGCTGTATTATTCTAAGATTCCGCCTAACCAACCGACCTTCCGAATGAAAAATAAAAGGTAGACTATATTTAATTTCATCAGGCAACCCATTCGTAAGATTTCTAAAAAGGATTTTTCATTCCGTTGACAGATGAGTGAAGTCTTAGGCGAGCTCTTAGATCATAAACCACTTATTTCTTTTGTTTTTCTCTAGTCGCTGTCGCAATACGCATGTTGTTAGCTCGTAGTCAAGAAGTAAGGCTGACTTCTCTATTTCTGGCATCTTCAAATGATTGACGGAAACAGAACGGTGCTTAAAATATGCTTAGCTTTAATTTACTTAAACCACAAGACTGGGAATCCTGAAACAACAACAAAAATCGTAGCAGACCGCGGAAAAGATGGCGGGACGCCACCACGTCGAGAGAAGTGCGAGGAAAAGGGGGAGCCTTTACTAAGGAGTAGGAATATCCAAAAGAAATGAAGAAGAACTAACGTATTCAGCAGCTACAGTTTAGACTGGAAGCTGACCCCAACATAGGAAAAGGCCAGGCAGATGATGAACAACTTACCAAGAAGAGAGGCTCAAGAGCAGTGTACTGTCCGTCGTCGCTCTGTCTCGGAGCTGTCAAAACTTGGGCTCCCATGGCCCATTCCGCGGTAGGCTTGGGATTCGCTCTAACTGTTACATTGAGACGGCCCTCGGCCCCCAGCTTCAGCCCGAAGATGGTGATGGGGCCGGCTTCTTGGCGTTTTGGTGGGTCTGTAGATAAAAGCAAGGTTATTGGAACACTCTTTACTGAAAAAAATAGAACACATGTAACATAAACACATAACATGAACAGTGTCTCTTCGAGCGCTCAGTTCAGGTAACTGGGCGGTCGTAGAGACACTTTTTGACAGTATGGGCAGACCGAAATCCAAGTCTGATGACCGGTATTTTTATTCTAAGGTGTATCTTCCCTGGTCTGAGCAAGTTGAATATTATTGGTGCGCCCGACAGGGTCCACTCCCTTAAAGTATAATGAGATCATTATGGACTGGTACTTCAAGTACTGTGTGCGGAAAACCGACTGCAATAAATGGTTGAGTATTGACTCTTATCCAGGTCTTCCCCGCGATTTTCTGCAGGTCTTCTGCTCAATTAATATGCTCAATTTTAGAACCAGACACTTACACTGCACATTCAACTGTCTCCGTGCCTCTTGGGGCGCCAGCAGCGCCTCGTGCTCCGCCCTGCAGATCAGTATCTTGTTGTTGTCGTCATCGGTCAGGGTTCGGCTGACGTTCTGACTGATAGTTTCAAGGTCTGACCCTGGTTCTTTCGTCACGACCGGCTGGTACACGCCTGTGTGGAGCTCTATGTCATCTGGAAATGGATAAAGGTGTTAGAATAACATAATTTCCGAAGGGTTAGACAGGGTTAGTATGTACTAGAAAGCTGTCATTCGCTGGAAACCTACGTCTTTTCTTGACTTGAATGTGCCCTGGCGGTTGAGAGTGTCTCATGCTCACTCAAATGTTTCACTGATGGTGGCGCGTGTGTCGGATCATTTAGTTCCCTTCAAAATGGTTGAGTTGAATGGTGCTGATACATGCGTCATGTTCGTGAACGGGCGCTGTCAGTTGTGACTGGTCATCTCTTGGTTGCCACGGCTTATTTGAATTAATTCTAAACTAATGTTTTAATTTTTGCTATGGACACTTTTACGTACACATCTTGCTACATCGTTCTAACATAATGTACCATCTCAACATGAATGATGTAACCAAGGTTTAGTAAAAGTATTCTGATTTATTCACTTGGGGGGAGCCCTTTGTCCAGTAATGGACGTCTTTCGGCTGAAATGATGATGATGATGATTCCGATTTAAAAGAGTGTCCATGGAGTTTCTTGCCCGTTCTTCTCCATAGAGATCTACGTTAGGGAATGGGCAACTACAGTACTTTCACAGTTTTTATGCCTTGTGACTGGGACTGTAGCTACATTTCATTGTTGTCTTTGTTTCGACAATTCAAAAGTGCCTGTAACTGGCCTACTTGAAATAAATGCTTTGATTTGATTTGATCATCGTTTGGACTCAGCTCCACATTCACACCCTACTGCTGTTCAGTCGAGATATCCTCAGACTACAAGAGCAGTGGACTGCTATATAGTCTGATGTTGATGAATAGGTCTACATACCCATGAACCAAGTGATCTTCGCAGCAGGTCTTCCGTTGGGCACAACGCACTGTGCTATGAACTGGTCCCCTTCTTTGAACGTTGGCTGGATTGGTGTGATCAGGGTTGGTTGTCCAGGAGCAGCTGAGGGTATAAATGATTAAGTTAATATTTGTTAATAGGTATTCAATTTTGATAGAAATAAGGTTCAAATTCGTATGATATACAACTTTTTTTTAATCGTATCTTGCAGGTCAACCTAGGTGGTTGTCGTCTACTTTTGGCCACAAAAGCTTCGTCCAGAAAGAAGGATTGGTCGCAAAACCGACCGTCCGACCATTTTTGTTCAAGATAACGCTCGGTCATGAGACAAATTGTGGGCTAAGTAGTGCGCGAGGCCCTATAAATCTCAGAACTGAACGCGATCAGCACGTCTTAATCGTGTTCAAGAGCTGTCAATATTCCATAGCAATGACGACACTGCAAGCTTGCAAGCACTTTGAATAAAAAAAGTAGGAGGGAGGGGTTCAACTTATGCTTTTAAATGGCTTCACTCAGATTCATTGGTGAAATTCGTCGTAAGTTGTCAATTTTGTATTTAGAGCTCAAAGTTCGTCGGAATAAAGTTCAGAATATAATTACTGGTGTACAGTCGCCAGCAATGAATACACTTGGCAAAATTCAGAAGCGTTTTTGTCGTGAAATAACGATTTCTACTTTGCGATAAGACCTATTTCGTAATTGTATGGCTTTCAAAATACTGAGGTCGTGAAAACGTAAAACTTAAATCAAAACAGAAAAAGAAAATCAATGTTAAAGTAGCTGTGTGTAAACAGTTCTTTGCTCGTGAATGTACTATTTAGGTATACAATCGTAAATTTTTATTTTTTTAGTTTCCTCATAGTTCTCATATTCACAATAATAAAATTGAAATGAAAAAAATATCATGGGCGTAGAATCATACTCACTTGCAACTATTAGCCTCATGGTCCCAACCAGCTCCCTGCTGCCCTCTCGCGGCGGGAGGACGCAGGTTATGTTCCCGTTCCATTCCTGCTTGATCTTCTTGATAAAGGCTCCACATTCTCCGACCTGGGGAGGAGAAGAATTAGGCTTGTCATTTAACATCGGCAGTCACACACGGAGAACATAATCGTGAGTAAACCAGGATGCCTGAGAGATATTTCTCGGCGGCATGTAAAGCCGAGTCAGAGGTCTATGCGCGGCATAAAAACTCTGACACCAGGTTAGGCACTGACCACACGATAAAGAAGAAAAACTGCTAAAAAGCACACACAGATTCATGAAATCCACAGCGTATAATCTACACAAGAAAACCCGGCCGATGTCCGATGAAAACTGTTGCATGAAACCTGTCCCCCTCCCACTCACTATCTACCACCTAGTGAGCATCTGCACTGCATAGTATGCAGACCCAAGCTGGAAGATGAAACTCCTATTTGGTAAAGTGAGGCTACCTCGACGGACTATGCAGGATGTGGGTGTGGAGCTGTGTCGCTGTGTTTGTGTGTGTGTGCTTGAAACTATGCTGCTTATCCTATCCACTGAGCCCCAAAACAAGCAGTTAAAGCGAGCTCTGTGCTGCAACCGAATGTGCGTGGAAGTGGCGAGGTTTTGAGCCAATACAATATGATTTCGTGCTAGCGTCACGAAGATGAAGACTCCTGAAGTCCGAAGGGTAAGGTAAAGTAAGTGTACCTAATTGTGCAACCAAATTTCGCCAGTCATGTTAATTCCCATGTTATAAGGAGGCGAGCTTATTCTCAACAATCGGACAAAAATCTAGACATGGTTGCTACTGAGAAATTCCTGGTGGAATCTCAGAATGGTTTTCCCGACGCGGAATCGAACCCAGGACCTCATGCTTAGCAGGAGCGCTTGCGACCATTAGACCAAAGAGCCAGCTCGATGTTTTCTTTCACAGTTTTGTGAGCAGAAAGAAATAATACACAAATAAAAAATTACGCAAAGTAGAGCCTTTGGAACAAAGTACACTACCCCTTCTGAGAATCTAGCCTAGGAAGCCATGCTCATTGCTCAGCTGTCGTGACCATTGACAAGGGTAAAGAGTATGCTCGTACCCGAAACTCTGACAATCAGTCTTACCCAGTACTAGGTTTTTTGTTCCAATAAAGATATTTGATTTGATTTGAGGTTATGGAAGTCAGATAGGCCGTCGCTCCATGTAAGATACTAGTATTCCACTACATCCGGTTAGACTGGAAGCTTGGCAAAAGCAGGCAGATGATGATGAAAGAGTATATCCGTAACACACTTCTTTCGAAATGTTTCACTTTTATCAAATAACTAAGTCCTTGAAACCCGCATGGCGATAGCCAATTACCAAATTAATCGAATTTATGGAAATGAGTACGAAAACTTGGCACACGAACGGTTGTTAAGCCATTAATTTGATAATTTATTAATTTCTTTTTTTATACTTTTTACGCTTTCGTTTGGCCACAACTCGTCTGATGTGAAGGGATGCTGATAAGCATCATCAACATCCCTTCAGGCCTAGAAGAAACCGATTCACTCGAACTTTGAATAGATCCAAATTATAATAATCGGGGAACAGAGAAGCCGGCAGTGAATTCCACAGACTGGCGGTTCGCACAAATGTGGAAGCATAGCGCTTTGTTCGGGTCCGTGGAACTTCAACCACATAACGGTGCCGCTTCCCCGTATCACTACTCGTCCGATGATGGAATGGGGATGGGGGAATTCGATTGTGAAATTCTAAAGCACACTCCCCGAAACGTAACCGATAGGCGCCATCTTTGCGGAGATGTTCAAGGCTTTGGAGCGTAGGACAACGAAGTCGTTGTCAATGAGGATCTTGGCAAATAGGAAATGACCTAAATCTATCCAAGCATTATTTAGCCTTTAGCGTTCCCACTGTTGGGACACAGGCCAGAATGCATGGTTGACGGCTCCGTGTAGGGTCCTTAACACCTTGTATTTAGATATTGATACGATATTCACTGGTAAATTAAAATAGATTTATTATTTACCTGTAACCCTTGTCCTGAGTAGATGATGTCTCCCTGAAGATCTTCAGGTCTTAGTCTGAAGGGTTGGTTGCCTACTGTCATCCTGAAAATAAAAAGAAGACAGATTACATAACATAACAGCACGCCTGTAATTCCGGAAGGGTTAGGTTGAGCTGTACCTAACATTTCGCCAGTTTTGTGTATTGAGAGCAAGCCTATTGCCAACAACCGGACACATATTCAGACTCCGCGACTTCTACTAAGGAATTCCCGATGGAAAAATCCAATAACAGATTGTTCGACTTGGGAATTGAACCTAGGATCTCATGCTCCTCAGTCGCACTTGCAAACAGTAGACCAGCGAGGCAGCTCGATGCAGTCCTTGACAGTTTTGGGAGCAATGGTATTGAAGCAGCCTTGTCCCATCCATCATCATTCTCTTGCCCTTGTCCCAATTCATTTGGGGTCGGCGCAGCATGTCTTCTTCTTCCATACTTCTCTATTACTCGTCATCTCATCAGACACCTCCTTTCGTGCCACATCATTCTTCACACAGTCCATCCACCGTTTCTTTAGCTTCCTCTACTCTTATATATCCACAGTCATACTCAAAACTTTCCTCACGACATTTTCCTCATTCCTCCGCGTCACATGATACCACGACAACCGATTGCCACACAACTTTTCAGTCACCGGCGCCACTTTCCGACTTCCTCTTATGTACTCATTTCTTATTTTATCCTATCGCGTAACACCACACTTTCCCCTTAGTATTCTCATCTCAGCCACATGCAAATGCCTTTCATTCATCAGTTTTGTGGCCCAACATTCTGAGCCTTGTTCTATCCACTGTTGAGTATAGGTTTCCTCCCTTGTGAACCAATCTTCCCTGGTCTGCGCGAGTCTCAACCAGGTATTACCCGCAATCTTCTGGATGTCATCCACCCAAAAAGCGTTTGATTAAATTAAAAATCAACTAACCTGCATGAGTCGATGGCGTAGGGAACCTTGCAGAGAACAATGAGGTCATCTCCGACTCGCCTCACGGCTTCAAGAGGAGTAATGTCCACCACTTGACCTGGAAGCAAAAGAAACGTATATCATTAGAAAGAGAAGGAAGAATAGCATTGTGCGGCCTATGAGAAGGTGGACCGATGGTCGCAGGAAGCATAGACATCTCAAACAAGGTGACATTCTTTATTAATAAAAAATTAAAAATAGGTTCCCGTACAAAAACATAAAACCCTTGAAAAATTGTTAAAAAAATCCGATTCAAATAGAGAAGTAATATTTTCATAATAATTTCATGCGAACGAAGGTTCGGGCAACAGCTAGTCCCACATAAATAAAACAGTCTATGAATATCCGGTGAGAACCGCCCGTAATCGGATCTAACCGGATAGAAGCGGATTGCGTCAGAATAAACCGGTACAATGCAAATGGCAGACCGTGTAGTTGAGATGCGTAGCTCTTTGCGTGAATAGATATGTTACGGAAATTCCGTGAACCTAGATTTTAACATACAGGTTGGAATACGTCGACGCATAAACGGTTACCATGAATTCAGCACTTACGTGGGGCGTCTACCCCAGCGTCATTCTTGGTAGGTTCTTCACGAAAAAGAAACTGATTAAAAATGAAATGTTTTATTTTGTTTTTATTTTTAATAACTGCTTGGTATCGATAAAATAAGAAATGAGTATAATATAAGAGAAAGTCTGAAAGTGGCGCCGGTGACTGAAAAGTTGTGTGGTAATCGGTTGTCGTGGTATGGGCATGTGATGCGGAGGAATGAGGAAAATGTCGTGAGGAAAGTTTTGAGTATGAATGTGGATTCGTATATAATTTAATTTAATTTAATTTATTTATTTGCATCAGACACAACGATCCATAATTTAGTTAGTAAGTACACTTAAAAATAATGTTAGTTTAGATTACATAATCAAAGACAAAGACAAAGACAAAATATAATATAATATGAGTAGACAGGTCCAAAGAAACGATGGATGGAATGTGTAAAGAATGATACGGCAAGAAAGGAGGTCTCTAATGAGATGACGAGTAATAGAGAAGTATGGAGGAAGACATGCTGCGCCGACCCCAAATAAGCTGGGATAAGGGCAAGAGGTTGTCAGACCTTTGGGCCACTGACTACCTGTAACGTCTGTCAAAGACCGTCATATGACAGCCGGGACTAACGGCTTAACGTGCTTTCCGAGGCACGGGGGAAACTCGCTATGTATTGATGGTCACCCATCCACAGACCGACCTTGGCAAGCACGGCTTAACCTTAAAGATCGACCACGAGCTCCTCCAAACAGAACTTAATATCTGGGTTTTAAAGTTAATTTTCCACCAACACATTTTTGTTTGCATGTTCAAAAAGTAATTTGTGAACGCAGGTTAATAGTACTGCAGTAACTGAGCCTAGTTTCAAAACTGTCGATCGATGGGGAACTTTGAGGATATGTTATATCTAGAATCTAGACTGAGATGGATAAACTTAGTCTGGTACATGCTCCGAACTTCGATGGTCAAAGTTCCATGTAGTACCCATACTTGAGATTTGATACTTGCAGACAGATGGCAGCGAAAAAAGATTAAATTTTCAGAAGTCGGAGTCTTCATTTAACTTAAACTTTGTATGAGTATTCTTTATTTTAATATGTCCGTTGAAGCTTACTATGTAAAGAGGAAAATGTCGTCAACCGAAACAATCAAGGAAATTATTCTTTATTCAAATTGACCGTGTTGTATGTACTGTATATACTGCAGAGTTACATCTGCATTTTAGCCTCTTTGCTGTAACCTCAAAGCCATATTCTTCTTTTAAATTGTCAACTTTAAATTCAAATTGAAACTATTTTAGACAGATGGTCGTTTTGTAATTTTTTTCATTCGTGTACCAAGCTTCGAAGAGCTATGTATTGATTCGAAAAATACACCAAAATTTTATGATTATAACTAATAGTGAAGATATAATTTAAAGCCCTAATGGCAATTTATTGAAATAGTCTGTTTGTCATAAATGGTACACGAATACAATTTTTTTTTTTTTTTTTTAATATTGATCGTAATGTATTTTTTTTTAATTTATTCTTTAGTCATCAATTCATCTAAGCATTAATTTTTTACAAAAGTGAAGTGTAGCTTTTTTTATTATAACTCCTTACTCCAGCCTTTTTCCCTATGGGGGTAGGCAGTAACCACAGTCCGCCACCTGCTGCGATCCTGACATACTCCTTTCGCCTCGTCCACGTTCATACATCTGGTCATACACGCACGCCGGTTGCGAGTACTACGCCCCTGACCTTACTGAAGAACCTCACCATAGGGCCATTGTATTGCCACTCACATCTGCCTTGTAAATACCTTTTGTTAGTCGCCTTTCGCTCATCCTCTCTACATGACCAAACCATATAAACATACTCTTTTCAATTTTGGCACTACCGTGTTGTATTAACTATTTTTATCTGTGAAGGAGTGACAGTTATTAATTGAATACCAGTAGCGAAGGGTCAATTTTTTTAAGTGGTAAGCCGGAGTACATATCTTTAATGTGATTTTATTATTTGTCTATGGAATACTGATTGTGCCCGTTTTCAAAGGGAAGCTGGTAGGAATCGAGTTGTATGGAACCTTCGCCACTGGTAAGTATTATTGCTAAGCTACTTCTAATTCCCCTGATTTTACTTAGATGAACGGATTACCAACTCTTATACCAAGCATAACTGTGATTTTACCAAACTATGTTATTATGTGTTAGGAAACTTTTGTTTTGAAGTGAATAAGTACGAAAATAAAAGCGACACGTGTCTTCAAAAAAACAGATTATTTTATGAACCCTAGCTTGTGCAGTATGTTTCAATATAACAGGCATTTCAGTGCGAAAAATGTAATATAGCGAAACTTGCACGTTTCTATATTTTGTTTTGTCCAACAAAACATCACGTCTGTGTTTTGTAAAGGGCTACACAGATTTGTAAAGTAACTATGCATTTCGTCGACATGTTTTTAAGACAGAGAGAGAGAGAGAGAGAGAGAGAGAGAGAGAGAGAGAGAGAGAGAGAAAAAGGGAATGGGCTATAATACACCACGCGGGCCCAGTGCGGGTTGGTAGATGTCACATGTCTTCGAATTTTTGGTTCTAGGACATGCCGGTTTCCTCACGATGTTTTCCTTCACCGTTTTGAGAGCAGTGGTGATGAAATAACTTACACAAAGTAATGCGCCTGGCTGGGTTCGAACCTACAACTTACTGCTCGTAAGTAGGGGTATCCACCAATGGGCCACCGCTGCTCTCATCAAAGTAATGTTACTTTGAAATTACAAATGATTAAAGATACTTATAATACGAGTATGTTAGTAAGAGCTTTCGTGAAACATACGCATTATGTTGGTCCCTATTACGAACACCCGTTGCCTACTTATTAAATACATTTTTCATATTCTAGATGTCACATTCTACTTCAATTTTATTGTTCTCTTGCATATATTGAAGGACAACAGAGGAGCTCATGGCTAAGTAATAACAGCCGCTCGGGTCGATCGTTAGGTTCAGCCGCGCTTGGTTGGGTTGGTAAGTGGATGGGTGACCCGTACATTTTCTCTGTGCCTTTTTTTGGGTAATCATCAAATGACTCCTTCCGCTGTGGGCAGAGTGGAAGGGAGTGTCAGAATTTTACTGAATAAAACCCATCCATGTTTTTTTTTTCATTCCTTCTTTGCCCTTTGTGTTCCAAAGCCGCGGTATCGAAATGTTAAACCGTTGGTCAGTGAATTCCCAGGTTCACCAATTTTTTTGGGTCTAACCATCAGTCAGTAGGCTCGCTCCTTTTTACATGGGCCCTAAAGATAATTCGCAAAATTAGTGTACTATTAGGAACGCCTAACCCATCACGGACTGGAAGCTACGTTATGTTATCATGTAATATTTTTTTTTAAAGAAATAAAACATGGACGTCTCTAGCAGATAATATATATATACTAAGTCCACAGTAGTTATGACTAGGTTATATTATAATTTTACTATACAACACACTCACATCAAAAGAGAAGTTCAGTATAAATCATAAACTAACACATTTTGCACATTGCTAGGTGCATCCGTATCGCTCGGGGTAGAGAGGATATTGTAGTCGTAACGGCGGTGCTCAACATTCTCCAGACGTTTGTTTGTGATTCCAGCTTATGCCCGCGGCTTCGCCCGCGTGGAGATCAGTAATTGTCATGTGTAAAGTATGCTTTATGTTAATCCAGGTAATAAACTATCTGTGTGCCAAATTTCATCCTAATCCGTTCAGTACTTTTTGCGTGAAAGAGTTACAAACATCCATCCATCCTCACAAACTTATGATATTAGTAGGAAGTAGGATAGGATATTTATTATTGTATATATTAGCTGGTGCACGCGGTTTAGGCGCCGAAGGCCTAATTTTCAAAATGGCAATAGAGTCGCAAAAGGACTAGTTCTCATAATGGCCAATTCTCAAAAAACCTAATACTCTGAATGGCCAATTCTCTAAAAGCCTAATTCTCTAAATGACCGTGCCCGTGACATCGGCCGCGTGAAAATTTTGATGTGCATGTGTGAGAAAAAAAGTCGTCTAACAAGCCTGATGAGCTGTAGACCAAAATACGTTGTGGAGCCCTGACACAGCCAGAAGGCGACGCGGTAGACCTTGCAGGAAATGGCGGGACGAGCTGGAGAAAAATAACGACCTGTGGTCCACATTGGCCCTGGATCAACGAATTTGGAAGTCATGGAAAGAGGCCTTTGCCCAGCAGTGGGATAACGCAGGCTAACAGTATCAGTAACAAGCGTCTCTACTAGAGGCATCGCAGTGACAAAGCTGAAATAACTCATGGGCTAACTACTCCAGCACTAAGACCCTATTTTTTCGGGTGGGAAATCATCAAATGACCCGCTCTGGGCGGAGCGGAAGGGAGTGTCAGACATGTACTGACTAAAACCCATCCATGTTCCATCTTAGCCCTTTGTCTTCCAGGGCCGCTGTATCTCTTTCGAACAGTCCCGCAGCCCAGCACTTACACCCTTCAAGCAGGAACACATCAACGCTGTCACGCGCAGACATACTTGGTGTAAGGTGGCAGTACATTCTCGGATGAACAGCTTCACAAAGATCCACTACTAGAACTGTCTTTAGATTAACCAAGTTTGCAACTGTGCACCCCAAGTTTCTACAAAGCTCACTTGCATAGTACCGTTCACGACCTAGCCTGATTTACATTGGTCAAGAATTTAGCGAAGTAGAGTACTAGAGTGCCTTGTTCCCGAAGAGAAGCCGAAAAGGAATCGGCTTCTTGGGTGCCTTCGAGCCTGATAAGTACAGTGGTGTAAACCGATCGGGTGAGTCACCACATGAGCGCGCCCTCGTCGCTTGTTTGTTTCGCGTGAGTATACAGATACGTATGCATAATAGATAATACGATACCCGTTGGTAAGACTGGTTGTCAGACTTTCGGGCCACTGACTACCTGTCAACGACTGTCAACGATCTACAAATGACAGCCGGAATCAACGGTTTAAACGAGCTTTCCGGGGCACGGAATCTGATATCATAAAATGAGAGCCCAGATTATGCTGGAAATGTAAAGCTTCATATTTCGTCATGTGTACAGCACTAATATGTTTACGCTTAGCAGAATTCAAAAGCAATTATTTCGTGGAATAACGTTTGCAACTTGGAGATAACATTCATTAAAGTATTATGTTCGTAACAAAATAACATTTTAATCGATGCAGCAGAAGAAAACCATTTTAAAAAGTTCACAAGCGTGTATCAATAAAAACCGGACAGGTGCGAGTCGGGCTCGCGCATGAAAGGTTCCGTATCACCGTAGTATGGGTTCCGTAATGTAAGTAATGGGCCCCCTTTGATTTATATTTTATTTTTATTATTTGTTGTTATAACGGTAACAGAAATACACATTCTGTGAAAATTTCAACTGTCTACCTATTACGGATCATGAGATACAGCCCGCTGACAGACGGACGGACAGCGGAGGCTTAGTAATAGGGCCCGTTGGTTATCCGTCCGGTACAGAACTCTGAAAAGGTGTGATCATCGTGTGTCGTGGTGTGTGTGGTGTGTTTTTTTTTACTTAGTTTGTATGCACGTCACGCGTCATGTCCCTGCGACAGATAAATATATTTTTTCTTTCTTTCTTTTCATATTTATGGATGTGATGACAGGTCATTAAATTAAACCACTTTCTCCATGGGACCATCATCATCATCTGCCTGATTTTACCCAACTAAGTTAGGTCGGCTTCCAATCTAACCGGATGCAGCTGAATACCAGTATTTTACATGGACCGAAAACATCAAAATTGCAAAAAAAAGATTATTAGTTTAACTGTCAAAATACATTTATAAATTAAAATAAGCTAACTAAACACAAACTAAAAAAAATGCATCAAAAACTCCTCCTCGACACTGTCAAATGGTAATGTCCCCAAGAGATTGGCGGCGTTGCCACGTTGAATGGCATAAAGTCGATATGATCGATTTCGCAAGACAATATGTAAATCAAAATCTGTTCAAAAATTTGCCAAGCGTATACACATTTGTGCTCGTCGCTGTACTAGAGACACGCGACTCATGTTTGAAATGAAACTTAGTTCTAGGAGCACACGAACTATTGCGATATCGCTTGACGAACTTTCTCGGATGCTATGCAAAGTTTACAGCGTATGAATGACAGGTAGAGATGTTCCTGTGAGACATCGCAGTGATATTAAGAACTAGAAGTGAAGTTGCCTCTACACATAACATGACGCCTACCAGTGGCGAAGGTTGCATACAACTCGATTCAACTCGGCGCGGGTAGTCCTGCAAGTCGGTCGCGTGACGTCAACACCAGCGCACTTGCGATTCATTTTATGTCCGTACCGACATGCAAACAAATTTTATTCCATTCTATTCTAACACTTGGTGGAAATCGAACCCGAGATCTCGTCCTAAACAATAATGCTTGTGATCACTAGATGCCTTGACACATTATAATGTATATTAAAAAACTTAGCACCTCGGGGCGATGGATCAACATGACCCAACATGGCCCAGCTTCGTCCAACATGCGAGCGTGAAGTTTCCAAAACATAGTCACGATGTGCCCGCGGCGGAAAGGATATTGTAGTTGGGGCAGCGGCTCTCAAACTATTTTTGTTATTTTTTTTTGGAATAGGTAAACTCAGATACTGCCTGATTTGTGACAGCCTCGTCGGCATAGCCGTTACAAGCCCTACTATAGAGCATTAAGTCTCAGGTTTGATTCTCTAGTCGAGCAATATTATTGGGTTTTTCGATCTGAAATTTCTCAGTAGCATTCCAGACTCGGGTATTTGCACGGATGGTAATAGGCTCGCCCTCTGTAACGTGGGACTTAATATGACCGGAGAAATAGAGGTGTTCTGTTAGGTAAACGTCTGATTAATTCTTCGGTGATGGAAGGCATGTTGTTATCAAGATGCTTTATGGTTTCTTCATGGTATAGCTTTCTTTTCTTTTTTTGGAGCTCGTGGGTAAATAATAACAACCAGCTCGGGTCGATCGTTAGGTTACGGCTTAACCGCTTGCCTAGGTTAGTCCGTGAATGGATGACCATTACGTACCAAGTTTCCTCATTTCCTCGGAAAACACGTTAAGCTGTCGGTACCGGCTGACATTTGTAGATCTTTGACAGTTGTGACGGTAGTAAGTGGCCCGAAAGTCTGACAACCACTATTACCAAGGGGTATCGTATTACCCAGTACTAACTTGGTTGTGGAGGTCAGATAGGCAGTCACTCTATCTAAAAAACTGGTATTCAGCTGCATCCGATTAGACTGGAAGCCGACCCCAACATAGTTGGAAAAAGTCTAGGCAGATGATGATAATTTTCTTAATGAATTCACTACAAATACAATTCACAAGTATATCAGAATTTCAGATACAATTTGTAATTCAACTCGCACTTCAGACTAAAATGAGCAACAAGACACGTTTAATTTAAAATATAAATAATCATTAAGCCCTTGCTTCGCGAATAAGGGGGAAAGGGAACTAAATTATGCCCCATTAACACAAAATGGGGATCATAAGATAGCTCTAATAGGGAATTACGTTATCAAAATAACCTGGGTCTCACGTAGTGGGGAAATAAGGCCACATCATCGTTAAAAATGTCCACTGTTGGGAATGGGCGATAATGCAGCCCGCAAATGTGCAAAATTGCTTGCGTTTTTAGCAATTTGCAGATTGGTATCTGATTCATCATCATTATTGGAAGTAAAGAATAGCACCATCCCATATCTTGCCGTGGGTGTCGTAAGGGACTTACCAGAGAATGCAGCAGCGTTCTCTGTGCTTTTGTAACAACCGTACTGCGATCGCCAACCCGCCTGCCAAGCGTGGCGATTATGGCAAAACCCCTCCTTTCGGGGAGGCCTATGCCCAGCAGTGGACGTCTTTCGGCTGAAATGATGATGATGATGATCATCTGTCTAGCCTTCTTTTCCCTATGTTTGTTGGGTTCGGCTTCCAGTCTAACCGGATGCAGCTGAATGCCAGCATTTTACATGGAGAGCCTGCTTATCTGACCTCCACGACCCAGACTAGTATTAGATTGTAAGCGAGAAATGTTACAATTCGCGACTGCAACAAATGTGAATATTTACAGAATATATTAATCATTAGACAGTTTCTTTGGTGTAATGGTCGCAAGCTCGACTCCTGAGCACGAGGTCCTGGCTTCGATTCCCAGGTCGAGCAGCGTTATGGGGCTTTTCCATCAAGAATTTCTCAGTAGCAGCCGAGGTGTCTGGATTTGTGCCCGGTTGTTGGCAATAAGCTCGCCCACTAAAACATGGGTCTTATACATAACTGCCTAACTCTTCTGGGATTGCAAGCGTGATGCTAATCACGAGAATGATCAAGGCTGTCCTCAAATGCTATGATTTCATGAAATAGTCATATAATGGGGAACCTAATTGACGGAGTCGAAATTAGTTAGTTAATAGGGTCATTTGGACGTTAACTGAGGACCATATTATGGCTGAGTATGTTATTTGTTAAAGGACATTTAGGCAATAATTTACTATTTCTAAAATTAGAGACAGAAGAAACCTTGGACACGAATGAGGACATAACATCCCCGAAGAGTAAGGCAGAGGTGTACGTTCGTTGTACTTACACATTTTTCTAGATATGCTTAAGTGACGTGTAAGGTAGGCCGAGCCTATTGCCGTCAACCGGGCCCAAGCCAGGCTCCGCGGTTCATGATCATCTTTTCTCAACTTTATTAGCGACTGCCTATCTGTACCCCACAACCCAGTTAGTACTGGGTAATACGGTACCCCTTGGTAACACTGGTCGTCAGACTTTGGGCTACTGACTACTTGTAACGACTGTCAAATGACAGCGCAGCTGCTACTGAGAAATTCCTAGTGTAAAAACTCAATAATATTTTGCGCGACCCGGAAATCAAACCAGGACCTCATACTCAGCAGTCGCTTGCGACCACTAGGCATAATCTTTCAATTTAATATTAAAATGCCAAAACAGCGGACCAAGACCCCGCTCTTGCAAATAAAAAGCGCTTCGCTCAACTTCGAAAACTTAATGCGGAACTAGTAAGTACTACAGAGTGTAAAACTTTGAAAACCGCTGTTTCCTACAAACAGTTTGTTCTGCCCCAAGCTTCAGTAATAAAAGTAGTTTTATACGAAATATTCTCTCGAATTTTTATTTCTATTTACTGTTCAACTATTGAATTTTATTTCAAAGAAACGCCTATCGGATATTTTTGGTGTGGTGGATTGTGATTTTTGGGTTAACTTTTGATATACAAGTCGTAAACTTACCCTTTACGAAGCCGTCAACCAAGCATTCTCTACGTAAAAATAATTGCTGGAAAACGATTATTTTTTTGGGAGTGAAAATTCACGTCTGACTCTAAAATTCAATGTAACGCACTCAAAACATTATGCTGATGGGTGCATTGAATAGTACGGGGAGGTAATTAAGGTGAAGTTATAACATTAACGACTTGTATTTAAAAAAAAAACTTGTGAAATAGTTGGACCTTTGACCCCCAATATCTCCGTAACTAGCAGGTTCCCAGGTATGGTCTAGAACAAAAAAATTACCGCAATGACGGGGAGAACAAGTGCCTTGCGGCTTCGTTAGGGGAACTGTTACTTCCGTTATTTTTGCTCAACGCATACAAAAAGAGCAATTCTAAAGGGTATGGATATCCAGTAGCTGGATTGTGGAGGTCAGATTAAGGTAAATACTGGTTATTCAGCTGATGTGTATTGCTAGGGAGTTGTTCCACCAATTCTTTTCCCAAGCCAATGGTATCTTAAGCTCACTCACTCACAAAATCTGTCTGTCTATTATCACACCGTAACGGCTGAACAGATTTGGATGGAATTTGGCACATGAATAGACAATGTCCTGGATTAGAACATGGGGTACTTTTATCCCGGTAGTATTTCCAGTGGAATAATTGTCCAACCCTAAGCCGTGTAAAAAAGCTAGTAATATAATAAATGCATCATTGGCCTGCCTACCAGTGGCGAAGGTTCCATAGAACTCGATTCCGACTGGCTTCCCTTTGAAAAATGGCACAGTCAGTATTCTATAGACAAATAATATAATCACATAAAAGATATGTACTCCGGCTTATCTCTTACAAAAGTTGACCGCTCGCTACTGCTGCCTACACCTACGAGAAACACAGACGTGATGTTACGTATCTTTAGTATGAGCCCACATGAAGGTTGAAAGTACGTTTCGCGAGCTAATCCGAGGGTATTCGGGAAATCTTTTGTTTCCGAAGATTTGAGGCCCGCAATCCGATTAAAGGATTTCCGGATCAAAATTGGCGGGAACTGTGGTTTGTTATTTTGTAGTTCAGTAAGTAACATTCGTTTCTTGGTAACCTTACTTTTTCAACACACAAAATACATAACATCAAGCCTTTGAAGGGTTACACAGAGGTACTTAGTACTATAGACAGACCGCTTTAAAGGCACATTAAAATAAAATAAAAATAAAATAAATAAATTGTGTTTTAATTCAGGCATAATACCCATATACAACAAAAACTAATAATAAATAATAAATTGAGATTGAATAAAAACAGTAAAGTAGAAAATCATAGAAATAATCAGTAAAAAATTAATGAAATTCACAAAAATGAATAAAAGTCATTCAATAAAAATATCAATAAAATTACTCAAAAATAAAAACATGCGAGGTACGAGTATGTATAGGTACCAATTAAGCGTCCACAAAGTCCTAACAATATCCCATAGATTATTTGCTTTAAAATAAAGATAATCCGGCAGTCGCTCCATGCAAAATACTGGTATTCAGCTGCATCCGGTTAGACTGGAAGCCGACCCCAACATAGTTGGGAAAAGGCTAGGCAGATGATGATGATAAAGATAATCCACGTAGGTATTACGATACTAATTGAACCAATACGTGATCATTCTTCAAAATATTCCATTTAAATTGATTCCTTCGCGAGGACTCATTAAAGCGGCCGGTCTATAACACATTTCACCAGTTATGTTGTCCCATGTACTACGTGTGAAGAAGTCGTTTGTATTGTTTTATGGACATTTAGTGGGGAGGGATGAAACGCATGCGACTAAAAGAGTTATGGATATGAATGGTGATGGATGAAGAGAGAGGAGGGCCAAAGAAAAGATGGATTGTGTGAGGAATGATATGAAAGGGAGAGGAGTAAATGATGCCGTGATAGGGGAGAATGGATGAAGAAAACGTGTTGCGCCGACCCCAAGTAGAATGGGACAAGGGTAGGAAGATGATAAACGTGGTCAGACTATTGTCATAAACCAGCCACAAATACAAACTCCGCGCTGCTGAGAAATTCTTTAAGGAAAATATCCAAAGACAGTCTGACCTAGAAATCGAACCCAACACCTCATGATAAGCAGTAGCGCTTGCTACTAGACCAACGAGGCCGTGTTCAATAGATAGATAGATAGATTCAATTTGATAACCACGTGTGATCTACGTAGTTTCGTGTCGACAATTTGATTGAAGAGCATTAATATGACTTCGTTACACGCAATTGGGTAGACGAAAATGAGGACAGAGGTGCGGTGGAGACGACAGTTCTTTTTTGTTTTTTGAATGTTACAATAGTATATAGTCTTAATGAGGTTAGGGAAATGACAGCAAATCTGGGCAGAAAAACAAGATGGAATTACGTGAGTAATTTCCTCTCCTCCTTTTCAGGGTTCCGTGCCCGATGGGTAACCAACGGAAGCCTATTACTAAGCCTCCGCTGGACGATCGGCGGGCTGTATCTCATGATCCGTAATACGTAGACAGTTGAAATTTTCACAGAATGTGTATTTCTGTTGCAGCTATAACAACAAATAAAAAAAATAAATTGGAGCCCCCTTTTATTTTTTTTTACCCCCTACTACGATGAAAGGAACCCTTCATGCGTGAGTCCAGTTTTTATTTAGAAGTCGGTTTAAATAATGATGAGCTTGAAAAGTGCTGGTGACTTGTTCAGGTATACATGTTCCTACCCCAAATGGCAACATTGTCGTCAAGCCATACTGATTCCACTTCCGACCAATCTGCCTTTCTCAAGGGGCCATTTAAACTAACTGCAAAAAACTGTACAGCACTTGATGGGTCCCTGTAGGACAATGAGGGAAAGTTTTTGACAATCTAATTCATTATTTGACGATGTTTGTTGATTGTCGGGGTTGTTATACGGTAATAGGGTGGTTAACAGTAGCGAAGGGTCAATTTTTGTAAGAGGTAAGCCGGAGTAATAATCTTTAATGTTATATTATTATTTGCCTATAGAATACTGACTGTACCATTTTTGAAAGGGAAGCCGGTAGGAATCGAGTTGTATGGAACCTTCGCCACTGGTGGTTAGCAAATTGACTATCAAGTTTAATGTCCGTTATATCAAATCATAACTAGGTTTGTGAGATCTTTTGTAAGGAAAATGTCTTGAGAAAAGTTTTGAATGTGGATGTCTATAAGCGTAGAGAAAGACCAAAGAAGCGATGGATGGGCTGTGTGAAGAATGATATGGACAGAAAGGAGGACGAGTAATAGAGAAGTATTTTAAATTTATGACATTGTATAACGGATTAATTTATCAGTATTATTTTTGATTTTATGACATTTTATAACGTATTAATTTGAATTTATGACATTTTATAACGTATTCATTTGAATTGATGACATTGTATAAGGTATTAAGTCGATTATTTTTTTTCGACACTGTTATAAAATTAATACCATATATTAATGGGAATTTATGAAATAGTTTAACTTTAATGATAAAGCATGCCTGAATTGGTACAATACAACACACCACTGCGCATTCCCTTGACACCTGGAAATGTTTAAATTTTCTGTGTTGAGCAATAAACATTTGAATTTGAATGTAAGACATGCTGCGTCGACTCCACTTTGATAATTTGCAGTAGATTCAATCAGGATAAAGATAACGAAGACTGGAGAAGTGTAAACCTACAATTTTTTTTTTTATAACCAAGACGACTCCATGCCTCGCTCTGTTCCCTATTTAAGCTTGTCTGTCGTAAACTCGATTGAGGCACAGACTATATCACGTGGTTCTGCCTGTTATAAGCCATATTGTAATGTTATAAGTATTAACTTTATTACAGCCTCGTTCGTCTAGTCGTTGCCGGCGCGACTGTTGAGCGTGGGGTCCTATGTTTGATTTACAGGTCGGGAAATGTGTTATGGGGATTTTCTATTAGGAATTTCTTTTGGTTGATGGCAATACACTCGCCCCCTCTTACATGGGACTAAAGTGAAATGAGCTATACTAATCAGCACGATATTTATTATTGTGGAATAACATGGCCGTTTCAAAATGCCGTAATAGTATGAACGTATGATGCCAATTTTTCAACATATCAACAACATAAAACCAAAATATCACCATATCAACGGGGCCTGAAGACGTAGGTATAGCGATCCACTATAGGTACATTTCTGCCAGCACCTCCGGGGTATGCAGGCGTGGTGTTATTTCAGTTCAGGCCTCAATAGAGAAGAAATGCTCTTAATGTGCACGTCTTTCTACATCGTTCTCACATATATGTATAATCTCAACATGAATGATGTAACCAAGATTTTGTAACAATATTTTGATTTAAAAGAATGTCCATGGAGTTTCTAGACCATCCTTCTCCATAGAGATCTACGCTTTGGAATGTGCAACTACAGTACTTTCTCAAGTTATTATACCTTGTGACTGTGACTGTAGCTTCGCTTCTTTTTGATTTTTTGACATTCAAAAGTGCCTATGACGGTCTAATTGAAATAAATGGTTTGAGTTTGAATGAATTACCAAACGATACAACACTATTCTCACCCTCAATTTGACAAAAATCATACAACATGTCCTTTTATCATCTCCTTTCACAGATACCAGCGTGATGTTTTAGGATAAGCAGAGAGCCCCATTCTACATAAGTGCTATTCCATACTCCGCACGGTTTAAAAGCTTAGTGTGAGAGCGTTTGCCTGTACCGTCAGTTCGTCTGTCTGTACAGCGCCTTTACGGGGATAGTTAGTGGGTATACAATGGACTGCCAAGCTAGTTGAATGAGAGATGTCTTAACCCTTTAAGAACTTTATCGGATCGTAAATGTTGTCTAGGACTCAACCACAGTTAACGCAAGTACCACGTTCCATTTAATAACCACGCCATTTTGAATGACGTCGTAAGTTCAAAAGCACTAGAAAAAAAAGTAAAGAGAAACAAACAAAAGTCACCGACTTCCGTAAGTAAAGTTATTTTCAACTTGTTATTGTTTTTTTTTTTTTTTAAAGTTGTTTATTTTTTTTGCACTAAAAGTTTTTATATAAAAAAATTAGCTTGCTGCGACACCAGCATAAAGCAAATAAAAAAAATAAAATGCTTAAGCCTAATGCTTCTTATTTGGAATAGCTGTTGCCCGCGACCTTCGTCCCAGTGCCTTCCTCGATAAATGGGCTATCCAACACTACAATAATTTTTCAAATCGGACCAGTAGTTCCTGAGATTAGCGCGTTCAACCAAACAAACAAACAAACTCTTCAGCTTTATAATATTATAGTATAGATTCCATAAAAGAATAGAAAAAAATCATTTCTCACTAAAGTAATGTCAAGAGAACTTAAATAATGCGTGTGTGTGTTTAATTTGTGTGTGTGATGCACAAATGCTGAACCAGGGCCCATGCTAACGTCTGTCAAAATAACCTGCCGAGCCTTCCAATTGGGTTGGGAATAGGCGTGCAGTCTAACCGGATTTAACTGAATGCTAGTTTTTTATAAAAGGACCGACTGCCTATCTGACCTCCACAACCCAGTTACTTGGTAACACGTTATCCCTTGGTAAGACTGGTTGTCGATATTTAAACTACTCGTATAAAACGACTATCAAAAATTTTAATATGACATCAATACAGCTATAACAACGGTTTCTAGTGATATCCGAGACGCGGAAGAGCCTGGATATTATGTAATACTACCTATTGCCCGCGGCTACGCTCGTGTTTATTTAGAATTTGACAATCAATTCGGTTTGTCTCTTTACTCTGCTTGTAATAATATAATTCAATCATGATTCGAAAGACATGTGGCGCCATCTATTATCATAACAACGTTATTGATGATTGCCCCGGGAGCAGTACTTTTTTTCGGGATGAAAAGTACTATTCCCGTTTCTGTACACCTGACAACGTATATGCAAAATTTCAGGATAATCGGTTCAGTGGCTTAGGCGTGAAAAGGTAACAAACAAATAAAGAAACTTATTGGTAAGGTTTTGGTCACCCATCCACGGACCGACCTAGGCAAGCGTTGCTTACCCTAAAAATCAATCCGTGTGGTAGTTATTACTTAGCCAAAACCCCGCATACTAAAACAAATAATCAATAACATTATTTTTATTGCTAAACCACTTAGCAATTTCGGTAACACCCTAACTCCATAAAACGCTAAATAATTGCCCGAGACTTCGAGCAATCGAAACCAACCCTAATCCCTAGGGTTACCACCGATAATATTCATATATCATTGACAAATCGTACAATTTGTTTTTATTACGTGGCAACATTGGCGGACACGCAGGGCTGTCACGTAGCATAATAATCAGCCTATATTGTTCCTACTGTTGGGACGCAGGCCTCCTCTCTACGAGGGAGTGGGCTATAATCCACCATGCGGCACAGTGCGGGTTGGTAGATGTCACATGTCTTCGAATTTTAGGTTCTAAGACATGCCGGTTTCCTCACAATGTTTTCCTTTACCGTTTTGAGAGCAGTTGTGATGAAATAAAGTACACAAAGTAATGCGCCTGCCTGAGTTCGAACCCACGACTTGTACCAGTGGCCAGTGGTAGCGGCCCCGACTTAAGAGCAGAAAAAAATTAACTTTAAGTATTTTTTTTTAATTTGAAAGAAGCGCCATCTCGTGGCCGAAACTCCACAGTAGCTGAATGAAAGTAACTAACACTTAGCGCCATCCAACATGAAATAAATTACTTTAAGTACTGCGCCTGACTGGGTTCGAACTCTCGACTAACGATTCGTAAAGAAAGAAAGAAAGAAAATACATTTATTTGGCACATGCCACAAGTGCACACAATAAAAAACAAAAATAATATAAGAAAAAAAAAACTTAAAACTAAACAAAAAATGTAGGTGTGCGTCATGGCTGCGCCAAATAGGACCAGTTCAGCAAAATGCCGGGCAACTAGTGCCTGATGCTGATTTTCAACTGGACCTGGATTAGAGAGGTCACGGATGAAAAACAGTTTTATGAGTTGTCTCAATGGTGGTGGTGAAAAGGTACTTAATTATGTAGAATAGATGAGTACAAAAAAAAGTCGTGGTCGTTTCCACTGGACTGCTCCTCGGGTTGTCACGAACCAAAGTTTAGTTTTAATTCATTTTGAGTGAGTTTTCTAATTTGCTGTTATTAATTTAATGTTGAAGTTAGTTTAAATTTTGTTGGTTTCGTGGAAGGGTGGGATGGTTTTGAGTTTAAATGATAATTTAGTTTTGTTGTTTGTGATGATATTAATTAATTAATTGAGTGCCTAGAGCAGTGTTAAAATAGATGACATCTACAGTTAGTTCGCAGTTATTTTATCTCCAAAATATGGAAAAGGACACCGTCAAAATGATAATATTTATCTGCAATTAAAGTGACAAGTCAACATTACAAGGATCTTTATTCTAATTACAATAACATTGCTATTAGGCTTCCGGCATTAGTAAAATTACTTTGAAAGGACTGTATTTCCGTTTTTTGAAAGCTACTAAATACAGGGTAGGAACACCGACGCTAAAACGTTTACCAAGTATTCAGTACATCATTCTAAACCCGAAAAAGTTTTCTGATTATTGAAGAATCTGACCAATAAAGTTGACATCAACACGTTCAAGCCACATGCGTATTACGACAGCGGCTGAGGAGTACTCTAGCGGAGGAAACAATTGATGCGAGCGCGTGTCTTGACTCAGCTCATATCGCCCGAGGCAGTGAACGGGGGCCATTTTAATATAAGAGACAGCCCTAGCCATTTATTGAATAGCACTTACGTGTATATTAGCTCTTAAGTGGTAGCAGTATGTGGCAAAATTACTTACTTATATTGTATTGTAGAAATAAAGAGTGCTTGTGTTGGTATAGTGATACTTTTCTGATCGTTAAGGATTTTGAAATGGGGTGCGATTTTTTTCTTTTTTTTGTTGTAAAAATTTTAAAAGTATGGCGCTTTGGTGGGACTGGTTTTGGTTCCTATGAAATATAATACAGGTTCGAAGCTTGTGTTGGTAAAGACAACTGCAGATATACTATTCGATATGAAGAGGCAGTGGCTGAGTATTATGTTACCAAAAACCTAATAAAAAATATTTTTCAAGTAAACAGTAAGTACAAACGACAACATTATTTACATTTACGAATTAAATTACTACTGAACATCGTAAATGCGAAAGCGACTGTCTGTCAGTCTGTCTGTTACGTTTTCGTTTGGATTTCAATAAAATTGAAAAAAATGGCATACAGATAGACTATGACTGGGTTCGGATATAAGGTACCTTTGTCCCAATCGTAATTTTCGTCCTAGACGGGAGCAAAGCCACGGGTTAATGCTAGTAATTATTTTATATGAATAGAAAACATTACTTAAGAATTTGATAATAACAAAATGTATACATATTTAATTTACATATTTCGTATATTGAAGTCCGTTTGCCAGCCCTATTGTACATTCTCCGACTTCATCAAATTACAGTACAAACGGAATTGCCACTTAAACTCCTCAATAGATGGCGCTGGTACAAGTATTGCGCAACATTTGAATATAGAACAATTTCTTTGAGATCCCGAATCGCGTAAATGAAGTTTGCGTAAAATTTTATTTCGTTATTTTGCTTTTCTGCGTGTGTCTGAATTTCGTTTATTGTAGCTTATTTTAAATTTACCTAGTAATTTCATGTGAGAGTTTCCTTTGTTGTTTCTTTAGCTACTGTATATATTTTATGGGGTAGATATTATCAAATGACTGTATTTTCAGCAAGAAGTAAGAGCAGCGATGGCCCAGTGGTGGCGGCCCCGACTTATGAGCAGTAAGTCGTGGGTTCGAACCCAGGCAGGCGCATTACTTTGTGTAATCACCACTGCTCTCAATGCGGTCAACGAAAACATCGTGAGGAGACCGGCATGTCCTAGAACCAGAAATTCGAAGACATGTGACATCTACCAACCCGTACTGGACCCGCGTGGTGGATTATTATTCATTGTAATCTTACTTCTTCCTAATATTATAAATGCGAAAGTTTGTGAGGATGGATGGATGTTTGTTACTCTTTCACGCAAAAACTACTGAACGGATTTGGATGAAATTTAGCACACAGATAGTTTATAACCTGGATTAACGCATAGGATACTTTTTATCCCGGTAGTATGATCCCATGAGACAATTAGGTACGGAAAACCACGCGAGCGAAGCCGCAGGCATAAGCTAATCATTCATAATTATAATACCTGACATAACTACCTACTCGTAACAAGTATTTTTTTCCATTAATTTCCATTCCATTAATAAAAGTAATGGTAAACATAAAAACTAATTTATTAACAGTAGCAAACTTACAAATATAACCTACTTTTAATATAATCATCACAACGAAGAAAATAACGAAAGAATCTCACCCAAAAAAATATTTAAACCCTTAAGTAATATTACAATTTACTAACCAATATACTACTAGACAAAAAACCACAAAAAAGCAATAAATAATATTAAAAACCACCCCTCTGTACTCTCAAACGGACTAATTGCTAATCGACCCCACCCTGTATACGCCGCACTTAATAAAATCACTTTTGGAACACCCTTTGTGTTACATTGCGGGTTTTTGATTACTCGTCCCCTTTGACAGTGTAGTGGAGTGGGGTGTTCGCTTTGAAGGTACGGGGTTCGATTCAGGTTTGGGTAATGTGATTTTGTATTGTTTTTTGTTAAAAAAATATATTTTATGTGTAAACCATCATTAATAACATTAAATACGGGCTAATTTCATAGTAATATAACACCACGCCTGTAATCCCCGAAGGGTTAGGCAGAGGCAAAATTTCAATACCTACGTGACCTAAATGTATGGGACAGCTGATAATTTTTTCGCATTTACGATATTGGACCCGAGGAAGAAGTTGTTCAGTTTGGTGGTCTGCAGCCTATCCTTTCATATGACTATACCCTTTCTGTTACACCCAGTATACTTAAGGCTGTCAATCGGGATCAAATCTAAAAATGGTCTGCACTTCATAAAGGCAAAATAAAATTATATTCTATTCCATAAAAAACCCAATAACACTCTAAACCCGAGGGTCGAACCCCCTGCTCAACATTCTGCAATGATTAATCCAATGGGGCTAACTACCTCATCATTATTATTTATTACCATTGCCAAAATACTAGAAAAAAAAACGATGAAAAATGTTCTTCGTAACTCATTTATCAGCATATCCAAAAAACTGCTCTACCAAAAACGATGCAATTTTCAACAAAAAAGACCCATTTTGACAATTTGTCAACCAATAACTATATTATAATCCCGTCACAAAGGGGCTGTCCCTTCGTAATGACGATACATGATCACTAGTACGAGATCTGACCGAGATAGAAATGTGCAATAATAATATCACCATCTCAGGCAGATGGCCTTTCCAGTACCCGGATCATCATCAGCCTACAGCAGTAAAGTGCTGGACATAGGCAATCGCACTTCAATCAACTCGATTCTCAGCAACTCTCATCCAGTTGATAACAGCCACCGTCCACCGAGCCTTACCTTACGTTTGCCGATTCGCGGTCTCCACTCAAGAACACGCCTACTCCACCGGTCACCGGATCTACGGCTACATACCAGATGCATACCAGTATTTAACATGGAGCGACCGCCTATCTGACCTCCACAACTCAGTTCGGTTGTCTCAATGATCTACAAATGACAGACGAGACAAACGGCTTAACGTGTCTTCCTAAGCTACGGCCACCCATCCCCGGACCAACCCCGGCAAGTGTTGCTTAACCTTAGGACGACCCCCTGCAGCTGTCATAATTTAGCCACGAGCTCTTCGCTGTGCGTTATTATTGGTATTATTTATAACAAATACCAAAAATTTTCGGCATCGAAAAAAGTTGCAATTTGCAAAAAAAAAAACCCTGCTTTTATAATTTGTCTCCCAATAACTATATTATCAATATCATCTCCCCTCAAGGCACAGCATCCCTTCATAATGACGATACGTGATCACTAGAACGAGATCTGTCCGAGATAAAATGTCCAATAATTTATGCACCCTAATTTGGCAAGTGTGGTTGTCATTTTGATGTCGCCCTAGCTACTGTAACCATGATTTGGTATTGAAAACCGGCTTTTTTTTTGTTATGGTTTCATTATTTATTCTTTTGACGGTAAGGTTTTATTATTTAGTTGCTGAATAAAATGTAAGGGGAAGGACCCTGCTGTAATCATTAGCAAGCAGGTGATGTTGGGGGCAGGTCAAGGTGACAGATAACTGCTGCACCGTGCTTCGGGTGACACGGCTGACCTGGAAGTCTTTGACTCCGGACTCAGGTTGGACGCATCAAGGAAAACCTGCTCAGGTGGAGATTCATTAATGACTCTGCCCTGGAGTGTAAATGTGGTGCTGATCTACAAACGATGGGGCATTTAATATCGTGTCCTGCGTGTCCTGCTGTTTGTTCACTACAGGAACTGATGGACGCTACCGAAACCGCCAAACTAGCTCAGTTCTGGGCTGACACAATTTAGATTGCCCTCGACACGCTAAGAAGAAGAAGACTGCTGCACCACACATACTACAACATCGTATGACACTTTTCGTCTAATAATGGCTTGTCACAAGAGTGTGGCTGTGGTGAATTCGCTTATCATTAATTGTCTAATTATTTGCGTCTGTTAGTGAGCTTATACCATAATATCTGTCAGCAAGTTTTTTTTCCCTGTCTGAGGCCTTACTCTTAAGGCACCCACAGGATAGTCCGGTTAAGCAGAAGCCAGCCTCATAGTTTGACCTGCGAGATGCCATTCATAAAAAAAATCATTTGTGGTGTATGTTTTCTGTCAACGTTGACTATAAATTAGGCTACGTAAAGGTGCCTGCCTTGTCTTTACAAAAATGAACAAGAAAAAAGGCAGGTTTCGGTCCATTTGAGAAGGGAACGTTACTTCCCAACTGTGGGAACGTTATAGGCTGTATATTATGTCAAGGCAGACAGGAACATCAACATCTGCTTAACCTTATCCCAAATTGGGGTCGGCTGACAATCTAAACGGATGCAACTGAATACCAGTATTTTACATGGAGCGACTGCCTATCTGACCTCCACAAACCAGTTAGTTCTAGTTAATACGATACCCCTTGGTAAGACTTTTTGGGCCACTTGTAAAGACTGTCAAAGATCTACAAATAACAGCCAGCACCAACGGTTTAACGTACTTTCCGAGGCACGAAGGAAACTCGGTATGTAATCTTGCCCGTTCTTCTCCATAGAGATCTACGTTAGAGAATGGGCAACTACAGTACTTTCACAGTTTTTGTGCCTTGTGACTGGGACTGTAGTTATTTTTTACTGTTGTCTTTGTTTCGACAATTCAAAAGTGCCTGTAACTGGCCTACTTGAAATAAATGCTTTGATTTTGATTTTGATTTTGAATGGGCGGTCCCCCATCCAGGGACCATCCTGGGCAATAAAGAATAATCCGAGTGGCTGTTATTATTTAGCCACGAGCTCGAAACAGTAACACTGTATATTTATTGAGTAAATAAGTGCATGCTACATATCAAAAGCCACATATACCATAATTGGAAGAGATAGTAGTTATCACTCACCAAGAATCAAAGCGTGATTTAATGAATGTATAATTAATTAATAACATCATATCAACGCGTCTAAAGCATTCAGTAATTATTATAGTTCTGATAGACAACGACACCTCAAACTACCAGTATAACCTGACCTTACATTGTACGGAACAGCTATACAAAGAGATATCAGCTAAAATTGGATCCTTTCAGATGTCGGTGGTGGAAATATGAAATGCTGTAAGGGATATTGAGCTTTCGCCTTAGCGTCGACAGTTGAAATTAGAAAAGCACACTTAATGTTCCTTACAGCGTTTTAAACGTCCACCGTCGATGTGTCGTATAAAGGGCAGTGGCAAATATATGCACCCTTGTGGTTGAGTGATCAACCCACAGCAACCCTTAGGCTAACCCTTAGCTAGTTAGCAACCATGGTTGATGTAACAAGATTTGTATTCCTTTATAGACTTCAAAAGATTTTAGATGCATTGCATCACGCCTGTACTCCCAGAGGTGCATGCAGAAGTGTATACTTAATATAACCATACTTTGACAGTTATTTTCAAGTTCCAAGCTTTAGAACGTCTCCTTACTTACTGCTAAGATGATTAAGGAGCTCCAAGATAAATAATTACAGCCGCTCGGGTCGATCCTTAGGTTAAGCCGCGCTTGCCTAGGTAGGTTCGTGGAAGGGTGAGCATTCAATACATTCCGAGTTTTCTCCGCGCCTCGGATAGCACGTTAAGCGGTTGGTCCCGGCTGTCATTTGTTGATCTTTGACATTCGTTACAGGTAGTCAGTGGCCCGAAAGTTTGATAACCATTCTTACCAAGGGGTATCGTATTACCCAGTGCTAACTGGGTTGTGGAGGTCAGATAGACAGTCGACAGCTGCATTCGGTTAGACGAGAAGCCGACCCCAACATAGTTGGGAAAAGGCAGGTAGATGATGATGAAGTAAGAAATTACTTTTTAAAAAGCTATTCACGTCTTAAGGAATAATGAACGAACACATCCTTTCACCCCTCCGACGGGTAAGACGGACACGTTTCAGTTCCATGAAATCAAAAACTTAGTTTAAAATTTTTTTTTTTTTTTAATTTTCTGTAAGATTTTTTTATAGACAAGTATGAATAGCCGTTACAACTTAGGATGGCGACCACAGGATCACTAGACCATCGAGACAGTTCCATCCAGAGACCATTGTTTTTTTTTGTCTACTCTTATCATCATCATCATCATTTCAGCCATAAGACGTCCAAAGCTGGACATAGGCTTCCCCCAAGTGTCGTCACATTGACCGGTCCCGTGCGACTCGAATCCAGCGGATCCCTGCAACCTTCGCCAGGTCATCGGTCCACCTAGTGGGAGGCCTTCCAAAGCAACGTCTTCCGGTGCGCGGTCGCCACTCCAGAACTTTTCGGCCCCATCGGCCATCCGTTCTGCGAGCAATGTGTCCTGCCCACTGCCATTTTAAGTTTGGCAATTCTTCGGGCTACGTCGGTAACCTTGGTTCTCTTACGGATATCATCATTTCTGATTTAATCACGCAAGGAAACTTCGAGCATAGCCCTCTCCATTGCCTTTTGGGTGACTTTAAGTCTACTCTTACAGTAAGATAATAATCAAATCCCTCTAATCTGTCATCCTCAAGGGACCATAGACCACAGATCCACAGATAATACACAATTACATATGCACCCCAGTGTAGTCATATCCATTGATTACATCACCCCATAGTTACGGCTGCCCATTCTATAGTATATTGATTGTAATGGTCTACTTATAATTGCGCTACATTCATCATGATATGTGAATGACATTGAATGACGTTCGTGTAATTAGTTTTGCTCTGTTACTTTAAATAAATTGCGGGTATTTGAGAATTTTCGGTGAGTAATTGAAAATGTTTTTGTGAATGTAGCTAAAACTGAGATTGGCTAAACTGGGTTGTGGAGGTCAGATAGGCAGTCGCTCCATGTAAAATACTGTTATTCAGCTGCATCTGGCATTTTTTTATTTCACCCGTATTGTCCCACTCCTGAGCAAAGGCCTCTCCCCATTCCTTCCACTTCTCACGATGGTGTGCTTCTTCTCGTCAATTTGCGAGGAAGGCATCCAAGACGTCCCGCCATCTTCTCTTAGAGAGACTTGACAGACATGGCCTGCCCAGTTCCATTTTAGTCTGGCAGCTTTATAAGCTACGTCGGCAATTTGCGTTCTGGAGCGCAGTGTGGTGTTCCTTATCCGGTCAGTTATTTTTACATTCAGTATGCTGCGCTCCATAGCTCGTTGGCAAACCTTGAGTTTTCTGGCATAATGGGTGTAAAATCACCCTTAACGAAGCCGAAAGACGCTTGTTCTCTCCGTCACTGCGATATTTTTTTTACCTTCTAGTTACAGAGATTTTGGGGGTCAAAGTTCCAACTTTTTCCAAGTATTTTTAATGTTATAACTTTACTATAAATACCTCCACGGCCACCATACTGTTCAACGCATCCAATAGCACGATGTTTTGAGAGCGTTACATTAGTGTTACCAACGTTTTGTGTTTACAATGATGTTATGACTTAGTACCTGTAAACAAAAAAATAAAATAATTAGCACATGTTTAGAGAATTAAGTCATTTGAAGTCGTTTGAAATATTTTTGTATGAATTATTATAACTAGAAGACGGAATATTTACCATGTTTATTGTAAACATAAACATGGTAAATATCCCGTCTTCTAGTTATAATAACTTTAGTGACCATGAAAGTTTAAAATCTTATATTTTTGTATGAAGCCTGGCCTGCCTTCCGCCATATAAGATTTTAAACAATATCGCCGAAATATCGGGAACTCAAATCAAACAGATTTCAGTTCCCGATATTTCGGCGCTGTTGATCATATCAGGGTGGTGAAGAACACCGACACCCAAAAATCGGTCATAGCTCAACATCTCCTGGAATCAGGATCGAACCACTGGATTGAGTTACATAACCCTCAGGTCATCTCGACAGAACGCCACTATATTCCTAGACTCGTTAGAGAAGCTATTGAGATCACCAAATATAAGAACTTCAATCGGGAGGATGGGTTTCAACTGTCGAGAGCCTGGAATCCAGTGGTAGAGCTGTGTAAAAAGCGAAAAAGTGCCGAAAAAAGTTCTCGAGCGGACACAGTGAGTTTCGTGTGTCGGGAACAGAATCGAGTTGCGAGTGACAATGGTAGCTTTACTGATTGCAAAAAAACGAACAAGAAAGAGGGTAGTGCTTGCAACAGGGCCTAAATATCGGGATCTCAAAACAATCAGTAAACATGTTAAATATCCCGTTTCTTGTGTTAATGATAATGCTTTCCGACATTTTATTTTATTTTAAATATAGCAGCCGTAGAATAAAATCAATAGCTGATATCAATTCAAACAAGTATAGTGAGGGACAAAATATTCTGAAGCGACACTGTAGTTTCTGAGATATAAGTTATCAAAGTTACACTCTTCGCCATAAGTACATATTCGGTGGAAGGGACACCAAGGCGAAAACGGTTACCACGTATTCAGTACATCATTCTGAGCCTTCCACATATAAATTGTTCGTCAGTTATTAAAAAAATCAGCTATTTCCTATAAAAGTGCAATACCTACACGGTCAAAATGTATAGAACAGCTAATTTAAAAAAAATTACCGATGAAAAATTTCTGTGTGCTTAGAATGATGTAGGTAATGAATACGTGGTAACCGTTTTCGCGTCGGTGTCGCGTTCACCCTGTATAGTTTAAATTCAAATTCAAAATCATTTATTTCAATCTATTATGGATCATAACTGATGCATACATTTGAGACAAAAAGTTACAATTATAAACATTTTTTTTATTAGCCCGTACTGTCCCACTGCTGGGCAAAGGCCTCCCCCAATTCCTTCCATGTGCTATTTTCCCGTGCCTCATCGAACCAGCCTTCGCGGTACGCGTCTAGATCGTCTCGCCACCAAATAATATAAATTAAAATGCTGAAATTATTATGAATATGACTTAATAAACTATTATAAAAATAAAAAGAAAAAGAAAAAAAAATCGCGAAAAGTATAAAAAAAAGTAATAAGTAAGTTTAAAAGTATGTTTAGGTTCCATTATATGTTTTCTAGAAGCACTAGTTTACGTAATGCTATGCAATTTATTCCAATTCCGACTTACGTAGATAAACCACTAAGCTGTTATACAACTATACAATTTCTTTCTACCGTCATCGTCATCATTAGTAGTCTACGGAGATATAAGTTTCCAAAGGCTGATTAAGGCAACATAATATCACGCCTGTAATCCCAGAAGAGCTAGGTAGAGGTGTACCTAATAGTACATCCATTTCGCCGGTTATGTTTATGTCCCTTGTAATAGGAGGCAATCCTATTGCCATACACCAGGCACAAATCCAGAACCCGTGGCTGCTACTGAAAAAATCCAGATGGAATCAATCAATCAAAGCATTTATTTCAAGTAGATCAGTTACAAGCACTTTTGAATTGTCGAAACAAAGAGAACAATGAAATGTAGCTGCAGTCCCAGTCACAAGGTATAAAAACTGTGAAAGTACTGTAGTTGCCCATTCCCTAAAGTAGATCTCTATGGAGAAGAACGGGCAAGAAACGCCATGGAAAATCCCAATAACACTTTGCCCAACCCGGGAATCGAACCCAGGACCTCATGCTCAGCAGTCGCACTTGCAGCCACTAGACCAACGATGCAGTCTTTAAAAACAAGTCCAATATAAAAACCCGCATCAATAATAATAAAACACCAAAAAAAAAAAACCCAATAAATCACGCGACCACTATCCTAGCACTACACACACGTGTGGCCACTCCACTCATAATCCCCACAGAACCCAACACACAAATAATGTAGCGTATTTGTGCACGGATTAACGCGTCCGTGTCCAATTACTGGTCGTACAAAGCGTGGTCACCCTAGTCGGTAGGTATTCAAATAGACTTGGAGCGAATCCTTTTATTGGAGACTCTTTGTCTCTCTTTTGTCGTGTGATGTGGTCACCCTAGTTTAAATGCTGTTAACTGTATATACGGGGTGTTTTATTTGAGTTTTTTTATTTTAAACTATTGTGGTTTGCTACTGGATGTAAGTAACTAGATTTTTTTTTCATGGGATTTTGTTAAATTATTTATCAGGCCTCATTCGTATAGCTGTTGAAAGAAAAAAATATAAAGAAATTTATCTATTATACAAGTTGGAATGGAACACCGACGCACAAACGGTAACCACGTATTCAGTGCATTGTTCTGAAACATCATGCATTCATCACACACACATCGAAATTTTTCTTCGATAATTAAAAAAAACTGCTGTGCCTTACATGTTGACCGACAAAATATATCAGAAATTTAGAACCACGTGAACAGGCATCTTCTGCGCAAGCTTGTTCCATCATAGACCTCGTCCATCGCTTTCCATCAGGCGTGATCGAGGTCAAGAGCAGGCCCATTTTGCAATAACAAAAAAATGAAAAAAAAATGTGCTGAATACATGCTAAAAGTTTGTTCACTGTCCCTTACACAGAATTCAAAGATCCTCTGAATCTATTTCAGCAGCGTTACTTAGCTTTCCTCTCTTTATCCGGCAATTTATTAATAAAAATACTCATCTTACAGCCAGTAGACCGCCCTCTAAATAATCTCAGATATCAAAGCCACAGCCCTAACAATTGTCTCTATTGCGTTTTAATAGGGATGGGAAAAAGTATCGATAAGCATAGTACAGGCAGGCGAAACAACGAAAAAAAAATGGCGCTACTTTACGTTTGCCAGTCATTTTGTCAGTGTGTAGTTTCTGCCAAAGAAATTCCAAGTAACAGCCCACAGTAAAGAAGTTGTGTTGGATGGCGATCCCATCGGACTACGAAAGTGAGGATAGTGAGAGTGTACCAGTTGTCTGCGAACACACGAGACTAACCGCCCTTTCCTTGTTTTAATAGTGCAATGGGACGGCTATTCTAACTGGACTCCGGATTACGATCGAAGAGAGATCAGTCGCCAGTAGGTACTTTTATCGATGATGATACTCAATACTCAATACTTTATTGCATTCCATAATGTATACAGGCTGGTAGGTAAATTATAGAGAAACAATTATGGACCCTGTCGGGCACAGCAAGTTAGTTTTTAGAGGAGAGGATGAAGCGCTTTTTGTTTAAAAACATAATAATATTGAAATTATAATATTGAAATTAAGGAGTAAATCTTATATTTAGATATTTAAGTAGATATTATTTATGAGTAGATTTATATTAATTTTGTTTATTATTAATATTTCTATATTTATTTATTTATTTATATATTTATTTATTTATTATTAATAGATATTTTCTAAATTATAAATTAGGTAATTATTTTATATATTTATTTATATATTAGCTGTAATTTATTATTAACTAAATAGTAAGTAATTGAAGATATTGCACGGTAGATAAGGTAAATAGATGTATTAGGTACTACTTGGTTATTCTAATTATCTTCGTTTCTCTAGGAGGAATTTATCTTTGAAGTATTCGTCAATTGTGTAGTAGGTTTTATCTAAGAGAAATCGTTTTAGTTTATTTATAAATATATTGTTTGTTTCTGTGTTTTTTATGTGTTCAGGTAATTTATTGTAGATTTTTATTGACGTGACAAACGCACTAGAGGAGTGCATTTTTAATCGTGAAGTTGGCAGGTTGAGTCTATTTCCATGTCTAAGTTTGATTTCTGTTTGTATGTCTTTTCTTTTGCTGTAGAATTGTGGGTACTTCCTTACAAATTTGCAAATTTCAAATATATAGAGACAGGGTAGTGTTAGGATGTTTAGTTCTTTGAAGTGTGGTTTACATGAGTCGGTGTCTTCTATATTAACCAATGTTCTTATAAGTTTCTTCTGTATTGTAAATAGCGAAGGTGCGTCTGTACTGTTACCCCATAATATTATTCCGTATTTAAGCCAAGCGAACGCGTACGCATAGTATGTTACTATTGCTGTTTTGAGATCTGTAGTTTTCTTTATTTCTCTGAGGGCATATGCAAATTTAGATAGCTTTGTTTTTACTTTCTGTATGATGCCATCTAGCCGATTTCGGCAACAGCGACTACATTCGATGGCTTTCTAGGGAGGTAGTCGATCGCTTTCTGTGCTCTCCAATGGCTAGCGTATCCAACTTATGCCGAAAAGCTCCGAGCACGAAGCTGACTTGTCAGAACACCATTGACAACATTGTAGGCTATGGCTTTTATCGATATTATACTGAATAAAATATCAATACTCTTTGTCGATACCTAATATACATCACCACCCTTGGCGGCTATTGTCGCCCCCCGGCAGTATCTCGTTGTAAATTGTCACAATAACCACTTATAGACGACAGATGTGGTTTTTAGGGTTTTATTGGGGTTCCGTATCCAAATTAGCAAAAAACGAGAACCCTCATGGTTCTACTTCGTTTGGCAGTAGTGGCTGCTGTTTTCAACTTGTTACTATGATATTAGAATAAAATAAGAAAATGTTTTAATTTTCATTGCAAAAAACAACGAAATAACCCTTTATGTAAATATGTATTCCGGGAAAATTGAAACGGACTCGATCAAGCACATTTCTTTTAAATCCTTTACAAACAAAACAACCCTATTTCTGCTCTCAGAAAAACAATTATTATTGAGCTACATAAATAACTTTTTAAACGGAACCAAACTCATCAAAGTATTTATATTAAATAGGACAGTTACAGGCACTTTTGAACTATCAAAAACAAAAGATGAATGAATACAGTCCCAGTCACAAGGCATAATAACCGTGATAGTAATGTATTTGCCCATTCCAAAGCATGGATCTCTATGGAGAAAACCGGGCAAAAAACGACATGTTTACTCTTTTAAGAGCGTTACGCATTTTATCCAAACTTTCAAGTAATTTTTTTTCGAAATGACTGAACCGATTTTAATGAAACTTCTTACGCAATAATAAGTCTTAAAACTTGACAGAGAACATTTTCGAAAAATAGTGTTACAGATAAAGTAGAGACCGGTTTTAGATTTTCCATACAAACTGAAATATTCAATTATCTTTTTTTTAAAAAGACATTTCGAAAAGTTTTCTGTATGAAATGCCGTAAGACGTTAACGCTCTTAAATCAAAATATTGTTACAAAATAATGGTTCTGCCAAAATGTTTTTACAAATATTTTGTCAACGGAACCCTCAGTACACGACTTCGACTCGCACTTGTCTATTTTTTTATTTCGTTCCAGTTTTTTTGTTAATCTTTATGTCAATAAAGAGATTTGTCACGGTATTATCTTTTTGTATCAAGATTAAACCGCCCCATTGGTGAATGTAGTACGTTGGAGAGATTTCGGGTCACAGTATTTATTCATGGTTATTTGGCGGGGGAGCTGGTAGCAGCTGGGTGAGAGTAGCCGAGGATCTGGGGTATTCCTAAAAGCGCAACTATTTTTAAGCGCAACCAACTAAGCGCAACTATTTTTAAGTGCTACCAACTAAGCGCAACTATTTTTAAGCACAACCAACTAAGCGCAACTATTTTTAAGCGCAACCAACTAAGCGCAACTATTATTAAGCGCAACCAACTAAGCGCAACTATTTTTAAGCGCAACCAACTAAGCGCAACTAAATTATTCCTCGAAGCGCAACCATGAGTTGTGCTCACAAATTCAAATTAAAAATATTATATGTTTATTCCTCAAAGCGCAACCATGATGAAAAATAGAGAGAGGTATGATGGATTCAGTCATTTTTTTTCAATCATGGTAGCGCTTTGAGTTATAGTCATTAAACTCATCAATACAACTCTGTAAGTTCATATAACCCCATTGAATGACTTTTTCATGAAATGGAATTAAATTAACCTTAGAATGTAGTATTGATCATTTTAATGATTACAATTCTGTAACTACATACGTGTTACGGTCGCGAATCATATTTTGTTTCACATATAACCTGAAACTGACCTCATCATCATCTGCCTAGCCTTTTCCCAACTATGTTGGGGTCGGCTTCCAGTCTAACCGGATGCAGCTGAATACCAGTATTTTACATGGAGCGACTGCCTATCTGACCTCCACAACCAATACGATACCCCTTGGTAAGACTGGTTGTCAGACTTTTTGGGCCACTGACTACCTAACGACTGTCAAAGATCTACAAATGACACCCGGGACCAACGGCTTAACGTGCTTTCCGAGGCACGGAGGAAACTCAGTATGTAATAGGTGGTCACCCATCCACAGACCAACCTAGGCAAGCACGGCTTAACCTAAAGATCGACCCGAGCGGCTGTTATTATTTAGCCACGAGCTCCTCCAAGCTGAAAGTGACCTGCAAATTGGAAAAAAACCTAGAAAATTTGAATTTCGCGGGTTACCCTGGCGCTACCAACTTAAGACCTGCTAATCACGTTCAGTTTCATTAGTAAAACTCGTCCTAAAAGGTTGTTAGCCAAGTTAATCCTTAAACTTAGTTTTAAAGTCCCTTGTAAACTTGCTACTTCAAAGTTCAACACGGTACAGTAATAGAACTATCTGTTGGAGTAAGTTTTAACTACTTTCTGTATGATAATGGTCTGAACTTTGAACTTTGTAGATCTTGAAACTGTTTTACAGAGCTTTGAATCTGATTTTCTTTTTTAAAAAGGTCTGAAATAATAACAGCCGTACGGATAAGCCGTGCTTGCCTAGGTTGGTCTGCGGATGGGTGACCACCCGTTACATACCGAGTTTCGTCCGTGCCTCGGAAAGCACGTTAAGCCGTTGGTACCGGCTGTCATTTGTAGATCTTTGACAGTCCTTACAGGTAGTCAATGGCCCAAAAAGTCTTACCAAGGGGTCAGTACTAACTTGGTTGTGGAGGTCAGACAGGCAGTCGCTCCATGTAAAAAACTGGTATTCAGCTGCATCCGGTTAGACTGGAAGCCGACCCCAACATAGTTGAGAAAAGGCTAGGCAGATGATGATGATTATTCGTTTGTTTTAGATATTAGTAAGTTCATTTTTGGACGAAAATTTACAAAATCCTTTTACTTCGTCCACGTTCTTACTCCGCGCGTTTCTACAACATCTGCCTATAGACCGACCGCTTTAATGAGTCCTCGCGAAGATATCAATTTAAATGGAATATTCTGAAGATTGATCACGTTTTGGTTCAATTAAACCTACGTCGATTATGGTTATTTTAAAGCAAATAACCTGTGGGATATTGTTAGGACTTTGTGGACGTTTAATGTGCCTTTGATGGGGCAAGGCGGAGGACTCATCAAAGCAGTCGGTCTATAGCTTTTACCCAACTATGACGGCTCATTTAGCTGAATACCAGTATTTTACATGAAGCAACTTGAATTTAATGTACATGCCTGAAAAAAATGTCAATTGATTACTTCATAAAGAAAAGATCTAACTTTCAAATCACTTTTCCTTAAACCCTCGAAAAATTGGTTAACATACCCACCGTCACTTCACAAGCCCTTCATTTCAAACATGTAAAGAGACCAGCCCCTGTATATTCACGGCTCACTGCCAGGGGTGGGGTAAGCAGCAATAGGAGTATGGATGTGTGAAATTAGCAGTACTTAGTAGCTACTGGGCTGGAAATGATTTGTTTTAATGGGATATTTTATTTGTATGGGATGCATTTGCATGGCGGTTTCGGTAACTTAGATGTTATGAAGTGGAAGGTTATTTTTACCCGACTATGGTTGAGCCCAAAAAGAGGGTACCTATTGTGTTTTTTTCAAGTTTTAGTTTCACACCTTTTTTACGCCATTTTTACCCGACTACGGCGAAGTCAAAAGGAACGGTTATGATATTAGCAGTCTATGTATGTTAGTATTTAAGTATGTTCCTCCATAATGAACTGTTCATGCGATTATGATGAATAAGGTGTCGATCGATTCGTTATTATGGCCCGGGTAATTTAATATTGGCTACATTTTAACCGACTTCAACAATAGGAGGAGTTTTAGAGCGTGATTTTTCAGTAGTCGGGTTTTTTAGTGGTAGTATACCACACAAATTCTTGTTTGTCTTACTATTCCTAAATCGGTAGAGTAGTCAGATGCCTGAAAGTCTGACAACCAGTCTTACCAAGAGGTATCGTATTACCCAGTACTAAATGGGTTGTGGAGGTCAGATAGGCAGTCGCTCTATGTAAAATACTGGTCTGCTGCATCTGGTTAGACTGGAAGTCGACCCCAACATGACAGGCGATGATGACTATCGTTAAACCTGTGAGTGAATCTGTAACTGCCTTGTTGGTCAGTGGTCCAAAGAGCTGCTTAAGAGCATCCATGAGTGTCCATGGAGTTTCTTGCATTCTTCTCCATAGAGATCTACGCTTTGGAATGTGCAACTAGAGTACTTTCTCAAGTTATTATGCCTTGTGACTGGGACTGTAGCTTCGCTTCTTTTTGTTTTTTTTTGACATTCAGAAGTGCCTGTGATGGTCTAATTGAAATAAATGGTTTGACTATTGACTATTGCATAGCGTGCTGGATTAAACTGGTTTCGATTCTCAGGTCAGCCAAAGTGTTATTGGGTTTTTCGATCAAGAATGCCTCAGTAATTTCCCAAAGTCTGGATTTGGGTCTTGTAGATGGCAATAGGCTCGACGCCTACGACGTGGGACTTAACTGTAACTAACAAATTAAAGTATAATCAACGTCTCTGCCTATCTCTGTCTAGGAATGCAGGCGTGATGCTATTTTAATACTCATTACAGAAGAAATAATTCATCAAACGATTGGGAATGTGCCATGTACACACGGCGGCACATGAAGCTGTACATTTCCAGAATAACTTGGCCTCGCTTTGTATAGATATCTAATACAAAGAGAGATCCGCATAAACTGGATTTGTTTAGCTTGATTGGCCGTCGTGCGTACTTTACATCTCTGCTTAAACTTTCGGGGAAACCAAGCGTGATGTTATGAACTTAATATCCTCGAAAAGCTCACACCAGACGACATAAGAGTGACATACGGACGGAACTTAATACCGAGGAGATAATCCAAGCTTACAATTTTTAACAATAAATACAAGATTAGGGATGCGCAGCCGTGACGGTTCTCTTTCATAAAAGATTTTAATTTTAAAGGGTTCCGTAATCTTGTTATGGTGACCTCATGTTATGGTTTAGGGGTAATACCATTAAATGGTATTAAAAAGAGTTAAGTTATTATGTAAGAATGGGAAAAATTAATTTAATTTTCAAGAAATAAAAAGATACTTTTCTTTAGAGTATCATTAGGTAATACCCGAAGGGCTATAGTACACCTACATTTAGCCAGTAAGGTATAAAAGTCCAGTCCAAGTCCAGTAAGGTGTAAAATGGGGTGTGCCTATACACGGTGTAACATAATAAACGCAATACCTCTCGCGTGGTCTCTCGCACCACGAAACTGAACAACTTTTGTTCTACGAGTTCTCGAAATTCGCACAAAAATAAATTGTACTTTCCATAGGACGTGATCAGCTGATCAACAAGTATGATGAAACTAAAAAGAAAAAGTCATGAATTTTCAAAAGTCATAGAACAAAAGATGTTTAGTTTCATGGTCTGAGAGACCACACGAGATATCTTGCGTTTATTATGTTACATCCTGTATATTAAATCCCGACTTCGGACTGGTGATGCTAATTACATCAGCCCGGAATCACCCACTGCTGAGAACAGGCCTCTCCTGTCTTCTGCCACACTTCCCGGTTCTGTGCGTCCGTATCCAGGTGTTTCCCACGACTCTGATGATATCGTCATCCCAACGAGCTTTAGGACGGCCCTGATAAAAACGGTGATTTGTGCACATAATAAAAAGTATTCTACCTGACCTATCCTGGCCATTGAGTCAAGGATCTCATATTCAGTAGTCACGCCTGCGAACCAAGGACGAAGTAGATATTTGAACGTTAAAATATACAATTATCGCCGGGCACAATCTTATTTAAATACTAAGATACGAACAATACGGACGAGTGGGAGTCACGACGCTGTGAGCTGCTGGAAAAATGAGGCGGTTCATTATTTGAAAACGGCTGACTGTCACACCGTAGTGGCGTATTACTTTTCGCGCTGATACAGCGATCCATTTAATCGTCAATATCAGTGTTCTAGAGAGTTCTCAAGGCCGTATTTTGAGCATGGTTGCTGGCTATAAGCTCACATCTGTCGCATGGGACATATAACTAGTGAAGACACATGGAGGAGCCACGATCTTCGACTCTACGACCTGATGTTTTTTAAGGTGAAGTGACTTTCTATCAACATTGGTGACATAAGCGTTTTGACTTTTTTCAGACTCTGCCACTTTTGGGTGCGTTTACAAACATTTAAACTCACATAAACAAGCACCCAGACCCGGAACAACTACCTGTTGGTCATACAGATATTTATTCAGTGCGGGGATCGATCCCGCGACACTCAGCGTAGCAGCATATCGCTTAGCCACTGCGCCAAACGAGCCGTCTATACAGTTTCGAAATTTACGCTGAAGCTAGATGACCAGCCGAGGGCGTGTCAAGTGGCAATCAACAGAACAACTTCCAACAGGCTGTCTTTAGCTTTTTAGCAGCTAATGCCGGTTCCACGATTTTTTTGTATTTTCGATCAACGTTATCTCTGATTCAATGTCACTTTGTCTAGGCGTTCTCCAGGCGCAGAACACTAGTTCTGTTAGTTACGCTAAAGTGTGAGTAAGTCTCACAAGACAATGAGTTCTAGTCTGCATCAGTCGATGCGCCAATATGTTTACTTCCGTAGTTATTTGTTACGAAGCAACTATAACACATCGGCTCGATTCGAATAATGTTCGGGTTGGTCCGGAACCGTTCGAGTTAGGCCGAGTTGCTTTTTGCCGAGCGTACAGACGCCAGCACATCAAGCTACTACAATCTGTCATCATCATCATCATTTCATCCGAAAGACGTCCACTTCTGGACATAGGCCTCCCCCAAGTGTTGCCACATTGACCGGTCCCGTGCGACTCGCATCCAGCGGATCCTTGCAAACTTCACCAGGTCATCGGTGCAACTAGTGGGAGGCCTTCCAACACAATGTCTTCCGGTTCACGGTCGCTTCTCCAGGACTTTTCGGCCCCATCGGTCATCCATTCTGCGAGCAATATGCCGTTTCGGGTAGCTTGATGTCCTGGCTGATGGCTGTACATACATAATTATGTCTACGAGCAGGGGGTTACTATGAGCTCTTAAAGCAGGAGTAATTCCAGAGTAGGAAAGAGACAGAGGTATACAGGTCGTCGAGCGCCATCTCTTTCCCACACTAGAATTACTCCTGCTTTGAGACTTCATGGTAGGCCCCCTGTGCAGAATCATGGCGAACCGAACATAGGTCACGGTGTGAGTGAGTCGCACAAGTCAATGAGTTCTAATTTGCATCAGTCGACGCGCCAATATCTTCGCTCCGCAGTAATTTGTTACTGACGCCGTATTGCGAAGGATTCCTCTGTATGCGTGGTAAATGGAAGATATTGTTATTTTCCGTAGTGTTACACGAGTTGTATTAAAGAAGATGGTATTATGACGCTTGTGTTCTGTGAAGGAGCTGGCAGAACTGCATTGTAGACAACCGTAGACATTTCGGTGATTGTGTTTCACATAACATAACATCACGCCTGTAATCCCCGAAGGGTTAGGCAGAGGTGTAACTATTGGTACACCCACATTTCGCCAGTTATGTTTTAAGTCCCATGATATAGGGGGCGAGCCTATTACCATCAACTGTGTACAAATCCAGACTACGTGACTGCTACTGAGAAATTCCTGATGAAAAAACCCTTAACACTGTGCCCGTGGAAGAATAGGACTCGATTTTACCTTGTAAACCCCGAATTTATTTTATTTTATTGTTTTATTGTGTTTGGGTGGCTTACAGCTAGCAAATCAAAAATTAATACAACGACAAGTCATTTACAAGCCTCCACAGTTAGCAATAAACTGTTATTGCACAAACTAATAACTAAGCATAATATCAGTAACTAAGCATAATTTAGTAACAAAGAATAGGACTAAATTTTATGCCAAATTAAATACCTGCCCAAGCAGGCACGCAGGTGTAACCACTATTAAAATTCATCATTAACAGCACAGCTTTTAGACAAGGTAGTACTAATTTAATTGGAGCGTGATTTTTCTGTAGTTGGGTTTTTTAGTTTGAGTATACACACAAATGCTTGTTCTTATAACCATACACATTCTAACTTATCACTTTTCTTATTTATAGTAAATACATACATTTAAAATACATGGCCCGGAAATGAAGAACGCACAGACCATAAACAAATGCATAGAGTATACAGGAGCTTATGAACCGAAGATCAATGACTTCCGGTTCCTGTAGTTAAGGAGTTCGGAAGATATTACGCGATGGGGAGGGGGTTCGATTCCCTTTTGTTATGGTAAACAACTAATGGGTCTAAGGGTGCTGTCTAAGATAAATAGCTATGTTAATGGGACTATAATTTAAGTGATATTGCGAATTTTATTGTCGTTGTGATAGATTTCTTGATAGCTTGTAATAATGGGTGTAAAAGTACCCTTAACGAAGCCGAAAGGTACTTGTTCCTCGTCATTGTGATATATTTTTTGTGCTAGACCATACACCTGGGAACCTTCTAGTTACGGAGGTTAGGGTCAAAGTTCCAACTTTCTCACAATTTTTTTGTTATACCTTTAATTTTATTAACTCCTCAACCCCCGTATTATTCAATAGATCCATCAGTAATTAGTAATTTTTGCGTTGAGTTACTTAGTTTGATGTACAGAATGCTTGCGGCTTTCAGTCGTAACTGGATGCAACTGAATACCAGTATTTTACATGAAGCGACTGCCTATCTGAACTCCACAGCCCCGTTAGTACTGGGTAATACGATATCGCTTGGTAAGACTGGTTGTCATTACTACTTAATTCTTGTAATGTTTCCATGATTTTGTTACACCACTTATGATTGATTTGAAAGTGTCCATTGTAGTGTCCTGTTCCTCTTCACAGAGATCTACGTTTTGGAACGGCCAATGATCTGACTTACTGACTGTCTCCTGGACATCTTAAAAGTGTCTGCAAATATGCTTTCGAGTTTGAATTTTAGTTGACACGAACTTCATTAAAAAAACAGATGCTGCATACATTTTGACCGTGTATGTATTCCATGCCGGAGGAGCTATGGGCTAAAGTAACCACACAATGGGTCCCAAACAGCAGCAAACGGCAACGCGGCAGGCCCAGAAGGAGATGGCGGGACGAACATGACTCTTTTCACAAAGATTAGCGAGTAAAAGTACTGGATACGTGAAAAGAGGGAAGAGAGGTCTTTGCCCTGCAGATGGACACCAATGGCTAATAATAAAAATAATGTATTCCACTTTTCTAGGAAACAGCTATTTTTTTTAATTTACCGATGAAAAAATCTTTCTTGAGGAGTTCAGAGAGATTTTTTTTTAATATAAATAGGGCTGCGGAGGAGCTCGTGGCTAAATAATAATAGCCGCTCGGATCGATCTTTAGATTAAGCCGTGCTTGCCTAGGTTGGTCTGTGGATGGGTGACCACCCATTACATACCGAGTTTCCTCCGTGCCTCGGAAAGCACGTTAAGCCGTTGGTCCCGGGTGTCATTTGTAGATCTTTGACAGTCGTTAGGTAGTCAGTGGCCCAAAAAGTCTGACAACCAGTCTTACCAAGGGGTATCGTATTACCCAGTACTAACTGAATTGTAGAGGTCAGATAGGCAGTCGCTCCATGTAAAATACTGGTATTCAGCTGCATCCGGTTAGACTGGAAGCCGACCCCAACATAGTTGGGAAAAGGCTAGGCAGATGATGATAAATAGGGCTGCGTTTGGCCGTAACTCGATGATGCGGCCTAGGAAGCACGGTTGCCTAGAAGAAACCGATCCACTCGAACTTTGATTAGATAGATGTACTGAATACGGGGTAATCGTCTCTGCGTTGATAACCCTTGCACCCTGTAAAGTTAGCTACAGTAACTGTGCACACACATGCACCTATACAAAAGGAAGTAACCATAAAAGTGTGTTTGTCGTTTCAATAAATTTTTCTGCGAATCGGAATCATGCCCGCGATCTTGAATGCATAAATATTGTGTGTCGACGGCACTGTGTCCATTGTACAAGACGGCCGTTGACCTGCTCGTGGACAGTCGTGTCATTGACAGGTCGTAGATTCCAGATTACTGTTTTGAATGATATGGTATTAAGTGACCAGTATCTTTATTTGCTTGCCCTTGTACCATGTTACTTGGTGTTTGGTGTCGCCCTGTCGAGCGTCACGCCATCCTTTTTCTTTCATATCATTCATCCATTTTGCTTTGGTCTTCCTCGCTCTCTCTCCATTTCATTTTTCTTCTTTATCGTGTGGTTAGTGCCTAACCTGGTGTCCGAGTTTTAATGCCACCCTTGGGCGGACTTGGCTTTACATGCTGTCGAGACATATCTCTCAGACATGCTGGTTTCCTCACGATGTTTCCTCATTTAGCAATATTTACGGTCATCATTGTTTTAGACACATGCGCTTCATCCTTCCTTATGACAAATATCATGAGTAATAAAAATGCTATTCTGAAGTATGGCCTTATTAATTTAGAGGGAAAATATCTTGGTGACAGCAAAAACCGCAAAATGCCTTTAGCAAGTGTGACAATCAATGCTCATGCTTTCTCTGTATGAGATGAAGCTGTCGACTAATGGAGGAGAGCAGGAGAATGATAATGATGATGACTTCTCCGTAAGAACACAAAAATCAAAACTAAAAGTGATTAATTCAAACTAGGCTATCAGCACTTTTTGAACGTTATTTACACCAGACAGTCCCCAAAACGCCCACCCTTCGACACTTCCTGGTGTTTTAGCTGGGAAGAAGACATGGCGGAACAAACTGACCAGCAACACGTCTGTCTGACAGGTTAGTAGAACTCCTTCACGGAAACCTCCAGCATAGCATAAGCATAATCAGCCTATAATGTTCCCACTGCTGGGATACAGGCTTCCTCTCTATGAGAAGGAATGGGCTATAATCCACCACGCGGGCCCAGTGCAGGTTGGTAGATGTCACATCTCTTCGAATTTTTGGTTCAGGGACATACCGGTTTCCTCACGATGTTTTCCTTCACCGTTTTGAGAGCAGTTGCGATGAAATAAATTAGACAAAGTAATGCGCCTGCCTGGGTACCCACGAGTTACTGTTCGTAATTCGGGGCCGCCACCTGTGGGCCACCGCTGCTCCCGTCTTCACGATTAAGTAAGTGTCATCAATTCACAATTCCCGTACCGTAAAACATCGGACACGTACACCTAACGGAATGTCCGTGGCTTCCAATGTCTGCGCTATGTGGTCCGAGTAACTGCTACCGCGACGTGAGGTAGGCAGACACGTAAGTAACACACTCGTTTTGATGCTATACTGTCAGTTGTAGACAGAAAAGTCCTATCGGGTTTTACAATCTAAATTGGCACGTCGATGTACTCGAACTTTTGCAATTAAATGATTTCGCAAATGGAAAGCTTGGCTTTGCTACCATGTTGGTTGGAAATTGGCGCACGGAATGCACTCGGGATGAAAAGTATCGTATGTCCTAACACAGGTCATGGTCTTCACATATCGCAAAAATCATCGGAATCCTTTCAGCCGTTAAATAGATAAACAGAGTTACTTTCGCATAATTTGTTATTTAAGTATGTACTCGTATTATGTTGATAGGGAATTTGATTGAGCAAGACTATAGATCGACCGCTTTAATGAGTCCTCCGCCTTGCCCCATCAAAGGCACATTAAGTGTCCACAAAGTTCTAATAATATCTCACAAGTTATTTGCTTTAAAATAACCATACATTTTTACGTATTACGATACTAATGGAACCAATAGAGAAGAATATTCCATTTAAATATGATATCTTCGCGAGGACTCATTATAGCGGTCGGTCTATAGTTGCTAGCTGTCAGACTTTCGGACCACAGACTACCTGTTACGACTGTCAAAGATCTACAAATGACAGCCGGGACCAACTGCGAGGCACTGAGAAAACTCGGTATGTAATGGGTGTATGATTTTGTAATACTTCACAATCATGATTTTAATGAGTATCCATTGTATTTTCGAGACACGGAAACTATCAGGAAAATTATCATCATCTTCCTAAACTTGTCCCATATTACTTGAGGTCCGCGCCACAAGATTTCTTCTTCCATTGTCCCTTGATAAATTAATTTGATATTTTGTTGTTCTTTACGGTATGTTTATGAACGAGTTCTGAATGCTTGCTTTCTCACGCATGACTCATGCGATGATAACAATGTTCAACCTACTTCGCGGACGGGAGGTTATGTTGCAACCGCGGTGGTTCGTGACAAAACAGTCGTTTAAGCAGTTTATTGTCTTGACAACGAGCTGGGGGAATTTGAACCTTATTTATTAAGAGACAGATCAAAATTGCACGATTTTTCAATGTGGATGGTTTCCTTTGTGTTATTGTTATTTGAATGACAATTCGGATTGATGGTTAAACAAACTCGTAGAGGTATGATCAACTACACAAACATAACATCACGCCTGACATCGCCGAAGGGTTACGCAGAGGTACTGTACTGTTCCTAGTAGTACACCCAAATTTCAACAGTTATGTTTTTAAGTCCCATGTAAATAGGGGCGAGCCTATTGCCATCAACCGGACACAAATCCAGAATCCATGGCGGCAACTAAGAAATTCTTCGCGGTTCGGCCTAATGATCACTCGTTTCTACGACCAATTCTACTAATTTAGGCATTAATTGTTTTTCCAAGTAGTTTTAATTTCGTTAGTTAAGGCGGGAATAAACCAAGCTTTAATACAATCCACTCTTTCATTGTACCCGGTTCGAAGGACCAATGGTAGCATTGGTCCTTCGAGCCGGATACCACCCTGAGTTCACCATGAATGTACGGTTGACTGCATACTAAACCTTGAAAAATTTCAATAACCGATCTTCTAAATATTTGGCATGTGACTTGGCTACAGCTTCGACTGAATAATGCCCTCAGAAACTATAACATAGTTGAGTTAATTTATACAATACCAAACTGAAGAGAAGTAACCTGCGGTTAACTTATTACATAAACTGTAGTTACATTACGAGCTGCATGTTAACTTAGCCGACCGTTCGCGACTGGTTCAGGAAATTAACTGCAGTTCAGACGCTACTCCCGACTCCCGAAGTTCTACGGTTCAAGTAAACAGTTTAAAGTTAAACTATTGTAGATTGTAGGTACTAGTACTACATGTTCGGGAATATTTTGATTGAAGTATTTGGAATGTATTGAGGAGGTAGATAGAGGGGAACATGCATTTCAATATCTAGTCCATTATTTGGCAATTTGGCACAAATAGCTCTTCAGCCCTTAGTCTTACTTCTTCTTACTATACAGGGTGTAAACAGACCCTTCACGAAGCCGTCAACCAAGCATTTTGTACATCAAATTAAGTAACTAAGCAAAAATTATTGCTGGGAAACGACTTTTTTTGGAGTGAAAAATCACGTTTTACGGTAGGACTCGGTGGAACGCACTCAAAGCATTGTGGTGAAAGATGGATTAAATAGTACGGGGGTCGTGGAGGTGTATTATAGTAACAATCTTACATTAAAAACATGTGTATAAAAAACTTCTAAAAAAGTTGGAACTTTGACCCCCAATATCTCCGTAACTAGAAGGTTCCCAGGTATGATCAAAAAATGACCGCAATGACGGGGAGAACAAGTGCTTTTCGGCTTCATTAAGTGTCTATTTACACCTTTTATAAATGCGAAAGATTGTGAGGATGGATGGATGTTTGTTAACTTTTACGCAAAAACTACAGAACGGATTTGGATTAAATTTTGCACCTTCAACTCCATCTGTAACGACTGTCAAAGACCTACAAATGACAGCCAGGACCAACGGCTTTACGTGCTTTCGACCCATCCACGGTCCAACCTAGACAAGCGCGTCTGTACCTGAAGATCGACCCGAGCGGCTGTTATTATTTAGTCACGTACTTCCATACTAACATACATATGTATATATAGTATTCAACCCAAGAAACACATAGAACAGCTCACGTACAGTCACAGGCGCGATTCGCAATAGTTCTCTTAACTTTAATACCCAAGCTCTAACTTTACGCTCAGTTGTACTGAAGTTCTTGAATATTATGCCAGAACTGTCGTCACGTCATGTTCATGTAGATTTACGTTATTTTAGTAGGTAATGTAACCTCACGCTTGTGTTATTCAAAGGGGTAACCAGAGCTGTATGTTGCACCCACCTTTCGATGGCATGCCTCTTTGGTGTAGTGGTAGCAAGCGCGGACTGCTAAGCACTAGGCGTTGGGTTCGATTCCCAGGTCGTGCAAAGTGTTATTGGGTTTTACCATTAAGAATTTCTTTTTTTATTCTTAGCTTGCTCTGTCTCACTCCTGGGAGAAGGCCTATGTTGATGGGCCTTATGTTTATGGAATTTCTATAGGGCCAATCGGTAAGTATATCTTTTCACATAAAAAAAAAAAATTCAAATCGGTTCATAAATGACGGAGTTATGGGGGTAACAATCATACATCATCAATCAACATCTCATTTTTTTGAAGTCGGTCAAAAAACTACCCGACCGGATCGAGAGAAACTGGATGAACTAATCAATAACTTATAACTACTATCCGAACTTAAGCTCTTAACCTAAGTATCTATCCCAATCAAGTAAGATTAAATTAACCGAATACCAGCTTGAACCTGTTTATACCCTTGTCACGGAGACTATTTGACGAGATTTAGATTAATTATTATTTCAGTTAAGTCGAGAGATTAACTTAACTGGCCTTGTGAGGAGACATTGATTGGCGGAGACATTATCCTGTCATCATCCGCTGTCTTTTCCAGTAAGGAGGTATCTGTCCTTGTATCACAAATAATGTTCCACCTCCTAAGGCGGTTAAGCCATAACATGACTGCTGAGCATGAGGTTCTGGGTTCGATTCGGTCTTTATTTATTTATTTAAACTTCATCTACAATAGTGATACATAGGCGGACTTAATGCCACAAGGCATTCTCTACCAACCTTTGGGTTAAATAAGAAATTTCTCAGTAGCAGCCACGGAGTCTGGTTTTGTGCCCGGTCGATGGCAATAGGCTCGCCCCCTATAACATTGGACTTAAACAGGCAAAAAGTGGGGGTGTACTATTAGATAAACCACTGCCTAACCCTTCGGGGATGCCAGGGCTGCGGGACTGTTCGAAAGAGACACCGTGGCCCTGGAACACAAAGGGCAAAGAAGGAAAATGGATGGGTTTTAGTCAGTACAAGTGTGACGCTCCCTTCCGCTCCGCCCAGAGTGGGGGGGTCATTTGATGATCATCAAATGATGATGTGGCGTTGACGCCGCTCATCCGCGCGATCGCTGTACGCGTGGACGCATCAACTTACATCCAAAATCAATTAATGTCAAACTGTAAATTAGAATCAATTAATGTCAAACTTTTGTTCATTATTAAAAGGTTTATGTGATAAATTGAAACAGGGATGGTCAATTGTTTTGTTTGTATTTGTTTTTCTGTTTGTGGTGTTTGTTTGTTTTTGTGTTTTTTTTTGGTGTATTTGGTTTTTGTTTTTTTTTTGTTATTCCAACATTTATAATGAATTTAATGTATTTCTATGTGCTGTTTGTACATGTGTGGTTAAGTATCCTAGTATCTTCCTTTTCGTAAGGTCAACTCTGTATTCACATACATAATTATTAAAACTGTAATATATATGACAACATGCTCCCTTTCTTGTCTGTCCTTCTCTCTAGAAACCGTGTACCTAAATTTACGTGAACTTATTTGTGATTTGCTTCAGAAAGCAAATTACCAATTCGACATAAGCTCCGCTTCACCGTCCACCCGCGCGGACGAGCGACGTCGTGTAAAACCCGCATATAGCTACATCATTCGAAGAATCCCGAAGTTATGTTATAGTTCTCATAACCAATTTCCAACATGACTACCAATTCAGTATTAGTTGTAAAGCTCTTGTTATGCCGTCTGTCTGGCGAATACTATGAATAGTTGTGGTTCATATCGGAAGCCTTTAAGTGACTAATGCACTATGCATACGGTTGTGCAGTTTTGTGAAAACACGTAAACGGTTGCGTTGGACGGGGCAGCCTGACGTGAAAATGAAATGTGTGACACTAGGGATGACACCTCAGCAGAGGGTGAAACAAGTCTGCGAATGATGATAATGAAAGGCATTCCTGACTTATATCATATTTGCAAATTAGATTCGATAGCTTTTTGGGCAAGGTGCCTTTTTATTTGCAAGATTTAAGCTATAAAAGTGTTCGTTGGAAACGAGAAGTATTGTTGAATTTAATCATCCCAAAAACAACTAAAATCTTACTACTATTATAAATGCGCAAGTTTGAGAGGGTGGATGGATGTTTGTTCGATCGGATTTGGGTGAAGTTTGGCACACATATAGTTTATAACCTGGAACACATAGGATAGGGTTTTATCTCGGTAGTAGACAATTATCGGACTCCACACGGGTGTAGCCATGGTCATAAGACAGCGTCTCGTATGCTTGCAGCTACACCAGCTTCCCATATCCTTCACACCGGAACACAGCACCGCTGCGTGGCGGCAGACATAGATATGGTGGTAGTACTTCCCCGGACGAGATACTACGTACTACCCTCTTCATCATTTGCCCATGTTACTTGGTGTCGGCGCATCCGTTTTTTTCTTCCATTCTCCCCTGTCAAGCCTACTTTCTTTACTATTTTCTGCTAGCGGTCTATCGTGCACGCGTCAATTCTTCGCCCGTATGTTTCCAACAAAAGAAATGCCCCATACATATTCTGGGGGTGAAGCTTGTATTACCATCAGATGGGGGTTGAATGAGTTATTATGTATTCACCACAGGGGGTGAAAAGGGGGGGGTACTGAAATATATGCAGCCATGCGAAAATGTAAAATTGCTAATGTATATTCTGCACCGTTTCGATTTTACCCGAGTTTCGTATTTTAATGCTATATTTCAGCAAATGTCTGAAATGGCAGAATGTGCAAGGATTATTTATGCTATGTCTCCAAGTAAAATTTTACATCGGTAATTTAAAAAAAATCAACTGTTCTACAGGATGTTTTTTTTAACGTGGGCAATACTTTAGGGGCGTGTAGTACTTATGAAAATAAGCAACTTAATATGGGAACGACCATGAAATCGCGAAAAAAATATCAGCTGCTCCACACATTATTGGTCGCGTAACTCGAAAAAATGTAGGCAACAGCAGATTTTTTAAATTATATTTCATAGTTAGCCCCATAGTAAGAGTTGTTCATATTTATGAGTACTTCACTCCCTTAAAGTATTGCCCACGTGCAACCAAACACCCTGTATACATTTTGCAGTTTTGTAGGAAACAGCTGTTTTTTTTTAATAACCGACGAAAAATTTTTATATGAATTTCTCTGGGTTCAGAATAATGTACTGAATACGTGGTAACCGTTTTTGCGTCGGTGTATCACCCTGTATATTTTATCCTATACTGTGAGTACTGTTCGATTTCAAAGACAACTCATAGCCTATTTTGTACTCTTAAATCTCTCAAACGACATCATCATTCTCTTGCCCCTATCCCAATTCATTTGGGGGCGGCGCAGCATGTCTTCTTCTTCCATACTTCTCTACTACCTACTCGTCATCTCATCAGACACCTTCTTTCGTGACATATCATTCTTCACGCAGTCCATCCATCGTTTCTTTGGTCTTCCTCTACTCATATACCCATCCACATTCATACTCAAAACTTTCCTCACGACATTTTCCTCATTCCACTCAAACAAAAAACATTACACGTACTCCGGTTCAACGACTGTTCAACCATAGATACATAATTTAATTTACTGTCTCTAAACTTTAATCAGCGATAATTAAAAAACCCCCTAAAAATCAATCAATAAAACGACACACCACAAATAGAATTAATGAACCAAAATTGATAAAACTCTCAATAAAATACAGCTCGATCATTCGCTACCAACAAAACCAGTTTGTTTATCGTCTGTTACTCATTGTCAATGGTTACGCTCTACTTGTCTTTGACTCACATCCGGCAGCCATAATGTTAGTATTTATTACTGTAGTATCTTCAAGACATTTCGTGAAATGCTTAGGTTGGGTTACGATATATTGTTTCTTTGGATTGAAAGACTGCAGTGAATAGATCAACCGTGAAGTCGTCATCATCATCTGCCTAGCCTATTCCTAAGTTGGGGTCGGCTTCCAGTCTAACCAGATGCAACTGAATACCTGTATTGAGCGATCGCCTATCTGACCTCCACAACCCAGGTAGTACTAGGTACGATACCTTTTGGTAAGACTGGTCGTCAGACTTTCGGGCCACTGACTACCTGTAACGACTGTCAAAGATCTACAAATGACAGCCGGGACCAACGGCTTAACGTGCTTTACGAGGCACGGAAGAAACTCGGTATGTAATGGGTGGTCTCCCATTCACGGACCAACCTAGGCAAGCGCGATTTAACCGCCGTCGGCCCGAGCTGCTGTTATTCGCCACAAGCTTCTCCCATTCTATTAAGATGCAGCTGTATATTAGTATTTTACATGAAGCGACTGCCTACCTGACCTCTACCACCCAGTTAGTGGGTAACATGCACGATAACACACAGAAAGACAGGATTTAGTCAGTAACATAGCGATATACGAGTACCTTTATCCCCGACTAGCACTCCGCCCGCGACTTCCTCCGCAAAAATGGTGATAGCTCGGCTAATACGCATGATATAAATATAATTTGTAGCCTATAGCACTCGCGAATAATGTAGCTTTCTGCCAGTGAAAGAATTTTTAGAATTGGATCTGCAGTTCCAGAGATTACCCACTACATACAACTTACAAACCTTTATAATATTAGTATAAATGTGTATTTCGCCCACATTTCGTCAGTTATGTTTATGTCCTATGTAATAGGGAGCGAGCCTATTGCCGTCAATTGTGCACAAGGCCTACGGGCTGCTACTGATAAATATTCATAGGAAAACCCCAATAACAATTTGTTCTGACCAGGGGATCGAACCCATGATTTCTCAGACAGCTTCCGAAAATGGTGAACGCAATGACTGTTGGAGCCATCTGGAAATTGAACCTTTGACCTCTGATTCAGCAGCTAACACTCTAGTTAGCAGTGATAGCCTAGTGGTGTGACCGTCGGACTGCCAAGTCATAGGTCTCAAGTTCGAACCCAAGACACGCACCTCTGATTTTTCGGATTCATGTGCGTATTGTATAATTATCACTTGCGTCGGTGAAGGAAAACATCGTGAGGAAACCAGCATGCTTGAGAGATATGTCTCGACGGCATGTACAGCCAAGTCAGAGGCCCATGGGCGGCATAAAAACTCTGACACCAGGTTAGGCATTAGAATGAGAATAATCAGTTATAATGTTTCCACTGCTGGGACACAGGCTTCCTCTCTACGAGGGAGTGAGCTGTAATCCACCACGCGGGCCCAGTGCGGGTACATGTCACATGTCTTTGAATTTTTGGTTCTAGGACATGCCGGTTTCCCCACGATGTTTTCCTCCACTGTTTTGAGAGCAGTGGTGATAAATGATGATAATATAATTAATAATGTTTTTAGTACTTTCCAGCGGAAAGTAGTTCAAGTGTATGAAGTTATCAGTATGTGTCATTGGTAACCTTGAAAAGTAATGTTACTTTTTTAATTGGTGTTATTTTAATGAGGTAGTTACAGGTTTCACCGAATATTATCATTTCAAAAATGAATGAAAAGGCCACATACTATTGAGCGATTTCGAGGAATTTAATATACAAGGGTAAAAGCAATTAATTGATTAAATCGATATCAGACGCTTCCGTTTTCGGGTATTTTTGCAACTCTTTCACTCGGAGTTTAACGTCTGAACACAAAACGAAATGAAATTAACGAAATCACCAAGACTAAACCGACCCAACAATGTTGGATTTCGGCATCTTCCACACGCCTACTGAATGATCTGAAGCCGAAATTAAAGGAGCGGATGAACGTCCATTACTATACAGCGTGTAACAGAAAGGTGTGGTACTGTACCACTTTCGCTACATAAACAGCTGTCCCATACTTTGGTTCGAGTAGGTATTTGGAAGTTTTGTATGGAACTGATTATTTTACGCGATTATGATGTTGGTCCCATAGCGAAAGTTGTTCAGTTTGAAGGTCAGTACCACACCATAAAATATGACCACACCTTTCTGGTACATGGTGTATAATTCTGGTGTATTTCAGTAGGCCCCACTGCCATGGAAAAATCAAAGCCGTCGTTTCATTGGCCCTACTATCCCGTCCACTGGTGGGGTCACCGGGAAGTCTGTTATTTTATTCCCGCTGTCCACACTGCCACACGCCTATTAATGAAAGAAGAAAATTACGTATTAGGAAAATGACAAGGACAATTGGGAGATGAAAAACAATGACAATAGTCTCACAAATTACCAGGAGGCCAAAATCTTTGTGGATTTGTGTGAACACAGAATGAAACAAAAATTAACAGTCTCCCGAGTGAAATGTTCACTTAAGTGAAGTGCTATATTGGCTTTAACAAGGCAGAATACTTATACATAAGATGGCATAACTATTTAGTCGAACAATAATTGCCAAAAAAAAGCGCTCATGCAACCACATCTTTACACTTCACTAAGCCAAGAGCTAATCACATGTTCTGTCGACCCACCGGATCAATTGGGTACAATATAAAAAGTCCGTGTGAATAGTCCAAGAGTCTTGTCGTCAATTGAGGCCAATCTTGGATATCAATTACGGAATGAGGCGACAATGTTAATAGGCTTAATTTACGCGTCATCTCTTTAGCTAACTCTTGGACTATTTGGGAGAGACGATAACGTTCGAATTATTTTTTTTGGTGTATTTTCACACGGATTATGTTTTGTGGGTTTTGTAGAGGGACAAAATATTACGGATATGAATATGAGGGTCTTCTTGAAGCACAAATCAAGGTGATAAACGCAAAAATCTATCCGTCTGGTATGTTTCATACCTAAACAAATACACTAATCGTTAGTCTGGAACTGTCGGAGGAGCAACGGGCAAAAATTACCACTCAGTGGATACCAAACAGCAGGAAACGACAACGTGGCAGGCCCAGAAGGAGATGGCGGCATCACCTGGACTCTTTCGCAAAGGATTGGCCTACAATCGCACTAGACCGCGAAATGTGGAAGGAGGGAAGGGAGGTCTTAGCCCTGCAGTGGGGCAATATAGGCTTATAATAAAATAATAGTCTGGAACTGGAGTAAGCTACTGATCAACAAAACTATTATAAAATCAAAAAACATTCACGAAGACCACTCCGTATCAAAAGTCCGTCTTGTAAGCAAATAGTAGTTTACGCATAGGATAATTTTTATCCCGGTAGTATGATCCCGTGGGACATTTGCCGAACCCCACGCGGGCTAAGCCGCGGGCATTAGCTAATACTTAAGTGAATTGTCTTGAAAGTAATAAATTAAGAACAGAGATAGTTCTACACTATCTGTCGCAGATGCTGTGTACAAAAAATACCTTTAATATAGCAAACCTTTGAACGATGCCATCAGCAACGTTTCAAATGTTGTTCCGGGCGAAAAATCAATAATTTACCTGAAACAAAACATAAATAATTAATTAATACATTTGGTTCAAGGTCAAAACATAATATTCTATTTATGACTTATTGGCGTGTGTATAACCTGATATATGAACGTGGACGAAACAAAAAAGAGTACCTATGTAAACATCGTATGAGGTGCCATAGTGTAGTTTCTGCCAACCCCTACGGTGAAAAAGCGTGAATTATTTGTGTCTGTATAAATGATTTGTAAAAAAAAGCAATTTTAATCGACTTTATTCGCTAACCGTACCAGTTTCTCGATCAAACAGATAAAATACAGTTAGACGATGCTGGCTCCGAAACAATGAAGTTATCTGTCAAAATTTACAACAGATTAACATCAGAAAGTCTTTCTACTTGATTAATATGTATGTGCTCCTGACCGAATTTCGCTCACGGCGACTTTCGGTCAATCTTAACAGAGACTAGAAACGTACGAAGGAGATATTATTAATAGTGCACAAGTGTGTACAAACACACGTGTACCCTTTGTTTCTTTACTCTCATAGTCGGATGGGTCGGCAAACCGATAAGACCGGAGAGAGATCGCAGGACCAACAATTTAACGTGCTTCGTATTCAGGAACCTGGCAGTATGATACTACCAGTGACTCCTGGCCAAGATTCTCAGTAACACATTTCTAGGAGCTCAGGAGTATGATTCCACCAGTTTTTTTAAACTCCTGGCAAATATTCTCATTGACACCTGAGAATTTCTTGACAGACCAACCTTCGTTTTGATCTGGCTCAGGGTGTGACTACAATACCTCATAAATCATTATCTGCAGCTGCTTTGACTACAAGGAGTAATCAAAGATCTATTTACGATAATAATTTATCCGGAGTTATTTCAACAAATTATTAAACATACATAAAAAAACAACATATTCTTGTAAAACCACAGCGAAAAAAACTAATGAGCCTGTGTAAAACAATGAACTCCAATACACAATGCACAATACATAAGTTACTATAATATACGGAAAGCTACCAGGCGCATATAATACTACAGAATGTCTTCTGCATACAACGACCGAAAACGCACGCACACATCCAGACACGCTTCACGTACAGCGAGTGCAACCTCACTCGCGGGTTTGTTTAATATCGCCGCCGTACGTACGCGTGTGCGTGCGCTTGTTATCGCTGTGGACAGTCGGGAGCCCGGAAGTCTGTCAACCAGTCTTACCAAGGGTTATCGTATTACCCAGTACTAACTGGGTTGTGGAGGTTAGATAGGCTGTCGCTCCATAGGAAATACTGGTAATCAGCTGCATTCATTTAGACTGGAAGCCGACCCGACATAGTTGGGAAAAAGGCTAGGCAGATGATGATGACGATGAAGGTAATTTGTGGAGTGGATTTTCTGTAATATTCTATGATATGAGACAGAGAGCCACAATACCCCTTATGTATACTCTAGGGGTAGTTTCACAGCATACAACTGAATTTAATATTCATACATTTAATTAAGATTTTTACATTATTTTCAGTGCAGCGTTTTTAAAAGAATATTCGACTGTAATGCGGTCCGTACTGTGGGTTCTTCATTAGCAAGGAATGAATATATTTTTTCAGTAAAAATAAAGTTGGATTTTTAGTGAAGAATTTTTTTATTGTAAAGGTTTTAAACTGACGAATTGTTTTTTGCGAGTGGAGTATTTTTTTGGGTATCTGTGTTTAATTAAAAGTACGGAGTTTATTTCACATTCTCCATGATAAAAAATATGTTGGAAAATTTATGTATGTACGGTCTAGTAGAATAGTAATGGACCGTACAAGTCGCGGGTCGGGCCCATGCAGGCATGTGCTACTTATTTCATCTTTTGTTTTCAAAAGGTGAACGAAAGCATCGTAAGGAAAAATTAATATGTCCTAAAACATATGATATCCATTGATCCATGAACTCGCACTGGGCTCGCGTGACGGATTACAGCCCACTTCCTCTTAACGAGAAAAGACCTGTGTCCTAGCAGTGAGAATAATATATGTCTATTAAGTACTCGTATATAATAGTTCTTATTTGTACGCACGGCGACCAATCTAGCTATACAAAAGCAGTGTATGCGAATCTGTCATTATATAGGAAATCTATACAAAGCGAGGCCATTTTATACTGGAAATGTATAACTTAAGGTGTGCCCAAGCGAGTAAAACTCTAGTTAATTCTATCCCAGTTCATTCTCACACTCTTCTACAAAAACTTAAATAAAAAGCACAAAACCCAGGGATCAAATAAACGTTATATAAAACATACTAACTTCGCGAAACTCCCTCATACGTACATTCGTGTATAAAAGCGTTCCCGTGTACAACACACTCGTTAGAAAATTTAACGAGTGCCAGAGTTTCACAAGAGCGTTTTGTTCGTCGAACTCTCGAGCAGTTTTGCTCGCGATAGTACTTTGTTTGTTCGAATTTCGAAATAAAAAGGTTTGGAAAGGTGTCTGGTTGTGAGTGTACTTTTGTTCTGCGCTGGACAGTTTTGTTGATGATTGTACTTTATAGAATTAAATGTTATCCTATTTGTTTTTGTTGGAATTAGATACTACAGTCCTTCCAGTTAATTGAACTCTGTTTTTACATTACAATCTTTATTTCTGTTGAGTGAATTTTGAGCAAAAAGGAACGTATGCGAAGGTGCGAGCAAGCAGACATGCGTACGAATGAAAGGTGTAGAATAGTGAAAGAGAGAAAGACAGAAAGAAAGAAATATAATATTTTTAAGATTTTATTCATTTTCGAAAAAATATACAAGTTTTTATCAAAGTAACTCTATTATTTCACGAGACGTTTCCATTGCTAGTTAACGTGGTCACCTGTTGGCCCCGGGGTACTTGATAAGCTATGTCTTTAATAAGAGAGAAGAAGATACAATAAGGGGCCTGCCTCGAGGGCCAACATAAGGGCAAGCCTTTATGCAAGCAGATTGTTTAGAAACCTTTAAATCTGACTTTAAATCATGAAGAGTTTTTAAACAATATATTCTCGTTGGTCTAGTGTTTGCAAGCGCGACTGCTGAGCTTGAGGTTCTGGGTTCTATTCCTGGCTCGAGCAGTGTTATTAGGTTTTCCCACCAGGAATTTTTCAGTAGCACCCACGGACTCTGGAATTGTACCCGGTTGATGGCAATAGGCTCGCCGCCTACTACATGGAACTTAAACATAACGAAATGTGAGTACCATTCAGTAGCGAAGGGTCAATTTTTATAAGAAGTAAGCCGGAGTACATATCTTTAATGTGATTATATTATTTGTCTATAGCATACTGACTGTGCCATTTTTCAAAGCGAATCCGGTAGGAATCGAGTTGTGTGAATCCTTCGCCACTGACCATTAGGTAATCCTCTGCCTAACAGTAGCGAAGGGTCAATTTTGTAAGAGGTAAGCTGGAGTACATATCTTTAATGTGTACATATATTATTTGTCATGGTCATGGCATAATAGAATACTGACTGTGCCATTTTTCAAAGGTAAGCCGGTAGGAATCGAGTTCTATGGAACCTTCGCCACTGCTGCCTAACCCTTCGGAGATTACAGCCGTGATGTTATGTAATGTTTTCCTCGTCTTTTGCCAAGTTTTCAAGTTTCAAGCTATAGAAAGCAGTGCTTCTGGAACTTAAATATTACTTAGCTTTCTCTTCAAGCCAAAAGGTACATTTAAGTCGTACTAACTCTTACTGGTAATAAATCTTAGTAAGGTTATCTAAAATCTTGTTGAAAGGGGCCGACGCGGGCGCAGACTAAAATGTACGGTAGAAAGTAACTTTATGTTCGTAGGTTTAAAATGGCTCCTTGTTGGCAGAGTGGTTGCAAGTACGACTGCTGTATTTTGGGATCCTGGGCAGTCTTGAGTTCGGATCCCACAACGGACAGTGCTTGTTTTTTTTAAACGTTGCCTCAGACTAGGTATTCTCCTGTATCGTGGGTGCGTTTACAAACATTTAAACTCACATACTCAACACTACCTGTTAAATTTCTTCCGTGCGGGAATCGATCCTGCGACACGCAGCGCAGCAGTCAATCGCTCTGCCACTGCGCCAACCGTGCTGTCAAATGGAGTATACCAGTACGAATTTTTCAGTCGCAGTTCAGTGGTAATCAGGGTTTAAATCCAGTTGGTGACGAAAGCCAACTGCATTGCATCTGGTTTAACTAAACTGACTGAGCTATTTTTGGAAAAAGGCTTGGCTCCCTGGAGAAATGTTATTTTCTAACATTTCTCACATTGATCGCCAAACCTCAAAATCAAAGCATTTATTTCAAGTAGGCCAGTTACAGACACTTTTGAATTGTCGAAACAAAGACAACGAAATGTAGCTACAGTCCCAGTCACAAGGCATTTGTGAAAGTACTGTAGTTGCCCAATCCAAAGCGTAGATCTCTATGGAGAAGAACGGGCAAGAAACTCCATGGACACTCTTTTAAATCAGAATATCCATTTTTAAACCGACTTCAAAAATACTAGGAGGCATTAATTGCGAGTGCCGTTTGTTAAGTTCAAGGCAAAATTAAAGCATTTATCACGAGAATTAGGTCCCCTATTAAAATATTTCTACTTTCACCAACATATTTTAGCTTTATTAAACCAAATATATGAGCACTCAGTCAGACTAAAAGCGTGGTATGTTCCTCTAATGCCATAAAATATATGTCGTGTGTAACTTGGACACATTCGGGTCACTAGGAGTGGCTTGTGTCCACAAACTGTTATTGTAGTGGGCCGTGTTGGCCCAGTGGTAACGACCCCGGGTTTGTAGTTAGGTTCGAACCCACATTACTCTTTACTATATGGTCTTTTTAGCCCAAGTGATATTCCATAATCGATGACAAAGGAATCCGAAGACATACAAAGGTTTTCGATATTGAAAATCGCGTTATGGAACTCAAATGGAGTTGGGCAGGACACCTAGCAAGGTGCAGTGATGACAGGTGGACTGCGGCTGTCACCGAAGAGCGTCCAAGAACGGGGAAAAGGAATGTGGGTCGTCCGGCGGCGAGATGGGCAGACGACATAGTTGCCATCGGGGGAAAAGCTGGTTGAGGCTGGCACAGGCACGTGGAGATTGGCACAAGAAAAGAGAAGCCTATACCCAGCAGTGGATAAGTTCAGGCTGTGGATGATAATGATGAAGACGATAGTAGAAAAATGTAAATGAATTGATGTTAGCTAACTATAAGCTAATGTTTAACATCAGATCAGCTACAGAATGGCAGAAGCTTACGCTTTTCGGTAAATTCTTTCAATCTTATTCTTATCTTCTTTCTTGTTGGATGTCAGACGCCTGTAAAAACGCTTTGAGAGCAATTGCCGCTTGTATAGACCCTTTTGTGAAGATTATTTCATCTTTACTGCTCTCAAAACAGAGAAGGAAAATGACGAAGTAGCTAGCATGAATTTAAAGGCATTTGACATAGTACGAAACCCGCACTGTGGCCGCATGGTGAATCACAGCCCGCTTCCCACAGAGGGCAGGACTGTGGCCCAGCAGTTGGAACATTGTAAGCTGATAATGCTGCCAATTATCTTCTCTCTTATTCCAAGTTATTAGGCCGGTTACATGCACTTTTAAATTGTCGAAACAAAGACAACAATGAAATGTAGCTACAGTCCCAGTCACAAGGCATACGAACTGTGAAAGTGCTGTAGTTGCCCATTCCATACCGTTGATCTCTATGGAGAAGAACGGGTAAGAATCTCCATCTTCATCACAAGTCAGTTTATAGCCAAATCTTCTTTCACGTAAGCCACCCATCCTTCATTAGTCGCCCCCTACTTTACAGCCATCCTCGTTTCTACTAAAGTTTGCTTTCAGTTTTACGATGTAAAGTTGAATAAACTAGGTGTCATGTTAAGCCTACATTTAGGTCATAGGCGCGGCCTATGTCGGCACTTAGGGCGCGCCAAACAAAGTATGAAATGGTACACCGAGTGCATTAAGTGAAAGAAAGTAAAAACCCTTTTATTGTTTCAAAAGCGGTACTTTAGCAAATTGAAAGAAACAGTTTTTGTTACATTGTGGAGGCAAAAGTTAGAGAAGCTCGTTGCTAAATAATAACAGCCGCTCGGGATTAATCTTTAGGTTAAGCCGCGCTTGCCTGGGTTAGTCCGTGGATGGGTGACCACCCATTACATGCCGAGTTTCCAAAGTTAAGCCGTTGGTCTCGGTGTCCCTTCCATCCCGTAAACAACTTATTAGATATTGAACCGGTTCATCATCTGCCTAGCCTTTCCCAACTATATTGGGGTCGGCTTCCAGTCTACCAAGATGTAGCTGAATACCAGTATTTTACATGGAGCGACTGCCTATCTGAGCTCCACAACCCAGTTAGCACTGGGTAATACGATACCCTTCGGTAAGACTGTTCGTCAGACTTTTTGGACCAGTGACTACCTAACGAATGTCAAAGATCTACAAATGACACCCGGGACCAACGGCTTAACGTGCTTTCCGAGGCACGGAGGAAACCCGGCCTGTAATGGGTGGTCACCCATCCACGGACCAACCTAGGCTAGCGCGGCTGAACCTAAAGATCGACCCGAGCGGCTTATATTATTTAGCCACGAGCCCCTCGATATTGAACCGGTTATTTTCCTAAAAACATAATTTCGGAAATTAGTTCAAACAGGAAAAGGGTGTGTCAATTCGAAATTACACTACAGGGTGTAGCAAAAAAAAAAACGTGTAACTCAAAACTGAACACACCTTCTGCGAAGTAGGTTAATGACACCCAAACTGTATTCGCCTATTAGCGGACATTCTAATTAAGTTAATTAATTTTGTCACCTTTTTTCGCTAACGTGACATTTCTTGCGTGTGGTTGGCAAATAACATCTTTTTTAACGTAAATAATTGTTTTTACACATGATAGAGTAAATAGGCCATGTGGAATAGGACAGCTTGATCGCATTCTACGAGGTCGTGGGTGTTATAAAAGTTACAGTTTTTGCCATAAACAAACATAAACCTACGACTGTCACTCTTCGCCCAAGTGTTTAGTCCACCTTACATCCATTAGCCCAGTTATGTATGTCTAAAACTCGTGGGCACATAATCATCATCTGCCTAGCTTTTTCCCAATTATGTTGGAGTCGGCTTTAAGTCTAACCGGATGCAGCTCAATACCAGTATTTGACATGGAGCGACTGCCTCCGCAAACCAGTTAGTACTTGGTAGTAAGCTATCCTTTGGTAAGACTGGTTGTCTGACTTTCGGGCGACTGACTACCTGTAACGACGGTCAAAGATCTACAATTGACACCCGGGACCAACGGCTTAATGTGCTTTCCGAGGCACGGAGGAAACTCGGTATGTAATGGGTGGTCACCCACCCACGGACCAACCAAGGCAAGCAGGGCTTAACCTAAAGATCAACCCGAGCGGCTGTTATTATTTACCCACAAGCCAAAAAATCCTGTTAATAAGTATGGAATTGACAAGCGCTACCGAACCGTCACGTGGTTTTCAGAACGACAAAGAACTTTTATACAACCTGCTTTTTAGTATTTACTTTTGTACACACATCATCATTTGCCTAGCCTTTTCCAACTACGTTGGGGTCGGCTTCCAGTCTAACCGGATGCAGCTGAATACCAGTATTTTACATGGAGCGACTGCCTATCTGACCTCCACAACCCAGTTAATACTGGGTAATACGATACCCCTTGGAAAGACTGGTTGTCAGACTTTTCGGGCCACTGACTACCTAACGACTGTCAAAGATCTACAAATGACACCCGGGACCAACGGCTTAACGTGCTTTCCGAGGCACGGAGGAAACTAAGTATGTAATGGGTGGTCACCCATCCACAGACCAACCTAGGCAAGCACGGCTTAACCTAAAGATCGACCCGAACGGCTGTTATTATTTAGCCACGAGCTCCTCCTACTTTTGTACACACATATCAACATAAAACCTTTCTCCACAGCAATATTGGCACGGATCACATGTTTACAGCCTGCACCTCTGCTAACCCCCAGGGATTAACACCACAAAGATACTGAGTAAATCTCCACATGACACCGCAGACGTGCATTAACACATACAAACTGATACGCTACAGATTTTTCCAGAAGGATCATTTGACGGAGGGCTTTGTATCTAATAGAATCATCATAACTGCCTCGTTGGTCTAGTGGACGCAAGCGCGACTGCTGAGCATGAGGTCATGGGTTCGATTCCCGGGTCGGGTAAAGTGATATTGGGTTTTTTCATCAGGAATTTCTTAGTAGCAGCCACGGAGTCTGGATTTGCGCCCGGTTGTTGGCAATAGGTTTGCCGCCTATTACATGAGACTTATACCTAAATGTAGGTGTACTAATGGGTACACCTCTGCCTAACCCTTCGGGGATTACAAGCGATTACATCCAATGTTGATTCTGGCTTTCAGGAGTTGCAGTGGTTTGGGAATAGTGTGGCGAGCTTGTCCCAAATAAAAAAAATAGCTAACGAGTTTTCCCGGTACGGTTTCCGACGGGTTTTGGTGTCTAATTGAAGGTCTTCCGTCCACGAACTAAGCTCAGCAAGCTTCACTTAATCTTGAAGATAGACCAGTGTATCCTGAAGACCTGGGCTCCACTACACTCCTCCTCTGGAAAAATGAATGGATATGAATGGATGGATGGATGGAAAGCCGTGCAAAAAAAGCTGTCAATTTTGTGGAACTTCTGCTTTACTTCATATACTTAAAACATGTGTCTGTATATCCGTATTTACCCCGTGTCGCGGTGGCTGCTAATTGGGCTCGTCGTAATGCGCCCATTCTGCCCCCAACCAGATTTGTAAAAGAGTAATGATTTCTGTTTTGTCAGTACATGGTGATTATTGTGTTATATTCATGAAATAGTTTATTGTTTTTTAGATGGATGAAGTGAATAATGACTTCACTGTAAGGTTATACAACTTCCTTGATTTGTTTTCCGTGGGACAAGCGAAGCGAGGTGTGAGGAGCTCGTGGCTAAATAGTAACTGCCGCTCGGGTCGATCTTAAGGTTAAGCCGCGCTTGCCTAGGTTGTTCCGTGGATGGGTGACCGCCCATTACAAACCGAGTTTCCTCCGTGCCTCGGAGAGCACGTTAAGCCGGTGGTCCCGGCTGTCATTTGTACATCTTTGACAGGTAGTCAATGGCCCCGAAAGTCTGACAACCAGCAGTAGCTCCATGTAAAATACTGGTATTCACCTGCATCCGGTTAGACTGGAAGCTGACTCCAACATAGTTGGGAAAAGGCTATAAAACGAACCGAGGTGTGGATTTATTTTCCACGTCTGCCTTAACATAATTCTTGTTTTATTACCTATGTCGATATCAAACAAGTTGACGGGGTTTTAAAACCTAATTTAAGAATTAGACCCCGTGATCCTAATGTAAATATTGTTAATTTAAAGTAATTGAAAGAATACCAGTCTCCTGCCCTTATCCCAATTTATTTGGGGTCGGCGCAGCATGTCTTCTTCTTCCATACTTCTCTATTACTCTTCATCTCAGCAGTCACCTCCTTTCTAGCCATATCATCCTTCACACAGTCCATCCATCGTTTCTTTGGTCTTCCTGTACTCATGTAATTAAAGATAGCTAAATCAATCTCAGTACATTTTTACTGCCAATAAAATTCTCACTGAGTAAAATAAAATCTTTTTCCCTCTACAGGGTTCCAAGGGGCCACAAATAGAGTTACCATCTATCCGGATCCGCCCCAACATGTCCTGATTTGTGGCCCTTTTTCCGGATTTGTTCTGTCTTGTCATTTATCCAGAGTTTTCAACTTAAAGAGATTTTTTTGCAAGTTAAATTACTAATGAAATGGTATGGCTAGCAGTAGCGAAGGGTCAATTTTTTTAAGCGGTAAGCCGGAGTACATATCTATAATGTGATTATATTATTTGCGTATAGAATACTGACTGTGCCATTTTTCAAAGGGAAGCCGGTAGGAATCGAGTTCTATGGAACCTTCGCCACTGATGGTTAGAGAAGGAGTGACTCACAACTTATAGAGTCGTTTGAAAGAAGACATGTCATGCTGCACCGATCCCAAATAAATTGGGATAAGGGCAAGAGAATGATGAAATGACTACCGAAAAATAAGATTAAAAAGTAAAATGACCGGGTTTTTTTTACAAATGATAAATTATGTTTATTTTGCAAATAGGTTTTTACAAACTCTTTTAAACGTCGCCTTTTTTAATCTAGATGAGACCGGTGTTTCGTACCTGACTACTCTGAGAGCAGCCGAAATAAACTCAGAGGTCATTGTCTCTTTTAAGGTCCAGACATAATCTTGGTCAGCTCACATGAGGACTATGCAGATAAGTGTTTGAGATGATTTTTTGAACACAAAACCTCACTGATTTGAGTGCACCTGTCCAGCCAGTCCAAGCATTTGTCAGTTATCGTGTGTACGTAATGTCCTGCTATTTGCCAGGTCTTTTAAAACTTGCAAATGTCCAGGTTTCTGACAGGACTTTTCATATTTAAAATAGTAACCCTACTCACGAAGGGGTGTTGTCAAGGCTCGGTCGGTCTGTCACACCTAACCTCATAAACTGGCCTTTAATAAAAACAGACACGCGAACTTATTACTAGTAAATAAAATATATATTATGTTATGTTGGCGTTTCCATTAAAAATTGCGTGTTTCAAGTTATTAGGTTTGAGTGATTTAAATTGGATTAATTTGCTGTTAAATTAATGGGTGAAGGAAAGAACATTTTCATTGTAACATACTAGGATGACATAATATAACATGACGTCAGTGTTTCCCGAAGGGTAAGGCAGGATGTACCATAGTATACTCCAGTGGCGAAGGGTCAAAATGCAGTCAGGGGAGCCGAAGAAAAAGAATGAGAATTGAAAATTTTTTAGTTTTTTTTTTTCTATGTTTATTTTGACCTCATTTTCGTTATCAGCGACCCCAAAAACCACGAAAATGGCAACCATCACAACAAAACCGAAAATTTTCATCGGCGCCTTCTTGAATTTTCATTTTGATCTCATTTTCGTTATCTGAGACCCCGAAACCACGAAAAAGACAAAAAAAATACATAGACACTACGTAGAGTGCCTCTACACTCACAATTCGCCAATTTTGTTTAAGTCCCATGTAATAACCGGGACACAGTCATGTACGAAGGACGGGAGTTTTTTTCTCCATCCATTTCAGGTTGTGCCCAACATGTCAGTTTTGATTTAAATCACTTATTGCTTGATAACCAACAACAGGACAAGATATATGGATTGGGTGAGGAAAGGTATGAAAAAAAGGGGCAAAGTAAGATGGGACAACGGCAGGAATGATGATGATGATGATGATGATGATGATGATGATCTCACCGTATAGTAGCATCATCATAGCATAATCAGCCTATAATGTTCCCACTGCTGGGACACACGCCTCCTCTTTATGAGAGGGAATGGACTATAATCCACCACGCGGGCCCAGTGCGGGTAGATAGATGTCACGTCTTCGAATTTTTGGTTCTACGAGATGCCGGTTTCCTCACGAGGTTTTCCTTCACCGTTTTGAGAGCAGTGGTGATGAAATAAATTACACAAAGTAATGCGCCTGCCTGGGTTCGAATCCACGACTTACTGTTGGTAAGTCGGGGCCGCCACCACTGGGCCACCGCTGCTCTCACCGTATAGTAATTGGTCGCAACTGGTCTGCAGTATCAACGGAATCAGAGACAAAGGGGCAATGTCTCATGTGCCTGTAACTACACCAGCTCCATACCCTTCACACGAGAACACAGCAACGCTGCATGGCAGCAGAAATATGTATGGTAGTAGTTCTGCCCCGGACGAGTTCCTCCACAAAGAGCACTACTGTCAGTTCCATACATTTGTCCTCATTGTCGTACTTACTTCTCTGTCCTTTAATTTTTATTTCATCTCTAATTTTACAATGACGTTTGAGCTAGTTGAAATAAGGTTTATGTTAGAGGTAAAAGAACTGTAGTTTTTTTATTTTCCACAGGTTTATGTTAGAAGTAATAGTATGTAGTATTTATAGAGTGGTAGTGAAATCAGTGAACTGTGTCTATCGACTTAAACCGGTCACTAGTGATGGGATTTACTATCGACTTGCACTTTTATGTTTTGTTGGTAACATGGTTAGTTTAGACGAAGACCAAAGAAACGATGAATGGACTGTGTGAAGGATGATATGGAAAGAAAGGAGGTGACTGCTGAGATGAGGAGTAACAGAGAAGTATGGAAGAAGAAGACATCCTGCGCCGAAGCCAAATAAATTGGGATTAGGGCAGGAGACTGATGAGGTAATATATGTATTTAGCGAAAAAATTTTGAACATAGCTTCACGCTGTATTCCTGAAAGGTTAAAGAAGTACACCCACACTTCGCCAGTTAATGGTTTCCCATCCAGAATAAGCCAGGTCTTTGCTCCACAGTTACACTGGGATCAGATACCAATGAGACCTATGCCCTTCTCCCAACTATGTAGTGGTTCGCGTCCAATCTTACCGGATGAAGCTGAATACCAGTATTTTAAATGAAACGACAGCCTATCTGACTTTCACAACCTAGTTAGGGCTAGGTAATACGATACCCTTTATTAAGACCAGTTGTCAGACTCTCGGGCCACGGACTCGGGATTACCTGTAACAACTATCATAGATCTACAGTTGAGAGCCGGGACCAACGGCTTAACGTGCTTTCCGAGGCACGGAGGAAACTCGGTATGTAATGGGTGGTCACACATCCACGGACTAACCCAGGCAAGCGCGGCTTAACCTGAAGATCGACCCCTAGCGGCTGTATGACTTTCTATCTGACCTCTACAACTCAACATGTCACCCTTTAGCAAGATTTGCCGATCATCGAGGCTGTCTAAGTCTACCCAATACATAACTATCGACACTCGATACCTCGTCCCCGCACTAGTCGGGTCACGGGGCGGCCTATTCTCACGACCGCAACGCAAACGCACTCAATACACTAATCAAGTGATACGTTACATACACGCAATGTGTCTATACAGTTTATATATAAAGTGTAACTGTCAATATGGTGAGTCGACTTTTAGAAAAGTTCGGCTTTCGTAACAACTATGCTGGCCTAGCTAGTACTCATCATCTTCCTAGCCTTGTCCCTGGTAGCTTGGGATCGGCGCAACAAGTTTTTTTCTTCCAATCTCCTCTGTCAACCGTCACGCTATCATTTACTCCTTTTTCTTTCATATCGTTCCTCACACAATCCATCCATCGTTTCCTTGGTCTTCCTCTCCATCTCCATCCATCAACATTTATACTAGATTTGTAATAACAGCTGCACGGTTCGATCAGGTTAAGCTACGCTTGCCATGGCTGCTTCGTGGATGGGTGAGCATTTATTAAATCATATCGAGAGCTCCGTTGCACTGAAAGAACGTTAAGCTGTTGGTCCCGGCTGTCACTGAAGTAGAAGCCCGAAATTCTGACAACCCGTCTTAGAGGTATCATATTATGAAGTACTAACTGGGTTGTGGAGGACAGATATGCAATCGCTTCATGGAAGATATTGGTATTCAGCTTTATCCACTTAGACTGGAAGCCGACCCTAAAACTTGGGAAATGGCTAGACAGATGATCTGTGGCGGGCTTCAAGTCCGCGTGCACACAACGTTGCGTGTTTATTTCTATTAGTTAATTCACTGGTACGTCTTCGTCAATGGGGGAAGTTGATTGGTGAGTGCAAAGTCATTGTCACAAATTGTGAATGGAGACGGTTAAACAAACATTTGCCTGGATATTTCAAAGGCTTACCAGAAACAAATGGAACAGAATTTTTAGAGATAATCGGGTAACAAAGACACGATGGATGAACTGTGTTAAAGATGATATGTCTAGAAAGGAGATGACCACTCAGATGACGACTATTATAGAAGTATGAATGATGAAGACTTGCTACACCGATACTAACTAACAGAACGCTAACAGACAGATGTGTTGCTGAGGAGTTTGTTCTGCCACTTCATCTTCCCACAGCTAAAACACCAGGAAGTGGCGAAGGGTGGGCGTTTTGGGGGACTGTCTCTTGTTAACTTTGACGTTCAATAAGTGCTGATTATCAGTCTAATTTGAATAAATGGCCTTTGATTTGGACAACTAATAATAATTTGAGATAAAGGCAGGAGACAGATCATGATGATGAATCGGCTAGGGAAACTTATCTTCTAAAGGTGTTTAAATAGGCCATAAATATTTTTGATTTGACCAGCAGTGGACGTCTTTTGACTTTATTATGATGATGAGATGCAATCTTAAGGCTGGCTGAAAGGATGACTTAAAGTTCCGAACATATAGGATTGGAAATAGCCACCGAAAAGTTATAGAATAAATTATCTGACGGTAATTTTGCAGCATACATGAAAGTTGCAAACCAACAAAGCGAAAAGAAGTATTCGCTCCAAAAAGATCTTGTACATTTTAAAACCAACAAACTTTTATACGAGGACTTCAAAATTCCAAACTGCCCATAGACACCGTTACTCGTTCCATTTCACGACCGTAGTCATGGCAACGTTATTATTTGAAATCGCGTGCCGCACGCAAGATGGCCACCACGCGACCAAAATTTTAAGTACACCGTGCATACATCCGAGTATATCAAAGTAATCTTTTGTCTAGACTTGAAATATTTAGGCTAGACTAATTGAGAGAGAACTGATGTGGCTAAATTAGATAATATTTTAGTGGTAACGACTTTTCTTAAGTGGTTTTAGGCATCATATTTAGTGTTAATTTTCATTGTCATGTTATTGTTAATTTTTAACATACAATTTTCTGCCCGCAGCTTCGCTCGCGTTATGGACGGCAATTATCCCATGGAAGCGTTTTAAATATAACCTATGATACTCGGGGATAATGTAGCTTCCCATTAGTAAAAATAATTTCGGAATCGGATCAGTAGTTCGGAAGATTACCCCCGACATCCAAACTTACTAACTGCCAGCGACATGAAGAAGACTACAAGCGTATAAGACATTTCAGATTCATCTCAGGAATGGCAACACGAACATTTTCTCGAAAAAATCGAACTAGCGAAACCATTAAAGTCACTCCTCCCCCTTAACGCGATCAATTCGTCGCCTTCCCCAGACACTTCTTTTTTAAACGAAATACATTAACTACGGGGGGGCTAATAAAGAGGGGAGTTAAAAATGTCTATCATTAGTAACAGTTTAAATTTAACTGTCCAGTTAACAGGTTAACGACAAGTTTTATTGCGGTAATCAGTCTATGTTAGGTGCAGGTTAATTAAAATAATGTGTTGAGTAAAACACGGTTTAAAATGTATTGCAGTGGGGTAAGTTTTAACACCACTTTCTACTTTCAAATGCAGGACCTTACTTTAATCACTGAAATTTCGAATGTGTTGTGTTTTTTTATCCTAAATGTCTCTCGAACCAGCGTTTTGGGCTGTGCGTTAAAATATCAGTCAGTCAGTCAGTCAGGACTTTGAATTTTATACGTATAGATAGGCTTGCATTTGGCCGCAACTGGCCTGGTGTGAAGCGATGGCCTAGGGTGGAGCACGCTTGCCTAGAAGAAACAGATTCACTCAAGCTTTGAAGAGATCTAGATTATAACAATCGAGAAATAGAAAAGCCGGCAGTAAATTTCACAGACTGGCGGTTCGCACAATAAATGTGGAAGCATAGCTCTACCCAATAACTGAATAGTGAAGGTCAGATAGGCAGTTGTTCCATGGATAATGCTGGTATTCAGCTGCTCGGTTAGACTGGAAGCCGCACAGTAAAGTTGGGAAAAGGCAGGCATATGACTAAACAAACATGGCATTCTTCAAACATCTGCTTAAATATTAATCTATGCAAATAAATTAAATTGAAGTGTCCGTTTATAATTTAAAAAAAAACCAGGTTTTTACTGAATGCATATGAAAGTAACAGGAGTAACATAGGGTACTTTTATTTTAGAAAAAGTACTAGGGTTGCCTGCAAAAAAAAATGATTACAATTTCAAGGGTATTAAATTTTTTGCCACATCAAAATCGGTCCAGCCGTGTCGGAGATTAGCCGGAACAAACAGACAGACAGATAAAAATATGTTTTTTGTTATAAGTACCGTTTATACTTTCATATGCATTCAGTAAAAAGCTGTTATTTTCAAATTACTAACAGACACTTTTAATTTGTATAGATAATTTCACTCGGACGAAGGTCGCAGGCAACAGCTAGTAAACACATAAAAACAAGAATCATACAGCGTACTTATACCGCTATATTCCCTTTCTCTTGAACTCGCGTCTAACTATCAATCAGCTAAACACAGCTATTTATAAAAGATTGTGAAAGTCTGTAATTTGTACACACGATGCCATTTTTACTGTTTTTCTCATGCTTGTTGTATGATGGCTTGTCAATCGAAGGCTTGTGGCTAAATAATAACAGCCAGTTGATCTTCAAGGTCCGTGGATGGGTGGCCATCCATTGCATTACCGAGTTTCGTTCGTGACTCGGAAATCCTGTTATGCTATTGGTTCCGGATGTCATTTGTAGATCTTTGACAGTCTTTACGGGTAGTACCAAACGGTATCATCTTACATTACTGGGTTGTGGAAGTCAGAATAGGCAGTACCACCACGCAAAATACTGGTATTCAGCTGCACCCAGTTAGACAGAAAGTCGACCCCATTATGAGAAAATGCAGGCAGATGATGACAAGGAAAAGCTTTAAGTATTATCACAATTTTATTTTGTCTTGTATCGTATCCTTTGATTATTTGTGAACATAAATTGTAACCAGATCACGTTTAAACTATGAACCATAATTATAATAGATCGTTCCCACAATTATTCCGAACATATTTGACAGGTGTGACCAAAGCCAAAATAAATTAAATTGCCGATAAAAATTCAGAACGCGCCCAATTCACAAAAATATTCTCCCCATAAAAGTGAAATGACGCGCCAAAACGCGGGAACCGTGACAGCTGTCATGGACGGCAAGATGGCGGCCCGAGACTCATTAGCAGGGCAAAGGATTAAACCCATTATGCCTTTGGGACTGGCTTTGTGCACCATGAAGCTCGGACCGCGGGAATTTCATGTTAAAATCAACGATATTTCGTTTTAAAGCTTATTTTGCGTTATTCTGATAGGATTCCGGAGGGAGGACTTGTAATTACCAACTGTATTGAGCAAATTATTGGCGTACAAAAAGTAATTGTATCCTCTGGGTCTTTGGGATGTCTGTTTTAAGCGTTATGGAAAATCTGGGAAGTTGTTTGGTGAATTTAGTTAATTATGCTGTAACTGCTTAGACTGCGCCGCAGATGTGGTAGTTACAAAGGCGCGAGAGCTAAATATGGTTCAATTTCCAGGTCGTGTTATTTGAACCACACCTGTTATTCCCAGTAGTAGCCCGAAGACTTTATTCTTGCTCAGACAAGGGTAAGGTCTGCGACAGTTAACAGTTGCACTACAAATGGTGCCAAGAGTCGAAGGTATGTAGGTCCACATATCTTTTTTTGCCCTGTATTGTGCTTGCTAACTGCTATCCGGCTCGCTGATATGGCTAAAACGAGGTTGACTATTCGGATGACGACAAATAAAGAAGTATAGCAGATGAAATCAAATTAATTGAGAAAAAAGAATGATGATCGTGCTTGCTATCGTTAGCTGAGCAGCCAGCAATTGTGGCAATAAGGCCATATTTGACCAAGTAACGAATGTTTGTCTGTTTGCCACTTCATTAACAAATTTGATTGTGTCTTGTCATCGCTGCATATATATGTAGGAGCAAATAATATGAAGACATGACCTGATTCCAGATTCAGTTGACGTCATTTTTTCATGGGGATATTTCTCGCTTAATGAATGTTCTTCTCTGAATTCATTAAGACATAACGTCACGCTTTTAATCCCGGATGGGTGTACTAAACAGTACCACCATTTCGCCAGTTATGTCTAAGTTCCATGTAATAGGGGGCGAGCATATGCCATCAACCGGGTACAAATATATGTAGACTCACACTTTGCCTGACCTGGGAATAGAACCCAGGACCGCTGCATTAGCCGTGGCAACCAGCCAGACCCGGAACAACTACCTGTACGCCGTACAAACATTTGTTCTGTGCGGGGATCGAACCCACGAAACGCAGCGCAGCAGACAATCGCGCAGCCACTGTGCCAACCGTGCCGTCAAAAAAGTACAAAGCACAAGTCACTACATGACATGAAAGTCTGCAGCAAAACGAAGCACTTTGAAAACAATTGCTACTTTTTCAATCCTGTGGTGTTTCCGCGATAATTCATTTAAACCAGCGACCTGTGTGTAATGTGAATGATGTCAATGAGTTTTTTTAAACAGCACGATTGACGCCCTTCTCGAGTTCACTCATGGCAAAAATTGCTTTCGTATACCTAGTGTTCATTCCTATACACTTGCTTGAGTGACACGCAATAAGGGGGATTTTTGTAAATAACAAAAATCCGTAGAATTTGGTTACACAATATCTCCTAGAAGAGTCGCTAGCTTTGCCCTCGAATTCGCCTGCACAATGTAGGACAACCCCGTTGGACGCAAGTGCGTTGCTGAATCTGGGATCCTGGGTTCGATTTCCAGGTCGGGCTGTGTTATTGAGTTTTTAGTAGGAATTTCTCAGATGCTGCCCGGAATGTGAAATTAAAGATGTCAGAGACATTTGTGCTGATAGTATCTCCTGCGTAATCGACAAAACTTCGTGAAATTCGGTCGCGGAGGCCTTCCTGACCGAAGTTGGGTCCCCATGCTCAGAAGTCGCATTTGTGACTGCTATACCAACGAGGCCAAACAAATAAGCCTCCCTCATATGAAAGGAGGTAAAAACTGCTGACATCAATGTAGGAGACATCTTACATAATAAATTCTCACATATTGTTGTATTGTCAGCTTGTCTCGTATGGAAACTTGTCGATTTGCAATCTGGTGGATTGGTATATCATTTGGGGCCATTTTTTAGGTATGCCCGGGCGTAAATATCACATCGACTACATTCGTGTTTTATAAAAAGGCTACGTAGAGAGTTGTTTCTGTCCCTCCACAGACAGTTTCGTTACAAAATTCTGACGTGTTATAAACCCCTGTAAATTAAGAGCACACTGTCTTTCATCTGCATGCCTTTTCCCAACTTTGTTGGGGTCGGCTGCCAGTCTAACTGGATGCAGCTGAATACCAGTATTTTACATGGAGTTAGTACTGGGTAATAGATACGATTTCCCATACCACTGCAACTTCAGAATCAACAGTAGCAACCACCAGAAAAGCGTTGAGACAATGAAGATCGACGAAGTCCCAGAGAAACAATTTAACTGTCTTGGATCCCGCAACGAAATTAATCAGAAAAGAATAGCGGAGGAGTAGGAAAAACATAATTTAATAATACTTTGCCTGACCAAAGAATCGAACCCAGGACAATACCGATCACTATACCAACGAGGCTTTAACATCCGCGGTTATTTCTACAATTTCTCTAACAGTTGGACTAAAAAAACCGTGGTTATTATAAAACCATTATGTGACCACGTCTGTCTCTGTAGTAACCGGAAATACGTAGTGATTATAACGGACGGTACTTCCTGTCGACACGGTTCGGCTGCTGCGCGGTGGGAAGGGACTGGAACATCACGCTTTGTGTGTAGGGGGTATGTTAGATGTGTAGGGTCTGTTAATAACATTTCGTCTGTTTTGTTTTAGTTCCACTGTCCCACATACTGGTATTCAGCTGCATCCGGTTAGACTGGAAGCCGACGCCAACATAGTTGGGGAAAGGCAGGCAGATGAATATGATATTCCACATTATATAGAATGAGCCTAATAACAGAAAATAAATCCAACCTCAATACTTCCACAGCTCCAGTTATGGAAGACCCCAATACAATAAGTCTTTGCCCAACCTGGGGATCAAAAGCTGGACCTCACGTTCAGCACTCGCGTTAGTTACAAACAACGCAGTCAATCTACAATCTACTCTATTTTAATTAACCTGAAGTCGCTTTTCGAGTAACATGTCTTTTTGACCGTTTTGTACTTCTAAATTACGCAACAGATGTTAATGCGGTTTTCACCATGATTTAGGAAACAGCATGACATTAATATTAAACTTGCACATGCACTAAAGAAACCTCGATGTTTTGCGAAGTAGTAAAATCTCTGCAAAGTTGGTCGCTAATATTATAAATGCGAAAGTTTGTATGTGTGTACGTTTGTTACTCTTTCACGAAAAAACTACTGAACGGATTTGGATGAAATTTGGCACACGAATAGTTTATAACCTGGATTAACACACAGGATACTTTTTATCCAGGTAGTATGATCCCTTGGGACAATTATCGAACTCGACGCGGGCGAAGCCGCGAGCATAAGCTACTAAAACATAAATGTGATGCAATTATAAATCATAATTATGACGAACAACACTTTATATTGTTAGCTCCGAACAACTTCTTAAGCAGTACAAGTCTAAAAAATGCAACGGACCAAAAGACTGGTGCAATTATAAATCATAATTATCATCAGTTCTAATTTCAGGGGTACTTTTGTACCCCACACCAAATAACAAGTCACAATAAATGAGTACAATCACACCCCACTCAGAAAATAAAACAAATGACTTCACTCTAGGGTTGACCAATGTTTTTACTTTTTTTACGGTAAAAAAATGCCGTTATCTGTCCATCTCATTTCCCGCCCTGTTTTATGGTTCGGTGATGCCAGCTCACGCTTGACCGTTTTAGTACCCTTTTTGCAGGTAATTTTGGATAATAATATATAAAGGTCTGTCCGTTTGTCTTTCTGTAACAAGGGGTGAGTGAATTTATTTGGATTTTCGGGTTGATGTAATTTAAATGGATTTCTTGTTTTTGTGCAAGTTCAAACACTGTTTAAAGCTTTCACGGTTTACAACTAAACTTACACTGTCACTTACGGGAACGAAAAAATAAACGAATACGACGTTTTCGGGAATGAACAATCACGGAAGATATCCCGTAAGTGACAGTATAAGTTTGTGCAAGTGAAAGTGGTGCGGAAAAGATTTTTTTAAATATTCTATGGATTCCAGTTTACTTATTTTAAGAATTTTAACCGACTTTCAAAAAGAGGAGGTTATCGAGTCGACTGAATTTTTTAAATTTTTATTTCAATACCCTTGTATGTCCCACTGCTGGGTACATGCCTCCCCCATATCCTTCCAGGTACTCTTTTCCTGCGCCACCTCGAACCAGCCTTTGTGATGCGCGTCCAGATCATCTCGCCACCTCTTTCTAGGCCGGCCTCCGGCGCCGTCCATCCTCAGAAACACTGATGATTTCCCAACTACGTTGGGATCAGCTTCCAGTCTAACAGGATGCAGCTGAATACCAGTGTTTTACATGGAGCGACTGCCTCTCTGACCTCCACAACCCAGTTAGTACTGGGTAATACGATACCCTTTAGTAAGACTGGTTGTCAGACTTTTTGGGCTACTAAATTACCTGTAACGACTGTCAAAGATCTACAAATGACAGCCGGAACCAACGGCTTAGCGTGCTTTTCGAGGCACGGCGGAAACTCGGTATGTAATGGGTGATCACCCATCCACAGACCAACCCAGGCAAGCACGGCTTAACCTAAACACGAGCTCCTCCACCAACTTCTTAACCAATGTGTTGTCTAAAAAATGCTTAGGCTCAAAAAAGGGTAATTTTATTCCAATATATTTAGAGCCACCTACTAACCTTGACGTAGAGCTATTAATCCCCAAATGGCATTCCCTGTCCCGAACAATAGGGACCACAGATGTTTCTCTCAATTGATTCAGGATGAAAAAAAAAAAAAAACGGATGGTTTTTCGGTCCGTAAAATTCCGGGTCGAGAACTGAGAAATTTCTGATGGATAAACCCAATAACACTGCCCGACCTGGGAATCGAACCTAAGACCTCATATTCAGCAGTAGCACTAGCGTCCACTAGAAATACGTGCAGCTGTATACAATTTTAACGTATACTGTCGCTTACGGGAATATCTCCCGTGATTATTTTATTTTTGAGTTCATTATTTTGGGTTTATTTTTTGGGAGCTCAAAATAATAAATAATCACGGAAGATATCCCGTAAGTGACAGTATAATTTTAGTTTTAAACCGTGAAAACTTAAAACAGTGAAATAAATATTAGTTTTTTTGTGTTTTCGTACTTACTTAGACAAATATGGATCTTTATTTGTAATGAATGATCTGAAATAAAATTCTTATATATTTTAAACAGTGTTTTAAATTCAAATAAATAAAAAATGCTACAGAATAATCATACATTTAAGTTAAAAAGCCCTTTGTTTCCGTAACTGCATCGTTGTTCGTTATTTCGACATTCCCGACATAAAACCTCATTCCCTTTACACCCGCTGGATGAAATGTACCCAAATATACGAAGAAATAAAAAAAAGAACAAAAAAAATATTCTTACAATAAAAGGAAGGGTCTTTCTGACCACCTGTCGCAGCATGTGGGTTAAAGGTTACTGTAGAAAGGAGATTCGACCCAATTTATAGAAGAATAAGGTTGGGTTCAGAGTAGAGGTTCATTTGAATTTTAATACCCTACCTGCCTAATCTTTTTGTGGAAAAAACGAATTTTAATATTGTGCCTGGCTTCTTTTGGGTTGACTAGAACGTTCTTGGTTTTTATATTGTTTAATATTGGTGGAATAATGTTTGGGATGCCTCGGGGCCTAGTCGAATTGATTGGATTTTAATTTTAGCTTTTGGTCGGAAAAAATATAGATGTAGGTGTTTCTTAAAGTACAGATAGGGAAATATATTGTTACGGAGTTTCAACTTAAATTCATCATTCATCACCCCTGGGATCCGCGAAGACTACGTCAGAGGTAACGCACATTACGCCAGATATGTTAAGGTCCCATATAACAGAGGGCGAGCCTATTGCTATCAACCGGGCACAAATCCAGACTCCTGGATTGCTAATGAAAAATTCCAAATAACACCTTACCTAACCTAGGAATCAACCCGAGGACCTCATGCTTAACTAGCGATTTTAAGAAAATCAGAAAGCCGGACTAACCCGCAAAAAAAAAAGCGGAAATTTGGGTAAATGTGTGGTGGTATCTGTACAAGTCTGCGGTCCAAGATTGCAAATAGTTGACTGTTATTCTTAATTTCTTAAGTATATTTTGATTTTTTACTAATCGTCTATTAATAAGTCGTAGTAGTCGTAGTCGTAGTCGTAGAAGTTTCAATTGAACACAGTGTGAAAATAAAATTAGACACTTATTTAATGATAGGAATAAGAAAATAAAGAGCCTAAAAAAGCCGGACGGGCAGTCAAATTTGGCTGATGAAGAGGTCTAACAACTCTAACACCGTCTGGCTTTACCCGGACGGATGTCCACGCTATGCTCAACAGCAGCGCTTGCAAACTCTGAGGTGAGGAGAGAAGCATTTTTAACAAGAAAATATATAAAAATGGAGTAGCTTGACTGAATCAACTTAACAGCTTAATTCCGCTAGAATATTCATGGGAGCTGCCGGCTTGTCTGGGTGACTGCGCATAACTAGCTTAAGTTTAACTTAGGGGGTAAGTAGGACACCAAGCGGAGTAAGTTTTACTAAGTTAGGGTAATAGGATTCTTTGTTAGAGAGAAAATGTGAGGTGGTGATGTGATTTGCACTATTGCTATATCAAGGCTTTTGCTATATTGAGTTTTCCATTAGGAGTTTCTCAATAGGATTGTGTGAGGAATGATTTGAACGCAAAAGGTGGAAATGATAGCGTGACGGTTGACAGGGGAGAATTGAAGAAAAAAACGTGTTGCGCCGACCCCAAGTAACATGGGACAAGGGCAGGAAGATGATGATGAATATCTCAACAGCCGCCTCCTTGAAAGATAGAGACTGGGCACCGAAATTTAGTCATGATTCTCCTGGCGCCAGAAAATTAGAACAGCTGACCCCACCTAAAGCGGGATAGAGCTAGGAAGACGAAGATCGTTCATAATTTAGTCTTTTTCTCTCTAACAAAACAAATGAAGTCGAATTTAGCTTCCAAAACTAGACTCCCAAATTGTTTCTAGGATTTTTTTTAATTGGACAAGCCTGCCACATTATTCCCAAACCACTGCAACTCCTGAAAGCCAAAATCAACAGAAAAGCGTCGAGACAATGAAGCTCAACGAAGTCCCAGAAAAACAATTTTACTGTCTTGGATCCCACAACGAAATTAATCTAATAACTTAACTAATATTATAAATGCGAAAGTAAGTTTGTTTGTTTGTTGGTGGCCTTTTTACGTCTAAACCACTGTCCCGATCATCCTGAAATTTTGCATATACGTTGTCAGGTGTACAGAAACAGACATAGGGTACCTTTCATCCCGAAAAAAAGGTACTGTTCAGAGGAAAACCATAATAACGTTCTTATGATAATAGATGGCGCCACGTGTCTTTCGAATCATGATTGAATTATATTATTACAAACAACCGAACTGATTGTTGAATTCTAAATTAACGCGAGCGAAGACGCTGACAAAAGCTAGTATTAAATATTCCCGTGTAGTGTAGTGTGCATTTTATTGATGTCCTTAAATAATGGATCTTAATTTTATGAACAAATTCTCCGTTCAGAAAGAAACAATAATTTACAACCATAGAGAGCTCTAACGATGGGTCTCCAATTGCATCATAAAAGTGAAAACTTGATACTTGGATAATTAACAGCTTGTCTATAAATTATGCTTTGTAATGTAATCTATTCCAAGTGCCTTGTTGGTGTGGTACTTCTAAGTTCGACTGTGGATCGTTGTATCGTAAGTTCAAAGGGGTTTGAATTAAATGGCCTGCCATTAATAAATCCGTGGCCGCAAATAAAAAAAAAATGGTGGAAGTTGGGCAGGCCATTTAAATCAATACATACAAGTTTTGTACAAGACAAAATGTTATAAAGTGTCACGTTTCGCGAGATGTGTGCTAACAAAATTAAAGGAAACGTGACGCTTTAGAAGATTTTGTCTCATACAATACTTTTTGAATTGATAACAGCTATTGATTGATACAGGTTTTAATGCGTGGCTAATCAAATCAAAGTTGTGCTGAAGACGCCATCAGTGAATGGGTTTAACTTTGATAGCCTATATTTTGGAAACGTGACACTTTAGAACATTTTGGCTAATACAAAACTTGTATTGATAGCAGCTATCGATTAATATTTTTTTTAAATGGCGGAAGTTAGGACGGTCAGGCTCCATACAAAAACCATCCAACCCCTTTCAAAGCTCAAGTCAGGCAGGTCAATTGTAGTTTTCTATTAGGCTTTTCCTAGTAGTAGACACCAGAGAAATAAGACTCACAATGCTGGTGAATTCTATACTACTAAATGACGTTTCTATATTTGTAATCACGTTCTCGAAAACGGCTTTAACGATTTCGATAAAAATTGAAATATAAGATTTTACGGGGGTGGAAAATCGATCAACCTGGGTCTCATATATGGGAAAATTCGTTTACTCTACTTTGTACTACTGAGTAGAGCTCGGTCGCCCTGGTAATACTGATCAGTGGCGAAGGTTTCATACAACTCGATTCCTACCGGATTCCCTTTGATAAATAGCACAGTCAGTATTCTATAGACAAACTAGCTGACCCGGCAATGTCTAAAAATTAAAGAAAAATGTTAAGGGTGGACAACCTTTATCACTAAGGGGTATGAAAAATAGATATTGGCCGATTCTCAGACCTACTCAATATGCTCACAAAATTTCATGAGAATCGGTCAAGCCGTTTCGGAGGAGTACGGGAACGAACATTGTGACACGAGAATTTTATATATAAGATAATATAATGACATTAAAGATATGTACTTCGGCTTACCTCTTACAGAAATTGACCCTTCGCTACTGCTGCTGATTAAAAGGAAGAAGATTACTGTCTGTAGATTTGCTTATCATTCAGTCTTACCAATGATTTCGTTTGCAATGATGTAATGATCTAGTACCTGAAACCAAAAAATAAAATTATAAATAAATACATGTTTAAGGAAGATTTTTTTTTCTTGGGTAACTGTCATGGTTTACGGTATGACTCTTATAACGCAGTCAAAACATTGTGCTGATGAAGTCAAGTTATAACATTAAATACGTATCTAAAAAAAAAACTAAAGTTGTAACTTTGACCATCAATATCTCCGTAACCGTAACTAGAAGGTTCCCAGGTACGAAATAGAACAAAAAAAAATATCGCAATGACGTCGAGAACAAGTGCGTAATTGTAATTGGTTGTCGTGGTATGGGCATGTGATGCGGAGGAATGAGGAAAATGTTGTGAGGAAAGTTTTGAGTATAAATGTGGATGGGTACATGAGTAGAGGAAGACCAAAGAAACGATGGATGGACTGTGTGAAGAATGATATGGCAAGAAAGGAGTTGACTGCTGAGATGACGAGTAATAGAGAAGTATGGAAGAAGAAGACATGCTGCGCCGACCACAAATGAATTGGGATAAGGGCAGGAGAATGATGATGATGTCGAGAACAAGTGCCTTTCAGCTTCGATAAGGGAACTTTTACACTCAGTAAAGTAGTAAGAATTACATATTATCAGTTTCTAAATAAAATACCATAAGGACCATTGACACTCACACGTTCGTCCCCACATTCGCGCTGCCAACACTCCAACAGTCGGAGATATGTACTTAAGACAATGGAACACGTTTTTAGAAACGGCGAGCTATTCTTATGCAAAGCGGTGGTCAGTGTGGGGCTGGAGAACCAGCGGGGGGAGAGGCGGAGCGGGGAGCGATTGTGGCGAAGAATGACTTGAAAAAATTGCATACTAAAGTGATTGATTGGCTCATAATTCTTGTCGTTTTCGCTAAATATAGAAAATTGTAGAGATAATCGACATTTAGCTAACATTTATTTGGTTTGAAGTAAAGGCACACTAATCGATTCCTGAATAATTAAAGTTGAATATTAAAGCCTTTGTTGAAAGCATTGTTTCTACAGAGAACTGTGGATTTCGTTAAAGTGATGTAATTTTCTAGAAAATTCTTGACAAATGACAAATCAATCAACACAAAATTCTCAAAGAGTACATCATTATCTGCCTAGCCTTTTCCCAACTATGTTGAGGTCGCCTTCCAGTCTATCCAGATGCAGCTGAATTTCAGTATTTTACATGGAGCGACTGCCTATCTGACCTCCACAACCCAGTTAGAACTGGGTAATACAAAAATTCCCAAAGGGTACAATAAATGACAAACAAATAAGCCAAGGTGTCACTCACCTACCTACACACAGCAACCAGCCACAAATTCGCGTACATTCATACATTTTAATTAATACATTCTTCATTAACATTCTGACAGCGTCAACATAACTTTGACGTTTGTCACCAAGTGAACCGCAACGCATTGTTTTATGTGTGGGGCTAGGAGAGACGCGATTTTGAGAGCGATATCGTCGATTCCAGAGAAAGGTGTCATTATCAGAGGTCGGAATTAGGTAAAGTTATTTGTGTAGTTAAACTGATTTCATACGGCGAAAGAATAAAGTGGATATGCCTCAAATCCCGAGATTAATTTTAAAGAGCAGAAAAATCCCGTGATTTATTAAATAAAAAAGTTATTTACTTTTAAACAATTTAAAACATCTGACATTGGACATCATGCGCACGCAGCGTGGCAGTTAATGAAAAAATGTCGCGGGTTCGATTCCCGCTCGGAACAAATATTTGTATGATCTACAAGTAGTTGTTCCGGGTCTGGGTATTTGTGTATGTGTGTGTTTAAATCTTTGTAAACGCATCCTCGTTACAGGAAAAAATCCTAGTGTGGGGCAACGTAAATAAAAAATTGTATTGTGAATTAATGTAAATACTAATAAAAATTGTATGTTAATAATCTTTGTTTTATTTGTTTTATCTATCTCTGAGTTTTTTATTATTATTTATTTGTAATATTGTTGGCTACGCGGGATAGTATTATAAATCCCGGGATTTCCCGGGAAGATCCATATTACTATCAACATTTCGATGCAAGTACATAAATAACTCTACCTAATTCCGACCTCTGGTCATTATACAGCTGGAGTCCTCATGCAGATGAGGAACATCTGAATGTAGACCGGTCCTGCCTGTGCCTCTTGCATCCAGTGCATTCCCGACACCTTCACCAGGTAATTAGTATTCCTGGTCGCTACGCCCACCGGTGTAAGGTCACCACTCCTGATTTATTCGGTCATTTGATCGGTAAGCACTGTGCACCTCCTTCTGCCACCTAAGATGTCGGCAATTTCTGATTTGAATGACAATGAGATTGGAAATACAAAACATTTACTTCAAAGAAATCATTGAATCACAGACGCTAGATTGGTGAGGAATAAGTCAATCAGAAAGATGAAGTGGCGCCTTCCAAACCTAGTTAGCTAGTTTCCTCAGTACAAGACAATCTCGTCGGTCAGTGGTCGCTATCGCGATTCCTAAGTGGACTTGAATTCGATTCTGGGATCAGGCAAATTGTTACTGGGCTTTTACTTTACAAAATTCTTGGAGTATGAATTTGTGCTATGTAATTGCAAGAGGCGCTAACACTGATTTTTGGAGAAATATGAAACGGATACAGAACGGATGGCCGATGAGGCCGAAAAGTTCTGGAATGGCGAGCGCGAACCGGAAGACGTTGCGTTGGAAGGCCTCCCACTGGGTGGACCGATGACCTAGTGAAGGTTGCGGGGATCCGACCACTTGGGAGGCCAATGTCCAGCAGTGGACGTCTTTCGGCTGAAATGATGATAATGACCTGCAGAGAACGTCTTTTAGCTAAAATGATGACGATGATGAATCCAATTAGGCTCGGTTCCTACCACATAAAACAGACAGTATAACAAACGAAATGCCCGCTCAGGTACACCTCTGCTGAAACCTACAGACAACACAAGCGTGATATTACATGTACGCCACACAAGAATATCACCTGCTGTTTCAAAGCATAAAACCTATATCAGATACAGCCCCATGAAAATGACATAAACAGTGTAAAAGCCATCAAATGTCGTTTTTCCATTACGATATTAACTTCGGATAGCTAAAAGCTCTTATTTTTATTCAGTTTCGAGGTAAGATACATTCGATATTCATATTTGCTTGTAAGTCCCTCGGTAGACGCAAATGTGCTAATAATTGCGCTATAATCAATGGAATGTCCCAGCCGCCGCGGGAGACGCCCTGGGCGTCGGGGGTCACGTGGTGGCTCCCGGCCACCGTAGGCGCGGGCCTGTGGACGGCGAGTTATGGGCTAGCTCGGCCTCAGGCCGTCTTATGACGACAGGCCGTGTAGACGGCGCATTCGTGTTCCACACGCGCCTCAAAGAGATGTCAGCAACCACGTAGGGGTCCGCATGGGCCGATGCCTGCCAGGGCTGCGGGACTGTTCGAAAGAGATACCGTGGCCCTGGAACACAAAGGGCAAAGAAGGAACATGGATGGGTTTTAGTCAGTACAAGTCTGACACTCCCTTCCGCTCCGCCCAGAGTGTGGGGGGTCATTTGATGAATTCAAATACGAAAAAAAAGGAAAAAAAAAAAATGGAATGTGTGAAAATCGATTGTCAATTGTCATGGTACGAGAATTTGATGCGGAGGAATGAACGACATATTCAAATGAAGAACTGAAATTAAAATTCTGAATGGCGCTATTTAAGTTATCTGTGACCTAAGAGCATATAGAAAAACCCTACAACCGTCTGGCAGTAGCCCACCAGACACAACACCCGTCTGGTGGGAGGTTCCTCCCTTTGTTATGGGAAATGAAGAACTTTACACCCTGATGACCCCGACTGTCTCAGCAGTGGAGTCATCATGTGCCTAGCCTTTTCCCAACTATGTTGAAGTCGGCTTCCAGTCTAACCGGATGTAGCTGAATACCAGTATTTTACATGGAGTGACTGCCTATCTGACCTCCACAACCCAGTTAGTGCTGGGTAATACGACGATACCCCTTGGTAAGACTGGTTGTCAGAATTTCGGGCCACTGACCTGTAACGACTGTCAAAGATCTACAAATGACAGCTGGGACCAACAGCTTAGGGTGCTTTCCGAAGCACGGAGGAAACTCGGTATGTAATGGGTGGTTACCCATCCACGGACCAACCTAGGTAAGCACGGCTTAACCTAAACATCGACCCGAGCGGCGGTTCTTATTTAGCCACGAGCTCCTCGGAAAGATTATAAGTGGAGTATACTTTAGAATATTTAAAAACTCGGGCATGAAATTAAGTATCGGCAGTTTTTAAGACTATTTGAATGTATCCCACAGAAACTTAGCAATATTCTAACATAAAATAACCACAATAAGTATAAAAACCAATGAAATGACATCGTAAAAGCTATTAGTTTTATTTTAACAGGGCCGCCATGATGGCTCGCCGTTACATTATTTTGAACGATGTACTTTTTAACTTTTAATAGCGTGATTATGGATTTCGGAATATTTAAAATGATTGGAGTTTTGGGCTAGTGTCTTTGTTTTGTTGTAAAATGGGCTCGTCGCTAAATAATAACAGCTGCACGGGTCAGTTTCATGGGCAGGCAACGGTTGCCGAGGTCGGCTTTTGGATGGGTGACCATCTATTAGACACAGAGGTGCCGCCGAGCCTCGGAGAGCACATTAAACCTTTGGTACCGGCTGTCATTAGTAGATCTTTGACAGTCGATACAGCACGCGTAGCATGTAAATGCAAGAATCGACAAAATGACAGATCAACAAAAGAAATCTGTCAATTTGTCGATTCTTCCGTCGACAAATCACGTTTCTACTGAAGTCTGACGACAAGGATTTCCGAGGAGTATTACCCAGTTCCGAGGTTTTTCCATCAGGAATTTCTCAGTAGCAGCGATGGAGTTTGGAGTTGTTGGAAATAGGTTCGCCCCCTATTACATGAGACTTATACCTAAATGTGGGTGTAGGTACTAATGGGGACACCTCTGCTTAACCCTTCGGGGATTACAAGCGTGCACGAAAAGCAATGTTTTCACCCGTACTGTCACCACAGGGGAGGGTAGTTACGAAAGCTTCTACGCCATTGACTAGAGTGACGCACGACGAGAGCTTTTAGTGGCGCCCAGTCGTTGTGGGACGCGATGACATCAGACGTGGGAATTATTTGTTTGACTGTTCTATGTACTACGGTCTACCACTTTTCACCCTTATGCCCTACGTGATAAGGTTGAAAAGTGACCGTCAGTGGACTCGATAGTACTTTGAAGGAGTGTTTGTTCGAAGAGGAATATATTTCTGGTAATGACACCAGATACTGAATAGATATGGGATTTGATTGCTGGTGTTATAACAGGCATGTGGATCGGTCGCGAGGGCTGCTGAGCTGTCACCTCGCTAAGGATATTAAGAGAAATATTTGGTGTTGATGAACCTTGAATAATGGTAGAGGATAAAGAAGAATAACAGGCTTATGGGACATTTAAGCGTGGACTATATAGGATAGCAACACGTCTGTTGGTTCTGGAACTGTAGTTGGACTTCGGAGATAGAAGTCATCATGAATTTACAAGGTTAATTTACGAAGAGACAACACGACGCTTGTATTTCGTATAAGGATAGGCAGAGGCGGTTTGGTAGACTCATATTTCTAAACTTTGCCCATGCCGCAAACAAATCCGAAGAAAGGAAGAAATTTCTTTTGAAATAAGCAGTTCCTCTGTGCTCTTCTCTCTTAATATAGTATTTTGTGTGATTAAATAAATCAGTACTTCGTGTTGCTATCAGTGGCGAAGGTTCCATACAACTCGATTCCTACCGGTTTCCCTTTGAAAAACAGTCAGTATTATATAGACAAATAATAGAATCACATTAAAGGTATGTACTCCGGCTTACCTCTTGTAAAATTGACCCTTCGCTACTGGTTGCTATGTATAGAAATTCCTGATGGAAAGCTCATTAAGCAAAATAACATGATATACGGTCATGTTGGAGGATGCTATAAAAACTGCTATACTTTTCAATGAACAATTGCAACATAGTATGTTTATTTCCTTTGTCAATTATGGAAACAATCATTAAAAAAAGTGCAGCCATTACTTTTATCACACATTGTAACCGACTTTCAGTTCTTCTTCTTCAAAGAAGAACAAAAAATATCAACCAATGCTGAGTGTAGGTAATGTGCATTCTGTTATACAGTAAGAAATACTGCAGTACTCATGCATGCAGATAATCATTGCTTGCAAAATGATGGTGGATGCTCGTGCTGATGGATGCATTGAATAGTACGGGGGTCAAAGAGGTATTACAAAAGTAATACCATAGTAAACTTATAACATTAAAAACTTGTGAAAAAGTTGGAAGTTTTGACCACCAATATCTCCGTAACTGGAAGGTATGTCCCACAACAAAAAAAATATCGCAATGACGAGGAGAATGAGTACCTTTCAACTTCATTAAGGATAATTTTACATCCATTATGTTGTAGCCTTAAGAGCTTTCGCAGTGTTATTATTGCCACTGATGTGTGATTGACTGTAAGTCAAATAAATAAATTATCTAACAGCCATCCTCATTCATACCCAAATTTTTCCTCATTGCTTCCTCAATAATATTTTAAATATACTCAAAAAGTAGTCTGGTCTCGCGAACAAACCCAGCTGCAACGAACGCGTCACAGTGAGGGCTTTTAATTAAAAATTCCGATATACATATTATGATACCCATCAGACTCGACGAGCATTGAGCCTGCCTGGCGCAATGCCAGAAGTAATATCCGAAATAATCATGTATTTGCATTGATAAAAAATGAGGCTGTGTTTGATTGGTTGCAAAAATGTATATCCTTTGTTGATATATTGTATTTTTTTACTCAATCAATATGCTTGCGGTTGGTCGCAACTCGCCTGATGTGAAGCGATGACGCGGTCTAAGGTGGAGCACGCTTGCCTAGAAGAAACCGATTCACTCGAACTTTGAAGATATCTAGGTTATAATGATCGGGCAACAGAAACCAGCAGTGAATTCACAGCGCTTTGTTCGGGTTCGTGAAATTTCGAGCATATAACCGTGACTAGTCCCAAGATAGCATATGCACACAGTCTAAGTATGGAACTCTCTGCCAGCGTCGGTGTTCCCTTGAGGCAGTCGTTCTGGACACCCGCGTTTCATCGTAGGCCTCATCAATCGCTTTTCGTCAGGCGAGATCGCGGTCAAGAGCATACTCTTGGCCGAGAAATAAAAACTCTTAAAAAAAAAGTGAGCGAGGACTTTGTCAATGCGTCCGAGGAACTAATACCACTAGATTTTGAGTTAGAAGTTAGGGCATGACATAATTCGGCTTTAAGACTGGTTTACCAACCATTAGGAGCATTGGATTAAATTGACAAAATGATTTAGTTCACGAATGTATTACGCAATTAGGGCACGGAAGTCGAGACCAATTTAATGTACTCCCGGAAATCTCCAAGGCTCGGAAGGTCAGGGGTAATACAATAAAGGTTTCTTATCCTTGAACCCTCTTACTTATATTAAGAAGTTAATATATAGAGAGCTAGCTAAGTTTAGAGTATAAATGTGGATGGCTGTTAGAGTAGAGGAAGACCAAAGAAACGATGGATGGACTGTTTTTTTAAACAAAATGGGACTGCTCTTGACCTCGATCACGCCTGATGGAAAGCGATAGATGAGGTCTATGATGGAACGAGCGTGCCCCTGTTCACTCTTGCTTTGAAGGCAGACGAGTTGAATGTGGGAGGGAACACAGATTTGAATTGAACAGAGAATTCCACACTTTGGCTGTACGCATAATAAACGTGGAGGAGATGCGCTGAGTACGACGATTACTGTGTGAAGGATAATATGGCTAGAAAGGAGGTGACTGCTGAGATGACGAGTAATAGAGAAGTATGGAAGAAGAAGACATGCTGCGCCGACCGCAAATGAATTGGGATAAGGTCAGGGGACTGATGATGATGATGTAAACAGCTAACAGATCAATATTAGACGTTCAGTGAAGTGTCACGCTACTGCTGGAAGCGTGACACTTCACTGAACGTTGCTACTGTTAAATATCACCTTGACTTGTCCCCAGCATCACATGCCCTGCCAGTAAACATGACCCCTGTCTTGGCAAACTTTCTGTTTACTTCATAAATCAATCAGTAGCCCGAGCCATTCACTCAAGAGCTCCTCAAATGCATAAAATAAGTTCAAAACACTCGTTCATCGTTCACTCGATGGAACTGCAAGCTTTTGGCAAGCTTCCAGCGTTGTATTAAACACTTGAACTGCAGATTTAAATATACATGATAATAAACAATGTAAAAATATATCAATACAAATAAAAATATTAGTGTCTGTTTGTAATTTCAAAATAACAGCTTTTTACTGAATGCATATCAAAGTACAGGAGCTGAAAGTAATGAAAAAACTTTTTATTTCTGTCTGTCTGTTTGTTTGTAGCGGCTACTGGCTAATCTCCGAAACGGCTGGACCGATTTTACTGGGTCTTTTACTGGCAGATAGCTGATATTATGAGCTACTTAACTACTTTATTTTAGGGTTCCGTGCAAAAAAAATAATGAAATTCTTACAAAAACAGATTCAAATAGGAAAGTAATATTTATATAATAATTTCACGCGGACGTAAGTCGCCGGGCACAGCTAGTCAGTTATAAATCGGTATACATCTGATTGAGTATAATCCCAAGTGACGTTACTTCAGTGTACGTGGTTTCATTGAAGTAAGTATTGTTGCTTAGAATTGCACCTTGCTGGCTTTTATTAGTATTTCTTTCACGTCGTGTGCTATTTTGATGAATGTACTTTGTACCTGTACGTGAGTGGTTACAATTTGGTCCAGGGGCCGAAAGGCTTGACATTAGCTGCGCAATTGATTGAAGTGCTCGTCCGTCGTATTCTTTGAAACTGCCTGTCTTTTATTATAGTCCTCTTGCCATCATCTCATATTCGTCTAATATTGATCTAATACAGGGTGTAAGGGACACTGACGCGAAAACGGTTACCACATACTCAGTACATCATTCTGGGATATTTCTCAGAGCGCAACTATTTTTAAGCGCAACTAAATTATTCCTCGTGCGCAACCATGATGAAAAATAGAGAGATATCATAATCCATCATACCACTCTCTATTATTCATAATGGTTGCGTTTTGATGAATAAACATATAATATTTTTAATTTAAATTTGTGTGCGCAACTAATGGTTGCGCTACGAGGAATAATTTAGTTGCGCTTAGTTGGTTGCGCTTAAAAATAGTTGCGCTTTGAGGAATACCCCATTTTTTTTTTCTAACCGACCAAAATTTTCTATGTATACACCGTGACTTTTTAGTCGTCTTACAAAGGTGGTCCACTCAATCTACCCGATATAAAATAGTTTTAGGCGAGATTTTTTTTTATCTTCCATAATAGGTACAAAGAAAAATAATAATAAAAAATTAGAATAAAATTATGAAACATTCTGTTAATGATCTTTACGTGTCAAACGGGAGAACTATACCTACCCAGCAATCGAGTCCAGTAGATCATCACTCGCAACAGGGTGTTTTAACTACGTCATGCGTCATAATACTGAATGCTATTTTTATTTTTAAATTATTAAAATCTCATAAATACTTTTTTTTTTTTAATGAGTGTTTAGTATTCATTGCATACGTAAAGTGGGCTGCCGTTGTAAGACGACTAAAAAGTCACGGTGTATATCAGTGTCTAATGTGAATATCAGTTTATATGGGTTGGGGGGGGCTCAGAATGATTTACAGAATACGTTTTCACGTCGGTGTCCCTTCCACCCCATATACTCCCTCGTCGGTCTAGTGGTCAAGCGCGACTGCTGAGCATAAGGATAAAATACTCCTTTTTTTTAATCAGTTGAGTAATATAACCGTAGGTAGTAATCATAAGTCAAATTACGTAAAAAAATGAATACTTGCTTCAACTTTTTCTAACATAAATTGATTACTACGTAATTTCCCTGAGGGCACCTGAATTTCTGAATATATAAAACTGAAGATCAACATTAAGTATAAAGTCGGTTTAAGTGAACCTTTTATTAAAGTTCTATAAATATTTCCGACAGCTACTGAGCAATTCTTTATAGATAAACAAAAATATGCCAGACCTGGGATTCGAACCCAAAACTTTACGCACGAGAATCGCGTTTGCGTCTTGAGATGGAAGCGCCAGGGTAGCCCGGGAAATATAAATTTTCTTACGTTTTTTGCAATTTACAGGTCAGTGTCAGGTTGTATGTTGATTAAGATATGATTCGCGACCGTAACAAATATGGCTTTACAGAGTAATAGTCATTAAACTCAACAATACAACCCTCTAAGTTCATTTATTCCCATTGAATGGCTTTTTCATGAAATAGTCTTTAAATGGGATTAAAAGAACTTGGAGAATTATATTGATAATTTTAATGATTATAATTCTGTAACTACATACGTGTTACAATCGCGAATCATATTTTGTTTCACATATAGCCTGAAACCTGAAACTGACCTGCAAATTGCTAAAAACCTCAGAATATTTGAATTACATTTTAGATCATAACATAACATCATCGTTAGTAATCCCCGAAGGGTTAAGCTGAGGTGTACCTAACAGTACACCCACATTTAGCCAATTATGTTTTTAGTCTCATGTAATAGGGAACGAGCCTGCCATCAACTGGGTACAAATCAATCCGTGGCTGCTACTGAGAAAAGCCTTATGGAAAAACCCAATAACACTTTGCCCGACCGGGGAATCGAACCCAGGTCCTCATGCTCAGCAGTCGCGCTTGCGACCACTAGGCCAACGAGGCCGTAATATTACATTTCCATCTATATTTTCTAAGTAAGACTGATTCAATCAAAAGAATATTCCATCTCCGTTACGAAAATTAATTATTAGAAACCGTACCAACTCAGAAAGTGAAACCATTTACTTCGCAAACTCGGTTTCTTGTCTTTTATTGGATCTCCCAGACGTAGTATATAGCGGTGTACATAGTGTAGTATATAAGACTCGTCTGCTACTCTAGGTGAATGCACTGACAGTCAATGCACCCAGACAGAGCTTGTTTTACTAAACATACGTTTAGAAAAGACAATATTCTGTTGCATTTAGAAAAAGCTCGGATATTACGAAGATTCTTCATAGGTGGATCTTCAAGGTACAGGCACGCTTGCCAAGGCTGGTCCGTGAATGGGTGACCATCCATTACATACCGAGTTTCCTCCGTGCCTCGGACAGCACGTTATTATACACATTTATATATCTTTGACAGTCGTTACAGGTGACGTCTGTCTCGTCTTACCAAGGGATTTCGTATTAACTGGGTCGTGGAAGTCAGATTGGCAGTCGCTCCATGTAAAATGCTAGTATTCAGCTGCATCCGGTTACAATGGAAGCCGAACCCGACATAGTTGGGAAAAGGCTAGGCAGATGATGATATCTGCCTAGCCTTTTCCCAACTATGTCGGGTTCCTTTTCCCAACTATCTCACAAGAGTTATCATTAACTCTTGTGAGATTGTGGCTCGCTTACTTTTACAGAGACGAGGCGACTACACAGCCAGTGGGAGCGTTATAGTATGACTATGATGGTAAATGGGTCCCGCCTATTGCATAAGAATTAAACATCACTGGTGAAATCAGTGGAGGTACCCTCAAACAAGCCGAAAAGCTTGGCCATCATCATCATCATTTCAGCCGAAAGACGTCAACTGCTAGACAAAGGCCTCCCCAAAATGTCGCCATATTGACCGGTCCCGTGCGTTTCGCATCCAGCGGATTCCCGCAACCTTCACCAGGTGAACAGTCCAACTAGTGGAAGGCCTTCCAACGCAACGTCTTCCGCTTCGCGGTCGCCAGTCCAGAACTTTACTTTGGCTTGCCAAAAATCGTCATAATTTTAAGGTTTCCATGACTCTTGAAGTGTCCATACAGACAGACAAGGTTATGTCGGTCCCTAAGCGCTCCACTGGGTAAAAAGTGTGTGTAATATAGACACCACTGTCTACCCATTCAGGGATCACAGGCGAGATGTTATTTATTCTCATTGCTCACATCTTTACAGAGCACAACCTTGCAGAGAACTTGACAATAAAGAAAGGCTTTTTGTAACAAAATAGGTAAGAGGTATTTAATAAAAATACCCGTCTGCGGTAACAGGGTGACTCACCGGGAATCCGAACCCACGCCCCTTGCGTAGACTATACATTATACAACATGTACCTTTACGTGTGTAGGTGTATGAATAATTTAGTCGGTGTGTACTAAGGTATGATTTTTTTTGGAGAATACGTGTTGTGTTCCTGTGGATGGCTTGGAAGGCGAAACATCTCCGAAGGGTCCCTATTTTTGTCTAAAGCCACTCACAAATTTAACACAAAATCTTGCCTGTAATCCCCGAAAGGTAAGGCAGAACTGTACCTAGTAAGACGATATTTCGCCCATTCTATTTGCCATCAACAAGTCCAATCATGTCCTGACGGGGTTGCAACTGAAAATTTCCAGATGGAAAAAAGCTAATGACATTTGGCTCGACTTTTAGATCGAACTAAGGACCTCCTGCTCAATCTAAGTGCCTGCCGGGATTAGGTAAAGACTTTTCATTATTGCATGCTGCGATACCCTCAGCGGTGTGACCGTCGGAAATCATAGGTCTCGGATTTTTCATGTGCGTATTATATAATTATCACTTGCTTCGGTGAAGGAAAAACATTGCGAGGAAACCAGCATGCCTGAGAAATATTTCTCAACGGCATGTAAAGCCACATCCACGTTTTGAGTATGAATGTGGATGGGTATATGAGTAAAGGAAGACCAAAGAAACTATGGATGGACTGTATAAATAATGATATGGCAAGAAAGGAGGTGACTGCTGAGATGACGAGTAATAGAGAAGTATGGAAAAAGACATGCTGCGCCGACCCCAAATGAATTGGGATAAGGGCAAGAGAATGATGTTGATGTAAAGCCAAGTCAGACACCCATGAGCGGCATAAAAACTCTGACACCAGGTTAGGCACTAACCACACGATAAAGAAAGAAGAAGAAGACCATTGCATGAGTTATTCTCCAAAAGCTCAAGAAATCACCGAAACTTATATTTCAAGCTGAAGATAAGCGAGTAAGCAAGTAATTCACACGTCTGAGCGGCGATAAATCTCTATAACGCAGTACATAACATGTTACGTCGTATATAAAGCAAATTACGTGTGTATGTGGATTACGGAGTACATACCGTTGTTAAGTTCGGTGAACGAAGACTAACTGGGAGGCAGTCGCGTCATGTAAAATACTGATATACAGCTGCATTTAGTTAGACTGGAACCCCAACGTAGTTGGATAAGCCTTGGCAGATGATGATGAGCCATGCGACCGCTTAACACCAACCTCAATTTCCCGGGAAATGTTTTATTTTGTTGGTCTGGTGGCCAGCTAAGCGGCCGATCCGAATCATAAGCTCCCGATATCATGTCAGTTCAAGAGGTATTTTGGGTTTTTCTGTCAAGAAAGTCTTCGGAATTTGATGGATGGAGAGGGAGAGGAAGGCCGAAGAACAGATGGATGGATTGTGCGAGGAATGATATGAAATAGACAGGAGTAAATGATGCCGTAACGTCTGACAGGGGAGAATGGAAGAAGAAAACGTGTTGCGACGACCACGAGTAGAATGGGACAAGGGTAGGATGATGATGATGATGGTGATGATTATGATGAAAGCCTTCGGAACTTAATGTCCCCAGTATTTTGGGTCTTGCTGCCCAGAAATACTCAGAAAGATGAAGATGATAACTAATTACCTAACTAAAAACCTATTTGAAAAATGGCCGCCATCTTTGATTTCATCCTCCATATTGCCCGTTCTATCCGACCGTGTGTGATGCGGTCACAAACGTAGTAACAAATGCAATCCCTCTGTAATGTTACCTTAGCTTAGTATGTTACGCTTTGGTGAGGGGGTGAGCAGAATGGGAGTTAGGAGCTGTCTAAATGACTTCGTAGATGCAAATGCTTTGAATTATGTCTGGATCGCATTGGATCTTAAATAAAGCCAAAGTTTTTTTGTCAACTGGATGTCTTGTAGGAGATAGATAAAACCAACAACCTGGGGGTCTAAAATAGCCGCTTATGCAGATTCATAATAGGATAATAATATGAATTACGTTACAATTCGTAAAAAGAGACAATTCATAATATTAACTGCGTCTGTGACCATTTTAAGAATGTTAACGTGATTATATTATTATACAATTGTGTGGGGGACATTGGTCCTGAATCGAAAGAACTAGAATTATGAGGAGAGAGCCCTTTGTCCAGCTGTGGCATGATGTGGCTAACAGAACCTGGATGGCAAAAATTTGATGATTCATCTGATGGTAAGTGTTCACCGTCGCTAGTAGTACCAGAGGCAACGCAGATCCATGATGACATTCCTACCAGAGATTACGCTGACATGTGTCACGTGGATGTCAATTTACCGGGACCACAGATATAGATATAACGCAAGAGCACCACTTCGCGTGCTCAGCTTAAGCGTTTTATGCTTAAGGTGGAAACGTCAAGGTAGCCCGCGAAATTCATATTTTCTTACGTTTTTTTGCAATTTGTAGGTCAGGTTGTATGTTGATGAAAATATGATTCGCGTAAGTAACACATAATGTAGTTACAGAATTATAATAAATAAAATCATCAATACAACCCTCTACGTTCATTTAACCCCATTAAATGACTTTTTCATGAAATAGTTATTGAATAGGGTTAAATAAACGCGGACACTCTATGACATCTGACATTTCTGAAGACCTTACTCTACACGAGCGCTTCTAGCGGCGAATTCATGCGCGAGTCAGCTTTATTGTTTAACAAATACAATTTAATCAAACTTACCAAACCGAACAGGTGTATTGTACACAGAAACTACACAAATAATTTCCTTAAACCGAACTCCACCATAATCTGTAAATAATATCTCTCTTGTAAAAGTATTCCAATAACGGGTAGAAACGCGTTTGGCGCACGTCCAGAGAAATGTATCCAACTACGAAGTGCACTCGAAATTGATACTAAATACAGTATGTTTCAGAAGGAGCTCGTGGCTAAATAATAACAGCCGCTCAGGTCGGTCTTCAGTTGGTCCATAGAAGGATGACCACCCATTACATACCGAGTTTCCTCCGGCCCTGGCACCATAAGCCGTTGGTTCCGACTGTCATTTGTAAATCTTTGACAGTCGTTACAGGTAGTCAGTGGCCCGATAGTCTGACAACTAGTCTTAGCAGTATCGTATTACCTAGTACTAACTGAATTGTGGAGGTCAGTCGCTCCATGTAAAATACTGGTATTCAGCTGCATCCGGTTAGACCAGTAGCCGACTCCAAAAAAAAAAAAGCTAAAAATATTTAGCTTTCCCATACATTAGAGTTGAGTAGATTAGAATTTGGTATGGAACAGCTCATTATTTTGGTCCCATTGAGAAAGTTTTTCAGTTTGATGGTGTCTATCAAACCATTAATCAATATGACCACCCCTTTATGATACACGGTGTATACAGAATGGAAGGGATATTGAAAAATAGTCAGCTGTTATTTTGAAACACCAGATATTTATTAATTACCCATGAAATATTTCTGGGGGTGTTTGATATGATGTACGGAACACGTGGGAACCGTTTGCACGTCGGCGTCCCTTCCACCCTGTATAAGTGTATCAAAGCGATCACAGTTTAATACATATATCGAACTGGATTGTATATAGTAAATAGTTAGTTGTATTGGGTGGGGTGGGGGTTAAAGTTTTGGTCCTTATATGGCCCAAAATAATTTTCAATTTGCATTATCAGCTTTTAATGTTTCCTCTGTTGAGACAGTCACAGAAAATTAAGGGTGGAACAGCAGATTTTTTTTTAGCGTCGGTGTTCCTTCCACATTGTAAACATACAGGGTGTAAAGAGACCCTTCACATAGCCGTCAACCAAGCATTCTGTACATCAAAGTAAGTAACTTTACGCAAAAATTATTGCTGAGAATCGACTTTTTTTTTGAGGTGAAAAATCAAGTTTTACGGTAGGACTCGATGGAAAGCACTTAAAGCATTGCGCTGATGGATGGATTGAATAGTACGGGGGTCGTGAAGGTGTGTAAAGTAAAAATCTTACATTAAACACATGTATTTAAAAAAAACTTGTGAAAATGTTGGAACTTTGACCCCGAATATCTCGGTAACTAGAAGGTATGGTCTAGAACAAAAAAAAATGATCGCAAAGACGAGGAGAACAAGTGCCTTTCGGCTATGTGACACCCTTTATACTCACGCCATTGTCCCATAAGATTAGGCAGAAATATCGGGACGCTATCTGCTACGATCCTTAAATACTCTTTTCTTCACACTACGAAAAGTTATGGGAACATAACATCACTACGCCTGTAATCCCTGAGGGATAAAGCTGATATGTACTACATTACGCTAGTTATCTTTTAAGTTCCATTATTATAATGGGCGGCCATATTGCGATCAAAAGAGCACAGATTCCGCCTCCAGGCTAGTAATGAGAAATTCTTGCTGGAAAAACCTAACAACAATTTCCCCAACCTGGAAATGGAACCCAGAACCCAGAACCCAGAAGTAGCGCTTGCGTCTACTAAACCAACGAGACAGCTAAACAAGACTTTTACTGTTAATATAGAGATAGAGCAGCGGTGACCCAGTGGTGGCGGTCCCGTCTTATGAGCAGTAAGTCGTGGGTTCGAACCCAGGCAGGCGCATTACTTTGTGTAATATATTTCATCACCATTGCTCTTAAAACGGTGAAGGTAACCATCGTGAGAAAACCGGCATGTCCTAGAACCTAAAATTCGAAGACATGTGACATCTACCAACCCGCACTGGGCCCGCGTGGTGGATTATAGTCCATTCCCTCTCATAGAGAGGAGGCCTGTGTCCCAGCAGTGGGAACATTATAGGCTGCTGCTATGCTGTGCTATAGAGATAAAAACTAGGAACTGTTTTGTCTGTATGAAAAAGCTCGATACAGATGATTAACGCAATGACCTTCACTAACCAACAAAAGCACCAAATATCCTTTTCAATTGACATTGAAATTAGTCATTGTTTAAAACAGTAACTAATCATCAATGGACTGACCGATTAGACGCATGTTCGGTTCCCGGTTCAACGCGAAACAATGAGTTAACTGTTGTTACTGGTTCACAGTTTCATCTGATTTGATACAGTAATTTTGGGTGTTCGGTGGTTATGGGACTGTAAAAATTCCTGATAAAATTGCTATCATGCTTCAGTGGATTATTACTACACAACATAACATCACGCCTGTAATCCCCGAAGGGTTAGGCAGAGGCGTACTTAATAGTACCCACATTTCGCCAGTTATGTTTAAGTCCTATCTAGTATGGCGAGCCTATTACCATCAATCGGGCACAAATCCAAACTTCGTGGCTGCTACTGAGAAATTCCTAATGGAAAAAGAATAATCAGGGTTTTTTTAGTAGTAGCTCGAAATCCCTGTGCCCGGTTGATGACAATAGGCTCCACGTCTATTAAGAGACCTCATAATACCTAACAAAATGTAGGTGACACAAAGTGACTAACTGACTTTACACCTGTCTACCCCCTCCAACGAACACAGACATAACATTCTGCAGTAAAAACACACATCCCTGATTTTAAAGTAAAATCGTAATGGTAACTGTCACCACAACCTCTGCGAGCCCCATATTAACTCGGCGACATGATACGACGCTCCTTTCATGTACTCACTGAATCGCTTTACATCATGCCAGGGCTGGCAGGTCTAAAGTATGATTTATTTGAGACCGAGACGTGCCTGAGAGACGAAGCATGGTATTGGACCTGTAAGGAGGTTGTATATGAAAGAGTTTATCAGGCTTTTGCAGTAGGTACATTTTAACTAAGTGACTGCGTGTTTGAGCTAGCATTGTTTTTGTAAAGCAATCTGTCTGATTGAGAGGCTTGATTTGGTCCGAGTATTTCCATATACCGGATACGAGTATGTCGTATCCGGTCATTAGTACGGACATAAAATGAATTGGAAAGCTCGCCAGTGTGCAGTGGTGACATCGCGCGACTTACTAACCAGTCTACCCACCACACGGTGTGCTTGTACGGAGCCCTGATGTCCAACTCGAGGGAGGATGACAATCAGTGTCAGATCGCGGCGGAGTTGAGACGTCTTGGAGCTGTACCCGATTCATTGTGCCCCGTGTTATTGTGTAATGTCAAGTAATTTGTTGGTTTGCTAGAAACAGTGTATAGCACCCAGTATGATTTTATAGTACAAAACCCATCGTCTGCCCACATGATGAACGAGCCTAACGGAATAAATCCTGACATATCCGACACATACTTTATTAGTCCACTAGCTTTTGCTTGCGGCTTGGCTCCCGTTGTATACGGAAATTAACCCACGGTTACGTTTTATATGTGTAGCCTGTGACACTCGGGGATAATGTAGCTTCCGGTTAGTGAAAGAGTTTTCGGAATGGAATCAGTAGTTTCGAAGATTACCCCTACATTATAAGTAACAACTTTAGTAGTCTCGATCAGCACCGGTTCTGAAGAAAAGATTCAACCGTCATGAATCCCGCAATTAATTAGAAAAGAACAGCAGGAAAAGACATAGCAAAAGCCTTGTCGTTGTCATTTTAATCCCTTCATTCAGCTGGACCGTCGCTTGACCAACTTCGAGGTCAAGCATAAATTTTTAAAACAGAAATCATTTGTTTCGCGAGTCTACATAGAGGGAATGCTTCGCTTTGACAACCAAAAACCAAAAGAAAGAACCTCTCATGCGGCAGCCCTACCCACATGTCTGCGGCATGTCGTCTCGCTCCAGATGACAGCAGCCTACAACGAGACGTCACGCGTACTCCACCGCCGAATTTATTCTTCATAACACTGCGCCAGGAAATGGAATGCCTTGTCTCTGCCAGGATACGTGATTGCGGACGACATTTTGACGAACGCCTCGGAATATTTACATAACATAACATCACGTCTGCTCCCTCGACAGATTAGGTAGAGGTGTAGTTCACCCACATTTCAACAGGTATGTTGTCCTCATGTAATAAGGGGCGAGCCTATTGCCATCCACCGGGCACGAATTCAGACTGCGTGGTTGTTAAGAAATTCCTTATAAAAAAACCCAAATCACTTTGTCCGACCAGGGAATCGAACCCAGGACTTCATGTCAGTTATGTTTAAATCCCATTAATATGGGGCGAGCCTATTGCCATCAACCTAGACACTTAGACACCAGACCGTTGCTAAGAAATATCTGATGGAAAGACCCTATAACATAACCAACCCGGCAATTGAGCTAGGACCTCTTGCTCAGCAGTAGCGTTTGCGATAACGAAGGTCCAGAAAATGGAATGCCTTGAAGACCTTTCGTAGGAGTTAGTTTAAGATGCATTCCAGGGGTGAGAGCCTCGTGGCTAAATAACACTGCTCTTAAAACGGTGAAGGAAACCGGCCATGTAGTAAAACAAAAAATTCGAAGACATTACTTGTCTAACGACAAATTTCTACCCTCACTAGGCAGGTGTGTCACATGATGTTTTCCTTTACCCTTCGGTAAAGGAAAATGCGATAAAATTATACAATACGCACATGAATCCGAAAAATCAGAGGCGTGTCTTGGGTTCGAACTCGAGACCTATGACTTGGCAGTACGACGCTTACACCACTAAGCTATTTTTGCTTAAAAGCGTCTCTCACAGAGAGGAGTATTGGTTCCTGGCAGTAGAAACGTTATTGACAGGCAGAATATGGCAGGGACCACTATCAGGCCGGGTGATATGCAGGGCAGGTCAAGGTTCAGTTAACAGTAGCACAGCACATCAACATCGCATGACACTTCTACATTTGGTCTATTGACCTGCTATAGGAGTGCACGCGAACCCCCCAGAACTGTAAATAGTCGACAAAACAATACACCTCTGCCAGTCCCCCAGAAGCACCAGCGTGACGTGTTTTCACGGTGTGTTGGCCGCAACGTGTAGTCGCAATAGTGGCAAATGGTCGTCGACACCACTCAGAGAGACCATTGACTGTGAAACTACCTACAATTGAAAGTATTATAGTTTTCACTGAAGCCTGTATTTTTTTTTTATTTCGTTTGGCCGCAACTCGCCTGATGTGAAGCGATGATCTGGCCTAGGGTGGAGTACGCTTGCCTAGAAGAAACCAATTCACTCGAGCTTTGAATAGATCCAGATTATAATGATCGGGAAACAGAAAAGCCGACAGTGAATTTAAAAATCAAAATATCCCCGAACGAAGAGGTTTACTTCTAGTAAACCCATATTAAAATGACGACAAAAAAATTATCGGACTGACAAGAATTGAAAAGCTTACGTCAATTTTGTTGGAATTGATTGTGAAGCAGCTCATTCACAAATTACAGTTATTAAAGAAGCTTTTGAGAAGAAAACATAGCCTAATAAAACTTTTCCGTTTATGTGTTCCACCACTTGTTGCAACCCTGGACTTCTGCCAGAACGATGAAGAGGATCCATACTAATGTCTGTTAATTTTTCTCAACGGCTGAAAGGATTTTGATGGGTTCTGTATCTGAGTATATAATGTGTGTAAAAGTACTCTTACGCGAAGCCGAAAGGCACTTGGCTCTGATAAATGTTTTGTTCTGGACCATACCTGGGAACCTTCTGGTTACGGAAATATTGGGGGTCAAAGTTCCAACTTTTTCACAAGTATTTTTTAACACAAGTTTTTATTTTTATAAGTTTACGTTAAATACCTCCACGACCCCCGTACTACTCAATGCATCCATCAGCTCAATGTTTTGAGTGCAATAGCAATATTTTTTGCGTAGAGTTACTTAGTTTGATGTACAGAATGCTTGGTTGACGGCTTCGTGAAGGGTCCGTTTACACCCGTATAGGGTACATACTCATGCTCATGGGGGAAGGCCGATAATCACAGAGCGTCACCTGCTACGACCCCATTTTAGGATACTTTTTATCCCAATAAAACATCCCCGTGGAATAACTCCAGTGCAAAAAAACTTTTTACTATCTTCTTCGCCACTTGTTGCAAACCCTGGACTTCTGCCAAGCCTCAAACGACGAAGAGAATGTAATGTAATATAAAATAGTGCAAAACTTCCAGCTCATTTAATAAAGCGTTCTATTAGATATTAATTATAGAACTTACTAAGAAAGTGTGAACTAGTTGCAGAGTTAGGAATTGTGGGAATCAAGTTAGCGTTGTGCGAGGAATTGTCTAGGGATGAGATGAGTCGATAGTGGTGGTTAGCGATTGAAGTTTTAATCGATAAAATGTTGACTTTTTAGTATAGTATTGTGTGGTGTGTATTTAACTCTGATTTTTTGACCACCTACAACATTATTTTACTAACTAAATTATGGATCGTTGTGTCTGATGCAAATAAATTAATTATTGAATTTAGGGATTTATAAAATGTTTGTATAGCCGGAGTTTAGACCTACACGAGAGACATTTTTATTCTAATTGCTACCTTTGTATGATTTATGCATTAAGGTCGTGTGTATCTTAACGCTAGATGAAGATTTCATACTTTTATTTAATATAATAATAACATGAACGAACAAGTGACAGCTACTGTTTTTTTGTAATGTTTGTTTCCCCCTCAGAAAACGCCTTTGTCCAGTAATGAGACACTTATTTCCTTAAATATCTTTGCAAAATCTTAAACAAAGTCATTTTTGCTTTTATGTGTGGCTGTCCTTTTAAACTGCGCGGATTTAGATGCGGTGATGACCATCTCTAAAGGAATTTATTCCGGATGGTTTATTTCCGACATTAATATTAAATTAAACAAACTAATATCACATAACCTGAGAAATAGATATAAAAACAAACTTCACGTCATCATCGTGAATACATTTAAAAATAAACTTAAGCAACATATATATACATTATAACTTCTAATATTCTGGAAGGAAATTGTATTGTATTGTTTTTAAAACTTATTACTTTATAAGCGGACTGTATGTTCTTATGAGAAATAAATTTCTTTAAACCGAATATTGTCACTTACGGGATATCTTCCGTGATTGTTCATTATTTTGAGCTCCCGATATAAAAATAATAACAGGGTATAATAATATAATATCGGGAACTCTAAATAATGAACAATCACGGAAGTTATCCCGTAAGTGACAGTATTAGTTTAGTTGTAAACCGTGAAAGCTTAAAAGTGTTTAAATTAAACATTTAATAAAGAAATCTCTATGTATTTCAAGTCGGAGGAGCTCGTGGCTAAGTAATAACAGCCGCTCGGATCGATCTTTAGGTTAGGTGACCACCCATTACATACCGAGTTTCCTCCGTGCCTCGGAAAGCACGTTAAGCCGTTGGTCCCGGGTGTCATTTGTAGATCTTTGACAGTCGTTATAGGTAGTCAGTGGCCCAAAAAGTCTGACAACCAGTCTTACCAAGGGGTATCGTATTACGCAGTACTAACTAAGTTGTGGAGGTCAGATAGGCAGTCGCTCCATGTAAAATACTGGTATTCAGCTGCATCCGGTTAGACTGGAAGCCGACCCCAACATAGTTGGGAAAAGGCTAGGCAGATGATATGTATTTCAAGTCGCAAAACCGTGAAAAGTAGAGGAGGATCGTTAGTTTATTACTAACTCTTCAGTTATTCCTTTGTGCCTAGCTTAGATATTCAAATATTCTTAAACTAAATAAACAACAAATTCGTAACCATCATCTTCCGTATAAAAACATCATTCTCAGTGGGACATAAAATCGATTCTGTCCGTTTAACAATAGTGGCACAGAGTTTCGCATAATTCGTATAATTTGGTGATTTACCGTGACGGTTAGAGCTACGGCTTTGAGGAGTGACGTAATGATTTAAGAAAATAACTGGTGTTTTTTTGATGAAGATTTTTTATAATATCATTATTTATCATTCTCCTGCCGTTATCCCAATTGTTTTTAGGGTTCCGTATCTCTAAGGAAAAAATGGAACCGTTACAGGATCACTCGCGTGTCTGTCTGTCTGTCCGTCTGTCATAGCCAATTTAAAATTCTATAAGAAAGCTATAACAAAAAATAAATTAAAAATTAAAGGGGCTCGCCTACTACTACGGTACGGAACCCTTCATGCGCGAGTCCGAGTCGAACATGGGCGGCGTTTCACGTGCTTTTTCTTTCATTTCATTCCTCACAAAATATATCCATCGTTTCCTTGCTCTTCGTCTCCTTCTCCATCCATCAACATTTATCACTCTTTTAGTTACATGCGATTTTCACGAAAGTTACGGGATCTTTTAATCCTTTTTCTTTCATATCTCACACAACAGCTTATTGATTAGGGCTCCCAATAAAAATCTATCGATACAAAATCACATCACTGAACGTGCAACAATAGCGCTGATGAAAATTCTCCTAGCTGAGGTTTGTCTTGGCCGCAAATTGTGCCAATTTACACGTTTGTCACGCTCAAGTCAACGATAACTGGTTCGGTTGAACTGGCGGTAGATTTTATAACGTTTACGAAAGAAGTAATACTATTTCCGATAAAAAAAATACGTTTTTTTTTTTAATTTATCCTGCAGCTTTATATCCAGTCGCTAAGCCGCGACGCAGTATTAAAAAAATCATATGTTTTCCGTCGCCACCCGTTCATCAGATACTGCAGGTGTAGTGGTTCATTTGCATACCTAGCTTGAGAAGGACTACAACCAGAACATCACTCATATAATCCCTAAGGGTGGGGCAGAGGTGTACCCTGTTAGTACACCCACATTTCGCCAGGAATGTTTAAGTCCCGTGTAATAGGGTGCGAGCTGAGTTTGGATTTGTGCTCGGTTGATGGCAATACATCAACCGAGCACGACTCTAAACTCCATGTCTGAGAAATTGCCGTTGGAAAACCCAATAACACTTTGCCCAACCTGGGAATCGAACCTCATGTCCAGCAGACACGCTTGCGATCACTAGACCAACGAGGCAGTAACCATGAAAGCCTTCTCAGACGCTCTACAAGACTTGCATGATTATCTGTGTGACTTTGTAACACTTGATGACAGCAGGCAGTTCCTCAATCATTACTGATTGGCAAGTTCTTTTCTTGATGGAAGCCTAAAATCGAAGTATACGAAGGCACCCCAATTAAAGGTCAGAGTAGGTGATGAAAAGATCAGAAGTGGGGACTATGAACAGGAAGGCGTAGGCGGGAGTAAGATGCTCGTAAAGTGGACCGAAGACCTCGCGAAAATCGTTGGAAGTCGCTGGATGCAAACAGCGCATATAACTGGATATAGTATTGACGTTTGACGACTAAGTCCAACAGTGGACGTCATCTGCCTACATCATGGTGATGATACTCGTAGAGAATAATCTACCACAATACCACTGGGTAATCGTCAAGTCCCACACAACACTAAATAGTTGCGGTACAATTGTGTTATGTAGTTCTGATTGTCACTATAACAAATTGGGTTTCCAGTCTGCGATTACATTAGCAGTATGGCAAACATTGTGGGGATATGCTCAGTGGGTTTACGGAAAATTATTTTAGAACAGGCGTCTGAAAACCTCGCGTAATAATTTCACACGTCAAGCTTAAGAAACGTCTTGGCAAGGGGGTCGATCTTCAGATTAAGCCACGCTTGCTTAGGTTGGTCCGTGAAAGGGTGACCACCCATTACATACCGAGTTTCCTCCGTGCCTCGGAAACCACGTTAAGTAGTTGATCCCGGCTGTCATTTGTAGGATCTTTGACAGTTGTTACGGGTAGTCCACTGATTACCTGTAATGCCTGCCCTGAAGTCTGACACCCAGTCTTAGCAATGGGTATCGTATTATCCAGTACTAACTGGGTTGTGGAGGTAAGATAGGCAGTCGCTCCATGTAAAATACTGGTATTCTCTTGCATCCAGTTAGCCTGGACGCCGATCCCAACAGAGTTGAGAAAAGTCTAGGGGGAGATGATGATGGACTCCTCAAAATGAATGCACGTGAATTTGGCTGGTTATATCAACCGTATGGAGAACGAAGACATGCTGCACCGACCCCAAAAAAATTGGGACAAGGGCAGGAGAATGCAGATGATTTCAAGTCGTTCTTCTGTCTCACCTGCATCATGTACAACGTCCAATTTACATAGCTAAACGGTCCAATACGTCCTCATAACTTTAGCCAAGCATTCGGTCGTGTTGACTAACATGCTCACAAGGAAATGAGATTAGATCCTTTGAGAACACGTGCGCTATTACCAAATACGAATTAACTGGATTCGTTGGTCCAGTATTCGCAAGCGCTATAGCTGCCCAGAGGTTCTAGGTGAGATTACCAGGTCGAGCAAAGTGTTTTTGGGATTTTCTATCAGAAACTTCTCGGAAAGAGCCCTTCTTCTTCTGGTGCCTCTCGAATTACTGAAGGTTGGCCATCAACTTTGAAGTAGCAGCCTGAAATCTGGATTTGTGCTCATAATCAGCCTATAATGTTGCCACCGCTGCCTTCACTCTATGAGAGAGAATGAGCTATAATCCACCACGCGGGCTCAGTGCGGGTTTGTAGATGTCACATGTCTTCGAATTTTTGGTTCTGGGTTGTTTCTGGTCACCTCACGATGTTTTCCTTCACCGTTATGAGAGCATTGGTGATGAAATAGATTACACAAAGTAATCAGCCTGCCTGGATCCGAACCCACGACTCACTGCTCGTAAGTCGGGGCCGCCACCACTGGGGCACCGCTGCTCTCACACTATCATATTGGACTTCAACCAAACTACTTAACCCCATCGGGAAATACATGCGTGATATGTTACGTGTTTTTGAGTATGGATGGAGTGTGATTGGACAAGGCTATCTTGCCATGGACCGCAAACGGCCCTGTCAAAGACGAAACCCTGCATGCGTAAATACTCCTCCCTAGTACGGAACCGTCCACCGAAGAAGATCCGACACGCCCTTGGCCGGTTGTTTTTGCCTCATTAAGTCAAATATTCTTCCATCTATTAATGTTCACTCCCGTTGTATTTAGTGGGGTGTGCATGAACAAGTGGCGCCCTCTGTAATGACGGCGAGACTGCACGTAGTGGGCCGGCTCCGTTGTTGATACAATACGGGATTTTTTACGGAAAAACGGCTGGACAGGAGTTTGGCAAATACGCCATTAATTAACCTTTCCCTGCTGTTCGAAATACATTTGAATTTTTGGTATTTATACCAAAAAAAGGTGTGTAAATGGACCTTTCACGAAGCCGTCAACCAAGCATTATGTATGTACGTCAAACTAAGTAACCCTACGCAAATATAATTGCTGGGAACCATTTTTTTGTTACGGGAGAAAAATCACGTTTTACGGTAAAACTCAATGTAGCACACTCAAAACATTGTGCTGAGGTATTTAAAGTAAAATTATTATCTTAAAAACGAGTATTAAAAAAAAAACTAGTGAAAGATTTGGAAATTTGACCTCCAATATCTCCGTAACTAGAAGGTTTGGAACAATAAAATTAATGTCGGGAAGGACGCCACCCTTTATGTTTAGAAAACAATAAAAGCGGTTTGAAGTTGCATTTACCGAGGCCATGATCTGTCACCGTTACTTAGCACGTATTAGGGCTCAACGTTATTGTTGTCAATGTCGCACAACCGTCAAACTACAAGCACAAGATAGTGGTAAGAAAATGTCTATGTCGAAACACCAGCTGAGTTAAGTTTATAAGTCTCGGCCTAAGAGAGATAATCTGTAGACTTCAGATTAAAAGACGAAGTTGAAGTGAATTCATCAAGTTACCCGTAAAATAATACCGTTCGCTACAATGGAAACAAACTCGAATACATTAAAGTTTACGGAAAATGTAGTCTCCCGGCCTTTCTCAGGCAATAAGTCTTCAATTTCCATTTGTTTCGCCTTCAGAAAAACTTCTCGACGCTTCTACGCTAATTTTAGGATAAAAAGTAACAAACAAATGCCTGTTTTCAGTCGCCTTGTGTTGTCTCGGCCCACGTCCTCGGACGACGTGACCTAAAGGCCTAGACAGAGTGACATGCTGACAGTGATAACGATAAACGATAAATAAACCTTTGGAATAGTCAACTATAGACCTTTCAGAGGTATTATGCCTTTTAGAATCTTATTGTTTATGATAATTCAAAAGTATATTTACTTACTATTTGAAAGCTTTGATGTTGAGTTTGACATAGGCTACTGAAAAGCTTACGCTATAGGAATATGAAGAACAGTGTAAAGTTCCTCAATACTTCGAAGAAAATGGAGAATCCTTCGACCAGATGGGTGTCTAGTGGTCTACTGCCCGACTGTAATTGTCGGGTGTTTCTTAAGTTTCTGAAGTTCGGAAGTACTCTTAAGTCGCGGATGACTTTAACTGCGCGATTAAGAATTGTGATGTTAGTTCTACATTTGTGTCATAGATGGCGTTGTAGTACTTTTTGTACCAGGTTGATGTAGTACTTTTTGTAATTCCGCAACAATGTCAATCCTTTTGAACGTCATAGTTAATAACTTAATGGTTTGCAAGCAATTACCACTTGTTTCCTTCGCTCCGCGAGCCACATCGGCGTGACTCGCGTCGATGTAACCAAGGTTTTGTATCAATATTCTGATTTAAAAGAGTTTCCGTGGAATTTCTTGCCCGTTCTTCTCTTAATAAATCTGAACTGAGTAGGCAACTACAGTACTTTCGCTAGTTATTATGCCTTGTAACTGGGACTGTGTCTTTGTTTCGAGACTTCAAAAGTGCCTGTAACTGGCCTACTTGAAATAAATGCTTTTTTTTTTGGACTTGTGTGAGAAAATTCTTTCATTTGTTTTTTCCACAGTTGCTTAAAGCGTGTAGGTCGTGGCCAAGACTTTACCGAGTAAGAAACCTGATCTCAGAAGGTTTCGCTAAGAGAATAAACGCTTTTTGGGTCACACGGTTCTTCCTTTGTCTCTGGAGAGACTCTGGCGCTTTTTTTAGGATACACGGGTACATTAACGACTGTATTCCCTGATGAGATAGACAGAGGTAGTAGACAGACACTTATTTCGTCAGTTATTTTTAAAGTGTTGTGTAATGTGTGATGTACTATCTATATGTTCCCACTGTTGAGACACATGCCAGATTAAATGTCACATTTCTGTTTTTAAGACGAATCTTCTCTCAAAGAGGTATATGATGGGGGATATGAGAGCTGTGATGACGAAAGAAATTGTAAGTACTAGTTTAAAGCGACAAGGCCGACGGGTTGGAACCCGTAACCCACTCGTAAATAGGAGCTAGAGCTACCTCTGGCACGCGAAACCCAGGTTCCGGTCCCATTGTAAAACCCTGGAAAAACCGGTTTTAATATGCCCTAGAGCTAACACTAAGTCACCACTGCTTGTGAACATATAAATCATAAGGGTTTATTTAAGAAAAAACCATTATGATATCAGTAAATTACAACTCTCACCCAAAAACCTTGAACTGCAACAAAAAAAGTACAGAAGAAATAAATAATATCTTCCATATATCAATCGTGCTATTTTTTATGTTTTCAGTAACATATCACGTTCATACGTCACATCCGTTCGCAGATGGGAAATGACGTCACTTATACGGGATCGAATAAAAGGGTGTGATGTATGAAGGATATTGGTTCGATTTCAAGAGTTTCAGGCCTTTTTTGGAGGTTCTTCTATGTTTTATAGGAAAGAGAAAAATGTCGCGTGTAAATGAGGAAGAGCTGAAGGTCTGAAATCATTGTTGTCGGTCGATCAGAGGTGTAACGATAAAAAACAAGTTGGACGATTATATCACTGATAAAAATGCTTGGCTCAATGCCGGTCCTGCTCCACAAGAACAGGAGCGCCTAAATTGATAGCATTAAATAGTATTGTTGGAGCTGCTGAAGATTGTATAACTATCTTTGCATTGTATAGATTCAATCTCTTTTGTATTATATAGCCGCCTAGCCCATATTGTGTGAGTACTATGTACTAGAAAGCTGTCATTCTCTGGAAACCTGCGTCTTTTCTTGACTTGAATGTGCCCTGGCGGTTAGAAGTATGTCATGCTCACTCAAATGTCTCGCTGATGGTGGCACGTGTGTCGGATCATTTAGTTCCCTTCAAAATGGTTGAGTTGAATGGTGCTGATATATGCGTCATGTTCGTGAACGGGCGCTGTCAGTTGTGACTGGTCATCTCTTATTTGCCACGGCTTAATTGAATTAATTATTTTATTTTTGAATTGTTTTTACTATGGACACTTTTAACGTTCACATCTTGCTGCATCGTTCTCACATAATGTACCATCTCAAAATGAATGATGTAACCAAGGTTTTGTTAAAGTATTCTGATTTAAAAGAGTGTCCATGGAGTTTCTTGCCCGTTCTTCTCCATAGAGATCTACGTTAGGGAATGGGCAACTACAGTACTTTCACAGTTTTTGTGCCTTGTGACTGGGACTGTAGCTATGTTTTACTGTTGTCTTTGTTTCGACAATTCAAAAGTGCCTGTAACTGGCCTACTTGAAATAAATGCTTTGATTTTGATTTTGAAACCATGATTTGGGTACATTAAAAAAGGTTCTAAGAGCTATACTTAAATGCTCTGCTAATCGTTTTGCTGATTGGCAATTTACTGTTTACCGTGGCATGGGCTCTTCCCATATCATCATCATTCTCCCAATTCATTTGTGGTCGGCGCAGCATGTCTTCTTCTTCCATACTTCTCTATTACTCGTCATCTCATCAGACACCTCCTTTCTTGCCATATCATCCTTTACACAGTCTATCCATCGTTTCTCTGGTCTTCCTCTACTCTTATAGCCATCTACATTCTCACTCAAAATATTCCTCACTACATTTTCCCATTCCTTAGCATCATACACATACCATGACATTCGATTCCCTTTCAACTTTTCTGTAACTGGCGCAACTTTCAAACTTCTTCTAATATACTTTTTTTGTAATAATATTACCTAGAATACATAGAAGTATAGGTTTCCGACATTGGTACAGATAGCCGATTGCCTCATTGGCGCGTAGACAGAGTTTAGAATGCAGACATAGTTAATTTCAGGCTTTCAATAAGCAAAGATTTCTTACGTTTTCCAGCCAATATTTATTCGCATTGCTGCAAACAATTTTGCGATCGGTGTCGTAATACAGCTGCAACCAAACTACCTAATGTCTGACCCACGTAATTGTCCACAGTGAGTCAACTCCGTGACTCGGTACCGTTGCCTCAGGCTGCAGCGCTGACTCATCAGATTGCACCTTTGTTTCGATCGGGGAACTGATGCAGTCAAACTGGATATTAATATGATACGTTTTATTTTTGTTTTTTTGGTCATTTAATTCGCGCAAAATGTACAAGCAACAGTATTTTATTTTGGACGTCCTAGAATATTCTTACAGGGAACAGGACGTCATAATTGTTATAGGTACTTGGTGAGATAAGAGAGCGACACCACTATCTTTGTGACTTTGCGATTTATATGGTCATGGACAGTGAAGAGTAGCGACTACAAGTGCAGTGGCCGGTGGCGAGTGCCGAAAACCTAGAAAGTGGTGAGAACCTAAACTGCGACTGTTAAATTGACTCGCTACTGTCCGATCGGTTTACACTACTGTCCTTGTAGCAGCACTAAAAAAGTACTACAGCAACATAGTACCAAAAGTACTACAGCGCCATCTATGACACAAATGAGGAACTAACATCAAAATTCTAAATCGCGCAGTTAAAGTTATTCTCGACTTAAGACTATATAGAAAAACCCGATAAAGGCTGTCGGGCAGTAGCCCACCAGACACAACACCCGTCTGGTCGGAGGATCCTCCCTTTTCTAGTGGGGATGAAGAACTTACACTCTGTTCTTCATATCTTCGATTTCAATAATTTTTAAACCATTTCATATTTTGTTCCGAAAATATTTAAAAACGGCTACAAGTTGGATACCAAGCGACACTAAGTACCTATCGCAATAATTTAGGTACCTACTGCCAAATTATTATTATCAATGAGCTCAAGACGACGCTGGAGGCGAGCGCGCGGGCTCGCCGCGTGGTGACCACGTTTTTGTGCAAACAGCCAGGTAACAGAACAAGCTTATAACTTTGTGATTTTTCATGATAGTTTTGAAATTTTGTACATAGATTCTTTACATAAAAATACCAGACACGTGTTTCAGGTTTCGCATATAATATACTAAAACTAATGTACGCTAAACCTTGAACAATGTAAGTCTTTAGACCAACGAGGCAGTTCTTTGTTTCAAATAGGTCGTACCATATCACAAAAGGCATTTAAAAGACGTGGTGCAATAAAATCTCATTCATCGAACAGTTTTATCGGCAGCGGTCAATATGAACTGTTATTAAGTACTCTACGCTCCAATCAACTGTGACTCAATGAGCGAGCTTCCGAGATGACACATAGGTTCCTCTTCTACAGGGTGTAAACAGACCCTTCACATAGCCGTCAACCAAGCATTCTGTACATCAAACTAAGTAACTTTACGCAAAAATTATTGCTGGGAATCGACTTTTTTTTTGGGGTGAAAAATCACGTTTTACGGTAGGACTCGATGGAAAGCACTCAAAGCATTGTGCTGATGGATGGATTGAATAGTACGGGGATCGTGGAGGTGTGTAAAGTAAAAATCTTACATTAAGAACATGTATTTTAAAAAAAAACTTGTGAAAAAGTTGGAGCTTTGACCCCCAATATCTCCGTAACTAGAAGGTTCCCGGGTATGGTCTAGAACAAAACAATGATCGCAAAGACGGGGAGAACAAGTGCCTTTCGGCTATGTTAAGGGTCTATTTACAGCCTTTATACATGTCTCATTAATTTTAAACGTAGACAATATTTGCGGTATTGAGGATGTGTTCATGGACGGATAGCGCTTGCAAATACATAAGGTCAGTTAATTAAAGGACAAATTCGGTGGCATATAAGTCGAAGGCCCACCTGATGCTAAGTGATCAGTCGGCTATTAACATCTGTAACACCTGAGATCGTCTGCCTGAATTTTCTTAATTATTTTGGGGTCGGCTTCCAGTCTAACTGGATGCAGCTGAATACCAGCATTTTACACGGAGCAACTGCCTATGTGACCTCCATAACCCAGTTAGTACTGAGTAATACGATACCCTTTAGTAAGACTGGTTGTCAGACTTTCGAGCCAATGACTACCTAAAACGACTGTCAAAGATCTACAAATGGCAGCCAGGACCAACGGCATCTTGTGCTTTCCGGATCCATCCACGGACCAACCTAGACAAGCGCGGCTTAACCTACAGATCGACCCGAGCCGTTGTTATTATTTAGCCACGAGCACCTCCACCTTAGCCACGTAACTCGTGGTCGTTATTACTGGGATCAGTGCTCCAGAATCCATTTTAACAAAAACAAAAGAAAATCAACCCAGTCACCATCTACCATTACAGCTACACCAAAACTTTTTGCACCCACAAAATTAGTCTTCTACAAAAAGAAGCTTAATTACAAATTGTCCGGCTAATTAACTTAGATCTTTGTGCACGTTATCACTGAGTCACCGCTATGTCACGTACGAGATGACTGGATGCTGTGACTCATCTGAGTCATGTACCAATTACGAGCAATCGATTTGTTGTGATATAGTTGTGTGGGTCAATTAAGTATAATACCTGACTGTGTAGCGGGTCAAAGGTCTGTTGGGCGATGTCTGGTCCAAATTCTATTAAGAATTCCAGCCTGTGCCCGTTGGATGGCAAAAGGCTCACAATTTATTACATCACCATCACATCAACCCGGAAGGACCCACTGCTGGGTATAGGCCTCCCCTAACTTCTGCCACAATTCCCGGTTCTGTGCGTCCTTCATCCAGGTGTTTCCCGCGATTTTGACGATATCGTCGACCCAACGAGCTTTAAAACGACCCTGCTTTCTTTGGCCCACCAATCTGAACATGAGACTTGAAAATAGCTTGTGAAATGAGGGTGCACCTCTACCTTGGTCTACCACCTTCATGGTAATATTTTGACCGTGGTCTGCCCTACTGTATAAGGAGTTTCAATAGAATAACAACCTGGCTTATACTGGTCTTGTAAGCTCTCACCTACCTTTTTCTAAATCTATACTAATATTATTAAGCTGAAGAGTTTGTTTGTTTGTTTGGTTGAACGCGCTAATCTCAGGAACTGCTGGTTCGATTTGAAAAATTATTTTAGTGTTGAATAGCCCATTTATCGAGGAAGGTTACAGGCTGTAAAATTTCACGCGGACGAAGGTCGCGGGCAACAGCTAGTGGTCTAATATACAGGCCAAGTAGCTTTTGAATGAGATTATCACACAGGTAAGGGTGGCATGCCTGCCTTTTCCCAACTATTGGGGTCGGCTTCCAGTCTAACCAGAAGCAGAGCTGAATACCAGTGTTTTACAAGGAGCGACTGCCTATCTAACCTCCACAACCCAGTTCGTATTGGGTAATACGATACCCCTAAAAAGACGACAACTGGTGCTTTACAAAATTACTGAAATTTATTTTTGAATCCGGTGTGCCATTTTAACGGCCGTTTGCCCACTAAAAAGGATATATTCAAGCAGGTATAATATCTGTGTAGTCTCAAGTCTTGTTTACGTTAAGACCTGCCCCACTGCCATGGTCAAGCGCACATGTCTGGGAAGTAACACCGTGATATACAGGGTGATGGTTTTACTAAAGCACGCTTTGAGTTTCTCGCAATGCCGAATTGGCACTGATGATTTGTGTCTTAGCTTTAAGGCTGGTCTGGTAGTATCAAGTGCCAACTGCACGTTAACAATTTGACTTCGATAGCATCTTCATTTCGTAGTTAATAACGAACGAGTATATTAGAGGAAGTTTGAAAGTTGCGCCAGTTACAGAAAAGTTGAAAGGGAATCGATTGTCATGGAATGGACATGTGATGAGGAGGGACGAATCGCATGTCACTAAAAGAGTAATGAATATAAATGTTGATAAATGGAGAGAGAGAGAGGAAGACCAAGGAAACGATAGATGGATTGTGTGAGGAATGATATGAAAGAAAAAGGTATAAATAATTGTGTGGCGGTTGACAGCGGAGAATGGAAGAAAAAAACGAGTCGCGACGACCCCAAGTAACATGGGACAAGGACAGGAAGATTACGAGGTAACTTTTCAAGGCCACCGTTACATTCTTAACATAGGTGAAGGATCTTTAGGTATAAAGAACATAAATTAGGATGCTTAGAGACTTGATGGACTATTGCAATTTGAGAGGCTACTGAAGCTTGCGTAGTAATACAACGAGGCTTGAATCTGCTTCATAATTGCGACAAAAATCTTCCAAAAACTAAAGTAAAGTAAAAAAAGAACTATTGGAACTAACAAAAAAAACAAACAACCTGTAACTGACTCCGTAAATGTTTACCTAACAAGTTTAAATCTGACTTTGTAAACACACCGACCGACAGAGTTGTCTGTGGACGTTTACCGAAAAAAATAGGGCTGTCAGCTAACAAAAATCGTAAAGAACCAAAAAAATTAAAAAAAAAACGGTTTTAGCAACATCTTGTTAACCTTTACATAACGATTTTTTTTTAAGTTACTGTTTTTTTAGGTTCATTTTGTTGATTGTTAAAATATCATGAGCTAAATATTTTATGTGTATTTAAGGTAATATAATTCAAATGAAAAGCCACAAAAAAAAAATCTTTGCCTTTATTTACAAATTTAATTTAAGTCTGAAATCGCCAACTCGTCTTGAGCAAGCGAGGTGATCAATGCTCGTGCCTTTTCTGTATGAAGAGGCCATTGCCCAGCAGTGGGACAATTATAGGCTGGTATTTTTTTATTTAAAAAGGTAAAGTTTTTTTTTTTTAAATGTCAGTACAAAAATCGCACATCTATATTAAAACAAGATGGAAATGAGTTTTAGGGTGTATAAGTCAATGGGAAAGCTACTGCCGCCTGTGGACATCTGAAATTTCAGAAGCATCGCAGGTGCGTTGCCAAACAAAGCTGAAATGCTGAACCCAAAAAACGGCCGATAACGGCGAAGGAAGGGAGGAGAGGGATGCGGGGTCGGAGTCCGGTGCCGCATCCAGCGAGGTGAGCGCTGGCTCAGTGTGCTCCCAGCGCGGGAGGCCCGGGGCTGCTGCGGGGAACAGGGAGTTCCTACGCAAGCGGTCCAGGCCGGTAGGCGACCGAGAGTCGTCGTCAGATGGGGAGCTGGCTTCGGCTCGCAAGATCCCCACCAGCAAGCGCGGCGGGATCCGCGGCAAGGGGAGAGGCCTCTCTGCCACCGAGAGGTCGGCGCGGCTTGCCGAGGAGGGGCGCCACCCGGGGGTGGCCGCCGGTCACGAGGTGGCCCGTTCGGGCTATTCTGGCGACGAGGCGGGCGCAGATGGCGGCTCTGATGCGGAGCGTAAGGCCGGGCTCGCGAAGGAGGTGGAGGCAGCGCTGAGGGCTGTCTCCTTCAAACAAAAGCCCTCCACCAGGCAAAGGGCTATACCTGCTGCGGTCGCCTCCATTATGGCGGCAGCGGAGGCTAGATTTGCGGGGCCGCCGCCAGACGGCGTGGCCAAACTGAGGGCAGAGGTCGCTCGACTGACAGCCGCCACGGAGCTTCTCAAAGAGGAGAATAGGAAGCTCCGAGCAGACCTGGCCAGTCTGCGCGAGTCCGGCTCTCGCGAGGCGCCCCAAAATGGGGGCCAGAAGCGTCCAAGCCAGCACGTGCCGGTGGAGAACCAGGTCCTGAATCTGGTTCGGCAGGAGCTGGCTGCCTTCCAGGCGCGGTTCTCCGTCCTGGAGGGCATTGTCTTACGCCCCCCCCTGGCGGCAAACAAGGCGCCCCCGGGCCTGAGGGCGGCCTCATATGCGTCTGCTGCCTCCGCACCGGGGCCGCCCAGCCAGCCCCCCGGCAGGGTTATGTCGGCCCCGACGAAATCGGCTCCGATTAAGAAGGCGGCGGCCCTGAAACAGGGCAAGGCGGCGGCCCAAAAGAAGGGCAAGGTGGCGAATACGCCAGCGCCAGCCGCGAGACAGCCGCTATCGCCGCCCCCTCCGCCTCCTAAGACTTCCGTGGCCGAGACCGGGTGGCAGGTGGCTGGAGAAAACGCGAGGGAGCGAAGGGCGGCCAAAAAGGCCAGGAGGCAGGAGCAGAAACGCCGGCAAAAGGAGCGGGGCGTCGCGGTTAGGCTCAGCGCCCCGAAGACCGCAGCTGTAGTGATTACACTACAGCCGGACGCGGAAAAGAGGGGCGTGACCTACCGCGACGTGCTCGCTAAGGCGAAAGCGACGGTGGATCTCGGAGAGCTCGGGATCACCGGGGGCCTCCGGCTTAGAGTCACCGCAACAGGGGCTCGAGTGCTGGAGATCCCTGGCGAAACCCGTGGCTCGTCCGCTGACGCTCTGGCTGAAAAGCTTAGAGCGTCCCTAAATGCGGACGAGGCCAGAGTGTCCAGGCCCGTCAAATGCGCAGACCTGCGCATACTGGGTCTGGACGACTCGGTGACCGAGAAGGAGGTGGTGGCCGCCGTCACCAGGACCGGTGGGTGCCCTGCCGAGCAAGTCAAGGCAGGCACCTTACGTCCGGACCTGTCGGGCATGCGAACCATAACGGTAAGCTGCCCTGTGACGGCGGCGAAAGTCATTGTGGAGGGCCGAAGGCTCTTGGTGGGCTGGGTTTCGGCGCAGGTGAAGCTGCTGGAACCCAGACCTCTGAGGTGCTTCCGCTGCCATGTGGGGCACCACGTGTCGGTCCGGTGCACTTCGGAGGTGGACCGCAGCGGCCTGTGCTTCCGCTGCGGCCAGCCTGGTCACATGGCCGCGGCTTGCTCCGCCGCGCCGCGCTGCGCTGCATGTGCGGCAGCTGGCAAGCCGGCCGATCACCGGGCAGGGAGCAAGTCCTGCGGTACTCCCGCCAAGGCCAGGGGCAAGGGAAGGCCCTCCGCCACCACCGCCAAAACCCCCACCGTCGCCACCACCGCAGCTGCCGCCACTGTCGCCGCCGCTGCCGCTACTGCTGCAACTTCCGCAGCGGGGCCCTCGCAGGGGGCCCGGGAGGGGGCTGAAATGGAGTGCCAGTAACGGCCCCATTACGCATTCTCCAGGCGAACATCAACCACTGCGCCTGCGCTCAGGATCTGTTGCTCCAGAGCGTGGCGCAGTGGTCGATTAACATCGCCGTGGTCGCTGAGCCGTACTTTGTCCCGCCCAGGGATGACTGGGTGGAGGACCTTAGCGGCTCAGTGACCATAATTGCGTCGGTCGCCGCCGGTACCCCGACCCTTGAGAGTGTCAGGAAGGGTCAAGGGTGCGTAGCAGCACGGTTCGGGGAGATCGTTGTAGTGGGAGTCTACTTCTCCCCGAGCCGAACTCTCGCCGAGTTCCACAACTCCCTCACGGAGTTGAGTGTCGTCATCGGAAGCCATTCCCTCCCCGTGCTTGTGCTCGGGGACTTCAATGCCAAGAACTTGGCTTGGGGTTCTCGTTACACGGACGTGCGGGGTAGAATGGTGGAGGACTGGGCTCTGGAGACAGGCCTGGTCGTCCTAAATCGGGGTTCTGTCCCCACGTGCGTGCGGATGCGGGGCGAGTCGGTGGTGGACATCTCGTTCGCCAGCCCCGCTCTGTCGCCGCGTGTCGTTGACTGGCGCGTCATGGAGGGGGTGGAGACCTATTCCGACCACCGGTACATCCGGTTTGACGTCTCCACCCAGTCCTCAAGCGTGCCGGTCCTACAGGCCCCGAGTGGTCCGCGATGGGCGCTGAAGCAGCTGGACCGGGAGCTCCACCTGGAAGCCTCGATCGTGCAGGCCTGGGTGTCATCACCAGTCAGGCCTGCCGACATCAACAACGAGGCGGGTTGGTTCCAGGAGGCCATGTCCGACATTTGCGACGTGGCAATGCCCCGAGTTCGGCCAGGAAGCGCCCGGCGTCAGGTGTACTGGTGGTCGCGAGAGCTGACGTCTCTGCGCAAGGCGTGCGTTGCCACGCGGCGCCTGTACGCCAGGCATCGCAGGCTCCGCATCCGCCCTCCGGATGCGGCAGCCATTGAGGCGGAGCTGTACGAGGGGTACAGAGCGGCGAAGACCACCCTCCAAGAGGCTGTCCGGCGGGCCAAGAACTTGGCCCGCGAGGAGATGCTGGAGTCTCTGAACGGAGATCCGTGGGGGCGCCCTTACAAGATGGTGCGGGACAAACTCCGCACCCGGGCCCCCCCGTTGACGCAGAGTCTCCGGCCTGAGCTCGTGGAGGACGTGGTGAGCGCTTTGTTCCCTTCGCGAGGGGAGCATCCTCCCCCGCCTATGGCTCCGCCGCCGCGTGCGGTGCCGGAAGCGGACCACACCGATGACGATGACGACGTTCCGGAGGTGACTGGGGTAGACCTGAGAGTGGCGGTACGCAGGCTGAAAACCAGAAATACCGCCCCGGGACCCGATGGCTTGCCTGGCAAAGCCTGGGTCCTGGCCTCTGAGGCTCTCGGGCCCCGACTGGAAGGGCTCCTAAGCGCATGCTTGGAGAGAGGCCAGTTTCCGCTTCGTTGGAAGACGGGGAAGCTGGTCCTCATCCGGAAACCAGGGCGCCCTGCGGACTCTCCGTCCGCATACCGGCCCATCGTGCTGCTCGACGAGGTGGGCAAGCTCTTTGAAAGAGTCATTGCCAACCGCCTCGCCGGGCACATTGCGGGGATGGGGCCGGATCTTGCGGAACACCAGTTTGGTTTCCGCAAGGGGCGCTCGACGGTGGACGCCATCATGCGCGTGAGAGCCCTCACGACGGGGGACGCGGTGTCCAGGGGCGGGGTCGTCTTGGCGGTGTCTCTTGACATCGCCAACGCCTTCAACTCCATGCCCTGGAGCTGCATTAGGGAGGCACTCCGGTATCACCGGGTGCCGACCTACCTTCGTCGTGTGGTCGGGGACTACCTGACGGATAGAGCCGTCATCTACCCTGGTCGAAGCGGAGAATGGAACCGGCGAGAGATGTCGTGCGGTGTTCCACAGGGATCGGTTCTGGGACCGGCCCTGTGGAACATCGGTTACGACTGGGTGCTGCGCGCCGACCTCCCTACCGGCGTCAGCGTAGTTTGCTACGCTGACGACACGCTGGTACTGGCACAAGGGAGGTCGCACGAGGCGGCGGCCGAAAACATGACACGCGGGGTTGCGATAGTCGTGGAGAGGATCCGGCAATTGGGTCTCGAGGTGGCACTGCACAAGTCCGAGGCCATGTGTTTTCATGGGCCTCGGAATGCGCCACCGTCGGGATCCCTACTGACGGCAGGAGGGGTTTCCATCGGCGTCGGGTCGACGTTGAAGTACCTAGGACTCGTCCTCGACAGCCGGTGGAACTTCGTGGAGCACTTCCGACGTTTGGCTCCCAAACTGGAACGGACAGGGGCTGCCTTCAAGCGGCTCTTGCCCAACCTGAGGGGTCCAAACGCCTCCTGCCGGAGGCTATACGCGGGGGTCGTGCGGTCCATGGCCCTTTACGGGGCCCCGGTGTGGGCGCGTTCTTTGAGGCGGCAAGCCGCCCACTACCTGAACGCGCCCCAAAAAGTAATAGCCATAAGGCTAATCCGGGGGTACCGCACGATCTCCGGCGAAGCGGCTAGCCTCCTTGCCGGATTGCCGCCATGGGATCTGGAGGCGATAGTCCTCGCACGCCTGCACGAATGGCGCGCGGAGGCACTACGTCGGGAGGAAACTCCGCTGCCGCGGCAAATTGCTGCTCAGCGGACAGACCTCCGGCGTGATCTCATGGCGACATGGAGAGAGCGACTGTCGCAACCCCGTGCAGGGCACGCCACCATAGTGGCGATAAGTCCCCTCTTTGAGGAGTGGCTAGAGAGGCGCCACGGCGCCCTCACCTACCGCCTGACGCAGGTCCTCACCGGACACGGTTGTTTCGGGAGGTTCCTGCACCGAATCGGGCGGGAGGAAACGCCCGGGTGTTTCCACTGCGAGGATCGTCCGGAGGACACGGTGGAGCACACCGTGGAAGTCTGCCCCGCTTGGGCGGAGCACCGCCGTGTCCTCGTAGCGGCGATTGGCGGCGGCGATCTCTCGCGTCAGGCCTTGGTTCAAGCCATGGTCCGGAGCGAGAGGGAATGGGAAGCCGTCACCTCCTTCTGCGAAGCAGTCATGCTAGTGAAGGAGGTGGCGGGACGTGAGAGGGAAAGAACCTCACGTCCCAGTCGCCGCGGGAGACGCCCTGGGCGTCGGGGGTCACGTGGTGGCTCCCGGCCACCGTAGGCGCGGGCCTGTGGATGGCGAGTTATGGGCCAGCTCGCCGTCCGGCCGTCTTATGACGACAGGCCGTGTCGACGGCGCGTTCGTGTTCCACGTGCGCCTCAAAGAGATGTTAGCAAATAAGTAGGGGTCCGCAAGGACCGATGCCTGCCAGGGCTGCGGGACTGTTCGAAAGAGATACCGTGGCCCTGGAACACAAAGGGCAAAGAAGGAACATGGATGGGTTTTAGTCAGTACAAGTCTGACACTCCCTTCCGCTCCGCCCAGAGTGGGGGGGGTCATTTGATGAATTAAAAAAAAAAAAGCTGAAATGCTGGATGTGCCTCCAAACAACCGTGAGACAGCAATGCTGCTTGGTGACAGAAATAAGTTTTAGCATAAACTGGTTACGACGTGGACAAAGCTGGGACACGGGCCTCCCGTGAGAGGGAGTGGGAAGTAATCCACCACCTGGGCACAGGGTGACAAAAAAAGTATGGCGGTGGTGCAGTCAGCACTCTACATCACCTGACTCCACTAGTCCACTTACCAAGAAGAAGTAGGGAAAAGTGGTTAAATAAAGCAGGAAACTGAATGTACAGACGCCAGCTCATCAAACTACTCGAAACTGTCAAATTTTCTCAATTAACCGTGAACCTAATGCTTTAGCGATAAAGTTGAAAATCTATTCCAGAAATATGACAGATCGTAGTAGCTTGATGTGCTGTCGTCTGTACTTCTCCGGACGAGCTCCTTCAGAAAATAGCCTAACTACTAGAAATGTTTCCATTCTTCATCTTTTATTGCTTACATCCGTAACCTACCCAAATCCATCAATTTACTATGGACAGTTCACCCTTTCACATCACGACGTCATAATCCGTCTGTCAAACGTCACGTCAAAAGGATTATTCAACTGTCTAGCTTTCGACCCGACTGTCGATGTCTTATTTCATGAGATATTCATCACTTGAAAGGATAATTTATACCAGAACTACCCGGGTCCTACTGATCTTCAAAATCTATCGAATTATGGGTCCTAAACATCTCTAAAAAAAAGAATTCGTCATCTGCCTAAGCTTGCCCCAACTATGTTGGGGTCAGCTTCCAGTTTAACCATGCGACTGATTACCAGTATTTTACATGGAGCGGCTGCCAATATGACCTCCCTAACCCAATTACTGGGTAAGCAAAATACTTCTGTCACATAGGCCTTTGATTAAAATACAGTTCTTAACAAAATGTCTTACTTGCATCTTCTTCTTTATCGTGTGGTTAGTTCCTAACCTAGTGTCAGAGTTTTTATGCCGCCCATGGGTCTTACTTGCATGATTGGGATCTTTAAAAATTATACTTAAGCAATTAGACAGACAAAATCTCCCAAATACCTATTACTTCAGACCCTCACGAAGATGTTTTCCAATACAGAAAATATTGATTACCATCATATCACACCAGCATTACCCAAGGTATAGACATCAGTTAATAAAACACCAACATGTATTCCATGCACTCCTGCAAACAGTCATAAATTCATAATATTCATATAAATGGTGTAAATAGACCCTTAACATAACCGAAAGGCACTTGTTCTCCCCGTCTTTACGATATTTTTTTTGTTCTAGACCATACCTAGGAACCTTCTAGTTACGGAGATATTGGGTGTCAAAGTTCTAACTTTTTCAAAAGTTTTATTTTTTAAATATATGTTTTGAATGTAAGATTTTTACTTTACACACCTCCACGACCCCCATACTATTCAATAAACCAGCTCAATGCTTTCAGTGCTTTCCATCGAGTCCTACCGTAAAACGTGATTATTCACCCCAAAAAAAAAAGTCGAATGCTTGGTTGACAGCTATGTGAAGGGTCTATTTACACCCTGTATATGAGCGTACGATCAACTACATCTCCGCCTGAATTATCGGTGATTACAGTCGTAATATTGCACAAGATAATTCCAGGTCTTTGTCCTACAACAGAGCCATCAAGCAACACTGACACATCATGCATTATGCATTCCTGCCGCATCGGCCATCAGAACGTATAGTCAAGTACGTCAGGCGGTCCCGATGGATGGGCGATGCATAAATGATATTTTGATAGACTTTTATGTCTACGACTAATCTAACATCAGTGATAGTCTAGTTGTGTGACCATTGGACTGCCAAGTCATAGGTCTCGAGTTCGATCCCAAGACCCGCACCTCTGATTTATCAGATTTATGTGTGTAGTAAATAATTATCACTTGCGTCGGTGAAGGAAAACATCGTGAGGAAACCAGCATGCCTGAGAGATATTTCTCGACGGCATGTAAAGCCAAGTCAGAGGCCCAAGGGCGGTTTTAAAATTCTGACACCAGGTTAGGCACACAATAAAGAAAGAACTAATGTAATTATGTCAAATATAGATCTATGTTATCGAACTGACTCGGTCGTACGGTGGCGTGATAGGCTCGCCCCCTATTACATGGACTGATATTGGTCTAGTCGTCGCAAACGCTAATGCTGCGTATGAGGTCCTGAGTTCAATTCCCAGGTCGAGCAGTGTTATTGGTATTTGGGGCAAAGTGTAGTTGGGTTTTCCAAAGGCTCGCCCTCTGTTACATGGCACTTAAACATAACTGTCAAAATTAGGATGTACTAGGTACACCTCTGCGTAACCTTTCGGTGATGTACCTACCTTTGTATGATTTTTGTTAAAAAAAGTTTTTTATTTATAAGTATACTGATACCAAATCCAACCCACAAACTTTCGCTAACAAATTAAAAAAAAACAAACCTGAATAATTTCGACAACCCTATTTTAGAAAAAAAAAACACTATAAAAAAGTTGTCGATGGTACACGGCGGAAGAGATTGTTTGTGTCTGCGCACGTCGATGACAGAAATTATAGTTTTAAGGATAACAGTGGGCCGGCTAGGATAATAAACTTGTGCTAGGTAAATTAATTGATGCTTTTACAAGTGGTTTGAGTATTGACCAGCTGAGATTTTGATAGAAAGCGCTCATGAAAATTTTAGGTGTAATTTTTTTTTCAAGGGGGCTTGGGCAACTATCCATGGGGACTTGCCCCAAGGCCCAATAGCCACAAGATACTATGCCTTTGGAAAGAACTGGTCAAGGTGATACCCCTTGGTAAGACTGGTTGTCAGACTTTCGGGTCCCTACCAGCAACGACTGTCAAAAATCTACAAATGACAGCCGGGACCAGCGACTTAACGTGCTTTCCACCCATCCACATCCATAAAAAAACAGCATTAGGCTAATTCTTTTTCCGAAACACAACATTAAATTTAATAAACCTTTACCACAGAAGTCAGTATCTCCAAACATTCTCCATTACGTGTTTAGCCTCCCAAAATAAAAAGCGGCTTACCCGAAACTCGCTAAATTACGCCCCGAAAATATTCCTCACGTTCGCGAAATTTCAAGAAAACATACCGCTTACAATTGTGGAGAAATTACAATAGTCTGAGTCAGTTTATGACTTTGCCCGCGGAATACGAAATGGGAAAATAATAAATATTACCATTCTCCTTTTTAGGTGTATAATATTTTGTTGGCTTTTTTTCGCGAATATTAATGACTGGAAATACTTTCTCGTGTAATAATTTCGTAGTGTTATACACTTATACAGAATTAACGAGCATTTACCTAGGAGAAGCCTTAATACTTCTCATGTCATCTCAACAACTGGGACGGAGGGAGAGAGGAGCTCGTGGCTAAATAATAACAGCCGCTCGGGTCGATCTTTAGGTTAAGCCGCGCTTGCCTAGGCTGGTCCGTGGATGGATGACCGAGTTTCGAAATTTTTCATCGGTTATTAAAAAAAAAAACAGATGTTTCCTACAAAAGTGCAATACACGGTCAAAATGTATGTGTAATGTTGGGGTTCCTAATGGGTGTTATTCAAGGAAACGACCACATCGGTTACGTACTATTTAATGAATGCACTCGTAATAATATAAAATAATGCATATAAGGTATAGTGCAAACTCAGCATACATACGGTTATAAAGTAGCGTACTTACTTACTAAACTAAAGGAGCATACATAATTATTCTTACACTTCACCTCCCGGGGACATAGAAAAAAAAAGAATGGTACCTACATACTTTTTTTTTTTTTTTTTACATAATTATTATTAGATATTTATTTGAAGTATCATCTTTTATAATAATAGTGTTTAATACACAAAGTTACTTATTACAAATTAATGGTAAATAAATTTATCCTTATCATTATACATTGCAATGTTATCTAAAATTAAATCTTACATTCTAATCTATTGACAAAAAGGCCTAGTCCTATTCTTATGTACTAATTCAATTTTATTATTTTTAATTATCTTTACGTTACAACCTAAATCTTCTATAACTGTATAGGGACCTTTAAATATTGCATCTAATTTACTACGTGCTTCATTTTTTACTAAAACCAAATCATCTTTCTCATATTTTGCAGAATTGACAGACTTATCATATATTTCTTTCCGTTTATGTTTATTAATTAACAAATTTTTCTTTGCATCTTCATGAGCTAATTGTAACCTGTATTTTAACTGTATTGGATAATTATCTATATTATACAATGGTTCTACGGTATTTCTTATGCTATCAGGTATTTTACAAAGTTTTCCAAAAACTAGTTCATATGGTGTGTAATTTGTTTCTGAATGGACTGTGTTGTTAAAACTGAAGCACCAAAATGGTAACCAATAGCTCCATGTATCCGTATGATTGTCACACTGGATCCTTAAATATGCACCCAAAGTTTTGTGAGCATTTTCAAGAGCTCCTATTGACTGATGGTGATAGGCTGTAGAAGATAATTTTTCAATATTAAGTATTTTACAAACCTGTTCCATGGTTGCAGAAATAAATTCTGTTCCACGATCTGTAGCTATTGTCGCCGGAATACCAAATCTTAATATGAACTCTCTAACAAATGCATCTGCAATGGACACTGTTTCTTTGTTTTGCAAAGGAATAGCTTGTACAAATTTTGTTAACTCGCATTGCATAGTCAATATATAACAATTACCATTTTCGTCTCTATCTAGAGGACCCACTACATCTAAATATATCTTTTCAAAAGCCGAGGAAGCTGTTGTGGTAATTTCCATCGGTTCTTTTATGTTACGTAAATATTTATGTTTTTGACATTTTGTACACTTTTTGACAAATTCCTGGACATCCTTGTCGATACTTGGCCAATAGTATCGACTTTTGATTGTATTTATCATTCTGCGCACTCCAGCATGACCACTGGATGGCAGTAAATGAAAGTCGTTCATAATAAGTGTCTTTTCGTTGTCGTCATCTATTCTTTTTACACCTCGTAATATGCATATTCGCGGTCCGGACCAATTATTAAGTGTTGTTATTTCATCACAAACACTCTTGATAAATTCTATATTATCGTTATTTTTAATTATACACACTTCATTGATACGTATCTTTTCACAAAAATATCTTAATTTCTGCACAAATTCGGCTCGCGAGAAATGCGCCTTGAAATCAAGATTAATGTATAATGTCTTTTTACCCTCTATAAATGTAAAACATTCGAATTCTTCAGTTATCATATCATTATCTCTAAATCGTTTTAATTTGTTGCCTTCAATCAAACACATCTCTACTGAATCACACGGTTTTCTTAATATATCCACTACTCTTGGTTGATCAGTCCAATTGTTAGTAGATTTATTGAGATCCTTCTTTTCATCGTCATTCTTACTCTTACTTAACTCATTCAGCTTTTTCTTTTGCGCTCTGGTCATTACAGCCATTACTTGTTCATTCATACCTTTAAGTTCATCAGACGTTATACAAACTCTCGATAAAGCATCTGCCACAACATTGTCTCTTCCTTTCACATAGACTATTTTAAATTTATATTCTTCTAAAGTTAATCGGAATTTAAGTAATCTACTTGATGGATCTTTCATACTAAAAAGATATATTAAAGGTTTGTGATCTGACATTATGGTGAATTTGTTTCCATACAAGTATGGTCTGAAATACTTAACTGACCACACTATTGCCAAAAGTTCTTTTTGTATAGTTGGATAGTTTCTCTCTCCTTTATTCAAGGGTCTGCTGGCATATGCAACTGGTCTAAGATCTTTATTACATAATACAGAACCAATAGCAGTACCCGAAGCATCTGTTTGTAAAATAAATTCATGATTTTCGGAAAAATCGGGATACTGTAAAATCGGTGACGATATTAAAGCATTTCTTAAAAATTCAAAAGCGTGTTGACATTCATCGGACCAAATAAATGGTTCATTTTTCCTACTTAACCTATTCAAAGGTATTGCTATATCCGAAAAATTTCTTATAAATTTACGATAATAGTTGCAAAATGCTACAAACCGTTTTACTTCATCTGCATTTTTGGGAGTAGGATAATTTCGTAATACTTTTGTTTTTTCTGGATCTGGTAAAACACCTTTTTCTGTGACCAAATGTCCTAAATAAAGAATTTCTTTCTTTAAAAATTCACATTTCTGTGGATTTAGTTTTAAATTTACTTTTCTCAATCTCTCCATGACTGTTATTAAATTTTTGTTATGGGTAGATAGATTCCTTCCAAATACAATGAGATCGTCCTGATACACTAGACATTTATCGTAAGTTAAACCAGACATCGCTACAGACATCATACGACTAAAGGCGTTAGGACTGATCTTTAAGCCCATTGGTAAACGTTTCATGCAATATTGACCAGTATTTGTAGTGAAAGCTGTTAATTTACGACTACTAGGCTCTAAACTTACCTGATAGTAACCTTGGTGAAGGTCAAGATGAGTAAAATAAATGGCTCCAGTAAGCGTATCTAAAATTTCATTAATATTTGGTAGAGGAAATTTGTCGTCACAAATAACCTCGTTCAATTTTCTGTAATCTACAACTAAACGCCATTTTTTCTCATTACCGTTACTACTTTTCTTAGGAACTAATAAAATTGGACTGGACCATTCACTATTTGACTCTTCGATTATATCATTTTCTAACATATTTTCAACTTGCTTTGTTATTTCTGGTTTTAATGCCTGGGGTAACCTGTAAGGCTTGACGTAAACTGGACTAGAATTTGGTTTTAAAACTATAGATTGCTCATAAATATTAGTTGTGGTTAACTTATCTCCCTCTAAATGAAAAACGTCAGAATATTTTGCACAAATTGCTTCAATTGATTGTTTCTCTTCTCTGTCTAAATAATTGAAATTTAATTCTGATAGTAAAGTTTTAACCCTAGTAACGTCAATATTGGTCTTATTAAATTGACAAATATTATAATCGTCCAAACTTTTCAAATCTGGTGTGAAAGATGGCAAGCTTACTTCCTTGTCACTAACATTAAGAATTTTTACTGGAATTCTATTATTACTTACTGTTGTTATAGCGTTTGCTATAAAGACATCCTTTGTTAATTCTTTACTACATACTACTACTTCTCCATTTACATTCTCATTCACAATAATAAAATGAATTGATTCTGAGCGTGCCGGAATAATCATAGAATTTTTCATCCTATCATGTTCATCAACAAAATGTAGATAATTTTGTTTATTACCCTTAAAAAGTGTTATATTATTTGAACCTAAATCAATATTCGCACTAAATCTTTCTAAAAAGTCTAAACCTATTATTCCGTCCGCTTTTAGTGGTAGCGAATCAAAAACAAGAAAATTATGCTGAAACGTGGCATTGTCATATTTTAATACTAAATTTACAGAACCTTGAGAGCGTCGCTGACCACCTATTCCATTTATTATAGTATTATTTCTATTAACAATGATATTTTTTGGTAATACTTCTTTTTTAATAATTGACAAAGTTGCACCCGTATCAACAAGCCAATAGTATTTAATATTTTTAATATTTAAAGTAACATATTTCGCATCACCTTGTAATGATAATATAAAATGCTTAGGATCGAAAAAACTGATTCGATGTACCTGCGTTGTCATCTTTATCGCATTGACGAGTGTCAGCTACTTTCTCTACTGGAAATGTGTTTTGACCTCGTCCACGGTTCCTAAAATATCTAGAACCTCTATTTCCTCGTTGATTATTGTATGAAGGCCGATAATTTGCTCTAGTATTTCCTCTAGAACCATGTCCTTGATTGTAGTGGTTATTAAATTGATGCCTACGATGGTAATTGTTACCATATTGACTACGGTAAATATCTCTTTGACCTTGAGAACGTCTAATATCGTGTGACGAGTGGCGTCCATTTTTAGATGCATACAAAATGTTACCTGGAGGTTGGAAAGACGTGCACTCCTCGTCTTTCGCTGCTTGTATGGCATCTTTCAAGCTGCTGAAGCCGCGTGCCGAGATGATGGTGCTCATTTTCGCGCTACGCAGACCATCTGAAAAACGTTTTATGGCAAAACTTTCATTGATTGGTTTTAAAATCGAAAATATTTCCTCTTTTCCATCTGCATGGGTAATTGTCAGCTCTGTAAATAACTTTTCTACCTCCGTACCATAATCCTCAATGGATCTCGAGCCTTGTTGAATATTTTGAAGCTTCGTCTGTATGGCCATAAATGATTTTTTAGGTAAAAGAAATTTCCTCATATCATCAATTAATTCTTTGATAGTTTTGTATGAGCTTGCAGTTCGTAATTTTGCATTTTCATTCAACCGACTTTTCAAAACGAAAGTAATTAATAATACTTTACCTGGACCGTCCAGCATGTCAGCATACATCTCCACTGAGTCTATTAAGCGCTTAGTGGTGGCCTCTACACCGTCCATTACTGGAATCAAACTACACGCCACCTTTATGTCGAAATCCATTTTGCCTAAGTCTAAATCTACTGTTACGGGAAAAGTACACAATTTCTCTATTTCCTCGTACTTTTGTTTTATTTTTTGATAAAGATCTATTGCTGATTCCAAATTAATATCTTTACTTTTCTCAATAAGTAAATGTATTTTACAACAGTTTTCGAACGCTTTTTTTTTGCTTGATCTAACTTAGTAGAAATTACATTACCCTTATATCTAATTTGTCCCTTTTTTACAAAATAATTACGTATTTCTACTAAAAAGACATAATTTTTCTCCAAAATATCAACCATAATATTCTTAATCTAATAATAGAATTACACACATGTTGCTCATTCTACATAAATGCGAAGAAAAAAGTCCGACGTTGCATTTTGTTTCCGTTCGGTGTCTTATTGCTGAATGTCCGCGCACGGTTTTAGAACCTTTAGACTTATAGCGTAATGAAATATGATACCGCGTAACTACGAGTAGCTCACTCTCTGATATTTATTATACTTTTACGAAAAGATGAACAAACCACAACACTTTTATTTTCACTTTCACTATTAATTCACTTCTAATTACCGGTTCTCGTTACTTTCTGTGCGCCCTCTGATGGATGATCTGATTCTCTGCATGGTACTCATCCCAATTTCCTGCTGGATCCATGTGCGGTGGCAGGTCCTGTACATCCGCAGGCCCACATAAACTACTACGAGTCCAATAATAGCCAGAACAATATAGGTCACGATGCTAAGCCGCTCCACGTGGCCTCCGATTTCTTTCAACGTGGCGTCGTTGTTGCCTCCAGCCGCGTTTTGGCTGAGGAAAACCTCTTCTTTTTCCACCGCTGACCGACACATTTATACTATTTAAGTAGTTATGTTAACTATACTAAAACTAACAATCCCCTTGGCAGAGTCCCGTGGCAGGGTCGCCATGTAATGTTGGGGTTCCTAATGGGTGTTATTCAAGGAAACGACCACATCGGTTACGTACTATTTAATGAATGCACTCGTAATAATATAAAATAATGCATATAAGGTATAGTGCAAACTCAGCATACATACGGTTATAAAGTAGCGTACTTACTTACTAAACTAAAGGAGCATACATAATTATTCTTACACTTCATATGGAACAGCTGTTTTTTTTTAATAACCGATGAAAAATTTCTATGTGAATGAAGTATAAATGCTGTACTGAATACGTGGTAACTGTTTTCGCGTCGTTGTCGCTTCCACCCTGTAAAGTTTTTTTTAAAACACATTATGTAAATGAAACAAATAAGTTTTACAAATAGTAAACATGGTAAATATCCCGTTTTCAGTGCTAATGATAATTATAGTGTTTATATTTACGGGTGGAGTGTTTGGGGACCCGTAACAGAAAATCACCCACGATATAAAACGAGAAAAATAAAAATTTTCTTATCTTTACGTCACAAGTGATCAATGTTATTCTATTTCGGTTAAGTAATTGACACCTAAGAAAGGTATTATTTCAGTGTGTTTTTGTTTAGACTTGTTTTCTTTATATTAATATTTATTTGTACAGAGAACGATATCCAATTTTCAGAAGCCGAAGGAATTGATAATCTGTGCGGTAATTCCGTGGAAATGAAAACTTTGATTTGGAACTTTTAGCAATATTCATTGGGTAGCCGAGTAGATTAATAGCGGAGTAGACAATTCTTGTGAATTTCCTTCAAAATCTTTCAGATTGTGATATAAAGGTACATTTATGTTACGCAATCTTGCTGCTTATTAGGTTAGGGACATGAATCATCAGATAATACAGGGTGTAACAGAAAGAGTATAGTCATATGAAAGGATATGCTGCAGATCATCAAACTGAACAACTTTCTCCATACCTACTCGACCCATCTGTGTGGGACAGCTGACAATTTTTTCGCATTTACGATATTGGACCCTTGGAGAAAGTTGTTCAGTTAGATGGTCTGCAGCATATCCTTTCATATGACTATACTCTTTCTTTTACACCCTGTATATCAATCAAAAATTACTTTCTGTTTTGTTAGGAATCAACCCTTAAGTGGATGAAGTGCACACACAGCACACAGCTGATATTTTTTCAAATTACCGATGAAAAATTTCTATGTGTGGGGTTCACACTGATGTACTGAATACGTGGTAACCGTTTGTGCGCTGGTGTCCCTTCCATCTTGTGTATTCTACTAGGGGTCCACGTTTTTTTAATAAATTGGCGAAAACCACTAACGTAGTAGCGGGCAAAGTGCTAGTGGCATATAAAACAAGTAATAAGCTGCACAGCAATATAGCTTCGGACAAACTCGGGGGTCTTCGGCTAATTCCGTCCTATTGGACCGACTCGTAAAAGTTGATGTTTTAATGTGTAATTCGACTCTTGCTTCTAGATATTATTAATTTTGTTTAACGACTTAACTGTAGATCTAAGAAAAACGCATTTTAGTTTACAGTAAGATTAAATAGGCAATCTTAGGCAAAAAGATTTAAGATATTCTAGAGAGGTCATCAGAAAAAATGCCATAGAAAATATGGTTTCCTAATTATCAATGACGCCTTGAAGCCAAATAACATACCCAAATGCCAAGTTTGACATTCACGCTTGTATTTAAATATCTTTGGTCATAGATTAGTCATCCACAACACCTTTTAAAAGTTAAAAAAAAAAAAACTCAAAACCTTACCTGAGACAACAACGGCCAAAAGAAGTCCAAAAAGCGCGGGAACAACAGCCATCTTGAAATCACTTTCTCAATTCAACCAATCACAAAACACTTAGAGCACTCCAAATTCGAACTAGCATACTAGGCGATGCGTTCGAAACGGACACTGGCTAACCGGTTTGATTCAAAACTTCTCTCTCGCTCGCACTCGTGTTGAGAGTATCGCAGTCTCCTTCACTCTGTAACAAAAAAGGTAAGTTTGATTTTCTTTTCTTTTTATTAGACAAGGTGTAGGATTTTGTGTAACGTTGGTAATTTAAGGCAGCCGACAAGGGTGATTTTTGATGGTATTAAACGGTTTAGGTGTACGGTCAATCGCGTCTTAGTAGTAAAAGTTGATATGCGAAACCCGCCCTTGTTGTCACGAAATAAGGCTCTGGTCATAGACGTAGGTGTACTGTACGTTTATTTGTTTTTATGTCTGCCTAGCTTTTTCTATTACAAAAGGGGACGGGACTCGTTCCGCCATTTTGTTATTTAATGGTTGCTTAGAGAAAGGTAAATATCTCCTAAATGCAGAGCATGAGGTCCTGGGTTCGATTTCCAGGTCTAGCAATGTGTTGTTTAGTTTTGTCCAGCTACGGAGTCTGAATTTGTGCCCGATTGATGGCAATAGGCTCGCTCTATACATGGAAATTAAACATACTAATGTGGGTGTACTGCAAGTTTAGGGGATTACAGGCATGATGTAATGTTTATTTATTATTTTACTTCTTCGGTACTTTTGAAAGCTTTGTGCATGATACGCCTAAGAGGTTTCAAAACTTTGTGAAAACGGCTTCTCGAACGAATTCAAAGGACGATTTAATTTCTTATTCTGAAAACGTACCTAAGTACTGCTATTAGGATAAAACTTTTAAATGACGTCATTAAGTAAGTCAGAAAACTTATGAAATAGTTAAAAGTTGTATCTTATGTTTATTCAAACCCTTGTTTCCATCAATTAAATGAATTACAACTTTAAATCTAAGTGTAAAAGTTGGACAGAAAGGTCAGGTGCGTAGTACTCGCAACCGGTGTCCGTGTATGACCAGATGTATGGACGTGGACGAGGGGAATGGAGTATGTCAGGATCTGCTCCATCACTCCCACTGTTGTAAGCGACATGTGGCAGGCTGATGTGACTAACAAACCTTATTTATTTTAGGTAAATTGTTAATTTAATTTTGATTATTTTTTATTATTAATTATTAATTGAATTAAGTAAATTAAATTGAACCGAATTAGTAATGTTGTGTTGTGTATGTAAGTCAGTGATGCTCAAATTAAAATGATTATATTTATTTATTAATATGAAATAGAGCGCTCTGGAGGAGCTCGTGGCTAAATAATAACAGCCGCTCGGATCGATCTTTAGGTTAAGCCGTGCTTGCCTAGGTTGGTCTGTGGATGGGTGACCACCCATTACATACCGAGTTTCCTCCGTGCCTCGGAAAGCACGTTAAGCCGTTGGTCCCGGGTGTCATTTGTAGATCTAGATCTTTGACAATCGTTAGGTAGTCAGTGGCCCAAAAAGTCTGACAACCAGTCTTACCAAGGGGTATCGTATTACCCAGTACTAACTGGGTTGTGGAGGTCAGATAGGCAGTCGCTCCATGTAAAATACTGGTATTCAGCTGCATCCGGTTAGACTGGAAGCCGACCCCAACATAGTTGGGAGAAGGCTAGGCAGATGTGATTAATATGAAATAGAATTTATATCTCAAAGTTACAATTGTTACTCTAAGAATCACCTCATTATTTTATTTACATGTTTGAAATACACAACCGCAAACACGCATTATTTACCTTAACGAAAATGACAAACATGTTTTGACATGATATTCACGTTTATGTTATATATTATAAAGACATCATAATTTCAACATAATATTTTTTAATAAATATGAAACGGTAAGGTGCGTAGTAGGTACTCGCAACCGACGTGCGTGTATGAACGAGGACGAGGCAAAAGAAATACGATGTAAGGATCGTAGCAGAGGTGCCTTTGTAGTTTCGGCTTGTACCTACCACTACAGGGGTATAAAGAAAGGGGTGTTCTTCATCCCCCATAGAAAAAGGAAGATCCTCCGACCAGACGAGTGTTGTGGCTGGTGGGCTGCCGCCCGACAGTTTTCGTCGGGTTCTTCAATATAGTCTAAGTCGCGGATAACTAACTGCGCGATTTAGGCTTTTTTACTTTTTTCGCTGTAGTACTTTTTGTACTATGTTGCTGTAGCACTTTTTGTACTATGTTGCTGTAGCACTTTTTGTACTATGTTGCTGTAGTACTTTTTGTACTATGTTGCTGTAGCACTTTTTGTACTATGTTGCTGTAGCACTTTTTGTACTATGTTGCTGTAGCACTTTTTGTACTATGTTGCTGTAGCACTTTTTGTACTATGTTGCTGTAGCACTTTTTGTACTATGTTGCTGTAGCACTTTTTGTACTATGTTGCTGTAGCACTTTTTGTACTATGTTGCTGTAGCACTTTTTGTACTATGTTGCTGTAGCACTTTTTGTACTATGTTGCTGTAGCACTTTTTGTACTATGTTGCTGTAGTACTTTTTGTAGTGCCGCTACACCCACCTTGGTAAAAAGGCGTGATTTATGCAAATTACATGTGCGTATGAAACAGCAAACAGGAAAAGTTCTGGATTATTCATATACCTGAATCTTCCTTTTGGGTTTACATTACAGAGCTAAACCGCGAAATATCGCTACCTTTTTCTTTAATATAAGCATAAGCATAATCAGCCTATTAATGTTCCCACTGCTGGGACGCAGGCCTCCTCTCTATGAGAGGGAATGGGCTATAATCCACCACGCGGGCCCAGTGCGGGTTGGTAGATGTCACATGTCTTCGAATTTTCTTTAATTACAGCATTTTAATATTTAGGCATAATATTTTACATCATTGGTAGATACATAGATTACACTGCTTTCTACATCGCGTCATATAATCACCATAGGTACTGTAAGCTTATATCGAAATAAATTAAACATATTAAAAAAAAAGCTTTTATTAAAATGCACTAAAAGAAGGAAAAAAATGTTCATCATCATTTCAGCCGAAAGACGTCCACTGCTGGACATAGGCCTCCCCCAAGTGTCGCGCAAAAAAATGTTGATCTATCATAATTAATAATCCAATATTTATTTATTATCTTTAAAAAGCCACCAGAATTAAAAGTTTGAAAAAAATCTACATCCTAGATTCCTACCTAACCCTTTTTTTTTTTTTTTTTCGGATGGGAAATCATCAAATGACCCCCCCACTCTGGGCGGAGCGGAAGGGAGTGTCAGACTTGTACTGACTAAAACCCATCCATGTTCCTTCTTTGCCCTTTGTGTTCCAGGGCCACGGTATCTCTTTCGAACAGTCCCGCAGCCCTGGCAGACCTACCTAACCCTTACATATTAACTAAAAAAAATCACATAAGTCAGTCATGAAAACCGTAAATTACCGTAAACCGTAATTCTAAGGTAAAGCGTACAACCCTAGTATAAAGACGGGGTCAATCCCTACCTGGCCCTTTGTCTATGAAAATTGAAAGATGGCGCATCAAATTGGCGGGAAACATTTTTGAGGTTATATATTTTTTATTAAAAGGTCAGCTATGGGCTTATGGGTTGGTTATTTCATCTTCTTGCTTATACATAGTTATTGCGAGTTACGTTTGGGTTAAAAAGGAAGGTTAGTAAATTAAGGTTTTGGTAAAAATATTTATAAAGTAATTTCTTGCAGTGAATTTTAAACTTCTTTTCTTTTCTACAGCATGTTTGTAATGGGCTATGCCTCAAAGCGAATCTAGGATGTATTTTTAAGCTCAAAAACTAAAAATATATAGAGATATAATTAATGAATCCATCATACTCCTCTCTATTTTTCATCATGGTTGCGCTTTGAGGAATAAACATATTATAATATTTTTTAATTTGATTTTGTGAGCGCAACTAATCGTTGCGATGCGAGGTATTATTTAGTTGCGCTAAGTTGGTTACGCTTAAAAATAGTTGCGCTCTGAGGAATACCCCGTTTTAATCACTTGTAAATCTGCTATTAGATTGTACAGGAGGTACCTAACTGCCCAAAAACGGAATCAAATCTTCGGAACTGTTGATCCGATTCCGAAAATTCTTTGACATTATCCTCGTGTCATGATTTTCAAATATTAATAAGATCTGTTCTAATGATGTGTTAAAAATAAACATAAAATATTGATAGAATTTGATGTGACCAAAGAGTTCATAAAAGCTCTTTGGTCAAATTTTTGAATAAGTTCCCGCCAAATGAAAAAAAAAGAAAAGATATTCTACTTTTGAATGATGAACGAAAAGTTCTTCTGATGGAAGTCATCTTTGTTAATTATATGTATAATTATTAGATATTCTATTAAGCTTGATACTGATATTAATACCAAGTTTGTATTCTATATGTATGTGCACAAGTTTATAAATACAATTGTTGGTAAGTACTGGAAAAGGCATATCATTTCACTCGAGTGACATTTAAAACATTTCCGTGGATTAATTTCCTTACATAATGGGAGCGAACTCGCAAGCAAAAGCCAGTCTTATAAAGAACCTTCACTTTACCTAGTCCGTCTGATTGTAAGTTAGATTGTAAAGATTAACAATTCCGTCTGAAAGTTTCAAGATGGCCGCAAGTGTCTGTTATACTTCGCTAATTGAATTCTGTTGCTGTCCCGTAATGGTGTATATTAAGAGGGAAACTTTTGTACGAATACATTAATTTTAAAGGAATGGTCTCGGTTGACATTGAGATAATAAAGAATGAAAGTAGAAATTATAATAAAACCATCATTCTCCTTTTCTGCCCTTATACCAATTTAATTGGCGTCCGCGAAGCATGTCGTCTTCTTCCATACTTCTCTATTACTCGTCATCTCAGCAGTCACCTCCTTTCTAGCCATATCATCCTTCACGTACCATCCATAGTTTCTTTGGTAGAACTTATAACAAAACACAAATAAAAGTTCCTGTAGAGTATCTATCATTGTCTGAATTTGTCTTATACGACTTATATCTGTGCTTATATGCATGTGAACCACAGATATGGTACTCTATCTGTGATGTGAACTCAGTCTTAGTGGCGGTACTTCCATACAAGCCTAAAAGCTTGGCTTGCCCTTATAGCAGTCTGCTCGCCTTGTGCGCTTGCCGTATTGTTCTTTTTTTTTTCGGATGGGATATCATCAAGTGACACCCCCCCCCCCCCCCCCACTCTGGGCGGAGCGAAAGGGAGTGTCAGACTTGTACTAACTAAAACCCATCCATGTTCTTTCTTTGCCCTTTGTGTTCCAGAACCACGGTATCTCTTTCGAACAGTCCCGCAGCCCTGGCAGGCATCGGCCCATGCGGACCCCTATTATTTGCTGACATCTCTTTGAGGCGCACGGGGAACACGAACGCGCCGTCGACACGGCCTGTCGTCATAAGACGACGGGCTAGCCCATAACTCGCCGTCCACAGGCCCGCGCCTACGGTGGCTGGGAGCCACCACGTGACCCCCGACGCCCAGGGCGTCTCCCGCGGCTGCTGGGACGTGAGGTTCTTTCCCTCTCACGTCCCGCCACCTCCTTCACTAGCATGACAGCTTCGCAGAAGGAGGTGACGGCTTCCCATTGTATTGCTTGGCTTGCAGTATTGTTGGTCTCTAGGCACGCCACTGTGTAGACAACATCATCTACCTGCCTTTTCCCAACTATGTTTGGGGTCGGTTTCCAGTTAAACGAGCTGTAGCTGAATACCAGTATTTTACATGGAGCGACCGCCTATCTGACCTCTAAAACCCGGGCTACTGTACATCTACTATACAAAGCTGAACACTCTGTTTTTTACATATCGATCTAAAATAAAATACATAACATTATGCCTCGATTTCCCAAAGGGCAGAGGATGGGTTGAGGTGAGTAACCCAACGTTTCCTGAGTTATTTATTTATTTAAATCAAAATAATAGAACCTTTACAGCCTCATCCATGGCGCTGTCTATCATTATGAATATATAAAGGGTGTAAATAGACCCTAAAGCCGAAAGGCACTTGTTCTCCCCGTCTTTGCGATAATTTTTTTGTTCTAGACCATACCTGGGAACCTTCTAGTTACGGAGATATTGGGGTCAAAGTTCCAACTTTTTCACAAGTATTTTTTTTTAATACATGTGTTTAATGTAAGATTTTTACTTTACACACCTCCACGACCCCCGTACTATTCAATCCATTCATCAGCACAATGCTATGAGTGCTTTCCATCGAGTCCTACCGTAAAACGTGATTTTTCACCCCAAAAAAAAAAGTCGATTCCCAGCAATAATTTTTGCGTAAAGTTACTTAGTTTGATGTACAGAATGCTTGGTTGACGGCTATGTGGAGGGTCTGTTTACACCCTGTATAATAGGTCAGCCCTGTTGGTCTAGTGGTCGCAAGCGCCTCTGCAGTGCATGATATCTTGGGTTCGATTCCCAGTTCGGGTAAAGTGTTATTGGGTTTTTCCATTTGGTATTTCACAGTAGCAGTCACATAATCTGGTTTTGTGCCCGGTTGATGGCAATAGGCTCGTCCCCTATTATATGGGACTTAAATATAACTGGCGAAATATGGATGTCCTACTAGGTACGCCTCTGCCTAACCCTTCGGGGATTACAGGCATGATGTTGTATAATAATAAAAAAAAAAAAAAAAAAAAAAAAAAAAGTATTTTATTACCTTAAATACAAGAAACACTTATCTAAGCACTATGCAGTGTTACAGCTAGGGAAAAGAGTGGTTTCGATGGGCTCTGGCACCCAATGTAAGATTTAACTCGTGTTTAGGGTGCCAGCGTCCTCGCCTATGGTTTGAACATGTAACATTAGTTATAAGTCGAACATAGTTTATCATCATTAAATTACAATAATATTTTATAACTAGCCAATGCAACCAAGATGTGGCCTATTTACATACATCTGTGTGGCTGTGTATATGTGTGGGTGTGTATATGTGTGTGAGGGAGAGATAGATATGGTGAAAAACTTGTGTTTTTGGAAGTCTGTATAAATATAATTATAAACAAACATATTACTTTATTAACTATATTAGTTTAAGCAATCGATATTTGTAGTAAATCTTCAGTTTTTTTTTGTAAGACACTGTCAAAAGCCACTTCGTGACCCTGGTTTTGCATCCATTTAGACACCTGGGAGCAATGAAGCAGAGTTTATTAATTTTATTATATAAATGGTTTGACAGTAACCGGACACAAGTTCAAAAGTTCAGTCTACTTAGATATTCGTGATGATAAAACCCAATAACACTTTACGTGGTCGAGAATCGAACTCAATACCTCACGCTGAACAGTCAACAATTTAATTTAACCTTCATTTCATCTCTAGCTACCTCTAAAGCCATTCACATCAGAGCATTGACTCTAAAACGTATGTGTTTATTTGTATGTCCCAGGCACCGTTCTCACGAACATGTGGCGTACCGATAGCAAAATAAATTCCAGAGCGCAACGTTGATTGAAATCGAACTGTTTGTTTTGCTGACGGTACAGGAATTTTTTAGAGTAGGTAACGTAGCAAAGGTATTTCGGGATTAGATTTTATTTAACGGTATTTTCATGAGTTTTCGTTTGAAGGTAAATGTCAAAGGTTGGGTTAGATTAATTAATTTAGTATTTAACTTACCTACTAGTAGGTTTTAAATTATATTTAAGTCATAATATGAATGAATAATTACCTACTTTAAAAGGGCCACAAAAGGGATGAATGAAAGGCATTTGCATGTGGCTGAGATGAGAATGCTAAGGGGGATGTGTGGTGTTACACGAATGGATATAATAAGAAATGAGTATATAAGAGGAAGTCTGAAAGTGGCCCCGGTGACTGAAACGTGTGGTAATCAGTTGTCGTGGTATGGGCATGTGATGCGGAAGAATGAGGAAAATGTCGTGAGGAAGACCAAAGAAACGATGGATGGACTGTGAGAAGAATGATATGGCACGAAAGCAGTTGTCTGATGAGATGACGAGTAATAGAGAAGCATCAAAAAGAAGAAGGCATGCTGCGCCGACCCCAAATGAATTGGGATACGGGCAAGAGAATGATGATAATGAATTACCTACTTTAAAATATGTTTGGTAAATAGAAAATCTCGTTTTTGAAGTCGGATAAAAAACAGCTGTAAAAGTGGTTGCGTGTAAAACTAATCGTTTCGTTGTGGAAGAAGTTTCGTGCGACCTAGTAAGATGGCATGGCATACATGTTCATGGCACATTTAACTGTTTAAATCTTCCCAGCCGAGACCTCCATGGCCCCCGTACTATTCAATACAGCCACCAGCACAATGTTTTGAGTGCGGTACGTTGAGATACCGTAAACGTTGATTTTTTTTTTAAAGTCGTTTCCCAGCATAAGATTTGCTTAGTTTGATGTACACACGGCGGCACACGAAGCTGTACATTTCCAGTATAACTTGGCCTCGCTTTGTATAGATTTTCTATGCAATGAGAAATCAGCATAAACTGGTTTTGTATAGCTCGATTGGCCGTCCTGACGGTCCACCACTTCTCAAAATCTCAACCTTATTACTTAGGGCATAAGGGTGAAAAATGGCAGACCGTTAGTAACCTTGTAGTACAGAATGCTTGGTTGACGGCTTCGTGAAGGGTCCGTTTACACCTGGATCTATACTTCTGTACCCGACTCTATACCATCGTCATCTCCATCAAACTAATTGAAGCTTAACCACATTGTTGTCGCACATCAATGAAAATTTACTACAACGGTCAGTATCAACAGTAATAGTAACCGTCAACAAAAACAAGGTTAATTAAATTAACCAATCAACCGTTGCTGACGGTACTTGAGCATCCGGCAACTCGAAAATAAATAACGTATAGTTGACGTCGGAATTGTTTTGACAGTTTTGGCAATAATTCTATATAATATAATAAGTCCCAAGACGCCATTGGAATATTTTGTGACCTCTCCAAAGCATTTGATTGCGTAAATCACGATACATTACTTTTGAAACTTGAGCATTACGGACTAGGAGGGACTGTGTGAAGAATGATATGGCTAGAAAGGAGGTGACTGTTGGGATGACGAGTAATAGAGAAGTATGGAAGAAGAAGACATGCTGCGCCAACAAAATTGGGATAAGGGAAATGAATGATGACGTACATCCAAACGGACAGATCTAGATTATCTGGCAGTCCGCAATCTGCCAGAATCGTTTTCTTTGAACCTATAATTGAAACTTTATTAAGATTGAAAACATCTAACCGTCACGTACAGGGTGGAAGGGACATTTAAATTGCCAACGAATTATTTCTATGATCGGTATGAGGTACTGAATACATGGTAACCGTTTTCACATCGGTGTCCTTCCAACCTGTATGATTGCATAGAAAAAATTACATTCTTCCAGCGAGAACCATGACGACACAAAAAAATGTGTTGAATTAGTATACGGGAACCGGCAGGTCCTAGAACCAAAAACTCGAAGACGTGTGACATCTACCAACTCGCAGTGGGCCCGCGTGGTGGATTACAGCCCACTCCCTCTCATAGAGAGGAGGCCTGTGTCACAGCAGTGGGAACATTATAGGCTGATTATGTATTTATGTTATGAATTTTCATATGTTATGTAAATAATAGTAAACAGCTGTTTTTGAACGTGTATTAAAATATTAAACACATGTATGACAAATTAAATTAGACACAGTATTATATTGCATGAAGTATTACGTTAAATGTAACGAAATACATTATTTTCAAGCTACTTTGTTTCGTCAAACAATTGAACAATTCTGTATAATTTTAACAGAGGATTACAGAAAAAATGGCTGTATTTCATCATCATCATCATCATCTTTCTGGCCTTGTCCCATTCTACTCGGGGTCAGCGCAATACGTTTTCTTCTTCCATTCTCCCCTGTCAGACGTCACGGCAATTTCCATTTATTTAAAAAATGGCTGTATTTTTTTCAGACTTGCCCTACTTCTTTTTAAGTATATCATCATCATCTGTTAGGCCTTTGCCCATCTATGTTGATGCTGAATACCAGTGTTTTACATGGAGTGACTGCCTATCAGACCCCCGCAACCATAGACATAAATATACCTATACTTTGTTGCTGTAGTACTTTTTGTACTATGTTGCTGTAGTACTTTTTGTACTTTGTTGCTGGAGTACTTTTTGTACTATGTTGCTGTAGTACTTTTTGTACTATGTTGCTGTAGTACTTTTTGTAATTTTTTGCTGTAGTTCTTTTTGTACTATGTTGCTGTAGTACTTTTTGTACTATGTTGCTGTACTTCTTTTTGTACTATGTTGCTGTAGTACTTTTTGTAATTTGTTGCTGTAGTACTTTTTGTACTATGTTGCTGTAGTACTTTTTGTACTATGTTGCTGTAGTACTTTTTGTAATTTGTTGCTGTAGTACTTTTTGTACTATGTTGCTGTAGTTCTTTTTGTAATTTGTTGCTGTAGTTCTATTTGTACTATGTTGCTGTAGTACTTTTTGTACTATGTTGCTGTAGTTCTTTTTGTAATTTGTTGCTGTAGTTCTTTTTGTACTATGTTGCTGTAGTTCTTTTTGTAATTTGTTGCTGTAGTTCTTTTTGTACTATGTTGCTGTTGTACTTTTTGTACTATGTAGCTGTAGTACTTTTTGTACTGTTTTGCTGGAGTACTTTTTGTAATTTGTTGCTGTAGTTCTTTTTGTAATCTGTTGCTGTAGTTATTTTTGTACTATTTTGCTGTAGTACTTTTTGTACTTTATTGCTGTAGTATTTTTTGTGCTTTGTCGCTGTAGTACTTTTTGTACTATGTTGCTGTAGTACTTTTTGTACTTTGTTGCTGTAGAACTTTTTGTAGTGCCGCTACACGAGAAACAAAAGGAAGTATTTAATTGTTAACTGACTTCAAAAAAAGATTCCCAATGTTCCCATATTTAACTTAAATCATTAATACAGTCTTTACCAAGCTTGGGTACGGCATCCGTCTGCCGCAGAAATAACCCCTCTTTGTCCCAAACCGCGGTGAACAGCATCTAAAATAACCGACGACGCGCGCGCAGACAACATATAAATACAGTTAAAAGCAATTCGGTGTTATTTATAGAGGTTTCTCGCTGAATTTGGTTGAGGATTTCAGTTGAATTCCAAGGATAATGCTTGTGATATCAGTAAGATTGAATATTTCGGTATTCTTCTTCTTTATCGTGTGGTTAGTGCCTAACCTGGTGTCAGAGTTTTAATGCCGCCCAATGGCCGCTTGACTTGGCTTTTATTTCGGTATTGTTTTTAACAGTCATCCGTAAACCGTACGAATAATCGTTAGCAAGGACGGGCAAGGCTGCTTTATCGTCATCATCATTCATCAGCTCTTATTCCAATTTAGTAGTGCTTGGCGCAGCATGTCTTCTTCTACGATACAGGTAGTCACCAGTCACTCCCTTTCTACTTCACTATCTTTTTTACACAAGGAAACTAACAAGTTGATAGCTGTTTTGACATGGAAAGAAAAATACTAGTGCGAGCAGGGTTTGAACCTGCGACCTTCCGATTCAAACCCTGCTCGCACTAGAATTTTTCTTTCCATGTCAAAACAGCTATAGTTCCCTACGCAGGGTTTGCGTATAAAAATATTAAAAATTAACAAGTTGATGTTAGAAACTCGAGTCAAACGATATGATTGGTTATTTTATTAGTTGACAAGCAGCCCATTATAGCAACTGACTTATGATTGACAGTCCGACTGAAATTCAGTTTTAATGGCCTTTCAGAAACCATCTTAGCTTTGTGAAAAAGATATGAGTGACAACTACACATATTAGCTAGCTTTTATGAAGTGTCAAGACAGAACCTATTCAATTAGAATGTCTACTCGGTACTTTCATGTTTTTAAGGTTCCGTACATGAAGGGTAAGCAACGGGAGCCTATTACTAAGACTCCGCTGTCCGTCCGTCCAACTGTCTGTCAGCGGGTTGTATCTCATGATCCGTAACAGGTAGACAGTTGAAATTTTTACAGAATGTGTATTTCTGTTGCCGCTATGACAACAAATAATAATAATAAATTAAACATTAATGGGGGCTGCCCTACTACGATGGTACGGTACCCTTCATGCGCGAGCGCGACTCGCGCATGGCCGGTTTTTCATACGTTGATAATGAATGATTGGCATCCATTTTCTCCAGACATGCCTATCAATTCTTGATTGCCACACAAAACTTTCAAAACGTCTCATAAAATGACATTTCCAAAAAAAAAACGTTAAAATGGAAAACTGATTGACAGTAAAAAGACAGGTTTTTATACTAAATAATGATGACTTAAAACGAGACATGACCAAACTACGTGTAACGGTAACCGCCTGGCCACGACCTAGACGCTCAAACGACACGCGTGTGCGACAGACACTGCAGAAAAAACAAATGACAGAAGTTGCTACGAGCATGCTACACAGTCACCGGTACTTACGCGATGGAAACAAAGACGCGCGCGCGTTTCGCATTGTCCGAGGCCGTGTAAGAGGCTTAAAGTCTGGCAAATACGAGACATGATCTAAGTACACGTAACGGTGTGAAATGAAAATGTTTGTGCACACAAAACTATTTGTAATAAAACGTGCCGATTTTGATTGAAAACATACGGGTGTTTGGTTGGGACGGGCACGCCGAGAGCTTTCGGAAACTGCGTCGCTTTCTTGCGGCGTTATCATCATCATCTGCCTAGTCTTGCCTGCCCTCTGCAGACACAGTTGCGACCACTAGACCACCGTCACGGGGCAGCCGTTTTTTCTCGCAGGACAACCTATGAGGCTGACTTCTGCTTAACCGAACTATCCTGCCTTGAGAGTATGGCCTCCAGGGGCAAAAAACTTATAAATTAAGCGACTGCGCGCTAAAGGCACCCTCTGTGGGGTACGAGCCTCGGCTTAGGGCGTCGCTGGGGAGGGCAGCAAAGGGACAGGCTGGATCTGAGCGAGATCGGGGCAGCCGTTCAGAATCCCCTGCCGTATATTTCCAAGACGGCTGATTTCAATGGCTACGTAGCACCACAGTGGCCACGCTCGGCCGCGCACAAATTGCATCAGACTTTTACTTGTACCACGGACGTGTCACAGTGCAGATAGATTGAAAAACTTGGCAAGTATTGGACCGGTAGGGTAATGACGTGGTGTAGGTATCTACCATGAAGAGGCGAAGATGTTAAGGCTCGCATTCCTTTCCCATATAGCGGGCACATACAGAGGAGCTCGTGGCAAAATAATAAAAGCCGCTCGGGTCGATCTATAGGTTTAGCTTCCTGGGTTGGTCCGTGGATAGGTGACCACCCATTACATACCGAGTTTCCTCCGTGCCTCGGAAAGCACGTTAAGCTGTTCGTCCCGGCTATCATTTGTAAGTCTTTGACAGTCATTACTGGTAAACAGTGGCCCAAAAGTCTGACAACCAGTCTTACCAAGAGGTATTGTAGTATACCTAATACTAACTGGATTGTGGAGGTCAGATAGGAAGTCGCTCCATGTACTGGTATTCAGCTGACCCCACAGTTACATCGTTCAGTTTTACGGAAATAGTTACTGTAGTGTATCTATTTAATAGATATGGAAACTGCCTCACAGCCACAAGTAGTCAGGTAGCTGTCACTAATGACAACTGTCAGTAACCACGAATGGCAGGAAGTTGGAAGGTGAAGCGTACCCTGGACTGGGGCTTGGTGGTGTGGTGAGCTTGTGATATAGTTAGTAAATTGTGTTATCAATCTATTAGCTCAGCTACAAAAGGATACCACAGTTACGTAGTTGGATAAGTAGTAAAGTGCAATTAACCATAAGGTGCTGGATATTTTCATTTCTTGACTGTGCCTTATGTATGCACGACGTCCAATCAAGTTTTAAAAAAACAAATTAAGCTGATCCCTCATTAAACGGGAAACTCGTACAAAGCGAGGTCAGATTATACTGGATAGTACAGCTTAAGGCGTCGCCGTGTGTACATAAATGACAAACGTCAAAAGTAACAATATTTATGGACATTTCATTACTTATCAACTTGAAATTCTTATCGTTTAATCAAATTAATTTAAACAATAATATTGCACTCGAGTCCATGGAAATTACGATAATTTTCTTAATAATGGAAGTGTGGAACTGACTTTCACATTATTATAATATTTTGAATTGAAGAAACGTTTAGGTATTACTACAAAATTACGAACATTAATAAATAATTAATTCTTTGACATTATTTAATTATTTCTTTCTATTTATAGTTGACATGTTGAGGCAAGCTAAAGAACCTTACTAGATTATTTCGAATGGTCTGACATTTATGAGAAATTAAGAAATTAATGACAATGAATCGATTGCGTCGTTGGTCAAGTGGGCGCGAGCTGGGAGTGCCGGGCATGAGGTCCTGGATTCGATTCTCGGGTCGGGCGGGTTTTTCTTAGTCGCGGATAACTTTAACTGCGCGATTTAGAATTGTTGATGTTAGTTCATTTGTGTCATAGATGGCGCTGTAACACTTTTTGTAAAATGTTGCTGTAGTACTTTTTATAATGCCACTACAAGTTATATTGGGATTTTCCATTAGGAATTACCCAGTAGCAGCCCTGAGTACGCACTTGTGCCCGGTTGATTGAAATAGGCTCGCGAAGTGTGGGTGTACTATAGCTACGCCTCTGGCCAACGTGAGGGGGTATGTTATGATAATCTATACTAATATTATACACATAAAGAGGTAAAGTTATTAAGTTTGAACATAGCTTCGAAACTATTCATCTGATTTCAAAAATTCTTTCTATGATGGAAAGTACACTATTACCGAGTGATTTAGTATATTGAATTGAGATTGAGAAGCTTGTGAATTATAAATTAAAAGAAGATATCATTAAGGTGGAAGCGCCAGGGTATCCCGCGAAATTAAAAATTTCTTAAATTTTTTGCAATTTGCAAGTCAGTTAAATATTTAAACCATCATTTAATCCCTTTTCATGAAAAAGTCGATTCAAATTACGAAACAAAAAACAATCTATGGAACATTTTGACAGCTTCAAAAATAACGACCGAATTTATGCAACAATTAAAAAAAAAACGCGTTCAGCCAGATTCACATTGCAGAAAGGCAAAAATTCCTTTACACAAAAACCTGTTACTTCTAACACGTATTCTATGATTGGGTACCTAGAAATACTAGTTATGTTATTACGATTTTATTATAAGCGGTTGCGGGTAAATGACCCCGATCAATGGCTGCCTAGCAACTGAGTGACAACAATGACGTCATCGGAATAAAAATGGCCGCCTAAGGGTGGTTGTAGGGCAGTGTTTTTACGTGTTTCTTTGTTATTAATAAAAAGTATTGAATTAATAGAACACCATTTCATGTTGTAAGCGATTATTATTGTAATGGGCATGTGATGTAGAGGAATTAGAAAAATGCTGTGAGGAATGTTATGAGTATGAATGTTGATGAATATAAGAGTAGAGGAAGACCAAAGAAACGATGGATGGACCGTGTGAAGGATGATGTGGCACGAAAGGTGTCTGATGAGATGACGAGTAATAGAGAAGTATGGAAGAAGAAGACATGCTGCGCCGACCGCAAATGAATTGGGATAAGGGCAAGAGAATGATGATGATAGGACAGGACTAGTTAAGTTTTTCTTTTAGTTATGTTTTATTGTTTTGTCCCGTGCGAGTCAAATTATTACTTTTTCTTTCTAGGCTTAAAGTATAAACAAATAAATGTGCTGAAACCACGGTAACAGTTTGAACGTCGATATCTGATAGGTACACCGTTAAGGTATTATTTTCGAAATTTTCAAAGTACTAAGTTAAGTTTTTCTTCAAAAGTTCCGAAGAGATACTTACATGGATGTTGACAGATCTTTCCAGGTCTGCCTCACGTCCAGATTGAGGCACTGTTTTCTACAAAAGACCCATCTATCAATGATGTCACTCGTGCCGAAGACTTAAATGATAAATGGCCAAGAGCGTGTGCTAACTATTTAAAGAGAGTTCCGTATCCTATGAGTGAGACTCGGAGACCTAATGATACTTTGGACGACATTTTTCCAAAGGACAACGTCGTTTTGATACTTTGTGCCTCAATTTTCTAATAATTAAAAAGCTATTACTTGAAGAAATGCCGTTTCTTTTTCTGCTTTTTTATCTATTCAATAATTTCACTCGAAAGTGGGTCATATTATATACATTTATAAATTAAAATAACCTAAAGTAACTAACTTAACAATGAACTAAAAAATGGCGTCCAAGAACTCCTTAACGCTGTTAACTGGTAATGTATTCAAGAGACTAGCGGCGTTGCCACGTTGTATGGCAACGCTAAGTGGGTCATTATGTTCGACCATGACAGGACTAGAGGAAGATCACAGAAACAATTGGAGGATAGTCTGAAAGATGATATGGCTAGAAAGGAGGTGACTGCTGAGATGATGAATTTTATGGAAGAAGCAGAATTGCTGCCCCGACTACTAATAAATTAAGATACATAAGGACAGGAGGATGATGAGAATGTACTTTCCATAAATTTCACCAACTGTATTGGGGTCGGCTTCAAGTCTAACCAGATGCAATTGAACACCACTATTTTACAAGAAGCCTATCTGACGCGGTACCCTAAAAATTGCGAAAGCCTTAGATTTGTAATTAAATACGTTAATTATAAATTGTAATGAGCATGGAAATAGGTTGGGTGAAACAATACTGTATTATAAAACTCGTTATTTACTAAGAAATGTAAGGAAAGTTACTAATCAAGGTAAAACTGGGTCTTAAGATAAATTTTATGGGTTGTACGGTGACGCAGAGATTGACTTATCGTCCGGGTGTGTGCCATTTTCTTGTTTCATTATCCGGGAATTTTATTAGATGTATGTTTGTTTGTATAATAAAACTCTATATTCGGAAACTTGCAAATAGCGAATGTAATTGTGTAGGTATGTTTGTCATTAATATATTATTATACAACATTATTTTTATTATATGCGAAACCTGAATATAGTTTGTTTGTGTAAGTAACTGAATCGATTCCAAACAATTTTAAACCATGTTATATTTTGTCCCAAAAATATTTAAAAAAGGTTACAAGTTGGACACCGAGCGACACTAAGTACCTATCGCAATGATTTATTTTCCTACTGCCAAATTATTATTATCAATAAGCTCAAGACAACGCTGGAGGCCCGCGCGCGGCGCTGCCGCGTGGTGCCCACGTTTTTGTGCGGACAACCAGGTAACAGAGCAAGCTTATAACTTTGTGATTTTTCATGATACAGTTTAGAAATTTTGTACATAGATTCTTTACATAAAAATACTAGACACGTGTTTCAGGTTTCGCAGATACTAAAACTAATGTTGTATAGTCTGTAAAATTGCTTAATAAAAAAAAACTTTATTAATATTTCTAAATGTTTTGTTTTAGATTAAACTTATTTTAAAAGAATATTTAAGAATAAAGAAAGGAGAATAAAACAAACAATAAAAACAATAACAGAACAAAACACGGTGCGGTTACAGAATAACACTGTAACACAGTTCTGCGTCGCCATCCAGGGCGGATCAAAATCGACGCGGATCGTCAGCGCGGTTTTGTAGTGCCGTGTTTCTCTCTCACACTCGGCGCATTACAAACGACGGGAGAGGTTTGTTACATCTCCCTCTTCAAAGCTTTTAAACTGAACTAGCCGTGCAGTTCAGCCCGTGCTCATGGCTATATAATAACAGCCACACCACCCCTCACATACACGTCCTCCATCGGAGAGCAAGCTAGCCAGGTAGACAAAAGACTTTCAGGAAATCTGACAACTAATTCCTTTCACGGGGTTGTGTCAGATAGTCGCGCCATTTAAAATAATGGTATTCAGCTGTACCCCGTGTTGGATTTTTATATTTAAGAAGATTAATTGAGTATTAGTCGCTACATGTTAAATACTGGTATTCAGCTGCATCCGGTTAGACTGGAAGCCGACCCCAACATAGTTGGAGAAAGGCTAGACAGATGATGAATTGATGAACTGACCCAATGGGCCCGATTGATGTATGTAGCCTTGATACTTTTCCCATGGCAACCATCATAATAATGTCCCCAGTAACGGTGCTCCAACCAAACAATTTCTATGGATGAGTATATAATTTGGCACCAACTGTGGTCATGTCATTTACTATGCATTAACTTCCTCTAACGGTGCTCTCGCAAGGTCGCATTTATGGATGTAAAGAAAGAATGGAAGTTACATCTTTTACAGATATGCATGGGTTAGTTTAGTTATTTTTCAGTGTGATCAAGATGCAACTGATGTAAAGTCATGATGGATTAATATTTATTACAATGAAAAGCGTATTTTAGAGTAAGTTTGAAAGTTGCGCCAGTTACAAAAAAGTTGTAAGAGAATCGAATGTCATGGTATGTGATGCTAAGGAATGGGAAAATGTAGTGAGGAATATTTTGAGTGGGAATGTAGATGGCTATAAGAGTAGAGGAAGACCAAAGAAACGATGGATGGACTGAGTGAAGGATGATATGGCTGAAAAGGATGTGACTGCTGAGATGACGAGTAATTGAGTGTGGAAGAAGAAGACATGCTGCGCTGACCCCAAATAAATTGGAATATGGGCATGAGAATGATGATACAATGAAAAAGCGTGTCTGCCTAATTATGGCCGCAAGCGCTATCTCACGCTGTCGAGCATAAGGTCTGGGGCTTGGTTTAAAGGTCTCGGAAGTGTTATTGGGGTTTCCCATGAAGAATGTCTCAGTAGCAACGCGGATTCTGGATTTGTTAACATTTGAAGGCAATAAGCTCGCCCCGATTATTACGAAATATGGACTAGTAACCCGGGGGATTACAAGCATGATGCGATGTAGGTCATGTGTGTGTTAGTTTGTCCTTCTTTCACGCAGCAACGGATTTTATGGAACTTTTTTGCATAGAGATAGTTTATGAGCCATAAAATTACATCGGCAACTATGTATATCGAAAATGCACGGCTCCTTTGGGATTTGGGATAGAGTATAGCGAAGCCACGGTTAAAAGCTAGAAGACAAAACCTCGGAATTTAATATTATATGCAAGTTTCCGTGCCTCAAAAAGCTCGTCAGATAGGCGGTCACTCCATTTAAAATACTGGTATTCAGCTGCATTCGGTTAGACTGGAAGCCGACCCCAACATAGTTGGGAAAAGGCAGACAGATGTTGATGCAAGTTTACACATAAACCTTACGGAATAAACTCCTTAAATAATGGTGAAAACTACAGAATGAAATTATTATAAAATTATTACTTCCCTATTTAAATCGAATTTTCTTAACAATTTCTTGGGTTTTATTTTTATGCACGGTACCCTAATCCTTTTTCTACATTAAAAATAGCCTTATTTACTCCTTATAACGGCAGCTGCCAGTAAAAGTCCCGCCAAAATCGGTCCGGCCGTTTCGGAGATAAACCAGAAGAAACAGACAGACAAAAATAAAAAAAAATGTGTTTTTGTTATAGGTATCGTATGTACTTTCAAATGCTTTGAGTAAAAAGCTGTTATTTTGTAATTACAAACAGACACTTCAATTTTATATATTTGTATAGATAGATATCGATGTATGTATAAGTAACAAGACGCATGTACTTTCTCCAACACGACACAAGACACGTGTTTACAATAAGTTGCTTGTCTTCCCTGAGAACGAGATGACATGTGTCGCGGAAACGGTTGTGACGTCAGAGGAAGGGTAAGACAGAGAAAGGGGAGGGGAATACTATGTTTGTGAAACAGGTGAATTTAAATGATATCAAGACCAACTCGGTCGGAGTGTGTGCTCGACAGGGTCCATTATTGTTTCTATTTTTTTATTTACCACCTGTAAGTGTACATTATGGATATAGCAATAAACGATTTGATTTGATTTGAGGTTGCAGGGATCCGCTGGATGCGAGACGTACGGGACCGGTCAATGTGGCGACACTTGGGGGAGGCCTATGTCCAGCAGTGGACGTCTTTCGGCTGAAATGATGATGGCGATGAGTGTAAATTATATCGAACAATTCGATACAGCAATTATTGTAAGGTGATTAGAATAAATGTAATGAGGAGGTCGTGGTTGAATAATAACAGCCGCTCGGGTTGATCTTTAATTAAGCCGCGCTTGCTTAAGTTGGTCCGTGGATGGGTGACCACCCATTACAAACCGAGTTTGTTTTGAGTTGCCGCGGAAAGCACGTTAAGCCGTTGGTTCCCGTTTTCATTTGTAAATCTTTGACAGACGTTACAGGTAGTCAGTGGCCCGAACGTCTGATCCAGTCTTACTAAGGGGTATCGTATTTCCCAGTACTAACTGGGTTGTGGAAGTCAGATAGGTATTCAGGTGCATCCGGTTAGACTAGAAGCCGACCCCAACATAATTGGGAAAAGGCTAGGCAGATGATGATAAAAATCAAACTCACTCGTAAACATAACATAAAAAGTCTGATTCATCAAAATATCTAAGTCGGAAGTAGTACAATTAAAACAACATCAGCAAAAGAAAGTGACAAGCAAACCCGCGACGTAAACACTAGTCGTCCACCTGACCCACTTCAATAAGTGCAGGCAAGCAAAACAATGTACCACATAATCACTACATAACTTATTATATACTAATAGTAGGTCAGTTCATAACGTAAACATGTACTCTACTTGTTTAGATTTATGTTCTTTTAGCAATTATAATGGAACTAGCTGACCTGCGCAACTTTGTCTGCGCATTTTCCCAGTTTCTGCAACATTTTTCACTGATGCTCTGCTCCTATTGGTTGTAGCGTGATGTTTTATAGCATATAGCCTTCCTCGATACATGGGCTATCCAATACTAAAATTAGTATATATAGAATTTTTCAATTCGAATCAGTAGTTCCTGAGATTAACGCGTTCAACCAAACAAACTCTTCAGTTTTTTAATATCAGTATACATATTGTGGTAGCTTAATAATAAGAGCCGCCCAGTCGATTTCCAAGGTTAAGCAAAGTTTTCCGAGGTTGCTCTGTGGATGGGTAACCATTCATTACACATCTTAATCCCTACGTGCTTTGTATAGCAAGCTTCGTTATGCAGTTGATCTGAGCAGTCACATCATACATAACATCACGCCTGTAATCCCCGAAGGGTTAGGCAGAGTAGTACCTAATAGTACACCCACATTTCGCCAGTTACATTTAAGTCTCGTGGAACAGGGGGCGAGTCTATTGCCATGAACCGGGCAGAAATGATTCCGTGGCTGCTGCTGAGAAATTCCTAACAGAGTGACTCAATAACATTTTGCCCGACCCGTAAATCGAACCCAGGACCTCATGCTCAGCAGTGGCGATTGTGACCACTACACCAACGAGGCAGTGCACCCGCACCTGCTCTGCTGCTGCTGATTCTGACTACCCAGTCAGAATTCCGAAAGACTGACAACCAGTCTTACCAAGGGGTATCGTATTACCCAGTACTAACTGGGATGTGGAGGTCAGATAGACAGTCGCTCCATGTAAAATATAGATTGTAAACCCCAACATAGTTGAAAATGATTTTAGAATTAAATTAAGGGACAATTTTAGTTGCTATTTAATCCGCGTTTTAATATATTTCCCCGTCTATACATCCAGTGGTTAGATGCAGCTAATTTAAACAGAATTCAAACTAGCCTCTACACACGAGGTCAGCGGCCTATAATGTGAGGTTATATATTTTTTGTGGCAACATTCTTGAACTAAGATGGCGTCTGCCCCTAATTGCGCGGGAGTGATGAACAGGATGCAGTAGGAAACTAGTTGTGCTTCACGGTTTTTTATTTAGTCATCTACTCATCACGCGTGTATTCTCCGGAGATGTAGGTATGCGGTACATCTGAATTTTAACAAGAGCGAGTTTGTTCCTCGAATAAGGTCCCCCCAGTATAGAACAAAAAAAATATCCGGCTTAAAAATCAAACCCACTATCTCACGTTTAGCAGTCGCACTTACGAGCTACTAACCTACGAGGCTATGAGGCAATAATAATTAAAGCCACCAAACAAGTCTGCTTACCCCCCAAACAGAATTCCTAGACACTAGCCCATGATCTAAGCAACGATGCGCGTACGCCGGTCGCCTTTCACTCGCGAAGGGCACTCGAATTGCAATACTATGTCCCACTGACGGACCAACGGTCTACCGGTTTCTTTAGTACTTGTAGTTTTGAAGTAAATAACTATTAGCGTTTGCAGGATAGGCCAACTTGACATTAATAGTTGCACCGCTTAAGGTTAATATTCGCTTGGTGCTACTTTTTGGCGAATATAATTATTTTTAGTTTTGTTATTATAGTCCTTTTGACCGTATTTTGGCTAACGACGTGGGAGGCGCGATCGCAGTGTGGGAGCTTGGACGCGGTTTTATGTATGTGTGTATTGGTCCAGTTATCTCAAACAATATTAAGTAGAAAATTGTATCGTATCCTGTCTGTCACCGATGTTAATTGTCAAGTCCACACCAATAAAGTAAAAGTGCATTTTCTGCAAAAACTAGCAAGCCGTCTGCTTCTCACACTTTTTTTTATTATACCAAAGATAAATATCAATGTATTATATGCATTATGTCGCAGTAAGATAGTTTAAGGCGCTCCTATTTCTGTCTGCAGGTTTTAAATTAACCTAACACGAAGGGGATGGCGGGATCTTAGTTTACGTTCACTCGTTTCACTCGCTCTCTAGACACCACCATCCCCTTCGAACCTAACCTGTCCGAGTCGGGGTGCCCAAGTCCCAAGCTCGCTCTTGCGTCAAATATAATACTTAAAATTTCGAAGATTAGTCTAGTAAGATAGCTATAAATCGCTTTCATATTACTATCTTCCGGGTTATAACTATATCACGGCCATAACAATCGTACTTCGACATATACAAAAACCTTTAAAAATATTCATCTAAATAATGGACACCGCATCCAAACCCGTTGCTTTCCCGTTGTTTGTGTGTGACCGCCTCGTTCTTCCTAAGAAGAACGAGGCGGTCACACACAAACACGAACAGTGACTTCAATTTATAACATGTACCAATTTATAATACATAGACAGATATAATGATAGGTACAAGTATATGAGAACAATCAGCACATTGTTCTTAAAATTACCATCCACATGAAATCGGTCAGTAAGGCAGTGGTCAGAACTTTCGTTGGAATTACACCAATTCTTAGAAACTACCGTGGTATGGGAAAGTATGACGTTAGTCGTCATGATTGAGAAACCAATCTTACAACTGGACAAAGGTGGAATGTGTGTTTTTTTTTGGTTTATAATGAATGGGCTTACTCTTGACCTCAATCTAGTCCTGAGGACAGAGATGAGGCCGACGATGGAACGAGCCAACCCAAAAGTAGCCTATTAACTCGCGACTTAAATAGATTGGGGTCATATGAACTTGGGAACACCGACGCAGGCAGGGAATTCCACTCCTGAGAGTGGTAAACTGACCAAGATATGAATAGACATATAAGGTCAGATTCAATTTGTGAGTGAAACTCCGTAGACTGAGGTGCCGATGTCTAAATATGATAAAACGAACCCAGGAATGATTGCTAGATGATTATACTTGGGGTTTTGGTCACTAAAACTACAATCATACATAATCAGCCTATAATGTTTCCACGGCTGGTACACCGGCCTCCTCTCTATGAGAGGGAGTGGGCTGTAATCCACCACGCGGGCCCAGTGCGTGTTGGTACACATCGCGGCACATGAAGCTGTACATTTCCAGTATAACTTGGCCTCGCTTTGTATAGATTTCCTATACAATGAGATATCCGCGTAAACTGGTTTTGTAAAGATTGATTGGCCGTCGTGCGTATATGTCACATGTCTTCGAATTTTTGGTTCTTGGACATCTCATAATGCAATTTTGTCTTTGAGAAAGAGTTCATTTTCAGCCTAAATTGATTGCCCTAGGAGATCCAGTTACTGACCGTTTGCGTTTGACCTGTTGACCGTTTATTTGCAACTAGCTGTTGCCCACGACTTTGTTCGCAAAATTGACCAAGTTTCATTCAAACTTTCAACCCTCGTTTTAACCCCTTAGGGGATGAATTTCCAAGAATCCCTTCTTAGTGCACACTTATGTCATTTAAGGAACGTTTGAGCAAAATTTCATGCTTCTAGACCCAGCGGGTTCAGCTGTGCGTTGATCGATCAGTCAGTGAATCAGTCAGCCAGTCAGTTTTTTACTTTATTTATATAGATAAGAAATACGTCAAAAACAAACACTTAATTCAGTATAGCAGAAATCATGCATTTCTTAGTACCTCCACAACAGCTATGGGTACGCGTATATCATGATCCATGCGTCACCATCAAGTAATCATCGTTTATCTCTAACTGACCCAAATACTGACCAGAGGAAAAATGATTGCAAAGTTCGCTGCAAAGAAAAATTTCGGTTGTAATGCTTGGAACTGCGAAATCCGCCCTTATTGCGACGTTGTAAAGACACTCGGTCAATTTTTTTAAATGGTCGACGGCATACACAGCCAAGGAAATTATTTGTTAGACTGATCGACATACTCCATCAATATGAAATCTAAATACGAAAAATCTCAAATGGCCAGTATTTTCAACGAGCACACTAGATCTCAAGTTGTCAATCTTGACTCAAGATTACATTCCATACTACCAGTACAGCAATGGCCACGCACGGTCGTACGCGTAAACCATGGCCCATGCGTCACCATCAAAGTAATCATCGTTAATCTGCAGCTGACCTCGATACTGGAGCAAAATGATCGCAGAGTTCAGTCGGAGTCAGATATGAATCAACACGGATATCGTACGGTAAACAAAAAGGTTTGTTGTTTTATATATCAATGCTATACTAATGCTGCAATGGCTCCTAAGCTCACAGAGAAACCCTGACAGGTTTTCGTTGTGGGTGTTCTGTAAAGGGTACATCAGCTCTGCCTAACACTTCGAGGATTACAGGCGTGAGGTTATTTTTTCGTTGAGGGCTTATATCGAATTGCAAAATCGGCCTAATTTTTGCAAATAAATGATAAAAACTACGATGACCAACTTTACGGGCGCTGTCGAATTCAAATTGTTAGGCATCATCAACATCAAGAACAGTGGCAAGCTCTAGTGAAAGAGCCAAAATGATTGCAGGCACATGACACACTTTACATCTAAATACCCTCGTGTCGTAAAGGCTGAAAAGCCGAAACAGCTTTCTGAAGTGTGTCACCCCACTCACTGGCGAGCGGTCTACGGACAAACTAAAGCTGTGGCTAGGCGAGGTAACCTAACCTAACCCATTCGTTCCACCTGCTAAAAATCTCCCACCTAGACATGAGTTGCCATGGCTGACCTGGAAGTCTTTAAATAGACTCCGGACCCAGGTTGGTCGCAGCAAGGAAAACCTGCTCAGGTGGAGATTCATTTCATTAATGACTCTGCCCTGAAGTGTAAATGTGGTGCTGTTTTACAAACGATGTGGCACTTAATATCCTGCATGTCCTGTTGTTTGTTCACTACGGGAACTGATGGACGCTACCGAAAGCGTCAAACTAGTAGCTCAGTTCTGGGCTGACACAATTTAGATTGCCATCGACACGCTAAGAAGAACATCACGCTATACATTTCCAGTATAACATGGCCTCGCTTTGTATAAGTCTCCCGTACAATGAGAGATCCGCTTATACTGGTTTTGTAAACGTTGATAGGTCGTCGTGCGTACAGTCATGGGAATTAATTGTTAGGCAGCTATACACAGTGGATTAATATGACATTTTAAAACTGTCAAAAAAAATCCTGAAAGATGGCCCATTTACTCGGCTGTAATGAAGAATAGTAAACCGCCTTCTTTATTTTCACCATCTTCGTATTTTGGTAATTACCTGTAACAAACAATAAATAAAATTAGTATAATTATTCAATTGTCTTCAGCTAGGTGGATATCTCCAGATGTCATCTTCAGATCCATATCCGTCACACTTCACCTCTTTCAGATTGTCGGGCCACTGACTACCTGTAACGACTGTAAAAGATCTACAAATGACAGCCGGGACCAACGGCTTAACGTGCTTTCCGAGGCACGGAGAACACTCGGTATGTAATGGGTGGTCACCCATGCACAGACTGACCTTGGCAAGCGCGGATTAACCTTGAATATCGACCCTTGCGGATGTTATTTAGCCACGAGCCCTAAATAAGTGTGCCATATTACCGGCCGGGTACTGTTTATTGCTAATAAGTGGGCACGAAATGATAGAACATGACGTATTAAGTTCTGTGGGTCAGTGATAACAAGTAAATACTCCTGATAAGCTGATAACACTATCGACAATAGTTAAGGACACATCGTCAGTGAAAGTCAGTATTTAATATTGTTGGATCAGCTGTTTTACTCTTCGGTTGTGTAGGTCAGAGAGACAGTCGCTCGATGTAAAATACTGGTATTGAACTGCATCCTGTTAGACTGGAAGTCAACCCCAACATAGTTGGGAAAGACTAGACAGATGATGAGCTGATTTACTTCATATATTAGTAACCATATCAGCCTATGATGTTCTTCAGAAAGGTCAGGTGCGTAGTACTCACAACCGTCGTGCGTGTATGACCAGATGTATAAACGTGGACGAGGCCAAAGGAGTATGTCAGGATCGTGTTTTGTGGTTTCTTGCTACGTCCATGGTAAAAATAAGTTCGTTTTTGCGTCTATGTTGCTGGGACACATACATGGTGTAAACAGACCCTTCACGAAGCCGTCAACCAAGCATTCTGTACATCAAACTAAGTAACTTTACGCAAAAATTATTGCTGGGAACCGACTTTTTTTTTCGGGTGAAAAATCACGTTTTACGGTAGGATTTGATTGAAAGCACTCAAAGCATTGTGCTGATGGATGGACTGAATAGTACGGGGGTCGTGGAGGTATGTAAAGTAAAAATCTTACATTAAAAACATGTATTCAAAAAAAAACTTGGGAAAAAGTTGGAACTTTGACCCCCAATATCTCCGAAACTAGAAGGTTCCCAGGTATGGTCTAGAACCAAAATATTATCGCAAAGTCGGGGAGAACAAGTGCCTATCGGCTTTGTTAAGGGTCTATACACCCTTTGTTAGCAACCCTATGATGTTCTTCAGAAAAGTCAGGTAGTACTCACAACCGGCGCGGTGCGTGTATGACCAGTACGTGTATGAACATGGACGAGGCGTAAGGAGTTTGTTAGGATCATGTTTTAAGTTTTCTGGCTACGTCTAAAAAAAAAAACTCTCTGTGAGAGCAAATGAGCTCATCCACCACGCTTGCACGGTGCGGATTGATAGTACTTTTTAGCACTGTTAGATTGAACAAACTCAAGTCATTTATTTCAATTAACTTTTGAACTGTCAGAGAGTTGGTCAGTTCGTCTAAAAGTTTAAGCTAGTTGTCAGTTCCTACGCGAATTTTTCGTTGAGAAGAACGTGCAAGTCATTTGTTAACTATTTTTTTTAATCAACCTTAAAACTATTGTGAAAACAATTTTTGGAACAGAGTTCGAAAAACATAAAATAAACACCTGTAATCCCCGAAGGGGTAGGCAGAAGTGTACCTAATAGTACATTCACATTTCGCCAGTTATGTTTAAGTCCCATGTAATAGGAGGCGAGCCTACTGCCATCAGACGCGCACAAATCCAGACTCTGTGGCTGCTTTTAAGAAATTCCTGGTGGATAACCCAATATCACGGCGGACCTGGGAATTGAGTTCAGGACCTCGTGCTCAGCAGTCGTGATTGTAACCACAGTATTAAAAAGGAAATTTTTAAATCAGAACGTAGGTTAAAATATTTTAATGGGTACAGTCGACTGCATGTCCTAGGTACAACTTAGTCGTAGAACAGACTTGCAATAAAATAAGAGGCCAGCTTGGCCACTTGTGGGTCACTGACATGGGGTCTACTCAAAAATTTAAAAAAAAAACAAGAAAGTGAGGCAACAATGAAATAATTTTATAATAAAGATAACAACATAGATAAATGATAACGATAAATAATGGGTGTACCCTGTCCTTAGTATAAGATAATACTTATTTATTGATAAGCTCGATACAAATATGATGCGATGCATCCATAATATAAATACAATCCTACATGGATTTGCTATAGTATAACTTAACGAACGTGGATGGCAAGGGAATATCACTCTCATAGCGTTTCTACAGGCTGTGACAGAATAAGCGCAATATCTCTTAGGTTCAGATTCCGACCATCAAACTGGAAAACTTTCAAAGAAACATGGGTCGAAAATTGAGATATTTTGAGCCGAGGAAGTCCAAATTTTTCTTTTACGACCCTAGTTTAAATTTCACCAGGATTAACTATGTGAATTGATTTTTTTCATCCGTGTCCCAACCAATTGTATATGCCTTGGTGTAGCTTTATCATTTACGACATTTAACAGACACCAGTGATATTTCGGTAACGTAATTGACATTTAATAACTAATCAAAATCAGAGAAGCCATAAAAACACCATCCCGCATTCCATACTTTAACAAAGGATAACCCATTAAAATCCAATCTAACTGTACCATCAACCGCACTTATAAGTAACAATTTTATGATAGCACTTTTATTTCGTAGCAGAATGGACGTGTCTTGATTTCTTTTCTTCTTTTGGAAATTAAAAATCTACTTTGCTTTCTGGACTTGCCGATAAAATTGTTCTTATGTTAGCTGGAGCCTTGTATGGCATGAGTATGTGATGTTGATAGTTTTGCGTTTGCATGTAGATCGCTATAAAGTAGAGGAAGATCAGAGAAATGATGGATGGACAGTTTGAAAGATGATGTGGCTAGAAAAGGACGGACTACAATGATTAAGAAGTCGGGATGAAAAAAATATGCTGGCTGACCACAGATAATTTGGGACAAGGGCAGAGAAATGATAATTATAACTGTATGCTAGTTTTTAACCGTTACCTGTTCAAATGTGTTACTTTCTCTGACAAATAAACACTTTTTCTTTCTTTCATCGTAAGGACGTTTTGTAGGTCAATATGTATATTGTAACTACTGATGTGCGTTTAACTGTACAAGTTAAATCATAATCTCGCTTCACGACTATTTTATTGTGACTAATGTACTTGTTAGATGTAGGTCGGGATTGGAACTGTGACGTCACAAATGGGGTTATTTACTACCTCATCATTTATAATCTGTGTAAGACAAAGTTATGGGTCAGTTAAGCTTTGGTTGTATAACTAGCAGTGGGTCATGGGTTCAATTCCCGCGAGTATCAAATATTACTAAGTTATAGTGGTTCCATATCTGGCTGTTTGTACAATCAAGAAATGTAAAGGATAAGCATATTAGGACAATTTTTTATTATCTAGGCTGTTTTCACTTAATGTTTTATTACTAAAAGAATTAGCAGAGAAGGACCCCATTGTGATTGAAAGGGAGCTTATTGATATCAACTAGGCTCAAATTTAGGCAGGGACTATAATTATACTCCACACCCTTCTGGGTATCGAATCGAACTCAGCACAAAGCTCTGCAGACGTGCTCTTAACTACTACACCAACGAAACAACGCATTTAAAATCCAAATAGCTTTTACAGAAAAATAACGCATGAATAAAACATTGTTCGGAGCACATCGGCTATCATAGGCTTATTCTCCCAGCGATCGGTTATCGGATTATTTCCTTAATAGCTTTTTAATGGATCTCTTCCAATGTATTTTTTAAACCTTTGTATTACAGAATATTAAAGTTTCTAATAATAATGGAAGGTGGCGAAGGATTATTTTATGCAAATGATGAAGTAGCACGACTTAGTTTTTTCTGCCGTGTACTTACGGCGCCAGGCATAAAAAGCAATATTTCTATCACTTTTTTTGTCACTCATTTCTCAGTGAAAGCCTCTTTCTGAGGACGGATTTTAATCGAAGCGGATACCACCGGAATGGAGGAGACGTGCGGAAGTCGGCCAATCGCATCGCTTGAGATCCACATCGCGTCTCTCGTCTCACCTGTGATTGGCCAAATCCTGCATGTCTCCTCTCAGCTTTGTTGGCAACCGGGTTTAGAAAGAATCTGTCACACATGTACGAGTGGCAAAGATAGTGGCACTACAAAGCCAAACTTTTTTTTTGAGTGTTTGGCGTAACAGAAACACAAAACAGTTTGAATCTGATGATACAAACATGACAAGAAAACCAAAAGTATGTCAAAAATATTATAAAACACCTACCTATGACCTAACCTTTTTAAAATTCAAACTAGCAACCCCCGTTACATTTTACAGTATGGCAACACCCACAAGGTCGTCTTTACAAATGATTCATTCGCCGCTCACCTAAATGAGAAGTCATTGCCAGAAACAAAAACTCAGAAGGTCGCACAACAGTTATTTAATTATCTTGAATTTCCAATCTGCGTGCGCGCCGTTTGGTAAAGTTTTTAAATACTCACCCAATGAAAGAGGTAACTGATGAAAGTATTGCTATGTTGGTTACGTTTCCTTTTGTGTTATTTTTTTTTCAAAATGGTGACAATTGTGCTAATTGCTACAAGAGTTCTTATTTTGTAGTGCTAGCACTGATGGCAGTTTTTTTTGCATGTTGTGTTGTTTCATTTTATTATGTGGTGTTCATTCTTGACAATAAAGAGAAAAACTATGCTGAGGATTATCTGTTATTTACGTTGTTTTAAGGCTCAAATAAGTTATGCAATGACTAACAAATATGTATAAATATAAATTGTAACTTTTGCAGACGTATTTTATTCGAAAAGAACAATTCTATTGACATTTTAATCGAGAATACAATAAGAAAAAGTCCTGTGAACCGTTTAACTCTAATAAAAGATGGTGTAAAATATTTTTTATCCGTGAAATTGCCTTTGGATGGCGAATTTACGCTGTCACGTACGGAAATCGCAAAAAATACATGATTCAATTAAGGCTCACGACTGACGATTCACTCAAAGATCAAAAACCAATTCAATTATGTTAAAAGCTAAAGATTTCGTCGTTTCAAGCTGATTTCAATGCACAATGTCAACGATTACAGTTTTTTTTTTTGCAAATTACGTTCTACTGCGGTCGATTTGGTTATTAACATTTCAGCTTCACAAAGCGAAATATAAATAAAAGTTTAAAAAAATACACAACCTAATTAAATTCTCGTAAAAAAACTTCACATTATCACAAAACAGTATTCAGAACACATTTTTTTAACATAACCTACAAACTTACAAAGCGTATTTCGCAAACAAAAGGTTAACAAAATTAAAGTTGTTACTACAGTCAAAATTGAACCCTGTATAGATTGTTTTAGAAGTTATGAAAGATGCAAATACAAATTGGCGGGCGAGGTCTTTAACCTACGCTAACGGAGAACACCGTTAGTTTCCCGCGCAAACAATATGGCGGCGGAGGCAAAGGCTCGTGGCGTAAGTCCTATTTTTTTAATGGTGAAATCTATTTCTACAAATAAAATGAGGTGCAATACGGCTACTAATTGTTTTATTTGTTGGCTTAGCAATTAAAATTGAGGCTGGCGTTCTGGGCCCATGGAAATAGGAAAACTTTGTTCTTTAAACGAAAGTTGAATGAAAGTCATTGTTTTACTGAAATTGTTACGCCAGTTATGGGAACAACATAGGAAAAGAAAATTGAGGAGACCTTTGCCCAACATAGGTTAAAAATTGGAAACAGAAAGTTGGCAATATATTCTCGGAATACCACTTTTAAAAAAATAGACCCCGATCAATCTTTTGACACATCTCAAGAAAATGGCCTTGAAATTATGAGATTCATTGGCCAATACCAATAAATTAATTTAAATCTAGTTAATTAGCAATTTATGCGAATTTGTCAAGCACGAAATACTGTTGTGAACTTGTGAAAGTCGTTGAGCGTTTAGTCGTCCGTTAGCTCTGATTAGGGTTACCGCCGGGATTTGTTCAGACATAGCCAGCTTTTTGGCCCTTAGTCCGGAATTATTTTCTTTTTCAAAAGTAGTATGTAAGGATAGTAAATAGGTACTGAAAAAAAAATGAACAAAATCAATGAATACTGAAAAAATAAAGACTTAAAAGTAAAATGTCCTACCTTTTTGTCAGGACTACAAAATTTTTGAAATGGCAGCCCTAGCTCCGTTACTATGGCAACGTCTACGAAATAATTGGATTAATAGAAGGAATAAAATATTTTAGTCAACGAAACGAAAAATAATTCGAGAAAAAATTGGGTATTGATAGAGAAATAAACGTATTTTCTTTCAAATTCGTCCCAATTACATGGAATTGTGACGTACTTGAAATAAAATACTTTTAACAGAATTAAAAACATGAAATAAAATACTTTTAACAGAATTAAATGTACAGTTAGGAGAAAAAGTAATTATAAAGATTGACACCCTAAGTAAATTTTTTCGCGTAAAATGACAGACCGAAAAGGCAATAATTTTATACGTCTTATAAAGTATAAAAGTGTGTTGATAGTCAATTTGCAAAGCAATCAATTTCTATAACTATCCAATAGTAGACTGCTATAGACATGTTGACGTGAGAAAGCTACTATACAACCACATACGGCCTGTTTACTGCCATCAACACATTCGAACGATTTCAAACTTTATCACAATGGGGTAAACTTGTTTTTGTGTTGGCATATTTGAAGTATATTATGTAGTAATCTATTACAGTATAACATATCCGGGCTACAATGGCTGCTAGTGAATTAAAAGGCTTGATTCACACTGTTAGTACTATTGTTGGATAACAATGGGCAAAGCGTAGGTCAGCCGTGAGTGACGACCCGGCCTAGTTTATGTATGGTGAATGATTTTTATGCTTTTGTTGTTTTTGGTTTACGTTAAAATTGAGTTTAACTTACGCAAAATCAGCACCGCCGAGCAAACCAACATACCTGAGAGATATTTCTTTGCGGCATGTTGAGCAAAATCAGAGATCCATGAGCGGCATAAAACTCTAGAGACCAGGTTAGGCACTAACCATACAATAAAGAAAGAAGCACTTATTGAATGTCAAAAATGACATGTGTCAGTTTCCTTTTACTACTTCCTAGCGTTTTAACTGAAGAGCAGAAGTATACTGCCTTGTTGGTCGACTGGTCGTAAGCGCTAATACTGAGCTAGGGGCCGATTCAACGATTGTCTGGAGTCTGGATTTGTGCCCGGTTGATGGATGGCAATAGGGTCGTCCCCTAAACATGGGACTTAAATATTACTGGCGAAATGTGAATCTACTATTGTATAAATAACCTTTACAGGAAAGAAGTGTGATGTCATGTATGTTTTAGTTCAATTACACACACTTTTTAGGGACTATGCCATTTCTATGCTATCAAAATAAGAATAGTAAGATCAACCGCACATCTGTAGTAAACACTTGAAGTACGAAAACCGCTATTTCTCACTGCTACAAAATAATAGCGCTGTCAAAGCCTAAATTGTTACATGTCCATGCGTCTGACTGTACTCTATAAATAAACGTGTCATTGTTTTTGTCTTCTTTTTTCAAATTTGGAATGACTTGTTTTTTTTTCTTGTTCCAGAAATTGTAGTGGTGTCGTCTAATAATCGATTAGAAGTTCGGTACACTAATGCTAGGGTTGCATGTCTAACAGTCATAGTGTTGCCAGCTTATCGCCTAATAGCATCTAAGTAACCCATTTCTTACCCGATCGCTGACGTAAGCACGAAGTTTTGTAGGAAACATTATTTTCCATCACCGCTTTTCTTAAAACTGTGAAGGAAAACATCGTGAGGGAGGGAAGTGGCACGTCCTAGAACCAAAAATTCTAAAACATGCTGGTATGCACCAACATGCAGTGCGACGGCGTGGTGGATTAGGGCATATCAGCCTGTGGGGTTCCCACTGCTGGGACACAGGCCGCCTCTCTATGAGAGGGAGTGGGCTGTAATTTACCACGCCGGTGCGGGTTGTTCACCGGCACTTATCTTTGAGTATTTGGTTTTAAGATCCGCCACATGGTTTCCTTACGAGACCAAACGAAAGAAATCTTCACAAACCGAAAATATCTTCTAGACCTGCAAACGTAAGCAATCTATGCATACAAATAAATAAAATTGATTTGTGTGTTTGTTTCAAATTACAGCTATATAATACGGTACTCAGTAAAAAGAACGATATTTAATCGACTTCCAAAATGAGGTTATCAATTTGTCTGAGTTTTTAACATTTTTGTCTGTCTGTATGTTCCGACTAATCTCCGAAAAAGCTGGACCGATTTTGACGCGACTTTTACTGGCAGATAGCAGAAGTTCGAAGGAGTAACTTGAGGATCTACTTTTATTTTAGAAAAAGGATTAGGGTTCCGTCCAAAAAAAAAAAAAAAATTCATAACAAATTACGATTCAAAAAGGGAAGTAATATTTTTGATGCGAACCAAGGTCGCGGGCAACAGCTAGTAAAACATAAAAAAGACAATAATTTCAACTCGACATTTCAAGTCAGAAAGTATCGTATACCCTTCAACCTTTCCCCCTAAAAATAATTAATTAAAAATAAGAGATAACCTCAAAAAGAAAAACTCTTTTGTCTTTTAATCAACATTTGGCGGAAAAACGTAGCTTTTCCTTAATTTATGGATCTTTAATACTTCGGAGAGGATCCCTTATTCGTAATTAAGGACGATAGATTCATTTTTAATGATAAAATGTCAGATATTAAATAAATATTAAGCTTTGCTACCCTGGTGTAGTGGTCGCAAGCGCTGCTGTTGAACCTGACCACATGGGTTCGATTTGCAAACTGTGACCGGGTTTTTCTTTTTTGCGAGCGTCATAAAAAGAAAAAAAAAATAGATAAGGGGATATGATAGTCATATCCTCGGGGACAGTGCAAATCCGCGCAACTAGCATTGGATAATTATTATAACTAGAAGACGGGATATTTACCATGTTTATTGTTGTACCTTTGACAGCCGTTATAGGTAGTCAGTGGCCCAAAAAGTCTGACAACCAGTCTTACCAAGGAGTATCGTATTACCCAGTACTAACTGGGTTGTGGAGGTCAGATAGGCAGTCGCTCCATGTAAAATATTGGTATTCAGCTGCATCCGGTTAGACTGGAAGCCGACCCCAACATAGTTGGGAAAAGGCTAGGCAGATGATGATGAAGAAAGAGGGTAGACCGATTTGTCTGCTCATAAACACCCACCCGCAATAACTTCAGTTTATCCGTGATCATGGTGCTTGCAACAGCGCCGAAATATCGGGAACTCAAAGAAAACAATAAACATGGTAAATATCCCGTCTTCTAGTTATAATAATTTTAGTGACCATGAAAGTTTAAAAATAGATTTCTACTGTTAACAATACATGGAACACATGAATTGTTACTATTCATGTAAAAATGAGGTCAAAAACCGTTGAAATAAAAAAAAATACTTATAACCGTCCCCTGTAAACCTACACGTAGTGCAGATACGCGCACTTTAGGTATAATAGATTCGCGGATTTACACTATCCCCGACGATATTCGATCTCTATAGTCAGATGTTATCAAAATCAATGTAAAAATAATAAAAAACACATTACCCTCTGTTTAGGCTCCGTCGTAGTTGGAAAGAAATATACTGGGTATACCACCCGTCATTTGAGGAAAAATAACAAACTTGTTTCAGTAATAAAATAAAAGGTGTACTACTTAAAATCATAAGGAAGCTTCCATATTTTCTAAAGAAGTTCTTATTATTCGTACAAAATAATCACTCAGAGAAAAAGAAAATAAATGTCCCCTGGAAAAGGGGGCCAGCGAGGAAAAGTAAAAAAAAAACAATCTGTTTATTTCCACATGCATTCATACAATTATTACAAAAAATAGTAACGCTCAATCTTTTTGAGGCAAGATTATGTGCGCTATCGATAAACATTTAAAGTTTAAGGCTGCGGTTCCACTGAGGCGGAGCGGACCAGAGCGGAGACGAGCTGTGCCGCGAGTCACCAATCACATGGCTTGAAAAGAGATTCCGAGTGGATTTCAAGCCATGTGATTAGTGAATCGCGGCACAGCTCGTCTCCGCTCTGCCTCAGTGGAACCGCAGCCTTAAGATGGAAGCGCCTGGGCGGCCCGCGACATTCAAATCCCTTAACGCAATACGCAGATCAGTGCCACACGCATGTAGCTACAGAACCGCAACCACCAAAATCACCGATACAATCCTCCAGGCCCATGCAACCCCATCCAATAACTATTTCATGAAAATGTCACTCAGCGGCCAAACGAACCTAGAGGGCCGCAGTGTTCTTGTAAATCAATTTACAGTAATAAATATCATTTACTAAACCTTGCACTTTCCGAAGAAATCTGTCTCGACAAAATTTTATTTAAAAACATACAAAATCATACTCAAACGTGTTACGAGATAAAGCGACACATAAAATATTATTACCATCATACAGACCACAGAACGCTTGTCAACATCCGAAACATTCTCATTAAAATGCTAATTAATAAATTAACATGATTTTACGTAACGTGCTAATTAACTTGGTATGGGGGGGAGCGATCTCGCTATGAAGTAATTGACAATCGATAGTATCGGAGCAGAGGGTATTGAGGTGGTATAGAGCGCTATCAATATTGGTACACATAACATCACGGTTTGTAATCCCCGAAGGGTTAGGCAAAGGTGACCTTAACAAGTACACCTTTCGCCTTTACACTTTGATTAAATCACTCAAAGCTTTATTTTTATTTGTATAATGTAATTCAAAGAAAATAATATGCCGATATTAGTTTTATGAATGTAAACAAAACAATGGCTTAAATTAAATAGAAATGTTCTAATCTGTATAATTGTAATAAAAAAAGAAATTTGTATACTTTACCACGTAAAACACGTACGGACCTACCCTACCCTAGTTCACTAAGAACTTGCATGCTCAATTTGTGTGTAAACGCATATTTTTAACAAATAAAATATCTTTATTTGTTAAAAACATTTAAAGCCACAGCAACCAATGTTATGTAATCGTAAAACAACGTTGTCGTACCGTGCGCAGTAGGACTTACAGAGAGAGTCTATTACTTATTCATACCCTAATGCGTAACATTTCATTTGGGATAAGCCATATTAACGGAAATTAAGAAGGTTCCTTGAGTGCTTTCCTGAAGAAAGATGAGAGTTGGACTAATATAATAAATTGCATTTAATTGGAAATAGGCTCAGTTTCATCAGATAGGGATCTAATATCAGTAACTTTGAATAAGAAAGTATCAATTAATGTTAATGAGTTCAAGAAGTCGAACAGGCTGTATTTCATAAATCAAATAGTTTCTATTGTCTCGTTAATTCGTCGTAATTAAACGGAGAACTTTTATTTATTTTTTGACAGCTCATCAATGACATTGACAGGTGTCAGTCAATACCATAATAAATTCTGAGACTTCTCTGAGTTTTGAAAAAGAAAGCTTGTCGCTGAATCTTACATGGGTATAAGTTCCATTTTTACATACAAACATACACTTACGTTTTTTTCCCATGGAAGTAGACAAAAACTACAGAACGCCTGCTACGATCCTTACATACTCCACCCTTCCATTTTAAACTTCAGAAGCTCCGATAAAGACAGAAAATCCAATATCAGATCATCCAGTTCAGCAAAGATTAAAAACACTTCTATTTTTCTTCAAAATTCTCAGCCTCACACATCCGCACAGCTGACGACGCCGCCTCAACGAACAGGAAAGAATTTTAAAAAAGGAGCCCTAAGTTTCCCGCGTGTCATTGACAGATGCGTCCAAAATGGCCGCTAGCGGTGTTGCCAGTAATAAATATTCAACGATTTATTGCGTGTTGTGTGTTTTAACAAATGATGGGTGTGTATTGTGTTTTTAGTATTGAAATTAATTAACTAGCAAGAGTTATGTATGGCTGCGTTCAGGAGAATAGGTAATGCGGAAAATAGGTCAGTTCCGGTTCCCATGGGGGCCGTAAAACATGAACGAAGGTTTTCTGACAAGTGAATAAATATTTACAAGTATCCAGTTTGGTAATCCATCATTTTATACTCCAATGTATGTATGTTACATTTGAGAACCGTGTTTTTGGCAAGTTTATTACCAGACTTTATACAGTCTCTTTGGGGTCAATGCCCGTGAATCCATTTTCGCTGCCATTCTCAAAGAAAAGCAGATCATCATCATTATTTTGATACTATCCCAATTCATTTGGGGCCGGTGCAGCCTGTCTTCTTTACTCGTCATATCAGCAGACACATCTTGGTTAGCCTTTTCATCCTTCACACGAAGTCCTCAGTTCAATACTGCTCATTGAATAGATGAATGGCCTTTCACAATCTCTCAAAACAGTTGACTGCAGTGAAGGATTCTTTCTCTCTTTTTAAATAAATAACACAGCCATAGAGGACTAAGCCTGTCTTATCAACTGAACCCAGCCACACTGAATACAATTCACACCTCTCCTCATTATTTTTAACCCTGGCAACTCTATTCAAATTCCATTTTTTAGGGTTCCGTTCCAACGGTCCCCTTGTTACTAAGTAAGGCTCCGCTGTCTGTCTGTCACAGAGCTGTATCTTTTGAACCGTAAAAGGTAGACAATTTTTATTACTCATCATCATCATTCTCCTGTCTTTTTACCAATTTATTTGGGGTCGGCGCAGCATGTTTTCTTCTTCCGTACTTCTGTATTACTCGTCATTATATTACTAATTACTATGGCCGCTAATAACTAAAACAACATCAGTTCCAGACCCATACATACTAACAACCTAATTTATAACTTTATTTTATTTAAGGAAAGTTAAATAAAATAAAGTTATAAATTAAAGGGGGGGGGGGGGGGGTAAATCATTGAAGTATTAAAAAAATGTAGTGTGCAATATTGTACGGTGTTGCGGAACCCTACATTTACGAGTCCGACTCACAGGTGCCCGTTTTATAATTTTTAAATCGACTAACAAACGCGACCACGTCGGCTCCTATTTTCTTTTTTAGTCGATTTTTATAACAACAAAATGGCGCCTCGTCGAGTGCTGCCATTCAGTTGCTCTTAATTAATGTTTGTAGAGTAATTAATCCTGCCTCGTTGGACTGCTCAGCAGGTCGGCAAAGTGTTATTGCGTTTTTCTGTCAGGAATTTCTCAGTAGCAGCCTAAAGTTGTGCCCGGTTGATGACAATGGGCTAGCCTCCTATTACATCATCATCTGCCTAGCCTTGTTTTATTGGGATCGGCTTCCAGTCTAACCGAATGCAGCCGAATACCAGTATTTTACATGGAGCGACTGCCTATCTGACCTCCAGAACCCAGTTAGCACTGGGTAATACGACAGCCCTTGGTAAGACTGGTTGACAGGCGTTCGGGCTCATTAGGTACATGGCACTTAAACATAACTGGCGAAATGTGCGTGTACTACTAATTACACCTCTGCTTATCCTTCGGGGATTACATGATGTTATGTTGTTTTTATAAAAGGCTGGCGCCTCGTCGAGTGCTGCCGCTATTCAGTTGCTCTTAATTAACGTTTGAAGAGTAATTAATTCGTTGTGACGTCATTTCTCGTGTGTGCGGGAGCTGTGGGAGCTGTTGTGAGTACTGGCGGAGTTGTAATCTTGTTAAGAGTTGGAAGAAGATATTATGTGTCATGCATTAGGAGGGCTACATGCTTGTTTCAGCGATATTCACTGCGGTAGATCTCTCTGGATCGAATAATTTGGAAGACATAGGGAGAGGCCTTTGTCCAGCAGTGGGATGACACAGCAGTAACAGATACATAATGTCGAACAATACAGCTGACCCGAACTTTGAGGTATTTTTCTATCTTCTTTTTGCGTGTTGTTAGTGCCTATCCTGGTGTCAGAGTTTTTATGCCGCCCATGGGCCTCTCGAGGTTCTGACTTGTCTTTACATGCCGTCGAGAAATATCTCTCAGACATGTTTGGTTGTTGGTATTTTTCTATCGAGACAATGTTATGGAATCGCGTTTTCAAAACAAGTAAAACTTAGAAGTAGACCTCAAGTTTGTTATTATATAACAAAGCTGTTACAGTAATATTAAAACGAGAGCCAGTCAATTGTCGCATATTCGGCTCCTGCTAATCGGCAAATTCCGTTCAGGATCGAATGCTTCTGAATTATGTTCGGGTCGTCTCGACTAAAGCCGAGTGGCTTTTTCCTGAACCCTTACCTCTGTACAAATGTCCGTTAAATGTTACGCAAAAATATTTAATTTGTTTTTCCGCAAATATTAATTCTTGCATAATATTACACCCACAACACAACTCACAGTGATACCTGATTTCATAACATAACATTTTGCTGTCCGCCAGTACCAACCGAACCGAACCGAACACGTGTAAGCACCTCTTAACATTATCAGCGCGTAACAGAATATGTTTCAAGTTTCCGTTAAACATAACAGAGAAGAGACAAGTGAATGATGATTTGGTTAAAGAGCTTTTAAATGGAGAAAACGCATTTTAACATAACAAGGATTTGCCTGACACAAGTCAAAAGTGGTTTTGGCCGATTAACAGTTTTGACTGTAACATATAATACTGAATTCAAATAAAATTCGAGTATACTTTTAAAATTGGAATAGGCGTGTCTTGCGAAAATTAATTTTTGACAGTTGCTCCACACACGAACTAAGGACGTCAAATTAATACCATAGACAACATCTAACTTTCTTGGAAGCCGCCCTAAGTGGTTTCTCCAACCACTAACAGCCTGATGAAAACTTATAAAAAACGAAGCACCAATTAAAACCAGAATATTAATTAAAATAAATTAATTACTACCACAGAGTAGGTAAATAAAACAGACTGATTTAATTGGGATCGTAATAACAAGTTAATTGCGACTTCTACTCTGTAAATATTAATTTAACTTGAAGCTTGACAAATATATCAATTAATTTATTACTTTAAGTACAAATTGTAAACATGTACTTACGATATTTTTAGACGAGAAAATTATGACTGCTTCGATGGTCTACTGGGGCTGAAACCGGGCAAGTGCGAGTCGGACTCGCGCATGAAGTGTTCCGTACCATCGTATTATAGCTAGGGGAGCATCCTTTGATTTTTAATTTATTTTTATTAGTTGATGTTACAGTGGCAACAGAAATACGCATTCTGTGAAAATTTCAACTGTCTATCTATTACGGATCATGAGATACAGCCCGCTGACAGACGGACGGACAGCGGAGGCTTAGTAATAGGGCCCGTTGGGTTCGGAACCCTAAAGAAGGGAGACCCAGTAGTGGGTGATTCCGGGCTCATACCGGGTGTAAACAGACCCTTCACGAAGCCGTCAACCAAGCATTCTGTACATCAAACTAAGTAACTTTACGCAAAAATTATTGCTGGGAATCGACTTTTTTTTTTTGGGGTGAAATATCACGTTTTACGGTAGGACTCGATGGAAAGCACTCATAGGATTGTGCTGATGAGTGGATTGAATAGTACGGGGGTCGTGGAGGTATGTAAAGTAAAAATCTTACATTAAAAACATGTTTTTAAAAAAAAACTACTAAACCCAATATCTCCGTAACTAGAAGGTTCCCAGGTATGAACAAAAAAATGATCGCAGTGACGGGGAGAACAAGTGCCTTTCGCTTATGTTAAGGGTCTATTTACACCCTTTATAATAATGATGATGGTCTAGTCGCAAGCGTTACTGCTGAACATAGGGTTCTGTGTTCGATTTCTAGGTAGGGCAGTATTATTGTTTTTTTTTGTAAGTTCGCATAACAACCAATCAAGTTGTGCACTTCTCACTATTAGCAGATCTCTCATTGTTCGGGAAGTCTATATAAAGCGAGATCAAGTTATACTGGTTGTGTACAACTTGGTATCTCGCCGTCTGTGCAGTAATTGTGCCGATAGTCGTGACGGCTAATGGCTTTATAGCCAGAAGCCTCGACCAACATCTGAAGAGGTTCTCGCAGTATTGCGCTAATTCTGGACACGTCGCGTATTGTTTAGAGGTTCCTCTCACTTTGAGGGGTATCCCGGAGCCCCATGTAATAGGAAGAGGGCGATTGGGGAGGGTTTCCTATTACTTAACATAAACATCACTTCTGTAATGCACGGGTAAGGCAGAGAGGTATCTATTTTATGTTTAAGTCCCATGTAATAGGGGGCGAGCCTATTGCTATCAACCGGGCACAAATTCCGACTCCGTGGCTGCTACTGAGAAATTGCTGATGGAAATCCCAACATGGGAATCGAATCCAGGACCTCGAGATCAGCAGTCGCGCTTGCGAATCACTAGACCAACGAGGCAGGCTTCCGCAAAACTAAAATAGATCTGCTGTCCATACTTTGGTATTGAACTTGATTTTCCAGAACGGTGACCCTAATTTTCGTTGCCATAAGGTTTATGTAAGAGATCAAAGGACTGTAGAAATGGTTCAAACCTTTTACCTGATGAAGCATTTACAAGGAGCTTTACCTATTATACTTACTATAGAAGAAATTAATTTGAAACCAATGAGGTCTCAATTTTTATTAAAACCTTTTTACACCGTCCGCTGCTTTTGAAGAAATGAACTCAAACGAATGGAAACGATACTTGAACTTACAACATTCTAATTAATCCTACTGAAATTCTATTCAATTTAGAAAAAAAAAGGTAAAATACCCGACCGTGTAAAAAGCTGGAAACTTTTGATCCTACCTGAATTCAAATTAGCAAATAAACTGAGGGAAATAAATACCTTCACAATAAATTACTTTTACACTGAGCTACAACAGTTGCTTTAAAGTCGCCATCAAGTTACCACAAACTGTCAAATGTCCTCATTCGATTTTGAACTTAACATTCAACATTTTATTGTTTAAAATCATTTGGAGAAGTTTGACAGTTTGGTGTAACTTGATGTGCTGGCGACTGTACAGTCATCATCGACTTTTACCAACTATGTTGGGGTCGGTTTCCAGTCTACCCGGATGCAGCTGAATACCAGTATTTTACATGGAGCTACTGCCTATCTGACTTCGACAAACTAGTTACTGGGTAATGCCCCCTTGGTTCAGATTAGCTATCAGACTTTCGGGCTTATAACCGCCCTTAACGACTGCCAAAGATCTACAAATGAAAGCGAGGCACGGAGGGGTCTCCGTATATTTGATGATAACCCACCCACGAAGCGACCTAGGCAATCGTTGCCTAACCTTGAAGACCGACCCACGCGGCTGTTGTTATTTAGCCAGGATACTTCCCGGTTAAAAAGTTATCTGGCTATATGAAGAACTGCCGTTACTCTAGCTAGATAATTAGTTATTAGACGGCACGGTTGGAGCAGTGGCTGAGCGATTGTTTGCTGCGCTGCGTGTCTCGGGTTCGATTCCCGCACGGAACAGATGTTTGTATAGCCTACTAGTTGTGCTGGGTATGGCTGTTTGTAAGTGAGTTTCAACATTTATAAACGCACCCACGATACAGGAGAAATTACTAGTGTGGGACAAGGTTTTTATTTCTTAGGAAAAAAAAAGTCATTACAATGTTGCCAGCAACAAAACCGCGCAACAAAAAAGTCGCTCACTGCGTAAACATCCTAAATTCCTGACACTGCCTCAATTAACTTAATTACTGCTTTTTTCTTTTCTATTACAAGGTTTCTTTCTTTTATGAAAGTTCTCCTTTGTTTCACAATTAGCTGGCAGTTGTTAATGGAATTAGATACTTGCTGCTTTTCTGTGTGGTGGACGTGGAATGTCAGAAAGAAGATCATTCAGTCATTGTTTTTAGTGTTTACAGAAAATAAAACTGCCTTGTTGGTGTAGTAGTCGCAAACGCGACTGCTGAGCATGAGGCCCTGGGTTCGATTCCCGGGTCGGGCAAAGTGTTATTGGGTTTTTCCATCAGAAATTTTTCAGTATTTGGCAAAGGCTTGCTAAGGCTTGCTCCCTTTTACATGGGACTTAAACATAACTGGTGAAATGTGGGTGTGCTATTAGGTACACCTCTGCCTAACCCTTCGGGGATTACAGCCGTGATGTTATGTTATGTTATTTAGTAATTTGCAGAAAATAAAACTGGTTCGTTGGTATAGTGATCGCAAATGCTTTTGCTGAACACGAAGTTTTGGGTTCGTGTCCCAGGTCGGACAAAGTGATTTTTTTTATTTTTTAGCACTCCGGTGTCTTGAATTTATACCCGGTTGATGGTAATGGGCTTGTACCCTATCACATAACACATAAAACAGTTTTAATTTTTGACCTACAAAGTCGAATAAATTGTGAAAAAACATTTAAATTAAAAATAAGCGAACCATTATGATATCGTCCTGGCACTTAAAATGTTTGGGTACATACGATATGATATGACTAATGTCCTTTTAACTAAAAGGGAATAGAAACAAAGGTTTTTGTGTAACACTAGTTACGTCAAGGGAAAAGAGGGTAGGTCATTGCGCTGGCCTTTTGTCGTGCGTCATACACCCTGAGGTAAGGTAAAAGGTTATGTTAAACTGTCATGTTGTTTTATGAGGAGCTCGTGGCTAAATAAAAACAGCCGCTCGGGTCGAACTTCAGGTTAAGCCACGCTTGCCTAGGTCGGGCCGAGGATGGGTGACCGTCCATTACATGCCGGGTTTCTTCCGTGCCTCGGAAAGCACGTTAAGCTGTTAGTCTCGGCTGCCATTTGTAGATCATTGACAGTCAGTCAGTGGCCCGAAAGTCTGACAAGCAGTCTTAACAAGGGGTACCGTATTACCCAGACTAACTGGGTTGTGGAGGTCAGATAGGCAGTCATTCCATGTAAAATACTGATACTCAGCTGCATTCAATTATACTGGAAGCCGACCCCATAAAATTTGGGAAAAAAAAGCCAAAACAGATGGTGATATGGCTAAAAAGGGGGTGACCGCTGAGATATCTACTAACAGATAAGTATGGAAGAAGAAGACATGCTGCGCCAACTTCAAATAATTTGGAATAATTGCAAGATAATGATAGTAAAAAAATTACGGATGAAAAACCTAGGCAACGAACCGCAACTATTTTTAAGCGCAACTAAATTATTCCTCGAAGCGCAACCATTAGTTGCGCTCACAAATTCAAATTAAAAATATTATTTTTATTCCTCAAAGCGTAACTATGATAAAAAAAAAATATTCTCGAAGCGCAACGATTAGTGGCGCTTCGAGAAATAATTTAGTTGCGCTTAGTTGGATGCGCTTAAAAATTGTGGCGCTTTGAGGAACACCCCCAAGACGCTCAACAAACGCGGTTACAATGACTACAGGCAGACACAAATCAATACTAATCTAGGCTTTCAAATAGTTGATCCCTACAACCGCTAATAACCTATTAAACACGTAAATACTCATCAAAATTAATCCTACACCGCTGATTATCAAACACAATGTTTGTCAAACAGTAATGGTTTTCGGTTTTCATTATATAAGTTGATTTTCGACTGCCTCGTTAGTCTAGTGGCCGCAAGCGCGACTGCTAAGCATGAGGTCCTAGATTGGATACCCAGGTAGGGCAGTGTTATTGGGTTTTTCTATTAGAATATTAATTCAAATCGGCTGATCGTGCATTATTAGGGCATAACATAACATCACATCTGTAATCCCTGAAGGGTTAGGCAGAGGTGTAAATAATAGTACACCCACATTTCGCCAGTTATGTTTAAGTCCCATGTAATAGGGGGCGAGCTTACTACCATCAACCGGGTGCAAATCCAGGCTCCGTGGCTGCTACTGAGAAATTCCTGATGGAAAAACCCAATAACACTTGGCCCGACCCGGGAATCAAAACTACTCTAGTTATGTGTTATAAACAGTCTCGAATTATGTGATATCGTTTTTGGTTTTCATAATTAGTCGATTTTATGCAAATCATTGACCCGCGCCCCTAGCAAACCACAGAGTATAGAGTACGAAATAAAACGCGGGAAATGTATTTTCTAGTTTCTAACCGTCATTTATCATACTGCACGTGTTCTCCAGGGCTGCCACTTGAGAAATTGCGAAATGAGATAGAAAAAATATTGAGATTAGATTTTACATTGGTGGTCCGTATTTTATCTTTGTTTTTCTTTACATGTTTGTATCAGTTCTAAAAGTGATTGATTGTCAATGTTTTTGTTTACAAAAGATTCCCTGTGCGTCGTCTATCAGTCAAGTAACTGTTTTCTATTCTGATATTATAAAAAGGTAATTTTTCAGAGTTTGTAATTTAGGATGTAGTAATCTTCGGATTTGCTGAACCGACTCCGAAAATTCTCTCACTAACGGGAAGCGATATTATCCCAGAGTGTCATAAGGCTACATTTAAAACATTTCCGTAGGATAAACGATCATAACAGGAGCAAAACCGCGGGCAAAACGTGTATTTCTTAAAATTTGCTTTCTTAGGCTTGCGTTTGGCCGTAACTCGCCTGATGTGAAGCGATGATGCGGCCTAGGGAGGAGCACGCTTGCCTAGAAGATACCGATTATAATGATCAGGGAACAAAGAATTCCACAGACTGGCGATACGCACTTTAAATGGGGAAGTATACCGCGTTGTTCGCACACAATAACCTGTAACTATAGGCAAGGTATAGACAGCAACCATGATGGGGTCCGCAAACGCCGATGCTTGCCGGGGCTGCGGGACTCTTCGAAAGAGATACCGCGGCTCTTGAACACAAAGGACAAAGAAGGAACATGGATGGGTTTTAGTCAGTAGAGGTCTGACAGTCCCTTCCACTCCACCCATAGCGGGAGGGTTTATTTGATGATTTCCCATAGTATAGAAAATAGCCGGACTGACAGATCATTTATTTCTTTTAAATATTTTTTCACTGTGGCAACCCTACGCTTCCCTCAAACGGTCGGAGTCTGTCCCGTTCCTAATTACTTGAGAACTTTGTTCTTACTCAGTTTATATCGTACCTTCCGCTTTACAGGACAAGTCGGGTGTAAACCGTAGCTTGAGTTTGTTTAATAGCTGTTCAATGGCGGTATTACTCGACATTTTAGTTCCAAGTTCTTTTTTAAAACGGTAAAAAATGTTTGATCCTGAATCGAAAAAATTGGAAGATAATGGTGGAGACGTTTGCGTCAGCAGTTCGCTAACTCCGAAGATGCAGACAATTCATCATCATATCAGCCCGGAATCATCCACTGCTGAGAACAGACCTCCCCTGTCTTCTGCCACACTTCCCGGTTCTGTGCGTCCCTCATATAGGTGTTTCCCGCGATTTTGACGATATCCTCTACACAACGAGCTTTAGAACTGGCCTGGTTTCTTTGACCAAACTTTGGTTACCACTCTGTCAAAACCTTGCTCCTTCGGTCTAACCAGATGTCTTGTCCAACTTCACTAGAGGCCTAGACTTTCGTCCGTCGACGGATTTCGTAAATACAGGCTATCAGTAAGAAAAAGAAAGAATGTCTTTTTGCTTAAGTTTCATGAGAAGCAGGAAGAGGTGTCAAACACAAACTCAAAGCATTTATTTCAATTAATGTCAGAAAAACAAAGAAGGCGAAGCTACAGTCCCAGACACAAGGTATAATAACTTGTGAAAGTACTGTAGTCGCACATTCCAAAGTGTAGGTCTCTATGGAGAAGAATGGGCAATAAACTCCATGGACACTCTTTTCAATCAAAATATTTTTACAAGATCTTGGTTACACACACATTTCGCCAGTTAAGTATGTTTTAGTGTTTTTTTGCGGACGGTACCGAAAAAAGGACTCATAAATGCTGGTGTGAAGAAGAGAAGGTAAAACAAACTGAAATTGAAAACGTATGGGGTAGGACTTTGCCCAGCTATGGGACAGAATTGGACAATTGAATATATATTTTTTTTTGTTATCACCTGTGGTCAATGAGGAGCTCGTGGCTCTAGCAACTGATGGACGTTACCGAAAGCGCCAAACTAGTAGCTCAGTTCTGGGCTGACACAATTTAGATTGCCATCGACACGCTAAGAAGAAAAATAATGGAAAACAAACCAGCGACAGCTCTTTAAATTTAGCTTTAGATTAAGTTAATTTTGAAGAGAAAGTTCTCAGAAATTCTAGAGGGTTCTCCGAACCTTTCCAGAATACGTTAGAAGCTTTTCACTGGCTAATAGAAATAGTTTTGAAGTTTGAAGAACATAGAATTCTCTGCTGTTTAAAGTCTATTCAACTCCTTGTTCCCGATTGTTTTTTTTTCTACTTAATTGAATTTCAATTGTATGATAGTGTTAATAATAAAGTTGTTTTTTTTTTTCTTTTTTATATTGTTTTATATTAGAATATTTAAAAATGTATTTAATATGTATAAAAATAAATAAAGAATTTAAGTTGATTTTAGAATGACTAGTAGTACCTTGAATGCCGTTGATTGTCATAAAAATGTTTTTATTTGTAGCACAAACTGAACTTTTATTCATAATTATCCTTCCCTTATCCCAATTTATTTATTGAATTGAAAAGAAAGAAAGAAAACATTTCATTTCACTTTTTTTTATTTTTTATTAGAAGACATTTATTTCAGAAGTTATCCATATATTGTTAGTAACACAAAAACCCTTATAACCTACAAGGTCCACGCAGCATGTCCTCTTTTGTAAATACATCTATATTGCAAACTGAACTTTAAGTGATGGTTTTTAAAGTTATTTTTCCAATAACACATATTTGTTTACATGTAGGGAAACTAAATCGCGAATGGAGTAAGTTAGGTTTAGTTTTACTAAATTAACATAGTATTAATTAGTCTTTGGCCGTTCAGGCTATTAGTATGTAATTACTGATTTCTGTGTTAGACCGAAATTGTGGCTGTAATAACAATATAATAGCGCTGCTAGTGACGTATCATTGCGAATGTTATTCCTGAGGGGATGAGCAGAGGTGTATTTTACGGCCTCAATTAACCAGTTGTGTGTTAAGTCCCATGTAATATGGGCGAGCCTAATGCCAACAACCGGCCACAAAACCAGATTCTTAAGATGTTACTAGAAATCCCTAATGGTATCCTAATCTTCGTCATCATCATCATCCTGCCCTTGTCCCATGTTACTCGGGGTCGGCGCAACTCGTTTTTTTCTTTCATTCTCATCTGTCAGCCGTCACGGTATTAACTCCTTTCCCTTTCATATCATTCCTCACACAAACATCTTTTCTATGGCCTTACCCTCTCCATCCATCAACATTTATCTTCATCGCTCTCAAAAACACAAAAAAGGTAAGTAAAGTAAAGGTAATCATACATACCTAAGTCAATAGTTTCTGAGGTAATCTTACCCAACCAGAAGAATTCAATTCAAACAAAACATTGTCTTTTACCAAATCATTGGGAACTTAAGAGAGAACAGGGGCTGTGATTCTCCATACCAATGTATTCGCCTTTTTTCTTCCTGAAGGCCCTTTAGAGCAATCAATAATATTCTTTCCATAAAATAAAGGTCTACTGTAGACACGTCTCTATCATTTCCTTTTTTTTCAGCAACTAATAAGTAAAGAAAATACGACACTCCAAAAATGCCTCTTTTTTTACGGCCGTGATTAGAGGACTACCAGACGAATTCGAAAAGTTTTTAACATAAAAGAAATTGATAGGAACCTAGACATACTCTTTCTTAAAATTTTAATGTCAAAAATAATTGCATCAGCTCAGTTTTCGAGGAGAAAAAAGGGGAATACGAAACGTCGATCTCGTCAAAATTGTTGTGATATGATCTGCTGTCCCTATCGCACTCTACGGTGGCAGGCTTGACGCAGCGCGACGGTAATAGTTTCTTCAAATACCTACCTCGCAGGCCCTGTTCCCTCTTAATTGTGAGTTTATCTGAGGACCCGAGAACCCAATCCTTGAACCGCCATAAGAAAGCATAAACCTACATATTACATAAGAAACAACACATACGAGTTGCCTAATCTTGAGTAAGTAAAAGGGTGAATTAATTATTCCATCCTAAGCACTTAGTAAGGGTCTGTTCCATACATTATGCAAAGCGCGGGAAACCGAAAGTAAACTAACCTTAAAAAGCAAAGCGTAATTAGCCTGTGTTGTTCCCACTGCTGGGACACTAAGGACACTTGCTACACGTCTTGCTACATCGTTCTCAAAGACTTGTGTATGTCTCATAATGTACAATATCAACATGACAATCCATAACATCATGTGTGTGTCTCATAATGTACAATATCAACATGTACCAAGAATTTGTAACAATATTTTTATTAGTAATTTGGTTTATCAACAATTCAGAATTAAGTGTAACAATCACTTACAGGTAAACTCTGCACGCAAAACGTTGTCGTAACTTACAAAAAAACTAGAAATAAACATAATAAAATAATTAAAGTAAATAAAACTAGGTAATACAAAAAAAAAGGTAATAGTATGTAGTCTTAATTCACCCACCCAGTGAGATAACACAGGGCTATGAAACTGAGTGTTCAGAGAGATACTTATAGAAGCTGGCTTTCAGATATTTGAAATAGTGTCCACGCTTTGGAATGGGCAACTACAGTACTTTCATAGTTATTAAGCCTTGTGTTTGGGACTGTCGGTTCATTTTATTGTTGTTCGACCAGACATTCATCCCGGTCGGAGCTTCTGCGGCCGAAAGACGTGATCATGGCCGTGTAGTGCACGAGGAGCCTCAGAGGGCTGTACAGCCTTCTGAGGGACCAGGGTTGCTTCCCTGTGTTTTCCTTCGACGATTTCCTCGCTCTATTAAAACTGCTATATTACACAACCATAACATTTTTACTGACACATTTAAAAAGCCTACCTCAACAATAAATTCACACAATAAATTAAAAACGCTAACTTAATACCAACACAACAATTTTCCATTCCCGCCAATAAAGAGTGTTGCCAACACAATAAAAATTTCCCACGTTCGCGGGTAAAATAAAAAGTGACGCGACATGGAAAGTGATTGTCTATGCTATGTAAGGTTGCTAGACGGGTGTCGTTCCGCACTATTGTCTTGTGTGTAACAAGTTTATGTAATTACTGCTCGTTTTTCACGTAAGGTTTGATAGTTATCTCTATGGTCGGCGCTTTTTGAGGTTAAGCTACTTTACGTTGGATAGCAGTGGTGGCGGCCACACTTACGAGTGAGTTTGAATCCATAAAGACATGATACTTTGTATGATTTACTTCATCTTCATTGCTGTCAAAACGGTGAACGAGTACATCGTGAAGAAACGGACATGTCCTAACCAAAATGCTTTGAAGTTGTTACTCATCCAGGTCCTCAAGTTTTCAGTGAGAAATTCCTGATGGACGAAAACCCTAAACTTTGCTCAATCTAAGAATTGACCCCAAGCAGGACCCTAAGTAATATATATGATATAATAACATATATGGTACTCTCACAAGTACTTAAAAAGCCTTTGTGGGATATTCAAAGGTCATTGCTCCCATTCCTCAAAAGTACAAAAAGACATTAGACTAGCAAACATTAACCGCCAACACATTTCATTCCATTCAATTTTAAAAAAAGAACCTCCCGCTACCAACATACAAATGCAAACTTTTTTCACCAACTTATATTTTTTTTGTACAAAAAAAAATAACAATAATTTAACCTGTTGCTCTCGAGTAGGCCTTTTAATGTACAAACTTTTTAGGGTCCCGTACGGTTCTCGGGGGAAAAGAATTCCGTTTGCCAGCATGATTTATTAGATAAGTCTAGTTTTATTTTCAGTGTTGCCAAGATAAACATAGAATGAAGTTGTAAAAACGTCAACGGGGGTTAGTAATCGTGTTTTGCGTGGGATCGCACGTGAAATATGTGAATAGCTAAGTAGCTGAGCCAGTGGTTTCACCAACGTGTGTCTGAGTCTGAAAATTATCCCACGCAAACGTACTAACGGGATAAAAAGTATCCTATGTTTCACTGAAATCCGTGCAGCTGCCAAATGGTAGCAAAGAGAGTGAGAAACAGAGCGAGTTACTTCTACTACAGCATTTATATTATTAGCAATGATTTTACACCGGGTCCCTTCCCATTGCTAGGCAGTTGATGTGCAGGGCAACTCAAGGTGACAGTTAACACATGCTACGACAACGAATGAGCATGACCACATGATATAATTTTGACCTCTGTTCGTCCAATGCAAATTGAGCTGTGTTCATATGGTTATTTATGTATTTTCAGTTTATGGCAAATACGTATTCAGTCTAAAAACGTTCTAACTTAACTACCGGGACACATTTTCGAATGATACGTTCTTGGTCATGCCAGTTAAGTTTTGGTCTCTTTTTTAATCTATTTTACATTTTATTTCAGACATTGGACTGATAACTGTCATAATCTCAAAAGATTTCTCCATGCGAATTCGTCTTGAACTGACGCAAAATGCCTCAACTAAAATTTGCATATGCAAAACTCCAATCAAACGTTATATTGCCTCTCAGAAAATGACCTGTGAATACATAAGCTCGTTCAAAGACTGAGTTTAATCGATTAGCTTTAATCAAAACGCGTGGAAGCATAACACTCCGATGTTTCACGCCTCCATTCAAATCACGTTGTGATTTTGTGATATTTGTCAATTTGCACTGAACGGCAACAACGCATAATGCGACATGCATGTTAAATGAAATTATTTTTGGGTATACAGCAGATATTTAACATAAACAGTATCAGACAGTCGCTTCATGTAAAATACTGGTATTCAGCTGCATACGATTAGACTGGAAGCCGATACTAGCATAGTTGAGAAACGCTACGCAGATGACGATATGATTGGTGAATTTGGTGATGTATTAACAAATAATCTTAACATAACGCCAGTATTAAGGACCCAACTCATAGGGGACGAGCCTATTGCCATCAATCGGGCACAAGTTCAGACACAGGGCTACTACTGAGAAATTCCTGATGGAAAAACCCAATAAGCCACACCACAAGTAGATATATTTAGATTCGGACATGAATGTGTTGGGCAGTGTTGGGAAGTGTTGGGCAGTTCTCACAGTCGTAACCTTCGAGCTTCCAAGAACCTACTTCTCCAAATTCCTTCACACCGCACTGGATTTTTGTCAAATTCTTACGCTATCTCTACTATAAAGCTCTGGAACCCGCTACCTTTTGGCATTAAAAAAGCTGAAAGCAAATTCTGTTTTAAAAGAAAAGTGCGTAACCACTATTTAAGTCAGAATAAATAGCTCTCTATCTATTAGAAGTCGAGTCATGGTAATTATTATTAGGTTTCTCGTTTTTAATTTTGGTATTTGTTAAAATATGTATTAGTTTATTTTATTTGTATATAAGTATTAGTATCATTATAAGTGCCTATATAAATTCTCGATAGCAAGAAGTTATTTTTATATATTTATTTTGTACCCTATCACAATGTTTTCTTATTTAACCCAAAGGTTGACTGGTAGAGAATGCCTTGTGGCATTAAGTCCGCCTATATATCACTATTGTACATGAAGTTTAAATAAATAAATAAATGTGCCCTTGTATTCGTAATCCTTGCAGATAAGTAACAGGCATAACCCAAATTATAAAATAAAAATTCTTCTATTAAAAGACACATACAATTGAAGACAGGTCTACCATTATAATTAAATTAACAAGACAGTGCCTATAGGAACAAATTAATTAATTACTTAAGCATATAAAGTTAACAGACATTTTATAACGTTAAAATTCTAAACCAAACCTACAGACCCAATTAAAAACTTGAAACCCGCGCTTGCCGCCATTTTTTTATTCCTTTTTCAAACTTACCTTTTTTTTACGGACGCCCGGTAGCCATAGATAAGGAACGGGAAGAAAAATATACTTTTTTTCTTTACTAATGTGTTTGAGGCAAAGACTTTTTGTTATTATAAGTGTAAATGTCTGCGTTATGTCATTTAGAGGTCTCTGGATTTGTCTGTAGCTCAGAGACGAATTGTGGGAAATCAGGGATGTTTTTGGAGTATTTAAAAGAAGAACTGAATCTTTTTAAGTATCTCAGTTCATCTTTTTTTTTTTAATTTATGCTTTGGTTATCTTTAGATGTCTTTCAGTACATCTAGCAGACAAATGCGCGCGAAAACCGGCGTTTATGCATGTGGATGGTATTTATTTGTCTATACTGTCAGTATCTCGCCTACTGTCCGTGTGTATAAACCATTGTGGAACATTTTTTTTTTACACAAATCTCTGGAAGCTAGCGGTAAGTCTGTATGCAAGAAAACACCTTATTTGGTCATTCTATGGACTACTAAAGGTCAAGGCTCCATCTGGACATTGACCACTCCTTTCTGCGTCCAAACATCTCAAAGATTCTGGCTGGGTAAAATTTTACAATAAATTATTTACGATTGAGTCAGGGCGAAAGTTTGAAAAGGGTAGAAAAAGTACAGACCAATATTTTCTATTTTTTTTTCTCAGTCCTCTCGCTAGACATTGAAGAGACATTTTGACGTAAGAACGATGTTTCTGACACGTTGTTGTTGATACAAGCAATGGGATATGTCAGGGAATCATTGGAGTGGGCATGGTTTGTATGATGTAGAAAATAATACAATATCGGGACAAAGTGTTATTGAATTTTTCTGTCTGTAGCAGCCTTGTTGAGGTCCTGGGTTCAACTCCCAAGTTGAACAATGAGTTCTTGGGTTTTAAAACAGATGTCATTATTTTTGCGAATCGACATAGAGTGAATGATTCTCCCGGATTTTGAATTTGTGCGCGGTTAATGGCAATAGGCTCCTTATACTCTTAGCTACCCTTATTATATGGGACTTGAAACAAATGGTGTAATGTGGCTGAACCATAATAGGTCATCTCTGCATAATCCATCGCGAAAAAAAGGCGTGAGGTTATGTTTATGCTTAGCAGACAGGAGTCTAGTTATACTTGTTGACATTAGGCTCGCTCCTATTGCCATCATTCACCTGCCCAATCCGACGCTAGTTCTGAGCTGCTACACGTGACTTGGGCTAGGCTCACGTTTGACCACCATCGCAAGCAAGCAAGCTTTATGTTAAAGGTCATTCACTCATAACTCCAAGACGAAAGCGCCAGGTCACCCAGCTAATTTATAGTAGGTATCTATGGTATGTATGATCTAGCTATCTATATAGCCTTTAGCAGTATGTCATTACTTCAGAGAATTTGATCCATAATGGCGACGCTATCGAATGGTGTGATAATACAGTGTGTGCTTTTCTGTGGTGTGGTTCGATTAATGGATAAGACTATTGATTTTTCAAAAATCCAATGATGCTGTTTTAGTTTTCAACAAAATCGGGGTCAATACTCCTTTGAGTATTTTTCGCGATTCCTCATAGTTTCGGATTTGGCCATCCAAGGCCACTTGAAATTTTACCCTGAAAAATACCTCAGCGACTCCAATGTTAATACATCTCTTTCTGTAGCTTTTCGATTAAGGAATTCGTGTGGGCAGAACATTCGTACATTTATAATTTAAACATCCTAACAGAAACCTTTTCAGGCTCGCGAAGGTCGAAAATCACCTGTTCATGGAAAAAAGCCCAAAAGACTTCAGTAAGTAGTGTATTAAATATTCTGTTTGAAAAGTTTTTTTTACGTAGATAGTAGTTTTATTTCATTTAGCTCTAAAAAGTTGTCCGTTAAATACATTGTAAGAAAAGGTTATTTTATTTACAAACCAGCTGTTGCCCGCATGAAATTATTATAAAAATAAGAACTTCCTTCAAGGGTTTAAAAGTTTTAGCAAGGAACCCAATTAATCTTTATTCTGAAATGAAAGAACTCCCTATAATATACGCTATCTACCAGTAAAAGTCTCGTCCAAATCAGTTCAGCCGTTTCGGAGATTAGCCGGAACAAACAGTCAGACAAACAAAAATTTAAAAAAATGTTTATTGTTCTAGGTACCGTATACATATCGTATGCATTCAGTAAAAACTGTTTGTTTGAAATTACAAACAGACACTTCAATTTTATTTATTTGTATGTATAGATTTGGTAAAGGCTGTGAAGTTAAACTTCGTGAAATAGAAAGTCACCTCCTTTCTACCCATACCATCCTTCACACAGTTCATCCATCGTTTCTTTAGTCGGCCCCTAATTTTACAGCCCTATCCACATTAAAAACTTTCCTCACGTCATATTCCACGAACCTTATACCAAAACCTGGCCACTAACAAAAAAAAAACAAAATAGAACACTGCCTGACGGTTGGAGTTCGAAATTTAAATCACGGTCGAAAGCCACGCGCTTATTACCGCCCATAATCATCTAGCATCTTGTCCGGACAACATCCCAAACTGGTTTTCCGTCCGTATTATTTTTATTTTTAAATCTTCCTAGGCCATTGGACCTCTCGCTCAGAGTATGCCTGTCTCGCTCTAGCAAACTATCCGTTGCTTAGAGATCGTTTTAAGTAGTTTATTGGCCTAATAGTCCCAGGATGGAAATGGTTGTTAAGTGATCTTTCTTTAATCTATTAATATCTCTGTTGGATTGTTAGTTTGCTTGTTTTGCTAACTCCGGAAGCAATTTAAACTTTTCGGGTAAATAGTTTTCATACAAATATGAATATGAATATTCTACAACTTTTTAACTGCAACCTAAACCGATATTATTATTAACTAGCTAGGCGCTGCGGTTTCTCTCCCTCTTCTAAATGCAAACATATTATTGTTTGAAAAAAAAACGCGATTAGTAGTTCCAGAGATTAGCGCGTTTTAACAAACAAACTCTTCAGCTTTATTATATTTGTATAGATAACTTAGAACTTATTTTGATACGAATAAAAATGAAGTGTTTTCTTTTCTCCAAGGAAGCTGCGGCGAGTCTACTGTTGTATAAATTGTCTTTGGTTTCCTATTTGTGGCCTTAGATAAACCGGATATACACTTTCGGCATGAGTGTTTTTGAATCGAATGTGGAGTTCCGGTAAGTTAAATTAGTAGCGTTACAGTAAAAACAGAAATGAATGAAATGAATAGAAAAAAATATAGTTACGTTACAGTAAAAACAGAAATGAATGAAATGAATAGAAAAAAATATAGTTACGTTACAGTAAAAACAGAAATGAATGAAATGAATAGAAAAAAATATAGTTACGTTACAGTAAAAACAGAAATGAATGAAATGAATAGAAAAAAATATAGTTACGTTACAGTAAAAACAGAAATGAATGAAATGAATAGAAAAAAATATAGTTACGTTACAGTAAAAACAGAAATGAATGAAATGAATAGAAAAAAATATAGTTACGTTACAGTAAAAACAGAAATGAATGAAATGAATAGAAAAAAATATAGTTAATGTCCAGGTAATACAATAAGCAGGTACAGTCAGTCGCCAGGGCATCAAGTTACTACAAACTGTCAAATTTTCTCATTCGATTTTGAACTTAACCTTCAACATTTTATGGTTTAAAATCATTTGGAGAAATTTGACAGTTTGTGTTTGCAACAGGCACAATCATTTAATATGCGAAAAGAGTATTTTTAATTTTAAAATCGACGCATTAACATTACGTTTACACCGAGCACTCGGGCCGATTAGTGATTACGGATGCATATTGGCGTTTGATGCCATTTGGCGTACACCATACTTCCATAAAAGTCTACCCCGGCGAAAGGTTACCCATAATCGGAGAGAATTTTGTAGAAATCGTATTCGTGGAAGTTTCATACCTTGTATGGACTGCTAAACAAGACATGATGAAGCCCTAGAGCGGTCTTCAGAGTTCATTGCTTAGGTTGGCAAGTACTCGTACAGGACTGCAGGTCGTTGGTAACACTTTGACCTGGAGCTGAAAAGCCATACAATGGCTTTTCTGTAAAATACGAGGCCAGCATTTACTAGTTTGGTTACAACTGGCATGTGGCCTACTGAATGTATGAATGTTATGCTACAGGGACCTAGTGGTGATACTTCTATAGAAGCCTAAAAGCTTGGCTTGCCCTTATAACCTACTACTGTTCACGATGTCAGGGTATTTGAACAGTCTGCTCGTCTTATGGGCTTGCCGTATTGTTGGCCCCTAGGCAGGCCACTGCCGGGGACCACACCATAGTCACATGTCAAAGTATGCACAGCGAGGCTCAGCGACGACCTCGTTACAGTCTCCCCAGTGATGTTTATTAACGCGCGTTGCACAGAGGAGGTTCCGAGGAGGTCTCAAGAGGAATCGGTGCCGGTGAGGTAACAATTAGGTTGTGGGCTTCAGATAGGCAGTAGCTCCATGTAAAATACAGGTATTCAATTGTATTCGGTTAGACTGGGAGCCGATCTCAACATAGGTGAGAATAGGCAGGCAGATGATGAGACCTGAAGGGAAGTAGACAATAGACCACCAACTATAAACCATAATGAAGGACGGGCGTTATTAGCGTAGTATCCTTGGAGTTAAACTTACTGATCTGATAAGGAACTCAATACTGCGTTCCAAAACTCAAATTGCCTAGGTCACACGGCTGCTAAGCTCAAATGGAACTGTGCTGGCCACATCTGTCGCATGCCGGAGGAGCTATGGGCTAAAGTAACCACACAATGGGTCCCAAACAGCAGCAAACGGCAACGCGGCAGGTCCAGAAGGAGATGGCGGGACGAAATCGACTCTTTTCAAAATAATTGGCAAATAGGGAGGCCTTTGTCCTTCAGTGGGACACAAATGGCTGATAATAAATAAAGAATTAGTGATGCTTGTGAGTCTACTCTCCTTTCAAAGTTATATTTCCTCTAATTTTGCATTAAAGTAACCTTTATTCTCATTGCCTTAAGGTTTATTTCAGAGATAAAATAACCAAACATTAAAAATACTAACAATAATCTTTCTGATGAGGTCTTTCAACTTCCTCCACAAATGAGTTTTGCTACATTGATCGAGTTTTCGTGATACAATAAATAGTGTTAAGTATTTTAATGGACTTTAATCTGAACTAACGGAAATCAGAACAACGGTTTTTCTGAATCTAATGCAGTCGCCATTTTTTATTTGGATGTGGATCAGTAACAGTTCTGTCGTTTTTTATGACTGTGTGAAACTTAGTTCTTAAATTGGACTTAATTTTGTTTTTGTTTTTACCCACCAGCTCGCACTGGATCCGCGTGGTGGATTATAGCCCAGTCCAGAACATCAGCTTCCTCACGATGTTTTGCTTCACCGTTTTATTTTAAGTTTCTGTTATTTTTTTACTGCCTCGTTGGTCGAGTAATTCGAAAGCGCGACTGCAGAGCATAAGGTCCTGGGTTCGATTCGCGAGGTCAATTCCTGGGATCGAGCAAAGTACAATTTCTCAGTAGCAGTCACGGATTCTGGATTTGTGCCCGGTTGATGACAATAGGCTCGTCCCCTAATAGGTATATGGGACTTAATAACTGCCGAAATGAAGGTGCACTATGAGTCACCTCTGCCTAACCTTTCGGGGATTACAGGCGTGATGTTATGTTTATATGTTTTTCTTCTTGAATAAAAGACATTCTTTCTAAGTCCCCGTTTACAATGGATGGAGTTGGTAATGTCCTGAAAAGAGCAATTTGATTCTGAACTCATTTTGACGAGATCTACAAATGACTGGTGGTATGCTTGGTATGAAATGTGTCTTGGGTAACATGTTACCCCATGGTAAATATGGTGGTCAGATCAGACATATTAAACTCTTTAACAGATAACTTTTATGAGGAAAAGGAGAATTGTTGCGATGGTGTAGCATATGCGGTACAACTGTCGCCTGGACCTGTCCCCATCATCATCACCATTCTCTTGCTCATCTTATTCAATTGTGGTCGGCGCAGCACGTCTTCTTCTTCCATACTTCTCTATTACTCGTCATCTCGCCAGACACCTCCTTTCTTGCCATATCATTCTTTATACAGTCCATCCATCGTTTCTTTGGTCTTCCTCTACTCATATACCCATCCACATTCATACTCAAAACTTTCCTCACGACATTTGACCTGACCTGTCCCCAACATTATTAATTATTATGGTATCCCCCTGTATCCCAGTAAGCAGGAACTTTTAAAGAATTCAGTCCCAAATATATCCATCCCGAAATAACTTAACCCGGATCACTCAGTCCCCTCCCTAACGAACGCTGTCCGGGATAATACGACAGTAGCAATTACCGGTCAAATATAACATATACATCTCGCCTCTAATCCTCGAAAGGTTTGGCAGAGGTGTACTTAAAGTAAACCAGGGGGCGAGCTTATTGCCATCATCCGGGCACAAGTCTTCGGGTCTGAAGAATTTCCGACTCCTATAACATTTTGCCCGACCTTGGGAATTGAAAACTATTTTAACTTAACCTAAATAATAACAGCGGGTCGATCTTTAGGTTAAGCCGGGCTTGCTTAGGTTGTGGATGGGTGACCTGGGTGGTCACCCATCCACAAGCCAACATTAAGCCAACATTACATACCGAGTTTCCTCCGTGCCTCGGAAAGCACGTTAAACCGTTGGTCCTGGCTGTCAAATTTAGACCTTTGGCAGTCGTTACAGGTAGTCAGTGGCTCCAAAGTCTGATAACCAGTCTTATCAGATAGGCAGTCGCTCCGTGTAAAATACTGGTATTCAGGTGCATCCGGTTAGACTGGAAGCCGACCCCAACATAGTTGGGAAAAGGCTAGGCAGATGATGATGCTCAGCAGTTAACGCTTGCGGCCACTAGACCGACGAGTCGGTCAACTAAAGGAATCGGATAAAGTAACTCTATACTTAATGTTACCCACTCTTAGAAACATCAAAAGCAGTGACCACTTCAAAAAAAGAGGCCATCTTTAATGCAAGTGTATCAGAGTGTTACCATCTTCAAACGCGGTTTTTGTAATGTGTTTTAGGTTACATAATTGAAGTATATGTATCAGGTGTATACGTAACACGACTTCAATGGGTTACATAGTTTTTTTTAAACGTTTCTACATAAAGCGCGCGTCATGGTTGCCTTAATTGGAACAAACTCCGCCATCTATGTTTTTTTTTTAAATTACCACAGACAATTTCACAAAAGACGGCCCTCCTGTCAATGTCATACGAGTGTCAAAAGAACCGTGACACACTATAGTCTATTTTGACAGCAGTTTTATGTCAAAGAAATAAGGGTGGTTTTCGTAGAGCAAGTATTTACTGTGGTTGACCGCGCTTGCATAAGAGTAGTTATGTTATACATAAGTAAAGTTTTTTACAAGGATTTATTGTTTTACTTAGAAACCGTGTTTCACTTAGGTACCTAGCTAGTTTTAATGTACAGGACTGGCTTTGTCTACAATTTATTTACCTACCTACATAAACTTTCATTTTAGGCGAGTATACATGAGATAAGTCCTTTTACCCGCCTACAGCAAAGCTTGGTTATTTCGAATGGTAACTTTTTAAAAGGATTTTTTTTTGCATCCCACAAAGAATATAAATAATATTTTGTGTTATTTTTCCTATCGAGACCCTAAGAAAAAGATGGCCAGTACCATAATTATATTAACCCTTAATTGGTCGCGCCTAAAAAGTTACGTAAACCCGATCATTTAATCAAATACGAAATAGGATGCAAAATGACGATTGTGCTCGATACTTGATCATAAAGGACACGTGTTTTTATGAAGCTAACGGGAACTTCAGCGCTCAAAATTCAGAATTTAAATAGTTCAAAACCTTTTAGGATGCGCTGGGGTGTGTAACACCTCATGCGACCAATTAAGGGTTAAAACACTTTGATAGAGGTATCACAGAAGTGGTATCTCTTATCAAATGAAGCAGCAAAAAATATAAGAAGAGAGCTCTGTCTTTGCCCAGCGATGGGAACAAATCGTGTAAGTTCACCCTTGTCATAATTATTAGCGTGTAACGTTAGCACTTTTGTTTTTTTTTACGACGGTAAAGAAATCCACTAGGCGGGTCTATTTTTACAACAAAATAAGAATATGTACAAGTATCAAAAGGGTTACAAGGCGAAAATAAAGAAAGAAGTACATAGGTAACTATCAAGCTAGCCTTTGAATAATTTTGTTACAGTAAGTAAAAATAGCCCAAAGAAAACGAACTCAATTTTACGAAATTCCCTAACAGGTAAAATAAGCATGATGGAAATATCTTTACCTCGGAAACTTCTCATTTTTCGCGAGTTTAGAAAAATATTGGCAAAAAGGTTCCGTACCTTTTTCCGTTGTTTCTCAGTAATCATGAATACCTACTGTGTGGGCCAGCTATTTGTACATTTTGTACGACCAACCAATTTGTAGCTTTTGTTATTTTTGGGTTTAGGACATTTTTATTAGGTAGGGACCTACTCAATCATTTTAGATTTTTGAACATATTAATAACTAGCTTTTAATATTTTTATACGCAAACCCTGCGTAGGGAACTACAGCTGTTTTTGATATGGAAAGAAAAATTCGAGTGCGAGCAGGGTTTGAACCTGCGACCTTCCTTCTAACTAGCTTTTGCCCGTGGCTGCGTTCGCTTTAATTTAGAATTTGATCACCCAGTATATTAAGATTTTTCCTAGAAAGACGCCAGACGCATTATGACGACATGCCTGATTTATTTATTCTAATTCAAAGCCTGTTGATACGCCAAAAGACCATGCTCTAATTAAATTTAAACTCTAAACACTCTACTACAGTTTCTATAATAATATAATTCAATCATGATTCGAAAGACACGTGGCGCCATCTATTATCACAAGAAAGTTATTGTTCTTTTTCCTCGGGAATAGCACTTTTTTTTCGGGATGAAAGGTACCCTATGTCCGTTACTGTACACAGTTTATGCAAAATTTCAGGATGATCGGTTCAGTGGTTTAGGCGTGAAAAGGTAACAAACAAACAAACTTACTTTCGCATTTATAATATTAGATAGGATTAGGATACGTAGTACTCGTGAAACCCGAGAAACATGAGCAAATCAAGTAGCTTTACTTGGCTCTCGAGAGGACTTAGCGATCACTGTGCCGATAGTCTTGTCAGCCAAAAGCTAAATTGCCAAGAGCCTCGACCTACACCTGAGTACGCTCTCGTTAGGCAGCTGGATCAAGGGCTTGATTCTGAAAGGGGTACTCCTGGACACGGTTCGTTTTGTTAGGAGGTTCCTCTCTTTGGAGCCTTAACCCTGTTCCCGATGCCGGTGGGCTCCTATTTTTAATGTTCTTTTTTATTTTTTTTAATGTTTAAGTACATAAAGGGACCAATTCGTAGGTACTAAAGTATGTGTTAGGTTACGTGATTATGAATAATATAAATGGCGTATGTACTTACGCAGTTGTCTAGTTATCATAATGAGTTCAAACATTGAATCACTCATAAATTCCCCGGTCATTGCGCGTAATGTTAAGTCCCTAATTGGGTATCAAGAGGAACATAACATCACGCCTGTAACCCCCGAAGGGTTAGGTAGATGTGTACCTAATAGTACACCCACATTACGCCAGTTACGTTTAAATTCCTCAAAGCGCAATCAACTAAAACTAAGCGCAACTAAATTATTCCTCGAAAATGGTTATGGTTGTGCTTCGAGGAATAATTAAATTGCGATTTGAGGAATACCCCTAAATTCTATGTGATAGGAGGCGAACCTATTGCCAAACGGCACAAATCCAGACTCCGTGGCTGCTACTGAGAAATCCTTGATGGAAATACCCAATAACACTTTGCCGGACCTGGGAATCGAAACCAAGACCTCATGCTCAGCAGTCGCGCTTGCGACCACTAAACCAACGAGGCAAGCTACCTAGGTACCTAAGTATTACATATTCATTACGTTGTCTAGTTGTAGGTACATAGATATCCTGTTGCAATATCAGATACATAACGACCTGTAGCAACCAGTTAGGTACCAGATAGAAGTAGTTAGGTATTAGGTTTTTTGCTTCGTTCATTTTAAGTACAGACGCCAAGCACATCAAGTTACTACAATCTGTCAAATTTCTTTAATAGATTTTCAACTTTATCGCTAAAGCATTAGGTTCAACGTTGATTGCGAAAATTTGACAGTTTCGGGTAGCTTGATGTGTTGGCGACTGTTCATAGGTACACATGGACAGATTCGGCGATATAATAAATTAATAGCAATAATAACATGTCTGTCTGTTTTACTTCCTTAAAATTTCGAATATTCAATAGTCCTGACAGAACGCTACACGTTCGTAAAAAAGTCCAGAGATTTGAATCTTATTTTATTTTTGTACTCAAAAACCCATTGTCGAAAAGTGCGTTCAAAATCCGAACGGGAGGTCAAAAAGCGGGACGAGTCCAGCCGGACAACTCCGGTTGGTACTACAAGTCTACAAGATTTCTTTGCAATAATTTTAACATGGCTCCCTGTATCTTCGGTTACCATACCAACTTTCTCACTACGTAGCAGATACCTATTCCCTAGATAAGGAATAAGCATACCCGTAAAGTACCAACATAAAAGTATTGAACTTTCTACTCAGGTAAGATACCTACGTACCTAGAAACACGTTAAAGCAAAAGTACCTACGCGAAATTAAGATAACGGGCCAAACTGCTAAGTTCAACTTATCCTAAGTACTTTATAGAGAAAGTTCTGATTCTTGAACCGTTCTGAACAGTACTAAGATTAAAACAAGCGAAATACTATTGACTTTCACCGATTTTGTTACTCTCAACGTTCTAACTAAATGAAAACTATGATGAAATGCGAAAGACATGCGTTTTACGAGAATATGTCCAGAACGTATGGGTTGATGACACACCCAAAAGGTATTTTTATTAGTCTTAAATTAGACAAGGATGTGGTTATTGCTCTTCTAAGAATAACTAGAATCTTCCTACTTACCATTTAAATTCGTATCGTGGGTAGACAGTAGAAAAAAACTGTTAAAAAGACAACTTTGCAGGTTTTAAAAGTACCTCCGTGCGCGCTAAATTGCACCTAGTATGGTGTAATTCTCATAAGATAGATAAGTTTAAAATTAATATATGACGAACACGGAACAAAGACATTCCTAACAAATGACATGACAACAAATATTTGCTGAAGTCTATCAATCCATTCAAAAACTTCACAAGTTTTTAAGTCCGTTAGCAATCTTGCCATCTTGAATTAGTTCACTTTTTTTTTACAAAAATAAGGAGAAACAAGCAACGGCGACCGGCTTTTTGACAGACATACGATTACGCTAAAAAGAGGTTCGTTACTAAGAAACGAAATGATAACAAAAGAGTTTATTATCTGTATTTTGATTACCTCGATTGATAGCGCAGGGATCCGATTACTCACAAAACACTAAAAAAGTTAATTTTCAAACACAAAAAGTTTAGTTTTTGGAACTGTAACAAGAGTATTTTATGGTTGAACGCGGCACTGTTCGCCCACGCCACACCTCAGGCACTTTCCAACCGGTTTTGTATGGAACCACGTAAAAGTATCACGTATCGCGGACAGGGAGCGACGCGTGGCCTCCCGACGAACAACACTGTGGAACTGGCTCAGGAAAAAAAAACATAAGCTGGGTTACCAACGCGGGTTGCGGAAACGTACGTTTGCGAAATGGTACGTTTTTGAATAATTTAAGCATTATCTTTTGAAATTGGTTTAAGTTATTAGTGTAATGTTTTGCTTATGTTTGGCCTTGACTTTTTTTGTTTTAAAGAATTTGTTGCACCAGTTCCGATGTGTTAAAGTACCAGACTTTTACTATTGCTCTTCTCTCAAAAATAAATTTATGATTAATGTTACGAGAATAATAATTTGATATTCGTCATGTCTAGACGTAACTAAGATAAATATTTAAATAAAATATGACAATAATTACCACAGTATGCTAATCACGTTTTAATTAAAAAAAGAGCTGAAAAAAAAAGATCCGCTCTGTCGGTACTATAACTATGTTGGATCCGGTAGTTAGTACGGACATAAAATGAATCGCAAGTACACCAGTGGTGACATCATCCGACCTACTTACAAGTCTACCCACACCACAGCGTGCTTCTGCAGAGCCCTGATGTCTAGCTCGAGGCGAGGGCGACAGTCAATGTCTGATCGCGGCGGAGTTGAGACGTCTTAGAACTGTATCTGATTAATTGTGCCCCGTCTTATTATGTTAAGTTGTAGTTTAGTAGTAGTGTATTTCGAGTGTGTTTTAATAGCACGAAACCCATCGTCTGTCCACATAATGTACGAGCTTTACGGAATAAATCCTGACAACTATAACATTTGTGTACCTTTTATGGAAATGGCTAAGGCATGGTTAGAAAAAAATCTATGAGCAATATGAATAGTAACAAAATTATTATACGTTAAGTATGACATTAGTTAATCGTATCACCGTTTTGGTACCTATATTTTTTTGTACACATTTGCACTTGTGTTCTTTGTTGTATAATGTCCGAAATAAAGTTCAATTTATTTATTTAATAATGTACATACGCACACTAATTTTATTATTAAAAAGAAAATGTCTGATACAAAATCCATCATTTCTTGCATGCCAAGTGTATATTTTTTTGTACAATAAATGACTAAGAATGATAAAATACTATCAAGTAATTATTAGTATTTTATTTAAAAAAATAAAAAAAGCAATGTTTTTTTTTATAATTTGTTCGCGCATACAAGGGGTCGAATTACTTAAATGTTCCTGGAATGGACTACTATGACATGACTAAATGATCACTAATTCAATCAAACAAATTCTACTAAAACTTAAAATACCTGGCAACCCAAAAATACAACTTTCAACGGGTGCTTCGTGCAACTTCGTACAACTCCGGCTAGGTTCGGCTGCACGGTTCACAGCTCCAACGGCCAGCCTCACAAACTCACAAAAGAAAACAAAAGTATTTTTTATTATTTTTTGTTGTTAGAATATAACTCTTCCTTTACATGATTTTAGATCAGGTAACTTTGTTTCATCCGCATTCTTTTCAACCATTTTGAACGTTGAATGTGTTATAAAATGAATAAGGTATAACCGATTATCTTAGAATTTATTCAAAATTTGAAAATGTATAACGCCTTTTTCGGTAGAATTGTCAAATTACCATCTATCGTATGTTAAGTTTTGGGGATCGTTCTATAGTAGCACAGCAGGTGACAAGACAAAAAAAATGTCTGCCTACCCACTTTAGAGAGAGGCGTCAACTTATTTTCTTGGATGGGAATTGTTCGTACAGTCATGCATAGTTAGGTACTACCTATTAATTACAGTTATCTAGGCTAGAATATTCACATTAGTCATTTCAATGCAGGTCAAAGTTCAATGCGTATTATCCTACTACTATGTACTTAGGTACTATTTAGATAATAATAATAAAGCTTTACATAGGTAGGTGCATAACATCACGTCCATAATTTGCAACCACATTTCGCCAGTAATTTTTCAGTTCCATGTAATAAGGAGGATACCAAATACTAAACTGAATTAACTAATGCAAAAAACGTCTCTGTAAAACAGTCATTACTCTAAGTACTCCGCCTTCCTCCTATCTGCACTGTCGTGATGATAAAGTCCATAACTTTTTGCTAAACGTTAAAAATGCGGATAAATTAGTCATTTTAATAGCAACCATAAAACAAGAAGCTTAGTACTTTAATAGTTCCATGCATAAAAGTAAGATTGACAAACTTGATAACCCCAAAATGCGAGTGTTGTTCTTTTATTTAAATAACAGTTTTTGTAATTTCACTTGCAATGTGTGTTTCTAGTAATCTAGATAACATTAATCTAGTAGATAGTCTAGACATTTTAATAATGAAAAAAACATGCTATTTTTTCCGGTAAAATTCTTTAGCTTTTCTTCTTGCAAGCCTGAAAGTGGCACCAGTGACTGAAATGTATTGTGTTCATGGTGTGGGCATCTGGATGTGGAGGAATGAAGAGGTTTTGAGTATTCATGTGGATGGCAATAAGAGTAGGGGAAGACCAAAAAAACGATTAATGGACGGTGTAAGTCTGTGTCACAGTATTATGTATTACTATGACTGAGTAGAAGATGAGGGTAAGAAGGGGATGACTCATGTGACATTAGTAACCCCCCTTCTTAACCTCATCTTTGTCCCCATCCCCTTGACATGACATGAGTCATGTTATGGGGTTGCTAATAGAGAAATATGGAAGAAAAAGATATGCTGCGCCGACTCCAGATGGATTGGGATAAAGGCATGAGCAATGATGATGATGAAATTATTTAGCGTTTCTTAAAAATACCTACTTCCAGGAATTAAATCTGATAGCCTGAAGGTTTGTTTATTTTTTAAGTCTACTAAAACAAGCAAGAACATCGGATCCACGAACAAAGCCGAATCTTCCCGTCAGCAAGATTGTAATTACAAAATTGCCCAATCATTCAAAAACTTTCTACTGTAGAAAAACGAGCGTTTACTTGTCAAAAAAGTTGACGATTACCGAAATTAACCGCAAAAACTAATGGAAATGTGTTTTATGGTTTTTTTTTCACTGTAGGTTTATTGGTATTGTAGCTGTGATGATGATCTTTTGGAAACTATTTCCACAACGACACTATTTTCGCGTTTTTTTTATTATTATGGCGTATGGTGTATTAATTTATAGTAGCGTTCCTTTTTAGTTAATACTAGCTTTTGCTCGCTGCTTTGCTTCCGTTATGTATGGAAATTAAGCCATTGGAACGTTTTAAATGTAGCTTAAGACACTCGGGGATGATTTAGCGTCCCGTTAGTGAAAGAATTTTCGTAATCGAATTGTCAGCAGTTCTGAAGATTACCCCCTACATACAAACCTACAAAACAAATTTTACCTCTTTATAATATTAATATGGTAGATTATACAATTGGAAGGAAGTAATATCAAACTTTAGTCTCACATTAACGTTCTGTATGACTTGAATAAGTACCTACTGGCCCCTAATATTCACTATTATATTTTTACCATTAATTCGAAAAGAACAAGACTGAGCTTTTTTGTGACTTACTCTTGACCTCAGTCTAGTCCTGAGGGCAGGAGGAGCTTCAGCTGATCTTAATCCCTTTCATAATGACAAGTCAACCATGTCCATTACGTTATTTTCGATGTTGAGCAGTCTAATTTTTCAAACAAACGGTGCAATGGATTTCGTTGTGTTGTCACTATGAATAGGACTGTCATATCAAGTGTGTCACACAATTACGGTGCCGGTCAACATGGCCCCACTGGCCTGTTTCTCCACAATTTGCATGTTGTTTACTATCTCCACCCTTGTAACAATCGGAGTACAATGAAACATATTCCCACAGTATTGTATACCGATACTAAGAACTTGTAATGAAAGTACAGCTGACTGGCTGACCACTTTCATGTCTACGGTAATAATTACTTCGTCAGACAAACAATGGTATGCTTTGATTCCCATACTGTCACTTTTCTATGAAGCTATGGTGTATGTAGTTATAATAAATTCTCTACTTTTCGAGTCCAAAACACATGATATGTGTTAAATAAATTGGGCCACGCCAATCAAGAGTGACTCGTGGCTACACAATAACAGCCGCACAGGTCGCTTCAAGATTAAACAGTGCTTGCCGAGATTGATTCGTGGATGGCTGACCATCATGTTCCTCGGAAAGCACGTGGTCCTGGCTGTTATTTGTAGATCTTTAACAGTCGTTACGGGTAGTCAGATGCTCGAAAGTGTGACAAACAGTCCAAACAAGGGGCATCGTAATACCTGATAACTGGGTTATGGAGGTCGGATAGGCAGCCGCTTCATGTAAAATGCTAGTGTTCAGCTACATCCGGATAGACAGGAAGCCGACCGGCTTGGGAAAATGGTAGGCAGATGACGAGGTGGCCACGCCAATAGCGTCACCAGTGGCACTTCTTAGGTCGTCGAAAGTGCAGGTGTTAGGACGCTTATGACCAAAGACCGATATAGCCTAGGTCAAGTTTATAATTGCGTTAACTTGAAGAAACAAAGTAATTTAAGAGCTTTATTCCGGAACTCAAAAATCATCCTGGTATTTTATATGAAGGTATTATCAACATGTCTCTTACTTCGTTGATGTTTAGGCAAATAAACTCTACTTATCCCGATCTCTGCTTCATGCACTGCAACATAACGAGACATCCTTGATCAGGACCACCGCGTATAAATGTAGATAAGAGCACCTCATAAACTTTCATTTTACATAGCTCACAATACTGTTCTGTTAAAATGTTCATTCAGCCCAAAAATGACCATTTTTAAGACGTCTGGCCTACATCGCTGAGAAACGGCCTCCTTATGATATATGCATCTGATTGGACACATGATTGCCATCTCTCCTCCTGTAGGAAATCCCTTTACCATTACATCTATTACAGGGCATTGAGCTCCTTGAGTTATGAGTCGAACTACATGATAACTGACAAATTCTTGCACTGACTGGACAGGTCCACTCAAATCTGTACAGTTCTTTCTTCAAAAGACCATCTCAGACACTTATCTGCATAGTCCTCATGTGAGTTGACCAAGATTATGTGTGGACCTTAAAAGAGACTGTGACCTCTGAGTTTGTTTCGGCTGTTTCTTCTCAGGAAAGTCAGGTACGAAACAACGGCCACATCTAATTTAAAAAAAGACGTGTAAAAGTGTTTGTAAACACCTATTTGCCAAATGAACGTCATTTCTCACTGTTGAATAGAAGTCGTTTAATAACGAGACCCTCAACTGCAATGATCGCCTAATAGTAAAGGGGCTTATGTGAGAGAATTAATAAACAATATTTCTTTAAACGTCCTTTCCGACACCCATGCATAGTTGGTTTTACAATATTCTTTCTCTGACACCTCTCGGTACAGTAGCTCATCCCCATACTAGTACTAAGCATAATTAGTATGATTTTGTCAGGACATACTTAGTCCACCCACATAATACTGAAAACTTGTTTAATGTTTGGTCGGGAGTCCACCCACAAACATACTATTCTTAGGTACTTGCATAGTAAGTAAAAGGTAGCTTTGTAAAAAGCATCTGTGTAGCACTAATTTTAATGCCTAACGCTAATTTTTTACAGCCTCCATTGGGTCCCACAGCTCGGCAAAGGTCTACTTTATTTTTCTTACGAAGTGACCTTCTGCTGGTAACAATGATGGAGAAATAAAAATTGGAACTAAAATAAGTTACCGAAAAACCTATGCCCATCCCGTTCAAAATCGTTGAACATATATGGAACGTTTTGTAAGCGATTGCCACTAGTGTAGGGTGTTAGACCGTCACACTATCTTCCTTTAGCTATTTTAACAGGTTAGAGCATGTGTCAAAAGACTTGCAAAAATTGCAACGTCAATTATTTTTACTCAAAAACTACGTCCAATATTCATTTCGTTCAAAAAGTCTATCGAACTTTCTGATTTCTCCACTGCAAAAATTCAAAGTCACTTTTTGCTTTCCGTCTAATCTAGTAACAACCTAAAAACCTCATGGTTTAACAAATAAACGTACTTACAATATTGTAATTAGTTAGGCAAGTACCCACGCCATCACTTAATGCTTTTACTATAGCTAATTTAAAAAATAATCTCACTTTCTTTTGAAGATCAAAGCTTTAGAGTTTTTGATGGATTGATAATTGAGTTTAGAATTTGCCATGTTGATTCGCCGAGTCATGGTAAATGGAAACTGACACCTGGTGCTTGCGTTGTAGATATGAAAGTTAAAAGCTTACTTTGTTCCTATTATTTGTATAAACTCAGTGCCATAAAAAACGATACAAACCACAGAACACCACGTGCTAGTTAATAGTATATTCTAGCTACGATCCACACCTACTTCAAAGCAGTGAATAGTTTTATAATTATATTAAACCAGTTTACAAACATGCATCATTTATAATCATTTGTATAAACGATCCTTATATAGAAGTAGGCACGCGTCAAGTACGCTTGTACTCATCTGATAACCTAGCTAATATTATGAATGTGAAAATGTGTATAGATATTTGTTTTTCACGTCTTCGCGCGGTAACGGTGGACCGTATTTCGGTGTTCGCCATATGGATAGACCATGAGACGTCCTGGGACGTTAATAATGGGATACCTTTTATCCCTGCTAGACGTTCTCCTGGGAAAATTTGCTGACTTGGACGCGATTTAAAGCGAGAGCAAAGGCTAGCAAAATAATAAAAAGTGATGGGTACGACCCCCACACTTATAACATAGTGATTAAAATAATAAAGTGCTTGCCAAAAGATCGCGATATTTGTAGTTAAAATACTTGTAGTTGTAAAAATTAATAATAAATTGTTCTAAAGAATTCGAGACAGCTATTTGAAAACTTTACGCGCGCGTTGAAAGGGTTAAGTCAAACTTTTTTTATTGTAGGATAAGGAAAAGCAACGAAGTTTACTACATACAGCCGAATTAATAAAAACAAGAATTAAGTATCTAAAACGAAAACTTGAATGATCTCGGGCTACTTAAAATGCTGCAAGATTCTTTTGGCGGTTAAATGTTGTTAACAGGAGGGCTCGCTGTTGGTAAACATTTTGTAACATTGTCTGTGGAACGGCATTAAAATATCAAGATGACGGCGTTAGTTTGAATATGGCCGCGTTAAAAAAAAAACATGCCGACTTATATCTTACTAAAATAAAAAGCTTTATTGTATTGTATTGTATTGTATAACGGGCTGGTGTCCGCAACTCCACGTCAAAGCGCGTATTTTGCGTGCGGGTGGGAAATCTATTCGATCCACCCTAACTCCCCGAGAAAGGCCAGCAGCGCCTTGGTGTTGCTGACAATCTCGCGGAGAGTACCTGGGGTACCGAAGTACTTTGCCCTGTATGTTGCAACCACTGGGCAATGTTGAAGCACGTGGGCTGCTGTTTCGTCTTCCTCCATGCAGGCTCGGCACAGGGGGCTGTCTGTGACTCCTATGACAAAGAGGTGTTTATTAAAAGAGCCGTGTCCAGTGATGGCGGCTGTGAGTGTGCGCAGCTGTAGTTTGGACAGCCTAAGCGCTCGTTTGGTGAGGCGGCCATCGATAGTAGGAAGTGCTTCCTTGGCCTGCCTGCACTCGCCATGGTCCAGCCACAGCTTGTGGTGTTGTTCGCTGGTTCGTTTCCTTACCAGTGTGCGTAGGTACCCGAAGGGGAGTGGCACAATGGGTTCGGGACCCACTGCTGCCATGCTCGATCCCCTTCTAGCGAGTTCGTCCGCTGCATCATTGCCTCGGGAATCGCTGTGTCCTTTGATCCATTGGATGGTTATATTATTGTGATTACCAACCTGGTTCAGGCGTTGGTGACACTCGTGTATTAACCCAGAGTTAACTATATGGTTGTTTAGTGCTAACAGAACAGCCATGCTGTCTGAGAGTATACGAATAGAGTGGTCCACAACCCCCCTGGCTAAGATGGCTGATGCCGCCAGGGAAATGCCCATGCATTCTGCCTGAAAAACCGTGTTGTGGACCCCCAGTGGTGTGGCAATATGGATGTTGAGATCTTCCGAGAAGACTCCAGCTCCAGTGCCAGTACCTGTTTTAGATCCATCTGTGAAGATCCGTAGTTCCGCAGGGCTCAATCCCTCGCAGCGGTGGTCCTCATGGAGTTGGATTTTGTATTTTTTGTCGAATACGAACTGTTTGGGTATCCGATCGTTTGTTGCTTTTGCCAGGGGGAACTCAATATAGAATCCCTCCAGTACGGCAGTGTGCTGTGTTTCTTTCTTACCCCAAAGTTGAAGTGTATTAAGGCGTACTGCCGTCATTGTCGCCTCCTGCTGTATAAACAGATGGAGCGGTGGGAGGACCAACTTGGCTTCGAGAGCTGCGGTCGGAGTAGTCCTCATGCAACCTGTAATCGCCATGCAGGCAAGCCTTTGCATGCGTTGCAGTTTAATGGAGGCCGTGGCTAGTCTGGTGCGGGGCCACCAGACTACTGCCCCGTAGGTGATCATGGGTCGGATCACCGCGCAATATAACCAAAGTATAATTTTAGGGGATAGGCCCCAATTCTTACCTATCATCTTTCTGCATTGCCAAAAGGTGATGCAGGCCCTGTTTAGTTTGTTGTCTAGATGACTACTCCAGTTTAACTTACTATCCAGGATGACTCCCAGGTACTTGACCTCGTCGGCTAACTGGAGTTCTGTATCGAAAAGTTTGGGTAGGCGATAGAGGCCTAGTGTTCGTTTTAGGGTAAACATGACTAGTACCGTTTTCGTGGGGTTTACTGATAGGTCGAAATCTCTGCACCACCGTTCAACGATGCGTAGCGCCTGTTGAGTGAGATTGCAGATTGTGCCCGTCACTTTCCCCGAGATGAGGATGGCGAGGTCGTCAGCGTACCCTATTGTGTAGAAATGGTTCGCGTTGAGTTTAGTGATAAGATCATTAATCACCAGATTCCAGAGGAGGGGGGATAGTACGCCTCCTTGGGGACAGCCTCTGGCTATCATGGCCATCTGCTGTTCCTCTGCAAGACGAACCACTCGTTTACTTAACATGTTAGTGATCCAGTCAGTCAGTACCTGTTCTACTCCGTGTCGAGAGAGGGCGGTGCTAATGCTGGAGAAGTTTGTTTTATCGAAGGCTCCTTCGATGTCTATGAAAGTACCCAGACAGGTGCCCTTCTGATGTATCGCTTCTTCTATCCGGCCGACCACTAGATGGAGAGCGGATTCAGTGGACTTACCCGAGCTGTATGCATGCTGATTAGCATGTAATGGGATAGTTTTTAACACGCCATCCCTCAGCTCTCTCTCGCAAATTCTCTCCATGGTTTTAAGGAGGAAGGAGGTCAGGCTGATCGGTCGGTGGGATTTGGCGTTGGTATAGTCACTCTTACCTGGCTTAGGAATGAATATAACCTTCACTTCCCTCCATCCCTTTGGAACGTATCTGAAGGCCAGGCACGCTCTCATTATGGGTACCAGTCTACTGGCGACAGAGGATCCTCCCCAATGCAGTAAGGCGGGAAAGACTCCGTCCGGACCAGCCGCCTTGAAGAGATGGAAGCACCTGATCGCCCACTGGAGTTTCTCCAAAAAGCTTTATTAAGCTTACGAATAAAATTACAATGGCTGCGTTTCATATTTTAGAACACCGTTATAGGCTGGTCCACGAAGAACGCAACTTATTTTTTGTTTGTTGTTGTTTATCGAAACAGCCGCCATTTCACCGTGTCCACATAATCTTGAGCTAATCCGACAAGTACTTGCGACAAGTATCGATAAATAAACTACTTTCACCGGCTGAGGGATTGGTGTGGTGCAAGGTGTGAGCGGTGGCGAGACTTGCAGTTTTAGCGGCGGTGCACAGTGGCACGAAAAGCGTATGACGTATGAGACTGCAGTGGCGTGCCTAGGGGCCAACAATATGGCAAGCCCATAAGGCAAGCACGTTTATCGACATGTAATCGGCTTGCACGATAAGCCGTTGGTCTCGGCTGTCATTGGTAGATCTTTGACAGTCGTTACCGGTAGTCCAGAGGCCCGAAAGTCTGACAACCAGTCATTCCAAGGGGTACCGTATTACCCAGTACTAACTGGGTTATGGAGGTCAAATAGGCAGTCACTCCATGTAAAATACTGGTATTGGAACTGAATACCAGTTAGACTGGAATTTAAGCCGACCCCAACATGGTTAAGAAATGGCAGGCAGATTATGAATCTGCTTGTACCGGTCAAACGGGAGTCGGGCTCCATGTTCACGCAATAAAAGCGAAAAAGATGTCATTCACCTCGTGTCGATTCAGTGACGCGACTCGAGGCGTAGGACTATTTGCTTTTATTGCAAGGTCTGGCAGACAAGGGAAGCAAAGCACTAACATAACAAAATATGTTCATGAAGCGTCTTTTTACTTTCTGGCGATGGTGAAGGCGACCAGGACGAATCGGCACTTCAATCTTTTCTAAGCCGTCGCCTTACCGGTGAGGGTGACGCGTCGGTGTTGGTCAGTGCCATCACGCGCAATGTAATATGTCTGATACTTATGTATCCTATCTTCTTCTTAGCGTATCGATGGAAAATAGTTCAAATTTATGTGTTTAGCCCAAAACTCAGTCACGCGAACACAGCAGGGCATGCGTTGAAAGATGAAAGGTGAGCCATTGTCTGTGGGGAGACGCCGCATACGCACTTGATATCTGAGACTGAGCCGTCCATGAACCCCCTACGTATCCTATGGTCATGGTTCGATTGCTGGTCAAGCAAAGTGCTCTAGGTATTACAACAGGAATTACTCAGTAGTAACCACGACTCACGGAGTCTGGGTGAACCTTCACAGAATACTTGACACTACATCATAAACAATATTTCGCGCTGGACTAGACATTTTTGAAGCTGGTACTAATCGCTCAAAGCTTTTGCTTGGACCCAAAACCAAAATGCTTGCGAATCGTTCACCTTTGCATTGTGGAGCAAAACTTTCGGCGCCCGCCGCCGCTGCTGCCGTGAGAGAGTTGTAACTTCCTTACTTATTGATTACTCTCACATTATCTTGAGACTGTGGTGGCATTCCACCACTGTCTCAAAGTCTTTGACGAACGAGCGGCAAGCCTCGTAGAAGATGGCGAGACGAGCTTAACAAAACCAATGACCGTTGGGTGGTCCTCATGAACCCTGGTCCCTGGATCGACAAAGAAATTAGAAATGACAAATCGAGTAAAAATAATAAATATCGTATAATAAAAAGTAAATTCGTCCGCGAAATCTTTCAATCTTTCTCATTACTAAACTAAAAAGATGGAAATAACAAAAAACCAGAATGCGATACAAAAGCTGAAAACAAGCTTATTCAAAATTAGTCTGGTTTTTAGGTTTTTTAGTGCTATCTACTATATGTATTGTATGCGATTGTTGTGCCCGAGATGGACCCTTCCATATGAACTTTATTATTGTAAGATCGTGTAAAACACAAGTGATATGCAATAAATAATTAAATTCGCGTTTGCCCAGCTGTGGGGTGACCACAGGCAAACAATAATTTGAAATTTGGCTTCTTTACGCCAAGAAGGTTTCTTTGAACGATTCCGACTGCTAATCTTGTTGATTTTTATCTTTTGTTTCAATATTTTTTCTTATTACCTATCAGTGTCAATGTCCTCACTTCAGGGAGACAGGCCTCCCAAACATATTTTTTTTTTTTTTTTTTAGTTCTACTTAGATATTTAATAACAGTTCTTGCAGTGGCAGTAGAAGCAGTGTATCTTGGTTCTTTTTATTCAGTTAGTAAACACGAATTAGTTGAGTCTTGGTTTGATTGGCCTAACGGATGCAAACAATCGAGTTGTTTATTTAACACATGACGTGTAAAATAAACAAAAGTTGTTTGCGAAAATGACTCTACAATTCTTATAGTCTACAATGAAAACCTGTAAAAACAGCACACAAATTAATGTTAGTTTATCTACATTAAATAATAGTATAATTATGATCATACATCAAGCTCGGTTTAATCTTCACTAATTTTAAATGATATTTGCACATGACATAGTCATTAAAAGTTAAAATTAATATTTAATTCAGGAAGTAATAAAAGATAATTGGTTGTATGCATTAATACTTACTTGAGTTTACGTGAAAGTAGAAAAAGTTTAACTGTAAATTGCAATGTTGCGAGCGTCAATAAATAAAGTTTTAAGTGCAATAAATAGCGACATGATTGTTATTGGAGTTTTACTGATTCTGTTTTATTAACTTTGTTCAATAAAACGGATTCAAACTAAATAATAAGAAGAAAAACATCATTATCATGACTGATGTACGATATTAAGAAAGTGAAGAAAGTTCTAATTAAAATCAGACTTTCTTTTGACCGAACGTTAAAGAAAGGATAACAATATGTGGATTGGTTTAACTGTGGTGCATTTTTTATTCGTTATTTTAAGAACTCTTCGTGAAAATAACAAAATGATGTATTCCAGATTGACGTTCTCTCTTTACGTTAATGAGTTTTACAACTCCTCAATTAAAGACTAAGCCATGGTTTTACAATTTTCAAAAACAAAGTAAAGTAGAACTTTAATTTGAACACAAATATTAATTAATTACTAATCGTAGGTATTGCCGTTTGCTGTGTGTTAGAGACCCATTGTGTGGTTACTTTGGTCCATAGCTCCTCCAGCATGCGACAGATGTGGCCAGCACAGTTCCGTTTAAGTTTGGCAGCTGTGTGACCTACATCGGTAATTTGAGTTTTAGAACGCAGTATCGAGTTCCTTATACGATCAGTAAGTTTAACTCCAAGGATACTACGCTCCATTGACAGACCCAAAGTGCGAACTTTTGACTCTTGGTTAGCGGCAGGCCCAGAAGGAGATGCCGGGACGAACTCGACTCTTTTCAATAAGATTGGCAAACAACAGCACTGGATAGTTATAAGTGGAAAGAGGAAAGGCAGGCCTTTGCCCTGCAGTGGGACAAAAATGGCTGATAATTATAATTACAATCGTAAGTATTCGTATTCTCAATCTGGCAACACTATATCCGTCACTGTCAAGTGTCAATTGCTATTGTCATAATATTTTTTGTTGATCACACTCGCCACTCGTATTTCTGTTGGAAATAAATAAGAAGAACCTTATTCATTTTAAATATAGAAAGTTTTAACAAAAACCTAAACTAATAAAGTGTATAACAGTGATGTGAGAGTAGGATACTACGTCGATTCGGTAAGTTATTCGTCATAAAAAGTTTATACACAAAGTGATTTGGTCACTCATTCAATAAATTATGTTGATTATTTGTGTTATTTGGTTCGCGGACGCTTGTAATTTTATCTCAATTGAGCGCTGTATGATCCACCTACGTTTTTCAATTGTTATTTTGTCTGTAAATAAGTTTTGTACTGATAAATAAGGTGACCTTTTATTAATTTGATGCAAATTCGTTGATTTATTTTTAATTCAGCTGATATCATACTTTGCTGTGGAGCTTATGAGATTGTATCTTAATTCTGAATAGGAATTGTTCATAATTATGTAAAGTTGGATACACATTTAATAATTTTGTGTTCTATTAATTTAATATGAGATTATCTTATGGTATTTTAACACCAGGGTTATTTTCTTATTAAATTATAGAGTTAATCTAGTTAGAATATATGTATTTTCCTCAAACTTGATAACAAACGCTCACATATCCCTTCAGAAATAAAATATACTAGGTCTTATCTGCCTAGCCTTTTCCCAACTATGTTGGGGTCGGCTTCCAGTCTAACTAGATGTAGCTGAATATCATAAAATATACTTGATAACCGCACGCAAAATACGCGCTTTGACGTGGAGTTGCGGACACCAGCCTGTTATATTTTTATGACATGCAAAATTTAATGAAAAACCTTTTCCACGCATACTACCATTTTTTTTAAATCAAAGTTTTATAGAGCTATCACTAAGACAAGACCTCTGTGTGCTACCTGTGAAAATATTACTTGCAAGCTGATGAGTATTGAGTACCTGTGTAGTGTGAAAACCTTTGTTATTCCTGTCAAATTTCTAGAAATAAAGACTATTTTAACAAGTATTAATTGTTCTCTCATTCTTACTTTACTTTTATTTTTTGTGACGAAAGTGCCTATTAATACTATAAATAAAATAAATGTGATTTTGATATCATCATCTTCATTACAGCATCCTTAACTCCTCATCATGGATGAACCTGGCACAGACTCCTTACGGAAGCTGGCTCCAAACTGGACCTTGGCCGGAGATGAACAGCTACTTAGCATATTGCAGAACACACATCAGGTGAGAGCCTAATAATTCATTACTTATCTATTCTAATATTATAAAGAGGTAAAATTTGTTTGTAAGTTTTTAAGTAAGGGGTTATCTTCAGAACTAATAATCCAATTTAAACGTTTTTTTCGGTGATAGAAAGACACATTATTCCTTGGGTGCTATAGGCTATAAATTATATTTATATCATGCATATTAGCCAAGCTGCCATAATTTTTGTGGATTTTTGCAATTTTTGCTAATACTGTAATTATGCTTACTCAACCAGTCTTCTTATGGAATATTTTTAGTTAATCAGTAAGTAGGTCTGATAGGCTGTCGCTCCATTCTCAGGATTTTAGTCTGAAATTCAGCTGTATCCAGTTGTTCGGAAGCTAACCCTGATATAGTGAGAAAAAGGCTAGGCAGATGACGGACTAGCTCAATGGTTAAGATGGTCTTAGCATTAATTTGCATACAGAATAAAAAAACACAATGCCGTTATTCAAAAACATCAGGTAAAAGTACTCACAAGAACAAAGTGCTTGCAAGGACTTGGCAGAACCAAAATAAGAAGAATATACTAGGTAGTCCAAATAGTACTGATAGCCTGCGTCATCCCACTGCTGGACAAAGGTCTCTCCCCATGACTTCTAATTGTTTTGATCCAAGACCAATGTGGAGCGCTGGTCTTGTCCAAATAGTGAAGTCATAAAAAAATTAAATTGATTCCTCATGCCCAGGGGTAACAGAAAATAGTTTTCGAGTTATAGTTTCATCAAAACTTATGAGAACTGCTTTAAAAAAAAAAACTTTATTTTTACACGGCTTTTTCGCATTCTTCAACGTTAGCTAAAGGCATTTTCTAATCTAATCTCAGTGGCATAAAGAGTAAAATAAATAAGCAAAATCACATTTTATATCGAATAAAAAAAATTATCGAAAAGGCCTCTTTTAAAGGCCGACTCACGAAATATAATTTGAAAAATCGCGGAAAAAACGTGGGGCATTTTCGGATACCCCCTGGGCACGAAGAATGAATTTTTTTAATGGCGTCACTAAACAATAAGTCATTTATTTCTTAACGAATTACATTGTGTAGAAAATAACTTAAAATTAGATTAATAAGAACTAGATAGTAATAATTAAAAATAAATTAAAAAAAATAATAATAACAATAACAATTTTTTTACAATAGTAAAATTAATAGTCATTTTATAAAGAAATATAAACTCAATAATAAAAAAAAAATAAAAAGAATATATAAAGTGAAAATAATAAAATTAATAGTCACTTAATAAAACTCAATAATAGAAAATATTGCATACTGTACTATTTGATGGATGGATTGTGTGAGGAATGACATGAAAGAAAAAGGAGTAAACAATAGGTTGACGATTGACAGGGGAGAATGGAAGAAAAAAATGTGTTGCGCCGACCTCAAATAACATGGGATAAGGGTAGCAAGATGATGACTATTTAAACCACCCTGTATAGTTGTAGCGTTTTGTAGTTTCTACCAACAACCATGTGGGAAAATATTGAGTTTTTCTATGTATGTATGAAATTATGAATAGCTCATACAGTTGGAAAATCGTATTTTTCTCAAACAACACAGGGGAAACACATTCCTAACATTTGCAACATAATTCATAGTGATTCAGTGTCTAGCTATTGTTTCCATAATATTTTACCTTGTTTATTATTGAACTTTAGCTGTATTGTCGTAAACATTGAAATTCCATTGTTTTCATTATTGTTAGCTAGAATGGGACAACAAACAAAGAATAACAAGCATTTTTGCTTTCTAGCTAAAGATTATCTATTTGTTTTAGTGAGAGAATGCTGAATGGTGGTAAGTATTTTAGTGCGATGTAGAAGTTCTATCAGCAATCGCGTAATTTTGCGCCATTTATAAGTTACTAGCTGTGCCCTGCGATCCTCGTCCGCGTGAAATTGTTATAAAAAAAAATCCTTATTTGAATCGGATTTTGTTAACAATTTAAATGGTTTTTTTTTTGCACGGAAATCGAATCGTTTTTCTAAAATATTTTTTTTTCCTTATAACATCAGATATCTGCCAGTAAAAGTCCCGTTTACAAAATCGGTTCAGGCGTTTCGGAGATTAGCTGGTACAAACAAACAGACAGAAATTTTAAAAAATTTTTTTTTTTTTTTTGGAAGTCCCGTACGCTTTCATATGCATACGCAATGCATTTTGAAATTACAAACAGTAACTAATTTTTTTATCTGTTTAATAATGTAGATTTTACTTAGTATTGACTCAACAGGGTCTAATTGAATAAGAAGCGAAACTCCGCAAACCTAATTGGTATCGAAATACTATTAACATATTAAAGCAAAAAAAAGACAGATTTTCTCAACTCAAGAAACTACACAGGCGGTCGTTGACTCCAAAGATATCAAATACACGTGGAGGCGCCAGGGTAAATCACGAAATGCAAATTTTCTTACGTTTTATGAAATTTAAAGGTCAGTGTCAGGCTGTATGTTGTTTCGCGATCGTAGCAAATATGGCTTTTTAAAGTTATAATCATTCAAATCATCAATACAACCCTCGTTACTACATTTAGTCCCCCCATTGAATGACATTGCAAAACATGTAACAAAATTTGAATTCTGCCGGCTACCCTGGCGCTTCGCTTTTAGATGTGCTGGGACCGCCGTGTCGTCCATATAAACCTTCTCATAGAGAGGAGGCCTGTGTCCCAGCAGTGGGAACTTTAAAGGCTGATTGTGACGCTGTGGATGCCTCTCTGATCTCGTACCATCTGAGGTCGCAAGTGATAACGTTTACCTTTTCATCTGTTAATAGATTTTCTGACAAATTTTAACATTCTTAAAAATATTCTCTTATTCACAGAAACTCCTGTCAAAATGCCAAGAAGCCAACAGCCAATTGGAACAGATGGCGACGGCTCTGAACGATGCTACCATCAGCTTGCAGAACGTTAATAACCAGTAAGTTATGTTTATTGTTAAAGTAGTTTTTTGCCGTCTAAGATATAGGCCTGGTTGAACCTATTGTACTTATCAACCTAATGCTAAATTAAGAAATTTAAACTGTATTTCAAATGGGCTGGTCATGTCTGCCGTATGCCCGACGAGCTGGGGGCCAAAATAACCACGTTGTGGAGCCCTGGCACAGTCTGAAAACGACGAGGTAGACCTTGCAGGAGATAGCGAAACGAGCTGGACAGAACCAACGACCAGTGGTCCACATTGGCTCTGGATCGGAAGATTTAGAGGTCACGGGGAGGCCTTTGCTCAGAAGTGGGATGACACAGTAACAGTAACTGAATACAGTGCAATGCATTTGAACTTTGTGATAATAAATAATTTATTTTATCAGCTTCTGCCTTCGAAGAAACATATAACTACCTATAATAGTGTATCCATCCATCGATGTAATATAGTTTCGGAGATAACCTCCCACATACAAACTTTACCTCTTAACAATAGACTAGCGATCCGCCCCTACTTCGTCGGGTATTACGACCGTGTCTGATGGGATATCCCATCAGCAAAAGTGACGAACTGCTTTACAAATTTTCATATTATATTTAACCCCTTCAGGGGATGAATCTTTATGAGGAGCTCGTAGCAAAATAATAACAGTTCGTGGATGAGTGATCACCCATTACATACCGCGTTTCCTCCTTGTTTTGGAAAGCACGTTAAGCCGTTGGTCCTGGATTACAGCCGGGACCTTTCTGAGGCACGGAGGAAACTCGGTATGTAATGGGTGGTCACCCATCCACAAACCAACCTAGGCAAGCGCGGCTTAAAGTAATGATCGACTCGAGCGGCTGTTATATTTAGCCACGAGCTCCTCCGCGGTATATCTACGGTAAAACCACATGATAATAGGTTACATAACAGTTTAAAAAGTGCTAATTGTATTTTAGTGAAACTCGTCTAATTAGTAATTCAAATTAGCGTTAATTTTGGCGGAAAACCAGCGAGTGTGAAGAGTATTTGACAGGCTCGGCCACTCTCTTTAGAAGATACTAGATGGCTTGTTAGGACTAAGAGTTTAGTGACTTTTTTATCGTGAGGAATGTTAGTGTTGAATGTCTATTTGTCTAATTACTCTCTAAATACTCAAGTGATTAATATTTTGGACACACAAAGCGAATAAAATCGTCGCGGGTGAACTCATTTGGTGCAATATGTTATACATCATCATCTGCTTAGCCTTTTCCCAACTATATTAGGGTCGGCTTCCAGTCTAACCGGATGCAGCGGAATACCATTATTTTACATGGAGCGATTGCCTATCTGACCTCCACAACCCAGTAAGTTGGTACTGGGTAATACGATACCTCTTGGTAAGACTGGTTGTCAGACTTATTATTGCTGCGACTCAAATCCACTCAATAACATCATATTTGGTGAAACACGTACACTGTAGAATTAGGCCTCCCCTCAGCGGCGACGGATTCTAGACCCAAGGTGGGTGGCGCGTAGTGTTCCACGCACGCCTCTCTTAAACGTGAATTATACAGACACGGCGTAAGGTGAAGGCGCGGCGCAGGTGTGGTTCTCCTATCAAAATAATTTAAATAGTCGCAAATCAAATTGAGTCTCTTAGCCACGTCGCGCGTCGCGGGCCCAGTGCGTGTTATCTTTGCAATTTTTGGTTCTAAGACATGTTGTTTTCCTCTTAACGTTTTCCTTCACCGTTGTAAGAGGAAAGATGTGGTGATGAAACAGTTTGCACAAAATCTTTTGCAAACCTGCCTGGATCGAACTACGAATCTAAATTCGGAGCTTTTCGTTACCGATAGGTCATCCAATAGGCCACCACTGCTCAGGTTCTTAATTCAAATTATGATTTTTTCTTCTAGATTCATGGCGTTAAGCAGCAGCCAGTTTATAGAAAGCCGTGTCTATGATGACGATGACTTGGCGACAGATGTGACGGTCATCAAGGTAAGAAGTACTCCGATATGCTTAACATGGTTAGTTCTAAGTTGAAACCCGTCTGATCTGACCAAAATGATAATAACTTTACACTTTTGTAGCACGTCATGATTAGTGTCATGCGATTTTTGTACAGTTAGCATCAAAAGTAATGATTCGATACGTTGCTTGTGTGCTTTAATTTTAATATTGTGTGTGTGACTTAACTATTGCATTAGGTTATATACCTGTAATGATAGTTTAAGGCATTTAAATAAATAAAATTTCATCATCATCATCATTCTCTTGCCCTTATCCCAATTCATTTGGGGTCGGCGCAGCATGTCTTCCTCTTCCATACTTCTCTATTACTCATCTCATCAGACACCCCCTTTCTAGCCTTATCATCCTTCACACAGTCCATCCATCGTTTTTTTGGTCTTCCTCTACTCTTATACCCATTTTCTTTTCTTCATTTCATGTTATACTTAAATGGTAAGTTTTATCTGCTATATCAACTTTGACTTGCCTTACTAATGATTATGGTAGGGCGTCAGGTAAAATGTTATCTCTAACATACTTACGATGATCTATTCCCTACAAGAATATGCATCCTAACAAGACTTTTTGTATGTCATTCAGCCATTTTTGTCGGAGCATGTTTAATTGTTTGGCTAAGAAAGTTGAAAGTTCTAATGTCTTAATGATTAGTGACACGATTTCGCACTTTCAATCTAAATTAGGTGGGTCGTGGTTATTATAATATCAAATACTATACGACTGACCGTCGCGTTGGTTTAGTGGTTATAAACGCAACTGCAGAAGTGGGTTCCCGAGTTCGATCCTCAGGTCGGCGAAGTGTTATTGGATATTATTTTTCTGATAATATTTATCCATATATCAGTTGCCTAGCACCAATGCTAGGCAACTGGGCTTATCTCAGTTGTAAACGTCCCTTTGTGCCTGTTGGCCTTGTTTCGTTGTGTTTCCTGGTGATATGGAAATTATGGTTTTTCTGCTCCTCCACTATACTTTTCTGATTAATTTAATTATAACAAAAAGACATTTTATCAATTTTTGTCTGTCTGTTTCGGCTAATCTCCGAAACGGCTGGACCGATTTTGACAGGACTTTTACTAACAGATAGCTAATGTTATAAGGTCTAACTTAGGGTACTTTTAGTTTAGAAAAATAATTGGAAGTATTTTTGGTTCTACTAAAACGTCCTTCCGTTTTCAGGATCAACCCAAACCCGAGATCCCAGACGAGCTGACATCTTTAAAGCGCAGTATCTCAGTGTTAGAGAATGCTCACGAGGTCATCACTATACTACAGGACAGTGACACCGAGTCTGATACTGACGATGAAATGCCTGCCAGGTGAGTTTAGACCTATTTTAATTGCAGTAGAGTTTTATTTCAAGCACGACTGCTGAGCGTGAGGTCCTTGGTTCGATTCCCAGGTCGGGCTAATTGTTATTGGGTTCTTCCATCAGAAATTTCTCAGTAGTTGCTGACCGTGTTTTTGTCCCCAGAATGGTGCTGAAACCTAAGGACATGTACGCTTCCCGACCTCTCCCCTACATCATTGGAACGCAGCCTTGGAAGAACAAGTGGCATGCTGGTGAGTCTACCCTCTTAATACACGATGCTGATTTTTTATAACTTTTACCCGAAACGGTCTCCGCGTGGATCTTGATATACCATCATATTGTCGTTATTTCGTTAATAGTATAATATACAAGGTGTAAACGGATCCTTCACGAAACCGTGTCATGGTAGGACTCAATGTAACGCACTCAAAACATTGTGCTGATGGAAGCATTGAATAGTACGGGAGTCGTGGAGGTATTTAAAATTAAACATACAACATTAAAAACATGTATTAAAAAAAAATTGTGAAATAGTTGGAACTTTGACCCCCAATATCTCCGTAACTAGAAGGTTCCCAGGTATGGTCTAGAACAAAAAAAAATATTCGCAATGACGGGCAGGACAAGTGCCTTTAGGCTTCGTTAAGGGTATTTTTACACCCATTAATAAAAAGGTACCTTACTACTTACTCATTTATTTAATTACCATTTAAAAACTGAATCATAATGGTTATTCTGCCGGTTCATCTTTAAGTGATTCAAACTCCAAGCATAATCCTCTCCATTGACCTTTAAATGGCTTGTTTTCTTCTTATCAGACCCATTGTGATGATAACGTATTTCACTTCCAAGGTCTACTCCTCGAAGACAGCGACTCGGACAGCACGGCGTCTAAGGTGGAGCACGACAGCGACCAGTACTCTCAGTCGGAACCGGAAGACAACACCGACAAACTGCCCGTCCCTCATACACACACGCATACCACTGTAAGTAATAATTCTTCTTTATCGTGTGGTTAGTGCCTAACCTGGTGTCAGAGTTTTTGTGCCGCCCATGGGCCGCTGACTTGGATTTTCAAGCCGTCAAGAAATACCTCTTAAGCATGCTGGTTTCCTCACGATATTTTCCTTCACGGAAGCAAGTACAATACGCACAAGAATCCGAAATATCAGAGGTGCGTGTCTTGGGTTCGAACTCGAGACCTATGACTTGGCAGTCACACCAATAGACTATCACTGTTATTGTATTATTAATACTGGGTCAATATTCCCGATACCGGTAGGGCACTATTCTTGAAATTTTTTTTTTTTTTTTAATCGGCCACTACTGTTCTTTGGTATCAAAATTATTTTTCAAAAACGTATCATCAGGCTACATCTATCCACTTCTGGATATACGCCTCTACGATCGCCGCTCCACCGAGCCAAAACACATAATTAAAATTTTATTTTCCTTGCAGGTCTCCGAAACAAGTTCGGAGCTCCCTTCGGAGCAGGGCTCCGTGCCCAAGCCGACGCCCTCCGATGTTGCCAGCGAGATCGCTAGAAGACTGGGCGCGGGTAGAGAACCACCTAAGGTATGTTAATCATTGAATGATCATTATTACAGGACTGACTGACTGACTGCCCCGTTGGTCTCTAGTCGCAAGCGCGGCTGCTGAGCGTGTGAGCGGTTCTGGCTTCTATTCTGGGGTCGGGCAAAAAGTGCTCTCAGTAGCCCGGAGTTTGAAAGTTGGCGATATGATACCTCCGTGCCTCGGAAAACGGAACAAAGCGCCGTATTGCCGTCGCACATTTGGCGAGTCAGCCGTAGATTTTAAAGGAATAAAAACCTGTGTGGACAAATTGCTTTTAGTAGATTTACTAGATAACCCGTAGTCTGAAATAAAAACTACGTGGAAAAAAAATGTGTAAAACCATTCGAAACTGAATTATTTCCCCAGATGGTTGAAAGAGAGCCTGAAGATGAGGAGCCGCCTATACCCACAGTTCGCAAGATTTACAGACCACAGGATCCAGTGTCAAGTAAGTCATAACTTAAAACAAAGTCAATCCAATCCTTGTGACGAATTCTAAATATATCAAAAACAAAGCATTTATTTCAAGTAGGCCACTTACAGGCACTTTTGAATTGTCGAACAAAGACATCAATGAAATGTAGCTACAGTCCCAATCACAAGGTTTAAAACTGTGAAAGTACTGTAGTTGCCCATTTCCTAACGTAGATCTCTATGGAGAAGAATGGGCAAGAAATTCCATGGTCACTCTTTTCAGAATATTTTCACAAACCCTTGGTTACATCATTCATGTTGAGATGGTACATTATGTGAGAACGATGTATCTTTTTATTTATTACTATATCACATTCATTACTTTTAACAACCAGTAAAGCAAATCTTATGCATTTAGTTTTTTTTTCCATTTAATACTAAATTGTTAGTTGTTAATCAATTGGGGGAGGCCTATGTCCAGCATTGGACTCCTTTCGGCTGAAATGATGATGAATCAATTATGGACCTAAAGTAATACATTCAATCAAACAAATAAGGGGACTAAACCGCCATCCTGTTTACTAGAAACAGGAATGAACCAAATATTGAGCCTTGTGAAACCCCTAAGTTTACTTTTTGACCTTGTTAATTAACACCATTGATTTGATTTGCTGTTGCTTATCATTCAAATAAGATTTTACTAAACTACGTGCATGTTTACCTAGTCCGTAATGCTCAAGTTTCAAAAGTAATGTGTCGTGATTTACGCAATCAAATGCTTTGGAGAGGTCACAAAATATTGCAATGGCGACACCTGCCTATCGTTGTTCAAGCATAATTACATGCTTATCATTTTTCAGGTACAATATTTCCAGACGAGCCACCTCCCCTCACCCCCGTGTCGGACAGCGGGTCGGACATATTCGCGGACCTGCACCGCGCGCAGCCGTACGCGAACGCGAATGTACCCGACGAGCTGTTCGCCGATGATAGAGAGAGCGATGACGGGGATATCTTTAGTGATTTTGCTAAGAAGGTAAGGAACAGTATTTTTTTGGAAAGTAATCTTAGGAGCTGATCTTAGTAATTTTAGGACTGCCCTGAGGCTGCCAACGGGCGCAAGTGCGACTGCTGAACGAGGGCCTGGGTTCGATTTCCAGGTCGGACAACAGCCACGTAGTCTGGATTTGTGCCCGGTTGATGGTAATAGGCACGCTCCCTATCACATGGAACTTAAACATAATTGATGAAATGTGGGTGTACTATTAGGTACACCAGTGCCAAACCTTTCGAAGTCATAAAGGCGTTTTTTTTTTCAGATTGGAAATCATCAAATGACCCCTCCAGCTCTGGGCGGAGCGGAAGGGAGTGTCAGACTTGTACTGACTAAAACCCATCCATGTTCCTTCATTGCTCTTTGTGTACCAGGGCCGCGGTATCTCTTTCGAACAGTCCCGCAGCTCCCGCAGGTATCGGCCCTTGCGGACCCCTTCATATCATGTTAGTAAAACGCATTATCTCTTTTTACAGCCTGCAACAAATCCCAATGCCAAACCGACCTCCCTGTTCGACTCCGGCCCCGAACCGAACATGTTTGTCAAACACACTGACAACCGCCACACATCTGATGATCATGGCAGAAATTTACGTGATGATCATCAAAGAAGAAATGTATATGATGATGATGATAGACGCGGGAATGATGGCGGTGGTAGGGATGTTTATGATGAGCAAAGTAGAGGCCATGTGGAGGCTGAAAGGGTGAAGGTATGTGATTATTATGTTTTTAAAACTAAGAATTTTTTGTGTAATTTTTGTTCAGTAACCGGCCGTTAAAAGATCACGTTAAGTTTACACGTTGAAATCTCATCGGGACAAACAATTTTTGCGACTATTATTAAAAGAACATCAGCTATTTCATACAGAAGTGACCTATACCAGACCAGACGCACCCCACATTTTAGGTATGAATAGAATAGAATGCTTTATTTGTTATAAAGCTACAAGTACGTGGCGAGGTTGATGCGTCGGACCTATTCAGTTGGCCTGCCGTGCATCATAGAGTACTTTGCTCGCAAGTTAGTTCGATAGGAGCTCACGCCCCGCGTCGCGTGGTCGTCCGTTCGTATTCAGATTAATTATTATTTTAAAGGAGACCACCCTAACTTAGTCAGAAGTATCAGAGTAACGAGATAGAAAGAGATGCAACTTGTAGATAAATATAACTGCAGGTAATTAGCGCTCGTCGGCTTAAAGTGAGTTCGTTATATCTACTGCATGTGGCAGCAGATTTCAAATGTCATATTGTCATACATATGAAATCATACAGGCAATTTCTTTTCCACAGAAACCAATCGGTGGAATATCCTTATTTGGCAACAAAGGAACTGAAAGCATTGGAGCCGCCATCTTGAAACGGAACCAACGAAAATCTTCGACTTCCGGCGACGACAGCGGAAGTGACTCTCGGTCGGAGTCACACTCAAACCAGCAGATAAGAAAAGAAAAAGATATTTTCGATGACTTATTTGCTAGGTCTGAAAGTAAAAATGTAAAGAAAGATAAAGATTTTAGTAAAGATTTGAAAACGCAAATACAAAAGAAAACTGAGGTAAAAGAGAAAAAGATAGAAAAACCAAAAGTAGATTTATTCAGTGACAATCTTTTTGATGATATAGATGATATTTTTACTACAAACGTTGTTAAAATGCCTGCAAAAGATAATTCTAAATCGAAATCTATTTTCGAAGATGATGATGATCTTTTCTCTGAAATTGCTGCTCCAAAACCACTGAAGATTGAAGTAGCGAGTAGTAGTAATAACAAAAAAGGTTTATTTGATAGTGATGATGAATTGTTTTCTGAAACTAAGCCTGTTGAAAAGCCTAAAGAAACTTTTAAACCTATTGAAGTTATTAAACCTAAGGTAGCGGAAAGAACTAAAATAAATGAAGGTAATAAAACTAAAGAAATGCCTAAAAGTATATTTGATGATGATGAAGATGAACTTTTTAGTGATACCACATCTAATAAAATACAAAATAATAAACCAGTTAGTATAGAAAAACCTCAAGATTTTGGCAAAAAAGATACGAAAAATATTGCACCTACTCAAAGTTTGGGAAATAATAATGTTTCAAGAAATGTTGCACCTACTATTTCAAATGTATTTAAAAGTCCATCACTTTTTGATGACGATGATGATGAAAGTGATCTTTTTGCTGAACCAGCTAAATCTAACGTCCAAAATGTTAAAGCAGCTTCTATTAAAGATACTAAACTGTCAAGCAAAACTGACATTTATACTCCTGAAGAAAATCTAGATGTAAGGCCTTCAAGCAAACCTGAAGAAAATGTTGTTATACCTTCAAGCTCAGTTAAAAATGATGAAAGTGATCAAAATGTAGTTAAAAATGAAACGGTAGATGTAAATAAAGATAGTAGCAAACCTCTAGTAGATAAAATTGTTAATATTTCTGAAACGCAGAAAACTTTAAAAGATGAAGAAAATTCTTCACCTGTAAGCCAAAATGTAGATAGCAAGATAGTAAATGTAGAAACAAACGCAGCTAAAATATTTGAACACATTCATAAAAACATACAAAATGTAGAAGAAAGTTCTTCGGAGACAAACAATGATTTCAGTGATCAAGATTTTGATGATTTACCTCCGAAAGAAGATAATAACAAAACTGTAACTATTAATAATAACGAAACTGAAGAAATCCCTACAGAAAATCCTAATATTTTTGATAAAACTACATTAGAAGAAGATATTGATGAGCTGTTTACAACAGCTCAACAAAAAACTGATAATACTGAGCCCATATTTAAAAATATCGTACCAGATTATATAGAAACAATACCAGAAAAGACTGAACAAGACAATAAAACAGCTGAAATCGCTACAAAAACTATAGAAGCAGATATTTTCAGTAACATTATAACTGAACCACCAGTTTTTGAGAAACCAAAAGAACCGAAAAAGAGTAAAAACGTCAATGCGTTGTTCGACGATGATTCGGATGATGAAAGTCTATTTTTCAAGAAGAATGATCCGATATTCGTAGAAAATCCGCAGGAATTTACTCCTACACAAGACCGTATATTCGGTTTGTTCACCGATGAACCACCGGATGATGGTTTTAGTAAAATCAGTGATGAATTTGATGAAGATATGTTTAGTACGCTTCCTAAGCCTAAATTACTACGGAATGAATATCCTCCTATACCGGATACTGTACTATTTGAAGATAGTACTGCTACGGGCAATATAATACCTGAAATTGAAAAAGGAGATCCAAGAAATGACAATATAATACCTGAAGTTGCAAAAGTAGATGCAGCTGAAGAAATAGTCAATGATGCACCTAAAGATGATGAAAAGTCAGCTTCTGTAATTAGAAAAGAACCTAAAAGTGGAGATATATTTAAACTGCTAACTACAGAAAATGTTGATGAACGACTGTTTAATAAACCCACAATAGAACCCAAACCTGCTTTACTGGATAAACCTAGTTTAGATTTACTATCTGATGAAGAAAACCTATTTGTTGCAGGACTTTCATTACGAAATCCTACTTCACTGTCATCAACTAAAGGAAAAGAACCTATACCTGAAAATAAAAAGCCAACTTTGAAAGATAAACCTACCCTGGACTTGTCTGATGATGAAAACTTATTTGCTTCAGGACCTAAATTTGAAAAACCTTTGGCACAAGAAAACCTAATACCTGAAAATAAAAAGCCAACTTTGAAAGATAAGTCTACCCTGGACTTGTCTGATGATGAAAACCTATTTGCTTCAGTACCTACATTAGAAAAATCATCTTTGCCTTCATCTAAACCAGAGAAACCTAGACCGGAAAATAAAAACCTAACTTTTAAAAATAAACCTAGTCAGGACTTATCTGATGATGAAAACCTGTTTGGTTCAGGACCTGCATTAGATAAACCTGAAAAACCTACTTTACTGACACAAGAACGAAAACTTACATTTGAAAATAAGAACCTAGAACCAATAAGTAAATCTTCAGATGAAGAATTGTTCACGTCTTTAAAAACAGAAAAATCTGTACTCCCTGAAAATGAATTACTCAAACAGGATTCAAAATCTGATGAAGACTTGTTTAAAAAGCCTGAATTTGTACCTAAGTCTGTTGAAATCGCTTCAGAGTCAAAACCAGAAAAGTCTGAGAAAAAAGTAGGCAAACTTAAAGTTGGTCTTAATATAAACGTAAATGCTTTACTACCTGGAGCTTCACCTAAAAAGGTTAAACTTAACGATCAGCCAGATGGTCAAAGTCAAAGTGTGGCTGAAAGTCAAAAATCAGTACCAAACATCAATACTGAAGTTCCAAAGTCAGATTCGAGAACAGAAAATCAAAACGCTGATTCTAAGTTATTAAAATCTGTTAGTTTTGATGGAAAACTTGAGTCAGATGTGTTGGATAATAAGTTGTCTAAAGAAAGGGCTAAGATTCAGGTCAAAAGACGTCCTTCGACTAGAAGAGCTAGGCGGGAAGCTGTGAGAAAATCTGGAATCGATTTTGGTGAAGATTCCACGGATAATTCTAGTTCTATAGATGATCCGCCGAGGAAACATCCTGCAGTGAGTAAAAAAGAAGAAAAACCGATTGAAATAAGGCAGGATACACAATCTGACATCATAGATAATTCTATCGTTCAAGCCAAACTAGATAATACTACTGTACAGGCCGAAATAGACCGTAACGTAGTAGAGAAACAGCCTACAATTGAACCTGCTCCTCTAGAAAAACAGCCTGAAATTACAGAAAGACCTTCTTACTCAAGGGATAAAAAAACTAAAGTAGTTTACATCTTAAATGACGAAGATATATTCAATACTAGTCCTCTTGAAAAACCTGAAAGTTTTAACAAAAATCTAGACTCAAATACAGGCGTAACAACGTTAGGCAAAGTCTACGATAAAACAGTTGAAAGTAATTCTAAAAAAGATTCCAAATCATCTCTTTTCGGTGATGAAAATGATGAAGAAATATTTAAAGCAAAACCAGTAACAAAAAAATCTACTATATTCGATTCTGATTCTGAAGAAGAGCTATTTGGAACGAGTAAGAGAGAAGAGAAAGAGAGAAAAGTGGAGAAAATAGAAGTAAAGAAAGAAATAAAAAGAGAGGTGGTGAAGGGATCTCTGTTCGGTGATGAAGATGATGATGATGATCTTTTTGGTGTTAAGACTAAGAAGATTGTTGGTAAGTGAATTGATTTGTTTAAGCATAATGTTCTTCTTTCTGTAAAGTCTGACAACCAGTCTTACCAAGGGGAACGTATTTCACAGTAAGGTTGTGGAGTAGCTTCATGTAAAATACTGGTATTTAGGTGTAACCGTTTGGAGTGGAAGCTGACTTCAACATAGTTGGGAACAGGCTAGGCAGATGTTGATTCTTCTTCTGAGCGTGCCCGATTGGTTGACGAAATGTGTCTACTGTGTACACCTCCACCCACCGCTATGGGAAATATAGTCTTAAATGTATTTTATGATATTTTTTCGCAGATCAAAAACCACAGCAATCCAGGTCTACAGCTGTTAAAGAAACAAAAGAAACTCCTAAACCTGCGGAACCAGTTTTTGAAGACCCGCTATCAATGTTCGGGGAAGAAGACTAGTCTCAGCTTTTGATGCTGGGTGGCGCTAGTGTGTATAAAGGTTTGGGCGCAGTACACGGTCGTATGTCATATCGGGTTTTAGAAAAACTTCGGCTTTGTAGAGCGCTCTCTTTCACTCATAATTGTGTGAACGTTTCTTTCTAAAACTCGAGGTGTCAGGTAATAAATAATGCGATTCAAATAAGAATAGGAACGTCAATGATCTCTATCTGTCCACTGTCGCTTGAAAAGTACGGATTAAGTCTTAGAAAACGACGTACAGTTAATAGGAATATTTTAAACTATCAAATGAATCCTATCATCGAAATTAAAAAATATTTGTTTTCAAATAAACGAAATAGCATAAATTTTTAATTAAATACAACACCATTTATAAATATTGGTTTACTAACCTTTGGTACAAATTGCACTAATTCGCGTTTAGTGAGTTTTTGATGTTTGGGTTGCTAACCTGTCGGTGCTAGCCTATTAATCTACATCATGTAGAAAATTAAAAATAATGTCCTGTGACGACTACTGGATATACTCGTATTCGAATGAATTTTTGAATGCAGACTGGTAACGTCATGAGGTTACGCAGTTTACTGTCGGCGCTGTCAGGGTGGTGTCGAATATATCCAGTAGTCGTCACAGGACAATTTTTTTTTTTTTTTTTAATTTTCTTCATTGGTCATGAATATTATAAAAATTGCTTAAATTGAAAATTAATTGCAAAACGTACTTTTAACGTGACAGTTGAATGATTTTTTAGGCGGGCGACTGTGTCATTGTCAATGGCGCTGTTGGAAAATAAGTGAAATAGTCTGTGGAATTTGTATAAAAAAAATTTGATGGTGGCGTGAGATCCGACTTTCGAAACGCGCCAAAAGGTCGATGCAGCATTATACATAGCTTTTTAATTTATTAAACAAGCCAAGTTTATTAGTTCGATATAATGCTTTGTTAAATGTGAAGTCATATTATAATATAAAAATGTTATTAAAAGTATTTAGTTTCGATTTTAGTTCGTTACTAAGTAAATATTTAAGCAGATTAATAAATAGTCATTATAATTTAAATCAGTTATTGTTAAAATAGCCTTCGCTGTTATCTTATGGTTATTTTAAAATGTACAGTCGCGAAAAAAAATAGCTCAGCACATTGTCGATCAACTTAAATTGTCCGCATGAAGGAGCCTTGAAGACAAAATAGCAAAGATTCAAGTCGTTAGATGTGCTCGAAGCATCTTAGAGCAGTTTCAGAATTGCGTATTTTTCTGCGCGGAGCGGCTTACGCGCTTACAAGCGCGCCATATTATGCGCTTGAAAAAACCGAACGCGCGTGCTCGCGCATATTTTTATCTTATTATTGCTCGAACCGGTGAGTTCAGTCGGTAGCAATATGTCAGTACCTCTTACGGCTCGCACTTATATGAGCTTATAAGCACGTCAACGCTCGTACGCTTCCTAAAACGAGCGCCGAAAACACGATAATCTGAAATGGTTCTAAGGCCGTGCAAAACAGTGTTCACACTTTTAGAAAGGTGACCACGCACATCCCGCATGAAACGAAACATACGATCTTTTGTATGAGTGAGCGGGACAATGTAATTCAAATGTCAACGAATAGAATCATGATATTTTTTTGGACGCAATAGGGCAAATATATGATTAAATTTTTTGCAAAACAATAAATAATTTACTAGTTAAAGTGGCCTTGCGGAGACAAAGCACTTAGTGCAAGCATCAATTAATTATTATTCAATTACATTTTTGCATAATTTGTATGAGATTGTGAGCTTTTACTTATTTAATTTAGGATAGCTATTAATGAAAACAAATAAGAAATCAGTGCTAGCTTTGTAAGAGTTAATATTGTTACATTCACTGCTATGCTATTAATCTTGAGATCCGTGGTTTGGTTCCCGGGTCGGGCAATTATTATTGGGCTTTTATCAGGGATTTAAACATAACTGACGAAATGTGGGTGTACCAAAGGGTACACTTGTATGCCTAAATCTTAGGGGATTACAGGTGTTATGTTAATATTTGTTAAATTGCTTTTAAACACACTAGCGTCAAAGCAGCATTTGATAAAACTCCTTACTTCACTGGCCAATTTTGACGTTCAGTAATGGAAATATATTAATTAGCAAATTGACCATCTATTTACAGTTCTTTCACCTCTGATTTTACGTGTTCGATCCAAGGTCGATTTTTGGCCATCATTCTATAACAGTCCAGAAACAGTGATAATTTTGCAAAACATAAAATATTAATGTGCTAAACAATTCCTTTCCTTGACTGTACATCAAAGTGTTGCCAGTTAAGACCCTTCTTTGGAGCTTAATATATAATTAGTAGTATAAAAATGAACAATGAAATATTTCAGCGCCTTACTATGCTTATGCTTCCGAGCGAGACATTCCAGTGTTATTTAATTTTTATTATAAATGTTTATTATAAGCCCGTTCGCCCTTATTACATGAGACTTACTTACTTAAACGTAACTAGCGAATGTGGGCGTTCTATACAGTACTCGTGCAGTCACGCGCGCTATATGTATACACGTTTCATCTTTTACAAGTGATTTTTGTCCTACAGTAGTACATTTTGATACTAGTGGAGAAACTTTGTTATTGCAGCCGAGGATTCACGCTCCATAGTTAACTGTGGAAATTCTAATTTCAGCGTAGAGATAAATGAAAATAATCCACAAGTGTGAAATACATTGCACGCTGAACCTAATCTTAGCGCGATAAGAGCCAGTTTTCGAGGAAGTGTATTGAAAATAGTATTTTGGAACTCTTACTATTATGAATTAGGTATTATCTCTAAGTTGACATCAATGTTTCGAGAGATAATGGCTTTTTAATTAAAGCAAGTGTATACATTAGTTGTCGTGAATGTACATTTATGTCTCTGCCATTCGGGGATTATCGGCATGATGTTATGTTATTTGTTTATTATGTGTTGGGAAAGAATATGTTTTTTATAAAACAAATGTAATGTTAAACGCCGCGTCGTCCAAACTGAAAAGAGGCCTATTACGTCTTTTTCGCTTATATTGCAAACACATAAACTTCTATCTGGACCTCTCAACCCGCTTTCTCGTCGATAAGTTTAGTCACTACTTACTAATACTTTCTGTTTGTAGTTTCGTGAAATAAAATAATGTATTCTTCCCAACTTAATGAAAAATTATGGAGATTCATTTAAAAGATAATAATTCTACTTAATTATGTTTTGTTCTTAATTTATAATGATTATGATAATTATTGTAAATAACGTTATTTGTATTGTTATTTCGTTATTGGCTAGTTACAGCTTGCTATACAAAGTGCCTACGGAATTATTCTTATATGAGGAATGTAATAAAATGTTATACTTTTGTTTTGGGATTTTTATTGTGACCGTTATCACGCGTGTTTAAAAAGGTGATAACGGGCATTAGGTACTCCGTTAGGTGTCACTAAGTGTTGGTGAAAACGAGACATTAGGCTATCAGTTAGGTTTTCCTTACCGTTCGTGAAAACGAGCGTTAGGTGTTCAGTTAGGTATCCTTTAGTATTTGTGAAAACAGGCCTTGCTACATTGTGAATAAATAATAATCTTTATCAACCGTCTATTAGTCCGCAATATCGCGATAACAAGATATTAATCGATTCTTTCATTCAAAGATATAAATTAAATAATATGAGAGGCCCTGGTTACTACTTTTTATTAAAATTTTGCATTGTTTGCAATACAAGCAAGCATACCGTACGTTAACGAGCATGAAGGTAGAAAAGTGACCCAAACGCATTGTGTATGTCGCGGTCTATAGCGAATCCGTATAAACACGCGCGGGTGCCCGGAGCCAGTTACTGTCAAGATATTCATAAAAAACCCGTTGACGGTGTGTGAGTTTGTGACCCGCGATAACTGTTGCAAGTGTCGCAACTGCCGCACTGCAAAGATGTCGAAAGTCTTACTTTTCACTAATTCAGAGAACTTTGTCCAGCTGTAGTCTCTGCAGTGTGTGTGTGGTATAGGTTGTAATGGGTGTATGTAGACTACTACTAGCATGGTTCATCTCGACACCTATGACTATCCTGTATGTAGACTGTTAATGTGATCAACCTGTTTAACGGCATTGTCGAGGCATGACTTATTAGCATGTAAGTAATGCGACTAAATCAATAAAATATCGATTCATTTGTGCAATTTAATTTTTTATATGGCAATGCAAAAACAAAAGAACGACAGAAAAAAGCTGTCAATGTCAAAATAAATAAAACGCCACTGTCGCATGGCATTCATAAGCAGTTCGTATGTTTTTCTAAATAAATAGTGCTAAAATGAAGATCCCAGAGAAAACTATAGAAAAGAAGGAGAAAATTAAGAAGAAGGAGAAGATTAAACCTAAAAAGGAACATGTCTTAATTGTTGCTCAAGAGATTAAGTTCGCACGTTTACTTTCGGGTAACGAGAAGAAAACCCGGGATAAAGTACTGAATACCCTGAAAAAATGGCTTTTAAACTGTTTCGAGAAAGGATATGGTTAGTATTTAATACTTCTGTAACAAAATTTTATATATTGCTTGACATTCTGTTAAAAAAATCTTCATTTTAAGGTCACTCGGTACTTAACCTCAAAACTTCATAAATGTGCGTGTATTTATTTTACACGCTGTTTTCTTGTAGATGGATCTTTCATTGACTGAAGGATGGCATAGTTGTGCAATAAATACGTATTTGCAGGCATTCTAAGTAAAAGAATGACGATTTTACACACATTTATCCTAAAAAACCATGCTTTTATCTTGAATGTTAAAGGAAATATACGGTCTATTGATTAAGCAGCACTATTACTTGTTGATATCTATCGCCTGTGGTAAAATCCTGTCGCTTAACGACTGAATTTAATTCACTTTCTTATGATTTTGATTGAATTCAAACATATTGTCATATTGTTTCTTACAATAGTACCCTGGTTGTCTCTTGTGGTGATCGTAAGCCCTACACTTATTTGTTCATTAAATCCTTATTGTAGGGTTACATTGAAATCTATATCAACATTGGGTTATTCTTAAAAACACTGCTTAATTAATGTTTTTACATTTTAATGTCTTTTCTTCAGTATGTATGAAAAAATCCCTAACTTTTTCCTAAAGGAATATGTAATAATTATAATCATAAATCTTCATTTATCTCAACATCAAGAAATACAGGCACTGGTACACATATAATAGTAAGGTAGAGGTTAACAAATAAATTGGGATAAGGGCAGGAGAGGTAATGATAACTTACGTTTGAAAATAAGATGTAATAAACGCTTGTTAATTTCAGAATTCAAAGAAGATGACTTTATAAGAGTGTGGAAAGGGTTATTCTATGCTGTGTGGATGTCAGACAAGCCTCTTGTACAGGTAAGCAATAATTAAAACTTTTTATTTGGATTTCAACAAATCATGATTATCTTTAGATTGACTTTCTTAGCCGGCGCGCGTATGCGGTGCCTGCATTGTTGTTTTTGCATTCAAAAAGCTTATTAAAAAAAAAAAAACAGTTGTTCCATACATTTGGACTGTGTAGGTATTGCAGTTTTGTAGGAAACAGCTGTTTTTTTAATAACCAATGGAAAATTTCTATGTGTGTGGGCTCAGAATGATGTACTGAACATCTTGTAACCGATTTTGCGTCGGTGTCCCTTCCACCCCATATAAACCATCCTTAGCTCTAGTTTTAACTGAGACATGTTCCTGTCTCTATCTTAAACTTGCAATTTGGCAGCTGTGTGACAGTGACAGGAATATCGCTTAGCAGCAGTATTCTACGTTACGCTTATAAAATCTCGGCCTCATTTCTAATATTGTAAATAAGAAGTTCGCTTGCACACAGAACACTGTGAAAGCATGTTATGACTGGTCTTCTAGTTGCTGGTTGCTGGAAAAGTATTTGTAGATATGTGTCAAGTACTGTAGCTAAGAAGAAGGGAATACACGTAAACATGCATGGACACAATGAAGGAGCCAACCTGCACTGTCGTAACTTGGTGGTTTTTAGCCCACACCCGCTTACGGCCTGTGTCCCAGCAATGAGAACATTATTAGCTGAAAAGTAGTGCTGCAACAAATAAATTGGGATAGGGTAGGAGAGGCTGGTGGCGAGATGACTGAACACTCAATGCGATGGCTAGTTCGAGGTGGCGCATGAAAAGAGTTACTGGGAAGATATGGGGGACGCCTTTGTCCAGCAGTGGGCTTTTTGACCCGCCACCATGTCAAATGTGATGGGAAAACTTGCTCAAAACACTTAGAGCCCTACTATGGAATGGAATTAAGTCTAATTCAGACTTAATTCCACAATATTCTAGCTATTATTATAATTAACTTTAATCATTTTATCTTTTACAACAGGAGGAGCTATGCGAGAAGATAGCAGGAGTCCTTGACCTGTTCCCACAGGATCACATCCGTAGCGCACTGCTGATGTTCAAGGCAGGGCTCCGCGTGCTTGCTACAGAGTGGTACGGACTGGACCAGCACCGCACTGACAAGTTTTTTATGGTTAGTTCATCATCATCTACATCTGCCTGCCTTTTTCTAACTATTTTGGAATCAGCTTCCAGTCAACTTTCTAGTTGCTGGGCAATAACAACGAACAGTCTGGTTGTCAGACTTGTTGGTTTTCCAGCAGGAATTTCTCAGTAGCTCTTTGTGCTCTGGAAAACTCGTAACCACCGTAGTCGTCGAGCACTCTCCCTAGTCGTACTGAATTTCCGTCGCATCACCTATAAAGGTGAGGGAAGAGAGAGATTTCCCCTGTGTTTGTGCACGTGCACACTAAAGTAACTGTTGCAACGATGCCTTGTTTCTGCTGAGGATGGCTGTGATGACGGTCAGGAGAACTATGGTTAGTTCCAGCAATAAGAACATTGTAGTCTGATATTATGTATACTGTTGTCCACAGTTGGTTCGCCGCTACCTTCGCGCCAGTCTACGGTGTTTGCTGCGCAGTGAGTGGAGCCTCAAAAGTTGTCAGATGTACGCCAAGACCTTGTCTGGAACTGACGGTGAGATTTCAGTATTTTGACTAGGCTGTAGCTTCTGCCCGGGAGTTCTCTTAAAACATGAAACTTTCTCTCCCACTCACTTTTTATTTCAGACTACAGTCCATTTTAACATAGTGAAGGAACTTTGACAAAGAGAATATTAACAATGGGTGGCTATTTCTTGGCTATTTAATTACAACGGTTGTGTTTACAAACAATTACATTAACTAATTAAAACAGTAAAATTATAAAATAAAAGAGACAATTATAAAATAAAAGAGACACATATTAAAATATACAAAAGAAAAAGTAAAGCAAAATTTGAAGTGAAAACATAAATAAAAGAAGGTTTACAACACTTTTATAAATTCCTCTCACAGTACTTCTGACATATCAATAAAATCTTCGTCCATCCATCAGCAAACACATCATCTGTTGGTTTAGAATCTTAGAGATCATTAATTATTTAATTGCAAACTATACCTCATACAGTCAGCAAAATAAAAAAATACTCTGTAATCTTTAAATCGTAAATCTCATCTTGATAAACATACAACATAATACAGCACTGCATTGTGTAAAACATCAGAAAAGCATTTCGCTGAGCATCTGAGACCAACCCATTTAACGAATATTGCTCCTTTCAGGTATATTCGCATTGAAGACTCCCCATTACGCGCGCAACTCTATGTCAATGTTATTACATATCGTTGACTGTTTTCTAGAAGAAATTGCTAAGGTATGTAAACTCTTTCTTTTTACATAATCTTTCCACTTATACAAAACGCGACTTAATTGTTGTGTTATTGTATGATTTCAGAATGAAGACTAATATTTAAAAAAAGATTAAAGCTACAATAAAACTTATATTAAGGTCGGAAATTATCCCTAAGGAACATATTACCGGAATGAAGGAGGTCATAGTCTATCGGGGTAACTTCCATCTATATATGTGCAGCCTTTTATGCGTGAAAAGGTAGACAACAACAACTTTCGCATTTAAAATAAGTCTGGCTTTTGTCCGCGACTTCGTTCGTGTCCAAGAAACATCCTATGGCACGCGAAAATAGTGTATCTTTACATTAGCAAAAGAATTTTTGAAATGGGGTTAGTAGATTGGAAGATTACCTCCTACAAACTTTTATTTATTTATTGTGTTAGTAAAAATAAGTACAGATTGGAGGTTCTCGGTTCGGGCAAAGTGTTATTGAGTTTTTCTATCAGGAATTTCTCAGTAGCAGCTACGGAGTCAGTCTGGATTGGTGTTTGGTTGCCGGTAATAGGCTCAATCAGGCTGGGACTAACTGGTGAAATATGGGTGTACCATTAGGTACATTTCTGTCTAACTCTTCTGGGATTACAGGCGTGATGTTATGTTATGTTATGTATAGATATAAAAATACATTTGTTTTACAAAGATTTTAGAGTACTAGAGTTTTAAATGGCCTTTTCTCTACCACCAGGTGTCAAACGGCGACATCCCCGACGCCAGCCTAGTGGAGCTCCTCCGCCCTCTGTGCACGTATATGTGCGGGGGCGAAGCTCCCATGCTGTGCGCGGCGGCGCGGCGACTGCTGACCGCGCTGCTGCGCCAGAGCGACCAGGGTCTGCAGTACCAACACGCTACAAAAGCTTGGCAGAAGGTGAGCAGACAGCTTCATCTTCATGTTTCTGGTTTTTCTCGAACTACGTTGGGTCAGCTCTCAGTGTAACTGGATGCAGCTGAGTACTAGTATTTTATATGGAACAGCTGCCTATCTGACCTCCGCAGAGGTAAGATTGGTTGTCACTGAGGAAGTGACCATGGACTACCTGTACTGTCAATGATCTACAAATGTCAGCGGGGCACGGAGGAAACTCGGTATGTAATGAATGATCACCACACATCCACGTATTAAACCTGGCAAGCGCTGCTTTATCTTGAAGATCGATCCGTAGTGCTGTTGTCACTTAGCCAGAGCTCCTCTGACGTCATGTTATATTATTTAGACTAATATTTGCATGTTTTATTTCAGATGGGATGTCCTGAAGGAGGTCCGGAGGCGTTAGAACTAGTATCTGATTCAGAAGATGACGATGATCATAATGCGGATCATCCCGGTAGCAGTGATGACGATACTGATGAAAGGTAAATATTTTAGTGATGAATCGGATACCAGTGTTTTAGTGATGAATCGGATACCAGTGTTTTAGTGATGAATCGGATACCAGTGTTTTAGTGATGAATCGGATACCAGTGTTTTAGTGATGAATCGGATACCAGTGTTTTAGTGATGAATCGGATACCAGTGTTTTAGTGATGAATCGGATACCAGTGTTTTAGTGATGAATCGGATACCAGTGTTTTAGTGATGAATCGGATACCAGTGTTTTAGTGATGAATCGGATACCAGTGTTTTAAAAAATATCCACGGAATTTGAGATTTATTTTTACTACAAAATTAACTGGTGTATTTTGTGGGATTAAATTAAATTAAAATCGAATGTAAATAACGTGGCTCATTTTGGGCAACAGGATTACACGTTTATTTCAGAAATCCTAGAACAATTTCATACATTTTGTATGAACCATCGCAGACTGCAGTCGCGCTGTCGCGGCTGTAGTTTGCAGTTAGTTAGTCATTTCGGCAAGCCGATCTTCCGCCGAATGTGTCACTACAAAATTAATATACAGCAAGATCATTAATAACCCTTTTCTCTCACTTTCAGCTCAGAAAAACCTCTAGATCCTCGTGCAGGACGAGTCAATGTGGAGCTATCATGTCTGCCGGTCCCCGCCACGCTAATAGCGGACATGCTGCGCGCCATGCTAGCCACAGCGTCTTCCGGCCGGCACAAGAGAGTCAAGATCTGTTTAGAACGGTAAGTCATCATCATGTTACAATCGACTTCTAGTCGTAATGATGCAGCTAAATATCAATATTGAAAGGGACCGTCCCTTTGATCGATTACTGCATTAAAAAGCTAGTTTTCTATAAAAGTGCTCTCCCGAAAACTATCGTAACTGCAATACCGGCAACATCGTCATTACAGACCGCAGCCCAAGAATAGTTACGACGTATCTCTATGAAGACGTTTCCGTAGATGCGAGACATTGTTGTCTGTCCCTGTTTTATTCTTCTGCCTGAAATATACAACGTGTAACAGATTAAGCGCAATACCTCAGACACCCCAATTAGAATATTAAATTATAAGTCTTAAACAACATCCGTAATTAAATAAATTGAAACCAAACCTAGTAATTTTTATAAAATAGTTATCCTTAATAAACGCAAAACGTATGTGCATCGCACACACACTCATGCAATGTTAGCGGCCGACGCGACACGCACACTCGTGCGCCCGCCAGCTGACCATAGCTGTAGGCATTAGATATGCGTTAGTTCAATGAACGAAATTTTCTAGTAAGTGAAATTATCAACACGAATCTAAGACTTTAGGCTTAGTAACGGGGATGCATTTAAAACAGCGACTTTATCTTTCGAGATTGCACCCCCGCGAATCCCTCGATCCCTCTGATAAGTTGTGTTTAGGTACAGTTTATTGTTTGTACTACAAAAATATTCAAAGACGGCGTGTTTAAAAGATCGGTAAGATTTGAGTCATAATATTTACAGTGATAAGAATACAATCGTATTGATAGGTAGAAGTAGGTAGGTACTTACTTACAGAACTGGACTATTTACACTTTACACTTAGCTTAATAATTTGCACTATTTCTGCGATCCACTTTCATTAAAGTTTCAAAATGACCACCGCCTTGTTCTATGCACTTATGTGTACGCTTTCTTAAATTGTATTTCAATTTTGTAAGCACTTCAGTATCACTTTTCACCGTCACAAATGCTTGTTCAATTTTTTTTTAGAGCCTCGACATCGTAGATTGATTGACGTACACGAGCGATTTTATGCGACCCCACAAATAAAAGTCTAATGGTGTTAAGTCAGGCAATCTGGGAGGCCACGGCACAGGTCCTCCGCGACCTATCCAACGACTGCCTTACTCCGCATCCAGATGCCTCAGTCGCTGAGTTGCAGCCAGCATCGTCCTGGCGCTCACACTGCAGCCAAAACGGTCATTGAACTCCCGACAAGCTAACGCGACATTATCAAGACTGCGAGCCAGTGTCCTCACCATCTCCGTGTATTGTATGTTGGTATACCGGAAAGCCATCGCGGAAAAAAAAAAAAATATTACGGAAGTAACTTTAAGAACATCCACACTACATCGCTATCGGCGGATGACTAGCAATGCAATGTTAGGTATTGTACTTGTGGTATTCAGCGGTGGCGGCGGCGTGTGTGTCGGCATTTCGCATAACCGTCAAAGAGGTTGCCGACAAATGCTTTATCTCTTTGCAATAAGTTCTAAATTTCTTCAAATAAAATAATTTTATTTTGTAAAAATGCCTAAATATGTTTGTAGGGATACTCTGATGAGCAACTAAGTTAGGTCGTGTATTCAAATAAGCCTTACTCATTGGAGATAAAGTTGGAATTTCTTTAAATTACCTCTTTATTTGACGCACACTGCTTTGAATGTAAAATGCATTAATCTTATTTACGTGTGTGTATTACGAGCTATGAGCGAACTACAAATAATGTCGTGCGTTTTAGTAGCCCTTATTGCTCTGAGTTAAGGTTTCAATTTCCTTGAATTAAGGATTGTATTAATTTGTCATGATACTGTGTTTCTAATTTAAGTTATTTAAAAGATTTTTCCGTCAAAATTTAACACCTATTTTTTATGACGGAAATCGATTCAGAAACTGATTCTGAACCAACTACTTTCAGGAATTGCGTTTATTCTGTTACGCGTTGTATAAAAATAATATTACTTCCCTATTTGAATCGGATTTTTAACAATTGCAAGGGTTTTTTTTTCACGGAACTTAATCCCTACTCCTTATAACATATCTGCCAGTAAAAGTCCCGTCAAAATCGGTCCAACCGTTTCCGAGATAGAACAGACAGACAAAAATTAAAGAAAATATTTTTTGTTATAAGACCCGTATAACACTCATATGCATTCTGTAAAAAGCTGTTAATTTGAAATTACACACAGACACTTCAATTTTATTTATTTTGATATAGACATCAGTAACAGAAAGTGCATCTTGATCAATATTTATGGCACATTCCCGCCGCTGACAACTTTTTTCCAGACTATACAAAAATAATATTAAAAAAATCTGTTATGCATTCCAGTTTCGAGCAACTATCACGTTCGGAGTACCCTCTCCGTGTCTCGACTCACACCGAGGACAATCCCGCTCCTCCCATCAAACAGAAGAAGTCAGCTCAGTCGCTGCACGCGTTGGAGAAGAAACTGGTCGCGGCCAGCGACGACCTAGCTTTACGAGGTATGTTCGATTACGATATAGCGTCGGTGTTATGCAAGGTGTAAGAGATATCTACGGATGAACGGAATATGGAAGACAGTGCACGGTGCTCTTCGACTACAACTGGCCTAAGTTGAATGGTTGAAAAGACTTAGGTATTAAGTCCGCCTCTAAAGAGAGAGAGAAGAGGACGAGGGCAGAGGAGAGGAGGAGGAGAGTGAGGATTTATACTACGAATATGTTAAGGATGATAGTAGTCGTGATTAGGGCAAACTTTTAGTATGGGTAGAGGTCCCATACTCAAAGTTTGCCATAATCACGAGTCCTTAAAATATGTTACTTTTTACATATTTGAATATTCCTATATAAAATCAATAAATAAATAAAACATTTAAAAATATAAAAAATTGTAACCCACCGGTATCGGGAACAAGGTCCAAGCTGCCGGCGGTCAGGGCTCCAGAGAGAGGAACCGCCTAACAATACGCGCCGTGTCCAGGAGTACCGCGCACTGCATCAAGCCCTTGATCCTAACAAGAGCCTCCTCAGTTAGTGGTCGAGGCTCTTGGCAATTAAGCCATTGGCTGAAATATTATTATTATACCTTATTTTATCTTTCGTTGCAGGTCTAAGTCGTAAGCATAGAAAACGGTTGCTCGCCAAGAGTCGCACCGGAACCAGCATCGTGGAGGAAGTGGAGACCGTCCGACAGAAGCTTAGTACTAATGTTACTGTGAGTATTTTTTTTTCATTTTACTATACACCTCCAGAAATATATAGGGTGGAAGGGACACCGACGCGAAAACGATAAAAATAAAGAGCTTTTTTTTTATCGTTAATTAAAAAAAGAGAAAAAATAGCCAAGCTGAAGTGGGAATCGGCTGGCCACGTAGCAGGTATGTCCCGGAGAGATAGGCAACGATCGTCACCCACTGGACGCCTGTTGGAGGAAATCGCCGTCGAGGTAGACCGCGGCGAATGTGGTGTGACGATCTGATCTCGTTTTCGGGGCGAACATGGCCGGATATCGCACAGGACAGAGAGGTGTGGAAGGAGAAAGGAGAGACCTTTGCCCAGCAGTGGGACACTTAAAGGTTAATTTGGCAATTTTGTAGGAAACATCTTTTTTTTTTAGGGAAAACAGGTGTGCTTTTATGTATTGTCAACATGTAATGTAAAAAAACCAATATTTATCTCTTTTTACAGAACGGCGGTTGGCAAGTAGAGACAGCAGAGCCCCAAGCAAAGAAATCGAAACAAAATACAACAAACAAAGATATTAAGAAACGGAAGAACAACACAACTGACGCTAGCGACAAGAAACGCAAAGTCAACGGCGACACAACACACAAGCAACAACATGTCGCCAAGAAACAAAAAGTTGTGAAGGAAAACAGTACTGTAGTAACTAATTTAGATACTGCTAAAAGTATAGAAAATGGGCAAAAGAAAGATAAAATAAGTCAAAATGGTCAAAAGATAAAAGATAAACAAAGTCAAAAACGGAATAAAAAAGTGTCTCAAGTTACAGAAAATGGTGTTAATAATGTTACAAGTAAAATTAGTGTTAAAGTACTAGAAAATAAGACGGATAATAGCGTAACAGACAAGAGTAATAAGAAATCACAGAAGAATCTTGACAAAATACTATTAAATGGCAAAACTAAGAAACTAGAGAAACCTAGTTCACCAAAAAACGATATAAAAAACACAAAAATAGAGAAAAAAACAGCAAAACAACCAACATTATTAGTAAACAAAGTAAAGCAGTTTCAGAAAGTTCAAAAAAAAGCTGAATTACAGAAACAAATGTCAAAAATAGACAAAATGAACTCTGACAATTTGGATACGCCGAAAAAGGTGAAATTCGCTTTAAAAAACAACTCGATGCAACAGCCGGTGGACTATTACAAGAGCGTTCGGCAAAGCCCTAGTATACCTTTTGATAGCGCTAAAAAACCTTCTAAGACTAACTTAAAGCCATCGACACCATCCCCTATCAACCCTTTCTTTAAGAAGAAGTTAAGACTAAAACATTGAATTTTAAACTTAAGGTACAATCCTGCGACAGCAACTGTTAAGACGGAAATCGCAAATCGCAGCGACATGTCTGGTTTATGCAAACGGTAATAGGCGAAAATGTCGCAAACTCATCATCTGCCTAGCCTTTTCCCAACTATGTTGGGGTCGGCTTCCAGTTTAACCGGATGCAGCTGAATACCAGTATCTTAAGACCGCGGCTTCGGGGAACCTTCTAGTTACGGAGATATTGGGGGTCAAACTTTCGACTTTATTAATTCAAGTTTTAAATGCTATCCCACGTCTCCTGTACTATTTAATGCATCAGCACAATGTTTTGAGTGCGTTACATTAAGTCCTAACATAAACCGTGATTTTTCACCCCAAACAAAAGTCGTTTCCCAGCAATCATTTTTGCGTAGAGTTACTTAGTTTGATGTACAGAAAGCTTGGTTGACGGCTTCGTGATTCCTACAAGGTGTAAACGGACCCTCCGTTTACACCTTGTAGGAATCAGTGGTGTCGCTGCGATCCGTCATTGCGATCGCGCTCTCTTTGCAGTTGCCTTGAAAATTGTACTTTTAATTTATTTGACTATAAAGTATCAAGGAGTACATTGAAACAGGTCTATGCCCTAAGGAGCACAATATATAGGAAAGGTAGTTTCCACATTTTATCTTGTAACAAGTATTGTGTATCTTATTTCAAAGACATAAGGTTGAATTTGACACAGTTATACTCTACGAATAACTTTTTAGGTGTATTGTAATAATGTATTTGTTTTAGCATTTATTCTAGTTATTTGTTATTGTCGAACTCTGAGATCTATCTGCGAAACGTAAATTTTGCTTAAGTATTTACAAAAACGAACTTTATTCGTTTCCTGTTAAAGTTCATATTTGTATGAAATTTATGTTTCAATGACAGTTGTATAAAGGAATATGCACTTTAAAACCCTATGTGTTAAGTTCATTATCGTATGAAACGACTCTGTAGTCAGCTTGAATAAACACTGTTTTAAACTTTCACAGTTTACTACTAAAGTTATACTGTCATTTACAGGATATCTCCGTGATTGTTCATTATTTTGAGCTCCCGATATATATAGATTTGTCTGCTCTTAACAATTTATTTTCCATCCACCCACATTCTTCAGAGATTTCGCATGAAATAAGCAGTACCTTTGTGCTCTTCTATCTTAATGTTATGTCTTGTTGAGTATTTTGTGTGTACATAAATAAATAAATAAATAATAAATTCTTCAGTCAACCCGCGATCATGGCGCTTGCAACAGCGCCGAAATATCGGGAGCTCAACATAATGAACAATCACGGAAGATATCCCGTAAGTGACAATATAAGTTTAGCTTGAATAAAGTCTTAATTTTATGTTGACTCGATAGATTTCAGTCGTCGTTCTAAGTAGTCAAGAAAATAAGACAAAAGAAAAATCCCAGTGAACATAGTAAGTAGGATTCTTTTTCCAGTCGCTTATTTTTTTTGGCTCACAGACATTGGTTACATTATGTATTGTATTGTACTTTTTAAATAAATTGAACATGAAGTTTTCAATATATGTTGAAAAATTATTTGTTTTTTTTTAACCTTTGGTATAATTATATTCGTCTGATGATGAAGGATCTGAAGATGCAGCTGAATACCAGTAACTTTACATGGAGCGACTGGCCGACTGCATATCTGACCTCCACAACCCATTTACTGAGTGATACCACCATCCCCCACCATACCACCACCTACACCATACTATCTTGATAAGACTCGTGCTTAAAGTCAGAACACTTCGAATTTCTGTTAACAGCCATATTGCATCCCCTTTATAGTATTAATGGTGTAGATGAGACCCAACTACAAATGACAGCCAGGACCAATGGTATAACTCGCTTGAGGGTTCTTAATATGAATGGTCGCCCATCCGCGGATTGACCTTGGCAAGTGCTGCTTACCCTTGGAGAAGAACCTGTGCGGCTACTATTGCTTAGCCACTAGCAACACTAATACCTAAATAAAATATACAATTAAAAAACTAGTAAGAAAGGTCACGTATTCCCAGATAAGCAACTAACTATGAAATCATTATGTAGTAAATATTTCTATGTATTAGTAGGTTGTAAGTTCGTGGCAATACTGCAATATAATAGGTAAGTTCGTACGTGAGATAGTGAATAAACTAGAAAATCGACCTGTGGCCTATAGGTGAAGGCACCTGTTGATAGACATGAATTAGGTATACGGAGTGGCAGGGATACCGACACGAAAACGGTTACCACGTATTCAGTACATCATTCGGAGCCCTCCATAACATAGATATTTTTCATCAGTTATTAAAAAAAAACAGCTGAAATATCGGGAACTCAAAGAAAACAATAAATCAAGTCTTCTAGTTATAATAAAAAACAGCTGTTTCCTACAAAAGTGCAATACCTACATGGGTAAAATGTAGAAGCAACTGATTTATGTGGGGGGCTCAGAATGATGTGCTGAATACGTGGTATCTGTTTTCACGTCGTCGGCGTCCTTTCCACCCCGTATGCTGATAGAATATCTAGAGACTAGCTAACAATCTATTTCTCGCGGCATGTAAAGCCAAGTCAGAGGCTTATAGGCGGCATTAAAACTCTGACACCAGGTTAGGCACTAACCTCAAGATAAAGAAAGTAGCTAACGATCTATACAGCCCCTTGGTATAAGTGCTGGTAACCGCTGACTATGCGGTCCTGATGGATTCAATTCCCAGGTCGGGCAAAGTGTTATTGGGTGTTTCCGTAAGGATCGTTAGCAGACCAGATACCCTACCCAACGAGAACAACTACCGACAAACTGTTTTGAAGTTTGCCAGACTTTTTACATTTTATTGTTGTTCCTACAGATTTTAAATAAATTATATATTTACTCAATTAAAATCTGTACAACAATAAAAAAGTATAAGACACCAACTGTCTCACCTACCCGATCAAACTTTCACAAACAATAACATTAGCAAATTAAAACTAAATGCAACCAAAATCCACGATAAAGAAACTACGCAACGAATTTCAGTGTTACCATTTGTAAAAAAACTGCGCAACTTTCCGACACCCGCCGATAAGGGGTAGAATATAGGGCGCCGGTGTGGAACAGTAACATATCGAACTCAACTGTTCTAATAACAATACAATGAAGTCCTTCATCGCCCTGTTCTGCTTCGCCGCTGCTGTGGAGGTAAGAATTTATTTATTCATATTTTCTATTTCATTTTTTAACATTCTTCAAAAAATAACTTTTTTGAAGAATGTTAAAAAAAATTGAAATATGTTTTTTTTTGTCAAAAAATGAAATGAATGAATGAAAATATGTATTTACTGTTAAGTAAATACATTCAAAAGGACAAGGTTTTAGGCTCCAAGCTACCTTAGTTTCCATTTTAATTAAATCAGACAATTTTATTATTTTTTTGTTAAACCATTTTGGTTAAGAATGCTTGTAAAAAAATAGACCTTTGACAGCCGTTAAAGGTAGTGGCCCGAAAGTCTGACGACCAGTCCGAAGAGTAGAATACTTATACCAAACCAAACCAGTCTTTCCAAGGGGTAATCGTATTACCCAGTACTAACTAGGCTTTGGCGGTCAGATAGGCAGTCGCTCCATGTAAAATACTGGTATTAGATTATAGATATCTACCTAAATAACCAAAGCAATTTACCCGCATTAAAACATCTGTATTCCTCTTTCCAGGTAGCATACTCTCAGTACTCCTACGGCTGCGGCTGCTCGGCAGCTGCGCCCGCACCGCTGATCCTGCCCGCTCCAGCCGCGCTGGCGCCCGCCAACCCTTGCGCCGTCCCCCCCGCACTCGCCGCCCTGGCGCCCGCTCTCCCCGTCCTGGCTCCCGCGCTAGCTAACACCATCTCAGCTTCAATTGCCGCGTCTCTGCCTCCTCTATTAGATGCTGCTTTACCGACAGTGTTGACCTCTGTTCTGTCTGCCGCTGGACCTTTGTTGGAAGCTGCTTTGCCTCCAGGCTGCGGTGCTTGCGGCGCTCCGTATGCCTTGCCCGCTTTAGCTGCTCCTCTTACCCTGCCGGCCCCAGCGCCCTACGCTCTCCCCGCTCCGTATGCTTTGCCTGCTCCTTGCGCAGCCCCAACTGTGAGCTATGCAGCCCCGTTGGCTCCCCCACAAATGTATGCTGCTCCGGCTTGCGGTTGTGCTCCCACCTCTCCTTGCGCAGCTCCGTTGGTGCCCCCACCGATGTACGCTGCTCCGGCGTGCGGTTGTGCACCCACCACTTGCTACTGTTATTAGAGGGGTTTTTCTGTTATATGAAGTTTTAATAAATTGATTTTACTTGAATTTGTGGTTTTTATTTGAGTTTGATAAACTTAGCCTGTTAGCCTTAGTTGGTATATCAAGTTTGGTCAGCCTGGACATACTCGTAGCTCGCGGCAAGGCGCAGAACTTTCTACCAAGTGTTGCAACTTGTAATTGACAGTCTGTTCAAACAGTAATGAAACAAAGCTGCTATTCTTGTGTAGGAAGGGAACATAATCTGTACCGACTTGTACCCAGTAACTGTGTTGTGAAGGTACCACTTCAGATACTGGTATTCAGCTGCATCCAGTTAACACATTTCAGTGCCGGGAACTCACTTGGTGGGTTCACTCAAGTCGCACTTGCGATGCCGGGAACCCACCTGGTGGGCTCATTTTAAATGTAGGTTTTTCTTAGCGAATACATCATCAAATAAAGTAAAAATAAAAACCGTTGTATATTTTAAACTGAAAGCTGACCCAAACCTAGTTGGGAAAAGGCTAGGCAGATGATGGTTCAAATAAAAATTAACAGGATAAAAAAATAAAAAACTCAATATAAATTAATAAAATCATTTAATAAACTTTGGTTAAAGAATTTAAACAGGGCGCTAAATTCTAAACAATGCATGATCGGCCGGCGCTTATTCGCGCGCTTTTTTGTGTCAAAGACAAAAATGGCGGAACGGGCGCCAGACCGGACCCACAACCAACATACAACAAAATAAATTGAACCCCCGACTAGTTTGGTGATTCTTAGGTCTGCTTGCATCACAAGTCACTTGATACAATGTAAGACTAAAAGTTTTTTCACAGTTGAGTTTTTTTCAAATATTCTGCCAGAAGATGGCTGTAAACTCTCGATTCGGCTCTCACTGTGGAGACACAAGTGAGAGCCGAATCGTCTCGAGACGTCTCGAAAAAAACCGACACGGGACGGACAGCAAACGAGGAACACCGAGGTACTACTTTAAAAATTCTTTAGACTTACAACCACTATAGCATGATTATTTAAAACATAGTTCTGCCTCTGTTAACTTGAAACGATGAGCAGAAATAGAACGATATTTTGAATTTGTTTAAAATAATTGTAATGAGTTGTAATGCAAGCAGGCGTTGCACAAATTTTTCAACAAGAAACTGCGAAATTACTTGTGATGCGGACCGGCTTTTAGGATTTTTCAAAACTTCTAGTTATACTTGTGTTTTCTACAGTATTTTATTCATTTATAATGTAATCACTTAAATTAACATTTGGTGTTTTCTAGTATGTCACATTTAATTTAAAATAAAATTTATTTACATTTGTACTGGAACTTAGAATGGCATAGCATAGCACAACGGGTAGGATTTGAACTTAGAACCGTATATCCTAAAGCGAAATTCGTTACCGTTGAGCCATTGATGTTTTTCACAGTTCTTTTTAAGGTTAGTAAAAATAATTTAACAATTTTATCATATATTTTTTTATATGCGACAAGTATAACTAAAACATGTAAAGGAACAGTCACAGTAACAAATTATTTAGCAAAATTGACTACAAATTTAAATAGACCGTATTTAAAATCACATACGACAAAATTACGTAGTGAGTCAATCTGTTAAACATTCCAACTCCCTGACTATTCAAAGTAATAGTCAACTAAAATAACATTGAATACAGAAGTCGGGGGAGTCATAAAGATCAAAAAAATTCAAAAAACAAACTAATTCTAAGATATGCATTAACTAAGCGACTAAAGTCGGTTGGAGGGGACATTTTGAGATGACCAATAGGAAAACGGTATCCACCATTAATAGATAGATGGTAATAAAATTCTTCCCTGTTCTTTGTAACAACAAATATTATACAAGGTGTAATAGAATAAACTGAAGACCTCTTAAGGAGTGTCTATGGATTTTCTTGTCCATTCTTCTCCATAGAGATCTACGCTTTGGAATGGGCTACTACAGTACTTTCACAAGTTATTATGCCTTGTGACTGGGACTGTAGATACGCTCTCTTTGTATTTCTGACATTCAAAAGTACCTGTAATGGTCTCATTGAATAAATTATTTGAGTTTGAAGTCATTTTGAATATTTTTTACCATGGGACTAACAAAGAAAATGAGCTGTTTCCTACATTCTGTCTTATACAAACATAAATGTATGGAGCAACTTATTTAGAATCTGTACCATAGTAAAAGTTGTTCAAAAAGATGAGTACATAACATAACATCACGCCTGTAATCACCGAAAGGTTAGGCAGAGGTGTACCAATAGTATAATGAGACCTTTTCAAGTCAGCTGTTTGAATTACACTTTGTGAAGATGGCCAGAATAATTACCCTGGGCCCTGAAATAGACAGGGTAGATGAAATAAGAATGTTACAAAAAACAAAGAAAAATATCATATTCCCCTGGAACAAAACCAAGGTTCCTCAACCAAGGAGCACCCCAAATTGTCCCCCCCAATTATACCACAGTTTGAAACACTCAACAGTCATAGACTGTTGTTCTGACTAGAATGGTGATCAATATTGAACTCTAATATATTTGAACGAGATTCGAAAATAACTCAGATCATCACAACGAAATAACGACGGTAGTGGAATGCTGAAAGGACATTGACCGTTTGTTGGAATTTCGACTTTAGGTGGTAAGCCTAACGCTTTAAATCCATCAGCACGATCAATATACCTTACGACATTTCTTTTTGCCGTCGATAAATTATAATTATTGAGGTAATATTTGGTTCCGCAGTCAAATCACAAAAGCAGAACCCTATTTAAAAACTTAACAAGGGATTAAATATGTTTTATTTATTTCAAATATGTTAAGAAACTTTCTTGAAGAAAAAGGGAACAATTTTTTTTCATGTAATAAAAATATTAGTGATTTAATTTGTATTGATCTGAGCATGTTTTTAACAGACAGGGGAGCGATTTTGTGACTCTTTTTGTAGATCAAATCTCGAAAACAGCTCTAATTTCTGCAATAATATAGATTTTAATACTATCAAGTAAACGGAATTGTAAAATACTACTTAAATATCTACAAAAATCAGTCAATATGTAAAATCTACTAACTATTTTGTGAAAGATTGCATTTAATACTCTTTTTGTTGTATACAGGCCTAAATTAATCATTGGATTGCAAAAAAAAAAAATAATCCAGTGTTACCAGCTCAAAATTGCGATGTTTTTCTGTGAGCACACAACCGCCCCCTGTCGGAACAAGCAGAAGGCATCAAACTGTGGCGTCGCTTCTTTTGAGACTGAATAACTGCTTTTACACGATGGCCTACAATGGTAGACCAGTAACCACTCAATAGCATTCTTATATTCGTGAGAATAATGTACTCAACACCCAGTTTCTGAAAGGCTGAATAACACAAAATATTGCGAACAGACTGTCAAATTATTAAAGATACAGCCCAAAAAGTTTAGATGGCAGCGAAACGGGGAACTACATATTTCTTACCTGGCAATACCGCGTTTACTGTCAAATTCGGCAATGTCATTGGTTTGTCACTGCTCAGGGTTGCCAGAACGTTGCCAACAACGCCCTCATTTTTTCCATACCGTAGTTTTGCCTAACTGTACAGTTCCGAGAGCGACTAAAAACAAACCGCTTAATCGCTATAACAGACTGCATGGATACTACTGGTTTCTATGTTACTTTCTGACATGCCAACTGTTGCCATTTTCAGAGACCAGCTGTGTAGCTGCGAATTTGCATTTTCAGTCACTTTCGGAGTTTTACTAACTGACTTAGAACCTTATTACTTATGGCATAAGGGTGAAAAATGGCAGACCGTCAGTGACCTTAACTGTCTCAAATAACCACAGACAATCAAATCACTGGATATGACTATGCCAGTCTTTTAGCTTTTTTTCCCGTTGATTTAGGCTTTCAGAAATCAGTTGTTGGTTTTGGTTAGGTATGTTTTGAATCTGCGACCTTTCGATCATCAGTCGAAGCTTTAACCAATGACCTATGTTCTTCGACTGATAATGGCCAACAATGGCCACCAATGGTCGGCCAACGTGTAAACGCAGAGAAAAATAATAATAATAATAACTTAAAAAGCTAATTTGGCAACTATATTGCACTAAGATCTAAATTAAAAATAACAATGGCTCCAATATGACACGATTTTGTATGTGTTGACACTCTTAGGTTAAGCAACGCTTCTCGAGGTATGGATTTGGATGGATGGGTTTGGAAACAAGGCAGAAAGCAAGCTTAAAATAAGTTTAGGATTGCGATTTAAAAGGATATAACAACGCTATTTAATATTAAGCCGAACCTTTTTAAATAAGTTAGCAATTAACACTTGAAACGGGATATTTACCATTTGTTTAGAGTTCATAAATATATCAATTTTAAGTGTTAATGATAAAAAAAAATATCTTTGGATCCATTCTCGAGAAGTCTTCTTTTGGCACAAAAGTGCCATTTTAAGGCACTGTCTATAATATCGTGTTTACTGAGTGTCAAAATATGTAGAATGTAGGAAATGACTGGATTTATTTTATAAGGCAGGAAAAGTTAATTAGGTAGTTTTTTTTCACCTTAAAACTAAACTAAGTTGTCCTTAGTCTAGATAAGGTTATGCCTATTTTCAATAAGGTGCAAGCGCCAGGGTAACCCCCGAAATTCAAGTTTTCTTACTTTTTTTGCAATGTGGTCAGTGTCAGGATGTACATAATTATGTGGAAAACAATATAATTCGAGACCGTAAGACGTATATGTAATTACAGAATCAGAGTCATTAAAATCATCAATACAAACCTCTAAGTTCATTTAATCCCATGGTTTTCTGATTATAACTTAGTAAACCCATATTTGTTACAGTCGAGAATCATAATTTAATCATAAACATACAACCTGACCTGCAAATTGCAAAAAAACGTAAGAAAATTTGAATTTCGCGGGCTACCCTGGCGCTTTCACCTTAACACAAAGCGAAAATAAACATTTTACTAGTAAAAAAAATTAATAACCATTATTGAACAAAAAAAGAGTAAGAAATCTTTTTGGTCGAAACAAAAAGAAATTACTACAAATTATACATGGATAATTTTTTTCTAATTGGCAGTATTCAATATAAAAAGTTTAATAAATCAGCCAGAATATCCAGTGGGGGTTGTGGAGGTCAGATAGGCAGTCGCTCCATGTAAAATACTGGTATTCAGCCGCACCTGGTTAGACTGGAAGCCGACCTGACATAGTCGGGAAAACGCAGATGATGATGATGATGAAATCAAATAGAATGACTATTCTGTTTCCAACATTCTACATAATTACAAGGTAAGGTTTTAAAACCTCATCAATGAGATGTTTCCACAAATTATTGCTTATTTTAATCAATCCCCTTTCCCAAAAAAAAAAACATAGAATTTAAAACACGATCAGAATAACATTTTTTTTTTGTTGCAAAAAAAACAACATCTCTTTTAAAAATAATATTGCACCAAAATAAGATAATATCGCATCTGCATTCCCTGACGGGGTAATCAGAGGTGTATAATAAAACTTTTCGCGATCCAGCATGAATTCGGGCAGCTACTGAGAAATTCCTACTGGAAAAACCCAATAACACTTTGTCCGAACTGGAAATCGAACCCAAGACCCCATGATCAGCAGTCACGTGTGCGACCGCTAGGCCAACGAGGGAGTCAACTTTCAAATTACATCACATTCTATTTTTATAAAAATAGTGGAAACATATTTTATATGTCAAATGATAATTTTATATCTGAAGTTACTACTATGACACGAATCAAAAGAATGCGATATTTTGAAGTAGTGCAATTATTACTTTATTGATGTATTATTGCGAAGTGACGACAATATTATCATTATAGAAAATATCATATTAATAATACCAGCCTATTACTGTCCCACTGCTGGACAAAGGCCTCTTCTCATACAGAGAAGGCACGAGCATTGATCACCACACTTGATCAAGACGGGTTGACGATTTCAGACTTATATTAGTTATAAGTCCAGGTTTGATCACGATTGTTTTCCTTCACAGATGTCTGTGATGTCCAAGATAAACTTAGAAAGTACATATGAATTGGAAAAGTCATATTGGTACTTGCCCGGCTTTGAACCCGCAACCTCAACAAGGAGGCCTTAGTTATGGGGCCTTCACGGCATATGCGAAAAAAAATATCTTACACCGTTTTCCTGCAGTGTACGTCATCTAGACCATAATGCTTATATTCGTTTCGTTATGCACTATACGAATATTGAATGTGACGTCAAAATATTACATCATACTTTTGCAATAATTTTCTATGACGTTGATATTGTCGTCAATTCTCTCATATAATCATGTTTCAATCAATTTATCAATGCATAAAAACTTTTTGAGTGTGCAGTTTCAAAATGTCATAACATCACGCTTGTATATTACACTCTATTTTCCGACTGAGCCCATATAATTGCAGAAAAATTGCAAATTGTGTTGGTGTCGCTAATATTCCCAATCTTTGTCTATTAATAAATATAAGGACGAAATTCACTGGGTCTTTGAAATCATTTTTAATGAACACTTAGGTACTTATTGGCATTGATAAATTGCATAAATATAAGACATTAATTTCTTCTTACAATGCATCAGTTGCCTATTGTAATGAAAAACGAATAACAGTAACTAGGCATAAAATACACGAAGCACTGGCTATTTTACGAAGCTAGCATAGAGCCAAAAAGACAACTGATATTTTATAAAAAGAATTAAGCTAGGAACAGACTTGCAACACGCTACACCAAAGACAACTGGCGTGGGGTGTCACAAATGTATCGCTACAGTCCTTTCATAGTTTATTTAGCACTAGCTATTAAATTAGCTAACATGATGTTTTTATATTAAAAAAAACGAACAGGAGAGTCATTAATGTTCATCACTCGTTGTATCACCCCTCAGGTTAGCCAACATAATAGCGAGCGGTAAATAAACTGTGAAGGGGCTGTTAATACTTCTTTTTTGTCTATTCTTCTTTACCCAGGAGGCCATCCCATCTGCCTCCCTCCGAGTACATGCAGATGTAGATGGTAGACGGATTGGGCGCCGTCTCGGCCGTTGTTGACGACGAGGCGCCAGCCCGAAGGTGCCCGAGCGGCCCCGAGTGAGCGGGCGACTAGCATTAGGTGGCCGAGTAGCTGGAACGGAAAGGTTTTAGTCGTGAGAGAGCCTTATTGGTAGACAAAATAACATAACATCAGGCCTGTACTCGCTTAAGGGTGAGATAGAGGTGTACCTTCTATAGTTCTCCCAAATTTCGCCAGTTAAGTTCCATGTAATAGGGAGCACAGTTCCAGACTCTAGGCTGCTACGCTACTGAGAAATTCCTGGTGGGATAACCACATTGCCCGACCTGGGAATCGAACCCAGGACTTCTTGCTCAGCAGTAGCGTTTGCAACCACTAAACCAACGAGGCGGTAATTTAGTGCTAATAAAGAGAAAAACAAATTAATTGCACAGAATGGTGATATGGTCAACGATTTTGTAACGCAGCCCTTAGTAGTGGCAACTTCACAAGAGTGACCTCAGTGTTGATCCTGGGTTCGATACCATGGTGGTTACCAGTGGCGAAGGTTCCATACAACTCGATTCCTACCGGATTCCCTTTGAAAAATGGCACAGTCAGTATTCTATAGACAAATAATATAATCACATAAAAGATTATGTACTCCGGCTTACCTCTTACAGAAATTGACCCTTCGCTGCTGGTGGTTACTATGAAGTCTTGAAACAGGAGTAATTCCAGTGTGGGGAAGAGATAGAGCTATACAGGTCGTCTAGCGCCATCTCTTTCCCACACTGGAATTACTTATGCTTTAAGACATCTTGGTAGGCCACCAGGGTCGTAAAAGCATTTTTGAGACTTTGTAACAGGAAATAACCAGGTTTTTTAACGTGGTTAAAACCTGAATTGGCTGAATACCGTGTTGCCTTTTTCATTCTTGTTTGTTTTCATTTCTAAATTCCAGATAAAAGCAGTATTTTTATATTAAAAACTTTTTCAATGCGCCGCCGTCTTATCGCTATCAGCAAATTCTTTAGACAACCTTTTGTTAAATGTTAACACACCTCTTTTGCGCAATAGATAACTAATTATTGCTAATTATTTGATGTGTTTTTGTATCAGAAATTAATATTGCTTTAAAGCTAGCACAGTTGGCCCTTTTAAAGATTTAATATAACATAACGCCTGTAATCCCGGGTTAGGCAGAGGTGATCCTAATAGGACACACACATTTCGCCAGTAATGTTTAAGGCCCATGTAATACGGGGCGAGCCTATCATCAACCGGGCCCAATTCCAGACTCCACAATTGCTACTGAGAAATACCTTTTCGGAAAAACTAATAACACTTTGCCAGACCTGGGAATCTAACCCCTGGGTTAGATTCCCAGGTCTAGCAAAGTGGTGTAGTGGTGGTTATGAGGTCAGGACCTCATAACCACCACTACACCAACGAAATACCTATTGAAAAATAACTTTTTCATAAAAAATATAACCTCTGCCCGTAATTATAGCAGCTAGATAGGACTATACGGTATAACAGTCGCGCGCTAAATTCCTTCCTTATCTGTGATGTCGTTATCAGCGGCGTGCCTCGTACGTTAGTCACGGCCGATGTAAGAGAACGTAGGGTAATCGATGTTTGATTGTTTTTGTGAAGAATATGAGGGGACAGTCTTTTGTTTTGCTGGCAGAAGTAGATCTCTAGACCATTGCTTGGGTTCCCATCATCATCTGCCTAGCCTTTTCCCAACTATGTTGGGGTCGGCTTCCAGTCTTACCGAATGCAGCTGAATACCAGTATTTTACATGGGACTGCCGATCTGACTTCCACAACCCAGTTAGTACTGGGTAACACGATATATGGAGAAAACTCGGTATGTAATGGGTGGTCAGGTCACCCATCCACTGACCGACATAGTAGTGTGTTCCCATGGGATTATTATCGATCTCCACGAGGTTGATGCCGGTAAAAGCAAATTTTTGTGGACCATCTGAATATTTGTTCCTTGAAGTTCTTTTATGATAATACAAAACATGACAACACACCTATAATTCTCGAAGAGTTAAGCAGAGATGTACATTATAGCAGCTATACCCACATTCTGCCAGTTATGTTTAAGTCCCATAATAACAAGGCGCGAGATAATAATAATAGCCAAATTAAGATTCCCACTAGGTGAACCGGTGAAGGTTGCGGTGAACCGCTGGATGCGAGCCACACGGGACAGGTCAATGTGGCGACACTTGGACGAGGCCTATGTCCAGCAGTGGACATCCTTCGGCTGAAATGATGATGAAATTGAGATTCGAGGAAAAAATTAGGAGGAAACTAGGATATATCAGTTTCCTCAGATCTTTCCAGAATCAAAAACTCTAATGAGATGTGTCATCCACCAACCTACAATGGACCTGTGTGGTATATTATGGCACATAACCGCACAGAGAAGAGACCTAACTCCCAGCAGAGGAAATGTAAATTAATGCTTCTATGTAGATAGCTAATTACCTTATGCTGTTAGTACTTTTTTTGCATTGTTTGTTATAACTGTCATAGATCAACAAAACACATGATAATCAAGATTAAAATACGCAAAGAACAACATTGGGTTTTTCCATTAGGAATTTCCCAATTTCCAAGGGACAATGGGCTCGCCCTGTATTAAATGCGTCATGTTCGTGAACAGGCACCTTAAGCTTTTTTCTTTTTATTTAATCTTTCGGAATTGTTTTATTTTGTTTATACTCCGGACCTCTTTTATTCATAGACCAAAAAATTACTGATATAACGTAAATATTATGTATTGAATTTTAATGTATTTTTATTTTATAATAATGGTTTGATTGGGTAATGACATTAACTTATTTTATTTTTAAATTTGATTACGGACTTTTTACATTGTATATTGTTATTTGACGAAAAATGATTGTAATTTTATTTTGTGTACTACTTAGTTATAATATTATTGTGTGGTGTGTATTTTTTCTCTGATTATTTGATCTAAAACTAACATTTTTTTTAAGTGTACTAACTAAATTATGGATTGTTGTGTCTGATGCTAATAAATAAATAAATAACTCAAATTTGTTTTGCATTCTTGATTTCAAAGAGTGTCCACAGAGTTTCCTGCTCATCCTTCTCCATAGAGATCTACACTTTGCATTGGGTTACTACAGTACTTTCACAGTTATTATACCTTGTGACTGATGGTAAAAGTTTATGTTGGTGGTAAAAGTTTCAATTTAAAAATAAATCTTTTGAGTTTAAAACATTAGCATAAGCTTAGAAAATTCTGTGTACAGTAAGTAGTGTAGTAATTTTTAAGGAGACTATATTTCGTTAGGGTGCCTGTATCAACTATTTTAAATGGAAAAAATTTAAGAAATTAATGGCGAGATGTGTTGGATGTACTCCATACAAACTGGCGAGAAGAAGTACAACTCTAAGATAAGTGGAAGGAATGAGGTGAGACCTTTGCTCAGGAGTGGAACAATTCAGGCTAAAAAAAGAGATTTTATTAACTCGCATTTAAATTGGCAGAACCAGAATCACTAGAAATTCTGCAACCACGTATTGAAAATTGCCGCCTTTTTTTTCGATACTTAATACAGCCAGGATTTACTTACGTCCATATCGTTCTGTTCCGCATCCTGCAACCTTGGAATTCTTCGCTTTGGTATCACTAGGAAATGTACGGGAGCTTGCGGAGAAACGTCGTTGAAAGCCAAACACAGATCATCTTCGTAAATAATATCCGCTTTTATCTCTTTAGAAATTATCTTGTCGAAAATCGTCGGCCCCGGCGCAGCAACGCTCTGCGCTTGCGCGCGGCGCACTTCATCGCTATAAGGTCTCCGTACCGCTATGGCCGATCCTCGAGATAAATCATAAATATTTGTGGGATAACTCTTCTTCAATCGGAATTTGAGGGCGCGTTGCAGCACTTTATTAAACATTTTTATTGTTTTTCACATCGGAATTCCATCGTCACAGAATCACGCAAGTTTTGTATTTGTCAAGTTTGACATTGACACTTTGACAGCTTAACAATTTGACAATGACGTTAGAAGAAGTTAAAGTGTGGCAGCGTAATTAAAATAAAACTACCAAAACTTAAAAAAAATATCCACTCAAATGTCTCAAATATTAATCTTATCAGTATCATCATTTTGCACTAATATTAATGCGCTAGTACTGGTTTATAGTGGTTAAAAGTACACTCATTGACAACCCATCATATTAAAAATACCTACAAATCAAAGATCATTATGCCAAAAAAATAGTGCAATCACTGCAATTCAATTAACGAAATTCCAAAACAACCAAGAGAAAAAAGAAACTTAAACGGACTGTTGATAATTGTTTAATAGTGTGAAATATTTTTTTGATAAAAAGTATCTGATAGATATTATTAATGGCTACTGAGTTCTAGAAAGTATTAAAGTTTATGTTTTATATTTATTCTAAGCATCTATTAAGGTTTGGTTTAGTAGGGTATGAAATCATTTATAATAACATAACATATAACATGTGTTATTATAATATTACTATTTCATTATATTATGTAAATAACTTTAACAAAATCATGTTTATTATTTAAATATCACGTTTAACACGTTCAAATTAGTTTTCTGCCAGTCTACGGCGAAACATGTAAGATCATAACCCAAATATGATCACGCGAGCGTCGATAAGCCCTTAATGTACCTTGTTTTACTGATAGTAGAGATGCTTGCAAATTAATTATTTATTTAGTTGTAGGTCTACAAGGCGAAATATCTTATTGATCGGTGGCATACGGGACGGATATGCAGGATAGTGAAAGTAAAGAAAACAACGTGCTTTAAAAAATATTTATGATACTTCTACTTATGATACATTTGCTGATTAGCTATTACTACCTTATTCTATTTTTTTTAACCTTTAAATCCACTTCATACTTTATATTAAAAGTATAACAATTTCTACATTCGGTTTTCATGTAGAAATTGTAAATAACCATTACCCGTAAATAAACATGCATTCTTATTTCTTATCTCTTGTACAATATTCTAGTTTCCTTGGGAACGAAATTAGGCAGTAAATCACAATTGTCAACTGTCCAAAGACATTACGCAATTAATCATCTTCTTCAGAAGAACCCATTAATACAAAAACCACTTTAATAACTAGGTAATTACTTGAGCAATATTTTTTAATACTTAGCTAAATTTTCTATATAAAATATTATTGTTTACGATTTAATTCACTGTGAGCTTATAAACTATTATACATCAGTATTAAGATCAAAAAACAAAGTTATTTAATGGCATAGCATGATCAATTCACCAATTACCATTACGTCATAATTATAATCACCAAAAATTAAAATTACCATTATATAAATCCTAATTTTTTCTCTAATAATCAAAAATTTCCAGGCAGTTACCAACCTTAAAAACTACCCTACACTCAACGAGCTGTATTCATCACTAATATGGATTAAGACTCTCGTATTCCAGAGTTTACTTGTACAATCAACAGCGCGTCGCCGTCGGTAGTCAAGCTTGAACTACGAAAACTGCTTTTAAAGCTATGACATAAAGACACTTTTTTGATCAAACTGATACTGCTGACGTGCGGTTGGCCATCCAAATAATAATAATTAATTACTAATTCATTTACATTATAAGTTGGTCGTGTTCTTTAATTATCATCAGCTCTGTCTTATACGGATGTAAGCAGTAGTAAGAATCGTCAGCAACATCCTAAATGTTCGGTACACAAAGGTTCTTATGTATTGGTTCTGGAGCGCGAAGCGGCAGATGAGGGTTACCACGAAGAACAAGACTCCTTGATGTACGTAATACATTCTGAAATGAAACAATAATTTGTTGTCAGAGTTACATGTGTTATGGTCATAGGCAAAGTCTAGACAGAAGTCAAGACTCAGGAATATGCTCTAGAGCTCGACAACTTCTTTAATTAGATTTTATCACTCACTGTTGCAACACGCGAAACCCTTTAGTGTCTACCTCGTTACTAAGTATTTTATGTCTCTATATATTGGCTATAGAACCCTACGGTTACCACTACTGTTCTTGCACAGTGCGTTTACTTCTGATTAGGTATCATTGTCAAAATGACAGTGATCTTTACCTCCGTTGCTATACGCTGTTCGGTTTTTGCCACTGGTAAGTCTTTCCAATAACAGTAATTTTTATTTTCATTACTATAAGGTTTTTATTGGGTTGGTTTTGATTGCTGTCAGACGTAAAACAATTTGTGAAAGGTCTGTATCCCAACTAAACGTAAAATATAAATAAAAGTTCTTACTTGCGCAAATGCTTCTTTGCTACATCAATATCTTGATCTTTTTCTTGCAACAGATATCTTCTTGTTCCAATAACAAAGTTTTCATAGTGGTCGCTCCAACTAAAAAATAAGGTCAATATATCTGAGGTCGCAAAAAAAAACAAAATTACAAACAAATAATAAAAATAAGAGGTTTACAAGTTTTTTTTTAGGCAAGCAGCAGCCCAATGAGAGTGATTATAATTTTTTATGAATTTTATGAAATATTTTTCGTACTCACTTGATAGTATGAGGATCTAAATTATAGATAGCAGCATCTTGAGGCGAGAGTCTGGCTTGTAATTTCCTTACATTGTCTGTTGCAAAGTGCCATTCACGTATGGAGAAAAATCTTAGCACCTCACTCATAGCTATGAGACGTTGGCTGACAGTTATGAGGCTCATTCTAGAACAAAATATTATTTTTAGGAACGTAGATTAATCATAAAATGGTTCTGATATTATTAATAAATACATAGTAAAAACAATAAGTCAATTTTTGTTTTTAATCAAGCATTAAACGACCATTGTGGTAGAAAGAGTTTACGCTGGCAACATTATCATTTACGTTACGTTTAACGCAGAATTCACAGGGTTGACCGTTAATATTTACAAAGATTTCGTTTTTAATTACCTTGTTTTTATTCCAAGAATTTTGGTAATATATTCGGCGATGTGAAGAGGCACAGTTTGCAGTATCGTCTCTAAAGTTTTGTGTGTTACTCTGTGAAAAGATACAAAATGTTTTAGTTCAAGTTTTTCTTGATAGAGTGCACCAGCGTTGCAAAAAGACTATACTACAAGTTTTTGTGGATGGCTCTGCCTATAAACCGCGGACCCACTTGAACCTAAGTGGATACCACCGCCTTTGGACATCTAAAATAAGAAGCTTTACCGACGAGTCTCCATCTCAGAAACTAATCAAACAAAGCTGAAATCTTTGCACTTATAAAATCGTTTGCCAATTTTTCAAATTTTAGCCCAATCCGTCCAGTGGTTTGAGCTCAAACCACTGGACCGATTGGGCTAAAATTTGGATTACAGATAGCTATTATGACGAAAGCAACTGCTAAGATAAACTTTTAGAAAATTCAACCCCTAAGCGGGAGAAATAGTATAGTTTGTATGAAAATCGTCACTGAGTGAAACTGACACCACCTTCCCTAACTTTCGCTGCTTGGCGGAAGAGACAGGTAGTTTAAAGGGTTCTAGTTCTTACTCTGACGAGTCCCATGACAAAGAGCTCACCTTTCTCTAGTTAAACTTAGCATAATCAGCCTTTAATGTTCCCAATACTAGGACAGAGGCCTCCTCTCTGAAGGATGGAGTGGGCAATAATTCACCAAACACAGGCGCAGGGCGGGTTGGTGGACGTAACTTGTCTTAAATTGTTTTAGAAGATGATGGTTTCTTCACTATGATTACGTTTGTTTGTTAAACATAAACTATTTATTTAATTCTGTGCTACATGCTTATTTTGACGCTTGAATGACAATATTGACAGAAGGGTGCTTAAAACATTAGTAAAATTGTCTGTGGAAATTGTACGAAAAAAAAGATGATGGCGGCGTGAGTTCCGAAAAGAACCACGTAGCACTATATTATACTTACTTATTCTCAATGGCAAGACCACTAGGGTACCAGAAGGTATTGTCAAGAGGATGTCCTCTCAGGTACTTGCGCAAAGCCGACTCGAAGGCGCCCCAAGTGGTAGGGTTTTCATAAGTACTGCAGTTGTAGACGCGAACTTGTTCTGGCCTGTTCATACAAGATAACATAACATTTGCATAAAATCACACATGTATTCTTTGTTAGGTGTAGGCAGATTTGTAACCAAGTTTCTATGGGTTGGAACATTCTCCTGCATTTGCAGCAGCTGCTCTAAGAATTGGTCTAGATTTTCTAATGACCCATTTCTAATTTAGTAGGCACACATATAGCACGTCAGTTTCTAGTTCCATGTAGATAAAACAGGGCGAGTCTAATGCTACCAACAGAGTACAGCCTACAAATCTAAGCACCTTGCAGTTACTGAGACTTTAGCTAATTAAACTCAAAGTCAAAGCATTTATTTCAAATAGACCCGTGACAGACACTTTTGCAAAGTCAAAAATAAGCTACCTACAGCGCGGCCACAGGTATAATAACTGTGACTGGACGCTTGCGACCACTTACTAGATCTATAGGCTGTAGCTGAGTGTAGTAGCTATATTAACGAGACTGAAAATGTCAGTGCAGAAAACTGTGGTCACCTCTAAAAAATTAACTGTCCCATACATTTGGGTGAAGCAGTTATTGAAATGTTGTATGGGACAGCTGAATGTATTTTCCCTGCCACACGGAACACAAATAATAAGGTCACCCACGAAGCCACATTGTTCTCAGACAATTGTCACTCCATATCTTTATTGATATTAATTGTTTAGTAAACATAGTGTCCATTTCGCAATTCATTTTCCGGGTGTTTTAATCGTTATTTTGTCCTTCAACCTTAATTTAATTGTATGAAAACAACGACCGTTAAGTATATTCAGACGCCACAAGCTAACCGAAACTGTCAAATTTTCCCAATCAACTTTGAACCTAATGCTTTAGCGATAAAGATGAAAATCTATTAAAGAAATTTGACAGATTGTAGTGCTGGCGTCTGTACAGAAATAGGCATCCTAATTGCGTGGCACACTTTCTATCGCATTAGGGAGGTACTACATAATAAACTGCTTCATATTAAAAAAAATATTTGATTGACAACGTCCAAAACGCAATTAATGTTGTTGAATATGTCAAATTGGATAGCATTGCGAATGCGATTATGTAATGCAATAACCCCGCGGGTATTTATGTCAGTTCAAGATTTCAAAAGCTTTTGTCACTGGGTAAGAGGAATAAGGAAAGCGTCTCCTACAGGGCACAACAAAATTTGTCATTTTAGCTGAACCGAAACGAACAACGTCCCTTAAAAAACACGTTGAATGACCACTCTGATACTGGATCCAAATATGATAGCAGTCCGTTTAAAACACTTCCTTATACTGGAGATAGGCCTCTCCCAAACGACACCACAACTCTCTTTTTACCTTCTCCATCCAGCTGGATCCTCATCATCACAAATATCGCATCCCACACTAAGCTTGCAAATACGCATCCTCCACTCCACATGTGCTTACTTGTGTAAAACAAAAGAACATCCTTACCGATCCACAGCAGTCTCCCAGGCCACAGCCAGTAGAGTATCGATAGCCATGTCCACCGGCAACATGTCAGCCTTAGCGGTGTCTTTGCAGCAGAACACATGCAACAAGCCCTTGCCGGCGCCCACCACCACCCCGCTGGGGCCGTTGAGGTTCTCTATCCAGCCGGGGTACGGGTGGCGGAGGGAGGATATCACTGGAAGAGGGAAAGAGTGAGTTAAGTAAATAAAGAAAATAATTAAGTTTAATTGCGTGTAGCGCCATCTATACTGCTTCGTATGTACTACGTTATCAGTTTGCAATGACGTAACGGAATCCGGCATTGCTCAAGTATGGTTTTCGTAAACTATGTGAAGTGGTAAGCCTATTATCTATAACCGGGCACAAGACCTAAAAGAGTTATAGGTAGCTATGTGGACCAAACCGTAACTTGGGTCTGCGCGGAGCCCTAGGCTGATTTAGCTAAACTATGTGAAAATCGTAAAGAAAATACTTCTTACGGAGACCAGCTGTAGGAAGACCAGATACTTTTTTTCTAGAGATAACTTACCGATAGTTGGTCTAAAGATGGCGACCGGATATCCTTTGTTTCCATGTTCCTGCACCACATTTTCTGCGAGCGCCTTCGTGAAAGTGTAAGTATTAGGTTTCGGAGAGATGTATCTGGAAATATTCACTTTTTGTTAGATAAAGCAATTCTAACAAGTAACTTAAAATTATAGTACGAGGTTGCCACTCATTTCTTCACCACTCTCCATAGCTGACTGCTTAGTATGACACTCTACCGCTCGATAAACGACTTTTACTGCAAAGTATAAAGCACTCCTGATTATGGCCCAGTTTCCACCAATGCACTGACGACCGGTGGTCGATTCCTCACCTGTCTTCTCCGCTCTGCTCATTTCCATTTCGGTGGAAACCGGACCTATTAGGCCTTCACTACTGAACGTAATATCTCCTCTACAACAATATTAAGACTTCAACTGCAAAACATAAGGATATTCAGGTCTTTGCGGATCTACGAAAATCCTCCGATACCCAGATGAATAGTCCACTTACTCTGAGTTGATCTTGGCGAGCAATTCCTCAGGCAAGCAGTCTGCAATGGTGAAGGCCTGTTCCAGAGGGACGGGCGGGGGGTACACGCGCTCCTCGACGTATTTGAGCTCAGCGTTACTGTACGCCGTTGAGACATGGATGAACGCCTGTAGGAAAACGAGGAATACATATATTTCAGGTGTTGTGTTAATCATAATACGATAGCTAGATAAGGGATAAGAATAGGGGCAATTTAAAAAACTTTGGATGGATCGTGTGATACATGAGTGAGAGATGAAATGGTAAGAAAGAGATTGACTACTGAGGTGACAGCTGATAGACATATAACGTCCCGTTCATGACTTCAGGCTATGCAACTTGCGACGCGACTTGTGTAAAGCGACAAGTGCGTGCGTCATTTGTTTCTTTAGTGTGAGTATCGTGGCATCTCAGGCTGCGCAGTGATTCGTGAGATGCTTGACTAATTCTTTCATTTTGTTTTCTTCGCAGTCATTGTCACAACAAGCGTGTGGCTCGAGCGTGTGCTCATGGAAGCGGTATGGAAGAAGAAAACATGGCATGCTGTGCTGATGGCAATCAATTCGGATAAGGTCAAGAGGATGTTATGAGTTGTTAAACATACCTCGATTTTAGGTAGCTTATCACATATTTCCAGCAGTCGTTGCACAGAACGGACGTTCTGGTCAATCGCGACCCGCAGAGGTTCGTCGAACTTCAAGGTAGCCGCTGAATGGAAAACTATGGACACCTGCAATAAATGGAAAGAGTTGTTAGGAGAATGATAACAGGTGGCACTGTTTTCAGTTTTGTTGTTAAATTGATTTGTTTTTTTTTTGTGGGCAGATGGCACTGTTGTATTTTTTTTTAAACGCCAAATTAAAACAGCTGGCTAATCATAACTATGCAAAACAAACAAAAAAGAGATGTGATGTTAATTTTTGAAATCAACGAGGTTGTTATAATTTGGTAGAAATCTTGGAATATTTTAAGAAAAGATCCAGGTTATTATTTTGTTATTATTGAATCGTGTTTAAAATAATAAGTGTGTGAGAATTGACACACAAAAACCGAGATTATTTAACTGATTTCTTTCTTCTTTTGTAAAATTTGTAACTACGTACCTAAATTACGAGTACATTGTGTTAGGTATTTAAATTTAAATTTAATTAAGTTTGCATGCTGAATGAAGTCAGCGAAATATGTGAAACCTGCTTTTTATTTAGAAGACCATAATGTATCATTTCATGCCTTCCTTTTTATTTGATAAGCGTCGGAGAATGATAACGGTGTCAAGTAAAGCACTAATTGCGGTCGTCGCCTTCATTTTTCAAAATATTTTAAACTATCTTATCCCCGCGGCTTCGTCCGCGTGGAGTTCGGTTATGTCCCCACGGCATCTTACTACCGGGCTAAAAAGTATCCTATGTTTTAATCCAGGTTATAAACTATCTGTGTGTAAAATTTCATCCATATCCGGTCAGTAGATATTGCGTGAAAGAGTAAAAAACATCTAATCCATCCATCCTCACAAACTTTCGCATTTATATTACACTATACTACACTAATTATTTATGGAGTTGAACTAAAAGTTTATAAATTTTGTGTTAATTTCAAAAACTACTCATCCAATATTGACGGCACGGTTGGCGCAGTGGCTGAGCGATCGGCTGCTGCGCTGCGTGTCGCGGGTTCGATCCCCGCACGAAACAAATATTAGTATGATCTACAGGTAGTTGTTCCGGGTCTGGCTGTTTGTGTATGTGAGTTTAAAAGTTTGTAAACGCCCCCACGATACGGGAGAAAAATCTTAGTGTGGGCAACGTTTGTTTTAAAAAAAGAAAAAAAAAATATCAAAAATTCTTTTATTGACTGTTGCCGAGTGCCATAGAGTATGTTTTTCACGCGAGCGAAACGGGTACAAGTTAGTTTCTTTTAGAAGGCTGCGAGTACTCGGACCCCATAGCCCGAGGGTTTTAAAAGGTAAGTAATTAGGTTGCGTTATCTTCGTGCGTATAGTGAAAGGTACAATTACTTACAAGAAAATACTGTCAAGGTTATACTAAAAAAACATTTGTTACATTAATAACTGACAGCATGCAATGCTTATAATAAATCATAAGATTAGGTACTGTTAACTGCAGGTCAGTAGAGTACCACGCTTGCTGCTACAAAATTTAGGCGTAGCTTCGTTGGCTCAGTGGTTAGTAGCGTTACTGCTGAGTATGATGTCTTAAGTTCAATCCCAGGTCGGACCAAATGTTTTTTTTTCAAGAATCAAGTAATTATTGGTGGTTGCCCAAACTTTATTTTGGCTTTTTAAGGCAAGCACTCTTGTGCTTTATATGTTCTATAATCTATGTAAATAACTAGCTGCGTCCCGCGGTTTCACGCGAAATTTTGCTAGTATTGCTGGATACATTATTGCAATTTTCTTAAAGATCTCTATTTTTTTTTTAAATAAATTATAACCTATGTTACTTCCTAATAATTTAGCTTTCTATTTGTGAAAAAATGGTTAAAATCGGTCCAGTAGTTTCGGAGTTTATTCGGTACAAACAACAAAAAAGTCTTTCCTCTTTACAACATTCTTCTTCTTAGCGTTTCGATGGCAAAATTTCAAAAATGTTTAGCCCAAAACTCAGCTACGCTACCCCGCTCACTGATGCAGTAAACAAATCAGCAAGAGCGCAGGAGATAGGGCATGCGGGGCAATATAAACACAACAACAACAGTATTAGTAGATATAGATAAATACTTATTTTAGTGAAAATACAATTTTTTTTTCCATCAGTCATATCCAGTCGTAAACCGGAATCTAGATTTGTGTCCGGTTGATGGCGTGACGTTACGTTACTGAGTCTGCATCAGTGCCCGGTTGATGGCAATAGGTTCACCCTATATTACATGGCGACATGTGTGTGTAGGTCTCTGCCTAACCTTCGGAGATGACAGGCATGATAATTATGTTTTATTATATTAAAGTTTGTAAGCATGGACATGCGGTTCTCTGTACAGAGCTAGTTATTTTATGTTTCACAAGCTATGTTGTAAGACTTCAAACTATGTACGCTGCCTGCCAATCATCGCAATTTTAATATAATTGCATAGATCAGATATATGATACAGGCAGACAGGCATTACAAAATGTTATCACGTAAATCATTGGGTAGGTGCGTAAATGCACTGGTCAATCTTAGGCTTACATAGACTCTATTTCGCCATCTTTTTGTCGTATTATGAAACGAAACGATACCTCGTTTGTCAAAATCAGACTAGAAGCTTAGAACTATTTCGAAGTTATGAAGGAACTTAAAAACATACATAGCCAGTTATAATCATAAAAAAATTGAGCTTTGCCGTAGTCGGGTAAATAAGTAATTTAAAAAAAAAAAAACGAAAACGAAACAATTGCAAATCTTGAATTAAAATTATGCTATTTAAGCATAAATAGCAATGCATAGATACGTCACAACTCACATCAACTGTATGCTTTTGTTTTTATTGACGTTTGGTCATAATCTTGTTTTTATTTTAAATAAAATTTCCACAGATAATATCACAAATGTTGACCAACAGCGTCGTCCTGACAATATATCATTCAAGCGGCAAAATTATGTCAAAACGACACCTAACTTGCCCCGGGAACGATCATATTTATAAAAAAAAAATCTACTATAAATTCGAAAGTTTGGATGGATGTATGTTTGTAACGCAATCACGCCAGGACAGCTGAACGGATATGGATGAAATTTGGCATAGAGATAGATTATAGCAGGGTATAGCACATAGGCTACTTTTTCTCATTCATTCACATACAATTTCCACGTAAACGTATTCGCGGGCGAGAATATAACCTATGTTCTAAGATGTTTTAATTATGCAAATACTAGCATTGTCCACGGCTGCGCTTCCGTTATAATCGAAAATTGTCCCACGGGAACATTTTAAATATAGCCTGTGTCACTGTGGGATAACGTAGGCCCCTACAGCTTACAAACTTTATTTTATTATTCACTAACACTGTTAAAACTATCTAAAAATACACAAACCATCGTGGGTTTAACAGTGGTTTTCCAGACACGGCAGTGCCACTACATTATTGATCATTACCTACATAGCTAGACCAGGTATAGTACAGGAAATATACCGAATAGGCACCAAAAATATCGAATTATCGAAAATATCGAAAATATCAAATAGGCACCAAAAATACACTTCCTAGATTGTACCACAATCTAGAAAGTATCTCTTTATGTACCCATGATGTTTGAAAAAAAAAACGTTGCCCCACACTAGGAATTTCTCATGTATCGTGGGTGCGTTTACAAACATTTAAACTCACATACACAAACAGCCAGACCCGGATCAACTGCCTATAGGTCATACAAATATTTCTTCCGTGCGGGAATCGAACTCGCGACACGAAGCACAGCAGTCAATCGCTTAACCACTGCGCCAACCGAAATATAAATATGCATGAATATGAATATTAGTGTCACGTCAATTTAAGTGCACAATTAAATATACCCTAAAGGTACTATTAAAACCGGATCACTGCAGAAATGATTGCAGCTTACCTCCCAAGAGGTGTTATTTATTACATCCATTCTAAATAAACAAATCAGACTTAGGCCACATATCCGGAAGGAGCGCGTTTCTTGCAGCGTGCAGCGGGGCGTTTAACAAAACTATGAGGCACACCGTGTTACACATTTTTGTTATTATTCTTTGTTATACATTGTTTTTTTGTTTAGTTTTAAGTTTTATTTTTTGTCTTGTATTATTTTTGTTTGATATTGTGTGCACTTGTGGCATGTGCCAAATAAATGTATTTTCGTTCTTTCTTTCTTTCTTTCTGTAGCCCGCGAGCTACGTGCGCGTGAAATTATTATAAAAAGATATCATGACTTGACCCTTTTTGAATCGGTATTTGTTCCCAATTTCAAGGGTTTTTATTATTTTTGGACGGAATCCTAACTCGTATTCTAATACAAAAGTTGCCTAAGTTACTCCTTATAACATGCTATCTGCCAGTAAAAGTCCTGTCAGAATCGGTCCAGCCGTTTCGGAGATTAGCCGTTTGAATCGAATTTTGTTAGCAATTTCAAGGGTTTTTTAAGTTTTTGCACGGAATCCTAATTATTTTTCTAAATAAAATTTGCCTAACATCAGATATCTGTCAGTAAAAGTTTTGTCAAAATTGGTCCAGCCGGGCAGTCGTTTCGGAGATTAGCCAGAACAAACAAAAAGAAAAAAAAAAAAGAAAAACGTGTTTTTGGTATATATTTTCAATGCATTCAGTAGAAGCTGTTATTTTGATATTACAAACAGACACTTCCTCGCAACGTACTCGACCCGGGAACTGAACGCAGATCATCATGCCCAACCGTAGTGCTTGCGACCACTACACCAACGATGCAGTCCTCATACTAACTTATAACAAAATGTCGTAACAATATCGAAATCTAAAAACATAAAGTATTTCGATATAGTTTCACCATGATGTCGATTATGTTTCTACTTGTTTAGTTTCGTAGTTAAAATTAATTGAAGGGCCATTCTGGGCCAAGGGCGTTCTTGATAGCATCTATTTAAAAAGGTTTAGAGCGGCCATGGGCGAGTCGGATTAGGAAAAGACATTCTCTCTTAAGTGTCGGGTGCTCGAGAGTTTACCGACATGAGATACTATTGCTGCTATTGGCGGCTGCCCTTCAACGTTTGCACTTTAATTTAAATATTGGTCATCAAGTTTTAGAAAACTCAAATGCACATTTTGAAGATTATTAAACTTATACTGTCACTTACGAAATATCTTCCGTGATTGTTCATTATTTTGAGCTCCCGATATCCAATCCAATCACGGAAGATATCCCGTAAGTGACAGTATTGGTTTAGTTGTAAACCGTGAAAGCTGAAAGTTGTAAACAGTGTTTGAAGGATATTTTTGTAAGAATTATAATTTGTAAGTTTGGATGTACTACATTCTCCACTTAGTTCAACAGAAGCGCTTAATGTCCACTACACATTAGTGGTTTTGTTTGTTAATTTATGTAAAGATTACTGTTATGAAATCATTCCTTTTTTCCAATGGGAGTAAGCACGAACTTTAGCAGGATGCCAACTGCAACGAGAACATTCCGTTTGCTCCTTCCATGTAAAAAGGAGTGAACGTATAATACATAATTATACTAGCTTATGCCCGTGGCTTCGCTCGCGTGGGGTTCGGTATTGTCCCACGGGATCGTACTATCGGGATAAAAAGCATCCTATCTGTTAATCCAGGTTATAAACTATCTGCTTGCCAAATTTCATCCAAAGCCGGTCAGTATTTTTTTCATGAAAGAGTGACAAACATCCAGACATCCTCATAAACTTTCGCATTTATAATAATAATAATAGGATATTAATGCACGTAGTTTTATTTGAAAGACAGTTCTCTACAGCTTTTTTCGTCCACGGACAATAAGCGGAGCGTTTATATATGTAAGTTGTTTTATAAATACACAATAATAAGTAAGTACCTCTCTTAGCTGCGCGATGGTGTCAGAATCCATGCCGAGATGTGGCTTGGAGACATCCCCGCTGACCGCGAACAGCTTGTCGAGCTGCCGGTGGTTGCGGGCGCGGACGATGTCGAACACCTGCAAATATGAGACGGTTTAGAAGACTTATCCCCCTGAGAGAATAAAAACCCCTGCAAAAATTACAGAAATTCCCCTATAATAAACATAGGAATGGTATTTAAATCTATACCGCCTCTTATGAACTACATGACGTCTCCGATATCGCGATATCAAAGTTATCCGCGTGATAGACATCAAGGTGTAAACAGAACCTTCATGAAGTCGTCAACCAAGCATTCTGTACATCAAACTAAGTAACTCTACGCAAAAAATATTGCTGCGTGAACGTGAACGTGATTCGAACGCAAAAGATTCTTGTAACCCTGCACACGTGTTTGTAAAGTTTCTAGGTTAAAGTTCGTATCGTTTCTCACACAATCCATCCATCTTTTCTTTGGTCTTCCTCTCCCTCTCCATCCATCAACATTATACTTTACCTGTGACTGCTTGAGTTGTGCCAGCCTCTTCTGTGGTGAGTGTCCCTTTTTGTCCCTCATCAGCAGATGTAGCCGCTCCACCTCCGGGCACGTCGCTAGAATACGTTCGACCAGCACCTGTGAAAGAAGTACTGACATTATTTCCATCATTCTGTCGGAGCTTATGTTCATGAAAAGGTTTGTTCATAAAGTAACCTTGTACGAATAGCCAGATAAAGTTGAAAAGAGCTCTCGCACAAGCACTACCTATTCGAGATTCAATTGTAACAAAGCTTTTCCCTTTCGTCGAGTACTGTCAGATTACATTTCTACAATACAGGGAGAGATCATTCAGTAAAGACAAATCCAATCCCAGCAGCGTTCTGACTGACCAGATGCATGCAGACAACACGATCAGAATTCAGGCTGCTTAGCTACTGAACTTCTACTTTGTTCCGGCCGTTCTTAGTTTTAGGCGATCATTCTTGCACGAACATTACAGATTTAGATCTGACTGTTTTGGAGGTAGAACTGGGACCCATTATCGTCTTTATAATGTGGGACCGAAATGGAACTCCTTCACTTTATTATACTTAAATAGTACTGCTGTAAAGACTGATGTTGACCCTCCTGACTATGTTGAGTATCCATAAAGCTCACTTATACTCGACACCCACCTTTCCCATGAAGCCAGTGGCTCCCGTGATGAGGATGGACCTGCCAGCATAAAAACGGGGCAGCAGCGGCTCCGCGGGGCTCGGGGAGACCGGCCGGGGTACCATGGTTCACTGGAAACAAAAAATGGCGGTTAAAACAGAGATACAGATGCAGTAAAAAATCCTTCCGACTAATTGCGACCATAGCGTTCACGACCGGAGAGAGCTTAGGCGCAGGACCAACGGCTTAATGTGTTTTCCGGAGCACGGGGTTCGTCACATCGCCAACTTCCAAATTCCGGGTCCTCAAACATCTAAAGTTAGCTATCAGCCTGTAAAGTTCAACTGCCGGGATACAGGCTTCCTCGCTGTCTTCTTAAGTAGTGCCATCCATTTCAAGGAATCCACGAATTACCCTATACATGTTGTCATAATCATACTAACTAAAAGAGCTTATTCACAAGAAACTCTTGTAATAAATATTTACATATTATTTTAAATGCTTATTCTATTTGACTAAGCACCTACTTCAGATATATCCTTGCCTCTAAAGCCAAGTGCCTGAGCCATCACTCATTTCTAAGTACCATATAAGTACGTCTGTGACTAAATACTAGAAGAAAATATGAAACCTTGGGTCTTCTCACAAGGTTGCACACACAATACCTAAGCAAACGGCTAGATGCAAATACAAGTGTGTACTTAAGCGAACCATATTCCATACAAATGGAAATATTGTGGCCAGTCTCGTTTGGGATTTCAAGCCGAACCTTCGTCAAAGCAAATATTGTTGCGGATAGATAAACATGTTGTGGATTTTATGATGGTGATGCTTAATGTCAAAAATCTTTCAAATCTAGGACTTTTATAATGTCAGTTGTCTGGGACACCCACAGCTCGGACACAGCCCTCCTCTCTGTGGGATCTCAACATGAATGATGTAACCAAGGTTTTATAAAAATATTCTGATTTAAAAAATTGTCCATGGAGTTTCTTGCCCGTTCTGCTCCATAGATATCTACGCTTTGGAATAGGCAACTACAGTACTTTCACAGTTTTTATGCCTTGTAACTGGGACTGTAGCTACATTTAATTGTTGTCTTTGTTTCGACAATTCAGAAGTGTTACAGACACTTTTGAATTGAAAACTGGCTGAAATAAATGCTTTCGCAAGCGCTTGCGCAAGCTTCCTTTAATCTGTGTTCAAAAACCGACACTAGTCCGGATGGGTGACATACCCACGAAAGCTCACGCAAGCCAAGCCTAACACCCCGTTCACACGCCTGTGTTTGTGGACGTTTGGCAAGCCTCGGCAAGCGTGTAAACGTGCCATCAAATTCTTCGTCTTAATGACTTGCTTCACGTTAGGTCTGCGTCACATAAAATATGACATTATACGAGCAGGTGGTGTTAAAACAATATTTAAGAAATTAAAATGATGATTCCGTTAACTAACGAAGGTAATAAAATTAATTAATAGTTAGAGGATTTAACAGTTTAGTAATTGACGCGTTTGTAAATTGTTGTTTTTAATTGAATGATATTGTTTTAAATGTATGGATTATTTATTGTTATATTGTTTTCCCAGTTCGCGCAGTGTAGTAGTGTAGGTAGGGTCTCTCCATGTCCCCAAGCGGAACTCGTCCACATACAGGATTTGATGCCCAGGAACTTAAACACTGAGTTCATTCAGACACTTTTCTGCCTAGCCATTTCCAAAACTATGTTGGGGTCAGCTTCCAGTTAAACCGAATGCAGCTGAGTACCAGTATTTTACATGAAGCTGCTGCCTATCTGACGTCCACAACCCAGTTACTGGTTAATACAATATCCCTCGGTAAGACTGGTTGTCAGACTTTCGGTTTCTGACTACTCGTAACGGCTGTCAAAGATCTACAAATGGCAGCCGGGACCAACGGCTTAATGTGCTTTCCGAGGCACGGAGGAAACTCGGTATGTAATGATGGTCACCCATCCACGGACCAACCTCGACAAGCACGGCTTTACCTTGAAATTCGACCCGTGCGGCTGTTGTTATTTAGCCACGAGATTCAAAAACGTTTAGACTTAAATAAAGTAGTACGGTTATATATTCGCTAATCATAACACCATAAAGCAGCGTTTATGAATTTAAACCTCAGATTCGAAGACAGAAATTACTCTTTGTGAGGCAATGTTTAAACTGTGTTATGGGTTATGAGGCAACCACGAATTTCAAAGTTATGGCTAAAGCCGCAAATCTTATAGAAATCAACCAAAAGGATTGTGCTTATTTTACATCCTTGCTTCTCCATTGGAGAACGTGATGTTATACAGAATATTACAACGCAATTGCGACGTGAATACAACCACGTAACCACACATAACATCACGCCTGTAATGCCCGAAGGGTTAGGCAGGGGTGTACCTAATAGTACACCCACATTTCACCAGTAATGTTTAAGTCCCATGTAATAGGGGGCGAGCCTATTGCCATCAATCTGTCACAAAGCCATTCTCCGGACGCTACCCAGAAACTCCTGTTAAAGAAACCCGATATCACTTTGCCTGACCGGGGATTCGAGCCCGAGACTGCATGCTCAGCAGTCGCTCTTGCGGCCACTAGACCAACAGTTCCTAGTTAATATTACGACGCAAAACCGCGACGTGAAGGCAACCACGTAACCATTCGAGATATTATTTTACAATTCGGAAATCGCAACACATGAGTTGACACATTCAATAAAGTGACCTGTCTTCGTCATTCGCGAACAAATAGCGAGAGACAAGTCAATATTTGTTTACTAGCGGACGTCAAGAGACAGCCAAGTTCATTGCTAGCTCATGACATCAACATAACATCACGCCTTTTTGGCTCGTAGGGGTATCGGCAGACTTGTACTATCTCACCGAGGCGCTCCGAGTTCGAGAATGTAAATAGCAGCGCTCGTCGAACCTCGGTGTTCTTCGCTGGCTCTCAGTCCCGTGTCGGTATTTTGCAAGATGTCTCGGGGAAGAGCTATCAGTCGAGACCGAGAGCTCTCGCAAAGAACCGACACAAGACGAAGAACAAGCGAGGAACACCGAGGCTAGACGAGCACACTCGTGCTGCCTCGGATTACCTTGGCGAGAGTGTACAGCTTTCATGAGATGTATGATCAAGGACGAAGCGAAGTTTGCAGAGGAGAAATGCATCTATGGGGAAAAGCGTTAGGACCCAACTAGCAAAAAAGTTATATAATATTAGAACTATACAACTAACAGACATGTAAGGGCTTTATAACAATTTTGCAGCAACTAAACAGTTGTAAAGTAGTATTCAATTCGACGCATTAGTTATAATAATTTAAGTCATATTAATGTGTCCTGTAAACGTCATCTCAATAATTTATATGACGGTCATATAACGTTAAGTCGAGTAAACGTTTCAGTCAGAAAATAGTGATGATTCGCCATGTTTTGTAAATTTAGAACCTTTTATTCAACACTTAAATAACAAACTGTTATATAACGATTTTATAGTTAACTATTATAGAATCGTCATAATAGGTCGTATATACCACCTTTAAGTAACTTTTAGGTTGAAACGTTATTCTAATATAACTTAAGAACCCTAATTGCAACCGTCATGGTGGACGCCATAGATGACACAAAAAACATGTATAAGACCAATAGTTATATAGATGTCTAAATGTAGTCGCCCAATGTCTATTGGCAATATGGCGGAAATTATTGATGACAATTATGTATTTTATTTTTATAAATAATATAGAAACACCAATATTATGGAGGCCCATTAAAATATTAACGAAGATAATCATACACATCATCGAAAATTTTAAATTCCCAACTATAAGTCACCGCTCGTATAAGTAAATGACAATAAGCTTTCTTTACATTAAATTAATAAATAATATTAAAACATTTGACTTATACTTTTTTTTAAGTTTTGTAACAACACAATAGATTGTCACACAAATTGTCTAGCTTGTACCACAGACCGACCACCAGCATAAGAAAACGTCAATACGATGATATAGTTACATAAGAGTATTACTAGAAACTATTATAAACCTTACTAGTTAAACTTACAATGTCTACGTGATTTTTACTCAACGTTATTGTTTCTGACGCGACTGCAAAACAACCCCTACACGATTAAAATGTTGTATAATCTGCGCCCAAACCCCCGTTATATTTACGTATAAAAAACTGTTATAAAACCATTTTAATATGGCTGAAAGTTAAGTAAAAAACGTTATTGTACGATTTATATGACATGATTTTGCTACTTGGGGAGTACATACCTACCTATGTTTGTATGTGTGGCAGTAGCGAAGGGTCAATTTTTGTAAGAGGTAAGCCGAAGTATGGTAAATAATATAATGTCATTATATTATTTACACACTGTTTTAAGCTTTCACGGTTTATAACTAAACTTATACTGTCACTTACGGGATATCTTCCGTGATTGTTCATTATTTTGAGCTCCCGATATTTCTTCGCTGTTGCAAGCGCCATGATCGCGGCTTCTATTATTTGTCTATAGAATACTGACTGTTCCATTTTTCCAAGAGAAGCCGGTTGGAACCTTCGCCACTGATGTGTAGGTAGGTAGTGTAGAAAGTACAATTTTGAGACGTCAGGGCCAAGTTCATTGCTAATAACTCATAACATCAACATGATTTCACGCCAATTTATCTGAAGTTGACTGCCTCGTTGATCTAGTGGTGGCAAGCGTGACTGCTGAGCATGAGGTCCTGGGTTCAATTCCCAGGTCGGGCAAAGTATTAGTATGGGTCTTCAATCAGGAATTTCTCAGTAGCAGAGCAGCTACGGAGACAGGATTTGCCTCACCGGGGTATTACATGGAACTTGAACATAACTTGAAAGATTTAGTTATTTGATAATAATAGTACGGATTTTCAGGATTGTCTATCTTATGCCCGCGGCTTCACCCACTTGGTGATCGGTAATTGTCACACGGGATCGGACTAACGGAATAAAAAGTATCGTATGTGTTAATCCAGTTTACAAATAAACTACCTATCTGTGCCAACTTTTATCCAAATCCGTTCAGTTTTCGCGTGAAAGAGTAACAAATATCCATCCATCCATCTTCACAAACTTTCGCATTTATAATAACAGTAGTAAGATTAGGTATAGGGACGTAATAAGGTAAACACGGTAGTCATTTACCTAGAAATACATAATAGGTACTAAGTTCATAAGTTGAATACATATTCTAATTCTATTATGTATACAATATGCGTTTCAGTAACGTTCAGTAGTTAAAATTATGTTCTCATTCATGTAAAGAATACATTAAAACGTCTGCTGTAACTCGAACCTCGGAAAAATACGGAATTAAATTAACATACCTATATCTTTTTAGTAAATGCTGGCAACTTTTTATTTTTTTGGGAAAACAGCATAAGTATCAAATCAACGTATACTGTTAATCGTACTGCTGGGAATGGGATACAAGCCTGTCTGTGAGAGGGAGGGACCCGTATTCCACTACGCTGGTTCTGTGCGGTTTGGGCATGGTACGGGGTCGTCCATTAAACACGTGATGTTTTTTAGCAACCCCCCCTCCCCGATGGTGATACGTGGTGAGGTTTTAGACTACCCAAAATCACGTGTATTTTTTTGATACAAAGTATCTAAAAAAAATATTAACTTTAAAAACCTGTATTTAAAGTTAATATTTTTTTTTAATATTTAACAGGTAAATCTAATTTAATTCTGGATAAAATGATAAAATGTGAAGGTCATGCACCGCTTTTAAGTTTAGAAATCGCGCATTCAAAGAAAAAATAAATACACGTGATATCACACTACACCCGACCGCCCCCTAGTGATATTTCATGAATTTTTCTGAACCCCCTCCCTCTCCTTTCGAGCCTCACGTGATTACTGGACGGCCCCTATAATGTATGTAATGTAGGTAAGTAATGCGGAGGAATGAGGAAAATGTCGTGAGGAAAGTTTTGAGTATGAATGTGGATGGCTATAAGAGTAGAGGAAGACCAAACAAACGATGGATGGAATGTGTAGCAGGTGCGCATAAAATAGCAGGGCTGCACGTAAAATACCAACAAACAAACAAACAAACATTTTTACATACATATTTTTTACATTGTTTTAATATCACCATACGGTATCGCCCTAGTAAAGACAAAGATATTATTTACGTGCATCAAATATGTTGAAAGTGCAAGGCCAGCGTATTCTGAACTGCAAATATCAATGAATCACTTTATTTATTGTCAAATATTATTTCTGGCACGTTTTTAATTGTTGTTTGTCCTAAAGTAATTATTAGTAACAGCATTGTTTGAGCTCGTGCTCAGGGTCACGAGTTCGATACCCGATGCTGTAAGCTGTAACTAGGGTTGCCAACTGTGCTCTAATATAGAATATTATACTCTATTTCAAGTAGGCGTACTATGTTATCTGTCAAAGCTATAGAGTAGGTGCGCTAAAATACACTATTTATATTGACTTTGAATTGAATAAATTACCAAATTTTGGCCACTTCAGCATTCTCCGAGTTTTTTCCATAATGATTGCAAAGTAAGTTAATAAACAAACGACAAAGCAAAGAAAAAAATAAACAAAGCGCAAATAGAAAGCAAGCGTTAATAGACAAAGCTGATATATGTTCCACAACAAGTACGAAAATGGGTACCTACTCAAAAATAACAACTAACTATACTCTTTTTTATAAGTCTGGACTCTTTATTTTATCCTCACTGCTACAGAAGTACTCTATTCCTTCTAAAAAGGTTGGCAACCCTAGCTGGATCACCAAGGAAGCATGGCGATAAGTCTTACACAAAGTACTATAGTGTGTTTTTAGTTTTTGGACTCGTTGCTACATAATAACAGTCAAACAGGTCGACCTTAAAAGTTAAGCAATCTTTGCCGAGATCGGTCGGTGGATTGGTGACCATCTATGAGTTCCTCCGCGCCTCGGAAAGCACGTTAAGCCGTTTGTCCCGGCTGTCATTTGTAGATCTTTGACAGTTGTTACGAGTAGTCCGAAAGTCTGACAACAAGTCTAGATAAGCTAGTGTATCGTATTACCCAAATATCTAGTAAGTGGGTTGTGGAGGTCAGATATGCAGTCGCTCCATGTAAAGTACTGGTATTCAGCTGCACCCCGATAGAGGGGATCCGACAGTCAGTTCGATATCAATAAAGGTAAACACACACTTGTCCGCGCCGAACGAAAGGTTCTATCGACTTATCGAGTCCGCGTATCACTGGTCAGTTTCACTCACTCGTCAGTTTATTTAATTCGCCAGTTTCGTTGATTAGTCAATTTTACTGATTGAACAGTTTTGTTAATTAGACAGTTGCGTCAATTCGACAGTTTTATTCAATTCGTCAGTCGAAGTACAGCCGTAGGGAAGCTTTAGGAAAACTCCTTCAGGTTCGAGTTCTCGTCACTTATCCCTCAATGTTTGAAGAAGACTCGTTATAATAATAATATTCTTTATTTTTTGGACAACAGTGATCGATCGTGTTAGTAAGCATAACAAAATAACTTATTCCTAGTGTTAGTAGCTAAGATAAAATAGAGAAGACAGAGTAAATAGTATTGTGAAAAGGACATCCCCAGATTAATGTTCAGTGATTGTCCTTCTCACAAAACTTAATAACCGGAGAGTCAGATACTCTCCGCTATTGTTTTTTTTTTTTTTACACTTATAACGTTATCTATTCGTTCGATTAGACGAGAATCTCTCTTGGGCGAGGTCTCATAGGATTTTATACAAGTAATTAATAAATCTGCTTCGTAGGTCTAGTGATCGCAATCGCGACTGCTGAGCATGAGGTCCTGGGGGCGATTCCCGGGTCGGGCAAAGTGTTGTTGGGTTTTCAATCTGGAATTTCTCAGTAGCAGCCACGGAGTCTGGATTTGTGCCCGGTTGATGGCAATAGACTCGCCCCCTATTACATGGGACTACAACATAACTGGTGAAATGTGGGTGTACTGTTATCTTACGTAATAAACCGGCCATGGTCGAGCCGGACTCGCATGAACATCGTAGTAGGGTGTACCTTTAATTTATTGTCATAACGGCAACAGAAATACACATTCTGTGAAAATTTTAACTGTCTATCTATTACGCATCATAATGATTTATACAATCCGCTGACAGACAGACGGACGGACAGCGGAGGCTTAGTAATAGGGTCCCGGAACCCTAAAAAGGATACTTTTCGATCTCCAACTGATCCTGACGAGCGTCTGACCGTACTTGTCAAGCCCATCAAGGCATTACGTCGGGTGTGTGTCAATGGCACGCATGCGCAGTACGTGACCGACGCGTTTGAGGTGCTCGGCAGAGGTTAGCGCGTGTGGGCTTAGAATACGATAGCTCATAGGTGGGTCATCTTAATAAAGTATTGATTAATCGAGAAGATATAATACTAATCTATAGATACTGATCGCTTAGTTAATTGTAGTGTAATCTTTTAGACAGTGTTTTAGTACGCAATTTAACATAACATAACATCACGCCTGTAATCCCCGAAGGTTTAGGCAGAGGTGTACCTAATAGTACACCCACATTTCGCCAGTTATGTTTAAGTCCCATGTTATAGGGGGCGATCTCATTGCCATCAACCGGGCACAAATTCAGAATCCGTAGCTGCTATTGAGAATTTCATGATGAAAAAATCCAATTATACTTTGCACGAACCGGGAATCGAACCCAGCACCTCATACTCAACAGTCGCAGTCACACAATTTGGATGTAAGTACTAAATAGATAGAGTGATCTAATGATGTCATTTATTGTCTCCCTGTCCATCGAAATAGTATTTTTTGGAAGATATTGCAATTAGGATAACACCGCTGTTGTAACCTGGACATTATGGTACCAAACAATTTATACTACCTAAATGAGCATTTCAAAAAAAAAACTACATAAATTAGATTCGAACCTAAGTCTGCATCGCACAGCACTGCAATGTCGTGTTGGAAATTATAACAAAAAGGTAGATTTTCGGAATGAATGATCGGATTTTTGGATTACTAGATTCAATTCCTATCACCACACTTTTAAGCAGAAAAAAGAATATGTTTTTATATTTTAGACAATGATTTTGATGACAGAATTATTTTCAGCAAAAATATTGTGATTTCTAAAAATAAACCTTTATAATATTTTACTAGCTGTTTTAATTGCACGCACGAAAATGACCGACTTACTACCATTAATTAAAAAAAAAAAAACAAGTAAAAACTTACCAATTTAAGCGGCCAAAATAAACAAAAACACACTTCGGAACTCGACAACACAATTTAAAAAAAAACAACAGTATTTTTTTTTAAGTTTTGGTTTAACTAATATTTTTTTATGTAATAACAAAGACTACTGTATTCCCAAATTATTTCCGAAAATAAATAGTGACAGTAAAGTCTGAGTGATGTACGTTTAGTTTGCGCGCCAAAGTTGAACTGACACACGAAGCGCACGCGTAACTCGCGCAGATTTGCGCAGGAGATGATGATTGAACCGCTGACCAATGTTTAAGTAGCTAATTTAAGTTGTAACGTAATTGTTTTACAACGTGTTTTTTATATCCCATAACTCTAGGGTTATATTCTAGAGGGCGTAACAGAAAGGGTATAGTCATATGAAAGGATAGGCTGCAGACCATCAAACTGAACAACTTCCTCTGTGGGTACAATATCGTAAATGCGAAAAAATTATCAGCTGTCCCATACATTTGGGTCTAGTATGTATTGAAATTTTGTATGGGACATCTGATAATTTTTTCGCATTTACGATATTGGCCCTGAAAATAATACAAAAAGTCCAAAAAATGCATAGTTTCGAAGATATTTATTTAACACTTCAAGCACAAAAGTACAGAGGCGGATTTAATGCCATAGGCATTTTCTACCAGTCAACCTTTGGGTGATGCAGAGACAAACAGTGGTAGGTGTATATCTGAAAATAATTTTAATTAACACTAAGATTAACTACAAGGATATATAAAATACTATAAATATATATTAAAATTTAGATTAATGTAAATAGACATTTACAGGAATATACTAAAATAAAAACACAAACCATGGGAAAAACATTACCGTTGTGACGAAACTGCCAGCTTTATCCGAATGTACTCGCGAACTTTAATTTTAAAAGATAAGCGATTGGTTACCATCCTGATTTCCAGGGGCTGCAGTCTCGACATACATAGCGACAAAAATCGGTCGTTAAGTCATAACGATGTCAAATTTTTTTAATAGATTTTCAACCTTAACGTTTTGAAATAAAGTTGAAAATCTATTAAAGAAATTTCAATTCGTTCGTGAATTTGACAAGCGAAACGCAGATATCATCAATCATAATTAATTTAATTCAATTCAAACCAATCATTCATATTTAAAGCTAAGGAAATGCGACGTTGTCATATTTCACGTAAGGGTGTTTTAATACATTAATAATCGTGACTTTGTCGAATTATTTTGCATGAAAAATGAAAACAAAAAACAAATATAATAATTGCAAAACAATTCATATTCCAGTTGATTCTTTGATGTCTCATTTATACCCTAGAGTTATGGGATATAAAAAAAAACACCTTGTATACTTACTGAGAGTTAAGTCATAATGTTTAGTGATTTGTTTAATTCCGTGCTAAAGAAGTAGGTAAAGAGTAGGGAATATTTACAAAGGATATATTGTTAATAGAGTAGACTTGAATGATCAGTATAGTGGCCCAACGGTAACGACCGTGACTTACGAGAGGTCGTAGGTTTGAACTCAAGCAGGCACTTTACCTTGCGTAAAATATGTATTTCAACAAAACTGCTTTCAAAAAGGCCACGTGGCTAAATAATAATAGCCATTCGGGTCGATCTTTAGCTTAAGTCGCGCTTGCCTAGGTCGGTCCGTGGATGAGTGACCACCCATTACATAGCGAGTTTTAAGCCGTTAGTCCCGGCTGTCATTCGTAGACCGTTAGTTCGGCTGACAGTCGTTACAGGTAGTCAGTGGCCCGAAAGTCTTTTCAAGGGATTTTATATTACCCAGGTGGAGGTCAGATAGGCAGTCGCTCCGTGTAAAATACTGGTATTTAGCTGCATCCAGTGAGACTGGAAGCCGACCACAATATAGTTGTGAAAAGGCAGGCAGATGATGCTCTCAAAAGTTCAAAATGGTGAAGGAAAACATTTGGAGAAAACCGGACATCTTAGAAACAAAAATATCGAAAATATGTGCTATCCCTCACAATGAGCACGCGTGATGAATATGACGGAAATCGTATCAGAGAGGAGGCCATGACCGTCAAGCTTCATTGTCTCGACGCTTTTCTGGTGGTCACCACTGTTGATTCTGGCTTTCAGGAGTTGCGGTGGTTTGGTAATAGAGTGGCGGGTTTGTTCCAAAAAACAAAAAAGGCCATGACCCAGAAGTGGGATCGGTATAGCCTGATCCAGCATTGGTCTCTAATGGTCGGTTTAAGCGTCTTGGCAGGACGACAAAACGTGTTACCAGGGTTTTCAATCTTAGATTGTTCAATAACAATCTAGAGTCTGAAGCGCCCGGCGAAAGGTACTTTAATGTATGTACAACTAGCTGTTACCTGCGACTTCGTTCGCGTGGAAATTTAGATGTGTATACAGCGTGAGTGAAAAAAGGACCCTATGTTCCATTCCAAACTATAATCTATCTCTGTGCCAAATTTCAGATCCGTATTGGCGTGATTGAATAACAAACAAGAAAGTTTGGATGGATGCATGGAACTATGAATCTATCCATCCAAACTTTCGTTTATGTAATACTTACTGTTACTGTTAGCCTGTATCATCCCACTGTTGGGCAAAGGCCTCGCATTTATATTATTTCCTTTAATTTATTTCTCATTCATTATGAAATATTCCTTGGAAAAAAACAATACAAAAACATTTAAAAATATAAAGAATATATTGTAGCCCACTGGTATCGGAAACAGGGACCAAGCTACCGGCGGTCAGGGCTCCCAACAAGAGGAACCTCCAAACAATACGAGCCATGTCCAGAAGTACCGCGCACTGAATCAAATCCTTGATCCAGCTGCCTAACGAGAGCCTCCATTTATATTATTAGTATAGATAATGAGGAAAATGTCGTGAGGAAAGTTTTGAGAGTAAATGTGATGACTATAAGAGAGCGGAAGATCAAAGAAACGATGGATGGGCTGTGTGAAGGATGATATGGCTAGAAATGAGATGTCTGATGAGATGACGAGTAGAGACGTATGGAAGAAGAAGACATGCTGCGTCGACCCCAAATAAATTGGTATAAGTGCAGGAGAATGATGAAAGGTACTATAAACTATTAGGGGATACACTTCTGCCTGTCCTCGGGGAAAACTAACAGGCGTGAAGATGTAGATATCTCTCCAATTTAGAGCAGTGTTGTGCACGGAGTCGCCGCTTCGATGCCCAGATAAGCAAAGTTAATTAAATATTACCTGCAAGAGTTTGAGTTGTTCATTATCTAAGTTGATCAATTTCATGTGCGAAACAGTTTTGGGCAAATTTCAACAACTTGGGTTGGTAAACATTTATGTAATTTATTTGTTAACGGAATTTAAAAAAAAAAACAAGTTGACAATTTAGTTACACAGCTATAACATTATTCCGGGCCTAACTTTCCCGACTGTCAACGCTAGCAATCCAACCGGATACAGCTGAAGAATATTTAACTCTTTACGTAGAACAAAATACACAATTGATACTTATAAAAACTTGTATTCAATGTTTGTTGATCAAATATTATGTTCATAGACCAATCGTCTTATAACACATGACCTCTTGGAAACTGACCACACGCTTCTTTGTCGCGTCGATTATTCCTTTACACGAGCTTGGACTTCTTTTTCGTTTTCGACAGATGCCTCAAGGTCAGCATCATCAGACAGCAGTCCACTGCTGGACATAGGCCTCCTCAATCGCACGCCACTTAACTTGATTCTCAGCAAATCTCATCCAGTTGCTACCAGCCACCCTGCACTCCACGGAGCCTGAGGGCGTCCCACCTTACGTTTGCTGATTAGCGGTCTCCACTCAAGAACACGTCTACCCCAACGGCCATCGGTTCTACGGCTAATATTACCGGCCCATTGTCACTTCAGCTTACTTATTCTGTGAGGTGGGTGGTTTTACACAAAGAGCAGGACAGGATGGGGCATCGTTTGTTAGCACTTCGCATCCACGGAATACCCCCATTGGACTAAATTGTACCTGCAACGGCCCATCTGGCTTCATAGTCGGTAATATAAGATTTCCAGGTGGACCATGGCACGCTCAAGAGACTGCAATTGTGGATAAGACAAATGAAAAGCATGAGTCGCCGCGACGCGTCTGTACACACGTGAAGGAAATAAATGACAGACGAGTGTATCGCATGAGGTTGTGTACGCTGCTTTAGACTTCAAGTCAAGCTTAGAAACACGTGATTATAAACTAGAATGTCAATGCACTTACAGTAGACATAGCTGTTCCTTCGAGTACCTACATTCGACGCGGGGCCAAAAGTTGTCACTTTAGATTTGAAAACAACATAACGGATTCTAAACGAACGTCGCCATCTTTGTTTTTCTGCGTTAAAAGATTCATGTAGCGGTTGAAAAACCGAAATCATTTTCTGTGGAGAAAAACAAACACTCATGTCTTCATACTTCAACTCCGTCACTTTTTTGCAGCATATTTTTATGTACAACAAAAATGAACTCTGTGCGTTAACCGGTTATAATACGGGTAGACCTTTAGGTAGGTATTTTATGGTTTTTCACCTACCCTAAAAAATAACCCGATTAAATCCCGTATATACGGGTAACAATTTTGGTACCTGTGTCTCACCATAATTCATCCACTCTCCCTGTGTCGTAAAATGATACCATGTTGTCTTAATCAAAAGCGTCACGTTCGTGAATACTAATTCATCACAAGTAACTAGTAGACTTCGACAAACTTAACTGTGCAGGAGGAAAAACAGAACTAAAATAATTATTCCAAGTTTGAAGTATCGATGCGTATTTTCTTGACAAGCAGCGCCACTTTGGACTGCAATCTTAAAGTGGTGAGACTGTATCCTTATTGATTCGTTAGTGCTAACTACATTGTATTGTCAATACTGTGTAAAAAACAAACAGTCTATTCACAAGTCCGGTAGCATAGACAAACACGTCTTTATATTAAAGGGTTTTCTATGAAACGCTTTGTCATGGGTTTTAAAAGACTGAATTACAGTAAAATATTGTGTTCTAAAGAATAGTTCGAATGGAAAATAATTAACTTAAGTATAGGTTATATACATATTGTCGACCCTAAAACTTATACTGTCATTTCCATGATTATCAATTATTTTGAGCTCGCTTTTGCGCAATTATTTTGTTTTTTTTTTTTTTGAGTTCATTTTTAAATCGTGAAAGCCTAAAGCAGTATTTGTTGACCGTATTCAAGTGCCTACCCAGAGTAAATATTATCATGTAAGTGAGTAAACAAATCATTATATTTTTAAATACCTGTCTAAGGTACTGTCGACGCGCAAACTGTTGCTATGTGGTGCAGTAGGATAAGTAGGTACTTGATTGTAGACCCACACAGTTAAAAGACAATTGTTTCAGCAGACTAAAACATTTTTTTACGTTTTTAGGGTTCCGTAGGCGAAGGGCAAAAAACAGAACCATTATTGCAGATTTTTTTATAAGACATACGGCAGGGCTCTGTTTGGAAACAAAGAGGATTTGTCGAACATTTTCCACTCAAACCACGAGATTTCACAATGCTGGACACTGGAAGTCGCCGGTGGCTTCCGGCATGTTCTTTCCGAAGCACCCATGCCCGGAGAGTGAGCGTGCCATGCCGTCTCTCCAGCCCCTCCTCAATGACTTTCCGTCTGAGCTTTTTAAAATTAAAAGTTAAACTAGTACTAACTTAACCAAGACAGAATTAAAAGTAAAATGCAAGTGTCCGACGTAGAGCGTCTGTACGACAACAGCCGTACGTCATACCACTATTAACTCCAAGCCATTTTCTTATTGGCCGTGAACAGTAGGAACACCAGATCCGATAGAAACCATCAATACTGACTTATTAATCACATGGAAACAGATTCAACAACATAAAAGAGATATCGGGCTCGAAGGACCAGTGTCTTATTTTCTCATCGCCTAAGAACTAAACTTCAGGATAAAGGGAAAAGAAAGCCATAATTAATTTCCAATATTTAATATATTTATTCAGCACATACAGGTTTACAAAGTAATAGAAATCACAATATCAGATATCTGTAGAGACACTCATCAGTACACATTATTTACTATTACATATTAATACGTCGCGGGCATGCACGGATATCGGATATTTTAGAATAACACTAACTCACGGTTAGGATATGTAGATTAAATCACCTTTCAGGGCCTATTATAACAGGCTCATCGCAGGGCAATCAACGAAAAAGCTGACAGATTGTCTAACTGTTGTACAGTACGACTACTTTAAGTGTGCAGTCCAAGGTGGCGTTTCTTGTCAAGAAAATTTGCATCGACATGTCAAACTTGGAACATTTATTTTAGTTCTGTATTTTCCCGCCTGCACAGATAAGTTGGTTGAAGTGTAAACTGCTGTGGCTAGCTGTCAGAAATAATAACAGCCGTTCGGAACTCTCAGATTGATAAGACTGCATTTTTTTATCAATGAGTTTGACGGTACCGACTAACGGGTTGCATGTTGGCGCTCATGCGTCACGGGTTCGTTTCCCGCTCGGTTGGCGCGTAGTTCGAGACTGACTGTCTGTTTGTTTGTATGCGAAATCTGTTAGGAGTGAACCTTTCACGCAAAAGTTAGTTTTATAGGTAGGTAGAGTCACCAGCGCATAAATTTTCGCATTCTATTTTGAACTTAACCATCAACATTATTTTTATCCTTTAAAATCATTTAGAGAAATTTGACAGTTTGTGGTAACTTGATATGCTGGTGACCTTACAAGTTTATAATTTGCATAATTCTGTCGGCCAACGGTCTCCAACATTTTAATTTGTTAGTTATTACACGAATGACCCATTTCTGTTCATACCTGCGACATTAGGATTTAAACACCAGTTTTAACGTTAGTTTAATTTATATAAAACACACCAATTACAGGCAGTATTGAAGTTGTCTGTAGTCCAGGGTAATAAAACAACTAACATCGACACACTCACGGCGACCCATCCAGCTATATATTTCCAATATAACATGGCCTCGCTTTGTGTAGATTTCCCGCACATTGAGAGATCCGCATAAACTAGTTTTGTATATATTGATTGGTCGCCGTACGTGCAGTCCCTTTACGTTATTTTACCTCTAACAGTGGTAACCCAACATCAACCTCATTGCAAATAGAATCGAGATCACTTTTATTTTGACAGGCGCCTAAATGGCAGCAAGACACCAGCAATTTATTACAACGACATTAAGATCAATGTTATTTTGATTCAGTCAGTGATCCAACAACAAACTTATTGTATTCGGTATTACAAAAAGTATTTAAGCAACATAGTACAAAAAGTACTACAGCGCCATCTATGACACAAATGAAGTACTAACATCAAAATTCTAAATCGCGCTATTAAAATTGCGACTTTTTTTCATCAATTAAGTATGTATTTATGTGTATTACCATAAACTGCAGACATCCTTAGAATTGTATAAATTTTAGCAACATCTCATAAAATACTGCAAAAGGCAGACTATATCAACATTACCCGGTCATTTAGCGAGTGTGAACCGGGCAATGTTGATACTGTTCTAGATTATCGTCAATTTTTAATCCCTATGACGATTGACAATATAAGGTCAGGGTTTAATCTACTGAATTCCTCACGGTATTATTGGTATATTATCCGGTTAATGTTGATAATTACTAAATGGATACATTAAGCTAGTTTACTCTATTTCTTACACTATTGACACATGTTAAAGGAAGTTTATTAGCTAAAGTTGCTAATATTATCAACATTAACCGATTAAAAGTATCATTCAACATTTTACACTCGCATTTAATATTATTATAAGTACAACTTCTATTTAAATATTAAAACAGCACTGGATTTGGTAGCAATTACCCGTAAATGAAATGTAAATATTGTAGGTAGGTAAATAAACTCCTAATGGTATAGTTTCTAACATCATCCATCGAATAATTACAATTATTAATTTATTTACTTAATTTAATTAAATCTATCTAAAAATTTGGTGTTCTTGTTGCATTATAACTAGAATTAATCTAAATTTTTAACCAATAGAAATAAATAATCGCCTTTTACTTAGTTTAGTGGTAACCTTATTTCTAATTTTATTATTATGAGGCTATCTCTTTAATATTCAAGGGCAAAATATGGTCTGTTTTCGTCAAATTAACTATCTAAATAAAATCTTGAAATTCTGTCGATGTTTTATGGTGTTTAGCGAGCTATAGATCATTAGTATAATCTCTGAAGTTTCCACAAAACATGTCTGTGGAGTTTCATTTGTTAGCTATTTTAATTTGACCAGCAAGAAATATATATAATTTTGTAGTATTACTAATTAGCTTAAACTACCTCTGCCTAAACATATTATCAGCGTTTATTTATTTCTAAGGGTGAATTATTATCTAAATTAACTACTTATGTATCGAATCATATCCATTTGCCTATAAATATAAAAAGATCAGTGGCGTAAACTACATCGGCTGGACAGGCACGACAATTTTAATTTTAATGCTAAAGTAAAATCTTCCACCATTGTTGGAGTTTTTACTGAAAATCAGGGTAACTATTTTTAGGCTGGTAACACACAGCGTTTAGACTCATAGACAAAGAATTTCATAATGCTCGTTGATAAAGTAGGCACCCTCTCGGTTTCCACAATTCTATTCAACGCTGCTGCATCCCGATGGCGTAGGTAACACGTTTTCTATCATGATCCAAAGACTATTCCTAACCCAGCTGCTTCATATCTATACTAATATAGCTGAAGAGTTTGTTTGGTTGAGCGCGCTAATCTCAGGAACTACTGGTTCGATTTGAAAAATTCTTTTAGTGTTGGATAGCCCATTTATCGAGGAAGGTTATTGGCTATAAAATTTCACGCGGACGAAAGTAGCTGGTTAGTGTTTTATAAATTAATTTACTCGACAATGTAAATACGTGTGAAAAAGTAGAACCGAAAATATTACTCTTCTGTCAAAATAGGTGTAATGTTTTCTCACTTTTCTCTAACACCGTGTTCCCTTACACTCATAACATTAATATGGTTTAATTAATGTTATGAGAGTTAAGAAACACCTAAGCAGTTAAATAGCCTGACAGACTGACACCTCTGGCTGCCTTTTAGGGGCAACAGGCGTACAGTTATGTTATTTGACTGATTAATCACCAGTTTTCTACCTACCTATTGATCAAGTATGATAACAGACCACATTTACCTTTTCTAATAGTTCTGAATGACCGCATTTGACTCATCATTCTACATATTTATTTGTCCAGACCAAACTGACATTGAAGAATGAAATAATCTGCCCCAGCATCCAATTTCGTTGAGATATAGCTACCTACGCCAATGGCTAGATCTCTTCAAGGAAAATATGTGAGCAGGTAAAAAAGGTACCAAAACACAAATAGATGGGATCAACCAGTATTCTATTGTTTACTCAGTCCAAACTCATTGCAATAAAATTATTCAATTCACTGACTGACATTCGCCGACCTTCAGAGATGGATCCAATATGTATTTGTTCCATAAACGATACTAAGACGTGCATCCAACTTGAAGGCTAGCAGACTGATTCGAATTGTCAATAGGGATAATATTGATGAGGAAAACTATTACATCGAAGCATCGTTCTTGTTAGATAAAGTGAAGGTTTTAAAAGTATGGCATGACATTTCACAACACCCAATTTGAACTCTAATGCCCGGTTTTTGTGAGGTCAGGGGCTTATTTATAAGTTAAGCGATGTGCACATCACGTAGAAGGGTCTATAGACCTCTACTTTCCCCGTCTGGAAGTACAAGTGTAATGATATGCGACCAATAACTTTAAAGTACTTATTAGGGCTTGCGGTTGGCCGTAACTCGCCTGATGTGAAGCGATGATGTGGTCTAGGGCGGAGCACGCTTGCCTAGAAGAAACCGATTCACTCGAACTTTGAATAGATCCAGATTATAATGATCAGGGAACAGAGAAGCCGGCAGTGAATTCCACAGACTGGGGGTTCGCACAATAAATGTGGAAGCATAGCGCTTTGTTTGGGTCCGTGGAACTTGAACCATGTAACGGCGACGCTTCACCTTATCTCTGGTCGTCCGATGATAGAATGGGGATGGGGGAATTAGACTGTAGTGTAGGCGTAGCACACCACATTACAGAAGACGATACCTTCTAGGCACTTCAGTAATAGTTCATTTTTGCTTTATAGGGTTCCGTACCCGAAGGGTAACCAACGGGACCCTATTACTAAGCCTCCGCTGTCCGTCCGTTCGTCGGTCTATCAGCGGGCTGTATCTCTTGATACACAGACATGGTAGACAGTTAAAATTTTCACAGAATGTGTATTTCTGTTGCCGTTATGACAACAGATTATAAAAATAAATTAAAGGGGGCTACGACGATGGTACGGAACCTTTCATGCGCGAGTCCGACTCGCACTTGGCCGGTTTTATCATTCACTTGAATGACTCATCTGAAAATCGAGCTACTGTACTTGTTATTTAAATTGAATACAAACGTGGCCAGCGTAGAAGGTATCTGGTGTCCCCAACTACAGAAATATGTATGATAATACGCCTTTTCCGAAGGAACTTCTTCAATAATAGATTGTAGAGGTATGTGACACAAGACACAAACAATACTAATCCTCTGACAAGACAGATCCTACCAGGATCCGTTGTTGTACCTATAACTCTGCTCGCACTGTACAGAATTTTGCGTGACGTCAAGTTTGATGCGTAGTTAGTTCGTATTTGTGGTTACTGGTTACCGTTGCCGCCACATACCAATGGGGGCTATCGCGCATGAATTCGCCGCTAGAGGCGCTCGTATAGAGTAAGGTCTTCAGTAATGTCAGATGTTATAGTGTTCATGCGTTGTGCGCTTATTTATCGTGTCTTTTTACTAATATTCACGATTGTGATCAAAATTGAGCCATTCTTGATTAATTATACTTACAGATATTAAGTAGAAGTTAGGATCTAATTTGTTAGTACTTAGAGGAAGAATGATTTTTAAGTTTCATTCCTGCTAATTTTGATATTGATAATATGCGTCTGAAGTTTGCGTCTTAGTTTGCGTCTGGGGTTTTATGAAGTTATTGGTACTTTAAAGTATAAAATAGAATGACAGGACCTTACTCGCCAGTGGCGCCATCTGGTGAGCTCAAAACGATAGCCCTCATTATTAATTACTTAAAGATATTAAGTAGAAGTTAGGATCTAATTTGTTAGTACTTAGAGGAAGAATGATTTTTAAGTTTCATACCTGCTAATTTTGATATTGTTAATATGCGTCTGAAGTTTGCGTCTTAGTTTGCGTCTGGGGTTTTATGAAGTTATTGGTACTTTAAAGTATAAAATAGAATGACAGGACCTTACTCGCCAGTGGCGCCATCTGGTGAGCTCAAAACGATAGCCCTCATTATTAATTAACAGCTTTAAGATTATGGTCATCTTAAGAATCATTTTTTACTGCGTAATATACTGAGACAGTCTATAAATGGCCAGTTGACAAATCCACCAATTGTGTACTTAATTCATTTTCACACGGGTCACCTTGCGAGGTGCTAAGCAAAAACATGTTTGTTCTAGCCATAGATATACCCAAGTATTGCCGACTTCCGTATATCTCATGTTAACGTGAAATAAATCGGTTTTTTTTTAAACTTATGTTTTTCACGTCATTAATTCGTTAAGCTTGATGTAAGCTGGGTGATCATAATTCGTGGTTGGTCATGGACTTATGGTTTTTTTAACAGCTGTTTAGGGTTCCTGATCCAGCGGGTTGCAGAGCATTAGCATTATAGCAAAATCTAAAATCAGCCTAGGTTTCCCACTGCCTGTTTTCCATTAGAGAGAGGACTGTAAATGGTGTAATCAATCAATGAAAATAATAATAATTACTTCGAATTTTTTGTTATAGAACATAGTTTCCTCACGATGTTTTTATTTGCCAGAGGATTGCGGTAAAAGCTGTAACCGTAACTTAGTTGCTAGTTTGGTTGCACCGAATTAAAACGCTCATCGCGCTTTGACACTGAGCGGCAATAGTCGGCTTCGAACGGCATATGAAAATTACTTGGAATCTACTAAGTTGTTCACTCAAAGTAAAAACTGATATTTGTTGATATTACGAAAAAACGCCGTATAAAATTTCGTGACGATGTCCATAGCTGAATATATTCATGGGAGGTGTTTTTAATTCCAACTTATATTATATGGGTACCTTCGAAACCGTAACTACTCAAGGCCAACTCGCACTTGGCCATGTTATTTAGAATCATTCTTGCTGATTTTCTTGGCCAGGTACTTACACCAAAATTAAATTTCGTATAAAAAATATTTATAAAAAAAACGTCATTATATTAACTACTTGATGGTTAAAATTATTTGAAAATATGGAAAAAAATACTAGAAACAATTCAATGATTCTCAAGGATTTCTGAAGTTTAGACTAATATGGCCACTATGGTCAAGTTCCAGAATGGTTCAAACTCGGCTCGTTTGACTTGTTAAATGATAAACGCGCGTAGAAAAAGTGTAGACTTCTGGTAAACGATAAATCGTATTTCGAATTTCCATGAGAAAAACGTCTAATAAGTCTAGTATGTCATCAATCCATCAGTGTCATAATCTTAGGTGAGTTTTGTTTCTCGCATGAGTGCGGCAATCGGAGTCCCAGTTTCAAATAGACATAATTCAACAGGCGGCAAACTAGACCCGTGTAAATGGGTTTTAACGAATTAAATAAAATCATTATTGCGCGCCTGTCCTTACGTAAAACCAATTAAAATTTTTCTAAATTACAGTCACCCTAATAAATTAAACTACAAAAGAAAACGAAAATAAATCAAAAAGAAAATAATTTTGTACTACAATATATTTCACTGCATTAATTAAAAAAAAATACACATACACACATAGTATGATATACATTAATATTTTATTTATTTATTTTTAAATGCCGTCTAAAATCCTCGTAGCCTATTTTTACAAAGAACAAAATAAATAAAAAATAATAAAAAACTATCTACTTACAGAGAATAAATTATTACTCCTATATTACTATTTAAAATCTAATAAAATATTAATTTAAAACTATAAAATACACAACGAATTCGCTTAATAAAGAAAAAAAATTGTGCGATTCAAGAAAAAAGGACTAAAATTCTACACACACTTATTTATTATTGATGCTGGCAACACTGCTTGTTTTTTTGGCAAAATACTTTCTTGTCACTGGCAATTCTAACCTTTGATTTTAATGGCAATCAAGTCCTCAAAATATTGGTTAGAAATATCATACAGAAATGTATGCATAAAGTCCTAAATTATTGGTACAATTCCGAAGCTGAAACCACGGCAAACCGTAGCGGCAAAGTCCCCAATCAATCGCTATGACAGGCCGTAGCGACACAATTAGTTTCTATGTACCGGTAAACGGGGTAAAACGGGTGCCTAGGACCGCAGGGGTGAATAGAGACAAATTTTGAAAGGGATTTTAACGTTGAATTAATTTGATTATGTTATCAGAAAGCACTCTGTTTTATTTACTTAGTTATACTTAATTATTTAGAGACCTTGCTAGCAACATAACATTCAACGTTAAAATCCCTTACAAAATTTGTCTCTATTCACCCCTGCGGTCCAATTCACACCGTTTTACGGTAACTAAAAAAACGCTTCTGTGAGGAGCTCGTGGCTAAATAATAACAGCCGCTCGGGTCCGAACTTAAGGTTAAGCCTAGCCTAGGTGCCTAGGTCGATACGGGGATGACCACCCATTACATACCGAGTTTCCACAGTGCCACGGAATGTACGTCAAACCGTTGGTCCCGGCTGTCATTTGTAGCTCTTTGACAATCGTTACAGGTCCGAAAGTCTAACAACCAGTCATACCAAGAAGTATCGTATTACCCAGTACTCTGGGTTGTAGAGGTCAGATAGGCAGTAGCTCTATGTAAATGAATGGTATTCAGCTAAATCAGGTGCGACTGGCAGCCGACCCAACGTAGTTGAGAAAAGACTAGGCGGATGATAAGAAAACGCTTCTGTACATGTGTGTGTGTCATTGCGATTGGGTCTCTTTGCCGTTGCTGTTTGAGAGTATGGTCGCGTTGAGAATTGTACTTTAAAAATAGATTATTAGGTCAAGTTTGATAATCCTACCTAATAATCTATTTTTAACTATATATAAAAACTTATTATGGCCACGTAAAAAGTTATGAGCTGATGAATAAATAACACAAAAAAATCCGAAAGGTTAGTAGATAATTAAAAATGCCAGTACAAAAAAAAACAACACTACAAAACCAGTGTTGCCAGCTCTCATAATAATTATTACACGTTATTTTTCGTCTTTCACACATGTTGACTAACACAAAAAAACCTAAAACTAGGGTGAAACGAACAACTGTCGACCATGACGGTGTAGATCCGGTTTTTAAGAATTTTATTCATTAAAACCTACCAACCTGCTCACTGACTAATATTTTTACTATGGTATGAGCTATTCTCATCCAGTTGTTGGTGAAAGAAGTTTATTTTTTATCAAAGTAATGGCCGACAATTCACCGTTTGTATGTTCGTCTATCAGCAACAATGTTCTACTAAACACGGTGCGTTAAAACAATTTATTTATATAAATTCCAGCTCTTTACATCACTTGTGCTTCTAGTCTGTGTTTGTTATTATTTTACGGGATTTTGAGGTTTTATTTAGAGTAACAATGGCTGCTCCGACTCAAATCTGAACCGTTTTGTGTAAAACCTGTAAAAAAAACTTCATAAGTTTTTTAAACCTTTTTCCTGCAATGTAAAAATAACAGGCTAATATTTCATTGAATAAAATATTTAAAACACTGGTACACAGTAATAGCTCCTTAACAGCGGCAAGGAAGTTATTGAATGTAAAACTTCCGAATAGAAAAATATCAACAGGTGTCGATTAATAAAAACTCGACAGCCATCAACAGGTGTCGTTACCTTAAATCTTAAGTGAAGGCTGCACATCAAGTGTTCAGACAAAATTATGTTTATTTAATCAAACAGTTTTATAATATTGTTTGCAATATTACTTTAGCATCTTTACATAGTATAAAACAAAGTCGCTACCGCTGTCTAAACGCTTAGGTTTTTTAAACTACGCAACGGGTTTTAATGAAGTTTTCAGCATTAGATAAGAGTGATTCAAAAGGACACTGCTCACTTTAGTATCTACATTGCACCCGTGCGAAACTGGGGCGGGTCGCTAGTTTAGTATAACATGTCATAATTATATTCAAATTAATGCATTGTCAAAAATTACAATGGCCTTTGAAACCAGCATGTCCTAGAAGCAAAACCGAGATATCTACCAGGTAGCACTGGGCCCGCGTGGTGGATTACAGCCCACACCCTCTAAAAAGAGGCCAGTTTCCCAAAATCCCAGCAGTGGGAACATTAGCATTGGAAATGCTTTGAATATTGTTATTGCAGTTTTTAGTAAATTGTATTTCTGCTGCAATCTGGCAAGTCCCTAAAACAAGTTTTAGTTCTAAAGTTCCATGTAACAGCGAGTGAGCCTATTGCCATCAACCGAGCACAAATCCAGAATGCTACTGAGAAACTCCATCTGGAAAAACCTAATAACACTTTGTCCAATCAGGAGATCGAAAATAAGAATCCACGCTCGATAAAACATGTCGCAGTTATTTAATGTATATCTGATTACCTGTCTATTCCTAAATATGTTGGGTTTGGCTTCCAGTCTAACCGGATGCAGTAAAGGTGGAAGCGCCAATATGCAGGTCAATGTCAGTCTGTATGTTGAACAAAATATGATTCGTTTATTTTGTCAACATACAGCCTGACACTGCCGGGAAATTGCAAAAAACGTAAGAAAATTTGATTTTCGTTGGCTACCCTGGAGCTTCCACTTTAAGTACCAGCATTTTACATAGAGCGGCTGCCTATCTAACCTCCACAACCAGTTACTGGTACAGTTCATCTTAAGTACACTAAAAATATTATTGTTTCGAAATTGAGCTCTATGCCATGATATTAAAGTTTTTAAGACTATGGCTTGTTTCTGTTATTTTTTAAGAGGCATAGCATATGTCATACTTGTATTATTTGTACAACTTATTAACATGTTCGAGTTACGTTTCCTTGGAATTGTATTGAATAATATTTATGTTTTATTTTGTAGTTAGCACTACATTTACAATTTTCCATGCTTTAATGGAAAATCCTCGTGAATGAAATAATATCGGATGTTAGTTTTACAGCTAGAATCTGGGGGATTCCTCAAGATGTTTGCCTTCACTAATAAAATTCAAAGACATGTGACTCCCGCACTGGGTCCTCGTGGCGGAATATGGCCAGCTCACCCTCACCCTCACAGAAAAGCAAATTGTAGACAGTAAAACAGCTCGATCAATAATTGATATTTAGAGCAAAGAGCTTTCAACCTTTAATATTAGATTTAAAAAAAACCCTTTTAAACCGGTTAAGAACAAGGCTGTTTATTTTCGCCTTTATCAAAATCCATTAACACCATTGCTAAGAACTATCTTAAGATTAGCGCCAGATTAATAGCCATTGGCTCACTCCCTGCCCCATGAGAGAAGTGTTCAGTCCCCCTACACTTTGCAATGTTCTTAGAAATAAGAACATTGCAAAATGTAGGGGGGTACTGAACACTACTGCCTATCATTTAGAGGCATGTCTGCGTTATGTTATGCTCTAATGCCCAGCATCTACCAATCCCTTATTTCAGCACTTGGGCGTTAATATGACACTTCAATCAATTTTTTCGGTATTTTAAAACCGCCGTAAAACAATAACAAACACGGACAATTAAAAAAATCCCTAATGTAGCTATAAGGGTAAGCAAGCCTGCTCATACAAACATAAAACCTTATGTATCAATTCGTACTGCTCAGAATTTTGCACCATCCCGCCTCGGTTCAACCGCATATTACACACAATGCCCAAAACATCCACCTTGTGTTCTATTGTCAATTGTTTAATGCCATTTAAAATGGCTATCAGGCATCCGGTTCGACCAATCCCAGCCGAGCAGTGCACGATAGTAGGTGGAGTCACCATTTCACTAGAGAAATCAAACGGACTAGACATATTCACGGTCACTTCACACGCAGTAGGTTGTTCTAACGGTGGAAACACAAACTTGGAATCCTGCTTAGGAGTCTCACACTTGCACATGGCATCGTCATTATCCATCGCACCACTGAAATCGTACACACTGTCTTTTAAAACGTCCAAACTTAGATTCAGTAATGCATTAACGTCTTTAGGACATTTGTGGTCAGCCCAGTTGTGGAACCAATAGTGGTAAACTGCCACTTCACTGTTACTTTCACACTTTTTATATATCACTGTAAGTTTTCGGATGGTGTAACCAGGTTTTCTGATCATACCACAGTTCTTGATCACAAACACATCCGTTTCATCGGTTATTTCTTCCAGATTTTGTATTATGATTTCTTCGTTTAATTCTAGAGGGAAATACTTCTCGCATTTTTGTCTGTTGTTTTCTATGAAGTTTGTAAGCATGACTATTTTCTGTATGAGGCCTGGTTCTGACCCGTCTGCAGCGAGGTCTGACAGACCACTGTGGTCTAACATGTTTTGGTAGACCATCATCCAGAAATCGTGGATGGTGTTCTGTAGAGGACCCTGGGTCGCTATGTATGTGTTCTTGGTGTATTCATGCCCCTGGAACATAGTGAAAGGAACAGATTAATTATTTAAAAAACAACAAGAAAAATTAGTACCCTATCTGATTCAGAACATAGGGAGTGCAAATATTGCAGATGGGTAAAATATGAACAGGTTTCTAAAATATTCCGGTTAATGTTTGAAAATTCTTTTATTTATGGGAAGCTACATTATCCCCGAGTGTCATAGGCATGTTCTCGTCGGATAATTTCCGACCAAAACGGTGGCGAAACCGCGGGCAAAAGCTAGTTAAGCTAATAAATAAAAAGAAACTCACCTTAATATAATTGGCATTAATATAACCTTCGGTAGACCCAACATCAGCCCTCAAGATAAACCTAGAATGCTCATTAGGCAGGATCGTCTTATACCTATTCTTAGGATGAGACCCAGACACTATAGGTTTCTCCTGAAAATTCGTCGGCATATCCCAGAATTCTTGGTGAAGGTTCCTTAGTAACATTTTCTGGTATTCTGAGCAAGGTTGGGAGGGCACAGGGTCTGGAATCACCATTTGGGGATTGTCTTTGGCAATATCCTCTACTCTGCCTGTACAGCAATGTTGCCCTTCTCCCAAAATATGGCATTTGACCTTAGAGTAGCCATTTTGAAATACGTCGTTCAAATCTCGTAGGTTTTGTCTCGATAGGACGCTAGAAGCGTTCTGTAAGTGCTGCATATTTGCTAAATACAGTCGGAAGTCTTCGGAGGTGCTCTGAGGGCTAAGAGGTTTTGTCGTTATGTTTCGAGTGAAACCCGGCTGGAAATTTGGATCGTCTTGTCTGCCGAAAGCGTATATGATCTCGTTTTCTTGATCTCCGCAGACATAAGTCAAGTTTTGAGGGTATTCTTGCTCTGTAGTGTAGGAAGTTGACCAGAGATTGTCGTGGGATCCAAAACCTACACTTTTGTCAGTTGAACGTAATCGTGTGCGGTGTTTATAAGACTTCGGTATCAAATTCTCTGTGCTTAAAGATTTTCTGTGCTTATCCCGATGCGGCAAATCTTTAAGACTCGTTTCTATTAAAGTTTCGTCGATCTCTAAGTCCCTAGGCTCAGTAGGCTCTTCTCTAGGTTGAATGTTAAGGGTTAAGGAAGTATTTGAGCTCCGTCTTTCTAAAATTCCCTTTCGAGGTTCGGCTGGGGGGTTGTCTATACTAATGTTGCTGTTATACCTACTTAGGTTGCACGTTGAGCCGTTTAAGTTATAGTTTGATACACTTAACCCTCTGTTAACCGATAGTTGTGGGTTCGACTGGTTAATGTTCAAAGTTAGAGAAGTGTTTGAACTTCTGCGTTCTAAAAGACCCTTTTTCTGTCCAGGTTTAGCGTCTTTATTCAAAGAACTGTTACTTGAGTGTCTGCTCAAATTGTTAGAAGATAGTATGTTTAGTGTGAGACTGTTGTTTGACCCCCGACGCTGCAATAAACAGTTTTTCGATACTTCTCCCGATACGTTCGAGTTTGACGTACAAATGACGCGCCTTGAAGGCGTCAAATGTTCATTGTTGGCCAATGAAGTGTTTGAATCCCGACGGTCTATAGACAACTTCTTTTGTCTGTTGTCGGAATTAAGGCTAAAGTTCGATATGCTGGTCCTAACTGTCGAAAGATTATGGCAGGAGGCACCAGAACTGTTTAAAGAGCAGTTGGAACTTTGTAAACTATGTGTGCTAAGCATAAGACTCTGATTCGAGTTCCTTCTATGCAATTTCTTCGTCATTTTCTCATCTTCCGCACTGGGTTCAAAATCATCTGAAGGCACACCTTCGGGCAAAGTCTTCAAATTAGTACTAGATACACTAAGATTTTGCTTATAGTTTGACAAATTCGAGCCTAAATTCTGTCCTGTATCTAGATGGTAACTTCTGTTATCAGCCCCGGATATGTTTATTTCTGGGGTGTTTTCGAAGTCTGCCATGTTTTCGTCGAACGAACCCATGGTTCGAGAGCCCATTCGAGAAGTACCGGGCTGGTATAACATGAGGGTAGCGTGGTTTTCTCTGAGGTATATCCCACTGTCTTGTCCCTTCATGTATAGACGTCTTTGCTCAGCATTCGATTGGAGAGAATTATACCCAAGCTTTGCGCCAGCAAAGTCGTGTTTGTTAATATTCTTTTGTGCTAGTATCCTCTTCAACTGTCTTTTAGGAGTATTTGGCATGGAAACCGAATTCTGAGGGACTTCCAAAGTCTTTTTCTGTGGAAGAGAGAGATTGACGGTCTCAGAAGAGTCGAGAGAAGTCGCTTTGACTTTCAAAGTCGGAGTTTTGACTTTCTTTTCTTCAGCATCCGTGTATAGCTTTTCGAATTCTAGAAGTTCCTTTTCTAAATCGCTGTCTCTTTTAGTAAGATCTATTCTTAAGTTTCGTAGATTCTTTCCTTTCTTTTTGATTTGTGTTTCGGCGGGTATAGTTGCGCCTTCTTCGGTCGTGACAGTAATTTCAAACTCTTTCGGCGAAAACCTCGGCATGTCTAAGAAAGATTGTGTATCCGAACTTTGCCGAAGAGTCTTTTTTAATTTGACATCGGGAGATTTCGAATCTTCGGTCTCCGGGATCTTTTCGTTCACCTCGCCTTCGAATTTGAACATAGGCCTTTCGTTCGGGGGTGTTTTCTGAGCGTGGTACCTTTCCATACTTTCACAAGATGTACTGGTTTCCTGATTCTTGTAAGCCTCATTCATTTGATCCTTCATCTGCTTGGCTATAGGTAGACCTAGGTTTTGTTCTATAATTTTCGCATTATCAGAATCTAAGGATATCGATTTAAGTCTCTGTCGTCTTGCTTGAGCGGAGTTTGAAGGACTGGGGGCTGTGTCGGATTCTTGGAGAGCTTTCGGTTCTATCTCTAAAGTATCCATCTTAATGCAGCAGTCAGTAACATCTTCCCCTAGTTTAGTCTCTGCGTCTTTATTATCTTCACATTTACTTATATTAAGTTCTATGGTTTTATAGTTAGTCTCGCAGCTGTGATGCCGTCTGTATTTCCTAACTTCTTTGTCAGCGGGAGGAGTGAAACGTTCTTTTTCTATAGAATTCCGTCCACCGTACCTCTTTGGCCTGGCTACTCTGTCTTCTACACATGATTGTTCAAAGGTGAAATAGTTTTCCTTGTTATAGCTGTGGACTTTAGGACTGGGTTTGTTCAACACTCTTGGAGAACAAGGTTTCTCTGTGATCCCATTTCTATTTAGATGATCTCCTAAGGCTCGCGGCGACTGTGGCACTGGTACTTCCGCATCCCGAGGAGTTTCGGGGAAAAATTTAGGAGATCTCACTGTATCGTAGTAGACCGATCTTGGCGATGGCTCCGCAAAGAACATTGGAGAAACTGTTTCAGGAGGCGTAAAGAATCTTGGAGAAGCCATAGTTTCTGCCAAGAGTTTTGGTGAAAAGTCAAATTTCGGCGCTGAAGACTTTTCTTTCGCTGAACTACATTCTAACACTCTTGGAGAGTTCTGCATCTCTAATCTCTCTTGTTGTCCTTCTAAATGAGGACCCTCGTTCACACTACACATGTTAAGCCTAGTACTGACTGAGCGAAACCTTCTCAAGTTGCTCGGAGACTCGTCCTCGCCCTCCTGGGACCTCTCACTCATCTTTTCGCTCAACTTCTCAACTGCTTCTGAATCAAAACCGAACACCTCTTTATCCGTCTTCGGTGTAGCGCTCACCAAGAACGGAGACTTGTCGTCTTTCTCTAACGAAGGTGATCGGGTGGCACTATACTTTTTGGCGCGAGATTCTTGCGTCAAGTCCGCGCCTAGATCCGCAGCTAGTTGAGCTAGGGGGCGGGGTATGTTCGTGTATTTGTAATCTAGTCTTTTGTGTAGCCACTGTTCGGGGAGAGGCAGTTTGGGGAGATATTCAGAAGGTCCAGGGGGATCGGTAGGTTGTGGGGGTGTTGGAGCAGGGTTGTTGACGATGATTATCTGTGGGGGTATGTTTTGGGGGTCGTCGGCGGGGGCGCCGGAGAGAGCAGCGCGGGCACGGCGCGGGGCGGCCACTGCGCGGCCGCACAGCGACACGCGCCGCGGCACTACCAACCGCGGCACTGAGCCACGGACTATGTGCACCTGGAATAGAGAAAGGGACTGATATAAGCACATAGTTATGGAATGGTTGGAACATTATTGTTATATGAGATAATACTATGGAAATTAAAAGTGATGGGAGGCCTTTCTTGCTACGACAAAGGCCTCTCTGTTACTTTCCACAGCCTTTGGCTGTTGTGGACTAGTCTCTCATGAAGGTGTCTAGTTCGTTTCGCCATCTTCGCCTGGACCTTCCTGGGCGTCGATATTTGTTCTTTGACCATTCAAATGTCAATGGAGCAATAACCGAAACTAAATGCAAAAGGAATCGGAATGGATCGCTGCGTGACATCAGATTTGACTGTTTCTTTCCCACGCATGAATCACGGTCAAGGTGTGCGGATCCGATAAGTTGTTATTCTCCGCTGTCCTTTGTAGATCTTTGGCAAACGTTACAGGTAGTCAGAAGCCTGAAGTCTGACAACCAGTCTTACCAAAGGATATCGTGTTACGGCGTTACCCAGGAACTTGGTGGAGGCAGTCAGATAGGACGTCGTTTCTTATAAAATACTGGCATTTAACTGCATCCGGTTATGCCGAAAGCCGACCTCTACATAATTGAGAAAACACAGGCATGATGATGACGTAGTTGAAATGTCTCGGTCACAATGTCCGTTTAGATGTCACCAGCCCCATATGTCACGAACATATGTTTAATGTCACGCGTGTGAAGTGTACTATACTCACGTGATGCGTGCTGGGAACACGCTTGCGTGTGTTACGGCGGCAGCGCGCGGCGAGCAGCAGCAGCAGCAGCGCGGCCGCCGCCAGCGCGCCGCACCACCAGCCCGCCTGCGCGCCCCACATGTCACGCTCACATCTATAGATACAAAACAGAACATGATTTTGGACGTTATGTTAGAAGTCTAACGCCTTGATTACACGTATCGAGTATAGGAGGAGGGCACAGTTCCATGAGTCCAAGACAGAGTAGAAACAGAACATTCGACCGAATGCACTTTACATGAGGCCGAGTTCTCTGTCTTGGCATTGACACGCAACTGTACTTGGCACATGTAATCAAGGCATAACCCTCATTGCTATGATACCACTCAGTGCTTTGTGGTAGATGATATAAGACAGTACCGGATTTAATCGAGTGACAAAAAGAACGCTGGCGAAATCTATGGCAAAAAGAACTAAAATCAAAATCTTGAATCGCGCTATTAGAATTCTCCGCGAGTTGATCTATAAAATCGCGACTATAGTAGGCGAGCAATAGCTTATCAATGATGTATGAGGAGCTTTACACCCTGTTCCCTCCATACCCCTAAAATCTGAGTCGCGTGAGCCGCAAGCGACGAAGAGGCGATTCATTAATCATATTGCAAAGTAATGAATGTCACAACTACGATGCAGCAGTGGAGCTGTCTGCCGTCTTCCGCAGAGCAATCAATGAAAGTGATCGTTTGGGTATAGAATACACGCTTATGTATTTCATCCCTGTATATAAATGGGAGGTAACTTATGCTCTGTGCGTGTGAAAAGATAGACCATGAGATTCTGATGAACCGGGACCGCGTGTTGCATTACGGCCTACTCTTTCTTACAAAGAGGCATGTGTGTTCCCAGCAATATGAACGTTTTTGAAATTGTGCTAAAGACTAGAATGAGATTCTATGGCTCAAGGTTTCTTAATTAGCCCTGCAGCAGCTGACAGACCAGACAGACGAAGAACGTTCGCGTTGAAGCCGCAGGCGACGAACCGGTGATTCTTGCAACCATCCAATGTCGGAAAGCCAGTTATTCTGTCGTCTGTCCGTCGTATCGTATAACACCGAATGCTACATCACATCCCACAGGTCAACCAACATCATTTATTAACGATAACGAATGATAACGATCTGTTGATCGATGTCGGCTAATCTCATCTTATCGAGCAGTGACTTTCATCTGTTGGGTGAGGAAACACCAGGCACTTCATGTCTGACACCCAAATGCTAGGAGACTTACTGCGCGCTCCTACTGGCGAAAAATGGATGTGATGGGATATGAGACTTCAACCATGAGAGGGAGAGAAAAATTGAGATTTCAACATGTCTCATGTGAAAGCTTCGCCAAAAGGAGCGCAGTTATGCTCACAGAAACTCTGTGGATGATGATAATACGGCTTACATTAGCTAGTCGAAAGCCAAATTCAATGTTATAATAGTTCATAGTTCACAATGCGGTAAACACGCTATTATTAAACAGTAAACAACCTATACATCAATCAGTTAGTACGTCAAAATGCACTTTACCAACCACAGTGCCAATTATAAAGGCTAATTTACACTGTGAGGCCTTCTTCATTCGCCTCGAAAGGGCTTTTGTCGAGACATGATAAAAAGTTGAATTTTTTTTGACGTGGACGTAGGGGAGGATCAACCTAAATGCGCTGCCGTGACATGATGATACTGGCAGAATAGTCGACAGGCTCAATTGCCAAAGAGAACAAAAACCTAGATATTCGGGTTATTGTCTGACGAGTTGCATATATAAAAGAAATGTAGCAGATTTTTTATGTGATGTGAGACATCTATAGCGGCGGGTTAGACCGACTGTTGGCGTAGCGACGCGTCGCCACGGCATGCGTCGCAGAAAAAATACTTGCATAGGAAATTGACCCGTGCCTTCCTATAAATAAGGAGCACAATCGCGTTTACAAATAAATAAAAATACTTGCATACGAAATTGTTCCGTAGACTCTTACAAATAAAGAGCATGTTCGCATTTACGAAAACTAACGCGGTTAGTGAACTATTGAAGATTCGATTGAGTACCTACATAGTTATGAAGTTTGTAAACACCGCTAGTCAGTCTGACCACGTGGTCAGATTACCTGTACAAAATAATTTCGATGTTTCATATCTGCCAGGCGTCCCGCGAAAACAATTTTTTTTAAATTCATGCTTGAGTATAAGCACTTACAAATACTTCTCTAGGATGGAAACCGTCTCTGTGTGAATGAGTCTTCAGACAGACAGGCAATACTTTTTATTAGAGACCGGAAAATGATATAAATGTAACTAGTGATTACCGAAATATTGGTGTACTAATATGTACTGCCGAGGTCACTGAGGGTCGACCACTTTTCAATCTTATTACTTCGGGCATAAGGGTGAAAGTGGTAGACCGTCAGTGAAACTAGTACACCTTTGCCTAAACCGTCAGAGGTTATTGGGGTGATCTTATTTTCTAATTTAATTAAAATAAATATAAAATTCTAAGCATAGAATACTTACACACAACACTGTCTGATTAATTGCAATTGAGATTCCATTTTGAGCAATATTTTTAAATACTATTATAATTATTTATTTTTACAAAATATTTATTTACAATTTTTTATTTACAGTTTCGACATTTATTCTGTCCGATAGTTGGAATGTTATTGAATGAACGAGCATTAAGTGCGTAGATATAAACACAAGATAGTGACACATCCATATAATGCTGATTCACTGCCCACCCTCTGTGGGGAAACGGTGTGAGTCATTGTGCAAATTGCAAAATATAGTCACCCTGTTGCATCCCTCCCTAACAATAAATATTTTTTTCTGTGAAAAACTGTTTCTTTTCTAGCTTTTTTTTTTGTCTGAGTAGGTCCTTTGCTTGTGAATATCATAAATTCATCAATTTTCATGGAAGCATGGAGGATAAAAAATAACTTATTTGAATTTTGATTTCTTCCAACTTGACTTGGGTATACCCCAATGATGACACAAATATCCTTAGTTATTTATTATTTATTTAAACTTCATGTACAATAGTGGTAGACACATGAAGCGCACATGAAGTTGTACATTTCCAGTATAACTTGGCCTCGCTTTATATAGATTTCCTATACAATGAGATATCCGCATAAACTGGTTTTGTAAAGCTTCATTGGCCGTTGTGCGTACATAGGCGGACTTAATGCCACAAGGCATTCTCTACCAGTCAACCTTTGGGTTAAATAGGACAACACTGTGGTAAAAATAAATATGTAAAATTGACGACCTGTTTGGCGCAGTGGCTAAGCAATTGAACTGCTGAGCTATGGGTTGCGGGTTCGATTCCCGCACGAGGCAAAAAAATGGGTGATCCGTAGATGTTTGTCCGGAGTCTGGGTGTTTGATATTTCATGTTTGTGAAACTCAGCCACGATACAGGAGAAATTCCTAGTGGGGTGATGTTTCTTTAAAAAAAAAATAATAATATCTACTTGTTTTCAAACTAAATGTTCTATACTTACATAGATACTAATACACATAATATACAAATAAATATTTTAACAAATACCAAAATTAAAAAAAATGACAAACCTAATATTAATTACTATGACTAGAGTTCTAATTGAGAGCTATTTAGTCTGACTTAAATAATGGTTACAAAGTTTTCTTTTCAAAGTGAATTTGCTTTCAGCTAAAGTTTTGTTGTTGGGACAGCGTATTGGACATAATCGGACATAAAACCGGTTGTTTCTTTTGAATTATGATTAAATTATGTTGATTTTAGAATGACTTTTGGAAAAGCCTTTAATTTGAGGTTGTGGCACTATCTGAACTTTGTGTGTGTAATATTTTGTTTTCCAAACACTCATACATATTTGTTTACATCTTTGAAAACTTAATAACGAACGCAGGATAGATACGTGGTGTAGCTAATATTACACCTGAATGAAAGGGGTGAAACAGGTCTATAGTTAGATTTAGACCCACTTCACCCCTTTCATTCAGGTGTAATATTAGCTACATCTATAACGTACCTATACTGCGTTCAAAAGATAATAATAATAATACCAGCCGTGGACAAAAGCATCTCTTACACAGGGAAGGCATTGATCACCCCACTTGCTCAAGGTGTAATGACGATTTTACACTTATAGTAAGTGTCCTGCTTTTCCCCCACAATGTTTTCCAATGTCAGTGATGTCCAAGAAAAACTTAGAAACTACTTTAGAATAAAAAGTCACAGGAGAACTAAATCCACAACCTCAGGCTTAACCACAGGGCCATTACATCATTTTAACAACACAATGTAAACAACTTTGCTTTCTAACATTTTTAGAACACTTACAAATGAAATAAATATTAATAACAAAAATAAAAATAATTATTAAATAGTTTAAAAAGTAAACAAAAACTCAGGACTTTGTAATTGGAAAGGTGGTGACTCATGAGAAGACCCTTAATAGAGAAGTATGGAAGAAGACATGCTGCACTGATCTTAAATAAATTGAGATAAGGGCAGGAGAAAACTGATGACTTTGCAACATCTTTGGTAGAGGAAACACACACGGAGATCCCATCTGATTATGGCTATAAAGATGATTGTAGATATAAAAGGAAAACACAAAAAAAAGGTGACAGAGCAGCAGGATTCAGTTTTTAACTTACTTGATATTTAGTTCTTCATAAATGTATGGATGAATAAAAAATCTTTAAAAATGGCCATTGTCACTAGAGTGATATAACAGTAGCACAGAGAAAAACACTTATTTTCGAACACACTAGAGTAAAAACCCGCATTACCTGAAAAACTGACTCAAGCATTTTTTTCTTAAGAAAATTGTGGATTTAGGGATACTAATACAACTTGTCATTAAAGGAAAAGTCATCAGTGGAAAATCTGGAGCATTGCTCATAGCTTGTCGTGACAATGTTTGAGGTAAACAATGTTTCACAACTGATGCTAATATCATCTGGCAGCATTACTAGGATTCAAATCTAAATTCTTTGTGTTGCAAATCAAGTAAGCAGGAAATTGTCTCAGGATGAGTTTTAAATGTTTTCTTATGCATTTGGTAGAGGAAACAAATAGCTGCGTATTAATTGCTTCGGTTGCATACTTTTTTTAATAATTTCATAATAGATTTGTTAGGCAAAAAATGGATTAATAAAATTGAAAAAGCTCTTATTTTGTATTTTTGAAGTAGTTGAAAGAAATAAAGAACTTTAAAAAAACCTGTTATATAAATTGACTGCTTCAATTTCCACTCTATATAAAAAGCAACAGGTGAAATTATCAAGAATGAGTTGTTCTAGGCACATAACGAGATGAGCCACGCTAATCATTATTATAATTTTAGAATCCAAAAAGTATGAATAGCGGGATTAATGTGTGACTTTTTAGGTACTGTGGTATTTAATTTTGTTTCCCCTACATTCAAATGAATAGGTATGTTTTTAATACGATTAGTGTGGGCAAAGAGAAATAAGACTATACCTAGTCCCGGGACTACATTTAACAGCATTTTACATTTGTTTTTGTCTCTATTCCATCCTAATTATAGTATTAGGTAGCATATAAACGGAAATCTGACTACTGCATACACTGTGTTTGATTATAGTCGTGATATAGTGCACTGATTATCAGCTGATACATTCAATTTCACTTTCATTCTAAAGATTATCCAGATAATTAGTACTTACAATACTATTTTGTTATTATCAATTGACAATAAACCTTTTTACCGTATAATTTAAGCTCTAAATGCTGCGACGGTGACAGCAACAGACCTACATGCAAAATATAATCATATTTCTATTTACGGTTCTGACTACTACCAATACCAACGAAAAAAATAAGTCTGAATATACAAGAGTACAGGATTTTATCGCTGTTTTTGCATTCTCACCTCATTCTGAACGTACTATCAAGGCTGGGGCACAGTTTTGACGACGAAACATATCGTTTCCGGACATCAAAACCTTCAAAATATACATCGAGAAAATATTCAAAGTAATGATTCAATGGATGGAGTTTTCATGGAAATTACCGTAACGACCGTCATTGGTCGTCAGGGTGACGACCAATGACGTGTTCTAATGCCTTTTTGTGCGTAATTAAAGCGTTTTAACGATAAACATAACATAAAATACTTACTGTGCATCTATTCAGCAGGTAGTAACTACACAGTAAAATCCGTCACCATACGATTATAAACTGTAAATTCACCGTAGAACACTATACTATAGCCACTCAAACACGTCACTAACACAAAAATGCACTTTTTCACTATTTTAATGGTATTTTACACGTTTTTATAATAATCTCTCGCCCTAAGAGTTTTGACATTACGTGAGTCGGCCATTTTTCTTTCTGGAGACAACAAAAGCGGGGAGTGTTGCCAGTATATAAAGTTAAATCTGCCTTAATTTATTAGTCATCAGATAAAGGTTTGTTATTTATACACAGTTTGTCATTAACTCCAATGACCATGAATTTGCGCTTTGAACTGATCACGAAATGACTCAAAATGTTAGCAAGAAAGCCATTTTTTTCCCAAGACACAACTATTAATCAAACTGCTTAGAACCTCATTTGGTTGCAATCATTTCACATTTTCACTTAGTAATTGTAGTACACGAATGTTTACCACAAAATCGAGCAATATTCTAATATTAATTCACGTTGAGCCATTGTCATGGAGCGTAGTCTGGTTTTCCATTCAGCGCTGCTATGCACATGCGCGGTGTAAGGCCCGGCCACGATGTAGGCCACTGGGGCATCGACTGTCCCTACGAGCGCGCTCCTAGGTCAAAACATACAACGTACATACTTATCTACTATCTAGGTCGCGAGGGCTCTGAACTAAATTAGGTAAAACACATTAAAAACATATTCTTGACGTCAAGCAGTCTGTTAGCCGACCAGTTAATGAATAAACAAAATGTATAATTAACATCAATGTTTCATGTAAAGTAGTGAGACACGATGAGTATTATTGTGTCTTTATTCTGTAACTTAGCAACGTATTACTCATCATGCAGACTTGCAATATTTTATTCAATGTCTCCCTCATGAAGTGAGGTCATATCGTCATGGAACAGTGGGTGTCTTACACCCACTACATTCTGTGCTTGTATTGTGTTAAGCACTCTAGGTAGGGGGGTAATATGTATGATTGTAGGGTTCGTTACATTCTTTCTACATTACTTGATAGCTCGGTAGGTAGGTGTAAAGTAAATTAGCTGTCTACAATAAACTTAAATTAACGTCTTAATTATAAGAATTATCTCGTTGGTTGTAGTTACAAGCACAACTACTGAGTAAGCAGAAATGGGGTTCGATGTCTAGATAAGCTGCCAATGGCATTAGCTTAGCTTTGCTTCTTATAAGATAAGTAGGACTTAAACACCTACAGATTGTATAAACTCAACTCTGCCTATCCCTTTGGTCAATAAAGGCGTGAGATGACGAGTAGTATAAGTATGAAAGAAGAAGATATGCTGCACCGACCCCAAACAAATTGGGATACTTAAGACCAAGATAATGGTGATTATCTTCTGCCTAGCCTTTTCCCAATTGTGTTGGGGTCAGCTTCCAGGCTAACATAACACAGTTAACATTAACAGGGTCTAGCTTGGAGAATGATGATGATGATGATAAATGAATAGGTACCTGAATAAAACCATAGTTATCATGTAGCAAAGAGAGAAACGACGGAGATGAATGCAAACACAGACGTTTGGAAGAAGAAGACAAGCTGCGCTGAAGAATGATGATATTGTGGTTCAGTTGTAGCAAGAGCGGCTGTTAATCGTGATGTCATTCAAATCGATGCCCAGTCGATAAACGAAGGTTAACACAAGCCTTCGATTATCAAGTAAAGTGACTAAAATAGGTTGTTGACGTTATTGCTAGATATCAGATCGTGTTTACATTCAGATAATGATAAAACACTCTTGAGATTAGGCGCATGCTACACCACATGCCTAATCTACACTGTCATTGCCTGTATTAGATACAGTATTGTCATTAACTGACCTCAGCAAGACAATTAAGACTGTTTTGTTGATCTGGTTGGTTGGTAGTTTAAATTCAGACAGACACCTCTCTCTCACTCATCATCGTCACGTCAGCCCGGAATCACTCACTGCTGGGTAGGCCTCTCCTTTCTTCTGCCATACTTCTCGGTTCTGTACGTCCCTCATCTCTGTTTCCCACGACTTTGACGATATCGACAGGCACTTTACTTTGTGTAATCATTTTGTCATAATGAGGACTGTCGTTTTTGAGCTGATAAGGTCCTGTCATTAATTCTGTTTTATTCTTTAAAGTATCTCTATACACGAACGCCTCTAGCGGCGAATTCATGAGCACCCATTACTTTCAGAACGGTGATGAAAAATATCGTGAGGAAACTGGCTTGTAAATGAACCAGTCAGCAGCCAGTCTCGGCAGTGAGAACTTTGTTGGCTGATTATGCTATAACGCTATTTGCTTCAGCCTAATCCTTCGAAGGAATATGTTCGTGATGTTAAGCTGTAGACAAATGAGGCGACTGAGTACCATATTAGTAGGTACCGTAATCCGTATCCGAAATTTTCGATTTCACGAAAGTAGAAAGGAAGAAGAAATATCCCTGTTCTCGTAACCTATGTTGCACCGCACCGAGTGGACCCAATATGCTGCTGCGCCCTGCTGTGCCTACGACGCAGCTGTACCTTTCGCGTCTGCATCACTCCACGACAACTGAGGAAGTTGTGCAGTATTTCAAGGTGAAGACCAACTGGACTCTGAGGGTCGAAAGGTTGGAATCGCGCCACAACATCAACTTTAAGTCATTCGTGGTACGAGTTCCAACCCAACATCAACAGACTTGCCTCTGAAAGAGGACTTTTAGCCGAAAGGTGTCGTATATCGACGTTTCCGAGGACGGTTACGCGACACCACGCAGCGAAACACGACGCCGACAACGTTACGTATAGTCATAGTTTTAAGGTTTTTAATAAGTATTAGTTTGTTATTGTATAAGATTATATTGTGTATTTTATCTATGAGCCATAAGTTGCCTGATAATTAAAATGATTATTATTATAAGATCTTGCGCTCGAGTCTGGCAGTTTGTTATTGAGTTTTTCTAACAGAATTTTTTCCTGCCAATCAGTCTTACCAGAAGGTTTCGTGTTTTGCAGTAACCGGTTCGTGAATGTTAGATTGGCAGTCAATTCTTGTAATCTAAGAAGTCTGAAACTACGAAATTAACGATAGGTAATACTAGGAGATACCTTTTTGAATGCCTAAAGAGCGCACTGCCAGATTTCTAATAGTTAAGTTAACGTTAAACTTATACTGTCACTTACGGGATATCTTCCGTGATTGACGGAAGATATCCTGTAAGTGACACTATAAGTTTAGTTGCAAACCGTGAAAACAGTGTTTGAAGTTAATGTTACGTTGGAAGTGTGAAGATGAAGAAATTTAATTTAATTTATTTTAAATATCAGGATTTAATACCTTTTCTCACCAAATACTATATTAGATGCTTAAATAAACGGGCACTGTTAAATTTTCAAAGCATGGCCCGCCTCAGTATACAGTTTTAATAAAAGGACCTATGTATCAAATTATACAATAGATATAACTCCAGTTGCGAACCTCACAACACCCGGGCATTGACCGCAGTTAGTGCAGGGTGGAGCTTCGCACACTGACCTGCGAATATAAAAATAACCTAGGTCAGCAGACAGCCGCATTTAGGTCATATCGTAAATACGCTGTTCAAGCAATCAATACCGTTACCGAGCTGGACAAGGCTTTGCTCTGTTACCGGTACATCACGACTGTGTTCTGTAAAGGGGTAGATGGAGTACATTCACATAGGATCTCGATTTAGCCATTTAGGTACATCCGTCAAGTCTAGGGGACTAGAGGGGATGTGGGTGTACGCACGGCGGCCAATCAAGCTATGCAAAACCAAATTAAGCTGATCTCTCATCGTACGGGAAGCACATACAACGCGAAGTCAGGTTATACTGGTTATGTATAGCTGGATGTGCCGCCGTGTGTACTATTAGGTACACCTCTGCCTAATCCTTCGGGGATTACAGGCGTGATGTTATGTTAAGTCACAGGAGTGAATATACTGTCACCTTTTTAATACAGCTATTTAGTTAACATAGAACAAACCGATGGTTGAACCCTTTTTCATAAAACATAAAATACTCACCTTACCATCCATCTATATCCTGGAAATATACAACTTTATGAATAAAATCAAACAATTATTAATTAAAAAAGCATACGACACAATAAACGAATACCTACAAGACACACAAATATATTTAACACAAACAGATACCATACATTGTTAATCGTTTAGAATTCACACTCTTACATACATACATATTATATACATAAATATAATATTATATAAAATATGTTTAAATGTAATCTTACCAAATATTTATTATGTTAAAAGTTGATAACAGATCTCATCAAAATTAATGTTATAATTTAGTTATTTAATATTAAGCTCACATAAATTTTATACTTTTAGCTGTGCCCTACAGGGTCCGTAATTGTTCCTTAGCTTTAAGCCCATTGTAAGATCTTCATATATTATGGAATGCAAACAAAGATATAGATATGAAAATCGTCTGTCTATCGTTGTATAAGAATTCGATATAAAAATATCGAACATACAGACAGACAAAAATTTAAAAAATACTTTTTTGTTATACCTACTCAGTAAAAAGCTGTTATTTTGATATTTCAAACAGACACTTCAATTTTATTTATTTTTATAGATCGTTTCACGCAGACAAAGGTCTCGGACAAAAGGTAGCAATAACATAAAAGATGACAACGACAAGTCATCGTAGGATAAAACAGTGTTCATCGTAGGATAGTCAGAACCTAGTCATCTTATTTCACAACAGATAATAAATCACTACGAAAATCGATAAAGCCATTTTATACTTCACCCTTATCGAGATAAGGTTCAAAACTATTCGTTATCTTAATTTGTACTAAGATTTGTTCAATGATAACATACTATATTTTATGCTGTTTAATGCTCAGTTCCTTGATCCGAAGTGACGTCACAGTATCACTATAACAAAACATCACGCCTGTAATCGCCGAAGGGTTAGGTAGAAGAGTAGTAGGTACCTAATAGTACACCCATTTCGCAGTTATTTAAAGTCCCATGTAATAGGGGATAGGGGATGACCCTATTGCTATTAACCGGACAGAAATTCAAACTCCGTGGCTGCTTTTGAAAATTCTGTAATGGAAAAACTCAACAACAATGTTCCGACCTGGGAATCGGACCCAGGACCTCAAACTCAGCAGTCATACTTACGACCACTATACCAACGAGGCAGTCAAAAGCGATGAACTGTTATATTAAAATGGTGGAAGGAACATCGACGTCGACGCACAAACGATTACCACGTGTTCATCAACACATCAACATCATACCGAAATGGGGGTTCCCCACCCATAAATACATACTTAGAATTTTACATCGGTAATTTAAAAAAATATCTGCTGTTTCCTACAAAAGTGCAATAGATACCTACACGGTCATAATATACCTATGTGACAGCTGATTTTTTAATTACCGATGTAAAATTTCTATGTGTGTGGATTCGGTATGATACACAGGGTGTAAGGGACAGCCCTCCACAAACTGACAGGGTGCGTTCAGCTCCTTGTTTTGAATCATATTCTACCGGAATTTTTCTCCGAAAATTATCATTTAAAAAAAAACATCTGTTATTATTCCTTTATTTCAATGTAAAATTACAATCCCCGCAGCGCTCCATTTATGTAAATAATACGGCTAAAATCAAAAATCCAACAATGGATGTTCAAATACTGTAAGGAACGACGCGTGAAATCAGCTGTTCACTTCCTGCCTAGCTACAGAGTTCACCGAACTCGTCGTCGCGCTTGCCGTTCGTTACATGCGTTTTGCCACGGTAACGATACATTGATTATGAGGAAATAAAACAAATCAAATTTATTGGATTCCCATAACGTTCCTGAATTAATTTCTTGTACAGCTTAGTATGAAATACTGAAGTCGGCATCAGTTTGTGGAGGGCTGTCCCTTACACCCTGTGTTATACTGAACATGTGGGAATCGACTGAAGTGCATGGATGCCTTCCACCCTGTATTTTATGCTGTTTAACGCTCAGTTCCTTGATCCGAAGTGACATCATAGTATCACGATATTTATCCAAACAAAAAACATGATAAGCATATCATAGTTATCAAATCGTAAGTGCGAGTAGCAATTTGTGACGTTGAGATATGATTCGTAAGTTTAATCATGACTGACAGTTATAATTAACAACAGTTTACATCAGTAAAATCAGACTACGTGAACCATAGCTAAGACTCAGGCCTCGCCGGTAAGAGAGACGTAATCTACCGGGCAGGTTTGTGGATGTAACTTGTCATCAAAATTTTTTGGTTCTAGGACGTGCCGGTTTTCTCACGTTTCTTTTGCCGTTTTAAGAGCAGTTACCCATTTTTTTTTTTCTTTTTTCGGATGGGAAATCATCAAATGACCCCCCCACTCTGGGCGGAGCGGAAGGGAGTGTCAGACTTGTACTGACTAAAACCCATCCATGTTCCTTCTTTGCCCTTTGTGTTCCAGGGCCACGGTATCTCTTTCGAACAGTCCCGCAGCCCTGGCAGGCATCGGCCCATGCGGACCCCTACGTGGTTGCTGACATCTCTTTGAGGCGCGCGTGGAACACGAACGCGCCGTCGACACGGCAGAGCAGTTACCCTATTCTGTAACTATTTCATGAAAAAGTTATTCAATCGTGTTAAATGAACTTAGAGGGTTGTATTGATGATTTTAATTGTGTAATACGTGCTACTTGCACGACTCATTGTTCATCAACACACAATCTCACACAGACAAATTGAAAAAAATGTAAGAAAATTTGAATTTGGCGGGCTACCCTGACGCTTCCACCTTATATCCAAGTATAGTGCCTGCCTGGGTTCGATTCGAACCCACGACTTACACCTCGTAAGTCGGGAGCCATTACCACTGCTCTCTATTAATATGTATCTTAGCTCAAATCGTAAGTGCGAGTAGCTATTTGCGTTGTTGAGATAACATCGTGAATTTAATCATTACTGACTATTATTAATCAACGCGTATCATAAATGTGTGGTCATATACATATAAGGGTGTGCGACAGACAATCAAATTGAACCATTTTCTCTTTGGTACTAACAACGTAACTGCGAAAAAATAATCAGCTGTCCCATACACACTTTGGTTCGGGCTAGTACGGTTCGGCATAGGGCAGTTCGGGCGGCAAAAGTGGATATAATAATGGCGATCAACAATCCATGTGCCTAGGATAATAACTGCTACGGTGGAAAACACAAAATCTAACATCATGCCTGTTATCCCTGCGGAGCTAGGTAGAGGTGTAACTAATAGTATATCCCCATATCGTCAGTTCTGTTTAAATCCCATGTTCTAGGGGGCGAGCCTATTGCCAGCTACAGGGCACAAATCCAGATTCTCTGGCTGCTACTGAGAAATTCGTGATGGAAAACCCAATAACACTTTGCCCGACTTGGGAATCCAACACCGGACCTTATGCTCAGCAGTCGCGATTGCGTCCATTGGACCAACGAGGCTGTCTGTGGAATTCCTAATAGAAACCCGAGAGAAAACCTAGCAAAATTATACCCGCTATCAAATATCCTCCTACTCAGCAGTCGCTCTTACGACGATCAATGGAGCTTAGGTTTTCAGGCGAATTAAATAAAAAAATATTTGTTGGACTTTTTTTATTACAATTCTTACAATAACGCATTTTTACATTCTCTTAATAAATGAAAAAATATAGACTTGGTACGTACTACAAAAATAAGTACGTAAGTACAGTACACGATCATAAAGGGTGTAACAAGACCCTTAACGAAGCCGTTATTCACACCCAAAAAAAAAGTCGTTTCCCAGCAATATTTTTGCACAAAGTTACTTAGTTTGATGTACATAATGCTTGGTTGACAGCTTCGTGAAGGGTCTGTTTACTTACACCCTGTATACATGGTGGAACTGACATCCACGCACAAACATGTTCACTACTATCATTTCGAACACAGACACTGTTTCCTACAAAAGAACCTACACGGTCTAAATGTATAGAACAGTTTTTTATGAAAAATTTCTATGTTCGGAATGATGTAGGTACTGAGAAAATTTGACAGTTTGTGGTAACTTGATGCGCTGGCGACTGTAACACCATAATGTTGTTTCTACCTTTAAAGTATCTAAAACGTTTCTGTGACACTTTAAAACCACACCTAATAAAAATAAGTAACTTAACAGAAGAGAGAATACAATTTGGAAATCACAGCCTCTTCTTATACATTTAACTTTTTACAAGCATAATAATTATTTGTTATTTTTAATTCATTTGATATTGTGTAAATCGAGTTATTAATACTACATCTTAAGGGTGTTACACTCATGTTCGGGTCGGCACGGTTCGGGACAGTTGTACAGCAAAATTATGTAAGTAAATCAGATATACTTTTGGGAAAATGTCAATCGGGTTATCTAAATGTATGCCGTACCAACTTAACCATAAACCCGTAGTTTACCGACTTACAAGAGCCAGATGAAATTTGAATTCGCGAAAATAAATCAGGTCGGCTTTTATTTAAACGAATTATTGCCGAACCGAACAATTATGTAGCAACCCCTTTTTACAGTTTATTTCGAGTTTTTTTCAATGGAAATGAATTTGTTCGTCTACCGCTTAAATAACACACTGTATAGTTTAAATCTAGTTTTAACTTTTCATAAGTTTCAAAAATTCATACGATAAATATAAAGCACCAAATAATACTTATTTCATAAAGCCTTTTGTGGGTAACTATAACTTTAACTAACTTTTAAAGAGGTTTTAATGTCTTAACTAACTATTATTTCATTAAAATCTATTTTGTTGCTACAAAACTATAAACTACAGTTAAACCGGAAAAAGTATGCGCTTCGGTTATCTTTGTTTCTAAATAAACACGAACTTTGCGCTTCAGAGTTCCGTACTGCCGCGCTAGTAAGTAGTTTTTTAATCAAAAGAGCTCGTAATCTATATTTTTTTAAATCATAATATGCAATAACCATAAAGCTGTAATAATAAAAAATAGGAAAGGTCTTCCATTGTTGTTATAGCTTTATTTTCATTACGTCATTCACTGTTAGTATTTCCGGAGATAGACGAACATTGCCGAAACGCAGCCTTTTCCTGGCGGATTTATATTTTATGACTAAAAAAAGGAATATGTTTTGTTCTTTATTATTCTAAAATTATTAATAGAGGATATCCAGTTTTAGAGAAAATCGGCTCTGTAGAGCGTTCGTCGAGCTCGTCAATCAAGCGTCAAATTAACACCCAGCTCATTTACCCTAGGTTTAAGAAGTATTTTAATAAGAGTTTATCTATTCGATAGGATATTGGTTCGATGTATCATAATAAACGCACACCCATCGTTTTACATGTTGTATAAAAGGTGTCATGTTATTTAAAATATTGGTGTTCAAATTTTGCTGCGGTCGGTTAGATTGGAAGCCGACCCCAACATAGTTGGGAAAGGCTAGCCAGACGATAAGTTTCCCGAGGACCTTGGAAACCAGGGATGAAATCGAAGAAAGGGTTTCTTTGATGCAGATAAAATATGAGCTGTCTCTATTATAATATTGCAGTTTTCTTATTGAATTTAGGAACTAAAACTCTGTTTTATATTTCTGTTAATATTTATGTAAAATAATTTATGTTTTTATTTTATGAAAACGTCTACATATCCATGGGCGAAAGTCTAAAATGCTTACAAACTAAAAATATACTTTGTCAGAAATATACTAACAACATTTCTTATTCACAAAATGGTTTCGTCAAATTTAACAAGCCGTATAACTTACTACACTGACCCGATATACCGCTTAAAATGCTAACAAGATAATCCTTTTATGTTTTAAATGTATCCAGTCAGATACAGACTTTTTATACGCAACCACAGCTCAACCGCGTCGCTTGACAATCACAGCAGAAACACACTACACAGCAGTCATTTCAGTTATTTTAACTCTGTAAAAGCAATGCAACACCAACCTTATGTAATAGGAATAAAGATCACAACTATGACACAACGATGTAGCATACGTCAGTGTGGTTCACATGTGGCGGTATAGATGGCACCACGCGTCTTGAGTATCGTATAGTTGTGGGATACATCAATGTGTAGATGGCACCACGTGTCTAGAAGGTGTGCAAGTTGTCTCTGTGAGTGTTAGCGACCAGATCGTCGACAGTTAGCAGCATGTTGAATGACAGGAACATGGCCGCCGCCGACACGACGTGCCACGCGTCGTGAGTGTCGTACAGTTGTAGGATAGAGCACTCCGCGTTGTGACGGCGAGATTGGGCTGGTGTTTGCTGGAACGGGGCGAAAAATTGTGTTGTAACATCTCGTCTGTTTTACCAAGCAGCGGTGTGGAAGTACACGCACATTTCACTAGCTTTTGCCGGCGGTATCACCCGCGTGAAGTTTGAATATTAACCCACAGCATGGTACAATCGGGATAAATATTATCCTATGTCCTAACCTAGATATTATAAATGCGAAAGCAGCTGTATTAGCCTGTTTCCTTTTCACGCCTTCGGTACATAGACAGACCATAACTTGGGTTTGAACATATGATACTTTCTATTACGGTAGTCCGTTCTTGTGGCATAATTTCCAACCTCCACGTGAGCGCAGCCGCGAGCAAAGGCTAGTCAATAGATAAAACAATCCTCATGACAGACACGTTAATAACACGGTCCCGTCCAACCTTTTATCAATACGGAACCCTAAAAACACAATTCAGTCGTACTCACCGACCACTTAGTCTTCGAATCCAGGAACAGTTTCAACGCCGAGAACCACGCCACGTGGGCCAACACGAAGTAGAACCAGGTGTAGGCCGCGATCCTCTCATGATGGATGAGCTTCATGATGACGTAAAACATCAGGTAGAGGATGGCGTTACCCATCAGTATAGCCAGCAGTTGGCGGGCGAAATCCTTGTTATGCACTACGGCGCTAGAAAGAGGCAAATATAGAGTCATGATGCTGTAGCTAAAAAGAGACAGATTTATTGTCTTGATGATATAGAACTTCGGGTACGGGATGGTATTTCCCATCAGTATGGCGATTGGTAGGCTCGTGAAATCTTTTTTGTGCAATAGTGCGCTAGAAAGTGATAGCCGTGTATCCATTGCCGTGATAAAAAACCCTCAAGTTGAACTGGGATTCATAATTAAAAGTTGACGAGTCACGAGTCAGATGAACACCGAATATATGTGGATTGCTTCGGATCGGCTTTGTTGTTGAACAATTGTTTAATAATGCCGACCCGAACGAGTGCGAAGCTCCCCTTAGGGTCAGGATATAAATTAAGACATACACAAAAAGACAACACCTCTGGAGTTTTTTGACTGAAGAGTTTCTTTTCGATCGTAGTTTCAAATAAACCAATTAATCAATAATTATGTAGAATATTATTTTGCCCCAATTTGAGGAGTAAGTTTTTAGATAGCAACACTGACGGGCAAAGTTAGCAACAGATTTGTAACATTTGACGCGACAAGATTTTAAGCGTGACACATATAATTAGCAATACTTTATTTAATTTAGAATGACAGTGGTGGATTGATAATAAAAGTTAATAGTCAATTGATTGCTAAGTACAGTACGACCACTTTAAGTGTGCAGTGCATGGTGGCGCTGCTTGTCAAGAAAGGCTGCATCGATATGTCAAACTTGGTACATTTATTTTAGTTCTGTGTTTTTCCGCCTGAACAGACAAGTTGGTTGAAGTGTAATCCATATTTGGCTGTTTAATAACACCATTAAATAGTGCCTTTAGAATTGTCATTGTTCTTAATAGCTTTTTCGCTTTGTTTTACCTGTAATGTTTTGCATTTACATATATTCAAAGGAGAAAATAACTTACCTATGTATATCCTGGCTGTCATTTGAAGGTTTTTGATAGTCGTTACGGTTAGTCAGAAACTTCGGTACCTGCTGCATACGGTTGGACTGGAAGCTGACCTAACACAGTTGTTAATAATTACCTGTATATAGCGAAGGCCCAGTTGGCGATGTTAGCGACGGCGACGAGGGCCGCACGCGCTCGGTGCGCGGGTATTACTGCACGCCAGCTGTCTGCGCGTACGGCTGTATAGCCACGCGATAATGCTGACCATTCTAGCCAGAATAAACAAAAATTTTAGGATTACTATTTGCATAAAACGTAGTATGAAACAAAAATCTCAACACATTTTGCCGTAAGCCGGTACACACAAAGATGAATCGTCTATCTTCAAATCCTAAAAAATATACGGGTCAAAGTTAAATCGTCATGTACACAATGTACACAAATTTGGTGGAAACATTATCTTGCGATTTTTCTACTTAACCGAAGGCCTCCTGAAAGTACGACGTCGGGGACCGGGCGGTGCGCCTCAAGTGGACCTGGGCAGGACATCTGGCTAGACGCGGAGATGAACGACGGAGCAAGGCTTTGACCGAGTGGTGGTCAAGGTTAGGCCAAAGAAACCACGGCCGTCCTAATGGATCGTTGGTTCAGCAGCAGGAATAAGTACTGTGTGTGATTATATAGTATACTAGTGATTATATATTACCAGGAAACAAATAATCGTTATTTACGTCAAAACGTTGTCACAGTTAAATGGGAACAGAAAAAAAATTGTGCGTGTTAGCTGCGCCGCGTGGGTGGAGTTTACTCCTAAATACAACTTTAAATCGTTAAAACTCCACAAATTGACGTTTGATATTTAACATGTATACTGAATAGTTGAATACTATAGTCAAATTATAAAAACAGTGGCCACGCTGTTATGCTAATGCCATGCTGCTATGCTATAGCTTCGCTACGCTTTCCACATATTTAGAAAGAGAGAGAGAGTGACGAAAGACAGAGGGTAAATGTACTTGGCGCTGAGGAGCGGGGAGAGCTATGAGATGCGCGAGTATGTTGCGCAGAGCAAGGCATAACGGCTTCACTTTTTGTTAACACTTGATTTTACTACCCATATATTTTTCATACCGAGCGCTATTAAAATGAAAAGTAAACTTCAAAACAGTCCTTTAAAAGAGAAACTTCATTCGTTATAAAAATAAGCCTTAACAATATAACTTACCTAAATTAAATTTCCCAGCGTAGTAGATCTTCAACGTGAGAAAGAAACACGTCAGCATGTGTACTATCGTGAACAATATTGAGAATGGCACGCTGGGCCACAGGATGCCGAATAGACCTGAAAGAGAAAATAATAATTGTAACATAAGTGAAAGAGATGTGACACATGTTGCACAAATGTGACACATATGACAAAAAATGTGACACATATGGCACAAATGACCAGTAGTGTCAGTGGTGTGTCATAAAAGGTACAGGTATGACAAATGTGGCCCAACATAATTATGTGTACAGGTACGAGTGAGAACGGCACGCTGGGCCACAAGATACCGAAAATACCTGTTAAATAGAGACTGAAGTTCCTATATTTGGTAATTCCCTTTGGTGTGTCGGGAACAGAATCGAGTTGAGAGTGACAATGGTCGCGGTACTGAGCGCGTAAAATGTACAAGGAAGAGGGTAGCGGTCTCTTTTTAAGTTTTTTTTGGTGTGAAAAATTGTCCTAAGTAAATTAATTTGAATTGTTGTTGTTGTTTGTTGTTTTGAACTTTGTTTAGTACGACGTTGAGTTTGTTTTAAAACTTACCCAAAGTCATGACGAAGGCTATGATCATGAATGTAGTGTGCGCGCTGGGAATGATGTCAGAATGTCTGTTCTGATACAACTTGATCATCACTAGGACTGCTATCACGTACATGAACGACGAATCTGGAACAAACGAAAAGTCATGGATGCAAATTAGACTGTGAATCAACACTTTTTGACGTTGGGACTGACATACGCATAGAATAGAATAGAATAGAATAGAATATGTTTATTTCCCTAGTTCATTTATGTTACATTATGTCCACAGGTCGGTGGTGTATTCGGCCTGTGGGTGTGTCAGCTACTTACAGTCTACTTATGTTTGTCTGTAAGAGATCTATACAAGTGTCGTGTAGTGTGTGCTGTGAGCTTATTAGTATGTACAGTATCAATTTATATAAATTTATAATGTAGTTCTATATTGACCTATCCTACTTACAGCTAATTACAATCTATGGGGACGTGGAGCGGTCGTTCGCTTGCTGAGCAGCCGACTCCTGTCTTTTTTTGGTACATAATCGATTTCTCCTAGTCTAGTATTAGTGAGGAGGGGGTTGTGCTGTCCGTATCCGAGGTAAGCGTCACCAGGGGTCTCTAGATCCTCGATGTGCATTTCGCGGAGGCGGCGCAGCATGTCCTCGTTAAAATCTTGTGCACGGAGGTGCCATGGATCCCAATCGAGCATATCCCAGAGTAAAGAGGTTTCTAGGCGTCTTGGGAATTGTCCGCTGGTCTTGAGAGCCATTCGATATTGGCGTTCAATTTTTTGTAAGTTGCTCTTACTGTAACGTGAGAGTAGTTGTACAACGCCATAATCCAATATAGGAAGTAGGCAGGCCTGAATGACAGCAAGTTTCACAATTATATCTGTCTTGGCGTGCCAACCTATGATAGGGGCTAGCGCGCCGCGTGCTCGTCGCGCCTTCTGCACGACGTAATCCGTCTGTTTGCCCATGGTCATGGTCTTGTCTAAGTATACGCCCAGATATTTTATGCTGTTTTGATATCCGATTACCTCGTCTTTGATGCGAATGGTTCTGCGGTAATTTCTCTTATGAGTGAACATAGCACATTCCGTTTTGTCTACATTGCATTTTAGCCCCCAGCGACGGTAGTAGTCGATAACGGTGTCGGTGGCCCAGCCCGTGCGCTGTGTCGCGTAGTTTGGGTCGGGAGATCTGTTAAGGATGCACAGGTCATCTGCGTATTGAGAGAGCTTGAGTCCGCGGATACGGTCCCGTAGGTCCCAAACATCGTGTACGTACAGGTTAAAGATGGTTGGACCCAGGATAGAACCCTGAGGGACCCCGTGTGGCACCGGTTTTTCGTCGCCGTTGGTGGTTCTGAAACGTCCGTAGATTTTGCGACCGCTCAGGTAATTCTCAATTACTTTGATGATGTTATTCGGGACGTCAGCTGTTTGAAGTTTCTTCGTCAGACCTTCGTGGTTTATTGAGTCAAAGGCCTTCGAAAGATCCGTCAGGACCATGGCCACACTTTCTCTTGCTTCCAACGCATCCGTGATGAACTTGCCGGTGCGAAGGATCTGTGTGCCTGTCCCTCTGTTCTTAGTAAAGCCATGTTGGAATGGTGGTTGGAGTCTGTCGGCCGTCTGTCGCAGTCGCGACAATAGCAGCCGATCGTGTAGTTTACCCATGATGTTTAGGAGAGTGATAGGTCGGTACGATTTAGGGTCTCGATGATTCTTGCCTGCTTTATGAAGAAAGATGCACTCTCCGATTTTCCATCTGTTGGGATAATAACCTGTCAGTAACAGGTAATCAGCTATCGTTTTGTACCTGATGAGGAAGGGGTCGCCTCCGAGTTTGAGGGCGTCTGATTTAATTTTGTCCGGGCCTGGCGCCTTCTTATTTTTAAAGCGTTTCAGTGCGAATCTAATTTCTTCTACAGAGGTGGGGTCGAGAGGTTGGAACGGTGTAATCTTTTCTGTGCTCTTATCTTCGTTGTTTATCTCAGCTTCTGTTACGATCGCTGCGTTAACCAGGGCATCGATGGTTTCTTTCTCGCTGTTGCAACCCTCAATGTGAGGGAGTCTCTGTACTGGAGCCTTCAGGTTGCGTTGGACTCGCCACATCTGAGCTCTGTTGTTCTGCGGATCGTTTATTATCCGGGTCCATTTTTCGCTGCTATGTTCCACAAGTGCTTGTAGGACCTGCTGTTTCAGACGATTGTAGGTTCTTCTTTGTTCCGTAATTCTGTCCTGGTTGAAGCGTAGACGCCACGCTTTACTTTTTGCTTGGTTTCTTTTGTCGATCAATTCATTAATATCTTCTGGAAGTTGATCTCTTCTGTTGTTTTCATGTAGTGGCGCATACTCCTCCAAGGTTTCTATGATGGCTTTTTCCAGTTGTAGTATATATTCTTCGCATTCTGCATCGGTTGTAATTTCCTTAGGTAGGTGCGTGGTTTTAGCCCATAGGGTTTGTTGGAATTGGTGTCTAATTTCTTCGTTGTTTGCAATAGCGTGGGTATTCCGTACCAGTGTTTTCTCTCTGTCCACCACTATGCTTAGGTCCAGTAGCCAGGGCACATGATCGGAGCCAACCGGTGTTGTTTGACGACATGTTATGGTGTCAAAAGCTTGCGCATCGTACGAGAAGATGGCTGCATCGAGGATGCCATAGCCCGCGCTGTTAGGTCGCGAGGGTAGGCCAGTGTGGTGTATGGTGCAGACGTCAGAGTTACAGAGGTCGCGGACGAGTATTCCCGCACCTTCGTCTCTCGTCTGATTGAGTGTGGTCATTTTAAGGTTAAGGTCCCCAATGGTGATGTTTGGAGCGTCGGTTATGATGTCTTCTAGTTCATCATTAAGCGCTGCGGCATCGAAGTGTTCTGATCTGTGCGGTATGTATATCCCCTTAATTTTTATGGAATCTCCTGTCAGATGATCATAGGTGAGGTTGATAGCGACGCCTTCGATGAGGCGGTCTCTTTCTTCGGTACCTGGGGTAACGTCAGTCTGACTCCAGCGTATTCCTCGCATAACATACATGGCTGTAGTTAGATGTGACGCGATCGAGTGCGCGATCTTGTCGTAGTTCAGGAGATTCATGCGGATTTTTGAAAAGTCCACCCGGCACTCGTTGACTACGATTATATGTGGTTTGTGACGGTCGGCTAAGGATTTTAGCTCGAGGAATTTACCTTTTAACCCTTGCGCATTAAGGTGCAGTATACGCAACTTATGATATTGATTTCTCGGATTATTTGTTGAGAATTTTTAGGAGGATTTCGTGTTGTAGCTGTAGCTGGTGTAATATTTGTTTCATAGTGGTTTGAAGCTCTTGTCCTAGGGGTTCCATGCTGTTTTCTTTGTTTGTTGTGGGTTCATTTAGTTGCATTGGTGGCTGGCACTGTGGTTGTGATTGAGGTGCCTGTTTGGGCAACGGTGGAAATTGGGAAGTGGAGGTGATGTTCAAGTACGAGACGTTTTCCCGACGGGACCTCAGTGCTGCGTATCTGCGTTCAGTTGCTTCTCTTTTTTTCCTTTCTTTTTCTTCATGCTGTGCTAACTGGCGGTCCACTGCCTTCTGGAACTTCTCGCATTTGGCTTGGTTGGCCCCATGGCCCGGTTTTTTGCATGCTGTACATATTTCGATATCTATACCTTCTTCGTTTTGAATTGTAAAGGTGGGGTGTTTCTTCTCACCGTGACACGCTGATGTCGCATGCGTGAAGAGGAAACATGTCTTACATTGTACTACTCCCCTGGGATTATCTTTGTATTCCTGAGGCTTCATGCTGAAGGCCCCGAAGTACGCATGCTTTGTTGTCTTCATAAGCGTAGCGATTTCATAGTATGAGTGGGCACCATCAAAGATAAATAATTGTAGGTTACCTTTAATTGTTCTCATTTTGATCGGTCTCACACCGATGCACCTCTCCATTTCCTCTAGGCATGCCTCATTCGTCTCATCGTAGATGTTTGTGATGAGCACAACCTTCGTCTGATGGGTCTGCTGGGCTTTAGGGACCCGTGCCACGAAGCGGAGCCCGTCGTCAAGTTTCCTCAACTCTTCTATAATTATTTTCCTCATGTCCGCGGTGTATACGCGGATCGTGATGGTTCTTTTGTTACTAGCCATGACGTGTCTTGCTCCATGCTCTGTGGTTATTTTTCTAATTTTGCTAAGGCATTCCAGTTCGTTGATTTTCTTGACGTCGGTTATGATTATGTCGGGGATATGAGTGGATGATGTGATCACTCTCGGTTGTCGCTGGGTCGCTGTCGATTTAGGAGTGACGACGCCTCTCTTTCTCTTTTTGGGTTTCGGTGACGTAAAAGTTGCTTGTAAGTAGTCTTTTTCCCTTTCCAATTCGTTTTTGTGGTCCTCTTCGGTGGGGAGCGAGGAGAAGCGGTTACTTGTTGTTATGCCGGGCTGTCGCTGCGAGGCAACGGTCGGACTAGCGGCGCGCACCTGCTCCGTCGCGTGACCAGACTGAGTGGCGGAATCGGCGTGCAGAAGCGTCGAGATGGTCATGTCCTGGCGCGCGCGCGCACCGGAGGCGACATTGCTCACTCGCGCAACAGCGGCGGCTTCATTCGGTGTCGTTAGTGAGACGCTACCTGTCAGCGTTCCACCGGGCGCCGTCGTCGAGCAAGCGCCACCAGAGGCGTAACGCGGCGCTCGGCGAGGGGGGCGGCTCGACCCACACAGCGATGTTTCAACCCTCTTGCTATGAGTCCTGGGTAGCCCTATATATTTCGATACTATTTTGTTCACTGTGCCACATTCACAGGTCACGTTTTCTTCACTTTCAAGTCCTAAAATGGGCATGTACTTAACATTTAACTGTCCATTGCATTTGCAGCAGTCTACCTTATTTATTTTGCAGAAATTTATATTACACGAATATATATTAATTTCGTTTACACTGTTCACTAGGTGCCCGTTTGAAATATTTGACATACGCATTGCGATTATAAATGTCCCTAAATAAATAAAGAAAAATAAAACATTGTTTGACCGTCACAAAAAATACTAAGAAAACAAGCTTTAGAGTGACGTCATTATATTTCTCGTATACTTCTCAGCAAACCCTTTCATTTGATATCCATATCATGGGTATGAATAAAAAAAAAGTAGTCCGCTATCTTTGGGAGTCCGCCATATTGGATTGAGAATAAAGTCACTTAGCTAACCATGCATTGTCATCCAAACTAAACATGTATGCAAAATTTTAGCTCAATCGGACACCGGAAAATGGGTCAAATGTAACTTCTAATATTTTTTAAATAGTTAGTTACAGGTGAAGTTAATGAAAGAGTGTTAATTACACAAAACAGTCCCCAAAAACCCCTTTGTTAGTGTTTAGACTGGGAGGAACTGACTATCTTTCCCTATTCCTCATTGTAAGAGGGGTCAAGTTATGCAGGGTACTGACAACGAGTCGTCATTACGTACGTACCGAACTGGAAGTTCATCTTGTTGGGACAGAGGTGGTAGCAGCCCGATAGCAGACCTTCCATCACCAGACCCAGCCCCATGGAGTAGAGCAGTCCGTAGTGCTGGGGGATGCCCATGTCCTGAGAGAAAGAGTTCTGTATAGTCGACCATATTGCTTTACCATCTTAGGGTTGAATGTAGTTTGCACATCATAAAATAAAAAAAAGTTTTTTTTTAATAACTGGGCTGTGGAGGTCATGGGCAGTAACTCCATATAAAATACTGGTATTCAGCTACATCCATAAGGTTCATTGTCGTGGCTCTCACCTGCGGCCTGGCGCCGTTCCTGCGCTGTCGGCGCCGCACCTGCCCGATGAACACCAGCCCCAGCACGACGTAGCCCACGTTGGAGTACACGTGGTTGAAGTCGGAGAGGAAGCCCAGGGGGTGGGCGCACAGGAAGTTGTAGTAGCACAGGTCTTGGTCGCCGGTTTGGAACACCATCTGTGGGACGACATTGGGTTAGCTAGTGTTGCCAGTTGAAAAAAAAACACATTTTATGATCCAAAGGTGTTTAATAAGGTGGAAATAGCGATAATGCCCTTTTGCCATGTATGTCTTCTAGTGTCCTACGATGTCCATTTTGTATCGAGAGTAATATGTGAGCTTCTAAATCATTACCAGAAGGTAACGATTTAGAATATTATCTGAGGTTTTTTTCTTTTTAGCGAATGGCAAAAAGGAAATATACCCAAATATGAACATTAACAGACTAGGGAGCTTATTGCGCTATTTATTTTTCCCAGTTAAAATACTAAGAACAACTCTAAAGGGTTTTCTTGTGTAAAGTGCGATGTTTAATCTAATGTGAATACAAAATGATAAATGTTTCTATTTTACTTCGAATCTCTTAGAATTTAGTTGGATCAAAGACCGCCAATCGCCATCTTATTAGGCACTAACTGTTGGGGCTTTGGTATCGTAACTTACCCGTTGATATGTGAATAGTAGTTGCACGACCGGCAGCGCGTACACCACTGCTACTGTGAGCGCGCCCCAGAAGTACCTGCCAAATAACAAGAACAATATTATTAGCAAGAGTATCCGAAGTTCAATTCTATTAATTTAACTAATAGCGACACACTATTACATTTATTTTAGTTAAAACTGTGTGCCAATGGGTTTTACATCGGCGGAAACAAAGAATTTCTATGAAACCTTTCAGCCTCTCTCCTGGCCTGTCTTGATGAATTTTCAAAAATCCGTCATTATTATTGCTTACTTTCTATATGTTTATAGGAACTCTTATAAAAATGCTTCTAAAGTCGAAACCAAGCGGTTTAAGCGCGATTCCATTAGGCAAGTTACTTGTGTGCAAGTTGCAAATTGTATACAACTTGAACAAACCTGCATATAACCTACAAATTGTATGACGTAGTTTGAACTCGTACATTTTTTATCCAAGTGACGTGCAAATTGAACGCGCAAACGTTAGTTGCACGTTTCGAATTGCGAACGTTTGACGTGTCCTACTCAGTTGTTGAACATCTCCCCTTGCATGCAAGTAAAACCTGAATGCATTTTATATACTTTTCAAAACATGTTTCCAATGCAAGCAATTTGTACGCAAATGTGACGTCATACTTGCATGCAAGACTTGAATGGAATCGCGCCTTAAGGCTCAGCGTTAAGTGAATGGATTTAAGATTTTTTTTTTTGACCAACATCCAGATGGATAGTGGATGCTATTCAGAAGATCGAGGGTAAGACTCGCGCAGACCAGGGAAGCAGGGCACAAAAGGGAGGACGCCAATACTCAACAGTGGAAGACACAAGGCTGCCAATAATGACGATAAAGTAAAAAATTACCTGTCAGATCTCCTCGTGAACGTCTCAGGCGGAGCCCGCGTCAACTTCTGCACAGTCAGCGGATTTGAACGAGTCCATTGATCTTGATCATCTGCAAATAAATGTACAATAGATTGTATGTACACCATTGTGTAAAAGAGATACATGTATTAAGGGCGCGTTTGCAAATCAGACAAAAATATGCTGTTTTTCAGTACATTTTGTGGCATAACTAAACAAAATCCAAAGTAACTAATAACTACCTCGTATAGATTGGTTCTTCATCTTAAATTAAAAGGAACTTTACTATTGAAAATTTTAGTTTTTTATAATGTAAAATCGATCTTACGTTGCCATTTTACACAAAATTAACAATACCGGGTTCAGTTTAGGTACATTTTTTGTGTTATTACTAACATATTTTACTATTTCTAAAAATACTATATGTAGGCAAACATATCCAGTTCTTAATTTTAGTATTTTTTTTTTATCTAAATGCTATAAATAGTCGCAGAAAAAATGAAAACCAAAACTAATGTTTTCCCATTTTTTGCTATTTCCGGATGAATCTTAATCGATTGCAATAAGGGTTTTTATTTTTGGTCCCCGTCTTGATTTATTGCACATGCATTTCGAGTGAAACTACAGTCTGCGCGCGGCCGCCGTCGAGAGAGGACACGTATCGCATGTTTGGAGCGGCTCGAATTGAAAAAGATCGCTGTACAGTACACACACAAAATATTCGATAAACCAAATTTGATACTTGACAAGGTTACATTTTTATTCTATTTTATTTCGCTATGGAAAGGTAAGCAGAGTTTATAAATACCTATTCGTTCTGGACTTGATGGAGTGACCTGAAGAGAAGGAGTACTTCGGTGACTGCTACTGGAACTCCTCGACGTGTTGAACTAGGTGAGCCGAGTTTGAGCTCGTTTTGTTAGTTATGATGAGACCTTACCTCCCGACTCGATGGAGTGACCTGAAGGTGTATTTCGGTGACTGCTACTAGAACTCCTCGACGAGTAGAACTAGGTGAGCCGAGTCTGGGCTCGTTTTGTTAGTTATGATAAGACCTTACCTCCGGACTCGTTGGAGTGACCTGAAGGTGTACTTCGGTGACTGCTACTGGAACTCCTCGACGAGTAGAACTAGGTGTGTCGAGTTTGGGCTCGTTTTGTTAGTTATGACAAGACCTTACCGCCTGACTTGATGGAGTGACCTGAAGGTGTACTTCAGTGACTGCTACTGGAACATCTCGACGAGTAGAACTAGGTGAACCGAGTTTGGGCTCGTTTTGTTAGTTATGATAAGACCTTACCTCCGGACTCGTTGGAGTGACCTGAAGGTGTACTTCGGTGACTGCTACTGGAACTCGTCGACGAGTAGAACTAGGTGAGCCGAGTCTGGGCTCGTTTTGTTAGTTATGATAAGACCTTACCTCCGGACTCGTTGGAGTGACCTGAAGGTGTACTTCGGTGTCTGCTACTGGAACTCCTCGACGAGTAGAACTAGGTGAGCTGAGTCTGGGCTCGTTTTTTTAGTTATGATAAGACCTTACCTCCGGACTCGTTGGAGTGACCTGAAGGTGTACTTCGGTGTCTGCTACTGGAACTCCTCGACGAGTAGAACTAGGTGAGCCGAGTCTGGGTTCGTTTTGTTAGTTCTGATAAGACCTTACCTCCGGACTTGTTGAAGTGACCTGAAGGTGTACTTCGGTGACTGCTACTGGAACTCCTCGACGAGTAGAACTAGGTGAGCCGAGTTTGGGCTCGTTTTGTTAGTTATGACAAGACTTTACCGCCTGACTTGATGGAGTGACCTGAAGGTGTACTTCAGTGACTGCTACTAGAACTCCTCGACGAGTAGAACTAGGTGAGCCGAGTTTGGGCTCGTTTTGTTAGTTATGACAAGACTTTACCGCCTGACTTGATGAAGTGACCTGGAGGTGTACTTCAGTGACTGCTACTGGAACTCCTCGACGAGTAGAACTAGGTGAGCCGAGTTTGGGCTCGTTTTGTTAGTTATGACAAGACTTTACCGCCTGACTTGATGAAGTGACCTGGAGGTGTACTTCAGTGACTGCTACTGGAACTCCTCGACGAGTAGAACTAGGTGAGCCGAGTTTGGGCTCGTTTTGTTAGTTATGACAAGACTTTACCGCCTGACTTGATGGAGTGACCTGAAGGTGTACTTCAGTGACTGCTACTAGAACTCCTCGACGAGTAGAACTAGGTGAGCCGAGTTTGGGCTCGTTTTGTTAGTTATGACAAGACTTTACCGCCTGACTTGATGAAGTGACCTGGAGGTGTACTTCAGTGACTGCTACTGGAACTCCTCGACGAGTAGAACTAGGTGAGCCGAGTTTGGGCTCGTTTTGTTAGTTATGACAAGACTTTACCGCCTGACTTGATGAAGTGACCTGGAGGTGTACTTCAGTGACTGCTACTGGAACTCCTCGACGAGTAGAACTAGGTGAGCCGAGTTTGGGCTCGTTTTGTTAGTTATGACAAGACTTTACCGCCTGACTTGATGGAGTGACCTGAAGATGTACTTCAGTGACTGCTACTGGAACTCGTCGACGAGTTGTTGTTAGTATAGGGACTAGTTCCTCTGCGGATCCTTTCAACAGTTCGTTGGAGATTTTATCAGGGCCTGGTAAAACAAATACTGTATGGAAAAGATCTAAGCAATGTGCCGTCCATCAAACATGGCAGAAGTAACGAAGAGGCAGCAATTCGAGATTTAGAAAAGGCTTTGAATACCCGGATAGAACAGTGCGGGTTATTCATAGACCAAGAATTTCCCTATCTAGGAGCAACCCCAGATGGAAAATGTGAGCTTGGCATTATTGAAATTAAATGCCCATCTTCGGCATATAAGATGGAGCCAGACGACGCCATTAAACTTAAAAAAGTTAATTTTTGGTTGCCTGCGGCAAATAATACATTCATAATAAAATGGTATTACCAAGTTCAAGGACAGCTGCGCATTACTAGGGAAGACACTTGTGTGTTTGCTATTTGGACAGGCCCTGGCAAAATAAAGTACAAGTGCATAGAAAAAGATCCACAATTTTGGAAGGAGAAAATGGAAACATATTTAACTCGATTTTATAAAAACTGTCTCCTCCCAGAATTGATTGACCCAAGACAGGCAAGAAATATGGAGCTAAGAGCACATTCTTCACATACCCAAAATATTCTGACAATAACGAATTGATAACGTTTGATTTGTTGTTTTAATAATTACGAAAGTACTTATACCTTCAGGTCGCTACATCAAACTCCGGGGGTAAGGTCTCATCACAACTTATAAAACGAGCCCAAACTCGGCTCACCTAGTTCTACTCGTCGAGGAGTTCCAGTAGCAGTCACCGAAGTACACCTTCAGGTCACTACATCAAGTCCAGAGGTAAAGTCTATTCATAACTAACAAAACGACCGCAGATTCAGCTCACCTACTTCTAATCGTCGAGTAGTTCCAGTAGCAGTCACCGAAGTACACCTTCAGGTCACTCCATCAAGTCCGGCGGTAAGGTCTTATCATAACTAACAAAACGAGCCCAAACTCGGCTCACCTAGTTTAATACGTCGAGGAGTTCCAGTAGCAGTCACCGAAGTACACGTTCAGGTCACTCCATCAAGTCCGGGGGTAAGGTCTCATCATAACTTACAAAACGAGCCCAAACTCGGCTCACCTGGTTCTACTCGTCGAGGAGTTCCAGTAGCAGTCACCGAAGTACACCTTTAGGTCACTCCATCAAGTCCGGGGGTAAGGTCTCATCATAACTTACAAAACGAGCCCAAACTCGGCTCATCTAGTTCTACTCGTCGACGAGTTCCAGTAGCAGTCACCGAAGTACACCTTCAGGTCACTACATCAAGTCCGGCGGTAAGGTCTTATCATAACTAACAAAACGAGCCCAAACTCGGCTCACCTAGTTTAATACGTCGAGGAGTTCCAGTAGCAGTCACCGAAGTACACGTTCAGGTCACTCCATCAAGTCCGGGGGTAAGGTCTCATCATAACTTACAAAACGAGCCCAAACTCGGCTCACCTAGTTCTACTCGTCGAGGAGTTCCAGTAGCAGTCACCGAAGTACACCGTCAGGTCACTACATCAAGTCCGGAGGTAAGGTCTCATCATAACTTACAAAACGAGCCCAAACTCGACACACCTAGTTCTACTCGTCGAAGAGTTCTTTTAACAGTCACCGAAGTACACCTTCAGGTCACTCTATCATGTCCGGAGGTAAGGTCTCATCAAAACTAACAAAACGAGTCCAATCTCGGCTCACCTAGTTCTACTCGTCAAGGAGTTCTAGTAGCAGTGTCTGAAGTACACTTTCAGGTCACGTTATCAAGTCCGGACGTAATTCGTAAAAATATAAACAGCAATAATAAATATTTGTTGTAGGTACCATAATTTTATTACAGAGAAATACGTAAAAAAAATAATCTTTCAAAGTATCAAAATGAGATCACTTGACTACTATTCTCGCCGTTACCTGTGCGTACACTTGTGTGTATAACCCGTGTCAATGTAGTAGTTCGATTCTATATCTATCAATTTTGCAAACGCGTCCTTAACTGTTGATTGCGGACTGTTCACATCGCTGGCAAATAAGTTTACATACAACCACGCCTTTTTCCCATGGGAGCAGGCAGCAACCACTGAACGCCATCTGCTACGATCCTTACACACTCCTTTTACCTCGTCCACGTTCATAGATCTGGTCATACACGCACGCCGGTTGCGAGTACTACGTACCTGACCTTTCTGAAGAACCTCACCAATAAGGTCAGTGTAAGTTCTTCTAATGCGTCCCTTAGGGCGACAGATTGGCTGGAGAAAATGGCACAAAGAGAAAAATGAAAGGCTATGGGGAGGGCTTTGCCCAGTAGTGGGACAATACAGGCTAAGAAAAAAAAAAAAAGATACCAGTAAGAGAATTCTAGCTGAATATTCTGAGTAGAAATGCCAAAACAAACTTAGGTTACCCAATCTCTTTTCAAGTGGATGTGTCGGCTCCGATTCTACTACTGTTAATGCTGATAGTCAAGTTCTGTTCTACTGCAGCTGGTAACAACCACATACCCTTACCTTCGGGCTCGTCATCTTGTACGTCCAGTATCCTGGCACTCTCCGCGGTGGTCTCGCCCGAGGTGGACGCGTGGGCTATCGGCTCCGCTTCTACTACTGTTATTGTTTCTGTGGAGAAAACCAATTAACTTTAAAACAATTAACAAAAAAAGTAAAAAATAAGTTCAAAGTAAGGAACGCTGTTATGACACATCTGTGACATGTGACATCTGTGACACATTTGTGACATTCGACACCCTTGTGACATTCTTGGCACACTTTTGACATTTTTGATATACTTGTGCCATATATGTCACATTTGACTGACAAATGTGCTTTATGCAAGGTAATGCGGGTAGTAAGTGCCTTTTATATAAAAAATGGTTTTGCTAAGAGCGTTCTTACTTAATTATATATTTACCTGTACACTGACAACTGCAAGCCGCCACAGAGATTATGACGAGCAGCGCCACGGCGCACACTAGTGCGAGTGTCACAAACGCACCCACCACGTACTCGCGGTAAGAGATCGTCGCTATCACACGGAACCTAGGGAGAAAACGATGTTTTAATGATCAGATAGAAAGAGATATGAATTAAAAGGTCAAATCGAATTATTTAATTTATTATTTAATCTACATGGGCACTTATGAAATGTCAAAAGACAGGTGCACGGTTCGGATTGGCCATTTCCTATGGAAAAGAACCGGCAAGAAGCTCTGTACGGTCTCATCAACCATATATTTACTTTGCGAACGCAGCAACCTACTTGGATGTCGTACGTCACAACTATTACGCTATTATTGTAACTTTTCACTCAAGGCAGATCAAGTCTGACAACAACTGAGGAACTAACCACTTGTCAAGAAAAAAAAATCGCTACCAGTTTAACTTGTTAAGGACGCGTTTGCAGAATTGATAGATATAGAATCGAACTACTACATTGACACGGGTTATACACACAAGTGTACGCACGGCTAACGGCGCGAATAGTAGTCAAGTGATCTCATTTTGATACTTTGAAAGATTCATTTTTTTTACGTATTTCTCTGTAATAAAATTATGGTACCTACAACAAATATTTATTATTGCTGTTTATATTTTTACGAATTACGTCCGGACTTGATAACGTGACCTGAAAGTGTACTTCAGACACTGCTACTGGAACTCCTTGACGAGTAGAACTAGGTGAGCCGAGTTTGGGCTCATTTTGTTAGTTATGATGAGACCTTACCTCCGGACATGATAGAGTGACCTGAAGGTGTACTTCGGTGACTGCTACTGGAACTCCTCGATGAGTAGAACTAGGTCAGCCGAGTCTGGGCTCATTTTGTTAGTTATGATAAGACCTTACCGCCTGACTTGATGGAGTGACCTGAAGGTGTACTTCGGTGACTGCTACTGGAACTCCTCGACGAGTAGAACTAGCTGTGTCGAGTTTGGGCTCGTTTTGTTAGTTATGATAAGACCTTACCACCTGACTTGATGGAGTGACCTGAAGGTGTACTTCGGTGACTGCTACTGGAACTCCTCGACGAGTAGAACTAGGTGAGCCGAGTTTAGGCTCGTTTTGTTAGTAATGATAAGACCTTACCGCCTGACTTGATGGAGTGACCTGAAGGTGTACTTCGGTGACTGCTACTGGAACTCCTCGACGAGTAGAACTAGGTGAGCCGAGTTTAGGCTCGTTTTGTTAGTTATGATAAGACCTTACCGCCTGACTTGATGGATTGACCTGAAGGTGTACTTCGGTGACTGCTACTGGAACTCCTCGACGAGTAGAACTAGGTGAGCCGAGTTTGGGCTCGTTTTATAAGTTATGATGAGACCTTACCCCCGGAGTTTGATGTAGCGACCTGAAGGTATAAGTACTTTCGTAATTATTAAAACAACAAATCAAACGTTATCAATTCGTTATTGTCAGAATATTTTGGGTATGTGAAGAATGTGCTCTTAGCTCCATATTTCTTGCCTGTCTTGGGTCAATCAATTCTGGGAGGAGACAGTTTTTATAAAATCGAGTTAAATATGTTTCCATTTTCTCCTTCCAAAATTGTGGATCTTTTTCTATGCACTTGTACTTTATTTTGCCAGGGCCTGTCCAAATAGCAAACACACAAGTGTCTTCCCTAGTAATGCGCAGCTGTCCTTGAACTTGGTAATACCATTTTATTATGAATGTATTATTTGCCGCAGGCAACCAAAAATTAACTTTTTTAAGTTTAATGGCGTCGTCTGGCTCCATCTTATATGCCGAAGATGGGCATTTAATTTCAATAATGCCAAGCTCACATTTTCCATCTGGGGTTGCTCCTAGATAGGGAAATTCTTGGTCTATGAATAACCCGCACTGTTCTATCCGGGTATTCAAAGCCTTTTCTAAATCTCGAATTGCTGCCTCTTCGTTACTTCTGCCATGTTTGATGGACGGCACATTGCTTAGATCTTTTCCATACAGTATTTGTTTTACCAGGCCCTGATAAAATCTCCAACGAACTGTTGAAAGGATCCGCAGAGGAACTAGTCCCTATACTAACAACAACTCGTCGACGAGTTCCAGTAGCAGTCACTGAAGTACATCTTCAGGTCACTCCATCAAGTCAGGCGGTAAAGTCTTGTCATAACTAACAAAACGAGCCCAAACTCGGCTCACCTAGTTCTACTCGTCGAGGAGTTCCAGTAGCAGTCACTGAAGTACACCTCCAGGTCACTTCATCAAGTCAGGCGGTAAAGTCTTGTCATAACTAACAAAACGAGCCCAAACTCGGCTCACCTAGTTCTACTCGTCGAGGAGTTCCAGTAGCAGTCACTGAAGTACACCTCCAGGTCACTTCATCAAGTCAGGCGGTAAAGTCTTGTCATAACTAACAAAACGAGCCCAAACTCGGCTCACCTAGTTCTACTCGTCGAGGAGTTCTAGTAGCAGTCACTGAAGTACACCTTCAGGTCACTCCATCAAGTCAGGCGGTAAAGTCTTGTCATAACTAACAAAACGAGCCCAAACTCGGCTCACCTAGTTCTACTCGTCGAGGAGTTCCAGTAGCAGTCACTGAAGTACACCTCCAGGTCACTTCATCAAGTCAGGCGGTAAAGTCTTGTCATAACTAACAAAACGAGCCCAAACTCGGCTCACCTAGTTCTACTCGTCGAGGAGTTCCAGTAGCAGTCACTGAAGTACACCTCCAGGTCACTTCATCAAGTCAGGCGGTAAAGTCTTGTCATAACTAACAAAACGAGCCCAAACTCGGCTCACCTAGTTCTACTCGTCGAGGAGTTCTAGTAGCAGTCACTGAAGTACACCTTCAGGTCACTCCATCAAGTCAGGCGGTAAAGTCTTGTCATAACTAACAAAACGAGCCCAAACTCGGCTCACCTAGTTCTACTCGTCGAGGAGTTCCAGTAGCAGTCACCGAAGTACACCTTCAGGTCACTTCAACAAGTCCGGAGGTAAGGTCTTATCAGAACTAACAAAACGAACCCAGACTCGGCTCACCTAGTTCTACTCGTCGAGGAGTTCCAGTAGCAGTCACCGAAGTACTCCTTCTCTTCAGGTCACTCCATCAAGTCCAGAACGAATAGGTATTTATAAACTCTATTTACCTTTCCATAGCGAAATAAAATAGAATAAAAATCTTACCTTGTCAAGTATCAAATTTGGTTTATCGAATATTTTTTGTGTGTACAGCGATCTTTTTCAATTCGAGCCGCTCCAAACATGCGATACGTGTCCTATCTCGACGGCGGCCGCGCGCAGACTGAAGTTTCACTCGAAATGCATGTGCAATAAATCAAGACGGGGACCAAAAATAAAATAACCCTTATTGCAATCGATTAAGATTCATCCGGAAATAGCAAAAAATGGGAAAACATTAGTTTTGGTTTTCATTTTTTCTGCGACTATTTATAGCATTTAGATAAAAAAAAAAATACTAAAATTAAGAACTGGAAAGAAAGGATATGTTTGCCTACATATAGTATTTTTAGAAATAGTAAAATATGTTAGTAATAGCACAAAAAATGTACCTAAACTGAACCCGGTATTGTTAATTTTGTGTGAAATGGCAACGTAAGATCGATTTTACATTATAAAAAACTAAAATTCTCAATATTAAAGTTCCTTTCATTTTAAGATGAAGAACCAATCTATACGAGGTAGTTATTAGTTACATTGGATTTTGTTTAGTTATGCCATAAAATGTACTGAAAAACTGCATATTTTTGTCTGATTTGCAAACGCGCCCTTAACGTTCAGCTTTTTAATATAACTGTAAACTCAACTTGTGGGTGTTGGTGTGTTGTTCTTCCTGAGTACTCCACAACTAAACCAACATCGACATTGTGTTTTGTGTACGGTGCCTACTATCATTGGCTTCTACAAGCTCCATGGACAATCTTTTAAAATATTTGGTGTTACAATGGTATTGTGTTAATAATTAGCGTGTGCTTCAAAATAGATCTTTTAATTATCTAAATATGGCACAATAATAAGAATTGATAAATCAATTAGCCGTCAGTCTGCATTGCAAGTATTCAAGTTATTTTGGGTTGTTACTGACCCCGTGAGCAAATATGAGTTAAAAGGCCTACAACATTCACAAACAAGGAGTCAGTACGAGCCACGACCTCCTTAAGAATATAGTACTACCAGATAGTTATCGCTCACCCTCTTCTTTTTCGTGTCGCTGGCACAACAGTAGATATTTATCCTGCCCTCTTAGCCCAAAAATATGCATCCATAGAGACCTATACGCTGCCACCGACGACGCTGTATAAGTGGCGATGTTATCGGCTAAAAATAAATGTAAATCGCTCACCTAAAACTCTTCATTCTGTTGTCGTTCCACACTGGGTGGAGACGGTCGCTAGCGCCATTGCAGCCGTCATCGTTCTCGTTCACAATGAACACTATGTAGAAACCGTACGGGAACATTGTTTGCTGAAATTAATACATACGTACTTAATGTTACATCATCATCATCTGCCTAGCCTTTTTTCCCAACTATGTTAGGGTCGGCTTCTAGTCTAACCGGATGAAGCTGAATACCAGTATTTTACATCATCATCATTAAACTTATACTATCACTTATGGCATGGCATGTCATGGCGCTTGGAATCTATACTAATATTATAAAGCTGAAGAGTTTGTTTGTTTGGTTGAACGCGCTAATCTCAGGAACTTCTGGTTCGATTTGAAAAATTCTTTTAGTGTTGGATAGTCCATTTATCGAGGAAGGCTATAAAACTTCACGCGGACGAAGGTCGCGGGCAACAGCTAGTAATGAACAATGACGGAATATATCCCGTAAGTGACAGTATAAGTTTAGTTTTAAACCGTGAAATCTTAAAACAGTGTTTGTGTATGTATGTTTTTATAACCGCCTTTTGTTCGAGAGAATTTCTCAAAATAATGTATGGATCTTGACGTACAAATTGCCGCAGTGCCTTCTTTTAGCAAGCGTATCCTCAGAAAACAACAGTTGTTCCTGACAAGTAAAAAAACAAGAAGAAGACAAGTAACATCACGCCTGTAATCCCCGAAGGTTTAGGCAGAGGTGTACCTAAGGGCCTGCGCAGACGGGGGACAATTTGCCCGCGAACAATCAACAATCAACGTCAACCAATAGATGAAAAACTGCACAACAACCAATGGTCAGGAATGGTCATTTTTATCCGGCGGACAAAAGTCCCTCGTCTGCGCAGGCCCTAATATTACACCCACATTTCGCCAGTTATGTTTTCAGGCCCTAATATTACACCCACATTTCGCCAGTTATGTTTTAAGTCCCATATAATAGGACACGTGGCTGCTACTGACAAAATTCCTGAAATGCCTATCTGACTTTCACAAAAAAGTTCCTGGGTAACAATATACCCCTTGGTAAGACTTAGAGTTAGAGTTTTGACCTCCTGACAGTCAATGACCTGCCACAAATCTAAGAGGGACCAACATAAGCCCACAAGCAATAAAAATATATCTTACCGTTAAAGTAATGCCTCCTTTGCTCATCATGGTCAAATGGTATCCTTTGTAAGGCACTTCCTTTTCGCTGTCAAATACTGGGCACTAAAACAAACAATTTTCATTTATATTATCGACCGTTAACCACGGTGGAGTGTACAAGGGGTTACGTAATAAACTTATGTTCTACGTGTTGTAAAATTTTATTTGGACTTTCTATAGGAAATTTTATCGGTAATATAAAAAAAATCGGCCGTTCCATACATTTTGACCGCGTAGGTATTGCATTATTGTAGAATACAGCTGGTTTTTTTAAATTACTGCTGAAAAATTTGAATGAAAGTGGCAAACTTTTAGAGGTTGGTTATAAATAAAAGCCAAGGTCCGAAATAGAAAAAGGAGTGGTTTTATTTCCAAAATCGTCACCTTATATACAGTCGGGTAATTCGAAGTAGAGGTGGAAATCAAAAACCAAACGACCAATAAACGCGGTCCGGGTGGTCCGGCGCGCGCGGCTGACGTAGCAGACGTGCACGCCGCTCGATACATAAAACTAACGCGGCGCGGTGAATATCGGTAGTGTATGATGGTCATCGACGCAGGGATGTTGTGCCTCGTTCCAATCGCTCGCCAGCGGAGGCGCCGGCCGGAGGAGGTGTCGCGGTCCCTGTCGGCCGCTCGGCGCTCAGTGTGCCGCGCGCTGTGGCGGCGGTCGGAGTGTGATGCGCTCGTATGACTGTGTATGGCTGTGTTATGTAGGCCACTACAAACTCGTCGGCAAATCTTGGGCTGACTCAATTTAGATTGCCCTCAACACGCTAAGAAGAAGTCAATTACCGTCATTCATTGTTTTTACCTCCGATTTGTATCACTGTTAAAATCAAAGTGGATATTTATTTATTCTGGTTCCAATATGGTTGGTATTGAGTTGCTCGCATTGACCAGTTTCATAGTGAACTTTATTTTCATGACGATTACGTTACTGTTGAATTGTTGCAATAAAAGGTAAAATAAGTGCAAAAGTTGAAAACATACCGAGTTATTCTGTATAGATACTGTGGCACACACATTGTCGTCGGAGTCAATCACCAGAATCACACTCTTTGGTATCGTATAGTTAAATCTGCAACAAAATATTCTTATAGCTACATATTACCTGTTTCTCCTTATAAGAAGTATATATGTAAACAGGATGATTGGTTAAAAGTAGGCTAACTTTACGGGCGTGTAGTACTCATGAAAATGAACAACTTTTACTAAGGGACCAACCATGAAATCGCGAAAGTAATACATTTATAGTCGCATAATTGGAAAAAATTTAGGAAACAGTTGTTCTTTTTCATATTGCAGAGTGAGTCCCATAGTAACTCATATTAAGGAGTACTTCACTCCGTTCAAGTATTGTCCACTTTTAATTTACGATAGCAAAATGATTATTTAAAAAAAAAACGTTTAATCTCTATCACAATGCTGTCTATTTGAAACAAGATGGCGGCGTCAGTTCCGTTATGGCCACACCACAATAGAACCATGCAGCACTCATCATCACCATCTCTTTTCTTCTTCCCTTATCCCAACTTATTTGGGGTGGTATGTCTTCTTCTTCCATACTTCTCTATTACTCGCCATCTTAATAGTCTTTTCAGTTTTTTTGCCATATCATCCTTCACACAATCCATCTTTGGCAGCACTATATTATTAAATAACTCACCGTGCCCTCATCTCAATAGGACCCATCCTGCTGATGTTCCACGGGTGCTGGTCGAAAGAAAAGAAGAAGTACTTTGGAGAGCTTGGCGTCACGTTTAACGGTATCTCCTGAAAAGCAACAACTTTTGTATATTCGACTTTCAAATGACAACCATAAGGATTATATTTTAATGGCAGTTTCGAGTTTTTCAAAAGCACCAAGTTTTGTACATTCGATTTTAAAATAATGGGCATAATCCTGTTTTAAGCTTTAACGGCTTATAACTAAACTTACACTGTCACTTACGGGATATATCCCAGTAAAAGTCCAGAAAACAAACAGACAGACAAGTACTTACATACATACATACTTTCATAAGCATTCAGTAAAAAGCTGTTATTTTGAAATTACAAACAGACACTTCAATTTTATTTATTTGTATAGATAGATAATGACTGTGAAGTGAAGCTTATATATAGGTTACTTCTCGAGACTTACCTTATTAACGTCGACATAGAAGTCTGTTACTCTCTTCAGCTTTATATCTACAGATATGTTTTTAGGATTCGAAGTCGTAATCTGTATCATTGGACGATTTTCTGTCTTTATATCTGAAAGAAAACGACTTGTACAGTCAGAGAAATGTATTTTTTGGCAGAGGGACAGATTAGGTAAGATTCCCGTGCGATATATGAGCTATTTATTACGAAATACAGGTCTACACTCCATTCTCTTACTTTGATCGGTTTAACGTGCGCTCCAAGGCACAGGGGGGGGGGGGGGGGGTTATACCACCAACTTCCAAAATGCGGGCTGCTACTGAGAAATTCCTAACGAAAAAACCCATTAACACATTTTGTCCAACTCGGGAATCGGACCCTGGACCCCATGTCATTTATGTCAAGAGCAGTTAAGTCATACGGTCAGGAGGACTATTTTTATTTCATAAAACTGTCAAAGATCACAATAGCAGTAGTCCATCTAACCGTTTTTGGTCATGACCGCCAATCTCAGTGGAGACCAGCTGTACTCATGGTTACTTTCCATATTCTCAGTCCGATGGGACAGCAATCCAACGGAGAGAGATCCGGGGCCCTAAAATGGCCTCTTTAGCAGAATTATATCATCATCTGCCTAGCCTTTTCCCAACTATATTGGGATCGGCTTCCAGTCTAACCGGATGCAGCTGAATACCAGTATTTTATATGGAGCGACTGCCTATCTGACCTCTACAACCCAGTTAGTACGTAAGTTAATACGATACCCCTTGGTAAGACTGGTTGTCAGACTTTTTGGGCCACTGACTGCCTAACGACTGTCAAAGATCTACAAATGACAGCCGGGACCAACGGCTTAACGTGCTTTCCGAGGCACGGAGGAAACTCGGTATGTAATGGGCGGTCACCTATCCACAGACCAACTTAGGCAAGCACGGCTTAACCTAAACATCGACCCGAGCGGCTGTTATTATTTAGCCACGAGCTCCTCCTTTAGCAGAATCATAATAGGATAATAATATGAATAACGTTAACATTCTTAAATTGGTCACAGACGCAATTAATATTATGAATTGTTACTTTATTGATTCTGCTAAAGCGGCCTTGGTGCAGCAACATTTTGCTGAACCTGGGAATCGAACCCAGAATCACCAATCAGACAGAAGCTGTTATGACAAATAATGAAAGTAATAAAAGAAGTACTGACCTGGTCCAGCGTCATGCGGACACAGCGTCCGCGACATATCTGAGAACAGCAGCGCACCACCCGGAGTCTGAATGAAGAGAGGAATCTCCCACGACGATACGCCTGCGGAAAATATGTCAACATCATCATTATTCTCCTGTCCTTATCCATACAAGGTGTAATCGGACCCTTCACGAAACCGTCATCACCCGAAACTATTGCTGGGAAATTACTTATTTTTGTGGTGACAAAGCACGTTTTCGGTATCAATGTAACGCACTCAAAACATTGTGCTGATGGATGCATTGAATAGTACGGGGGTCGTGGAGGTATTAAAAGTATAGTTATAACATTAAAACCTTTAATTTAAACTTTGACCTGCAAAATTCCCAGAAAAAAAATGATCACAATGTCGGAGAGAATAAGTGCCTTTCGGCTTCTTTAAGGATGTTTTTACACCCATTATAGTAAAAGATGGGGCAGATAAAATATACTTGAAGAAAAAACTACCCCTGTTTAAGCACATAGCGCGCACATAGGAGTGTTTTTTCATGTCAGGAGTTGTCAACCTTCTAGCCATGAAATCTTTCACACAGTTCATCCACAGTTTCTATCTTCTTCCCTCCTCTTTTAAAATCAATATTGTAATCATCATCATTATTATACTGCTCTCATCCCAATTTATTTAGGGTAGGGGCAGAATATGTCCTTTTTAAACTCCAATCAGTCGTCACCCCCTTTCTAGTCATATGATATTTAACACAGTTCATCCATCGTTTCTTTGCAATTCACCAACTCTTATAGCCATCCAAATTCATACAAAACGTATTAAAGCAAGTTTAGAACTTGCTTTAATACGTTTTTCTCATTCCTGTCGCAGCAAATGCCTATAAACTGCCTAAAAACCGTGCTACAACTGATAACCGCACACAAGTTTTTAGTAACCGGTGCCAGTTTTAGACTTTCTCTTACATAATTAATAACAACAAGCCTTTAATCCCCGAAGGGCTAGGCAGAGGTGTACCTGATAGTACTCCTTATTCATTTCTTATTGTATTTATAGCCATATACTCGTACGTTCCCACTGCTGGGACACAGGCCTCCTCTATATGACAGGAAGTGAGCCGGTGCGCACCACGCGAGCCCAGATCGTGTTGGTGGATTTCAGATTTCTTCAATTTTTGTTTCTAGTAGATTCAGTTTTCCTCACGATGTTTTCCTTCACCGTTTTGAGAGCAGTGGTGATGAAATAATTTACACAAAATAAAGGCTGGCACAGGACCGTGAAGACTGGCACAAAAAAAGAGAGGCCTATACCCAGCAGTGAGTTCGGGCTGTGGATGATGATGATGATGATGAAAGCGCGTGGGCTATGTCCAGCAATGGACGTCTTTCGGCTGAAATGATGATGAAGAAAGCGCGTGGCTGAGTTCGAATCTACGAACTACAACGAGTTTGTTACATTGAAGAAGACACTGTAAGAATGAGCGGTTAAATGCTAGTATTCAGCTGCAGTCGGTAAGACTAGAAGACGACCGCCCGACCCTAACAACTAACTACAAAAGGCAAGCAGGACAAACATAAACATTAAAATGAAGGTCAATACAAAGTGTTTGTAAAGTATGAGTATGTTGTACAAGCAGATGATGAGTAAGTATTGCGGTAATGAAAACGACGATAAATCGTTGCGGTAGGATATACATATTAATAGAATAATTAGTAAATATGTTTCAAGATGATTTGTTATTGAATGATACAACTTAATACAAACAAGGGTTAAGAACAATGTACGTACGGAAGATGCGATAATAAAGACATTGAACGTTTAATTTATTGCATTTTCCAGGTTCTAAAACTAAGTGATCTTATCAATCAATAAAAAATACACGTGATGCTGGGAAGGGGGAGGAGTAGTAGCCTAAAACCACGTGATTAAAGGATGGCCTCTAAGAACAATGTACGGAAGATGCGATAAGAAAGACATAAAACGTTTAATTCATTGCAATGTACAAACAAAGTAGTCGGCTTTCTTCACTGCTTTAGGAGCAGTGGTGATGAAATAAATTACACAAAATGAAATGCCTGGCCAGATTGCCGAATCGCACACAGTTGCACCAACTCCGTCGCCGTCAGCGTGATGATTCGCCAAATAAATACTTTAGGTAAATTCCACGATTTACCTAATGCTTTCGACTAGGTCTGTCATTCATAAACTATTGATATGATTATTGTAATAGAAATAGAGACCAATTAGTTCAGCCAGGCTTCAGACTCGCTAAAGTAGACTCATCTTTCATGGGGTACTGTTTGAAATGCTATAATAAAATTCCACAAAGTATTCTTGAACTGAATGAAACGAAATTTAAAACATGCATTAAACGCACACTATGTAAGAAAGCATATTACAAGTTGGACGATTATATCACTGATAAAAATGCTTGGCTCAATGCCGGTCCTGCTCCACAAGAACAGGGGCGCCTAAATTGATAGCATTAAATAGTATTGTTGGAGCTGCTGAAGATTGTATAACTATCTTTGCATTGTATAGATTCAATCTCTTTTGTATTATATAGCCGCCTAGCCCATATTGTGTGAGTACTATGTACTAGAAAGCTGTCATTCGCTGGAAACCTGCGTCTTTTCTTGACTTGAATGTGCCCTGGCGGTTAGGAGTATGTCATGCTCTCTCAAATGTCTCGCTGATGGTGGCACGTGTGTCGGATCATTTAGTTCCCTTCAAAATGGTTGAGTTGAATGGTGCTGATACATGCGTCATGTTCGTGAACGGGCGCTGTTAGTTGTGACTGGTCATCTCTTATTTGCCACGGCTTATTTGAATTAATTATTTTATTTTTGGATTGTTTTTACTATGGACACTTTTAACGTACACATCTTGCTGCATCGTTCTCACATAATGTACCATCTCAAAATGAATGATGTAACCAAGGTTTTGTTAAAGTATTCTGATTTAAAAGAGTGTCCATGGAGTTTCTTGCCCGTTCTTCTCCATAGAGATCTACGTTAGGGAATGGGCAACTACAGTACTTTCACAGTTTTTGTGCCTTGTGACTGGGACTGTAGCTATATTTTACTGTTGTCTTTGTTTCAACAATTCAAAAGTGCCTGTAACTGGCCTACTTGAAATAAATGCTTTGATTGATTATGTAAATCACTAGAAAATCGAGGGAGAGATTTTTGGGTACTTATTGCAAGTATCAAGCTCTAAGAAACGATATAAACGAAAGCAGAACTTAAGGATAGCTTAGCAGATGTTACAGGCGTTACACAGGGTTGAATTTTAGGTCCTTAACATATAACGGGTGTGTAAAACGCTTAACGAAGGTTCCTTGTTCTTCCCAACGTGTGTTTATTTAGATTCAAAGTTTTAAACTGTTTCACAGTTTCTGATCCAGTTGAAAATCAGCGTCGGGCACTAATTGTCTGACACAGCCGTGAGACACGTAATATTACTTTTTTTTTAGATTTCAGTTTTTAGTCTTTATTTTTGCTATATGTTGCGTGCACTATTCATCATCATCTGCCTATCCTCTAGGTTGGCTTCCAGTCTAACCGGATGCAGTTGAACCAGTATTATTACATGGAGCCACTGCTTAGATGTGACCTCCACTGGCCTCCACAACCCAGTTATTACTTGGTAATACCATACCATCGACTTGTAACAACTGTCAAAGATCTACAAATGTCAGCCGATACCTACGGCTTAAAGTGCTTTCCGAGGCACAGAGGGAACTCGGTATGTAATGGATGGTCACCTATCCATAGACCGACCTAGGCAAGCGCTGCTCAACCTTGAAGTTCGACGCGTGCAGCTGCTATTATTTAACTTGTGGCGTGTGTCAAATAAACATATTTTCTTTATTGCTATACAGGGTGCAAGGGACATCAATGCACAAACGGTTACCACGTATTCAGGACATCATTCCAAACCCCTTCACATATAAACTTTTGATTGGTAATTTTTTTTTAATCAGCTGTTCTATGCATTTAGAACAGTTATTTTTTAAATCACCGATGACTGGCTTCAGAATCATGTACTGAATAATAATGGTAATCGTTTGTGCGTCGGGTCAGTGGGTCGTCGCGCTCGTCGAGCAGTCTAGTGGTGTGGCCGTCGAACTGCTAAGTCATAGGTCTCGAGTTCGAACCCAAGACACGCACTTCTGATTTTTCGGATTCATGTGTGTATTGTATAATCATCACTTGCTTCGGTGAAGGAAAACATCGTGAGGAAACCAGCATGCGGGCGGTATAAAACTCTGTCAGATTAGGCACTAACCACGCGATAAAGAAAGTGGGTCGTCTTAGGGGCCTAACACTTGCGGGACTGTTCGAAAGAGATACCGTGGCCCTGGAACATAACGGGCAAAGAAGGAACATGATGGGTTTTAGTCAGTACAAGTCTGACACTCCCCTCCGCTCCGCCCAGAGTGGGGGGGGTCATTTGATGAGTTCCCATCCGGAAAAAAAAAAAAAAAAGGGGCCTAACACCCTTTATGTTTCCACTGCTGGACCGCCTGTAAGTGCTTACCTTTCTGCTGCGTTGCGGTGACGAAGATAGGGTTATCAACGGTAAGCGTCTCGTTGGTAGATACATGGACGCGGGTAGGGTAGCCGTTCCAGATCTCGGATTCCTGTCACAATCATAGTTGTTGATTTATTTTCTCGCATTAAAAAGGCGTGGTGCTATATCACGCCTGTTATCCTCGAAGGATTAGGCAGAGGTGTACCTATTGGAACACCCACCCATGTAATAGGGCGTGTGCCAACTGCTATTAACGAATTAAAAAGTTTCAATATATAAGGTATAAGTTAATATGCTTGCAGTTTTTATTTAAATTAATGGCAAAATTAATTAGGCCGAAATTAGGCGCCGTTAAGCGTAACCGGCTGCGGTCGAAGTTCGGTTGTTTTTTGTATATAATAGAAATAAGGTTGAATAATTTTCCTTATGTACAGACGTCAGCATATTATGCTACTACAATCTGTCAAATTTCTTTAATAGATTTTCAACATTATCGCTAATGCGTTAGGTCCAAGGTTGATTGGGCAAATTTGACAGTTTCGGGTAATTTGATGTGCTAGCGTCTGTAAATGATGTGTCGTAATAGCTGTACCTATACCTACTGCTAAGCGTATATTTAGCACCGACTTACGGCGACGTAATATCGGCAACACTAAATTTAGCTTTAAAGAATATTGGTACGCAGGCGCAGGATGACCAGATCAACCTATGCAAAACCAAATTAAGCTGATCCCTCAATGAACGGCAAGCTCATACAAAGTCAGGTCAGGCTATACTGGATATGTATAGCTTGATGGGTTGCCGTGTGTACCATCGAACATAAAATTTCCAGAAGGCAGTCTGCATGAACAAAAAAAAATAGGCGTGATATTATCATGCATCATCATCATTGAAACTTGAATAAAACGGAAAAACACATTTCTAAATAAATAAACTATGCTTACCTCACTGAAATCCATGATTTGTTCTGTAGTGTTGTTGACAAAAACATTGATTCTTGTGTCATATGGATAGCTGGAAAACCACAATCAAGATGTATAACATGTAAAGACTTGTGGTATTATGGTTATGTTTACACAATACATATAACAAACATAATATAAATCCCATTAACATCCCATTTTAATGGGAAATAAGTTGCATAACATTGTTTTAGAACATTTGATACAGGTTCAGTGTACATCTTTGAAGCCAGCTAAAAAAAATAATGTTGTTGACCTTTGTTGACTTTGAATACGGCTTTAGTGTCAAATAGACAACAAGTCTGATCTGCTGAGTCATCACCAATTTTCTGAGGCGAGACGAGCGCACGGTGTAAGCGTAACGTGGATTTTTTAAATCGAAAATTAAGTTCGAAATTTAAAGCATTTTTGTTGAAACTGTCTGCAACAAACACGATCAGTATCATCCATAGATATGAATAAATTCTTAAAATTATGAAAATAATATATGTGAAAAGCGTATTTTTAATTAATTAATGATATATTTATTAGCAAGAATATAGATAGCTAACATAAGTTCTTAAGATTATATAATATGGGTTTCACTAAATTCGACATTTTAGCGGTACAAATAGATTTCGTCATCATCTCATTTCATCTTGACATATAGCATGCAGTACCATACACATTTAGTAATTAGAAATAATTTAAATTAATTTTAAAATCGATGTATTTATGTTACGTTTACACCGCACGGTTGTGCTAGCACCTCAGTTCTTATACTACTTAATAATTGCCCAGAGTAGCAATTGTTTTCCTTATACAATTTTCTATTCCCTTGTATTACTTGAATTTAGAATCTTATTTCATTTACATTCATTGTCTCTATATAATGAATTATCAACTTTAATTTCCTGTTATCTAAGTTGATTTTTTAATGGGTATATATGTTGAAATTTTAGTTTTGTTAATCCATGAAAATATCTAAAACAAAAATGCCGCTGGAATATAACCTACTCCTTTTTTAGAAGTCTGTTAAAAATGTGTGAAAACAAACTTTTTCCAAAGTCTACTATAACTAAAGCATTTGAAAAATCAGCTTGAACCGAATATGCATCTTTTTATCTTTACACGGTGACTTTCACTTTTGGTTTACCAGACAGGCTAAAATTTTGCAAAATAAACATCTTAGATAATAATTTATCTAATCCTGAATTCCAGTTTAACCAAATAATCTGCATTATCTGTTTTGGTGATGTAATTTGAAACAAGTAGAAAACAATGACTGATAATGATAACACTAAATGCTAACATTAAATGTTTTATTTATTTTAATAAATTTCTGCAATCTGCAAAATAATTTAAATAACTAACTTCTGAGGGAGTAGGCTAAGGTATGTACTGCCATGCTTTATTTAAAGTGCAGTGACTTCAAAAACAGTGCAGTGACTGCAAGGAGGGAGCCTGATAGCTTGGAGAAGCTTATTGTGGAAGGAAGAAGGGGCCGCGGAGAATCACCAACACGATGGACTGATGTGGTAAAGGAAGTCTGTAGAGGGAATTTCCAGGCATTTGTTCGCATGAGCGAGTATCCTCAAGCATGGAGAGCGTTGGTGGAAAAAGCAACAACCTCATGTGGTCTCAACACTCACGACCCTCAGTCATGAGGAAACGAGGAAGAAGAAAACTTAAAAAAAGAAAGAACCTGTTAAATAAACTTAATTTCATTGCAAGATGATTCTTCTATTGTATTAATATGACATTGTCGCACCATGTAAAATACTGGTAGCTGCCTCCGGTTAGACTGGAAGCCGACCCCAACATAGTTGGGAAAAGGCTAGGCAGATGATGATGATAGGCTGTGAGTCTATCCCCATCAACGACAAATCTAGACTACAGCAGATATACTGGTTAGAAAACTCAAAAATATTTTAGCCTACCTTAAAAAAAAAACAATGTTCTTTTATCACAAACCCACTAAAATATTGCTATTTTTGGAATACATAACAGGAAATGGATATTATAAAAAAATATAAAGGAAACAACTGAAGTTTGATATGGATAGTAGGCAAAGTATACTTGGCAATTAAATTGTACTGTTGACTGGGGATTCCCCGAAAATTCATTTTTAGGTGTGTTTGAACATTACACAAACTATGTAAATAAGTGCATGAATAAGAACATATTCTGCAATGAAGCAAATCTAAAATGAATAAAACTATTTCTTTCACTATCATATTTTACATTGAATCGATGAATAAAATATGTCAATGAAAACGTAAACAAAAATAATCTTGTTGGAATGTACTTACGTATTGTAAATGAAGTTTCTTTTATTTACTCCAATATTATTCTGAGTTGCACAAAGCACTGTTGAGTAGAATAAAGCACTCACAATTATTCTAAACATATTTTTAAATTATGTATTCTTGTTTTACGTTCGTACTATTCGCGATCATCAACAATATTGAAAGAAGTTTTTTTATATGTCGACATTGGGGTCGACTTCAGATTTTCATGTGGCCTGCACGTGTAGGTTTATTATTTGTAAATAAAATTCGGTAACTAAAACAGATTTCTTCATTTATAACACTCTTTCATAATTAATAATTGGTTAAGTATTATCAATAAATATCCAATAAAAATCAAAAGTGAAATCGGTTTCAAGTTACGTGCCACTATAAAAACCTAATTCCCGTCAATCAGATTGACGTATAATAAAATATTGACAATCATTTTTTCGTTCAGAAACAGACCTAATAAAACAAAGCTGTCAAAATATTCTCTAGTCATCGGTTAATTTTACATGGTTACACTGCACTTGCACACTGTGCCTGTGCTCTGGGGATTTAAAATGGATATTCCAGCATCCTATTGTAATTTCATATTATTTGGTAAGACATGTCTCATTGATAGAAATATATTGATTTTCAATTATTCATTAAAACTTTTATTTTTTCAACGAAAACAAACAAGTATTTTGAAAATGATATCCAAATCATAAATTAGTGGTCTCGTTACTCTGATGGTCGCAAGTTAAGGATGAGGTCTTTGTTTTGATTTCCAGCCTGGGTCGGGCAAAGTGTTATCGGGTTTTTGCATCAGGAATTTTTTAGTATCAGTTTGGAGTTTTTTGTGGCCAGTTAATTCAAGTAGAAGTAGTAGTAGTTCATGAGTGATGTTATGTGGTTGTGTACATTAATTTGTTGCATCCTTGGTTACATCCGAATGAATTTTTTAGTATCGTATTGTTAGTTTTTAGTATGTTCCAGTGATTATCCGTCCTTCCTAACCGACTTCAAATAAGATGAGCATGAACATATGGGTGTATTCAGTCTTGTAAAATAGTTTGATCCAAGTCAGATGTTAATCCTTCATTTGAAAAACTGCCCTTGTGCTACCTGCGGCACATGGGCCTGGCAAAATAAATAATAACATTCGCGTTCTTTCTCTGCATTGTTCACAAAGTGTACAGCCCAGGGTCTGTGCTTCAAGGTGTATCGGAAAAATTGTCTATGGATTGCTGTCGAACAACGAGAACGGACCAACCAATGATAAATAAATTGAAAATGGCGTCGTTTAGCCGACCAAATGAATCAAAGAATATATTTTTCAATTAATTCAATTTAGCAATTCGACATTTTACACCAAAACTTTGAAAACAAAACAATTTTACTAGTTTACGCGTGTTTTACGCTTTTTTAACAATCGTGGACGGTGCTAAGTGCTTGTGAAACCAGAAATGGTGCTGTGTATTGTGTCAGTGCAATAACAAGTCTGTTTACATGATTTCGGCGCGGATTATATTGGTAAAATGTTACCGACGGTGGAAGAGACGCGAGGGTACGACTTCCAAGACCCTGAGAATGTGGAAAAGTGGCGTGGTGTGTTTATAGCTCCCCTTCGAAAGGTAAGCACGGCGATCGCTCAAAGTTTGGTATCATGTCTTATTGTTTGCGAAATATCGATGGAATTCTCAATTGACGTGCATAAAGATTGCTAAAATGTCCAAGAAATTAGTTTACTGTAGTTTTATAGGCGAGACTTAGGTCCAGATGTTTGTAAACGAGTGTTTTCGCGATAGCATGCATAGTGCCTATTGTCAAGGTTCCTGATAACTTATCACTCAAAATCAGTATTAAATTATGATTATAAATGATCGCATTGTCATTGTTGCTTCATTTAATTCCTTGGAATTTCTCACGAAATTGTTTATAAGTATTAAAGAAAAATCAATGTTATTTTCTATGTCACCTTTTCATTGATTTTTAAAATGTTAAAATCATGAATGTCATTATTCTACTTGACACGGTATTTTGTGATTGATGTTTTTATTATTAGTTTTATGTCAAAACTAGTTTTTCATAAAACTGCAATGTAAATAAACATCAAAATTGAAATGACAACCTCATGATCAATATTACTGTGCTTGTAGCTTTGCCTTATTAAATATCCTATTTTCCTGAGTTAAAAAGCACCCCACTCTGATTTAAATAGCATATTCAAGAATATCAATAATCTGTCAGAAATCATTTCAATCAGTATTATGGCTTACCTATAGAATGGCAAACAATTGAAATTCAGTGTGAAATTGAAAATAACTTAATTAAATCTTTTAAAATATCCAAACTGATGACAACAAAATATTATCAAAGCAAACAATGATAACATTGTGAGTAAACTAGAATGTACTAGAATCATAAATTCAAAGACATGATGTGGCATCCATCACCCTTCGCTGGGCCCGTATGGTGGATTACAGCCCACTCCCTCTCATAGAGAAGAGCCTATTTCTCAGAAGTGGGAACATTATAGACTGAGTAGGCTGAAAAAAATATTGCACCACATGAAACAATTCACAATATTACTCATAGTTGTAAAGTCATTGAAATAATTTGGGGTGATGATACCATGTATACTTGACATAGTAATTGCTTTATCACCCTTATATTGAATGACACTTGCATATGACAAGGTTTTAAACTTCTCTTTGTGACTATTAGATTGTTTCAATCAACTGGGAATTCTGTCACAAGTGGTAAAGTAATTATGAGATTGATTAAACCTTTCTAATAGGGCAAGTAATTTTTGACAGATTTGTTGTCTGAGACCTGGTCTCAAGACTAAGTTAAGTCAGCAGACAGCAGAAATTGAGTAATTTTCATTTATAATAATTATAAATTGAATAATTTTCATTTATAATCATTATAAATTGAATAATTTTCATTTATAATAATTATAAATTAAGTAATTTTCATTTATAATAATTATAAATGAAAATTACTCAATTTCTGCTGTCTGCTGACTTAACTTAGTCTTGAGACCAGGTCTCAGACAACAAAATTGATATTAAACTAATATCCAACGGCCATTAAAGGGTGCCTGTGGCCTCAAATTGAGATACTCTACTCCTGAGGCTTACTGTTGCCTAAAGACAATAGCTACTGTGACAGTTTTTTGTCCCTTTCTAAGGAAGGTATCTCATTCAGAGCTATTTATTTAGTGAGCTTGTTTCTCACTAGAGGCAGTTCTCAAGCAGTGGTGGTATGTCTCAATTAAAGCTTCTGACTTTTATTTAGGTGTGGTAAACATAGATCTAAACTAATATTTTAAAGAGGTTTTGTTTGTAAGTTTGTATGGGGGTAATTTTTGAAACTACTGATCCAATTCTGAACATTCTTTCACTAACAGGAAGCTACATTATCCCCGAGGGTCTAAGGCTACATTTAAAATTTTCCCATAGATTAATTTCCGTACATAATAGGAGCAAAGCCGGAAGCAATAGCTTGTATTTACGATACATAACGAAAGAGTATTTTTCTACAAGGAAATTGGTTCTTGAAAATTATGATGCTTAATATTCAATAATAATGGGTTCTTACAAATTGGTTTTCAGTTTCAAGTTTAATTTAATTTGTTTGTGAGCTTTCAGAAAAATATTTTAAATTGTCCTGTATATCTCTGCTAATATCAAGGATGCTTCAGTAGAAACACAGCTCAGTATAGAAGTGGCTAACATTACATGAATGTCTATTTTTGAATGTTTAAGGAAGTTTCCTGTTTTTGTACTGAGAGTTATTATTCTTATGTGGGTGTACACCTCTGCCTAACCCTTCGGGGATTACAGGCATGATGTTATGTGTTATGTTAAGTATTATTCTTAAAAATCCTTCTCTTATTCTATTTGTGCAAAAAATGTTATAAACAAGAATCAACTTCACAGGTGAGTAATAAATTGATGAATAGCAGTTAGAGTCTTTAAGTGTACATTTAAAGCAGTACAATTGCTGCTTAGTAACAGTATGTAATTGAATTTAGTTAAGGGCAGAAATATTCTTACTCATTACTGTACACGTTGAAATTATAACTAACTTAGGCACTGACCTGAAGTACTACCGAGGTCACAGATGTTCAAACCACTTTTCACCCTTTAAATGGCCTGAGTAATAAGGTTGAAAAAGTGGTAGACCGTAAGTGAGAGTGGTAGTACATGTAATTCTCCTGGATAATTTTTCCCTCATTACCATCAGTTGATCCTTTTCCCAGCTGTTTCCCCTAAAACAGAAATAATACATAATTTTTTTTTTTTTTGTTATTATTTCGATAATTATTAATAAATAAACTAAACTAACTAAACTACACAGTTGGGAAAAGGTTAGCATCAATATAAATGGAGCAATTTCATCCTTTTTCTTTACCCTGCGAAACATACTACCGTGATAAGAATATGTGTGTTTTAATCCAGGTCACAGTCTAACTTTGTGCCAAATTTTATCAAAATGTTTTTAATGAGCCCTAAAGGCATGAACAGTAAAAGACAGGCAGTAAGATAGAATTCATTCCACATGGATAATATTATTATGGATTTAGATAAGATGATTCTACATTAACGGGTCTTTAGTACTTAGTATAGGAAAAAGTAATTTTAAAAACCAAAATTATTTTAATTAAATCCGCTACCAAATCGAGTTAACTACATCGTAGGCATAAAACAGTCTAATTACCCATGGTAACCATAGTTTTATCCCATCATTTTACTAAAATGTATCCTTATTGGGTCTTATATTGTTATTGAGGAAACAAATACCAATTTAAAATAATAATAATGGGTTAGTTTAGCTTTTGTGGTTCAAACCAAAGGAAACTTTAGTTGGGAACATGAATTTGGTCTGTTCACATATTTGTAGCAAGTGCTCTGGGTGAGTATTTTATTGAGTTTTAGTATAAAAATAATATTTATTTAATATAATGTGATTTTCAAATATAATTTTTGTGATATTGATGGTTTATTCTATCTTTATCTTTAGAAATGTGGAAATATCTTGAGTTTCTAAAGATTTTTTTCGTTTGTGCTCCAATTAATTTAAACTGAGATGTTAATTAAATAGCTAACTCTCTCGAAGGATTAATATATTGTATTTTGATTTAAATAAATTTGATTTGTAACAATCTTTTTTATAATAAGTAGGTATGCAGGGTGTAATAAAAAAAATATAATAGTTTTATAGTATAGTATTTATTTATTTCTCAATGGTACATTGAGATCTTACATTAAATTTTGTTTCACACATACTACTATTGCTGTAGAAATATTAAATAATAAGCTATGCATGGGCTATGTACATTTCAAGAATATTATACTTTATAATTTTGAGACTGGTTAAGATTAATTCAAAATACATTATTTATAATACAAAAAAGTCAATGGTTAATTAAAGAATATAAATCATAATGTAAAAAAATAAATAAATCACAATGTCAAAAATATAAATCATAAAGTCAAAATAAAAATTACTATGTCAAAAAATTCACAGTAATGTCAAAGTACCAATGACATTATTAAGATCTTAATACAATATCAAAATGTATGATTTAAAAAATCATTGACGGATTAAAAACACATCTCTAAGAGCCAAGTAACATTCTCAGGGCTGGTAGTATTTTTTTTATAAATTTTAATTGTCATACAACTGGCATTTCTACTGCATAATTGCAATCTCTAAACAGGTACCAATCATTTTCCGACATTTCTTTTGTTTAGTCTTTTGGAGACTTGTTCATTAAATAGAAATAAATGTTTTTTTTTTACAAATAGACAAACTTCAAAAATATACAGATATGGAGTGGGAGAATTTCGAATTTCTTAAATAATGCCTGCAATGGTCAAAATATTCTGGTCTACTCATGGCTCTGATACATTTTTTTTGCACTATGAATGCTCTTTCCACGTCCACCGAATTACCCTATATCACTAGACTGTAACGCTAAATAATACCCATGATACGAGGGCGGGTCAATAAGTCCGTGACTTTTGGAATAAAACACAGATTTTTTGATAAAAAAATAATTTTATTTTTCAACGTAGTCTCCCTTGAGCTCTATACACTTTGTCCAACGCTTCTCCAATTTTTTTATCCCTTCCAAAAAAAATGATTTGTCGAGGTCCTCAAAATAGGCCTTTGTTTGCGAGATGACTTCATCATTGGAGTCAAATCTTTTTCCACCAAGCCATTTCTTCAGGTTTGGGAACAAGAAGTAGTCGCTCGGAGCCAAATCTGGAGAATAGGGCGGATGAGGGAGCAATTCATAGCCCAATTCATGGATTTTTGCCATGGCAACTGCACATGTGTGCACCCTTGCATTGTCTTGGTGGAAAAGAACTTTTTTCTTGGCCAAATGAGGTCGGTTTTTTTTCAAATCGTCATTGAATCGGTCCAATAAGTTGGCATAATATTCCCCATTGATTGTTCTTCCCTTTTGAAGGTAGTCAATGTGGATTATCCCGCGTGCATCCCAAAAAACAGTCGCCATAACTTTATTGGCTGACAAACCCACCTTGGCCTTCTTTGGCGCCGATTCACCCTTAGAAACCCACTGTTTTGACTGTTGTTTGGTTTCTGGTGTGTTGTGATGGATCCATGTTTCGTCCACGGTTACAAAACGGCGCAAAAACTCCTCCATATTGCGATTAAACAACGCCAAAGCTTCCTGTGAAGTTGTTACACGATTGCGTTTGTGGTCGACTGTGAGCAAACGCGGCACCCATCTTGCGGAAAGCTTTCTCATGCCCAAGTGATCATTCAAAATTGAAACCACTGAGCCATGCGAGATCCCTACGGCTTCCACAATCTCTCGCACTTTCAATCTTCGGTCGGTCAACACCATATCGTGAATTTTTTCGATTGTTTCGGGTGTAGAGACCTCAACTGGGCGTCCAGGACGTTCGGCATCTTCAGTGCTTGTACGGCCACAACGAAATTCAGTAAACCACTTTTTTACCATTGAAATCGATGGTGCAGAGTCCCCATAGTATTTATCAAGTTTAGCCTTGGTCTCGGTAATGGTTTTTTTTCGCAAGAAATAATGCTTAATAAGCACACGAAATTCACTTTTTTCCATTTTCTCCTCAAATTAGTGAGTAGTCTGATAAAAATAGCTGTCAAACACAAACTAACTGACGCAGCAAGTTTAAATTTTGACAGGAGTCAACTGACAGATGCCTGTTGACAGGAGCAGTGTTGCTGTTTCAGTAAAGAGGTCAGAAATTCAAAAAGTCACGGACTTATTGACCCGCCCTCGTAGGCATTAAGGACTGTTTTCTACTGGACACTAGTCTTATCTTGCAAAGAGCATGTACAAACTTATCAAGCTTACTGCATACTCTTTCTACATGTTCCTTCCAGTTTAATTTATTGTCAATTACTATATCTAAAACTGACAACTTACATGTTTGTAATTGAACTATTTTTGTTTTGTCAATATTAACATGAAGATTACTGTCTGATTATTTATGATAATTAGAAACTTACATTATATTATTACACAATAATATTAATTAAAATTATGATTAAAAATAAAATGAATAGTGCTATAATTAAATGACAATGTAAATATATCCTTGTATTGATTGTATGAAAGTAAATAATTTTATTCATTGACAATTATTCATTAACCATTTATTAATTGTTATTAATTATAATCAATAGTGAAACTAAATAATATCTATGAAAACAAACACATACAATTTGTTTAAATAATGATTTGAATTGATCGAGATTGCCTTGCAGTGCCTACAAACCCATAATAAATGATAAAAGAATGAATACCTAATAAAGCCCTTAAAATAATGAGACTCATCTACATAAAATTATTATAGAATTATTTACCTTTAATTGGAAGCACAGTTAAGGAAAACAGTCATTAGGAAACATAAAGTTACCTAAATATCTCTAGGATAATAATATTTAATAGTAGGCAGACTGATATCAGTAGCATGCTATGAGCGAGTGTGACAGAGCTGAAAAACATATTCTACGACACTTGGCAATAGTGGAAGAATTTTTGAAATTGAATGAGTAGATTCCGCCAACACGAACTAAAACACGAACACAATTTTGTTATTTCCCACAAAACGCAAAATTCGTTTATTAAAGGGTATTTAAGTTAAAAAGCGTGTTGAATAACCAGTCAACGCTCGTCTTAGCACCGAGAGATGAAAATCTAACGGCTGCTTTTGTCTATGGCCTAGATAAAAGCCAGCTGTTAGGTTTTCAGCGTTCCACACTAGGCAGCTGTTTAGTGAATAAATGCTTAGTTTAGAATTAGCTATGCATTAATTCAGCTTCGCCCAGTGATAGTCAATAACAAGAATGTATGTGGTATACTAAAACTAAAAAGCCGACTACTGAAAAATCACGCTCTAATTAAATTAGGGGTTTACAAGGTAAAATCGACTCCCCCTATTGTTAAAGTCGGTTAAAATGTAGACTATGTTACCCGGGCCATAATAAAGAATCGATTGACACCTTATTCATCTAAATCGGATGAATAGTTTAGGCGCCACGGAGGAATATACGTAAATACAAATATATCTACATACATAGGCTGCTAAAATCATAAACTTCTTCCTTTTGGCTTCGTCGTAGTCGGGTAAAAAGGGCATTTGTCTAATAATATATATATGTTACCGGCCAAACCCGATTTCAGGCCAAACTAGACACTCTGACTCTGACTGGGTTAGGTTAGGTTAGAACTGTGACCCACCACGCGCGAGCCGAGGGCGCATAGAAGGCTGATGAGCCCCACAGCAAAGTTGGGCGCATTGTAATTGCTTTGTTTGTGTTCACGTGAACTGGTTTGGCCTAGGACAAACTAGTTTGGCCTGAAATCGGGTTTGGCCGGTAACATATATATATTTTATGCGGTCAACAATTCTGTACAACTTTTACCTTAACCTACCGTACAAAGAATAATGTAAGGATCCAGGACACTTATATTTCGAAGACTAATCCAACAACAACTGGCGAAATCTCGGTGTACTATATGGTACACCTCGGCATAACCCTTCGGGAATTACAGGCGTAATGTTATGTTATCTCCAATAACCACCTTATCTTTGCAGGTACTCGACCACGAGCACCCAACGCTCACGGCCGAAGAGAGCGCCCTGCAATATGTGGAGTCCCTGTGTCTTCGACTCCTCGCCTTACTATGTGCTGTGCCCTCGCCGCTTACTGTACAGGTAATATTACTATGTCAATATGAGAATCCTTAAGCCATATTAAATTGAGAATATTACCGAAGCGCATACATTTACTGGTTTAATTTTAAAGTTGTACCAGAGAATGTTTGCGCTTCAGTAATCTTCCGGTGCCAGAATTGACATGAACGTCACGCCACAGAGTATTAGCCTTTGAATGTGTCTCTTGAGTGCGTCATTCAATATGTGGAGTCACTGTGTCCCCGACTCCTCGCCTTACTATGTGCCGTGCCCTCGTCGCTTACTAAACAAGTAATTTAATGACATTACCGAAGCACAAACATTTTCTGATTTAACTGTACGGTTAAGTCGGAAAATATCAAATATAATAGGAAAAAGATAAACTATTATAGTATTGGTGGTATGGAACACTTAGTGTGATTCCGATTCGCCTTTTCCTTGTAATATAAGGGGCGTTACACACATGTACCTACGGTCCGGCATGATTCAGGACAGCCTTGCGGCTCAACCGAATATATTATGTAGATGAAAAGTTCAGGAAAAAAATGCCCGGCTTAACTCGACTTGTGCCGACTCGAACGTGATTCAGATATACGAATATGTGTAGTATATATTATTGGTTCGGATCAGTTTTGTTGTTAAACAGACATTTCTCGATCTAATGTTCTTGTACACGAACAAGTACGTATGTATATCCCTTAATTTATCGTGGTTCTCAACTTTGACCAGGTCTTGAAATCATTTTTAACCATATCGTTTTCCTCCAGGATGTGGAAGAGCGAGTGGCCCGCACGTTCCCGACCCCCCTAGACAAGTGGGCCATCACCGAGGCGAGGGACCTCGTCACCATAAAGCGACGCAAGCCCATGATACCGTGCGATAAGCTGCATCATTTGCTGCAGAAGGTAAACTATAAGTCATTATCATTTCATCCGAAAAGGGACCTTAATGTGGGGGGGATAACATTCATTCTTAAACTTGGGTTTCTTGAGAAAGTGGTGAAAGAAGAGCTGCAAAGTTTGGTCTTGTGGTCGCGCTTGATTGCTAAGCGTCTCCGTTTAGTGTTATTGAGTTTCTCAGCAGAAGCCGAGAAGGCTTTAGTTTTGCTTTGGAGTATCTTGTGCCTGATCTTACCAAGGGGTACCGTATTACCCAGTACTAACTGGGTTGTGGAGGTCAGATAGGCAGTCGCTCCATGCAAAATACTGTTATTCAGCTGCATGCGGTTAGACGGTAAGGGAGTGCACCTGCTTGTGCACACACTCGTGCACTATAAACTCAATTATCTTAGAAACGTATCTTTATCGACTGCCTCGTTAGTCTAGTAGACGCAAGCGCGACTGCAGTGTTATTGGGTTTTTCCATCAGGAATTTCTCAGTAGCAGCCATGGAGCCTGGATTCGTGCCCGGTTGATGGCAATTGGCCGCCCCCTATTACTTGGGACTTAAACATAACCGGTGAAATGTGGTGGGTGTACTTGTAAGGTACACCTCTGCCTAACCCTTCGGGGATTACAAGGCGTGATGTTTGTGATTATTACCCATAACATGATTATTACCTTCCCCAGGAGGTCCTTCTCTACAAAATCGACGTATCAGTCTCGCAGTTCATAACGGCGGTGCTGGAGTTCATGACGAGCGACATCCTGCGACTCGCCGGCAACTATGTCAAGAAGATCTCGCAGAAGTCGGGCTATGACACCATCACGTGCCGGGATATCAAGACTGCTATGTGCGCCGATAAGGTTTGTGACAAATATTCTAAGGGTGTTATCACACCAATCGATAGATCGTCGATCGATGGTAGAAAGGATTACACTAACGAGAGAAACTATCAATCGACTTCGACTAATCCATTCTACCAGCGATCGATTGGTGTGGTAACACCCTATTTCACCCTGATACAAATCAGACGAGTTGCGGTCAAGTGCAAGCCTATTTAGTGTAAACAAAAATCTTCACCTCGTTGGTCTAGTAGGCGCAAACGCGACTGCTGAGCATGAGGTCCTGGGTTCGATTCCCAGTTCAGGCAGTCTTATTAGATTTGTTCATTAGTAATTTCTCAGTAGCAGTCACGGAGTCTGGATTTGTTCCCGTTTGATGGTAATATGCTCGCTACTACATGGGACTCAACAGAACTGGTGAAATGTGGGTGTACTATTAGATACACGTCTGCCTAACCCTTCGGGGATTACAGACGTGATGTTATGTGTCAACCCAACCATTTTCTTCCATCCCCGCAGGTTCTAATGGACATGTTCTACCAAGAATCCGAACTGGCAACCTCTGAAACTTCTAACAGCGGCACAGAGCGTCGCGGGCGCCGCGGTTCCCTCTCGTACGCGGAGCTAGTGCGGGACCTGCTCACTGATGAGAAGCATTTCTTGAGGGATCTAAACCTTATCATCAGGGTTTTCAAGGACGAGCTGGAGAAGATTCTGGATAAGGATAGTCGGGTGAGTAAACGTCAAAAGACATACCCTTAAATCCTGAACACAGCTGCAGCGGCAGCAGGAATACTAGACCCTCCACGAAGCCGTCAACCAAACATTCTGTACATCCAACGAAGTAACTCTACGCAAAAATAATATCTGGGAAACGACTTCTTTATTTGGGGTGAAAAATCACGTTTTATTTAAAGTAAACGTTACTGTTATTTTGTCCCCAGGCAATATCGTTAATATTCGGCAACATTGTGGACATCTACGAGCTCACGGTGACTCTGCTCGGTAACCTAGAAGACGCGATGGAGATGTCACAAGACTCGCCCACTCCTTACATCGGCAGCTGCTTCGAAGGTACGTCATCATCAGCCAGACTAGGAACTGACTCCGAAATACTGGTAGTCAACTGCATCGGGTGCAGCTGAATACCAGTAGTATAGCAGTAGTACTTTACATGGAGCGACTGCCTATGTGACCTCCACAACCAAGTTACTGGGTCATATGGTGCCACGTAGTAAGACTGGTGGCAGAGTTTCGGGCTACCGACTACCCGTGACGACTGTCTCAATGAATCCGCTCTTTAGCCGTCGCGAATGGTTCGTCATGCATGCCTCAAGCTGAGCACGCAAACAACCATGCCGGCTCGCACTGAAGCGGCGTTCGCAACGATCGTATGACACGAATACTTACTGTGAGCACACACGTCCACACAGTCCGAGGCATGCGAGACTAACCATTCTTAACGCACTCCTCGCAATGTCTGTACGCGGCTCAATACGTTTTATGTGCCTCTTTTCGGTACAAATCAACTTTCGCTCAGTATTACGCCGTGTTGCAATGGTTGGGAATAGTATGGGGATCTTGTTCCAACGTGATGCTGTAATTGAGTAAACTAATTGTGTGAATTTTAGGTTTGCTGTATTTTATATTGTATTGTTACAGAACTGGCAGAAGTAGAAGAATTCCGTGCGTACGTCCGCTACGCCAACATAGTCACTAGGAAGGAGTCGCGGGAAGCGCTACAGAGCATTGTCGACGATCCTGTGGTAAGTTAACAATACTCACAAATGTACATGTATACATATTATGTGTGGATATTTTTTGACAAATCTCGGAGCTCGAAGGAGCTCGTGGCTAAATAATAACAGCCGCTCGGGTCGATCTTTAGGTTATGCCGTGCTTGCCTAGGTTGGTCTGTGGATGGGTGACCGCCCATTACATACCGAATTTCCTCCGTGCCTCGGAAAGCACGTTAAGCCGTTGGTCCCGAGTGTCATTTGTAGATCTTTGACAGTCGTTAGACAGTCAGTGGCCCGAAAAACCTGACAACCAGTCTTACCAAGGGGTATCGTATTACCCAGTACTAACTGGGTTGTGGAGGTCAGATAGGCAGTCGCTCCATGTAAAATACTGGTATTCAGCTGCATCCGGTTAGACTGGGAGCCGACCCCAATTTAGTTGGGAAAAGGCTAGGCAGATGATTTTTTGACAAATCTTCTTCTAGTTCTATTAAGTAAGCTGAATTGTCAATAAGCTGGCCATATTATTAGCTACTAGCGGTCCGTCCCGGCTTCGCACGGGTGCCTATGTTACTCAGGGATAATGTATTGTATGCAAAAATTCTTTCTTCAACAGAAAATTGTGACAGAATTTTTTAAATCGGTCCACTAGTTTTTGTGTTTATTCGTTACAAACATACAAATCTTTCCTCTTTATAGTATTAGTGTAGATTTGATCAGCAATCAATACATTTACCATCATGCAAAAATCATTGCTTTACGAATCCTTAGAACACCCACAGACTGGGTGGACTGCCGACTTCGCATCGTGGCTGGTTTATATTAATGGATTTGAGAGGCTTTTTCTCGAATTGTCGAGTGCTATCGGCTGGTGATGGTGCTTAGTTCTTAAGAATAATAAGGAAATCACCTTAAAGAAACCAGCATGTCCTAGAACCAAATATTTCAAAGACAAGTGGGATCGTTGTAGGCTGGTTAATAGGCTAACTGTACTATACACCTCTCCCTTTCAGACAATACCTCAACCTAAAATTATCTGTCTTTCCAGCTATCAGAACGCCTGGACACAGCCGGTCACGGGTTCCGCCTAGCCGTCAAGTACTACCTGCCCAAGTTACTGCTGGCTCCGGTCGCTCACGTGTTCTTATACCACAACTATGTGTTAGCACTGCTGCAGATCGCGCCCGCTAGTGAGGACCGCGAGAGCTTCAAGCAGGTCGGTGCACTATCTTCTTCCTTCTTTTTAGGTACGACTAGCTTCTGTGCGCGGTTTCGCCTGCGTTACTTGGATAAAACTGAAGCCTACTACTGTGGAAGTTTGAAAACAAACTGCAACAAACTGACAGGGTGCATTCAGCTCCTTATGTTGAATCATATTTCACCGGATTTTTTGTTTTCAGTTACTATTCCTTTATTTCAATGTAAAATTAAATTCCCTGTACGCAGCACTCCATTTATGTAAATAATACGGCTAAAATAAAAAATACAACTATGAATGTTAAAATACTCTAACGAACGACGCGTGAAATCAGCTGTTCACTTCCTACAGCTACAGAGTTCATCGAACTAATCGTCGCGCTTGCCGTTCGCTACGTGCGTTTTGCCACGGTAACGATACATTGCATATGAGGAAATAAAACAAATCAAGTTTATTGGATTCCCATAACATTCCTAAAAATAATTTCTTGTACCGGTCATCTTAGTATGATATACTGAATTCACCCCATCAGTTTGTGGAGGGCTGTCCCTTACACCCTGTATGGCCATCCAGATTAATGTACCTTTCAATTGGTGAAAGAATTTTTCAAAAAGGTGCCGTAGTTGCGCAGATTACCCTGCGCATACATACAAACTTACAAAATTGGCTCTGGCACACATCGTAGCGCATTTACAATGTGTTACAGAAAATTGAATCGTTTATGCAGTAGTTAAATGAGCACACCAAAACTCGATAACCACCCCAGAAAGCCATCGAATGTAGTTGTGGACGAAATCGGTTAGATGGCATCGTCATCTTCATCACCAGTGGTCCACATTAGGCCTGGATCGAAAGAGAGAGGCCTTTTCCCAGCAGTGGGATGACGCAGGCTAACAGCCTGCAGTCTGAATTTATACCCGGTTGAAGGCAATAGCCTTACCCTCTATTACTTGGGACTTCATATAATTGGTGAAATATCGGTGGGTGTTCGCCAATCCCAAAGTGTTCAGGAATATCAGGCGTGATATTATGTGTTTTTTTTTTTTTTTGTTTAAGTAACATAATATTTTTCTCATTATATAATATTTTATATTTGGCAACCCCTTTTTGTGTTATTTTATCACTTTTTTTTTGGTAACATTGTCAATCAATCTTTACTCTTCCTACATTTTTTTATTTTGTTTTATTTTTGTTATCTTAATCATGTTATTACAGATTACTCCTGCAGCTGAAGACAGAGAGAGCTTTAAACAGGTCAGTTTGCTACTTTAAGGGTATGAAGGGTCAATTTGGGGTAAATAGGGTCCAATTAGGGTATTAAGAATCTTTTGTATTGTATATTGGGCTGGTGACAACTCCACGTTCAAAACACGCATTTTGCGTACGATTTTTTTTAAATTTTATTTTTTATTAAAGTTTAATTTTCTTCTTTTTTATGTGATTTCATTTTGTGTTTTTGTCGGCAGGTGGAATGCAATCTTCATCCAATCAAAAAGTTACTAATCAAAGCATTAGGAAATGGACCAAAAATGTGAGTATAAAATAAGTTTGAACTTTCTTCTCGATTGCAGCGGGTGATGCGGCCAGCCCAGGTCGTAGCCACGCGGAGTGCGAGTTCCCTGAAACTAAAAATGCCTATGTTTCGAGTTATACAGGTGTGATTTTATTCCATATTTTCAATGATTACAGGGACGCAACACTACGCATGGCGAGCAGAACGCGACGGCAACTAGCTATAGAGAAATGCAACGAGCTGGCCCGGATAGTGGACAACTGGGATATCAGGGATATCGGACAGTGCTGCAATGAGTTTATCCGAGGTTCATTAATAATGCTATCAACCATTAAGTTTAAAAACAAAAGCACATATTTCTCCATGAATTTAGTCATTTACATAACAAAAACAGATCAATAAACTTTTCTACTTACTAAAAGCACGATATCGCATCGTTTTTTAATGTTCTTGATCTATCTTTTGCGAATACTTTGGAATTTTTGACGTCAATACAGCACGTGTCAGAAAGACGCGATACTAATTTGAAAAGTGCGCACAAATTGTGCAGACTATTTTTGCGGACGTTTCCGAGTGTTTGTGTCTTTGGTATTTTATATATCAAATCAAATCATTTATTAACAGATCTTCCAATCCAATTTGTTAGTAGTAATAATAATAATGCATACACATCGTAAACACTAGTGTTAGTACTTAACAATGACGGTAGACGGCACAGTGACGGTATGGTGTATGGCATATATCAATAAGTAGTAAGAAAAGATGATAAATAATTTATGCGACGCAATATAACCTATATATTACTCGTAATGTGTTAGTTTGTGTCAAATGTACTTAGGCCAAGATCTCTAGCTAAAGTATAATAAAATTATAGTAAGTAAACGTTTTAGGTCTTGCCTTTATTATTTTGTTTATTTCTTTGTTTTAAGTATCTTGTTCTTCTGTCATATTGATGGTACATCTTGTGATGTCAAATTACTTATGTTTAACATTAATATTGTTACAGAGGACACGCTGTCCAAGATCGGCCCGGGCAAGCGGATAGCGGAGCGACGCGCGTACCTGTTCGACGGGCTACTGCTGCTGTGCAAGCCTATTACTAGCATTGTGAGAGGATTTTATACTATAATATTAAATGAGCAATATTTGTATAGGTACAAGGTGATTGGTAATTGGGTGCATTCCTTGAAATGGGTGATACTAGACCTTATTTGCAACAATTTTTACCCAATAACTTGTGGTCCAAACTGGGTAGTTTTTGAGAAATCTAACTTTTGAAGTTTTTGAAAATTTTCCACCTCCACCATAAAGTGCTGATTGTGAGTAATCTACGCGGTTCAGGATGTTAAACGAATAAATCCTTCTAAAACCAACTTGCCAAAAAGGTGGAAGATGTACCATTTTGACAAATTTTGCGCAGTAGCCCATCGCTCAGCTACTGCACCAACCGTGCCGTCAAATTACAACTTGACGCTCGTCGGAATAAAGTTCAAAATACAATAACTGGCACAAATGTTTAGGGCTGAACGACTTAGCCTTGTATCTAAGTGCTACACCCACATAACCTACCCCTTTTAACGTATACCATCATTGCTAACGCCCGTATCTTCATCCCATTAGGTAGTGAACAGTAGCGGCAGCGGCTCAGGTTCGGGCGGCGCGCAACAACTCAAGCTCAAGGAGAAGCTGCACATCAGGAAACTGGAACTCGTCGATAGACCTGATGCTGAAGGTATTTATATGCAGAATATATATATAGAACCGAACTGAACTAAAGGTTAAGCTACACTTGCCGAGATCGGTCCGTGGATTGGTGACCATCCATTATATTTCTATACTATATTTGGATCGGCTTAGGTTCCAGTATTTTACATGGCGTGGTAACCTTTGACAGCTGGAAGCAACGGTTTCCGAGGCTCGACGCGGTCTTGATTTAAAAGGAATAATAACGGCCACCCATCCTCGGAGCGACCTCGGCAAGCGTTGCTTAACCTCGAAAATCGACCCCTGCGGCTTTCATTATTTAGCCACTAGCCCCTCGTATGTAAGCTATAATAATTAAAACACCTCTCTTTTCTATCCCAGAGGGTCGTCACCTGGTGGAGCTGTGCCCTCGCGTGGGCCCCGCCGTGACTCTCTCCTGCGCATCCTGTGCTGAGAAGCGGAACTGGATGTGCGACCTTGTTATGCTGAACACCAAGCCTATGCTGGACCGGTTTCTAGACAGGTGAGGAGCACCATCACGCTGCACTTACTGTTAGCCTGCGCCATCCCATTGTTGGGCAAATGACTTCCGATCCAGGACTCATGTGGACCACTGTTCGTGAATTTAGCCAAGATCGACCCGCCATACACGAGGTCTGTCGTGAAACCTTTTTCAATTTATTTGCAGTCGACAACAGGAAACGACGCCCATCGCAGACTATGGTAGGGTATTCTTCCCCCACCGACTCGATCAACCTCGTTGACCGCGGCTGCTGGTCGTGAGGTCCTGGGTTCGATCCCCAGGCCGGGCAAAGTGTTGTGGGGTTTTTCCTTTCTCCGACGCACAGTAGAGCTCTGCCCCAGAGTGGGTCTCGCCGTGGCGCTCTCTTTCGCATCCTGTGCTGAGAAACTGAACTGGATGTGCGACCTCGTCATGCTGAACACCAAGCCTATGATGGACCGGTTCCTGGACAGGTGAGGGTCGTCATCATCAGCCTGTACTTAAAGCATAGACATCATCATGCTGGATATAGGCCTCTCTTTGCTTGTGCCAATCTCCACGTTCTTGTGCCGCCTCATCCAGGATTTACCCGCGATGGCAACAATGTCGTCTCCATCATGGAGTAACATGCACTAAGTGCCTGCTTGGGAAGTGGGTGCTTTGCTTGCTTCTTTAATTATTGTAACACCTCCGTCTTCTATCTTTCCAGCATACTCCTCGACCTGGAGCGCAAGCACCCTCTGAAGCTGCCCCCCGAGTCCCTGTACCGGTTCGCGGTCCCCGACTCGCCCGACAACATAGTGCTAGAAGAACATTCCGCTGCAAGACATCAGGGCAATGCTCCCGTGCCGCTTATTAAGGTACCTCTTACTTATAGAAAATTGTTAAGGATCGTTTGCAACACTAATCATAAAATGCATTTAGCACTAAACCTATATACAAGGTGTAAACGGACCCCTCACGAAGCCAACCAAGCATTCTGTACTTCAAACTAAGTAATTCTGCGCAAAAATTATTGCTGGGATCCGACTTCTGTTTTTATGGTGCAAAATCACGTTTTACGGTAGGACTCGATGTGCACTCAACACATTGTGTTGATGGATGCATTGAATAGTACGGGTGTCGTGCACAGGCAGAATGTACTCGGATCCTATTATATAATTTAACAACTTATTTTTATGTACCTACCTACATTCTAAGCAAATAAAGACCTATTCTATTCTATTCGTGGAGGTATTTAAAAGTAAAGTTATAAAAAAACTTAAATTAAAAAAAAAAAACTTGTGGAAATGTTCGAACTTTGACCCTCAATATCTTCGTAACTAGAAGGTATGGTCTAGATAAAAAATATCGCAATGACGGGCAGAAAAAGTGCCTTTCGGCTTCGTTAAGGGTATTTTTACCCCCATTACGCTATACTAATATCATAAAGAGGTATAGTTTGTAGGTTTGGATGTAGAGAGTAATCTTCGGAACTACTGATCCGATTCCGAAAATTATTTAACTAATAAGAAGCTACATTATCGTTGAGCTCCCATGGGCTTACATCCGACCACAATTCGAGGGAAGCCGCGTGAGAAATCTAATTTAAAATTTAATTCAATTTCTGTCAATCAATTAAAGTTGACAGAACGAATGATGTTTTAAATAAGTTTAGCGTTAAATGCATTTAGTGATTAGTGGTGCAACCGGGCGTAAACGTAAAGAATGTTTCATCTTTCATTAATTCTTTGATAATGAAGTATGAACTAAAACAGCGAAAATAAGAATTAGTTATTGAGTATTTTACTGCTGTGCTGATCCTCCTTCGGTATAAGAGTTATACAACAATAACAATGGAAGAAAGGAGTAACAGGAATAAGCAAAACAAGAAAGTTATTATACGATATGTTAAAAAAAACCCTTTTCGATCCGAAAGGCGTATTTAAAATGTTCTCAAAAGTAAACATAGCTCGTCTCATCATAGACCTCATCTATCGCTTTCCATTAGGCGTGATCGAGGTCAAGAGCTGGCCCATTTATAATAAAAAAGAAAACACAGTAAAGAAAAACAAAAAAAATTTACGAACTTTTAAAACGTGACAAAACCACCTTTGGCATTAGTATGTGCGATCGTCAATTGTTAGCTTATGACGTCACTACCCGAGTAGCGACCGGAGTGTCGCCACCCGCGCCACGTGTTGCCATGTAAATTTCCTCATTTTAGTACATTCTATTAAATTTTTATCCGGTTTTTTTTTACTTGTTGTTCAAAAAGGATAACATAAATATAATCTAATCTCGATACTTAATAATACCCTCATGGATCGGACAGGTTTTGTATTTATGCAAAACATTGACACCGCTCAGAGCATCAAGTAAACTTAGGTGCACAGTTCCAATTTATTCTTTTCTATGGAAAAGAACCGACAAGAAACTCTATGATTTTTCTTTCAAAATAACAGAATTTTACAATGTTCTGTCAATACAGTGAAATAAGCTTACAGCTTGTTTTGAACGTATTTCTTAAATTCCGGATTTTTACTTACATTTTTCATATCATACTTTTAATTGTACAAAACTGGCTTTGCGAGTAGTGTTTACGGCTGGCGTATAGCATATTGCGACTCGTCTTTTTAAAATAAGATTTAGAAAACACGTTTATATTTTAAAAACTATTTTTCTTTCTTTTTAAAAATTTTGACTCCGTATGGTAAGACAATTTTTATTTTTTGTATAAACCTTTAAATGACTCGAATCGATTCTGTAAACTAACACTTAGTTTAAGAAAATTGTTACTAACCCGTTAAGAGCATTGATTTTTTTTTATATTGTACTGAAATTATATCCCTATTTTAAACCCGCCATCTGAAGATAGACACTAACACGTAATTTTGTAAAAGGAAGAACGCATACGATTAAACTTATACTGTCACTTACGGGATATCTTCCATGATATCTTCCATTTCACGGAAGATATCCCGTAAGGGACAGTATAAGTTTAGTTGTAAACCGTGAAAGCTTAAAACACCGCATACAATTTTAAATAATTGGCTCGTAAAGCTGAAAAGAGTTGTCGAGAATAACATTTAATACTAACTACTGACGACGACTCATATAGTCACAAAAGTTGTCGTCGGTCCTCAGAAAATGGTCGTTAGCGTTTGGTTGTAAACGAAGTAAGCGCTTTAATCGTAAAATGACGGTATTTTCGTTAAATCTGTAATGTATTTTTTTAAATCTTGCCTTTTTTTTGTAATTCTTAATTTTTTTGAAAAGATAAATTACCCTTATCTCCATCTCAAATTTCGCCCATATTTGTTTTAAGGTTAACGGATTTTTGTTAATTTGAATTGTTGTAATACTAACATAGAGTAAGAGTTACTAACACTTATTGTGAACGTCGATGTCAGAGTAATATGTATTTTTTTTTTTAAAAACCTTGCTCCACACTAGGTATTTCTCCTGTATCGTGGGTGCGTTTACAAACATTAAACTCACACAAACAGCCAGACCCGGAACAACAACCTGTAGATCATACAAATATTTGTTCCGTGCGGGTATCGAACACGCGCCAACCGTGCCGTCAATTAAATTTTATCCACTTCTAAATATAATTGATAACGCTTCGAAAACGTACCTACATGTACGCTCATACTAGCAAGATTAATATACATTCATATACAAATTTTCAAGCTATAATCTACCTTCATTTCATCCTTATACTTCATCCCTTCAAATGTTTATAGTAAAGACCCAGGGAACCCGCCAACTGCCAAGCGGTTTTCAACCTTACGCGGAACTACTGCCTTCATATGCTAAGTAGGACTCTAATCCCTAACAGAAGATCTAGACCAGAGTCTAGATCAAGCTAGGTCGTTTGGTTTCCTAGGGCGAACGTCCGACTTCGCCGACGCCGTGCTGCGAGCTGACCCGTATCTGTAATTGGCCGTGCCGCAAGAAGGTGCGAGGGAGACGGCGATAGGCGGTTGTAGGGGGAGTGAGCAGGATGGAGGATGGTGACACCGACGGCTAAGCTTGGATGTAGCTTGGAGTCCTGCTTCGACAGATTGGAGTATTCTACAGCTACGGCGTACCAAGTATCTCTGTAACTTGCAATTTTTATAGCTGTGTTCACATTGGTGACTTTTCAACGTATTTACACGTATGTACTTTGTGCTTTATCAGCCTAAGGTTCATTATTATTTGCAAGTCATAAATGGACAAGCCTAGACTTTTACTTACGAATTTCAACTTTCGACTGAGCGTCGAAAGTTGAAATTCCAACTGCATGCTTGATTTCTTTTGCAATTTCCGCCGTCATTTGTTGATATTGGTGTCCGTTTTAATGTCACTAATGTGAACTCAGTTTTAGAATGTATACGCGGTGGACGGGACACCGACAGCATTCCGAGCTCACGGAAAACACATGAGCCACATAAAAAAAATCATCGGTTATTAAGATAAAACTGCTGTTCCATACATTTTGACAGTATAGGTATTGCACTTTGGTAGGAAACAGCTGTTTTTTTTAATAAACGTTGAAAAATTTCTATGTGTGGGGGGCTCAGGATCATGTACTGAATACATACATGGTAACCGTTTTCGCGTCAGTGTCCCTTTCATCCTGTATACTATTGATGTAAACAAATGTGCATGTAACACTACCGTGGTTATTATCGGGGTTTCACGATTAGTTTGGAGTTTGAACTGAGGTTTTTTGAACGATTTGTGGAAGACGAAGTTTGAAACTATTCAGGGAACCCCGAAAGAGACACGTGTGTGCCAGGTTATAGTAAGGATTCCACCATGTCATAGTTTTTAAGTATACAACATTATTTTTAGTATATGAGAAACCTGAATATAGTTTGTTCAGAATAAGTAACTGAATCGATTCCAATATTTTTTAAACCATGTTATATGTCGTCCCAAAAATATTTAAAAAAAGTTACAAGTTGGACACCGAGCGACATTAATTACCTATCGCAATCATTTAGGTACCTACCGCCAAATTATTATTATCAATGAGCTCAAGACGACGCTGGAGGCGCGTGTGCGGGCGCGCTGCGTGGTGACCACGTTTTTGTGCGGACAACCAGGCAACAGAACAAGCTTATAACTTTGTGATTTTTCATGTTACAGTTTTGAAATTTTGTACATAGATTCTTTACATAAAAATACTAGACACGTGTTTCAGGTTTCGCATATACTAAAACTAATGTTGTATAGTCGTAGAATTAAACAAATGTTAACATTCCAGTAACTAACCCTATCAGCATTAACCCCTGCACTGCTCAACTTAGTCCACCTCATAGCGTCATATACCTGTAAACACGGCAGCGAACACGCTTGGCTAGCGAAGTAAATGGAAGACTAGCTCTTCAACAGAGATACAGCTTAGTCCCGATAAGTACTAACATTTTTTGTTTTTATCATATTGGTGAATTGTGAAGAAGACTTTTAAACGCACGGATCGGGATTTTGAGTATCTCTATCTCATTCTTCAGTCATTTAGCTAGCCTAGTGCGTCTAGCGTCTAGTGGTGTGATCGTCGGAATGCCGAGTCATAGGTCTCGAGTTCGAACCCGAGGCACGCACCCCTGATTTTTCGGATTTAAGTGCATATTGAATAATTATCACTTGCTTCGGTAAAGAACATCGTGAGGAAACCAGCATGCCTGATAGATATTTTCAAGTCAGAGGCATAAAAACTTTGACACCAGTTTAGGCACACCCACACGATAAAAAAAAGTCATTTAGTATAGCGAGAAGTCCGGTCGCAAGCATTAATTCGCTTCGGAAGCACTAACGTGCGATAGGACCTCTCACTTCAGTGAGTAGCCATTCTTAGTGTCAGAAAGGGAAAAAGATGCAAGAAAATGCTGATCTGTGCGTGTTAATGTTATTTTCACTCTGACTTGACGTCACGTTGTGGTAAGAATGTATCGAAAATCCAATGTGTAGTTCCATTAACTGGTTTTTCCACCCTCTAAATCAGAGCTGCTCCAAATTATTTTAAAGTTGGGCCAAAATTTTGATTTTTGTGTCAACCGGTGGGCCATCTAGTAGACTGCCATAGTAACGGTAGATTCCTACCTACTTAGCTTTTAATATTCAATTTCAGTTAGTTGCTCATTTTTCTGGATAATAAGAATAGGTTCATAAGGAGCCACAATTTTTTTCGATATAGTTTGAATTTTCTTTCAATCTTGAAATCTATTTCAAAAAGACTGTCGTCAGCTGACCACTTTTGGCGGACCAATTCAAATGCGTTGGTGGGCCACGTTATGGCCCACGGGTCTGGGGTTGAGCAGCCCTCTAAACCCACTGTCTATTTGATAAACCGGTTTCTCCACTCGCGGTTAACCAAGCGTTGTGGTACTGGCAATTTTTGTCTTTTTTTGGTTTTGTCATACACTGATCGCTATTATATTTTGTAATATCTTTAGGAATGACAAATAATATCTTCTAAATGTTAACTTTTGAACATAAATAAGCATGTATTTTTCTGATTGTTGTATATTTAAAGTAGTGTGTTTTAAGACCTTATAAAGGCTATGTTTATGTATACCTAGTACAGCAGTAGCGAAGGGTCAATTTTTGTAAGAGGTAAGCCGGAGTACATATCTTTAATGTGATTATATTATTTGTCTATAGAATACTGACTGTACCATTTTTCAAAGGGAATCCGGTAGGGATCAAGTTGTATGGAACCTTCGCCACTGTAGTACAGGGTTTTACTCTCTGTATATTAAATATGTCACTTGCCATAAGTCACCAAATTGTACCTTCAGATTTTTATAATTATTGGTATCATCTTGTACAAATGTTGTGTGTTAACTAGTCTTTGATTTAAAATAAAATGTACTCACTTGATGTGCCATCTAATCTAACCTTCTGGTAGATACTTTACTTTGTTCAATTGAGCTGCTACGGATTATAGGAAAGGAATATAAAGGGTGTAAATACACCCTAAATAAAGCCGAAAATCACTCGCTCTCCCTGTCATTGCGATCATATTTTTTGTTCTGGACCATAACTGGGAACCTTCTAGTTACGGAGATATTGAAAGTGAAAGTTCCAACTATTGCACACGTTCTTTTTTTAAATATAAGTTTTCAATGTTATAAGTTTACTTTAAATATCTCCACGACTCCTCTACTATTTAATGCATCCATCAGCACAATGTGTTGAGTGCGTTATATTGAGCGCTAACGTCAAAAAAAAGTCTTTTCCCAGCTCTAACTTTTGCGCAGTGTAATTTAGTTTGATGTGCAGAACGCTTGCTTGACGGCGTCTTGAAGGGTTCGTTTACACCCTGTTTCGAGGTGTTTTAATGCATATTTCATTTTCCCAATTGAAACTAATTATGTAAAACTGATATTTTGTGGCTTAGCACAATAATTATAATGTATATACTTGCCTAATTGTAAGATAATAATATTATAAGACCTCGTGAGTGATAAGACGCGAAATTGAAGTATAATCGAGCTCGTTGTTGCTTTATCACCCTAAGTTTAAATATCACTTGTAGCTACGCACGACGGCCAATCAAGCGGATGCGGATCTCTCATTGTATAGGAAATCTATAAAAAAAACGATGCCAAGTTATACTGGAAATGCACAGCTTCACGTGCCGCCGTGTGTACGTCATATAACGTCGAGCTTTATCTGAATGTTACACAGTTTCAACCTTACTGCATTTTCATATTTACTGGGAATTCTTATCAGAATCAGCTTAAACAACACTGGCGAAATGTGGGTGTATCTCTGCCTGACCGTTCGGGGATGACGAGCGTAATGTTATGTTATGTTTATGTTGTCAAAAGTGTTAAAGCAATTGCGTGGTCGACTGTACATTGGACTGATTGTTCTTTGTAACTATTTTTGTAAAAAAAAAGATTAGTGCGTATTTATTGTATTGTATTGTATAACGGGCTGGTGTCCGCAACTCCACGTCAAAGCGCGTATTTTGGTGCGTATTTATGTCTTTTTAATGAATATATAAATAAATACTATATTTATTAAAAAATTATGAAAATAATGTATTTATTAGAAAGTTTGCTGCCTGCAAGTAAACATGCTGAACTGATATTAAATAATACGGATAAGAGCAGGAATATCACGATGGTGTCTATCAAATAATCATGATTATTTGAACAGGGATTTACTGTACCCTTTTTTGGAAAAATATTTAGCAAAATTTATTTATCTTTATGGTAAAATGTTTAACAAAAGTGATTCTACTTTAATACCCTTATTTATGGGTAACAGTTAACCCTATTTACAAAAAAATAATATTGATAAAACTATATGTTAGTATTCTTAGGTATAATCTTAAGATGTATTCAGACGGTGCAAGTCACTCGCTAAAAATGTTGTATTTCAGCCTAAGACATTCGTGACGTATCTGTCGCATCACATGCGTCGTGCTGTGTGTATGTACTTTTAAATATAGTCACATATTATAGTAGAAGTGTACTCAGTACACAGTATATTCATGACAGTCCACAGTGTGGGATTAACTTAAGTTTAAGATTTATTTATTACTAAGACTACTATCTAGATAACTTAAGTTTAAGATTTATCTATCACTAAAAGTACACTGGTTACTGTTTAAACTGTCTAGATAGAGATTGAAATCGTAAATCATGTTTGAATCTTAATATATCTAAATGCTTAGTTTCACCTTCATCTGGAAGAACCTATCAGTCATATTTAATTACTCAATCGCAAATCAACCTTTATCTCGAATTCATGTCCGAACTTCGTAATGAAAATGAGAAATGCTTGTATGCTTCTCTCAAAGCATTTAACCAAGTTGTAATGAACGACAATTCGTTTTGTTTTTACTATGGACACTTCTTGCTACATCGTTCTCACATAATGTACTATCTCAACATGAATGATGTAATCAATTTTTTGTAACCATATACATGGTAAAATATACATAAATAAATAAAGATAAGTGTTCTAGATTCTAAGACGACTGCAAACGCAAATGGCAACGGCAAAGCCTCGCAAAGACTCGCTATCTACGGAAGCATTTACGTCATAGAGTAACATAGACCATGGGTGTTGCTATCGTCTTTGGAACTGTACCTGTAAGCACAGTTAAATTGTGAATACATAGTTTGTATTATAATTTATTAAGACATTAGGAAAAAAACAATCGTTAAGATTAGGTAACAAACATAATCATAAATTATTAAAAATAATGGGATTAGTATAGGGATATTTTGAAAGTATTATATTATGTATCTGTGTGTCGTATGGTAGCTCCTAAACAGGTAGACCGATTTCAATGCGGTTTTTGTTACAAAATTAGTCGGGATAATATGTTTGATGAAAATATGTTCAGTTGCTGTGAAGATCTCTAGCATTTACTAAAATGTATTGTGTCCCTTTTAAACGTATTTCAAATAAATCTGAGTGTGATGGTAGTGTATTTATTTTTAAAACCTTGCAGAGCAACTTAAAACACGATAATGGTTCTAAAGTACGAGAGCGTCCAGTGCGAAAATTGCTTGAAAAAAATCAATGTCAATAATATACTCTCTTATAGGTATTATAAGGTGTTCAATATAAGACGAAAAGTAATGTGTACATACGAATTTGTACCATATAAACTGTAATTTAATCTTGCCCTTCAATTTTTTTGGAAGGTACATGAAATGCGTCCGGGCCATCTCTATAGAATGAAAATAATACCAGTGATTTTATATAGTCCATAGAGTAACAGAGTTGTTTTACGGATCATCTTAGAAAAACGATAAATTGGAACCGTGCCCTTAAATATTGAGGTTTTTGTACTTGTTTATGAAAATAATAAAAGAATAAGTCCTTCAAGCTCCTTGTCTTATAAGGGTAAGTAGGATTGGTGATGTTAACATCAGGTGAGTTATAGGTACACTAAATATTTATAATCTACTTTTCTCATAAAAGCACACATATCGTCTTCTAACTATCAGCAAATAATATAAGAAATGTCTCGTAAATCTGCTGTCTTTATGGATCTGCCTAAAAGCGAATGTGTTACATACACATCATTTTTGACACTCTCATTAGACAGCGAAACTATCTAAACTTTAAACAAATTTCAACCTTGTGTCCTTGTTCTCAGGGTGCAACACTCCTCAAGCTAGTCGAACGGCTCACCTACCACATATACGCGGACCTGAACCTAGTACGAACATTCCTAACGACGTACAGATCCTTCTGTTCGCCTGGAGAACTGCTGGAGCTGCTGATTGAGAGGTTCAAGATCCCGGAGCCCAGTGAAGTGTATGACACGCCACGGACTGGTGAGTTATGGATACATTTTTTACATGTGGGGTACATTTTACACACCATTGGGGTACACGTGTGTTCTTAAGCTATAGTCACGTCCCTTCAGCTTTATTGTGTAAAACATTGCAATTCTACATTAAAAATAGCTTAAGTCGTGTTGTGTTACACATAAATGTTCGGGTCACAGCCGGGTGGCAAAATAAACAGTCGATTTTTCCACTCGGCTTGAGCCAAACCAGGTAGAATTAAACCTGTCGCTTGTGCTTGTGACAATAATGACATAACTCGAAAAATAAGAAATGCAGGACAGCGTTTTTTTTTAAATAAGTCTAAAAATATTTTCATTATATTGCCAATCATTTTCCTGCATAGAAACCTTTATCAAAAGATGAAACGTTTATTTTACGTATTTCGTTACTTAATTTAATACCTACTTTTGTCAATTTTATATTTAACTACAAATGAGTTAAAACAACATCGAAAAATCAATTTTTTCAAAAATTTGAAGCAATGTCTTATAGAGGTATATCATGGAAAACGCAATTGAACTCCAATACACTTTAATTTTCTGAATGCTATAACTGAGCTTCATTCTTGAATAGTACCAATTGTATAAAGATAGACATCATACTACTTTCAACCGCATTTCCAAGGTAACAATTTGGCTTTGACAGCGCCTTTACTTCGTAGCAGTAAGGGCGCTTTTTGTAGTGCACGTGTTACAACTGACGAATCTGATTGACTGTTTTTTATTATTGATACATTATGACTCGGTTAACTTTAAGTATTGTGTATATTTGCGCACGCTAGTCCCAAGGATCAAGACACCTAAAAAGGACGTCAGTCCTAACTCGTCGCTGCTGGATATTGATCTAGGTAACGTTTGTAATTCATGTTTGAGTAAACTAAGACCCCCTAGGCTCCTATTATAGAACGATGCTCATACATCGAGTTTTAAATCGAATTTGAGAATCATTCTGTGATACGGGCGTAAGTATGTGAAGCGACACTCGTGCCGAAATTACGTTGCCGTAACTCGGCGGCTAATTGTACGCTTCGACGTATTCGTTTGTTGTAATACATCATGTATCTTCTTGTTGCCGAACTTCTGCCAACTTAAGCAAGAACACGACGTAATATCGGTCTGACATGTTGCTGGTAATAAAGAACTGCAAAATTTCCGACTCATATTCTCTCTATGTGTGTCGTGTCGATAGGCTATTGTAATAAAATTGTGAAACTTCTTGTTCTGCACTTTGGAATTCTTTACCACTGGAATATATTTTATTTAGAGACATTATTGTTAGGTTTCTGTCGACTGAATTACTTTTTCCACTGGGTTTGGTCAGTTACACGTCATACAACTGCAAGGGCTATTTTTGCTCTTGACAGTCAGAAAGTTTCATACTTAAATAAAGTTCAATGCGAAGTGAGTTTCTGTTAAAAATAGTATAACAATTACGAGGTTGACGATAGAATGTGCCAGAAATGCTATAAATTACTGATTACTTTAACAGCGGAGAGTATAGAGAGCGTGGCGAGCAGCGACGCGGAGAAGCTTAGCAAAAATACGGCGCGGGAAGACTGGAAGCGGTACAGGAAAGAGTTCCAGCAGCCTGTCAAGTTTAGGTGAGCGTACATTCTTTTTTTATAGCTTTTGAGCCCTCTTTTTGTTAAGACCTAAGATACCCTATAGCCCTGAGGCAGCTAGACGGCGTCGCGGCAGACTGAGGAGAAGATGGCGGGACGCCTTGGATGGCTTTCTCGTTATTTGGGCTGTATCGTTAGTGGGGTGTTCAAAAACGCAGTTACTTTAGTTTAGGGTCCTTTCATGGTTTCGATCCCCAGTTTGAGCATATTGTTGTTGAGTTTTTCCATTAGGATTTTTTATGAAAAGCGCCTACTCTTCTGCCTTTACGAAAACTGTAAGCTTTATACTATACCGTCGTTTCCAGGGTAATAAACGTCCTCCGGCACTGGGTGGACCAGCACTTCTACGACTTCGAGCGCGAGCCGGCTCTGCTGGACAAGTTGCGCGAGTTTCTCGAATCCGTGGATGGCAAGCCCATGAAGAAGTGGGTGCAGAGTGTGCTCAAGACGTTGCAACGGAAGGTAAGACTCGCACTATAGAGAGCTATCCGTAAAAGGTTCGTGAAACATACGTTTTTCACAGACAGTTTAGAATTACGGAAGAACGGATATCCCACCCCTCCTCACTTCATCAATCCAGCAGAACATCTTCTTCCTGGACAGGAAGTACAGTGGCCAATCTGGAAACCTGTTAAACGTTTGCGGGCCCAGGTTGTTCGCTGTAGTAATCATCTAGCCAAATGGGGTATCATCGACCCGTCTCAAATACAATGCCAGTGCCATGCCAAGCCATTAAAGCTGAATGCCGGAATGGTTATTATTAGAAGCAAATTGATTAAGTCGAACTGTGTGATCGCTCCGTGTCTGCGAGAGCGGTCGGGTCATCAGTTTGATCTTTCCTTATATGTTAATGAGTTCTTATAATGTTCTGTTGCTCTAGCGCCCTTTAAGGGGGACGGTTCTGAATTAAGTCCCCAGATCGGGTTCAGGGTTCTGGAAACTTTTATTAAATTTTTTTCAATCTGGACTAATTGTACTCGATTGGCATTTTTTATCACGCCTTACAGAATTGTATGTAACCACCAAAATGTAGGTTTATGAAACACTGTTGCGTTATAATTTTGTGAAGCTAAGTTCATTGTCTGTTGGCAGAGCCTGCCGTCGGACTGCGAGGCGCTGTCCACGCTGTCGGTGGCGTGGGTGGTGTCGCACGTGTTCGACCGGCTGCCGCCCACGCCGCTGCGCCACGTGGCGGAGCCCGAGCGCGCCGCCTGGCACCCGCTGGCGCTGCACCCGCTGGAGCTGGCCCGCCAGCTCACGCTGCTCGAGTTCCATCTCTACCGACAGGTCACTCATTAATAAACTATTATTCAATGGGGCTTCCAGTCTAACCTGATGAAGCTCAATACTAGGATTTTACATAGAGCGAATGCCTATCTGACCTCCACTGCCACGATACTTGGTCTTAAGACTAGTTGTCAGACTTTGGGGCTTTCCGACTACACTTAACGACTGTCAAAGATCTACAAATGACAGCGGAGATCAACAGTTTGATGATTGGAACCGTCGTGTTCATATGTCACTCATTTATTCAAGTTATTCCGATCAAAACGAACGCGACGGTCGCGGTGATCATACGAACTTACAGTACTTTCCGTTCACGTCCTTTAGACTGTATTTTACACGGAAATAATACAAAATAACTTGTTATCTCGTTCAGGTAAAACCTTCGGAACTCGTGGGCGCTGTGTGGACCAAGAAGGACAAGGAGAAGACCAGCCCCAACCTGCTTAGGATAATTAAACATACCACCAATGTAAGTACCGCTGGACCCTACCATAGTCTTTGAGTATGAATATTTACGGTTATAAGAGTGAGGAAGAACAAAGATACGATGGATGGACTGTGTGAAGTATGATATGGCAAGAAAGAGGTATCTGCTGAGGTGACGAGTAATAGAAAAATATGGATGGCGACCCCAAATAAATTGTGATGAGGGCAAGACAATGATGATGATAGGTACACCTCTGTCTATCCCTTCGGGGATTACAAGTTTGATGGTTATTTTTCAAAATAATTACCGAAGCTCACCAACGGTTGTTTCTTAGGGTACCGTTGTTAAATTGCTAAAACGGAACCCTTATAATTTCGTCCTGACTATCGGTCCTGGGGGGTTACTATGATGTCTTAAATCAGGAGTAATTAAAATGTGAGAAAAAGACAGAACTACACAGGTCGTCGAGCGCCATCTCTTTTCCACTCTGGAACTTCTTTAAGACTTCATGGTAGGGCACCAGATTGCACGTAGCAATTTAACTTGTGGTACGTTACGTGTTATATTCTTTCTTTACATTCTCCCCTGTCAATCGTCGCGCTACCAACATTCACTCTCTTTCCCTACATCTTTGCCTTTTCATATTTATAATCATAATATCATTTTTCACAGTTCACCCGCTGGATGGAGAAATGGATAGTGGAAAGCGAAAACTTAGAAGAGCGAGTCGGCGTAGTGTGTCGACTGCTGGAGGTGTGCGTCGCGTTGAGGCACCTCAACAACTTCAACGGCGTGCTGGCGGTCGTCGCGGCCTGCGGCAGCGCCTCCGTGCACAGGCTCAGAGCTACCTTCCAGGTGAGAGAGAAACCTTCTGCTGGCCATAAGCCAGCGTGGCGCAAGGTCACCAAGTCTCAGCAGGGATGTGTGCTTACACACGTTACCCCCGTTATTTAATGAGTTGCTCTCTTAAATGCACTTTTCGGGAAACAGATTAGCAGTTACATAGTTCATGGACGGCTCAGATCTCGAATGTGTAAGCGGCGTGTTTTCCACAGACAATAGCCCTTCTTCCATCTTGTGCTGCATGCCCTAACACCTGCACACTTGATGATCTTATGACTGCATCACCGAGCGGAGTTCCCATAGCTGAATTTAATGTTTAATTTAAAAAACCAAACATATTTAATGAAAATTTGCCATCGACAATCTAAGAAGTTACATAGTAGCCAGCACCAACACCTTCTTTTTATTGTGACAATTCCCGAACCACTGCAACTTAACTCACTGAATCAACAGTGGCGTCCTCCAGAAAAGCGCCGAGACAATGAAGTTCGATGAAGTCGTTTGTTGGGAAAAGGCTAGGCAGATGATGATGATGACAGTAAGTCTGTATTACCTGAAATATTTTACAAAGAAGAACAGGGGAAAATAGCTAAGAAAATACAGGGCACTGACTACATCCAGCCAAGTTACTCATCTTCTAACCACTTATAATTCTTCCACAGATGGTGCCCCTCCGCCTAATCCGAGCCCTAGAAGAATTCCGGGAACTGAACTCTGACCACTTTAGAAGATACCAGGAGCGTCTCCGCAGCATCAACCCTCCGTGCGTGCCCTTCTTCGGGATGTACCTCACTAATATACTGCATATTGAGGAGGGGAACTTGGGTGAGTACTCACCTATTGATAGCTTCTTCTTCGTCGTTCCCTCAATGCTAAGGCTCGTGACCACATACGATGCGTCTCCAAGCCATGCGGTCTTCTGCAACGTGGCTGCGACCACAACAGCTTTCTCGATCGCAGCCGACCATCTTCCAGTGCTCTGCCTTGACCTTCCACCCCGGTCAAGTATTTTAAACTTTTCCAGACTCAACTTCAGAAATGTACCGCCGAACGGACTTTTATATATGGTTATCATTTTCCTGCTTTTATCTCAATTGATTTATGGATTGACTGCTTCGCTGATGCCGTGGTCAAGTGCGACTGCTGAGCATAAGGTCATAGGTTCAAATAGCATGTCGGATAGTGTCATTTGGTTTTTTTTATCAGGAATTTCTCAGTAGCAGCCACGGAGACTGGATTTGTGCCCGGTTGATGGCAATAGGCTGGCCCCCTTTACATAGGCCTTGAAAACATAACATAGCTACACCTCTCATGGGCCTGTCTTTGAGTTTGGACAGCTATAAGAGTGAGGAAGAACAAAGATACGATGGATGGACTGTGTGAAGGATGATATGGCAAGAAGTAGTTATCTGCTGGAGTGACGAGTAATAGAGAAGTATGGAAGAAGACATGCTGCGCCGATCCTTGAATTGGGATGAGGGCAGGAGAATGATGATGATGGGTACACCTCTGCCTAACCCTTCGGGGATTACAGGCGTGATGTTATGTTATATTTTCCCTGTAGGAGTTTATTTTCATTTGGAGTCAATTTTTTTTTTTTTTCTCTTTGTTCTTTTATAAATATATTTGTGGTTTATTTTTTCAGATTACCTCCCCGACTCTGAACTAATTAACTTCTCAAAGCGACGCAAAGTAGCGGAAATCACGGGAGAGATACAACAGTATCAGAACCAGCCGTACTGCCTCACGCCTGAACCTAAAACAAGGGTATGTGCACAGATATCAACAGCTTACACTAGAAATTAAGTTGGTTTCAAATTGGCTAGTGTGATTAACATGTGCCTTTAAATTTGAAGAAGTTTTTTAACTTATTGAACGTGTTTTTTTTACTTTGGAAATCTTCATATGTGTGTCCATTTTCATCAAACTCGTCTGATTTGAGGCCCTAGCACGAGCGCGCGATGTACGGAAGTAAATGCGTCGATTTTAAAATTAAAGATACTCTTTTTACATTATCATATTTTCATAATTTAAAGAAGTTATTCATATCGATAGATGATACTGATTGTGCTTATTGCAAACAATTGTTTAAAATGCTATAGAATAATTGTAGTTTTGATTAAAGAATCGACGTATTAACCTTATGCTTATATCGCGACTCGGTATACTTCTGAGGTCATTTACTGACTGAAACTAACAGCCAAATCACTTGACAGTCGGTTATCAATTTTGTTCTGTTCATTACCTTTCATAAACCGGTTGTTATAACCTAAATGAATACCGAAATGAAAGCACGTTGTTGGATTTAAATTTGGCGGGCGCTGGAAATCCAACATCAGGCTTTCAGCTGCACGCTTAGATTCACTGAAAGTCATAAAACACTGTTTTAAACTTTCACGGTTTAAAACTAAATTTATACTGTCACTTACGGGTTTTCTTCCGTGATTGAAATATCGGGAGCTCAAAATAACGAACAATCACGGAAACTATCTCGTAAGTGGCAGTATAAGTTTATGTCATAAAACGTTTATTATTCTGTTCCAGGCATTCTTAGAATCGTTAGATCCATTTCCGGGTAAAGACGACAACGAGATCACAAACTACCTGTACGCGAAGAGCTTGGAGATTGAACCGCGGCTAGTCAAGCAGATGCCTAAGTTTGTAAGTACAGTAATTGTTATCCAGGATCCTTACCTCGAATCTATATTCTTTTTCTTTCTTTATCGTGTGGTTATCGTCTAACTTGGTGTCAGCGTTTTTATGCCGCCCATAGGCCTCTGACTTGGCTTTACATGCTGTTGAGAAATATCTCTCAGGCATGCTGGTTTCCTCACGATGTTTTCATTCACTGAAGCAAGTGATAGCATCTTATACCAAATCATTTGCAATAAGCGTTGTAATTTTTTTATTGCTTTAAGATTTCGCCAAGTACACAATACTTTAAAAGAAATCACCCTGGCCTATAAGGGCTTAGTGATATTCCTGTCTTCAGTTAATGAGCTACGTTCGACTTGTCATACTATCCCCCCCCCAGCCCCGGCGCTACCCGGAGCTGTCGCTGAAGCAGGTGAAGGTGTCGCGTCGTGCGCACGCGCACCTGGACAGCACGCCCGGCTCCACCTCCTCTATCGGCTCCAGTAACGCGCAGCACTGTGATGATACCATGAGTGAGTTACACTATTTCTAAAATAAAAACATTTTGTGTCTTTTCTAATACAATTTTGACGCTACCTAGAAAATAGATTAAAAAAAAAAGTAATTTGTGGAGACTGACCTGCACTAAGCTATCTTAAAAAAATACCAGCTACAGGGTTTAATTTAAAAATAAATTATTGAATTTCCTTTATTCATTTTTCTAACATATTATTTACGTTTTTAAATATTTTTATTAACAAAAATTATATTAAAAAAAATTAAAAATAGTAGGCCACCGGCATCGGAAACAGGGTCCGAGCCACCGGTGGTCAGGGCTCTTGAGAGAGGAACCTCCTAACAATACGCAACGTGTCCAGAAGTACCGTTTTCTGAATCAAATCATTGATCCAGTTGTCAAGCGAGAGCCTTCACACGACTATCGGCACAGTGACTGCTGTAACATAGCATAACAGCAGCCTATAATGTTCCCACAGCTGGGACACAGGCCTCCTCTCTATGAGAGGGAGTGGGCTGTAATCCACCACGCGGGCCCAGTGCGGGTTGGTAGATGACACATGTCTTCGAATTTTAGGTTCTAGAACATGCCGGTTTCCTCACGATGTTTTCCTTCACCGTTTTGAGAGTAGTGGTGATGAAATAAATTACACAAAGTAATGTCGCCTGCCTGGGTTCGAACCCACGCCTTACTGCTCGTAAGTCGGGACCGCCACCACTGGGCCACCGCTGCTCTAAATTATTATTATTAATCCGAACTGGGCGCGCATGTTGGACTTCTGCGGCAAGAAGTGTTGGGGACGTAACAGGCTGATTATTAAGCTTGCCCGTACCGTAGATCCACAAAAACCAATCATTTATACAGAACTATTGAAGTAAAATTTTGTTTGTATTACAGGTATGACATCACAAATATCTCCTACTAGTATGAGTCAATGGGACGGCGGCTCTCTACAGTCCCTGCCCATGGATTTACGTAAGTACTGATATTATTTTATCTACTTGTTTTTGTGTTATGTGAAACTTGCTGGCTGGTAACATTTTAAACAAATCGAGGACTAATCATCATTGGCAGCCTTGGTCTACCAGTTAATCTATGGTTTTTGTAACATTGTTGCTCCTTGTTTTAGTGGCTGATCGAAGTTTTGGTGTCGGACATATTCAGCCAAGTTCCGATTTCGGCCACTTATTACGAGAGTGCCCACGTTACGAGAGTGCCCACGTTACGAGAGTGCCCACGTTACGAGAGTGCCCACTTTACGAGAGTGCCCACGTTACGAGAGTGCCCACGTTACGAGAGTGCCCACGTTACGAGAGTGCCCACGTTACGAGAGTGCCCACGTTACGAGAGTGCCCACGTTACGAGAGTGCCCACGTTACGAGAGTGCCCACGTTACGAGAGTGCCCACGTTACGAGAGTGCCCACGTTACGAGAGTGCCCACGTTACGAGAGTTCCCACGTTACGAGAGTGCCCACGTTACGAGAGTGCCCACGTTACGAGAGTGCCCACGTTACGAGAGTGCCCACGTTACGAGAGTGCCCACGTTACGAGAGTGCCCACGTTACGAGAGTGCCCACGTTACGAGAGTGCCCACGTTACGAGAGTGCCCACGTTACGAGAGTGCCGACGTTACGAGAGTGCCCACGTTACGAGAGTGCCCACGTTACGAGAGTGCCCACGTTACGAGAGTGCCCATGTTACGAGAGTGCCCACGTTACGAGAGTGCCCATGTTACGAGAGTGCCCACGTTACGAGAGTGCCCACGTTACGAGAGTGCCCACGTTACGAGAGTGCCCACGTTACGAGAGTGCCCATGTTACGAGAGTGCCCACGTTACGAGAGTGCCCACGTTACGAGAGTGCCCATGTTACGAGAGTGCCCACGTTACGAGAGTGCCCACGTTACGAGAGTGCCCATGTTACGAGAGTGCCCACGTTACGAGAGTGCCCATGTTACGAGAGTGCCCACGTTACGAGAGTGCCCATGTTACGAGAGTGCCCACGTTACGAGAGTGCCCACGTTACGAGAGTGCCCACGTTACGAGAGTGCCCACGTTACGAGAGTGCCCATGTTACGAGAGTGCCCACGTTACGAGAGTGCCCATGTTACGAGAGTGCCCATGTTACGAGAGTGCCCACGTTACGAGAGTGCCCACGTTACGAGAGTGCCCACGTTACGAGAGTGCCCACGTTACGAGAGTGCCCACGTTACGAGAGTGCCCATGTTACGAGAGTGCCCACGTTACGAGAGTGCCCATGTTACGAGAGTGCCCACGTTACGACAGTGCCCATGTTACGAGAGTGCCCACGTTACGAGAGTGCCCACGCTCGACTGCGTGGCGCCGTATACCTAACTTTGATACGCGAGCCCCATACCGCGTTGGGTAGTATTTAAGATAGTTTGTATCTAATGTTGTGAGCCCAATTATACTATTGTTACCATCTCGTTGCTTCATTTAGTGCCCGCTAAAGCTACCGCCATTATAAACGTATTTATGACATTGAAAATATTTTTGATGAATACGGGGACAGGGCCTAAGGCTCCGTTTCGATTTCGGCTTAAAACCCGGTTCCAGTCAGACACTACTTGTTTTGTTTACCATGAATACCATGCTTTATAACTGTGACAATAAGATCTAATATCGTTATTTTCTTTCCAGTGTCCGGCAGCAAACAGGAACTGGTCAGTCCTCGGTTAGAACGGTGCTCGCTGTCCCAACTGAGTCAGCTGAGCCTGTTCGACAAGGGCCTGGCGCTGTTCGATAAAAACAAGCCCACTTACAATAACAAGTGAGTAGATAACATTACGCCTGTAATCCCAGAAGGGTTAGGCAGAGGTGTACCTAACAATACAACTCACACTTTGCCAGTTAAGTTTAAATCCCAAGTAATAGGGCGCAGGCGTATTGACATCAAAATCCAGACTCCGTGGTTGCTACTGAGAAGTTCTTGATGGAAAAACACAATAATATGTATTTACCTGACCTGGGCACCGAACCTTGGACTTTATGGGTTACAGTTGAGAAAAGTAACACAGTAAATAAGAGTTAACTAACTTACTAGTCAAAAAAGCTAGTCGGAAAAAAATGATGACCTCCAGTCTAACCAGATGCAGCTGAATACATCAGTCATCATCACCATAATCCACGGCATGACTGTACAGTCGCTAGCGCCTAAAGTTACCACAATCTACCAAATTTTCGCATTCGATTTTGAACTTTAATCAACGTTTTATGGTTTTATAAAATGACTTTTTTGTGCCACTCTCCACGATCCTGTAGCTTTGTATAAATATTAACATGATCATTTTGTTGTTCACAGAAACAGTACACGAGACGAGCCACCTTCGCCCCGGGACCGACATTCACCCAGACATGATCGGTGAGTTATTTTACTGTACTAGAATCTAAGTAACTGAATTCAAATTTTACTGCTGAATATCCAAATAGAATAAAACTAAAAATATGACTCTGCTTAAAACAATGACTAGCTTATGCCGGCGGCTTCGCCCGCGTGTAGTTCGGGAATTTCCCACGTGATCGGTTCATAGGAAAAAAAGTATCCAGGTTATAAACTATCTGCGTGCCAAATTTCATCCAAATCCGTTCAGTAGTTTTTGCGTGTAAGAGTAACAAACATCCTCACAAACTTTTGCATTTATAATATTAGTAGGATGATTTTGATACTAGAGTAGAGTGAGAAAACAGCTGTTTCTTACAAAACTGCAATACGTGCCCGGTCAAAACATAAAGAACAGCTGATATTTTTAAAATTACCGATGGAAAATTTCTATGTGGGGGGCTCAGAATGATGTACTGAATACGTGGTAAACGTTTTAGTGTCGGTATCCCTTCCACCCAGTATTAATATCTGAAAATGCCTTAAAGGCTTATATTGTGGTAGTTTTGTCCTACAAATATTCGAGATTTTTCCAATCAGTCCCTTTGGCTCCTAATAATAATTTTGTCCCTGTTACAGACAAACATCGACCTGTGAGCGTAAACCAACCGCTCTGTCGCCTCGGAATGCCATCGTGGACGCAGAGCTGTTTTACTCGCGTACCATTGACCATCGCCTCACCGCCAAGAAACCCGAACAGGTCAGTCATTATTTGTTTATTCATAGTTTTTGGACTGCACAGTGGCTGAGCGATTGGCTGCTGCGCTGCGTGTCGCGGGTTCGATTCTCGCACGCAACAAATATTTGTGTAGCCTACAAGTAGTTGTTCTGCGCTGTTTGTGTACGTGAGTTTAAATGTTTGTAAACGCACCCTCGATACAGCAGAAATTCCTAGTGTGGGGCAACGTTTTTTTTTTAAAAAAAAGAATAATATCACTAATAAGGTCAGTTACGGAAAGCCTCTTCATTCTGGTTTTTGCGTACGCCACACGGAGATGAGGTGTGAGGTTATGTATGTTATAAACAGGGAGTTGACTATGACGTGTTGAAGCAGGAGTAATTCCAGTGTGGGAAAGAGACAGAGCTATACAGGTCGTCTAGTGCCATCTCTCCCACACTGGAATGACTCCTGCTTTAAGACGTCATGGTAGGGCACCTGGATACAATAGCAACCCCCGCAGGAGCTGGTGCCCCCGCTGCTGCCGCGCGGCGAGCCCGAGCGCCCCCCCGCCCCCCCGCGCCGCGCCGCCTCCCCGCCGCACGCCAGCACGTGTAAGTGTCTAAATGATCTTGGTTACATCATTCATGTTGCGATTATACGTATAGGGCGACTGGTAATTAGTGACCGATACTTAAACACGTGAAAGTTGGGAAAGTTGTTAGTTATCATGAATACAATCAAGTATTTAAATATCGATCAACAATTACCAGTCACCTTAGTTCTGAATATAACCATTTTGTTACTGCACAGTATCATCGTCCATGTGCGAACTTCCGCCCGAGCCACCCGACCGGCCGCTGCCCAGTCCCAAGCATCACGACCTTTTCAAGTAAGTATCTAAAATTAAGTAATTATGTTTATCTTTACTTACGAGTTATACAATAAAGTATATTCAATTTTGTCTATCTATGTACACTCCAGCTTACTGCACGTCAATAGTAACTACGCGTTACTGCCCCCTTAGTTGACACAAATAGACTGTATAAAATAATCAAAACAATTTAATTTAAAAATCTTCTTCTAACATAAATGCTATCCTTTTGAAATTAGGTTTAATTTTTACTAGAGATGAAACGGATATACGGTAACTATCCGTTATCCAGCCAATTTTTAATATCCGGCCGGTTACCAAATAGTAACCCACTATCCTGCCGAATACCGAATTTGAAAGAAATCAATAATTTCTCATTAACACAAGTTAAATCATGCAACAGTAGCTTATAAACACCATGTATTTATAACTAAAAAAGCAACATTATATACTACAATTACTAGCCAAAATATTATTATTGATAATAATTTGGTGCTCAAAATTAACGAGTTGAAAATTATGGTGAATAAATACAATTTTTAGTATTATAGCTGCGCTTCGCTTCGTAAACACCAAACTTGTGCGACAGCGTTAACTCAAATCAAACTCGTTACAACATGTAACCCTATAAAAAGCCAAATATCCGGTTATCCGGCCTCGAAGCTTGTCAAATATCCGGCCGAATTACTATCCGTTTCGTCTCTAATTTTCACAGTTCTTCTGATCATTCCTAACAATTTTTCACACCGACTACAAAGTCCTTAATCAAACAACGATTATTTGCGCATCGCATATTACACCTCTGCTTTCCTCTGTGGAGAATACAACCTTGATGTTATATGATGTTCTATGGCCTTCCAAAATATTCATGAATAGATAATGCAACACATTGCCGTGGATCTAGTTTCATTAATATAACGGCGCAGTGTTTTGGTAATACGATTCCAAGGCAGAGGCGGAGAATATTATGCATAGACTTTGCTAATTTACGACCGAAATTAATGTGTCTTAATCCCAATATTGATTCTGAAGACAGATATATCATATAGAATTATAGATATAACGAAGTATCACCTTCCGTATGAAAATCAACCGTGTAATTATCATTACATTTTACAGAAATAAATATGATTTATGATTCATTAACACAAGAAACGGGATATTTACCATGTTTACTGATTATTTGGAGTTCCCGATGTTTCGACGCTGTCGCAAGCACCATGATAAACTGAAGTTATTGCGGATGGGTGTGAAGTTGTGAACCGTGTAATTTTTTGACTACCTACTATGACGTCATAAGCACGATTCAGTTACTATACAAACAAGTTACTATACTAAATAGACTACGTTTTTGTTCTTTAAATATCTAGAATTGAGTCTTTGAGTTGTAACGTTGTTTTTGAAGTTTATTAGCTTGCTGCGACAGCACGCGAAGTAGTTGCTCTTGCGTTAGCTAGGTATATCTATAACTGTGATCCTGAATTTGACTGCTGCATAGGATCTGATGATAATTTTAGCTTAGTTTTTAGGGCTTCGTACCCGAAGGGTAACCAACGGGACTCTATTACTAAGCCTCCGCTGTCCGTCCGTCTGACTATCAGCGGTCTGTATCTCATGATCCGTATACAGTTGAAATTTTCACTTCTGGTGCCGTTGCAAAAACAAATAATAACAATAAATTAAAAATTAAAGGGGTCTCGCTTCTTCTTTATCGTGTGGTTAGTGCCTAACCTGGTGTCAGAGTTTTTATGCCGCCCATGGGCCTCCAATGGCCTCCATGAGGTACTACGATGGTACGGAACCCTTCACGCGCGAATCCGACTCGCACTTGGCCGGTTTTTTACTAACGTAAACCCCGTTTTCTCTGACAGAAAGCGACCCCATGGTAAAGACAAAAATTAAAGCACGCAGTTGCATCAACAGAGACAGATTTATAAAGTGTATTTGATAAGATCCTATTGGAAGGCTAAAGAATCGATGAATGGACTGTGTGAAGGATGATATGGCAAGAAAGGAGGTGTCTGATGAGTTGACGAGTAAAAGAGAAGTATGGAAGAAGACATGCTGCGCCGACCCTATATGAATTGCCATAAAAGCAGGAAAATAATGATTTGAAGATCCTTTTGACCTGTCTTAATAAGTGTACCTTTAGCCATTAACAAGTTTCGGTTCCAAGATTAAAATCTTTAACAAAGTCATTATTTATTTATTATTATGAGCCTGATGTGTCCCACAGCAGGGCAAAGGCTTTCCTTCCCTACTTACCTCTGTCTTTGTCTATTTGGGCCCAATCCTTTTGACAAGAGTCCAGTTCGTCACGCCATCTCCTTCTGGGTCTACCGCGGCACTAGATTCTGATGTTCGGAACCAATCTGGTGCCCAATTTTGATGCGACATACGGCAGATGTGGCCTGCCCAGTTCCATTTTAATTTGGCGGCTGTGTTGCAAACCTCTGCGATTTGGGTCTTGGATCGAAGTATACTGTTCCGTAAATAACAAATTTATATGACTTTGTTAAACATTTTAATCTTAGAGTTAGTTGGCAAAGCATGGCAGGACGGATGTTCAATTTTAGCTCAATTGGATAAAGATAGATAATATAATTTCTTTCGTCAATGAATAAACAGGTTCGATATCCCTGCATTTGTAATTATCACGTACATGTAACGATAGCAGTAACATGTCTGTCTACGACTCTGTTATTTTGTGTTGTTGATTAACTGCAGAGAGTACCGTGTCGTGTAAAGACATAGTTACAGAGAATTGTGATTTTGAAACAAAGGTGTGTTATTTTTTCGGTATTTCTTTAAATTTTCGTTATGCTTATGTTATGAAAGTAAATGTGTATCTTTTTAAGCTAGTTCAAAATAATAGATCCGTATTCGATAATTAGCGATTAGATTTATTCGTGTTTTAGCTGTAGCCCGACCTCCGTCTGCGTGAAATTATTATAAAAATATTGCTTCCTTAATTGAATTGGATTTTGTTAACAATTTCAAAGGTTTTATTTTTTTTTGCTCGGAATCCGAATTATTTGCCTGCCAGTAAAAGTCTCGTCAAAATCGGTCTAGTCGTTTCAGAGATTGGTCAGACAAACAAATATAAAAAAAAGTTTGTTTTTTGTTTATAAGTAGAATATACGGTTATATTGTGTACTTTCTTATACATTCAGTAAAAGGCTGTTATTTTGAAATTACAAACAGACACTTCAATTTTATTTATTTGAATGGATAATAGTGACAACGATTTTAAAATATCCATAAACCACCTTGATACCAACCAAGATTATGTATGGACCTCTACCTCTGAGTTTGTATCGGTATTTCTTCCGTGAACAATCAGATTGAAAAACCAATTTCATCTAGTTTTTAAACATAATTTATTTCTGGCTTGGTGAAGTGTTTTATAAAACCTTTCGTAGAAACAAATATCTTTATGTATAAAATTCTGGTATGCGGAACAAATATTTGTACGACCTACAGGTACTGGTCTGGCTGATTGTGTATGTGAGTTTAAATGTTTGTAAACGCTCCCACGATACAGGAGAAATTCTTCTTCTACATAACTTGGGCGATTTTGATGATTTTTAGCTAAATCTAGTTGCGCTCGGTAGATGAAGCTGTTGTCGATATCCAGTTGGGACAGGACAGCGTTTGTCTGGACAGATCTTTTTTTATATCGGCCTACTCTGTCCCACTGCTGGACAAATACTCCCCCATAGCTTTAACATTCCGTTTGTCGGGACAGTTAGTCTTTTAATATACAAAATTATTTTTTAGTATATGCGAAACCTGAATATACTTTGTTCAGAATAAGTAACTGAATCGATTCCAATAATTTTTAAACCATGTTATATTTTGTCCCAAAAATATTTAAAAAAGTTACAAGTTGAACACCGAGCGACATTATGTACCTATCGCAATAATTTAGGTACCTACTGGCAAATTATGTTTATCAATGAGCTCAAGACGACGCTGGAGGCTCGCGCGCGGGCGCGTTGCGTGGTGACCACGCTTTTGTGCGGACGACCAGGTAACAGAATAAGCTTATAACTTTGTGATTTTTATGATACAGTTTTGAAATTTTGGACATAGATTCTTTACATAAAAATACTCGACACGTGTTTCAGGTTTCGCATATACTAAAATTAATGTTTTATGTAGGCTGTCGCAACATTATATGGGTCAGTAACAGTAAGTTTAACGTTTGTGTATCGTTTCAGAATGCCCGCTATATCTCCAAAACGGTCGCCGGCGCCGCAGCCGCCCGCCAGCCCGCTTGTACCCGCCGAAAGGTAATCTTAACGTTATTTTTACTAAATTGGTTAAAAAGTCAAGCAGACCAGCGACCAGCCTTTGGACTGTGTGGATCGTCAGACATTATGTCACAATTGTGGGGATTCTCCCGATCATGTGTCGGAGAATACTCACTTTTCTATGTCTGTTTTCCACATCATTCATCCACTCGTAAAATTAGCGAAATCTTTTTTATCGTGTGGTTAGTGGCTAACCTGGTGTCAGAGTTGTTATGCCGCCCATGGACCTCTGACTTGGCTTCACATGCCGTCGAGAAATATCTCTCAAGCATGCTGGTTTCCTCACGATGTTTTCTTTCACTGATGTAGGTGATTATTATACAATACGCACGTCGCACATGAATACGAAATATCAGAGGTTCGTGCCTTGGGTTCGAATATGAGACCTATGACTTAGCAGTTCGACGGGCACAATCACTATAAGCGAAATTAAAATGTGTTTTTTTTCCAACAGTTTTGGTTTAAATTTTTTTTTTGTCAGATTCAAGGGCGAAGGTCAGAGCAAAGCAATATATCGTTTGCCCTTGGCTGACTGTCGATAATGTCTTTATTTATAAACACTGCTTAAAGTTAGATACTTTTTAAACGTTGGTTAAAAATGTCTAACTTACGTTTATGAATAAACGTCACAGAATTAACTAGTTATTAATCAGGTTCTTAACTACTATATTTTTTTGTAATGTTGTGTACAGAGGCATGGCGTTCAAGTTCGAGTGGCGAGGAGCGCCCACGCCGTCCCCGCCCGCGCCGCCGCTGACGCCGCATCACCGTGAGTACACCACTGGCTCCATGATACCACTTATCTTCTATTCCCTTTCGGAATTATTGCTCTGATCTAATTATTCTTCGTTTGCGTGTCGCTGGACTACCCGACCTGTATATAAGTTTTAACTATTCATACACGAAATATTTTCAGAGAATCATCTAACGGCTATAACAAAACCATTTCAAGGGATTTTTTTTTATCTGAGTATATTTTTTTATAAATAATTTAAAATTACTTGACCAGTTGACCCACAAAATAAATACTGGCTCTTTATTTTTAAGCATCCATTACGCTAGTTTACTACGTCGTATTTACCTACTGTCATTGTTAGAATATGGAAGTAAAGGCTTTATGCAAAAAGTCGCAAAAAATTTTAGAATTATAATAATTTCGTAAAAAAAAAAATCACTCAGATATTTTTTTTTTTTCGTTGCTATGGCGACTTTACGACTTATAGAAGTTACTCTTAAAATATTTCGTGTATGAAAAGATAGACCTTATATAGCCACCTGCACAGCCCTTTCGTTGGCTTCGTTTAAATCCTGGAAGGTGCAGGTGGCTGTGCAGGATGGACAAGAAAGAAGGTGGAAACATATCCTGCAGAGGGGCTCCACACTGGCAGTGTATTTGGAACGGGTCGATGATAGCTCATTTGGCTAGATTATTTCTACAGCGGCCAACCTGCACCCGCAAACGGTTAAGACAGACTGGACAGCTAGCACTTGGTAACGCAGAGTCGAGCTGATTAATCTTTTTACTGGGGTGACTCGGACTCAAAGTCTGATAAAATAAAGCCTTTGTGAACCAGACCAATGTGTCTGGGTTTGTACCCAGTTAGGCTTGCTAAAGATAATTGTCTAAATGTGGGTATACTATTCTATACATCTGCTTAACCGTTCGGAGATTACTGGCGCGTTGTTGTGTTATGTTTACATTGATTACTTTTTGAGCGTCAAGAGTACAAAAGATAGCTCGCAATGGTAGATTATACAACAAGTGAAAAAAATGGAATTTAATTCAAGGGACGAAATTGGATCTCGAAAGCAGCGAAGGATTCTAGAGTAGAACCCCAAGCGTAGCAAGGCTTTCTAGATTGAGTGCAGCGAGGGATACAAGGACCGAGATGTTTTTTTTTTCACGAGTTGTGTACTTTACTTTTTACCATTGACTGCGAGACAATAAATAGTAGTATAGTATTTATTATATAATCGGTAATAAGAGAACAAATTATTAAATATAACATTTAAAATATATAGTTAAATTAGAACAGTTTTCGGAATTTACTATTATATTCTTGTCAGCTTGTTCCAAATGTTTTTATTCACTCAGTGACTATAAAAGAGTTTTATTCACTGTTATCGATGAATGAAATGTCCTTTTTCGAGTGGCAAGAGTAAAAAATACCTTCCCTTCAGTTCAGCACACTGCGTTTCCATTGTATTAGGTGTATAATGTGTGTGTGTGTGTGTGTACTCCAGCCGTGTCATGCGGCACGCCCCCCCCGCTGCCGCCGCGCCGGCGCAGGGACTCGGCCGCGCCGCCCACGCCGCTACCGCCGGTCTGTACTTATACTGAACATTCCTACTACTTCCTTATTTATAAGCATTAGTGTAATTGTTTGTGAAAGTTGTATTGAAAAAACAAGATGGCGGCGAGAGAATAAATTGAAAAGTTAAACTACTTTTATTACAACACATTGGAAGCAATGCTAAGTTCTCATAAAATTAGTGTTGCTAGGTGTTCTTTTGTTAACCATGAATACGGAATATTAAAATAATATAAAATAAAATATTTTGTTTAAAGATATCCTTCAAACTATTCAAAACCTTTCTCCGAAACATGTAATATGCCTACTTAATTTAATGTCAACTGTATTTCTATAAAAATTAAGGCTTGTTACAATATGAATGAAAAACATGTTTTAACACTTGTATCCTCCACAGTCGTCCTCAGTGACGGCAAGTTCCCCGCCGGTGTACGGCACTATGGGCGCCGCCCCGCCCGCGCACAACGCCCCGCCCCCCGCGCACAGCGCCCCGCCCCCACTGCCGCCCCGCCCCGCGCCGCCGCCCGAGCTGCTGCGTCCCGCGCATTCTACTATACTGCAGAGACGACATAATAACACGTGAGTATACATTTAATTTTACTGTTAAGAAAAAAAGAAGTCATCCACAACAGAAAAATATTTTTATAATACAGCATTTGCGTCACTGGTATAACAATCCAACCCGTTCTAGTTATTTTTATAATTTGTTTTACGTAAAACGTTCTCTCCCCAGCGGCGCGCCCCGCCTGCCGCCCAAGCCGGCGCCCGCCAACACGGCCGCGCGCACGTAGCGCCGCACGCGCACGCGCACGCACACACGCGCACGCACACACGCGCACGCACACACGCGCACGCACACACACTGCCCAGCAGGGCACACCACAGGACCATATCCATACCCCCGGTATATTCAAGGCTAGCGCATATACGGTCCCAACCATAATCAGCCTGTAATGTTCCCACTGCTGGGACAGAGGGAGAGGGACGTATCATCAGCGTCACCAGAAAAGTGTGCTCATATTCCAGGATGTGATACAGACCGTTGAACTGAACAACTCTTTCAATGAGACCGCGAAAAAAAAATCAGCTGTCCAGTACATAATTTCAATACGTACTCGACACAAATGTATGGGACAGCGGATTTTTTTTCCGCGATTTCAATGCTGGTCCCATGAAGAGAGTTGTTCAGTGTGATGGTCTGAATCACACCCTGAAATATGAGCACATCTTTCTGGTTCATGCTGTAATCTACGACGCGGGCACAGTGTACCTACATACGACAACCAACCAAGATATACAAAACCAAACTTAGCTGATCTCTCATTGTACGAGAAACTCAAACTAAACGAGGTCAGGTTATACTGGATATTTAAAGATTTATGAGTCGCCGTGTGTACTAGACGGTCTAAAATAAGTACTTGAAAAGCACGTGAATTTATGGCAAGCATACGCGTTGCGTTGACTGATTTAATATGCGCTAGCCTTTATAAACCTCACTTTTATTGTTATGTTTCAAAAGTATCTTTAAAACGCAGTTCAGTTATAGAAATACTTGCCCTTTTATTCATAAAAGACTAACTTTGCCTGTGACTTTGAACGTGGTGACAAAGTTAAGGTTTTCTGAGTAAGTTGGGTAATGCCAGCTTTTATTAACATTATTCAATACTTAAATCAATGCATAAAGTATTATTTCTCTCTTAGAATTTCATTTCGGAGGAGCTTGTGGCTAAATAATAACAGCCGCTCGGGTCGATCTTCAGGTTAAGCCGCGCTTACCTAAGTTTGTCCGTGGATGGGTGGCCACCCATTACATACCGAGTTTCCTCCGTGCCTCGGAAGCACGTTAAGCCGTTGGTCCCGGCTGTCATTTGGAGAGCCTTGACAGTCGTTACGGGTAGTCAGTGGCTCGAAATGTGAACCAGTCTTACCCAGTACTAACTGGGTTGTGGAGGTCAGATAGGCAGTCGCTCCATGTAAAATACTGGTATTCAGCTGCATCCGGTTAGACTGGAAGCCGACCTCAACATAGTTGGGAAAAGGCTAGGCAGATGATGATGATAGAATTTCATTTCTCAGCACTTGACAACTTAACAGTGTGCTTATATTTAAGTATTGCCTAATGTTAGTGAAAACTGGCATAGATCTGCCTACCATAAAAACAGCAAAGTTGTTCAGTCGCTTATATATGTAACTATTGTATAAATATTGTACATTGTAGACATTCCAGTGCCGTTTTATTGTAAAAGTTATTTTACATAATGTAAACAAATATTCTATGTACTCCCGTGTAGTCACAAGCACAAACGAATAATATGCCTTATAACAAACCAGACAAATGCCAATTTTCAGTAACACTAACAAGCTACAATAAATAAATGTGTAAATTGGTATGCGTTGTTGGATATTCAACTGTCGGTGTTAAAGCCACAGTTGGAAATCCAATAGCGCACAAAATAGTTAAGTAAATTGTTTCAACACAAAATAAATCAATAGAAATGGTCCTACTGTAGAATAAGGCGTGCTACACATTATACAGGGTGGAAGAGCCATCGACGCTAAAACGGTTACCACGTATTCACTACATCATTTCACATAGAAATATTGCATCGGTAATAAAAACTCGGACACCAGGTTAGGCACTAACTATATAGTCCTCCTTACCGTTTGGTCAGACCAAATTTGCTTGAATACCCGGTCACAATTAAAACAGTAGAGTTCGCCGGCAGAGTTGTAAGTGTATGTATCGAGGGCTTAGGTCTCTCTTAGTAAAGATGCACTAACTAATACGATAAAGAAAGAAGGCCGGTAAATAAAATAAAAAAAACAGCTATTCCATACATTTTGACCGTGTAGGTTTTGCACTATTGTAGAAAACAGCCGTTTTTTCTAATTATTTTCTATGTCCGTGTTCGGAATGATTTACAGAATGCGTTGTAACCGTTTTAGGATGTCCCTTCCACCCCAAGATACATCTTGTTCCTTTTTTTTCAATTTACCAAGTAGATAGTGCCTATATAGAGACTTAAAAACAGGCCTAAACCGACTTATTAGAAAATAATTCTGATCACAAATCTAAAAACAATATCAACATAAAAAGCAATAAAAGAAACAAAATAATATATGTGCTGTGCCAATAGTAACGCAGTTGAATAAGATTACAAAACTTTTAGATAAATATTAATGACATACGAGTTATACATAATAAAATAAGCGTGGCTTTTACCCGTGGTTTACTATACAATCAAGAACGCTTTTTGTAAATATTCGCCGATACTACATACGGAGATATATCAAGCTTTAGTATACAGAATAAGCTAACCTCTCATAGCGTATATCAGAACCGTGTGGTATTTTATAAAAGTGAGCTATAGACCATCAAACTGATCAACTTTGTCCATGGGACCAACATCATAATCCCGAAATAAATATTATAGTCTAAAAAACACGCTTTCTCGTATTCTTCTCAGCAAACCCTTTCATTTGATACCCATATCAAGGGAATGCATAAAAATAAATAGTCCGCCATCTTTGGGAGTCCGCCATTTTGGATTTAGAATGACGTCACTTAAATAACCATGCATTGTCATCCAAACTCAACATGTATGCGGGATTTCAGCTCAATCGGAAACCGGGAAGCGCGTCAAATTTACTTGTTAAATTTTTTACAATAGATAAAGCTAATAAAAGCGTGTTAAAAACCATCAGCTGCTCCATACATTGCTCTCAAAACGGTGAAGGTAAACATCGTGACGAAACCAAAGACGTGTCACATCTACCAACCCGCACTTGGCCCGCGTGGTGGATTACAGCCGACCGCCACTCATAGAGCGGAGACCTCTGACCCAGCCGTGGGAACGTAGACTAATTATGTCCTAAACATTATGGGTTCTGTAGGTATTGAAGTTTTGTATGGAAAAGTTGATCCGCGATAAAAATATTGGTCCTTTACAGAAGTTGTTCAGTATGAAGGTATCGACAGTCGCCAGCACATCAAGTTACCACAAACTGTTTAATTATCTCAATCGATTTTGAACTTAACCATCAACACATTATGGTCTAAAATCTTTTGGAGAAATTTGACAGCTTGTGGTAACTTGATGTGCTGGCGACTGTACCACACTCTTTGATATGACCATATATTTCTGAAAGACGAAGACTTTCAATACAATGAGAGGACAGCTTAAACAGGAAATGGATAGTTTGATACGTCGTGTGTGCTTACACTGAAAGTTTAGAAGCGTTAGTATATACAGGAGTTCGTATAGTTCTAGATGTACATATGTACTTATTCTACAATACAACATGCCTGTATCCTCTGACGGAGTGGGCAAAGGAGTACAGCCACGCTTCGCCACGTCCCATGCTATAGGAGGCGAGCTTATTGTTATTAACGGGGCAACAATATACAACTGAGAATTTTGAATGGAAAAACCGAATAACACTTTGCCTTACCCGGGAATCGAACCCAGGACCTTGTAGCACTTGCGACGACTACATTAACGACAAAATAAGTATCTAGTCTCCGTTCCGTTTTACTGAAAAAATTAAAATTGTTTAACCCGGCTCTAAAAATTTTATATAGCGTTCAGTTGACCTAATTTTCATATTGACTAATATTCAGCCAAAATTCTGTAATGAAAAATGAAATACCAGGAAACATCATGACCTGCTGACGGAAGAATCGACAAATGATAGATTTTGTCGACACAATGACAGATTTCTTTGCACTATCTGTCATTTTGTCGATTCTTCCGTCAAAGAAATCCTTGTCTATGGTGGTCATGCTACGGGGGTTGTTATAACCTCATCTATTTTTATTCATTCATCTGTATGTATTTATTTTAGCCTTTAAACCGAAGATTTTGGTTTGTAATACTGATTTTAGTATGAAAATCTATACATTCATTTCCAAGGTCCGCCACGGTTAGACATGAAAACATGACATGACATTGTTTGTAACGTTTTTAGATTCCTTTTTATTTAGTCGTTTCTGACTATTCATTATTCCTTGAGTAATTATCTCCGTTCTTGATTTTTGTTTAAAAAATCTTTGAATTTTTCAGGTTCAATTGTACAGGAATTTATTTTGTTTTCTCATTCTTTATAGTAACGACGGACAATATTTAAAAAAAAACACAGTTTTTTTTGTTAACCAAAATTAACAAATATTTTAACTAAACGCATTTAAATAAAAACAAAACCGCGGTGCGACCCGCCTGTAGTTTGCGATGGTTCATGCAAAATTTACGAAACTGATTTATGCAGAGTTTTGCTTTTTGCTGCGGCCCGTCTCCGACAGTGCTTGTTTTTTATTTCCCATTTACCAAATAATATTTTTTTCATTAACATCTTTACATTCATCTGTAATGTCCACCTCTAGCGCACAGTATTTTCTTTGGATTCCTTTTGATGCTCCCGTTCATCTATTTTCGTTTCGTTAACGTTGAGTCAGCTCTCCTTCAGCTGCAAACGACTAGTGATTTTACTTTCAGTGTACTTAACGTAAATATTATTTTTCTTTACAAAACAATTCTGTTACCAGACTTGGTGATGAAATGAGTATGATATTCTTATTGTCAGTGTATGATGTGTCACGTTCGCAAGTATGGTAAATGAGGATTAAAATACAATTTTTTGAATGGTATACAACTATGACATTAAATCAACTAAAAGCATTTATTTCAATTAGACCATCACAGGCACTTTTGAATGTCAAAAAAACAAAAAAAAAGCGAAGCTACAGTCACAGTCACAAGGCATAATAACTTGAGAAAGTACTGCAGTTGTACATTCCGTTGCGTAGATCTCTATGGAGAAGAATGGGCAAGAAACTCCATGGACACTCATTTTAATCAAAATATTGTTACAAAAACCTTGGTTACATCATTAATGTTGAGATTATACATATATGTGAGAACGATGTAGAAGGACGTGCACATTAAGAGCGTCATTGATTCGTAATCAACATCTTTACATTCGTCTATAATATCCACCACTAGTACCACAGTATTTTCATTGGTAATATATTTTATTCTTTGTTTGTGTTCTGTTGCGTATATTTCCGCTTTGCTAACATTGAATCGTCTTTTTCCTTCAGCTACTGTTGATGACGAGTAGTGATTTTAATTTCAGTGAATTTTCCGTAAACATTATTTTTCTTTATAAAACAAGTCTTTAACGTGACTTGTCGTTTAAACTATATATGTTTAAAAAGATTTTTTTATGGTCAATATTATGACATTGATTCTCGTCAACATCTTTTCATTCGTTTCTCAAGTCCACCTCAATGAGAGAGGTTTCTTATTCGCTGTCCAGTCAGTCCTTTCAGTACTATTGGTGACGACAGGCAATATTTACAAAATACATTGTTTCGTCATCGAAAATGAATATCAACAACATTTTTTCTTCAATATCTTCACATTCTTTTAAAATATCCACCACTATGTTCTGTCGCGTATATTTCCGCTTCGCTAAAGTTGAGTCACGTCTCCCTTCAGCGACTATTAATTATGAGTAGTGATTTTCATTTCAGTGTACTTAACGTACAAATTATTCTTCTATACAAAACAAGTTTTTTTCAAGACTTGGTGTTCGCAAGTTTAGTAAGTGGGGATTTATAAACATTTTTTCATATTATAAATTATGACATTGATTTTTTATGAACTTCTTTACATGTGTTTTTCAAGTCCACCTCAGTTGTACAGCAATTTTATAAGCCACGCCATATAGGTCACTGCTAAGTGAAGCGCTCATTACAGTGCCATCGGGCCGCAACTCATCGCATTTACTCCAAAAAATTGTGATGCGGCCCGCCTGTAGTGTGCGATGCAATTGTTCGTATAAAATGTACGAAAGTGATGTATGGCGCATTTTGCTTTGCGGTGCGACCCGCTCAAGTTTGCATCAACCTTTAAACCACATTTTTATTTCCTATTTTAAAAACGATCTTAAATCAAAATTATTCGTGTGTCTATCTATTTCCGTTTCGTTAACGTTATGTCAGCTCTCCCTTCAGCTTCTGTTAGCGACGACTAGTGATTTTAATTTCAGTAAACTTTATCCAAACCCGATTTCTCTTTAAAAACACGTCATTACAAGACTCATACGCGGGTTTACAAAATTGTAAATGCGGATTTAAAAACATTTCATTTTTTTAAATATGACATTCGGTTTTTGTCAACATCTTAACATTAATTTTTTAGATCCACCACAATTCTACAGGAATTTTCTAGAATTACTTCTTATTTATTTTGAATTTTTCAAACTAAAACATGTTTTATTAACATCGTCACATTCATCTGAAATATCCACCAGTAGTAAGCAGTAATTTATATTAATACTAATAGTATTAACAAATGAAAATGATATACGATAATTGATTTTCGTATTCGATATTTTCATTTATTTCTCAGGCACACCTTAATTGTACAGGAACGTATTTGATTATATCTATTTTATTGTTCCTTATTTGCTGTCGATACAGCCCGACCTTCAGCTACTATTTTCAAAAGGTTGTTTTTTTCTAAATTAATTATTTTTCTCCCCATTCAAGTAGTGGTCAATACTCGAAGTTGTATACACGAGTCTTCAAACGCATTTCTATTAACTTTTTCTTGGAACTGTCAATTTGACATACTTGTCATAAAAAGTACAAAAAAAAAAATAACATTATCACTACAAGGGTAATTAATAATATAAAAACTGTGAAAGAATATTGTAGAATTATACTAGACTAGCTATTGCCCGCGACCTTCGTCCGCGTGAAATTATTATGAAAATACTATTTTGTGTCGTAGCGTGATGTTATATAGCCTTCCTCGATAAATGGGCTATCCAACATTAAAATAATTTTTCAATTCGAACCAGTAGTTCCTGTGATTAGCGCGTTCAACCAAACAAACAAACTCTTCAGCTTTATTATATTGAGTAAAGATTCTAACCTAAGACGATTTATTAAATAACCCCGTTGTATTATCTCTCAATATTTTAACATTCGTTTTTCAAGTCCACCACAGAGACCTTGCCAGGACAAATGACTAGCACCAGTCAATTTCTTCTTCGTCTTCCAAGATATCACAAGAGCACGGGTGTTGTGGGTATCATTATTTTTCTTATACTATAATTATGTCGTGTCAGTGACCTCGTCTAGTAATGTTGTGACATCTGAAATCTTTAACATCTGTGTGAAATGTGACATTGTGCAAGGTCACACTTGAATTCAGTCGATCTTTCTACAATAAATAACGTTCATTTTTTCATAAACACTGGTAGTGTTGACACATCTCACCGGTCTGACATCTGTGTTATATGTGACATTGTGCCAGGTCACACTTGATTTCGATCTTTCGAACTTTGTTATTCTTTATATTTTTTCATAAACATCGGTAATGTTGACACATCTGACCGGTCCGATATCTGTGTGATATGTGACATTGAGTCTGATGACACTTGAATTCATTCGATTTTCGAGTTGATCATCTGCCTAGCGTTTTCCCAATACCAGAAAAAAAGGGTAATTTTTTATCAGGACTTTTTGTTGTCATACGAGCACAGAAACTGTCTTAATATCTTATTTACTATATTTTGTGTCAGCGAGTCTGGTAATGTTGTGACATCTGAAATGTTTGACATTGTATAGGAATTTATTTTATTTTTTATTAAATTACTTCTTTTTGCGACTTATAATTTGATTTTCTAATGTGTTCTGTTGTCACATTTTTTTATCGGCAGTTATTTTCTCAGCATTTTTACATTCATTTGTGAGATCCACTTCTTAGTTCCTTATTCGTTGTTAGTCAGCCCTTGGTTTAGCTACTATTAGTCAAAAACCAATGTTTGCATCAGCTGACGAATACCTTGCATACACGTCCGCGGACACGCTCGGAGGTATATGTTTTATTGCAATGTACATGTGAGTTATCACCCGACTGATATCCAAACGGCTAAACCGATTTTGAGTAATAAGGATTAATCAATTCATTATAACGTCCCACGTGACATGCTACAGGCAGGCATGGTAGGCGTGGGTCTTCTTTTTTTGTTACTTTTGATTTGATTTTCTAATGTGTATAACATTAACAATTGTCACTGCAGTTATATCGAAATTTCAGATTTTTATCGACAGTTATTTTCTCAGCATCTTTACATTCATTTGTGAGACCCACTTCTCAATTCCATTATGAATATTTTCAATACACGTCCGCGGACACGCTCGGAGATTTATTTTTTATTGTAACATACATGTAAGTTATCACCAGACTGATATCCAAATCTGGTTCAGTCCCCGATTTCTTTCTTTTTTGTGCTACACACTGAAGCGACACCCGTTTTGCGACAGCATCTGCATAAAATATAATGAAATTGTTTCTTTCATTCTTGGCCCCGGAGCTACGGAAGCATCACGCGTGTGTATCTCTTGACGCCTTAGTTTTTTTTTTATTAGCCGGATCTGTCCCATTCCTGGACAAAGTAAGTTAACAAAACCAGATTTTTTTCTTATATTCAATACGTTATTGGTTCTATTTCATAAATCGATTAGTCGTATTTTTCTCACCTGATGGGTATTTTAAATACACGTCCGCGGACACGTTTGGAGATTAATTTTTTAACGTAACATACAGACATGTAAGTTATCACCCGACATATCGAAACAACTAAGCCGATTTTGATTAATAAGGATTAATCAATTCATTATTACGTTCCGGGTGACAGCCTACATTTTATGCGAACAAAATCAATATGGCGGATGCTGCATCCAAAAGTGGGGATATATTTGCTGCCCTATCGAGTGGCATAATTATCAAAGGAAAGAGGTGAAAAAACAAAAATATTTAAAATATAAAATAGAGTTAAAAACTATTGCTTGAACATTCGTTCTTGTCGCAGGAGGGTTTTAGTTTTCTACTCTATTTTTAGTTCCATAGATCTGTTTCATCATTAAGAATGCAAATTAAATTAATGTTGTTATACCTGACCGATTTTTACATCTGTGTGATTACGTGACATTGATCCAGTCGGTCTTTCGAACTGTCTACGTATCATGAACTTTTAATGTATTTAATTTAATATTTGTGTCAAAATCGAATCAATCGTTTTTCAGATCCACCTCTATTGTACAGGAATTTGTTTTATTTTTATTACATTTCTTCTTCTTTTTACTTTTGATTTGATTTTCTAATATGTATAACATTAACAGTCTTCACTGCAGTTAAATCGAAATTTCAGATTCTTTATGGACAGTTATTTTCTCAGCATCTTTACATTCATTTGTGAGATCCACCTCTCAATTCCATAACTCCATATTTGTTGTTGAGGCAGGCCCCTAATTTGTTTGTCTAACGTGTATAACTTTAGTAGTTATCACTGCAATTAAATGGAATTTCAGATTTTTTTAACGACAGTTATTTTCTCAGCATCTTTACATTCATTTGTGAGATCCACTTCTTAATTCGTTATTCGTTGTTAGTCAGCCCTCGGTTTAGCTACTATTAGTCAAAAACCAATGTTTGCATCAGCTGATGAATACCTTGTATACACGTCCGCGGACACGCTCGGAGGTATATGTTTTATTGCAATGTACATGTGAGTTATCACCCGACTGATATCCAAATCTGGTTCAGTCTCCGATTTCTTTCTTTCAATTAATTTCAATAAAATGTATTTAAAAATACAAAACATTTTCTCTTATTTTTAAGTAACATGAGAATTTTGTACTGTTGCAGTAATATTTATGTAGCCATTGTTGCGTCCCCTGATGGATATTTTAAAAAGACATTGCGATATGACATTGACATATGTATGCTTTTTAACACATTTTCGAGGTTCTGGATTTTGCATTCTTTTCTTTTCTTCTAACGTTTTTTTTTGCCCACGGGCTACACACGTTTTGCGATAGTGTGCGTAAAAAATAATAAATTTATTTCTTTCATTTTCATTTTTGGCTCCGGAGTTACTAGCATCACGCGTGCGTATGTTTTGACGCAGGGCGTTGGTTTTATTTATTTATTTCTAGCCTGATCTGCCCCATTCCTGAGCAAAATCTTTCTCATTTTTTCCACTTCTTAGCATATATTCGCATAAATAAGTTATCACCCGAGTTATAACCAAATCTGAATGGAGAACTGGAGAAGCTTCAGGTATAATAAACAGTTTTTTGAGAAGTTGATTTCTCATTTGCGAGACTAAAGGTCGTGAATACGTGATTTAAAAAAATGTATTTTAATGTCAAATACGTGATTTGTTCTATTTCATTATTCACATTTCTATTTAAAAAAATAAACGTCCTCAATTTGACGCGTTAAAGGGTTTTTTTGCATATTTTTTGCTAGAGATGTCCTTTTTTATTGGACATCTTTGTTGAGAGATCACAATCACTTATTGGATGTAGTGTCAGTAACAGACATCTCATCATGTAATGTTGTCACATCTGACCGGTTCGACATCTCTGTGAAATGTGAAATTAATCGATTTTTTTTACGCTTTATTCACATTGATCAAACATAAATGAATTGTTAAAATTATCTACATTCTTACCCAACTTCAGACATTTAAAAATATTTATATTGTTTAAGGTGTTATTCGGTTTTATCCACTGAGGATTTTCTTAGTAAAATTCCCGCAGTCTAGTATTTTTGATCGGTTACTGGCAAATTTTTCATTTTAAACGGCTATTCAAAAGATTACAGTGCTTGCCATTTCTAGAACTATCCTAACTCCAGTCAGCATATGGAACTGAAAACTATGACAAAACATGCATTTATGTACATACTAAATATATGCGTTGAATGATAGCTGCGTGTACGAAACGGCTGGACCGACTGCTATGAAACTGCTGCTACTGCTTAGATGTAACATAATATATAAGAACTTGCTAAAACCCATCGGAGTCGGTCCACCACTTTCCGAGATCGATGATAAAAATAGTAAATAAAATTAGTATGAAATGCTCTTAGCTATAAATATTATTATATAAAAACTGTTAAAACAACAATAAATTCCTATTATGTTGCCATAGTAAAATAATATTCGAGAATATTATTGTTATACAATGTTATATTTTAGTGGATATTACGCGCAGTGGCCGGTCAGTGTGTGGAATAACATGTAATTTCAATGAGCTAGCTTATTCACACATTGACCGAATAATATTGTTAAAAACAAACTTATACAGCAGCATTGACTATAAAATATATATAATAACAATAAAATCCATTGTATATTGATACTTGTAAAGTAAATGACAATGTTTTAGCGAAATTTAAATAAAATATAATGTACAGTTAGTAAATAAGTGAGAAACAATAAAATTACGCGTATTAATGTATATGAAAGAAATTATTTAGATGTGATTTACCCGCTAAGTGGCTAACGCTGTCATAGCCGATTTGTTATGGTGCTTTAGTGATGGGCTGCTCTCCGTCACGGTAACCGGGTACAGGATGAGATGTGATGTAGGCAGCGTCTCCAGCGACGATGCTTAAGGAGGGACGTGCGTAAAACTAACCAATAATATCGCTTCTTTTTCACAGGTTAAGCGAATCTAGCCATGTGATTGGTTAGTTTTAGGCATATCTGTGGTGGAAACGCAGCCTTACGGGCTAACTCCGCGCCTAAGACTATATTCTGATCAATGTTGAAATTTACCCTTAACAAAATGGTATTTATTTAAAAAGCAAAACCATTATCGTGACAGTTAGCACCGCCATCGCCGTTTTCAAACAGTTCCCATGTAGGCTAACTCAGGTGCAGCACCTGGGAATCGAACCCCGACCGCTTGACCGACGTTATAACATAGATAACCTTCAGACAATATAGTGTAAGTCGTAACTGTGGCAATATATGGTTCATTTTACAATGAAACGAAAATAAATCATTTAGTACCTCTCCAAATATTATCATAAAGGTTCGAATTTGCTTTAAAGTCCGGACTATTAGGAAAATGTATAATATACATATAAATAGGGCGCGCGAACGACGTCTTTTAAAAAATCTAAGATGTGATCTGTATGTGAAGTTGAATAATGATGCTGTCCATCTTTTACTATGGAACAATTCCGAATATCGAAGAAAAAAAGCAGTACAAAAATTCAATACTTACTTTAATGTATAAAACAGATTATAAATTGTCGCTATTCCAGAATTGGTCACATAGATCAAAATAAACAAGTCAGAAAGTCTAAATTCTTGATATATTCGACTCTACACTGCCTCCTAAGTTTTTTAAGTTACAATTTGATATACACACTAAACAAATGTAATATTTTATGAAATTGCGCGCGCCCTAAAATAACAAAATGTCAGAGAAATTACAATGTATGATAGATAATAATTTGTACATAATATAAAGTATATAAGTAGCTGATACATAGGGGTGGGCTATATGATCAAATTGACCATTATTGTAGTACAAATGCTAAGGATATAGTTTGTAAATTGCCGAGAGGCCATGTAGTACCAACTTTTACTTGATGTGATTAAAAACGATTCTAAAACTTGCAATTTAAAAGCGATTTTCTTTTATGGATTGAAATTATGATGGTACGATTTGATGGCGTGATATTATTACTTACTTAATTTTATTCTGTCATTTACACACAGAGTTACTGAATTGAGAACTTGTAATTCATGGTGATACGTGAACTTATAATTTTCTAACGGTTTTGCGTAACAAATGTTGAGTTTCAAACGATTAAAACGAAAAGTATTCGTAGTTGATGGTCCTTCCTTCCTGGTCCTGCCATACCTTCAGTAATTGGAGAGGCACCAGAAGAAAAATCTTAAGTAATTCTTCTCATCTTCAAATTCATAACACTGAATCTGGATGTTAGAAGAAAATCGCTTCTGAATTGTTAATATTTAATAAGTAATTGTAAACGCACTGCGAATATAAAGCACAAATATGTTACTTCTACAGTTAACTGCACTCAATCAAATGACCTTTGACCTTCGTTAGACATATTGATTAATATTCACGGTATTAGCAAGTAAGTATTTATATCGGGTTTGCCCGACTTCCTTTTGAAGAACTAATGTTCTTCAAGCTCGTAAATATTAATTAATATGAAAGCAAAAAAATAATTAATTCATGTTGGTTCCTATTCAAGCTGAGTTGTCGGGTGGGCCGTATTCAACTCCGCGCAATTGTCTTAGTCAGCTAGAAGAGGCACGTTTTTGGTAACAATTTGATTACGACAGCGTTTTTATTCCGTATCAATAAAGGCGAGTTTCTTAATTCAAGTGGGTAACACCTGAACTAAGAAAATCACCTTTCTTGCTACACACAACTTAGCCCTTGAGCTGGCCTAGCATAGTACGGAGCTGCGAGGCCAGCTTATACTGGCTTTGTTACCATTGACGTGAAACCCGCTGAACTATCATTTTCCTGCCATTATCCCAATTTATTTGGGGTCAGCGCAGCATGTTTTCTTTTTCAATACTTCACTATAACTCGTCATCTCAGCAGTCGGCTACTGAAGACATTTTTGATTTATCTGCAGTTTACTGAAAGGTAAGATTCGTTCGCAGTGCGGGCCAAGTCCTCTGTCTGATTGAACTGCCCATCCCTAAGAATGAATAAATCATAGTAGAAGAGACGATATTTGGCCTAAGCATGCATCTATACATACCTAAATAGATAAGATAGCGAGATGTTAGTTAAGTGAAGAACCTGTGAATATATTGTAAATATTATGTCAAAAGATTCATATATACAGTTTGTTGTTGTTTCATTTCTAAATGGCTAACCTGGAACTAAAGTGGTCTATGATACAAAATAAACATTTTCTGTTATCAAACGAAACACGTTTGAAGTCACTATGTACTTATGAATGTATGTTAAGTTGCTGTTGCTGTTAATTTATACGATAGTTAAATGCATAACTTGGTTATCCATATGTAATTTTAGTGAGCTCGGATTCATTTATTGTTTTTATGTACAAAAATGCTCAGATTTTGCCATAAATGTTACATAGACCACTTTAGTTCTAGGCTAGCCAAATATTAACTCACGCCTTTTCCCAGGCAGAAATCTTCAGAACAGCACCTGCTACGATCCTTAGATAGGTACTCCCTTTGCTGCGTCCATGTTCATACATCTGGTCACACACAGATGCACACACGCCCAGACTATGACTGTCACTGAAAAATTCCAGATGGAAAAACAAAGTAACACTGCTCGATCTGGGAATCGAACCTAAAATCTCTCAACAGTCGCGCTTGAGACCACTAGACCAGAGGCAGTCTAACTGAAATATTAATTCTATTATTTGATAAAAATAGGTTATTATAAAGCCGGGGCTACTGCCCATTTTCGATCAAAACGTTATCCGTTCGTCTGTAAGTTAACAAACCATTTTTTAGTAAAACACGATAACATGGCGCAGCGGAGCCGGCTTAACAGCTCGCTCGTAATTCAGATTCCTCATTCACACTTACAGAGCATGGTCAAGTTTTCATTCCCGGAGGGAGAGTGATGTAGCGGCATTACAGTACTACAGCGCCATCTATGGCACAAATGAAGAACTAACATCTAGGTTCTGTATGGGTCAGCGCAGACAGAGGAATAATCCCCGCGCGGTCTCGGGCATTTTCTTTACGGATCGCGTATGCGATCGAGGACGCGCGAGCATTTTTTGTCAGGTTCAAGCATTTATGCACTTTATTGTAATAATTTTAAAGTTTATTTTCAAGTGCGTTAATAAAATCCTCTCCGCTGCGCTCCGTTCTGTCTGCGCTGAGCCTATCGCGCTATGTTATCCGCATCAACAGCTGTTGGGCAGTAGCCCACCAGACAATGCCCGTCTGGTTGAGAGAATCCTTTCTTACCTGTTTGCTTTTCAGAGTCCTGCCTATTTATGTGCTGGCAAATAACAAACAAAATATTCTCAGTCATTTTGAGATGAGTGTGAAAATAAAAGGATTGATTAAAATAAAACAATAATAAACGATGTTCGTACAAGTTTATTAATAATTATTTATAATGAGCGCCGCGAGCGCCCTCTACTACAGTTAAATAATAATAATATATATATTATTGTACATTTAAATATACAACAGTTGCGGGCGCTACGTCTTATCATAGTCGGTTACACGGCTGGGCTCGAACGCGTTACCTTTAACAATAATACCATACTGTTAACTAGTTACTCACATACTGACCCAAATTCCTACCAAATTGATACTATTATAATAGACAGGCGTAAAAACTAAGGTTTTTTTTACAACGGCAATGATGAAGCATTCCTACGATGTCTCCTTTCACAGATTTTTTACCGCTGACAGCAGCAAACCAACCACGACCTTATTGGAAACAGAATAAAGATCGATTTGACGGCACGGTTGGCGCAGTGACTGAGCGATTGACTGCTGCGCTTCGTGTAGCGGGTTCGATTCCCGCACGGAACAAATATTTGTATGGCCTACAGGTAGTTGTTCCGGGTCTGGCTGTTTGTGTATGTGAATTTAAATGTTTGTAAACGCACCCACGATACAGGAGAAAATCCTAGGGCAATGTTTTTTTTTTAAAAGAAAAAGATCACAGTTACCACAGACTTGGCAGCACTGACAACAACCTACAGGTCAATCAAGATTACTACAGCGATAAAACCGTTATTGTAACCATAGAAGTAGCACTATTGTAATACAGTTGTGCTTCAATTTCGCTGCACAGTAAAATACGATTTTTTTATGATTTGGACAGTAATACAAATTCAGAGACAAAATTCATAGATGACTCTGCCCTGAAATGTAAATGTGGTGTTGCCCCACAACCGATGGGACACTTGATATCGTGTCCTGCCTGTCCTGTTGTTTGCACATCACAGGAGCTGATGGACGCTGCTGAAAGTGCCTCGTCGCCAAATTTAGGGCCAAATAAATTAAGATTGTCATTGACACGCTAAGATGAAGAGGCAAAATTACAGTGAAAAGTGACGGCTAATACTTGCATAATATGCCACAAAATTGCTAATTTTACAGCAGGGTGTTAATTTGCTAGTAACTAATTGCCCCGGCTGTACCAACTTAACTATTTATTTATTTGTTTAGGATCTCCAACAAAGGATGTACCCAAACACAAGAAATAAATAATCGACGACAAAAGTACACGTAGGTGTACTCCTTCACTTACAGGACACCACCTATTACGGTTATTAATATGGATTAGAAGCAGCATACGTAAGCAATGAGTAAAATGTTAACCCCGAGCAATTGAGCAAATTGTGATCTAGTCATGACAGGCTCGAATTCGATTACAATAATAATTCAAATTATGAAGAAAGTGTTTTATTGCTATATGTCAAAAAAAATTACTTAATTAAATAACAAAATCAATTTTTCTCTTATGTCTTCTCTCAAAAAGAGATATGACTTCCTCTACTTGAAGGGGTATGCTTTTGTGGGCCTCAAGAACATGGGCGCTATGTATCTCGGGAGCATTTGTTTCCTTTGACCGGAGGAAATCACTGAGGAGTTTCTCTAGCCCCAAAAGAAACTTCTCAAGTCACGAAGAAATGAGGTGCACAAAATTGAATCAATGACAGCGAGGGAGTCAATGCTCTATCAATCAATTTTCGGGAAAAATTTACCATCTTTGAAGGGCCATAGCTTGGTCCCTATAATATTTATATGTATAGCTGCGGTTGGGCTTCAATTGTTGCAAATTTAGATGTCTTTATATATACTGAATATTATCTGTCGAGAATGTATAGTTTTTGAGTTTTAGAGCAAAAAGTGAAAAATGTCTCAAAATTTCGCAGTATATCGCGTGGTACGCAGCGAGCACAAGTTTTTCGAAGAAGTTGCAAATTTGGTTTCATATCACCCTAACTGATCTATACAACATATCAAAAATGCAGAACTACGTCATGCTTTGCAATTATAGCCTTTTTAGCGTCGATTACTGGGCTAAATGTTTATTATTTATACACGTACAATTATACTAACATAACATGGTCGTATGTGGTTGTATTATGCGTTCGTTCGCGAATGTATTTGCCATCACACAAAGTATTTATTGTATTTTTATTAATGAGATTAGAAAAAATATACTTAATTATATATTAAAAAATAGAAAATATTAAAATTTTATTTTTTGCCAGCCTAGGTAAAGACCCCCTGGATCCGCCCTTGACTGACTGTGCCATTTTTCAAAGGGAATCCGGTAGGAATCGAGTTGTATGGAACCTTCGCCACTGATATGAAGCAATAAATTAGAAATTTCTTTTAAAATCCTTCTGGTTGCTATAGGAAGCGAGTTTCGCGATTAATTAATTCAGCTCTGTATTATGTAGTAAGTAGATCAAAATGTGACCTAACAGTAATAATGATAAATAATTTAATTTAACATGGTATATTTAGTTTTATTATAAATCATCAAGGGACATTGAGAGCACACTCTCATGTCTGTGTCCGTTACGACATTTTAAATTTCCACCGTCGTTTTATTTTACTAAATAATATTAATTGAGAGTCGTTGAATATGGACATTTTACCTTTTAATTTAAATAAAAATATGGAGTGTCGAGCCGAGCCCAGCCCTCAGTCTAGGATTGAGGATAAAACTTTATACAGGAGTCGATCGAAAGAGTTACCATACAAAACTAAGTGTTGCCAGACTTGCGATCGACGATCGGATGGATTTATCGATGTTTAATAGACAAATGTAAGTACATAACATCACGCTTGATTCCTCAAGAGTTTAGACAGAGTTGTACCTAAGTACAGAAGTCTTAGGGGGTGAGCCTATTGTCATCAATAGGGCACAAACTCACCGGGCTACCACTAAGAAACCCAGTAACACTGCCCGACTCAAACTGGGAATCGAACTCAGGACTTCATGCTCCATAGGAACGACCAGTAGAGCAACGAGCCGGTGAGTATCACGCTTTTATATCGTAGCAGTACGTTTTACTTACTAGCATGCTGTTCAACATTTGCTGTCTATATCGGATTTAATATGGTACGATCAAAAATATCAACAACATGATTTCTATGTTTAACAAACCGTGATCATTTATCGATTCAAATCGATGCGACGTCGATCGTATGTTTCGCAACACTTTATAGACAGAATATCTACCGACGTTACGTCTTTGGAACTACGCCCCTAGCCCATACAAATATAGAAAACAACATATATCGCGAGACAATAATTATCAACTTCATCACTATAAAGTTCAATTTTGTATGACAAACTATTGTTTTGAAATTCTAAATTAACTGTATAGCTACTGCTTTAGGGTTTAAAATTTGGAAGCATGTTTTTATCATAATATTAGAGAGAGGATATATTTTAGAGTATGTTTGCAGTTTAGTACATTTCTTTTTTATTAATTCATCTTCAAAATTAAAAATGTTCTAAAATACAAATATTTCGATATTTATTACGGTACTCAAAATATTACATTAACAGTTGCATGTTGACTGCAGACGTTGTCAACCATTACAGAAAAACAATTTCAATCTTTTTTTTAAACCAAATTCAATTAACTTTTTTTTGGTTATCGTCAATAAAAGAAAAAATCGTGAAGAAACCTGTTAACAATACACCCACATATCGCCAGTTATGTTTAAGTCCCATGTAACGTACTCTATTACTCGTCAACCACTGCTGAGATGACGAGTAATAGAGAGGTATGGAAGGCGAAGACATACAGCGCTGACCCCAAATAAATTGAGACAGGGGTCAGAGAATGACAGATGGGAAACGTGGAGAGCCTAACTGGTTTTTAAAAAACGGCTGACAACGACCAAAAAAGGTATTTTAACGAGTTTTTATATATGATTTTACTGATAATTACAACATTTTATAACTATCCGTAATACATACCTTATTGTAAAGGTATTAGTGCGATATTTACTTGTATCAACTATGTATATTAGAGGTAGGCAGAGACGATGGCTTTAAAATGGAAGCGCGAGGGTAGTCCGCGAAATTCATTTTATTTTTTACGTTTTTGCAATTTTACGGTCAGTGTCAGATTGCGTGTTCAAAAAAAATATGATTCGCGACCGTAACAAACATGGCTTTACAGGCAGGGTTGTATTAATGATTTTAATTATTATAATTCTGTAAATACATACGTGTTACGGTCGCGAATCACATTTTGTTCAACATAAAGCCTGATCCTGAACAAGCAAATGAAAAAAAAAAACGTAAAAGAAATGATTTTTGAGGCCTACCCTGGCACTTCCACCTTAAGTTCAAGACGTTAGAGTGAGATAGCATTATGTTAAAAACCATAAGAAAGAGTGCAAGTATTCAATTCCCAATCACATGTGACCTGTGGCCGATAGTGGACAAGCGATGGTAATTGTTTTATTAATTTATTTAAACTTTATGTACAAGAGTGGTACATAGGCGGACTTAATGCCTTAATGCTTATGTTTCCATAACGTTATGTATTTTTGTAACGAATTTCAACATGATGAATGCTTCCAATACATTTTAGACTACGCAGCAAACAAGTTCAACCTAGTGGTGCGATCGTCGGACTGTCAAATCACAGGTCTCAAGTTCGAACCCAAGACACGCTCCTCTGATTTTTCGGAGGGAAACATCGTGAGAAAACCAAACAAGCATGCCTAAGAGACATTTCTCGATGGCATGTATATCCAAGTCAGAGGTCCATGGGCGGCATAAAAAAAAACTCTGACACCAGGTTAGGCACTAACCACACGACAAAGATGATTTTAGACTTCCTCAACTCAACTCGCTAATAGTGTCACTTTATCTAGCCCATCTGTATACCATAACTGGAGCGAAACGCTTTCATAATGCTTGTTATTTATTTAGATTATTACAAGTAAATACCACACGAAACCTAAAATTCACTCGTACACGACGTATTGCAGAATGTTGCCGGCAACGTTGCGCAACAAACTGCGCGATATAAATAAGTTTTCTACAAAAAAACTTTAGTCAGAGTGGGGTCTCCTGTAAACGTCATCGGTCGCATGCAGCGTGTGTCACGATGTGAGGGGGAGGGGAGGTACCAGACACATTTCCGTGTTGGCACATTCAATATGGAAAAAAATAGTTGGACAGCACAGCGGGACGCAAGCACTGCTCATATTCGCCTTCCATTCGACTCGGCCTTCGTCCTCCGCCAGATGTCACCGATAACGTTTAATAGGAGACCGCAGCCTTAAGTCGGTTTAGACCAAAGCAGATTCTATCCCCACTACCAAATTATTTTTTAAGCAAACAGGTATAGAGCATTCTTTCATTAGTTTATACTCTAGAAAAGAGTGCTCTTCTTCTGAATCTTAAGGTTCAAATTGAATTGGCCAGTGAGACTCTACAAAGGTGTTGAGCATCGATAGCTGATCGAGTCAAAAATAAAGAATGATTTGATAATTTTAGATTTACCCACAAAACTATCATCGGATCATTTTTATTATGTTTCGATACTTATTACGTTTATGAAATTTCGCTAGCTAATTTAATTTGAACTCGCGTGTACATTTAAGAGGTTTATTCATAAATGCTGTAAAAACTTAAGTAAATGATTAGAGACTGTTTAACCAACAAATTGTTGAGGTTTAAACTTGCCGTAAGTTTCACCAGCGTTTGTGAATTCCCTTTTAGTCTAAACCCACCCTTTCCGTAATTGGCGATTATAAAACCGGGCTGTGGTAGCGCCCGTGCAGGCCCTGCGTGCGGTAGGAGCCCTACGCGAGGTAGGAGTAGGTGTCGAGCGCGGCGGGCGCACGCTCCAGGTACTGCTTGTCGATGAGCGCCTCGATGCACTTCTTGATCATGGCCACGGACGGCGCGAACGAGCCGCGCGCCTGCGACACCACCTCCTGGATCAGCTCCGTGTGCCGGAGGACCTGCCAACGAGATATCACATTATATTCATTGGCAACCAGCCCTCTTATTCACCATAACTGACTGCAATTGTGAAGAGCGAGAAAGGAAATACTAACAAAAGAAAAAAAGTTAAATTAATGTGACGTAAGTAGGGTTACGTCGGCTGTTTTACGAGAACATTCTAGATTACGTTCGAGTCTAGCAGTAGCGAAGGGTCAATTTTTGTAAGAGGTAAGCCGGAGTACATATCTTTAATATGATTATATAATTTGTCTATATAATACTGACTGTGCCATTTTTTCAAAGAGAAGCCGGTAGGAATCGAGTTCTATGCAACCTTCGCCACTGGAGTCTAGAATATACCAACATGGAACGGTTTAGAGATTCGAGAATAATCCTAGAATGTTACACTATTGAGCTGTGAAGAAGGTTCGAGAAAGTGGTGGAACTATCTCCACTTCACCGGATGCGGCTGAATCGTCACGGGACCCGGCAGATGAGAAACACCTATGATTAGAATCTGTGTATTGTAATGTTACACAATAAATATTACATTAATTATTTTCTTTTATGAATATCTATCGATCAAATCTGCATCGGACCTTACTACATCAATAATCAAGTAGCGTGGAACTTTAAAAAATTAAATAGATCATTTTTAAAAGACAAAACATGACAGCGTCATGCTATTTCCCGTCACGGCATACGAGTCGGTTTTACTGCCTAGTCGCGCATACAGATGTCTCACATTCAAAAATCTGCTGTCTCATACAATTTGACCGTCAGTATAGCACTTATGTATGGTTATACTGGTTCTGTTATGGGAGTACTGGCACTTAGGAGGCCCGTGGTTGGAACATTTTAGGTCGAACCATGAGATTTCTGCCTACCTTCCTCTGCTTCATGATGCGCACGATGGCAGCTTGTAGGTACATCTTGCGGTCGTCGTCGCAGTGCGCGGCCGTCTCGCCCGGGTCTGCGGCCGCGCCGTTATTACTTGATCCGGTAGCGCCTGGCGGACATACTTCACTTTTAAGTCAAAGCATTATCATGGAGAAAAACGAAGTACGAAAGAGGGTCAGATTTAATTCGTTTGTGAAAGTTCACAGCTATCGATATTTACGAAAATTGTCAAGTTCATACGTCCCGCGACTGGGGTGCTTAAGTACTCGCGATTAAGACAAAAACAGAGGTTTTGACAAGATTTTTACAAGCTTGTATTTAACTGGCTCTGTTAGTTACTCTGCATTGGTTAAATATTGCAACTGAATTTTAAACCAGATCCCCCCAACCGATGGAGCTGATATTTTGCACACACGACATGAATTGATTTTGCAGCGAGGATCGTCATCTGACGAGAGAACTCCTCAACGGTTAATAGCACGAATAAGAAACCTCGTATACTTGTTCAATTTTGATCGATACACATGATTTTTTTTCTTATAGTGTATTTCAATAAAAGCTTCTATTTTTAATGTTTAATTTATTTACACAATTTGATACTTCTGTCACATTTAGTTTCACCAACTTTTGACCCTGTATTGTTGCGATATAAAATAAATCGAGGTGGTGTGATGTGTGTGTGTGTCACCTGGGTGGTTGGGTGCGTTGGCGCAGGTGAGGCGCACTTTGGTGCGCTTGCAGCTGAACGCGAGGTTGAGGGCGATGGTCGCGTCGGCCGCTGTGTCGTCCTCTGTCTCTGAGCCCACGTCGCCCGTCGCTGTGAGAAGACCTGGGAACAACGACATCACCTATATTGAATTCCCCGAAAGAGCCTTATACATGTAAAGTACCACGTAATAATGGAGAGTTTATTGCCATCAAACAGGCACAAATTAAATAACTCTCCTATTTTTTCAAGCAATAACTGAGACGTCTCGGTGAGATTTTTAACAACGCAATAGTTTATGCGTGGGAAACTGACATAAGCGGCGTTTTCGCACAAAAATCGGTTTTTGTAGGAATATCTTTATGGAAGAACCACGCGGCGCTAATAGGCTTAGTTGTCAAATTCCAGAATCAAGCAGGTCTGAGATGGCGAGCTACAGCCAAGCGCGTTCCTCTTCTTCTATCATCTACATGGACACTAAGCATTAGATACAACGTCACAAAGACTTGATCTTTCATTGTATTTATTTTTAAGATCGTATTACTATGGATTATTGACAGCTCTTGAACGCGGTTTAGATGTGCCGATCGCGTTCAGTTTTATTGGTGAAATTCACTCGAAATGATGGAAACGGGAATATAATCTTATCTTACTACTAATTATAAATGCGAAAGTTTGTGAGGATGGCTGGATAAATGTTTGTTACTCTTTCACACAAAAACTACTGAACGGATGTGGATAAAATTGGGTAAACAGGTAATTTATAACCTGGATTAACACATACGATCACTTTTATCCCGGTAGCATAATCCCGTGGAACAGTTAACAAAATATACGTGGACCCGCGGGCAACAGCTAGTAGGTAATATCACTTACCAGCATCCAGCAGCGGCCTGAGGTGTCTGTGCCAGGCGTCGCCGGCCAGCTGCAGCGAGTCGCGCAGCTCGCGCGCGTTCCATACGTCCACCGTCTCGAAACTTAGCAGGAGGGCGCACTAGCACAGAAAACGTACTCAATTTAGTAATGTTCCTGTATATCTGAGTATATACACGAACATGTTCTACAACTTGATTTTGCATATAATGGAGCGAATTTCTACTGAAACATTTCATCGAGAAAGGCCAGAAGGGCGAGTAGGTCAAGCAGGTCGTTACATGTTCAAGACCACTGTTTATTTTTCAATGTAATTCCGACTTTACAACGAAAAGTAGACACAAAATGTAAAGGAATATTACAGGGGAAATGCTCATAGGTCTTGAGCATTTCTTCGAACACCATGTCGGACATTCGCAGGTAACTCTGAATGCCATTGAAACCGTTGGTCCTGGATACGTATCTTTGACAGCTGTTACAGACTGGTTGTCAGAATTTCGGGCTTCGGACTACTTAGTCCGAAGCTTGGCAACCAGTTTTACCAAGTTGAATTGTGTCACCTAGTACCTGGGTTGTCAAATAGGTAGTCGTTTCATGTAAAATCTAATATTTTACATGGAGCGATATTCAGCTGCATCTGGTTAGACTGGAAGCCGACCCCAGCATAGTAGAGTCAACGCAGCTGACGTTACCTGTGGCGTAGTGGCACTGACGTTACCTGTGGCGTAGTGGCACTGACGTTACCTGTGGCGTAGTGGCACTGACGTTACCTGTGGCGTAGTGGCACTGACGTTACCTGTGGCGTAGTGGCACTGACGTTACCTGTGGCGTAGTGGCACTGACGTGGTACAGGCGGGGCGTGTAGCGCGTGCGCAGCTCGCCCGTGCACAGGTGGTGCAGCCAGGCCAGGCGCCGGCCGCTGAAGGAGGCGCGGTAGAAGGCCTCGAACAGGCGCGCCGGACGCTCCAGCTGCAGCGGCGGGGCCAGCGGGGCCATGGCGCCGCCCAGCGGCCAGGCGCCCGCCTGGAGCACCTGGGGACAGATAACTAGCATTTAAAAATGAACAACAATGCCACACCTCCGTGGCGCCATCTGTCACAAAACAATGCAACCAGATTTATTCGCTAGATTGGAAGATATTTAGTTGTTATTGCTGCTGTTGCTCGGCGCTGTTCCTTCTTGTTGTTAGTTGCTATGCTCACCTGTATGAAGAACCCGGTGCTGGTGGCGAGGTTGTTGTCCCGCAAATGTTGCTGAAACTTGGAGTTAAGGTCCGCGGACACCGCCACGTCTGTGAACATCCGGTGCAGCTTGTTCGTGAACTCGTACCCGCAGGCTGCCTTCAGACGGTTGATCATTGCTTCTTCCTGAGAAATAGTAGTTTTTTTGGTATATTATTGCTTATTAAACAAGTCAATGGGACTTTTCATGGTAAATGGCTCGAAATTACACAAAGTTGTATAACATTTTAAAAGAGCAACTATGGAGATTCTTTGTTATTCTTCTACATACGAAACTATGTTTGCGAATGGGCGATTGATATCAATTCTATTTCTTTGTTTAGTTTGAAGTTCAAAATGACTTGTAATGGCCTTCGTAATGCATTTATGTATGGATGTTTGTTTCGCTTTCACGCAAATACTTCTGAACGAATTTGGATGAAATTTAGTACACAAATAGTTTATAACCTGGCCTTTACCAGTTTGTAGTATAATAGTAGTTTACAATAAGTAAGTAGTAACCCACCTGTTCCATAGAAGCGCTGAGCTGATGTATGAGCCTCCTAGCAAGCGCCCGGGCGTAGTACTTCTGGAAGACGTCCTTGTCGTCCACATACTTGAACACGACGATGGCGGCCGCCAGCTTGTCGTCCACGTCCGTGTCCGCGCCGGCGCGCTTGCGCAGCAGCGCGTCGCAGTAGCGCGCCAGCAGCTCCGGCGCGCGCGCAGACCCGTCCGTGGGCAGGCGGGAGTTCACTACTGCGCTGCACGCCTGGGGACGAACAATTTTATAAGCTGTTATTCAACTATGGCAGGAGTTCGTGGCTAAATAATAACAGCCAGCCGGTTAAGCCGGGCTTGCCAAGGTCACTCTGTGAATGGGTGATTGTCCACTTTATACAGTTCTTTCGTGTCTCGGAAAGCACGTTAAGCCGTCGGTTCGGGCTGTCATTCGTAGATCTTTGACAGTCGTTACAGGTCCGAAAGTCTAACAACCACTCATACCAAGATCGTATTACCCAGTACTAACTGAGTTGTGGAGGTCAGATAGGCAGATGCTCTATATAAAATACTGGTGTTTAGCTGCATACGGTTAGACTGCAAAAACCCCAATACAGTTGGGAAAAGGCTCGGCAGATGATGATGTTATCGGGTTGTATTACATTTCTGTCACATAATTTTAAATGTTTGTAAAGACAATCGCGAGTAATGGTTACAATTAGAGATTTCATAATTTGGGCGTTATTTGTGTGTATTATTAAAAACACACTTGAAAAATAACATAAAACAATGTTTATAAGGAGTAACCATGCAGGATTTATGCCTATTATTCTGCATACAAATCTACCCTTTGGAAACAAAAAGACACTTTCCCTAGTTTTTAATTCTCTTAATACTTTCAAATACAACATTATTGTAAAAAAAAACATTAAAATAAAGTTTAACAAGCGTCATGTCAGTCGTACCTAGAGACTTTCAAGTATAAAAGTCAGACACTGTACAAAATAAATCATCATCTGCCCGCCGGCTTCCAGTCTAACCGGATGTAGCTGAAAACCAGAAACAAATAAATATGAAATATTTACCTTATCGAGCGCGCCGACGAAGGCCTGCGCTCCGCCGAACACCTCCCCGAACAGCTTGCTGTATTTCCCGTGGAGCGTGAGCATGGCGTTCACGAAGTGTGTGTGTGCCTGTACATCGAAAGATATTCCATTAATATACAACGATTTATTGTCAACTTTGAAACTAATAAATAATAGTAAGAAATTGGTAATTTCTCTTCCGCAAATAAAAACAATGAGAACTTCATAAGAGTGAAATCACATTTACGTGTAAATGTGACCAGCATTTTCTTGCATGTTTGTCTCTTTCTGTCACTTAAAATTGTACCTCACTAGAGTGAGAGGTCCGATGCGAATGAACGCGGATGATAGCGACCGGACTTTTCAGTTTAGTAAATGACAACATTAAATGACAACTTTAAATAACAATGAGATACACGAAATCGCTGAAAATGTGATTTCACCCAGAGCTGTAATACATATAACAGGAAAAAGTATTTGTGTGGGAGACTAGCGCTTCAACTGAGCCGTGGCCTGTAATCCAGGCCACCAGGGCCCCACTAAGAAACCTAATATGACAACATTGTAAAAGTAGTGCCAACATTACAATATCCATAAACGAATGAAACATTAATAACCAAATATGCAATCATAAACAAATCAAAAATCATTTATTTAAATAAGCTGATAATAAATTAGCATTTTTAACGTCAAAATTTACAAGAGACAGTTTCCCTCAAATCGCTCGCCCTTCGCCACTTACTAGTGTTTTAGCCGGGATGAAGAGATGGCGGAATAAACTGAAATCTACCTTGCCAGATTACCTAGTGCCAAGCACGGTCTTGCGTTGTGAAAATCTTTTAATATCATTTTATATTTCAAAAATAGCTTGACCTCATGGATCAGATTGGGACTTAGGGGTCGTCCTTTAATCATGAGAGGTTCAAAAAGGGGGTCAGAAAAAAATCACGACGTATAAAATATTTTTTTCCAATATACAAACCAGAGCAAGCAAATTTAAATTAATTTAATTTCTTAAACTCTGATTTTTTAAATAATAAAAAATACACGTGATACTGGGAGGGGGGAGGAGGGGTGCCCTAAAACCTCACGACGTATCACAAAGCTGTAGGGGTTTAAAAGTGCTTAATCACGTGATTAAAGTATGGCCCCTTAGCTATGGACACGCCACCTACAATGAGGTTTGTCAGACCTCCTACATTTAAATAGAACGTTCTTTTTTTTTTAATTAAGAAGATCTACAAAAAAAAAAGCGAACGAAAACTGCTAGAAATAAAAAATTAACGTCGGTTTCCAAAACCTAGATCAATTAATCATTTCGAGAAACATTTGCCACAGTTTGTATTTGAGACATGCTACAGCAACATGCAACTATGAATATGGGGCTTCATGCAAGGTGTAACGGAAATAGCTGACAACCTTTAAATTGCGAAAAAAAAAACACCTGCTGCATAACATCACGTCTGTAATCCCCAAAAGTTTAGGCAGAGGTGTACACAATAGTACATCCACATTTCGCCAGAAGTTTAAGTCCCATGTAATAGGGTCCCATGTAGGGCCCTTAACCGGGTAAAAATTCAGTCTCTATGGCTGCTACTGAGAAATTCCTGATGAAAAACGCAGTAACACTTTGCCCGACCTCGAATTCGAACCCAATTCTTCATGTCGCGGTTGCGACCACTAGACCAACCAACCCCCGTAGCATGACCACCGTCGACAAGGATTTCTTTGACGGAAGAATCGACAAAATGACAGATAGTGCAAAGAAATCTGTCATTGTGTCGACACAATCAATGTGGTCATGCTACAGGGGCTGGTAGACATTTATATTTGCGTAAGTTTACAATATACAGGGTGTTAGTAAACAGACCCTTCACGAAGCCGTCAACCTAGCATTATGTACATCAAACTAAGTAACTTTGCGCAATAATTATTGCTGGGAAACAACTTTTTTTTGGGGTGACAAATTATGTTTTACGGTAGGACTCAATGTAACGCATTCATTGTCCTGATGGATGGATTGAATAGTACAGACCCCTGTATTCGTGGAGGTATTTAAAATAAAGTTATAATATTAAATTGTTTTTTTTTAAACTTGTGAAAAAGTTGGAACTTTTACTCTCAATATCTCCGTAACTAGAAGGTTAAGGTACAAAAAAAATATCACAATGAAGTGAAGAACAAGCGCCTTTTGGCTTCGTTAAGGGTCTCGTTACTCCCATTATAAGAAACAGCTGATTTCTTTTCGCGATTTCGTGGTTGATCCCATATTAAAGTTTGTTCATTGTTCTCAACATTCAACAACGTTTACAAAGAGTTTTATTTTATTTACAGCTTATAGATCAGAGGCTTGACCAAGCGATCAGAAACTAAAAGAAAAGTCAGTTGAAAATAATGTTTATTTTTTAAGTGTAGCAACACATTGACGAATGAACGCAGGTGTTGCTACATTTAAATTATAACACACCTCAGCTCCATTTCCATAATAATCGGCTGGCTGTGAAAAGAGATAGCGATATTTTCAAGATATAAAGGTGGTTCATTACTCTATGAAGGCTATACGTGTGTGCACAGTTTTTATTGAACGTATACACGGTGGAGGGGACATGGCCACTAACTGTTACCATGGATTTGGTACATGAATACGGGGTGGAAGGGATACCGACGTACAAACGGTTACCACGTATTCAGTATATCATTCTTGAACCCCCTACGTACTAATTTATCATCGGTAAAAAAAATCACCTACTCCTTACATTTTGACCGTGTATCGCACTTTTGTAGGATACAGCAGATACTGATACTGTTAGCCTGCGTCATCCCACAGCTAGGCAAAGGCCTCTTTCCATGCCTTCCAGTTGTTTCGATCCAGGGCTAATGTGGACCACTGGTCGTTGGTCAGCAGAGGTCAGCCGCGACGCCTTCTGGGTGAGTCAGGGCTCCGGAAAGTGGTTATTTAGTGGACACAGCAGATGTTTTTTAATTCCCGATGAAATATTTCTATGTGAGGGATTCAGAATGATGTACTGAACATGTGGTCGACGTTTGTGCATCGAAGTCCCTTCCACCCTCTATACACTCCAACCAGTGTGTTTCACACATAACGGAACAGTTTGCTCACTTTAAACAACTTCCTCCATGGGACCAACATCATTATCGCAAAAAAAAATCAGCTGTCCCATACAAAACTTCAATAGTTACTCGAACTAAATGTATGTACTTGATACAAGCTGTATAGTTCTTTTTTAAACAATCTACGAAAATTTTCAACTATATAGGAAATATATAGGATCATGATTCCACCGTGTATTTTTCATTGGCGTAATGATTCGTCTGAGGTGTGTGTAATTATGGACTTATTTTGAGTAGCGTGTGTGCGAATATGCCCGTCAAGTTTTTGAAAATTTTTGTAGAGAAATTGAAAGCGCCTTGAGCAAGCGTGGTGATTGAATGCTCAATTGGTCATGCCTTCTCAGTGTGTGAAGAAGCCTGTACCCAGCCGTGGATAATAATAAGCTGGATTCCTTTATTGACTTTGTTAACACATATTTTTTTTTTTTTTTTTGCATTTTTTTTTTATTCATATCGCCTGTGAATCTGTGATACAGGGTTACCCTAGTTACAGGCATCGAACTTTGTTATACCTACATTATTTCTAAGATTTATGATGTATTGTACCAATTGTAACTTTGAATAAACTTATTATTATTTTATTTCCTTTATTTATTTTTATACATATAATTTATATTTTTAAATATTTCTATACAAAGTAATATAAAAAACATTTAAAAATATATAAATATAGTAGCCCACCACCTATTATTATATTATTATTTCTTTAAAAAAACATAGGAGAAAAAAACATGTAAAAATATAAAAAAATAGTAGCCCACCAGCACTGGGAACAGGGTACGAGCTACCGGTGGTCAGGGCTCTTGAGAGAGGAACCTCCTAACAATAAGTACCGTTTTCTGAATCAAGCCTTTGATCCAGCTGCCACGCGAGAGCCTCCTTAGATGTTGGTCGAGGCTATTGGATATTAAGCCATTGGCCGACACGACTATCGGCACAATGACTGCTGTACTCACGTCCCACATGTCGACAACCTCGCGAGCCAGATAGATACTTGAACTGCTTATCTTTCTCTGTTTTCACGAAGTTCAAGCCATGCGGGGAGCTGGTTTTATTATTATTATTATCTACTCCTCATTTCTTACTTTTTATTATTGCTCCGTTCGTGGTAGGCCCAGAGGAGGAGTGGAGCGTGTTAATGAGCGTTTTGTATGTGTAGTGTAGCTACTGAGTGTGTCATTGTTGTTTTGGCAATTGAATAACATTGTCTGCAGGAAAAAATTGTGAAATTGTTAAAAAAAAAAAAACAAATGACGGCATTAGTTCGACTACGCACCAAAATAACCGTGATGCAGTTGCTATGTGTGCGCACATACCTCGTCCTTGTTATGCGACATGGCGAGCAGCGCCTGGCCGTCGGCGGCGGCCTGCGCGTGCGCCGCGTCCACGAGCGGCCGCAGCGCGCCCGCGCCCAGCGGCCGCAGCAGCGTGTACATGCGCCGCAGGTCCACGCGCCGCTAACGACACATGTGGATATATTAATCATTTTCTTCGTTTTCTTTGTCGTTCCATCAATATTGAAGTTACATACGCCGCGTCTCGTAAGTTATGTCTTTTGCAGCGAAGACAAATTTGGATGACGGCAGAAAAATGGTGATATAATTTTAATTTGGGGACAAAAATAAGATAAAAACTAAATTAGAAAACAAATTACTTTTTGTACTATTTAAAAAACATCTTGTATGACAAAGAACTATTTTTAAACAGCTTTTAAAAAGCGCAGTACCTTGGTGATTCAGACCATCGAACTGGTCAATTTTCCCTAAGGCAAAAAGGACAAAATACTTGGCTTTTTTTAACCTAACTCCTTTAAAAAAAGTTAATATGCTTTATGTTGTGCACTGTGTGCAATGAATGCTGTGCGAGATGTGCTATGCCGCATACTGACCTCGCTGGCAGTGGGCAGGTCGGCAGCGGCGTCCTTCATGAGCTGGTGCACCGTGGCGTGCAGCGCGGGCAGGTGCGCGGCTACAGCAGCGCGCTCGTAGCAGCCGCGCACGGCCTCTGCTGATGATGAGTCGAGGAACCGTGCGCCGAGGGACACCTGGACGACAAAACATCACATTTAATACATTATGAGGTGACTACCGCGAATCGGCAAGCATCAAGTGGGACACCCTCAGGCTAAGTGGAGCCGCGATCTTGTCGGGGTGGCTGGTAGTAGCTGAATGAGAGGTGCCGCAAATGGAGTTGAATGGCGTGCAACTGGAGAAACCTATGTCGAGCAGTGGACAGTTGTAGGTTGATGATGAAATTAACGGGAAGCTCATGACTAACTAAATCCAGGGTCCTCACGGGTCGACAAATCACGTTAACTCTGTGTTTACCTCAGTCAGTTTAAATGCATTTTGAGACAACTCCGCGCCACAGAAAGCCTTTTGTCCCGGCTGTCATTTGTCGACCTTTGATATACTTTACAGGTTGACAAATGCCTGAAAATCAGCAAGTCTTATCGAGGGGTATCGTATTACCCATTACTGTGGAGGTCACAAAGGCAGTCGCTCCATGTCATTTACTGGTAATCAGCCGTTGGTTAGGTTAGCTGGAAGCCGATCCCAACATAGTTGTGAAAGGATTATGACGATGACTGACAGGTAGTCTGACAGTAGCACCGGTGACTGAAACATGTTGCTGTGCTGTTTTTTTTTGGTCGATGTCCTACCACCCTGTATATTTTTTTTGCTAGGTTTAGATTCACAAAATTTTCAAGCATCAGTATCGCATTCACATTAACACACGCGCCATCTATTAATACGAATGTGAATTACCGGGAGTCCGCGTACTATCTCCTATAAGCCGAGCGAGCCTGACGATAAAGGTGACTCACCTCTTTGTCCAGGCCGGCCAGCGCGTGCTTGGTGTAGTGCGCGACGTCTCCGCTGGCCAGCAGTTCTGCGGCTAGCTTGGCGTGCGCCGCGGCCGCAGCCGTCAGGTAGGGCTCCAGGACTAGTTGCTGTGAAGTAACAAATACTTATTCGTTGAGCAGAAAAAACAAGACAGGCCGCGGTGTATTTATAAGTAGCTTTTCCCGCGGTTTCGCTCGCGTTGTGGCCTATGACACTCAGAGATAATGGAGCTTCCCATTACTGCTGATTGAGATGACGAGTAATAGAGAAGTATGGAAGTAGAAGACATGCTGCGCCGACCATAAATAAATTGGGATAAGGGCAAAAATGTATTATGGAAAATTGCAAAAATCTGCCAAAACTTTTCCCGCAAAAGTACACCTAAATTTATATATCATACAGTTTCAAAATATATATCATCATCTGCCTAGCCTTTTCCCAACTATATTGGGGTCGGCTTCCAGTCTAACCGGATGCAGCTGAATACCAGTATTTTACATGGAGCGACTGCCTATCTGACCTCCACAACCCAGTCTGTACTGGGTAATACGATACCCCTTAGTAAGACTGGTTGTCAGACTTTTTGGGCCACTGACTGCCTAACGACTGTCAAAGATCTACAAATGACAGCCGGGACCAACGGCTTAACGTGCTTTCCGAGGCATGGAGGAAACTCGGTATGTACGGGCGGTCACCCATCCACAGACCAACCTAGGTAAGCACGGCTTTACCTAAAGATTGACCCGAGCGGCTGTTATTATTTAGCCACGAGCTCCTTTCAAAATATATATATTTTTATTAATTAGTAGAAGGCTCAATCGTGCTACTTACAAATTGGAACAGTACTCGGCTTTCAACAAAAATATGATAATATATCGCCGAAATGTAGTAAATAAAATAAAAACTTATGATACATGATTTTGTAGTACCCATTTCAGCTTTATGTTGCATATTTTGGCGTTTTTAAGTAGCATATAATCCGGTCTGTAATGACACGTTACCTGATACAGCTGCAAGGGCGCGCGCACCCGGAAGGCGCGCACCTGCACGGTGGAGTGGATGGCCTCGCGCAGCGTGGACGCGTGCGCCGGGTCGGGCGCTGACGAGCGCGCCGCCGCCAGCGCGTTCACTATGCGACCTACCACACGGAATACTCTTAGCAATCGTTCACACAAGATTTTTCAACACACTGCTTACCACCGAGCGCGCGTTTATAATGGGTTAGGCAGAATTAAACTTATGTATATATCTCAACATTTTTTCCAGAACGCTTCATTTTTCGGCTTAAAAAAGAGGAATTTATTATCACGAATTCTAGAATTAGCTTTTTTTTAGTTTATTTAGTTTATTATCCAAACAAGAATGGAAATTGAAGAAAAAAAATAATTCTTAAAAAGGCATTGGTTACCTGTGAGCGCAGAGGTGAGTGGCTTGACCAACACTCGCTCCCAGATCTCGAGACCCAGCTCTCCGACCTGCACAGAACACATAACATCACGCCTACAATTCCCAAAAGAGAAAACAGAGGTGGACCTCTGTTGGCGTCGACTAGCGAAATAACAGAACATGTCATCGCGCCTGTTTCCATGACGGGGACCGATAGTAGGTATACTCACATTTCCCCAGTTCTGTTTTAGGCCCATATAGTAAAGGCTGAGCCTATTGCCATTAACCCTTTAACCGCCAAGATTTGATACCTTTGACTTACCTCCAGCGCCACGTCACTTTAGGTATAAGTTGGAACAGTGTTGGGAATACTTAATATCGATGCATAAATTCTTTATTTATTAACAAAATTAAAAGTCGGAAATAAAATCAATGTTTTATTTACTTAATTAATAATCTAACATTATTCAGTCTTTAATCAATTAACTACGTAAACGTACTTGTGTAGTTACTAAATCAGTACTCGGGAGATGGGCACGTTGTTCGTTCTTCTGTTGGTGACGATTCTCCACGAGCATGTCGTATTAAATTTAATATTTTCATGTAAACTTCTGAGCGGATTTCCGGCCGTACAGTTTCCAGCTCAAAAGCTACTAAAGACGCTAAGTATTCAACACGAAAAATATCTACAACACTAGTTGCACTGAGCGATAAAGCTTTCCCGTGATTTCACGGTGACGGCGCTGAGGCAACTGACAATACAGCGCGATTTAACCTTGAATCTCCTTGGCCGCACGTAATATTACGGTGATGGCGACCGGCGACTGTCTGCACTAGTGAGGTTCCGCGTTATGAGATTTCTATATTTTTGTAGTAATTTTTTTTTTTTTTTTAATCTTAAATACATTTTATTGTGTACAGATACTTGTATCAGAGTAACACCATGGTTATTTTGTAATGAAAGTACAAAACCACCCACTTTCATTGCAAATAGTGACATTAATTTCTATAGTGCCTTGTTTATTCATAGACAACCTATTAAGTATTTTCCGAATTCGCCCCGTCCCTTAGTACTCGTAAAATTACGTGATTGGCGATACAGGTAAGGAGACGGTGATCACAATGTATTTGAACATCAAAATTCACAGTATTTATCATTCAAAACATTAAAAAATGTCAATAACAATAAAGATTATACCCTACATCTTAAAATTGACACATTTTATATGGAGTTTGTGCACTATGAGAACTTTTTCAATAAAATAACGTAAATATACGTGTGTGGCGATTCGGGCACTGTTTTCAGAGCCCGTAATATTACGGTGTCGGCGCTTAAAGGGTTAATTGGGCACAAAACCAGACCCCGGGTTGCAACTAAGGAAAAACTTAATTCCATTTTGCCACACTTGGGCATCTAACCCAGGGGCCAAGAGCACATGCTCGACAGTCATGCTTGCGATCACTACACCAACGAGGTTCTGTAAATAATACCATATTCTGAAATTCAGAATGGACATTGTTTGCCAAACAAAAATCTACTTTAGTCATATGCAGTCTAAGTTGATTTTAGTGTGATAATCTGCAATAAAGTAAGGTACTGTACCTCAAGCTGACGCGCGTCATGTTCCGGGCACGTGACAGTGGCTGACGAACCATAGATAATCTCTGCATCCGATACCTGGCGACAAAGAGGCGAGACTTAGATCTAAGAACATCACTAACTATGTGTGATTTCCAGGCTCACCGTATAGTAGTACTGGGTAATACGATAAACCTTGGTGAGACTGGTTGTCAGATTTTTGGGCCACTGACTACATGAAACGACTGCCAAAGATCTACAATTGGCAGCCGGGACCAACGGCATAACGTGCTTCCCGAGGCACGGAGGAAACTTGGTATGTCACTTAGCAGTCACTTTTTGTGCAAGCTCCACGTTCTAGTGCCAGCCTCATCCAGGATATTCCCGCGATGGCAACAATGTTTTCTGCCAATATCATATGCCGCCGGACGAGCAACACTTCTCTTTCCATTCCTTGGACGCTACTCAGTCACAGCTTTACTCCACCTGCCATCACCGCGTCTTGCTAGGTGTCCTGCCCAACTCCATTTGAGTTCCATGGATGACGTTTGGAACTCTGTCTACTAGTTTAATGCAGAGAATGGAACACTCCATTTTAGGGCTAAATCTCTCTTTGTGAATAGTGTCAAAAATTATTGCAATACTTAGTCAATATTAGAACTTGTAGAAATTGATTAAATAATCAAAACAGCGAAATATTTGACCACTATTCCGGCGTTGCCAACTTTCAGAATGCACCTTCCTAAATGTCACTGTGTGCGTTAATAGCTGCTTACCTTCTGTCTCTTGACGTGCTGCAGGTTGAGATAGGAGTAGAGGCTATTGAGGTAGGCCACGCCCTGGCTGTACTCGCGCCACGCCGTCACGTATCTGACCCACAAAGAAAAATGCCGTCTAATAGTAACAACATCACGGAGGTAAGCAGAGATGAACTTAATAACACACCTTCATGTCGTCAGTTGCGGTTACGTAGCATGTAATAGAGGAAAGCCTATTGCAATCAAGCATGCACATTTGACTCCCGATTGTTTTTGAGAATTTTTTAATCTTGAAAAATACACTTTTAAAACCGTAATGCAGTATTCATTCTCAGCAGCGATAGCCGAGTGGTATGACCGTCGGACTGCCAAGTCATAGGTCTTGAGTTCGAACCCAAGACACCCACCTCTGATTTACCAGATTCATGTGCGTATTGTATTATATAATTATCGCTTGCTTCGGTGAAGGAAAACATCGTGAGGAAACCAGAATGCCTGAGCGATTTTTCTCGACGGCATGTAAAGCCGATGGGCGGCATAAAAACTCTGACACCAGGTTATCAAATCAAATCAAATCAAATCAAATCATTTATTTGCAATGAATGTAGGTTAAATTAAAATACAGGTGGAGTAGAAAGGTGTGAGCCATGTACATTCTGCCTGGAAATAGGCACGCAAAAATTAAAATTAAAATATTAAAAAAAATTGTCAAGAGCATCAAAAAATAGAAATTACAAATGTCACTGTTAGAATTATTACAATAATACAATTATACATTGATTAATATTAAAAAAAAAAAAAAATGTCAAATTAAAATGCCACTTGAAAATTAAATTTAAATTAATGTATATTAGGTTCAAAATAATATTTATTATGCACATTGAAAATTAAAAAGTGTTGTCCATTAAAAAATCATTATTTTTATGTTATGCACTAACCATAAGATAAAAAAAGAAAGAAGACTATTATTTTACTGGAAAACGTTGCGTTCAAATGTTATTTACGTTTAAGGTGACCAATCAATTCAGGACAGATAGTTTCAACCTTAGTTAAGTTTCAATTTACGCAAAATTGTAGTGAAGTGTTAAAGCAGTAACGAGGTCGAGTGTACAACAAACTGTTGCTAGTGTAGCGACCAAAACCGCTACAACATCCGCCGCCGCTTATGAACGGTGAGACCTCGGCAAGACATCACGCCACCTTTTAAACCCCGCCTCCGAGGTAAGAAACGCAACTAAGTGTGCGTAGCGAGGCGCACACGCAGACGACCGCCGCTCGCGATCCTTTTGTCTGGGACGCCGACGCACACACGGAGGCCGTTCTTTACGGTGACGCAGATTGTTTACCTGCGACTATAAATATCTGTGTCCCGATGAGATGGTAACTCATAACTCATTACTACTGAACTGTTTGTAATCCTTGCGTAATTAATATATTTCTGCCGCTTCTCGCTCGGAATTTTATTTGATCGCCTGTAGCTCAATCGCTTCATTAGCTAGTCCGCTATATTTAAACAAAAATGTGAGCCGTCACGGGACGCCTGGCAGATGTGAAACATCGACATTATTTTGTAAAAGTAATATGCAGAAAAGAACAGATTGTGATAGGAACTAAATATGTCATAATGATAAAATAAAATATTACGTTTTTTTTTCCAGATAACGATGACTATTATTGAATAAACATTTATTTTCATTAAATACAAAAATTTACGAATTTATTTCAAATCGTGACTACTTCATTCGTTTAATCAGTGACTTCGGTAATAGTTATATTTGATGTTGCCTATGATTAATTTAATTTTAATTTAAAAAAAAACCATTAATTTTCCTCTTACATCTCAAATGACTCACCGTACACACTACTGCATATAGACTGTATATATATCATCATATAGCGCGGCGACGCGTCGCCACGGCATGCGTCGCCACGTCAGAAATCGGTTTTACGTGCGGCTATAGATGTTTCACATCAATAATATTGCAAGTAGTATATATAGGCCTTATAAACGGAGCTCTATACTACTTCACTAGTACTTGCCTGGTGAGTAGTCCGTCGTTGTGATCGTTGTTGTCGAGCGAGACCGTCCCGCGCACGCGCTGCAGTAGACCCTGCACGTGCTCCTCCAGGAAATTCCTGAAACAACAGTATAAGAGTGAACCATACACATAACATCATGCCTGTAATTCTCGAAGGAATAGGCGGAGGTGCACTACAGGGTGTGAAATCACCCTTAACGAAGCCGAGGGGCACTTGTTCTTCCCGTCACTACGATATTTTGTTGTTCTGGGCCATACCTAGGAACATTCATATCTTATAGTGTATCCCATTTTTTTTTTGTCTATCGTTTTTTATATGTTCCCTGTGAATTGAGAGGTCTGGCTCTTGTGATACAGGGAATCCTAGTACAAGATCCAGAGCTACACTGATGTTTGAACAATCACCTGTTAATAAAGATTTTGTTATTTTATTTTTTATTTTATTCTTGTTACGGAGATATTGAATGTCAAAGTTTCAACTGTTTCACACTTTTTTTAAAAATACATTTTTTTAATGTTAATAATGACGGCTTCGTGAACACCCTGTATAGTACAGCATTTTGCCAGTCATGTTTCCCAGTTGTCCCAATAATACTTCCCGACCTGGGAATTGAACCCAGGGCCACATGCTCTGTAGTACCGGGATTCACATATAGGATACTTTTTATCCCTGTAGCACGATCCCGTGGGATAATCACCGAACTCGGCGCGGAAAGGTTTCTCGCTGCATTCTACATCCAAGCCTGGATCTAGTTTTTGCAGATACAAACTAAATATTCGCATAACATTTAAATTTCCAAGATGTCCGCTAAGTAACGGCTAATCCCATAACTTTTAATTCTTTTTCACTTACCTGGTCTCGTCATATAGCTTGTCAGCGAGCGGCTCCGGGTGAGCGACGCAGAGCGCGTACACGTCAGAGAAGCGCGTGTTCCACACGGAGCGCTCCACCGAGCGGAGCCCCACCACGCCCGCCACCTGCAACAGAAACAGATGCTTGTTACTTGGTAAAATGGCTGTATTCTCCAAATGGGAAGTAAGAACTATTATGACCACTTACATTCCACCATCTATATAGGGTGACTGATAATTAGTGACCGATACTTAAACACGTGATTGTACTCGTGATAACAAACAACTTTTCCAAAGTTTTTTTTTTATACTCATTCACTTAGTTTCATTCGGCTGTTGAGCCGAATGAAACTCGCGCGCGCCTTTGACCTATCAGCTGTTAGCCGCGTACCGCCGTTATGTCTCATTACTATCGTACCGTGCCACAGTGGGTAGGCAGAGCACCCACGCGGCTCGCAAGCCCGCTCCGTAGGTTTTATTGTGATAAAAGTGAGCGAGTTTAAAAAAAATGTTTCATTGGGAAAGTTGTTTGTTACCATGAGTACAATCACGTGTTTAAGTATAAAATTCAAATATGTTTATCGGTCACTAATTAACAGTAACCCTATACTACGTAACCGTCATATTAAACAAACAAATTAACAGAGAGAAGCGAGTTCCTCTTCCAAAGAAACTCATCACTTATTTGTGAAAAAAAGATAACAAATTCCTATACAACAGTAGGGTGTGTTTCAATGCATGTATGAAAAGCTCCATATTTTTTTCATGGGGCTTATGCATGTTTCTTTGGGAAAGTTGTTTAATATAACAGGTGGACTGACCTCCTTGAAGCATATAGGTACTTAACTAAATCGCCACTCTGTATAGAAGTCCCATAAAATATTGCCATCAACTGAACACACAGCTAGACATTGGTCTGCTACATAATTCTTCATGATAAATCCCAAAAACTCTGCCAGAGCTGAGGATCAAACCCACACTCAATAGTCCCACTAAGCCAAGAAAACAGTCTCATGCACTCTATTCAATTTATGAAGGTTGACTGGTAGAACCAATGATACAATGCTTCTCAGAGAGATTCTCTACAACTATTTATGCTTTTGTGAAATTGTCGACACCTTTCTCTTCTTTTGTAACAGTGGTGTATCTTATCAAATTATTTGAGACCAGTAGGTGGCCACGTTAATCGCAGGTGTAGGGTCAGTTTGGACACTCAGTCAAGTGACTTCTAAGGCACCCACCATCAGTTTTCCAAGCCCGTTCATTGTCACTTCAATAAATTATAATTTTAAAACAAGGTAATAGTAAGAATGTTTGACGTACCGTCTCCTTGAGGTGGGCCCATGTCTCCGTGAAGTCAACGTTCCTGGGCTTTAGTGACATCATCACAAATAGCTACCATGTACCTGGAACAGAAACATAGCCCCGTTTAAATACTGTATAAATTCAGCAGTAAGACTACCATTGTGCACAGATAAATAGCAATATTGTAACACACAGCAGACTGCTTGCATCAACAAAGAGTATCACTTTGTCTGAACAGGGAATCAAACTCAAGACCTGATAATCCGTAAGGCTTGCAACCACTACCTCAATGACGCAGGACAGAGAAGAGACAAGCATTTGTGCCCTATGATTTCATAATCAAAACCGCTACCGATTAAATTAAATTTAAGAATTTGTTTATTATATCATATTACATTATATACCAGACTACAAATAGAACTAAAGTTATAATAAAAATAAGACTAAAAGTAAGTAAATATAAACAACAACGACAATAGGACACTTAGGCGTCAAAGTAGTCCTCTGCACTGCTGTCATCATTCATTTATGAATGGGTGGTCAACACCAAAATTAACTAATACACTGACTGTTGTGATTGCTGGGCCATCGTAACTGCACAATCCCACTGCTGGGCATAGATCTTTAATGTGAACCATTGCTTGAAGTTTTTTTTCTAGATGTGGATGTCTCAATGGTTGTCGTCCACCCTGGGGAGAGTGGAGGATCTGTCAGACTCATACTGACTAAAACCACACCGGAGTTTCCTCGCACACTTGTGTCAGGGGTCAGTGGGATCTGTATGACTTCTGCTGCGCTGGACTGGGGCCAGAACACTATGCGGCGTGTTCTCAGGTCTGGTTGGTTGTTTTGTTTAACAACAGATAATAAATGAACTTGGATTGATTATGATATTTATGAGCAGATTACATTCAAGAAACTTCCAAAGATGCTAGACGGCTTCAAGAGGAATTATACCACAAAGAATTGAGGAAAGGCTTTGTCCAGCACCAGGACAGATGTTTTGAGAAAGGGTAGGCAGAGGGGTACCTAATTGTACACACACATTTCACCAGTTATGTTTAAGGGGACGAGTATTGCCACCAAAAGGGCACAGGTCCAGGCCCTGTGGCTGTTCCTGAGAAATTCCTGATAGAAGTCCCAATAACATTGTACCCAACCTACGGAAATCGAACCCAGGACCTCATGCTCAGCAATAAGGCTTGCAACCAATAGACAGATGAAATTTGTGAAAATCCAGATTCATTCACAAAAGAACAACAGAAGACAGTATAACTTGCAAGGATAGGAAGAGGTGTATTAAACACCTGCATTTATTGGAATAAAAACCAAACTCTGGGTTGTGGATACCAACATCTTGGTAGGTACTAAGATATTACTTTTTGAAGACTCTTAATCTCAGAAACAAGGTATACTCACAGAAATAAACAAGTAGGTATTAGGAACAAAAGAAGATGTTTTTGTTCCAATATTGGTCTAATATACCTACATTAAATAGGAGTATTGAAATAGTTTTTACCAATATAGCAACAATGTGGCATCAACATGAAAACAAAGATAAAACCACAAATAGAATTACTACTATTCTGTTTAGTAATATGTGTATCTGACTTAGTTCATATTTTAAGCATTTAGATAACAAACAGCAACTCTGCCAAAACACTGCTGACGCCGGATCCTCATTATTTACAAATTAGATTTTAATTGTCGTTGTACAAACGCCGAGAAGTATTCCTACCTATTTGGGTCATTTAGTGACGACAAGAACGCAAGTCATCGCGAACATCCATTGTTTGTGACCGTATTCACGGCCCAGGGGTGCAAGGTGCCGACCTTGCTCCTCATTCCACCCTGAACACCACTTCCGCAGCTACGACTAGCTTGATAATCAAGATTCGCCCATACGGCAAGTTATCAGAAGGAACGTAATTTTCACGCAGTTTCCATTCAGACAAAATTGGCACGCTGACAAATTCGCAGCAACAAAGAGCGCGCTGAACGCCGCAGCATACAAGCCAGAAATTACTCAGCAAGATTGGCACAAAACAAAAATAATATGAGAGCGATGCAATGACAACCAGATACAAATACCCGAAATTGATTACTTTTTAAATGATTTTTTACATCTTACCTCTTTTGTATAGTGTAATCCAGTACCGCACACGTTAATTTACTAGTCAACCGCGAAACTTTCAGCTTATTTTAGCGATAAAACTAATCATAATCAAATAAAATTGGGATCGCAATAATTCTGTAGCACTCTAATTTGAAGTATAGTCAAATGTTGCCAATGTAAATAAAATGTGCTGATTGACGTTTCGTTTCATTCTTAGAATATCTGAAAGACTTAAAAAAAAAAACTCTTTAATAAATTGTTAGTAAATTCTTCACTAATTATAAAAATAGTAACAATTATAAGATAAACCAATGTGGTTGGTGATGGTAGGTTTCGATACGATTTTTTCGTATTGAAGTGAAATCGCCGTAAAGGGGCAGATTTGGGAGGGCAGGATCATAGAGGAATAAGCTCTTGAGAAATGTGCATTGGCTCTTAAGCGGTTACATAAAATTAGTTCAACAAACTCCATTATGTATCGTTTTATGTCTCAAACAAGTGCTCTCTAAAAATTTACAATAAAGCAGTTTCCGGTTGTAAACACGATCTGCCACTTCAAATTTACAAATTTATGCTGTTTCGTATCACATGTAAGTGCTAAATATACACTAATAAAGTTATGGTTGCCCTGCAGCATTGTAGCTGTCAAAAATAATATAAAATTAAAAATGTATAAATAAATAAATAAATCAGTTCTCGGTGTGACCTTCACTCTTCATATTTCAGAGTTTGTTTTTGCTGCGTTAACAATTTTAGTGTGATTTCATTCGATCCGGGTGCCGAGATAGTTTTTTCCTGCCTGAAAATATTTCTACCCGTATAAATAATTACTTGCAATAGAGCTGAGTAGAAACTTGAACGGTTTACAACTAAACTTACACGGAAGATATCCCAGACGAAATACAAGAAATAAAGGGGTGAATGACCTAAAATATGAGTAACATTTGAAAATTTGAAGTTTTGGAGTTTTGACTCAACGCGACGCCGAGCCCGTCAGCAACAGGAAACAGTAACTAGGGCTGCGCCAGAAATATCAGCGTGGTCGGCGCGGTGGCGGCGGCGTCCTAGGCCGCCTGCGCGACTTTGCTGACAGCTGTCTTTCTTGACGTATTTTTTAACTTGTGTTGTTTGTTTTATATTTTTATACATTATATTTAAGTTATCACGTAAGTTTCTTTTAAATTATTATTTTAATGTTTAATAATGACTGTAGTGACGCCGAACGGAGTGCCAGTCAACCTACCTCATCGCTGGATGTCCTAGTAAGATGCCCACACTGTTCCCAAGCACGTTTTTTTATGGGTGAAAGAGGCTTGAAGATACATTTGGGGAAAAAACATAAGCCTCACATTCCCCACAATGTTCCTTCTTCATGCCCTACATTTTCCACTCCCCTTACATCTGATCTACCCACTCAACCTTTTTGGAAATATTTTTCAAAATTAAAAACTACAACCCCTGTTTTAAAGAGAGTTCCTCGTGGCGCGCGACCTTCAGTAGCATCAAGTTTGGCGCGTTGTGTCCGCCTCGCCGCCCGAGAGAACTCTCAAAGTTCTTGGGAGCAATTACTCACCTTCCCATTTAGAATTCTGCATGTGCAAAAAAATTTGGCAAACAAAAAAACTTTAACAACTCAAATTAAAGACAACGGTAACATTTCGGCCCAAAGTTTTGACCCAAAATTTACAGTACATCCCCCCCAAAGAGGTTTATTGCATCATGTAGAATCTAAATTAGGCGAGGGTGATATCAGCTAGGATCATCTTTAGCAGCGATGTGGCCGCGCCGTACTCTCCAGAGACCCTTACAGCTCTGGAGAGTAAACACTCAGCCCCGGCAGATGACCTCACCTTCCCCGACCCCCCCGTTCCAGAAACTAACACTCTACAAATTACAGCTCGGCAAGTATGTGCGGCCGTCTGCTCCTTTCGAAGTGGCTCTGCTGGCGGCCTCGACGGCCTGACTCCGCAACACCTTAAGGATCTAATTTGTTCAGGCGCCGGGGTAGCTGGTGAGTCCCTTTTGAAGGAGCTGACGGCCCTCATCAATCTCATGCTCTCCGGCAGTGTGAACGATGCCGTCATCCATATTTTGTACGGGGCCAATCTTTGCGCCCTGCGCAAGAAGGATGGCGGCATCCGTCCCATTGCCGTAGGGTCAACTTACAAAATTTGCTGCGCCTTTTACAGTGAAATACTGGCCAGTAAATTCCAGCCCCTTCAGCTTGGTTTTGCGTCCAAAGGGGGCTGTCAGGCTGCGGTACACGCACTGTCCACTTACCTTAATAGTGATAAGGGTGAGGTCATCCTTAAGGTTGACATTAAAAATGCTTTCAACTCCGTAAACAGGGACACCTTGTTGACAGAGGTTCAAAAAGAAATACGCAAAATTTACAGTTTTCTTTACCAATGCTACAGGAACCCATCAAAATTACTCTATAAAGACAACCTTTTGGAATCAGCCGTTGGTTGCCAACAAGGTGATCCTCTTGGGCCAGTCATTTTTAGTTTAGCAATTAATCCAATTATTCGGCAGCTAAATTCTAAATTCAACTTATGGTATTTGGATAATGGAACCCTGGGAGGTGATGTGAATACAGTCCTAAAAGATTTAACTTTTTTAAAAGAATAATTCAAATCCATTGACCTTAACCTTTCGAAGTGCGAAATTTACCTTCCTGAAACCACTGACAGACAGTCTACCATTTTTAAATTTAACTCTTTAGCACCAAACATCAAAATTACCGAAAAAAGTTCTCTTCACCTCCTAGGGTCACCAATATTTGACGAATCTTTTCCGTCGTTCATTGAAGAAAAAATTCCAAATTTTAATGATGTTCGGAGCGACTTTTCAAAATTAACATTCATTCGGCCTTCGCACTTATTCGATACTGTTGTTTTGGACCAAACTTCACGTATAGCCTCCTTCGCTCCACTCATCTTTGGAAGCATCCGCAGCTTTTAGAAAAAGTAGACCAAATTATTAGAAACACTCTAACTTCAATACTTAATGTGGCCCTGGACGACCGAGCTTGGCAGCAAGCCACACTTCCCATTCGCTTGGGTGGTCTCGGCGTCCGCAAAATTTCAAATATAAGTTTACCAGCCTTCCTCTCCTCGGTCTACGGTACCGAAAAATTAACCAGGGATATTCTGTCTTCCTCACTGGTTGATTTTGAGGTGCCGTATTCGACCGGTGCGTTGAACGCTTGGAAAATGGCTTGTCCCAATACGGATTTGCCCGACAACCTGTCCTCCCAGAGACAGTGGGATGTGCCGCTCTGCAGTATTGTACGGAATACCCTCTTAAACACGTCATTCAATACTGTGGAGCGTGCCCGTCTGCTGGCCATGGGGGAATAGGAGTCGGGGTTATGGCTTCAGGCACTTCCGTCATCCACCATTGGCACTATGATGGATGACGCATCGTTCCGGGTCGCTACGAGTCTACGCTTAGGCGCACCTTGTGTTACGCCGCATCGGTGTCACTGCGGTGAAGCTGTTGACAGCCTCGGACACCATGGCCTGTCCTGCTACAGGAGCGCAGGTCGCATTGCACGGCACGCCAGCATTAACGACATTATTCGTCGAGCCCTTGCCAGCGCCGGCGTACCAGCGGTTTTAGAACCAAACGGCTTGGTACGTGACGATGGCAAGAGACCAGACGGCAAGACGTTAGTGCCTTTGAAGGTGGGTAGGCCTTTGGTGTGGGACGCAACCTGTGTCGACACCCTTGCGCCAAATCACCTTTCAAGCACGGCGGGCTGTGCAGGCGCTGCTGCTGCGGCTGCTGAGATCCTCAAGCGGCGCAAATACTGTAACCTTATTGGTAAGTACAGTTTTGAGCCGTTTGGGTCGAAACGCTTGGGTCATGGGGCCCGAGTTCGCGTCTCCTTTTTAAGGAAATCTCTCGCCGACTAGTCGACACTTCGCGTGACCAGAGGGCTGGCTCTTTCTTTGGCCAAAGAATTAGCATTGCTATTCAGCGTGGCAATGCTGCCAGTCTTCTGGGCACGTTTCCAGATGACAGCGATGCGGACGAGTACTTTGACGCCTAAGTGTCCTATTGTCGTCGTTGTTTAGATGTTTATATTTTATTACTTTTAGTCTTATTTTTATCATTAGTTTAGTTCTATTTGTAGTCTGTATTATAATGTAAATATAATTAATATTAATAAAATAAAGTTATATTATATGCACTATATGGTTTTATTACAGCACTACATCGAAATACTTTTTACGCCGTTGCTATAGAAAAATATCGTAGTACGTTGGTAGCTCAAACTAGCGGCATGGTTGGCGCAGTGGCTGAGCGATTGACTACTGTGCTTCGTGTCGCGGGTTCGATTCCCGCACGGAAAAAATATTTGTATGGCCTACTGGTAGTTATTCCGGGTCTGGCTGTTTGTGTATATGAATTTAAATGTTTGTGAACGCACCCACGATACAGGAGAAATTCCTAGTGTGGGGCCAAGAAAAAAACCAAGTACAGGGGCTCACAGGTAGGTGATTTGGCATAGGGCTGGGACTACGGGAAATAATGAATGATAAAAAAAGTTTACCAGTTATTTAATCAGTTACTTATAGTAGTAGTAGCGGAGCTCGTGGCTAAATAATAACAGCCGCTCGGGTCAATCTATTAGTTAAGCCGTGCTTGTCTAGGTTGGTCTGTGGATGGGTGACCACCCATGTACCGAGTTACCTCCGTACCTCGGAAAGCACGTTAAGCCGTTGGTCCCGGCTGTCATTTTTAGATCCTTGACAGTCGTTACAGGTAGTCAGTGGCCCAAAAAGTCTGACAACCAGTCTTAACAAGGGGTATCGTATTAATCAGTACTAACTGTGTTCTGGAGGTCAGATAGGTAGTCGCTCCATGTATAATACTGATATACAGCTGCATCCGGTTAGACTGGAAGCCGACCCCAACATAGTTAGGAAAAGGCTAACTAGGCAGATGATGATGAATCAACTACTTATAGTGTGTTCAGTAGGTTACGTTGTTTCAGAATGATGTACTCACTGAATTCCGTTTTAGTGTGGGTTTCCCTGAAGGGACACCGACAGGGTGGATACCAAGCATAACACTTTTATAATCTTGGATAAGTTTGATGTAGGTATTTAACAGAATTAGTAAGAGATAAGCAGACCTACGTTCAGTCATGCCTAGGAAAGAGGTTTGAAGAAAATAAAAGTCAGTGACATCTTGTATCTTTTCATTTATTTACAAAATCACTATGTTATCGTTATAAATTTTCCATGAACAATATGACTACAAACTAAAAAAGAGATACTTTTTATTATTATTAGGTAGTTATATAATTAACTCAAGCAACTCAATACTCTGGTTCAGCATTGAGGTCCAGCAGTATTTTAGTGAACTACTAAACAATAATTCATTTATTTTACTTAATTCAATAAGATTAAAAAACTAAAGTGCCTGAAATAAAGCGCACTCGCGCGGGCGGCGTATTATGGAACTAAATTCAAATTATAAATTTTGATACTTCTTGCAGTTGCAAATAACCTGTCATAAATATGTTTTCTAATATACCGGGCACACTGTGTAAATAATCTTTGTTTAGCTATAATACCATCTTCTTGAATATTATAAACTTGGATAGTTTTATCATTATGAACCTGTATATCAATACAGTAATCATCAGCACGACCATGTGGTGTACTACGCGTAATCTGCAAACAGAAGATATGAAAATAAAATTAGTCAGGGAACAAAAAGCACGCTCAAAAAGTTTTTTAGTTTTTATAATTCAATCCACTACCAACATTATTTTTATAATTCCTCGGAATTCTCTGAATTGAAACCAATCATTATGACCCGAAAAAAAAGCAAATCAACAAAATCTTAAAAGAATACTAGAATTTTAGACCGAAAAGATTCGGACCTGCCGGACAATACCCTGTTGTGCACAAACGCCCATAATCTAACAGAGGGTATCCATGCGCGTTATATTCTCAACGCTCGTCTTCACGTCAAAAGTTGAAAATCGAGTGCGCAGGAAAAACAAGCCGCATTTAGATTTTAGCGAGTGGCCAAATTCCTTTCAATACATTTCACAAAATGTTCATTCCAGCGCTCCCCTATCAACAACATTCGAATTAAAGTATGACCACTATAAGCGTGTAGTTCAAGTTGGCGTTGCTTGTCAAGAACGGATGTCAAACTTGATACATTTATTTTAGTTCAATGTGTTCCCGCCTGCACGGATAAGTTGGTTTAAGTATACAACTAAGTTAGGTTCTAATGAATGATTTATCTTTGCCTGTCCATATGTTTCTTTGCGTTCGGTAGGTTTTCGTCTTTTTGCTTCAGTAGGTACTTGCGCGAGCCCTTCACGAAGTTGAACACGTGCTCGTTCCAGCTACAAAAAAAAAAAACAGTATTACATCTACATACTAACAAATACAATTGAAGTGTATGTTTGTAATTTCAAAATAACAGGTTATTACTGAATACATATGAAAGTATATACGGTAACTATAACAAAAAAAAACATATTTTTTTTATTTTTGTGTCTGTCGGTTTGTCTGTTTGTTCCGGTTAATCTTCGAAACGGCTGAACCGATAGCTGATGTTATATTGAGTAACTTAGGCTACTTTAATATAAAAACGATTAGGGGTGCCTGCAAAGACAAAACCCTCGAAATCCGATTAAAATATGTAAGTAATATTTTTATAATAATTTCACGCGGACAACAGACCCATAAAAGAACCTTTTGTATAATTGTGACCTATAATGAAGACATCTGTGTACCCTATGTTGAAGATCCAAATAAATAAATACACTTACTTGATAGTCCTGATATCCAGGTTGTAAATGAGTCTGTCTTGCCTCGACAGTCTCTCGCGCAGGCGCTGCACGTGGTCTGTGCTGAACTTCCACTCACGGGTCGCGAAGAACGCCAGCAGTCGGTTCATTGCTTGCAAGCGCTCGCTTGCTGTCACCAGGCTTAGTCTGTTACGAGTAATATGTCTCAGTCGAATTGAGGTCATTAGATTTGAGGATGAAGTAGATAGGATCAGACAAAAAAAAATGTCGAAGTTGTTTTAATACTCATTTTGGTCTGCCATATCTTGGTCTTTCCACCATTTTAATTTGAAATTGAAAATTGCGGTCTCGCTTATTACTTGTTTAAGTATATAACTTGCATCAACACAAACTAGCATTGTAAGTTTCCGAGATATAAGCTAGCAGAGATAAAATCCATTCCCAGATAGTGCCACCAGTACTTTGATATACTACTGGTACTGTTCCAAATTAAGGTGTCCCCTTTGTACTTTCTGTGTCCATACCAAGTACTTATGAACTCACTTCATCTTGACGCCGCACGCCTTCGCTATGTAGTTGGCGGCGTACAGCGGTGCTGTCTGCAGCAGTAGCTCCAGGATTTTGTACACATAACTGTTGGAAATAAATTATCATATATATTCTATTAATCTGTTAACAATACAATTTGCCCTGACACGTACGAATCAGTATCAATATATGAGTAGCCCTCGTCCAATACTCTGTAGGTACTCAACCTTCATCACCAAAACCGAGCCGAAAAACTTCCACTGCTGGATTTATCACTCTCAAGCATGTCCAGGCCACATCGACTGGTCCTTTGCCTAAACTATTCAGTGGATTCCCGGTTTTAGTTTATCTCTCCCCGTGTATGATGTCCTGGCTTATCGCCCAGCCGCGACCTAACACCACTACTGATTGCTGGGCATAAGCCACTTACTCTACGGCATTTAACTTTATACTCTCATGCAACTATTGTGCCCGTCTTGTCGCTCACCTAGTCTGAAGGCGTCCTACCCTACGTTTGCCGATTCAGTCTCGACTCAATAATAAGTCTACTCCAACGGCCGTCGGTCCATACCCCTTAAATTGGTAGTCTGTTTTACTCTATTACCTGTTCTTCACACCAAAGGTGAAGGGGTAGTACAGCACGTTATCGAAGGGATGGCTCCTAGTGGCGCGCAGTACGGCGCTGCGGAAGAACCCCCATGTGATGGGGTTCTCTTGCGAGCATGAGTTGTAGACGCGTACTTCGGGGGATCTAGGAATGAAGAGCTATAGTAAATGAGAGTCTTGGGCAATTCATTCTCCCATCATTAAAAATATTATTATTCCCACATAGTTCCACGAGAGCAGCGGTGGCCCAGTGGTGGAGACCCCGACTTACGAGCAGTAAGTCGTGGGTTCGAACCCAGCCAGGCGCATTACTTTGTGTAAGTTATTTCATCACCACTGCTCTCAAAACGGTGTAGGAAAACATCGTGAGGAAACCGGCATGTCCTAGAACCAAAAATTCGAAGACATGTGACATCTACCAACCCACACTGGGCCCGCGTGGTGGGAACATTCGTGGAACTATAGCATAAGCATAATCAGCCTATTAATGTTCCCACTGCTGGGACGCAGGCCTCCTCTCTATGAGAGGAAGTGGGCTGCAATCCACCACGCGGGCCTAGTGCGGATTGCCTGTTTGGGTTCGAACCCATGAATTCGTCCTTCGTTAATACTAGACTCTACTTGTCCGTAGCGATCTCCCAGGCGACCGCCAGCATAGTATCTATCGTGACATCCACCGGGATCAGGTCGGCTCTGGCTTGCTGGCTCAAGTTGAAGGCGTGCAGCAAACCCTTCCCGCAGCCCACCACCACCCCGCTGGGGCCCGCCAGGTTCTCAATCCAGCCGGGGTAAGGATGACGGTGGGAGGACACCACTGGAGGAATAAGGTCAGTGTGAGCTGAACGTAGTATAATTAAAAGTTACTGCTGTAATGGCTAGATGGTAGATGTTACCTTCTCAAAAATTCTACTGAGATATTTCTACAGGAAAAAAAATTGTCGGACTTGGGGGTCAAGCCCCAGGACCATCTTATAGTTTTTGGAATAAAAAAAGAAAGAAAACATATTTATTTGGCCCATGCAACAAGTGCACACAAAAAACAAAAAAAAAAGTTCGATGTAATCAAAATAATAACTGATTATGATAGATATTAGCACATATTCGCGTTTTCTTCAAAGGCGTCAAACTTTCGAGCCACTGACTTGACTACCGGTAACGACTTTCAAAGATCTGACAAAATGACAGCCCGTGCTTTCCGAGGCACGGAGGAAACTCGTTATGTAATGGGTGGTCAGTGGTTACCCATCTATGGCCCAACCTAGGCAAGCGCGGCTTAACCTGAAGATCGACTCGACAGGCTGTTATAATTTAGCCACAAGCTCCTCTCACCACATCATGTTCTACCACAACTGTGTCGCAATACACGGTCGTGTCGTTTGATTGAGTATCTCTAAGTACATATACAGCTTTAGATACTCACCGATAGAAGGTCTGAAGATGGCAGTAGAGTAGGTTCTTCCGGGGCGCGCGTCGATCACAGACTCGGCCACAGCCTTCGAGAAAACGTATGTGTTCGGCTTGGGTGATATGAATCTGAAAGTAACAAACAGTGTCTCTTAGGATCACAGTCTTCCCTAACATAACACCATGAAGTAGGTGAAAACATTAGTATTAGTAAATCAGACAATCCATAAGATCTTGTTCGGAGACGTAATACCACCATACCGATTCTTACAGGCTAAGTCGCGTTGCTGTGTTTTGGTTTGAAGAACATTTAGACAGGGTGTAAACGGACCCTTCGCGAAGCCGTTAAAAAAAATATCCTGGGGCTGCAGTCTCGACATAGATAGCGACAAAAATCGGTCGTTAAGTCATAACGATGTCAAATTTCTTTAATAGATTTTCAACCTTAAGGTTTCGAAATAAAGTTGAAAATCTACTAAAGAAATTTGACATCGTTATGACTTAACGACCGATTTTTGTCGCTATCTATGTCGAGACTGCAGCCCCTGTACATCAAACTAGTCGTCGCAAAAATTATTGTTGGGAAACGACTTTTTTTTTTTGGGGTGAAAAATCACGTTTTACGCACTCAAACTATTGTGCGGGCGGACACATTGAATAGTTCGGGGGTCGTAAAGCTATTTAAAGTAAAGTTATAACATTAAAAACTTGTGAAAAAGTTGGAACTTTGACCCCCATATCTCCGTAACTAGAAGGTTCCCAGAGGTATGGTCAAGAAGCAAGAACAAAAAAATTATCGCAATGGCGGGGAAAACAAGCTTTTCGGCAGTGTAATTATAGGCCGGCGACATGAGATATTTCAATTCTGTCTCTGGGGTTGCAATACATAGACTGCAATACCAGTGAACATGTCTATAGGCGTTGGCGAACAGTTGGATACCAGCTTCCTTATTCATGAACGCTTCAATTCGATTTTGAGTCGGAAAGTCGTGTGTCTATCCTTTTTCGGCATAACGAAAGTGAATAAGACAGATATACGACTTTCTGAATGGAAGCGATTGTGAATACGGCGGCAGTAGGTTTTCGACTTATATGGAACATTTATTTCAATTAAAGGCACTTTTGAACGTCAAATACGGAAATAGTATTGAATCTATTGCGCATTCGTAAAGGTGGTTTCGCTATCGTATTTATGGAGAAGAGAAAAATTCCATCGTTACTCTTTTACCTAAATGTTTTACAAAATTTTCTATGCATAAATCAGTTATAATACGTGACGATACTGTACTCTGAAAAAAAAAACGTGGTAACTTTTAACTGCCTTCTGTCTGCCTGCTTCTGCCTAGATTTTCCCCGCTAAATGGCAATTTGGCTTCATAACGTGCGGCATAAACCCGCTCCTCTATGTGAGTGACTAGAGCCTGCAATGTGCAGCAGCACCTGGCAGTGAGCTCGTGCAGTAACGGCGCAGGCATTGTGTCCACCATGGCGCGTAGGCTGCCGAGCGGTGCCGGTGCGGCGTACACCCGCTCCTCTATGTGACGGTGTTCCGCGTTGCTGTAGGCTGTGGACACGTGGACTAGGGCCTGGAAGATACAGCACTGGTTATTGTCATGATATTTCCACCAATGATTCTGAATATTTGGCTAAAAAGACCAAAAAAATGGGTTTTTCGCCACGAAACTGACAACTGACAACCAGTCTTATCGAGAGGTAACATGCAACTGTGTTGTGGAGTTCAGATTGGTAGTCGCTCGATGTAAAGTACTGTTATTCAGCTACATACGGTTAGACTAGAAGGCGACCCTAACATAGTTGGGTACAGGCTAGGCAGATAATTAGGCACAAAAAAGTCTATGTCGAATTGCCATTGCAGCTCAGTCTTAAATTATAGCTAACTAATCTAATGGTCTGTCTAATTGGTTAAGACATCCGGTGTACTGAATCGGAAGGTCGCAGGTTCAAACCCTGCTCGCACTAGAATTTTTCTTTATATGTCAAAAACAGCTATAGCTAACTAAGCTAAGTCTGAACTGAGCACACCATAACACCTTGCAAAAATGCAAGTGTTATTGTACAATGTACGCCCGTACCTCTAATTTAGGCAGTTGATCACAGAGGTCCATGAGTGCGATGACTGATGTGACATTCTGATGCAGCGCCGTCTCCAGACTCTCCCAGAACTTGATAGTCGCAGCACTGTGGAACACTACGGACACCTGTAATCAAAACATACGTTAAAATCAAACAACTACACGCACAAAGCATGGAGATACCTAGGCGGCTCTTTCTTTCTGTATCGTGTGATTAGTGCCTAACCTGGTGTCAGAGTTTTATGCCACCCATGGGCCTCTGACTTGGCTTACATGCCGTCGAGAAATATCTCTCAGGCATGCTGGTTTCCTCACGTTGTTTTCCTTCACCGAAGCAAGTGATAATTATACAATACGCAAAAGAATCCGAAAAATCAGAGATGCGTGCCTTGGGTTCGTACTTGAGACCTATGACTTGGCAGTCCAAGGATCACAATGCTATCACTGCTTAATGGCTAGGTGGTCGCCGCATGATTGAACTTGGGGTTGTCTAAGGGGCGTCTCAACTCGCCAGCGGTTCCAGTTGTGATGTTGCCAGCTGATGCGGGGACCCCGCTCACTTGAATTAAAGTGGAAATGGGCAGAACATCTAGCTAGAATAGAGGAAGCTCAGTGGACGAGTCGTGTCATTGAAGTTGCGATGTTTGGAGGCCCATGGAAAAGTGTTGGCTGAATGATGATGTTGGTGGTGTCCCCTGCGTTTTCTCTTGACATACCTCTTGCAACTGGGTGAGCGCTGCATCATCGAGTCCAAGGCGCGGTTTGCCCACATCTCCTGATAGTACTCGCAGTTTGTCTAATTGCCATGGACATCTTGCTCTGATGTTGTCAAATGCCTGTAAATTGAAACTTTCATTACGTCATGCATGCAATTCGCTAAAGTAGAGGTATACTAGACTTACATCCAAATTTCGCCATACTTTAGTGTACTATACACCCCCTTTTTTTGCTTTTTTTTTCGGTTGGGAAATCATCAAATGTTCGCCCCCCCCCCCCCCCCCGCGGAGCGGAAGGGAGTGTCAGACTTGTACTGACTAAAACCCACCCATGTTCCTTATTAGCCGTTTGTATTCAGGGCCGCGGTATCTCTTTCGAACAGTCCTGCAGCCCCGACAGGTATCGGCCCTTGCGGAACACGAACTCGCCGACGGCACGGCCTGTCGTCATAAGACTGACGGACGGCGAGCTAGCCCTACACACCCTATACACCCCCTCAGTCCTAAATAGCGTAGTCCAGACGGCCAGCCATTTCGGTCTGAATATTGCTTACCAAAAAAACTTTATCACTAACTTTTTTAGAAAACCATTACCACTTTTCGCGACCTGGAAATCAACCCAGGACGTCAAGCTCAACACTGCGTCTAGGTACTTCAATTAAACTGGTTCAATGATAAATCCACATCCATTTATGTCGGACAACACTGTCGTCCATACCTGTGACTGTTTGAGTTGTGCCAGTCTGTTGAGTGGCGCCTGACCGCGCTTGTCTCTCATCAGCAGGTGTACTTCATGCACGTCCGGACATGTATAGAGCAGCCTCTCAATCAGCACCTGTAGGGAAATATAACCCACGATTAGCCAGTTAATAAGGGGTTTTGAACGGTCTTCATATATGCGGTTATCACCGCGTGCCGATAATCGGAGACGGTCGACGGTTGACGGTTTGACAACGCAACGTGCCACGCACGTAGCGTATCGGCATCGAAAAATTTTTTTGGCGACAATTTTATTGTTGACGCACCGTGCATAGCACGCAACGGTGCTCATGCTGGTCGGTGACGGACGGTCTAGTGAGCATAGCCACATACGCTTCAATACAAATAATATTTTCTGGCCTTTAAGTTCATAGCACGGTGATGGTATGGTACGGTATAGTCGGCAGAGTTCTTTATAGTTACATCCAGTCAGGATGTTAAAATTAAACTGCTAGTTTAAGTCGGATATAATTTATACCTGCCCCTTACTCTTGCCCTTGCAGTGAGCGAAAACAACCACTGAGAGATCTATCCTACACTACAGAAGCAACTTAAGTGCAGGTATAGATTACAATACAGCATTTAAAAAACTATATGCCGAGATAAGTGGGATGAAGGGAGGCCCTACCTTTCCTAGGAACCCGGATCCCCCGGTAATGAGTATCGATCGTCCCGCGTAGAATGGTGGCAGCAGTGGGCCACCACTGCTCTCCGTGGGGATCGCCATCCTGCTACAAGAGCAAACACACAGTTATATAAACACATTTTCTCTTTAACGCTCTAAAATAAACGGTAATAATTTGAAGATAAAATTACCAAGATGCATAACTTTATTTTTTTTAATCCATTTCTGTTTTTTGCTAGCTCTACTTTTTAACTGACACTTGACAGATTGAGATCATTGACATTCCTATTCTAATTTGAAACCCATTGTACTTGTGCGATGTGCATATGGTTCCCAGATCTATATGTCGGATATTATATGTCAGGATTAATTCCGCAAGGCTCGTACATCATGTGGGCAGACGATGGGTTTCGTGCAATGAAAACACACAGGGTGCGATACACCGTTTTTAGCAAACTAACAAATTACTTGAGATTACAACTCAACACAATAACACGGGGCACAATTAATCGGATACAGTTCCAAGACGTCTCAACTCCGCCGCGATCAGACATTGAATGTCACCCTCCCCTCGAGCTGAACATCAGGGCTCTGTAGAAGTTCGCAGTGGTGTGGGTAGGTTTGTAAGTAGGTCGCGTGATGTCACCACCGGCGTATTCATTATATAGCTGTTTTGACGTGGAAAGAAAAATTCTAGTGCGAGCAGGGTAAGGCAGGGGGCAGGGTATTCATTATATGTCCATACTAACGACCGGATTCGACACATAAATATGATTTCTGGAGAAAATTACGGACAAAAAAAAAGCGTGGCCTGCCTAACTTCCGCCATCCGATTTTATTTTTTGAATTACCGGCTACCCATAAAACCTGTGTTAATCAATACAAACAAGTTTAGCATTGGACAAAATTTTCTAAAGCGTCGCGTTCCTGATATAGAAGCCATCAATCTTCGTCATCAGTAAGTAGGTACAACTTTGATTTTATTGGCCACACATTATACCTCAATGAATCAATAGCTAGCACCAATACAATCAAGAGTATTGTATGTTTTATAATTCCCCCGTATTTCGGACACTAAGCTAAAATTCCGGACCTGTCCGGAAAATTCGTATGGCAACCTGCGCTTCTACATACGTACGTAGGTACAATACCTACTTATTCGTAAACATTCACTTGAAAACGGTACAAGCTGAGTTATTTAATGTATTTCTTACTGATTTATACAATAATTTATACAATCATTATTTAATGCATAATTTTACTATTATGCTGGCAACAGTGAAGTATATTTATTTAAAACAATAATTATTATGTATTTGAAGTCAAGGTTGGCGGCAATTGCAATATCATGTTACGAACGTAGTATTTTGTAAACCACGTTATTATTAAATAGGTACCTATTATCTCAGGCAGGCGCGTTACTTAGTGTAATTCATCACCACTGCTCTCAAAACGGTGATGGAAAACATCGTAAGGAAACCGGTATGTCATAGGTACCTACCTCATCTTATATATAAAATTCTCGTGTCACAATGTTCGTTCCCGTACTCCTCCGAAACGGCTTGACCGATTGTCATGAAATTTTGTGAGCATATTGAGTAGGTCTGAGAATCGGCCAACATCTATTTTTCATACCCCTTAGTGGTAAGGGTTGTCCACCCTTAACATTTTTCTTTAATTTTAGACATTTTTTTAATTTCTATATGGCAATACAACGTTTGCCGGGTCAGCTAGTGTTATATAAAAGTTGCAGTTGGGTATGGCTACCGACGCAATTTTTTTTCAAAATGATTTTATTGCGTAATCGTGCACTATATATGGTGAATTTTTCAAGTTAGTTTGAATGGCCAATTCCTAAACTATGAAGAATAGCGAAAAATACACAAAGGAATCTCGGGCCTAATTTTAATGAAAACTGAAACTGAATCACTGGAATTAAAAAAAAAAACAATATCCCTAGCCAGGAATCGAAAACGTTGAATTTGGAAAGAAACACACTATTTAATAACACCATTCGATAGTAATGTTAATCAGGATCAAATTCTGGAAAGTTCATACGGAAAACTAAAAGAAAGCGTTAATGTTTAACAAAATACTTTTTTAATTTTCTTTATTAGACCGTAGCTGATTAATTTATGTAAACAAAAATAAGAACGTGAAGAAAATAATCCAAAGACACACAATTACGGTAAACAATTTATGATATTTTAATATTTCTATATCATTATGGAAACTCCTGCGAAATATGTGCAACTTCGCGTGACGTTTACAGGTAGCTTGAAAAAAATCAACATTGCGAAAAAAATGTTTTTTTTTTACCATTTATGAAATTTTTTTGTGTTGATGTTCTCCGCGCCGCGTCTGGTAAACGTCTACCTTATTAATTAGACATATATGAAAATCTTCTTATACAGCCAGGGACAGTAATTTTTTATATGAAAATCTTCTTGCAGAATGGTCCGTTAAGCGCTTCCTGACAACCCTTAACCTCGGTGGATAGGGCAGGAGAACTCACACGTTCAGCCCCACTTAAGACTTTAACAGAATAGGTAAGTATTGGTATCTTCCAGACATAAAGGCTGGTACCCCCCACCTTTAATTAGCAACTGTATAAGTCCAAGATATTTGTTTCCTATTCTTAAGACATTTGAAATACTTCTATATTTATAAATAACCCTTGTGAGCTTATATTTTAGTCCTGCCCGTTTTCGGTCATGGTGGCAACCTTAGGAGCTGGAGATATGCACCCGAACACACACGTAAACACAAATGCACTCCATCTTCCAAATGAAAAAACCAATAACACTGCCCGACTCGGGAATCGAACCCAGGACCCTACCACTCAGTAGCCAGGAGAATATCGGGGCACCCGATACTATAGTAAACTTTTTTTAAGCACACAACATCACGCCTGTACTACATTTTTCGAAAGTAAAGGTAGAGAAATAAGTATCTATCTTTTCGCTAGTTGTGTTTAAGCTTTATTTTTTTAGGATGAAGAGCCGGAAAGCTATCGCTAATCACAGGCAGATTCAGAACTCTGGCTATTACTAAGAATGCCCGAGCTGAAGATCGAACCCAGGGTTGTGTCCATCCGCTCAGTGATCGTGCTGGCAACCGCTAGTCCAAAGAAGCATTTGGTCAAATAAAAATTAACAAAGACAGAATAATAACGAAACAAAGGTCTTACCTTTTTCTTAAAAATCACTGATGATCAAACGAACGTCTACGCATACACCGGTATGGCCTCCACACTGCCACCGCCGACGCCGTGGACGTGACGAAGTTCTGGTCCAACGAAACTTTGTAAATCCTGTCGTGCCAGAGACACTGTAATGAAGAATTTTCATCTACATATCTCTTCCCTGTGCGAGTCGACTCAACTCAATTTTCCTTAAAATAACTTTAAGCTAGCTTTCACAGTTCACTTAATTTTAATTTGGCACTTTTGGAAACTATTGCAGATCGCTTTTTAGTGGTTTACACAACTAGGTAAATCCCATATAAGTGACTTTAACATGGGTTCGGTAGCGATGTGTGTAGACTTGTAGTAATATATAAGTTCTAGATTCCTATTAGTACTTGGTACTGATCATATTGGACCGCGTCGTGTGTGGTGGCCGCCGACTACCGTCCGAAGTGCACGCTCAATGGCCTGTTGCAACATTTATTAGCACGACTATGCAAATGGATTAGTACGTTATACTTGCGACCCGCCCCTGCTTCGCTTGGTGCCACTTTTTGGGTCCAACAACATTCACAAAATTTAATTTAAATCGGTCGGGTGATTTCGGAGATTAGCGTGTTTGTACGAACATAGGGACCGTCATTTGTTATACATATATTATTTAGCGACCCACCCCGGCTACTCACAAGAGCAATTTACTAATAACAGTGCCACCTATCGGGTCCAAAACTATCCAATCTTTTAACTGGAACCAACAAACAATTTCAATAACCTATATCCGTTATCGGTTCGGTCGGGCATTAGCGGCGTTCGAACATTGTGACACGCGGCTTTTATAAAGGGTGTAACAAGACCCTTAACGAAGCCGAAAAGCACTTGTTCTCCCGACATTGCGATCATTTTTTGTTCTAGACCATACCTGGGAACCACTGGGAACCTTCTCGTGACGGAGATATTGGGGTTCAAATTTTCAACTTCTTCACAAGTTTTTTTTTCAAATACATGTTTTTAATGTAAGATTTTTACTTTAAACACCTCCACGACCCCCTTACTATTCAATCCATCCATCAGCACAATGTTTTGAGTGCGTTACATCGAGTCCTACCATAAAACGTGATTTTTCACCCCAAAAAAGTCGTGTCCCAGCAATAAGTTTTGCGTAAAGTTACTTAGTTTGATCTACATAATGCTTGGTATGTCAAAAAACGGAACCCTTATGGAATCGTAATGTCTGTCTGTCTGACCGTCCGTATGTCACAGCCACTTTATTCCGAAACTATTAGGACTACACAGTTGAAAGATTGGTTCCCTCTACGTTGAGTCCCTTTACGTCGAGACTCTATTGTTCTTGCAAAATATTGCTATTTTACGCCTTCTAATACTGTTAGGTCGAGTTTGGTTAATAGGTACAGTCAGGACATCAATTAAAAGCCAGTATCATTATTTCTTTCAGTAATTCGAGAAACAAAGATGAGATTGATAGGAGAATCAACTCGACATGGAATAAGTTCTGGAGTTTAAAGGAAATACTAAAGTCAAAATTACCCTTAAAATTAAAAAAGAAAGTTATGGACTCGTGCCTGCTACCCTGCCTATCTTACGGGTCTCAAACCTGGATTTACAACAATTATACACGAGACAAAATACAAAAAACCCAACGCGCGATGGAAAGAAGCATTCTGAATATAAGACTGAAAGATAAGCAAAAATCAAAAAACATACGCAAGAAAACTAATATAATAGATGCTCTTCAACATACAAAACGCTTAAAGTGGAAGTGGGCTGGACATGTAGCGAGAATGACAGATGGTAAGGTTTATTGAAATGCTAAATTAATTGTTTTGTGAGAAATGTAATTGTTAAGGCAAATAAAGGCTAAATAAATAAATTATCATTATTTGAGTTTTATTATTTGTTGATCAAGTTATTCAAATAGGTAGGTATGTTACTAGCTATTGCCAGCGGCTTCGCCAGCGTGTAACTCGGAAATTATGCCACGGGAACAATACCGGGATAAACGGTATCCTATGTGTTATTCCAATCAATATAATATTTTTACGAGTCTACGCTTAGGCGCTCCTTGTGTTGCTCCGCATCGGTGTCACTGCGGTGAAGCTGTTGACAGCCTCGGACACCATGGCCTGTCCTGCTACAGGAGCGCAGGCCGCATTGCACGGCACGCCAGCATTAACGACATTATTCGTCGAGCCCTTGCCAGCGCCGGCGTACCAGCGGTTTTAGAACCAAACGGCTAGGTACGTGACGATGGCAAGAGACCAGACGGCATGACGTTAGTGCCTTGGAAGGTGGGTAGGCCTTTGGTGTGGGACGCAACCTGTGTCGACACCCTTGCGCCATCTCACCTTTCAAGCACGGCGGGCTGTGCAGGCGCTGCTGCTGCGGCTGCTGAGATCCTCAAACGGCGCAAATACTGTAACCTTATTGGTAACTACAGTTTTCAGCCGTTTGGGGTCGAAACGCTCGGGTCATGGGGCCCGAGTGCGCGTCTCCTTTTTAAGGAAATCTCTCGCCGACTGGTCGACACTTCGCGTGACCAGAGGGCTGGCTCTTTCTTTGGCCAAAGAATTAGCATTGCCATTCAGCGTGGCAACGCTGCCAGTCTTCTGGGCACGTTTCCAGATGACAGCGATGCGGAGGAGTACTTTGACGCCTAAGTGTCCTTTTGTCGTCGTTGTTTAGATTTTTATATTTTCTTACTTTTAGTCTTATTTTTATCATTAGTTTAGTTCTATTTGTAGTCTGTATATAATGTAAATAAAATAAAATACAAAAAAAAAAAATATATAACCAAGCCAAGTTTCATCGAGATCCGTTCTCGATCCGAAGCTTCTTCAGCTTTATACCTAATATTAGTATATAGATATAGATGAAAATTTTCCATCGACAGCGACACGCTAAAAAGATTGATAGATACCTACATAACATTAAAATCAATTTGTGTGTAAATAAAATTAAATCAAAACAAAATAATGTTAGTAGTCGACTTATAAATATATTAGTGAGCGCCCAACACAATGCGCATCCACTTGTTTTGGATAGAACAAACCGCGCGAGATTTTCATATAATTTGTAAGTAATATACACCGTGACTTTTTAGTCGTCTTACAAAGGTCGTCCACTGAATGTACCCGACATAAAACAGCTTTTTTTTTTTCATCAAATGACCCCCCAATCAATGGTCAATCAGGGCTCCAGCAAACAAACCAGACGCACTACCACAGAGTACATTTTTATATACTCACTACAATTGCGAGGCAACCTCATCGGCATCCTCAAAATGTTGTTATGTTAGACACGCAGATGACGCAGCGCAGAACATTAGCAGCCCAATTTACCCACAAACTGCTCGAGTAAAAAGACTGACAATACGCTTTCAAAAAAAACTATCTCGGTTTTTTTTTTGCAGAAAGTTTTTTATTTTACCCTTTTTAGTTGTAGTATACCACACAAATTCTTGTCATGAATTATTTTTTACATTGTAACTAGAAGTTATTAAGAGATCATCATCTCATCAACACAGCCCAAGAAGAAAAAATACATATACACGTTCATTGTCGAACCAAAATGCTGAACTTACCTACCTAGATGGCCAAAATATTAAATTCGTTGAATGTCTTTCTTAATATGGCCTAAACAAATACCAAAACCCAATACTCTGCGCCATTTTATGGCTCGTATATAAATAGTAAGGCAAAATCACGCGACGTCGCGTGAACGGCCATAGCATAACAGGCCATTTTATGCTACTTTGCGTGATGTGGCAATTAACGTGAGGAAAAAAACAAAATTTCTGAATAAATTTTGATGAAATTTCAATGGGACCTGTCGGGAAGTATAACATAAAAAAATACAACCGAATTGAGAACCTCCTAGGCTCCTCCTTTTTGAAGTCGGTTAAAATAATATGCTGTCCCTCTCAATGCAGCGTTATCCTGTAACTCGTCTGCCATAATGTGTCCCAGATACCTGAAACTGCTCACCATCGCTAGAGCCACGCCATTAATTATAACAGGCGGAACACGCGCGTGACCAGGTTTCCATTTTTAGAACCGTCAAACGGGGTGAATAGAAACGTAGGGGTGTTCGGGCCAAACCTATGAAAGGGATTTTAACGTTGAATTTATATTATGTGTTACCAAAAAGTACTCTATTTTATTTACTTAGTCTATACTTTCACGATTTAGAGACATTGTTGGCAACATATCATATTAATTCAACGTTAAAATCTATTTCAAAGTATTGTCTCGATTCACCCCGTTTTACCCGGAACTTAACTTGTCTTACAGTTATATTTCAGTCCATGTGCCACCACGTACGCCTCACAGATCACCACAAGTTTACTAACTGCCACACTGATAGTGTGGATAACTGATGTTATTGACGCTAACTCTATTCGCGCGACAATCCACATGAGTACCGCTGAGCTCTAAGATCACCCCACCACCCCACCTCATTAACACATAGTTTGATCAACTGAGAAGTAATGCTCCTCTGCCGCATGCCATATTCGTGGGATAGAAGCTCAGCCTATAGTACCACGTTTCGCTGGTACCTACCGGTACCAAAGTCACACTGAAAAATTCGCGTGCGTTATAAGGGACACCCTTAGAGTAAGCTGTCGAACACCTTAGTCATTACCGCAGCCAGCGATATACTCGTAGGTACGCCGATAGTTGCCCCTATCCGATAGATCATCGGTCTTTACAACCGGAACAACTATCGTTATGGTATGTTTATCCGACAAATAACCATGACACAAACAGAGGTTGTGTAAGATGGAGAGTACGCGCGCCAGGTGAACTCCTGCATTTCTTAGATCATTGCTGAAACTGTCACAGCCAGGAGACTTACCTCACTGCATGCTGCGAATAACTTGTTGCATCTCAACAGCACAATCTCACAACTCGCTTCCGAGCAAGCCTCAGCACCATTACATCCAAGGGTTGAGGGACGCGGCCCGATAATTAACGATAATACAAGGTGTAAACGGACCCTTCACGAACCCGTCAACCAAGCATTCTGTACATACATCAAACTATATAAGTAACCCTACACAAAAATTTAGTGCTCTGGGAAATTACTTTCTTTTTTGGGTGAAAAACCACGGGTTGTGCTGATGGATGCATTGAATTGTAAACTTAGTCAGCGTATATTGTTCCCACTGCTAGGACACAGGCCATCTCTATGAGAGGGAGTGAGTCGCAATTCAACACGTGGCACAATGCGAGTTGATAAATGTCACATGTCTCGGAAATTTTGGTTCCAATGCCGGTTTCTTAAGCATGTTTTCCCTTCAACGTTTTGAAAGGGTTGTCAGGTAAAAGAAAAATTTAATGGTAGATAAATAAAAGTCTCATTATAACAGTTGTACCAGACTAAACACTTTATTTCCTGACGAGTCGCTTGCGCAGAGGAAACGAAGGAAACATACCATGCGGTGGCTTCTGTAGACAATACTTTGCAGTAATTTTAATAATAATTGTAAAACTTGGTAGAACCCAAAAAACTACAAATTAGAAATTACGTAACCTAAAGTATATACAGATGCCAGCACATCGAGCTCCTAATGTCAAAATCTGTCCAGTCTGTCAATCCGTTATCCGTTTCGGGGAGCTTGATGTTTTGGCGTCTGTACGTGGAGATTGGCACTAGAGTTCAAAAGCGTCTTCCGATTACAAAGGCAAAGTACAAACAACACAAACTTGAACTTTATACCAATTGACATACAACCGATATTCGAATAATACAATCACCTACAGTCTATTCACAGCTATTTTACTGTGACAAAAGCAACCCAACAGCAACCTTCTTCCATCAAGAATAAAGATCACTACAATTTTGTCGGGCTTGTCCTATTTAAGGCAATGATACTATTTTTCCAGTCGTATAGACACAGAATGGTACCCTCTGCGCAGTGACGGCCAGTTTATTTGGAACAAACAATAAATTATGACACTATAACTTCACGATGTTACTATATATTTACAAAACTTCACAAAATACTCGTGCTTACTATGCTTCTCGTACCTGGAAATAAAAGGAAAAGGTCTTAGTAGACATTCAAAGTCTATAAAGTATAACATAACCCCTCCGAAGGGTTGGGCAGAGGTGAATATAGTAGACCCACATTTTGCAGTCCCATGTAAGAGAGGGTGATTTGTTAATAACAGCCGCTCGGGTCGATCTTTAGGTTAAGACGTGCTTGCCTAGGTTGGTCTGTGGATGGGTGACCACCCATTACATACCGAGTTTCCTCCGTGCCTCGGAAAGCACGTTAAGCCGTTTTTCCCGGGTGTCATTTGTAGATCTTTGACAGTTGTTAGGTAGACAGTGGTCCAAAAAGGCTTACAACCAGTCTTACCAAGGGGCATCGTATTACCTAGTGCTAACTAGGTTGTGGAGGTCAGATAGGCAGTCGCTTCATGTAAAATACTGGTATTCAGCTGCATCAAGGTAGGCTGGTATCCGACCCCAATATAGTTGGGAAAAGGTTAGGCAGATGATGATGACGTAAGAGGGGGTGTTCCCATTGCCATCAACCGGGCACAAATACAGCCTTTGTGGCTGCTTCTGATAAATTTCTGATGGAAAAACCCAATAACACTTTGCCTGACGCGGAAATCGAACACAGGAGCCCATGCTCATCAGTCACGTTATAACGTAAGTACAGTTCTCCAAGTGTATGCGTGTTTTCTATACATGTGTAATTCTATAAAATTCTGACGATAATAAACTCACGCTAGAGGAAGTTGGCGCCGACGCCGAACTGCAGGCCGGCGGCGCTGACGTCGTGCGCGTGCGCGCGCAGCGGCACGGCGTAGTTGAGCTCCAGGCGCGCCGCGCGGCCCAGGCGCACGCACACGCCCGCGCCCAGCGACACGCGCGCCAGGCGCAGCGCCTCCAGCGACGCCAGCTGGCTGCCCTCTGCGGAGTGCGCCACAGTTACGGGGTTCATATCCAGGCAACTACCAATGTTACTACCAATTCACTGAAGAAAAACATCGTGAAAAAACCTGGACTTATGTCTATATCTACATATATATATATATATTAATATTTTAATAAAATCGTAAAAATCCAAGTTGATGTTCCGAATTGGCGAAAAAACTACTGCAGAGATCCTGTTCAAATTTGGCACAAATATTCGTAACAGGCTTCTTCAAATGTTAGGCTATATATTATCACGCTACTTGCTTAAGGGGGTGAGCAATATTGCATTATGTCCGTATTATTCAATTGTTTTCCGTTTCAGTCATGATATGCGTAACAACGTCTATTTCAAAGTATATGTCAGCGAAACAAATAGAGAAACGGTTTCATGACCGCTTTACGTGCATCACGGCGCAAGTTCGATCCCCAGTCAAATTTTACTTTTTGTAATTGGTTGTAATTTTTTTTTTAAAGAGATTTTTACTTTTTTTCTGTTTTTTATGTATAATATAATAAATTCTAATGAATAAAGTTATATCATTGGTAAAATCTCTTTCCTCATGTTTGAATCTGGCCGTTCGATGGTGTTCTGAACTAACAACATCGTTGTGTGCTGTCCACAGGTGCTGTCAGACTCGATGTTTTGAATTTCAACTGTCGCTCCCAATAAAAATAATAGCAGTTATTGAAATTAATTTGAAATTATTTTGTTGTGTCGTTGTTCTTAGTTTTGCACAACTATGATAGATTCAGGTTGTTTCTCTGCATTGTTAGGTCCCAAAAATAAATTCGTCTTGGTTGTCTTTGTCGGAGGGCTGATGATTGTAATGTATGATTTCAGATGCATCTTGATTGACAAAAAAGCACGTAATTCATTACTTGAAAAAAAATTAGGTATCTTTATCATATCTATCTTTTGTATCTTACTACTATTATAAATGCGAAAGTTTAGATGGATGGATGGATGTTTGTTACTCAATCACGCCAGGACGGCTGAACGGATGTAGATTAAATTTGGTAAAGAGATATATTATCGTATAACTTAGGTGGATGAGCAATATTGCATTAAGTCCATATTCCGCAACTGACAACTGTCATAACATGCATTGGAGCATAACGGTTATTTCAGCCCATTTGCCATCGAAGCGAAGCGAGGTAGGCTGACGGTTCACAGACCTCCCTGTAAACCAGGGTTCGCAATTTCGAGTCGCAGCCAGTTTCCACTATTGGGACTTTTTTATGCTTTAGGATTTCCAAAATAATAAACATGGTTGGCGAGTTCGATCCCCAGCCTAGCTAGATATTTTGTTTTATTCTAATGCTTTATGATTTTCAAATCATTATAAAGTACTTAGATTAATTTGCTTTTGGTTTTTTGTAACCATTCAAAAGACAGTTGGGTAATCATAAATTAACAAATAATAATTGACCAATTTTCACTGGCTGAAAAAAAAACTCTAAAAATTTTAAAATAAAAACGAAAAATAAAATTAGATAAAAACCAACGACGTTGTTAATTTGTTCCGTGCGGGAATCGAACCCGCGACACGCAGTGCCGCAGTCAATCACTCAGCCACTGCACCAACTGTGCCGTCACATTGCATTTGTGCTGAAGTTCTGCTGGCCCAACTCCGCAAGAACCGCTATATACAGCTTTAAACTTTTTTTTAACCTCGCCCCAGTCCAGCCCCACACTTGGAATTTCTCCATACAGGAGAAATTTCAAGTGTGACACAGACATTTAAACTCACAAACAGCCAGACCCGGAACAATACTTATAGGCCATACAAAAATGTATTCCGTGCGGGAATCGAATCCGATACTCGCAGCGCAGCAGCTATTCGCTCAGCCACTGCGCCAACCGTGCAGTCACATAGCTGCGGCTGTGGCTCCCTCGGACATTGCTGCAACTTTGCTGAACGGTAGCCGGACTGCACATTCCGTTTTCACATTGCCGCTGATTCTTGCAAGTAAAGATACCTCAACATGTTTGGCTCCCAAACTGGAACCTACAGGGGCTGCCTTCAAGTGGCTCTTGCTCAACCTGAGGGGCCCAAACACCTCCTGCCGGAGTCTATACGCGGGGGTCGTGCGGTCCATGGCCCTTTACGGGGCCACGGTGTGGGCGCGTTTTTTGAGGCGGCAAGCCGCCCACTACCTGAACGTGCCCCAAAAGGTAATAGCGGTACCGCACGATCTCCGGCGAAGCGGCTAGCCTCCTTGCCGGATTGCCGCCATGGGATCTGGAGGCGATAGTCCTCGCACGCCTGCACGAATGGCGCGCGGAGGCAGTACGTCGGGAGGAAACTCCGCTGCCGCGGCAAATTGCCGCTCAGCGGACAGACCTCCGGCGTGATCTCATGGCGACATGGAGAGAGCGACTGTCGCAACCCCGTGCAGGGCACGCCACCATAGTGGCGATAAGTCCCCTCTTTGAGGAGTGGCTAGAGAGGCGCCACGGCGCCCTCACCTACCGCCTGACGCAGGTCCTCACCGGACACGGTTGTTTCGGGAGGTTCCTGCACCGAATCGGGCGGGAGGAAACGCCCGGGTGTTTCCACTGCGAGGATCGTCCGGAGGGCACGGTGGAGCACACCGTGGAGGTCTGCCCCGCCTGGGCGGGGCAGACCTCCACGGCGCGTGCACTGGCGCGTCGTTTTACCAAGAGCGCGCACTGGCGCGTCCGGCCTTGGTTCAAGCCATGGTCCGGAGCGAGAGGGAATGGGAAGCCGTCACCACCTTCTGCGAAGCAGTCATGTTAGTGAAGGAGGTGGCGGGACGTGAGAGGGAAAGAACCTCACGTCCCAGTCGCCGCGGGAGACGCCCTAGGCGTTGGGGGTCACGTGGTGGCTCCCGGCCACCGTAGGCGCGGGCCTGGCCGTCTTATGACGACAGGCCGTGTCGACGGCGCGTTCGTGTTCCACGTGCGCCTCAAAGAGATGTCAGCAAATAAGTAGTGGTCCGCAAGGGCCGATGCCTGCCAGGGCTGCGGGACTGTTCGAAAGAGATACCGTGGCCCTGGAACACAAAGGGCAAAGAAGGAACATGGATGGGTGTTAGTCAGTATAAGTCTGACACTCCCTTCCGCTCCGCCCAGAGTGGGGGGGGGGGGGGGTCATTCGATAATTTCCCATCCGGAAAAAAAAAAAAAGATACCTCAACATGCAACATCACCAAAAACAGCGGCCGGGGAGTCCTTTTGCAGCAGTGTAAGTTTAAAGTGCACTAGAGGCGTTGAACCACAGCTTGCAGGACATCTGCGGCAACCGGGCGCTGATGAGTGGTGTTGTCGTTTTGGTCGTAGGCGACTTTAGACAGATCATCATTCTCTTGTCCTTATCCCAATTCATTTGGGGTCGGCGCAGCATGTCTTCTTCTTCCATACTTCTCTATTACTCGTCATCTCGCCAGACACCTCCTTTCTTGCCATATCATTCTTTACACAGTCCATCCATCGTTTCTTTGGTCTTCCTCTACTCATATACCCATCCCCATTCATACTCAAAACTTTCCTCACATTTTCCTCATTCCTCCGCATCACATGCCCATACCACGACAACCGATTACCACACAGCATTTCAGTCACCGGCGCCACTTTGAAACTTCCTCTTATATACTCATTTCTTATTTTATCCATTCGCGTAACACCACACATCCCCCTTAGCATTCTCATCTCCGCCACATGCAAATGCCTTTCATTCATCCCTTTTGTGGCCCAACATTCTGATCCATACAAGACAGTAGGTCTAACCATTGTTTTATAAATCTTCCCCTTAAGGGTTTAAGGGGAATGCGGGAGTCGCAGATTGTTCCCGCCGCCATTTCATCCATCCCGTGTTAATTCTGTGCTTTACACTACGATCTATTTCGCCATCGCTTTGCACGAGTGAACCGAGATACCGAAAGTCGGAGCAGACAGCAAGAAACGCGCCATTAAGCGCTATGGCTCCAGAACTAGAGAGACCGCCGAAATCGCAGAACATGTATTCCGTTTTAGTTCAGCTGATTTTCAAGCCAACATTCTCCAGCTTCTGTTGCCATTTCTCCAATCTGCTCTGGATCTCAGATCCATCTTCACCGACAAGAACAATGTCGTCGGCAAACAGCATGCACCAGGGTGCCTCTTCCTGTATGTCCGACGTCAAAGCGTCCATAATCAACAGGAAGAGGTAAGGACTTAAAGCCGACCCTTGATGCAAGCCTACAGTCACATTGAACTCATCGGTGTTGCCAGCAGCTGACCGGACGTAGGTACAAGATTGACTGTACATAGCACGAATTAACTCTACATACTTCCCAGGTATACCTTTCTCTTTCAAGGCCCACCACAACACATCCCGAGGTACCCTATCATACGCTTTCTCCAGATCAATGAACACCATGTGCAAGTTTTTGTGTGCACGTCTATACTTCTCGCACAATTGGCGGAGTGCAAAAGTGGCGTCCATTGTTCCTCGACCTGGCATAAACCCAAACTGATTTTGGGTAATCTCACTCTCCTCTCGCAATCTTTTCTCTATCACTTTCTCCCATATTTTCATACTATGTGACATGAGCTTTATCCCCCGATAGTTGTTGCAGTCTTGCACATCACTAGAGAACTATTGCACCATTCTTGTGGGATCGCTCCTTCATACAACAACTTATTGAAGAATAAAGTCAGCCACATACATCCGTCTTCTTTTAAGCACTTCCATACTTCTACTGGTATTTCATCAGGGCCCATGGCCTTTCCATTTTTCATACTTTGAACTGCCTTCCTCACTTCATCCATGCTAATTTGCCTCACCAAACCCATATTTACTTGTACCTCGTTAAGCACACCGCTCCATTCATTCTCTTCATTCATTAGCTTTTCAAAATAACCCTTCCATCTCCTTTTTATTTCATCATCTTTAGATAAAACCTTACCAGCGCCGTCTTTCATACACTTTATATGATTCATATCTCTCGTTCTCCTTTCTCTCGCTTTTGTAATCCGGTAGAGCTCCTTCTGGCCTCTAGGACTGTCCAGTGAGTCATATAACTTCTCCTGTGCCTTAGCCCTGGAAACTGCTACCGCCTTTTTTGCCTTTCTCTTCCATTCTTTATAGATCCTCTTCTTTTCTTCTTTCAAACTGTCGTTCTCGTTTGCTATAGCCTGCCATTCTTTAAACGCAACCTTTTTTTCTTTCAGACTCTTTTGCACCTCTTCATTCCACCACCATGTATCCTTATCTATCATACCTTTCCCTTTGGATTCTCCAAAAACATCTTTTGCTATTCTCCTTATACAATCTGCCATCTCTTTCCCACATTCATTCACAGATTTTCCTTCCATATCCTTCATTTCAATCATCTTATCTACTACTTGACTCTTAAACATACTTGTACATTCTTCATTTTCAATCATACGCCATCTGGTTTTGGGTGGGGGCCGTTCTTTGTTTCTACTGGCCGAGACACTGACTTTGACCTCCATTATGACCAATCTGTGTTGGGAGACTAAGTCTTCGCCTGGCAGCACTTTACAGTTTTTGACGTATTTAAGACTGTCCCGCTTGACCAGGAAAAAGTCTATTTGCGTCGCGTGGTGGCCACTTTTATAGAATAGAATAGACTAGAATAGAATAGAATAGAATAATATTTATTTGCTTAAAAACATGGTATAAAAGATGGTAAAAACAAAAAAGAAAGAGCATACATGTTTTTGCTTAACAGTAATAAGCGTGCAAAAATTTCACGAGAATATTTAACATTTATTGTCAAAGAAGTCTTTGACACTATAAAAACTATGACTACACAACCATTCATGCAATTTATTTTTAAATAATCTCATATTTAGATTCTTGAGATTACTTGGTATCTTATTATAAACACGTACACACATAGATATACAACTTTTATTATATTTAGCTAGTCTTGGAAGGACATCCAATACTAGCCTGTGGAGGTCTCGTCGGTTACGAGGATATAAATCATTTGCATTATTAAACATTTCCTTATACTTCCTCACAAACATACATGTTTCGTATATGTAAAGAGACGGTAGTGGTAACAAGCCAAGCTTTTTAAATATCGGTCTACAGGATTCGTCAGGTCGAAGTCCGTAAATTGCTCTAATGCATTTTTTTTGTGCAATAAATGCTCTATTTTGATCTGTGCTATTACCCCACATTATCAAGCCATAGCGGAGCACCGATTCTACGTATGCATGATATGACGTTATTGCCGTTTTAATGTTCGTTATATTTCTGACTTTTTTAATTGCATATACGAACTTATTTATTCGTTTGGAGACGGTATCAATATGTGCTTTCCAGTTTATGTCTTGATCTAAAGTTACACCTAGAAATTTTGTTTGAGTTACTTCATCAATTTTATGTATGTTCATTTTAACATTGTATTTAGCATTATTAGATTTATTAAATTGAATATAAACTGATTTTTTAAGATTAATTGTTAAATTATTTCTATTTAGATATTCAATTAGACTTTCAATAGTGTTATTAATATCAGTCTCATGATCGTCAATCGTATTATTCTTCCTATCAGTTGTTACAATAATTGAAATATCATCAGCAAATAATATACATTTATGGTTGGTTATATTAATAATGGAATTTATGTACAAAAGGAATAAAATTGGCCCTAACACACTTCCTTGTGGGACGCCATACTTGTTGTACTTGAGTTCGGATGAGTGTGGTATCATGTCATTATTTCTATCTACTTTTGTAATGGTAACCCGCTGTCGTCTGTTATTTAGGTATGACGATATCCACTGAAGTACTATGCCTCTAATTCCAATTGCCTCCAGTTTTTGTAGTAACAGGTCATGAGACACTAGGTCAAAGGCTTTAGATAAATCAAAGAACAAACCTGTAGTAAGACGGTTTTGATTAATATTCGTTATTATATCTTTTATAAGGGTGAAAATAGCTAGTGTTGTACATTTGTTTTTTTGGAAGCCGAACTGGTCTTTCTTAATTATGTTAAATTTATTACAAAATCAATCTTTTGTACATGCACTTTTCAAATATCTTCGATAAGATAGGTATTAATGTTATTGGGCGATAATTATTAACATCAGATTTTACTCCATTTTTAAAAAGCGGTTTAACAATTGATAATTTTAATGCTTCAGGAAAAGTACCAAGTGAGAAAGATAAATTAATTAAATGTGTTACAATTGCACTTAGCTCAATAGTGCATGCTTTTATAATTTTCGTATTAATCTCATCGTATCCTTCAGAATTTGAGTTTTTCAATGATATTATCTCCGTTCTAACTTCATTCTCAGATACTGGTTTGAGGAACATCGAATGAGCTGCTGAATTTTTCCTAGGGCTTGTTTTTATATCCGTACTAGAAGCATGCCCCATATTAATGTAATGGTTATTGAATGCCGTTGCTATTTCAAAAGGATCCGTTACTACAGTGTTATGAATTTGAATGTTATCTATACTGTCCTTGAAGTTATTGTTCTTGATTTCGTCCCTAATTACTTTCCATACGGCTCTGCATTTGTTTTCATGTTCGTTTATAAACTTAATATACGTAATGAGATGTTCGTCTCTTTTTTTAAACCACGTATTTGTTATTGCCAGGTCGAAGGCAGACGCAGCTTGAAGTAGTGCCTCGGAGTCATTGTTACGGTCTACATACCCCCAGCCGCCATGCACTCTCTCATACCCATTCTTCATTCTTCCTACATACCCGTAGAAATCACCCCCCACATACACTTCTTCACTCTCTTGCACATCCAACATCACTCGATTAAAGTCTTCCTAGAACTTCTCTTTTACGCTGTCCTCACTTCCTGACTGGGGTGCATACACACTAACTATATTTAGCACCAAACTATCCAGAATTACTTTTACAGCTATCACTCTATCGCTCACTCTATTAACATCCACCACACATTCTTTCAACCCCCCATCTAAAACTATTCCCACATCATTTCGCTTGCCATCACTGCCACAATAATAAAACTTATATCCTTCTCCAATTTCTCTTGCCTTCTCACCCTTCCATTTAGTCTTTTGCAGACATGCTATTTTTATCCGTCGCCTTTTTAGAACATCTGCTAACTCTCTTCCTCTTCCAGTCATCGTACCGACATTCCAGCTCGCACACCTCATTCTTACATCTCTCACTCTCCGAGCTTGCGTCTTACGCCGCACCCGCCTTTAGACAGGCCTTTAGACAAGGCGACTTTAGACAGATACTACGAGTTATTGTGAGGCCGGGCACACCGCCACTGTTGTCTAGGATCGAAAAGTTCTATCTTACCTGCAACATGCGCGTCCAACTGTACAACGACCACGAAGCAGGTGTCTTTGTGAATACGCGTCTGCAAAAGGGAGTGGATCGTCTGGAATCGGGCGCAGATGTGAAAATTCTATTTTCCGAAGAATACGAACTATAATTCCGCACATCCACTCATCACAATCATGCACGTCCTTCCCAAATTGGAGGTTAATATAAAAAATTAAGGGTGGTTGTGTGTGTAGTGCTGTCGCCAAAGAACGAGTGGATCAATCGAATAAAAAAAAATTATACGATCGTCGGTGTCGACGTCCATAGAACAGGTGATGGAGAATGATGATAGTACTGCCTGCACCATTGAATTTCTCAACTGCCTGGGGTTAACGGCGTACCGTCCCATGAGCTGGAGCTAAAAGTTGGCGTTCCAGTTATGCTGATGCGAAACTTTGATGCACCCAGACTGTGAAATGGAACCAGGCTTCGTATCAAAGAGCTGGGCAGGAGTATTATAATAGCCACCATTATTACAGGAGTATTATAAAGGAGAGAGCGGTTTAATTCCCCGCATACACATTATTACAAATAACTTGCCATTTCAATTTAACAAGTAGCAATTTCCCTTAAAATTGGCTTTTACAATGACGGTCAACAAATTCCAAGGAAAAACCTTAAAAATGGCAGGCATTCATTTGGGCACTTCATGCTTCTCACACGGTCATTATACAAATCATTTAATGTTGTATACAAAACGGTATTAGAATAAATAAATAAATAGCGCCCAACAAGGCGTTTGATTGTTAACTTTGAAAAAAAAGTCGTATGGCACCGTAGTGTTCTGGTTTTTAAGCCTTATCGTCGCCTCTTCGCCATTTGTTTTGTTTCAGACCTCTGCCGCCCAGAATTACAGCGCCAAAAAGACGCCTTTTGTAGTCATCACCCACATTATCACATTTTGATCAGGCCTTCTGTTCTCACACATAACATCCTGCCTGTAATCCCCGAAGTGTTAGGCACAGGTGTGTACCTAATCGTACACCCACATTTTACCAGTTATGTTGAAGTCCCATGTAATAGTGGGCGAGCCTATTGCCATCAATCGGGCACAAATTCAGACTCCGTAGCTGCTACTGAGAAATTCCTGATGGAATAACCAAATAACACTTTGCCCAACCCGGGATTCGAACACGCATACACAACAAAATTTCCACGCGTACGAAGTCGCGGGCAACAGCTAGTAATTAATATAAGTCTCAAATCGCCACTCGAACGAGCGTGGTGTTCAATGCTCGTGCCTGCTCTGTATGAGAAGAGGCCTTTTACTGACCTGGCATGGCGAGGCAGCCGGCGTTGAGGAACAGATGCGAGCGGAACAGCGCGCCCAGGCCGGAGCGCGCGCCCTGGAACGGCAGCGGCGCGTACACGTGCAGCCCGCCCGCCCAGTACACCTGCGGACAGTATACACACACAATTAACTTCAGTCACATATGGTTTTGGGCCAACAAAAAATAAAACACTACGGTGCCGTGAAAGAGTAGTACAACATTCTCAACGATATTTTACCTTTAACAGCAGCAACCTAACCGCAACCTTATTGATATAAGAATAAAGATCATTGTGATTTATACAGACATTTCATGGTTCTTTAATGCCATTGTCGGCGCTTTGGTATACATTTTTAGAAATTGTGGATGTTGTATGGAACAAATTGCAGCATAGTTTTTTTTGACAACATCATCATCTACCTAGTCTTTTCTCAACTATGTTGTCGTGGGTCAGATGTCACTCAATACTGATGTCCACAACCCTGTAGCTGGGTAACACTATGCTTCTTGGAAAGACTGGTTATCGAAACACGCTTCTGACTACCCGCAATAATTGTCAAATATATATAAACGGCAGTTGGGGTTCTCTGTGCCGAACACGTCGCGCAGGACCCCAGTGCATCAGACGTGGTGTGACTCACCCGCCCGCCGGTGGCCTGGCCATCGTTGTGTGGGCCGACGCCCCTCTGTTGGAAGCCGCGCAGCGTGGTGGGGCCGCCCAGGTAGAAGTGGTCGGGCAGCTCCGTACCGAACACGTCGTGGAGCACTCCTAGGGCGCCGGTCAGCTGGAGCACCTGTGAACACGGACACACGGTATTCAAGAACGCTCGAAGTTCCCGACGTGTGCTCTTGTGCAGGTGACAGGATATGCAGCGCAAGATGAAAAGAAACGCTGCTTATACACCAAGGAACTACCGTTGTCTTCACTGCAGCCGACTAAGTTCGAACGTAGCGAACGGCAAGCGCGACGACGAGTTCTATGAACTCTGTAGCTAGGCAGGAAGTGAACAGCTGATTCCACGCGTCGTTAGTTAGAGTATTTCAACATTCAAAGTTGTATTTTTTATTTTAGCCGTATTATTTACATAAATGGAGTGCTGCGTACAGGGAATGTAATTTTACATTGAAATAAAGGAATAGTAACTTAAAAAAAAAAACCAGAGAAAAAATCGGGTGGAATATGATTCAAAATAAAGAGCTGAATGCACCCTGCTGTCAGTTTGTGGAGGCCTGTATACACCCTGTATATGTTTTTTAATGTTGCCCCACACTAGGAATGTCTCCTGTATCATGGGTGCGTTCATAAACATTTAAACACTCATACACAAACCGCCAGACCAGGAACAACTATACGAACATTTGTTCCGTTCGGGAATTGAACTCGCGACACGCAGGGCAGCTGCCAATCACTCAGCCACTGCGACAACCGGGCCGCCGAATCTGGTAGAGAATCTAATATCACTTACCACATCCTCCATCACGGTAGCGTTAGCCTGTGCGTGCAGCTCTGTCTTGAGGTTAGCCACCCCACCGCCCAGCCCGGCCACCTCACTCGTGAACTGAACCCACGTCCCGCGCGTCGGGAAGATGGGTTCGTCGCGGTGGTCCACTGCGACTATGTGTCGCAAGATCGACTTCATTTGAGGACCTGTGTGTTACAAATATAATATAACGTGGGTATATCAATGTTACAGTCAAAATTGTTAATTCATACATCTAAGAAGTACCCGAAGGACCAACAGCTTAACGTGTTTTCCGGCACGTCGAGGCACTGACGGGCAATGGGTGGTCCACCCGTCTACGAACCAACCTCGGCAAGAGTTGCTTAACCTCGAAGATCAACCCACGCGGCTGTTATTGTTCAGCCACGAGCCCCTCAGGAGATAGTACAACGTATAATGAGACTAGTCACTGACCGCTACTCTCCCTCACTTTGAAGCTGGTGGTCTTGCTGAGCACGGAGGTGTCACGCACCAGCCCCTCCCACTGCACGTTGTGGAGCGTCTGCGGACCAATGCATTAGCTAGTAAAGATCACCCAGGAAAAGCAAGCACCTCGGCAATCATCGGCTATCTTCGGGAATACGAACATGCGATTAAGGCCGTCTTTAATCAATTGGTGGCCCTGGGCATTTTAGAAAGAAAGAAAAAAATTTTATTTGTCGCAGGGACATGAAATGCATCATACAAAATTACAAAAAATAAACAATAAACTATAAATTCAACAGGACGGAACAAAAAAAGAAGAAAGACAATAATGGGGCCCCTTGTAGAATGCAAGAGCGAGCGAAGCGAGCTCAATTTTTCTTTGCTCCCTTTCTCTGATAGTTTAGGGTTTCTTATGATAAGTTCATACGGAAATATAAGTAGTAAGTAAAATCATATGCATCTTCACTGAGGGCCCAATTATTAAATTCTTACAAAACAAATTGAGACTTTAGGGAAATTAAATTAGTTAAAAATATGAAACTTGAAGCAAAGGTCCATGAATGGGCCTTTATTATGTTCCGCTAAATATGTATGTGTAACTTTGGCTCTCAATTCAGACGACAACTTAATGCATAAACTTCAGAAAGCACTGTTCCTTTGTATATCATTTTTATTTTAACAATTTTAATGTGAGCGTTGTAAAAGCGAGCGAAGCGAGCTCGAATATGTCCGCCACTAGCTTTGACATTTATAGGAACTTGGGGTCCCTCTGGATTGTGCCCAATGGGAAAGATGGATATTGATGAGATTTTATATAGAGTTGTCACGTGTTGTTGTTGTGTGCTTCAAATAGTGCGAATAGTTCCTTTGGTTCTGGAATGGCATTGCCTGGAAAGCGCTGTTAGTCAATATTTGTGAAATTTTATTAAAAACAGGATGGCGCTGTAACATGTCCATAGTCGGTTTTTATTAGGTTGTCCCAGCGATGTCAACAATGCTGTCCATGTCATACTGTTAAACCCGACGTGAACAATACATGTCCCTGACCGTATAATATCCTACTCACCGCTGGCGAAGTCTTGAAGGCGACATCGAAGAGCAGGCCACGGTCGAGTAGCCGGTAGCCCGACCACGGGTATTCGTGGTTCTGCTGGTATATCGACGTCGATAATCTGCCAACAACACAGCATTACTATTGTAAACTATCGACCTGCCCTTGCTTCGTACGGTGTCACATCTCGGCTCCAAAATATACTGTTTTTCAAGCTAGCATACACATTCGCAAAATTTCATTCAAAATCAAAATCAAAGCATTTATTTCAAGTAGGCCAGTTACAGGCACTTTTGAATTGTCGAAACAAAGGCAACAGTAAAATAAAGCTACAGTCCCAGTCACAAGGCACAAAAACTGTGAAAGTACTGTAGTTGCCCATTCCCTAACGTAGATCTTTATGGAGAAGAACGGGCAAGAAACTCCATGGACACTCTTTTAAATCAGAATACTTTAACAAAACCTTGGTTACATCATTCATTTTGAAATGGTACATTATGTGAGAACGATGCAGCAAGATGTGTACGTTAAAAGTGTCCATAGTAAAAACAATTCAAAAATAAAATAATTAATTCAAATAAGCCGTGGCAAATAAGAGATGACCAGTCACAACTGACAGCGCCCGTTCACGAACATGACGCATGTATCAGCACCATTCAACACCAAAACCAAATGATCCGACACACGTGCCACCATCAGCGAGACATTTAAGTGAGCATGACATACTCCTAACCGCCAGGGCACATTCAAGTCAAGAAAAGACGCAGGTTTCCAGCGAATGACAGCTTTCTAGTACATAGTACTCACACAATATGGTATATAATACAAAAGAGATTGAATCTATACAATGCAAAGATAGTTTTACAATCTTCAGCAGCTCCAACAATACTATTTAATGCTATCAATTTAGGCGCCCCTGTTCTTGTGGAGCAGGACCGGCATTGAGCCAAGCATTTTTATCAGTGATATAATCGTCCAACTTGTAATATGCTTTCTTACATAGTGTGCGTTTAATGCATATTTTAAATTTCGTTTCATTCAGTTCAAGAATACTTTGTGGAATTTTATTATAGCATCTCAAACAGTACCCCATGAAAGATGAGTCTACTTTAGCGAGTCTGAAGCCTGGCTGAACTAATTGGTCTCTATTTCTAGTACTGTAACTGTGTCTGTCACCTCTTTTATTAAAAAGATGTAGATTTTTTCTTACATACATTATGTTTTCGTAGATGTATTGACAATGTAGCGTCATGATGTTAATTTCCTTAAACAGTTCCCTTAGAGAATCGCGCCTACGAAGATTATATATGGCTCTGATGGCTCTTTTTTGCAGAATAAATATAGAATCAATGTCTGCAGCCCGTCCCCACATTAAAATGCCATAAGACATAATACTATGAAAGTAACTAAAATAGACCAGTCTAGCGGTATCTACATCAGTATATTGACGGATTTTTCTTATAGCATACGCTGCTGAACTTAGCCGCCCCGCAAGAGATGTTAAATGAGAACCCCATTGTAGCCTTGAATCAAGCGTAATCCCCAGGAAAACCGTTTTATCTACAAATTCAAGTTTCTCTTTATTCAATACTATATCACAATCGCTACTTTTAACATTCGGTAAAGCAAATCTTACGCATTTCGTTTTTTTTTCATTTAACACTAAATTGTTTGCTGTGAACCAATTATGGACCTGAAGTAGGGCATTATTCACGTCATCTAGATTTTGGGCCCGTCTATTTATCTTAAAAATTAGGGAAGTGTCATCAGCGAATAACACCATATTTTGAGGTTGGTTGGGCGTTTTTGGAGATTAGCTTGTACGAACATAGTGACAAGTGATATATTAAGATTCTGATGTCTAAACTAAACTGTTTCATCAAAATTCTTATCAGTAGTTATTACGTGATAATGTAACAACCAGATATCCATCCAGCCATCCTCACATACTTTAAGATTATTTCATACAATTTGTAAGTAATATACACCGTGACTTTTTAGTCGTCTTACAAAGGTCGTCCACTCAATGTACACAACATAAAATAGCTCTAGGCGCGATTTTTTTTATCTTCCATAATAGGTTAATGATTTTTACGTGTCAAACGGGAGAACAATACCTACCCAGCACTCGAGTCCAGTATCAGATCATCGCTCGCAACAGGGTGTTTTAACTACGTCATGCGTCATAATATTTTTATTTTTAAATCTCTTAAATACCAATTTTTTTTTATGAATTTTTATTGTTCATTGGATACATGAAGTGGGCTGCCGTTGTAAGGCGACTAAAAAGTCACGGTGTATAAATGGGTGTAAACATACCCTTAATGAAGCCGAAAGATACTTGTTCTCCCATCGTTGAATCATTCTTTTGTTCTAGACCAGGGTAGGCGAACCAGTGGCACGCGTGCCATTGATGGCACGCGACACAATATTTTGGGCACGTCGCCGATCATAAATTATTAACTTGTAAGTAAGTAATAAAATCGTCAAAAAAGTCGAATTGACTGTACCACATGAAGAAGCTGGCTCATGCTATTTTAACAATGTTTTCATCTACCTATGCCTGCGAGTCATTATTTTCAGAGATGAATAACATTAAAAACTCGGTTAGAAACCGTTTGACAGATGAATCCAGTTCAGCATGCATTTTGCTAAAAGTAACATCTTACAACCCTAACATAAATTATTTGTCATCTAACCTGCAGCAACAGAAGTCACACTAATTTTACAGTAATTTAATTTATGGGTGTAATAAAAACATTCCAAAATGTACCTTTTTTGTTTACTTTATTTAATAAAGAGTTTTGATAGTATTAGTAGTATTTATTATTATTATTTTCCAAATAATCAGAAAGTCAAAATTATTTGATGGCACGTCAATGACCCCATTAAACATTCTTTAGAAAAAATGGCACGTTAATGCATAAAGGTTCGCCTACCCTGTTCTAGACTATACCTGGGAACCTTCTAGTGTTTCGGAGATATTGGGGGTCAAAGTTCCAACATTGTCACAAGTTTTTTTAATACTGCTTTTAAATGTTATAGCTTTATCATTCATCAACTCAATTCATGAGCGCGTTACATTGAGTCCTACCATAAAACGTGAATGTTAACCCAAAAAAAAAAAAGTTGTTTCCCAGCAATAATTTTTGTGTAGTTAGATGTAGAGTAGTTACTTAGATGTACAGAAAGCTTGGCTGACGGCTTCGCGAAGGGTCCGTTTCCTCCTTATATATAAATGTAGTACATAAATTAATACTTACACAGGAACTAGAGGCTTCTGCGGGAAGGGCTTGGTGGCCATGACGCTGAAGTTGGAGGAGGACCGGTAGCCCATGCTGTACTCCGCCTGCACGCGCTCACCGCGACCCATCACGTTCGGCATCTTCACGCCTGACCACAAACATCAAACGTTAAGCCGGGTACCTATACGGGGTGGAAGGTACACCGACGCGAAAACGGTTACCACGTAAGTAATCAGTACATCATTCTACATATAAACTTTTCATCGCTTATTAAAAAAATGCTTCCTACAAAAGTGCAATACGGTCTACACGGTCAAAATGTATGGAACAGCTGATATTTTTTTAATAACCGATGAAAAATTTCTATGTAGGCTCAGAATAATGTACTGAATATATGGTAACCGTTTTCGCGTCGGTGTACCTTCCACCCTGTATATAGAGGGTATACTGTACGTATATACAGGATTATTTGCAACACAACATGTAATGCAACACCCGACGCATCATTTCCCTTTGATTGTTTTTAACAAATATGCGCATGCCACGTGCAACCGGGCCGTGTGTTCCAACACATTAAAATACACATCTTAGTGATACAACGTCACTAAGGAAACAAAATCTATTTTCAAACGTCGCAGCACGGTGCTGAGAATTATTTAATTATTTTTAATTGATTTTTTAGTTGAATGTGTTTTTTTTTGTTCTCATTTTAGGGTTTCGTTGTCAAATGGCAAAAGACAGAATAGTTCGAGGAACTCTGTAGCTAGGCAGGAAATGAACAGCTGATTTCACGCGTCGTTCGTTAGATTGTTTCAACATCCATTTTTGAATATTTGATTTTAGCCGTATTATTTACATAAATGGAATGCTGCGTACAGGGAATCTAATTTTACATTGAAATAAAAAAATAGTAACTAAAAAAAAAATGAAAAACCAAAAATTTTCCGGAGAAAAATTCCGGTGGAATATGATTCAAAATAACGAGCTGAATGCACCCTGTCAGTTTGTGGAGGGCTGTCCCTTACACGCTGTATAAAAATTTCACGCGTACCACCGGTGTAGTAGTGTACTTGGGCTGTATTATTTCCTTTTTTTTTGTTATGTTTAGGTCCCCGAAAAACCCAATAACACTTCACCCGAGCTGAGAATCGGACCCAGGACCTCCATGTTCAGCAGACCATGCGACCTCTAGATCAACGAGGCAACATTTTTTAGTTTTTCACATATTCTAATATTTAAAAAATAAAGTCACCGATTAAGCGAATAAAGTAAAAAATAGTGACTATAATCCCAGACGAATTGCGCTCACGGATTATTAGCCGAGAAGGCAGCCTGCAGTGTAAGCCAGTAACAGCATACATACCGAGCACCAGGTTGCCTTCGTTTTCGCTGACCGTTGTGTTGATGCCGCCGACTATGCGCGACAGCTCGCGCACTTGGAACGTTACCTGCACAAACATAATAAGTTAGTGGCGCCATCTACGACGCCGTGTGTGAACTAGACATCGTAAAATGTGATTTTTCACTGCAAAAAAGATGTTTGCATAGGGTTACTTAGTTTGATAGTACCTCAAGTCCCTCGGGAGTAGCATCGGGGCCGGAAGACACGTCGATAAATACGCCGATGTCGCGGAAACAGCCCATCGCGTCCAGCGCGCGTCGCACCTGCAACACCACGGTGACATGGTAACAACCAATGTGTTTTTGGGAGAACAACTCTATCTTCCACTCATAATTTACTTTAGTGTATATCAACTATACGCTATTACGTACGTGCGGCACACGTCACAAAATCTTCGTGGCCTCCACCTGGCCGCGCGGACGAGGACTGTCGTGTGAGAACCGCGTAAGGGGCTGTGCTGGTGCAATTAAAGGCAAAGAGGACATTTTAGTCCGCCTCTGGGGTGTTTTTCAATTAAGAGGAGTGTCCGTATTTGAAAGAGTGTGTACAATCTCGACCTCACGAGCAATGACATGTATAAACTTGGCAAAATTCAAAAGCGATTTCCTCGTGAAAAATCTTTTGAGATATGACCTATTTCGTAATAGTATGGCTTCCAAAATACAATTTTCGATGAAAACGTTGAACGTTTCAATCAATCAATAATATCTTTATTGTGGATCATAGGTAGGCACATAATACAGGTCTTAAATAATAAAATTATGTTCAGCTATATCGCGCCCTTACATACAATAGTTACTTACATGGAAGTTAAATTAAATACATTAAAGATACTTTATTATTTTATCAATACAGTAGGAGATAATGGTTTTTGAGGTTTGCTATGTGTTTACATTTCATTGCTGGTGACTATACATATTGTAAGAGGCAGTGTACCAGTGTACGTCATTGAGAAGATGTCGTGGACGTTATGGTTGTGTGTATCTATGTAAAGGTATGTTTTTAATAAAAAATAATGTACGTATCAGTAGCGAAGGGTCAATTTTTGTAAGAGGTAACCCGGAGTACATTTCTTTAATGGGATTATAATATTTGTCTATAGAATACTGACTGTGCCATTTTTCAAAGGGAAGCCGGTAGGAATCGAGTTCTATGGAACCTTCGCCACTGGTACGTATGTATGAATCATTGGTCGATTGGTCGCAAGAACAATTGCTGAGTATGAAGTCCTGGGTTCGATTCCAGGGTTGGTCAAAGTGTTATTCGATTTTTCTATCAGGAATTTCTCAGTATCAGCCAAGGAGTCTGGATTTGTGTCCGGTTGAAGGCAATAGGCTCGCCCCCTATTACATGGGACTTAAACATAACTGTCGAAATACCTGTGGTACTATTAGGTACACCTCTGCCTAACCCATGGGGATTACAGGCGTGATGATGATAAGCTGTGTTTGAAAGAGAGTGTGCGGGTGTATCTATCACCTTATGAGCTCGAAGTATAACATCCTCGAAGTCGGAGGCCTGGAACAGCTCGTCCACAGTGCTGCGGATGATGTCATCCTTGGTGCGGTTCAGTCCATCCACGTGGACTCTATCCACGCGAGCCTACAACACAAATGTAACTTTCAGAAGCTAGATTGAACGATCATTGATCATCATGCAGTCAAAAGGGTATTTGAAACGTTAGTTAAGGACAAAATGCATCTTAATGGTGAAATCACATTAGCATGCACGGATCAGTGTTTTGTGTGATCTCTAACTCATTATTTCAGATAAAGGCGACAAGCGAGAAGTTCGATCGCAAGCATTCGCATCGGGAACACATTAACGTGCGATTGGACCTCTCACTCTAGTGAATTGCAATTCTAAGTGGGAGAAACAGAAAAAGATGCAAGAAAATGCTGATCTATGCGCGTAAATGTGATTCCACCCTAAATGCCTTTGAATGATGATGCCATCTAGCCAATTTTGGCCACAGCACTTGGTTGTCGAAAGCTATGATGTGCTGCGCTGCCATGTGCTCTGAAGTGACTAGCATATCCAACTATGGCCGAAAAACTCCGAGCGGACATGTCAGAACACTAGTCGACATAGTTCTTTCTTTTCATCCCTCATTTTCAATACCTACTCATTCTTATTATAAGACTAGCTGTCGCCCGCGACCTTCGTCCATGTGGAATTATGATAAAATAATAGCTTTTACCCGTGGCTTCGCTCGCGTTTATTTAGAATTTGACAACCTAGCGGTGTGACTTTACGACCTATTCTTATACTACCAAATATACAAAAAAAAATTCATAAAAATCGGTCGAGCCGTTTCGGAGGAGTGTGACCACACACACCTTGACACGAGATTTTTATATAGGGATATTTGAATCGGATTTTGTTAACAATTACAAGTGTTTTAATTTTTTGCACGGAACCCTAATTCATGTTCTAAAAAAACAGACAAAAATAAGTTTTGTTGTTATACAAACTTCATATGCATTCAGTAAAAAACACGAGTTGCCGTGGTCGACTTGGAAATCTCTAAACAGACTTCGAACCCAAGTCGGCCGGAGCAAAGACAATCTCTGCAGATGGGGGTTCATGGACGGCTCAGACCTCAAGTGCCTATGCGGCCGTCTCCCCACAAACAATGGCCCACCTTCCATCTTGCCCCGCATGCCCTATCTCCTGCGCCCTTGCTGATTTACTTACTGCATCAGTGAGCGGGGTTCACGTGGCTCAGTTTTGGGCTAAACGTATTTAAAAATTTTAGCCATCGAAACGCTAAGAAGTAAAATGCTGTTATTTTGAAATTACATAGACACTTCAATTTTATTTATTTGTGTAGATAAATAATTTTAAATTTATTCTGAGTTAAAGATTTGGATATTGACAATTTTCGATTTGTTTTGCTTTTGCGAATTTTTTTTTGCGCGATTTTGGTTTGGTTCATTTTGGAATAAATAGGACCAATTAATAGTGATATTGAAATCATCATCACAAACGTGTTGTCGAGCTATAGGTTGCTGCAGAGGAAAATCCCTAGGATTCAAAGTCAGTGAACTGCGATAATGGACATACCAGGATATCAAATAAATATATGTATAATGTTAGTAGTTGGTAAAATATCACATAATCTAGGTTACTGTATGTGCCAAAAACAATTTCAGTTATGGAGTTAAAGTATGCCAATGTTGAATAGCCACATCAAGTTTTAAAAGAAAAGTTTGGCTTTGAAGAGTGTCGTCTGCCAGTCACACCTGTACGACAGTCTCCTGCTAAAACTCGATGATGCTATATCAACATCTAGGTGTTCAAACGCACTCAGGGATGGTAATGATAACCCAATATTTCCCCAAACTAGGATTTCTCCCAAATAGTAAGTTCACTCACAGCTGCGTACACCATTTCAGGAACATATACCTGTAGACCACGTAGGTATTTATTTGATGTGGACAACGATCCCGTAACCCATAAAACTTTCAAAATATTTACAGTTTGGTAGGCAGTATTTGAAACACAAACTTTAAATTATAACAATCATTAACACTAAAAACAGGATAATTACCATGTTTACTATTTGTTGTGAAATAATTTCAGTTTATCCGTGATCATGGTGGTTGCAACACGCCGAATTATCAGGAACTCACAACAAATAACATTTATTGTAAAAATTTACAATGTCCCCCAATCATAATATGATCAGTCTACAAACTATTTAGGAGATATTATATTGCACAAATACGTGCCAAATGAGACTTGGAGAGATCAAGTGCAGAACCTACAGCTTTCCTTGCTCTGAGAGGCACATGTACATTATACTGCCAACTTCTGGACTCAGCTATTATGAAGACTGAACTCTTCACTGAAAAACAGTCTACATACATACCCGATAGCTGTAAGCCAGGATTTAAAGCTGGGAGTCCAGGCTCCTGGTTAACAGAATGGAAGCCCTAGAGCAACAGGGCTTGAACGTTAATAAGATGTTTACATAGACATTACCCGCACTCCATTCAGTTTTATGGTTGGTTTAGAGATGGGCTCGTCTTCCATCTCCAGTGGTTCTTCAAACTCGAACAGCCCCCCACCCAACTCCACGCTCTCCCCATGCTCAGCCTGTAAACACACAAACATTGTAAAGTTTTGCAAAAAAAAAATTACCTGTGTCCTTCCCCAGGATATAACCTATCTCTTTGCCAAATTTTATAATGATCCAATCAACCGTTTAGTTGTGCAAAGGTAACAAACAAACGTAGTTACTTTCACATATATAATATTAGAATGGATAGTAACCCAAGAGTGTTTTTATTGTTACTAAAATCTGTTTGGCTCTTTCTAAAACCCAATGTGCAATATAAATCTGTTTTTTTAATACTATTAATGAATTAAAATGAATGTTTGCATGTTCATCCTTTATGTGTTCCCTAAATCATTGATTTGATTTTGATGAAACTTTGGTTGGTCCTGCTGTGTACGCCTATAAAGGTCCCTGGCCCACAAAATCTATATATTTATGTGGCATTGCAACACTCGCCGAGTACAGTTGTTATTTACGAAAATTGCATACAGAACATACACTGGTGAATATTGCATACCCTTTGGTGCCATATTTTCAGTGTTCATTAAAATCATGAGGTAATTGCAATTTTCTAAAAGGGACCAGTGCTGTTAACACATTTGTGTTATACCTGTGCACATTTCATGTTAGCTTATATTCAACAGATAGTTAGTCAGGTCATTTTGGCATGTATGTACAATGCGTGTTAGCTTTTATACAGAAAACCACAACATATTGACACATAACATATTGTGTATTTAGGTGCCTTTATTTACTAGCCTAACAGTCATTCTGTCAATCAGCCTCTAGTCAGGCTACACTATGACCAAGTCGTAAAATAAAAAACATCTTCAAACATTTTTTCATCTTCTGACTTTGCGTATTTGGCAATATCATTAGTAAAAGATCTAATTCTTACAACACGGTTGCGCTGTATTTATATTTAATGAAAATAGTCTAAACAACTCCGAAAGAATGCATAAAATTCGACTTTAAACAGTTTTCATAATTTTTGTAGTAATATAACCTAACATTTGTTTAGAGTCAAGATATTTTCATAAATATGAAAAGTTACCTTAGCATGTACAGTTCCCATGGCGGATAGTGTGTTTTACTACTTCTAAGTGAAAATTATAAGTTTCTAATTACAATCTAAACACAATTTGGAATTTTTCTATTTTGAAATTACATAAACAACAAGGTTTTGACAGATCGAACGATTATGTACCCTGGCAACATTGATTGACATTGATTCATCTTCGATAGGACGAACAATAAAAAATTGGTATATTCTATTAGGGCGCTTGATCACGACCGATTTTAGCCAGGCTGGGGCGTCGCCGCAACCTTGGTTAACTTTATTACTAAAAAAATAGGTTCAAGGTAGATTGCGACGATTTGACGGTTTTGGGTAGCTTGCTGTGCTGGCGTATACAATGTACAATTGTACAGACGGCAGCACATCAAGCTACCTGAAACTGTTAAATTTTCCCAATCAACCTTGAACGTATTCTTTTAACGATGAAATTGAAAATCTGTTAAAGTTTGACAGTCGAAAGCTTTTGGGCCAGGGGGAGGGGGGGGGGCAGAAGGGTGCGAATAAAAACAGATTTGTAAGGGTTAAGGTTAGTATTAACGGATGCAGCTAAAGTTTTTCTATGAATCTAAAATGCAATAGCTACCTACTTCAAAAATATTAGTCCTGAATTTTTTTTTTTTTTGACCCCTTGCCGGGTTAGATTCTTTATACAGGAGTTACTTGATAGACTTTTAGACAAAGTAGAGAGAAAATAGCCTGAAGAGCGAGCGAAGCGAGCTCGAAAATTTTAACACTTGCAGAGGTTACATTGTTTCTACCTACCTGGAGTTACTTGGGCGACTTAGTATGTATCGCGTGGAAATTTTGGTGTGCATGTGTGAGACTCCCTCGTTGGTCGAGTGGTCGCAAGCGCGACTACTAAGCATGGGGATCGATACCCGAGTCGGGCAAAGTGTTAAAAAAAATATGTTTATTTCAATTACATAAAGTTGTCACACACATGATTTGGAGATCATATTTAAGCAATGAGATGCTTGTATTAGGGGGCGTCCATTAATTACGTGAGGCAATTTTGGCGAATTTTCGAAACCCCTCCCCCTTGATGGGATGTCGTGAGATTTGGCTTGACCCGTTCACCCCCCTCCGACCGAACCTCACGTGAGATTTATCAAAATGCGTAATTTAGTACAAAATCGGTAATCTGTGCTTGATTTCGTTCAATTCACTTAAAAAAAAAACTATGTAGAGAAACATGTTTACTTAATGAAACCCAGTAATATTTGCCGAGATCCCCCACTCTCCCTAGTGAGGTTGGGTGATATTTGGCTCGACGCCCCCCCCTTAAACGCCTCACGTAATTAATGGACGCCCCCTTAGGTGACTCCGCTCTTCCACTTAACATTAAACAATGTATATGCAATTGAAAAAATACTATAAATAATAGTGTTATTGGGTTATTCCATCAGGAATTTCTCAGTAGCAGCCACGGAATCTGATGGCAATAATCTTCCCTATTACATGGGACTTCACCATAACTGGCGAAATGTGTTTGTACGATAAGGTACGCGTCAGCCCAACCCTTCGGGGATTTAAGGCGTGATGTTATGTTATGTGTGAGAACTGACTGCTAGATCAAAAGGTGATAGTGTACTGATGACTACAAAAGGCGTATTTTGGTGCTGTAATTCTGGGCGGCAGAGGTCCGAAATAAAATTAAATGGCGTTGTGACTACGATATGGCTTTAAAAATCGGTTTATTTTGGCGCCATACAACTTTTTTTCTGAACCTTGTGAGGCGCTTTTTATTCTAATACCGTTCTGTATACAACATTAAATGACTTTTTGCGAGAGCTCTTAGACCTCCTTAATCCGGCCCTGTCGCAAAATCCGTTCTAAGCGAACGTCTACTAACTATAAACTACCTCCCTGCCAAATATTAAGTTTGTACCACAAAAAATGAAGGACTTTCATGCAAACTTGCGAGAACCCTTGGACCTCCTTTATCCGGCCCTGTCGCATATTGAAGAATTCCGTTCCATATCTCCGAAGTCCATCATCAGATCACGACAATATTTATATGGGACCAACTTGGGAGTATACTTTTAACGCATGCGCATGTTCTTACCCAATGTGCCTGGCCCACTTGTATGCGACTGGAACAAACGGCGTCGGGACGGCTTCTTTCTACCATCTTTTGCACTCACATCTGGCAAGTGGCTGATCCGACCGTGATCGGTACCTCTGTCTTGAGACTTGACATCTGTAAATCCAAAAACCAATAATAATAAAAAAAATTTAAAGGTGTCTTTTGATTTTTTTACGTTTTTTTTTATTAAGTATATCGCACTTTTTATGTCAATTTTTAAACAAGCTTACCTTTTATATTTTATACTCTTCGTGTATCTACGTTTGTACAATTTTGCTACATTTACCGTCGGAATTGTAATATTTAGCCGTCCTTATGGAACCCACACAATTGCCATCGCATCTGCAAATTTTTCCGTTCACTTCTCACAAATTTTTATTATTAGTCCATCGCGCTCGGTTGCTTGCAGCGTATTGAGCGACGAAGTGCACGGATTCGTGACATAATTACGAGTATTATTTGTTTACAAAGTGGGAACGTGCGAAATAGGTTTATGTTTCTATGCGTCCGTTTTATTTATTTATATGTACCTACCTTTTTTTTTTTTTTTTTTTTTTCCGGATGGGAAATCATCAAATGACCCCCCCACTCTGGGCGGAGCGGAGGGGAGTGTCAGACTTGTACTGACTAAAACCCATCCATGTTCCTTCTTTGCCCTTTATGTTCCAGGGCCACGGTATCTCTTTCGAACAGTCCCGCAGCCCTGGCAGGCATCGGTCCATGCGGACCCCTACTTGATTGCTGACATCTCTTTGAGGCGCGCGTGGAACACGAACGCGCCGTCGACACGGCATTTATATGTACCTTGGATGTTTTGTTTTGTCTTGCTTTTTATTATTATTTTTTTTTTTAATAAGTACCTACGTACCGTATTTTTATTTGTTATTACTATACACAGTTTAGTTCTATTTAAGTACCTATTCATGCATACCTACACATACATAACTAGAAACAGAACTGTTTTATGTCCGTCACATCACCATCTTAGGTCCAGTTGAAAATCAGCGTCGGGCACTATCTGCTCGGCAGTTTGCTGAACTGGGCCTATTTGGCGCAGCCGTGAGACACACAATATTATCTCCTTTTTTTTTTGTTTTAACATTTTAATTGTATAAATTTAAGCTTTTTTTCACTTGTGGCATGGGCCAAATAAATATGTTTTCTTTCTTTCTTTCAAACAAATAAAGAATGTTCCAAATTGGTTCAGGCTTCTTCGACTAATCGGTGAACATACATAAAAAAAAAGATTCGAGAACCTCTCCACCAAATATTTTTTTTTTTGTATAATTCAAGCTATAATATTGTGTTACAACTAGCTTCCAGTAGCGAAAAAATATGCAACTGCTACTAACTTTGTTGGAAAATATGGTGTACCCTGATATACCTGCCTAGTGGCATTAAGTCCGCCTATGTATCACTATTGTACATGAGGTTTAAATAAATAAATAAATATACTAAATACATCTGCGCAACCCTTTCGAGTGTACATGCGTGATGATATGTTGTGTGATTGCGTAAATAATGCGTATTTATGCGATAGCATCAATCGCGGTTGATTTGATGTCATTTTTTTAAGAGTTCCGTTGTCTGTCTCCGAAGCTCATCACCAGTTCTATATGAAATTTAAACGGGACCTTTTCGGAATAAACCCCTTTCAAACAAAAAAGAATTTTGAAAATCTGTCTATATGTGACGGAGTTATGCCCGAATATACATAAAAACATAAGTAAACATTCGAATTGATAACCTCCTCCTTTTTGATGTCGGTTAAAAAGTGCTGATATCAGCCCAATTTGAATAAATTACTTTGATTTTGTTATTGTATAATATATGTAGGTCATAAATATGTATATTATTAGGTCGAGTGTGGACGGAGTTCTTTTTCATAGTGCTCTACCATTTCGAATGGGTTACTGCAGAACTTCCCCAAATTTCATGTCTCTGATTTTGCTGGACCTGGCTACGGAACCCTTCCCTGTGCGTGGACACACCGACACACACTTGCTTTTTTATTATTATAAAAGTTCAAAGATTTTAATTCTAAGGCTTTTACAATAGCATAGTTGAGAGCTGGTCCGTGACGCATGCGATGTAACAACAACATGTGGTACCGAGTTCGTTTATAGGCACATATTATTCATATTAGTGTTAATTTGCTTTGTTTACTCGAAAAGGATAATTATTTTTCTTATTTATATAAATTTAATTACAGGGAAATTACCGTATTAAAGTAACCCAAAAACATAACTTTACCGTATTAAATGAATTTGTCATATTTATGAATACACCTACCTCCTACCTACCTCTTAGGTACATCCACGCCGTTAGAACTTTTTGTGGAGGAATGTTTGCAAGCTTTTATGTTTTGATTACTGTTTTCAACAATTTTGCGTTTGGTTTAGCGATTTATTTTAGACTAGCTGTTGCCCACGCCTCCGTTCGCGTGGAAATTTTGTTGTGTATGCGTGTTCGATTCCCGGGTTGGGCAAAGTGCTATGTGGTTATTCCATCAGGAATTTCTCAGTAGCAGCTATGGAGTCTGGATTTGTGCCCGATTGATGGCAATAGGCTCGCCCCCTATTACAAGGGACTCAACATAACTGGTGAAATGTGGGTGTACGATTAGGTACCTACATAAAATCTAAATTAAATAATACCCACTAGGCTGAGTTTATTTACCTAGTGGGGATTTCTGTAAAAAAAAAAATAACAATCCGCAGTGGTGGGGATTTGTCGGTGGGGATTTCTGGAAGACTTTCGACTCAACAAAGGTCAAAATCGGTAGAATAGTTGTGAATAAAATGATACAATAATAATAGTAACAGTAATAGTTTATTTTCCAAAAAAATTAGTACTAGTAGTAAGATTACAACGGTAATGTAGCAACAATTTCAATAAAGGCAACGAGATTAGCGTCTGTAGCCGAACTAGGCATAGCCTGTATTTCGACTATCAGCACCATTCCCCTCGAGTATTCATAATAAAATAATAGGTGCCAAGCAAAAGAGGCATACACTAAAACAGTACTACAGAAAAATAGTTGATAAGTACACTTTAGATAAATAAATTGCAGATAGGTAAGTACATAACTTTAATCTAACTATTAAATGGATTGAGTGTATGTGTGTTTGTATGTGTATCCGATGTATGTATATAAGTACATGTGTGTGTGTGTGTGTGTGTGAGGATAATTATGAGGTGAGCGTGTGGGTGCGAATATGCGTGACTGTATGTGTGTGTTGGTGAGCTATATTGAGAGTGTATCTACGTTTTCTGTGCTCTTAACCGTATTCTTACAGTGGTAAAAATAGTAGTTGTTCAGTCTCCTCGTAGCTTAATTTCTGTAAATATTGGCATACTTTTAATTTGCATTGTTTTCTAGTCAAGGGGTAGATATGTATTTTTTTGTTAAGCTTATTGTAAAGATAAGGACCTAGAAAACTTACAAATCTTTTACCAAAAGTTGTTTTAAATGTGGTTAGATTATCACATACATGATGTTTGCGACGTCTCTGTAATAACATTGGGTTATATGGCTGTTTTTTATGTTCTTGCATGATAATTTTGAGTATAAATAACTGTCTTACTGTCAAAACCTCGCACAACTGGAACAGTGTAACAGTGGGAAAACGCATCGGTTTAAACGTGCTAACCTTCAGTATAGCTCTCTGAGCGACCTCAGCTGCCTTTAGCGTGGTTTTGCAGTTACCTCCCCAGGATGAAATGAAGTAGGTAAGTAGCGATTGACATAGGGCCTGATATATTCACTTCAGCAGTACAGGCTCCGCGACATGACATAGGTTTTTAAAAACATAAATTAATTTTCGAACTCGAAAGAATTTTGACATGTTCTTTAAAATTCAATGCAGGCGTCCCATCGACATCAGTCACCAGCAACTGCGCTCGTTTGCGTTCTCGCTGGGCTATTTAGCGATGAATGAATGAATGAATGAATAATGCATTTATTTATCAGAATATTGTACAAAGCTGTTAGGTTTTTAGGATCCAACGGATCTGCTGACCTCGAGATGGATCCTCTACGACCGACCGCACCGGTCCGCGAGTTTGTATGAAGCTAACCGTCATCCATGCATGTGCACGGATCCAGTAAGACCCACCCGGTCTAATCATATTAATCCCTGTACAGCGTTAGTTTTCTATGACCAGCCAAGTTTTAACATTAAAATGTGTTTGACATGACGTGTACAACGCATAAAAGACATTTACACCCGTATTCCAGAAGCCGACTTAAGTCCATTTTTGAACTTAAAACGACATTTGTTGTCATGGCAACAGGTGAAGAACGCCCACCACCGCATCAGCAACACCCACTCAATGATGTTCATAAGGTGAGGACAGACTAGCTAGAAGTTGCATTTGTAACAAGACATGAGCCACTTGACACTTTGTTAAAACTTGATTTTGATTTGCTTGTAACATTTCATCGAGCAAAAACACGAGCGCGGGCAAATCGTACAACATGAAATGAGGTGCGTGGACTGAGGGGTCGTGCTGGTCGTTTCTTCTCCTAATTCGGTCAGTGTTTTTTTTTAATATAACTCATCAAGATAAACTGCAGCACACGCGACTTGCAAGTCCAACATATCAACGAAGAGTAAATGCCACACAGTAAGGACAGTCACTAAAGAACACTACCGGCTTAGTCCTTTTGCTTCGTTCACGTTCATACATCTGGTCAATGCCACCTGACCTTTTTGAAGAACAATACTAATAAAGTTTGTCCTTCTGGGGTGTTCTCTTTCGGGTTTTGTTAGTCGCCTTTTACTCGTCCTCTCAACATGACCAAGCCATCCAAACATCTCATCATCATTTCATCTGGTCATCATTTCAACCGCAACCTTGCATTATATCATTCCTCAATTTATCAACCAATGTTACAATACGTGGAAATGCTCATATGAGTACTCACCTTAATCTACCTCAAAAACATGCTGTCCATTTCAAACCCAAAAAAGTATGTTGCATGAAGGTTGCAAGCTGCTTTGTATGCTAAAAATGTTATATTAAAATACGTCACAATGCTAGAGTTATCATAAATTGATGTTCTACCGAATGCTCTTGGTTGACATCATTTGTCAAAGAACTTTTACTTGAAAATAAATATGTATTTTTTCGTGGTTCATTTATAAGATTTTCACTTAAAATAATGGCATCAAGAATTTTCTTTTTGGCTGGTGAAAAGTCGTGCGTACAGAAACTTGTCCGCAAGCACAAGCTCCATCAAAATACCACGTTGTCGGGCAGCCCATCAGCGAAAAAATGTGCTTGGGCTCGCTGGGTTAGGCGAGCCCAACCAGTTACATCTGCTGAAAATGGAGGAGTAAAAGTGGCTGGTGAAGGCAGCAGAAGAAGCATACCAAAAGGCAAAACTCGAACGTTTTAGTGCCGCCCAGCTACTTCGATTCAGCGAGGTTACAAGGGACAAGGCCGAAAAAATAAATGAAATTATTATTATACAAGCCAACTGGTTTTTATTTTATTTAAAAGTAGTATCACGTATAACAAATAACAAAATTATCTAAATTACACATTTATTGACAAGCAAAGGAAATTTTCCATTTTTATTCACGTAGGACTACGTTAGACTGGATCCAGTCTCTAGGTTAGTAAAACCCAACAACACTGCATGGCCTGGGAATCGAACCCATAACCTCACACCATGCAGTGGCGCTTATAACTAGTTGTCCAACGAGAGATCAAAAATATAAATATGAACATCACACAATTATAAACATACTAGTTGTTGCCCATGACCTTCGTCCGCGATTATTGAAAGCTGACAAGCTACATGGTTTGTTGAAGAAATAAGGCATCCGAAGTGGCTACGTCACTACCGTTATTATTCCATTTTTGCCAGGGATGATTGCCAAGGATGAATGACTGTGGTCGCGTGGCAATGTTTAATAAATTGTACCCTGCTGCCTTTAATCCGTCGCGGGTACATGGTGGTCTCTTCAACCCAGCGGTGATAAAAGAGCTCAGTAAGCTTCGAGCTTTTCTTCGCCAGTTCGCTCTATTAGAAGGTTCCGGTCGTCCAGAGTTGAGTGAAGAATTCAGTTGGACGATGAACCGAGTAGCCTTGAATTTCTTTGGATTCGTTCACCCAACATAATGGTGTGTTTCATATCGGCCTTTCTCTTTCTCCGTTTAACAGTAGAAAGCCGCCTGCTCATGTTTTAAGCGCGTTTTGGTCCCAGTTCTAACATAACGTAACTCATTTGATGGGGATGCCCTAGCTTACACCTATCCTTACCCGTATCATTTGAAAAAAAAAACCTAAGATCAGCCGGCTAAACCCCTAACGCAACGGCGAATAAGAATTCGATTTGATTATTTTATTATTGCAATATAACAGAAACTGGCCACTACAGCGGCCGGCGAGCGCTACATCCAACTTGGTTGCATCAAATTTGTATTTTTTTCTTTCTCTTTCTATTTAAGATCTATACAACTGCGATAGTACCGCAAAAGCAATGGGATTACCCGTATTATTACAGGTAGTAGGATTGGTAGTAACACGGGTAAGTCACCCCCTACTATCGCTTTATTTGCAACTAATTTATGCCCGCGGTTTCGTGGAGGTCGGGAAATGCCAACGGGATCTTACTTCTGAGATAATAAGTTATCTATGTCCTATACCAGACTATAATCTATCTCTGTACCAAGTTTCATTCAGATCTGTTCAGCCGTTCTGGCGATTGAGTAACAAACATCTATCCATTCAAACTTTAGCATTTATAATAGTTTTATAAGATTTATAAGTTTTTACTTTTAAAGTTGAATAGGTAATAAATAATAGTTAATGTAAGTATTTAATTTTATTTGAGCTATACAGACACACTTGCGTTTTTCTTACATGTACTTACTTATAACTTGTTCATTGTAATATTAATTACATTACATATGTGAAATATTGATAACCTGGTTTGAGATTGGACACCGGTGACGACAATCAAATGATTCATTAGGAATCTATATAGACATAATACTTTTACATAATATTTAATATCAATGTCGCGTATCACGAGCCAACGCGAAAATCGGGTTTTCACATATATTTACAGACACGACTACCTCAGAAATATTCCTCCTACTTACTAATTGGTAAATGCGCCCCGCACGCCCTGCGCAACACTGTGCGCCATGGCCTGTCTACGTGAGTTTCGAAGCCCTATTTGACTCTGTTGGGGGATAATTTTAAAAAACTGTGATACATAATTGTCTCATAATTTTAATTAAAGAGTGTGTACACCAATTTCTAAATCAATCGATTCCGAGAATAAAAAGTTTCACAGAAAATTTAACACCCGATTTCACCCTCTTGGGGGTGGAATTTCAAAAAACCCTTTCTTAGTGGATACATACTTTTCATAAAGAATACACCCTCCAAATTTCATGTCTCTAGGTCCAGCGGTTTGGGCTGTGCGTTGATATATCAGTCACTCAGTCAGGACTTTGAATTTTTTAAGTATAGATAGATGATAGGAGCGACTTGGTGGTATCGTAGGTATAAACAAAACAACACGAGTATGGGCAAGCTCGCTCATAAGCACCATTCGCACCATTTTTAATGTCTGAGATTCAAAATGGTTCGTTAGTTTTCTCATGCTTTAGAAATATCACGTAGCTTGTATTATCTTTTATGTGTACGATACTCCATATTACGACTATTTGTCACGACTATAAATTATTATTTACGCGATCTTAATTACTAATTCAAACAATCCCACGATAATGAACATTTCCAAATATCTACCGATTTGAAAAAGAAACCGTGCTTAATATATATTTACCACGGATAATGCAAGTGCTCGCAATATTAATAATAGTTCATTAATAATCCCGACTACAGACTAGCTGGCTTCGAAATTAAAGGCGATGGAAAATAGTTTTTATCAACAAGGGTCGATGGCCGTCCACGGGCTGTAGGTCAAAATTTCCAGAACGAAAACGTTGGAACCAAAAACGAACAGTGTTTTCTTCTACGGTATCTTCCCTATTTTATTTAATATCAGCCCTCTATGTCCCTCTGCTGGGCAAAGACCTCTCGCATGGCTTTCCAATTTTTGTACGGTTTCCTTCTGAAATCGAAAGTGTTTTTGGAACTGTTTATTGTTGTAACATTCTAACGGGTTGTCGGCATCGGGTCACGATATATAATTGTATGGCGTATCGTTTACATAATCGACATATTCATCAAAATTCATCTTGCTTTGGCTATAAAAAGAAAACAATTTTACACACGTCGATTCACTTGAATTTCAGTAGGTATATATATCAGCCATAACGTAAGTTTCACGGTTTCAAGGATCTTCTGGCTCGGGCAAACATCGGAACTAACGCAGCCATCTCTTTCTTTTCTCAATATTTTTTACAAAACAATTAACAAAAGGTTTATCAACAGCGCCCCCCTGTCAGCTTCATTCGAGCGCCAAAAGATTCTTGTACTACAAAACTAACAATGAAGCTGACAGGGGGGCGCTGTTGGTAAACCTTTTGTTAATTGTTTTGTAAAAAATATTGAGAAAAGAAAGAGATGGCTGCGTTAGTTCCGATAATTGCCCGCGCCAGAAGATCCTTGAAACCGTGAAACTTACGTTATGGCTGATATATATATACCTACTGAAATTCAAGTGAATCGACGTGTGTAAAATTGTTTTCTTTTTATAGCCAAAGCAAGATGAATTTTGAGGAATATGTCGATTATGTATACGATACGCCATACAATTATTTATCGTGACCCGATGCCGACAACCCGTTAGAATGTTACAACAATAAACAGTTTCAAAAACACTTTCGATTTCAGAAGGAAACCGTACAAAAATTGAAAAGCCATGCGAGAGGTCTTTGCCCAGCAGAGGGACATAGAGGGCTGATATTAAATAAAATAGGGAAGATACTGTAGAAGAAAACACGGTTCGTTTTTAGTTCCAACGTTTTCGTTTTGGAAATTTTGACCTACAGCCCTTTTTATCAACCCTTGTTGATCTAAACTATTTTCCATCGCCTTTAATTTCGAAGCCAGCTAGTATGTAGTCGGGATTATTAATGAACGATTATTGATATTGCGAGCACTTGCATTATCCGTGGTAAATATATATTAAGCACGGTTTCTTTTTCAAATTTGTAGGTATTTGGAAATGTTCATTCTCGTGGGATTGTTTGAATTAGTAATTAAGATCGCGTAAATAATAAATTATAGTCGTGACAAATAGTCGTAATATGAAGTATCGTTCACATAAAAGAAAATACAAGCTACGTGATATTTCTGAAGCATGAGAAAACTAACGAACCATTTTGAATCTCAGACATTAAAAATGGTGCGAATGGTGCTTATGAGCGAGCTTGCCCATACTCGTGTTGTTTTGTTTATACCTACGATACCACCAAGTCGCTCTTATCATCTATCTATACTTAAAAAATTCAAAGTCCTGACTGACTGACTGATATATCAACGCACAGCCCAAACCGCTGGACCTAGAGACATGAAATTTGGAGGGTGTATTCTTTATGAAAAGTATGTATCCACTAAGAAAGGGTTTTTTGAAATTCCACCCCCAAGAGGGTGAAATCGGGTGTTGAATTTTCTGTGAAACTTTTTATTCTCGGAATCGATTGATTTGGAAATTGGTGTACACACTCTTTAATTAAAATTATGAGACAATTATGTATCACTGTTTTTCAAAATTATCCCCCAACAGAGTCAAATAGGGCTTCGAAACCACGTAGACAGGCCATGGCGCACAGTGTTGCGCAGGGCGTGCGGGGCGCATTTACCAATTAGTAAGTAGAAGGAATATTTCTGAGGTAGTCGTGTCTGTAAATATATGTGAAAACCCAATTTTCGCGTTGACTCGTGATACGCGACATTGATATTAAATATTATGTAAAAGTATTGTCTATATAGATTCCTAATGAATCATTTGATTGTCGTCACCGGTGTCCAATCTCAAACCAGGTTATCAATATTTCACATATGTAATGTAATTAATATTACAATGAACAAGTTAGAAGTAAGTACATGTAAGAAAAACGCAAGTGTGTCTGTATAGCTCAAATAAAATGAAATACTTACATTAACTATTATTTATTACCTATTCAACTTTAAAAGTAAAAACTTATAAATCTTACATAACTATTTTATAAATGCTAAAGTTTGAATGGATAGATGTTTGTTACTCAATCGCCAGAACGGCTGAACAGATCTGGATGAAACTTGGTACAGAGATAGATTATAGTCTGGTATAGGACATAGATAACTTATTATCTCAGAAGTAAGATCCCGTTGGCATTTCCCGACCTCCACGAAGCCGCGGGCATAAACTAGTTGCCAATAAAGCGATAGTAGGGTGACTTACCCGTGTTACTACCAATCCTACTACATGTAATAATACGGGTAATCCCATTGCCTTTGCGGTACTATCGCAGTTGTATAGATCTTAAATAGAAAGAGAAAGAAAAAAATACAAATTTGATGCAACCAACTTGTATGTAGCGCTCGCCGGCCGCTGTAGTGGCCAGTTTCTGTTATATTGCAATAATAAAATAATCAAATCGAATTCTTATTCGCCGTTGCGTTAGGGGTTTAGCCGGCTGATCTTAGGTTTTTTTTTCAAATGATATGGGTAAGGATAGGTGTAAGCTAAGGCATCCCCATCAAATGAGTTACGTTATGTTAGAACTGGGACCAAAACGCGCTTAAAACATGAGCAGGCGGCTTGCTACTGTTAAACGGAGGAAGAGAAAGGCCGATATGAAACACACCATTATGTTGGGTGAACGAATCCAAAGAAATTCAAGGCTACTCGGTTCATCGTCCAACTGAATTCTTCCCTCAACTCTGGACGACCGGAACCTTCTAATAGAGCGAACTGGCGAAGAAAAGCTCGAAGCTTACTGAGCTCTTTTAGCACCGCTGGGTTGGAGAGACCACCATGTATCCGCGACGGATTAGAGGCAGCAGGGTACAACTTATTAAACATTGCCACGCGACCACAGTCATTCATCCTTGGCAATCATCCCTGGCAAAAATGGAATAATAACGGTAGTGACGTAGCCACTTCGGATGCCTTATTTCTTCAACAAACCATGTAGCTTGTCAGCTTTCAATAATCGCGGACGAAGGTCATGGGCAACAGCTAGTATGTTTATAATTGTGTGATGTTCATATTTATATTTTTGCTCTCTCGCTGGTCAATTAGTTATAAGCGCAACTGCATGGTGTGAGGTTATGGGTTCGATTACCAGGCCATGCAGTGTTGTTGGGTTTTACTAACCTAGAGACTGGATCCAGTCTAACGTAGTCCTACGTGAATGAAAATGGAAAATTTCCTTTGCTTGTCAATAAATGTGTAATTTAGATAATTTTGTTATTTGTTATACGTGATACTACTTTTAAATAACTGGAGATGCGAGTGACAAGAACAACTACAGGCCTATATCCCTGGCTACCATCATTGCAAAAGTGTTGGACAGTCTGATTGATCAGCAACTGGATAAGCATCTAACACTCCACGACGCCCAGTTTGGGTTTAAGCCACATTTATCCACGGAAACAGCTATACTATGCCTGAAACAGACTGTTCAATACTATGCAAGTAGGAAAACACCTGTATATGCGTGTTTTCTGGACCTCTCCAAGGCTTTCGACCTCGTATCTTATGACTGCCTATGGAGGAAACTGTCAAATGTTAAGAACCTCCCAAGCGATGTCATTAGGATGCTAAAGTATTGGTATAAAAACCAATACAACTATGTTAAATGGGCGGGTGTCCTGTCGGATGCATACGGGTTGGAGTGCGGTGTGAGGCAGGGGGGAATCAGCTCACCCAAGCTATTCAACCTATATGTAAACGAGCTGATCTGTGAGCTCAGCAATGCCAATATCGGGTGCTCCATTGACGGGCAATGCGTCAATAACATCAGCTACGCTGATGATATGGTATTGCTGAGCCCATCGATCAGTGCACTTAGACGGCTTCTTCGCATCTGTGAAGACTATGCGGTGGCTCACGGCCTTAGGTACAATGTGACCAAGAGCGAGTTACTGGTTTTCAAAGCAGGTAACAAATGTTATGATACTGTCCCACCAGTCACCTTGGGGGGCGCTCAGCTTTCCAGGGTCACGAAGTTCAAGTACCTGGGGCATTGGGTCACCGATAGTCTGTCCGACAATGTGGACGTGGAGAGGGAACGCAGAGCATTGGCAGTTCGATGTAACATGCTGGCTCGTAGGTTCGCACGTTGTACTAGGGAGGTGAAAATTACACTCTTTAGAGCGTATTGCCAATCTATGTACACGTGTGCCCTATGGGTCAGCTATACAAAAAGCTCGTACAATGCTCTGCGAGTCCAATACAACAACGCCTTCAGAGTTATGTTGGGGCTGCCGCGCTTTTGCAGTGCATCGGGGATGTTCGCGGAGAATGGCGTGCCAGATTTTTACGCACTGATGCGGACACGGATAGCATCCTTGATGCGGCGAGTGCGCGACAGCTCCAACAGCTTGGTGGCTATAGTAGCCGACAGGATGGATAGTCCAATAATGTGGCAATGGATGACCAGTCATCGTGCGTCATTCCAATATTTGAAATAAGTTGTTTATAGTGTAGGTTTTGTGTAGAATGTGTTTTCATGTATATATTGATGTTGTATGTTTAAAATTGTAATATGTGTTTGTTTATGGACTTATGGTCTGAAATAAATTTTATTATTATTATAAAATAAAAACCAGTTGGCTTGTATAATAATAATTTAATTTATTTTTTCGGCCTCGTCCCTTGTAACCTCGCTGAATCGAAGTAGCTGGGCGGCACTCAAACGTTCGAGTTTTGCCTTTTGGTATGCTTCTTCTGCTGCCTTCACCAGCCACTTTTGCTCCTCCATTTTCAGCAGATGTAACTGGTGCTTGGGATCGCTAGGTTAGGCGAGCCCAAGCACATTTTTTCGCTGATAGGCTGCCCGACAACGTGGTATTTTGATGGAGCTTGTACTTGCGGACAAGTTTTTGTACGCACGACTTTTCACCAGCCGAAAAGAAAATTCTTGATGCCATTATTTTAAGTGAAAATCTTATAAATGAACCAAAACAAAATAAACGGATTTACTTGAAAATAAATATTTTCAAGTAAATCCGTTTTAAGGTTTTAAGTTCTTTGACAAATGATGTCAACCAAGAGCATTCGGTAGAACATCAATTTATGATAACTCTAGCATTGTGACGTATTTTAATATAACATTTTTAGCATACAAAGCAGCTTGCAACCTTCATGCAACATACTTTTTTGGGTTTGAAATGGACAGCATGTTTTTGAGGTAGATTAAGGTGAGTACTCATATGAGCATTTCCACGTATTGTAACATTGGTTGATAAATTGAGGAATGATATAATGCAAGGTTGCGGTTGAAAAGAAGATGTAGAGACAAAAAATTTAATAGAATATGTTTGGATGGCTTGGTCATGTTGAGAGGACGAGTAAAAGGCGACTAACAAAACCCGAAAGAGAACACCCTAGAAGGACAAACTTTATTAGTATTGTTCTTCAAAAAGGTCAGGTGACAGTGACCAGATGTATGAACGTGAACGAAGCGAAAGGAGTAAGCCGGTGGTGTTCTTTAGTGACTTGACTTGTAGTCCTTACTGTGTGGCATTTACTCTTCGTTGATATGTTGGACTTGCAAGTCGCGTGTGCTGCAATTTATTTTGACGAGTTATATTAAAAAAAAACAATGACCGAATTAGGAGAAGAAACGACCAGCACGACCCCTCAGTCCACGCACCTCATTCAATGTTGCACGATTTGCCCGCGCTCGTGTTTTTGCTCGATGAAATGTACACAAGTTCGCTTGTTTCTTACCAAAATCAAGTTTTAATAAAGTGTCAAGTGGCTCGATGTCTTGTTACAAATGCAACTTCTAGCTAGTCTGTCCTCACCTTATGAACATCATTGAGTGGGTGTTGCTGATGCCGTGGTGGGCGTTCTTCACCTGTTGCCATGACAACAAATGTCGATTTAAGTTCAAAAATGGACTTAAGTCGGCTTCTGGAATACGGGTGTTAGAGTTCAATAGGACAGAAAAAAAGGTGACAGCTTGCTTGCTTGCAATGAAAACATTCAATTGAAAATGTCAAAGGTCAGTATCAGATTGTAAGTGTACAATTATTTATTTACTAAATAAATAATCACTATCATCAATACAACTCACTTGGACGGAAATATTTTAGACAAACATAACGTTCCCGTGATTGGAATTATTATTTATTAGTCCTACTCATTTGTGTCTATTTTTATGTCTTTTTGGTAAGATATCGTCGTGGCACGGTGGGAGCTACAGAGTCGTAGCGCACAGCTACGGCGTAGCGTCGTAGCTCGTCGCTCAGTACGACGTAGGACTGTTATTTAATACAACATTACATCACGCCCATATTACCCCGAAAGTTAGGATAGGCAGAGGTGTACTATAGAACACCCACATTTCGCCAGTTGTTTTTAAGTCTCTTGAAATCCATACTCCGTGGCTGATGCTGATGAGATGTTGTTGTTGGTAGGGCAAGGAGTCGTGTGCGTCGCCTGACTTTCTTCATTAGCTTTCCACGTTATAGTACTAAGATTAAAGTAGAACGTTAGTTTTTGTCCAGGGCAGCTGAGTTTAGGAAAGTTTGGATGGTTTCATGTGTTATCGGGGAGGTAAGTCGACGCTACAAATGCAGACCCTATTTTGCTTATTCCCGGGGGGGACCAAATCAATGGAAATCTACAAATATTCACACATTCTCTCTTAGTGACCTACGATATGAATTTAAGTGCCCAGCTACAGCTGTCAAGACGCCGCCTCCGTGTCTATGTGCTCTGTATCTACTGGACTCGCGATCTCGTCTGTAGATTATTTAATATTAGCTATCGTCAAAGAGTTCCGAGTCGTAGATGCCACCGTTCAGCCAAGTCTCCGTAAGCACAACAATATCGTAGTCTTTTAAAGACTCCAGGGAATTACTGAATATTAACAGCTTGTACACGTAAACCATGTCAGTCCGACTTCAGGACCAGACCTCGGAACCTATCCTTCTGCAGCGAGGTGTGAGACAGGGAGACATCATATCTCCGAAACTGTTCACCGCTGCACTGGAGGATGTCTTCAAGGTTCTGGACTGGAGAGGGCTAGGCATCAACGTCAATGGCGAGTACATCTCACCTTCGGTTTGCCGATGATATAGTGGTCATGAGTGAGACCATGGAGGACCTCAGTACAATGCTCGATGACCTCAGTAGAGCTTCCCAAAGAGTGGGTCTTAAAATGAACATGGACAAAACCAAAGTCATGTTGAATGCCCATATAACACTCACTCCTATCAAGATCGGAACTCTACACTCGAAGTTGTAGACGATTTTGTCTACCTGGGACAAACGATCCACTTAGGTAGGTCTAACTTCGAGAAAGAGGTTAATCGTCGAATCCGACTCGGCTGGGTAGCGTTCGGGAAGTTGCGTGGTATCTTCTCGTCCAACTTACCGCAGTGTCTCAAGACGAAAGTCTATGATCAGTGTGTGTTGCCAGTGATTACATACGGGACCGAAACGTGGTCTCTCACAATGGGCCTCATCAGAAGGCTTAAAGTCACCCAAAGGGCAATGGAGAGGGCTATGCTCGAAGTTTCCTTGCGTGATCAAATCAGAAATGAGGCCCGAAGAATAGCCAAACTTAAGTGGCAGTGGGCAGGGCACATTGCTCGCAGAACGGATGGCCGATGGGGCCGGAAAGTTCTGGAGTGGCGACCGTGAACTGGAAGACGTTGCGTTGGAAGGCCTCCCACTAGGTGGACCGATGACCTGGTAAAGGTTGCAGGGATCCGCTGGATGCGAGACGCACGGGGCCGGTCTATGTGGCGACACAAGGGGGAGGCCTATGTCCAGCAGTGGACGTCTTTCGGCTGAAATGATGATGACGAATGATGACACGTAAACTTGCACTGTTCAATGAAAAGCAAAAATATTAAAAAGATATGATTAAACTAACTGACAGTCTATAAGACTTCCAGAAAAGTGATTACAATACGCTCAGATTGGTTCTTCCGAAAAATTATCTTCATAAAATTGTGCCGTTATCCGCACCTGTGCAGGGCCTTGCTATCTGATGACAGGTGTTCAACAACGTAGATTGGAGTTGGCTTATCCGTTGCGACGCCGCCAACTGCCGCCTTGTACGCAACTGTCCAAGAAAAACGGTAGAACTTGGCCTGCCTAAGAGAGCAGTGTGTTCATACAACGGCTGTTAACTATGTAGCTCTTTAAAGACAGTGATTCGAGATCCGAAGCCGTGACATCATCAGTCATGACAAAAGATGTCCTGTGACATAATATACTTCATTAGTGCGGTCTGTCCTCCTTCCTTTTGGAAAATGAGGTACCTTGTTTAGCTCCGCAAGGCATTTCAGTTAATCCTATTGGTGGGTTTTGCATCACGCTCTGGTGGAAACAACCTTGCGTTCGCGATGGCCTATTTAATAAAAGCGAAATAAATATCTACATAACAAAAAAAAAAAAAAAGAACTTAGTAGGTACCGATTGCTGTATTATAATTACATTTATTTATGAATCACTGCAATTACACATCGTTATATAAGGAATATTAGAAGGAAATTACCAGGATCAATAATAATTATTATACATTTTTGTACAGTTTGTGTTATTGAATTTATTTCCCCAAAAGTACTTCAGTACACTAATGTCATCGCAGTTGACTGAGTCAAGTGTTCCTTAAACGATTTTATGAAATGAAATACAGTGATTTAAAGTGTACTTTATCTATCATCAAAAGAATGAAGTCCATCACTTTTGGCATCAGATACTTGCTGGCCGTTATGGTGGTCGACGTTTCTAGTGCAGATTATTTATTTTTCAGTAAGTCTGTATTTTTAATAATTTATGATTTATCCGTATACATATACACTGAACTTTTTTGATAAATAATAGAATTTTCTACTGTTAATTTACGGCTGTGTTGCTTGTTCTTCAACCTGAGAAGGCAAAGCGCAAAAAAAGCAAATTAAATCACTGTTTACTAATAATATAATTTTTGTATTTCCTTTATTTATTTTTATACAAATCTTCTACATTTTTAAATATTTCTTAAACTAAAAACAATATAAAAAACATTTAAAAATATAAAAAATTGTAGCCCACCGGTATCGGGAACAGGGTCCAAGCTACCGGCGGTCAGGGCTCTAGAGAGAGGAACCTCCTAACAAATACGAGCCGTGTCCAGGAGTACCGCTTTCTGAATCAAACCCTTGATCCAGCTGCCTAACGAGAGCCTCCTCAGGTATTGGTCGAGGCTCTTGGCAATTAAGCCATGGGCTGATACAACTATCGGCACAATGATCGCTGAGTCCACATCCCACATGTCGACAACCTCGTGAGCCAAGCCAATAATATAATTATTGTTAGAATGTTTGTGGTTCTGGGAGAAGACCGAGTAACAGGATTACTTAATTTAGTATTAATGGCTTAAATGTTATAAATAAATAAATAATAAATGAACACCGCTCGTGACGGTGCATTTGCGACACTCGTGACGGAAAAAGTGCTTTATCTTCAAATCTTTTGACCTAACTGACTGTTATCACGATATATTCTAGACAAAGAATAGTATAATAGTATTTTTATTATGTTTATACGCAAACCCTGCGTAGGGAACTATAGCTGTTTTGACATGGAAAGATAATGGAAATTTCGAGAGCTGTGAGCAGGGTGCGATGGTCTAGTTGGTTAAGACATCCGGTGTACTGAATCGGAAGGTCGCAGGTTCAAACCCTGCTCGCACTAGATTTTTTCTTTCCATGTCAAAACAGCTGTAGTTCCCTACGCAGGGTTTGCGTATAAAAATATTAAAAATTAGTTTGGTATGGCGACTTCTATACAACATTGATTTGGCTGTAATGTCAACGTGTTGGTTTAAGTTAGTTCGATACTTTCTTAAATAGATGGCGCTGACGTCACCGTAAGACGTTATTAATGGAACGAAAATTTCGAGAGCTGTGAGCAAGGTGCGATGGTCTAGTTGGTTAAGACATCCGGTGTACTGAATCGGAAGGTCGCAGGTTCAAACCCTGCTCGCACTGGAATTTTTCTTTTCATGTCAAAACAGTATAATAGTAGTTGTGTAGTTGTTGTAACAATAGAGAAGTAGTAACTTAACATTATTTCGGATCCGTTCTAGTCGTAGACAATGGGTGTGAATGCTGTTCAACTCGGTCTCAACTAAACCATGTATATTTTTTTTATATTAAATGGGCTTACTTTTGACCTCAATCTAGTGCTGAGGACAGAGATGAGGTCGACGATGGAACGAGCTAACCCAAAAGAAGAATGTATTGTCTCGTCAATTTTGTAATTTATTTTTCTCATCTCATTTAATTACTCATTGTTTACAGATGGACCTAAGACAACACTTAGAAGTCCTTACAATTTTGGTTATAATAAGGCATCTGGTAGTTCATTAATTTTTGAAATAACGCTCCAGAATATACCACCGAGCGTGACTGCCGTGACCGCCACACAATTCACATATTATGACGAAGCTAATTATACTTCTCGGTATTCATATTCTAGTAAGTTTATTATTGCATAGCCCATGTTTATCAATAATTTAGTCAACCTGTTAAAAAGAAGTACTCATGTATTTTACAGTCTCGATATGGCCCACAACTCTGAAAGCCCGGTTCTAACAACACTAGATAATTAACGAATAAAGACCTATAGAAGGCATAAAAGGAGAAAATAAGGGTCTCTAATACTTTTTAATCTCTTCCAGAGCCCGAGAAGATGACAAGTAAAGTAAATGTAGATAAAGAGACAAGAGAAGGTAAATTTATAATCCTGCCAAGTTTGGAACAAGATCAAATTTGGGTTGACGTACAATTACATAACGTAGGAGGATTATGTAATGAAACAAGAATAATCGAAGGGAGAGATACGGACTATTATACGGGGGCATTTTACTGGGATACAACACACAGTAAAAGGTTATACTACGATTATAATAATTGGGAACATGATAGTAAGTCGTATAATTATTACAAGGTTTTCATAAAATTGTATTATACCTAGTGACACATGTTTTGTGAGCTGGTTGGTTAAGTGTTAGACTGAGTTTTTAGGGTTCCGTAGTTGCTGTCTGTCTGACCGTCCGTATGTCACATCCACTTTATTCCGAAACTATTAGGACTACATAGTTGAAACTTGGTAGGTGGATTTATTCTGTAAATCGCTTTACGATTTTTATACAAAGATAAAAGAAATCAAAGATTAAGGGGGCTTCCCCATACATGGAACTGAAACTAAAATATTTTTGAGATAGATAGAGAGGGAGTGGGCTATAATCCACCACGCGGGCCCAGTGCGGGTAGATGTCACATGTCTTCGAATTTCTGGTTCTAGGACATGCCGGTCTCCTCACGATGTTTTCTTTCACCTTTTTGTGAGCAATGGTGATGAAATAAATTACACAAAGTAATGCGCCTGGCTGGGGTTGAACCGACGAGTTACTGCCCGTAGGTCGGGGCCACCGCTGCTCTCATAGTTACATGACATTCGCAGAAATACAGCACATTGGAGGTGTTTAATCCCGTGCAGAAGCTTTTAAATACCTACGCGTATCACGTACTTGAGAAGCGTCCGCTGTAAGTTCTGGCTGCTAATCATAAGGATTAATCATTAAATCAACGTTTGTTATTTCAGTTAGCGGTACTTGTTTCGCACCAAAGACTTGTGAAATAATTTTGGACTTAAAAGATACATGTAAAGGTAAATTTAGTGGTCAATTTAGCACTTAGGTATTCTTATAAGAAAACATCAAGTAAATACGAGTAGTCGGGTAAATTTCGTCGCATGTAATAGGCGGCAAGCTTATTACCATCAACAGGGCACAAATACAGACTCCGTGGCTGCTACTTAGAAATTCCTGATGCAAAACCCAATAATACCTTGCCCGATCTGGGAATCGCACCCAAGACCTCATGCTCAGCAGTCGCGCTAGAGACTTCTAGATCAACGAGGCAGTCAGTGCATGTAAAGTACTCAAAAGTAATTATACGGACAAAGTTTCAAATTAAAAGAGATGCAAGACATGGATATCCACTGTCCCCGGAACTATTTACAGAAATATCCTGGGAGCTATTATAGTTGAAGTAGCTTATTTCCGCGGCTTCGTCCGAGTGGAGTTTGGGAATTGCCCACGGGATCTTACTTCTGGGATAATAAGTAATCTGTGTATGTTAAGTACATACATACACAGATTTACATGTACTTGCTTATAACTTGCAAATATTAGTTTATAGTAATATCAATTAAATTACATATGTGAAATATTGATACCTTCGTTTGAGATAGGACATCGGATTTACCGGATTTTATCTGAAGAGTATGTACACTAATTTTCACGTCAATCGACCCCGAGAATAAAAAGTTTCACAGAAAATTCAACACCCCGTTTCACCCTCTCAGGGGTGGAATTAAAAAAAAACCGTTTCTTAACGGATACTTACTCTTTACAAAAAATATACTCTCCAAATTTCATGTCTCTAGGACCAGCGGTTTGGGCTGAGCGTTGATATATCAGTCAGCCAGTCAGGACATTGAATTTTAAATTAGGGGATGATTTTGAAAAAACTGTGATACACGTATCCCATAAATTTATCTGAAGAGTATGTACACCAGTGGCGAAGGTTCCATACAACTCGATTCCTACCGGCTTCCCTTTGAAAAATGGCACAGTCAGTATTCTATAGACAAATAATATAGTCACATTAAAGATTATGTACTCTAGCTTAGACACTAGTCAAACAGTATATTACATACACATCTGTGGATCTGTGGATCTAATCTCCGAAACGGCTGAACCGACTTTGACGGGGCTCTTTATTATTAGATAGCTGATGTTATGAGGAGTCACTTTTTTTGTTTTTTTTTTTAGGCTACTTTTATTTTAGAAAAAGGATTAGGGTACCTTGTTAAAAAATTAAAACCCATAAAAAAATCCCTGCTTCCGCTTCTGTACAATAAAGTTTAAATACCTATATAAGTTCTCATTCATATCCTGTATAACAGGATAAGCCCGCAAAATATTTAAACTCTTCATACTAATTGCATCAGCGAGTCCGATATTTTGTATGGGATGTCCATATTTTATGATGGTCTGAATTACCACTTAAGAAGCATTGCGCTCCAACTGCATTATGTTGTCATTAGAGAGTGGAACATTGTGTAATGAATAAATAATTTCATCAGTTACAGAGTCACGCGCTAAAATGTTTTGCTCACAACTTCAACGTTTGACGTGTGAAGTTCTTAAGGAGTTACCGGCAGATACAGTACATCAATGGTACCAAGTAAACATAGACGGTGTGTATCTTTATCTATCTTATTTGTTTCATGACAGTAGCTCTTAATATTTTTTCAATTTCAGTGTAATTATATAAATAATTTTCTTTCCATATCAAAAAACAGCTGTAGCCCTACGCAGGGTTTGCGTATAAAAATATTTAAAATTAGTTTGGTATGGCGACTTCAATACAACATTGATTTGGCTGTAAAGTTAACGTGTTGGTTTAAGTTAGTTCGATACTTTCTTAAATAGATGGCGCCAACGTCACCGTAAGACGTTATTAATGGAATGAAAATTTCGAGAACTGTGAGCAGGGTGCCATGGTCTAATTGGTTAAGACGTCCGGTGTACAGAATTGGAAGGTTGCAAGTTCAAACCCTGCTCGCACTCGAATTTTTCTTTCCATATCAAAAAACAGCTGTAGTTCCCTACGCAGGGTTTGCGTATAAAAAATATTTAAAGTTTCAATGTAGTCATGTTTCTTTCTTCCCGCCACTTCACATTCATGACTGAAAACTGGGACGTCTGTTATGTACTGCAGGCTTTGGGCTCTTAAGAGTAATGGGGCCCAAGCAGGATGCAAGAACGAGCTCGATTATTTTTTGCTGAATCGGACACGTTAGATTTTCTTCTGAACGTTCTTACAAAAATATAAATATAACCATCGACTTTTGAAAACTGTAAGAATGCAAGATGCAGAAGAGGAGTGTTTATTGCTTTTGTAGATTATAGAGTACAACTACTCAAAATAATACCTTCTCATCAACACGATTGGCGTCAATGGCTACCCTAACTACTATACGCACAGAATACTATTTTTAAACCCAAACATTTTTTGTACGCCATTCTTATATGGCAAAACATGTAGCCACTTACATTTATTTACAAGACCTGTATAGTGTATTCATGTTTTACAAAACAAAATATATCTTATGTTTAAAATCACTGATTTAGTGCCAAAGAATGCGCTTTACGCCTCATTTTCTTCTATCTCGAAAACTAATTCATTTCATGCAAGACTTTCTGTGCAGATTTTAATAAGGATCAAACTGTCACAGGATAAATTGTCGAAAGCCTAATATTTAACAGGAATTGGCAAATAAATGGCTTTCGAGATTTTCGACAGCTAATAAATTTATCACACAAATGATTGCTGCGTGAACAAAACATTGCTACTAAAATAATGAACAAATCAAATCTTCACTACGAAATTCTCGATGCAAACACACAAACGGAATAGGCAGTTCATGAAATTCTAATTTATCCGAGACAAGCAAACATTTTGGAGCTCGCTTCGCACACTCTTTCAAACAGCTCCAGCTTGATTCTCACCCCACTCTGTATAGTATGTATATACCTACCTGCTACGAAGACCTCAGAAGTACGGAGGTCTATAGTAGAAATAATTAGCATTTAATAATTACAGGGTCACTCATTGGGACTATACCACCGGTGAAAGGAATCAAAACAGAATTTAAAATGACAATTCATAAATTCGACAGCAATACTCATATTTATAGTGTAATGAACTCGAAACAATATGAAAATGATTTACTTACTGAGAATTTAAAGATTCCCATTCCAACGGATGGATATAGTAAGTGTGAAATATTATTCTTGAGAACGGACGCATCTGGTTAAGTTCCGAGACTGTATAAGAGCTTGTAGACGCACTCGTTTTCCTGATTCGAAAAGAGCCATTTTAGTTTCGCAACAGCGGCCACGCATTATACCGGTATCAATAATTAGCTGGCATTAATACAAACAAGTTAAAGTGCGGTTGTACGCCTTGCGAGGCAGCACATGTGATGTATGACCTATGTGTCACAAACAAACATATTTGAATTTGTTTATTTACTAAGAACAGTGAGGAGCTCGGGGCTAAATAATAATAGCCGCTCGGATTAATCTTCAGGTTAAGCCGCGCTGGCCTACGTTGGTCTGTGGATGGGTGACTACCCATTACATACCGAGATTCCTCCGTGCCTCGGAAAGCACGTTAAGACGTTGGTCCCGGCTGTTACTTGTAGATCTTTGACAGTCGTTACTTGTAGGTTCGAGTCTGACAACCAGTCTTATCAAGGGGTAAATCGTATTACCTAGTACTAACTGGGTTGTGGAGGTCAGATAGGCAGTCCGGTCTGGCGGTTCGGCCCGGTCCGGTTAGACTGGAAGCCGGCCCCAACATAGTTGGGGAAAAGCTAGACAGATCATTATAAAGTACTTAGATTAATATGCTTTTGGTTTTTTTTAACCATTCAAAAGACAGTTGAGTAATCATAAATTAACAAATAATAATTGACCAATTTTCACTGGCCGAAAAAAAATCTCTAAACCTTTAAAATAAAAACAAAAATAAAAATTAGATAAAACCAACGACGTTGTAAAGGACATTGCTCAGCGCCCATACATTGTTCGCCCTGGAACCAAGAGTATCGGAAAATTATGTGTTGTGTTGTTGATCGTTGGTAAACTCCTGTAAGATCTTATTTTTGTAGCGGACTAGCTGCAGAACAGATATATTTAAGAAAAAGTTAGATTTTGAGGTTATAATCGAACCATAACCACGAATATTACGTTTAGTTTTTCATAGCTCAGAGTAATTTTTAAGAAACAAAAACAACAGCCGTGTGTGTAAATGCAACTTTTAATTCTAAAATCTATTTAACATTACGTTTTGTATTTGTGTTAAAATAGAATCACATGATTATAAAACGCACCTATTACTGCATTTGCAAGCCTGTGCGTCTGGCCAGGGCTATTAAACGCTTTACTATGAAACCAGCTTTACCAATTATAGGTAGTAAGAACCTTATTGTATTTAAATTGGAAATAAAACACAGATTTTGATTTCATATTTATCATGATTATAAAACGCACCTATTACTGCATTTGTAAGCCTGTGCGTCTGGCCAGGGCTATTAAACGCTTTACTATGAAACCAGCTTTACCAATTATAGGTAGTAAGAACTTATATTGTGTTTGAATTGGAAATAAAACACAGATTTTAATTTCATGTTTATTGTTCATCTCCTAAATTGAAAATTAAAATATTGTCTAAAAATTGTGCAAGCAATCAGAGTCCGTTAAAATAGCCAAGTCGTAATATTCAATAGAAATGTAGTTAGTCCCAAAAGTCACCAACACACCGATACAATTACAAAAAGCAAGCGACGCTAATGTAACAGTGAGAGCACAGGTGAGTGACTGACACTACTGACAGTGACAGCTGACCATTTCCTGGCGTCTAAAATAGGGATGGGACGTAAATAATCGTTTAGTTAGAAGTAAACCATACACTTTTCTAAACGATATTGGATAACACCGAATAACGATCGTAATGAAATATATCGGTTTGTTCACTCGAGTATTATTGTAACTACCTATTTAAAATCGAGTACGACCTGATTCATAAAGTATACTTATTAGGTTTTTTAAATGAAAGTATTCAGGAAATAATAATAAATGGAATAGTGATTGTATGTTTATATTGTAGCTTCTATTTGCACTTTATTCGAAATAAATAAAAATGAGATTCAGATTATAAAAAATGAAACATTCATTCGCAAGTCATTTAAAATTCAATCGATCGATTATTACAATCGATTGGGCATCCCTGATCTTTTTTTCGATACGACATCGACATGACGTTTGACAAAGATTGCGGATGTTTTCGCGTTAAATACTTCTAATGTTCATTTTACCAAACAGCTAGTCCGTGCTACAAAAGTATTTGCAAAAAATATGATAAAACAGGCAATGAATTATCGTGCATGTCCGATACTTCAGTTGCACAGGGCGATTCTGGACATTGTCCTTTGCTCCGTGCGGGAATCGAACCCGCGACACGCAGCGCTGAAGTCAATCACTCAGCCACTGAGCCAACTGTGCCGTCACATTGCATTTGTGCTGAATGTGCTGCTGGCCCAACTCCGCAAGAACCGCTATATACAGCTTTAAAGTTTTTTTTTTAACTTTTCCCCAGTCCTGCAGTGTGTGTTTACAGACATTTAAACTCACGAACAGCAAGACCCGGAACAACTACCTGTAGGCCATACAAAAATGTATTCCGTGCGGGAATCGAATCCGATACTCGCAGCGCAGCAGCCTTTCGCTCAGCCACTGCGCCAACCGTGCTGTCACATAGCTGTGGATGTGGCTCCCTCGGACATTGCTGCAACTTTACTTAACAGTGGCCGGACTGCACATTTAGTTTTCACATTGCCACTGATTCTTGCAAGTGAAGATACCTCAACATGCAACATCACCAAAAACAGCAGCCGGGGAGTTCTTTTGCAGCAATGTAAGTTTAAAGTGCATTAGAGGCGTTGAACCACAGCTTGCAGGACATCGGGCGCTGATGGGTGTTGTTGTCGTTTTGGTCGTAGGCGACTTTAGACAGATACTACAAGTTATTGAGAGGCCGGGCACACCGGCGGATGAAATAAACGCATGTCTCAAGGCGTCATCACTGTTGTCTAGGATCGAAAAGTTCCATCTTACCTGCATCATGCGCGTCCAACTGTACAACGACCACGAAGCAGGTGTCTTTGCGAATATGCGTCTACAAATGGGAGTGGGTCGTCTGGAATCGGGCGCAGATGGGAAAATTCTATTTTCCGAAGAATTTTCCCATGCAGTGGCTACAAAGGATGCACGCACATCCACATCATCACAATCATGCACGTTTTTCCCAATTTGGAGGTTAATATAAAAAATGAAGGGTGGTTGTGTGAGGGGTAGTACTGTCGCCAAAGAACGAGTGGGTCAATCAAATAAAAAAAAATATGCTATCGTCGGCGTCGACATTCATAGAACAGGTGATGGAGAATGATGATAGTACTGCCTACCCCATTGAATTTCACAACTGCCTGGGATTAACGGCGAACCGTCCCATAAGCTGGAGCTAAAAGTTGGCGTTCCAGTTATGCTTTGATGGTACATTGTCAATACATCTACGAAAACATAATGTATGTAAGAAAAAATCTACATCTTTTTAATAGAAGAGGTGACAGACACAATTACAGTACTAGAAATAGAGACCAATTAGTTCAGTCAGGCTTCAGACTCGCTAAAGTAGACTCATCTTTCATGGGGTAGGAACTGTTGGAGATGCTATAATAATTCCACAAAGTGTTCTTGAACTGAATGAGACGAAGTTTAAAACATGCATTAAACGCACAGTAGCTATATTTCATTGTTGTCTTTGTTTCGACAATTCAAAAGTGCCTGTAACTGGCCTACTTGAAAGAAATGCTTTAATTTTGATTTTGAAATACTTAAAGATTCTCTTAATTTTATTGTTTCAGAGCAACCAAAATCAACCTACGGTGATAATGTCGAGTGTCCCATAAAAGAGTCACAATATATTTGTACGTTTGAAAGTGCTGCAAGGAATTCTCGAGATTACAAATTCTATCAAACCTACGAAGATAGTAAGTAACAGTTACATACAGCATCATTTTCTGAACGTTACCTAGTCTAGTACTTACAGGTGAAGCACATGGTAACGGTAAGCGCTTCAGTGAAGTAGCAAAATGGCAGCAAGAGCTTACTGGTACGTACCTACCATAATTGAATTTTACAGTTTTTATGCAAATGTTTATTTTGTGCGAGCGCAAACAGAAAGTATGGGACTGTTTGACCCACAGCGATCGGTACCGATCCGTTCTGACTGGTTCGTACTGGGAACTTGTATCTCTACGCATGCACTCGACCATAGGACACTGGCAACACTTTGACCTGCGACTGGGTTAGAAAAGAGACCAGCTTAACTGGTACTTGTGTTACCTCTGACGTGTGGTCGACTGTACCTTTAAAATTTTTTACACTTATTTTTGTTTAATTGCAGATTCCATCGTTGGGCCTATATGGAACATTGAGCAGAAAACGACAAAGTTATCTATTAAGTTAGAAATAGAACTATTTGATAATAATACCTCAGTGAAGCTAGCGCCAACAAAGTCACAACCAAATGAAACAATATGGTCAGACACACTTAGCGTAACTGCACAGGATATTAGTGAGTATCTACGTAATTATTACGATTTAACAATTATTTTAGTTTATACAGGGTGTAACAGAAAGGGTATAGTCCTATGAAAGGATATGCTGCAGCCCATCAACTGAACAACTTCCTCCATGGGTCATATATCTATAATCTTAATGCGAAAGAAATATCAGCTGTCCCATACTAAATTCCAATAGCTACGCGACCCAAATGTATGGGACAGCTGATAACTTTTTTCGCACTTACGATATTGGACCCATGGAGGAAGTTGTTCAGTTCGATGGTCTGACTATACCCTTTCTGTTACACCCTGTATAACTGTTGCCTAACCCTTCGGGGATTACAGGCCTGATGTTATGGTGTGGATGTGTAATTCTACCTTTTAGTTTCTATATCTGCATTCAGACATCACAGACACTTTGCACAATAAAAACTGACTATACTACTAAAATAACTGAGGAAATAACTACAAAAGGACAGTATTAAGCCGCTACATTTTCTATATTTATTTATTTAACACTTCAAGCACAAAGTACAGAGGCGGACTTAATGCCATAGGCATTTTCTACCAGTCAACCTTTGGGTGATGCAGAGACAAACATTTTCTATACAGGTTGGAACGTATATACATACATGTTGACAAGTAATAAGGTACCTATTGCACTCTTGTAGGACTGATGGAAAGTTTACTTATTGATCAAAACGAATACCTACATGGTGTCTGTCGGTGCCCTTCCACCCTGTCCACATCTTACCCATGTTCAATCTACTTCTATCAAGGTGAAGAAAAAAGCAATGTGATAGTTTTACTTCTGTGTTATTGCCACGAGTTTCTTTCATTTGTTTTAGGGAAAGCCTCAAATGTGACAATACTAAATTATACGGAAACCACGGATGTTCATTTCAGCTGCGAACAATATCAGCAACGATCCGCAAGTAAGTACAGCTCCCGGATGTTAATATAAGTCATGTTAGAAAGAGACTGTCGCACAGGTGTGAGTGTCAGAGACCGCGCTCTATAAAGCAGTTTTCGTTTCTAATAGTAATTGATATAACTAAAATAGACACACTTAACACCACGCCTGTGATCCCTGAAGGGTTAGCTAGCCACATTTTGATTAGTTGGTCTAGGGTTTAATTCCCATGTCAGGCAATGTATTATTTGTTTTTCTCAGTAGTAGCTGGAGTCTGGATGTGTACCTACCCACTTTAAGGCAATAAGCTCGCCCCTTTAGGCACATGAGACTTAAAAACAGAACTAGCAAACTTATACTTCTAAACTAAGTGTTTTCACCTTTTACATTCTAAATATGTGTAATACTCAGATGAACCCAAAATATTATTTTTTTGCAGTAATACTTGTTGGGTTTATAAATAAAACAGATAATAAGATAATGACACGTAACACAACAAATATGAAAAGAAAAAAAATCATGATGGCGGATAATGGAACTATATTTTGTTGTCTTATCTATGAGTACCAGGAAGATAACGAAAACCACGCACTCACAATAACACGTTTTGTTGAAAATAAGACTTTACTTATATACCAGTTGCAAACAGGTTAGATAGCGTATTCACCTTTTTCTTATGTAATTTCTCAATGGATGTCCTCTGCACTGCGGGGAGCAAAGGCATCTGTTAGACTTGTACTGGCTAAAACCACACCGGTGTTCCCTCGCTCACTTGCGTCGCGGGGCAGCGGGATCTAAGGCGACTTCCGCTGTCCCGGACTAGTCCCCGCTTGACCTGCGGGCCTCGTCCTGGAGTGAGGTGTAAATCTCCCCCGTTACGTCCAAGACAGGCGCGCGTGGAACACTAGCTATCTCAAGCCGACCCGTGATTCAGTGACGGTAGAAGCCGAACAAAGTTCATCGCTCAGCATGAGTCGAATGAGAGCCGAAAATGGTTGGGTTGGCTTTGTTTTTTAACAAATACCGATGATTGTAATTATGTAGCACCCCGATTATAAGTTAGCATGGTTCGTTTGGCAGGGCGCTGTGGATGCAATTTTTGAATTTGTGTGTGGAAATTGTATTGAAGAAACAAAATTTCGGCATTAGTACCGACCATGACTGCGCGCCACAACCAAGTAGTACTCTACATAAGTTTTGTTACTTTTCAGAAAGTAATGAACATGAGAACCCGTGTCCAGACAAGTGGTGGTCACCGGATACAGCTGATTACCAGTATTTTACATGGAGCGAGTGCCTATCTGACTTCGACAACCCAGGTAGAACTGGGTAATACGATGCCCCTTGCGAAGACTGGCTGTAGTATTAGTACTGGTAGCACGGTGCTCACCTGCGCTCGTAATTAAATGATATAACAGTTTTATAATGGGTCGAAAGTCACTCGTTCTTTGTTCTCCCTGTTATTGTGATCATTATTTTATTCTACACCATAGCTTCTAGTTACGGGGGTCAAAGTTTAGACTTTTTAAGTTATAAAAAAAATTATGTTTTTACTTTACTTTCGTCTCTACGACCCCTGTACTATTCAATGCATTAGCACATTGTTTTGAGTGCGTCACATTGAGTCCTAACGAAAAACGCGATTTTTCACCCCCCAAAAAAAATGTCTTTTCCCAGCAATAATTTTTCCGTAGTTACTTAGTTTGATGTATAGAACGCTTAGTTGTCGGCTTCGTTTACACCTTGTATTTATAAAGGGTGTAAATATACCCTTAACATAAACGAAAGGCACTTGTTCTCCCCGTCACTGCGATCATTTTTTTGTTCTAGACTATGGTCTGGGAACCTTTTAGTTACGGAGGTTTTGGGGGTCAAAGTTCCTACTTTTTCACAAGTTTTTTTAAAATACTTGTTTTTAATGTAAGATTTTTACTTTACACACCTCCACGACCCTCATACTATTCAATCCATTCATCAACACAATGCTGTGAGTGCTTTCCATCGAGTCCTACCGTAAAACGTGATTTTTCACCCCCAAAAAAAAAGTCGATTCCCAGCAATAATTATTATTTTTGCGTAAAGTTACTTAGTTTGATGTACAGAATGCTTGGTTGACGGATATGTGAAAGGTCTGTTTACACCCGGTATTTATTTTTGTAAGGCGTAACACTAGCTGTTTAGTGTTCGTGTGTGTTATTGAGTGTGGAATTGAACCCCACGCTCAGCAGTCGCGCTTTCGATCACTGCAACAGCGGGGCAGCCATTATTACATTAATTTAATTTATATTGATAACTAACCGGTACGGAAGCAGGCGCAGTCCGTCCGGAATCTGCTCGTATCATCTGAATTGACTTTAGAAGTTTAAAGGTTCTTAATAAAACATACTCATATTATTTCACATGTAATACATACAATATTTTAAAACACTCCCACTCTATAGCGCAGGCCACACCGCCAGCTATAGACCGACCGCTTTAATGAGTCCTCCACCTTGCAAGACATCGTTTTACCTCTTTTCATAGTTTGGTTCACACCACTAACTATCGAAAGAGCCGAACGAAATATGAAAAGGGCCTCGTTCACCTCCCTCGCTCGCTCGCTCGCTAGCTGGTGATATGGCCTGCGCAATAAGGTATTTGCTGTCTTCTTTTCATTAATATACTAATAGGTACACGTACTAAGATTTGTCTATGTCTGTATTATAGAAAATATAATAATTGTTGCTTTTTAATGCTAAAAAAACTGTTACAATAATAGAAAGTCAAATTAAACAAAGTTACAAACTACAAATAGATCTAAAATAATAATAAAATATCTACAAGTATTAAAATGAAAAACAGGGCGTCAAAAAATTTGTCCACATCGTTGTCAATAGGAAAAGTGCCCAAAAGGCTGGCGGCGTTGCCAGGTTGGATGGCAATGCTGATTACATGGCCAAGAAAAGGCCAGCCTTCTGGTCACCTTAAGATTCGACCAACCGCCTGTCGATATCTCAGAAGACTAGGTGGGCACTCGGACCTCATTGCCCTATTGTCATCCTCAAACGGCTCGAATTTGCGCCGTTTGAGGTTTTCAGCCGCTCCAGAGCAGCCCACCGTGCGAGGAAAATGGGATGGCGCAGGGGTATCGACGCAAGTTGCATCCCGCACCAAAGGCCATGGTTTGCGAGGCAGTCGAATTTCACCACATTGATAGCGAAGCATGTGGCCAATTCAACTAAATTAACTCATAAAACTGTCAAACGTAATGAGTATTGATATTTAAACACGATAAATAAAATAATACCTAATGTTTGATTAATTTATTTCGGTGTTTGCGTCCTCAGATAATTTGGTGAAGTTCTTGCTGTTTGAGTTTAGAATATCAGTTATTTTTGTTCTATTTTGCTTAGGTCACGCCAGGACTCATCAGGACTGTGACAGAAAAATACTGAATTTTAAACTGTAGGTACCTAATTACCCCCCAAATAAAGACGCCTTTTCATTTTATCGTATTTAGATATCGAAATCTATCTGCACATTGATTTCACATAATTTTCAAAGTGGATGTAACACTCCGATAATATTGGCATACGGAGACTCCTCAGTTTGGTTCTCGGCTCGACTCTCGTTGTGGACGAAATCGAGGTTCGCGTACAGAACTTGGTTTGTAGAGGCCTGAAATTAAAAAGAAAAGTTATTTAAAAATCAGTGCGGTCTTCTGGTGCGTGGCCATCGTCGGAACAAACTCAAAGCATTTAATTTGAATTACAACAACAAAAAGATGGAGCAACAGTCCCCGTCAGAAAGCATAATAACTGTGAAAGTACATTAGTTTCCCATTCCAAAGTGTAGATTTCTATAGAGAGAGAAAGCAAAAAACTCCATAGACACTCTTATAAAACAAAATAGTGTTACAAAACCACTAGTAAGCCGTTATCTTATTTCCGTTCACTACAGAGTTACAAGGATCCCTTGGTGCTCGAAGGACGCTAACAGAGGGCGCTGTCGGTAAACATATGAATTTTTTGGGTGAAATGTGAACAGTTTTTTATAACAATCAAGAGCGTACACATAATTAGCACTTAAAACAATATATTTACCATGCAATGCCAATATTAAACATGGTAAATATCCCGTTTTAAGTAGTGTTAGTTATCTGAACATGGCAGTTCAAAAAGAACTTACATAATTATCCAATTCCACAGTTTCTTCTGCAGGCTGCGAGTTTGTACACCATCGTTGTGTCTTAACAATGTAGAGTGTCAGCAGCAGAGTAGTGGTGCCGAGTACCGTCGGCAACACGTATAACCACCACTTGTCTGGACACGGGTTCTCATGTTCATTACTTTCTGAAAAGTAACAAAACTTATGTAGAGTACTACTTGGTTGTGGCGCGCAGTCATGGAAGGTACTAATGCCGAAATTTTGTTTCTTCAATACAATTTCCACACACAACTTCAAAAATTGCATCCACAGCGCCCTGCCAAACGAACCATGCTAACTTATAATCGGGGTGCTACATAATTACAATCATCGGTATTTGTTAAAAAACAAAGCCAACCCAACCATTTCCGGCTCTCATTCGACTCATGCTGAGCGATGAACTTTGTTCGGCTTCTACCGTCACTGAATCACGGGTCGGCTTGAGATAGCTAGTGTTCCACGCGCGCCTCTCTTGGACGTAACGGGGGAGATTTACACCTCACTCCAGGACGAGGCCCGCAGGTCAAGCGGGGACTAGTCCGGGACAGCGGAAGTCGCCTTAGATCCCGCTGCCCCGCGACGCAAGTGAGCGAGGGAACACCGGTGTGGTTTTAACCAGTACAAGTCTAACAGATGCCTTTGCTCCCCGCAGTACAGAGGACATCCATTGAGAAATTACATAAGAAAAAGGTGAATACGCTATCTAACCTGTTTGCAACTGGTATATAAGTAAAGTCTTATTTTCAACAAAACGTGTTATTGTGAGTGCGTGGTTTTCGTTATCTTCCTGGCGCTCATAGATAAGACAACACAATATAGTTCCATTATCCGCCATCATGAATTTTTTTCTTTTTATATTTGTTGTGTTACGTGTCATTATCTTATTATCTGTTTTATTTATAAACCCAACAAGTATTCCTGAAAAAAAAAATATTTTGGGTTCATCTGAGTATTACACATATTTAGAACGTAAAAGGTGGAAACACTTAATTTAGAAGTATGTTTGCTAGTTCTGTTTTTAAGTGTCATGTGCCTAAAGGGGCGAGCTTATTGCCTTAAAGTGGGTAGGTACACATCCAGACTCCAGCTACTACTGAGAAAAACAAATAATACTTTGCCTGACATGGGAATTAAACCCTAGACCAACTAGTCAAAATGTGGCTAGCTAACCCTTCAGGGATCACAGGCGTGGTGTTAAGTGTGTCTATTTTAGTTATATCAATTACTATTAGAAACGAAAACTGCTTTATAGAGCGCGGTCTCTGTCACTCACACCTGTGCGACAGTCTCTTTCTAACATGACTTATATTAACATCCGGGAGCTGTACTTACTTGTGGATCGTTGCTGATATTGTTCGCAGTTGAAATGAACATCCGTGGTTTCCGTATAATTTAGTATTGCCACATTTGAGGCTTTCCCTAAAACAAATGAAAGAAACTCGTGGCAATAACACAGAAGTAGAACTATGACATTGCTTTTTTCTTCACCTTGATAGAAGTAGATTGAACATGGGTAAGATACAGGGTGGAAGGGCACCGACACCACGTAGGTATTCGTTTTGATCAATAAGTAAACTTTCCATCGGTCCTACAAAAGTGCAATAGGTACCTTATTACTTGTCAAAATGTATAATATAGTGTATACGTTCCAACCTGTATAGAAAATGTTTGTCTCTGCATCACCCAAAGGTTGACTGGTAGAAAATGCCTATGGCATTAAGTCCGCCTCTGTACTTTGTGCTTGAAGTGTTAAATAAATAAATATAGAAAATGTAGCGGCTTAATACTGTCCTTTTGTAGTTATTTCCTCAGTTATTTACCTCTAGTTATTAAATTAGCTAACTAGTTATTAAAGATATAAAGGTAATTTTATAGCTAGACGCAAGTTGATATTCACTAGGGCATAAGGCTGCCCGCATAGTAAAAATCTACATTTTCATGCATGGCTGATCTTGCGTCTCGACTGAACCAAATGTAATCCGGCTACTGCCCTATCATCTGCTATTAAGTAAAATAAATTACTTACATTATATACCTACTGCGATTAATAACTAAAAAAGCAAGCACCTTTACGGAACTATCGATGTAGGCTACACAAAAAAATAAAACTCGTTGAACGCATAATTTAAGCTCTTTTTTTGTGATCTGTTATCTTTTCTTTGCCAGTTATATTATATCTAGTCAGTTTTTATTGTGCAAAGTGTCTGTGATGTCTTAATGCAGATATAGAAACTAAAAGGTAGAATTACACATCCACACCATAACATCAGGCCTGTAATCCCCGAAGGGTTAAGCAACAGTTATACAGGATGTAACAGAAAGGGTATAGTCAGACCATCAAACTGAACAACTTCCTCCAGGATCTGGGACATTTGCGCGAAAGACATATGCGCGAAGGACACTTCCACGAACCCACTTGCGCGAAAAGACATATGCGCGCATGGACTTTTGGGCGATTAGACTTTTGCGCGAATGGGCTTTTGCGCGTAGAGATACTTGCGCGAATGGACACTTGCGCGAATGAACTTTTGCGCAAAAGGACACTTCCGCGACTAGATTTACTCGCGACTGGCTACGGTTAATCTGTAGAGTAAACATAACATCATATTATTTCTTATTTTCAATGAGATAGAGCGAGAGAAGTTGCAACACTGTCCGAGTGACATGTCAAATTATTTTTTCGTATCTACCATGAATAGTGTTGCTCGATATAATTATTGTTTAATCGATTTACAATATCGATTTTGAACGTGTTTCAAAATAATTTTACTCTCTGTTCAAGCTTTTGGGTTTCATTAATGTCGATTTTTGAGGTCATTCAGTTGTTTTAATGTCTATTATGACAAATGTATATTAATGTATAGAACATTCTTGTTACTTTGTACAAAAAAAGGTTAATCAATCGATTCCGATTTAGAAGAACCTCAGTGTTATGTTTACTCTACAGCTAACCTAACCTAACCATTCGCGCATAAGTCCTTTCGCGCATGTGTCTTTGTGCGTAAATGTCCGGTCGCGCATAAGTCCATTCGCTCAAGTGTCTATGCGCGCAACTGTCTATGCGCCCAAAGGTCCATTCGCGCAAAAGTCTAATTGCCCAAAAGTCAATGCGCGCATATGTCTTTTCGCGCATGTGGATTCGCGCAAGTGTCCTTCGCGCAAATGTCTTTCGCGCTAGTGTCCTGATACCCTTCCTCCATGGGTCCAATATCGTAAGTGCGAAAAAAATTATCAGCTGTCCCATACATTTGGGTCGCGTAGGTATTGAAATTTAGTGTGGGACAGCTGATATTTTTTTCGCATTAAGATTATAGATATATGACCCATGGAGGAAGTTGTTCAGTTGATGGGCTGCAGCATATCCTTTCATAGGACTATACCCTTTCTGTTACACCCTGTATAAACTAAAATAATTGTTAAATCGTAATAATTACATAGATACTCACTAATATCCTGTGCAGTTACGCTAAGTGTGTCTGACCATATTGTTTCATTTGGTTGTGACTTTGTTGGCGCTAGCTTCACTGAGGTATTATTATCAAATAGTTCTATTTCTAACTTAATAGATAACTTTGTCGTTTTCTGCTTAATCTTCCATATAGGCCCAACGATGGAATCTGCAATTAAACAAAAATAAGTGTAAAAAAAATTTAAAGGTACAGTCGACCACACGTCAGAGGTAACACAAGTACCAGTTAAGCTGGTCTCTTTTCTAACCCAGTCGCAGGTCAAAGTGTTGCCAGTGTCCTATGGTCGAGTGCATGCGTAGAGATACAAGTTCCCAGTACGAACCAGTCAGAACGGATCGGTACCGATCGCTGTGGGTCAAACAGTCCCATACTTTCTGTTTGCGCTCGCACAAAATAAACATTTGCATAAAAACTGTAAAATTCAATTATGGTAGGTACGTACCAGTAAGCTCTTGCTGCCATTTTGCTACTTCACTGAAGCGCTTACCGTTACCATGTGCTTCACCTGTAAGTACTAGACTAGGTAACGTTCAGAAAATGATGCTGTATGTAACTGTTACTTACTATCTTCGTAGGTTTGATAGAATTTGTAATCTCGAGAATTCCTTGCAGCACTTTCAAACGTACAAATATATTGTGACTCTTTTATGGGACACTCGACATTATCACCGTAGGTTGATTTTGGTTGCTCTGAAACAATAAAATTAAGAGAATCTTTAAGTATTTCAAAATCAAAATTAAAGCATTTCTTTCAAGTAGGCCAGTTACAGGCACTTTTGAATTGTCGAAACAAAGACAACAATGAAATATAGCTACTGTGCGTTTAATGCATGTTTTAAACTTCGTCTCATTCAGTTCAAGAACACTTTGTGGAATTATTATAGCATCTCCAACAGTTCCTACCCCATGAAAGATGAGTCTACTTTAGCGAGTCTGAAGCCTGACTGAACTAATTGGTCTCTATTTCTAGTACTGTAATTGTGTCTGTCACCTCTTCTATTAAAAAGATGTAGATTTTTTCTTACATACATTATGTTTTCGTAGATGTATTGACAATGTACCATCAAAGCATAACTGGAACGCCAACTTTTAGCTCCAGCTTATGGGACGGTTCGCCGTTAATCCCAGGCAGTTGTGAAATTCAATGGGGTAGGCAGTACTATCATCATTCTCCATCACCTGTTCTATGAATGTCGACGCCGACGATAGCATATTTTTTTTTATTTGATTGACCCACTCGTTCTTTGGCGACAGTACTACCCCTCACACAACCACCCTTCATTTTTTATATTAACCTCCAAATTGGGAAAAACGTGCATGATTGTGATGATGTGGATGTGCGTGCATCCTTTGTAGCCACTGCATGGGAAAATTCTTCGGAAAATAGAATTTTCCCATCTGCGCCCGATTCCAGACGACCCACTCCCATTTGTAGACGCATATTCGCAAAGACACCTGCTTCGTGGTCGTTGTACAGTTGGACGCGCATGATGCAGGTAAGATGGAACTTTTCGATCCTAGACAACAGTGATGACGCCTTGAGACATGCGTTTATTTCATCCGCCGGTGTGCCCGGCCTCTCAATAACTTGTAGTATCTGTCTAAAGTCGCCTACGACCAAAACGACAACAACACCCATCAGCGCCCGATGTCCTGCAAGCTGTGGTTCAACGCCTCTAATGCACTTTAAACTTACATTGCTGCAAAAGAACTCCCCGGCTGCTGTTTTTGGTGATGTTGCATGTTGAGGTATCTTCACTTGCAAGAATCAGTGGCAATGTGAAAACTAAATGTGCAGTCCGGCCACTGTTAAGTAAAGTTGCAGCAATGTCCGAGGGAGCCACATCCACAGCTATGTGACAGCACGGTTGGCGCAGTGGCTGAGCGAAAGGCTGCTGCGCTGCGAGTATCGGATTCGATTCCCGCACGGAATACATTTTTGTATGGCCTACAGGTAGTTGTTCCGGGTCTTGCTGTTCGTGAGTTTAAATGTCTGTAAACACACACTGCAGGACTGGGGAAAAGTTAAAAAAAAAACTTTAAAGCTGTATATAGCGGTTCTTGCGGAGTTGGGCCAGCAGCACATTCAGCACAAATGCAATGTGACGGCACAGTTGGCTCAGTGGCTGAGTGATTGACTTCAGCGCTGCGTGTCGCGGGTTCGATTCCCGCACGGAGCAAAGGACAATGTCCAGAATCGCCCTGTGCAACTGAAGTATCGGACATGCACGATAATTCATTGCCTGTTTTATCATATTTTTTGCAAATACTTTTGTAGCACGGACTAGCTGTTTGGTAAAATGAACATTAGAAGTATTTAACGCGAAAACATCCGCCATCTTTGTCAAACGTCATGTCGATGTCGTATCGAAAAAAAGATCAGGGATGCCCAATCGATTGTAATAATCGATCGATTGAATTTTAAATGACTTGCGAATGAATGTTTCATTTTTTATAATCTGAATCTCATTTTTATTTATTTCGAATAAAGTGCAAATAGAAGCTACAATATAAACATACAATCACTATTCCATTTATTATTATTTCCTGAATACTTTCATTTAAAAAACCTAATAAGTATACTTTATGAATCAGGTCGTACTCGATTTTAAATAGGTAGTTACAATAATACTCGAGTGAACAAACCGATATATTTCATTACGATCGTTATTCGGTGTTATCCAATATCGTTTAGAAAAGTGTATGGTTTACTTCTAACTAAACGATTATTTACGTCCCATCCCTATTTTAGACGCCAGGAAATGGTCAGCTGTCACTGTCAGTAGTGTCAGTCACTCACCTGTGCTCTCACTGTTACATTAGCGTCGCTTGCTTTTTGTAATTGTATCGGTGTGTTGGTGACTTTTGGGACTAACTACATTTCTATTGAATATTACGACTTGGCTATTTTAACGGACTCTGATTGCTTGCACAATTTTTAGACAATATTTTAATTTTCAATTTAGGAGATGAACAATAAACATGAAATTAAAATCTGTGTTTTATTTCCAATTCAAACACAATATAAGTTCTTACTACCTATAATTGGTAAAGCTGGTTTCATAGTAAAGCGTTTAATAGCCCTGGCCAGACGCACAGGCTTACAAATGCAGTAATAGGTGCGTTTTATAATCATGATAAATATGAAATCAAAATCTGTGTTTTATTTCCAATTTAAATACAATAAGGTTCTTACTACCTATAATTGGTAAAGCTGGTTTCATAGTAAAGCGTTTAATAGCCCTGGCCAGACGCACAGGCTTGCAAATGCAGTAATAGGTGCGTTTTATAATCATGTGATTCTATTTTAACACAAATACAAAACGTAATGTTAAATAGATTTTAGAATTAAAAGTTGCATTTACACACACGGCTGTTGTTTTTGTTTCTTAAAAATTACTCTGAGCTATGAAAAACTAAACGTAATATTCGTGGTTATGGTTCGATTATAACCTCAAAATCTAACTTTTTCTTAAATATATCTGTTCTGCAGCTAGTCCGCTACAAAAATAAGATCTTACAGGAGTTTACCAACGATCAACAACACAACACATAATTTTCCGATACTCTTGGTTCCAGGGCGAACAATGTATGGGCGCTGAGCAATGTCCTTTACAACGTCGTTGGTTTTATCTAATTTTTATTTTTGTTTTTATTTTAAAGGTTTAGAGATTTTTTTTCGGCCAGTGAAAATTGGTCAATTATTATTTGTTAATTTATGATTACTCAACTGTCTTTTGAATGGTTAAAAAAAACCAAAAGCATATTAATCTAAGTACTTTATAATGATTTGAAAATCATAAAGCATTAGAATAAAACAAAATATCTAGTAACAAAAAGTGAAAACCGGCTGGGGATCGAACTCGCCAACCATGTTTATTATTTTGGAAATCAAAGGGCATAAAAAAAAATCACAAATAGTGGAAACTGGCTGCGACTCGAAATTGCGAACCCTGGTTTACAAGGAGGTCTGTGAACCGTCAGCCTACCTCGCTTCACTTCGATGACAAATGGGCTAAAATAGCCGTTATACTCCAATGCATGTTATAACAGTTGTCAGTTGTAAAACAGTTGCGGAATTTGGACATAATGCAATATTGCTCATCCACCTAAGTTATACGATAACGGGGTGCGTTGTCAGAATTCCTCCTCGTGTGCCTGATGGCTGCCGGTCCCTCTCGATACGTCTGGAGGGAATAGCAGCTGCTGGGCCGGTGCACCCTGGGCGTGGGCAGTATCCTTCCCCGAGGAATGGGAAGAGATTCTTATTCCTCGGGAAATGTTACTGCCCATGGCTAATATTCTGACATGGGGGGGTCCCTCATGGACCAAGGGGGCGTTGCTCCGCGTGACCCTCTGAAAAGCAGAGGGCACAGCGGAGGAGCAAGGGCGGACTCGGTGTGCACTTACCCTGCCTCCGAGCAGACAGTGAAGGACGTGCGTCCTTCACTGTCTCCGTCGATATCGTAATCCCACCGTCGAAGCGTCGTGGAACACGTCTCGCGGCTTCGATTGGGACCGAGGGTCTGGCTTAACCGCCCGGACCACGAGGTAGAAAACCTCTATAAAAAGTTACCCCGAATCTCAAGCGGCGGCGCACCGCGAGGAGAGGTATGGCTGACGGGTTCCTTTGGAAAATCAGTCTCTAGTGCGAACCACTGCCGGGCCTGGCTATGGCTTATCTGGGTACAGGGGGCACTGCCCAGATGGACTTTTTATTTTCCCCATACTCGTGGGAACAATATGGAAACCATAACAACCCAAAACACGGCCGATAACGGCGAAGGAAGGGAGGAAAGGGATGCGGGGTCGGAATCCGACGCCGCATCCAGCGAGGTGAGCGCGGGAGGCTCAGTGAGCTCCCAGCGCGGGAGGCCCGGGGCTGCTGCGGGGAATAGGGAGTTCCTACGCAAGCGGTCCAGGCCGGTAGGCGACCGAGAGTCGTCGTCAGATGGGGAACTGGCTTCGGCTCGTAAGATCCCCATCAGGGATCCGTGGCAAGGGGAGATCGATCGATCGACCTCTCGGTGGCCTCTCTGCCACCGAAAGGTCGTCGCGGCTTGCCGAGGAGGGGCGCCACCCGGGGGTGGCCGCCAGTCACGGGGTGGCCCGTTCGGGCTCCTCTGGCGACGAGGCGGGCGAAGATGGCGGCTCCGATGCGGAGCGTAAGTCCGGACTCGCGAAAGAGGTGAAGGCAGCGCTGAGGGCGGTCTCCTTGAAATAAAAGCCCTCCACCAGGCAAAGGCCTATACCTGCAGCGGTCGCCTCCATCATGGCGGCAGTGGAGGCCAGATTTGCGGGGCCCCCGCCAGACGGCGTGGCCAAACTGAGGGCGGAGGTCGCACGACTGATGGCCACCACGGAGCTTCTCAAAGAGGAGAATAGGAAGCTCCGAGCAGACCTGGCCAGTCTGCGCGAGTCCGGCTCTCGCGAAGCGCCCCAAAATGGGGGCCAGAAGCGTCCAAGCCATCCCGTGCCGGTGGAGAACCAGGTTCTGAATCTGGTTCGGCAGGAGCTGGCTGCCTTCCAGGCGCGGTTCTCCGTCCTAAAGGGCATTGTCCTGCGCCCCCCTGGCGGCAAACAAGGCGCCCCCGGGCCCGAGGGCGGCCTCATATGCGTCAGCTGCGGCCTCCGCACTGGGGCCGTCCAGCCAGCCCTCCGGCAGGGTTATGTCGGTCCCCGAAAAGCCGGCCCCGACGAAACCGGCTCCGGTTAGGAAGGCGGCGGCCCTGAAACAGGGCAAGGCGGCGGCCCAAAAGAAGGGCAAGGCGGCGTATGTGCCAGCGCCAGCCGCGAGACAGCCGCTATCGCCGCCCCCCTCGCCCCCTAAGCCTTCCGCGGCCGAGACCGGGTGGCAGGTGGCCGGAGAAAAAGCGAGGGAACGAAGGGCGGCCAAAAAGACCAGGAGGCAGGAGTCTAAACGCCGGCAAAAGGAGCGTGGCTGACGCTCTGGCTGAAAAGCTTAGAGCGTCCCTAAATGCGGACGAAGCCCGAGTGTCCAGGCCCGTCAAATGCGCAGACCTGCGCATACTGGGTCTGGACGACTCGGTGACCGAGAAGGAGGTGGTGGCCGCCGTCACCAGGACCGGTGGGTGCCCTGCCAAGCAAGTCAAGGCAGGCACCTTACGTCCGGACCTGTCGGGCATGCGAATCATAACGGTAAGCTGCCCTGTGACGGCGGCGAAAGTCATTGTGGAGGGCCGAAGGCTCTTGGTGGGCTGGGTTTCGGCGCAGGTGAAGCTGTTGGAACCCAGACCTCTGAGGTGCTTCCGCTGCCATGTGGGGCACCACGTGTCGGTCCGGTGCACCTCGGAGGTGGACCGCAGTAGCCTGTGCTTTCGCTGCGGCCAGCCTGGTCGACGGCGAGCAAGTCCTGCGGTACTCCCGCCAAGGCCAGGGGCAAGGGAAGGTCCTCCGCCACCACCGCCAAAACCCCCACCGTCGCCACCACCGCAGCTGCCGCCACTGTCGCCGCCGCTGCCGCTACTGTTGCAACTTCCGCAGCGGGGCCCTCGCAGGGGGCCCGGGAGGGGGCTGAAATGGAGTGCCAGTAACGGCCCCATTACGCCTTCTCCAGGCGAACATCAACCACTGCGCCTGCGCTCAGGATCTGTTGCTCCAGAGCATGGCGCAGTGGTCGATAAACATCGCCGTGGTCGCTGAGCCGTACTTTGTCCCGCCATAATTGCGTCGGTCGCCGCCGGTACCCCGACCCTTGAGAGTGTCAGGAAGGGTCAGGGGTGCGTAGCAGCACGGTTCGGGGAGATCGTTGTAGTGGGAGTCTACTTCTCCCCGAGCCGAACTCTCGCCGAGTTCCACAACTCCCTCACGGAGTTGAGAGTCGTCATCGGAAGCCATTCCCTCTCCGTGCTTGTGCTCGGGGACTTCAATGCCAAGAACTTGGCTTGGGGTTCTCGTTACACGGACGTGCGGGGTAGAATGGTGGAGGACTGGGCTCTGGAGACAGGCCTGGTCGTCCTAAATCGGGGTGCTGTCCCCACGTGCGTGCGGATGCGGGGCGAGTCGGCGGTGGACATCTCGTTCGCCAGCCCCGCTCTGTCGCCGCGTGTCGTTGACTGGCACGTCATGGAGGGGGTGGAGGCCTATTCCGACTACCGGTACATCCGGTGTCTCCTACCAGTCCTCAAGCGTGCCGGTCCTACAGGCCCCGAGTGGTCCGCGATGGGCGCTGAAGCAGCTGGACCGGGAGCTCCTCCTGGAAGCCTCGATCGTGCAGGCCTGGGTGTCATCACCGGTCAGGCCTGCCGACATCAACAACGAGGCGGGTTGGTTCCGGGAGGCCATGTCCGAGATTTGCGACGTGGCAATGCCCCGAGTTCGGCCAGGAAGCGCCCGGCGTCAGATGTACTGGTGGTCGCGAGAGCTGACGTCTCTGCGCGAGGAGTGCGTTGCCGCGCGGCGCCTGTACGCCAGGCATCGAAGGCTCCGCATCCGCCCTCCTGATGCGGCAGCCATTGAGGCGAAGCTGTACGAGGGGTACAGAGCGGCGAAGACCGCCCTCCAAGAGGCTGTCCGGCGGGCCAAGAACCTAGCCCGCGAGGAGATGCTGGAGCCTCTGAACGGAGATCCGTGGGGGCACCCTTACAAGATGGTGCGGGACAAACTCCGCACCTGGGCCCCCCCGTTGACGCAGAGTCTCCGGCCTGAGCTCGTGGAGGACGTGGTGAGTGCTTTGTGCCTGGCCAGTCTGCGCGAGTCCGGCTCTCGCGAGGCGCCCCAAAATGGGGGCCAGAAGCGTCCAAGCCAGCACGTGCCGGTGGAGAACCAGGTCCTGAATCTGGTTCGGCAGGAGCTGGCTGCCTTCCAGGCGCGGTTCTCCGTCCTGGAGGGCATTGTCTTACGCCCCCCCCTGGCGGCAAACAAGGCGCCCCCGGGCCTGAGGGCGGCCTCATATGCGTCTGCTGCGGCCTCCGCACCGGGGCCGTCCAGCCAGCCCCCCGGCAGGGTTATGTCGGCCCCGACGAAACCGGCTCCGGTTAAGAAGGCGGCGGCCCTGAAACAGGGCAAGGCGGCGGCCCAAAAGAAGGGCAAGGTGCCGAATATGCCAGCGCCAGCCGCGAGACAGCCGCTATCGCCGCCCCCCCCACCCCCTAAGCCTTCCGCGGCCGAGACCGCGTGGCAGGTGGCTGGAGAAAACGCGAGGGAGCGAAGGGCGGCCTCCGGCTTAGAGTCACCGCAACAGGGGCTCGAGTGCTGGAGATCCCTGGCGAAACCCGTGTCTCGTCCGCTGACGCTCTGGCTGAAAAGCTTAGAGCGTCCCTAAATGCGGACGAGGCCAGAGTGTCCAGGCCCGTCAAATGCGCAGACCTGCGCATACTGGGTCTGGTCGACTCGGTGACCGAGAAGGAGGTGGTGGCCGCCGTCACCAGGACCGGTGGGTGCCCTGCCGAGCAAGTCAAGGCAGGCACCTTAGGTCCGGACCTGTCGGGCATGCGAACCATAACGGTAAGCTGCCCTGTGACGGCGGCGAAAGTCATTGTGGAGGGCCGAAGGCTCTTGGTGGGCTGGGTTTCGGCGCAGGTGAAGCTGCTGGAACCCAGACCTCTGAGGTGCTTCCGCTGCCATGTGGGGCACCACGTGTCGGTCCGGTGCACTTCGGAGGTGGACCGCAGCGGCCTGTGCTTCCGCTGCGGCCAGCCTGGACACATGGCCGCGGCTTGCTCCGCCGCGCCGCGCTGCGCCGCATGTGCGGCAGCTGGCAAGCCGGCTGATCACCGGGCAGGGAGCAAGTCCTGCGGTACTCCCGCCAAGGCCAGGGGCAAGGGAAGGTCCTCCGCCACCACCGCCAAAACCCCCACCGTCGCCACCACCGCAGCCGCCGCCACTGTCGCCGCCGCTGCCGCTACTGTTGCAACTTCCGCAGCAGGGCCCTCGCAGGGGGCCCGGGAGGCGGCTGAAATGGAGTGCCAGTAACGGCCCCATTACGCCTTCTCCAGGCGAACATCAACCACTGCGCCTGCGCTCAGGATCTGTTGCTCCAGAGCGTGGCGCAGTGGTCGATTAACATCGCCGTGGTCGCTGAACCGTACTTTGTCCCGCCCAGGGATGACTGGGTGGAGGACCTTAGCGGCTCAGTGACCATAATTGCGTCGGTCGCCGCCGGTACCCCGACCCTTGAGAGTGTCAGGAAGGGTCAGGGGTGCGTAGCAGCACGGTACGGGGAGATCGTTGTAGTGGGAGTCTACTTCTCCCCGAGCCGAACTCTCGCCGAGTTCCACAACTCCCTCACGGAGTTGAGTGTCGTCATCGGAAGCCATTCCCTCCCCGTGCTTGTGCTCGGGGACTTCAATGCCAAGAACTTGGCTTGGGGTTCTCGTTACACGGACGTGCGGGGTAGAATGGTGGAGAACTGGGCTCTGGAGACAGGCCTGGTCGTCCTAAATCGGGGTTCTGTCCCCACGTGCGTGCGGATGCGGGGCGAGTCGGTGGTGGACATCTCGTTCGCCAGCCCTGCTCTGTCGCCGCGTGTCGTTGACTGGCGCGTCATGGAGGGGGTGGAGACCTATTCCGACCACCGGTACATCCGGTTCGACGTCTCCACCCAGTCCTCAAGCGTGCCGGTCCTACAGGCCCCGAGTGGTCCGCGATGGGCGCTGAAGCAGCTGGACCGGGAGCTCCTCCTGGAAGCCTCGATCGTGCAGGCCTGGGTGTCAACACCAGTCAGGCCTGCCGACATCAACATCGAAGCGGGTTGGTTCCAGGAGGCCATGTCCGAGATTTGCGACGTGGCAATGCCCCGAGTTCGGCCAGGAAGCGCCCGGCGTCAGGTGTACTGGTGGTCGCGAGAGCTGACGCTGACTCTGCGCAAGGCGTGCGTTGCCACGCGGCGCCTGTACGCCAGGCATCGCAGGCTCCGCATCCGCCCTCCGGATGCGGCAGCCATTGAGGCGGAGCTGTACGAGGTGTACAGAGCGGCGAAGACCGCCCTCCAAGAGGCTGTCCGGCGGGCCAAGAACTTGGCCCGCGAGGAGATGCTGGAGTCTCTGAACGGAGATCCGTGGGAGCGCCCTTACAAGATGGTGCGGGACAAACTCCGCACCCGAGCCCCCCCGTTGACGCAGAGTCTCCGGCCTGAGCTCGTGGAGGACGTGGTGAGTGCTTTGTTCCCTTCGCGAGGGGAGCATCCTCCCCCGCCTATGGCTGCGCCGCCGCGTGCGGTGCCGGAAGCGGACCATACCGATGACGATGACGACGTTCCGGAGGTGACTGGGGTAGACCTGAGAGTGGCGGTACGCAGGCTGAAAACCAGAAACACCGCCCCGGGACCCGATGGCTTGCCTGGCAAAGCCTGGGTCCTGGCCTCTGAGGCTCTCGGGCCCCGACTGGAAGGGCTCCTAAGCGCATGCTTGGAGAGAGGCCAGTTTCCGCTTCGTTGGAAGACGGGGAAGCTGGTCCTCATCCGGAAACCAGGGCGCCCTGCGGACTCTCCGTCCGCATACCGGCCCATCGTGCTGCTCGACGAGGTGGGCAAGCTCTTTGAAAGAGTCATTGCCAACCGCCTCGCCGGGCACCTTGCGGGGATGAGGCCGGATCTTGCGGAACACCAGTTTGGTTTCCGCAAGGGGCGCTCGACGGTGGACGCCATCATGCGCGTGAGAGCCCTCACGACGGGGGACGCGGTGTCCCGGGGCGGGGTTGTCTTGGCGGTGTCTCTTGACATCGCCAACGCCTTCAACTCCATGCCCTGGAGCTGCATTAGGGAAGCACTCCGGTATCACCGGGTGCCGACCTACCTTCGTCGTGTGGTCGGGGACTGCCTGACGGATAGAGCCGTCATCTACCCTGGTCGAAGCGGAGAATGGAACCGGCGAGAGATGTCGTGCGGTGTTCCACAGGGATCGGTTCTGGGGCCGGCCTTGTGGAACATCGGTTACGACTGGGTGCTGCGCGTCGACCTCCCTACCGGCGTCAGCGTAGTTTGCTACGCTGACGACACGCTGGTACTGGCACAAGGGAGGTCGCACGAGGCGGCGGCCGAAAACATGACACGCGGGGTTGCGATAGTCGTGGAGAGGATCCGGCAATTGGGTCTCGAGGTGGCACTGCACAAGTCGCCACCGTCGGGATCCCTACTGACGGCAGGAGGGGTTTCCATCGGCGTCGGGTCGACGTTGAAGTACCTAGGACTCGTCCTCGACAGCCGGTGGAACTTCGTGGAGCACTTCCGACGTTTGGCTCCCAAACTGGAACGGACAGGGGCTGCCTTCAAGCGGTTCTTGCCCAACCTGAGGGCTCCAAACGCCTCCTGCCGGAGGCTATACGCGGGGGTCGTGCGGTCCATGGCCCTTTACGGGGCCCCGGTGTGGGCGCGTTCTTTGAGGCGGCAAGCCGCCCACTACCTGAACGCGCCCCAAAAAGTGATAGCCATAAGGCTAATCCGGGGGTACCGCACGATCTCCGGCGAAGCGGCTAGCCTCCTTGCCGGATTGCCGCCATGGGATCTGGAGGCGATAGTCCTCGCACGCCTGAACGAATGGCGCGCGGAGGCACTACGTCGGGAGGAAACTACGCTGCCGCGGCAACTTGCTGCTCAGCGGACAGACCTCCGGCGTGATCTCATGGCGACATGGAGAGAGCGACTTTCGCAACCCCGTGCAGGGCACGCCACCATAGTGGCGATAAGTCCCCTCTTTGATGAGTGGCTAGAGAGGCGCCACGGCGCCCTCACCTACCGCCTGACGCAGGTCCTCACCGGACACGGTTGTTTCGGGAGGTTCCTGCACCGAATCGGGCGGGAGGAAACGCCCGGGTGTTTCCACTACGAGGATCGTCCGGAGGACACGGTGGAGCACACCGTGGAGGTCTGCCCCGCTTGGGCGGAGCACCGCCGTGTCCTCGTAGCGGCGATTGGCGGCGGCGATCTCTCGCGTCAGGCCTTGGTTCAAGCCATGGTCCGGAGCGAGAGGGAATGGGAAGCCGTCACCTCCTTCTGCGAAGCAGTCATGCTAGTGAAGGAGGTGGCGGGACGTGAGAGAGAAAGAACCTCACGTCCCAGTCGCCGCGGGAGACGCCCTGGGCGTTGGGGGTCACGTGGTGGCTCCCGGCCACCGTAGGCCCGGGCCTGTGGACGGCGAGTTATGGGCCAGCTCGCAGTCCGGCCGTCTTATGACGACAGGCCGTGTCGACGGCGCGTTCGTGTTCCACGCGCGCCTCAAAGAGATGTCAGCAAATAAGTAGGGGTCCGCAAGGGCCGATGCCTGCCAGGGCTGCGGGACTGTTCGAAAGAGATACCGTGGCCCTGGAACACAAAGGGCAAAGAAGGAACATGGATGGGTTTTAGTCAGTACAAGTCTGACACTCCCTTCCGCTCCGCCCAGAGTGGGGGGGGGGTCATTTGATGATTTCCCATCCGGAAAAAAAAAAATAAAAGCGGCCATGAAACCGTTACTCTATTTGTTTCGCTGACATACACTTTGAAATAGACGTTGTTACGCATATCATGACTGAAACGGAAAACAATTGAATAATACGGACATAATGCAATATTGCTCGCCTCCTTAAGCAAGTAGCGTGATAATATATAGCCTAACATTTGAAGAAGCCTGTTACAAATATTTGTGCAAAATTTGAACAGGATCTATGCAGTAGTTTTTGCGCCAATTCGGAACATCGATTTGGATTTTTACGATTTTATTATATGTATATAAATATATTTATATATATTATATACATTATATGTATATATAGATATATAGACTATATCACAATCGCTACTTTAAACATTACTTTTAACATTCGGTAAAGCAAATCTTATGCATTTCGTTTTTTTTTCATTTAATACTAAATTGTTTGCTGTGAACCAATTATGGACCTGAAGTAGGGCATTATTCACGTCATCTAGATTTTGGGCCCGTCTATTTTACATTAAACTTTCTTATGCAAGTCCCGGTAGGTATACACAAAAAAAAGGAATGACGGCGGCATTCTGAGTTTGTATACTTTACGGTAGGTACCAGTAGCCATACGGCTCTCCTAGAGCAGGGTTCCAGCGACATCGTGAGTGCTGAGAGAATGCCTCTGTCGGTGGACCGTGCTGATGTGGGAGGGATTGGAGGTATGAATTATTCGATGTTTAGGTACTCCTTCTATGCACCGGCATTCTTCTCTTTTCAGCGTTCGCCATTAAACTTGTTTTTGTGAGGTTAGTTCTAAAGGCTACTTGTGTACTCCCCTCGTCCAATGCCTCAATCAGAACTTGTAGTAGATCGCTCGATAACTCAACTGTTTGCGGTCCATATTCAACTATAATTGCTCCCAGAATATTTCTGTAAATAGTTCCGGGGACAGTGGATATCCATGTCTTGCATCTCTTTTAATTTGAAACTTTGTCCGTATAACCCATAGCAATTAATTTTGAGTACTTTAATTTCACTGACTGCCTCGTTGATCTAGAGGTCGCAAGCGCGAATGCTGCTATTATTGGGTTTTCCATCAGGAATTTCTCAGTAGCAGCCTCGGAGACGGGATTTGTGCCCAGTTGATGGTAATAAGCTCGCCCTCTATTACATGCAACATAAACGTAACCGGCGAAATGCGGGTGTACTATTACAAAATAAAAATTTACCCGACTACTCGTATTTACTTGATATTTTCTTATAAGAATACCTACGTGCTAAATTGACCGATAAATATACCTTTACATGTGTCTTTTAAGTCCAAAATTATTTCGCAAGCCTTTGGTGCGAAACAAGCACCGCTATCTGAAATAACAAACGTTGATTTAATGATTAATCATTACGATTAGCAGCCAGAAATTACAGCGGACGCTTCTCAAGTACGCGTAGGTATTTAAAACCTTCTGCACGGGACTAAACACCTCCAATGTGCTGTATTCCTGCGAATGTCATGTAACTGTGAGAGCAGCGGTGGCCCAATGGTGGCGGCCCCGACTTACGGGCAGTAATTCGTCGGTTCAACCCCAGGCAGGCGCATTACTTTGTGTAGTTTATTTCATCACCACTGCTCACAAAAAGGTGAAAGAAAACATCGTGAGGAGGCATGTCCTAGAACCAGAAATTCGAAGACATGTGACATTTACCCGCACTGGGCCCGCGTGGTGGATTATAGTCCACTTCCTCTCTATCTATCTCAAAAATATTTTGGTTTCAGGTCCCTGTATGGCAGTCCCCCCTTAATCTGTGAGTTTTTTTATCTTTGTATAAAAATCGTAAAGCGGTTCACAGAATACATCTAGCTACCAAGTTTTGAACTGTGTAATCCTAATAGTTTCGGAATAAAGGGGCTGTGACATACGGACAGACAGACATCACGAATCTATAAGGGTTCCGTTTTTTGCCATTCGACTACGGAACCCTAAAAACTCAATTACACTAAACCAACCAGCTCACAAATGTGTAACTTGGTATAATACAATTTTACGAAAACTTTGTAATAATTATTGACTTACTATCATGTTCCCAATTATTATAATCGTAGTATACACTTTTACTGTGTGTTGTATCCCAGTAATATGCCCCAGTGTAATAGTTCGTATAAGCTCTCCCTTCGATTATTCTTGTTTCATTACATAATCCTCCTACGTTATGTAATTGTACGTCAACCCAAATTTGATCTTGTGCCAAACTTGGCAGGATCATAATTTTACCTTCTCTTGTCTCATGGTTCACATTTACTTTTAATGTATCCTTCAGAGGTTCTGGAAAAGATTAAATAAAGTTAATAAGAGAGGGCCTTATTTTCTCGTTTTATGCCTTCTATAGGTCTTTATTTGATAATTATCTAGTGTCGTCAGAGCCAGGCTTTGAGAGTTGAGTGCGCTATTGACGACTCTTATGATTTTATTATTATAATGAAATACAAGAGTGCTTCTTTTTAACAGGTTGACTAAAATATTGATAAACATTGGCTACGCAATTACAAACAACTTACTTGTAATACTATAAGAATACACATATGTGGATTTAATGGCGGTCACGGCGCTCACGCTCGGTGGTATATTCTTGAGTGTTATTTCCATAATTAATAAACTACCATATGCCTTATAATAACCAAAATGGTAAGGACTATTAAGTGTTGCATTAGGTATATCTGGAAACAATGAGTAATTAAATGAGATGAGAAAAATAAATTCAAAATTGACATCAAGAATGTCAATTTTGTATTTATGTTGTGTTCACCGAAGGCGGCTCTCAATTGGGCCATTGTTTCGCGTGCCGTGTGGCATGTGGTTCCGTCTTGTTGAAACCACATGTCAGGCATGTCCAATTCTTCCATTTTGGGCAAAAAAAAATAAACCGCCTTCGGTGAACAGTTTATCTCACGTTTTGGGCCTGTCAATTGGCCGCCTAGATCGTGTGATCTAACGCCTTTGGACTATTTCTTGTGGGGCCGTGTTAAGGCTCATGTCTACAGGGATAAACCAGCAACGATTGACGCACTGGGAGCCAATATTGAAGCATTTATTCGTGATATACCGGCTCATATGTTGGAGAGAGTGTGCCGAAATTGGGCCTTGCGAATGGGCCATCTAAACCGGAGCCGCGGCCAGCATTTGCATGAAATCATCTTCAAACATTAAATTATATTGATCGTTCTATCGATTCCAATAAAGATTTCATCAAATTTTTCAAATTTTTTGTGTTTTTTTTGAAAATCAAATCCTATACCTCTTAAAAAATCACCCGTTACAACTACTTATTGATACTTTATGTTACAACAACTAGTTATTAGAGAGAGTCTTTGTCAAGAATATATCGTGACAACAGAGTCAGTTAGGTCAAAAGATTTGAAGAATAAGCACTTTTCCCGCCATCAGTGTCGCAAATGCACCGTCCCGAGCGGTATCCATGTGCTCAGCTTGACCGAAAAAAATCGCGAAATCAGAGTGCAATGGACTTGAAGAAGGAAAAGACCATTCAAGAGAATGTAGATAAAGCGTTATATAGAAACATAAAACTTCGATAACCAACCAGACGGCGGTAAATTGTGTTAACAACTTAAAACAAGGAACTATGGTAAATGTATTCATCGTGGCTAGCTATTGCAAGAGGATCCCTATATGTATCAAGATACTATCAGGACACGCTTAGTGGAAGCCAATCCTAAATGTAGCAGCATCATCGAAAAAAAACCATCAACATGTCTCGAGCCCTTGGTTTAACACCAAAGGCTAGAAAGTAACGTTATATCTTTGGCCGGAACATCCATTTGGGAACCGAATACTATGTCTTCTGCTTGATCAACAACCATCAATCAACTGGTGATATGGACAGTTAATGAATGAGGTCTTAGACTGGTCCTCACTGTCACCCATCGCTCGCTTACCTGGTTGCAAGTGTATGGGACTTAATAAAGCTTAAAAGGTGTCTTAAAAGTAGGGCAAATGCCTCTCTGGACTAATTCCTAAAATTAAATAGTTTTTTTTACCATAATTATGTATGTTATTATTTTACTTCGGAACGTCAGTAGGTCGACTTAGGAGGGTTTTTGATCGTAATTTTTCAAAGTAATTTCAACGGACACGTTCTCGTCGTGCCTTCGTATATTTCCTCCTGAATCGTGATTTTTGATGAATTGACCTTATTTTGTTAGTTGTCTCAATGTTGAGTTGAGTTGTGTCAAAGTTTGTATTCGTGGTCGGAATCGAGGGGGACGTTTCCACCACTAATAGCGAAAAATTAGCAATAATCCAAGCAACCAGTGGCGTATTTTATGATTTGGCGACCTAGTAAGGTTTGCCGCCCATAGCTAAACAAAAATAAAAAACCGGCCAACTGCGAGTTGGACTCGCGCATGAACAGTTGCTTTCCATCGTATTAGGGGAGCCCCCTTTAATGCTTAATTTATTATTATTATTTGTTATTATAGCGGCAACAGAAATACACATTCTGTGAAAATTTGAATTACCTACATATTACGGATCATGAGATACAGCCCGCTGACTGACAGACGGACGAACGGACAGCGGTGTCGAACTACGATGGTAAGGAACCCTTCATGCGCGAGTCCGACTCACACTTGGCCGGTTTTTATAGTATTTAAAATATGCACGTTTTCATCAATAAATTGTATAAAATAAACACTTACTAAAGAAGTAATAATCAGTACTAGAGACATCGACCACCATAACGGCCAGCAAGTATCCGATGCCAGAAGTGATGGACTTCATTCTTACGATGATAATGATAGTTTAAACACACTTTAAATCACTTATATTGTTGTTTTAACACAAAATAATGTAATGAACACTTTACTCGGCCATCTGCGGTGACATTTAACAGTGAAGTACATAAGGAGAAATAAAACATTATCACAATTTGTACTTGGTATAATTATTATTATTTCTGTTAATTTCCTTCTAATATCCTGTTAAAATGATGTACTGTAATTGCAGTGAATCATAAATACATAAAATTATAATTTATGATATAGCAATGGGTAATAATAAGCTCTTGTTACGTAGATATTTTATTTCGCTTTTATAAATATAGGCCATCGCGACCGTAAGGCTGTGTTTTCATTAGAGATGATGAGAACTTAGCTCAACTGTGATGGAAAAGAGCTAGCTGAGCTATGTACCTATTTCTACAAACCAAAAATCGAAAGATGAGTGCAAGACACGCGAGCGATAAATATGTGGGAGGGACTCGAGCGAGAAATGCGTGCAAATTACGCAACCTCGCACCACTCAGCTGCACTCCGTCTCACTGCAGTTCGCAACGTTGCTACGTATCCTCGCTCCGCCTAAGCCTCGCACATCTCTGATGGGAACAAGCCCAACGCGGCGTAAGGACGAGATAATAGTGTAAGACATATCGCCACAGAATGATGGTAGTTAGATGGTGTTCACCTAAATGATTCCACAGCTCTTTTACAATATTTCTTTTATTCTATGGTTACATGGCGGTCTTGTTGCTGAAAGCGTTATCTTCTAGACAACCTGTGAATAGACTGAACGGACTAGACCCAACAGATGAGTTGTTACATACCTATATGTTGCTAATGATCTTCATGTCAAATTGTATGGAACAACAATTTTTTCTTCTAACTTTTAGTCTGGTGGGTCCTATACCGCTAGGCTAGGCCACATCTACACGCTAGAGCGACAGGCGTGTTGCGACAGCCAGCTGCAGAAAAAATAAAAGAAACACTGCGGAATGACCTGAGGTTTCGGACGGCACTGACAGCTGGACCGATTTCACTAAAATCTTGCACACATGTAGACCATTGAACTGGGTTAGGAGATAAGTTATTTTTACCCCGTTATTACGTTTTTGTGGAATAACTCCCGACATCCACGCTGGCGAAGAAACAGTCCAAAGCTAGTCCTTACTTAATATCATAAATGCGAAAGTAAGTTTGTTTGTTTGTTACTCTTTCACGATTAAACCACTGAGCCGATCATCCTGAAATTTTGCATATACGTTGTCAGGTGTACTAAAACGGACATAGTACCTTTCATCCTGACAAAAAGTACTGTTCCCGAGGAAAACAACAATGACGTTCTTGTGATAAAATAGATGGCGCCACGTGTCTTTCGAATCATGATTGTATTATATCATTACAAGCAGAGTACAACCCGGATGATTGTCAAATTCTAAATTAACGCGAAACCGCGTGCAAAAGCTAGTTTAATATAAACGCGCGTCACCGTGCAGGCGGCCTAATAAGTAGAATAGTGTTGACACGCGCGTTTATCCTGCCCAGCTCGCAGCCACCACAACAAGTGTGACCTCATTCTGTTTACCAGAACTTAGAACACACATGCAATCATGAAAATAGCGTACGCCCGCGGCTTCACTCGCTTGAAGTACGAATATTATGCAACGCGAAATTAAGGTCGTGATAAAAGGTATCTTATGAGCTAACCCACGTCATAATCTACCTGTATGCCAAATTTCATCGTAATCCACTCAGCCGTCAAAGCGTGGAGGTGTGACTAACAAACAAACTCGCTTTCACATTATTATATTTCCTTTATTTATCTTTACACAAATCTTATACATTTTTAAATATTTCTTAAACTAAAAACAATATAAAAAACATTTAAAAATATAAAAAAATTGTAGCCCACCGGTATCGGGAACAGGGTCCAAGCTACCGGCGGTCAGGGCTCCAGAGAGAGGAACCTCCTGACAATACGAGCCGTGTCCAGGAGTACCGCTTTCTGAATCAAACCCTTGATCCAGCTGCCTAACGAGAGCCTCCTCAGGTATTGGTCGAGGCTCTTGGCAATTAAGCCATGGGCTGATACAACTATCGGCACAATGATCGCTGAGTCCACATCCCACATGTCGACAACCTCGTGAGCCAAGTCAAGATACTTGATTTGCTTATCTTTCTCGGCTTTCACGAGGTTCCCATCATGCGGGACCGTTATGTCAACAATCATTGCACGCCGCTCTGATCGATCCACCACCACTATATCAGGCTTATTGGCTACAATAGTCCTGTCAGTTACGATGGATCGATCCCAGTACAATGTGATACTGCCATTTTCGAGAACTGGGTCGGGCACATACTTATAGTACGGTACTTCCGATTCCACAAGGTTGTATTTTAGAGCAAGTTGCTGATGGATAATCCTGGCTACAAGGTTGTGTCTATGCAAGTACTCTCCGTTAGCCAGACGAGAACACCCGGAGATAATGTGACGGATTGATTCGCCTGGACGGTGGCATGCCCGACATATGTCAACCGTACCGTCCTTCACAATAAATCTCCGGTAGTTATTCGTCATCATAACTTCATCCATAATTGCACAGACAAAACCTTCGGTTTCTCCAAAGAGGTCCCCGGAACGTAGCCAGGCTACGGACGCTGGTAGGTCTACATCGGGCCCATGCAGGGCCCGGAAAAAGCGCCCGTGAAGCTCCTTACTCTGCCATACTTCCATGCGGTCGTTAGTGTCAAGCACTACAGGTTTGCGCCAGTTCTCTTTAGCCAAGGAGAGCGGGGTGAGCCCCTTGTCCACTGCGACCACATCTCGATGCATCCCCACGTCGGTTTCAAGGAAATATTCCCTGGGACTGCATATCTCGCGATTGTGAAGAGTCTTAGCGTTTAAAAAGCCTCGACCCCCACACCTCCGCGGGATATACAGTCTCATAACAGAAGAACGCGGGTGATGCATTCGATATGCCGTCAACAATGTACGGACCCTCCTATCCAGGGCGTCTAGTTCTGTCTGAGTCCATTTGAGTATGCCGAAAGAGTACATCAGAACCGGCATGACCCAACCGTTGAAGGCACGCACCTTATTGCCGCCTGATAAAAGACTATTAAATACTTTTTTCAGACGGCCAAAGAAGCGCTCCTTCAACGATTGCTTCATGTCAGCAACATTGATGCCCAGCGCTTCCGACATACCCAAATACTTATAGGTTTCAGTTGCTGAGAGGGATCTAAGATTTATGGAATCCGAGAGCTGGGTTCCCACAGATTCCACAATCTCCCCTTGCTTTACATGCATGACCGCACATTTGTCCACACCAAATTCCATCCTGATGGCGCTACTGAAAGTTTCAGTTACTTTCAGTAGCTCCATCAGTTGGAAATCGTTGGGGGCAAAAAGTTTCAGGTCATCCATGTAAAGGAGGTGAGATATAACTTGACCACCTCTCCTCAACCGATATCCTAGACCTGAATCCTCCAGCAGCGTGCTAAGAGGATTCAAGGCTAAGCAGAACCAAAGCGGACTCAAACTATCGCCCTGAAATATACCTCGCTCTATCCTTATCGGCTCGCTATTCCTCTGGATTTGCCGACATCCCGGATAGCGAAGGACTGTCCTCCATTGCCCCATACATGACATCAGGAAGATGCGCAGAGTTGAATCAACTTTATACAACTCTAGCACCCTCATGAGCCATGTATGTGGCACCGAGTCATAGGCCTTCTTATAGTCTATCCAACATGTCGACAGATCCCTTCGGGAACGGCGAGCCTGTTGACTAATGGCCATATCAATGAGGAGTAGCTCCTTAGTACCGCGGGACCCGTTCCTACATCCATTTTGAGAAGCGGACATTACAGAATTGTCATCAATGTGTTTGTTTTAATTATATATTATTTATTACGATTTATGATTATCTTTTATTACAGGCCTGTAAGAGTCCTATTCGATGATGTTCGTTAATTGAGGATAAAATATTATACAATTTGGTAAGCACTCTTGACTTGTGGTTAGTGGTTAAATAATAGCAGCCCGATGAATGTCTTTTCAACGTTAAGCATCGTTTGAGAGGCCGGTCCACGAATGGGTGACCATCCACTATACACCAAGTTCCCTCCGTGCCTCGGAACGCACGGGCCAGCCGGCTCTCATTAGTAGATCTTTGACAATTGTTACAGGTAGTCAGTGGTCCGAAAGTCTGACAACCAGTCTTACCAAGGGAGTTAGTATTACGAACGCGCCGTCGACACGGCCTGTCGTCATAAGACGGCCGGACGGCGAGCTGGCCCATAACTCGCCGTCCACAGGCCCGCGTCTACGGTGGCCGGGAGCCACCACGTGAACCCCAACGCCCAGGGCGTCTCCCGCGGCGACTGGGACGTGAGGTTCTTTCCCTCTCACGTCCCGCCACCTTCTTCACTAGCATGACTGCTTCGCAGAAGGAGGTGACGGCTTCCCAGTCCCTCTCGCTCCGGACCATGGCTTGAACCAAGGCCGGACGCGAGAGATCGCCGCCGCCAATCGCCGCTACGAGGACACAGCGGTGCTCCGCCCAAGCGGGGCAGACCTCCACGGTGTGCTCCACCGTGTCCTCCGGACGATCCTCGCAGTGGAAACACCCGGGGGTTTCCTCCCGCCCGATTCGGTGCAGGAACCTCCCGAAACAACCGTGTCCGGTGAGGACCTGCATCAGGCGGTAGGTGAGGGCGCCGTGGCGCCTCTCTAGCCACTCCTCAAAGAGGGGACTTATCGCCACTATGGTGGCGTGCCCTGCACGGGGTTGCGACAGTCGCTCTCTCCATGTCGCCATGAGATCACGCCGGAGGTCTGTCCGCTGAGCGGCCATTTGCCGCGGCAGCGGAGTTTCCTCCCGACGTAGTGCCTCCGCGCGCCATTCGTGCAGGCGTGCGAGGACTATCGCCTCCAGATAGTTAGTATTACCCTGTACTAAATGGGTTGTAGAGGTCAGATAGGCAGTCGCTCCATTTAAAAAATTGTTATTCAACTGAATCCGGATAGACTGGAGGCCGACCCTAACATAATTGACAAAATGCTAGGCAGATGATTATACAATCTGGTAGGCACTCTTGCCTCGTGGCTAAATAATAAAAAGCCATAAGCCCCATGGGTCTATCTTCAAAGTTATATAGGGTGACTGGTAATTGGTGACCGATACTTAAACACGTGATTGTTCTCTCGATAACAAACAACTTTCCCAAAGAAACATTTTTTTTAATACACTTACAACATTTTTTTTTTAAATATACATACTTATACTTTTGTGGTGGCCAGCCTGTGGCGCGGGCGCCGCATTCGGAGCGGGCTTGCGAGCCGCGCGGGGGTTATTCCCGCTCGGTAACACGTTTCGTCAACACTGTTGACGATCGGGAAAAAAAAGTTTCGTTCGTTCACAGTGTTGACGAACGCTACTTATTATTTCGGGTAATTCCCGTTCGGTAACACCTTTCGTTCCTGTCGTCAACACTGTTGACGATCGGGAAAAAAAAGTTTCGTTCGTTCGCAGTGTCCATGAATGCTGGTTTTTATTTTTAAAATATGGAAATAAAAATAAAACATGTCATGGATTTTTAAAATGTTTTAATGGATTATGTTAGATCTTTTAAAACACAATTAACTAGAAAATAAAAAATGGCCTTATCATGTGCATAATAACCATTTTACACTTTGATAAGTAATAAAATTGTGACACTGATTTAACATAATCAAATATAGTTGAGAAAGTGACTAATGAAAACTAAGTACACTATTATGTATCACAGATAATCATCTAATTTACACTAATTAAATAACGAAACTATAACCATAAACCTTAATATTTTTATATTATATCGCTATACCTGCCTGCTGCAAAGGGAAGTTTGCAATCTACTAACTTAAATTCTACAAATGGAACAACATCCAACATTTTTTATCAATTAAACTAGACTTTCGTCGTAATTAAACATTTGAAAATCCATGACATGTTTTATTTTTATTTTCATATTAATAAAAACCAGCATTCATGGACACTGCGAACGAACGAAACTTTTTTTCCCGATCGTCAACAGTGTTGACGACAGGAACGAAAGGTGTTACCGAACGGGAATTACCCGAAATAATAAGTAGCGTTCGTCAACACTGTGAACGAACGAAACTTTTTTTTCCCGATCGTCAACAGTGTTGACGAAACGTGTTACCGAGCGGGAATAACCCCCGCGCGGGTGCCCACTGTTGCACGGTACGATAGTAATGAGACAGCACGGCGTCACGCGGCTATTGTGATAAAAATGAATGCGTTACATAAAAAATATTTTACTTTGGGAAAGTTGTTTGTTATCATGAGTACATCACGTGTATAAGTATCGGTCACTTGTTACCAGTCACCCTATAAAACTTTTGCCGAGGTCGGTCCGTGGATGGGTGACAGTCCACTACATACCGAGGTCCCTCCGTGACTCGCTGATCCCGGCTGCCATTTCTAGATCTTTAATAGTCGACATCCAGTTTACCAATACTGGTGTATCGTATTATCCTGTAACTGGGTTGTGGACGTCTGATAGGCAGCTGTTTCATGTAAAATAGTGGTTTTCAGCTGAACTCGGTTAGACTGGAAGCCGACCACAGCATACTTGGCAAAAGGCAGGCAGGGAAAAAGAGAGAATATCTGACCTCCACAGCCCAGTAGCTGGGTAACATAATACCCCCTAGTGAGACTGTTTGTCATACTTTCGATATCGCAGAAGGTGGTTTTCTGTTCTGCCCCCCCCCACCCCCACCCCCCCCATAACGCTACGTGCATGTTGAAAGGCTTAAGTTTATGCATGTTTATCATTTACAGCTATTTTCCTCATTGCGTGTGCCTAGAAGACCGGTCTTCAATTTCAATTGTATTTATTTATTAAGTCACAATTTGCAAAGTGTTTGAATATTATCAGCATAAAACTTAAACAGTAAAGAAAAGACAAAAATATTATATTAGGTACTGGATTAAAAATAATATAATAATTGTCAACAAATTATTAGGTGGTAATTTAAACATTAATAAATAATAATTAAATAACACTATACTCTAGACTAGATGAGTAAGCATCACTGTCTAAAAATAACTTGAAATATCCATCATAATATGTTTGTAGTGATTTCGTTTACTTGTTGTTCCACAGGTTCCATGATGTTCAGTATTATATTTCTTTTAGTAGTTTTAATATATAATTCTCATGCAGATATACAAAAAACCGGTAAGTTGTTAAATTTTATATTTCATGTACATAGCCCAACTTTTTAGCATTTTTTTAGTGGGGTTTTATACGAAAATACTACTCACAATATTATGTTTTCAGAAATATTTTCGTCGCCCTATTTCTTATAATTATTGGCTAACCAACGTTTTTTTGCAATTTTGGTGATCTAAAAGAATTATATCTTACTAATAAACGTCAAAATTAAAGCAAACTAAATATTAGGTAGGAATTTTCGTTGAACATTATTTCAATTTTCCTAAGCACTTAATTAAGAGACTATGCCCACTAGACCGCTCCGACAAACACCGTCCCGTGTCATGCTTGTAGCGTATCGTATGATGACCGTTCTTAACCCGTTCTAATCGGGTATAGTGACCGTTCTGAACCTGTTATAAACACACGTCAACGGTACAATACGTTCATGTCGTGTTTCTTTCCGTGCTATACGTTCACTGAACAGTATGGTGGGCAGAGTTCTTTACATGCACCTTATGTCCAGTCGGTAGAATCCATAATTTATTTATTTATTTGTTTAGGATGTACACAAACACACGAAATAAATAATCGACGACAAAAGTACACGTAGGTGTACTGCACTGCTTGCTTTCGGTTCGGCAATTCAAATTCCGTTCGGCATCTTCCGTCGCTGAATCGGGTCGACAAGCGGCTTCTTCCCGAAGGTTTATCTTTAGCATAATCAGCCAATAATGTTCCCAGTACTAAGGCACAGGCCTCCTCTCTATGAGAAAAAAGGGCTGGGTTCGCATCCACTCGGCCACCACTGCTCGTTTAACTTTAGTTGTACGATAATAATATTTGTTTTACGTTACGACGCGACGTGACGTTACATTGGAAGGCCTACCGACCGGACCGATAACCTGGTGAAGGTTGCAGGGATCCGCTGGATGTGAGACGCACGGGACCGGTCAATGTGGCGACATTTGGGGGAGGCCTATGTCCAGCAGTGGACGTCTTTCGGCTGAAAAGATGATGATGATTTATAGTTGGGCCTAATCATGCATTCTTCAGATCGCACAAACAAGATAAACAGATCGGTCCGACGAAACGTCAGTGTTTAATTTCAGTTATTTGCTTCATGTTCTGATTGATCTCTTCTTGAAGAAGAATTTGAAGTAGCTATGTAAGAATCATTATCTGTAATGGTGGCTGTACACTCTCGCCAAGACTCTCCGAGGAAGGGCAAGTGCGAGAGTATATAGTAGCGCTTGTTTAGCCTCTGTGTTCCTCGCTTGTTCTCCGTCCCGTGTCGAATTGTTAACGTCTCGGGAGAGACATAGAGAGTAAACTTATACTGTCACTTACGGTATATCTTCCGTGATTGTTCATTATTTTGAGCTTCCGATATCACGGAAGATATCCCGTAAGTGACAGTATAAGTTTAGTTGTAAACCGTGAAAGCTTAAAACAGTGTTAGACATAGAGAGTGTTCTTGGCCGAGAGTGTACAACCACCATAAATATTACTTGCAGGATCTCAAATGGTCGTGAAGCAGGTAAAGGTCCTAAAATGTAGCTCTGATTTACATATGTCGCGTTACCCTGGACATATGGTGGCATACCAGGAATGGAATCAAGTCTACGTTGGAGAGAATGGTAAGTATTGTAAACTAGCTTTTGCCAGGGGTATGGTCAGGAATAATCTCACGGGAACGTTTTTAACATAGCTTGTGACACGCGCATGTATCTTCGAATTAGTACAAGAATTTTTGGAATCTGATCAGCGTCTGACCTCCGACATCCAAACTTACCAACATTACCTTGCATGTTCATTGTTAAGCGATACTATATATTTTTTTATCGATGTACGGCATAGTACGGTACCTTGTGTTTGCCGTGTTTGGGCTCACACCATGCACATGCTAATGCAAGCTGTGCGGTTATGGTCATAGTCTACAGGATACTCTAAATGTAAACATCAGAAAAACAGAAAAATCTTTATTATCTATGTACACCATACAAATTTCAATTGACATACAAGAAAACATTTTTCACTTAGTACAAAACAAAAGTATTGAAGTAGGCTTCTCAGTCTTTGCAGTTCTGCTAAAGCCGATCTGTCGTGAGGACTATTAAACAGCTTTCTTTGATAGCGGCAATGGAAGCGTGTCAACCAGTTACCTAATATAAGTTAAAAAGCATGAAATAAAAAATTAATTCAAAATTTAAATAAACTCTTGACACAAAAAACCTCTATGAATAAAAAAAATATTTTATGTACTTACTATTTTCTACTATTTTATTTACTAAGTACCTACTTTTTATTACATAATAGATATTATTGTTACCTATTCCAGGTTCGGAGTATGTCATCAGTCACTTAAACCCGATATATGCACTCACAACTAAGTTCACGGTGGAATTGGAGAAGTTTGACAACTATACTGACATTTACAGCTCGTTTAGAGTGCAAAATGCTTCAAACGGGTATGAACAAGTAATGAACTTTACTATGCACTGTTCAGGAGCTGAGAGGAAGTTGATCAGCTTGGTTGATGATGGTTTCTGTAAGTATGACAGCAGTTTATTTTACATTTTGTTTTTACGCTTCTGTATCCAATGGATGCTAAGGGGACCCTATTACTAAAGCTCCGCTATCTGTCCGTCGGTATGTCACAAGGCTGTATCTTTTGAACTGCACTAGATCATCATCATCTTCTTCCTGCCTTTGTCCCATGTTACTTGGGGTCGACCCAAAAAGATTTTTTCTTCCATTCTCCCCTGTCAACAACTTACTACTTTATCTTTCATATCAGAACTAAACACACTGAACTTCCTTTGAGATTGTACGAATTAGATTTTTTATGTTTTTTACACAAAATTTTGCTGTGCCCCGACGGGGTCTAAAACGGTTCTTAGCTCTAAGCCTTTTGTTACACCATGTTTTTACCTTGTGGAACGCAAATTAATGAATATGAATATCATCCTCACACAATTCATCCATCGTTTCCTTGGTCTTCCTCTCCCTCTCCATTCATCAACATTTATATTCCTCACTCTTTTTAATCATTCAAATTTTCACAGTGTGTATCACAAATGGACACTTTATCTATTTCAAAATATAAAGCTGAAAATTAAAGGAGTTTCCCATACAAAAAACACGTTTATTACGAGTTTTTTTTTGTTAAAAATATTGTACGTTGGTACGGAACCCTTAGTGTGCAAAACCGGCCAAGTGCGAGTAATACTTGCACTTGGCTGGTTTTGTTGTTAATTGTACCTACTGTGTAGAATATTAGTTTTTAGGTATATCTCCTCTCAATGTTCAATACTAAGACTAAAACTTAATGTAATTTATTTCAGATCAGTATAAAATTGATAACACATTGACTTATGACGACACAAACATCGTGAAGTTCAGCTGCCAAGAAAAAGGGAGTTACAGTTGGTTCATTTTTATTCAGACCCTACATCATACGAGCTGCAAGCGATATAACAAATGAAAAACATAGATTTGGGCGCATCCTAAGCGTTCGTCACGCGAACAGAACATGCGACCTCCGCGTTCACTTCGTTCAACGAAACCAAACGCGTGGTCGCGCTGACTGAGGGCTCATCCGGGTTTTCAAATAAATGAGTAACTTATATAGGAACGAACTCGCCGCGCAATGGAGCAAACGGCCGCTATTATAAAATATCGGGCAGAATTACTACATCATTGTAATTCTGCCCGATATTTGTTACATATATTCGATGAATGTTACGAATCTTTAGCAAGATATTGTTCAGTCGATCACACAGACATGGGTGATAGCGACTTTGTCTAAAACTGGATACATACGTGTGACTGAATACCTCCTATAGATGTCTACTATGTGCTACGAACTGTCTGCAGCGTTAGGGTGCCGGGCGCTCCCTCACCGGAGCTTACGCCTGTAATGTTTTTTCTCCGGCCCATCTCTCACAAACGCCTCTAAGTCATCACGCCAGCGTTTTCTAGCCACCCTCGGCGACAACACTCGTCTTCTGGCACCCACTAAGTGACAACTCTGGCCGTTCGGTCATGATGCATTGTAATGTATTAATTAAAAAGAATAAAAATTTGTTTCAGTACCGACTGTGGGAGTAGCCTGGATAAATAGCGCAGGAGACAGAATTTATCCGTACAATGAACCAGTAATCACACTGAATGCGACTGAGGTGCACAACGCTTCGATGCTGTGTTGTGTGTACTACATGGTGACTTCTGAGCAGGGTATTAAGACCGTACAGCGCTTCGTGAAGAACAAAACTTTACTGATTTATCGCAAAGAGATGGCGAATACTGGGGTTCAGCGTAGTGGCACAAGTAAGTAGTATCTCATGCCTGATAACTGACTGCCTAAGACTAATTGTTTTTCTTCAGATAAGTTGGTTTAGAAGTTGTTGGTGAACTTTATTAATAAATAAACACTAAACGACACCACAATGAATGCGGCAGAACCGCGCTGCTGGGCCCTCACGCATTAATTCAGGTGCAGCCTATATTAGAATCTATATGAAATTAAATCTTTATTGTCTAGATATAAATCCACATTCAATTTCATTCAAATGTCGTGAGAAAAGTTTTGAGTATGAATGTGGATGAGTATAGGAGTAGAGGAAGACCAAAGAAACGATGGATGGACTGTGTGAAGGATGATATGGCAAGAAAGGAGGTGTCTGATGAGATGACGAGTAATAGAGAAGTATGGAAGAAGAAGACATGCTGCGCCGACCACAAATGAATTCGGATAAGGGCAAGAGAATGATGAGTCAAAGTTCAATAAATACATATGTATTGTGTACATACGTATTTATAATTAAGAACTCTTACGAATAACATTTTAGAGGGTCACTAAAACTAAAATAAATTCAGGAATCAAAAATTATCAAAAAAATCGGACCTTCATCATAATTACTAGACGCATTTTCTCAAATATGTTAGGGTTGGCTTAGAGTCTCACCACTTCACATGAAACGAACTATCTGAACTCCACAATGCAGTTATTGGGTAATACGATACCCCTCGGTAAGACAGGTTGTCAAACTTTGGGCTTCCGACTCGTAACGACTATCAAAGATCTACAAATGACAGCCGGGACTAACGGCTCACCGTACCTTCCGAGGCACGGCGGATACTCTCTCTGTACAAGTATAATAAATGGACCTTTTTTTTTTTTTTTTTTTTTTCCGGATGGGAAATCATCAAATGACCCCCCCCACTCTGGGCGGAGCGGAAGGGAGTGTCAGACTTGTACTGACTAAAACCCATCCATGTTCCTTCTTTGCCCTTTGTGTTCCAGGGCCACGGTATCTCTTTCGAACAGTCCCGCAGCCCTGGCAGGCATCGGCCCTTGCGGACCCCTACTTATTTGCTGACATCTCTTTGAGGCGCACGTGGAACACGAACGCGCCGTCGACACGGCCTGTCGTCATAAGACGGCCGGACGGCGAGCTGGCCCATAACTCGCCGTCCACAGGCACGCGCCTACGGTGGCCGGGAGCCACCACGTGACCCCCAACGCCCAGGGCGTCTCCCGCGGCGACTGGGACGTGAGGTTCTTTCCCTCTCACGTCCCGCCACCTCCTTCACTAGCATGACTGCTTCGCAGAAGGAGGTGACGGCTTCCCATTCCCTCTCGCTCCGGACCATGGCTTGAACCAAGGCCGGACGCGAGAGATCGCCGCCGCCAATCGCCGCTACGAGGACACGGCGGTGCTCCGCCCAAGCGGGGCAGACCTCCACGGTGTGCTCCACCGTGTCCTCCGGACGATCCTCGCAGTGGAAACACCCGGGCGTTTCCTCCCGCCCGATTCGGTGCAGGAACCTCCCGAAACAACCGTGTCCGGTGAGGATCTGCGTCAGGCGGTAGGTGAGGGCGCCGTGGCGCCTCTCTAGCCACTCCTCAAAGAGGGGACTTATCGCCACTATGGTGGCGTGCCCTGCACGGGGTTGCGACAGTCGCTCTCTCCATGTCGCCATGAGATCACGCCGGAGGTCTGTCCGCTGAGCAGCAATTTGCCGCGGCAGCGGAGTTTCCTCCCGACGTAGTGCCTCCGCGCGCCATTCGTGCAGGCGTGCGAGGACTATCGCCTCCAGATCCCATGGCGAATAAATGGACCTCAGCCAGTGTTGCATAACCTTAAAGAATGATCCGTTTTGCTGCTATTTATTAGCCACGAGCTTAGTTTTTCACGACTATTAAAATGGGACGAATACTGAAAAAAAGGGTCGTACCGTATGATAACTATATCAGGAAGGTATTGCCTTTTTAGATTGTTTATACTAATGAGAAGCCGCTTGCTGGCGCCCCCAAAATACTTTCCAGATACTATGTACCTACATTTAACATTTTCGTTTGGTGGTTTTTTTCAGCTAATTGTGAAACTTCAAAAGACATACGCAATTCAAATACTACAAATGCAACTGGCAAAGACCTAAGTACTACAATAAATGAAACTGACCAAAATCCAAATATTACAAATGCACCGGACAAGAACAGCTCTGATTCTACCACTAGCACTGACGCAAATGACCACGGTTTGTATTAAACTTATTTAAAAAAAAAAAATGGCCTTTGTCCGTGACTTCGCTCACGTTGTCGTCGTACAACCGCAAATCGCGCAATAAAATATAATACTGGATGTATGCATGTGCACCGTGTGTACCTACCTACACTATTCTCGTTGGTGTAATGGTCGCACAATACTGCTGCTGAGCATGTCATGGGTCCAATTCCCAGATCGGGTAGTGTTGTTGTTTGTGCCATCAGGAATTTCTCAGTAGCAGGCCAAGGTCTGGCTTTGTACCCGGTTAACAGTCAGGACTTAAACATAACTGATAAAATGTTGAAAGTATCAGCTAGGTATAGGCCTGATCTTGCGGAGATTACAAGTGGGATGATAAATGTTGAATGTACCATATAACACTTTAAGTGTAGTTTCAGATACACATACCACCCATTACGTTATCGTAATAATTTCCTCGATATCAGCATTGGTGCTGATCCTTCTAGTCTCGATTGTTGCCATAAAGACACGTTGCTGGAAAAAAAAAGATCGGTTAGAGAGACCCCGTGCCCCGTGCCAGCTCCCGCCAAATGAGGTAAGTTGCTACTGTTCTTTAGCTGTTAGTTTACTTTTTAGAGGGTTGAGGTTCCCAGGCCGTTGAAAAGGGAGGATCCTCCAACAGCAGGGGTCTGGTCATCTGGTGGGCTACTACCTGACGGTTTAGTCAGAAAAAAGTTGCTGTTCCATACATTTTGACCGTGTAGGCATCGCACTTTTGTAGGAAACAGCAGATTTTACCGATGGTGAATAATTTCTATGTCGGAGGTCGCGGAATCATGTACTGAACACGTGGTAACCGTTGGTACCTCGATGTCCCTTCCAACCTGTATATGATTATCTCGCGAATATCTTTGATTGCGCGGTCCAGGATTTTTAATTTTTGATTAGGTACGCAAGGCGACCAATCAAAGTAAACTAAATTATGCGGATCTCTCATTGCATTGGAAATCTATAGGTACAAAGCGACACCATATTATACTGGAAATAGCTATCGTATGCGTATCTCCGTGTGTCCTATAAGGTTGTAGTTGGGTTGTTGCTGTCGGTCGTAAACTAACTGTGAAAGGACAGTTAATAGTGGACCTGTTACACAGACACCGTCCTGCCGCAGACCTCCCTAGCAACATAATATTCAATTAAAAAATATTTAGAGGTAGTGGGAGGCTGGAAATTAACGACTATAATGATTTTTCATGTGAGAAATAAAAAAATTGTGGGTGTCGGCAACAGCGCCACCTACCGGGTCCAATTAAAGCTAAGAACCGTACAGGTGATCAAGTACAAAAAAACAACATCAAAATCGATCAACCCGTTTAGTAGGAGACTTACGAACTCAGGCACACTGGAATTTTATAATATTAACAAGAATCTTTTGGCGCAATACCATTGAGCGTGCGGAGCGTTCTCCGTAAACATTTGTGATAATGTATTGAGAAATTGTACTGAAATTACGGTACCAACCATAAAAACAAGATGGCGGCGCTGGTTCAGATTTAGGCCGCATCCGAAAAGATTCTTGAACAAGTATTGAGCTGGACGATGCACTGTTTTTAATTTTTAACTATTTTGTTTATTTTTTCAGTCTTCTCATATGCCATTCTACGTGAATTTGCTCTTCCGGAGGGAGTGCGAACAAGAAATTCGGGCTCGAGAAGAACCTCAGTATGAGGAAATTATTTATCAGTAGAATCGCTGAATGGATTTCGTAGCACGATGCCTACTTTCGCAGTCACGATTCTTAGACATTTTGTAAACATTCCCCAGTAATGCGTTGAGTCGAACACTTGAGCTTAATATGGGTACATAATTATTGAGATAGATATGTGTATGTACATATTTAGCTTAGGTGATCGATTGGTGTTGGTGCAATACCAATCGATCACCTAAGCTAAGCAACAGTATCACAGATTATTTTAACATTGATTTAACTATCGGTATAGTGGCCCAGTGCTAACAGCCCGACTTACATGTCTTAGTTCGGTGTTACGATTCCAAACAAGCACATCACTTAAGTAATCTATTTTATCACCACTGCTTTCAAAACGGGAAGAAAAACCTTGAGAGGAAACCGGCATGTCCTAGAACCTAAAATTAGAAGACAAGTGATATTCGCCTTTCCACAGCGGGCCCGCGTGGTGTATTATGGTACACTGCCTATCACAGAGTGGAGGCTTGACTCGTTCCCGGTGTAAAATGCTTACACTAACTTAAAGCTCTAGTGAATCGGTTTCTTCCGGGCAAGCGTACTCCACCCTAAGCCACGTCATCGCTTCACATCTGGCGAGTTACAGCAAAACACACGCCTATTTCGCGTAAAAAAGTGCGAAAAGTACATTGTGGCGACTAGCGTTACTCCACTCCACAAATATTGTAACGTAGATATCGTATGACCACTTAAATATGCAGTTCACGGTGGCATTGCTTGGTCAAGAAAATTTGAATTGATATATCAAACTTGGTACATTTATTTTAGTTCAGTGTTTTAACACCTGCATTTTTTTTTGACATTGTAAATAATCTCTCCATTTTTGTTTTTTTGTTTAATATTGATTGTAATATGTTAAATAAAATGATTAGGTGCTGTTTTTCCTATCTTCAACTACTTTTGCTAGGTTATTAGAGCAAGTACCTAATTTATCCTAACTCACTTATTTTGCTGTGCCCGACAGCGTCCATAATTATAATCGTAAGTTTACCACCTAAGAATGGAAGTGGAATGCAATAAAAGTATAGAGTATTAATTCAATGTTTTAAATCCATGTAATATAATGGGAACAAATGCTGCTTCTTCGATATCCATCATCACACTGTCTGTACGTAGCGTAGCGCAACTCAGCTAACAGATTTCCATAAAATTGAGGCAACCGTAAACCCGGGCTATTTGGTTGTAGCAACTGGCAACTTTTTTTAAAGAAAACTTTTAAAAAGTCACGGAGTCTAAATTTTTGCTCGGTTGGTGAGAATTGGCTCCCATATAAATTAACTACATGGAAGTTCATAAACGTTATCTAACTAGCGAAATGTGAGTGTACCTATTAAGTACACGTCTGCCTAACCCTTCGGGGATTACAAGCGTGATGTTATGTTATGATTCTAATGATGATTATTCTGTAAAAATATTTTTGCAGCCTGAAATCAATCAACCATCAACATATAATCTGATATCGACTTATAAATTGCAGAAAATATAAGAACCATTCGAATTTAGCGGACAAACATTGTGCATCGCCTAACAACATCTAAAACTTGGTCTAAAGTTTGACACTGATTTAAATGTAATGAATTATAGAACTAACCAGAAATATACTGGCTGAAACAAGCTGAAATAATTGTCCTTACTTTTTTCTTGACGACTGAAAGTTCGATTTAACAAGTACGGATTATATAAAATGTATCGAAAGTCACATGCATAGGCTAGTTTATTTGCTGACTTTGATATCAAAATAATTAATGAGCAAAATCCATTTCTTACCGTCAATGTAATGTAGACACATATTATATGCTCTGTGAACAGCACTATGCAGCACAATTATTTTTTTTTTCGATTTACCCCGAAGGGAAGGCTAAAGTTATGCAGCACAGACAGCGATACCACAAACACTTTAGACAAAACGTCAAAACCAATCAACTGTCACTGTCAATATCTATGGTTTTTCGTTTTTGGCGCACGCGGAAGTGAACATTCGAGTGATTTCCTTTTCCTAAAAATTTCAAATCGGATCAAAACTTTTGATTTATCACAATACAAATATTTTTGTACGTTACATCGACGTTCTTTTACTCGTGACGAGTTATTGTGTGGTGTTTTAAATGGAGGTGACAGATTTAAACGATCTGCTGAATGTTCGGTCGATCAAAATGGAGCAAGGAGAAACTGGATTTGACGAAAACACTGTGGAAACTTCCGACCCTCTATCTATTATACCTCAATATGTGACCGAGTCCGATTTAGGTAAGCTAAAGCTACGTAGTAGTTTAATAATCAGTTCCAAACAGTGTCTGGAACATATTTGTTTACGTGCACTGAGTTTCGACCTTCAATATCGTCAGTATTTTCCTTCTTGCATGTTTAGCGAATTAGCGATCTTGGTCAATCACGTCGAAGCCACAGAATTCCCCTATCAATGGTTGTTCCTATATATTAATGTTTTTATAGTAGTGACAGTAAAATGGTGACAGTAATACAGAATTTATAAACAAACAAATTAAATATTTATTAACAGATTACACTCATAACAATAGTATTCCAATTTAAAACCACTTTTTATTCAGAGGGTCCGTGTATGGATGATTCAGTGTTTTTATCTTGTTAGTATTTAATATTTCTTTTACAGCAGAGCTGTTTTCTTGTTGTAGATCTGATATATAACAATCTTTGTGTATTCACAATTAGTTCAATTCAATTAAAGTATCTCAGGAGCTGAGGCGGCTTTTTGGTCTGAGTTTTAAGTTGTGGGCCCAGGGGATGTACTAAGTTTTGTGCAATTTATTGTAATGTGACTGCTCTAAAACAATGTTTTATGGCTGAACAGTCAAACAATTTATCTGAAAAATACATATTTTGATTTGTCACCATTGTCCCGTGCTATCATCCCATCAGGAATGTGCCTGCAGTGATCCTAAAGTCTGTTCCAATTCTTTCTAGTTGATGTCATTGATTGTGAATGTCATAAAAATGTTTGAACTTGTAGTGGAAACTGAAGTTGTATGTGTGGGGAATAGTGATACAGTTGTTTTATTTTTAAAACACCTTTTATATTTGTTTTTTGAAAGCTTAATTGCAAATGTACTAGTGTGTTTATGACAGTTCTAGAGACAATATCTAAATGATGTTGTAGGTCTCATGCAGACTGGAGGCGAAATACTGCAGACCCCGCTAGCGGTTTTCTCTGACACGCCTGATGAAGACGACACCATGCAGAGCACGGAGAGCAGCGGTGAGTAGTGCCACATACATTCTTGCTATTGAATTGTTAATTTTATTAAGTACCCGTGCTTCTGAGCGTGGGGTTTGACGCACAGATTTGGCAAAGTGATACTGACTTTTCCATTAGGGATTTCTCAGTAGCAGCCTTCTATTTTAATGAATAGAAAGCATAATATACTCATTGGTCCTCCACCTGATCTATCCCTGGTTGTGTTGAAAGAAAGAAAGTACGAAAAAGTATTTATTAGTCCGCACAGGACAAAACACACAAAAAATGGTAGTAAACTAACACAGTAGCTTGCCATGCCTTACAGTACCTTCGTATGATGGACATGAAGGGAGGAAAAGAGGAAGTTCTCCTATGTTTGTGCACACATTTGTGCTTTATAATACCTTATCCATGCCCATCAACCTAGAACACCTTCTGTGATGAGCTTAACAAAGCTTACTAAGTTTCAAATTATCTTACTATTATATGCTTTTTTCTGCTACAGATGAGGTGATTGTTCAGCTCATGGATATCAGGACCAATCTGTCTCGTCTCCGAGCGATGCTAGAGAGAAGACTGGGTTTGGATCTCTCAGATTACACATTCTGGCTGCAAAACGCAAAAATGGTAAGAACTAATAAAGGCAGTGTTGGAGAGAGATGGAGCTAGACAATCTTTAGAATTCCATCTCTTTACCACTGACGTCAGGTGAAAGAAATACCACTAAGCTTAGCATACTGCTTCCAGCTGGAGAACCACAAGACTCTAGTAGAACAGTGCATACGGGGAGAAGGAGTGGTGCAGGTCAACATCCAAATACGCTCCTCGGAGAGGAAGATCAACATCTTGGATGTGTTGAAACCTGATGAGGAATTGGTTCAGCTGCCTAATCAGATGGATGATGAATGTGAGTCTTTCAAAAAATGTTTTTATTGTTAACTTCCTTATTTTATTTTAAATTCTCTTAAATAACCAATTATAAATATTTTTTGTTTTTTTGTTTGTCAAAATTTGAGGCAGTTTTCTTTATGTAATTTTTCGTTTAGCTAATTGTCTTTTTATTTTTTTTGTCAAATTGTAAGTGTTTTACATAAAAATATGCATGCTAGATTCACATCTAGTAGATGGCAATCAGAAATATTGTTTTGTAACTTTTTTTTTATTGCATTTGTGATTGTACATCGGTTTTGTGAATTAAATATTAAAAAAAAAAAAAAAAAAAAAAAAAATTAAGGCTTTCGATGATTCGACTTTGTATCCATTGTTTAAAAAATCTGGAAAACAAGAATCAGCTGTTCCCTACATTATGACCAATTTATTTGGGATCGGCGTAGCATGTCTTCTTCTTTCATACTTCTCTGTTACTCTTCTCAGTAGTTACCTCATTTCCAGTCATATCATCTTACACATAGCCCTTCCATAGTTTCTTTAGCCTGACAAACGACTCTTTAAGAGGTTTTGGGTGAAGAAAAACTAAGCTCACTTAACATTGCTCGTCACCAGTACTGGAGCTGTCGGAGCCGCTGGGCGCGCCAGCCACGCGCGCCGCGCAGGACGTGGTGTCGCACGCGGCGGCCGTCAAGTGGGTGGTGGACGCGCAGTTCAAGAGCGAGCACCGCGTGCGCGTGCCCGACGACCCCGCGCTCTGGTCAGTATCAGCTGGGAGCTAGCCGAGCGTGAGACAGTATGAGTTGTGAACTAGTGAAGAGGGTGGTGGACGCGTAGTTCAAAAGGGATGACCGCACGCGCTGGTCAAAAACATCTAACCTTTAATTTGACCTAAATAAATTGTGCCCTGTATAACAAAGAACACTTGGATGTCAGGTCGGTGCAGCACGTGAAGCTGTGGATACAGTGGGCGGTGCGCCAGTTCAACCTGACCGGCATCAAGCTGTCCGACTGGAACATGAGCGGGGAGGAGCTGTGCACGCTCAACAATGAGGATTTCAAGTGAGTACCACACATTTTAAGATTTGCATCTGCCACTGTTTGTCACTACTTCGACCATAGGTTGACGTCTGCTTGAAAATGCCTTTGTCGGCCTCTGTATTCTCCCGATCGCATTTCGGCCATGGCCGCCTATTTCTACGGAGATTAGCCAAGTACGCAGGAGATGTTATAGTGCAAGCCTGTGTGCGGAAATACTGGTGCACTCTCTGTTCCTTTCCTCTCATAGTCCGATGTGACGCAAATTACTCATATTGCTTAAAAAGTCGCTAACCTGAAGCGGGAATGGTCTAGCCACGTCTGCCGTATGCTCAATGAGCTGCGGGACGACATAGCCACTATGTGGACCGCCGATAAAGCCAGAAGGCGACGCGGCAGACTTCTAAGAAGACGGCGAGACAAGCTAGATAAAACCAACGTCCACATTGGTCCTGGACCGGAAGTCGTGTGGAGAGGGCTTGGCCCACCAGTGGGAAATTTGAAACAGATTACTGTGAATGATCGTTCGGCCGTCGGGTCGTTGGCAACATTGCATACAATTCGTGTGTGAAATGTTGGCAATAATAAAAAAAATATTTTGCATAATTCTTGTTTACTGTGAATATGTTTATGTATTTGTTTTTAGAGAAAAAGTACCTTCTGACCCGGGAGACATATTCTGGACACATTTCGAGTTACTGAGAAAGTGCAAATTTATTGGTGAGTACAACGTTAAACCACACTCACGGTAGGTATGAAGAAGTTTATACAGGGTGTAAGGGACATCGACAAACAAATACCTGCCATGAATTCAGCACATGAATCTAGAACCCCAGCGTCAATTTTGTTGGACATTCTTAAAAAAAAACTGTTCCATACGTTTTGACCGTGTACTGTGCAATTTTGTAGGAAACAGCTGTTTTTTTAAATAACTTAGGAATCATTTTAATGGTAGGGGAGTCCAGATTCATACGCTAAATTGGTGGTAACCGTTTGTGCATCGATGTCCCTCCACCTTGTATAGCACATCGAGTTCTAGGAAAAGTTTGATTTTGTATAGCGTCGTCTCAATCACTCATATCTGTGTGACAGTCTCTTTCTAAAACTCATAACATAACTCACACCTGTAATCCCCGAAGGATTAGGCAGTGGTGTACCTAATAGTACACCCACATTTCGCCAGATATGACTTAAGTCCTATGTAATAAGGGACGAGCCTATTCACATCCGCTACTCCTGAGCATTCGGTCCAGAGTTCGATTCCGAGGTCGGACAATGTGTTGATGAGTTTTTCCATCAGGAATTACCAATCATTACCAGCCGAGAGTTCGGATTTGTGCCCGGTTGATGGCAATAAGCTCGCTTCTATTACACTTAAACATTACTGCCGAAAATAGGGTTTAATATATGATACACCTCTGCCTGACCCTTCATGGAAATACAGGCGTGATGATAATATAAATTTGTAATGCCGACAGCCGTTATTCAGACCGACGAGCAGCCAGTCAAGGATCCTCTCGAAGTCCCGCAGTCCGCTATCAAGAAGAAGCCTAAACAAGTAAGTGAGAGGACGTCATCATTCTACGATCGTCAGACGCGGAACACATTTAGTTGACGACCTCATGTAGAGCTGCAATTTGTAGAATACGAAATGAAATTAGAATTAATGCTGTTGAAATGCGTTCCTTGCTAAGCATGTGTAGTTTAAAAACATTGAATGATAAATTAAAGGATATTATACACGAATACTTTTAGGTCGTTCTGGAACCGAAACACAGTAACTCCAGTCGAGTAATAGTTACTATTGGCATATTCTTTTTTTTTTATGACGTCTAATATAGAAGTTAGAAATTTATCACATTTTTTCTGTCATTCGAGTTAAATCTTAGTAGGGCTCCCACTATTTCATTCATAAACGCAATAGCGTACGCGGTCCGCTCGATGATGACGTAGCGCGGCTCAGCTGTGCGTAAATTCGTCCGACGTCCATTGACCCCGCTCAACTGCGAGTCAGTTGAGCGGGTCAATGGACGTCGGACGAATTTATTAACCGACTGCAAGTAGTATTTCATTTCAGGTCCGATTTAGGTTGGTGTAAGTTCATTTACCTACATCATTTCTCGTTCGTATCAGAAGCACGGCACGGTTTTTACCACTATCACATCTCTTTGTTAACGAGAGAAATTAATTGACATTTAATTCACCACTCTCGCATCACGAAATCACTACTACTCGTACCTACTGAACTAGACAGTACGCTTAAGAATTAGGCCTTAAATCGAGTGTCGACCAATCGAACCTACCTGATTCATAAAATAATACTGCCTAAAACATTTTTTTTGCGGTAATGCTGGCGGCTGTTACAAACGCAGACAATTCGCACAGAAAAATGAATCGTTTCGTCTGTCGAATAGAGTTCATTATTTGTTGGATGTATTATTAGGTATTGGAGGTATTAGGTTGGAATTAAGACCTTATTTTAATAAAGTGAACCGTGTAATTCGGTTGTGCATCTTTGTAACAGTCAGGTCGGACGCGAGACAATAGGTTTCTCAGAATAATTTTAGTAAACTGCGTATTTTACTTAGGTACCTAGTTTGGGTAAAATTTCTAATTTTCACCGTTTACGGTTAAGAAATAAAGTCTAAATTCGCTTTTCGTATTTTATTTGTGTACCAATTTATCTATCTCGTAGGTACCTATTTGCGCGACCGATCCTTTGGTTAGAACGGTATACATAACATCATGCCTGTTATCCCCGAAGGGTTTGGCAGAGGTGTACCTAATGGTACACCCACATTTTTCGCCAGTTATGTTTAATTCCCATGTAATAAGGGGCGAGCTTATTGTCATCAACCGGGCACAAATCCATACTAAATATTTTATTTTTGTTTATGTAGGTATCTAACGCATCGGCATCTTTTGTTTTCAAGACGGTGAAGGCACACTTGCGGATGAACTAATTAGATAGATACTTACATCTTACATACCTATTATAGCAATTCAATTCGTTATTCAAGCCATAGATTCTCTAGCTTTGTATTGAAGGTTTGCTAATCATGAGTTTGCTATAGGTTGCAGTGGTCAGTACCTACCAACCACGTTGTTGCTACAGTAGATACCTACCCGCGACAATAATAAATCGTTTGATTCCGCATTCATGACCATTGTGTTGTTTGTTGTTTGATCTAAATTGCGTTTATGTTTACGTACTTAACAGTTAAATAACTCTAATTTTTCCTTCATACTTTTTACGGGCTTAGGACCGTCGCGTCAGTAATACATTTTACGTCTAAGTCGGTACCTACCTACTAACTTTGTAAGTACTCTTTTATTATCAAGAAAAGGTATTGCAGGCGCAGGCGTATTTAAAAAATTGGAGCTATCTACAAACATAATCAACTTATAACTAACTAAGGCTAAACACTTTTTAAATAATTTACACTTCCCTGTATCGAAGCAACTGCTCAAAATGGAGTCCACTTTGCTCGATACACAAACGGGCACGTTTAATCAAATTGTCTTTTGATTTTCCTAATGTGTATCTGTCACTTTTCACAATATTAAATGCGTCCACTATCGCACTTCTTAACTCATCTCGAGTAGTATGCTCCTCGAAATAAACAAGTCTTTTAATTTCGGACCACAAATAAAAATCCAGTGGTGTTAAGTCAGGGCTCCTTGCGGGCCAAGCCACAGGGCCACCACGACCTATCCACTGCTCACCAAACTCACTGTTAAGGTACGCACGCACTGCAGTAGCAAAATGAGCAGGGCATCCATCATGCTGGTAGAACATACCGCGTAAATATGCCAGAGGCACATCCTCAAGCAACTCCGGTATCACGGTTTGCAGCATTTCTAAATAAGAACCGCCAGTCAGGTGACCTTCAATAAAAATAGGCCCTATTATTTGGTCGTTAATAATGCCTGCCCAAACATTCACGCTGAATCTAACCTGATGGTTATCTTTGCGAATGAGGTGCGGGTTTAAAAACGACCAATAATGTTCGTTGTGAACGTTATACAGACCCACTCGTGTAAACAACGATTCATCCGTCCACAGTATGTTGGCAGTGGCATTTTCCAACAACCATTGGCTTAATGCGATTCTCCTTGGCCCGTCGCCTTCGTAAATAGCGTGCGCTCGACGAAAATGGTATGGATGTAATCCATTCGTATTTAATACTTTCCATACGTAATATTGGCTAACATTGAATCGCCTGGCCGCCATTGTGGTACTTTGACGTGGGTCGCGTTCGAAGTACTCCAGTATGTCTTCCTCTAATTCCGCCGAGTATGGTAGTCTACCGTGGCCCTGCGCGTGTGCGGGTGCTCGAAACTGTCCGTGATCGAGGAGGCGCTGGGTTACAGCCAGGATGGTGGAGCTGAAGGGAACTTGAGGGTCGGTGATTCCACGTGCGCGCAGTGAGTTCAGGTGTTCCGGCTGAGCATAAAGTCGTCTAGCCTCTTCCAGGTTATGGTGCGCCATCCCATAAAAATCCACCATTGCCCAATACTCCACGTTGGAGTACGAGTATTGCCGACTCATTTTTAACATGCGATTTGGTTGCGCGTGAGTGACCGAACATAGCGAACCGCGCGTCAATACTAGCCGGCTAGACTGTGTAAGCGTTTGGTGGGGGCGTGGCTTACGGATCGATGAATGGATTTTTCAATGGGTACCGTTCGCATGTGTTGCCGATCGTGAATACGTTTTACACACACATATGCATTTACCGCAAGGAAGCGTTACTTCGAGTTCTCATTATTTCACAAAAAAAAACATTAAATTAAATTTTTCGTGATTTTTTTTATTTTTACTTTTTGAAAAAAAATAGTCCCAATCGTTTCGAAATCGATGATTGAGTTTATGGCTTTCGGTTCCAGAACGACCAAAAAATAACCGTGTATTTGGTGTATTGTACAGACAAAAATTTTAAAGAGTTTGTTTTAGATTTTGTGATCATGTTGAGAGGATGAGTAGAATGCAACTAACAAAAGGTATTTACATGGCGGATGTGAGTGGGAACGCCAGGGGGGGGGGACGCCCTAGAAGGATCTGATTGGTGAGGCACTGACCTTATTGGTGAGGTTCTTCAGAAAGGTCAGGTGCGTAGTACTCCATACCGACCTGCGTGTATGAACATGGACGAGACGAAAGGAGTAAGTATACAGGGTGGAAGAGACACCGACGCGAAAACGGTAACCTCGTATTCAGAACATCATCGGCATCATCGATATGACGAAGAAGAAGTAATATTTAAATGGTTAACCCATAATTATATTATAAGGGTTAACCCGTATAATGGATAATCAAACATGTGGGTAAACGGTTTACCTTTAAACCCGATTAATCGCCCTCCGCTTTCAGAGATAAAATAGTAGTGTGCTTTAACCCCAGGTTGTGATCCGGCCGACGGAGGAGGACTGGTCGACGTACGTGACGTCACGCAACGGGAACAACGGACAGATCCAACTGTGGCAGTTCCTGCTCGAGCTGCTCACCAGCGCCGAGTACTTCGAGGTCATCCGGTGGCACGGTGAGTACGGGACTGGTCCCAAGGTATTAAGGCTGCATTTCCGTACTAGTCCGGTCATTATTGTGATGTATGTGGTGACAGGCACGGAAGGCGAGTTCAAGCTGCTGGAGCCGGAGCGCGTGGCTCGCCTGTGGGGCGCGCGCAAGCACAAGCCCGCCATGAACTACGAGAAGCTGAGCCGCGCGTTGCGCTACTACTACGACGGCGACATGATCGCTAAGGTGTCCGGCAAGAGGTACCTACACTCTTCTTACGAATATGTTCCCCAGTTTTGGACTTGTCACATGAAACTGTTGCTAATTTCTGGATTGTGACTTTTACCGTAAAAACCACTAGCCAGCAATTTTTTTTACGGAATAAACGGTTGTTAAAATACCCTTCACGAAACCGAAAGTCACTTGTTCTCCCCGTCACTGTGATCATTTTTTTGTTCTGGACCATACCTGAGAAACTTGGTAGTTACGGAGAAACGTGGGTTCCATGTTCCAACTTTTTCACAAGTTTTTGTTTACATACAAGTTTTTAATGTTATAACTTTACTCTAAATACCTCCATGACACCCTTACTATTCAATGCATCCATCAGCATCATGTTTTGAGTGCGTTACTTTGAGTCCTCCCATAAAACGTGGTTTTCACCCCAAAAAAAATTCTTGCAATCACTTTTGCGTACAGTTACTTAATTTGATGTACAGAATGCTTGGTTGACGGCTTCGTGAAGAATCCGTTTACACCCTGTATGTGCTACTCTGTCTCATCATCACCTGCCTAGTTGTTTCCAAACTACGTTTGGAACGGCGTTTAGTCTAAATTAATGCAGCTGAAATCAGCACCAGACCTTCACAATCACAGTACCGGGTAACTCCGACACGATTCCCTTTAGTCCGTCTGTTAAAGTTCATAGCAAAATCGCTGCCGGTCCTGGCGAAATGTGAATATACTACACGGTTCTGCAAAAGTCTCCAAAGAATACAAGCTTGATGCAATGTCCAGGTTCGTGTACAAGTTCGTGTGTGACCTGCGTCAGCTGCTGGGCTACGGCGCGGGCGAGCTCGCCGAGCTGGTGAAGGAGGTGCACGACGGCAGACCCATCATCAAGTCCATAGACGACGTCAAGAAGATCGTCTTCTAACTCTGAAGCTGTAGGGAGGAGGATATTTGATGCAGAACATTAAGACAGGCTGTTCAGTCTGAGCACAACAACTAATCTTGAATTCAGAATCTTAGACTGAAATCTATGGACACACTTATAGCTAGTTACTAAAATTAATATTTGTTGTTGATTTTTGTTTTGTGTTCGCATTCGATTTTGAATTTTAAAAGCTAAAGTAGAGTTTGACAGATACTCAACTTCAAATTGTTTATTTAGAAACCGACAGTAAGGCTTTAGTGAGGTAAGCACAGCAAGCGGATTATACGCCTTATCCATATGTGAATAATGTTCATATCTCTATAAACAAATTTGATCAAGAATTTCTTATTACTAAAATGCAAAAGTTTGTGTGAAAAGATGGATGTTTTAGCCTTCAAGCAAAAACTACTAAACGGGTCGGGCCCCTAGATAATCATCATGTTTTTGCCCCACGAACTTGTCATACATGACCAATATCAAATTCTTTTGCAATCAAAACTTGTGCGACCTTTTATTAAAATTGGTCACTTAAAAATTAAACTTAAAGTTATATCGCTAAAGTAGATAGTTGATTGGCAATTAATGAATGGCTCGAAATATTATTTAAAGTTTTAATATTGCCATTATGGAGTTGAATAGGCTATGGAGAATACAGGTACGTAAGTTAGTGTAATTTTTAAACTAAAATGATATACAGCATGTTGTTCAGACTGATGGTCTTTATCATACCCTCATATGACGTCACCTTTCTCATAGATGCTGTATTAATCTCACGTATAATAAAAAACAAGTAGGACCTTAAAAGAGCCTACGGATTTGAATTATCATGTACTTAGAATGCAGTATACATGCAATGTGTAATTGAAATGACTGAAAACTCGAAAAGGTCAATTGAACTGACAGCGGCAGCTCCATACATTTGTAGCTGTATATCGGAACTTACGACGCCATCTTTGTTTTTGAATACATGTTTACTAACAGCGCCCCCTATTAACGTGTATAAAGAACTCGACAAAATGTTTAAAGCAACAGATTTGTTTTCGCCATTTCACAGTTTGTCTTGTAGTAAAAGTTGTTCATAACGATGAGTTCAATTACCTCTTAAAATTTTCAGTTATTTCAAATCACCTTGAATGTTTATGATTTACCATAAATTGTAATAGTAAGTCAAGTCAGAGGCCCATAGGTGGCATAAAAACTCTGACACCAGGTTAGGCACTAACAACACGATAAAGAAAAAGAAGAACCATATATAGTGTAGGTATGTGTTAGATATAGGCTTTCACTGCGACTTCGATGTACAAGATGTTACATAATAAACGCACAGCCTCTCCCGTGGTGAGTCAGACCATGAAACAGAACAACTTTTGTTCTAAGAAACCCTGCAAAACGCAAAAAATGGAGTTTCTTTAGGAATTGAAGCGATCAGCTTATCAGTATGTATGTATGATAAAGTCCTAGAACAAAAGTGACTCAGTTTTTTGGGGTACAGTTTTTTTAATTTTGAACCTTATGACACCTGTCCCACCGCCAGCGATTAGCAAGCGAGTAGAGCTACTAACTGAAACCGTGTTGTTCAATTGACAGAGTTCTCGCCGGCGCCGCGCCTCGAGTGTCTGAACAGTCAGCGATCAACTATTCATAATAAAATGTATCTCGTTTACGTTCACGGGACAATCTTTTATACATTTCTTGAGTGAGAAAATTCTTAGGCTAGTCGCTTACCTGTCGGTGGCGGCGCTGGGACGGGGGCCTTGGCAACTAAAGTGAAGATCAAACTTAAAATAATCGGGAAGGCTAGCTGTTCCGTTCTGCCTCTATATTATTGATGTTGACTGTACAAGACCCTAAAGTTGTAAGGGTATCCTTTGTGTCAATCGTGATAGCAGCATAAAGGCGTGTTCACACATACGCACGTGCACGTGAACGAACAGTGCGGTTCGCGTACATTTTAGGAACTCTTTGTTTTTCGACGTTTTATAAGTGCCCATGTAGGCGTATGTGATTTTTTTTATCGTAGTTTGGACACCTTACGTTAATTTGGATCCAGCGCGCGCGCCTCTAATGTGACGCGCCCAAAACCATTCAAGGTGCGCAACATGCACGGTATGCGCGCGTGCGCAGTTGTGGACCTGCCTTAAGCAATTTGACGGAGTTGTTTGTATGCTTGGCTAATGTTGAAATGTTGTAAATTTTAATTAAATATTATGTACACAACATTTAATTTGTTATGAAGTTAATACTAAGGTACACTCGTAGAAAAAAAAGTGAATGTAAAAGCAAATCTATGTTTTAGTTAGAAATAAAGCTTGAGTGCCAGTCTTTATATCTATGTTTCGATAATTTGAAGTGATATTGTATATACCTAGTTATATTTCGATTTAAGCTATTTGTACAAATAAAGTCTATTTTTTTTGAGTTTATACGTTACTTTCATTGGATACAAAAACTTTATTGGGGCGTAAAGCTGCGTTTTCACCAGAAACAGGTCAGTCAGGATGTGCAGCGAAGAATGTACGTAAACCTTACCAATCATGTAGCTAGCTTAGCTGAAGCTGCACAAAGAAGCGATGTCATTGGTTAGTTTTACACACATCCCTCGCTACGCATCCTCGGAGTCCTCTGGTGGACACACTGCGTTTTTACCGTGTCTGGTCGGGAGTGAAATCGACACGTTACGAAGAACGGGCACAATAAACACATACGTTTCAGTCTTTAAAATAACATATATTTTATAAACGACCAAATTAAACAAATAATACTCCACAGCGCATAGAAATACAACGCTAATAATACATAGTTAACTATACACAGAACTTTCTGCCTCCTCTGTGCCGGCACACTGTCTTTCAACTCATCCTTTATGATGTACTTCCTCAGTCCTATAGTCCAGGCCTTTATGAAGTCCAAGAAGCTGACAGTAGTCAGGTCACAGTTGAATATTACTCTGTCGACATCTGACATTTTCGCGATCATACCTTGAACATTGTCGTCTCTAAAGTCCCACGAGTTCGACAGAAAGTATCTGTAGACGTATGACATTTTGTCTATTGTCGTGTACAGCTTTACGAATCTGTAAATAAAGAAATGTTTGTCATAACTTTGTTTGATGACGACGCATAAATCATATTCGGTGCTTCAATAAATTAATATGTCACTGTCTCATTTAGAGTCCAGACATAATCTTGGTCAAGTCTCATGAGGACCATGCAGATTAGTGCCCGAGATGGTCTTTTGAAGAGAGATCCACACAGAGTGACCCTGTCCAGTGTCCATTCAGTGCAAGCATTTGTCAGTTATCGTGTAGCTCAACTCATAACTCAAGAAGCAGAACGGCATAGTGCCGTTCCACAAACGATGGGGCACTTAATATTGCGTTCTGTGTGTCCAGTAGTTTCTTTGTTACAGGAATTGATGGACGCTACTGAAGGCGCCAAACTCGTAGACCAGTTCATGGTCGACAATTTAGATGAGCATAGGCTCGTTAAAAAGACAACGCATCTGCGATGCCTCTGATGATGCCGATGCCCATAGGCAGCAGTGACCACTTGCCGTGAGGTGGGCTAACTGCATCCAGAAATATACTCGTATTTGTATTTCGAGTTATCAAATTAATTACACAGTTCGAAAAACTCGCCTGAAAGTGTCGCATTTTCTCCTCGTTTAAATGAGCCTTTACTTACGACGGAATCTCCTTGGGTTTGACGGGGATGATGGCGCACACGCCGTCGAGTATGTAAGCCGGTATGTAGTGCAGTAGCCACGTCAGGAGCCAGTACAGCAGTCTATTCTTAGTCTCGATGAGAGAGCAGTACCACAGCGCCTTTGGGCTCACTAACTTTCTGGCGTCATTGCGCATCACACGCCCGGCGAAAGCTGGAATGATATGAACAGCACTTAAACATACTCGTCGACTTGTGAAGCTCCTGGTCTTCGTCAGTTAAATAGTCAAGCTATAAACAGAAAAGTAGCTTTCCATAACTGTTCACAACCAATCGATTGGCAATGTTATCGAAAAAGTCCTCTAAACGATATCCACAAACCCGAAACCGAAAAAAAATAACGGTTCAGTTCGATTGTGATTCGATAAGAAGACATTTTAAGGGTTACTATTGTTATGCATAAGCATAGCATAATCAGCCTATTAATGTTCCCACTGCTGGGACGCAGGCCTCCTCTTTATGAGAGGGAATGGGCTATAATCCACCACGCGGGCCCAGTGCGGGTTGGTATGACCTCTGCATAAATAAACCTACATAATTTTAGGTGGTTTCTAGGTAAAACTTAAATTCGTTATTCCTATAATTTGATTTTAATCTTAGGATAGAGGGACGTGATTGTGCGATCCAGGGACCGTCTGCATACCGCAGATCAACAGAGGCAGGAGACATTGTCTCTTCAACATTGTACTACCACTCCATGGTTCAATAAACACAGCTGTTATTTTGATATTACAAACCGATACTTTATTTTTATTTATTTGTACAGATACACCATAAACACGAAGACGAGGCAGAACCGTTTATTAATAATATCATTTAGGTAATTGTTTTTTTTATACTTACTCGACGGACTAGCGACACTAAGGGCCTATTTCACGATATCCGAATAGCTGCTACTTACCGAATAAATTCAAAAATGGAACAGAATTTGTATGAAATTACCTGCCAAGTAAATTAACGGGAACTTAATCGTAGGTGGTGAAACAGCCCTAAACAAAATACCCAATAAAAATAATTTATTTACCACTTGAAATTTTCTGAAGACGAGAAGAATAACACCAACTCTTCGATAGAGCTTTGCGTTCTGCTCATGTCCTGCTTAACTCCCATAGTCTTTATATCTTTCAGAAAACTAAGTAGGTACACCAGGTAAGGTCAGGTGTGTAGTGCTCGGAACCGGCGCACGTGTATGACTAGACATGGAAAGTGGACGAAACAATCGACTTTCCGCAGTTTTTGTTTGCCCCATGGGAAAAAGGCCAGAGTATAATATGTGAGTATGTATGTTGTACGTACACCAGGCCATAAAGCACTCCTTGTGCGCCACGGTGTAGACGGGCGTGGCGAGGTCTCCGGCTCCGCGCCTCTCCGCCGCGTCCCAGCCGGCCGCGATGATGGCGTTGTTCACGTAGTCCACGGGAACCAGCGCCAGGCGGTTGTCCACGTCCACGAAGAACACGTGAAGGACCCCCAGGGCCACACCCACCATTATCTGTGGCCATACAGAACGTCACCGTTAATATTATGCACGTCAAGTTACATCCGCACCCGAATTTTGTAGCCAACACTCTTTTCTATGCATGCAGCTTGCAAAACATCTTTCACCCTGTTTTGACATGGAAAGAAAAATTCTAGTGCGAGCAGGGTTTGAACCTGCGACCTTCCGATTCAGTACACCGGACGTCTTCACCAATACACACAAAACAGCTGTAGTTCCCTACGCAGGGTTTGCGTATAAAATATTAAAAAATCTTTCACCCTCTTATGTTTTTGGCATAAAAAAGGTAAGCAAGCTGTATTGTTGGAATATCTTTGAAGTAATGCCAACGTATAGTCGGACTCAACTTCAATTTCTGAATTAAGACCGGGTGTTCGAGAAAGTTCGGATATATAGTATTTTTTTTTGTCACTCATTTTGTGACTTTCTCTTTCTAATGATCGATATGCCATATTAACACTCGGTTTTAGTAGATAGAATATACATAACGTGCACCATTTTAAAATGACGGGCAGTATACTAGAAACATATTCGTACTTCGATCAACATAGGATATAACGCAGATTTACAATTTTGCGGCCAACTTTAGCGCATTTGCCAAAAGCAGAGATGTCAGACTTACTCCGGTGGGTCCCAACACACAGCTCATGTCTAGCCAGCCAGGCAGGGGCTCCAGGTAGCTGTTGACCACTGAAACAGACACATACCTAACTATGATAACAGAACGTCGTGGGTGCGGTCAATACCCCAGTCGGGAAAGTAATCATCATTCTAGTATGTTGATGTCGGCTTTCAGGCTAACTGGATGCAGTTGAATATCAGTATTCTACATAGAGCGACTACCAATCTTACCTTCACAACTCAGTTACTGGGTAACAATATATCTTTTGGTAAAACTGGTTGTCAGAGTTTCATGCTTTTCTACTAGTACAAACATACCGAGTGAAATTAGACTTTTTTTTTTTTGACTTTACACACTGGCGCGACATTATATTTTGGTCCCATGAAGCAGATAGCCTTACCTATGGGTGGCCTGACGACGCAGACGGGCAATTCAGCAGCGCTGGACCGCACCACCTCCTCCGCGATCGCCTTCGTGAACGTGTAGGTGTTAGGCCAGCCCTTGATCAGCCTGGAACAACAAAAAACCACAGTAAAAATATAATATACCTACGTAGTATTTTGTACGCGCAGGTTTGACTATTTTCAGCCTCCCGAACAAGCCGGACTCCGAAAAGGCTTTAGCACCGTAGACCACATACATACGCTGCGGCAGGTTATACAAAAGACCGAAGAGTATAACCTGCCTCTCTGTTTGGCGTTTGTGGACTACGAGAAAGCCTTCGATTCGATTGGGACTTGGGCTGTACTGCAGTCTCTCCAACGGTGCCAAATTGACTACCGGTACATCGAGGTGTTGAAGTGTTTGTACAAAAACGCCACCATATCAGTCCGACTTCAGGACCAGACCTCGGAACCTATCCTTCTGCAGCGAGGTGTGAGACAGGGAGACGTCATATCTCCGAAACTGTTCACCGCTGCACTGGAGGATGTCTTCAAGGTTCTGGACTGGAGAGGGCTAGGCATCAACGTCAATGGCGAGTACATCTCTCACCTTCGGTTTGCCGACGATATAGTGGTCATGGCTGAGACCATGGAGGACCTCATTACTATGCTCGATGACCTCAGTAGAGCTTCCGGAAGATTGGGTCTTACAATGAACATGGACAAAACCGAAGTCATGTTGAATGCCCATGTAACACCCACTCCTATCAAGATCGGAGACTCGAAGTTGTAGACGATTATGTCTACCTGGGACAAACGATCCAGTTAGGTAGATCTAACTTCGAGAAAGAGGTCAATCGTCGAATTCGACTCGGCTGGGCAGCTTTCAGGAAGTTGCGTGGTATCTTCTCGTCCAACTTACCGCAGTGTCTCAAGACGAAAGTCTATGACCAGTGTGTGTTGCCAGTGATTACATACGGGACCGAAACGTGGTCGCTCACAATGGGCCTCATCAGAAAGCTTAAAGTCACCCAAAGGGCAATGGAAAGGGCTATGCTCGGAGTTTTCTTGCGTGATCAAATCAGAAATGAGGAAATCCGTAAGAGAACCAAGGTTACCGACGTAGCCCGAACAATAGCCAAACTTAAGTGGCAGTGGACAGGGCATATTGCTCGCAGAACGGATGGTCGATGGGGCTGGAAAGTTCTGGAGTGGCGACCGCGAACTGGAAGACGTTGCGTTGGAAGGCCTCCTACTCGGTGGACCGATGACCTGGTAAAGGTTGCGGGGATCTGCTGGATGCGAGACGCACGGGACCGGTCAATATGGCGACACTTGGGGGAGGCCGATGTCCAGCTGTGGACGTCTTTCGGCTGAAATGATGAATGATGATGACCTACGTAGTGCGTCGCAATATTTTCAACTATGGCCCAACTACTTAACCTGCATTAACAACGGACTACTTTTTTTTTGATTGCAGAATGCGATCAGTAATCTTGTTTATTACAAGGAACATAGAATCAAAGATAAGTAATTTCCTCTGGCTGATATTAGTCACGTATTTGTCATAGTACCTAAACGTGAGAGGCAAACATGACTATTTTAAGTGATGTATCATTTGATTTTTCAACATCATCTGACAACAATAGCGGTCTCCTGCTGGATTGATCCTAGAATAATCTGATCTCCTCTCACATGCGAAGATCGAACCCACCTAAACTGAGGTTTGCCACTCTGCTCAAGAACACGTCTATCCCAAAGAACATCCGCTGTACGGCTAATATGGCCGACCCACTACCACTGCAGCTTCCAGTATATTCTTTTTCTTACCCTGTAGCAATACTGTTGAATCTGTCCGGGTCCATCTGCTCAGCCATGTCTATGATCACGTCTGGTACCACAGGGGATGGGTAGAAGTCTTCCCGCACCTCCTTACCCACGCGGTCGCAGGTAGCGTGGGTGTACGCCGTTGAAACGTACACGTAGTTTCTGAAACATTCGTGTTCATTTGTGTAGCTTGGATTTCCTATGGTTTTATATTATGAAAGAAATCGCAAAATATTATAATGTATAATGTATTTATTGTTCCACAAACTAGGTGACATATAAGTTCAGTACAAATTTATGTGCAAGAATGAACAGATGATGTACTGCTGGTACTTAAAAAAGGAAACCCTGAGCTATGAGTACCAGCTGCCCTTAAATGACACAGTGAAAGCAGTTCGTGATATTACATGCAAACATGTTAAATGAAGTTGCTCAGACAACAACAATACATTTCATTAATAATATGGAAAACAAAATTTAAAGAGTAGAATCGCTGAAACTAGTAGTAAACTATGCTTGTGGTAGTGGGGGAGTGGTTATTTGTGTGTATGAGTGTTGCGTGTGTGTATATATGTGTATGTGTATAGGTGTATGTGTGCGTGTGTATGTGTTTGTTACATTTGTTATTTAACTGGATGAAGGAGTTTCTCTGTCTCATCATAGGTAAGTTTTAGAAGCCAATCAATCACAGCTTTTTTACAGTCATGCTTATGTTTAGGATTAATATTCAATAACTTGTTTGCTTTGGCATACAAAAATCGTCCGAGGAAACAGAAGAATCTCTGGCTGAAGGAAGTCCTGAGAGTGACACCCAAAGGGAGTTTAAGCCTACGAGTAGAGTGATTTTGGGAGTATATAGAAACATGGTCACCCTTTGTGTTTAATGAATGTTGCCTTAGAATAATTTGAAGAATAAAGAGTTGACGCACCGTTAGAACCTCACAGTACTCGCAGAAGCAAAATGTCGGCTGTGAATACAATTTTTTTGCTTGTTATGGAAGCTTCTCTGGATGTATATTGTGGAGTCTTACCAAGGGGTATTGTCTTACCAATTTACTGTATTGTGGGCGACATAAAGGCAATTGCTAAATACCAAATACTGGTATGTGCATCCAATTAGACTCGAAGCCGATCACAACATAGTTGATACAAGGCTAGACCGGTGATGCTACGGATTTGAATGGGATCAGACTAACTTTATGGTAAAAGTGACCAATAGATCATGGTACCAAAAGGTATTGGTTTTAGCCTAAATATTAATACTTATTCATAAGTTGGTAGCAATCATAGTATAATGATTTGTATAAAAAAGAACTGCAGTAAGTAAGTACCTAAGTGAGGCTCACCTAAGTTTGGAGCACTCCCTGGCGAGAACCAAACTCTCCCTGGTGCCGCGGATGTTCGTCAGGGTCGCCACATTCAGGGGCTCATCGAACCTTATTGTCGCAGCCATGTGGATTATTATATCTACCTGAAAATGTTATATACTCTTTAATTAGCTGGTGAAGCTCCACCAGCTCCTCCACCAGGATCTAAACACGATATAACAAAACTATAGAGATTTGATGACTTTGTTTTTGTGGTTACTGAATGTTGGATAGTATTTAAAAACACAAAAAAAAATCGGCCAAGTGCGTGTCGGGCCACGCACAATGTAGGGTTCCGTAGTTGCCCATCAAAATATGCGGATTTGCCTCCGAACGATGGTTTTTATTGTAAACATAAAAAAATAAACTTAAATTTGCAGTTGTAAAACCTGTGCTCCCATACATTATGTTTAGGAAAATATGTTATATTAAATATTCATGTGTTTGACAAGTGCCTATGTAGGTGAAATATAATTATTTTATTTTGTGTCGATCTTTTTAGGTATTATATAAACCAGAAACATTAAAATATTTACTAGTTTCTTTGATGAGTGCAGTTAAATCGGATCGTGTAGAACCTAACATTTTCCTACCTCTGTTGTGATTGTGGCCCAGTCCTTGTCACTGAGGCCAAGTCTTACGTCGGCCACGTCGCCTTGCACCGGCATTATTCTGTCTGCGAAGCGAGGCTGCTTCGAACGCACCAAGTCGAACACCTAATTAAAACGATAATAAGACACAGTCCTCCTGCCTGATTTTCGTTCATGACGCGGCTAATCTCAGCGGAGACTAGCCATCGATGCAGATGATATTAAAGTCCCCTAGTCTGAGCGCAAACGCAGGTGTATCTACCTACTCTCTGTCCCTTCACACACGAAGGTAGTACTTTGGGTCGACAAAAGGACACGACCGGAGAGAAGTCAGGCACAAGGGTTGGGGATCATCACAACACCATTTTTTTAACTACTAGTCACTGCTGGGATAGTCCTAGTGAAGGACCCTAATAGCACTAAGCATGATCTGGAAATCGAACCCAGGAATTCAGCAGCGCTTGCGACCACGAAGGTCGAATCGGGGCAGATACCCATTGATTGGTATACAGGGTGTGAAAAAACCCTAAAGCTCACCAAGCCTAACTCAAAGCCTTTTGCTACATGAAAAACGATTGCGCAAAAATAATTGTTGGGAAACGAGTTTTATCAAAATGAAAATCCCCAAATTGGTTTTAGAGGCTCACCGCATCTCTCAGCATGTAGTCCAGTCTCTCCTGCATAGACTTTCCTTTCTTCGGTCTCAGCAAAAGAAACATTTTCTTTATCTTGCACGATCTGTATTGTTAAACAATACCATTTTTTTTAATAATCAGTATGTGAATATATTTTATGTCCTACAGAGAATCACAATAATTAAATAAATAGGGTTCAACTGTCTTGATTTTATAAACTAAGTAATCATCCAGTTGAGCAGTTTATATTAGCCATTTTGGCTGACAATTTCATCAGTGACACTAAGTTACGTTCTGCCAATAAACAGAATGATTAGCTGAAGGGCTAACAAGTTTTGAAGTGATGACCACGTACCTCCCTCAAGGTGAACCAAAGATACACTCACGGGAATCTGCTGAATATGGGAAGCACAGGACCGGCCGCTGTGGGAACGTTTGTCCATGTTCGTCTATGTCGTTTGAACATGGACGATGATCCCTCACCTGAAGAGTTTCTCGATGAGCTGCTTGCCGAGGAAGCCGGAGCCGCCCGTCACGAAAATCGTGGTGCCGCAATAGAACTGCTGCACTGCGGAGTCCCCGCGCCCGATCACGTCGTTCATCGCCTTCTGGCGGGACAGCATCTCTGCCTCGAACGCCTGCGACGGGTCCATGCTGCGCTAACAGTAATCCCGATTTGGATTTAAGAGCGAAATATAAGAAATATTCCGGGAAAAAAATTCGTCGTGAGCAAGCGTGACCGTTTTCTCTATAATAAGAAGGAGAAGTCTATTTTAGTACCGAACAAGAAACTGTTAACAGACAACACAACCCCACTGCTCATCCACAACACTGTGTAACAAATGTCGACAATTTGAATAGCAGAATTAGAGTTATTTTAAATAAATATAACTGTAAATTGACCTTCAACGAATTAGTTCAGAATTGAAACATTTACCTATTTAATGTTTTCTATCTGGTCGATAAATACATTTCAATTCAAGGGTGACCTTACCTATACTACGCAGCGCAGAATTATATTATCCGTGCCTATACTGATATTGTAAAGCTGAAGAATTTGTTTGTTTGTTTGGTTGAACGCGCTAATATCAGAAACTACTGGTTAGAATAGAAAAATTCTTAAAGTCTTGGATAGCCCTTTATCGAGGAAGGCTATATACTAAATATCATCACGCTACCAATAGGAGCGGAGTCCTCCACTATTACGTAAGCACGTGCGACATATTCGTCTTATCTCGACTGTAGTGGTGCGTAAACCCATTTCTGCTTTGATGGTCATGAAGGCCGCCTCAATGCGTTGGACTAAACCATCCCTAGTTGTGTTGTTGTGTTGTTGTAGAGTGAGATAACAGTTTCTACCTACTTACAGCATGTTATTTATGCGAAAACTAGTGTTTATCCCGAATACGGAGTAGCTTGATGGTGCGTCCCAATACACAAATTTAACGAATTAACGAAGTTATTAAAAGATTTGTTTAGCATATTGCATATTGTTGGAAAGAAGACAAACTAGAAAACTTTTTAAAAGAATTCGAAGATCTCGATCGCTTTTAGTTTATCTTTTATAGCAATTTAAAGTTGAGTTTTAAGATTATTTTTTCTTCTTCCAAAAACTTTGTGTGTTATTAAACAAAAACTAGATGTTACTAGCGACTAGTTTTGAATTTGATAGAACCATACAAAAGTACGTATAAAAATTAAAATGTAATTTAAGGATTATACTAATACCTTTGTTTTTAATTTAAACTTTAATGCTAAGTTTGGGAACTTTTCAAAATAAAAGTTAGAATAACCGAATAAAAAAACCACTGTGGCCAAGAGTGAGTTCTTGGGCCTGAAGAGATATCAAATGACCTCTCCATTCGGACAATTCAATTTGGCAAACGATGCACCAAACACCCTGTATAACAAAATTTTACTCAAAACTATTGTTTTTATTGTCTGGAAGGAACTCTCCCTTCCAGACAATAAAATATATATTTGCCAATGAATTACTTTAAATAGAAACTGGCGAATCACAAGCAAGATCATCACCATTTGTCTGAATTTTCGCAACTAAGTTAGGGACGACTTTAAGTCGCATGCAGTGAATGCCAGCATTTTACATCGAGCGTATCTGATCTCCTCAACTCAGTTACTGGGTAATACGATTACGCCTTGATACGGTTGATAATGGTTGTCAGACTTTCGGTCTTCTACCTGTATTGACTGTTAATGATCATCAAACGACAGCTGAGACCAACAACGTAACGTATTATACTTTCCGAGACACGGAGGGACCTCGATATGAAATGTATGGCCACCCATCCGAGGACTGCACCTCAGAAATCGTTTCTTAATTTCGAAGTCCGATCTGTGCGGCTATTATTATTTAGCCATGAGTCTTAAGACTCCTAACCTACGGTGCTCAGACCTGGTCGCTCACCAAGTTGCAAACTCAATCGAAGTATCTAAGTCCACGCGGACGATGTCGCAGGCACAGCTAGTAATTTATAAATGTTTGGAAAGCACTTAACCGATTGCGCACCCAGGTAGACCGCTGTAAACACAATTTGGCAAAATGGGGAATTAAAGATCCTTCCGACACACAGTGTGAATGCGGTGCTCCCGACCTGACGATGTCCCGCTTGCTGGAAGAGTGCCCGAAGTGTCCCAACACCTGCACTTTAGAAGACCTAAAAGACGCCACAGACGCCGCGATTAACCACATACTGCGTACCCTGGTCACAACCAATCCGATCTTCGTAGACGACTGTCCACAGGACAGTCGTCTACAAAGATCGGACCGAGGTCTACCTTTCACACACATCTGTCCCTCTACATCACACTATGGGGTTACTTTTTGACGAACTAATTTCATACAAGCTATGTTACCATTCTAAACAGGTAGGTCCTTTTGTAAATCGATGCTCAGTTTTTTTTGAGAAGGTATTCTTCTTCAATTAAATTCAAGTAGGTAAATAGATACTTACTTACTATAAAAGTCTACGTTACGTTAGTAATGACGCGTGAGCCAAATAAACGTTCATAGTAAACGTTCCTCATAATAACGAAAGCAATGCCTCTTTGAGATTGTCAGCTAATTCAGTTACCTATATCTTGTTTATTAGTATAAAAATTATCGCGTGTCCAAGCATACCTTAATTCATTTTAACTTTCAGCGTCGAAGAAGGCAAAATTGGACAATTGTGTCATAGTGTGAAGCATCGCTGCATCGTCACAAGCAGGAAGATTCGCTGGCCACCTACGAACAGTGTGGTGGGATACAACAACATTGTACCAATCCAGAATTTGCTAAGTGCATAGGTTCCATAATATTGTCACTAAAAGAACATTCCTTTTTTCCAGACATTACATATGCTTGAAAAAAATAATGTCACGGACACACACAGACGTGAACGCAGAATGTGTGATCGTTTGTATCGATTCAAATGCGCGGACGAAGACTACGAAGCAATACAAACGTGTGTGAGAAGCGCTTTCGCAGCACGTCTACATCGGCGCGTACGCACGGCGGTCAATTAAGCTATACAAAACCTGTTTATACGGATCTCTCATTGTATAGGAAATCTATACAACGCGAGGCGAAGTTATACTGGAAATGTGTAGCTTCATGTGCCGCTGTGTGTACATATACGGTATATTATTTCATAAGCCCAGATGACGCGCGTTTCACGAACGCGGGTTCATTGCACCACTGAATTTCGGCGTGTGTGCTAAGGTTTACTGGCTGCGACTGAATCTCGCTTAAAGCACGTTACATAGTTGGCTCTAAAATTAATAAGTTGTATTCATTTTTTACCACTCAGAGCCGGCTGTAGCCAATTCTTTCCAAAAAACAGTCTTTTGGCCCAGCCACATAGCATAACGTTTACATATAACAGCCAAACCGCCGTGTCATGGTGACATTATATTTAAATTAGTCGACCCGCCACTTCTACGTCATGCAGGTCAATGTTTCAAAGCATATAGTTACTTATATTTGCCACTTACCTACTACACAATGAATAACAAAGTAAGTGTCAAATAGAATTTCTCTTTACTCGAGTATCCATAACGCAATAACAGTTAGTAAAGTATATATACTATCTATAGTCCTAACTATGCTAGTAAGCACTAAAAGCAAAAACTCCAACCCAATTTTTATACTATATTCACATAACATAACACTTTTGAAATAAACGACAAATTTTAACTTATATTGTTTTAATGTAGCTGCATTAAATATTTCAAACGGTTTTTTTTTTTCAATTTATAAATTATTATGAATCATAGGTTACATAATACAAGTCTTAAATAATTAAATTGGGATCAGTTATATCCCGCCTATTCAACTGTTATTTACATGGAAGTTAAATTAAATACATTATTATGTTTACGTTACGTTACGAACCTATCCCTATTACGCGGCTACAAATCTGACTTCGCGAAGATACTCAGAATAATCATTGAATGGACAGCCCGATGCAATGCAGCCCAGAACAATGATCCACAGGATATATCGGGCATGACATGACATGAAATACAGTCACATCTATACAAATAAATAAAATTGAAGTGTCTGTTTGTAATATCAAAATAACATCATTTTACTGAATGCATATGAAAAAATATACGACACTTGTAACAAAAACACATATTTTTCAATTTTTGTCTGTCTGTCTGTCTGTTTGTTCCGGCTAATCTCCGAATCGGCTGGGCTGATTTTGACAGGACTTTTACTGGCAGATAGCTGATATTATAAGGTTTTACCTAAACTTAGGCTACTTTTATTGTAGAAAAATAGTTAGGGATCGGTGCAAAAAGATGAAAACCCTTGAAATTGTTAACAAAATCCGATTCAAAAAGGCGATTCTCCCACAGCACCGCGCTACGCGGCGGAGAATTGCCAAATGGAAATAATATTTTTGTCCGTTTCTATGTTCCCTCGTAACTCCTAAATAGATGAACGGATTTCGATAAATTATACGTCTTAGATTCGTCTTGGTGGCGCAAGTGTCACTAGCTACATGGAAATAAAAAACAAAGATAAATGGTTTGTATAATTAAATGACTTTGTTCGTGCCCAAGCGACCTCAATCTGTCTAAACTTTACATTAGATCGTCACGAGGCCGACAGACTTGATTGACTGACTGACTAGAATTTGACAGGTTTTTGACATCTTTTCCTCGCAAGCAGCGCCGTATTAACACATTTGGTGAACGTGCTCTTGTAAAGACGACCACAACCAATGCAGCGGCAATGTCGCCCAACTGCAATGCCGCCCAACTGCAATGTTGCCCAACTGCAATGCCGCCCAACTGCAATGTCGCCCAACTGCAATGTTGCCCAACTGCAATGTCGCCCAACTGCAATATCGCCCAACTGCAAAGCCACCCAACTGCAATGCCGCCCAACTGCAATGACAAATCGTCGCGATACGACTGGTTTCTATTTATACCATCATAAAACTTTGAGAGGCGGCAATGTCGACATCGGAAGAGCATTACTGCCATACATACATACATAAAATCATATATATACATATACATACTCCTATTACCTCCTGTAGAACCTAACCCATAAGATCAGTGCATGTCCTTCTCGGGCGTGCCCCCCCCCCCCCCCCCCCGGCTTTTACTGGCAGTGTGTATTATTCGACTGCTGACAAAGCCCCCATGACTTCCAGATCTTACGACCCTGGGCTGGTGCGGCCAAATCATTCACACAAAATAATGTTTCTGTCTGCAGGCAAGTTCAAGTCAACACAAACTGTACTTCATTCAAATGACGTACAGTTACCCTTGAGAAGCCTGAACTGTTCCTCATTAACGATGGTAATTAATACGTTAACAATATAATTTCCATTGAAACAATAGCAGTTTGTATGCCATTTAATTGAGACTTTACTGGTTACTTCTTTATTAGTTTTATAAGCTTTTACAGTGTTACAGTTAGGCTCCTTGCGTGGATATAAGTAACTGTCGATAAAACAAGAACAACAAGTTCCATATTAACAAATAGGAAGTAAGTTAAAATATATTCTGTTTTAAAAACAATACAGCAGCTTACTCTTATATTTAAAAACGCGTATTTTATCATAAATGCACTCTAAATACGTTTAGCCGTAAAAGTGTTATGTAATTTGTGCTAAACATTTTCTTTAAATCATAATTCCTATATATGACGGGATGGTGTCCACAGTGGAGGGGACTTGCCCTGATGTGACCGTCGCGTCCTCATGTGCATCATCCTATAACAGATAGATTGCTAGAAAAATATTAAAGTAGGTTCTTATATAATATATTTGTAGCTCCAAAAGGCTGTGACGATGGACCGTGCGCAAGCGCTAGAACTGGCTGCCATGGCCCACCAAGAAGTGTTGAACGAAGTGATGGACCGTGGGGACTCCGCCGTGCAACAGTTCTACTACGGTGCTTCGGTGTTCGTGACCGGAGCCTCCGGGTTCCTCGGCAAGCAGCTCATTGAGAAACTATTAAGGTACTATTCTACTACTATTGGTGAATTCTTAACATAAATAATAATTAGGTATGTCGTTGTGAGAGTCCAATGTCCGATTTATTTAAGCTAAATTCTATATATAATTTTTTCAATTTACTATCATTTAAGTAACCAAAATTTGTATACCTATTAGGTTAAACGGGAGTGATATGAAGATTCGAATGACGTTATTGCGACGGACGCTATTTCGAAAAAAAATAAGAGTGTTACGCCAGTTCTAAAACACATTAAGTCGAAAACCGCTATATCGAATGACGTTATCGCGAACACGCTGATTCGAAAAACTGTTTGAATGAATCGTTATACGACTGTCTTGGCATTGAAATTCACTGTTGCGAATAGCATATTCCAATTTGAATTTGAATCATAATAAGTACTAATATTAATCATTTATACTTAGTAGTATAGACAATTAGCTCAGTGTCAGTTTTATCAGCGTAGCGTAGGTAGTTCTTGGTAATCACTGTGTCGCAAATTCGATCACCAGACAAATTCAGATTGGAATATGCTATTCGCAACAGTGGATTTCAATGCCAAGACAATCGTACTAACGACGAATAAAATTTGTTTGAATTTCGAATTGCGCGCTCTGGTGTCCCGATTTTGTTTTTTTTTATTTACCTATTCTCAAGACCTCTCAAAAGTTGCGTTATTAGTTGTAGATTACCGTAAAAATAATTAAAAAAATATAAAAACATCTCTTATGGGTTCTACCGGCATTTTTATTTAAAAAAAAACACTTAAATAACCCTCCAGTCAAAGTTGTCTATTCTATTTTATGTACATTATTCCCATTTTATTTTTTTATTCTCTGATAGTGGAAGCCTAAGTTATGATTTGTAGGCACCGACAGGATGTTTCCAGTAAGGAATTGGTTTGGATCAAACTCGCAAAATTCATGTTTTGACTCGTTTTCTTAAATTTTCTACTTGTAACGGGAGGCAGTTCGTCTCATTTCTATTGCGGTTTTATTGCTGTAAGGTGTCGCTCTGCACTTACTTGTAATAAAATACGTGTTTTTGTTACATATAATAATGGGTTCAAGACGAAGTGAGACTACTTGTGCTATTTTGGGATCATATAAAGAACTTGACGATCGCCAGTTACCAGTGATAAGTGACGTTATCAAATTCATTTTGTTTACTAAAAATGAACTAAAATTACAGAAGAATGGGAAAGATCCTTCTAACACAGAAGTTTTTTTAATCGTTTCTGGAAAACTTGATACAATTTGGGCCAAAGCTTCGATTCCCATCGTTACCAACGTACGAATTACCCAATTGCTGAAATCATATTTCGAAAAATACCTGTCATTGATAAGATATCCCAAAAATAAAAGAAATGATAGCTACGAAAGCAAAGTGAAGGGTTTTTTGGAATCGTCAAACAAACTCTTCGATATTGCTGCTTGTAAGTGCACTTCGTTTGACATTTGTTCCTGCATAAAACCTAAGAAAGTTCCTATTTCTGAAAGAGACTTTTTACTGGACCAAAGAAGTGATAGAAAAATGGCAATAAGCGGTATAGACACAAAAGAAACGGCAAGACTTTTAAAGAAACATCAGAGACAAGAAAATTTGAAGCAGATAGAGTTAGAGCACGCATGTTTTCCAAGTACATCACAAGAAACTAATCCTGTTCCGGTGCGCGAGTTGCCTGCAACAGATCTTTCTCCGAATAGTGACGTGCTTGTGAATAAGACTCCATTTACTTCATTGAATCGGAACACTCTGACGCTGCCAACAGTAGCTAAGGTATGTGATCGGTATGGACTATCAACGCGATCTGCGGCTGCGGTCGCTTCAGCGGTCTTAGCTGACGTAGGATTGGTATCTTCCGGAGATCTAAGTCTTGTTATTAATAAGAATAAAATTCATAGAGCTGTTTCAAAAGCACGGACCAAGGCCAGCAAAGATATTGATGCAATTGTAGCAAAAAGTATCTACTTTGATGGACGAAAGGACAAAACAATCATAAACGATAAAATAGGCAATAGATACCACCGCAGAGAAGTCTTGCAAGAGCACATTTCAGTTCTCACAGAGCCGGCATCTATTTATTTGGGACATACAACGCCAAGTCGTGGCACTGCCAAAGGGATTGTCACTTCTATCATATCTTTGTTCGAAAATCAAGGGCTGAACTTGGAAGAGGTGATCTGTGTGGGGTGCGATGGTACTTCTACGAATACAGGTTGGAAGGGAGGTGTCATTCAATACCTTGAAAACTATTTAAAGAAACCGTTACAATGGTGTGTTTGTATGCTTCACGCCAATGAATTACCGCTTCGCCATTTGTTCATGTCTCTGGATGGTAGCACATCTGGCCTAAAGGAATATTCAGGACCTATTGGAAAACAGCTAGCTGTTTGTGAAAGTAAACCTCTAGCATCTTTTTGTGCAGTGACTGGCAATTTGCTCGAATTACCTGATGATATTGTGAAGGAACTAAGCACGGATCAAAAGTATCTCTACGAAATGTGTCATGCTGTGATGGCTGGTTCATGTTCCCCTGAGCTAGCTAGCCGCCAACCTGGAAAAATGGCGCATTCGAGATGGCTCACTACTGCCAATCGCTTACTCAGACTTTACGTAAGTACTGTTTCGCCGTCAGATAATTTGCAGATACTTGTGAACTACGTAGTCAAAGTGTACGCTCCTGTTTGGTTCCTCATCAAGCAAAACTCATCATTTAAAGATGGAGCCAAGCATATTTTTCAAATGGTTATGTACTCTCGATTTTTGCCTGATAGTCAGAGATCTATTGTAAATTCAGTGATCGAAAGAAACGCTTTTTTTGCGCACCCAGAAAACTTGCTGACTGCCATGTTATTCGACAATAGAGACCATATTCGAGAGCTTGCATCTCGCAAAATATTAAAGGCCAGAGAAGCAGAAAAGAGCAACTCTCGCAGGGTATTTAAAGCACCAAAGCTTAACTTCTGTGCGCAAGATTACACTGATATAATATTTTGGCAAGAGTGTGAGATATCAGCTCCACTAATTTTGCTACACGTCTCCAACGATGAACTTATAATTAAGGCTAAAGAACACAGCCTCGACATTGTTGACTTTCCCTGTCACACACAGTCAGTGGAAAGATGTGTGAAATTAGTGACGGAGGCTTCTCTAAGCGTCATGGACGCTACATCTCGGGATGGTTTCATTAGGAACAGATTAAAATCTCGCGCGGAAATGCCTAATTTTGGGCACAAAAACCAGTTCCGTTTTTAAAGAGACCATTGGTTATTTGTCTTTCAACTATTTTATACCTTGCTTTGACTCATTGTTGTATCCTTAAATTTAATAAAAACCATTTAAATGTTATTTTTGTTTAATTTATAGTTTATGCTAAGAATCCCTAAAAATGACAAATTTTAAAAACTTCAAGGACCGGTAGAGGCCTCAAGATGACAGATATCTAATAAAATTTTATAATAATCGTAATCTATGTGTCAAAACGCAACTTTTGATACCTCTTGCACAGGCGTAACTCGAAAAAAAAAAAAACCCATACATGGACGGGACACCCTATTGCGCGCCAATCCACAGATAATTAAATCTGAAAATGCTGGTTATTAAATCTCCAATTACATAGGTAAAGACCTATTATTATAGGCCTGTACTAGGGTGGCACTTCTGACTCAGTCCTTTAGGGATGTTAGCGTAATGTTATATTGTGTTAATGTAAACTATCCTCAGGTCATGCCAGTTAAAGCAGATGTACGTGCTGCTGCGACCGAAGAAAGGGAAGACGATCCAGGAGAGGCTTGACTATGTGCTGACTGATCCGGTGAGTTTCAGTCCGAGTGCCGTTAGCAGAATGAGCCGTTTTCAATCACAATTTAATTCCCTGCGTGCGTCGGTGTATCGGAGTTCATATGACCCCAATCTATTTAAGTCGCGAGTTAATAGGCTTCTTTTGGGTTGGCTCGTTCCATCGTCGATCTCATCTCTGTCCTGTGGACTAGATTGAGGTCAAGCAAGAGTAAGCCCATCTAGTATTAAAAAAAAAATACAAAGCGACCCTAAAAGTTATTTCACTGTAGGAAATACGACTCTGGACGCTAACATGAACCTTGAAAATCGGTTCAATCAGCAGATTATTAGATTTATGAAAATCAGCAATATAAATAATTGAAAGACATGTGGCATGTGACACATCATACATAGTGTTTCTTTCAAACAGCTGGTCTTGTTCCGGATGCAGATTATTTGCTATTTCTTCAATACCATCTTGCTCTGCAGCTGTACGATGTACTTCGGAAGAAGCAGCCGAACTTTGTGGACAAAATAGTGCCGATCGAGGGCGACGTGGCCGACATCCGGCTCGGCCTCAGCGACAAAGACTGGACGTTACTCACACAGGAGGTAAGCGGTACCTTATGCTTATTTTTTTTTAATAATATGATAATTTATTTTGACTTTACTTTAATTTATTTTGACTTTACTTTAATTTATTTTTGACTTTTTAATTTAATTTAATAATGTTTCTTATTTAATGTAATGTAATTCTGATATTTAGGTTTTAGCTATAATTTATGTTTGTATTTGAATTTTTGTCTATTTTTGGTATTTATTTTATTTATTTATGTGGGTTAATACAAGAAACAGGGACCGAAAAGGTTACCCGGATAGGGTTATTTTTTAGAGTTAGGTGAAAAACCCTAGAGTGAAGGTTTACCCATATCATAGGGTTAATCAGCCTTTATTTAAGGCTTTTTTGGAGGAGCTCGTGGCTAAATAATAACAGCCACTCAGGACGATCTATAGGTTAAGCCGTGCTTGCCTCGGTTGGTCTGTGGATGGGTGACCGCCCATTACATACCGAGTTTCCTCCGTGCCTCGGAAAGCACGTTAAGCCGTTGGTCCCGGGTGTCATTTGTAGATCTTTGACAGTTGGTAGATAGTCAGTGGCCCAAAAAGTCTGACAACCAGTCTTACCAAGGGGGCCAGTACTAACTGGGTTGTGGAGGTCAGATAGGCAGTCGCTCCATGTAAAATGCTGCTATTCAGCTGCATCATATTAGACTGGAAGCTGACCCCAATGTAGTTGGGAAAAGGCTAGGCAGATGATGAATCAGCCTTTATTTACCGGTTCACGCACAGAGTTAATTTTTGTTCATGAAAAATATCCAAAAAAGTGACGGAATTAACCCGCTTGTTTTTGTCTCTTTTATCTGGTTAATTAGCAATATTTAAATGGATAACCTGTATATTATAAGGGGTACTCGTATAATGGTTAATAAAACTTAAGGGCCTACTTTATTCTAGTTTTTTCAAGTGGTTATGAGAAACTATCCTAAGCTAACCTACCTGTCTACCTGGATTTTACTCGTTAAGGATTTCAAGGTAATTTAGAAAAGGTAACAAGCAGACAGACAAAGAAAAACTTTTGTTAGTTGGTCTGGAAAGTTTCAATTCAGTGGTTACCAAAAACCTAACGATTAGTTCTTTGAAGAGCTCTATGTCAAGGAACTCGATTACGGAACTATCACCATCTTATTACTACTATAAATGCGAAAGTTGGATGGATGGATGTTTGTTACATCTGTAACAAGAGTCAAAAAAAAAATTCTGTCGAATTGATAACCTCCTCTTTTTGGAAGTCGGTTAAAAATCTACGAACGACAACCGGAACCAAACGCTGAACGTGCTTTCCAAGGCATTATTTTAATCACGAGCTGGTATTACGTATAATTATCATGAAGAAGTTGAACCAATAAGCAAAAGATTTCCGCATTGTAGAATAGAATAGAATAGCATAAGCATAGCATAAAGCATAATCAGCCTATTAATGTTTCCACTGCTGGGACGCAGGCGTCCTCTCTATGAGAGGGAATGGGCTATAATCCACCACGCGGGCCCAATGCAGCGTTTATTTGCAAATATGGGTTATACATAAGTAGATAGTAGTAGATACTCGTTTACATCAGAGTTCCGCCATATTTCATTATTCACCATGCAAACATTTTCATTACACAAAATTGTTAAAATTAAAATTCTCATTAAAACATTAAATTAATTATTACATTCAATAAATAAAATTATTAAAATTCTAATTGTCATCCAACATCACGAAGATCGTCTGCATGATGATTCTTTCATAGTCGTTTCCATAGTGTTGTTTGTTGTTGTGTTGTGTACTCCTATTAATGCTTAACACACTGTCGCCGAGTGATTATTACGTGCCTATATATGTATATTATTTTTTTATTCTCTCGTTATATTCAAAACAACATGTTGATAAGTGAAATGTATTATATATATGTATTATAATTTATTCTGATCATGAATATGAAAACGGTTCACGAAGGTTCATGGCCCTCGCCGACGACACTACCACCCACTAACAACCAGCCAGCCAGCAACCGTAGGTCGTGGAGGTCAGATATGTAGTCGCTCCATGTAAAATACTGGTATACAGCTACATCCGGTGAGACAGGTAACCGACCCTTACATAGTTTGGAACAGGCTAGGCAGTTAGATACAGATCACGATGTAGACATAGGCCTCTACCAAGCGCCAGAAGAATCATTCTCGTGCCTGATGCATGTAGTGACCACCGACTCTCGACCATCATAAGATCGTACGGAGCGGCTAGTGAGGACCTCCCAACACTCTGACATCCGGGACGTTCCAACGTCGTTATACTTACTTAATATAATATTATCAAGAGGTAAAGTTTGTAAGCTTGGATGTACGGCACCAGATTTAGAAGATTCTTCCACCAATGGAAAGCTACATTATCCCCGAGTATCATAAGTAAGCCACAGTAAAAACGTTCCATGTGAGATAATTGCTGACCCAAACGCGAGCGAAGTCGTTGGCAAAAGTTAGTTGCTAACCGAATGTCACTTTGTCTCTGTACACGTTGGGAGGATTCAGGCGTGATATGTTCGTTACAGGTGGACACGGTGTTCCACATGGCCGCCACGGTGCGCTTCGACGAGCCGCTGCGGGCCGCCACGCTCACCAACGTGCGCGGCACCCGCGAGTGTGTCACCCTCGCCAGAGAATGTGTCCGCCTCAAGTGAGACCCAGAAACAAGCATATTTTGTTTATTCACAGACAACCAACCTTCATACCAAAAGAAGCATGCTGTCCTATATGCTACTTCGAAGCCCTTAGAGTTTCTAAAAATCTTTAAGAAAACTTGGTAGCTGAGTAGGCAGGGCGTGATGAGAGAACGCTAAAAAACACTGAAAATTTAAGACAGGAGCGTTTCAGACAACGGCCCACTTTCAGTTTTCAAAAAGGGTCAAAACCTAACAGCGGGCTTTTCAACAACTTTGAAATCATCTCATCGTACGAGGCCTGAACCAAGACAACATTAACAGACAAAACTTCTCGGCCCTTCACTAGATCTGAAGAATCTGATCCTGAATTTAATTTGTACATTTGCTTCAAACTAAAAGTGGGCCTCTTATCACGCAGTACCTATCAGCTTAAATGCTGAATATCTTTACTGAAAAACCCTGGGTATAATTATAATTTTTCTCCGTATATCCGTGTCTTTGTGTCATTCACCAATCACAAGTTGTTATGACACAATTGGCGGCTTCATAAAGAATTGGTTTACGTAAGGAAGTAAATGAATATTAGACTGCTCTGCTGTACCGAGCCCGTTTGATTTTGAGCTCGTTTTGGTCAGGAACTACGTGCACGTGTCCACGGCGTTCTCGCACGCGACGGAGGCGCGCGTGCGTCTCCCGGTGCTGGAGCAGTTCTACCCCTGCCCCGTGCCGCCGGAACTCGTCATCAGCATGGCCGAGTCGCTGGACGAACACAAGCTCGAGCAGTTCACCGAGGAGTAAGTTCCAGTCTATGGAAATCTTAGTTTTCATTCTTCTTCTCCTTTCATTTTCATTTAAATTACATAACATAACATCACGCCTGTAGTCCCCGATCGGTTAGGCAGAGGTGTACCTAATAGTACACTCAAATTTCGCTAGTTATGTTTAAGTCCCATGTAATAGTGGGCGAGCCTATTGCCATTAACAGGGCACATATCGAGACTCCGGGGCTGCTACTGAGAAATATGTAATGGACAAATAACACTTTGCGCGAACCGGGAATTGAATCCAGGACCTCGTGCTCAGTAGTCGCGCTTGCGACCACTCGACCATTTAAATGAGTATCAAGTTTATACTCGTGTGAATTAAATTGATTCCCGAATGACTACTTCGAATGATAAAGTCATAAAATGTTTGAAGTTGCCGCGGAAAATGAACTTTATGTTTTTAGTGGTTTTTCCAAAAACACGTGGTGATTGATGCAGCAGGAACCAATAGTTAAAAAATAAAAAATAAAATACTTCTAACAACTGGTCTGCACCCTCTTATTGGCCCACTAGTTAGTTTTGAGGATTTCGTATTGGTACACAAAAGCAGGATATTATTAGAACCGAAGTTAGCAACAAACAGTTATAGCAAACTCGTTGTTGCTAGCTTCGGTCAACGGTGGAACGGCATGGATACTGGAGCCTTATCGTATTAACGTGTAGGGCACGTCAAAATGACAGTTATCATAATTGCTAGGCACTGAACTTTGGTTTATCATTGACAACCTACTACGAGAGGACCCCACCTCCCCTCTTCCATATCGTAGTGTAATGGACGTTTCTAATCCAGGCTGATCAAGGGCTGGCCCAACACCTACACGTTCACGAAGGCGATCGCGGAGGAGGTGGTGCGGTCCAGCGCTGCCGACCTGCCCGTCTGCGTCGTCAGACCACCCATAGGTAGGTACGCCAAAACCCCTTCTTGTTGGTTAAGCATTTTACCTTAGTCATCGCCAGTACTCCGAGAGCCATGATGAATGAAGATCACATTCTTGACTTTCTTGAGATCGTGAGCTCTTCGATGTGGAATGTAGACGCAGTATTTTTTTTTTACATTTCCTACGCATTTCTCTTGTATGTTGCGTGGGTGCGTTTATCAGCAGCCAGACCCGGAACAACAACCTGTACCGGCTATACAAAATTGTTCCGTGCGAGAATCGAACCCGCGACACGCAGCGCAGCAACCAATCGATCAGCTACTGCGCCGATAGTCGATAGTGCACCAATGGTCGGGTTAGCCAACATCTTAGGGCGAATTTTTGCATTTAAGAACTGTCAGAGTCATATTTGCTATGGAATGGTGACCCTGACATCACATGAGCGCTGTCTATGTGCCGGATGGTTCTTTTGTCGCTTAAATGACATTGTTAGGAGGACGCTGGTGGTAATTGTGAAAATGTTGGTGGAAATTATATTGAAGAAACAATATGGCGGCGCTAGTTTGGACTCTGGCCACGCATCATTAGAACTAAGACGCACTCTAGATGTTATTGATAGAGTCCAATTTTATTGAAGAAATTCGCCCGAAAGCCTTCAGCATTTCCTGTCGATACAGTTATTTTACATATAGAACAGTTATTTTGACTTACTGTCACTCATACAAATGTCTTTGGTGATATTTCCAGTGGTGCCCAGTTTCCACGAGCCCATGCCCGGCTGGATGGACCTGTCCACGCTGTCGGGGCCGACCGGGGTGAGTCTCTTTTTATTTGTTTACATTTTAGTTCAAGAATATAACGAAACTACCAAGCATCGTGTTATGCTATATGTAAGTACTAGTATTTAATTTGGTACAGTTGCAATCACTACACCACGTTCAGAATATGAATACACTTATTAAAATTCAATAGCGTCGTGTTGTGACTGTACATAAAAAAACGGTGGATCTACCAGGCAGATTTGAAAACTTTTTTGCATTTGATAGCCCGATTCTTGTGGAAAGCTTTTAACACTACGGCATTTAAGAGCTGAGCAACAATCGGAACGCCGGGTGAAGCCGCGAGGCTCAGGGCTAGTGAGTTATATTTACACCTAGCCATACAAGTTAACTCCTGGCTTGTCCCCAGATCCTGGCGGGCATAATTTTGGGTATCCTCCACGTGTTCTACGTGGACAAGCACAGCAAGCTGCCGATGACTCCGGTAGACTTCGTGAACAACGCCACCATCGCCGCCGCCTGGGACGCTGCCGAACGCCGCCAGAAGGGCGACCACGACATACAAGTGTACACCGTGTCCAATAAAGACCATTTCATAACATGGGGTAAGTTGGACACAGTTGTGCCAAAATATACCAAGCCATATTTAAAGTCTTCCTAGGTTTGTTCTTTCTAAAAACAAAGTGGAAACCCCCCCTCGATAGAGTTTTGGTAAATGATGTGATTATCAAAACAATATATTCTTTGTTATTCTACCAACTTAAAATATAACATCACGACTGTATTACCCCGAAGGGTTAGGCAGAGCTATACCATAGTACAACCACACTTACCTTGTGGTGTTTAAGTCCCATGTAATAAAGGGCGAGCCTATTGCCACTAACGCACAAATCACAGCTCCATCACGGTTCCAATCACGGTTCCATTAATCAGCATTATCTGCTGATTAATGGAACCTGCTAATAATACTGCCCGGCTTGGGAATCGAACCAAGGTCCCCTATGCTCAGTCGCGCTTGCGACCACTAGACCACCCAAGTAGTTTCGTTATTCTACAATCTGAAGTACCTACAAATTAGTCGTTACCCAGTTAGTCAGAACCCCGAGTCTGACAACTAGTCTTACCGAGGCATAGCATTACCGAGTAAATTGCTTGTAGAGGAGACACTAAATAAATGGAAAATATTGGTATTTAGCCGTATCTGGTTACACTAGACTCCCACATATAAGTCGAATTTGGTATCCAAAGTATATGCGCCTTGAGGTGTTTGAATAAATTTAGTTTTACGTTGAGTGTCAATTAGGCTGATGAAACATTTCCTTGTCTGTACATGATTTATTAGCGATCCGCCACTGCTTCGCACGGGTGCAATTTACTAAAAACAGCGCCTCCTATCGGGCCCAAAACTATCTTTCAAGTTGGAAGTAGCCATACCACAAAATTTCATCGAAATCGGTTTCGGAGAGCAACGTGTTCGAACATAATGACACGTGATTTTATGTATTTAGATTTTTAAGTTTCATTACAGATTTCATAGGGGTAATAATGCGGACCGAAGGTGCAACCTGTCCGTCACCACAAGCCGTGTGGTACTGCTACCTAGTCGAGGTGACGAACCAGTTCGTCTACAGTTTCCTGACGTTCTTCTTGCACTACATACCCGCCTACGTCATGGATACCGTGGGCGCTCTGTTCGGGACGATGCCAAAGGATGTCACGTCGTAAGTTCAGCTTCGTTCTGCCTAAATGGACTAACTTAACCCATTTTTATAACGATTCATTTTCAAAACTTTTCTTTCACTTCGGTTAGTGTGGTCACTCCCTTAGTTGACATTTCGAAAAGGTTACAAAAATGTTCAGGCTTTTATTTTTATTGATCACTTTCACGTTGCGTTGGAAGGCTTTACTCTAGGTAAACCGATAACCTGGTGAAGGTTGCATTGATCCGCTGGATGCGAGTCGCACGGGACCGGTCAATGTGGCGGCACTAGGGGGAGGCCTATGTCCAGCAGTGGACGTCTTTCGGCTGAAATGATCACTTTGTTGCAGGTTTGTTGCTGTCTTCAGGAAAATAGACAAATTCGCACTCATTTACCGGTATTTCTTAGCCAACGAGTGGTACTTCGAGGATGACAACATGCAAACGATGATAAGCCGTATGACCGAGGCCGATAAGGTCATTTTCAACTGCGACATAAAATCCATCGATTTTACTGAGTATGTCAAAATTTGGGGCATCGGTATAAGACGGTACATCATCAAGGATGGATTGAAAGACAGCGATTTAGCTTTTAAGAAACAGTTGAAATTTAAAGTTGCTAATTACTTCCTGATTAGTTTCTACGTTATAGTTGTTTTTAGCTTACTTTTTCAATGTTTTAAGATAATTAGTTATTTATTTTAAAATAATATAAGTTGTTTATTTGTTGAATTGTGTGTTTTTATCCGCGAGTGCCGGCAGTTAATAATATTACCTAATATCTGAATATCCAGCCAGTCTGAATATGCTACTTACAGTCTGGCAAATATATTGATAAATATAAAAGTAAAACGTTTGAATATATTATGTTATTTTCGCTTTCCCTGGCAATACCTACGCCGTGTGCCCTGGGAAATATATATTTTCTCGCGCAGTCATTCCGACGTTTGTTGTACATACAGTCACGACTAACGAGCACCAATGACGTTTAATAATTATACTTAAAAACTTTTAGAAGTGATTTTCTCCTGTTGTTATTCGAACATAATCATATACAGAGTGTAAACGGACCGTTCACGAAGCCGGCAACCAAGCATTCTGTACAATTAAGTACCTACTGCGCAAAAAATATTGCTTGAAAACGGCTTTTAACTTGCCTTGTTAGTTACAGTATATAGTAGTATATAGTAGTCAAATCTTGCAAATGAAATTCAAACTAGTTCATCCCAACCGATTGAGCTGAAATTTTGCACACACCTTTGGTTCTGGTGACAATACATTTACCACAGTCATGACTTGATCCTGTGGCCAATATCGCCTCCCCACGAGAGAACTCCTCAACGGTTAATAGCACGGAGGCGAAACTTTGTAGTCGCGTTCAATGTTGATAGATAAACCTAATCTTCTTCTAATAAAAGCTTGCTTTTTTAATTTTATTTATTTTAAACTTACAATAGTATACCGCGAGAATATCGCCTAGAATTTAGGCAGTGTTTGATTTTGGTGCTACACACTAATTTCATAAACATTTGTCAGGTAAAATAAACTATTTACTGAATAAATTAAAATAAGATTACTTATTACTATTACATTATTATATTATTAATACTTATTATTAGGTATAAACTATAGACAAAGGCAGGCACTATGTTTATTTCTTGACATGTCCATTCTCAGGCCGAAGAACGCCGATGATCTCTGCATAGGTGGCGTCCTCAGTGCTGGCGGGGGCCGGCCCCGTGCCGGGCCGTATGTCCAGCTCGGCGTACAGAACCGTGTTGGTAGTCGCCTGCAACAAGCAGCTAGTTACAGCCTTAAGTAATACAGTGAATCTCAACAGAGTTGGTCATGTACGCAGGAGACACGTATTTAAGTGCACAGATGTGTGCACAAATACAGGCGCACTCTCTGTTCCTTAGCCTCATAGTCCGATAGGAGGGCAATGTGACACGGCTGGGGAGAGATCAGGCGCAGCATCTTTAAGTTCCTTCCGAGGCACAGGGGTGTCATACCGCCAACTCCTAACTCCGGGCTACTGCTGAGTAATTCCTAATGAAAAAACCTAACCCAGGCCCAGCAGTCGCGCTTGTGAACACGAGACGAACGGGGCAGTTTAAGTTGCTGTTATTTAGCTGCGGGATGCGGGAAGGATAATGACACTCGTCAGCGGGCTACCGACTGAGGCAAGTACACAGGGCACCGTCTTAGTTAAGCGATAGACCTGTAGTATGGTAACAGCCAGGCTTAGGCTTTAGTGGTGTCAAACAATGTGGTGACGGCAACCATTGACCCAGCTTTATTAATTCACGGAGCCTTTGACTTTTCTGAAAACTGTGATTGGCTATCAAAGCCCACTCATAATTCTTAAAAGGTCGTATAATAGAATATTAACTTACATAAGTTTCCAACTGAAGTGTCTGCTCCGCATCAGAAGATTTTCGGCAACACTTTTTAATGACTACGTATATAAGCGATGTCAGGAGGATGATTCCCGCTACTGCGGGTATTGCGATGTAATAGTTGGTTGTATCCGACGAAAGGTCAGCAGGACCGCTCGGTGAGGTTGGCCCCTCCTGGCGCTGGGTGTCAGATGTCGCCGCGGACGTGTTGTGCGTGTGCGGTCTGCTATCAGTACCCGTGTTCGTTGGCTTCTGGGGACTCCCAGACTTTTTTTTCGGCAGATCTGCAGTGCTAACTAAAACAAGACTTTAATTTAACAGTGCAACTTGATACTACACCTCTGACGAAATCAATAACCATGAGACGTTTTATTGAGATTCAAGAAGTAAATGGGGTAATGACAAAAGTGTACTATTAAATTTATACATAAGCGTTTTTCTTGTTAAACATTGCGAGCCGAATAAGTCTTTTGATGCGTAAATCGAGCCTACTCCTAAGCCGAGCGAGTCACACAGGGTTCTACGTTAGGCCTGGTTTTCACCAAATCGAGCAGAGCGGCGCGAAGACGTGCAAGATTACGATTAAGAAGACGAGAGAAGCGATGTGATGATTGGGCAATTCCCGCAAGTCTCCTCTACGTAGCACTCGTCTCCACTTTGGTGGAAAATTTAGGCTACGAACGCACTGTCAAGTAACTAGCTAAGCGAATAGAAGCTCGCGAGTAGCTTAGCTTACTTTACATACAGAAACTACTCTAAATACTGGAGATGGAAAATTTTACTCAAAGGAAACATTCCTTTATTTTTAAAAAGATATAAATCTGCATTTAAATATTTTCGAAAAATTGCCTTCCGCACTCGGGAATCGAACCGGCTAAATTGCAAAAAAAAAAGAAAACACCCTGTACTTTTAGGGCATTAATCAATAGGGTCAATTATTAGGATCAAATCTCTTTAACAAACATGATAAATTAAATGAAAGGAAAATCATGAAATCTTAACTTATTTTAATAGAACAAAAAAAATTGTAAATGGCGTTGAAAAATTCCAACCTGTATTAAGGTCACTGGTAATTAGTGACCGATACTTAAACACGTGATTGTACTCACTCTTTTATCACAATAAAACTTACGGAGCGGACTTGCGAGCCGCGCGGGTGCTCTGCCTACCCAGTACCCACTGTTGCACGGTACGATAGTAATAATACAGAACAGCGTCACGCGGCTAACAGCTGATAGGTCAAAGGCGCGCGCGCGCGAGTTTCATACGGCTAGGCGGCTGTTGTGTTATTGTGATAAAAGTGAATGAGTTTATAAAAAAAATTTGGGAAAGTTGTTTGTTATCATATGCTACTTAGTACTTATATTTTACTACAGAGGCTTTGAGGCTGGGTGAGGTTGTATGTTTAGCGAGTAGCGAAATTAAACGTTCTACAATCTTCAAACGGCGGCACTGCACACTTCATCGATACAGCCTACAAGACTCGCTTGCCTTACACGCTAAGCAAGCCCACCAGTGCGTATGTAACCTTACGGGTGGCGTTCGCAGTGTTAGGTATTGTTAAACATGCAGTGACTGATCGGCGAAGTGCTACAATTTGATGACAGTGCGGCATGGTTATTTTGCCGTTTGATTAACACCGACAGGAGAGCGCTGTCGTAAACATTTGTGGAAGTTGTATTGAAATTCTAGTTGACCGCGTTAGTTCCGACTGTGGCCACGCAGTTAAAGATCCAAGTTGGTAACGAGGAGTGATAGGTAACACTGGATTAGGAATCACGACCGCTAGATAAGGTTTGTTTGTAACTCTATGAACATACACTTAATTATAGTAAGCCTAAGCATTACCTATACTATAAGAATTCTTAAGATAAACTGTAACAAACATTACATTCATACTTTGATTGCTAAAATCATAACCCTTCCTTTTGGTTTTCCCGTAGTAGGGTAAAACAAACGGCGCAGACTGAACTTATGTTAATTATTACTCCATTTTATTACATGGGCGTCCCAACGCAAGTTGTGCTATTACACTTACCTTTATTATCCGGGTTTACTGATTTCTCATATACCAATACAGTAATGTTAGTGACAGTACGTTCTATGATCGTTTTCTTTCCAATGGTGTCAATACGGTAATTTAAACAACATAACATGCTGCCATTGTGCTCTTTAGTGAGCCTCAAGGATACAGTTGTCTTGTTATACGTTTTAATTCTGTTTCCTATTTTCTCTATCCATGCAATCTGGGTATGTGCGTCTGTAAAATAATCCATAAATTAATATTAGGAGTTGGCGAGTTGCTGTGTCCCAGCAGTGGGAATGTTGTAAGCTGACCATGTTGAGTTGTAAAAGGAAAAATAATACCTTAGTATTTAGGTATTTATTGCACTTATAATTTACAGGAGAATGCCCGAGTTTCGGTCGCCCATCGCACAGTCCTGAAGGTGCGGTCAAACCGGACCGGACTCCCGACACCGGACTTGGGCTGATACTGTACTGAAATATCTAGGAATGTCTGGTGTGAGACTGAGGGCAGAACAATCACACTCTATACGCTGCAAGGAACTGCGCGCGACTTACTACGGCCTGCAGGGGAGAACGGGATAATTAGAACTAGCGTGCAGTGGTAGCTACTACAATTGATGCAATACATAGGTACACGGACTTTCGGGAACTTCGGTTATGCAACGTGAGCGCCGCTGGCCAGCTCGGTGGCACGCGGCGGGCAGTCACGAGAAGAAGTTAGTTTAGTGATTCTTCGTTATAAAACAATATCAAATCAGCGTACAAATTAAGTACCTGAACTATTATCAATATATTGTGTTTATTAAATCCTTTATTTAATTAATTTAACAATATAAGTGGAAGATAGATGAAGTTTAGCAGTTTTATTAGTCGAGGTGTTTAACATTGAGGTAATGACGGTTAGAAGCGCTTATGTTGTTTATTTAACTGATCGAAACCTTTTTTTTTGTTGATTACTTTATAACTGTGATTTTTAGTAATTCTGAAAAAATTAAGGTTTGTAGAAAGTAAAAAGATCTTTAAAAAAAAATTGAAAATTAGTGTTAAAAATTTTCGATATTTAATAGCTTTCACTAATCAATCTGATAAATATTCGATATTTAATAGCTTTCACTAATCAATCTTAATTATTAAGTATTTAAAAATCAATGGAGCGTTAAAAGTCAGGTTCAAGTTTTTATGCATGTGCATAACACCCACAAACCACACGTCCGTGTGGTGCCGGACTCTAAGAATACCACCATAGTAATTGATTAAAGAAGAAGAAGAAGATTAGAGTAATAGTAATTATATAAAAAAAGAAGAAGATTCGAGTAATAGTAATTGAATAAAGAAGAAGAAGAAGCTTAGAGTAATAGTAATTGAATAAAGAAGAAGAAGAAGATTAGAGTAATAGTAATTGAATAAAGAAGAAGAAGAAGATTAGAGTAATAGTAATTGAATAAAGTAAAGTAATAGTAGTTGAGTGAGAGAACTCTTTTAAAGAATTATAGAATGTGTCACTATCATACTCCTAAATGTGGAACAAAATATTTGTTAAATAATATCGATCGAAAAGTTCAAAACTTCACTCGTGCAGATTATTGCATTATTTTTATTGGCGAGGAAGACTTCAGGAAGACCAATAATAATTATATAGAATTTGTATACTATATTCGTTATACGCTAATAACACTAAATCATACTAACTTTGCAATATGTCTGCCTACATTTAAGTACATGGACAATACCAATATTATGTTTAAGGACGCTGTTACATTTTCGATGAACTCGAATTTAGGTAACTAAAGTCACACACAACAACATCACGCGTACGCACACATTGAACAACTCTGAGCGCTCGATTTTATACTTCACTTATATAATCTTGGTCCATTTTATTATTATTTAATTTTATTGATTCTGGAAGATTACTTGGACTTTTGAAAATACATTTGATAACTGTTACTTAGTACCGTCGTCTTAATAAGCAGGTTAGTATTTTTAAAAAAAGAAGGTGCTCGACCCGTATGTGTCCGCGATTTTCTCAAAAACTACTGATCCAATATTGATCGGGTTTTCGTTTACAAATGAAAATGTTTTCAGGAAAGGTTTAATTGTATATTAAACATATATTAGGATCTGAGATTTTCGTAGATAGACAATGGAACTGTTCAAAAACAAACAGCAACAAACTGGCGATCGCAGTGATCGTCTAACTATCTTACTTATATTATAAATGCGAAAGTTTGTGCTGATGAATGGATGTTTGTTACTCTTTCACGCAAAAACAATTTTGAACAAATTTGGATGAAATTTGGTACACAGATAGTTTATAACCTGGATAAAAAGAATGCTGTGTGTTAACAGCATACTTTTTATCCCCGTATGACGTTCCCGTGGGATAATAATCGAACATCACGCCGGCAATGCTGCGGGCATAATCTAGTATATATGCATCTTGGATTTTGTTTAAGACCCCATGTTCGATATAAGCGACCCCAAAAACCATGAAAATGACACCCATGAAGAAAAGCTATAAAATTTTTGTCGGCGCCATTTTAAACTTTAGTTATTATCATATATCCGATATTTGCGACCCCAAAAACCATGAAAATGACACTCATGACAAAAAATTGACAAATTTTTATCGGCATGATCTTGTATTTTGATTTTGTCTCCATATTCGTCATACACACATACATACAAACCGGTTACTATCATAACCCTCCTCGCGCCCATCCACTTCCAAACCTCTTCGCCGACACCTTAACCTTATCCATCCCAATCCTAACCTTACTTAGAGCTGCTTTACTCATACTCTACCCATCCATTCCGCAACCTTGTCAACGACTGCTTAACATCACCCGTCCAAATTCCGATCTTACCCAATATAATTTCTAAACCACATTCTAATAATAAAAGTATGACACTAATGTCAACAGATGTCTTGTAATTTCATTCTATAATAAAATTTTCGTTAAATAATTATTTTTAAACAGTCTGGAACCTAATCTCCCTTTTAATATATTATAATTCCTCCATTTCTTAATATAACAATAGTAAAATGAAGCCATTTTATAACAATAAACACATAAAGAAAAAATGTGATCAAGAATGACGTATGTCACCTACATAAGATTGGACAGATAAAAATAATAATGAAATCAAGAGAATGTTGACGAGATCAGCAGCAAGACGCGCACGCCTATCACCTCCGGACCCGTCGCTCAGCTCCGCCTCGCCGCCGCCGGAATCCAGACCCGTCGTGAGTGCTGTGACACCGGCCGTGGCAGTTGCGTCGAGCTCGAGCGACGAGTATTTCTCTCCGCCGACGACGCCACCACCTGTTCGTCGACGAGGAGGACGCCGGCCGCCGGACGGTTTAGGACCTCGAGGCCCACCGGCCTCTGATAGGGTCCCAGCTCCCGGCGGGAGTGTGCCGCGCATGCGATGGACGCAATCCATTAATGCAAATGTCATGCGCGCATACTATGGGGCTACAGAGGGGGGTAACAACCTGTCCGCGTACCGTGTTCGGATGCTCTCTCTGTTTCAGGTGCTTGAGCCAGCTGTCAACGTGTCGGCACAACGACTGTCGGATCAGGTGCGAGTCATCCAGCGTAATGGTATGTTGGATGACACCGTACTTGATCGCTTGCGGACTGAAATGCAGAGTAGCCATGTCATTGCCACGCCGCCGCAGACTGTGGTTCCACCACAGTCTACCATAATACCAACTCACGATAACAACGTGAGTAATGACATGGTTACTAATGTAAGTCCCCAGTGCAATGAGGAAATGAGGTGTGCTTTGGAGGGTGCGATTCGAGAATATCGGTTCATGCAACCCGATCTTAGACCACGCGTACCTCGTTTGCCCATGCATAACAAAAATAGGGTGCTGGTGGCTGTTCTGGATTCGCAGTTGTCAAACTATTTTGATAACTGCGAAGACCTCACCGATGCTCACTCAGTCCTGTATTGTGCGGCTGTAGCGGCATGTCGTGTAGCTCATGTCAAATTTTCTGATGACAGAGCTACACGACCTAAACCAGCCGTACCGTCATGGCAGTACAGGATTGAACGACGTATTGGTGAGGCCAGAACACTCATCGGCAAACTGATCTGCTTCAGGGAGGGCAATACTCGCCCTAGAGTGATGCGTTTTGTGAGGCGGGCGTTCTCGGGGACTGATATCAGTGCTCGAGACTACATGTCCCGTGTCACAGAGCGCATCGACTTCCTGAAGCAGAAAGTTTATGCATGGGCAAACCGTATTCGTAGGTATAAGCGGCGGGTGGACCGATACACTCAGAATCGCACATTCCAAAGAGATGAAAGGTGGGTTTATAGGGCTTGGGAGCGACCGGACCAAGGTGTGGCTGACACGCGCCTACCGGATGATGATGCCATGTGTTCATTCTGGCGCAGCATCTGGTCGGTGCCTGTTAGCCATACCGAGGGTGAATGGACTCGGAGGGTCGAGCGAGCGTGCGATCTAGTACCAGAAATGGGGGCAATCAATATCAGCCCCCAAGACGTAGTTCGTGCAGTCCGTCCGTTGCCTAACTGGAAATCTCCAGGGCCGGATGGACTGCACAACTTCTGGATTAAATGGTTTACTGGATCGCACGCTCGCCTGGCGGTCCTGTTCCAGTCAGCCTTAGAGTCAGGGTCGCTGCCAGAGTTCCTGACAACAGGTATAACCCACCTGCTCCATAAATCGGGTAGTACTGCGGAACCCAAAAATTATAGACCGATTACCTGTCTTCCGACGGTCTATAAAGTTCTTACATCTATTTTGAGAGCTAAAATTAACAAACACATTGATGACAATTCTGTAATGTCCGCTTCTCAAAATGGATGTAGGAACGGGTCCCGGGGTACTAAGGAGCTACTCCTCATTGATATGGCCATTAGTCAACAGGTTCGCCGTTCCCGAAAGGATCTGTCGACATGTTGGATAGACTATAAGAAGGCCTATGACTCGGTGCCACATACATGGCTCATGAGGGTGCTAGAGCTGTATAAAATTGATGCAACTCTGCGCACCTTCCTGATGTCATGTATGGGGCAATGGAGGACGGTCCTTCGCTATCCAGGATGTCGGCAAATCCAGAGGAATAGCGAGCCGATAAGGATAGAGCGAGGTATATTTCAGGGCGATAGTTTGAGTCCGCTTTGGTTCTGCTTGGCCTTGAATCCTCTTAGCACGCTGCTGGAGGATTCAGGTCTAGGCTATCGGTTGAGGAGAGGTGGTCAAGTTATATCTCACCTCCTTTACATGGATGACCTGAAACTCTTTGCCCCCAACGATTTGCAACTGATGGAGCTACTGAAAGTAACTGAAACTTTCAGTAGCGCCATCAGGATGGAATTTGGTGTGGACAAATGTGCGGTCATGCATGTAAAGCGAGGGGAGATTGTGGAATCTGTGGGAACCCAGCTCTCGGATTCCATAAATCTTAGATCCCTCTCAGCAACTGAAACCTATAAGTATTTGGGTATGTCGGAAGCACTGGGCATCAATGTTGCTGACATGAAGCAATCGTTGAAGGAGCGCTTCTTTGGCCGTCTGAAAAAAGTATTTAATAGTCTTTTATCAGGCGGCAATAAGGTGCGTGCCTTCAACGGTTGGGTCATGCCGGTTTTGATGTATTCTTTCGGCATACTCAAATGGACTCAGACAGAACTAGACGCCCTGGATAGGAGGGTCCGTACATTGTTGACGGCATATCGAATGCATCACCCGCGTTCTTCTGTTATGAGACTGTATATCCCGCGGAGGTGTGGGGGTCGAGGCTTTTTAAACGCTAAGACTCTCCACAATCGCGAGATATGCAGTCTCAGGGAATATTTCCTTGAAACCGACGTGGGGATGCATCGAGATGTGGTCGCGGTGGACAAGGGGCTCACCCCGCTCTCCTTGGCTAAAGAGAACTGGCGCAAACCTGTAGTGCTTGACACTAACGACCGCATGGAGGTATGGCAGAGTAAGGAGCTTCACGGACGCTTTTTCCGGGCCCTGCATGGGCCCGATGTAGACCTATCAGCGTCCGTAGCCTGGCTACGTTCCGGGGACCTCTTCGGAGAAACCGAAGGTTTTGTCTGTGCAATTATGGATGAAGTTATGATGACGAATAACTACCGGAGATTTATTGTGAAGGACGGTACGGTTGACATATGTCGGGCATGCCACCGTCCAGGCGAATCAATCCGTCACATTATCTCCGGGTGTTCTCGTCTGGCTAACGGAGAGTACTTGCATAGACACAACCTTGTAGCCAGGATTATCCATCAGCAACTTGCTCTAAAATACAATCTTGTGGAATCGGAAGTACCGTACTATAAGTATGTGCCCGACCCAGTTCTCGAAAATGGCAGTATCACATTGTACTGGGATCGATCCATCATCACTGACAGGACTATTGTAGCCAATAAACCTGATATAGTGGTGGTGGATCGGTCAGAGCGGCGCGCAATGATTGTAGACATAACGGTCCCGCATGATGAGAACCTCGTGAAAGCCGAGAAAGATAAGCAAATCAAGTATCTTGACTTGGCTCGCGAGGTTGTCGACATGTGGGATGTGGACTCAGCGATCATTGTGCCGATAGTTGTATCAGCCCATGGCTTAATTGCCAAGAGCCTCGACCAATACCTGAGGAGGCTCTCGTTAGGCAGCTGGATCAAGGGTTTGATTCAGAAAGCGGTGCTCCTGGACACGGCTCGTATTGTTAGGAGGTTCCTCTCTCTGGAGACCTGACCGCCGGTAGCTTGGACCCTGTTCCCGATACCGGTGGGCTACAATTTTATATATTTTTAAATGTTTTTTTATATTGTTTTTAGTTTATGAAATATTTAAAAATGTAGAAGATTTGTATAAAAATAAATAAAGGAAAAGTATGAAACTCGTACTTCATTTTATTTAAGTCCGAAAAAGTATCAACTCCTTCCGATTACGTTATACGACGACGGTACATACACACGTATACACACTACAATATTTTCTAGTAATTTTATCGTATTTATTTTTTGTTAGAGAGCGATACACCCGTCCTTCCACGATCGCTTCTGAGCGCGGATTAATGAACCGCGAGTGCAAAATGTATGAAGAATTCGGCAAATGTTTTTATTTTAGATAATAATTGGAAAAATATGTTGATTTTGATACAAAATAATTAGCTGAACCTACAAAGGACTATATATACCGCAATTTGTTATATTTTTTAAGATAAAATATGCTGTAAATTTACCTAAACTGGCACCTATTCTGACCCTATTTTTTTAATTTTCTGCGATTATTATGATGGGAAAAACGTATTTGTGCGAAAATGTTGTGTGACGTCATACAATTTTTCTGATGCCAATCGTGAGATGAATATACTATCTTTAAATTAAGACCATCATATTTTGACATTTGTGATTGCTTATACATTAAAATGGTACCTGAAAAACACTATTATTTATAGAAAAATGTAATAGCGTCCTTAACAGTCGAGTAGATACTTTTAATAATTAAATTTATATGAATGTTAAGACATACAATTACGCGTTCATCTTGGACTCAAATTTAAATCTTCCATACACATGGGATACACATAATCAGCGACATGGGCACCTGAATAGTAACGGCTTCATGCAGATTATCTCGGATTTGCAAGACTTCATCCTAGACCTAGAGGCGGTAAATACTTCTAACGTAATACTTTTAAAAGATGAAATTTCTGATGACTACACTAGTTCAAATTTTAATCGATCAAAAAGCGCACCTAGTAATATTAATGAGACAAGTGAGTCGTCCTACTCAAATTGTTTTTTTTGCCTATAACAGTATTAATATCTTGCATCAAAACATTGCTGGTCTTTTAAATAATGTTGACCTCCTGACAGTCCATCTTCAGGAACTATCTAAGGAACAAAAAGACATAGATGTGGTCTGCAGAACTGAACACTTCATTATGCGGGGCTCAGACAATGCATTAAATATTCCAAATTATAAATTAGCTGCGTGTTATGCAAGGCGTGAAACGAAGCGCGGAGGATCTTGCGTTCTAGTTAAAATAGGCCTAGAGTATAAGGAACTATCAGAGATCTCACGCCATTCAATAACAAACACTTTTGAATGCTGCAGAATCGAACTAGTCCGGCAAAAATTTATCGTTATTTGTATATACAGGCCGCCGAAAACTAACAACCTAAATATGTTCTATAAAAACTCGAAATTGTTATGAAAAGTTACTGTATTAACTCGAGTAAAACAGTTGTTCTATGCGGGGACTTCAACATTGATACCTTAAAAAAGAATAGAATGTCCCTAGACTTTGAATGTTTTCTTTTGGGCTGCAATCCTAAGCTGGAACTCAGGCAACCAACTAGGTTGAGCAGTAATAGTTGCATTGATAAGTTTGCTCACAATTCTCGTCAAAAATATAAATGTAATCGAATTGGCTGTTTCAGATCACACGGCACAAATTCTGCAAATTAAAGTAAACAAAACATTTAGATTAAAATGTTGGCGAATCAGGAAACGAGATTTGTCGTTAGAAAAAAAATCTGTTTATTGAATGACCTTTGCTTTCCCTATAAATTTATTACTATACAACCGTTAAAAGCCGTTTAAAGTTAAATGGGTCTCTCGAGAAATACTTGTGTGCAGTAAAAAGCAACGTCTCCTATTATGGCGAAACAGACATAGGCCAACTAATGAAAATAAAAATAAATTTAAAGGCTACTCAAAAAAATTTCGAAAGATTATGAAATTAACTCAAAAATCACAGAACAACTATTTCATACGAACTTCAAAAATAAATCAAAAGCATCTTGGCAAGTCATACATAACAAAACACACACTTACGACCCAATTTCCGAAATTAGATTACATGATAGCATGATACAACAATTACAGATCCTCAAAAAATTGCTAATATCTTTAATAATTAAAATAATCCTAAAAAAATAAATAACTACTTTATTGATCAAATTCAATAGTCACCCCAAGTGTCACATGAAACTAGTAATATTCCGAAAAACCTAAACTCAATATTTATTAACCAGTTTTACCCCAAGATGTAATTAGAGCAATTAAATCTTTAAAAAACAAAAACAGCGTTGGATATGACGGCATAGCAACGAGGGTTGTTAAATTTGTGGCGAACAATATAGCTGTACATCTTAGCTATATTATTAATGTCAGCATTAACTCTGGCGTGTTCCCAAATAGCTTAAAAACTGTTTTAGTTAAACCACTTTACAAGAAGAATAAAAAGGAAGAAATAGCTAATTACAGACCAGTAGCCTTAACTCCGGTACTGTCTAAAGTAGTAGAGAAGTTAATCTACAAATTACTTAAAAATTTGTTATCTAATTAGTTTCCATACTCTTCAGATAAAATTAAGAGAAACGTATCACATTATTTCCATAATCATCCCCCAATTTAAAATTGAATGTACTGACTGGCTGACTGATATATCAACGCACAGCCCAAACCGCTGGTCCTAGAGACATGAAATTTGGACGTTGTATCTTTTGTGAAGAGTAAGTATCCACTATGAAAGAGTTTTTCGAAATTCTACCCCTAAGAGGGTGAAATGGGGGTTGGATTTTCTGTAAAACTTAATATTTTCTGGGTCAATTGACTCGAAAATTGGTGTACATACTCTGCAATTAAAATTATGAGACAAGTGTATTAGTTATTCATATATGTCGGATATGTCAGGATTTACTCCGTTAGGCTCGTACATCATGTGGGCAGACGATAGGTTTCGTGCAATGAAAACACACTGGGTGCGATACACTGTTTCTAGCAAAACCAACGAATTACTTGAGATTACAACTTAACACAATAACACGGGGCACAATGAATCGGGTACAGTTCCAAGAAATCTCAACTGCGCCGCGATCAGACATTGACTGTCGCCCTCGTCTCGAGCTGAACATAAGGGCTCTGTAGAATCACGCTGTGGTGTGGGTAGAGTTGTAGGTAGGTCGCGTGATGTCACCATCGGCGCACTTGCGATTCATTTTATGTCCATACTAACGACCGGATCCGACATATATGTATAAATCTATGTATGTACTATACATACATAGATTACTTATTATTCCAGAAGTAAGATCCCGTGGGCAATTCCCGAACTCCACGTGGACGAAGCCGCGGACATAAGATAGTTTCGTTATAAATTCTACGTCTGCGCTGCGTCTGCGCTGCGACTGCGCTGCGCCTGCACCGCGCCTTCACCATACGTCGTTTCTGTATAATTCGCGCCTAAGAAGTAGGTAGGTACTTACTAGATAGATTTGAGCAGTTCAATTTAACTTCTTGGTTTGCTGCGTATTTCTTCATATCCTTAACATCGTAGTTTTCTGAAACAAACAATGAAAAGTCGAAAACACTCATGTTCGGTATATCTGGAGCTCCAACAGTGATCCTTTCCCTCATAACAAGAATATGTTGTTTTTTAAAATATACTGCTTTTAAAACAGAGAAGAGATAATTTAGATAACGCTTTTTATTATGCGCACGTTCTGACTATCTAAATAATCTAATACGTCCACCTAGGCCGCTGCCACTAACCGGAACCGCTACTGAGGGTACGTGCTGTGCACAACGTGGCGTACTGTGACGTGTAACTGGTTTAATTGAGGGTTTTCGAATCAGGAACGTATATACTGGTGATACGCTCTTATTCAGTCTGGAAACTTAACTTGATGCGTCCGTTCTCAAGAATAATAAATATATCACACTTACTGTATCCATCCGTTGGTATGAGAATCTTTATTTTCTCAGTGAGTAAATCATTATTCAATTGTGTCGAGTTCATTACACTATAAATATGAGTATTGCTGTCGAATTTATGAATTGTCATTTTAAATTCTGTTTTGATTGCTTTCACCGGTGGTATAGTCCCAATGAGTGACCCTGTAATTATTAAATGCAATTTATTTCTACTATACAACATTATTTTTCGTAAATGCGAAACTTGAATATAGTTTGTCCATAATAAGTAACTGAATCGATTCCAATAATTTTAAACCATGTTATATTTTTTTCCTAAAAATATTTAAATAAGTTAAAAGTTGGACACCGAGCGACTTTAAGTACCTATCGCAATAATTTAGGTACCTACTGCCAAATTATTATTATCAATGAGCTTAAGACGACGCTGGAGGCGCGCGCTGCGTGGTGACCACATTTTTGTGCGGACAACTAGGTAACAGAACAAGCTTATAACTTTGTGATTTTTCATGTTACAGATTTGAAATTTTGTACATAGATTCTTTACATAAAAATACTAAACACGTGTTTCAGGTTTCGCATATACTAAAACTAATGTTGTAGATCTCCTCTGTACTTGTACGTTTTTCTTTGTAGCAGGTGCTTACAGACGCAAGCACATCAAGCTTTGTTTTCTCAAATTTCTTTAATAGATTTTAAACTTTATCGCTAAAGCATTACGTTCTAGGTTGATAGTGAGGTGCTGGCGTCTGTACATACAGAGTGGGGTGAAAAACAAGTTAGAGCTGTTTTGTTGAATTGTACAGAAAACATTGATACAGAAATATAGGCTGCAGGATTTGTCGTTTATGTGTTTGCAGCGAAAATATCGTAGTGAAGGTTTATTGGAATTATGTTCATTATTTTAGAAGCAATGAATGTTGTATGTCAAGTTCACGCGGCAATTATGTGTGTGACAAATGTATGGCTGTCGAAAATCCCGAAAACCATTTGGGCGCTTACGTCGATATTTATCCTGCGACAGTTTGTTCCTTATTAAATTCTGCACAATAAATGCTGCATGAAATGAATTAGTCCTCGAGATAGAAGAAAATGTTGCATAAAGCGTATTCCTCTGCACTAAATCCGTGATTGGTCCGTATAGTAGTTAGGGTAGCCATTGTTGCCGATAGTATTGGTATAGTGATTATTGTTCTCTATTTTGCGTAGTTGTACTCTACAAAAGCACGCTCGCTCGCTTAGCTTCTGCATCTTGCATTCTTACAGTTTTCAAAAGGAAATAGATATAATTAGATTTTTGGATGAACGTTCAGAAGAAAACATGACGTGTCCGATGCATCAAAAAATAATCGAGCTCGCTCTTGCATCCTGCTTGGGCTCCATTACTTTTAAGAGCCCAAAGCCTGCAGTACATAACAGACGTCCCAGTTTTCAGTCATGAATGTGAAGTGGCGGGAAGAGAGACACATGACTACAAATAAATTAATAAAATATTAAGAGCTACTGTCATGAAACAAATGAGATAGATAAAGATACACACCGTCTATGTTTACTTGGTACCATTGATGTACTGTATCTGCCGGTAACTCCTTAAGAACTTCACACGTCAAACGTTGAAGTTGTGAGCAAAACATTTCAGCGCGTGACTCTGTAACGGATGAAATTATTTATTTATTGCACAATGTGCAACTCTCTAATGACATCATAATCTAGTTGGAGCGCAGCATATACTTAACATTAAATAAATCGAGGCCGAACAGAATGGTTGTCTAAAATGAATTCCATCATTCTTGTTCAGCAAGTACCCAGCTGTAAATATAACACATCATGAGGCATGTTGAGGCAAGGTTGGCTGCTTGCTCCACCCTCTGGTCAAATAATCTTTCTAAAATTTTCGAGCTCACTTTACTAGCTCTTGCATCTGGAGGTCTCCTAATAATTCTGAAACTTTTCTGGACACCAAACAAACTTCTCTATCTACAGATGTAACAGAATAAGGGCAATACCACTTATTTAGTCATTTAGACCATCAAACTGGATATTTTTCCTTTAGAAACATAGATCGGGAGAAAAAATATGGACATCCCATACAAAATATTGCATAAGAAGATGCAATTAGTATGAATAGTCTAAATATGTTTTGGGCATAATCTGTTACACCCTGTATATGAATGGTAATGTGTGGAACTTATCAGGACACTTCTGTCTGAAATAAGTTACACACACACACTCGCACCATGGAGATCGTCATGCCAACGGAATTTTAGTACTTTATTTGAGATTTTTTTTTAAATATAATATATATAGCGTGAAGTGGCCTGTTATGCTATGGCCGTTCACGCGACGTCGCGTGAAGTGGCCTGTTATGCTATGGCCGTTCACGCGACGTCGCGTGAAGTGGCCTGTTATGCTATGGCCGTTCACGCGACGTCGCGTGAAGTGACCTGTTATGCTATGGCCGTTCACGCGACGTCGCGTGAAGTGACCTGTTATGCTATGGCCGTTCACGCGACGTCGCGTGAAGTGGCCTGTTATGCTATGGCCGTTCACGCGACGTCGCGTGAAGTGGCCTGTTATGCTATGGCCGTTCACGCGACGTCGCGTGAAGTGGCCTGTTATGCTATGGCCGTTCACGCGACGTCGCGTGAAGTGGCCTGTTATGCTATGGTTGGGTTCTGGTATTTGTTTAAGCTACTAGGGAAGACATTTAATGATTTTTTTTATTTTGGCCTTCTAGGTAATTTCAGCGTTTTGGTTTGGCAATGTATGTGTTAAATACGTATTTTTTTCTTCTTGGGCTATGTTGATGACATGATGGTCTCTTAATAACTTCTAGTTACAATGTAAAAATTAATTCATAACATGAATTTGTGTGGTATATATACTACAACAAAAAAGAAAAAATACTACTACTACTTTCTCCGAAAAAAAATATTAAAAAACGTCTAAAATAACTTTACTTTTAGAAGTCGGTGACTTTGATTGTTTCATTGACTTTTTTTGTCACCGACTTCCAAAAGTAAAGTTATTTTTGACTTTGTGTGTTTTTTAGAAGTCTGTTTTTTCCACAGAACTTTTTTATTATCTCTCATTTCATTATTACGTTAGGTACCTTTAATTTTTTGAATAAATTATTTTTTTTTTTTACCGTCACATCTTGCTCCCCGAACTTGTCCAGCTGTACTTCTGGCACAATTATCTGAAATCGTATTCATGTTCATTCTTATACAAAACACTAGCTGTTGCCCGCGACCTTCGTTCGCGAGAAATTATTACAAAAATATTACTTCCCTTTTTAATCGAATTTTGTTACCAATTTCAAGGATTTTGTTTTTTTTTGCAAGAAACCCTAATTATTTTTCTTAATTAAAAGTAGCCTATGTTAGACCTTATAACATCAGCTGTCTGCCAGAAAAATTTCCGTCAAAATTAGTCCAGCCGTTTCGGAGATTAGCCGGAACAAACTGACTGACAGACAGACAGACAAAAACAAAAAAAAAATTGTTACAAGTATCGTAAATATTGTCATATGCATTCAGGAAAAACCTGTTATTTTGATATTACAAACAGACACTTCAATTTTTTATTTATTTGTATAGACGCATAGATGTGATTGTCTTTGCGGTCGGGAAATTCCCGATCAAAAAACCCAACCTAGGAATCGGACCTAGGAACGCGCTTGTAAAAAGTAAACCAGCGAGGCAGCTTTTAAAATGCACATTATTCATAGGAACCCCTAAATGGCGGAACCTAGGCAGGCCTAGCTTCCGCCATTTTATTTTATTTTCAAAACAGCAGCCATGCATTAAACCTATGTTACCTCTCTGTAAACAATTTAATGCCCTGGATACTGCAGAGGTAACGTTGTGCCTTCTCTATTGACTATTGCTGTACCGGTCCTGTCTTGACGCGCCAAGTTTATGAAATGGCACACGGTCACACAATAAACATTACACCCCGGGACGGGATATTGTGAAAGCTAGGTTTATTTATAGAGTTCTTTCTAGTAGTTATAGAACTTAAGTAAGAAAATCTCACCAGTTTGAAGATATAGATCGTAGTGTTTCGCCTCCACCGGTACTTTTTGTAATATTATGTTTACCGAGATATGATCAGATGGTATATAATTAAATGCCACTGGACTGGTCCACGTGAGATCAGCTCGAACTTAAACAAAATCAAAATATTTTATTTTACACGGGCACTTATAAATAGTCGACGTCGTCCAAAATAAAGTAATTACAGTACAGTCACAATATCGATAGAGTGCACTTCAATGACGAGATGCCTACGGATTTTAAGACAGGCCTGAACTTGTCAAACAATCTTATTTGAGAAACATAAAGTAGCGCCAACATAATGGAGTTTGGTGTTGGCAAATGTGCAGTCATGCATGTAAAGCGAGTGGAGATTATAGTCATTTCACCTTAGGTCCCCCTCCTCATCCGAAAGCTCAAGAAGATAAGTTTTTGGGTTTGCCGGAAGCGTCAGGCATTAATGTTTTTGACTGACATCAAGCAAACGTTGAGCGGTTAGATATGAAATAGCCTTATTTCAAGCGTAAACAGTGCTTCAGATGAGAGATGCGAACTGTGGAGCGACATCCCCCCTCACTTCATCAATCCAGCAGAAAATCTTCCTCATTGACATGAAATACTGTGGTCAATCTGGATATATTTTAACCGATTAAGGGCCGAAGTTGGCCGCTGTAAAAATAGTCTGGCCACATGGGGTATCCTCGATCACAAGAAGAATGCTACTGTGGAGCCCCCTCTGTAGGATATGCCACACCTCCTGTTCTGCTCATCCTGCACAACCACCTGCACCTTCAAGGATTTGAACAAGGCCACCGATAGCACCGTGCTGGTGGCTACATACTGGTCGGATGTAATTTAAATCTATCGACACTCAAGAAGGCCCAAACAAACCCATCTTGTTTACGCCTAATGTACTCTTTCGACATACTCAAATGGACTCGGACCGAACTTGATGCCTTGGATAGGAAACTCCGTATACGTGCTGGCCGCGAACCGGATGCTCTCGTTAGGCGGTTGCATCAAGGACCTGATTCTGAAGGCAGGCATTTGAAGGAGGTTAACGTCTCTGGAGCGACTGGTAGCTTGGACCCTGCTCCCGAAACCGGCAGACAAGATTTTTTTATATTTTTAAATGTGTTTATATTATGTCTTTTGTTTAAGGATTAATTAGAAATGTAAAAAATGTATTCTAAAGATAAATAAAAAACAATATAATAATCTTTCTTTTCTTTCTTTCTTTCAACATTGCCAACCGGATAAAGTAGGACACACGGCTGCTCATCAAGCTCGACTGTTTGGATTTTGAACTATTAGAAGTTGAACGCTTCGAATCGTGCGAAATGGTATGGAAGCGCCGCGCCGCATTCTAAACAGGGACAAAATAAAGGGATTTCAAAATGACCAGCCATTCTGATATCAGGATGGCTGGTCAACTCTCCGTTTGTGTGAACTATTCAAATTCGTTTTATTATTTTTACTCGAGTTTCCTACCTGACTGCTACCTTCACGTCTTTCAATGTCCACCTTGTAGCTATAACAAGTAAAAAGTTATGATTATTTGAAATTTTTACAGGGACATGAATGGATGCTTTATTCAATAACCTTGTTATTGAAGAAAGCAAATTAAAACGATTACAACAATTTTTCTTTTTATTCGTCATTTTGAAGTGCCTTTATTTTGCTTCCAAGTTAGGTAGTAATTAATTAAGTATAGTAGCAAATAGCAGAGCCGAGCTATATTTGGGAACTGTTGACTTGTAACAGTTTCAGACGGGCGACACAACACGATGCAAAAAAGTGCGACTGTGTGTGTAGTACGATGCAAAGAAGTGCTACTGTGTGTGTAAGTGCAAAGCATTAAACGCTACCGCACTGTGTTTGGCTGATGCTACGATGCTTAGTTACTTTCCGACGATTCTCTATATTCAATGTAGCGCAATTATGAATATGTTGGGGGTCGAGCTTAATGTGCTGGCGTGTGCACCTATGTAGTTATACTGCTAAAGTAGAGTCTGACAGGTTCTCTATTCTCTACAATTTGGAAGCCGACGATTTGGGGAATTAAACTAAACTTACCATTATCAAGCTTCACTGTTAGTGCAAGTGTCGCGATGAAGAGTCGCAGACTGATCATGTTTATTCATGTAGTTAGCGATTCTAGTCGAGGCGTGGACTGGCAAGGAGTTATCTGTGGAAAGTACATAACACTGTATTATGGTACTACAGCGGAGGCTAGCCATCGACATCATAACATCATAGTGCACACAGTGTGCGCAAACAGTAGTGCAGGTCCTTGTCCCTCACTCGCATAGTCTGATGGACAGCAATCGGACACGACCGGACAGAGACTAGGTACGGGACTTATGACTTAGTGAATCTAGTCCAAGACTAGATTAGCAATTAGATGGTTTGGGTGAAACTATTTTTAAGTAATGCTTGAGTCTTGAGTGACGTTCTTTAATACGGGCCTTAAGTGTCAAAATACTCATCCACATCGCTGTCGTCCGGTAACGTGCCCTGAAGACTGGGGCAGCATTGCCACATTTAATGGCAGTGTTAATTCTTTGGCAAGAGAAAGAGCCAGCCCTCTAGTCACGCGAAGTGTCAACCATTCGTCCAGTCGTGGTCGGCGAGAAAGTTCTGCACTCGGGCACCCGAGCGTTTCGAAGTGCTTGAAGGTGTCAGCAGCCGCTGCAGCATCGCCAGCAAGGTCAATAAAAACATCATAAATATTACCTTTTTATAGTTTTGCCGTAAAAGGTGACTTCCAGAACAACACAACAGTTCAAACACGTAACAATGACTCTTTCTTTACAACACAGAAACATTCACCTGACGTTTCCAACAGATTACGAATCCGCTTCAAGATGAAATGATAAAATAAATAATTATTAAACTTGATTTATCAAATAAACGGGTCTAACATGAAATTTTTAAATCGCTTAAAACAACCGAGTTACAGGATGGCGGTACTATTAATATATTTTCGTTACTAATACTTAATATGTAACTTTTTCCTGTTACATCAACATTTAAACATTGTTATGGTCGCGATTCGCAGTATGTCAAGCCAAGCATGTCAAGCGCAAATATGGTATAGGCTAGAACCTACCGCTAGGGGTGCTCGTGACTCGTGGCTAAATTGTAACAGCCGCACGGGTCGAGCAAAGGTTAAGCCACGCTTGCTTAAGACGGTCTGTGGATGGGTACTCATCCTTTAAAGCCTGTGAATGTGATACTGTTACTTCTCTGCCTAGCCCTTCTCGAAATACAGGTGTGATGTTGTGGTACTAAAATAATGTAATAATCTGCAAAGTGGATGCATGGTGAAAGTAAGCACACTTTAAGACCAGGAGCCAGTCTGCGCATGCCATAGATGTATACCGAGACTCCTTCGTGCCTCGGAACGAGACGTTAATCCGGTTATCATAGCTCTGTAACAGTTGTTACGAGTAGTCACAAGCCTGAAACTCTGACATCCCTTCTAAACAAAGAGTCGTATTACCCAGAAAGTGGGTAGTGGTAGTCGCTCCATATAAAATACCGTTATCTACATTCCCTTCATAGTTGGCTACTCGCGCAACTCAAGCGTTCGCCACTTACGAGTAGGAGATGACAGTCAAAGTTCTCAAACACAGAGACACCAATCAGAACAGTTGACCCTGCGCCCGTTCGGACTGACGGATCGTTGTATAGTAGCTTCAAGTGCACAGTACATAGGTACGCGGCTCGGTCTTCGTATGGTAGTTCGCTCCGTGGCAGCCACACACTGTGCGTACTTTGATGTGCTCATAGTTCAACCGACTCTTAACCAGTCTTAAGCTACAATTCCGAAGCCTAACCGCTAAGTTAGACCGCAGCATAGCAACACTCCTGGTTTCTGTGTAAGTATTTGTAAGAAACAGCCTGCTGTTGCGGTCGAGTGGCGAGTGTGGCGACTGCAGACCGCAAGACCGCATACCAGTAGTGCTGTCAGCGGCTGTCGCTAACAGAACGACAACACGACTTTTTTTTGGTAATTGAGTTTCATACAACTGAACTGAAGAGATGCGACGCTATCGCCGCAGATGACACAATGTTCGGAATTGTATCTTGAGGCTTATGAAGAATACGCCTCTGTCACCTCTATGGTGCAGCGGCGTCAAGTGCGACAGCTGAGCATGGCGCTTTGGGTTTGATCCATAAGTTTGACTGAATTTTGATATCATATCAAAAGTATTTATGTCTGTGAACACTTTGTGATTATTCTAGTTGTAATGTTTTTTTTTTATTTTTATTTTAGGAACGTATTTAATGTTTTTGTGTTTCTAAAACTTTCCTCAATTTACTTTGAACTTGAAGATATGTTTTGGTTTAATAATGTAAAACGCTTTCCTGTTGCATATAGGGATAACCACAATATTTATTAGGTAGCAATAATACTTATGATAAACATGACGCATTCAATGGCCAAAACAACTAGTCATGCCAAAAGTTTAAATTTATAAGGCCCTTCGACCGACGCGTCATTTAGCAACGATGCGAGCGCAAACTGTGCTGTCGCTGGCTGTGTACCTTCGCCCTCGTAACCATGATTCTGTATCTCTGTTTGCATCGCTTGTATCGCGCGTCGCAAATGCCGGGTGGTCGGTGTTCACGAACCGTGCGACAGCATCGCTACAAGTCACCGTGGACGAAGGTCCTAATACTCGTCGGTCGGGGAATCCTCTTGAGTCGTTCGGAAGTGTAACCACGAAACTGATATACCATACGGCATGTGTAATTATGTCTAGGTACTGCTCAGCATAAAGTCTCGATCTATCGATCTAGGTTCGATTCCCAGGCTGAGCAAAGTGTTATTGGGTGAAATCCATTACGAATTTCTGAGTAGCAGCCCACAGTCTGGATTAGTGCCCGGTTAATGGCAATAAGCTCGCCCCCTATTAAATGGGACTTAAATATACGTGTTAGTTGGTAGGTAGGTACTAAACGTTTACCTCTGCTTAACCCTACCGGAAAAACAGGTGTGAAGTTATGTTCATCTAATAACAATTAAATGTTCAAACACACCTTCCCCTAGGGCTTTTTAGATGGGGGAACTCCCGTACAGTAACCTATTTATTTCAAAATTATGATTTTCTACACAATAAGAGGCCAGCGTGTACTGCTTATGTTACCACTGCTGTGCGGCCTACTATACGCCGCATACATAATATTTTTCCAAATATGTATTGCCAAAGTAAAGAGTGAAAATGTCAGTTCCAAAAGGTGGCACGCAGCCGCTCGCAGCCGCTCGGTGCTGGACATTTGGGTACCTATGGCCCACAACTTCCTCTTCCCAACGATTGGCGTGATTTATATTTTCGACTAGCAACTGCACGGGCTGAGCCTACATATTGTATTTCAATACTTTTTTATGGAGTTACTTGTTATTTTTACTTATAAATATTGACCAAATTACATTAATTTGTTTTGATAAACTTTTTACACACACGCACGAATTGCCGCTATCACATCTGATTCGTGAGTTATCAGAATAGTAAGGAGCAAAAGTGTCGGTTACGGTCAATCAGAGCAGTGCCCCTTCGCCGCCAAGCCGCCCGGCACCGACGCAAACTCTCTCTAGGTTGTAACAAGGTTCAAGATTCTTTTTGCATGAAATATGGTAGGTACATGAAGGTCTTGCAAACAGCGAGCTGACTCTAGTAATGACGAATTAAGACGGGCAACAGCTAGTGTAACATAAAATAGAAAACAACACATCTTTGACTTAAACTAAAGAAGAGATAAAAAAAAAACTGACTTACACTACTAACAATAGTAGTATAGACAAAATATCCAAATAAAAACTAATTATAGCCGTTTAAATATCGGTTCAAATGAGAGCGCAACAGACTTTTGAACTTCGGTAGGGAACCAAAGAACACATCGAAGTCAGGCAATTTATAATTGAGTTCGTTGTATTGAATGCACATTCTTGATACTGGTGAGTGTCTCCCGATGTTACTTCTACTGGTTGGCGGTTGAAAAAGTCTAGAAATTGACTGTCTAGGACGATTATATGGGACTGATAACATGACACGTTCTAGCAACTGTTTTGCAATCAATTTGACTATTGACAACCTAATGGAGAAAAACTAAGTCGTGGACAGTACAACGGTTTCGAAGTGATTTGTAAAGAAATAAATAAAGGAAATAAAATCATTTTATTATCAGAAAACTAATGCCCTTATATGTATAAATACACTAAATAATCTTAAACAATAATAAACTAATACAAATAAAAAAACCTTATTGAACTATAACTAGAAACGTATCGTTGACGGCGTCGTCTTTTGCTGCGTGGTGTCGCGTAACCGTCCTCGGAATCGTCGGTATACAACACCGGCCAAAAGCAATGCAACTTGAAATTCAACACAAGTACACAACAACTAGGCGGATTTGTTTCAACGAGTGTTACATTTCACTAATCTGTAACCGACTTAACATTTCCATACAAAGACTACAAGAGTTAACACATGATTGGAAAACCGGCCCTTAGGTAGTCTAATTAATTTCTGCGTAGATGTTCACTGCGGCGTGTATTTCTGCTTGGCATTCCTTTTTAAATAACAAATTGACGTAGAAGGGATTGCGCGGCTGAAACAGAAGAGAATAGGTAATTGTTAATGATTAGGTACTGTGCGATGTGTAGCAGAGCAGTGGAAATGTTATCTGTTGTAGCATTTTAATATTGTAACTCTTTTACTTTTACAAGTTATGCAGGACGACATGAATGACGGATCATTGTTACCACAACATAATATTATGATCACACAGAAGTTGCAAAAACAAAATCTGTTCAATGATTTGATTTAGGCGTTGAATTCGACAAAGGAATTATAGAAGAGTAAAAAATAATACAAAAAGTAAGTAAATGTAAACACTTACTAAATGCGTCTGAGGCGATTCTCCTGAGGTCGATTTCACACGGCAACATTTTTTGTTATGTGTAAAATGAGTACGCAGCCAACGATAGCAGCGGCACCCATAACTACCGCTAATCCTGTGAGTACTCCAGCTGTTACGACTTACGAATGATTCGTCCTTCGTTTTATCATTAACCTAGAAACGGGATATTTACCATGTTTACTGATTGTCTATTTGTTTTGTTATCGAGTTGTTCTCAGAGAAATCACCATATTTAAATTATTAAAAAATATATAGTACAGATACATTTACGATACGTTTGATCTAGTGACTTTTTTGGTTAAAAACACATTATTTAACATTATGCTCGATAAAAAAAAAACAGAAGTAGAGTCGATTTTGAAAGTATTTTAAGTTGTATGAGACTTGGGGGAACTTAATTTTTATGAAAATTTAACATTTAATTTACTAATCGGGTTTCACAGGGATATTATTGGATAGATTTATAATATGGCACATATTTTTTTAATATAAAATAAATACGTGAAATAGGCTCGCGCGCACCGCGCCAGTGTCGTGCCGGACGTCTTCGAGGGAGGACCTATGCAATTTTTGCTCGCGACCACAAATTACCGTAACCGCGCGCGTAAACAACGTTTTAATAAGTAATTAAAATAGTAAATATAAAAAACAAAATTAAGAAAAAAAGGGTATCTGAAGTGAAGAAAATCCGAAAATGTATTGCGTACTACTTATTCTATAAATACGTCACAATATAATTTACTTCTCTACACAGACTAGCGAAGTCAGTCTGACTAGAATTTTAAATCTTTAATATCTTTAATGGAAACATTAACCTTGTCAAGGTGCAGTTTTGCATCCTGGTCAAGTTCAAGGGGGTGTACCTATGTTGTGTTTTGTTTTTGTTATTACATTTTTTTATTATTCAGATCTAAGATTACTAATTTTTTTGATTGCAATAAAACGTAATAAAGCAAAACAAACATTTGATTAATCAGCTGATAACTACCTACCGTTGGTACTTACAGTAGGTACGTGAACCTTTTTTTTTGGTACTAGCACGGTCTACTACTTTCATTAGTAAGATTTCTGCATTGTAATGATTCTTTAGAATGAGTTAATTATCAAGAAAAAAAACATGCCAATAATGTAGGTTATTTTATTGAATAACTAGCTGTACCCGGCATGCGTTGCAATGCACTTTTATACTACCTACCTACTACTTACCTATCTACTACCTACCTACCATCAACCTGCTACCTAACTACCTATTATCTACCTACTACCTACCTACCTACCACCTACCTACTTCCTACGGTTACTACTCACTAGGTAGGTACCTAGAGCACGGTTTACGGTCGCGCTGCGTTTAGTAGGTAGAAATCGGCCGGCCGCGCGGCGCCTCGCATAGACCGTCGACACTCACGCATACAGCGACATGTCGTGCGATGGGTGATTATGTTTATTAGGTACTTTCGTGTTATTCTGAAATACTGTCAAAACATGTTATAAATAAAAGCTTTATTATATTGACCAAGTACCGTGTAAGCTTCTGAATTTTGACTAGGATGCAAAACTGCACCTTGTATTTTTACATACTAAATGATGATCCGAATGGCACAGCGGTAGTGAGGCTGCCCTACGTTCTTAGGGTCCCGTTCTCGAATCCCGGTAGGGGCAAATGTTTGTGTGGGGTACACTATATAAGTACGAAAAACTTTATTCCGAAAGTCACAAATCCGAATTTCAAAATACCGATATTCATAATTCCGAATGGTTCCAAAACTCCTAATATAACAACTCCGATTTATAATTAATCCTACTTTCATAATTCCTAAATTTCAATATTTTGAACGTTCATAATTACTATTCTCAAAATTACAATTTCAATTTCAGTAGTCCGACTTATTGATATACGAAATATTAAAAATACGAATCCGATACGATTTTATTTTTTATTTTATTTTATTATAATTAATCAAATTTATCTTTCATTATAGTACTCACCAAATCTTCTACAACCATTCTTTAAATTCTATAGAATGATTATCGCCTGCCTTAGTCATACATTCATAACAAATATACCTAAGTGTATTAGTGTTTACAGCCAATAGTGCAGTGGACTACACATCAAGCTATACGTTTTTGTTGCAAATTAGCTCTTATTACCAGCACGCCAATAATATTTAAACTACTGATTTATTTATACTGTGGCGTAGTCGCCCGCCGCCATAGGTCACCGGAGTTCTTATCGCGACGGCTCCTGTGCAACGCGGGCGCAAGCCGTCTCGGTGCGTAAAATGCCTAAACTTTCGGAATAAGGGGGCCCTTAACCTTTTTTATTATACAGTGTGTTTGCTTAACGATTTCTGATACTTTAAGGGCAAATTATATGCTCATTTCTATCGACAAATACACGTTAAATACTACTAACCTAACAATGTCAGGCAAGTAATTTTTTTTTAATCGGCTGTTCTAGGGTACCTATGTTCAATGATATGCTGTTGTTGCTTTGAATCTAAGATACCTACAGACATGCAAGTGACCTTACTGCAAGGGTAAACACCGAAGCTATCGAATAAAATTTTCCTGAATAATATGCAGAAGAGCCTTAAAAATTATCATTTTTTACACATTTTCTACTCTAGTGCAAAATTAACCATTGAATGTTGCATATGTTTTTTATGTTTAATCAGAAGTATTTGAGTCAATCTACAAAATATTGACTCTACACCCATTATTATACGAGTATAGCCCCGCCCCAGTACATAGACTCCACAACGTTGCAGGTACCCCGTTCTTTGTTGAGCAGGTAGGCCACTGTACGTCTCACTATTTGTGCTAATGGATGCATTGAGTTGTGTAGGGGTCATCCTGCACTATTAAATGCACCCATTAGCACAATGTTTCAAATGCGTTTGACATTGAATCCTACAGTTGAGAGTGATTTTTCACTATTCACTTGTAGTTTACTTCGATTTGCTTTGTTGTATAGCCAGAATCAGACTGACTGCTCCAGACAAGAAGGCTGTTGTAGAGTCCCCGCAAGGGGTTGGCGGTCACGGGGCGTCAACAACTGGCCACGGAGTCTCTACGTTGGTCTGTGAATACGGGCCCGTCGTTGGTTGGCCTGTTGAGGCATTGGCCGGTGGACGCGCGTACTACAACGCGTGCCCATGCATGTGGTTGCACAGACTAACTGCTCACACTGACTGCACACCCGACGGCTATTTATATGCCGACCGATCCTTCAAGAAAGTTCCACAACATTCTAGAACTTTCTTCACAGGTCATTAGTGGAACTTTCTAGGATTATTCTCGAATCTTCTCCTCAACAGTCCCATAGTGGTACATTCTAAACTCGAACGTTACCTAAAATGTTCTTGTCCCTCAAAGTGCGGGCAAATCAAAATTTGAGCTCTCATCTCACACGGTCTTAAAGTAATTATATAGTCATAAAATCCTATTATCAAATTAAGCAAATCGGCAACGGCCTGTTCTTAGTGGAAATAAAACTAAACTCACCATTTAGGCCCCTCACTGCTAGTGCAAGTGTTGCGATGCAGAAACCTCGCAGACTGATCATAGTGGTATAATAATATTGCTCTCCTTATCGATCTTACGCACGTCGAGTACAAGCGCTGTCTTCAATCTGTGGAAGTTTTAAAAATGGAAATAATAACAGAATCAGTTGTCCAAGTGCTACATGTTTAAGTCATCGTGGTGAGAGTATCAGTCAGCTAGCAAGCGGTGAGCGCAGAGTCTAGCTGACTTACCATTTCCAGGTCCTGAGTGCGGTGGGCGTGTGGTATCGCAATACGATATTTTAGATCTCTGCCCTACCAATTGGTTCCACCAGTGCGACAAAGTTGGAAATTGGGTTTGCACTTTGTATGTACTAGTTTTCAGTGGTAAAAAATATACTAGGACTGAAAGTTTTGCGTTTTATTTTTTTTTCCGCTGTGCACCGCTGCTTGCTTGGTTGCCGAGTGTGGAGGCTGGCCTAAACAAATAAGAAATATCTCCTCTCCGCTTAACTGTTTCCACTACAGGTAATTGGAGAAAAGAAGTGCAACAACGAAATTCTATAGGTGGTTTACATTACAACACATCTAATCTCGTCTCGTCTCGGCTCCGCTTTGGTTGAGTCCGAGTCATCATCTGCCTAGCCTTTTCCCAACTATGTTAGGGTCGGCTTCCAGTCTAACCGGATGCAGCTGAATACCCGTATTTTACATGGAGCGACTGCCTATTTGACCCCCACAACCCAGTTAGTACTGGGTAATCCGAGCAGAGTATAATAATAAATTTCATATAAATTAATCATCTTTACATAGTATAAAACAATGTCGCTCCCGCTGTTTGTACGCTTAGATATTTTAAACTACGCAAAGGATTTGAATGTAGTTTTTAGCAATAGATAGAGTGATTCAAGAGGAAGGTTTATATGTAAAATGCACTCGAAGCCGGGTCGTTAGTTAACGATAAAATACAAAATAACGATAAATGATATGGTATTTTCCCTGGACCTAATCGTGAATAAGAAAACCAGTTCGTGTTCAATTATAAACATTCCAGATTTGACCTCACAGAGCAAATTATTATAAACACAAATAAAATGTCATAAATAACGAACTCGGTACCTACCTACCAAACGGCTTGGTACGTGACGATGGCAAGAGACCAGACGGCATGACGTTAGTGCCTTGGAAGGTGGGTAGGCCTTTGGTGTGGGACGCAACCTGTGTCGACACCCTTGCGCCACTCACCTTTCAAGCACGGCGGGCTGTGCAGGCGCTGCTGCTGCGGCTGCTGAGATCCTCAAGCGGCGCAAATACAATGCAACCTTATTGGTAACTACAGTTTTGAGCCGTTTGGGGTCGAAACGCTCGGGTCATGGGGCCCGAGTGCGCGTCTCCTTTTTAAGGAAATCTCTCACCGACTGGTCGACACTTCGCGTGACCAGAGGGCTGGCTCTTTCTTTGGCCAAAGAATTAGCATTGCCATTCAGCGTGGCAATGCTGCCAGTCTTCTGGGCACGTTTCCAGATGACAGCGATGCGGAGGAGTACTTTGACGCCTAAGTGTCCTATTGTCGTCGTTGTTTATATTTTCTTACTTTTAGTCTTATTTTTATCATTAGTTTAGTTCTATTTGTAGTCTGTATATAATGTAAATATGTTAACTGACTTATCCTACCTACATGTTGTTATTACATCGCATTAGTCATGTAAATATCTCTCATTTTTTTACTTTTACAATAACTGTAATTAATGTTAATCTGTAATTATATCAAAAAATCTGTCCATTTTTTTTTTTTTCGAATGGGGTATCATCAAATGACCCCCTTTCCCCCGCCCCCCACTCTGGGCGGAGCGGAAGGGAATGTCAGACTTGTACTGACTAAAACCCATCCATGTTCCTTATGGATGAATGGGATTTACTAATTAAACAGACTGCCTAGTTTAATTCAGAAACAAAAATTAAAAACCGGCCAAGTTTGAAGTCGCAAAGTGAAGGGCTGCCAGCTAAGTAGGGGTCCGCAAGGACCGATGCCTGCCAGGGCTGCGGGACTGTTCGAAAGAGATACCGTGGCCCTGGAACACAAAGGGCAAAGAAGGAACATGGATGGGTTTGATTTCCCATCCGAAAAAAAAAAGGGTTGCTAGCTGGAACAAAAGTTTGCATAAACACAATAAATGATACAGGGTGATTTTTTCAAGTGGGCGTGGATGGCCAAATCCGAAAATAATAAATGTGAATCCGGCTTTATTATTTACAGGACTTTAAAACCTCCACGCCCGCTTCAACTTTTCATATTTGAATATTACCTTCACTATAATGTTGATTCCCGGCTGTGTGTGGGACACCTCACTGTGACGATGTCGCGACACTGCACCACGAACTGACTGACATGGACACCAAGCCATCCATGCACATTAATTAACTAGGACTCTATTTATCCTCAAATATGACACATTCATTTCGAATAGTTTATCCTCAAAATTTGAGGATATACTAATTTCTCTTCTATACGGATAGGTATAACGCAATTAATAATTTAAGGCTCTAATTATTAACTGCATTGAACCTATTATCCGTATTATATCTGTCAGATATGTAAGAATTTACTACGTTAGACTACGTTAGGAAATCCGGGCTCTGTACAAGTACACCGTGTGGTGGGTAGACTGGTTAGTAAGTCGCGTGATGTCACCACTGCACACTGGCGCGCTTTCCAATTCATTTTATGTCCGTACTAATGACCGGATCCGACACATGTATATGGGGTCTCAACTCGAAAAAAATATAATTGGTCTTAAAAAAAAAACAGATGGCAGCATATTATGCACCTAACAATAATGAAATTAGCAATCGCTAAATTGCGTTATACGGGAGTGAGAGAGATACCTACACAAAGAGATTGGGAAAATTTGACAGTTTCGGGTAGCTTGATAATCTGGCTTACTACGGATCTAAAAAAGTCTTTATTCACTACGGTCACAACAAAAAAAATCACTAAAATACATAATTTTTTTGACATTAGCACGACTACATTCAGGATTATTACTTGCAGATATGAGCTTTAGATTGGGTTCGAGTGAATCGGTATCTTCTAGGCAAGCGTGCTCCACCCTATGACGCATCATCGCTACACATCAGGCGAGTTGCGGCCAAATGCAAGCTTATTATAAAAAAAACATCATCTTCCGCCTTTTTTTCCATATATGTATATTACTTGGGGTCGGCCAGGTGAGGTCCCAGCCAAAGACTTTGAGGGAGTCACACGCAGGGCCGTAGCCAGGAATTTGGTGGGAGGAGTGACCTTGAACAAAAAAAAGCCAGACAGGGTTCAACCAATGGGTTTAATACTATCAGGAACAATCTCTGGAATTACCCTGGATAACAAAAGTAGATCGGCAGGGGTGGGAGTCAATTAATAAGCACCCACTTAGAACCAAATAAGTTTTCTTTTTGTCTATTAAAGAAATTGTGGAAAAAAATTAAAAGAACGCAGAATGTCAGAGCGAACGAAGCAAGCTTGTGAAAATAACACCATAATTATCAGGTAGGTTATATTTTCTTTTGACATTTCTATAGGAGTTATTAAGAAGACTAATGAAGTAAACTTTTGAAAACTAAGAGGATACAAGAGCAAGCGAAGCGAGGTCGAACATTTTCGAACTCTTCCTCAGTTAAATAAAGTTATTTTTGTTCATTCATACAGAAATGAGAATAAAAGGAAGTCTGTCAACTTATGCAGGTTTGAAAAAGTATAGGATGTATTAGCGAGCGTAGCGAGCTGTTAAATTTTAACACCTCTTCTTCCTATCTCAATGTCAGACGTCACACTGTCATCTACTTCATTTTCTTTCTTAGCATTATTTATTAAAGTAACAAGAACTAGATGCTGTGATCTAAAACAAAAAAGGAATTTGTAATACCTAATAAGACTTTTTAATTACTGGTAGGCTGAAAGACCATAGGCAGAATGCAAAAAAAATATTGACAGTGGCGTCGCGTCGAGATCGCGTCTCGAGAAATGTCTTGACGAAATGGCAACACAAAAATCAGCCATTTTAGTTTTGCGCAAATTGGGTGGGAATTCGAAAAAAGTTAAAAAGAATGGTAAACTTTTATATAATTTTACTTATTATTTAGTGGGTTTAATGGGTTATTACAACAAGATAATTAATAATAGAAAGTGTAAAGTGGTCTTTTTCTGTTATGACGCCTATGATTTCTTCGCCATAGTTTGTTAAGTTTTGGTCTTGCAAATTAGGTGTTTCGTAGCAACCTTGGTTCCTAATGGAAAAGTGTAAGAAAGTTAAGTAACCAACCCGTATATATCCAAGCATTTTATTGGATTACAACAGATCATAATGACTTCAACAAGATTTGAAGATAAACGTGAGTATTTCATATTTTATATGTATAAATTTCAATCAGAAAAAGTATTATTTTACAGCTTTATTAAATAATAAGAGACTAGATACCGTATTCCGTGGTTGATGATAAGTAGCTTACTAGAACAATTGGGTATCAAGGGGAAAAAAATAAAAGCTTGTAAAGTGAAAACCAATTTTACGATGATGTTGTTTTGTTTTTATGTTAATACTGGAAAACAAATGAACATCTTTTGTGTAGCCGGTAAAACGTGACTTTGAAAACTTTCACGACTTTGATATTTACACGAAATGAACTGTTTTACACGATTTCACCCGAAAATTAAAGCAGTAGGTTAATCATTTACTTCTACTAGAAATTTAAATTGTAAGGATACAATTTATCAATTCTTCAGCCACTAAAGTAAACAAAACAACATTGCAAAGTTTACACTGCATTTATTTTCGTCCGAAATGCATTCTAGATAGGTGAGATCATAAAATAAATATTAATGGAATATTATACTTGGTATGTAAATAGAACTAGTTGGGTTACTAGGTTTTTCCACTGGGTATTTCTCAGTAGCAGCCACGGAATCTGGATTCGTGCCCAGGTAACGGCAATAGGCTCGCCCTTTATTACATGGGACTTAAACATAACTGGCGAAATGTGGGTGTACTATAAGGTACACCTCTGCCTGTTACATACTTTTTGTTCAGTTCCCACAAACAAACTGAAAACAGTTTTGTGGGGTAAAAACATTTTAAAATTATAATAAATAAATAAATAAATCATAATTTAGAAATTTAGATAATTATTAAAGTTTTGGAAGGAAAAACATGATGCCTGTAATCCCTGAAGGGTTTCAGCAGCGGTAGTACCTGGTTGTCTACATCCACATTTCACCTGATTTGAGTCCCATGTAATGAGCGGTGAGATTTTGTTACATTATTCAGAGCTTTTTACTAAACTAACAATAGTCTGAGATGATTTAAAAATAACATAAAACCATCTGACTACAAAATGCTCAGCCTAGGTGATGGTAATGGAATTTATCCATTTGCAAAGGTAACTGACGCTTAACATGAGGAAGTTGGCTGGAAGCAAAGAGATTTAAAATAAAATAGGGAGGCTCATGATATGCCTAGTCTTTTCTCAACTATATTGGGGTCAGCTTCCAGTCTAACAAGATGCAGCTGAATATCAGTATTTTACATGGAGCGACTGCCTATCTATTACAGGAAACATCTGCATAAGGATTGCACATAACCGGGAAGTGTGGCAGAAAGGGAGGCCTATACCTAGCAGTGGGTGATTACAGGCTGATATGATGATGACAAACTCCCTATCTATCCTCCACGGTGCAGATACTGGGTAAAACAATACCCCTTCCCTCTTCTTGGTAGGACTTGTTGTCAGGCTTTCAGGCTTCTGATTACCTGTAATGACTGTCAAAGATCTATAAATGACAGCTGGGACCAATGGCTTAATGTGCTTTCCAAGGCACAGAGGAAACTCACTATGTTAGATGGTCATCCATTTGCAGACCAACCTCAGCAAGTGCAGCTTAACATTGAGAATCAAACTGTGCAGCTGTACTTAGCCCGAAAAAAGAATTGTTATAGAAAAAAATAAAACCATGTCTGCGAGTGAGGTCATATTGCGAAAAGTAATTATTAAAACTGTAAAATTGCTCCGACTTGAATTAGTTGGTACATTCTGATTCTTAAATGTGTTTGCAAGGTCCCATCTTTTGTAATCAAAGTGACCTGTGCAACTTCGTCTGCGTCAATAAGAGAGAGACATTTTTCATTGATGGTCCTATTGGTAGTAGCGTGATGTTATATAGCCTATAGTGTTCCTCGATAAATAGGTTATCCAACAGTAAAAGATTTTTTTTATTCGAACCAGAAGTTCCTTAGCGCGTTCAACCCAACAAACTCTTGGTCTTTATTTATTAGTATAGATTTTCTATGGCCAGAAGTGTCCTCCAAACATCAATTATATTTTTAATCTCATTGTACAAAAGTAGCTTAGATATATTGTAATGATTTTCATTACTAATCTGCAATAACCCGCCGCACCTTTTGCTTTTCTTGTATGCTGTCGTACGTTTGTTGATTTACAGTCTCAAACATTAGGTTAGTGTTCGCATGCAGTACTGCTGAGGTAAGCATGAGGGCCCTGGGTTCGACTCCTAGGTCGGGTAACAGGCCTGTAGTCTGGATTTATGTTTGGTAATGGCAGTTGGCTTCCCGTATAAGAATAAAAATTAACTGGCAAAATGCCTAAGTAACACCTCTGTCTAATCCGTCGGGAGAACTTGTATATGATTTAAAATCTATGTTTCTGCGTCTTTTGTCAAGCGGTTGCAAATGCTACTGCTGAGCATGAGGTCCTGGGTTCGATTCTCAGGTCGGGCTTAGTGTTATTCGGTTTTTATATCAGGAATTTCTTAGTAGCAGGCCTAAAAACGTGTTGTAGCCTCAGGATCTAGACATAAAAAAATTTAAAAAGTTAAACAAACGAAATGAATATTTGATTTAAAAAAAAAACATTTTTGGTTTTGTTATCTTTTGCTAGAACATGAAGATTTTGTGGGCTGGATACTCGTGAACAGGCCAAATATAATTATCATGGTAAAACTGCTTTTTTCTAAAAGTAACCTGCTAATTTAAGTGTTTGTCCATGTACTTTGTTTATAGTCTTCAATAATGCAATTTTCAGAGGGTACTGCAATCTTTTAAATTGGAATGGTACATGATCTGTCAGAATTATCAAAATTCGGGGAATCAAAACATTTTTTCCTTTTGTTATTTCTGATGTACATAATTCAATCAATCAATCAACTTTATTTTTCTGACCACAATATACACAAATTATTTTACATCGGTCAGATTCGACAATAATTACCTTTTGCTTTTACAATATTCTGTACCTCAAGTGTGTAATGTGTAACTGTGTGCTGTTACATAATCTTCGCGCATCATGATTACGCATTACCAGGACCGGAACACCAACTTTCAGCTGAGGCTAAAACTCTAAAGAGTTGAATAACTTAGCAGAGCATGATATTACTTGTGCGGTATCCGTGACATTGTTTACCGAGAGATACTGCACAGCATCAACAGCTTGTGATATAATGTTTCCACTGATGTGCCGCACATTTGTCGCTTCTGAAATTTCCCTTTCTCACATCCATTCCCCAATTCCTATTCATTTGCAGATCGGGATAGACGTTGGTTTTTAGGTCTTCCGTCTTATTACACAATTCGCTGTTTAATGTTATACTCATCATCATCTGCCTAGCCTTTTCCCAACTATGTTGGGGTCGGCTTCCAGTGTAACCGAATGCAGCGGAATACCAGTATTTTACATGGAGCGACTGCCTATCTGACCTCCATAACCCAGTTAGTACTGGGTAATACGATACCCCTTGGTAAGACTAGTTGTCAGAATTTTTGGCCACTGACTACCTGTACGACTGTCAAAGATCTACAGATGACAGCCGGGACCAACGGCTTAACGTGCTTTCCGAGGCACGGAGGAAACTCGGTATGTAATGGGCGGTCACCCATCCACAGACCAAACTAGGTAAGCACGGCTTAACCTAAAAATCGACCCGAGCGACTGTTATTATTTAGCCACGAGCTCCTCGTTTAATGTTATACTATTCTATTCAATACTGTCTTGATGGTATAATGGGTTGCAAGCTCTAATGCTGAGCATAAGGTGCTGAGTTTAATTCCCGGGTCGGGGAAAGAGTTATTGAGCCTGGATTTGTGCCTGGTTATAGGCAATAGACTTAACGGTCAAAATGTAGGCGTATTATTGGGTACACGTCTGCCTTACCCTTCCAGTCTTACAGGCATGGTGTTATGTCATTAAACCGTTACTATCTGGTGCCAACTTGCCGTAGTACGATCTTCGTCAATTTTTAGAAAAGCTGCTGCATATTGCTCCGTTTGTGTATCGTTGTTTTTCTAACTTCAAAATATAATCAATCAGTTTAATGTTATCAATTTATTGCCATTAATTTGAAATACTCTATAGCGCCGCTTTTGACCACGGGGTACCTACCTACATGTTTACCAAGTCAATAAGTGACTTAAATTGACTTGACGGAGAGGACCCATTTTAATGACCACGTTTTCAATCATTTGAGTCACTTGGAAAGAGCTACATAAAAATTTGAATATTAATGTGAATTTTTAAAATCATCCCCATTTTACCCCCTTTGTTTGACAACATCAGTAAACTACTTAATTCTTTATTTCTTACCAAGAGCATTAATCTGGATTATCATAACCCTAACTTAGGAAATTATGAGTTTTCCATACTAACTTTTTCCCTTATATCATCTCTTGTGATTATTTTTGGGACATAAAGTATCCTATGTCTTACTACTAGTATGCAATCTATTTCCTTGCTAAATTTATTGAAATTCATGCAGCTGTTTAGGCGTAGAAAGGAAACAGAAAGGCAGACAGAACCACTTTCGATATTTTCTTTAATAATATTTATCGATACTATTCACTTTACTATCTTGAAAAACAGTTGAGAAAATGAAGAAAAGAGATATGCAAACCATAATAAATTAAAAGCATATATAAAATATTTTTATAAATATTTAGTACTTAATCTTACTGCATAAAAAATCAAAATCGTCACAAAAAGCGAAGATTCGTTAGGGTTCGAACTTGCGAACCGTTGTTTACGTGTTGTGGTCGTGGAACCGTTAGGCTGTTTACTTCGCTAACAGCTGGTTTAAAATAGCCGTTCCAATGCATGTCATGACTGAAACGGTAAGCAGTTGAAGAATGCTTATTTAATGCACCCCTAAGCACTAAGCGGTATGATATATAGCCTTTGTCCTTCTCCAGGGAGCAAACTATCTCATTGCCTAATTTTATCGATATCTGTGCCGCCGTTTGAACGGAATCATCCCGTGTAGCGGTGATCAGTGTAATAGTGAAACTGAAACATTCCGTATAACAGTGATCAGAGTAATAGTGAAGCCGAAAGACCCGTATAGCGGTGATCAGTGTAATAGTGAAACTAAAACATCCCGTATAGTGGTGATCAGTGTAATAGTGAAACTGAAACATTCTGTGTAGCGGTGATCAGTGTAGTAGTGAAACTGAAACATTCCGTATAGCGGTGATCAGTGTAACAGACTAAAACTGAAACATCCCGTATCGCGGTGATCAGTGTAACTGTCAAACTGAAAAATCCCGCATAGCGGTGATTAGTGTAACTATCAAACTGAGACATCCCGTATAGCGGTGATCAGTGTAACTTTCACCCTGAAACACAGTGTAACTGTGATCAATGTAACTAAAAAGCTGAAACATCCCGTATAGCGGTAGTAATTTTATCTTACCATTTCTCACCTAAACAGCTGCACGGATTTCGATAAAATTGGACAAGGAGATAAATTGCGTCCTGGAGAAAGACTAAGACTACAAATTTTCACGCTACTTGCTTAGGGAGATGAGCAATAGTGCATTATTTACACATTCTTCAACTGCTTACCGTTTCAGTCATGACATGCATTAGAACGGCTATTTTTGACCAGCTGTTGACGAAGTAAACTTCCTAACGGTTCCACGACCACCCTGTAAACAACGGTTCGCAAGTTCGAACCCTAATGAGTCTTCGGTTTTTGTGACGATTTTAATTTTGTATGCAGTAAGATTACTAAATATTTATAAAAATATTTTATACATTCTTTTAATTTATTATATCTTTTTATTTTTATACCTCTTTTCTCCATTTTCTTAACTGTTTCTCAAGAAAGTAAAGGGAATGGTAACGATAAATATTGTTAAAGAAAAAATCGAAAGTGGTTTCGCCTGCCTTTCTGTTTCCTTTTCACGCCTAAACAGCTGCACGGATTGCGATAAAATTTGGCAAGGAAATAGATAGCATCTTACATAGTAGGACATGGAATACTTTATGTCTCAAAAAAATACTTAAGCGATGATATAAGGGATGAAAGTTTGTATGGAAAACTAAATTTCTTAAATTAGGGATATGATAATCCAGATGTATGCTCTTGTTAAGAAATAAATAATTACGTAATTCAGTGATTTTGTAAAATTATCACTCAAGAGGGTAAATAAGATGATTTTTTAAATTCACAAGTGACCCAAGGGATTGAAAACGTGGTCATTAAAATTGGCACTCTTCGTCAACAGTCAATTTATATCACTAATTGACCTGGTAAACATGTAAGTATTCCATGGCCAAAGCGGCTCTATAGAGTATTTCAAATTAATGGCGATAAATTGATAACATTAAACTGAATAATTATATTTTGAAGTTAGAAGAACAACAATACATAATCGGAGCAATATGCGGCAGCTCTTCTGAAAATTGACGAAGATCGTACTACGGCAAGTTGGCGCCAGATAGTGACGGTTTTAATAACGGTAACAACATGCCTGTAAGTATTGAAGGGTAAGGCAGACGTGTACCCTATAATACGCCCACATTTTGCTAGTTATGTCTATTGCCACTAACCGGGAAAAAATCAAGACTCAATAACACTTGCCTCAACCCGGGAATCAAACCCAGTTCCTTATGCGCAGCAGTAGCACTTGCAACCCATTCACTATACCAACGAGACAGTATTGAATGGAATATTATGATAACATTAAACAGCGATTTGTGTAATTAATTATTAATAAGACGGAAGATCTGAAAAACAACGTCTATCCCGATTTGCAAAAGAATAGGAATTAGCGAGTGGTTGTGATAAAGGGAAATTTCTGTAGCGATAAATGTGACAATTTGTGTAACATTTCATCACGAGCTGTTGATGGTATGGGGTATCTCTCGATAAACAATGTCATAAATACTGCACAGGTAACATCGTGCTCTGCTAAGTTATTCAACTGTTTAGAGTTTTAGCCTCAGCTGAAAGTTGGTGTTCCGGTCCTGTTAATGCGTAATCTTGATGCGCCAAGACTATGTTATGGCACATGGTTACACATTACACACTTGGGGTATAGACTGTTGTAAAAGCAACAATTATGCATGTCAGGAATAAAAGGAAAAAATGCTTTGATTCCCCGTAATCTGATAATTCCGACAGATCACGTACCATTCCAATTTAAAAGATTGCAGTACCCTCTGAAAATTGCTTGATCGACGACAAAGAACAAGAACAAACATTTGAAGTAGCAGGTGTAGGTTTAGAAAAAACATAACTGTTTCCCATGATAATTATATTTGGCCTGTTCACGAGTATCCAGCCCACAAAATCTTCATGTTCTTTGCAAAGGACGGCAAAACAAAAATGATATTAATCTTTTTTTTTTAACATGAGATATTCATTTCGTTCGTTTAAATGTTTGCATTTCTATTTGCAAAAAGAGGCTACAACACGATTCCAGGCAAATTATAGACATTATTAATTCTCTGTCTACGCCAATTGAAGTCATCTGAAAGCGTGAATTATATTTTTGATTTTGTTCAAAAGAAACGAGATATTTATTGCTTTCGTTTAAAAGTAGTTTTAAAAAGTACCTCTTGCACATCAAGCATTGATAGTTTAAATTTTTGTGCCGTAACAGCACATACCAGGAGTTTCCTTTTCCAACGTTTAAGATATTACACACTAATCCATACTCCCGCACTATCCAAATCCACACTAATATTATAAATGCAAAATTTAAAGAAACTCAGTCTGTCTGTTACCTTTTCAAGCATAACCCGTTGAACAGAATTGGATGAGGCAAAAGAATAGTTCACATAGGTTAGGGCTGGATACTTTTTATCGCGATAGTACTAATTTCCGTGAAATAATTTCTGATCAAGGTCGAAGCGAAGCTGCGTGAAAATGATAGTCGGCTAGGCATAATCATATCACTAATCAGTATCACGCTATTTACTATGGGTGTGGGGGATTAATATTGCGTTATATCCTAATTATTCAACAGCTAACAGCGAGATTGTAATTTAAGGAGAAAACAAATTAGAACATTGCTGATTAGTAGGCACATAATGAAAGAGTGACAAAAAATCTTTTTTTTTTCAACAAGGAACTCATTTTAAAATAAAATATGTAATAAACAATATGGTGGACATTTAGGCAAGTTGTGGCCACCTCTTAACCTATGACACATAATGTCCGATTTAGACACAGGACTGTTTAGCACTTTTAAGAATTCCGGACAGAGAAGATCGCAAAAGAGCGGAACCCGAACCGGTTTAAGCAGTATGTCTGTCGGTATGTCACCTCACGCACACACAAAATATCGTTTCAGACGTGCGTGAGTCCGACTCGAACTTGTATGGTTTTCGAAGATAATATTTGCGCATTGTCCCTTACCTACATTATTTAACCCTATCGGTTGGTCTATAAATTAATTGACTGATCGTTTTTGCACCTAATATCACTTTTACATTGCACTTACACGGGCAATACATTTGCGCAAATGTGCCTACATGGGTCCTCTGAGCAATGGCATGCCAGTGTTAGTGCAAGATTTTCAGGCGCCGTGCGGCAGGGCCCATCTTCAGATGCAAAGGCATTCTATACTTTGAATAACTTGGTAATTGGAGTGAAGATGGTATGATACTTCTTTTATTTTTTTTCTAGTAACTGACTTTAAGGATATGGGTTGAGTCAGCATTGGTCAATGACCTGGGTAATGATGCCGCAAGATTAGTTAAGAGAATGTGTGTTCACCTATGTACTTTATCTTACTCTTAGAAAATGTTCCGTGCAACTAAATAAATGTTTTCTTGTATAAAAGGTAATAGTGGAGACTGGAGACCTAGTGGTAACGGCGGCCCCGAGTAACGAGTTCCCAAGTTCTTTTTGTGCATTTATTTCATCACCTCTTTTCTCAAAAAGGTGAACGGATTTTAACAGACCAATGCGAAGACTTGTGGCATCCCTCAACTTGCACTGGGACTGGGCTCGCATTGTGGACTTCGACTTCTGTCCACTCACAAAGACCTGTCCTGGTAGAGAACATTATAGACTTATTTTAATCATGTTTTTTTCGAACCAGTTATCTCTAAAATCCTGAAATATTTTCAAGTTTCGTGATAAACTTGTGGAGATGGTATTTTTAAATTTAAATATTTTTAGGTTGGTACGCACGACGACCAATTCAGCCGATCTCTCATTGTACATGAAGCTCATACAAACCGAGGTCAGGTTATAGTGAATATGTGTCATAGCTTGATGTGTTGCCGTGTTTACACTCCATTTATTACTTTCTTGCTTAGAAACACGGAACTCGGAAGCTGTAAAAAAAACAAATCCTTTTCCATTTTCTATGTTCCTTTTCCAGCTTCTGTTCATAATACCAGTCTTACAGGTTTTTGGGTGAGCGTTTGGCGCGTTTGCTGGGCGGTCTGCGACGCTGCCTCTCCTCCACAGACTGCACGAACTGCTCCAGTGCCGAACTGCCGACACAAAATTAAGAGAAAGTACTGTTCTGTATTATGTTGAAGAATAAAGAAACTATGAGTGAATCGTTGTTAGTATTTTTTATTCAGAGCAAGCGGCGATCTCACATTGCCGCAGGATATGATAGGATACAAAGCCTATACGTAGAATTGTGCATTCGAATTAAAAGTACAGACGCCAGCACTTCAAGCTACCCGAAACAGTAAAATTTTCCCAATCAACGTTGAACCTAATGCTACAGCGATAAAGTTGAAAATCTATTAAAGAAATTTGACATTGTAGTAGCTTGACGTGCTGGCGTCAGCACAAAGTGAAGCGAGATGGCGGCGTTAGTTCTAATTATGGCCACGCACCAAAAACTCGAGTAGCTAAAATAGCTTGGTGACAGGGGCATGAATTTAGTACCTATTACTTCCATGCTTGGTGTATACTAAGGAGAGCACTAACCGTGGAGGTTTGCTTCGCCGACATAATTTGCTTGTAAAAGGGGACCTTGGACGATTAACAAACTGGCATCTTGCTTTAGGGGAAAGCGCTAAGGTTGGCCGTGAAATCGCAATTACGTTTTTAGCAATTTGTACCTCAGTACCAGATTGTATCATCATCTGCCTAGCCTCTTCCCAACTATGTTAGAGTTGGCTACCAGTATTTTACGTGGAGCGACTGCCTATCTGACCTCCACAACTCAGTTAGTACTGGGTATCGATAGTTGTGACTTTCGGGCCACTGACTACTGGTAATGACAGTATCAGATTGTATACATGGTGTAAATAGACCTTTCACATAGCCGTCAATCAAGCATTCTGTACATCAAACTAAGTAACTTTACGCAAAAATCATTGCTGGGAATCGACTTTTTTTTTTGGAGTGAAAAATGAGTGCGTAGTTGTAGCGGAAAAATGTCTAATTTCTTCATTTCAGTTTAGCAGATATGTGTATGACGTCGTGTAATTGTGTATGGTAAGTACAAATTTGTGTATCCAACCATTGGGGAGCTATTTAACAAAAACTGTTTCCGCTGGAACTACGTCATCCCAGCGGCACTTTTTTTTTCTATGGACGTGTAAGAAAAAAAATACATACAATAATTAGTGTGTAACGAGAGGTAAATGTGTATGTTTAAATGAAATTTGTGTGTTGTAAAACTGCGAAGATAATCAATTTGCCGCTGCGCTGACGTTTGCCTATTTGATGAAAATTATATAAAACGGTTTACTGCAGAGTTGTTATTTTGTAAGCACGTTGCTTTGAATTTGTGTGTAATGTTTGTGAAAACAGTAAACTTACCCTTCAATAGATATACACGTAAAAGTAAAATAAGGTTATTAGGTCCAAGTACTTAAAATAGGAACTCTAGAGCCTAACTTATAACGTTTATTTGTATCTTGTAAGGGTCTACAATGTCTTGCCAAGTTTCATTTATCTGCTCTTAGTAATTAATGAGCAACGGTTTAATTAACTACGTCTGGACCACTATATTGTATGACATCCGATTGTAGAACTTTTTAATGGAAAAGCAAAACAAAACATATTCCGATATTTTGTGTATTAATGCAACTATTCACATGTAAAATTTCAGCTCATTACACTAAATAATTAAAGAGATATAATACAAATACCAGAACAACCGCAATACATAGATAAACCGACCAAGTTTGAAAGGCTACAAAAAAGCGGCCGTGCAGTATATAGAGGTAACGTTCTAAATTTACCAGTGTTGTGTACCATTATTGAATTGGTACAGGTGGGCACACAATTTTTGAACAAGTAACCAATAACTTTCGTGATAAAAATAGTACCTCACTTGGTTTTTCTTAAATTTACGAAATTATTACAAAAAATAATAGAAATAATTATTTTTGTAATAATTTCAAAATTTGAGGTGGCCCAGTGGTGGAGACCCCGACTTACGAGCAGTAAGTTGTGGGTTCGAACCCAGCCAGGCGCATTACTTTGTGTAAGTTATTTCATCACCACTGCTCTCAAAAACGGTGAAGGAAAACATCGTGAGGAAACCGGCATGTCCTAGAACCAAAAATTCAAAGACATATGACATCTACCAACCCGCACTGGGCCCGCGTGGTGGATTATAGCCCATTCCCTCTCATATAGAGGAGGCCTGCGTCCCAGCAGTGGAAACATTAATAGGTTGATTATGTTTATGATGAGAGCCTCTTATATATTATAAATAAGAGCCTCGATCAATTCCTGAGGAGGCTCTCATTAAGCAACTGGATCAAGGGCTTTTTTCAGAAAACGGACTCCTGGACACGCCTTGTATTGTTAGGAGGTTCCTCTCTCTGGAGCTCTGACTGCCGGTAGCTTGGCTGCCCAACTTAAATGGGACTGGGCAGGACATGTCTGTCGCATTCCGAACGAACTGTGGGCCCGTAAAGCTCAGGATTGGTGCCCTGAAACATTGATGCGGGGTCGCGGCAGACCACGAAGGAGATGGCGGGACGACCTGGATGTCTTCCTTGAGAATTGGAAAGAAGTAGCACAGAAGCGTGACCTTTGGAAGGAGTGGAGGGAGGCCTTTGCCCAGCAGTGGGACAATGTGGGCTAACTATTATATAATAATGTGACATGATTGGAAGATAAACAAGGTAAGATCAATTGCGTACTGCAGAGTTAGCTTTTTGCGGAAACCTCTAAAGCCATATTCTTCTTTTAAATTGTCAACTTCAAAGTCAAATTGAAACTTTTTTAGACAGATGGTCGTTTTGTCATTTTTTTCATTCGTGTACCAAGCTTCAAAAAGCTATGTATTGATGCGAAAAATGTAATGGTAATATAATTTAAAGCCCTAATGGCAATTTATTAAAATCGTCTGTTTGTCATCACTCATGTGATGTTTTTAAATTTTTTTGAACATCCTATTTATCGTAGTATTTTTCTCTTCCTGATTATCTTGTCTTATCTTTTATCTTGTGAATTATACCAAACGCGCCTAAAGGACTTGGTTGTTTTGCTAATATGACTATCTCGGCGTTCGACTTTGTAACATATAAGTACATACTAAGAGTGATATCTGTATTTCCAGTGCATATTACCATTTATATTATTATGTGCTAGAACATAGGTAGGTTACGTAGTTACTACACTACACTTCAAACCAACCTTAACAATTGAGTCAATTATTACTGATCTGCGATTCTATGTCATTATATTTGTTGCTGTAAAAGGTCGAACGAGAAGACCAACTCCCGAAAATTTACTCGTAAAACCTAAGATTTACCTATTTTGGGCTTATACAGTAGGCAATACATTTGTTATATTTATTTTAAAAAAAAACTGATTATTTATATCAATGTTATTAGGTATTACTTTGTTAATATTGTTGTTTTTTTTAAATTTTAATTAGTCATTAACTAATAAATACTTTTAAGAGTAAAAAGTTATTACAGTTGTTTTATTCTCTGCTAAAGTATTGTGTACGCACCTGTACGAAACTTTTAAACACTACTAACTACTATACTGGAAATTTTAGAACGTTACCTCTATATACAGCAAGGCCGCTTTTCTTTAGCCTTTCAAACTTGGTCGGTTTATCCATGTATTGCGGTTGTTCTGGTATTTGTATTATATCTCTTTAATTATTTAGTGTAATGAGCTGAAATTTTACATGTGAATAGTTGCATTAATACACAAAATATCGGAATGTTTTGTTTTACTTTTCCATTAAAAAGTTCTACAATCGGATGTCATACAATATAGTAGTCCAGTCGTAGCTAATTATACCGTTGCTCATTAATTACCAAGAGTAGATAAATGAAACTTGGCAAGACTTTGTAGACCCCTTACAAGATACAAATAAACGTTATAAGTTAGGCTCTAGAGTTCCTATTTTAAATACTTGGACCTAATAACCTTATTTTACTTTTACGTGTATATCTATTGAACGGTATGTTTTTTTCAAATTCTGTTTTCACAAACATTACACACAAATTCAAAGCAACGTGCGTACAAAATTACAACTCTGGAGTTTTTTCGTTTTATATAATTTTCATCAAATAGGCAAACGTCAGCGCAGCGGCAAATTGATTATCTTCGCAGTTTTATGACACACAAATTTCATTTAAACATACACATTTACCGCTCGTTAAACACTAATTATTGTATGTATTTTTTTTCTTGTACGTCCATAGGAAAAAAAAGTGCCGCTGGGATGACTTAGTTCCAGCGGAAACAGTTTTTGTTGAATAGCTCCACAATGGTTGGACACAAATTTGTACTTACCATACACAATTACACGACGTCATACACTAAATATCTGCTAAACTGAAATGAAGAAATTCGATATTTTTCCGCTGTGACGCACGCGTGAAAAATCACGTTTTACGGTAGGACTCGATGGAATGCACTCAAAGAATGGTGCTGATGGATGGATTGAATAGTACGGGGGTCGAGGAGGTGTGTAAAATAAAAATTTTACATTAAAAACATGTATTTAAAAAAAAACTTGTGAAAAAGTTGGAACTTTGACTCCCAATATCTCCGTAACTAGAAGGTTCCCAGGGGCTGCAGTCTCGACATAGATAGCGACAAAAATCGGTCGTTAAGTCATAACGATGTCAAATTTCTTTAATAGATTTTCAACTTTATTTCGAAACCTTAAGGTTTAAAATCTATTAAAGAAATTTGACATCGTTATGACTTAACGACCGATTTTTGTCGCTACAGGTATGGTCTAGAACAAAAAAAAAATCGCAAAGACGGGGAGAACATAATATTATTATTTTGTTAAAAATGTCATGCAACCGTAAAAAACGTATCTAAATAATTACAATCTAATTGCCTTGACTGCATCGTTGGTTAAGTGGTCGCAAGCGCTACTGCAGCTGAGCACGAGGTCCCGAGGTCGAAAATTAACTGTAAGAACGCCAGCACATCAAGCTACTACAATCTGTCAAATTTCTTTAATAGAATTTCAACTTTAGGTTCAAGGTTGATTGGGAAAATTAAACAGTTTCAGGTAGCTTGATGTGATGTACTATTAACTAATTTAGGCATTGTCTGAAGTAAGTATACGAATTTTATGTAAAGTTTCAATATTGTTTTGATCGCTGCATAATTTATATTACACAATTTTTGGTGGTAACATCGTAAGTAAACCTTAAAAATTAGTACATTCGCTTTCGATTGGATTGTTTGTGAATAGCAATGCAGACCTAAGACACGCTAGCGACTCACTGGGGTTTTCAAAACTCAACTCCATACAAAGATTGGCGATTGGCCTTGGATTATCTGCTAATGTAATTTTCATTGCCGATCTAATTTGATTTCGACGAATGTGTAATACTAATATCCTTCACAACAGCCATCTATGGGTGACATGAGTTCCTAGATGTCGTTCTAAAAGACATGTACTTCAACAAATGCAAAAATAAAAAAAAGTATTTGTCGTGTTGTCAAAAGAGTTCAATACAAGCAAAATTGAATGTCGAAACTTTACTATGAAATTATCAGTAAACGACGATATTAATCAACCGGACCATGTAAATTAAACATGCGATAATAAAGAATTACAGCTTTCAAGTCATACGCTCCGAGTTATTCGTACATTTTCGTTGTTGGATCTAAAATAAATATTCGCAAGGATGGATGGAACTTGGGTTCTCATTTTACTTGCTCTGGTGATGTTAGTGGGGTCCTATGTCGCTGGAAGCATACCCTTGAACGTGAGCATGTCCGAGGTAAGCGATATATTTCAAGTCTAAGCTCCTAAATAGAAAAAAATAGGCAAAAATAATGACCATCTGGGGATTACGTTTTGGTCTATTTAACTAATATACTGCAATGAAAAACAATATTGTTGATCATTGCACAATTTGATATATTGTAAAATGTTGGGTGAATATACACTACACTAAGTGCCACCAATAAAAACATGTAAAATTTGGAAAAAACCAGAGGAAGTGTAGTTTATCATACTTTGTAGCTATGTTTGCAAATACGTTTACTTTATACTGCCTTGTTGGCATAGTAGTTTAACTGCTGAGCAAGGGATTTCTTGTTCAATACTCAGGTGGTGCAGAGTTATAAAGTTTTTCCCTGCAGGCAGCTTGTAGCCTTAGCACCTGGTAAATAAAAATATGCTTGCTCTTTTATTTCATGAAACTGAAATTCTGGTTAGTTAAGCGTGTACTAAATACCCCTGCCTTACCCTTTGATTATGTACTGAAATGTATGACAATGTGATGAACCCTTTTAGTAATATTATCAATGTAAATGATAATATAGAAAAAAAAATAAAGGAAAGAATATATTTGTTTGTTTTAGGACAAGCTCCAAAAAGTAACAGTATTTGGAGCGGGTCTCCTCGTTGGTACAGCTCTAGCAGTCATAATACCCGAGGGAGTGCGGTCACTATTCAGTGAGCGTTCACATCCAACAGTTGTGACAAAAGATTTCACAGCAGAACCACCTTCGCATGAGGATGATCTACATTCTGTTATTGGGATATCTCTTGTCCTAGGTAAGTCAAAGCTATTACAATTCCTAAGGTCTCTCAGCGTTTGCTGCTCAGTGCTGATCCTTAGTAGCCGTTCCTTCAGGGCTTGTTCTCAGGTTGGGCAAATTGTTGATGGGTTTTTCAGGAAATTTACTGAAGTAGCCAGGAGTCTGGATTTGTGCCAGGTTGATGGCAGTAGGCTCAGCCCTATTATGCGACTAACATAACTGGGCAAATTTGAATGTACTAGAGTAACTAGGGTAAAACCCTGCCTTACCCTTCGTGGACCACAGGCCCGACATTTAATTATGTAGAACATTCGAATCTTGCTGTGTGATGCAACCTAATGCAGTAAAGTATGCTCTGCACTCAGCTGCCTGACTTACTGCCTTGACTTTGACAAACTCAACCTGTTTGATCATATTTATCAATTGAGTAAATAGCTGGAATAGACAACTAATTGTCACTTAATCAATAACCTAAGTTTACATTTGGTTTACCAAAACAAAATAATACATCCAAACAATCATACATTTTGGTCTTAGTCACACTGATTCATCGTTGTTATTTAAATTTTCATGAACTATCTACATATTTGTAAATGTGATCGTCAAGCTATCAACAACATAAAGTTTAATGATTATCATCATCAGTTTAGAACAGTGCACTGCTAGGCTTATAATTTAGTCGAAAATCTGGTATAGCTTTGGTTTATTGTCTTTTCCTTTCTACGGTAGTAGTTTTATACATCTCAAATTATTAAAAAAGCAGCAGTAAAACAATGTTTTATAACAACTTTCAAAATGTAGCTGAGACAGACTGGATGCGGAAACCGAAGATCTGGATGACGTGCCGCAACTTAGGAGAGGCCTATGACCAGCTGCAGTGGAGTGCAATAGGAAATAATGAATTCAGTCAAATGTCCCTAATTGAAGCTGTCGGTACAATAATATTGTTATTTCAGGGTTTGTGTTTATGCTGCTGGTGGACCAATTGTCTTCGCGCTACAATGACCAGAGCAATCCCGTGGAGAAGAACGTCACAGCCACCGTTGGGCTGGTCGTACATGCTGCAGGTCAGTTCCTTTTAATACATGTCTGTCTGTTTGTCACCTCATCACTTGAGAACGATACAATAGATTTCTATTAAAATTTTATTGATGTCTAGCTACTACTTCTACTTTAAATCTAAAGATGGTTCAACTCAATCGCAGATCGCACACGATTGTACCTGCATTCATTTTAATATTATTTTACAACTACGGCTAGTTGATGATAATAAATTAAAATATGCCAAAAATATAATCAATTACGTAAAAATCGAAAGTCTGTGTAGTCATTTGTATCATACCGGAATCTAAAAGCAGTGTATTACTTCACTCGGAGCGGTATGTTATGATTATGTGTTGAGTGATTACTAAATGGAAAGCATGGCATGTCCGAGATAACAGGCTTATCGTTCTGGCTATCAGCACCAATCGTTTCCAAATATACTACACTAGCTTTTGGCCCACGACTTGGAGTTTTATTATATTAGTATTGATTCTATACTAATATAATAAAACTGAAGAATTTGAACGCGCTGGAGTCGTTCCAGAGACTAGCAGAAGGATTTAAAATATATTTTTGCATATTTTTATCCCAATCGGAGGTTATAGGCTAAACATCACTTACATCACGCTACAACACTTAGGAGCCGAGTAAAAATTTTGGAAAAAGCTGTTTAAACGGCGGATGAAACCGCGGAGCACAGCTAGTGGTCAGTATGAGTAAATCGAGGTTTGTGGGTAACTGTAATCAAGGATAAGCTACGCATGTCGAATTCAATCCGTGAACGGGTGACGAACCTTTTATACTAAGACCCATCCATGCCACTGAAAACGGGTAAAGTTAACAGTCCCGACTGTCGTTCATAGATTTTCGACAATCGTTAGGGCAGTCAGGAACTGTTAAGGGACCAGCCCTCCAAAACTTATGGAAGTCAGATAAGCAGTCGCTTCATAAAAAATACTGAACGTGTATTTATGTATTTGACTACTTATCTCATCCGGTTAGACTGGAAGCCTGCTAGATGATAAGTCAATTGCGTGTTCGCAGCGTCTTAGTTTCAGTGTTATTTGGCAATACAAGCAAATACAATCAAGAAGAAGTAACCTATGCTACACTCTTGTTGCGTAACGCATTTCCAACACGATTCGACGGATTCCGAAGAAAATTCTTAATCCACAAGAGTCAAGACAAGACAAGACAAGACAAGACAAATTTATCGAACATGTGAAGCATCACATGTTCGATAAATTTGTCTGCTCGACCACGTAGGTAACGCAATGAATACTGCAGAATTGTTAAAACGAATAGTACTTTGTACTTATAATACAAAAAACCCTCTAAAAGGTATCAGATTACACCAAATGTTGTTTACCGTGCCTTCTCGCCAAACGAATTTCCCAGGTTCAACGATTTCTTGAAGGTGTCATATAATAATCGTAGAAATATAAAATGTTATGCCAATAAAGCACAACAAGCACGCACTTATCAGTTTAGAGTTGTATCATTCGATGGGTGGAGAATCGCATCATGATTAACGACACGTACTTGCCTATGAGGTTGTACCTACTCAAAACAAATTATAGAATTAACACTCTATCTATGCCTTTAAATAGCTATTACCAAGCGAATTTAACCTTGGAATGATATCAAACACTAAACCAGTTTGGTTGCCGTTGATTCAGAGGTTGCAAGCGTATATGCTGAGCTGTCCTGGGTTCGATTCCCACGTCGCGTCCCTACTGTGCGCGTTCCCATATTCGCTGTGTGTGTTCAGTGGGTGGTGGGAGACCATAAACGATCGAAGCGCGCAATGCGGCGAAAAAGGAAACTTGTGGCGGCAGGTCAACTATTTATTTAAAATAGGTACGCCAACAGTACATACATTTAACAATAAAAATATACAGGTTCGGGATCTTATGTAGGTACCAATTACGGGTGTACAGAACATTCTCTAAGTACAATATAGCTATTTTATCGTAAAGTTAAAGAAATAAAATGTAACATAAAATAGAAAACAAAACATCTTTGACTTAAACTAAAGAAGAGATCAAAAAACTGACTTACACTAATAAACACAAAACAAAAAATAAAATAAAATAAAAAATATCCAAATAAAACTAATGAGAAACTAATTATAGCCGTTTATATGTCGGTTCAAATCACTGTATTAGTGAAATTTGTATTTTCCCTTGGCGTTCTTTTCTTTTGCAAATTGTCGGACACATGGTAGACCCCATTGCTGCCCCTGACTCGTTTTTGAGATGCCTTCTTCGGGGTAGACAAAATTCAGAAGTACAGCATGTGTTCACATCTCCCATTTTTATTGTAAAAAAACACAATCATATTGGCATTGGTTACGAAACGAGTAGAATCAACCTGTAAGTGAATTAAAAACTTTATCACGTAAAAACGGCTTACATTTAAAGATGTTAAATATGGCGTCGATGTCACCGAAACTCGGCGAATAGTAAACGGTGCAAGTAACGTCGAAGCACGTCGCGTCGGTTGGCTGGTTCCGGAGATTAGCGTGTACGAACATTGAGACACGTGATTTTTATACCTACATATGCTAAGCTGTACCGCCATGCGTTGCAATGCTATTCTATTCGACCCACCTAGTGTTGTAGAGTCGCACCCCACTTTCCCCCCATGCCGGAGGTGCGTAGTTTTTATTGAAATTAATTTTTAAAGGTTCAATTTTTAATTAATGATTTTTGAAGTCGTCGGAAGACAGGAGGCAGATCAAAAGGGAGCACATAGGGACATATTGGGGGTCAAAGTTCCAACTTTATACATTTTTTTTTTGAAGTACAGGTTTTAGTGTTATAACTTTATTTTAAATACCTCCCCGGCCCCTGTACTATACAATGCATCCATCAGCACAATGTTTTAAGTGCGTTACATTGAGCCCTACCGTAATACGTGATGTTTTAGCCCAAAAAAAAGAATTGCGTAGTGTTACTTAGTTTGATGTACAGAATGCTTGGTTGACAGCTTCCGTTTACACCTTGTATGTGATTTCACCGTAACAATGATGTGGTTGTGCTTGCAGCGGACGGCATTGCTCTTGGAGCGGCTGCGACCACTTCCCACGCGGACGTGGAGCTGATCGTGTTCCTGGCCATCATGCTGCATAAGGCGCCCGCCGCCTTCGGGCTGGTCACCTTCCTGCTGCACGCCGGCCTCGAAAGGTATGAAGTGGTCGCCATAGCGGACGTAGTGCTGCATCGGCACTAACGCCGTCGTCTTGTTATTAAATACAATTTCCAAACATTTTCACAAATGTTTACTAACAGCGCCGAGTAGACAGTGTCATTCAAGCGCCAAAAGAACCATGCAGATCTACACCATACGTTCTTCTTTTTCCTCGCTGAAACGCTAGATAGTGGTGGGTGCGGTCATTTTGTGGGCCGTCTCTGGGCCCAGGAATCTAACCAACCTAACCGAATTATTTCTGTACCAATTTCAACCTGCCACCAAGATCCCATCGGCGTAATATCGACACGGTGATGGCCGTCATGGGACTCGCAACAGCCGCAAATTTAAATTCCTTTATTCATTTTCGAACTACACAACGTATAATACCATGAATAATGGTGTTGATTTTAAGGTCTAAGTGTTATTCATATACTTAGGATCCGCACAGACAGAGAAAAATATAGCTGCCAAATTTTAGAATAGTCACAAGAATGCACCATTCCTTACGCGCTATTTTAAACTCTATTTTAGTAGAGATTAGAGTCACTTTAATTTTGAAAACTACTCCAGTATTTGACTACTCTGTCTGTGCTCCCCCTACAAATAAAATGTTTATATTAGGACCCCAGATTCCACACCAGTGTCTTATAGTTTAAAACGTGTTCTTTTGAGTCTGTTGCTCCATGTAAAATACTGGTATTCAGCTGCATCCGGCTAGACTGGAAGACGACCCCAACATACTCGTAGTTGGGAAAAGGCTGGCAGATGATGACTCTCTTGATCTGTTCACAGGAATAGGATAAGGAAGCACCTGCTGATATTCTCGTGCGCCGCCCCCCTGCTGGCCCTGCTCACCTACTTCGGTATAGGCAATGAGAGCAAGCAGACTCTGAGCGATGTCAATGCTACAGGTAACATTTTACAGCATTACACCTGTTTTATCAGAAGGGTACGACAGAGGTGTTTACAACACCCACTGGCAATAGCAATAACGAACACTGTGACTATCTGTTGCAGGCATAGCCATGCTGTTCTCTGCGGGCACGTTCCTGTACGTGGCCACAGTGCACGTGCTGCCCGAGCTCACGCACCCCAGCTCGCACACGCACTCCCTGCTGCCGCTCGCGGACGGCGCCTCCCCGCGCAAGGGCTCCGGCGGGCTGCAGCTGTGCGAGGTGGTGATCCTGGCTGTGGGCGCGCTCATGCCGCTGCTGCTCACCATGGGCCACCAGCACTAGCTGCGCGCTGCGGGGCCGGCTGCGATGCAGAGGTGAGTTGCCTGGACCGTCGGTCATCTTGTCGGTTTTTCGACTGGAATTCCAGCAGACGTGAGCGAGGGTGTGCGTAAAAACAACCAATCTCATAGCTCACCAAGTTCGAGATAGCGATATCATTGGTTGTTTCACACAGATCCTTCGCTATGCCTCCTGCCACAACTCTGGTGGAAACGCAGTCATGGTCCACAAAATTTGTACAACATGATTCTGTACATCGGTAACGTGTTTCACTGTTGTGTCATGTTGCGCAACTTTTGTTTCGCATGCGTGGAAGGGCTTGTTTTTTTATTTGAAACACATGTTGAATCAAAGTAGAATATTATATTTAAGGAATTTCTGTTGATGCTTTTGTGATAAAACGATAGTTGTGTAAATTGCATTGTGTATAGTGACTATTTGAATATAATGAGTGGAGTTATGACTGTTTGTCGATTTCTATCGAGGCCAAATTATATGAGATTAGTATTTAGTCGAATATCTGCATCTTGCATACGTTATGTTACATCAACGTCGACTAACAGTTATATAAATCAGTTTATTAACAAAAAAGACAAGCAATGTTATAGTTAATGACTAATAATATAATTATGTAATAATTTATGATGTATCAAACGTTACAGCAATAACAACACAATATTTACTATTAAGTAATACTATATTATTGGATAATTGCATATACTTACTCTACAAGCTAAGTTTTGGGATAGATAAGTCAACAACTAGCATTATAGAGTAAGCAACTTGCAAATCTGATTACGACTTCTTTATATGTTAGAACACAATGATCGAACTAAATAACCCCTGCTGTTCAAGTAGGTTGCAGAAGGCCGATAACATCGACTGGTCACGTGGTGTCTGTGGCATGACACTGGCCACTGAGTGTTTGACGTCGATGGAACAGCTCGGAGATTCTTGAGTCAAAAGTTACCCATCGTTACATGGTCGATCGACTGCAACCTAATTTGACAAGTATACTTGTATAGCCCCAACGAAAGACTTTAAATAATGAGATCTTGTAAAACGGACAAAATGTTGTGCGAATAAATAATTAAATTAGTATTTAGTAAAAAAAGTCTTGATATTTGTTTATTGTGTTGTTTGTAAGAGATCTAATTTAAAATTGACTATTTCTGTTTTATGGTACACTCAGCGTCAAAAATATCGGGACGAGACCGCGGATTTTGATCTAAAAATTTTACCTCAAGTTATTTAAAACATGGCATTCTAAATAGAATGTATATCCAATTGAGATAAAGATTAATTTTCTTTAAGATTTTAATCACTTTGAACAGCCCGTTTGTAAGTATGTTTTTGACGCAGATGTGAACACACATTTACTTTCCTGTACTCGTTCTGGTGTGACGTAGCACCTATTCGTCTAAAGTTAAACGCAATGTGGGTGAAGGATGGAGAAATAGTTGTACTGGCTTATCATTAAGTTTAAAGGAATTAAAATTATGCAGCTACAGGTCAGCAGACTTAGCAATATAATAACTATAAAATGAACGACGCAGCTGTGAATATTAATAATTTGAATAGCGAAGTTAAACAGTCCTCGGCGGTGTTCGAATTGTTCGGCAATCGTTTAGTGATAGTGAAATGAATTTACGAAAAGACGATTTTAAAACTGTTTTTTTACAAATCAATGATTATGTGTTCCACCTTCCTAGTGGTCTTAACTTGAATTATAAAAATATAAGGTGATTTTAGCAGTTTTATAAATCGGCCTCAAAATAGGTAGGTTATAATATATCTAGAACGTTCACGTTTTTAGAACACACCTACATACTATAACATAAATGCACTTTTTAGTTTGACTACATTATTCCTGTTCATAAACTTGTTAGAAACGTTCCACAACTGTCCACAAGCCTAAATCATTTTAAAATATATCGCTACAATGAAATTAAATTAAATCAACCAATAATTGACGTTTATAAACATGTTGTTAAGAAAAACAGGATCAATATTTTATTTTCATTAATTTAGTGAGATTTTATTTGACATTGTTTTAATAGAAAAATTTACTGTAGTTTAATGAGCGTGTCGCACGCAGATGTTGTCTTAGTGCAACTATCTACTTTAGAGCCATCGTACACCACATCAAGACCAACTGTAACAATCGACTTTGCGTTCGCTGGGCAGGACTAGACGCGTTTCGAATATTCCAAGTGTACAGTTGGTAATTGCACTGTGAAAATAAAATAATCATATACGTCTACAAGATTATTTAAGGCTGTGTATTCAAGATTTTATTTTTAAAACTAATACGTTCGTATTTATTTTATTATCTTTTATCTAGACTAGTTGAACCCAGTTATGCGAAGACATACCAACCCACACGAACTGTACAGGTTGGTTGGTACGCACTTATTGGAGAAAATATAATAAGCGAATTGATGGATTGTATGTTTTTGCATAACTGGGACCAGTTACCTAACTGAGAACAAATTCACTGCTCGTAGAAACATTAAAGTTGAGATCTAAAAGAATAAATATCTTAATAATTCTTTTCTATAGTTGGTTGAACATGCGCCTTTTTTTTATTTTGTAGTTTTTTTATCAATCAGCTCTTAATTTTATTTTAAAAGCTGCGTTCACATTGCCGATTTCCATGGCACCTTGGAATAGATCGCTGTGTGACATTATATTTTACCACATGGAGATGACGGCTAATAGAGAAGTATGGAAGAAGTGCGCATGCGCCGCCGACCACACATAAATTGGGATAACGGCAGCAGAATGACGTAAAAGTGGACGCAGTTTATTATCAATGTTAGTAATCGCTTGTATTCGATTTTTTTACCTCGGTTAAGAGATGCTCCTCCCAAAGTCATGTGCCAATATGACTTTTTCAGAAAAAAATATAAGACTTGTATGTTATTTACTCGTAGAGCTGTTTCTGACACATAACATCAACTTAACCTTTTGACCGCCAGTGCATAAACGCACGCGCGTGCCCTCCACGCCAAGCCACAATTTCACCTACCATTTGGTCACATATTTGTGTCGTTTAGCGTACAGGGCACGCGCTTGCTTGTCACGTATATGTGACTATGGCGATCAAAAAGTTAATATATTATAGCAACCACCACACAGTTGGGCCCTCGGTTTGCATATAAATTATTTTGTTTCAATGAATTGGTTAGAAACAATCTAACGTAAATAACAGAAGTCGTTGAAAAAAAATATAATATGTACAATTTGTACTGTTATCTGTATGTAAATAATATTTTGTTATTTGTATATCTGTGGTGTCTGTTTACTTTGTAAATATAAATAAAACGCTTGTATTATAATTGCGGTGTTTTATTTTCTGTGTTTGGAAATGAACACAATAACAGTTTTATGGTGAGATTAAGGAGTTTTACATAGGTAGGTAGGTACATGGAAAAAGTAAGACTTAAAAATTAAATAAATTCATTTAATTTTGTTATTTAGATCTCAGAGTATAATCTCAAATTACATAAACAAACACTTTCCACACATTTATGTAACTTGCAGCGGTAGGTATTTTACGTCTGGGACAGAAATTTCTAGACGAAGACTGGTCAACATGATATGAACAAGTATTAGGTACTTCTATTAAGATTATAGGGACTAGCACCGGGACCAAACATCTCGGTCGTTCAGATTATCTTGAACAGTCTGTTTGTCTCGATATTTTTGCCGCTGATTGTACAATTACCATTATCACTACAGTCTGTGTCTAGAAAAATATCAAAATAAAGTCTTAAAAATGTTTCATACTATATACTTACTTCCTAAGGTTACCAATAAGTACTTTTAAAAAAAATCTCAATTTAAATTTTCCCAATTTTAATTTCGGTTGGACGGATTTTAATCTCGAGCCCCTAGCGTCTAGATTGTAGAACTAATATAAATATAATCTCAAATCATAATCAACGACTTAAATCTTAAGAGTAAAAAATTGACCTATCAAACTATCTAATATTTATTTACAAAACTCCACCTGTGCCTGGAACTCCTGCACCTCATATGCAAAACTAGAAGAGAATCACCATAGATAGATTATTAGATCTTTAAAACGCATATTGAGCTTCCAAAAGAGCCAAAAGTATGAGTGACAGAGTCATACTTTTTCTAAAACTCGCCGTCTCATTCCCGATCGTAAGGGAACTGACACCCTGTTGGTGTAAGAACAAACTATATTAAAACTAACCTATATCAGTGCAATTTATAATTTGTACAATTTAAATTAACCCTATTCCATACGATTTGAGTAAAACTGCAAATGTCAAAAACTCAGCTGAAAACTATCGTGCATTACAAAATTATATTATTTTTCTATATTTTAGCTGCAAACTAATATTAAGTAATAAAGCGACCAATCAGTGAGTCAGCGCGAACACAGCTTTGAGCACGAAGTATGCCAAGTTTAGAACTATCACTATCGTCACAGCCTTCAGCAACTGATGTAAGTAATATAACCTGAAACGAAACAAGTTTTTATTAACAAAGTAACAACGTACCTACGTTCAGTCAAGGAAATTAATTTTCAAACGAATTGTCTACCAATACCAATTTAATCCGTAGGTATTTATTTAAATCACAATTAACGCCATTGTTTCACAGTTGCGTGAAATGGCTATAATCAATTTGCCTAACAATTAAATACCCTGGCTGTTCTCACCTACATACTTTGTAACATTCCTGACTAGTACTATCGGAGCCACTCAGAGCCTCTATTTTTAGTTCATAACACAGTACAGCCAGCAACGAACGTTGGTTAATTTCATTTGTTCGTTAACCTACGAGTAAGTACATTAATTGCTGCAAAGCAGTGGTTCGTAATAGTAGACATGGCTTCTAATATCATTGCTGACTACGTTGACTGAAAGGACGGAAAGACGGTAGTCTTTGTTTCCAAATAACAGTACTGTCTGCGTGTCTGCCAAACAAATGTCATCTTTGTTACGTTACAAATTAAGTAGATTTTGGAATGACTAGTGTTATCGAAAAACTTGTTGTTGCAGCGCAAATTAAACTTTATGTCAACTTAGACTAAGGTAAGGTATCGACTTACTTGTTCCACTTCCTTCTAGCTTCAGGAAGGGTAGAAAGGTCATCCTTGATGAGGTACACTCTAAGACCTGGAAAATAAAATTAGTAGAGTGAATTTGGAGGTGATGGCGAATACAATGTCTGATATTGTCCGGTCGTATCGGATTGCCGCCCCATCGGACTATGAAATAGAGTTTCATCTAACCCAATATAAACTGTGTACACAGAGAATGAATAAAATTGAAGTTCACTTTTGTCATCGTTTGCTTAGCCTTTGCCCAACTATGTTGGGGTCGGCTTCCAGTCTAAACGGATGTAGCTCAATACCAGTATTTTTTGGACATAGAGCCGTGGAGCGACTCCCTATCTGACCTTCACAACACACTGTAATGGCGTCACAAAAGTCACCGGTGAGATTGACCACAGTAATCAAAATTCGTTCAGCAGGAGGAACAAATTTTAGCGTGGTTCAGGGTATCACCCCCAATACTTACCAACTAAGAAAGTTTCACACATGTATTCCCAGGACATTTCCCCTATGCTGAAGGGAAACACGACGCGGTCTTCAGCTGACAGAGAATTCCACATGTTTCTGACGTTCATGTCCGAGAACTTCCAGTCTTGAGTCGAGAAGTAGAACAGGATGTTGGCAAGCTTCATTACCTTGGAGTACAGTTTCAGCATCCTGAAAAGTAAGGTTTTCAATGACAGCGGCATCTAGTGAGCGAATTCTAATATTGTAACGTCATCTAGCGAAGTCGTCAGATGTAGTTAAAGGCATCTAGGGTGAGTTTTCGGAATCATTATGATCTTAGATCTTATACAGAATTTGGTTAGATCAGAAGGTTTTGAAGTTAAAATTGTCCATGTCTATCTACAATACCAATAAGTGTTAATTTAGTAACTTACGCTCGTCTTTTCCCCGTGATGGCGCAGTATGTGTCGACGAACAAAGCGGGCAGATAGTGCAGGAAGAAGTTGTAGAACAAGAACATGTAGTAGTTGTTCGTCGGGTTCAGACCGTAGTACCTGAAAACAGCAATGCTTTAGTTTCTGGAGGTTTTAGAGCTTGCTAAATAGCAAGCTGAAGTTGCTGTGAGACAAGAGTCTGATAAAGGAGGGATAGTCAGATGGCAGACGGGTCTAAGATATCCAAGATTGGAGACCACTGGATCAGCAAACGTGGCGTGGGATGCCTGCTAGCTAGGAAGTCCACTGACATTAAGAAGGCGGCTGGGACAGAATACGTGTGGCAGGCGAGGAACCGGGTGTGAGGTGCAACTTGGTTCAGGCTTTTCCTCATCAGTAATCTGTGATTGACTCATTGATTGATCGATGACAAATAAATGTAAATAATCTAAGTACAGACGTGGATCCATCTAATTCAAAAAGGAGGACATACCAAACAGCCTTCGTAGTAGGTTTATCGATGCCATACTTCCGGTTCCGCTCGATGAAGTCCCCCCACGTGAGGGGATTCTGAGCTCCCGACACGAAGTTGTAGATCGGAATGTCCGATGTTTGGCTGAAAATAATATGCATTTTGATAAATACAAAAAAAAAGCCATAAAAAAATATTATAGTGGTGGATATAGGTAGGACGCTGATGCTATAAATTTGCTCAAAAAGTAATTGCAAATTTTGGATATTTAGTTTAGTGGCCGCTAGCGCTATTGCATATCATGAGGTCCTGAGATCGATTCCCAGGTCAGGCAAAGTATTATTGGGTTTTTCATCATGATAATTCATTATATTATTTTATTTTTGAATTGTTTTTACTATGGACACTTTTAACGTACACATCTGGCTGCATCGTTCTCACATAATGTACCATCTCAACATGAATGATGTAACCAAGGTTTTGTTAAAGTATTCTGATTTAAAAGAGTGTCCATGGAGTTTCTTGCCCGTTCTTCTCCATAGAGATCTACGTTAGGGAATTGGCAACTACAGTACTTTCACAGTTTTTGTGCCTTGTGACTGGGACTGTAGCTATATTTTACTGTTATCTTTGTTTCGACAATTCAAAAGTGCCTGTAACTGGCCTACTTGAAATAAATGCTTTGATTTTGAATTTTTCAGTATCAACACGTAGTCGGGAATTGTGTCCGGTGATGGCAATGTAGGCTCATCCCCGATTATATGGCATAACATAACACCTCTACCTATCTCTTCGGGGAGTACAGGCGATGATAATATGTGTAATATAATAATACGTGTGTAACTAAGAATAGAACGGAATTTGATTTATTGTTACAAGTGGTTAAAATTAAGTTACGCTAAATTAGAAAGGTTGGACTTACTTCTCCTTATAATTCTTGGCAGTGAACCAGGCGGAAGCGAGAATGGCGTTGACGCACAGATCCACGGGGACCATGTCCGCTACCTTCTCTTGATCCATGTACATGGTGCGCAGGACCTGCGTAAATAGTCGTTTTTTAATAACATCTAGTGTAAAATATTTTATGAGGTGATCTGAGATATCGAAAAAAATCGTGTTTACTTTAAGTTTCATGCAATGGTTAGAGCACGAATCGGGTAAAGTGGCGTGCAACGTGCAATGGAGAAGACCTACACTCAACATTGGGTGGATACGGGCTGATGAAGAGAGAAGAGATTGCATACCTATCTACTGATAGGTATGCGAAGGGTCAATTATAGTAAGAGGAAAGCCGGAGTACATATCTTTAATGTGATTATATTATTTGTCTATAGAATACTGACTGAGACATTTTTCAAAGGGAAGCCGGTAGGAATCGAGTTGTATGGAACCTTCGCCACCGATACCTAGTACGGATATTTTTTTTGTTATATTTGAGAGCAAAGCAAGCTCATTGAAACCGTGTAGGAGTTGGTAAGAGACAAATTAAGTAATAATAGATAAGTGTTTGAATTACTTTAAGTCGGTATACAATGTCAGTGTGGAGCCCCTTTGCAGAATAGGCCCTACCTCCTTTTTTGCCGATCCTGCACAGCCACCTACACCTTCCAGGATTTAAACGAAGCCAGCGACAGAGCTGTGCAGGTGGCTATATACTGGTTGGGTATTATTTGAGTCTATCGACGCGCAAAGAAGAAGAAGTGGGTATTGCTTACCCCGGTACCGATGCCGACCACCAGCCCTGTTGGTCCGTACACGCTGTCTGTCCAGCCTCTCACGGGCTCTTCGTAAGTGGATACAACTGTAAATAACAGTTTAAAGATGAGAGATGCTGAATTTGCCGACAAACTTAATTTTTTGAGTCGACATCACTATAAACCGTAAGTTAGCAATTAGAAGAAAAAGGAAATAGATCATGTATCGTTTTCTGTTCTTCCTCTTCTTTTAAAGCCATCTGCATAGTTAAAGCTTGGGTTTGATTTGCCTCACGACACTCCTCGTTCCTTCTAGATGTTTTCTATATTTAGTTCTGACAGCAACATTATCGGCTGTGGGCTTCTGCCAGTTGCAGTTTGGCTTACCTATAGAAGGCCTGACGATGCTTATCGGTAGTCCCTCGCCATGTTTCCTGACTGCCTCTTCTGCTATCGCCTTTGTGAAGCAATACGTGTTGGGACGGTTTCCTAGAAGCCTGTAAATTGTGTAAATTATTGTAGGTAGTATCTTTATCGCCAGCAATAATCCTCAACATAAATAGTGACGAACATTGTGAGAAGGAAAGAATATTGTTATTACTATTGTGTTTTTAAATATATATATTAGATATATATTTTATATATAAAACAATATGAACATCTCTTAGTGTTAAACACAAAAATGAAAGAACAAAACAAAAATAGCCGTTAGTTTTAATTGGCAAGGCATTACTTTTTGTGTTCAGCTGAATTTTCAGAATATGTTGAAAGAGGAGAATTGAGGTTGTTAGGTGGGTACTCACGTTGGCAAGATGCTTTCAACCAGTTTCTCATCGACTTCTGATATGGCTTCCAATGCTTCCACAGACATGGGGGGCTCGTAGAACCTAAAAGTCATAATAATACGTCAATAATTATAAGTTATAACATTATATAAGAGTTTAACACACACCTGCGTTACAGGTTCATCCTCAAATTAAGTCCTATTCTTTCATACAATAATGGATAATGTAAGTTTGAATGGGATCTTTACGAATAAGATTCTCAAAATACATTTTTATTAAACCGGGAACTAAGAGTTAAACTTAGAAATTAAAAATATAATATAATAAATGAATCTTACTAATATTATATATTACTAATTTACTAGCTGTGCGCGTTGCAATGCATCTTTTTTTACGCTACCCTACCTACCTACCCCCTAATCACCTAACGGTGTGAAACATACTTTACGACATATTCTTATACCTACCGAATATACACTTTTATAGATAGATAAATATATCAATAATATTATTATTATAAATGCGAAAACTTGTGAGGATGGATGGATGTTTGTTACTCTTTCGCGCGAAAACTATTGAACGGATTTGGATGAAATTTGGCACATAGTTTATAACCTGGATTAACTTTGTATCCTGGGATACAAAGTATCCTATATGTTAATGTTGTATGATCCCGTGGGACAGTTACCGATCATCATTCGGGCGAAGCCGCGGTCATAAGCTAGTAAATATATAATAGATACTTAATAATATTAAATGAATAAATAAAATCGCAAACTTACTTCTCTTGAATATGTTTAACTTGTGTGTTAGAAAAGGCGGTCGACACATGAGTGACCGCCTTCAAGTTCCTGCACTCTTTAGCAAGCTTGAGCACTTCCTTGGTTCCCTTGACGTTGATAGCAGTCGAGACTGACAGTTTCTCGTCAAATTTCACTGTGGCGGCCGCGTTGATTATTATTGTTACCTGAAACCAGTCAATAGAGGGTAAATCATATTTTTAGGTATTATTGTCATATGTTTCAATGAAAATATTCATATTCAAACGACATCTAGTGGTGAGAGTTGGAACTATTTATTTATTTATTTATGTACACAAAAAACTTAACAAGACATTACATTAAGATAGAAGAGCACAAAGGTACTGCTTATTTCATACGAATTCTCTTCTACAACTATTTGGTGAACGCAATCTCATCATCTGCCTAGCCTTTTCCCAACTATGTTGAGGTCGGCTTCCAGTCTAACCGGATGCAGCTGAATACCAGTATTTTACATGGAGCGATTGCCTATCTGACCTCCACAACCCAGTTAGTACTGGGTAATACGATACTCCTTGGTAAGACTGGTTGTCAGACTTTTTGGGCCACTGACTACCTATAACGGCTGTCAAAGATCTACAAATGACACCCGGGACCAACGGCTTAACGTGCTTTCCGAGGCACGGAGGAAACTCGGTATGTAATGGGTGGTCACCCATCCACAGACCAACCTAGGCAAGCGCGGCTTAACCTAAAGATCGATCCGAGCGGCTGTTATTACTTAGCCACGAGCTCCTCTAACTCCACGAACGCCATCTAGTGTTGGAAAAGGTAACTAAACCAAAATCATTATCGACTGACCTTGCTTGCAAGCATCTTCCTATCTTCGTCACTGATCCCTAATCCCGGCAATTCCATATCTCCTATTATGGGGAGCACCTTGTGTATACCCTTAGGGTTTTCCTCGTGAGCTCTGTGGAACAACTGAAAAAAATAATGCAAACCGTAAGTATTATACCACTTAAGCGGTGAAGGAAAACATCGCGAGGAAACTGGCATATCCCTGAACCAAAAAATCATTGACTTGCTTGTGATATCCACCAACTTGTTGGGCATTACAGGGCAATTAATCTACCAGAGAGGAGGTCTACGTCTCATGCAGTGGGAATATTTTAGATCGGTTGGTGATCTCGCCACTCATGCACGAGATTGTGGGTTCACATCCAGGTGACTTTCAATTCATAATAATATGTAAGTACTTATTTACCTACTTTCTAAGTTTATCTTTGACATTGGCAATACACACAATATATAATTACAATATATACAATTACATCGTCAGGAAACCAGGACTTATTATAATTTTGAAAACCAACTTCCACACATATTGAGCAAGCCTGCAACGCCTTCCATGCCTTCTCTGTATGACAAAGTCAAAGGCCTCTTTATTCATTATAATTATGTTAAAGTATTGTTGTTGTTTGTTGTTGTTGTTGTTGTTGTTGTTGTATTGTATGTTGTTTTAAATATATTATTGCGTTGTTGTTGTATTGTGTTGTTGTTATGTTATAGTTCTGTTGTTGGGTTTGTTGTTGTTGTTATTTTTGTGTAGTGTATGTTGTTGTAATTATTGTTGTTTTGTTATGTGTTTATATGTATTTGTTGTAGTTGTTTATTATCTCTCAATAAATAAAATTATATAATTGCCATGTGAGATACTATTATCAGTAGGTACTTACGAATTCGTCCAACATTTCGTGTAGTCGCACCCGCGCATCCTTGCCCTTCTTGCTTCGTGCCAACACGTATATTGTGTTGACGTCTCCACAAGAACGGAGTATCTTTTCAATTAGGACTAAAATAAAACGAAAATACTTTTAGTTTCATGTTCAAAACGATAAGATTGCTCGATTTGTTTGCTTTAGGTGTGTGCTGTTATACATTGCTGCGCTATGATATGCTGCGCTGCTATTTCATTCAATAATACATGTACCTACGCATAGAAATGTCTTGATTGATTCCTGAAGACAAATCTCTAATTACTATTGAACCTAAAAACAGAAGTGTTGTTCACTTTTTGAATTAACTGTCCACTGAGATAGGACTTTAGGAAATTGTATCTCTAAGAAGCTGCTAAAGTTAGCTTGAATAAGCACAGCACAGCTTGTTTTTAATCGGTTGATGTCGAGCGACCACCCAGTTTATTTCTTCAATAAGGTTTTACGGTGCAGCTTGATTCTTTTGGCGTGTGGCCAAAGTCGGTAGCAAAGAGTCGAATACTTATACCAAACGTTTCGATACCAACGCCGCCATCTTGTTTTTTCAATTCAATTTCCACAGACAATTTAAAAAAACCAAGGCACACTATACTGGTATAGTTTGACCACTTCAAATGTACAGTGAGCTGCTTGTCATGAAAATTTTCATCGATATATCAAACTTGGTACCTACCTACATTTATTTTAGTTTTGTAATAATTTCAGACTGTTGGAGTATTTTTCGTCACGAATATTCTTTTAGTGTGTTTGCGAAAACTTAGATTTACATGACTGAAAAGGCTTGTTTCATAAAAACCAGGTTCTAAATCGTAAAGCTGAGCTGTTTTCCCGTCTGCGCATAAGTTGGTTGACGTGTATATCGTGCTTGTATGACCTGTTTTTAATCAACTTCCACTTTTATAGTATTTTTCCATAAAACGCTATTGACAGGTTTAAAAAGATTAGCCTTAGTTGGTATAATTATTTATACTAGTTTTGCGTCATCCATTTTCCACGTGGAATATTTGTATATTGTCGCCTCAGGAAATGACCGTATACTACGTTTTGCCTACTAACTTCGCCCGGTGCAATTCTTGGGTTACCTACATTACGAAATAAAACATTATTTTACACTAAAATTATTAATTATTTCGTTTTGGTTTTTCTCTTTAAATGCCTTTATACTTGAAAACAATAATTATTTTTGAAAATCCTATTAATGCAGAAATACTTACGCACAATTTAAGAACCCCGTGATATATTATATTCAACGGGGCACTATTATTGGGTTCCGAGAAACACGATTCTGCAAAACTTTACTCTAGCAGGACAGGAAATATCTCTAAATCATTATGACGCACAAACATTTTCGGCGCACATCAACGCATAATAAAATCATAAATCTATACTAATATTATAAAGAGGTAAAATTTGTTTGTAAGTTTGTATTTAAGGGGTAATCTCCGGAACTAATGATCAAATTCTTGGGGCTATAAATTATATTTATATCGTGCATGTTAGACAATCTATCACAATGTTTGCGTACGAATTCGCGGGCGAAGTGCTGGTATAAAATATTATGTTATCTGCCCACGACTTTATTTCTGTTCTGGCATTCGTTTAAATCTTCCTGCCGGAACGACGTTACTCCAGCAAGATTCGTTTTTTCGCCTTTTACCCGACTGCGGCGAAGCTCGAAAGGAGGGTTATCAACCAAAACGACAGCACTCTCAATTGTTTTTTATTTGACACTCAGTAACAACAAATTACACTCTATATTTTATTTGTTTAACTCAATTCATTTTAACGAGAAGAGATTTTCCTGCTGGACTCTGGCACACCCATACCTTCTCTATACCTACACTGGCCCATATATAACTTGTATCTTGCAAACAACCTAAGTCCATAAAAATCCTATCAATACTTTAAGAGAAAATGGGTTTATAATGTAAAGTGTATGATGAGCTCGTGTACCCTATGCCTTTCCCAAGAAAACAATTACTATTTTCATGAACTTACTGTAATTTAATATTTAGTCAAGTAGCAGTTCACAAAATGCTCTGCTGATCATATTGTCCAAAAATCACTCACAAAAAGATATGATTCCGGCCAGGATCGAACTGGCGGCCTTCTGTGTGTAAAGCAGATGTGATAACCACTACACCACGGAACTAGTTGAGAGCTTGACCAAAATGACTGTGCGTAATGGGCCCATATGATAGAATTCAAGTCACAAGATCATTGACAGGACGTCAAGATTCGATACAGTCAGGGAAATTTATTGTTATGCAGTTTGACACAATAGTCTGTAGGTACATAAAAAGAATACTGCCCCACAGTGCTGGTCATTGGCATAGTAATTAAGGTAGGTACTCTACCTACCTATCCACTGCCCCGATATTAGTCCCTCATGTCTTGTCAAACAACACAAGGTAATAAATAAAAACAATGGAACAGAAGCATATAATTTAATTAAATACGTTACACACACCACTAAACAATGCTTTTATAAATAATTATGCTTTAAACAGAATAAATTAATTAATACACAGATAATGGCAACATCACAGCACGACTTTCTCAACGATACGACTCGCTTTCAGACTTATTCGGCCATCTGTGAACACACACAACACAATACATTAGAATATTATAATACATTTGTATGAGAAGCTCATGAAACATTTTGTTTGACTAAACTAAAAAAAAAAATAGGTAATTGTTTTCCGTGACGATTTTTTCCTACTTCATGGTCTTGCCTAGTTTTTCAACAGACTTGCAAAACTAGTTCAACTTACAGTGGGCGTACAGTGAGAGCCCAAATTACCATTTTTCTACAAATCAGTTGTGTTTTCTAAAGAAGTTACATTCTTTTTATCTTGTGGTTAGTGCCTAACCTGCTGTCACAGTTTTTACGCCGCCCATGGACGTCTGACTTGGCTTTACGTGCCGTCGAGAATTATCTCTCAAGTATGCTGGTTTCATCACGATATTTTCCTTAACCGAAGCCAGTGATAATTATACAATACGCACATGAATCCGAAAAATCAGTGGTGCGTGTCTTGGGTTCGAACGCGAGACGTATGACTTGGCAGTCCAATAGCCACACCACTAGGCTATCACTGCTTATTTAGAAGTTAAATAAATATTAAAAAGCTAATGGACAGAACAAAACCTTATTTGTTTGTAACTCACAACACATAATGAGCATTTTTTGTAACTCTAAAAAACAAAATTACTTACCTCTGTGATAATGCCCTTGAACCCACGAGGCATTCTATTTTGTTCACAAACACACACATATAAGCAAAAAACCAAAACACACGAAAAAGCAAGAAGTACCAACACTAACACAAAAAAACAATAATGTGGTATTGTATAGCGGTACATGGTTCTTTTGGCGCTTGTACATTGTTCAATAACCTATGGAAATTGTATTGAAAAAACAAGATGGCTGTACTTCCGACTGTCATATGAACCATGCAGCACATTTACAATATTAAATAATAGAGAATATTATTTTCACATATCACACCATGCTAGTTTTCTCGAATGTGCTCGACACAGTCTCCTAACTCCGGAAAACCAGAAAAAAACTGTAGTAATCACCAGAAAAAAAACCGCATGCTAGTATAAGTAAAAACAAACCGTAAACTAGGCACAAATAAACAAAAAACAATAACGCAACCAAACGAAAAAAAAACATGCAATAAAAAACAAAAAGTAAAAACATATTAAAAAAAAAACAAGTTTACTATTTCGAAATTTGAAAAATTCTCACAGAAAGCCACATAATGCGAAAAATTCTGGGAAGTCTGTATTTTTTTATCTATTCAATTAGTTATTTTCATTTTCTTATAAATTACATACATAGCTGGACAAGTCGCCAAAAAGCAGGACGATAGCACTATTTAAAATAAAGATAAAGAATTGACTTTTTTTATATACCTATCTACTATTACCCTACTATTACCTACTATTTACCCACGTATTCGCATGGGTCTACAACTGTACGCCTTCCATCGCTGCTATTTAAATAATAATAAATATTCATTTAAATTAATTATGTGCTTAACTTTGTAATCAATTATTGTGTGTTTAACTGTCCTTCAGTTCAACGTAAACAGTCAGCATAATATTAACCATACAATAGGGTAAAAAATATGCAGTAATAAACATCAACGGAAACTGAAATTCTATGCTCTGATTCACTTTGTCATTGACATTTTTGGGACTATCTAGAATTTAATTGTAATTAAAATACTTTCTACGACATGTTTTCAAGCTTAATTAGAACACAATTCAATGATTGTTGTTACCTTTGATGCTAACTGTACCTACACAGTTTTTGGTTTTCGGATACTTAAAGTGGCCATTTTAAAATTGTAAATTCTGGCCTTGCTACAGAGACATTTCTGTTTGAATAATAATTTTTACCTACTTTTAAGTTATAATCATTTAAATCAAGTAGTACATGTAACTACAGTCGTACAAGCTATATGATACATAGGCAGGTAGCTTGTAACTAACTTTGAGTAATCAAATCTATGCGGCACATTTTCATAATAGGTTTTCTTTCCATGCTATATTCCATAAAAATCTGTCTGTTACCGATACGGATGAACGGCTTTAGATGTTTGGCACACGGAGAGACCCGACTTACAGTTGTTTGGACATGGGATACATTTTATCCCAGTTTCCGTGGGATCATTTCTGACATCTGACAACTTTCTGACATCTGACAACTTTCTGACATTTGACAACTTTGTTACTAAGCTACACAAAGTTGTTGTGCACACAAGAAATGAATATTTCGAGTGGATATACTCGTATGAATATTTTGCAGTAGTTAAACCCAAACTGCTTGTTTAACTGTACGTCAAATTGTGAGATTTAGTAATAGAGGTTTATCACCAAACAATTATTTGCCGAAGTCGATTGCCTCTGGAATGCGGACAAACGACCAAGTACCTAATCACCAAAAGTACGGGGTCGAGTAAGCCTGTCTTCGGGAAATCTTGTTCGGTTTCATGATTCAACTTAATTCAAATTACTCGTAGTGTAATAAGTGCATCGGGTGCCCGAATTCGAGCAAAGTTATTCAACCACCCGAATACGGGCTAACGACCGAGTGGGATTTGGCCTTAGTACTTGTCTTGGTTTATTAACCAAGACAAGTACTAAGGCCCAATCCCACACACACACACACATACTATTTATAAATCTTATTAGATTCATAAATAGTATGTGTACCATGCAGTACATACTATTTATGAATCTTATTATCTGAATCTTATTAGATTCATAGATAGTATGTGTAGTAAAATAAATATGGAATAGATTGTGTATAAATGTATTTCTAAGTATTGTGCTAATTTAAGAATCTCTAGTTAAGCCTGGCATGTAACTCTTTTTTGTCCCTAACAAATAAAATAAAATAATAGCCGCACTGCTCTGCAGTGTTGGCTAACTAAATTATATTATTTACGAATTAAGGAAAACCATCTGATTTCCAAAACTTGTAATACAAGGTGTTTACAAAACAGCTCTACATTTTTTTTTAAATTAAAAGTTAAAGTTGAAAGTATCATTTTATTATACGGAATTTATATTATATGCATCAGCATAACTACATCCTGGATTGTAGTAAAGGTTAACGAAGTAATATTCGTTATTTTATTATCCTTAATTATAATTATGACTACCTACTGCACAAACAGCACACACACGAAAGCAACATTTGGTCGCGTAATAAACTCAGTCCGGTCCAAAAGTTTCTGTATACAGCGAGATTTTTTAAATATCCAATTTAAGTTTTTTTATACACGGTGTAAGGTGTGGTTTAGAATGTTAAAATGTTTTGCCTTTGTATCTAGGGATTTATGAAATAAAATACTAGAGATAGGAATTCACACGCCTACTAAATCCTTTGGAGCATACAATTAGCGTGAGTATGCGAAAAGAACGCGAGTATAATATTTCATTCACAGGACGATTGTGCCTAATAATAAACAATTTGAGTAAGTGTGAATATATGCGTATAACGCTTTTTTATGACATGGAGGTGAAAACAAGCTGGCAATCCTACTAGGGGGGCTACAATCTACTCTATAATATTATTATTTTAATCGAATAGACCCAGATGGGTGAAGAGGCAGTGCCATAGACATCTCCATACTGCAGTACACTGACTCTTATTTTTTTTTTTAACGAGTGTGTCCCAGTAAACATTTTGTTAATCAATCAGTTGTGTGTAACGACCCCGTATCTGTAACGTGTGGTAGACCTACGCGATGGCGATCAATGATAGAAGACCGAAACAAAATAATTTTCGTAAATTCCAGAAACTTTTGGACCGTCAAAAAACCCATGCAACACTCACCTTTCCCCAGGAACCCAGTTCCTCCCGTCAGAAACACACACTGGTCCCTATAGAACTGCTGGATTTCAGTCTTAGGTCCGTTACCCTTGGTCAGCTTCTGTTTCTCCTCCTCCTTGGCGTCCATCTTGTCCTCCTCCGCGTAGTAAGTATCCTTGTTGTCCGGGACGAACTCGTGATCTTCCGAGAAGTCCAGGATGGGGGCTGTCGGGTTCATCGCTTGGTTCTCTACTTCTGCTATGCGGACTGAGTTTTCTAGTTCCTGTTGTAAGGTTAGGTTAGGTTAGAAAAACGAAAGTGATAACTGAGGTGGTTGTAGTCTAACAGACATTCTGACCACCCTAGGACGGTGGATATCCATGAGGATTTCCATATCGAAAAACGAGAGCTAGAATAGATGACAAATTAGATAAAGGACCGATCTTATTGATGGTCTTACTAAAGCGAAGCAGCGTCACTGAATTCAGGGTTGAAAGGTATGGGCACTGGTGTTGACATGACATGAGAAATGTCTCATGTCATGTCAACACCAGTGCCCATACCGGTATAAATGCGGTGCCTTCTCATAGACAGAGCTGTAATGACAGCTCTGTCTATGAGAAGGCACCGCATTTGCTGCAACCATCAGGTGTGAGGTGGGCTGTGCTATCGAATTTTTTAAAAGTCAGTTTTGAGCTGTGGGCCAAAATAACCACTAGTGGTGCGTTACTCCGACCCGACCCAACGTGGCAGACCTCGTAGAAGATGGCGGGGCTAGTTGGACAAACCCAACGGCCACATTAGCCCTGAATGGAAAGAACCAGAAGTCATGGGAAGAGGCTTTTGCCCTCAGTGTCCTTTTACTACTGTAACTCAGCCTGCATCATAGGCTGAGTTACAGTAGTATAAAAAATCAAATATACTCACGTGAAGATTGTCCTGTAGTTCCTTGCTAAGGTTCCGGACGTTCTCCAGCTCCTTGATCATCTGCTCTGTGGGTTTGCCGTACACGTCGATGTCCAGCTTCTCGCCCTTCACCTGCGCCTCCACCCACTTCTCCATCTTGTCGCGCGTGATGGCGGTCTGCTTCAACGGGGATTCGTCTAAAGTGTGGTTCATTCTGCGGAGGAAGAGTAGACTTGATGAGCTAGATCTTTTAAGATGACTTTAGAAAGAGTTTTAGAGTCTGATATCTAAGTACTCGCTTGCCGTCCCCCTCGCTCCTGTGATTATCCGCTAGGATTTTTTTAGTAGCCCGGAGTTTGGAAGTTGGCGGTATGAGATCCCCAGGGCCTCGGAAGGCACGTTAATCCGTTGGTCCTGCGCCTGATCTCCCACCGGTCGTGTTGGATTGCCGTCCCTGAGGACTATGTGATCGAGGGAAGCGAGAGGGCGCCCCTGTGTTTACGTAAACATTTATGCACGACCGAAAACGGTCAGGAGGACATTTTGTTAATGTTGAAAGCGCTGTTACGGAGCGTGAGGTATGTATGTGTATACGGCACGTCGAGTTTTACCCCAAATTCGGCTTTATATGTTGAGCGTCATCATTGTCGCTCATAATACGTGTGTTGTGTGTGGCAATCTTTTTATAAAGTCCGATGTGTGTCAAACATCCGAAAACATTTCATACTACTCTATATATATAAAATAAAGTCGGGTTAGTTACACCATCTATAACTCAAGAACGGCTGGACCAATTTTAATGATCTCTGATTTTTTGGATTCGTCTCCGCCCCGAATAGCAGAATAACTATTAAAATAACTGAGAAGTTCACGTTAAAATACCGGTAGCTGGGGTATGCAGAAAGTTCAGACCTCCACCTGCTGCAGCTGCGATCCTTTAAAGCTAGACATATAACGAAGACCAGGGTCAATAGCTGCCTATCCCCATGGGAATAGGCGTGAGTTTATGTATGTATGTATAATATTTAACACCTAGTTATTAATAGTCAATAATTTATATTGTCCTGTAGTTAATGCAACTGATTGGTAATTAACGTCAATCATTAACTTTAATGCACATACATATGCACTTTTAACCTCAATAAGTATGTGTGTTGTACATATTATTACCCTTTACAATAATGTTTCAGAACTATACCTACTTAAAAGAAAGTTTCACAACTCCGTAATGTTGCCGAAACGAGTAACTGACGAAATAGTGTCGCCAATGACAAAATATTCCAGTATTGTAACGACAGGCCACCGGACCTTATACCTCGAGGACCTACTTTCAATTTTAAATAAAAACGTTCTCTCAAAGTCCGTTGAAAAATAGCAAAAATATTTTTTTTAATGGTATTGAAATAACCGAAAATTCGAGTAAGCAAGTCCTCAACATTACGAAACATCTTTTTTTATGGGACCAAACTTGAAATCGCGACAGAAAAGGGCTGATCAATATTCATTGTAAATTGACTAATGCAGAGATGGAACAGCTAGTTCGCGCCTTCACTGTGTTTATTTTCCCCTTAGTAATCTACTTATTTAGCTTAGCAGCTACCGTTACACAGTAATGTCCCGGAAAAAGCCTTTACTTGAAATGAACAAAGAAACGAAATCACTCGATTTACAGTACAGTCACTTTTACAGGAAAATTACTTAAAAAATTAAGACACGTTTATTTAACGATACATATCAGTCAATTGTAATAAGCAGTCGCTCCATGTAAAATACTGGTATTCAGCTGCATCCGGTTAGACTGGAAGCCGACCCTAACATTGTTGGAAAAAGGCTAAGCAGATGATGATGATCAGTCAATCGTAACATCAAATATACCAAGTACGCAACTATAGTGTTTACCTAGCTATAATTATGATGATTATTTGCACAATAATCATCTATTTAGTTTCTCACTTATGTGCTAAACATTCTGCGATGGCTCAGAAGTATTTTTTACAGTTTATGGTGGATTTTGTACCATGATATCACCTTAGTTAATAAGTTGGTTAGCGTTCCGCCATGATGTGTGGTCAAAGGGTGAAAGCAGCGCTCCATGAAGCTTGCTGATATGGTGCCAACCAGAGGAAAATAAGAATAAAAGTCTTAGGTGCCTGTAATTATATCGACATCCTTCAAATTTGAACACAGGAATTACTGGTGGCAAAAATAATTCAAGTCAAGTACCTAGTACTTAAATATTTACCCGGGCGAATTGTTTTACAAAGAGCTCTACTACCGAATGACCTTCCTACCTTCCTCTGGCGCGGTAAACCGTGATAATATAATTAGTTTACAAACTGCCATCGTATATTTACTTCCTACTTAGAAAAATGGCATTCTTCAACAGATCTACGTGATTCGCGCGAGCCTACAATTTCGCTTTGTAAGCATTAAGAGTTGACAAGTCAGTAGAATTAATTACTTAATGATTATTACTTAAGGTAACATATATATATATATATATATATATATATATATATATATGTGTACCTATAGCTTGTTGAGATCAAAGGTATTTCCAAGTAGATTTTAAATACTCCTCGATTATTATTATTTCTTGTATATTAACGGAAACTATAGGTACAGGACTTACAAAGTTGCGGGTTCGAACATGGGATCCAAAATTTTGAGAGTAGAATACTTAGCAAAGTGCTTGTACCTTAGTATCCTAGTACAAAACGTACCTACCTACTCGGAAACCCTTGCAAGGTCTACCTCTACACAAGTGTATAATGCATTTCAATAAAAATGTAGAAATAAAAAGTTCCGTACTCTTAAAACTAATTGCAAAAATAAATGAAGTTCCTTATGGTAACCAAAACGTTTGCAAAGTATCTCTGTTTTGTTTTGCTACACTTAAGTGCCGTGGCGTTGGTACCGTAATTATTAGCCGCAGATGTTATTGTGTTTTTGTAGCAGGACGCCCTCAAGCTAGTCGGAAAAACTAACATAACAGGGTGGAGAGGCCTATTTCCGGCAGTGGTAGGACGTCCAAAAATGAGATAACATGAGCATTCTAACCAAAAAGGGCATTTGTTACGTTAAGAGTCGACTCATAACATTAAAAAATCCGTCGCAGACGATTTTCTTTGTTTACGATAGGAATATTGATGGCAGTTATCATCGAGTCAAGGCGATTGACTGGCATGGCCGCTCTAGTACTCTAGTAATGTCCGTCTCATTAGAATTGCGCACATGTCAAGTTCATAGACCTTGTGACGTTTGATAAATATTTTTTCCTATTACATATAGGTACATAAACTCACACGTTTTTCCTATTTTCTGAATACCCATTATCCTTACCATCCTTACTTAGCGTTTCGCCTCGTCCACGTTCATACATTAGGTCATATTCACACATCTGGCCTTTATTTTATAGTTATTACGTTACATAACATCACGCCTGTATCTTCCGAAAGGATAGGCAGAACTGTTTTATACATCCTCATTATACTTAATTCCCAGTAATCAGTGGCGGATTTACCAGCAGGCTGAGTAGGCCTGAGCCTAGGGCGGCAGATTTTTGGGGCGGCAAATTTGGAGAACGAATTTTTTTTTTGCTTCCTCATAGAAATCAAAAAGATTTTGGCATGACGGTTTTATGATGTTTTACAGATAGAAGTCTGCAACAAATTTTGCCGATGACGTTCCCCTCTCACTTGTCATTGCACATTCCCTAGTAGCAATCTTCCATATTCTAGAGTAAAACAGCTAGTTCCCCCCAACCAGTAGCCGGTAATATACCCAAAAAATATTTTACGTGCAATTTCAACGAAATTGTTGGATTATAAAAATAATGCAGGACATGACAATTGTAGAGGCAAGGGCGGCAAAAACGGTACAGCCTATACCTTGAAAACTTGTAAATCCGCCACTGCCAGTAATGCATTAGGTAGTAATCATTAACCGGGCAGAAAAATTCGAGTGCGAGCAGGATTTGAACCTGCGACCTTCCGATTCTGTACACCGGACGTCTTAACCAATTAGACCATCGCACCATGCTCACAGTTCTCGAAATCTTCGTTTCATTAATAACGTCTTACGGTGTTTATAAAAAACAGCTGTAGTTACCTACGCAGGGTTTGCGTATAAAAAATATTTAAAAACCGGGCAGAAGTCCAGACCTGCTGCTAACTTTTACACCACAGAGTGTCCTCTAAAATTATTTAGTTTCTGTGTGTGTTTTCTAGGGTGCAAACGCGCAGGAAAGATTTGCCTAATTATTTGCAGCCAAAATTAAATGTTGTCAAATATAGCTCTAAAGTGCAGTCTGTACAAATTTTCAATAAATTGCCATTAGAACTAAAAATGATTTATAGTCCAAGAATATTTAAATTCAAATTAAACTCATTCCTATTGACGAAGTGCTACTATAGTATAGAAGAGTTTTTTAGGGACAAAAATAATGCCACAGTTTAACTTGTTTATTTGTTTAAGTTTAGGTCTAGTTCTTGACATGTTTTTTTTTTATTAAATTGAATGTTTGTTTCTTTTTTTGACTAGGCTAATTGTGTTTTTATTTTTTTATGTTTTATTTTTTATTTCAACTAAGTTCTTGATATTACTTATTTTATTTTTGACATTTTAACTATATTATTGATTGTAACTTTTATTGATTATTATTGTTGTATTTAATCCTGTATTCGACACAAATGTATTTTTGTTCAGAATAAATGACTAAATGACTAAATGTTCCGCTTTACTAGCCAATAAGCAGGTCTAGGTATAGCTAGTTAATTCGCTTTGTCAATAATACGGTTAATTACGTAGTCTAGTCTTGTAGCACTCGTGATGTTTTCCATTGCAAACTCAAGACAAAGGTAAAGTTTGCGTCATTTTTTTTTATCGTAATTATGACAGATGTGTATTGATAGTTTTTTCCTCATAATGAACACAAATCACACCGATAGCTAAGGAAATGATTGAGACGCGTATTGGCAAGCGTAGTGTGGGACGCCGCCCAGCCCCCAGCGCGGCCGCGGGTGAGACTGGACGCTGAATGCGGACAGGGTGTTGAATTGAACACAAACTAAAAAAGAAGACTAGGTACGTACTGTACTGATAAGACCGGACAACCTTATTTTGAGTGTTCGTCTTCTTCCTTACTTCTCTATGAAGCCGTCATCAGTCTATTTCTGGCCATACTATCTTTCACACAGTCCATCAATCAATCAATCAATCAATCAATCAACTTTATTTTTCTCACCACAATATACACAAATTATTTTACATCGGTCAGATTCGACAAAGATACACAATTCAGGTAAGTATATATTGTGGGAGACTGGTGCCTAAGCTAGGCTCGTGGCCTGTGTTTCAGGACACCAGGATCCCACCCCTTTACATTTTCATTTTAAAAAATTATGTACTAGGCCCGCTGACAGATTGTAATTAGGAATCAGACATTTTATAGTTTTATTTACTATGATTAAAATCTAGGTTAAGTATTCATAATCGTCTCTCTGCTTTTCCCTAGTCATCGACACTCATACTCTTAACATTCCTCACAATGTTTTCTTCGTTCCTCAGTATCACATCACTGCTGATAGGTACCAAGACATTAAATTTTTCACACAAAAAAGATTTATTGTTGACTGTACTCGCTGTAGATACGTTTTTGTTTCGTTCCAATTATGTAATAATTATGTTTGTTTTTATAACCAAGGACATTGGTTGTACTTTACATAGGTACGGTCAGCAACAAAAGTCCATTGACACTATCGTTTTTACATTTTCAATCGAACAAAATTGACACAAAATGATTCCATAAAGTGCGTTTCAATCTGTGTTACAGCCGTTCGGTGGCAATGCCTTTCATTTTGACAGTTTAACAACATTAATTGTCTTTACGCAATTGGAGTGCTGTTCCAGTTGAAAATAAATATTTTGCTCAATAACAAAGGTTTTAACGACTTTTATTGCCGTGACCGTTACATTATTACGGTGGACCTCGGACAAGGTTATGTAACCATAAGTAGGTAGGCAGGTACGTACAGAAGCTTGCATAAAAGGAAACTGTCAGATGTCTGAACTAAGCGGTTAAATAACTTCATTGTCCTGTTGATATTAACACGAACGTCTAGCAATGCTATAGATTATGAAATTACTGTTACCTTCGAAATGCTAATGTTGCCATCAACCAAAGAGTTTATTAAAAAAAAACGCTGATTCGAGACTGTTGAACCAGTTTTTTTTTACTGTTTAAACGTCTCTTAACTTTAAGTAACTAACGTAACATTTGAATAAACCCTTAATTATGGAGGAATTAGTTGGTGAAACTTTACAAACCTGTTAGCGAAACTACGCTGACGTGGCTGGTTTAATTAATATTTAAAAAAAAACTTGACTGAATCAATTTTCACGTCTTGAAGCTTAACAAGTTAGTTATAAACCGTCTTTTTTTTTTTGGAAAATCCTCAAGCATGTTCTCTGCTCTGGGATGGGCCAAGTGGTCTGTCAGACTCTTTCTGCCTAGATCATACGGTGTTCATAGTTGAAGTTAATTTCTTAGTAGAACCCTCTAACGCGCCGTGCATTTGAATTAGTCCCTATTTATTATTTTTAAGATAACCGTCTCCTACCCACCACCGGTTTATTTGAGTCATCATTAATTAGTTTACCGTTAGAATGGTCACTGAACCTAATGTCGTAGTCGGCTAACCCCTTTAAATTATTAATATGGTTATAATCACATTCAAGACGCTGACAGAATAACTAATTGGTACAGTAGACCGCACGTCTGAAACGAAATCAGATGGTATGCTGCCCTCGTTGTCTTCATTGATTTTTCTTATATTGTCAAGGAAAAAAACATTACAAATTTTTTTCCTTGACATTTTATATTTGTACCTAATCTTTTAGTTGAATTGATATTTTATATTTATTAATATTTCAATTGGTATTTTAAATTTGTTATTGTAATTGGCTTTTTATATTTTAACTAACTGTTGCCCGTGACATTCAACCGCGTGGAATTATTATAAAAATACAATTTTCCCCGTTTTTGCAACATTTTTCATTGATGCTCCGCTCCTATTGTTTGTAGCGTTATGTTATGTTACTTATAGCCTTCCTCGATAAATGGGCTATCCAACACTAAATTTTTTTTTTAATTCGAACCAGGTGTTCCTGAGATTAGCACGTTTAACCTAATAAACTCGTCAGGTTTATAATATTAGTATAGATTTGTATGTCAAAAATGACAAAACATAGCAAAAACCTTACTACGGATACATATGTTTAACAAATAAATGATTCTGGTTCTGGTTCTCTTATTCCATTGAAACTTTGTACTGCGTTGGGCTACCACTGGGTTACCACCGACGTGCGACGTGCGGTCGACTGTACTTATTTTTATTTCATAGTTAATACGTAGTTTGAACTGATAGTAATAGCCCACCCAAGATAATATTTTATGGGGACATCTTAAGATTAACATTGTCCTCAAGCCACAAGTGATTTATATAAATGCGAAAGTTTATATGTGTGTGTATGTTTGTTACTCCCTCACGCTGTAACGGCTGAACGGATTTGGATGAAATTAAGTACACATATGACCGAAATAGGTTAATACAATCGAGTTAATACGAGCGAAGTCGCGGGCAAGTCATTGTTGGTTTGATTATTTTTGACGAAGTGATTCTTCAATAGTAGTCCAAGGATCAAAGTACAGTTGTACGAAAAACGTTTTATTCTAATTTATGTTAATTATTATCAAAATAAATAGCTGGCAGTCGGGTTTTTACGTTTTTTTATGCGACCCAGATACTTATTATTAGTGATGTTTTAAAATAAATGGGGAAAGAGCGACGCCCTCTGCTAGGGCCACTGCTAGGGATGATCAATATTAGAAAAACATCGATGGTGACATCGCTTCAAAAGCATCGATGTGCGATATTAACACATTAATTATTTTAATCGTTATATGTAATTACGCCAACTCGAAAAAAAAACCTTCTCTATATTTTTAGTTAATGAGAAACAGCACAAAACTCAATATAGACCTAGGGGGCGTAGAGGTAGAACATGTCCATGAGTATATACAGGGTGTAAACAGACCCTTCACATAGCCGTCAACCAAGCATTATGTACATCAAACTTTACGCAAAAATTATTGCTAGGAATCGACTTTTTTTTGGGGTGAAAAATCACGTTTTACCATAGGACTCGGTGGAAAGCACTCAAAGCATTGTGCTGATGGATGGGTTGAATAGTACGGGGGTCGTGGAGGTGTGTAAAGTAAAAATATTACTATAAAACATGTATTTAAAAAAAACTTGTGAAAAAGTTGTAACTTTGACCCCCAATATCTCCGTAACTAGAAGGTTCCCAGGTATGGACTAGAACAAAAAAATGATCGCAAAGACGGGGATTCACACCTTTTATACCTCGGCCAAATAGTCTCCTTCCAGGCGAGGCAAGATAAAGAAGTCGCTCGACTCACCGAAAACGCCTGGAAGAGCTATTGGTCGATGAAACAGTTCATGAAACGATCACTTCCACTTTCCCTCAAAAGGAAACTTATGGACACGTGCATCCTTCCCACCCTCACCTATGGAGCGTAAACGTGGTCATTAACGAAGCGTCAGAAGTCCGCACTCAGGGTCTGCCAGCGAGCTATGGAACGAAGTATACTACAAAATTTCTAACCGTATACGGAACAGTATACTTCGATCCAAGACCCAAATCGCAGACGTTTGTAACACAGCCGCTAATTAAAATGGAACTGGGCAGGTCACATCTGCGGCATGTAGCATCAAAATTGGGCAAAAGTGGTAAGAGATTGGGTTAAAAACAACAGAACCTGGCCACGCGGTAGGCCCAAAAGGAGTTGGCGTGACGACCAAATAGCTAAAGACAGAGATAAATGGAAATAGGGAAGGAAGGCCTTTCCCCTGCAGTGGGACACATCGGGCTCATAATAATAATAATACATTTTAGGCCCCCCTGCAAAAAGTAACATTGTTATAAGTATTTCCGAAGCTGTCGACGGCGCCGTGCGGCACAAATTTTGAATGGCTACTTTCTTCAACTGATGTGAGCTAACTAATTATAACAATTTTGAACGTTGACCTAGAGTACCTATATCGATGTTCCAATCTTCCAATAGTGTTTACGATGTTTACGTGGACTTAACATCGATGTAAATAGGTATATGGAAGTATTTCCGCTAAACATCGAAATTTATCCACCATCGATGAATAACGATCACCTTGCTATTGCTCGACCTAAGAGTAATTTAGGTGCAGAGTGCACACAGGGTGTTAGGTTAAGTGAGGGAGATAGGCACTTTAAGACGGTGTCATTGCACTTTCAGAATAACTCTGAAAACTATACAAATACAAATAAGTAAAATTGAAGTGTCTGTTTGTAATATCAATATAACAGCTTTTTACTGAATGCATACATGACAATGTGTGTGTATACGGCACTTATAACATAACAATAACACATTTTTTTTCAGTTTTTGTATGTCTGTCTGTTTGTTCCAGCTAATCTCCGAAACAGCTGGACCGATTTCGCCAGGACTTTTGCTGGGTAACAAAATTCGATTCAAAAAGGGGAAGTTATATTATTTTATAATGAACGAAGGTCGCGGGCTAGTCTATTATTTCCATACACACGCACAAACTCACGCCTCTTGCGCAAGGGAGAGGACAGAGACTACAGAACACCAACTGCTACAATCATAGCCATACGTCATGGTATTATTATACGAATCTATAATTAGACACAAATACCAGTAAGCACTGGTCAGTTTTGTAAACATTTTTTTCGGAAACGAAATCATCATGGAATATGTGATGTTTTTACAGCCGGTTTATGAAAACCTTAATCATCTAATGACAAAGCGTAGCGTCCACAACGTAACGTACTTACGTAATTTTAGTAGCTGAGTGAACCGACTTCAAATTTTAATACCTACCTACCTTTTCTTTTCAGTCTCAAGTAGGTATCAAGTTATCAATCAACCCTTGCATTACCCTTTTTAAAAGATATGTTGTGTCAACCTATGTAAAATGAATAATTTGTAAAATAAACTTATACTGTCACTTACGGGATATCTTCCGTGATTGTTCATTATTTTGAGCTCCCGATATTTCGGCGCTGTTGCAAGCGCCATGATCGCACGCGAGTTGACTGGAGAATGCATATAAAAGTACTCTGTGAGAATGCGAGTGGTATCGGGAGCTCAAAATAATGAACAATCACGGAAGATATCCCGTAAGTGACAATATAAGTTTAGTTGTAAACCGTGAAAGCTTAAAACAGTGTTTGAATTTGTCAAATGTCCATAATATGGAGCATTCTATTTTATATTTCTAAAAACTTTTTACTCAATCCATATCGAAAGCTCTACAGTATACAAAAACAATCTCTAGTTAAGCCACGCTTTCGTAGCCATGCCATTTGAATATTGTGACCGTGGCAATGGCTTTTCGATCGTTACCTTTTGAACTTTTCGTTTTAAATCTGGGGACTGATACAATTTAAAAGAAAATATAATTTGTTTATTCTTTACGTAATACATAAGCAGGTACCTACACTGGTTATACACAAGAGTCATAAGTGGCTTAAAAATTGCCTAAAGCTTACTTAAATGGAGTTGTTGCAAGTGAGCACCAAACTAGAGAGTAAGGGTGGAACTTCATCTATCAGCACGGAATCGCAGTTTTCCATGCTCCTATCCTTTTCTGCTGAAATGTCATTTGCTAGAGCGAGTAACAGCCTGCCGCGTGATAGCACTCCCGTTTTTTTTTTGCGACAAAATCTTGCGACCAGCTGAACAATTTCTTTCGAAGAGTTTCGTATTTCAACCACGACTTCCGAAATGATTAATATAATTAATCTATTCGGTAGCTTAAGTCAATCTAATGCAGAATTTGATCAGCTCGGTTAGATCCGATGAACTCGTTTAGTTATTAAATTAACTAAAACTTAATAACTCTTTTAGTTTCATCAATTTGTTTCTATCTTTCTGACGCCGGCGATATGTACAGACGCCAGCACATCAAGCCACCCGACACTGTCAAATATTCCCAATCAACCTTGAACCTAATTCTTTAGCGATAAAGTTGAATATCTATTAAAGAAATTTGATAGATTTTAGTAGCTCTGTTGTGCTGGCGTCTATACGAGTGTTCGTCCGATCAGAAGGGTCTGTAGGTAGACCTGACCCTGTGTGGTAGCCGGATCTAATATTTAAGGAGTAATGATTTTTCACACTTCGACAGACATTCAATTATTATTTATTCGTAGATTTAGATCAAGAGCCTACCGGTTTCGCTAAGAAGTAAACGTCTAAAAATCTATTTTTAGTCTTTTAATTCATCCACAATATTCATGGTCAACATTGTTTTGATAGGTGCCTACCTACGGATATTTGCAAACCTGTTTTCTATTACAAACCTAACCTAAAAGTAACTCGAGCAAAAATATAATTTGAATACACTTCCTGGAAAACTGGCTCTTATCGCACTACTATTAGGTTCAGTATGCAATGTATTTCACACTCGTGGTTTTTTTGTGGAAATAAAAAAAAAATCACAGATCAATCAAGATAAATCAATCAAAACAGGTTCGATTCCTATGATCAGCGAGCGATGTTTTTTTTTAAATCTCAGCAAATAAGCGCATATGCTTACGACGTAAATATTTTTTGAATATTTAAATTGTGTTTATAAATAGAATATCATAAATAAATTAAATTATTTTTATAAAATATTTTTACTGAACAAATAAACATTTATTTGTGTTCTAAATTAAAAAATCATTGAATTTTCTATTTTTCATATGAGACGGCTTAGCGGCTTCATACCTTTGCTTCTCCCTCAACCTGCGAAAGAAAAGCGCGGCAAACAAAGTTTCCCTACTTGTCTCAAAATGTACTACTTCCGTATTTTTTACAGACGTTAGAAAAACCAGTTGTAATCGACGCAGAAGTGTTGTGGAAGTGCCCTGTTCGTCTATTAGGAAAGCAAAACACTCGAGACTTTTTTGATTGTCATACAAAATTAAATATGGTTAATTAGTTTGTTTGTTACACCTGTATTTCCCTAATGGTACGACGGGTGTATTGTATAAAATACCCACATTTTTGTGCCTGTAATGAGTATTTTCTCTAGTTAGTCCGTAGGTTTCTAATTAAGGACTAGGATATTCCCTTAAACCGGGCACGGGCAGATGCCAGGCTGTTATTATTGGGAAATTCGTATTGTAAAAACACCATGCCCCATGCGGGGATTCATCCCACACTCGGCAGCACTGCACTTGACACTCAGCCAGTCTAGGTGTTGCTAATTTAGTTGCAAGAACTATATTAGACATGTAAGTACATACATTCAGTACCAAAATTCAATGACGATGACTTTACAAAACTTTATCAGTAAGTATTTTGTTATTGAAAACTCGCGAATAAATTATACCAACCTTCTGTGTATTTTAATTGTTTTTTTTTCTACGTAGAAACGTCATAATTAATCTAGAAAACAAAAGCTGCCAATGTAAACCACATTGAATTAATTATCATATAATTTAAATGTAATAGTAATTGTTAATACTATAAGTAGGTAGGTTTAAATAAATATCAGTATTTCACACAAATCGCAATTCACTGACTTTTGCTGCTGTCTGAACTTTATAACCTACAAAAACTTGATACAAAAGTGTGTCTGTACAAAAAGGTGGAAGCTATAGGTTATGATGATAACCCTTAATTACCGCAGGGTTTCCCGTACATCCGCCGAGGTCAGAAGGTTTTAGGAAAAACCTAATAACGACATCTCAACTACATAGACACAACATGGTATTAAAATATTATAATTACATGCTGTTTTTGTCGGGTTATTTTCCATAAGTATATAATTTTTTGAACAAATGACTTGCTCGTTTTTTTTTTTGTAAAACATCATCAAATATTTGTAATGAATAAAGCATTATACAAAATCAAAGTCTCAGTCATTTTTTGTTTATAATATTCACATCGTTTTTTGCTGTCTCTACACGGTATTATTAGAGTAAACTTGAATGTCAGTATGTTGATCCCAGGCTCCACAGAGCCAACCTCAGCAACTACAACTAGTTTCAAACCAGTTGTTATGTAGTATTTATAGGATGTTACTGTAAGCTAGCCTTGTTCCCAACTATGTGGCTCAACTTCTAGTCTAACCGGACGCAGCTGAGTACCAGTATTTTATATGATATGAAGCCACTGTCTACCTGACCTTCGCAACCCAGTTGCTGCATAACACGATACCCCTTGGAAAGACTAGAAAGAAATGTAGACTTTACCGTTTTATTAGACAGTAAGAGCTTCGCTAGTCAGTCAGTCTAGTTTTCATACAAGGATTAAAATAGATGAACAAATTTTAACACAGCATTCAGTACGTAAGAAGAATATATCCAAGCAAAAAAAAACACTGATTAAAGTCATTTTATTTTTACCTAAAATCATTAGATTTAAACGACAGTTTTAGTGTATTTTCGTTAGTTGATTTATTCTTGTAAGTATCTAATGCGTTTTTCTTATTTTATTTTACCATTTTCCTTATTTTGGTGGGCTGAATGATTTCTAAAAGTTTGTCCATCTATTGTAATAGAGAAGGGACGAGCCTTGCTCGCTACGTTTACATCCTTATATCTTCCGTTTTTGCTGTAACTCAAAAGAATCCAGGCATACCTATGTAAAAACGAGCAAAATATCACTTTATAAATACAACATAACGCCTCTGTTCTACAAAGCGATAGGCAGAGGAGCATTCAGAGGTCGACACATTTTGTCTGTAAGGTGCCTATGTATTGTTTAGTTTCATCCCCATGAACAGAGGCAGTATATTGCCAGTAACTGGCCAAAAATGTCAGATTCTTTAATAAATTGGTACTTGCTTGGGAGTAAAACCCGCTTGCTCTGGCTGGAGCCCTAAGTACTAAGGCACAAGACAGAATTGCCCGGTAAAGCAGCCGACAATCTCCTGATCTAAGATGCCATTACAAAAAAAGGCTCCTAAAAATTCATAACGACCTCTTACTTCATAATTATTACATATTTAAAATATTTAAATCTAATGCTGATATAATTACAAATGTGCGCAGTTTACGAGAGTTTAGTTCATACCGTAGGAAAACCCGGAAACGTATTTATTGTAATAAAAACAATTGTGTTGTATTTAAGTTAGGGATATATTATATTTTATGGGCATTATAATATTCCAGTTAAGTACGTTAAGACTGTCTGTTTTATTTTTAAGTTAATATCTTATTTTATGCTAAAAAACTAAAGATATCATCTTTGTTTCAACATTTCTCTTTAGATTAGTTCTGAATCATTTAGGCTCTTGTTAGAATTATTAATTTTAATACGACAGGCTGTTTCCATTTAGATACCAAACATATTCCATACTAAAAGGAAGATAAATATAACTGACGAAATTTGAGTGTACAAACTATTAAATACACCTCTATCTATCCCTTCGGGATTACAGGCGTGATGTTATGACGTAGCTAAATAAAATAGATTATTAATTATGTCACAGACCCTACATTAAGTAAACAATATCATAGCCTTTCTTAAAAAACGCCACAAAAAAACTTTTTCACTTCCAAAAAGAGCCTTACCTTAAGAATTTTCTTTTACGCCTTTCGCTACGTACCAAAAATCACTGTACGTTATGTAAATTAATAATAATAAGCCACACGTGTCTATGGCATGGAGGACGCCAGTCGACTGTGTTCCAAGCGCAGTATAAACTGCCGAATAAGGATTATAGAATAAAAGCCAGGGGTGCGGCATCGCAAGTGGATTTTTCTTTAAACTTGATTTGTTTTTACTTTTTAGTCGCTTAAGTTAAAGGTCACACAAGGGGACATTAAAGTCTGCCACTTAAGAGTCCGTTTGTCTGTTTGGGGCAGTTTTCCAAGTCTGTCAGTTTTCCATCATATCTGTTTTATAATTTCTTCTTTACTAATTTACCCGTGGAAAAAGATTTTTAGTAAAAATGGTTATTTTATAAGTTTCTTAAAACTGTTTTAATTCAGTAAATGTGACAATTTATTATATAGGTACGGAGAAAATGGTGAGACACAAGATTCAGGGTAGAGTCGAAGGCACGAGGCCACGTGGTCCATCACCAACCCGAAATCAACAACAAATCTGTCACCAAGATCCCTGTGGCAGAATGTACTCAAACTGAGGTGTGATGAGATCATGAATCACATTCATGATCTCACCGTGTGGTCAGTTTAAAAAATGATGAAAAAGAACAAAATTGTTGCCCTCCCCTGCCTCGGCTCGTAGTCGCGAGCGCTACGCTACCTTTATTCTGACGTCACATCTTTAGATCAACATAATACGCTGCAAACATCACATGTAGCAGTACAGTATGAAGTACGTGTTACTACAACCAAACCTCATGCTGCCTCATCACAGCTCGGACATTTGTTATTGGATTAAAATATATGTACTTACAACTTCTCTATGGCAGCAGGGAGTCTATAATTACCCCTGCGTAACCCTCGCAGAATACAAGCGTGAAGTTATGAAGTGTGAAACAAATTACGGCTATAGACAATCTTCAAACCGTCTTGCCGTGGGCCATAATGAAATTATGAAAATATTCTGTGCGATAACTTTAGGAGGTTTTACATAACTTTTGGTACAGTCGACCGCACGTTGGTCGTGTTTCTGAAGAAAAAGAGACCTGCAGCTTATACTCTACTGACGTGCGGCCAAACACTATTACCGCAGCAATCAAAAAGTAAAAATAAAATTAGCATTGTAGAAAACAAATTTCAGTCACGGATGTTTTCGAACTGACAATATTTTGTCGCTACTTGCGAAAATATTAGCTACAAATATTGTTTCTACAATGCTAATTGTGTTTTTGCGTTTTGATTGCTGCGGTAATATTGTTTAAATCATACTTTTCTCAGTATATATATCCGATAATACGAAGTATTTAGCTATCAACTGATGTCTAAAGTTTAAGACGGACTAAATAATCGGAATAGGTACACAATTCCTTCCTCATTATAAGAAAATGGTAATGGCATTATAAATGGTTTTCGCAAAGTATCTTCGGATAATCTGGCAATGAATCTGTTGTTATAGCTAGATTCTAGCTAGAGTGGGTCTCATAGCTTTGTTCAGCTGGTTGGAAGTGTTCACACAAAGAATTTTAGTAGTAGTACAGATCTTAGTGAATGTGCTCGTCTGGGGAAGTAGATCACACCTAGTTTTGCTGATAAACAAGGCTTCCGTCACAGCGTCAGATATCCATAATTATCAAATCTAAAGGAAAAAGAAAACGTTATTTCTATTATCATTCTTTAATTTAACCATTAAAGGTTTTGCTCCAAATACTTCAAAAGTTTTTCCGTTTATCAAGTAAAGTGTTTAATTTAAAGTTTTATAATACGTAAAGGTCAACTCGACGGACGTACATGCATAATATATAATGAAACGAATCTAAAATGTAAATATATTACGTTTAATGAAGTTCATGGGTCACTGAAAGCCAACGGTAACATGAAACATTGACAGACACGAATTTTATTGGGAATAATTTTGAAATCGTCGAGAGCCGTCTGTAAACTATTGCATGCTCTAAGGAGCTAGACAAAATGATATTCTATCAGCTAACACGACGATGCAATGATGGTAAGATTGGGAAGGTAAAAATGGGTTGACTTTATCGAAAGTAGTCGATCCTGTAGACAGTTGGCGTAGAAATACGAAACGCTTTGAATGCGATTCACTCCGATTGTCACTCGTCTAGGCCCTCGGGGCCTATTTATTGTTAAGTTTCTTTGTTATATAACATCTCGCCTGTTTCCTTAAAAGATAAGACAGTGTTTTCAGTAGAAATTGAATGAATGAAGTGTGGTTTTTGGAATTCTGTAATTTTTAGCTGAATGATAGAATGAGTTCATAACTTTATAACAAGCAGAATATTGCTCCGATCGGGTTTCAAATTCTGAAATCTGTTCTTATGTCGTCAGATGACCGCTGTTGGCGATCACTTCAAATGCGTCAGCGGAACACATGGTGGCCTAGGGTTTGAGCAGTCTTGACTATATGTTACACCCACATTTCGACAGTTATGTTTAAGTCCCATATAGACGAGCCTGTGTTACCCAATGCCCATGGTCGTAATTACGAATCCGGGCAGCACTATATTTGTGTAAATTATTTCATCATCATTTCTCTCAAAACGGTGAAGGAAAACATCGTGAGGAAATCGGCAGGTCCTAGCACCAAAAATTCGAAGACATGTGACATGTATTAACCCGCACTGAGCCCCACGTGGGTAACGCCCTACTTCCTCCCACAGAGAGAAGCCAGCCCAGCTGTGGGAACGTTATAGGCAATATAACAACTATAATAGGCTCTCATCATCTGCCTAGCCTTTTCCCAACTACGTTGGGGTCGGCTTCCAGTCTAACTATAACAGGCTCTAAAAGAACAAAGTAAAGAGACGGAAAATGCCATAATATACATACGGCTACAATAAGATATACTGCGAAATAGTTGTGATCCAACCAGTTTGAAGTCTCTCGAATTAAGCTATTTTCAAGGGCAAGCGTAAGTTAGCGTTTTAGATATTTGTTGCGGGCATTTCCTCGAAGACATGTCAATCGCCGAAGATCCTGGAGCCCTGCCTCCAAATATGCTGGGATGGTCATGATAGCAGCAGAGTTATTTTTCTGCTCATCTTAAGGTAATTGACTGACTCTAATATGGCGTAGCTTGAGTGATCAAGACATCCGTGTTCGATTCCCAGATCGTTCGAAGTGTTGTTAATATTCGAATATTGTGATGGTTGGGTTCCCTATATGAGTTCGAAATATGACTAAACATCGATGCCTAGATAATGCGAGGTTACGTTTTAACTACGCCTTTTTTGTTCGCTGTTTTTTAATATCGATAACCTTACATCGAACCCTTGTTTCTTGTTGGGGTCCTTGGTTATTATGTATTGGGTTTATTATTACAACGAGTTTCTCAGTAGTAGCCTGGAGTCAGATTTTTCCGGAACCGAATGGAAATGGAGGCTGGCCCCTATTAGATAAGTAACGAAATGTGGGTGTATTATCGGTACACCAAGCTAAACTGTTAGAACCTTCTTTGAAAATGAGCGATGAGTGATGTCATGTTCAGTGCACATAAATGCATAAAAGTTTTAAACATTTAAATCAGTAAGTTAAGCAATATTATGACTACAAAACCGACATCTATCGGACGATGAGAGTTTTATTAAGACGTCACGTGCTCCAATGATCTATAGATCATTGTAGTTCATTTTATACTCCCTAGATGGCGCTGGTATACATGGCGTTTTTAAATGATAATGACTGTGTTGTCGGAGCTGTAATGTAACATCATAGCATAGTTTACACTAATGTCTTATGCAATATCTAATTAAGAAATGATTAATTTCAGCAGATATACATAAGCAAAACGTAATTTGCAAGAGATTAATAGTAACTCATGATGTAACATCACACCTGTGTTCCCGGAAGTGGTTGAGCAGAGGTGTATTGTATTTAAGGACAACTTAACCCACGGTGGGCCCTCGGCCGGTCCTGTTGATATACTCACTACTTCTCAGCAGTCGCACTTGGGAGCACTAGACTGCTCAACGAGCCTTTCATTGTCATAACATTGTCAACTGATTCAATTTGACGTTCAGACAGATTACGGGACATCGGGCTTGAACAAATACTTCCGAATAATATATTTCAAGATTAGTGTTCAGAGTCCGGCCGCAACTTATGAAGTCTTTCAGATCAAGACAAGATTTTCGATATCAGCTACTACAGAAGTTAAAGCAAGTCAAAGTCAGAGTTCACATGTTGTAGCCACTGTAGCTAGACAGAGTGGTGGACAGAGTGGTAGTCTCGACAGAGTGGTCCCGTAGCTTTGTTCACAGGGTGGTTTAAATTTTTAGTAGAAGAGAGAGGCTTAAGTACTCGTCTGGGGAAGCACTACCACTATTTGATGTACTAGATCTTTGTTCGCAGGATGTGCCGGTGTGATACGCACAAGATGCATTTGAAGCTTCTTGCTAGCGATACGCTTTGGTATTACATAGATCAAATTACGAGCAGCGTACCGTCCCCTTACTTGCGACTAAGGTCGGAAGTTCAAACCCACCCAGCCACGTCGCCACAGCTCTCAAAACGGTGAAGGAGGAGGTGGAAATAAATGTGACATCTACCAATCCACACTGTGCCCGCGTGGTGGATGACGGCTCGGTCCCACACACAGAGAGGAGACCTGTGTCCTAGTGCTGGGAATACTACCCATATGCTGATTATGTATATTAGGAGGCGGTGACGCAAAATGTCAAATTCGAAGTTCAACTCGAAGGGAAACGTAGAGAGAACGGATATATCAATGGAAACGTAAACAAAAAGGTATTGCGGTGTACTCGAAGGCCCAACACACCGACACTGTGTTATATCGTGTAGATTGATTGCGATGCAAAATTATGGACTTTCTTTCCTAATAGGAAAACACACTACCTTTGTGTTAGTGAAGGGAGAAAAGGCATATCGATGTTTCCTGAGGGAAATAAAACCCATTAACTCTGCCCGACCTGGAGATCGATCTCAGGAGGTGTTCAAAAGACCATAATATACAAGAGTGGACCATAAAAAGATAATTTTACAGACTAATCTCAAGTTACACTTGCCAGAAGATTTTTTTTCAAAATAGGTGCCAATATGTATTTATAATATTTGATGATAATTTTAAATGTTTTTACGCAGTGTAGTTCTAGATCTCAGTAACTTGTTAGAAAGTATTCTTCAAGTAAATATAAATCTAAAATTAGCCGACACTTTCACTTACTGCAGTAGAGAACCGATGAGATACCTATAGCTGTACTTAAGTAGTTATTATAGATATGCATTCAATTAATCATCTGACATTACCTTCAAAAATCATCGATATTTTTTGTCGATGAATCGACTTAAAGTTGTAACTTTGCCTCTCACTACCACAGTGTTGTTTTCACAGAATATGAAAGTAATGAATCGTTTCCTGCAAAAAGTTCGAAGTATTTCTACCTTGAAATCGAAACTATACCTTAACAATGTTCCTTTTAAGTTTATAATTGAGTGGCTTTTCAGCCCCACATAGGTCTCAAGGGTAAGGGACTTTTAGAAGTGAATGGGAACTCACACATTCAGATTAAACGTACGAGAAAATTAAGCAATCAAATGTGGACTTTATGCCCGAAGTAGAAAGTTGTATTTCATTCGAAAGTCCTTGAGTACTTAATTCAAAAAGTTATGAAATCGCAAACACATGGGATACTCAGTTGTCACATAAAACCACAACTTGAATGAATCATTACAGAACAATCTGTCTTCTATTGCGTAATACATAAAGTCGTAATTCGAATGCTAATGAGATATACTTATTGCGTTTTAACGATAGTGAAAGTAGATTTTCGTTCCTAGTTCGTATTCAGTTTGGCGGCAAAACTGGTGGTCGCTGGTTATACGCGCTTGATTTTTTAATATTGTTTTTTTTTTAATATGGTGGTGTTGGTGACATGAGATTTTGTTGTTAAAGAAGTGAGATTTATATATTTTGTGGTGTGTAAAATGCAACTGACTTTTAAAATGAGCGCGGAGTCTCTTATGTGCGTCTTCCTACTTTCTTTTGGTGAGCTAACTATTTAAATACATATGTTCTGTAAAAACTTAGGGCCGTAGACTAATATAACATCGGTAATTTTGACATTTGTATGCATTATTGCGACATTTCTGCGTTACGGATGGGCAGAAGCTAAATTACGTGAGCAATTAGTTACGTGCATGCCTTCGGGCTTTGAGATATTAATAAATAACATAATTTATATAATGAATGTCAAAATCTCCTGCTTGTCATTTGTAGCACATTCACACAGTGACTCGTTACATCATAGTCCACACTTCGAACAGGGAGGTTATAGGTTCAATTTTGACGGCACGGTTGGCGCAGTGGCTGAGCAACTGGCTGCTGCGCTGCGCGTCGCTGGTTCGATCCCCGCACGGAACAAATATTTGTATGGCCTACAGGTAGTTATTTCGGGTCTGGCTGTTTGTGTATGTGAGTTTTTAATGTTTGTAAACGCACCCACGACACACGAGATACACCAAGTGAGGGGTAACGTTTAAAAAAATTCCAAATCAAGCAAAAACTATATGACTCTGTTCTTTAAGTAAGAACACATCGAACACATACTAGCCAGTATTCGCAAAGGGACGGACAGAGGAGGCATATCATTTCCTCTATGGTAGAGGTGTGTGGTAGGTTGGTACACCCTCATTCCACCAGTTATGTTTAAGCCCCATGATTAAGGGATGATTTTGCCCTCAAACTAACACAAATTCAAACTCTTGACGGCTGCAGAAGAATGTCTAGTTGAAATGCCTTTAAAAAAAAAAAAAAACTATTAAAATTGGTGTATTTTTTTAATACCTAATTAATAATAATTACATAATGAATGGCAGAAATGATGATGAAGATGACGTAATTAATCATAAATAACATGATAACTATACTTTCAAAAAATATTATTATAAAAAGGTAAAGTTTGGATGTAGGTGTGGTAATCTTCGGAACTGATCCGATTTCGAAAATTCTTGCACTACAGGGAAGTCCGACTGTCATAAGCGTTCCCGTGATATAATTTCGTAACTAAGCGACGAAGCCCCGGGGAAAACTTGTAGTCAGTTATTGGATGTGCAGGTGTGTCGTGTCAGTGACTAAGTATTAGTAAACACCTTTGCCCAACTCTTGTAAGAGGGCAGGCGGTAGTGCGTAACCGCGGCCATTCCTTACATACTCGTAAAATCGGTATTTTTTTTTTTGGCACATTCCTTAATATTGCAACTCATGCTAATAATAATAGTTACTAAGCTAGAGGTCTCAGATCTGGCAAAGCGTTACTTTGTTATTCATCAGCAGTATCAGCTCAGAGCGTGGCTTTGCATCACAGGGCTGTGATGGCAATAAGCTCGCCCTTATTACATGGATGTGAACATGACTGTCGAAAATGTGGGTGTACTACGTTATACACAGCAATTTGAGACTAGGTTCTGCAGGCATTATAGTGTGATTTTGGCTTTGAAAATATCTGTTTTCATTTATTTATTTATTAACAGGAGAACTAACAGCTGTAACAGATGGATAACAGTTGTTAATGTAACACAGGACCAAATACACACGAATAAAAACGGAAAAGTAGAGTCAATAAACACTCTAACCCTCTGGAGCCAATCTGTTTACATAACTAACTAAATAGGACGAATTATTTGTTTTAAAAACGTTTAAATTCGATAATGAACAGGCAATTATTTAAATGATATTATTATGTAACCGAAACCAGTATTTTATATTTTAACAAAGAACATGACACACTAAACTGGGTCAATTCTTTATAAATATCCGCTTGAGATGAGGTTATGTAACCATAACCAAGGCAGAAATACCTCTTTCCCTCAATAAGTTAGTTGTAAGTTAACGGCGTATATATATCGCAAGTTAAACCTTATCAGGGGGTATCGTTTTATCCAGTTACGGAGGTCGTTGTGGAGGTCAGAAGTATGTTAGATAATCCTGTTTTCCCAAAAACGAAATTGGTAAGTAATTCCAGTGTAGCCTAGCTAAGAAAAAAAGAAAACATGTTAATCTGGCACATGCCGCAAGTGCACACAACATAAAAAAGAATTAAATATACACATAAAAACCGGTTAGTCCCGCTATGGTATGGTCCCGGTATGGCACCCTCTTAAAATACCTATCAAAAAGTCCCGCTATGGTACCCATCTTTTAGATCTACGTTAGACAATAGAAGGTACAACTGAAAAGAAAAGTGTATCTATAAATAAATACTTTTAGGAGTGTATCAATAAAACGTCTGTTTGCGATATTAAATCAGTCTTTTATTAATTCAAAATATTTATAAAAAAATATCAAACAGTAAAACGAAATATTAATTGCAATGTAATTTTTAAAATAATCAACAATATTAATTACCAATAATCAACAATAAAAAAAATATAAAAAATCCACATCTCAGAAAAGTATTACTGTAAATATTATAAACTACAAATAAAAACAACATCCAGACATAAATATTAGTTACAAATAATCAACATTGAGAAAAGGCAGTAATTGTAAATTTATATAAACTACAAAAATAATCAACAACCAACTAGACAAATATATTAATTACAAATAATCAACATGGAGAAAAAGGCGCAAATTGTAAACATAAACTACAAAAAATAATCAACATCGAGAAAAAGTATTAAACATTTTAATAGGCTAAAAACAAAATTAAAATAAACTATTTTTTTAAATGTTCTGATCGAAATGTTGACTTTGATATGTTAATCAGAAAATCACCAATGGAGATAGCTTTATTTTCGTAACTTTTTGTTAGCTTTTGAATCTGGCGGTCGATTTCTATACTTGTTCTTTTTCTTGAATTTATAGGTGATCTTTTTAGTCGAAAGCTATAACAAAAATCATCAGTTATTTAAGTTAAGCTATATTTTTTTCAGTAACCGTCTGTAATAGAAGGCGACAACCAATAATATCTACCAAAATAAATAAAATCAAATCCATTTTCAAATTCTTCTATGTACTCGTATTATGTAAAAAAATATATATCTGCTTTTAAAAATATTATATCTGCTTAAAAATATTGTCTATAAAATACAACTTACTTGGCTTGTTTTATATCAAAGTGACATGTGTCGTTGCCAATTGTTTGCAGAAACAATAATAAACTGGGATTTTTTCCAATAATTTTGTTGAATCTGCCATTCCATGATTCCGCCAAGTTAGTTGTTCTATGGCGTTCATTATGGCAACACCAAATGAGGTCTGGATATTCAAGCCACTGAGTGACAAAATAGTCATTGAATTTGGTCATAGCTTCATCGTCGAAACTGAAAAAAATACTTATTAAACGTTCGTACTTGTAAAGCAATGAAATTAACAGGTCCTTACTGATATTGTTGTTCTTTACTTTTTTGCCATATAATTAGAGTTAAGTACTCAAACATCATTTTGGAAAGTAACCAAGATATTATACCTATTTTCCATTATATGCAGCCAGCCGTCTTCAATATCTTGTTTTGGCAAAAACGCCAAGCCTATGCATTGCTTAACATGGTTCGAGGACTATTCGTGTTCCATGAGATTTAAAGATTTCGCTTTTTTGATAACGTTCTTTTGAAAATGTACGTTACATCCATTTATTTTGATATCAGGAAAAATCTTCGCTGCTGCATTTATTACTCCTATTTCATAATCGAAGGTAAATTTCGATGGACGCCATTCAGGCAAAGTTTGTTTAATCAATTCGAAAACTTTTTCATAAGTTTTCCCTTCTTTGTTTTTTAACAGAATATAAAATAATGGTGCTACATTCGTGGATAACTCAGTGCTTCCCATGTCTCCATGAATGACATAAACTTGTTCGAATGGGTTTGGGCAGCCGTCGAAAGTGCCATCACCAAAGTAATGCGTTACACATTTTATATATTCCTTTACTTCTGTCGAGGAAAATATAATTATTCGATTACAGTCTTCATTACAATAATCAGCCAATACATACTTATTAAATTCTTCTGGTATTATAATTTCTTCCACATTCTTAAATTGTGTTTTTGGTACGTTCAACGACTTATTTCGGTGTCTGTATAATACTGTTTTTAATTTTTTATAGTCAGGAACATTTCCTGTAAGGTGTAACCCTTTGTCTTTTAAGTTACCCATGTGTTTTTCGAAAATTTTCTGTACTGATCCGTAATTTGAATTTACTTCTTTTTTGCACTCACTTATAGCCATTTGAACTTCATTGTCTTCAAAATGTGGCACGCACTGATCACTGTGTTTATAATCTTTAATTATTGTATTATTGGTATTCTCAATAGTTATATATCCACTACATTTAATACTATTTCTCCTATTTACACAATGCCAAGTACTTGAATTTTTATTTTCTCTGCGTTTAATATATTTATGTCCGGCACGTAATAAAGTTTTTCCACCGCGTCGACTGTCAATAATTATTAAATTTACACCACGTGAACTACTTGACCCAGACATTGCAATAGATAAACTAACAAGCTATCCTAATTACTCATATCGCAAAAGTACAGCTGCAAATAGCAAACTAAACCCGGAATAATACTGTCTCTCTCTATTTTCATAAAAACAAAAGGGAAGAGCTAGATACGAATTCGAGGAAGGGCTCGTCTCTATTGTTTTACGAAAAAACCGGTTGGTCAGGTAACTACCTGAAGTGAAACGACAATTACCGAGCGTGATTTGTTTAAAAAATAGTATTAATAAATATTATCTTGCTTAACTATAATAGTTAAGAAAAGATATTTTTTATTTATACTATTTTTTTCTTAACGCATTGTATAACTTTTCTTTACAACAGTACCAAAAACTGAAGGGTACCATAGCGGGACTTTTTGATAGGTATTTTAAGAGGGTGCCATACCGGGACCATACCATAGCGGGACTAACCCATAAAAACAATAGTCCAGTTCAGCAAACTGCGTCACAGCTGGTGCCCGGCGCTGGTTTTCAACTAAGTTATTGATTTGAGTTAGATAAAATTATATGCATAATTAGAATTTACGAGTACTTTATTCTTTTTATTTTATCTCTTACAATATCGTTAAGTTATCATAACTTAGTTCCGGATCTAATAGTTTCAGGTCCGGAACTTCGAGATATTTCTTAACTTACCAGGCTTTCGTTTTATGGTGTATACGAGTCCAAAACGTAAGTACCTACTTATTCAAATAGTGCTATCTTCACCCTTGACCCGTCACTTTAAACTCGCTAATTGGTGTCAAAAGTGTATGGAGACATAATAATGGCAGCTTCGTGAGATTGCAGCCAGTGACACACATACATACTTGCAAGGTTGAGTTAAGTAACGTACTTATGCAGAGAATTGCAATCTTTATTACAATGTTATTAAAATCTCTTTACGGTTATTTAGACACGAATGACAAGTGGGGGCAGGAATCAATTGAGTACAGTTGTAATTTGAAAACCTGAATGTACGATTTACGAGTGTATATACCCGCCATCACTTTTTGACCAGACCCAGTGTTTGATCTCATGATCCGCAACCGCTAAACTAGCCTAGCCTAGCTCCTAGCTACGCTGTATAGATTCTAGCTGGACCAACGAGAAGCTAAGAAGAAGCTCTTTAATTTCGCGAAGTGTAAGTACCAAATGTTCCTACGAGAAACTTCAAAACACACTTAGACTCGAGTACTCGAAGACATCCATGATAAAACCAAACTTACAGATTATTGGTCGTTGTGGTTACGAAATCGATGACTGTTGATGTACGTGGAACCTCCAACATCTTTTGAAAGCGACGTATATAGATGCATATACCCACACCCACACACACATCGTACCTGTAATTCCCGAAGGATTAGACAGATAAGTGTGTAGTAATCCACATTTCGCCAGTCATGTTCAAGTCTAATGCAATAGTTTGCCGTAAACCAGATTTCTAGAAATTCGTAATGGTTAAACCAAATCACATCTTGCCAGACCTACAAAACGTACCTAGGACCGCATGCTCAGCAGTCGCGCTTGCTAGCGCCACATAACGACGCAATCACTTTACCCATTATGGTAACCAGTCGTAATTATCATTCTTTGCTGTAACTAACTATAGCAACGTATTATTCTGTTTCAGTGTCGTCTTCATTCGCATCAGTGATCATACCGGAAGAGTTGCCATCGTTGCTGTCCGTCGCCTACTCCAATATACCGCCGATTAAGAAAGGTACCGTCTTCTTCTTTCTTTACTGATGTTAGGTACATCTACCCGTGTATTATACCACCATGGAGCCATTCGATGGTGAAGTTTATTGCGACGTCAGAGGCGTTGTTCAGATCATCAAGCGTAAGGGGGAACAATTATTTGCGACAAGTGCGAGTACGGCGCTCCTGATCAGTTTAAACAAACCTGCTGCAGTGTCCCAAATGTCCGTTCAGATAAGTGAATGAGGAATAATGAATAATCCCAATGACCTTCGATTGCGGGTTATATTCGATTGTTTAACCAAAGCAGTTATTGCACTTCACTTTATCAATTTGTTTCGTTCGTGAAGAAACCGCAAAAATTCAAAAACATGTAACATCGACCAACACGCGATGGGTCCACTTGGTTGATTGACCTCCTCCACACATAACCTCACATATAGGAGGCCAGGGCCCCAGCAGAAGGAACATTTAAGGTTGTGAAGCGATGTTAAGGTCACCGAGACGGTAAAAAAAGATGGATATAAATTATAGTTAGGGAGGCAGTTAGCACATAGTATTATCTTAGTATTATCACTAACTAATTGTGTAATGATTTCAGGTACGGACTCTCGCGTCGGGTTCGGCTTCGCTTTCGGCAACCATGCCGACTTCCAAGTTATGCTCGAGCTGGGGCCACAGACTAATACTCAGGCTTTAAGTGAGTAACATTTAATGATGATTACATCATGGCACCTCTCCAGTCTCCTTGTGATTTTAAAGATAAAACCAGAACAAGACCGGACTATTTTTTTATTGGTTTTCTTTACATTTTGGTTTTAACCAAACTTATTTATTTACCAACGAAAAAAATAATGTTCTTGATATCCAGTGCCTGTCTGCACGAAAGTATTTTATTAGAATGTGCGTTCGACGGTTGGTGTAACTAAAACGAACTTTAGCTAATCCTGTGTGCCTAAGATTGGCCTGTTGAAAGACTTCTGGTAATGACTTCTTCTGCTCAGGTGGCAATTCATAGACGATCCTGCCCTGCAGTGTAAATGTGGTGATGTTACACAAACGATTGCCTGTCCTGTTGTTTGCAATTACAGGAGCTGATGGAGGTTTCTGGAAGTGCCAAATTAGTCGCCTAATTTTGGCCCGGTTTAATTTAAATTACCATCGACATGATCGACACACTAAGAAGAAGTTACATGATTATTTTAATCATTAAGAGATCGATCTGAAGAACCAGCGCCAGAGCCACATCCACATGACCATCGCATCAGTTCTGAACCGATTCGCTTCAGGAAGCGGTCCGGGTCGTCGCAGTCGATCGCTTTTGGTCAGATCAGAAGGATCTAAAGATAGATCTGACCATGTGTGTAGCCTTAACGGATACCGTTCACTACCGGAAGTGGTACGGCCAGCGGGCTGTTTATTTCATTATGTTTACGTAATTAAACACAATGTTTTGTTACTTTCACAGACGGTCAAGGTTTCCAATCGACTTCTTCCAATGCCAAGCGACAGGCGAACGCGCCGCCACCCTCCAAGTACAACAAGAATAAGGAAAAGGTACTTAAATAAATACAATAATTAAGTAGTTGTCCTAAGCCATGTATTTATCGAAAGTGCGTATAATAGGGGCGTTGCTTTTCCGACAGACAGGCATTAATACCTACAAACTTCTAATTATTGCTAGTGAGGAATTCCCATTTCCCGACTAGAGGGAGGATGACAAAAAGCAGGATTGAACTTCATTTACAACTTGCACAACCACCTGCAACTTCCAGGATTTAAACGAAGCCAACGACAGAGCTGTGCAGGTGGCAATATGCTGGTCGGGTATTATTTGAGTCTATCGACACGCAAAGAAGCAAGAGAAGCAGTCACACTTGCCACTGGACCAACGAGTTGTTGGTTATGTTACAAACAGCAATAGAGTATCGTCTCTGCCAAATCAGTGTGACAGTATCTTCTACCTCTTCCTATTATGTTCCAGTACCTACCATCAGATGGCAGCAAATTCCTCCAGAACTGGGCGCAGAAGATGAAGTATCCTCAGAAGCCGTCGCAGAACACGCTTCCAAGGCCCGGAGAGGTGCCGAACCTTGAGGACTCCATGGTAGAGCTGGTGAAGAACGACAAGGGAGAGTACGAGATCCATCAGCCCAAGCCAGGGAACCTTTCGCAGAAGGTAAACGTATAACGATTATTAATTTAGTCTTTAGAACTGCAAAATAACATCACGCCTGTATCCTCGAGAGTTTAGGCAGAAGTGCACCTTTAGTACCTACATTTCGCTGGTTATGTTTACAAGTCCCATGTTACAGATAGCGCGCTTATTGCCACCGACCGGGCGTAAGTCTTGATTCCGGGCTGTTACTGCGAATTTTTTTGATAAAAGGACACAATAACACTTTGCCCGACTTAGGATTAGACCCAGGACCTCATCAGAAGCGCTTGCTACCGCTAGACCAACGCGGACCAACCAGTAGATCTAGACGATAACATCTTGATATTGTAACCACGGCAGCCTGTATTCCGATCTTCCATAGGACACACAGCTTACAGTGGTATTTTTAAGAGCATCCAGCGATATCCATACATGCAGTTGATCTACGAGTAAGTATCGAATGAATGGAGGTGAACGTGGACAAAGGAAATGGAGGCAGGAGTATTGTAGTTTCTGCCAAACCTACAAAAAGGCGTGGGTTTATGTACAATATGTACATTTTACATAGGTACATGAACACGAATCCACGCTGTCTATCTGTCCGTTCGTCTATCTGCTGGTCACAAAATAAATATAATAGCTACATACATGTCATAGTAAATAATAACCATCCTCTTGTCTTAGCGGATTAAATTCTGACCATCTTTCTATTTTTGTCAGAACCCGCACCAAAAATAAACAAATTCTACACTTTTGTACTTCCAGGTTTTAGAAGACTTGAAGAGGCTGTACAAGATCAAGAGCGAGGCCGCCAAGAAGATGGGCGCCGCCAGCACGCAGAAGAGGAGCGAGGAAGAAGTGAAGAAGATCACGGAGGATCTGTCCAACGTGGACCTGGATTGAGGCTTTTTGTATTTTTGTAATAAACTGAATTAGGATATAGTTCTAATATTTTATTGTAAAATAAATCCTCCCGACAGAATGTTGGTCACGGGGTAGCCAATCTCAACGGATATTAGCAAACCTGGAAATACCTATTATAATGTACAAGTGTGTTCAAACACAGGTGCACCTCATGGTCTCTTATCTTAGTACTCCTTATCTTAATACGACACGATCGGAGAGAGATTAGGCTCAGGACCAACTGCCTTGTCTTGACAGGGGACACGGTGGCCCGGGGGCTCACACCGATAACTTCCAAAGTCCGGGCTGCTACTAAAAAAATCTCACCCGAACCATATAATTTTAGACTGGCATAATGTTTGTGAGATTTGATGCAGAATTCAGACACTGGATGTACTTAGCTTGGGTATTTAGTATGGTAACTAACTTATTGTTACGAGTAGCGTTTCTGTTCTCCAATTTCGAAGGCGACATTAAAGGCAAAACACATTTTTCCTCTATTGTGATATATTCAGTTGAAAACTTGACCGAATGCGGTTAACAGCTGCCTACTTGATATTGCTGTTTTTATAAACCCTTTAATACCAAGCCAACCAAGGTTACGCAACTCCCTAAACATTAGTAAAGGTTTAATGATTGATCAGCCAATACATAGGTAATTAGATGCTGTGGGAACATTCTCACAATGCTGCGTTGGTGAGTATAACTAGAAGGTAATGTTTGTCATATTGTCCCAGCATTTGTTCTTGGGCGTTCGGCAAGAAACGACCTTTTGTACATTTAGGTAATTACTTGATTGAAAATGTATAAAACGTTCTGTATAAGTGTGTTTATTGTGATTTTGAAAAGTGAGTACCTATCTATTTCTTTGGATTGTTAACATTATAGTATATGCCAATACGCCTGTGTTCGCCCAAGGGAAGGGCAGAGGTGTTGGTACGGACAGGCAAATTCGAAACTTCTGTTAAAGTTCCATGTAAGGGCAAGCCATCAAATGAGCTCAACTCCAGACTCCAACCAGCCACTGAAATTACACTTTGCCGGACTTGAGTATCGAGATCGAACCCACGCTCACTCCTTCAGCAGTCGCACTTGCGACCAGTAAGTAGACCAAAGGGATAGTCGGTGTATCAGGTTCATATAATTAAAATGTCTAATGAACAGGTATGCCCAGTGAAGCTATTATATTTCTGGTGATACCGGAGGATGTTCCCGCGGGATTTGCGGCTATCTATGGATTTGCACCACCAATCACTAAAGGTAAATAAATCACTTAGGTATCAACAATTGGTTACTGAAAGGCCCATGCTAGTACGTATATCACAGAACATAAATATACTTGATGTATACATATAAGTAGTAGTCTATAGGCCCGGTACGAAAAAACTGACAGATTGTCAAACTCTTGTCAAATGATTTGATTGGTTGTTTTTAATTCAGTCAGCCAATTACAGCAATTGTGATGTGTTTGAGACTCAGGAGCTTTCCTTTTGGTATTTTTTTGGTGTTATTTTGGAAGGTAATCAACTCTTTGCTCAGGAGTTGACGAGCTAACTTTAATTTAGTTGCTAAAACAAAAAAACATCAATCATTTAAAGTTCCCTGACAAAATATTCTTGTCGGTTAGTGAGAGCACCTTCTCTAAGTGGACAACAAGTTTATCTGCCCGGCCTATTTAGGGTTGCGCCTCATATAACAGCACGGAATTGCATTTTTCCATCACTCAGAACCGTCATTTGCTAGAGCAAGGAACAGCGAGAGATTTAACTCACGCGCAGTGCAACTAATATTTTTATTTTTAAGGAAACGACCATCGAATAGGCTTCGGGTTTCGTCTGGGCAATCATGCAGACTTTCAAATACTGTACGAGTTTGGACCACAATCTTTGACCAAGCCTCTGCAGCCCTCAAGTAAGATGTTCAATAAAATTGTATTATTACGCCTGTGTACCTTAAAGGGGTGGGCAGTAGTGATTATGTAGTGTCTACCATCGGTTTAGCAGGCATACCCACATTTTGCCGCTCCCATTTTAGTTCCATGTAGATGGGTGGCGTGGCGAGCCTTTTTTTATTAAAGGCCAACGCACACCGAGGACGGCAGGCATTTTATCTTTACCCAACGTAAATTCATACGTAGCTGTGGTAAGAAGATACAGATTCCAACGTTTAGAGATCGACCCCAAAGGATTTTCCTTCGCGGCATAGAAGAGCGCGCTGGAGAATGCTGCGGCGGCAGTTTTCGGTACCCTTGGCCTGAGAGGTTAACGAAGCCGAGAGGCACTACTTATCTTCCCCGCGATATATTTTTTTATTATTGAAGCTGATTAAATAATTATTAAAGCGAATCGTGAAAGCGTCCTTAATTATTATGCTCATGTTGACCTTAGATCCCCGGACTGCTAAGGGTATACCTATCGGTAATTTCGATCGCACTGCTGAGTGGTTAAATACGTCCATGACCCTTGTACTATTCATTGCATCCATCAGCACAATGTTTTGAGTGCGTTAAGAAGTGCATTTTGACTTAGTTTAATTAACAGGATGTTTGGCCGACGGGTCCGTTTTCACCATGTATTTGTTCTGATGATGTTTCAGAGGTTCGCTCCACGTCGCCTCGTCAGCGCTTCGTGCGACGTCGGCCTGTGTTCGAGCTGCTAGTTCGCGCGGGTGTCATCAAGAGGAACTCCTATGATTTCAACGTCTTACAGGACTGTGATGATGAACCTAGATAGCCCAGTTCGTAGTGCTGAACTAAGATATAATAACGCATGGAATACTTACTATTTATGTACTACCTACTAAGTTTTTAAGTTTAGGTTAATTTCTTCATTCTCCTGCCCTTATCCCAATTTATTTGTGGTCGGCGCAGCATATCTTCTTTTTCTATACTTCTCTATAATTCGTCATCTCATTAGACACCTCATTTCTTGCTATATCATCCTTCAGACAGTCCATCTATCGTTTTTTTTGTCTTCCTCTACTCTTATACCCATCCACATTCATACACACAACTTTCCTGAAGACATTTTCCTCATTCCGCCGCATAACATGCACATACCTACCCAACCAATTACCTCCCAACATTTCAGTCACCGGTGCTAGTTTCAGACTTCCTCTTATGTACTCATTTCTGATTTAGTTTAGGATAAGGTAACTAAATAAAAGTCATACAATTTTCTGTATTTTTTTATTATTTCTCATAAAAATGACTTACTACTGTACATTATAACCTAGAACAAGAACTCCCGCCAAAATCGGCGGCCATTTTGTTAATTACATTAATTCAAAATGGCGAAGCGTGTATATGGATTAATGATGTAAGTATTTGCTTTCTAAAGCGTACCTGTGTGTAAGTGTTATGTAGATAATAATTATAAAAATTAATTGATTACTATGAAAATATATTATATTTTGGTATGCCTTCGTTATTTTAAAACTGACGTTGTGTCGATTTGGGATGATATATAAGACGGTGAATTTTGACGTACGGTTGCAGTCATTCTTACAACTACGAAAATCCTTTAGCGGTAGGTGCTGTATGTACGACATTTTATGGTAAAAAGTCAAGATCGCAAGCCAACATCCCACTGTGCACACAATTTTAAACAAATACAGTGTAGACTGCCATGTGATCCCAAAGAAATGTCGTAGCCGGTAGGTACTGATCAACCCCGTGTAAACGTTTGTTTAGGCTAGCCGTGCACTGATGCCACCACGACACAGACCAGGCTGGCCACACAGGATTGTGTGGTCATTTTGTTGTTTTACTTGCAAGGGAGGAAGTGCCTTACTTGGCCGAGTAGCCAAGTTGATATTCTAGGTACGCATTCAGCAATGACTTTTTAATTTTCACTCAATTACAAGTGAATAGGTGCTACTTTATTATTTTAACTTATCTAGGTATTAAGTATGTGAAAATAGTTAACGCTTAAAGTTATTTTCTTACTTAGACAGACACTTTGTCTCGTTGAATATTGAACTACAGGCGCAATGATATCACTTCTTTGCAATATAAAATTTGATTTGTGCTTTGCCCTGAATGTGTTACATAAAGTGCACAACCTAGGCTATAAGTTAAAACCTTGGATATCTATCAAAAAACAAAAAAGTGATTTGGAAAAGGCAAAATTATCTACATAAGTTATGTAGATATAACATTAGTTAGGGTAAGTACTTATTTTAATTCATAAGATGACGTATAGTATGTATAAGTTTACCTTTTTGTGTTTCTATGTCTTTCAAAAGCGGTCATGTTCTTTAAATTTCTTACCAATTTCTTTACAAAATTTTATGAAAAACGTTCAAAATGACGTGAGTGGCTACAAATTCTTGCATTTACTTACATTAAATAAAGGATTTTCGCATTACAAACGCAAATCTATGTTGCAGAGAGGACGCTTTAAATACTTCTCAAGCGTTTATGGTACAGTGGATTACATTTAATTAAGTGGTGGGTAGTCTAACTTTATATTTCATTTTCCATTCAATTCCAGATAATATCACTTGTAACTTTGTAAGTATATGTTATTACATACCTATCCATTACCCAAATAGTTAACTTGTGAATAAATAGAACACTAAAAATTACCGAGTACTTTTTTTTGCAAAGAAAAAGAATTAGAAAAAAAAAATGATAAACGATGTGTAAAACGGGAAGACAAGCCAATCTAAAATCAGCCATAATGGAAAAATAAATAAATTCGATTTATGCCAAAATCGAAGAAACAAAAAAAAATAACCAAAAAATAAATTCAATAAAATTTTATTTCGCCTACATTAAAAATTAGTGTGCTTTGTTGCTATACAAAAGAAAAAAAAATACACAAAGTCCAGTTACTTATAAAATACAAGAAAAATTATAAACTTAGAAATTATTTATAATAGTATTAAAATTAGTCTTTTCCACAGATGGCAATAAATTGAACATTAAATAAAGTTAATTACTAGACATTTCTTCATAACCACTTTACATGAGCTAGAACAAAATTGAGTCACAATTATTTATTTATTTACAAAACGAAAAGGATTTCGGAAGCGACTTTTCTATTATATTATACTTAATACTAATACTTCGTCAAATGCCTTGAATAACTCTTGTCTATGTGAAATAGATCAGTTTTATTAGCAGGGCAAGTGATGTGCAGGACACGTCAGTTGGTTAAGTGACAGTTAACAGTTGCACAGCACATGCTACAATATAGCTTGGCTTTTAGCTAAATATTGACCTGCTATAACTTGACCTCGCTCAGAAGGGTTTTAATTATAACCCTCAGTTAAACAAATGATCTTTTCGACAGTAGTCATTGGTACTTAGGCGTTAAAAACTAAAAGTAACGCATTTGGCATCAGTATTAGTTTCTGAGAGAAGTCTTAAGAAATATTTCATACATTTTCTTTGGACGCGTATATTAGTCGCTAACAAATCCTCACATACATTTTCTACATTAAATACACGTTTTATGCATACCAAAGTTACATTTTCATTCATAAAAAAGGCTTTAATTACAAATAAGATGTAAAATGTAACATTGACTAAACGCAATTTGTGACATTTTCGTTACAAAAATCTTAAATTATACCGTTTTATACATTGGACTTCACATTGTATGTACGTGATTCGCACTTACAATTTCTTCTTCGGCCTTATGCTTTAGAATGCTTTATAAGCCATCTCTTCACGGTGTTATATGTACAAGGGAATCAGGTGTATAGTAAGAGCAGCAACCTCCGGCCTGCTAATAAGGATAATAACCAATCACCGTCACCAAAAATTTCAATCTTAAGAGTCACCCACCGCGGCAAAAAAAATTTCATAGACATTGACTTTCGAATAGTACTGTCTTGCTCACTCATACTAAAAATCGTATCTATATTACTCACTAAGCAAGATATTTATTTATTATATTTTATTGCTAGCACACCCTTCTCGCGTTACCTAAGTATGGTGAGGACATCTAATAATTAAAATCTTTGCCAATCAGGAATTCGTGTTTCATGTTAGTTGATGGTGCTTACTGATATTTGGGCAACCTTTTTTAGCAGAGTACACAAACGGGTTGCTAATATTAAAAAAAAATAGCATTTTTCAATTTCCTTCGTGTTTTTCAATATTATAATATTATGTTGACTATTTCTCTTACATGGCTTTGCTTTGCTTTTATCGAGTTTAAAAACAATTTAACATAATATCTTCAAGGAATGGTAATTCAGTCATAATTTAATTGTTTATACATCAATCAATATCATTCATTTCACAATAATCAAAAACTTACATTCACCTAATTTTAAAGAAGTCTCAACTTCTCTGTGGTTTTTTTAAAACAATGTTTTCGAGAAATCGACAGCCAATCATAAAATATCTATACATTTAACATACAGTCATATACAGGCTGATGCGGCAGTATTTTTGTATCCGCGATTGTTTACATCTTGTATACGAAAGATAGTTTTAAACAATTAATAATAATGCGACGGAAAAATTCGATAAAACATTTGAAATATTTTTAAAACGTTACTTTAAATGTAAACAGCATTGTTTTGTATTTTAATTTTGGTCTGTTATTGTGGACTTTTTCTGGCAAAGTCCACTAATTTTAATAATTTCAAGATTGTACTGTTGACCAAAGATATAATATAAAATGATAATATCATATATTATAATGTAATATAAATGCGCAAATCGATTTTATGTACCAAATTATTAGTGGTAAAAAGGTTGTTAACATTAACAAACTTTTGGAATGATAAAATTAAATGCAAGAGTTGTGTGATTGTTATTTTAGTAAATATTTGAAGAGGCGACTAAAGTCAACCTATGAGAGGTTGGAGGTCAGTAAAAAAAAAAAAATTAATCCAGCCATAATAATATTTGAAATTAAATTAAATAAATTTTTTAAACCGGGATTAACATAATTAGATGCCAGCATATTGCCTAATTTTTCATAACTATTTCTTTTTTGTAAAATGTAAAATACGTAACGCAGATTTTATCCAGATACTTTTTTCATAAAAAAAAGTTCTGTCAAAATCAGACTAGTATTTTCTGGACTGTCCTGACTGAGCAGAATGTATGGCAACCCTTAACCGATAGTGCGCTACAAGGGTAGCAGTAGCACTCGCCACTTTCAGATCTTTGTTTAAAAATATAAAGGCTTGTTAAAATAGTCTCCTAGTAGTAGGAATTACAAGAACTCCAGTGAAGGCTTATCGATTAATTCATCTTCACATCTGACTTGGTCAGATCAGAGAATCTGAATAAAATCGGGATCATCTGCATTCATATTAAAGGCGCGGATTCATCTGTTAAGATTGGTCTCTGTATATCTGAACAGTCGAATTTAGTTGTTAGGTGGATAGTTAAAATGTGACCTTATGACGGAAGGTTTGACTAAGTTACACAAATCGTTTCGTATCAATGCAGAAACTTGCCACAAAGGACGAGAAGTAGAAGTAAAGGAGAAGAAGGAAAATTATAATTATGAAATTAAGGTTGCTTTATAATTTAAAGTCGATTTTAAGCGTAGGCACAAAACATTTTCAATTTTAGGCTGGTTAAGATTTTATTTTATGCCGAGAAATACTCTTGACATCTTAGCGCCGGTAGTACACATCAAGAAACAGAGATGGCGCTCGTTCACTATTAAAAATGTAAAGATGGCAGCTCTGTCGCTGAACAGCGACCTCACAATGGACTCAAATTGACGAATTTTCCTATAATATCTAATTTAAAAACGTTATTTACATGTTACTTACAATAACGTCATTCGCGACTACGTGGTACAGTAAATCAGGTGTCAGACTGACACATCGACATGTAGAAAGAGACTGTCGCACAGCTATGAGTGACAGAGAAGACACTATACAAAGCCGAACTGTTCTAAACCCGATGTGCCATATTATCAGCGGTGTACTGTACCGTTATTTATCAGATTTCCCTTCAATGTAACAGGTTATCGATGCGCAACCTACTTATTAATACTAAAACTACTTAAATATCACTTTTTTAACGATTCACGGTTTTCTCTTATGCTCGTTTAGGCTACAGACTATTCCCGACGAAGCCCGACTTCAATCGACTCAACATTTTCTCATGGACAGAATTCTTCACAATTTTGTCCCTTTTCAACGACAAAATGTAGTTATTTCTAATAGATTTTGGTTAAAAATTTGTTTATTTGGAGGTTTTTGACGCATGGGACAAAATTCTGCCAAACATTAAAGTCGCTTAACCATAGACATTTAGATGTTGACACTTCACAATGTACACTATTCACTCCAGATTCTTCAACGTCTACAAGCTAGGTCCACACGTATTCATGCTACCACACAAGGTCAGTTTTCTTTTGGTCTATGTTCCAGCAAAGGGAGTATTGTAGGCTGATTATAATTCCCTCCCGCCTTGGATCGCTGCATTGAAGATCGATCAGCGGAGACGGTGGAAGAGGTTACTCATCACCAGCCTAGCCTTTTGATGAAACTCGGCGTTTCAGTTTCGTTCAGCCCGGTCCTCTTCACACACTAACTCAGTCCCGCACTACACAGTCACACCAGCTAGTCCAGGCCCGGCGGGCGCCAGTACTAGCTGTCGCTGGGCGGCTCGCGCGCGGCGGGCGGCAGGCTGGCGGGCTGCGAGAACTGATTCACCATCTTCGTCTGCATCATGTTCAGGAGTATGTCGGAGTACTGCTCTATGAGAGACATGGCAGGATTGCTCGCGTTCGTTGCTTCTGTAAACAACATTACGTCATTTTTAAACTATAATTAATCATTGAAGGCAATCAACGTTATGGCGGTTTACTACTTGTGACAGCTATGGTTGCTGTTTAAGGTGGTTATTCCCAGGAATTATTCCCAGTGAGTTGAAACTTCATTAAGTTTTAACTTTAGGGTGTGACACCCTGTTCGGGTGTAAAGTTCCTCATGCGCCGTAGAAAAGAGAGTTTGCTCCGACTTACTGCCCGACAGTGTTGTTGTCGGGTTTTACTGTATGTTATTAACTCGTGGAGAACTAATATCTCAATTTAGGTTCTTCATTTGCGACATAATGTTCTTTTTGTCGACTTGTTTATGTCCATCGCTCATAAAGCAATGCCGAAGTCGACATTGACTGCTGGTTGCATTTACAAATGCCTGTGTAACTAGAAAGGGAAACATGAGATGAGGACGAATCAAGAAGTATGAAAGAAGAAGACATGCTGCACCGACAACAGGTCGGGATGGGGGCAGGAGAATGATTATGGGCATCCCGTCCAGGTGTAACTCACCCTTAGACACGAGGTGCTCCAGCTTGTGCCGGGTGCTGTCGACGGCGAGGCGGTACTCGCCGTCCGTGGAAGACAAACTGCTGAGCGCCTGCTCCCCATTCTGCGTGCGAGTTACCGCGCCGCGCAGCACCTTCTGCGTCTCTAAGATAGCTGCTTCTAGACCTGGGGAGAAACAACAAATAGTTGAAGACCACTTTGACAGCGACTTCATCCACCTTCATCATTTGCCTAGTTGCTTACTAACGGCTTAACTTGGTTGCGGAGGCACGAAGGTTACTCAGTATATTATAGATGGTCTGTGGATGCTGAACCCTTTTACACCCTATGCCGTCGAAAAATCCTCCTTATCCTTGTCTACACCATAAAGGGAACTTATAGATAACATTTTAGTTTTCAACCTAATATGTTGCATGCCGTAAGGTAAAATGTATCGGGACACTTAGCAAATATTCCAACTTATATGTATACCTACATTATCAGCAAATAAATGATTTCTTTCTTTCTTTCTTTCAAAGGTACGGTTTGAGCTAAGTAGGTGGCAACTGCTGTCTCTCGGGGTGATGATGATGACTTCACAGGGTGAATTTTTCAAGTGGTTGCGGATGGCCAAATACAAAACAATGAGGAATAACGAAAAATACACAGAGGTGTCTCGGGCCCGATATGATGAAAACTAAAACTGTATAAAATGACTCACCGCTGATGTCGGCGGCTGCGTTGGGCTCTCGCTGCAGGCTCGCGTACAGCTGCACCACCTTGCTGGCCGTCTTAGTCAACTGCTCTGTCAGCGCAGAACACAGCTGCGATGATGACACTGCAACGTAATTGAGGACGTTGGTTAGTGCAAAACGAACCAACCCACATTTCTTTAATAATTTTGCCAAAACAAACCAACCCACATATCTTTAATAATTCTGCCAAAACAAACCAACCCACATTTTTTTAAATAATTCTGCCAAAAGGAACCATCCCCACATTTCTTTAATAATTCGGGAATTAAAATCAAACCCATCAAATATTATCTGATATCCAGCATATACAGTCCGATATACACATATAACATTATTATAATTCAAATAGATGTAATTTACATAAACTAACTTCGGAAAATTACTTTTATGATGATAATAATGAACTTGCCATACATTTTGATGGCTTGTTTTGAATTAACCCTGTAGAACAGTATCCTTTTTCAGGGCAAAATATACTTATTTTATATTTCAGGCAGCTTATGATACTTACAGTTGGCTTCGGCAGGCGCGTCCTGTTTCGGCCGCTGTCGCGTGTTGGCCGTCAGTCTGGCCGTCACCTCCCGCGCTTTGGCAGACAGGTCCCGCTCGCTGCCGCTGCGACCTGACACCATGTTATGTACTAATAAAATCACGCTTTTATATCTCGAAAGTGTAGTTAGTTACGGTTTAAATGCCATTTAATATGGATGAGCTTATTCTCACCATTACATAAGGCACAAATCCATGAGCTGCTTCTAAAAAAATCTAGGAGGAATAACCCAACAACATTTCGCCTGACCTAGGTGAAGTCAAATATTGCTATGTTGGAAGACCGCAAGGCGGGTAGAAGAGGAAGAATTAAACTTGCAGAAAACTCGCAACATACTTTTATGATGAAGAAGGCGAGCAGCTCACGTTGCCACCAAACGTTAAACGTTCGTAGAGGCAGTCACTCACCGATCCTCCTCTGCGTGTGGTCCACGGAGGACGCCCTGGGGCGCGGCGCGGCGGGCGCGTCGCTGTTGTTGCGCTCGTCGGCCTCCGAGCTGGACTCCTCGTGCGCGCCCGGCGCCAGGCTCACTGTTTAGTACCGTGTGGTTAATAGCGTGAATGTGCGTACTCAGCATACTGCTGGTCCTCGACAGTGAATTAATGGTATTTAAAATGTTGACGTTAAATTGGTCTTAGTTATGCCAAAGCATCACAGCCCACAATTGTAACCCGTAACTTGCAAAGTGATTTTTGCCTGAAGGATTACGTGGGTGAACATATTACTAAAATTAGTATCTGTATTTTCTGCAAAAAATTACCAGTATATCCAAACTTATACTTGGAACATATTTACAATCTTTCGAACAACAAAATGATGTGGCTTGGTTTGTTTTAGCATAACTGGAATCCAAACCATTCCTGTGGTAAAATACTGATAACGTCAATTTGAAGTGGAATCAACTTCTTGTGAATTTAGTATTCTGTGAGCTAGCTACAAAGTTCAAACTACTGCACCGGTTCCAGGGTGACTTATCAACATTAGACTACAGTGCGCTGTGCCGAGCATAGCTCAGCTATCTTTCTTGTGCTGTTAACATTTTAGTAAACAGCTTGCTGATTGGATTATGAGTACCTAGTCGCTGTATGCGCCAAGAAATGTATCATGTGATTCCTGCTGTGATTTAAACAAAGAGGATCCACACGCAACGCAGCGCAGCATAGCCTAACGTTGAGTGGTCACAACAGGCGTGGCAACAAACCTGCGCTGTAGGCGTTGGCGAGGCCGCGCCGCCGGGCCGTGTTGGCGGCGGCCTTGTTCATGGACGAGATGGTGGGCCGCATGAGCGTCTGCGGCCGCGAGCCGGCCTGGCGCGGCGGCGCAGGGTCCGACTCCGAGTCACTCTAGAGGAGAAAGTCAGTCAATGGTAATGTTTGATTTGATTTGATTTGTTGCTGACGAGTTTGTTTGTTTCACCACTTCTTCTCCCAGCTAAAATACTGGAAAATGACGAAGGGCGGACGGTTTGGAGCACTGTCTTAAGAAATTTAAAATTCTGATTCTCAGATTTGCTTAAATGATTTTTGATTTTGATCAAACTAAATCAACGCAAAACCAACCAACCTATCCTGCAAAGCCAATGACCAAAAAATATTTGTTGAGGAGTGATTTGATTCTTTTTCTTAGCTCGTAAATTGAGTCGCCCAGAACTTTATTTGACTTTCATTAATGGTATGAAACGCGACAGCCTGTGCCGTGTGTTTAAAACAAGGCGGAGCAAATCAGTCGCTTCCCAGAACACGTACACACATTAACGGTCTTTATAAACACGATACAAGATGTTTATTACGATCATCTTGTTATGTTAAAATTACCTGATTTAACACTCCAACGCTAGAACTCCTGGTCATATTGGACTTGGTGCTATACCTCGGCGCCGGCCGCACGAAGTTGCTCGGAGACTTGTTGCTGGAGCCGTTCTGTGGCGTCGCCGGCTTCGACGACAGCCCTGTGGTACGCGGGTCAGTCAGAGAAGGAACGAGTTGTGCTAAACCATACCAACCCACAATAATACGCGAAACTATTTCAATATTTCTTAGGTGGCTTCCAGAAAAAAGCAGCTATACATTTATTTTATTTCAATATTTTGCTAAAAGCTATTTTTGATAACTGAGTTAAAACCCAAATTTTTGGAAAAACTTGAAAGAATGTGTGGGTTGGTATGTTTTGGCATATAACAGAGTCCTCACGTGTTAGGGCGTTACAATAAAAGAGACGTTACTTTTAGAGCCAGTTTCGCCATACTCTGTTAGTCAGTTAAAATAATGTACCGTTAAGCATTCAGATGTCTTTGATCAATATACGAGACATCTCGTGAAAGTGCTTATCATGACATTACAACTAAAAAGTTTGGAGAGATTGGTCCTTAAAAAAGAATTAAATGAAATGTTAATAGAATATTATTACACTTATCTACAACAATAAATATTAAAAAATAGCCAACTTTACTAATTAGCAATGTATTACGCGTTAATAAATACAAAGTTATTCCACGATTAAATTAAACTATTCTACTATTACTAATTTACGAAACAAAAACATGCTTTAGTTAGAATAAAATTTGATAACATAGAGTGCATGTAAAAGTGGTTATATATATTTGCAGAATAACAACGAAGAACAAACCTTAAAACTGACTGTAAGTCAAGAACGAACCCTCACTACTATCTCTTTGAAATAGGAATCACGTAAACCAGGTCAGTTATACTGGAGAAATCGTTGTACATACATGAGAAAAAAAGAGACTCGCCGTCTCGCCGAACCTTTTTTAAGTTAAAAATATACTCCGTCTACACGTTCATAGCTACTTACCCTAAACATAAATGACCCACTTTTGTACACAAAGCTTTAAAGAGCTATCAAAACCAAATGTTAAGTAAGATACCCGCACGCAAAATACGCGCTTTGACGTGGAGTTGCGGACACCAGCCCGTTATACAATACAAGATACCAAAATGTCGTACCCAGATGTAAATAAATTAAAAATAATCGACTAACGCCAGTTTTCTCAAAGATGACCAAAACACAATACTGCTCAAAGACTACCACGTACGTCCTGCTATGGCGCTTGCGAAATATCGGGAACTTAAAACAATCAGTAAACATGGTAAATATCCCGTTTCTAGTGTTTATGATGATGCTCAAAGACTGCAAAGTGGTTCGGCTGTCGTTATAAAGCAAGTGTTAGAATGTTAATAAATATATCAAAAAGTAGATATTCAATAGTACCTAAGACAATAAATTAATTATTAAGAAGAGAGTAGCTACTACAAGTTTGAGTGACATACATAACTAAAACATATACCATCCAACACCAGCTTATTAAGATTATGTTAAACTAGCCCAACACAGCACGAAAGTTACAAATGATCAAAAGGAGTTTGAATATTTTGGTCTGCCTAACTTCCGCCTTTTTATTTTATTTTCCAAATAGCGGCAACGCATAACATCCGTATTAATCAAATAGTTGTCATTAATACAAACAAGTATTCTATGGGATAAAATCTTCTAAAGCGTCACGTTTCTGAGGTATAAGCTGTGCTAATTTGAAGTTACGCAGGCCGCACTTCATACAAAAATGTTTTAATCCATTTCCTCTACTAGAAATGTTATCTAGATCCCAAATACGTACTTAGACTAGACTAAGTATAATCGCACCAGACCCGAATTTCAGACAACACAAACATCTTTACTTCAGATAACCAGTTAACTCCAACCAAACCCAGTTATCTATAAAAAAAACCCAGTGAAACCCAACCAAACCCAGTGAAACCTGTCGGCAACACATGGAACCACCACCAGACGCACCTTGCGGCGTCCTCGGCGCGGGCATGGGCTTGGCGGCGAGATCCGACAGCGAGATGGCGCGTCGCATGCCCGAGCCCTCCTCCTCGCGGTCCGACCCCGACAGGTGCGAGCGGCTCGCCGGCGACACGGCTGCTTATAAGTAACATGCGGTTATAGCGAGCTCAACGGTTGTTCATTAATTACAAAACACCAAGATGGACCTCTAAAGAGAAAGGGACCTCTGAATTTGTTTTGGTGTTTCTTCTGAGACTAGTCAAAGCCATTCAGATTGCTATAACAAAGCACACAACACATAAAAATACAAACGGCATGCATGAGAAAATCTCCGCATATGCTAAAAATCATGCTGAAAAAAAAACCTGAAAAATAACATAAAAAGCGATGGCCAGTGACATGTCGTGAATCTGCCGTGCGATATAAATATATATATGTATGCATTTTAAATTTTTGCCTATAATTTTAATTTGGGCGAATTCACAAAATATCACGTTATTTTGTGGTAAGTAACTTTTAGGTTTTCGTTATTGGCCCATAAATATTTTTAGCCACCCTTTCACAAAATATATGTATTTAAATTAAAAAAGAATTGTATTTCAATGGTATTCATAAAAATGAAGCACGGTGGTTTTAAGTTACAATGAGATATAAAAAAAACTAATTTCCATATCATTAAAAAATATCTAAGGTCAATGCTTTAAAACCCAAAAACAGCTACCTCCACATTTAAAAACGCAAATAAAAGGGACCATAACGACATCAAATAATTTGTCACATGCAGTCCCAAACCTTGCGTCGGCGAGAATTTCGATGGCAAGACTGGGCATTGTAGGGGGACCTTCCTCGCTAAACAGGAACCTCTAGGCGAACCGTAAAGTACCGGCCTTATCTTATGCGGAAAAAGACGGTTTTCCATACATAATCTTGGTGTCGGACCTCTAATGATCTTTCTGAACGGAGTTTTCGGTCTGCTAAAACCGTAAAAATGAAGTCTTTTCGGAGAATTTGTGCAACTAGAGCTTGTTGTTGACGATTCATAATTTTCGCTGTCTAGGTGGATATCGGTTTTTGGTATTACCATTTCGTTGTAAACTCTTTGTTTTAAGCTTTTCGGTGGGTTTCCTACTTCTGGTTGTATGGCGTTGTTCAGTTTTACATCTTCCACAGGGCCTGTGTTGCCAGCATCATTCGTTATGTCTCTTCCAACGGTGACTAGGCCCCCAATTTGATCGGAATCCAATATGTCTGGCAGACTCAAATTTCTTTTGATTTCTTTATTGTCCGATATTGTGTCCGTGTCTGTATCAGCTTCTTCTAAAGTGAGCGACGCGAAGTTGTGAACAGTTGACGATTGCTTCGTGGCTAACTTCTCGAATTTCCTAGATAGTAGTTTGACTACGCCTTTGCCATCATTTATGTTTGCTTTCAAAGGTCTCATTCTCCATTCTTTGAGTATCTTCTCCTGTAGAATTCTCTTCTCTTCCATTTCTACTAATTTGTTGATGATCTCTATTTTTCTTTCAATATTTTTGTATTTTTTTATTTCGTCTGTCATTTCTGGCGATATATTCTCTTTCGTGTCACTTTGTCTGCTGTGCGAAGGTCTTGATAAATCATTTCGAGCAAGTTTTAAATTCAGTTGATCTTTGGCCGTTTTTGCGTATAGCTTGTTATCTTGTTCTGCATAATAATCTAAGGAATCTTTAGCGAAATCATTTGCGTCGACATCGAGCGAGTCCATACTGACTTGTTTTAATCTCTCCATTCGCTGCATCGCGTACACTTCTAAGCTATCCATCTGTATTTCAGACTTGTTTTCATTCACGTCTTTTTCTTTGACGAACACATCGAAATGTTTCTCACTGTTGTCTGGTTCTACGTTAGAATTGGCATCTTCTGGTTTCTTATTGGCTAAATAGTTTTTGTTGTGTAGTCCATCTAGTTTCGCTTTGTACTGCGACGATATTGATGACGTCAGACCTGATTTCTCAATGCCCGCTTTCAGTCTGTTATTCATTTTTACAGAAGAGGTCCTTTTGATTGGTTTCGGAGGTTTGTGGGGCACAAACTCCATCGTTATTTTAGTATTGTTATTCTTCTGGCCCGAACCTCTTTCAAGACTCTTCGTAGCATTATTGTATTTGCCATTAGATTTTTCTTTATTTAACTGGTTTTTATTGACCTTTGTTTGTGTGTTCTTCCTTATTTGCTCTTCGAATTTCTCCAAATTCTTTTGAACATGTGAGTTTCGTTTCTCCATAAGATTTTTTAGCGGATTTGGTTTTGATGCGGGCTCTAACACTACTTCAAAGCTACAACTCTTAGATTTAACCATAGCATTCTTTTCACAACCTTCCATTTGACTCTTGTATTTATCAGCAAATTTCGGCTGTAGAGATTTGCTAGTGTTAACCATGTAATCAGTCTTGTTCAACCTCGGTATTTCATCGCTAAGTTTCTTATCTTTGTTATACTGCTGAATATTATTTCCGTCGAAATAATACGCAATATTCTTAGCAGGCGGAGGCTGTTTGCTCGACGAGTCATACAGGCTTTTAGATCTTGTGACAGTTTTGTGTCCGTCCATGGGAACATCAAATCCGTACACTTTATTCGCAGGTGGTTTAGGGTTCGTTGTGATCGTGTTAGGTCTGCTTTCTCTGTAGTTAGGGCTGGACGCATCTCCCAAATAATTGTTATACATGTGGCCGAAGTACGCATTGTTAGGACTGGAGCCGTAACTTTTAGACGTGTTATCAAATTCGTAACAACTTTTGCTATTCCGCGGCATGCTTTGGTTCTTCTGCTGTTTCTTTGGCTTAGCGCCTTCGAACAACATTTCCAAAGGTGCACTTTTAGTACATTCCGAGTCATCAGAGAGCACACTCTCTAATGAGTTACAGTTAGTCCTACAAAGTTGGTTGTCATTGTCCAGGAAGTCGTCGGACAAAACAGATTCCTGGCTGCAGCTATTTTTCATATACTTCTTCTGATTTAAAAAGAAACTAGCGCTACTGTGTCTGTGGTTCTCTAAGTACTCCGTGTCGTGTATGTTCTCGTACGAACAGTTCTGCGAATCGTTTAAATTGTACTTACTGCTATCAAACTTCGCTTGTTGAAAAGCGACTTCGTTGCCATATTTGAGGAAAATCTCATTAGAAATACTAGAACAATTAGAATTATCACTTAAGACTGATTCGTTGGAGCGTGTGACACACCTCTTAGTCAACACACTTTGACATCTGTACATGTTGGAGTTGTACTTCATCGAGTCTTCGTCGATATCGTCCAGGTTGGACGGCATGTTCCTAGGCAGAGTGGAACTCTTCTGATTGGCTATGTAGGCGGGCTTAGCGGGCACTACAGGCTTCTCACTGCCGTAGATTTCATAGTTTGACACAGCTCGTCTTGGTACATTTTTAGTATGTTTTTTACAAACTTTCTTAGAGAATAATTTGTTTTTACAGCTAGCATCTTGACTGAGGCTGCAGTCTTCTAACGAGTCTGAAGAGAAGTTACCATCGTCTTTTTCTTTCGTAGGTTTCAAATCGAGATCATCCCGACCTCTCGCCACATCGTATTCATCCAAATCACCATATTTCTTTGTGATTTCTGCTATCATCTTTTCAGTATCCGATTTTATAGTATCAACAATACTCTTACCGCTATCTCTAAGGTTTTTATTATCAAAACCTACAAAGAAGCTTAGGGAATTTCTCTTTTTGGGGTCTAATGAGTTCCTATCAGGTTTCTGAGTCTTTTGATTGGCCTTGTCCGCCCACTTACACTCTTCAGAAACCGGTGACACGGGACAAGACTTATAGTTTTTGAAAATACTCCGCGCGGGTTTTACAGACTTGGGTGGAGCTGGTTTATCCTCATTTTTGGTGAGATTTAACGTAAAATTGCGAGGTTTAGGTTCACGTGCTTCCTTCTCAGGAAACAGGCGATTGAACACTTTGGACTGGACGGGCTTGGTCATGTCGATGGTGAAGGCTAGAGGTTGCTTTGGAGGCAACTGCTCTTTGAACACCATGGGTTTGTTATCGAACGGGGTGTAATGCATGTTGCGCCGATCGTTCTGAGAGGTTGGTATATTCGCGTGTGGCGGGACGTACGGAACCACGTTGTCTAAGTAATCCGGTATGATCTTATGGTTCAAGTTCGCGGGGATCGCGTAGGGGTTCTTGTTCCGGTAGTCGAGGTAGGGGTTCAAACTATCGAAGTAGTTCGAATTCAGACTGTCCAGATTCTCTTCCGGACAGGGTAATATTCCTGGTCAGCATTAGGGGAACAATTTTCGTGTTTGTTAGTATTTAGCGATGATTGTGTTACTTATAAACGCTTTGTTTGTTCATGACGGTAAGCAACACGTACCAAGGTCGGTATTTGGATGGAGTGGCAAGTAGAATTATAGACCAGTAAAGCGTTTATAAGTAATATATAATGATGTCACACGTTAGTGGAATCACACAAGGTGAATACAGTCAAAGTTTGTATACAGAAATATGTTGTAATTGTTTTATATGAAATCCGGTCGTGAATTGACAGCACGCCTTTGACTGTATTTTCAAAGAAATTGAGCATTCAAAATCTGATAATCTGGACTTTAATACACAATAAATAAGGCGTATTTACTTAATATCTAGAGTATTGATAGACTGATACAATGTAAGCTAAAAAGTTTATAAAATTGTTGACCTTTAATGGTTTATTATTCCTTACAGATCTATCATGTTTATTTCCGGTATATGCTCATGTGTGTTATCAAAATAAGGAGCTGGAAGATACCATAAATCTTTTTTAATGACAATCAACAAAAAAATATCTCTTAAATAAGGAATATTGTAAAATACCACAAATGAATACTCAATCTCCTTCACATAACCAAGTGGACGGCAAAGTGCAGCGTCTTACCGTAAGGCCGGGAATTGGATGGGATGGCCATGGAGACAGGGCGGCCGCGGCGCGAGCTGTCCTTCTCCGGGATGTACGACAGGTCTGTGGTGGACTGGCTCGACTTCAGGTTGGAGCGGAACGCCACCTGAGTGGAGCGATGATGGTGTAAATGGGGGTTAGATATAACATCAAATATTTCCCCGAAGTGTACAGTCGCAAGCAAAAAAATGTATAAGCATAAGCATAATCAGCCTATTAATGTTCCCACTGCTGGGACGCAGGCCTCCTCACGATGTTTTCCTTCACCGTTTTGAGAGCAGTGGTGATGAAATAACTTACACAAAATAATGCGCGTGGCTGGGTTCGAACCCACGACTTACTGCTGGAAAGTCGGGGTCTCCAATTAAAAGTATACAATTATTCGCCAGTTATGCGTAAGTCCACTGTAACAGAGGGCGAACTTATTGCTATCGTGCCTGCTACTGATTCCGGAAAGCTACTGAGACATTGCCGATGGAAAAATGTAATAACACTTTGCTCGAGTCTGGACCTCATGCTCAGCAGTTTAGCTTCCGATCACTAGACTAACGAGGCAGTCACACATCACAACAGGCGCATATTCAATGCGGCTGTATTTACTGAACTACAAGGCCGAATATGTGCAGTTTTAGGCCTTGGGTCCGCCCAAGGCCTAAAACTGCACATATTCGGCTTTTACTTAGTTCGTACTTCGATCATCAAATTCCGATCGGCATTTACCGTTGCAGCATCATGCACTGGTCGGTTCAGGTCGGCAATTCCTGATACAGATAGTTTTCCTGGAAGATCTGCACGTCCTACGTGAACACTATTCATCTAGTGTAGGTAGCAAGTTGTTGTGTAACTCACAGTCTCCAGCTGGCGGCGCGTCTCCAGGATCCTCCGGTTGAGTTCCTCCCGCCTCCGGGCGGCCTCAGGGTCCAGCATCTTGGAGGGCGTGCGCGGCGCGGGCGAGGGCCGCGCGCCCGGGCCTGCGCCCCGCGACAGGTGCTGGGACGACAGCGACGTGTTGCCTGAGGGGGACTCTTGTTAGAATAGACAAATATTGCCTAAATTTACTTACTAAAGGTGGGGTCAAACTGAGCGGCCCCCATAGTGGACTGGCTGACGCCGGATATTTACAAATATTTTAGTTCACTGACTGTCAAAGCCTCATGTACTCAGTCCGGACTCCAGTCCAGTTTGACCGCACCTCAAAAAAGGTAAAAATAAGATAGTTTGTCGCTTACTCGTCGGCGATAGGACTAATCATTATATATTAACACCCTTCCATGCCTCAAAAAACGTGTTAAGCTGTTGGCCCTGGCTGATAAACTTTGACAATTGTTACAAATAGCTAGACTTAGAACCAGATACTCTGATAACAAGTCTCACCCAGGGAGATCGAATTAGCCAGTGTGGTTGAGGAGGTCCGAATACTGGTATTCAGCTACATCTGGTTAGACTGGAAGCTGACCCCGACATAGTTGGGTAAAGCGCGAGAGATGGTGTCTGCTTACCCGCAGTGAGCGTGGCCTCCATGTCGGCGCCGCTGAGGCTGTCGAAGGCCGACTTGAGGTACTTCTCGCGCCGCCCCGCCGTGTCCAGCGACTCGCACGAGCCCGACAGAGGGTTGCGCTCTGTATTGTCGCCAGATGGAGTCGACACCTGCACGAAGAAAAAGAAAAATTACTAATTGATACTGATTGCGTTGACTTGGAACATTGTGGCAGCACCAGCAGCAGCAGTACCTGTGTCCTCACCTCGTCATCGTCGGAGTCCACCGGCGTGCCGCTGAGCTTGGCGTGCGGCGGCGGCAGCTCCAGCCGCGCCTCGCCCGTCCAGCGCTTGGAGCGACGCATGGACTCGCGGAGCTCATCGGCATCCATCGCGTTCACCATGAACTCTCTGTGAACATCAGTTTTTATTATTATAAAAAACCTTAATTGTCCACAGCCGGCAGCAGGGTGTGTGTAGAGCTGTGTCGCAAACTATGTTCCACCTCCTAACCTACCTTATGAGCCCCGAAACATGCAGTACAAGTGACCTCAGCACTACTATCGACGACGCCGTGCAAGGTTTTGGTCCAACCAAAGACTATTACCAAAATTGGCACCTTTTTTATTTTTGACGGCCACTTACGAAACTCTATACATTTAGCAGAAAACACAACAAAATTATTTTGGCAAGAAGAAACCGATGAGCTCACCCGGGCGTGTCGTCGTCGTTGTTCCCGGGGTAGTAGGTGGTGCGGCCGCGCTCGGACGACGACGTGCGCTCGCCGTCCGAGATGTCCTCCACGTCGCCGTCGTGCTCCGTCGACTCCTGGTCCTGAGGCGAACATACACATGTACAAGGCACTCGGGTGGAAATACGTCTATTTCAATTAGCTGGTCTGTGAATGTTAGCCAACTAATTTAACTCTGTAAATTAATCGCGAAGCTGACTAAATTTAGCCGGCTTTTATATTATTTTACGTTTTGGGCAACATTAATATATTTAAATATTAAACAAAAATCTTTTTAACACTTAAAATGCAACAAAAATAAGTAAATAAATTAAAAAAAAAACAATTCGCACCTCGTACTTAAAACTGCCGAGCGACGAATCGTCGGTGTGGTGTCGCGTCCGCGTCTCAGTCGCGCGACTTTTCGACAAATTAATCGTTACCTATCGTCGACAAACATAAAATAACATAAATACGTGTGGTGGACATATAAAAGTGTTAGAACGAAGAATAATTTATGTTTTGTGTATTTGTGACAGTTAGATAATTTCAATTTCAATTTAGTGAGAGGTTTTGTCAAACGTGGTAAAGCAGTTAGTAGGCTGGGTATACCAACATGTAAACAGCTACTTTGTACAAATCTAATCATTTTTAATACCGCTAATAAAGGTAAGCGAGTACACAAATACCCGTAACTTTTATAATAAATGTTCAAAGTTATAGTCAAAAATTAAAGACAATAACTGCATTACTTTTCCCACAATGTAGTTTTCTCTTGGTAAAGGACGGTACTGGGTAGGTACCGTTTTTTGATTATAACCAAGATGATATTATACTTGGTAGATGTAATTATTCTTCATTGTAACACATGCAAAAATATTTACAAAACTGCGTGTAGATAATATGATTCGGTCATAAAAACTTTTGTTATTTAATTCTAAAATTAATTGCTTAACGAACATGTCATTTAACTCTACTTTCGAAACATTCTAAATATTGATTATTTACCTTCTATTAGAATTATTGACAGAATCATTAAAAATCATTTCAATTTTTTACAGCGGACATACAAAAGCACACAAAAATGAAGCAGGAATACATGCAAACACCATGCAGGACAGTCAGCGATAAAATAATTGGGACGACTGTACAAAATGATCGGAAACAACTAACACTTTAAACTATATCTCAGTTTTGTCAGAATTAAAGTTATTGTGTCATCATTCTGAAACATTCTTGGTGCTTGGTGACATTGGGATATAGTTTATTTTTAGCTGCTCAAATATATTCTCAATATTTTTGAAGCTGACTGTTCAAAGCTAAACATAAACGTTGCAAAATATAAGCAGTCATGAAGTAATTTGTCAAATATAAGCAAGCATGAAGCAATATACCTACTAAAATCATGAGAATTTCTATAATATTATTAAGTTTCCGTTAAAATAATCTATATAATTTAAGTGAAATACTAAGAACATTAAAAAATCTTCAACAAAAATATTTATCTAAAACAATGAGCGAAACATCACACAGGCACAAACTAACATTTACAAAAGTAATGAGTTGCGTTTGACGAACACAAAATGACTAAGTACATACTCAGTGTGTTTTTTTGTAATATGTGACGAAAAATGAACGTAAAAAAGCAAAACAAACGAAACGAAACATAGAAATAAAAAATGAAAGAAAAAAACCTTGTCCACCCTTGGTGAGATCGTGAGAATATCGTAAGTCTTTCTCATGGTCGCATCGAAATTCCTGAATAATGCTTCAACGCGAGGCAACTGGGATAAGTTCAGCGATTTCGGCCTCTAGTCAAAGTTAACCACAACCATAGTGAATGGCTTTTATTCTGATTTATTTTACCCTTTATTTATTCCCACTTTGCAAAACGGCGTAAGTAAAAAACACAAAAAAAATATAGGAAAAAAAACAACCCAAAACCATGTTTAATAGAGTGAGATCAGGGGAAAAATAAAGTAAAATAAATTAAACCATTCACAAAATGTAAAAATAAAAAAAAAAACGTTATAAGTAGGAAAAGTATGGCGAAGTATAATGAAGTTTGTCTTATAAAAAAGAGTAACATTGCTTTTTATTCCCAAACAATTCGATGGAACAGATAACATAAAAAAAACATGTACAGCGGATGAAGATAGGCCTTTTGCCCAATTAGATTATGAGCAAAATGCCTATCATACAAAGGCCACTGCGATCACAAACTCCACCATACTTCACAAGAATATTAACTTAAAAAAAATACAGTCAACAGCAAAAGTCAATAATTTTTTGAATGGATAATTATTTCTAGTTGATAATAGCTCGGGATAGTGACGACTAGTTGCACACAACAACAGAACTATTCGTTATCTCAATACTGCATGAATGTGAAATTTCTCTCATAAAAAACACGATCAAAACTGTGTTCAACAGCTGTCATTGCCAACATTACAATGGAATATCGACACTGACAGCCCTATAACACGTTTTAAATGTGTTGAGCGCGTTCAGTAGCTCTCTGTTTAATTTTAAGTAATCGTAAGTAATTCTTGCTGCTGACTGCACACAGAACACGTGGTCACCAAACTACCAACACCACACCATCAACCGTGTGAGTGATTACACATACAACATGTTAATGACTAGTACACGCTAATATTTTGTGGCTAAGTCATACATCGAGCTTTAGAAAGAGATGGCGCTCTACAAAGCCGAACTTGGACAGAAACTCGTCTATCGGTATCATCATCATTCTCTTACTCATATCACAATTTATTTGGGGTCGGCGCAGCATGTCTTCTACTTCCATGCTTACTATTCGACATATCGGTAGTCACCCACTTACTAGCCGTATTCTTATTCTTTTTTATTGCACATAAAAATAAGAGAAATACATAACTACAACATATAGCTTATGAACAAAGGCAAGCTTAACCCAGAATTGAGTTTTTTTTACAGCAAACCTTACTTGGGATTACGAGATTTGCAGAAGAGGATACCATCCATCATTCATCATCTTTTTTTTTGATCATTTTGCCATATCATCTTTTACGCAGTTTAACTTGCGTTCCTCAAATAAATAAAACTTATTTGTTTACCTAAGTATAATTTGAAAATCGAGCTTTCAAAATAAGTTCGGCTTTATAGATTTTGTCAAATATATTTAGAAAATTTTTCCTTTAGTAGCCATAAAATATTCAGCACGTTTTACATAAAACGGCGACTATGGGGAAATGGTGACAGTACTGTAGAGACGTAAGCTTTGTGTTCACGGAGTATGACTGGCATATTATAAATAAGGAACAGATAAACACTGACTTTAGAATCTATACAAATAATGTAAAATAAGACATTGTTAAAAAAAAAACGTTTTAAAAAATTTAACTTCCTAAAACACTTATTATTTATTTATATTCTAACCTACCAAATAACATACAACACGGTTAGGTCCCCACAGTACCTACTGACTCATAACCGCGAGTGACTCTTGAATTAAAAGAACACCTATTCATGGAAGTGTGAAATTGCAATAAAATAGCTAATGTTTTTTCGACATTTCTGACTCGGTCCGACAGCAAAACTTGTTTATTTTATCTAATGAGTGCCATCCCCTCAGAATATTTCATTGGACCTAATCATGAACAAACGACGCTTACAGTACATTTCCTCACAGTCACCAACCGACACACATTTACTGTACAGAATATTTTTCTAACGCATCTTGTTTGGTAAACAAACGCCCTACGAAAAATTAGTTCAACATCTATATCCAGTTTTTGATAGGCTAATAAAGACAAAAAAATTTCTTCTCACTTTGATTCTGTTAGCTAATTTTTGTTTCGATTAGTCTTTCCGAAACCGGGCGTGATATAACCATAAATGTTGGGTATCTTTATTGTTTTATCTTTCCAGTTTGAACTTGTATGGAGCCATACAAGTTTAAACTGGCTTATATCCCACATCTCACGCAGGATTTGTCTCAATTTGACCAGAATTTGTAACACCGTATCTAGTCTCAGTACGTCATATTTGTTTACCATACAAGACGCGAACAGTATCCGTCCGCTACTACGACACATCGAGTTGTAAAAAGAGATGGTCGCACAGATAAGAGTGACAGAGACGACGCTATTAGAAGCCAAACTTTTTCTAAAACTCGACGTGTTATGACGGTGGTATACTGCATAGTAAAACACACTGTATTAACATACACATACGATACTAACCTGCTTGACACTGGTCTGGTCTTTCCGCTTCTCAATGTATCGTGTGTCGGTGCCGCTGTCTAGAGAACTGTCCTTGGAGCCGTCCGAGTCGCCGCGTTTTTCTGTGGAAGATGGCCTTCTCCTTTAAATTGTTACTAATTACTACACACAGAATTTTTTGCATTTACAAAAATTCTAATGAAAATACTAGTGCCTAAGCCATTGAAAATAAGTTATTTTCAATGGCTTAGGCACTGGTATTTTTATTCAGAGAATCTGACAATCTGCGAAACGGATATTCCGCGAACAGGACTTTTTTTCGAGCTGCCATTTTGCAAATCGGATATTTAGCGTCAAAACGCGCTACTTAGGTAAACGCTAGGCGACTAGCGGTAGGTGCCAAGCGCGCAGTGCAGCCGGTTGCGAAGATTCTAGAACGTTCGCTACTCGCTAGGCTCAAGGCGTTAAGCAAGCCACCTTTGAGTGCGCCCGTAGCCTATAGGGTTGCTGCTGTCGGTGATAAAGTAACTGAAAGCCGCACAGCAGTAGTGAGTAAGTGCGCCTCTCACCGGTGTTGGGGTTGATCCTGGTGGCCCACTTGCCGCGCGCGGGCGGCTCTGGCGCGGGCGACTCTCCCGCCGCGGCCTCGTCACCCAGGCTCTTCTTAGCCCACGTCGGGAGCCGGCCGATTCGAAGACTGGGAACAAAATGTTTTATTATTTCAAGCGAATGCTGACAAATACATTAATTATCCAATCTTGAGTCTTACCATAATCAAAAAAGTTGTACCCATAATACACACACATTTCGGCAGTTATGTTTGAGTCCCATGGAATAGGGGGCGAGCCTATTGCCATCAACGGGGCAGACTCTGGGCTGCTAAAGTATTACTGAGTTTTCCATTAGGAATTGAGTAATTTCTGATGGAAAAACCAGTTTTACACTTTGCCCGACTTCGTGATCAGAAGTTCAAGCGCTCGAGATCACTATATCAACGAGGTATTCATATGTCTTTTCTATCAGATATTCCTCAGTTACAACCTGTAGGGGCGTCGCGCCAGTAGTTCTGTACTCACGTGTAGTCCGGTACTACGGGGGTTCCGAACTTGTTCTCCTCGTAGGGCAGCTCCCTGGGCGGGGAGCCGAAGTGCGAGTCGCTCTCGCTGTCCAGCCCAGACATGCCGTTACTGGGCGCCGACACTTTCCTGGAAGCACAGAGTTTTTGAAATTAGATACAATACAGTCAGACTCATACGTCAGTACAGTTTCTACATTTATCTACTAGCTCAATTACTTATTTATTAGTCGTAGATTGAGCACCGAGGGAATAAGTCTTATGTCATGGACGGTATTTTGAATCCCGAACGTAGCGAGGGAGCTCTTATTTTACTCCTAAGTGAAGCGAGTTAAGACCTGAGAGCAGTGAGGGATTTAAACTGTCCCAAAACGAAGACACCTTAAATAAAATCCCTCCCCCCCTCCCTCTTTAGATCTCACATCTACCGATTCGATTTTCGAATAATGGCGTCCCTCACCACAGCAGCCGATCAGCTGTTGCGCTCACTTGTTTCAGTGGGTCGCTGTACTAGATGTCGGTACTAGGTGCGCGTACTCACTTGCCCTGGCGGATGGCTTGCTGCGCCAGCCGAGCGCGCATGGTGACGACCATGTCGTGCGGCACTCGCCACACGAAGATGCAGCCGTCGCCCGACGCAGAGATCAGATGCTGGCAGTCTGGCGTGAACCTGCAACCAAGCATATAATAGATAGACAGAATACTTTAATTATGTACACAACACATCATACAAATTACAAGTATAAAATGTAGAAATTTACATAGGCTGACACAATGTACAATCTTATCGCTAAAAGCAATGTTTTAAGACAATCTTTGGATGGATTAAAGGAAGAAAAGACTTGTAATCAGCTGTAGATACGTAGCGTTTAGCAGTGTACTCACTTGAGACCGGTGACGATCTCGGAGTGTCCGTACATGGTGGCCATGCACTCGCCCGAGTAGTAGTCATACACGCTCAGGATCTTGTCGGTGCTCGACGTCGCCAGGTAGATACCGCTGTTGTCCAGCGCTACCTATTAACAAAGAAAGAAATTAGTGCTTGAATGCCAGAAGGGCATCAGCCACAGTACACAAAGTAAAGCACCTGCATGGGTTTGTACCATCGGCCTACAACTCATACGTCGGGGCTATGACCACTGCAACTAGGTCCCCACTACTCTATACATTTTATTATCTGTGTCTATACTAAACCATGGTATAATAATATACTTCGCCTGGTATTCTCTTCCCGTGACAGCTGGGTCACGTGATTGGCCCAAGAATACGTCATCAGTTGCGATGCTGTCGATGTGTTGCCACGGTGTGTGATTGAATTACCCGAGCAAAATGTATTTTATAACTTAACAAAGCAATTACGAACTAATAAAAATAATTCAATATTTAAATTAATTTAAAACTAAATAGATGATTCACATGAGTTACTAAACAGTTAAGCTAGTTAGTAATTTATTTCATTTTCATTCACTAAATGAGAGTCCCTAAATTTACTGAAAAGGACAATCAATGGTAACACTTATCGTGACGTAGTCTTGGGCCATCGTGGGAAGAGAATACCAGGCGAAGTATATTATTATACCATGTATGTACTAAACCAGCGAGGCAATCAAATCAGTATCATTATCATCATCAATGAAGAAGGACTGTCAAAACTCATTATAGATAGCGTGACCATAGATATGTGTCAATCAGACCAATGAGGTCAACCTCTTTTGAAATACAAAATGACATTAACAGATTTATGCTTGGAACGGGCTATACTAGCGCCGTTGGTATTACGGTTATAGTGTAGCTTACCTTGATGAGCGTCCCGTCCTCGGCGGTGGTGCCTCTGAACGTCTTCGTGTGTCGGCCGTGAGCCGCGCTGTACACGCGGACGTTACGGTCCTGGAAGGTAACAATATGCATGTAAATATGACCGTTAAGTTTGTAATACGGTAATATACGGAGCGACTTTTTCAGAAGTTAAGATAACCTTAAATACCTCCGTGACTCCTGTACGGTTCAATGTATCCATCAGCACAATATTTTGAGTGCGTTTCATTGAGCGCCACCGCACAAAAAAAAAAGTTATTTCCCAGAAATATTTTTTGCGCAGTGTTACTTAGTTTAATGTACAGAATGCTTGGTTGACGGCTCGTGGAGGGTCCTTTTATATCCTGTATCTACAGCAGTGCCTACATACCTGGCAGGCGGTGAGGATGTGCCGGCCGCCCGCGTCCACCTCCATGTCGTACAGCGTGGTGCGACCCGACACCACCTGCCCGCGCTGGAACTGGTAACCACCCTCCTGACTCTGCAAGCGAACAGACAACACGATCAGTACATAATGCTTATCCTGATGTTGGCTCTGTGAGAAGGAGTGGGTACTCCCGATAACAAATGTGGTGGACCTGTATGGAGTTTTCTTAAAACAGAAAAAAATCTCCGAACTATACACTCTGCCAACCCCCAGACGCACACCGGTGTGACATTAAACTTACATGGCGCAGCTGTCGGAAGAGGATGGTCTTGTCGGCGCCGCACGAGACCATCTGCAGCCCGGCGCCCGAGCTGAGGAACCGGACTGCTGTGATGGACGACGAGTGTTCGTCCAGGGTCTGCATTATCTGGTAACCCTGGAATGATGGAGAGGAATGTTAGTATAGTTGATCAAAATAATAATACAGTCACATGGAAACCGAGTTGGGCGACCAACAGAGACTAACATAGACAGATATTTATATATATTTTCTGACATAATCTGAAGTGCTTGATGGCAGGCACGAAGTCACTGCAGTTTATACTGACTTCAGCAATGCATTCGTCCAGGTGAGCCATAACCACATGACACTAAAACGCAGACTCAGTGGTGTTCACGGATCACTGTTGAGGCGCTTTGTATCCTTACTGATAAATCGCTCACAGTTCGTTGCTGTCAACGGATTTGTCTCCTACGAATTCCACACTCGCTGTGGTGTTGTACAGGGTTCTAATCTTGGCCCAATGTTATGTTAAATTTTTGTAAATGACATTAATTATTGTCAGTTTGTTGTTTGCTGACGACTTAAAGATTTATTGACCTGAACAGTTCTATCGTCCAGTTAGCTCGACTCACCCGGTCCACTTGGAACACGTGTATGAGCCGGTCGCGCGACGCGGACGCCAGCAGGCGCGGGCGCTCGGCGTACTCCAGGCACAGCACCTCGGCGTCGTGCGCCTCCAGCGTGTGCAGCAGGGCTCCGCCCGCGGCCGCGTGCACCCACACGTTGCCGGAGCGGTCGCCCGACGCGATGTGCTGCCCGTCCAGGGACACGCGCACGCATCTGCCGACATACATAAATAAAATATTTAGCCTAACGAAGAAAAACATTAAGAGCGAGAGTTATCATAGTGACAATTCGCCAACGACGCTAGCTAGACTATTTGTGAATGTGCTCGCCCCTGCGCGTTTCTGCGCGATTTCGGAGTAATATACTCATTACTCTCGCTTGTCTCGCTCTTCCTAGTACGCTCACATCAAGCGCTCTCGTAACGCGACGAAGACGTTGCACACAAGCGGTGTGCTCGCTACACACACGCAGTGAGTGTGGTAAACTATCGCCTCACTGGAAACACGCTAGGAGGTTACTAGCGTGATAAAGCGCAAAGTTCAGCTTTCATCGGTGGATTTTCGTAATTGTCGGGAGTGCTGATACCAAAAATATGGACTATTTTGAATTCGAAAATAATTTTTAATTGATAGTAATCAATTTCTCGGCAACAAACATCTCAGTGAAGTATTAGATTAAAAATACAAATTAGTATTTTCTTTAAACTTTAACCACCAATCCCAATTACTAGCCTGACCAGTACAAAAAAAAAAAATAACAAGGTAAGTTGTGACTTTCGCTTGGTAATGAGTACATACCTGACTCCAGTCTTATCATCGTAGGATTTAGACTTATCCTTATCAGCCGTAAGATCAACGTCTTTCAGGAACTTCAGATCCGGGTCGATGTAGAATACTTTGTTCAACTCCTGAAAATTAAATAAAACGGGTATATTTAGTAAATTACGGTAACTAATATGTTAATACAGCCACAAGAAAATTTGACGAATTAAAGGTAAAACCACTAAGAAATAGAGTTTTAGTAGTATGAGCATTTTTAAGTATTGGGTATTACACGACATCTGCATTACGAACGGAATCGCTGATGCGTTGCTAACTGGAGACAGTGTCTACTGTGCGTTTACTGGTGGGAGGGACAATGAAGCAAAAACGGTTACCACGTATTCACTACATCATTCTGAGCACCCAACATAGAAATTTTTCATCGGTTATTTAAAAAAAAGTTTTTACATGGAGCGACTGACTATCTGACCTCCACAGCCCAGTTAATGGGTAACAGGATATCCCTGTGTAGGCTTTATAATTGTTTTTGGCATGTGGTGCAAAACCCCATTAATTCCTCTCTATGGGGAAAATGGTTACAACAGACTCTACTACGACTAACTAACGGTTCCTACTACTGCCATGAGTCAGGGGCTCGCGTATTAGCCCGCCACGGCCGGCTGGCGCCACGTACTCACATTGCTGTAGATGTTGGTGGGCGTGGGCGTCAGCTGCCACAGGCGCACGGTGTCGTCGCTGGAGCACGACAGGAAGGTGCCGGGCGGCAGCGGCCGCTCCACGCTGTTCATGTCCACGCCCCAGATGCACGCTGAGTGGTACAGCGCCGAGTGCGACTTGCCCACCTGTGGGGAACAACGATCTATTAATCATTTACATGAATTTAAAAAATGCTTCAGGTTGCTCTTCAGACTGTCAAGAAACATAAACGTACGTAAATATGTAAATGTCTGTGTCGTGACATTAATGTCACTCATCATTCGAAAACCGGAAAGCGCCCTGACGTATTTTCCGTACAATTACAGAGTTTAATTAAAGCAACTCGCGACACTTTGCAGATGTGATGGATATCAATATCTATCTATCGATAAAAAAAAAGTAGTACTGAATATCAGTTTTTAAAGAAACCATTGCTTTTTAGCAAAAAAGTAGTAATTTAATACTATAAGTCAAACAAAACATAAGACTTACCCGCTTGATATCCCTGACGTCCCACACGTAGAGGCTGTGGTCGTTGTACACGCAGGTCAGCTTGTGGTTGCGCGCGTCGTACGTCAGCGCCACCGCGTCCGGGTAGCGCGCGTTCGGTGGTTGGGTGAACATATGACTGGTGGACAAAAAGAAATTTAACACCATTATCGTGACTTAACATCACGCCTTTATTAACAAAAGACTAAGCAGACTGAAAGTAAGCAATCCCCCTCGCTGGTCTTGTGGCAGCAATTGTTTTTTTTAGTGTAACGAAGCATCTTTTCAAAGATAAATACAGATTCATATGTGTAAAACGGCCAATCGTCACAATTAAACTAATTCAAGCATGACTGAATTCCACTGACCTAATATTAGTGCCGAGCGCGACATCGACTCCTAGGTAGTGCGTCCGGGGCAGCGTAGTGATGTAGCGCAGCGAGTCGGGCGCGAAGCACCGCACTATGCCCTCGGCGCACCCCACGAAGATGTAATTCGAGCCGATGGCCATGCAGTTCGCCGACGTGGTCTGTGGGAGAGATTGGGAATTGAATATACGTCATTCTGTTACCCTATGCCAGTACGCACCCTCTTTTCTATTGTACTTACCTTACAATTACCCGAGATTCAAAAGTGATTTTCGCCTAAAGATAACATCGTTATGGTGTTACAATCACAGTTTTTTCGTAACCAAACTACTACTACTTCTAAAATAGGTGTTTTCTAAAAGTCAAAATCGTGTTATCATGAGAAAATCACTTTTAAATTGTAGTGTAAGATACTTATGCACCTTTATCTGTCTTGCTTTATGCGGGTTGTTACCCCCCTTTTCTCTCCCTTACCCCGTGCGGGTTTTTACCTTAGCCATTCTCTTACCCTACGCGGGTACTTACCCTGAGCTCGACCCACTTGTCCAGCAGGCGCCGGCTGTTGAACTCGCACAGCAAGCCTCCGCGCGTGATGGCGTACGTACTCTCGGCCGCGTCGCCTCGCCCGCACACCACGTCGCAGAACTCGTTGTCCTTCTGCTCGCCTAGTATGGCTGAGCGGCCCATTAGAGGGACTGGCTCTTTAAACTGGAAAGGATATAATATCAGTAGGTTATTTTTTATGTTACAAAGAAAAAAAGTCTAAGTGAGTGTGGCGGTGAATCTACAACGCTACGCACTATACTTACGTCACGTAAAATCTTGCATCGCGCATTCAAGATTATTCGAAAGATTAGAATTTATCCAACAGCCTAACAATGAGTAGCAGCCCATCAAACACATCACCCGTCTGGTCTGAAAAGCACCACTTTTCTATAGAAGATGAGGAACTATTCACCCTGTTCCACATACCTGTACAGTATACCATAGCTTCTTCCCAATTATGGTGGGTTCAGCTTTTAGTCTAACCAGACCTGATGCAGTTGAATGTTAGTATTTCGATCGATTGACTGGAGTATCTGACCTGAACAAATCATTTAGTGGGTGACACAATCTCTTTGGTAGGACGTTATCCTACAGATATCTCTCACCTTAGCATTCCGCGAGTACTCCAGATACCAGAACTTGACGTGCCGGAAGCCGACGGTGACGAAGTAGTTGCCGTTCTCCGAAAAACTCACTGCCTTCACTCGAGATGACACCTGGAATACAAGGTTAATCTTATAATAATATCCTGCCGTCCGAATTTCGGCCACAGCGGCCAATCCTAACTTAGATAAGCCAAGTATAACCTGACTTCGCTTTGTATGAGCTTCCCGTACGATGAGAGATCAGCTTAATTTGGTTTTGCATAGCTTGAGTGGCCGCCGTGCGTACGCAGGAGACACAGGTGCACCTCCCATTCCTTTCCTCTCTCATAGTCCTCAGGGACGGCAATCTGACACTCGTGACCGCGATCAGATGCAGGGCGTACGGCTACACGTGCGCCCCGAAACACGGGGGTATCACATCACCGATCTCCTGGCTACTAATGAGAAATTCATAAAGGAAGGAATCCAGAAATGTCTCTGTAGCAGTCACGTAGTCTGGATTTGCGCCCGGTTGACGGCAATAAGCTCGCCCACTATTACGTGGTACTTAAACATAACTGTCGTGAGTGTACACCTCAGTCTAAACCCTTGGGGATTACAGGCGTGATGTTTATGTTCATAATTACCTTATTACTAGCCAGTTTCAGGTTAGCGCGCCAGTCCCACACGTTGACGATCATGTCATGCTGCGAGCCTATGGACACCAGGTACTTCGACGACGTTGAGAACGCCTGTAACGAAATAACAAATATTTAAACCATGAACAGTGATTTTCACCGATGAAACTGATCGCGATCAGCGCATCTAAATGCTTATCACTTCGGTGTGAGAAAGAGATGGAGCTATACACGACGTCGAGCTCCATTTTTTATTATCACACGATTAAAAGTAATAAAAAATAGACCGAAGATTGAGAGAATTGTGAATCATGTTGACAATATCTATGTCAACTAAACCATATTTTGACACTTTTAAAATAATTATCCAGGAGACTGAATTGACCAATTAGTTGGTCACAAAAATGAGGCATCTTATGACAGTATGGTCCCAAAATCCCAGATTGGTTATGGGGAATGGTTGTTTGTCGAACACGACAGGCCCCGATTACATTTCTTTTTGACGACAACATTTTATTGAAATTTATTGAAATTGATGCCAAGCATTATTGGTGCTTTCAAATAATATTAGTTAAGAATAAAATAATTTCAACTTACCACACAACTAACGCCATGCGTGTGACCTATAAACTCTCCTATTTGCACCGCTCCCGACGCCGAAGGATCCTGAAAATTTAAAATTAAAGATTAAAAAACAACAATTTTAATCAAACACGTAAAGGTAAACAAACAGTCATAAGTTCATACTATTCGCTGATAGATGGCGTTACTGTTCTCATTTAGCGGTTTGTTGTTACTCGCAACTAGATGGCGCTAGTAGTCCGTTAGAGTGCCGAACTAACCAATAGTTCGTTAGAATGCTGTGTTAGGAACTTAATAAACATATTTTGTGCTATAACAAGCCAGACGAGCTGGATTAGATAAAATATGATAACTTTAGCTCAAAACTATACACGTGACGGCACTTCTACACTTCCAGGTGCACCCAGGTTCGTGCAACTGCCAAGCTTACTAACTTAACCGCAACTGGATCTGAAGGTAGAATTGATCATGTGGTACTCTAGCATGCAGAGCAGAAAGCCAACCAACCTGAAGGTCCCACACCCTGACGGCGGGCGCGTGGCCGCACTCGCCCGTGGCCAGGTAGCGGCCGTCGGGAGAGAACGCGACACATGTCACACTCTTGCGACACGCGTTCAGCACGTGCGACTGCCTGTTCTTCCGCACGTTGTACAGGACTACGGTGCATCTGGAAAGATTTGAAAGAAAAGGTATTTATAAGAGTGTGGAGCTACCTGCCAGCGTCTGTGTTCCCCACTACCTAGGTATAATGCGTCAGCCTATAAAACGGGTGTAGGCCATCTTCTGGGTAAAAACGTTCCAAAGTAGACCTCATTCATCACTTTTCGACAGGTGAGATCTGGGTCCAAGAATATTTCTGCTTAAATATGACTTAAAAAAACGGCTGAACGTGTTTTCCGAGGCATGGAGGTAACTCGGTATGTAATGAGTGATCACCCATCCACAGGCCAACCCAGGCAAGCACGGCTTAACCTGAAGATCGACCCGAGTGGCTGCTATTATTTAGCCACGAGCTCCTGAATACCGGCTATTTAGGCAAGTTTATTTCGATTACCACACACCCTTAACTGTGTAACATAAATAACGACTCAAACCAAACTTTTTTAATCAAAGTCTGGATTTAGAAGTTCTTATAACTCGCGCCCTTTCCGAGGACCCCACCTGTTTGAGAGGAAATGTAATCCGATATAACTAATGGCCACGGTATAGCGCAACAAGTCAAAACTAACTTTAATCAAAGTAAAAATGATGAAACAAGACCCAGTACTTCATTCAAAGTAACACTGGATCAGATAGCGAGATCAGTTGATCTTTGGCAACTCTGGAACGAGAGAAGTGGATGGCTTTCGCAAAGCAGTGAGACAACACGGGCTCATAAAATCATACATTTCAGTTCATCACCCAGACATTCAGCATTTGATACAAACTGTTACTAAGGACGTTTACTTCAGAAAGGTCAGTCGCATAGTACCCGCAACTGGCGTGCGTGTCGTATGTAAAAATGTATGAACGTGAACGAAGCGAAAGGAATATTTAAGGATCACAGCAGCCCCCGTAGCATGACCACTGTAGACAAGGATTTCTTTGACGGAAGAATCGACAAAATGACAGCTTCTGTCGACACAATAACAGATTTCTTTTCTCTATCTGTCATTTTGTCGATTCTTCCGTCAACGAAATACTTGTCTACGGTGTTCATGCTACGCGTGCAGGTCGGGTTCTGTAGTTTCTACCTAGCCCCATCGAAAACAACCTGAGTTTATGCATGCATGTATGTATGTGTATTTGACTGTTCACAACCACGGCAGTAGGACAAAGTTAAAAAACCTTTCACATAAAAACTGTTACTAGTTGTAACTCTAATAAAACGTGAACAGACACACAATACCTGTATCCCTGCATTAGCATAGGTTTACCTCTTGAGAATATTCCATTCATCGGCTTGCCATAATCAGACGGACAAACGACGCGGGCGGAATCGTATTAGTTAGGGCGAGGTAGCATAGACAGCGTTGAAGACTATGAACATGGATTTTGATGTGGTTCTGCAGGTAGAACTAACTAAGGAAGGATATCTGGCTTGAAGTGCGGGCAAACCGAGCGTATTGGCCTACGGACACCGGAATTCGTCAGATATATCTGACGAATTCCGGTGCCCGCCTCCAGTCTGCAACTTATCCGTAACGGTGAGACCGAACCTATATTTTAAGTAGCGCCATTCTTGCAGCTAAAATTAAACCTACATATTGTTTCCAGTTAAACATCTTACAGCAAACTTAACTGACCTAGATCGGGTTTAGTAAACTTAGCATTATTCATGTAATCAATGTATGATTACAGAAAAATAAATAAGCAGTAATTTAGAAAAACTGCCCGACTGCCTCGTCGATAATGACCGGAAGCGTGACTGCTTAGCAGAAGTTCTGGGTTCGATCACCAGACGCGGGCCATGTATTATCGGGTTTTATTTAGCAGGAAGTCAGAATTTAGTCACATTATAGGGAATAGGCCCGCTTCAATGTACAATTTATATGGGACTTAGTATCAAACAAGAAATACATGAAAAGGAACTTGCTGGCAGTGAGACGTTGGCTTTATATCAATAACTTCATAGACACGTGGGTTTGTGTTTGTGCCTGTCAGCGTCAACGGAAAGCGAAGCTTCTATATTGATAAGCGACAGCGACTTAAACGTAACGTCACGCCCACCAGTATTGTCTCAACTTCTTAAGGGTTCGGCCGAAGTACTATCGACTACACAGTCGTGCTAATACCTTGAGCTGGCCTAGAGTAGAATTGAGTTTCCATAGAATTAGAGGTCAGCTTGTCAACAGATTTAGTTACCACTGACGTGTGGACTACTGTACCTTCATAGTCTACATCACGGATCCCAAGCTTAACAGTAACACTTGCTAATTACTAGAAAAGCTACAGCTTCTTGGTAAAGTTATACCCGCTACTCGCTCTCAATAAGGCCAGTCCCACACTGCGTGGGCTAATGTTTGTTATTCAGTTAACAGGAGACGCGTCAGCGGAAGGACAGAGGGCTGCTATAGTGACAAGAATCAGCGATTGTAATATGAATCATTATTAAACAAGGTTTCTACTGCTTGCCACAGGTGACATGATGCGGAAGGCGGAGGATAGTGTTGTGGCGCAGCTGAGGGAGGTCCATGTCCAGCTCTGGACTGCGATACAGTAGATTCAAGTTGATACTGCCTATAAACAGATTTTGCGATGATAGGTACCGGGGCCGCAACAGCCTTACATAGTGCAAACTTGCCTTTGTGTTGCAGTTGATTGCAGCTCCGCTCGCGTTGAGGTTACAAATTATCAGAGGGGAACGATCTCAGAGATAAATTGGATCAAAAGTCCTATCTCAGGTCATCCTCTATCTATAAGAAAAAAATCATCATAATTCGTTCAGCCGTCCGTGAAGACAGGACAGAAAACTCACTTTCACATTAATTATAATATTAATTAGGTTTACGATTACCAGCTTAACCATGAAAAGTAAAAGACGGGAGTTGGCCATGCTTTGCTAGCTCAGGGTTTATTCACCCCATTGTATTCTATGGGGAATGACTGAGTTCATCAATTAACGCAAAACTTACATTTAGGGGATGGAACCCTCACGTTTATAGTAGTTTTTATTTCATAATTTGCATGGGGTGGCCCTTCCCTGCGAGCCACACCTTAACTGCACCACAACCCCGATCCATATCACTGTATTACTTAATGCAAGCAATGACTAATACCTGTCAGAAAACTAATTGATTGAACGAACAAATTATTGAATGGCTAACAAACCGAAAACGTGTGACATCTACCAACCAGCATTGAGACCGCGTGGTGGATTACAGCTTATTCCCTTTCTTAGAGAGGAGGCCTGTGTCCCAGCAGTGGGAACGTGATAGGCTGATTATGCTTAGGCTAAATAAGCCGACGATGGTTGCCTTGGTAAGTGGTCGCCACCGTCCACCAGACAAAGCTGAAATGACTTATGCGCCGGTTACACCGACACCTAAAACTTACAGGTCTATGCGTCATTCTTAAAAACAATCAACAAATCTATTCATTTTCTCAAGAATTTTCTTTCCTTCATCCCTACAGCTCATAAGCGGTACCAGCGCAGGTTACACCGCCTGCTAGCGAACGAGCAAGCGAGCAGGGCGAGGAGCTAAGCTTAGTCAGCGATACAAACGATGCGCCACCTCGCCCGTTGCGCCCGCCTGCTCGCTCGCCCGTCCCGTTCGTAGTCTTCGGTGTGAACCCACATAGTTTAGCTCACCAAAGCTTCGCTTAGTTTACATAGTTTTCCTTGCCTCGCATCGCCCGCCAGCTAACTCACTCGTTCGCTGGCGGTGTGGCCTGCGCTTTAGAGTGTTTTGTTTTTAATTAGCTGACAAACTCATCACATCTGAAAAGTTTCGGCATCACGGTGTCGGACACTACTAAAAACCCTCTCAGTTCATCACTATAGCACTACTACGCTAGTTGGTCTTATTGGTATGATTAGCGTGTGGTGAGCACGCGGCCTTTCTCACGGCCGCGACGCGTAGTGTGCGGCACGCCTTACTACGTGACTAGTTCGTCATCTTTACTTAGGTGTTAGGTAGGCAGGTACCTTCTCCATGGTCAGAACTGTCGAGCATGGGTTTTTATGCTCGTCGGTTATTATTATTGGTTTTTCAATTAATTTATTTTTAAATATTTGGAATTTATAATTTTAAGGAACTGATTCAGGGTAATATGCAAATGGCAATAGGGTTGTCTCCTAACGCCTGATTTACATGAGAGTTAAGCCGAACATTTGGTGACGCATTCACCTCGCCCCCTTGGAGAATACGGGTGTCCCGGTGTCGTGTAATGTTTTACATACCCTTTTTTTCTCATGCTGGAAGGCAAAAACTACAGAAAGCCACCTACTACGATCTTTGTACTTCCTCTACGTTCATAAATCTGGTCATACACGCTGCCGTAAGCGAAAACTACGCACCCGACATTTCTGAAGTGTGTTATGTTATAATTAGGTATTACCTATACACAATAAGACACGACACAGCAACTCCACGACAGCCATTCACCGTCACTTCGACAATCGAATCGGGAAGCTACGCGGAAACGGAAGCGGTACAGTTGCTGGGGTCGTTGCACCGGCTGGACGGTTCTCACTTGACCGAGCCTCGTCCAGACGGTAGTCTGACTTTATAATGAGATTATACAGACAGGCCTTCTAGCATTATTAAGGAGATAGGAATTGGATGTACAATTCTTGTTACATAAATTTTATTGTCAATTTCGATAGTTGGTCTCGGTCGGTCCCCAAGTCGGGCAATGTTTGGTTTTCTATCAGGAATCTCGACTTGTCTGTCTGCGGTTATAGCCTATAGGGTCGGCCTCTATTACATGGGATTTCAAAATAACTGGCGAAATAATGACGTAGTAAACACCTGCACCTCTGTCTACCTCTTCGCGGTAAGAGGCATAAAATTTTGTAGTAGGTGTAATAAAGAAGCTTACTAGCAAGTTTTATATCGTATATGTACACACGGCAGCACATGAAGTTGTACATTTCCAGTAGGCCTCGCTTTGTATAGATTTTCTATGCAATGAGAGATCCGCATAAACTGGCTTTGTATAGCTTGATTGGCCGTCGTGCGTACGTCTGGCGCAGCCTGGGCAGTTCAACTGCCTATGCCTACCTTTCTAAAGAGGTAACTATTTCATACAACATAGGTTCGAGCCGCCGCGTTGACTTAGACATATAAGTAATAAAACAAACTAAATCCATTAAAATGCGCACGAGTTTATAAGCTGTCAAAGTTTCTCGTGCTCACTAATAGAAAATCTTTCTTTTTAAAGTCTTAAAACTTTATCCATTTTTCTTTATGAGGATTTTCCTGGATTTTCTTGGGCATTGGGATTTGTTTTCTAGCTTGAGTGTGTATTTTACTGGGCTATAGATTCCTTTGCGAAATTGGAGAGAATTCGTTATAGGTCAATATATTTTGGTATTAATAGTTATAGAATAGAATAGAATTAATTTATTTGCATTGAATGTAGGTACATAAGATAGGTAGATAGGTTTGGGAGCTCGTGGCTAAGTAATAACAGCCGCCAGGATCGATCTTTAGGTTAAGCCGCGCTTGCCTAGGTTGGTCTGTGGATGAGTGACCACCCATTACATACCGAGTTTCCTCCGTGCCTCGGAAAGCACGTTAAGCCGTTGGTCCCGGGTGTCATTTGTAGATCTTTGACAGTCGTTATAGGTAGTCAGTGGCCCAAAAAGTCTGACAACCAGTCTTACCAAGGGGTATCGTATTACCCAGTACTAACTGGGTTGTGGAGGTCAGATAGGCAGTCGCTCCATGTAAAATACTGGTATTCAGCTGCATCCGGTTAGACTGGAAGCCGACCCCAACATAGTTGGGAAAAGGCTAGGCAGATGATGATGATGATGAATGTAGGTACATACATGAGTTGTTATAGGCTAGTTTTATATGAATGCTATAATAATTAATCAATCGGAAATATTTTTATCGTTCGTAAGTTTAGACCCGTAACTAATTGTGTAAGTAATGTCAGCCTATTCAATTTTTGCTGCTGTCAAAAATACTTGGTTGGCCAATCACTACAATAGCTAATTTCAGATTTTATTTGAAAACTTAAGTAGTTACAATGCTCAGCTGCATCCGGTTAGACTGCAAGCCGTCTCCAACGTAATTATTAAAAGGCTAGGAAGTTGACGATAACTTGAAGTTCAACGCGATTTTATATCAAAAACTGTCTCTCAGACGAACCCTGCAAATGATTATGGTATGGCCTTCAGAGAGCCCGCAGTGAATTTGATCAGGGATTAAATAGTTTCAAAACGGCGAAGGAACACATAGTACAAAAAACCTGCATGTCCTAGAACCGAAAATTTGAAGACTCGTGTGGTGGATTACTGTCAATTGCCTCTTACAGACAGGAGGCTTGCGTGTCTCAGCACTAGGAATATCATAGGCTGAATAATGTATTTTTGTTTGAAAAATACTATGTAGCATGTTGCTATACGTATAATATGTAAAGCCGAACCTATCGAGAATGTCAGCGGTCATTATTATCTGTGGTGACTAAAACAGAATTTGGAATTCTGTCACTTCATTCCTTACTGCTGTATCCGGTTACCTTTCGTTTGCTTGTTTAGTCTGTCTATCTGTGAATCTCTTGCTAACGATCGGCCTATTATTTCTAAATAACAAAAATTTATGTAACGCCTATCTAAAGCTAGCTAGCAAGTTAAAAAGGCGTGTCTAGTATATAATAGTACTAACTACCCGTGTGTATGCGTAAATAGACATTCACAGACACGCGAGTGACTCACACGCAACTGAAGTATGTAACGTACATTTGTCATGAGGATCGGACACTCGTATCTTCGTGTATTCACATGGTCACGGTTAATTTCAAGTTCAGATACCTAGTACAAATAACTTAGCTTCCCCTTGTATTCCGCGGAAGGGTAGTCGAAGATGTATAGTGCCAACTACATTTCGCTTCTGCCATCAACCATACAAATTCAAAATTCAGACGTCTACTGAGAAATTCACGATGTGTGGCCTGGGTATCGAAGTTCACCACGCAGGTCGGGGTCGGCAATGTGTTCTTAGAAGTTTTAAATATAATAGGGAAATAGTGATTTTCTAATCTTGGTGCCTGTTAACGTTTCATTTTATTTCCCTGGCTTTTACTTACAAGCGAGAGAGCAATGTAAATCTATAAAAAAAGTCGACGGTAACCTATAAATAAAAAGAAATCCCCTAAACCCATTATTAATAGGAACCGCAGTAATAAGTAATAATGCTCAAGGGTAAACCGTTGCTGTGCGGGGCGCGGCGGTGTGGCCGCACCCTTAGATCGATACGGTGTGCAATCACCTTTATTAGCTAGCCGCGCGCCGCGGGGATGTCTGCCGTCTGGCTGCTCCGTTATTTATGGAAAACAAATTGCATTAGCCTTGTTGGTTTAGTTACAGCTAGAAGTCTGGAGTTGCACCCGGTCGGGCACTTCTCTTGTAATATGAACACGGTACTGTAGTGTAGTACCTATCCACCTCTGAGTAAATTCTTCGGGTAACACACATGTGTGATGCCACTGATGTCATGTAGGTACACTTCTATTGGTCACTTCTTCTTCTTAGCGTATCGACGGCAAAAAGTTCAAAATGTGTTTAGCCCAAAACTCAGCCACGCGAACCCCGCTCACTGATGCAGTAAATAGATCATCACAGGCGCTGGTGATAGGACATGCGGTGCAAGATGGAACGTCGGCCATTGTCTGCGGAGAGATGCCGCATACGCAATTAAAAATTCGTCACTTTAAAACAGTTATGGGACCTCGTCACCGAACTCCGGACGTACAGTCACCTCCACAGCTCACGTCCTCAGTTACAATTTGACATAAACATCGCCTTTATTCCGTAGCAGTAAGAAGTGCTTTTTTCATAATTCAAGAGTTACTTCTGACGTGCGTAAGATGGTCCACACAATGGTACAAAATGGGAGCTATTGCGTCACGATTATGCGCAGGATTCGCACGTGGAATATCAATGCTATTAATCGATCCATTCTTCATAACGTACGCAATAAGAGCGCATTTATATGTGAATATAACGACTGGACAATTCCGTTGTTAAAGATATATGAACGTGGATGAAGCAAAAGGATTATGCAGGGTGTAACAGAAAGGGTATAATCATATGAAAGGATAGGCTGCAGACCATCAAACTGAACCACTTCCTCCATGCGAAAAAATTATCAGATGTCCCATAATAAATTTCAATAGCTACGCGACCCAAATGTTCGGGACAGCTGATATTTTTTTCTCATTTACGATATTGGACCCAAGGAGGAAGTTGTTCAGTTTGGTGGTCTGCAGCATATCCTTTCATGTGACTATACAACTCCTATACAGAACCTTCATACCACGGGTGCACTCCTACTTCGCCAATTTATAGCTATTTCCGATACGGAGTGGCGCAGTGAAGTATTTTAAGGAAATTGCTTTTGACTAGTTTATGTACAAACGGCTGAGGCTTCTCTAGAAAAATGCCGCATCAATTTAATATTATTGTAAGAGCAAATATTGGAGATTCTACATTATAAAGGTCATAAGTCAAAATCTCTAGATGATGGCTTTAGGGCGGAGTAAAATCACAACTGAAGATTTGATTACCGTTTTACTACCTTAGGATACGGTGGATAAGGTGTTACTGATGCTGTTGCTAATCTTGTAATAACTCTCTTGTGCTTTGTACACCCAAATACAAGACTGTCTCAGTGAGTGGGCAAGCATCTACAAACGGACCGCGAAAAGTACAACATCACTCATCAGGCGTTAATCTCGAAAAGTGCACGTTAACACATAATTCAAAAACCCTCTTACTAATTTCCACTCTTCCTCAAAATAGGCTATTACCAAGTCCGAGTGGCCATTACATCGCCAGATATAGCCGCAGCTACAATTCCGTTAGCAACAGCCAGGGGGCGCGAGGTGACCGGAAAATTGAATGCAGCTCGGCGTGAAAACGAGACGGTTAGGTAAATGTCAGCGGAGATCATACAAACTGTGGCAAGAGACACCATTTTAAAGGTACCATCTAAGTTTCGTCAAACAATTTCATTTTTAAACTATTAAGACGGCTTGACGTCAAAAGGTTAGCATTGACAGGGTCAAGAACGTTTTAGCCCGTGTGTTACATATGGATATTTAGTGATTGCTAATTGCTATTACTAATTTTATGTCATTTTCACTAAAACACCTAAATATTATTGGAATTTCAACTCTCGTTGCTGAGCAGACCGTTGACAATTCAACAGTGCGATTTTATTTAGCCATTCATTCAGATGCCGCTTGGTGTTACTGCAAAAGAGGATTATTCTCGTAGTATAAGGGTGTGTCAAATATTAAGTATGGTCAAGTCACATCCTTAAACTAACGCAAAAGGGTGCGGCCATAGGAAACATGCACATTACCGAAGAGCTTATTAACCTTGACCCACTAAAAGTCGATCATGGGCATGCAAATTTTTTGACTAGTTTAAATTCAAGATCAGATAACGCCTTGAGTGGGCTGTTTTATAATGCTGATAGAACTAGTCGAACAGCTAACGATTTACTTGCTTTGATTACCTCTTAAGGCTTAATCGGAGAATACTTAGCGCTTATGGATATTTAAGAAATAGGCCTGTACCTCGTGCCTCTCCAAGGAGATTCCAAAGAGTAATGTGAAGACAGATTCCGAAACCGTTTCCTAAGGGTGTTCGCTCAAGGTAGGCAAGGTATAAAAGACTATTTTTTATGTCTTGTGTTGATCAAAACCAGATGCATGCATCTGCGTGTTAACAGATTTTAAATAATGGAATAAACTTAATATGATACTTTCAATAAATTTAGGGCTGCGTCCAAATAAATGGGATATGGGTATTAGTAGAAGAAGAGAAATTTCAACATATTTTTCTAAAAAATGTCTTTTTTCACGTGAGTTGATTTCCATCAACTTCTTGGCACGGTTAGTGACTTCGTGTCATCATCAGGCATATTCATTGGATAAGGTCTTATCATAGAAGTGGCAAAGAGTACGCCTACTCACCCTGCTGGATAAGCAACGAGCTCGGTGTTAGGATCGCAGTCGAGAGCCGCATTACTGCCCACAGTCAGCCCGAGGACGCTCTCTAATTTTATCTGTGGACAAAGAACACATCGTGAAAATATATAATAGTAGGTGATGCGAAACAGGTCAACAAATACTTAATTGAAGCACACATGGACATGGTACAGTATCGCATAGCCTGATATAAGAGTGCGTGTTAAGTTTCTACCAGATTACAGTCAATAGACCGAAAAAAAAAGTCGATACAAGTGCGGGTATTCCGGATCACTGTCGATCTATTTCAATTATTATATTCGACGTCGATCGAGCTGCTTGCCGTAATTAAAGCAGCGTGTAGTGAGGAAAGTTTTGAGAATGAATGTGGATGGGTATAAGAGTAAAGGAAGACCAAAGAAACGATGGATGGACCGTGTGAAGGATGATATGGCAAGAAAGGAGGTGTCTGATGAGATGACGAGTAGTAGAGAAGTATGGAAGAAGAAGACATGCTGCGACCCCAATTGAATTGGGATAACGACAAGAGAATGATGTTGATAGAGCTGCTTGCCTAGCGGGTCAGAGGTTAACTTATAATAAAAATCGTCCATGTAGAAAGATAGGTCGTTTATCGATTGATGGTCGAACACTATTTTTTTGGTAATTCCGTTTCCATGCACTTTATAACACCTCCAGAACTTTAAGAATGTTCTAAGAAACCCATTTCGATATCAATAGCAACATCCCACGGACACCCAAACTGTTCTAGGCAAACAGCACTTATCTCTAATGCTCAATGCCGTATCGCCAAACAGAGTAGTTACGAAACTGTTTACATTATGTACTATGAACCTTAAAAGTTTTAATCTTTAGGTATTTAGGTAAATAGAGTACGTACACATGAGAAAATTTGGGTACATCCCGTTTCGCCAACTAAACAAAAGACATGCAAAAAAAGGGGAAAAAAGTCTCCTTTCTGAACTATTTTAATCTTCATACATTGATTCCTTTTTCGTCAACCATAAACAACTTAGCCGCTGCTGTTTATATGGCACGTCGAATTATACAAATTCGGCTGTATAGTATTTTCTTTAGAAACTCTAAAACTGTAGATAACCAAAACCTGTTATCTACACCAAGGACATGAATAACACTACACGACACAAACCTGCATCATTATTGTTTAAAAAAGCCCTCATATCAGTCTTCCCCTTTCTAGCGGCCTCGTGATTTTTCACACAATCCACGAAGTTTAAATTGCTTGGGATTACTGACAGTAGTAGTGTATTTATTCAAAGTAAAACAGGTACAACCAAAGTCATAATATCATACATCACATTCCAATTAATTTAATCAACCAAAAAATACTATCATTGACCAAACAGACACCATACATTCACTTATACAACACAATAACAAGCACTAAAACTGAATAAACTAATAACTCATTATGTTGTAACCTCCTTCTCGGCCTCCTCAAGAAACTTTTGTCTATGCAACAGCCAGGAGTCATTGTCGTCTCCCTCTTCTTCTTCAGGCATAGTAATCAGTTGCATGTCTTTTAAAGAACTTGAAATTTCAGCATTTTTGGTTGATATCTTAACTTACGTAAGAGAACCTTAGCATGTATGGTGGGATTAAAACGTTTCTGTTTATACAGGCCAAACCGTAGGCACGAGCTAGATTAGACAATATTTGACTATACAAGGCAGCAAGGTTGTGCTAGTTGTGCAAATATCTCAGAAACCTTGGCTGTATTAGATAAAACTTTGTTTAACAAGATGTGCGTTAGAAAGACAAAGAAATGGAGGCGAGGTAGGTGGTAGCCATTTTAGATTTGGTGTCACTGACAAAGTTAATTCGAATGGACTACTACAGTTCTAATTTAACGTTTAAAGTAGACTCCGTGATCATCACTACATAGTATAAAACAAAGTCGCTTCTCGCCGTCTGTCTGTCCCTATGTATGCTTAGATATTTAAAACTTCTCAACGGATTTTGATGCGGTTTTTTTTTTAATAGATGAGAGTGATTCAAGAGGAAGGTTTATATACATATATATATTGCACCAGACTATTATAAATCAAAGATGTTTATTTGTTGTAGATTACCGAGGTTGATCCAGTCAGCAGATTTGGCTATGGGGTCGTCCATTAATCACGTGATGTTTTTTAGCAAATTTTTAACCCCCACCTCCCCCATGGTGATTCGTGGTGAAGTTTTAGACTACCCCTCCCTCGTCCCACCCAAAATCACGTGTATTTTTTTTGGTACAAAGTATCTTAAAAAAAAATCAGAATATTATCTTTAAATACAGGTTAACAGGTATAATCTAATTTAATTCTGGAAAAATAAGCACCGTGATAAAAATGTCAAGGTCACGCACCGCTTTTCGGTTTAGAAATCGCGCGTTCAAAGAAAAAATAAATACACGTGATATCTCACTACACCTGCCCCTCCCCCTAGTGATATTTCGTGATTTTTTCCGAACCCCCTCCCCCCCTTTCCAGCCTCACGTGATTAATGGACGACCCCTATTGCAAAATAGATACGTACGTGACTAACTTTAATATCGTCGATCATGAAAGCATTTGTTAAAAGCGAATTATTCTGCAGGTGGAACCCGGTGGAGTCAGGAGATTACTGATCCTCTCCAATTTAAAAAACATAAATCAATCAACCAATTCAATCATGACAGGGTTAAGAGCTTATATAAAAATCGTAGTTGATCCAAATTGATTAAAATATTTCAATAACAGCAGCCATACGTTATCCCACTTAAAATATGAATGCGAAAGTGAGGCTGCTAAATGTTTCGTAGGTTGTCTCACAATAAGAGACAGAAAAAAAATAGCAAAGAGGGTGTTCTGAGCCTGAAGAAGAAGGGAGACAAATTGTGTTGATTGTACGCGAATGAATGAAGAACATGACGTCGTGAGGAAAGTTATGATTACGAATGTAGATCTCGATAAAAAAGATGGGGTAGGCCAACCAAAAGGATGGTTAGTGTGCAAGAAGATAGGAAATCAAAACTGAGGTGACGATTACAGCACGGTACATAGTGAGTTTTTCTTGAATGTAAAATTCGATTACTTATTGCTTTTAATTACAATGACAGTCGAGACAACTAAGTAACCAGAAGTTAAGCTTGGAGTAAAAATAGCACCGTGAATCAGCTGCTTGCAATTCTACCAGCCAAGTCAATTACCATTGATTAATCTAATCAGTTTAACTTTATACAAAGCTATAATTAGCTACAGTACCTGTGCTTGTTAGTATTGAACATCGAGTTTTAAAAAGATACTGCCATTTAGGAATCATAAATAAAGTAGATATCTACTTACAGAGCTCAACGGCGCAGTTCGTTAGTGTTAATTTGTGATTAAATTAGCTAGAGAAACCGTCAACCTAACTTTTCCTATCATCAGTCTTTGTCTGTTTCTGAATTGAAATTTTGAAGTTGAGCACCCATAAACTCTATTTTAGCAGGTTGGGTACTTGAGAAGTATTCAGCTACAAATGCTCAAACACTGTTTTAAGCTTTCACGGTTTATAACTAAACTTATGCTGTCACTTCTGTCTGTCTGTCTGTCTTTAGTCTGTCTCTCTTCGTCTGTTCCAGTAGTGCGCGTAGCAAAAGACAATGAAAGAGGGTAGATAGATTTGTCTGCTCTTAACAATTTAATTTTTTATCCACCCGCATTCTCCAGTCAACCCGCGATCATGGCGTCTTGCGGACTACTGCGCTGGCGCTATCGTTTTCAGCTAAATGAAACGTGCCGGATCATCACTGGTTGCCTTAAACCGACCCAGTACAGATGCTGTACCCACTGGTGGGAAAAGCGCCACCAGAAGTTCGCAGAACAGTGGCGAGCTCTAGCGAAAGAGCCAAGATGATTTCAGACACACGACACCCTTTACATCTAAGTATTCTCGTGTCGCAAAGGCTGAAAAGCCGAAACTGTTTTCTGAAGTGTGTCGCCCCACTCACTGGCGAGCGGTCTACGGAAAGACTAAGGCTGTGGCGAGGTAGTGCATCCTTACCTAACCCATTCGTTCCACCTGCTGAAAATCTCCCACCTGGATATGAGTTGCCATGGCTGACCTGGAAGTCTTCAAATAGATTCCGGACCCAGGTTGGTCGCAGCAAGGAAAACTTGCTCAGGTGGAGATTAATTAATGACTCTGCCCTGGAGTGTAAATGTGGTGCTGTTCCACAAACGATGGGGCACTTAATATCGTGTCCTGCGTGTCCTGTTGTTTGTTCACTTCAGGAACTGATGGACGCTACTGAAAGCGCCAAACTAGTAGCTCAGTTCTGGGCTGACACAATTTAGATTGCCATCGACACGCTAAGAAGAAGATCATGGCGCTTGCAACAGCGCCGAAATATCGGGAGCTCAAAATAATGAACAATCACGGAAGATACGTAAGTGGCAGTATAAGTTTACAAATGCTCAATTCAGAAACAAAGTGGTTTCTTCCTTGAATAGAAAATACTTACGACCCGTATTTTCTATTCAAGGAAGAAACCACTTTGTTTCACAAAAACCCTTTACTGTAATTACTATTTAAGTGCTTGTAAATGGGGCTGGATTATCCGCATGTTTTTATTGTGTCTAATATCATATACACGTTATTGACTTGTTAACCTTGACTCACAAGGCTTAAAAGTGGCTACGGTACTCGTTATGTGATGTGCATCCTTGCGCGCGCGCAGCAAGGACGCCCGGTCGGCCATCTTGGATCGAGTATCAGACGACCTTGACAGCGCGCGGAATTCGTAAGAGGAATTCCCGATTTTGCTTTTTTTTCTTCATTGATAGGCGGACGTAAGAACATCGTACTTGCATGACCCGCGGTTAAAGTTTTTGCTCAATGATTTTTTTTTTCTTTAAACCAAACCTAGAGTCTTTTACAGGTAAGCATGACCTAAGGAATGCTTATTGTTAGTATATTTCCATGAACGACAAAAGAAACTACGAGTTTCATATCACGCGATTGTTGTGAGAGTCTATTGGTGAGAATTTTTAATTCATCCGATTATGACATCAAAATGACGTCACGTCTTACCCTATACCGAAATACAAGGCATCGCAAAACCAGAATTGTACATACAGAAGACAATCCTCAATATAAAAGTTACCTAACACTTATTACAGAAGCAAATAATGAGTTAAAATTAATTTCCAAGCAAAAAAACAACTCATCTGTTATTGACTCAGTAATTACTCAGACAGAACTTTCCATTTCGATAAAAATTAATAGTGCGGGGTCTCGCTTTCACTGAATCGATCGATCTATATCATTGGCAAGGCATTAGGTTGATTAAACTGTTCTTCTGAGAACAACCTCACTAATAAATAAGTAGGTTCTGCCATTTCTGTAAATTAAATTGATTCAGTTTGATTTGGCTTACAAAAACTTGCCTGCAGCCCTAAAGTTATGTATTTTTTAAATGGCAATCGAAGTTTCATGTATTAACGATACCGCGATAGGACGGGAATGGGATTTGCCCATCGTTCTACTGACAATTATTAACAAATCATCAACGGAAATCAGCAATTATTAAGGAGGACATAGGTGATGTTCAATGCCTCCAAAAGCAAAGTTAAGTTTAGTTTAGTTAGTTAAGCCGTTGGTCCCGGCTGCTATTTTTGTAGTTTTTCGACAGCCGTTACGAATAGTCAGCCCCCGTAGCATGACTACCGTAGACAAGGACTTCTTTGACGGAAGAATCGACAAAATGACAGATTGTGTCGAGACAATGACAGATTTCTTTGCACTATCTGTCATTTTGTCGATTCTTCCGTCAAAGAAATCCTTGTCTACGGTGGTTATGCTACGGGGGCTGGACCCTGAAATTCTAACAACCAGTCTTACCAACGGGTATCGTATTAACCACAGTATAACTGGGTTGTGGAGGTATGAAGGAAATTCGCAAGTCGAAAATACTAGTTTTCAGATGCATCCGGTTAGACTGGAATCGACCCAAACATAGTCGGGAAAAGGCTAGTCGGCAGATAATGGTGACGAGGTTTTTATTTTCTGTCTTAGTCTAATTTCTACGTTTAAACAGCAGCCCTGCAAAATTGCGCCATAAGTCCTCACACACAATGCTGCTGGATATCACTTTTATCTTCTAAGATATACAGTGAATGTCAGCCACTCATCCCACGCTGCAAGCTAATTGAAACAACTGGGTTATTTGTGGTGCCCGCAGGCGATAGTTAGTGAGCTGTCTCTGTACGTGGACTCATATACAAGAATGGTGAGCCGGGCTGTATATTATAAGAGTCACAGGTACATCATAATCATCATTCAGTCGAAAGACATCTACTGCAGGACATAGGTCGAGAGCTAGACCTTAACGGCCGTTCATAATAGAAATGATTCGGGGCGATAAATTAATCGGTTCTACGAAGCTGTAATTTTAAGCCATTAAAAAGCAAGACAAGCAGGTATTGATAAAAGAAATTGAACAGGACTTCTAATTATAGGTGTCCAATGTTCGGAACACAACGAGAAAAGTTTTATTTTCCAAATCACTGATGCCTGTAACAATTTACAGTTCGATCAAGAGTTCCAGGTCTACAGTCTTTTCCTGGTTTGGATTTTGAACCAATAAATCGTATCCTTCGAAAGTACATTGTACTATTGTGTCAGTAGGCACTGCTACCAAGACAATCCCGTGGAAGCTTCAACTCTATCCACTTCAGAATAAAGTCTATATTAACACCATCACGGCTACACTTGGCATAACTGTTATAAATTACTTTCTATCGCTTCGCTAATGAACAATTTTCTTCGCCATTAGTCGAAGTGATTGGTAATCAAGCGCTGAATTTTTTTAATAAGTGCTCTTAAAAACTGATGGCTGTAGCTTTGTGAATATTAAGCGCTCGTTGCATCATGCTCTGATGCAGATGATGAATGGATACGACGGAATGTGTGAAAGATGTTACGGCTAGAAAGGAAGTAAATTCTTGAGATGATGTAGATATGGAAGAAAAAGATGTGCGGTTGCGACCTCATATAAATTGAATAAGAACTTATGAGGCTGATAATTTTACGTCATGTACTGGGGAAGGTGACGAGTTAAGTGTATCAGACTCCTACATATTCTACTAATCGTACAAACCTCTTTCATTCAAGCGGAGTAAAGAGCACAACTACAAATCAAAGCCAACTAGAGTTAGAGAGTACAGGACTATAGAGACGTCAAGACGACATTCTCAGGCCATCAGCTGGTCCGGTGGGCGAGGAGCGCAGATCGTAAGACGCAGTGCGTTGGCGTGGCGAAACTGTACCGAGACTCCGAGAGGCATTTCGACACTTGCCGCACATTCCGTGTGGTCACGGAATTCGTAATTAAACTTAGTTGATAGTGTAGGGAAAAAGGTGTTAGGTTAGGAGATTTGGCTGTCTGCATTTGCAGTGCAGATAATGTATAGGGCAGATCAAGGTTAAAATGCACTGTTGGTAGCATGACAATTTATTTTTGTTCTTATGTTAATCTAAGAGAATATGGAAATTCTTAGCATGGTAGTCCCTCTAAGCCCAATCAAAGCAACTTAATCAAGTTTTTTCTAAAGGCATCCACCGCTATCCCTAACTGATTTGTTACGGAATCTAGAAAGGCGGAATTTAGCAGTGGGCTTGAGCATTATCTTCAAGTATTACTAACACATTATTTACAATAAACAGCTAGTTTAAGCACAGTAAACAAACCTGCGCCGACTATGACAAACGCTTTACAAATATGGCGAATGGTATTCGCGTTGGCGGCTTACGTCGCGTCACTTGTTTAGACCAGTTCGTACCACCAGTTGTGGAAAGAGGGAGGATATTATTTTTGTTTAGGCCGAGTAACTAGAAAAAAAGTTTCGAGGGTGCTTCTGTCTGAAGTAGGTATAGGTGTCTGGTGTCTTTACAGGCACATGAGAAGGAATTGTAGATGTCAATCTATATATAATAGGGCTGGCACTAGTAGTCAAAGCCTTTGTAACCATTAAGAGCAATGAAGCTGTTACAGTGACTAGTGGAACTACCACAGATAATTCAAAATTCTGATGTCCTTTAAGATAGTTAGACTTTGTCGACCGAGTACAGCAATGGTATGCGCGTGGTTTACGTCAAGCGGTTATGCTGCATAGTGATTTGTTTGGAGCATTACTTGAATACTAAATTCTAAGCTATTTCGAGGAACAATTCAATCGTCAATAAAAAAACAAAACGTTATTTGAAGTGAACGAAGAACTTTACAGGAACACTGATATCGTGAATATTCTAAGTACTGTGATAAATTTACTGTAACTGCTATGAAAAATTATAAACAAATTCTAAGAACTAGCCAACGGACAGCAGAAAGACAAAATATTTAGAATAGGAATTAGGACATTAGCCATGAGCCTCAAGGAAATGCGATGTATTGCGTCGGATGGTTCAGTTGTGTAACTAATACTACGTGATTATTTACTTTCAAATCAGTGTGCGTATTTGAGTAATGAATCTCAAATAATTGGTTAAATAAACAGCTTCATTCTAACACAATAGTCGAAGTACTATATAACTTTGAATGTAGGCAGAGCGGTCAGAATCGATGACATAAGTATTGTGTAACCACATGTGGATTGTGGAGTGTAGGCGATCTATACTGCACACAGGTAGATAGTATTCTAAGCCGATGAGATTTTGAGTGAACTAGCAGTTGCAAACGATTTCACGTACTTCACGTACCCAGATAATTTTTATGATAATCCAATTGTCCAAGACATGGTCAATCAGTTTCAAATGTGTTTTTTATAGAAAATCAGTACCGTCGTAAACGCGAGTTAGCGTGCCAAATATGGAACCTCTGAAACACTTATATTACACATAGCATTTACTACGGAAGATAGTATGAACGATGTTATTGCTAGTAAACGGTATAATACTGAAATTACGGGTTCTAGATATGCATGAAAGAAAAATAATACTGCGCCAAACCTAAACAAATTAGATGATGATAAAAGTTCCATTACAAAGATCAAGCTGTATTGACATTAAGGTGATCAAAAACCGTTATTTAGAGCAGTTGGTATGCTGACCTTCTAAAGGGCAGAAGCGTGAATAACTCCGCGTGGGTTGAAGGTCTTTTACTTTCGTTTGATACAGCTTTCCGTTTCTGTATGATCGTTTTGAAACACAAGCCAATCTAGCTTCAAAGTTTGTATTATGATCGCATTTCATTACTAAACACCCTAACACCCTTGTATACCATGTTTTACGCAAATAAATATTCTATTCTATTCTATTCTATTCTAAACGATTTCAGAACCGATGTCAAAACTTTATATCATGCCAACCGGGTCTTCTGGAACCTCATAATAATTTCGTGGTAAGATGACCCAAAACTAAGATTTAATTTTAAAAAAAATGTTTTGCAGACCACAAGCGAGACCCTTATCGTTCTGATAGGTATTAGAAGAAAACAGATTTCAAATTAAACAACATCTACACGGGTCTGACATAATACCCAGTAGTGTTACCCTCATCATAATCATTTTCTTGTCCTTATCCCAATTTATTTGGGGTCGGCGCAGCATGTTGCGTTACCAGTGTTACGAATATATTTTAGCTAATGAATAAACTTCAATCTACCATTGCCGGCATTGTCCATTGCATCTAAGTAAATCCAATAAGAAGGCAGAAGGAGAGGGTTCAAATTCACTACTGAATGGAATACTTTTCGCCGGTCATTACAGCCATCCAATTTTGTCATTACTTTCCGTTTCTATAAAACCGGTTGTCATATTCGGCTCCTCTCTTATGGCGTAATATCGTGTCTGGCAGACATAGGCGGCATGTTATGGGTATCAGCGACAATTTATGGCTCTATTCATTCCATTTCTATGGTAATTTAATGGTGTTTTGGTATGTGTAAAAGGAAAAATGTTTTAGCCGTTATTTTTAAAAACGATACGTTTCAAATGAAAAGATTCGGTTTTACACCGTCAACTGCCATTGGTGTAACCGACCTCTGTCTTAGTTCGGCTGCTTAGACAAAAGTTGGTTACACATACATGTTGGAATTAGATCAGAGAGGTGATCTAGGTACAACAGCCTAGCAGATTATGGGTTGTGAAACCAACCACTTCCTACAACTAATATCTCAGACATGAGACATCCACTATCCAGCAGTGGACCCGCGTGGTAGATCACCGCCTTTCTAAGTAAGTAAGGACCTTATGGGCTGAATTTGGCAAACAACACCATCCCCCAAATGAAAAAAAGAAAACGACTTGTTCGCATTGAGCAGATGCTGAATCCACACTCTTCCAAACTTCTTCCTCATCCACCAGCGCCTCCTATCGCCAACAACCTTAACTAACCGACGCGTCAAACCGTAAAAAGAATATAATTACAAGATTATGAATTAAGCCCGTCTTTATTAATAAGAGATTCGAGTCACGACCGACAGCGTTGGGCAAGTCACTGTGTATTAAGTAATCGCACTCGTACGGAGTTATTTAATTTGTTTGTAAAGCTATCGACGTGTTAAGTAGGTGACTTGGCGATCTGAATACATACAACATCAGTCTATAATTTTTGATCAAGGGTTATTTTGATACGCCGCAGCCGATGCTTGTAAAATTATGGCATTCACCTGCATGAATGTTAGACTAGAAACAACTGAATTTTGAAATGGCTAGGCAGATGATGAAAATATTTCCACAGTTTGGACTGCGGCCGATTCTCTGACAGACAGAAGTAGACCATCCACCACAAGGGATTAGAACGGGCTGGCAAGCGATCTGAGAGCTACAGTTTCCTCTTTCTATGTACTTAATGACCAGCAGCAGCTTATTCGTGGACCATCTAGATAATTATGTCTTGAAGTTGTTGCGGTTAGATGAAACTGAGATGTTTATTTCCATACATTTTCATCCTTAAATGGGTTTTTATAAGGCACAATAAACACACTTTATAAAGTTACGACAAGATTGATGTTTTTCTTACTGACGAACAAAAAGTAATAATGTTTCCTTGTTCATTGCGTAGGTAATAGGTGTAACATTAATTATAATAATAAAGCAATTTCAGTTTATATAATTTGAGCTTCGTCAAGTTTTTTCTTTATTATAAATTACTTAAATGTGTTTTAACAAGATTTATGATTTAAATTGTAATTGGGTATGAAGTGATTTAGCAAATTGGAAAAATCTTTGCGAGAAAGGTTCTCATCATGACAATTGGAAGTAGCTTCTCCAAAGACGGCCAATATTTGTATGACCTACAGGTAGTTGTTCCGGGTCTGGCTGTTTGTGTATGTGAGTTTAAATGGTTGTAAAGGCACCCCACGATACAGGAGAAATTCCTAGTGTGGCCATAAAGTAAAAAAAAGAATTCTTAAGATTAGTTTGGATGTTTTCATTAAAGCTTACATAAAATTACAACAGTTAAAAATCGCTATTATTTTCAGCAGTGTTATTAGTAACCCTGTTATTTTCACTTACCTCGTAAGCCGGTGTATGCAGGCTATCCCTGATGAGAGGAGAGCTGTTCCTCGGTCCGATAAACGCCATATTCACATCGTAACAACATTAATGCATCCAAAATTCCCTGCACTGATTAAAATCACTGAATGCTATTTTTTCACAGCACTGAAATCACTTGCTATTATACCGGGAAACTGCTATTTTCACTGTTATGTTTAGCGTGTGTTTTGTAGCTATTTGTCACATATAATTTCACATAAATCTACTGCTATTGAGGCCAGGGTTCACTGTAGGAGACATTCATTAGTCAAGCAAGAAGGAATGTTGACAAAATAGAAGGCTTCCCTAATCTTCTGAAGAGGCCTGAAATGCTGAATAGGTGTATCACCGTTGTAAGTCAGAAAACATCTTAATTGTTATTTTAAACTGTCATTAGATCCCTAACTACGAGACACCGTCAATTCTATCAGATGAAGAAACATCTCATCATCAAGCATTTCTTCATCAACTTCAACCTGGGCACATAAATTGACGTGGTTACCAAGTACGAGTCTACGAGGAGGAAGACTACGATAACATAGTCGTTTCGCTTTGTCCACGTTCATACACGCGCTGCGATCGAGTGCTACGCACCTGACCTTTAGACCAGACAATCTCCTTTGATCTCACAATCACAATTGAGCAGAATCTCACACTTGACCACGGAAGCTACAACGATGGCCCAAACCGGTCTCTATTAAATCCATTTATGATCCAAATAGGTTCAAAATCTTCCGGCACAGTCAACCGCAAGTCCATGGTAACAGTTAGACGTCCACAGAGTCTTTACTTCGCAGCAGTAAGGGCAGTTTCCGCAGTTACTACAACGTGCGTCCGACCATACGTAACAAGGTCAATGAGTATTATCGCGAGTTTCATAACTAAGTTGTAAAAACCTGTTTTTTTATTAAGTGTGCGTTTTTTTTTAATACTTTTTGCAAGCATAATAATATTAATTAATTGTTAATAGTCCTTTGTATTTTATGATAATTTGGAATATCTGCAGCAGCAATCTTGAAACGTTTAGCCTACAGGCCTGCCTACTCCAGTACTGCCAGGCATCTACCAGGCACACAAAGCATCGCTGGCTGCTCGGTCGACAGCTATCCCGTAGAGTAGAAAGCTATCACCAATTATACGAGAAAGGCACTGCGCGCACTGGACGCGATGCAGAGATATTTATGAACGCTCGTATTGAACAATAACAAAAACGATTTGTGATGTAGAAAACTAAGTACTGACAAGATAAGTGTTAATTTGAAGAACAATAGAAGCAAACCATAGTAATATATAATAATTTATGTGTTTGTATTTGTATTTTTGTCTATTTTAGGTTTTTATATGGGTCTTGGACCTGAAATAAATGGAATTTATTAATTTATAGTAAAGTTGAGACGGACGGTGTAGGTTAGGTTAGGTTAGTAAATTGTGGGACGACCAATCAAGATGAATGATAAAGAAAAAGACGTTCAGCACTGACTCTAAATATATTGGGATGAGGGTAAGAGGATGATAAAAGAACATACTGAAGCAGTACCCGCAAGTCTTGAGAGATTCGTAAAACATCGTTTCTGTAACTCACACTTCTGCGGAAATGTCTTAAAAAGACTCCATATTAAGCCCGAGTATTGGCATATAGAAAACAACGAGAGAAAACCCAATCATAAATCTGAAAACATGTGAAACCTACCAACTCACACTAGGCCCGCGTGGTGAATTCAAGCCAATCTCTCTCAAACAGAGGTCTGTGTCTCCAGCAGTCGGAACATTAAAAGCATATGGTGTACTTTTGTCTGATATTACAATAAATAGAGTATAGTTAGCTCAGCATCTCCCGGCTTACTGTACAACAATCATAACAGTTTTCTCTCGAGTGAAAGCAGTTCGGAACTAGACGGAACAGGTGGAAGGGTGCAATCGGAATTCGCAGCAGATCTAGTGCTACAGTTAGATCTGATCATCTAGAGTGCTGCTGCGCTACCATTGTTGGACAGGTTAGACAAGACCGTTTTATGCTAACGAGCGATTGTTATGGAAGTGAGCGCTGTTGATTTTTGATAGGTTGGACTGAGGCTTGGCCACTGCATTGTGAAATAATTATGAGATTGTATTCGTTGAATAAACACCGGTACTGGCGCGGCTGGTCGGCGGTTGCAAACGCGTAGTGGCATAGAGTACGGAACAGCCTGTCAAGCAGTGTCTGAAGACTGCGGCAATACTGATAATATTCGTGGCGCCGAAAGTGTGTTGATGAAGTTGGGCGATTTCTTCACGGACCACCTTCAAAGCCGTTCGTTTCTTTAAGTCATAACTATCGTTGTGCGAGTAAATGATGACACGCTTGGTTTTTATAGGAGGAGTTGACACTACTGCGTCTAGTAGTGGACACCGAAGCGACTCTGTGGTCGTGAAGCGAAGTTTTTCATATGCTCCATTATAATACATATAAACCTAAGACAGTAGGCAGTACATTCCTCAAGCTTCTTGCAATTCTACGCGCTCCCGAAACAATAAATGCTCGCACACCACACGTACTACGTCAACCACTTGTCACCCATTAACAATGCCACACACAGACCCGAAACCATTGACCTCGACTTCGACGTGCATTAACCGTTCGAAAGCTTCGCTATAATGGCACAGAACAACCGTGTCCAGTGTGGTAACGTAAGTTTAGTTGATCTCTTTCACAAGTTCACAGTAATCACAAACTTCACTGTTTTTTTTTAAATATTAAATAGGGCGTTTAGCCGCATCTCACCTAATGTGAAGCGATGACGAGGCCTAGGGTGGAGGATGCTTGTCTAGAAAAAACCGAATCACTCGAACTTTGAATAGATCCAGATTATAATAATCAGGGAATAGAGAAAAATAATTTAAAGCGGAACCAATGATGTATTTAAGGTGAGACAGAAAGAAAACCTTATGTAATCGCTGAAAGAATACTTATTACTAATTTGATTAATAATAACTGTGTTATGTTTTGTAAACTAAGATGACACATTATTATAGTTTAAAAAACCTATAAAACCTATAAAATCTTAAAAAAACCGCTTTATCTGCACTATGCAGGTAAGACACACAGCGATGATCACAGCGATGATCTTTAATGTATTAACAATTATTACTTTAAAAGCTATTTCGTATTAAAACGGTAGCCACTGGACTGTAGCATTGATATAGAACTTAAATTACAATCATATATTAATATGACATTCAATACCATAATGTGAAAGCCCTGAGCACACGTCAATGTTAAAAGTTCATAAATCATGCCACAATGAGCTACTGTGTGGTCAGAGTATAAAGTTATTCTGTGGCTCAACTTCACCGCTAGGGTCTCGTGGCTTGCGATGTTTGAAACAATGCCGAGCCTGTCGAGGTGTTTGCCAGAGTCTAAAGACTTTCGAGAGCTGAGAGTGTTTTGTTAAGTTCTTGTGCGGGGTTTTGAACTTGGTTAAGGAGGTTGAAGTTTAAGCTGCTTCGGGTAAGGTTTTGAATGTGATGCATGAGAAATTATCCCTAAGATAAAGATTATATTCATCTTCATCTTTGCGATGTGATAATTTGCTAATTGTGGACTGAAACATCAGCAACGAATGTTATTGTCACATTCAGTGTGAGATGATGGATTGTTATTTTTAAACGGCTGCCCAAACCAAAAAGAGTGTATGTTTCAAGGTTTGTACGTATTAATGCGTGTCTTCCTACAGCATTTCATAGTTTTTGGTTGAACCTCATCTATCTGCTGCTGTTGCCAAGCGCACCGTCGATGCTGCCGCTGTGTTTCTCACTCCAGCAAATTACGGTTCTGAGCGACGGAAAAAGATAGCAGCATGACAAAATGACATTTTGTACTGATAGGTGTGACGCAACCCTAAAGCCTTTAAAGAAACCTTTCGTTACAAGAAAAACGGCTAATTGGGATTCTTAACAACTGGATTGGCATAGCAGGTCCTATCTGCTACTGTATTTAGACTTTGTAATATCACTTCGAATCATTTCGCGGTCGAATGTCAACGTTTAACTGACCCCTACTTCAACTTCACAACATTAACATTCTGGAAACAAAAATTACCTTGTTAAATGTCAGACATGCATGTGACTTTCTTCCGAGCGATTACGGGCGCTTTCTCGTCAGTCGGCGGCAAAAAGGTCATGTTACGCATATGTGTATCGCGTTACGAGATATCACTATTGTTATGTATAGCAGCTGCGTTCATTCATATGACTGAGTATCATGAATCGATTATACTTTGTCGAGAGTCAGTTTAAGTATTTCGCGTAACAGATAAAATCAATACAGCAATAATTTATGTTGACATAATAATAAAGATCATCCTTTCGACCGTTCATTGTTGTCATTTGGAATACCTTATCTATGAACGGAAATGGCAAGCTAAGTTGGGGATGGAAGTAAGTAATATTTTATGTAATGGGAAACATACAAAAAGACCGGATGATGTGTGATGAACGTAGCCAATATCTTTAAGACAAACTTTTGAAAACTGTTGCATCCCAGAGACAAAAGTTTAAAAAATCCCACGACGACACATCTACTCCCCTCACCGGAATACAGCAACGCTGCTTCGCGGCAGAAATAGGTGTGACTAACATATGCCCGCGGCTTCGCCTGCGTGGAGTTCAATGAATGTCCCACGGTCCATGTTATAAACTATTTGTGTGCCAAATTAGATTCAAATTCAAAATTTTGCGTGAAAGAGTAACAAACAACCATACATACATTCATTCGACTTCAGAAAGAACTCTTCTACCAAGTTCTTTCAATAGCAACACGACCGTAATAAATTCATTACGCAACCTTACTTTCAGTTTATTATAGTAATAATGGTACAGTAATAAGCTATTAAATCATGTAGCGGTGCGGCCAGTTACCACGTGTGGCGGTGTGGGCCAGTCACGAAGTCACGACTGATCTGAGCTGGTCAGCGGTTGTGACGAGATGAGCGAGGACTGAGCTGAGCGAGGCTATGGTCTCTGCGAATACTCGGGAAATACGTACGGGCCGATTTTACGGTTCGAAGAGGTAACTGTAGATAACCGCAGAATTTCTGGTTGAAGATCTTTTTTTTTTGTTAGCCTGAAATGTCCCACTTCTGGGCAAACACAACCTTTCGGATATCAGTTAAATCCTATAAAAATCCAGATCCCTACTTCCCCGCATATACCGTCAAAATTGTCAACATGAGCTAAGCTAGCAATGAGTGCCTCTCAACAAGACCTCGCCCAAACATGTCATGCCCGCAAGCGACACTAGACAAGTCTGTGACCTGCACTTTCGAAATGTTCTTTATATGGTCAAATTGGTCAGATAAGCGCTTGGAGAAGGGAAAGTGTTTGAACAGTTTTATGGGTAGATAGGAGTAAACATTTATTAGATAATTTTATGCAAAAAAAAGCCCATAGACAACTGCAACACCAGAGCCACCGCTGATGACAGAGACAAGACTGAAAGGTCTCATGTCTTTGTAATTGCATCGGTAAACACATCCTTTGATGGTGATGATGAAACACACCCATCAAATAAATTATAGTGACAGGTCAACGAAATATAGCATCGTTGCTTAGCAGCAAGAAGTGTGGTGGTAGTATTTCCCCGGACTAACATCTTCACGAGGAACTACTGCTAAAACGTTTGGCAGTTTAATTTCGCAACTAAAAAAGACAAAAAAGCTATAGTTGTGCCTTTTACACATTCCGTACAATACGCTAGAACTAATTTCCTTTCTAACGAGGTAATGAGAGTAATAAGAACGCCGTTAGAACCATCTAAAGTCGCGTAATTAACGTTTTACTGTTGGCCCGTGACACATGCTGATGTTCAGTCGTATGTAAGGTCAGAGGACCAAGAAATGTGACGCAACTTAGAAGAGGCATATAAATTCGGTAGTGAACAATGATTGACGACGCTGTTGGTGTGCATGAGGTCTTTGTTTTTTCGTAGCTCGATTAGTGTCATTGAGTTTTACAATGATGAATTTTAGTAGCATGCCAGGGTCGTGGATTTGTGTTATTGACGGTTTATGGATTGAAGTTCATACGTATAACAAATCATTTAAACATAATGAGAAATCTGAATATACTATACAAACACTTTGGGAAAACAAGCTTTATGTTATGGAATAGTGTTTACTCCGCAAGCATGTTGTTCTATGCGATTTGGCTACCCAAGTTTGATTTCCGTTATTGGTTATTGACGATCCAAATGGCACAGTCTGTGTCCACGCTCCCCAAGTCTCCACATTGAACCAAATATTTGAGATACGCAAATAGATATTGGATTTACGTCTCCTGGTGCTAACATAAAAATGCTCCTCACAGCGGGTAAATGTTTTATTAATCAGTTCATCTATTTATCGAATGACGCGTTCAGTTGTCAACTTCAGTGATAGTAAATGATTGTGAAACATATTTATTTGTTTTTAATTGAAAGCTATTAACGAGGTAAATTGATACTGACAGGTGTTTCTGTGGTTACGTATTGTCGTATCTACCCTCCACTACTACTACAGTCCTTTGCTTGTAAACGAAACAGAAGTCAGAATACGATAATCGTCGAAATAGATATTCTTGCGAATACGCGATCGTCGCGATTGTTGACTTAATAAGCCCTGAGCAGACGATGCGACTATTACATTGTCCATCGGTCGCCGCGTTATTTTATCATCCATTGGTTGTTTCAAATTTCCGGCGGACAAATAGTCCATCGTCTCCTCAGCTGCTTATGCCTAATACGTACGCCATATTCAGAAACGATCGCGACGTTCGTTTATTCGCGCGATGATCGCTTTCTATTACTACCAGGTCTACCAGTCCATAGTTTAACTTTAAGTTCATATTATAAACTATTCATTTCCTAAAGGTTTACATCGTTCACTTAAACTCAATCATTAAAACATTCACCGTTGATTGCTACAATCAATTAAACATAACTTTCTTCTCAATCAGTCGCGTGCAGCATTTCCGCGGTGCTATCTACAGAAGTGCGGACTTTTCTCCGTATGATTAACTGGATGTATCCGGTGGAAACCGGTTTCGGTTCTAATATGCGGTGTGAATTACTTGAGTGGTAGAGGTTTGTTTATTTCTTAATATGTAGAAAGGAAAGGAAGTCTGATGTGTCGACGCTCTTTAGGACTGGATGCCAGCGCTGGATGAAACGCTGACTTGCGAAATATCGCACAAGTAGAGAAAACCCTTTGCCCAGGAATGGGACAGAGCAGGCTAGAATGAAATAAGCAAGTTGACACTTAAATGAGCAAGCACCGCACCCTAGACTTGAAACCCCACTTCCACCTACGTTACTGATCTTAGCGTGACAGGGCCAATTTAAATTCCGGTAAACGGTAATTAAAAATTTTGGTAAACGAAGAACTTATAATGCCACAGGAAAAGACTTACATAAAATAAAAACACTATAAACCTCGCGCAAAAAAGAACAGTTAAACACCTTCCATATAGGGGAACACCGCTAGAGGGCTTACCGGAAGCTCCGCCATCTTTGTCCCGAACCGGATGCGAGCGGAAACATACGCGGGAAATCATAACGCCATATTGGATTGCGGTTGACATAAACTGCCGTATTGAGCGTGTCTATGGCCCGAGTTATGGAAAGTTGTAGTTCTTGTGCGGTTCGTATCGCGATTTATTTGATGGAGTCGGTTTATTTGACTTTGAATACAATTTATAGGGAAATGATTTGATACTAAGCTAGACTAGAAATCCACCGTAACCGCTCATGGTAAGCTAGGTCAATGAGATAGTAAGGTTTGCTTCAGGTCTAATAGTAGACGTTGTCGAAGACGACCCGTCAACACACAACAAGACCTGTATAGATCTTGGTCAGATCAGATGGATCTGAAGATAAAACTGACCAGTATGCTGACTTTACAAGTCTTTATTTTGTTGTTCTATCTGCATAAGAAACAACGATAGCTCAAGCCGTCAACAGCTCTTTATAGATAGTAGGTAAACATTATAAAACTGACGGCTGAGCTCCAAAGCGCAGAGAACCCGTCAGCGTGGGCGCAAATGACAAAAGATCAGTGCATATGTCTCAACGAATGTGGTGTAACGAGGATATGACTTCACATTATACTTTATTATCCAATTGTGTCTGATGGCAAGGTCACCTGGTTACTTCTGTGTAGGTTTCATTGCGTTCTAGAAGTAATGGAAAAGATGGAGGAAGAGGAATGACGAAGAGGAATATATAAAAATAAATAATAAAAATGTTTTTATTGACACAGAAAAAAGTTATGTAATATCCATTTGAAACCCTGACTCCTGTGCTAGGTGAGACCTGTGTTACAGGAGTCAGTGTCTTCACCCGTTTTTTTGTACTAATGTTACAACATTTTATGCATCAACAACAAATAAAAAATAATAATCATTAAAAATAATGCCTGCGTGCTCTTGTGTGTGCGTGTGTTTATGCGTAGGTATGAATGTGTGTGTAGTGTCTATATATATATGTGTGTGCGTGGGTTTGTTTGGTGTGTGGTGTAAGTTTATATCATACTCCAGTTTTATTTATTCTAATTTATTTAGGATCACTAAAGCATATCTTATTTGCCGATCATTCTTTTTCCAGCTATTGCATCTTTCGTATAATCCATCCATCACTTATTTGATATTTTCCCACTCTTCTTCTCTTTCACTCATTTTTAAATTATACGTCAAGGGTCAGGCCCGGCATCAGAGTATAATATTCGAGAATGTATGTAATATTCTCATAAAAATATGCTAATATTGACGGGCCACGCTTCCATAAACACCCCATATTAGTGACAGAATCGAGCCAGTGATTCAAACGCAATCAGGAAACACAAATAAGGTGCTTCCTGCTAAAATCTAGGATAACTCAGGAAACGCATAAATAAAATAAGGACAGGACGCAGCCGTTAAATGGCACAGAGTTTTAGATGTATTCAGCTTCCGACTTTTCTATCTCTAATGTCTCTCTGACAGTTCCTTTCTCAAGGTCCATAAGCCATATTAACACTCCGATACAATAGCAGGTTTAGAACCCGCAACCTGGCGGTAAAAGCGGGTCCTCGAACCACGAAACCGAATGCAATGTGCATGAAGAAACAAATAAATCATCTGAATAGTATTCAAATACTTTTAATCGTCAAGACTACTTGCCGCCTGCATAATACGAAATGATGCAACTATTACGAAGGAGTAATTTCGTTTTTCATCGCCCACCATCGCGCGTAACCGATTTTGCATACGTTTTTTGCATCTAGTGCATATTCATAACGCGTATTGTCGATGCGTAATTAATTTTTATCTTTGCTTTGTATGTGGGTCGTTGGATTGTGTCGAGCAGGTGTCCGTAAGACGTTATTGAAGTCGTAAAATTTATAATGAAAAGGGCTAGGCAGTTCTATACTACGCAGTTAGCAGTGACTGTAAAATATAAGTATAATAACCTCTGACGCCGCAATGAACGTGGCTATTTACAGGGCCCAGTAACAGTACACTATTATGGATTTTACGTCGATACAAAAAGTAGAACAGGCGTGAATATTTTGTATGATCCCGACAAAGACGACGCTCTGCAAAATCGAACGTTTTCTAAAACTCGTAGAGTTGGTTGCGTAGGTACTACAAGATTTAACACATTGATCATCAAAATGCTCGAGCGGTTTTCATTGATAAAATTAAAAAGGTAGAAATAAACACTGAAGCAGAGTTGACCACAGAGATGGACGGATGACATCGTCAAAGTTCTAAAAAACACTTGATCGAGGGACTAATTTGAAGAAAAAGCTGAAGCTGAAGTGAGTCAAGTGCTGTACTAGAAATTGACCTTTTTAAATGAAAAAACAGCAAGGTCTTGAAGCACATCCAAGTAAGTACCGTGCCACACTAAGTAGTACTCACGTTATTAGAGATGCTACGTTAAAACCCGTTTATTATAAACACGATACATCGCATGCTGGCACATATTATGTAAATGACAATAATGATTTGTTTTACTTGTCGTGTAGAACGCATATGTCCAATGATGGCACTTTTGTGATGACGGTACGTATAGAGAATGAAAAGACTACGAAAAAGTAGTGGAATAGATTATGTACACCACATAAATTACATTAAATAAGACATCTAGATGGATTACAAGAAGAGAGAGAGACAATTCTGCAATACTGGAATAACCATGTAAATTCTCAGAAAATAACAAGAGAACAGAGTTTGTTCGCAAAGTGTGGTCAAGCTTCAGAATAAGAACACTGATGTTGATCAGTATTATATAATACTAATAATGAATGAAAGGCGAAGAAGGCAAAGAAGGCGTAGGGCCAATAGTTGGGAATTTTCTTAGCCTTAAATAAGATGATGCGATGCTTAGGAGAGGCCTACGTCCAGCATAGACGTCGTTCGGTTGGCCAGAAGACGATGAATAGTACATAATAATCATTTTTTGGGAATTGGAATTAAAATCCTTCCATCTGATAGTAAGACGATTGGGAAAGGGCTAGCGGAAGGGAGAGAGAAACTACTAGAAGGAAAGCGGGAAAAAGAATCTTCTACAGATGCTATATTTGAAGGAGGTTCAACAGTAAAATAGTCTACAGCTTATGTATACAATGTTACAAGACACAACTTACTTTCAAACAACCTCTTTGCTAATTTGTTGCACACATTACTGGTAGTTAAACAGAAAAAAAAACGGCAAAAGTTGGTAAACGGTTAAGCAAATTCTTGAACATGCTAATCTTGAAAAAAAAGACAAATGCTTCATAATCGTTACGGGTCCTTCACATTGAGCTCTACGTAGTAAGTGTTGTTCTCCCGAACCGAACACTGAAGTAATTCCTACCTACAAAGGCCTACTTAACTGTTCATGGAAGCATTACTTCATAAACGCGTATTTCTCTTTACACTTGTTTATGTCTGTCTGACCGAGAGTTGTCAAGGCGTGCGATATGAGAGGCTATTGTCCAGCAGTGGACTGCTGTAAGCTGATAGTATGACTATGCCTACGTTTTGTACACCAGGGCTTCAGCGGGTGGGGTTGCATGTTATGTGCAATACGTGTCTATAAAGCTGTCTCAGTGGCCTCAGATAAAAGTCCACGTATATTTTCCGTTGTTCAGTATTCACAATAATAGACAACCATCAGAATATTGTTTTATTACTCAGTTTTATGGTGTTTCCTGAAGAATGACATCACTCACCGCTGTAGTTGCTATACCATAAATCTTAACAAGCTTGTGCAAATAAATTAAAATGAGTGCTGCTGCTAATTCTAGATCTTGAAAATCATTAAAGTGTTTATTAGTAAGGTAATGCATTAAGGTATTCTTTTTCTAGAGCTAGACATGCTACCCTACCACAGATACATTGGATAAGAGCAGGAGAACGATGATGATGATGGCTGTCGCATATTATAACACAAATAATGAATGGATGTATCGTCACGTTCAACAGTAAACGATGACAAGTAAACGCCTGCCGTCTCCGCAGTCAGTTAACTGATGTAACAATATGAAACGTAACAGCAGACGTTATAGTCATGCTCCGGTAGCGTTACAGTCTCAAGGACGCGTCAAATGTGGCTAACTCAATTAGTATGTAAGTGGAATCGCAGTTTTTATCGTTTCTCGGTAAGAGCTGGCGGTACAAAACCATACCTGATTCTATGAGCCCATATCCCAATAATCCCAGATATATTTGGCCCATTGAAACTATTTATCTTGTCGTAATCCCATTGAAATTCGTTGTGTCAGACCTTTTTTTTTCTGATGGTAAATTATCAATTAACCCCTCCCGCTCTGAGCAGAGTGGAAGGGAGTCTCAGACTTCTACTGACTAAAACCCATCCATCTTCCTTCTTTGTCCTTTGTGTACCAGGGCCGCAGTATCTCTTTCGAACAGTCCCGAAGCCCTGGCAGGCATCGGCCCTTGCCTATAACCCCTTTAGGACTCCTTCCTGGTTGCTAACAACTCTTTGAGGCGCGCTTGGAACACGAACGCGCCGTCGACACGGCCTGTCGTCATAGGATAGCCGGACGGCGAGCTAGTATTCCTCACCGTCCACAGGCCCGCGTCTACGGTGGCCGGGGTTCTGTCAGCCATCAGCTTCACACTAGGTATCGGTGCCAAATGTTTGTTCTTGCAGATACCCTGTGAATCTCACACAATGTAAACCATACATCTTCACTTTGGTCTTGCTTTTCCTCTATTAACTTGTATACTTATTAATTGCTCTCGTCTCATGTTTTCATGAAAATGTTCTTAAAATCTCAATTCTTATCTAAGAGAACTAACATTAGCGCACACGTCACCACTTTAGTTTAGCGCAGTAATGAAACATTGTTGAACACTATCAGCAATAAACGGTGACGTCATTAAACAAATTGAGATAAGTGGATCAGCAGAACAGTTAGATCATATCTAAGTTTGAGCTGTGTACAAAACAAACTACCATCACAGTTAATGCAGAAGGTAGACTGGTTCAAAACAAAATAGTCTACTCAGTCAACGTAGGCAGGCTTTCGATAAGGTGGACCCGGCGATCTTAAGAAAGTCGTGGCAGTCTGCTGGATTCAGAAGGCAAAAGACCAGCCGCTGTAATCATTCTTGGCGGGTCTACTGCCCTACCTGGGAGTCAAACTCACGACGACTCCGTAACTTCAGACTGCTATTAAGATAGAAGTCTAAAGTTACGGAGTCGTCGTTTTCTGTGCTTTGAGTAGTAAACATAACCCAGTCGAGTAATTACAAACGCAAGACGTCTCTAAACCTTCTGTTTATATTTCATCATAATTTTAGACAAGTAATACTTTTCCATATGTGTTATGTGTATGCAATGATTAATTTGTGTGTTCTTGTCTTGGTTCTAAAATGTGGGGTACATCCGGTGAGTGAGAGAATAAAGCAGGTGGTTTATTTTGACAAAAAGAAACTAGGACATCAGCAAGCTAAGCAGACAGAATTAGAGCACATGCATATTGAGATCATTGAAAAGTACAATATTTGTCTGCCTAGGAAACCCCCAGGAATACTTACAAAGTAGAAAAAAATTAAAATAGAAGTTCCAATAGAACAGAGATGATGAGTTCGACCTTCAGATCCGTCTATTCCGGCTGAAATCCATATGCTCCGTGTGGTTGTGACGGACTCAAGATCGGGTTCATAAGACAGCTGTAATAATTACTATTAGGAATAAATTGTTACTGATAGTTTCGTGTGTGTGCACCCGATCACACTCGGAATAATCAGGTGCAGATGCGTCTGATCCAATCGATCTCTCGCGATGATGTTTGGTAGCCCTGGCTGGAGAATACACAGACATTTCACCTAAAAACGGGCTACTACGAACGGATTTCACTGAACGCAATTAGCACATCTAATCGGCGTTCAGGAACCGTCATTACAATTATTAGTCTGACAGCTCTATACTATTTAGATGCGTTCGCATTTAGGTTTTATCGGTGAAATTCGCCATGAATACTCATTTTGTTGTTTCTAACCAACTTGCACAGTTCTTGAAGGCTGCATAAGACCTAGCACCTACCCTAGCGCTACTCACTCGTACCTAATCAGGTATTATGTAAATAAGTAGATTAGAAGCAGGAAAACAGATAAGTCTTTGTATGTAAACATAGTATGTCATTTACATAGATAATTGCATCTTTGTATGTTTACATTACATGTCATAACGAATACATCGGTTTAATAAAAGGTGGGTAAATACATTTGGAGCTTAAGGTATTTCAAATATCGTTCTATTGCGGTCAAGTTGTTATCGACAATTTTTTAATACTTTATCAATACAAATAACATTTACTCAGGACTATTTAGTGATTAGTGGTGGAAGCTAGTCTTTTAAGATTATTTGCCGAGTGATTCAAGAACTTTTCCAGCACTTGTATGAAAGAATGGACACTTAAACATTTGTGTGTGGATTTCTTTCAATATACCTCATTACGGTTGAAACGAACATTAGTGCTTTTGAACTGGTTCTTAACGTAAAGCGAGACTAGCCTATATTTCGGTATAACCTTGACCGAAATCAAACAAACTGCCTGAACCTAAGAAGATAGATGGTTTTGTGTACAATATCCAACATATTTGGAGAACTGGGTTCAAGGCAAAAGCAAGACTCAATTATCGTTTCTGTCTTCATCTGTTGCTGGCATTTGCACCAATTCTATCATCGTTTAAACAATCTAACAACATAACAAACTTTTGTTGTAAAGGCACGGCAGAATTTCCTTATGCATTTATTTCCTTACTTCAACTCCTAGCTTGGTTCCTTATATTATGCAACGACCTAAAGTAGGACCGATGACACCGCGGTGCCTTTTACTAATGCATGCACAGAGCACCTTGACATGGGCCGCAAATAATATAACAACGGCTATTAAATAATACTTAAACAAGTCTTCGAAGCAATCAATCATATTGAAAAGGCATGATCACAATGCGCTGTTTAACTTCAGCTCTATTCATATTCAAGGATCCAGGTGGATGTGTGTGTTTTTGATGACTTCTCGAAGAAAGTAGAAGAGGTTGTAAAATCAGCTACCTCTGGAATATTTTTTGTTAGTTTGCGTATCAGCTTAGCTAGGCAGATGACTAACTTCAGCTGGCGACTTTATCAACGGGAAGTTTTTTGTTATAAACGTAATCCATTGGCATTTGGCAAACAAGTGTAGCTTTCTATCGGTGAAATTATTTTTGAGATCGGATATTATTTGGAGATTAGCTTCTACATCTAAAATTACCAACGAGTCGAATATATTGTCGAATCCGACTCGGCTGGGCAGCGTTCGGGAAGTTGCGTGGTATCTTCTCGTCCAACTTACCGCAGTGTCTCAAGACGAAAGTCTATAACCAGTGTGTGTTGCCAGTGATTACATACGGGACCGAAACGTGGTCGCTCACAATGGGCCTCATCAGAAGGCTTAAAGTCACCCAAAGGGCAATGGAGAGGGCTGTGCTCGGAGTTTCCTTGCGTGATCAAATCAGAAATGAGGAAATCCGTAAGAGAACCAAGGTTACCGACGTAGCCCGAAGAATAGCCAAACTTAAGTGGCAGTGAGCAGGGCAAATTGCTCGCAAAACGGATGGCCGATGGGGCCGGAAAGTTCTGGAGTGGCGACCGCGAACTGGAAGACATTGAGTTGGAAGGCCTCCCACTAGGTGGACCGATGACCTGGTAAAGGTTGCAGGGATCCGCTGGATACCGAGAGACCCACGCGACCGGTCAATATGGCGACACTTGGGGGAGGCCTATGTCCAGCAGTGGACGTCTTTCGGCTGAAATGATGATGATGATGATGACATAACGGGAAGGTTTTCATGAAATAGTGATTTTTCCCATCAGCCAGTAACAGACAGAATGAGACTAGAGATCATAATATTATGCTGTTCAATTAGTAAGTAGATAATCATCGTAGGACTCGCGAATCATGTTTTGATCAACGTTCAATCAAAGACGGAGCTGTATTATGCAAAAAACTCGAGCTACCCTATAGCACACCTTAAAAATGAAAGGTGACCTCCTCGGCCTCCTCCTAAACGACGAAACGTGACTTAGCACACTATATTTCCAGTATACACATAACTTTAATTTACAAACCCCATCAAACTACAATGGTTCGCATATTAATCATTGTCACCTTGAATAGAGGCGTAATTCTAAAACGTAGGGTACAGGTTTATGGCAGAAAATAGATACACCATACTAACTATATGTGATTTGTTATCGTTGATGTCATTCTCGTATACCTACTAGTCCTACTGCACATAAATATTATTGTTGTACATTTGGATCTTGCATAACGCTAATCCAAGAAGGATTTGTGCCAATTTGCTACGATAAAGATTAAAAAAAAAACATGCTAGTTGTCGCTGTCGAAAAAACAAATAGCTTATAATTATAGCCCATTCCCTTTTATAGACAGGAGGCCTGCGTCCCAGCAGTGGGAACATTAATAGGCTGATTATGCTTATGCTTATAATAATATCTACTTAGACGTGATTGTCCTACTTTAAGGCAGAGAAGGCACAAATGGCCTTCTTGTAGACACGAGATGACGGCAAGTTTTAATATCTACCCTTGGAAACATCGGACAAGCCCGCTTCACCACTGTAGCATTCACATTGACGTTTGTCGGACTACCTTGCCCCTTTCCTAGCGCCATACCAAGTCAAGTCTCGACTGAGAAATACTTAGAATAACTTCCTCAGACATAAATTGTTTAGACAAGCTCACTTTACTTCACTTACGATACGGTAGACGTTTATATAAGGTAAGATCCGACTAGTTTTTATGCTACATTCGTATTAGGAGAATTAAATGCCTGTCTGTCAGTCGTATTCGATTTTTATTATATTTTAAACTTTATTGTTAAAATAACTACAATTACAAGAAAAACAAAGTTATCTTGCCGTCTAGTGTCTAAGTTTATCTTGAAAAATAAACATAATGTTCGCATAACTAGATAAAATTAAGAATTTCTGAAGGAGTGTGAATGAGTAAGAATCTTATTCATTTAATAAATCTTGGGTTTCTCAGAATCAAACCACTTGCAGTTTCCAAGATTTCAACGACATTGTCGAAGTTACTACCTACATATTGATCGAAAAGGATATGAAGTTGCCATAAGACGTAGCTGAATTAACCTTAACGATAGCTCAACGGAAAAGATAGCTTACAAACAAGAGGAATAACAGTAAGACACGACATACGTCAGACTGACCGGTAAAATTTTCCAAGAAAAGGCGTAATGAAACGTGACATACACAAACACGTGTTTCGCCACTAATTGTCAGTTATTACGAATTACTCCAAGACCACCATGACACCACAAAATCAACAATTATTAATTTAAATAAATTCACACTCAAAAAATTATCAATTACCGAAACCGGTTTCGAGTCTATTAATACAAGTTCGTAGTACATTACATCACAGTTTGAAATAAAGCGAGTTGTGTGTCAATTATGTGACCTTCAAGCCTTAAGGTCTGCCTACCCACGTCGAGAAATTTCATTAATGCTTGTGGGAGGGAGTTGGTGCCATGTGGGGATCCGTGCGTGGCCGGGAGGTCGGGTTAAAGGACGTTCGGGACCGTTTATAGGTCATGGTGGTAATTTGATGAACAACTGCTGAGTGATTCCAAGTGAGTGTTCTTGCTTGAGTTTTTTCGCCAGGAATTTCACCTCAGCCTGTAGGATTCGAGCCCGGTTAATGGTATTACCATTTCGGTTCGCCTCCAAATACACGGGGCTTAAAATTATGACTGGTGATTTTATTGGGACGAGCTATAGGTACACACTCTGCCCACCTCTGCGGGGACTATAGGCGTGATGTTACGCTATATGAGATGAACTGAAAGGTTATCTTATCAGCAATTTGCGTGAGACAAATGTAAGGATTTGTTGAGTTCGGTCACGTTCGGTTGAAATACGATACAGAATAGAATTATGTAACTCAAAGCCAGTTAGTTCTACATTCAGATCCGTCTCATATGACCTAAAAACACCAGGAATGGACGCTGTAGACGGGCATACAGTGTCCTTACTGGTGATGTGTTAGAAAAGTCAGGTGGATAGTACTCAAAATCGACGAAGCAAAAGGAGTAGTGAGAGTACTGTAGTTTCTGCGTACTCCCATAGGAAACATGCGTGAGTATGAACATACCTCATGTGTGAAGTTATCAATAAAGTTTACAGTTTTTATAACAGTCCGAACTCCCGATTCGTAAAGAACGTGAGCCGAACAGCTGATTCTGTCACAATCAGCTGTTATTTCACAAGCACAACGCACGAGTGGATTGGACACGAACTTTTACACTATAATAAAAACAGCGTAAAATATATTGATATTTGACGAATACAGATTTGTTGAAGGCATTGTTGGACGATACTTATATGGTTGGTCATGGTTAATTTTCTGAATATATTATTTAGACTAATTTATTTTATTATTCATGATTTGTTAACAGTTAATTTAAACATGTTAATACCATGTTATTTGGCAAAAATAATATTAAGTGTTTAATACTGCCTCTTTAGTGCAAGCACAACTGCTGAAGCGCGGGCTTAGAATTTGACTCCCGGGTAGGGCAGTATTAATAGCCGTTTCCATCAGGAATTTTTCAGAAGCTCAGGGTCTGGATTTGTTTCCAGTACTTATATTTTAATAGGTAAAATACTCCGGTTAGACTGGAAGCCGACCCCAACATAATTGGGATAAGGCAAGCAGATAATGATGGGGCTAAGCATAAATGTAGGTAAACTGCATAGTACTAAGCACCTCTGCCAAGCCCGTCAAAGAATACAAGACTGATGTTATTATATGTTCTGTAATTTGAAGTAGAAATACCTAAGTAACACTGTAACAGTGTCAGTGCTATAAACGAGTTATCTACCAAGTAATTAATTTGAATTACGGGGAAAGGGTTAATTACGACCGTTAACTAGGAGATTAACCGGCCATCTGTGACGTACGGGAGCAGTAGTATAGTTTAGACATGCTTATATAAAAGCTGCCACACATGGAGAATTAGAGACGTATCCTGACGAATCTGCACCAGCTATGATCTGAGAATCAAATTGAAGTAGTCGCGCTTGCGAGCCAGCTCATCGAAAGCCTAGTCTTTTCCCAACTATGTTGGGGTCGGCATCCAGTATATTACATGGAGCGACTACCTGTATGACCTCCACAGCCCAGTTATTAGGTAACACCATACCACTGACAGTTCATCCATTAATTATTATTGGCTATTTTCCTTAGAAAGGTCAGGTGCGTAGTATTCGCAACCTGCGTGCGTGTATTACCAGATGTATGAACGTGGACGAAGAAAACAAAGTTTGAAAAGATCGTAGTAAGTGGCGTTCTGTAGTGCCTGTCTACACCCAATAGGAAAACGGCGTGAATTTATGTGTGGATGTAAATTATTGTTATTTGAATTCAACCCTAAAATCCGCGCGTGAGTGAACATAATTTATGAGCGACTGAACGCATGTCAAGCGTATAGGCTTTAATTGTGGCAATTTTTGGACGTCTGGTGGTCATTTAGCTCGTTTATGGTCAGGTGAAGTATATATACCTTCATCTCCTACTGGTTGATACAACATCATACCTATTAGGCATGATGGCGTGAAGTTTTTGGACGGGAAAAGTGATCTTCTAATCTAAAAAGTTTAACAAACTATGGTAATATAACAGCACTACGAACACCTTAGATATTCACGAAAAAAAAACCATTCGCTACGTCCTGTTTTCTAAAGAAAATAAGACGTAATATATATAAATATGTACCTTCAACACCCAATATTTTGTCAACACACTACGTCTTCAAACTACGTTACTAGCAAGACCTAGATATTAACTAAAAACTTATTGCATTCTCCACATACTTGCATTAAGCGCCTTTCTAAATAACAAAGAGGAGCAACACTAGTTTCCGTCACATCACTAGCACTTGTCACTGTTTGACACTGCACTGGACACGTGAGGGAGGTGATGGACTAAATGAGGGTCTCGATTAATTTAAGAGTTTCGACAATGAGCGATCGTGAGGGTACCACGCGTGCGGGCGCGGCCAAGCGTTTACCGACACTGGCTTAGACGCTAGTAGATCGTACGGTGAGGGACCAGTGTTGCTAGCGTTAGATATTAAATACGTACGGAAACATAGAGAATATTTAACATATTATTCAACTCGTTACTTGTAAAATTGATGTGTTGACGTCGCCTTAATACTTGCAGGTTTTTTTGTTTTAAAAAAGGTATCTTACTATGGTTAAGGTTTCCATAAGCCAACATTCGTAGTGTGCAAAGTCGGTTTAGCGTGAATTGCATGTGATTCTATGAAAGGAAGAATGTTCTCGTCTAATAACGATTTGAAAGCAAGTCATGCCGACATGGAAAACAATTTGAAATACTCAGAATTCTGAGAAATCACACTAAATTTACAACTTGCTGCCATTTTTTTTTTTTTTTTTTTCGGATGGGAAATCATCAAATGACCCCCCCACTCTGGGCAGAGCGGAAGGGAGTGTCAGATTTGTACTGACTAAAACCCATCCATGTTCCTTCTTTGCCCTTTGTGTTCCAGGGCCACGGTATCTCTTTCGAACAGTCCCGCAGCCCTGGCAGGAATCGGCCCATGCGGACCCCTACTTATTTGCTGACATCTTTTTGAGGCGCACGTGGAACACGAACGCGCCGTCGATACGGCCTTTTGTCATAAGACGGCCGGATGGCGAGCTGGCCCATAACTCGCCGTCCACAGGCCCGCGCCTACGGTGGCCGGGAGCCACCACGTGACCCCCGACGCCCAGGGCGTCTCCCGTGGCGACTGGGACGTGAGGTTCTTTCCCTACTTGCTGCCATTATTTTGTTATTTACTTAAACGTTATTTATTTATTCACCATATTGCTATAGACCCCATAATATCCTACAAAAGGACATATTAGTATTTTACATTTAAGAGCAACTTCATCAATGAAACTGAACGTGATCACCACATTTAATTGGTGTTCAAGAGGTGTCCAATTAGTGTATAGCACAATTTATTTCTAAGACTGGCAACCCCTTTCACGCCGGATCACACGTTAATGTGTCATTAGAATTACTCGACGGATGTTCAGTGTTACGTGCCGCGACTTTCGACGACACTCACATGAGAAATACATGCCATGGAACACCATAGCACCGCGTACTATGTAGTTCTAGCATTCCTGCCTTTAGCCATGGGAATATGTAATAGCTTTTTGTCGGTCAATCATTTGAAATACCTATTGTTTTTCATGGTTTTGAATGGCAAACCAACTTAACTAGGACGGCTTTCGCGATCGAAGTTGTCTCCGGCGTCTATGGACATCTGAAATACTGATCACCGATTGCAGATCCTTCTATTCATATGAAGATCAGACAAAGCTGAAAAGTCTCATGTGACAAAGTAAAGACTTTATCTATTTTCTCTCAAGAACTTCACATTGGAAAGCTATTTCTGCCATAAAGCAAAGTTGCTGTATTCGGAGTTGAACGGTGCTAGTGCCATAATAGGCACAAGCTTGGAAAATAACCACTTTTTGGGATAGTACGGATCTATAGCTTTGCTGATGCGGCGACGACTTACCATCAGGAAGGTTGTCGTCTTCTTTCCAAAAAAAACCGGTCAGTTTTCAATTTTACAACACTTAAGAATTTACTTTGATATGGCACACCGAGTATTAGAAAAAGTTCTTCTTTCTAGAGCGTTCAGTAGTGTCTCCGCATGGTTCTTTTGGCCGCCATAGTCGGAACTATCGCCACCTTTTATTTTCTATACCTTTTACACAGATAATTTCAGAAAATATTACATTAAAGATATGTACTCTGGCTTACCTTTTACAAAAATTGACTTTTCGCTACTGGATGCTGCACTATAAATCCTTAGGCAAAAATAATAAAAATTAAGAATTTATGTCATCTACCTATGTAAGTAAGTACATTGTACTTCAAAGTTATTGACCCAGTCGCTGTAACCTTCAGGTCATCAATCTGGCTGGAGGACGTCTCCCGATACATTTAAGAATCGCAGACTCCGATCGACCTCGAAAAAAATATTGAAATCGTAGATAATTTCAGGCAATGCCAATGAACTTCAGCGAATGACCTACCTACAGAAGGTGACAAATGATAGGCGTGAGTTTTTGACACAGGCTTAAAATTATCTTTTAGACATCAGATTATAACCATAATCAGCCTCTGGACACAGGACCCCTTCTGTGACAAGCAGCAGGCCGTAACCCACCACGCAGGCCCAGTGCGGGTTGGTAGACGTCACATGTCTTAAAAGTTTTGGTTCTATGCCGTTTTCTTCTCGATGTTCTTCTTCAACGTTTTCAGAGCAATGGTGATGAAATAATTTACACAAAGTAAAGTGCCGGTCTGGGTTGTAACCTACGACCTCAACTCGTTAGTCGAGGCCGTTCCCACTGGATCACCACCGCTCAAAAGCCAATTAAATAATAAGAATCGACATGATTGATCAAATTGTAATGCAAATGTTCAATATTAGTGTCATATCGTATGTCCTCTGCGATATGAAGGGTAATACGATCAGTGTGCTTGTTATGTATTTATGTTTGTAAAACATAAATCTGAATGTTAATCTGGGCGTCGCAGATTAAGTGTGTCAGATATTCATTACATATTCTAAATAATAACGTGGACAAACACAATACGCAGGCAAAAATACCTTGAAAGAACGCAGAAGGGTATAATATCATCTGCATTTTTTGTTGTTTTTTTTTTTTTAAATAAATTCAGCTAATTGTATTGCACAATTTAAAAGAAGAAAATGTCCGGCATTTTCTCCAGAAAAAACAAAACAGATCTGGGAACCCTACTCCTCCCTCACTCTCATAGTCCATAACCGGCCGGCGAGGCGCAAGTAGGACCAACGCGCTTTCCGAAGCACTTCCAAACTTCGGGCTGCAACTCAGAAGAAAAATAGGAGTATAATAAAACGCCATTCCCGTCTGTATTCTGGGTAAGTCTTATATTGAAAGCACAACATTATATAACTCATCAGTTATGAAGCCTAGACTACGAGCCACGCCAAATAAATTAAAACATCTACTTGATTAGTTTTAGCAATAAGTGAAATACTGAACTTCAGTTCAGTTCAGTTCAGGCCTTCAGGCCTTGCCTTGTAGTACAGTCAACTCAAAAATATCATGATTTGAACTAGAAAAATTGGACATAATTTCATTGGACAACAGGTCTTGTCAGAATGACAGGCAACTGTCATTCTGACAAGTCGTTTGGCTGTGTATGCGGTGCTTATCCTGGAACATTATTATCTACATCTAGTTATCCCACCTCCGAGATCTTCACCCGAGATACTTGTTGAAAAAAAGGGTTGCTGTCGGAAGTGCAATAACTAGCTTCAACTTTCGGACTAACTGACCAACTACTTGACAATTCAAAAGTGCCTGTAAATGGTTTTATTGAAATAAATGCTTTGAGTTTAAGTTATGCATAATTCCGAAGCGTTTCCACAATTATAAAAATCTCTTCGATGCTAATTGTACTTATGTACTTATTTGAACATAAACCTTAGTCAAATGATAGTTGATTACCAGAACCAATAGTTATTTTAATTACACAATTAATTAAAATAACTAGTCTTATCTAATACGAGACCACCCATACATTTTATCAGATGTACATCATAAGCCACGATTATCGAGATTAAAATGAGAGAACCATCATCATTGTGCCTCCCTCTCGACAGCGACAATATTAAGCTATGCAGAAATTACATGATCCTGGGAATTAAGAAATTTTCGTGACAGGGCGTTATTATGACACATTGAACTTGATGAAGAGATTGTGAACCGAGTGTGAGTGATAGAGAGAACTCTCTTCAAAACTCGTTTTTATTCTAAAACTCGAAGGGCCAACAATTTTTAATAACATCGTAAAAAGCACTAATTTGTGCCACGCCAGAATAGGTCACTGAAACATTAATTTGCTAATAATACAAGCTTTGGCCAACTAGCCTCGCGTCACCGATTCTCGGTAAATCCTCAATTATGCGTTCTTTCCTAAACGTCAATAAATGCGTATTTAAAATTCTTGACGATAATTAAAGACACCATTTAACTGCATTGGAATAAAGATAAGCCCAGTTCTATGAATCAGTCGTACCTCCCTTCAGAATGTCGCGGCTAACGGGCCCGGACCCACGGCTATATATGGCGAGAACATTCTGCGAGGGTATTGAAAGATTTACCTTATTTGTAAAGCAGGCAAATGACGGTAGTTAGAGAATTTTTGGACGTGAATGACTGTCATCAATGAAATTTTTAATGAATGGCTTGCAGCTGAGTGAATGGGTTTAATTAGTTGTTAATGAGTGAGCGTATATGGATGGTAGCCACAGCCAGACAACATTGCTGTGTTCCAGTTTGTCAGACACTTGAAACGTTTTAGTTTTGTGTCTGGGGATGGCAACGCTTTAGTGATGGCGGATACATGAAGTATACTTTATTTCACTCCAGAATGAGATATTGATGAGATATAATGTTGGGCCACAAAAGGGATGAATGAAAGGCATTTGCATGTGGCTGAGATGAGAATGCTAAGGTGTGGTGATACTCTGACAGTGGCGCCGGTGACTGAAAAGTTGTGTGGTAATCGGTTGTCGTGGTATGGGCATGTGATGCGGAGGAACGAGGAAAATGTCGTGAGGACAGTTTTGAATATAACTGTGGATGGGTATAAGAGTAGAGGAAGACCAAAGAAACGATAGATGAACTGTGTGAAGAATATGGCACGAAAGGAGTCTGATGAGATGACGAGTAATAGAGAAGTATGGAAGAAGACATGCTGCGCTGACCCCATATGAATTGGGACAAGGGCAAGAGAATGATGAATGAGATATCGATCGGTGATGTTAATCAGTTACCTTCAGGGGAGCGTGTTCGTCGTTTTCGTGTTGCTTTCCAGTCAATAACATCTCAAATGTTTCCTAATTAATTACAAGCTAGGAAAAGTGAACCAACCCAAACATTAAAACCAAGCCCATAAAGTTATTTTTAAAGAAAGGTTTCGAAATGGCCAAGAAATAAAAAGGCAAGACGCAAAAGCGACTTTTGACGAGCCAAGAACGCTTTCGAGACGTTCAAGTGTTGTTATTTCACGAGTACGGCCTTCCTACATCTTGAGCCGACTTGACGGCAGGCAGGCAAGTCTTGAGAAATTCTGGGCGTGTACCAATATCGGTCCGGAGAATAGAAGAACATTCTAAGATAAAACTTCAGGTATGTAACAGATATTTAAAAAATTAAACACTACTAAAATAATCAGTAATTTCCACCTATATCCCCTTAATTCGGGGGAAGTTAGATATTATAGTTACATAAAACAAATCGCCTGTAGATTCGCTATAGACCAATATTTTGCGCAGAACTTGACCTAACTACTAAAAATAGCAAACGAATAAGTTATAAGGAGCTGTCTATTTATATTTCCTGAAATTTCCATCATTTTACCTCTCGCACCTATCTCAATTTTATGTCGGGTCTGCCATAATTTTAGACGTCAAAGATTTTAGTTTGTACCATTTGTCTTGTTTCTACCTCATACCATCCAGGTTAAAAAAGACTTTAACATAGATTTTGAGTAAATATTTTCTGCACCAGAAATTAAACTAAAAACCAACATTTTTAACCGCAGAAATTCTTCAAAGTTATGCATAATTCGTACCGCTAGTTAATGCGATTCCGTCGGTGGTGCAGTGGACCGCCAATTTTTCGCTCAGTTCGTCTCGAGCTATGCCGACTGCCGACTGCAGTATCTTATGCATTTCATTTGTTCGGGAATGCGGGCCGTTTAGAGAGAGGAAATTTGCATAGTTTGTAAAGAAAGGTTTAGCAATTCTTTTGCATGGATTTTAGTATAGACAATTTGAGAATCGAGTTAAATGGCGTGCGATTGAAGAGGCCTATATCCAGCAGGGAATTGTTGTAGCCTGATGATAATGATGAAGGGTGGCAAAGACGAAGGTCAACGAAAATGTGACAATGTCCATAATAATTGACAAAGCAGATTATGCTGCTCTGTGTTTATTGTGTCTCGTTGTGTATTGCGGAGAAATGCAGGTTTGTAGAACGTAGTAAATACAACGTACAACGTGTTGTAACCTGCAATTTAAAACTTTGCGGGTTATGTAAAAAGAAATTGAAAAATGATTAGCTTACCCGATCCGAAATAGCTTCTTCCATCTTCCCGCGCTTCAACCCCGGCGCGCGAATTACATTCGCCGGTGGCGCCACCACAGAGCTGGCTTGCGGCATATTGCCGCCACCAACCACAACCGGTATGAAACCGGCTTCCATAGCAATATCAGGTACTGAACATTGCCGCTACTTAACAACAGATGGCGCTGAACGCAACTTCACACATAGTCACTCAATCCATCGCACAAAAGATGGCGTTGTTACGAAATTTAGGTAGGCGCGAATTAATCTTTTTAATTTTTCGTAAAAAATTTTAATTTAAAACTCACAATTTCACACTAAGAATTCACTTATTCAATTCACTGTATGCAATAATGGACGTATTTAGAGTCACTAGCCATTTTTGAGGAACTGGATGATTTGAGCACAGCACTTGTTGTTTACACGAGTTTGAGCATGAAATATGAACGGAATGCGATTTTCGACACTTAAAACACTAGGATTACACTTATTTTTGATATTTTACGCGTTTTAATTTAATTTTTATGTTATTTTTGTAGAATCACATCGTAGACGAGTCGGCGGGTCGACGGTTGAAAATTTTCTGCATTTTGGGTAGTGATGTCTCGCTCACTGCCATATCTGCGAAAGAGAGAAAAACCGGTGGGTTAATTGACAAAACAACATTATACGACAGGTTCCAGTTCAATAAACATGTAGGGTAGAAGCCATAATTATTGCCAGAGCTATTACTAAGTGGGCTGCGGGACTGTTCGAAAGAGATACCGTGGCCCTGGAACATAACGGGCAAAGAAGGAACATGGATGGGTTTTAGTCAGTACAAGTCTGACACTCCCCTCCGCTCCGCCCAGAGTGGGGGGGGTCATTTGATGATTTCCCATCCGGGAAAAAAAAAAAAAAAAAAAAAAAAAAAAGCTATTACTAAGTATTAAATTAACATAAGTTAGTAATATCTCAGTTATAATAGCTTGCGAAAGAATTATATTCTTGCCTAATTTAATGGGTAAAAAGTTATTTATTTATGGTAAACGAAAATAAATATTTTATTTATATTCGCTTGTCAGAACGAACAAGTATTTAAAAACCTACCTAAATCCGCGCAGGCTTTACACTTATTTTGTCTGTAATTATAATCTCAATCGTATTTAGATCTTGAGTACTCCTCAATGATAGGAGCTATCTTCACACAGATCACATTTGCTTCGTCTAATTTTAAGTATCCAAAAGGCCAAGCGCTTTGTATTTTTAAATAGATGCTGCTATCGGTATCGAAAGTTAGAATAAAATAAAATAGGTATTGCACATATAATTGAAGACTTCGAAAATGGACAATGAAATAATGGCGTTTAAAATTAAACATAGACCTTTTTTTAAAAGATATTTAAAAAAAATAAAACAATATTTTAGCAACACGAACCCGACAACGACCCACCCACCTCACTTAAAACTTTATTATCATTCAAGGTTGATACAATTATCATGATGAGAATTTTCGCACAAATATAGGAAAAGATTATAACTAACTATTATTTACGTTTCTGCGTACGTACTATCGATAAAATCATCAGTTTTTTTATCAATGAATCGATCTTATCGTGACGTTTTATTTAGAACATCTGGTCGGTCAAATCATCTATTAGATTAGATCTTTTTTGAGGACCGGATCGTCATAGGCAAGGTACAGTCTGACCTTTCGGAAAGCCTTTCTCCTCCATCATCATTCTCCAGCCCTTATTCCATAGCCCAAAGCCTTTCCCTCCGTCCATCCTTAATTTTTTCATGTATTTTTCCTTCTTTCTGTTTAGACCACGTTTATTCAAGCTGTGGCAGTCACATTACGCGTTTGACCTTTACTCAGAGTAGGTACCTATTAATTAATATGCAGGTATTTTTATATCTCCATACACTTAGTACAAAAGTCGATAAACAAGTAAATATTAAAAAAAACACATCTAAAAATAATACACGCGTGCTTGTATAGCGTTATGTTTTTTTTTCATATATTTCGATTTGTTTTTCTGTGTTTGTAACACGCGCAAGATGGTTGATAAGGGTGTATAAGTCACTACAAGACACGTGTTGTCTATGCCTCGATGCGTTTTCGATATTTAAAGCCTTGTAAAACCGAATAGAAAGTGAAACCAGCTGTGTAGTTACAGAAAGTTGACAGTGAATCGGTTTCCGATCAAGAAAGTCATCCATTAATTAACTAAAATAACGATGAAGATGATAATGGTTGACGAGTGGGAGAAGAAGACAAAAGAAAAGCGTGTTCCGAGCGATGCCCAAGAAATTGCTGCCAGTGATGGAGGTACCGCAACACCTTTGAGCTATATGGACACATAATAAAGTATAAAAACTACAGAATAATGTTGTAATTGCTCAACAACCTCAGACAACACTCGACGGGCAATAAGTCGGAAAACATGTAACATGCACATGTAAGCGTAACTTTAGGTGCTATGACCCAAGACACAAATCCAGACATATTGACGACACTTTCGTACAAGACGCGTATCTAAGCAACCATGCGGGTTACGCCAACAGCAAATAGACAATATTTGCATACGGAGCAGCGACGCAACCGCTTGCGAAATACACGCAAGATAACATAACATGGCCGTCAACCTGTGGCGGACGGAACTATTTAGACAGTATATGGTGAAGAGGCCAAGAACAAGTCGGAAGATTTGTATGAGAGATTTTGGAAGGTTACGGAGTGAATGACAGTGTGGCGACTGACAGGAGAAGTAAGTAACTCGGAACGAATGCAGGAAGACGACGAGGCGAACGAACATGGCACAATATCAGCAGATGTATGAAAGCAAGAACAGGATAAATTATATTATTTCCTGCCTGTATCTACATTACTAATTCTTCAATTGAATATACTAGACTACTTGATTTGAGTGCGGTAAACGACACACCTTTCCAGTCGCGGTCTGACGAAAATTTTGTCGAGTCTATTGTAACAAAAAGAATAAGATCTAAAGTTTCTTGTCCGCAACATGCAATAACACCACAGGTAAACAAGTAATAATTTTATTCCAACAGTTTAGAAACCGTCTCACATGTTTGAGACAAAGAACATCTTACAATGATAAGTCAATAATGACAAATGCCATCAATGAATCGATTATTTGTAGTAAGTGACGCGCGTCGAGAAACGAGAGATCTGTTACAATTACCGATGAGGACTTTGTATTAGACGCTATTGAACCTTCTTAACAAATAGAACAGCATCTATTTGAGTTGAGAATTAAATGTGCACATATTTATCAAGCATTTATTAGATTCAACAGACATAAAATTACCGTATTATCGTCAGGTCAACTGTCCGTCACAAAATCAAATTGGAATGAGAAATGGATAAAATTAATATATGACTGGAGAACTCGAACAGAATTATTCCTAGTGCAAGACGGGTTCTCTTGACCAGGACTAAGCCCCACTTGCTAGAGTATTAGTATTGGTACACCAGCTACAGATTATCTAAAGAACGCCAATGTCGCTGCGATGAATGTGGCTATCTACTGCACCCGAGTGACATAAAAGAACTATCCACCATCGATTCATAAGTCATAACCCTTCTGATCAGTTGGGTAATAAGAATGTTTACATGTACGAAGGTACAGCCACACTTGCGCCTCATAACGAACGTGACCAGACATACGAGTGCCTTCAATAAATGTACATATTAAGTATTTATTATTTATCATGCGGGTTTCCTCGCAGTTTTCCTGCACGCTTCCAATGTGATTAATTGTTTTATTCAAATTATTTGCGAAGCACGTCCCGTGTAAGCAAATTGTTGTGTACGATAAGTAAGAAATTTTCATTTCTATTTCATATGAGGCAGAAGAAGGCGGAGAGATTTCAGGCGAAGGTTGCCTGATCTCTTCCCGGTCGTGTCGGATAGCTGTCCCGTCAGATTGCGATAGGGAGAGAGAGCTAGAGATAGTTCATCTCCTGTGTGGCTAGTCTCTGTTGAGACTGGCCGTCAGGACCAAAATTAAATGGCGATGAAATTATCAGACATAAAGTCTTTAACCGACATCATAGTACTGATTGCTAAGAAGGATCAACCAGGTCTTGACCTCGAATTCCTTAAAATACTGGGAAGGCGAAAACTGCATTGATTACCACGCGTACTTACTGCGACGGGCCCACCTTTTAAAACTACGACTGATTTTGCATGTGTCTTAAGAAAACTCACATATATGTAACTTTATCACCTTCGTAACTAATGAGTAATGAAGTGAGTTCACCCTGAACTACTACTACATTGTTGCCAACATGTTTAACTGTTTGCCCTGAACAAGCGGACATTTAAACTTTTAGCTTGCGGCCGCAGGTCAACCATTGTTGTTACAAAGTTTGGCTTATTTTGTAGCAAATTGTTCAAGTTTTCTTTACGTAAACTGTTATTGTTCAATGTTAGCTTTGCTTGAAGGTGAGGTCCTGTTTTGTTTGACTAGTTGTTGCCCGCGACTTTGTTCGCATACTTTCAATTCGCCACCTCGACTTTAGGATTTAGTTTCGTTTTTTTTTATTTCATTAACATTTGTTACCTGTAAATCCTTCAAGAGAAAAGCATTTGAATTGTTTGTTTAGCCACACCATCATGGCTTCAAAGAATTAAAGGCTTTGGAGGACAGGATGACAAAGTGAAAGATCAAATATTTGGCGTACTCATAGTAGACGTTTCCGTTATTGAAGCTTTGTCTGTTGAATTTATTCCCTTTTAATACAAATATGTGTTTTCGCCAGTTTTTCTTCATCTCAATCTGGGAGGTTGCCAAGAATACTTATTGCGTCTATTTTGCTTGAGGAAATTCGTCCCGAGTCTTGCTCTCGTTAGCAAGCGTACCGCAAACGGCTGAACCTACTCTACCCTTAGCGAAGCTCAGATGGAAATTGCTATGAATTTATATAAACAGGAGAGAATATTACTTCTCAGAATCAAAACACCAGAGTAGTGTCTTATAATGCCGTCTCAATCAATACTGTTCCATATGTAAGGGTCCAATTTGATATTATGAACGCGTTTTTTAAACGCCATGTTGTATTCATCATCATCTGCCTAACCTTTTCCAAACTATGTTGGGGTCGGCTTCCAGTCTAACCGGATGCAGCTGAATACCAGTATTTCACATGGAGCAACTGCCATGTTGTATTTATGAAACTGAATACGATCAGCATCTAAATCGTGTTCGAGACTATCTAGTAGTGAACTGTTGTTACTTTTATTGTTGTCGTGATTTGACACTTCACTACAGACCTTGAACGCTGACTAGATGTGGTGATCGTATTTAGTTACTCCCTTAATCAAGCTATGTCTTGTTAGCTTCTCAACTGGTGCAAACATTGTGTAACTAAAATATACATATACACAATGCTAACAAGAGAGGTTGCTGGCAACACCAACACTTGGTCCTCAGCTCATTCAAAATCAGACCATAGACAATCAACAAAGGTATTCGAAACATCTCAATGTACTCCCAAGCAGTCTCGAATATGCAAACGAATGTAAATGCACGCGTTGTCATCACTGTACGAGCTGGTTATATGAATTCGTTGGCCTTCAACTTACAGAGTACTGCGACATCACCGGACTGTGTAACACTTATTTTTATACATTTTAATTCCTTGACAAGGTTATATTCTTCCTCTACTCTTGTCTGATGCGTAGTACTCGCATACAGCATACTTGTATGACCAGATACATCATCGAGGGTGAAGCAAAAGGTATATGTAGCAAGAATGGTAGCAGGTGGCGTTCGGTAGTTTCTGCCGACCGTACTCTGGTGTTGATCTTTATTCCTCATATTCGATCCTCAAAATATGATAACATAGTGGATCCGATAACGGTGCTAGACTACAATATCTACCGGACCCAGCTGGATAGATCTAATGTCATACTTACACAAGGTAGCCGATTATCACAGGGCTAAGTAAGATTACTAAGTGAACCCTCAACGATATTGGTGGACATTCGAAATTTTATCACCACCTCCGGGTTTTATTAAGACTCCATCTCATTGAGGTTTAGCGCTCGATCACTGGACCAACGAGACAGGTAAAAAATCACTTTTTAACATTTCACCAGACAGTTGGAATAACAGAAGCAATGACAACATAGTTCAGAACTAGGCCATATTAAACCCAGGAATAGTTTTCAAAAAGTTAGGCATGAACGTTGAGGGTAGATTATTATTTCAGCCGTCAACGGGAGGAAAGTTTGTATCATCTGACAGTCGAAAAAATAAAGGTGTTATTTAGGAGCTGGATTTGAAGGATTAATTAAACTTGGCTAAGGGAAAGGTCCTTCCTGTGTGAGTAGTATCAACCATAAGGCAATAATATTAAATAATTGATAACGATAAATTAATATTTTTTGGATATATTCAATCGGGTACTGTGACACAATTTTAGTCAAAACCGATGTATCTGTAACAATCATAGCAAGAAGATGCAGATAAAACAATGATTGTCTTAAAGTATCGAACGCGGTGTCATTAACGCGAAGACAGCTACGAAACGGAAACTGTCAACCTCACCACGCTCCAATAAACAGTCGAATGACATTGCCGCAGCGGGAGTAACATTTTTATTATAAAGGTATCAAGTTCACGGGCTGGGCAGAAGTCAGAGGTATTTGATAACGAATGCTGAGGTCATCCGCACGCGCTTGAGTTCGCTCGAATTTAGAATGCATTTGATAGTTAGGGACTGTGATAAACGCCTTAAAGGCTATTGATATAGAGTTCTATCTTTAGATTTGTCTCCAACACCAACAGGCCAGTGTAAAGATCCGTTTTCCAAGTATGTCGGGATCGGCTTCCAGTCTAACGGAATGTAGCTGATTACCAGTATTTTAAATGGAGTGACTGCCTATCTAACCTCAATGTCAAGGGGTATTGTGTTACCCACCTTCGATAAGACTGAATAGAAATAAATTACTCGTTATTTAAGTATATTCCTCGATTGTATCCCAGAGATGTTTCCAAGAAGCCACACCCGTGTTACAATTATATGAATTTTTCGATTACCGATCTCGAGGTAAATGGAGCAAGACCCGAACAATACAACTGTACCAAATTGTCCGTGGAGAAACGATTCTAAACACTCGGGTACAGATAATCGATTCTACATTCATATTTCTGAACGTGGGTACATCACTACGTCGCGAAGTGAGGGTACAACCTAGCATGACATAACACTCCGCCTGTATGGGTAGGCGAAGGACGTTGGGAGCTCTCATTTCAACAGTTATGTTTAAGAGCCATGTAGTGCTTTCAAAATAGCAAATTAACACGTCGTGAGGAAACCAGCATGTCATAAAACAAAAAAAAAAGGCGAAAAGGATTGAATTACGGCCCAGTCCCTCTCACAGAGAGGTGTGTGTCCCAGCAGTGGGAACATGTAGGCTGATAATGCCACAGAGTATTGGTCGACCCAAATGTTATCAACCGGGCAGAGACTTTCTGACTGCTACTGAGAAATTCCGGATGGACCACTGAGAAATTTCAAATGCTTACTAAACTCTGAATACTTCGCTTAGCAGTCGCTCTTGCCGTCAGTGGACTGCGGTGCTCACCTTCTCGATTGGCCTTTTATAAATACCACCCTATTTAGCATCACTACATAGTATAAAACAAAGTCGCTTCCCGCTGTCTGTCTATCCCTATGTATGCTTAGATCTTTAAAACTACGCAACGGGTTTTGACGCGGTTTTTTTTAATAGATAGAGTGATTCAAGAGGAAGGTTTATATGTATATATTGCACCCGTGCGAAGCCGGAGCGGGTCGCTAGTTAATCCTATAAACGTAACATTCACCAACCAAAGTTCAAACCTCGTTTGACGCAACAATAAGGTTGCCAGTAAATAAATCGCATGACAAACTCCAATACTATCCCGTTCCCATACAGACGTGACTAACCGGGCTTGGACAGCTGCCAACCCACAATTAAGTCCTTACACATCCCTACAAATTATTATGCTGTCAGCTAACTTACATCCCGCAAATCGAGTAGAAAATTACGGCAAAATAAACTTTGTTTTGACAACCCTATTTGGATTCACGACCGAAGAGAAATATACTTTTGTGCTCGCAGATAGAGCTCAAAATTGCAAACAAAAAGTCGAAGTTTTTCAACCCTGTGTTCCCCATATTTCACAAAATAATTTCAGCTTTATCACACGTGTCAATAAAGCTGAAAATCGAACAGGAAAGCTCACACATACTTCATTACTCCTCATTTAGGCAAGTTCGCTTTTCCTTTGACAAATAGGAAAAGCATACGCTCATAAGAAGTGCAAAGCTAAATTGGTTTTGATCATCCTATTAGCAGTAAAGCAAGGGATTTTGGTCTTAATATTAATGCAAATAAATATTATTTTTGAGAGAAGTTAAGTATAGTTTACTAAAGTTCGCTAATTGAGGCTTTAAATTATCATTGTTATAACGATATTATGGCATATGAATAACTTGACATGTTTTCAAAAGGCTTGTCATGTTCAGATTTGCTGGCCTATTTTTGAGTATCATAAGCGAAAAGTGACGGTGTCGGTGTAATTACAGGCTCATTCGATATTTCATCTTTGTCTGTGGGAGGGCAACGCATTCTGCGATGCAGTTGTGTTGTGTTGCAGAAGCCCAAGGGTGGTGGGGACTACTTAACATCATGTGGTCTGCCAGATTGATCTCCAGGCATGTGTCTTGATGTGGTACAGGAAGAAAGGATGTCCCTACCAACAGCTTCGCCCATGTCAACAAACTTTACCAATAAAACGCAAACGTTGGGATGCCATGAACTAGGCCATTATACCAAAACTTTCTTGGTAATACTTCCGTACCTGGCACGGTGTCCCCTGCAAGCAATGGTTATATTCGGCTATCAATCGGCCTCGTTTTATCAGCAATTATGAACAGAATCACATGGGTTGGCCCATGTGATTCAAGACGGTGTTTTGAGGTAAATCTGAAGATCTAGATAATAACGTAACAGCCAACAAAATACTTATCTTTGGTTATGTTAATTAGTCAGACGGATCTGAAGGTAGAACTGACCTTGATGGATGCCATAACATAGTGTGGATGCCACATGGGTGGACAACCCACATAAGGTCGCAGGGAAGATCTGGCTGAGACTTGCACAGACCAGGGATGCATTGCACAAAAGGGACGAGGCCGGACTGCAGTGGGTGGTAAAAGCTACCAATGTTAGTGATAAGTCCAAAAAGTACAGGTGAAAGTACTCTTTCGGGCGAATCCTATACATTATTTTTAAAACAAATACATAAGAAAAATAACTGCACACAAATAAATATAAATAGGACATAATCTCATATAATTCAAAGAAATTGCAAATGGCAAAAAGTCGCGGAATAGTTACATAAAAACCATTGTCGGTTTTCATTGAGAACCAACTGACAGGCAGAGATTAGAAGTACAATATAATAATATTTTTGTGAAATAGTGATATTTTTACATAAAAAAGGTAATACGAGAATATTTTCAAACAAAATTACTTTTGACAGCCCTTTTTAAACTGAAGAAATTGTCACTGAATTGTTAGAGACTAAAAGTTCAGATAATTCAAGGAGTCATTCTGGGGTAGTTTGATTTCAATATAATATTTCAACGTTTTTGCACTTCCGGAGCCTAATATCCTCGTCACACTCAAATAGTCTAAAGGTAAAGGCATGTGTTTGCAACCGGCCATGCCGATCGGGCGCACATAATATTCTCACGTATTTTCTGCCAACTAAACCTTCTCAACCATTCCTGGTATTCTTCGCAAAACCATGGGCTCCGCTCAGGTCACTGACACAGCCAGCGGAGACACTACACCGCAATGGAATTATTTATTTTAAGTTTATGCTGCTGAAGTACTCGCTTAAGTACTTGCATCTGCTTGTAAGTACCGAATAAAGGAAGTGCAATGATTTGAAAGAAAGTGAAGAAGTAATGTATCTCTTTAGAGGCATGTGATGTTAGAGAATAAAAATCATGCTATGGTGATGAGGAAGTGGTGCGGGGGAATGTGGAAAATGTAGCACCGAGTAGAGTTTCAAGTAGGACTGTGGATGAGACGAAACGATGTATTGAATTGTGTGAAAGATGATACGGCTAGAAACAGGGTGACTAGTGAAACGATCACACAGAGAAGTATGGAAGAAGATATGCTGCCTGATAAGGACAGGAGAATGATGCTGGTGATTAGGATGTGGGTATATCTCTCCTGTGTCCACGTCACGCCACAAGCATCCGGACCCAGCCTACCGTCTCCAGCATCAAATCTGATGTAATAGAAACCAATAAAAAGTTGATAACAAATTGGTAAAGTATAGATATCAGTTGATAAATTCGGAAGTGATTACTACTTCCGAAGTTCCACTCGAACCATATCATGCATAATCGCTGTTTTATCTTTTATCATATCAGCTTGGGAGCTAAATGGATAAACTAATCGTAGAAGAGTTAGGCTAAGCAAAGATATAAAATAGTAGTCCGGCGACATTGACAACAGGATCCAAGTCACGAGACAGCTTTCTACTGAGAGGAACCCTAATAAACTCGCCGTGTTCAGAAGTAAAGCTTTCTATAACAAGCTCTATTTATTTGATATTTAAACATACTCTTGCCTGTTTCCCCCGAGGAGCTAGACAGACAAAGGAGTACAGCCACAATTCGCTCATTATACGTAACTCCCTTGCGACAGGGACCGAACCTATTGCCAACAGGCATGGATCCAAGCTCCAGGTTGCTATTGAGAAATTTCTGAAGGAACTATCCCAATAACACATTGCCCAACCCCATGCGCAGCAATCCCTCCTGCGACCAAAGAGGCAGTAGATATTATAATTAGCACATTAGTACCGTTAAAAATTCTTGTTACAATAGAAAAAGGCAAGGCCTATTCTTAACTGGGACAATTCATTGAAAGTTTTTTCTCTGAAATTGGTAGATAAGCGTTAAATTAAACTATCAAGTGAAAGGTTGCTGGTTCATCTGTTAAACTGAACCACATCGCCGTCAACTTTCAACTTCCGAAGAGTAAATATAGTCAAGGCGGTACCTACCGACTTCTCTTTTAATTAAACATTATTAAAATAATGCTGAGGAGTTGATTCACGACCAAGTAACGCTAACTTATAAGATGGTAGTATAAAACATCGTGAGGAATATCCTAGCGGCTAGTCAGAATCAAAAATTGGAGGACATATTATATCTACCCGTTATGGGCCTGAGAGCAGCGGTGGCCCAGTGGTGGAGACCCCGACTTACGAGCAGTAAGTCGTGGGTTCGAACCCAGCCAGACGCATTACTTTGTGTAAGTTATTTCATCACCACTGCTCTCAAAACGGTGAAGGAAAACATCGAGAGGAAACCGGCATGTCCTAGAACCAAAAATTCGAAGACATGTGACATCTACCAATCCTCACTGGGCCCGCGTGGTGGATTATAGCCCATTCCCTCTCATAGAGAGGAGGCCTGCGTCCCAGCAGTGGGAACATTAATAGGCTGATTATGTTATGTTATGTATGTATGCTATGGGCCCGCGTGTCGGACCCGCTCTATCTTACATAGAAGCCGGTCCAAGCAGTGGGGACATTCGAAGACTATGTTACACAATTAGAACATCAATCTCAATAGAGGTAGTGGCATTCTTGTGAACGCATTTGCCTCAGGAAGTACTACCCTCACACCTGATTATTTCTGGCACAACGAACCATTGCCGTTGATATTACGACAAACGTGAGAGACGTTTCAACTTTGTAAGGTCATTTCCACACGCACGCAATCAACCAATCGATAACAAATATTGCACATTTAAAAACACAAGACCCAATAAATTTTTACAACACATAAACCGACAGAAGTCGCGTGTAAAAGCTAGTATTTGAACAAAACATTACGCATGCGAGCGACAAGCAAACAGTCAGACATATAAACATGGGCGCGCCACGGTACCGTCGTCGTGTGAATTTTTAATGGATAAAGTTTGCGGCGCGGTAGAGTAATAAGCGATGTTTTATAGCTTACTACTGCTTTAAGGTAGGACGTGGAATGGCGAGGTGCAGGCTTCGTAAAAGATAACAATGAATTTTAGGATACACAATTTTAGATACACATGTTACGTTATTTTAGAACACACGAACGAAAGCAATGACTATTTAAAGTAGCGTGTGTTATAAGTAGAATACACGCACAGAGAGCATTCTGTAAATGATCTAGTCAATCAACAGTTTACACAGCCTATCGCAGTATACGCAGTTCACTGTTGGATGAGTCCTCCCAAGCTGAGCCACCACACCCAATCCCCTGCGCGATCCAGTCTGACCCCGCAACCTTACTACCCAGTTGAAATATACACTTTTGAAGAAACTGGAAAAGTAATCCCTTTCCTACCCTACCAAATTTGGTACACAGACAGAGACACAGAAATAAATACCCAAATGTACTTAGATCCATCATTAAGGTAACCCAATTTAAATTTGTAGCGCCATCATCGCTATCAGTACACTCACGACCTCAAATTGACAAGTACATACAACCGCATACTAATGTCGTCTACGCATTTATAATAATTTAACATGTTTAATTACCTGTACGCTTGTCCCTTAGGGAGCTCGGTACAACACTACAGGTATTTATAAACCGTTAAGTGAATTAGTAAAACTTGCAGTACGGTCGGACTTACATACAAACTTATTAATAGAACTTGACTACCTAATTGGTATAGGTGTAGGACTGAAAAGGGAGTGTTCAATATCCTGGTTAGGGTGGAGTACTCCTGGGTAAAATTTTCAAAACCAGCTAAAGTGTTTTGGGTTTTCTATTGGGAATTTCTCAGTATCAGTCCGGGGGTCTGGATTTGAGTCCAGCGTAATCAGCCTATAAGCTGCTGGGCGACAGGGAATTGACAGCGAATTCGCAATTACCTACCACATGGATTCAGGTGGATCATGGATTCTTCCCCTATATTACAAACGTCTTAAACCTGGTGAAATGCGGGTGCACAATTACAAACACACCTCTGCCTAGCCCATCGGGTAATAAAGGCTTGAGTTTATGTTATGAGCATACAGCAAATTACCATTTTCTTATCAACGGTCGATTCCCACATTGAGCAAGCGCAGCCAATGTGTCAGTATGTTTGTAGGCTCCGTTCAGCGCTACCGTCAGATGTCCGTTATAATACTCATTGACACAATTCTTTCTTATTTCAACGTTTAAGATAACCATTCTGTAAAATGGTATTACCGTTCAGTGTCAGTAATTATTATACTGATTGTTTCTGTTTTTGCCAAGTTTCCAGCATTCTGTAAATGGTTGTAATGTTACGACTTGTTAACAACCGTTGGGTTTTGTCTTAGGGTTTCGAAGGCAGTTCAAATTGTACCAGACCAAAACTTAGCTAATCCGCGTAGTTAGTCAGTGAAAAATGTTTTATTCGAGTGTTCAGTGGCCCCTTTAGTTCTTTCCTACTTGTAAGAGCAGGCAGACCATGGTGTTCCATATTTTTAACCCCCGACGCAAAAAGGGGGGTGTTATAAATTTGACCGCAATGTGGGTGTGTGTGTCTGTTTCTGGCACCGTAGCTCTTAAACGAGTGAACCGATTTGGATGCAGTTTTTTTCATTTGAAAGCTAGTTTTTTGGCGATGATTCTTAGATACGTTTACGTACGATAGGACGGGTTTTTAAAATTTTAAAATTTAATTTTGTTTATTGTAACCTAGTTCGGAATTGTCTATAACCATAACAGCAGGTTTTCCTTGCGACGAGAACTCGGAGTCCGTTTCAAACTTCCAGGTTTAATAAATTAACCAGCCAGACACCACGCAACCGTTTTGGCATATTAAACGGCATAAGGAGTAGAAATACAGTCACGTCATAAAAAATGTCTGCAAATGAAAACTTGACTTTTTTCTTGAAACAAATCTCTGTACACATCTCAGTAACACGATACCAAGTTGTTATCCTCCAAACCCTACCGACGAACCGTGACGACTGACATCGTAACATTCTAAAGCATCCTTCACAGAACAAAGGCCCCATCGGCCCATTCATTGAATGCTAATCTTAGAACTGATTCGCGCCGCAGAGTTTAAGATGCAACCAGCGTCGTTCAGTCGATTTGATCACAAACCGTACCTACTTATCGAAGATATCGATCATCGATCTGAACTATATTTCATCGAGTAAAATAGTTGTTGGAAGCCTTCAACTCTGTTACGTTTTACTTAAACTTCAAGACTTAAAGATTTTCCGCCGCTACCAGTACCTAGAGCTGTTCATCGAAGTCACTTGATCACCCTGCCCTATCTGATCAGTCAGTACGATCGACACCGAAACAAACACTCGGTCTCTCACAGAATTAAAGCTGGGTATGCTCAACTGCTCAAGGCATATTGGGCATGTCTTCTAGGTGAAACTATGCGAAGAATACCTGACAACTACATTAGACCGCTCGGCAAGTCAGAGAGGTCGATGTCATCGATCGGAGTCGATCAACCGCGATGTACCCGCACCTTTACACTATGATTTGTAACTTCACGCTTGTTATGAGTTACGGGGACAGAAGTTATGTTATTATGGCGTATGAGTGGAATTCGTCAAGGTATTGTATTTGATGTTTAAGAGTTTTCCGGTTTGTCCAGCTTGAGTTATGTTTCAAATTACTCTTTAACAAGGCGTGTTTGTGTATTCGTGTTTGGCAAGGTAGAAGGCTTCTGCAAAAAACTTTTTCTATCAACTGAATACGCTTGTGATTGACTTTTACCTCATCGGTGCACGCTTGCCTGGGAGTAATCCATTTACCCAAGACTTGGAAGAGGAATAGCTTTTGGGAAACACAGACAGGGAGATCCACCACGAATTGTATTCCAACTCTTTTGTGCGTATAGGTGAAGTGTCCTCCTTACAAAATTATGAGAAGACTGCAACCTCCTTCGGCGCGGCTTTGAATGCCTTCTCCACATTAATTACAATTCACACGTCAAGCAGTCTATCTTTTCCTGTCTTTATAAGCGTTACAATAGGGATTTGTATCTGACTATTGTGCAATGACGTGTCTCTGTACGCATCATGACGCCTTGTAGGCTATCATAATACTTGATTGTCTCGAATACTGCAGTTAAATTAGCTAATGGATTGATGTGGGTGGTAACGTTGATAGGGGGGGATGAACTCGTAGATGACGATTACCCTTGGTGGAGAACCATGACTGTCTGATTGGTTTAGAGAGTAGAGTGGAAGCAAGCGCGTGATTCGATTCCCCCAAGTCGGGCAGTGCGTGGCTACTGTGTCTTCTCAGTTGCTCGTGTCTTAATTAATGACTCGTTTTTGACAATAGACTCATCTCCTTATTTGAGACTTGGCGAAAGCTGGGAATCATACGAAGCTACCTTTTATTTTGGGAGAAGAATCGTGAAATTGTTTTCTTCTGTGTGATTTTTTACAAACGTATATTTGCTTTGTTGAAAACCCCAAGGGCCTCACTTAAAAACGACATGTCAAGAACTTACATAAGCTAAACATACAACGTTTCCGAAGCCTCTTGCCTCTCGGCCTTGCTTAGGTTTCGGCTTGATCGACTTTACGTAACAAACTGGTATCCAGTAAGAAGCCGTATTAATTCAATTACTTCGATACGTGGAAAATGTGTGTCAAAAATACGACTTGAAAGGTCAAATGTAGTGAAAATACGCGACTCCTGAAATGACTGGCAGGACTGATTTGAGTGGTTTGTGACTACCATCTCCGCTATTGCCTAATACGCTTCGAATTTATAGGGGCTCGTGGCTAAATAACAGCTTTAAGGGTCTATTGGAACACGGTGGAACACACCGTGGAGGTCTGCCCCGCTTGGGCGGAGCACCACCGTGTTCTCATAGCGGCGCTTGGCGGCGGCGATCTCTCGCGTCCGGCCTTGGTTCAAGCCATGGTCCGGAGCGAGAGGGAATGGGAAGCCGTCACCTCCTTCTGCGAAGCAGTGCTAGTGAAGGAGGTGGCAGGACGTGAGAAGGAAAGAACCTCACGTCCCAGCCGCCACGGGAGACGCCCTGGGCGTCGGGGGTCACGTGGTGGCTTCCGACCACCGTAGGCGCTGGCCTGTGGACAGCGAGTTATGGGCTAGCTCGCCGTCCAGCCGTCTTATGACGACAGGCCGTGTCGACGGCGCGTTCGTGTTCCACGCGCGCCTCAAAGAGATGTCAGCAATCAAGTAGGGGTCCGCATGGGCCGATGCCTGCCAGGGCTGCGGGACTGTTCGAAAGAGATACCGTGGCCCTGGAACACAAAGGGCAAAGAAGGAACATGGATGGGTTTTAGTCAGTACAAGTCTGACACTCCCCTCCGCTCCGCCCAGAGTGGGGGGGGGGGTTCATTTGATGATTTCCCATCCGGAAAAAAAAAAAAAAAAAGAGTATCGGAAGTAAGGCTACTCTCGCCAAGGTCGGTCAATGGATGACTGACCATCCATAACATTTCACCAAGACCCCTCTATGTGTCGGGAAGAACTTTACGCCGTTGGTTCCGGCTTTCGTTCATTGATCTTTGACAGCTTTTAAAGGTAAACAAAATGCCTGACTAGCAGTCTTACCAAGGGGTACGGGTTCCTAGTAACTGGGTTATGGACGTTAAATATGCTGTCGCCCTATGCAGCTGAACATCTTATGTATGTTCAGCTGCTTTCAGTTGAGTGGAAGCCAACACTAACATAGTTCGGAAAAGGCTTCGCAGATGATTCGGAATGAGAAACCCCTTTATTCTCGAGAATTTTTAAATGTATTGAATTTTATTGTAACGTCAAAATGTAAAATGAAAGGGATTAAGGTATTTAATCAATAATGGATTTAGTTACTACAGGACCATTATCTAAGCCATTGATAAATGCAAGCAAGAGTATCTTACATTATGATATCATATTATTGATGATGACATCAATTATTTAATATCGCACGGACAATTCGAAGTTTTGATAAATATTAAGACCACACCCTTAATGACTGCTTCAAGAAGTATCAGACCCACAGGTATTTAACATGGTAAGGAAAACGAAAAAAACATAAATTACTGACGTAGGCAAAAAGGCTGCAAGGCACAAATGGGATTGAGGAGGGCACGTGAGCCGCATGGATAACGACAGCTAGGTTAAGATCTCTCAACGCAATGGGTGTCTGAGGATGATCTGGACGCGCATCACGAAGGCTAGTACCTAGAAGGATATGGGGAGGCCTTTGCCTTGCAATGGGACATACAAGGCTAAAAAAAAGGAAACCGAAATAAATCCAAGAATCAAATATTCGAAGACATCGAGAGACTTCCACTAACCCGCAGAGTTCGCGTGGTGGATTACGGCTTACAGCCCACACCCTCTCACGTGTGTCCCAGCAGTGGGAACATTATGCTTAGTACTTAAACAACAAACTTATAGGTACTATACAGTCATTACCTTTTAGGAAGTACATATATACGATATGTGGATACGAGTCCGATTACACTTTTGTCGAATCCGGTGTGCCCCAAGGTTCAGTCTTAGGTTCTTTCTTGTATATCTTGTTCATTAATGACATAAAGTCCTGTATAGTTAACTCTAAATTCCTCATGTACGCCGACGACATCAAAATTTTTAAATCCTGTACAAGTGTGCAGGACTGCTTGCTATTACAAGATGATCTATGCAGACTTTCGCAATATTGTCTTGAGAATAAACTTCATCTCAGTTTACCAAAATGTCATTATCTTTCTTTCACCAAAAATAAAACAAGTATTAAATTTCCCTACACATTAAATGACAAACTTGGAAAAAACTAATTGCACGCGTGATCTTGGCGTACTACTTGATAGTAAGTTACATTTTGACATCCACATTGACAACATTATTACTAGAGCTTTTCAGATGTATGGTTTCATAACGCGGTCTTGTAAAGAATTTAAAAAGACTTCTACTTTCCTCTTCTTGTATAAAACTTTAGTCCGTTCTCAGTTGGAATGCGCGGTGCCCATTTGGAGCCCATTTTACGATAAATATAGGCACAGACTAGAAATGGTACAGAAAAAATTTCTTCGTACTACCCATTATAAGTGTTACCATATGATTTCCTATGCAGATCTGATGAAATAGTACAATATATTAAGCTTGGAGCACAGGCGTACGCTGCTGATGGTTATGATGCTGTATGGCATATGCAACAATAGGTTTAATTGTATGGAACTTACAAATAAATTATGTTATGTGGTACCTAGGACTGTTAATCGGCGGGAAGTGTGAGCAACCTGCTTGTTCTACACAGAGAAGTGTAGAACTAATGCTAGGGAGAGAGCTCCTCTCCGCCGATTATTAGAAACGTACAACTCACATTTTTTAAATTTTGATATTTTCGCTCTTAATCAGAGCAAATTTAGAAAACTGGCTTATGTCTTACTTTCCGGTCATCCTTAGTGATGACTGCTTCTTGCTGATGCTGTGTTGTGATTTGATTGGTGACTACAAACTAGATCTGGACGGGAAGCGCTGTCTAGAGTTGGTTAGTGAGACCCTTCCGGTTTATTTTTATTTTCTAACTGTCCCTTTTTGTATACGTCCGTTTCCTTATTTCTTTTAAAATCTATATGATTCCGTGGACAATAGTGTGGGTTATGCGTTTGTTTACTATTATACCTAAGCTAATTATTAATATTGTAACGTATAACTGTTTTTTGTTCCAAATAAAAAAAAATATATATATATAGCGCAATCTAAGCAATTATTTTCATGTCAAACGTGATTTCTCATAGAATAGCGGTATTTTATTCAAACAGTAAATATATTGTGTACATTTTCTTAAAAAGTGTGTCACTCATAAGAATATCTTATTTTTTTTCCGATATGGCAGTAAAATGAAAATTTAATGCAATGTTTTAGTACTTCACTACATAGTATAAAACAAAGTCGGTTCCCGCTGTCTGTCTGTCCCTATGTATGCTTATATCTTTAAAACTACGCTACGGATTTTGATGCGGTTTTTTTTAATAGATAAGAGTGATTCAAGAGGAAGGTTTATATGTATATATTGCACCCGTGCGAAGCCAGGCCGGGTCGCTAGTTAATAATAAACGCTTGTGATTGTAAAATTCAACGACTACGATAGTCCTGACCTCTTCAGGCCTGGTTGGTATAAAAAAGAAGGTACAATAAAGTTTGCACTAGAAAAATCACGATGCGTCACTTTCAAAAGGCTGACATGCGTAATATCTCAGCGTGACGCTCATAGATAATGTTATCAACTAATTATTCTTATCTGCCAAAGCTGCGACTTGCAATGGTGACGATGCAGTGGTGCAGGATGCTGACAGCGGGGAAAGTGACACAGTGCTGATAAACGTAAATGATTCTGGCCAAGATGGATAATCAGCAAATAACGTTCCCAATGCTGGGACACAGGACAGGTCTGTGAGAGGGAGTGGGCCGTAATCTAGCACTCAGGTCCAGTGTCGGTTGGCGGAATTAAAATGTCTCAAAATGTAAGGTATTATGGATATGCCAGTTACCTGAGGCGTCAGACTGAGTAGAGAGAAAGAACGAACCAAGTCGAGTTTGTGATGAAGGATAACCGTGTTTTAACATAATCTTTTAAACGGAACACTCAAGCTTATCTCATTGAATATTTTGCACTAGATTCTAATAATCTGAAAACATTTGAATTGCCATTTTTTATGAAAGAAACAAGATTATGCTTTGGTAAATATTGTTCAGGCAACGAGGATAGTAGGCGGGCTGACTGATCAGAATGGACCTTCTATCTTGTCACCTGTGCACCTGATGACCTCATGATCCTAGGATATTATAACATCGTCAGTAGCGCAGTCACGTAGCTGTATTTTGGGCGAAATCTATATGAATTTTTAGCCTGTACATTCGTTGCGACTGTACCTAAAAAAAAAATTATAATTACCTTACGAAAAATATATTTGAGCCCGAATCCCGGTTTGCATAATTCGCGCATTACTTTAAATCAATTTAAATAATCAGTCCTAATCGTAAAATTATGTAAGTGTTCGGAACTCGATGATATGATAACGAATGTGAATTTGTAATTATCTTATTGAATAAACATTAGCTTATATTTATCTATTTTTAGCTTAACTACTATTTCTATGATCATTTTTGTAGTTACATCGAGTTTGAACGTTGCTGTGTCACACGCCTACCTGTGTGCCATTCTCTTTCTTCATAACTCAACTCAATGTGTTGTAATAACGGCGGGATGCTCAACTCTAATTGATATTATCACTATACGATTTGTTTAGGTCAGTAAGGACGCATTTAGGAAAAGCCCCTTGATATATTTAATAACTTCCCTGTTGTTGAAAATCGGTTTGGTTCACTAAAACCATTACGGGGAAGGTATTTAATGCCTTTTTAGTTTAGAGGACTGCTTCTGCTGAGGATGAAGTCCTGGGTTCGATTCTCAGGTCTGGTAAAATTATATTGGATTTTTTTTTCAGGAATTTCTTAGTAGCAGCCTGAAATTTGTATTTAAGATTGGTAGATGCCAATAGCCTCGCCCAAGCCAGATATTACGTGGGACTTGAACATAGCTGGCAAAATATTGTTATATACTATAGTACAGCTCTGTCTAATCCCTTCTTGGAAAAATAGGCGTGATGTTATTAATAAATACTGATGCACGATGTTTAGACAAAATGACATAACAACATCAAAATAAAGAAAGACTCTGCAATACATTATACATGAAACTTTCTTTTCTATCAAAACCAGTTTTTTAAGTACGCGAAAGCAATCATTAAGTTACATAAAACATAATCAGACACCTCAAGAGAATGTAAGATTACTTAATTGATTAACAACTTTAATTATAAAATAAAAAAATACATTGTTTACAATTAATGTAAATATCTTGTGCGATTGACTTGTGAATTATGGATTAGCAACAAATGAGGATAAAGTTCTAGTCTAGTGCATTTAACACTTTCAATTGTTGAGAATCATTCAGTTACTTGGTACTAATTAATGCACGGTGTAAACAGACCCTTCATGAGGCTGTCAACCAAGCATTCTGTACATCAAACTAAATAACTCTAGATTAAAAAATATTTCCGGGAAACAATTGTTTTTTGGGGTAATATCACTGTTTATGGTAGGAGTCAATGTAATGCACTCAAAACAATTGTGCTGATGGATGCAATTAATACTACAGGGGTCATGGAGTTATTTTAATTAAAGTTATCAAGTTTAGATTAGAAAGATGGGGAGAACAAGGGTCTTTTGACACCCAATATGTAATGAGATTTTAATACACGCTAGTGGTGAACTAGGCGCTGAACTAGTTGTATAGTAATGACTATACAAATAGTTCAGCTGACCACCAGAGTGTATAGTTTCATCGTTTTACTGCGAAACTGTTCAACATCTATAATCTTAAACCTAATCCCATAAGTGACAGTATAAGTTTAGTTATAAACCATGAAAGTTAAAACAGTATCTATAATCTTCTTTGTGACTAGCTTTTGCCCACTGCACATGCCATCTGGAGGTCAAAAATTATCCCATGGGAACATACTGCTAGAATAAAAAGTACTGTAAGTCTTAATCAAGGTCATGGTCTAGATATATGCAAATTTTTATCCATATCTGTGTCGGTAAAGGGAACAGATAGATAGTAAATTAAGAGTTCACCATTATCGACAGCCTAACTCCACCCACTGCTGGGTGTCTGGTACATTGGTAGGTGGATCTCTCTTTGTGCCATTCTCCATGCTCCTGTGCCTGCAGTCAGTCAGGACTTTTGGTAACCATAATAATCCAACTGCTTAATTTGTAAAAGGGATTTTACTTTTTCAATAAATTAAAAGAAGGAAAAAGGAAAAATCAGAATAAATGAATCATTCAATAGGTGGTTGAGGAAAATATTAGTGTCTACAAAATCAATGTTCATACACAGTATATGTGAACAAACATGGATTTTTTTTTTGGAAATAAGGATGCAATTATTGAGATTTTTATTGCAGTTCTTGAAGCATTTATTTCAATAAAACTACTATTAGCAAATTTGGACTGCCTAGGTCCATCAACTGGATGAAGTTTTCCCATTTCTTAGAATAGTTATTTATGGAGATGCATGTTCAAAAAATATTTAACTTTTTTAAATATTTATATGTTATGTTAATGGAGTAGCCAAAATGAGTCAAATATTTATTGAGAGGGTGGGATTAAGGGCATGTAATAATATACTGTTTAAAAAAATACAGTCATGTTTACCTACTGGTAATGCAGGACAGATGACTGAAAGGTCATTATTTTATCATGTTAGCAGAAGTTTGAATGCTCCTGAAATGAGGAACTTTATTCATTTTGACATTACCACCCATAGTTTAATTAAAGCAGTTCTTGAGTAACAAGCATAGCTGAATGTGTTACACTTACGAAGTATTGTGACATAAAAAAATAGTTCTCAGACCGCAAGATACCGAAATCCACTAATTAGAAACCAGTTTCTCAATTCTCAGAACCAAAATTTTCCTACTCAAGACTGCAAAGCAATATCACGATTCAGAAAGAAATAATCAAAAGAAATGTATCAAAACAATAGAACCATTATACAACATAGAATTGGTGAACTATACTTTCACCGGTTCTTAAAAGATGATTGTTATCTCCGAAATTGTAATGTGATGACAAAAAAAAAATCAGACAACTTCGAAATTATTCGTCGTTTTTCTAACATAACATTACACTTACCTGAGTTAATTACGCGCGAACGGACGTCAGCTATACTATGAAATCACTTAAACAGCCTGAATTCCGATAAGGTTTTGATAAAAGTAAATATTATAACAATCTTTGTTCCGAGGTTCCGCGCGTTCGTACACACAATATGGTCACCGCGACACAGTTGCTCATGTGATATTTACAGCTGATGTGTAAAAAATGAACAAATAAACACGCACGCGACACTATTTGAGCAATATCCACTACGAAATCGAGTGTTCGTTTTAATATTGTTATTCGATCGGTTGGCAATCGTCACGAAATTCTTTTGAATTGATTGATTTGGTTGTTCCATTCATGTTGGAACAGTTCGTTCGAGAATGTTATTGAATGAATGAACTATAACGGAACGCGTTCGGTTTATTGTTCAAAAAATTACTGTTACCAGTAGAATTAAATGAGATTCTAAATAATTTATGAAAACATTTTGTAAAAGATTTTTTTTTGTTGATGATCTTTTATAGTTCACTCTACTCACTCTCCACCATCCAGGTTTATTTACAAAAAATATGAAAAAGTATGGAAGAAGAAGATATGCTGCGCGGACCCCAAATAAATTACTTATTTATTATTTACCACCATATTATACTGGGATGAGAGCAGGAGAATGATGATGATTTATAAACAAAGTACTAATTATGTCTCAGAGTTGTTTTAGTGTTAGTTATTATTATTTCCAAAGCATTTTGTTTCAAAGAGTATAATAATAATAAGCGAGATTTGTTTGAACGCAACCATGAACGCAACGCAACAAAATTACAGAAGTTAGCGTTCCAGTTTTTTAAAATTTTGTCAACATCTCTAATTTATTTTTATTGGCTTTCTCTTTTTCGTCGCTAAAGTCTCTTCTGTTAGAAAAAGATAACAAATATAAATTTTGCTCAAAACACGAAATAAAAAGTCTATGTTTATTTGTGGTTCTCTGTGTGTTTACGTTGTCATGAATGATGAATTTAATTATTTACATAGAGTCACAATAAAATAGATAAAATAGATAAACTGAATTATTGTACTGCGCTTGACAAGGAACCTAAAATATATGTCTATCTAAAGCAAGTAATAACAGATTTTAGATTTACAACAGAAAGCTAGAAATATTGGAAAAAATAACCTGCAAAAATGGACGACCAAGATCAAAAACCGAAAACGGAAGATAAAATCGAATTTAAGAAGCCTGTGCTATTTGGGCGCATCGGAAAATTGCCGAAAAAAGTAAAGAGTGAGTCAGAAAAAACATCAGAAGAAAAACAAGAGGAAAAACCAGTCGAAAAGAGTTCAGAATCGACATCACAAAGTTCTCTACCACCAGCGGTACTATTAAAAGAATTATCAACGCCTATACCTTACAAAGAGCCGAAATGGTCCGGGATTTGCCCAGATGGTGAGTATTAGCAGGCATTTACTCTGAATGTTACATTCTTCTAGAATTTTGGTACTGTACTCCAGATTCATTCTTTGTTTCTTCAATATTATTGTGCTTGCTACTATAAAAACTATTTCCTTCCAGGTCCAGAGTATGCCTTGGAGGTGCTAAAATCAGGAATGATTGTAGACAAGGTTGACTTGATGAATAAACCATTCTACGTGTTTGGCCGACTCGCCAACTGCGATGTGGTGATGGCACATCCAACTATATCCAGGTAAGGCTTCCATAATTAGCCTACAACACTGCAACTTCCTCTGACAGAGAGAAATCCTGTTTCCCAGCAGGATAATCTCTTAACCTGCTGGAAAACAGGATTCCTCTCTGTTGTTTTATTAATTTTCTGCATTATTTGTTTCAACCTTCAGCATCAACACAAGGTTTACTAACCCTAAGAAATTCAGTTCAAGATTTTCTAAAGTGAATAAAACTATTTTTTTTTTTGAGCTTTTGGATTGAAAGTTTTTATTGACTGTATAGAATAAACAACTTAAAGAGAAGAATAAAATTACTCTGCAATTTGTCTAAAATAATAACTCCGAAATAATGTCAATTATAATATTAATTTACTTAACTAGCTGTTGCCCGTGTTCACTTTCGTACATGTGAAATCATTATAAAAAAAAAAATTAATTCCTTTTTGAATCATATGAGTTTTTGTTATAAGTGCTGTATATATTTATTTAAGCTGTTATTTTGACATTACAAACAGACGCTTCAATTTTATTTATTGGTATAAATTAGCTTTGTCGTTGGCCAAAACTTCAGCTCTTTTTGACTGAAGCCAAATGTTTGTTTGAATGTGACTGAAGCCAAAGATAGATAAACTATGGATACCTGAGGATTAAAGCTAGTATCCTGTGATACTAGCTTTAAACTAGATATGTTATGGTAGTACATTTTGGAAGGCCCACTATGTAGGTCTTCACAATGTGGGTTGACAACCTGGTGAAAGTTTGAGGACTCTGCTAGATGAGGGATGCACAGGCCTATCTTAATATATTTTCAACTTTTTCAGGCACCACTGTGTCCTCCAGTACAAGGCCTTTGCAGAAGAAGGGGAGCCTCCCTGTGGTTGGTACCTGTTCGACCTGGGCAGCACGCACGGCACATTCCTCAACAAAGAACGCTTGAAGGCCAGCCATTACACCCGGGTGAGGGTCGGCCATCAGATCAAGTTTGGCAACAGTACGAGGACTTACGTTATGTTGGTGAGTTCATTTTAACTTTAATTAGTTTTAAAATCATGTTTGTGTGTGAGTTAACACAACATCACACCTGTAATTCCCGAAGGGTTAGGCAGAGTTTTACCTAATAGTACACCCACTGATCACCAGTTATATTTAAGTACAATGTAAAAGGGGGCGACCCTATTGCCATTTACCGGGCACAAGTCCAAACTCCGTGGCTGCTACTAAGAAATTTCTGATGGGAAAACCTAATAAGACTGCTCAACCTGGGAATCAAACCCGTGACCTCATTCTCAGCAATCGCGCTTGCGACCACTAGACCAACAAGGCAGTCTGTTAGATGTTTTCTTGGACCAATAGAAGTTTAATTTCATTCTAACTTTATTTACACTAGTGCACAGTTTATATTCGGTTGCGAACCGCGCTCTGGCCGGTCTGTGTTGGCTCTTAGGCTGAAATCTATTGACCAAACTTGAACTTTATTCAAACGGTGTTTCATTAGCAACTGAACCTCATTTGTATGAAGTTAGTGTTCATAATCGAGTGAAATGTCTGATCAAAGTCGCTTATAGCGAGAGTGTACGCACATATTCGGCCGCTTAACAACTGTCATTACTATAAAATCATGTCCAATAGGGTCCAGATTTCGACTGCGAAGGCGAATCAGAGCTGTCAGTGACGGAAATCAAGAGGAGGTCTCAAGACATGAAGCTAGAGCGAGACAGAATGATTACAGAAGCCATAGAACAGAGGGAGAGGGATAGAAAGGAGGAAGAGAAGAGACGAGAGGAGCAGGGCATTGATTGGGGAATGGGTGAGTATATAAGCCATTTCTTCCATTTCCATACTCACGACGACAACAGAAAACGTATTATGCGTTTAAGGTGATTTCAGATTAGCGCATTTTCGGCGTGTAAGTATAGTAAGATCGTTTTTGTAAGTGCGTCTACGCGCGCCTTTTGTTTCATGCGTGACTCGTACGAGCGTTGACGTGCAAGTATAAGCGTGTGCCACGAACACTTCCGCGCGCTCACGCTACGCGAACTCGTTACGTTCGATTTTTTTAAGCGTGCTCGGTACGAGCTTATTTTTTTTTTTTTTGTCTCTATTCGCTTACAATCCGTCACTATTTATTAGGATATTAAGTAATTTCTTTGTCGGGTTAGATGTCTTGCCTGGTATGCGCCCTATGACACAACCTCTTACTTAAAAAGCATAATGCTAAGATTGTGCGATAAAATCTTGTGGAATTTTGTGTTTTAGCCTGCGGGTTCCTTTTTTATCCATGAGATGGTTTGCCAAGATGTTTGGGTGACGAGTTATTCTTTCCTTGTATGACTTGATGTAGCTTTTTATTTCTTCTTTGACTGGAAGTATCTTCAGATCATGGTGTAGTGCTTCATTTGGGACAAACCATGGGGAGTTTGTGATTGTTCTCAGAAACTTGTTCTGAAAGCGCTGTATGATCTCTATGTTAGAGTGTGATGCTGTTCCCCAAAGCTGGATGCCATAGGTCCATATAGGCTTGATTATGGCTTTGTATAAAAGGATTTTGTTTTCCAGGTGTAATTGTGAACTTCGGCTAATTAACCAGTAGAGCTTTCTTAGTGTCAGTCCAAGTTGCTTCCGTTTCGTGAAGATGTGTTTTTTCCACGTGAGGCGTCTGTCAAGGTATAAACCAAGGTATTTAACATGTTCAGCTTGAGGCACTTGTATTCTATTTAACTGTACTGGTGGGCATGTATCCTTTCTCCTAGAAAATGTGACATTTACTGACTTGGTCTCGTTTGCTTTTATCCTCCACTTTTTGAGCCAGAGGGCTATGTCATCGAAACAGGTCTGCAGCATAGCTGACGCTACTTTATGGTCAGTATGGGATACCAACACAGCTGTGTCATCCGCAAAGGTTCCTGTAGTCGCTACATTTGATATTGGGAGGTCCGCAGTATGAATCAGGTACAAAATCGGTCCAAGCACACTGCCCTGAGGTACCCCAGCAGCGATAGGGTATAGCTTTGATAATGCGTCTCCACTCTGCACGAAGAAGTATCTATCTCTCAAGTACGACATCAAGATGAGGAAGATGTTACTTGGGAAGCTGTTTTTGATTTTATAGAGGAGACCTTCATGCCAAACCCTATCAAATGCTTGAGAAATGTCAAGGAATGCAGCAGCACAATATTCCTTATCTTCGAAAGTGTTGTGAATTTTACTGACGAGCCTGTGCACTTGGTCTATAGTGCCATGTCTTTGTCGGAACCCAAATTGATGGTCGGGTATTAAATGTTTTTCCTTAATTATAGGCATTAAGCGTGATAACATGAGCGATTCATAAACTTTAGACGCTATTGGAAGCAGACTTATTGGTCGGTATGACTTCGGGTATTCAAGTGGTTTGCCTGGTTAGCTGTTTTTCATTGAGGTGGAAAAAAGAAAAGTCTTGACATAGCGTTGTAAATTGACAACAGGAAGTTCAGGCCAGAATCTGGAAGTTGTTGCAAAATCATGCTAGTTATTAAATCGTAACAAGGGCTTTTTTAGGTTTAACATTTTTTATCGCTCTAATTAGTTCCTAAACATCGCGATGGAGCTGGTGGATAAGTCACAATTCAGCTGAACTTCTCGCTGGACTTCTTCTTTGTGCTCTGGGGGCCCCTCATAGGAGTGAGGCTGAAATACGTCTTTTAAATGTTCCGCAAATGTTGTGCATTTTTCTTCGTCATTTCGAGCCCAGCACCCGTTAGCTTGCCGAAGTGGGGGAGACACCGTTTTAGGCCGCTTTAGTTTTTTGGTAGCTTTCCACAGTGAGTAGTCGGTAGCAGCAGTAGCATCAAGGTTGCTCAGGAACGCCTGGACACTATTATTTCTGTCCTCGTCTAAAAGCTTTTTGAGTTTCCTAACAGCGTGGTTTAATTTATTTTTATCGTTAGGGCATCTAGATTTTTGCCATTGTTTCCTTAGTCACCTTTTTTCAGTTATTTTATCCAGTATAGTATGGGATATAGATTTTTTGTTATTCTTGAAGTTGTTGGTAGGAGTAGATTGCCAGGCAGCAGTTTGAACTGAATCATTGAAGAATTCTATTGCTGCTACTATATCGATTTCTGATTTTAAACTGACTGTAGGCGTCAGGGCATGATTGACTATTGACCTGAATATTTCCCAATCTGTCTTTTTGGTGTGAAGGACGCAGGTTTCTGTAGTTTCTTTGAAACTGCTAAATAATGTGACTAAGACTGGTGAGTGGTCGGATGATAGCTCATAGCTGCTCTGGCACTGGAAGTAATCTTTCGAGACACCTTTAACAGCACAGAAGTCTAGGTACTTTCTTTCTGTCGGTAGGCCAGTAAGTGGGCTGACCTGATGATATGATTTCCATTTTTAGTTTTTCGACAGTTTTAAGTAGCTCCCGGCCCCTAGGAAGGGTCAATCTTGTGCTCCAATAGCTATGCTTCGCATTGAAGTCTCCACCAGCTATGAACCGATCGCCGAGAGAATTGAAGAGCTCAGTGAACTCCTCCTGTTTGATAATGTGTTTCGGTGGGCAGTAGAGAGCTGACACAGTAACGAGGCTTACCCAATCTTCAACTATTACAGTTGTTGCTTGAATTGATGCTTTGCAGTACGGTACTGATTCATAATGTTTTAATTTGCTTCTGATTGTTATAGCTGATCCACCATGTGCTTTCCCGTCAGGGTGTGTAGTATGATAAAGCTTATATCCAGGGAATTCCATATGGCTTTTAGAAGTGAAATGCGTTTCAGATATTAACATGATATCAATATTATGTTGGTGTAAAAAAAGTTTTAACTCCTCAGAGTGTTGTGACAGGCCATTTGCGTTCCAGATACATAATGCTAGTGTATTAAATTTAGAAGCACGGACATGAGATCACCCAGCATCTTAGTTATTAGCATCATCTGGTTCATGAGTGTCTGCATAAATTCCTTAATGTCAGGTGACGGGTTTGGCTTTGATTGAGGTAGGTGTGTTGTTGTTTGGGTTTCTTTAGTTGTTATACCGGTTGTTATTTCTGCGTATGATTTACTGCCTGTACTTTCATATCGGCTATTTTTGGCCGTACCATTATTTATTTCCTGTGTGTCTTTGCTGCGTTGGGTTTTTGGTCTCAGAGGGGGATACTTAACTTTTTGCAATTCCTTATAGACCGAGCAACCTTTGTAATTTGCGGGGTGGTTTCCTTCACAAAGTATGCACCGCACATCATTGGATCGCTCTTTCCTCGCGTAGTCGAGAGTAGCGTGTGCTCCAGCGCACTTGACGCATCGGGGTTGGCGATGACAGAATATACGCGTGTGTCCATATCTCTGGCAGTTAGAGCATTGCGGGATCTCTCTTTTTGGTCTTGGTGGTTCAAATACAACGCAGCAATGGAGAAGGCGCTTGACGTTATAAATGTTTTTATTATTTTGGTTTGGCTTAAGGTCTATGTAGTGCAGTGGTAGAGGTGTTTTAGTTTTTCTATCTTTTATATTACAGATATTTGTAACATTGTGGTCTAATTCTTCGAGTGCCACTTTTATTTCGTTGGTGTCAGTAGTCTGATGGATGTTTTTAAGGACTACTCGAAAGCTGCTTTCTTCTTTGGGTTTGTACGTCTAGAATTCAGTTTCGCGTTTTTGAAGTTCCTTGTAGATTTTTGTGTATGCTTCTGTGGTTTTTGGTTGTATTTTCACTTGTTCCCCACGGAGGATCTTGATTTCGTACTGGTCAGTGACTGTGGCATTCAGCATGTCATAGAGTGGCTGAATGTTACTAACTTTGTCTACGAACAATGGAGGTGGTTTGATGGGCTTTTCGGAAGAATTATTTGTGACATCAAGGCCAGAGAATCGGTTGGAGGTAGTAATGGGAGCTCTCAGCCAGTAGCTATTTAATTTAGTTTGCTTTTGGCTAGTTGGTAGTTCTTCAGGGCTACGGGGTCTTTTGCGTCCCGGTACTTCAACACAGTTTTCGTCTTCAGGATCATTTTCAGTCTACTAGGTCTATCGTCGTGCTGGCGTAGCTACTAGGTATTGTACCACTACAAGAGCTTGATCTGGGTCGACTAATAAATAGGCTTTTATGAAATATTTGCTGGCTTAATATTTTAGTCGTTTTCGCACTATTCTTTTTTGAATTTTCTGTTTGGCAATCCATGATTCTGGGGTAATTTAACTTTTTAAGTGACAACACTGCTTTGAAGTTGACATTGACACTTTATCTTTAACAGTGACATTTTCAAAGAGACACAAATAAAAAAAACGTTTAATATTATGAATTTAAGTGGGTAGATGGTTTTCACTGGGAGAATTTTGAAACTTTCGATTAGTTTTTTTTTGTGGTTTTAGTTGTTAGCACACTAGATAAAATTAACAACGAGCTTATACGCGCTACAAAATACGCTAGTCTGAAACCGCTCTTAGGAAGAGCCGTAACGAGCGTTGTTTTATCAGTGGTGAGTCGCCTTTTTATGAATTTTCATGTAATTTACGCCTTATTCGGTCGACGTAAAATGAGTCCAGACTTTTATATTAAACCGAATTACGCGACTTGTAACTTACATAATTACGCTTGTTTGTGTAAACGAATGGTCCCAAATATCTCTAAAACAGTTTTGTTGTTGTTACAGTTTCTGTAAATGTTTTGTATCTCATTATCCTTCGATGTTATTTAGGCGAGGATGCCGAGGAGGAGGCAGACCTGGCGGAGAACCCGTACGCCGTGACGGCCAACGAGGAGCTATACCTCGAGGACCCGAAGAAGACGCTGCGCGGCTATTTCGAGCGCGAGGGGCACGAGCTCACCTACAACTGTGACGAGAGAGGCGTGGGGCAATTCATGTGCAGGTAACTAATATTCCGCCCGCGGTTTAGCCCGCTTAAAATCATTTTTTTATATCTTTTTTTTATTCTTATTTCATCATCATTCATAATCATTCTCTTGCCCTAATCCCAATTCATTTGTGGTCGGCGCAGCATGTCTTCTTCCATACTTCTGTATTACTCGTCATCTCATCATAATGACACAATCTGATGTATTACTCAAAATCGGTTTAGTAGTTTTTTTTTTTTGTTCGCAGTCGATGACACTAGGGCCTCAAGGCTCGCCCCTATTACATAGAACTTAAAAATAACTGGTTATTTCGCCCGCCCGTACGGCGTAAGAAGCTACATCTCTGCCTAACCCTTCGGGGAAATTCTGGCATGGCATGATGTTATTTTATGTAAATTAACAATTTATTTAAATAAATCGGGACTTTTCCCGTACTGACGCTTAATAATTGATAACTCAAGGGTTGAGTTAAATGGTTGGAAGATTATTGTATGAAGCCTGGCCTACCTAATTTTCACCATTCTATTTCATTTTCAAAATATGTCAGAAACGTGACGTTTTAAAAGATTTTTGTCTCATACAAAACTTTTAATTTCATCAGCTATTGATTGTGTGTTATTTAATGTGTGAACACATACTTTAGACTACAATTATAAAATAACCACACTGTCCTACCCAGGGTGGAACTACCGATCGACGACGCGCGAGGCAACCCGGTGGTCGCCGAGGTCATCCACAGGGGGAAGAAGAAGGAGGCCGTGGTCGCGTGCGCGCTGGAGGCTTGCCGGGTGCTGGACCGCGCAGGGCTGCTGCGCCAGTCCAAGCATGGTGAGGATCTACTGGATACTATTGTCCCAAAGCCGAGTTTTAGGCTAAGCTCTAGGGGGATAAAAGTATCACTGTTCTGTAACACATGTTCATCTTGATTTGTATCTAAAGAAACTCGAATTTAAAATCACGAGTTCCGGGGTAAAAATAACCTATTCTATTTCCTAATTCAGGTCATGGTCTACCCATGTGCCATTCAGTGCCATATTTGATGCAAAACCGTTGACCCGTTGAGGCATGATTGATAAACAAATCAACACATACAGATTTTTACATCACACTACTATTGTGAATGCGAAAGTTAAAGCGATGTAGCGCTGAAAAGGTCGGACGGTTTGGTTGAGATTTAGTACACAAATACACCTGGAATAAAACGTTGGCTGCTAAAAAAGCGGTCTGCTACTACCATTACTACTTCATCCCCAGAATCCCGTCGACGGAAAGAGCGCGACTGGTCGGCGGACGACTTCTACGACTCGGACGACGACACGTTCCTGGACCGCACCGGCAGCGTCGAGCGGAAGCGGAAGTTGCGCATGCAGAAACTCGGCGCCGCCGAGAGAGAGCACGACAAGCCTAGGACTTATGACGACTTGGTAAGTCGAAATCTAGGTTTCCGTCCCCAAAAGCTGTAACCAGCGCCTTATTACTAAGTTTACGTCGTTTTGTCTATATCCGAAATAAATAGACTACAGTGGCGAAAGTTCCATACAACTCAATTCCCACCGGATTCCCTTTAAATAATGGCACAGTCAGTATGCTATAGACAAATAATATAATCACATTAAAGATATGTACTGCGGCTTACCTCTTACAAAAATTGACCCTTCGCTACTGATAGACGCTATATGTTTCAATTCTAAAAAAAAAGTCTTTTTCTCGACATGTGTCTCTCTTAGGTCTTCACCAGGTTGAGTGCCACTTGCACGTCATAAAACTGCAAGGTCTATTTTATATCTACTATTTAGTAGGGAGAGCGACCCGCCCGGCTCCGCACGGCGCGACCACGGCGCGCACGACACTAAAACTGTCCTATCTTCGAACCTGGAACTAACCTTACACGTTCACAAAATGTCATTGATATCGGGGTAGATGAATTTTCAGATAAACGTGTACGAACAAAGTGACACGTGTTATTTATTAATATTATACAGTGTGAATTTTACAAGTGGGCGTGGCTGGCCAAATCCGTACTATGAGGAATAGCGAAAAAACTCAAAAGAGTCTCGAGCGTTTGATTAAAACTGTATCATTAGATTTTTGGAAAATCAATATTGCTAGCCAGCCCCTGTAGCATGACCACCGTAGACAAAGATTTCTTTGACGGAAGAATCGACAAAATGACAGATAGTGGTCATGCTACGGGGGCTGGAATCGAAGCCGCGGGTTTTGAAAAAACATACTATATTATTACACCATTCGATAGTGTCGCTAATAGGGATCAAATTCACAAAAGTGCAATACCTACACGGTCAAAATGTATGGAATAACTAATTTTTTTTTCTTAATAACCGATGACAAAATTTTAGTTGGGGGGTTCAGAATGATGTACTGAATACATGGTACCCTTTTTCCGTCAGTGTCTCTTCCACCCTGTATAGCTGGTAGGGAAATAATATATTAGGTCTTTACCTATGAAATTGGAGATTTGTATGGAAATTTTAAAAGCAAAAAATTTTGTATTTTTTTTTATTTTAGCTTATCTAGTTTTTTTGTCTTTCCGATTTGACGCAAGTGCTTCAATGTCGTTTTGACACTAACTCCAAGGCCCGCAGCAAGCTCAGCCGTAGATTGAGTTGGATCCTTTTCCACTACCGCCTTCAATTCGTCGTTGTCGACAATGGTTACCGACCGACCGGCTCATTCTTCAACTCAAAATTTCCAGATTTAAAACGATTGAACTAATAATGGACCGTGTTTATGCAAGCAGTATTAGACCCGTACACGTCGTTAATGTTTCGTGTTGTTTGCGCAGCGGTATGTCCACGTAGGAACTCATATTCGAAAATTGTACGAATTTTCAGTTTATCCATGGCGCCTAAAACTACCACAATTTCACAAAAACAAAAAACTATCTAAAAACAAATGAATGAAATTGAAATTAAAAGAACACGGCTTTCGAATAAAATTTATTTGAATTACGAATTGCGCGCCAATCCACAGATAATTAAATCTGAAAATGCTGGTTATTAAATCTCCAATTACATAGGTAAAGACCTATTATTAGTCACAATTATCTACGCTGTCGGGTTAAAGATTTAACCTTAAAAGCAAGTATTAAAAAAAAAAAAAACATTTGAAAAAGTTCTAATTTTGACCTGCAGTATCTTCGTAACTAGAGACTGGTTTCCAGGTATGGTACAGAACAAAAAAAAATCGCAATTATGGGGAGAAAAAGTGGGTTTCACCTTCATTAAGGGTCTATTTATTTACACTCTTTATTTACTGGGAATTGTTGTGGTAAAGCGATGCAATTAGATGCAATTGAGTTCGACTATCCAACAGTTTGACTCGCAATTACTAAATATAATTTATCTTTTACGTTACAGTTAAAAGAAATAACAGAAATCGAGAACAAGATCTCGTCTGAAGAACAAACGCTGGAGAAGCTGCGGTCTAGCCCAGCAGAGAGCCAGCAGGGCGGCGAGGATGAAGACGAGCTGGAGCAGTACATGAGAGGCCTCAGCAAGCAGGGCCACAGCATGGCGCAGAGGGCCGAGATCTCTAAGACGAGGGTAACAACTATAACTGTTTTTCACTTACAATGAAGTTCTATGAGCCCGGTTATTTAGTCAACCAATTTTACTAAGGGTACGTCGCTCCATGTAAAATACTGATATTCAGCTGCATCTGGTTAGACTGGAAGCTTATGCGAATATCGTTTCAATTTTTGTCTCTATTGTCGCACCTAAAATTCACATACTGTGTTATTCAACAGTAAGATACGTTGGTCTACTTTTTCGTGGTGGTAAAGCTCAAATCACAGTCCGGACTGAGTTAAATCAGTTTTTACAGGCTGATTTTTATGTTAGCTCATCATCTGCTTAGCCTTTTCCCAACTATGTTGGGGTCGGCTTCCAGTCTAACCGGATGCAGCTGAATACCAGTATTTTACATAGAGCGACTGTCTATCTGACCTCCACAACCCAGTTATCGGACTGGGTAATACGATACCCTTTGGTTAGACCACCGCGCGGTGGTCTCGGTGAGTAAAAATCCCACGCTCCCCAGTATTTACGTCAGAAAAAAGTACTTCTGCCTAACCCTTCGGGGGAACAGACGTCATGTTATAATAATATGTTGTTCAACAGATGGGCATTCGGAAGATGAAGGCGGAGCTGTCGAAGACACAGCGTCTGGCCGAGCTGGCGCGGCCGGCGCACCTGCCGCCACTGATCAAGAAGGACGACAAGCTTCACATCAAGCAGGACAACTCCGTCGTCTATGGGAAGAGGTAAGGATTCATAAGTCACACTCAATAGGGGAGGTCGGTCAAAGCTTCTTGTAAATGACAAGTCTATAGCTAGCGGTGGCGAAGGTTCCATATAACTCGATTCCTACTGGCTTCCCTTTGAAAAATGGCACAGTTAGTATTCTATAGACAAATAATATAATCACATTAAAGATTATGTACTCCGGCTTACCTCTTACAAAAATTGACCCTTCGCCGCACTGATAGCTAGGTCCCAATCTGAACAATGAGGTCAAGACATTTAGAAATATAAGTGACTTATACAGATGTTCAACCAATGACAAAGATTGGAACGCTAGCGCCGTTAGTATCACAGTTACTATACCCATTATAGTTGGTGCTTAATAAGACAGCGGTCTTGATCTTTTGCAGAATCGATTTTAATTAGCTAGCGAAATTCCGTTGGAGTAGCGGAAATATTTCAAGTTCTACACTTAGGTCATTGACCACAAATCATTCATATCTTTCGATTTTGTTTAGATAATTATCAAGACCCGTCAGAATCCGGTTATTAGTTTTGACCTTGCATTTTCCTAAGAGTCCAAAACAGAAAACTAAACAGGGTGGTAGGGACACCGATGCGCAAACGGGTTGCCACGTATTCAGTATATCATTTTGAACCCCGCCCCCCCACACATAGAAATTTACCCGTCAAAATGCCTGCCAGGGCTGCGCGACTGTTCGAAAGAGATACCGCGGCCCTGGAACACGAAGGGCAAAGAAGGAACATGGATGGGTTTTAGTCAGTACAAGTCTGACACTCCCTTCCGCTCCGCCCAGAGTGGGGGGGTCATTTGATGATACCACATCCGAAAAAAAAAAAAAAAACCGTCAAAATGTATGGAACAGCTGATTTTTTAATACAAAAGGTTGTTCATAATGATGGGTACAATGAGCCCTTGTCTTCTCAAGTTTAAGGCCAAACAATAACGAATGCCGAATGCAGTCACAAACATAAACAAAGCTATATAATATGCTTCTTTTTCATTTGATTGTTGATTGTTGTTCTTTTTCAGAATAAGACTAAAAGAAGACACAGAAAAAAAAACAAAAATACGGAAAGAAGTTAAACAAGAAGAATCAGAATTTGTCGAAGAGGTGGATTCAGATGATGATTCAGAATCCACCAACACGAAGAAAGAATCCAGTTCGGAAGCACTGCGCACAGACGCGGAGAAGACTCAAGAAGATGTGCAGAAGGAGACAGAAGATAAAGAAATCAAGAAGATGTACGGCCCCATGCGGCCGCCGGAAAACTATGTGATACCAGAAGATTACTTCGATCAAGAAACTGATAGAGATCTACCTGAAATTATGGAAAAGGAGTAGTTTTATCGTTGTTAAGTCTAAATATAATTGTTTAAATAAAACTTTTTAATTATTTTTGTCTAACCTTAACCGGGATGCAGCTGACGTATGTGTGCTACCTGAGGAATTCATAATAGAACTCTTTGAACATATGATATGAACACGCTCAATGACTCATTTCTGTATACCCCACTTCTGGCATAGCACCTCCACATGTCCGAAGAGAAGTCGCAAGCGCAGTGGAGAAATACACAATCAGGAGACGGATACCAGACACCCAATACGGCGCCCAACTGCCGAAACAACGGCTTAAAAGCAGGCACAGTTTTCTTTAAAACCGCACCGTCCCTATCACGAAACCCCCCGACGCGCGATGTAAGCTGTGGGAAAATAGCTGTTCCCCTCCCACTCACTCATACTATAAGCCAGACGACTTGCCAGTCTTTCTAGTCTATTCACAATTTAATATATTAATTCAGTTGAAGAACGTATCACCATAAGTAACTGCTGTCTCCGTAATGGTCGTGAGACCCATTAAAATTCGGTCAAAATCACAGTTTTTACCTTTCGTCAAATACTTGCTTTTAGATTTTCAGATTTAGTAATTTTTTTTTTTTTTTAAATTTGTTCTGTCTACTAAAAAGAAAAGATATTACATGAAAAGAAAAGCCCCACAAATCACAATTGCTTCATACAATGTACATTCTTTCAATTATGAACGCTTCTGAAATTAAGAGGGTCCCATTTCGCCAATGCTCTTTCCCAAATATAGGTAAGCATTATATGCCCGTTGCAGCATCCATGTGCGGGTAAACCGACCGGTGTCCGCATGCCGACTGGCTCCGGACACCGGTACGGTCCAGTTGCCCCGTTTGAGGCAGTTGTATAATTACTACCGCATGGGATCACAGTGCATCACATCGTATAATCCGAATTGGTGCATCTTCTCCTAAAGTTATTCAGGTAGTGGAATCGGGATCTCAGAACAATATGATCTCTTTACCTAAATGGTTATAAGACCGTGTTGAAATCCTCTTCTACAATATCCAGTTCATCAGATACTAAGCGAAACACATCGGTTACTCTAAATGCTGCGGACATCGAAAGAAATGGTTTATTTTCATATAAATTAAATGTTTCAATTTTATTTCAGGACCTACATTATTTTTTATTAGTTTTTTAATGACCGGGAACGGCGCGAACAAGGTCCAGGCTGGTGGTGGTCAGGGCTCCAGAGAGAGGCGCCTCTTGGCTATGAGTGGCGTATAGTTTGGTTTTTACATAAAGTCATTGATGTAGCCCCTAATATTTGAGCTTCACAAAATGTTCGCCGGCCTCCTAGCTTTTAAGCCGTTTTCTTTTATAGTAATTTTATGTTTAGGAATTATTGTTTTAAAATGTTTTTGTGAGACTACCTCATTGGTGTAGTGATCACAAGTGGCCGCGTACCGGCTAGCGTAGCGTGGGATGTTCCCCCAGCTAGATAAGGTGGACAAACTTTAATAGGTGGCTGGGGCAGACTGGACGCAGAAAGCGGAGTACAGGGTGGACTGCGTTAGGCTGAGTTAATTAAAGTAAGGTTCCGTTGATAAGATTGAGATTCGATTGGAGCGAATTTTGGACTCATCTGTCGGATAAATAAAACCGGCCAAGTGCAAGTCGGACTCGCGCATGAAGGGTTCCGTACCATCGTAGTAGAGGAATCCCTTTTTATTTTTAATTAGTTGTTATAACGCTAACAGATAAAATACATATTCTGTGATGACGGATCATGAGATACAGCCCGCTGACAGACAGACGGACGAACGAACAGCGGAGGCTTAGTAATAGGGTCCCGTTGGTTACCCTTCGGGTACGGAACCATTAAAAGGAATTCAAAGTAATGATTTTATTAGGGTTACATGAGTAGATAGTATTGTGTGTACTGTGCGGGTCCAGCAAGGGGAACATTACAGATTGATTATGTATTACGTAAAAATAAATTGAAATACCATTTTTTTTTCTAGTTTTATTTATTACCAATGATAGACAGTGCAGTGCGAATTGAATCCTTACTGTTCGCCTTCTAGCCTGACCAGGTGCGGCTGTCTGTCAGTAATGCACACAGAGCGACTGCTAAGTGCTGTCTGGCTTAGAGACCAACTACTGGTGAATACCGGTGTCTTATTAAATCCGTTTGTGCTACGCTGTAGCATAATCCAAGCAACATCGTAGCATAGTTCGAGCTACACCGTAGCATAGTCTGAGCTACGCCGTGGCATAGTCTGAGCTACGCCGTGGCATAGTCTGAGCTACGCCGTGGCATAGTCTGAGCTACGCCGTGGCATAGTCTGAGCTGCGCCGTGGCATAGTCTGAGCTACGCCGTAGCATAGTCTGGCTACGTCATAGCATAACGTTAGCTACGCCTTTGTGTAGTGTCTATTTGTTTTTGACATTTCCATCAACAGGTTTCATCACCCCAATTATTTGAGCATATGGCGATTCTTCACGTCTGGGTGGTTGACTGACTCCATGCGCCAAGCTGAGATCCGCATATACAACTTCATTAACGGTGGCCTGGAAAAAAAATACCTGTATGAACATAGTCTTAACATACAACATAAAGCCTGGTACACATTATTCTAGTAGCACGTAGTACACGTGTCTTCTACGGAATTGTGATCCGTACATAAGACTTACGTAAGTATTCAATTCCATTGTTTCCACTGGGTGCGTATTCCGACGACAATATTTTTTGACACTTATATAAACCGTCAATATGATAACACACATCCCTGTCACGGATGTTATCACGTATATCCACGTCTGTAGTTCACTACTTTCTGAAAAAAAAAAACAAAACATTTGTAAATACTTTTACTGATACATTTCACCTCAGGTATATTGATTTCTCAATAAATGTAAAAGCCAGGGCGGTGCAAGCGCACCCTCCTCTCGGCGCGGCGTCATGACCACGACGCATGCTCATTGGAACCGATCCAGTGAGTTGATCGAAATTTGGGGGGGACTGTAGAAACTTTAACCCCCCCGGCCCTGTCCTGTCAGGTTTCAAACTTCGGGCTGAGAAATTCCAAAAAGAAAAGCTCCAAAACACTGTGACCGATCCAATCTAGTCTAGTCTCTAGAATTGGAGTTCACGCTCAGCAGTCGCGCTTACGACGGTGACACGAACGAGTCTGAACTACTAACTAAGGGTACAGGTATACTCACTACCATCACTTCCACTAGTTTTGTTAGTCGTTGTTTCTTTCGATGCTGCATTAGTAGGCTCAGGAGGATCAGCTGTAGATACGTCAGCGAATATAAAAGAAAAAAAATATATTTACAACATTAGTTTTAGTATATGCGAAACCTGATACACCTGTCTAGTATTTTTATGTAAAGAATCTATGCACAAAATTTCAAAACTGAATCATGAAAAGTCCGCAAAAAAACGTGGTCACCACGCACCGCGCGCTTCCAGCGTCGTCTCGAGCTCATTGATAATAATAATTTGGCAGTAGGTCCCTAAATTATTGCGATAGGTACTTAATGTCGCTCGATGTCCAACTTTTAACTTTTAAAATATTTTTGGGAAAAAATATAACATAGTTAAAAAAATATTGGAATCGATTCAGTTACTTATTCTGAACAAACTATATTCAGGTTTCGCATATACTAAAAATAATGTATACCGGGTGTAAACAGACCCTTCACATATCCGTCAACCAAGCATTCTGTACATCAAACTAAGTAACTTTACGCAAAAACTATTGCTGGGAATCGACTTTTTCTTTTGGGGTGAAAAATCACGTTTTACGGTAGGACTCGATGGAAATCACTCATAGCATTGTGCTGATGAATGGATTGAAACATTAAAAACATGTATTTAAAAAAAAAAACTTTTGAAAAAGTTGGAACTTTGACCCCCAATATCTCCGTAACTAGAAGGTTCCCAGGTATGGTCTAGAAAAAACTGATCGCAGTGGCGGAGAGAACAAGTGCCTTTCGTTTATGTTAAGGGTCTATTTACACCCTTTACATATAAATATTTTTCTAATCTGCCTATTTATACTAATAGGTGCTTGCGAGCCACCTCTGCTTCGCTCGGTGCCATCGAACGAGATCAAAACTATCATATATTTCGAGCTGGAACTTAACCTACCAATATCCATTCACATCTGATTGCGAAAATTCTTTCATTAATGTCAAGCTAAGCTATGAAGCTATATTATCCCCGACTGTCATAGGCTGTATTTAATACGTTGTCCTTAGATAACTTCTGACTATCGAATCGTCCATCGACCGGCTGGGTATGCACCTACAACATAGATCATAGACATACCTACATCATAGTTGGGAAAAGGCTAGGTAGATAATATAAGTGCCTATATAAATTTTCGATAGCAAGAAGTTATTTTTTATATATTTATTTTGTACCCTATCACAATGTTTTCTTATTTAACCCAAAGGTTGACTGGTAGCGAATGGCTTGTGGCATTAAGTCCGCCTATGTATCACTATTGTACATGAAGTTAAAATAAATAAATAATAAAAAATAATATCTAATACCAACAAAGGGATTCCATAAAATGCTGCGGTCTCCATACTGGAAACACAATACTCGCCAATGATCGTTATATTTAAGGGACAGAAAGAACTAGTGCATTCGTCTTGTTTTTTTTTTGTTGTATGACGTCAATTATTTTAAGATTTCAGAGATTTCTTTCAACTTCTGAATAATTTTTCATAATAAATGTGTTGCTCTACAGCAGTCCGCGGCTAAATACGCACAAGTACTTTGTCGGCATAGTGCACTACGAGCCAAACAAAAAAAAACCGCGCGGCTAATAACTACCATATCACGCGGCGGGACGTGCCATTTTTTTAGAACATTTCTATACTATTATTTTAGTCGCTAAACGCTCCGCCGTTCGCAACGTTCGAACATTCGCTGCAGCGTATTTCGTGGCCAGACTGTAAGGCTGCGATTCCACCAGAGATGAGCGAGGATGCGTAGCGAGGGATGTGTGTGGAACTAAGCTAGTGTTGCCCAAATGCAAGAACAAGACGAGACTTAGCCAGTCTTGGTCTTGGTCTTGCGCCAATACATCTGGTCTTGGTCTTGGTCTTGGTCTTGCGCTCCCAGTCTTGGTCTTGGTCTTGGTCTTGCAGCAAGAGTCTTGCAAGTCTTGCAATTACCTATTAGTCTATTACTATTTATTAAAGTTTACTTTAAATCTTAGAAAAACGTATTAGAATTGGAACATTGTGAGCTTGAATTAACATAGCCATAGTAAAGATCAAGCAGATTAATAAATAACTGAAGATTTGATAAGAAATTCGAAAAATCAACTGACCTATATGTCGTTTTCCATGGAAGTAACTGTTTCTTAATAAACATTTATGATTTATAAGCTTACATTTGCTAAAACATGTAAAAAAACAAATTAATTACAATAACTTGACTGTATTTTAAAGAACAATACTTATCTGTCTAGAAAGAGATTGAACCCTCAACTTATAAGAAATTTAATAAAAGAGTTTTACGATTTATCATTTATTTGAATAAAAAATAAAATACAACACAAATCAACAGCTTTATCATTAGGTTATGATACTTTATATCAATTTTTTTGACCAAGAATTAATACAAAGTAACCATCTGGCTGACTCATCACTTAACCTATTTCTATGTTTTCTAATTACTAATGATGCTTTAGAAAATAACCTCTCAGCAGGTACTGAAGTTGCAGGTATTGAGAGAAAATCACGGGCCATTTTCGATAAAATCGGATACTCTGTCTCATGCGTCCTCCACCAATCTAAAATGTCTTCCGAGCTGGCAGTTCTTGGTTTTCTGAGGTACTCCTCCAACTCGTCTATCACTAAGCCTTGAAGACAAGATCCAGATGACGTCGAGGGACATTCATAGAGTTTATCAAAGTCTATTACGTCTTCATCGTCATCACATACTTTATTTTCTTTTTCTGGTAATTCCAGAGATTTGTTCAGTGAGTGTAGACTTTTATATTCTTCATAAAGTTCATTGAACTTGCGCAGACTTTCTGTTTTAAGTTGCTTCCCCCACATTGTCAGGTCAAAAGTCTGAGCCTTATGCCTTGGGTCTAAAATTAAAGAAGTACAATAAATCCAGTTGCTCTTCTTGTAATGTTTAAGCATTTTGTCTCGAGCTGCTTGGAAAGCTAGAATGAGCCTTTCATCCACTTCAGATCGATTAGGTTTCTCATCTAACTGTTTTACCATGGATTCAATTTTATCTAGCAAGAGATTGAATGATACAATGACTAGCGGTAATGTAACATATTTGTCTCCACCAAGTTTTGTACTTAAAAGTTTAAAGTTTATTAGAAATTTATGTAATTTTTCGAGTACCTGCCATTCATTAGCTGTGATTTGAAAATCATTTAATTCGGTGACAGAACTGCACAATATGTCAATGCCCGCTCTCACTTTTAAACCAAATCCAATCATATCATGTGTGGAATTCCATCTCGTTGGACAGTCAAGAATGGCATTTAGATTTGATGGCACGCCAGCTGCTTCACAAGCAGACTGAAACTTCTTCTTCACTATCTCACTTCTTTTTATTTTACTGGAAATACTGCGTAACTTTGTTACAGATGTACGCGAGTCAGCAATATTTGGTGCAGATTCTTCATCTTCCTCATCCTCAGTTTCGTCTGCATAGTCTTCGTACTGCTGATCTTGCGCGTTAGTGTCAGACTCACAGTGTAATGCTAAGGTCTTTAATAAATCTTGTACACCAAGGTTTAAAATGTGAGCAAAGCACCGGAAATGTTGATTGTCTGAATCAAAGTGTGGCGGCAGCTGTTTGCCCAGTTCATACATAAATTTGGTATTTGCAGTTGCGTTGTCGACCGTGATACCTTGTATTTTATCAATTATGCCATATTCCAATAAACATTCATGGAAAATCGTTGCAATATCTTCCCCAGTATGTCGACCGCGTGATGGTATAAAATCAAGAACTACAGATTGATACTTCCATTCGTTGTCTATATAATGAATAGTAACCCCGTAGTAACTCCTACCAGCAATTGACGTCCACCCATCAATGGTAAAAGACATTTTAGATGATAATTGTTGAAGTCGTTCCTTGAGATTCAATTGGAGCTCTTCAAATCGCTCTTTGACTTTCCTTCTAAGTGTAGACCTTTTAGGAAACACCATATTAGGGCAAATACGTCGAAAATATACTTGTGTAGCTTCGTCATCGAAAAATGAGAAGGGAAGATATTTTTTCACCACCCAATCAACTGTAGCTGTCGTGATGTTGTCACTGCTGTTTTCCGACTGAAACAAAACAATAAATCTTGTGTTATTATTTAAAACATACTAGGTTTGAGCGTATAAGAGGAGGAGGTTTGTTGTTGTTAAATCGAGAAAATCGTTAAATTGATATTTGTTATATTAAGGTTGCACTGTACTGTAATTTACCAAAATAAAGTACTTAGTTGTTACTGGCCGATTAAAAGAAAATATGGGTGTTTATAAAAAATATTTAAGACGATAATTACATACTTAATATGTCGCACCCCTAGATGAAAACACCACTAACTCAAAAATACTTACGTAAGTTAATGGCGTTTTTGAAAGTATCGCATGAATAGCTACGCGGAGTTAAAATTCTTTTAACTGTTAAAAAAATATTCTTACCTGTCCACTTCTTCCAGCGGTTACTAAAAAGCTTGTGATATCTCCACTTAATTTTGGTTTAACAGGAAGAAATATTTCTGATTCCTTTTTGTGGAAAGATATTAGATGTTTCCTTAAGCCTGAAGTGTTTCTGTTTTTCATTTTTATTTCAATCTTTTTATGTTGGCACAATTTACAGAAGGCAGTTTGGGATGCATGAATTATTTCGAAAAACTCCTCAAATTTGCTTTTGGGTCTTTTAGATCTGTGACTCAAACTCTCGTTACTCGGACTAGAATAATTTGAATCTTCGTCACTCATATTAAATTGTACACGTGATACGTTTTTAGAAAACAACGAGAATTAGTAAAAACAATTATTAAGTTAGACTCGAAGCACAGCTCAATTGGAAATGACTGGAATTAAAATAATTCCTTTATTTATAGTACGTTTCCTTGCTTTCTACCGCGCCGCCTCGCCACGTGCCGGCTCTATGAAAAGGATGCCGCCGCAAATCAAACAATGCCGCGTGCGGCGTACAAACACACACTAAATATTACCTACTTGTACAGACGCGACCCTTGAATAAAATAGAATTAGTGCCAATCACTATTCTTTACATATAAGTGAATGTTTTGGCGTACATCTATACTAATATTATAAAGCTGAAGAGTTCGTTTGTATGTTTGATGACAGAAGTTTTAAAATAAATAAATAAGTCCTGAACGTCACTATACCTCCAAAGTTACTATTCCTCGTGGACGAAGTCGCGGGCACAGCTAGTAAATACTTACTCTCATCATCTCTCTCAGAGATATTCGGGCTGGTAAGTAATACAAAACTCTTATCGCAAGCTTTTTATTTTATTAGTAGGTAAGTACCTACGCTTTTTATATTATTTTATTAGTTTTGTAGAATTTTTTTACACGTTTCAAGTATATTTAAAAGTGGCTACAATATTTATTAAACGGGTGATATTTGAACACTTTTTTGCTATTTTTTCTTGTAAAAACTTAAGAAATATAATGACTAAATGTACAATAATAGTACCTAAGTAATTAGTTTAAAACCATATAAGTAATCAATATTATAATATATACTTACTAGAATGAATTAATATGACATCTACTACCTATCCTTACCATTTTATCCTAATCATAATACTACTTGCGTGATCAGTATAATGTATTCATTTTCATTCTAAGCACTCTGAAACTTATTTATTCTTTGGAACACCTGTAGGTACTCTTAAAAAAATTCGAAATTATTTTGCATGAGTATACCTACGCCCTATGGCGGCAATCAAATAGTGTCACAAATGTTATGATTTCGGCGTGGCGGCAACGATTGTTTTAGATTTCAAAAGAAGCCGCCGGCGCGTGTATCATAACCATGTACTTCCGAAAAGCGGCAAATTTCTTTGAGAAGTAAGTACAAAACCTTTGATGCCGCATTATCAAAGTGCCGATGGTTAAAACATAACTATGCATGCACTCAGTTTGATTTTAATAGATATTTTTTTATTCGCTATGTTTATGGTATTAGTCGTAATGCGCATAGGTCCAGTTTTTCATATTCTTTGATACAGTTTTTTGCGTCTCATAGAATTCCTAAGCGTACCTACCTATACACCGAACTGTTACACCTAACTACTCAGTGAAATAGCGCTAAGTCCTAGCTGCAAGACGCAAGAGTCTTGCAGGCTATGTCTTGTTCTTGCTCAAGTCTTGCACGGTCAGTCTTGGTCTTGGTCTTGCTAAAAATACGCGGTCTTGTTCTTGGTCTTGGTCTTGCAAAAACGCAAGAACAAGACCAAGACTGCAAGACCAAGACTGAATTTGGGCAACACTAGAACTAACCAATCAAATAGCTAGAATACCTCGAGCTGTGAAAAAGAAGCGATGTTATTGGTTAGTTTCAAACACATCCCTAGCGACGCATTCTCACTCATCTCTTCTAGAAACGCCTGACGTGGCGAACCTCTCCGTGCACATATGACGTTGCGGTGGACGCAGCTAGCTTCACCAATTCAGAGGTCTGAGCGGCCAGCCTCGGGACAAAAATTGGAGAAAGCTCTGTATGTAACTTTCGCAGTTTACCCGATGGCGTTCCGTTCGGCAAAAAAATTTATTCTCCTATATATTATTCTCAAAAAGGAACTTTACAGCAGAATTTCAAGCGTCTAGCTAGACCCAGCGTGTTGTCTATAAGTGAATTTAGGATGTGTATTACATAGAAATCTTACCTTCATTTCCACAGACAAAACTGTTTCTCAAATCCACTTCAATTACACACGCGTTGTCTATTAAACAAATGTCTGTATCTGAAATACTAAAACAATTAATAAATTGAATCTACTGATGAACATCTTAATTTTATTTGTCGACGTGGTGTAATGGTCCTCCTGACCGTTTATGGTCACGGCAGCCAATCTCGGCGGAGATTAGACATCTGCGCGGGAGATATTATAGTGTCCAAGTGTGTGCGCAGGCACAGGTGCACTCTCTGTTTCTTTACTCTCGAGGTCCGATAGGATGACAATCAGACACGACCGGACGTGTCTTCTGTTAACCACCACCAACACCATTAATGCCACCACCACCAAAGAAATGGTTGAATTAACAAAATAGCCATGGAATGGTGGAATGGTACATCCAAGCACCACTTATTGCAAAAGTCACAAAAACGTTGAATTCTACTAAACTTTAAGTTCTGGTATTAAAAAACTTTTTTCTCTGTTCACGCATTTAGAAAGTAAATCGCGAACACAAAATAGGTAGGTACTTAACTAAAAATGGGAAACGAATTCAAAACCAATGGCCTGCGGTGGCGCTTCCGACCACAGGACCAGTTTGGCTGATTAACCACGAGCATCATTAAATTAAATTATTGTATTTTCATCTACCTACACGATGTTTTATTTTTAAGTTGGCCTTGTATTATAGTTTGTTTTCTTGTACAACCATCCTTTGTTGAATAAAGTACAATGTATATTTCCTTGTCCGTTAAAAGTTTTGTGAACTCACAATTGTTTCTTCCAATAAGATTACATATTGTCAATCTCTTCCAATGCCTGTTGGCACCTGCAACGTATTGATAAGACAGAACATAGCTTTATAAAATATTAACAAAATGAAGTATAGTTACTCCAGATGTACAATCGAATATGCATTTTTAAGGTACCGAAGCTACCTTTTTTTGTTTTCCAAATGTGCCTACTCTTGCCCGGAGGACAGAGATGTGGTCGACGATGGAACGAGCTAACTCAAAAACTCAAAAGAAGCCTATTAACTCGCGAGTTACATAGATTTGGGTTGTTATGAACTCCGGACCACCGACGCAGGCATGGAATTCCACTCCTTGTCTGTGCACATAACAAAAGATGTAGCAAAGCGCTCCGCGCGTAAGCGTAGGTTTTACTGATTCGTCTTATTTGTCTGTCCGTATGTCACAGCCATTTTACTCTGTGCCTGTTGACACCACACTGTTGAAATTTGGAGAGCAGGTGTCTTCTATGGACCGCTACACTTCAATGACGTGAAATTATGAATGAATGAATGAATAAGCTTTCCATACAAATAACATTAACAATATAAAAATTAACACTAGTTAACAATTATCATCAGCAATAAATCAATAATTCAATCAAATCAATAATAACTTTAAAAAAATAACAATTATCAATAATTAATTCTATCAAATTACTAACAACAATAATCGTTAACTAATTCCATCAGATTAATAACAACAACAATCATTAATTATTACATATTTTTATCCATAAATGGCCCCATGCTCGAAATCATATTCAAATATAAATTGCATTAAATTATGAATCAAATAAAGCCAATTTTATAGATATTAATATCATTTTTCTGTTTTATTTCAACTTAAAGTTCTCGACTTCTCTATTGAATCACGTTACATAACCACTTTGTATAACCCTTACAATAAAAGCAAAAGATGTAATAGCCTAGTGGTGAGACCGTCGGACTGCCAAGTCATAGGTCTCAAGTTCGAACCCAAGACACGCACCTCTGATTTTTCGAATTTGCTGAAGAGTTCGATGAAAGAAAACATCGTGAGGAAACCAGTATGCCTGAGAGATATTTCTCGACGACATGTAAAGCCAAGTCAGAGGCCCATGGGCGGAATAAAAACTCTGACACCAGGTTAGGTACTAACCACACGGAAAAGAATAACCCTTACAAGCTCACGGGGTACACGGTGTTGTCCATACATTGTCAGAAACTACTAACTTACCTGGTGCAGATGTAATATACACATCTGTGTTCACATTCTTTAGTTTATTCTTTAAATATATTTGCATTTTTAACATAGCGCCAGCGTTATACTCAAATGAGAATGAAAGTCTCGGTGTCTGTACAGTCCTATTATCGCGGTGGTTATCTAAAAACAAAATAGAAAACATATTAAATGTATTCTGCTCCAATAATGTAGTCTTTGACTAGCATCCAGAAGTCTAAACTCAAGGTTTGCCAACGTGCTATGGAGCGCAGTATAAGTGTAATAATAACAGATCGTGTTAGAAAAACTATACTGCGCTCCTAAATGCAAATCGTTGAGGTGGCTCAAAAGGCTGCGTAACTTAAATGGCAATGGACAAGACATGTCTGTCGTACGCTGAACGAGCTGTGGGCCCGTAACGCTCAGGATTGGAACAGTGACACGGGGTCGCGGCAGACCACGAATGAATTGGAAAGACGCACAGAATCGTGACCGTTGGAGGGAGTGGAGGGAGGCGTTTGTCCAGCAGTGGGACAATATGAGATACCTATAATAAAATTCAAATAGAAATGTGCGCTGCCGAGTCCAGTCTCGTAAACCTATAGTTTTTTGTTGTACGATTAACATAATATTGGCTACCAGTGGCGAAGGTTCCATACAACTCGATTCCTACCGGATTCCCTTTGAAAAATGGCACAGTCAGTATTCTATATACAAATAATATAATCACACTAAACATTTGTCCTCCGGCTTACTTCTTACAAAAATTTACCCTTCGCTACTGTTGGCTACTATTTGTAACATTTGTTTTATAACTGTCGCTGTTTTCTCTTACATATTACACAGAGTAATTCTCATAAGTGGAACAACAAGGAGAAATCAGAATCCATGAGAGACACCGGGAAACTTAATTAGGAAACTAATAGCTCGTTTTTATGAAAACAAATTTGGCTATGGCTTATATAAGGTCTAATACTACTAAACTATTCATACTCGAAATATTTCAGAGAATCATCTAACGGCTATAAAGAAGCCATTTCAAGGGAAAATAAATTTTATCTAAGTACATTTTTTTTTTAAATAAATAATTTAAAATCACTTGACCCACAAAATAAAAACTGGCTCCTTATTTTTCAACATACACCTACTGTCATTGATAGAATTGAAATTTTAGAATTATAATAATTTCGTAAAAACAAATACACTCAGATAAAATTTCGTGTATGAAAAGATAGACCTTATATACATCCTTATATCCTTATAAAATCATTGATTTTGGCATACTAAATTTTTTGGTCAAGAGTGAGTTGTCCATAAAAACTACTACTCTATTTCTAAAAATCTGGAAAGCAGATCAAATCAAATGTTTATTACTTACAATGTGTTTGACAAAACGTTTACCTAATTTTGGCCCACTTCTTTTGTTCAAAATATTTTCTTCCCAAACAATGACAATGTTTACACGACACAGAGAAGAATTGATTCGGATTTCCTTACGTTGTCCCACTTACGAGAACCACCTTGCATAGCGTGGGTTCTATTACAAACACAAACAGCCAGACCTCACGAGTTACATATGTCTTGTTGACGCTATGATATATTTGATTAACTATGAATACTTACAACTATAATAGTTGTTATAAACATACACGTAACCGTCATTTGCAACACTGAAAGTGAACATTACAACAAAATAAAGAATAGTTTGCATATTTAGGATTAAGACACTAGGTATTTAATTTTAGAAGGACACAAAAGATTAATCTAGCTGTTAAAACACTGTTAATAACACTTGATTTAACGTGCATCTGTAAGTACAAGGCAAACAGAAATAACACATTTAGTTTGTGGTCAGTTATCGTATTATAGTTTCCTGCTAATGCAAGTGACACCACACCCACAGTGAATGCTATGCGAAGCGATGGCGGTAAAATAGTTAGGTAGGTAATGTCAACCGTATGATCTTTGACAGACCTCACGGTTAGTCCAAAGAGTACAATACTTATACCAAAAGGATGTCAGAAGTCTGAGAGTCAGGCAACATGACGTGTTGCCTGACTTTTTTTTTTTTTTTTCGGATTGGAAATCATCAAATGACCCCCCCCTGATGACCTTACTCTGGGCGGAGCGGAAGGGAGTGTCAGACTTGTACTGACTAAAACCCATCCATGTTCCTTCTTTGCCCTTTGTGTTCCAGGGCCACGGTATCTCTTTCGAACAGTCCCGCAGCCCGTGTTGCCTGACTTTAAGTCGTTGTTCTCGGCTGTCATTTTATAAATATTTGACAGTCGTTATAGGTATTATTATACTACTATACTGGAATACAAACGCATCCGGCTAGACTGGACGGGCAGTCTGACCCACACATAGTTGGAAACGGCAGATAGATTTAATGATCCAAATGCTGAATCCAGCTAGTCATAGAGCGGTGGCCATATGTCCCAGCAGTGGGAACATAATGGACTGAATATGGTTATACAATGCATATATGCTATAGCTGCTAAGCTAAAAATATCTTGCCCTGGAATTAGACCTTTTTTTTGTTAAGTTAGTTTCTGAGCTTTGGGAATAGATGAAAGTAAGATGGAGCTAGATCTGAAGAATACGGCGCATGGGGTAACAATACGAAGCCACAATCAACATACCGAACATAGTTTCGACTGACGTTTGAACTTACGCATTATCGTGATGAAACAAAACTTTTCTTAATTTTCTTAATGGGTGATTACCCTTCCACGGACCAACCGGCGGCTAAAGCGGCTGTTATTATTCAAACCCGAGCTCCTCTTTCTAACAGGAATGATATACCTCAATAACGTATTTTTGACCGTTGTTTCCTCATCGAACTCTGACCTCATAGTACCAAGTGTCCACTAACTACTTTATAAGGACAATATGTTAAATTACTCGCATTTACTAAATATTTGGCAGCTTTTAAATACATTGTTGTGTTCAAAAATAAAATGATGACTCTGAATTTAGTTCTTTTTAGACTTCAACGATGGCGGACACTATGTCGCACGAAATCAGCCTAGAATGTTCCCACTGCTGGATCACAAACTTTGTCTGTCTGAGAGCGAGTGGGCCATAATTCACCATGCGGACCCAGTGCGGGTCGGTGTAAGTCACATATGCTCGCGGTTTTGATTCTAGGACAGCGTGCCCTTTCAACGTTTTTTCTTCACCGTTTCGAGAGCAGTGGCGATGAAGTAAGTTAGCATAAAGCAATGCGGCTGTCCAGGTTCCAACCACTTACAACTACTATGTCAAGCCATTACTCCTGGACCACCACTGCTCCCACTAGTGACGATTCTGATCCATCTGTCCCGACCCATCCTGGAAAAGTGACCCGCCCAGTTCCATTTGAACCTCACACACTTATCGCCAACATCGACGAAGCCTGTTTTGGAGCATATTGTGGTGCTGCGTATTGGATTGGTGATTTTAATGTTTCAAATCTACGCTCCGTCGCTCTTTGGCAAATCTAGAGTTTGGATTTCTCAGCTTCCGTCAAAGACCATGTCTGGGCACCATTAGGCATTATTTACAATTGTGGAGATACTCCACATTGAAGAGGAATAATATCCGTAAGAGAAACTGTTTCACTCGAGGCACGCCTTTAACGTTTAGATGTGACTGCACTAGCATTTGAACTTCGGAGCAAAATATTAATAATAGTCAACATAAATGTGGTGAATAGACGAAGGGCTTGCTGCAACAGTCTTTGTTCCATCGATCTGCGTAATACCTGCTTCTATTCTTAAAATTTTTTTTTGCCCGTTCATCATTGTCTTTGGAAAAGTATCCGCTTTGGCAATCATGGTCCATCTTCGGAAATTCGAGATCTAATTTCATTGCCCTGTTCTTCTTCTACATTCGAATTGATGGTTATTTTATTTAATTTAGCTTTTATTTGCCTTAACAATTATTACATTTCTTTTAGTATTTCATTAAACCTTACGTTTAACATTTCATAAACATTACAAATGATCAAATCAGAAACGAGGACATCCGCAAGAGAACCAAGGTTACCGACGTAGCTCGAAGATTAGCCAAACTTAAGTGGCAGTGGGCAGGGCACATTGCTCGCAGAATGATGACGACCGATGGGGCGAAAAAGTTCTGGAGTGGCGACCGCGAACCGGAAGACGTAGCGTTGGAAGGACTCCCACTAGGTGGGCCGATGATCTGGTGAAGGTTGCAGATCCGCTGGATGCGAGTCGCATGGGACCGGTGACACTTGGGGGAGGCCTATGTCAAGCAGTGGACGTCTTTCGGCTGAAATGATGATGATGAAAATGATGATGATAAAACATTACATGTAACATTTCATTTTAATTTCTTTAAACATATCATCTAACATTATTTGATTTTAAATGATATTAGCCCCGTTTGGGTATAGGTCTCCTTCAACTTTTTCCATGAGTTTCTCTCCTTCGCTTGCTTTGTCCAGTCCTTTCCGGCAATTTGTTTTATTTCATCTGCCCAACGTTCTCTCGGGCAGTCTCTGGCCCTCTTGCCGCTTGGGCCTTGCCATTGAGTTACCAATTGCGTCCATCTTCCATCTGTCATTCTGAATTGATGGTACGTCTTATCAACACCCAGATGGCTACGTTAATCACGTGTCAGTAGCGTTTTTGACAGTAAACCCTCTAAAACGAAGGTGTAGGGACGCTATAGGACACTCCAGCATGGTCAACCATGGTCTGGTTGGGAAACCCGTATTAACATTGAGCTGCTACAACCACAGGCGTACATACCTATTATGTATCACCATGGTTAGAATATTACAGATTTACAACTAAAATCTTTTCAAAACTTTGAGTAACATAAATAAGACAAAGTACGACCAAAGTGGAGAGACTATAAGTGTGCAATGAATGCACTACAATGCGTTGAAAAACCAAACTTAGAAGATTTTTTTTTCGTTTTTAATGCGACATTCCAAAGGAATTGCTGCTCTGCGACAAAATATATGAATTGGCAGCTGTAGTTGAATTTATTCCAAATTCCGGAGGTGTTGGTCATTATAAAACTAACTGTCTACGGCGTAATTCTGAATGGGAGTGCTACGACGATATGGCCCGTAAGGCTGTTCCAATTAAGTACGACATTGTAGTTAATTCTTGCCTGCTGATATATAGACGCTGGAAAGCATAGTTTGGAAATTTTTCATCTCAAACATAGATTATGTGTTTCGTCATTTATGTTAAACAATAACTATTTTTCATTCTGACGACACGGTCATTCTCTTGATTTGCAAATCCTGGCAATAGGTGCACAACGAAGCTGAATGAAAAATGAAAAATCACAACAGCAAAAATGCTCTTTCAGACATATTTTTATTCATATTTTGTAAGTAAAACTAGCTATTAATGTAGTATTATGTAATAAACAACATGCTAATTTTCCTCGTTCATAATATTTATAGCTGTGTGCCTAATCGCAAATGTTACAAAGCATTTTGCTGACACGAAATAATCAGCACTTTCCATGAAAATTTTAGTAAAGTTAAAATAAATAAAACCGTTGTCTAATAATGATATTTTTCAACACGTACGCAAAAAACACTATTCGTATAACAGTTTTCATCAACAACAGTGGCGTTTATCTTTCCTGAGTACATGTTCTGGGTGGCTCTGCTAGACAGTAAGCTCTCCAGCAGCCACAACCAATGTCTATCTTATCATAACCTAATGCACGTAAAGCTATAAAGGGTATACGTACGTTATGTAAGTTTGACTACATCCTTTTAAGATACAATTGATCGGTTTCTAAAATGGTGGCTCTGCGGCAGAGCATGACACGAAAATTGAAACCACTATCATGAAAACGACGTCATCATTACGCACAGACCTGTTTGAATGCTTGGCGAATATTGGTTATGAGGGGTAAGCGATAGCCTTGAGGGTCGTGTGTAAGTGATCCAAATTTATTTATTTATTCAGAAATACATTCTAAGCTAACAGTTTTTTTTTTTTTACCAAAACCCTTTACAGCTAACATATTACAATGTCAAATACCATTTTTACCATAATATATAAATGTACCTTACGTTGAACTAGAGTAAGAATTGAGGTCTTTAATAAAATAATAAATAAATAAAGAGAAAGAGAAACAAATAAAATATCTCGACTCGGCACACGAGGTTGTCGACATGTGGAATGTGAACTCGGCTATCATTGTGCCGATCGTCGTGACGGCCAATGGCCTTATAGCAAAGAGCCTCGACGACCATCTTTCGAGGCTAAGGAGTTAGGCGGTTGGATCGGATCAAGGGCCTGATTAAGAAGGCAGTACTTCTCGATACGGCTCGCATTGTGAGGAGGTTCCTGTCTCTGGAGCCCTAACCACCGGTAGCTTGGACCCTTTCTGTCGATACCGGCGGACCACTATTTTTTTATTTTTAAATTGTTTTTTTTTTATATTGTTTTATATTAGAATATTTAAAAGTATATTTAATATGTGTAAAAATAAATAAAGGAAATAATAAATAAAATCTTTATTAACAGGTGATTGTTCAAACATCAGTGTAGCCCTGGCTCTTGTACTAGGACTCCCTGTATCACAAGAGCCAGGCTTAAATTGCGTATTTTTTCTTTCGTACCGATGTGATACGACAACGACATATATCGGTAGGTGACGTCACAATTAGATCTCTTGGCTAAAACCCCTCTCACCAGAACGATCCGCGTAGTGAACGAGGTTCACGAGCGAATCGACATTTTTTCGTGCACTTTGAGTGAATTCGCAAAAGTTTTGTTAAACGTAATTTCTTATTTATAAGTAGTAATAGACAATAGTTAATGGACCTGTGTTAGAAATAAGAGTGATAGCCACACTGTCGAAGTAGGTTTAAGATGACCTGTAATGATAGTTGTAAGTTGAATAAATAAATAAATAAATAAATAATAAATAAATAAATAGCCAATGGGGTGAAATAGAAATAAAATAGAAACAAAATGTTCAACATACGGAATCTAGTGGAGGTTATCTGTGGTGTGTCCTAACTCCTGCACTGTGAGTCGAGCGTAATGCAGTCGTGTGGAAATTAATTTAGTTTTGGAAATCATCAACACGACGAAGAACATGGAATCTATCCTTCTTAACTAATAATATTAAATATGTTGTTAGCCTAATTCGTGACTCCCATTTTAATTCGCATTTATTACAATATATCTCCTTTAACATCCCACTACCTATCAGACACACTCTTCGCCCACGCCAACGTCCTCTTTCTTCGATTCCTAAAACCAGCACCATAACCCTTACGACAAGCCCGCTATTTCTAGCTCTTAACCATATTGATAACATTTTAATGTTTGATGAATCCATGGATATTTTTGCAAGTACTGAACTGAGACTCCTCAACACTGCTTCTCGATACCTGGAGTCCATTGCCACTCCCAGCACTATCTCCTCGGGGTAAACAAATTGTATCCCTAATAAAAAATATATAGTTTTTATGATGATACGAATTTTGTTAATTTTTATTGTTATTTCATTGTGTTTATTCTGTCTACTAAAAATATTTTGTTTATTCTTCGCGCCTACCATATTGTTTACTTAATAATTTTATTACTATTTTTTATTTTTTATTCTGATTTTTATGTTCAACCAATAACTTGTATGTGTGGTGTAAACTGTAAGTATAAGTTGGTTATAAATAAATAAAAATAAAATAAAAAAATATTATAAATGCGAAAGTTTGTTTGTTACCTTTTCACGTCTAAACCACTAAACCGATCATCCTGAAATTTTGCATATACGTTGTCAGTTGTACAGAAACGGAAATAGGACACTTTTTTTCGGGATGAAATTATCGCGAAATAAACTACTCATCTCGAAGAAAGTAACGATAACGTTCTTATAATAATAGATGGCGCCACGTGTCTTTCGAACCATGATTGAATTGATTGTCAAATTGTAAACTAACGCGAGCGAAGTCACGGGCAAAAGCTAGGTAGATAGTAAGCCGAAGCAGTTAATCTTTTTAGCTTATTTATACACGCTAATTTAAAATGTAAGTCGCAGCGCAAACTGTGCTACGGCGTAGCTCACACTACTACGGCGTAGCACGTAATGTTCTACGACAAGATCATTCTGTAATATCGTAGCTCCAGAAGGTTACGCTGAGCCAGTTTTTATAATTCGTTTGGAAAATTAAGAGTCGAGTTCCGTTTTGTTTACCTTTTATGTAGTACCTGCCCCTAAAGCCTATGTCCATGCGCTTTGAGGGAAGTAGGATTTCGTGGCGTCATACAAAACACAACTCATACTCAAAAACATTTATTGTTACAAAGACATATTTCTACACTTCGGAATTCTCAAGGATTTGGTCAGTCAGAAAGTTGAAGCAGTCTATTTATATCTGTGGTTGAAGCTCATTTATAGTAGAAGAAACGAGAGACACATAGAAAGATAATACAGTATTTAAGACAGACACAAAATAAAACATAACATAACTCATCAGAAAATCACGATTGTTATCCGTAAAGGATTAGACAAAGGTGTAGCTAATAGTGCCCACCCACTTTTCGCCGGTTATGTTTGATTCCCTTGTAGTAGGGGGCGAGCCTTTTGTCATTAACTGGGCTCAAATCCAGACTTCGTGGCTGCTTCTGACAAATGACTGAAGGAAAAACTCAATAACAATTTGCCCGACCCGAGAATCGAACCCGGGACCTCATTCTTAGCAGTCTCGATTAAGATCACTGGACCAACGAGGCAGCCACCAATTATTGTAACAGGCTGCCTTTGGTTTTGGACGTATCTATCCTAAAGTCCAGTTTTAGAGATAATAAGTTACACAGATCTTGCAGCATTAACTCGAGATCAAGCATTTCATTGCTAACCAGGATCATACGCGAGCCGCTTGTTTCAAGTAGACCCAATTTTTTCTCAATGAAACGACTACATCTTCTTAGTTTTCTAACAACTCAACAACAACAACAATAACAACTCAACAACAACCAACGACAACAACAAACTCTCGTCTCCCAAACTGCACCACAACAACCTGCCATTCCAACGTTGTCTAACGTTGTATTTGTTGATACGATATCGGACTAGTTTGCTTAATCTATTTAGTGTCATACTGGTATCTCAGCTAAGTTGTTATTGATAAGCTTCATTGTTGCATAACAGATGCGAGTGGACAACTCCTTACGTCCTGGATAGCTTAGCTATGCTTATTCTTCCTCTTTCCTATCGATCATTTAACTCACTCATTTGAATTGGGTCCAGTAGGTGGCCACGTTAATCGCGGGGTCTGTATGTTTTTTTAGATTTCAAAACATAAAATAAAAGCTTATTAATATAATATAATGTATTGAAATAAATAATTTTATTATTGTTATTATTTTTTATCTAATATCACGTAGATTAGGAACTTTCACAATTAAAATACACCGTGACTTTTTTAGTCGTCTTACAAAGGTCGTCCACTCAATGTACCCGACATAAAATAACTCTAGGCGCGATTTTTTCTTATCTTCCGTAATAGGTACAAAGAAATATAATAATAAAAAATTAGAATAAAATTATTAATGTTAATGATGTTTACGTGTCAAACGGGAGAATGAATACCTACCCAGCACTCGAGTCCAGTAGATGATCGCTCCCAACAGGGTGTTTTAACTACGTCATGCGTCATAATACTGAATAATATGTTTATTTTTTAATTATTAAAATCTCATAAATACCTATTTTTTATGAATGTTTAGTATTCATTGGATACATGAAGTGGGCTGCCGTTGTAAGACGACTAAAAAGTCCCAATGTATACAGGTGACCACATAAGCCATTCCAGCAAGTGGGTCTATGGTCTGGTCGGAAGCACCGCATTCACACTGAGTGTCGGTGCGATCTGTAATCCCCCCGTGTTTGCAGCAGCCTACTTGGATGTGCAATTGATTGAGAGCCTTCCATATAGGCCACTGCGAATCATGTACGGGAGGTAAATGTTCCATGGGTTGGACGAGGTCGGGTGGTGGTGGGAACTTCTCGTCCCACAGTATGCTAGATTTAGTGATCTATCCTAGATGGCCTGTGTAGCTAAGCTAATCTCTTATTTAAGAAATTACAAGGAAATCAACTCTGCCCTATGAATTGATTTCCTCGTAATAATTTTCTGTTTGTTCATTTTGGTGCTCTCCTATTTCTTCGTAGTGATGCTGTTCAATTTCTGCGATCTCTTGATCACACTCTCTCCTGAAGAGCGCGTTCAAGTAGAACGGCTCACTTGGCTGAAACAACAAAAAAAAACAATATTAATTCTTTAGCATTTAAGAACAAAGTGGAACGATGCAATATTCAGTAGTTAAATAAAACAGCTAAACAGGTCGATTTTCAAGGTTAAGCCACGCTTGCCACGGTTGGTCTGTGGATGGGAGATCATCAATTACATACCGTGTTCCTTCCATGCTGCGGAACTCATGTTAAACCGTTAGTCACGGCTGTCATTTGAACATCTTTGGTAGTCGTTTCAGACTGAAAGTCTGACCACCAGTCAAGGGGTATCGTATTACCCAGTACTAACTGGGTTGTGGAGGTCAGATAGGCAGTCGCTCCATGTAAAATGCTGGATTCAGCTGAATCCGGTTAGACTGGAAGCCGATTCCAACATACATAGTGCGTAAAGGGCTAGGCAGATTTTGGTTTAGCTAACTTCCGCCATTTCATTCTATTTAAAAATACTTGGTATAATAACAATACGTGTTTGTATTTGAACCAACTATTCATAATTAGGTCAGACTTAAAGTATTCTGTTCCAGGCACTAGCATACTATTTATTGAAATAATTAAAAATGTTGACATTAAGTAGTTCTCGCAACCACCATGTGTGTGTATTACCAGAGGTATGAACTTGGATGAAGCAAAAGAGTATAGTATTTGTAGCAGGCGGCGTGCTATGGGGTCTACTCACCCTCTAGGGTAAAGGGTATACGTGAGAGGGAAAGAACCTCACGTCCCAGCCGCCGCGGGAGACGCCCTGGGCGTCGGGGGTCACGTGGTGGCTCCCGGCCACCGTAGGCGCGGGCCTGTGGACGGCGAGTATTGGGCTAGCTCGCCGTCCGGCCGTCTTATGACGACAGGCCGTGTCGACAGCGCGTTCGTGTTCCACGCGCACCTCAAAGAGATGTCAGCAACCGAGTAGGGGTCCGCATGGGCCGATGCCTGCCAGGGCTGCGGGACTGTTCGAAAGAGATACCGTGGCCCTGGAACACAAAGGGCAAAGAAGGAATATGGATGGTTTATAGTCAGTACAAGTCTGACACTCCCTTCCGCTCCGCCTAGAGTGGGGGGGTCATTTGATGATCTCCCATCCGAAAAAAAAATAAAAAAAGGGTAAAGGGTATGAGTTTTTGAACAAGCGTCGTGGTTATTGCGATCCTACTGCTGATGGTAGAGGACCTCGTGGCTAAATAATAACAGCCGCTCGGATCGATCTTTAGGTTAAGCCGTGCTTGCCTAGGTTGGTCTGTGGATGGGTGACCACCCATTACATACCGAGTTTCCTCCGTGCCTCGGGAAGCACGTTAAGCCGTTGGTCCCGGGCGTCATTTGTAGATCTTTGACAGTCGTTAGGTAGTCAGTGGCCCAAAAAGTCTGACAACCAGTCTTACCAAGGGGTATCGTATTACCCAGTACTAACTGGGTTGTGGAGGTCAGATAGGCAGTCGCTCCATGTAAAATATTGGTATTCAGCTGCATCCGGTTAGACTGGAAGCCGACCCCAAAGTTGTTGGGAAAAGGCTAGGCAGATGATGATGACTGCTGATGGCACCGCGTCCGAAAATATTATGAGAATAAACTTACTGCGGTTGTTGCTAGTTGGGGTGTGCCTCCACAATTTCGTTTTGTCCAAATTGCTAAAAAAATACCAATCAAGACTAAAACCGATCCAACTGCAGAGGAAATGATTGTGACCTTGGTGTTGTCTGTGGTTGTTGCGTCTGAAACATTTACATTGTTATTATTTACTACAAATATCATTTTAGCATTTAAATATTTTTTTTATTAATATTTTGTGCTTAAATATTTAAACGTGTAATAAATAAGTAGTAACATGAATAAAGGAAAAAAATATAATTTTAATTTTGATAAGTATCTATTTTTTTCAACACCGACCATAGACTTACTGGTTTCAATAGCTGAATTATTATTCAAGTTTACATGTACATCTGGCTCAACTGTTGTCGTATCAGAAGGAACAGAAATGAGATCTGCAATGAATTATATCATTATTAGTAGATAATTAAACTAATTTTTAATATTTTTATACGCAAACCCTGCGTAGGGAACTATAGCTGTTTTGACATGGAAAGAAAAATTCTAGTATAAGGTTGGTGGTATTGGTTAAAACATCCGGTGTACGGAATCGGAAGGTCGCAGGTTCAAACCCTGCTTGCACTAGAATTTTTCTTTCCATGTCAAAACAGCTATAGTTCCCTACGCAGGGTTTGCGTATAAAATATTAAAAATTAGTTTGGTATGGCGACTTCTATACAACATTGATTTGGCTGCAATGTCAACGTGTTGGTTTAAGTTAATTCGATACTTTCTTAAATAGATGGCGCTAACGTCACCGTAAGACGTTATTAATGGAATGAAAATTTCGAGAGCTGTGAGCAGGGTGCGATGGTCTAATTGGTTAAGACATCCGGTGTACTGAATCGGAAGGTCGCAGGTTCAAACCCTGCTCGCACTAGAATTTTTCTTTCCATGTCAAAACAGCGATAATTAAACTGTTTGTTAATTTTTAAAACTTCACATCAAGTGGATTGGCAGCGTATAATTTTATAACAGAAACCACCTGTGACCTCGTTTTTATCATTATCAGGTTTATTCCTAACTTCCTATAAAAAATAATTTACTACTGTAGTCAGTAGTAAATTATTTTTTCGTTTAAAATCACGGTTAGTACCGTGATTTTAAACGAAAACGTGTTAGTACATCTTTGGTTTAAGTATTAAAAGGAACTCGTAGTCAATTTCTGTGAGAAACAGTTTAGATTACCATCAGCACGCTAATAAGAAGTAAAAGACAAAAGCAAATAGATGCAATTCATGATCTATCAATTATAAAATTGTTATTCAATATAAAATTGTGAATATTGAATGGCTCTCGTTTTAATATTACTACAGCATTCACTTTGTAATTAATATATAGCGAAGTTGAGGACTACTTCGAGCTTAATCAGCTGATGGAAAACCAAATTGAGAATAATATGTAAAAAACACGTCACTGAAAAATAAACTGAAATTAAGAATAAAAAAAAAAAAAAAATCAAAATCAAAATCATTTATTTTGCTTGAATATGGGTACACATAAGGATGAAATACAACAAATATAGCTCTGGACCATATTCTACCCTAACAGGTGTGCAAAACTAGTACATATTATAATTAAAATTAAAATTTAATAAATTTGGAATGTCAAAAATGAAAACAATTACATTATTACGTCAAAATTTAAGTTAATTACATTTATCATTTCAGTCAGGGATACAGAGATGTCATATTATCAATTTAAATTCTTATCAGTCAAAAAATCGTCAATTGAGTAATAACATTTATTAATTAATAGTTCAGTCAAAAAAAAAAAAATAAAAAAAAAACATACTTAAAAATATACTTATTTGCTTAAAAACACGATACAAAATGGTGGCAAAAAAGAGTTTGGAGCAACATGTTTCGCTGTGTATCACCATGTAAATATTTATTTTAGGCACGTTATTAAGAACTTAATAGTGGTGCGAATAGAGCCACTTTTCAAGGAACTGTATTGAAAAACAGTTTACCAGGTGGCGTTCCCATCGGAAGAAACTTTATTTCCTTATTTAACCCCTTTATATTTTTAAGAATTTCAAGTTTCTAGCTTTCAGCCTGTGGTCTGTACGTGAATTTAAGATTTTCATGAAGTAGGTATCGACAGACTTACCTCTATTTCTACAGACAGAAGTGTTGCTCAAATCCACTTCAAGTACACATGGAAATGATGTTAAACACATGTCGTAATCTGAAAAATTAAAACAATTAATAAATTGAATCTAACTATGAACATCTCATCTGTATTTGTCGAGTGAAGTGGAGTGTCTCTATACAATAATTGTTATTGAAAATACTATGAATGTGAGGTAGGACATTTTATTTACTACAGTTAGTTTTAACGATTGTCTGGCAGTCTGTGTACTGTAAACGGCATTCTTATATGTCCTTTCTTGGGTATTCATCGAGATGTTGAGCTACCAGATTACCAATGGCTGGATGATGGATCTCATGCAGAGCAGGCAGGTGTTAGGTTGTTGGTGGAAGGTTACATTTTGTGAAGGAGTGTTCTTGTAGGAGCAATTTTTTTTTGGGAATTTACGATCCGTTTTAGAGTACAAATTCACCTAGTTTTCTGTTTGCGGGGTTTAATGTAACACGAAGGGGATGGCGAGGTTTTAGAACCCGCCATCCCCTTCGAATCTAACCTGTCCGAGTCGGTGTGCCCCAAGTACCGACCCCGGTTTGCTCGCACTTACCCGCTTTTCTCTTGCCTATTTAATTAGTTTAATTTTCAGGAAATTACGAAATAATGCAATATGTAAAACGTTTTATTCCAAAAGTTCTTTTAAGATGTGGCATGAATCGTCATACTCCAGCCCTTATCTCAATTTATTTATGATCGGCGCAGCATGTCTTCTTCTTCCATACTTCTCTATTACTTCCCATCTCAGTAGTCACCACTTATAAGAGATGACATGAATATGAAATCAATTATTTGTCAAATAAAAGTGAATTATTTGTAAAACTTGTTGTTGCAAAATGATGAACTGACCAATCATTCATCCGTTTTTACCAACCGTTACTAGTCAAATGAAAATTCGTAAAATAATTTTCGGTGAAAAGATAAGACACCCTAGTAAGTACTAATTCAAAAGTCACAAAAACGTTGAATTCGCAAACTAAACTTTATTTGTTCCGGTATTTTTTTTCCAAATTACATTTTTGTTCAAACATTTCTTTTTTTTTTTAAATCACGAACGTAGCATAGGCACTTAACTAGAAATGGAAATCGAATTCAAACCCACGCTCTGTGGTCGCGCTTCCGACCACTGGACCAGTGCGGCTGTCTGATTTATCACGAGGGCAGCATTTAATTAAATTATTATATTTTCATCTACCTACATGGCGTGTTATTTATCCTTTCCAATGTCTTTGACACACGTTTCCCTTGTATTATATTTTGTTTTCTTGTACAAAAGCCATTTATTGAAGAAAGTTCTAGTTCAATGAATATTTTGTTGGTCTTTAAAAGTTGCTTGAACTCACAAGAGTTTCTTCCAGTAAGATTACATTTTGGTGATCTCTCCTTCAGCCCGTTGACACCTGCAACGTATTGATAAGACAGAACATCGCGTTATAAAATCTTAACAAATGAAATATAAGTAATCCAGATGAACTACAATCGAACATGCATTTTTAGGGTTCCGCAACCAACTCTTTTTTAAATCTTTTTTCTCTTAACCTCAATCTTGTACTGAGGGCAGAGATGAGGTCGACGATGGAACGAGATAACTCAAAAGAAGCCAAAAGCCGAAGCCACTCGCGAGTTACATAGATTTGAGTTGTTATGATCCCGGTAACTCCAACGCAGGTAGGGAATTCTACTCCTTGCCTGCGCGCATAACAACAGATGTTGCAAAACCTTTCGTGCGAATGTGTGCAGTATCGAAAAATGGCAAAAAAACGTAAGTTTTATATGTAGATTCGTCTTTTCCGTCTCTCTGTCTGTCCGTATGTGACAGCCATAAAAAAAAAGAAGGATTGGAACACCCTACGCAATCTGGGGACGACAGAGCTCGCGTACATTCATAAAAATACTCCAAAAGATAGGTCTCGGTCAAATTAAGATAAAAGGTAATCACAGCATATTTTTATGATATTGCCTGTTAACACCACACTGTTGAAATTTGGAGAGTAGGTGTCTTCTATATGAACCGCTACACAAAAGTGACGTGAAATTATGGGACAAAAAATACCTAACGTGTAACTAAAACTTATCGACAAATCTTGAAAATAATTTGGAAGTTCCTAAAATACTTTTGATGAGATATTTACTTCGAAAGCCGTAAAAATTGTATCCAACTACGTACTCACGAATTTTAAAGCAAGAGGAGGTACATTTTGAAAACGTGGGGTTGTAGAACGTAAAAAGAACGTTCAACCAAAATGGATTTGAGATTTAGTTTTTGAAATATGGAATCTTTATGCGAAACTGCAGCAGTAACTTTGTTGAGTGTAAATTGACATAATAGAGATAGTATGTAGATAGAAGTCACCATACCAAACTAATTTTTAATATTTTTATACGCAAAGTGTGAGCAGGGTGCGATGGTCTAATTGGTTAAGACGTCCGGTGTACAGAATCGGAAGGTCGCAGGTTCAAACCCTGCTCGCACTAGAATTTTTCTTTCCATGTCAAAACAGCTGTAGTTCTCTACGCAGGGTTTGCGTATAAAAATATTAAAAATTAAATAACCTGTAAGATTGTGGAACTCACTTCCGCCTAGCATTCGTGATTTAAAGACCATTTCATTATTCAAATCCCGAGTGAAAGAGGATTACCTTTCCTCTCTATTATAATTTATTATATATATATATATATATATATATGTATGTATTTTTATTAGTTTTTATATTATGTACCTATTTATATAAGTATATATTAATATTTGTATTTAATATTTTAGTTTAAATTAGGTATGACACATATACACCTTATTCTCTTCCGTTTCTACACACTATTGTCTACATTTCTTTTTTTCACTTCTCCTTTTGCAGGTCTGCTGGCAGAAATTTCTTAGGAAATGACCAGTACCTATGTACTCAACTATTAAAATGTAATTTTCCTGTGTTGCATTGTGTGTACATAAATAGTAAAATAAATAAATAACCATGTTTTATAACCCTTACCCCTTACCCCCCCACCCTTACCTTACCCTTACCCTTGTTTTTACTCTTTCAGGGTATGGTTTTGTGGCAACACCATACCCTGAAAGTTATTTGGCAATGCATGGACAAGCACTGTTGTCCATACTTTGCCAGATACCTTAAACTTACCTTGTGAAAATTTTATAAACACGTTTTTGTACACATTCTGTGGTTCATTCTTAATAAATATTTTCATGTTTAACATATCGTTCATGTGATATTGAAATCCGAATGAAACAGTCGGTTTAGTCATAGCCGGAAGGTTAAGGTAATCTAAAAAATCAAAATAGAAAACATAATTCAATATTTGTTGACTATAAAATGTGCGCTGTCGAGTGTCCAGTCTCGTAAAGCTGTATTTTTCTGTTTCACGAATTTATTAGATGGCATCAATACGACCGAGTATTGTATGAGATAAAATCTTAAATCGTTTTTGAGATATAAGCCATCAAAGTTACAATAACACTATTTGTAACATTAGGCACATTATATTTTTCAATTTGACGCAGCGTCTCTCTTTAAATGTATCATGGGTGCTCTTACAAACCGCCAGACCTTACTTTTTATATTCATTTTGTTAACGCTTTAGCCAAAAAAGTTTTTAACTATGTATACTTACACTTATCTACACTGTCATAAACACACACGTTATCGTCAATTGCTACACTAATAGTGAACATAGCAACACAATAAAGAATCTTTTGCATATTTACAATTATAAGACACTAAGGTATTTAATTTTAGAAATGAACAAAAGATTAAGCTAGCTGTTAAAACTCTGTAAATAACAATTTATTTTATAAATTAATTGAACGTACATCAGAAAGTGCAAGGAAAATAGAAATAACACGATTTATATTAGTTTACGTATGGTCAGTTTTCGTAATATAGTTTCCTTCTAATGCAAGTGACACCACAGTGAATGCTATGCGAAGCGATGGGAGGCAAATAGTTAGGTAGGTAATGTCAATCATGTGGCAATCGTATGACCTTTGACAGACCTCACGGTTAGTCGAAATAGTAGAATACTAAAAGCAAATAAAACGATTCTTTTTACAAAAATAACAAATTGAATGATTAAACTAAAACTTCATCACAACGATTATTGAATTCGGTCTTCGTACACACTTAACAACAAAAGAATATTCATTTTGTACGATACGCAAGTGATGCGCCCGTCCGTAGAGCTGTCTCGAGCAAAAAAGTGGTTGAAACTGGTACTGTTCGTTGTACAGATCTGTCAGTTGATTTTGACAGTTCGGCTAACTTCACATTGTTGATATTTCCTTATAATACTTATACCATAAGGATGTCAGAAGTCAACATGACTTGTTGTCTGACTAAGTCGTTGTTCTCGGCTGTCATTTTATAAATTTTTGACAGTCATTATAGGTATTCAGCAGGGCTATTGCGATATATCTCTGTTGACAATAATTCATAGTTACGAGTTTTGATATACAATGACAGTTCTGTACGGGTAGCGTCAGTTGAAACCAATAAGAAAGGTCATTATATATCAAAATTCGCAACTATGAACTGCCAACAAAGATACTCAATGGAGGAGACCTGGAGGCCATTATAGTCTGACAATCAGTCTTACTAAGGGGTATCGTATTACGGAATTATCTAGTAAGTGGGTTGTCGAAGTGGGATAGGCAGTCGCTTCATGTACAATACTGGTATCAAGCCGCATCCGGTTAGACTGGACGGGAAGTCCAACTCACACATAGTCAGGAAACGGCAGGCAGATTGGGAGATGGGTGGAATTTGATATTTTCTAACCTGCCTCATTGTTATAGAGGTAGCAAGTGCGACTTCTGTTTGTAGATTTCAGTTCAAAATGCTGTCAACTTTTCCGTTTGGAAAATATTCTAAGTAACATCGAGTCTGAACTTGTACTTTAGCTTCCTACTACATGATGCAACTCTACTGATACTTTCGGTGATACATGGCGTGGTGCTATGTAAATATTCAGCCTGAAGGTACTGTCAGGTCCGACGTTCTAACTATGTATAATAAGGACAACTTTCGAATAATAAATGTTTTTATTGAGTTAAGGAGCACATTTACCCTACAGTATTAACTTTTTTTTACCTTGGGCCTTACGTTAACGAACATAAGGTTCCCTTTACTGCAAAATCAGAGGTACAGTCACGAGCACCAATATGTATAAACTTTCCTTTAATTTAAAAGCATTTTTTCCGAGAAATAACGATTGTAAATTGGAGATAGGATCTTTTTCATAAAATATGAGTTCCAGAATATTACGTTCGTAACAACATGACATTTTAATCAGAACAGTAGGAGAAAAACACTATTAAAAGTTGTTAAGTGTTTACATATTGGTGCTTGTGACTGTACAAGGACAGTAGGTATTCAGTCACTCTATTTTATCCTGGTCTACATACGAGTTAGTGTTTCTGTCGTCATATGCCATTACTTAATAAATAAGGTCAGTTCCGAATGCCATCCAAACGAAACCTCTACAGTACTGTCCTTGACTTAAGTCACGATACTTGAGGATACGGTGGTAACTTCAGCATTCGCGATGGCAGAATCCAGAGGTATCTGAATACCTATTGGCCCATAGCTACACATACAGAGGTGGCATATGTCCCAGCAGTGGGAACATTTTGGGCTGATTATGGCTATGCAATGCATATGCTAGAGCTGCTAAGCTAAAAATATCTTGCCCTGGAATTAGACCTTTTTTTTGTTAAGTTAGTTTCTGAGCTTTCGGAATAGATAAAAGTAAGATGGAGCTAGATCTGAAGAATACGGCGCATGGGGTAACAATACGAAGCCACAATAATGGATTTCTGCGATAATTTCGACTGACGTGTGAACTCGAGCATTATCCTGATGAAACAAAACTTTCCTTAATTTTTTTTAATGGGTGATCACCCATCCACGGGCCAACCTTGGCAGGAGGGGTTTCACCTGAAGACACTCTTTCTAACAGGAATGCAATATTTAAATATCGTATTTTTGACCGTTGTTTCCTCATCGAATTCTGACCTCGTCGTACCAAGCGTCCACTAACTACTTTATAAGGACAATATGTTAAATTACTCGCATTTACTAAATATTAGGCAGCTTTCAAACACAAATGTGTTCAAATAAAAAACGATGACTATGTACTTATAGTTCTTTTTAGACTTCAACGATGGCGGCCACTATCAACAGTCAGCCGCCTTCTCTAATCGTGTTACTAGTATATGTGATGCCATACGTGATAGTGATATGTGTTATAATATTGACGATATACATAAATGTCAAAAAAAAAGAAACAAAAAAAAAGAAAAAAAAAAAAAAAAAGGAAAAAAAAGTCTGACAACCAGTCTTACCAAGAAGTATCGTATTACCCAGTACTAACTCGGTTGTGGAGGTCAGATAGGCAGTCGCTCCATGTAAAATACTGGTATTCAGCTGCATGCGGTTAGACTGGAAGCCGACCCCAACATAGTTGAGAAAAGGTTAGGCAGATGATGACATAAGTGTCAAAAAATATTGTCGTCGGAATTCGCGCCCAGTGGAAACAATGGAATTGAATACTTACGTAAGTCTGGTGATTAGCGAGGAGCGAGTAGAGCTAGCACACTCAGAGCTAGTCAGCGGGTAACTAGCTGCGAGTGTGTGGTTCCGATAGTTTTGTCGCTGGGTCGTGAGCGAGTGCGCGCCGGCGATGTAACGGGCAATTGCATATGTAACAAGCGAGAGTTTTCAGCGGGTGTCTCTGAGAGAGTACTCTCATTGATAGCTCTTGCCGCTACGACAAACGAGTACTCATCAGCGTTGTGAACAGTCAGCGATCAATTAGTTATACAGGATACCGGGTGTATCGTAATGAATGGATAATCCTGTATCTGCGGGTATTTTTTCTTGAAAAATTTCCACCTTTGGTGACTTTCTCGGCCGCCGTGTTCACAAACGAAGGAATTTTCACTATCTTATTTCTGCGTAATATTCTTAAATAAACGTGCTTTATGATGTATATTATAGTTTTAAAGTACCTCATGCATTTTTTTTTTAAATCTTATAGTGAAAAAATTGTGTTTTTGTAAAAACTTTTCGTAAGTTTGAGTTCGTCTGGTGTAAAAAAAAATATGGAAGTCTAGCTATAGCTATAGCCCATATTTAAAAAAAAAAAATTGTCCCTTGAAAAAATTAAAAAAGGAAAAATTGCGCATGCCCATCGACTCTATGGTTTGACATTTCATGGGCTTAGGGACCCCACTCGCAGATACAGGTTTATCTATTAGTTTCGCTACAGCCTGTATGTGTCTCTTCTACAATATTTTATTCGTTTCTCGAACTAGGAAATCGTCGATAGCGAGTCGCTCTCTCGTGCGGTGGGACAGCTGCCTTAGCGATAGATAACCTTTGTTGACACCACCGAGAGACTAACGTGACGTGTCATGCACTTGGTGGTCCACCTGCTCTCTCCATAAGAGAATTATTTTGAACATGTTGATCACTAAAACGTTTCACTTCCCAGGCCACCCCAAACCAAGTTGTATATGCGGATCTCAGCTTGGCGCATGGAGACAGTCCACCACCCAGACGTGAAGAATCGCCATATGCTCAAATCGTTGGGGTGATGAGACCTGATGATGTAAAAATATGGAAAAAATTAAACTTTGTGTTTTAATGGACGCTTTTTATTTAATTTCTCAAAATTGTAAGATAAACGATAATTGAACTTGATTTAATTGGATCCTAGACATAATTCAAATTACGTAGTCACGGCTAGTTTATGCTACGGCGTAGCTAGTTTTACTACGGCGTAGCTGCATGTTTTTGCTACGGCGTAGCTGATTTTACTACCTACCTCTAGATGGACTTGAGAGCTATCTCCCTAGTATTTGAGATTTACTTTTTCCCTCTTGTACTTAGTTTAGTTTATTTATGTTAGAATTACAATTTTTGTTTATATTCTTATAATTGTAAGGATTTTATAGAGATATTTTTACCACATTCATATCTTACCTACCTACAAAAACGATATCTAAAATGTATTCTATTCTATACATTATCTTACACAGCCAGTTAGCCTGAAAACCTGGCTTTCTGATTAAATGAAGAACTAAATTCTCGAAGTAAGAGTTATGAATCCTCCACCTCAAATGTTCTTTCCAATATCTAGACAAATAGAGGCAGAATCCGAAATTGTCACAAAACTCATGCACGAAACCGAAGTGAGTAAGGAGTGAATGAAGTTTGTGTTTCCCTCACATTGGTGTTCCAGGTGTATTCTTTTTATTTCTTGAGTAGCTCCATCATTCGCAGCCTCCTAGAGGATTTCCTCATACAGATTTTCATCTGTGTCTACAATTTCATATTCTGTATCTATGGCTTCATATTCATAGTCAATGATTTCATATTCAGGATCTGTTCGTACAGGTAAGTTTTGACGGAGTTTATAATTGTTCTGAAAAAAAAACAAAGATAACTAAATATTATATGACAGCGATGCGGAGGAGTACTTTGACGCCTAAGTGTCCTATTGTCGTCGTTGTTTAGATGTTCATATTTTCTTACTTTTAATCTTATTTTTATCATTAGTTTAGTTCTATTTGTAGTTTGTATATAATGTAAATATATTTAAAACAAGGTAAACTAGCACAAAAACACAAAATACAATTAAAACTAAATATTTGTCTGGAGCTCACAAAACACACAAAATGAATTAAGAGTATTCAAATTCTTGATTCCAATTTGTGTCTTACGTGTGGGTACCCATTTAATAACAATTTTGAAAAGTTTATAGGAAGAAAGCAAGTAGTCGCGAATTCAGAACCCGTCACTTTGTTTTAAATGAGGTCATAGCTGGCTAACGGCAAAACTTCAGGTTAACATAGACCTAGATTAGCACACCGCATAATTCCCGACTTAAACACAGGCGAAGTCGTTGGCCAGAGCTACTATAAACTTACTTCGTTTGTTGGTAGTTGAGATGTTCCTCGCACGGGTGCATCTGGTTTGGCCCAGCAACGTGTCCTGATTACGACGATGACCAGCAAAACCACCGCCGCCGCGGCTATCGAGGAGTTGACCATGACCACATAGTTTGTAGTACTTGTTGCTGGCTGCGCATCTGAAAACACATTATTATAATCGGCCTGTAGCAGTCCCACTGCAGGGACATACGCCTTCGCTCTGTGTGAGAGCGTGGGCTATTATATAATCTACCACGCGGGCCAAGTGCGGGATAGGTTGTCAGGATGTCGAATGTTTTGGTTCTCTGACATACCGTTTCCTCGCGATGTTTTCCTTCAGCGTTTTGGGAGCATTGGTGATGATAATACATTACGCAAACTAAAGTGAATGTAATTTAATGAATGCTCGCAAGGGTATCACCATGCTAGACCAACGACTTGGTGATCGCTGCTAATTCTACACCCATATATACATGAAGACAATGGACTTTTCATTCCACTTTATCTCATTTTATTCTGTCATTTTATCTTTTGTATTCTACCGTGGTCAGGCAATGCGTACATGACACAAGAGAATAATGGTTCTCTATGTCCTGACATCATGACACATGGGCTGGCGTATATTACACCCGCATTGGGCCGCATAGCAACGCATTTCAAAATCTAATAATTACGAAAGAGATGTGTGTGTGTTTGCTGTACGGTGTGGCCCACTTAATGTGCGCTGCGCATTAGTGAAACCTCTCCATAGAGAACGTAGCTCTTCCAATAGAGGATGAGATAAGTCAGACAGCAAGAATGAGTGATAAGATAACAACAGGGTGTAAAAAAACTCATGACAAAGCCGTGAACCAAGCATTCTGAACATTAACACAGCGCAAAAATTATTGCTGTGATCACAATGTCAAGTCACAATTTTCTCGCTTTTGGCCCAATTTATTTGAGGTCAGCTCAGTATGTCTTCTTCTTCATACTTCTCTATTACTAGTCATCTCAGCAGTCACCTTCTAGCTAGAGATCAATGTAACGTACTCAAGCATTGTCATTATGCTGATGATTGCCAGCGGCCATGGAGGTATTTTAAGTAATAACATTTAACAAGCATTTAAAACAAGTGTTTAAATAAAAACGTGTAAAAAATTTGGAACTTTGACCTTCAATATCTCCGTAACTAGAAGGTATAGTCATTAAAAAAATTATCGCAATGACGGGGAAAACAAGCTCCTTATGGTTTAGTTAAGAGTGTTTTTTACTTACTGGTGTCGCTTGCTGTACTTTTAATAGTGGTGATTTCCCTGCCTTTATGTGGTCTTGGAACATCGGTGTGGGTTGGTGATGGAACATAAGGTATAAAAGTATTTTGTTTAAAGGTGTTTATATGAGTCGCTGTCGTCGTGGTCCTCATCGGCTCGTTAGTTTCATGCACAACGGAAGGACCTGTAATACATCTATTTATTATTTGTTTGACACGCAACTATTTATCATTCGAAGTAGTTCTTTCGACTAATAGCTTTTCTGTCAAACGATAACTTGGGCAATCTTTCGTCGGATATGTGAACTTTGGGTAATCGTGGCGCATTCGACCGTCCATTATTAAACTGGGCAGATGAATGTGATGTTATCATACTTACTGGTGTCACTCGCAGTTACTTCGTACTTGGTTGTTTCCATGGTTTTGGTACGTTAGACGGCGAGAGCATTAGTTAGTAAGTGTTTTTAAAAAAGGGTCTGAAATAAGTAACTGGCCTCGCGGTCACGGTCCTCAACTTTGGTTTCACAATAATCTGAGGTTTATTAGTTTCATGCACAATGACGTGTTTTGAAATAATTTATATGTTGTAAGGCTATTTTTAAAGCTCTTTATTTCTTTTACTTTGTAATACTTGTGCACGTACGTACCTCCGCACTTGTTTTCTAAATCCACAACAATTTCACACCAGTGTGTTCTCAAGCATACCTCGTTATCTGTTAGAAACATTAAAACAAATGAAAGACTATTCGCTGAAAAACGATAATCGTAACTTTTACAACATTATTTTTAGTATATGCGAAACCTGAAACAAGTGTTGTTTCAGGTTTCGCATATACTAAAACTAATGTTGTATAGGGTGACTCGTAATTAGTGACCGATACTTAAACACGTGATTGTACTCATAATAACAAACAACTTTTTCAATCAAACATTTTCTTTTATCACAATAACACAACAGTAACGTACCGCATGACGCCGTTCTGTCTCATTACTAACGATAGTAATACGAACCGTGCAACAGTGGGTAGGCAGAGCACCCGCACAGCTCGCAAGCCTGCTCCCTAATTCTCCGCTGTTGTGTTATTGTGATAAAAGTGAATGGGTATTAAAAATGTTTCTTTGGGAAAGTTGTTTGTTATCATGTGTACAACCACGTGTTTAAGTATCGGTCACTAATTACCATTCACCCATAATGATCTAAACACACAATTCAATAAAGTCGTTTTTTGTGTGTGTCTACATAACTACATTGTTCTTCTTAACTACGTAACGGACTGTTATGCGCTTTTGAGGACCTCTTGCTCAGCAGTCGCCAATGCGACCCCTAGACCAACGAAGCAATATATGTATATATAATAACTTCTATCTGTTTGTTCATTTCATACAATGTTCTGCTGTACTTACATTTTGTGCGCTTGCTGTTCTCCGAGGGTTGTGACAGATCTATTCCTTTAACTATTCGTTCTAAGGAACAAAAAGCAGTTCTTGTAAACAATTCCACGTCGATGGCCATTTTGGCGTTACTTAAAAGACTACGTATCCGATAAAAACTTTCTCCGTTCGATTTTTGCAATTTCTTCTTCAATATGTTCTCACCTGAATGATAGAGAAAACTAGCACTTATAATAATTATTTTTATTTTTTTAAATGTTTTTATATCATTTTTGTTGATAAAAATATTTAAAAATGTAATTAGTATGTAAGAAAAATGAATAAACGAAATAATAAATTGATAGACATACTGTCATGGTCACAAACATTATCATTAACGCCAAAAACAGGATATTTACCATGTTTATTATTTGTTTCGAGTTTCCAATATTTCGGCGCTGTTAATGTAAGCACCATGATCACGGATAAACCGGTTAACTGGTCTATCTGTGTAGTAAACATAGTTAATATCCCGTTTTCAGTTTTAATAATAATTGATAGACACTTTATGTTTTCACTCCAGGTAGGAACAAAAATACACTCGACTTTATATCGATTCGAAATTAGGAAGGCAGTGAAGTCGACTGTCGTCTGTTATGTAGGATGTGTTCAAAGCAGTTTGCGACGTTGTATTGTATTGTATTGTACTATTGTATAACGGGCTGGTGTCCGCAACTCCACGTCAAAGCGCGTATTTTGCGTGCGGGTGGGAAATCTATTCGATCAAAAGTCATCAGTTTGCGACGTTAGCTGAGCGGTTCATTTGTTTACGGTGAGCGCACGTCGCGCTGCACAGTGTAGCGTGGCTCGCTGTGGACGATCCCGCCAACATTGTCATACAAAGCGAAGCTGTGGAGCGGCACCTGTACGAAGAGACAGCGTGGCCTATAGCTAGCTTACCTGATACAAGTATATGTTTGATGTAAACCTCAGGGAATACGTTCACTGCTATGTTTTTTAAATAAATCCGCGTAGAAAAGATATCACCCTGATGATACCCGAAAGTAAATACAGAACTCGTTTCAGGTTGGTTCATGCGGGATTTCCCTATAAACAAAAAAAAAAATTTTTTTTTTTTTATAGAGATATGGAAAGCAGGGATAGAGTGTTTTTGTATAGATGCTAATCGCGTAGATAACTCTGCTTACGCAATTAAGGATTGGCGTGATGTCAGGTGAGACACGAAGTTCGCATGACATTAAAATATTTAGTTAAATGTTTGGTCAAGTTTATTCCGAGTTTTACAACGTTTTGCCCTTGTATACGATGATTCAGACCATCAAACTGGACAACTTTTTTTAAGAAACATGGGTCGAAATAAATTGGACTATTCATAGTACCCCGTTGCGTCAGCGTGTAATATTTTGTATGGGAGGTCCAAATTGATTTTTTGAACTTATTTTTATTGCGTTTATTATGTTAAACCCTGTGTGCATTACTATCATTGTGTCCACAACTCGAGCTGAGCTAGGGACAGCCCTCCACAAACTGATGGGGTGAATTCAGTATATCATACTAAGATGGTACAAGAAATTATTTCAGGAATGTTACGGGAATCCAATAAATTTGATTTGTTTTATTTCCTCATATGCAATATATCGTCACCGTGGCAAAAAGCACGTAGCGAACGGCAAGCGCGACGACGAGTTCGATGAACTCTGTAGCTAACTAGGAAGTGATCAGCTGATTTCTCGTTAGACTATTTCAACATTTTTGATTTTAGCCGTATTATTTACATAAATGGAGTGCTGCGTACAGGGGATGTAATTTTACATTGAAATAAAGGAATAGTAACAGAAAAAAAAAATATCGGGAGAAAATGTCAGTTTGTGGAGAGCTGTCCCTTACACCCTGTATTTTATTATATCATGGCGAAGCAACCTTGGTTACAGTGCCAAAACAATGTGAACCAATTATTGATGATGATGTCTGGTGAGATACAGGTATAAATTTGTATAACACAACTCACTAACTAACACTAACACCTGCACACTTGACGATCTTATGACTGCATCAACGAGCGGAATTTGTGTAGCTGAATTTTGGGCCAAATATATATAATAAAAATTTGCCATCGACACAAGTGTGTTCAGTGTAATATAGCTCTTAAGACAGTCCATCTATTCATTGGTTTCCATCGGCAAAAGTTATTGTCACTTACAATAATCCATCTCATTAGAACACGACGTACAGTCGCGCACAGACACGGCTGCGTCGTTTGCTGCGCTCAACCACAACATCACTGCAACACTTATCGTTGTTTGCATTTTAATGTAATTTCAATAAACTATTTAACATTTACGTTGAAACACTTTTAGTAACACTCTATTTGAATTACTATTGACATACTATAGGTACGTGCACCCATAACTACAAAACAAAGAGAAATCAGAGACAAAGTGGGTTTGTTGTCCTAGTGCTCAAGTACGAATATTTCCTCTTAATATTAGTGACAAACTATGTGGTTATTTATAGCTTATGGTATTAAAATCTGCACAAACAACATACCGTGTGGGGTCGACAATATGACAGTAACTGGGCACATAGGTAATACTAGTTAGGGAGAGTGTTTTGAAACCATTGCCATTGCATTTGTAAAAACTAAAGCTGCATGATTGGATTATAAAAAATCGATATTTCTAGCCAAGAGTCGAACCCGTCGATTTTGGAAAAAATACGCATAACAAATACGGTTTAATTTAAAGAACTTGTTGTTCTTTAAAACCTGCTGTCATCTTCATCTTTTCCTACCTACTTCCTCCTTATACTCCTTTTTACTACTCTACAACCTACATACCTAACCTCAGTTGAAACATTTGAAACTAGAATTTTAAATGATAATGTGTCATTACATTTACTTACGCTCGCCCTAGCGCCACACCATGTAGATCGCACCTCCTTGAATTCTATCCCCATAAAACTAGCTATTATTCTTATCCCTTCTCCGTCCGTGCTGTAAGATTGTGGAACTCACTTACACCTAGCCTTAGAAACTTAAAAAGAATTCCGATTTTCAACAAATAAATAATCGTACTAATATTATAAATGCGAAAGTTTGTGAAGATGGATGTTTGTTACTCGTTCACGCGAAAACTATTTAACAGATTTGGATGAAATTTGGCACATAGATAGTTTGTAAATTGGATTAACATATAGGATACTTTTTATCCCGTAGTATGATCCCGTGGAACCATTACCGATAAAAAAGCGGGCCAAGCTGCGGGCATGAGCTAGTATATTACATTTACATATTTTAGCATTAAATATTTTTACAGGTATAAATATTATAAAGTTCGGTACTCATTTCGAACCTCCCTAAAAAAATAAGCTGTTTTCTACAGAAACGGTCATAATTTATGGAAACTCGATTTATTGAAAATTACCCATGGAAAATTCCTACCTGGATTTCGAAATGATGAACTGAATTTTTAAACGTCCAATTATTTTGATTCTTATTATATATTATTGAACCTGAGGATTCTGAAACGTTGCTAAGGGTGCTTACATAAAGAAGCAGGTTTCCGGTACGGTCGGGTCGGTACCGATCGGTGCAGGTATTAATGCAGGCGCAGGTGTTCTAAGTTATCTTGTGCGCTCACTTATAAAGACACAGGTTTAAACTTGTCGGTGCCGACTACCTGGAACGAGTCATAAGAGTTCAAGTTATATGGTCAATACGGAGAAATTAACCTGTTTCTATATGCAAGTTAACCCTGGACCGATCGGTACCGACCCGCACAGATTTGTTTGTACTAGTGAATAAAAAAGTATGTAATATCCAAAATAAAGATAATTTTATGTGATCATCATTCACAGCCTGAGTTCACCCACTGCTCGGTATAGGCCTCTCTTTGCTTGTGCCAAGCTCCACGCTCTTGTGCCAGCCTCATCCAGGATATTCCCGCTATGGCAACATTGTCGTCTGCCCATTGGTGATCAAGCTAAAACAAAAAAAGGTGGTAAAGCTGTGACCGAGTGGCACCCAAGAGCTGGAAAGAGAAGTGATGGTCGTCCGGCGGTTAAATGAGAGTTTTATGTACTCACGACGCCAATCAAGCTATACAAAACCAGTTTATGCGGATCTCTCATTGTATCCGAAATCTATACAAAGCGAGGCCAAGTTATACTGGGAATGTACAGCTTCATGTGCCACCGTGTGTACTTTAGAAATATTATTACCTTACACATATTACACAATTATTAATATCTTGACATTTTGAGGCTATAAATAATAAAGGTACTCCTTGTGCAGGCACCATCATACAGACCATTTATTAAGTAAAACCACCATGACTTTCCGCAATGATTTGGGTCAATTAGAACATGTCAATACAATATCACGATGTGTTTAGCTTCGCGCGTTATTCCCTAGACAGAGCCGACCGGCTGACTCACTGGGTGTCGGTGTTGCGTGACTCATGCTGCGGTTACATTAAACCATAGTTCAGAACCTTTTCCTGCTTAACCAAACCTAAAATAGGTAATGCAAAAGAGGTAATTAGTTCCATGATTAGGAGGTAATTAGTTCAAAAGTTCGTATTTCCGAAAAAGGCGATGAATTTAGAAGTGAATACTTTCCTGTGGAGACCCGCACCTACCTACTGGCTACCGAGCGAAACAGACGTTATCTCATTGAAATATAATATACAGGATGTTTTATTTTATCCTGTATATTATATTTAAAAGTGATGAACAACGATGAATATTAATACCTATAAATAAGTTTTTCTTCTTTTCTAAATATTCATTATAGTCCTAACATTGGTGCAGTTCAATTGTCTGATACAATTAATTTATTGGGTAGAATAATTGTACCTACACTAAAAAATATTTGTTAATAGCTGACAATTTTATATTGAAAATATGAATTCTGTAATCGTTATTTGTGTAACTGTTTTAACCGTCATGGCAGTTAACGCGACGCAAGATGACAACAATTTTGGTAAGTCAGGTGTTGGTTACTCACGGCGAGTTATGGGCCAGCTCGCCGTCCAGCCGTCTTATGACGACAGGCCGTGTCGACGGTGCGTTCGTGTTCCACGTGCGCCTCAAAGAGATGTCAGCAAATAAGTAGGGGTCCGCAAGGGCCGATGCCTGCCAGGGCTGCGGGACTGTTCGAAAGAGATACCGTGGCCCTGGAACACAAAGGGCAAAGAAGGAACATGGATGGGTTTTAGTCAGTACAAGTCTGACACTCCCTTCCGCTCCGCCCAGAGTGGGGGGGGGGGGGGGGTCATTTGATGATTTCCCATCCGGAAAAAAAAAAAAAAAAAAAAAGGTGTTGGTTACTTACCATTTTATTGTATTGAAAATAGGACGAGATCGGCCAGACTTAAAAATAAAAGAAAAGGAAAAAAGAAATAAAACATATTTATCTGGCACATGCCACAAGTGCACACAACAAACAAATGAAAATAAAATAAAAATCTTAAATCTACTCAAAAAAAAATTTACAACTAAACAGAAAAAATCAATAATATTGTGTGATCACGGATGCGGACAAAAAATGTTTTTTAAAAATAATTAGAACTCTGGAACGCGTTAGCCTTTGACATAAAAAAACTAAAAGCAAAATGGCTTTCAAAACAAATAATCTAAACTATATTAATCTAAGCTCAGACTAAATAGCTGACCAAAGTCTAGTTGTAGTCATTATTATTAACTTTACTTTAATTACCTCCATGACCCGTTTACAATCCAAAGCATCCATCAGCACCAAGTTTTGAGTGCGTTACATTGAGTCCTACCGTAAAACGTGATTTTTCACCCCACATTTACTTAGTTTGATGTACATAATGCTTGGTTGACGGCTTCGTGAAGGATCCGTTTACACCCTGTATAGCTGGGGTTTCCTACAAAAGTGTTGTCATCATATTTAATGGTCCTAAAATGTGGGCCGTCCGTGTAGACAAAGAAGAAGTACCACTACTAATGTAGGCAACGCTTTTTTACGAAATTTAAGGTACACAATAAAGAAAAGTACGAACTGCATACTAGCTCAAAAAATGTAACGTTTACACTTTAAAACGATACCTGTTTTGAGCTTCGCCGCAGTTTGGTAAAATTACGTTTTTATTCCTTTTAGATAAACCTCAAGAAGGTATACTCAGGCCGCCATTTTATTTCGGTTATTAAAGAGGGAAATATTTGGATGCGACAATAAAAATAATAAATTTGTCGCCTGATGTAGTCTCCAAGAAAATTTATTTAAAAGGTAAGCTTGTAAGAACACCTAAGAACACGGAACACCTGTATCTTCCAGAGAGCAGTGTGGGCTGGGTAGCAGCTTAAGTGACTTGTAAATTAATACTGTTACCAAAGAATATCTTACTATATTATTGTAAGGTATATTATAGTGTAGCTGTAGTATATTATACAGCTAGTTGAAATAGCTAGTATTAAACAAATATTATTATTCAATACTAGCTGTGCCATGCGTTGCAATGCACCTTTGCCTACCTACTACCTGCCTGCTACCTGCCTACTACCTACCTACTATCTACCCTTTAGAAACCTCCCACGGCATATGTAGAACAACTGTGCAAAATTTCATCAAAATCAGTCAAGCCGTTTCTGAGTTTTAGCGATACTAACGCACAAAAATTTATTTTTATATATACAGGCTGATTTTTCAAATAGGCGTGGATGGCCAAATCTGAAACTATGAGGAATAGCGAAATACTCTAAAGGAGTCTCGGGCCCGATTTTGATGAAAACTAAAACTGCATCATTCGATTTTTGACAAAACAATACCAGGCCAGGAATCGAACCCATTGACTTTAGAAAAAAAAACACTGTATTATCACACCATTCGATAGTGTCGCTAATAAGGATCAAATTGGGAAATAATGACATCGATCATCAACATAAACATGATTTTATTTCTTAAATAAACTTTTAGACTCAACAACAACTGAGAGCAGAATCATAAATAAATCTGCTGGAAAAGAACATTATTTAGTACATCATCAATTATTGGGAAAAGAAGCATCCATCCAGATACAATTATTTAATAAAATAAGCTGGTGTATGACCATCCAGATCTTTGGAGGCAGAGCTGTAGACAGCAACGTGACAGCTCGCCCAGGATTTAACGGTAAGATAATTTTTTGTCATCTTTGTCATCCATATTTCAATTTATTTGGCGTTGGTGCAGCGCATTTGCTTCTATACGTAATTTAAGCCGTGATCTCAGTGATGACCCCCTTTTTTTTCTTTTTCTGATGGGAAATCATCAAATGACCCCCCCCACTCTGGGGCACCCCCCCACCCCCTTCTAGCACGTGATCTCCTACACAACCCACCCTTCATTCGTTTGTTCTTCTCCAACGGTGGCACTTAGAACTTCTTGTTAGTTTTGATACAATGCTTTTCATCCATTCATTGTGAAATGAGTGCTCATATTCAGAGGTGATCTGTGACGAGCTAATTTATGATTATGCAAATGTTGGAAGCTTTGACTCCGTCCTGGGTTCGACTCCCGGGTTGGACAAGGTGTTATAGTTCATAAAATAACGCATAAGTGTATGTTTGGGCTCAAGTTCTAAAAGTATTTAATATTTTTATCAATCTCGATGTATACCTACATAAGTTTTTAACAAAATAAACTTTCAATCATTTTATTTTTTCCTATAAGGTCACATTTCAAATCTTTGAGATTCGTACTTCCTCAGCACTCACATGACATTGACACCTGTCATTTTAATCAAGCAATATTTATGAACTTTAACGGGTTTTAAAGTTGAGCTCGATTAATGACAAAATGGACACCTTCAAAAACTGACATGTGACTTAAATTTAACTGTGGAATGTGGCACATCTTTGCCTGCACCTTCAGGATGTACAGGCATGATGTTTTAAAGAAAATATGGATGTTCTTACAGATAACGAGCAGTGTTTAAGATCCTCTTCACCCTGTACCTTAGAGGTGGATCTGAAAGATAAATGTTCAGGTAAGCCTTTTTACCTACGACAGAACGGAGTTTCTTAAATATGACTTATTTTTAAATGCCCATCAAAAAACTTATCACTCGTCGATTTATTTACATTAATTAAATATTTTTTACATTAAAAATACTGATTGCACGCAAAATTTACCAGAGCGTAAAAACGTAATACTTGTGAGTATTACTTAAAACAAAATATTTTTGCAACATGTTTTCATCGTAAATAAGGCATTGCTGCAAGGACAACATAGGATGCAAGAGCGAGCAAAGCGAGGTCGGGACTTGTGGCACCCCGACTCGGACAGGTTCGGTTCGAAGGGGATGGCGGGGTCTATCTGGTGAATAAGGTGGTTGCTCGATGGTACCTATTTGTTGAGTTTTTGGACAAAAATTCGTTCACTATGATCTTGTGTGAAGAATTCCACAAATCTGGCCTTTTTCGTCGAATTTGCTCTCTTAAACGCCGCATAACGCTCAAATAATATTCTTTATTTACTGTTTGACTGAAGAATGCCGACTGCACAACACCGTGATATTCAAAGAAAACGGTCAACATGACTTTGACTTTTGATCGACTTTGGCGTGGTTTGTTCGGTTTTAGTTCAGTTGGAAGGCGCCATTCCGAAGCTTGTAGACTAGTTTGCATGTCAAACTCATAGACCCACGTCTCGTCACCAGTAACAATGCGTTTCACGAATGTTGGGTCGGAATTGACTCGTTCTAGCATGTCTTTAGCTACTCTTACGCGATTGAGTTTTTGGAGAAAATTCAGGTCTTTTGGGATTAGCCGAGCGGCAACATGTTTCATACCCAAGTGACTATTTAAAACGGTACGGATCGTCTTGTGAGACACAGAAAGTTCAGTGACTATCTCTCTCAAACTTGAATGAGGATTTTCAGTCACTATTTCCTTCGCTTTTACGATGTTAACTTCAGTTGAAGACGTTGATGGCCTACCAGAGCTAGACAAATAGTCCATCACATCTCTACCGCTTTTGAACGCTTTGTACCACTAATAAGTACGTGTTTTTGATAAAGTCGATTCACCGTAAGCCTTCTGTAACATTTTCAGGGACTCCGAACACGAAATTCCATTGGCGATGCAAAATTTAAGACAAACTCTTTGATCGATGTCTTTGTCCATTATGAAATTCGCAATACACACTAGATATGATCTAACTAAAAACTGCACTGTATTTAATCTAAATAACAGATACAACTCAAACTCCGCGCCTAAATAGAAAACAGTTGTGCCAACCCAAAAACAAAAAAAAAAATTGAATTTGGAACCATAAACAAATCATCCATTACCGATACTTTTTTGAGTGAATGTAAAAATAATAACTCATTTTCTTTGTTTTCAGACACACCTCAAGCAGATGTACTGAGACCACTATTTCGTTTCGGTTACAACAAGGGGGATTATTTGAATGCGGTTGTAAATTTCACAAAGCTGTCGCCTACTATACAATACAGCATATTATTATGTATGGTGGAGAGTGATGAGATGGGGTTGTATCAACGAACAAGACCGCTAGATAACAGCTTAGGTGACTAGTGAATTTTTTTTATTTTTTATTAAAAGCGTTGCCCCACACTAGGAATCTCTCCTGTATCGTGGGTGCGTTTACAAACATTTAAACTCACATACACAAACAGCCAGACTCGGAACAACTACCTGTAGATCATACAAATATTTGTTCCGTGCGGGGATCGAACCCGCGACACAATTAATATTTAATTCTATTCTAAGAAATAGAACCGTACTTAGAAATATATCCTCCGGTCCGGAGGAGTTTATTCTTAATTCTTTGGTTGATTGTAGTGAAAAATTAAATCTTCATTTATAAAATTATTATGAAGATAAAGTTTATTGTCTTATCTTAATAATGTTATAAATGCGAAAATTTGTGAAGTTGGAAGGAAGTCTGTTACTCTTTTACGCAAAAACTATTAAACGGATTTGGATGAAATTTAGCACACAGATAGTTTATATCCTGGATTAACACATAGGATACTTGCATCCCGGTAGTATGATCCCGTAGGACAATTATCTAACTACACGCGGGCGAAGCCGCGGGCGTAAGCTAGTTAATAAACCAACCTTTAGAGTCTAAAAGTTTGTTTTAAAATAAAAACCGACTGCAAAAACACAAAGAAGTGAAAAATAACTTTAGCTTCAGAAGTCGGTGACTTTTGTTTGTTTGATTCAGTTTTTTTTTGGTCGCTAGTCCCCAATAAAATGGAACTTAACATACCTAACTGTCAAAGTGTGGGTGCACTGTAAACATCTGGTACCCCCTCAGAGCATACAGGCGTGATGTTATGTTATGGTGTTGTGTAAACAATAAACATCCAAGCGATTGCAGCAATCACGACAGATTTGCAGTCTATTATTAAAGAGTTCCATTGATATCTCCGAAGATTAGAATCAGATCTTCACCAAATTTAAACAGGACCACTGCGGAATAATATTCGTCCAAACAAAAGAAGAATCATCAAAATCGGTTCACAATTGGCGAAAAAAATCGCTGAATATAAACACACAAAAAAAAAAAATCTGACGAATTGATAACCTCCTCCTTTTGGAAGTCGGTTATAAATGTGTATTAACTTTATTTTCTATCTCTTTGCAGGAAAAAATCATTTATATACGATCCACCAACAATTATTGAATAAAACAAGTTTCGGGTTATACGTGGATGTATCTACTGATAATTATAGACTGGTACACGACTATTAACTTAATCGATGGCAGAGCTATGGACAGTAACGGGACAGCTGGCCCAGAATATAATTGTAAGATAATTTTATTTCGTCATTACCATCCATATTACTACAAACCAGAGTTAAAATAAAGAAATATGCGTCCTCACCTCTAAGTAAGGAGAATTTAATAAAAACTAATTATATTACATTATTCCTTTTTTTTTTATATATTGTTTACATTTTTAAATATTTCTATACAAAGTAATAAAAAAAAAAAAACATTTAAAAAAATATAAAAAATTGTAGCCCATAGGCATCGAAAAAAAGGTCCGAGCTACCGGTGGTCAGGGCTCTTGAGAGAGGAACCTCTTAACGATACGCGCCGTGTCCAGAAGTACTGCTTTTTGAATCAAGCCCTTGATCCAGCTGCCAAGCGAGAGCCTCCTCAGATGTTACTCGAGGCTATTGGTTATTAAGCCATTGGCCGACACGACTATCGGCACAATGACTGCTGTACTCACGTCCCACATGTCGACAACCTCGCGAGCCAGATCAAGATATTTGAATTGTTTATCTTTCTCTGCTTTCACGAGATTCTCGTCATGCGGAACCGTTATATCAACAATCATTGATCAATCGATCTATCACCAATGTTATTGGCAACAATAGTCCTGTCAGTGACGATAGTTTATTATTGTTGTTTCATGTTATTTCATTGAATTGTTTCATGATTGTAAAGATACGTAGTTCTCATCAAAAGTACCTTTTCATAACTTCCTAGCGTATTTTTTCATAGGAAGACTCGTCGGTTTAAATGTATCGACTAAGAAGATGCGCTGTGCAAAACTCAAATAAATTGTTTTTATTACGAGAAGTTTAGTTATATGTAATTAACTTCTTGTCCCAGATCTCCTGCCCTGGTACACATACAAGGTCAAATTAGCTAGCGAAACTACAGATTTCGTGATAGTATGCATCTAAGGAGATCATTCACGGCCAGAACAAGAAATACCAGAAAGAAATAAAGTAACTATTTCGAAAGAATATAAATACATAAATAGAAAGAAACACCTTTTCAAAACTTTTCTAAAGTTTGCAATCAGAGCTCTGTATCAAAAGATATATAAATTTAAAGTGTTCAAGACGAACTTGTCAGTACAAAGATACATGCAACGACATCTATTGAACCAAAATAGTACTAATGAATACATGTGCTAACTATTATCTCAGTAGTGACCTCCTTCTAGCACATCATCTCCCACCGTTGTGTCTTCCCCAACTGTCGTACTTATAACTAATTAGTTTCATTCATTTATTTTATACTTTTCCAAAAATATCCAGCCGCTAGTCTCATTCAGTGACGACTGTGTTACATTAGAGTTCGTTCTTCGTTGTCCGTTCGTCATCTGAAAGTTCGTTGTACGTAATAAAGAACATCACACATAGAGGTGACCTGTTACTGTACTGTAATGGAGGAAGCTGTCCCCATCATGACTGTTTTTGTTGTTCTTACAGATAATGACGTGTGTTTAAGATCCAATTCATCTTGCTATATGGAGGTGGACTTGAGAAACGTAATAGTAATACGTTCAGGTAAGCGTTAGATACCTCAGAAGTAGAACATTCAAGTATACATAGTTTTAATTTAAGTGAGACAGTAGACAGTACCTTCGAAGGAATAGAAGGTACCGGAAAACATTCTCAGGAATCATTCGATCATTTTTCAAGAAAAAACAATCGAAATACATATTGTGTTGGGCACTCAGTTTTGTGTAAGGATCATTTTTGTTGTATCACAAGAAAAAATCTGAAGAAATCATTAGCGATTTTGCTATATTAACATGTACTTGATTCAGACAGTAAAATAATAATCGTCTGCATTGCAGGTGATAATAAAAAAATTAAAACATCGACACATGTAGACATGAAAACGACCACTGCCAGCCGTACTGCAAGTGTCACTAGTAAGTATAAGTATATAGGGTGTAAACAGACCCTTCACATATCCGTCAACCAAGCATTCTGTACATCAAACTAAGTAACTTTACGCAAACATTATTGCTGGGAATCGACTTTTTTTTTGGGGTGTAATTATACACGTTTTACGGTAGGACTCGATGGAAAGCACTCAAAGCATTGTGCTGAGGGATGGATTGAATAGTACGGAGGTCGTGGAGGTGTGTAAAGTAAAAATCTTACATTAAAAACAAGTATTTAAAAAAAAAAACTTGTGAAAAAGTTGGAACTTTGACCCCAATATCTCAGTAACTAGAAGGTTCCCAGGTATGGTCTAGAACAAAAAAAATATCTCAAAGACGGGGAGAACAAATGCCTTTCGGCTATGTTAAGGGTCTATTAACACCCTTTATATTTTATTCTCATCAGTCATCTCTGCTGACTTATCTTCCCACAATCGCCAGTACTATGCTCGTATAGATTCTGTCTGACTTTTCTATCTGTCCTACAATCGTTCACATCAGTTGAATTTTGGTTTAGTTTTAATTAATTTTAATTATGTTGCGTCATAGTGAAGGTTTGATAATATAAATGAGTGGTTTCATTTCCGACATTGTTAATGAAATAAATGTATTAACTGCTTCGTTGGTGTAGTGGACGCCACCGCGATTGCTCAGCATGAGGTCCTGGCGTCGATTCCTAGACAGCATTCTTTTTAAGATTTTAAACTCTCATGGTCACTAACTTTATTATTAACACCAGAAACGGGATAACAAACATAAAAAACACGTTAAACATGGTAAATATCCCGTGTCTGTCTTCTGTTAATGATAACGTTATTTTTGGTCAACTACTTAAAAATCAATGCTTGTATCGAATCAGTTTTGTACAAGGATCATTTTTATTGTATCACTAGAAAAAATCTGAAGAAATCAGCGTGGTTTGAATTGTTTACATAATTGATTGAAACAGTAAAATGTTCTACTCAAACTCAAACTCACAGCATTTATTTCAACTAGACCATCACAGGCACTTTGTGATGGTCTAGTTGAAATAAATGCTTTGAGATAATGTCAAAAAAACAAAAAAAAAGCGAAGCTACAGTCACAAGGCATAATAACTTGAGAAAATACTGTAGTTACACATTCCAAAGCGTAGATCTCTATGGAGAAGAATGGGCAAGAAACTCCATGGACACTCTTTTAAATCAAAATGTTGTTACAAAATCTTGGTTACATCATTCATGAGTACTTTAATATTATTGTCTGTATTCCAGGTCTTCCTGTTGTTAGTGATAATATTACGTCTATGTCCAATGTTTCTACATCGCCACACGAAGACATGGAAACGTCCACTGTCAGCAGTCCTGCAAGTGTTACAAGTAAGTAACTCTCGTATAGATTCAGTCTGCCATACATACAATCGTTCACATCAGTTGAATTCTACTGAGTAGAAATACAAGCTTAGCAAGCAGAAAGCAGTCCTAAGAGACAAAATGATGTCAGGAGAAAACGCAAATTATTATCAACTTGCGCTCAGAATGTGCAGCGCCCAGCAAGCCGTTGGTGAAGCGAGGTGATGACGGCGATGCCTCACAAGCGTTCATTAGAAGCTCCGTGTTTAGCACTAGACGGTCACAAGCTCATGTTGAACATGCAACAGTTTTACATAAATATTTATACAATTTTTTTTTTTATCTTAAAACATTGTGTCATAAACTGAGGCAGCCCCAGTAAGTTACAATAGTACCTCTGTCGGGGCTGTCTCACTGTTCCCTTAGCTGGTATCTTAGCAATGATATTCTTGTGATGAAGCTACTGAACAAAAAAAAATATAAAACAATTTAAAAATATATGATTTAAGCAGCTCTCGCTGTCTGAGGAGTGCACGTATTTCTATGTGCGTATGTGTGTGTTTGTGTGTGCGTGTATGTGTGTATGAAAATATTTGTAAGTTTTATATATAATAATATGTACTTTTGACACCTAAGTGTCCTATTGTCGTCGTTGTTTAGATGTTTATATTTACTTACTTTTAGTCTTAGTTTTATCATTACTTTACTTCTATTTGTAGTCTGTATATAATGTACATAATATGTATAATATTTATACCTATGAATTGATTTAACAGTTTTAAAATTCTGATATTAAATGACAATCTGTGTTGTTTCAGATGTAAGCACTTCAAACGTCATTGTTATTATAATTTTGTCCTTATCTGGCATAACGTTTATCGTAAACGTTATTATTGCAAGTTGGAAACGTTGCTGGATGCAGCGCAGTCCTCAAGGCGTAATCGAATTACAGACGAACCAAGTAAGTGTATATTAAATTATATAGTCACATTATAATGAAAGAGATGAAACTATTCGTTGTAAAAAGAACGCCCTGAAAAGTAAAGAAAGTACTAAGCGTAGTAAGTACAGAGAAGTTACTAAATGATTCACATCAAGATCGCGATGTCGGGAAGATTAAGCGCGCGTTGGCTTTGTCACGACCGTTATTATAAAGGGTGTTTTTTTTTAAGAGTCCTTTAAGTTGAAATAAAACAGAGAAATGATTTTAATATCCATGAAATATATTTTATTTCACTGATAATTTGATGTCATTAAATTATACTCAAACTGAGTATGATTTTGTGCGTCTGGCCACCTTGGTTGGTTTCTTCGAGTAAATTAATTGTATTGCATGCTCACCGTTGACTGTTACGTTCTGACCATTATCATTATTTTACTTTTGGCGAACTATGAATTTCACGAAATGAACCCGTTAACCTCGTTTGTGCCATTAGATTATTTTTTGAGGGTATATATTAATATAGTTGCATGTCTCCGCCGATAAATCCGAAACAATTGAGCACTTGAAAGCCAACAAATACAGCCTGGTTTACTGCGAAGAGTGTGTGCCTATTGGACCTCCAGATTACGCCACGTGTGCGCCAGCCGCGGTAGCCACAAACCTAAAATCAAATTCAAACATTAATGCCATAGAATTATCAATCAAATAAAGACAATATCATGGATATTAAAAAAAACTATATTTTATTAAATTTTGCCTTTGGTGTGGGACACAACCTGTGTCGACACCCTTGCGCCATCTCACCTTTCAAGCACGGCGGGCTGTGCAGGCGCTACTGCTGCGGCTGCTGAGATCCTCAAGCGGCGCAAATACTGTAACCTTATTGGTAACTACAGTTTTGAGCCGTTTGGGGTCGAAACGCTCGGGTCATGGGGCCCGAGTGCGCGTCTCCTTTTTAAGGAAATCTCTCGCCGACTGGTCGACACTTCGCATGACCAGAGGGCTGGCTCTTTCTTTTTCCAAAGAATTAGCATTGCCATTCAGCGTCGCAATGCTGCCAGTCTTCTGGGCACATTTCCAGATGACAGCGATGCGGAGGAGTACTTTGACGCCTAAGTGTCCTATTGTCGTCGTTGTTTAGATGTTTACATTTTCTTACTTTTAGTCTTATTTTTATCATTAGTTTAGTTCTATTTGTAGTCTGTATATAATGTAAATATAATTAAAAGTTTGTAAATTTAAAATTCTTCTCTAAAAAACACTCATTGGTCAGCTTGATATGTACGGGTTTGCAAAATTACATTTACAGAGTAACTCCTTAGTCAGTAAGACTACATAATTGTTCAGCAGCCGGACATCATTCAACTAGTCCCACGACCCGGACGCATAACATTTATTTAAACTTTAGGAAATGAACGCACTGTTCAATATTCATACATTAACATATGGCTCGCATTTTTCAGAGCAGTTTTGAGCCGTTCTACATCAACCTGCTATTTCGCAGAGAGTGCGAGAGGGAGATTGCCGAAATAGATAGCCACGTTTATGAGAACATCGATCGACCAGTTGCAGTTGGAGGTGGATGAAATGTACAGTGACGGAATCAAGATTGCTATTTATTTTATACTACGGATATTTTATCGTTTTTTTTTTTAAATAAACAATACATTTAAAAACGCCCGTCCGATCCGTGCGGGTATTATTAGGTTTCGAGATTAGATTTTATCTATCCAATGGATAGCAGTTAAAAAAAAACCTCGATGAAAATTAAACAAAATGAGGAAACTGACATGGCAACACAGGGACGCGGCCGGCGACTCTCCGGTCGCTTCTAGGGTTAATTGACGATCGATCATACTTATGCCGAAGATGGTGTTGTCACGTTTTCAAAGCTTTGTTTGAATTTAGGGAAATGGTGGTAATTTGGGACAAAAATCATGCATTTAAAATTTCATTAGTATTTTTATTTTCATGAAAATTTTATGGTTCTTATTTTATTTGGTAATGTAATTGGTATACTTATATGTCTCTTTCGGATCGGACAGGGTTTTTTTAACATATTGTATACTGTAATATATACCGAAATGTTACACAGCTCTTAGTTTTATATTATTTGTAAAAGAATGCTGTAAATATTATATATAAAAGTGGTTGACAATAAGTTTAGCTTTAATTTATTATTCCCTTTAATACATATTAGTTACATTTTTAAATATTCTAATATAAAACAATTTAAAAATATTTGAATTATAAAAATAGTAGCCCACTGGCATCGGGAACAGGGTCCGAGCTACCGGTGGTCAGGCTTTGGAGAGAGGAACCTCCTAACGATACGCGCCGTGTCCTTTACTGCTAATAATTTATTATAATTATTATATAATTTATAATTTATTGCTAATAATTTATTATAATTATTATATTATGTTGGTTTCGTACAGTAAGTAGGATGGAAGAGATTTTCATAGAAATTAGTGGTTTCATTTTCGTAATAATTGTTAATTAAATATTTATTTTTATTTATTTACAACTTACTTATACCTATAGTTTACACCACACATACAAGTTATTGGTTGAAAATAAAAATAAAAATCAGAATAAAAATAAAAAAGGAATAAAATTTGGAAGTAAACTATATGGTAGACGTATTTTGATCAGATCTATTGCATAACAAACGCAGATCAAGCTGCGGCCCAATTAATTAATACCCTAAAGTGTGCTATAGATAAAAATTCAACCACCGTTAAGATACCGAATCGTAAACTAATATTAAAACAGTGGGTAACACCTGGTTTACTTCGTTGCATGAGAAATCGTGATAATATGCATAAAGAAGCCATGCTAAATCCGAACAACGATATTTTAAAGTTAACTTACATTAGATACCGAAACTTTTGTCACAAAATTCTAAAAAAGGTTAAGAGAGACCATGATCGAAAGGAGCTAGCAGACGCTGGCACGGATAATAAGCGAATCTGGCAGGTAATAAAACGCGTAACTAACTGTGTTAAATCTAAAACTTCATCTACTGATTTACTATACACTTCAACATCCCCTGAATACTCTGTCAATCAAGTAAACGACTACTTTGCGAACATTGGCAAAAACCTCGCATCCAACATAAAATCTCCAAACCCCCAATCAAAATTCCAGGTACATGTCCCCGACAACTCCTCCTGTAACTCTTTTGTTATTTTACCAACCGATTGCGGCGAAGTTGAATCAATTTTATTATCTTTAAGATCTGACTGTGCTGTAGGATGGGATAACATTCCTACAGCTCTTCTCAAGCGATACAAAAACCTCCTCATCCCTGTCATAACCCATGTTTTTAACCTCTGCCTCGAAACAAGTACTTTCCCCTTATGTTTTAAAAAGTCAATTATCCATCCTATTTACAAGAGTGGGGGTAAAGACTGTGTCGCCAATTATCGTCCGATTGCCGTATTGCCTATACTATCCAAGATCCTGGAGCGAATAATTAATAAACGACTGATAAAATTCCTGGAAGACAAGAACTTATTGTCAACCGCTCAGTATGGCTTTAGACGAAATAGATCCACCTCTAATGCAGTCCTGGATCTTACTAACCATATAGTCAAAAACCTAGACGAAAAGAAAAAGGTCCTCACTATCTTTCTAGATCTGGCTAAGGCGTTTGACACAGTTTCTACTCCCCTCCTACTTCATAAGCTGGAAAAAATTGGCGTGAGAGGTGAATCTATTCTGAGGGACTATCTACATAACCGAACCCAATGTGTAAAAATTAATAATTATTTGAGTGATGAGCTGCCAATAACATATGGAGTTCCGCAGGGGAGTGTGATCGGGCCGACTCTTTTCCTCGTATACCTAAACGACCTATGCCAGATTAAGTTAAATGATACCAAGATAACGGCGTTCGCAGACGACACTGCACTTTCATTTGTTGGTGAAACATGGCCAGAAGTCTTTAAGAAAGCTCAATATGGTTTTAATATAATTAAGGAATGGTTGGCTAAAAACTCACTAACACTCAATACTGACAAAACCAACTATATGACTTTCTCACTCCGTCAAACCACCCAACCTCCACTCTCCCTGTACCTTGTCGCGCATTCGTGCTCTGTTCCCGACGACCAGATCTGTAACTGTCCCAAATTAGCTCAAGTGACCAATACCAAATATCTTGGCGTAACTCTAGACAATGGTCTTTCTTTCTCACTCCACATTGAGTTATTACAGAATAGAGTTAGGAAACTAATTTATATTTTTAAAACCCTACGTCACGTAGCTGATGCACGATTGTTAAGGCAGGTCTATTTTGCACTTTGCCAATCGTTACTGAGTTATTGCATATCGACCTGGGGAGGTGCGCCAAAAACAAGGTTATTAAAATTAGAAAGAGCGCAAAGAGCTATCTTAAAAGTGAGCAACTTTAAAAATTATATGTTTCCTACTGCCGAACTTTATAAAAGTTGTCAAGTGTTGACTGTGAGGCAACTTTTCATAGCAAAAACTGTCCTAATTCAGCATTCTGCGACCCCATACAAAAAAATCTCCAAAAGGCGTAAAGACATAGTTTGTGTAACTGGGAAAAGTAACCTTACCCATTCCATTAGGTTCAATTATTTTCTTGCACCTACATTGTACAACAAATTGAATAAAATACTCCCGATTTACCAACTATCTAGCCGCGATTGTAAAAATCTAATAACTAAATGGCTTCAAGGACTGACCTACCAAGAGACGGAAAACCTCTTAAGTACAATGTCGTAGTATAATTACATACACAAATACACACAGACACACACACACACACACACACACACAGACACACACACACACATATCTAAACGCAATTACACCCACACTTACACATCTCTATTAAAAATCTCGCTCACACGCGCATGCATACAAAGAAAATTTTCCTTTAGTTTTCAATTTCTACCTTATTTTATCTTTTGTTTTCTCGCATTGTTAATAAAATCTAGATTGCATAAAAAAAAAAAAAAAAAAAAAAACTTTGAATCTCGTGTGAAATTGTCTTAAAATTTTATAGGGAAAAGGGACTGGTATCTTTAACACAGGTTACTCTGTAATCTAGCTAAGATGCCAGTTGCGATCCGTACTGTGACTATAAAACCACGATCACTGTTATTTTTGTAACTATCTAATCTTAAGGTTTTATACTGTGAGAACAAATAAAGCTTTATTATTATTATTATTATTATTATATATGTACTGCGTCGTTAGTCTAGTGGACGCAAGCGCGAATGCTCAGCATGAGGCGTCGCTTTGATTCCGAGGTGGGACAAAGTATTATTAGGTTTTTCTATCAGAAATTTCTCAGTAGCAGCCACGGAGTCAGGATTGGTACTCGGTTGATAGGCTCTATTACATGGAACTTAAACATAACGGCATGTATTTAACGCGGTGACAAACTAATCTGATTTAGGGTTTTGAAAATAATTAAAATGGGTAGCAAAAATAATAGGTTGGCAGCTATAGTGAAGTAGTATTTTAAGTATAAAGTAGCAGCCACTAGATTGTAGATAAGGCGTAGTCGACGTAGCCGCGCTGGGCCGGGCTCCTATTTCTGTTTGCAGGGTTTAAAGTAACCTAACACGAAAGGGATTCCGGGTTCTTAGTTCGCTCATTTCGCTCGCTTACTAGACCCCGCCGTCCCCTTCGAACCTAACCTGTCCGTGTCCGAGTCGGGGTGCCACAAGTCTCTCTCAGCCTTCGCTCGCTCTTGCTTCCTATATTCTCCTTGCTGCAATAACCGGATAAATAGTTACTTACTTGGTACAATAGTCGCCCATTCAGTATACTGATCGCCAATTAAATTTAAAAAAAAAAAAAAAAAAATTTTTATTCGCCCGATTAATAATTTCGCAAACATAACTAGTGTAAATAATAGTACACCAACAATGTACTATTATTTCCACCCCTGCCTAGCTCTTTGAAGATAACAGGCGTGGTGTTATATTATGTTACTTTTTTATTGTTACCACTTCTATTACACATATAAGATCTAACTATTCATACACGAAATATTTTCAGAGAATCATCTAACAGCTATAACAAAGTCATTTCAAGGGATTTTTATTTTTTCTGAGTATATTTTTATAAAAAAATAAATAATTTAAAATTACTTAACCCACTAAATAAATACTGGCTCCTTATTTTTGAACATCCATTACGCTAGTTTACTACGTCGTATTTACCTATTGTCATTGTTAGAATATGGGAGTAAAGGTTATATGCAAAAAGTTTCAAAATAATTTTTGAATTATAAAAATTTTGTAAAAAAGAAACACTCAGATATTTTTTTTTTCGTTGCTATGGCGACTTTACGACTTATAGAAGTTACTCTTAAAATATTTCGTGTATGAAAAGATAGACCTTATATAATCACAAGCCAAAATGTTACTAGCCAATACTCACTAAACAATGAATAAACAAATAATAATATGTTGGTATAAGGTTGTTGTTTTCATTTATCGGTGGCGTCCTAAGAAAGGCTCACACTAAATATCTATTTATAATAATGCTTTGGTACATTAAAATATAAAACAAACACAATATTTAAAAAAAACATATGAAATAGGCAGGTTACAAATATAATTAAATATAAAATTTAAAAACCCCCATCGCAACAAAGAAAAGCGAACAAACATTTGAAAAGTCAATAAAATGGCTAAGCCGGTTTTGATAAAACATGTCTAATTGTAATATACACAGCATGCCCTTTCATTTGATAAAACGTGTCTAAGAACCATTGCCAAGAAACTAGATTTCAAATAAAAAAAACTGCATCCAAATCGGTTCACTCGTTTAAGAGCTACGTTGCCAGAGGCACACACATTGCGGTCAAACTTATAACACCCCTCTTTTTGCGTCGGGGGTTAAAAAGGTCAATTGGCAATAAAAACTTAATAAAAATGTTTTAATTCCTGCACACAAGTCCAGCATTCTTCCTTCATTCTCTCACAGCTTCGAAGCCTTCTTCCTTAGCTTCTAATACAAAATGTTGTCAGATTATAACTTATTTGTCATAGCCTTGTCCCAACAATGTTGTGTTCGGATTCCAGTCTGACCAGGCGCGGCTGCCTGACTTAGCAACCGACTACAGGCGACCGACAGTGTTCAATACAATCCAATCTCAGCACACCATATTTATTTTTTACATTTCAGTGAGAATGTAACACCCCAATTATCTCGGCATATGTCGATTCCTCATCACGTCTTGGTGGTTGTGTGTCTTCATGTACCAAGCTGAGATCTGCGTATACAAGTTCATTTGCGGTGGCCTGGAAAACGTACGGGTACTATCAATTCTGTCATACCTTCTAAACATCTTTAAGGTACGTTAATAGTGTAAAGGGAGCCGGGGGGGGGAGTCGGTACAATAACGATCTTCTTGTCAATAAGTAGCTGCACGAAGGCTGCGCTGCGCTGATAAGGAACAGAGAGTAAAAGGTGTCATACTCATTGTGCATTAAAAAGGAAGATCATCCGACAGGCGTCGTGTCTGGTGGGCTATTGTCTAATTGCCGTGTGAGGCGTTGTACATGCCATTGCCTTTGCGGGTGGCAGACTGGGTAGTCTGTCGGCTGAACAGACACAATCCCGAGACGTGACCGCAGTTGGTGACGGCGACAGAGGGCAACGGCGAGCGCAACTCTGTTATATGCGCCAATACATGGCCGGGGGAGCGAGTTGAACTGTGCGAGTACTTCAGTGCTCTAGTAGAGGTACTTAATAACAGGGTGTGGTTTTATTAAGAGTCTGACAGACCTCTGAAACCGTGATCGCGGCTAACCTAACCTAACTTACACCTTCTGATAAACAATCGTTATACTATAACATAACACTTACGTAAGTATTCAGTTCCAAAGTGTCCACAGGGCGTGAATTTTGATAACAATGTTTTTTGACACTTAAATAAATGACTAATATTATAACACACATCACTATCACGGATGGTATCACGTATGTAAACACACTGATTGGAGGAGCTAGCTTCGGACTCGTGATATTTTCTGAAAGCAAAATGAAAACATTTGTTTTCACAATACAATTGAAAAAGTAATGCAAGTTACAATACAATATTGAGTTCCTGGCAGTTAATAAAGCTGGTTTTATTTGACGTATGCTTGATAGAATCTAGAAAACAATTGGATGCTCTATGATCAGAAATTGTCATTACGTAGTTAGCAAGCGCTGTGAATAATGTTCAGGGCCCCACGGATGACGACACTTAAATGTGCAATCGAACAAAACGATTGGTACCTAAACACTTCACGGCTTTACAACTTGAAACTACATTGAGGGTGTACTAAATGCCTTGACTCTTTGAAGTCTGTTTGGTGCCGCGGATTTCGCCAAACTTACTCGTACAAGTTTCCATGAAATAGTATGCACTACGATAACCGTCGTCTATCGTCGAATTTACGATGAGATCGAATATCGACCTGTTACAACCATTGAAGTATTTTTCCTTTGCAATTATTAAAAAAATATAGATTAAAAACCCCATGCAATTCTAAAAGCCTTTTGAGTGACAGGTCAATGAGCGACTGAAATGGATAATCTGACAAAGAAAGTTTATACAAACGCGAAATGATAGTTGCACTACTATAAAGCGTGGCAGGATAAAACTAAAAGCTGGTTCGTCGATGGGGAGTTAGGCTGCATTTCCACCAGAGTGTGTGGTAGCTAGACGGTGCGAAGATGCGTAGCGAGGCTGTGGAACGGTGTGAGCGTTTCCACCAGAGATGTGGTAGACTGCTGAGCGGTGCGAGGATGTGTAGCGAGCTCCTTTTTCACTCGCGTCCGTCCTTAGCACACATCGCTCGCAACACATTCCTCGCACACATCCCTCGCAACACATTCCTCGCACAAATCGCTCGCACACATCCCTCGAACACATCCTTCCCTTGTTTTGTATGTACAAAAGCCTCGCTCTGCTGAGCCGTTTCACCAGAGCCAGGCTAGGTAAACGAAATGATTCTATTGGTTCTTAAAAAACACGTCCCTCGCTACTCATCCTCGCACATCTCTAGTGGAAACGCAGCATTACTGTGTAGCGCGACGTTTGTGCTAATTTTAAAACACGAGGATTACCGAAGCGCATACTTTTTCTGGTTTTACTGTACCTGTATTCACATTATTTATCAAATCCACTTCGATCACACAATACTGTGATATTGTACAAATGTTGCTATCTGTAAAAAATAAAACATTAGATTGATGTTGCACATCGGCCCACGGCTAAGCAAAGCACTTGTATTTACACGTGCGAAGCATAACTGTAGATAGCTTCACTTCGTATGACAATACAGACGAGCTCGTCCACTGCGAACCACGCCTATGTACTTTTTGCTAACAAATGAACCTCGCAGCTTAACGTGGTAAACCTCTTCGTGCATAAATGATATACAACATTATTTTAAGTATATGCTAAACCTGAATATAGTCTTCAGAATAAGTAACTGAATCGATTCCAATCATTTTTAAACCATGTTATATTTCGTCCCAAAAATATTTAAAAAAAGTTACAAGTTTGACACCGAGCGACATTAAGTACCTATCGCAATCATTTAGGTACCTACTGCCAAGGAGAACCAGGTAACAGAACAACAGTTTTGAAATTTTGTACATTGATTCTTTACATAAAAACACTAGACACGTGTTTCAGGTTTCGCATAAACTAAAACTAATGTTGTTTATATTAAAACATTACGCTTACTTTTTAGTTGTATTGTATAATTTATCATTTGCTTCCGTGAAGGAAAATATCGTGAGGAAACCAGAATGCTGGAGAGATATTTCTCGAAATCTTGTAAAACCAAGTCAGAAGCCCATGGGCGGCATAAAAACTCTGACACCAGGTTAAACTACTACACTACTGTGCACTAACCACACGAAAAAGATGAAGACGCCTAATTTTGCCAAAGAGGCACACGATATGAAGGTGTATAGTAGTACTCCACATTTACTCATTTATTTTCAGATTCATCATCTAATATCGAGCCCACTCTAGGCTGTTACAGACATTTTTCTTTTGGAATAACTCAAGGTTTTCCAGGCCCTGGGATTGAACTCGGATCCCCGAGCTGTGAAGTCACTTTTGCGGCCTCGAGACCACTATGATTTATCAACTTAATTTAGTATACATACTTACATAAAGTGTTATTTGCCTCGTCCGGTAATCCTGTCACATTTATCCCTTTTACTATTTGGTTTCTTGTACGAAGGCCAGTTGTTGTATTTAGTTCTAGATCAATGACTATTTCGCCGACGTTCATAATACGTCGTATCTCAAAATACTGGCTGACTTTATCTTTATCAGATCTTTTCGCCAATTCTTTCTTGCCGACATCTGTAAAATATAATAAGAAAACATTATGTCTGTACTATCTTTAGGTTAATTTATTTGTTATTAATTATATTTACATTATATACAGACTACAAATAGAACTAAGCTAATGATAAAAATAAGAATAAAAGTAAGAAAATATAAACATCTAAACAACGACGACAATAGGACACTTAGGCGTCAAACTATCTTTTAATTATGTCTGAGTAGAACGCGTTGCGGGCGCTTACAAACATTTATTTCGCCAGGAAAAACAAACTCACCCGGTGGGTATTGTACATACAAGTCTGCGGATCCATTCAGATCTTTAATGTTTAAATATATTTGCATAGATAAGAGATCACCGATGTGATAACCAAATCTGAATATATCATCTCTCGGTGCAGGTTTCATCCGATTAGTTCCATCTGAAAACGATATACAGAGTGATTGAAAATTGGGGTCATACTAGAGCATTTTAGTTTGTTTTGGCCATAAGGACTTGGAGTCGAAACTCGCTTAATGTTTGATACTGCTCAAACTGCGACGATTCTACAGACGAAAAATTTCTTCTGTGCCGAGATCTCGAGAAAACAAAAATGTCTGGCGGACAAGATCGCGAGATTATGGTAGAGGAGCCCAGAGGGTTTTACAGCAAGCTCATCCAGCATAGAATAAGGTTGCTAAAACTATATTTGAAAAGTTTCAGACAGGAGCTCTTTGGGCAAGAGTATGCTTTTCAAAAAGGGCCAAAAGCTAACGACGGGCTGTTCAGCAACGTTGACTGAACCAAAACGACTTAAACGAGCAAAACTTCTCAAAGATATTGTGGCGTTTCACAAAATTTGAAGAATCTGAATTTCATTATCATCTGAGTCGCCTTTTCCCAAACTAAGTTGGGGTTGGCTTCCAGGCTGATCGGATGCAGCTGAATACCAGTATTTTACATGGCGCGACTGCCTATCTGACCGATACAACCCAATGCTACGAGTACTACGTACTCCTTGGTAAGACTTGTTGTCAGATTTTCGGAGTTTTGACTACTCGTAGCGACTGTAGCCAAATAGCAAAGTAATTCTACAAAGAAAGATTATAAGTCTATCACTACTAATAACGTTCTTTTAAAGACATTGCTGTAGACTATAAATAGTCTACAGCAATGTCTTTAAAAGAACTTTAAATAATAGAATTTGCCAAGCGTTAACATACTCAAGCGCCTTAGTTCTTATATCTCGGTCTTATCGTTCTGTTTTACGGGACCCCGAAAAAAACACAAAGGAAATAGTTTATTTTGGGGTTTGACCTTGTACACTTTTGGTTAATAATAATTTGGAACTGGCAGACACAATGATAAAATAACGGAGATGGTAAAGGTTCGGCGATCGGGATGAGACTGGTGGACCGCGGGAGCGGGAGGCATTGCTGCCTTTAAAATGATAACACAATTTAGAAGAAATCTTAGTAATCGATTATTATTGATCATTAAGGGTTTTCCCTAGCATTGGGAAACCGTAACAGTTCGCTACAAGACTTACTATAAAACATGTATTTCACAAGCGTAGATAATCTCGAGAGAATTTGCTTTTTTAGCTACAAGATTATTTTTTAGGACACTTTTAGAAATAAGTCTCTTATAATTGTTTACAGTAAAACTAAATAATCCAGAATCAAATTTTGATCCTATAGTAGCATTTTGTGAGTGAACAAGATATTATATCATACTACTAATTCCTGGCTCCCATTTTAATTCACATTTATTACAATATATCTCCTTTAACATCCCACTACTTATCAGACACACTCTTCGCCCACGCCAACGTCCTCTTTTTTCGATTCCTCAAACCAGCACCGTAACCCTTACGACAAGCCCGCTATTTCTAGCTCTTAACCATATTTATAACATTTTAATGTTTGGCGAATCCATGGATATTTTTGCAAGTACTGAACTGAGACTCCTCAACACTGCTTCTCGATACCTGGAGTCCATTGCCACTCCCAGTACTATATCCTCGGGGTAAACAAATTGTATTTCTAATAAAAAATATATAGTTTTATGATGCCACAAGTTTTGTTCATTTTTATTGTTATTTCATTGTGTTTTTTCTGTCTATTAATAATTCGCGTCTACCATATTGTTTACTTTATAATTTTATTACTATTTTTTATTTTTTTATTCAGATTTTTATGTTCAACTTGTATGTGTGGTGTAAACTGTAAGTATAAGTTGGTTATAAATAAATAAATACTTAGCTGAGATAACTATACGTTTGCACCGTTATAGTTTTGCTCAAGACTCTTTTAAATCTAAAAGTACTTGATAAGAACGCTTGATGATCAAAAAATCTTATAAACTAATAGATCAATAACTTAAATAGTAAACCTCAGCCATTTTGTTGAAATTTAGTTGTTTCCCTTCGTCTTGAGGAAATAAGTTGAACATGAATTTAAGCGATAGCAAACGATTGAAAAGGAATGATGGTTACAGGAGAAAAGTTTAGCAGGCATATTCCAAGGAACCGTAATTTGTTTTAAAATGGAGGCAAGTTATCTGGACTGAAACTGCTACAAGAACTAATTTACCTATAAAGTACTTACTTACTTGCTACAAGTACTAATTTACTTATAAAGTTCTACAAAGTACTTAATGAAAAGCGATTTCAAATTATGGCGAATATTCATAAGAATCGATGCAATATTTAATTTACAACAATATACTAATGTGTTATTTTTTGGAGGGGATTGAAAAACAAACGAAATAGCGGTACATATTTACAGTAAAAATGACTTCCCTGCGAGTTCATACACTATATTTACGATACAAATATTTGTAATTAATATTCTACAATAATAAAAAAATATTAAGTTATACGACAAAACAACCGGAATTACCAGCCGAAGCAACAACAAACTCAACAAAGAAAACCTCTATTAAAGTATACTTCTAACTAATAACCAAGTACATTACTAGCGCATTATAAACCACATTGCTTTAGTAAGATGTCCGATACCAACAAGAGCGTTTGTGCTTGTAATTGTGTAGTCTCAGATCATTATAGAAGCTATTGAGCTTCGTCAAGTATATTATAGGGCTCAGTAACATTTAATAAGTTGATTATAAGATAGTTATAGAAGTAAACGCTCCAATAACTGCGCCCAAATCCAAATTTGTAGCATGCTACAAACAAATTATAAGTAAAAATAAAAGTAGTCATGAGATCGTTTTAAGTACTGATTTTGATAGTTCGGTTGACTTTGTAAATATATTTTTTTTTTTTTTTTTTAAATATTCAGAACTAGTAAAGATTATTCTCTTTGAAAGTGTTCCTGCTCCCTGACTGTTATATATCCTATGTAGAAAATCCTTTAAAAGTATCCGAATTCTAAATCATACCCATTCGTTTATGAAGAACACTCCATTATTAAGAAAGCAAGAATCCGATTTTCTTTTGTTCAAAACCTTAAAAAGAACTGAAAGATGATGTAGGTTATGGCGCTTTCCCCTAATAGGTATATTCGTGGGGACCTACTGGGTACGATTAAATACTATTTAGTCTGAAGATATATTTATATTTCAATGTGTCCGTCAAAAGTAGGTAGTATGTACTTACAATACTCGTACCCATTATAAACATACACTTTCACATCCGTAGCTGCACTGATAGTTGATATTAAAAAGAAACAAATGATCGTTTTCATATTTTCGATCAAAACACACTATTTAATTTGTATGAAAAGTAAAAGTTATATTTTAATGATAACACTACGAATGAAGTACAAAACAGACAGAATTTATAACAATATAGGTTCATTGCAGGCATCACGAACGAATATTTAGTTGTATTATTAGTTACCTAGTACAATTTCCTTCTACTATAAGTAACACTACACTGAATGCTAAGCGGTCGCGATAAAACGGTAGGAATGGTTGGACAACAGATTTCGTTGTTTTTCTAACCTGTCCGGTTGATCTAGAGGTACTAACTAAGCGGGACATTTAGCAGGAGATCGGTTCCCGGGTCTCAGTAGGAACCTGGACTCGTGTCTTGAGCCTGGTTACCGCTCGTTCAGCTCTATATGACATGGTGGAACTCTGGCGATCTCTCGAGGACTAGGCGTGGTGTTTTTCTGCCTGTATGTTCTCAATGAAGGAATGAAATCCCTTGGATGCTTCGGGATGCTGATGCCCTTGGAGCGGCTTTTTGATGCCGGGAACGCAACATCGGCTTATTGAAAATATGACATTCATTCCCTGACTGAGTAACATAAACATAACATCACGCCTGTAGTTCTCGAAGGGTTAGGCAGAGGTATACCTAATAGTACACCCACATTTCATTTCATTTTTTTAAGTCCCATGTAATAGGGTGCGAGCCTATTGCCATCAACCGGGTACAAATCCAGACTCCGTGGCTGGGACTGACAAAATTCCTGATGGAAAAACCCAATAACACTTTGCCGACCTGGGAAACGAACACAGGACCTCATGCTCAGCTGTCGCGGTTGCGACCACTACTCCAACGTGGCAGTCCAGCAGACCGAGTACTTCCAGCTTAAAACGTTACATCTAGCAGAACGAAATTTTACACAAAAGTACCTTTTATAATGAAGCTATATGTTAGGAACGTGTAAGTTGGTACTTAGACTTCTGCTTATGAGTAAAAGATAGTTATGTCATTGTTTTTTTTTATTAAATCTCTTCCGCTCAGCCTCTTATGAAAATGCCGATGTTAAATCCTATCTACAACATTATTTTTAGTATATGCGAAACCTGAATATAGTTTGTTCAGAATAAGTAACTGAATCGATTCCAATCATTTTTAAACCATGTTATATTTTTTCCCAAAAATATTGAAAAAAAATTAAAGTTGAACACCGAGCTAATTTAAGTGCCTATCGCAATAATTTAGGTACCTACTGCCAAATTATTATTATCTATGAGCTCAAGACGACACTGGAGGTGCGCGCTACGTGGTGACCACGTTTTTGTGCGGACAACTAGGTAACAGAACAAGCTTATAACTTTGTGATTTGTCATGATACAGTTTTGAAATTTTGTACATAGAATCTTTATATAAAAATACTAGACACGTGTTTCGGGTTTCGCATATACTAAAAATAATATTGTATATCGGGCTATAGCTTAGTGAAAGCATATCTTGCTATGGAGTACTTCCATCTAATTCTACTGAGCGACCTAAGTGTATCATACCTAACTAATAATAGACTTAATAGTCATGTATTACAGAAGTTCATTATCGCATCAACAGATGTCGCCACGTCACACTTGAATGTACAGTTAAATTATAACTATAGGTTCTCCTGTCTGACCTCGATCCTGAACTTTGACTGGCGCATATAGTTCGATCTATCTCCTGAACGGCTGTCTCAATTTCAAAATGTCAGACAAAGTTTTGACATGCGGAAAAAGGCATTTTCATACAAAAGGCAATATTGAAGCTATTTCCTTATTTTTGGAAGCGTTCGGATTATAATCTCAAAAATATCTGAAATGTTTCGACATTTATGACCCGCTTTTAGCCTAGATTGCAACAGAGATAAGGTTTTATGGAGGTGTGTAGATAATAAATGACTGTTCGTACGGGAATTGGCCCTCAGTGATTCGTCCACCATAAATAAACTATGACAAACTCAATCCATTGATTACCAATTATTCATCATCATCATTTCAGCCGAAAGACGTCCACTGATGGACATAGGCCTCCCCCAAGTGTCGCCACATTGACCGGTCCCGTGCGACTCGCATCCAGCGGCTCCCTACAACCTTCACCAGGTCTTCGGTCCACCTAATGGGAGGCCTTCCAACGCAACGTTATTAATTAATTAATCCTTCCTTACAAATATTTAGCCTGATATGAAGCTGTGGGCAATCTTTTTTTTTTTTAATATTTTTTTACAATGCATTAGAGCAACCTTCTCTTAATTAAGTTTCATTTTACTTCCTTTTGAGTCTGAGATGGTACATGTGGTAGATTCAGAACATATCGCGGGTCAGCGAGACAAGACTTGAGGATCGATGCTGACGGAAACAAGCGACTCAAGAGCGTCTCTTGACTCAGGATCATCTGTTAGTGATCCTGGTAACTTTGGCCGAGAACAAACTGGTTTGACCTGACCCTGACAAATATTAATATCGAAACTAATATAATAAAGTTTGTTTGTTTAAACGCGCTAATGACGCAATATTTTTGCATTTGGTGGCACAATTGTTGAGCAAGGTTGTACGTTGTTTAACATCACGCTACGACCTTTAGGAGCTGAGCAAAAAGAAATACGATAGTTCAATACGATAGTTCGATAGTTCGATTCGATAGTTTAATATATATATGTATATAAGTATTTATTCTTATATGTTTTAGTTATAAATATTTTCTAGTCTTTTTTTTCTGTAATTGCACCTACTGTATATTGTCTCTGCATCACCCTAAGGCAGACTGGTAGAAAATGCCTATGGCATTAAGTCCGCCTTTGTACAGTTTTTACTTGTGCATAAAGCTTTAATAAATAAATACGACGGGTGAATCCAGAACACTACTAGTGTCAGTTAATATTACATGGAGTATAAGTGCATTTGAGGAGCTCGTGGCTAAGTAATAGCAGCCGCTCGGGTCGATATTAAGGTTAAGCCGCGCTTGCCTAGGTTGGTCTGTGGATGGGTGACCACCCATTACATACCGAGTTTCCTCCGTGCCTCGGAAAGCACGTTAAGCCGTTGGTCCCGGGTGTCATTTGTAGATCTTTGACAGTCGTTATAGGTAGTCAGTGGCCCAAAAAGTCTGACAACCAGTCTTACCAAGGGGTATCGTATTACCCAGTACTAACTGGGTTGTGGAGGTCAGATAGGCAGTCGCTCCATGTAAAATACTGGTATTCAGCTGCATCCGTTTAGACTGGAAGCCGACCCCAACATAGTTGGGAAAAGGCTAGGCAGATGATGAAGTGCCTTTGAACCATGAATATTATAAACAGCTCCAATTGTATTTTCGACTGTTTTTTTCCTGTTTGCACTCTACATTTGGTGCATAAATACTTAATAAGGAAAACATTTAGATTGGGTACTATTGTACTAATTGTTAAGAAGGTCTGAATATTGTGCGGTCAAAGCAAGAATATGTACTAATAACGAAACTTTACTCTTAATTCATAATTTGCGACTAATAACGAAACTTTACTCTTAATTCATAATTTGCGTTTTTCTACTACAACGCAGGCGGAGGTCCTGCAAAAAACAGGAGAATATTATTACAGGATAAACTAACAACATGGTAATATGAATATTAATAATTATCGTGTTAATTCATACATAAAATTAAATACAACATTTAAACCGGTGCTGAATTTAATAGCAGTAAATAATGTTCATATTAATTTAGAGTGATACATCAGGTACAACCAAACACAAACGTGTCCTTATAATGAAATAATATAATATAATATATTAATTTGTGATAAACAGTAAATATGAATTCTGTGATCGTTTATGTTTGTGTGTTTTTTGTAACTATTCTTGTAGTTCACGCGTCACGTCACTGTTATTGTAAGTTATTTTAACCATTTCAATGTTTTTATTTATTTTATTTCTCTTCTTTTAAAGATAACCTCTGCCTCGTTGGTCTAGAGGTCACAAGCGCGTTTGCTGAGCATGAGGTTCTGGGCTCGATTCCCGGGTCGGGCAAAGTATTATCGGCTTTTGCCATTAGGAATATCTCTGTAGCAGCCACGGAGTTTGTTTTTGTGCCCGGTCGGTGGCAGTAAGCTCGCTCATGTTACATGGGTCATAAAACATAGCTGGGTGTAATATTAGGTACACCTCTGCCTAACTCTTCGGGGATAACAGGGGTGATGTTATGGTTTAAAGATAAAATAACGTGGTATTTGAGAAAAATTTAAATTCACACGAACGTGCAATGGAGTGCAGCATTCTAGGTGCCAAGCCCTATCTGACCATAAACGCAACACCACACTGCGCTCCAAAACATATACTGACATTTGCCAATCCTGAAAAGCCGCTAAGCGGAAGTAAAGAAAGAGCTGTGGGCCACAAAATTCACTTTATGGAGATATACCTTACACACTTATCATACATATGACAAAATACAATTTGTGTTAGTAAATAGAACCTTAAAACTATATTATTGTTATGTTGTTGTATTAAATTACCATCACATATAGTTTCCTCCGTACCTCGGAAAGCATGTTAAACCGTTGGTCTAGACGACGGTTATTTGTAGATCTTTGACAGTCTTTACAGGTGGTCAGGGGCACAAAAGTGTGACAACCAGTCTTAGCCTTTTCCCAACTATGTATGTTAGGGTCGGCTTCCAGTTTAACCGGATGCAGCTGAATATCAGTATTTTACATGGAGCCTATCTGACCTCCACAACCCAGTTAGTACTAGGTGATACGATAGGTACCCCTTGATAAGACTGGTTGTCAGACTTTTTGGGCCACTGACTACCTGTAACGACTGTCAAAGATCTACAAATGACGGCCGGGACCAACGGCTTAACGTGCTTTCAGAGGCACGGAGGAAACTCGTTATGTGATGGATGGTCATCTATTTACAGACCAACCTATGCAAGGACGGTTTAACCTAAAGATCGATCGATCGATCGATGGGGCGGCTATATTCAAATGACAATAACTCCTAAAATAGTTGGTGTTGACTCAATATTTTGATATAATTTTGTAGGTTGACTCAAATACTTCTGATTTAACATAAAAAACATACGCAACATTCAGGAGTAAATATTGCGCTAGAGTAGAAAATGTAAAACAAATAAGTAATTTTATGTAAAATTTCGTAATTTCTTATTTTTTGAGGCTCTTTTTGTTCATTTTTTCAGGAAAATTTATTTAGTTATTTGAAAGCCTCGGTGTTTACCCTTGCAATAAGATCATTTGCACGTCTCTAGGTCTCTTAGATTCAAAGGTTTTAGCATTTCATTGAACATACCCTAGACTAGCCGATTAAAAAAAACAAAATGGCTGACATTCGCGGAGTGTGGGGCTAGGAGTATTTATAAAGGTGTATTTGTCGATAGAAATGAGTATGTCGGGTATGTCAGGACTTATTCCGTTAGGCTCGTACATCATGTGGGCAGACGATGGGTTTCATGCTATGAAAACACACTGGGTGCGATACACTGTTTCTAGCAAAACTAACGAATTACTTGAGATTACAACTTAACACAATAACACGGGGCACAATGAATCGGGTACAGTTCCAAGACGTCTCAACTCCGCCGCGATCCGACACTGAATGAATGTTGTTCTCCCTCAAGTTGGACATCAGGGCTCACAAGCACACCTTGTGGTGGGTAGACTGGTTAGTAAGTTGCGTGATGTCACCACTGCACACTGGTGCGCTTTCCAATTCATTTTATGTCCGTACTAATGACCGGTTCCGACAAGTATATATAATATGCCCTTAAAGTATCGGTAACCAGTAGCCAAACACATTGAATACGTAATAAATTGTTTTAGCAACCCTCAGTTACATGTGTGGAGGGCCTCCCCTATATATTTTTATCATAATTTCACTTTTTTTTTGTGTAACGGTTCATTGAAAGACACCTGCAATTCAAATTTCAACTGTGTGGTTCCAGCAGTCTCCGAGTAAAATGGCTGTGACATATGGACGGACAGACAGACAGACGGACAGGACGAATCTATAAGGGTTCCTTTTTTAGGATTCCGTAGCCAAATGGAAAAACGAAACCCATATAGATTAAGACAAATCTATAAGGCCATATCTCAAAAACTAAACATCAAAATGTGTCTTTTTTGAGATAATAACAGACTTTTTCATCAAACTGCAGCAGTAACTTTGTTTTTCACAAATTTATCTAATACAATACAACATATGAATGAGCCTTCAAAATATTTTATAAATTTGTTTGGTGCTACGGAAACCTGTGTGCGACACGCACTTGGCCGGTTTTTTGCCATTTGGCAACAGAGCCCAATAACCGAGTGATAAGCGTCAGTCAGGTAAAAACTCCAGTTGTATCCAACAACCAATACTGTACTGTACCTCTGGTTTGCTTTGTTTCTAGATAAAGGTCAAGAAGCAGTACTGAGCGCGCCATTTAATTTCAGTTACCCCAACTGGAAGGATAATGTATTGAATGTGAAGGTCCATTTGAAGAATTTGGCTCCTGATGTTAGCTATACAATTGGTAAGGCTTCGATTCGTGAAACAGGTACTTGTGGCGACTACGGAATAATATAAACCCTTTATCTTCCATTGGGTTTAGTAACATAATTGCTCATCATCTGCATAGCCGTTTCCCTACTATGTTGCATTTGTTAGGATGCAGCTGAATACCAGTATTGCACATGGAGCGACTGCCTATCTGACCTCCACAACACAGTTAGTACTAGGCAATACGATACCCCTTGGTAAGACTGGTTGTCAGACTTTTTGGGCCACTGACTACCTGTAACGACTGCCAAAGATCTACAAATGACTGCCGGGACCAATGGCTTAGCGTGATTTCCGAGGCACGGAGAAAACTCGGTATGTAATGGGTGGTCATGCATCCACAGACCAACCTAGGCAAGCACGGCTTAACCTAAAGATCGATCCGAGCGGCTGTTATTATTTAGCCACGACCTCCTCGAGTAACATGATTGTTATGAAGAAATTATTCTGTTGCTGGCCAGATAACTATATTTCTAAACGTAAATGAACACAAAAGCGTTCCCTCACAGCATTCGCCTGTAATGTAACAGAAATAAGTGGTTGTTACAAATTGTATCGTTATAGGGAGCGCACTATAGTGCTCGGTTCTCTCCCCACTCGCAGATGTGATGCTCGAGTTACAGGCGAATGTTACCGGTAGAGGAGTGCCGCAACGTAAGATCAGACGATTTGTTTCATAAACAATATAGGGTCTAACTATTCATACACGAAATATTTTCAGGGAATCATCTAACGGCTATAACAAAGCCATTTCAAGGGTTTTTTTTGTTTTTTTTTATCTGAGTATATTTTTTTTATAAAAAATAAATAATTTAAAATTACTTGATCCACAAAATAAATACTGGCTCCTTATTTTTAAGCATCATTACGCTAGTTTACTACGTCGTATTTACCTACTGTCATTGTTAGAATATGGGAGTAAAGGTTTTATGCAAAAAGTCTCAAAAAATTTTAGAATTATAATAATTTTGTAAAAAAAAACACTCAGATATTTTTTTTTTTGTTGCTATGTCGACTTTACGACTTTAGAAGTTACTCTTAAAATATTTCGTGTATGAAAAGATAGACCTTATATATTTATTTGGGGACAATTACTGAACAAAAATAAACATGTCAGCATAATTGCGCACCGCGCTCTATGCCTTGAATATTTTATGTATTACCTAAGTAAAACAGTCAGTACGTCTCGGACGGTATATCGGGCGCGACTCAACCTCATCTCATTCACCTCATTAGTTTTAATCGTTATCCTGTATTACTAAAAGTTATCTTTATAATCTTCAATCTTAGTTTACCTCCATCTCACCCCAACCCCGAACATATTTAATGTGATACAATGTTTTTCAGGGGGGTTACTATGACCTCTTCAAGCAGGAGCAATTGACGTGTAGGAAAGAGACAGAGCTATACAGGTCGTCTAGCGCCATCTCTTTCCCACACTGGAATTGCTCCTGCTTTAAGATGTCATGGTAGGTCACCTGTATGATAAACGGTTTTTTTTTAATGCGTTAATGAAAAAAAAAATACAGGTAAGAAGCAGAAAAAAAGGAAAACAGAATCAAAGACGATATGGACGCTGCTAGAATATGAAAAAAACCAATGGATTGACACAAAGAAAATAGAAATTAAAAAACATATAAACATGATTACAATCTACTTAACGTTAGAAACGAAAGCCGGATGCTGTAAGAACATTACGATCTTAGAAGGGAAAGCATTCTCGACAAATACCCAAGTCATTCCAGAATATAAACGTAAGCACATTTTAGATAATTTCATCAATTTTATTTGTTTATTAGAGGAAGTTTGAAAGTGGCACCTGTTACAGAAAAATTGAAAGAAAGTCGTTTGTCTTGGTATGGACATGCAATGAGGAGGGATGAAACGCATGTGACTAAAACAGTAATGGACATGAATGTTGATGGCTGGAGAGGGAGAGGAAGGCCAAAGAAAAGATGGATGGATTGTGTGAAGACTGATATGAAAGAGAAAGGAGTAAAGATGCCGTGACGTGACTGGGGAGAATGGAAGAAGAAAACGTGTTGCGCCGACCCCCAGTAGAATGGGACAAGGACAGGAAGATGATGATCAATTTTATTTATTTACTAGCTTTTGCCCGCGTCTTTTCCCGCGTGGATGTCGAAAAATAACCGACGGGAACGTACCGAGCAAACATAGTCACTAACATTCATCCCCCTTTTTTAACCCTTCGGGGGTAGAATTATCTAAAACGCTGAGACACGTATAAATTAATTTTCAATCGTCAGCCTAAACACAAATTTTGAAGATCCTAACTTCAAAACTGACGGAGTTTCATATGAACTTCCATCCCTTATTTTACCCCTTTAGGGGTGTAATTCTCAAAAATCCTTTCTTAGTGGATACTTACTCTTTACAAAGAATACACCCTCTAAGTTTCATGACTCTAGAGCCATCGGTTTGGGCTGTGTGTTGATATATCACCCAGTCAGTCAGTTTACCATTTTATATATATAGATTGTAAACAGCAATGAGCCTTAAATCTCACATCATGGCACTTATAAATGACAATTATTTTTTTCTTTAACTTTTGTTTGCATTGTCCCGGTTTCGGTTTAGCATAAGCATAAGCATAATCAGCCTATTAATGTTCCCACTGCTGGGACGCAGGCCTCATGTCTATGAGAGGGAATGGTCTATAACCCACCACGCGGGCCCAGTGCGGGTTGGTAGATGTCACATGTCTTCGAATTTTTGGTTGTATGACATGCCGGTTTCCTCACGATGTTTTCCTACACCGTTTTGAGAGCAGTGGTGATGAAATAACTTACACAAAGTAATGTGCCTGGCTGGGTTCGAACCCACGACTTACTGCTCGTAAGTCGGGGTCTCCACCACTGGGCCACCGCTGCTTTCTTCGGTTTATTGTTATGTAAACTGACAATCTGTCCGTATACATTACAACGAAAGTTCGCGTAGGGTGTAAGGTTAATAAAAGAAATTGTCTACCTATTTACTGTTTATTGATTTCTTACAGGCAACGACACATGTTTACGAAGTAAACCCTGTAAAATTCTGGTGGACGTTGCAAATGAATGTATAGGTAGGTAAGCGTTTTGATATTTTACAGAATATACGAATTCATAAATGTATGAAACAAATACACCACAAAACAGTTAAACTTACTCATAAAATAATAATTAAAGTTTGTCTATTGACTTCAAATAAAAACAAATACAATTAATTGTAGCCACAGGGCGGAAGGCACACCGACGCGCAGACATTTTTTTCTGAATTACTGATGAAGAATTTCTATGGGTTCAGAATGATGTACTGAATATGTGGTAACCGCACCGGCTTCTGTGTCTTTTCCACCTTGTATAATGGTGTTCCTCGAGGGTCAATATTGTTTGAGAGATCCAAATTCGCACGACAGAACATTCTTATTCCTTTAAAAAAAATGTTACAAATATAATTATATTTATTTATTTATTAGGCTTCTCAACAATGAGTACACTGTTTCATTATAATTTGTACATTGCAAACTTAAGTCTAAGCGCCTCATCACTGACAGAAAAGCACAGCTTGCACTACATTATGCGCAGATAATTACACAATTAAATAATTAAATTAAATAACATAGAAAAATATCATATATCTAGTAAAATATAAGAGAAGAAATTACTGAGTATTTTCTACTACCATTAAGACATTTTATTTTGTAGGTTCTTCTACTAAAACCCCAGAGACGCAAGCAACAACAGCTACCGCGAATGACACAAGTGAGTATCAGACGTACTAGATGTTCGGCTCAGCACGATATGCCACAGCCGGGCGGCACAACACAATATGTCGTAAGTCTAGGAACAAGCTAAGAATTCTATCGAGCCGACCCGGGTATGATTCAGCGACGGCACAAGTCAAATGAAAGCTTGATTAGGGTGTAACGGACAGCCTTCCACAAACTGACAGGGTGCATTCAGGTCTTTATTTTGAATCGTATTCCACAGGAATTTTTCTCCGGAAAATTTAACTTTTTTTCTGTTACTTTTTCTTTATTTCAATGTAAAATTATATTCCATGTACGCAGAAATCCATTTATGTAAATAATACGGCTAAAATAAAAAATCCAACAAGGATGTTGCAATACGCTGACGAACGACGCGTGAAATCAGCTGCTCACTTCCTGCCTAGCTACAGAGTTCGTCGAACTAGTCGTCGCGCTTGCCGTTTGCTACGTGTGTTTTGCCACGGTCACGATACATTGCGTATGAGGAAATAAAAATAATCAAATGTATTGGATTATAATAACATTCCTGAAATAATTTCTTGTACTGGTCATATTAGTATTTACCCCATCAGTTTTGTGGAGGGCTGTCCCTTACACCCTGTATAGTGGTTGCTTCGGGCAGCTTTTTTGTTCAACAAATGCTACCGACCGAGCAAGTGTGTATATTATCGTATAGCACATAATGCGTAATGTCACAGAATTATATCATTGCTAACTTTTGCCCGCGGCGTACCTCGCATGGAGAACGCCAAGTTTTACGAACTCAACCACCGCCGTTCAAACAGTCATAGACACAACATCACACCGATGACTATGATACCACAGTTATCATCATCTGCCTAGCCTTTTCCCAACTATGTTAGGGTAGGCTTCCAGCCTAACTGGATGCAGCTGAATATTTGTCCCGTATTTTACATGGAGCGACTGCCTATCTGACACACACACACAAATCCACCCCAGTGATCGTTATTAAAAATCGTTGTAAATATCCAACTGACTACAGTATTGTAATCAGTTTAATATTTACAACGATTTTTACGGTATTTAGTTCCCTTTAGATATTTTACTAATGACATATTACGAACGAGTAGAAAGAGACAACTTTTCATCGACTTCTCATTTAGGACACATTATGTAATCGTTTATTAATAAAAAGGTGCACATTTACAATAAAATATCTTAACAATTAAAATAGAGCACAGTTGCTCATTTGCCTGAACTAGGTTGAACCTGTGTTTCAGGCTACAAGGTGCATAAATACCTACTTAAAATAAATAAATTAACATTAAGTGAAAAGTATAGTACTAAAATTAAAACTTACAAAAAAATGTTAAAAAAAACAGCGTGGTATTTAAGATATTTTACAGCTGAAATAATTTAACTTATATATTCTTAGTTTTCTGTTTAATCTATGGTACAGAAATGAGCCTAAAAATGAAAAGAATCTTTTCACAAAGACATGTTTGGAGGTTGCATTAGAAATGCATACTATATCACTTCGTCTCTTGTTAGTATTGTCAGCATTATACGTGAGCTTGGTCTGCTATTTTATACTAATGTATAATGAAAAGCTGGCTCACAGTCAGCACGTTGCATGATTTATATATCTGATCTAAGAAAAAAAAGGGATGGAAGTTTGATACCTTTAAAATTGTTCTTTGAGCTCACTCAAGAGGAAGATAATCAACTAGTTGTAGCTATGTTCTACAAAATATCGTGTGTTACAGGTTCCCCTTTCATTCCCGAAAGTGTTAAACCGTCGACAATAACAGGGTCAGTTCCAAAGACAAATTACTTCAATAAAAACCTCACTACATCAGATTCTGATGATATAACAACGCCATATACATACATAGAAACAACTAACAGGACGACTGGAAATGATGATAGTAAGTATTATTATATTTTTAATATTTTTTTTTTAATATATATTTTTTTTTTACTAGCTGTTCCGCACGCACCTTTTCCTACTACCTACCTGCTACCTACCTGCTACCTACCTGCTACCTACCTACTACCTACCTGTTACCTACCTGCTACCTACCTGCTACCTACCTACTACCTACCTAGTACCTACCTACTACCCACCTAAGAACCTTCTCCTGACAATAACAAACACAACAAAATGAACGACTGGACCGATTTCACTAATAAAAAATTAGTGAAATCGGTCCAGTCGTTCACGCGTGATGGCGTGACCAAGGGAAATAGGGATTCATTTTATATATAGATTTATTGTACCAGTTACAGCTGCTCATTGCCAAATGTGTTTCATAAAGTCGACCGTTCCTTGCTACGTAGGATATGCGCGGAGAGGTTTTTTGGTTTTTTGTTACGTTGCCCCACACGAGGAATTTTTCCTGTATCGTGGGTGCGTTTACAAACACTTAAATTCACATACACAAACAGCTAGACCCGGAACAACTACCTGTAGGCCATACAAATATTTGTTCCGTGCGGGAATCGAACCCGCGACACGAAGCGCAGCAATCAATCGCTCAGCCACAGCGCCAACCGTGCCGTCAAAGTTTTATAACGTTAGCTGCGCGTTTGTACCAGTGTGGACCTCTTGCAGGACATGCTCCACTTACTGACTTGCCCATCCGGCACCTTCTAGAATTTAAACGAAGCCGAACTGTACGGGTACTTACCACTCTGATAAAAATCGAGTGTAATCGACGCGTAAAGTAGAAGAAGCCTCGCATCATGACTTCTTATCATCAGCAACGCATTGACGATGGACGAATAGAGGGACGATACCGCTTTATTTCTCATAAAAAGCGAAGCTAAGAACAAATGCGTCGTTTGGCTGTGGGCTGCTTGGAAGCAGCATCTCAACTCGTGTCCGCAACTTTAGAATTATTCCGGGTGGTAAAGCCCAGGTTCTCTCTCTCGTGTCTTCTCTTTTCAATATGGCAAGCTTTCTTTGGGCCAGTTCACATGTTGACGACGGCGGCACATGAAGCTGTACATTTCCAGTATAACTTGGCCTCGCTTTGTATAGATTTTCTATACAATGGGCGATCCGCATAAACTGGTTTTGTATAGCTTGACTGGCCGTCGTGCGTACAATATCTAACTGAATACTATTCGTACTGTATTTGTTTCTAACCGTATGGGATGTTAACGAGTGATCCCAACTTGTTACCGTAAAATGTTGAACTGATCATCACGTGATGTCGCGTAATCGCGGTCTAACTGGGACAAATCGACAAATCGACTGGAAGAACTCGTATGTTTGATCTGTTCGATTCTTATTGAATAAATTACTAATTACTAACGATTTTGTTTTATATTTTCAGAAAAGACCGACGAACAGTCGCAGGCTTTAGAAGTCGTGTTAATATACGTGATACCATCCGTGATAGTACCGTGTGTTATAATATTGGTGATGTATATTTATGTCAAAAAATATCGCCATCGGAATTCAGATCAAGTGGACACCATAGAACTGAATACTTACGTAAGTATTAGCGATAACATTAGCCTTTTGAACGCCAGAACATAAACACACGCGCATGCCCTCCACGCCAAGCCACAATTTCACCTACCATTTTTTCACATATTTGTGTCATTTGGCGTACCGGGCAGGCGCTTGCTTGTCACGTATATGTGACAATGGCCACCAGAAAACTTGTTTGAAAGTCAAGTCAGCTTGAGTATGTATGTTTCTCCAGGCCACCGCGAACGACGTTATATATGCGGATCTCAGCTTGGCGCATGGAGACAGTCAACCACCGGCACGCGAGGACGACTCGACATATGCTCAAATAATTGGGGTGGTAAGACCCGTTCATGCAAATGAAATAAATAATTAGTATAATAGAGTTTTTTGTTTTAATGATAACTAACCATTTACTTCTCTTGAGAGATATTTCTCGACGGTATGTAAAGCCAAGGAAAGCTAAGTACAATAGTAAGTGCCTAGCAATGCGTGTGCGCATTTATAATAAAATACCGACGCATTATTTTAAAATATTAAATTAAAACTAAATTTTATAAATGGTTACTTGAATATAGTTTCTATAGATTAGAGAATTTGTAGATAAAAGATCTTGATGTTCTTAATAAATATACTGTTCATTGTTGATGTATCCTTACCTATTTCGGTGTCTTTAAAATATTGCATGCTTGGTCTTATCCTAGCTAAACGCTATACATTTTAAGATTCTTGACTTTCATGGTTTGATAAAAGAAAAGAAAGATAGAAAATAACAAATTAAATAAAAAAATATATTTTCAAAAGTTTTTTTTTTTTGATGCTGTTGCTTGGGCGAAAACCTCTAATGTGAACCTATTCCTACAACGTCTCGGTCACCGATGGCCCTTTATTTCCTGCTACAAACACACATTATGTCTCATTTCATCCATTTGTACGATTTCCAGTTTATACCGGCTACGGCGTAGCTGCTACTGCTACGGCGTAGCACACTTGGGCTACGGCGTAGCAATTGGGCTACGGCGTAGCTTGTACCATGTTTCGAGCTGCTAGTGTTACCTTCGGTTTGGATAGTACACCGGGTGCCCCTTTATAGGGACAGACCCGGGTTGATGGGACCAACCTATTTTTTACCCGACTGCTGTGAAGCCCAAAAGGAGGGTTAAGTATTTGACCTGTACGTAAGTATGTATATATGTCCGTTTTTTTGTTCCCTTGTAACTCCTATACGGATGAAGGGATTTGAATAAATTATACTTCGTTAGATTTACCTTAGTGGCGCGTGTGTCACTGGATACATTAAAATTTAAAAAAAAAGGCGGTCTTTACTGTAACCGATTGATAATATTTTTAATTTGTTTATCCACCCACAATCATACCTACTTATATTTATTAACAAAACACTAAAAGTAAAATAAATTATGTGTTGGCTGTTGACTTACATTATTGTAGACAAACATGTCAAAAGTACTGAAGTAAATAAAAGTATGCATACTGCGATAAGCATCATGTAAATGCGGTTGTAGGCAGTATGCCAGCTAATGTATGGTGGTTTCAAAATGTCAGCATTGTGCTACCGATTACTTGAAAATACAAAAGAAGTAGTCATAGTCCGAAAGTAGGCATCGTGCTACGAAATACATTAAAGCATAACAAAGTGAACTACTCCCAAGTAACGGCTCTAGCAGGAAACTAGGATTGAGGCTATTTATGCCATAGAAACCACATACGTCATAGTCAACACAACAGCACTTGCACTAAACAAGCACTGAGGATATTAATAGGTAGCTATTTTAGGTTGAGGAAGTCACGGAGTACTTTAGAGTGAAGACCAGCTGGACTCTGAGGGTCGAAAGGTTGGAATCGCGCCACAACATCAACTTTAAGTCGTTCGTGGTTCGAGCTCCAACTCACCATCTACAGACCTTCATGAAAGAGGACTTTTGGCCGAAAGGTGTCGTATGCCGACGATTCCGAGGACGGTTACGCGACACCACGCAGCAAAAGACGACGCCGTCAACGATACGTTTCTAGTTATAGTTCAATAAGGTTTTTTATATGTATTCGTTCCTTTATTTATTTTATACATATAATTTACATTTTAAAATATTTCTATACAAAGTAATATGAAAAAAAACATTTAAAATATTAAAAATAAGTAGTAGCCCACCGGTATCGGGAACAGGGTCCGAGAGGTATCTCGGACCCTGTTCCCGATAGCTTCGACCAAACCTTCCGGTTCCTTCAGGTTCCTCTCTCAAGAGCCCTGATCACCGGTAGGTGGTCAGGGCTCTTGAGAGAGGAACCTCTTAACGATACGCGCCGTGTCCAGAAGTACTGCTTTTTGAATCAAGCCTTTGATCCAGCTGCCAAACGAGAGCCTCCTCAGATTTTGGTCGAAGCTATTGGCTATTAAGCCATTGGCCGACACGACTATCGGCACAATGACTGCTGTACGTCCCACATGTCGACAACCAAGGGAGCCAGATCTAGATATTTGAATTGTTTATCTTTCTCTGCTTTCACGAGGTTCTCGTCATGCGGGACCGTTATATCAACAATCATTGCGCGACGCTCCAATCGATCTATGACCACAAATGTCAGGTTAATTATTTTGTGTATTTTTATCACCATAAATGATTTTAAATGGTTCTATTCACCATAAGATTTTAGTATGTTGATTTGTGTTATAAAAGATTTATTCCACGACTGACAAATCACTATAAAAAACAGAACAATTATTTCATTTCAAATTCAAATTTCAAAATTAGACAGGTTAAAAAAAAATAAGGTAAGCCAGTAATAAATCGAAAGGTTTCAAGCATAGAGGCTTTCATACTGGGGAAATACAGCACTTGGCAGATGTAAGGAAGAAAGAAAAGCTATGTGACGTTGACACCATCATCTGTCAGTCTAACTAGATGCAGCTAAATACCAGGATTTTACATGGAGCGACTGTCTATCTGACCTCCACAAGCCAGTGAGTACTGGGTAATATGATATCCCTTAGTAAGACTGGTTGTCAGAATTTCGGGCCACTGACTACCTGTAACGACTATCAAAGATCTACAATTGACAGCCGGGACCAACGGCTTAAATGATTTCCGAGGCACGAAGGAAACTCGGTATGTAATGACGAACCAGCCTAGGCAAGCACGGCTTAACCTGAAGATCGACCCGAGCGGCTGTTATTTTTGTTTGAAGAAATTGATATCCGACCGTCTTCTTTTTCTTCACATCAATGAGTCAATTAGAGCTGAACGATGATAATAGAAATTTATATATACGTCAAAAACAAGAACTTGAAAAAAAAAAAAAGTATTAAGATTTATGCCTGTTTTCTTTTCACTATCATAACGAGGTTTAAATTGATGCCTAAATATGATTGCAACGTTTGAATTTCAACTCTTGGGGAAAAGTTGAGCGTTTGAGATAATTTGGAATTTTATATTTTTGGCACATATATATTATTATATGCCGTCCAAACTTAACTATGGTCACGACAGTTTCATCAATACATTTTCCTTGTATCATTTATTTTGGGCTCAACAAATGATTGTTACCTAATTGTGTTTGCTCGGTTACGTAAATAACATAAGTACTTTCCTGTTTCAAATAGGGAAAACAACAAAATTTATTAATTTTGCGGAAACGGAAATTATGAGACAATGATATTATTTATTATTTTTGGTGACTATTGTAATTTTAATACCCGGTATCCTAATAGCTTTTCCTTGCCAAACATGAAAACTGATCGTTATAGAAGAAACTATTACCCCAAGTCAATTAAGTTATTATTTAACAAATTACCTAGTGAACTGAGAGACATACCTATTACTATATTCCAAAAAAAATTGTACACCTGGTTAGTCAATAAATGTTTTTACACGACCCAGGAATACCTTAGTTATAAGAATAGAAAATTATTATAAAACCTTACTATTTTCCTATTCTAGTGCAATAATACCTAGTTAAGTTATTATACAACGAAAATGAAAAAGAGTACCTATACTTATAGTTATGACTTATGTCACCCATTCCGTTTTATTGTATGTATTGTGTATATTATATTATAAGCTTTTATTTTATGTTTCGTATACCAGAAATGGTTATTATAAGGATCCTTAATGTTATATTGTGTAATGTAACATTTATTTACCATCTATGTAGACCCATATTATGCGAATCAGTTATTTGATTTGATTTACGAATTAGCCCTAGCTTTTATATCGAACCACTAGCTTATGCGAGTTCGGTAATGTCCCACGGGATCATACTACCGGGATAAAAAGTATCCTAAGTGTTAATCCAGGTTATAAAACTATCTGTGTGCCAAATTTCATCCAAATCCGGTGAGTAGTTTTTACGTGAAAGAGTAACAAACATCCATCCTCACAAACTGACGCATTTATAATATTAGTAGGATAAATGATACCATAACAAAATATCCCGTTCAGCTTTGCTGTAAAACTGATGTTTTAATTATTATTAAAAAAAAATTCTACCCTTATTTTTAGAATGGTAAATCATCAAATGACCTCTTCCTCTCTGGGCGGAGCGAAACGGAGTGTCAGACTTGTACTGACTAAAACCCATCCATGCGTAGAACTCGCAACCGGCGTGCGTGTATGACTAGATGTATGAACGTGGACGAGGCAAAAGGAGTATGTTAGTATCGCAGGTGACATTCTGTGATTTCTGCCGACCTCCATGAGCAAAAGGCGTGACTTTATGTATTTGTAGCTTGTATGTTTGAACGCGCTCTTTACAACTTCAGACGAATTTGTGGAAAACATTCTTGAGGAATGTTAAATTTAATATCACGTTACGATCGACCTTAAGGAACCGAGTCAGCGGGTGACACTACGACTCACAGCTAGTATAATTTGTCAACGCTAGCACCTCACATTTTATTGAATAATTACCTCCTAATAACTATTATTATTAGTAGGAAATTATTGAACAAGGAATATAAAAGCGACGTACACAATATTTTGTTACTAATATCAATTCGTTTACCACTTGCTAGTGCGTGTGTAATTTTAAATTTACAAACAGTGTTACCTTATATTGTAACTTAATATAATAATTCTAACTTACAATTTAATTTGTGCGATTTAATTTGCGTACAAGACGATGTACACAATAATTTGCTTAGTTATCACTGCTCTTTGTTTATGTTTGACTGCGGACGTGACGGTTTACAACAGTTTAGAATTTAGTAAGTAAGCTCATCTTAATTCTGACGCGTCATCATCATCATTTCAGCCGAAAGACGTCCACTGCTGGACATAGGCCTCCCCCAAGTGTCGCCACATTGACCGGTCCCGTGCGACTCGCATTCAGCGGATCCCTGCAACCTTCACCAGGTCATCGGTCCACATAGTGGGAGGCCTTCTAACGCAACGTCTTCTGGTTCGCGGTCGCCATTCTAGAAGTTTTTGGTCCATTCTGATGCATTCACAACTTTTTTTTTTTGGGAAATTATTAAATGACCCCTCCCTCTCTGGGCAGAGCGGAAGAGAGTGTCAGACCCGTACTGACTAAAAACCACCCATGTTCCTTCTTAGCCCTTTGTGTTCCAGGGCTGCGGTATCTCTTTCGAACAGTCCCGCAGCCCCTTGGCATCATCAATATATTTTTTTTCGAGTAAGGTCTATCAATTTGTGTATGTGAAAATTAAATGTGAATTCAACGCATCCACGAACAAATGAATGTCTTGTTGGTCCAGTAGTCACAAGCATGGCTGTAAAATGAGGTCCTGGGTTCGAAGGGGGTTTTAAGTAATTGTTTTTGTTTTTGCGCGAATTTGTTGCATATTTTTCTCCTACTTATCTTTTTTGTAGTTTTGTTCTTAATGTTTTTATTACGAGTCCTGTCTACATAGCATAACATCACGCCTGTAATCCCCGAAGGGTTAGACAGAGGTGCAGGTACCTAATACTACACCCACATGTCGCCACTTATGTTTAAGCCCCTTATAATAGGTGGCAAGCCTATTTCCATTAACCGGACACAAATCTGGACTCAGTGGCTGCTACAGAGAAATTCCTGATCAAAAAACCCGGGAACCGAACCCAGGACCTTATGCTCAGTAGTCGCGCTTGCGACCACTAGACCAATGTCCTGTTTAGTACTTATAAATATATTTTCTTTCTTTAGCACTACAGATAAATATTTCGGGTAAATTGTCAACGAATTGTTTCCTCTTACAGAACTGGTACCTCATATCTGTATCTATTTATTTTGGATTACTATAATAATCTATGCATGAAGTGCGATTTCATTCATCCATGCTCCTTCTTTGCCCTTTGTGTTGCGATTTCAACACAAAGGGCAAAGAAGGAACATGGATGGGTTTTAGTCAGTACAAGTCTGACACTCCCTTCCGCTCCGCCCAGAGTGAGGGGGTCATTTGATGATTTCCATTCCGAAAAAAAAAAAAAAAAAAAGTGCGATTTCAGTGCTTTCATATTTTAACGGTCGTAAGTACAAAAACAATACCGTGGTATGTACTGACGACTGTTAACATTGAAATTAAACTTTATTTCCATACCATTAAGTTATATTTTTATTCGTCGCCTAAAAGTACCTTGCCATGCCGTGCCGCCAATGGGCGCCGGGCCTAAGATTCTATTTTTGTTTTTAGATTTCAGTGCACCATGGAGTGCTGAACCACGTGCAGTGTCGCAGCTTCCGTGGAAGTTTGTTCATCACTCGGAAGATGATTTCTTTATGTACTTAATAATAAAAAACAAATCTTCGAGTGTGACCTCGCTCAGTGTCACCTACAGTATAGGTAGGCAATCTTCAAGTATCGTCCTTAGATTGGACAGAATCTTGTCTTTAGAATTAAATTACAGTAACCTCTAGAATTTATTCTACCCTGATACAATTATTTCGGAATGTAGTTTTAAATGCCGCGTTGGCCTAGTAGTGGCAAGCGCAACTGCTGAACATATGGTCTTGGGTTCGATGCCCAGGTCGGTCGGAGTGTTTATTTTTATTTTTTATTTTATTTATTTGGTTCACCAACAATTGAATATACAAATTTAAATATTTTTATACGCAGACCCTGCGTAGGGAACTACAGCTGTTTTTGATATGGAAAGAAAAATTCGAGTGCGAGCAGGGTTTGAACCTGCGACCTTCCGATTTCTGTACATCGGACGTCTTAACCAATTAGACCATCGCACCATGCTCACAGTTCTCGAAAAATTTCGAGAAATTTCGAGAACTGTGAGCAGGGGAATCGGAATGTCGCAGGTTCAAACCCTGCTCGCACTCGAATTTTTCTTTCCACATCAAAAACAGCAATTGAATATACAGCTTCAAACATATGAGATACATTCAATAGAGTCACAGACAAGTGTATCAACCTATTACAGGTAAGCACATCATGCACTACTTATTTGTCGTTGGGTGCCTACTTAAAATCAGATGAGTACCTAACTACTCACCGCACACAACTTAGTGTGAGCGAGTGTTATTAGGTTATTCCATCAGGAATTTCTCAGTAGCAGCCACGGAGTCTGGCATTCTGCCCGGTTGATGGCAATAGGCTCGCCACCTATTACATAACTGATGAAATGTAGTACTTGTTAGGCACACCTCTGCCTAACCCTTCGGGGATTAGAAGGCGTGATGTTAAGTTATGTTATGTGTAGTTTTGAATGGTATTTTGTTTCAGATCACGGAACTCTCGAGGTGGAGAGGGGTTTTGCTATTACATTAGGTGAATATTATTATGTCTCAGGATATGTTAACTCCACTGAAATTGAAATTCAACTAAACTTATACAGAACCAAGGTCTTGTGTACATCTCTAGTAGTAGCGACAGGGAGGACTGACTTGACAGTAAACGAGGAATTTCAGTGTAAGAGATTGTTATATTTTTACGTTTGAGTAAATAGCTCTGGGATCATTATTATTTATGCAAAAGAAAAGTAACTATTGATTATTTATTTATCTTTCAGATGATCGTATTTGTACACACGACTGCGTGCTAGAGGTGGATATTTCAAAATATGAATGTGTCGGTAAGTCTTTCTCTACTCACTACAACCTTCATAAGGGTGTTACCACACTAATCGATCGATCGTCGATCGGTGCCATCGATCGATGGTATGGTATGGATGGTAATGAGAATTTTTTTATTTTAACAATTTATTAATCGAATTTGAATCGATGTAATACTAACGTAGTTCTAAGACCATTGTAACTAACAATTAATCTATTACACGCCCCCGACCAACACTCCCCCGTTGGTCGCGTGGTGGCAAGCGTGACTGATGAGTGTGGAGTTCTGAGTTCGATTCCCAGGTTGAGGAAAATGTTATTAGGTTTTTCCATTAAGTATTTCTCATTAGAGTTTGGAAGTAGGTGGTGTAACACCTTCGTGGTCGCTGGTTCTGCGTTTGTTTTCTCACCTGTCATGTCAGATTGCGGACCACTCAGACAGTGAGAGTCAGGGAACAAAGAGTTTTGTGTACTACTGAATTGTGCTGCGAGCTTGGACAGTCTCCGGAGAAGCCGCTGTGACCGAGACCGTTTGTCCGGCTCTTAAGGGTCCTCGCATACCTTGCTCAAGCATTGCAACATCAAATACAAACAGATTTCTTTTTAATCCGACTGTTAATTCCAGATGTAAGTGCGTTCAAAGAACAAACTTCTCAGCTTTAGCATACAAAAAAATATAAGAATAGATTGTATTTTCGGTATCAAATCCTTTCATCATCATCATTTCAGCCGAAAGACGTCCACTGCTGGACATAGGCCTCCCCCAAGTGTCGCAACGTTAACCCGTCCCGAGCGTCTCTCATCCAGCGGATCCCTACAACCTTTACAAGGTCATCGGTCCACCTAGTGGGAGGCCTTCCAACGCAACGTCTTCCAGTTCGCGGTCGCCAAATCTTTCACCTCGTAGAAATTACCTTTTTCTAAAATTTTCCTTAATATATAGTTTTGGCTTTGCAACGAGTAGAAACGCATAAAATCTGTATTAATTAATTACTGGTATCAATACAAACAAATATTGTATGGGAGAAAATTATCTGAAGAGCCACGATTCTAAGATGTAAGCTATCAAAGCTGTAATAACTTGTAAACTACATGAATGCAATAAATGACGATTATGATTAGAATCTGTAACTGATGGCACTACCAGTAAAGCTTTGATTTCCACATGACTGACATGGTTCCTGGTGCCTGGCTTCTCTTATTCTTCATTAATTTATTCTTGTGTACTGGCTGCTAGTCTTCTGGGCGCTTTTCCTGTTGACAGCGATGCGGACAAATGTTTTGACGCTTTGCTTTTCTCCTTTTCAAAAATATTAGTCAAACTTAATTTGAGTCTGTTTATAGTTTGTTAATTAATAATACATACGAAAAGTAAATACTAACAAACAACCCGCCATCTTACAATAGTTCACACGAGTCACGATTCTTGTTTTGCGTTGAGACAACTCATCAATATCGGTATTGTTTTACCAAATGTGGAGTTACTGTGAACACTTTAGTATACAATGATAAAATAATATGGTACGCACGACGGCCAATTAACCTATACAAACCCAGTTCATGCGGATCTCTCATTGTATCCTCCCAAGACCCAGCTAACAAAACAATCGAGTAGGATTCTCGACCTTATTGCCGCCGAGCAAGTCTTTTCTTAGGAAGCTACGATGCCCCAGCAGTGGTGGGACATCCTGGCCTGCAGATGGCAGACCGTGTATAGTTGACGAGTTGTTTATTATGTACTTTTTACAGGAATGTGGGTCTTAGGAGGTTAAAAGAAAATTTATACAAAGTGAGGCCAAGTTATACTGGAAAGTTACAGCTTCATGTGCCGCTGTGTGTACATGTGAAGACGCTATAATAGTTATGATATAGCTAATAAATAATAACAATGTAAATGTTTCAGATGCAATAACTACTGTTACTCTAATTTCTTCAATATTTGGAGTGGTATTGGTCCTGCTTGTTATTATTGCGATTTGGAAACGTTGTTGGACCAACCGCAATACATCAGGCACACCCCAACTACCAACAACAGCAGTAAGTTTATTCTTATAATATTAACAGACGAGTCGTGGTGGACGCGGCTCCATCATTAGTAGAATCACAATAACTTCAACGTTTGTCCATAAACTCATTTACCCCTGAGGGAGGGTAGCCGATTTCGGCCACAGCGACTGCATTCGATGGCTTTCTAGGGAGTTTGTCGAGAGCTTTGGTTTGCTGCTCTGTCATGTGCTCTCAAGTGGATAGCTTTCCCTAGCTTTGGCCGAAAACTTCCGAGCACAAAGCCAGATTTTATAGAACACCATCTGCTATCAGGGTGTGAAATAATACTGTTTTATTATTTGTTTCAGCAATGTGAGCCATTCTACTTGAATACGCTCTTCCGAAGTGAGTGTGATCAAGAGATCGCAGAAATTGAACAGCATCACTACGAAGAAATAGGAGAGCACCAAAATGAAGAAACAGAAAATCATTATGAGGAGATTAATCTTTAGGAACTTGTACCCGAATGATGTTCTACCTCTTCATAAGGTGTCTCTCCAATTGCTGAAGGTTGACCAGCAACTCAGCATATTTCTTCTTGTCCTATGTGAGGTGCTCGACAGCACTTAGCAGCATCATCAACCAGTGACGAACCTATGTCACGAGCGTCTCAAAAGTAGCCATGGAGTCTGGATTTGGGCCCAATTGATGGACTCGGCCCTTTTTTTTTTTTTTTTTTTTCCGGATGGGAAATCATCAAATGACCCCCCCCACTCTGGGCGGAGCGGAGGGGAGTGTCAGACTTTTACTGACTAAAACCCATCCATGTTCCTTCTCTGCCCTTTGTGTTCCAGGGCCACGGTATCTCTTTCGAACAGTCCCGCAGACTCGGCCCTATTACATGGGAATCAAACATAACCAGTGAAAAGTGAGTATTGGTATAATTTCGAGAGCTGTGAGCAGGGTGCGATGGTCTAATTGGTTAAGACAGTGTACTGAATCGGAAGGTCGCAGGTTCAAACCCTGCTCGCACTAGAATTTTTATTTCCATGTCAAAACAGCTATTGGTAAAAGATTATTCAACACAGTTTCCTTGTATAATCTATTTGGGGCTCAATAAATAATTGTTAGTTACTTTTGTTTTGCTCCGTTAGGTAAACTATACAAATGCTTTCCTGTTTCGAATAAGGAAAACGACATTATTAGATAATTTTTATCAATAACTTCGTCTAATTAAGTGACCGTATAACAATACGTTAGTTATCGATTCAGCTCAACGGTAGGTGCCCCCACTTCTATGTCTAACAATAAAGGTTGAATACCATATCAAGATAGGTTTAGCTTCACTAAAAACTACTATATTTTAAGTTTAAAATCTTCCTTTTAATAAAATACACTCTTATCTCTTTCTGCGTAAGATGCGATTACAGGATGAGCAGCATCGTGCCCCTGCCTGCTACTGATAACATACTGCGATCACAGCTCTTCGTAGAGATGTCTGCAATAACGTCATTGCAGCTGACATTAAGAGAATTTTCGGTAGAGAACGTTTACGGGTTCATAATCTATAAATGAAATTGAAGTGTTTGTTTGTAATATCGAAATAACAGATTTTTACTGAATGCATATGAAAATATTTACGGCACTTATTACAAAAACACGTTTTTTTCAATTTTTTTCTGTCTGTCTGTCTATCTGTCTGTTTGTTCCTGCTAATCTCCAAAACGGCTGGACCGACTTTGACGGGACTTTTACGTGCAGATAGCTGACGTTAAAAGGAGTAACTTAGGCTACTTTTATTTTAAGGTTCCGTGCATCGGATCGGAGCGAATCGGATTTTCTTACCAATTTCTTGGCAAAAAAGCCGTGAATTGGTAACGAAATCCCATTTAAAAAGGGAAGTAATATTTTTCATAATAATTTCACGCCAACGAATATCGGGGGCAACAGCTAGTCTATACATACATACAAATAAATATAATTGAAGTGTCTGTTTGTAATATCCAAATAACAGTTTCAGCTAGAATTATCCTAGGCTGATGTTGTAATTAAAGTTCTTAAAACTACACAGGCAGAAACGTGTTGCTGGGGAGTTCGTTGTGCCACTTCTTCTCCTCAGCTCCAACACTAGGACGTGGTGAAGGGTGGGCGCTTTTGGGGCTGTCTTTAGGGTTTCAATAGAGTTGATCTCCAACCCTATTGCAAAATGGTTCTTGAGTTTTGATTATTAACTCTATTATCTGGTAATTCTTGAATTATGTAATCATTATCTCTAACCATCAGTTCAGCCAATTTACCTTTTGTTTTGATTCTCAATCCTATTATGACCAACCATCAGTGGTATCAGGACACTAGCGCGAAAGACATTTGCGCGAAGGACACTTGCGCGAATCCACATGCGCGAAAAGACATATGCGCGCATGGACTTTTGAGCGATTAGACTTTTGCGCGAATGGACCTTTGGGCGCATAGACAGTTGCGCGCATAGACACTTGAGCGAATGGACTTATGCGCGAACGGACATTTACGCACAAAGACACAAGCGCGAAAGGACTTATGCGCGAATGGTTAGGTTAGGTTAGCTGTAGAGTAAACATAACACTGAGGTTCTTCTAAATCGGAATCGATTGATTAATCTTTTTTGTACAAAGTAACAAGAATGTTCTGTACATCAATATACATTTGTCATAATAGACATTAAAACAACTGAATGACCTTAAAAATCGACATTAATGAAACCCAAAAGCTTGAACAGAGAGTAAAATTATTTTGAAACATAAGTTCAAAATCACTAGCAACACTATTCATGGTAGACACGAAAAAATAATTTGACATGTCACTCGGGCAGTGTTGCCACTTCTCTCGCTCTATCTCATTGAAAATAAGAAATAATATGATGTTATGTTTACTCTACAGATTAACCGTAGCCAGTCGCGAGTAAATCTAATCGCGGAAGTGTGCTTTTGCGCAAAAGTTCATTCGCGCAAGTGTCCATTCGCGCAAGTGTCTCTGCGCGCATGTGTCTATGCGCGTAAGTGTCTATGGGCGCAAAAGTCCATTCGCGCAAAAGTCTAATCGCCCAAAAGTCCATGCGCGCATATGTCTTTTCGCGCAAGTGGGTTCGCGGAAGTGTCCTTCGCGCATATGTCTTTCGCGCAAATGTCCCAGATCCACCATCAGTATAGTGATTCTAGAATAATATGTTCTTATCTCTGACAAATGATTCGGTCAGGCTGACACATATATTTCACCAACTATGAATTCCCTAAACTGATTTACTATATCTTTCAATCCTTTCCTTGTTCTAATAATGATACGAGGCATTGGACTTCTTCATGTTAAGGAATTCAGTTCTCTTAGTCGGTGGGAAGGCGACCAGTCTGGGATGAACCTTACAAGGCCGTGCGGATGGCGGGGCGCGGCCTTTTCCCCTTCGGGGGAAACCGACCACAGTACTAATATTTACATGATTTACGAAAAACTAAAATTTTATCAGCCTAGGGTAATTCAAGAACAGATCACGGGCAATAGCTAGTAATAAATAAATTAGTTATGTGTGTCTGAATTATTAAATATATATAATTAAATTATCGCTAGCGCTTAGCATTTACTGTGGTGTCACTTTATTATAGGAGGAAAATCGCTGAAACATTAGGAATATAAAAGCGCCAACGAACACACTGCGGTTACCATTGTGGAACTTGATGGTGCATGTATCTATAACTTACCTACGTTCAGTGTCACTTTCAATACAGTTGAATTTGTCTACAAGAAGATGAACACAATAATTTTCTTAGATATCACGACTCTTTCAATAAGTTTGGCTGCGGACGTGACAGTTCATGACTTTAATGATTACTGTAAGTAAGCTTTTCTGATTTCTGACTACCGATTTCGTAACAACTTATCAAGATTAATCTCGCAGCAATCACCCTGTATCAAAATCAAAATCATTTTTTTTTATTTCACATAGTCCTCGATGGGGACTTACACGGTTCGGGTTGGTCGTTTCCTATGGAGAAGAACCGAAAAGAAACTCCATGGTTACTCTTTTCAAATCATTTGGTATTACAATATTATCGTGGATACAGCATTTGTACTTAAGTATGGGGGGACAGCGTAGGCCCGACAATAAGTCGTTGCTTACTTCACAAAAGATGTAAAACAAAATAAAAAGTTAACAAAATTTAACAAGCAGCTGGAAATCTACAAAGCCTGCAATGTTCACACATTCACAAACAATCGGTATATCTTGTATATGATGTATCCTTTGACTTTGTACCACTATTTTCGCCACACCCTGAATATGAACTATTTTACCAATAATTTTACCGATTTCAAAAATCCACTTTAAAGTAAAAAATAACTTTCGGAACAACATTAAGCCTCGTATTCATGGTAAACATTTGTTTAGCAACATGGTTGCATAAACATGTTGCCGAGTTGCTGTCAACATATTGCGGGCAACACTTGTGTTGCGGAGTAGATCACGCCATGTTTCAGAGTTGACGCCCGGCGAGCGAAAACATCAGTTTATCAACAAAATGTTGACGTGTGTGGACGTGTTTGCAACTGTTTATAAACATGGCGGTAGTGTGGAGCAACGATAAAATTATGCAATTAATTCGAGCAACATTTTAACGCAGACTGGCGTGTGTGCCCATATTGATTTAAACAAAATTTCCAGCAGCATTCTCGCCGTTCATCAACAACGTTGATCAATTGTTGCTAAACAAATGTTTACCATGAATACGAGGCTTTACTTATTTATTTTGTTATTAATAATTTCTTCTTACAAAGCTAGATCCAATATTTATGCAGCAATAACTTTAACATGTCGCATAAGTAAGATTCTTTTTTATTTTAGATTACGGTGCACCGCTAGCTGGGACTGAACCGGAAAAAGTAACAGTGTCGCAGCTCCCGTGGAAGTTTATTCGTCACTCGGATTATGTCCAGTAGTCCATGGATGTTACGGTTAAAAATAAATCTCCGAGTGTGTCCGCGCTCTATGCCACATATAGTACAGGTGAGTTTCAATGTTCTATCTTTCTATCTGAGACTAGACTGTAGCATCTCCTAGAATGGAGTAACAGGATCCTCTAGAGTATTCATGTATTTTCATTTTTTAAGTAGGTACCTGGGTGAAAATAGAGTAAAAGAATTTTACCAAATATGAGCCCTGGCTAGATCGATTTGTCGCCCCCATAACCGCTGTACTGCAACTTTCATCTAAATCGTTAGAGTCGTTTTCGAGAAATTGATTACAAATATATATACATACTAGCTGTGCCCTGAGACCTTCGTCCGAGTGAAATTAGCGGTGTGAAATGTACTTTACGACCTATTCTCATACCTACCAAATATACATTAAAAAAATCATAAAAATCGGTCAAGCCGTTCCGGAGGCCTGCGACCAAACACACCGTGACACGAGATTTTTATATATAAGAAAAAGATATACCTACAAATATTGCTCATTTAATAGTACAGAATAAGTTACAGGTGCCGAGGCTATCAAGCCGAAGAAGAGTTGAGTAAAGTATAGTTCAAGAGCAAATGAAGAATGTTCTCCCATCGCAGGATATTTAAACTCTTCTGAAGTAGAAATTTAGTTTTTGTGTTATAGGTAAGTTATTCTTATTATATTAACAGACGAGTCATGAAGGCTGTAGGACGCGGTATCATCATCAGTAGAAACGCAATAATCTAATAATAAAGTAAGCTACAGTTCGGCACTGAAGGTCCGAAGAACACCGTCATTGCCTGGCGCCATCTTGCGCCAGTATTACTTACTTACTATGTAATTATACCTTGAAAAATGATAAAATAAACAATGACACTGTTAAAGCCGGCTAACGTAGGTACATTAACATATGATTTGCATTTTTCAGAACAGTACTGAGCCGTTCTACGTCAACATGCTCTTTCGAAGAGAGTGTGAGTTAGATCAACACGTCTATGAGGAGAATGATCCTCCCATCTGTGAGAAGATCGATCCTCCAATTACACAAGGTGGATGAAATGTGTAAAGATGACGCAGTAACCATTGCCAATGCTGATTTCTCAAACAATGATGATTTGACCAAAAAGTAAAAGTTGCCATCTAACATGGCAATGTCGCCAGTCTTGGCCACAATATTAGTCAACAGCGATGCGGAGGAATGTTCCGATGATACTTCAATGTTCATAGGACGGCTATTTTTCATTCAGAGATAGAGTATAATTTATTTTACACCAAAATGCTACACAGCTCAGTTCTATAAATTATTTGTAAAAGAATACTACATGTCGTTTGTGGGATGTTGCCGTAATCTAAAAAAAACAACTAAATTACTTTTAATTTATCAGATTTTATTTTCAAAACTCAATACTTTATTGTATTCCATAATGTTAAATAAAACAGTTGGTATGTGTTGTTGTGTGTGGTTGTTATGTGTTTTCTACTTGTACAGAGTACTATGAACTAGAAAGCTGTCATTCGCTGGAAACCTGCGTCTTTTCTTGACTTGAATGTGCCCTGGCGGTTAGGAGTATGTCATGCTTACTCAAATGTCTCGCTGATGGTGGCATGTGTGTCGGATCATTTAGTTCCCTTCAAAATAGTTGAGTTGAATGGTGCTGATAAATGCGTTAAGTTCGTGAACGGGCGCTGTCAGTTGTGACTGGTCATCTCTTATTTGCCACGGCTTATTTGAATTAATTATTTTATTTTTGAATTGTTTTTACTATGGACACTTTTAACGTACACATCTTGCTGCATCGTTCTCACATAATGTACCATCTCAAAATGAATGATGTAACCAAGGTTTTGTTAAAGTATTCTGATTTAAAAGAAACTCCATGGACACTCCATGGAGTTTCTTGCCCGTTCTTCTCCATAGAGATCTACGTTAGGAAATGGGCAACTACAGTACTTTCACAGTTTTTGTGCCTTGTGACTGGGACTGTAGCTATATTTCACTGTTGTCTTTGTTTCGACAATTCAAAAGTGCCTGTAACCGGCCTACTTGAAATAAATGCTTTGATTTTGATTTAGAGTACGAACATATATAATATAATAAATAAAATATGTATGTTTTAACCATTCATTACATACCGGATGTTAAAACTTTTATGTATTTCATCAAATTGTGTATCTTTGTCTATTTTATAAGCCTAACTTTTGAAAAATATTACTGGAAATTTAATATAAAGAAAAATGACACTATTGTTAGTGGTTATTATTTCTGTCTTTTGTTCCCCGTGCTGTATTTATTACCCAATACTAGCACTGGATATATAACTGCACAGAGAGTCTATGTCTCCTTATCTTAGACCTATGTACGGGATTATTCAATAACAATGTTTGAGTACAAACATCTGCCTAGTCCTACCACTGATCATGGCAGTTAGGACTGAACATAGTCTGCTGGCGGGTGTATGAGAAGCTACAGTTTACATAGTGTGAAGGAGCTCGTGGCTAAATAATACCAGCCACTCGGATCAATCTTTAGGTTAAGCTACGCTTGCCTAGGTTGGTCTGTGGTTGGGTGACCACCAGAACGTTAAGCCGTTGGTCCTCACTGTCATTTGTAGATCTTTGACAGTCGTTATAGGTAGTCAATGGCCCGAAAGTCTGACAACCAGTCTTATCAAGGGGTATCGTATTACCCAGTAGTACTAACTGGGCCGTGAAGGTCAGATAGTCGCTCCGTGTTGAATACTGGTATTCAGCTGCATCCTTTCAGACTGGAAGACGACCTCAACAAAGTTGGGAAAAGACTAGGCAGATGATTTTATTTATTTATTTATTAGGCTTCTCAACAATGAGTACACTGTTTCATTATAATTTGTACATTGCAAACTTAAGTCTAAGCGCCTCATCATTTACAGAAAAGCACAGCATGCACTACATTATGCACGGATAATTACACAATTAGATAATTAAATAAGGAAACGTATTTTATTTATTAAGTAGAGTAAACTAACTAAATACATTATTAATTAAAAACTATTAAACAACCTAAAATAAATAAACTAACAACAAACTCTAAGAGGGCATCAAAAAACTCCTCCTCAACGCTGTCGGCTGGTAATGTACCCAAGAGACTGGCGGCGTTGTCACGTTGTATGGCAATACTTAGCCTCTGGCCAAAGTAAAAGCCAGCCCCTGGGTCACGGGAAGCGTCAACTAGGCGTTTCGAAATTTCCTTAAAAAGGCTATAGCACTCGGACCCCACGACCCCAGAGTTTCAACACCAAACAGCTCGAAAATATAGTTACCATAAAGGTTTCTATATTTACGCCGCTTGAGGTTCTCTGCAGCCGCAGCGGCAGCGACAGCACAGCACGACGAGCTTGGAAGATGTGATGGCGCAAGAGTATCGACGCATGTCGCGTCCCACACTAAAGGCCTACCCATCTTCCAAGGAAACAACGACATGCCGTCCGGTCTCTTGCCATCGTCGCGTGCCAAGCCATGGGGTTCTAAATAATTAAATTAAATAACATAGATTAAAATAAATTAGAATAGTTTAGTTGATGAGTGATGAGTTTACATGGTGTCAGTATTTGTAACAAAGAATAAAAAGCAAATATGTAGCATTATTTTATTTATATTTTAACAATATTGTAGTTGTGCTGAAGATGCCAACAGTAAATGGACTTAGCTCATATCTCTAAACGTGACAGTTTAAAACATTTTGTCTCATACAAAACTGGTTTGTGTTGATATTGACTCTGAAAAGAAATTAAAATGGCGGAAGCCAGGCCGGTAATTAAATTCAAACACATTTAAAATTATACATGCACTGCAAGTTCCAAACAAACCGCAATCAGTAACGAAATGTGGTCGCGGCCGCTTTTATAACGTTCCGTTTTCAATATTTTCCTCTTAATAATAGGAGTTCCACCACATTAAATGCTAAGCGCTAGCGATAACAATGTGGTTAGCCATGTTATTATACTCGTACTAGCAGTGCCGCGCGGTTTCACCCGCTTGCTGGTCTCCTAAACATCGTAGCGTGATTTTAAATTGCCTATACAGGGAGTAAGGGACACCGGCGTTAAAAAAAAATCAGCTGTTCCATACATTTTGACCGTGTTTTTTTTAATAACCGATGATAAATTTCTATGTGAGGGGTTCAGAATGATGTACTGAATACGTGGTAACCGTTTTCACGTCGGTGGCCCTTTCACCCTGTTTAAGCTTCCTCAAAAATTGGGTTGTGCAAAAATATATTTGTAAACCTGCGCGCGCCCAATTTCAAACAAACAAGCTCTTCAGTTTTTAGGGTTCAGTTGCCAAATGGCAAAAAACAGAACCCTTATAGATTCGTCCTGTCCATCTATCACAGTGATTTTACTCCGAGACTGTTGACACCACACAGTTGAAACGAGAGCAGATGTCGTCAATGAACTGTTACAAAAAGGATATAAAATTACTATTAAAAAAAATAGGGGTAGCTCTCCATACATATGTGACTGAAGTTTAAAAAAAAACCTTTTTATACAAAACATGTGGAGTGATAGACACTCCACATGCCTTGTAAAAATATAATACGACAGCTCATAAAAAAATTATATTGAGGTTCCTAAACTACTTTTTTATTTAGCCAAAATGGTTGATGAGATATTCGCTTCTAAAGCTGTAAAAATTCCCCCCCCCCCCCCCTCTTAAATTTAAAAGTAAGAGAAGGAAATTTTCTGGGAAAATGTGGGTATTTAGAACATAAAAAAAACTTTCAACTTTTTAGAGAATCAAATGGGGAATCGGCGCGGCGGTGGAAACCACCAAGCTAGGTGGTAGTAGTGCCACTGGTGAAGAATACGTTGTGATGTTGGACTTTCTGATCGTTGACATCCAGTGATACGTATAATTGGTACTATGTGGGCAGTTTTCAAAGCGAAGAAGTTGCTAAATATGTCACTTGATGGTTATGATAAAAAACTCAAAGTATGTATAACTCACGGTTTGAGAATTTCTCTTTACTTTACGTTTTTCAGGGCTGGGTCCACTACTTGTAGAAGAACAGGGGTAAGGTTTAGAATCGAGTCCCCTGAATGGGATGGTGGAGGGGAAGGGAAATCGGTTGTCGAGTCACCCCCCACTTCCTCTCCCCCTGCCGGAGGTGCATAGTTTTTTAAAAATATCATTTTGAGGTGATTTTTCGGAATCTTTTTGACATTACCAGATTTATGGGGTGAAGGGAAGCCCAACTCCATACGCTACTCAACGAGGTGCAGGTGAGGGAAGCCCGGTTGACGGAGCCCTTCCAGTCGATCTTGAAGTGCAGCGACGTGGTGCAATGTACAGACGCCAGCACATCAATCTGTCATATTATATATAATAACAACCTCTCACTTTAAACGTAACATACCTTCCCCGTTGTGGGTAAAAAGACTAAATCACAAATAAGAAAAAGAAAAAAAAAACTGGTTGTCACTTCTGTCAGGCTGTCACTGTCAAGTGTCATACCACACAACAAACACAATCAAATGTCAACTTCATCTTTTGTTGTTGCTTTGCTATCGTAGAGGCATTTGTAAATTATTTCATCATTTTTCTAGTTTAGGTACAAAAATGCCTCCGAAAAAATACAATACCGATATCACACCAAAAGAAGAGTTGTCTAAGTTGAATAGAGAAGTAAATAAGCACCCAAAATACCTGTACATAATTATAACCTCATCAAATCATTTTTCACAAAATCACAATACATTTACAGGATCTTATCGCGAGAATTACTCAGCTGGAAGCTCATAATTTACAACTGAAAAATATTATAAGCAAGAACTTATCAGAAACTTGTAGTAATAAAGACGCAAAACAAGTAAAAAACGAGTTGGATTTTAGCAAGTAAGTAACCCAGGGGCTGTAGTCTCGACATAGATAACGACAAAAATCGGTCGTTAAGTCATAACGATGTCAAATTTCTTTAATAGATTTTCAACCTTAAGTTTTCGAAATAAAGTTGAAAATCTATTAAAGAAATTTGACATCGTTATGACTTAACGACCGATTTTTGTCGCTATCTATGTCGAGACTGCAGCCCCAGACTATGTTATGTTTTAGCGACCATATTTGGGGGCTATTAATATTGCGCATGTTTTCAGCTTAACTTGTATAATGCTAGTCACAGGTGAGCACATAAAAGAAGGGCCAGTGCAGTAAGCCGAAATCATCATTAAGAGCAAATACTTTTCTTTTTCCATACAAACGCTCTCGCCTGTGTTCTTTCTGGTTTATGACTTTAAAGCAATCAATTTTTACAGTAAAATAAATATCAACCTCTTCCATGTCCCTAAGTTTTCCTTATTGATGATATAAAGTGTGAAAAACCCCCTTAAAAATAAAGATCGTTTTTTTTTAAAACGGTTCCCATACAATTTTCAAGAAGCTAAAACTAAAAAATAAACACATGGGGTATTTTCGGAGAACCCTGGGTGTGAGGAATCTAATTTTTTATGATGTCACTATTTTGATCACCCTGTATAATCTTTTAGAACCCTTACAAAATGCTCGAAATTACCTATTTAGACTGCTGTCAACAGGGGCCTAGTGTACAATTTGACAACTATTAATGAAAAAAAAAAAACATAAGGACACAGTATATATCCTTCTTATTCAGTTATTGAAATATCTTTCAAATTGGTCCAATATTAGAGGAAGAAATAGAGAGCCAAACCTCGAATTAGGACTTTTTACTAAGGCTCTGGCGAATCTGCAGTTGTCGTTATTGCACAAATTTGAAAATAATTTCAATAAACTAGTGTTGTAAACAGTTATTGATCAATGCATTAGGTTTGGGATACAAAATAAATTAATGTCATGTCTATATTTATGAACATCATAATTAGGATTCTGATATTTATGCCTCCTCAGTAAATAAAGTCTGTTAAAAATAAAATGTTAATTGTTTCCCAGATGCCACTTCCGACGAGTCCTACTGCGTGTCCTGTACTTTGGTTGGGACTACAATGGTTTAGTGGTTCAAGAAGACACCAACCAGACTATTGAGCATCATCTCTTCCATGCATTGACCAAATCATGCTTGATCCAAAGTAGAGAAACATCAAATTACAATCGATGTGGACGGACTGACAAAGGTGTCAGTTCTTTTGGACAGGTACATAATAGTCCTCCTGACTGTTTTCGATCAAAGTAGCCAGCTTGAGTTGAGATCAAGTATTGATTGAAATAGAAATTGTTTATTGAAATAATTATAAACTATAGGTATATAATATTTGAATTTGAACTAGGAATAAACCTGTATCTCAGATAACGCACTCAAGCACTACGCATTACATACCTAATTATTATCTAAAATTTCTTATACAGGGTGTATAAACAGAAAGGGTATAGTCATATGAAAGGATATGCTGCAGACCATCAAACTAAACAACTTTCTCCTTGGGCCAATATCGTAAATACGAAAAAAAATATCAGCTGTCCCATACAAAATTTCAATACCTACTTGACCCAAATGTGTTCACAACAAAACACATTATTGTAAAGCCGACCCCAACATAGTTGGGAAAAGGCTAGGCAGATGATGATTATTCAAAAGCACTTAAAACAAAAAGCACAAACATTTGTTTAAAACTGGTAAACAATAGGAGGTCAGGATAATTCCCTAATAAGTACCTAGGTAGTTAATTTTTTACATTGCCTTATGTTCTTACAAATTCTGTACTACTGCGTTTAAAAGTACTGTAGGCAAGGGCAATCTTGTTTCTCTATTTGCTACTTTTGTAAGACATAATTCATGCAAACAATGTGGCTTTAAAAACATTGACATAAGATTGAAATTGCAATGAATGTAAAAAGTATCTGAATATGTTTACAGGTAATTTCAATATCTTTACGCAGTAAATTTCCATCGTCTCAGCAGAACTCACAGCAAGCGATAGACGGTGAGATGCCGTATTGTAAAATATTGAACAGGCTGCTGCCTAAAGATATTAAAGCCATTGCCTGGATCCCTATTCCCGAGGACATGCCAGAATATAGTGCACGGTATGAGCATTTTGATGTATTCCTATTAATTTTTTTAATTCTCCTTAGTGTCACACTTTAGCTGGGACATTTATAATACAGTTCAGTCCGGACTGTATTTAATCTTTCCTTTTTCAGTAGTCATTTAACTTATATTTATTTTCTAAAAAATTCACTCAGTTTGAGAAGTACGGACAAATTACAAGCCGGATAGAGGGTCTATAAAGGATGATTTATACTAGACCGTGCCACGAACGAGACACGAGTCCAAAACTTCATGGACAATTCCCGCTACCCCAGTTTTCGTTCCTACAAATCGAGCAGACGCAACTCGCTCCGTAACGCATTAGCATAAATCATCTGTAAGCTGGAACATGTCCAGGTGTAATGCTAGTCATGGCAGCCTAACCTAAAGCGTAGGCCACACCACCAGCTAGCGAGCGAGTGAGCGAGGCGGACGAGGCATCGTTTCACCTCTTTTCATATTTTGGTTCACACCGCGAACTACCGAAAGAGCCGAAACGAAGTATTAAAAGAGTCTCACTCGCCTCGCTCGCTCGCTTGCTGACGTTGTGCCCTGCGCTTAAACGGAGCTGTCGTGGTGGTCTTCAATCCGAGAACTCTGTCAAACAAAACACTCGTTTTTAGTTACTACCTCTACTCGCTCTTCTTGCTAATCATGGGGCTACAACCACCTTATATTGTTTTCAGATTCGACTGTAAAAAACGTAGATATAAGTACTATTTCCCTCGTTCCTGCTTGGACATACAAGCGATGCGCTCGGCCTGCGCCCGTCTTGTTGGCTCGCATGACTATCGCAATCTGTGTAAGATGGACGTCGGTAACGGTGTGGTACAGTACCGTCGAGAAATACTCAGCGCTGATGTGTTGCCAGTGAATTATATGGATGGAGAACTACGTAAGTCCCTTTTTACCCTTAAATATAGCCAGACGTTTCCGATACACGCTTTGTATTGTAGCGGTATAGTACAAAAGTACTACAGCGCCATCTATGACGCAAATGAAGAACTAACATCAAAATTCTAGTATCCATGAGCTAAGACCATTTAATTTTAGAAAAACCCGACTATAACCGAGCAGTGCCCACAAGACACAACACCCATCTGGTCGGAGGAACTTACCTTTTTCTATGAGAATGAAGAACTTTACACCCTGTTTTTTTTATATTCCTAATATATTAATAGTTAATCGCTGACCAGTCACACCGCCAGCGAGAACTCTGTCAAACACGTAACTTACTTTAAGGAATGGCCACTAATTCCAATAATTTATTTTCATTATTCCAGCCACCTCCATGTACTACCTTCTGATCGAGGGTAACGCTTTCCTCTGGCACCAGATCCGATGCATCATGGGAGTTCTACTGCTCGTCGGTGAGAGGAAGGAGTCTCCTGAAGTTATAAGCCAGTTATTGGATGTGGAGACGCATCCTAGGTATGATAGCTTTAACTCATACTATTTTCCCATTAGAACGTTATCTGCTATGATCTATATTATTATCTATATTTTAGTTTAGCTTTCTAAACATGTCTAGGAACTTTTTCCTAATTATGTGCTCATTAGTTTTAAAGCTTAGCGTATAACTATGTGTACATTGTGCATTAAATAAATAAAAATATAATCCTTTCGACCCATCCACGTTCATACATCTGGTCATACACGCACGCCGGTGTCGATTACGACGTAGCTGACCTTTATGTAGCTGATCATCAATATATCGGGCCTAAATTGTCGTATCCCTATACTTCGCCAATTTCTTTTCCTTATAAGCGACACTATTGGCTGATAAAATAATACAGGATGTTTTGTTTTCAAAATCAACGGATTCGATTCTTGGGATTTAAAAAAAAAATCAGTTTTGTTTTTTACCGAAATCCGTATGTCGTTTTCTTTTAGTATTGTTCTGTATTTTCTATTTTTATTATAGCGAAAATCGTCGCCATGTAAGAAACTCCTGAGCAATATATTTTCACGCTTCTAGACACAGCTGTTTAGGCTATGCCTTATCTGTCAGTGAAAACTGAACGTCATATTTCAGATTTTTATTAAGTAGATTATGTATTTTTCGCAAGCGCAAGAGGCCTAGGTTCGATTCCCAGGTCGGGCAAAGTTTTATTGGGTTTTTCAGTCCGGAATTTCTCAGTAGCATTCACGGAGCCTGGATTTGTGGCTGGTTGATGGCAATAGGCTCTCTCCCTATTACATGCGACTTGAAATATAATTGGCGAAATGTAGGTGTACTATTAGGCACAACTCTGCCTAACCGTTCGGGTAACACAGGCGTGATGTTATGAATGTATTTTTCCAGAAAACCGCAATATAACATGGCGTTAGACGTACCTCTGAACCTATTCCACTGTTCATACGACTTACCGAGCTCCGGCTGGAGGTATGACAGACACCAGTTGGCGGACATCTTGGCCCAACTGCAAAGCGAATGGACCCTGCAAAGCATCAAGTTTGTATTCTTTTTAACGCCTACGCTTATTCCATAGATTAAAATGTATCGAAAGTTATTTGAGTAGAAAGGCGATCACCATTAGATGTTCTAAAAGTTTTCAGAGTATCGAGTAAACATTCAAGGTCGTGGCTAATTAATAACAGACGTATTGGTCGATCGAAGGTTAAGCTACGCCTGCCGAGGTCAGACTGTGGATGGGAGACCATCCATCACATATCAAACTTCTCCGTGCCTCGAATAGCACGTTAAGCTGTTGGTGCTAACTATCATTTGTAGCGTGACAGTCGTTACGAGTAGTTAGAACCCGATAGTCGGACAACTAGTCTTACCAAGGTGTATCGTATTACCCAGTTTCTGGGTTGTGGAGGTCAGATAAGCTTCGCGTCATGTAAAATACTGTCATTCAGCTGCTTTCTGTTAGACTGGAAGCCGACCCCAACATAATTGGGAAAGGGCTTAGCAGATGATGGTGGTCACCCATCCACGGATCAACATGGGCAAGCGCGGCTTAACCTGAAGTCAGACCCGAGCGACTGTTATTATTGAATTAAGTTAAATTACATATAATACAGCATAATTTTAATCGTTTCAGGACAACAATGGTAAAGGAAGTTATTAATGAGATAGAGTCGCAATATTTGAAGCTGTGTGGGAGCGAGACGGAAGATACGGACAGGGTTATAGCTTACACTGATTGCCTGCTACAGGGTGTTAAAGCAAAAGTGTATAAGCCTTTGCTAAAAAGGGTTACATGCTGTAAGTATAGTTGTACAGTTACGAGCAATGAAATATATCGGGTGACTGGTAATTAGTGACCGATACTTAAACACGTGATTGTACTCATGACAACAAACAACTTTCCCCAAGAAACATTTTTTTTATATTACTCGTTCACTTTTATCACAACAACACAACAGCCGTATGAAATTCGCCCGCGCGCGCCTGTGACCTATCAGCTGTTAGCCGCATGACACCGTTCTGTCTCATCACTATCGTACCGTGCAACAGTGGGTAGGCAGAGCACCCGCGCGGCTCGCAAGCCCGCTCCGTAATGCTCCGCTGTTGTGTTATTGTGATAAAAGAGAATGGGTATTAAAAAAAATGTGTCTTTGGGAAAGTTGTTTGTTATCATGAGTACAATCACGTGTTTAAGTATCGGTCACTAATTACCAGTCATACAACATACACGTAGCAAAACTCAAAAACGATTTTGTCCTACTGTATTAAGCACGGGCGATACTTGGGGGAGGCCTATGTCAAGTAGTGGGAGTCTTTCGGCTGAAATGATGATGATTATGATGATGATGATGTATTAATTAACGAACATAATATTTAGGAAACCATACTATTACGAAATATCTCTTCTCTTAAAGTAGAAACCGCCATTTCACGAGAAAATCGCTTTTGAATTTAGCTAAGTGTTTTCATTTAATTTTTAGTGAATTTACAGTCGCCAGCACATCAAGTTACCACTAACTATCAAATTTGTCTAAATGATTTTAAACCATAAAATGTTGACGGTTAAGTTCAAAATCGAATGAGAAAATTTGACTGTTTGTGGTAACTTGATGCGCTGGCGACTTTACACGGATCTTTTGGCGCGTGGCCATAATCAGGACCAGTACTTGTGACCACCATCTTGTGCTTTCAAAACAATTTCCTCGGTACTGTTTATTACACAAATATTTAACAACGTCCCCTCCTTTTACCTTGATTGTCTTTCCAGTTGTAGATGACCTCGTATGGTATAGGCTTTTTGTCTATGAAAATTTTGCAATATAATTGAATGTCATTCTACCTTTTTTTACCTATTTTATTGATTTGGAATATTGCTTGAAACCAACCAGATGACCACGCATATAGTACTACATGGTTCTTTTGCCGTTGGGATGACATTGACAGGAGGTAGGGTGCTATTCGTAAATATTTGTGGAATGGAGAAGGCTGGTCTAAGCTGATTGTAGATGGCGCGTCCATAGCTTAGTCCAATCTAACCAATGAGGTCAATCTATTTTGAAATATAAAATGTCATTGACAGATTTTTAACCAATAACGATGCTTGGTACAATTTATAGATTTTTCTGCAAATGATCTGCAGGAAAATCTAAAAATGGCGATGAGGTAGACTATGTTAGTTTGGTTCTGCAGCTATTTCAGTTTTTACCTCTGACCGCAGTAAACCAACCTAACTGCAACCTTAATGCTAATAAAACAAAGGTCATTATGATTTTGAGTGACTTGTCAGTGGCGGCAACCGTATGTTATCTAAATAAGGCTCACTGTGATATTAACAGTGATGCAAATCAGAGCCTCAGAAGTAAATAAAATAACTGTGAAGACTCTAATTGTCTATGCCACTTTCGTTCTGTACCCTTTCAAGTTGACAGCTGTCATGAGCTGTCACAAGTCGCACCATAAGGCCCGGACTGCAGCGAAGCGGAGACGAGCGGAGCGGAGAGAAGTGCAAGATTCGACCAATCACAGAAGAGACGAGAGAAGCGGTGTAGGTTTTAGCCAATGTGATAGTCGGTTTCCGCACGTCTGTTCTTCGCTCCGCTCGTCTACGCTTTGCTGGAGTCCGGGCCTAAGCCATTTTTTATAATTTTGATGATACCTACCCTAAAAATTGTACCCGTAATTGTTACAGCGAGCTTAGAAGAGAAACTCGAACACTACAAGAAAAAAAGAAAATTTGTTGATCCAGATGAAGATATGAAATGAACTGAAAATAAATATTTTTACCTATTGTTATTTTTTGTTTTATTTCAAGCCCTTTAGAACCTGCAATGTGACTAAGACAATAAGGCATACATATAGAATATAGGAATCAGGACGAGATTCACAGATCGCACTTTGATTTTACCCAGCCAAATTAAGTTTTTGTTTCATGGTGCAACATTTTTATCCGTATGAAAAGCTTGTACGAAAATGGACATTATTTTGAAGTTTCTTAACAGGATCCTGATTCTAACATATAAAACGATTCCTTAGCCTAGCTAAGTAAATACCAAATTGCGGTTTTTGAATCTCGCCCCTGCCTGACCTAATCCTGATCTGCGTGACAAATTATTGAATGATCCATTTTGATAATTATCCTATAGTAGGTACCACAAAATTATTTATTTCACGCTCGCTTTTCAACCTTTTATAAAAACTAATAATGAACCCTATCGCCTTTATGATCATCTCATTATTAAAACAAGGGCATTGAGCCACTCGACTATTAAAAAGCACGCAAACGACCTCAAACAGTAGCGGGACTATTTTGTGCAGTAATTGTCTTGTCTCCGTAATTATTGTGGCATTGTAGGTATGTTGTACCTATATTACCTGTGCGTAAACCGGCCGCGGACGGCGAACGGCAAATGCTATCACACGTTATTTTCTTGAACAGTATTAGAAGGCCGCTGCAACCGAACAGCAGTCTTCACTCCGCGTTACAGTTTCGACAGAAAAACTTTGATATCCTCGCAAATGCTTTAGTAAAACAAAACGCAGTTCCGATTTTTTATTGCACCAACTTTTTATTTATAATCCGACTAAATCATAATGCTACGTTTATATAAACGCCTGTTCCGTATCCGTGTTCTATTTTTTCAATCGGGTAATATAATTTTGACAGTTCGATGAAAATATTTACGTGACGTGACGTTTGTGAAAAACTTTTTTCGATTGAACGAGTTTTTAATGGCAAAGTAAAATACTGGTGACTTTAAATGTTTTCTAAACGTATTAAATTCGTGTTGTGAGTGTGTGGATATGTGTCGTAAATATAAACTTTTGGATTGCAATTTTATGGTGTGTATTTTAATTTCTAACATTGCTGTCCCTTTCTGTAAAATCATTGTAAGACTGAACTTACTGCAATTTTAATTATAAACTAATTACGATTATAAACCCCTTTTATTTTATTATTTATAATTATAATAAAGGTACTTATTCAATTAATTTATGACACAAAAGTCGTTGAATCCTCTCCACAATTCAATTCAATCTAATAAATACTGTATTGTTTATAAATAAACAATTTGCAGATTTCTTCCGAAAACAAAAAACCATCCTGAACTTTTGAAAGAGAATGTGCTGGTCAAGCATAAAAAGTTTGCAAAAATTTCAATGTTGGGCAATATTAGCTAGATAATCTGGCTGGAAAGAGACTACTGGTATGACAGCTTAGAGATTTGAATGAAAATAGATAATTTAAAACAACCCCAAATAAATTGGGTTATGGTAGAGGAAGATTTATTTATTATCAAATTATTGTTATTATAGATTAGATGATGATATTACATTTATTTAAGGTAGTCAATGCATAGTAAAAAAATCAAGTCATTTATAATTATATATAAGGTTGAGAATGAGCACTTTTTGAATATCGAAATCCTAAAGTCGTCCTTCAAAGGAAGTGGTTTCCTAGACAACATAGAGGAACAAAATCATCTGGTCACCTGAACTTAGTTAGCAAACAACTAATTTTAGAATGGCATCATTGTACACTGCCCAATTACACTCACTGCTAGGCAAAAACCTCTTTTCTTGAGACAATCCTTGTTGCCCGAGTTCTACCTGAGATGGAAGCTATGAATTTCACTCATCTCGCAGATGGTTGCAAACACAATAAAATTTGATTTGCCAAGTCACAACAGAATACTGCTTGGATTAGTAGTTTCAGAATCTTATTTTTCAAATATCGTTTTTTTTATACTTCTTGCATGACTTCTTGCTAGTAACCATGATAGTTTAAAATCTTATATGACTTCTTGAATTCATCAGTTCTGGTTCAGCATCAGTTTTAGCAAAAACTGAATGAACTGAATAGAAAAATTCTCGTGCAGCAGTGGGCTAGCTATAATAGATTTATATTACATTTTGTAAGTTCCTGAATTCATAAATAATAAATTAAAAAAAGATCTGTTTAAGTGCATAATGCATAGTTGGGTTTTAACTTTTTTAATCGCGAAGCCTGAATATTTGTATAGGATCGTAAAATTTTGGGATCTTAAAGGTTTATCCACGTGGTAAAGATCACACATCAACAATACTTGTTCATTATGACCAAATTAATATTCATTAAAATTCATATTTCAAAAATAGTTGTAGGACGAAATAAGGAAGGCAAGAGGATAACCCAATAAATAATATATTTTACCTTAAAGTCCATTAAAAGCCATGTTTCCAATTGCTGTTATATTGATCTAAAAGAAAAACAACTGGAAACTTAACTGCAAACACAAGATAGATACGAAATTAACGTTAACTAAAAAAAATATTAAAATGATTCCAGTACTGCTGTGTGTAACCAAAGAAAAGAAATATTTTTGCCAGACTGAGTCAGTTTACCTACATTTTAGATATAATGTTTTTTTTGGAGTTTAATTTATTTGACAATTTATTAATAAAATTTATATTTTTACATTATATAAAAGTACCTATAGTTATACAGAAAGCAACTAGGTGGAAAGAAGGTATTGAAGATTTATAGATATATTTCTATCATCACAGCTGTCACAAGTTCCGTGTAAAGGCATTCCCTCACCAGGAGTATTCACCTGTAATGTAACAGTTCAAATTCACTTGTTTCTGTACAAATTCGAATCTTGGATTGTAACATTCCAGACGAATGCTCTCGGTGAGGGAGCACCTTAAGTCCAATGTTATATGAAGCGACCTTATTGCCATTCCTCAAATCTGGATACTTTTGTGAAATTGCTGACAGAAAAAACCCAATAAGTCATTACCTAACCGGAAGAATCAAACTGTGGATGTCACATTCAGTAGTCGCACTTACAACCAATTGTTTTGGCAATTAAATCAAGTATTTTAATTTTAATTTGTAAACCAATTTCAACAATACTGCCGTGTGAACTTTTAGGTGTGGCTTGCGTGTTTTATAATATGAATTTGGGCCATTGCATTGAACTGAAACCACACCTTGTATAATACATGATACATAAATAAATAATAAGAATCCTCTACTTGCGATTTAGTTGCACAGTACGGGTCAATATAGGAGACAAGCTCCTATACGCTAAAAATATAAGCCACTTGGGTCCAGCAACGCTTGCCGAAGTCGTTCAGTTGATGGGTGACCATCAATCAAATATGGAGACATGTTCGTGCCTCGGAAAGCACGTTAAGTTGAACAGGGGTACGGTGTCGTCAGAGGGCCGAAAGTCTGATAACTACCATTCTTACCAAGAGGTAACGTGTTTGCTAGTAACAGGGTAGTCTAGGTCAGATCGACAGTCGCCACATATAAAATACAGGTATTCATTCGGCTGCATCCAGTTAGAATAAGGCTAAGCAGATGGTAAGAATGGAGTAATATGGCTGGCAATCGAATACAGAAAAAGTTCACCTTTTTGTAGTGTTGCTTGACTTGGGTACCAACTAAGGTACCTGGCAGCGCTACCTAGGTTTAATAAATAATATTTCTCGCTTTTAATTTTATCAGAGGTATAGCCAAACATAAATAAATTATATTTTTCTTTTGTTCCAGATTCGAAAAGTCAAAGGATGACCATTCACCAGTCTAAAAAAGTACTCTTATAAAAATAATAAAATTAAAAATATTCCTAAAATGTGAAACAAATGACTGTTTACGGGCCAGTATTTTTAATTTAAATAATATAACTTTATTTTATTGTTAATATGTGATCATAAAAACCTTTTTACTTAGTAAGTAAAGGCCAGTAATTAAAATAATACATAAATATAGGAATATAATGAATAGTTATGATTCTGCAATGGAGTATGCTCAACCATTGTTTTGTAAGTATATTTTTTGTTCTTTAACTAATAGTTACGTAGCTACTAATTATTTATTAGATTCATATTTTGAGCTTCGTTAAAAACGTTTCTCATTGATCTAGTCACTCTAGTGCATGTACTGCTAAGCATGGGGTCCTGGGTTCGATTTATTACACAGACTCGACGCTCACTTCACTCCGATTCGAGTCACTGTAAAGCATTGAACATTTACTTGAAAGAAATGTGTGAATGTAACGTCTTGTTGAAAATTCTACCGTATAAACACGTGTCGCACGGGACCGGTCAATGTGGCAACACTTGGGGGAGGCCTATGTCCAGTAGTGGACGTCTTTCGGCTGAAATGATGATGATGATGATGATGAAAACACGATATAAAGCTCATATTTGAGTGCTAAGACCGTAACTTGTTTTAAATGTTATTTATGAGGGTACATTCTAAAAGTTGGCAAGCTCGCAAATAGTTGTCAATTTTTTTTTTTGCTGCTTGTTTGCTTGCATGCAACATGCAGCAGGCATGGTGTATGCTTGTTTGCATGCTTCGTACAAGGAAATAAAAACCATATATAGGGTGATTGGTAGTTAGTGACCGATACTTAAACTCGTGATTATACTCATGATAACAAATAACTTTCCCAAAGAAACATTTTTTATACCTACTCGTTCACTTTTATCCCAATAACACAACAATCGTATGAAATTCGCGCGCGCGCGCCTGTGACCTATCAACTGTTTTACCTTTTCATTCTTTTAATTCTTCAGACATGAAATTAATGCCTAAAGATGATTCTGACTTACAAAATTATGAGCTTTGAATGTATGATAAACGAGTGTCTGCCAAACTATTTTCTGCGAAATGAAGTTGATTTCTACGAAATGCTTTTGATATTCAGTTTTACAAGGCGTTTTTATTTCGGAATTCTAATCAATCGGTATTTTAATAATCGTAATTCGTATTTTTGATGTTTCGTATTATCATTAGGTCGGCCTTTTTGTTATTCGATCTATTGAAACTCGGTATTTTTAGAATAGTAATTGTAAACGTTAGGAATATTCAAATTTAGGAATTATAAAAATAGGAAAATGATAAATCGAAGTTGTTATATTAGGAATTTTGAACCATTCGGAATTATGAAAATCGGTATCGGATTTGTGACTGTCGGAACAAAGTTTTTCGTATTTATGTAGGACCTACGAGTATTTGCATGTTTTTTATTTTTTTTGGCATTATTTGGCGGTGTGTATATTTTATTCCACAGTATATTAATACCCAGACAAGCTGTAGACGTGAAGACTTGTAATTGGCTGTCAGATTATCATACTGTTATTTCGAGGTTATTTCTCACTATTGTATTTAGTTGTAAGTCTTCCAAAGTCTTTTGTAAATAAATAAAACCAATGTGCCTGACTGGGTTTAATACCACGACCTAAGTACTGAAGACGGCGGGGTTACCACCACTCCGATTAACGATTAACTTATTTCATTTTGTCCACCAGCTCAAGACAGCAGCATGTGAAGTGAAGTACGTACAAAAGGCGCTTAATGGTGTATATGGTAAGTCCTTCATTTCACGTCATTATGATTTAATTGAAAAATAAGCCTATGCCCTACGTCTTTTATTAACAAATGCGGGGTAAAGTTACAACCATGAATAGCTTGAGAACTGCGTTCAAAAGGTCCTCTTTGCCATAGAATATTTACACAGGCAGCTATTAAACGCTGTTTAAATGATCGAGCACATTTAAACAGCATTTGGATGTATGATGGTTGTAACTTTACCCCGCATTTGTCCCGCATGTTAAGTTTGTTTGGAGAAAATCGCCCTGAATTGTGCTATTTTTATTACAACATACAAACCCGAGTTTGGAGGGGCGGGCGTATCGAGGACGAGCCTATACCCATCAACCGGGCTCCAAATCGGAGTGCGTGCCACGCCTTCTGGAGCAGCTCCTTTAGCCTTCCTATTTCTTTTCCTAGACCATCCATCATCATCATATCAGCCGAAATAAGTCCACTGCTGGACAGAAGCAAGCGGCGCCACAGCGGCCGTCTGCTTTTCGTAACATATGTATAGCGCACGCTTAATAATATATAATATAATTATATCGCGCTGATTCGCGCAACTGTAGGTACGTCCAAAGCGCGTATTTTGCGTACGGCCCAAGTACGTATTAGGTTTTGCCATAAGGAATTTCTCTGAAAGATTCCGTAATTTTGTAGTCGACGGTACGATACCCTTGTCAAGCCGTTCATCTTACCCCTGATCTATCTCCCTCCAGTCGTGTCGGATTGCTGTCCCATCGGACTATGAGAGTGAAGGAAGAGAGACTGAATCTGTGTTTGCACTACATCTCCGTCGATGGCAAGTCTCCGCCATGACCAATAAACTGTTAGGAGGCCTATCACTATACAGGAAATTCTGTAATAACTGAGTATGACTATATCTAGTTCCCATGGCCGTAATGAGCTCAATTTCAGCAAGTACGTGAGGTAGGTGTGGCCGTGTGGCAAGCTCTGACAAAATAGAGCGCTGATGGGTCGACCTTGCTATCTCGAACATCGTGACATGGACTAGTCGTTTAAGAGGGAGCGCTGTTTTACGATTATGATTTAAATGCTCAGCTAAATGGCGCATTCGCTTTTGCTTTGGCTTTTGACGTTTTCTGTCAGCAACTATAGTGAATTGCGACACGATGATTTTACTATGGTACTTTCTTGAAAAGTCGATGACAGATTTCTTTTGTTGATCTGTCATTTTGTCGATTCTTCCGTCGATAAAACCCGTTTCTACGGTGGTCATGCTACGCGCGCAGGGTAGTCAAGTGGTCGGTCAGTGTAGTCAAATTCTAAGGTATAATTATTCAAACTAACTGTGTTGTGAACGTCAGATAGCAGTAGCGCTTCATGTAAAACACAGCTGCATCCGGTTAGACTGTAGAATTCACTGCCGGCTTCTCTGTTCCCCGATCATTATAATCTGTATCTATTCAAAGTTCAAGTGAATCGGTTTCTTCTAGGCAAGCGTGCTCCACCCTAAGCTGCATCATCGCTTCACATCAGTCGATATGCGGCTATACGCAAGCCCATCTCGTGTTAAAAACAAAGACTGAAAGCCGGCCCCAATTGGAAACCTTTAGTCTCAAAACATTCAAGTTGCAAAATAACATGTGGTTACAAAACGTTCATATCTCATAAGATCCAAATCTCAAAACGAATGTTTTGCAACCATCATCATCATCATCTGGCTAGCCTTTTCCCAACTATATTGGGGTCGGTTTCCAGTCTAACTGGATGCAGATGAATACCAGTATTTTACATGTTTTGCAACCATATGGTTATTTTGCAACTTGAATGTTTTGAGACTAAACCGTTGGAAAAACGACCCAATGTTGATAAGCTATGCAAAGTGTAACATAATAAACGAAAACCTCTCGTATGGTGTCTCTAACCATGAAACTGAACAATTTTTGTTCTACGAGATCTTGAAATTCACAAACAAGAATTTGTGTGGTATATATACTACAGCTAAAAAACCCGACTACTGCAAAATCACGCTCTAATTAAATTCGTGGTTTATAAGTTAAAATTCTCCTCCTCCTAAGTATAAGGTAAAATGTAGCCTATGTTACCCGGGCCATAATAACGAATCGATTGACACCTTATTCTTCAAAATCGGATGAATAGTTTAGGCGCTACGGAGGAACATACGTTAATACAAACATACATTCATACATACATAGACTGCTAAAATCATAACCTTCTTTCCTTTTGGCTTCGCCGTAGTCGAGTAAAAATGGACTTTCTAAAGGAATTGACGCGATCTGCCGATCAACATGTATGATAAAACTAAAAAAAAGTAATGAATTTCCAAAAGTCATATAACAAAAGTTGTTCAGTTTCATGGTCTGAATCATCACACGAAAGGATTTGCGTTCATAATGTTACACCTTGTATACACTTGACATGGTCGGTCCGTGGATGGGTGGAACTATCCATTACATCATACACCTCCGTGCCTCGAAAATCATTAATCCTTTGGTCTCGTCTGTCATTCGTAGATCTTAAAACAGTGGTAACTGTTACTCAAAAGCCCAAAAAAACATATCTAACCAAGACCTATCGTGTTACCCACTGTTGTGAAGGTCAAGATATTGATATTTTGCGTGCGGATTTTTTTTATTTTAAATGCACATACTTGCGTAATGCGGGTATGCTATTCACTTCTGCCTCTTCGTTCGATGAACACAGGCGTAAAGTTACGTTCTACCTTCAAAACGAGATGACGGAAAGTAAGCCACAATTCAAGTGACTAAAGGAAGGCCGATAAGAGGTATGCTCGTGTCCGAATGTACATCACATCGTGCATTGCAACACGGCAAACTAGATGCGCTTGCTTCTCATAAGGCGAAGAACTCACTGACGTCATCAATCAATCTGCCTATCCTTTTCCCAACTATGTAGTGGTCAGGTTCCAGTCTAACCGGATGCAGCTAAATACCAGTATTTTTTATAGAGCGAATGCCTATCTGACCTCCATAACCCAGTTAGTACTGGGTAATACGATACTCCTTGGTAAGACTGGCTGTCAGACTTTTTGGGCCACTGACTACCTAACAAATGATAGCCAGGACCAACGGCTTAACGTGCTTTCCGAGGCACGGAGGATACTCGGTATGTAATAGGTGGTCACCCATTCACAGGCCGACCTTGGCACGCACAGCTTAACCTAAAGATTGACCCGAGCGGCTGTTATTAATTAGCCACGAGCTCCTCCGCTCTTAGTTACACTAATTATCATCCTTGGTGCGTTTTTTTAGGATTGGCTGTGTAGCGACTTACTTTTAAAATACCCATAAACCTGCCTGTTCATACTATACATCTCCACATTATAAAGTCGACCGTCCACTGCTATGCTACGCAGGTCATACACGGATTGGTTTACCACTTTAGATACGCGTTTTGCTTTGTCAGACACGGAGCCGCACGTAGCGTGACCGTACGTCGGCGTGGGCGACCCCGCCTGCATGTTCATGCAAAGCGAACATAAGTAGCTTAGCTATGGGCTGCTGTGAAGCGGCGCCTTTACACACAAGCTCATCTAGTTACAGTCATGTCGCAACTCACGGTTTGATGTACAACCGGACACGATTCGGCCTCTTTATTGACCTTACATCTAATTGTAGGTCGCACTTACTAGTCGCGAGGTCGTCAGTCCTCTTCCTTTTGAATTTGTACAGCTTTTATGCAGTGCCGAGTTATCTACGAGTGTTTGTTGGTACTGCAATGAGTACTTGTGAATTTTTGCGCTATTTTCTCATACCTTCAGAACGTATGTCATCATCTGCCTAGCCTTTTTCGACCAGCTTCAAGTCTTACCAGATGCAGCTGAATACCAGTATTTTACATGGAGCTACTGCCTATTTGACCTCCACAGGCCAGTTAGCACTGGGTAATACGTACCCGTTGGTAAGACTGGTTGTCAGACTTTTGGGCCACTGACTACCTGTAACTGTGCAAGATCTATAAAATTAAATGACAGTAAGCATAACTCTTACCTAGCGAAAGTAACTAAGGACAGATTTTTGATGGAATGGAAGTTGGTTGTTGCACAGGCGGGTCTCTAGTACCTAAATAAAAAAACGCCTTTCAATATTATTACTGTTAGGCTGCATCAAAAACACCCTTGGCAAAACACTTCGAATTCTTTCGATGCAGGGCTAATGTGGAACATGAGTTGTTGGTTTTGTCCAGCTCGTCTCGCCATTTTCTACAAGAAGATCTCCGCGTCGCCTTCTGGCTGTGTCTGGGCGCCTCATACTGGTTATTTTGACCCATAGCTCATTAAGCGTACGGCAGACGTGGCCAGCCCAGTTCTACTTAGCGGCTTTTTGAGCAACGTCAGTAATCTGCGTTAGATTATCAGTAATTATTATTGTTATTAATTAGCTGCAGTTATATTAGTAACAAAGGCAGGTAGAGGCTAACTCGTACAGGATGAGTCGTGTCACTAGGTGAAGGCCGTACAAAATGGCGGCGCCACGTTGCGTCTGCGCACATCTCCCATACTTTATTTGTATTCTACCTTTTCCTGCGGATTTACCCGCGTGGATTTAGGAAACGGGATATGTAGCATGCTACCGGGATAAAAGTAAGTACAGAATCAGTGTACACCTTCATTCAAATTTTCATTGATTTAGCGCCAATAGTCTGAGAGTAGGCTTTGTGACATCCGGATACGATATGACGAAATTATAAGGGGTCCGGTTTTGCCATTTGGCTACAGAACCCAAGCACAAGGGCACCTTAGGCGTAGGCCGGAATTTTCTACCTAGTAAATCAGATCAGGCAATGCCTGTAAGCTTGTTGTAACCACATACCTACTTCATCATCTAAATAAGACTACATGAGAGGTGACCTTGTATGGGATTGAAGTGAAGATGGTAATTTTGCGCAATAGTTTGTTGCAGATGATGAGCAGGCTCAAATACACACACTAACATAGTGTTTTAGTGGTTAGACTGAAGTGTACTTATAAGTATAGCCACATTCAACAAGTGATATCGAAGGGGACTAGCCTCATTGACATTAACCTGGGAAGTGTAGCGTAGACTGAAATGAGTGAGTTTTAGAGATTTTGGAAAAATACGTATTCGTTCATTCGTGTTCATGATTGGAATTTGAATAGCGAACGCGGTAAGCAACTATCCCACCGACGACGGCGGCGGCGATTAGCGAGTAGAGCTAGCGACTAAAAACGTGTTGTTTGTTTGAGAGAGTACTCGACCGCGGTGTGGACTGTTAGCGATCAACCATTAACAGAATAATTTATCTCTTTTATTGCTGATCACCACGTAACCGCGCGTTTTTCCCCTAACAAATTAAAAAAGAATCACGAAACTGACCTAGTATTCACTGAGAAGTCGGTGAACATACTAAGACGAAGATAGAACCTCTTCATTTTTTGCAGTTGTTTTAAAATTACCGACCGAGTTAGTGGCGGTACTTTCAAGCAAGCCTAAAAGCTTGGCTTGCCATATAATCTACTGCTCTTTATGATGTAAGGGTTTCTGAACAGTCTGCTTGCCCCAGGGGCTTGCTGTATTGTTGGCCCCTAGGCACGTCACTGTGCTAGTCGCATCCTCGTCGGAGGTGGGACAGGAACCTATAGGTACCATACAGCATGTGGTGAGCGTCAGTATGGCTGGTTGCCTGTATCGGCTCGCGTCAGGCTGGTAACCAAAAATTGCTACCTATTTGCTACCTTTTACTACCTATAGTCAATTAATTGCTACCTAATTTGGAAACAAAATAAAGGGGCTTTAAAATGACCAGCCATTCTGATATGGCTGGTCAACTCTCCGTTTGTATGAACTATTCAAATTTGTGTTATTATTTTTACTTGAATAATTGCTACTCCCACGTCCCCGTGCTGGTGAGCATGTGAGCAGCAAATATATTTATATATTTGGGTCGAGTAGATATTGAAGTTTCATATGGGACAGCAGATTAATTTCAGGCAATTACAATGTTGGACCCATGGAGAGAGTTTTTCAGTTTGATCATCTGTTCCACACCCTTAAAGATGACCACACCTTTCTGGTACACGCTACACAGGAAGGCGAGTCACCTGTATCGTTCAAGGAAGTGAGCCTACCCGCCACGTTAAATTTCCCAAAGACACTCAAATGGGGTTTTTCTATAATAGTGTGAGGTTGGTTACCTTGGTTATACGTCGCGGGTTTTTAGCCTACCCCTCCTCCCGCCTCTCAATATCACGTTATTTTTTTATTATTAAACAAATCAGATACTGTTAGAAGGTTTTGCAACAAATTATACCGTATTTTTTTTTCGTTAGGTAGGTTTTTAATTCATTATTGGTAAAAATATTTAACAAATTAAATTATTTGTTTTCGTCCCACAAAAAACATGATTATATGACAACTCCTACCCTATTCTTTAAAAAAAAAAACACAAATTCCAATAAAACAGTAGTATTTCGATGCATGTTTGAAAAGCTATTCAGTAATAGGAAATAAGTTTCTTTGGGATAGTTCTCCACCTGTTGTGAACCTCCTTGAAGGATGCAGGTGATTAAATCGCGACCCTGTATATCTCTACCTCTACGCACAAAAGCAGGCATCAAATCGTCGAACAAGCTCGCTAACTAAAGCCCCGTACGCGTCGCGAACACATTTACTACGGGCAGTAACAAGTGTAGCGTGGGAACGTAACATTTGCACTTTCACTCGCCGACAGCCACTGGCCAGCTCACCAGCTTGACGAAACTACAGATTTATTGTTAGCTTTCAGCTCGAAAGGCTTCTGGCTAATATGCTCAGAATATGCATTGATTCTTGATCTTTTGGATTCATAATTACGCGGACACAAAGTGTGACAATTCCATACAAACTTTCATCCCCTTTTTAACTCCTTTAAAGAGAAATGTTTATAAAGAATCCGCTTTAGTACCTATTAATATTAACGACTGCGGAATACATTTTTTGAATTTTTTGAATATTTGTAGAAAAATTTCGAGAGTATAATCATATCTTAGAATGAGTTATTTTTTGTTTCATTAGCCATGAATGGCCCACTGCTGGGCCAAGGCCGCCACCATATCTTTCCAGGTACTTTTATCGTGCGCCACGTCGAACCAGCCATTGAGTGAAATAAAAAAGTTGATAAGAAACATTATATCCTTTGAATTATGGGGCCCACACGCCTACATGCTCTATTTTTTTTTATCCCAGAGCCAGATTACGTGTATGAATGAGAGGAGCGTCACCCTTATTACTTTTTTCATAATTTACTTACACCATTGTTTAGCGGTGCTCAGAATACACCCTCTTCCTAATTTCATTCCCATCGATAGTGTGACAGAGTGTCGAAAATTGGGTGCCGTTTATGCTATTTGGCTAGGGGACCCTAAAAATTGAGTGTACTATTTTAAAATAATGTTGTATTGTTTCAGGATGAGAGAGAGGGCGCGGGGCGTCGCGGAGGCGCCGTGCTGCCCTCTACAATGGAGGTACGTAATCAACATCACACCATGTTCTATAAGGGGCGAATCTTTTGCCATCAATAGGGCACGAATTTTGACTGCGGGCTGCTGTTTAGAAGTATGGAACCATGCTTCTTGATTTTACGAACGAATAGGTCAATCAACAGTCCACACTAGACCAACGACAACAGCCCGCCAACTAACACGCAACAGGTAAGTATGCATAGGTACATAAACTCACGCCTTTTTCCTAAGGAGGTTGGCAGTAACCACAGACAGCTAAGTGAGAAAGTAAATGACTGTCTGTTACGTGTTCACGACTTATCACGGATAAACTGACTGGAATTCGTTGAATTGATTTTGACGCACAGTTAGACCATGATCAAGAAATAGGATACTTTTATCTAGGTAGTACGGTCCTGTGAGATCATTTCCAGCTTCCACGAGATCAAAACCTAGCTAGCTAAATAAATTGTACTAAACAAAATGATGGTCACTGTCTTGTCAATCATTTCCGAAGTCACGTTCGACACACGCACAGTATTTCTGTAGATCATGGCAAATTGACAGGGTCATCACCCGTGCCAGTTCCCAGGGTCCCGCCGATACGCCTGCGGAATACGCTGAAGACACGTTTACCTAACTGTGGTCTTTCAAAGGTTACTTGTGACTAAAGATCGTCGTACACTTAAAACCACTGCATGGGATTAGTATCGCCTCGGCTTATCTGCTCGTTGTCAGCAAAAATCGGTAATTAAAAAAAAAAACAGCTGTTCTATATTGCACTTTATAAGGAAAACTCGCTGTTCCATATTGCACTTCATAAGGAAAACAGCTGTTCCATATTGCACTTTATAAGGAACACAGCTGTTCCATATTGCACTTTATAAGGAAAACAGCTGTTCCATATTCCACTTTATTAGGAAAACAGCTGTTCCATATTGCACTTTATTAGGAAAACAGCAGATGTTTTTTCAAACTTTTGTTCTTTATTCTTTTTTGCACACAAAATTAAAAGATATACACACAAAATGAGAATATATAATATATACCTTATGTACAAAGGCGAGCTTAACTCAGAATTGAGTTTTCTTACAGCAAAACCTTACTTCGATTGCGAGATTTGCAGAAGAGGAGAGGATATCTGCATAAACAGTACATTTAAAAACTTAAATTAATTTATTTATTTCGGAATGAAAGTACAAAATGTCCTGATCACGTGGTATGTGCGTCGATGTCCCTTCGACCCCGTATAAGTTCAGCATTGCCGGGTGGACGCCCCACTGGCGGCTAGACTTCGTTCTGCTTACAGCGGGCCGTCCACCCGCATACGATCAAGCTCGCAGTCGTTATGATGCTTCAAATAAATGTGCGTTAATCTTTAGACCGAGTATAAAGTCAACCGTCCACTTTACTGTAGGATGTGCACGGAGAGGTGTGCTACGTTAGCTGCGCGGTTCATTTGTTTGCTGCGCTGCGCATCCGTGCGTAGTGTGAGAGGCTCGTGGGTACATCAACACTTGCTGTTGTTGGTCCCCGGATGAGTTTCGCTATGCTTGTCCACCACGTAGCCGGAGATCCTCTACCTCTCGTATCTTCAGATAGTTGCAATACTATCTTCACTACATGTTCCTCGTCTCTTCACATCGCGTGACCATACCATCTGCTACGGTTAGTTTCAGTGGCATAGGGGCGACTTTGAAACTACTACGGATATGCTCGTTCCATACTTTGTCTAGTCGTCATACCGACAACCGTGCCTCGGAAAGCCCTTAAGCAGTCCTTCGTAAGCTCTTTGGCAGTCATTATGGATACTCAGATGCTAGATAGTCTGACAACCAATCTGTCGAAGTGGTATGTTACCCAGTAACTGGTTTGTGTAGGTCAAATGGGCAGCCGCTCCATGTAAAACTGCTATTCAGTTCGGCCGGTTAGGTACTAGACATGTCTGCCTTATGGCCTGAGCAGACCAAATGCGCGAGTGTGGCGTGTATGTGATCGAGTGTAGCGTGTATGTGACGTGTGCGTGACCGGCAACCACGACCACACTACGTTTACCGTAGAGTTTTATTATACAAACGAATCAACGCGGGCTAAGCAAAAGTAATAGCTATGTAAAGATCGTGGCAGGTTATGTTCTGCCTATCCTCATGAGAAAAAGGCGTGAGTTTATGTGTTTTATATTCTAATACTAAAATTCTAGGATGAAGAAGTAAGCGAAGGTTGCATTAAGGGTCAACCGGTGTCTTTACGAGCATTAGATGGTCAATAGGTGTGTCCTAACAGCTTATTGAGCGCGTTTACGCAATAGAGATATTTTAAACTAATGCATTTAGTACTTTTTATTCCTTGCTTTTTTCCTAATCTTAACGTGATGATCTGGATCGGACTCGAAGGGTAACCAACGGGGCTCTATTAATAAACCTCCGCTGTGCGTCTGTCTGTCAGCGGGCTGTATCTCATGATCCACAATAGGTAGTCAGTTGAAATTTTCACAGCATGTGTATTTCTGTGCCGCTAGTACGATGGTACGGAACCCCTCATGCGCGAGTCCGACTCGCACTTTCCGGTTATTTGCTTTTTGCCACATTATCTGTCAAAGTCCGGCCCGGAGACCAATCCGCCCGGGCTAACCAAATCATATTTGGAAACAATGTTGAGCGTCTTTTGTTTACGAAACATTGGCATGCGGCCGACAACAGTTCAACTAAATCTTGACGCAAAACGTCATTCGATTGAAGTTACCCACTGATATAATAACCCGACTTTGCAAGTACTGTAGACTTTTACATACCATAAACGTTTTAATAATTCCATAACGGCTCTCAAATGCATGGAAGATACCCATAGAGATAAAAGCTGGGAGAATTCTGCATCGCAATGAAATAAGACTGAAGATAATCGTAATCGATTCCATATCAAATTGAAATCGGGAATCGCTAACGGACAGCAAAATGCAACCGTTGCAAAATTCACTCCAAATAAATTCTAAATTTAAATGGACCAATGCGAAACATCGATTTGAATATGGAACGTTGGAACAGACCAATCGTAATTGATCTATTGATTTGTCAGTTATCTGATTGTGCGACGGGATTGGGCGATTGCGAAACGTTTTCTATTCGGCTCCTGCTCGGGAAAGTTCGGCTTTTATAGCGGGTTGTATGCTGTTACGTGAGTGGGATGTTGGTTTATGTTAGTATTAATTAAATTAAGGCATTCGAAGCCGTGAAATATGAGGTAATATAAACTAGATTTGTATGTCGAATGCCTTTCTGTTATGCTATTTGTAAGCGGTAACGGAGGGCCTATGTTAGTACCCATTAATCGACTTTCAATATTAACTATTGAACATTAATGGTCGTTTTCACGCCTCTGCATAGCAGGCTAGTAGATTTTAAACTTTCGGCGCTAAGCCCAGCGTAGAAAATCCAAGAACGTTATACTCATTCATTTAACCGGCGTATAGTGTTAAGTGTAACTAAGCGTTCCCTATGGCGAAATATTCACATAAAACATGTTGAAATCTCTATTTCTCTTTCTCTCTCTTTTCTTTCTACAAGCTTAGACGACGTTAGCGCGGCGTGTACACTGCGTAAACTTTGATAGAACACCTACGCAGGAGAAACGTTAGTGCGAAGCGGGCCTTAGCCCTCTCGCAAAGAATCTTTTGCATCCGCATTTAAGGTTGGAAATGCTGTTTCTATTACTAAAATATATTTCTACATTTATTTCACTCTCACGTTTTTACTAATGAGGTATCTAAGTCATCATCATTCTCCTGCTCTTATCCCAATTTATTTGGCGTCGGCGCAGCATTAGGCTTTTATAGGTAGGTATTTAGCCCACAGAGACAGGGATCGCCGCGCCGGTAGTGCCTAAATCAAATGATTTATTTGCTAGAATATGCAAAAAATATACATTATTTTTTTTTTTTAATTTATATTTTTTTTTTTGTAGCTCCGAGGTGTCATATAACAAGTTCTTTAATAAAAAAAAAATAAAGTTGCCGTTGAACACCGCGTTAATTTCTCTACACCGTGTCTTTTACGTCATAGTGCGACCCGTATTTGAATCATGAGACACAAATATTAAAACTAAAGACTAACAAAAGTTATTTATAAGGCAGTTACGAGTGCGCCGCATGTGCGGCAGCTGGCAAGCCAGCCGATCACCGGGCAGGGAGCAAGGCCTGCGGTACACCCGCCAAGGCCAGCAGCAAGGGAAGGCCCTCCGCCACCACCGCCAAAACCCCCACCGTCGCCACCACCGCAGCCGCCGCCACTGTTACCGCCGCTGCCGTTACTGCTGCAATTTCCGCAGCGGGGCCCTTGCAGAGGGCCCGGGAGAGGACTGAAATGGAGTGCCAGTAACGGCCCCATTGCGCCTTCTCCAGGCGAACATCAACCACTGCGCCTGTGCTCAGGATCTGTTGCTCCAGAGCATGGCGCAGTGGTCGATTAACATCGCCGTGGTCGCTGAGCCGTACTTTGTCCCGCCCAGGGATGACTGGGTGGAGGACCATAGCGGTTCGGTGACCATAATTGCGTCGGCCGCCGCCGGTACCCCGACCCTTGAGAGTGTCAGGAAGGGTCAGGGGTGCGTAGCAGCACGGTTCGGGGAGATCGTTGTAGTGGGAGTCTACTTCTCCCCGAGCCGAACTCTCGCCGAGTTCCACAACTCCCTCACGGAGTTGAGTGTCGTCATCGGAAGCCATTCCCTCCCCGTGCTTGTACTCGGGGACTTCAATGCCAAGAACTTGGCTTGGGGTTCTCGTTACACGGACGTGCGGGGTAGGATGGTGGAGGACTGGGCTCTGGAGACAGGTCTAGTCGTCCTAAATCGGGGTTCTGTCCCCACGTGCGTGCGGATGCGAGGCGACTCGGTGGTGGACATCTCGTTCGCTAGCCCCGCTCTGTCACCGCGTGTCGTCGACTGGCGCGTCATGGAGGGGGTGGAGACCTATTCCGACCACCGGTACATCCGGTTCGACGTCTCCACTCAGACCTCAAGCGCACCGGTCCTACAGGCCCCGAGTGGTCCGCGATGGGCGCTGAAGCAGCTGGACCGGGAGCTCCTCCTGGAAGCCTCAATCGTGCAGGCCTGGGTGTCATCACCGGTCAGGCCTGCCGACATCAACAACGAGGCGGGTTGGTTCCAGGAGGCCATGTCCGAGATTTGCGACGTGGCAATGCCCCGAGTTCGGCCAGGAAGCGCCCGGCGTCAGGTGTACTGGTGGTCGCAAGAGCTGACGTCTCTGCGCAAGGCGTGCGTTGCCGCGCGGCACCTGTACGCCAGGCATCGCAGGCTCCGCATCCGCCCTCCGGATGCGGCAGCCATTGAGGCGGAGCTGTACGAGGGGTACAGAGCGGCAAAGACCGCCCTCCAAGAGGCTGTCCGGCGGGCCAAGCATTTGGCCCGCGAGGAGATGCTGGAGTCTCTGAACGGAGATCCGTGGGGGCGCCCTTACAAGATGGTGCGGGACAAACTCCGCACCCGGGCCCCCCCGCTAACGCAGAGTCTCCGGCCTGAGCTCGTGGAGGACGTGGTGAGCGTTCTGTTCCCTTCGCGAGGGGAGCATCCTCCCCCGCCTATGGCTCCGTCACCGCATGCGGTGCCGGAAGCGGACCACACCGATGACGACGATGACGTTCCGGAGGTGACTGGGGTAGACCTGAGAGTGGCGGTACGCAGGCTGAAAGCCAGAAATACCGCCCCGGGACCCGATGGCTTGCCTGGCAAAGCCTGGGTCCTGGCCTCTGAGGCTCTCGGGCCCCGACTGGAAGGGCTCCTAAGCGCATGCTTGGAGAGAGGCCAGTTCCCACTTCGTTGGAAGACAGGGAAGCTGGTCCTCATCCGGAAGCCAGGGCGCCCTGCGGACTCTCCGTCCGCATACCGGCCCATTGTGTTGCTCGACGAGGTGGGCAAGCTCTTTGAAAGAGTCATTGCCAACCGCCTCGCCGGGCACCTTGTAGGGATGGGGCCGGATCTTGCGGAACACCAATTTGGTTTCCGCAAGGGGCGCTCGACGGTGGACGCCATCATGCGCGTGAGAGCCCTCACGACGGGGGACGCGGTGTCCCGGGGCGGGGTTGTCTTGGCGGTGTCTCTTGACATCGCCAACGCCTTCAACTCCATGCCCTGGAGCTGCATTGGGGAGGCACTCCGGTATCACGGGGTGCCGACCTACCTTCGTCGTGTGGTCGGGGACTACCTGACGGATAGGGCCGTCATCTACCCCAGTCGGAGCGGAGAATGGAACCGGCGAGAGATGTCGTGCGGTGTTCCACAGGGTTCGGTTCTGGGGCCGGCCTTGTGGAACATCGGTTACGACTGGGTGCTGCGCGCCGACCTCCCTACCGGCGTCAGTGTAGTTTGCTACGCTGACGATACGCTGGTACTGGCACAAGGGAGGTCGCACGAGGCGGCGGCCGAAAACATGACACGCGGGGTTGCGATAGTTGTGGAGAGGATCCGGCAATTGGGTCTCGAGGTAGCATTGCACAAGTCCGAGGCCATGTGTTTTCATGGGCCTCGGAATGCGCCACCGTCGGGATCCCTACTGATGGCAGGAGGGGTTTCCATCGGCGTCGGGTCGACGTTGAAGTACCTAGGACTCGTCCTCGACAGCCGGTGGAACTTCGTGGAGCACTTCCGACGTTTGGCTCCCAAACTGGAACGGACAGGGGCTGCCTTCAAGCGGCTCTTGCCCAACCTGAGGGGTCCAAACGCCTCCTGCCGGAAGCTTTACGCGGGGGTCGTGCGGTCCATGGCCCTTTACGGGGCCCCGGTGTGGGCGCGTTCTTTGAGGCGGCAAGCCGCCCACTACCTGAACGCGCCCCAAAAGGTGATAGCCATAAGGCTAATCCGGGGGTACCGCACGATCTCCGGCGAGGCGGCTAGCCTCCTTGCCGGATTGCCGCCATGGGATCTGGAGGCGATAGTCCTCGCGCGCCTGCATGAATGGCGCGCGGAAGCACTATGTCGGGGAGAAACTCCGCTGCCGCGACAAATTGCCGCTCAGCGGACAGACCTCCGGCGTGATCTCATGGCGACATGGAGAGAGCGACTGTCGCAACCCCGTGCAGGGCACGCCACCATAGTGGCGATAAGTCCCCTCTTTGAGGAGTGGCTAGAGAGGCGCCACGGCGCCCTCACCTACCGCCTGACGCAGGTTCTCACCGGACACGGTTGTTTCGGGAGGTTCCTGCATCGAATCGGGCGGGAGGAAACGCCCGGGTGTTTCCACTGCGAGGATCGTCCGGAGGACACGGTGGAACACACCGTGGAGGTCTGCCCCACTTGGGCGGAGCACCGCCGTGTCCTCACAGCGGCGATTGGCGGCGGCGATCTCTCGCGTCCGGCCTTGGTTCAAGCCATGGTCCGGAGCGAGAGGGAATGGGAAGCCGTCACCTCCTTCTGCGAAGCAGTCATGCTAGTGAAGGAGGTGGCAGGACGTGAGAGGGAAAGAACCTCACGTCCCAGCCGCCGCGGGAGACGCCCTGGGCGTCGGGGGTCACGTGGTGGCTTCCGACCACCGTAGGCGCTGGCCTGTGGACGGCGAGTTATGGGCTAGCTCGCCGTCCGGCCGTCTTATGACGACGGGCCGTGTCGACGGCGCGTTCGTGTTCCACGCGCGCCTCAAAGAGATGTCAGCAATCAAGTAGGGGTCCGCATGGGCCAACGCCTGCCGGGGCTGCGGGACTGTTCGAAAGAGATACCGTGGCCCTGGAACATAACGGGCAAAGAAGGAACATGGATGGGTTTTAGTCAGTACAAGTCTGACACTCCCCTCCGCTCCGCCCAGAGTGGGGGGGGTCATTTGATGATTTCCCATCCGGAAAAAAAAAAAAAAAAAAGGCAGTTACGAGTGGAAACGCCGGGAGGGCTAGTCCTAGAAGGATATACACCGACCTTATTGGTGATATTCTTCGGCAAGTTCAGGCGCGTAGCATTTAAAATCAGCGTGACCAGATGTACGAACATTGACAAAACAAAAGGAGAACCTATGTAAGAATCGTAGCAGATGTTCGCTAGTTTCTGCTTACCCCATAGGAAAAGGCGTGAGTTTATGTGTGTAGGTGCACTAATCAAATGTTGAAATGAAGGCATTTCCACGATGCGCCGTGCTTTAGAACGGCGAGCTAAGGCGCGGTCGATTTCTTAATAGTGTCGGTAACTTGGTAACATCCTCGCAAACTATGCAATCTCGACCGAACTGGGTGAAACGATGTCTAATGGTACGCCTGTCTCGGAAATAAATGGCGAGAATTTATTTAAGACACTTTAGACCTAATAACAGGCGTAAAATGTGATAATATGGTCTAAAATCTAATATCATGCGCTGAATCCTTGATAGTTTCCGGGTCGAAGTACATTACACCGTGAATGTAAAAAAGTTTTCAATTCAATTCCTTTATTTCAATCAACAGTTGGATCATATAAGAGCATTAGGTACATTAAATAAAAATTATAGAAAAATAAATAATAAGACAAAACACAACACACACTTTTATTATTACTTACAAATTAAATTGGTAAAGTCAACAAATTAAAATTAGAAATAATCATAAATCACTAATCAAACACATTAATCACTAATCACTGACTGATCCATGATAGCCCAACCCCAAATCTTGGACCTAGCAAGCTAGCTGAGCAGTTCTCTAAAGGCCGAAATTCCATTGGTATAGAGGCTGGATAACGTCGCTGGCAATGTGTTAGTCTGTCTTAACCCTTATCGTATAGGCTTGAAATCGCTCCGTGACAGAAATTGTTTACTCAATGCACTTTAACGCCACGAAATTTAACAGCACCGCGGTGATGCCGTCTCTAGATGCTGCTAGTACGGCGATTCTTTGTTCTATGAGACTTTACGGCAAACCGATATTTTGCCAGTATATGTAAGTACAATACCTACAAAACTGCGTACTTCTTCAAACACAGGCGTGATGTTATGTTATATATTTCTAAAAACCGGTTTCGTGCTTCTCAAGGAGCGCCTCGCGTTTCATAAATTACTGTTTTCCTCCGTATAAGGTAATTTGAAGAGGAAAACCGTCGTTTCCTCCGCTTTGAGCGATAGGCGTGGCAGCTGGGCGCGGCTGGTTTCATAATCGGATGTTGGCTGCATCCTCAAGAGATTCACGCATTTGCGTAAAACTTTAATTAGTAGTGGTGGTCCGTTGGTAACGGCCTTGACTTACGACTTGTAGGTAGTGGTTCTAACACTTCCAGGCAGGCGCATTACTTTCTTTAATTTATTTCAACACACGTGCTCTCAAAACAGTGAAGGAAAACGTCGTGAGGAAACCGGCATGTCCTAGAATGCAAAATTCGAAGACATGTGATATCCATCCATTCCGCCTCAGAGATATAAAAGCCTGTGCCCTTGCAGTGGGCACTCTAAAGGCTGATAATGTTTATGTTGTGTCAAGAAAACTTTACAATATCCTGAGAACATATAGATTGCAGTGGCGTGCTAGGGCGCGGCTCATTTTATAAGCGGATGTCGGCAACATCTTTAGGCACCTGCTCCACCTCCGCCGGTTAGCGAGAAGCGAGTAAAGCTTGGAACCAAAAACGAATTCTTTTCCGGCATGCGGCGTGAACAGTCGGTGATCAACTGTTCTGCGCGATCTGTTGTACTTTTGTTGAGCGAGAAAATAGTCGATAGCATTGAAGATATCGCGAACCGAAACACGCTGCGTTGGAAGGCCTCCCACTGGGTGGACCGATGACCTGGTGAAGGTTGCAAGATTCCGCTGGATGCGAGTCGCACGGGACCGGTTAATGTAGTGACACTTGGGGGAGGTCTATGTCCAGCAGTGGACGTCTTTCGGCTGAAATGATGATGATGATGATGATGGAAGATATCGACTATTTTTGGAGGTGACGCTGGTGACATAGGCCGTCCACTAGTCCACACGACAATAAAAAAATCACAATATTTAGGGTGGACATTTTAGTGTTGTTATGTGTTACCGTCCCCGACGTAAAGCTGGACTATGGCATTTGGATAAGCATAATCGGCCCATAACGTTTGCTGGGACACATACCACAGGCCCACACGCTTGAAACCGGACCATAACAATGCTGTTTCATGGCAGAAATATTTATGTTGGTAGTACTTCCCCTGACGAGCCTTTAGAGGTATGAAGAACAGGGTGTAAAGTTCTTCATCGTCCATAGAAAAGGGAGGATTCTCCGAACAGATGGGTCTTATGTCTGGCGGGCTACTGCCCGACAGTTGTTGTCGGGTTTTTCTATAAGGTCTTCACTCGCGAATAACTTTAATATCGCGATTCAGGTTTTTTATGTTAGTTCTTCATTTGCGTCATAGATGTCGTTAGCGTCCTTTTGTCAACTTAATTATGTCCAATACAAGCTCCTTCAGTATGAGCTCTACTACATTCTACAGTGTCGATGTCTAGTATGCCATATTCAGCCAGTCTTGCCCGCAAACCTCACGACAGTGTAATCAGCACATAATTAGGCCTGTACTCACTGTGTGATTGATAAAAATCGTGACGTTACACAAGTGTGAAGGGGCGTGTCGACGCGCTGCGTATGCGCAACTGCGCAACCATCTTCTACTACGGTCACAGTTACAGCGACTAGTTAGAAAGGAAAAAAAAAATGAATGTTTGAATTCCCAAAAACACTTGGTGAGATTAGCTCGTTATATGACCACCATAGAGATTGAAGAAACCTGAATTTAGAATGATAGGTTGTATAAAGATTTATTTGTAAGGTGCTTTGTCAAAAATGAATAAAAGATATGTTTATTCTTCGTGAAAAAAGAGAAATAAGGATGGGAAAAAGGATCAGCAATTTACTTTAAAATTCTTCGATTCGGGTGCTGCTTAGCAGCATCTATGACCTACTCTAACAAACCAACCGCTACTACTAAAGCCCCACCCTTTTTGCAACACTGCATACGCAACCGGCGACCGCACACGAAGATGCACGATCAATGCCGAATTGTTATTTTATGTAGTATAATAAATTGAATGTTATTTATTTGTTATGTCGACAAATTGCCTTTAGTTTCTATCTTTTGGTTTGCTTGGTTTGTTTATTTATAATACATAAAAACATTCTTGTGTAGAGCTTTACAAAAGAACTCTTCCGGAGAAGTAGATGCTACAGAATTTTTTTACCTAAAATCTATAGAAAAATCTTATTGAGCAGTGGACATTTCCAGCTGATTTTGTTGTCTAATTCTTCTGCCGATATTTTAATTTATTTGGAAGCCTCGCAGCATCCGTACATCATCTCTTTAAATCACTATCTCATCACCCCCTTTCTAGCCATATCATCCTGTAGCCATTATTTTTCATGGTTTCACAACACGACAGGTCCCTTAGTCCTTTGCATTATATGTGATAAAAAAATCATTTTTTACCCTACTTCTTCGAATCCATGTGTAAAATTGCTCTAATACTCTAATCGCCATGTCCACGGCGTCGTCGGTGTCATCGCAGAAGTCTCTGCAGCTTTTGGGGTGCAGAGGAACTGGAAGAAGGTTAGGCATAGTCTGCGGTGCATATCCAAATCCACCGCACATTTTTGACTAAAATTGTCCATAATTTGTATGGACAATTTTCCATGCAGACGTTTGCAACACAGCCGCCAAATTAAAATGGAATTTAGCAGGCCACATCTGCTGCATTTAGCATCAAAATTGGGCCAAAGTGGCAACAGATTGGGTTCCGAAAAATAGAACCCGGCGACGCGGTAGACCCAAAAAGAGATGGCGTCACGAGCTCTGGACTCTTATCTCGGTCTTTGGCTATTTGGGCTCAATCCTTCTTATTCAATTGGATGGATTGGGCCCAAATAGCCAAAGACAGAGATAAATGGAAAGAGGGAAGGGAGTTTGCCCTGCAGAGGGACACATCAGGCTCATAATAAAAAATAAAAAAAAAATTCAGTAGTGGCCATGCCTCCGTATTTATCCATCACATTAAAACCGGCCTTAAATATCCTTAAATCTGCATTCAATTACTGTTTGATAATTATGTTTCGTTCAACATTACCATGCTAATAAAATTTTAATTAAATACAACCGAATGCAGTTAGTAGGTACTACAAAAACAGGTACTTCCGAATCTAATAAAAAACTATTTAAACACCAGTTATTAGACTTCTTACTCCGTTTTCAGTAGGGATGCCATTTAAAACGCTTTATTTATTCTGTTATCGGAAAGTTTTAGATAACTTGAGGAGCTCGTGGCTAAATAATAACAGCCGCTATCTTTAGGTTAAGCCGTGCTTGCCTAGGTTGGTCTGTGGATGGGTTACCACCCATTACAAATCGAGTTTCCTCCGTACCTCGGAAAGCACGTTAAGCCGTTGGTCCCGGCTGTCATTTGTAGATCTTTGACAGTCGTTACAGGTAGTCAGTGGTCCAAAAAAGTCTGACAACCAGTCTTACCAAGGGGTGTTGTAATACCTAGTACTAACTGGGTTGTGGAGGTCGGATAGGCAGTCGCTCCATGTAAAATACTGGTATTCAGCTGCATCCGGTTAGACTGGAAGCTGACCCTAACATAGTTGGGAAAAGGCTAGGCAGATGGTGATGGCCCTTACGGTACCGGAGGGGTAGGTACTCGTAGGGTTGCATTTCGCCTGTGGTTTGAAATTCCCATGTGGACCGTGCACAGATCCGGACTTTACCCCTACTGGACTGCTTCGTTTGTTGACTGGTCGCAAGCCTGACTATTGCGGTACTGGGGTCCCAGATCGGGCAGCGTGTTATTCTTTTTGTTTCCCATAAGGAAGGTCTCATTTCTAAAAGCTCTGAGTCCGAATTTATGCCCTTTTTAACCGACTTCCAAAAAGAGGAGGTTATCGGTTATCAAGTAGACTGTTTTTTTTTGTGTTTATTTTCAGCGATATCTTCGCCAATTGTGAACCGATTTTGATGATTCTTTATTTGTTTGGAAGAATATTATTACGCGGTGGTCCCATTTAAATTTGGTAAAGATCTGATGCTGATCTTCGGAGATTTTCAATGGAACTCTTCAATAATAGACAGTAAATCTGTCGCGATGGCTGCAATCGCTTGGATGTTCATTGTTTACACAACATCATAACATAACATCACGCCTGAATGCTCTGAGATGTGTACAGTCTATAGTACACCCACATTTCAACAGTTAGGTATGTTAAGTTCCATTTCATTGGGGATAAGCCTATTACCATGACATGTATTGTTAACGGTTCACTAATGTTTCACCAAAACTTCTTTGACAATTTTTAACCGACTTAAAAAAAGGAGGAGTTCCTTTGTTCGACTGTATGTATTTTCATGTACGATTTCTCCGCCAATTATAGAGTGATTTTCATAATTCTTATTTTATTCGAAAGCCTATACTTCTGAGGTAGTGCCATTTTCACCAAATCAGAATCTGATGATGGAATCCCAGGGAAATCGAGGGCAACCCTCAAATTGTATAGGCACATACAATGTTTTTCATATACTCTCTAACGCAATTCAGATATTTCTGCCTGGTAATCATCATCTCATGTTGCTGAGCTGATGATGGAAGGTATAAGTCAGGATCAGATGATGGAATATCCTAGTAAAATTAAGGTCAACCCACTTTGGGTTGGCCTTAATTTTACTAGGATATTCCTAGTAAAATTAAGGCCAACCCACTTTTATGGGCATTGTTTGAAACAGTATACTTTCCATGTGGTCCCATGGTCATCAAGTCAGGATATTATGATGGGATCCTGGAGAAATTAAGGGGACCCTCCAAATTTTATATTATCGATATCTTCCACAATTGAGAACCTATTTCGACGATTTTTTTTAATTTGAAGAATATTTTTCCGCGGTGGTACCCGTTTAAATTGGTGAATTTGAACTTCGGAGTTATACATTGGAACTCTTCAATAGTAGACAGCAAATCTGTCGTGATTGCTGCAATCGCTTGGATGTTTATTGTTTACACAATAACATTACGGCTGTATGCTCTCGAGGGGTACGCAGATGTGCACCCAGATTGCGGCAGTTAGGTATATTACCTTCCATTTTTTTGATGATAAGCCTATTAACATGAAATGTATTGTTGACGACTACGTAAAATAAACGTATAGCAAATATTTGTATAGGATATTACAACTAAAAATGGAAACTAAAAAATCTTTTGACAAAAAAAGTAAATCAAACAAATACAAGTCACCGACTTCTGAAGCTAAAGTTATTTTTCAGTTTTCTGTGTTTTTGAAGTCGGTTTTATTTTTTGCAAAAAAGTTTTTTTTTTTAAACTGCCCTACTCTAGGAATTTCTCCTGTATCGTGGGTGCGTTTACAAACATTTAAACTCACGTACACAAACAGCCTATTTGAAGAGAATAGCCATCCTTAACTAAGGAATTTAGTGTGCTACAAACGCAGGTTAGGTTATTGAGGCGTGAGTTATGTTTAATTTATGAAACCATGAAACTGCTCTACTGGTAACCCTAACTACATGTATTGTTGCTGTTTTTATAGTAATTGATCGTATTTTCACATTTGGCAACACGGTGGATGCACAATTAATTTCGTATCTATCATGCGTGTGTAAGTGTCAAATTAACGCATGAAGTAGGGTTCCATCGAGGTTTTTGAAATCCATAGCCGTACTAATATATCTTATTATGGAAAAAAACGTGTAACTTTGAATGATAGATTGAGGAATGATGAGATAATACGTCGAGGTTTTGAAGATTTAGGGCGAGCTCACCCAGTTCTCATTTAACTCGCCTTTGTACATTTATTCCAACAATTAATATGTACTTTTGTGAAGGTACGATAAATAATAAGAATAGGGACAAGCATCGAAAACTGCGCTTTGATGGTTGGGTCATGTGGAGAGGATGAGTGAGAGACAACTAATAAAAGGTATTTACAAGGCAGATGTGAACGCTGGGAGGGGACGCCCTAAAAGGACACACACTGACCTTATTGGTGATATTCTTCAGAAAGTTCAGGTGCGTAGTACTCGCCAACGCGCGTGCGTGACCATATTTATAAACGTGCACGAAGCAAAAGTACCTGGTTTCTTAGGATCGTAGCTGGTGTTCAGTAGTTTCTGCCTAACCTTCATGGGTTTTTTTTTTGTTATAGCGCCATTCACTTTTTTTCCCGCATTCACTCTTATTTATTTATTTATGTACACACAAAATACTCAACAAGACATAACATTAAGATAGAAGAGCACAAAGGTACTCTTCTTTCCATCTGCGTCATTTTTTCGTCTCTTGTAAATATCGTCATTCTCCTGGCCTTATCCCAATTTATTTGGGGTCGGCGCAGCATGTCTTCTTCCATACTTCTCTATATTACTCATCATTCACCTGCTTTCTAGCCATATCATCCTTCACATCTCTCGTAAACGGACTCCCTGAATATACAAATAATTCCTGTTGTCCTAAAATAAGAATCTGTGTACGTAGGCAGGTACGTATGGCTCATCTCTTCGATGGCAGGGACATAGTTCTTTCTATATTTTTCAAAGTCAAAGTCAAAACTCAAAACATTTATTGCGAACTAAGTGTACAATGCGGTGTTATGTTATGTTAGTACTTATGACTTGGCAGCCTTTTACAAGCATTTGCAAAGCAATGTAACTTACTGCCTCATTAGTACTACTACTGCAGGGTTACTGCTGAGCGTGTGGTCCAGGGTTCCATTCCCGTGTCGGGCAGTGTTGCATATACTTCTTCCAGAACAGTCTTAGCCGTAGCCCGGAATTCGGATTTGCCCTGTTGATGGCATTAGGCTCGCCCCCTATTCCATGTGTGTTAATTATATGATACACTCCAACTCTGCCGCGATTAGAGGCTGAGGTTAGCAATATAAGAAGTTGTCTGTGTTGTTGCAGGCTTGCGGGCCACCAATCCAACTGGAGCCAGTCGACCTGAGCCTCAAACGACCACCCACACCCAGGAGACGAGGTCGACCCGTCGGTAAGTAGATATTTGCATATTTTTTTACTGTTTCTACTAACCTGCGTTATCCTACTGCTGGGCACAAGCCTTTTCCCATGGCTTCCAATTTTGTCGATCCAGGGCAAATGTGGACTGATCGATTTTGTCCATTTCGTCTCCCCGTCTTTTGCGTCTGCCGCGACGCCTTTTGGCCTTTGTCTGGGCTCCACAATGCATACAAATATAATATTATAGGGTCAAATTAAGTTAGGTAGCGAAACTTCGCAGGTTCACAGGTGTGTCCGTTTTGCTGTTGTTACAGTCTGAATTGAATACCGTTTTTATTTTATACTAGCTTCTGGCCGCGGCTGAGCCCGCGTGGAGTTCGACAGTTGACTCGGGTTCTACGGGGATAAAAGGTTCAGTACATCATCCCGAACCTGGGGAAATTTAAAAAAACAGCTGTTTCATACACCTCTTTCACCGTCTAGGTATTGCACTTTTTCAGGAAATAACTGTTTTTTTCTGGTCTGTTATTATGTACCGAACACGTAGTACCCCTTTGAGCGTAGATGACCCTTCCAGCCTGTATATATTTCCCTTTATGTTATCAAGTTTACACTTATTGCAGACTCATTAATTATAATTAAAACATTTAAGGGTGCCAGTCAACCACGTATCTTCTTTGAAAAATACTCTATTCGCGGCAACAAATATTCGTAGTGTAATGTAACTGTCCCATTAATGGTTTATTCGGTAACTTCGCTACTTAGCTATCTGCGTGCGTGCAAGAGGTACTCACCCGGATTCGGTCATTTGCTTGCACTTTCGACTGTTTGATGGCGATCGTTAAGCTAACTAGTAACTGTTGGTGGTTACACCATGGCCCACTACCACCGTCGTTGCGATATGCACGTTAAGTTACTTTCGTTTGAGATTTTGCTTTATACTCGTACTAAGGTGATTTGCACACGATACCGCTCGTCCGCGCGGTCGGGCGGAGGCGGGAAGGATTTTCGGTTGGACGGTGTCCGTGTGTTAGGCGTCAAAGGATTTCATACAAGCCAATGCGACGTGAGATCTGCTTCACCGCCAGCTAGCGAGCGAGCGAGAAAGCCAGCGAAGAATAGTTGCACCTCTTCATACGTTGATTCACACCGCGAACTACCGAAACCGAAACGAAATATGAAAAGAGGCTCGCTCGCTAGCTGGCGGTGTGGCCTTAAAGCATAGCATGTGTTGCAAAAAAAGTTGTCAGGAAAATATTGCGCATTAATTTAGCCGCTGTAAGAGTAGGGAAGACCGAAGACACGATGGATGAACTTTGTGAAAGTTAAAATGGTTAGGAAGGAAGGCACTCATGACGTGACGACTAATAGAGGAGTCTGGAAGACTAAGAAGACTTGCTGCGCCGACACCAAATAAATAGGGATAAGGGTAGACAAACGATGGTGGCTAAAGCGCTATGCTTTAGCCACCATCGTATATAAATAACGTATAATACCCCCGTACTGAAACAGGCCTCATCTTAGACTTTCTATAAGTTGAGGCCTGTGTTTTAGTAATGGACTAACTCAGTGGAATGTAATCCACGACACAGTATGGGTGGGTGGATGTCACATGTTCCAATGTCTGGGGTCGAACCTACGACGTACAACTTGTAAACTTTTGAGCCGTCATTTTCCTCCTTTCTGATCATATCTTTCACACAGACGATCCACCGCTTTTGCCTTCACATATTCCTATAGCCATCCAAATTCAAAATTTTACGACATTTAATTCTAGGTATAGACGTATAAATTACGGAATAGGAGAGACTTAGAAAAGGATCTCCAAATATTAAAAAGCGTCCACTGCTATGTATAAAATGAACCGCGCAGCCAACGTGGCAATACTCTAAGGTATTGCCACGTTTGCTGCGCAGTTCATTTGTTTGCCACGCACCGGTGCGAAGTCAGGCTCTTTAGTGAACTGGTCCCACTCGTCCCGTGGACGATGCCTTGTTCATTTTCATAAAAAAACAAAGCTAAGTACGCATGCGTAGCTTAGCCGTGGGCTGTTGTGATGCGGCGCCTAGTTGCTCTAGTACGGAACCTTCCCTTTTAAGTAGCCAATCGTGAATTCATTGCGCGAGGCCGCCAAGACGACACGGATGTGCGGTGCCGGATCTCAAGCGCTGTAATAATTGCATATGCGTAGTATAGTAGCTGTTTATGAGGAGCTCGTGGCTAAATAATAACAGCCACTCGATCTTTAGGTTAAGCCGCGTACCCATAACGTACCGAGTTTCCTCCGTGCCTCGGAAACGCGTTAAGCTGTTGGTCCCGGCTGCCATTTTTAGATTCTGATAGTCGTTACAGGTAGTCAGTGACCTGAAAGTCTGACAATCAGTCTTACCAAGGTGTATCGTATTACCCAATACTAACTGGGTTGTGGAGGACAGTTAGGCAGTCGCTCCATGTAAAATGCTGCATCCGTTTAGACTAGAAGCCGACCCTAACATAGTTGGAAATAGGCTAGGCAGATGATGACCAGTTGCTGTTTATAAAAATACTTACTGACTGTTGAAGCCAAAAAAAAAACATGTTGAGGACACCGGGATGATCTTGGACCAAAAAATTGGAAGACGTGTGGCATCCATCAAACTTCACAGGGTAGTGGATTATGTATCACTCTCAGAGAGGAGGCCTGAGTTAGTGGGAATTAAGTGCTGTCTATGCTAAACACTTATTATCGCCTGACTCTTTGGTCTAGTGATCTCAAGCGTGACTGCTGAGCTTGGGGTCCTGGGGTCATTTCACAAAGGTCGACGAGCAAAGGACTCGCTGTATTTGCAGAACTAGCGAAATGTGTGTGTACAGCTGCCTAATATCTTTGAAAAGGCAGGCGTGATTCTAGGTAGCCAGTATCAGGTTTTGGTACGTTAAATCTGATTCCATAACTACCCTGATTCATCATCATCAACCTTCTACTGCCTTTATCCTTATTTATTTGGGGTTGGCACAGCTTTTCTTCCATAATATAAATGCGAAAGTAAACTCTATCTGTCCGACCTTTTCATCAGTCGTTTTTATAAAATTCGACACATAGGTAGCCAAGGAACTGGAGAAGGACGGTTACCTTTTATCCTGGATGTTAATTTATGTATTAAAAAAAATTGAAATATACGCTGTCAACGCAGACGATGCCGCGGGCAACAATTAGCGTGGGAAATAATAATTTAATGGTCTTAGACCATTAAATTATTATAACAAGATCCGGGAATACATCCGTTTGGTCCCGTCGACCTCGAAAACGTTATGTACACGAACGTATCAATTTGAGCTTCATTATATAACTGAAGGTGACATTTCCGCCTATTTTAATGAATTATTCAGAAGCACGACTGTGAGTGTTAGGTTCAAGAACGCTTTGGATAGTGACTGGTAGCCCATTATGTAAGGAATGACACTCAGGGTCTACCTTCTCTTTTTAAAGACAATCTGCAAACATTACATACATAAACTATAGAACGCAACCTGCTACGATCCTTGCATAGTTTTTTGCAACCGGCTGCGAGTACTGCACTACGCACCTGACGTTTTTTGAAGAACTAATCTGTAAAAAATGAAGTACAGCCGCTCAAGAAAAATTTGCGCTTCGTCAATCAGCGTCTATCTTCAAAAATACGAGTGCACGACTATAAAATTAATATGGAGCTCTTATTACCGCTCTATTAAGCTCAAAATAAGTGATCAGTGAACTGCCTCGTTGATGTCGTGGTCGCAAGCCACTGCTGAGCATGCTGTTCAATTCTCAGATCGGCCAAAGTGTTATTGGGGTTTCCCTCAGCTAAAGCCCGGAGCCTAGATTTGTTCCCGGTACGGCCAATAGGTTTGCTCCTATGCCTTGGGACTTGAACATAACTGTCGAAAGGTGGGTGTACTAATAGCAATCCTCTCCGTAACCCTTCAGAGATTACAGTTTTGTTTATGTCAACTCATTGACAACTTATAATGGTCTAAAGTCGTCTAGGTTCTGTGTCCCACTGCTGGACGAAGGCCTCTAAACCAGTCTGTCAATTGCGATGCCTGGCCAGGTCTGCCTTGTAATCATCATCAGTTAGTCACACGGTAACACCGCCCTCCCCACGTGCTTCGGCGTTGCTGTTCTCTATCAAGACAACAAGTGTGTGACGGTCTTTGGTCTAACTAAACCAACACTTTTGAGCGTAGCCTTGATTTATACATACATATTATTTGTACATTAAAGTCGATTTCCGTGTCTGTCTGTGTGACCGCGTTGATCTTCTAAAGAAAACAATAGTTTTGGTGCAGTTATCATCATCATTTAGAGAGTTTTTCGGGAAATTTAATTTTCTTGGAGGTTTATATGAAGTGCGTGTGTATATACGTTGGCGGTATATACATTATATTAGACTAATGTACAGACGCCAGCAAATTAAGCTACCCAAAACCGTCAAATTTTCCCAATTAACCTTAAACCATCAATGCTATAACGATAAAGTTGAAAATCTATTAAATAAATTTGACAGGTTGTAGTAACTTGATGTGCCGGCGTCTGTACATGCAATAAACAAATCAATCTCACAGAAAGGGTGCCTGTGTCACAGCAGCAACGTACCCCCACGTTTTATGAACAAGCATAAATTAATGCCTTTAACCCTGTGCCTGTGGGAAAAATATAGAACACCACATGCTACGATCCGTACATATTCCTCTCGCCTCGGCCACGTGGATACATCTGGTCATACACACACGTCGATTGCGAGTACAACGCACCTGACCCATTCTAACTTTTAAGTCTGATATTATGCTGAAGAAGTGTCTGATAATTATGCTTTTTATAAAGAAATCTTGAGGCCTTGTCCTAATTACCAACACCATCCGTTCACCACAAAATACGAACACTCAACACTCCTTTTACCTTTCTTACAAAATATAGTTCGGCGAGCATTTTGAAAGTAAACGTTCGTATTTACATAAAGTGTGGTGTTATCTGGTTGTATAATCCTTTCCCCGGCTGAACATGGCAGACCGAGGTAATTAACAAGTGTTAGTGAAAGGGAATAGGGCTGTGTTTGAGAACCTGTTCAGTTTGTGCGGTGCTGGGAATTCGGTGTTTATATTATGGGCAGTTGTGACTCGAGCAGACCAGGCAAGCATGACACAAAGGAGGCCTGTACTCAGCAGATGCTGATGATGATTATCGGTTTAACATACAGGGTGTAAACAGACCCTTCACGAAGCCGTCAACCAAGCATTCTGTACATCAAATTAAGTAACTTTACGCAAGAATTATTACTGGGAAACGGCTTTTTTATGGTGAAAAATTTAGTTTTAGGGTAGGACTCATTGTAACGCACTCAAATCATTGTGCTGATGGAATACTTACTACTACACGTATTTTTTTTAAAAGTTGGGGAAAAGTTGTAACTTTGACCCCCAATATCTCCGTAACTAGAAGGTTCCCAGGTGTGGTCTAGAATAAAAAAATATCGTAATGATGGGGAAAATAAGTGTATTTCGGCTTCTTTAAGGTTCTTTTTCCACCCTTTATAACTGGATTTAAGTGCTAAAAAAGATCATAACGGATTGACCAAAAGAGTGTCGAATGTGATATGGAGACGGAGAGGAACACCAAAGAAAACATAGAGGGATTTTGTGAGGAATTATATGAAAGAAAAAGGAGTATAAGCGTGTATGCTGACAGGTCAGACTGGAAGAAGAAAAAAAACGTGTTGCGCTAACCCCAAGTAAAGCGGGACAAGGATAGAAATATGAGATGAAAGTTCTTGTAACTTCAAATGCGAAACATATACGTATAACTTTTCATATTTACTACACACTACGCTTACTTAACTGTGTCTCTTCTTGAACTTACTGTACCACCATACTGTGTAATATTAGATACTCCATACTGCAACCTCACACACTTATAGACACCGTTACAGCATCGCCTCAGATGGGATGACCATGTCAGTTCGTTCGCCTTTAAAAAACAGCGACCTGTTATCGCGAAGTCATCTTCAAATATTTGTTTCATCTTCGTGTTGTGGGGATATCCGTATTTTTTGTTCAACTACGAAGCTTCTATAAATAGTTTTATACTTAAGCTTCTTGGATCTGTACAGTAAGCCAAACAGTTATGTATGCGAATTTAAAAAATAAATGCTGCCGAAAACTTGCCACATCGACGACCACCAAAATAGGGCCGAGGCAGTATAACTCGACGGGTCTCGGTGAAAGATTCAACTATCTTGATCGAAATTAATCAGAAAGGAACAGCCGAATAAGCAACATAATTGTCACTTCCTCCATATCAAGCAGGGGACAGAACAGATTCTATGGATTATAAAAATCCTTTTAGTTTCCTCTCCATTAAAATAAAAGGTGTAACAAGACCCTTAACGAAGTCGAAAGGTACTTGTTCTCCCCATCATTGCGATATTTTTTTTTGTTCTAGATCATACCTGGGAACCTTCTAGTTACGGAGATATTGGGGTCAAACTTCCAACCTTTTCACAAGTTTTTAACTACTTGCTTTTAATGTAAGAACTTTACTTTAAACACCTCCACGACCCTCGTACTATTTAATCCATCCATCAGCACAACGTTTTGAGTGCGTTAAATAGAGTCCTACCGTAAAACGTGATTTCTCACCCCAAAAAAAAGTAATTTCCCAGCAATAATTTTTGCGTAAAGTCTTTTAGTTTGATACACATAATGTTGCTGCGGGACTGTTCGAAAGAAATACCGCGGCCCTGGAACACAAAGGGCAAAGAAGGAACATGGATGGGTTTTAGTCAGTACAAGTCTGACACTCCCCTCCGCTCCGCCCAGAGTGGGGGAGGTCATTTGATGATTTCCCATCCGGAAAAAAAAAAGAAATGCACATAATGCTTGGTTGTCGGCTCCGTGAAGGGGTCCGTTTACACCCTGTAGATGCCATATCTCATACCTTTGAAATAGATGAAGTCGACTGCGCTATTTTGTTACGACTGTACACTGAATAGTTTCACCATTTGTACAATATTATAAATGCGTTAGCATCACCTACGTCATTCAGTTTTTGTTACAAAAACTTGCGGACCGTGGTTTGAGAGAATGACAAAGTCAGACAAAGTTAAATAGTCTATGACGAAAGTGGCCAGCTTTGCTGTCTTTGATGGTCAGAAAAGCACCCATTTTTCGAATAAGTACAGCATCATACATCACTGGGTTTGTTAGCCGGTGTAAACACTGCGACATGCGACATTTCAGCTTTTCTCATTTATTTTTATAGTAAAGCTACTGCGATGCCTGGGAACTCTACAGAGGAGTACTTTTATTTACTATTGAAATTAAACCAAAGTAATTACGTATGGAATTTTTAAAACCCAATTAAATTAAAAACGCAATTTGCTGCACCAGTTTTATAATCAAAATAATACAGTAAACGTAGTATAAATAGCATTTTTCCATACAAATTGTTTTAAACACTTAGGGCACTAAAATTTAAATACTTTACAAATTTAATTATTTATATTTGCAATTATATTACTTTTGTCAAAGGTCGGCAAAGTAATAAAAAGGAATCGGGATGTTTTTTTATTGAAGTTATAACGTACTCCTTGAGGGGTTTGTGGCTAAATAATAAGAACTGAACTGGTTAATCTTCTAGGTTAAAAAAGCTTGCCGAAGGTCGGTCCTTGGATCCATCAATGACAAGGTGTTAAGAGGGCCTTTCTCGGCCCGTCTATCGTCAACGCGAGCATGGTCGAAAAGCTTTTTGTTTCATCCAGAGCCACAACGGCGATTTTTTTCAACTCCCGCGTCTCAGGGGGCCTCGACTCCGTACGAATCGTCGCCCGCGCACCTCATACCGCCTAACGCGATAACATTGAACGAAAAATAGTGTTCGAAAATTTCATAAACTTGTTCCAGGAAATACGTGTTTTTGAATAAGGCCTATAAGTTTGTGAAATAATTATTTGTCATTTCGAATCTCCATTAGATGTGCAAGGTTTCTATCACGATGTTTTCTTTACTTTTACAATTTATGAGTACATTATGAACGGTCAAAGTTTAGTTAAAATATGTGCAAAACAGCAAACTTTTGAGGCTTATACTGAATTTGTTTCTCCAAATTTTTATTTTTTGCTTTGATAGAAACCTAGATATAGTGCACAAGATACCTATCAATTAAAAAAAATCAAAGATAGATGTGTTACAACGGCATAATCACGTACGAGCGTTTGTATGAAAACTACGACGGGTTGGCCGCTCTTAACAAGCCCTACATGAAGCCGTCAATCAAGCATTCAGTACATCAAACTAAGTCACTCTACGCAAAAAATATTGCTGGGAAACTTGACCTCAAATATCTCTGTAACTAGAAGGTTCCCAGGTATGGTCACGAACAAAAAAATAATCGCAATGACGGGGAGAACAAGTGCTTTACGGCTTCGTTAGGGGTGCTTTTACACCCTTTATATGTATACCGAGAGTCGTCCATGAAAGTTTGACAATTGCCACATTTTTTTTTTTTTTTTTTTTTAATGTAATTTTCGAATACTGGGTGTAACAAACTCCTCTGCCCCTTCAGCGAAAACAGGCGTGATGATAAGCTATGTTAATAGGATATATATACTACGGGTTATTTCAGCATAAAATTAAAATGTCTGATATCGTCATCACCATATTTGATGCACTAACTACATTCCTGCCTATCCCTTCATGATTTAAAGGCGTGGCTCTTTTCATGTTTAAGGCAAAAGTTTAACCTACAAAGACAAATATGTATGTATGTTTGTGTGTGGCGGTGTGTATCTCGTAAACGTGTATCGATGCGCAAACGCAGTCCATCTGCCGCGCCTCGTGATGTTACCGTTCTTTGAATTGCGAATAGTGATGGGATGTGCCCTGATAGATAAGTAATATCGATATCGATGAAAATATAAATTACCGGAGCGGTGCTGCATCCTGTATCCAATGTGTGGATCTATTTGCGGAATTAAAATTAAATATTCTTGCATTGCATTTAATTGATAAAAAGATTGTTTAACTTACATTATCATCACGTGCAGCTATTTTATAAATAACGTGACTTATCCGAATAAAAGTCCCTGTTTGCAATACCCCCAATACAGTAATGTTAATTCGTAATAAGTGGTCGAAAGAGGAGCTCGTGGCTAAGTAATAGCAGCCGCTCGGATCGATCTTTAGGTTAAGCCGCGCTTGCCTAGGTTGGTCTGTGGATGGGTGACCACCCATTACATACCGAGTTTCCTCCGTGCCTCGGAAAGCACGTTAAGCCGTTGGTCCCGGGTGTCATTTGTAGATCTTTGACAGCCGTTATTGGTAGTCAGTGGCCCAAAAAGTCTGACAACCAGTCTTACCAAGGGGTATCGTATTACCCAGTACTAACTGGGTTGTGGAGGTCAGATAGGCAGTCGCTCCATGTGAAATACTGGTATTCAGCTGCATCCGGTTAGACTGAAAGCCGACCCCAACATAGTTGGGAAAAGGCTAGGCAGATGATGAAGTGGCCGAAACTAAGCAATGGCGTTTTGGCTGCTGAACATCATCAGCATCATAGATTAAAATCCAAACATGAAATCTGTCACAAAAAAACTGCTTTTATTTGGACAGAGATTGCATGCATACATTTCTTGTGTCTAGTCTTAGACGCTGCTAGGCCTTGCCCACGCGCTTCCACGTCACCTACCCGGTACTCTCCGTTTAGGCTCATATGCCTAATGTGATGGTACACGTACTCCCGTCCTGCCATCTATTATACGTTTCGAGATATAAAGCTCGCAAAGTACACTCAAATTATCTTAAGCGAATTTCTGATATGCACCCCCCAGTTCTCTACGAATAGACGTTCATACGAATTCACGTCAATATGGCTGTCGTTTTATAGATATTCTAGAATAAAATGTTAATAGATGGATCGATAAATAAATAAAGGGTTTGCGTGATTTCAACAAAAACTTATACTTAAAAGAAAACGAACTGTCGTGATTTTCTGTTAATTTGTTTTAAGCGACCTAAATTTGATTCAAGGCAAACAGTTATAAATAAAACAATGGTTTGTTTAACTACTATTATTTGTGGAAATAACTTTAACAAGTTTTCTTTTTATAAAATCCTGAAACATATTACACGAACATAAATATCCGAATTATAAACATTTTTCCACTGGGGAGAGCTAATCTTCGCCGTTTAAAATGCCTTATTTCAGTTTTACATAGAGAATTTTTTTTTATTTACATTTCTCCATAAAACATCTGTCAAGGCTTAAAAGGATTGAGAATGGTACATAAGTCTCGCGACTTTCAAAAAACAAAATCATTGTTGCATTGAATATATGACTTGATCCATGAAGCCGATTAAAGTTGTGTCCATCACTATCTACATATTTGATAGTCTGTCTTAACCGTGCAGACAAATTTCGTATCGGCTGCGGACACTGGACAGGCGGACATTGACATAAGTAACTTCCAGTGTCCGGTGAACTGATGTCCACAGATTAAACAGCGAAATTCGATTCTATTCGCGTTATTTCTTAAATAACGCCATTGATTTGTCGATATGATCGAATAACGAGTTCGCGTCACGCAATCTGTCATCTTGGGTAATTACAACTTATGATGTTGATGATCTGAAAGGTAAGAATTACAGCTGATTTTATAAATATTTTAATTGTGACGTAATTTATTCGAGTATTGATTATGGTGTCAATTGTTATGCGAAAAAAAAGTCTTCTTTCTGCGGTTGATTTGCAAATGATTGATTTCCAAATTGCGATTAAATTATTAGTGAGTTGCTTGACTCCGACTACAGAGCAGCGGTGGCCCAGTGGAGACCCCGACTTACGAGTAGTAAGTCGTGGGTTCGAACCCTGCCAGGCGCATTACTTTGTGTAAGTTATTTCATCACCACTGCTCTCAAAACGGTGAAGGAAAACATCGTGAGGAAACCGGCATGTACTAGAACCAAAAATTCGCAGACATGTGACATCTACCAACCCGCACTGGGCCCGCGTGGTGGATTATAGCCCATTCCCTCTCATAGAGAGGAGGCCTGCGTCCCACATTAATAGGCTGATTATGTTTATATGCTACGCTATGCTTGACTCCGGCTTTGCTTACCCGCATATCAGGTTATTTAGATACGTTTTTTATGAGGTATTCTGTATCTTTATCTCTCTTATTGTATATCCCACTGTTCAACAAAGTTCTCCCTTTCCCTTTTTCACAAACGTCGATACGTTATTTATCGATAAATTCAAAACTATCGATTCAACTATCACATCACTAGCAGTAACCATGGGTGCAGCATCTCGTCCTAGATGCAAGCGATGTTACCTAAACAGCTGCTTATTTAAATGCATCTTATGTATTCATGCAAAAAATGAGAAGTAAGTACATAGTTGCAGCACTGCTCTCAAAATGGTGAAGGTAAGGTATATTGGTTTAGGTATCAAAAGTATTAACCTACATAAGCTCATCTAGTAGAAGATGTTCATATTCATGAGTATTCTACATATCTGCCTTTTTTTTCTGATGGGAAGTCATCAAATGATGTCCCCCACTCTGGGCGGAGCGGAAGGAAAACCCATCCATGTTCCTTCTTTGCCCTTTGTTTTCCAGGGCCGCGGTATCTCTTTCGAACAGTCCCGCAGCCCTACATGTCTGCCTTAGGTATACTTTCCCAACTAACCATGCAATGTGATTTATCTGTTATCATAAGTACCCTGCCCTGGAGTGTAAATGTGGTGTTATACCAAAACGATGGGACGCTTGTCTTAACATCGTGTCCTGCCTGTCCTGTTGTTTGTACATTACAGGAGCTGATGGACGCTACTGAAAGTACCAAAATCGTCGCCAAAATTTGGGCTGAATCCATTTAGATTGCCATCGACACGTTCTCATCTATCGTTTGTCAACAAAATCGAGGTCCAGACCAGGCCCATCGGGAAACAATAATTAAAATAACACCCCGTTTAAATTTAAAAGTCTGTCATCCTTTCATGATATAACATCACCCCATTAATCTTCGAAGGTTTAGGCAGAGGTACTGAGAAATTGCTCATGGAAAAATCCAATAACTGTTTGCGTGACCTGAAAATCGAACTCAGGACCGTCGTCGGCTCAGTAGCCGCTTGGAGCTGGAGCAACGAGACAACGTTCTCAATACAAGTATAACGCTAACTTAACTATTACCCAACAGTTCCCGTACGCGGCACTAAGTGACATCATCCAAGCTTATTTAACTTAAATATAACTTACGGCGCTGTTACAGTCACCATGATACTTATTTATAACTTAATCTTGGACTTAGAGGCTGCGTATCTAGAGGAGCGGAGCGATTTCAGAATTATTTTAAGTGTTATACAGCGTGTACCAGAAGTGTGTGGTCATATTTCTGGGTATGATTCACACCATCAAACTGAATAACTGTCTCCATGGGACCATGACAGAAATCGCGAAAAAATAAAAATTCCGAAACTTAAATACCTACTCGCCCCAAATGTACGGGACAGCTGACTTTTCCTCCTAACCTTTTTTATTGGGAAAACGTGTTGCTTTTTACGGGCAGCCCGAATGACATTGACAATCGAAACAACGCTTTCAATGACATCTTCTGAATTGTTATTATGTATTTACTTACGTAGTTTAAGCTAACCAACTGTTTGAAACAACCGGCCGGCGTGAAACGGTTATACAGACAGACACTATTACTTTATAATATCAGTAAGAAATTTTGAACGACATGGATGGATTCACGGCAAGTTGATCCCTGATTTAGATTACATCTCAGTGTGTCAGTGTTATTAGGATTTTATCACTAGGAATTTCTCAGTAGTACACCTGGACTTGTGCCTGCTTGATGGGTATGTTCTCTGTATCAAGTAACATCTCCGACACCCATTCTGGAAACTTTATTTTTTTCTTTATTTGCTTTTTAATTTGATAATACTGAATCAATGCAAAATTTGTTACAAACCCAGCCCGCTAGCGCTTGTGACCATGTCCGCTCCTTTACCTCCTTTAAGCACACAATGTTATTAGGGACACATAAATTATAATTTATAATAATTAACCGATTTGATGACAGAATTATGTTTCTGCCGATTTAATGTTGGAAATGGAAGGAATTGGGAAACGCCAGTGAGCAGCAGTGGGACAGTAATGGCTAACAAAAAACAAAAGTTGAAAATAATTCAAGGTACAGAATGTTGGGTAACACCTGACTGAGACTCGCGCAGACAGGGCAGAGTGGCTCAGAAAGATGAGGTATCCCAGCAGTGAGTGGGACAAGGCTGCGGATGATGATGATGTGATGACTTAACGCTTTAAAGGACAGGCCGGTTAAAAGATAATTTGAGGAGGTTCTTTGAAAGGTTGATCATTGTACTTTGAACTAAATAAGTATTCCTTTTTTTTGGCTGGTAACATTGAATTCTACACAAGCCTTATGTTATATACGAGTAATATCTCGTGACGGATCCAAAAATAAAAAGGGGAATACTTTTTATTTTTTTGTTTTTAATTTCAATGCAATGCCGGGATGAAACTAAAAACAAAAGAAAATACAGGGTGTAAACAGATCCTTCACGAAGCCTTCAACCAAGCATTACTTACATCAAACTAAATAACTTTATGCGAAATTCATTGCTGGGAAACGACTTTTTTTTGGGGTGAAAAATGACGTTTTACGGTAGGACTTAATGTAACGCACACAAAACATTGTGCTGATGGATGGATAGAATAGTACGGAGGTTGTGGACGTGTTCAAAATCTAACACTAAAAACAAGGATTAAAAAAAAAAATCTTGTGAAAAAGTTGTAACTTCGACTCCCAATATGTCCGTAACTAGAAGATTGCCAAGTACGGTCTAGAACAAAAAAATATCGCACGGACGGGGAGAACAACTGGCTTTCGGCTTCGTTAAGTGTTCCCTTTATTCTTCAAATCCTTATTGGTAATCTCAACAATATCGATCGAGTAGATGGACTAGCTTACACTGGTTTTATATCCACTGACGTACGGCCAACTGTACCTACATAAGAGTATTTGAATTGCAAAGCAGTAAGTTGCATATAATAATAAATATCAAGCAGACTCGCTAACTAATTATAAATGTATGTAATCTAATTAATAGCTTGTCTTGCAATTACTAATTCTGTAATTTGTTACTAAGGATTTATTTAGACTACTTCAGGTGTTGCGTTACTTCTTGAAGATTGATTCGAGCACTTCTTGTTACACGGGATGTTGTAGATTAGCATTTACCCGCGACTTCATCCGCATGGCCGTCGTCAATTCTCACACGGGGATGTAGCGGGAATATAGTACGGTATATCCTTAGTCTATTCTCTGTCTTTGTGGTCACCACCTACCTGTGTTTTTAGGGTTCCGTATCTCAAAAGGAAAAAACGGAACCCTTATAGGATCACTCGCGTGTCTGTCTGTCTTTCACAGCCAATTTACTCCGAAACTACTGGATCGATTGAGTTGAAATTTGGTACACATATGTAAGTCGGTGACCCAAAGACGGACGTGTAACGTAAATTAATGAATTTATAAACATCGGGGCCAGTTTTGTGGGGTAAATAAGAAAATGAAAAAAGAAAAGTTTTGCAAACTATTTATATCGTGTTACATATCAAATGAAAGGGCTCATTGTGAGTATCCCAAAAGTATTTATAATTTTAAGATAAATAGTTTTGAAGTTATTTAAGAAAATAGACGAAAATTGACCATTCCCCCCTCTTAACTCCGAAACTACAGGGCCGAAAATTTAGAAATAAATACAAAAGATAGTTCTATAGATTACAGGAAAACCTATAAGAAAGCTATAACAAAAAATAATAAAAAAAATTAAAGGGGGCTCGCCCACTACGATGGTACGGAACCCTTCATGCGCGAGTTCGATTGGCACTTGGCCGGTTTTTTAACACTACGGAATATTGAAACCACATTTCGCCAATTATTGTTTTAAGTCGCACATAATTAGTGATCGGATAGTCGGATGCATATTTACCTAAAGTTTGAGTGTTGACTAGTATGGAGCGCGCGTCAGTACGGAAAAAGACCCGGTTTATTTTATTCATTTTCTTATTTTACTTAAAATGAATTGTCATATTTACCATTTTGTCATTCGAATATTCAGCAGCAAAATTTAAAATCAAATAATTCTATTATTGATATTATTATAAAATAATTGTAAATTTTCGTGTTATTTTCAACAAATTTCTTGCCTTGTTTTAAATAAATAGATTTAAAATATTGATTATGCTTATGAGTACTACATTGTATAAACACTGTATTATTTATGGCATACTGCGATCTTGGGAAAAAAATGGCATTTTTAGAAGCCGCTTCTCTACTTTTGTACCCTATGCCAGGAAAAAAAATAACTTTAGGTAAATATGCATCCGAATATCCGATCTCTACACATAATAGACGGCAAGGCTGTTTAAATCATAACCACTCCTTTTCAAGTCGAATCGTAATCGAGTAAAAAGCAATTCATGAAGTTATAATTTTACATCACAAGTAAATAGCGTAAGAAGCTGCTCAATTATACCTAGCTGTTATGTACGTACATAAGGCGTGAATTTTTAACAATTTCAGCTGAAAAATTGATGTGTTCATCGGGCTTAACTTTTTTCTTCTTCAGGCGTAGTTCGGTGTATTCATTTACGCATAAAGTCTGTAGTTCTTATATAGGGTGTAACTAGACCCTTAACGAAGCCGAAAGGCGCTTGTTCTCCCCATCATTGCGGTCATTTTTTAACCTCCAACGCAAAAAGAGGGTTGTTATAAGTTTGACCGCAATGTGTGTGTGTCTGTCTCTGGCACCGTAGCTCTTAAACGAGCGAACCGATTTGGATTTAGTTATTTTTATTTGAAAGCTAGTTTCTTGCCGATGGTTTTTAAATACGTTTTAGCAAAATCGGTGCAGCCATTTACTAGTTATGGGGGATGAAAGTGGGTATGAAAAAACGAATATTTTCGAATATACCCAAGTGGGGTATCAAACGAAAGTGCAGTGCAGTCTACAACCCCCGTACTATACAATGCATCCATCAGCACAATGTTTTGAGTGTGTTACATTGAGTCCGACCGTAAAACGTGATTTTTTACCCCAAAACAAAAAGACGTTTCCCAGCAATTTTTGCGTAGAGTTACTTAGTTTGATGTACAGAATGCTTGGTTGATGGATTCGTGAAGGATCCGTTTACACCCTGTATACAGCGTGGAAAGTTAAAGCAGGCTCTACATCCGGTTAAACTGGAAGCTGACCCCAATATAGTTGGGGATAGGCCCTCTTAAATGGTAATGCTTGGTATTCCTGAGTCAATCAGATCATTATTCAACAATAAATAATATAACGCAGTCCTCATAAAGTATCTTTTACGAATTCGTTACAAAAAACAATCATCCATTACCAGAAAAACGTAAAACATACATAACTCATGAATTTTAATATTGTTGATTACTTGCTGTCGGTAATTTAGTGTGTTACATGTCTATTAGCGTCATGCTTAGACGCATTCAATCATTCAATACTAACACTACAAATGTAATTCGTCAGACAATTCGATTATTATTGAGGTTTAGACTAAAAGTACATCATCAGCTTATAATGTGCCAACTTCTAGGCTACAGAACGCCTCTCTGTGAGTACTGGACCATAGTCCAACACGCGGACCAAGTGGAGGTCTGTAGATGTCACAAGTCTTCAAATTGTTTGTTCTCAAACTTACTGGTTCTGTTAACTACAAACAACTTAAAAATTGCAAGTAATGTGAAACTGAAATGGGCGCCCGGAGTGGATTACGGCCGACTCACCTTCACAGAGAAGAGGCCTGAGTTCCAGCAGTAGCAATATTGTTGTCTGATTATGTAGATAATGTTATTTAAACTAAAGTTTACAACCGCCATCAAGCTTGAAAACTTCACTCTCTAACTAAACCAAAAAGCCAGTAAAAGTGAACATTAAAGCTCTCGTTAACCGTACAAGCATTTTCGTCGACAGATCGCGCGAACGATATCGCAAGCTATAAGCTGTAAATTATAGCGATACACATCTAGTGTGCGAGATTTTATCTTAACGTTCTTGAAGAGCGCATGTGTAAAGTAATGTTGATCTTTATCGAAATAAGACCATATCTGCCGTTTGCCCAATGAGCTGTGAGCTAACCACTATATGGAGCCCTGATACAGCCAGCTGGCAAGCCGGTGGATCTCGGAAAAAAAGATGGCGAAACAAACTGGATGAAACCAATAACATGTGGTCTAAATTAGCCCTGGATTGCAGAAACTGGAAGTGATGCGGAGAGGCCTAGGAGACCACGAGGATGATGCAGGCTAGGAGTAACAGTATCGAAATAAGACCGAATCCCCCTTCAATGGATGGCCACATTAGTCGTGATAAAAGCCACTGTTGCCAAGTGTTTCTGGGTTTTCCTACAGGAATTTTATGGTAGCCCGGAGACTGGTTTCATGCCCTGATGATGGCAATAAGCTTGCCTCCTTCGGGAAAAACAGACGTGATGTTATGTTATGACCACATCACTGCAGCGATGTGTTTGCCGACAGTGAGTAAAGCTAACAGCTAGTCCACTGATGGACGCTGCCGTTTTCAGAGAAGCTTATAGGTTTTGGGTTCAAAACCCAGGCAGGCATACAATGCATTACCCCTACTCTATAAACGGTTAACGAAAACATCATGAGGACACCGGCATTTTCAATTTTCGGCATGTACCATCTGCACTGAGCCCGTGTGGTAGATAACAGCCCACTCCCTCTCACGTAGAAAAGGCTTGAGCCTCAGCAGTGGGAAAATACTATTTCAATAATTAAATAATAGTATCCTACTCTAATTTAGTGCACTCATTACCGTTATAAATTATGCCAATCATAATCCCCATATCTATAGCATTGCCTCGCTCCACACATACATCAAAGCTTAATTTCGCAACTGCCAGTAACAATGTCTAGCGAGCGAATAAATTCGCGCGTAACTATACACTGTGAGTCTGTTCATGTGTGTGGTGTGAGCGATAAGCGGTAGCGGGAGTCAAATTTATCTCGCACAATAATGTGGTCAGTTCTATCTTCATATCCGTTTGGTCTGAACATCATCATCATCTGCCTAGCCTTTTCCCAACTATGTTGAGGTCGGCTTCCAGTCTAACCGGATGTAGCTGAATACCAGTATTTTACATGGAGCGACTGCTTATCTGACCTCCACAACCCAGTTAGTACTGGGTAATACGATACCCCTTGGTAAGACTGGTTGTCAGACTTTTTGGGCCACTGACTACCTATAACGGCTGTCAAAGATCTACAAATGACACCCGGGACCAACGGTTTAACGTGCTTTCCGAGGCACGGAGGAAACTCGGTATGTAATGGGTGGTCACCCATCCACAGACCAACCTAGGCAAGCGCGGCTTAACCTAAAGATCGATCCGAGCGGCTGTTATTACTTAGCCACGAGCTCCTCCGTTTGATCTGAACAAAGTCCATAATACGTGTGTTACCTGTTGGCCACGAGTTACACGCTCAAGTGACTGCGGAGAAAACAAACGAATGAAGCGGTTTATAGCATGCAACAGGTCACCGAACGACACTCACGCGAAGGACGCAAGTCCCGCGCGTGCGTGTCGTTTGACGCAGATCGCGTCACAAGACGCACCACCCGTGGGTGTGACCGGGGCCTTAGTATTAAAAGAACATTATTTATACTCTGGTCGGTACGTGTGTTTAGGGTTCATGTCCTAAATGAATGCTTTATCTTTCCACATTTTTTGCAGTCAGACCTGTCTGACGCAGATTCATCTGTTCGAATTGATATCTCCACATATCATACTCTTAAGTCTTATTTTCTGTTACTAAGTTACTACCTTTACGGAAGATACCACACAATCGTTGCTGAACGCCCACAAAGATCTTTGACGCGTGATCGTTAGCAGCGCTCTCTGTCAACGTCATTCTTGCGTCAAAAGCTTGTCTCATTTCAGCAACGAAGTATTAAAACTGTCACTCTGGTACAAGTGACAGTAACGACGCTCTTCAAAGCCAAACCTTGTCCAAAAACTCCTTGGGTCATAATAATAAATCGGCCAAGTACTGTAAGCTAACCTGTTTAAGCTTTTGCCTTGAGTCCTGTTGAAAGTCCAGCCCGTGTCCAGCCGAACGTAATGTATTATAAGTCTTTGGTCTAGCCAAACTAATCAAGTCAGCAGTCGCCATCTATCGGCTAAACTCCGTAACTGGAGTGCGATACTCCATGGGTTTGGAGCCACGAAATCAGCAGCAATAGAACGGACGAGGCAAAAGGAGTATCTAAGGATCGTAGATCGTAATCGTTCTGTAGTTTCTGCCTACCACCGTTTATATATCGATATATCGATAAAGGCGTGAGTTTATGTATGTATGTAGAACAATTATTTTCTCGCCATAGTCACGAAGTATCAAGACCATTGGGGTCCCGGAAAAAGTAGCTTATTCAGAAAAAATCTTCTAAAATTCTAAATCGGCGAATGAACCTCGCAACTAACATCGCAAAACTTCTCGTGCATATTCTACGTAGCAGTGGACGGTCGACTTTGTTCTTAAAAAAACCTTATCATTACAATATTACGGCCGACTTCATGGCCTATCCTCGGACCATAAATGTTAACTGAAGACTGCATCATAATGGACTAGTGAAAGTGTGTTAACGCTTACTGTGTACATTAGAATGGATGACGTTCCCAGTTCGATCCCGAACGTGGAACCATCGTTTATAGCTTTTAAATATGGCTGGTAAGCTTTGTTTATGTTTTGTCATTTTAAAAAAAATATTTAATATGTACCTCTACCTATTGCACGGAATTGCCTAGCTTAGAAAAGGCAATAATGATATTCGTAGCGCCGAAAGTGCGTTGAGTGAACAACTTCTGTTTTCGACCACCATTCAAAGCCGTCAGTTTCTAAATGTCATTTTTGGCGTAGTACGCAACGAGTAGAATACCTATACAAAAAGGAAGTAATACTTTCTATTGGTATAAGTAGTACTTTCTGTTTGAGTACATTCGAGTAATCAGTGATACTCGGTTTGTGTGGAAAGTAAAAGCAACATCTCCTAAAGTGCCCCGTGAAGAGGCGAAAGATGTACGCGTCGAGTGTTTAAAAATAACCATTAATTTAAACTTCAATATTGTAAAATTAGCAGCGGTGGCCCAGTGGTGGAGACCCCGACTTACGAGCAGTATGTCGTAGGTTCGAACCCAGCCAGGGGCATTACTTTGTGTAAGTTATTTCATCACCACTGCTCTCAAAACGGTGAAGGAAAACATCGTGAGGAAAACGGCATGTCCTAGAACCAAAAATTCGTAGACATGTGACATCTACCAACCCGTACTGGGCTCATAGAGAGGAGGCCTGTGTCCCAGCAGTTGTCCAATGTTCCCACATTATAGGCTGATTATGCTTACTGTAAAATTTACACTTATCCAGGCCAACAGGTCAATACAAAATCAACTGATAATTATCAATCATTATCATCACCAATTAACTCGCTAATCGCGCTAATAATGGCAATATACTCCACGTCGTTAACAACTGCGTGCGCGCACGAGCAAGCAACCTGGACGTTTACAAAACGGTACGCACCACAAACCCATATTATGCTGAGTATGTCAACTCGCGTAGCGCAGATCTACTACCAAAGAACTGGATATGACAAGATAATATACAGGAAAAATATGGCAGATGAGACCTGCTCCCGTAGCATGACCACCGTAGACAAGGATTTCTTTGACGGAAGATTCGACTAAATGACAGATTGTGTCGACACAATGACAGATTTCTTTGCACTATCTGTCATTTTGTCGATCTTCCGTCAAAGAAATCCTTGTCTACGGTGGTCATGCTACGGGGGCTGGAGTGAAAACGTAGCGTAGGCGCCCTCTGCTTGATGGATTGATGCTCTTAAAAAGATTGTTGAAGCAAGGAAAACCTGCTCAGGCGGAGATTTATACATGCCAGTTAATATCATGTCCTGCATGCCCTACTGTCTGCGTTACAAAAGCTAATGGACGCTAGTACGGGCCGAATCAATTAAGATTGCCATCGACACGCTAAGAAGAAGTACTAACATAGTCTCCAACCGACCAAAAAGGTAAATTGTACACAGAATCCCTTGCCATATCCAGCGCAGATGTTATCTGCGGCCACGTTATGGCCATTAGAAAGGCGGTGAGTGGGTACTGGACAGTGGCCGGCGCCCTTCACTATGGATGAGCGTGGCTTGTGCGACTGAGGGAAGCGAGATGTAGCCTTCGCTCTTACTGGCAACGCACAGCTTTAGCTACTGAAAACATAACATCACGCGTGTAATCCCCGAAGGGTTAGGCAGAGATCTACCTAATAGTACACCCACATGACAGTTTGCCCGGCCCGGGAATCGAACCCAGGACCTCATGCTCAGCAGTCTTGCTTGCAACCACTAGACCAGCGAGGAGGCAGTCACCACTGAAAAATCTACACTAATACTAATTGACCCCACAGACTCTTGCTCTGGCCCAATATTTTCGGTATCTTGATAACAGCGCCACCAACAGGTCAAATTATAATGGGTGTAAAAGTACCCTTAACGAAGCCGAAATGCAGTTGTTCTCCCCACCATTGCGATTTCTTTTTGTTCAAGACTTGTATACCATACCTAGGAACCTTCTAGTTCAGAGATGGTTTTTTTAAATTTGTTATCAATTTCAGTATTATAACTTTACTTTCAATATCTTCACGTCCCCCGTACTATTCAATCCATCCATCAGCACAATGTTTTGAGTGCGTTACATTGAGTCCTACCGTAAAACGCACCCCAAAAATAAAGTCGTTTCCCAGCAATAATTTTTGAGTAGACTTACTTAATTTGATGTACAAAATACTTAAAAGCGAGTTTCTTATTCTTAAAGACAGGTATAGTATGTGGCCGTGGTACATTTTTAGAAAAAGTGCGGTATATGAACGAATTCTCTGTCAGTCGACTATCGAGTATATCGCCTTGCTACTGTCTTTGTGTAGGGAGGCGATATGAAATGGCCATTATTTTGGCAGGAGAACACAGTACATCCAAAATTTCTGAAAACATGGTAATCCAGCACATAGGCTTATTGCGGGTTAGTAAATATCTTTTGGTCGCAAGATTCTACGAATTGCAAGATTCCCTAAGATGTCTTACCTCCACCGTTTACGAGCTGCGGTGATGAAATAAATTGATTTAAGTGCGATGTTTACCTGGTACCGATTCCACTACGCTACATAATAATAATGCAACACCACTCTCGTTCGTATTTGGTGAATGTATTTGGTTCACGAGTCCTAAATCGCGACTATCTGCTCCGAAAACAGCAACGTTCTCTAGATCTTCAGTGTCCAGTTGTATGTAAAGCGTGGGAACAGGGCCAGCCGTACGCCTCTGAGTTATGACCATCGCCATTGCGACATGGCCTGTAACTTAGCTAAAGTAGCTGAACAGTTTGCGGGAGAGAACATTTGTAACAAGATGTTGTTACAATAGCGATTTTGTGTTTAATATTTGACTAGAATTAAAGGAAGCTGTGTTGAAAGTTATTTTGGTACAATACCGTCCCTGAAGTCGCTGTCGTACTGTATGGTGTCGGACGTAAAGAATAGCACCACCCCTTATCTTCCCGTGGGTGTCGTAAGAGGCGACTAAGGGACTTAACAGAGAATGGGCAGCAGCGTTCTCTGTGTTTTTATAACAACTGTACTGCGATCGCCAACCCGCCTGCCAAGCGTGGCGATTATGGCAAAACCCCCCCTTTGGGGGAGGCCTATGTCCAGCAGTGGACGTCTTTCGGCTGAAATGATGATGATGAGTCGCTGAAGGGTTCGACAGTGGTGTATTTAATAGTACACCCAGATTTCACCAGTTATGTTTTAGTCCCATGTACTAGGGGGCGAGCCTATTGCCATCAAACGGGCGTGAATCCAGACTCCGTGGCTGCTACTGAGAAATTCCTTGGAATCGAAACCAAGACCTCACGCTCAGCAATCGTGCTTGCCACCTCTAGACCAAGGACAACAATACAGTTACTTTATAACATAACAACACGCCTGTTTTCTGCGTTAGGTTAGGCAGAGGTGATAAATCTGCCTGGCCATACGCAATCACTACCGTACGGTTTTTTTTACCGGCTGATGGCAATAGGCTCGCCCCTTACTACATGCGACTTAACCATAACCGGCGAAATGTGTAGGATGTACTATACGTACACTGTACAGCTATGATTAATCCTTCCGGGATAACAGGCGTGCTGTAATGTATTGTGCGTAGCTTAGGTTATCGTCTAGTTACTTCGATTCAGCAATAAGTAGGTAATAGACCAATATTATTTTCGATTGACGTATCCATGCCGTTTAGCGATACCGATTACTTCCTATTTCAAACTAACATCAACACCCGCTAAGTAATCGACACTAATGTCCAATTTGCACATATTAAAGATACTTAAATAACTAAATTATTAAGTGTCGTCATTAAAATCATGTACATATTGATCGTGTAATGGACGTCCGCTTGAGTAATTTGTCAATTATTGCTTGTAGTGTAATTAGGCTTAGATCCTGAATTTTGCCAAATCGATGTTACACTATTAGAATAATGAAGGTTACATCCAGTCTGGGGTAATTGACCGCCATAATGCGCACAGGTAGACGCCAGCCAGCACATCAGGTTACCCGAAACTGTCAAGTTTCCCTAATCAACCTTGAACCTAATACTTTAGCGATAAAGTTGAAAATCTCTTAAAGAAATTTGACAGATTTTAGTAGCTTGATGTGCTGGCGTCTGTAAAATGTTTTTTTGAGTCAAGTTACATATTAAAAAAAAACATCAAAAACATGCTTGTTTTTTGTATTATACCATGTTTTTAAGCTAATAAATATTATTTTAGTCTATTATACAGTTATTTTAGTGCAAATAATATTGTTTAATGACTAGATATTTTTTTTTTTAAGATTATAAAACTCGCTCTTGATGGGTAAATCAGGTGTTAAAAGGCGTCTCTCGCGCCTAACGCAAATTCGACTCCTGTTTCAAGCCCTCCTTACGAAGCAACAGAGGCTTGATCGCAAAAACTATCGAGTCAATAAATACCTTTTAATCATTGTCTTCAAAATTGGCTCATCATTTTAGGTAAAAAATCTTTTATTTTCTTGATCTGATTGCAATCGTATCGTCAATTATCCTGGTTTTTGCTCTCAAAAAATACATATTATCCATCAATAGGTTTGTGTTATATCGGATGTTAATGAAAGGGCAATGTTGAGTGACACTTAAATATAAAAAAAAATCATAAAATAAACCTAAACTTAAAATTATTAGTATAGACATAGCCTGATGAAATGAAGGATTCGCATGTTAGATTATGGGCCGATGCCTGCCAGGGCTGCGGGACTGTTCGAAAGAGATACCGCAGCCCTGGAACACAAAGGGCAAAGAAGGAACATGGATGGGTTTTAGTCAGTACAAGTCTGACACTCCCTTCCGCTCCACCCAGAATGGGGGTCATTTGATGATTTCCCATACGAAAAAAAAATGGTAATATGTATATATACATACAGGGTGGAACATGGACATTCAGGCATGTTTCTATGTGGGGGGATCAGAATGATGTACTGAATACGTGGTTTTCGCGTCGGTGTCCCTTCCACCCTAACACTGGCTATATTTGGATTAACTTTTCGGAGAATACAGACCTGATTGTTTATTTCCTTTAATGGCTACTAAATACAATTAAGAAAACAAACATAGCCTCACTGAGCACACTGAGCAAAACATAGCTCAGTGAATCGCGTATCGTGGAAAGTCCGAATTAATGGCACAAATTGATAGTCTGTAAATGTAACACTATTAAGGCGTCGCTCCACTGCTGCTCAAAGCTAAGCTTCGCACATAAAATAAAAATGAAGAATCCCAAAAGTTAAAATACAATATGAATCTGAGACTAACAATGTAGGTATACTAATGTTAGATGCCTGTACTAGGATAATCCTGTATCACACATACAAACACACACGTATTTAGCATCGATTGACAATGTATGCGGGATCGTCCACTGCGTGCCACGCCCACACTATGCACGGATGCGCGCGGCAACAAACAAATGAGCCGCGCAGCTAGCAATCTCCGTGCACATCCTATGTTCGAGTAGCAGTGGACGGTCGACTTTACAGTAGTATTCTAATTCAGGCATGTATCGACTGATTTAAGAGCTGCAACTAAGGGAGACATATAACATTACATCACGCCTACATTTCCGAAGGGCCTTGTTTCAACCGCACGTAATAAAAGTCGTTTTTATTGCCATAAACAGCACGTCTAGATTGAAGGTTCTTATAACACTTTGTCTGACCTGGTTCATCAGCCGACTGTCTTTTCGCAACTATGTTGGGGTCGACTTCCAGTCTAACCGGATGCAGCTGAGTACCACTATTTTACATGGGGCCGATCTGACCTCCTTAACCCAGTTAGTACTGGTTAATACGATACCCTTTTGTCTTATACTGACCCTACCCCCCCCCCCCCCCTTACCTTTTGTCTTTTGGCTCGTCTTGGGTATTGAACTCAAGACGAGCTTAGTAGTTGTGCTAGCGAACAGTAGATCAAGGAGGCTGTAACTACAGTGAAAAGACTGAAATAAATCTCCATGCGATGACTTCAATAAAATGGCTTTTATGGTACAGATATTGCCAAGAGTGGAACTACACAGATAATTGGAAAATCATAAGTACTAAGCTTAGCGTTGAGCACCCCACTCAAGTTAAACTCAAAAAAAAAAGAAAAAGAGTCGTCAATCACATGACAGACTAAAAAACCTCTAATTGAACCATAGACTGACCGATTGACGGAGCATTTTCCCCGCCTTTTTGTACGTATCGAGTCTATGCGTGGCTAGGGTTGTCAAACAGCAACGAAATACTTCACATTTTTTTTTCTTGGGTTCATTCGAGATGTTGACTGAATGCCATAGAAGTTATTTATGGCCGTAAAACAACGACAAACTCACACATCACCGTTATCATCACACATCTTTTTTACAATATGGAATGCAAAATATATGAAATTGAAATTGAAATTGAAATCATCGTCATCAGCCGAACAGCCAAAAGACGTCCACGGCTCCATAGGTCTCACCTAAGCGTCGCCACGTCAACCGGTCGTGCACTTCTCGAATTCTGAAGATACTTACTATCTTCATTTCACAGGCCTCCCATAAGGCGGATCGATGTCCATCTTCTGGGTGGTTTTCTAACACAGCGTCTTTCGTTACTGGGTCGCTACTCCAGAACCTTTAGACCCCATCGGCCAAATGCAAGCTAGATGCCTTGCCCACTGGCACTGTTCCGTTTAGCAATTCTTCGGGTTATTTCGGTTACCCTAGTTGCCTTGCGGATCTCTTCATTTCTGACATACACATGTCTAGTCCTTACTAGAACCTCGACACATTTTGCCGCTTCTTCTTTCAAAACCAGTTATTTTGCTTTTGAGGAGCTTGTGACGAAAATTTTATTAGCCGCACGGATCGATCTTCAAGTTTAGGCCACGCTTGTCAAGGTCGGTCTGTGGATGGGTGACCATCCATTACATACAGAGTTTACACCGTGTCTCGGAAAGCACGTTAAGCTGCTAGTCTCGGCTATCATTTGTAGATCTTCTTCGATCAGATCAGTCGTTACAGGTAGTCAGTGCTCAGAAAGTCTGACAAACAATGTTACCAAGGGGAGTCCTATTACCCAGTACTAACTGGGTTGGTTTGAGGTCAGATGGGTAGTTGCTCCATGTAAAATACTGATAGTCTGCTGCATCCGATTTACAACATAGTTCGATAAAAAAGGCTAGGCGGATGATGATATTTTGTGAACACAAAACGTTTCCTTCCTAGATAATTTGTTAAATCAATTAAACATAATGGTCACCATTTAAGGCAATATATGTACAAGTATGACACAAACATCAACACTTTTTTGCTAGTTTGTGCTGAACCTTCGTAAAATACCGGGTCAAAAAAAATATTAAAAAAAAAACTTTTTTGCAAAAAATAAAACCGACTTAAAAAACACAAAAAAGTGAAAAATAATATAGCTTCTGAAGCCGGTGACTTTTGTTTGATTGATTTAGTTTTTTGTCACCGACTTCTGAAGCTAAAGTTATTTTTCGCTATTTTGTGTTTTTGAAGTCGGTTTTATTTTTTGCAAAAAAAGTTGTTTTTTATTTTTTCATTTTTAGTTGTAATTTCGTATACAAATATTTGCTATGCATTTATTTTACATTGTTAACAATACATTTCATGGTAATAGGCTTATTCCCAATAAATTGGAACTTAACATACCTAACTGTCAAAATGTGGGTGTACTGTACACATCTGCGTACCCCTTTGGAGCATACAGGCGTGATGTTATGTTACGATGTTGTGTAAACAATAAACATCCAAGCAATTGCAGCAATCACGACAGATTTGCTGTCTATTATTGAAGAGTTCCGTTCCATATCTCCGATGCCCATTATCAGATCATGACAATATTTCTATGGGACCAACTTGGGAGTATACTCTTTCGAACAAAAATAATTTTTCAAAATATATTTTTGAAGTCGGTTAAAAAATTGATTCGATGATTCCTTTGGGGGCCGAACAAAAATGGAATCATTTTTTTCTTTTTGATTTCTACCATCACGTGTGACGAATTTTCCTAACAAATTAATTTGACTCGAGCTTGAGAATAGCGCGTGCCAATGCCAGCAACACGAAGAAGACTGCTCTATAAGTTACATTTTAACAGTTTAAAATTTTCGAGCCCACTAAAAGTCTGAACCCAAAGCCCTAGCTTAACCAGTCAACTACTTTAAACGGTATGTACCAATAAGAACGCAGTTCCCTTTGTCGCGTTGCGCCGACATAGCTAAATTGCGCCATAACAAAAAATATGCCATAGAAAATGTTCATACAGAAGATCTGCTCCGAACGATTGAAGAATGAAAACCTTACCGTACAATCGTAAATATATTAAATGTTATGCAAAATATTTAGTTTTAGTTTTGCGAAAAAAACCAAGGCGTGAATGCAGCACCGCCCTCCCGCAAAAATATGCACATACAGGAAAAGCTATAATAATTAGCATGCCATACACCCAAACCCATATTCGACACGTGTTCGCCCCTCCACGGGGCACGGCGGACTCGACGACTACTTGTGCGCCTGAGCGGTCGTCGAGTCGACATCTCCTGTCATACGTAGATCTGGTCATAAACGCACAGCACAGTACTACGCACCTTGCTTTCTGAGGAACTTTACCAATAAGATCATATGTATGTCCTCAAAGGGCGTCCCATCTCCACTTTTCCACTCAAATCCTTGTAAATATCTTCTGTTAGTCGCCTCGCAGTGCTCCTCCCAGCTAACTGATCTGAACTACTCAAACAAAAGTTGTAGAACGTTCTAAACCATGAACCTTCTAAGCTTTTCTTTATTACGAACGTGCATTAAGGCATCGATCGCCGGCGATATAAAAACGAATGCATTTCGCTCATTGGCGTGGTAGGTGAAAAAATGGCGGGTAATTGTGTTAAAGGTTGTGTGCACTTATATGGTTTAAGGAGAAGGCTTTTTTCCAGGATTTTCTAAGCTGCCGAGGCCAGGATATACAAATCTAGCTTTTTCTCTCTTCTTCGCTCGCTTAAAGAAAACAAATCAAAGTATTTGTTTTGAACATGCCACAAGTCACCGCGATGCAACTTGTCGTGCGATAGACGGAAACAGGTGTCGCGTGGCGAACGCGATTGTCTTGACGCAAGACAATCGGTCGGATCGCCTGTGGTCATGAATGGGGCGTTAGTGCGGCCAAGGCTTGACTATTTGAACGAAAAGATTCTGTCTCATTATGACGTCATTTGCACAGTTATTTACTTGTCTAACTAAAGTTTATTTGTATTGTTTTCAGGTGGTGTCGCTCCCACTTCATCCAAGATCGTCAGGGAAGGTGAAACCACATCTACGGAACTGATATTTGAGTGAGTTTCATTATTTAAATAATATCTCCTCTTCATAAAAACGGAGCATAAAAACGATAAAATTTTTTTTTAGTATGGGCCCCACAATACCCCACCCGCTTATACAGGGTGTAAACAGACCCTTCATGAAGCCGTCAACCAAGCATTCTAAACATCTAATTAAGTAACTTTACGCAAAAATTATTGCTGAGAAACGACTTTTTTTTCGGGTGAAAAATCACGTTTTACGGTACGATTCGATGGAACGCACTGAAAGCATTGTGCTGATGGATGGATTTAATAGTACGGGGTTCGTTAAGGTGTTTAAAGTAAAAATCTTACATTAAAAACATGTATTTACAAAACTTAAAAAAAAGTTGGAACTTTGACCTCCAATATCTCCGTAACTAGAAGGTTCCCGAGAGAGAGCGAGAGAGAGGGGTCTAGAACAAAAATCACAATGACGGGGAGAACAAGTGCCTTGCGGCTTCGTTAAGGTAGGTACCTACTGCCAAATTATTATTATCAATGAGCTCAAAACATCGCTGAAGGCGCGCGCGTGACGGTGATCACGTTTTTGTGCGGACAACCAGGTAACAGAAGAAGCCTATAACTTTGTGATTTTTCATGATACAGTTTTGAAATTTTGTACATAGATTCTTTACATAAAAATACTAGACACGTGTTTCAGGTTTCGCATATACTAAAACTAATGTTGTATACATCCGCATTACCAGATGCATCAAAATCAGTGATAGCCTAGTGATGGGACCATCGGACTGTTCTATTATTTTATCGGCACCCATACCCTTAAAACGAAAAAACATTATGAGGGGGCCTACCATGACGTCTTATAGCAGGAGTAATTCCAGTGTGGAAAGGAAATGGCGCTAGACGACCTGTATAGCTCTGTCTTTTTCCCACACTGGAATTACTCCTGCTTTAACACGTCATAGTAACCCCCCAGTAATACTGTTGTATCCCCACAACCATCACTACATATTATAAATTAAAGACCCGCGCGGGCAGAGGGTCTGTTTGTTCGGGGTAAACTCAGGGACTACTGAACTGATTTTGATACGTTTTTTTACCAATACAAAGAGGGATTAGCTGAGAAGAATATAGGCTATAATTTAAAAACATTTTGCGATAGAAAGCTACTTGAATGAAGATATTTGGAATTAAGACAGAAAAAATATTTCTTTCGTTGCGTGCGCTGCTTAAATAGTACGTACAAGTTACACGAAAATAATGTATGAGGGAATTATTTCTCTTAAAAAGGTCTAAAAAAAAGTCCGCGACAGCATATGCCTATCTTTTAATATTGACTCACAATAATCATTTTTATGATTTTAAAATTTTGTAAAAAGTAATGCTTTATTTGCGAAAGTGTTTTTACCGACATAGTATTAATCCTTATCAAAATAAATATGTTAGTCACCTTTAGTGTTTAATTTTGACTAAAATTGCTCCTCACACCATTTCATTTAAATGAATATCATAGGATGCAAATAACTCGCGCAACAAAATAAAATAATAACGACGAAGAGAGCCATTGCAAGATGACTCTCTATGAGAAAGTACGCTATATGAAGCTGCAATATGGTGTCCAGCACAGTCAACAACATTATATAATTATAATGTTGCTGTATAACATAAAATGTCGCCTGTATTTCCCAGAAGGGGTAGGCAGACGTGTACCATTAATAGTACACCCACATTTTGCCAGTAATGTTTAACTCCCATGTAATAAGAGACGAGCCTATTACCATCAATCGGTCACATCCAAGCTCAGGGCTACTACTGAGAAATTTCTAATTGAAAAACCCAATAACACTGCCCGATCTGGATCCAGGACCTCATGCTCAGCAGTAACTTTTCCGACCATTAGACCAACGACGAAAATCGCTCACAAAATTAACTATCTTCATATCGTTTTGTCAAATCAATGATCCTTGGCTCCTGGTAACAGCATTGCGAAATAATAACTGAAAACATTTGCAACCCCTACGACAAGAACTTTCCGCACGAATGAACAGGCCATTTAAAGTGTGTCTTTTGAATTCCTAAAAAAAAGTTGTTAACGACTCGGTAATTTCATCAATTCACAATAACCGTTCCGTGCTATATTACTGACCCACAAATGAAGCCATGAGTCTAACCTACGGTGCTCAGACCTGGTAGGACATTACGATATGCACTAGAAGAATAGACCTACCAGAGCACCCTTGCAGATAGGCAATAAGAAACAATTGTATTCCCTGAGTCGTATGTCGTATGTAGTGAATGCCAGCATTTTACATCGAGCGTACCTGACCTCATCAACTCAGGTACTGGAAAATACGATACGCCTTGATACGGATGACAATGGTTGACAGACTTTCGGGTTTCTACCCGTGTGACTGTCGAAGCTTGCGGATCAGGAGCTCGGTACTCTTGTGGTAGCGACTAATCTCACGAAGGGCCACAGTGCCGGGCCTGTAGCGATGAGGTTTCTTAACGCCACCGGTGGCCGGTGCACTCTTGCGCGCAGCTTTGGAGGCGAGCTGCTTCCTCGGAGCCTTACCACCGGTGGATTTACGAGCGATCTGCTTGGTACGCGCCATTGTAAACACGGAACGAAATACGAGGGCGGGTCAATAAGTCCGTGACTTTTTGAATTTCTGACCACTTTACTGAAACAGCAACACTGCTCCTGTCAACAGGCATCTGTCAGTTGACTCCTGTCAAAATTTAAACTTGCTGCGTCAGTTAGTTTGTGTTTGACAGCTATTTTTATCAGACTACTCACTAATTTGAGGAGAAAATGGAAAAAAGTGAATTTCGTGTGCTTATTAAGCATTATTTCTTGCGAAAAAAAACCATTACCGAGACCAAGGCTAAGCTTGATAAATACTATGGGGACTCTGCACCATCGATTTCAATGGTAAAAAAGTGGTTTACTGAATTTCGTTGTGGCCGTACAAGCACTGAAGATGCCGAACGTCCTGGACGCCCAGTTGAGGTCTCTACACCCGAAACAATCGAAAAAATTCACGATATGGTGTTGACCGACCGAAGATTGAAAGTGCGAGAGATTGTGGAAGCCGTAGGGATCTCGCATGGCTCAGTGGTTTCAATTTTGAATGATCACTTGGGCATGAGAAAGCTTTCCGCAAGATGGGTGCCGCGTTTGCTCACAGTCGACCACAAACGCAATCGTGTAACAACTTCACAGGAAGCTTTGGCGTTGTTTAATCGCAATATGGAGGAGTTTTTGCGCCGTTTAGTAACCGTGGACGAAACATGGATCCATCACAACACACCAGAAACCAAACAACAGTCAAAACAGTGGGTTTCTAAGGGTGAATCGGCGCCAAAGAAGGCCAAGGTGGGTTTGTCAGCCAATAAAGTTATGGCGACTGTTTTTTGGGATGCACGCGGGATAATCCACATTGACTACCTTCAAAAGGGAAGAACAATCAATGGGGAATATTATGCCAACTTATTGGACCGATTCAATGACGATTTGAAAAAAACCGACCTCATTTGGCCAAGAAAAAAGTTCTTTTCCACCAAGACAATGCAAGGGTGCACACATGTGCAGTTGCCATGGCAAAAATCCATGAATTGGGCTATGAATTGCTCCCTCATCCGCCCTATTCTCCAGATTTGGCTCCGAGCGACTACTTCTTGTTCCCAAACCTGAAGAAATGGCTTGGTGGAAAAAGATTTGACTCCAATGATGAAGTCATCTCGCAAACAAAGGCCTATTTTGAGGACCTCGACAAATCATTTTTTTTGGAAGGGATAAAAAAATTGGAGAAGCGTTGGACAAAGTGTATAGAGCTCAAGGGAGACTACGTTGAAAAATAAAATTATTTTTTTATCAAAAAATCTGTGTTTTATTCCAAAAGTCACGGACTTATTGACCCGCCCTCGTAATAACAACAACTAACAGAAAAACGACCTGCACGCTTCGAACGTACAAGAGCGAATAAAGAAGGCGCAGCAGTATCGGGCCTTATTTATACCCGTGGCACGGTAGTGGCAGGGGATCAGCGTAACGTACTTTTCGAGAGACGGAGGTACCTCGATATGAAATGTATGGCCACCTATCCGCGGACTGTACCTCGGAAATCGTTGCTTAATTTCGAAGATCGACCTGTGCGGCCATTATTATTTAGCCACGAGTCCTAACCTACGGTGAACCTGGTCGCTCACTGAGTTGCAAAGTTCCGCCTTGGAGTTTGTCGAAGTAGCAATGGGAAGCAGCATTTTGGGGTAAAAAGTCAAAACAGCGTTCAAAACACCACACTGTCTTCTGCAACGGGAATAATGGACGTCGGTAAAAAGCTGCTAGGCTGATATGGTAGTGGGCGACTCAGAAAGGAATGGAGAGACGTAGACTGCGACGAATAACGCAGGAAAATAATTCTTAGAACGAATTGGGGAACTCTTTGCTCAAAAGTGGGACAGTACTGGCTAAATAAAGGAAAAGGGGAGTTTGAGCAAGACAAGGTAAAAACACAATCAACAACCACAAAAACAACAACAACAATCAACAACAACAACAACAAACTTAAAAATAACTTTGTTTCGATTCCAAATACATTGGGTATTCAGAACACATCGACGAAGTCACTTCATTAGTCCAGAAGAGACATGATAAAAAAAAAAAAAAAAGTTTATTTCAATTACAATGGGCGTTTAGATACATATTATTGGAGGTCACCTTTTAAGCAAGGAATTGCTTGTATTAGGAGACTCCGCAATTCCACTTATCATATTTTTTATGTAATTGAAATGTAGACAATGTAAACATGCAAGACTAAAAATAAAAGGGGTAACTTAAAATTATACAAACAGCTCTGCAAATGAATGAGCGTTATGCAGAGAAAAGGCCAGATTGCGCGTGTACGTGTGGTATGTGTGTCACGAGTGAGTGTGTGAGTGAGTATGGGTGCGAGTGTGAACATTGAATAGTGAGGTTGTGTGGTGTATGAGTTATAATAAACAATGCTTAGTTCACTTATCCCAATTAATATCTGATCGCATTTTTTATTGCATCACATTGCACTATCACTTATTTACTAAATTAAATCCCGACTAGCAATATTACCCACGGACTTTCATTTTCAACTCAAATGACTCCAGACACATGGCTAGACATAGAACGTCACCTAGATTGCCCTAACTGTTCAATATCTTTCACACAACCAATTGAATGTTGCTGGCGCGTTTAATATCAAAACTTAATAGTTAGGTAGAATAGGTTCATATTTGCGCGTTGTCCTGAAGAAGTCATTAATTTAGTATTTCAAGAAATATCTTAATACATAACTTTTATGGACTCTTTTTCTGCCTCACCATTGCCCATAATCGGTAGTTCCTGATAAGCGTGTTCAAACATACAAATTACTCGGCTCTCCACTAATATAGTAGGAGCGTTAAACGTTTAGTGCAATCTTATAATACATGAAACAAAATAAAGCCTGATGTGCTGTCCACGCCCCACCGTATCTATTATAGATATCTGCTTAAACTGTTTAACCCATCCATCCTCCAGAAGTCATCGGCTGTAGAGAACTGCTACCCGTGCAAATCCGGGGCGGGTCGCTAGTGATTTAATAATTTCATAAATGTTTCAATGTATCATTTCAGCTCAAGTCACCAATTGCCTAAAATAAAGCAGGGTCCTGATCTCAGAAGCGCCAGGAGGCCCAAACAACTAATGAACAAGTGAGTTTATTTTGTATTTATGTATAGTTTTATGAAAAGAGAGAGATGAGGAGCTCGTGGCTAAATAATAACAGCCGCTCGGGTCGATCTTTAGGTTAAGCCGTGCTTGCCTAGGTTGGTCTGTGGATGGGTGACCGCCCATTACATACCGAGTTTCCTCCGTGCCTCGGAAAGCAAGTTAAGCCGTTGGTCCCGGCTGTCATTTGTAGATCTTTGACAGTCGTTAGGCAGTCAGTGGCCCAAAAAGTCTGACAACCAGTCTTACCAATGGGTATCGTATTACCCAGTACTAGCTGGGTTGTGGAGATCAGTCGCTCCATGTAAAATACTGGTATTCAGCTGCATCCGGTTAGACTGGAAGCCGACCCCAATATAGTTGGGAAAAGGCTAGGCAGACGATGATCTATAGTTTTATGAAAAAATATAAGGGCCCGTTTGCTACAAGCGCACTAGCACTAATCCTCGCGCACTAGAAGATTCTCAAGCGCACAATTTTATATTTTAACTTGCAGCTCTTGCCCGCGGCTTAGCCCGCGTGGCTTTTTTTTTTTTTTTTTTTTTCCGGATGGGAAATCATCAAATGACCCCCCCACTCTGGGCGGAGCGGAAGGGAGTGTCAAGACTTGTACTGACTAAAACCCATCCATGTTCCTTCTTTGCCCTTTGTGTTCCAGGGCCACGGTATCTCTTTCGAACAGTTCCGCAGCCCTGGCAGGCATCGGCCCTTGCGGACCCCTACTTATTTGCTGACATCTCTTTGAGGCGCACGTGGAACACGAACGCGCCGTCGACACGGCCTGTCGTCATAAGACGGCCGGACGGCGAGCTGGCCCATAACTCGCCGTCCACAGGCCCGCGCCTACGGTGGCCTGGAGCCACCACGTGACCCCCAACGCCCAGGGCGTCTCCCGCGGCGACTGGGACGTGAGGTTCTTTCCCTCTCACGTCCCGCCACCTCCTTCACTAGCATGACTGCTTCGCAGAAGGAGGTGACGGCTTCCCAATCCCTCTCGCTCCGGACCATGGCTTGAACCAAGGCCGGACGCGAGAGATCGCCGCCGCCAATCGCCGCTACGAGGACACGGCGGTGCTCCGCCCAAGCGGGGCAGACCTCCACGGTGTGCTCCACCGTGTCCTCCGGACGATCCTCGCAGTGGAAACACCCGGGCGTTTCCTCCCGCCCGATTCGGTGCAGGAACCTCCCGAAACAACCGTGCCCGGTGAGGACCTGCGTCAGGCGGTAGGTGAGGGCGCCGTGGCGCCTCTCTAGCCACTCCTCAAAGAGGGGACTTATCGCCACTATGGCGGCGTGCCCTGCACGGGGTTGCGACAGTCGCTCTCTCCATGTCGCCATGAGATCACGCCGGAGGTCTGTCCGCTGAGCGGTAATCCGGCAAGGAGGCTAGCCGCTTCGCCGGAGATCGTGCGGTACCCCCGGATTAGCCTTATGGCTATTACCTTTTGGGGCGCGTTCAGGTAGTGGGCGGCTTGCCGCCTCAAAGAACGCGCCCACACCGGGGCCATGGACCGCACGACCCCCGCGTATAGCCTCCGGCAGGAGGCATTTGGACCCCTCAGGTTGGGCAAGAGCCGCTTGAAGGCAGCCCCTGTCCGTTCCAGTTTGGGAGCCAAACGTCGGAAGTGCTCCACGAAGTTCCACCGGCTGTCGAGGACGAGTCCTAGGTACTTCAACGTCGACCCGACGCCGATGGAAACCCCTCCTGCCGTCAGTAGGGATCCCGACGGTGGCGCATTCCGAGGCCCATGAAAACACATGGCCTCGGACTTGTGCAGTGCCACCTCGAGACCCAATTGCCGGATCCTCTCCACGACTATCGCAACCCCGCGTGTCATGTTTTCGGCCGCCGCCTCGTGCGACCTCCCTTGTGCCAGTACCAGCGTGTCGTCAGCGTAGCAAACTACGCTGACGCCGGTAGGGAGGTCGGCGCGCAGCACCCAGTCGTAACCGATGTTCCACAAGGCCGGCCCCAGAACCGATCCCTGTGGAACACCGCACGACATCTCTTGCCGGTTCCATTCTCCGCTTCGACCAGGGTAGATGACGGCTCTATCCGTCAGGTAGTCCCCGACCACACGACGAAGGTAGGTCGGCACCCGGTGATACCGGAGTGCCTCCCTAATGCAGCTCCAGGGCATGGAGTTGAAGGCGTTGGCGATGTCAAGAGACACCGCCAAGACGACCCCGCCCCGGGACACCGCGTCTCCCGTCTCACGCACATGATGGCGTCCACCGTCGAGCGCCCCTTGCGGAAACCAAACTGGTGTTCCGCAAGATTCGGCCCCATCCCCGCAAGGTGCCCGGCGAGGCGGTTGGCAATGACTCTTTCAAAGATCTTGCCCACCTCGTCGAGCAGCACGATGGGTCGGTATGCGGACGGAGAGTCCGCAGGGCGCCCTGGTTTCCGGATGAGGACCAGCTTCCCCGTCTTCCAACGAAGCGGAAACTGGCCTCTCTCCAAGCACGCGCTTAGGAGCCCTTCCAGTCGGGGCCCGAGAGCCTCAGAGGCCAGGACCCAGACTTTGCCAGGCAAGCCATCGGGTCCCGGGGCGGTGTTTCTGGTTTTCAGCCTGCGTACCGCCACTCTCAGGTCTACCCCAGTCACCTCCGGAACGTCGTCATCGTCATCGGTGTGGTCCGCTTCCGGCACCCCACGCGGCGGCGGAGCCATAGGCGGGGAGGATGCTCCCCTCGCGAAGGGAACAGAGCGCTCACCACGTCCTCCACGAGCTCAGGCCGGAGACTCTGCGTTAGCGGGGGGGCCCAGGTGCGGAGTTTGTCCCGCACCATCTTGTAAGGGCGCCCCCACGGATCTCCGTTCAGAGACTCCAGCATCTCCTCGCGGGCCAAGTTCTTGGCCCGCCGGACAGCCTCTTGGAGGGCGGTCTTCGCCGCTCTGTACCCCTCGTACAGCTCCGCCTCAATGGCTGCCGCATCCGGAGGGCGGATGCGGAGCCTGCGATGCCTGGCGTACAGGCGCCGCGTGGCAACGCACGCCTTGCGCAGAGACGTCAGCTCTCGCGACCACCAGTACACCTGACGCCGGGCGCTTCCTGGCCGACCTCGGGGCATTGCCACGTCGCAAATCTCGGACATGGCCTCCTGGAATCAACCCGCCTCGTTGTTGATGTCGGCAGGCCTGACTGGTGATGACACCCAGGCCTGCACGATCGAGGCTTCCAGGAAGAGCTCCCGGTACAGCTGCTTCAGCGCCCATCGCGGACCACTCGGGGCCTGTAGGACCGGCACGCTTGAGGACTGGGTGGAGACGTCGAACCGGATGTACCGGTGGTCGGAATAGGTCTCCACCCCTTCCATGACGCGCCAGTCAACGACACGCGGCGACAGAGCGGGGCTGGCGAACGAGATGTCCACCACCGACTCGCCCCCTTGTTAATCGACCACTGCGCCATGCTCTGGAGCAACAGATCCTGAACGCAGGCGCAGTGGTTGATGTTCGCCTGGAGAAGGCGTAATGGGGCCGTTACTGGCACTCCATTTCAGCCCCTGCGAGGGCCCCGCTGCGGAAGTTGCAGCAGCAGCGGCAACGGCGGCGACAGTGGCGGCGGCTGCGGTGGTGGCGACGGTGGGGGTTTTGGCGGTGGTGGCGGAGGGCCTTCCCTTGCCCCTGGCCTTGGCGGGAGTACCGCAGGACTTGGTCCCTGCCCGGTGATCGGCCGGCTTGCCAGCTGCCGCACATGCGGCGCAGCGCGGCGCGGCGGAGCAAGCCGCGGCCATGTGACCAGGCTGGCCGCAGCGGAAGCACAGGCCGCTGCGGTCCACCTCCGAGGTGCACCGGACCGACACGTGGTGCCCCACATTGCAGCGGAAGCACCTCAGAGGTCTGGGTTCCAGCAGCTTCACCTGCGCCGAAACCCAGCCCACCAAGAGCCTTCGGCCCTCCACAATGACTTTCGCCGCTGTCACAGGGCAGCTTACCGTTATGGTTCGCATGCCCGACAGGTCCGGACGTAAGGTGCCTGCCTTGACTTGCTCGGCAGGGCACCCACCGGTCCTGGTGACGGCGGCCACCACCTCCTTCTCGGTCACCGAGTCGTCCAGACCCAGTATGCGCAGGTCTGCGCAGTTGACGGGCCTGGACACTCGGGCCTCGTCCGCATTGACGCTCACCTCTCGCTCACCTCGCTGGATGCGGCGCCGGACTCCGACACCGCATCCCTCTCCTCCCTTCCTTCGCCGATATCGGCCGTGTTTTGGGTTGTATTCGTTTCCATACTGTTCCCACGAGTATGGGGGAAATAAAAAGTCCATCTGGGCAGTGCCCCCTGTACCCAGATAAGCCATAGCCAGGCCCGGCAGTGGTTCGTACTAGAGACTGATTTTCCAAAGGAACCCGTCAGCCATACATCTCCTCGCGGTGCGCCGCCGCTTGAGATTCGGGGTAACTTTTTATAGAGGTTTTCTACCTCGTGGTCCGGGCGGTTAAGCCAAGACCGGTCCCAATAGAAGCCGCGAGACGTGTTTCACGACACTTCGACGGTGGGATTACGATATCGACGGAGACAGTGAGGAACGCACGTCCTTCACTGTCTGCTCGGAGGCAGGGTAAGTGCACACCGAGCCCGCCCTTGCTCCTCCGCTGTGCCCTCTGCTTTTCAGAGGGTCACGCGGAGCAACGCCCCCTTGGTCCATGAGGGACCCGCCCATGTCAGAATATTAGCCATGGACAGTTCCCCGAGGAATAAGAATCTCTTCCCATTCCTCGGGGAAGGATACTGCCCACGCCCAGGGTGCACAGGCCCAGCAGCTGCTATTCCCTCCAGACGTATCGAGAGGGACCGGCAGCCATCAGGCACACGAGGAGGAATTCTGACAACGCACCCCAGCCCGCGTGGCTTACATAAATAATTGTTGTTTTTTTTTTTAATTCAGAAACAAACATTGTAAGCGCTCTCCCTCCCTTTTTGACTCTGTCGGGGGATGATTATAGAAAAACTGTGATACACTTATCTCATAATTTCAATTGAAGAGTGTGTACACCAATTTTCGAGTCAACCGACCCAGAGAACATAAAGTTACACAGAAAATTCAACCGCCATTTCACCTTCTTAGGGGTGGAATTTTGAAAAACCTTTTCTTAGTGGAAACCTACCCTCCACAAAGAATACACCCTCCAAATTTCATGACTTCAAGACCAGCGGTTTGGGCTGTGCGTTGATATATCAGTCAGTCAGTCAGTCAAGACTTTGAATGTTATATGTATTGATTTTTTATTTCATATTTTCGGACCCTTCTTCAACGCCAAAAATACAGTAAAGCATTACAAATCAATCTTTGGCAAGAAATTAAAACAAGTTTGACAAAGCTGCACTTTTACTAAAACATGATAGTTATGCCATCTGTACGTCCTGTCTGAAAGACTACAATCCTTTTTCCCTGACTTTGCACCACTGTCAAAATCACAGTGATCTTTATATCATAAAATTAAGGTTGCTATTGAGTTGCAGCTGTCAGTGTGACAATTTTTGGGGACAAATGGAAAAAAGTATTCTGTATATGATGTTATTATTCTAAATAATTAATGTTTCTTTTCCAGACTAAAACCACAAACACACACACAAACGATCTTACCAACCCAGCTATCGAAACCCTACCTTCCACTCATACCATACTTGCCCTCTCACAAACCCACCACAGACGCCCAAATCAAGTCCTTTCTTCTCAACACGGCCTTACAGAACGCTCTGTCAGACTCTCTGCACCAGCTCACACAGCAGAGAGGCCCTTCTAAAGTGACAGATCACAAAAAAGATGGCGGCGAGCAGTTCGCGAACAGTAATGATGACGGGCCCAGGAGACGGCTGCATAAATGTGATGTGGTGGGCTGTCACAAGGTCTATACTAAGAGTTCTCATCTGAAGGCGCATAAGAGGACGCATACCGGTGAGTTTCCGTTAAATCCTTGTTTGTTTTGTCTTTTCGTCCAATCGGGAGTTTGAAATCGGTGGGGCTCGGTTAACAAACCTTCGCTTCTGACGACATTGTCGTATTCTCATCCACGGCGGCAGAACTAGAGCTAATGTTAAACCAACTCGGTAATGCAAGCCTTGAGGTGCGTGTATGGCCGTGGACGAAGCGAAAGGAACAGGTAAGGATCGTAACAGGTGGACTTCTGCTTACCCCAATAGTCCGATATAGCATGTCATGTTGGTTGTAAGCTTTACTACTGCGCACAGACAGGAATCCTGGGTTCGATCCCTAGGTTAGGTCAAGTGTGATTGGATCCTTTCAGGATAAGTGGCAATTTGATCGCCCGCAACATAACTAGCGAAGTATAGGTAAACAGCAGTGGCGGAGGTTCCATACAACTCGATTCCGGATTCCCTTTGAAAAATGGCACAGTCAGTATTCTACAGATCATCATCTGCCTAGCCTTTTCCCAACTATATTGGGGTCGGCTTCCAGTCTAACTGGATGCAGCTGGATATCAGTATTTTACATGGAGCGACTGCCTATCTGACCTCCACGACCCAGTTAGTACTGGGTAATACGATACCTCTTGGTAAGACTGGTTGTCAAACTTTTTTTTGGGCCACTGACTACCTAACGACTTGCAAAGATCTACAAATGACAGCCGGGACCAACGGCTTAACGTGCTTTCCGAGGCACGGAGGAAACTCGGTATGTAATGGGTGGTCACCCATCCACAGACCAACCTAGGCAAGCACGGCTTAACCTAAAGATCGACCCGAGCGGATGTTATTATTTAGCCACGAGCTCCTCAGTCAGTATTGTATAGATAAATAATATAATCACATTAAAGATAAGTACTCCGGCTTACCTCTTACAAAAATTGACCCTTCGCTACTGGTAGACAGTCACGAGCACTACACAAAAAACAAAATACTATATACGTACATAAACTCACGCCTTTTTCCCATGGGATAGGCAGAAACGCCGCCTGCTACAATATTCACTTACTCCTTGTGGCTCGTCCACGTCCATACACGCAAAACACTGTTATTAAAATCATAAAATTGAAATACAAGCGTAATATGATGTTATATAACTCAATGTATTAATATTCCAGGAGAAAAACCCTACTCCTGCGGCTGGGCTGGTTGCGAATGGCGGTTCGCGAGATCTGACGAATTGACCCGACATACTCGCAAACACACTGGTCACCGGCCGTTCACCTGCCCACTGTGTAGACGCTCCTTCGCCAGGTCTGACCATCTCGGACTCCATATGAGGAGGCACTGAATATAGGAACATCTCAAAATACAGGATAGAATAAAAAAAAACTCGGCCATAAGTGTATCGGTATATAACTTAGAATGCCCGGTTTCGCTAACACTAAGTGACGCCTAAATGAATGTTTAATATTATTCAGCTCTCGTAGTAGCAAATGCAGTAATCGACATTTCTGTTTTCATCAAAACTAGCGACCCGCTCGGCTTCGAACGGGTGCAATTTCCTAATGAAATATCAAAATTTTCGTTCATACAAACAAACCTTGTCCTGACAATTACGAACACAACAAAAAAAAAACAGGGGAATTACTATGATGTCTTAATGCAGTAGTAATTCCAGTGTCGGAAAGAGACAGAGCTATACAGGTCGTCTAGCGCCATCTCTTTCCCACATTGGAATAACTCCTGCTTATGACGTCATGGTAACCCCCCTGACCTCAAATGATGATGCACCGTCATACATGTGGCAATTGATTTTTATTAATGTAGATTACAACAGAAGAATTTAAGACCCAAAAAAAATATTTAAAAGTCTTTTCGGAACCATTTGCAGCATTTGTATGAAAATAATCTCAAAATTCACTTAATCGCTTTTTACAAGTACTACATTTGCTATTAGGAAAGCATCTGGAAAATCCAACATTCTGCTTCTAATTAAGTTGTTGCCAAGTGTTCGTGAAAACGACCAAACCTTTACTAATAATTATTATGTGACTGTTACCGATGTCTGAAACCAATTTAAATGTTTTGACAAACTATGACGTAAGTACATTTATAGGATGTACAGACGGCACATCAAGGTACTACAATCTATCAATTTTATTAATAGATTTTCAACTTTATCGCTAAAGCATTAGGTTGAAGGTTGATTGGGAAAATTTGACAGTTTCAGGTAGCTTGATGTGTTGGCATAGATATTAATTAGCTCTCTAAGGTCACTGTCCCACCGCACGAGTAAGCGATTCGCTATCGACTACTATTTCGCACCAGAAACGTACATAAGATTGTAGGTGCCATGTCAGTAAAATAGATATATACAGGTGTAAACGGACCCTTCACGATGCCGTCAACCAAGCATTCTGTACATGAAACTAAGTAACTGTACGCAAAAATCATTGCAAGATTTTTTTAGAGGTGAATAATCATAGTTATGTTACTCAATGTAACGCACTCAAAACATTGTGCTGATGGATGCTTCGAATAGTACAGGGGTCATGGAGGTGTTTAAAATAAAGTTATAACATTAAAAAAAATGTATTTAAGAAACTCTTTGAAAAGTTCGAACTTTTATCTCCAATATCTCCCTAACTAGAAGGTTCCCAGGTATGGTCTAGAACAAAAAAAATATCGCAATGACGGAGAGAACAAGTGCCTTTCGACTTCGTTAAGGGCGTTTACACCATGTATAATAGTTGATCGATGACTGTTCACACCCGGTGAGAACTCTGTCAAACAAACAGCTCATTTTCAGCTTCTCGCTAATCGCTAGCGGTGGGACAGTTGCCTGTCTCCGGATAATACTCGCGAACGGAATAATGATAGCATTGTTATTACAAATGACAGTTAAGTACTTAAGGGCATTAAACATTGTGATCTTTTGCTCAAATGATATGACAATAATTACGTTTTAATATATTTTATTGTAATTGCACATATTTTAGGGAATTTTTAGCACCTAAAGTTTGATTGAATGGGATTTTCTCGAGTTGTGTTGGTAATCTTTAGGAATTTTATGTTTTTTACTGTACTTAAGTTAAAAACTTTTTACAGCAAAATTCTACCAGCGAAATTAGAAACTGATAAGCGAAATATAAAAACCATTTAGCCTAAATAAGCTCCAGAACTAATGTAAGTAACGAAGTTTGAGGCGTCGAACACACAAGCAAATTAATTACTACATATAGGGTGACTGGTAATTAGTGACCGATACTTAAACACGTGATTGTAAGCATGATAACAAACAACTTTCCCAAAGATTTTTTTTATTCACTTTTATCACAATAAAACTTAGCGTTCTCTTCATCTTAAACTTGAGAAATCTTACTATCTCAGGGGCAGGGCCGTAGGCAGGGGGGCCGTGATGGTTCAACTCCCCGAAATCTCCGACAACTATGTATTAAGAAATCAACCTATCCGAGGCGCAATGCAAAAATTTTCGAGCTCGCTCCGCCATTCTTCGTTCTTTTCAGTATATCTTTACAAACTGATTCAATCTCTGAAAGCTAAAGATGCACCCCTCGGAACCCCCGGAAATAAACCTTAGGCGCCCTTGATTGTTTTGTTTATTTAAATCCAGAGATGGTTGATATAATTTCTTTTTTCAAAAGTTGTTGTCAATAGTTTAACACCCCAATCGCTCCCCAACCGAATTCCTGGCTATGGCCTCTTGTGACCCCCCCAAAGACTTAGGCTAGGACCGCGCCGGGCTCTGCCTAGCCACTTTTGCACGGTACGATAGTAATGAGACAAAACGACGGCGGTCTCACGCGGCTAACAGCTGATAGGTCACAGGCGCGCGCGTGAGTTTCATACAGCAGTTATGTTATTGTGATAAACGGGAATGAGTATAAAAATAATTCTTTGGGTAAGTTGTTTGTTATCATGAGTACAATTACGTGTTTAAGTATCGGTCACTAATTACCAGTCACCCTATAGTGTAAAATTATGGTTGCTTGATTGATCTTCCTTGATTATTTGTTTGATGCTGCCTCAAGAGGTACTTTTCCCTACTGATTTTCTATCTCTCCACATTGTATTTTTTTTTATTTTTAAATACATTACTCAACTAAATTCCTAGTGAGCACCTACCAACCCCTGATCTCTTTGTATTATGAATAAAGCGGCATTATCCTTAACAATTAAGGCCAGTAATATTATACATTTATTATTTAAAGTTTTTTTTTTAGTATACATAGTTTTTATTTTATTTTGTTCTTACATAAATAAATTTTGTACTAGGCACCCCCTGCCCACCCTTCGGGGAACCCAGACGTGATGTTATGTATATTAAGCATATTATGAGATATGCGTCTGATAATAAAACGAGTTCAAAGTTTGGTCCAGACATCTTTTGAGCCAGTTTCTATACAGGTTGGGATCATCGACATCTACACAAGTAACATTTAATTAAAAGTATCGAAAAACCCGACTACAAATTGTATTATGTACCTATATACAGGGTGTAAGGGACCCTGACGGGAAAACGGTTACCACGTGTTCAGTACATCATTCTTAATCTCAGTACATCATCCACATCGAAATCATACATCAGTCATTAAAAAAAAAAACAGCTGTTTCATACATTTTGACCGTGTAGGTATTGTAACTTTTGTAGGAAACAGCAGATTTGTTCTTTTAATAACTGATGAAAAATTTGTATGTGGGGTCGGCTCAGAATGATGTACTGAACACGTGGTAACCGTTTTCGCGTCGGTTTCCCTTACACCCTGTATACTTATAAGTACATAGTACAATTTGTAGTCGGGTTTTTCGATACTTTCGAGCTGTGGGAATAAAGTTCGAAATTTACAAATGGATTTAAAGTAGAGAGAAGATCCATCCTTATCATTGACTAGCAAAAGATAATAAAAACTTATCAGATCGCCGAAGTAAGCTTTTCAGCTCGATCTCTGATCAAGATATTATTTAAAGTTAGGTTAGACTCGTCCCGTAAACAAAGAAAAACTAACTTGTGATGGGAGAAAAAAAGTTAAAAAAATATGCTTTTTAAAAATACAAGTTTTGGGGAATTTTATTTGTAATATTGTGCAATTGACTGCCTAGTTGGTCTAGTTGTCGCAAGCGCGACTCCTGGGCATGAGGTCTCGGGTTCGATTCCCAGATCGGACAGTGATATTGGGTTTTCCATCAGGAATTTCTCAGTAGCTGCAATGGAGTCCCCTATTACATGGGACTTAAACAAAACTGGCGAAATGTGCTTACTATAATATGTACACTTCTGCCTAGCCCTTTGGGTGACAGGCCTGATGTTATGTTATGTTGTATATAATGCTCAAAAACAGTTCCGTTTAATGTAAAAAAAATATATTAAAATATACAGGGCAGTAGTGGCAATATTAGTATTAATTGAAAAATTCCTATTTTTGTATTAAATAATAATATTTTTTTTCAAACTTAGACTTTATGGTAACTTGTTTTGTTTCAAATGTTTATGTACTTAAGCAGTTATAAGAAATAGTACATTTAAGTTTTGAGGTTTATTGTAGATGTAGAATAAAAATAAGAAATAATATTTTCGGGGCCAGTATTTCAGAAATTATTTAGTTTAAATAAGAAAAATATAAGTATAATACATAAATTAAATTAGCTAAGATAAATATTTTTTGGAAAAAAAATGTTAGAATTATTTGAAAAAGTCCTGTGATTTTTGTAAACAGAAATTCCTTAAAAATAATCTAAATCTGTTTCGATTAGGTAAATATTTTTGTACCTTACTATATTAAATTATGATCTCAATTGGTATTCCTCTCTCTAATCGTGTTATGTGAATTTGATCTCAAAAACAATCAACTAACGATTACTTTTTCTGTAACATAATATTTATTAAGAAATAAATCGAAAATATGTACGTTTTTTTTTCAGTTTCATTGAAATTTCATATGAAAATAGTGTTAAAAAAATAAACGTTTTAAATTCGGTGTAAAAACAAAACATTCGAATTATTTCTTTTTAAATGCAAATAAACCAGTACTTTATTTAAATTATTAATATAATTTAATCCACGCATTTTGACGGCCAGTAAGCGTAAATGCAAACTTTATTATCAATAAATAATTACTAAAATAAGAGTTTACTTTTTGTTTTTTTTTTAGTTATAGGTCATCTATTAATATGTGTAAAACTTTAAATATATGTATTTTTGTGTATATGCTCAAGATTTTTTTTAAATTGCAAATGGACAATTCACTTGCAAATAAGAAAACACTGTTTCATCACTAATAAAAGTATTCGATGAAAAAACGTACTTTTGTAAGATACCTTTTACTTCAGCAACTTTAAATTTTGAAAATCATTCGATGAATAGTACCCGTGGCCACGAGCTCGCGACTTGGAGACTAAACGTAAATTCGAAGGATTTTGGGATCGAAAATACAACTAACCTCCATTCGAAAATGAACCTTATTTGCATAAAGTTAATGTTCTTATTCGTATGATACGCTTGATCACAGTGGCTTGTAGGAATATGGACATTATACTGTTAAGGTTTATTTTGTAAAAATGTCCGTAGAAATTATATGAAATTGGCGGTTAGTCCTGATTAAGTCCACTCGCCAAAAGAATCTAGCTGCTGTATTTTTTTTTCACAATTATTGAAAAAAAAAGCTGTCACAATTAATTAAATAGGAAACGTGTTATATCTTATTTTAGGTTTCATACTTATTACATTATTTTGTATTTAATTAATTAATTTAAAAAAAAAAACGAGCGGTGTTATTATTTAAATAGATAAATAAATGTTCTAAACGTATGTATACTATGATAATAATAATTCAGTATTTTTTAAAGTTTAAATATTGTCACCCTGTATTATGTCACCGCTCTCACTTCGAATTTAAACCTTATGGTGCTGGAACAAGGTTCTATATTATATGAAGCATATATTTATTTGTCTCGTTTTATCATTAATAAAATTGTGAAAAATAAAGTGCTTTTCATTTTCTTCTGCGTTCGGCAAAGATAGCGAAATTAAAATTGCTATTGCTTGTCCCTCCTCCAACGACGTCAAAGTGACTACTGTCGTGCTCAAGAAACATTCCAAGATAGTAAAACTGATACACCATCTTTATAGTTGACTAGCTTTTGCCCGCGACTTCGCCCGCGTGTCATCATCATCTGCCTAGCCTTTTCCCAACTATGCTGGGGTCGGCTTCCAGTCTAACCGGATGCAGCTGAATACCAGTATTTTACATGGAGCGACTGCCTATCTGACCTCCACAACCCAGTTAGTACTGGGTAATACGATACCCCTTGGTAAGACTGGTTGTCAGACTTTTTGGGCCACTGACTACCTAACGACTGTCAAAGATCTACAAATGACACCCGGGACCAACGGCTTAACGTGCTTTCCGAGGCACGGAGGAAACTCGGTACGTAATGGGTGGTCACCCATCCACAGACCAACCTAGGCAAGCACGGCTTAACCTAAAGATCGATCCGAGCGGCTGTTATTATTTAGCCACGAGCTCCTCCACTTCGCCCGCGTGTATGTCGAAAAATATCCGACGGGAACGTACCGAACAAACATAGTTCCTTCATCCCCCTTTTTAACCCTTCGGGGGTAGAATTATCAAAAACGCTGAGACACGTATAAATTAATTTTCAATCGTCAGCCTAAACACAAAACTTGAAGATCCTAACTTAAAAATTGACGGATTTTTATATAAACTTCCATCCCCTATTTTACCCCTTTAGGGGTGGAATTCCCAAAAATACTTTCTTAGTGGATACTTACTCTTCACAAAGAACACACCCTCCAAGTTTCATGTCTCTAGGACCAGCGGTTTGGGCTGTGTCAAAGAGATTTAAAATACTTATAGAGCGGACATTAGACGTCCCCCTCCCTCTTCAACTTGTACATGAATGCCTTGATCGTCGCGCTCAGTAACCAGCATGTCGGCTGCCATGTCGGTGGAGTCTGCGTCAATAATCTCAGTTACGCTGACGACATGGTGCTACTGAGCGCGTCGGTCTGTGGCCTCAGAAAGCTGGTGCAGACCTGTGAGGAGTATGCCATTGGTCATGGGTTAAAGTACAATGTGACTAAAAGTCAATGCATGGTCTTTGGGGTCGGTAAACGTTCGCAAAACTATCCACCCGTTTTTCTAAACGGTGTTCCACTCGAAAGAGTGGATCAATTTAAGTACTTAGGGCATTTAGTTACGACCGACCTCAAGGACAATGCTGACATGGAGCGAGAACGGAGGGCCTTGTCGGTGCGGGCGAACATGATCTCACGTAGGTTTGCGCAATGATTGCTTTTACGCGACCATGCGCAAGAGGAGCGCGTCGCTGGTGCGTAGGGTGCGGGGCAGCACCAATGCTGTCTTGGCGATGATCGCGGACCGGATGGACTGCCTATACATACGGCACTGTTGTGATAGGCATGTTGCCGTCAGCAGGGCCGGTTAGATGTTGTCCTCTTAATGTTTATTTTCAGTATATTTTTGTTTTAGTTTTTATTATCATTTGTGTGTGGTCTGTATTTGTGAGTTAAGGTTGCCCGAAATAAATGTATTTTTTTTTAATTTTTTTATTAGGAATATTTTCACACAAAATTTTTGATCCCGAACATTTTCGATTTTGACACACGAATGCTACCTGACAAGCGGGCCTATGACACTAGACAGAACGATTTATTACTAAGTAGTAATAACTTTTGGATTACAATTGTCTTCTTCTTGTCCCGTCTATCGCTCATAAATAATTGAATGTCTTTGGGCTGTGTATTGATATCACCCAGTCAGTCAGTCAGTTTACCATTTTTTTTATATAATATAAGGTCTATCTTTTCATACCCGAAATATTTTAAGAGTAACTTCTATTAGTCATAAAGACGCCAAGCAACGAAAAAAAAATTATCTGAATGTTTTTTTTTACAAAATTATTATAATTCTAAAATTTTTTGAGACTTTTTGCATAAAACCTTTACTCCCATACTAACAATGACAGTAGGTAAATACGACGTAGTAAACTAGCGTAATGGATGCTTTAAAATAAGGAGCCAGTATTTATTTTGTGGGTCAAGTAATTTTAAATTATTTATTTTTTATAAAAAAATATACTCAGAAAAAAAAAAATCCCTTGAAATGGTTTTGTTATAACCGTTAGATGATTCCCTGAAAATATTTCGTGTATGAATAGTTAGACCCTATATACAATGTGTAACAGAATAAACGCAATTCCTGAAAGTAGTTGGTTCAGAATCGGCTTCTGAATCGATTTCCGTCATAAAAAATAGGTGTTAAATTTTGACGGAAAAATCTTTTAAATAACTTAAATTAGAAACAGTATCACGACAAATTAATACAATCCTTAATTCAAGGAAATTTAAACCTTAACTCAGAGCAATAAAGGTCACTAAAACGCACGACATTATTTGTAGTTCGCTCATAGCTCGTAATACACACACGTAAATAATATCAATGCATTTTATATTAAAAGTAGTGTGCGTCAAATAAAGTGGTAATTTAAAGGAATTCCAACTTTATCTCCAATGAGCAAGGCTTATTTGAATACACGACCTAACTTAGTTGGTCATCAGAGTATCCCTACAAACAATTTTTAGGCATTTTTACAAAATAAAATTATTTAATTTAGAACTTATTGCAAAGAGATAAAGCATTTGTCGGCAACCTCTTTGACGGTTATGCTAAAAGCCGACACACACGCCGCCGTTACCGCCGAGTACCTAACATTGCATTGCTAGTCATCCGCCGGTAGCGACCTAGTGTAGTTGTATTTCAATTTACTTCCGTGACATTTTTTTTTTCCGCGCGCGATGGCTTTCCGGTATACCAACATACAATACACGGAGATGGTGAGGACACTGGCTCGCTGTCTTGATAATGTCGCGTTAGCTTGTCGGGAGTTCAATGACCGTTTTGGCTGCAGTGTGAGCGCCAGGACGATGCTGGCTGCAATTCAGCGACTGAGGCATCTGGATGCGGAGTAAGGCAGTCGTTGGATAGATCGCGGAGGACCTGTACCGTGGCCTCCCAGATCGCCTGACTTAACACCATTAGACTTTTATTTGTGAGGTCGCATAAAATCGCTCGAGTACGTCAGTCAATCTACAAGTGTCGAGGAACTAAAAAAAATTTAACAAGCATTTCTGACGGTGAAAAGTGATACTGAAGTGCTTACAAAATTGAAATACAATTTAAGAAAGCGTACAAATAAGTGCATAGAACAAGGTGGTGGTCATTTTGAAACTTTAATGAAAGTGGATCGCAGAAATAGTACAAATTAATAACCTAAGTGTAAAGTGTAAATAGTCCAGTTCTGTAAGTACCTACCTACTTCTACCTATCAATACGTTTGTATTCTTATCACTGTAAATATTATGATTTAAATCTTTTAAACACGCCGTCTTTGAATATTTTTGTAGTACAAACAATAAACTGTACCTAAACATAACTTATCAGAGGGATCGAGGGATTCGCGGGGGTGCAATCTCGAAAGATAAAGTCGCTGTTTTAAATGCATCCCCATTACTAAGCCTAAAGTCTTAGATTCGTGTTGATAATTTCACTTACTAGAAAATTTCGTTAATTGAGCTAACGCACATCTAATGCCTACAGTTATGGTCAGCTGGCGGGCGCTCGAGTGTGCGTGTCGCGTCGGCCGCTAACATTGCATGAGTGTGTGTGCGATGCACATACGTTTTGCGTTTAGTAAGGATAACTATTTTATAAAAATGACTAGGTTTGGTTTAAATTTATTTAATTACGGATGTTGTTTAAGACTTATAATTTAATATTCTAATTGGGGTATCTGAGGTATTGCGCTTAATCTGTTACACGTTGTATAAAGAAGAAGAAGATTATGATTTATAGAAATACTGCCTCAGGCTTCTTAGCTTTAGAATCTCCACCAAGCGCTAAACTTCACGATTTGTGTAGTTTTGTTTTGATTTTTTACCCGTACCTCAAATTATGCATAGAAAGCTAGAATACCTACGAGCCTTCTCTTGCTTGTAGGATGAACTAAAAGAAAAGTGGATGCACAGTTCTGCCCACTGCTGCACGGGATCAACATCGCCTCAAGTCCTCAACCCGAGCCGTTTCGTTCCATGAAACCCTATGCTGTATGCAACGCGCACTTACATACAGCGTGTATCAGAAACGTGTGGTCTTATTTTCAATTACCACGTATTCAGTACCTACATTAATCGTACCCCCGCATGGAAAATTTTCAAAATCATTTGTCCTATTTTCGTACACGCTAATTTTCGAAATTACCTGACCGATTTCAATGAAATATTGTGAATGTGTTTGGATGATTCCAGCGTGCGAAGCGGGTCGCTAGTACATAATGATAAACATATTTAATTATGCTACATGATGATGTTCCTTGAATTTTTTTTTAAATGTTCTTTGGTTTTGGTACTTAGTGATTTTGCATTAATAAAAATTTCATAATGTCAAGTGTTTTTTTTTTTTTTCATTTTATATAATCCGTCTTATTGCGCGGGCAGAGGGCCTCGCAAAATGTATCTTGCCCACTCAAATTTTTGGGTCTTGTCGTGCGGGATGGACGCCTGGTTGACGACCAGCCGACGAGTCGAGGTGAGTCTGACGTTGTGTTGGGTTACCAACTGTGCGTTGGAGCTCTTTAATAATTTAAAAAAAACATAGTTTGCCCAAGAAAATGAAGAAAAACTCTTTTTCTGATCATTTTTTTTTCTAAATCTTCCAATTGACGTTCTGACTTCCATTCATTCTTTCATTTTGTCACTAAAAAAAACAATGTCAAAATCTTAGGTACAAACATAGATTTATAGGTGCAAAACTTAAAATTCTCTGTTAATAGGTATTCTTTTAAAAAAAATGTAAATAGGTAACAAAAAAATTGTAAAACTATGGCGTAAGTGCCTTTTGAATGATTTCACGATATTTAGTTTACGGGTCGAATTGAGGCACCGTCCCAACGCCAGCGATAAACGAGAGCTAGCTAAACTAGTTGGCTAGCAGTGAATGTGCGATAGCGACGGGCGAGTAGTCGCTGGAGTAATTGAAAGAGATGTGTTGGTCATCCGGCGCGGTGGCGGCGAGATGGATAGACGACATTGTTGCCATCGCGGGTTTATCCTGGATGACGCTGGCACTAGCGAAGAGAGGCCTATAGGGTACCAGTGGGCGAACTCGGGCTGTGGATGGTGATGATGCATATGTACCAAGCAAGAATCTCTCAGCGAGTATTCTCCCCGCCAAGCGAGTGTCGCTGACCAAGTACAGTCACGGGCACCAATATGTAAATACATAACAACTTTTAAAAGTATTTTTCTCCTACTGTTCGGATTAAAATGTCATGTTGTTACGAACAGAGTATTTTGTAACTTATATTTTTAGGAAAAAGATCCTATCTCCAAGTTACAATAGTTTTTTTCTCGCGAAAATTGCTTGTAAATTTAGGGAAGTGTATACATATTGGTGCTCGTGACTGTACGTTACTCTTGTCGCTGCGACAAATGTGTACTCGCCCGGTGTCTCTTTTATCGACCTACAATCTTTTGAACGTTTCTTGATCGACAAAATCGTTGACAGCTAGAGTCGCTTCCTCATCAGCAGTGGGATAGATGCTCTCTTAGAAATAAGTGATAATATTATGCTGTAACCTTGTAGTTGCGAGTTATGTGAGCACTGTCAGAGCCCTATCTCCGAGGAGGATAAGATCATGATCCGTGATGGTTTCAGCTACCACCAGCAGTGTCACAAATGCTGTGAGTATACTACCAACCCGTAGGTATAAGGATTTTAATCGTTTTTTTTTGGATTAGGTGAAAAACCCTAGAGTAAAGATCGCGTTTTAAATGGTTAAGGCGAGGTTATCCAGATAAACGTCGTTATGTATTGTGCTTTATTCCTATATGGCACGGATTTAAATTCAAAAAAAAATATATTACATATTTCACACTTCGATCTAGATATTTCGGCACAGCGATACACGATTACTTGCACTTTGTTGCATCCAATTAAATCGCAAAGACAAGTCTAAATGATGGTTTTTAATATTACTACATTTGAGTTATATTAGGTTTTTAACAATAAAACTTATACCATTATAAAGGTCGTAAAAAATGTGACAGTACACGGCGATCATAATTTGAAATATTAAAAAAACCTATACCACCATTTCCAAAATGTGCTGTTTTCATCATTTCATACTCGCATCGCGTGCTTCAGTCCCGAGCGGAACGCGTTGGAGGTCGGACGTGTGCCAATTTTTCGAACCCGCCACCCCACCCCCGCTAAGTTCTGTTACGAACTGAGCCAAAAATAGTTTGTAAAAAATAATACTTAGTAAACACCGAGCCTAGGTTTATTTGAAATGTCATTAGTTCACAAAAGTACAGTAGGTACCTAATAGGGAACGTAGTCAGAAGGTATAAGATAAGAGTTACGCATTAGAAAGAGAGGCAGCTTCTAGGAGAATATAACTGTAGATTATTAGCGCTGCGCAGTGCGCGGCCTGAATTGAACTTTATTGTGTCGTTGCAAAAGTCGCTATTTATGATTTCGCAATATTATTTATAAATTTCGGTAACTTTGGAATGGGCAACTACAGTACTTTCACAGTTATTATGCCTTTTGAATGGGACTGTAGCTTCATTTTATTATCTTTTTTTCGACAATTCAAAACTGCCTGTAACTGGCCTACTACGAGGGCGGGTCAATAAGTCCGTGACTTTTTGAATTTCTGACCTCTTTACTGAAACAGCAACACTGCTCCTGTCAACAGGCATCTGTCAGTTGACTCCTGTCAAAATTTAAACTTGCTGCGTCAGTTAGTTTGTGTTTGACAGCTATTTTTATCAGACTACTCACTAATTTGAGGAGAAAATGGAAAAAAGTGAATTTCGTGTGCTTATTAAGCATTATTTCTTGCGAAAAAAAACCATTACCGAGACCAAGGCTAAGCTTGATAAATACTATGGGGACTCTGCACCATCGATTTCAATGGTAAAAAAGTGGTTTACTGAATTTCGTTGTGGCCGTACAGGCACTGAAGATGCCGAACGTCCTGGACGCCCAGTTGAGGTCTCTACACCCGAAACAATCGAAAAAATTCACGATATGGTGTTGACCGACCGAAGATTGAAAGTGCGAGAGATTGTGGAAGCCGTAGGGATCTCGCATGGCTCAGTGGTTTCAATTTTGAATGATCACTTGGGCATGAGAAAGCTTTCCGCAAGATGGGTGCCGCGTTTGCTCACAGTCGACCACAAACGCAATCGTGTAACAACTTCACAGGAAGCTTTGGCGTTGTTTAATCGCAATATGGAGGAGTTTTTGCGCCGTTTTGTAACCGTGGACGAAACATGGATCCATCACAACACACCAGAAACCAAACAACAGTCAAAACAGTGGGTTTCTAAGGGTGAATCGGCGCCAAAGAAGGCCAAGGTGGGTTTGTCAGCCAATAAAGTTATGGCGACTGTTTTTTGGGATGCACGCGGGATAATCCACATTGACTACCTTCAAAAGGGAAGAACAATCAATGGGGAATATTATGCCAACTTATTGGACCGATTCAATGACGATTTGAAAAAAAACCGACCTCATTTGCCAAGAAAAAAGTTCTTTTCCACCAAGACAATGCAAGGGTGCACACATGTGCAGTTGCCATGGCAAAAATCCATGAATTGGGCTATGAATTGCTCCCTCATCCGCCCTATTCTCCAGATTTGGCTCCGAGCGACTACTTCTTGTTCCCAAACCTGAAGAAATGGCTTGGTGGAAAAAGATTTGACTCCAATGATGAAGTCATCTCGCAAACAAAGGCCTATTTTGAGGACCTCGACAAATCATTTTTTTTGGAAGGGATAAAAAAATTGGAGAAGCGTTGGACAAAGTGTATAGAGCTCAAGGGAGACTACGTTGAAAGATAAAATTATTTTTTTATCAAAAAATCTGTGTTTTATTCCAAAAGTCACGGACTTATTGTCCCGCCCTCGTAAAATCAAAACATTTATTCCAATATTTTTTTTTTGTAAGGAGTTCTAAAAATGTTTTGTAGAGAGCCCGGTAAGCCGAAGATTATCGAGTTCGACATGGGCAGAAAAAGAAAGTATGTAGGGGAGAACGAGATAGAATGAGTAATGGTCGATATTGTATTTTGTACGCACGACGACCGATCAAGCTGTCGAAAACCAGTTTATACCGATCTCTCATTGTATAGGAAATCTATACAAAGTGAGGCCAATTTATACTGGAAATGACAGCTTCATGTGCCGCCGTGTGTACCTACTAGTTTTTTTATTTTGTTTACTTATTTACATTTTAAAGATAAAATCACTTTAATTTTTTTTATTTTACTTCCTCTGCATTTTATGCTTTACTTTTTCGTGCTTTTCAGGGTCGTTAATAACGAAAATGAGGTCAAAATGAAAATCCAAAATGGCGCTGACGAAAATTTTCGGTTTTTTCGTCATGGGTGTCATTTTCATGGTTTTCTGGGTCGCTGATAACGAAAAATAGGTCAAAATTAAAATTCAAGATGGCGCCAATGAAAATTTTCGGTTTAGTCGTCATGGGTGTCATTTTCATGGTTTTCGGGGCCGCTGATAACGAAAATGAGGACAAAATGAAAATCCAAGGTGGCGCCGACAAAAATTTTTGGTTTTGTCGTCATGGGTGTCATTTTCGTGCTTTTCGGGGTCGTTAATAACGAAAATGAGGTCAAAATGAAAATCCAAGATGGCGCCGACGAAAATTTTCGGTTTTTTCGTCATAGGTGTCATTTTCATGGTTTTCGGGGTCGCTGATAACGAAAATGAGGTCAAAATTAAAATTCAAGATGGCACCAATGAAAATTTTCGGTTTTGTCGTCATGGGTGTCATTTTCATGGTTTTTGGGGCCGCTGATAACGAAAATTAGGTCAAAATTAAAATTCAAGATGGCGCCAATTAAAATTTTCAGCTTTGTCGTCATGGGTGTGATTTTCATGGTTTTCGGGGTCGCTGATAACGAAAATGAGGACAAAATTAAAATTCAAGATGACGCCAATAAAAATTTTCAGTTTTGTCATCATGGGTGTTAGTTTCGTGCTTTTCGGGGTCGCTGATAACAAAAATGAGGCGAAAATGAAAATCCAACATGGCGCCGACGAAAATTTTTTTGTTTTTTTTCGTCATGGGTGTCGGTTTCGTTGTTTTTAGGGTTGCTGATAAAGAAAATGAGGACGAAATGAAAATCCAAGATGGCGCCGACGAAAATTTTCGGGTTTTTTCGTCATGGGTGTCATTTTCATGGGTTTCGGAGTCGATGAAAAAATAAATTTTTTTTGTTTCTTTTTATTTTGACGTAATGACGTAAAAACAAAAAAATAATTTTTGGTGTTATCGAATTTTCATTTTGACTTCATTTTCGTTATCAGCGACCCCGTAAAGCATGAAAATGACACCCATGACGACAAAGCTGAAAATTTTAATTGGCGCCATCTTGAATTTTAATTTTGACCTAATTTTCGTTATCAGCGACCCCGAAAACCATGAAAATGACACCCATGACGAAAAATCCAAAAATTTTCGTCGGCGCCATCTTGGATTTTCTTTTTGACCTAATTTTCGTTATTAGCGACCCCGAAAACCATGAAAATGACACCCATGACGAAAAAACCAAAAATTTTTGTTGGCGCCATCTTGGATTTTCATTTTGTACTCATTTTCGTTATCAGCGACCCCGAAAACCACGAAAATAACACCCATGACGACAAAGCTAAAATTTTCATTGGCGCCATCTTGAATTTTAATTTTGACCAATTTTTCGTTATCAGCGACCACGAAAACCATGAAAATGACACCCATGACAACAAAGCTAAAATTTTCATTGGCGCCATCTTGAATTTTAATTTTGACCAAATTTTCGTTATCAGCGACCACGAAAACCATGAAAATGACACCCATGACGAAAATACCGAAAATTTTCGTCGGCGCCAGCTTGGATTTTCATTTTGACCTCAGTTTCGTTATCAGCGACCCCAAAAACCACGAAAATGACACTCATGAAGAAAAAATCGAAAATTTTCGTCGCCGTCATCTTGGATTTTCATTTAGCCTAATTTTAGTTATCAGCGACCCCAAAAACCACGAAAACGAAACCCATGACAACAAAACCGAAAAAAAAGTAAAGCATATTTTTTTTAAAAACCGAATGGCGCGTGGCGTGTAGTTTTGAATCATACCCGTATTCATGATCTTAGTGTCAGTCAGATTTTAAATTCACCTTATTCACAAAAATAAATAAGTATACCTTCTTATTTTTAATTATATCTACTTATTTTAATTGTTAGTAATTAGGTTCACGTTCATAGAATACGTAGGTTCCTAATCTATCTATAACCAATACTTTCTATATAAAATAAAACAAAGTGAACTTATACATATCAATTCAAGTTGTTTTACTGCATCGCTCTACCCTGTAACGCAACTTAGTACCTATCCGAGTTCGTGAACTCTTGTTACGTATCGCCTCTCTGTGCGGTAATTTGTTACGTATCGCCTCTCTGTGCGGGGGCTGGGGTAAGCGATTGATGCATACGGCGCTCGGGGTAACCTCGCCTTAATCAGTCTATTATAACCATCGCACAGAGTTCATTTTTGCACATAAAAATATGCAACAAACTGACGGAGTTAGCCCGCGCTCGTTGCTTTGTCTCTTCCATTTTGGTTAATGAGCAATATTTAAATGGTTAACATAGGGTATAGGTCCCGGGGTGGGGTGATGTTGGCGGTGTCCTTGGACATCTCCAACGCTTTCAACACCCTGCCCTGGAGCTGTATTCGGGAGGCGCTGTGCTACCACAGGGTGCCCCCGTACCTCCGTCGCGTCGTTGGGGCTTATTTAGCGGAAAGATGTGTCACCTATAGGGGACGCGACGGCGGAGGCCGGCGCGAAATGTCGTGCGGTGTCCCACAGGGTTCGGTCGTTGGCCCACCCCTGTGGAACATCGGGTACGACTGGGTGCTGAGAGGCGAGCTCCAACCGGGGGTGGCCCTGGTGTGTTACGCCGACGACACGCTGGTCACTGCCCGGGGGAGCTCGTACAGGGAGGCAGCGTTGCTAGCGACAGCTGTGGTCTCGCAGGTCGTGAGCCGCATACGGCGCCTGGGCTTGGAGGTGGCCCTCAACAAGTCGGAAGCCATGGTCTTCCATGGCCCCCGGCGGGCGCCGCCGCCGGGATCACATATTGTGGTCGGGGGTACCCAGATTGCTGTCGAGTCCACCATGAAGTATCTGGGATTGGTGCTCGACAGCCGTTGGGACTTCGGCCCCCACTTCCGGCGGCTGGTGCCCAAGTTGATGGGCGCGGCGGGCGCGCTCGCAACGCTGCTTCCCAATCTGGGGGGCCCGAGCACCGCCTGTAGGAGATTGTACCTAGGGGTCTTGCGATCCATGGCCCTGTACGGGGCCCCGGTGTGGGCCTCTGACCTGACGGCCGGAAGCATCGCAATACTGCGAAAACCGCAGAGGGCGATGGCCGTTAGGTCTATCAGGGGGTATCGCACAATCTCCTACGAGGCGGCTTGTGTACTGGCCGGGTCGCCACCCTGGGACCTAGAGGCGAGAGTCCTCGCGTCACTGTACCGGTGGCGCGAGGAGGCGCGGACGCGGGGCGGTGAGCCGATGCAGCGAGAGATCGATCTGCGTCGGTCCCAGCTCCGCGAGGTCCTGGTAGCGGAATGGCGGGACAAGCTTTCGCGCCCTACCGCCGGTCTCGCTACCATCGAGGCGATCCGACCAGTGCTCGAGGAATGGCTCGAGAGGAGGCACGGCTCCCTGTCGTTTCGGGCGACACAGGTTTTCTCGGGGCATGGTTGCTTCGGGAAGTACTTGTGTCGCATAAACAGGGAGCCGGACGCCCGGTGTCATCACTGCGTCCACTGTCTGGAGGACACGGCGCGGCATACGCTGGCAGAGTGTGCCGCATGGGAGGAACCGCGCCGTGCCCTTATAACAGAAGTCGGAACCGACCTGTCGCTGCTGGCCGTCGCTCGCTCGATGGTCGGGAGCGCAGAGTCGTGGGATGCGGTGATCTCCTTCTGTGAAACCGTCTTGGGGACTTGGGGACGTCCGCCGCCCCCCATATAACTGGACCCGAGGCGGTGGCGCGTAGTGTTCCACGCGCGCCCCTAATGAAAGTTGCGGGGGGTGTTCACTTCACTCCCCCCGTGGATTTGAGGAGGCCCGCAGACGCGGGCCGGCACTAGCCGGGGATCGTGGAAGGCGCACTAGTTCCCATGATCCCCGGTGCAAGTGTGGGAAGGGAACACCGGGGTGGTTTTTAGTCAGTTTGAGTCTGACAGACCCCTCCGCCCGCCCCTGGGCGGAGGACATCCGTGAGGATTTTCCACCCCGAAACAAAAGGTTATAGGTCTAACCTTTTAACGTTTTAACCCTATTAATAAATTGGACCCTGCTAACAAATAAACTACTACTACATACTACTACTGCTCCTCCACACTAATACTATACTGCTTTACTACTGCTGCTAATCACCTTAGCCGATCGCAGTCCTCTTCTGGACATTGGCCTCTCTCAAGTTGCACCATAGCACCCTGTCCTGCACCTTTCACGTCCAGTCTGAGCCAGCCTATACTGTAACTAGGACAAAGATATTTTGTATGGGAATGCAGCCTGTATTCCACCACGTGGATGATGGCTGAAACTGCAACTGCAGATTGGCACATATCAAAATGTGTTCGAATTTTTTGCCTGTTTCTTACGATGTTTTAATTCACCGTTCCGTGAGCAGCGATGATTAAATACACTCGCGGACAAAGAATACGGATCAGTAAACAAACCGACACCAAATGGTGGAAACAAGATTAATTGTCAAAATTACATTAAAAAAATAAAATGTATCAAAATTTTTACGATAACAAAATTATGGTTAGTACCTCACATCATCACAAAAACGAACTTTAAAGCAAAATTAATTGTTTGTATTGCCACCAGGCTCTTCTCATAGCTGCCAGGCGATGGGCATGCTGTTTATTAAGTTTGTCATGAGCTGTTGAGGGATATTGGTTCATTCTTCCACTAACTCATGTTTCAGGTCTCGAAATGTAGGTGGGACGGGGTTTTGATTTCATTCACACCTCCCAAGCTCGTCCCTAGCGTGTGCAATTGGATTCAGATCCGGGGTTCTCGCAGGCGACATGCGATTGATGCCAACGTCCTGAAATTAATACTTATTTACAATTTGAGCTGTATATGGCCTGGCGTTGTCATGCGTGAATGCTGTTCTGTTATTGTTGTGTAAGTTCACATAATACCATTGAATGACTATTTCAAGATAAAGTCATTCAATGGGATTAAATGAACTTAGAGGGTGTATTAATGATTTTAATTATTTTAATTCTGTAATGTCATTTTTGTTAAGATCGTGGATCATATTTTAATACCCGCCACTGACCTGCAAATTGCAAAAAAAAGTAAGAAAGTTTGAATTTCGCGAGCTACCCTGGCGCGTAACCTTAGATGAAATGAACTGGATAAGATCTGTATAGAAACTGGAAGGACGACGTGCGGGCTCGCCCTCTGCCCAGAAAAGGGGCAGAGCATACTAGAAAAAAAAAACCTAAGTGAACTTGAACCGCTTTGTCATAATGATTTTGTCTTCTGACTCCAGATGTCTGCAGCGAAACCAATCTCGCGAACGCAGAAGTGTTCAAGGGGGTGATATTTTGCTCCTGCTGCGCCCAGAGGATATTCCAGGGGTGCTCCACGGCTCGCAGGACTAAGACCATGCATTCCAGCAAAGGAAAGAGGATGAGACACAGATCTCGCAGGTACCATCATCGTTCAGCCGAAAAACTGCTATCTCTGGACTAAGGAACCCCCACAACAACCAGTTCTTTGTGCTTATTGGTTGTAGTCGTCGACATACATACGTCAACTCACGGCTTCATCCCATGGGGATAGGCAGACACTATAGAACGCCTCTTGATACGATCCTTACACATTCCTTTCGCTTCGTCCACGTTCATACATTTGGTTAACGTCGCCTTATGCATATTCTTCTTCTTAGTGTGGGATTGACAATAGAAATTGAATCGGTCAAGAATGTGGGTACTCTTAACAAAATCCATCAGTTCCTGTAACGTGCAGACAACATGACACATAGGGCACGTTTCTGATGTTCCAGCGTTTGTGAACCCACTATATTAACATTTCAGGGCACAGTAGGTTTTCCTTACTCAGCCAACCTGGGTGTGGAGTCTTTTGATCTATTGGCCTATCAGTTTTCTGTCTCCTGCGTGATATGAAAGAAACTGAAAATATCTTACCCCTCTGCTGTTCATTTCTTATTTATTTCGTAGCGACATCTAAAACAGTTTTTGCCCCGGGAATCGTCAAATTTCGAGAGAAACTACCCTTAGCGTATCGCCTTATTCTTGAAACAGCCAAAGGTTTATGTCATTTTATACCTCCACCAGACGTGGGCGAGAACGAGTAGGAGGCGATGAAAGGACCTTCGATGATTACCGAGATAGGGTCATCGAACGGGCCAAACTCGTAGGGTCCAACACAGACTCTGAGGGTCAGCAGGAACGGAAACTAAAGAAACCCAGGTAGGGGTTTGGAAATGATTCGTAAAGTCTACCCAATTGATCATCATCATATGCCTATCCATTTCCTAGCTATGTTGATGTCGGCTTCTAGTCTGACCGGATGCAGCTGAATACCAGTATTTTACATGGAGCGACTGCCTATAATATCTGACCTCCACAACCCAGTTAGCATTGGGTAATTCGATACCCCTTGGTAAGACTAGTGGTCAGACTTTCAGGCAACTGATTACCTGTAACGACTGTCAAAAATCTACAAATTACAACCGGGACCAACGGCTTAACGTGCTTTCCGAGGCACGGCGGAAACTCAGTATGTATTGGGTGGTCACCCATCCACGGACCAGTCTAGGCAAGCGCGGCATAACCTGAAGATCGACCGAGTGGCTGTTGTTATGTAGCCACGAGATCCTCCCCAATTGATAATTTATTTTAATTAGCCTAAGAACGACCACTTTTTGAAAGTTAATATTACATTTCACAGTCCCCGTTTTTCCAGCAATTCGGCGAGATCCGGTCGTATGTTTCAAAGCGCAAGAAATGAACATGTAGAAGTAAGTATTCAGGGCGACTTCAAACATACAGGGTGTGGCGTAAGTAGTGGTCCACCGTTCAGGATTCGATGAACCAGATAATTAACTATAACAATTAAAAATTTTAACCATTTTTACCCAAGGGTTACGAAAATATTTCCTTTCTGTCTTTTATTTACGAAATTTCTACCTTTTATTACAAATTTGTTTGTAGTTTCAACAAAAACCATTATTTTTTCATTTTGATTTCTGCTAATTACTGCTGAATACTAGAGCTATCATGATAAATAATGATTTTTTATGTAAATTTAGCTCTTTTGAAGAAAAAGTTGGTTCTTCTCTAATTTTAACCCTAATTTTTACATACCATCGAAGTTCAAGGGCGATTTTTGTAAAAAAAACGTACAACACTGTCAATGCTAATTTATTTAATAATATGCCTACTAAATACCGATTTCAAAATGGTATCACTATAACAGATCCTATTATTTATCAAAAAGATATTCAATTTTAATTGAAGAAAAGAAGATTTTCATTAAACTACTTTATTAAACTTTACTGCGTTAATACTTACGATATTTGCAAAAAAATACACTACAGTGTCAGTGCCCATTTGTATAAAAAAAACTACTATTGCAGAGTTATCTAGACCTAACTTGTTACTTTAGGTATTTGAACAAAGAATTTAAAAAAAAAAAATCACTTTATTTATCATTTATTATTAATCTTTGTCATGATTACAATCATTAAAATTAAACAAAATGTTCAAAATGGCCACCATTCGCAGCTATACACGCTCTGCAACGTCGAATAAACGACCGTTTAATTCGTCGGGCAAACCCGCTTTCGCTGATTCTAGTCCTCAATTGGTCAATGCTAGTGATTTCTTTGCTATAGACTTTTTCTTTTAGGCAACCCCAATAAAAGAAATCTAGGGGATTTAGATCTGGCGAGCGTGGTGGCCACAATATTGGACCTAAGCGCCTTATCCACCTCTTTGGATACGCTGTATCAAGGTGCTCTCGTACTCTAACAGCGTAGTGAGCGGGACAGCCATCGTTCTGCAGCCACATGTCTTCTTGGACTTCAGGAACGACACCTTCCAGAAGCAAGGGCAAGTCAATTTGCAAAAAACTTAAATATCTTTCTGCATTTAATGTTTCTGGCAGCTCGTGTGGACCCATTATTTGTCCGTTAATGATTCCGGTCCAAAGGTTTATTTTAAATTGATACTGTGATCTGTCTTGCCTTATGAGATGCGGGTTTTCTAGCTGCCAGTTATGCAAATTATGTAGATTTCAATATCCATCTTTTTTGCAGGATGACTCGTCGCTCCATAGTATTTTATTAAAAAACTGCGGGTCTTCTCTTATTCTGCGTAGCATTACTCTACAAAATGTTACTCTCAATTGATAATCTCTTGGTAGCAATGACTGTACCCTTTGATAGTGGTATGGGTACAGTTCATGTCTTTTGAGTATTCGATGTACAGATCTAGTTGATATGCCAGTTCTGCGACTTAAGACACGGACCGATGTTGAAGGATCTTCTGTAACTAAATTATCTCTCATCGTTGTGTCGTCGCGGTCGTCCTTCACCTGCACCGCCAACGCCTGTGCCAGGTATCCTTCCCTCGGTGTATGCGTTATGCACTCTTCCAAAAACTCGGTGGTCTGGATGTCTTCGATCGGAATATCTCTCCCGATAAAGTCGAGCTGCTTCTCTACCGACACCTCTGCATTCGCCATAAATAAAATGCATGTCAGCATATTCGCGCGGTGTGTACCGAGACATTTTTTAATTGTCACTGCACTGCACGTTTGTCCAAATCGTTGAGCAAGCCAAAGTCACCAGTACACGTAGCCAATATCGCAGAGATCACCAAAACAACAAATCCAATCAATAGGCAAATTAAACAGAGTCCGGGGGCAGGCAGGGGTAAAAAAATGGCGGAGGTAAACACAGGCAGAATAAAAACGAAACGCATACGACGCACGACACGAGTGACGAGATCGTACTAAATCATTTCGAGATTCCTAAAGATTTCAACGTTAGTAATGAAAGAGATAGCAATACCCTACCATATCTCTTCCTTATCACTCCTATTGTGCGTAACTCGATTGCGAGAGCTTCAACCGGTTTTTGTTAACAAAACAAACATGTCTCAGGTAAAAAAAGGGTCAGGGTTTTTTTACCTGACATGTTTGTGCTTTAACACAAATCACATTTGAATTGTAAAAAGTTACATTGTATCCGTTTTTTGATTTTTTATACGTTTTGTAATAGTATTAACGCAACAAAGTTTAAAAAAATAGTTTCATGAAAATCTTCTTTTCTTCAATTAAAATTGAATATCTTTTTGTTAAATTATTGGATATGTTATAGTGATATCTTTTTGAAATCGGTATTTAGTAGGCATATTATTAAATGAATGGGCACTGACAATGTAGTAAGTTTTTTTTTACAAAAATCGCTCTTGAACTTGAAGGTGTTTTAAAAATTAGGGTTTAAATTAGAGAAGAACCAAGTTTTTCTTCAAAAGAGCTGAATTTACATAAAAAATCATAATTTATCATGATAGCTCTAGTATTCAGCAGTAATTAACAGAAATCAAAATGAAAAAATAATGGTTTTTGTTGAAACTACAAACAAATTTGTAAAAAACGATAGAAATTTCGTAAATAAAAGACAAAAAGGAAATATTTTCGTAACCCTTGGGTAAAAATGGTTAAAATTTTTAATTGTTATAGTTAATTATCTGGTTCATCGAATCCTGAACGGTGGACCACTACTTACGCCACACCCTGTATACCTTGCGAATGGAATATCTTTTTAAATGCGGTAAAAAGCAAGCGTAGGTGTCGTGACAGCGAGAGCGAGAAAAACAAATTGTTTAAGCGAAAGATAGCACAGAGTTGCAGAGCGGCGGTACCCACGCACAGCAAACCGCAGTTAAATACCACCACCTACTTTACTTCATGTGACTGCTCAGCTATCTTCCACAACATAACATCATACTTTCACGCTTGTAATCACTACATAGTATAAAAGTCGCTTCCCGCTGTCTGTCTGTCCCTATGTATGCTTAGATTTGTAAAACTCCGCAACGGATTTTAATGCGGTTTTCAGTAATAGATAGAGTGATTCAAGAGGAAGGTTTATATATATATATATATATATATTGCGTCTGTACGAAGCCGGGGCGGGTCGCTAGTAGTGAATAATAGCAAACCCACATTTCGCCAGTAATGCTTAAGTCCCATGTAATAGGGGACAAGTCTATTACCATCAAACGGGCACAAATTCGGGCTCCGTAGCTGCTACTGAGAAATTCTTGAGATAAAAACCCAATAACGCTTTGCCCGACCTGGGAATCAAACGCAGGATCTCATGCTTAGAGTACCCACACTGAACAACATGGGCTGATAGAATAACTGCTGGGCTAAAGCCCTCGTCCACTCATTCCATTTGTCTCGTTTGGTGGCACCCAGGGGCGTAGCTACCGCCGTACCAGTAACAAGGGATGAGAAAGAAGAACACAAAATCTTCACAACTTCAAATATTCTTCTTGATAAAAAATAAAATGAAAACATAACTTATCATTGTCCAGAAAGCTAAGCTCTAATTTAACGAGGTCGCTTCGCTTGCTTTTCGATGAAAGCTTAACTTAAACCCATTTAGGATGCTCTTATTTTCTAGCTCTTCATTGAAGACAACCTATGCGAGCCATGATCGTAGCTACACAATTTTTTGTCTCACTTTGCTCGCTCACACATTCTTTTAGTAAAATGAATGACGGCTTAAGCGATGCTGTTTTCACAGTTTTGTATTTTTCAAGAATGAAGAGGATGGAATGATGTTTTTTTGAAGATCATTTGTGATCTTCTCTTCTTTTTGGGCTTCGCAGCACTCGGTTCAAATGGTCCCCAAAAAAATTGATACATGGCCTTACTAGGACTAGCTTCGCCACTGTGTGGACCAGTCTCTTTGCATTTTGCTTTCAGGCTACCATTCAGAGATCAACTTTGTCCAGCGACAGTCTAGGCTGCCATTCGACTCCCGGGTTAGCCCGAATGTTCTGTTCAGTATTTTTCGCTTTATTAAAGAGGGTTTACTTAAATTTTGTTTTTGTTTTTAGAACTGCTTTTATTTCCAGTCTGTGGGCCTCAAGAAAAGTCGTTTACCAGGTAATTTGAGGTTTATTCATGTATTTTGTAACATTCTGGCTATGTAGACTTTACACTTAAGGGCTCTCCCTTGGGCTGCGGGACTGTTCGAAAGAGATACCGTGGCCCTGGAATACAAAGGGCAAAGAAGGAACATGGATGGGTTTTAGTCAGTACAAGTCTGACACTCCCTTCCGCTCCGCCCAGAGTGGGGGGGGTCATTTGATGATTTCCCATCCGGAAAAAAAAAAAAAAAAAAAAAAAAAAAAAGGGCTCTCCCTCACCAGGACCATTCGCTTGTAATGTAACAGTTCAGATACCCTTTTTTCTGCACAAAATCGAATCTTGGATTCTTAAATTTACAGGCGAATGCTCTCTGGAAGAAAGCGCTTTAAAGGATTCTGCAAACTATACCGTAGCGTTCCATGACAGTGCTATGAACGTATCAGGGGGTCTACTCTCTTTCTCCGAAACGATACTTCGCAAACGAACGAAATTTAAACGAAGTTTCGTAAGTGATCCTACTCTATTTCATTTTCGGACGCCCACAAGAAGTTCGAAACCATAGACAATTTTCGTGAACGAATGGAATCTATAATATTGTGTGGGTCTTTTTTGATGTCATTTAAAGTAAATTACGGTTTTTACTTTAACTTAAAATTAATAAACTCCTTTGCTTTATTTTTACATTTTATGTTAAAAATGTGATTTATTAAATATTACTAGTAATACTCATGCAGAAAATATAAATTTAAAGATAAAAATTCTATTTTCGACAACATTCACCGCGACACTATAAAACACCCTTTCACTGTCATTGTTAACCGACTAATTTGAAGAGTACTATTTCATGCCAACAATGGGTAGTCACGTATGACAACCTAAAATATCAGTATATTCACAACCTAATCATAACATGTCAACTTACGATTTTTTGTTTGAATACTTTGAAAAATTTACTAAAGTGTTTCTCAAGTGTTGTGTTAAGTAAATCATGTTTCCAAGTGCGTTTTTACATACTTCACAATCGCGATACACATTCCTTAAGAAAGTTTCAAGTCGTATTGTCGTAGTCTGCTGTATTTTGGGTCTCCACAAGTTTTGTTTTGGATTTAAAAACTTTGTAAGTAAATATCATATTATACATACATACATAATATTTGATTTATCACTAACACAAAGTATCGCCTCTTCTAATAATAACCATTTATACATATTTTTAGTTTAAAAGACTGATGAACCAACTCCATCCACCTCCAGTCAAACAAGCCAACCACTGAGCTTCTCACAGCCTCTTAGTTTGGTTTGGCATGACGAAGTTGGAGAGTATGTCGAACCCAGACTCGAAGATAGGCAGTTGTTACAACCAGCGAGGCAACCACCGGTGTCACAAGAATGCCTGACTTCCACACTTTGTAAGTATTTGTTATTGTGGTATTTTGAGTAATGCTATCATAAAAATTTTAGTACATGATATAGTTAACATTATTTTGTGAGTGTATTTGTATAAAATAGTCTTCATAAAAAATACAGATTACTTTTTACCATTGAATAATACATAACTACTTTATATAGCAGAAATACAAGTTATTAAGTGTTTACTACAGGATGAGTGATTATATTACCATGGGAAGCCTTGCAGGGCACAAGCTACGACATTCTATTTTGTGTAATAAATGTAAAGATTATAATACAAACAAAAACTATTATGCCTTTACTGATATTCCTGTATTTACTTTGACACAGTAAATTGTGTCCATTTAGATAACAATATTCACTAAACCTTAGGCATCTTAGGCATTTTTTTGTTGAGGGAAGTTACCTATTTAAATTGGAATGTTGTTTTGCAGAGAGAGAAAAAGGAAAGGGCGTGTAGAGAGAGAAACAGTGAGGAACACCGAGCTCGCAGGCTTCAGGACTGAGGTTGCAGGCATCACATCTGTCCTGGTGCAGCTGATTGAATTACTTAGAGATAATATAAATAGGAATTAAGTTTTTGTTACTGTTTTGTTTGTTGTTTCTTTGTTTCTTTCTTTAGGGTTAAAATAAATAAAACTTTATTATAAGTATAAATTTTATTCTTTTATTAAAGTCAAAATCAAATCATTTATAAAAAAGAGTAATCATAAATGTCACTAAAGATAAATGGTAATGTTGTGCTTGGGTAGAACTTTATCCTACCTATTCCTTTCTAACATTTGCACTAATGCAGCTCTTGCCCTTATTAATGAGAATCATAATAAACAACAGTAGATGTCACAATGAAATCATTAATAATTAGTTCTTATACTAACAGCTTGGGTGTTAAGAGAATGAAAATGTTTTCGATTAAAATATTGTTCCTCGTGCTCAGAAGGTCTAACAATTGCAATATGAGAGCAATCAATTTTAGTTGGTTGCGCAGGCGGCGCCGGTTCCTTCTACGCTCTACACGTTCTTCACGTAAAGCAGGCTTCGACTAAAAGCATTCTTGTAGCTATTTCTCACAATATTCTCAAAACTAAACGTAAAACGAAAATCAAAAGGTAACACTTTTGGTTTCGTCAAATTTGAGGTTAAAATTCCGAACAATCGCTTGTCAAATTCAAATATTCGTTCGTAATATGTAGAATTAGAGTAGGTTTAGAGAATCTAAACGTCAAATTATTTTCGTTCGTAAGAAATTTCGGAACGAAATTGAACCGTGGTAGGAAACACGCGAAATTTCGATCGAAACTTCGTTTTTCGTTGAATAAGAGTAGACCTCCTGGCACGTATCAACAGCGTATCATACCGTTTATAACGGGTTTAGAACGATCATCATACGGTTTGTATAGTGTGGCGAAGGCCTATCCCGAGCAGTCAGACAGAGTAGGCTCATAAAAAACCCTGAAAAGCAAAAAACAAGCGCAGTTGGAAACATCCCAATCCATGTTTTAATCATTTTATATTTCAATGGGTCTCACCTGCTTCCAAATGGGCTTATTTTTTGCTTTTCAGTCCGGTTTTTAACATAACATTACGCCTGTAATCCCCGAAGGGTTAGGTAGAGGTGTAACTAATGGTACACCCATATTTCGCCCGTTATGTTTTGGCGACCCTATTGCTTTTAGTGACACTCGCAGGATTAAGACAAAACAATCGATTACCGGAAGCATCATCAAAATCGGCTCACGCGTTTGGTATCGTAGAGTGCCATAAAGGAACAAACATACATATACAATATGTTTAAAAAACCTGTCCAATACGAAAAGCGCATATATATAGGTATACCAATGACATTACCAAACAAAATACGAAACAAAATATTCATAAAAGTAAAAACATTAATGAATTTTAAAATGCATGATATTTGTCCCGTGTTACCACCGTTTCCCTAAATTCTAACAAACTTTTGAGACATGTCACGGATTGGGCAGGGTTTTTTATAACATATTGTATAGGCTGATAAACACGTAACCCTCCTCCAGTCGGGTAAAAGTAAAAAGTAGAGCTCTCTTTAAGTATGTCTATATTTTTCAGAAATCGGTACCACCACAGAAGTAACGCAAGAGTTACTCAAAAAGATCAGTAGCATACAACCGACATACACGTGAGTTTCAGTACAAGCCTACCGCCACAGCCCAATATAAAGCCGCGTACAGACATCGCGAGGCGTCAGTTACGAATGGTTCGTCTCGCATGCCTCGGGCTGTGTGGACGTGTGTGCTCACAGTGAGCAATCGCGTCATACGATCGTTGCGAACGCCGCCTCAGTGCGAGCCGGCATGGTTGTTTGCGAGCTCAGTTTAAGCATGTGTCGTTCGGGACGCATGCATAAATGTAAAGCCGTCGTATGCCTCAGGTTGAGGTATGCGTGACGAACCATACGCGACGCACGCCTCGCGATGTCTGTACGCGGCTTAATAAAAACACTTTTAAGGGCAAACAAGTCGAATAAATCTTAGTATCAAACGATTGTTGAAATATATACTCTAACTTCTTATGCACTCAATACATTAATAAATGAGATTGTCTGTAACATTAGGCCTTCAAAAACCGAGTTTTTTTTGTATGTTTTCAGCGTAAAGCCCAGAACGCCCGCAGTAGCTCAAGCAAGTCCAATAGCTCGTGAAGCTCCGAAACGCGAACGTAAAAGACGTAGTAGGAGAAAGGAGATAAATGAAGCTGTCGTTAGTACAACCTACCTAGATATATGCATAAATAAACTTAATTGGTTATCTTAAAGTAGAGGAGCTCGTGACTTAATAATAACTGCCGCTTGGGTCGGCCCAGGCCACGCTTGCATGGGTTGCTCCATGGCTAGGTGACGACCCGTAACTTCCCGAGTTTCCTCCGTGCCTCGGAAAGCACGTTAAGACGTATGTCCCGGCTGTCATTTGTGTTGATCTTTGACAGTCGTTACACATCCCAGTGGTCCGAAAGTCTGACAACCAGTCTTACCAAGGGGTATCGTATTACCCAGTACTAACTGGGTTTATCAGAAGGAGTGGAGGGAGGCCTTTGTCCAGGAGTGGAACAGAGAAGGCTAGGAAAAAAAAAAAAAAAAACTAGGTTTAGGACGTCAGAATCGCTCCATGTAAAATACTGGTATTCAGCTGCAACCGGTTAGACTGGAAGCCGAATCCTACATAGTTTCGAAAAGGCTAGGCAGATTACGAGTACCATTAATTCTGATGGAACATCTCAATCACACTTTGGTCAACCTCAGGATAGACCGTTCGCCTGTTTACTGCATTGGGTTTTACTAGAACCCGACCCAAACATAATTGGGAAAAGGAGGAGCATTACTTTGTGTAATTTATTTTATCACCTTTGCTCTCGAAACGGTGAAGGAGAACATCTTGAGAGAACCGGCATGCTGTCCATAGCGGCCCACAGTGAGATATGTCTATGGCCCAGCTGTGAGTACGATATTGCCTGATTATGCTATGGTACCACAGATATAAATAGACTTAGATAACGCAAGTATCTCGATCTGAATGAAAACCAAGCATGTCATTTTTTGACTAACTACTATGACGTCAAATCTGTCACCAGCACTATTTAGTGATGGGAAAACCAAATCGATTCAAAGACGCCACCCGTCTCTACACGTAAATATTCAATAGAAACATCTTATACACCGTGACTTTTTAGTCGTCTTAGAAAGCTCGTCCACTCAATGTACCCGACGTAAAATAGCTCTAGGCGTGATTTTTTTTTATCTTCCATATTAGGTACGAAGAAAAATAATAATAAAAATTTGAATAAAATTATGAAATAACCTGTTAAAGATGTTTACGTGTCAAACGGGAGAACATTACCTACCCAGCACTCGAGTCCAGTAGATTATCGCTCGCAACAGGGTGTTTTAACTACGTCAAGCGTCATAATACTGAATATACTTTTATTTTTAAATTATTAATATCTCATAAATACCTATTTTTTTATGAATGTTTAGTATTCATTGGATACATGAAGTGGGCTGCCGTTGTAAGACGACTAAAAAGTCACGGTGTATAATCAATTTAAGTTCTAGTGTTTACAAAAAGAAACGGAATTCCACCCTATTTTTATCTCTCTCTATCACTAAATTTCGCCTTTGTACATACCATTTCTCAATTACTGTTCGAATACTATTTATTAAGTAAATCGATTTTATGAGACAGGAAAATAAAAATAAAATTCTCGAGTTGTAACGTTGGTTGTTTTAAGCACATTAGCTTGATCATCATTAATAAACGATTTTTTAAGCTCTCTATTATTTGTGACGGTTCCGTTCCCCCAGAATTTTCATTTGTTTGCTTTTCCTTTTTCCTTCAACAAAGCTCGCTTCCTCAAAATGTATCGAACAACTTGTGCTATACTACGTTGGGAACCAATCTTTATTTCCGGTCGCATCAATTAATTTTTCTTTTAAATTAGCATCATGTGAATAACTAAAAAATTACGAAACGTTAAAATTATTTATTAAAATTGTCTTTGAAATCTGTCTCCGAAATCAATTCTCGAGAATCGCTTTGTGTTGCGTACGATGAACAGCACTAATCGATAAAATTGAAAGAAAAATTACAAGAGCGCCTGTACTACGAAACCGAAACGATATACGATAGTATCCCTTGTTTCGATATTCATCACTTCTTAAAACAGAACGACGCATCAACCTCTCCATGTAAAAGCCGCAATTCATTACGAATTTGCAGCATTAATTTTTTGAGAGAGGTCCGACTAGCGTGGCGCAAAAATGAAGACTGAGCGTGACAGTGACCACGTTAAGTTTCTTTAGCTTAAGTCGGGCACGCGAAGTAGGTGCTCTTGCGTTATCTAGGTCTATATCAGTGTATGGTACCTAGATATAAGATGAATTATTTTCTGTTACAATACAGTAGTATGCATGTTTTTTTACAGCCAACTTGCTGTGATCTGAGAATAGCGGGTGAGTACATTTTGGCATAAATACATATGTGTATGTAAGTTCATACATGCCGTATTTAAAGGAACCCTAAAAATAATACCCATTTTGATTTCTTAAAATGATAGTTAAGGTCGGTCCATCTTGGCGTTATATCGACTGTTAATTTATTTATTAAAACTGTATGCACAAGTAAAAATAACCGCACTAAGGAGCAATTTAATTTAACAGAAACCGCGTAAGGTGAAGGCGCGGCGCAAGCGCAGCGCAGGTGAGGAATTTATAACAAAACGAAAGAATGGCTTGCCTAATAGTGTGTAATTCACGACACGTCGCCTACGTACATTTTGCGTGAAAACCTTTTGAAGCGGCATCATGTCTGCGCTGCGCCTGCGCCGCGCCTCTCCTTACGCCGTTTCCGTATAATTCGCACCGAATCTAGCCAGTGTTCTTTAGTAAGTTACTGCGTCCAACTTTGAGCAATCATTTGCTCAGTATACCATATTTTTGAGTAACGTATAATCTTTAAATTGTTCTGATCTCATCCCAGAGCTCGGAATGTCAACAGAGATAGCCAACATGGCGCTTCGCAAGAATTCTGAAGGAGTAGTCAACATTGGCTCTGAGTAAGTTCTTCCAATAAGTGCTCAAGACGTCGTGGTGCTTCACCACTTTGACAACAAACCCTGGTATAGTCCTGCTGGTGCTTATGGCGCTTGAATCAGAAGGGCGCCGTCGGTTCACTAAAGTGAAATTGAATTGAAAAAACAAGATCTCTTAGCGTTTCGATGGCAAAAAACTTCTAGTTAACCGGGTCTAATTCAGACTCTGCGGCTGCTACTGATACGTTCCTAATAGAAAAACCCTATAACACTTCTGCCGAACTGGGAATCGAATCCAGAACCTCATAATCAGCAGTCGCGCTTGCGATCACTAAACCGACGAGACAGTCTTCAAATTAGTACGGTTCAAAATTTACCAACGCGAACTCCGCTCACTCAAGCTGCCGGTCTGCAGGGTCCACTCCGCTTAAGATATGCAAGCGGTGCAAGACTCCACCTTGTGGGCCATTGTCTGATATAACAAGATGGCGGCGTCAGTTCCGACTATGACCACGCGCCGAAAGAACCATGCAGGACTATACATTTGACCTTTACTAATGTTCACTAAAGCTGAAACCATCTAACTGTTATATATCAACACAAGTATGTACACGGTCCACAATCGTGTCGATTTATGAAGTGCAAGCAACTGTCAAGGGTAGTAAAGCAATTACGATATCAATTAAATACACCTACTGAGAACTAATGAAATGTTAGGTGGAAAAAACACCCTGAATAAATATATTTATCTCAGCTCGGTTCATTAAATAAGCTTTACTGCAATACTTCATTTCGTTTTTATGTTGATCTCATATTTTTTTCTTTGATAAAGTTTCGTTATGTTTCGTCGAAAGAAAAGATACAAATTTTGATCATTGGATTTTCGGTTTAGAGTAGAGAAAATTAAAGAGCGTCATAGACTTATTATGTATACAGTGGGATTCATTTATCTTATTAATTTCCGTCTTCTTCTTTACGAATTAATGATAAAAACGTTACAATGATATTAAAAGAGTTGGACCCGCCAATTGTAGCATCAGTGGCAATTTCTGACGTCACCCAGTGGGAACAGATACATACCACACTTGACTCTAAATAAGGACTGCCGAACGAGTTCGCCCGGATTCGGAATTCAATTTCTCCGCGTAAGTCTATCGCTTTCTGTCACGAGAAGCATCCATTATTAGAGCGAGAAAGAAGATCGGTTCTTTCTCGCTCGTCGAATCGTCACAATGTTTTTTTAAGTCACGAAAATTAAGCGTTGAGCTACTTGACTACCAACTTAAATAGTCTGTATACATACATACAGGGTGTTTGGTAGACGGAACGACACATTCTTAGAGATAGGGGGAGTCATATCCTAGTTTTTACTTGCACGTTTTTGTTGTTGCGATAACTAAGATATTATTGTTTTTTTTATTTTTTAATAGATTTATAAGGTTTTTTGTGTTACTAACAATATATGGACTACGTCTGAAATAAATATCTTCTATTCTATTCTATTTGCATTATTTCGCGAAATGTCACCTTCAAATTATCAAAGCTGACATATGTGTCTGAAGGTGTTATCTGTACCTACATTTTATCTAGAATGATGTACCATAATATTATGCTTCCAAAATCATAATATTGCGTTAGTCAGTACAAGTCTGACACTCCCTTCCGCTCCGCCCAGAGTGGGGGGGGGGGGGGTCATTTGATGATTTCCCATAAGAAAAAAAAAAAAATTTTTTATAAAATTCGGTCGACAGAAGACATTTTTTTTTCCTAAATACATTTCTCTGCTAGAAAATGACACCGCCAATCCCTGAAAAAATGTTTCAGTGCTTCTACCAAACAGCCTGTATATAAACCAAGACTGTCATTCTTTGACAGTTCTATAAAATGGCTATAACACTACAAATTGACGCAGGACGTCACTAATGCTTAACAATTAGTTTCCCAGACGTTATTTTCTTTTCCAGCAGACGTTTTCCAGGAAAAACACAGTACACTGTGTCCCTAGTTCAATTGAAATCAGGTGAGTGAACTAAATAGTATTGCAAACTTTTTAAGCGTAAGCACAGCTAAACAAATGCCAACATTGCGTTCTGAAAAATAAAGCCGAAAATAAAAAGACTGAGACGAGCGTCTCTGTTCTGATGGAAGTTATATTTACTAACACGCTTTTATTAGTTTTACCTGTAACTAACTTAGTAAGTAAAAAAATCTTAGAAGTTACTTCCCGATTTCCAATAAGATGAAATTATGCATACATGTTTGGTTTGAATGACAATGCATGGTTAGCTAAGTGACGTCATTCTAAATCCAATATGGCGGAGTCACAAAGGTAGCGTGTTTTAAGTTTTGTTAAACTACAATATTTTATTTTTAACTTGTTAATGATCGATTGTGTTTGGCAGTAACAAAGACGCATGCCCTTTAACATCACACCATCCAGTTCATTTACCGTTTCTCATGATACGGATAGATATATCTCTTTCGGCCACGTCAAGGTCTGAAATTGTCCCACTTGTATGTCCTACCGGAATTAAAAGTAACCAGAGTCGTGGTCTATCTGTATGAAAATTTTGTCGAAATCCGTTCAGCACGACTGGTATGTCGACGGAAGAATCGACAAAATGACAGATTTCTTTTGTTGAAATGTCATTTTGTCGATTCTTCCGTCTACAAAACCCGTTTCTACGGTGGTCATGCTAAGCCTGCAGGCGTGAGGGCGTCACAAACAAACAATCTGCAAACTCACATAACATAACATCACGCCTGCGATCTCCGAAGGGTTAGTACACCCACATTTCACATTTTAATAGGGGGCGAGCCTATTGCCGTCAACCGAGCACAAATCCGGACTCGGTGGCTGCTGCTGAGAGATTCCTGATGAAAAACCCAATAACATTTTTCCCGACCTGCTCATTAATCCCGCTTACGATTATTAGAGAAACGAGGCAGTCAACTCACATTTTCCATAATATTAGTTTTGTTTGCTATTTAAAGGCGGCGTATGTTTGCTTTAAAAAGTCAAATGCCCTATTTTGCAGATAAATCTGATGAAGATTCCTCCGCCTACAGCACCATTAACGCATGTAAATCGTCGTGAGTACTCAATACTTACAAATCCCAACCAGAAACTTTGTAGCTGTAAAGTTTTGCTAGTTAATTTAATTTAAATATGTTAGCAAGTGAACTGTTTTAAGAAAGTGCATTTTGAAAGTTGGCAACGTCAAAAATAGCTGTCAAATACGGGTTGGAAAGGACTCCGACGCGAAAACGGTTACCACGTATTCAGTACATCATTCTGAGCCTATACAGAGAAATTTTTCATCGTTTATTAAAAAAAAATCTGCTGTTTCCTACAAAAATACCTACACGGTCAAAATGTATGGAACAGCTGTATTTTTTGGTTTATGTGGTAACCGTTTTCGCGTCGGTGTCCTTTCCACCCCGTAACCCCGTATATCGCTGTTATTATGAATTTCTTTAATACTCCAAAATGAAACAGAAATATCGCTCAGTGTTATACTAGAATATTGATTATAAATTGCAATAACGACTAAAGTGACACTGAATATTTTATTTTAGATGCGTATAAAGCAATTTTACATCTTCCTACTGTTTTATTTACATCCAAAACGGTTACAGCACCTTATCCAGAGTTATTATTGTAATGCTCGCGTGACCACGTATTGCGCGAACCCTTACCATACCCCTAATGCCGAGTATGACAATATATTTAGTTACTACAACACGTTTTATTTTGTTTCTAATAGCTCTGGGAGACTTATGGATAGACGTCTCGGGAGCATACTCAAAATGCCAATAAAACTATGTAAGTTATCACGCCTGTAATCTCTGATGGGTTAGACAGAGGTGTAGCTATGGTACACCCACATTTCGCCAGTTACGTTTAAGTCCCATTTAGTAGGGGCGAGTCTATTCCCATCAATTGGGCCTTATAAAAATTTGCCCGACCTAGGAATAGAACCCAGGCCCATCCACACAAATGGATGCACAAAAGAAACTAACGGGACAGTCAAGGTGTAAAAAACTTACAATTTTGTTTCAGTCAAAAAAAATATATTGGATCGAAGTTCTCTTGTCAGTGAATTGATTAGTGCTGAGAATGAGAGAAGCATGTAAGTTGTTTAAATTTAAACAAAAACTTATAATCAAGTACAGTTGACCTCTTAATTCCTTTACCACTTGACAACAGTTCAAGTAGATCTTGTAGTTTTAAGTCGTGAAAGTGACATTCGACTATATGGTCAGAACAAATCAAATCAAGAATAGTGTAGAATATCTAATCTCTTGTTGTTGTAGGTCACAAATAAAGAAAACATTTAAAAGTTTCTCTACATCACCATCATCATCATCATAATTTCAGCCGAAAGACGTCCACTGCTGGACATAGGCCTCCCCCAACTGTCGCCACATTGACCGGTTCCGTGTGACTCGCATCCAGCGGATCCCTGCAACCTGCACCAGGTCATCGGTCCACCTAGTGCGAGGCCTTCCAACGCAACGTCTTCCGGTTCGCGGTCGCCACTCCAGAACGTTTCGGCCCCACATAAACCTCCATGGTCACATAAAAAACCTCAAAAGATCGCACGGCTCGGGTTGGTCGTTTCTATGAAGAAGAGCCGGCAATAAATTCCATGGTTACTCTTTAAAAAAATATTTGGGTTTCAATAGGTACAAGCAGTTATGAGTTCGACATATAATAAAATACTTTATTTTTAAGCTGTAAGTCATTGAATTTGAGCTTATTTATTAAGTGATTTATTTGTTTTCATTTCAGACATATTTTCCGTGAATTAAAACGATTTGTACATGAAGAAGTTGTAGATCATCAAGGTAATATTTATATTTAATTTTGATGATTTCAGTCTTTCGATGGTAAGGCCATATGATGTGGAGGAATGAGGGATATATTGCCATCCGCATTTATATTTAAAACCTTCATATCAGGGACCTCTGGATTCAAGTATGAAAGTAGATGGCTATAAAAGTAAGCGGAGCCCCAAGAAACGATGGACAAACTGTGTCATAGATGATGTGGCTTGAAAGAGAGTTTTCTAGGCTGATATTATTAATACAGGCATTTCACATAACTTACACGGTGCCGTGAGCAGCTGCGTGGTGTGGTGAAGTGTCGCGAGAGCTCACTCATGGCACAATAACACTTGGTCGTCGAATCGAATCGAATTCGATTATCTATGGAATTCGGGCAAACGACCAAGTGTAAATGAAGGGGGTCGAGTATGCCCGTCTTCGAACCATCTAGTCCAGCTTCATAGTTTCGGTTACCCGAATTCGGATACCCGACGCCAGTTATCCTTTCACTTCGATCCGGAGTTTGCTGGTAGTCACAATGACTTCTCAAACCAGTCGTTGTCATTAGCCCGTTTTCCACAAACGTAGTCGGGTGCCCTAATTCGAGTAAAGTTTTTCGAGCACCCGAATGCGGGCTAACGACCAAGTGTAAGTGCGCCATCATTTGGCCGCTGACGGATGTCAACACCCCTCCCTCACCGCGCTACCTCTGGCATGCTCTCAGTCAAACGGTAAACCGGTATATTTAAAAAAAAAAACAAATATTCTCTTGTTTTCAGTTCGTGGCATCAAGAAATTATATTCCACGATCAATCGTAGTAACAAGCCTTACAAGCTAGGATGGTAAGTTTATTATCATCATTATGTCGAAAGACGTTCACTGCCTTCTCCAAACGTATATCAGGGTTAGGCAGCTGACGCACTGCCGACGAATCGCGGGAAGCGAGTAAAGCTGCCAACCATGTATGTAAGTATGGATAATCAAAAACCACCGCCACCACCATCACCACCAAACCATCATACCATACCATGGACCATGGATACCATGTATGTAAGTGTGGATAGTATGGAGGTGTAATCTTCGGAACACCTTAACCGATTCCGAAAATTCTGTCACTAATGAGAAATAAAACGTTCCCGTGTGACAATTTCCGACCATAACGCGAATGAAGCCGCGGATAATGCTAGTCAAAAATACACGAGATCTTTACAAAGCAGTGGACGGACGACTTAAAAATTTTTCTTTGTTTTTGTCTACGACTACTACAGTCAGGTCATGTCACCACGCCACACATACTACTTTTAAAAACTTTACTGCAAATGGGTACTGTTCTATACTTTGAATGATGATGCGAGTGGTTCGTGGCTAAATAAAAACATACGCTCTGGTCGATATTTAGGTTAAGACGCGCTTGCCTAGGTTGACCCGTAGATTGGTGACCACCCATTACATACCGAGTTTCCTCCGTGCCTCGGAAAGCATGTTAAGTGGCGTTGGTCCCGGCTGTCATTTGTAGATCTAAGACAGTCGTTACAGGCAGTCAGTGGCCTGAAAGTGTGACAACCCGTCTTACCAAAGGGTATCGTATTACCCAGTACTATTTGGGTTGTGGAAGTCAGATATGCAGTCGCTCCATGTAAAATACTGGTATTCAGCTGCACCCGGTTAGACTGGAAGCCGACCCCAACATTATTGGGAAAAGGCTAGGCAGACGATGTTGATGCTAGTGGCAAGTTCCGTGTCAGATCACGTGTCACGCTGCACGCAGCGCCTTAGTCCTATTGGACAAACTTATTTTACTCGAGGAATACTTAGGTTAACTAACTATTGTTGTTTGTTGTCAGGGTTCGTTTGGCCCCTAATATTCCAAGGTAAGATCTGAAGAATGCTTACCTAGTAACAGTAGTCGGGGGTTAATATGAGCATTAGGGACTAACTGTGGAGATGCGTACGCATCCGTTCAGTTTTCCGCGTCTATTCAGATGCGTACGCAACTCCATACAAAATCGCCGTTTTCTATGGACAAAAGCTGAACAGAGCTGAATAAGTGTGGTTAGTCCCTCAGAATGAGCCTGTCGCACAGGTGTGAGCGGCGGAGACGACGCTCTATAAACCGTTCTTTTTGTTCAACATGGTATTTCTTATTTACTGCCGGGTATCTGAATTCTGATAGTAGCTTCACTGTTCGAGAAGATAAAATGAATGGGGGATATGTCTTTTGTCATCTCACCTAGTATGAACCTTCTTCTTCTTCTTCGTATCGCTGGCACGACAAATTTTATATTTTGCTAGCCCAAAACTCGCCACTCCCACCGCGTCGTCGGTGGCAGCGCAAAGGTCACTACTGCATGTTTTTGGGTTAAGAGGGCAGGATAGGAGGTGGAGCCAAAACACGTACATAAACTAACTCCTTTTTCTCTTGGGGTAGGCAGAAACGCCACCTGCTACGATCCTTACATACTCCTTGGGCCTCGTCCACGTTCATACATCTGCTCATGAATACACGCACGCGCCGGTTGAACTAAAATATTATGAAATTTTTGCAGGGACTCCGATTTTTGCTGTTGCTCATATGGAGCAAGGTAAGTTGTTGTTTTTTTCAAGTAATCACATAGATGGCCTGCCTCGTTGGTGTACTGGTCGCAAACGTGACTGCTGAGCTTGTAGTTCAGCCGAAAAATGCAGCCCGTGGTCTGCATTTGTGCTCTTTAGTTTGCAATGACCTCACCCCCAATTACATGAAACTTAACATGACTGGCGACATTTAAGTGCACCAGAAACCCTTCCAAAACATGCTTTTATGATATTTATACGAATTCAGAGCAGTGGTGGGCCAATGATAAGTATCCTCCTAGTCTTACTACTTGTAGGTAAGGGAAGGTAAGGTTAAAGCCAAGCTGTTACATTGTGGCATTAATTTCATCACCACTCCTCTTTCTTTCTTTATCGTGTGGTTAGTGCCTAACCTGGTGTCAATTTTTATGCCGCCCATGGGCCTCTGACTTGGCTTTACATGCCGTTGAGAAATATCTGTCTGGCATACTGGTTTCCTCACGATGTATTCCTTCACCGAAGCAAGTGATAATTATACAATAAGCACAAGACCCCGAAAAATCAGAAGTGCGGTCTTGGGTTCGAACACGAGACCAATGACTAGGCAGACCGACAGTCAAAACACTAGGCTATCGCTGCATCAACCACTCCTCTCAAAACGATAAAAGAAAACTTCGCGAGGAAACCGGCATATCCTGAAACCCAATATTCCAAGACATGTGACGTCCATCAACCCGCACTGGGCCCGCATGGTGGGTTACGGCCCTCTCCCTCTATAAGAATAAAGAGTCAGAGAGTGCCTACACCTGTATAGGATCTCCTGTGTACCTGTCTAATCTCCGTGGAGATTGGCCACCGTGACCGATATATTATATATATTATCCTTGTGCTATGTGAAATTCTTCTAATATTTCAGATGCAAACACTTCAAGAATTCGCACAGTTACCGATGTATGAGAGCTCAGGTCATGAAGTTAGCTGGCCCAACGACTAGCGAGTGAGATCTCACTGTTTACTCTTTTAATACAATATGTATTGATAACCGTTGTGGTGTAGTGGTCGCAAACACTTTCGCTGAGGCTGAGGTTCTGGGATCATTTACTAGGTTGAGGAAACTGGCGTATTAGGTGCTTTCTTTAGGATATTTCCTCCCGGAGTCAGGATTTGTGCCCGACTGATGACAATACGCTCGTCCGCTATTACTCATACATGGGACTTAAAGATAACTGGCAAAATGTAATTTTTTGTGGGTAATGGGTATACCTCTGCTGACCCTTCAGGTCCAGGCGTGTTGTTATAATAAAAGGAGTAAATATAAACTGTCATGCCATATTGATCCCCCTTTCAGGGATGATTTTTTTAAAAACCGCTTAATACGCTTCCGTTTAAAATCAGCAATGACCAATTTAATTTTTTTTTTCAGGTTGGCCATGTTTAGAAACAAAATAACAAGTGTTTTAGCGCCAAAATTCTTAAGAAATATTGTCACAAATAGTAAGTATTGCTTTACTTTAATATGGCACATCAAGTTTTAGACAAAAATCTCTCTCTTTCTTTATAGTGTCGTCTTTGTCACTCATACTGTGTGACAGACTCTTTCTAAAATCCGATGTGATACATTTACGCTCGGTTACGATCCCAGGGCTGCCAAACAGTACTTATTTATTTCCATATTAACAAAATGTGTGGAATCGCGTAGTGTTTGTATGTACGCACGACGGCCAATCAAGCTATACAAAACCGGTTTATGCGGATCTCTCATTGTATAGGAAATCTATACAAAGCGATGCCAAGTTATACTGGAAATGTACAGCTTGATGTGCCGCCGTACACAACTGTGAAAAGGCATACCTGCTAGCTTGGACCATACCAGGTGCTAAAGTCATGTAAAAAAATATTACTCACTTTTCTTAAAGTTTAAGTGCTAATTTTTGTAGACGCTCTATAAAGGGTGTAAATAGACCCTTTACATAAACGAAAGGCACTTGTTCTCCCCGTCACTGCGATAATTTTTTTTGTTCTAGACCATACCTGGGAACCTTCTAGTTACGGAGATATTGGGGGTTAAAGTTCCAACTTTTTCACAAGTTTTTATTTTATATACATGTTTTTAATGTAAGATTTTTACTTTACACACCTCGACGGCTCTCGTACTATTCAATCCATTCATCATCACAATGCTATGAGTGCTTTCCATCGAGTCCTACCGTAAAACGTGATTTTTCACCCAAAAAAAAAAGTTGATTCCCAGCAATAATTTTTGCGTAAAGTTACTTAGTTTGATGTACAGAATGCTTGGTTGACGGATATGTGAAGGTTCTGTTTACACCCGGTAGAATATTGTTAAAAATTAACAATCAACACTGCCAGACACGCAGTAATTTCTGCCAGACGCTTTAAACTCGGTCTTAATCGAGCTATCTTTACTCGCTTCCCCACTAAGGTTTTCCTTCTTTTTTAGGTAAAAACCCGGCAATTAAAATATCAGCAGCTTGTCAGAAGTCATGTACCATCAAAAACTAGAAAACAAATACAATCAAATGACTAGAAGAGAAGAATTAAGCATTGGTAGCCCAGGGGTTACATAGCTTGGCTTACAAGGTTTAGGACGTGGGTTTAAACCCAGGGAGACCCGTTACTTTGTGTGACAAATTTCAAAACCGTGAAGGAAAACATAATGAGAACATGTCTGAGACCCAATAATTCGAAGACATGTAACATCTTGAAACCCGCACTGGGCCCGCGTAGTGGGTTACACCCCAATCCCTCTCATAAAGATTAGGCCTGTGTCCCAGTGGTAGGAACGTTTAAGCTGATTATGTAAAAGACTGGAAAATAAACGAGAAAATAGTAAAATATTCTGTCAATATATACAAATATTGTCTTATAATTTATTTTGTTTCTTTTTACATATTGGTAACATTTTATACAAGTATCATACGACGGCTTGAAAGCCGGACATGTCCAGACAAATCCGCATGGATTGGTATCTCTTTCATCTCTTCATACACATAATACTGGTATTATACTTTACTCGAACTTAAAGTATTTATTATACAAACTCATAGCTGTACCCCTTGGGATAGGTAGAAACTTCAGAATATTACGTGCAACAATCCTTAAATACCTAAATACAGTGCCGCATGGTTGTTTTGGCGCGTGGCCATCGTCTGAACTGATGCTGCTGTCTTGTTTTACCAATACAACGTGATTTTCCATCAGTGACACCTGAGATATTAATTCAAGCGCCAAAGAAACATGTAGCACTGTACTCATTTGATTTCGTCCACATTCATTCATCTATCCATAAGCGCGGTTTAAAAATACCAGCCCCCGTAGCATGACCACCGTAGACAAGGATTTCTTTGACGGAAGAATCGACAAAATGACAGATAGTGCAAAGAAATCTGTCATTGTGTCGACACAATCTGTCATTTTGTCGATTCTTCCGTCAAAGAAATCTTTGTCTACGGTGGTCATGCTACGGGGGCTAACCTCTTTGAAGGTCAATTTTTTATCAAAATTCTCCCTTGTCTTTTTTGCCATTTACTTTGCATTCATTCAAAATATTGACACCGGGCTGCTCCGGCCTTTAACAACCTTTAAAAAAAACAGGCTCTGACGAAAGCTTTGCATTATAGCTTTGACAGAGTACAGGACGGTCGCATAAATTAGAACATGGTCTGCGTCTGTGATTTGATCTTGGTATTTTATGTAGATACGTGAAATATGGGAGTAGCCCACAAACTACTTGCTATAAATAAAAACTATATTAAAGATCATCGCGTTCCTCGTCAGAATCGTAGTTCTTCCGCGTTCGCATCTTGGAGAAGAATCCTTTTCTCCACAGCAGTACTAGCACTAATACTATTGGGAAGGTCACCACGATACCTGAAAATGTACAATAACGTTGTAACTTCATAAAAAAAACCTTATTTTATAGAGTTGTAGGTGGTTTTGAACCCAGGCAAGCACTGTACAATGTACAGTATCACGAGTTTAAGTGTGCAGTTCAAGGTGGCGCTACTTGTCAAGCCAAAATGCATCGATATGTCAAACTTGGTTCATTTATTTTAGTTGAGTATTTTCCCGCCTGCGAAGATAAGTTGGTTGAAGTGTAGTTTGTGAGATTCATGTGATGAACATTGCTCTCTCAAAATAAACGTGAAGAAACCAACAAATGGCAGAATCAAAACGAGACAAAATTCAAAGAATCGAACACACGACGCCACGTGCCCGATGCGGGTTGTTGGATTACAGTATTTAAAGTTTTAATTCAGGCAGAACACGATACTATTCAGTTGTACTCACGATGTTTTCCTTCAACGTTCTGGTGGAATAAAGTGCCTTTCAGGGTCCGAACCACAATCCACAGCTCATAATTTGAGGCCGCGAGCCACCGCTGCTCATTCCAGTTTTAATAATTAAAAACAGTAGCTTACCTATCATGATTCCCAGAATTATGGCCATATTGGACACCGGCAGCAGAGAGGTACTCTCGGACTCTGGGCACAACAGGACCTTGGACGCGTTGTTCAGCTGAACAAATGTCAGACCTCGAACGTCTGCAGGTTTCTTACAACTACAAAAAAAAAAACTGGTCTGTTTGGGTGTCGTATCGTATGTGGGGATAGTAGTATGTTTAGGGTGTCCATCCGTTGAAGCGCGGGGCTTTGCCTAAGCATTTGTTTTCGCCACTTTGGCACCTCGAAAACTTGTCTTGTTTTTAGTAATAATTAAGGAAACTCCCATATTAACACGAGGCGAAAAGGCGAAACTGTCTACTGGCAAGATGTAGAATCCTATCGGGAATTGTAATATGAGGCAAAAACTAAATGCACTTCCTACGATCCCTACATACTGGTTAAACCCGAATGCCGGAATAATGAAAGGTTAGTGTAGGTATGTCCTTCTAGGGCGTCCCCTCCCGACATATCCCCAACATTTGCCTTGTCAATACCTTACTGTATATCACATCTACAAAAACCTGGTATCCTTACATCATATTACTGACAGAAGCATTGGCAGGAGTGTTGGCGAGCACCGGCACCAGTACGTCCACCACCCACTGGTTGTTGCAGTCGCAGTTGAAGGGATTGTTGGAGAAGTCTCCGGTGACCAGCTCGTTCCATCCGTCGACGATGCCGTAGTCTATGACGGAGAGGTTGTTGTTGTTCAGGTACAGCTGGTAAAGAAAGATCTTCATGAGTTCTTTGGCAGATTTCTTAAACATTATTATAATTTTGACCAAATGACGTTCACTGCTGGACCTAGACGTCCACTTCGCAATAAAATTCTTTACATAATCAGCCTGTAATGTTCCCACTGTTGGGACACGGCAGTCCACTCTGTACAAGGGAGTAGTGGGGTGGTAATATAACCCGTGGACATAGTGCGAGTCGGTTGGACTTCATGTCTTCGAATTTCTGGTTTTAGGAATGCTTCATGATTTTACCACATTACCAACACTCTAACTACCTCGCGTAGCGATGAATCCTCTTCCTTTCTGTGTATGAAAACAGAGGACGTTATGCTATAAACCAAATAATAACATAAACTAATGCCGACCGCGACAGTTTACCAGCTTACCTCCTTCAAATCCGGCCACAACTCTTCTTCGTCCTCATTCTTCCACATCAGGAAGTCTGGATCCAAGTTGGTCAACCTTGGATTATAGTTCAGACGCAAGATCACCAGATCTCCGAGCCCAGATAGGGCTCCAGCTGATATGTTCTGTAACCTACTCAACCGGCTTAAGTTTAGCTCTTGTAACTTCGTCAAGGTGGTTAAGGCGCTGCAAAGGAATAACAATTCATTACTAATATTGTAAGTTGCAATAAAGCAGTTGATTTAAATAATAACAGCCGCTCGGGTCGATCTTTAGGTTAAGCCGTGCTGGCCTAGGTTGGTTTGTGGATGGGTGACCACCCATTACCTACCGAGTTTCCTCCGTGCCTCGGAAAGCACGTTAAGCCGTTGGTCCCGGGTGTCATGTGTAGATCTTTGACAGTCGTTAGGTAGTCAATGGCCCAGAAAGTCTGGCAACCAGTCTTACCAAGGGGTATCGTATTACCCAGTACCAACTGGGTTGTGGAGGTCAGATAGGCAGTCGCTCCATGTAAAATACTGGTATTCAGTTGCATCCGGTTAGACTGGAAGCCGACCCCAACATAGTTGGGAAAAGGCTAAGCAGATGATGATGAATAAAGCAGTTAATTTAAATCATTGCTAAGTCCTCGCAATTTTACACATATCACCCTATAAAATATCGTACTGATCATCCCGTGTGAACGTGGCATAAGGACTGGAACTCCCTGTCGTAATTGTATTTCCCGATAGCTACATACGAGCTAAGTCTCGAGTGACTAGGTTAACTAGGCAGTTGGTGCAGAGATACCTGTCAGACATCACTAGAGACTTCTTTTTCTTCTTTTGGTGCCTCTCGAATTACTGAAGCTCTGATAATTCTCCTTTGCGATGAAACACTTTAAATCATTTATATCATGTGGCTTACGTTTTCGCTTCCAAAGACTGCAGAGAGTTCTTTTCAAGATTCAAATAGATCAGGTTGGGGGCTTCACTCAGAACAGCAGGGATGGTCGTAAACCTGTTGTTACTGAGGTCCAAACGACGCAGCTTCCTGTGTCTTCGCAGGAGTCCCTCTGGCAAGGAATCTAGATCACAGCTACCTAACCTCAGCTCCTGAGGAGAGGAAGTAGAATAACTGAATTAATAAAAAATATTTTAGTTATTCGATAGAATTTATTAATAGAGACCACTCGGCGCTCAGTACCACAAAACACAAGTCAAGCAGTTGTACCCTGTCACGTGTCTGTCGGTGTTATGAAAAAGGGCCTGGTAAAGGTCGCAAAAATCGGGCTCAGTACCTACGGAAACACAGGGCTGATGGTTGTGGTGCTGTTTGTTGTAGGGGTACGTCCTTGGACGTCTTTCCACTGAATGATGATAATGGGATATAGGCATGTAAGAAAAGCTCCTCACCCTTAAATTCTTCAAATCGGAGATAGATCCCATGGTAATCTGGTCTATAAAAGCCAGGGGGTTTCCATTCAGATCCAGGGTAAGTAGACCTGGCATGAACAGGAAGATGTCTTGAGGTAGTGTGTGCAAGTCGTTGTTGGCTAGGCTGAGGTACTGCATCTTTCTAAAATCCCCTGGACCTTCTAGGCCTATGGGACCCTGTAAGCAAGATAAAATAATATAACACCATGACTATATTCCATGACTAGGTGTGAAGAACATCTTAATTTAAAACCTGTGGCGATCATAATCAAATTGACAAAAACAACGCTGGCGACATCTATGATGCAAATTAATAAGTAAAATCCTGCATCGCGCTACCAGAATTGTCCGTGCATATACGAGGTGTAAACGGACCCTTCACGAAGCCATTCAAATTTCAAATTTCAAATTTCAAATTCAAATTTATTTATTGGTGTGATTTTTGGTACATTTTACATGAGATCTTAATAATAAATAATTAGTTCCTCAAAAATCTACCTTAAAGGTGTACACTCTTTTACATTATTGGTCATTATTATAAAAAAGAAGAATAATCAACATTTTAAAATAAAATAATTGCAACAAAACACAACATAACTTAAAACAGAAAAAAGCAAGCAAAACATTAACAATTGAGTATACTTATAAATAATGAATGAAATAAAGATAATAGTACAATGTCAAAATTAAATAAATATCAATGTCAATTTACAATTACAATTTATCATTAAGGAATTCGTCAATAGTATAATAACATTTTTCCAATAATAGATGTCTTAATTTGTTTTTAAATTGAATAATATTTAAGTCCTTAATTCCATTTGGTAATTTATTGAATATTTTTGGGGCCATGCAAAGTATACTTTTGTGCATCAAGGCGGTCTTTGATGGTCGAACGCATAATTCATGTCTATATTCTCGTCTAATCATTTTATAGCGTTGTTCAGATGCTTTTCTGAATAGATGCATGTTCTTTTTAACAAATAAAGCAGTCTCAAATATGTACAAGCAAGGTAAAGTCATTATTTTTAACAATATAAAATAAGGTTTGCAGCTATCAGTTATTTTTAGACCGGTAATAGCTCGAATGCATCTTTTTTGCGATTTGAACACCATGTCCTTATTGCAGGAGTTACCCCAAAACATGACTCCGTAGCGTAGTATAGAATCGACATATCCATAGTATGCAGTGACTGCAGCTGCTTGATTGACTACTTTCTTTAGTTTATACAAAGCAAAAGCAAACTTACTAATCTTTTTAATTAATATTGAAGTATGTTGTTTCCAATTAAGTTGGTTGTCGATTGTTAAACCTAAAAATTTTGTATTCGCAACTTCTTCAATAACTTCATTATTAAAGCTTACATTTAGTTCCGAATTACCTACTCTTTGACGAAAATTCATAATTTTTGTTTTCTTTAAATTTATAATTAAGTTGTTATGTTCTAACCAGTTAACGGCTTGTTGTAATGCATTGATTATGTCAGCTTCAAAGTGTTTATTATTTTTGTCAAGTTTAACAATGATAGTACTGTCGTCGGCAAACAATGTCATAGGATAGGGTATATTCTGGGGAAAGTCATTTATATATATAAGAAATAATAAAGGCCCTAGCACACTGCCTTGGGGCACTCCATAAGATATTTTTCGTTCTTTAGATATGTATTTTATAACAGTTTTATTTAATTTACAAATTCGACTTATTTCTGTACATTGTGTTCTATTTTTTAAGTAAGAATTTATTAGTGATAAAACATTTCCCCTTATCCCGTACGCATTTAATTTGCTCAGCAGTATATCGTGGTTGACCAAGTCAAATGCCTTGGTCATATCCATGTATATTGCTGATATTGGGACTCTTTCATTCATGTTAGCTATGATAACATTAAGAAAATCATAAATTGCCATATTTATTGAATGATCTTTCCTAAATCCTTTTTGTTCTTTCACAAGTATATTATGTTTGTTGAGGTATCCGTCTATGGACCTATAGATCCATTTTTCGAATATCTTGGATATTACCGGAATAAGAGCTATTGGCCTGTAATTTTTAATGTCTTTCTCGTCGTCTTTTTTAAATAAAGGTTTTATTACAGTAGGTTTAAGCTTATCAGGGTAGGTTCCAGACTGAATACTTAAATTAATTATGTAGCTGAGAGGATCTGATATTATTTCTGAAACATACTTTAGAACCTTTGTTGAAATATCATCGTATCCTACACTATTTTTATTTTTTAAGCCTTTTATAATTTTATTTACTCCTTCTGGTATGATAGGGGCTAAAAACATTGACTGTACAGAGAAATTTATTTTATTGTCAGTGGTCAGTTGTGTCGAAGCAGTAGAAAGTTTTTCTGCTTGGCTTATGAAGTAGTCGTTAAAGGTATTTGCTATATCTTTGGGTGTAGTGAATGTAACTCCGTCATAATTTATTTCTTTTATATACTCTGGTGGAGAGTTGCTTTTATTTCCATTTATTATTTTCCACGTCATTTTAGATTTATTATATGCTGTCTCTATTTTATAATTATTCTTTGCTAATTGTGTCAATTTTATAATTTTCTTAAGTCTGTTTGAGTAATTTTTAAGTTTCGTCACATTTATCTTAGATGGGTTTAATCTATGGTGCCACAACAACTGTCTTTTTATTTGGCTACACCGTCTAATACCAGGTGTTAACCAATTTGGATTCTTTTTTAATTTTCTTTTTTTGTATGTAATCGGAAAACATAAATTATAAAACAATTGGAATAGTTCTAAAAAGTTGTTGTATGCTACGTTAGGGTCTTTAGTGAGGTAGACATCAGAAAAATAAATTGATTTCAAAATGTCTTTGAATTTCATCAAGTTTTCACTACTATAGTCACGCACTTTTATATTCCAACTTTTGATTAAACATGTCTTTTTTACTGGAAGCTTTAGAGTTTGTGCGGTGTGATCTGACATATGTAAATCAAGGACATTATGAGTACAGTTTTGTGAAATATTATGTGCAAACCCCCGAACTATTCAATGCATCCATCAGCACAATGTTTTAAGTGCGTCACATTGAGTTCTACCGTAAAACGTAATATTTCACCCCGAAAAAAGGTTGTTTCCCAGGAATAATTTTTGCGTAAAGTTACTTAGTTTGATGTACAGAATGCTTGCTTGACGGTTTCGTGAAGGGTCCATTTACATCTTGTATGTAACTGGCGTGTGTATTACAAGAATAGGATACTTACAATAAACACTTTTCTACTAATAGCTGAAGTAGAAATCTTATTTCCAGACAAATCCAAAATCATTAATTCTTCAAGGTTATTGAAACTGCCATCTTCAAATGATTGGATGTCACAATTTGATAGGTTAAGCTCTTGTATGGGGAGCTTGCCAATTTTCGTGATTGCTGTTATCGCATTCTGAGTTAAATTGACTTTAATTGGATTGAAATCTCTGAGACCTGGAATGAGAAGAGCTGTAATCAGTAGCTATACAAACATATATAAACTCACGCCTTGGGGGTAGGCGCAGAGACTACAGAATGCTAGTAATTAGTAAAGCTGTTAGTGAAGGAGCTCATCTGGGGAGGTACCCCAGATAATATCATTCACTAACAACTAAAACCGATTAGTATCCTAACTTGTACAATCATGCAGCGTTGCTTTATTTAGTTGGAGAGATATGCGTGCCAGTGAACTTGAAGAGCTGATAAGTGCTAGGTTTGGTTGAATGAAGTATCAGCAGCAGTCACATCACTTGACCGGTGTTTAATTTTGACGCGTTGATCGTTTTCGTTCCATAGAAGGAGCTCGTGGCTAAATAATAACAGCCGCTCGGGTTGATCTTTAGTTTAAACCGCGCTTGCCTAGGTTGGTCCGTGGATGGGTGACCACCCGTTGCATACCGAGTTTTCTCCGTGCCTCGAAAAGCACCTTAAGTCGCTGGTCCGGAGTGTCATTTGTAGATCTTTGACAGTCGTTGCAGATGGTCAGTGGCTCGAAAGTCTGATAACCAGTCTTACCAAGGGGTATCGTATTAGCCAGTAATAACTGGGTTGTAGAGGTCAGATAGGCAGTCGCTCCATATAAAGTATTGGTATTCAGCTACATCCGGTTAGACTGGAAGCCGACCCCAACATAGTTGTGAAAAAAACTAGGCAGATGATGATCATTATCGTTCCAGGAGCTGGGGGTATTACCTAAAACTACTTCATTTATTGAGCGCCTTTAAGCATACATTCCTTAAGCGGACGAAACTTCAAAAACTTTGCTTGGCGTTCACTTTCTATCGTTAAGGAGCTCTTGTGCTGCTCCCAGACCAGCGGTTTAGGTTGAATAAAAAAAAATAGTTCATCTGACGATGAATAAACAAATTAAGATTTTTCTTATTACTGTTTAGCAAAAGATACGTACCATACCAATCAGTCAGCTCGAACATTGTGGCGATGGTGAGATTCGCGCAGTTGACATCTCTGTCGGCACACCTACATACGGAGCATATCGTGGTCGAGACCACCGCCGGAGCAGAGTCTGTTGTATCTGTCCCTAAAAAATAACATGTAAGGATAATATATAAAAAAAAAACTTAAAAAAAAAAATACTTTATCGACTTGCAAAAAAAATTACAAAAAACGTTGGTGTTGGAAGTCTGTGACTTTTGCTTAAGTATTTGATTCGGTTTTTTTTGTCAACGACTTCCGATGCTAAAGTTATTTTGCAGTTTTTGACCGAAAGTCATGGAATAGTGTGTTTTCATCGTCTTTATTTTTAATCGTTTTCAGATCAAAAGGCTAAATAGAAAATTTAAACAAATAAAAAAAAAAAACGCTTTTTCAGCCATGCTGATTACCCCGATTGTGACGTTTCTAACTAAAAAAACTAATTATAATCATTGCAAGCTTGGCTATAATTTACAAAAAAAAATAAAAACATGTAGTAAGTAGACAACACGTAGTATAAATACAGATATATTTCACATTTGTTTATTTTTTTATTTCCATTTTACACATTAATTTTAATGTATTCATCGTTAGTTGTGTGTTTTTAGCAGTGATTTGATTAAATTGTCATTCTCATTCGCCGACCCTACCCTAAATAAAGAAGATTGACAAACACCCACAGTAACACAGACCTGTGTTACTGTGGGTGTTTTCCAATCTTCTTTGGAACAGATATTTATAATCCCACATAGACTAACATATACCAATATTGTGCAATTTCAACAATATTACGTCTAGCTTTTTAAGTGAACTGTGCTACTAGTTTGGCGCTTTCGGTAGCGTCCATCAGTTCCTGAAGTGAACAAACAACAGGACACGCAGGACACGATATTAAGTGCCCCATCGTTAGTAGAACAGCACCACATAATAAATTATAAACACCACTAAATTCCTTAGGATGAATACCTAGTTGTATTGGGTTATATTGTCATCCATTGAAGAGGCAGTATTCGTGAATATCATCATTCTCAGGCTATAGCAGGTCACTGACGGACAGAGGACATCGCATGCCATTCAATTCAAACCTCGGATAACTAATCTAATCCAGCTGCTACCAGCTACCAGCTTGCATAGATCGTCGCTGATCTGAGTTGACATTATAATGACACCAGCTATATTCACCAGTTGAATAGCACGCGTTTGGGGATGCCTATGTCCAGCCATAGACTACTTTAAGCTAATGAGGCAAAAAATTGTGTCCATCATGCTATTTTGAAACCCGTTATTTTATAAACCGTATTTCCCTTGACAGCGCTTATTCATAGATAGGTATATTATAAGGAAATTGATTTAAAATTAAAACGAAAACCTGGATACTGATTTTAAAAACGATTCTGACCACATTAGGAGCTAATAAGGGCATACGTACTTCATTTTAAATCGGTGAAGAACACGAAACAACAATAAGCATTGCCCTTCACCTACACACTCGAATTTTATCTACAAGCAAATAATTAACGAAAAACTGATAAACTCTCTTACTTACCTACATCGACCTGCGTTACACTAAACTTAATTGTCACTAAAAATACTAAAACTACACTGAAACACACTAACTTATTTACAATCATTTTAAAAGAGCGTCCACGCACAATTTCACATCAAATATAACTAAAAGTAGATAAAGACGTTTGTTACAAGATTGTGAAAAAAACGGTACCCGTGTCCTTAAAGATTGGATATTGGTGGCCGTAGATTAAGATAAAATATAGAAGGCAAAAGGTGCGTGTTTCTTGCCTAAATGTAGATTACAGGACCTCCAAGGCCCTAGCACGAACGCGTGGTGTAAACTTAATGGACCTAAATAAGTCGATTAAAATACAATTATTATCCTATAATATTTTAGTTAAATCGTTATACCATATTAGATATGAATAAATACTTTAAATCATGAAAATATTAAATGTGAAACGAGTATTTTTAGTTATTAGTTATTACGTTACGTTTATACCGCACGCTCGTGCTAAGGCCGCGAGTCTTACCAATCAAAGCTGAACCTTATCAGACGCTCAAACTTGGTTTCTTCGTTAAGGATTTCGAAGTAGGTATCAGTCTGGAGTTTGTAGTTGTGCTCGGTTGTGGCAATATTGAGTTTAATCAATTTAGATTGTCATTGACACGCTGAGATGATGATAATAGAATTTTCTCCTCAGCCAACACAGGCGTAAAGTTATTTAGCTGACAGCATGATTCCAGCTCATGATGCAACCCTCTAGCTTTTGGTCGGTTCATCAGACGAAAGACGTCCACTGCTGGACATAGGCCTCCCGCAAGTGCCAGCAAGCCACATTGACCGGTCCCGTACGACTCGCAATAAAAAAGTGCAATACGGTTAATTAAAACGTTTTTTTTTATTTGTTTGGGACCTTCGAAAAATTTAAACTGAATTAATTCCAAACGCATTAGTAAGATCAAGTGCCTATATACTTTGATGTCAAAGAATAAACCCTTCTACGTGTCTACCTTATCTATGCACAAACGATAGCTTATCTTGAGATAAACACTCGTTTTATAAAAATCAGTAAATTATGATAAGTTCAAATATTTCATTGATAAAAGATCGAAAATAGTTTTCGACCTACGGACTGACTGGCAGACAAAGTATAGTTTTATAAATAACTAGCCATTTCGCAACTGTATTAGGGACGGCTTCCAATGTACCCGGATGTAGAATGAATGCTGAATACCAGCATTTTATATGGAGTATGACCACCACGGCCCAGTTACTCGATAAAATGATGTCAGACCTTCGGCCTTCTGACTCGATACCCGAAACGAATGTCCAAGATGTACGTCTACGAATAACAGCATCATGAATTGACCTCGGTAATCCTGTTGACGTCAGGACTTTACAAGATATTGTGATTTCTGAGTTTGTTTTGTTGTGTCGTCTCGGAGTAGTTTGATAGGAAACATACCTAGCTACTTTTTTTGCATCTAGTTTGAAAAGATTATTTTTGTGTTGTTAAATCGTTTGTTGAAATAATTTACAGAAATGAAGGTAAGTACCACTTTCAGGTCTGCGGGACTGTTCGAAAGAGATACCGTGGCTCTGGAACACAAAGGGCAAAGAAGGAACATGGATGGGTTTTAGTCAGTACAAGTCTGACACTCCCTTCCGCTCCGCCCAGAGTGGGGGGGTTCACTTGATGATTTCCCATCCGAAAGAAAAAAAAAGGTAAGTACCACTTACCATGAAAAAAATCGTTGTTGACTTTTGGATGGACATGGACAATCCGTGTAAAAAAATTGTGGTCCCTCCTGAATTCGCGCGGACAAAATCGCGGGAAGAAGCTAGTTTAGTTAAAGCAATTAGCTGACCCACCTTTGCATAAATGGTTGAGATTTTTTAGAATTGTAAATTCTTTTATAGTTTACTTGCTTTGCTCAAATAAATAAAATATAAAAGAATTATAAAATTCTATCGATTCGTATTCTATAAAATCTCAACCATTTATACAAAGGTGGGTCAGCTAATTGCTATCACTCACTGCAAACCTACTATAATTATCTAAAGTGAAATGATTGATTACACTAATCGTGTAGTATTTTAGCGATGGTCATGCTCTGCGGTATGACTCGGCTTGGTACATAACATAACAACACGCCTGTTTTCTCGAAGAGGTAGGCAGGGTTCTGTACACCCAGATTTCTACAGTTATGCTATAGTTCCCATGCAATAAGGTCGTGTCGAGAGATGCATCTGTCGTTAACCGAGCACAAACATTGTCACCGGCATCTTCTTAGAATTACCTTGTGGAAAAGCTTAATACACTTTATCTTACCCGAGAATCGAAGACTATCTGAAACGATATTTAGCAGTTTTGTGAACTTTAGACTTGGTTGAAGAAATTGATGATTCAATGTTACGAGAAATGTGATTGGCTTTATAGGTAGTACCGGTTCCTGATTTAATATCAGATTTACTAATTATACCTAAGTTATCTAATCTAAATACTACATAACATAACATCACGCCTGTAATCCCCGAAGGGTTAGCTAGAGGTGTATCTAATAGTACCCCCACATTTCGCCAGTTAAGTTTAAGTCCCATGTAATTGGGGGTTAGCCTATTGCCATCAATCGGGCGCAATTCCAGACTCCGTGGCTGCTACTAAAAATTCCTGATGGAAAAAAACCCTATAACACTTTGTCTGACCTGGGAATCAAACTCAGGACCTCATGCTCCGCAGTCGCGCTTGCGACCGCTAGACCAACGAGTCAGTGAATCACCAATCATCTAAATACTAATTGTTAACTAATTATCCTTACACAGCTACTTTTTCCTGAAATTTATTATGAGTCATCTTGGAGTCTCTTTGAAGGAATCATAAGCATAATTAGCTAAAATGATTCATCTGCTGGCAAATAGGCCTACTCTCCGGAAAGATTGGGCCGTGGTCATCACGCGGTTCTATTCGCAGTGGGGTATGGTGGACGTCGCATGTATTCGGTTTTTGGGTTCTAGGACATGCTGGTTTTCCGTTTTGAGAGCAGTGGTGATGTAATACTTTTACGTAAAGTAAAGTACCGGCCTGGAGTTCGAACGTAGGACTTAAAACACGACGTAACCTAAGTGCCACTGGCTCTTCGTTTCTCAGGTCAGGCAAATTGTTATTAGAAATTTCATTCAGAATTTTTTCAGGCGCTCGTGTGGAGGACCTCTTGGCTTAATAATCACAGCCGCACGGGTCGATCTTTAAGGTGAAGCAGCGCTTGCCAAGGTCGGTCTGTGGAAGGGTGACCATCATTCCATACCGAGTTTCCTCCGTATCTCGGAAAGCACGTTCAGCCGTTGGTTCCGACTGTCATTTGTAGCTCTTTGACAGTCGTTACCTAGGTAGTTAGTGGCCCGAAAGTCGGACAGTCTTACCAAGAGGTACCGTATTACTGAATACTAACTGGGTTGTGGAGGTCAGATATACAGTCGCTCCATGTAAAATACTGGTATTCAGCTGCATCCGGTGAGATTGAAAGCCGACCTCAACATAGTTGGGAAAAGACTAGGCAGATGATGAAGTGGCATTGTATCCAGCAAGGTCCTAGTACCGATGACAGACACAACAGCTTCAGACTACGTACAGCTAGGAGATTCTTTCTTTCTACAAAGTGACAGATTTGTCCTAGCTCCTAAGTTCATACACTCTTTATTCTAGCAGCATTACGTCTGTATTGCTCGAGGGTGCAAGCAGCAGCATCTGCCAAGGTGGATTGGGGTGTAGCAAAGGATGTGCAAATATTTTAAACGTGGTGCCCCATGTAAGAATGGTCGAACCTAAAGGGGTTCAAATCCAGACTCCCGACTGGTTGATAGACCACCCAATGCTCAGCAGTGCAACCCCTTCCCCCATCCCGTCCCAGCATCAAACCCTTCTAACATGGGTATCAGCAGTGATAGCCTTGTGGTGTGACTGTCGGACTGCCAAGTCACAGGTCTCGAGTTCGAACCCTAGACCCTAGTCACCACCCCACTCGCCACCCGTGATCACTGATAGCGATAAGCCTACGCACCTCTGATTTTTGTTTGTGCTTATTGTATAATTATGACTTGTTTCGGTGAAAGAAAACATCGTGAAGAAACCAAATCAGCATGCCTGAGAGATATTTCTTGACGGCATGTAAAGTCAAGTCAGAGCCCCATTAGCGGCATAAAAAATTTGACACCAGTTTCATGGGTGTCTAGTAAACTGATGGTGTAGACTAGTAAGACTACACATCCCTGCCCGCTCTTCATATTATACAGGGTGTATCAAAAAGGTTTGGTCATATTTTAGGATGTGATACAGACTGAACTACTGTTTCCATTGGACCAACATCGTCAGCTGAAAATAATCAGCTGCACCATACATTGTATTTGAGTCGAGTGGGTATTTAAGTACGGGATAACTGATATTTTTTTGCGACCTTCTTAGCGTGTCGATGGCAAAAAGTTCAAATGTTATGTTTAGCCCAAAACTCAGCCACGCGAACCCCACTCACTGATGCAGTAACCAGATCATCAAGTGCGCAGGAGATAGGGCATGCGGTGCAAGATGGAAGGTGGGCCATTGTCTGTGGAGAGACACCGCATTCGCACTTGAGGTCTGAGCCGTCCGTAACTGCAGAGATTGTCTTTGGTCCGGCCAACTAGGGTTCGAAGTCTGTTTAAGGATTTCCAAGTCGGCCACGGCAGCGCGTGCCCAGGTAGAAGGTTTTCTGATGGATCGTTGAAGTTGTCAGGGGGTTTAAACCGCTTCCGCCAGAGATTGAACTTTGCTGTGGAGGCGATTTTTTGCAATTACGATATATATCTACAATGTTACTCGCTGTACGTCAAACACGGGAGATTTTCGCGCCATTACTTCTCTACTAGTGTTATTTTAGAGAGTCTTTTGTAACTTAGGTGTTTCGATGTAACTAACCGTAGTGGATTGTACATTAACCTATTTTATTTAGATTTAAGATACATTGTATTATTGTTGGGTTTCAAAAAAAAAAGTCTTTATACAGAGTGTGGCTTAACTAATGACAACTTCAAAACCTTTGTCTGAACACCATTTTTCATTTTCTGATCAGTCATAGTGGCAAAGGTCCAGGATTATCGATTAATTACGCCACACTCTGTATAAACACTTCCATGCCGCTTGTTGTATTTTTCATAGTGTCCTATGACTGTTTTTTAAACGTAATAAAATAAAGTTAAGACCTGTACGTATTAAAAATACTTTATTAAAATAATTCTTAAAACTAATACTTAAAATTACAAAAAAAAGTATAAATCAAACTATTTTTAACTTGACTCTTCAACTATCACATGACATGATAGTCAGAGAGTCTTTACTGATCAGCTGACTGACTACTAACTGAAATAGTATTGAGGATATCCTATCCTAGAGATAGAGTTGAAATGTCTCATAATAATGTGCTTCTGATTACAGCTGCTCTCATTGCCTTTCCACCGGATCCCAGCAAAAATAGGCACGATTAGGGCTTAGTAAGTCAGTCTGACCAGTATTAGAAATTAGTACATTCCCTCGTCTGCTGGCGCTCTTTTGTAGAAGGCGCGGGACACGTCCACTGGGGGACGAAGGCCTATAAACGCAAAGTAGCCCTTGCGCCACAGCAGCATCAGACTCAACATGATAGGTACGGCTAGGAGAACACCTGGAACAAGAAATTGAGGTGGTAAGAGTGACTTTGACCTTTTGCCCGCCGCTTCGCTTGTATGGAAGTCGCAAATCATCACATCAGGTCATGGTCAGGTCTGTTTGTCACATTGAAATTCTTTCAGCCTTCAAGGAGTGAAAAGGAAACAGACAGACGGACGGAGTGACTTTAACATTTATACAGCTACACGGTTATTTTGTCACGTGGCCGTAATCGGAACTCACACAATTTTTATGGTGTTATAAAGGGTGTAAAAACACTCTTAACGAATCCGAAAGATACGTGTTCTTCTCGTCATGGCGACCTTCTAGTTACGGAGATATCGAAGGACAAAGTTCTAACTTGTACACACGTTTTTTTATGTTGGTTTTAAATTTTATTTCTTTGAGTACCTCCATGATCCCTGTACTATTCAATGCATCCATCAACACTATGTTTTGAGTGATTACCACCCAAACAACTCGTTTTCCAGCTATAATTTTAACGTAGAGTTACTTAGTTTGACGTATAGAATGTTTGGTTGACGGTTTCGTGAAGGGTCCGTTTACACCTTGTACACCGATTCCTACATATCACGTTACAACAGTTTCGGTAGCCAATTAAACTTGACCTGGGCCCTTACCGATAAGTGTTCCCAGCAGAATAGCTCCGTCTTTCTCGGGGCGGTGGCCGTACTTGTCCACGCAGCGCATGGTGCGGTGGACGTCGTGGAGGTGCTTCATCGTATAGCCATCCATTTCAATGGGCTCTTGGCATCTGCAATAATTATTGTAAGTTGAATAGGCTGTAACTTATTTGCCCAAATGCCCACTATTTCTGGTTCAGTTTTCAATGTTTGGAAACGCCAAACCCTTGTGAGAGAACTGCAAGGAAGAAGATCCTGCTTTGACAGGCCTAAATCACATCACACCAATAACTTAACAGTTAGATGAAGAGCTCGTACAGGGAAATAATACCACCACATCTATTACTACTGTCGAGCAGCGTTACTGTGTTTCGAGTTAAAGGGTTGCCGATGTGGTTACAGAAACATGAAACATTATCTCATGTCTGAGATGACAGCGCATCTGATGACTGTAGGTCATCGATAAGGTGTCTTTAGGTAGCGGAGACCATTTACAATCAGGACGCCTACCATGACCAGAGTGGGAACGAGCTATACAGACAGGACGTCTGGCGCCATCTGTTTCCCACTCTGGCATCAGATACTGCTTCAAGACGTTATGGTAACCCCCCAGATTGACCGCTTGATTAATTATACAGGGTGGAAGGTACACTGACGCACAAACGATTGCCACGTATTCAGTACATCATTATAAACCGCCCCACATAGAAAATTTTCATCGGTATTTTAAGATTAAAATTCAATTAAAAATTCAATTATCCAACATTCATTCATTTTTTTTTTCATTCATTTTTTTTTCGTTATTTTTTTTTCGTTATTTTTTTTTAGATTTTAGGTTTTTTTATTTTTTTTTTGCTGTTTCCTCCAAAAGTGCAATACCTACACGGTCAAAATGTATGGAAAAGCTGTTGTTTTTTTATAAATTACCGCAAAGTGGTAACCGTGATAACCGTTTGCGCGTCAGAGTGGAAGGGACACCTTACCTTACCTTGTATTATCATTAGTCGGATCTGCGTGTCATTTTCTCCCAACATCTCTATCAGTTGTCATTTCAGTATTCACTACTTTTCTAGCCACATCATCTTTCACAGAATTCACCCATTGTTTACTCAGAACGCCATTCATATTTATGCTCAAAACCTATGAAAAAACTGGATAACTTACACCATCCAGGTGGAGTTCCCGCCGTGTTTGTCGACGATGGGGGCGAGGACATCCACCATCCACTGCGTGGAGCAGTCGCACAGGTACGGGTTGTCGGACACGTCCACCTTCTCCAGCAGGTCCCAGCGGGAGAGCAGGCGCGAGTCCACCTCCAACAGTTTGTTGGATTGCAGGTACAGCTAGAATACGTTGGGGTGTGGTTAAAAAAAAGAATAATAATTATTTAAAACCTTGTTCCGAAATATTTCTTAAAGTAGGGTTGAACCACATCTATCAGCACGGATACGCATTTTTCCATGGTCTATCCTTTTCTGTCGCTCAGAACCGTCATTTGCTAAAGCGAGAAACAGCGCGTTAGTGTTATCGCACGCGGCAGCATCGACGATGCGAGAAACAGTGAAAATTTACCAGTAGTCGCCCAATGTGCAATTTGTGTCCGGTCAATGACAATTAGGTTCACCCCTAGCATTGTCTACCGTTACAATATATATATATATATAATTATTATAAAAAAAAAAACGTTGTCCCACACTAGGAATTTCTCCTGTATCGTGGGTGCGTTTACAAAAATTTAAACTCACATACACAAACAGCCAGACCAGGAAAAACTACCTGTAGATCATACAAATATTTGTTCTGTGCGGGGATCGAACCCGCGACAAGCAGCGCATCAGCCAATCGCACAGCCACTGCAACAACCGTGCTCCCCCCCCCCCAAAACCTCCCTAAAAAAATAAAAAAAAAACAAAAAAAACCCAAATACCCCTTTAAACAATACAATACTGTGATGTTGTGTTAAGATACCCATTTTCGCCAACAGTCCCAAACCCATAAAAGCCAGTACAACATACCTCTTTAACCAGTGGCCAGGTATAACTCTCCCCAATGTCGTCAGCTCGAGCGAGCGCCTTCGGGTCTATATAGCTCAACACCGGGTTGAAGCTCATGTGGAGTTTCTGGACGGTCTCGAGTCCTGCGAGGGCACCAGCGCCGATACGCTTCAGTTTCGGCATGTTGCACATGTGGAGTTCTTGCAATTTGCGGAGACGAGGGAAACCCCTGGAAAAAAATTGATTAGTTACTCACAAGACGGGATAACGCGAACAAATTCTTAATACCGCTGACCAGTTTAACGCCTTTAAAATAAACAATTCATCATATTAATCAAACTCACGGATAGTCTTCAGAAGTCAAATCCAATTCAATAATAGGGTTCTGATTCAAATTCAAGTAGAGCAAGTCCTTGGCTTCTTCCAACTCCTGAGGGACGGCAGTCAGAAGGTTGTCGCTGATATCCAGTCGTTCCAGAAATTTAGGAGTGTGCAGGAACTTACTAGGTATCTCTTCCAGCTGGCAAGAGCGCATTCTTAAAACCTAAAAGTTATACATAAATATATAAATATCAACTATGTTGATATTTGGTAACAGCGCTATCTGTTGGGCAGTAGTGGTATTCATGTTTGTGTTAAAGTTTGGTTTTAAAAATTACATAGTTCAATCGGCAATAAAGAAGTAGAAGAAATGCTTAGTCTTTTAATATTTCCACCAATTTCAATCACAGGAAGTGCGCTATTCGGTTGTCAAAATATAGCTTGTAAATGGATGTCAAAATATAACTTGTATTTGTTAATAATCTTGCGAAACAATGTTCAACATAATAAATTCAATATTTTTACTTGCAAAACATTTGTTTTTTTTTATTGGTTAAAGAGCTACCTCACCTCAACGCTAGATGTTACTAACCTTCAACATCGGCAAACTGGAGATCGCGATCAAAGTGACATGATCGAGTGTTGTCAGGGGATTTCCACTCAGGTCCAGTTCTTCTAATTCTGGCATATGCTCGAATAAGTCCTGGTGTATTGAGTGGAGGTCATTGTGAGCTAAGTTGAGGATCCTCAAAGATGCTAGAGGCTCATACTCCTCTGGCATAAATCGACCCTGAAAAGGATTATATCTGATTAGTAACTAACAAATGAAACTAACACCAAGCCTGTTTTAATGCTCGATATTAGTGCTTGTGAGCACTTAACTAGACTAACGAGGTAGTTGTAGTTTTCTAGTAACTACATCAGCACTTCTCATTCACGTTTATAATGCGCACAGCCAAAGTGTGGAACTCTCTGACGGCATCTGTGTTCCCTCCCACATTTAACCCATCAGCCTTCAAAGCAAGAGTGAACAGGCTTCTTCTGGGCACGCTCGTCCCATCATAGACCTCATATATCGTTTTCCATCAGGCGTGATCGAGGTCAAGAGCAGGCCCATATTGTAATAAAAAAAAATAAATAACATATCAGACATAATCAGTCTACAAAGATCTCTCTCTAAAAAATAACTCTGGCCTTCTGTCGCTGTGAGAGTGAGTAGGCTGGTGGATTACAGTCTACTCACAGAGAGAGAACTGGGGACCAGTGTGGATTGGATTTGTCATTATTTAATTTCTTCTTTCGTTAACTAGTATTGTATGACAATTGACATCATTCTTCTGCCCTTCATTTCCCAATTTACTTGGGGTCGGCGCAGCATGCTTTCTTCTACCATACTTCTCTATTATTCTCTTTTTGGATTGTGTGTCAAGTTTTAATATAGGTACGTATTTGAGGTAAGATTTACTGTGTTGCCGATAGATTAAAAAGGGTTTACTTAATATACCTACGTATTACTTAATAGCATTACGCAATCAATGCAGAGTCATGCAAATGTAATATGTTTCAAATATTTTATGTGACTTGAATTTGAGCGGAACAGCAATCAACATAATAATTTTTTTAATGTTCTTCTTATTAAAAGGTGAAAAATAAAAACAAAATCATAACCTTCCTCCCTCAAATAGCACAAAAATTTAATATAACAAGCCAAAAACACTAGTGCACTAGACCAAGATACCTCAAAAGCGTGCGGGCTCAACTTTGCGGTCGTCAGCTGGTTGTAGCTCAGATCTAGGACCCTCATCTCCTGCAGATCTCTGAAGCTGGCGTTCTCTATGAACTCGATGCTGCATCGTGACAGGTTCAAAACTTCGATGGTCAGGTCAGCGATGACAGTCACGTTGATAAAGCGGTTCTCGCTTAGATCCACTACTTTTGGTTTGAAGTCTGTTAGACCTGGAATTAGGGAATGTAATTTTTAAATAGTGTCTAATAGTGTCTAATGTAATTTAACAAGCTTTGATTTAAGATAGTGATGGGACATCGTCAGCACAATGTTTAAAGTCATGGATTTTGTACGAACAAGTGTTGCAGAGAAAAGGACATTCGTTGTGATAGAGAAGAATATAGCAACCTAAAAGATCTTTACTCGACGCCGACTCCACTCACAGTACATAAAGCATTGAAATGTGAGCTTTAAATCGTATTCCGAGCTTTATTCGTGTGACTTTACGACGCGGACCGCGTGGTTCATGTATATGTTGAAAATTGAACCGTATGGAAAACAAAATAACGCTCACAAATCAATGCTTTACTATGAGTCGAGTCGACTGTAATCCTCGGTGAGTCTGCGTAATGTGCGAAGACCTTTAACCAAACATGAATTACTGAGGACTGCTTCTTAAAATTTCATTATAAACACATTTGACTAACTTGACGATGAAATCCAAGACTCCAAGCTAAGCAAGCACGCTTGGGACCAATCCACTAACGACGCAGTCTCCAAAAAAAGAGAAAAAGAAATAAACGTACCTTCCCATTCATGTTTTGTGAAGAAAGTGGTCATACTCTGATCGAAGCAGTCTACTTTATTATCTTCACATTTGCAAAGCTCGCAGATGTTAGAGTTTTTGACATCATTGGATCCCTGATCATCATCAGCTGTTTCTGAAGAAAAAAAATGTTGTTAGTACTTGATACTACTCGATACTAGATGGCGCTAAATTAAAATTTCAGCACAAACAGAACAATACATTTTTATTTTTCATAGGTGCTGGTTTTTTAAACAACGGATTATAATTAACATTGCATTTGAATTTTCACTTTTTACATTCTCAAAGTAATATAAAATTTCAGCAGATTTTAAACAATCAGTCTTGTTAGTCGGCGAAAGTCACCGACAGATGGCGGTACGTACCATTTCGGCAGTTCATCCCGACCGCGAGGAATGCAAGAATGACACACGTTAGGACGCGCCCACCCATTTTCCTGTGAATAACAATAAAAATATCAATGACATACTGTTTTAAGGCCTTACTGATATTTTATCATACAATCGAAAAGATAAAACTACAATCAGCAGACAACATGGAATAAGTTAAAGGTAATCTTAAACTTTTGAACGGAAAATCACTCGCTCTTGTAGTGTTACCGTTGTTGCCGACTCCAACATACTACATGTAAACACTTTGTTAGCCTGTATGCATCATCATCTGCCAAGCCTTTTCCCAACTATGTTTGGGTCAGCTTCCAGTCGAAGCGGTTGAAGCTGAATACCAGTATTTTACATAGAGTGACTGCCTATCTGACCTCTACAACCCAGTTATTTAATTTATGCATATAATGTTTAAAATAACACTCGTAGAATGACCAAAATTGTGGTTCGAAAAATCGAATGCCCAGTTAGTGAGATTCTCAGACAAACTTCTAATGTTGATCCGACAAAGTATTTTCCTATTTAATATCCGGTTTCTGAAATCTTTCTTTCATTTCTTTCTCTTGTATCGTGGATGCGTTTACTAACATTTAGGCAATTCAAATATTTCTTCCGTACGGGAATCGAACCCGCGACACGCAGTGTCGCAGCCAGTCGTTTAGCTAACACGTAAATACTTTGGTAACATAATCCGCCCTTCACCGCTTACTAGTGTTTTAGCTGGGCAGAACTCGAAATTCCCCAGCACAATTCAATTCACCAAATCACCTGACATATTATTACCCTATAACCTTCGAGACACACTGGGCCTAATTAATCAGTGGTTTACATCTCACTCCCTCTCATAGATAGGCTTGAATCCTACCAGTGAGAATATTATAGGTTGATGATGTGATCCAATTCATATAAGTCTGATATGCCTCATGAGCCTGATTGATGTAAGCAAGCGCGTTGATCAATGCTAGTGCCTTCTCTGTATGAGACGAGGCTTTGACCGTCAGTAAGACTGTAATACGGTGGTATTACAATGTGATCTAATCCCAGTAACAGTGAAGCGCGTTACTTGGTCCACCTACATTGTACTCGCCTATCTTATTGATAACACATTATCAGATACTTTATCAAATTCACTGGAAATAACTTATGAGTTTGTTTTTTAGTACATAGTGCAATGTTAGTCAGATTCAGGTTAATCAATTATCTACCTAGTAGCTAGTCAGACGAATTGGTTGTTGCCGTAAGACATGCCTAATTATCAGACTATCATGTTCTCACTGCTGGAACACAGGCCTCCCCTCTGTGGTCGGAGCTGGGACCCACCACGCGGGCCAAGTGTGGTTCCTTTGAATGTTTGCTCTCGGACATGTTCATCATGAGTTTTCACTGTGTCTTCTAGCTTTATATTACGATCATGAATGTTGAAGTAACTACAGATTCTACTTTGTACTGCAATCAGGTGCATTCATATCTTTATGTAAAGATTGGAAAATAAAATGATCTGATTTTGATACGAAAACATACTGATTTATTTTACGTAATGAAACTTTTGGGTGCACTAGGAATTCTAGAAGAATACTTAAGCAGATTAGGAAAAAAATCAGACTACCGTCCTTTTACGTTTACTTCTCGCTGCAGACCAAGTAGCAAGTAGCATCCACTAGCAAGCTAATGACATCAAAAAGGAAGATCACAATGATTTTGACAGTATTACAAAATTACTTCCCACCAAAATTGTTAAGGTGGTGACTGACTAGTATTGTTATCATTTTGTATCTCTTCGAATCTCATTGAACTGATTAGAACTAGAAATGCTCCTACGTAATATCTTACACACCATCTAAAACAGCTTCATGTTTTTGCGAGCTTTTCTATTTTCCACGGTGCTACACAGCTCTTATATATGACGCAACATGGGGGCGTGTTGGTAAACTTTTATAAATTGTATACAAATTGCAATAATATGGCTTATCTACAACGGGGTGCTTAACGCAGAATTAGGTATGATCCTTGAATGTATACTTTTATTATTTGCTATAAATGAAGTCATATCTGAAATGGACAGTTGCCAGCGTATCAAGTTACTATAAACTATAAAGTTTTTTCGTTCGATTTTGTTAACTTAACCGACAACATTTTATGGTTTAAAATCATTTGGAGTTTGTGGTAACTTGATGTGCTGGCGACTGTACAAAAATGCAGGCTGTATGTTTCTCGTGTCAAACAGACAGCCTAACACACGACTTTAGCTCCTTAATGAAGTTCAGTGGTCACATTTTATGTGCTGAATCCTAAAAATACAGGTTTTTTTAGGAATCCTTTTCATTTTATTTTCATGCCCAACAAGGTATCTAACTTAAACAATAGAATACTATTGTCTTATTTGTATAATGTGAAAACAATAGAACTCACAGTGATTATTCTTAAAACCTTCCTACTGCGACTGACCGAAAGGCGAAGGGAAATAAAGTTGGTACACTTTATTATATATAGTAACCCAACTACTTTGTAATTGAATGCTTGTGTAGATGTAGACATAGTCACCTACATCATACATACATATACCTTGGCACACATAGGTACAAATACAAACATAGTAATTAACACAACACACGAGAAATCCTCAATAAGGCACTTAATTCAAAACATCAAAAAAGTACGTCAAACGGCTGAATGATAGAAAAAGCCTTGTTTTTAAGTCCAAATAAATAAATCTAAAGAATAAAGAACAATCTATTCACCTTATTTCTCGTTCAAAGATCAGAAACACATGAACACTTTTTGATAAAACTTTGTAAAAACACACAATATGTTAGTCCGAGTGCGTTTTAAGGACTGAAACAAAATGTCTGCCACTAGGTGTATCTTATCAGCGCTATCAACTGTTATCATAGGTGTAAAACTGACTCATGAAGTACCTACTCATTTATGGCGAAAAATATGTTTATTTGTTATCTGTGTAAGGTGATTTTTCCGAGGGATACCTAGGCGTATCTTGTTACCCAGGTCTGGTTAGACTGGAAGCCGACCCCAACATAGTTGAGAGAACGCTAGATAAGTTCTGCCTAAAGTAATTTAGCATTAAACAGGCGAAAATATTTATCTAAATTGCTGATTTAATTTTAGTAACGACTGCCAATCTGAAGGGACTAACCAGCACGGAAATTTTTTAGTGCACAAATACGTAAACACTGGTGCATTAATTCATCATCATCATGACGCCTAGCCCTTCGGGGATTACAGCCGTGATGGCTGTAATCCCCGAAGGGCTAGGCAGAGGTGTACCTAATAGTACACCCACATTTTGCCAGTTATGTTTAAGTCCCTTTTAATAGAGGGCGAGCTTATTGCCATTAACCGGGTATAAACTAAGACTCCGTGGCCGCTACTAATTTCCTGATAGAAAAACCCACTAGCACTTTACCCGACCAGGGAATCGAACCCAGCACCTCATGCTCAGCAATCGCACTTGCGACCACTAAACGAACGACCCAATAAATTGTATCGTATTCGTGTCCAGTTTCAAGTTTATTTTCCAAGGATTATATGAAAATCCTCTCCTTAAGGGGTAAAAAAGATTGTAGTTTGGTGCGCGAACAAAATCAGAAGCTATAGATACTTATTTATTAAAGGAAACAAATAATATTCAATTTCCAAAGCATTTATTTTCAAATAGACCAGTTACAGGCGGCACGTTTGAATTGCTAAATCAAAAAAGGTTAAACTACTTACAGTCCAGCCACAAGGCATTCATAACTGTGAAACCTAACTACAATCCTTAACCCTCTGGCTTACTCTTCTGCGATTCACGCCTTTATCCGGGGATTGCAGAAATTACAAATGCCAGCTGCTACGATCCGTAATCAAAATCAAAGCATTTATTTCAAGTAGGCGAGTTACTGATACTTTTGAATTTTCGAAGCAAAAATTAAGCTACGATGCCAGTCACAAGGCATAATAACTGTGAAAGCTTACACACTGTACTCCTTTTGCTTCGTGTGTGAAACCTTTTATTTTATAAGACCATCATGTACCATATTTCAAGCAAAATAAAGAATCTTGAATCTTCGTCCATGTTCATACATCTGGTTATACCTACATATGCACGCCATGCCACGCGGGTGCGATGCAGGCGTGATGTTCAGTTTAAATATCTCACATATTAATCGTTTAACAAAGAAATTTCAATCTCGTTATTCATGAAATTCATTGTATTTGTCTGTTATTCACTGTCAAAGAGTTTTCTTTCCCAGAATTGTTTGTTGAGTCAATTCAAAAGAAGTATTCACAAGTTCGTCACACTTCCGTAATCCGGTTATGTATCTTATCTCTTATCTTTTAACTTTTCACACAAATATGTAAATGGAAGTGGGACATGAAGCCTTAAGTACATCCTCAGTTCTTATTAAATCTGTCAAAAGGTCATGTCCTTCTTTTTGCGAACACTACTCGCTTCACCTTAATATTATTTTACGGTTGCAATTTCAACTATCGGTGCTAAGCTGCTAAGCCAAGAATTAAAATTCAAATAGCGCTGCTCTATTTAGGTATTCATTTATATATTGCTAGATATTGAAGTAAAGACCCAAACGACGCCTAATTTGGTAAAATACCTACTAATTTTGTTACCTATATTACGTAACTGTGATTATAGTAAGTAGTAACAGTGAAAACATCTCGCTACACTTGAGCACCACTCCGTGCCCTCAATCAATAATATTTTATCGCTGATAAGTAGATAACAGAATGATTGCTAAACCAAACCTAATTAACTAACTGTATCATTGGAAAAACAACCTTAATGCTTGAACTCAAGACTACATTTCCAACGAAAGAACTCTGAAACTAACTAATTTTAAAAGAACTAACATTTCTATTATTTCACGGGACAGTACAGGTCAACATAACCTGGTTGTCGTACACCCTAACAAGTCCCAATGGACAGTAATCTGATGCGCGCCATCTAGCGGCGAGTAGCGTAATCACTTGATAATTGACATTAAGCGCCCGTTGATGGCAAAATGGCGGTAATTCGCTTAAATCTGATTGCTGATGTATTAAATATTAATTGTTTTTAATGATAGACTTCAATCTGTGAAGCTTTTGTTGATTTTTCGTCTCATTACGGCGCGGTGAGCTCGACAAAACAACATTATGGCCTCAAAGATATTTGATAACTAAATAAAGTACCTAAGTATCTAAGTTTCTTGGAAGGCATCATCTAAAAGCTAATTAAAAAACAACATGATGCCGGGTTCGCGGCACCAACATCGTAACCATTGACAAAATAACCACCTGTCCCTAACATTTGGATCGAGTAGCTGTGTCAACAAGACAGGCCTCCATCTTGTGCTATCTTACTGCAGTTCTCGGCTCCATAACACCGTCGCCTAAAGCTCGGGTGTTATTCCACCTCGAATGCAATAACAGAGTTTCCCCACTTATATCAAAATGTACTACTTTAACCGAACATTGTGCTTTCTAATACTGTGTATATTTCCATAGGTGTTATCATTTTCCATCGGGTTTGCTTGCTCAATTTGCGACCTTAAACAGTTATACCACCCATAATCCCCCGAGAACAAGAAAGGGTAACACGGTACCATATTAAAACATGTTCAATCTATTAACATATCACCCTAATGCATTAAAAAGGGTGACATGTCTTTGTAACGGCGATTTTATCGAAATGTCGCGCCCCCAGGCAGTGTTTAACCTTTGTACGGCGCGCTAATTCTTTTATTGCAACGGCGTCGGTACAAAGCTAGCGCTGCCGGCAGATTTTTATAAAAAGAACCAAAAACTCCACCATTTACGGATTTTTTAGTAGCGTGAAGGACCTCGCACGGCGAATTACTATCATACCTAATTCCTATAAAACTTACCATTACTGTGTTTCGCTGCTCTTGAAACCACGAAGGAAACCAGCATGTCTTCGAACCAAACAATTCGAAGACATCCAGCAACCAGCTCTGTGACCGCGCGGTGGATGGTGATTGTTTCGTGGTGAGACTTTCATACAAGCCTAAAAGCTTGGCTTGCCCTCATAACCGAATGCTCTTCATGGTGTTTGGGTTTCTGTACCGTCTGCTTGCCTTATAGGCTTCCCGTATAGCTGGCCCCTAGGCACGCCACTACCGTTTCCCAGCATCAGAAATATTACAGGTTGTAAAATCAACAGTAAATCGATCCACCAAAAATTTAAAAATTCTTGTCTCCCGTTTCACCCAAGGCGAGTACTTACGTTTTTGGAGGGTAATCACAGCACTAATCACACAATGCACTAATCGTATGACTGACAGATGCGAAATAAATAACGCGATTGATGACGCGACGCACGAAACTTCATGTGCTACCAAAATTTTGTGTAATGATTTCTGTTTGGACAAACTTTGATCGAGTGTCCTGTGCTTTTAAATAAGATTCTATAATATGGTATTTAGATACAATGTGTCTTATGCATATAGTAACTAAATTGTTTATTTTTTATTGTATAATACAAAGTGTTACTTTGGCTAACTCAATTACATCAACAAATGGAACTGGGACAAGCCACCAAACTTGAATTTGAAGGCGATTTTTTTTTCCTGATGATTTACTAAACACTTAAAAAAAAATGTGGTCCTAATTGAACCAAGTTGAATACAAAAAAAAAAACAGAAACATCCTATCATTTTACACCTCGATTCTCAACGTGTACACGTAAATTTTGCTGATATGATATTCACCCATAAATAGATAACACAAAATCAGCACCAGACTTTATTAAAATCAAAACACAAGCAATTACTGCTATCCCCTTTTCATCCACTCAATGCAATAAACTCTTATCGAAATCGCATTATTACATTTATTGTTCCCTACATCAAACAAAGTAGGACTAATCATATTTAGCGAACATAACCTATTTTAGTCTACCTTTGACGGTCGCACCTACCCCTTAAAACCGGTTCAATCCGCTTCTAACTGGATCAAAGCGGCGCATTCCGGCTTGTAATAACTGCAAATTACTGGATGCCAAGTTAATTTACGTTTTGTTAAGGGATTTTGTACTTTGAACGAGGGTATTAAGGTGTTTTTTACAAAGAAGTGAAGTTGGGCAGTAAAAATTGGTTCGATGGGCGTTTTATGTTTTCACAGATTGTTGGAGTAGAAAAAAAATAATCAGAAGTTTATAAAATATAATACTTATTTTAATGGCATCAAAAAAAAAAGAACTTTTCTTTCGATAATTTATAAACTGTTATTCATTTATTTATTAACTGTTATAATATAACGCATTCATATTTGGTACTTTATAATCTATCAAAGTGAAATCGTCATATTGTGAAGGAAATTAATTTATCGACGGGGTTCATAATTTGCCCGATTTTATCACCCGTAAAATTGTGAACACTCCCATCGCGCAATTTCGTCGCTTGCTAGTTTGATACTAGTTCACAATTTATTACTTTACTACGAATAGATTATAAACTATCGAAAGATAATTCGTTAAATTGTAAATGGTTTGTTGCAAATCAATTTTCCGATTGTTCATAATCTCGCGAGATGAATTATAGACTAGCGATGTTCACAATCATACAGCGACAAAGACGCTTTTATCGATTTAAATCTATGATTTAGGTACAGGCATATTTTTGTGGACACTCCACACTTGACTTACTGCTGTCACCCTCAACAGTGCGAAGGGTTGAGTTCGTGAACAACTCTTGTAATTCGGGAGCAGAAGGCTCAATATCGACATGATTTGATTATAACAGGGTCGGTGTTATTGTGTAGTGGACCATTTTAACCGACTTCTAAAGAAGAACGAGGAGGTTATGTATTCGGCCGGCTCTTTTCATTGGTATTTGTAATGGTTAAATCTTGACACTGAATTTCATACCAGTTCCCACCGGTTGGTGGGAACTGGTATGTATTCAGTTCATTGAGTTGAAATTTTGCACACACTTTTGATCCAGACATGACTTGATCCTGCAGCCAGCAACGCCTCCTCTCGAGAGAACCTCGTGAAAGAAAAGCAAATCAAGTTTCATGACTTGGCTCGCGAGGTTTTCGACATGTGGGATGTGGACTCAGTGATCATTGTGCCGATAGTTGTTGCCAGCCCATGGCTTAATTGCCAAGAGCCTCGACCAATACCTGAGTAGGCTCTCGTGAGGCAGCTGGATCAAGGGCTTGATTCAGAAAGCGGTACTCCTGGACACGGCTCGTATTGTTAGGAGCTCCTCTCTCTGGAGCCCTGACCGCAGGTAGCTTGGACCCTGTTCCCGATACCGGTGGGCTACAAGTTTTTATATATATTTTTTTTTTTCTAAGGAATATTAGAATCAGAATCAGAATCATTTATTTATTCATAAACATAGGTAGTAAATTGCAAACAAGATCTTAAAAATAAGGTTGTGCGCTATGTTTTGAAAATTGACATACAAATAATTAAACAAAAGAAAAAAAATAATAAAGAAAATATTTGAGTACCATAATATGATTGTGTTAATACATAAAACAATTTAAATTTTATTATTCATAATCAATGTCAAAATGTAAAGTCAATTCAATTCGCAAGATAAAAGATTAATTTAAAATATTAAAATAAATGTCAACATTATATAGTCATAGAGAATCATCATTAAGAAACTCATCTAGAGTATAATAACATTTTTCGAGGTACCCGTTAAGCGTTTTTTTAAACTTCTGCAAAGGCATACATTTTATTTCATCGGGTATTTTATTATATATTTGTGGTGCAACACCAAAGAAGCTTTTCTTCATTAGAGAAGTTTTACATTTCACATGGCATAGTTCGTTAATATATTGAGCACGCATCGGAGTTTTTTTAACAGAACATAGTTTTTTGAATAAATGGGGATGTATTTTTACAAACAATGCTGTCTCCAGGATGTATCATGCCGGTAGAGGTAAAATTTTTAACTTTTTAAAATGTGGAATGTAACTATCAGTTGTTTTTAGACCACACATACATCGCAAACATCTCTTCTGCATCCTGAAAACAAGTTCCCTATCTGTTGACTGTCCCCAAAAAATAACACCATACCGCAGAACTGAGGCGACTAGTCCATGATATGCCGTTAAGAGTGTATCAGTATTTACTTTCTTTGCAAGTTGAGATAGCAAATATGCTGATTTACTTAATCGCTTGCAAATTTCCTCCAAATGAGGTTTCCAAGTCAGTTTATCATCTACAGTTATACCTAAGAACTTCGCAGTACTAACTTCTCCTATTTCATATTTATTATAAGCCACATTTACTAATGGTTTCTCAAGCCGTTGGTGAAAGTGCATCACTTTGGTTTTATTTAAATTAATTATAAGATTATTATTATTAAGCCAATATATTATTTTATTTAAAGAATTATTAATGTAATTTTGATAATTATTTGGATTATTACATTCTATAATAGCCGTGCTATCGTCTGCAAAGAGTACCATTTGTTGCCCTATAAATTTTGGGATGTCATTTATATAAATCAAGAAAAGCGGTGGTCCTAGAACGCTACCTTGAGGCACGCCATATTTTATGTACCTTGGTTCAGAAATATATGTGGTTTCTAATCTAGTTGTAGGACATATTCTAGAGATTTCCGTACTTTGTAATCTATGATTTAGGTATGATTCTAAAAGCTTAAGGATGTTCCCTCTAATGCCATAACCATGTAATTTTTGCAGTAAAATGTTATGATCAACAAAATCGAACGCCTTCGTCATATCTGTATATATCGCACAAACATGTTTTCTTTTATCGATAGATGTCAAGACACTTGATAGTAGGTCAAACAGTGCCATATTAATATTAACATTGTTTCTGAATCCCTTTTGTTCATTACAAAATAATTTAATTTTTTCGAAGTAAGCATAAATGGAATTATAAATTACTTTCTCTAATATTTTTGAAAATACTGAGATTTTAGCAATTGGTCTATAATTTTTAACATCAGTTCTGTCATTTCTTTTAAAAAGGGGCTTAATTATTACTTTTTTTAAACTATTTGGGAATATAATCAGCAATACAGAGATTGATTACATGTGACAGTGGTGGCGCTATAACTTCTTTGACATATTTTATCACTTTCGTTAATATGCCATCGTGTCCGACAGTATTTGTGTTCTTGAGGCTATTAATTATTTTAACTATGTCATCATCGGCAACAGGCAACATAAATAATGAATGGGATGTCAGATTTTCAGTAACCAGTTTTTTTGTCGACGAGCAATTCGTTTGTTGATTTTTTTCAACAGCCTCAATAAAATATTTATTAAATTCATTTGCTATATCCATTGGGTGCGTTAGGATTACGTTATCATTTTTAATGGATAATATTGGTTCTTGTGGCAGACAAAATTTTGTTTTGTTTATAACTTGCCAGGCCGCCCTTGATTTGTTTTGTGAGACATTTATGAAATGGTTGTTTTGAGCTTTCTGGGTTAATTTTATTATTTTCCTGTAAAGTGTGGAATACTTTTTAAAAGCAAGTTTATTTTTCGAGTTAGCAATAGTCTATACGCCCAGAGTAGCTGTCTCTGTTTTTTATTACATAATTTAATTCCACGAGATAGCCATTTAGTCTTTTTATTAATAAATATAGTGACATATTTTTCCGGAAAGCATAAACGATACAATAACGAAAAATCATCGTTAAACTTTCGTAAGACTCGTTTGCATCTTTGGCGTTGTACACTTGCAAGAAAGATAGACACTTTAAGTGATTCTTGAATTTAGATAAATTGCATTCCGAAATGTCTTGCTTTTTAGATTTTCAGAATTTTAGAGTACAGACTTTATTAATAGGTACTTTGAGTAGGTAACTGAGAAGTATGATCCGAAAGAACTAGATCCATTATTTCCGCTTTGCATTCCTTTCGGTAAGAGTGTGCAAAATTGTCGATGCAAGAATTACTACTTAATCTAGTCGGTTCATAGAGAGCAAGTTTTAAGATTATATTGTAAAAGAAAATTTTCAAATTCTAATGTACTTTTGTTTCATTTTAATACATCGATATTGAAGTCTCCTGTTAAAATGATATTTTTATTTGGAAGTAAACGAATTTTTCGCAATATATCGTCCAGTCTTTCATAAAAAATGTTATAGCTAAATTTTGGTATTAACAGAAAATTATAATATTATGAGTTATAATCTCAATACCACAGCACTCGAAAACACCGGTTACTGATTGTTTTGCTACTTCCGTTTACTCTCTACAATGTAATCCTATTCGAACGAACATACAGGTTCCACCTGATAGATGTAGCAAGCTCTCGTAACCTGTCTCAACAAAATGTTCAGTGATGCATGTAACATCTATATTGTTTCCTTTATTAAAAAGCTCTTCTAACTTAATTGTCAGTAAATCCGATTTGTTCATAAGTCCTGCAATATTTTGATGAAGAATATTAAGGTAATTACAATAGAAAAAACTGAGTTTTTGTTTGTGATTGTATATCAGTTACCAACTCTGTTTGGATTTTCTGGGAACAATCAACTTCCGAGTGAGTGGCATTCATGGCGTTCAGGTTAAGGATAAGGTCACGCAAATCTGATATTACAATATTTAAGCCTTTGTTATTTAAACTCCCACACCGATGGTTGTAAGTGTCATAAGTATATGGAAGGTTGAGATTGGAGTCCAGTATGAACGCATATTTATACGTGTCCACAACCATGTATATTAGGTTATTGAAACGGTAATATTATAACGGTAATATCAGCCGAATAGATACCTATTCGGCTGTTAAACATAATATTACCGTTATCCATATAATTAAAAGTTGGTAGACATATTATAAGATTAGTGTGTTTTAATGTTTGTAATTTTTCGCGAGTAAAGTTAACTAGGTCTATATAATTATGCGTTTTCCTTATTTAAAAATGTAAATGTTGACTGGTAGAGAATGCCTTGTGGCATTAAGTCCGCCTATGTATCACTATTGTACATGAAGTTTAAATAAATAAATAAATGATTTGTAAAAATATAAATAAAGGAAATAATAATATATCATTTATTTCAGGTAACAAAGACCCATAACATATATACCTTATAGACTATCATACATATTTATAAAAACCATAAAATATAGACTATTGTACACGAAGTGACGGCGTCGTGGTGTGGTGTGTTGTTTAATACCACGCACACGAAACTTGATATACCTACGTGTTCAATTTTGATTTTTAAAAAAGCTTGTTTAAAAAAACGTTAAATTTTTATCATTTCCTCTACATTCTTCAACATCAATATTCATCACTCTTTCAGTCCGATACAGATGGTTGATTTTAATAAGGTTTTAAATTCTTGGCTACATTAAACATACCACCATCCTAGCGAACCCTTCCCTACCTGAGATAAAAACTAAATGCTAGCCCACTGCGACTGGTATTAGTTATTACACCTTATGGCACTTTGTCATGTACTCAGTACAAACCCCCTCGGCATTAGATAAACTTAGTCTTTTTAAATACTTTAATAAAAACGAAGTATTTTATAAGCTTTTATTTAACTTGCCTTGTTAGTTAATAAGTCCGTATTATTGATCAAATCTTGACAGAGCTGAAATTTTGCACACACCTTTGGTTCTGGTGACAATACATTTTTATGACAGACATTACTTGATCCTGCAGCCAGATAGCCTCCTCACAAGAGAACTCCTCAACGGTTAATAGCACGGACACAAAACTTTGTATACGCGTTCAATGTTGATAGATAAAAAGCTTATTTTTTAAAGTTTAATTGTGTATTCCAATGGTCGCCCTGGGCGTCGGGGGTCACCTGGTGGCTTCCGGCCACCGTAGGCGCGGGGCTGTGGACGGCGAGTTATGGGCTAGCTCGCCGTCCGGCCGTCTTATGACGACAGGCCGACGGCGCGTTGTGTTCCACGCGCGCCTCAAAGAAATGTCAGCAACCGAGTAGGGGTCCGCATGAGCCGATGCCTGCCAGGGCTGCGGGACTGTTCGAAAGAGATACCGTGGCCCTGGAACACAAAGGGCAAAGAAGGATGGGTTTTAGTCAGTACAAGTCTGACACTCCCTTCCGCTCCGCCCAGAGTGGGGGGGTCATTTGATGATTTCCCATCCGAAAAAAAAAAAAAAGAAAAGGATAGCCTCCTCAACGGTTAATAGCACGGACACAAAACTTTGTATACGCGTTCAATGTTGATAGATAAAATGCTTATTCTTTAAAGTTTAATTGTTTATTCCAATGGTCGGTCGCATAAAAATGACCACAGTTGACCACACCTGTTGACAAGGACACGGAATTGGACGGTTTGGTCCAGTCAGAAAGAGCTGGTATCCTCATCACCATCATCTTTACCCCTTGTCCCATTCTACTCGGGGTCTGCGCAAATCGTTTTCTTCTTCCAGTCTTCCCTATCAGACGTCACGGCATCATTTTCTCATTTTTCTTTCATATCATTCGTCACACAATCCATGCATATCCTCCATCTATCCATTCTTCCATCTTTGGCCTTCCTCTCCCTCTCCATCCGGATCTGGGACATTTGCGCGAAAGACATATGCGCGAAGGACACTTCCGCGAACCCGCCTGCGCGAAAAGACATAAGCGCGCATGGACTTTTGGGCGATTAGACTTTTGCGCGAATGAACTTTTGCGCCCATAGACACTTACGCGCATAGACGCATGCGCGCAGAGACACTTGCGCGAATGGACACTTGCGCGAATGAACTTTTGCGCAAAAGGACACTTCCGCGACTAGATTTACTCGCGACTGGCCACGGTTAATCTGTAGAGTAAACATAACATCATATTATTTCTTATTCTCAATGAGATAGAGCAACAGAAGTGGCAACACTGCCCGAGTGACATGTCAAATTATTTTTTCGTATCTACCATGAATAGTGTTGCCAGATATAATTATTGTTTAATCGATTTACAATATCGATTTTGAACAAAATAATTTTACTCTCTGTTCAAGGACATTCAGTTGTTTTAATGTCTATTATGACAAATGTATATTGATGTATAGAACATTCTTGTTACTTTGTACAAAAAAGATTAATCAATCGATTCCGATTTAGAAGAACCTCAGTGTTATGTTTACTCTACAGCTAACCTAACCTAACCATTCGCGCATAAGTCCTTTCGCGCATGTGTCTTTGTGCGTAAATGTCCGTTCGCGCATAAGTCTATTCGCTCAAGTGTCTATGCGCGCAACTGTCTATGCGCCCAAAGGTCCATTCGCGCAAAAGTCTAATCGCCCAAAAGTCCATGCGCGCATATGTCTTTTCGCGCATGTGGATTCGCGCAAGTGTCCTTCGCGCAAATGTCTTTCGCGGTAGTGTCCTGATACCTCTCCATCCGGTACCAACGATATTTTTATTCGGTGTAATGTTACTTCGTTTTAATTGAAATACACGCGCGAAGACAGTATACAGAGGAGAATGGAAGAACAAACAAATATTTATGGGACAAAAGCAGGAACACGATAACACATGCGAAAACCTTTCCTACAAAACTTAAGTTATAAATAAAACCAAAACAAATATTACTCAAAGGAAATCACACTAGCTATTCCCCCGTCGTCGCCTGCATTTAATAAAGTTATACCGTCCGCCATAACCTTGTTACGCCGTTCACTACGATCACACGCACAATTTGACACTAATTTCTGTATTGTGCGCTGTGCGCACCCCCTTGGAAGGTTATTGTTTGTAAATACTTGTTATTATTCGTGAATGTTGAGGAAATTGTGTGAAATGTATTCATTTATTGTATTATTGTTTAGAGGGTATTTTGATTGCTCGTGATGGGTTCATAAACAAATTATTTACAAGTCCGGTGGGGTTTCCCATCGGCAAATGCCATACAGTCCTACATCCCTTACTAAATTATTATAACTAGAAGACGGGATATTTACCATGTACCAATAAACATGGTAAATATCCCGTCTTCTAGTTATAATAATTTTGGTGACCATGAAAGTTTAAAATCTTATATCCCTTACTAAAATCCTTTAGGAGACGAAATTTTTCAATAGTCCTTTCCCATCTTCGGTAAATTTCAAGAGCGACGAGAGTCGTGTGCATTTTAAGTGTCTAGACACAGTGGGGATGGCTGATCTTTTGTCTGTCACTGAATTAAAGGTTTTTTTATTAAACTGAAGTCTAGAACTAATTATTTTCGGTCGAATACAATTAAGTGTATTCATTTTCGATTTGGACTAATTTAAATATCAGAATCACTACTGTGCCTATATCTCTGAGTGGGGCATTATCGTCGTTCTTCTGGCACTTATACCAATTCATTTGGTGTCGGCGCACCATGTCTTCTTCTTCCAAACCTCTGTATTAGTCGTCATCTATCTAGCCATGTCTTTGACACAATTTATCTATCGTGTCTTTGGTGTTTTTTTTATTCTTATAGTCCTCCACATTCTCAAGTTTTATCATAATAATGTCTTTATATCTACGCACCACTTCTGTCCTCGTAAGCTTCAAAGGCGGTCTTCGAGAAAACATAACCGAACCGTAACTTTATTGAAACTTAAAAAAAAAAACGCAAGAAAAATATGCATTTGTCATTTTTGTACTTATTTTTCCTTTAAGTTATTGACTGATTTGTTGCTCTAGTGGTCGCAAGCGCTTTTTAGTGACTTCTGAGCATGAGGTCCTGGGTTCGATTCCCGTGTAAAGTGTGTCGGGTTTTTCCTTCAGAAATTTCTCAGTAGCAGCCACGAATTCTGTACTTGTACCCGGAATAGGCTCGCCCCCTATTACAATGGGACTTAAACATAACTGGCGACATGTGGGTGTACTGCATTAGGTAAGTACACCTCTGCCTAACTCTTCGGGGATAACAGGCGTTGTTATGTTAATTTATTATATTTCACTTTTATTTCGACTTCCGTGGATCAGACTTGCCCATGTCAATGTATTAAAACAAGGAGTATATATTTTTAATTAATTTTATTTAAATAACTTAGTAACTACATCACAAACAAATGTACAATAATATTAATTAACAGTAATTCTTCGTTTTAACTATTTTGCAAAACCGTCAACTAGTTTTAATTGCTGTTGTAAAATCTTATAATATTTATGTCATTCACGATAGTAAAAGAAAATACGGATACAAATACATGTTTCTCTGCAAAAAATGGTGATATTCCGAAATCAGCTGCAAGTTGAACAAGAATGTTCGCTTGACCAGCCGCCGGCGAAGAATATGAACAAAAGGAAAACGTCGTGAAAGATGTTCGACAAGGGCACTAACAATGATCAACTGATTTGTAATAAACTATGTAATAAGACTCGCCCACACTATTCACCCTACAAAAAAAAACTTATTAGGATTATAAGTTACCGGAAGAAATAAGAAATATAAATAAATACAACATCTTTATTAATAAATTAAAATTATTTCTAATAAACAAAAGCTATTATAATGTTAACGAATACTTAAATGAAAGATGATAAATAAATATAAATTTATGTATCAAGAAGATTATTTATTTCAACATAATAAGAAATAGCTAGCTGCTTACCAAATAATAAGAATTATATGTTTTAGTTGCTTGTTAATTTTATTTAATAATTGTGTTTTGTAGATTATATGTAATTATTAAGTTTTTATGTATAATTTTATTTTAATTTTTAGCTTTGTACGACTGACATTTTAACTTTTAAGTATATTGTCTATTTTGATTGAATTTTGATTGATTATTATTATTATATTATTTATTTTTATTGCGAATGTGATTGTTTGGTTTTCAAGTATATTTTAATTTTAAGTTTAACATTGTACAAATTACACTAAATTTTGCTGTGCCCCGACGGGGTCTACAACGGCTCTTAGCTCTAAGCCTTTTGTATAACACCATGTTTTTACCTTGTAGAACGCAAATAAATAAACAAAATAAAATAAAAAATATGTATTAAATAGTGCATAAAATCTAATTTGAATAAAATGACAGCTGCCAAACCAAAGAGACTAGTAGCTTTGGCCATTAATAAAACTTTTCGTCGCGTCGGCCCTCATAAAACAACGGCGTCAGTAATTTTTCATATTTTTTTTTATCGACATCGACATCATTTAGGTCTTACAAAATACTTCTAACTCATCATACACAATCATTTGGGTCCTCAATAATGCCACTAGATTGGCCTCAATTGTAGAAAAAAACAATACGTCGACCATTAAAATTAAAGGAATAAGTTTTTTTTTTTCTGCTTTTTTAATGGCATCTCCCATTTTTCTGTTTGGATTGGCGGGCACACGCATATTTTAAGATGAGAATAATAAAACCTCATTTTAGTCCTGAAATAAATTGGGATATTATTAATCGAGCAAATAAACCGAATGGAGAACTGTTGTCCTGAAGAATCTTATTCTATCGTAAATGACACCCAACAAAAATCGAAAGATTTCTAAGTTATTGATCCTTCATGAAACTGCTCGCTATAATGTTCAAGTATTTTATTAGATTAGAATTCAGCTTAAAGCTTTTTTATAATTTCTTGTAAAGTATATTTCGACCACGTTTGTCCATCAAAATGATTGATAGTTAGATATTTCTACTGACCCAACACTGCTACAGGTCGTTATAGTCAGCCGTTTCATGAAAATATCGCACTCAAGTAACTATTGCTATAAAAATTAACTTTTATTGTGTCTAACAACCAATTTCTCATTAAATCTATATTTGAGCTTTCCTATGCTAAATATAATTATTTACAACTTATATTATCTAAAACAATGTTTTTAATAATCAATTAAAACTAGTTTATTATCATTCAATTCTTTTTACTTTACTGCTTTATAGGTACACCCAGCAAAATGAATAAGAAGGTTGGCAAAAATATACATACAATACTTTGAAATCAAAAAAAAAAAAACTACTAGTCTTACTAATGGGATATCGTATTAACCAGTACTAACTGGGTTATGGTCTTGTGGAGGTCATATAGGCAATCACACCATGTAAAATACTGGTATTCAGCTGCATCCGGTTAGACTGGAAGCCGACCCCAATAAAGTTGGGAAAAGGCTAGGCAGATGATGACTTTGAAATCAAAAAAAGATATGTATATGTTTTTAAACTATTAATTTCACTAACATTATCATTAACGGGGTATTTACCATGTTCACTGATTGTTTTGACGGTACTGAGTACAAAAAACGAAGAAGAAAGAGGGTAGACTGATATGTCTGCTCATAAACACCCACCTGCAATAACTTCATTTTATTCGTGATCATGGTGCTTGCAACAGCGCCGAAATATCGGGAACTCAAAACAATCATAAAACATGGTAAATATCCCGGTTCTAGTGTTAAAGATATTAAAAGACATATAAAAATGTAAGGTTTTGTTATTTTTACGGCGTAACCTTATTTGTAGTTGTGTTTGAGCCGATTGTGATTGAAACACTAGGGCCATGGGGTCCGAGTGTGTAATGTTCCGGGACATCTCCAAGCCTTTAGTCGACTAAGTGATCCGACTGCGTGGCTGCTATTGTGAAAATAAAATTATACCGTATTTTATTTTATTTCAAAATAGCAGCCAAAATATTCATACCGCTTTTTCGTTTCCGCGTCTATTCTATCCCGTTAGAACACAGAAGTTTGCCTGCATACTTAATCAGTTTTGCTGCGTGTACATTTTAAAATCTGACAAGTTTATCTTTTTACCAACTTTGAGATATATTATTACTATCAGTTTGCAAACACGTTATAATCTTAAACTGTACAAACTAATTATATTTTTTTAATAAAAACTAGTTCTTTAATACTTTTATTTTTATGACTAGACTACACACTCAAATCGTCAATCATTATTGTTTTATAATACAAAATAATATTACTATTATTGCACTTAAATAATTACTACAAGTTGACTAGTTCTCTAATTAAATCAACTATTATTTCTATATTTATATTTTCTACAATTTAAATAGTACCTAGTATGTCAAATTGAGATCATTCGCTTTGTTTTAAGCCCCATTTTTGTCGTTTCGATTTGTTGTTTGTTCTGAAATTAAACTAAAAATACTTCAAAAATACTCTTTTTTCCTGTCATATTTTTACTAATTAAATGTGGAAAACCATTATTCATTAAGGCTATTTCACTTTGAAAGAGGCAAATCCAATGATTAAGAGGGAACAGAGGCTCCGATTCTCCATACAAATTTGAACGAAATCGACGTTAAGCACCTTTTTTCTTTTTTCTCGGTATGAGCTGCAGTTGTCAATATCGCACTCTACGGGGGCAGACTTGACGCAGCGCGACGGCAATAGTTTCTTCAACTACCTATTTTTGAAATTCCTCGCAGGCTATGTTCCCTCTTAAGAGTTTAACGAATTTACCTATGCGCCAATTACACCCAGTTCTTGAAAGGTGAATCGAGACGTAAACACAAGTGTGTCAGCTTTTTGTCGTGAAATGAGTTAAAAAAAAAACTTCACTGATGCTGGCTGAAATAAATTCATCAGTTTTGTGAAACCTACATGGTCACTTACGAAACGTTACACAGTTCGAAGTAATCCTTTCGTATGGAGAAGAACCGAAAAGAAATTTCACTTTTTCTATTTAAAGAGTGTCCATGGAGTTTCTTGCCAGTTCTTCGACATAGAGATCTACGCTTTGGAATGGGCAACTACAGTACTTTCATAGTTATTATGCCTTGTGACTGGGACTGTAGCTTCATCATTTTGTTTTTTTTTTACAATATATTCAAGTGCTTGTAACTGGTCTATTTGAAATAAATGCTTTGAGTTTGATTTTGATTTGACTTTTACAATATTGTCGTATAATAGTTTACAGTCGCCAGCGCATCAAATTACCACAAACTGTCAGATTTTCTCATTTGATTTTGAACTTAACCATCAACATTTTTAGGTTTAATATCATTTGAAGAAATTTGACAGTTAGTAGTAACTTGAGGTGCTGGTGAATGTACAGTTTTGCCAATATCAGTCAATTAAATCACTAGACAGTAATTTATCAATCTTTCAGAATTTTTTGTTTTAATCGACCTTTCAAAGCCAAAGTATAGGTACTATGTATCTAAGTAATTCAGTTTAACGTATTTGTCGATATTTTACGTGTTATTCCCAGAGTAGTGTTGTGCGTAGTTCGATTCGCCGACGATGTCGATATCACTGTCACTGTGCTCCGTGTCTGAGTCAGTCGATATTCTTGAGTTTTCAGCCTAGAAATAAAAGTTTTTGTAAATTAAAATATCTTTTTTTCTTTATCGTGTGGTTAGTGCCTAACCTGGTGTCGGAGTTTTTATGCCGCCCATGGGCCTCTGATTTGGTTTAACATGCCGTTAACAAATATCTCACAGACATGCTGGTTCGGTCTCCTCACAATGTTTTCCTTCACCAGAGCAAGTGACAATTATACATACAAAACCCACCTTTCGACATTCAGAATGAGTCGCCGGGTGTTTGGTGGTGAAGTCCACAGCTGTGGCTCCTGTGGACAACGAAATAAATAGGATTAGTGACGAGACCCAATTAGTATTACTTACTAATACGACTATGATGCACGATTTGAAGGTAGTACTTGTGTTGTGGTCCAGTACCTGAGTATTAGACCTTCCGCCCTATCGGGCATAGTGACCAAGAGGCTGTTGGCGCTGCCCCACACCCATCACATCACGGACGCGACACGCTTTCGCATGATTGCGTAAAAGTCGTCTACACGTGCCTCTGCGAACATCCCTGATGCGCTAGTGTCGTGGTAACCCCAACAACGCCCTGTATGCGCGTATTTGACGCGTAAGGCGTTGTAAGCCTTATAAAAGTGTAGTTGTATAAGATGTTATGCAGTTTGAACCACTATTTCTTTTCCCCAGCAAAAACACTTAGAAATTGGTAAAGGTGAGCATTTTGACGGACTTCTGTTATTTTTGACGTTCAAAAAGTACTTAATCGCAGACTTAATAATAAAAATATAAAAACTTTGGCGTATTCATAAATTATAGACGCATGTTACACTATCGTAGCACGTAGCAAACCGCCAACTCGTAGCGGTCGCTACGCCGTAGCAACACACACAAACGCTAGCTTAGCATTTATTTCATTGAATTTAAATACATTGAATAATATATTCAACTAGCAGCTCGTTTCTGTTTGTTTTTGCGATAATAAATATAGCCTATGTTACTCAGGGATAATGTAGCATTCTAATGGTGAAAGATTTTTTGAAATCGGTACAGTAGTTTTTGAGTTTATTCGTTACAAACATACAAATCTTTCCTCTTTATAATACGAGTATTAGTGTAGGAATCATAGTTAGATTGATTTTTACAACGCCTTTATTTCACAAGCTTTCGTAGTTCAAGTGTTACTATTGTTGACGTGCATTTGACGAGGTACATCAAAAATTTATGAAACCCCATAGCTCTTATATGACATTTCCCCCATCAACTTAAACCTTAGTCAGTCCCCCATCTTGCTTAACTCGACAATACGCACTACAAAAATCATTAAACTGCCAAGACGCTCTGCACTGAAAAGAAACCAAATCAAATTACTGCCTACACACAATTACAACCTCTTATACTACGCAATTAGACCCATTTTCGCGTACACACGTTACACCCCTCCCCCAAATACCATTACCAACCGATTTTGAACCCAAAACGTAAAGAGATAAGTTGCGAAACGGCTTGTGAACGGTTCTAAGACGTTGGTTGCCTAGCAACGCCGCCATATTGCTACTAATTAGATTTGACAACGTCTTGAGTTGTGGCGTCGAAGAGATATTATTAAATTGAAGTGTCCTGAGGTTTAAGATGGCAATTTAGGGGAGCGGAAGACTTTAAGATGTACTGGACCTTGTAAGAGTACATAATGTACATGATTTGTTCTAGAATATATAGTAATTTTGAAGGTTAACTTACGAAAAATTAGATTCGGCCTGTGTGTTTTTTTTACAATATCCTTTTAAATAACAACCTATGTGTTATTCTGATATACAACTGTAAAGTTTCATCAAAATCTGTTCACCACTTTTGCGTGGCAAGACTAACAAACATTCAACCTCACAAAATTTCGCATTTATTAAAGTTGTAAAAAATCACCTGATCAAATACTAACAACACAATTTTTGAATTTCTGCAAAGATATTTAACATTCGACAGAGCGAGATATCAGAAGAAATGTCTTTTTATTTGTTAGCCTGTACTGTTGTGGACGGCCTTTGCCCACTGCTGGGCAAAGGCCTCCCACAACTGCTTCCATGGGCTCTTTTCCCTCGTCTCCTCAAACCAGCCTTCGCGGTACGCGTCCACATCGTCTCGCCACATCGCAGCCGCATTATCGTGCATGCGGCTGACGTGACCCACCCAATCCCATTTTAGCCTAGCAGCCTTCTAAGTGTCAAAGCAAAAAATAATGCGACCGTTTTTCTCAGAAAGGCCCTAAAGCAAAATTTCAAAATTTCCAAGTGTGACACGTTACACTTGTACCAACAGCAACCAGCTGGTTATTGAAAGAAGATTATGATTTTGTTGAATACTTATTTAGTTGTCTTTTCGTGAATTACATTTCTTCAAGAGTTACGGCTAATAAAACCGTGATACTGTATTTTGACCCGGTCGAAGGCACAATCAATAATCATGGCTGGAGTTTGATACTATTTTGTCCTAAAATTCATAGGTCTAGAGTATTGGCATGTCTTAAAAAAACGGGTGGGCCTTTTGTTTTTACTGGGCTCGACTTAGTTCGACGTGAAACCTCTAATTCCGTGAGTCGATTAAACTGTTAAAGATTGAAACGAAAAGACTGACGTTGTTCTAAAAATTGTAACAAGAAACTGCCACTGATAGTACATAACAATTATATAATCTATCAATGGTCTTCAAGGGTGAATTCAGCTCTTGAACCAGTTTCTCTTAATAAAAATGCCCTCAATAATTGCTGCATACATTCCGAAGGCAACAATTCTGTGTGAGAAACTAATACACGGCAAATTCTGAAGCAAACATCAGCTAATTGGACAAGTTGGCGCACGACGGAACTGTGCAACAAGAAGGTATTTCTTGGTAACTTCTAACTATGCTGCTCCCTAACTAGTACCTAGGTGTTATGAGAAAGTTTGGTCAGAACTGTAAAGGGGAGGATACATCGATATATGAATATGAACATGGAGGAGTTAGTAACAATAAGGATAGCATTATTATACACCGTGACTTTTCAGTCGTCTTACAAAGGTCGTCCACTCAATGTATTCGACATAAAATAGCTCTAGGCGCGATTTTGTTTTATCTTCCATAATAGGTACAAAGAAAGATAAATTATATATTAGAATAAAATGATGAAACATCCTGTTAATGATGTTTACGTGTCAAACGGGAGAACAATACCTACCCAGCACTTGAGTCCAGTAGATCATCGCTCGCAACAGGGTGTTTTAACTACGTCATGCGTCATAATACTGAATAATATTTTTATTTTTAAATTATTAAAATCTCATAAATACCTATTTTTTTTATGAATGTTTAGTATTCATTGGATACATGAAGTGGGCTGTCGTTGTTAGACGACTAAAAAGTCACGGTGCATAAAACAGTATGTGCTATTGAGTAAAGTTCACTTAGAACCTCACTCAAGTCATCATAATCATAGCTACCTAGCCTTTTCCCAACTTTATTGGGGTCCGCTTCCAGTCTCTTCAGATCTTACCTTCAAACTTTAGTGGCCAAACTGACCCTGACAACAAACAACAATAGTAAGTTAAACTAAACAGGACTAAGGCGCTGTTCCCAGCTAAGCAACGTGACACATGATCTGACACGGAACTTGCCACTAGCATCAACATCATCTGCCTAGCCTTTTCCTAACTAAGTTGGGGACGGCTTCCAGTCTTACCGGATGCAGCTGAATACCAGTATTTTACATGGAGCGACTGCTTATCTGACCCCCTTGAGGGGGTCAGATAAGCATTGGTCAGCATTGGTCAACCCAATGGGTAATCGTTTTACCCATTGGGTTGACCCAATGGGTAAAACGATTGAACCTCACTCAATTGAGCGCACACAATTCGAAAGCAAAGCTCATTTGTTTGCCTTCAAGCGGCTCTTGCCCAACCTGAGGGGTCCAAACGCCTCCTGCCGGAGGCTATACGCGGGGGTCGTGCGGTCCATGGCCCTTTACGGGGCCCCGGTGTGGGCGCGTTCTTTAAGGCGGCAAGCCGCCCACTACCTGAACGCGCCCCAAAAGGTGATAGCCATAAGGCTAATCCGGGGGTACCGCACGATCTCTGGCGAGGCGGCTAGCCTCCTTGCCGGATTGCCGCCATGGGATCTGGAGGCGATAGTCCTCGCGCGCCTGCATGAATGGCGCGCGGAGGCACTACGTCGGGGGGAAACTCCGCTGCCGCGGCAAATTGCCGCTCAGCGGACAGACCTCCGGCGTGATATCATGGCGACATGGAGAGAGCGACTGTTGCAACCCCGTGCAGGGCACGCTACCATAGTGACGATAAGTCCCCTCTTTGGAAGTGGCTAGAGAGGCGCCACGGCGCCCTCACCTACCGCCTGACGCAGGTCCTCACCGGACACGGTTGTTTCGGGAGGTTCTTGCACCGAATCGGGCGGGAGGAAACGCCCGGGTGTTTCCACTGCGAGGATCGTCCGGAGGACACGGTGGAGCACACCGTAGAGGTCTGCCCCGCTTGGGCGGAGCACCGCGTGTCCTTGTAGCGGCGATTGGCGGCTGCGATCTCTCGCGTCCGGCCCTGGTTCAAGCCATGGTCCGGAGCGAGAGGGAATGGGAAGCCGTCACCACCTTCTGTGAAGCAGTCATGCTAGTGAAGGAGGTGGCGGGACGTGAGAGAGAAAAAACCTCACGTCCCAGCCGCCGCGGGAGACGCCCTGGGCGTCGGGGGTCACGTGGTGGCTCCCGGCCACCGAAGGCGCAGGCCTGTGGACGGCGAGTTATGGGCTAGCTCGCCGTCCGGCCATCTTATGACGACAGGCCGTGTCGACGGCGCGTTCGTGTTCCACGCGCGCCTCAAAGAGATGTCAGCAACCGAGTAGGGGTCCGCATGGGCCGATGCCTGCCAGAGCTGCGGGACTGTTCGAAAGAGACACCGTGGCCCTGGAACACAAAGGGCAAAGAAGGAACATGGATGGGTTTTAGTCAGTACAAGTCTGACACTCCCTTCCGCTCCGCCCAGAGTGGAGGGGGTCATTTGATGATTTCCCATCCAAAAAAAAAAAAATCATTTGTTTTTAAAGTTGCGGATTCACATAGAGACACCGTTCGAATTTCGAAATGGTGTACTTTCAAGATTACCTACCTAGATAGAATAAAGTAGAACCATACGCGGTGAGATAATGCGCAATTATTCTTCTAATCTGTATACAAAAGCTAAACTAGACATTCCTACGCTCATTCTAGTGTTTAAATTGGTAATTTAAAAAAAAAAATGTCATTAAGGAACCACTATTTTTTCCGATGTCATTTCTGACAATCTCTCTAGGTGTAGTGGGTATCTCATATCTCTTTAAGAAGAACCAATGAAATGCCGAAACATTGCATTGGTTCTTCTCCATATCTCTTAAAATACCAGTGAATAATTATCGTTCAATTGTTATAATATAAAAGAGTCTGTCATTACGAGTGTTTACAGGTTTTGGAATAATGATATTGGTATATCTGAACAAATATTGCAAAAACGGAGAAATCGAGAGTAGTCAACAGGGCAAGCAGAACAGTTAATACCATGTCTAGTACTTTACGTTACCTTAATTTATAGTTCACTAGCTGTTGCACGCAACCTTCGTCCGCGAGAAATTTTATAGCCTAAAACTTTCCTCGATAAATGGGCTATCCAACAGTAAAAGAATTTTTCAATTCGAACCAGTAGATCCCGAGATTAGCGCGTTCAACCAAACAAACAAACTCTTCCTCTTTATAATACTCGTATAAGTATAGATAGTATAGATTTTCGATCGGGACCATGACCGACGGAAATAGTGCCTACATTGAATACTTGTTTAAAGTTTCCAAAATACTGTCATCGTGCGCCAAATATCGGTATCTCAAAAAGAAAAGAAAAAACTGTTTTTTTTTTATCTCGACATCTTGAAACGTCTCGCATCCGATGTACTAACCAAAATAACCGGTTTTTTTTGGAAGGTTAAAAACAGTCTAAGAATAAGGTGCAAAACACTTTTTTGAACTTGCTAAATAAGAGAAATACATCGTCACATATTCTCTGTTATCTCTAAACATATCTGCATTTGTAGAGATAACCGCTTATATGATTTACAAGCGACCCGCCCCGATTTCGCACGGGTGCAATATAAACCTTCCTCTTGAATCACTCTATCTATTCCTGAAAACCGCATCAAAATCCGTTACGTAGTTTTTAAGATCTAAGCATACATAGGGACAGACAGACAGCGGGAAGTGACTTTGTTTTATACTATGTAGTGATAAGATGCATCTTTGTACACATTTATTTTAATTATTTACATAATTTAAAAGTAGCGTCAGGGCAGCCCGCGAAAATCAAATTTTCTTAGGTTTTTTGCAATTCGCAGGTCAGTTTCAGGCTATATGTGAAATAAAATAAGATTTGCGATCGTAACACGTATGTAGTTACAGAATTATAATCATTAAAATCATCAAAACAGTCTTCTAAGTTCATATAATCATATTGAATGACTTTTTCATGAAATAGTCATTCAATGAGATTAAATGAACTTAGAGGGTTGTATTGATGAGTTTAATGACTATAACTCTGTGAAGCCATATTTGTTACGGTCGCGAATCATATCTTAATCAACATACAACCTGACACTGACCTGTAAATTTCAAAAAACATAAGAAAATTTAAATTTCGCGGGCTTCCCAGACGCTACGACCTTAACAAACCGATACAGAAGTATCGAAAGCAGAAAAGAATTAAAGGGCTTAAAAAACTTTTTCCGCATCGCTGTCAACGAGGAAAGTGCCCAGCATTGCCACATCGGATGGCAATGCTAGTTCTTTGGCCAAAAATAGGCCCGCCACTGGAAGAGTCCAGAGCAAACAAAAAAATGAATCTTTCTCACCTCGTTGCTGCTGTTGCTTCCTCATCTGTTTCTTATGCTTCATCCTCCGGTTCTGGAACCAGGTCTTGACCTGCGTCTCCGAGAGGTTCAGGGCTCCGGCCAGCTCCACACGCTCAGGAGTTGACAGGTACCGCTGGGATTCGAAACGTTTTTCTAGGCCTGAACAAACAACATCACATTTGTAATCTTTGAAAGGTTAGGCAGAGGTGTTCTTAATAATTCACCCACATTTCGCCAGATATGTTTAAATCAAATGTAATAGAGGGCGACGCTACAGCCACAAATCCAGATTTCGGGCTTCTTCTGAGAAATCCCTTACCATGATGGAAAAACCACAAAAATAACACTTTACCCAACCCGGGAATCGAACCCAGGACCTCATGCTCAGAAGTAGCGCTAGCGTCCACTACACTAGACTAACGATGCGGTGGCAAAAATATATTTAAAAGATTTTTTTTTTTTTTCATATTTTACATTTAAATATAAGCGTGACTAGTGATTGTGACCGATGCACTCAACATTATCAACAACTTAAAAAATGAGACTAACTCTGAAATCTTGCAAATCAGCTGTTGACTCAAATGTACTGAGCAGCATTTTTTTTTTGTTCACCTGCTTCGAAAAGGTATAGTGCTTTCAGAATTAGTTAGTAAATAAAAAAAAACAATAGTCACAAAATAACACATGCATATTTTCATTGTCCGTCTGTATTTTTATACTAGTTTCTGCGGCTTCACTCGCATTAAGTTCTAAAATCATCCCGCGGGAATGTTTTAAATGTAGCTTATGACACTCGGGGATAATGTAACTTCCGATTAGTGGAGGAATTTTCAGAATTGGATCAGTAATTCCGAACATTACATTCTACATCCAAACTAACAAACTTTACCTCTACATAATATTATTAGTATATAATATAATAGCTGTGCCCCGCGGTTTTACCCGCTTCTGACTTGTTTATTTACTCGGCTCCTATTGATCATAGCGTGATGTTATATAGCCTATAACCTTGCTTGATAATTGGACTATCTAATACTAAAAGAGTATTTCAATTCGACCAGTAGTTCCTGAGATTAGCGCGCTCAACCAAACAAACAAACTCTTCAGCTTTATAATATTAGTATAGATAACACATAAAAAACCTACCGGTTAACTGTGGGTCGGAGAACACCGTCCTCGCTTTCCGCCGTCGGCAATGCTTCAGGGCAGATAACGATAATTCCGACGGAGTGAAGAGGGCGTGATACGGCACTCCTGAAACAAAACAAAAGGCCTTGACTGATGGTTAACTAGATATTGAGGCTTTGGGATCAGCTTCAAAATATTGTCGGTTAGGAAATGAAGACTAGATTTCTGAATTGAGAATTTGAAGCTGAAAACTTGTCTCATTCTTTTTAGCATATATTTTGAATTTCGAAGGAATCGCCTTAAGCTATACTACTAAAGTGGAGTTTGACAGGTCCTCAACCGCAAATCTGATGGAAGATTTTTGTATGAAGCCTGGTCTACCTAACTGCCGCCATTTTATACGGGGTGGAAGGTACACTGACGCGAAAACGGTTACTACGTATTCAGTACATCATTCTGAGCCCCCATACATAGATTTTTTCATCATTTATTAAAATAAAAACAGCTCACAGCTGTTTCCTTTCTTGAAACCAACCCTCGCGGGTAGGTAAACAATAACGTTATAGTGTACAAGCGTGTGCGCAAGCAAGTACGCTCTCTGTTCTCTAAAGGATGATTTTCATCAAACGGCTCGCATCGCGACAGCCAATCAAGTTCGGGAGGATGTCTACACATACGATCGGCTTCGTACCGTCGCTTACGAACGTATCTGTTTCTGCCCCTAGTCACATAGTTTCATTCTTATCGTGTTGATATTTAAAAGGATCCGTACGGATACGACGTCAGTCGAACGGAGCCGAACGCGGGCATACTTCCAGCTACGATCGCGTGTCGCGGTAGACGCCCGCGGTTAAGCTGCTGTGCGCGGCTTGGTAATATAGACTTTAAACACTGTGTACGCGATTTAATATCGTTTTAAAGATTGTAAAATCCGTTCCGATCCGATGCGATGCGAGCCGTTTGGTGGAAATCATCATTTACTCTCAACTCAACGAATATGACTCAAGGCCCGAGACCAACGTCTCCCCTTCTCAAGCTGGCCGTCATACAATCCACTGGCGTTCGTGTCGCTGGATGATTGATGCTTCTGCTGTCACCCTTCAAGTTTCTCAAACGTCAAAGTCGTCTGCTACAGGTCCAGTGTCAATCAATGTCCAAAATAAAGGCAAAGATGTTTTAGGCGGGTGTTAGATTTCAAACTTTTTCATACATAATGGGTGTAAAAAACGAATGATACTTGTTTGCCCTGTCATTGCAATTTTTTTTTTTGTTCTGGGCCGTACCTGGAAACCTTCTAATTACGGAGATAATGGAGATCAAAGTTGCAACTTATTCACAAGTTTTTATTGTTATAACTTTCCATTAAATGCCTTCTTGACCTCCGTACTATTCGATGCATCCATCAGCACAATGTTTTGAGTGCACATTGAGTCCTACCGTAAAACGCAATTTTACCCCTAAAAAAGTCTTCCCACTAATAATTTTTGCGTATAGTTACTTAATTAGATGTACAGAAAGCTTGGTTGACAGCTTCGTGAAGGGTCCGTTTACACCTTGTATATCAATGTCTACACATTGATATACAAAAGTAAACGGACCCTTCGAAACCTGACGTCACAGGCAAAAAGAAAATAAGGCCTTTTCCATCAGTCCCTTTCCTCAGGTGCAGCCTCTTTACTTATAGCAGCAAAATAACTTGTTAGGATAGTTAAGATCGAGCTCAAATCCTTACTTTGTATCCATTTTAAACATATTCTTATACAATTCGCAATTTTTAACATTTTCATTTACAAGTTCAGTTATGTGGTCATAATGACACGCTAAAACCATTTCTGAATGTTTATTATTGGTTTGATCTGTCAATATCTTTTTATAGTTTTAGGAATTCATACAAAATTACGTCTTCATACACATAGATTTTCCCAACTGTTTTTAGGGTCGGCTAACAGTCTAACCGTATGCAGCTGAATACCAGTATTTTACATGGAGCGACTGCCTATCTGACCTCCACAACATATGATACATCTAGACAAGACCGGTTGTCAGATTTTCTAGACTAGACTTCTGACTATCCGTAACGACTACTTACAACAAAACAATCCTATAATTTTAGAAGCAATATGTTTTGATTCAATATATTACATTGCAATTTTTGAGTTGCGACTTAACTTTTTTTTTATTTTTTTATTTATTCTTTTAAATGTTATTTAAATGATCAGATGACGGCTCAAGTATAAGAAACAAATACTTCGACAACCAAAAAATTGACCCTCTCCGACCAAAAAGTAAGCAAATGTTACCCTTACGAGTCGACCATTAATTTTGTGCTCGTTATCACTTATCACCTAAACAAACAACCAAGTAGGTGTTTGAAAATATCATTTAGATTTATAAAATTAAATTTATAATTTAAAAAAACCCATATTGCGATAGGGGTTTTTTAAATTTTAAATACAAAGAAAAACGAACAAACATTTGAAAAGTCAATAAAATGGCTGAGTCGGCTTTGATAAAATATGTCTGATTGTAATATACACATCATGCCCTTTCATTTGATACCCCACTTGTGTATATTTGAAAATATTCGATTATTCATCACCACTTTCATCCCCCATATCTAGTAAATGCCTGCACCAATTTTGATAAATCGTATCTAAGAACCATCTCCAAGAAACTAGCTTTCGAATAAAAATAACTGCATCCAAATCGCTTCACTCGTTTAAGAGCTACGGTGCCAGAGACAGACACACACACACACATTGCGGTCAAACTTAGAACACCCCTCTTTTTGCGTCGAGGGTTAAAAAATTGAGACCGCTACATGCTAGTTGATCGTTACTAGGCCACGGTACATCATAAAAGTGTTCAACAAAAGAAGCTTTTATCGCTTTTTGAACACTGGTAGTTAGGTTAATACGGATCGGGGAATCGCACCCAGACCCTCATGTCAAGTAGCCAGTCAGTGTTGTGGCCAGAAATCAACCTTCGATCAGACACTAACAACAACGTAACGTAACACGAACTTAACCGAACTAGATATTAAAAACTTACCTTGGGACAAAAAATATGGCGCTTCAACAGCTTTATAAGTATTAGGTGTATGCAGATAGGCCCCTAAAGCCCCCATAGCGACCTGGAGATAGGACCCCTCTCTCCCGGGCACATGGGGTCTCATCTCATTGGGCACCGGGAAAAAAGGTTTGGGATCTCTGTCGTAGTCGAACCTCCTTTGTTCGGGGGTCTTAAACGTACGGGTCTCATGGCTTCTGTACAATATGTCTTCGATTAAAAAAGATGTCTTTGACGTATGCTCTTGGCGATTAGTGTCACTTGGTGATTCACTTCTAGTTTCTGGATCCATTTCTGGTTATTTTCGTGTCATGGAGGTAACTGTGTTTTGGTGGTTATTTAAGTATTTTAGGTTAATGGTTGGGTCACTTTTTATTTTCTTTTTCCTCACTTTTTCACTGTTTTTTATTTATATTTATTGTTTTTAGTGTTTTAAAAAGATAGTTTGATTAAGGTACCTATTTAGTTTAGAACGTTTTTAGTTTGTAGTCTTTATTTTGACAACAAAATGAAAATGTGACTAAAAAAAGTACCAAGGGCTCTGTGACTAGTCTGATCGTCGTTTTCTTTTTAATTCGAGCATATAATAATCGTTATACAAATCAGTAAAATTGAGTAGTTTCTTGAATACACAGTTTTATATTTATACCATTTATTCAAAACATTACGTCGTCACTAAAACTGATATGGTTAAGCAACACAAAAATATTGTCACTCACTGATAAAAAAAACTACAAAAAAAAAAACGAAACTCCAAATTCAAATCCTTTGCCGCCAAAAGTTCGAATTTGAATCCGGTTCTTTTTTCCCGATTACGGTAATCGGTGACAATTATTCGAATAATCGGTCGCTTTGTGCCGTATGAGTGAAACGGGCCGAATGGGGCGAAACGCCGCGATAAACTGTCGTTATTGGGGTGAAATGGGGTGGGGGGAAGGGGATGAGCCATCCGCGAGGGGGTGGGATGGTACTCTTGCTAGTGTGTATATTTTTTTAATAAAAATTCAGTCTTTATTGGTCGGTTTAGAACCGTTTCTGTTTTTGAATGGGACTTTTTTTTAACGGATGAACATGGTACAGTCAGAGACAATTAACACTCATTCTGTGTTTAATTGATGATTTTTTGACTCTTTGTTTGTTGTTATTCTATGGAAAACATTTTTAATTGAAGAAATTTGTTAGCGTAAATTGATTTTACAAAACAGTTTTATTTTTCAAAAGTAAATTGTATTTTAAACTAAGTCAATCAATCAATCAATCAATATGTTTATTGCGGATCATAGGTAGGCACTCCAAACAGGTCTTAAATAATTAAATTGTGATCAGCTATGTCTCGCCCATTGGGCATACAATAGCTACTTGCACGGAAGTTGAATTAGTTAATTTAAGTCAGTTGTTTTCAATCTTCGTTTTCTGAAGGTCCAACGTAAGCCATACTACTTACTCAACTTCTTGAGATCCCTGTAAAATCGGAAAAAATATGAGATTTTAATAATTTAAAAATAAAAATATTATTCAGTATAATGACGCTTGACGTAGTTAAAACACCCTGTTGCGAGCGATGTTCTACTGGACTCAAGTGCTGGGTAGGTATTGTTCTCCCGTTTGACACGTAAACATCATTAACAGGATGTTTCATCATTTTATTCAATTTTTTTTTTTTTTTTTTTTTTTGTTCATAGTCATCTGCCTAGCCTTTTCCCAACTATATTGGGGTCGGCTTCCAGTCTAACCGGATGCAGCTGAATACCAGTATTTTACATGGAGCGACTGCCTATGTGACCTCCACTACCCAGTTAGTACTGGGTAATACGATACCCCTTGGTAAGACTGGTTGTCAGACTTTTTGGGCCACTGACTGCCTAACGACTGTCAAAGATCTACAAATGACACCCGGGACCAACGGCTTAAAGTGCTTTCCGAGGCACGAAGGAAACTCGGTAAGTAATGGGTGGTCACCCATCCACAGACCAAGCTAGGCAAGCACGGCTTAACCTAAAGATCGATCCGAGCGGCTGTTATTATTTAGCCACGAGCTCCTCTTTTTTTGTTCATATTATGGATGATAAAAAAAAATCGCGCCTGGAGCTATTTTATGTCAGGTTCATTGAGTGGACGACCTTTGTAAGACGACTAAAAAGTCACGGTGTATATACAGGTAGTTAGAACAAATTAGGCTCAAAATCAGCACATTTTGAACATCTAAAATTACTTAAGACAGTCGCAAAAAACGCCCACCCTTGGCCACTATAAGGATTTCATCATCATCATCATCCACAGCCCGACTTCACCTACTGCATGGCGATTCTTAAGGGACCTAGGGAAAAATAGCAGCGAAACGAACTCCCCAGCAACACATCTATCTAATTAAGGGGAGGCCTAAATTATCGCTATCTGGAATATAGGCAAAATCACACACTAGACACACACACATAGACACTTGTTATGCTACTGAGACATTCACATAACATAACATAACATCATGTCTGTATTTCGCCGAAGAATACACCTATTGTAATTACGACATCTACATTTCGACAGATATGTTTAAGTCCCATATAATAGGGGCGAGCGCATTTCCATCAACCGGATACAAACTCAGACTTCGAGCTGCTATCGAGAAATTCCTGACGGAAGAACACACTGACACTACCGGAATCGAACCCAGGACCTCATGCTCGGCAGTCGTGGTTACAAATTTCTACTAAAGCAACTATTCCTGTAAAACCATATCACTGCCAACCTATAGGTATATAAATACGTGTATATAATATAAATATGGTAAACAAGATTAGGCTCACGAGTGCAAATAAGGCCGGAATTCGGAATCAAATCGAGAGATTCCGCTGCAAATTGATGGAAGAATTCAATGTTAGGTGGAGTTTAGACAGCTGGGTATTATTTTATGGTATAGTATGAATGCTGGTTGAGTAGATACTAGATAGACGCTTCTGTGGTCGGTGCTAGAGGCAGCATTGTCAACACTTTTCATACAAACTAGTGTCCGACCGAAAAATGATTTTTTGCCGAAACCGAACCTTTAAACATGATTAAAACGTTGAATAAAATATCTGTGGGCCATTCTTTCCAGATATATATTACAGGGTTTTTCTACGTTTCACTTTTATTTATTTAACACTTCAAGCACAAAAGTACAGAGGCGGACTTAATGCAATAGGCATTTTCTACCAGTCAACCTTTGGGTGATAAGACAAGCAGTGGTAGGTGTATATCTGAAAATAATTCTAATTAATACTAAGATTAGCTACAAGGATATATAAAATACTATGAATATATATCAAACACTACAAATAAAAATAATTAATCAATGGAATCAATTATTAATTTATCGAATTGAAATTTCAACATTTCACCGCCGCGTGCACGTCCGTCAATTGACAGCCGTGCCGAGGCCACCTGATGTTAGCCGAACGCGACCCGAAAGTACGATGTTATAAGTATCGGCGCGGTCGAAAGGTTCGGCTGTTTTTTGGCCGAAACCGGACCTTTGGCCGAAACATGATTTTTACGCCAAAACCGGCCGAACCCGAAACCGAAACTTCATTCAGACACAAATGAAAAGCGAGCGTGTCATCAGACCTACTGAAATTGATGGAAGTTGTGCGCTGAACGCACTTTCGGCGCCACAAATTTTATTATCAGGTCTCTATTATCTACCGTGAGGCGATTCCGATCTCTGTTGGGTTGAGTATATTTAAATTTGTTTACTTGAGTAAACCAATTTTAACATGCTTAAGTTAGTCAAAACGGCCACATCCCGTTTGGTTACTTTCCCGTTTCGCCAACAAAGATAAGGAAATAACAATAGCCAATCAAACAGACGCGAGTCTGACAGCCAGTTAACTAATTTTCAAGTTGGTTAACCTTTCAGGAACTGGCAACATGACTTAGTTACATTAAGTGGCAATAGCATAAATGTTAAGGCTTCTAGCGAGCGAGGGTTATGAGTTCGAAACTTGCCCGTGGTCCTACTCTCGATTCCAATAAAAACTGTTTTAAACACAGGGGTATCTCCTACAGTAACTACAATCTCATTTCGCCAATTCCATGTAATAAGGGGCGTCCTATTGTCAACAACTAGACACAAACCTACACTAAAGGCAACTACTGAAAAACTCCTAACAGGAACCTGAATAGCATTGTCCCAACCTTGCAATCAAATCTACGACCCTTCATACTCATAAGCCACTTACGACCACTACGCCAACGAGGTCGTTCTTAGTTTAACACAGTTTCAAAAAATCTCGTCTATTTTTAGTATATGCGAAACTTGAATATAGTTTGTTCAGAATAAGTAACTGAATCGATTTCAATAATTTTTAAACCTTGTTATATTTTGTCCCAAAAATTATTAAAAAACGTTACAACTTGGACACCGAGCGACACTAAGTACCTATCACAATCATTCTGGTACCCACTACCAAATTATTATTATCAATGAGCTCGAGACGACGCTGGAAGAGCGCGCTGCGTGGTGACCACGTTTTTCTGCGGACAACCAGGTAACAGAACAAGCTTATAACTTTGTGATTTTTCATGATACAGTTTTGAAATTTTGTACATAGATTCTTTATATAAAAATATTAGACACGTGTTTCAGGTTTCGCATATACTAAAACTAATGTTGTGTACAAAATCCATCGGTATTCAGCTGCATTCGGTTAGACTGGAAGCTGACCCCAGCATAGTTTGGGAAAAGGCTAAGCAGATGATGACGATACAAAATCCATCGCTATGTCCGTCCGTGTCAACTCGGCTCATAAGTGCTGTACTCCTATACATGCCTGTACATAGATGAATACATCTGTATACCGAGGATAGGCTGCTAAATTGGTGTAAGACGGTGTAACCCACTCGCCGGATCATCCCCAGAATGCAAAATGGGATAGTGCGATGTAGGTGTCTTGATACTTGAATTTTTATTTTTTGTTTGAGAATTGTTATAACATGATAAAACATATTATCACATCACACCTGCAATTACCAAAGGGTTAATATATATAATGTAATGTATCTATTAATACATCCAGTTATACTCGTATTTAAGTCCCATCTAAGGGGGCGAGTTATTGCCATCTGCTTCTTAGCGTATCGATGGCAAAAAGTTTAAATAGGTTTAGCCCAAAACTCAGCTCCGTGAACCCCGCTCACTGATGCACTAAATAAATCATCAAGAGCGCAGGTGATAGGGCATGCGGGACAAGGTGGAAGGTGGGCCATTGTTTGTGGGGAGGCGCTGCATTTAAAAAATAAATATAAATATAAAGTTATTGCTATCAACCGGGCGCAATTGCAGACTCCGTGGCAACTACTGCGAAATTCCAGATGTAAAAATCCAAGAACTGGGAACCCAGGACCACATGCTCAAGAGTACCGCTTGCTACCATTAGACCAAAGACAATAAAACGGTAAGTAACAGTACCTCGGTCCTCACCATGCATGGGACCTAGTTTCGCTATCAGGCCGAATCTAAAATACCATGGTATGTGATGGATGGTCATTTTGTTGTATTGTTAATTCAGCCATTTTGTTTTGTTTTGTCCTGTGTGAGTCTAATAAATACTTTTTCTTTTTTTCTGTCGTCTACGGAACGACCTAGGCAAGCTCGACTTACCCTTGAAGAACAACCAAGAATAAGAAAGCCACTCATTGGAATCCATCTTCGTTCTATATTTATTTTTGAGCAAATAAAATTTTATTTAAAACATGAGTTCCCTACGTAGTACTTTACCTTTATCTCATCTATACGAGTATAATTTAAAAAACCAATGATGTAATAATAATCTCTTTTATATTTCAACATACATATAAATAACCATTCCAATCGTACTTTACCAACATTATTATATTAATTAGAGGTAATTGTATTGTAATAACTACAAATTCAATTTAAACTCCTCTGTTATTACAACGCAAAGTGAAAAATAACTCATAATTATTTAAAAAAAAAAACCTTAATCTCCAGGATCAAGACTGTTTGCCAGTTAAGCCTCGTTTCACCCCCGACCTGCCCCCCTAATCCACAAATAGGGGCGGGACTTATTACCGCGGGCCAATCAGAGGGCTAAGCGCGCGCAAGTGTATCGTCTCGACCAATGAACGACCGCCAATTAGGGATCAAAAGCTTGTCGATTTGGGGTTGCATTTCAACGTTTGTCGTTTTGTTAATGTCACTTATTGAAGACTAGTTGTGAGGCGCCCGGATTTGCCTGCCGACATTTTATTTAGTTAAAATGTGCTTTTGTATATTCTTTATTTATGATGTCTATTGTCTTACATTATTTTAAGAGACTTTATTATGCAACTATGATAAAACTGCCTCGTTGGTCAAACTGGTCGCTAACACGACTTTTGAGCATATCTATTTTCGCTCCCTGGGTCAAGCAAATTATTACATTTTGGGTTTTAATTTCGATGTTCTCAGTGTCTATCTTGTGTCTGGATATTTGGCTGGTTGCTAGCAATAAACTGGCTCATAACTGGCAAATGCAAGAGTGATGTATTTTTTTGATTTGGGATTAAAAAAAAAAAAATTGACCTGGTGGAATACTTCCACAGAATCACCATAACCTTAAAAAATACTAATTTGGGCGATAATACCTACACCTATATAATGCTGTATGGTTCTTTGGCACATGGCAACCATCTTGTTTTAAACACAATTTCCAGAGACAATTTGAAAAAGTTTACCAACAATGTTCTGCTGTCAATGTCATTCACACGACCAAATAACCATACATGACAAAAGAAATGAATGAACACATGAACATTTCGACAGCGCGTTTAAGTAAGGAAACCACAAATTATTGGGATCGCTATTGGTAAAACGACGATTTTAAATAAAGTCTGTGCTCAACTGGACATATTTTTAATTATCATTGTCTTTCACATTATTCTGTGTGAACAGGGAATCTAGCAATAGGGAAATATTACCTACTTATATTTCTGCCCATTCTCGTTGAACCCATTGCTATATTCCACATTGATGGGGACAAAACGAGACAACGGTTTTTATTTTTCCCGTAAAAGGCGTGACTATGTAGTATCGTTTTATTTAAATTTTTCGGATTTTCGATTCTCGGGTCGGGGTAAGTGTTATTGGTCTTTTCAACCAGGAAATTTTCAGTGGCAGCTACGGCCTGGACACTGGTCAAGTCCGGATCTTTTCCCTGTTGCATGATGGTAATAGGCTGGCCTCCTAGTTCATATGACGTAACATAACTGGCGAAATGTGAGTATACAATTAGGTACACCTCTGCCTAACTCTTCGGAGATTACAGGCGTAATACTTAGTCTACATTTGTACCAGTTTGATGACAATAGGCTCACTCCCTATTAAGTAGGACTTATGGAGCCTACACACTGTCGCCAACTTTCGTACACGTTCAGTTGATGCCGTCGACATGGCATTCCCGGCGAAATGTGAATGTGCTATTAGAGGCACACTCTGCTTAACCATTCGGCGATTACAGGCGTGGTGCTATGTCATGTTCCGAATCTAGCAGTTTGTGTTATAGTCAAGGAGCTTATACTTTTTATTTCCATGGTATTCATTCGCGAGTAGTGGAAGGAGTATAGAAAAGAAAAGTGAAAGAGTCCAGAGCAGAGTAAGCTAGGAAAAATAAAATAACAATTATTTGTATCTCAATTATCTGTCTGCCCCTTTGGGAAAAAAGCGTAAGCTTATGTAGGTACCTATGATGTGTAAAACGCCCCACTAGTTTTCAAATCAGCACAGCTCTGTTTCTAAAACACTTTTTCCCAAAGTACAAAAACACAAGTTCCCAGATACGAAATCTGCGGCAGTGGCACGTAAAGTTGACTCTGCTCACACGAGTGGTACCAAGTGGTGCTATAGTGACAACAAAGCCGACTTGATGGCTCGGAGTGGTGATAAGCCGGGGCCTCATTAGCGCGTAAAGGCGAGTTCTCACCCTTTGCAATTAGGGACGTAAGATCGTGGCGAACTGTGAGACGGTTTAGTCGTGTTGTTAGATGGTTTGCTAACTGATCATTCGCACTGATGACTATATAGGTAGTGCTTAATTCAATAAAATTATTGATACGAAAGACAAGACTAAAATCCATGGACAACGCGAATTAAATCGTAATCTACTTGTAACAGCCAAAAACTTTTCAAGTGGAGGATCATAGATGACTCTGCCTTGTAGTGTAAATGTGAGGGCTTCCACGGCCTGTCCTGTTGCTTATAACACATTACAGGAGCTGATGGATGCTGACGACGAGCAAATTTTGAGCTGAAGCCATCGACACGCTGAGAAGGACAGCCAATTTGTTGATGTCGGTACAAATCTAACGTGGTGACGTCAATGGTGTCACATTTTGAGACAGAATCACAATTTTTCTGCCATTTTTCTTTTGATAGCCTTTCTATAATATCTTAAACTCTTCACCCAAATAAGATTAACTTGTTACTTTTATCACTACATCTATAATTTATAAAAGATAACAAATCTGCTATTTTGCCACAAGTAAACAAGTCGTGAGTGGTACTTCGCCGCCCTCCGAGTGGTACCGACTGCCAATTAAGTGCCAAAGTGGTACTACATTGATCGGAGATAAGTCACGCGCGTTTTGTTGACTGATTTCGGGTTTGGTACACAACTAAGATGATTTTATGATAGAACTAATAGCTTTTGTCTGCGACTTTGCCCGCGTGGATAGTAGAATATAGATAGGTAGCGGGTAGTTGTAAATCTAGCTATTATACCATTACACATCGAGACCCCTCCGTGCCTAGCACGCCGACTGCCATTTGTAGATCTTTGACATACCTACGTTACGGGTAGTCATTAACCCAAAAGTTTGGCAACCAGCCTTAGCAAGGAGTATCGCGTTAAGGAGTAATTGGGTTATGGAAGTCAGATAGGCAGTCGGGGTTAAACTGCAAGCCGCTTTTGCTAGGTAGATGATGACATCACACAGCCTTAATTATTAGATTCAGAAGTATTTCTGCCACGTTCAAAGTACTCAATAAACGAAGCGACATATCTGTGGAAAATTACGCACTGGAAATTCCGCATGTGCTGTAACTCCTCGCCTATTTGTCCGGTAAAAGCAAAGAGATTTAAATCGCTCATAAATAATTGAATGTCTTTGGGTAAAAGGCACTGCAATCAACGACACCAAACTAAAGACAACAAACCTTTGCACAGAAGAAAAATAAATAAAGGAAAGCTGTTTATTCTTCACAAATAAGTCCATCGATCCAGTTTACCTACTCTTCATGACAACAACACTTACTATTCTAAACACGCCGTTTACAAAGCGCTCTGATAAAGCTAATGTTAGCCGCGTGTGTCTAATAAACGCGTCACTTTCGCTCACTAAATATATTTTGACAGTTCTAATTTCATTTCCCGCGCAATTTGACAAGGGGATACACTATACCATAGTCAAGTCGGCCATTTTGACTTGACCTGTCATGGCGGTGGACCATCCATACAAAACTGTCAAATTGCGAACACTTTAAAAGTAGTTCGGATTTTGTCACAGACTAAATTAAAATGGTGTGTTTTAATTTAGTGAATTAAGCTTTAATTTCCATGGTAGATATTTGAAAAGGTAATTTGGTTATGTTTTACTATGGAGTTGATTGCTGTGATGGTTTTTGATTGGGGTGAGAAATTGAGAATGTCAAACGTTGTTATAGGGAACTTTGATGTTGTAATAATGAAAATGACGTTCATAATAGTAGTACTTATTGTGTGAAAATAGTCTATTTAATAGTATTAATATTATCGTACTTAGTCTAGCGTGATGGCTGACCACGTAGTCATAGGTTCGACTCCCAAATCGGGCAGTGTTACTTTGTACATTTTTGCGAAATTTTTTACTGGTAGCCTCCGCGGAATTATGCGCAGTTTATGACAATAGGCTCGTCCACTATTACATGGAACTCGAATACAACGTGCTAATTGTGGGCGTACTATGCAGATGCAAACCGCTTGGTAACCGTTTCGGGGCATACAGATTTGATCTTTTGTCATGGTAGATAGCTTACCTAGGTTTGCGATCCTTACTTAAGTTACCTATGTTTTTCAATACACTAGTCCAACGTTAATTTCACCACAGGCTTCTTGAATAAAGATATTAATTTTTTCCTATTATGTGCCAAAACAATACGTTGAAAAGTAACAATCAACCCTCAAAGAATTCCCACCGCTTAATAAACACACAAAAGTAACTCACAATACAACAAAATAATCATTATTTACAAAATCAAATTCTAATCTTTCAAAACTGCTAATAAAGTCGGCCATTGTTGAGAGCTTAGTTCCGCTACTCGCCGCGTGGCACGCGCGTGTCTCTACTCACATTTCTTGAGGGGCTCCTATAAAACGACGTATTGTTTTCTTTTCCTGTTTTAAAAAGGGAGATTTTGACGTTGAGATGTGCTTAGGATAAAGACGTCATCCGTTTAGGATTCAAGAGCCTGGAGACAGTCGACGGAAGTCGGCTGAAGTCTTTTGTTTCTTAATATTCCTTTAAGTGGTGGTTTTTTAAAGAGTGTCTTCCTTGGACATTATAAGTAGACCTTTACCTTGTGTAGAAGTCCTGAAATCGATTTCTAGGTCGAGCAAGATACGTAAGTTTTTATCAATTTATTGTAGCTACATTTCCCTGTAGAATCACGAAGTCTGGGTTTGAGCCGGGTGATGGCAATATGCATCCCCATGTCCAATCTTCTTCTGGCAAACGTCTCAAACATACCTAACTGGCGAAATATAGGTATCCGACACACCTCTGCCTACCCTTTCAGCAATATAGGCGTAATATTAAATCACTGGACATAGTTACTGACAACTAAAACAAACCGCAGTAAGGGTTCAAGTTAAGCTGGTTGTCGTAACAAGGGGTGAGTCGGTCTCAGGTTACAAACAAGAGGGTTTTTTACGGCGCTTATTATCCCACTATTACTTCAAAATAGGGTTGCTACAGAAAAACAGATATAATGTATTTGTTTTTTGAACCAGTGCTTACCTACCTAATGTCTTATTGACGTCATGTGGGAAGGAATAGAAATGTCGTCGTATGTCAGCGATTATTCAATTATTTTGTCTTTCACGTTACATACATGGCATAATATGTGCATAATAATGGAGATAGAAGTTTATATAGTGGCTATACAAAATTCCATCTATTGGTTTAATTTTTTTTTTTCTTTAATAATGGAGATAGAAGTTTATATAGTGGCTATACAAAATTCCATCTATTGGTTTTTTTTTTTTTTTTCTTTTGACATGCCACCTTATTTGTTAATGTTGTACGCCATAAATTGGCAAAACATAGTGCACATATTCTAGACAATATACTATCTGATATCTGTAACCATACCTGTTTAACAAAATAAATGATTGATTGATTCGACTTATATTTATTCGACGTTTAGGATAGGTGCGTTGTCTGTAAGAGAATTGTTTTTTTACTCTTATACTTTCTTATTACTTCTTACTTAGGTCATATTTTAAACTGTTACGTTAAAAACTCTAATTCTATTTTTAATACTCATTATACTTACTAATCACTGCACGTACTTACTGCTACTAAACTTCCTAGTGATTAGATACTCTTTTTCTTTAAACTTCTATTTCTACCTGTGGACAACTTGTATCATAATCATCATTCAGGAGAATGTACCCTGCCCTTACCCCAAATTATTTGGTGTCGGCGCAGCATGTCTTCTTCTTCCATACTTCTCTATTTCTCGTCATCTCAGCAATCACGTCATTTCTTGCCATATCATCTCACACACAGTCCATCCATCGGCAGTTTCTTTGGTGTCCCTCTACTCTTCCATCGTTATAATTGTATTAACCAAAATTTGATAAACTAGTTGTAAGACTTGTAAGTTTTTATAATGTAACTATTTACTGTTCTTTAAAAATAAAACAGCCACCCTCCCGTTCGGCCACCCCTAGCTCGCGCGTGCTATTACAGTGTGTTCACGCTAGATTTGACCGAGAGCGCTCCTGTTAACGGCGCGTAAGACGACACCCAGTTGTTTGCGTTTTTACTTTTAATTGTCGTTTTAGAACTAATTGGTCTTCGGGGAATATTATGGAGGGAAGTTAGAATAGAATGTGTTTATTTTGTAATAAATACTACAATTACTGGTGGATCTGTGCACTGATTAGACAGGTCTATTGAAATCTTGCTGGTTCTTTTCTCAAAAGATCATCTCGGACATTTATCTGCATGGTCCTCTGCATCTGCATTTATCTGCATGTGTGTCTGTGTGTGTGTGTTTGTGCGTGTGTATGTGTGTCTGTGTATGTGGGTCCGTGTATGTGTTTGTGTGTGTCCTGTTACCAAGGATAAATAAACTTGAAAATTCAAGTTCATTTATTCTTTGTCACTGGTGAAATCACAGTTCAGTATCAGTTCTTATGATTATTGCATAAAGGCTCGCTGTAATATACATACCTAAACGGGATTGTAGCCCAAAACTCTCACGCAAAATAATCAGCATTTGTTAAATCTAGGGGAAAAAAAATAGATTCAATCCAGGGTATCAGTTGGTACTGCAAAAAAAACTACGATAAGGACTGAGGAGCTGAAACATCTTGTTTTCTGATGCAACTATAACAGAACTAAGCGGCTAAAACGGGACCCTTATAGGTTACTCCTGTACGTCTGTCAGTCCATCCGTATGTCACAGCTATTTTACTCCGAGACTGTTGGCACCATTTAGTTGTGGAGGGTAAGTAGGTGTTGAAAAAAGATTTTGAGTTTTCTAAAACACGTTTTTTCTTTTGACACGGGACATATTATTTTAAGCACGGTTCTTGAGCGAGGAATATTCGACTGCTATGTAGCGTTCATCAGAAAAGTGTGGTCAACTATCAGCTGTACCGTACATCTGGGTCGAGTAATATTGAAATTTTGTATGGGCCTGTAAATTATTTTTTTGCGATACCGATGACGGTCCCATAGAGAATGTTGTCCAGTTTGGTGGTCTATACCGCATCTTTAAATATGATCACATTTTACTGAGACATGCTGTAGTCGTTTTTGGTGCCTATAAGTTGACGTACAGAATAAAGATCAAAATAAAAAACTATTAATAAGAGAAATTATATATATTTCATTATATTTCCACGAATCGCACGTCGTCTACGTCACACGCACTTAGTATAGATCACATTTGAAACTCACACAGTCTGTCTAATAAATAAGTATTGCTAAGTTTATACAAAGCACTAACTCTAGGCTGCGAATACTGTCTTATAGAGAAAGTTTTAAAACTAACATTGCACGTCTAAAGTTACTTTTCCATCAGAAATGTACGTACATCCCGTACGTAAAATTAACCAATCACATAGCTAGATCAGTTGAAGCTGCGAAAGGAAGCGATATCATTGGTTAGTTTCACACACATACCTCGCTACGCATTGTCGCACATTTCTGGTCAAAACGTAACCTCATGGGCCGACGTTTGTCCGTAGGGATACGCGCCTTTTTATAGTTCTTAATAGACAAACACAGCACAAATGAAAGCCTAGCACAGTACAATATTTAATGGGTATTTTTAATATAATGTTAATTATTATTTCTACTGTTTTATTACGCCAAATGATAATTTTCAGTGGAGCTATGTTTTCATCATGTACTCATATTTTCCATCAAATTGAACTTGAAAAAAAATATTTTTGATGATTTTAATTATGAATCAGTAAATACATAATACCATTTCATTCGAAAATTACATACTTATCGCCATAAGATGTAATACAAACCTGCACTTTGCAAAAACTGTGAAAAAAAACATAGAATTTGACAAAAAAAAAAATGTATAAAATTTTTAATACTGCACCATCAGCAAGCCATTTTGCATAAAAGACAAAGCATTAAAACTTTCTCTATAAAAGATTAACGCTACAAAAACTAAATTACTGACTTGAATATTAGCAAGAATTGATTTTTATTCGTTACCAATCACTAATTGCATGTATTTGGTTTTAAATTCCCTCAAATAGTGGAAAACACCTTAAAATCGATCTAAAAACACAATTTTATATATGTTTACCAACAGCGCCCTCTGTGCAAGATCTATTGCAGCACTAATAAGAGATATCTCCGAGTCTGGGTGAGACTGGAAAAGCCTTAAACTGTGTCTCACCCCATAAAACCCGATAACTTTCATGAACCAATGAACAGTCACGAGCACCACTTTCCTAAATTTAAAAGCAATTTTCGCAAGTTTGTAACTTGGAGATAGGATCTTTTTCATAAAAAAAAAAAATATGAGTTCCAGAATACTATGTTCGTAAGAACATGAAATTGTAATCAAAACAGTAGGAGAAAAACACTTTTAAAAGTTGTTAAGTGTTTACATATTGGTGCTTGTGACTGTACACACATACTTAAAAGTCAGATACATGCAATCAGTTACAAAAAAAAATACATAAAGCAAATATTATCACTGTTATTTAAACTAATTACATATACAATACAATAGTTGCGACATCGTCTACAAGATTTAGATACCGTTACGTTTTAGCCTCGCAATATGACACAGAGAAAATAATATAGTTTCTTTTTTTTAATCATGCTCCCACATATTTTTAATACTTTTTGGTGAACAGAAAGAAATAATTCTTGATAATGATTATTACACATTGTAACTCTCGTGACGTAAATTGGTTTTTATCGAGATAGTCCGAATATTTTCGATCTCTAACGGAGACAATTTGATACGTCACTTGCTAAAATATAAATTATAAAATATGTAGGAGCAAATAATTTTGACAGCCTCACAGAATCATTCCTAATAAGAAAAATTAACAAAAAAAAACATGCTTTTTTAAAATAATAATTAAACAATGCATGTCTGTTTATTAATTCAATTTATTAATTTTAATACAATACCTAATAATTCCAAAAAACCTAACACAACTACCATTGAGATTTTTATATCTATTTTTAAGTTATTATTAATATTTTTTTCCTAAATGCTGCCGAATTTACAACTTAAGTATTGAAATGATCACTTAATTATTAACGTATCATTTCTTTTCGAAACCATTGAAGTGTCCTATACGATGCTGAAATGTCTAATCGACATCTTAATTGCTTGACCACTTAGGCAACAACTTCCATAATCTTCTTCTTAGCGTGTCGATGGCAATCTAAATTGAGTCAGCCCAGAACTGAGCTACTATTTACTTTCATAACATTAAAACTACACTAAGGTTGATACTACCAAATTGTCATTGGCAAATAAACATTGTCGATAAAAGTGAAAATGACTGTTAACCTTTGGGTGATAAAACAACTATGAGGTCAACTATACGTCCTACGTTCGGAGTGCCCTGGACAGTCGGTCCCGCTGTCTGACTGAATAGTTAATGTTTATACCACGGCATCACCTATGTTCACATAATTTATGCCGCAAGATAAAACTAGTAAATAATAAAGAAACTATGCTTTTAATAAATAAGTAACCATTTCTATAAGTGTTTAAAGTACAATTCTTTAGTTACAATATTTATTTTCCAATCTTACAAAAAATAAATACAACTAAAACTTCTAATTACAGTCGTTATCGTTTTCAATCGAGTCTAGTGTTGCCATTGTCACAGAAAAAAGCGTAACTACACTATTTTTAAGGATTTTGGACACGAATTAAAAAATAATTTGTCTAGCAATGGCAACACTTATAATAAGATTACATATGATTTTAAGGTATTTAGATTATGTTACACTTTTAGAGTTTTTCAAATATCAAAGCAGATTAATTTTCGAATTTCACATTCTGCTAATTAGATATTGGTAGTTTTATCAGTTTTTCTAGTAGAATCCACGAAAAATTCAATTGTCAACTTTTCAAACTAAAATTATTTCACGTACTTATGCACGCCGCAAAATGGCCGCCAGAGTCGTCCTTCTGAAAGATTTTTATTCTGCAAAACTTTCTTATAGACCCTTGGCCATATTACACCCAAAATGTAACATAAACTATTTATACCCAAAAAATTTTCACATTGTCATTTCGCTTACAATATTTACCTAATATTTCTTTACATAATATTATATGTACAGTTTCATCATGACAAATTATTGCATAGAATAGTTTTGTCCGATTGCCTGCGTTATCTATAGCTAACAACAGCATGTGTATCGGTACAGCAGTTTTATTACATATCAGTACGTTATTTTGAGCTTTTTGAATCATGCAAAAAGAAATGTATTATTGGTTGAACCTGGAAGAAAAAACTTTCTTTTGAATGATTTTAAAGCTAATAGAAATTATAAGATATCCTCGATATAAATAAAGAAATAAAGGCAGCAGGAATGGCGAATAACATATTAAATCGATCAGGTTTTCAGAATCAGGATTAATTACTAGGGCATAATTGTCCATAATTCTAGTAAAAATTACTAGAATTAAGGACAATTATACCCTAGTAACTGAAAACACAGAAAGTTAATGTACCGGGCTTTTGGATTTTCAACGCTATGCTTGTCACCGAGACTTGAAATTGCAACAGGAGTAGATAATTGCTTTAACATTTTGAACGCCAGAGCATAAGCGCACGCGCATGCCGTCCACGCCAAGCCACAATTTCACCTATCATTTTGTCATATATTTGTTTCGTTTGGCGGACAGGGCACGCGCTTGCTTGTCATATATATGTGACAATGGCGTTAAGTGATTTGTTGAGAATATCATTCCTTTTTCTAAAGTTATGACGGTTAAAGAAAACCAATAATTGATTCTTTTTTTACAAATAATATCTATTTATATACTCACTCGCAAAACATTGATGTTAACTTACTAAATATAAGCATTTAAGTTAGTTTACGTCGGCACATCGGGCTTTAGAAGAGACTGCCACACAGGTATCAGATCTATAGAGCGTACTTTGACAAAAATGCACCTTATTCACATTAAGTTAATGTTCTTATTCGTACGATACGCTTAATCATAGTCGCTTGTAAAAATATGCACATTAACTTTATACTAATAAGGTTTGTATTCGGATGAAGCGCGACTGATTTAAGTCTGAATTCGGACTATAGGTCTCAGAGTGAAAGGGACGACGCTCTATGAAGCCGAACTCTTCTATAACTTAGTGTGCCAAATTTAAGCCCGTACTTTTAGCTAATTAGTATATGTGTAGTCATTATGAAGATTAACCTTTTGACCGCCATTGTCACATATACGTGACAAGCAAGCGCGTGCCCTGTACGCCAAACGACACAAATATGTGACAAAATGAAAGGTGATATTGTGACTTGGCGTGGAGGGCACGTGCGTTTATGCTCTGGCGGTCAAAAGGTTAAATAACATAACATCACGCCTGTAATCCCCGAAGGGTTAGGCACAGATGTACCTTATAACACACTCACAACATTTCGACAGTGATAAAGAGCTTATTGAAAATATACATTATTTATCTTTTTATATTGCTATTTTTGTATTTTCTACTATTTTCTAAATAATATGACTACACAAATACAGACTAGTATATAAACAAAATAAATATACATACCCCAGCACATCAAGCTACTTGAAACTGTCAAATTTTCCTAACCAACCTTGAACCTTGGTATATAAGCTTTAGCGATAAAGTTGAAAATCTATTAAAGAAATTTGACAGATTGTAGTAGCTTGTGCTGGCGTCTGTACATATGAATAAATGCGTTGTAGATAACTAATTCATTAAATTTTTATAAAAGTTTGTTCGATTTGAGATCAGACATATTTTTTTTCTTTATTCGGTTGAATTTCTATTGCAAGCATAATAATCAGCCTCTAGTGTTCCCACTGCTGGGACACAGGCCTCCTCTCTATGAGAGGGAGTGGGCTGTAATCCACGTAGCTTAGAATTCTTTGTTTGGTATGTTCATCCTCACGATGTTTTCCTTCACCATTTTTCGAGCAATGCCTGCTTGGTATCGTACCCACGTCTGGCAGCTCGTAAGACGGCGGCGATAGCACTGAGCCACTACTTTTAGTAAGACTTAATGCAATAGAAACACACCGAATTTCGATTCACTTCATATTTCGAGCAACTGCCTTATAAAAAATTGTACTGCTTTTTTGATTTTAATAAAAAAAAATGCACAAATTAAAACATGTTCCCAATACATTAAAGTATTAATAATACTGACGTTTTTGTAGAAAAAAAAATGTTTAGTATAAAAAAGTAAAGCATTTGTCGTAATGAAAGCGATGCGATGTTATAATATATTTTTCTTAGGTTCAGCAGCACCTTAAGACTAGATGATTCAGCAATTTTTTTTTTTTTTTTCCAGAAAAAAAAACAACCCTACCTTTGACGTAGTCATCTGAATTTAAAATTCTTAGAATAAAACAAGTTTTTTTTTATAAAAAATAACATTATAGTTTCGCATCGCTTAACCACAGTAACTATTAGTAAATGAGTTAATAAGCAGTCTAATCAATATTTAATATCATCTACGTAAGTATTAGCAATATTAAATTAAACTGCATGGAAAATATTAAATCTATGACTTTTTTTTTGTAATTTTTAAAATGGATATACATATTTTCATTTTCAGGGTTTTAAATTAGGCCTATATTTGAAGATAATTGCTTAATAATAATTTAAAACAACCAATTATTATAATATTGTTATGTTTTTTCTTTATATATTTTTTTTTAAACTATTAGGTTTTTTTTTACACACGTTGTCTTTAATATTGCCACTATACACCTACTCATAAACATGAACTTTACATTATGTAACTTTATATACAGTTCTTAGGTATACAATTATATGGCCATCGACCGTTTACTTGGGTTTTTATCATCCACATTTCGCCAATAATTTTTAGTTCCCATGTAATAGAACAATAGTCTCGACGGCCATCAACCGGGCACAAATCCCTCCGCTCTGTTACTGAAATATTCCTGATAGGAAAATCCAATAACACTTTGCTTGACCTGAGGATCGTACCCAAGACCTCATACTCAGCACTTGCGCTTGCGACTATTAGACCACCGAGGCAGTTATTGCCCATTTGTTTAATTATTAATTATAAGATAAATGTAGGATCTTTCTACTCTTCCCTATTTTAACAGACATACACCTCTGTTACATTACTTATAGTCGATTCTACTAATTAGAGTAGGCCTCTTTGAATCTAACAACAATCAATTACAACTCTTCGTAAGTCGAACTCGACCAATCAAGTATCCGAGCATTAACACACATCTTTATATATAGAAAGAGATACACATGTATCACTGCGCAGACGGCGCTCTAAAGCTGCACTTTCCAATGCTGTGTTTATTTAGATTTTCGTTTTGAAACTCATAATCTTAGACTGCGTCTTCGCTGTACTGAAATGTGATTATTTAGACTCAAAAAATTCAAATCTCATTATATGACCTTAAAAAGCCTGTTTAGCTTAACAAAAACCTTCAGTTACTTGGGACAGCTAAATCTTCAAATAAACCATGTAAGGACATTCCGTCTCCTTCCAATTATAGTGGCGTCTCCTTCCTCCATTGGAAAGCGTTAGTTTTGACGGCGGGGTTGTTGGAGCTGGCGCTGGCGGCCAGAGCTACGCCTGTTCGACGTATATTGGCGGCTGCGCTGTCTGTAATAAATGTTTGCATTTTAAATCGAAACTAAAATCACACCTTATGTTAGGCAGAGCACCGGCAAAACGGTCAGATGCGAACTTGAAGGCTGTTGGAGGCAGCCTGTACCGTGCAGTCCACTGCACGCGACCGTATGGCTTGCAGTGATAGAACGACGAAGAAGAAGAGAGATTCTCCAATCAGGTCGGTAGGAGTCTATTACAATCAGCTTATAGCAGTTCTATGTTGGCCATAAACTTCTCCAATCTTGTCTACTGTTGAAGCCGACCACGCCCACATTTCGCCATTTACGTTTAAGTCCCATGTAGTATGTGGCGAGGCTTTTGCGTTCAGAGTATAAAGTCAAAACTCAAGACTGCTACTGAGAGATTCAAGTGTATGTGCCGTGGTCGCAAAGACCTCATTGCCCGGAGTCGTCTTAGATACCACTATAGACCGACCGCTTTTTTATTCTTGTCCTATAATGCGCCCACCGTCCGCACCTTTCTCGTTCCCTTTTTTCGTCATACCCCCGCGTCCCTGTACCCCGCGGGCGAGGACTCATTAAAGCGGTTGGTCTATAAACCAACAAGACACGACAAGACAGTCAAAATAACACTGGCGACATCTATGACGCACATGAAGAACTAAAATCAAAATACTGCATCGCGTTATTAAACTAGAGTTTTCCGCGAGATAAGAACATATGGAAAAACCCGACTATGACCGTCTGGCCGTAGCCCACTAGACTCAACACCCGTCTTGTCGGAAGATCCTCCCTTTTCAACGGGGATGATTGGAACCCTGTTCCCTAAACCCCTAAAAATGTGTTTTTAGATCACTTACCGAGACCATTTCTGACGTTGGCGACCAACCGCATCGCCGGATTGGTGACTATGCCGTTCCTCTTGCCCTTACTATAAAGAATAACAACAAATTAGGTGAAAAAAAAAAACATATATTACAAAACAAAATGAGAAACAAAGTAATCTTGCAATAAAATAATCATTTTATTTCGTTTGGAAAAAAAATACAAAACTTGTCACAATGCTGTGTCACTCCATTTATATTATTGCCACAAAAATCCGCATGCTACCAACAAATACACTAAACTCTAAGACCCGTAACAGCCACGGTCTAAAAACAAAAGAGCGAGATGACGTGAGACTTGAGAAATCCCGTACTAAATATTTGCTGTCCTACTCGCACGTTCTATGACCGTGATTGCCATCGCGTCTTGTCGTTTAGTACAGTGACAATTTTTAAAACTTATTCTTTTTTTTAATAAACTCCGACCTTTTTCATGATTTCTCGTGTTAGTTTCTGTTCGTGCAGCCAACCACTCAGTTAGTGCAAGATAAATAGCCGCAAAGCATATGGTTACATGTATGGATTAAAAGGTTAACTGCTTAATGCAAATGTGAACAGAAGAACGAAAGTTCGAAAGTGACCCCACCAACCCGAGAGCGACCAGTTTCTTCGTCTCTTCATCTCGCTTCAGAGCGAGACGTACCATAACTGCGTCCATAAATTCATGTCTCGTTTTATCGCAAGACAAAATAGGAAAATCTTGTTGCGAGCGCACTATTCACTTATTTGGATACTTATGGAACAGTGTTTGATAATCGAAAATTCTGATACGAACAAAATAAATGCGCAAGAAGTGTGCCGCAATCTTGCTCAAAAGTTACATCTCAGATGCAGTTTATTTGGCTACGAAACCGATAATGAATGATGGTGATAAAGCCTAGGTACTGTAGATACCTATGCACCAGCCATTAGCCAATCCCAGCTGAAGTAACCGCGGGGTAACTGTGATTATCCTTCCATATCAAGACGTGACTTCAAAAAACGGAACACCACATAAACATCACGGTTTTCGAGTGCGAGTTTAAACCTATTCGATTGCGTTAAGAGCGTTAACTTCTCACGTCATTTCAACACACTTTCAAGTGTTTTTGTTTCGAAATGTCTGAATCCGTTTTTAATAAAAACTTCGTATGCATAAGCAGGATACATAAGTCTAAAAAATTGACAGAAAACATTTTCGAAAAATAGTGTTACAGCTAAATTAGACCGATTTTAGATTTTCCATAAAAACAGAAATTTCAATTTTTTTTTTTTTAAACGCATTTCCAAAAGTTCTCTGGCATGTTTATAGACTTATGTATCTTGCTCATGCGTACAAAGTTTCATTCAAATCGGTTCAGTCACTTGAAAATTTGTATGAAATGCCGTAAGACGTTAACGCTCCTAACGTAAACTTCAATGTACACTGAAACTGAACCAGCGCCATCTGGTGACAAAGACTGGAACAGAATTGTTCCATTCAAATTGACGTTTACTTTAACACGATCGAGTAGGTTTCGCCAGTGATAAAAACACGCTCTAGGCCCACTGATTTCAGTATGTGTGAAATACCATATCTTCTAGCTCCACCTTTTAACTTGAATAATCAGATCAGATGGAGAGAGGTGCAACAAAACACTCCAGTGTAATCTAAAGGAGCTCCCTCACCGGGAGCATTCGCCTGTAATGTAACAATGCAAGATTCGATTTTGTACAAAAACAAGGTGAATCCGAACTGTTACATAACAAGCGAATGCTCCCGGTGAGTTAGCGCCGTAACAAACAGTGGCAACATGGTAGGTGAGCACAAATGTGCACAAAACAACAATAAATTATATTATCATCACGCTTTTTATTCCCCCAAATGTTAAAAAGAAGTGTATCTGTAGCTGAAAAGTTCCATGTATTAGGTAGAGGGCGAGCCCATTGCCATCAACCTGGCACAAATCAAAACCACGGGCTGTCCACACACACAGGGTGGAAGGGACACCGATGCTTTAACGGTTACCACATACTCAATTCATCATTCTGAGCCCTACCAAATAGATTTTCTTTTCGGTTATTAAAAAAAAGAACAGCTGTTTCCCACAAAACTGCAATATATGTATGGAACATGTTTTTTGTTGTTGTTGCTGACACAGTGAGTTTCGTGTGTCGGGAACAGAATCGAGTTGTGAGTGACAATGGTAGCGGTACTGAGTGCAAAAAACGAACAAGAAAGAGGGTAGACCGATTTGTCTGCTCATAAACACCCACCCGCAATAACTTCAGTTTATCCGTGATCATGGTGCTTGCAACAGCGCCGAAATATCGGGAACTCAAAGAAAACAATAAACATGGTAAATATCCCGTCTCTAGTTATAATAAAATCGTGCAAATCCTGGGTGCCTACTACATACTCTTTAAGCAGTGTGATTTTAATATTACTTCAGGTAAGAGAGAGAGAGCTATACATCCTGACTAACTCCATCTCTTACCGACAATGAAGTACGATTAAATTACAACTGCTTTAAATGGTGATGGCAGGACGTGGTGAAACATTACTATTAAAAAAAAAACTCTTTTCACAATCTGTTAAAATATAAATATATATAAAGTAAATGACGAAAGCCGAATTATTCGCCAAACATTTAACACAGTACTTGTTAGAAATTATCTGACACATTACATAAGCATTTCTTAAACATTTATTAGCATTAAACGTTTTGATTAACGCATTATAATATCCCCCGTTCTTCATATAAATTACTTCAGCAACTATATTTAATAATATAATCAGCACTCAGTTTGAGGTTGCATAATATAATGTACTACTATATTACCATGCTATATATTAAATTATCCCAAAAAAACATAAAAGCAACTAGATCTTGTTAATCCTGAATATTATCTGAACAATTAATCGATTTACACGGCTCTGTCGTCCACAATATATTGCTGTAGAAGTTGGGATCACTCGTCAACATTCCACTGTTTATACGGTTAAAACAAATGCAGTATGACAATGAACGACAGCCTCGTCGGTCCAGTGGTCGCAAGCGCGACTGCTGAGCACGAGGTTCGATTCCCAGGTCGGGTGTTATTGGGTTTTTCCTTCAGGAATTTCTCAGTAGCAGCCTCCTATTACATGGGGCTTAAACATAACTGGTGAAATGTGGGTGTACTATTACATACATCTCTGCCTCACTCTTAGGGGATTACAGGCGTGATGTTATATTATAGCAATGAAGTGTGATCCCAACATTAGACTGCAAAACATCGTGCTTTTCGGCGCCGTGTAAACGTAGCTGGACATACGTCTTTCCTTTCAATATGCAAGCCCCTTACCTCGATGTACGGTCAGTCTTAAGACCCTTAATCAAAGTCGTTTTACACTACCCGGGCGTTAACATGGCACATTGAGCTTTATGGCGCACTTACACTTGGTCGTTAGCCCGTATTCGGGTGCTCGAAAGACTTTACTCGAATTACGAGTAATCTGAATGAGGTCGAACCATGAAATCAAACTACATTGTCCGAAGACGGGCGTACTCGACCCCGTCTCTACACACGGTCGTTTGTTCGAATGCCATAGGCATTTGAATTCGGGCTAACGACCAAGTGTAACCGCGCCTTTAGAAAGAGACGGACACAGGTAAGAGTGACAAAGTCGAGCTCTACACAGCCAGACTTTTTCTGTCAACAAACCATAATATATTATCGCCCGCATAAATCTACAGCGTGGACCAGAAAGGTGTGGTCATATTTCAGAGTGTGATTCAGACCCTCAAACTGAACAACTATTTCCATGCGACCAAAATTATAATCGAGAAAAAAAAACACCTTTCTGACAAATGCTGCATATGTATAGTTTGTCTCGCTCTAACACTACTGACCTCTCACTCCGGTCATGCTGCGGCTTGCTGTCTCGTCCCAGGATGATTCTCATGTGAGTGTCCCTGTTGAAGTGGGTGTCTGTCTGTACGGTCGTCAGGCTTGGTGGTTGAGATCCTGTAAGTAAAGAATTAAGATAAAATAATTTAACAAGCGAAATTTCACAGATGTGATGTAATATCATAATCAACAAGGCAAAACGTCGATAATCATCGTTCGTAGAACATAGTAGAATATGTTTTTCAAGTAGATAGGCTTATTTCAGAGCGAGAACGGCGTCGGTCTCGAGCACTGGATCTGCGACATTAGATGACGACTAAGAAGTATGAAAGAAGAAGAAACACTGTTCCGACCTTAAATAAATTAAGATAGAGGCAGGGAAATGATGTGCGACAAAGAACTTGCCGATGACTGCCTGACTTGCTGATAAAACATACAAAGTACTGGTGCGCCATCTATGATGCAGATGAAGAACCAAAATCAAATTCCTGCATTACGTTATTAGACTTCTCCGCGAGATAAGAACATAATTAGAAATACCTGACGACAACCGTCGGGCAGTAGCCCTCCAGACAAACTCCTCTGGTCAGAGGATTCCCCTTTTCAATGGGAGATGAGGAACTTTACACACTAAAAGGCTGCTGTAAAGCTGCGAAAACATACCTGGCAGCAGTGCCGGCTGCGTGGGGCTGCAGATGTCGCTGACGGGCGTGCGGGGAGGCGACGCGTACAGCGGGGAGCTGTCGCCGCGCCACGCGCCGCGCCGGTTGGCGCCCGACCACGCGCCCAGCTCCGCGTCGCGCTCGTTCGCCAGGTAGCTCCTGTACGGGAAAACAAGCATTATAAAACAGGTTATCAATTCCCACTGGTAAAACACAGGCCTAGAAAGTAGGCTGTAATCCACCACGCGGGTCCACCGCAGTTAATTGAACCTTTTGAACGCCAGAGCAGAAACGGACGCGCGTGCCCTCCACACCAAGTCACAAATTCACCGCAAATACCTACAAAAAGAATAGGGATTCCAAAACTATTTAATTTTTTATTTCGTGTTGTAGTGCACCGCATTTTTTGTCACATATTTGTGTCGTTGGCGTACAGGGCACGCACTTGCTTGCACGTAAATATATGTCACAATGGCGATCAAAAGGATAAAGGCCAGAGCAGAACAAATGCAAGCGAGAGTCGTGTTCGTGGCGTGTTCGCGTACGCATCGGTTCTATTTTATGAAACTCTGTGGTCTAGTCAACCCTGAAACATTCTCTTAAACGAAACAATAATAAGGCTTGTTTGCACCTGATTGAACCAAAGTGAGAAACTATTGTAAGTTGAACATTATTCCTATGACTTTTAAATTCCTAATAACCAAATCTGACTTTCTGTTCTTTGAATCAATTGTGTCAGTTTTGAATTAATAACTTTAACTCAGTCGAGAGTTCGTTTTGTGATTATATTTAAATCGGGATCTGATAGCAATAAAAACCTGGTCCGATAAATTTGGTGTGGCAGTAAATCCTGATAAATGTCAGGCGATCATCATTGGCAGCTCTCGCGGTCTATGCAAGTTGAATGGTACAACCTTGCCACCAGTTCTTTTCGACGGTACGGTCGTTCCTTTTAGTACTGAGGTAAAGGATCTTGGCATGCATATCGATAGCTCTATGAAATGGCATACTCAAGTTGCTCGTGTCAGTCAGAAGGTTACTGGTTCGTTGCGGGCTTTGTACCGTTTGAGAAACTTTTTACCCTCAAATACGAAAAATTGTTTTCGTATTTGCTTGTACAGTCCTTAATTTTTCCTATCATCGATTATGGTGACGTGTGCTACTTTGACCTGAATGCGGATCTCCTCGACAAACTTGACCGTCTTCTAAATAACTGCATTCGATTCGTTTTCAATTTGCGTAAATATGATCATGTCTCCGAGCACCGGACTCTTCTTAAGTGGTTGCCCATACGTCAGCGTAGGGAGCAAAGGGCGCTCACCACCTTGTTTTCTTTTCTTGTTTCTCCCACTTCCCCTAGTTACCTTGCTCCCCACTTTCAGTATATTTGTGCCAACCATAATAGAAGCCTGCGATCATCGCAAAACCGTATGCTTCAATGTCCCTCTCACCGCACTGATTTCATTCACCGATCATTCTTTGTCCAGTCTATTTGTCTGTGGAATGCGCTTCCCCAGGAAATCAGGATGGCAACCAATCGCTTTTAAAATTAAATTTCGTGAGTACATTCGGAAGAAGCTGGCAGTTTCGTCACAACGGTAATGTTTTCCCCATGGTTTGTGTTTTTATTTTAGTATATTCGTGGAAATGTCTATTAACATTAATTTAAATTTTGATATATATTTATAGTATTATATATATTCTTGTAGTTAATCTTAGTATTATTTAAAATTATTTTCAGATATACACCTACCACTGCTTGTCTCTGCATCACCCAAAGGTTGACTGGTAGAAAATGCCTATGGCATTAAGTCCGCCTCTGTACTTCTGTGCTTGAAGTGTTAAATAAATTATCTCTTTAATTTTGACTCAAACAGTCCAAACAGGATTGTTATTTTTAGGTATTTTCTAAACTTAACATAAATGTACAAAAAATAGAGTTTGTTGATTTAACACAATGTTTAAGACCGATTTTTTAAGTTGACACTCAAAGCGTTTGGATACGTAAGAAAGCGGTAAATCGCGTTAGGATACATGTGAAATTGATAATGATTTTTCTAATTATCACTTTGAACCCTGGTATAAAGTGGGGCACAAACCTGAGCTTGGAATCTTTCTCCACGAGCTGATGTTCCGGTATCTCGGTATGCTCCGGTATGTCTCGCCGGCCGCGGCCGCAGCGCGCCACTTGTTGCGCGAACGACAGCGATAGGTTGGCGCGGTTAGGCTGTTACAAAAAAAAATATATACCTCATAATTTTTTTTTTAAACATTTCTATCTACCAGTGGCGAAGGTTCCATACACCTCGATTCCTACCAGCTTCCCTTTGAAAAATGGCACAGTCAGTATTTTATACTCAAATAATATAATCAAATTAAAGATATCTACTCCGGCTTACCTCTTACAAAATTGATCCTTCGCTACTGCTATCTACTTACAGACAATGCTCAGCCTAAACCGCTGGGCAAGCAAGTCAAGTTCCTGATACAGGTTGGAAGGTACATCGACGCAGAAACGGTTATCACGTGTTCAGTACATCATACGGAACCCCCCACATAGAAATTTTGACACTTGGTATCCGTTTGCGATTTTATATCCCTTACCCTTAACTAAAGTGAGGACCGCAGGATATTAGCATATTTGTCTCTAAAAAAAATCGATGAAATTTTTGATGGGACTTCGTCATTTTTGAAGTCGAAGAATGACACTATAAAAATTACAATTAGTTTACATCGTATATGATATGTAGCAACAGTTGAAGTACTTCCGATTCAAATGTGTGTGAACTTCTAGCTCTTAGGATTGACTCCTCTATTCGACAGAAAGAGACAGAGCGACTGTATATCTCACGCTCGAGTTGTATTGTACCTACTACCTACGAGCTGTCTCGTTCTAGCTAATGTTGCCTTTAACTGTCAGAGAGAATCAGACGTACCTTCTCAGCAGTGGCATCGTTGGGCTCTTGATGTGAATGTGAGCGCGCTGATCCGCCGGTCATGTTAGACGACGACTTGGTCGAGTTGGAACTGTGCACGCTACGACGTTTGTACTCCGGTGAGCCTGTCAACAACAAATTACGTTGAATGAGTAACATAACATCAGGCTTGTAATCCCCGTAGGGTTAGGCAGAGGTGTATCCAATTATACTACACCAACATTTCGCCAGTTTTGTTTAAGTCCCATGTAGGCGAGCCTATTGCCATCAACCGGGCACAAATCCAGACTCCGTGGTTGCTACTGAGAAATTTCCTGATGAAAAAACCCAATAACACTTTGCCCGACCTGGAATGGCCGATCCGGGAATGGAGCCCAGGACTTCACGCTCAGCAGTCGCACTAGCGACCACTCGACCAACGGGCAGTTGAATGAGTAATGAAACATAAATGGACCATTTCGATAAACCGAAATAACGAAATGGTTTAATCAGATACTTGGTCGACTCGCATGAATATTCACGATAATTTTATTCCCCGTTTACTTTTGATTTATTTTGTCAGATGTTACACTTCGAGTGAAAGATGACAAATATGTTTCACTAGCTAATTTTATTTGACCCTGATTCTTAATTTAAATCCTTCGAATCGCTCAGGAGAAAACGCGTTTTGGTAAAAAAAAAAAATGTAGGGTTAGAATGTATTCCTGAATAAATAAATAAACGCAAAGCTCCCTCGCTACGCTTGGGAGCCCTAGAATCCCTCGCTACATGCAGGATTCAAAAAAGCGGCCGAAAATCGGACACTGATATTCGTTCTTCCGTACCTGCACTAGTGGGGCGCGGTGTGGGTAGGTCGTGCTGCGCAGGCGCAGTAGGAGCGCACGGCGCGGCGGGCGCGGCGCTGGCCCAGCGCTCCAGCAGGCGGCAGATGTTGGCGTGGCCCGCACGCCACGCTACCTTGGCGGGCGTACGACCTGCGGGGAGGAATTCTTCAATGATATAGTCTAGTAAGACTAGTATACTCTACTATGTACTACTCTTTTGTGCCAGAAAATAATAGCACGGGTATCTAGATACAGTGTCAAGGCTCCAAAGAAAGAAATCTCTTAAGGTGGAAGCGCCAGGGTAGCCCGCGAAATTCAAATTTTCTTAGGGTTTTTGCAATTTGCAGGTCAGTGTCAAATGCATTTCAAATAAGAATAGGACTGACCTGGCGCCATATTGTGCCGTCTTAGCTGTCAAATCGAACAAGTTACGTAGGATCAGCGATACACATATTTTTTATATTTTTTTTTACTATTACAAAAAAAATCGGTGGCATTAATATTAAACAATTTGTGAGTAAACCATTCGTTTCTAAGTTGGTGTTTAATACTACACTTCCACGATCTTAAAAAACGTTAATAATATAAAGAACAATATTTAACGTTAGTAAATACTATTAAAAAAAATATTTGCCTAATATTTTTTTTGTGTTGACGTTCCTATTCTAGTTTGAAACGCATTATACAACGTGTGTTATTGTAATTAACTACAAGTGAGTATTTCACTACACTTTGTCTATACTGACCACAATGATCAGCTTGCTGGGGATCAGCTCCATGCTGCAACAACCACAGCACACATTCTTCATGTCCCTCTTGAGCTGCGATGCCTGGTGAAAACCATGATATTTATTTATAGGGTGTAAACCGAACCTTCACGAAGCCGTCAAAAAAGCATTATGTACATCAAACTAAGCAACCCTATGCAAAAATTGTTGCTGGGAAACTACTTTTTTTTTGGGGTGAAAAATCACTTTTTACGGTAAAACTCAATATAACGCACTGAAAACTTGGTATTGATGGATGCTTTGAATAGTAAACGGGTCATGGGGGTAACTAAAGTAAAGTTAAAACCTTAAAAAGTAGTATTTTAAAAAATTGGAACTATGACCTTCAATATCCCAGGTATGGTCCAGAACAAGAAAATGAGAACAAGTGCCTTTCGGCATCGTTAAGGGTATTTTTACAACCTTTATGTGTTGTGAAACAGAAAGAAGAAGAAATACTGCGTCGACTTCAAATAAATTGGGATTAGGGCAAGAGAATGATGATGTTGTGAAGCAGATATTCACTCGAGTGAACGGTTCACTCGGGAGATTAATGGCCCTTCTATAATACCGGGTAAAACGAGGTGAATTGAGACGCAGAGGTGAATTGAGACATGACTTTGAAAGGGATTTTAATGCTGAATTAATATGACATGTTAAATGGTACGAAAAAATCGTGAGGACATACATTTTGTAAAAGTCTGAAATCGTTAATCCGCCTTGGAGCAACCGTGGGTCATCATTATACCCAACTTTTATTTATTTATGTACACACAAACCACGATGTTTACTACGAAACTGATTATGAAATAGAAGAAAAAATCAGTAGTCATTATTGTTCACGAAAATCATGAAATGAATTATTTTTTGTGCTTTCAGAATTAATCCTATATGTAGGAAAAGTAGTTCATAATGGTGAGTAAAAATGCCCTCTAAGCTTGTCCGTCTAGCAGCACGTTAAAGGAATAGCCTACCGAGTGGCGTGGCGCCCTGCGTGCAGACGGCGGAGGGCGCCGCGCCGTGCCGGAGCAGCGCGCGCAGCACGGGCGTGCGGCCGCGCCACGCCGCCGCGTGCAGCGCCGTGCGCAGGCTCACGTCGCGCCCGTCCACTGCCGCGCCGCCTAAGGGGAACACACTTTTATAATGTCACCGTCTACTTTTTAGCGTGTCGATGGCAAACTAAATTGTTTCCGCTCACAACTGAGCCATGAGTTTGGCTCCCTCGGTAGCGTCCTTAAGTTCCATCTCACGAAATTGTGTGACTGTCTTGTTGGTCACAAACAGAGTTGAGAATAAAAGTTGTTAACATTCATGGTCTGAGATACCCCGCGAGAGGTCGAGCGTTTAATATGTTACACCCTGTGTATCGTCGGAGATAGTGCAAATACCTTTGGATAATTCCGCGTATCTGACAAATGTAGCCAATTTCAATTACGTATTATCATAACGACTAAACTAATGAATTTAAAAGATTTCTACTGAATACATTGAACACATGAATTGTTACTATTCATATAAAATGAGGTCAAAAATCATTGAAATAAAAAAAAAACTTATAACCTTCCCCTGAAAACCTACACGTCGTACAGATACGCACACTTTACGTATAGTAGATTCGCGGATTTGCTCTATCTCCGACGATATGCATATTTAGTTACTAAATGTATCATAATTTACGATACACAGATTCAATACATAGTCATACATTGCATAGATCTCGAAAAAAACTTAAAAAAACGAAAGTGAGATTATAAAGAATGGAAAACTGAACTCACCAATTTTGATAAGTAAGTTCACCATATCCGTATGTCCCTGCCACGCTGACACATGTAACGGTGTTCGACCCTGTAACAAACAATTTCATTCATTTAACATAGATTTAACAATACACAAGGGGTTTAAAAATTTTGGAGCTATCTGCTGTCCGCCATTTTTTTTCCTCAAAATTACAGCCCCGCCCAAAAATTATTTATATCAATGGCTGGCATCAATACAAACAAGTAGTATCCATACAATGCAACTTTGCAATACAAAATCTGCCATCAAAGTTGTATCAATAGCAGGCTGGCATCAATACAAAAAAGAGTTGTCCATACATTAACTTTGTTGCAAAGTTGTATTGTATGGACAATACTTTTTTTTGTAATTGTATTGATGCCAGCTATTGATTAATTTAATTTTAACCTTTAATATCTCCGAAACTAAAAGGTTGCCAAATCTGGTCCATAGCATAAGCATAATCAGCCTAAAATGTTCCCACAACTGGGACACAGGCCTCCTCTCTATAAGAGGAAGTGGGCTATAATCGACCACACGGGCCCAGTGCGGGTTGGTAGATGCCACATGTCTTCGAATTTTTGGTTTGATATGATCCAGTACAAAAAAAAATATCGCAACGACGGGAAGAAGAAATGCCTCTCGACTTCGTTACCCCCATTACAAGTGAGCAGTTACCTCGTTGTCCGTGGTGTCGACCTTCGCGGCGCAGTGCGAGATGAGGTAGCGCGCCATGGCCATCCGGTTGTCCAGCGCCAGCACGTACAGCGTGCTGCGCCGGTCGGCGTCCAGCGCGTCCACGTCCGCGCCGCGCTGGTACAGCGCCGCCACCGTCTCCGCGTGCCCCTCCAGAGCCGCCAGTCTGCGGACAACGAATCACAAACTTAGCTCATAATTATTAAGATTTACTTCAGCTCGTTGTCTATTTACCCGACTGCGGCAAAGCCCAAACGGAGTTAGTTTTGCCTGAAATCTACTTAGGCGGTAACATTTTCATGATCACAGTACCTGAAAGCAGTCTTCCCGTCATGCGCCCGCTGCTCGACCCTGGCGTCCCACTGGTCTACGAGCAGCTCCACCAGCCGGCAGTGTCCCTCCTGCGCGGCCAGCATGAGTGGTCCCTTGCCGTCGTTGTCGGCCTCGTCCACCTTCGCGCCGGCTTCGAGTAGGGCTTCGCACACTTCGACGTGACCTGGGAATGAGGAAGCGAACTATAATTGAGATTTCCGAGTTTATAAACAAACAAAATATTATACTCCACATGCATGGGTATTTGGGGGTATGGAGAACAGGATGTAAAGTTCTTCATCCCTCATAGAAAACGGAGGATCCTCCGACCAGACGGGTGTTGTCTGGTCGGCTACTGCCCGACAGTTGTTGTCGGGTTCTTCCATATACTCTTAAGTGGCGGATAACTTTACTTGTGCGATGTAAGATTTAAGTGTTTCAATGTTTAGTTCATAGTATGCGTCATAGATGGCACTGTAGTGCTTTTTGTTCTATGTTTCTGTAGGACCTACTCTTTGTAGTGCCGCTACAGGTACTTATGAACGTCAGAAGCTGTAAGCAACTGAACAGATTACGATAAGCAATGAAATCGAGCGATACGCAGTAGACCCCTCGGGCGAGGTCGTAGAGACAACATCACCTCAACATATTCGGTGGAGGGGTGAAACACGTGTCGAGTAATAGTTTTGGGTTGTATGTTGCATGCTAAATGGGTAGTTAACACCACAAATAATTCTAAGGCACAACTTCTATAAAAAAAAACACTATTTTAAGCCCAAAAACCCGATTAAATTATCAATTAACTGTAAAATTAGATTTTTATTTGCTTTGAAGTCAATTTAATAGTTGAGTCGTTGAGTTGGCAAATTATTGACGTGACCGGTTGCTATTGCCATACAAAAGCATCGCATCTTCTGCACGTGCATTTTTAATAAAGGTTGTGCATAAAATTGTATTCCTTTCTGGTGAACCGGCTGGCCGCATTACAGTGGTTACCTTCAAAAGCAGCGTAATGCAGCGGTGTCCACCCGGAGTTGTCTCTGTGATGCTCGTCTAACCCTCGGTCTAGCAGCTGGCGGACTACCTCCACGTTGCCTGTGAATAAAGGTAGACAGTTAATATATTAACAGAACATAATACCTGTTTTCACCGAAGAGGTAAGTACAGGATGGTGTAGTAAATTTATCATTCATGTTGCCAATTATGTTGAAGGCTCTTTTTTTTTTTTGTAGTAAATGGGCTTACTCTTGACCTCGATTTAGTCTTGAGGACAGAGATGAGGCTCATGGGCGAATAAAATGACTGACAATTAGTCTTACTAAAGGAGATAGGCGTGCAGGGTAGAGTCTTCAGCAGCAGCTGTTTGGACTAGAAACCGATCTCAACCGGGTTGGAGAAAAGGCTTGGTGATGATGGCTCAGCCCGGGGAAAAAATATGAATATTCGCAAGTCGAGCTCCCACAGCGCCACACGTTACCTTGCGCAGCAGCGACGCTGAGCACGGTCCGGCCGTCGGCGTCCATGTTGTCGACGCAGGCGCCCCAGAACAGCAGCAGACGCAGCGCACGCGCGTGCCCCGCGGCGGCCGCGGCCCACAGCGCCGTGCGGCCCACCGCGTCCACGGCCTCCACGTCCGCCTCCGCTTCCAGCAGCAGCTCGCAGATCTCGCTGCGGAGAGAGCATGGCTTTAGTTTCAGATAAACCAAGAATGATACTTATAGCCAGGCCCGAAGGCAGCTAAGAACCCGATTCCTCTCACCTTCGCTTTGGAACAATCAGAATATGTAGTGTGTACTAAAGCTTAACAGAATAATCCATAGTTGGGTGAAGTTAGGTAAATGATGATGACAAAGTTGAAAGAAGTTAGGCTGATGATGAACTCACGTGTGTCCTTCGAAGGCGGCGACCAACAGCGGCGTGGCGTTGTCCCGGTCTGCCAGGGAGACGTCGGCGCCTCGTTCTAGGAGTAGAGCGGCGCAAGCACAGCCGCTGGCGCAGAGGGAGGCTACGGAGAGTGCTGTGCGACCTGAGTGCATAAAGGGGAGGTTCTAAGAAAAAGCTGGCAATTTCTTATTCCTTTTATTTATTTCTATATAAATCAAATATATTTTTAAATATTCCTTACAAAGAAAAACATTAAAAAAATATAAAAAATTGAAGTCCATTGGTATTGGGAACAGGGTCCTAGCTACCGGCGGTCAGGGCTCCAGAGAGAGGAACTTCCTAACAATACGAGCCGTGTCCAGGAGTACCGCTTTCTGAATTTCTTTATTTTTATAGATATCAATCTACGAGCGAGAAGATACTACACTCGTTATAGTAACTAAGCTAGAATTTTAGTAGCTAATAATGATAGCTATTAATAATAATAGATATCCGAAGGATGGACTGTGTGAAGGATGGTATGGATAAATAGGAAGTGTCTGATGAGATGACGAGACAAAAAGTAGAAAATAAGTAGACCGACTCCAAATAAATTGGCCTACGGGTAGCAGAATGGTGATGCATCAGGTTTACAGCAATAATATGTTTTTTTTTCTGTTTTTTTTCTCGACTTACCATCATCATCCGCATGGTCGATCAGCGCGCCCGCGTCCAGCAGCGCGCGCACGATGTCGGCGTGCCCCATGTAGGCGGCCGCGATGAGCGGCGTGCGGCCCTCCGCGTCCGCGCGGTCCGGGTCCGCGCCCGCCGCCAGCAGCCGCGACACCACCGCCTCGTGCCCCGACCACGCCGCCGCTCTGGGGGGAGGGGAGCTTTGTATACCCTTTCTAATATAATTACTTCACTTTAAACACCTCCACGACCCCCGTACTATTCAATGCATCCATCACCACAATGTTTTGAGAGCGTTACAATTGAGTCCTACCGCAAAACAACATTTTTGACTCAGAAAAAAAAAGTCATTTCAATTATTTTTTCGTAGAGTTACTTAGTTTGATGTACAGAATGCTTGGTTAACGGCTTCGCGAAAGGTCCGTTTACACCTTGTATTTTGTAAGAACTTACCTCAAAGCTGTTCTGTTATCAGCGTCTACGCAATCCACGTCACAACCGAATTCCAACAACACTTCTACCACCTGAAATAAAACATGTTTATTTAAGGAAGATTGGAATGGTATGAGGAGGAACCTGCCCAGCAGTGGAACAGAACATGCTGCTGAAACGGTTAACACTAGCCATAGGACGGATGGCCGTTAAGGTCGTTCAATTCTTGGATGGAAGACTGTGAATCGGGAAGTTAGGTTCACTCTGATAGACTTCTACTGCTACAGCTACCGTTAGGTAGGATCGTCATGAACCCAGGTCTAGCGAAGATCTTCGAAAGCAGCTAACTAGGATAAGTCGAGGAAAGACCTTAGCCCAACAGAAAGATAAATAAAAAATAATTTCCTTCTGATTTATTTGTTTGATGGGAACTTTGTATCTTAAAACAGTACTTAGCCAAAATTACCCGTCAATTCAAAGGTAAAACGAGTTGTGCCGACCCCAAATAGAATAGGACAAGGACAGGAAGAGGATGACGGTCGTACCTCAGTGTGTCCCGCCCAGGCCGCGGCCCGCAGCGGGCTCCAGCCGTCGGCGTCGGCGGCGTCGGCGCGCGCGCCCGCCCGCAGCAGCGCGGCCGCCGCGTGCGCGCGCCCGCCCCGCGCCGCGCCGTGCAGCGCCGTGCCGCCCGTCGCGTCCAGCGACTCCACCAGCGCTGGGTAGCGCTACGATAACATACAATATTCATCAGGAAGAGCCTCCGGTAACGTTAATAGCACTAGGACATAACGCAATTGAGTACTCGAGACCGCCAATCAATTGACATACTTTTTTTGAGCTGTCAAAACGCGATAACCCCATAAATTTTATAGCAACCCGTAATATTTGCAAACTCAATGACTCAACTATTTATTGAATTCAATTAATGATTATTAAACAGCATTTTTCTCAGGTTTTCTGGCCTCAAATAAATTGTTTTTAAGGGTTCCATACTCTGTTACTAAGTCTCCACTGTCCGTCCGTCTGTCTGTCAGTGGTTGTATCTCATGATCCGTAGTAGGTTGACAGTTGAAATTTTCACAGAATGTCTATTTCTGTTACCGCTATAGCAACAAATAAAATTAAACGGGGAGATCCCTTTAATTTTCCATTTATTTTTCTTTACAATATTTACTACGATGGAACCCTTCATGAGCAAGTCCGACTTGTACTTGGCCGATTTTTTAGAGAATTTGTGTCTTGGCATTACTGTTAATGTCTGAATGTCAAGAATAGGCTCAATTACGTTTTTGCACAAGAATATAATCCATGAGACAGGAATGATAATTATAACAGGTTACCTTCAGTAAAGCAGCGAGCGCCTCGTCATCACCCTTGCTGGCTAGCTCGTGAACTGCGTTAGGGTCCAAAGGCACAGTGTCTTCCAGTTCCTCTGCGGTTTCCTTGTTGTCTTCGCTTTCTAGGGGCTGGTCCGATGATAACTGTCAAAAGAAAATCTGCAGTGAGTACTCTTACCTCATGACGGTCAGTTTTTTTTTCAAACATCCTGCTGCTAAGAAATTCTTGATAGTAGCAACTAGTAGAATATCTCACTCTTTTCCCTTATTAAAAGGTTAACTTTTGAACGCCAGTGGATGAACGCACGCGCGTGCCCTCCACGCCAAGCCACAATTTCACCTACCATTTTGTCACATATTTGTGTCGTTTGGCGTACAGGGCACGCGCTTGCTTGTCACGTATTTGTGACTATGGCGGTCAAAAGGTTAATATGTAACGTGGTAATCTAACCTCGACCCCGTGCTTAGCACCAGATTGTTAGTCAAGAAGTTAGTAAATGTAAAACTTAATATTACGGCTCTAATCCCCGAAGGGTTAGGCAGAGTTGTACCTAATAGTACACCCACATTTCGCCAGTTATGTTAGAGTCCCATGTAATAGGGAGCGCGCTAATTGCCATCGAGCAGGCATAAATCCAGGCACCATGACTGTCTACTGAGAAATTCGTAGATAACCCCAATTACACTTTGCCCGACCTGGGAATCGAACCCAGGACCTCATGCTCAGGCGGTTGCGACCACTAGATCAACGAGGCAGTTTATGATGATGATGGACTCACCAAAATATCCTCCCGTTCAGCCTCGGGAGGCACGGAGTCGGCTCTGCTGAGTTCCAACAGTGCCCTCAAAACGCGGCGATCTCTCGGCCAGTGTGTCGTCGACTCCCCGGCTATGAGCTCCGGCATTATAGCCTCCAGCGGTGTGGGATCTACTGCGGAAATATCAAGATTGAAGTAAACATAACATAACGCCTGAAATCCTATAGGGGTAGGCAGATGTGTAGATATATTTTTTTAGAAGCGGCGAATTTGAAAATGAAATAAAACACAGAAAAATGTTTTTATTTTTAATATCCATGAAATTGACTTTATTTTACTGTTAATTTTATGGCATTTTTTTTAGAGGCATGTGGCCTCTAAAAATAGCACTCTTTATTAGTGCAAGAACTCTTGTACAATTTCAAACTTCTGTTGCAATATTGTTGCCGTATTGTACAGTTTTCGATATTAGAAATCGCGTTACGGAACTCAAATGGAGTTGGGCAGGACACCTAGCAAAGCGCAGTGATAACAGGTGGACTAAGGCTGTCACCGAAGTTGGACGGCGAGTTATGGGCTAGCTCGCCGTCCGGCCGTCTTATGACGACGGGCCGTGTCGACGGCGCGTTCGTGTTCCACGCGCGCCTCAAAGAGATGTCAGCAATCAAGTAGGGGTCCGCATGGGCCGATGCCTGCCAGGGCTGCGGGACTGTTCGAAAGAGATACCGTGGCCCTGGAACATAACGGGCAAAGAAGGAACATGGATGGGTTTTAGTCAGTACAAGTCTGACACTCCCCTCCGCTCCGCCCAGAGTGGGGGGGGGGGTCATTTGATGATTTCCCAACTGAAAAAAAAAAAAAAAAAAAAAAAAGGCTGTCACCGAATGGCGTCCAAGAACTGGAAAAAGAAACGTGAGTCGTCCGGCGGCGAGATGGGCAGACGATATAGTTGCCATCTGGGGAAAAACCTAAACGGCACAGGACCGTAGAGATTGGCACAAGAAAAGAGAGGCTTATACCCAGCAGTGGGTGAGTTCGGGCTGTTGATGATGATAATTACGACTGCCTAGCCTTTTCCCAACTATGTTGGGGTCGGCTTCCAGTCTAACCGGATGCAGCTGAATACCAATATTGAGCGACTGCCTATCTGACCTCCACAACCCAGTTAGTACTAGGTAATACGATACCCCTTGGTAAGACTGGTTGTCAGACTTTTTGGGCCACTGACTACCTAACGACTGTCAAAGATCTACAAATGACAGCCGGGACCAACGGCTTAACGTGCGTGCGTGTGGATGATGTTGATTGTGCAGCCTAAACTGCTGGGTGTGCAATACTGCAACAGGACAGGCTGCAGTTTGTCTGTCGGTGTATTTCAGATTCTTATTCAGTAGGTGCACGAACGAACGACGTCAATCAAATGCCCGGTTATTTATAATTACGTCAATGCGAGTTATTTTCAGCTGGAGTGACTATCACTCATTACTTATGAGGAAGAACCTGTACTTTTATGTGTAACGTTAAATAGTTACAAGGAAATAAGTTATATGGTGTTAGTTTTATATAGGACATTTTGTCAAGTCAACTTTCATTATGGTTTTACCAAAATACCGGGTAAAATGAATCATGTAAGTCTTCCTGACCCATTTCAGACATAGCAACCAAATTTTACGGATAATAGCCATTGACAGGAGATATTCTATTGCGCAAATGTGTGTGTGTCTTATAGTGCACATGTGCACGATCTGTACCCTCACTTTTTGTTTAAGGACGGCATCCAGCGCGACCGGAAAGGGATAAGGCCCAGGACCAACGACTTAAAGTAGAAGCGCAAGGGTTACCCGCGAAATTCAATTTTTTTTGAGTTTTATGCAGGCCAGTTTCAGGTTGAATGACTAGTATTTCTTGAAAAAGTCATTCAATGGGATTAAATTAACTGAGAGGGTTGTATTGATGATTCTAATTATTGTAATTCTGTAAATACATATGGTCGCGAACCATATCTTAATCAACATACAACCGGACACTGACCTGCAGATTGCAAAAATGCTACATGCCATGCTACCTTCGCGCTTCACCCTTAACGTGCTTTCCGAGGCACGGGGGTATCATACCGGGGGTATCGAACCCAACACCTCATGCTCAGCAGTAGCTTTTTTCATATTGGGACAAGCCCGCCACACTATTTCCAAACCACTGTAACTCCTGAAAGCCAGAATCAACAGTGGCAACCACCAGAAAAGCGCCGAGACAATGAATCTCGACGAAGCCCCAGAGAAACAATTTAACTGTCTCGGATCCCGCAACGAAATTAATCAGAAAAGTATAGCGGAGGAGTAGGAATAACATAATTTCCACTACCCTCCATATCAGCAGGAGATAGAACGAAACAAGGACAATAAGCACAAAGGGACGTTTACAACTTGGATGAGCCCAGCAGTAGCTTGTACACTCAAACTTAAAGCATTTATTTCAATTAGACCATTACAGGCACTTTTGAATGTCAGAAAAACAAAGGAAGCCAAGCTACAGTCACAGTCACAAGGCATAATAAGTTGTGAAAGTACTGTAGTTGCACATTCCAAGGCGTAGATCTCTATGGAGAAGAATGGGCAAAAATGTAACACCACTCGACTAAGGAAGTAGTTAAACTTACCAACTAACTGATGATGATGATAATGTGAATAATATAGGTACTCCATCTTCTCAACATTCGACATAACATGACTATACATCGTTTCAATATCGTTGAACATGAACTATGCACTTTATAATAGACTCTCTGTATGCCACACTAAACTCAAACTCTTTTAATGTAGAAAACAGCTAACGTAAAACGAGGTGTTTCTTTGACAAATTTCTCGCTGGCGACGCGAACTGCCAATTTTCATGTATCTCTTTTACAGTATTTTGTAAGTTTCTTGAGCGAGGAATTAGTCGCTAGTTTCTCACTTCGTTATCGGCGTACATTCACATACACTCTCACAGTTTAAGCACAAAAAGTTAATGCAATACAGTTTTTTTATTCTCAAAGTATGATCATGCTGGTTTTCAGATGCAGTTCATACAAATGCACTATTCTATATAGAATAAGCACTATCATAATTAAAACACTTTTTTTAAATTACTTTTTCGGTCTATGAAAAAGATTAGCAACACACCACCTTTTAAAAATTAGAAATTATACTCATTACAATCGTGTAATAAAAGATTAAGAAAAAATAAATAAATTGCTATGATTGTCAATTAAGCGCGTATAGGTACCGACTTCACAACGTTGAATGAACTACTGAACACATTTTTGCTTCATTTTCCTAATAAGCAATTAGTCATAATTTAGACTTTATGTGTAAAGCGATAAGGGTTATATGCTAATAGTTATTGGTAACTAATATTATGTTTGTTTGTAGTGTATGTTTGTCGAGATTCACATCATCACGCTTGTATTCCCGAGAGGGATGGCAGCGGTGTTATGTACGCCTCGCCACTAAGTTTAAGTCTCATTTTAACAGAGAACGAGCCAATAAGCAGCTATTATATTTAAGGTTAATTCGGGAAATTCTCTTTTGCAACTAACCCGGACTAGGACGTTTCGTGAGATAACTTCCGACCTTCACGTGAGTGTAGCCGTAAAAGCTAGTAAGTGATATAATAATTTGAACAGGCAAACCCACGAACAATAACTTGTGTATCCGACCGGTCAGGCAGGATATGATAATAAAATTAAACTTAATTATTGCAATCATTATTCGAGGGAAGAGAGTCAGTCAGTTAGGTCAATTACATTGCGTTGATAAAATACTATGACTATACAGGGTGTACATTTACGCGCAAACTATAACAATGAATTCGGGACCAGAGAAAAGCTTTCGCCAATCAGGAGTACCATACAGTTTGACCGTAGTACTAATTTGATTGTTAATAACTAACGAAGGGGTCTAGTACCATTACTGTTTTAATGTTGCGTCCTTTAGATAAAGCTCTATGTCAACGGCTCAAGCCGATTCCATGTCGATAGGTGTGGTTAGTCTATCTTCTATCTATATTTATAAAATGGTAAACTGACTGACTGACTGACTGGGTGATATATCAACACACAGCCCAAACCGCTGGTCCTAGAGACATGAAACTTGGAGGGTGTGTTCTTTGTGAAGAGTAAGTATCCACTAAGAAAGGATTTTTGGGAATTCCACCCCTAAAGGGGTAAAATAGGGCATGGAAGTTTATATGAAAGTCCGTCAGTTTTGAAGTTAGGATCTTCAAATTTTGTGTTTAGGCTGACGATTGAAAATTAATTTATACGTGTTACAGCGTTTTTGATAATTCTACCCCCGAAGGGTTAAAAAGGGGTATGAAGGTAAGTAATCGGATATTTTTCGACATCCACGCAGGCGAAACCGCGGGTAAAAGTAGTCTCTTATATGACAGATCCGTTCTGATAATTTCAGCAATTTTAATTAATTTTCTATGGCGCCTAAAAACACACCCTATATACCAATTAGTAAGTATGCGTATTAGATTCTTTGTATATCTTATCTATGTAGTATCTATTAGTAAATTATAAGAAAACAAATGAATATTTAATACACTGCTGCTATCGTTATCAGACTTTCACGGTATTCTGTCTGTTATCAGTGCAAGTGAACTTATCTCGGTCGGGCTCAGGCACCGACTGTTCACACCGCCGCAGTTCTCGTGCACGGTGGGACGCCAGCCAATCAACCTTGAACCTAATGGTTTAGGGATAAAGTTGAAAATCTATTAAAGAAATTTGACAGATTGCAGTACTTGATGTGCTGGCGTCTGTACATAAATGTAACATAACATCACGCCTATAAATCCCCAAAAGGTTAGGCAGAGGTGTACCTAATAGTACAGACAAATTTCGCCAGTTATGTTTAAGTCCCATGTAATAGGGGGTGAGCTTATTGTCATCAACCGGGCACAAATCAACACTCCGTGGCTGCTTCTGAGAGATTCCTGATAGAAAAAACCCAATACCGATTTGCCCGACCTGGGAACCGATCCCAGAACCTCATGCTCAGCAGTTGCGCTTGCAATCTCTAGACCAAAGGTCCATAGACCTTAGAAAACTGATATTTTTTTCCTAAATTTAAGATTCATTACATTTCACAAATGATTACCAACAGCGACCCCCTCCACCCCACCTCCACCCCCAATGTTATTCGGTCCCCAAAAGATCCTTGTTTAGTGCTACGTGGCTTTATTCTAGCTTGAATGACATTGTTAAGAGGGCTGCTGATAAATTTTCATTTCTGCAATTCTCTCTAGAAATTGTATTAAAACATAAGAAAAAAAAACACGCGCCAAAAGATCTATGTTCTGCTATAACACTGTACATTATTTGACTAATAGACGTTCAAAACCGCAATTATAACATTTTTTCATTATAATTTGACGTTAATTTCCTTATATTGAATGACCGTTCGATTTAGCAATAAAATGACTTATAAAGGGTAATAGAGAAACACGGTGCATTGAAGGAAACTTTCGAGTACCTGGTGATATTGTATTCATATTTAAATAATTACAAGTTTTTTTTTAGTTTAATGGCCAGACAGAGTGGCGACCCAAACATGATTGGTCGTTACTGGTAGTCAGTGGCCTAAGTGGTAAGTCTGTCAACCAGTCTTACGAACGGGTATCGTATTACCCAGTACTAACTGGGTTGTGGAGGTCAGATAGGCAGTCGCTCCATGTAAAATACTGGTATTCCGCTGCATCCGGTTAGAGTTGAAGGGTGACTATTGCCAACTCTGGGACACAGACCTCCTCTCTATGAGAGGGAGCGGGCTATAATCCAACTAGCGGGCCCAGTGCGGGTTGGTAGATGTCGTATGTCTTAGATTTTGATTTTAAGACATGCCAGTTTCCTCACGATATTTTCTTTCACCGTTTTGAGAGCAGTGGTGATGAAAGTAAATCACACAAAGTAATGCGCCTGCTTGGGTTCGAACACACGACCTACAGCTCGGGGCAGTTACCAACTTTTTTTTTAAATTTATTGTTCACAAACATACGTATTTTTTTGTTCTACAATTTACTTGCCATAATTGTTAGTTTGATGGCGAGAAGCGCTTGTTTTTGGACCACCGCTGCTCTGCTCTACATGATTGGTAAGATGCCTAAATATACGATATTTCGCAACAAATCTGTTGTTATTAAACACCGTTATTAGTATTGGCTTAGTAGCAAATTTAGTTAATGTGTTGTAGCACCAACTGAAGTCTATGTGTAGGTAAAATTGTTTCTCCAAATACACGTCATATTTTGTTTTCGTTTTAAACGGTGAAGGAAAACATGAAGAAACCGGTACGTCCTAGAACCTAAAATTCAAAGATATGATAAGATGTGAAATCTACCAACCAGCACTGGAGCCGCGTGGCAGATTACAGCCCACTTTTGACGTGAATTCATATGACCGTCTATACGCAGTGAACTGGGGGGTGCATGTCAGAAATGCGACTAAGAAAATTTGACTGTACTTTACGAGCTTTATATCTCGAAACGTATAATAGATGGCTGGACGGGAGTTGTACCATCATAAAAGGCATATGAGCCCAAATGGAAAAGTACCGGGTAGGTGACCTTAACGCGCGTGGGCGTGGCCCGTCTCAAAATAGACACAAGAAATTCACTTTTGCATACAAATTCACGAAACAGTAACGACAGTGTCGCCCAAAGGTACGTAAACCCACGATACAGCCCGGGTGTTTCCACTGCGAGGATCGTCCGGAGGACACGGTGGAACACACCGTGGAGGTCTGCCCCGCTTGGGCGGAGCACCGCCGTGTCCTCGTAGCGGCGATTGGCGGCGGCGATCTCTCGCGTCCGGCGTTGGTTCAAGCCATGGTCCGGAGCGAGAGAGAATGGGAAGCCGTCACCTCCTTCTGCGAAGCAGTCATGCTAGTGAAGGAGGTGGCAGGACGTGAGAGGAGAAAGAAACTCACGTCCCAGCCGCCGCGGGAGACGCCCTGGGCGTCGGGGGTCACGTGGTGGCTTCCGACCACCGTAGGCGCTGGCCTGTGGACGGCGAGTTATGGGCTAGCTCGCCGTCCGGCCGTCTTATGACGACAGGCCGTGTCGACGGCGCGTTCGTGTTCCACGCGCGCCTCAAAGAGATGTCAGCAATCAAGTAGGGGTCCGCATGGGCCGATGCCTGCCAGGGCTGCGGGACTGTTCGAAAGAGATACCGTGGCCCTGGAACACAAAGGGCAAAGAAGGAACATGGATGGGTTTTAGTCAGTACAAGTCTGACACTCCCCTCCGCTCCGCCCAGAGTGGGGGGGGTCATTTGATGATTTCCCATCCGGAAAAAAAAAAAGAAAAAAAAACCCACGATACAGAAGAAATTCCTAGTGTGGGGCAACGTTTTTTCTTTTAAAAAAAGAGGGACAGTGACAGCCGTTTTTTTTTTTTTTAAAAAGAGGGACAGTGACAGCCGTTTTTTTTTTAACTGAGAGGAGGCCTGTGTCCCATCAGTGGGATCCTAAAAGGCTGTAGACTGTAAACTAAATAGCAATCGCAGTTTAGTCTGTAACTATCCGGTAGACTGTCCAGTCTATTTGTGAGTAATTTGGGAGATAAATGGTTTAAAAGTTTTGTTATAGACGTGAGTTTATGTCCGCACGGCGGCACATGAAGCTGTACGTTTCCAGTATAACATGGCCTCGCTTTGTATAGATTTCCTATACAATGAGGGATCTGCATAAACTGGTTTTGTATAGCTTGATAGGCCGTCGTGCGTACTAATGTATATTCCTCGTTTGTCGTCGTGGGTCTAGAGCATGAGGTTCTGGGTTCTCCATGTTAAAACGGCTACCACGTATTCGTATTCAGTACATCATTCTGAACTCCCCACATAGAAATGTTTCATCGTGGTATTTTTTTTTTAATCAGCTGTTCAGTACATTTTGACCGTGTAGGTATTGCAGTTTTGTAGAAAGCAGCTGTTTTTTTTGCTAACCGATGTAAAATTCCCATTCCACCCTGTATGTTCAACTAGGGTATTAGTAACAGATTAGATATAACGCTTCTGTCAAATAGACAGCTACTGTCTATTTAACTGGAGTTCTGTTATTGATAACTGCATTGATCTATACTGATCAGACATTGACTGTCGTCCTCCCTCGAGTTGGACATCAGAGCTCTGCACAAGCACGCTGTGTTGTGACCGGTAATGACCGGATTCGATATATTTAATACAATTATAAAAAGTACTGGGAATAGGAAAACACACAGTTATAAGAACCAGGAAACTTCAGTTAATATTATTGTTTTATCATCTATAATTAAACATAAACAAATGCAATAAAATACTATAAGCATTATTTTATTTATTATATTTTTTGCTATTTTTCCTTTAAAACTGGGTCAGAGTCCAAGAGATATGGTGTTACAGGAAATGAAATAGTTTCATGGTTTATAATAGATTAGAATATTTTTATGGCCTTGTGATGTGACCGTCGGACTGCCAAGTCACAGGTTTCGAGTTCGAACCCAAGGCACGCACCTCTAGATTTTTCGGATTCATGTGCGTATTGTAAAAAAAAAAATGAAAGGAAGTCGTTTGTGTTGGTATGGACATGTAAGGAGGGATAAAACGCATGTGACTAAAAGTGTAATGGACATGAATTTTGATGGATGGAGAGGGAGAGGAAGGCCATAGAAAAGATGGATGGATTGTGTGAAGACTGATATGAAAGAGAAAGGAGTAAATGATGCCGTGACGTCTGACAGGGGAGAATGGAAGAAGAAAACGTGTTGCGCCGACCCCGAGTAGAATGGGACAAGGGTAGGAAGGTGATGATGATGTGCGTATTGTATAATTTCCACTTGCTTCGGTGAAGGAAAACATCGTGAGGAAACCAGCATGCCTGAGAGATATTTCTCGACGGCATGTAAAGCCAAGTCGGTATAAAAACTCTGACACCAACCACACGATAAAGAATTAGATGGCCTTGGACATTTTCGTGTCGGCCTCTAATGTTCCTACTGTTGGCAGGCCTCTGTGATGGACAGTGGGCTGTAAGGGGCCATCGAATTATAACGAAAGCAGATTGTTTTCCTCGTATTGTTCTAAGGAAGTGAATTGTATGTCTTAAATAGCCAAGTTCATTTTTATGGTTCAGTACCCGGAAGGATAACAAACGGGACCCTATTACTAAGACTCCGCTGTCCGTCCGTCTGTTTGTCAGCGGGCTGTATCTTATGATCCGTAATAGATAGCCAGTTGAAATTTTCACAGGATGTGTATTTTTGAAGCCGTTATAAAAACAAATAATAAAAAAAAACGGAACCCTTCATGCGCGAGTCCGACTCGCACTTGGGCAGTTTTTATTTGCTTTGAGTTCAATGTGACAGTTATACCGGGTGTAAACAGAACCTTCACATATCCGTCAACCAAGCATTCTGTACATCAAACTAAGTCTCTTTACGCAAAAATTATTGCTGGGAATCGACTTTTTTTTTGGGGTGAAAAATCACGTTTTACGGTAGGACTCGATGGAAAGCACTCATAGCATTGTGCTGATGGCTGGATTGATTAGTACGAGGGTCGTGGAGGTGTGTAAAGTAAAAATCTTACATTAAAAACATGTATTTAAAAAAAAACCTTGTGATAAAGTTGGAACTATGACCCCCAATATCTCCGTAACTAGAAGGTTCCCAGGTATGGTCTAGAACAAAAAAATGATCGCAGTGACGGGGAGAACAAGTACCTTTCTGTTATGTTAAGGGTCTATTTACACCCTTCATACAGTTAACAGTTTCAATCCAAGTGAAGTTACAATTTACTAAGAGTTTTTATCAGAAATATCAAAGCCATTACGCGGTCGGCTTACCTACTGTTCCGTTACTAGATGACGTCGTATGCAAGACTTTCGAGTCTTTAGGGTGTGATGAACCGGTTGCACACTTCGTCGTCCATAAATTGAAAATGGAGGATCCTCCGACCAGACGGGTGTTTTGTCTGGTGGGCCACTGCCTGACAGTTGTCGGGTTCCTCTGTATATACTTATCTTCCGGAAAATTTGCGCGATGCAGAATTTTTTAGGTCTGCACTTGCGTCGTAGATGTCGCTACAGATCTTTTTCGATATTTTGGCTGTCGCAGAAGACCATATCCATGATATGGTCAATTCAATACTATATACAAAAGAAACTATAAAATGCCGCTCACCCGATACAGAATCTTTGCTTTCAGATTCAGGATCGCCTTCTTTCTCTTCTGACTTCGCGTCTTGCTTCTGTAACAAAATTATATTCACGTCATTTTACAATATTCCATTCCACCTGCACTTGGACAAGAGTTGCCCTGGCTGACCTGGACGTCTCTTAACAGACTCTGGACACAGGTTGGTTGAGGCAAGGAAAACCTGCTCCAGTGGAGATTTATAGACGAATCTAGCTTAAATTGGACATGTGGGGCATTTCCACTAACACTGGAAAATTGATATCGTTTCCTGCGTACTTTAATACCTGCAGACTATTTAATACATTATTTCAAAAAAATATGCTGATTTCGTATGGGATTCTAGCCACTTTTTAACTTATAAAAAAAACAATTTTTATAAAAATGTACTAAAAAGTCTATCAAAATTGAACGCGTGTGCAAAGTTTCGTGTTAGTCTTATTAACCGTTGAGGATTTCTCTCGTGAAGAGACGATCCTGGCTGCAGCATCAGGTTATAGCTGTCATAAAAATGTATTGTCACCAGAAACAAAGGGGTGTGCAAAATTTTAGCTTAATTGCTTGGGGAAACTGTTTTAAAATTCAGTTGCAAGATTTGACCCATACATACAGACTAACAAGGCAAGTTAAATAAAAGCTTGTATAAATAGTTACCAGTGACTCGTCATGTTCCAGCTGCTTGTGAGTGTCGCTCTCTCTTCTCAGCGCTGACTCGACGTCACATCCGGAGTCTAACACCCAGAGGAGGATCAGAGTGTGCAGGTCTAACTCGTCCTCTGTTTGTTCACTACAACAAGAGTTCAATCATCAATAAAAGCCATAAAAACATAAACATCATCATCTGCCTAGCCTTTTCGCAACTATGTTAGGGTCGGCTTCCAGTCTAACCGAATACCAGTATTTTACATGGAGCGACTGCCTATCTGACCTCCGCAACCCAGTTAGTAAGACTTGATAAGACTGACTTGTCAGACTTTTTGAGCCACTGACTATTGTAACGACTACAAAAGATCTACAAATGACACACGGGACCAACGGCTTAACATGCTTTCCGAGGCACGGAGGAAACTCGGCATATAACGAATGGGCACCCATCCACAGACCAACCTAGGCAAGCACGGCTTAACTTAAAGATAGATCCGAGCGGCTGTTATTAAATAGCCAGGAGCAGCGATAAAAATATAAACAACAAAGTAAAAAGTTCCCATAGAGGTAGACAGTAACCATAGAACGCCACCTGCTACGATCGTTACATACTCCTTCCGCCTCGTCCACGTTCATACTTCTGGTCATACACGCACGCCGGTTGCGAGTACTACACACCTGATTTTTCTGAAGAATATCTAATACTAATGAGGTCAGTGTGTGTCCTTCTAGGGCATCCCATCCCGGCGTTTACACTCACATCTATCTTGTAAAAAATCATCTCGCAAAATAATAATCGCTTTTTACTTTTCCTCTCAACATGACCACAGTTAAAAATCTGTTATTGAAATTAGCTTGAGATCATCATAACATCACTTGGCCTCACCATGACATCTTACAGCAGGAGTAATTCCAGTGTGAGAAAGAGATGGCGCTAGACGACCTGTATAACTCTTTCTCTTTCCCACACTGGAATTAGTCCTGCTTCAAGACGTTATAGCAACCCCCCCCCTGAATACAAGATGTAGTTTTCATAAAACTCACGTGTTTTTAGTTTTCTTCTGCGACGCCATGTGTTGCTCTAAGCTCGTCATGTGGAACACATAGTTATGGATCTCCAAAGCACTTAATCTGGAACAATAATGGGTAATCTTTAAAGAAAGAAAAAGTATTTATGGAAAAAAACAAAATCGCGAGAACACGTGGTTTCGGGCTTCACTAAGAGTGTGTTTCACGTACCTCTTGGCGTCCAGCGTGTAGTACATAGCTATGGCGGCGTGGCCCTCCGTGGCGCAGCACAGGTAGCGCCGCGTGCAGTGCTTCACGTCCACCAGCCACTTGGCAAACGAGTGGTGGAACATCGACAGGAAACCCGTCGAGCGCTCCATCACTAGGATCCTGGGGGCGAGAGATCGTTTCAAACTTAGTGAAGACTCACTTTGTTGAGATTAGGAAAGAAAATATACAAATGAGTTTCATGTAGATGGCGCTAAGTTATGCTTTCATTCGACTGCCGAGTTCCTTGCTGATCCTAGAGTTCGTCCCTTGCTGATCCTGGAGTTTCTTGTTGATCCTAGAGTTCCTTTCTGACCCTAGAGTTCCCTGCTGACCCTAGAGTTCCTTGCTGACCCTAGAATTCCTTGCTGACCTTAGAGTTCCTTGCTGGTATGTAATGGTCGGTCATCAATCCACGGACCAACTTATACAAGCGCGGCTTAACCATGAAGATCGATCCGGGCGGGTGTTGTTATTTGACCACAAGCCCTTCACCGACCTTCACACTTCTCACACACTATGGCCACCAGTAGCGAAGGGTCAATTTTTGTAAGAGGTAAGCCGGAGTACCTAATAATTATTTATCTTTACTGTATAGAATATTATTTGTCTATAGAATACTGACTATGCCATTTTTCAAAGGCAAGCCGGTAGGAATGGGGTTGTAAGGAACCTTCGCCACTGGTGGCCACGTATAATTTTTACCTTCTCAGCAGATGTAGGCGTCGGTTGAAGTCTTCTCGGGTCACGCTGTACTCCTTGGTCAGAAGACATTTGTACAGCATATCTTCTGTGACGCCGCATCGGGCCGCTAGTAGCACGTCTAGGAGGAGACGCACCTGGGAATGGACGAAATTCTATGTTATTGTATGGCAGGCAAGTTCACGGCCATGGAGAGTGGTCAACGCTGGCTGCGGACATCTGCAATACCAGGGGAATTTTAGATGCGTAAACATTCCAGAGACAAAGCTTAAATCTACTCAAGATATACGTCCTGTATTTCTGTTAAGGACAGACTGAGTCATATGAGAGTTCCAATTAGGATGGTATTGTATTGTATAACGGGCTGGTGTCCGCAACTCCAAGTCTCAGCACGTATTTTGCGTGCGGAGCCAATTTTGATGGTAAACCCTGCACCTGTGGAATCCAGGGCTACAAATACCCAACTCTTGAGTACTGCGAAGAAAACCAGATAAAAAAATTCAATAACACATTGTTCGACCTGAGAATCGAATCCAGACCTCATGACAAGCAGTGTAGCACTTGAGCCCAAAAAGGCCGACAGAGTTACTTTAGCATTTTTAATAACACAAGGTAATATAACGGGTAAAGTAATATAATAAACGCTCGACCTCTCGTTTCTGAGACTCAGACCATGAAACTGAACAGCTTTTGTTTCATGACTTTTGGGAGTTCCTAACAATTTTTTTAGTTTGACTATAATGTTGATCAGCTGAATGCATCAGTTCCTGTACAAAGTTCAATATTTTTTTTGTGAATTCCAATCAATTTTAATTTGAAGTTATTTTTTATATATTTATTTTGTACCCTATCACAATGTTTTCTTATTTAACCCAAAGGTTGACTGGTAGAGAATGCCTTGTGGCATTAAGTCCGCCTATGTATCACTATTGTACATGAAGTTTAAATAAATAAATAATTGTTTTTTTCTTTTTTTTTTTTTTCATGGTCTAAGATACCACACGAGACGTTGCGCGTTTATTATGTTACACCTTGTAGCATAGCCAGGAGATGGCGGGACGAGCTGGACAAAGCCAACGTCCAGTGGTTCACATAAACCCTGAATCGAAAAAATAGAAGTCATGGAGAGAGCCCTTTGCCCAGCAGTGGGATTACGCAGGCTATCAGCATGCTTAAGCTGTACCTTAGTGAACCTCCTGCCGTGGAACAGTCTCTGCGCCAACCACAAGTACAGGCCGTTGAGCGTGCCAGGGATCTCGCGGATTTCTCGCAGCGCTATAAACCCGTCCGCCACGCCGTCTAACACCTGGAAACAATGACAATAAATTGGATTACAAAAACTGGCAGATTTAGAGATATTAAGAGCAGGGTGTAAAGCTCCTCATCCCCCGTTGATAATAAAGTATCCTCCGACCAGACGGGTGCTGTCGAAGGGTCAATTTTTGTAAGAGGTAAGCCGGAGTACATATCTTTAATGTGATTATATTATTTGACTATAAAATACTGACTGTGCCATTTTTCAAAGGGAAGCCGGTAGGAATCGAGTTGTATGGTACCTTCGCCACTGCTATACAGGGTACTTTTAAAAAAAATTGGTTTTCGAAGGATTCATTCATTCGTTTATCAGCTATCAGATTAATATCAGTTTAACATCTTGAAGGGAAGGAAGGAGGAATCATATATTCATCAACATACAACCTGACACTGACTTAAAAATTGCAAAAAACGTAAGAAAATTTGAATTTCGCAGGCTACACTAGCGCTTCCACCGGAAGTTCCACTAGCGGGATACATTGTCAGTGATATAGGTGGACACTCACGGTGTGCACCAGCAGTGCGACATTAAAGGCTAATAAAAATAAATTAAGGAAAAAAATAGTATGAGCGTACCTTCTCCAAGTACAGCAGACAGCCGTCGCTCTTGATGCGCAGATGGTCCAACGCCGCGGCCGCTGCCGCCGCCGCCGCAGAGTCGTGAGACACGCGCGCACTACGGACACACCAACAGCACTTTAATAACACCATCCACTTGCGTACTGGCGCAAAAGGATCTAAAACTTATGCGCAAATCCACTTGCATTAAGACTTCTGCACAAATGGACGCTTGCGCGAATGAGAACAGTCCTAGGGAACTCACCGCAGTCGCGGCTCCGTGTCCAGTCGCGCCAGCACGTAGCGCTGCACGTCGGCCGACACGTGCGCGCGCTGCAGCTCGTCCAGGGTTATCTTGCGGAAACCTGCACCAACATTACACAGCATTTTATAATAATTATAAAATCAATTATATAACCTATTAACCACTATTCTAACACTAACCTACTGTCTATTATTTTTGAGGAGCTCGTGGCGCAGTCGATCGGGGAATCAAAAACGCCGTTTGCCCCGACTGTGATCTTTGATATTCGAGACGAGAATTAATTAGCCCGAGAGTCTAACAACCAGTCATTCATACCAAGGCGTATAGGTTTACCCAGAGACTTAAACGTGGTTGTGGACGTCAGATCAGCATTCGCACCACGTGTAATAAGGTTATTCAGCTGCAACCAGACTGGACACCAACCCCAACATATTGGTCAGGTTAGGCAGTTGATATGGTAGTGTACCTGTGAACATCCTTGTGAGATTCCGGCAGTGCTTCCTCGCGGTGCAGACAAGCAGCAGCCACTGCGGGAACAGATGCTGGTGACGGGACAGCAGACTGGCCACGCTGGTAGAGCCTTCCGTACCTTCGCGATCCTCGCACACACCTGGAAATTATCAAAAAACATCGTTTACTATCGAAAACTTCGGAATGAAGTAAAACGGAACCCTTATAATTTCGTCATATCCTTTTTTCTGGATTGCACGCAGACATTTTTATCGGAAACCATTGACACTACATCGACAAAGAGAGAGGTAAGTGTATTCTGTGCACCGCTAAACACTAATGTAGTGAAAATTCGAAAAATCAGCCAAGTGCGACTCGGAATCGCGCATGAAGGGTTCCGTACCAACGTAGTAGAACCCCCTTAAATTTTTAATTCATTTTTGTTATTTGTTGTTATAGCCGCAACAGAAATACATATTCTGTGAAAATTTCAACTGCCTACCTATTACGGATCATGAGATACAGTCCGCTGACAGACAGACGGACGGACAGCAGAGGCTTAGTAATAGGGTCCAATTGATTGCCCTTCGGGTACGAAACATTAAAAACAAATGAGAGACGTCACTACCCGGAAATGTAAATGAGAAATGCACGCCATGCCATGAGTCGAGAATGCAGCTGCTGGAGTAGCGCTGCATCGTCAACTTTAAGGCGTTTGTGGTGCGGAGACCAAAATTTTTTCTACACCTCGACTAAGGACAGGGGTTTTGGCCGCAGCGAAAGGTGTTCCGCCGCTTCAACGGGCAAGTGCCGCAGGAACGCACAGTGGCATAGTGCACAACTGCAGTAGTAGTATAGACCGACCGCTTTAATGAGTCCTCGCTAAGGTATCAATTTAAATGGAATGTTCTGGCGGTTGATCAGGTATTGGTTCAATTAGTATCGTAATACCTACGTGGATTATGGTTGTTTAACCAGTGTGATATTGTTAGGACTTTGTGGACGCTGAATGTGCCTTTGATTGGGGGCAAGGCGGAGGACTCTTTGAAGCGGTCGGTCTATAGTAGAACACAAATTGTATTTTTACCATATGTATGTCAGTATGTAAGGTATATATCTATGGGCCGCAGATTGAAATAAATAAATAATATGTTTTGTTAATGCACATAAGCTGTACCTTTAGAATAAGGATTAGGTGGTTGTTCACTTACTAAGCGAACAGTAATAGGTCACTTACCGCCCAGTATTCCCTCATCGATGGCGTCGACTAGCAGAAAGAGACACTGTTTGGGAGGGTCTATCTCCAGCAGGGGGAACAACAGAGCCTTCTTGAAGCATTCATCCGGGTTCTTCTCCAAATTCTGAGGTAGCAGTGCCTAGAGAACGATAGTAACTAAGTTAATCTATACTAAATAATGTAATAAAGTTTGTAAGTTTGGATGTAGGAGGTAATGTCCATAACTACTTATCCGATTCCGAATGTTCGTTTTTTAACTTACATTTCGGAAATGTGACGCTTTAGAAGATTTTGTCTCCTACAATATTTGTTTGTATTGAAGCCAGTTATTTATTAATACAGGTTCCATCCGTGGCCACAATATTGAAAATAAAATGGTGGAAGTAAGACAGGCCACGCTTCATAAAAAAATCTTCCAACTCTTGTCGATCTAAATTTAATTCTTCTTCTTCTTATCGTATCGATGTTCCTTCCATATTAGACGGTATGGGCTCAGTAGGTGGCCATGTTTATTGCAGCGGCAGAGGCACTATTCAGGTCGTCAAGAGCTATGTAGGTAAACGGACACCTGGGACACTCCAGCAGTTGGGGCATAGTTTGATCCGGAGCGCCGCACTCGCAGTCGGTGTTGGAGGAACCAATAATGCCTCATTTAGCCAGATTATGTTTGCAGCGGCCTACTAGGGTGCAAATTTAATTCCCGACAAAAAATAGTCATTTAAATTTAATTTAAAACGTGGGTACCATAATAAGTGTGTTGCACCGTCTCACATGACAAATTGCAAAATTCAGTGTCAAAATAGTGTCACAATTTCGCAAAGTTAAACAATTAATTTATAACGTACCTGTTGAATCTCAGGCTCAGACAGAAGCTTGTCATAATACGCGTTCGCTATCAAAGTCCTGGGACTGACGGGCAGGCTAGGTATCGGCGGAGGCACATCTTCTTCTTTCTTCTTCTCTGTCTTCTCCACCACTTCCTCTCCTTCCGGCTTCAAGATGTTCTGGTACTCTGGCAGCTCTTCTTTGGGGGTAGAGGGTCGTTCTGGTTTCGTCTTTGCTGGAGAACTTTCTGCTGAGCGTAAGTCACTTTTGTTTGGGTACCTGAAATGGTTGTAGCGTGTGTATTCTATATTTACTGTTGTAGGGTATTAATTTCTCTTTCTATGGAGAAGAATGAGCAAAAAACTCCATGGACACTATTTTCAATCAAAATATTTTTACAAGATCTTGGTTACATCATTCATGCTGAGATAATACATATATGTGAGAACGATGTAGAAAGACATGCACATTGAGAGCGTCCAGAGTCAGAGATTAAATCAACAATTTAAAAACAAAGTAGTTAAAATAAACCATGGCAGCTAAGAGATGACCAGTCCCAACTGACAGCGCCCGTTCACTCTCAGCACAGATATCAACGCACACATGCAACACAGGTGCACTCTCTGTTCTCTAACTCTGTAGTTGGATGGGATGGAAACCTGACTCTCGCTAGCGGAGATCAGAAGGACCCTTTACGTGCGCACCGATGAACGAGTGTATCGTACTGTAATGTATGGTATTATGTGGGTACATTGATTATTATTATATGGCGGTAGGTTGTGCTTAGGGATAGGCTCAGTCTGCGATGGAACTAGAACTTGTCACTACGCGTATTATTTAATCCCGTGTCCCGGACTACCAAGTGTTCCAGAATTCCAGAATACTTCAGTACATAACCGCAATAACACAATGCGTATCTCGGAAAATGAAGCGTTCACTCAGCAGTCGCGCTGTGACCATTACACCAACAGGGCAGCTGGCAGACCAATGCAAAGCTTTAAAGAGTTCTCGCGAAGGTATCAATTTAAATAGAATATTCTGAAGATTGATCACGTATTGGTTTAATTAGTATCGTAATACTTACGTGGATTATGGTTATTTTAAAGCAAATAACCTGTGGGATATTGTTAGGACTTTGAGCCTTTGATGGGGCAAGGTGGAGGACTCTTTAAAGCGGTCGATCTACAGTTACTAAACTCACATAAACTATAATACACATAAATGTACCTGAAATTAGCAACCGGTATCCTGGACTTAGGAGGACTATTCTCCACCTTCCTATCTTCTCCGGAGCTGTCATTCTTCTGTTCCGTCGACAGACTCTTCTGCAACACGTTAGCTTTCTTCTCACATAGCGGTTCAGAAGATTGTCTCAACAGTCGAGAGTTCCGCAACTCTTTCGATTGACGTTGCGAGATGTTTCTTAGGAATAGATTCTCGTGGTTTTCGTAAAGTCGCAAATCATCCTTATCGTCGGTTACGAAAGGATTCGTAGGCTTCACTGATGTTCTTGGCAAGATTTCTGGCAACTGTGAACAGGGAAACCTTAGTGTTTTGGATGATAAGGTTGATTTTTGTTTGCACTGAGTCAATGGATTTTTGAATGAAATGCGTCTGTTCTTTAAGAGATTGGCAACTAAATAAATATAGGTCATGCATCTCTTTTTAAGTATTAAATTGGTGTTAACAGTTATAAAAAATAAAGGTAGGTATTGTATTTTTATTTGGCGCGGAATCGAGCTGATCTGGTCTGAGAGAGCATTATAACCATGTAATAGTGGCCGAAAACGACGTTATTCGCCTAGAATAGTTTCAGTTCGACACGACTCGACACTTCGGTTTTACCGTATGCTTCGACTCCCCGAGATTCAAGAATTATAAATCGTGGATTTGAGCTCGAGCAGGTGCTTTACTTTGATCATTTATTTCACCAAGCCTCCCCCAAGTGCCACCATCGAGCGACTCGCTACCAGCGGATCCCCGCAACCTTCACCAGGTCGTCGGTACAGCTAGTGGGAGGCCGTGGGAACGTTATAGGAGTATACACTAACATCGTCAACATTGCTGAGCGGCGCGTCGGCGTGCAGGTCCTTGTACTCGTCGCGCTCGTGGATGCGGTGGATGGTGCGCGTGCGCGCGCGCGGCAATATGTCCTCGTCGTCCGTGCGCTGGTCTGCAAGTAACACAATACTGATTACTATTTCATACTAATTATTTGTCTCGTTTACACATCGTTGCTGTCACATAATATCACGCTTGTAATCCCCGAAGGGTTGGGCAGAGGTGTACCCAATATATACACCCACCCACATTTCGCCAGTTATGTTTAAGTCCCACGTAATAGAGGGCGAGCCTTTTGCCATCAACCGGGCACAAATCCAGACTCCGTGCCTGCTACTGAGAAAATTCCTGATGAAAAAACCCCATACAAATTGTTGCCATTAAAATTAATTACAAATGATAAAATAGCCGTAAAGTCAACATTTTATTGTATTTAGTTCTAATAAACTCCATCATAAAATTAAATGTTTTTATTCCATCGCTGCAGCTGCCGTAAACCCTCAAACTTCATCAAATACAACAAACAAAACGAAACAATAACACCTAATGGATATTCCATTTCGCAACACCAAGTCGTCCCACCAGTGGGTTTAAAGTTTTGATGTCTACTTTTCCCCAATTCCAATTTGAATTTATTGCGCTAGGGTTGCCTGTGATAGATTTAAGAGAATAATTATACACTAATATTATAAAGTGGTCAAGTTAATAAGTAATCTTCGGAGCTACTGATCCGGTTTAGAAAACTCTTCACTGATAGGAAGCCATTACTGACCCCCAGTGCCATTGGCTATATTGCAAAAACTAGTTTATAAATAATTCTGTGATTATGAGAAAATAATTTAAATTTAAGAGTCATCCGTTTGGCCTACACCCGCATTAGATTGAGTAACGTGGAAAGGGGTAAGGGAGGTCTTACACTGCAGTGGGAGTTTCGCTACGTAATTAAATTTGACCTTTTAACACGCTCTTTAGAAGTCGAACTTTCGAAAGAGCCTCGTGTTATCATCAAGAGTCATCTTATTAATTTCTTCTAATCGCTGATTCACTAGTATATTTATCCCATTGCAATCACAAGGGAAAATGATGTATACATAAAGAGTGTAAATAGACCCTTAACATAACCGAAAGGCACTTGTTCTTCCCGTCTTTGCGATCATTTTTTTGTTCTAGACTATAACTGGGAACCTTTTAGTTACGGAGATATTGGGGGTCAAAGTTCCAACATATTCACAGGTTTTTTTTTTTAAATACATGTTTTTAATGTAAGATTTTTACTTTACAAACTTCCATGACCCCCGTACTATTCAATCCATCCGTCAGCACAATGCTTTGAATGCTTACCATCGAGTCCTACCGTAAAACTTGATATTTCACCCCAAAAAAAAAAGTCGATTCCCAGCAATAATTTTTGCTTGAGGTTACTTAGTTTGATGTACAGAATGCTTGGTTGACGGCTATATGAAGGGTCTGTTTACACCCTGTATACGTACAACTGCCAATAAAACAAAGCTAACGGGACCAAGTTGGCAGTTACTCAAATATTTCATGTTAATATTCATAGAACATTCATACATTATGTATTGTCATTGTTAAGTTACTGACCTAAGCTATGTCTTTGTGTATTGTATGTCGCCAAGCCGTCTGTCGAGTTAACCATAAATTATCAGGATGTAAGGGAAATCGACGACGATTATAATCGGGTTATTTTTAGGGTTAGGTGGAAAATCGTAGAACCCGTATTATAGGGTTAAACAGCCTATCATAAACGGTTCACGAAAAGAGTTAAGTTTGCATATAAAAAATGTGCAAGAAATTGACGGAGTTAGCCCGCGCTCGGTGCTTTGTCTCTTTCATTCAGGTTAATTAGCAATATTTAAATGGTTACAGGTCTAACCGGTTAACCGTTTAACCCGATTAATCGGTCCCTGGTTTCCAATAAAAGTCGACGATATTATACATACCTTCACTATCAGCCAGGAGTGGTTTAGAGCTCTCTTCGCCGTCGTCTCCGAGATCACGGAACCGACTGATCAGCCTCTCCTCCTCAGAATTACGCCTGAAAAAATATTAAAAGAGTTTTGAGTATAAATTTGGAAGAGCACAAGCAGACCAAAAAACGATGGATAAATTGTAAAGATTAGATGTCTAGAATAGTGGCGGTACTTTTATACAAGCTTGGCTTACTCTTATAGCCTACAACTCTTCATGATGTTAGGCTTCCTGAACAGTCTGGTTGCCTTAGGGGCTTGTCGTATTGTTAGCCCCTAGGCACGCCACTGGTCTAGAATTAGATTGGTTGTCTACAAAGGATCCTTTTGATGCCATGATGAAGAGCAGGACCATGGTGTTAAAAAGAGTAGTACATTTATTTTAGTATCATTAAAACAGTCTGGTGTACACCAGGTCTAAACGCTTATTTTGCATACATTTAATATTGAATTGTTTTCGTTTTGTCTATAGTATATCCAATAAGTAGCTAAACAGATAAAACATTGCCCAGGATTAGCAGTAAATTCATCGAAAGACGAAGATCACACACGTTTTTCCGTAGTGACACATACAATGCTGACGATTGCAGACTTTAACGACAAAATACGTGATAAAAGAAATTTACTTCTGTAAAACACTTTTACACGTCACAATAAATATTTTTTTAAAGTAGATGAGGTCGACTACTCTGGGGAGAAATACAGAGGTCAGTCACTTTGCTAAAAATATGTATGGTAACCAGGGCTCGGAATCGGTTTATAAAGAGCGTTTAATTTCGATTAAATACCGGTAAATATATCGTTCCTTCATTTACCGGTTAAACAAGTGAACTGTTTTTATGTAACCCAAATCATTATCAAGATTACCGGTTACATAAGCACAAACAGTTTTGACACCCACATTAACCGGTTAATTCCGTAATTCGTAAATTTTTTCGCCTACTTTTCCAACTTGCGAGGGTGGCGGGAGCCGGGGGACCTATCAAACTTGGTGTTAACCGGTTAATTTTCACTATCAAAACAAAAATTCATGAAAAATAAATTTTTCGCATAAACCGGTAAAAACCGGTAAAGTGCAACATTTAACCTAAATCGATTTCGGTTTGGGGTCACTGTCCGTAACCGGTTAAGAATTTCAACCGGTGTCCGAGCCCTGATGGAAACAGATAAGATTGATTGTGTGTAAGAGGTCTAAGAATGAAGTCAAAATAGTCCGTCACCTATGAGTGTGTGAGTCCGACAGCCTGGGCGACAGATCGCAGTTGTCAGCGCGCGCCCTCCGCGACGAGTGGCTCAGGATCTGCATCGCGAGCGTGCGCACGAACTCGCCCGGCCGGAGACTGCTCTCCGTGTGACTCTGGAAGGGAAAACAATACTATGTCATAAAAAGGCAGTGTGAGACGGGAGAGCACACCCAAGAAGGACATCCAAGAAGGACATCCAAGTCTTTATTTATTGATGTGGTTCAGAAAGGTCCGGTGGGTATGACCAGATTTATGAACATGGACGAAGCCAAAGGTGTACGTAAAAAAAAAAAAAAAAAACGGAATGCCGCCTTCTGTAGTACTGTAGTACTCAATACTCAATACTTTTATTGCATTCCACATGTTATTCTTAGGTGGTAGACTTATAATTAGATCATGTAGACCCTGTCGGGCACAGCAAATAAGTGAGTTTGTTTCTGCCTACCCTCATACGGAAAGTTTTAATACCTGTTGTTATTCGCTTTACTCCTCCTCCCAACATGACCAAACCATACTCTTGTAAATTGTTGTTGCTACGTCTTTTAAAGTTACTACTTCACTAGGAAATACGGACCTGCAAAAAATGTCTAGCCAGCAGTCTTCTGTTAAGAGCCCGCTGCTGCCTCGCCTGTGGCCCCTGTCCTGGCTCGCTCAGCTCCTGGCATAGAGCTGTCTTACCGCTGCCCGCATCACCTGGAAAAATAGTGTCAAATATGAACATAACATTTTTTACACTCTCATTTTGACAAGTATGTGGACGAGCGTATCGCTATTTACCGGGCACAGCCGAACTGCTGAGCAATTGTTGACGGAAAACACAACTATTCTGCAAGACCTCGTACCTGGAATCGTTCTTGGTTGTTTCAGTAATATCAAAAGTAACGCTTACCCAATATCAGCGCGCCACAAGTCTTGCTAACAGGCCGCTGCTCCAGACAGTGCGCAATCTTCTGGAACGCCCACTCCCGACAGAAGAATCTCCTCTTGTCAGTGGATATGCTGGTCTCCGTCACTTTGTGAGCTGATGAGGACTTGCGGACTGGACGAGTGTCCTTGTCGTGGGCGCGGGGTGCTATGGGGCTGAGTGGTGTGCCTATAAACATACAGATACATAATCAGCATTCGATGTTCTCTCTTTCGGGCGAACAAGTATATCTCTGCGGGTGGTTATAGCACATTAACCACCACACAGGCTCAAAGCCAGTTTGAGGATGAAAGGCACTAAGAATCGAAAGGTTTCTTTTTTTTTATTAGTCTTGTATGTCCCACTGCTGGGCAAAGGCCCTCCCATATCCTTCCAGGTACTCCTGAAGGTTTCTTAGGGCGAAAAATTCAAAATGGAAGTGAATCGTTGTGTCTAGGATCATAAATAAGATTCTTTAATAACGGAGGCACCGCAGGTTGCAATCAAACTACATAAACACTGCTGTTTGAAGACATAAATAGATATGGGACGGACTCCTACACAAAGAACTCTGATCTCTAAACAGGGTGTAACAGAAAGGGTATAGTCATACTGAAAAACTTTCTCCTTGGGTCCAATATCGTAAATGACACAGTTTTTTCGGATTGACGATTTTAGACCCATGGTGGAAGTTGTACAGTCTGATGGTCTGCAGCATATCCTTTTATATGCTATAAGCATATAAAAGGATATTTCCCTTTCTGTTACACCCTGTATAAAGTTCGGATCAACATTATCAAATAAAACCTCATGCAACAGGATATAAACTAACGGACGGACTACGAAATAACTTCCACAGCATAATTGGCCCAACGATTAAAGATTAACTCCATCGGAGATAGAAGTAGCTTGCAACTACAAACTAACTCAATCCGGATCTTCCCAGCGGAATCACGAAGCGCATCCATTACGTTCAGAGTTCAGAGATGAAGTCGGAAAGTTTCTAATGTGATTACGATCATGTCTAACAAATCTGCATTGCTGAGGCATTCCCTCTGGAATGCCTCTGGACTGTCTTGTTTGATATCCTTACTGCGCTTGGGATAGTGACTGAACTGAGGATCGTCAAAAACCGTTGAGATATTTGTAAAGAAGCTGCAGAAGCTCGTTGCTAAATAATAACAGCCGCTCGGGTCGATCTTAAGGTTAAGCCTTGCCTTGGTTGGTCCGTGGATGGGTGACCGCCCATTTCATACCGAGTTTCCTCCGTGCCTCGGAAAGCCCGTTAAGCCGTTGGTCCCGGCTGTCATTTGTAGATCTTTGACAGTCGTTACAGGTAGTCAGTGGCCCGAAAGTCTGACAACCAGTCTTACCAAAGTGTATCATAAATTACCCAGTCTTAACTGGGTTGTGGAGGTCATATAGGCCATCGCTCCATGTTAAATACTGGTATTCAGCTGCATCCGGTTAGACTAGAATCCGACCTCAACATAGTTGAGAAAACGCTAGGCAGATGATATTCATAAAGAAGCTCGTCCGGGGACGTTCTACCAGTAGCACCTTAACTATTTTTGCACTGAATTTCAGCTAAAATCATATGACGGCAAAGAGTCGGCCGTCATGACAATGGCGGTAGTTATTCGACTTTTAGATATTATACGGATGCACTCCCTGTTTCCGTACTGTCATATTCCGATGGGGCAGCAATCGACACCGCTGGTAATGAATCGGGCAAAGACAACAGACTTTCAACCGGACAGGTAAGTCCCACAACCCGTGTGTAATAGCAGTATGGGACTTCCATGTATAATGAAAAACAAATCAAAAGACCAACTCACCATCAAAATCAAAAGGATCCCTTTCCCGTTCTCTATCTCTGTCTCTCTCACGCCGGTGTTCTCTGGAGCCCTCCCTGTCTCTCTCGGGGAAGCCTCGGTGCCGATCGGTCGGCGTTCGGTCATGGCCACGGGCAGTCGCCACGTCGTTTAGAGGAAGCGATCTGGAAGATTCGATTAGAAGTCAAGAAACAGTAGGATGCATAGGGTTCTGGGTTTGTATTCCAGGTTGGGAAGTGTTTGGTCTTCAATCAGGAATTGATCGGTTACACTCTGAATTTGTACCCTTATTTCCGGATGGGAAATCATCAGATGACCGTTCCCGCTCTGAGTGGAGCGGAAGGGAGTGTCAGACTTGTACTGACTAAAACCCACCCATGTTCCTTCTTAGCCTTTTGTGTTCCAGGGCCGCGGTATCTCTTTCGAACAGTCCCGCAGCCCACCTGAATTTGTACCTGACTTCACATAAACTGACGAAATATAGGTGAACTAAACACGTCTGCCTAACCCTCCGGTCAGTACAGTCGTGGTGTAACTTTGAGAGCATTAACAATAATCTCGCAGGTACAAGGTTCACATCATTTTCAATCTCTTATCGCTAAAACATCTGCTCAGAACAACAATTAATTATTTCGAACATTATTAGAAGCAAGACTATAATATGGCTAGAAAGGGGGTGACTACTGAGGTGACAGTGGTGCGGGAGGAAGTGCAGGAGAAGGATAATGACATAAGAAGCCATCATCATATCAGCCCGGACAGTTAGGTGACCCCTTTCTTCTGCCATACTTTTTGATCGATTCTGAGCGGCCCTCGTTCTTCTGTCATATTTACCTGAGATTAACCCGATGTTCAGCCTGCCTGACAGCAGAGTGTCGATGCTGCTGCTGCCTCATGCTAACCTGGTACTGCCTCAGGTACGCTTCCACCTTTCCCTCGCTCGCATCATTGCGGACTCTTCTCGTCCTCCCAGAGTCATCTTTAACCCTCCGCGGCTTCTCTTCTTTCTTATCCTTAGCCTCAACAGGAGTACTCATAGCAAAGTTCCCTCCGTTGTTATAATTCAGAGGATCGAAGTCATTCCTCGGCGGATTTTGAGTCTTATTGACTTTCGAATTTTTCGCCCGGTACTGAGATTTTGGAACAACCTGGCTGTATATAGGTATCTGATTCGACATGCTTAAAATACTAGCTTTGGTTCGAAAATATAGATTTTTTTGACAATTTTTTTCTAATAGAGGTAGGACCTAATGAGTTACTTTGGTTTCTGCTAATTGACTCTAAAACTACAGGAACGCGGGATTTTTTTAATAGTTTTCTAATTAGTAAAATAGGCCTATATTTGATTGGCTATTTGTTATCACAATTATCTCTAATCAGGTCATTTTAAGTTTTGACCTTATCATTTTTCTTTTTAATTTTTGCACTTGGCTCGTTTCAATTTCAGCTGCGCCATTTCGTCCGATGAGAAAGTCTGTAACAAAGGAAAAACTCCATTAGTTTATCGCACAAAGTGTTGGAAAGGTCAAATGGAAGAAACAGCGATCGTTCAACGTTATAATTGAGTTCCGATGTAATGCGGAGTGTTGAGGTCAGCTGTACGATTATCCGACCACGACCTCATGAACTACTTCGTTGAGCCCATTCCTTCAAAACATTGGCAATTGGTTATAGACTCATAGTGGCCGAATTCTCAGTACCTCCAGTTTTTCTACTTTGTTTTCATATCATCAATAATTAAGATCGTAATCACACGCGCGTCGAGGCTCATTTTCAACAAAACGTTTACAAGTTCAAACGTTACCTAGATTTACAAAATACCAGATCAAAAGCACATTAATGAATGCATGCATGAATGGTGCATGATTTTCATTGGCTCTTGAAATACAGGTACTATTATAACCCAGCACTGTAGCCAGGGTCACATTTTTCTGTACCCTTTTTTATGGCAATAAAGAAATTTATTATTTATTAATAATCATGTAACATAATTATACACAACTACACAAGCTCCTACAATACAATACAAAAACAAATAATTTCCAGCTACCCTACCATAATCAACTGTCCCACCACCGACGAGGAAGCCACAAGCTATCAACTATTTTCTCGCTCAAGAAACGTACTAAAGATTCAAGTTCCATGTACTCGTATGTAAAGGAATAACCTAATAGTTGATCGCTGACTGTTTTTCCCGCCGTCGCCGGCGAGTACTCATGTTTGTATCAGGAGTCTCGCTTGGTACTCCCGAGATCACTAACGGTCGACCTCTTTTCAACCTTATAACTCAAGGCATAGGGGTGAAAACTGGCAGTGGCAGTGAACTCGGTCGGTACATACACATACTAGCGAATAATCACCCGCCGCCGTCGCGCACTCACTCATGGCCCAGCGACAAAACTATCCGGTCTACACACTCGCTACTCGTTTTTAGTTTGTTACCATCCTCGCTTCTCGCTAATCGTGGCCGATGGGACTGGTACCATACTGCCATACCATTTAAAATACCTCTCTACCTTGATATAAATATGAAATTCTTTGAAAAGCTAAAACAAAAGTGCGTTGATGACGTGCCCTAACGAGCGAGGTTTACGCTTTCAAGCGGCGACGGGTTAAAACCTTTTGAACCCTCCCTATGAGGTATTTAAGGGTTAAAGCTAAAAATGGAGCGTCAATTTTGTAAAGGACGATGCGAAATGTGTGGAAATTATATTTTTTGAGGCTAGATTTTGACCGCGCTTTGTTTTTCGCAAGCGTTTGGATCCTTGAGCCCGGACCTATTTATAATCAGCTCAGGCTCATTCCGCGTCAGTATGGTCTCTCTCATCTATTCGCTTGACAAGAGTTGGACAGTACCATCATCTTCCTGCCCTTGTTCCATGTTATTTGGGGTCGGCGCAAAACTCTAGGACTTTCAGTCAAAAATAGGACTTCAAATCAAGATAGAACTTTAAGTCAAAAATAGGACTTCAAGTCAAGATCTTTGAATCAAAAATATAACTTCCAGTCAAAAGAAGGAATTCAGCCAAAAGCAGGACTTTATTCAAAAGTAGGACTTCAGTCAAAAATGGAACAAAGAACTTCAAGTCAAAATGGGACTTAAAGAACTTCAAGAGATGGACATTCTGTCAGATTATGTTTAGCAATCCCTTTCAAAAACCAGGTGATATTCTGTTTATTATCTTGTGCTACCCATCCCTAGATATTCAAACTCAGCAGCCAGTCCGTCTGGTATAAAAATAGTAGTTTCCTAAAAAAAATATCGAACACCGTAAGTCACATTCCAATTAAGCACCACTCTAAATTCCGGTGAAAAATAAATTTAATCAATTTCTTTCGTTTTAAAAAGTCAAGACTAAGCTTCAAAAGAAAACACAGCTTCACAAAACGGAATAGAGTCTATTTTCCTTGTGGCCATTGTTATTAAAATTGAGCACACATTTAAGGGTTTCCTGCTATTGAATATTTAAGAAGGAAATTTAACTACTAGTGATTGTAAATTAAGGGAATTTGGACTTTATTGTGAATGAATTATAATTTTGTATAGTTTATTTAGACATATTTGTAGATGTCAGGGCGCCTAATTATTTACAGTGATCGTTATTTTCTTAACCTTCAAATACTTTTCTAGGTAATCAATAAATCATAAAGCATCTTCTCCTATTGTAACATCTCTTTATTTGCCTAGCCTTTTAAGTATGTTGGGGTCTATTTTCGGATAACGCTAAGTACATATGTAAAGCAATAGTGCTATAATAAATCTAATAGTTGATATCGTGTCCTGCCTGTCCCGTTATTTGCACATCACAGGAGCTGATGGACGCTACTGAAAGTTTCAGACTCGTCCACAAATTTTGGGCTGACTCAATTTGAACTGTCATCGACAGGCTAAGTAGAAGAAGAATCTGAAAGTTTTAAAAGCTATGCTGAAGGACTGCATAAGCATAGCTGTACGGCCCGTATTGGTGAGGTTCTTCAGCAAGGTCAGGTGCTTTTAGCAGCCGACGGGCGTGCGTGTCCAGATATCTGTGAACGTGGACAAGGCTAAAGGAGTAAGTGAGGATCGTAGCAGGTGGCGCTCTGTAGCCTCTGTCCAACCCCAAGGACAAAAGGTTTCAGTTTATGTATGTATCAAAATATACGAGGTATTCATACCACGTATTCAGTATTCAGTAGATACACCATTCTGAGCCCATACATGACCCTCTATATAGAAATTTTTCATCGGTTATTTAAAAAACAATCAGCTTATAATACCATTCCATTCTGCATGGTTATAAAACAAGATAACTTTAAAATAACAAAAACCTAACCGCCGGACCCCGGTGCACAGCTGACTGCACTGAAATATTCAGGAGTTTCATGTTAGCCGTGTCAGCAAATACTCGTATTGTCGCAGTGTAGACATTTTTGGGTTAAAATGACGAAAAATTTGCAATTTTAGTTCATTGTTAGTTCATAAATGAAAAAAAGGATGAACTTTGTGGCTGAACGGCAGATGACATGGCTATACAGGGGAGGATGACTACTAGAGAAGTATGGAAGAAGAAAACGTGCTGTACCGACCCCGGTGGCAACCTTGTCGACTTCTCTGTTCCCTGGTCATTATAATCTAGATCTATACAAATTTCAAAAGAATCGGTACCTTCTAAGCAAGCGTGCTCTACCCTAGGCCGCATCATCGCTTCACAACGGGCGAGTTGCAAGCCTATTTAGTATTAAAAAAAAACTAATACAAGAACGGTTAATGGCAATAGGGTAGCTCCTTACTAACGACATGCGACTTATAAATTACCAAGCGAAATTCGGGTGTATTGTAGACACGCCCCTGCATTATCCTTCAGGGATTACAGACGTGTTATGTTACTTATGTCAGTAACACAGAAAGCAAAAGAAAGAATAAACTTTCATATGACAATAAACAATCAACAATAACACAACAACAAACAATCAATAAAACAACATCAACCAACAACAACCAATCAACAAAGAAAAACCAAATGACAATCATACACAACAATACAACATAACATCACAATACATTCAACAACAATCAAACAACATCAACAATTACAATCATTATGTTAATAAAGATTTTTATTTTTTTCTTCCTTTTCCACGTGGTTTCGCCCTAATACTTATGTTAAAGTAGTCTTTAGAGGCACTTGGTTGTGAAAACTATGCGGTAGATACTCAACAGTGCCGGCTCACTGAAATATTCAGTAGACCTTGTGTACTTGACGTCAAGTTAACCGCTTTGTTAGGGGCCTTTACTGAACGGCGGTGTTTTTACATCTGCTTTCATTATTTAGTGGGTTTAGACCACGTAATATAAAAGGCTTAATACGCACTAAGGGTTCTCATTCGGCCGGATTTGTTCGGTTTTTAGGCCAACGGATTTCTTTTAGTAAATAAAATGCCATGCCTATGAATCATCATCTACCTAGCCTTTTCCCAACTTTATTGGGGTCGGCTTCCAGTCTAACCGGATGCAGCTAAATACCAGTATTTCACATGGAGCGACTGCCTATCTGACCTCCACAACCCAGTTAGTACTGGATAGTGGGTAACACGATACCCCTTGGGCAAGACTGGTTGTCAGACTTTTGGGCCACTGACTACCTGTAACGACTGTCAAAGATCTACAAATGATAGCCGAGGCCAACGGGTTAACGTGCTGTCCGAGGCACGGAGGAAACTCGGTATGTAATGGGTGGTCACCCATCCACAGACCAACCTAGGCAAGCACAGCTTAACCTAATGATTGATCCGAGCGGCTGTTATTATTTAGCCACGAGCTCCTCAGGGGTCTGTCAGACTCTAACTGACTAAAAACCACCCCGGTGTTCCCTTCCCACACTTGCACCGGGGATCATGGGCACTAGTGCGCCTTCCACGATCCCCGGCTAGCTTCTAGCTAGGCTCCTCAAGTCCGCGGGGGGAGTGAGGTTCACTCCACTGTAATGACGACAGGCTCGCCTAACTAAAACAACTGGCGAAATATGGGTATAGGTGCTATAGGTAATACCTTTGTCTAACCCTTCAGGGATTACAGGCGTGATGTTAAATGTTGCTCAGAAATTGCAACTGAACTCCATTTAAAGTATTATTTATTCAACTTTTTATATAATGTCAGCAATTGAGGAGGGATGAGTCACACTGGGCCGCAGAAGTTTTTCATTACTATCATAAAAACTATGTTGTTAGTCATGAAGTCACGCACTATAACTGACATTAAATTATCATAATTAGACGACCTAGGTCTTGTCAGTTTTTATTGCGATGATCAGGAAGTCGTAAGACAAAGAATGTTTCATCTGGTTATCGTTCACTGCCATAAAAATTCCATACATTTCTATCAGCGTATTTTCAGTGTACACTTCCTTCTCATCTGCCTGCCTTTCCCCAACTATGTTGGGATCGGTTACCAGTCAAATCGGATGCAGCTGAATACCAGTATTTTACATGGAGCGACTGCCTATCGGACCTCCACAATCCACTTAGTACTGGGTAATACGATACCCCTTGGTAAGACTGGTTGACCATCTTCTACTCAACAAAATTCAATAAATTATTTATCTTGTATTCATATAGCTTTACCCAAACTCATACCTAAAACTTCTCTAGTCATATACTCAATACACAGATTTAAAAAATAAAATCATCAATCTCTAGAAAAATGAGAAACATTCCTAAAGTTTCGTGTTTGAATGTGGTCTTAACTATGTCATATTTACATGAGGACAGTTACTCGTAGTGGCAGTACTTTTACACCAGTCTAAAAGCTTGGCTTGCCTTTATGACCTTCTACTCTTCATGATGTTAGGGTTTCTGAACAGTTTGCTAGCTTATGGGCTTGCCGTATTGTTGGCCCCTAGACATGTCACTAGCTTACTCGAGCGTTGAGAAGCGAGAATGTCCATTGAGAATGGGATGCGACACTCGTGTCGAAGACTCGCCAGGCGACTTGCTCGAACTTTTATTTTGACTACTCAAAATACCGTTGTTTTTCTGTCACGGGCGTTGTCACATTTAAAAGACGGCCGTTTCTTGCCTTTCGACATTCAAGTCCCACACGTAAAGTCTTCAGAGTATGAAGAACAGGGTGAAAAGTTTTTCATCCCCCAGAGAAAAGGGAGTGTCCTCCTACCAAAGGGCTATTTTCTGGTGGGCTACTGCGCAACAGTTCATGTTGGGTTCTTGAATAAACGCTTAACTCGCGAATAATCATGATTGCGCGTTGTGGAATCTCATTTTAGTTCCGTATTTGCGTTATAGATGGCGCCATAGTACTTTTTGTATTATGCTACAAGTCCTCACATTATTTTGCCTCTGACAGGAGCAACACAACAACAACCTTATAGTCACGAAAATAAAGATCACAGTAATTTTGACAATGCAAGTCAGAGGTGAGAAAACTGTGCAAGGACTGTACCTACGTACTTTTTACACGAGTCAACACTTTTTGTCCTGTAATAATAATTGACCATTCGAAGCGAGATCCCCTCTTTATAAGCCTCCTGCGGCATCGTGTGTCAGTTCACCTTATCTCTTAAGGATATTATCACGTTTACTTTACTGACGTCAATTCTTAGAAAACGCCTGTATTTATGTAGCACAATATTTATCTAACGGAAGCTGTAAAGAAAGGAACAAACAGTTTGATTTTATATTTTCCGGCGACTGACCTTGTTATGAAAAGATTTCTTTTGTAGGTAGAAGGTTTGCCTACGGCTAGGAAACGCTACCGGTGTACATACATAAACTCACGTCTTTTTATTATATACTTCAATGACATCTGTACAATAATTTCATTTTTTACACTCTTACAAAGCATAATATAACATCACGCCCGTAATCCTCGAAGGTGGTGTACCTAATAGTACACCCACATTACACCAGCTATGTTTCAAGTCCTATGTAATAGGGGGTGAGCCTATTGCCATCAACCGGGTACAAATCCAGACTCTGCGGCTGATACTGAGAAATTCCTGATGGAAAAACCCAATAACACTTTGCCCGACCTGGGAATCAAACCCAGGACCACATGCTGTATTCAGCTGCATTCGGCGAGACTGGAAGCCGACCCTAACAAAGTTGGGATAAGGCTAAGCAGATAATGAAATGTGTAAGCAGCAGTAATTGTGTTAAAGAGACCACATCAGTACATCCCCGAAGACCACATCACACATCTTGACAGTGAGTTAGCCCTCATAGCATTTCACAACTGTGTTGGTTTTCAGTCGAAGAAGAAACAGCTGAATACCAGTCTTTTACACGGAGCGACTGTGACTTTACCCTGATTTCGTAATATTGGGAGATAATCTCTTCCAATATCGAAGATTACGAATTCGAGTGCTCACTTGGGAACTATGGCTAGAATCATAGCGCAGAGTCGGTATATTTACTGGTAAGTCAGACATATTAGCTTCGTATCTTCGTAGCTATGTGTGACCGTATTTATACGTTTTGTGAAAAATATAATATTTTTGATGACTGCCAGAATGGCTTTCGAAAAAACCGTTCCACAACTCTGGCAGTCTACAAGTATATCCAAGAAGCACTTAACATTATAAATAACAAGAAATACGCTGTTGGATTATTATTAGATATGACTAAAGCCTACGACAAAGTACAATTTGGGATATTGCTAAACAAATTATACGGAATAGGTATACGCGGAAAGGCTCACGAATGGCTAACGTCCTATCTAAAGAATAGGGAACAATTAGTAGAACTAGAATACTTTGACCATAAAAATAATGAAATTAAACAAATCCGATCACATAGTAAAACAATTAACGCCTCAATCCCTCAAGGAAGCGTAATAGGATGCCTTTTATTTTTAATATATATTAATGACCTACCTAAAATCATAGAAGGGCCATGTGTCCTATTCGCCGACGATATATCCATATTAGTCTCATGCCAAGACAATGTAAATATAGAAAAAACCCTTAATTCCATTCTTACAAAAACTTGCAATTGGATGAACGAGCATAACCTCGAGATAAACTACTCCAAAACAAAATTAATAACTTTTCACCCTTACCAAAAAACTCCTTTAACTTTAGATTTTACGTTCAATGGCTCAAAATTAGAAACTGTTAACGAATTTACACTACTCGGACTAGTTATAGACACACACGTAAACTGGAAATCACACATACAGAAAACTCACTCAAAGATTTCTAAATTCTCATACGCCCTCCGTGAAATAAAAAAGACCACCAATTTTCAGACAGCCCTCACCACCTACTATGCTTATGCCTATGCATAGCTTAGCTATGGTGTCACTCTTTGGGGAAACAGTACAGATGCACAAATACTGTTCACGCTGCAAAAGAAATTGGTCAGAATCCTGGTAAACATTGAGCAAACCGATAGTTGTAAACCTTTCTTTCAAAAACACAATATTTTAACCCTTCCGTGTATATATATCTTAGAAACATGCAAATTTGTGCGAAAACATCACGAGTTCTACTCAAAACGTGAAGACATCCAGTCGCGCTATCTACTCAGACACCGATCTAGGCTAAATATACCAAGTTCTCGACTAAAAATGCACTCAAAAAGTCCCTACGTAATGTCCATTAAAGTATATAATAAACTACCCGGATCAATAAAAAACGAAGAAAAAACTCACACATTTCTAAAAAAACTAAGAGATTTTTTGTTAAAGAAAAGCTACTACTCATTAAATGAATATTTAAGTGATATACATATAAAGTCATAATTTTAGTAGTCGAAATTAAATATTTATATTATATTTATTAATTATTACAAGATCTCCCAATAGATACCTATTTATATTCTATATTATAAATACCTACTATTAGTTTATCTTAGAAATTACCTACCTACTGTATAATAATTATAATTTACAAGTGCTTCCTCTCTCCTAACTCACTTATTTGCTGTGCCCGACAGGGTCCACATGATCTAATTTTAAGTTTTTACCACCTAAGTACTAAATGTGGAATGCAATAAAGTATTGAGTATTGAGTATTGAGTATTGAGTATCTGGGAAGCCACACTGCACTCCAAAACACAAATTACTGAAGTTGCTCAAAAAGCAGCTAAGCTGAAGTGGGACTGGACTGGCTACGTCTGCCGCATGCCCAATGAGCTGCGGGCCAAAATAACCACTTTCTGGAGCCCTGACACAGCCAGAAGGCGTCGCGGCAGACCTCGTAGATGATGGCGGGACGAGCTGGGCAAACAAAACGACCAGTGGCCCACATTAGCCCTGGATCGTAGCAACTAGAAGTCATGAGGAGAGGAATTTGCCCAGCAGTGGGATGACGCAGGCTCAGTATCTGGGAAGGCTACGCATGTGCGTAAGATATTTCAGATGTGTGAAGACCTCGGTGACCACTTTGCCTTCAGGTCCACCCAAAAGATTGCTCATTTTAAGACAAGCTTCTGAACGTAGCAAAACGTTCATACACATCATCTGCATTCAATATGCACCTGTCTTTACAAAAAAACGAAGTAGGTACCTACTCAGCCACTTTCACGAATTACGGTATAGTTTATTTTTATATTTCTTGTTGCACGGGGTTTAGAGTACTCTGCAGTGTTCACAGCGGAAGGAAATTTACTAGTAGAGTGGGCTCACCGTCGCTGTTCGAGTTGGATCGCGCAGTTTTTACTTAACTTTTTTTATTTGACTCTGCGGATAGGATTTGTTGAGTACAGGCTGATCATATTTATTTGCAACAGGACTTGGTAAACATTTGTGAAACTATTTTATGAAGTGTTTTGAAAATACAAGATGGCGGCGGAAGTTCTGATTTTATTCACGCACCAAAAGATCTTTGTAGAGTCTACAAAAGAGTGTTGCTGAACAGATACAAATCATATTACATAACATAACATCACAACACGTCTGTATTTCCCTGAAAGGTTCCGCAGAGGTGTATCAGAAAACACCCACATTTCGCCAGTTATGTTAAGTCCCAGGTTATAGGGGGCGAGCCTATTGCCATTGACCGAGCACCTAACTCCGTGGCTGCTACTGAGAAATTCTTGATTGAAAAACACTCAACACTTTACCCGATTTTGGAATCAATGTATTGAACCCAGGATCTCATGCTCAGCAGTTGCGCTTTCGACCACTAGAACAACTAGGCAGTTTGTTTGGCAGTTTCTAAATGATTGGTAAACAAATATACTAAAGATTGATAACTATATATTTCCTACCGACAAAATAAGAGCAAGGTCCATCCCACACGTATGCAAATTGCATGTCAGCTGTATGCTCGATCTAGAAAATTAGATCTTAGAACGCCCACAGACGAAACGACAAAAATTTCGTCCTATTAATAACTGTTACATTTTATTAACATTGTTTCTGTATATGTAGAGGAAGACCAAAAAATCGATGGAAGGAATTAACATGAGAAATATAGGACGAATTGTGTGAAAGATGATATGGCTAGAATTGAGGCGGGTTCCTCAATTTCGGCTAGTAGAAAGAGATGTATGGAAGAAGACAAGCTACGGCGATTACAAATAATAGGGTTGGAGGATGATAACTAGTACAACTACTGACTTTTACATAGTGCCTACATTTTAATAATGACTTGGGCAATCTTACTCCTTGCTACTATTTAACGTGAAAGTTTGTGAGGATGTTTGTTACACGCAAAAAGTCGTCATCATCATTTCAGCCGAAAGACGTCCACTGCTTGACATAGGCCTCCCCGAAGTGTCGCCACATTGACCTGTCCCGTGCGTCTCGCATCCAGCGTATCCCTACAACCTTCACCAGGTCATCGGTCCACCTAGTGGGAGGCCTTCCAACGTAACGTCTTCCGGTTCGCGATCGCTTCAGAACTTTTCGGCCCCATTGGCCATCCGTTTTGCGAGCAATGTGCCCTGCCCACTGACACTTAAATTTGGCAATTCTTCGGGCTCACACGTCGGTAACCTTGGTTCTCTTGCGGATGTTTTCACTCTGATTCGATCACGCAATGAAACTCCGAGCGTAGCACTTTCCATTGCCCTTTGGGTGACTTTAAGTCTTCTATTGAGGCCCATTGTAAGCGACCACGCAGAAAGTACCGAACTTAAACGAAACTTAGCTTATACGTCAGAATAACACATAAGCTATAATTGTAAAGATTTTGTGTAAAAAAAAATTAATTAGAAGCTAATTACTACATCCAGCTAATTGACTTTGCGGTCCGATTTGTGCGGATCAATGCCGAGCAAGTGTGTGGCACATCTTACCTCTTCAAAAGCTTTTCATACGTATAGCTTTGTAATATCAATTAACACACTCATCCCACAGTCTTTCCTCTTAATCCTTTGATGAACAGAGCACGCTCGTATATTTTTGCATACATAACATAAGGATCAAAGCTCAACCAATGGCCTTCATCCTTCCCACGTTTCCATAAATTATGAGCGGTTGACTACATCAGACTTTTTGTAATGATATTTATATTATTATTATTATTTATTATTTATTTATTTTAGAGAGCAGCGGTGGCCCACTGGTGGAGACCCCGACTTACGAGCAGTAAGTCGTGGGTTCGAACCCAGCCAGGCGCATTACTTTGTGTAAGTTATTTCATCACCACTGCTCTCAAAACGGTGAAGGAAAACATCGTGAGGAAACCGGCATGTCCTAGAACCAAAAATTCAAAGACATGTGACATCTACCAACTCGCACTGGGCCCGCGTGGTGGATTATAGCCCATTCCCTCTCATAGAGAGGAGGCCTGCGTCCCAGCAGTGGGAACATTAATAGGCTGCTTATTTATATTAATTTGTGACAAAGCCAGTTAGAATTGTGAAAAGCAAAGCTGAATTTGAATGGTTAATATGAGAGGACTTGAGAAAATAACGCTGATAAAGGAGTACTACCGAGCTTACAGACGGTCTATGTCCTAAAGCAAGGCTGCTCAACCCCCACAATTCGGCCCGCCAACAGTGGTCTACTCATCTACTGACGACAGTCTTTTATTTATTTATTTGCTCTCATGCATACTGTCGGTTTGTGTACATGAACCCTGTCATGGCACTGCAAAACACAATGCTGGTTTGCTGTTGAGTTTATGATACAGATGTCCAGTTAACAGTCTTAAAATATTCCGTTTATTTATTTTGTTATTTATTAATTACATTTTTAAATGTTTCTTAAAAAAAAACCACATAAAAAACATTAAATTAATTATTATACACTATACAATAACAAACATACATAAAGTCATATTTAAGTCAGATTGTGGGTAGGTAGTAAAATTTAGAATAAATTAATAACAATAATAAGGAATAAGTAATAATCACAATAATGTTTTGAAAACAGATTTCAGGATTTCGAAACAGATCGAAAAAAAATTGTTTTTCAAGTAAGCCGCAGTAAGTTTTTTTAAATTATATTTACAGCCACAGCAGTCTTCAGAAATTGGTTTAAAAAAGTTACTATAGGCAAATTTTATTTACTGGACGGCCCGCCTGTTTACACAGAATCAAAATTATGGCCCACCTTCAAAATAAGTTGAGCAGGCTTGCCCTATAGGATAATTTCCAACAAACGGCTCGCATCGCATCGGATCGGAAAGGATAAGAACGGATGCGGCGACAGCCAATCGCGTCCGGCAGGATGTCGACGCATAGGTACGGCAAAAATAAGATTATCTCCAGACGGAAGAAAAATACCTACTGAAACTGCCATAAACTTTAATAATAATATAACCAATTTTTATATAAAATGTAAAAATTGGTACCTCCAAAATTTTCCGATATCCTAGATGTACCTTGAACACAAAAAGTTTGCGGAACACTGCCATAAGTAATAAGGCTGAAAAGTGGTCGACACTCGGTGAACTCGGAAGTACATACTATTATTGTATATTAAATAAACAATAAATTATATAATAAATATATGACATTTTAAAATAACAAATATGCATCCAATAAAACTGAAATACAATAATATTACAAATTATAAATACATAAAATAAATAAATGAGTGTTAAAACCAAATATAATAATAAAAATAATTAATAATTAATTTCAATAAAAAGCAATGATATAAATATAATAAAATAATCTACTTATTTTGAAATTTCCTATAGTCTTACGGAATTAAACGGTTTAAATAATAAAAATGCACCCATTACATAAAATATAACTGTAAAATCATAATATATAATAAAGAAACGAATGATACAATCAAATATAATAATTAATTTCTTAATAAATAAATGATATAATTACAATAAAATAAAAATGGTAAGTTGATAAAAGTGCTCTTCCTCACTCCTTCCTAGTTAATTTAATTTTGCAGTGCCCGACAGGGTCCATAATTGTTTCTTCTTAATTGTATTTTACCACCTGTATATGTACATTATGGATTGCAATAAATAATTTGAATTTGAATTTTGAATTTAGTGATGCCCTAGAAGGACCTTCATTGGCCTTTTGGTGATGTTCTCCAGAAATATGACCAGATGTATGAACGTGGACGAAGAAAAATGAGTGAGTCTAAGGATCGTAACAGGTTGCGTTTTGTAGTTTTTACCGACATCCATTGGAAAAGGCGTTCATATTTGTTGTTCTCAGAAAAAACGTTCATGATAAATTGGCGTGAAAAAGCGAAACAATCGGAATAGTGGACTATGAAACTATAGATCTACGGCTTCTACGGAAGATACCTCTTGCCTAGAATTGGAACAATACAGGTTACATAAAAAGTTATTAAAAAAATAACAATATGACCTATTTAATCCACACCCGCATGTGATGTTCAAAATTATGTAATTAATAGCTCAATGCGGGTAATAAGACCATTAAGTGATCGATAGGATAATAGGACCACTTCACCCTAAATTCACACAAGAGCTTGACCCCATTGTGCCATTGCTGAACGAATGTCAACAATACAATCAGTCGGAGACAATAGGCCACGGGCGGTTGAGTATCTAATATGTACTCGACTAAAACATACCATCCTATAAAGCTCCCACATCCGTACTCAAGCATGCTGAGAGAGAGAGAGGCTGTACTCCACCAAGCTCAGAGAGGAGGCTAGTGACCAAGGAGTGGGAACATTGTGATTATGTTAACGCTTATACTACGAGATCTCCACTCCAGCACTTATTTACTTTACTCCATCCTTCATCGACAGACACGGCCAGCTCATTGCCACTTTAGCATGCTTACTCTGCTAAGTATGTCGTTAATTCCATTTCTTTTCCGGATGTTATCCTTCAAACAAAATAAACTAAGTACTGTTGCGCCATCTAAGACGCAAATGAAGAACTAAAATTCCTGCATCGCGCGATTATAGTTCTCCGCGAGATAAGAATATTTAATAGAAAAACCTGATACCAACTGTCGGTCAGTAGCCCACCAGACGGAACACCTGTCTGGTCAGAGGATCCACTTTTTAAACAGGGGATGAGCAATTTTAGACCCTGTTCCTCATACCCCTAAAAAAAGAAGGTAAGGCTAAATCTCGCCTAATCCTTAAGCTTGTTAACAAATAGCTGAAAGAAGCCTAGCCTAGGATCCGCTTCCTCAATATCCTGGCTCGCGTGTTCGCATATCCTCGTTTGCATACAGATATTAAGCTCAAAATTATGAGTGTGCGCCGCGCCTACGCCATTCATAATATCGTAGGGTTGCTCGGACTGGTTTCATGTGCGAACCTGAATATTGGCATGTGTTCAGTTGTGATAGGGTGTGTAATTCTTAACATTCGGGTCTTGGGGTCGATCTCCAGATGTTATTTTATATTAGAAACTGAGTAGCGGAGAGTACGCGTAGCATGACCACCGTAGACAAGGATTTCTTTGACGGAAGAATCGTCAAAATGACTGATAGTGCAAAGAAATCTGTCATTGTGTCGACATAATCTGTCATTTTGTCGATTCAAAGAAATCCTTATCTACGGTGGTCATGCTACGGGGGTAGGTGTTATTTTATTTAAAAGCTCAGTAACGCACGGGAGTAAGTGAAGTGAAGAAGACAAGAATAAAGAAAAACTATCTACTTGGGTTGATGGCAATACGCTTCTTTTACATGAGACTGTTTTTTGCGAAATATGGGAATACTATACGACTCTGACTACCACTACGAGAAAAAAAAGGTATTAGTAGAAACACTACCGACAGGATTAAAGCACAGCGTTACATCATCTTCTGACAAAATATTGTGAATCCTAAAGTGACAACCTTATCTCAAGTGGTATATAGTTCGCAAATAAGCAAATAAACACGTTGCTTCGACAAAACGTTATAAATATACGCTGTAATGGGCGCCCGCTCGTAAACGCACACAACACTCGACCCCACGCAGCGGGAGTGTTTGTTTTGCTGATTGTACTTGACTTATCAGATTATTAGGTGTTCTTCCTTCCTCTGTATCGGCTTCTAAAGATGATCAGTATTCAGCCTTCTTAGTTTATCCTCGTACCAGTTTGTTGTTTGTTTATCGTGTGGTTAGTCCCTAATCTGGTGTCGGAGTTTTTATGCCGCCCATGGGCCTCTGACTTGGTTTTACATGCCGTCAAGGAATCTCAGGCATGCTGGTTTCCTCACGATGTTTTCCTTCACCGAAGCAAATGACAATTACAATACGCACATGAATCCGAAAAATTAGAAGTGCGTGCCTTGGGTTCGAACTCGAGACTTGAAATTCCAACGGTCACACCACTAGGCTATCACAGCTTTACCAGTACAAAGTGACAATACAACTAGAGCAAACAATAACTCTACCCCCTGTTGCTTAGTTGTTAGTTCAGAAGACTGATAATGGCAGCAGTTTGGCGTTGATAGATTGCTCCTACATTTACTTGCAAACGTTCTGCTTTATCCGTGTTACCAGTTCGTGTAGTCAACGAATAATTTGGAGATATTTACGCAGTGATTTAATAGACACTGAAATCTAGCAATAGATAAAAACTTGTTAACAAAACAAAAATAAATGAACTTACAAAAATAAGAAAATAAGTTTTGGAAGTCAGTGTTTGTTTGATTCACTTTTTTCTGCCATCGACTTCTGCACTTATTTTGTTATTTTCCACTTTTTGGTACCCACAAATGCTTGCCAACTAGAAGATAATAAGGAGATCATCAAAATTGACGAAGAAGGAAAAATACGTATTATAATGTAGAAGCTAACTGATAAACTTCCTAAGCAACGTTATTTAAATGTATATGGGACCAACGTGCGGGTTTCCTCTACTAAACGAAATAAGAATCACGAAATTGGACCAGTAATCACGGAGAAATCGGTAAAGAAACCGGCGGAATAAGAATAAGTCTTCCTTTTTTCTATGGCAGTTAAAACCAACCAACAGCTGACTACGGATATCTGTAATACAAGCGCATACGTTACTATCCCGAAGACAAAGCTAAAATCCCCTATGTGACTGTAACTACACCGACATCCATAGCTTGCAATCTGGAATACAGCAACACTTGGTGGTAATTCAGAACATCATCAAGTGGTGTGATTTCTTTGGTAAGACAATGGATAAGTATGACGCTGCAAACACAATTTCGAATGCGGTGCTCCCCAGACCAGACGACCCACTTGCTGGTGTGACCAGTCTCCCTACACCTGCACTTTAGTGGACTTTAAGGAACGCCATAAACGCAACGATTAACGTGGCCACATACTGGACCCAAGAAATTTAAAATGTCGTAACATCGATCTGAAAGAAAAAGAAGAACATTCTTCTTTCAAAACTAGCTTATTTTTCACATCCAGAAAGTATTAAATTCCAGAAAAGATCCCACGCAAATGACTTTTCCACACAGTAAATTAAAAAGGGGTTAATGGCAAATAGCCGCAGGCTATGAGCCACCAGGGTAAAAAAGGAAATGAGCCCCTTCACAATAGTAAGTGAGCTGTCATCGAGCCACCATTGTCACTCAACTGCATTGTGTTCTTATTCTATAAGAGTGCGGTTTAAGAGGGATCGCTGAGTTTTATTCAGTCAATTGGTAATGAAGAGGAAAGCGAAGCTTTGAGACGGGGGATGTGGCGATACGAAAATGTACTTGAAGTAAAGACACAAGGTTTCAAAGAAGTTTCATTTGGTGAGTCAGCAGCAATATAGGGGTCCGCAAGGGCCGATGCCTGCCAGGGCTGCGGGACTGTTCGAAAGAGATACTGCGGCCCTGGAACACAAAGGGCTAAGAAGAAACATGGATGGATTTTAGTCAGTAGAACTCTGACACTCCCTTCCGCTCCGCCCAGAGGCCGGGGTCATTTCATGATTTCCCACCAAAAAAAAAGCGAAGCTTTGAGACGCTGGATGAGGCAATACGAAAATGTACTTGAAGTAAAGTCACAAGGTTTCAAAGAAGTTTTCATTTGGTGAGTAATTATTACAACAGTTACATAGTAAAGTTGCACTATTAGCCTAATAAGACTAAAACGTCGTGTGTACTAAAGACTAAACTAGCACACGGTGCCAATTTTGGGAAGGTTTTTACAAAATTTTACCAATGGAATCTTTAAACAGCGTTACAAAACTTTTATCCTCTTCAGAATTTTGGTCCTCGCCCTGTGAAAGTGTATAGCTTCGACAACCTCCTCCAAAATACGATCTTAAACCTATAAAACCTTAAGCAAGGAATATTTGGCTTAGCCGTGAGGTACAATGCTATCAGTTTGGTTGTTTTATTCTATTTGCATGTATTATATTTGTGCAAGTGCTAAATGAAATGCATTTTCTTTCTTTCTATTTATTTTAAAGTCTACCTAAACCACGCACTATGCCATCAGCACGATGGAATGCCAGAAGGTCAAGGGTTGGCAGACAATTTATGCCAAAACATGACTCGGGACCTGGTGCAGCATTAATATCAAAAATTCGCATAACTTAACAGACAAAGGTATTGCTGGGTTGTCTGTTGAGCCTCTTCTTCCCAGCTATAACATTAATGCTAGTTTTCAAACACAATACAAATTCTAAATTATTATTGTAATTTCGATGCTGAACCATGTGTTGAAAAAGTCTTCTTAGCGTGTCGATGGCAAAATTCAGCTATACGAACTCCGCTCGCTGATGCAGTCATTAGATCATCAAGTGCGCAGTTGTCAGGGCATGCTGCACACGTGGATCGTGGGCCATTGTTTGTGAAGACACCTCGCATACACACTTGAGATCTGAGTGGTCCATGAACCCCCATCTGAAGAGATTGTCTTTGCTACGGCCGACTTGGGTTCGGTATAATACAGGGTGACGTGGGGAAGGTGAATTACGTTAGAGAGTATATTATGTCCAGTTATGCTAGATGATGTGTACGTTACGCCAGTGTTAATGCAATAATTATAATAAATGTCGCGTACCACCTACAATGGGGATGCCATTGGTTGCCCATCTTTGGCTTAGAATGATGATGAAACAGTACTAACCGCTGGACCACGAGCTGCACGGTCAAGCAGCACGCGAGTTACGAGGACTCATCATCTGCCTAGCCTTTACCTAACTATGTTGGGGACGGCTTCCAGTCTAGCCGGATGCAGCTGAATACCAGTATTTTACATGGAGCGACTGCCTATCTGACCTCCACAACCCGGTTAGTACTGGATAGTGGGTAACACGATACCCCTTGGGCAAGATTGGTTGTCAGACTTTTGGGCCACTGACTGCCTGTAACAACTGTCAAAGATCTACAAATGACAGCCTGGATCAACAGCTTAACGTGCTTTCCGAGGCACGGAGGAAACTCAGTATATAATGGGTGGTCACCCATCCACAGATCAACCTAGGCAAGCGCGGCTTTACCTGAAGATTGATCCGAGTAGCTGTTTTTAAAAAGTAATTCAAAAACATAAATTACCCGACTGAAAAAACTGAAAAGCAAAAAACAAACACATCCTAAATTAAATAAAACTTGGAACTAGGCGGGACCCATTTCATTCTTACTCGTCTGCGGCGATGCCCAATGACATGCCCTGAGGTCGTGGCCGAGGCGTAACACATCAGTTACGAATCAAAATAACATGATTCCTTACATCATCCTCGACTGCCATAATACTCAACGCCACGCATTATAGTCTTGCGTAAAACAAAACTAATCAAAACCACAATGAAATCTACACCATGCATCTTACAAATTAAAGTTCAAAACTGTGTGCAAATTAACAAACGTGCGTATTTAAAATAACTGGCTTGACAACAAATATAAGACTTTAAATCATTGCAGGAAGGTTTAAAATAGATTTTCATATTAATACATGGTGTGTTTTTTTAAAACAGAAGTATTACAATTAATTTTAGACTTTATACCAAAGAAGTCTGAGTCTAAAATAAATTGCCTTGTACACACATGGTGTGTATTTAAAAATAGAAGCTATGGTTATAGTGTGGAGTTCAACAGACTATAGGAATAATAAAATATAGGTTAGCAACCTGTCACCACTTTATGGCCAATGTTTAAAACAGACATACTTTAGAACTTTGACGATGATCTAATTCCCATACTGGGCGACTATTTATATTATATTATCTGCCTAGCCTTTTCCCAACTATATTGGGGTCGGCTTCCAGTCTAACCGGATGCAGCTGAATACCAGTATTTTACATGGAGCTACTGCCTGTCTGACCTCCACAACCCAGTTAGTACTGGGTAATACAATACCCCTTGGTAAGACTGGTTGTCAGACTTTTTGGGCCACTGACTACTTAACGACTGTCAAAGATCTACAAATGACACCCGGGACCAACGGCTTAACGTGCTTTCCGAGGCACGGAGGAAACTCGGTATGTAATGGGCGGTCACCCATCCACAGACCAACCTAGGCAAGCACGGCTTAACCTAAAGATCGACCCGAGAGGCTGTTATTATTTAGCCACGAGCTCCTCTTGGTCGACTATTTATGACTGTCAATAATAAAATGGCCGTTGTATTATGAGCCTATAATGTTCCCACTGCTGGGACACAGTATGAATGAGGAAAATATCGTGAGAAAAATTTTGAGTCAATGGCTATAAGAGTAGAGGAAGACCAAAGAATCGATGGAGGGACTGAGGGAAGAGAAACGAGGTGTCTGATGAGATGCCGAGTAATAGAGAAGTTTGGAAGAAGAAGACATGCTGCGCCGACCCTAAATACATTGGGACAAGCGCAAGAGAATGATGATGCTAGGATACAGGCCTATGAGGGTCATAAACCTTTAATCAACCCCGCAGGCTAAATATGGGTTGTTTGGACGTCACATTTCTTATTTATAATGCATTTACATTTTTAGTTTCACTGTTGAATTCCACGTACAACAATATTTACGCATAACAATTATGTGACGACTAGTGAACAGTCATTACATTTTTGCAGCCTTCATATTGGGTCTGAGCTTTTTTTTTTTCGGATGGGAAATCATCAAATGGACTCGCCCCCCCCCCCTACTTGGTAGCTGACATCTCTTTGAGGCGCGTGTGGAACACGAACGCGCCGTCGACACGGCCTGTCGTCATAAGACGGCCGGACGGCGAGCTGGCCCATAACTCGCCATCCACAGGCCCGCGCCTACGGTGGCCACCTCCTTCACTTGCATGACTGATTCGCAGAAGGTGGTGACGGCTTCCCTCTCGCTCCGGACCATGGCTTGAACCAGGGCCGGACGGGAGAGATCGCCGCCGCCAATCGCCGCTACGAGGACACGGCGGTGCTCCGCCCAAGCGGGGCAGACCTCTACAGTGTGCTCCACTGTATTTTCCTCCCTCCTGATTCGGAGCAGGAACCAAACAACCGTGTCCGGTGAGGACCTGCGTCAGGCGGTACTTGGTTGCTGACATCTTTTTGAGGCGCGTGTGGAACACGAACGCGCCGTCGACACGTCATAAGACGGCCGGACGGCGAGCTAGTCCATAATTCGCCGTCCACTTAGGTCTGAGCTCAACTTTTCTTGACACAGAACCGTTTGGCGCTTTCTATATTTATAGCCGAATTTATGGTTCAACGATAAAATATTGACGACAATGAAACTACAGAAATGCCAAGTTACTTATCAGATGTCCTTGTGAATGTAACTAAACAATAAAATTCTGTTTATAACTCACGAAGCTACAAAAGCGAGGGAGATCAATAATAAATTAATAACCATGGAATTTCTCGGCAGCAGCCACGGAGTCTGGATTTGTGCCCGGTTGATGGCAATAAGCTCGCCCCCTATAACGTGGGACTTAAACATAACTGACGAAATGTGGGTGTACTATTAGGTACACCTCTGCTCTGCCTAGCCCTTCGGCCATTTCTGGGATGATGTTACGATGTTATGTTATTTCGTTTCATCGTCCCCGTCACAAAGGCATATAAACCAGAGAGTATCGGCCTCATAAATAATACTGGCTAATAAACAGCACGTCTCTGTAGATAGTTGTCACATTTCTGATTGATATATCACGCAAACGGACGTTTATTTCACTATTATCGCTAGTTCCGGCCGAATCATGGAGAAATACTATTTGAGATATTGTAATTGCAAACTCAAGATGTTCAATATGGCAAACAAGCAATGAATTCGGCAACCGTACTCTACAAACCAGAAATCAAGAACGGTCAGCTTGGCAGTAGAAAATCGGAATCGGCAATAGGAACGAATCCAGTCCCCAAACGCGCTCGTGCACAAAGAGCTCGACAAAACGTAGGAATAGTGCTTAAAAACATGAAGACCACAAACAACACACACTGACAAAAACTTAACGCTACACGCTAGTCCCCGGTGTATCCTTTAGTACACCCACATTTCAGTTCAAACAATTTAGTCGATAGTTTTTACCAAGAAAGAAAAAGTATTTATTAGTCCCGCACAGGACAAAACAAAAAAAAAAGGGTTAACTTAACAATAAAACAAGATTATATAAAAAAGTAAAACATAAGAAAAAGAACAAAGCTACCAAGCTGCAATTAAATTAGCCTCCTGCAGTTAAAGAAGTTCACTAGACTATAACTTCATAGCTGTTTTTTTTGTGTACAGTTATTGTATATGAATGTCCTCTATAAATATAAAAAACAAAAATATCCAAGGACCAAATAATACCTCAAAAGCTACCAAAAGCCCAATAAACATCCATTACTAAACACATACATTGTAAATGAAGGAAACTCATAGCATCGACAAGACGGATGGCTTCCGCCGGGAGCTATGAATTTATCATTGTTCCCGGAAGATGGACGTTTGTGGGTCGAGTGCTTACAAATAGAAGGGACTATAAATATCTACGCTGATATGGTACTAACATAACGTAATGACGGTATACCCGAAGGGTGAGGCAGAGGGATACGTATCCTTATTTGCTTGCGACGCTTATACATATAGGTTCTACGGTGCGAATGAAGAAATAAGAGTAACTGATAGCGCCACGGTTAACAGTGGAGAATGAAAGGAAAAAAAAACATTGTATTGCGCCGATGTCAAGTAACAAGGGCAGAGGATGATGAGAATGATGATGGTGCAAACTTAATGGTCGTGGATAAAGTTCAAAAGTAAGGCAAAGTTAAAAAATAATAGATCTAATTTATCAAAATAATAGGTTAGCTTAGAAAGCAATAATACAAATACAGAAAACCTCATCATCATTTCCGCAACTATGCTGGGGTCGGCTTCCAATCTAACCGAAGCATTTGACCTTCACAGCCCGGTTAATAGGTAGACTTTCGGACTTCTGACGAGTAACGACAAAAAATCTAAAAGCTCGAAAACTCGATGGACTGAATTCTGATCCTAAATCAAATAGAAAAGAAAAAGTTGAACAAAGTTACGAAGTCACAAAAAATTACTGGTTACGTGACTCTGAGCCATAAAGCCTCCGCATTCAACAAAGTGCGAAAATGTCTAATTGGATAAAGATAATTCCAAGATTAATCGACAAACGTGAAAATAGTACTTTTATACAAGTATCGCTTTTATTTGTCTAAGGGATAGGCAGAGTGTATACTTGTATCGTACACCCACAGTTCGCATACAGCCAGTCTCAATAATAACGATTTAAATACTTTCCTACTTGAGCTCTAAGGTCATGTTTACAGATCAGGTAAGTGATCAGATTTTATCTGTTTATGTCTAGACTTTTGAACACTTTGGCTGTACAACTGCGTCGATTAGGGTTCAGGATCGTGACTACATTGACGCTTGTGCAAATGTCATGGCAAAATCGTTCAATATTATTTCTAACACCCAATAAGACAAACAAAATCTTCAATGAGCTCTAGGAAAAGTTAGCAAGTTTAGTACTCCTGGTGGCGGGGCGGGGCTGAAAGCCCAAGAAGTCCCAAAGCCTTAACTACAGTATACTCTGGATACTGATAACTGAAGTTTGTGGGTCTTCTTGGGCGCTTCGTTGAGACTCTATAAACCTAATCTTTATCTAAAACTCGATCCGTATTAACGCTCCAGGGCACAGTGTTGCCGTCGTGCAAGTCTTGATCTACCACAACGAGTAAAAATACTTCAGTGTCGCTGAAAATATATTTGACCTCGCCAAGTTACCAGGTATTTTTACAACCAACGCTCCTTTAATGTAACATTACATTTTTCGCATTTCTACATTCTCTTTGTCCTTGGCCTTGACCTACATTCACTCTGAGAATTTTCCTTATCGGGGATAAGCCTTCCGAGTTCCCGGAAAACACGTTTCACGTTAAATGAATATTTTACAGGAATCTTGCAATATTTTTAGGATTTTCTCAGGAGCAGCGCTGAGCCCGGATTTGTGCCCCCTTAATGGCGTTAGGCTTATCGTCTACGACATGGGACTTTTACATAACTGGTGGAATAAGGGTGTACCTAAGTCATGATTAAACAGTGCTATTTTAAAATTGCCAGACATCATCATCATCATTTCCCAACTTCGCTTTTCAACTACACTGGGTACTGCAGACTCAGAAGTTACACAGAAAGGACTTATCCCAGTCACGTAGCAAACGGTCTTGTACCCACGTACTGAGATTATCTTCAAGTGTTGGCAAAAAAACGAAAAAATCAAGTATTTGCAATGTCTGCTTAAGAAAACAAAGTTGGGTACGTGATGCGACCTTTAAAGGATCTTTGTGCGAAGTTTTTAAATCGGATAACGGGCTTTGTTTAACGGGGTTCGAAATAAATGCGATTGTGTAACTGTTTTGGTACTGATTGATGTGTAGTCGAAAACATGACTGGTCATTTGGTTAAGTCTTTCGAGGTGGTAGAATTATTTTTTATAATATAATGTGTAAATACAGTTATCAAATGACAATTAATATTTAGCGCCTCTTAGGGCCTATTCACACGGCTTATTTGTTTTTGGGGCAGATGACGCGCTTTGAGTGAGCTTCAGTCGTACCCAGTAAACCTTTGCACACGATCAGAAATTCGGTGGCGCCGTAAACGCACGTTCGTGAAACGCGCGTATCAAATACGCCGTGTAAATAGGGGCTATAGTTTTAACAACTAAACATCGCTACAGTCTGAGCACAGATCACTCACAGATGTCACCATTCTCCTGTCCTTATCTCTATTCATTGGCAATCAGTGCAGCATGTCTTCTTCATCCATACATCACCAGCACCTATCATTCCAGTATTCACCTCTTTACCTTGCGTCACCACATTCCATCGATTGTTTTGAGGCAATCTTCTACTTTTAAAGCCATTGTGAATGGCACAGTATTCCTAATTTATATTATGTTTATGACCTGACCTGGTCGCTAAGTACGTGAATAGCTGTACTCGAATAAAACAATGCTGAAAATAGGTTAAAGCTCTCATACTCTAATTGTCCCAATTTACGTATGCACCAGGCGTATCAGTGATAAACATGGATCTCAATCGAAGACCACGTGACTTGAATACGATTCTGATTAAATGTAAATGAGGTTGTCAAGACGAAGAACCGTTAATCGAACTAGTCCAAAACATAATGAAAACATACTTTCGTAAACTCACGTTTTTTTTCAATGGAGTTAGACAGAAACTAAACGTGTTACGGTCCTTTTGCTTCGTCCAGGTTCATACATCTGGGCATGCATACACGCCGCGTCGTATCAAATCCTTAAATAAAAGAATATGTTTTGACGAGAAAGTGTTTGTTTAAAATTATTTACTTACAGATAAAAAATGTTACCCACAGACTGCAGTTTTACACTTAACTAAGCATAATCAGCCTATAATGTTCCCACTGCTGGGACACAGGCCTCCTCTCTAAGCTCTCGAGAGCGAATGGGCTGTAATCCACCAGACGGGACCAGTGCTGGTTGGTAAATGTCTCGTGTCTTTCAGGATTTCCTTCACCGTTTCGCGAGCAGTTGGTGATGAAATAAATCACACAAAGTAATGCGCCTGGCCGAACTCACGATCTACAGCTGGTAAGTCGGGACCTAGTAGTCACGACTACTGGGACACCATTTGGACTTACTTACACTAACTTACTAAATTCAATGCAGCCAAGCAAGCAAGGGTAGATTACCCTAATCAACAGTCCTTTATCCATAAATAAAATTCTGTCCTTCCGAGCTCTCGAAAAGTTAAAAACTTTTGTCCCTAGGGGCACAGAGATACAAACAACCAATCAATACTTTGACCTTTACGTAGGGCTGTTTACTGAAGCCGGACAAACAAAGTCACTTTCGGATATTTTCGACGCACAGAAAAGAAATTGAATCAAGCAAGGTTATTATTGAGAAAGGGTAAGGGCTGATAAGGGTCGGAAGTTCAGAATTGAATCAGACTAGACACTACTTAGTGTCTTGTTCCTTGAGTTGAAGCTGGTAGGAATCGGCTTCTTAGGTGTCTTCGGGCCTGCAGACTACAGCGCGAAGTCACAACTATTGGACCTGTTATGGCTGCACCTTGCTGTCTCGTATATTATTTTATAACTACGTAAACCATCTATGCTGATATTAATTAACTCTACACGAGATGAGAAAGAGAAATGCTATAATTTGACTGTTGTTTTAACCATTTCGACTAAGCAATAAGCATAGCTATGTTAAATTCTCAAGCAAGATAATGATTGTTGAGATCCATACCATATGTGCAGATTTTGCGTAGGCTACCATCAACAACCCGAAAGCATTTCCCAATATCAGAAAAGAAGAAGGTGGTCATATCCATAAAAATAAATAAAATGAAATGTCTGCTTTTAATTTCACATAACAGCTTTTTACCCGACTGCCAAGGAAAGGTTATGTTTTTCACGCGTATTTACTGAACGCATATAGGGTACTTATATGTGTATGTCAGTTTGTTTGTTCAGGATGATCTCCGAAATGGCTGGACCGATTTTGAAGGGACTTTAACCGGAAGATAGCTGATGTTATATTTTAGAAAAAATATTAGTGTTCCGTGAAAAAAAGCCTTTCGATTCAAATAGGGAAGTAAGTAATATTTTTATAATAATTTCACGCGGACTAATCTCGCTGGCAACAGCTTGCTAAAAATAAAAAACGGAATACATGTTATCCTATAAGTTTTAACCTGCCAACCCTGCCCCTGCAGTAAGTTAAACAAGCCAGAACAAGTTGTCTACGTCAGATAGTCTGCGGAATAAGCAATGAACAGTGCTACAATCCCGAAACTGTTAGCTGCCAAATTACCGAGAGACAAGTCTGCTAAATTGTTATGAATTTATGTGACAGGATAGTAAGATATAAGATTATGTAGCTCCAGAAACCTACTTTTATTTTTCTAAGATTTAAAGGGTGTAACTAGACCTTTATCGAAGCGGAAAAGCACTTGTTCTCCCCGTCATTGCGATCATTTTTTTGTGCTAGACCACAAATGGGAACCTTCTAGTTACGGAGATATTGGGGGTCAAAGTTCCAACTTTTTCACAAGTTTTAAGGTTTTAATGTTGTAACTTTACTTTAAATACCTCCACGACCCCCGTACTATTCAATGTATCCACCAGCACAATGTTTTGAGTACTTTGAGTTTTATCGTAAAAGGAAAAAAACACAAAAAAAAAGTCGTTTCTCAGCAATAATTTTTGCGAAGGTTTACTTAGTTTAATGCACAGAATGCTTGGTTGACGGCTTCGTTAAGGGTCCGTTTACGCCTTGTAGACTCTTATTTAATCAATGTTGTCCCGTGGAACCTCTGGCCTCCCAAAAGCTCTTAAACATTCACTGGTACCAAATAATTTGGGACCGGCCCGTCATGTCTTCCATAATCATCATCTGCCTAGCTTTTTCCCAACTATATTGGGGTCGGCTTCCAGTCTAACCGGATGCAGCTGAATACCAGTATTTTACATGAAGCGACTGCCTATCTGACCTCCACAACCCAGGTAGTACTGGGTAATACGATACCCCTTGGTAAGACTGGTTGTCAGACTTTTTGGGCCACTGACTACCTAACGACTGTCAAAGATCTACAAATGACAGCCGGGACCAACGGCTTAACGTGCTTTCCGAGGCACGGAGGAAACTCGGTATGTAATGGGCGGTCACCCATCCACAGACCAACCTAGGCAAGCACGGCTTAACCTAAAGATCGACCCGAGCGGCTGTTATTATGTCTTCCATAATCATTTATCTTGTATTAGCCTAATAATAATATCTCCTGAATTATTACATACATGAGAATCCTATTTATAACGATCCTATTCCTGGGACACAGGCGTCCTCTCTGCAAGAGGAATTGGGCCATGATTGGCTCATGTCTCTGGTTTTTATCGATGTTTTCCTTCACTGTTTTGAGAGCGGTGATGATGAAAGAGATTACACGAAGTAATTCGCCTGTCTGGGTTCGAACCTACGGCTTGCAACTCATCAGTCGAAGCTATTACCACTGAGACACCACTGCTCTCTCTCTGGAGTGGGCATTATGGCAAAATGCAACATTGTCTTGATTAGTTAGTTAGTTTTAATTAGCATAAGCATAATCAGCCTATAATGTTCCCACTGCTGGGACGTAGGCCTCCTCTCTATGAGAGGGAATGGGCTATAATCCACCACGCGGGCCCAGTGCGGGTTGGTAGATGTCAAGATGTCACATGTCTTCGAATTTTTGGTTCCAGGACATGCCGGTTTTATTTAGTTTAGTTTTAATTACTAGTTAGCAATCATAACTTCCACAGCGGTGTTGTACAGAGTATATAATAATAGAAAACACCATAGCCAGTTTACAGCTAATTACCCCACGTTTTGATTAGTTAAGCAGTTAGTCCTGCCAAGGAAGAAGAATTTACCATTTCTTGGAACCATCAATATTTACGAGGTCGAACAGATGCGGAGAATAGTATAACGTTGAGAGTTTACCTTTTGAACGCCAGAGCATAAACGCACGCGCGTGCCCTCCACGCCAAGCCTCAATTTCACCTACCATTTTGTCACATATTTGTGTCGTTTGGCGTACAGGGCACGCGCTTTCTTGTCTCGTATATGTGACAATGGCAATGGCGTTCAAAACGTTAAGGAAAGACTACACTTATTGACGTGACATCGGTTTCAGCCGGTTAGGCAGGAACAGCTTTATGTTTTTGTAATTCCGATTTTTCTGTCTGACAGTAGAGAGCTACAAATTCGGTTAATATTATTTCAACAAGCTGTTGCCCGCGATCTTAGTTCGCGTGAACTTTTTATACAAAAATATTCATTCCCTTTTTTAATCGAATTTTATTACCAATTTCAAGGCTTTTAATTTTTGCACGGAACCCTAATTCTTATTCTAAAATAAAAATCAAAGCATATGTTTGACCTTATAACATCAGCTATCTGCCAGTAAAGTCCCGTCAAAATCGGTAAAGCCCGTTCGGAGATTAGCCGGAACAAATAGACAGAACGACTAAAATTGAAAAAAAAAAGTGTTTTTGTTATAAGTACATAGTATATCATTCAGTAAAAAGCTGTTATTTTGATATTACAAACAGACATTTCAATTTTATTTATTTGTGTATAGATGAAAAGATTTTTGTTTTACAAGACAAATGTAAGGGACTTCACGCACTACGCGACTAAGATCACGACTTGTCGCATGACAGCAGCTATATTGAACAAAACTGGTCGGTCGGACGCCAGGTATTTCGTCAAAACTTTTTTCTGGTCGAAGCTTCTGCGGCCAAAGTTGAGGTCGTGGTTCATACATGAGGGTCATACAGTCTCATTGATCGCAGTATATTTATTTTATTATGGCCATTAAATTAAAACATAAATTGGTTTCTAACTTTCTACTCGTGTGTTATTACTTGGTCCCTTTTAACGACACCCTCGAGAAATATCGGCAAGGCAAAACTCCTAATTTGGGTAAATATTCTGCTCCTAACTAATTAATTGATGTTATCTCATTTGAGTTAGGACGATATTGATTTTGTTCTGTTGTGTTTTCCAGTCTTCAACTCAGCATGCATCCTTTTCTAAAGCCATATTATCTTTCACAGAGACCACCAGTTATTCTCTTCATCATCTGCCTAGCCTTTTCCCAACTATGTTGGGGTCGGCCTCCACACTAACTGGATGCAGCTTAATACCAATATTTTTACATGGAACGACTGCCTATCTGACCTCCACAACCCAGTTAGTACTGGGTAATACCATACCCCTTGTTTGACTGGTTGTCAGACTTTCGGGCCACTGACTACCTGTAACGACTGTCAAAGATCTACAAATGACAGCCGGGCACGGAGGAAACTCGGTATGAAATGGGTGGTCACCCATCCACGGACCAACCTTGGCTTGCGTGGCTTAAGCTAAACATCGACTGGAGCGGCTATTATTATTTAGCCACGAGCTCCACACCAGTTATTCTCTTCACTTAAAAATGTAGTACCTACACAGTGCCCTATAAATCAGCCACGTGTATCAGCTGAGAGAACAGCTATCGATCCTCGGAATGCGCCAAAGTTAGAAGCAGGCACTGACAAATAGGACGCGACATACAAGCTTTTAGCAGACGAGGCTGTTTCGAGAATATTGGTCGTGGCTTTTGTTTGTGAAACGAATGGTCTGCTGCCAAAAGTAGGACAGCACTGGCTAAGATATTGCTGTCCTTGATTGCCGTTGAAACAAGAAAGAACTTTAAGCAACGCATTCATACTACTGCGTGTGTTACGCAGTTTATTGCTTTTCGTACTGACCTGGAAAGCTCTATCATTAGCCACATGGGTATAATTCCCGGAGGGTGTACGTGTTGTGCACGATGGGTAGGAGAGAAGGTGCGGCATATCCTGTTCGGGGCTCCACACTTACAATGTGTTCGAGATGGGCCGATCATACCCCATATAGCCAGATTGGATCGGACCAAAAATAAATGAGCTGACTATACGTTTAATGTTAACGTGGCCTTTATCCGGAACATAACGCCACAAAAAAGGCGAAACCTTTTTGACTCAAACGTCTCGTTTTATATGCAAAATCAACTTACTTATTGTTTCAAGTCTCGATTTTCTTATCAAATTCTCAATCCTGAAAATACCAATGACCAATCGAATTTACAATGTAAATACTTGGCACCTGATACGCACGTCTGGTCTAGATATTTCACGATCCGAAATGTATTAAAGCGTCCCAGAATAGAGTTTATTTCTCAATAATATTGCATTTTACAAAATGTGTTTTGAGTTCATCAACACTACAGGATTAATAGCATAATCAGTCTATATAGTTCCCATTGCTGGGACACATTCCTCGTCTCTGTTTAAGAGAGCAGGTCGCACACCACCAGTGGGCCCAGTGCGCGATGGAGGATGTCAAATCTCTATTTGAGCATCATTTTATTTTTCTTACCGCATTTACCTAATCAGGGATTCAGAGAAGACGTCTCTTTCCATATTACATTATTCGCATACTATATAATTTAGGGGAGGCTCTACACAAACGTGCGTACAGACGGCGTGGTTCGTCACAGGCGGGAAGCAAGATCGAAAGTACGCTAATGAGCTTAGCTCGAATTGTGTCGAACTAGCCCTAAAATTGTTTAACGATTGTAGATGAACGGAGGTTTTAGATTGGCATGAGCCGGACGAATATGGGTGGTAATTGCTTCAGACCTTCAGACATTGATTCAACAAAAAAAAAACCTTAATGAAAACATTGGTGTTAAATGTATAATCGCCGTGAAAGGCACTGCACGTGATTCGAATGACGCCTTTGCAATTATTTTCTTTCGCCCCGACACCGAATAGGACACCATTGCAGCGGCCACGGGGTATTCGTAGTTTCTGTGCTGCTTTTTCCGTTATCAGGGATGTTTGTGAACCCTGATCAAGGAGCGCTCGTAAAGTTATCAGTGACCCATCGTATGCTTGCGCTTTAATCAATGCTGTGGTAAACAGAGTTTCTGATACATCTTCTTGAGACACGTGGTTGCGGCCGTCACTTGTTGTTTTCCTGCTATCAGTGCCAGCTGTTGTTTGCTGTTTGCCGGCATACAAATAGATACTGATAAAAAAAATACTGTTTCGAATGTGCCCGAACAAGTTTGTAGCACCCCTTATTCTATATTGGGAGATGTATCAATACAGATTGTACCTAATCCTATTATTGGAAGGATTTGGTTGAGATCCGCAATATGAGCGGCGCGTGATCAATATGGAAATGCTAAGATTATGTCGTTCAACAGTAATCTGTTTGGATTTCCAGCAGTTGATGATATTTTTGGTAGATTGACTGTTTAATGAAAATTGAGTCTTAATCACAAACAAATTCAGTATGAAGTCGGATATTTTTTTATTTAAGTTCTTTACTTGTGCGGCTCAGTGACATCAGACGAGACATACGAGTTGCTAGGTAGGCTGCGGGTTGGACCCCAAGCAGGCACTTGTTGTAAATTATTTCAGTGCCGTTGCTATCAAGACGGTGACGAAAAACATAGCGAGGAAACCAGCAAGTCCTAGGAACAAAAAATCGAAAACATATGACCACTACTGGGCCCATACGGTGGGGTCCACTTCCTCCCACAGAGAGGAGACCAGTGCTCTTGCAATGGTAAAGTTATGGCTAATGGAACGGTTTCTGTGGTAGTTACTTTAGTCCTCCAATTCGAATTTTGGCCGTGACGGCCATCAACGCGGAGACATAATGGTGCACAGTGTATGAAGACATAGGTGCACTTCTCTTCGCTCGACACGACTGGCAGATCAGCCACACGACAGCTTAATGTGTTTTCTGAGACACCGCCAATTTTTTAACTCCAAAATGCTACAGAAAAACCTAAAAACACTTTGTCCGACCTGAGAATCGAATCCAAGAAGACGAGACCAACCATTACCATACTTGCTATGCCGATACGCTGTTCGATAAAAATCTAAACCTCATTAAAAGCAATATCTATTCAAAACGTGACACCATAAATACTATTGCGTTTAATAATAACTATTAGTAATTTGCGACTCTCAGCACTCGTGCGTAATTGTAGATATTATAATTGCGATTTCGAAACGTGGTCCTATGCTATTTTAAAATACATGCGTACGACAGGGTCGGTGTAATAAACATAACATCACGCACGGGATGATATGGTGACTGCTGAGACGACGAGTATTAGAGAAGTATGGAAGAAGAAGACATGGTGCGCCGACCATAAATAAATTGGGATAAGGGCCGGAGAATGATGACACCATCATCATCATTCGCCTGCCATTCTCGAGAGGTAATACAGAGACGTAGATATAGCATTACCACCAGTTTTCGTGAGTTAAAACTCATACACTCCCCAGTCTTATCCCCAAAAACCAGCCGTCTAATGAAGGTTTCCACAAAAAAAACAATATAGTACACTTATCGCAATAATCCACGTTTCGCTAGTTACGTTTCAGTCCAAGTTACACTGGTAATAGAGGTCCCAGATCATCAAGACTCCAGGTTATTTATCTTCGTCATCATAATTCACAACCCGGCGTCACCTACTGCTGGGCTTAAGGTGACACCTATTGTCTCATGGTCCGGTGCCAGCCTCATCAAGATTCTGCCCATGATGACAACAATGTCGTCCGCCCATGTCGAAAGGCTGTTCCTTCGGAGAACTTAGCTAACTTACATCATTGTAGAAATAGCCAAATACCCGAACGCGGACCCAGAAGGATCTTCAGAGCAGTTGCGCTTGCGACTGCTGTCCTATCCAATCTAACTTACTATGATGGGGGAACCGTCCTAAAACAAAAAAAAAAAAGATCTAGGATCAAAGACATCTATGCGTAAGACATTATACCAATTCGCATTGGGCTCGCGTGGTGGACTACAGCCCTCTCCCTCTAACAGAGAGGAGGCCTGTTCCAGAAGTGGCATGTTACAGGCTGATTATGCTGTTTGTTGTTCGTCCTATCAGATAAGCGACAGTGATGTCATTAATTCCCAAAAAGGCCGGACATTCATAATTTGTTTTTCAATGAAAATGGATGATTCAGTGGTTGAAAGCAATACAGATAATATTTTACTGTATATGAGTTTACAAGATTAGATTAAAGTATTATCATGTTAGGGCACTATTGGTTTTGATTTTCAAATATCTTTTTCTATATTTCCAAAATATTAACGAGGAAAACCTTATACCGATTAGCCCAACCTGAAAATCGAAACTAGGACATCAATTTTATTGGCTCACAAGGCGCAAAAGAGACTATGCCTTAAGGAGTTCAAAAAGAGAACTAAACTCACCATTCACTCGAGTGAAGTGTCTAATTTCGATGTTCAATGTCGTTCACCTTACATCAGCTACTAAATAACCTAGTCGCAAGTGTATAGCCAGCCTAATGTCAAGATCATTAGTATTTCAAGCTAGGTGTTACCAGGGTCTTTCCTGCATCAACGCCTTATTCGTACTTCCTATTATATACGATATGCAAATATGTTACATGGCTATAGGTGCTTGACCGTGTAGGTGCAGTTTTAGCTTTATTTCAAAGTATTGGTAAGACAATGACCAAAGCACGTGGACCTAAATTTTAAAGACTGAAAAGACGGTTAATAAAAATATATATTTGCAAGTTACATTAATTCTGAACATTTTGTCAAATTCTACTTTTCAGGAAACGAATTTGTTAAGTGAATTTGACAAATCCACTTTTATCACGCTATGACATGTTCTTATATTCTCAAAAAGGCAAATAAAATAGTTAACATGATATGACTGAAACAAACCCATGTACGATATAACTGTGTCTATGGATGAAAACTCGGGGTAACACTTTACATAATACCTAATATTAATAACTTGTCAAGTCACGCACGAGCACGACCCTATTACAAAGAGTTAACATTGATTTAGCCCTGGCCGAATCCAGGTCCTATCCTATGGTCTGTCGAGCTATGGTAGGACATATAAGACACACCTTGATCAAATTTACACACTTCAACTACGTTTATTAAAAGTAGTTGTCCCGCATAACATTAAGAAGAAATACAAAAATGATTACTATAAATTATTTGAATTCTGTAAGTTATTACATAAATTATTATATTTTCTAAATTTTTACTCTTAAAAGAAGAGTTTTTTAATGAAAATTTAAAGAAAACCCAAACCACGAAAATTAATGAAATTAGGACTCGTAGCGTCCTCAATGCTAAGCTGTTACTCCCAAAGAACACGAATTTGCACGGCAAGAGATCGCTAAGATATTTAATATCTTACCTCATTAATCAACTACCTATATCATTGAGGGACAAATTAACTCAGAAAAACATAAAATACAAATTAAAACAACATTTTTTACAAAATTTAAATACCACAGATAGATAAGGATTTACTAATATAAGTATATTTTAAATTCATTATAGATGAATAATTGAAAGCATACACGATGAAGTAAAAGTAATACCAAACAATTATAACATAACACATAAACAAAAAAATAATAATAACGACATTATTTCTAAAACATTTACTTTTGGGAACAACCTGTATCAATTAAGAAACTTCCTTCGCCACTGCTGTTTTCGAATGGACGGTCGGATTGGTCACCGAGGTTCGCTCGTTAGTACGAGTATTAGATATTATTTCGCCTAATACCCGCGGTAATTTTTAGTTGTAGTTTCTTTTTTAACTAAGTACCTACTCTCTAAATTATGTAGTCGTTGATTTTGGTGCACGGTAAAACTCTAACGAGTTTATGTTGGCACCAACTTAAAATGTATAAAATGTACGTGTACTATTGAATAAATAAATAAAAAAATTTAACCCACAGTCTGAATTAAATAAGCTTAGTTAAATGACATTAGAATATACTCGTACATAAGTTCGCGACGGGTCATTAGAGCTTTGCCCGCGAATGCCCGCAATCCGTCTGAATTTCAGGTCAGAGTCCAGACCTCCTTGAAAACGCCCTGAATGGTTCATAAGTAAAATAAGTCTGGCTGTTAAGCACGTCTATGGGTTCATGACCAGTATGACAGCTGTCAATGTCAGACTGAGAAACTTTAGTGCTTGTTTTATGTCAAAGAATTAAAGTGAAAAGAAGGTCCAGTGAAGGGCACCAAGGACACACATAGATGCCTGCCAGGGTTGCGGGACTGTTCGAAAGAGATACCGTGGCCCTGGAACACAAAGGGCAAAGAAGGAACATGGATGGGTTTTAGTCAGTACAAGTCTGACACTCCCTTCCGAAAAAAAAAGAAAAGAAATAAGACACAAATAGATTCGACAGCGGTTTTCTCCCAAAACACTGACTGGAATTATGAGGTGTCGAGGCGGTCGCGGTCGCATTTATCAATTTTATAATTTGTATCATATTTTAATTTAACCGAAACTCGTCGTTTAACACGCATGACTTCGAATGCATTTGCCAAGTCTGGATAGTAGATTATGTTTATTTCGCTAACAGAGTCTTCTTGGAGAGTTACCCACTGATATATTTAAGACAGCATAGGTAGACCCACAGAGCGCGAAGATGTCGGCCGCTGCTAGACGTGGTACTGTCAACACTTTCCATAAAAACCAAGCATGTCTTCGTTTATTGAAACTGACGACTTGGAAGGCGGCCCATGACAGAAGTGGTGAGCTTCAGCACCATACATATTATTAGCGGTGCCGTCTCTCGACATTGCCGAAGTTATTTCGTGCTCTGTGGCTAACTGGCTAGACAATATTTATTAATTCAATCTCATGACTGTCTTCCCGTTTAACACGGGAAGAGGCCTATTTTTGACCGGAGATCACGCAGCACATAATAAAGCAATGACTCTACTGTCACTTACTATAGTTAAAGTGTTGCTGTCTCTTACTTGCAGATAGAACATGAAAGTGATGAAAGATAACGAGGGCTGTCAATTTCTGTTCTATAGTAGCTTTATTTCATGGAAATACGAGCAGACGACCCTGTCATTTTGTCAATGCAGCATTTTACCACAAAATACGTGTCTAAATGTTCACGCAGTCAGTCTGCGCTCAAAGCAATATGAAAACATGCTTTAACCATTTTTCCTGCAAGCGAGTTTACCCAACTTTCGTATAGTCCTATCGAGGAACGAGTTGCGCTTTGAATAGCAGGATAAAACATGCAACTAACAACAACTTTTAACTAAAACTGTTACGTTTAGCTCAGGCCTGGTATACTGTGCCCTCATATCGAAGAGCGCTTTATAAACTTGGTGTAAACACATGGCGTTTTGAATAAATCCGGAAAAGAGGTTGGCATGCTAATCATGTACATTTATGGTTTTTTTTAAATCCTACTATATTTGCCTGCTACATTTGCCATGCTAATTTCAAAGAGGTCAGATTTAGGATAATTATACTTGCTTAACTGATTTATGCCATGTGAATACGGACTAATCTATCATTATGTGCATTAGTTTCTTACCGTTCTCCTTCGGGATATCTGAAACAAATAAAAAAACATGATTAAATAACGGATAGTAAGATTAAAAAACTCTTTCTCGCAAATAGTCCGTGGCCCATAGTCAAATGTATGTCTTGCCACATTCGAGCTTTGGAAAGATATAAAGCATATTCTAAGTATCTAAAACTAAGCATGTCATTGTCTTGTAACATCGTGAGGAAACCAGCATGCCTGAGAGATATTTCTTGACGGCATGTTAAGCCAAGTCAGAGGCCCATGGGCGGAAAACTCTGACACCAGGTACTAACCACACGATCTACTTCTTAGCGTTGCGATGACAAAAAGTTTAAATATGTTTAGCCCAAAACTTAGCCACGCGAGCCCGCTCACTGATGCTGGAAATAAATCATCAAGAGACATTACATGCGGGGCAAGATGGAAGGTGGGCCATTGTTTGTGGAGAGTCGCCGCATACGCACTTGAGGTCTGAACCCCCATCTGCAGAGATTGTCTTTGCTCCGGCCGACTTGGGTTCGAAGTCTGTTTAGAGATTTCCAAGTCAGCTACGGCAACTCGTGTCCAGGTGGAACCACACGATAAAGAAGAAGAAAGAAGCACGTCTTTAAAGACACTGCTTTGGTTTGGCATCGCAGGAGTCAATCGGAACTAGAAGGCACTTCATACGAAGACTCAAAACAAACCGTTTTCACTCACGCCAAAATAATAGGGCTAAAGCAGTTGGACTTCCAACCCTCTGTGGTGCGCCGAGAGTTGTAGTTCCAGCTGTGCATCAACATTTAGGTTCTGCTTAGTGTTAGGGAGGCCTCTGCACCAGTGGGACTGTGGGACAACACAGGTTTATAATAATTATAGCACTTCGTCCGCAAAAATTGTGAGAGCTCGACTAATATGCATGATATAAATATAATTTATAGCGTATTGCACCCACAAATAATGTAGCTTTCTAACAGGATCTTGGATCATTAGTTCCGGAGATTACTTCAAAAAATACAAATTTTACCTCTTTATAATATTAGTATAGATAAGTGTAAGTGAAAACGAGCATTAGTGATACAAGTACCGCTGTTTATTTGTTTCCCATAACATAACATTACCGCAGCATTCCTCTTGGGTTAGACACAGGTGTTTAAAACACGCACATATGGCGCTAGTTCAAAGTTCCAAATAATAGGGGACGAGACATTCCCAATTGGAAAATCCCCATAAACTTTATTCCTGCAAATCGTACTCCAGAACCCCACGCTTAGCAATCGCACTAGTGGCATTCAAATCCACCCCCCTCGTTTTTAATAAACGCTATTTGCTAACCCTCCCATTCGCATATTGCTAAGAATAGCATATAGCTAGATATTTCTAAGTGAAAGTCTAGACTTCACGATATTAAAAAGTGAGCCGACATATCCAGGACACATCACTTTTATATTATACAAGTTTTAGCCCGTGACTTCACCCACGTGGAGTGCGAAAATTATCTCACATGCAACGTACCACATCAACACACACAGGTCAACCATGACCTGGGGCGACCTGACCTTGGGTTTAAGAACATCATCATCATCTGCCTAGCTTTTTCCCAACTATATTGGGGTCGGCTTCCAGTCTAACCGGATGCAGCTGAATACCAGTATTTTATATGGAGCTACTGCCTATCTGACCTCCACAACCCAGTTAGTACTGGGTAATACGATACCCCTTGGTAAGACTGGTTGTCAGACTTTTTGGGCCACTGACTACCTAACGACTGTCAAAGATCTACAAATAACTATGATGATGATTCTTGGGTTTAAGAACATAAAGTTTAGAAACGCTTGTCACACAACACACATAGTTGCTGCTCAGATAGAGGTCCTTATCCCCTTGTTATCACTTATCATTCAGTATCAATCCCCGGGTCACGTTTTAGACCTCTCTTAGACGCCATTAGTCTAGACTCGGCTCTCTACGTACGTTTGTGACGTAAGAATTCGAGACACAAGTCCATCTTATCAATTATACAATTATCTACAAAGCTTTGTACCCAAGGACCAAAGTATAGCAATTAGTCTTTAGGGTCTAAAGCAGGGTTCGAAATAGAAGATTATTTTCTTTGATAATTATTCATGCTGATTCATAACTTGATTTTTCGAAACAGGAAATTATATTTCGGCATTTTCGTAACTATTAGTCTGGTCCTCTATAGTGAAACAGTAATTAATAAAAACCTAAATGGAAATGTACTAAAAATTCAGTTAGTTGAATAACCACAATTTTGAAAACGGTTTTTTTTTTAATTGACACATAACGCGTGCAGTGTGTGCGAAGTTACGAACACAGTCACTGATAACGTAAACGTAAGTGATTGTTTTATTAATTATTGTTTTTGCTGTCAAGGTAAATAATATTAACATAATTATTACTTAGAATCCTGGTCTTAAGTATTACAACGCTGAGTCAGCAAACGTCATTTCCAGTTTAGAAAATTTATCGGCATAAAAGAGCTTACTTAGCCTTTTAATTATTTTTTAAATCCATAAGAAGATCCCCGGACACTGCCGATGTTGCCTGATCGCACACCCTCGGGAGTTCGACATTTAGGGTTGAACCATATCTATTAGCACGAAAACGCATTTTTTCTATGTTCTTATCCTTTTCTGTCGCTTATAACCGTCATTCGCTAGACTGAGAAACAGACCGGGAGTGCTATAGCACGCGGCTGCACCCTGTGATCCTCTAACCCTTATTTGGATTACCAGAAAACCGTTTATCGCTCTCAATTAAGTTTGCAGATGGCTAAGACAATAGACCCCCGAATCACAGTGCTCTCGTCTGTTGTTACTATTACTCAAGATCCAGCAAATAAAGTACCTACATCAGCTGATAACAATCGAGTCGTGTTCCTGATGAGTCCAACGAAGGAAGTCCTCGTTATAGTCGTTTAGACTCGACGACAAGAAACAATTACTTACTATGACCCGTTTCAACAGCTGTCATGAATTACGCAACATTTTATGCTCGATTTTACTAACACTACGTAGAACCTAAATGAATGCCTAAACAATTGCGATTTGTTTGATTTTCCAATTCGAGAGTTAAAAGAAACTAATGCGCGAAAAAAAATATTCGCGTTTAGAAATTCACCGTGCAAACGAGGGCTGATTGATCGATTCAATTTTAACGCTTTTATATTCGTTTCAAATAGACCCGTCATGAAAAAATATTTAAAACTAATGTTGTAACCTTGAACTGCGGCACCACCCCTAGCAGACGGTTACGTCACGCGTATTGATTGGCACGCCAGGGGCGCTCCCCTAGGGCAGACTGCCATGTCGACGACCCGGTGAATGAAGCCCTACCCCCCTGTGCGAGTCCCTGGCTCAGATATAGGGTGTCTGGATGCGATATGCGGTTAGGGTGACTATTACTGATCCAGGTACACTCACGAGCACTAATATGATGATTCACTGATTGGAGTGATTTTTGTCCTACTGTTGTATTAGGCCTATCTGAGCTGAAATCGATATTTCACCAGAAAACCGCTTTTGAAACTTTGCTAAGCGTACACATATTCGTACTCATGACAGTACCCCGTTTGAGCGTTTTATTTTTATTGCTGACAGACAGAACGACAAAGGTTTAGTAATGGGGGTCAGGTTTTTATCCTTTGCGGTACGGAAAATTTCGTCAATCTCAAAAATCAGGTTCCCACAGAATATTAGTAGGTAATCCTAATAATCTTATAAATGCGAAAGTTTGTGAGGATGTTTGAATGTCTGGATGTTTGTCACTCTTTCACGTCAAAACTACTGATCAGATTTGGATGAAATTTTGCAAACAGATAGTTTAGAACCTGGATTAACAAATAGGATACTTTTTATCCCGTGGGACAATTACCGAACTCCAAGCGAGCGAAGCCGCGGGCATAATCTAGCTTAGTATTATTTTTTAACCACATCCAGTGATTTGATACCCATGTCTGCTCACCCTCTCGGTATGAATTATAGCATTAAAATTTAATATTTCTGCGTCGTGAACAATTACTTAGCGTCAAGAATACTGGGATTCGATTATAAATTCGTCATTTTACCCCCCCCCCCCCCCCCCCACTTTAGTACAATTTATGAAATGGGAAAGCCCCTAAGTACAATTATTTGAGTGGTAGGAGGATTTATTTCTGCTTTAGCGAGCTAACTGGATACCTTAATACCACGATTGTAATCTCCGGGGGGGTAAACAGACAGAGGTGTACACATTTCGCCAGTTATGTTTAAAATCTGTTTAATAAAAAGGGGGCTATCCTTTCGCATCAATCGGGCACAAATCCAGACTCTGATTATTGTTAATTGGTTATTATTTAACGTGGTTATTTTACTAAACTATCGTCTTTACAAAAGTTAAAAAGTGTTTATTTTTTACGCCAAATCCTGAGAAAGTAAAGGCCAAAATGGGTTTTTTTTTAAACGTATTCTGTCCCACTGCTGGCCAAAGGCCTCTCCCACTCCCATCCAATTCTCCCGCTGTTTTGCCATCTCTGGTCAATCAGTCAGTTTGATAATACTAAGAATTTACTGTCTCAAAGGGTTTAAATGGGTTCTTTGATTCTGTCACAACAAACAAAGGCATTATTATTCATGCTTTAGCTGAAAGTATGTATGACTGAAAGAATATGTTGACTCTAACATACGTACTAGGCCATATTTAGTTAGTGGAGACAGCCTTGATGAAGACGACCTACAGTTCAAGTAGGTTATTAACCCCATAGATAAATAAAATACCCGAGTCTAATCACAACGCTACATTGCTAAAAATCAAGGTCATAAGTAAATGAATATGTGTAAATAACAATAAATAAAACAAGCATTTTTCTTATTAGTCATCTCTATTCATACGACAGTAAATAACGTAAGTGAATACCGTCACAATACCGATTTTGTAACAGATATTTCAGTTCCAAAGAGGTTTCAGTTTTCACATCTGAAGGCTTATTTCAGCCTCCCCACTGTAAGGCAGCGTGGCCGAGCGGTCTAAGGCGCTGGTTTTAGGCACCAGTCCGAAAGGGCGTGGGTTCGAATCCCACCGCTGTCAAAAATCCTTTTTGTATTTTACATAGTTGTTGAATAATGTTTACGGCATAGTTGACCTAAAATTGTTTTGTTTATCTAATGAAAATGGTGCTTGGGGTTTGTGGTAATTTTAAGAATATTATTACCGATAAGCGTATCATTTTCTGTAATTTTTAATTAGGTAATTAAATCTTTGTTAACATCAGTCAGCTACTTACAATTCCGTGCAAATTGTAATAGTTACTGAACAAAGGCACTCTTACATACTGATTTCATAACATCATGTTATAGTCCAGTCAGCAACGACAGCAACTCGACTGACACTTGTGTATTTGTAAACATAAAATATAGATGCTATAGTCATGTTAAAAGGATGAATTTACATAGCGCAGCTAAAGGAGTATGTGAGGACCGTAACAGGTATAATTTTTGTAACAGGTAAGCCGGAGTACATATTATCTTTAATCTGATTATATTATTTGTCTATAAAATACTGACTGTGCCATTTTTCAAAGGGAATCCGGTAGGAATCGAGTTGTATGGAATCTTCGCCACTGGTGTCCTGTAAGTACTGCCTACCCCCATTGAAAAAGACGTCAGTTTATGTTTGACTAGCTTATCTCCACGCCTTCGCCCGCGTGGAGTTCCGTAATTGTCCCACGAGAGCTTACTAAATAACGGAATCAAAAGTATCGCACTCAAAACGTGCAAGAAATCTTAACACAATCGCAAAAAAAAAATCTCTGTATAAAATGATATATCACAATTAAAAGGAAACATTTTCTTTTGCGTAATTTTCTTATGACCGAAATTTGCTCCGGAAAACTGTTTTATGGATCTGGGAACCCTAAGTTTGATATAGTTTGGTGTGTAGTAGCTTGTATAACATTTGGGGTGCGAACTCACAAGTCACCAGTATCGCATACCCGCTCGCCAGACTGACGCCCTAACTATTGTGCTATTGTCGCCTACCATATAAACTTACTTGTACAATAGTCACAACTACATTTCGCCACTTATGTTTTAAGTTCCGTGTTACAAGAGGCGAGATTATTGCTAGAAACCAGATACTGACCCAGGGTCCAGGTTTAAGGACAATAACACTAACCCTGATCGTGACATAGTAATCGACGCTGCTTTTTATAGGTAGGTACATAATATATGGTCGAATACCTTGCTCGAGTTTTACCACTTCTAAACAAAATTCGCTTAAACGATTCGACTAACGAGAAGCTTGATTCCATTTGAACCCAATTTATCTTCATTCAGAAGACGTCACTAGTTCTCGAATGTATCGATGTTAGCCTTCGAAAGTCATCGAGTAAAAATTGAGTGTGCAAAATCATCGCACACATTTTTTTTTTACCGAAGCTTTTCCATGCCGCACCAAAAACTCAGAAGGAAGGGTAAGAAAATCCGTCACCCACATTTTGTTTCAACGGAGATTTATTCGTCGACCAAGAAACATGATGTGTCATTGTAACGTCCTAGGGAAAGCCCACATTAATAAATATTAACCCCTGAACATAATGCCATTGCAAAAACAACAGTAACGCGATACGGCCAATAATAGCTTAGAGACTAGGGTGGGCAGATCAAAAGGTCGAGCATGCTCTTTCCACGTCAGTAGCCGGGCGAAGGGGCCACCCCATTTGACACGCTAGCTCGATGGGGTTAGCAAAAATGTCATACTTCACGCTGACATTTTGGCAAAATAAATATGTGCATGGACACGAACACGTCCTGTATTTGTAATCAGATAGTATTTGAACAATTCTTTATCGGGCGTAAGTAGCTATCTGGACCTACTCAGCAGTCAGGAGAAAATAGTAAGCGTGTGGCCTTTTCTAGGGATGTCATCTTTCACACAATCCGCCCATCGTTTTTTTGGTCTGACAACTTCCCCTACTCTTAACTTTTAAACCATCGATATTCATAGACGGAACCACATGTTATAAGGTAGCCAATAACTGCAGTACCTCTTAGGTCACGACCACTTCGTACGTGTTCTACCACGAATCATATTCTACTGAACGTCAGTTCTACGCTTCAAGGCATTGTGCTCGTCACCCGCAAATAATGTATCATATAACTGCGACCACATTACTCATACACAACACAGAAGTCATCAAGTTTGTGACCAACTGTTTACTAACGCCTGTGGACATTCCAAATATTAATAAAAACGTGTCATGCTCGTTTTCACTAGCACCTAATTGAATTTCAGTTTAGATGTCGAAAGTGTTCGTAACAACGGGTATAAGAGTACTAGCTCTGGAAATAGCAGCAGCATTACATCGTCCATGTCCACTCCACTGGGTCTGAGGCCTCCTAGCTGTTAAGAGAGAGCGAGCCGTGAAGCTTTGAGACGGGCCTTGGATGTACTAGGAGGCAAACTTGATACAAAATGTGGGCCAAGAATGTGGTGGAGAATGTCTTTCAATTGTTGGTTGAAGTCCTTTTCATTGAGTGAGTCCGTCAAGATGACTTACGAAATTAGAATTTTACTGCAGTATTTAAAAAATAAGGTTTGCTCCGGAACATGTTTCCGGTCGGCATGATTCTAGAATTCGTTTGGGTATAAAACCAACTCGGCTTATCTCGAATTGTGCTGAGCCTATCCTGACACGATTCAACGAGGGTAGTAGCTGAACGAAGTTTGCCGTTCAGCACAGGCCGATCAATTAGCAGCAACTGCTTGGGGTCGACTTTGTTGGTCAACAAATACACTTGCTAAGTGTATTTCGCAGACCACATTGAAGGACTATATATGCCTACTGAAGCAAAACTCAGAAGCATTTACGGGACAAAATCAACGCGAGCCATATTCAGAAGTAGATGTTTACACTCTGATAAACTGACCGCATATTTTTAGCTGTTTATTTTTAAAACACATTTATTGACGGAAATGTCGCCGACGATCCGTCTGTGTTCTCATGCTTTAAAAGTGAAGTTTAAACAATTTCTTCGATTACATTTTGAGCTAGTAAATAAATAGATAGATAGAATATAATTTCTTGTACAAAAAGCTCTTTACCCTAGGCGGTTTTTTAAAGGATTATCGTGATGATTCCGTACTGGAAAGAAACATTAGCACGCGTAGCATGACTACCGTAGAAACGGGTTTTTTAGACGGAAGAATCGACAAAATGACAGATTGTGTCGACACAATGACAGATTTCTACGGTGGTCATGCTACGCGTGCAAATCATGCCAATTAATGTTTTAAACACGAATCGACTGCAATGGCAATAGACTGTAAGATTTCTGATCTAGAATTTTGCCTACATTGCAAGCAAAACCGGAAAATAAACGAGGTAAAATGAAAAGCGAATGTTTACAGTTTTTTAAGATAATTTTATTGTTCCTTATCAATTAAACTACTGAACCAGTTCCAACATTTGTTTTTATTCTTAACATTTGTGTGGAACGGGAACCATAAATGCCCTCAATTTTGGCCTTATTTCATGACGAATAAAACTTCAGCCGTCCATTATTACATTCATCAAACACCCCAAATAAATTGAAATAGGGGGGGGGGGGGGCAGAGGGATGATGTTTTCGATACATCTTCAAATATTCACACACATCGTCAAAGTCTATATTCCTCGTAATCGCTCGCAATATTTTACGATATCGCGACTGATAAACTCAAGTCACGGCGACGTGTGATAAGAGGTCATTGCCACTAATTCTTTGTACTAGGAAGTGATAACGGATGGAGCATACAAACATAATAAAGGGGTCTTTGTAGAGCGTTTGTGACTGTAAGTAGGGTAAGCAGAACAATTGGTTGAGCAACGGGCAAGACATCTTTCTTCTCACAAAGAGGAGGCTTCTGTCCCTACAGTGGGACATTATAAGCTGATTGTTGTATATTGAATAACCCATTGATGGAGAAGATGATGTCATCTAGCCGATTTCGGCCACAGCGACTGCATTTCATGGCTTTCTAGGGTGGTTGTCGAGAGCTTTGGTGTGCTGTCCTTTCATGTGCTTTCAAGTGGCTAGCATATCCAACTTTGGCCGAAAAACTCCGAGCACAAAGCGGACATGTCAGAACACCATTGACATCGCAGGGTATAGCTGTAAGTGGCCTAGCTTTAAGGTCATCATGCTTCAAATCTAACTGCGACATTCTTCTCTCTTCAAATTACCTAGAAATCTGGTTATCTAACGATACATAGTCTGTCTGTGATAGAGGTGCAGATTTCTGTACCCAGCACATAAAGTCGGATTCACATAAAACTCTAAGGACGCTTATGAGCAATGTACCGGATCGGCATCACCCAACCTCATTTTTAAGGTTCCGTTCCTGAAGGGTAACCAACGGGACCATACTGTATTATTACTAGGCCTCCGCTGTCCGTCCGTCTGTCTGTCAGCGGACTGTATCTCATGATCCGTAACAAGCAATCAGTTGAAATTTTCACAGAATGTAATTTCTGTCGCCGCCATAACAACTAAAAATAAATAAACGGGCTCCCGAACTACGATGGAACGGAACCTTTCATACGCGAGTCCGACTCGCACTTGGCCGGTTTTACTACTTGCTCATCCCAATCCGAGGTGTTGCCGTACAGGTATGGAGTGTCATAGAAGGAATGCCGAACGGCTCTAGTTCAGGCAATGCTGATTCCACGCAGAGCTTATAACTAAACGTCGACCTTTAGTATCACACGAGCAACTGCGGAGCTCGGTGCAGTTGGAAACTCTGCGGAAGCTTTCCGAGCTCACATTTCCGACAGCCGATAGCGGGTGTGGGCGACGCCGCCGAGCCGGTTCTAGCTTGACATAAAAGGGTTCATTAAAATAGCCTCCACCAGAGCCAATGACACCCGTGACTCTGTATTTCCTTGTAATCGGGGTAGAGGTCAGATGGTAGGCATATGAATCATATCTTTCCACTATTAATAAATGCGAAAGTTTGAAGATTTTTGTTACTCTTTCACGCATCAACTGCTTAAAGTATTCGGATGAAATTTGGCACACAGATAGTTTATAATCAGGATGAATACATAGGATATTTTTATACAGGCAGTACGATCTCATAGGACAATTACCGAAAACCAGGCGGGCGAGGCCGCGGTCATACGTTAGTATTTAATAAAAAGTTTGTGGACGTTCAGAAAGTTGTGTAAAACACTCAGAGCAGAGTCTTGTAAGACTGGAAGCCAACCCCCTAATTAGGAATAAGCTATTAGGTGACTTAGCGAGACTGTCTAAGGTCTAAGTCACATCCTCCTGGGTACAGTAAAACACAGCAGAGCGGCAACCATGTAAATGGACGCCTCACGTTAGAGAATAGTTAATGACGAAAGCCGGCTAGTAATCGGTGTCAAAGTGCCACTTGACCTTTGTAAGTTTGGGCTTAAATGTTCTCTTGGGACCATACCACGAAGGTCGATTGATCCCTTTGGGAAAGTGGGTGTAAGACGGTATTTAAAGAGCCACTTGTTTTGTGAACTACGAAAATTAAGCACTTGCTGGCGACTTTTTCATCACAGTTAAAAACACTAGGAAATGATGCACATAGACTTTTATCTCTGTGCAGTATGCGATTTGAGGACTGTCTTTCAGTACTTTTGACATTTAATACGTTTGGTTTTTTACGTTGGTCGAAGTTTGGTGGATTATCCAACGTCTTCGAATTTTTGGGAGCAATTTTTCTAAGCCGGTTTCCTCACGATGTGTTCCTTCACTGTTCTGTCCTAACAAATCTTTGAATTTATTCTACCCAGCGCATGGTGGAGGTCTCGTCCAAATAGCCGCATAATTACTCCCACATTAGTACTATCAACACAAACATTATAATTACCAGTAAAAGTAATCATCGTTACGGCTCGTTAATAAACTGCTTGTTTGAGTTTAATTGTTTACAATGATAGTAAAACATTCATTCATCTGACCTACACAACACAGTTAGTATTTGGTAATACTTACAATTGTGTAAGACTAGTGAGACTTTCGGGCCACTGACTACCTGTACGACTGTCAAAGATCTACAAATGACAGCCGGGACAAACACTGCAAAGGCTTAACGTGCTTTCCGAGGCACGGAGGAAACTCGGTATGTACTGGGTGGTCACTCATCCACGGAACAACCTAATCAAGCTCAGCTTAGCCTTACGATCGACACGAGCAGCTATTATTATTTAGCCACGAGCTTTCATTTACATGATCATAAAATGTTATTTTCTTATTATACCGACCACATAAAAGCGAAAAATACGTCATTCGCCTCGATTCGGTGTGAACAACAGGTCGGACTATTCGCTTTTATTGTATGGAATAAAAAGCTCTGTCTGATGAGCTCAAGCTAATTCCGCTTCGATAAGAGTGTAGTCATTGTCTTGGGGTAAAAACAAGAGACCAACAACATAAGGGTGGTCGCACATCGAATCAAACAGACAAAGAGTAGAACATCCAACCTTACACATAACCAAAGATGCGTCAATAAGTCGATCTTACTAACGACGATACAACCGATGCATCTTCCGTCATACGTGCGACCACCGTAAGGTCACTACGTTGACGCTCGTCTTTCGACGACACACCAATCGATCGCTGGTTTTTCCATTACATTACACATTTAAAAACAAAACAGGACAAATGTAGCTGTACTGTTCACCTCTACCTACACCATAGGCGAAAACAAGCGTTAATATTTTTCGCCTAATTTTCTTTAACCTTTTACCAAAGCATTTTGGTACAGCTAAGATTATCTTATTTAGTTTGTAAACACTTTCACTACTCAGATGTAATCTTAGTTTGAATAATTAACTGTTCCTTTGTTATGCAACAGTTTTATGACAGTGGAGATGAATTATGAGAAAAAGTTAGCTCCAATGTGTTGTATGAATATTCATATTTTTCCTATTGTATGAAGAGCTCAAATAAAAGTAAGATTGTGCAGAGTTTATGAGTAAATAAAACTGCATAATGGCATAGAATATTGTCTCCTAAGATTTAATTAGTATTGACAAAAAAAAATGTCATGAAGATCCTATTCAAAATAAAGTATCTAAGAATGAAATTATTTGTAATTAGGCTGAGAATCATCATTTTGTGAACATATAGACACAATTATATTAGACTAGTTTATGCCTGCGGTTTCGCCCACGTGGAGTTCAGTAATTAATGTCCTATGGGATCATACTACCGGGAGAAAAAGTATCCAGGTTATAAAGGTCCAGGGTTCGTTTGTGTGCCAAATTTCGTCCAAATCCCTTCAGTGATTTTTACATGACAAACATCCATATATACAGCCATCCTCACTAACTTTCGCATTTATAATAGTAAAGTAAAAAGTAAGAAATTCATTAAAAACACCCCCCTTCATAATGTTTTAGCTTCTTCTACTCAAATCGATGACTCTAATTTTGGCCGACCAGTACAAAGCGACCTGAACTGCTCCATCGTTTCCCTCATTCAAGTCCTGGAGGTTGTGTTAGTTAGATGAGTGGCATTCTATTGACTGTTGTCTATAATATAAATGAAGTAACTGTTAACATAATGAGTAGCAGGATAATAAAACATAGCACCATAGTTCAATCAAAACATTTCATTGTTTACTTCAATGATTGCATAGTAGTAACATTACTAACCAGTAATATGTATAAATTGGCTTCAGTTTATCTAGGAATAAAGACTAAGTAGGAGTGGCTAGTCGCTTTTCTTTTTTTTTTATGGCCGATTTCATAATAGAAAATGACACAATCAGTACACAAAAACTGTGTACAGTTTCATTGATGAGTTCTGTACCCAAAAGAGGAAAATGAAACCCATTGATAAGTCATTAGCCACCTGTCTATCTGCACCCTTAACTTAACCATAACAGGTAGCAGGATGAAACTTCTCACAGAATAGGCGTTAGCAATGCCTCTACAATAGCGGGAAAAAGAGGAGCATTACTCATTTGGCGGTACAGAACCTTTAGTGCCCAAGTCTGAATCAAACTTAGCCAGAATAGATATCTTGGACCCCAAATTTAAAGACATATAACCTCCTGGAGTGGGACAATCTGTTGAACTAAAAGAAAAAACCTCCACAGTGAGTGTATGGATAACGGTCCACTCTCTTACACATAGAGATGGCCAGAACTTCAGCAGTGGGATTTGTTTTGTTTTTTTCTTGGCCTGTCATGTATCCCACTGCTGGGCAAAGGCTTCCATTTTCTCCTTCCAAACGTCTCTATCTTGTGGGATATCTGGCCATGTTCGTCCCGCAAACAAGATCAGAACATTGGGAATTTCTTTTTAACTTTATGAAAATAATTAAACACTGGGTATCAAAACCAGAACCTTATGCTCAGCAATAAGGCTAGCAACCACTAGATGCATAGTGTTATTGGAATTTCTTAGTAACCACCTGGAGTCTGGATTTATGTCTAGATAGGCTTGTCCCCTATTGTATGGAATTTAAACATAACACTGTTTTAAGCTTTCATGGTTTAAAATGAAACTTATACTATCGCATACGGGATATCTTCCATGATTATTTGTTGTTTTATTTCCATCCACCCGCATTCTGCAGTCAAGCCGCGATCATGGCGGTTGCAACAGTGAGGAAATGTAGGGAGCTCAAAATAACGAACAATCACGGCAGATAACCCATAAGTGACAGTATAAGTTAAAACATACATAACTAGTAAAATATGGGTGTAGTTTTGGGGATTATGTTAATGTGTGTAAAGTAAAATAACAAGTACTTTGTCACATTTCTTAATAAATATCTGATTTGTAACTGAATATGTTGCAGTTTGTTCACTGCATTTTAAAGGACATTTTAATGACAGACATACGACGTACATGGCTAATTGGAAACATTATTAATTTAATAAGCCACATAATTGGTTGTAAAGTATAAAGATGGACATCATAACATACTGCATTGCTTTAAATATTTTATTATGGTAAGATAAGATCTTTGGGTTACCAAAACCAGTTGTAACCTCTTTGAAAAAATTGTGAAACATGATGGAAGATATTTTCAGCTTAGGGCATAAATTGATCAAATGATAAATTACTTGTTTTTGTTCATGATTTTGCTGCACAAATTTAGGTCAGGAATTATCCCATGGGAGCATTCTATCGGGTTGAAAATACTTGGGTTAAGATGTTTTATAGCTGTAGTATGTTTCCATGGGGTGATTTCTAACATCTAAAGAAATGGATAAAAGCTAGTACTTAGGTTAGAGACATTCATATAATTCCAACATTTCAGTTGTTTTTTCAGTATTTTTATCAAGGATTTGACTTATAACATAAAAAGTGTGGGTACTTTAATTATCGTTTTTTTTTTAAATTGAAATGTTTTCATTATGTGATAAACTTTATAAAAGCTATTGACAGATAGGATTTAGGAAAGAACCTTATTTTCGAATAATTATAAATTTTTGAATAATTGAAAAAGTAATCTTATAAGCGTCTTGCTTATAATGTTTACATAATATAAGCCTATTTTATTTATACGAGTTATAACGAAGATAGCATCGCAAAATATAATCTGTTGGACATGCTAAATCGCCAATTTACAAATAGAAACAAACTCATCTTCACAGTTCAAAGACAAAACATCGTTTCAGTTAAAAATAACTCATAAAATAAGACGATGTAAATGCATTTGCGGCCACTGAATCGTGTTAATTGACGGTAATTGAAGGAGAATGGCAACAAAATTGGCTCCCACATAAATAAACAAAAAAACGTTTCTATTGCACGAGTGCGGGTCGAGTGAGTCACTTGGCATATTGCAGACAGATGTAAGCTCCCACAAGATTATAACAAGCCGTTGAACGTAAACATTGAGCTCACAAACTTACTTGTATCTTCCGCTAGCAAAGCAGACGAGACACCGCCAAAATCCTTCAAAAAGATACGCTTTCACACTCACAAATCTTAAAGAACACAACTCGAATAAAGTAATCACATATTACACCCACGATTACAACCTTTCACGTCCATTTTGTGCGATAATTTTAATTAATTATTTACATTTGTAATCACATGTTAGAAAACAAGATTAACACAAGTATATTATTGTTTCTGAGATAAAATCAAACGGGCACTATGCATCACTCGCGACGTTAATCAACTAGAAAAAAATTTTTTTTTTCTATTGATACAGCGAACTGAACAATAATAACGAGAGTATTACAAAATGCAGCGGGCAAAGTGGCGAATACCAAAACGCGAAGGGCGAAAAGCTTAGAAAAGTTGAATGAAATGAGACTGGGGTTGCCAGATTCTTGATAATATTTCTACTATTTAACAAAGCCTTCAATAGTAGCTTTTCTCAATCTGAATTTGCAATAATCATGCTCGTATGGTTTCTCACCATGAATTTGGTGATGAATACCTGTTGACCGCATGGACACTTTTGTTGCAAAGTGTATTCTAACTGTAATTTATTCAAATTGAAAGTGAGCAGGCAACTTTGCACGGAATACCCGCGCAAATGGGTGATACTTTACCACTTATTTACAATCAGTGCCAAGCTTTTTCTAAGTTTACTCGTGTTGCTTGTTATTCAAACCTTTTTGGAATAAAATATTTTATCTGCATTTAGATACTGTATTTGTTTACAACATAAAACAAAACATTTCTGAAGTAAAATCTATAACCACTATGCTTTACTTTTGTATTCCAAACAAAATAAGTTCTCATCAAATTAACTGCTCACTCTTAACTTTTAAAATATTTTGTACTAAATTGGTAAAAATAATTTAAAATGGCGCTGCTGTAGCAAAACAAAAAAACTTCAAAAAAGAAAGCTTTGTGAGTTCCGTTTCATGCAGGTCACTTATCAAGTATTTTTTCAGTAACAGTGAATTTTTTTTTCTCTTGCTGAATGAACTTTAAATATAAATAAAACTAAATTGAAAACTGATTTTGGTTAAGCAATCAAAAATCAATGTCACTGAACAATCGCTTGTTTGCGACAACGATAGGTCAGTAACTCAAAAAATTTAGTTTTTTTAATGTTGTTTGTTGTTGAATATAACAATTGAATATTAACGAAAGAAAGTTTTAAACTAAGTAATGAAATACGTAAAATAAGGCTTACATCTCTTGATAACAGCTTTCTATGCAAAAAAGTTCACTATAATCATAATGGAAATATTTTAAGTCTAATTTAGAAAAACGATGTCCTGTATTTCTTATTTTTAGAGTTATGTCATTATTGTCTCAAACAAGCGATTTATGCACTGCTATCCAGCGACAATATAATTACTGAGTTACATTATGTTATTTTTGGCTGATGTACTGCATCTCCTGGGATGTTTTTCTTATAATACGTATAGTCCTCTTAGGACTAAAAGTTCTGATATTTAATTTGAAGTTTGTATGAAGTAACAGCCCGCTGATATCACATATACATTATGTATGAGAGCTGTGTCATGGCCATTTTATGGTCACAGCAGCCAAACTCAGCAGAGATTACCCGTTGGTGCGAGAGATATTATAGTGTACAAGTCTGTGTCCAAACAAACACGTCTAGGTCCTTTGCTCTCATAGTACAATAGGATGGCAATCCAACACGATCGGAGAGAGAGTTCAGGGGCTGGACTGATACTGAGAAATTCGTAATGGAAAATACCAAAAACACTGCCTGACCCAGGGTCCTGGACCCTACGCTCAGCACAAAATTGTTTGGATGAAATTAAAATATCAAACACATTAGAAAACCATCCAAATAATGAAATAAACCAAAATAAAATGCTCACATTACGACTTTATTGCGAAACTTATATTTAAATTAACGTATACACGCACTTCATGGTCCAAAAATACACAACATCCAACGAATGAGGTTATGAAAATTATCTTGTCGAAACTGTGGCCTCCTTTCGCGCTGCATCTTGCAATAATTGAGTATCAACCTCGTCTGCCGGCAGCTGCACGTAGCGGACCACAGAACCACGGATAAAGCAGTTTTTCACCGATAACATGTGAGGGTATTTATCCGCATCAATGACGCTTATTTCCGACAGCTTTATATTCAAATATTGGTCAACAGAATGCAAGGTGCCGCATATACTAAGGTCGTTCTTCAGTTCAACAACGACATCTTTCCCCACAAGCGATTTAAAGAAAGAATAGAATAACATTTTTGTTTATTTTGGTAAGAAAACTTTTGAACCGCCTCGGCTTGGTTTCCTTAGCAAATAAATGTCAAACTTCAATATCGTTATGTCACTGTCAAAGTGATAATTATTCTTTTGAGTAACAGATTAAACAAAATCTTTATGGTTTAGTGTTGTATTGTTGGTTATTGAAACGTAAAGTAAGCAAACTTACCAATACTGCAAAGGCGGGTAGCGGCCGGCATAGTTACGGTGACTGCAAAATGCATCTTTTGCTGAATGGCAACTGGCAAGCTGATGGTAAGAAATCAAAATCAAAATCAAAGCATTTATTTCAAGTAGGCCAGTTACAGGCACTTTTGAATTGTCGAAACAAAGACAACAGTAAAAATAGCTACAGTCCCAATCACAAGGCACAAAAACTGTGAAAGTACTGTAGTTGCCCATTCCCTAACGTAGATCTCTATGGAGAAGAACGGGCAAGAAACTCCATGGACACTCTTAAATCAGAATACTTTAAGAAAGGGCTGTACCCTGAGGAGAAGGGGTTCTGAACCGCCCATGGACTTAGTGTTTATAATACTAAGGCCATGGAACCGCCCTTTCGAACCCCTATTATCTTGAACAAATATAGATTTAATTTCTTTTTAGCTATTCATCCCATTCAAATTTCAAGATGTGGGTGGTTGACGGAACTCTTGGGGTTGTCGAATTTCTCAAGAAACAGTTTCAATCCATCGGCCAAGGAACCCTTAAAAGTCGATTGTCAGTTGGTAGCGTCAGAAAGAAAAAAAACGTATATGGTCCCCACCAAATGTGTTTTTTTTAAACCCAGTTCAATTATGCTAAAGAGATTTAACTTAGAAAAAATGTTCGAAGCTGCAGACGATACGATTGAAGATGTGAATTCTGTAATGTACAATTTTATACTATTTCAGCAATACCTTCCGTATTGCTGAAATAGTATAAAATTGTACATTTCGTTAGTAAAAAAATCTTTTGCCATTTGTGGGGAATTTTTTCTTCAAAACCTAAAACCTCAATTATGGGGAAATTTCGGGGAAGGTTTGAGGAGAATGCAAGACGTTCATATGGCAACACTGTCGCCGACTCGCCGGCTAATGGCGTCAGTTGTGTTTCGTAGTCAATAAACAATTTCGTTTTATAATTTATTTGCCATTGCATAGTAAATCTAGTATCTTTTTATTTTAATCTATTATTGTTCTTATAATATAGGAATAACTGTAGAAACTGACTAATTTTACTAAGTTCCACTGACATAACCTCAATATTAAAAAATGACCACAACCGAAGAAAATGCTGAGAATATTGTAAGTTCACCGTGTTCTTTAAAATCCAAAATTATCATTCTCTTGCCCTTTTCCCAATTCATTTGGGGTCGGCGCAGCATGTCTTCTTCCTTACTTCAAAAACCTAGAATAACACCTGTTCCGTTATTAAAAATTAATGCAATTTGTTCCGAATGAGAACAATACGTGTTAAAATTTGCTCCGGTAAAGGCTCAAGAGATGATTCTATTTACTTTTTTGTTGTGTATTTTGCCTTACCTTAAAAGAAAGTCGAATTGATCAGTTGAGAGAAATCTTTCCATAAACCGTCCTTTTCTAATACCTTTGCTTTTATATCATGTGTACGTAATAAATTTACTACCACAGGACTGGGGAAATGAGCGTTTGAGCCGTGCTCAACGGGCAGTAGAAGCAAACACTTACGATGTAGACTCCTGGTCCCTGCTCATCCGTGAGGCTCAAACGAGGCCTATCAGTGAAGTACGGCCGATGTATGAGAAGCTGATCAATGCTTTCCCAACAACGGGCCGTTACTGGAAGATCTACATAGAACAGGAGGTATGTTTATCTTTTTGGGTTAGAATGTATCATGGATTATATTTAAAACCTTATAATGTGCCATATTCAGACAAATTAATGAATTTGATTTGTGATCAGTGTAACTATGAAACTGAAACATACTGTGTGATGGTGATCACTGAAAAACCTTATTTTTGTCATTCTGAAAACTTGATAATACTAATAGCAGTTTAATGAAACGGTTAATACTGAAAATATGGTATATCATAGCATTCATATTTAAGTAAGAAGAATTTGTGATTTTGTGGTATGTGTTTCACAGAATCTCTGGTATCCTCAATTTTCTGCGACAAATGTATACAACAGCTTGAGTATTAGCCAGCCAGTAGCCCACCACATATAAAAGCTCAGTGGAGTCAGAGGATCCTCCGTTTTGTATAGAGTATAAAAAACTTTCCAGCCTGTTCCTTATATGTCTATAAGAACAACCAATTTATACAGGGTGTAAACAGACCCTTCACATAGCCGTCAACCAAGCATTCTGTACATCAAACTAAGTAACTATGCAAAAATTATTGCTGGGAAACAACTTTTTTTTTTGGTGAAAAAATCACGTTTTACGGTAAGACTCAATGAAAAGCACTCAAAGCATTGTGCAGATGGATGGATTGAATAGTACTGGCGTCGTGGGGGTGTGTAAAGTAAAAATCTTACATTAAAAACATGTATTTAATAAAAAAAACTTCTGAAAAAGTTGGAACTTTGACCACCAATATCTCCGTAACTAGAAGTTTATCGGGTATGGAACAAAAAAATGATTGCAAAAACGGGAAGAACAAGTGCCTTTCGGCTATGTTAAGGGTCTATTTACACCCATTATATTCTAAAGGCTGATTTGGCAACTATCTGATCATTCAATCAGACAGTTGCCAAATCAACCTTTATACAAATTCCATAAAATTTGAAGCTTTATTCCTCAGACATTGAAATTGTCTTATAGAAAAATCAGCAAAAATGAATGTTGCTTGGCAACTTTGAATGGTGCTTATATTGATTGACTTTCTAAAGATCTTGCTCTGCATTTTCCATCACGTAAGACTTTTAAAAGTTTTCCGTTAAACCGTGGCACCTGCTTAGCCTTCTCCTAACTATGTTACTAAACTAGTACTTTACATAAAGCAACTCCCGATCTGACCTCCACATCAATGTTACTGGGGAACACATAACCTCTTGGTAAGACTGGTTGTTAGACTTTTGGCCTTCTGACGAATCATCATAACCAGCCTGTGACAATAGTTTAATATATTTTGTAGAAAATATTTAACTGTTCATCTGAAGTGTCACATCATAATCTGCTTAGCCTTTTTCAACTGTGTTAGAGAGTCGGCATCAAGTAGAACTGTATCCAGAGAATAATAAAAAAAAAACTTGTGTGAAAGTAAACTTGTAGTAATATTTAATTTATCGTCAATTACAGATGAAGGCGAGAAATTTCGAGAAAGTTGAAAAGGTTAGTACTGTATCAGTGTAAGTTGGTCTTTAATGAATATAGGGGATAACTGTGATAATAGAAAAAAAAATGCCTAAAGCATCACTCATCTGTACATTTGTGTGCTTAAAGTATTAAATAAATATAAAATAATTATAAAGGGCATGTGATCAGTGTGTTCATTAATGAACATAAAAAAGTGATTTATTAAATAAGTTAGCTAATAATATGAAATAAAACGGAAGAATTAAATTGTATCTTTTTTTTCGGTTAGGGCTAATGTGTTCAGACATGTTGGAGGCGAATTTTTGATGCTAATGTTACTTTCTTAGAATAACTCGGAAGCTTTACAGGTCTGCCTCGTTAGTGGTCGCAAGTGCGACTGCTGAGCATGAGGCCCTGGGTTCGATTCCCAGGTCGGGCAAAGTGTTATTGGGTTTTTCCGTCAGGAATTTCTCAGTAGCAGCCACGGAGTCTGGATTTGTGCCTGGTTGATGTCAATAGGCTCACCATCTGTTACATGGGACTTAAAAACATAACTGGCAAAATGTGGATGTACTATTAGGTACACCTCTGCCTAACTTTTCGGGAATTACAGGCGTGATGTTATGACTATACAGGGTCTAATCAAGTTACCTAGCATACGTTTTTTTTTAAATTCATTTAGCAGCAAAACTTGTGATTCGGTAATTCTTTGTATTTTTCAATTACCCGTCTTGTTGAGGTATCGATTTTAGATCACATTTGTGGGGTCCCGCTAGCTAACTTAATTTGAACTCGTATAAGTATATGCCTGGATGTCCACTTGCGTTATACCAGTTATGTTTTAAGCCCCTAAAATAGTCGGTGAGCCTATTATATTTTAATTGTTTTTAATAAACTTTTGCCTCACAATGCCTTTAATAAAAATCTTGAAACAACTAAATTAAACATTTGCAACAAAAGCTCGCTTTTGAAATGTAATAAACCCTATTTCGTGAATTCCTTACTAAAGTAATCTATATCTATACTAATATTATAAAGAGGAAAGATTTGTATGTTTGTACCGAATAAACTCAAAAACTACTGGACCGATTTCAAAAATTCTTTCTTCATTAGAATGCTACATTATCTTTGACTAACATAGGCACCCGTGCGAAGCCGGGACGGGCGACTAGTAAACAATCTTTTCTTATATACGACTCGTCGGTGGCACACTGAGTTTTAGAAACAGTTCAACTTTATATAGCGTCGCCTCTGTCACTCATATACCCATCTATCTCTTTCTAAAACCCAATGTGCCATATAGACACTCGGGTACTTACTATTAAGGGACCGTTTCCACCAAGAAGAATAATCGTCACGCACTTTTTTGATGTCACTGAATAAGGGTCTGTATCCGAATTGCCTTTTAGGTGGGAGCGCCAAGGTAACCTCCGAAATTCAATTTTTCTTGTTTTTTTTTTTTTGCAAATTGCAGGTCAGTGTCAGATTGTATGTTGATGAAAATATGAATCGCGCCAGTAACACGTATGTAGTTACAGAATTATAATCATTAAAATCAGCAATACCACTCTCATTGAATCCCATGAACTAAGAGGGTTGTATTAATGATTTTAATAAGATAAGATGTTTATTTTGCAAATATGGGTATAAACACGGTGACATAAAAATATAAATAGGAACAGCCATATTTTACCAGAAGGCATGCAAAAGTACAAAATACAGTGGAGATAACATAATAACAAACAGAAACAAAACAATGTCAATACTTATAAAGATTGATGTACTATAGTTACAATTTAATTATTAAGAACTTCAAAAAATTAAATTTTAGACTTGCAAATTGCAAAAAACATAAGAAAAATTGAATTTCGCGGCCTACCCTGGCGCTTCCACTTTAAGTATAAAATTCGAAGCAGATAATAAGCGTCTCCTCGCGTGTGCTCGATAATGTCCGAGTGCTCAATGTTATACTTAAAACTAATACTGATAAAAGTTTTTCCCAAAACATAATTAGTATTGAAAGGCCCGCTTACTCCTAAAATCTACCTAATATATTTTTTATACAGGGTGTACCTGTATATAGGGTCTAACTATTCATACACGAAATATTTTCAGGGAATCATCTAACGGCTAAAACAAAGCCATTTCAAGAGATTTTTTTTATCTGAGTATATTTTTTTTATAAAAAATAAATAAATTAAAATTACTTGACCCACAAAATAAATACTGGCTCCTTTTAAGCATCCATTACGCTAGTTTACTAAGTCGTATTTACCTACTGTCATTGTTAGAATATGGTAGTAAAGGTTATATGCAAAAAGTCTCAAAAAATTTTAGAATTATAATAAATTTGTAAAAAAAAAAACACCAAGATATTTTTTTTTCGTTGCTATGGCGACTTATACTTAGAAGTTACTCTTATAGAAGTTACTCTTAAAGTATTTCGTGTATGAAAAGATAGACCTTATATTAGATAGATTTATATAATCGTGCAAGTGGGGCTTAGTGATACATATCCCCTAAGGGACTGCACACGCCGTCTGGGCTTTTGACAGAGTTCCTTCCCCAGCGTACAGTCAGGGAAACGCAATTGTTTACCATCATAAAATGGTCTGTATATTCTAATTACAAGTACACAACTGTCATTCATCTTGTCTGTGTGAAATGGCTATAAATCGACAAAGTTGCGTAGTGTGTCTTGCCGAACGTATTTCCCTGAATGGACGAATACAACTCTGGTGACCCGCAGCCCGACCCCTGAAGATTCATTCAAACCAATACGTACCGTAAAACGGCGTGAACAGAAACGCAGGCGTGAATCGAGACAAAACTTTGAACGGAATTTTAACGTTTTAATGTGGTATATTGCCAAACAGGTCTCTAAATAATTGGGTATAATTAAGTCACTAAAATAGAGTACCTACTTTTTGGTAACATCATCATCATTTCAGCCCAAAGACGTTTACTGCTGGACATAGTCCTCCCCCAAGTGTCGCCACATTGACCGGTCCCGTGCGTCTCACATCTAGCGGATCCCTGCAACCTTTACCAGGGCATCGGTCCACCTAGTAACATAGGTACCACATTAAAACGTTAAAATCTCTTTCAAAGATTTGTCTCGATTCACCCCTGCGTGTCTCTATTCACCCCATTTAGCCAGTTACCTACACATTGCATACAGGCTGCGGACAACAGATACTTCAGAACATTATCTGCCAGTGTCCGGAGCCGCGTCCGCTATTGTCCGTACTGGTTTGGCTAATCCTCGAGTAGTTCAGATATTTTTGATCAGTTTCTTCGTCCTTATTGTTTCGGTTCAAGTTTAGAGAGCTATTCCGCATTTTCAATTCCTATTCATGTACGCATGTTTTTAAAAACGTGTATTTAAGTTATTTTTTGACATGGCCATATTCATGTTACACTTTATCAAGTAAGTTCTTGCGAGTAACTTAGTAAAAATAACGGTAAAAGTAAGTATGTTTTAAACTCTTCTAAATCTATCAACCACTGTTGAATGTAGGGGCTTCCCTAATTGGTGAAAATGGTAATCACAGAGTAAGGCAACACTTCAATATATCTTCACAAAATCTAGACCTCTGCAGGTTGGTTTTCTAATTAACATCACCATTGACAAACCTGACTGTTATAGTTGTTTAATTCCCGAACAAGTCAATCATTGCAGTTCAAACCTTATTTTAATGACATAAAGGAAACATACTACGTCGATAGTTATGTATGAAGCCACGAAGCACTATGAAGGCTTGTTCACGACCGCCATTCCGCCCTCGTTGTCAAGGCCCGTCCGTCGAGACATCCCGATCCATACCCACCGTGCTCCCGCGGTTTGAGGTAGCTTGAAATTCCTCTAATGGTAATATTGTTCTGATCCAGCCTGTGCCTTGCTGTCCTCTCCCAGCGACGCCCTAAGCCAAGACCAGGACCCCACAGGGGTGTCCTTATCGTGCAGTCGCTTAGCTTTTATGCCCCTGGCTGGAGGCCTTATTCAAGGCACCCACAGGATAGTCCGGTAGCAACCGACAACCTAGGTTGACCTGCAAGACGGCATTCAAAACAAACAAGCTTGTTCACGTCGCCATCTTTGCGCCTTGCAGTCAATATGTGTTTATTGACGAGGCCATCAAAATCTTTTCTTCCAACCGCGAGGGAACCGTCTAGGTTAAGCTGTGGGCTTGTAATTTCTTACTATTTTCGGTATTTTTGAAGGGGTGAAGTTTGAACCTACGTTAAACCAACCCTACCATCTTGCAATGTATCAATATCATAATCAAGTTTACATTCAGCAGTGGTTTAAGCGCTTCAAGTACAACAATGACATGATAACATTTTGGCCGGGCAGTTGTTCCAGAGGTGCCTGATGAAGATTCTCAACATAGAGTTGTGGAGGCTGTATCTCAACTATGTCAAGGAGACCAAGTGTATGCTGCCGACTTATAAGTACGTACCAGCTGTTTTTTTATGATTCCCTAGTATCCAAACTACCAGGTCTAGTGTAATATATCGATTAGTAGATGTTATGATGTGATGTTTGTCACATTACGACTGTAATCCCCTAAGGCTAAGGCAGAGGCGTACAGTCAGGAGCACCGATATGTAGGTAAATACTTAACAACTTTTAAAAGTATTTTTCTCCTTCTGTTCTGATTAAAATTTCATGTTTTTACGAACATAGTATTCTGAAAGTCATATTTTTTTTATGAAAAAGATCCTATCTCCTAGTTACAATCGTTATTTCTCGCGAAAATTGCTTTTAAATTTAAGAAAGTTTATACGAATTGGTGTGTTCGTGACTGTACCTAATAGTAATCCCACATTTCGCCAGTTACATTTAAGTTCCATTTAATAGGGGGCGACCCCTTACTATTAACCGGGCATAAATCCAGACTCCGTGGCTGCTACTGAGAAATATCTGATGAAAAAATCAAATAACACTTTGCCCAACCTGGGAATTTAACCCAGGACCTCATAGTCAGCTGTCGCGCTTGCGACCACTAGACCAAAGACAAAGAGGACATAAAAGAAGTCGGTTAAAAATATACCACTTTGTTCCATATGTGGGACAACTTGTGGAATAATCTGATCGATCTTGAGGCCGTAACTCTGCGTTCCCGTTGGCACAGCATTGACATAAAAAAACATGTTAAAGATGTAAATGAGAAGATAGTGAGAAATAGAGACTTCAACATATTTTATGTGAATGATTCGATAGTGAACGCACAGTAACGGCTACACACGATGCGGATTATCGTCAGTCAGTTCTGAAGGTAGATCTGGGGGCCTAAAATGGCTGCTTTAGCAGAATCATAATGAATGATGATGATGATGTCATCTAGCCGATTTCGGCCAAAGCGAATGCATTCGATGGCTTTCTAGGGTGGTTGTCGAAAGCTTTGGTGCTTTGGAGCATGTGCTAGCATATCTAACTTTGGCCAAAAAACTCCGAGCACAAATCGAACGCTTGGATATCATAATAGGATAATAATATAATACAAAACAATAAAATAATACAATAACACAACATAACAACACAAACAACAACAACAAACATAACAACACACAACATAAAACAACAGCAACAAACAACATATAATTACGATACAATTCGTAAAATGGTTACAAAGCGACAATTCATAATATTAACTACGTCTGTGACCATTTTAAGAATTTTAACGTAACCTATTAAGATTCTGTTAACGCGGCCATTTTGGACCCCTCTGACCATATACAGGGATAATTTTCAAAGGTCAAATTTAAAATATTATGATCTCAATAATGAACCGTAATTAAGTGTTAAATATTCTAATTAGTAGCCTTAAATCGTAGCAGAGCCTCGATATTGTTGTTCACCAATAAATATTTTTCAGAGAAAAAATGGCTCAAGCCTACGATTTCGCCCTCGACAAAATTGGTCTGGACATACACGCGTACCCGATATGGAACGATTACATTACGTTTTTGAAGAGCGTTGAGGCTGTGGGATCGTATGCAGAAAATCAGAAGATTTCAGCTGTACGGAAGGTAAGGAATATAACCTTTTTAAGTAAATCTAGACAGCTTACCATACCACTACATATTATACTCGTAAAATACTCGCCGCCGCGTCTCTCTGTCTGCCTGATCGCGATAAACTCAAAAACTGCCAAACGGATGATCATACGATTTTCACAAATATAAGGAGTGATTGAAAAGGAAAATTTTGGTGTTTAATTCGTTATGGTTTTGTGTAAATTCTATTAAATATGATGATAATAGGGTAAATGACCAAAAAAATCTATAAATGGAGACGATACAGTGCGTCGCAAACTCGTGTGACGTCACATTTCGGTACACTTTTTACCGGAAAATACATATCCAATATTTTTCTATAATCTAACGGACTTTTTTGACTTTTTTGACTCAGGAATCATGGCAATTGTTGAAGATGTCGGAAAAAAATGAGACCGACTAAGAGCTGTACAGGCGTGCGCCGCGTAAACCAATAGTTATCTGAAAACAAAATGTACTACGGAATTATTCCTACTAAACTTACACATATGCTCTGAAACCCGTGCAAAGCCGGGGCGGGTTGCTAGTCTATCTATAATTTAAGCATGCTTTACGTAATTTATTTCTTCACAACTGCTCTCAATCGATATCATTAAAAAACCATAAATTATAATTATTTTCCAGGTGTATCAAAGAGCAGTCATCACTCCCATAATAGGCATAGAGACATTATGGAAGGACTACATCGCGTTTGAGCAAAGCATCAACACTATTATAGGTAAAACATTATTTATTAATTAGCTCTTTTATTTTACAAAACTGCACGACTGTGAGACACTTCATGTCTGCGTTGAATTTTATACTTAAAGTCATTACTCTTACAGTTCTTTATTCAGTGAGATTAAGAAATTGCGCGAGGACACCGCCTGATGGAAACTGACCCTAAGTCGTTCCTGCAATGTTCCAAGATACTGGATTATCGCCATTCATTTTGGCTGATGACTGTGTAATGTTCCTAGCGAGCTTGCGAAGCTTGTTAAGGCGCACTCATGAAGAGGAGGGCTGAGTCCCAGCCGTGGGAACATTATAGTCTGATTGTACTCATTATAATTTTTTCCTGCCCTAGACTGCGTTGGTTTAGTGGTCGGAAGCGCTTACTGCTGAGGTCCTTTGTTTAATTCTGGGGTCGGGCAAAATTTTTTTGGTTATTTCCATCAGGAATTTCTGAGTAGCAGCCAGAACCCTGAATCTATTACATGGAACTTGGCGAAATGTGGGTGTAGTAAACATCTCTGCCTAACCCTTTGGGGATTACTGGCGTGATGTTATGTTATGCTAATTTTCGTTGTACAGCCGAGCGCATGGCGATGGAACGTTCGCGCGACTACATGAACGCGCGCCGCGTCGCTAAGGAGCTGGAGACTGTCACCCGCGGTCTGAACAGGAATATGCCGGCCACCCCCCCTACGGCTGATAGGGAGGAGATGAAACAGGTGAGGGTCTTCTTCCTTTCTTCAAATCAGTTTTGAATACATTATTATTTTGCCGAGTCAGTCGCGGTATTAGTGGCGTTTTTAGGTCATTCTATTTTTTTATTCATTTAATTTTAAGGCTTTGACCGAGTGGTGGCCAAAGTTAGGCCAAATAAACCAGGGCCGTCCTAAAGCTCGTTGGGTCGACGATATCGTGAAAGTCGCGGGAAACACTTTGGATAAGTGACGTGCAGAACCGGTTTGACAAAAAAGGGGAGTCCTATTCCCAGCAGTAGGTGATTCCGGGCTGATATGACGATGATGAATTTAATTTGGCCTTGTTCATTAAAATGTTATGAAAATGACTTAGTTTTAATTCCGTAAGTAGGTACAGACTTATGCAAAAATATGCACATATAGGAAGGCAAAATTAACATGCAACGAAATCCATATTCGACAGTTGTTTTCCCCTCCACTGGTCATTTTTAGGAGATACTTATTTTAGTACATGGAGGACTTACAGCTAATAAAAACAAACAAAAAAGGAAACTATAGTCACCAGAAAGCCAATTATAAATCCTCAAGTATTGACTTAGAATAAAAAATTTATGGTGTGAGCACAAAAACAGAAAACACACCGCTTTAATCAAAGTAAGAAGAATATAAATACTTGGCTTGCAATTATATGACTAAGATAATAGAGAAAATAGTAAAATAATAAAAAGAAATAATATATCCTACCGCTAATTGAAAAATTTGAGGCTTAAGCACCTTCTGGCCGAATTCACACTATTGTGAATGGATATTAATATTAATTAATTTTCATGATATATTGAAGTTGCGTGGGACAAGATCTCTTGGAAAACTTAGGAGAGGCAGCCCAGCTGTGGGATAATATGAGCTAGAATATATTGAAACTAAATATTTTTCACATTTAAATGGCAAAATAACGACTGATCCCATAACTAATTTTGTATTAGTCCGTAACCTCCACATTGCTTGCAGGTGGAACTATGGAAGAAGTACATCTCGTGGGAGCGCTCGAACCCGCTCCGCTCAGAAGACACAGCGCTGGTGGCCAGACGCGTCATGTTCGCCATTGAGCAGTGCCTGCTGTGTCTGGCACACCACCCCGACGTGTGGCATCAAGCGGCGCAGTTTTTAGACCACTCTGCGAAGCTGCTGCAGGAGAAAGGGGTATGTAGAGAAAGAAATGAATGAGCCAGTTTCTTCTAGACAAGCCTAGGCTTCATATCGTGCTAGTTGCGGCCATGCGCACATAAATCATATCGTGTATAAAAAAATATTAAAATAATTGGAAAGATTTATGTTGATTCAGGATAATTCAAAGTGACTATCATCATCTGCCTAGCATTTTCTCAACTATATTGGGGTGGGCTTCCAGTCTAACCGGATGCAGCTGAATACCAGTATTTTACATGGAGCGACTGCCTATCTGACCTCCACAACCCAGTTAGTACTGGGTAATACGATACCCCTTGGTAAGACTGGTTGTCAGACTTTTTAGGCCACTGACTACCTAACGACTGTCAAAGATCTACAAATGACACCCGGGACCAACGGCTTAACGTGCTTTCCGAGGCACGGAGGAAACTCGGTATGTAATGGGTTTTCACCCATCCACAGACCAACCTAGGCAAGCACGGCTTAACCTAAAGATCGATCCGAGCAGCTGTTATTATTTAGCCACGAGCTCCTCATAATTCAAAGTGACTAATGAATGAAAAAAAAAACCTATACGAGGCCAGCAAAACTCCTATCTCTACATGATCCTGCGATATTAAGCTACTTAATCATGTTGGAGTTGGTTCCCAGTCTATCCAGATAAAGCTGAATACTACTATTTTTACCCGAAGTGTTATTTTGATTTCCCTTGAAACTGAAAAAATCAAACTTCTAAATTAATGTAAAAAAAGATAAAAAGCTATATTATATATTATCGTTTATACAGCAAAAAACGTATATTTCGACACTCTCAAGGGAATAACGTCGTTTTCGAATGGTGTAATAATACAGTGTGTTTTTCCCAAAATTTTCTAACCAGGAAATATTATTTCTTGGCTAGAAATATTAGTTTTTCAAAATTCTAGTGATTTAGTTTTAGTTATCATCAAAATCGGGCCTGAGACTCCTTCGAGTATTTTTCGCTATTTCTCATAGTTTCGGATTTGGCTATCCACGCCCACTTGAAAAGTTCACCCTGTATACGAGATTACAGGCGTCCTTAGCCGGCGGTGGCCATTAACTATCAGTTGGTCTGTTTGCTTTCCAATAACAAGGACATTTCCCCACTCAGGACTCGAACGCCGCGCGTCTGTTCTCGGACGAAGCCGCCGCGGTGTACGAGCGCGCGACCAGTGGGCCCCTGAAGCAGTCCACGTTGCTACACTTCGCGCACGCCGACTATGAGGAGAGCCGGCTGCATTACAATAAGGTAAGATATCAAAAAGACAGCAAAACATTCGTTTTCTAACCTAACAGACAGATGTGTTGCAAAAGATGTACGTAAGCGACGTGTCGTGAATTACACTCAAGAGGCGCGGCGCAGGCACGCCATTTTTTCGTTTCGTTATAAATTCCACGCCTGCGCCGCGCCTTCACCTTACGCCGTTTCTGTATAATTTGCGCCTAACGGGATGCAGCTGAATACCAGAATGATTGCTTATTTGACCTCCAGAATCTAGTTACTGGGTAATACGATAGCCTTTGGTCAGACTGGGTGTGAGACTGTCTGGTTACTGACTACCTGTAACGACTGTCAAATATCTAAATACAAAATAATGATAAGCCGCAACCAACGGCTTAACGCGCATTCCTCTCTTTGATAAGACCGCCCATTGTGTCCACCCTATGTGAAATGTCTTCTTTTATGTAAATTTAAATTTGTATGGTGTACATAATAAGAAAAAAATCTATCTATCTTACTTAATTTGGACATAATAACTTACTATTTGTTATACTATCCAGGTGCACCAAGTATACACCCGATACTTGGACATGGAAGACATCGACCCCACGCTGGCGTATGTCCAGTACATGAAGTTCGCGCGCCGCGCTGAGGGCATCAAGTCGGCTCGGACTGTGTTCAAACGAGCTAGGGAGGACCCCAGGTAAGAATAATTACATCACATCACGCTTGTAATCCCTGAAGGGTTAGGTAGAGGTTTACTTAATAGTACTCTCCATTTTACCCCAAATAAGTACTATGTAATAGGGGGCAACTGCCCACAAATCCAGGCTCCGGGCTGTTACTGTTCTGGACAATCGTAACGGAGACCAGCTAAATCATTATCATCATAATTTTTAGTTATTTCAAATGTGAGTTAAATAAATACGACCTGGACGCGTACCTTGAGGGTTGGTCGCAGGTGGCGTGGGATAAAAACTCCTGAAAGGACTTGGGGGGGCCCAGCACTGGGACAGCACAGGCTAATCATCATTCTCCTTCGCTTATCCCAAATTATTTGTGGTCGGCGCAGCACGTTTTCTTCTTCCATACTTCTCTATTACTCGTTATCGCACCAGACACCGCTTTTCTCGCCATAGCACTCTCCAAACAGTCCATCCAACATTTCTTAGGACTTCCACAACTCTTATATGATATGCCTTCAAAATTCATACTTAAAAACTTTCCTTACGATGTTTTCTTCAATCCTCCCCATACCAAGACAACCGATTACCACACAATTTTCAGTCACCGGCGCCACTTTCAGACTTCCTCTTATTTATTTTTAATTCAGGTAGATTACCCATAAATTTGTTAGTATATTGACTAAAACACGCAATAAATAACAACAATAAACTTTAACTAGTAATACTTAATTCCCCCGCCGGAGACACCGCGCAACATATACTGCGCATGCGCACTGGTGCCCCATTAGGTGGCCTTCAGTCTCAAGAATGCTCAGGGTCTTATTTACTCATTTCTTATTTTTTTCATTCACTTAACACCACACAGCATTGTCATCTTGCCTTCAGCCCTCACACATCATTTACTTTTTTTCAGCACAGTTTAATAAAAAAAACAATAACAAAATGCGGTTTCTGTTGTCCCCAGATCGCACTACCACGTGTTCGTGGCCGCGGCGCTGATGGAGTACTATTGCTCAAAGGACAAGAACATCGCCTTCAGGATCTTCGAGCTGGGCCTGAAGAAGTTCTCGCACATCCCGGAGTATGTGCTTTGCTATATCGACTACCTGTCTCATCTTAATGGTAAGTCTTATTTTATGGTCTGAGCAACAAATACCTCACTAAAAATTATTATGTAAGGTAGTCAAATGTAATAATGCTTATACTACACTAGCTGCTGTGTTACTGTGTGTACTGCCTGTGTTCTGATTTGTTTTTTTTTGCTCGGCTCCTATTGGTCGTAGCTTGGTGTTATACAGCCTATAGCCTGCCTCGATAAATGGATTATCCAACACTAAATTAAATTAATATTTTTTTTTTTAATTCGAACCAGTAGTTCCTGAGATTAGCTAGTTCAACCAAACAAACAAACTCTTCGGCTTTATAATATTAGTATAGTTTTCTAACACAGCAATACACCTGTAAAGGCGGTCCCTGACCAGTGCATTCGCCTGTAACGTAACAATCCAAGATTTTTTACAGAAACGAGTGGTAGTTACAAATTGTATCGTTACTGGGTGCGCGTTGTAATGCTCGGTTCTCCTCACTCACGATGGTGTAATGCTCGAATCTGAAGTTTTACATCACAGACGAATCGTCCCAGTTAGCAAGTGCCTTTACACCTGAAGGGCAAGGCGTTACTACTGAGCAATGACGTCCGTGGTTCGTTTCCCTGGCCGGGCAAAGTGTTGTCAGGTTTTTCCATCAGGAATTTCTCAGCCACGGAGTCGTGTGATGTGTGTTATGTTATGTTAGTTCAACATAAAACGTGTTTAATGATTTTTGGTACAAGCTGGCCCATGAGTACCAAGTAATACCACTTATTCAACTGTTCCCTCCTCAGAGGACAACAACACGCGTGTCCTGTTCGAGAGGGTACTGTCTTCCGGGAGCCTCAAGCCTGAGAGCCAGGTTGACATCTGGAACAGATTCCTGGAGTTCGAGTCCAACATCGGGGACCTCGTCAGTATCGTGAAGGTGGAGAAGAGAAGACAGGCTGTGCTCGAGAAGGTAGGTCTTCACTCTTACTGAGGTTGGGCGAAGTCATAAGAGCTGTGGTGGTCCGGTGCTAACGGCCACGACTTACGATTTGTTGGTCGTGGCTCGAATCTAGGAGACAGAAGTTCTTTGCGTAGATTATTTCAGCATTACCTTCTGCCCGCGACTCCGTCTGCGTGGTCTTATTCACCGGGATAAAAGGTATCCTATATTATCCAGGTTATAAACTATCTGTAAGCATGCTAATTTTCATCCAAATCCGCCCAGCCGTTTTGTAGAGAGTTGAAGAAGAAAACGTGTTGCGCTGACCCCAAGTAGAATGGAACAAGGCCAGGAAGTTGATGAGTAACAAACATCATTTTGAGCCACTTATAACATCTCTTGTGTATAATTGTGCCTTTTTATGTATTACCCGGATAATAAACGATTTTCTATTTCTATCCATCCATCCTCACAAACTTTCACGTTTATAATATGTAGTATAAATAAGTAACAATAAAATTACCGCTCTCGAAACGGTAAAGAAAAACATCTTGATGACTGGTATGTCTTACTTAGAACCAAAAATTCGAAGACATGTGGGCTGCGCGGTGGATAACAGCCTCGTTCTCAGAGAGATGTGAATTGTGGTGGTGTACCACAGGCACCCGCAATTTTTTTTACTTTCGTTAATAGTAGTAAAGTGGCAAAATTTCAATGTCCTAGGTGGAGTAGATGGCTATGCTCAACGTCTCCAGTTTTAATTTTTTACCAGCTACCCAGCAGTGGGGATATATGCTGATCGTCTGCCTTTTGTTGAACAGATTAAGGAGTTCGAAGGCAAGGAGACCGCTCAACTGGTGGACAGATACAAGTTCCTCGATCTGTACCCGTGCAGCATCGCTGAGCTCAAGTCCATCGGATATACAGAGGTAAGGTATACCTACATATTATTGTGTTGGCACATTTACAGTGGGCCAGTGGCAACGGCCCCGAATTTTTAATTTCTTTGAAAGTGTATTGAAAAGCGCGTTTGATACACGTAGGCGTTTGTTACTGCAGTTCTCAACTCCATAACACCCTCACCTGCCGCTTGGGAGTGAATTCCGCCTCGACTGCAATAACAAAGTTTCCCCACTTGTATCAAAATATACTATTTCTTTCTTGCATTCAATAAAATCGTTTTCTGTACAGGTTGCATCCATGTCAAACAAGTCGTGGGCGCTTGGCGGACCTTTAGCAGGAATATCTCCCGAACTAGCAGCCGTCATACTGGGACAGAAGTGAGTTGAACACAACATCTTTACTATCACGCCAGTAATCTCGAGAGGACAGGTAGACATGTCCAGTCGCGGCAATTAAATGTAAACACGTAGCAAAATTCAAAAGCAATTTTCTCGTGAATAATAACGGTTTGTTCTTGGAGATAAGACCTATTTCCTAACAGTATGGCCGTTTTTTTAAATTTGCTGAATGTATACATTTCATTGCTCGTGACTGTACACCTACATTTCGCCAATTTTGTTCAAGTTCCCTGTAATAGGGGATTAGCTGAGCCATGAACCGGGCACATAGGCTGCGTTTCCACCAGGATGCATAGTGAGGGATGTGTGTGAAAGTAACCAATAATATCGCGAGTTGTAACAAGATGAAAAAAGAAACGTAATATTCCGTTTTGTTTTGAGATTCCGCTTTTTGTTTCATCATCATCATCCACTGCTGGACATAGGCCTCCCCCAAGTGTCGCCACATTGACCGGTCCCGTGCGTCTCGCATCCAGCGGATCCCTGCAACCTTTTTGTTTCCGAGGGCAGAATTAAAATGTAAACAATTTTTCGCAGAGATAACGACCCGAACAAGGACATAGCTCGGCCAGACACAAGCCAGATGATACCGTACAAGCCCAAGGTCAACCCTCTGCCTGGCGAACATCCCATACCAGGTACAGTCATATTATCTTCATCCTTTAACCTTTTCAATGCATACATATTTGGTCCCGTGAGCTAAATCGGAACCATCTGGGTTTTTAAGACATTTCGCAAGACTATTTCACGAGTGTTACCAACAGAAAAAAATATGTATTAAAAAAAAAAAATGTTTATTTAATTTTAACAACGACAAAAATCGCTGTCCAGGAATAAAGTGGAAGGTCAAAGCTAACTCAACAGATGTGACATGACCTTACTATTATAAATGCGAAAATGTGTGTCTTCACAAACATTTATAAATACAACAAGATGGAACAAAAAAAAGTTGACAGGTTGCACATCACAGATCCAGCGCCTCCTTCTATGCGCCAAAGGATTTTTGTCCTGCCTGGCAGTGGCGAAGGTTCCATACAACTCGGTTCCTACCGGCTTCCCTTTGAGAAATGGCACAGTCAGTATTCTATGGATAAATAATATAACCACACTAAACATTTGTAATCCGGCTTACTTCTTACAAAAATTGACCCTTCGCTACTGCTGCCTGGTAGTATTTTACATAATACTTGTTGTTTGTGTTCCCAGGAGGATCATTCCCGATGCCGCCGGCCGCGGCTCACCTGTGCACGCTGATGCCGCCGCCCTCCTGCTACCGCGGACCATTCGTGGCCGTTGAAAGACTCATGCAGCTATTCAACAGGATCTCGCTGCCGGACAAACGTAAATATACACTTGCATGAGATATGGAATGAGGCGTTACTTTGTGGAAATCCATGACATTGAAGTGAAAGCGCCAGGGTAGCGAAATTCAAATTTTCTCACGTTTTTTTGCAATTTGCCGGTCAGTTTGTATTTTGATAAAAATATTTTACGCGAACACTTATGTAGTTACAGAATTATCCCATTCAATAACTATTTAATGAAAAAGTTATTCAACAGGGAATCCTGTTGAATTAACTTTGAGGGTTGTATTGATAATGTTATCAATCAATATGATTATAATTAACTTTAATGATTGAAATAAATTCACGCGACGTCGCGTGATGTGGCAATTAACGTGAGGAAAAAACCAAATTACTGAACCGATTTTGTTGAAATTTCTATGGGGCCAATCTTAGGGAAGCCTCCAGATCTTAGGGGGTCCTTTCACATAAAAGAATAATTTATCAAATCGATTTAGAAATGACGGAGTTATAAGGTAACAAACACACACAAAAAAAAACCGAATTGAGAACCTTTTTGAAGAAAGTCTGCTAAAAATATAAATTTAAATAATCTAAAATATTTTTCAGCGCCAGCACCTACGCAAGAGAATGGTTGCGACACGAAACTGTTCGACCTGGCGCGGTCCGTGCACTGGATCGTCGATGACGAGGGAATCACCACCGTGGCTAGTAAGGTATTAAAAGTACCAGTATACTAACCTAGTTCCCCGTTGAGCTACACGATTACTGACACATGTGTGCACTGATTAAGACAGGTCCGCTCAAATCTGTGTGATTATATCCTCAAAAGATCATCTCAGACGCTAATCTGCGTGCTCCCTAAGACCTCAGAGTTTGTTTCTTCTCAGTTATTATGCCTTGTTCTACTGAGAGCTGAATAAGTGTGGTTAGTCCCTTATGCTCTGTTTGAAATAAATGGTTTTGAGTGACTGATGGAAAACACCGTCCTCCACAACCCAGTCAACTGATATTATATGCGTCGGTCCGCTGTTTTGCGCTTGTGTCGACCTGACCCCGTAGCATGACCACTGACAAGGATTTCTTTGACGGAAGAATCGACAAAATGACAGATAGTGCAAAGAAATCTGTCATTGTGTCGACACAATCTGTCATGTCATGATCATGTTACGGGGGCTGCAACTACTGTCAGAGATCTAGAAATGACAGCCGGGACCAACGGTTTAGTAAATACTGACAAGTAACGCGACGTATCTGTCCCAGGCTCGCCGGCGGAAGGCGGGAGAGGACTCGGATGACGACGAGCTGGGCGTGGCGCCGCCTGCCAACGATATCTACCGGCAGCGGCAGCAGAAGCGAGTCAAGTAGACCCACTCAAATGGACCACCTAACTATAAGCAGATGTATTTTGTATCTATTCTAATAAACTGAAGATTTTTCACAAAATTTGGGTTTCATTTCGAACTAGTTTTTCCCCGCGTGGTAGTTGGAATTTATCCCTCGGGAGCGTATCAGGCAGGATAAAAAGTGTCCAATGTTCTAATACAGGTAATTGTCTACTACCTGTGCGTTTTTTGGAAATCAGACAATTTTAGGCCCGGACGCTAAAACGGAGACGGAGACGAGAGGAGAGATGTGTGTAAACTACCAATAGTATTTCGTTATTTACAGTTCTCGTCTTCGCTTAGTTTTAGCTGAACCGATTGAGCAGAGCAGAGATCTCATATTTGTTTAGGCCAGCCTGTGTACGCGGTGGCCACGCAGGCAGTAGTGCACAGAGACGTGAGCGGCGTGCAGCGCTCGCGCATAACTAGCCGTGAGTAGTCTATACACACATCTGTACTCCGGTCTAGCCAGTAGACAGCTTCGGTGGGTACTTCCTAGCTCCTAAGCATCCCCTCTCCTCTCCGCGTCGCAGATCTCCGCACGTCTCCGCTTTGGTGGAGTCCAGCCCTTAGTATGGCTATTGCTGTCAAAGTACGGTCAGTCGCATCGCAAGTCGGGACTACGAAAATCATGCTTACTGCGCTAAATAATTAAAAATAAAACTAAAATTATATAACTTTTTTTTTTATTGTTCACACTAGCTAATACCCGTTTTATAATGCACTTAACTAAACCGGTGTTTACCGAAAAACCGTTACAACAACACGACATTACACATAATATTAGTAAGAATAGAAAGTTTACAATTTTCGGTAATTTATCATCGATCCTCACGTTACTACCCGTATTTTTTACTCTAGAACCTGTATTTATCGGTCAACCTCTCCGAAGACTATGTCAAGTGTTCCGAGGATGGCGACGATGTCGGCTAGCATGCAGTTCTTTCCGATCTTCTCTAGCGCCGCCAGATGAGCGAAGCCGGGCGCCTTGATCTTGCATCTGTGGAAGTAAGTCAGTTTAAATTTGATAAGGTGGTGTTCACTTGTAGTCAGTCAGTCGCCGATTCTGAGCAGACTCACTATAGCCCCAGTCATCATTAGCCTAGCCTTTTCTCAACTATGTTGCGGCCAGCTTCCAGTGTTAACGGATGCAGTGTGGTGAATACCACTGAAAGCCCCAGTGTGAACGTGATATCCATTTGCGTGTTGTCAGTTCAGTTTAAATTAAAAGTTGAATGTGTCTTGTAAAGTATACAGCGTAACACTCGCTCACAATCAGCGGTTGACATTAACTTTCATATAAATGTGGGCTTAAATGGTTTATTCCCGGTCGTCCCCACCTCGTCGTCCCCACTGGGTACGAATGGGGGAAAATAGTTTCGTTCCTCCCCAGTGGTGACGATTGGAACTATTTATTTTCCACTCGTTCCGCTATAGACCGAGAGTAAAAATGCAGTAATGGGGATTTCAATACGAGATTTCACGGATTGTTAAAATGTTTTAATTACGACTTTCTGACCAAGAGTGAACAATGTTTTTGATTAAAAATAATTTAAAAACACTGAGGCAATTAGTACAGTATTTGTGAATCATAGGTAATCAACGAATTTACAATAATTCTCTCAAAATTATGCATCTCAGATAATTAACTTATTTACACAAATTCTTACAGTTTTAAGGTGCGTATCACAGATAATCAACGAATTAAAATATTTGAATCACTATTTAGGTAGTCAGTACTGCTCTCTAAGACCAACTTACTATCATCTACTCGGTAATTGTAAGTAGTTATGTTCACTCACGCACCAAACTGTACACTATATAAATATTTTAATTGGTTGATAGTGTACAGTTTTAAGGTGTGTGCAACATAACTACTTTTAACTCTCGGTCTATAGCCGAACGAGTGGAATATAAAAAGTTCCAATCGTCGCCACTGGGGAGGAACGAAACTTTTTTTAAACCCCTTAGATTTAGGGCCGGTGTAGATCTGCCAAAGAACGGTTTTGTGATAAAATATCAATTTTGTCACCATTGAAATAAGGTCGACAGCAAATAAACTTCCGACTCACAGCGGACAGACGTATACAGTTAAGTTAGGGATTATCAAGACGCGGGGGAGGTATGAGAGCAGTGGCAACGCTTTTGGGGTCTATGTCTAAGGGGGACTTCTTTCAGCTAAATCATGATGATTGATCTTGTTTGGTTTGTGGGAGAAAAGAAACGGTACGGTATGAAAGATAAAGAAGTAAAAGATAGCATGACGGCTGACAAAGCCCCAAGTAACATGGGACAAGGGCAGGAAGAAGATGGCTGACCGGCAGCAAGACATACCTGTAAGGCTTGGAGCCTCCGTCGGACACGAGGTAGATACCGAACTCGCCCTTCGGCGCCTCCACGGCCGTGTAGGTGGAACCGGGAGGCACCTGGTAGCCTTGCGTGAACAGCTTGAAGTGGTGGATCAGGGCCTCCATCGACGTCTGGAACATATAAGGCAGCGTTTAGAGGTCGACTGACACGGGCAAAGTTATAATATAACATACAGGCTGTAATTTACGAAGATAATGTGTACAAAAGTAAATATCCGCGCGAACCCACGGCCATGTTATAAATCGTTAGGTCCTCCTTACCTTCATCTCCTCGCGCGAGGGCGGCGTGAGCTTGGAGTCGTCGGTCTTGACCTCTCCGGGAGGCATCTTGTTGAGGCACTGGTCGATGATGCGCAGCGACTGTCGCATCTCCTCCACGCGACACAGGTACCTGCGACAGAATCCCTAGCATCACGCCTGCACTCCTGAGAGTGTGGACAGAAGTGTGTCACACCCACAGCACATACCTGTCGTAGCAGTCTCCGTTGGTGCCGATGGGGACGTCGAACTCGAGGTGTTCGTACGCGTCGTAGGGCTGCGTCTTGCGCAGGTCCCACTTGATGCCCGAGCCGCGCAGCAACACGCCGCTGCAACCAACCAGAGCGGCGTCAGTAAAACACTACTGTATGGACCATCCATTACATATAGAGACCCCAGAGCCTCTCGGCTGCCATTTGGAGATCATTGACAAACGGTACGGGACAGAAGCTCGAAAGATTGACGACCAGTGTTACCAAGAGGTATCGTATTAATCAGTTACTTAATTACGGATTGTGGAAAGCAGATAGACAGTCGCTCCATGCAAAACACTGTTTCCGGTTAGACTGGCGACTGACCTCAAAGTAGTTGGGAAAAGGCAAGCAGATGAAGATGCACTAGATCCTGCGCGGTGACGACGCAGATGTCCTTGATCCTCTGCACCCAGATCCTGTTGGTTGTCAGCACGTCTCCCGTCTGTAGCGATTGTCTCACCTGAAGCCGTAATTGAGCGCGTCTTGCGCGGTGACCACGCCGATGTCCTTGGTCCTCTGCACCCAGATCCTATTGGTTGTCAGCACGTCTTCTGTCTCGTCCAGGCGTTCCGAGAATTTCAAGCAGAACTCGTAGATATCGTCCATCAGACCTAGGGGCATATCCTGCAAGGCGTAATAGTAACTTTTTACATATGCCACCCGTTTTTTCGAAGGGAAATGAATACCAACAGAAATTGTCCGTGTAAAGAACCACGCACCATTGGTTTTTTCTTTTATGGGGGTATGTGATGAGGAAAAAGGAAAATTTTGTGAGGAAAGTTTTGAGTATGAATGTGGATGGGTATAAGAGTAGAGGAAGACCAAAAAACGAAGGATGGACTGTGTGAAGGATGATATGGTAAGAAATGAGGTGTCTGATGAAATGACGAGTAATAGAGAAGTTAGAAGAAGTCATGTTGCGCCGACCCCAAATGAATTGGGATAAGGGCAAGCGAATGATGATGAGGAACACTGAACACTATGCACTTTTAAAAAATCTGCGTTCAGCTGAGTACGCGCAGAAAAGGTGTTGCTGGTAAATCGGTGAAATAAGAAGTCTTAGAAGAGTTAAAAGCAATAGGAATTTGCGATCTCTGAGGAACATTGAATGCAGATGATAATATTAGCACTTACAAGAGAAACTCCCCCGGGTCTGATGTAAGCGGCGTGCATGCGCGCGCCGCTGACTCTCTCGTAGAACTCCATCATCTTCTCCCGCTCCTCGAACAGCCAGAACAGAGGCGTCATGGCGCCCACGTCCAGGGCGTGAGAACCCACCGCCATGGTGTGGTTCAGTATGCGCGTGATCTCCGCGAACATAGCTGAAGTATGGGGGTAGGAGGCGTTTATATGGCACAAGTACAAGAAAACAATTTTGGATGAAATGTGCAATTTGGACATAATAAAAAAAAACGATTTTTGGCAAAAAAAAGAAAATAGCCGCCAACTAAAAAATTGGAAAGCGATTTGGGAAGACTTATTGTTTAGGATTTGTTTTTTTTTTTTTGCAAAAAGCTTTTTATTTTATCCGTCTGTTCCGTACGGAACAGACGGACGAAAGCGTAGAGATGTATGAGAATGATATTAATAATTCCTTAAAATCAGCTATACAATGGATGCAGGAAAACAATTTGAAAATAAACTTAAAGAAAACGAAGGCTATACATTTTACGCAACGGTTACCTAGCATGAACCTTAACATACAATATTGCAATGAAAACATAGAAGAAGTTAACACTACAAAATTTCTTGGCCTCCAGATTGATAAAAATCTTAACTGGAAAACACATATTGAGATTTTATGTAAAAAACTTAGTATATCCGCATACGCTTTGCACACACTTTCATTCACATTATATACGGATGCTCTACTTACAGCGTATTATGGTTTAGTAGAATCCCATCTACGCTATGGGCTTATATTTTGGGGTAACTCGACGGAAAAAGAATCAGCATTCAAGTCTCAAAAAAGATGTTTACGAGCTGTGTTTGTTAAGTCGAATCCACATTACTATAAGCGTCTAGCCGACATATTCCCACGCAATAGACGTGACAATGATCAACTTTGTCTCCAATCCGCTAAGACGACCCTAATGCGAAAAAGTGTATACTGTATGGCTCCAGTCATTTTCAACAAAGTACCTAAAAGTTGGAAAGAACTACCTTACTCTATGTTTAAAAATAAACTTCGTACTTTTTTGACCACCAGGGCATATTATAGCGTTACTGAGTTCCTTAATGAAAAAGAATTTGTCTTAACATAGTAGATTCATTTGGAGGTACTTACACAATAATGCTAATTTTACTCCTTAATTTTATATAATTTGAATAACCCATTAGTAATTAAGTATGACAACTTTAAATATTTTGTTATTTTGATTTATTTATTTTTTTGTTTGAGTAATAAATTTAATAAGTTAATAACTTTATAACATTAATAATAATTGTTCGAATTTTGCACGTCACGTAGTGACAAACATGTCTGCACTTAATTCACTTTTATTTTCATCTTGTATGCATTTTTTATGTATGTACACACACATGTTTAAGCAAATAAATAATCTTATCTTATCTTATCGTCACGCAGCGCAGCAGCCAATCGCTTCAGCCACTGCGCCAACCGTTCTGTCCTGTGTATTGTAACTTGAAGTTATTAGCAGATCTCATCAATATAAAGAATAAATTACGTATTATACAACATTAGTTTTAGTATATGTGAAACCTGAAACACGTGTCTAGTATTTTTATGTAAAGAATCTATGTACAAAATTTCAAAACTGTATCATGAAAAATCACAAAGTTATAAGCTTGTTCTGTTACCTAGTTATAAGACGGACGTTTGACGGATTAATCGGTGCACATAAAGAAAAAAGATGACAGCCGAATACATAAGCTCCTCCTCTTTTAGGAGTCGGTTAAAAATATAGGATCAAGTGTGTCTCATAGCCGCCCCAAAAAGATCCAGCAATCATGCCAGACGTACTGAAAGGTGAATCCATAATGTACATGTTTTATACCTTGGTGTAAAGCATGTCAAAAATCCGAATACATGAGACATATTCATCTAGCATCGATTGTGACCCACTCCCTCCCACTGAGAGGAGGCCTGCGTGAGTTATGAGAGCTTTAAGGCCGATTATGTTTTAAACGCGGTAGTAGACATTCATATTTAGGGCCATCTTGATCAAAACGCAACGATTACTTACTTCTAATATACTTCGCTCTAATCGGAACATCGATGTTGAGCAGCTTCTCGACGGCGAGACTGTAGCATTGCTCGTTGCACATCATGGACACGTAGTCCAGGCGGTCGAAGTAGGGCAGCGCCTGGGTGTAAGTCTTGTATTCTATGAGCTTCTCTGTGCCGCGGTGCAGCAGGCCGATGTGGGGATCGGCGGCGCGGACCGTCTGGAAACGTGGAAGGTATTACAGCCTGTCTACAATCTGCCAGGAGTGTGCACAACCAGAGCTAATTATGTTGTGAACCTACCTCTCCATCAAGCTCCAGCACGAGACGTAACACTCCGTGGGCTGCAGGATGCTGTGGGCCAAAGTTGAGCACCATGTTGCGGACTTGCTTCTCTCCAGGAGTGATTACACCTGGCGATTGGACGACATTTCTATATCTATACAACAATCAATAAGTTGCTCCCAAGCCACTTCCGAACTGCAGCACAACGCCCTGGTCTGCGCCTCCCTCATACAGTCTGCTCCAGCCACTTTTCCAAGGTCGTCGGGTCATCTAGCCAGGGGGCTTTCCACACTATGGTTGACACATACTCACACACTCGCCATGGTCATCGTTTTTTAGACAAAGTTGGCCGGCCCAGTGCCACTTCGTAATGGGCCGGCCAAGTTCGTCTTAAACTTGTTTATCTGTACATTGTTGCATTCATACAAAAAACCATATTTGTTATGTGTTGTGTTTTCATTTTGTGTGCAAGTCATTTCCCTGCGACAAATAAATATCTTTTTCTTTTCAATCAAGCAGCGTCGCGCGAGTGTCGAGACGAACTTATCAGTCTTGAGCCGTTATAATTGTAATGCATCTTGGTTAGAGATTTATAGAAAAAGTTATTTAATTTATTCAGTCGCATAAAACCAAAAGCTTGAGGAGGAGCTCGTGGGTAAATAACTCCGCCGCTCGGATCGATCTTTAGGTTAAGACGTGCTTGCCTAGGTTAGTCTGTGGATGGGTGACCACCCATTACATACCGAGTTTCCTCCGTGCCTCGGAAAGCACGTTAAGCCGTTGGTCCTGGCTGTCATTTATAGATCTTTGACAGTAGTTACAGGAGTCAGTGGCTCAAAAAGTCTGACAACCAGTCTTACCAAGGGGTATCGTATTACCCAGTACTAACTGTGTTGCGGAGGTCAGATAGGCAGTCCCTCCATGTAAAATACTGGTATTCAGCTACATCCGGTTAGACTGGAAACCGAATCTAACATAGTTGGGAAAAGGCTCGGCAGACGATGATGATGATAAAACCAAAAATAAGTCAAGTTCAAGTTACCGTGGTACGGATTGTGTTTCAATAGAGAAGTGACTTCGTCCGGGTACATGACGGCTTTTTCGAATTGTTTCACATACTCCGTATCGGGCATCCATCTGTGTGCGTTACGCTGGCTGCTAAAATAAACATTATTATTACAGCAACCTTCTTTTATTCGATATACAGTACTAACGCAGTTATTTTCCAGTATCAACATCACAATGGTCTTCATATTAGTTGCAATAAGGTTTTATTTGGGCTGCAGCCACTGACAAGTCTGTCAATACCACGGCCATCTTTATTCTTGTCACGATAAAGTTGCGATTGACTGACAGAGAAGAACAGAAGAACTGTGAAGTGTAATTACAGTATTGTGCAGTATAGTCCTTGAATGAAATTGACGGGCGCTGTTGGTAAGCATTTGAGAAAATATACAGAAATAACAAGATGGCAGCTTTCGATTCTGTTGAGGCCGTGTACCAAAAGATATATGCAGCATCATATAAGGTAGAAGGGATATCAACGCACACCGTGCAAACCGAGCCCATAGAAATATTTCATCGGTAATTTCAAAAATCTGCTGTTACCTACATGGGCAAAATTCATGGAACATTATTTTAAGCCTATATTGTCCCACTGCAGGGCAAAGGCCTCTCTTCCCTCCATCCACATTTTGCGGTCTAGTGCGATTGTAGGCCAATCCTTTGCGAAAGAGTCCAACTCATCCCGCCATCTCCTTCTGGGCCTGCCACGTTGTCGTTTCCTGCTGTTTAGTATCCACTGAGTGGTAATTTTTGCCCATTGCTCCTCCGACATGCGGCAAACGTGACAAGCCCAGTTCCACTTCAACCTAGTAGCTGTGAGGCCAGCATCAGATATTTGAGTTTTGGAACGAAGTATGGTATTTCTGATGCGGTCCGTAAGTTTGACACCCAGTATACTTCGCTCCATAGTTCGTTGGCAAACCCCAAGTGCGGACTTCTGACGTTTTGTAAGCGACTACGTTTGCGCTCCATAAGTGAGGGTGGGGAGAATGTACATGTCCATGAGCTTCGCTTAAGTGCGAGAGGGAGAGATCCCTTCATCAAATGTTTGAAGTACAGCAGATTTTTTTTAACTTTTACTATGTGGGGGGTCCGGAATGATGTAATGAATATGTGGTAACTGTATGTGCGTCGATGTTCCTTTCACCCTGTATAAATTATAGGTTAATTTGGTGCTACCTTATAATAAAATATTGTTTAAGTGATTGTGCAGTTTTGCATACAAGAATGATACAAGTTGAAAAATTGCAATAAAATGAAATGATAATACATAAAGCATATTCCACAGGACACAGAGACACCACCTTATAAACCAAGTGTACAATTTATGTAAGGTGACTGGTAATTAGTGACCAATACTTAAACACGTGATTGTACTCATGATAACAAAGGTTGACTGGCAGAAAATGCCTATGGCATTAAGTCCGCCTCTGTAGTTTTGTGCTTGAAGTGTTAAATAAATAAATAAATAACAATCAACTTTCCCAGAGAAACGTTTTTTTTAACTCATTCACTTTAATGACAATAACACAACAGCCGTATGAAATTTGCGCGCGCCTGTGACCTATCAGCTGTTATAGCCGCGTAACGCCGGAGCCGTTCTGTCTCATTACTAAAAAAAATGTTTGATTTGTTTTGTTTGTTTGTTGTTTGTTTGATGTTTGTTTGTTGTGTTTATTTTGTTTGTTTGTGTCTTAACCAGTACAAAAAGGGGTATATTTTTTCTGAACTCCATGCCAAAGTAAGCTGCCTTTAATAGCCAATTCTAATTTTTTGTTTTTTAAACTCTTGCCCTACACTAGGAATTTCTCCTGTATCCTGTGCTACTTATATTATAAATTTTGCACACATGACCTGATTAAGGGCATAAGACCTTTATATCCTGATAGGATGTTCCGTTCCTGTGGCATCATTTTTGACCTCCATACAACCAAAACTAAAATACAGTAAATGAGAATAGTATGTAGATTTATTGAAAGACCAGACACTTACATTCTCTTTGCCGCCACACCAATAGATAGCATCCATGCGAAGCCAGGGCGGCTCGTAAGTCAATATCGTAATTACAGAAACTACATAATCAAATACCCCAATCAGCTGAAAGCATACAACACAACAGAGACTTCAATAACGACCAAGTATCCATACACCAACATTTATGTGCTTGTTTTCACTAACGCTAAGCAATACCTATAGGCCTAAATAAAAGTGTGCCTTTGGAATTCATACACTTGGGCCAGCACCAAAGATAAAAATAGAACAGCAAGCTTTTATTTAGACATCCACTTATAGGTGACGCCTGGTGATAGAGAAAACGTGTGTTAGCATACAAATATCAAGTTATAAGTGAGATGGTTCCATTCCATACTTAAGTAAAAAGCAGTCTGTTCACTGTTGAGTAACTAAAGCATTACATATAATATAAATATATATATTAGAAAAATGCAATAAAGAAGAAATGTTGTTGAGATAAAATATTTCACACTGTGGGTGAAGTCAGGCTGTGGATCATAATGATGATGCAGATCTTCAGATTAGATAATATAGTGGCGAAAAGTCTAAAAAAATACAGTTTATTTCCTCTATTATATTATGATTGAAAATTTTACATATTTTCAAGTCTACTTTCATACAGTAAATTCAGTGACTGACGAGGATACGTTTCAAAGTTAAATAAAGGGATTGATCAAAGATGATCACATAACCTTAAATTTGATGTAACTTTACATCACAATAAAACCACAAATTGAGCAATATTTGATATTCTAAAACTACGGACACTCACTTCACATTATAAACAGCTGGTAAATACTTTGCGTAAGCCGCTGTTTGGCCAATTATTTTGGGTTTTTGCATCAAAACACTGATCAAATAAGACATTTTGTGCAGGACTGCGTTCCGTTTTGCGCTAACGAGCTTCTTACTTTGTAAGTTTCGCAAGAAGTTTCGGAACAGGCAATAGTATAAGAATCTCTCTCTGAATCAATAAAGTTCTAGAATTCATTTATGCCATTAAGCTTGTACTTGGACATGCTAGTTTATTCTAAAATCATCTCCATCTGCCAAGTCTTTTACTAAAATATACATTGGAATAATCAGTACGTGTAATGTAACGTGTAGCATGATTGACATTTAAGATCCATTATACGCAAAAAATATGAGTTATTGACTCATATTATAACTACTTATAATCAGACAAACTTTTTTTTTAAGTCAGTCAGTTATAAAACTTGCAGAACAAATATTTGCGTAATTTGCTCATATCGATAGAATTTTTGACTTACAAAAATTGAGATCCAGAGCAGATTGGAGAAATGGCAACAGAAGCTGGAGAATGTTGGCTTGAAAATCAGCAGAACTAAAACGGAATACATGTTCTGCGATTTCGGCGGTCTCTCCAGTTCTGGAGCCATAGCGCTAAGTGGCGCGTTTCTTCCTGTCTGCTCCGACTTTCGGTATCTCGGTTCACTCGTGCAAAGCAATGGCGAAATAGATCGTAGTGTAAAGCACAGAATTAACACGGGATGGATGAAATGGCGGCAGGTCACGGGAACAATCTGCGACTCCCGCATTCCCCTTAAACTTAAGGGGAAGATTTATAAAACAATGGTTAGAGCTGCTGTCTTGTATGGATCAGAATGTTGGGCCACAAAAAGGATGAATGAAAGGCATTTGCATGTGACGGAGATGAGAATGCTAAGGGGGATGTGTGGTGTTACGCGAATGGATAAAATAAGAAATGAGTATATAAGAGGAAGTTATAAAGTGGCGCCGGTGACTGAAAAGTTGTGTGGTAATCGGTTGTCGTGGTATGGGCATGTGATGCGGAGGAATGAGGAAAATGTTGTGTGGAAAGTTTTGAGTATGAATGTGGATGGGTATATGAGTAGAGGAAGACCAAAGAAACGATGGATGGACTGTGTAAAGAATGATATGGCAAGAAAGGAGGTGTCTGGCGAGATGACGAGTAATAGAGAAGTATGGAAGAAGAAGACATGCTGCGCCGACCCCAAATGAATTGGGATAAGGGCAAGAGAATGATATGATTTTGACTTACAAAAATTGACGAGCTCTTGTCACCGTCGGCGTTCCAGCTGTATGTATTAGAACCCAATGATATTATGGTGCTCTGTGACCCAATGGCTTGGTGCATGACGACGGCAAAAGACCGGACGGCATGTATTTGTCTCCATTACCTATATATAAAAGTACTCTGTGGTGTCCATGGAAGACGAAAAATGAATGATGTAACCAAGGTTTTGTTAAAGTATTCTGATTTAAAAGAGTGTCCATGGAGTTTCTTGCCCGTTCTTCTCCATAGAGATCTACGTTAGGGAATGGGCAACTACAGTACTTTCACAGTTTTTGTGCCTTGTGACTGGGACTGTAGCTTTATTTTACTGTTGCCTTTGTTTCGACAATTCAAAAGTGCCTGTAACTGGCCTACTTGAAATAAATGCTTTGATTTTGATTTTGATTTTCGGGTTTGCATGCTCTTGAGTCATGCGCCATCCCATCTTACTAGATAAGTGTGTTCTACTCGTGCTGCGCGGCGGCTGCGGATAACCTCTAGCGGCGCGGCCTGTGTATTTTATAAAAAAATATCACCCTTCTTTGTGTCACGCAATCGGGTAAAAAGAGAATCATCGACACGACAAAGACAAAGAAAAGCGTTGAGGAGTGTTTTGATCCTGTGGTTTAGGTTGTTATAACTCTAAGTATTTATTTTTTATTTTTAAAGTATTTACAGAAAAAAAAATAAGTATAAAAGTTCGTTTTAAAAATAACGAGGATGTTAAGTTAACGAAACTCCGAGCTGTCAAATTGTTGACATATTGACAACATTTGACATATCTGTCTCACAATTTTCGACGGAAAACAGTCCCGTCAAAAATGGCCTCTTTAATTAATGTTTTGCTGCGAAAATCCCCAAATTTGGGCCAAACAGCTGCCCTCACTAAGAATTTACCAGCACTTTGTAATGTGAAGTGAGTGCCCGTTGCATTAAAATATCATTTATTGCTCAATTTATGGTGTAAAAGTGATATAAAAATTATGTAACATAGATTTGAGGTTAAAAACTTAACAAATCCTTTTATTTTGTTTTACAAGCGTTTTCTTTGCAGTATAAATATAGAGATAATTGAATGAACTTGCCAAAAATAGTCTTAAAAAACATAAAAAGTCATTTTGCGCTTCAATAAAAACTGGAAGAAAGACCTATATTTTTTTAAATTTTCTAAGTGCTAGTTTATATATGAATAATCGTAATGTCTTGAAAAGATCGCTTTTAGCGATAAGACCGCCCATTGTGTCACCCTATGTGAAATGTTTTCTGTTATGAATATTACTTGCATGGTGTACATAATAAAGAATATTATATGCTATAGCAAGCAGCAAGCATCAATTAAGGGATATAATTGTGTTGATTTTAAGCTAAAGAAGCTTAATAGGCCAACACATAGTCTGGTTAATTTTCTAATGCCACTTATGTTCCCAGAAAGCGCTATGGAGTGGTGAAAGAAAACATTTAATAAACATATTGAGTATTGAGGGGCCCATGTCTAGATATATCTAAGTTCAGTTATTTACCTTCGTCCTCATGAAATTATTATAAAAATATTACTTCCCAATTTGAATTGGATTTTGTTAACAATTTAAAGGGTTTGTTTTGCCTGTAACCCTAATTGTTTTCTAAAATAAACAAAGCCTAGGTTACTCCTTATAACATCAGCTATCTGCCAGTAAAAGTCCTGTCAAAAAAAAATATTACAAATTGGGCCTGCTCTTGACCTTGATCACACCTGATGGAAAGCGATAGATGAGGTCTACGATGGGACGAGCGTGCTCAGAAGATGCCTGTTCACTCTTGCTTTGAAGGCTGACGGGTTAAATGTGGGAGGGAACACAGAGGCCGGGCAGAGAGTTTCAACATTATAAACATAGATGAGAAGAGCTGAGTACGACTCGTCGGGATATTAACCAAGTGTGGATGGTACACCGCAGAGCATCTGATAGTCCGGTGGTAAAAAGGTGATGGTGGGATCAGGTCGTGAAGCTCCCTTCGCACACTCTCCGAAGTACAGCCTGTAGAACACCGACAGGCAGGCAACATTACGCCGATGAGCTAGGCTGTGAAGCGTAGCTGCCAAAGTCTCGTCGCAGAGCTAAATGACTTACATTTAGCTCTGTGTTCCACCAAGTCAAGTGCAGCAAGCTGGTATTTTGCTGGGTCATCCCACAAGTGACTGCAATACTCCATACAGGAACGGACCTGTGCTTTATACAAACTTAAATGCTGTCCAGATGTGAAGTATCGCTTCATCTTATTCAGGATGTCCAGCTGTAGCTGCGGTCTGAGCTTTTGACTCGATGGTTGAGCCAAAGTTGAGATCCGATGTCAACTCCATGCCCAAAAGCTGTAGGCGGTCGGTAACTGGTTCAGATGCACCTCGGAAAGTAGGCTAATGCTCAGCAGTCGCGATTGCGACCACTAAACGAACGAAGCAGACCTGTATTGTTTAATTAAATCCATTTTTTTATCTGTCTGTCCACTGTTGTATTTTGGAAGGATCATAATAGTAACTTTTTCTTAAATTTTTACCTTACAGCAGTCAGCGCAACGCTCACAGATGGATGCCGGATACAGAGTACGTAAAGCAATTCGATGGAGCCGTTATGTACCCTGATGAGATCACCTCTCTGTTGAAACATCCACCATACCACAGTAAGTGAATATTTTACTACACCATCTGGCTTGCTGGATAAAGTCTTCCCCTTTCTCCACCTCTCTGTCTTGTGCCATCTTTGACCATAGTGTCATCCATTCCCCAGGTGTGATCACACCCGGAGAGAAGCAAGTCCGCAACATGGTGCTCAACTTTGGCCCACAGCATCCCGCAGCCCACGGAGTGCTACGTCTGGTGTTGGAGCTTGACGGAGAGGTAGGTTCATAACGTGATCAGCTCTGGTTGTGCATACTCCTGGCAGATTGTAGACAGGCTGTAATACCTTCCACGTTTCCAGACGGTCCGCGCCGCCGATCCCCACATCGGCCTGCTGCACCGCGGCACAGAGAAGCTCATAGAATACAAGACTTACACCCAGGCGCTGCCCTACTTCGACCGCCTGGACTACGTGTCCATGATGTGCAACGAGCAATGCTACAGTCTCGCCGTCGAGAAGCTGCTCAACATCGATATTCCAATTAGAGCGAAGTATATCAGAAGTAAGTAAATAGTGAACAATTTATGGTACGGTATGCAAGCTCATATTAACTTAATTAAGTCTGGCAACCACTCTTACCAAAGTACTAACTGGGTTGTGGAGGTCAGATAGGCAGTCGCTCCATGTAAAATACTGGTATTCAGCTGCATTTGGTTAGACTGGAAGCCGACCCCAACATAGTTGGGAAAAGGCTAGGCAGATGATGATGCAAGCTCATATTGAATTAGCTAGCGATATTCCATAGTCGTGATCATTACTATTATTTTTGTTGGGGTCCAAGATCATTATTTGAAATATCTGTTTAAGACACTGGTTTTTTTTGCGTCGGTACCAATCGCGTCCGTAGAGTTTCGCAAGCTACTTTTATTTGACCCTGTACCATCATAACATGACGCCTGTAATCCCCGAAGTATCAGGGTGTATCTAATAGTGCACCCGGGCAGCAGTTGCGTTTCCTGTTCCCATCTAAATGCTAAAAAACCTAAAACATCTTCAGCTCTCTTCGCCGAGATCACGCGTATCCTGAACCACATCATGGCAGTAGGCACCCATGCCCTGGACGTGGGGGCCCTGACTCCCTTCTTCTGGCTGTTCGAGGAGCGAGAGAAAATGATGGAGTTCTATGAGAGAGTCAGCGGGGCGCGCATGCACGCCGCTTACATCAGACCCGGGGGAGTTTCTCTTGTAAGTATTAGCATACCTTTTTAAGTTTTGACTTTGTCGTAGTCAGGTAAAACTATCCATGACAGAAATCTATACACATAGTAATATAAAAACGAAAGTAACTCTCTCTGCAACTCTTTCACGCCTCAACGGCTGCACGAATTTTGATGAAATTTGGTGCACAGGTAGACGGTGGCCGTGTTCCGAAGTACTCCGAACCCACCTGTGGGTGGCCTGGTGGTCCAAGATCACAGGGCCCCCAGACATTACTTATTGTCTAATTACAAAATGTGTGGCATCGACTACTGTTAGTATGTACTGTGAACGTACGCCTACCAGCAAACGGCAAATACGGCAAGCCCGAGTGCTGATTTTTATATATGTTGCAGGGAAAATTGTTAAAAAAAAAAAGTTGCTGCCAGACACTTCCCGTTGGCGGAAATTTCTGCCAGACGCATAAAGCTCGGAAAAAATAACATTATTTTATTTATAGTCAGGGACTACTACTACTTTTTTATTTGATAGTCAGAGAGTTATTTTTATATTCATTGTGAGCAGCCAGTCGTCTACCTGTGCACCAATATGATACATTTATCCTGGTAGAACGTTCCTGTGTTTCCCACCTCTAAGTAGGTTCAGCTGCAGACAGAAGCTTGTTGCTTATAAAAAGAAAAATCCTGGCACTCTTACTGACTGGTTTATCGACGCTTAGCTCAAACCCTTGGATCTGGAACAGCGTTTTCCATAAAAGTACTCATCCGATTTCAAAAATTATTTCACTGACGGCCTGATCGAGCTACACTCGATGGCCATGTGATGTTTCTTCAACGTTGTCGCGGGTAGAAGCCGGTGTATGATAAAATATTGGGATTTCTCGTTGCAGGACATGCCTCTAGGTTTGATGGACGACATCTACGAGTTCAGCGCGAAGTTCGCGGAGCGCCTGGACGAGGTGGAGGACGTGTTGACGACCAACAGGATCTGGGTGCAAAGGACCAAGGACATCGGCATCGTCACCGCACAGGACGCGCTCAACTACGGCTTCAGGTGAGATTGGCGCTACAGACAGGAGACGTGCTGACGACCAACAGGATCTAGGTGCAGCGGACCAAGGACATCGGCATCGTCACCGCGCAGGACGGGCTCAACTACGGCTTCAGGTGAGGCAGACGTTACTGACAGGAGACGTGCTTACGACCAACAGGATCTGGGTGCAGAGGACCAAGGACATTATCATCTGCCTGTCTTTTTTTAACCACGTTGAGATCAGCCTCCAGTCTAGCCGGATACAGTATAATATCAATGTTTGCATGGAGCAACTGTCTATCTGCCTTTCACAATCCAGTTACTGATTAATACGACACCTCTTGGTAACACTAGTCGTCAGTCTTTCGAGCTTCTGTCCCGTACCGACTGCCAAAGATCTCTAAATGGCAGCCGAGAGGCTCTGGGGTCTCTACGTAATGGATGGTCCATACAGTAGTGTGTTACTGACGCCATTCTGGTTGGTTGCAGCGGCGTGATGCTGCGCGGCTCGGGCATCAAGTGGGACCTGCGCAAGACACAGCCCTACGACGCGTACGAACACCTCGAGTTCGACGTCCCCATCGGCACCAACGGAGACTGCTACGACAGGTATGTGCTGTGGGTGTGACACACTTCTGTCCACACTCTCAGGAGTGCAGGCGTGATGCTAGGGATTGTGTCGCAGGTACCTGTGTCGCGTGGAGGAGATGCGACAGTCGCTGCGCATCATCGACCAGTGCCTCAACAAGATGCCTCCCGGCGAGGTCAAGACCGACGACTCCAAGCTCACGCCGCCCTCGCGCGAGGAGATGAAGGTAAGGAGGACCTAACGATTTATAACATGGCCGCGGGTTCGCGCGGATATTCACTTTTGTACACATTATCTTCGTAAATTACAGCTTATATGTTATACTATAACTTTGCCCGTGTCAGTCGAACTTGCGACCTCTAAACGCTGCCTAATATGTTCCAGACGTCGATGGAGGCCCTGATCCACCACTTCAAGCTGTTCACGCAAGGCTACCAGGTGCCTCCCGGCTCCACCTACACGGCCGTGGAGGCGCCGAAGGGCGAGTTCGGTATCTACCTCGTGTCCGACGGAGGCTCCAAGCCTTACAGGTATGTCTTGCTGCCGGTCAGCCATCGAATTCCTGCCATTGTCCCATGTTACTTACGGCTTTGTCAGCCGTCATGCTATCTTTTACTTCCTCTTCTTTCGTATCGTTCCTCACACAATCCAAACAAAATCCATAATTTTGCTGAAAAATGTCCCATGCTGTGCATAGGCTCCCATAAGCGTCGCCACAACAGTTCTGAGCTCTTTGTTTAAAGCGGATCTCCACGACCTTTGTCTGAAGGCAGACAGGTGGCACTCACGTACTACCGAGCTCACTGACGGTCGACCAATTTTTCACCTTATAACGTAGAGCATAAGGGTGAAAAGTGGTAGACCGTTAGCGAACACTACAGTCACGTGTAGTCTTCTCTTTTGGCAACATAGCATGCTTATAATCCATGAATTGTAAGACAGGTGTACATACAGAGTGTAAACAGACCCTTCACGAAGCCGTCAACCAAGCATTCTGTGCATCAAACTCAAGTAACTTCTAAAAAATTATGGCTGGGAAACGCCTTTTTTTTGGGGTGAAAATCACGGTTAAGGTGGAAGCGCCAGGGTAGCCCGCGGAATTAAAATTTTCTATGGTTTTTTGCAATATGCAGGTTTCAGGCTATATGTGAAACAAAATATGATTCGCGACCGTAACACGTGTGTAGTTACAGAATTATAATCATCAATACAACCCTCTAAATTATTTAATCCCATTTAATGACTATTTCATGAAAAACTCATTCATTCCTGGTTGCTGGCAATAGGCTCGCCCTCAATTACATGGGACTTAAACATAACTGGCGAAATGTGGGTGTACTATTAGGTACACCTCCGCCTAACCCTCCGGGGATTACAAGCGTGATGTTATGTTATGAATCTAATTTATTTCCACAGATGCAAGATCAAAGCGCCCGGCTTCGCTCATCTGGCGGCGCTAGAGAAGATCGGCAAGAACTCCATGTTAGCCGACATCGTCGCCATCATCGGAACGCTGGACGTCGTGTTCGGGGAGATTGACCGATAAACAAGATAGAATCTCGCCGCAAAATACCGGAATTAAAGTATAAACCGTTAAAATTACCGAAAATCATAAATGTTTGCTCTGTCATGTCAAATGATGCCGGTATACTGTTTTCGGTAATTTACGGTTTTACGGTAAAAACCGGTTTTAGTTAAGTGCAAACATTCTTAGTATAAAATGTCAAAGTGTAGATTCCTGTGTACATTTTTTAAGTTTTAAGCAATAAATTATTGTTATATATAATTTTTAAGCTTATTTGTGTAAATAACCGGTTATTTCCAACGATCCCTAACGTAGATGTTTGCGATTAATTGTACCGATAAAAGGAAAATAATAAAAAAAACAAGTTAAGAAGCAAATTACAACTGGGCGTTTTTAATTACAAAAAACTTTCCCAAGATATTGTGTTTGTCTGTTTTTGTCTGTTCATGTAGCAGCAGCGGAACGATTTATTATTTTCCATACAGATACAGAGTCTATGGATCGGAGAATGATATGGGCATTAGTCCCACTTACGGCGCTGGCTATTAAGGGTCAATTCAGACCGAACGGAAAAATGCTCGCAATTTACTGGCTGCATAAAAAGTAGGAGCGTATTACCAATTGTTTAAAGTAGAAAATTGTATGAATATCGCCGCGGACATCAAGCGTCGCCTCGTGCATTGTCGTGACTCATTGGCACGCCTTTAAGCAATGGTAATAAGGTCCTATTTTCAATGCAGCTAGTAAATTGCTCGTGTATTTTTCCGTTTTGTCTGAATTGACTAACGAGGAGTGAGTAGAGTTTCTTGACGGATTTCTCGCCGGCGGTGTGAACAGTTGGCGATCAACTATTAACATTTTGAACGCCAGAGCATAAACGCACGCACGCCAAGCCACAATTTCACCTACCATTTTGTCACATATTTGTGTCGTTTGGCGTACAGGGCACGCGATTGCTTGTCACGTATATGTGACAATGGTGTTCAAACGATTAATATTTCTATCTCTTACTGACTCAGGACCTACAATTAATGTACTTTTCGAGAGCTTTCGTCATCGTCGCTGCGACTACTTAATAGATTTGTTGTTTTAGCAGTTTCCAGTAAGTTGGTTAAAACCATGACTTTTTTATTTTCTAACAATATAGGGTGACTGGTAATTAGTGACCGATACTTAAACACGTGATTGTACTCATGATAACAAACAACTTTCCAAAAGATTTTTTTTTTCAATCTATATTCATTCACTATCACAATGACACAACAGCCGTATGAAATACGCACGCACGCTCCTTCGACCTATCAGCTGTTAGCCGCGTGACGCAGTTTTGTCTCATTACTATCGTACCGTGCAGCAGTGGGTAGGCAGAGCACCCGCGCGGCTCGCGCGCTCACCTATTTCATACGGCTGTTGTGCTTTTTTGATAGTGAATGAGTATAAAATAAAAATGTTTCTTTGGGAAAGTTTTTTGTTATCATGAGTACAATCACGTGTTTAAGTATCGGTCACTAATTACCAGTCACCCTATACAGGATGTAAACAGACCCTTCATATAACCGTCAACCAAGCATTCCGTATATCAAACTAAGTAACTTTACGCAAAAATTATTGCTGGGAATCAACTTTTTTTTTGGGGAAAAGAACGTTTTACGGTAGGACTCGATGGAAAGCAATCAAAGCATTGTGCTGATGGATGGATTGAATAGTACAGGGGTTGTGGAGGTGTGTAAAGTAAAAAAATTACATTAAATATATGTATTTAAAAAAAAAAAAACTTGTTAAAAAGTTGGAACTTTGACCCCCAATATCTCCGTAACTAGAAGGTTCCGTATGGTCAAGAACAAAAAAATTATCGCAAAGACGGGGAGAACAAGTGCCTTTGGGCTATGTTAAGGGTCTATTTACACGATCTCCGGCGAAGCGGCTAGCCTCCTTGCCGGATTGCCGCCATGGGATCTGGAGGCGATAGTCCTCGCACGCCTGCACGAATGGCGCGCGGAGGCACTACGTCGGGAGGAAACTCCGCTGCCGCGGCAAATTGCCGCTCAGCGGACAGACCTCCGGAGTGATCTCATGGCGACATGGAGAGAGCGACTGTCGCAACCCCGTGCAGGGCACGCCACCATAGTGGCGATAAGTCCCCTCTTTGAGGAGTGGCTAGAGAGGCGCCACGGCGCCCTCACCTACCGCCTGACGCAGGTCCTCACCGGACACGGTTGTTTCGGGAGGTTCCTGCACCGAATCGGGCGGGAGGAAACGCCCGGGTGTTTCCACTGCGAGGATCGTCCGGAGGACACGGTGGAGCACACCGTGGAGGTCTGCCCCGCTTGGGCGGAGCACCGCCGTGTCCTTGTAGCGGCGATTGGCGGCGGCGATCTCTCGCGTCCGGCCCTGGTTCAAGCCATGGTCCGGAGCGAGAGGGAATGGGAAGCCGTCACCACCTTCTGTGAAGCAGTCATGCTAGTGAAGGAGGTGGCGGGACGTGAGAGGGAAAGAACCTCACGTCCCAGCCGCCGCGGGAGACGCCCTGGGCGTCGGGGGTCACGTGGTGGCTCCCGGCCACCGTAGGCGCGGGCCTGTGGACGGCAAGTTATGGGCTAGCTCGCCGTCCGGCCGTCTTATGACGACAGGCCGTGTCGACGGCGCGTTCGTGTTCCACGTGCGCCTCAAAGAGATGTCAGCAAATAAGTAGGGGTCCGCAAGGGCCGATGCCTACCAGGGCTGCGGGACTGTTCGAAAGAGATACCGTGGCCCTGGAACACAAAGGGCAAAGAAGGAACATGGATGGGTTTTAGTCAGTACAAGTCTGACACTCCCTTCCGCTCCGCCCAGAGTGGGGGGGGTCATTTGATGATTTCCCATCCGGAAAAAAAAAAAAAAAAAAAAAAAAGGGTCCCTTTAGAGTGATGCAACAATAAAAATCATAAACAAATATTTATTTGCAGTTCATTAAAAATAAATTGGGTGGCTGGATTTTTTTGACCACTGGCTCGGGTAAAAGCTACGGTTACATTAAATATTTATAGTAACTTAGAATAATCACAACCGGCAGAATCAACGCCTTTGCTGGACTGCAGGTTACACCAATATTGGTATTAAGTTTCATACTTAAATATCGTGTCTCTGTTGGTTCTGAAACGAAGTAAAATAAATAATTATTTATTTTATAATCATTAATCATGAGTTTCGTGAAAGCAGAGAAAGATCAGTCCTATACTAAAGTGTCGATAGTCGCTATTAGCTTAGAGCGGTTCAGACTAGCGTATTTTTCGACGCGTAAAAGCTACGCGCGTACACGTGCGCCACATGTTGCTCTTTAAAAATCTGTCAGTATTAATATGTCAAAATCTATCGCGGCTTCCGTTTATACGAGCTTATAAGCGCTTCAACGCTCGTACGAGTTGCTCATGTAGCAAAAGGCTCGCGCATACGCGCCTACACGCTCTACAAAAAATGAGCGTATAGGTACGCTCCGAAAATATGCTAATCTGAAACCGCCCCTAATAGTCAAAAGCCCCGACCTACATCGGAGGCTCTCGCTTGGCAGCTAGATCAAGGGCTTGATTCAGAAAGTAGTAACTCTGGACACGGCACTCTTGAGAGAGGAACCTCCTAACAACACTTAGGAGGTTCCTCTCTCAAGAGCATCATCAACTATTTACCTACACTAGCGCAGAGAAGTTGTGATTTATCGAAGTAGAAATAATATTCCTATAGACCGACCGCTTTAATGAGTCCTCCGCCTTGCCCCATCAAATGCACATTAAGCATCCACAAAGTCCTAACAATATCCCACAGGTTATTTGCTTGAAAATAACCATAATCCACGTAGGTATTACGATACTAATTGAACCAATACGTGATCAACCTTTAGAATATTCCATTTAAATTGATACCTTCGCGAGGACTCATTAAAGCGGTCAGTCTTTAGTAGCTAAGTAGTGTATGAAAAAAATACAAACCTACTTTGTTCTTTATGGTCGTTACATCAACATTTCGTGAAATATACCGTGGTATCTCTTGTGTCAAGATTTCTGGAGTCTGTGACATATTTTTTACATTAAAAATATTTTCCCAGTAACGAAATCTCTGCTTAATTAGTTCTTTGATATCGCGAGTTGAATTTCCCTTGTCGCAGCTTTTGCCGTAACATCTGGTCGCACTCCATATGTGGAAAGGCATTTTCTTTTCTGCAAATAAGTCTTGTAACTGTACAGTCTATTCACAGCTACAGGATGTAAACGGACCCTTCACGAAGCCGTCAACTAAGTTACATAGAATAGAATAGAAGACATTTATTTCAGACGTAATCCATATACTGTTAGTACCACAGAAAACCTTATAAAGCTATTGTTAGTACATACATAAATAAACCTACAGAAAAAAGCGGCACCGCACAGGAGCGCCAGTTTATGCCAAGCCCTGTACGCGACCAACCGCAGTGTGTAGTCGCATCCAGTGCCACCACATCGGCCAGTCCCAGCGTCCCTCGAACACGCTCAGAAGGCTGTTCGAGCTGGCACGCATGGAGCTGAATGGCATGATGACCACGTTTGTATATAGACGCCAGCACATCAAACTACCCGAAATTGTCAATCCCAATCAACCTTGAATCTAATAATTTAGCGATAAATTTGAAAATTTTATTTATTTATTAATTTTTTTTTTTTTTTTAATAATGTTGCCCCACCCTAGGAATTTCTCCTGTATCGTGGTTGCGTTTACAAACATTTAAGCTCACATACACAAACAGCCAGACCCGGAACAACTACCTGTAGGCCATACAAATATTTGTGTTTGTTTGTTTTGTTCAAAATCTATTAATGAAATTTGACACGGCTTTTTTTTGGGGCGTAATTCACGATTTATGGTAGGACTCACTGTAACACACTAAAAACATTTTGCTAATGCATTTATTAGTACAGGGGTAAGGGAGGTGGGGGCTGGGTATGGTTGACAGGGTTTACCTTTGCAGGATCTATTTGTTAAATTAACATGAACGTAACAGCGCTCTTCAACGCAAGTGTCGATTACTGAAACAAAAGTTTTTTTTAAGTAAAATATTATAAAAAAACCTTGTAATAAAAGCCTTTCTTACACTGACTGCCTGTTTCTGACTTGATTATGTAATTGAAGTTTCGGACTTATATCTTCAATTTTAAGTGATACTTTACATTTGTAGCGACACTACTAAGAGTACTACAGCAACATAGAACAAAAATTACTACAGCGCCATCTATGACACAGACAATGAACTCATTGCGAAATACGCCTAAATCCTACATCGTGCAAGAAAAGTTATTCGCGACTTAAAGACTATATAGAAATCCGACAACAACTGTGGGGCAGTAGCCCACCAGACATAACACCCGTCTGGTCGGAGGATCCTCCGTTTTCTATGGAGGATGAAGAACTTTACACCCTGTTCTCCAAACCCCCAAACATTGAAATAAACCCTTTAAGGTTTATGCAGTTCCCTAATCGAATAGGTACTTAAAACAGAACAGTAATACGGTCCTATTTTCAATGCAGTCTTTAAATCTGACCTTTAACATAAGTTCTGACAAAAGTCTGATGTACCACAGTAGCGAAGGGTTAATTTTTGTAAGAAGTAAGCCGGAGTACACATGTTTAGTGTGCTTATATTATTTGTCTATACAATACTGACTGTGTCATTTTTCAAAGGGAATCCGGTAGGAATCGAGTTGTATGGAACCTTCGACACTGGTGTACTATAGGTACACCAGTGCCCACTGCCCAACCTTACAGTAAATTACAGGCGTGATGTTATGTTATTAGTCTTACATTCAAATCCCGTGGCATTTATCATGTCAGACGATATTCCTTCTAGTATATTTTGTTGACACACGCCTGTGTCTGTTTGCAAAGCGACCTTCACAGATATTCTATAACACTTCAATGATTCTTTTTTGACAAGGATGATTCTTGATCCGCTGTATACGTCAGTTATTGTCCTTTTGCCAAGGACATCTGGAAAGAATTAAAAAGTTAAATAAGTAATTATTGTTATTTGAGACGTGATCGTCGTGTTCGTTTTGTACACAAATGAATCGTCGCGCGTCATATCGACTGATAACCAACAGCTCCGGTTTTCTGAATGATGCGGACGAACCGTGTGGACCGGACCAGTGGTGTCGGGTTCCTTAACAACTCCAGTCCTTCCGGCATTCCTTCGGAGATTCAGAAGAGCATTGTACGATCATTCAAAAATGGCATAGTCCTATTATCCCAATTCATTTGGGGTTTTTTTTTTTTTTTTTTCCGGATGGGAAATCATCAAATGACCCCCCCCACTCTGGGCGGAGCGGAAGGGAGTGTCAGACTTGTACTGACTAAAACCCATCCATGTTCCTTCTTTGCCCTTTGTGTTCCAGGGCCACGGTATCTCTTTCGAACAGTCCCGCAGCCCTGGCAGGCATCGGCCCTTGCGGACCCCTACTTATTTGCTGACATCTCTTTGAGGCGCACGTGGAACACGAACGCGCCGTCGACACGGCCTGTCGTCATAAGACGGCCGGACGGCGAGCTGGCCCATAACTCGCCGTCCACAGGCACGCGCCTACGGTGGCCGGGAGCCACCACGTGACCCCCAACGCCCAGGGCGTCTCCCGCGGCGACTAGGACGTGAGGTTCTTTCCCTCTCACGTCCCGCCACCTAATTCACTAGCATGACTGCTTCGCAGAAGGAGGTGACGGCTTCCCATTCCCTCTTGCTCCGGACCATGGCTTGAACCAAGGCCGGACGCGAGAGATCGCCGCCGCCAATCGCCGCTACGAGGACACGGCGGTGCTCCGCCCAAGCGGGGCAGACCTCCACGGTGTGCTCCACCGTGTCCTCCGGACGATCCTCGCAGTGGAAACACCCGGGCGTTTCCTCCCGCCCGATTCGGTGCAGGAACCTCCCGAAACAACCGTGTCCGGTGAGGATCTGCGTCAGGCGGTAGGAGAGGGCGCCGTGGCGCCTCTCTAGCCACTCCTCAAAGAGGGGACTTATCGCCACTATGGTGGCGTGCCCTGCACGGGGTTGCGACAGTCGCTCTCTCCATGTCGCCATGAGATCACGCCGGAGGTCTGTCCGCTGAGCAGCAATTTGCCGCGGCAGTGGAATTTCCTCCCGACGTAGTGCCTCCGCGCGCCATTCGTGCAGGCGTGCGAGGACTATCGCCTCCAGATCCCATGGCGGCAATCCGGCAAGGAGGCTAGCCGCTTCGCCGGAGATCGTGCGGTACCCCCGGATTAACCTTATGGCTATTACTTTTTGGGGCGCGTTCAGGTAGTGGGCGGCTTGCCGCCTCAAAGAACGCGCCCACACCGGGGCCCCGTAAAGGGCCATGGACCGCACGACCCCCGCGTATAGCCTCCGGCAGGAGGCGTTTGGACCCCTCAGGTTGGGCAAGAGCCGCTTGAAGGCAGCCCCTGTCCGTTCCAGTTTGGGAGCCAAACGTCGGAAGTGCTCCACGAAGTTCCACCGGCTGTCGAGGACGAGTCCTAGGTACTTCAACGTCGACCCGACGCCGATGGAAACCCCTCCTGCCGTCAGTAGGGATCCCGACGGTGGCGCATTCCGAGGCCCATGAAAACACATGGCCTCGGACTTGTGCAGTGCCACCTCGAGACCCAATTGCCGGATCCTCTCCACGACTATCGCAACCCCGCGTGTCATGTTTTCGGCCGCCGCCTCGTGCGACCTCCCTTGTGCCAGTACCAGCGTGTCGTCAGCGTAGCAAACTACGCTGACAGAACCGATCCCTGTGGAACACCGCATGACATCTCTCGCCGGTTCCATTCTCCGCTTCGACCAGGGTAGATGACGGCTCTATCCGTCAGGTAGTCCCCGACCACACGACGAAGGTAGGTCGGCACCCGGTGATACCGGAGTGCCTCCCTAATGCAGCTCCAGGGCATGGAGTTGAAGGCGTTGGCGATGTCAAGAGACACCGCCAAGACGACCCCGCCCCGGGACACCGCGTCCCCCGTCGTGAGGGCTCTCACGCGCATGATGGCGTCCACCGTTGAGCGCCCCTTGCGGAAACCAAACTGGTGTTCCGCAAGATCCGGCCCCATCCCCGCAAGGTGCCCGGCGAGGCGGTTGGCAATGACTCTTTCAAAGAGCTTGCCCACCTCGTCGAGCAGCACGATGGGCCGGTATGCGGACGGAGAGTCCGCAGGGCGCCCTGGTTTCCGGACGAGGACCAGCTTCCCCGTCTTCCATCGAAGCGGAAACTGGCCTCTCTCCAAGCATGCGCTTAGGAGCCCTTCCAGTCGGGGCCCGAGAGCCTCAGAGGCCAGGACCCAGGCTTTGCCAGGCAAGCCATCGGGTCCCGGGGCGGTGTTTCTGGTTTTCAGCCTGCGTACCGCCACTCTCAGGTCTACCCCAGTCACCTCCGGAACGTCGTCATCGTCATCGGTGTGGTCCGCTTCCGGCACCGCACGCGGCGGCGGAGCCATAGGCGGGGGAGGATGCTCCCCTCGCGAAGGGAACAGAGCGCTCACCACGTCCTCCACGAGCTCAGGCCGGAGACTCTGCGTCAACGGGGGGGCCCGGGTGCGGAGTTTGTCCCGCACCATCTTGTAAGGGCGCCCCCACGGATCTCCGTTCAGAGACTCCAGCATCTCCTCGCGGGCCAAGTTCTTGGCCCGCCGGACAGCCTCTTGGAGGGCGGTCTTCGCCGCTCTGTACCCCTCGTACAGCTCTGCCTCAATGGCTGCCGCATCCGGAGGGCGGATGCGGAGCCTGCGATGCCTGGCGTACAGGCGCCGCGTGGCAACGCACGCCTTGCGCAGAGACGTCAACTCTCGCGACCACCAGTACACCTGACGCCGGACGCTTCCTGGCCGAACTCGGGGCATTGCCACGTCGCAAATCTCGGACATGGCCTCCTGGAACCAACCCGCCTCGTTGTTGATGTCGGCAGGCCTGACTGGTGATGACACCCAGGCCTGCACGATCGAGGCTTCCAGGAGGAGCTCCCGGTCCAGCTGCTTCAGCGCCCATCGCGGACCACTCGGGGCCTGTAGGACCGGCACGCTTGAGGACTGGGTGGAGACGTCAAACCGTATGTCCGGTGATCGGAATAGGTCTCCACCCCCTCCATGACGCGCCAGTCAACGACACGCGGCGACAGAGCGGGGCTGGCGAACGAGATGTCCACCACCGACTCGCCCCGCATCCGCACGCACGTGGGGACAGAACCCCGATTTAGGACGACCAGGCCTGTCTCCAGAGCCCAGTCCTCCACCATTCTACCCCGCACGTCCGTGTAACGAGAATTCATTTGGGGTCGGCGCAGCATGTCTTCTTCGTCCATACTTCTCTATTACTCGTCGTCTCATCAGACACCTCCTTTCTTGCCATATCATTCTTTACACAGTTCATCCATCCTTTCTTTGGTCTTCCTCTACTTATACCCATCCACATTCATACTCAAAACTTTACTCACAACATTTTCCTCATTCCTAGTTTTACCAAATAATATAGTTACACTACGGGTATTTACTGCCGTAACATTAAAACCACAAGAATCCTATTCTTAACTTTGAACTTCTACAAAAAAACAAATTGTTCTAAAATAACCCGGCGCCAAAAAGAAGGAATCGGGAACTGACAATTCAATAGTTTATACTGATAATAGACAGGTCATCACGGATATATGTACATTAAAACCCAGACTTTGACGGTAAGATAAAATGCGATCTGATTTAAAAACTAAAAGCCCATAAAACTAAATTCTATTCTAACTCCTTCTCTGTTCACGCAGTACGTTTGTGGAACTCACTTCCGCCTAACATTCGTGACTCTAAAAGTTTATTTCTGTTCAAAAAGCAAGTCAAAGAACATTACCTCTCCTCTATACTGTGATATTCTGGATATATATTATAGGTATATATTTACAGTACAAGTATTTATTTTATATGTGTATATTTGTATGTATGTTTATTTTATATAGGTATAACTTTGTTTTAAGTTCCAATTTAAATTTTCCTGTTTTGTCTTTTCTACACACTGTGTCTACATTTCTAATCCTACTTTCCTCTCGCAGGTCTGCTGGAAGAGATTTCGCATGAAATAAGCAGTACCTTTGTGCTCTTCTATCTTAATGTTATGTCTTGTTGAGTATTTTGTGTGTACATAAATAAATAAATAAAAGCTGACGTGTGTGGTCAGATGTATAAAAGTGGACGACCTCCAAGGGAAGAACTCGTGAGTTTATGTAGCTTACCTGTTTGATACGTTACAAAGGTGGCGTGAGTACGGGCTGGTGGGATAAACAGATTTATAACCATAACCAAGTCATCATCTCCAATATTGTATTTTAAGTGGTATGGATACGATTGGTCCAGATTCAAACCTAAAAATAAATGCAGAGTTAAGGTACATGGTCAAATTATATTAACTTTACAGACGCGATGGGTTCTAATCTAATGAAGATACAACAAAATATTTATTTTTGTTTTATCGCGGTTGCGGTAACCGTCGATCAAAAGGTTAAGACGCGCTTGCCAATGTCGGTCTGTGGATGAGGTTCCTCCGTGCCTCGGAAAGCACGTTAAGCCGTTGGTCCCGGCTGTCATTTGTAGATCTTTGACAGTCGTTATAGGTAGTCAGTGGCCCAAAAGTCTGACAACCAGTCTTACTAAGAGGTATCGTATTAGCCAGTACTAACTGGACTGTGGAGTATTAATTGTTACCTGTTGCTTTTATTATGTTCGAAGTATTGCCCGTTGCATTTATGTTGTCCGAAGTATTGCCCGTTGCATTTATGTTGTCCGAAGTATTGCCCGTTGCATTTATGTTGTCCGAAGTATTGCCCGTTGCATTTATGTTGTCCGAAGTATTGCCCGTTGCATTTATGTTGTCCGAAGTATTGTCTGTTGCATTTATCTTGTCCGAAGTATTGTCTGTTGCATTTATCTTGTCCGAAGTATTGTCGATTGTATTTAATTTATCTGATGTATGGCTTGTTATTAAAGTTTTCGAGGCAACGCAGGTGTCGTTAAGGCAGTCAGTCGATGTCCGCATAGTAATTGCGACGTTGTTATCTGTGATGAATGAAATTACTGTAGTTTTAAGTTAATCTTAAACCGTGTTCACATCCTTACTTTAAGGCCCGTTTTCGAAACCACTGAATATAATGGGTAAATATTTATGAACGTTGGACTTTCAACCCTCGACGCTAAGTTTATAGCGTTGAAAATCCTACCGTGCACTGTTTTAGGTACCTTTGAGGTTGTGTCAGTGGTCAGTGGAAAAGGACTTACACAAGCCTTTGATTTTACGAAAATAAAAAAACAAAAGACTTACAAGAATTTTTAAAATCCACTTCAATAACACAGCGCTCTTTTAAACAAATATCGTGATCTGAAAATATATCAAACATGCAATTTGAAATGTTTCAGTAATTTCAGTTTCTTATTCTGAGAAAGAGTGCCCAAAATAAAAAAAAATCAAATGTTCAAGTGACTGACACGGTCGGACACAGTAAGAATGTCAAAAATTCGAAGCCTCCTGTTTAATTACGAGCTATTAGCCATCCATCGGGCATGTATCGAGACTCCAGCCAGTGTTAATGAAAATTTCTTATTAGAAAAACCATAGTTGTCTATCCCTAGTAAACAAACAAGTAAACGTCACGTCGCGTTCATTTTGTTCGGCTAAATCGAACACGTGGTTGCGCCGTCGTGGGCCAGTTCGGCCCAGGGGCCTAACTACAGCCGTGTCAGCCGTACAGTGGTGAAGGTTCCACACAACTCGATTCCTACTGGCTTCCCTTTGAAAAATGGCAGTCAGTATTCTATAGACAAATATTATAATCACATTAAAGATATTATGTACTCCGGATTATCTCTTACAAAAATTGACCTTTCGCTACTGTAGCCGTATCAATGACGGTGCCCCTGAGCAACAGGGACCCCTAACGTGTGAAGGAAAAACACCACAAAGTCTTATCCATAATGTCAATTTTTATTCCGGGGCCTTTTTAATTCAAATTCAAATATTTTATTTCAGATAAAAATCCAAATAATGTTAGTAGTAGTATAACTTAGACTAATGTTAGTATTAAATTATATTATAAACAACTAGTGTACCATTGAACTGTATTCAATGGTACTTACACTAGTTTATTTGGATAAGTGTATCTGAACACTTACCCACCTTCGTAGGAAGGGAGAGTCCCACCTGTCTGAAAACACATTCACGATGCCATCGGAGGAGGAGCGCAACTGCGCCATCATGGAAGCGCATCGCTTCCGTCTGATCGCGGCGAACCCGTCGACGCACGCTCCCCCGAACATCCCTGACGCGCTACATCATTTCATAAAACTACACTACACTACTACGCTACATCGCCACGGCAACCCCAAGAGCACCCTGAATGCGTTATGGTACTGTACGCACAGGTTGCTGTATGCCCGCTGGGTATACTTGGTCCACAGGTTGCACGTGTAAAACGAGGACTGGCAGAAAGCTTTAAAAAGCAGACAGAATCAGTACAGCTAGTTAAGTCCAGCTACGCCACTGTTTAGAATTAAACAGTCAAGACAACAAGACGGAAGAGGGTTGTAAGACAAGCAGTCGAAGAAACTGACTACTTAGGTATATTTTTCTTCCAGACGTATGTATGAACGTGGACGAGACGAGGAGTATGAAAGGATCGTAGCAGGTGGCGATCTGTAGTTTTTGCCTTGCGAAAAAAACGTTAATTTACGTATGTATGTATTTTTTCAGCTTACTTGCATTTCCCGTGATATTGTAGGAGTTCAGCGACGGGACTCGTCTTCCTTTTAAGATTGTACGATTATTACTCAAGCCAGTATCTGTTTCCCACCCAACTTTGACAGATATAAACTTAAACGACGATATTAATTTCTGATGAACATCCACAAACGCTGTATCTTTATATCTTTCAATGGTTTTATGTAAATTCCCTGTAAAATAAAAAACATAGGTAAAATAGTACTATTTGGTACAAGTGGGGAATCTTTGACATTGCAGCCGAGGTAGAATTCACACCCGAGCCGCAGGTGAGGGTGTTATGGCGGCGAGAACTGCAGTGACCACATGTATCAAATGACGTGTTTCAATACACATAAGAAGACATAAAATAATAAAACGAAAAGTATTTTTGACAATTAGTATTATGAAACTATGACTTAATTTGCTCAACTCTACTTATATAGGGTGACTGGTAATTAAGGCGAGGTTATCCAGATAAACGTCGTTTTGTATTGTGCTTTATTCCTATATAGCACGGATTTACATTCTGAAAAAAAAATATTACATATTTCACACTTCGATCTAGATATTTCGGCACAGCGATACACGATTACTTGCACTTTGTTGCATCCAATTAAATCGCAAAGACAAGTCTAAATGATGGTTTTTAATATTACTTCATTTGAGTTATATTAGGTTTTTAACAATAAAACTTGTACCATTATAAAGGTCATAAAAAATGTGACAGTACACGGCGATCATAATTTGAAATATTAAAAAAACCTGTACCACCATTTCCAAAATTTGCTGTTTTCATCATTTCATACTCGCATCGCGTGCTTCAGTCCCGAGCGGAACGCGTTGGAGGTCGGACGTGTGCTGTCACGCGGCGTCACGCGGCTAAGAGCTGATAGGTCAAAGGCGCGCGCGCGAATTTCATACGGCTGTTGTGTTATTGGGATAAAAGTGAAAGAGTAGGTTAAAAAAAAAATATTTCTTTGGGAAAGTTGTTTGTTATCATGAGCATAATCAGGTGTTTAAGTATCGGTCGAGAATTACCAGTCACCCTATAGAGCTGCAAGGTAATAGTTTGTGAATTTACATGGCGATGTTAGTTCATCGCCATAGGTGAATTTCGGTACCTTGATTTTTTAAACCATAAAAATATGTAACGTTGGTGGTTCCGATACCGCCTGGAGGTATGTTCTTCAGAATTATGGCCATGTTCAAGTGATCTGTTTTGTTGTAAGTTATGAGGAGAGGAAATTTTGTTTCGCTTTCATCTGAGAACAAAGTAAAGCGTTAATTTTTTGTAGGTACTTAAGTGGAGATATTAGGACCTGGTTAGGGACAGTTTCCACGAAGCGGAAAAAAATTCGCACACTTTTTTCATGTCACTGAATAATAAAATAATAAATAATAAAAATCTTTATTAACATGTGATTGTTCAAACATCAGTGTAGCTCTGGCTCTTGTACTAGGATTCCCTGTATCACAAGAGCCAGACCTCTCAATTCACAGGGAACATATAAAAAACGATAGACAAAAAAAAAACAAATAAAAACAAATCTACCTCAATTCCCCTTTTTTTAAAGTCGGGTAAAAAGTTACTTACTCTTAATCATCTGAGCTCCAACACGAGGAGACATATTGAATATTGTAACAAAATATGTAAGACTACTAAAAATAACTAAAATCATTTTAAAGTCAATGTATTTGGGTTCACTTTCGATCCTACCGTTTTTTGTAAACTATGGTTGTTCAGAATGATACCGATTAATGATACAAGCAGATTGCCACGTCTACCCTGCGACAATAGGTATTTATTTGAGCTACACCAATATTTATAGGCAATAAAATGTCGGGATTTTCCTTGTTTAATCAGGAGCCATGTTATATATTTTTTTCCTCCTTACCGTTGGATTATTGGTCGCAAGCGCGACTGCTGAGCTGGTCCTGGGTTCGATTTCCGTGTCGTTCAAAGTATTATTGGGAATTTCTTAGTAGCAGCCACGTAGCGAAGAGTCAATTTTTGTAAGAGGTAAGCCGCAGTACATATCTTTACTGTGTATGTATTATATTATTTGTCTATAGAATACTGACTGTGCCATTTTTCAAAGGGAATCCGGTAGGAATCGAGTTGTATAGAACCCTCGCCACTGCTACTAGGTACACTTTTGGTTAACCCTTCGTGGATTACAGGTGTGATGTTATGTTATGTATGTGACAACGTTCGGGTTCCGTTCGGTTTTACGAACTGATCGCGACGACCACGTTTCCGCGCGTCGTTCGCAGCAGGTCACGTCGTTGCGTGTGGCACACACATTTTAACAATTATTTTGAATTCCGCGCTGCGTTTAGGAAATTCCTTATGGAAAAACCTAATTAACACTTTTCCCTGATCGGGAACCGAGGGACCCGTTCTAATATGAAACGGGTTCTATCTCAATTTTTTTATTCCACAAGGTAATCGCTTTTGAATTTTGCTGATGTGGATGGGAACTAAAGGCGATAGCATAGCAGTGTGGGAAAGAGACAGAACTATTCAGGTCGTCTAACGCCATCCCTTTCCCACACTGGAATTACTCCTGCTTTAAGACGTCACGGTAGGCCACCTCGTTCCAAATAACGTCATTGGTTGAGAATCTAGTAATGTCATTTTATATTTCACTAGTACTTCCCCGGCGACTTCTTCCGCAAAAATTCTGATAGCTTCATTAATTTGCAGGATATAAATATATTTTATAGCCTATGTTACTTCCTGATAATTTAGCTTTCTATTGGTGAAGAAATGGTCAAAATCGGTCCAGTAGTTTCGGAGTTTATTCGGTACAAACACACAAACAAACAAAAAAATCTTTCACCTTTATAATAATTAGTACCTATAGAAAACTAGCTGTTACCCGCAACCTTTCTCCGCATCAAATTGATATTAAAATATTACTTCTCTATTTGAATCCGATTTTGTTATTATTTTTTTTTTTTTTACGGAACCCTAATTCTTTTTCTAAAATAAAAGTACCCAAATTAATCCTTATAATATCAGCTATCTGCCAGTAAAAGTCCTGACAAAATCGGTTCAGCTGTTTTGGAGATTAGCCGGAACACACAGACATACAGACAATATAAAATGTGTTTTTGTTATAAGTATATACTGTCGTAATTATTGTTTAGTAAAAAGCTGTTTGTTTGAAAATACAAACAGACACTTAAATTTTATTTATTTGTATAGATAGCTTGACTTCATTGGTCAGATTGGGACCTAGCTATTGTCGCGCCATCTACAATGAGCTTCAAACGGTCTTCCCCAATTGGTTTAGTGGTTGCAAGCACTATTACTGAGTACGAAGTCCATGGTTCAATTCCAGGGTCGTGCACGTGCCGTGTATGAGGCGTGGCATTTCTAACTTCCGCCATTTTATTTTATTTACTTGTTTGTATTGATACCAGCCATCGATATATATAGGTTTTATGCGTGATCGTAACTTCGATCAAATAAATTAAAATTGCGGAATTTAGGCCGACCATTTAATTCAAACGCCTTTATCACAGTTTTTTTTAATCATAATACTAGCTTTTGCCCGCGTTTTCGTCCGCGTGTATGTCGAAAAATATCCAACCGGAACGTAACGAACAAACATAGTTACTTACCTTTACCCCCCTTTTTAACCCATCGGGGGTAGAATTATCAAAAACGCTGAGACATGTATAAATTAATTTTAAATCCTCAGCCTAAACACAAAATTTAAAGATCCTAACTTAAAACTTTAATAAAAACTTCCATCCCCTATTTTACCCCTTTAGAGGTGGAATTCCCACAAATCCTTTCTTAGTGTATACTTAATCTTCACAAAGAACACACCCTCCAAGTTTCATGTCTCTAGGACCAGCGGATTAGGCTGTGTGTTGATATATCACCCAGTCAGTCAGTCAGTCAGTTTACCATTTTATATATACAGATAATTATCAAATTCGGGTTTTATGCCTCCTAAAATAACAGGATAATAGAACCACAAATAGTTAAGGAAACAATTTTCTACATTAAATATTTTGCCCGTTAAAACTTATATAACTACACTACTGTTTACAAGTGCAGTGTGTTTCAAGTTAGTATTTATATGGTATAGTCTTAAAATGATATCAACCATTTTATTTTTTTTATTTTTTGCGGCCATTTTGTCTATCTGCTTTTGTTTTCGTAAGTACCTATAAATTGAAATTGCAATTAAAACATAAATTGAAATGTGCGTATTGTATAATTATCACTGGCTTCCGTGAAGGGAAACATCGTGAGGAAACCAGCATGCCTGAGAGAAATTTCTCGACGGCATGTAAAGCCAAGTCCCTCTGACTTGGCTTCTCATGGGCGGCATCAAAACTCTGACACCAAGTTAGGCACTTACATGATAAAGAAAGAAGAAGAAGAATGGAAATTACAACAAAAAATAAGACGTTGTGACTGCCTCGGTGGTCTAGTAGTCGCTGGCATGACTATTGAGAGTGCGGTTCGGTGTACAGTCCCCAGGTCGGCTAAAGAAAAGTTGGATTCTCTCGAAATAAAGCTTGGAGTAATTGCACGCGGTTGAAGCCAGTAGGCTAGGCACTAGCCATAGGAATTAAACATAACCGGTGAATTCTGGGTGTACTAGGTATTACAGCTCTGCCTATACCCCGTGGGAAAAACCGTGATGTAATAATGTTTTTTTTTCAGCGTCTAACAATTCTCATTCATACACGAAAATATGTGAACTACCTTCCCAGTTTAAATACAAATTGGGGGATTACTGGGAATTAAATGCGCAACTGAAGAATTTACCACCAGGTGGACAGGCTACCGTCTTCATCACATACCAATCAGGTTAGTGTGTGCATGATGCATTACAGCTGCTCAGCCGCCCTGCCGTTATGAAAAGAGATCGGATTATGAAGAGTTTATTTGTTATTTCATCATTTCATTTCGTTTCATCATTTCACTTCATCATTTCATTTCATCATTTCATTTCATCATTTCACTTCATCATTTCATTTCATCATTTCATTTCATCATTTCATTTCATCATTTCATTTCATCATTTCATTTCATCATTTCATTTCATCATTTCATTTCATCATTTCATTTCATCATTTCATTTCATCATTTCATTTCATCATTTCATTTCATCATTTCATTTCATCATTTCATTTCATCATTTCATTTCATCATTTCATTTCATCATTTCATTTCATAATCTCATTCCATCATTTCAGTGCATCATAGCATTTCTTCATTTCATTTCATCATTTCATTTCATCATTTCATTTCATCATTTCATTTCATCATTTCATTTCATCATTTCATTTCATCATTTCATTTCATCATTTCATTTCATCATTTCATTTCATCATTTCTTTTCATCATTTCATTTCATAATCTCATTCCATCATTTCAGTGCATCATAGCATTTCTTCATTTCATTTCATCATTTCATTTCATCATTTCATTTCATCATTTCATTTCATCATTTCATTTCATCATTTCATTTCATCATTTCATTTCATCATTTCATTTCATCATTTCATTTCATCATTTCATTTCATTTCATCATATCATTATTTCATAACACGATTAACACGGTTTAAGAAAGAAACGCTTACCTAGTTATACGTTTTATTGGAGGGAAACTTCTCTCTCTTTGGTCTAGTCTTTGCAAGTGCGACAGCTGAGGTGAGGTCTTGGGTTCGATTCCCAAGTCGGGCGAACAATTGTTGGGTTTTTCTATCAGGAATTTCTCAGTAGTGTAGATTTTTGTGTTTTGATGTCAATAGTCTTACCCTCTATCACATCAAAATCCATCTGACCTAAACATAACTGGAGAATTGTGGATTTTGTATAGCTCCACTGCCTAATGCTTTGGGAAACAGGCGCGATATTATGATCTGAATTTTACAACACCATCATTCTCTTGCCCTTAACCCAATTCATTTGGGGTCGGCGCAGCATGTCTTCTTCTTCCACACTTCTCTATTACTCATCATCTCATCAGAAACCTACTTTCTTGCCATATCATTCTTTACACAGTCCATCGACTGAATTTTACAACAAGCAAGCTAAAAGTTTTTAATCCGTTCCAGATACCCTTGGAAAGTCGAACTCAACTGAATATACAAACATACATTCTGTTGCTGTCCGTAACAACCTGACATACGACAGAGTATTGGTGGAGGTAGAGGTATGGATGAAAGATGGCCTTTGTACTAAACAAAGAATATTGGAAGGGTATATCGCGACATCACAGCACTGGACGTCTAAGTCGGAAAGTTCTACAGGTAACAGCCCGTTCACATATACCGGGTGTAAACAGACCCTTCACATATCCGTCAACCAAGCATTCTGTACATCAAACTAAGTAACTTTACGCAAAAATTATTGCTGCGAAACGACTTTTTTTTTGGGGTGAAAAATCACGTTTTACGGTAGGACTCGATGGAAAGCCCTCATAGCATTGTGCTGATGAATGGATTGAATAGTACAAGGGTCGTGGAGGTGTGTAACGTAAAAATCTTACATTAAAAACATGTATTTAAAAAAAAACTTGTGAAAAAGTTAGAACTTTGACCCCCAATATCTCCGTAACTAGAAGGTTCCCAGGTATGGTCTAGAACAAAAAAATGATCGCAGTGACGGGGAAAACAAGTGCCTTTTGTTTATGTTAAGTGTCTATTTACACCCTTTATAAGGTCTATCTTTTCATACACGAAATATTCTAAGAGTAACTTCTATAAGTCGTAAAGTCGCCATATCAACGAAAAAAAAAATTATCTGAGTGTTTTTTTTTTACAAAATTATTATAATTCTAAAATTTTTTGACACTTTTTGCATAAAACCTTTACTCCCATATTCTAACAATTACAGTAGGTAAATACGACGTAGTAAATTACCGTAATGGATGCTTAAAAATAAGGAGCCAGTATTTATTTCGTGGGTCAAGTAATTTTAAATTATTTATTTTTTATAAAAAAATATACTCAGATAAAAAAAAATCCCTTGAAATGGCTTTGCTATAGCCGTTAGATAATTCCCTGAAAATATTTCGTGTATGAATAGTTAGACCCTATAGTCTCCGTATTTACGGTACCCGTTTTAACGGATACGACAAAGAATTAAGCTTTGTTCACACATAGGCATCATATAACGTTCAACGTATCCGTCATCACTGATACGATGTTCACAAGCAAATTCGCAGTATTCCACCGCTACTCTACCAGGTGGGCGTTGTCGTGTTGTATTGGTACTATCGCCGGCGAGGAAGGAAGAATCGACGTTATTGGCAGCATCCACTCTTGGCGCGAAGACCTAGAGAAGGCGTTTACAGTTTACTCATGAGTCAGCTGCGAGGAGACGACTCAAAATTTTTTAATTACACCACACACAGTTTATGTCCGGTAAAGTGGTACGGATACATGACGGATACGTATTCCGTTCATCCAGTATTCGAATGACAAAACGGAATGTCATAATTTAACGGACCGATATCTTTTACTGTATACTGAATACTGTGTCATATGTGAAGTCGCTCGTACAACTCCATACGCCATCGATGAAAAAAAACGTATCCGATAAAACGGAGACCATGACGTGTGAACGCAGCGTAAGTAAACAAAATCCTAACGCATATTTTCTCTTACTCGACGTAGCCCAAATCAAAATTTTGAAAACTTTGTATAAAAAAAATATTAAAAAAATTCGTCGCGATATCAGAGCTATACCCGCGAGTCACATACAGGTACTGAGACCCGACAACTACTGTCCGGCAGTAGGTCACCTGACACAACTCTCTGCTGGTCGGAGGATGCTGCCTTTTCTATGGAGAAAGAAGGCAACGTTTAGAACTTTATACCAAGGCACTAAAAGGCCATAAGGATCAATTTATCCAAAATAACGTCAACATGGTAATGATTATTATTTCAGTATTTCTTGGGACTGCTTCTTGTTCGGGAGAAGACTTGCAGAGCTTTTCAGTCACCATCGACTTTAAGGGTGAATGTAATGGTAAGTCTATTCAACAGTCCAGTATCCAGGTAAACTTTGCTTGCCGTTACAACTTACTTCTCTTCATGATGGTGAGTTTTTGAACAGTCTGCTTGCCTTATGAGCTTGCCGTATTGCTGGTCCTTATATACGCCACTGCCAGTAACCTTGTCATGGAGATCAGATAGACACTCGGTAAAATAGAGGACTGAAATTCCCAAATCAATCTCATTTCCAGACATATTATTGCGATAAGGCCAAAGATTTTATTTGCGAGATGGCTCACCGCGCCATCCTCGTTGACTGCCTCGTTGGTATACTGGTATGATGTCCTGGGTTCGATTCCCTGGTAGGCAAAGTGTTATTGGGTTTTTCCATCAGGATTTTTTCAATTGCAGCCACGGAGTCTGGATTTGTGCCCGGTTGATAACAATAGGCTTTCCCCCTATTACACGGGACTTAAACATAACTGGCGACTAACTCTTCGGGGACTTCAAGGCGTGATGTTATGTTATGTCTCACCACGCTTAGGTCATGTGAAGAAATGAGACATGCTGAGAAGAATGAGGTCGCACGTCCCACATGGAAAGATACACAAATTTTTGGTTGTGCGAATTCAATAATTCAAATCTTTGGAAAGGCATAAAGAACCTTACATGTTTCCAGATTCAGTGGCTTAACAGTATGCCTCCTGCCTACCAGAACAATTGTTTCCAATTCATGTTAATTCCACTTAAAAAAATATATAATTACCGGCTACAACCACGACAAGTTCAAAATTAGCTTTATTTTAGAATCACAGGTTATATTATCATTACAGGTAGTCAGTGTCCCGAAAGTCTGACAACCAATTTTACCAAGGGGTTATCATATTACCCAGTACTAACTGGGTTGTAGAGGTCAGATTGGCAGTCGCTCCATGTAAAATACTGATATTCAGCTGCATCCGGTTAGACTGAAGTCGACCGCAATAAGTTGGGAAAAAGCTAGGCAGATGATGATTATGGTCATATAGAAATTATCATATTTACTAAAAAAAAAATTAAAATAAATTTCTTACGTGCTTGATGACTGAATAGTAATCACTGTGTGATATTTAGCTAATCTTAACTTTGAATTACAGACAATTTACTATTCGGCCTAATAAACTGGAGGTCCCAATGTAAAATCGGCAGAAGATGGCGCAACGCCACTGATATCTCTGGTACATCCCATGAAACTGGTGCGTCTAATACCACTGCCATAACTGGTAAATATTACCTACTTAAATCATTTTTAAAGTTTGATTTTTTCAGAAAACCTCTAACAAGCTTTCATTTCGACCCATAGTTTGACCCGTAGATATAAATACGGGTCGGAAGGGACACCGACGCGATAACGGTTACCACGTATTCAGTACATCAATTTGAGCCCCCCCACCGAACACACACCACAAACGACCTTAGAAATGAAAAACGAACGAAACATTAAATTTTTCATCGGTTAATAAAAAAACACCGGTTTCCTACAAAAGTGCAATACCTACACGGTCAAAATGTAGGGAACAGCTAATTTTTTTTAATAACCGATGAAAAATTTAATGTTTTGTTCGATTTTCGTTTCTACGATGGATGGACTTTGTGAAGGATGATATGGCAAGACAGGAGGTGGCTGATGAGATGATGAGTAATAGAGAAGTATATAAGAAGCCATGCTGCGGCGACCCCGAATAAATTGGGATAAGGGCAACAGAATGAAGACGACGATGATGGTGAAATGTGGGGATGGCGCTGTTTGGTGAGATACAGGATCTGTCCTAGTTCGGCATCAGAGAATTCCATGTTAAAATGTTGAATAGCATGGCTCCTAACATGGGATCGCAAATAAAACAATTGATTTATTTTCTTTATAGAGTGATACAATGGGCGGTCTTATCGCTAACAGCGATCTTTTCAAGTCAACCTTGAAACTTAATTTTAATAATATTTCTATTTTGTTTCAGAAAAGATACCAGAATTAATCACAACTTGTTTTAATGAAGAAAATAGTGGTATTTCTACCTCTAGCTCTTTAAAGATATTGGTCCTGCTATTTGGAATTACATTCACTATTTAAAATTATTTCTGGAGCCACCCAACATAGCAAATAGGTTAAATAAAAATAAAATAAAATAAAATAAACCTTTTATTCTACTATACATTCTTTCTAAAATATAACTTACATAATAATATTAATCAAGTATCTTGACTTGGCTCACGAGGTTGTCGACGTGTGGGATGTGGACTCAGCGACCATTGTGCCGATAGTTGTATCAGCCCATGGCTTAATTGCCAAGAGTCTCGACCAATACCTGAGGAGGCTCTCGTTAGGCAGCTGGATCAAGGGCTTGATTCAGAAAGCGGTACTCTTGGACACGGCTCGTATTGTTAGAAGGTTCCTCTCTCTGGAGCCCTAACCACCAGTAGCTTGGACCGTCAGTGGACCACTATTTTTTATATTTTTAAATGTTTTTTATATGGTTTTTTTAAAGAAATATTTAAAAATGTAAATAAATAAACTAAATATGAATACGTGTACCTACCTTACCTATTGGTTTACACTTATATCTAAGCAGTAGTCGCCTCCTCGGCGTAGGCCTCCCCCCATTATCCTCCACATATTTGTGTCCCAGGCGTGGGTCATCCAGTTTGGTCCAACTTTCTCTTTGAATCAGTCTTCCCACCTTCTCTTTGGCCGACCTTTTACTTCTGGTTTCGCCTCTAGGTATCCATTTAGTAGCGTTCTTGGTCCAGTGGTTGGACTTTAGCACTCTTTTTCTTTTAACAATATCCATAAGTTATTTTCCTGTCTGATAGTTTTATTGTTATCTCTGTCTTTTTGTTTCATTCATAACATATTTATAGCCATTTTCCTTTGGCAATATTGCTAGTCTATTTTTATCTTCTTTTTTCAAGGACCAGGTCTGGCAACGCTACGGTAAGGGCCCAGTCTACCTACTTCGACAGCCCCTCAAAATATTCACGCAGGTTTACAATGTTTTTTTTTGACAAAAGTTATAAATGAATTGCAATTATTTTTAGTGCAACATAAAATTGGTTATATGATTATTAACTACGTTTTTTTTTAAAGCTCATAATTCGCTCTTGTTGCATGAATTAGGCGTTGAAAAGAGGTCTCTCGCGCTAAAAAAATACGTAATTTCTGTCAATATATTTGTGTTATTATTAAGACCGATAAATATAAATCGGTAACCGGTTTATGAGTACCGATATACTTTCATATGCATTAAGGAAAAAGCTGTTATTTTGGAATTACAAACAGACACTTCAATTGTTTTTATTTGTGTAGATGAAATGCATCAAGTTTAATAAATAAAAATAATAAAAATAAAAATATTTTACTGTCAGGCATCAAGGCCCATAGGGTGTTAGTATTACATCTTACCTAAAAACTATATTAGTAACATGCAGGAACACTAAAAAAGAAAAAAAAAAGAAAGAAAATCACAGTCGACAGGAAGGTTTAACAAGCTTTTTTACCAACATGTAGCTTGGTAAACCTCCCCATTGTAGGCCCATCCAGCCTCTCTGCAAACACCTTCAGAATGCTGTTGTTGCTTCCCCTCACTCGGGATATAACGGAGGCAACTTTCTTTCGCATTATTGCAAAGTAATCGTCAGTGTGCGCATCAGCGAAAATACCTGACGCACTACAGTGAGGTGGAAGCCTCAACAGGGCCCTGAATGCATTGTTGTATTGAACGCGCAGGGCATTGTCTGCTTTTAGGGTATGATTATCCCAAAGGCTGCTGGTGTAAAATATTTGGCAGTAGGCCTTAAAAAGAGTTAGTTTCACGGGAACTGAACAACCATGAAACCTTCTGCATATCATATTTCCCCTCACAGCCAGTGCCCTGCGTTCCCTTTCCATATCCAAATCGTCTTTTAATTCTTCAGTAACAATGTGGCCTAAATACTTAAAGTGGACAACTCTCTGCAAAAGTGAACCATTTAGTTTTACAGGAGGGGCAAATGTTGGATTTTTATTCTTACCTCGAAACACCCACAGCTCACTTTTTGTAGGATTATATTTTAGCCCGTGCTGTTCGGCATATCGTTCACAAATTGAGAGTAACTTCCTAATTCCACTGATAGTAGGGCTCAGCAGCACCTGGTCGTCTGCATAACTTAGTTTATTTAAACATACTCCATCTATATGGCATCCGACATGAGTGCTGCTGAGCTCAACAAGCAGTTTATTGACATAACTATTAAAAAGCCTCGGGGAAGTTAGACCTCCCTGCCTAACTCCGCACTCGAGTTTATACGGGTCAGACAATGCGTTAGACCATTTGACGAAGTTCCTCTGCTTGTCATACCAAAAAGATAATGTAGACACTAATGTAGTAGGAACGGCCGCCTCCAGAAGCTTTTCCCATAGGACATTATAAGAAACCAGGTCGAAGGCCTTAGAAAGGTCCAGGAAACACGCATACACAGGAGTTTTCCTGTCAGTATAATATTTGACAGTATGCTTCAACGCAATTATAGCACTTTCAGTAGATAGCCCAGCACGAAAACCAAACTGTGTGTCCTGTAATTGGGTGTATCTACCGAGATGTGAGTCGAGCACACTGTCAAACACTTTGGCTGTCACAGTTGAAATAGGTCTGTAGTTACCTTTGTCTGTTATGTCCCCTGTCCGATTCTTCACAATAGGTACAACAATTGTATCCAGTAAATCCTGAGGTAAGTAAGACTGTCCCAAACACAGATTGAATAACATTGTCAAGACTCTCGGCAGATGTATACCAGCATTTTGAAGGTGCTCGATTTTAAGACCATCATGACCAGGTGATTTACCCCTTTTCATGCATTTAATCACAGATTTTAGTTCTTTACATGGAAACCATAGGGGTGATCCTGATCGACGTGTCTCAGCATCGCACACCCTCGGCGCCGACTTAAGCGGTTAACTCACTTAAAAATGGTGGTTAATGCGTGTTAGCATGGTTTCGAACTCAAGCAAACAACTTGGAGGTAACGCGTTTGTTAACAGTTTTAACCTAACCTAACTTCTTTGGTCGGCGAGGCTACGTAGTACTATATTATCTGTGGCGAGGCATAGCTTAGGGGTCGTCCATTAATCACGTGAGGCTCGATCGGTCGAAACGGGGGGTGGGGGTTCGGAAAAAATCACGAAATATCACTAGGGGGAGGAGGAGTGTAGTGAGATTATCACGTGTATTAATTTTTTATTTGGATTATCATCATCTGCCTAGCGTTTTCCCAACCATGTTGGGATCGGCTTCCAGTCTAACCGGATGCAGCTGAATACCAGTATTTTATACGGAGCGACTGCAGCCTATCTGACCTTCACAACCCAGTTAGTACTGTGTAATACGATACCCTTTAGTAAGACTGGTTGTCAGATTTTCGAACCACTGACTACCTATAACGACTATCAAAGATCTACAAATGACAGCCAGGACCAACGGCGGCACGGAGGAAACTCGGTATGAATGGTTACCCATCCACAGACCAACCTAGGCAAGCGTGGCTCAACCTAAAGCTCGACCCGAGCGGCTGTTATTACTAGGATTATATGGCGTAATAATTCTAAAACAAACTGCTAACAACAGGAAGATTAACTTCCTGTTGTTAGCAGTGTTGTTATCATTTATGTGTAGCAACGGCTTTAAGTTACTAATTAATTAACAGGAAATTCAACCATCATTAAAACATTCCTTATCTCCATATTCTCCATCCCACTTCGGCTTGTTTCTAGAACAAAAGTTAACACAAATATAAACCGGCCAAGTCCGTGTCTGACCACGCACAGTGGTTCCGTAGTCGGGATATTTACGTATGCTCTGATGCGAAAATGAGTTTGTATTTCATAGTCTCTTTGAATTTTGACTTTTTATAATCTTTTCGAAACAGCATCTTTTGAATTATGTGATACAACGATACGCCACATGCTTAAGTGCATATTTTTTTTCATCCATCGGCTGCATGTTCGCATGCAGCGGTCAAAACAATAGTAAAGCTTTACATTCAATATGTATACAGGGTGTAAACGGACTCTTCACGAAGCCGTCAACGAACATCAAACTAAGTAACTTTACGCAAGAATTATTGCTGGGAAACGACTTTTATTTTAGGGTGAAACAACACGTTTTACGGTAGGACTCAATGTAATGCACTCAAAACATTGTGCTGATGGATGAATTGAATAGTACGGGGTTCGGGGAGGTGTTTAAAGTAAAAATCTTAAATTAAAAACATGTATTTTAAAAAAAACTTGTGAAAAAGTTGGAACTTTGACCCCCAATATCTCCGTAACTAGAAGGTTCCCAGGTATGGTCCACATAAAAAAATGATCGCAATGACGGGGAGAACAAGTGCCTTTCGGCTTCGTTGAGGGTCTTGTTACACCCTTTATAAAATAAGAAATAACGTGGGACAAGGACAGGAAGATGATGATGTGTACTTACTTCAGACAAAGCCTAAATTAGTTAAAAGTATTTTTTATACGCAAACCCAGCGTAGGGAACTATTGCTGTTTTTGACATGGAAAGAAAACGAAAATTTCGAGAGCTGTGAGCAGGGTGCGATGGTCTAATTGGTTAAGACATCCGGTGTACTGAATCGGAAGGTCGCAGGTTCAAACCCTGCTCGCACTAGAATTTTTCTTTCCATGTTAAAAACAGCAATAGTTAAAAGTTCTTTAATTTTTGGTTCGATTGCACTTCCGACAGCAAATAATTGTCGGCTGGATTGATATCTTCATATCGAATCACAATCGAATCGATTAGTCGGTTTCGGTTTTGTGAATTACAGGACTTTTTTGATAGCACTGTCGATCGATTGGATGTGACGGTCAATCGAGTGGTTGTGAATAGCTACGGAACCCTAAAAATAGCTACTAAAATATTACCACTCGTGAACTGCTGCGATTGGTTGAGTGAGTCAACTGCCAGTCGGATAACTTGACTTGCGGTTAGTTTGACTCACATTCCGACTCACTGTCAACCCTTTGTCTGACGTGTTTTAAATATTAATAATTATTCAAATCCTCTCTAGAGTTAAATTACTTATAAGTTAAATGTTACAAACATTTCTAGACAATGTCTACAAGTGTTAGTAGTTTTAAAAGGAATTCAATACATTGTGTCGTTGTATATTTTTCTGCCATTTTGGTAATTAGCGTTTCTGTTGTTTAAAATAATATAGCGACACCGGTGAGTACAGGTTTATTTTATTTTTACTATCTATCAGTGGCGAAGGTTCCATAGAACTCGATTCCTACCGGCTTCCCTTTGAAAAATGCCACAGTCAGTATTCTATAGACAAATAACATAATCACATTAAAGATATGTACTCCAGCTTACCTCTTACAAAAATTGACCCTTCGCTACTGTTATCTATACTAATATTATATGACAATGCAATCTTTATTTGTAAACATAGGTTATACGGGGGTGTTACAAATAAATATAATATAGCGAGACTATCTAAATATGTCTTGAGCTAAACGTACAAATTAAATCAATGCTTATAATCAATTTCCATGAATATTCAATATTACAAAAGAGTACACAATGTCAGAATGATAAAAAAAATAACAATTAAATTATTACAATAAGTACATGTCAGATAATTATAGGGATAATGTAACAATTTGATTTTAATAATATAATTTAATACAAAATCTGGTTTTTCTATTATAATAAATCGGATTATCTCCGAGGGTCATAGACTATCAGTAACGTTCCTGTGAGATAATTTTCGTCTCTACAAAGGGAGCAAAGCCGCCGGCAAAAGCTTGTTTTATTTATGTTTAGTATCTAACTAGGTAAGCTGAAGCGATAAATATGAGCATTGAGTTATACGACGTTATTTTTAGTATATGTATATGTTACCGGCCAAACCCGATTTCAGGCCAAACTAGTTTGTCCTAGACCAAACTAGGCACTCTGACTAAATGGGTTAGGTTAGGTTAGAACTGTGACCCCCCACGCGCGAGCCGAGGGCGCATAGAAGGCCGATTAGCCCCACAGCAAAGTTGGGCGCATTGTAATTGCTTTGTTTGTGTTCACGTGAACTGGTTTGGCCTAGGACAAAGTAGTTTGGCCTGAAATAGGGTTTGGCCGGTAACATATACAACATTATTTTTAGAATATGCGAAACCTGAATATAGTTTGTTCAGAATAAGTAACTGAATCAATTCCAATCATGTTTAAACCATGTTATATTTTGTCCCAAAAATATTTTAAAAAAGTTACAAGTTGGACACCGAGCGATATTAAGTAATTATCGCAATAATTTAGGTACCTACTGCTACTGCCAAATTATTATTATCAATGAGCTCAAGACGACGCTGAACGCGCGCGCGCAGGGTCGGTGCGTGGTAACCACGTTTTTGCGCGGACAACCAGGTAACAGAACAAGCTTATAACTTTGTGATTTTTCATGATACAGTTTTGAAATTTTGTACATAGATTCTTTACATAAAAATACTAGACACGTGTTTCGGGTTTCGCATATACTAAAACTAATGTTGTATATGTGTGCTAATTCATGGATGTGCGGAGCGCATAAGCTATCTTCTATGCGGAATCTAGAGGAAAATATCTGTGTATAAAGATGACAATCGACTGCATTTGTAGGTAAATTCATAATGGCCTATTCTCTTTTGTTTTGGAAAAATCGCTGCAGAAACTCCTCTTTACTCACGAGAGACCTCAATAATGAATAATATGGTTTTAGAAAACTCACCACGAGCTCGCTGCATCGTCAATATGGGTACGTCCCGTTTCGTAACATTCCCGTTTCGCCAACTAAACAATGTGCCATCACAAAAGTCCAGTTTCGTAACTATTTTGATCTTCATACATTGAGTCTCGTTTCGTCAACTTTTGAGTATGCGTATATTTATTCCCGTTTGGTAAACTTTTTGTTCGGCAAGTACAAACATCTGATAAGTCGGGTAAGTACGAAGCCACACTGCTCCGTTGCGCTGCGTTCCGTCGTCGCAGCGTTGACGTCGCAACGCAACGCAACGGAGAAGTGTGGCTTCACTCTAAGATGTAAACATCATTTAATTCTTTCACACAACTTTGAACAAAAATTACGAAAGCCGCGTATACCGAGATTCGAATCGTTTTCGTCAATATTATCATTGAATTAAAAAAAGATTTACTACTGTCAAAGATGTACAAATATCAGAGCCAACGGTTTGTCGGCAGATCGATATGGATTAGCTAAGTTAAAATAATCGGTATTAAAATACCCTTAACGGAAGCCGAAAGGCACTTGTTCTCCTCGTCATTGCGATCATTTTTTTGTTCTGGACCATACCTGGGAAACTTCTACTTACGGAGATGTTGGGGATCAAATTTCCAACTTTTTCACAAGTTTTTAAAGTTATAACTTTGTTTTAAATACCCCCCATACTATTCAATGCATCCATCAGCTCAGTGTTTTGTGTGCGTTACATTGAGTCCTACCGTAAAACGTGATATTTCATCCCAAAACAAAGTCTTTTCCCAGCAAAATTTTTGCGTAAAGTTACTTAATTTAATGTACAGAATGCTTGGTTGACGGCTTCGTAAATGGTAACACCTTGTATACTGAATAGTTTATGCTTTCTTTCAGATGAAGATTCTTGTTTGAGAGGGCCGCAGAAATCACAGCATTGGGCAATTGATGAGGTGGATTTAAAAAACGAATGTAAAGGTATGAATTGATACGTTTTAGTTTCTAAAGTAATCAGTAGTTTGGTTTGGACTTAAAGCGTGTTAACCATAAAACTAGGCCACTTACAGCTATACCCTACAATTTCGTCAATGGTGTTCTGACATGTCCGCTTTGTGTTCGGAGTTTTTCGGTAAAAGTTGGGTATGCTAGTCACTTGAGAGCACATGATAGAGCAGCACACCAAAGCTCTCGACAACCTCCCTAGAAAGGCATCGCATTCAGTCGCTGTGGCCGATATCGGCTAGATGGCATCATCATCATCAGTTTGGTATAAAACCACCCTACGTACGATGTGCGGAGCGGGTTGTCTCGGAGGCTGCTTCAGCCGTGCGTAGCGTGGCTTTGACATACACGATTCCGTGATCATGTTCTTTAGCTTATTTTATACTTCTTTCTTCTTTTAATCGTGTGGTTAGTGCCTAACCTGGTCTCTGAGTTTTTATGCCGCCCATGGGCCTCCGACTTGGCTTTACATGCCGTCGAGAAATATCTCTCAGACATGCTGGTTTCCTCACGATGTTTTTCTTCACCGAACCAATTGATAATTATACAATACGCACAAATTTGACATTGTAACTAGAATTTTGTAAGGCACCATTATGTCTTCAATGTAGGCCAAGAATAAAATACGTATTAAAGGGTGCTAATTCATAAAATAATCAAGCAAAGTTTATAAAATTGATATGGGCCACCGCGCGCGCTTTCCCTACCAAATCAAAAAAGAATCTCGTAAATCGGCCTAGTAATCGCGGAGAAATCAGAGTACCTACATACATGAAAAAAGATGTTGGAATTCACAAGCCCCTCCTCTTTTAGAAGTCGATTAAAAAGGGATACTTATACAAATAGTTGATCGCTGACCGCTCACACCGCTGCTGGTGAGAACTCTGTCAAACAAACAGCTCTTTTAATTACTAGCTTTATTCCCCTCTCGCTGTACAGATACCTTATTTAAGACATCATGTTCTCCTTCTCTTATCCCAATTTATTTGGGGTCGGTGCACCATGTCTTCTTCTTCCATACTTCTCTATTACTCGTCATCTCAGCAGTCACCTCCTTTCTAGCCATGTCATCCTTCACACAGTCTATCCATCATTTCTTTATTATTCGTCTACTCTTATAGCCATCTACGAGTACATTCAGACTCTTTTTCTTTCCTCCGCATCACATGTCCATACCACGCTAACCGATTACCACACAACTTTTCAGTGACCGGTACCACTTTCAAACTTCCTCTTATTAAACACATAATGTTTAAAAAAAAAACTGCTGTTTTCAGTTAATAAATTAAAATTTAAATGTGGAATAAACAATACTTTAAGTAGGTAATACATACACAAAAAAGTAAAAAAAAAAAAACGATAAAAACAAAAGTTGTGACGATGGCAAGAGACCAGACGGCATGACGTTAGTGACTTGGAAGGTGGGTAGGCCTTTGGTGTGGGACGCAACCTGTGTCGACACCCTTGCGCCATCTCACCTTTCAAGCACGGCGGGCTGTGCAGCCGCTGCTGCTGCGGCTGCTGAGATCCTCAAGCGGCGCAAATACTGTAACCTTATTGGTAACTACAGTTTTGAGCCGTTTGGGGTCGAAACGCTCGGGTCATGGGGCCCGAGTGCGCGTCTCCTTCTTAAGGAAATCTCTCGCCGACTGGTCGACACTTCGCGTGACCAGAGGGCCCTTTCAGAGGGCTCTTTCTTTGGCTAAAGAATTAGCATTGCTATTCAGCGTGGCAATGCTGCCAGTCTTCTGGGCACGTTTCCAGATGACAGCGATGCGGAGGAGTACTTTGACGCCTAAGTGTCCTATTGTCGTCGTTGTTTAGATGTTTATATTTTCTTACTTTTAGTCTTATTTTTATCATTAGTTTAGTTCTATTTGTAGTCTGTATATAATGTAAATTTAATCAAAAAGCAATAAAAAAAAGAAAAAAACAAAATATAAACATTTTTGCTAGATATTTGAATAACTATCTAACTTTACACACTTAAGCGCTATATTTAACGACATTTAGTACATAAATTTCATAAAGCTAATAATTTAATATTATATGTTTTTTCATGTTGTCTTTTGTGTATAAAAGAATGAATGATGAAAATGTCATGGGGAAAGTTTTGAGTATGAATGTGGATGGGTATATGAGTAGAGGAAGACCAAAGAAACGACGATGGATGGACTGTGAAAAGGATGATATGGCAAGAAAGGAGGTGTCTGATGAGATAAGAAGTATGGAAGAAAAAGACATACTGCGCTGACCCCAAATGAATTGGGATAAGGGCAAGAAAATGATGTCTTTTGTGTGTATATAAATAGTAAAATAAATAAATAAATAGCTACCGCAGAAATAATTATGAATAAATTTCATTATCATATGCCTAGACTTTTCCAAACGTGTAAGTTGGCTTCTAGTCTAGCCGGGATGCACCTAAATACCAGTATTTTACACGAAGTGACTGTCGATCACATTTCCACAGCCCAGTTATTGGGGAATACGATACCCCTTGGAAGGACGTGTTAGATTTTTACTTGTAACGACTATAAAAGATTTACGAACGAGACGAAGAACAGCCGGGACCAATGGCTTCTAGCTAAGAATCTGTGTCTCTCATGTAATACACCAAACATTATAATAAATATATAATATAATATGGAATGTAGGACCAAAACAAATATAAATATGAAAATATGAATCCAAAAATAATAACATAATTTAATAATGAAAATACTTCTAATAATTACCTACATTATTCTTATGCAATACATAAATAAAATAATTAATACCCCCCTCCCCCCCTCCCCCCTTACCTGTATGAAAAACCTAATAATGTATTATGTATATATTTATAATTATACACCCAATTAAATTTATAATTTCTAATAATATTATTGAATTGCTGCTTAGTCCTCTTCCTCTCTCCTAATGTTGCTGTGACCGACAGGGTGGGTCCATATTGATCTTTTACCTTATTACACTATCTAGTATCTATGTAATACAATAAATATGGAATGTAATAAAAACTTGAGTATTGAGTACTGTTGAAAAATGAAAAAGTCTTTATTAAATAAACTAGCATTACAACAATTAAAAAGGATTAAATAACCTAAAATAACTGAACTATACAAACAAAAAACTATAAAAGAGCATAAAAAAACTCGTCCTCAACGCTGTCAGCTGGTAATGTGCCCAAGAGACTGGTGGCGTTGTCACGTTGTTTGGCTAAACTAAGCCTCTGGCCAAGGTAAAGCCCTTAGGTCACAGGTAACGTCAATTAGGCATTTAGAAATTTCCTTAAAAAGGCTGTGAGTACTCGGATCCCACGGCCCCACAGTTTCAACCACAAATGGCTCGAAAATATAGTTTCCACAAAGGTTCTATATTTACGCCGTTTGAGGTTCTCCACAGCCGCAGCGGCAGCGCCAGAACAGCGCGATGAGCTTGGAAAATGTGCTGGCGTAAGAGTATCGACACATCTTGCGTCCCACGCTAAAGGGCTCCCCATTTTCCAAGGAAACAATGACATGCCGTCCGGGTTTTTTGCCATAGGGCGTGCCAAGCCATTGGGTTCTAAGACGAAAAAATGTAAAAGTAAGTTTGTTGGTCATGCCACCACTTATTAACGGCTGAACAGATTTAGATGTTTGGCAGAAGGATAGACTGACCTATGCTATTTACAGGATGGTCCAATTGACACGTCATAAAACAAAATTTGATTCCTCACGCCCAGAGGTGTTTCCGAAAATTCCCCCTGTATGTTTCGCGATTTTTGATAGTTTTCGAGTTATAGATTCTTGAAAATTGTATTATAACCGCTTTAAATAAATTCTTTTATTTTTTATTTTTACACGACTGTTTCATAATATTTAACGTTAACTAGAGGCTTTTTAATGATGTTGCCATCTAGCCGATTTCGGCCACAGCGACTGCATTCGATGGCTTTCTAGGGAGGTTGTCGAGAGCTTTGGTGTGCTGCTCTATGATGTGCTCTCAAGTGGCTAGCATACCCAACTTTGGCCGAAAAACTCCGAGCACAGAGCGGACATGTCAGAACACCATTGACGAAATTGTAGGGTATAGCTTCAGGTGGCCTAGTTTTAAGATTATCACGTTTTAAGTCTAGCTGCGATCTTCTTCTCTCTTCGAAGGCGTTGACCTGCTGCACACGACGTCTCCACTCGAGCCGATTTTGTGCCTGCTTTTCCCACAGGGGTCAATTTCGCATCTTTTGAAGTGCCTATTCTGAACATCCTTGTAACGTAAAAACTGACCACCATGTTTTCGTTTTCCTTCTTGGAGTTCAGAATAGAAGATGCGCTTCGCCAGTCTCTCTTCGTGCATTCTAGAGACATGCCCGCACCATCCTAGCTGACGTCTCATCAAGTAGGCCTCTATGCCAAGGACCAAGCTTTTTTAATATCATTAGCATCGAGAGTAACAAAAAGCATTGTAAAAAAAGAAGCTGTAACTGGAAAACTATCAAGAATCGCGGAACATACATGGTGTATTTTTTTTCCTCTGGGCTTGTGGAATAATTTTTTTATGACGTCACTGTTTGGACCACCCAGTATGATACTCCTTTTTATCCGAGTTAGACGTTCCTGTGGGATATTTCTCGACCTCTAACCGAAAGATAGTTTCTAATATAGGTAAATTGTTTTGTTTCAGATGCTGATGAAGTAACTAATTTCACTAAATATTACTTTTATTGTCTAACTGGGCGACGAGTTTATAACTACTCCGATTGCACTATTTAATATATTCATGTTATTATAAGATTAATTAAACAAGTAAAAATAAAATAAATGTTTGAAATGTATATTTAAGTTTTTTTTTTATACACAACGCACAGCTTAAATCATGAGAATCGTAAAAAAAAAATATAATTAAAATAAATAGCGAATTTGATAAATAATGGGTCTTCCAATCAATCAATCAATCAACAGTCTTTATTTGTAAACATAGGTTATAACAGTGTGCAAGATGTTACAATAATTGTTATACATTATATAGTTTCTCTATGTTTTGCTATTTGGCGTACAAATATACATTTAAAGGAGGCTTTTGCCAGTTGGGTAAATTAATCTATAGGTGGTACTAGTATTATAAAGATGTAAAAGTTTAATTCATAATATCAATATCAATTTTAATATAATGCATTAGGTAATGTCAGGTAATGTCAATCTTTAATGAAATAAGATAATGTCAATATTAAATGGTTATGATGTCAATAAGTTACTGCTAAGAAAAATATCTAAAATTGATATTGTCCACAGAAATGTGAGAGTTGTCATGCTTTTACAGTCATGTTACGAGCATACAAATATTTTATGTCAAAGAGATGTCATCAAAGTAGTCGCTGAGAGAGTAGTAACATTTCTGTATTAAAATAGTACACAATTTACGCTTGAAATTTACTAAATTTAGATTTTTCATTGAGCAAGGTAACTTATTAAATATCCTTTGGGCCATACAAAAAAAAATCTGTATCGTGTGTGCGTTTACAAACATTTAAGTTCACATACACAAACAACCAGACCCGCAACAACTGCCTGTAGGCCATACAAATGTTTGTTCCGTGCGGGAATCGAACCCGCGACACGCAGCGCAGCAGTCAATCTCTCAGCCACTGCGCCAACCGCGCCGTCGATTTGAGGGCTTGGACATCTCACGTGGAGGTGATATGAACTGGCCACCGAGATTGAGCTTACGGGGTCACTGTTAGACTTTTTCTTGTGGGGTTTTCTTAAGTCGCATGTCTATGCGAATAAGCCACAAACCACATCGACCCTCAAATCCAACACCCATCGGTCAAATTCAGCCATTAGGGCCAGCGCTCACTGCCGGCACGGCACGGCTTGTCATGGCAAAGGATTTTATTACTAATCAAGTTATTTTGAATCTTATTACAATGAATTAGAATTCATGTTATTTTATTTCGATACCACGATGCCGCAGAATGACGCGACGTGCCGCGGGATGCTGCGGCATGAGGTGTCAGGCCGTTTCATTCCACTTGTTGCCATGGCGCGCCATTTCATCCCGCGAGACGTATGGGTCACTTTGTGTCGAGGAATTATGATTGCTAAGCTAATTGAAATAAGGTTCAAATTTCGAACTTCCAACTTCGAATCCGCGCGAAACTAATTGATGCCAGAGTGGCTGGGCTTTCAGCAGAATGCCACGGGATGCCACGGAACGCCGCGGGATGCTGCAGCACAACCTGCCGTTCCATGCCGTGCCACGCCATCAGTGAGCGCCGGCCCTTATGCGTCACAGACATGGAAAATTTGAACGATGTCATATTCCATACCTAATGACATCGATAGGCTTTTCAAAAGAATAAAAAAATTCGATGATATCTCACACATACTTTGTTTTATTTCAATTTAAAGATGGGTAGCGCTTCATGAAACACCCTGAATAAAGGAAGGATATTTGTATAATTCTTGTACATGCATACATGTATGAAACTTTGAAATTTTTGCCTTTGGGAAATTCCATCGGCCACAGCGCGAGATCATATTTAATAATATTCTTATATTAATTTATAAATTAAAATAACCTAAAGTAACTAAATTAACCATAAACTTAAAAAATAAAAATAATTAATTAATAAATAAATAAATTTTAGTATCTTGACTTGGCTCGCGAGTTTGTCGACATGTGGGATGTGGACTCAGCCACCATTGTGCCGATAGTTGTATCTGCCCATGGCATAATTGCCAAGCGCCTCGATTAATACCTGAGGAGGCTCTCGTTAGGCAGCTGGATCAAGGGCTTGATTCAGAAAGCGGTACTCCTGGACCCGGCTCCTATTGTTAGGAGGTTCCTCTCTCTGGAGCCCTGATCGCCAGTAGCTTGGACCTTGTTCCCGATACCGGTGGGCTACAATTTTTTATATTTTTATTTTTTTTTTTATATTGTTTTTTTGTAAGGAATATCTAAAAATATATAAATTGATTTGTTTATAAATAAATAAAGGAAACTTAAAAAATAATTAATTAAATAATAAATAAATAAATTTATAATGTATATAATATTCTCCTTAATCAATTTACAGAATTAATGCTGATTATATGCTTTTAAAATAAATATCGTAAAAATATTCTTATTAATTTCTAACTTTTTTTTTGTTTGCCTGAACTGTTCCACGCAAAGGCGTCTCCCATTCCTTCCATATGCTTTTTTCCCGTGCCTGCTGGAACCAGCTCTCGCGGTACGCGTCCATATCGTCTCGCCACCTCTTTGGGCCCCGCCAACTAGTTAAAATTAATCTCATTTGCGTTGTAACACGCCTATTATTTCTGCGTAAGGCGATTCTTCTTCATGTTTTGGTGGTTGGCCGTTTCCATTCACAAAGCTGAGATCCGCGTATAAAACTTCGTTTGTAGACTGTAAATAAGAAAAAAATAATAGGGAAGATGATTGTTCATTAAATTGGCACATAGCATACATAAGCATAAGCAACCTATTAATGTTCCCACTGCTGGGACGCAGGCCTCCTCTCTATGAGAGGGAATGGGCTATAATCTACCACGCGGGCCCAGTGCGGGTTGGTAAATTGACACATTACACCGATTTCCCGCGTTATAGCCATTTTATACAACTGTCTAAGAATGACAATTGTGATTTGGATATATCTACTACCACAGTATAAAGTCGCCAACCCACCGCGGCACATGCTGTACACGGGCACGCGGCGCATTTTAGCTGCGTGGATTCATTTGTTTGACAACGTGGGTCTATGTTTCCACTGCAGTACTACTCACTCACGGCCCTTCAAAAGCTGTTTAATTCCGTCATACTCGAGGGGAAAACGCCTCAGGCATGGTGCAGGGGTGTGGTGGTACTCTTCTTCAAAAAGAGCGACAATGCCAGGCTGAAGAACCCCATTCACTTCTAAGCCATGTCTACAAGTTGTTTTCAAGAGTCATCACGAATCGTCTCGCGCGCAGGTTTGACGATTTTCAGCCTCCCGAACAAGCCGGATTCCGAAAAGGCTTTAGCACCGTAGACCACATCAATACGCTGCGACAGGTTATACAGTAGACCCAAGAGTATAACCTGCCTCTCTGTCCAGCGTTTGTGAAAGCCTTCGATTTGATCGAGACTTGGGCTGTACTACAGTCTCTCCAACGGTGCCTAATCGACTATCAGTACATCGACGAGTTGAAGTGTTTGTACAAAAACGCCACCATGTCAGTTCGACTTCATGACTAGACCTCGGAACCTATCCTTCTGCAGCGAGGTGTGAGACAGGGAGACGTCATATCTCCGAAACTGTTCACCGCTGCACTGGAGGATGTCTTCAAGGTTCTGGACTGGAGAGGGCTAGGCATCAACGTCAATGGCGAGTACATCTCTCACCTTCGGTTTGCCGACGATATAGTGGTCATGGTTACGACCATGGGGGACCTCAGTACAATGCTCGATGACCTCAGTAGAGCTTCCGTAAGAGTGGGTTTTAAAATGAACATGGACAAAACCAAAGTCATGTTGAATGCCCATGTAACACCCACTCCTATCAAGATCGGAGACTCTACACTCGAAGTTGTAGACGATCATGTCTACCTGGGACAAACGGTCCAGTTAGTAAGATCTAACTTTGAGAAAGAGGTCAATCGTCGAATCCGACTCGGCTGGGCAGCGTTCGGGAAGTTGCGTGGTATCTTCTCGTTCAACTTACCGCAGTGTCTCAAGACGAAAGTCTATGACCAGTGTGTGTTGCCAGTGATTACATACAGGACTGAAACGTGGTCGCTCACAATGGGCCTCATGAGAAGGCTTAAAGTCACCCAAAGGGCAATGGAGAGGGCTATGCTCGGAGTTTCCTTGCGTGATCAAATCAGAAATGAGGACATCCGCAAGAGAAACAAGGTTATCGACGAAGCCCGAAGAATAGCCAAACTTAAGTGGCAGTGGGCAGGGCACATTGCTCGCAGAACGGATGGCCGATGGGGCCGAAAAGTTCTGGACGGGCGACCGCTAACCGGAAGACGTTGCGTTGGTAGGCCTCCCACTAGGTGGACCGATGACCTGGTGAAGGTTGCAGGAATCCGCTGGATGCGGGACACCGGTCCCGTGCGACACTTGGGGGAGGCCTATGCCCAGCAGTGGACGTCTTTCGGCTGAAATAAAGATGATGACTCACTCACAACTATGTACAACTGTAGAGTGCGTGGTCCACCGCGGTAAATATTCGTGTACAGTGTGTTCCCCATGCACAGCGTGCATGGCGTTGACAGCGATGAGCTATGTGAGCTCCTTATTCGAGCAAGCCACGCGTGTACTAATTAAGTCAATTAATGCATAGTGTGTCCGTGGTTTGCAGTGGACACAATCACATACATTTTCTTGCAAAGCGAAGCTTTAACACGTGCGTGGCCTATCCGTGCGCCGCGGTGGGTATGCGCCTTAAGGATAAGGAGTAAACCATACAAGATCCTTTTTGTGAAGTCAAATACGGGAGTAAGGGTTGTTAAGGGGTAAGGTACCACAAGCAATTTTTGCTTAAAAGGTAGGTACTTCCTATCATTATCATAGGTAATTACAAGAGTTTTAGAAAAAAAAAATCCGGTCCACGAGGTCCCTTGGTTAGAATTGTCCCTCAATGTCATGATATCATGAAATAGTCTTTCCATACGTAATTTGAACTTAGAAAGCTATTTTAATGATTATAATTCTGTAAATATGTACATAACAGTTGATATCAGAGACTGTCGTGATGACTGATATTTTGATCAACGTGCAATACGACAATGAACTACGTATTACGAAAAAATTATAAAAATTTGAACTTCGTAGGCTACTTCAACAACCACCAGTTGTCGGTTCGAAATAAAACCAAAATGCACTTACATAAGTTTTCAATTCCATTGTTTCCGCTCGGTCCGAGTTTCGAAGCCGGAATTTTTTGACAATTATGTAAATTCCCAATATTATAACACATATCACTATCACGGATGGTATCACGTATGTCAATGTATTAGTTAGAGAATACGACGTTGATGATGATGATGCTGTCTCCGGCTGCAGGGTGGTGTTTTCTGAAGAGATAAAAGAAAACTTTGTCCGCAAATCTGGATATTGAGGGATCTCAGGAGCAATTTTCTGAGATATAAAGGGTCTTGGGCAAAATGGTCGTAAGTTGTAACATAATTGGAATGTCAATACATAGCTTAATGAATACATTAATTCATTCATACCAGGGATATTATGGAGCTCCGTAACCGTAACCGAAACCGTCGGATATCCGAAATAAAAATATATCCGTAACCGTAACTGTATCCGTTTAACAAGTTTCGGATAGTTACTTACCTATATGACTGATTATAATACTAAATGATAACCATAAATAATTTGGTTTTATTTGTAGGTTTTATCTAGTCTACTAGACAAAACTTACAAATAAAACCAAATTATTACATACTATTTGTGTTTATATTTTACTTCAATCTAATATCCGTAACCGAAACTAACGGATAATCCGAAATAATTACACTTCCGAAATCGTATTCGAAACCGATATAATTTTATTCCTATGTCCATATCCGTATCCAGATCCGAAATATCATATCCATAACATCTCTAATTCATACAATTGCGACAAGTACCATGTCGCTGGAAACCAGAGATAGAGCCAATAGAAAATGTAGGAATTTCCTGTATTTTTGTGAATGTCTGACTACAACAGTCATCTGTTTTTAAAACAGAGCATGTCCAAATCGTTGTGCCAAAATCAAGCACACAGTTTTAAATCTTAACTCGGTCGGCGAAGACTTAAAATGGACTAAGGTCTATTAAGAGTCTGTAACCCTTGAACCCTTGTTAAACTAGGTTTATAATAATTAGTTGACATGCTAGGCCAAATCTTCGGCAGAATACGTAAAAAGGCAAATGTTTAAGTGCTTTTATTTCTCTTCGCCGGCGACTTAGGTACTTGATGTTTCAGCACAAACTGAAGTCCTAATAATAATCTACTATTTGAGATGAAATTTAATTATGTAGTCTTCCCCCAGATTTCATAGAACGCAGCCTTAGTAACCCCTTATGTAGTACAACTTCTTTGTGAGTTTGCGACCCGACAACATTTTCAGATACGCACTGTAAGTTGGTAAAAATCTGTGAAAACTGTACAAAAAAACCAAAATGGCGGCCTAAGTTTCGATTTTGGCCTTACGCAGTAAGAACCAAGACCGCACTAGATATCCGCAGTATGTCACTTTACCGAAGCTAGAATGTATTCAGAACATTGAATATTTTCAAAGGCCTACCTTGGCATTCATTTTGTACATCCATCACCACTGCACAGCTTGGCTGACAAAGGCTCCCGACGGTCTCTAAAAGAAAAAAAAACAATGAAAGTTATGGTTCCCGGTTGTTTCAATAGTATTAATCAATGACAAATTACAGTGGCAGTACAGCTGTTAAGGCGTGGCTCCACAGCAGCTACGGCCTCTTCGTGCTAATCATACGTAGCAGTGGACCATCGACTATTATTAACATTAATAGCTGTACAAGGATCTTTTAGCAAAATAAGAACTAACTCCGCCCATTTCGTTTCTTCAATACAATTCACGAAACTATTTCTCTTATTCATGTTTACCAACAGTAGATCCCTCCCTGTAAACGTCCTAAAATTGCCAAAAGAACCAAGTACCACTATCAAAATCATATTTTCAAACCTTTTTTTGCCGTTGCGTTTCCTACTAAAATTATTTGAGAAGCACACGTGACATTTTCTTTTTCCAATTGAATGCTGATAGATATTGACTTGAGTTTTCTTGACTTGATTGACAAACAGTCTTCGTTTTTACAGTTTTTTGTTGTCATGGTTTCTTTCTCTATATCACCTAAAATGTAATAAAAAGAAACGAAATTACTCTTGTAGTTAAGTAATAGAAGGGCTTTTCTATGCTTTGGAATCTTAAAGTTGGCAACGTCGTTATAACTGTCAAATATTTTTTCAATAATAGCACTAGATTAGGTGTTGTAACAGTTTTAGGTGTTAAAACAGCATTTGCAGGGTTGCGCAGTGCTTTTTTACTATGTAGAACTAAAGAGGTATTGGTTATTGCGTGCATCAAACTAAGTAACTTTACTCTAAAATTATTGCTCGGAATCAACACGTTTTACGGTAGGACTCAATGGAAAGCACTCCAAGCATTGTGCTGATGGATGGATTGAATAGTACGGGGGTCGTGGAGGTGTGTAAAAATATTACATTAAAAACATGTATTTAATAAAAAAACTTGTGATAAAGTTGGAACTATGACCCCCAATATCTCCGTAACTAGAAGGTTCCCAGGTATGGTCTAGAACAAAGAAATGATCGCAAAGACGGGGAGAACAAGTACCTTTCGGCTATGTTAAAGGTCTATATACACCTTCTATGTTCACAGATGGAAAAGAAGTAGAAGAACAAAGACAGGGAGAAGGGAAATTGTGTGAGTGAATGATGTGAAGGAAAAGAGAGTGAATGACATCATAACGGTTGACAGAGGATAATGAAAGACAAGAACTTGTTACGCTGACCCCAAGTAACATGGGATTAGGGCAGAAAGATTAGAGCGATATTTGGTAACTTTATTTAGTTTCTACTGTTGATTGAAGCGGGGTTTATAGTAACTGTGACATCAGTCGGTACTATTATTTATATGGTGGTGCTAGTTTCATTTTCAAATATACCAGTCTGTCGTTATTCCCACGTATTTCATTGACGTAACAGTAACCTTATTGGTAACTTATATTTTCGAGCCGTTTGGGGTAGAAAGTCTAGGACCGTGGTGCCCAAGTGCTCACAGCCTTTTCAAGGAAATTTTAAAAACGCTTAGTTGATAGTTCTTGGGACCAAAGGGCTGGCTTCTACTTTGGCCAGAGGCCTCTTGGGGACATTACCAGTTGACAGCGTTGAGGAGTTTTTGGACGCCATTTTTTCAAAAATATTTGATAGCTATTTGCAACGTTGCTAAAAGTTATTCACCCTTTTAATTGTGTTTGTTTGTTTGTTTGCTATAACCAAAACCTCACCTGGAAGGCCATTTTTAGGGTGCCATGTTACAAAAACCCTTGCGACGACATCCGGCTCTTTATTCTTTAACCGTACATCCACAACAAATTGATTATTTTGATTAAATTCAAACATAAATGTTTCCTCGACTATGTGTGCTGGTTCAGGCTTTTCATTCTCTTCTAAAAATAATAATGAGTTGAAAAGAAAACAAAAATAGCATGACTTTTTTGTAATAGCATGGAGTTGTTAGATAATCTATAATTTCGTAACCATGGTAGTCTAACACCTATTTTGTATCACCATCACACAACACTTATCGCCGCGCCGACAGCACTTACACGGCAGTATCAATAAAACTCGTAGCACGGTAACTGCGTTTAGTGCATCCTGCCACGGGCTACAAGTCAAATCTATTTTCAATACACTTCCTCGAAAACTGGCTCTTATCACACTACGATTAGGTCCAGCATGCAATGTATTTCACACACGTGGATGCCTCCCCCCACAAACAATGGCCCCCCTTCCATCTAGCACCGCATGCCCTGATGATTTATTTATTGCATCAGTGACCAGTGTTCGCGTGGCTGAGTTTTGGGCTTAACATATTTAAACTTTTTGCCATCTGTACTCTAAGAAGAAGACATTGTTTTTTTTTTCATTTATAATGTGTGATTGTTTTTTATTAATCTCAAAAAAGCAAAAGGATATGCGTCTTTATGCCGTAAATATTTTTTAAATATTTAAATTGTATTTATAATATAAATAGTATATCACAAATAAACATAATTATTTAAACAATATTTACTTTAATGAACAAATTAATAATTATTTGTGTTCTAAATTCAAAAGTGTTTTAATTTTCTATTTTTCATATTAGGCTGTTTAGCGGCTTCATACCTTTGTTTCTTGTTCAACCTGGCAAAAACAAAGCGCGAAAAAAAAAGGAAATAAAATCGTCAAGTTTACTAAAAATTCATGACAAAAATACTTTTCGTTGATGTACGTCGGCATTTGTTACTACAGTTCTCGGCTCCATAACTACCTCGCCTGCGGCTCGGGTGTGAATTCCGCCTCGAATACAATTGCAAAGTTTCCCCGCTTAAGTATATCAATATGTATACGTCGTTAGTGTCGCTGTGCGATATGACACGCTTATGACACTTCTAGCGGCAACTGCCGAGGCGTCTCCTTGCTCTGTGTCATGTAGGGTGTAAGTCCTACAGAATTGAATTATACCCCTTATAGCTCATAATAAGTACTCCAACGTATACGCTTGCAACAAGTGTACACAAGTCACCGGAGATCAGTAACAGTTTTAACAGTATTTTATTAAATTACAACAGTATTTTTTTTAATTTTAGCCGTGGCTCGGGAAACTATCGACGATTATTCAACCATTTAAAACATATAATAAAGTACTTACGGTGATTATTATAATCAGCACTCTTATAAATAGTCACGTTAAATGCAAGAGCATCTGAAAATAACAAAAAGTAACAAACTATCGAAACCAACATGGCCGTTTTTTTTAGTAATTCATTTGAATTGTTAATACTACACGTTGTTCGTACTTATTTATATTTAAATGATTTACTATTGCACTGTTTTCGTTGTGACTCCACGAGTGACACAAACAAGGCTGTGCACGGTAGTTTCGCAGCCAAGTTCGGAAAAAGCGGATGGCAACCCGCACCGAGTTAATTTCAACTCTCTGAACCACAATCTATTTGACTAATGACTTTTAACATCTTCTGTTGTGTGTCTACTAAGGATTCCAAAACCAAGGTTATCTCAAAACTCCTATATTTGTTAAGATTTTTATTACAATTTTTTTTTTTTAACTCTTTCGTTAAATACTTAAAATCATTTATAGAAGGTTTAGAAACTTGAACATTAACATCGAGATAGATCATTTGAGGTTTACAAAGGAAAAATCAGAACTGTCCCAAATGTTAACCTAGCACTAATAATAATCATCGAGATGATTTAAGATGATTTTCACAGGTCTATCTCTCTTTTTATAAAGGAAGTCGACAATTCAACTCGTTATTTTTTTCGAACTTGGCCCTATTTTAACATCTATATTTTTGGTAGAATATGAGCATGATTAACAAAAGCACGGTGTTAATTTTCCTATTAGGAGTTATTTCCTCCTAATTGTGGTTTCCCTGCCACTAACTGCAGCGCTTGCGACCATAAAACATTACCATTAAAATAAATTCATCATCATATTCCTAGCCTTTTGCCAACTATGCTGGGGTCGGCTTCCAGTCCAATTGGATTCAGCTGAATACCAGTATTTTACGAGGAGCGACTGCCTATCTGACCTGAAATTCTGACAACCAGTCTTACCCCTGGTATCGCTTTACCCAGTAGCTGGGTTGTGGAAGTTAGATGGACAGGTACCATAATAATTTCACATGGTAATCAATTAGTTTGCCCCTATGGTTGTGGAGCAGGACCAGCACTGAGCCAAGCATTTCTATCATCAATTTAATTCCCCAACTTATAATATGATCGTCCTCTCAATGTAATCCTGTAATTGTAATTACGATACCCACGAGTAGATGGGGTGGCTTATCATTGCCAGGAACGATACATCTAAACAAAGCTATCGTTTTGGTATTAAATGGTAAATTTACCCGTTGCACAGCAGCCGTTGACTGTATCGCTGGTCTACTGGTCGCATGCTTTAGTTGTAAGCGTGAGATTTTGTGTTCGATCCCCGGGAAAATAAGAATTTCATAACAGCAGGCCGAAGTCTGGAGTCGTGGCCCTTAGATGGCAATAGGCTCGCCCTCTATTTTATTGGGCTTAAACGTAACTAGCTAAATGTGGCAGTACTGTACACCTCTGCTTAACCCTAAGGAGTTACAGGCACGGTGATATGTATAGTCTCTTACCTAAAATAATGCGTCATATAATTTTTTTTGTGGTTATCCTGTTCGGCACCGGAAAGTATAATACTTACCATTAACGGATTACAATATTAACAATAATTTATTTACAACTAGCGACCCGCCCCGGTTTCGTACGGGTGCAATGTAGATACACATACACATATAAACCGTCCTCTTGAATTACTCCATCTATTGCTGAAAACTGCATTAAAATCCGTTGCGTAGTTTAAAAGATCTAAGATTATAGAGAGCGGGAGCGATTTTGTTTACTATGTAAAGATTTTGAGGAAACAGTCGTCACAAAACAATTCAGAAATTCAGACGTAAACCATTTGTTCTTATCCGTGTGCACTAACACTAGCCATCATCTAAATGAATGCCTAAATAAAAGCGCGTTAGATTTTCGACGCTCTTGGGGGGTCACATGGTGGCTGCCGGCCACCGTAGGCGCGGACCTGTGGACGACGAGTTATTGGCTAGCTCGCCGTCCGGCCGTCTTATGCCGACAGGCCGTGTCAACGGCGCGTTTGTTTTCCACGCGCGCCTCAAAGATATGTCAGCAACCATGAAGGGGTCCGCATGGGCCGATGCCTGCCAGGGCTGCGGGAATGTTCGAAAGAGATACCGTGGCCCTGGAACTGGACATTGCACAACAGAGCAATGTGTTTTACGCATTTATTTAGAGAATGACGATAAGGCAATTTCGAGACGCATACAACTGGGCTGGCCAGCATTTGGCAACTTTGATTTTGGTTGGGAAAACATGATATTTTCATGAATCTATTTTTGAAAGTATGAGGAACTCTAGGACCCGGCTGCATGCATAGAACTCATATTTTGTATGCTCTTCTGTGAAATGATCGGCGAAACTCACCCACATGCCATATGATTTCGTCGTTGATCTTTACCGTTTGTACAAGTCTACAGGCCTAACCTGTAGACTTGTACAAACATGTTTTTTTGCTGTGACAATCTACGGTCATCAGTATTATATGGAACATAATTATGGAAGTTTGTTTACCCATACATAATTCGTAAATTAAATTAAATTAGAATCAAAGGAGAGCGTGCACTTGAGAAGCCATTTTGGAAAGTGACCACTGTTTGCAGATTATCAACCGTTTCGTAGTCCAGCGACTTCAGCCAGCTGAAGATAACTTTCTTCAATTTATTGTTGCTTAATTTATGGACAGAATTAATTTTGTTGCATTTATTGAAATGTATGGGGCGAAGAATTTAAAGTAGTTTTGGCCAAATGCAGTTCGTTGACGAGGAACCGGGCAACATTCAACGCTTGGTTGACACAGGTAAATTTGGTACATATTTTTATGGTATCTACGTAGGATTTTCATGAAAAAATTGTTTTCTAATAGTTGTACACTGGCCTTTTCGTAAACATCGATTCATCGACGAAACATCGCTGCGCCCTTTCTGCTTCTATAAGGAACATTTTGTTGTAGACTCCTCAAGGGCAGATGCAGTATCTAATTATATGCACATTCGCACAACGTAGTTTTCTGAAAATATATATCATTTGCTGATCCTAGCTGTAGTGGCTACCACTTCAGGTTTCCAAGTAAATTTGTCATCTATTATGACATCTAAATATTAAATAGAAGGTACTCTGCTAACTATTGAACAATTACAAAAAGGCCGACTCAGAGTTCGGTTGCAGGGATTGTTGTATGAATCATAAGACTAAGCTCAGATTAAGGTTTACAGGTATGGGTTACTACAGTCTTACTGAAACAGATGTATTTAGTTCTCTTTCTGTTCAAGGATAGAAGGCTGTCCTCAAGCCAAGTGGTATTTGTAAGGCCATTTGCGGCTTTCTCAAAAGTTGCCTAGCAAGTAGGTATTTCCATGAAAGACCAAGACGGTATCATCAGCGAACATGAGTAGGTCAAGGCTAGAGAGAGCAGCCATAGCACCAAGTTCGTTGATGTATATGAGAAATAATGTAGGGCTTATTGTACTGCCTTGGGGGACGCCATAATTACAGCCAGACCTGATACTTTCACTCCTTGACACTCTTACAGACTGTGGTCTGCCCGACAAATAATTCTTGAACCATTCCAGAGTCAAACCTCTTATACTAACGTTCTACAATCGAGTTAGAAGTATAGGGACACACACCGTGCCAAACGCTTTTGGAGATCCAAAATGATGCCTAAACACCTGTCACCCTTATCTAGGTATGATGTAAAAGGAAATTGGACGGTAGTTTGATGGTTCAGTTTTATCTCCAGATTTAAATATCGGGCACACCACCTCTTGAATATGTCCGGAAAGATACCTGTTTCTAGACTGAGGTGACATAAGAAAGTGATAAGCAGGGCAAGCGAAGTGATATTTTGTTTCAAAATATCAGCAGTAATTTTATCCCAGCCTGGTGCACTGTACGATTTCAGTCCCAGAACAAAACCCCCAATCTCAGTTAACAAATGCAAGCGGAAATAAGAATGCTTAGTCCACTTACAACTTATCAGGAGTATGGTAAACGGTCACGTCGGCAGCCAAATTGATAGTAGAGCGAAGGACGAAACAAGGCAACCATTATCTGCATGTTAAGCTGCTGTTAAGTTAATGAAATAAGGAACGTTTTGAAGTGTTGTAAATTATTACACAAAATTATAATGATATTAATCATTTATAACTTTGTAATACTAATTGAACGTTAATTATAACGTTCAATTAGTATTACAAAGTTGGTCCGTTGTCGCTTTTATAATCCTCCTTTTTCGCAGATTTCCTCATAGTACAAGTGACGCCAGAGTAAATGCTAAGTGCTAGCTGTAAAATATCAGCCAGTACAGTCACGAGCAATGAAATGTATACAATTAGCATTCAAAAGCGATTTCCTCCTACTGTTTTGATTAATGTTTTACATGTTCACAAACATAGTTTTTTTTAAGCCATATCTACTGTTATTAAATTAGTCGTAGAAAATATCCTGTAAGTATAAGTTTAGTTTTAAACCGTGAAAGATTAAAACAGTGTATGCGTGTATATGTTACGGCTAAAGATGGGTGTGAACATAAACTTAAGATTAGCCGGCAAAACTTAGGTTAGGTTATGTTAAGTTTAGCCGGCTAATCTTAAGTTTATGTTCACACCCATCTTTAGCCGTAACATATATATGTATGTAGTTGTAGGTACTTACTTTTAGTCTTATTATTATTTAAAATCTATTTGTAGTTTGTATATCATGTGTACATAAAAAAACCCCTTTTCTATAACACAATAATTATATATTGGTACTTCATGTATCCGCTGCGTCACGGATTTTTAATGAACAATAAAATTTTCAATTATTTTCTTGTTGTGCTTTTATTTATTTGAACAACAGGAAAGTAATTGTGATACTTACCTAACGGAGAAAAACACAAATACATTTTAATTAACAAACATGTATTGACCAATATTCTTTATACAAGGAAACAGTGTTGAAAACACTATTATGGCCATAATATTTATGCCTAGAACAGTTTTAACTGAGTGGTATTGTTGAATATTAGGTATTCAAACACTCAAACTTGGAAATCTAAACCAAACATGAGAGGGAAAAACCAATTATTGTAACCTAACCTCAAAACACTTTATATTCGCCTAAAAGCGTAGTTGACGCTGCCCCGCTACGCGCGGCTCCTATTTTTGTCTGCAGGGTTTACAGGAACCTAACACAGTGCCCCAAGTTCAGAGCTCACTTCGCTCGCTCTTGCATCCTATGTCACTTAACGTGGGCACCAGAGGGAGGCCCGGTCGACGTTACTATTTAGAAGCCATTCAGAATTAGGAGCCCCGCAAAGCGCTCCCCCATGTAAAATATTGGTATTCAGCTGAATTCCCTAAGACTGGAAGTCGACAACATAGTTGAGAAAAGGCTTAGGCATACAATGATGGGTCCAGTTTGTTTTACTGGTAATGTATAATGGTCGCAAGTGCGCAAGTTTGTAGCAGTGACACAACACTAAGGAGGAAATAACTCCAAACAGGAAAATCAACAACGTACTTTTGTTACTCATACTCATATTCTAAAAAAAACATAAATGTTAAAATAGGGCCAAGTTCGAAAAAATAACGAGAGTGATTGATTTCAATTAATAAAAAGAGAGATAGACCTGTGAAAATCATCAAATCAGATTTTGAGATCCTTAGAAGACATACAAAACTAGGTCTTAAAAGTCGTAAGCCAAATAGATTGTGATTTAGAGAGTTGAAATTAACTCGAAACTAAACTTGGCCGTAGCCGCTGGTGCGGGTTGCCGGACGTTATTTCCGAACTTGGCTGACACACTACCGTGCACAGCCCTGTTTGTGTCACTCGTGGAGTAGTAGTAGAAGAGTAGAGTGAGAGATAATAAATTATTTTGAATTTGAATTTGGAGTCGCAACGAAACAATACATTATTGACTAGAGAATCATTTAAACGTAAATTTTGTGAAATAAGCACACATTATTAACAATTTAAATTAATTATTTAAAAACGGCCATGTTGGTTTCGATAGTTTGTTACTTTTTGTTATTTTCAGATGCTCTTGCATTTAACGTGATTATTTATAAGAGTGCTGATTATTTTAATCACCGTAAGTACTTTATTATATGTTTTAAATGGATGAATAATCGTGGATAGTTTCCTTAGCAACAGTGACCGCCAAGTTTCAGAAGTTATCTAGTACAAAAGGTTGCTGTAATTAATAAGATTTATGGGGAATTTCCTATGACATCTGGGTGTAAGAACAGAATTGAAATGTACGAGTATATCAAACAATAGGAACAATGAACATCCTTCTTCACCTTTTACATTAATATATGGACCATCACTAGAGCGGACAGCCCACATCGCACTCCTTCCTTTTCCTTCGGTTCGGCCCGTCGTCTCGCATGTTTAAATAACGCAGTTCGTCGCGTGGGGTCCATCAAAACCCCATGAATAAAACGTCTTTAAAACCCCGTAGGTAAAACTTGTATCTTTTAACTTTTTTAGCCGTTTCTTATTTATTTATTTAATGGCAATAAAATTACAACAAATTATTCATTTATTTACAGTCTAAACTTACATTCTAAAAGGAACACAAATTCCTCACTTTGACATCGCTTCACAGATTTTTTTGTCTAATGCCACTATAACTAAATCAATAAACTTTAATTTACATTAGATCTATATGAGATCATACTACAATAATTAACATTATAACATAAAAAAACACAACTTTTATCAAACTAAATCAGACTAATTTTCTGTCAGGACAACATACCGGTTTAGTATGTGTAGGGCACATCATACCGTTCACCGTTGCAAAAGTGGCAGATCGACTTGAATTTTCTATCTGTTCGTCTTGAGCGATGAATACAGCGCTTTCTCATAGTAACGATGTTGGATATTGAACCTGATGTTCAATATTTTGAAGTTAAAGTATGAATCGCTTTATGATGGTCTTTTTCAATTCCCGAGGCAAAGTAGAAATAGTGGTTCGCGATTGCAATTGAGGACGACACAATTTAATTGCCAGAGTTTACAAAAAAACTTGCATTTAAAACAATAAAAAAAATAATAAAACACATGTTACAAAAGAAATCAACCAAACATTTTCAATTAATTTTTACTGACGGGGCTCGTCGCGTGGGTCGTCTTTTAAGGACCACGCGCGACAAAACACGTCTACATGAGCCGGAGCGGGAGCCGAAAACTGCAGTAACAAATGCCGACGTATACCAAACGTCGGTTTTCAAACACTTTAGAAGAAATAAAATATTAGAACAAAAAGTATTTTTGTCATGAATTTTTAGGAAGCCTGATGATTTAATTTGCTTTTATTTTCGCGCTTTGCTTTCGCCAGGTTGAAGAAGAAGCAAAGGTATGAAGCCGCTAAACAGCCTAATATGGAAAATAGAAAATTAAAATACTTTTGAATTTAGAATACAAAGAAATGTTAATTTGTTCATTAAAGTAAATATTTTTTAAATAATTATGTTTATTTATAATATTCTATTTATAAATACAATATAAATATTTAAAAAATATTTACGCTATAAAGACGCATATCCTTTTGCCGAGATTAAAGAAAAAACAATCACAAGTTATAAATGAAAAAAAAAACAATGTCTTCTTAGAGTATAGATGGCAAAAAGTTTAAATATGTATGTTAAACCCAAAACTCAGCTACGCGAACCCGGCTCACTGATGCTGGAAATAAATCATCAAGAGCGCTGGTGATAGCGCATGCGGTGCTAGATGGAAGGTGGGCCATTGTTTGTGGGGGGACGCATCCACGTGTGTGAAATACATTGCATGCTGGACCTAACCGTAGTGTGATAAGAGCCAGTTTTCGAGGAAGTGTATTGAAAATAGATTTGACTTGTAGCCCGTGGCAGGATGCACTAAACGCAGTTACCGTGCTACGAGTTTTATTGATACTGCCGTGTAAGTGCTGTCGGCGCGGCGATAAGTCTTGTGTGATGGTGATACAAAATAGGTGTTAGATTACCATGGTTACATAATTATAGATTATCTAACAACTCCATCCTTTTACAAAAAAAGTCATGATATTTTTGTTTTCTTTTCAACCCATTATTATTTTTAGAAGAGCCTGAACCAGCATACATAGTCGAGGAAACATTTATGTTTGAATTTAATCAAAATAATCAATTTGTTGTGGATGTACGGTTAAAGAATAAATCGCCGGATGTCGTCGCAAGGGTTTTTGTAACATGGCACCCTACAAATGGCCTTCCAGGTGAGGTTTTGGTTATAGCAAACAAACAAACAAACACAATTAAAAGGGGGAATAACTTTTAGCAACGTTGCAAATAGCTATCAAATATTTTTGAAAAAATAGCGTCCAAAAACTCCTCAACGCTGTCAACTGGTAATGTCCCCAAGAGGCCTCTGGCCAAAGTAGAAGCCAGCCCTTTGGTCCCAAGAACTATCAACTAAGCGTTTTGAAATTTCCTTGAAAAGGCTGTGAGCACTTGGGCACCACGGTCCTAGACTTTCAACCCCAAACGGCTCGAAAATATAAGTTACCAATAAGGTTACTGTTACGTCAATGAAATACGTGGGTCAACAACAGACTGGTATATTTTAAAAAGAAAATAGCACTACCATACAAACAATAGTACCGACTGACGTCACAGTTACTACATACCCCGCTTCAATCAACAGTAGAAACTAAATAAAGTTACCAAATATCGTTCTTCCACTTCTTTTCCATCTACCAACTTAGACCGCTTTCACATTTAGGCGACTTTAGCAGCGCGACAGTCGCGCGTCTATCGTCCAGACGGTAAAAATCTTTTTTTTTTTTAGTTTTTGTCTTCGACTGTGCTTCTGTCGCGCTACTGTCGCGCTGCTAACGCCTTAATGTGAAAGCAGCCTTATATTTGTATTAATTATTCTTTGATGATTCTTTTACATACATTTCTTGTTCTACATCCCTCCTCATCACATGTCTATACCAAGACAAACGAGTCCTCTTAGCTTTGCTGTTACAGACGCCATTTTCAAACTTTTCTTCGCTGTGTTATACAAAAACACTGATTAATCGCAATAACCAATACCTCTTTAGTTTTACATGGTAATGAAAGCAGTGCGCAACCCTGCAAATGCTGTTTTAACAACCAAAAACTGTTACAACACATAATCTAGTGTTATTATTGAAAAAAACAGCGAAATATTTGACAGTTATTGGCGACGTTGCCAACTTTAAGATTCTAAAGCATAGACAAGGCCTTCTATTACTTAACTACAAGAGTAATTTTGTTTCTTTTTATTACATTTCAGGTGATATAGAGAAAGAAACCATGACAACAAAAAAATGTAAAAACGAAGACTGTTTGTCAATCAAGTCAAGAAAATTCAAGTCAATATCTATCAGCATTCAATTTGAAAAAGAAAATGTCGAGTGTGCTTCTCAGTTAATTTTAGAAGGAAACGCAACGTCAAAAAATGGTATGAAAATATGATTTTCACAGTGGTACTTGGTTCTTTTGGCAATTGTATGACGTTTACAGGGAGGGATCTACTGTTGGTAAACATGAATAAGAGAAATAGTTTCGTGAAATGTATTGAAGAAACGAAATGAGCGGAGTTAGTTCTTATTTTGCTAAATGATCCTTGTAATTAATAATATAATTAATAGCTGTCTATTAATATTAATAATAGTCGATGGTCCACTGCTACGTATGATTAGCACGAAGAGGCCGTAGCTGCTGTGGAGCCACGCCTTAACAGCTGTACTGCCACTCTAATTTGTCATTGATTAATTGAAACAACCGTATAACTAAATAACTTAACTAACTATATAACTTTCATTGTTTTTTTCTTTTAGAGACCGTCGGGAGCCTTTGTCAGCCAAGCTGTGCAGTGGTGATGGATGTACAAAATGAATGCCAAGGTAGGCCTTTGATAATATTCAATGTTCTGAATACATTCTAGCTTCGGTAAAGTGACATACTGCGGATATCTAGTGCGGTCTTGGTTCTTACTGCGTGAGGCCAAAATCGAAACTTAGGCCGCCATTTTGGTTTTTTTGTACAGTATTCACAGATTTTTACCAACTTACAGTGCGTATCTGAAAATGTCTTCAAACGCCAAAAGAAAACAATGGAAACATTAACAACACCACAGTGACAGTGTACATTATTTCCTAATATCATAATCTAGGTAGGTACCAGTGGCGAAGTTGCCATTCAACTCGATTCCTCCCGGCTTCTCTTTGAAAACGGGCACAATAAGTATTCCATAGACAAATAATAAAATCAAATTAAAGATATGTACTCCGCCTTACCTCTTAAAAAAATTGACTTTTCGCTACTGTTAGGTAAGTTATTTCATATGTACACATTTTATTTTGGTAAATAAAAGCATTTCGATTTTTAAGTTCGTGGAAACAATGACCTAGGTAGGTATAATATATTTTCAACAGAAGTTAATATCACTGTCTCCTAATCTCAGACATAAACGAACCGGCTAAACTTGTGATCTAGTTTAATTTCTACTAATAAGCCCGTCTCAGACGTAGCTGTATTCAGGGTGTAAGGGACAGCCCTCCACAAACTGACAGGGTGCATTAAGCTCCTTATTTTGAATCATATTCCACCGGAATTTTTCTCCGGAAAATTGTACTTTTTTAGTTTGTTTTTTCAGTTACTATTCCTTTATTTCAATATAAAATAACATTTCCTGTACGCAGCACTCCATTTATGTAAATAATACGGCTATAATAAAAAGTCCAACAATGGATGTTGGAATAGTCTAACGAACGACGCGTGAAATTAGCTGTTTGCTTCTTGCTAGCCAGCTACAGAGTTCATCGAACTCGTCGTCGCGCTTGCCTTTCGCTACGTGCGTTTTGCCACGTTAACGATATATTGCGTACGAGGAAATAAAACAAATCAAATTTATTGGATTCCCATAACATTCCTGGAATTATTTCTTGTACTGGTCATCGTAGTATGATATACTGAATTCTACCCATAAGTTTGTGGAGGGCTGTTTCTTACACCTTGTATATTAATATGAATCATAGCAAGGCATATTACGACATATTTTCTACATAAATTTTCAAGTGACCGCACACGCAGTTATAATATATATTATAGCTGCTCAAAAAGCTCAGTCTTCAATTTCCTGAAATGCTTTAATCAGTACCTACAAATTTTTCTTACAATAATTTATTTTTAAAGAGGAGCTCGTGGCTAAATAATAACAGCCGCTCGGGTCGATCTTTAAGTTAAGCCGTGCTTGCCTAGGTTGGTCTGTGGATGGGTGACCGCCCATCACATACCGAGTTTCCTCCGTGCCTCGGAAAGCACGTTAAGCCGTTGATCCCGGCTGTCATTTGTAGATCTTTGACAGTCGTTAGTCGCCTAAAAAGTCTGAGAACCCGTCTTACCTAGGGGTATCCAGTACTGACTGGGTTGTGGAGGTCAGATAGGCAGTCGCTCCATGTAAAATACTGGTATTCAGCTGCATCCGGTTACATTGGAAGCCGACCCCAATATAGTTGGGAAAAGGCTAGGCAGATGATGAATTTATTTTTAAAACAGTTAGGCCTAACGTTCCAACTGGTAATGCCCGCTGGCGCTGTCCTACAGACTATATTTCAAATCAGCAAGTTCTTTTTTTTAATTATTTGATTGAATGTGGGTATCGCTAACAATACGGACAGACAAACGATATTATAAGAACAAACTAACTTGCTAATATTACAAACTAAGTTTCGATGACTAGATTGTCGCATCTTTCTTGCCCGTCGAGGATTTTTATCTGATTCAAAGATAAGTAAGAAGAATATGTAACATTATTATGCAATAGTCTTTTTTATTTGCAGGTCCAACAGAGTCACCTGTACCGAATAATACGTCTAATGACAAGTCATCAGTAACAGCTGGACTACTCACAGGATTAGCGGTAGTTATGGGTGTCGCAGCTATCGTTGGCTGCGTAGTCATATTACACATGAAAAAATGTTGCCGAGTGAAATCGACCTCAGAAGAACCGCCTCAGACGTATGTAGTAAGTGTTTGAGTGAACTTTTACTGAGGTACCCTTTTTTCTCTAAATCACCGGTGGCGCCCACAACCCCGGCCCGGAACCCGCCCGTGCCGCATGTAAGTAATACAGTTTGTATGAGTGACTACGAGCTGGCACTACGCAGTCGCGTGTCCACCAGACTGCCACAGCGGACAGGTGGCCTGGCGGTGCCTGCAGCCAGCCCGCACACGTTACCCGCTGAGCACGGTATCGTAGCTTTCGGGGTACTGGCTGCAGACCTTCATTCATTGAATACGTGTTGTAAGGCACAGCGACGCGCAAATTATCTTGAATTCAGCACAATAACCTTTCTAGATTCTAATACATATGTTTTGACATGGAAAGAAAAATTCTAGTGCGAGCAGGGTTTGACACCGGACGTCTTAACCAATTAGACCATCGCTTCCTGCTCTCAGCACTCGAAATTTTCGTTCCATTAATAACGTCTTACGGTGTTTTTCTTTCCATGTCAAAACAGCTGTAGTTCCTTACGCAGGGTTTGCGTATAAAAATATTTCTAATACATATGAATGGTATCTTCGTAATTTAGACAATGCTACAACAGATAACATTTCCACTGCTCTGCTACACATCGCACAGTCACCATTAAAAGTTACCTATTCTCTTCTGTTTCAGGCTCGCAATCCATTCTACGTCAATTTGTTATTTAGAAAGGAATGCCAAGCAGAAATATATGCAGCAGAGCATGTCTACGAAGAAATTAATTAGGTTAAGGACTGATTTTCCTTTAATAACAGATGATTGGAAAATTTTATTTTAACACGAAAAATGGTGGTTTGACAGTCTTGTCAGTTAGTGTGGAAATGTTCTTCCACCGTATTTGTTCTCTAAGTAAAAGTTATCAGATGTTTGAAAAGTCGGCCCCTAGTTGATTAATTGCTGCCTAGACTAGTGAGGTTTCACAGGGATTGGCCTAAGTGACAAATAACTTGAAAAAAGGAAATCTATTCATTGCGGTTACTAGTGGAGTGACGTTAGCTTTATACCTTGGTCTACACCTCTAGTGTTTTTAAAAATTAATGTCATAGAGTTGTTTTTTCCACGATATAATTCCGAAATATATAAATAACTTTTGCATGGGCCCGTTAGCGCTTACACTTTAGAATTAGATGTCTCTGAATGTACATTTCGTGTGAGAGAAGGAGATCACTCAAACTCTAAGTGAAGCTCACTGATTTTATTCTGTATTGATTAAGTATATAAAACAGGGTTAGCTTTCAAAGACCAGCCAAAATTTAAAATTAACATCTCTGTATTGAACCGTATTTATGTGTTAAGTTAGTTAAATACAAGCAAAAAGTAATGAAACCAACAAACCTCTCGCCGACTGGTCGACACTTCGCGTGACCAGAGGGCTGGCTCTTTCTTTGGCCAAAGAATTAGCATTGCCATTCAGCGTGGCAATGCTGCCAATCTTCTGAGCACGTTTCCAGATGACAGCGTAAAGTATTCCTCCGCATGGAGGAATAATTTGACGCCTAAGTGTCCTATTGTCGTCGTTGTTTAGATGTTTATATTTTCTTACTTTTAGTCATATTTTTATCATTAATTTAGTTCTATTTGTAGTCTGTATATAATGTAAATAAATCTCAAATAGTACAGTCAACATTGAAAATATCGGTTTTTATTTTCAAAATATTAATTTTCAGTATGGCGTATCTCTTATCGTACATATTCTTTTCGTGGTTATAGCTTGCGGAAACAGCTAATTTAAAATAGTTTGTTTACCCACAATTAACTTGTTACATACTTACATAAATAGTAATAGAACTCATCTCACATTATTATAATATTACTACTTAAGGAAGCATTGTGTCAGAATTAATTTAAGATTATAGGTATGCATTGTGTTGTGCGCTCATATTTTATTAGTCAACTCCTAACACAATTAGATTTTAATGTATGTTTATGTAATTTTATTTATGTTAACTGTAAGCTGAATTTAATTGTTTTGTACTTTATGGATTGATTTCTATACATATAATAAAATGGTAAAAATACAAATCGATGTTCCGACTTGGCCCAAAAACTACTGCATAGATCCTGTTCAAATTTTGCACAAACATTCCTTACAGGTTTCTTCAAATGTTAGGTTATATATTATCACGCTACTTGCTTAAAGGGGTGAGCAATATTGCAAAATCCCTTCGTAAAGGCGTAGAAAGGTGACTTTCAATCAGACTTACTATCGCTAGTATTATTACCTATGGATGTACAGTTAAGAGCACCAATATGTAAACACTTTACAACTTTTAAAAGTGTATTTCTCCTACTGTTCTGATTAAAATTTCATCTTGTTACGACCATAGTATTCTGAAACGAAAAACATCCTTTTTCTCAGTTACAATTGTATTTCTCGCGAAAATTTATTTTATATTTAGGGAAGTGTATACATTGTTGGTGCTCGTAACTGTACATCCATTGGTACTAATATTAGCGAAAGTAAGTCTGATTGAATGTCACTTTTCTACGCCTTTACGAACGGATTTTGATAAAAGGCGCACTATACTAGACTATAATATGAACCCGGGATTGGTCATAGGACAGTTTTTATCCCGGGAGTTCGTTGGCGTGAGTTAATTTCGTGAGTGATGTAGATAACAGTAGCGAAGGGTCAATTTTTGTAAGGGGTAAGCCGGAGTACATATCTTTAATTTGATTATTTTATTTGTCTATAGAATACTGACTGTGTTATTTTTCAAATGGAAGCCGGTAGAGAATCGAGTTCTAAGGAACCTTCGCCACTGGTAGCTAGTACATAAGGAAAGCCCACCACCAGCTGACCGCTACATATAACCCAATTACAGATCGATACACATTCGAAAGTAAACCGTACTGACTAATTTATGAAACAAACTATCATTGGTAGTAGGAGTCTACGTCATATGCGTTCTTTCTGTCGTCATGCCCATTCATGATTTATGTCGGTAAAGTCAAGTCTTTTATAAAGGGTGTAAATAGACCCTTAACATATCCGAAAGGCACTCGTTCTCCCCGTCATTGCGATAATTTTTTGTTCTAGACCGTACCTGGGAACCTTCTAGTTACGGAGATATTGGGGGTCAAAGTTCCAACTTTCTCACGAGTTTTTTTTGAATATTTACTGATTAAAAAAATATCGTATTGAAGGATGAACAAGTGTCTTTCAGCTTCGTGAAGGGAGTTTTGCACCCATTATGTATTTTATTCTTTATCGAATCAAGATTCAAAATACCTTTTGAAGCTACATAACTTCTTTTTCTTTCTTTATCGTGTGGTTAGAGCCTAACCTTTTTTTTTTTTTTTTTTTTTTGGATGGGAAATCTTCAAATGACCCCCCCCCACTCTGGGCGGAGCGGAAGGGAGTGTCAGACTTGTACTGACTAAAACCCATCCATGTTCCTTCTTTGCCCTTTGTGTTCCAGGGCCACGGTGTCTCTTTCGAACAGTCCCGCAGCTCTCCGGACGGCGAGCTAGCCCATAACTCGCCGTCCACAGGCCCGCGCCTACGGTGGCCGGGAGCCACCACGTGACCCCCGACGCCCAGGGCATCTCCCGCGGCGGCTGGGACGTGAGGTTCTTTCCCTCTCACGTCCCGCCACCTCCTTCACTAGCATGACTGCTTCACAGAAGGTGGTGACGGCTTCCCATTCCCTCTCGCTCCGGACCATGGCTTGAACCAGGGCCGGACGCGAGAGATCGCCGCCGCCAATCGCCGCTACAAGGACACGGCGGTGCTCCGCCCAAGCGGGGCAGACCTCTACGGTGTGCTCCACCGTGTCCTCCGGACGTTCCTCGCAGTGGAAACACCCGGGCGTTTCCTCCCGCCCGATTCGGTGCAAGAACCTCCCGAAACAACCGTGTCCGGTGAGGATCTGCGTCAGGCGGTAGGTGAGGGCGCCGTGGCGCCTCTCTAGCCACTCCTCAAAGAGGGGACTTATCGCCACTATGGTAGCGTGCCCCGCACGGGGTTGCAACAGTCGCTCTCTCCATGTCGCCATGATATCACGCCGGAGGTCTGTCCGCTGAGCGGCAATTTGCCGCGGCAGCGGAGTTTCCCCCCGACGTAGTGCCTCCGCGCGCCATTCATGCAGGCGCGCGAGTACTATCGCCTCCAGATCCCATGGCGGCAATCCGGCAAGGAGGCTAGCCGCCTCGCCGGAGATCGTGCGGTACCCCCGGATTAGCCTTATGGCTATCACCTTTTGGGGCGCGTTCAGGTAGTGGGCGGCTTGCCGCCTTAAAGAACGCGCCCACACCGGGGCCCCGTAAAGGGCCATGGACCGCACGACCCCCGCGTATAGCCTCCGGCAGGAGGCGTTTGGACCCCTCAGGTTGGGCAAGAGCCGCTTGAAGGCAGCCCCTGTCCGTTCCAGTTTGGGAGCCAAACGTCGGAAGTGCTCCACGAAGTTCCACCGGCTGTCGAGGACGACTCCTAGGTACTTCAACGTCGACCCGACGCCGATGGAAACCCCTCCCGCCCATCCCGACGGTGGCGCATTCCGAGGCCCATGAAAACACATGGCCTCGGACTTGTGCAATGCCACCTCGAGACCCAATTGCCGGATCCTATCCACGACTATCGCAACCCCGCGTGTCATGTTTTCGGCCGCCGCCTCGTGCGACCTCCCTTGTGCCAGTACCAGCGTGTCGTCAGCGTAGCAAACTACGCTGACGCCGGTAGGGAGGTCGGCGCGCTGCACCCAGTCGTAACCGATGTTCCACAGGGCCGGTCCTAGAACCGATCCCTGTGGAACACCGCACGACATCTCTCGCCGGTTCCTTTCTCCGCTCTGACCGGGGTAGATGACGGCCCTATCCGTCAAGTAGTCCCCGACCACACGACGAAGGTAGGTTGGCACCCGGTGATACCGGAGTGCCTCCCCAATGCAGCTCCAGGGCATGGAGTTAAAGGCGTTGGCGATGTCAAGAGACACCGCCAAGACGACCCCGCCCCGGGACACCGCGTCCCCCGTCGTGAGGGCTCTCACGCGCATGATGGCGTCCACCGTGGAGCGCCCCTTGCGGAAACCAAACTGGTGTTCCGCAAGATCCGGCCCCATCCAGATCCGGCCCCATCCAGATCCGGCCCCATCCAAACCTGGAGCCAGCCTGCAGAGCCTAACCTGGTGTCAGAGTTTTTATTGCTTCTATTCTTTACATGCCGTCAAAAAATATCTCTCACAGCATGGGTGAGAGAGGTTTCCTCACGATGTTTTCCTTCACCGAAGCAAGTGATAATTATACAATACGCACATGGATCCGAAAATCAGAAGTGTGTGCCTTGGGTTCGAACTCGAGGCCTATGACTTGGCTGTCCGACGGTCACACTACTAGGGTAACACTGCTACACACCGTGACTTTTTAGTGGTCTTACAACGGCAGCCCACTTCATGTATCCAATGAATACTAAACATTCATAAAAAATAGGTATTTATGAGATTTTAATAATTTAAAAATAAAAATATTATTCAGTATTATGACGCATGACGTAGTTAAAACACCCTGTTGCGAGCGATTATCTACTGGACTCTAGTGCTGGGTAGGTATATGTTCTCCCGTTTGACACGTAAACATCATTAACAGGATGTTTCATAATTTTATTATTACTTTTCCTTTGTACCTTTTATGGAAGATAAAAAAAAATCGCGCCTAGACCTATTTTATGACGGGTTCATTGAGTGGACGACCTTTGTAAGACGACTAAAAAGTCACGGTGTATATACATACCGGGTGTAAACAGACCCTTCACATATCCGTCAACCAAGCATTCTGTACATCAAACTAAGTAACTATACGCAAAAATTATTGCTGGGAATCGACTTTTTTTTTTGGTGTGACAAATCACGTTTTACGGTAGGACTCGATGGAAAGCACTCAAAGCATTATGCTGATGGATGGATTGACTAGTACGGAGGTCGTGGAGGTGTGTAAAGTAAAAATGTTACATTAAAAACATGTATTTAAAAAACCTTGTGAAAAAGTTGGAACTTTGACCCCCAATATCTCCGAAACTAGAAGGTTCCCAGGTATGGTCTAGAACAAAAAAAATATCGCAAAGATGGGGAGAATAAGTATTTTTCGGGTATGTTAAGGGTCTATTTACACCCTTTAGCTACATCACTGAGCAGGGTATTGTAAAGACACCTATAAAAAGTACTTGAGAGCAAAGATCAAAATGGCTTACTTTTACACCTTTGATCAATCGACCAATGTCGAGTTGACACCAACATGAAACCTTTTTTATGCTCTAGCCATAAACATAACCCTTCCTTGCCAGTCGGGTAAAAATTAAAAATTCGACTGGCAAGGAAGGAATTTCTTTCGGTTTTCGTAAAACCGGAGCTGCACGTATCTCTAATACAGTACGGCATTAAGTCCGCCTCTGTACTTTGTGCATGAAGTGTTAAATAAATAAATAAATACATTATTTGGCAATAACATGTCACTCCGGTTACACGAAAACCGAAAGCAAATTGAAAGAACTTTGAGAACAGGTTGAAAAAATACGATGCCTTAAATGTACCTAAATAATAACTTAAAGTTACTGTAAATTATGATAATGTATATTTATCATCATCTGCCTAGCCTTTTCCCAACTTTGTTAGGGTGGGCTTCTAGTTTAACCGGATGCAACTGAATACCCGTATTTTAGATGGAGCGACTGCCTATCTGACCTCCACAACTCAGTATTAGGTAATACGATACCCTTTGGTAAGACTGGTTGTCAGACTTTTTGAGCCACTGACTACCTGTAACGACTACACGTCAAAGATCTACAAATGACAGCTGGGACGAACGGCTTAACGTGCTTTCCGAGGCACGGAGGAAACTCGGTATGTAATGGGCGGTCACCCATCCACAGATCAACCTAGGCAAGATCGATCCAAGCCGCTGTTATTATTTAGCCACGAAATAATGTATATTATAATTAAAATATACTTTATGTATAATTAAAAGTATATCGGTACATTAATATACTGGAACTGTAGTTAAAAATATGGGCTCAAGGAAAACCAAAGTGATGGTTGTTTTTGGCGAAGACAAGGAAAGACATGCGATTAATTCGATGGGCCAGTAATGTAATAACTACAATTCGGTATATTCCATAAGTGGTAGGCAGTGGATGTATATCTCTGCCTGTACCGAAGTGAAACAAGACTGACATTACTTCCGAATCTTTCTTTATCGTGTGGTTAGTTCCTAACCTGGTGTCAGAGTTTTTATGCCGCCCATGGGCCTCTGACTTGGCTTAACATGTCCTCAAGAAATATCTCTCAGGCATTCTGGTTTCCTCGCGATGTTTTCCCTCACCGAAGCAAGTGATGATTATACAATACGCACATGGATCCGAAAATCAGAAGTGTGTGCCTTGAGTTCGAACTCGAGACCTATGACTTGGCAGTCCGACGGTCACACCACTAGGCTGTCACTGCTTACTTGCGAATTAAAAACCAGATTATCTGTACTTTATTTTAGCTAAAACACACGCTTTCTCGTATTATTCTCAGCAAATCCATTTATTTGATGGAAAGGCATAAAAAATAACTAGTCCGCCATCTTTGGGAGTCCGCCATATTGGATTTTGAAGGACGTCACTTACCTAACCATGCAATAACATCCAAACTAAATACCGTATGTACTTCAGTTCAATCGAAAACTGAACAATAGGTATAATATAATTTCTAAGATGTTTTTACATAGTTATTTAGTTAGTCACAGGTGAATCTAATAAAAGCGTGTTAAAAACAAGATGGCGACGTAGGTCCAATAACGGCCACACGCCAAAAGAATCATGCAATACTATATAGTGGCCTATAACACCCAAATCAACTATGATTAGCCCATTTACTATTAATAAGTATACGAGTATGACCTCGTTTCATACATATCGTGTCTCCAGCTACTTACAACCTACATGCTCATAAAATATTTAATACAAGGGCCAAAAAATAGACCACGAGCTTGGGGCTTAGTAGTCTAGGTTTAGCTCGCGGTTTCACTCTTGTGGAAGTCGGCAAGTGTCGCACGTTCCCATTCTATTGCAGGCTTCATAACGCTTTGCATTTGAGTTAGTGCTTAATGCAGGCCAAGCAATTTCCTGGCCATCATCATCATTACCAATCAGCCCGGAACCACCACTGCTGGGTACAGGTTTCCCCTTTTTTCTGACACACTTCCCGGTTCTGTGCGTCCCTTATCCAGGTGTATTCCTGCACCTAAAATTATTCTATTAAGTTCATATTTCATCCATAAGGTAATATGAGTACACATATATCAAGAAAAGACTTGAGAAAACATTTACTACTAGCTATGCGTTGCCACGGCAACCTTTTCCCACTACCTACCTACCTACTACCTACCCACTACCTACTCACTACCTACCCACTACCTACCCACTACCTACACAACTAAAAAAAAATAGTGAAATCGGTCCAGCCGATCACGCGTGATGGCGTGACCAAGGGACATAGGGATTCATTTTTGTATAAATAGATTACTTGAAATAATATATTTTAAATAGCCTTTAAAAAAAAATAATTCTTTAAATATTTTTGTTTTAATATTTGTACGCCGTTGTCGGCAAAACATAGCGATCTCTTTATATTTACCTACACCTTTTACACCTACTACGGTAATTCATAAAAGAAAACATTTCACATAGGGTGACACAATGGTTAAATTCTTGCATACCTATTCTGAGTTTCAGAGTGCCGGTAAACAATTAGGGAGACAGCGGATCGCCCTGTTTCACGCTTTTGTCGATTTAAAAATTTGATTTGGAAAAAATGTTTTCAATTTTTGCTGTGATATTGTTATAAATTATCTTAAGAATATTGATGTACATAAATGTAGGTTTATTATAATAGTTGAATTTGTAAAGAGGAAAACCATGGCTGTGTGATTCACGGTGTCAAATGCCTTCATAAAGTCTACCAAGGACAAAAATAGAAGGTTTTTTATTTATTTAAGTGGTTTTCGAAAATACCGAAAGACTACCTCGTTGGTCTAGTGGTCGCAAGCGCCAGTACTGAGCATAAGGTCTTGGGTTCGAATTCCAGGTCGGGCAAAGTGTTATTGGGATCAGTATTAATAGGATAGGACTAGCTGTTGTCGACTTTCGTACGCGTGAAATGAGTATAAAAATACTATTTTCCCCGTTTTTGGAACATTTTTTATTGATGCTTCGCTCCTATTATTTTATTCCTGGTCGTAGCGTGAGTAGCCTATAAAAAAGGCCTTCCTCGATAAATTGACTATCCAACACTAAAAGAATATTTCAATTCGAACCTGTAGTATCTGAGATTAGCGCGTTCAACCAAACAAACAAACTCTTCAGCTTTATAATATTATTAGTATTAATATAGATAATACCAGCGACCTGTATAGGCTTCGCTTGGGTGCAATTTACTAATGAAGAAAGTGAGAAGTACCGTTAGCAACAAAAAAAATTGACATTCGCATGAATATGTTATTCTGATGTATAAGCTACATTACTGTAAACTCTAAAATCTGTTAAGCAGTTTTTGCGTGAAAGCCTCACACACATCCATCCGTCCATCCTCACACGCTCTCGCAATTATAATAGTAATTTCTAAGCATGATGCGAGCGACGCTGCGGGAAAAACCTAGTGTAATATAAATTAGACAAAGTGGATTACATGTGAAACATAGTAGAAATATGGGCGGGTATATGAGGTCAATAATCCGAAAATGTCACTGAGATTTTCAGCATGGCGTAGCAATTATCTATATATATAAAATGGTAAACTGACTGACTGGGTGGGTGATATATCTACGCACAGCCCAAACCGCTGGTCCTAGAGACATGAAACTTTGAGGGGAACTTCTTTGTTAAGAGTAAATATCGACTAAGAAAGGATTTTTGGAAATTCCACCCCTAAAGGGATAAAACAGGGGGTGGAAGTTTATATGAAACTCCGTCAATTTTGAAGTTAGGATCTTCAAATTTTGTGTTGCCTAAACACAAAATTACGATTACGACTTCAAGATGACAATTGAAAATTAATTTATACGTGTAAGAGCGAGGCCCCATTAGTGCGTCGCGCTGCGTTGCGTCGTCGCAGCGTCGTCGCTGCGTCGTTTTCCATACATTTTTTATGACATGCCCCATTAGACCGTTGCGTCGTCGCGCGCGACGTTTCAACGGATCGACGGACAAGAGACGAAGCGGGAGGGAGGGTGATGCGCTGCGTTGTCGGAGCTCCGCTGCGACGACGGACAGTGATGCACTGCTAGAGGAGGAAGCTAGACGAGCGTAACGACATTTTTTATCTTACCATGAGTGAGCAGGATATTGATATAGATTTTCTCATATCCTTGGTCCAAGAAAGACCCATTATATGGGATAAATCACACGAACATTACAGTGATAAATTTCGTAAAGCGAATGAATGGGGTAGCTGTTTGTAAAAAAATATTTCAAGATTACGAGGAGTTTGAGGACCAAAAAAAGAACAAGATTGGTGAGTTGTAATTTATTATATTATTTGTAAATTCAATACATAAGTTAATTTATATATTTTTCAACTGCCATGGTAAAGCCCCTTCTGGACTCATAAAGTAATTAGCAAATTGATCTCTGATAAAATTTTCGGCTAATGATTCTTCATTGCTATGGGGTCTCAATTGTGGGAACCTACTTATTGCCATATTGTCTTGTTGTTTTAACCCATCGTGTTGTATAACAAAATTGTGTAAAACACAACATGCTTTCGCAATATTAATAGTTAAATCATATGACGTATCAATTGGCCTATGTAAAATGCGCCATTTATTTGCCATGATCCCAAATGCACATTCCACGTATCTACGAGCTCTGCTAAGGCGATAATTATAAACTCTTTGTTTCACATTGAGATTGGATCCGCCGTATGGGCGCATAACATGCTTACTTAAACCAAAAGCTTCATCACCGACGAGTACATAAGGGATTGGTGGCTCGTTATTATGATCATTTCCAAGTGGTTGAGGATCAGGCAATGGTAATTCATTTCTCATTAAAATCTTGTACAGTGTCGAATTTCTAAAAATAGTAGAATCACTTTCCTTACCATATGCACCCACGTCGACAAAAACAAACTTACAATTTGAGTCAACAACCGCCAGCAAAACAATTGAAAAATAATTTTTATAATTATAAAACAGAGAGCCACTTTTGTCTGGTTTTATTAAACGTATATGTTTCCCATCAATTGCCCCGAAGCAATGAGGAAAGTTAGCTTTGAGATCAAAATCTAATGCAATATTTTGTAGTTTTTCTACTGTGATCTCTTCTATGTACTGTGGTCGAACATATTTTCATATAGCTTGACAAACTGACGAAATAGTTCTAGAAATTGTTGCTCTTCCACGTTTAAATTTGAAATGCAAGTCGTTTATCGAATTTCCGCTGCCTAAGTACCTGAAATAGAAACACAAAAAATAAACAGGGTGGCCCATTTAGATTGGTCAGTGTAGACAAGTTAGGTACTTACACATTTTTTTCTTTCTTTGCAGGTAACGAGGTTGTGAAAAAATGGAGAAGCGTGAAGGACAACTTTTTTCGATACGTAAAAAAAATAAAAGAAAACAGTTCGTCTGGATCAGGGGCAAAAGGTATCAGGACACTAGCGCGAAAGACATTTGCGCGAAGGACACTTGCGCGAATCCACATGCGCGAAAAGACATATGCGCGCATGGACTTTTGGGCAATTAGACTTTTGCGCGAATGGACCTTTGGGCGCATAGACAGTTGCGCGCATAGACACTTGAGCGAATGGACTTATGCGCGACCGGACATTTACGCACAAAGACACATGCGCGAAAGGACTTATGCGCGAATGGTTAGGTTAGGTTAGCTGTAGAGTAAACATAACACTGAGGTTCTTCTAAATCGGAATCGATTGATTAACCTTTTTTTGTACAAGGTAACAAGAATGTTCTATACATTAATATACATTTGTCATAATAGACATTAAAACAACTGAATGACCTTAAAAATCGACATTAATGAAACCCAAAAGCTTGAACAGAGAGTAAAATTATTTTGAAACACGTTCAAAATCGATATTGTAAATCGATTAAACAATAATTATATCGTGCGACACTATTCATGGTAGATACGAAAAAATAATTTGACATGTCACTCGGACAGTGTTGCCACTTCTCTCGCTCTATCTCATTGAAAATAAGAAATAATATGATGTTATGTTTACTCTACAGATTAACCGTAGCCAGTCGCGAGTAAATCTAGTCGCGGAAGTGTCCTTTTGCGCAAAAGTTCATTCGCGCAAGTGTCCATTCGCGCAAGTATCTCTACGCGCAAAAGCCCATTCGCGCAAAAGTCTAATCGCCCAAAAGTCCATGCGCGCATATGTCTTTTCGCGCAAGTGGGTTCGTGGAAGTGTCCTTCGCGCATATGTCTTTCGCGCAAATGTCCCAGATCCGGGGCAAAACAATTGAAAAAATATCATTATTACAATCAGTTGCTGTTTTTGATGAAAGTTGCCCAAAATAAAACTGACAGTAGCCTTGAAATGGTGTCTGAAGAAACGGAACGAAATGAAAACACAGCATCATCTTCTCCATTTCCTACAAAAGAAATGTCCTCGTTACCCCCAGGTCCTTCTCGCTACGTACCTGCAAGCCGTAAGAGATCAAACCAAGCAATAGATGATTTCGAGGCGCAAGCATTAGAAGCGTTGCAAGAGAAAGAAAACCGCCACTTATCATTTTTCAAAGGAATTTTGCCTTCTTTGGACAGCTTTACGGAATTACAAACTTTGACATTCCAAAGCAAAGTTATAAATATCATTACCGAAATTCGGTTCGGGGAACAGACTCAATCAACAACATGGCAGTCACGCGGATATCAAACTGGACAACAGTATCAAGCAACACCATTGCAGTCACGCGGATATCAAACTGGACAACATGCCCAGTCACCATCGCACTCGTCGTATCGAACAGATGAATTCGAAGCTACCTACTCAACCAACACTACGATTAATAATTTTACTGATGATAGTCAAGAAGAAGATTATAACTTTGCTTTGTTGCCTAATAGTAATACTTAAATTAAACTGTTTTTAAAGATAATAAATTAATAACTGATTAACATTACGAGTATTATGATATTTGAATTACTTACCTCAATGTAATACCAATCATTTCAATTGGTTCTAAAGGGTTCCTGAATTTGGTATCTCTGCTTTTTTATATGTGGTTTTAAGGTTTCAACCAAATTATTAAAGCTGGCCACACTCATTCTAAAAAAATTGAAAAAAGTCTTTTCATCTAATAATAACTCCCCATATTCCTGCATAAAAAACTGACCATCACTATTTCTTAATGCTATCAAAGGAGATATCCAGAATCTTCTATGATTTCTACGTTTATTTCGGCGGTGCCGTAATAAAAGCAACAAAAGAACACGTTTGTATCTATCCATTGCAAAGGCTGAACGAGACGCAGCTGCGTCGGCGTGCATACCCTCTTGCGTTGCGTTGGCGCAGCGTCAACGCAACACAGGTGTGGCATACAATGCGTTGTTCCGTTGCGATGACGCGACGCAACGCAGCGCAACGCACTAATGGGGCCTCGCTCTAACAGCCTTTTTGATAACTCTCTCCCCGAAGGGTTAAAAAGGGGTATGAAGGTAAGTAATCGGATACTTTTCTACATCCACGTAGGCGAAGCCGCGGGCTAAAGCTATTTTAATATAAAGTTCAAGGACATACACATCCGTGTTTGTATAATTACAAACTAAAAGAACATTCTAAAAACGATTTTACAGAAAAAAAACTTGCGGAGCAGTCTGTAGAAGAAGCCGTTAATTTAACTTAACTTTTAATTTAACTGTTTGGTAATTTTTGCATTGAATCATTTGCCTACAATATGGCTAAATACTTCAACTCGCGTATGGCGACTTGAGACTGTTTATACTGATCGTATGCTAAGTGGTATCAGAGATGTACCGACTAGTCGGAACAGCCGACTATCCGGCCGTATTTGCAGTCGGCGAAAAGCGCCGAGTCTGCTCGAGTGATTCAAATGAATTTTTAACATGCACACATATTAGCATCTATATCTAAATCAAGGAAAATAGCGATATTGTCAACATTTAATAGAAAAAATATTTTAGAACTTCTATGACCGCACGGCGTGTGCGAGTGCTTGCGCTGAATGATGTACTTAATGCGAGCGACTCAGCTGTACATAAAAGCCATAGATATTACTTACTTGGCCGACTACTCGGCCAAAGTAATAGTCGGCACATCTCTAATTCTTATCTAAGATTTGTGTAGCACTGTGTACAAAGGGCGCGCTACAAGCTGCAAGCGACGTAAGTTGGTATACAACATTAGTATCGGAGATTTACGTAGCGTTGTGTGTGAAGAGCTTTTTACAAACAGGTGCATAAAATCTCATGTTGTGAAACTCAATGGCCAGTATGAAGACAAAAGGCGAAGGTTGCGTTTAATAGATTAAATTATTAAATAGCAATTGATCGCTCTACTTAGAATTAGAAATACATGTGTTGGATTCCTGAAGTGGACCGATCATCATCATCATTTCAACCGAAAGACGTCCACTGCTGGAAATAGGCCTTCCCCAAGTGTCACCACATTGACCGGTCCCGTGCGACTCGCATCCAGCGGATCCCTGCAACCTTCACCAGGTCCCGAATCAGCCTGTAGTGTTCCCAATACTGTGTCACTGGCTCAATGTGAGAGAAAATGGGCCGTAAATAACCACGCGGACCCAGTGCAGGTTATGTCACATATATCTTTATACTTTTTCAGCCCACGACGCGTCAGTCAGGGCCATTAGCTCTGCAGTACAGCCACCGCTCTGAACTTGTTTTGTAATATGATAAAAAGTACTAGCAAACAAAAATATAATATAAATAATAGCATACTGAGCATAGCTTAAAATATTTCCACTGTGCCAAAATACCACCAAACAATTTTGTAATTTTCATGGTTCAACGTTATGTGGAATTAAAAACACCTGAGAAAATTACGATAGCAACCTGTAACATAATGGCAATAAAATCATCATCCTAGCCTTTCGGAAGTCGGTTAATATACAGGATGTAAACAGACCCTTCACATAACCGTCAACCAAGCATTTCTGTACGTGGAGGGCGAGTTATGGGCCAGCTCGCCGTCCGGCCGTCTTATGACGACAGGCCGTGTCGACGGCGCGTTCGTGTTCCACGTGCGCCTCAAAGAGATGTCAGCAAATAAGTAGGGGTCCGCAAGGGCCGATGCCTGCACGGGCTGCGGGACTGTTCGAAAGAGATACCGTGGCCTTGGAACACAAAGGGCAAAGAAGGAACATGGATGGGTTTTAGTCAGTACAAGTCTGACACTCCCTTCCGCTCCGCCCAGAGTGGGGTGGGGGGGTCATTTGATGATTTCCCATCCGGAAAAAAAAAAAGCATTTCTGTACATCCAACTAAGTAACTCTACGCAAAAATTATTGCTGGGAATCGACTTTTTTTTCGGGTGAAATATCACGTTTTAAGGTAGGACTCGATGGAAAGCACTCAAAGCATTGTGCTGTTGGATTGATTGAATAGTACGGGGGTCGTGGAGGTGTGTAAAACAAAAAGGTTACATTAAAAACATGTATTTAAAAAAACTTGTGAAAAAGTTGGAACTTTGACCCCCAATATCTTCGTAACTAGAAGGTTCCCAGGTATGGTCTAGAACAAAAAAATTATCGCAAAGACGGGGAGAACAAGTGCCTTTCGGTTATGTTAAGGGTCTATTTACACTCTTTATTACAATCAATACGTAAGAAAAAACTTATGAAAGTTACGAAGTGTTAACATTTTAGTGCATTTTTCTTCTTTATCCTGGTGTCAGAGTTTTTATGCCGCCCATGGGCCTCTGCCTTGAGTTTTAGTGCCTTAAATATGAGATTAACATCTTCACCAAACGTCGTCATTTGGATCGGTCTAGTGCTTCTAGCATCTATGAGGGCTATCGTTTTTGAACTCACCAGATGGCGCCACTGTCGAGTAAGGTCCTGTCAATAATTCTATTTAATACTTTAAAGTACAAATAACTTCATAAAACGTTTATTTTATTACGTATAACAACATAGTGTAATTTCAGATACACGTTTAGAATATTCTCCCTAAAATTAGGAAGCATGAAACATTTAAAAATTATTCTACCTCCAAGTACTAACAAATAAGATCCTAAGTTGTTACTTAAAATTTTCATGTCATAAAATCAGAAAAAAAACGTGGCCAGAAATTTCACGGAACAGAGAGGTTTGGAGGGAGAAAAGGGACGCCTTTGCCCAGCAGTGGGACACTATGTAGGCTATCAAAAAAAAAAAAAAAAAAACAGGAATGCTCAATCTAGACCACACCCTATGACGCCTGACATTTCGGTGACCTCGCACTACACTAGCGCCTCTAGCGGCGAATTCATACGCGTAGCCCCCATTTGAACTTTTAGCAGGTCAACCAAAAAACCATGGATGGAACACGCCTGCAAAAATTGTGATAGCAACCTGTAACTTAATTGCGATGAATAACTATACCTCTATGTTTTTTGTTATGTGTATGTTCAGCGATATCTTGGGCAATTGTGAACAAATTTGGATGATTCTTTTTTTGTTTTGAAGAATTTTATCTTGCAGTAGTTCCGTTTAAATTTGGTGAAGATCTGATGCTGATCTTCGGAGATATACGATGGAACTATTCAATAATATACAGCAAGACAGTTAGTAATTGTATAAATCCTAAAATTACACAATTCCAAAACATAACATCACGCCTGTAATCTCCGAAGGGTAAGGCAGAGATGTACTTAATACGCCCATATTTCGCCAGTTATGTTTAAGTCCCATTTAATAGGGGTGATCCAATTGCAATCAATCGGGCACAAATCCTGATTCCGTGGCTGCTACTGAGAAATTCCTCTGAAAAACCCAATATCACTTTACTCGACCAGGGAATCGAACCCAACACCTCATGCTCAGCAGTCGCGCTTGCGACCACTAGGGCAAAGAGACAGCTAGAACCTTAAACATACCTGCTGAAATAAAGGAGTACTGTACACCGCTGTCTATCCCCTCAGAGAAAACAGGGCTGATGTTATGTTAGTGTATGTGTGTGCTGTCCAGTGTGTTTGTCAGTTGTAATCATGGGACGAGTGACGGCAGTGTCGTGTCACCAAATTACACGGTACTCGATGGTTTGTGTTGTGACAGATGTCGATATCGATAATGGCGATAGATTTTTGAAAGGCTGGCCTGACTAACGTCCACCATTTTAGTTTATTTTCAAAATAGCAGCCACGCATAAAACCTGTATAACAGCTGGCATCAAAACAAACAAGTTTTGTACGAGAAACAATATTCTAAAACGTCACGTTTGCGAGATATAAGCTATTGAAAACGTGGCTGCCATTTTGACAATAAACAAAATGGCGGAAGTTAGATAGGCCAAATAATTCAAATCATTTGTTTATTTGCGTACTAACTAATAGACTAGGAGGTCACGCCATTTTTGGTAAAGATATATTAAAAGGCCTGCTCTGGGTTGATATGATAAAGAGCTAACTCTCTGATACCAAATATGCCGGTCTCCCTGCGCGGAGTGTCAACACTGGTCTCGTTGATTGAGAGGCTGCGAGCGCTAGTGCTGAGTGTGAGGTCTTAGCTTCAAGCCTAGGTCAGGCACAGTAGACTGGGTTGTGTTTCAGTAATTTATCAGTAATAGCCTGGAGTGTGACTTTGTACACGGTTGAAGGCAACGGCTTGTCCTTGTAACACGGTTCTGAAACTTAACCACTGAAATCAAAATAAGTTTATTTATCAATAGAAACAAAACAGTTGTGTCACACACAGGGTGTAACAGAAAGGGTATAGTCATATAAAGGATATGCTGCAGACCATCAAACTAAACCATTTTCTCCTTGGGTCCAATATCGTAAATACGAACAAAATATCAGCAGTCCCATTCAAAATTTAAATACCTACTCGAACCAAATGTATGGGACAGCTGATAATTTTTTCGCATTTACGTTATTGGACCCAAGGAGAAAGTTGTTCAGTTTGATGGTCTGCAGCATATCCTTTCATATGACTATACCCTTTCTGTTACACCCTGTATAATCGGTGACCCACAAACTAAGTATCGCTTGTATCTTGTAGATCGGGAGTGCGAATTTTACAATTTTAAAATAGTTGCTTTGAATTGAGGACATTAAAATATAAAAATAAACATTAACAGGGTATGGCATTTAAACGAGAAAATAGAGAGCTTCTAAAATGTACTTGGAACACAAATAAATAAAATAAAAATAAAACAATGTTTGCATTTTTTGGGCTTGTGTTATGGTGTGTGTGTGTTCTTGTGAGTGTATTTGTGTATGTGTGTCGACCCTTACCTTAAGTCAAGTGTATTTTTTTTTTAATATTTTCATGAATATTCTGAAGGGCTGGGTAGAGGTGAACGGGTTTGTCCTCATTCAGATTTTTATGTTATGTGTAAAATATTAACTTAAGTGTTACATTTTTAAAACGACTTGGAAGCCAATCCAACTTCCAATCCAACTTCCAATTGCAATGAGTAATTGCAAGTGTTAACATATTTAAAAACTTATCAATTGTTCCACCGTACTAAAACGATACTTTTAGTATAAATTGAGATCGATGTATGATATTGATAATATTATTAAAATCGAGTACAAAACGCCAAAAAAAAACATTTTTTATACGGATTGCCTTTATATTTTTATTTGTTGTTATAGCAGTTTATAGTATTACGCTGCAGGGCCGTTCGAAAGAGATACCGTGGCCCTGGAACACAAAGGGCAAAGAAGGAACATGGATGGGTTTTAGTCAGTACAAGTCTGACGCTCCCTTCCGCTCCGTCCAGAGCGGGAGGGGTCATTTGATGATTTCCCATCTTAAAAAAAAGGTAAAGTATTACACATTTTGTAATATAATAAAATTATGATTTAAGAAATTTCAAATATCTATTTTCTTAATTTATATTTTTACAAACCATTTACATTTTTAAATATTCCTTAGAAAAAAACAATTTAAAAAAAAACATTTAGAAAATATAAAAAATTGTATCCCACCGGTATCGGGAACAGGGTCCAAGCTACCGGCGGTCAGGGCTCCAGAGAGAGGAACCTCCTAACAATACGTCCAGGAGTACCGCTTTCTGAATCAAGCCCTTGATCCAGCTGCCTAACGAGAGCCTACTCAGGTATTGGTCGAGGCTCTTGGCAATTAAGCTATGGGCTGATACAACTATCAGCACAATGATCGCTGAGTCCACATCCCACATGTCGACAACCTCGCGAGCCAAGTCAAGATACTTGATTTAAATGTCTATTATTATTATTGTTTTCTTATTGTTTATTATTACTTCTACTATTACCGTGTCTGACTATTACTATGGATTGTGTGAGAAATGATATGAAAGAGAAAAGAGTAAATAATGCCGTGACGTCTGACAGGCGAGAATGGAAGAAGAAAACGTGTTGCGCCGACCCCAAGTAGAATGGGATAAGGGCAGAAAGATAATGAAATGTCTAATTATTACAGTACACAAGTAACAGCCTTGTGACAGACGGATGGACAAACAGACAGCGGAGTCTTAGTAATAGGGTCCCGTTGACACCCTTTGGGTACAGAATCTGGGTTGGGTTAACGTTTGATGTTGTCGTGTTGTATGTGAAATTATTATTAAACGTAATCCATGCACGACCGACTTAGCCTTGGAAAGATCTATCGCAAAAACAAAACATTCGAAAATATTCCGCGAAAATGTATTTTTTTGTTGAACACTTTGTATACCATAAATAATTATTTATATCGTTTAGAGTACGATTTACACCAGTCGGCGCGAGTTGGGCCGCAACGGACCGCATTTCACAATGTGTTGAAGGAAATTGAAACTTGTGTGGAGGTGTTAAATGTGATATTGTCACTGGTCTCAGTATCGTCTTCCTGCCCGTGTTCGTTGTTACTTGGGATCGGCGCAGCACGTTTTTTTCTTCCATTCTCCCCTGTTAACATTTTCTTGGTTCCTTGTTGGAGAATTTCCGACCAACACGCGCGCAAAGCCGCGAGCAAGAGCCAGTTACGTAACAAAAACTAATAGCAAATTTTTGCATAACCCTCTATATGATAAAAATCAATAATTCTGCATCATCATAATAAAAGAAAATTCTTATCGACAGTTTTCCACCGCCCCTTCACTAGTCATTACCTTGTCACTCAGTCGGCCATCTTGGATAGTTTATTTGAAAATCGAACGCCGCCGCGGAAGCGCGCGATACTGTCATGGCGCGCCAATAAATCGTAGATAGTGAAAACAAATCATTATTTTTTCTATAAATAATTTAGAAAAAAGAAAACTGTTTTAAATTGTTGATAAATCATGAACAGTTACTCTTAATTACATATTATATTTGTTGTGTTGTGCAGTGTTTCAAATGGACTAATAACAATTAAGGTAAGAGTTAAAAACTTTAATGTTGTGTTCAGAAAATTCAAGTAAAAATCTTGTCCGATTTGGCGCATTGTTTTGTTATCGATACATAAAGTAGCTGAGTTTGTTTACAATAAAGCAAATTTTTTACACTTATAAAACCTACTAATCAAATAGTGATTTATTTTAAACAAGTTCTCTGCTCTCGTATGACGAAAAAGTACCGAAACTGCGGAATCCCACTGCTGGGCAGAGGCTTCTGGCCCCATGACCGCCGATACTACAAATCGAGGGCCAATATAAACCACTGGTGGATGGTTTTGTCCAGGTCATCTCGCGATCTTCTACGAGGCGTGCTGCATCAAAAAGAGTATCCTAAAAAAACGGAAATCCTGTTTATGCATCAGCCGGCTTTAAACATCTCGCATCAGATAGACTAATCAAAACAATCAAATTTATTTATAATAGAACATTTACAACAGAGAGCAGCGGTGGCCCAGGGTGAAGACCCCGACTTACGAGCAGTAAGTAATGGGTTCGAACCCGCGCATTACTTTGTGTAAGTTATTTCATCACCACTGCTCTCAAAACGGTGAAGAGAAACATAGTGAGGAAACCGGCATGTCCTAGAACCAAAAATTCGAAGACATGTGACATCTACCAACCTGCACTGGGCCCGCGTGGTGGATTATAGCTCATTCCCTCTCATAGAGAGGAGGCCTGTCTCCCAGCAGTGGGAACATTAATAGGCTGATTATGCTTATGCTATGCTTCTACTTATTTACAACAAAGGCGGGGAAAATATGCGTTATTATCTCATTATGTGCTGATAAAGAGAAATATAGAGTTAGTATTTATATGTATTTCCTATTATCTCGAAACTTAGAATTGTAAGGGTGTTACCACACCAATCCATCGCCGATCGCCAATCGATCGATGATAAAAATGACGACGATCGATCAATTGGTGTAGTAGAAACTGGCGATCGACGTCGTCTTATTCATTCTACCATTGATCGATGGCTTCGATCGACGACCGATCGATTGGTGTAGGAACATTCTAACACCGCGCGTTCGCGCGGTCGAGTGGTGAAGCGGATCTCACGTCGCATTGGCTATACAAAATCGTTTGATGCCTAAGGGCTCATTATGGAGACGTGGTGGGCTTGATGTCTCGCGGCACATGCGGGACTGTTCGAAAGAGATTCCGCGGCCCTGGAACACAAAGGGCAAAGAAGGAACATGGATGGGTTTTAGTCAGTACACTCCCTTCTGCTCCGCCCAGAGTGGGGGATTTGATGATTTACCATCCGAAAAAAAAAAAAACTACCTGAAACTGTCAAATTTTCCCAATCAACCTTGAACCTGAAGTCATAAAGTTGAAATTCTATAAAAGAAATTTGACAGATTGTAGTAGCTTGATGTGCTGGCGTCTGTCAAACGCCGCTTCTGCGTGAACTGAGTATTAAAGGCTGGCTGGCGGCAAAGTTCCGTCCACCGCCGCGATAAGGCCGCGTGCGTTGCTGCGATGTCATTTGCGGGCGACGCCACATGTAAAACTGCATTTCAAACAAACGCGGCATGCCACGCGCCGCGTCTCCGTATACGCCCTTACATGTGCACCGCCCGGCCGCGCGGACGAGCGGTGCTCACCGCCTCTCCTCAAATCCTTCGCCGTCTTCGCCCGAAAAGTTGTGAATAAGTTGGAACACTGCTGGGACACAGGCCTCGGTCAGTGGATACGAAACGGGGCACTATGAAAAAGTCGACGCAGCCTGGCTCCTATTTCTTCCTGCAAGGTTTAAAGTAACCTAACCTAACCTAACGTCAAGGTGTCCCAAGAGGAGGGGGGGTTGCCCAATGCCCCGTTACGTACACTCCAACCCAGGCCTCCTCTCTACGTGAAGTGTAAGACAGGCCCCGTGCGGGTATTGAGATGTCACATCTCTTTAAAATTTTGGTTCTAGGACATTTGGTTTCCCCACAATGTTTTTCTTCGCCAGCACCAGAGCAGTGGTGATGAAATAATTCACACAAAGTAATGCACCTGCCTGGGATCGAACCCACGGCATACAGCTCGTCAGTCGGGGCCGTTACTTCTGAGCCACCACTCAACTTGATTAGTCTGCATGCTTTATCGGTAAATAAAAGCCCAACGGAAATAAACATAAAGCGGCAACGGAAATACACATTCTGTCTGTTTACCTATTTGGGATCATGAGATACAGCCCACTGACAGTCAGACGGACGGACAGCGGAGGCTTAGTTATAGGGTCCCGTTTGTCACCCCTCCGGTACAGAACCTTAAAAAATTAAAAAAAACACGCTTTATCGTTTTATTTTCTGCAAACCCTTTCTTATGATACCCATACCATGAAAATGCATAAATAAATACTAGTCCGCCATCTTTGAGAATCCGCCATATTGGATTTAGAATGACTTCACTTAGCTAACCCTGCATTATCATCCGACCTAAACATGTAGAAGTGACAATCGGGAAGTGGGTCAAATTTAACTTCTAAGATTTTTTATATACCTACATAACCTACCGATGTAGTTAGTTAATTAGTTACAGGAGAAGTTAATAAAAGCGTGTTAATGACTACAACTGTCAGTACATAATTAAGTCGATAATTTTATTAAAACTTTGTATTTTAAAGTTTAATTTAATCGGCCTTAATTAATACCCATATTTACATAGCGTAACATACTGACTGCATAAATATGCATTTGCAATGATTTATTTCGATACGACCAAAGCTACTAGTCCCTTTAGTTTGACAGCTGTCATTTTAATCAAGTTATTGTTTATGGTCTATGGTTCTTTTTTCGAATATTTCAATTTCGTATATTATCTTTCAAAGAAAATGCGAGCTTAGACCGCTCCATAGCACGTTTCTTCTTCGTCTGGTGTCTCTCCAATAGAGAATATGCAAGTAATACAAAACTTTTTTTATTTTTTTTTAAATGCATTGTGTTGGTCCATAAAAAACAATGTGGTACACTTGTTTAATTTTCTAATACATCTCTTTTCACGAATTTATTATTTTATGAAGCGTGTTTTTGGTGAAACGGAATGCAAACATAAAACGCATCGTTCTCGATAATGGCGGTCGTGACATCAAATGCTGTGTCAAAAAAAAACCCTCCTATTCGAAAAGTATTTAAAATTTCACTAAGAGTTTTCTATAATATTGCCATTGAAATTTTTACTTGTAAAATTATTTTACTAAGGAAAAAAAAATGTAAACAAGGCAGATTGATGTAAATGACGCACATGTCATAACATGAATAGCTGCGATAGTCACGAACGATTGAACTGTCGTAGAAAATTGTAGGAGTTTAATTTTTTTTTTGAACGACCAGCTCTATTTGAACTTAACTTTTAATGCTCTTCTTGGGTTCATAGTACCTACTATATTTCAATGATGTAAGTGAAGAAAAACTGAATTGCATGTTCCCTGTTACTGAATGTAAACCATCAACACGAAATACTTCCCCTTGTCTTTTGCGAGGTGGCACAGCTCAGCATCACTCGTGATTCCGGTCCATCCACGAATGTTTTTCACCTTTTTTTGAACCAACCCGACTATCAGTGTCCTCTAAAACACGAATTCCTTACTTCATCGATTCTAGTCACTCCACATTTTGACATGTCCTCCTCTGATATTATACGCGAATGTTTTTAAAATTTTTGCCAGCCAAAATCTATTATGAAACGCATTATATAGCAATGTATAAAGCTTCGACACCCACGGTTGGAAATTGTGGAACTATTTTTACTCGATCTTACGATAAAATTATCGTCTATACGTTCTGACGTTAGATAAAACGTAGTATCTAATGCAAGTGCTTGTATATTATGAGAACCATGCATACAGAAACTGACGATACATTTTTTTTTAACTTGTGGAATGGTTGGAACTTTGACCTTAAATATCTCCGTAACTAGAAGGTTTATAGGTATGGTCTAGAAAAAAAATATCGCATAGGCATATATACTCGTATTTGACGGCACGGTTGGCGCAGTGGCTGAGCGATTGACTGCTGCGCTTCGTGTCGCGGGTTCGATTCCCGCACGGAACAAATATTTGTATGGCCTACAGGTAGTTGTTCCGGGTCTGGCTGTTTGTGTTTGTGAGTTTAAATGTTTGTAAACGCACCCACGATACAGGATCAATTCCTAGTGTGGGGCAATGTTTAAATAAAAAAAAAAAGAATATATATATATATATTTGATCAGTGACTGTGGGTTCTTCGAATATTACATTAAGAAGCTCGTTATAATAGATGACAACTCCTTCATTTTGAGTTTTGTGTGAGGTGGTTGCAATATGATTGTAGTTGTCGAGAAAAGGGATGAACTTTGCAGATGGGAGCCAGCATTCTGTAAGTACTAGAATATCCCAGGGAATTTGAGATCATTGGATAAGCGTAACGAAAGGCATATTACAATTGATGCTACGAATATTTTGAGACAGAATATTGATAGTATTTTTGTTCATTTTAATATGATTTTTTTTTGCATTTTCTGTCACAGGTGATAGATTTTGCTACTTCAATGGCGTTCAGATCAGAGTATATTTGGTTAATGGTTTCCATGGTAGTAATTTCATTGTATAATATATTGCATACATAAACTCATGATACAATTTTTTTATGGGGCTAGGCAGACGCTAAAGAACGCGAACGTCACCTGCATCTTACATAGTTCTTTTGTTTCGTCCTCGTTCTCAAAGACAGGAGTACCACGTCTTTTACACCATCACACTTTCTACAATCCTACATTTTTTCAGAATTTTCCTCCTCTTATTTTAGAAATTAGGAGAGGAGCTCGTGGCTAAATAATACCAGCCGCTCGGATCAATCTTTAGGTTAAGCCGTGCTTGCCTAGGTTGGTCTGTGGATGGGTGACCACCCATTACATACCGAGTTTCCTTCGTGCCTCGGAAAGCACGTTAAGCCGTTGGTCCTGGGTGTCATTTGTAGATCTTTGACAGTCGTTAGGTAGTCAGTGGCCCAAAAAGTCTGACAACCAGTCTTACCAAGGGGTATCGTATTACCCAGTACTAACTGGGTTGTGGAGGTCAGATAGGCAGTCGCTCCATGTAAAATACTGGTATTCAGCTGCATCCGGTTAGACTGGAAGCCGACCCCAACATAATTGGGAAAAGGCTAGGCAGATGATGATGATTTTAGAAATTAGAGGGAAGTGGGGACACGCATTTTACCACTTTAGGAGTGTATATCTTTCAAACGATTGACTTTGAGAAAAAATGGTTTTAGGAACCTCAAAGTTACCCTATTTCCATTTCTGTATACCTGGCAAAGAATACGCAAAATTTCAGGATGGTCGGTTCCGTGGTTTAGGCGTGAAAAGGTAACAAACAAACATACTATCGTATTTATAATATTAGTTAGGATTTGAAAGTTTGTGAGTGTGAATGGAAAGATGGATGGATAGATATTACTCTGACGCAAATACTAGGTACTAATCGGATTTTATGACTGCCTCGTTGGTCTAGCGCGACTGCTGAGGATGAGGTCCTGGGTTCGATTCCCAGGTCGGGCAAAGTGTTATTGGATTTTTCTATCAGGAATTTCTCAGTAGCAGCCACGGAGTCTCGAAATGCGACCGGTTAATTATGGTAACAAGCTCACCCCCTATTACAAGGGACTAAATGTGGGTGGACCATTAGGTACACCTCTGCCTAAACCTTCGGGAATTACAGGCGTGATGTTTTGTTATGAATTTTATGAAGTTTGGCACACAGGTAGCCTGGATTAACACATAGGATATTTTTTATCCCCGTATTACGATCCCGTGGGACAATAATTACCTCTACACTAGCAATACATAATTATAAACATGTTTTGGTTGCAAGATTTTTTACTTATCCACGTAAATCACTTACCTAAGTATATAGGTACATATGTTATATTATATGTTTTTTGCTATGTTTTCCGGTTCTACACTGTACATAATATTTTTTGATTAATTAAATAGTTATTAGCAATTCTGGTTTTGACACAAAAACCGGTCGAGGTTGAAGGGCCATAGTAGATATTATTTACTAGTTTTTACCTATAATAAACCAAGAGAACCAAGGTTACTGACGTAGCTCGAAGAATAGCCAAACTAAGTGGCAGTGGGCAGGGCACATTGCTCGCAGAACGGATGGCCGATGGGGCCGAAAAGTTCTGGAGTGGCGACCTCGAACCGGAAGACGTTGCGTTAGAAGGCCTCCCACTAGGTGGACCGATGACCTGGTGAAGGTTGCAGGGATCCGCTGGATGCGAGATGCACGGGACCGGTCAATGTGGCGAGATTATAGGTCATCATCATCATTTCAGCCGAAAGACGTCCACTGCTGGACATAGGCCTCCCCCAAGTGTTGCCACATTGACCGTCCCGTGCGTCTCGCATTCAGCGAATGAGATTCTCAGCTGATTCTCACAGGACACCGCGCGCTTGCGCCGTCGTGAGGTGAAGCGGATCTTATGTCGCATTGGCCTGAAGGAAATCCTTTGATACTTAGAAAACAACATCGCCCGACCGCGCGGACTAGCGGTGCTCACCGGAATCCCCTTCGTGTTAAGGTTACTTTAAACCCTGCAAACAGAAACAGGAGCCCATTTTAATAATTTTTAAAACCCTAAATCAGATTAGTTTGTCATATATACATGCCTTATGTTACTACTGCCGTCTCTAGACGCTGTCTTAGCTGCGATTCCATGCTCTATGGGATACACTATTGTTTTGTAAAATGCTTGTAAGCTGATGCACAAGTGTTTGTCTTTACACATAATGGAAATACTTGACACTCCTCAATGCTATGGTCAGCAAGAATAAAAATAATAATATATAAATAAATCATCTTTACTTTCGGAAGTTGGTGACTTCGTTTGTTTTATGACTTTTTTGCCACCGACTTCCAAAAGTAAAGTTATTTTAGACGTTTTTCGTGTTTTTTGGAAGTCGGTTTTTTTCAATTTCAATTTCTATTTATTTACTTCAGACACTACAATCCATAATTTTGTTAGTAGGCACACTTAAAAATAATGTTAGTAATTAAAATAATCAAAAACAAATCACACCACACAATACTATTACATCAAAATTTAACATCAAAATAACCTATAAAAATTAAATTAATACAATACTTATCCATGTCAAATAAAATGTAAAATGTTCATAATCAAATTTAAAATTAAAATAAGATAAAATTAAAATTCATTCAAGATTAAAAAAGATAACATAAAGTCGGCAGTGATTGTTGCAGAAAGTTTTAGTTTACTCTCCTTTTTTTTGCCACGTAGATGAATTTATTTATTTCCTAATTTGAATAACCTAACTAAATACATTATTAATTAAAAACTATTAAATAACCTAAAATAAATAAACTAACAACAAACTATAAAAGGGCATCAAAAAACTCCTCCTCAACGCTGTCAGCTGGTAATGTGCCCAAGAGACTGGCGGCGTTGCCACGTTGTATGGCAACACTTAACCTCTGGCCAAAGTAAAAGCCAGCTCTTGGGTCCAAGAAGCGTCAACTAAGCGTTTCGAAATTTCCTTAAACAGGCTATGAGCACTCGGACCTCACCCCCCTTACTCTCTTTAGTTATACACAAATTCTTGTCATGAATTAATTTTTACATCGTAATTAGAAGTTATTAGGGGATCATTATATCATCGACATGGACCAAGAAAAAAATACGTATTAAAGAAAAAAAAAAAACTACTGAACCGATTTTGATGAAATTTCTGTAGGACTAATCGGAAAGTAAATCCTTTCACATAAAAAAAGAATTTTTCAAATCGGTTCATAAATGACGGAGTTATGAGGGTACAAACATAAAAAAAATCTTTTCCTATTTTTGAAGGGATCTCAAATCAAATCAATCAACTCAGCCTATGAGCCTCTGTCAGCCTCCTTTTTAACCCCCGACTCAAAAAGAGGTTTGTCCGCAATATGTGTTTGTGTGTCTGGCTCTGGCACCGTAGCTCTTAAACGAGTGAACCGATTTGGATGCAGTTTTTTTTATTTGAAAGCTAGTTTCTTGGCGATGGTTCTTAGATGGTTTATCAAAATCAGTTCAGGCATTTTAGACATGGGGTTGAAAGTGGTGATGAATAATCGAATTTTTACAAATATACGCTAGTGGGATGTCAAATGAAAGGGCATGATGTGTATAGACATGTTTTATCAAAACCGGCTCAGTCATTTTATTGACTTGTCAAATGTTTGTTCGCTTTTCTTTGTTGCGATGGGGGTTTTTTAAATTTTAAATTTAATTTTGTTAAGTTTTATTAAGGCCATTCAGCTGCCAGGCGTCACTCGCGGCACTTGATGACACGCGGTCCCTACTCCAGGAGTCATTTGCTTCATAAGCCATCGGTCCTTCGTCAAACTTGGCCAGGCCACTGCCACTTCAGCTTGTTTACTCTGCCAGCTATAACGATAACTCCAAGTTTTATCTCACATTTGTACATACCGACCGATTCCAATTGTTATACCGACTTACGTTTCGTTTTCGTTGGTCATGACTCCGAACCTAAACCTAAGCCGAGGAGCTCGTGGCTAAATAATAACAGCCGCTCGGGTAGATCTTTTGGTTAAGCCGTGCTTGCCTAGGTTGGTCTGTGGATGGGTGACCGCCCATTACATACCGAGTTTCCTCCGTGCCTCGGAAAGCACGTAAAGACGTTGGTCCCGGTTGTCATTTGTAGAACTTTGACAGTCGTTAGGCAGTCAGTGGCCCAAAAAGTCTGACAACCAGTCTTACCAAGGGGTATCGTATTACCCAGTACTGACTGGGTTGTGGAGGTCAAATAGGCAGTCGCTCCATGTAAAATACTGGTATTCAGCTGCATCCGGTTAGACTGGAAGCCGACCCCAATATAGTTGGGAAAAGGCTAGGCAGATGATGATGACTCCGAACCTAAGCCAGCACTTTAGTTTGTTTTAATTATTTCATCACCGCTGCTCTCAAATTGGTGAAGGAAAACCTCGTGAGGAAACCGGCCTGTCCTAGAACCTGAAAATTCGAAGACTTGTGACACCTACCAACCGGCACTGGGCCAGCGTGGTGGATTATAGCCCGCTCCCTCACACAGGAGGTCTGTGGCAGTTTGATCTCTCTGCCTACCCCGTTATTCACAAGGCCACACGTTCAAATCGACGAGGCAATAATTTCCTTACATTAGCTCATCAGCCAACAGATTACACGGCCGAAGGCTATTGTGCTCGATTTTATTTAATCGGCCAGCTTTACTTGACCTATAGGTAGCGAACGATAAACGTGACTTTGAAAAATCCTAAAACATAACGCCACGCCTGTATTTCTCCGAAGAGTTGGGCAGAGTTGTATATTGTACCTGTGGTACAAAAGGGGCGAGCCGATGACCCAAATCCAGATTCCAGGCTGTTTGCCAACATATTTGGGTCTAGCCTGTTCTGTCCTACTCCTGGGCGAAGACCACCCTCCACTCTTTCCACTTCTCGCGAGCCCGCGCGTCCTTCTTCCAGTTCAGACAGAACCTGTCCAGTTCGTCCCGCCATCTCCTTCGTGGCCTACCGCGACCCCGCCTCACTGTGTCAGGGTACCAGTTTGGGGTCGGGGGCCATGTGGGGGCTCCCGACCGTAGGCACGGGCCTGAGTAATGGGCTAGCTCACCGTCCGTCCGTCTTATGACGACAAGCCGTGGCGACAGCGCGTTCGTGCTCCACGCGCGCCTCAAAGAGATGTCAGCACACAGGAAGGGGTCCGCAAGGGCCGATGCCTGCGGGGCTGTTCGAAAGAGAACATTAAATCCATTGATGAATGGATTTCAGTCGAATTTCGACCATTGGTTGACCAGTAGTAAATATCCATTTTTCCCCACTGAGCTCGCGTTATGGATTACGGCACACCCTCTGATAGAAGGTTGCCAGTGGGGAGCCCCTCAGCAAGATATGCCCAACCACTTTTCCTGCCCATCATACACCATCCAGGATACCAACGAAGCCAACGATAGACCCGTGTAGCCAACATGCTGGTTGGACATAATTTGAGTCCATCGACACGTTAAGAAGGATTGAGTCCCAGAACGTCACAGACTGACACCCAAAGGACATATTAACCCCATCATCGACACTGGAAAACCAGCATGTAATTCCGAAACTTCATTAGAAACAAAACATTAAACCCGAGGTTCAACTATTACTGGTTTATTAAACCGTTCAGTCACGCAACTCAGTTGAACTATTAAAGGCATACGTGAGAATGGATGTAAACTGTACATCCATTGTGTGGATTTACACACTTTTTAAATAAATCGAGGAAAGTACAGGCAGATAAAACAAGTTGTGCATGTTTCAAAAACATTTGTTGTCGTTGTTTGTTTGAAAAAATAAAGTGGTAATAACGGGTGTAAAAACCCCCCTAACGAAGCCAACTTGTTCAGTTACAGTGTTCCGTCGTTGTGATATTGTTTTTTTGTTCTAGACCATACCTAGGAACCTTCTAGTTACGAAGATATTAAAGGTCAAAATTTCCAACTTTTTGACATGTTTTTTTTTTTACAAATAATTTTAATTGCTGTAACTTTTTTTTTATTTTTATTTATTTTTTCGGATGGTAAATCATCAAATGACCCCCCCACTCTGGGCGGAGCGGAAGGGAGTGTCAGACTTGTACTGACTAAAACCCATCCATGTTCCTTCTTTGCCCTTTGTGTTCCAGGGCCACGGTATCTCTTTCGAACAGTCCCGCAGCCCTGGCAGGCATCGGCCCTTGCGGACCCCTACTTATTAGCTGACATCTCTTTGAGGCGCGCGTGGAACACGAACGCGCCGTCGACACGGCCTGTCGTCATAAGACGGCCGGACGGCGAGCTAGCCCATAACTCGCCGTCCACAGGCTCGCGTCTACGGTGGCCGGGAGCCACCACGTGACCCCCGACGCCCAGGGCGTCTCCCGCGGCGGCTGGGACGTGAGGTTCTTTCCCTCTCACGTCCCGCCACCTCCTTCACTAGCATGACTGCTTCGCAGAAGGTGGTGACGGCTTCCCATTCCCTCTCGCTCCGGACCATGGCTTGAACCAGGACCGGACGCGAGAGATCGCCGCCGCCAATCGCCTCTACGAGGACACGGCGGTGCTCCGCCCAAACGGGGTAGACCTCCACGGTGTGCTCCACCGTGTCCTCCGGACGATCCTAGCAGTGGAAACATCCGGGCGTTTCCTCGCGCCCGATTCGGTGCAGGAACCTCCCGAAACAACCGTGTCCGGTGAGGACTTGCGTCAGGCGGTGGGTAAGGGCGCCGTGGCGCCTCTCTAGCCACTCCTCAAAGAGTGGCGTGCCCTGCACGGGGTTGCGACAGTCGCTCTCTCCATGTCGCCATGAGATCACGTCTGTCCACTGAGCGGCAATTAGCCGCGGCAGCGGAGTTTCCCCCCGACGTAGTGCCTCCGCGCGCTATTCGTGCAGGCGTGCGAGGACTATCGCCTCCAGATCCCATGGTGGCAATCCGGCAAGGAGCTAGCCGCTTCGCCGGAGATCGTGCGGTACCCCCGGATTAGCCTTATGGCTATTACCTTTTGGGGCGCGTTCAGGTAGTAGCGGCTTGCCGCCTCAAAGAACGCGCCTATACCGGGGCCCCGTAAAGGGCCATGGACCGCACAACCCCCGCGTATAGCCTCCGGCAGGAGGCGTTTGGACCCCTCAGGTTGGGCAAGAGCCGCTTGAAGGCAGCCCCTGTCCGTTCCAGTTTGGGAGCCAAACGTCGGAAGTGCTCCACGAAGTTCCACCGGCTGTCGAGGACGAGTCCTAGGTACTTCAACGTCGACCCGATGCCGATGGAAACCCCTCCTGCCGTAAGTAGGGAACAAATGGCCTCGGACTTGTGCAGTGCCACCTCGAGACCCAATTGCCGGATCCTCTCCAATTGCTGTTACTTTACTTTAAATATCTTTATGACCGCTGTACTATACAATAAATCCTCAAATGTTTTGAGTGCGTTCCATTGAGCGGTACCGTTAATCGTGATTTTTACACAAGAACAAAATAATAATTACCCAGTAATAATATCTGCACAGTGTTACTAGGTTTAATGTACAGAATGCTTGGTTGACGGCCTTCTAGGGTCCGATTACACCTTGTATACACCGTGACTTTTTAGTTATCTTACAACGGCAGCCCACTTCATGTATCCAATGAATACTAAGCATTCATAAAAAAAATAGGTATTTATGAGATTTTAATAATTTAAAAATAAATATTATTCAGTATTATAACGCATGACGTAGTTAAAACACTCTGTTGCGAGCGATGATCTACTGGACTCGAGTGCTGGGTAGGTATATGTTCTCCCGTTTGACACTTAAACATCATTAACAGGATGTTTCATAATTTTATTATTATTTTTCTTTGATCTATTATGGAAGATAAAAAAAAATCGCGCCTAGAACTATTTTATGTCGGGTACATTGAGTGGACGACCTTTGTAAGACGACTAAAAAGTCACGGTGTATAAAGATGTGACATATATACCATCATGCTGAACGACCATCTTAATGGGACAAACATCGTAATCGCGAAAAAAACACGAACCTGTGACCCCATATTTTTGACACACGCTATATAATTTACATTTGTCTTCAAAAAATGGCCATATGTATTTAGTAGTTAGGGCTTTACGTAATATTTTTTGACACGGCAGACCGAATCTAACGTTTTCACACGAAATGCATTTATAATCTAAGTAGAAATTTTAGATTTCGAATCGGTCCGATAACCAGTAATTGCCTTGTAACATACCTATGCTTATTCCACCGTGGTAATTTCGATTCAATTTCATTAAAAGGATGATAACTTCACAATCGATTAAAACGACTTTTTAAGGTTAATACACTCACATAATCAGCCTAAAACGTCCTCACAGCTAGGACACGGAATCCATCAATAATCTGGACTATAATCCACCACGCGGGTTGGCAGATGTCACATGTTTTTGAATTTTCGGGACGTCGCTTCTCTGAAATCAAACTCACATAATCAGCCTATAAAGCCCCCACAGCTGGGACACGGAATCCACCTATAATCTGGACTTTAATCCACCACGCGGGTTGGTAGACGTCACATGTTTTGGATTGTCGGGACATGTCGCTTCTCTGAAATCCAAAATAAATCTGAGATGAGAATGCTAAGGGGGATATGTGGTGTATCAGGAATGGATAAAATAAGGAATGAGCACATAAGAGGAAGTCTGAAAGTGACGCCGGTGACTGTAAAGTTGTGTGGTAATCAGTTGTCGTGGTATGGACATGTGATGCGGAGGAATGAGGAAAATTTATTAATAAGAGTAGAGGAAGACCAAGGAAAAGAAAGATGGACCGTGTGAAAGATCATATGGCTAGAAAGGAGGTGACTGCTGAAATTACGAGAATATGACCATCCAAAAATTACAAAAAATGCCCCATTTTTACGCCCGTGATTAGAGGACTGCCAGACAAATTCGAAAAGTTTTCAAGTTAAGAGAAATTGCTAGGAACCTAGACATCCTCGTTCTTAACATTTGAATGTCAGAAATAATTGAATCGGCTCAGTTTTCGAGGAGAAAAAAGGGGAACACGAAATCGTTCTCGTCAAAATTTTTGTAATACAATCTGCTGTCCCTATCGTACTCTACGGCGGCAGCGCGACGGCAATAGCTTCTTCAAATACCTACCGCACAGGCTCTGTTCCCTCTTAATGCCTGTCTGGGTACGAACCCACGACTTGAACTCGTAAATCGAAGTTGTAACCACTAGGCTACGATGGCCATTCTTACCTTAAAGTTGCCTCTTAATATCACTAGTGCGTAAAAAAACAATTTTAAACATAGCAAAGAATTCTCCTACTGATCTATTTTAGTTGACATGAAACATATGCAGACAATAAACTAGAGCATTGTCTGTGATTAAAACTAGTTTGTATTGAAGTGATTGATTTGTATGACAGTATGTTACTGGGGAGCTCGTGGCTAAAAAATAACAGATACACGGATCGATCTTCAAGGTAAAGCAGCGCTTGTCAAGGCCATCCGTGGATGGGTCACCGTCCGTTTACATACGGAGTTTTTGCCGTTGCTCGAAAAGTACTTGTTAAGAGTCCAGCATATAACCTGCCTTATCCCCCCAGACTGAGCATGAGGATTTCTAGTTACAAAAAAAAAAAACAGAAGGCCGTATCCAGCACTAAGTCTGACCGTCAGTCTGAATATCATAGACCCATAGCTCACAAGACTGTATCTACATAATTAGCACTTACATGTTCGCACGACGACCAACCAAGCCATGCAAATTCTAATTAAGCTGATCTCTCATTGAGGTCAGGTTATACTTGATATGTATAGCTTGGTGTGTCGCCGAACGATTTTAGGGTTCCGTATCTATCAGAACTTTGGACCTTATAACACTAAGAGAAAACATCACAAGCTGCATTTTGATTTTATTTTATTTATCGTCCTATACATGGTGACTGATTAATTCTGTGGTAATCGGTTCTCGTGTTATGTGCGTGCGGTGGAATGAGGAAAATGTCGTGAGAAAAGTTTTGATTATGATCGTGAATGGCTATAAGAGCGAAGGGTTAATTTTTATTACAGGTAAGCCGGAGTACATACTATTATCTTTAATCTTCTGATTATATTATTTGTCTATAGTCTCTATAGACTGTGCCATTTTTCAAAGGTAATCCGGTAGGAATCGAGTTGTATGGGACCTTCGCCACTGGTAAACACCAAAGAAACGATGGATAGATTTTGTGAAAACATAGGCTATGACTTAAAATACTATTTAGCTAAGGCCAAACGAGCGTAATTTTTTTAAACTGTGAGTCGCGTAAAATGAGTCGCAGAATTTACGCTGCGTCGTCGTGTAGTACAAGTCATTTTGCGTCGCTGTGAGTTACAAACAGGACTTGAGTGTGAAACTGAATGCAGCGTAAATTCCGCGACTCATTTTACGCGACTCACAGCTCAAAAAATTACGCTCGTTTGGCCTCACCCTGTTGTGCGTTCACTTGGCATGGTTTCCGACATCCACCCCAGCGAACCCGTGGACAAAAGCTGGGTTTTAAATAAAGCGAAGTTACGTACAAGTGCGTAGCTCAGCCTAGGGAGCGTTGCCATAAAGCACAGCTATTTTAAAGGTACAGAGCGAAGGGAAACGTAAAATAAATTATAGTTTAAGAAAACTAAAAAACGCGCTGACTCGAATTCTTCTCAGCAAACCCTTTCACTTGATACTCATATCATGGGCAAGCTGAAAAAAAAAATAGTCCGCCATATTGTATTTGGAATGACGTCACTTAGCTAACCATGCATTGCCAACCAAACTAAACAAAAAAATAAATAAAAAATTAAATAAGTTTATTTCATAATTATAATTTTGTCTTACATTGCATGTCGAGGAGTCTTCATTTAGGCATAGAAAATGCTCTTACAAATAGGTAAATAACAGAAAGAGAAAAAAAAATACGATCAATTGTATAAGTATGTGTACGCGTGTTTGTGTGTATGTATGAGAGAGAGAGAGACAACATGTACGCAATGTTTCAACTCAATGGGAAATCGGTAAGTGGGTCAATAACTTCTAAGATTTTTTTACATAGTTACAGGTGAAGCTAATGAAAGTGTGTTAAAATCAGATAATTCTTACATTTTAACTGTGTTGCACTGTTGTAGGAAACGACTTGTTTTAAATTATCGATGAAAAATTACAATGTATGGTTCGGGATGATACACTGCACTCAGTGGCGGATTTACAAGTTTTCAAGGTATAGGCTGTACAGTTTTTGCCGTCCTTGCCTCTACAAATTAATAAAATTAATCGAATAAATATTATTCTTCTTCTTCTTACAATTGTCATGTCCTATATTATTTTTACAATCCAACAATTTCGTTGAAATTGCACGTAAAATAATTTTTGAGTATATTTTTTAATTTTCGTGATACGGTATAGTCTTAATAAATTATTTAATTTGGTTGAAAAATTATTCACTAAATTATTTACAGTTTGCAGCCTCCAACCAGTAGTAGGACTGGCATGTATGGGTTGATAGTGGGAAGAGTGAAATACATTTTTTACAATTTCACTCTTTTCACTCAACCAAAGTGTGGGCAGAGGGCGCAGAGGCCGATTACTGGTTGGGGGGCGGCGAACTAGCTGTTTTACTCTAGAATATGGAAGATTGCTACTCGGAATGTGCAACGTCAAGTGAGAGGGGAACGTCATCGGTAAAATTAGTTGCAGACTTCTATCTGTTAAACATCAGAAAACCGTCATGACAAAATCTTTTTGATTTCTATGAGGTAGCAAAAAAAAAATTTTTATCTCCAAATTTGTCGCCCCAAAAATCTGCCGCCCTAGGCTCAAGCTTACTCAGCCTGCTGGTAAATCCGCCACTGACTGCATTCGTGGTAACCGTTTGTACGTCAATGTCGCTGCCACCCTGTATAATACGTATCGATCTAGCAAAATAATATGCATTAAATTGAAAGGGTGGTTGAGGGTGGTTTTTTTCATTTTAAAGAAATGCCCCATTAAAGTTAAATACCCCCCTACATACGCGTGTAAGTATCGGAAAAGCCAGCTGGTCAGTTCTACTTATTATATGGGTAGGTACCAGTGGCGAAGGTGCCATACAACTCGATTCCTACCGGCTTCCCTTTGAAAAATGGCACAGTCAGTATTCTACAGGGTGTAAACAGACCCTTCACATAGCCGTCAACCAAGCATTCTGTACATCAAACTAAGTAACTTTACGCAAAAATTATTGCTGGGAATCGAGTTTTTTTTTTGGGGTGAATAATCACGTTTTACGGTAGGACTCGATGGAAAGCACTCAAAGCATTGTGCTGATAGGTGGATTGAATAGCACGGGTGTCGTGGAGGTGTGTAAAGTAAAAATCTTCCATTAAAAACATGTATTTAAAAAAAAAAAATTGTTAAAAAGTTGGAACTTTGACCCCCAATATCTCCGTAACTAGAAGGTTCCCAGGTATGGTCTAGAACAAAAAAAATATCGCAAAGACAGGGAGAAAAGAAGAAGTGCCTTTAGGCTATGTTAAGAGTCTATTTACACCGTTTGTTATTAAGTAATCTCCATTTTTACAAAAAAAAACCGGCGAAGTGCGAGTTGGACTCGCACACCGAGGGTTCCGTATAAACTTGTAGGTTACACCCTTTATAAATAAATAATATAATCACATTAAAGATAGTTATGTACTCCGGCTAAACTCCTACAAAAATTGACCCTTCGCTACTGGTAGGTACTTAAACTAGAGCGATTGATTTTGATTACGGCCGATCGGATCGAATCGGGTATGAGAACGGCAGTAACAACGCCGTACTATTTCAATTATAAAAGTTGTTTTTTTTTTATCGTATTGAAATCGTCATGGTTTTATAATATCAGGCTTGTTGTTACGTTAGGGAAAGTTAGAAGTGTACCTAAAGGGTGTAAGGCTCTGCAGGACTGTTCGAAAGAGATACCGCGGCCCTGGAACACAAAGGGCAAAGAAGGAACATGGATGGGTTTTAGTCAGCACAAGTCTGACACTCCCTTCCGCTCCGCCCAGAGTGGGGGGGTCAAAAAAAATATATATACATCTTTTGACCGTGTAGGCATTGTAGCATCGAAAGAAACAGCTGCTTTTTGTAATAACCGGTGGTCGGAATTAGGTAGAGTTATTTATGTACTTGCATCGAAATGTTGATATTAATATGGATCTTCCGGGATTTATAATACAATCCCGTGTGGCCAACAGTATTACAAATAAATAATAATAAAAACCTCAGAGATAGATAAGACAAATAAAACAAAGATAATTAACATACAATTTTCATTAGTATTTACATTAATTCACAATACAATTTTTTATTTACGTTGCCCCACACTAGGATGTTTTCCTGTAACGTGGATGCGTTTACAAAGATACACAAATACCCAGACCCGGAACAACTACTTGTAGATCATACAAATATTTGTTCCGTGCGGGAATCGAACCCGTGACATTTTTTCACTAACTGCTGCGCTGCGTGCGCGTGATGTCCGATATCGGATGGTTTAAATTGTGTAAAAGTAAATAACTTTTTTATTTAATAAATCACGGGATTTTTCTGCTCTTTAAAATTAATCTCGGGATTTGAGGCATATCCATTTTATTCTTTCGCTGTATGAAATCAGTGTAAGTACACAAATAACTCTACCTAATTCCGACCTCTGGTAATAACCGACGAAAAACTTCTATGTGGGGGGTTCAAAATGATGTACTGAATACGTGGTAACCGTTTGTGCGTCGGTGTCTCTTCCACCCTGTATAAAGTACCTAAACCTTCATTTCGCCAGTTATGTCTAACTCTCATGCAAAAGGATCCAAGTAAATAGCCATCAGCCGGGAGCAGGTCAAAAAAAAGAAGTTTTTTAAAGATTTTATCGTGTGGAAGTACAAGAATTCTTTACGGAATGCATTTCCAGAAGGGTTACACAGCTTACAGGAGTGTACAGTTACGTACACTAATACAAGGTGTAAACGGACCCTTCACATAGCCGTCAACCAAGCATTCTGTACATCAAACTAAGTAACCCCACGCAAAAATTATTGCTGGATAACTATTTTTTGGGGCGAAAAGTCACGTTTTACGGCAGAACTAACGATACGGTAGAGCGCAATCAAAAGATTGTGCAGATGCATTGAATAGTAGTTTAAACTTTGACCCCCAATATCTCCGTAACTAAAAGGTTCCCAGGCATGCTCCAGAACAAAAAAAATATCGCAATGACGGGGAGGACAAGTATCTTTTACAACCATTATGTATACTTTTAAAAGTGATTTATTCCTTCTGGGTCGATGGTAATAATCTGCCCTAATCCCAATTTATTTGGGGTCGGCGTAGCCTGTCTTCTTCCATACTTCTCTGTTACTCGTCATCTCAACAGTCACCTCCTTTCTAGCCATATCATTCTTCACACAGTCCATCCATTGTTTCTTTGGTCTTCCTCTACTCTTATAGCCATCTACATTCATACACAACATTTTCCTCACTACATTTTCCACATTCCTCCGCATCACATGTCCATAGTTTTCCGTGGTAGGATAATCTCTTAAGATAATTCGGGCGATGCCGCAGGTAAAAGATAGTTAAATATAAAGTTAACGACATTATTTTGTGTGTTTGTGTTAATATTAATATTAAATACTAGCACAGCTTCGTGAAAATACTATATTCAATACAAAAGAGTGGTAATTTTTATTTGTAATCTTTTTCCTTGAATTTGTGCACATGCTGACCTCGTGATTTTAAAGATGGTTGTCGCGTAAAGATTGAATTATGAAATAGTATTCTCCGTTCGGAATTCGCATCCAAATTTCTACACAATAAAGGGTGTAACAAGACCCTTAACGAAGCCGAAAGGCACTTGTTCTCCCCGTCATTGCGATCATTTTTTTGTTCTAGACCATACCTACATATTTTTTTGTTCTAGACCATACATATATATTTTTTTGTTCTAGACCATACCTACATATTTTTTGTTCTAGACCATACCTATATATTTTTTTGTTCTAGACCATACCTACATATTTTTTTGTTCTAGACCATACCTATATATTTTTTTGTTCTAGACCATACCTACATATTTTTTTGTTCTAGACCATACCTACATATTTTTTTGTTCTAGACCATACCTGTATATTTTTTTGTTCTAGACCATACCTACATATTTTTTTGTTCTAGACCATACCTATATATTTTTTTTGTTCTAGACCATACCCACATCTACAGATCGAGAAATTGTTTTTAAAGCGCAAAAACGATGTATTCGGTCCATGTGTGGCTTAAAAACTATCGAAACTTGTAAACCTCATTTTAAATCATTAAAATTACTGACTATGCCAGCTATGTACATTTACGAGACTGCTTTATTTGTTAAAGCCAATTTACACCTGTTTCAAAAATTATCCGAAGTAAAAAAGACTCCAATGCGTTCTCAATATGTGAATAAACTATGCGACAAAAAATGCAGAACCGCTTTAGTTAAAAAGAGATTTTTTTGGCATGGCTCCGAAAATTTATAATAAAATACCCGATAACATAAAAAAATTGCCACTATTAAAGTTTAAGAAAAATATATACTCGGTGTTAATAGAAAAATGTTATTATACTGTAGAATATTTTGTCAATGATAATTTTTAACATTTTGTGTGCAATAAACGTTTGATGTAATTTTTAAATATTTTTAAGTCTGTTTCTCTTTTTAGGTTAAATTTAAAATAGTTTTTATTTTTTTGTTTATTTTCTTGTAAGTGTTTAATTTTGTTTATTTTGCCGTTTATGTTAGTTTTTTTTGTTTTGTTTTACTGTTTGCTTTTATTTTCAATAATATTTGTACGCCTTCACGGCAAAACATAGCCCCCATTTAATTAACCTAAGACCTTTATGTAATACCTATGTTTCACAAATAAATATTCTGATTCTGATTCTGATAGAAACCTTCTAGTTACGGAGATATTGGGGGTCAAAATTCCAACTCTTTAACAAATTTTTTTTTTAAATACTTGCTTTTAATGTAAGATTTTTACTTTAAACACCTCCACGACCCACGTACTATTTAATCCATCCATCAGAACAATGTTTTGAGTGAAAAAATAAAAGTCGTTTTCCAGCAATAATTTTTGCGTAGGGTTACTTAATTTGAAGTACACAATGCTTGGTTAACGGCTTCGTGAAGGGTCCGTTTACACCCTGTATGTAATTTTAAATGAGATAAGTCTACAGTGCTTCTACTTATTTTTTATGGCGTGTTCTATGATTCCAGTAGTCATTATAAAATCAACTTAATGTGCAATGACTAAAGTTGATACTTGTTCAAAGTTGAATTAACATAAATCGGAATCATCAACATCTACTTAGCCTTTTCCCAACTATGTTGGGGTCGGCTTTCAGTCTAACCGGAGGCAGCTGAAAACCAGTATTTTACATGAATAGACTGCCAATCTGACCTCCAAAACCCAGTTATTGGGAGCGTAATACGGTACCCCTTGGTAAGACTGGTTGTTAGATTTTCGGACCACTGACCACCTGTAACGACTGGGAAAAATCTACAAATGACAGCCAGGACTGCTTTCCGAGTCACGGAGACAGGTATGTAATGGATGGTCACCCATCCACGGACACAATGCATACATCAGCTCAATGTTTTGAGTGCCAACTTAAAACGTTATTATTTACACCAAAAAAACTCGTTTCCCAGCAATAATTTTTGCGTAAAGTTACTTAGTTTGATGTAGGTACTGAATGCTTGGTGCTTGACTTCGTGAAGGGTCCGTTAATACCTTGTATCTACGAATGACAGCAGATAACGGTATATCGTGCTTGCCCAGGTGCATAGGCCCTCTAGGTATTTTGATCACCAATCACGGACCGTCCTCGGCAACTGTAGTTTAACCAAGATCGATTGACATATCGGCCCTCTATATTATTAAAAAATAAAGAAATAAATATAATCCTATATAATTTATTTAGCCTTGTAAAATTTAATAAACTTTTAAAATTACCATGAATTTAAACACTGTGTTTAACGTATTAGGTATGTACATACACACTTGTACAGTATACTTAAAACACAAAACGAATCTTCTAATATATAGAAACTTGCAAGCCAAGTAATTTCAAGGCGGAATTACAATGATCTACTATCTCTTATGCATAATAAATGAGAGAATCTTTGGTATTATTAATTTCAGTCATCTTCATCTGCCTAGCCTTTTCCCAACTATGTTGGGGTCGGCTTCCAGTCTAACCGGATGCAACTGAATACCAGTATTTTACATGGAGCGACAACCCAGATAGTACTGGGTAATACGATACCCGTTGGTAAGACTGGTTGTCAGACTTATAATCTTTGGTATTATTAATTTCAATATTGTGTTATTATCTTTTTACCCGACTACGGCGAAGCCAGAAGGAAGAGTTATGATTTTAGCAGTCTGTGTGTACGAGTATGTTTGTATTTTATGTATGTTCCTCCATAGCGCCTAAACTATTCATCCGATTTTGATGAATAAGGATTGACACCTTTTCTTTTTTCGGATGAGAAATCATCAAATGACCTCCCCACTCTGGGCGTAGCGGAAGGGAGTGTCAGACTTGTACTGACTAAAACCCATCCATGGCCGCGGTATCTCTTTCGAACAGTCCCGCAGCCCTGGCAGGCATCGGCCCTTGACACCTTACGATTACGATACGATTCTTTATTAGGGCCCGGGTAACAAAGGCTACATTTTAACCGACTTCAACAATAGGACGAGTCGATTTTACCTTGTAAACCCCGAATTTAATTAGAGCGTGATTTTTTATAAGTAAAAACAATCATCTGTCTTGATCTTAATTTTGTCTGAATGGTAAATATTTCGTACATGGCCTCTGAGCTACACGGGAGCGATCTGGAAATTACATGAAGTAGGTACCTATACGAAATTATAATCATACTTTATTTATCTACTTGTTATATTTGTTTATCGACAATTTTCCGCATTGGTTAAAATAACTGGTTAGACAGGTGTCATTTGTAATGGGGATTAAGCTATAATAAATACGATAGGCTGATGGAGAAATTCTACACCGTGACTTTTTAGTCGTCTTACAAAGGTCGTCCACTCAATGTACCCGACATAAAATAGCTCTAGGCGCGATTTTTTTTTATCTTCCATAATAGGTACAAAGAAAAATAATAATAAAAATTAGAATAAAATTATGAAACATCCAGTTAACGATGTTTACGTGTCAAACGGGAGAACATATACCTACCCAGCACTCGAGTCCAGTAGATCATCGCTCGCAACAGGGTGTTTTAACTACGTCATGCGTCATAATACTGAATAATATTATTATTTTTAAATTATTAAAATCTCATAAATACCAATTTTTTTTAATGAATGTTTAGTATTCATTGGACACATGAAGTAGGCTGCCGTTGTAAGACGACTAAAAAGTCACGGTTTATAGGAAGGTCAGGTGCGTAGTACTCGTCACCGGCGTGCGTGTATGACCAGATGTATGACGGGAGGCGAAGCAAAAGGTCCATGTAAACGGTGAATCTTATGTTCTTTACAGGAAATTCTGAATATCTTCCGTTTTAAGTTATCTAGGTACTAGCTTAGGTACTAAGGCATGATATCATCATCATCTGCCTAGTCTAGCCTTTTCCCAACATTGTAAGTTAGGGTCAGCTTCCAGTCTAACTGGATGCAGCAGAATTTCAGTATTTTACATGGAAAGACTGCCCTCCACAACACAGTTAGTACTAGGTAATACGTATCCCCTTGGTAAGACTGGTTGTCAGACTTTCGGGCCACTGACTGCCTGTAACGACTGTCAAAGATCTACAAATTACAGCCGGGAGCAACGGCTTAACGTGCTTTTCGAGGCACGGAGGAAACCCGGTATGTAATGGTCGGTCACCCATCCATGGACCAACCTAGGCAAGCGCGGCTTAACCTTAAGATTGGCCCGAGTGGCTGTTATTATTTAGCCACGAGCTCATCTCCAACAACAATAACCAACATACGGCAGATAATTCTTCTGTTAGATTCTTTCATTAAAACCGGTTCAACTCAGTTAGCGGTCATTTATTATATCAAAAGGTAGTATGTAGTTTCCACATTATAAAAAAAAACTGGTTATAAATAACGTCAGCCGGAAAATTGCGCTAAAAATTACATGTAATTTTAGTTTTTTTACTAAACCATTTACTTCTTCATTTTCGGAGGTCAGATAGGCAGTCGCTCCATATTAAATACTGGTATTCAGCTGCATTCGGTTAGAATGAAAGCCGACCCCAATAGAAATGGGAAAAGATGCAGTTGATGATTACTTAAGAGCGTTAACGTCTTACGGTATATTTTCATAAAATTAGAAGAATAAGAATAATTTATTTAAAAAGTATTACAAAAAGTGTACATTTAAGCGCAGTAGTATTATTTCTCATACTAATTACCTATAAGTACTTATAAGTAATCTATAACTAAAATATATTCTACTGTCGCAAGTATTCAATAGTTCAATTTAGATGTCAGCGACCTGCCCGATCTAGGTTTATTTAAACCTGTGTTTCAGGCCATCATACAAACTTACAAGTGATTTTTTTTTCGAATTGGCTGAACCAATTTTAATGAAACTTCGTACGCATAAGCAGGATACATCAGTCTAAAAACTTGACAGCGAACAATTTCAAAAATTTGTGTTACAGCTGAATTAGATTTTCCATAGAAACATAAATTTCCAATTATCTTTTTTTTAAAAAGACATTTCGAAAAGTTCTCTGTTTGTTCTGTGTTCTCGTTTGTATGAAATGCCCTTAAACTATGCATGAATGTGTTATTCATTAGCGCCTTTATTGTTTTAAAAACAAAAGAGTTGCTTATCAAGCTGCAATTGTAAATGGCTGATATAGCACGTTTTTCATTGAAGACTGATATATGGCTATTGAAAATGGCACCGGTGACTGAAAACTTGTGCGGTAATCGGTTATCGTGGTATGGTCATGTGATGCGGAGGAATGAGGAAAGAGTATGAATGTAGATGGCTATAAGAGTAGAGGAAGACCAAAGAAACGATGGATGGACTGTGTGAAGGATGATATGGCTAGGAAGGAGGTGACTGCTGAGATGACGAATAATAGAGAAGTATGGAAGAAGAAGACATGCTGCGCCGAACCTAATTAAATTGGAATAAGGACAGGAGAATGAAGAAGACTGATGTACTGCTTTTGTCCTTTCTTCTGATTAGACATAGCTGTCAATATGATAATGATCTTTATCGATGTTACAATAAGGGTGCTGTCACAGGCAACTCTGTCACGTAACAGTGATCTTTATTCCAATTACGTTAAAGTTGTTGTTGGATCAATGCTCTCAGAATTAAACTAACTATAAAATAACTGTGCAGTGTAGTATGATTCTTTTGTCACTTATATGACGTTGATAGCATTGTTTGTAAACATTTGTGAAATTGCCATTAGACATTGTGTTTGAGAAACTGTTAAAAACCTATTTCATATAAGATTTTAAACTTTCATGGTCACTAAAATTATTATAACTAGAAGACGGGATATTTACCATGTTTATTGTTTTCTTTGAGTTCCCGATATTTCGGCGCTGTTGCAAGCACCATGATCACGGATAAACTGAAGTTATTGCGGGTGGGTGTTTATGAGCAGACAAATCGGTCTACCCTCTTTCTTGTTCGTTTTTTGCACTCAGTACCGCTACCACTGTCACTCACAACTCGATTCTGTTCCCGACACACGAAACTCACTGTGTCTGCTCGCGAACTTTTTTCGGCACTATTCCGCTTTTTACACAGCTGGACCACTGGTTTCCAGGCTTTCGACAGTTGAAACCCATCCTCCCGATTGAAGTTCTTATATTTGGTGATTTCAATAGCTTCTCTAACGAGTCTAGGGATATAGTGGCGTTCTGTCGAGATGACCTGAGGGTTGTGTAACTCAATCCAGTGGTTCGATCCTGATTCCAGGAGATGCTGAGCTATGGCTGATTTTTGGGTGTCGTTGTTCTTCACCGCCCTGATATGTTCCGATATTCGACAAGCCACCGTACGTTTCGTCTGACCGATGTAAGACTTGCCGCAACTGCAGTCCACCTACCAACCTATTTCATAACATCGCGCCTGTATTCACAGAAGGGTTCAGAGGTGTGCCTAATAGTACACCCACATTTCGCCAGTTATGTTTTAAGTCCCATGTAACATATTACATGGGCGAGCCTATCGTCATCAACCGGGCACAAAATTCAGACTCCGTTGCTACTACTGGGAAATTCCTGATGGAAAAACCCAATAACACTTTGTCCGAGCTTCACTTTGCGCGAAACATCCATCCTTGTATCCTTCATCCTAAACATAGTAAGATGATAGTAAGATATGATAAACAAATTGGAAGGGGGCTCTTTGCAAAATAATAACAGCCACACGGGTCGACCTTCAAGGTTAAGTAATCCTTATCGAGGTTGGTCCGTGGATGGGTGACCATACATTACATACCGAGTTTCCTCTGTGCCACAGGATGCAAGGTAAGCCGTTGGTCCCGGCTGTCATTTGTAGATCATTGACAGTCGTTACAGGTAGTCAGTGGCCTGAAAGTCTGACAACCAGTCTTACCAAGAGGTACCGTATTTCGCTCTCAGTAACTGAGTTTTGGAGGTCAGATAGGCAGTCGCTCCATATAAAAGACTGGTTTTCCGCTGCATACGGTTAGACTGGAAGCCGACCCTAACATAGTTGGGAAAAGATAGATTTTAATTAATACCTTATTTTGTTTTGGGACACGCCTGCCACACTATTCCCAAACCACTGCAACTCCTGAAAGCCAGAATCAACAGTGGCGACCACCATAAAAGCGGCGACACAGTGAAGCTCGACGAAGTCCCAGAGAAACTATTTAACTGTCTTGGATCCCGCAACGAAATTAATCAGAAAAGTATAGCGGAGGAGTCGGGAAACAATTAATAGATAAGCAGAATCAGCCAACAATGTTCCTACTGAGACATAACCCCTTCTCTAGCATTTAATTTGCTTGAAATATGGTATTTTACAGATTTTATAACACATAGGTACACACTAGTTTAGCATATTCCGCCTACTTAATTCGGCATGCAAATGTGACAAAATAATTAAATTCCAATGTCAAAAAAATAACAAAAAAAGTACTAGAACAAGAATTGTCTACATAAAATATCAAATAACAAATGTCAAAAGAAAAAAAAAATACAAATTTTCTAAATATTAACTTTCAAATAACAACCAAAGAAATTATATTAAAAATGTCAATATCTTAAAATAAAAATGACAAAAAAAAACAAAAGCCGATCATTGATTACGCTGATGCCTGCTATTTGGATGCCACTGAGGAGCTGTTGAATAGGCTGGAGCGTCTGCAAAATCTTTGCATTCGTTTTGTGTTTGGCCTGAGGAAATATGACCATGTTTCTCATTTCCGTAAGGAACTCAAGTGGCTCCCTATCCGTCTTCGCAGGAACACTCGAATATACAAAAGTAGTAATAAAAATAGCCTATATTACTCAGTAATAATGTAGATTTTAAAAATTCTTGCACCCTAGAAAGGGTGCAAGAATTTTTAAAATCGGTTCAGTAGTTTTTGAGTTTATTCGTTACAAATATACAAAACTACAAATCTTTTGTCTTCAAAATATGAGCGTAGATGTACACACAAGAGAGAACATATTTTGTTTCACATATAGCCTGACACTGTCCTGCAAATTGCAAAAAAAACTTAAGAAAATTTGAATTTCGCGGACTACCCTGGCGCTTACACCTTAACCAAAATATCAAATACTTATTTTTGCTCGTGGATTCGCTCAAATTATGTACGGTAAGTAACTCATGGGGACATTTTAAATGTAGCCTATAACACTCGGGGATAATATAGCTTCCCATTAGTAGAACAATTTTCGGAATTGGATCAGTAGTTTCAAAGATGACCAACTTACAAACAAATTTTACCTCTTTATAATATTGGCATAGGTTAAAACATGAAATGGGTTCCGCCTGCGTCCATTGGCTTGATTTTTGCTTTTCAGTCGAGTTATTTTTAGTTAATTTTTTTGTTGTCTTTGTAATTGTCAGTAAGTACCAGTAGCGAAGGGTCAATTTTTGTAAGAGGTAAGCCGGAGTACATATTATCTTTAATGTAATTGTATTATTTGTCTATAGAATATATCTGCCTGTGCCATTTTTCAAAGGGAAGACAGTAGGAATAGAGTTGTGTCTAACCTTCGCCACAGGTAAGAACAGTCGCCAAAAATAAAAAGAGAAGCGCGAAAAACAAAAAAAAAATCTTTCTATAAACCTTGCATGTACGTACAGTCGCCAGCACATCAAGCTACCCAAAACTGTCAAATTTTCTCAATCAACCTTGAACCTAATACTTTAGCGATAAAGTTGAAAATCTATTGAAGAAATTTGACAGATTCTAGTAGATTATTGTGCTGGCGTCTGTACTTGCAAGGTTTATAGAAAGATTTTTTTTTTGTTTATCGCGCTTCTCATTTTCTTAATTAGTAAATTGCACATATGCGAAGCCGGGAGGTCGGTTTCAATATAAAAAATTTTAAATGACACTTAAAAGCAGGTAACATTTAATTTCTCTCTCTCTCTCTCTCTCTCTAAACAAGAAAACAATTCATCATTAAAAATGCAAAACACCGGTCTTCATATTCATGTCACAATCCTCGGTCTGTAAACTCAACCTTTGAACTCACGATTTGGATTTAAAAATAAACATGTACGTGGAATTCTGCCCACCCCCGGTTTGGTACGTAAACACGATGGACAGTTGGTGTAGTCACACGCTCGACCGAGTGAATTATTGACGAGGTATCGATCGTCAGTAACCTTAACGGACGTTTAAACATTTAATAGGGACATAGAATAAAGATAGAGAATAGACAGTTTTGATTTGTAGGTATAAAGGAAAATTCAGACATAAGCGGTATTCGCTGCCGCTGTGGGTAGAGGTACATACCGCGCGGGTTTCGCTCTGAACGTGATACTAAATACCTGAGCGAAACCCGCGCGGTATGTACCTCTTTTTTATTGGTAGGTATAAAAGCCTATTCAAACCTAAGCGGTATTCGCTGCCGCTGTGGATAGAGATACCGCGCGTGTTTCGCTCAGGTATATAGTATCAAGTTCAGAGCGAAACCCGTGCGGAAATATGTGATGTTTTTTTTTCAGAATTTAAATCCGTGCTATATAGGAATAAAACACAATACAAAACGACATTTATCTGGATAATCTCGCCTTAATGGGTGTAAAAATACCATTAAGAAGCCGAAAGGCACTTGTTCTCCTCGTCAGTGCGATTTGTTCTGGAACGTATCTGGGAACCTTCTAGTTACGGAGATAATGGCGGTCAAATTTCCAAAAATTTGTTTTTTTTTTTTAAATACATTTTTTAATGTTAAAATTTTACTTTAAATACCTTCATAGTACTGCATCCATCAGCAATATGATTTGAATGTGTTACATTGTGTTTTACCATAAACGTGAATTTTCACCATAAAAAAAAAGTTGTCGAATTTCTCAAACATATGAAGCGAATATACATACAATCATACCTTTTCTCCGTGTTGTTTAGCAGAAATTACATAACGCCATACTCCTTTTCCACATTCGTACATCTGGTGGCCTACCATGGTCAATTCCAGTGTGAGAAAGAGATGGCGCTAGACGATCTGTATCGTTCTGTCTCTTTCCCACACTGTAATTACTCCTGCTTTCAGACGTTATAGTAACCCCCCTGGTCACACACACACACACAGTGGCAAGTGATTTACGTCATCGAGATGCTATGAAAACTCATATACATTTAAGTATACTGTCGAAAAACGTGACCACGCAAAAAAACCGGCCAAGTGCGAGTCGGACTAGCGCATGAAGGGTTCCGTACCATCGTAGTAGGGATCATCATCATGAGATACAGCCCGCTGACAGACAGACGGACGGACGGACCGCGGAGGCTTAGTAATATGGGACAGAACCTTAAAAAGTAATCTCATTAATTTAATTTAATACATTTATTTATTTGGCGACACTTGGGGTAGCCAATGTCCAGCAGTGGACGTCTTTGGGCTGAAATAATGATGATGATGTTTTATTTCAGACCAAGTTTAATAACAACGAGTGCGTTTCAAACGCAATCACGTCAGTTTGTTTTAAGTTGGAACCGATTAATCGAGTTAAAAGGTTAACCAGCTAGACCCATTTGTTTGATTAAACATTATACGGGTAAACCCTTATAATACAACTAGCTGTGCCTCCACATAAATTTATTATATATGTCGGATATGTCAGGATTTATTCCGTTAGGCTCTTACATCATGTGGGCAGACGATGGGTTTTGTGCAATGGAAATACACTGGGTGCGATACACTGTTTCTATTAAACTAACAAATTATTTGAGAATACAACTTAACATAATAACACACGAGGCACAATGAGTCGGGTACAGCTCCGAGAAGTCTCAACTCCGCCGCGATCAGATTGACTGTCGCTCTCGCCTCGAGCTGAACATCAGGACTCTATAGAAGCACGCTGTGTTGTGACTGGTAAGTAGGTCGCGTGATCTCACCACTGCACACAGGCACGCTTTGTAATTCATTTTATATCCATACTAACGACCGGATCCGACACATCCAATTTTCGCCATTTTTAAAGCATTTTTCATTGATATTCCCCTCCGCTTACCGCTCCTTGGTCCTTGGTCGTAGCGGGATGTTATATAGCCTATTTTTCATAGCCTTCCTCGATAAAGGAGCTATTAAACACTAAAATAATTTTTCAATTCCAACCAGTAGTTCCTGAGATTAGCGCGTTCAACCAAACAAACTCTTCAGCTTTATAATATTAGTATAGATGTGACTGTTCCCTAATTAAGGGTACTTATATTATTGTATTGCTTAGGGAAGCTGATAAAATTTTCGGTTTCTTTAATCATGTACAAAAATGGGTTAATATTTAAATGTCACTAAACGAAAGAGACAAATCACCGTTCGCGGGTTAACTCCGTCACTTTCTTGCGTATTTTTATAATGTACAAAAATTAAATAACCGGAAATTCTAAGCTAAACCCTGTAATGCAAGTTAAATTATCCGATTAAAACCTTTTCAAATTTTCAACCAACTTATCTGTTCAAGTGGGAAAACACAGAACTAAAATAAATGTACCAAGACTGACATGTCACTGTAAATTTTCTTGACATGCAACGCAACCTTTTTTTCGGATTGGAAATCATCAAATGACTCCCCCACTCTGGGCGGAGCGGAAGGGAGTGTCAGACTTGTACTGACTAAACCCCATCAATGTTCCTTCTTTGCCCTTTGTGTTCCAGGGCCACGGTATCTCTTTCGAAGAATCCCGCCGCAGCAGCGCTGGCAGGATGCCACCTTGAATTGCACCTCTAAAGTGGTTGTACTATACGAGTAACGTTTGCGCTTTACGACGTCACTATGGCATTGTATCACATTTTGTTGTTTTTTTTCTATGACGTCTCTTCTAATAGCTCCTTTTGACTTCGCTGTAGTCGGGTAAAAACACCAGTTTCGAACTAAAGTTCTTATTACATACACGGTCAAACTGAATGGAATAACCTGTCTATGGTCCCTCGTAAATCTTCGTGTTAGGGCAAGCGTGCGTCATGGTATATTAAGAGGAGTAGGCAATTATTTAGAAGCACGCACGGTCGAAAGTTGACCGTACACTGTATTTTTCCTTTTATGATTTAATAAACAAAAACGTTATTTAAATAGATACACAGCACGATAAATAAATTTAAGTTTAAAAAAAAAAAACTATAGTTGCTACCAGTTAAGATGGCAATAGCGTTCATTGCCCTTTCCCTGATATCTCCTTACACGAACTGAAACCATAAACCGTGTACTTATCGTTTCTTCTGTTAATGGTCAGGATCACAATCAATGTCAATTCAGGGGCTATTAACAGGTTTGTATAAGTTTTTGAAAAGAAGAGATTCAATAAATGTATGTGGTTCAATGACCGCTATTGTCGTCTTAGCTGGCAGCAACTATAGCCTTTAGTTTTAGTTATATCTGGGTTAAAATGAAATGATTCATTGAACATTGGACGCGTATATAAAGTTACGTGTCGATGCTATTAAGCGTTGAGTTCTCTCGTGAGGAGGCGATCATTGATGCAGGAACAAGACATGTTCACCATAAAAATGTATTCTCACCAGAACCAACGGTGTATGCAAAATTTCAGCTCAATCGGATACCAACAAGTGGTCGAAAAATAGTTAGCAAATTTTGAAATGGACAACTTACACACATAACATAACATCACGCCTGTAATCTCCGAAAGGTTAGGCAGAGGTGTACTTAACAGTACACCCACATTCCGCCAGTTATGTTTGAAGTCCCATGTAATAGAGAGCGAGCCTGTTGCCATCAACTGGGCACAAAACCAGACTCCATGGCTGCTACTGAGAAATTTCTGATGGAAAATCCGATAGCACTTTGCCCGACCCGGGAATCGAACCCAGGACCTCGTGCTCAGCAGTCGCACTTGCGACCACTAAACGAACGAGACAGTCATACATACGAACAGTGTACGTTAAATAAAAGCTTAACCTTCTTTCACTATATAGAGAGTGCATCAAAAAGGTGATACTTAAGGGTGAAAAAATAATCAGCTGCCCCATACTTTTGAGTCGAGTAGGTAGTTAAATTACATCATCATCTGCCTAGCCTTTTCCCAACTATATTGGGGTCGGCTTCCAGATTAACCGGATGCAGCTGAATACCAGTATTTTACATGGAGCGACTGCCTATCTGACCACCACAACCCAGTTAGTACTGGGTAATACGATACCCCTTGGTAAGACTGGTTGTTAGACTTTTTCGGCCACTGACTGCCTATGGACTGTCAAAGATCTACAAATGACAACCGGGACCAACGGCTTAACGTGCTTTCCGAGGCACGGAGGAAACTCGGTATGTAATGGGCGGTCACCCATCCACAGACCGACCTAGGCAAGCATGGCTTAACCTAAAGATCGACCCGTGCAGCTGTTATTATTTAGCCTACGCGCACAGATAGTTAAATTACATGCAAATTGCAAAAAACCTAAAAAAATGAATTTTGCGGGCTGCCCTATCGCTTCCACCTTAAATAAATTAATCAATAAAAATACGCAAAAAGTTATTCACGACCATTTTCGTGTAGCTGCAACGGTTAAAGTATCCTCGTATTGCTGAAAGTTTCAAATTCAAATTCATTTATTGCAAATATGGATAGTTATATAGGTGGGTTTTTGAAGAACAGGAAAGTTGTTAGTGTCACCATATTCTGCACTAGGCACGTTTACACAGGCTACTTTACACTCTGTATACATATTCCATGGGCATCGCTTCTACACCGATTTCTTACTCTATGGCAACAATTATGTATGAATACCACTGGTTCGTTTTATTGTTTTCTTAGATTTGAATTGAAAAGTTGTTGAACTGATAGTCTCGAATAATGGATACACTTTTAATCATACAGGGTGTAAGGGACAGTTCTCCACAAACTGATGGGGTGAATTCAGTATATCATACTGAGATGACCGGTACAAGAAATTATTGCAGGAATGTTATGGGAATCCAATAAATTTGATTTGTTTTATTTCCTCATACGCAATTTATCCTTACATTGTTGATTTTTTTATTTTAGCCGTATAATTTACATAAATGAAGTGCTGCGTACAGGGAATGTAATTTTACATTGAAATAAAGGAAAACTATTTAATTTTTTTTTTACTAACTGAAAAAAAAATTAAATAAAATAAAAATTCCGGAGAAAAATTCCGGTGAAATATGATTCAAAATAAGGACCTGAATGCACCCTGTCAGTTTGTGGAGGGCTGTCCCTTACACCCTATGATATATATTGTTGAATGATTTTGATCTTTCTTATTAAAAAATTGTCAAAAGCAGTGATACCCTAATGGTGTGACCGTCGGACTGCTAAGCCATAGGTCTCGAGTTCGAACCCAAGACACGCACCTCTAATCTTTCGGATTCATGTGAGTGTGCGCAATTGTCACTTGCTTCAGTGAAGAAAAACATCGTGAGGAAACCAGCATGTCTGAGAGATTTTTCTCAGCGGCATATAAAGCCAAGTCAAAGGCTCATGGGCGGCATAAAAACTCTGACACACGATAAAGAAGTTATTGATTCGTTGATCTAGCAGCCGTAAAAGCAACTACTGAGCATGAGGTCCTGAAATCGATTCCCAAGTCGGGCAAAGTGTTATTCAGATTGTCAATCAAGAATTTCTCCAGAGCAGCCTGGAGATTGAGTTTGTGTCGGTGTGGCAAAAGGCTCACCCTTTAACATCGAAAAAAAAAATGCGTAATGTGTTTCTGCTACCCTTTGGGCATATACCGGCACGCGACGTGATGATGTTATGTTATGTTTTTAAGGAATGTAACTGAAATCGTTAAATAATAGAATTGAATATTCTTTATTATGTACACCATACAAGTAATATTCATAACAGAAAACATTCCACACAGGGTGACATAATGGGTGGTCTTATCGCTAAAAGCGATCTTTTTAAGACAACCTTTTTCTGTGCTATGGTGACTTTACGACTTTTATAAGTTACTCTTAAAATATTTCGTGTATGAATAGTTAGACCTTATATAACTCTTTAACGTTCCGTTTGTTTTTATATCGCAGGAACCAAACCATGGACGATGGCCGCTTCGAGGAAGCACCGATAAAAAAAGTTTCGATCCGTCTAAATAACCGCGCTCCCAGAAGAATTGACCAAATTGACCAGAACCTGGAATTATTGGCCAAGAAGGTTGGCCAAAGGTTAGAGAACAAAGTTGGGCCCAACACGTTGGATACTATAAGTTACGAGAGTGAGAGGCTGAAAATTAGTCATAGTGAGAATTCTTCTAGAAGAAACAGTGACAATGGTGGCAGACCAGCGAGGGAAGGGCTCAGGGCAGGTAAGATTTTAATACCGGGTGTTTTTTTAGAGGCGGAGAAGTTTAGTTAAATTGAAATAAAACACAGAAAAATGATGTTAATATCCATGAAGTTATGGTTAAAGAAATTTATTTCTCAATAAGAAATTACAAGGATTTCACCTTAATAGCGAACATTTTTGGAACTTAAAATATATATGTCGGATATGTCTGGATTTATTCCGTTAGGCTCATACATCATGTGGACAGACGATGGGTTTCGTGCTATGAAAACACACTGGGTGCGTTACACTGTTTCTAGCAAACTAACGAATTACTTGAGATTACAACTTAACACATTAATACGGGGTACAATGAATCGGGTACAGTTCCAAGACGTCTCAACTCTGCCGCGATCAGACACTGAATGTCATCCTCCCTCAAGTTGGACATCAGGGGTCCGTACAAGCACACGGTGTGGTGGGTAGACTGGTTAGTAAGTCGCGTGATGTCGCCACTGCACACTGGCGTGCATTCCAATTCACGAACTTTGACATAGTATAACATGAACTTCGACATACAAACCAAGCAGGTAATGTTTTTCTTTAATACAATTTACTAATCTATTGAATAAAAATAAATTTCGTACGCAAATGACATTTATGAAACACAAAGCTTACATTTTTTTTACATTTACCCGCAAAGAGATAATTATTGTGGTCGCAAATAATCATAAGTCTGAGGCCAAACGAGCGTAACTTTTTGAGCTCTCACAGCTCAAAAAGTTACGCTTGTAAAATGAGTCGTGGAATTTACGCTGCATTCGGTTTCATACTAAAGTCCTGTTTATACCACACACCGACGCAAAATGAGTTGTACCACACGGCGATGCAATTTGCGTCGCCGTGTGGTACGTTTAGGTACGTCGTTTAGTTTAGAAACCGAATTCAGCGTAAATTCCGCGACTCATTTTACGCGACTCACAGCTCAAAAAATTACGCTCGTTTGGCCTCAGCCTATCAGATAAGGAAAGCGAGCTCGGTGCCACAATAAAGGCAACGCAGCAATAGTGCAAGTTTGTTTAAAGTAATGTTTGATCACAGGTAGTTTTATGCCTCCTCACAGCTTATTCCGCTGTCACCATGTTCCCAGATGGCACCAGTTCAGAGCCTCCTACAGCCACGGTGACGAACTACGACGCTTGGGGTGAGCTAAACCACTCCACTTCAACCACTAGGACTGAACTCAGCCTGTCTGACGGAGGAGAAGACCAGGTATTTTTTTTATAATTTGGGAATAGCCCACCACTCTTTTCCCGACCATTGCAGCCAGCATCAATAGTGTCTACCACCAAGAAAAACGCCTAGGCAATGAAGGTCGAAGAGTCCCGGAGAAACGACTCAACTCTCTTGGGTCCCGCAACGAAGAACAGCGGAGGGGTAAGAAAGATCAATTTTTCCGCTGCGTAGGAGCTCGAAGACCAGGATAACTTCTCATTGAAACTATAACTAACTAGATACCCGTCAAACTCAGTGAGAGCTTTAAGCGATTCTCACACGGCACCGCTCTTCTTTGCGGTCGATTTTTTTCATCTTTTTTTCTTTATTTCAATGTATAATTGCCGACTTGTAAATCTCTGAATAGACTCCGAGCCCAAGTCGGCCGTAGCAAAGATAATCTCTTCAGATGGGGGTTCATGGACGGCTCAGATCTCAAATGTATATGCGGCGTGTCTCTACAGACAATGACTCCACACCTGCGCACTTGACGATCTTGTGACTGCATCAGCGAGCGGAGTTTGCATAGCTGAATTTTGGGCCAAACATATCTAATAAAAATTTGACATCGACACGCTAAGAAGAAGACTGTAAAATTACATTCCAGCACTCTTTTTATGTAAATAATAGGGCAAAAAAACAAACAACAATCACGTCGTCGCACTTGCCGTTCGCTACGTGCGTGCCACGGTAACGATACATTGCGTATGAGGAAATAAAGTTCCTGAAATAATTTCTTGTACCGGTCATCTTAGTATGATCATCATCATCATCATTTCAGCCGAAAGACGTCCACTGCTGGACATAGGCCTCCCCCAAGTGTCGCCACATTGACCGGTCCCGTGCGGCAATTGATTGCGTGAATTCAGTATGATAATTATACTGAATTCACTCCACCCCATCAGTCTGCGGAGGGCTGTTACTTCCATCACCCACCCACCCACCCTGTATGTATCTTTTTTACTGACATGGCGCCTACAGTCTGTAAAATCAAAAGATGGTCGCTTTCTCGTCGCGGGACTGCCTTAGTTTGGTAATTCTTCATGCTATGTAATTCATCACTGAATGGTTCTTTCCACCTTCTCCAGACATCGAAGACGCGTCGTCGCAGCCACGAGTCAGCGTTGCCAGGGACGCCAATGCATCAGAAGGCACCATGGAAATCTGCTGATAGTCTCGCTCCGGAGTCAGCTTTCGGGACATCCTTAGCCGATATCATGGAAAGTCCTGCTAATAAGGTGAGGATTTAGATCTGGCATTGTCTACTGGTGGTCTACCACGATGTCTTAAAGCATTATTGTTTTAATCTTAAGCCAGAATGGGAAAGAGATGCAGCTAGACGTCCTGTATATCGCCATCTCTTTACCACTCTGTAACCCCCTGCTACACTGTAAGCACGCTGAAGACGTGTTCTTGATTGGAGACTACGGATCGGTAAGCGTAACTTGGAACGCTTTTAAGCTAGGTGGAGCGACGATCTTCGCAGATTGACTGGTAGCAGCTGGATGTTACCGAGTTACCGAGAATCGACCTGGATAGCTGTGGACTGCTGTAGGCTGATGCTGAGAGGACACAACACCAGCCTGTCTGGTGTAGAATCCTTTTTATTGAAGGATGAGGAACTTTTCACCCTGTTCTCAAATCTCTAGATACATACATTTATGTTCAGATATAAACTCGCGCCTTTTTGCCATGGGGGCAAAGACCACAGCAGGAAACTGAATCATTAAAAGGGGTACCGTATATTATTCTTTCAATTAGTAGGCAACAAAATGATAGGTACTGTTGAGGTCCTAAATAATCCAAGTAAGTAGTCCGGCCAGCTGCTACGATCCTTATATACTCATTTTGCCTCGTCCACGTTCATACATATCTGGTCATACACACACGCCGGTTGCGAGTACTACCGCACCTGATCTTTCTGAAGAACCTCACTATAAGATCAGTGCATGTCCTTCTAGGGCGTCACACACATCTGCCTTGTAAATACCTATTGTTAGTCGCCTTACACTCATCCTCTCCACATGACCAATCCATCTAAGCGTACTCTTTTCAATTTTTGTCATCTCTCGATATAAAACCAAAAAATTTAAAACATGTTTTCTACCAACCTGCACTGGACCCGCGTAGTGGATTTCTGCCCAGTTGCTCCCACAGTATCCTCTTTGGGAGGCCTTAGTCCCAAGCAGCCCTCCTAAAAGAAAATTCAATAATCAATATATTTACGAATTCCGATTTTTATCAAAAAAAAAAAACGTCTGGTTCTTCGTCAAATAGTAAAAAAAATGCAGCATGCGTATCAAAAAATCTGCGATTGTGATTTTTCACGGAGCCGCCATTTTGCATTCTTTATGAGCAGCAAAACTATAGGCTATTAGAAAAGGAGCAGTATAAACTAATTGGTTACGTATTATAATACCTAAGTTTATTCTAACTATTTTCGATATAACTAAGGTTGATTCACATACAGGGTGTAAACAGACCCTTCACATAGCCGTCAACCAAGCATTCTGTACATCAAACTAAGTAACTTTACGCAAAAAATTATTGCTGGAAATCGACTTTTTTTTTGGGGTGAAAAATCACGTTTTAAGGTAGGACTCGATGGAAAGCACTCAAAGCATTGTGCTGATGGATGAATTGAATAGTACGGGGGTCGTGGAGGTGTGTAAAGTAAAAGTCTTACATTAAAAACATGTATTTTTAAAAATAGTGGGAACTTTGACCTCAATATCTCCGTAACTAGGAGGTCCCCGGTATGGCCTAGAACAAAAAAATGATCACAAAGACGGGGAGAACAAGTGCCTTTCGACTATGTTAGGGGTCTATTTACACCCTTCATGTTTAAACTAATTATATTATTGTTTTTCTTGTTAACTGTAATTCATCTCGCTAATCATGTGGTCGCAAGCACGACTACTGGGGCCCAAGTCTGCTATTTTTATAAATTCGTCATTCCAACACGATCCCATTGTCATTTTGCTAAAAGTTCGTAATCTGCTAAATGCATAATGGTCGACCATTGGTCTGTCAATGGTCTCGTAATAGATTTGTGCTAAAATGACATTGTCGTATTGCCATTATTATAAAACCCTTTAGTAGAAATGATTTTCGAAAAATAACAACTAAAGAACATATATTCAAACACAAATGCTAGATTTAATTTATATATATTTTTACATATTATTTATTATTTATTATTTATTAGATTACCATTCTATGACATTTATTTCAATGGAGTGTCAGTGGTTGACCATTGGAAAGTCATAATGACGCCATTATATTAGTAGATTACCAAACTTGTCAAAATCAACAATTATGAAACCAATGACAGACCATTTTGACACAATTGTAATAACAGACTTGAGGCCCTGAGCATGAGGCCCAATGAGTTTTTTCATCAGGTTTTTTCAGTAGCAGCCACAGAGTCTGGATTGGTAATAAGCTCGCCCCCTATTACATGGACTTAAACTTAACTGGCGAAATGTTGGTGTATTATTAGGTACACCTCTAAATCTCTCTCTTACCTCGTAGCCACGAACTACGCGTTCAAACGACACGCGTAATACAACAACTACTGTGAAGAAAACATGAAAGTAGCATGCGGTAGTAGTCGGCACTCATGACGGACGACACAAGGGCAGCGCCTGCGTGTCGTTTGACGCAAGTCTCCCTTGGACTTGCTTCTAACGACACGAACGCGCACTTATCCTGACTTAAACGAATCTGAGACTAATTAGATCGACATTCACATTCTTTTGCTATTTTTTTCTCTCTCACTCTCTTCTTCTTCTTGAACCTATGGAACAACCCAATGCTGAGTGTAGTAGGTCTTCCAAATCTCTCAAGTTCTGGCGGTTTTGTGTCATGGCTATCCAGTTTCTTCCGTCCACTTTAATGAGATCGTCTGTCCACCTAGTCGGTTGGTCTACTACTTTAATCTACCTCTAATTTTCTTTATTTTTTTCGTATTTTCAGAGCATGCCGCCGTATGCTAACAGCGATGAGAAAAAGGTACTTTTGTATGCATGTTTATTTCGAGCATGTGCTAAAAGAAAATCGTGCTAGTACCGATTCTTTCTGGCTCCAATATTCAGTGTATAACCACTTTAGACCCGCTTTACGATGTGCCGTGCTTCTCCGAGGCTATCGATGCTTGGAAACTCGCTTGACTAAATTCTAACCAACCCGACAAACCTACATCTACCCAGAGACGGTGGGATGGGCCGCTCTGCAGTGTAGTTCAGGACAACTTACTGAACACGACTGCTACTACTGCGGAGCGCGCTACGGTCGCGAATCACATTTTCATCAACACACAACCCGACACTGACCTGCAAATTGCAAAAACGTTTGCAATTTGCAGATCAGTGTCGGGTTGTGTAGGTATCAGTACAAACAAGTTTTATATGATACCAAATGTTCTAAAGTGTCACGTTTCCGAGATATTATATGAGCGATCAAAGTCAAAGTCCATTCGCTGTTGGCATTTTCAGCACAACTTTGATTTGATTAGCCACGCATAAAACCTGTATCAATCGATAAATAGTATCAATACAAACAAGTTTTGTTTGAAACAAAATATTCTAAAGCGTCACGTTTCCGAGATTTAAGTTATCAAAGTTGTGCTGAAGATGCCATCAGCGAATGGACTTTGACTTTGATCGCTCATATCTCGGAAACGTGACACTTTAGAATATTTTGCCTTTCACAAAACTTGTTTATATTGTTGCTAGCTATCAATTAATGTAGGTTTTATGAGTGACCGCTATTTTGAAAATAAAATAAAAAGGCGCAAGTTAGGCCGGCCAGGCTTCATGCATTCATTGACTTTTTAGTCGTCTTACAACGACAGCCCTCTTCATGTATCCAATGAATACTAAACATTCATAAAAAAAAATAGGTATTTATGACATTTTAATAATTTAAAAATAAAAATATTATTCAGTATTATGACGCATGACGTAGTTAAAACACCCTGTTGCGAGCAATGATCTACTGGACTCGAGTGCTGGGTAGGTATATGTTCTCCCGTTTGACACGTAAACATAATTAACAGTATGTTTCATAATTTTTATTCTAATTTTTTATTATTATTTTTCTTTGTACCTATTATGGAAGATAAAAGAAAAATCGCGCCTAGACCTATTTTATGTCGGGTACATTGAGTGGACGACCTTTGTAAGACGACTAAAAAGTCACGGTGTATATCACTAGTTTGCCAACTCAATGACTCAACTATAATAATAGGCTCGCCCCCTATTACATGGGACTTAAAACATAACTGGCGAAGTGTGGGTTACTATTAGGTACTCCTCTGCCTAACCGTTCAGGGATTACAGGTTACTATGATGTTATGTATAAATATAATTTTACAGTTAATTGAAAATTAATCGGGTTGGCCGGTTGGCTGGCGTAAAATTACGGGCTTTTTGTTTTGGAGAGGTTGTATCTTGAAATTATTGGTACATAGCATCAAGTACCCAATTTCAAGAATGTGGTAAAATTCGGTTCAATGCCATAATATACGTTTGACACGCAACGAGAACAACGCGAGCTTGAACTGGTTCAATCTTCAGATGTTAAGCCGCGCTTGGTTAGTTTCCTCCGTGCCTCGGAAAGCAGGTTAAGCCGTTGGTCCCGGCTGTCAATTGGAGATCTTTGACAGTCGTTACAGGCAGTCAGCGGCCCGAAAGTCTGAAAATCAATTTTACCAAGGGCTATCGTATTACCCAGTACCCCAGCGTAGTTGGGAAAAGGCTGAGCAGATTAAGCCGTGTTAAGACATGTTTGACACGCAACATGTTACTGACATGTTGTAAACAAGTAACAAAACTTGTACAAGTGCGGACGGACGCAACTCGTATTGTCGCAACCCATAATCCGAGCGCACTCGGACGGGTTGGTATGGTAAGCCACCATACGACTTGTTCGTCAACTGGCGCCTGTGAAACTCGCGCGTGTTGACACCTTCCGATTTTACCTTTTTTTTTGTCGTCAACTCGCTCGCTGATTATAAACTACAGTCAAATAAAAACGAATTGAAACCAATCGCTATAAATAACTAGCTATTGCCCGTGCTGGCTGATTCGGTTATGTACCGACTATCTACTTAGATTTCGGGATACGGCGAGGGGGATGCGGCCGACGACGCATGATATCCAGCGTTGCCAGAATGTTACTTTTGTAACATTTTACGTTACTTTTGTAACATTTTACGTTACTTTTGACCTTCTCATGTTACCTCCGTGTTTTATTTTAAAGTCAAATCGTATAAAATGTCTTATACATTTAAGTTGGGTATCTTTATTATACATTTTATAAGAAGTTTTTGTAGCTGACTGTACATCCGACGTATTTAACGTCAGATTTTTAAAGTCGAGCGAGTTGACGACAAAAAATATAGGTAAAATCGGAAGGAGCCAAGTCGCGCGCACTCGCGAGTTTCACCCTCGCCAGTTGACGAATAAGTCCACAATACGAGCTGCGTCCGAGTCAAGTCACAAGTCCACTCGGTCCGAGCATACTCTGATCGTGTCAACAGTTTTCAAGTGTCACTGTAACACATTCCTCAAAGTAAATGTATCTTTCACTTATCACCTCTGTGACATGTCTTTTAAATTGTCTTACTAGCCTTGTACAAAAACATGTTTTGTGCGCGAAATGTTAAGGTAATTTGTTCAAATTAGACTCTTTGAGTTTAATATGCATTATCGGTTGCAAATAGTTTGTGTCGGTATGTTAAAATTATAATTATTTGTGTTTGCTGCAGAAATTGCTACGTCATTAAAAATGAGTTTATAACGTTCCCCGATTACCTTGTTGCTCCCGTGGTCGCCAGCATGACTGCAAAGCGGGTTCCTAGGTTCCATCAGGGTCAGGCAGTGTGATTGAGTTTTCCTAATCGGAAATATTTATGATGTTTTTTTCATATTTTATCATACTTTTCATTTTTGTTTTTGTATTATTTTATTTTAATTTGTTATTACTCTTCTTCTAAAGGAGCTCGTGGCTAAATAATAACAGCCGCTCGGATCGATCTTTAGGTTAAGCCGTGCTTGCCTAGGTTCGTCTGTGGATGGGTGACCACCCATTACATACCGAGTTTCCTCCGTGCCTCGGAAAGCACGTTAAGCTGTTGGTCCCGGCAGTCATTTGTAGATCTTTGACAGTCGTTAGGTAGTCAGTGGCCCAAAAAGTCGGACAACCAGTCTTACCAAGGGGTATCGTATTACCCAGTACTAACTGGGTTGAGGAGGTCAGATAGGCAGTCGCTCCATGTAAAATACTGGTATACAGCTGCATCCGGTTAGACTGGAAGCCGACCCCAACATAGGTGGGAAAAGGCAAGCAGATGATTACTCTTCTTCTAAAATTGTTTTTTGTAGCACTTTAGTATGTTTGTCTATTCCTTTGTTATTTGAGAGCAGCGGTGGCCCAGTGGTGGCGGCCCCGACTTACGAACAGTAAGTCGTATGTTTGAACCCAGCAGGCGCATTACTTTGTGCAATTTATTTAATTACCACTGCTCTCAAAACGGTGCAGGAAAACATCGTGAGGAAACCGGCATGTCCTAGAACCTAAAATTCGAAGACATGTGACATCTACCAACCCGTACTGGGCCCGCGTGGTGGATTATAGCCCACTCCCTCTCATATAGAGGAGGCCTGTTTCCCAGCAGTGGGAACATTATAGGCTGCTGCTATGCTATTCCTGTGTTGACATTAGTATCTAAGCCAAAAAATGGGAGAGAGCGCTGACTCCTGACATACAGGAACACCTAGTTCAGGAGTTAGAGGCTTCAAACAAGTTTCTGTAAGCTATTATGTCAATAAAGAATTTGAATTTGAAATTCTCTGTAGCGTCTCGAAGTTTGCAAGTTGGCGGTATGATACCACCGTGGCTCGGAAAGCATGTTAGGCCGTTGGTTCTCGAGCTGATCTGTCTCCGGTCGTATCGGTTTGCTGTCCCATGGAGCCATTACAGTAAGTCAATAAAAAGTGCACCTGTGTGTGGGCTCACACTTTTGTGCACTAATGGTTGTAAAAATACTGATAACGAAGCCGAAGGGTACTTCTCCCCGTCATTACGATATTTTTTTTGTTCTAGACCATACCTGGGAACCTCCTAGTTACGGAGATATTCCGGGTCAAAGTTCGAAATTTTTCACAAGCATTTTTAAAATAGACTTTAACTAGCTCCACGACCCAATGCATCAATGCATCCATCAGCACAGTGTGTTGAGTGCGTTACATTGAATCCTAAAACTGTTTTATGTCCATCACATCACCATCTCAGGTCCAGTTGAAAACCAGCGTCGCGCACTATCTGCTCGGCAGTTTTGCTGAACTGGGCCTATTTGGCGCAGCTGTGAGACACACAATATTATCTCCTTTTTTTTATTGTTTTTTTTTTTTTTTTTGTACTTGATTTGTGCACTTGTGGCATGAGCCAAATAAATATGTTTTCTTTCTTTCTTCTTTCTACCGTAAAATGTGATTTTACACCCCAAAAAAATTTGCTTCCCAGCAATAATTTTTGCGTAGAGTTACTTAGTTTGATGTACAGAATGTTGGTTGACGGCTTTTATGAAGGGTCTGTTTACACCTTGAATAATATTTTGTGTATCGATGGCAATTCATCAGGTCCGTAACAAGATTGTCACACCGTTATTACGTTCCCGTGGAATAAATTCTGACCACAACGCGTACAAAGCACTAGTCATTATCCAGCTCTTATCCCAATTGATTTGTGGTCGGCGCAGCATGTCTTTTTCTTCCATACTTCTCTATTACTCTTCATCTGAGCTGTCACCTCCTTTCTTGCCATATGTCCTTCACAGTCCATCCATCGCTTCTTTGGATTTACTCTTATAGCAATCCACATTATTCATACTCAAACTTTATTCACGAGTTTGGTTAACACACAAAATCACTTTTTCGTGTGGTTAGTGCCTAACCTGGTGTCAGAGTTTTTATGCCGCCCATGGGCCTGTGTCTTGGCTTTGTATGCCGTCGAGAAATATCTCTCAGACATGCTGGTTTCTTCACGATGTTTTTCTTCACCGAAGCAAGTGATTATTCTACAATACGCACATGAATCAGAAAAATCAGAAGTTTTGGGTTCGAACTGGAGGCCTATGACTTGTCGGGGGTCACGTGGTGGCTCCCGGCCACCGTAGGCGCGGGCCTGTGGACGGCGAGTTATGGGCTAGCTCGCCGTCCGGCCGTCTTATGACGACAGGCCGTGTCGACGGCGCGTTCATGTTCCACGTGCGCCTCAAAGAGATCTCAGCAAATAAGTAGGGGTCCGCATGAGCCGATGCCTGCCAGGGCTGCGGGACTGTCCGAAAGAGATACCGTGGCCCTGTAACACAAGGGCAAAGAAGGAACATGGGTGGGTTTTAGTCAGTACAAGTCTGACACTCCCCTCCGCTCCGCCCAGAGTGGGGTCATTTGATGATTTCACATCCGAAAAAAAAAAAAGGTCTATGACTTGGCAGTCCGACGATGGTCACATCACTAGGCTATCACTGCACTGCAACACAGAAAATAACTAGCAAAGAAATATTAGTAGTCGGAACCCTAGTTTTTTTAACAATGTACTCTAATACCAATAGTGACCCAAAACGAGAGGAATTTTAGATCGCGTGCTCCAGAAATGGGGACAAAATAAAGCGCCGTACTCACTAGATAATTGAATATAAAGTTACGATTAACCAACCTATAAGGTTCCCAGTGGTTCCTGATGGAAAAACCCAATAACACTTTGCCCGACCCCGGAATCCAACCCTGGACCTCTTGCTCTGCAGTCTCACCAGACCAACGTGGCAGATTATTGGAAATATTCTTCAGAAAGGTCAGTGTGTAGTACTCGCAACAGGCGTGCGTGTATGACAGGTTGTATGAACGTAGACGAAGCGAAAGGATAAAGTTCGTAACATATGGTGTTCAGCAGTTTCAACCTTCCACCATGGGCAGTGATAGCTTTGTGGTGTGTCCGTCGGACTGACAAGTCATAGGTCACAAGTTCGAACCAAGGATATTATGGAGCTCCGTAACCGAAACTATCGGATATCCGAAATAAAAATATATCCGTAACCGTAACCGTATCCGTTTCACAAGTTTCGGATAGTTACTTACCTATATGACTGATTATAATACCAAATGATAACCTAGACTAGATAAAACCTATAAATAAAACCAAATTATTACATACTATTTGTGTTTATATTTTACTTCGATCTAATATCCGTAACCGAAACTATCCGAAACTAACGGATAATACGAAATAATTACATATCCGTAACCGTAACCGAAACCGATATAATTCTATTCCTATATCCATATCCGTTTCCAGATCCGAAATATCATATCCATAACATCTCTGGTTCGAACCCAATACTACTACCTCTGATTTTTCGGAGTCATTTACGTATTGTATAATTATTACTTGCTTCGCCAAAGGAAAATATCGTGAGGAAACCAAACCAGCATATTCCTAAGACATATTACACGACGGCATGTAAAGCCATGTAAGAGGCCCATGGGCGGCATAAAAACTCTGACACCAGGTGAGGCACCGACCACATGAAAAAGAAAGAAGACCGTTATCATCTGCCCAGCCTTTTCCCAACTATGTTGGGGTCGGTTTCCCGTTGAACCGTATGCAGCTGAATACCAGTATTTTACATGGAGTGACTGCCTATCTGACCTCCATAACCCAGTTAGTCCTTGGAACACAATAACACTGGGTACAATTCGATACCCCTTGGTATGACTGGTTGTCAGACTTTCGGGCCATTGACTACTTGTAACGACTGTCAAAGTTCTACAAATGACAGCCGGGACCAACGGCTTAACGTGCTTTCCGAGGCACGGAGGACACTCAGTATGTAATGGGTGCAGGTCACCCATCCACGGACCAACCTAGGCAAGGGCGGTTTAACCTGAAGATCGTCCCGAGTGGCTGTTGTTATTTAGCCATGAGATCCTCAAAAATGAAAGAAGACCATGGAAAAAAAATGTATAAATTGAAAAATAAATGAAGAAGAATGAAGAAAAAATGAATGAATGAATGTTTTTTTAAAAGAATGCTGTGTAGTGTAAAAGTAGTTTTATAAGTCCTTGTTACCATTCGCTATATGAATGACCAACTTACATTCAGTAGTTGAAGCTCAGCTATTCAAGACTTTAGACGCTGGAAAAGTATCTCATTCTCGTTATTTCAATTCTTCCACAGTTATTTTGACCTGTTATTGCATAGTGATCTTTAAAGTCGGTAGTTTATGGTTGTTTTCAGTTAGTTACCACTGGCAAGTCTGTCAAAATCACTGTGATTTTTATGTTTGTTAAAATAAGGCTGATTCTGGTTTGCAGTCAGAGGTAATACAACCCAGAAACGACTGTAGAATACAGGCAGAGAGACAGTTGTAGCAGCAAGATATAATTATGATAAATTCAAATAATTTAATAACTTCAGTCAAATTGAGACATATCAATGAAATCAAAGTGGGTGCAGTCAGAAATGGACCGTTTTGGGTGGTAGGTATATTTTTTTTTCTATAATATTAGTATATTGGGTGGAAGCACGTTTATACACCGTGACTTTTTAGTCGTCTTACAAAGGTCGTCCACTCAATGTACCCGACATAAAATAGATCTAGGCGCGATTTTTTTTTTATCTTCTATAATAGGTACAAAGAAAAATAATAATAAAAAATGTGAGCCGTCACGGGACGCCTGGCAGATGTGAAACATCGACATTATTTTGTAAAAGTAATATGCAGAAAAGAACAGATTGTGATAGGAACTAAATATGTCATAATGATAAAATAAAATATTACGATTTTTTTTCCAGATAACGATGACTATTTATTGAATAAACATTTATTTTCATTAAATACAAAAATTTACGAATTTATTTCAAATCGTGACTACTTAATTCGTTTAATCAGTGACTTCGGTAATAGTTATATTCGATGTTGCCTCTGAGGACGGTATTACTGTGACAATTGGTCGATGGTAACTGAAGTATGTTACAAAAGTATTGGACATAACATTATCAAGATATCTAATAAATACAGCATCTATTGTTGTTCCGTATCTGGTAGTAGGTTCTCTTGGATTGTTATTAATTTGCAATTGAAATTCTTCTTGGAGAAACGTAATTAATGGCGTTGATTCATCTTTTGCAAAATTTACATTGAAATCCCCAGCTAAAATCAATGGTAGTTTGTCTTTAAACTCGCGCTCTTTAAAAGAATGCCGTGGCGACGCGTCGCCACGGCATGCGTCGCCACGCCAGAAATCGGTTTTACGTGCGGCTATAGATGTTTCACATCAAACATTAGAATAAAATTATGAAACATCTTGTTAATGATGTTTACGTGTCAAACGGGAGAACAATACCTACCCAGCACTTGAGTCCAGTAGATCATCGCTCGCAACATGGTGTTTTAACTACGTCATGCGTAATACATACTGAATAATATTTTTATTTTTAAATTATTAAAATCTCATAAATACCATTTTTTTATGAATGTTTAGTATTCAATGGATACATGAAGTGGGCTGCCGTTGTAAGACGACTAAAAGGTCACGGTGTATATCTACAGTAGTGTATCATCATACAAACGGTCGGAACGCGAGTCATAAATACACGCCTCGAGTTTGGTACCCAAGAAGTCACGAATGCGCCGCACTGACGAACGAACGTTGCGATGGTTTTGTAAGCAGTAAGCGTGCGATTTGTGAATATTTGATTGAAATAAGAACAAGTATTTACTAAATATGGCAAAAAGTTATTATAAACTTTCTTAATTTCAATTCATCAATAACGCATCCAGAGATAACATTTTTTAAGTTACCTGGAAACTCCGAAAGGTAAGACTATAAAATAATTTACATATACCTACTAGTAGATACGTAAATTTTTCCACCCAGTACTATACCTGGATTAATTAATAAATAAGTGAATAGGGTGAAAAAAGTGACAGACGACTGATTTAGGTACGTTCGCGTTAAAAAAAAGTCGAATTTATAATTTTTATTAAAACTACTAATCAAAAGACACAAGTTGCATTTTTTATTGAACACTTCTTATTTCATTCACAACTAACATATTTTTTTTAATCAATAAATATAATATTTACAATCACAAAACTAAAAAGAAACTCAACTAAGTAGAGGAAATTAAAATACTGTAGGCAAGACAGCCCTATCGCTTGCGAACGTACCGCCCGGCTGTATGTAATTATTTCAACGACATGGCCGAGTCACAATACTGTATATATTTATACTGTGGTGGAAGGGACACTGACGCACAAACGCTTACCACGTATTCAGTACATCATTCCAAATCCGGCCACATATAAATTTTTGTTTATTTATTTATTTAAATTAATTTTTTTTTGATTTTTATTTATTGTTTTTTTCTTTTTTGTATTTGTTTTTAAAATATTTTTTTAAGCTTTTTGCATGGAAAAGCTGTACAAAGGCGGACTTAATGCCAAAGGCATTTTCTACCTGTCTACCAAAAAAAAAAAAAACTAAACTTCGCTTCACTAAATTTTTCATCAGTATTTAAAAAAAAAAACACATGCCGTTCCATACAATTTGACCGTCTAGGTATTGCACTTTTGGAAACGGCTGTTTTTCTTTTTTATTTTTTTGTTAAATTTGTTTGTGGGGTGTTAAAATGATGTTAAAAACAAAATAATGTACTGAATACGTAGTAACCGTTTAGGCTTCGGTGTCCCTAACAGCCTGTATATGCCTGTCACTCGGAATAATGTAATTTTCCATTACTACAAGGATTTACTACAAAATATGCAATACCGACTTGGTCGAAATGTACGGAACAGCTGACGCTCTTTTGGCATTATCAGTTTTGTTTGGATGTTTATTTTCTATTATTTTTAAGGTGTTTTTAATGCCAAATAAACTCAACTTTCTTTCTTTCTCTAATTTTTTTTTTAATTACCCTACTTTGGGTGGTACAAAATGATGTACTGATTACGGCGTAACAAATCAACAAACGGCTACCGCGTAGCAATTACGCGGTAGCCATTTTGTGCGCGTGTGTCCGTTCCACTCTGTATTTAAAAATGTCCCAGGGATATCTTCAAATCTTTACGCGAGTGAAGTCACCGGCAAAAGCTACTGTATACTGCAGTTGCTACTGTAGCTGGTGTGTGTGTGTGTGCTGTGTGCTGTGTGTGTGTGTGTAGCTGCAGTGTGTGTGTACTGTTTTGTATTTACGGACCAAAAACTAGTTTGTCCTAGGCCATTGTTACCAGGCAAGCGATATAGGTAGCTACACCTCTGCCTAACCCTGCGACAATCATAGGCGTAATGTTATGTGTATCTAAATTTGTATGACTTATGTGGACTAAATTCTGTAATTACTATTTTACTAAAACTTACCTAAATTGGAGCAATTATTATTATGTAATTAAATATAATTGCTTTTTTGCATGAAATGTACGGTTAGAGGGTGTTGAGTTATAGAAACGCGATGTAAAGGTACAATACAATAGACACCGTGGCCCTGGAACACAAAGGGCAAAGAAGGAACATGGATGGGTTTTAGTCAGTACAAGTCTGACACTCCCTACCGCTCCGCCCAGAGCGGGGGGGGTCATTTGATGATTTCCAATCCAAAAAAAAAAAAAAAATTTACAAAACAACGCTTCTATTTACCGAGGGGGTAGAAAAAGGTGTGCAACCATTTCGACAGTCTGTACGGGTGTGGAAGGGACACCAACGTGAAAACGGTATCCACGAACTCAAACACAACATACCAAAAGAATTAAGACAACTCCCTTTAAAATATTTTAAATCCAAATTACATAAATGGCTTGTTGACAATTGTTTTTATAGCTTAAAAGAATTTCTTGATAAGAAGGTCTGCCTAGCCTTTTTCCCAACTATGTTAGGGTCGGCTTCCAGTCTAACCGGATGCAGCTGAATACCAGTATTTTACATGGAGCGACTGCCTATCTGACCTCCACAACCCAGTTAATACTGGGTAATACGATACCCTTTGGAAAGACTGGTTGTCAGACTTTTCGGGCCACTGACTACCTAACGACTGTCAAAGATCTACAAATGACACCCGGGACCAACGGCTTAACGTGCTTTCCGAGGCACGGAGGAAACTCGGTAAGTAATGGGTGGTCACCCATCCACAGACCAACCTAGGCAAGCACGGCTTAACCTAAAGATCGACCCGAGCGGCTGTTATTATTTAGCCACGAGCTCCTCGCTTGATAAGAAGGTATCCGATAGATATGGCTTCTGAGTTCTTAAGTTGATTTATTTTTTTAAATTTTTCTTTCGTTAAAAGAGTCTATTATTGTTATTTTTATCACCTAGACATATAAATATTTACACTAATTGTTGTTGTAATAAAATTCTATGTTTAAGGATGTTCTAATATTTATATGCCATTTTATGGCGAAACATGTAAGTTCACAAACCTATTTATAAGACCTTAATGTACCATGTTTTTATACAAATAAATTATTATATTTTATTCAGTATATAATTCTGAATGTTTTTTAATTTTTTTTTTAAATCTGCTGTTTTGTGTGAAGTGCAATACCTACACTGTCAAAATGTATTGAACAGCTGATTTTTATTTAATTACCGATGAAAAACTTCGATGGGGTCAGAATGTTGTACTGAATACGTATTAATCGTTTTAGTGTCGGTGTCTCTTCCACTCTGTGTAACTCGGATACGGTCAATTAATGTCGACATAAAATGAATCGCAAGTGCGTCAGTAGTAACATCACGCGGAACACTTGCTAGTCTACCCACATACAGAGTCGTGATGTTTTCAGCTCGCAGTTTTTCAGAATTTTTTTGGCGTAGAGTTACTTAGGGCTGCCGTTCACTGACGGCGTGGCACGGCATGGCATGGCAGGTTGTGCTGCGGCATCCCGTTCCGTGGCATCCTGCTGAAAGCCCAGCCACTCTTGCATCAATCAGTTTTGCTCCGCGCGGATTCGAAGTTGGAAGTTCGAAGTTTGAACCTTACTTCAACTAGCTTAGCAATCATAATTCTTCGACACAAAGTAATACAATGGCGCGCCGTGGCAACCCGTGGAATGAAACGGCATGACATGTCATGCCATAGCATCCTTCGGCACGTCGCGTCGTAAAATTTAAAATAACTTGATTAGTAATAAAATCCTTTGCCATGACACGCCGTGCCGTGCCGGTAGTAAGCGCCGGCCCTTACATAGAATGCTTAGTTGACGGCTTCGCTGTTTAAACCTTATATAAAAGAGAAAATAAAAAGCTACAATAACCAAGTGATGTAATTATTGTCGGTATAACATATCTGAACATTAGGATTCACTTAACGTTTGAATGTAATATCAAAAAATTATTAAAAAAATAAATTAACCACACAAAAACACATCACAGAATATTACAAAATCATTGCTGGAGTAAAACCATTCTGGTTTATTTGGACTCTGTTTTGGTTCAGAAGAACTCTGTTTTGGTTCAGTAAGACTCTGTTTTGGTTTAGTAGGACTCTGTTTTGGTTCAGTAGGACTCTGTTTTGGTTTAGTAGGACTCTGTTTTGGTTTAGTAGGACTCTGTTTTGGTTCAGCAAGACTCAAATCTGGTTGACAAAATGTAACCACTGTATAGATACGAGGTGAGGTGGCCATTGCAAATTCAGTAGCTGTTACTGAACGTTTGAATGTAATATCAAAACATTATTAAAAAAATAAATTAACCACACAAAAACACATCACAGAATATTACAAAATGATTGCTGGAGTAAAACCATTCTGGTTTATTTGACCTCTGTTTTGTTTCAGTAGAACTCTGGTTTGTTTCAGTAGGACTCTGTTTTGGTTTAGTAGGACTCTGTTTTGGTTCAGTAGGACTCTGTTTTGGTTCAGCAGGACTCAAATCTGGTTGACAAAATGTAACCACTGTATAGATACGAGGTGAGGTGGCCATTGCAAATTCAGTAGCTGTTACTGAAAGTTTGAATGTAATATCAAAACATTATTAAAAAAATAAATTAACGACACAAAAACACATCACAGAATATTACAAAATGATTGCTGGAGAAAAACTATTCTGGTTTATTTGACCTCTGTTTTGTTTCAGTAGAACTCTGTTTTGGTTCAGTAGGACTCTGTTCTGGTTCAGTAGGACTCTGTTCTGGTTCAGTAGGACTCTGTTCTGGTTCAGTAGGACTCTGTTCTGGTTCAGTGGGACTCTGTTTTGGTTCTGTAGGACGCCAATCTGGTTGACTAAATGTAACCACTGTATAGACACGAGGTGAGGTAGCCATTGCAAATTTAGGAACTGACGAGACATTGTTGGATTGCAATTGCGTTGCATGGTTGGATGTGTATCGTGATACAGTAATCACAATCAAGTCAGCAAACAACGAAACCGCGATCAGTATTGGCAGCCATCCATTAAGCATTATTGTTAAGTCATTTTTTATAGACGGTGATGCAAACGCTGTTATGATTACCCCCAACTCCAGAAACGCGGAAGCTATAAGGCTGTAGGTGTGAAGTAACATGGAGGCGTGGTATCCTAATACAGTGGTGACCAACAACGTTCCAACCATGATGAATATCGTGAATATAGCTACAGGGTTCAAAAGTTCATGGGTGATGCAGAAAAAATCCGCTGTTGCCATTCTCGCATTTACTAGGGATGCAGTGTTAGCGCACAAGGTAAAAAATTTAATTTGTTTAGATAGAGGATCAATCATTGGCAAGAGGCTCTTCCTACGATAGGCAAGATACTGTGGCCTTTGTCATTGCAGATATTTTTAATTTCCTTACCAAAGGGATTGCTGTCTGTAAGGATTTCTCATGTTATTTTGGTGTAAACAATTCATCTGACAAGAGGATATTTTTTGACAATTCTTGTCATCATTCTGATCTGTAAATTAAGTAGGTGTTATACAAAAGAGTCTGGATGTTTGTAATGTTCTTCATAGATCGGTTGAAGATTAGCGTATGGGCTCGATTTTAGAAGCGCGTTTGCCTTTTTCCAATCGCGCAACTCGTACGAGCGTTGCTATGCATAATAACTTTTATAAGCGTAAGCCGCGAAAGATACTTTCATATTGCTATTGACTGAACGCACCGGTTCGAGCAAACACGCCGGAATAAACGCGTGTACGCGCGTAAGAAAGATGACGCACGTTCGGTTATTTGAATTACAAAATGTGGCGCGCGTGTATGCGCCATAAGCCTAAAAGTCTTACCGCTCTGTGGCGTTCATGATTATTTGGTGCTTGGATGACATTTTCAGGGCGCAGTTGTAAATATTGATAAAATTGTCTGTGAAAATTGCAGATAGCGGAGTCAATTACGACTAAGGCCACAAACTAATGTAATAAAAACATGCAGTACATACTTCAAACAGCCATTATCTTTATCCCCACAAAAGTAAGAGATTCCTCCAGATGAACTTGTGTACCCTGCTCATCATGCACAGCCTCACTTCATCCACTGCGGGTCATAAGTCTCTCCTTATTTTGAAATCCTCACGTTCCATAATTTTTCCGGTTAAGAAAATGTATACCACATACCACATCGCCCGGGGAGCGGTGTGGTTATGTGGGGCTCGCACCCAATAAAAAGTCCGTCGTCTTTGCCAAATTCCCAGGTGGCCAGACGGCTTGCTTATGTGGGGCTTAGACCCACCCCACTTAAAAAACACCGCCGCGAGAACTGCTACGCAGACGTTCCCGACTCATCCAGCGCAGCCCACCTCCAAGCACCAAACTCCTTTGGCGATGTCCGGGCTCACCTGAGACATCGCCACGACTCATGAGGGTTGTGAAATGCGACGATGATAGACTCACTGATCTCCCGCCTGCCGGCCCCCCCTATCAGAACGATTTGGCGCCTCCTCCGCCACCCTGTCGCGTCAAAATCCCCTCGTTAATGTGCCAGCCTCTTTCAGGTTTCAGGCAACAATGTCATCAGCCCATCTCTTCTTTTCCCAGACATTGGACGCCACTTGGTCACAGGTTTGCTCCACCTGTCATTACCGCACCTTGCTAGGTGTTCTTCCAAACTCCATTTGAGTTTCATAACGCGATTTTCAACATCGAAGACCTTTCTACGTCTCCGGATTTCGACATTTGGAAATCGTTATGTCGGCCACTTTTACATGTGACTTAAATACAGCAGATAAAATGTGCGTGTAGTCTCCTAACTCATCATCTACCTAGCCTCTTCCCAATTATGTTTGGATCGGCTTTCAGTCTAACCGGATGCAGCTGAATACTAGTATTTTTCATGCAGTGACTGCCTATCTGACCACCACAACCCAGTTACTCCTACAACACTTAGAAAATACAGGTTTGAAGGCATATCATGTTTATGAATGTCGTTCGTTCCCAGGTACATCTCCGAGATGACATCAATTCAATTTGTTCTGACACTTCGGAAGAGAAGAAATCTAAAGGCTGGAGGTTTGTCAGGAATGTGACATCGGCAGCCGGAGCTTTTAGAGCGAAGCCTAGAACACCTACGGTTTTACCCGGGACACCTCAGCCGAGTTTTCAGGTAGATCTATTAATTGACAGTTTATGAGATCTAGGTCGTGAAGGAAAACATCGTCAAAATCCGGATCGAAGGGCCACTTAATGCCTTTAGTAGGCACCTTAGACTTTCAGATTGAGTAATCAGTGGTAAGTTAGTCTTGAGTGTGAGTTGACATAAACATACACAGATTTTGTACCTCATTGGGTTCGATCACAATAGTAGCTATGCAAGAGTAAGTATTCGTAGGATGCTAATCCGCGGTGTTCGCGTAAGAAAGTAATTTGTCAAATGACTCGATCATATTAAACATTATTATAAATCTATACCTACAAATAAATAAAATTTAAGTGTCTGTTTGTACTAATTTCAAAATACCAGCTTTTTACTAAATGCATATGGAAGTATAATGGTACTTATAACAAAATATATTTTTTGTTAAAAGTACCATAATTTTTTTTTTCAGCGAGAATTTTGGTATCAATTTCTATAAAAGTTAAAGAATATGTATCTATATTCAGTTACTGCCTCGTTGATCTAGCGGTTGTAAGCACGACTGCTAAGCATGAGCTCCTGGGTTCGATTCCAGGGTCGGGCACAGTATTATTGGGTTTTCCTATCAAGAATTTGTCGGTAGCAGCCACGGAGTCTGGATTTGAGTCCGGTTGTTGGCAATAGGCTCGCCTCCTATTACATGGCACTTAAACATAACTGGCGTAATGTGGTGTACATTAGATACACCTCTGCCTTACCTTTCGGGGATTACAGGCGTGATTTTATGTATGTGTTGCAACCCAGAGACCTACGAGTCGACCAATAAGAGCGTCCCGCGGTCACGCACGGCTAAGATAGACAGAATAAGATATATCGCTATCTCCTTCCCGCGTGGCGGTTGCAAGCGTGTGACTGATGCGCGCGGAGTGCGGCGTCGACAGTCCGCTGCTTACGCGCCAGGCACTTGTACGGCATTTTTCAACTCTCCGTGCAAGTCGGTCCGTGACGCCACGCGCCATTATTGTCCGCGAATACTGTTAAGAACTGTTTTAATTTACTCCCGTGTTATGTTCCAATACACTGTTGAACTTATCTTAAATCGGAGACTTGTTTCCGTTTCTCTGAAACCTCCTCTCTTATATGTTATTTTGGGATCAACGACCGTATGTTGTTGAATTACTAGAAATATAAACTAATATTTGTAACTACAGTTTTGAGCCGTTTGGGGTCGAAACGCTCGGGTCATGGGGCCCGAGTGCGCGTCTCCTTTTTAAGGAAATCTCTCGCCGACTGGTCGACACTTCGCGTGACCAGAGGGCTGGCTCTTTCTTTGGCCAAAGAATTAGCATTGCCATTCAGCGTGGCAATGCTGCCAGTCTTCTGGGCACGTTTCCAGATGACAGCGATGCGGAGGAGTACTTTGACGCCTAAGTGTCCTTTTGTCGTCGTTGTTTAGATTTTTATATTTTCTTACTTTTAGTCTTATTTTTATCATTAATTTAGTTCAAATTAGAAATATTAATTTAAAACTTAGTTACGATTTGTGTAAAATGCACAGAAAGATCAAAATGGTGCTTAGATGACTATACCTACCAGTTTCCTTGCAAAATTTAATTTAATTTTTGTATTATTTTCTTTGTGTTTTTTGTTTATTTGTATTAATTTTTGTGTTTTATTTGTATGACTTTTTTGTGTTATTTGTACCATGAATGTGTTAGTTTTATAATTTTTATGAATGTATTTTTTATTTTTTTTTTATTTTTTTTATTATGATTTCAAACACAATGTGAATTGTTTCCTAAAATGAATTGAAAAAAATCAAATCTCCTTAATCTTGTTTCAGTCGAAACCGGATAGTAAGAGTTCCGACTACGGCAAAGAAGACAAGAAACCATCGCTGCCTTTCTATCCGAATGAAAAAGATGAGAACGTTGGAGAGACCAGTACCGATGTAAGTATATACGCGTATTACTAGCTTATACTCGCGGCCGCGTGGAGTTCGGTAATTGACCAACGGGATCGTACTATCCGTAAAAAATGTCCTATGCGTTAATTCAGGTTATAAACTATACAGGGTGTAAACAGACCCTTCACATAGCTGTCAACCAAGCGTTCTGTACATTAAACTATGTAATTTTACGCAAAAAGACGGGGAGAACAAGTACCTTTCGGCTATGTTAAGAGTCTATTTACACCATTTATGTGTGCCAGATTTCATCCAAATCCATTTAGAAGTTTTAGTGGGAAAGAGTAACACCATCCATCCTCACAAACTTTCGCATTTATAATAGTATAATAATAATAATGGCCAAGAGCCTCGACAAATATTACCTAATATAATTTATAGATGGAGTTATTTTATAAAATAACGTAAGTTCATTTACAATTTAACATACTTTAACAGTGTCTGGCGGTGGGTTGCCACCGCACAAAGTGTCTGGCAGTGGAAGAGATGACTAATTATCATACTATTTCTAATGTAATATAAAAAAAAATCACGATTTATAGTATGAGATAACTTAGCAGCTATTCAGCACACCTTTGTTACCTGGTACGTGCTAAACCCACGTTACCACGACTGACTTTCCATAATAGCCAATCGTTCTCACCTGTAGTAAGGTAGGTATTTCAGCAGAAAAAGTATCCGCTTTTGTAAAATGACGTAAATCTGGCAGTCACGGTATCCCTCTAGAATGACATTGTGTAAAATGCGTCATGATTTTTCTGGCTTTTGGCCGTAGTCAGAACTAACCCAGCTAACTAATTTTGAGTTTAGAAGTTATTTAAGAAAATAGGCAAAAATTTACCTTTCCTCCCTTAACTTCCGAAACTACAGGACCGAAAATTTTGAAAAAAATACAAATTTCTTTGGTTATATGAAAACCTATAAGAAAGCTATAACAACAAATAATAAAATTAAATTAACAATTAAAGGGGGCTCACCTATTAACGATGGTTTTTTTTCTGGTTCATGGGCGAGTCCAACTCGCACTTGACCGATTTTTTCAACACAGTTTGGCAAAATGGGATATTAAATATCCTTATGACACTCAGTGTGAATCGGTGCTCCCGGCTATGGGCCACTTACTGGAGTCGAAATTCTCCCTGCATCTGCACTCAGAAGACTTAAATACGTCACAGAAAACGCGATAAACGTGGCCACATATTAGACAAAGATATGGATAATTTTAAATATTTTTAATACGCAAACCCTGAGTAGGGAACTACAGCTGTTTTGATATGGAAAGAAAAATTCGAGTGCGAGCAGGGTGTGAACCTACGACCTTCCGATTTTCTGTACACCGGACGTCTTAACCAATTAGACCATCGCACCCTGCTCTCAGTTTTCGAAATTTTTCCTTCCATTAATAACGTCTTACGGTGACGTTGGCGCCATCTATTTAACAAAGTATCGACTAACTTAAACCAACACGTTGACATTACAGCCAAATCAATGTTATATAGAAGTCGCCATACCAAACTAATTTCGAGAGCTGTGAGCAGGGTGCGATGGTCTAATTGGTTAAGACGTCCGGTGTACAGGAAATCGGAAGATTTGGTTATTCGTACTATCAACATGAAAGAAGAATACAATTTCCATAGACAACTTCACAAAACTTTTCAACGGAGCATCCTCCTGACAACGTCACCCAGAACAATCCGTGCAATTGTTTTGTCAACATAAGTTGTTTCAACTGGTCGAGTTTTTTCTTGAAACAGTTCGTATATTTTAAAAGTCTGATGCATTAATAAATAAATGGATCCACAGCCAAGTCACTCGAAAAGTGTTAAGAGAAAGAAATCCTTGACTAAAGGAGAAAGCCTGCTGGTATTGAATGTCTACGAATACCTAAAGTATGCAGGTCCTCAAGACTGGTCTTCAGAAGAACGTGTGGTGCAAATTAGTATTATATTAGGACTCCCTCTTGACCTAGTGATGAAGGTCATCAAGGCTGATAGAGCTCGCCATCGACCAAGTTTCATACAGAGACGGGACCAGTTTACCGCATTCTCGTTGAGACCTATAAGACTGATAATAAAGCAATTTTTCCGGAAATCACCGCCGTTAAAGGTGAGTATTATTTTTTGGTCTACCTCTTTGGTCGAGTGGTTGCAAGCGTGACTGCTAGTGTCTAAAGCAAGGACATTCAATTATTTATGAGCGATAGACGGGACAAGACGAAGAAAATTGTAATCCATAACTTATTTCTACTTAGTAACAAATCGTTCTGTCTAGTGTCATACGCCCGCTGTCAGGTAGCATTCGTGTGTCAAAATCGAAAATGTTCGGGATCAAAAATTTTCTGTGAAAATATTCCTAATGTCCGCTCTATATGTATTTTAAATCTCTTTGGTCTAAAGTGTTACGGGTTTTCCCATCAGGAATTTCTCAGTAGCAGCCATAGAGTCTAGATTTGTGCCCGGTTGATGGCAATAGGCTCGCTATTACATGGGACTTTAATACATAACTAAATTCCAATGACAAAAAAAAACAACAAAGAAAAGTACTAAATCAAGAATTTTCTATATAAAATATCAAATTACAAATGTCAAAAAAAAATTAAATTACAAATTTTCTAAATATCAACTTTCAAATAACAACCAAATAAATTATATTATTATAAATGTCAATACCTTAAAATAAAATAAAAATGTTAAAAAAAAAAGTACTAAGTAGAGAATTATTGTCATATCAAATTACAATGTCCAAGAAAAATATTACTAATTTTCTAAATATGAACTTTCAAATGACAATAGCTTATAATAAGAATGTCAAATTTAATTATCATGTCATGCAACTTTCCCATTTGTCCTAGAATTCATAAAGTCCTTAATAGTATAGAAACAGTTTTCGATAAGCCATGCTTTGAGATGCTTTTGAAATAAGCTGGTTCGCAGTTCTCTAATAACCTTCGGTATATTATTAAATATCTGTATTGCCATTCGGGGAGCTCGTGGCTAAATAATAACAGCCGCTCGGGTCGATCTTTAGGTTAAGCCGTGCTTACCTAGGTTGGTCTGTGGATGGGTGACCGCCCATTACATACCGAGTTTCCTCCGTGCCTCGGAAAGCACGTTAAGCCGTTGGTCCCGGCTGTCATCTGTAGATCTTTGACAGTCGTTACAGGTAGTCAGTGGCCCAAAAAGTCTGACAACCAGTCTTACCAAGGGGTATCGTATTACCCAGTACATGTAAAATACCGAGTATTCAGCTGCATCCGGTTAGAATGGAAGCCGACCCCAACATAGTTGGGAAAAGGCTAGTCAGATGATGATCTGTATTGCCATTCGACCAGTGTTTTTATGGCAGTACGCTGTTCTACATAGATAGTTTATAACCTGGATTAACATATAAGATACTTTTTTATCTCGGTAGTATGATTCCGTGGGACAGTTACAGAACTTTACGCGTGCGAAGTCGCGGGCATAAGTTAGTGAAACTATAATTCTTAACTATCAAAAATCGTAGAAAATGCATGGAATATTTTCGCAAACCCCAAAACAAAAGAAATCAAGTTTTTTTATGACGTCACCATTTGGACCACCCTGTATATTAATAAATAGAGATATAAACTTGTTATGTAATGGATGATCACCCATCCACGGGTTGAACTTGGCAAGCCTGGCTTAATCTTGAAGATCCAATATTTTGTTTTCAGGGTTTGGAGCCAGAATCTTTGATGTTCAGGGACGGTAGAAGAAGAATAGACATGGTGCTGGTTTACGAGGAAGAGGACTTTGGTGTCATGACTGAAAGTGAAGCGAAGAAACGAGAGTATAGGAGATCATTCCAGGTGAGATTTTGTACATGGCTGCTCAACTTCCGTGTCTACCGGCAGCCAGCCCTTCAGAATATAAAACTTTAAGGAGGTGTATCAATATTTGTCACGACCTTGACGACTTTTGCATACAAGTTCCAGGATAACTTAGATACAGTACAATGCATGAGCGAACGAATCGAGCTCGAAAATTTTTAGCACTTTTTTTATGAGTTTATCGACATATTGTTTTTACATACTTCTTTTAGGCTTCAATATTTATTCTGCGCTGTATCTCCATTTCGTAGCTGTTGTTTTTGAATCTTTTTTTTTAAATATACTGGTCTACGTACTCTAGCGGCTCATTTTCTAACTTAATACATTCCTATGTGCTGTTTGTCATGGCGTTCGTTCTTTATAGGTTCATCTCCAATCCCAATCGTCTGATGCATACAGGGTGTAAACAGACCCTTCACATAGCCGTCAACCAAGCATTCTGTAAATCAAACTAAGTAACTTTACGCAAAAATTATTGTTGGGAATCGACTTTTTTTTGGGGTAAAAAATCAAGTTTTACTGTAGGACTTAATATAATGCACTCAAAACGTTGGATAGATTGAATAGTACAGGGGTCGTGGACGTGTGTAAAGTAAATATCTTACATTGAAAACATGTATTTAAAAAAAAAACTTGTAAATAAGTTGGAACTTTGACCCCCAATATCTCCGTAACTAGAAGGTTCCCAGGTATGATCTAAAGCAAAAAAATGATCACAAAGACGAGGAGAACAGGTGGCTTTCGGATATGTTAAGGGTCAATTTACACCATTTATACAAGATGGAAGGGAATGGTTACCACGTGTTCAGTACATCATTCTTAACCCAACATAGAAATGTTTCATGGGTTATTTAAAAAAAAAACAGCTTTGGTAGTGATAACCGTTTTAGCGTCGATGTCCCTCCCACCTTGTATTTAGAGTTTGTAACATAGATTGCAGGCCTCAGCTAGTTTTCGATAATAACACAAAATTAGATGGCTTATTTATTTATTTAAAACTTCAAGCACAAAAGTACAGAGGCGGACTTAATGCCATAGGCATTTTCTACCAGTTAACCTTTGGGTGATGCAGCGACAAGCAGTGGTAGGTGTATATCTGAAAATAATTTTAAATAATACTAAGATTAACTACAAGGATATATAAAACACTATAAATATATATAAGCCAATATAATATATGTATTTGCCTTTATTTAATTTTTTCAGCCCAGCTTTCTTATGATGGTTTTCAGTACAGCTATAAACAGTGTTGGTGATAATATGTCGCCTTGTCTTACTCCTCTCTTTAAATAGGAAAGCTGTGGCCAATAGTTTCCATTTTTACTTTGCTAGTGCTTCTACTATAAATGTTTGTATCACTTCTTTTTATTTCTTCTCTTTTTTTTCGAGTTTTTAAGGCTTCCCTGATATTTGTGTGAGATTTTGTATCAAATGCTTTTTGATAGTCGACAAAGGCAATAGAGAGCGGTTTCTGTCTTTCATGAGACTTAAACATAGCTGGCGAAATGTAGTTGTACTATTAGGACCTCTGCCAAACCCTTCCAGGATTACAAGCGTGATGACGATTACAATCTGTAGCCGAATCCTTCACGAAACCGTCAATTAAGCATTCTGTAAATCTGTTCATCAAACTAAGTAAAAAAAAGTCATTTCCCAGCCAGCAACCATTATTGCCTAGGGTGGCAAAAATTATTGCTGGGAAATGACTTTTTTTGGGTGAAAAATCACGTTTTACGGTAAAACTCAGTGTATCGCAACGCACTCAAAACATTGTGCTTAGTTCTAACTGGTTAGAACTTTATTCGTTCGTTTTATTTGTTTTACTAGTAAAACTAGTATTTTTTTAAACTTGTGTAAACGTTGGAACTTTGTCCTCCAATATTTCCAGTACAAAAAAATACATCGCAATGACGCGGAAAACAAGTGCCTTTCGGCTTCTTTAAGGGTCTTTTCTCACCTTTTATTAACAACGATATTTTGTTACAGGAAAACCTAATCAAGGAAGGCCTAGAACTAGAACTAGAGAACAAAAGCCTGTCTTTCGATGAACAGACCTGGTTCCTCAAGATCCACATACCCTGGAAGACAGAAATGAGGCTGGCACAGGTTATGGGAATGAAGCTGCCAACGCAGCGGTTCATCCCTATATCGGTGAGGACCCATCACGAAGCCGTCAACCAAACATTCTGAACATGAAACTAATTGTATTGTATAACGGGCTGGTGTCCACAACTCTACGTCAAAGCGCGTATTTTGCGTGCGGGTGGGAAATTTATTCGATCCACCCTAACTCCCCGAGAAAGGCCGGCAGCGCCTTGGTGTTGCTGACAATCTCGCGGAGAGTACCTGGGGTACCGAAGTACTTTGCCCTGTATGTTGCAACCACTGGGCAGTGTAGAAGCACGTGAGCTGCTGTTTCGTCTTCCTCCATGCAGGCTCGGCACAGGGGACATGAAACTAAGTAAATCTACGTAAAAATTATTGCTAGGAAACGATTTTTTTTTTTGGGGTGAAAAATTACGTCTTACTATGGAATTCAATGTAACGCACTCTAAACACGCGCACGCGCATTATGCTGATATTCGCATAGCACACAACAAAAAAATTATAGCACTGAGTAGAGAACAAGTGCATTTCGGCTACGTTAAGGGTACATTTACACTCTTTATTTCTTCAGCGAGAAAATAATCGATCTAGAACAATGACCAACCCAAAAGGAAATGAGCAGAGGTCGCTCGTCAGTTCAAACCAAGCTGGCAGGGTTACTTTGTGTAATTTACTTCAAGATCATCATCTGCCTAGCCTTTTCCCAACTAGGTTGAAGTTGGCTTCCAGTCTAACCGGATGCAGCTGATACAAGTATTTTACATGGAGAGACTGCCTATCTGACCTCCACAACCCAGTTAGTACTAGGTAATACGAGATCCCTTCGTAAGCACTGGTTGTCAGACTTTCGGGCCACTGAGTACCTGTAACGACTGTCAATGATCTACAAATGACAGCCAGGATCAACGGTTTAACGTTCTTTCCGAGGTACGGAGGAAACTCAGTATGTAATGTGCGGTCACCCATCCACAGACCAACTTAGGCAAGCAAGGCTTAACCTAAAGATCGCTCGAGCGAGAGTTATTGTTTATCCACGAGCTCCTCCTATTATTTTATCACCACAACCCTCAAATCGGTAACGGATAACATCGTAAAGAAAATGGAATGTTCTAGAACCAAAAGTTCAATACTATATGACATCTACCAACCCGCTCTGGGCCCGCCGAATCGATTACAGCCTCCTCATATAATAGAGAGGATGACTAATATAACTCTCTAAGCTCAAGCTGTCTGTCAGCGGGCTGTATCTCATGATCCGTAATAGGAAGACAGTTGAAATTTTCACAGATTGTGTGTTTTTGTTGCCGCTAAGAAAGCTATAACAACAAATAATAAAAATACATTAAAAATTAAAGGGGGCTCCCATACTACGATGGTACAGAATCAGAATGTCAGTTTCAAAACATGTCTTTTGCTGTACCCACTTTCAAAATCGAGGTCAAATCATGGAATAAATACATTTTCTTTCTCTAGAATAATTATTATATTTATGACGTTTTCCAGAATGACAATAACAAATCAATAAAGGACCAGCGATGGTATGCAAAATGGCGCCGACGTTGGAATGAACTGTATGAGTACGAGCACTCAAGGATAACTACCGAACCTTCGTTTTATGGAGCTGCGGAGCAAAAGGGAGGGAGCAGAGAAGAGGTGTTAGTAATATTCTGTTTATCTCTAGGTCAACATTGTCATAATTATAAACCTCATTTTAATTCAAAATAACATAAAAGTATAAAAGAAACATTGATCCGCCGGTGTCGGGACCAGGGTCCAATCAAGCGGTAGGTAGTGCTCCGGAGGCAGGAACCTCCTCACAATGCGACCCGTATCGAGGAGTACTGCCTTCTGAATCAGACCCTTAATCCTACCGCCTAAGGAGAGCTTCGAAAGGTGTTTGTCGAGGCTCTTGGCGCACAGGCCAGTGGCTGTAGCAATAATCGGCACGTTAATAACTGAGCTCACATTCCACATATCCAAATCGTCATGCGCTCGATATGTTTTATTTTTTTCTCTTTCTCTTAAACGTGTCATCATTGGCAGTTTTTTCACCCAATTCTGGGCTAAGGTGTAGGTAGCCTACCTCCTTCTTTTATACCAAAAAAAGAAGTCAATTGCTTGCTGGTTCTCTCACGCTCATAATCATCATCTGTCAGGCATTTTTCAAACTATGTTAGGGACGGGATCCAATCAAACCGAATTCAGCTGAATACTTGGTTCTTGTTACATTTTTTTCTTCGATAAGTTACCTTTAATGACGTCTGTTTGAATGTCTTTCATTCTGCGTCTAGAATCTCTCTGGCGAAAAGATTTACCACGTTATTTTCTGACTGCATTTTTGGTCTTGTCGTAGCAAATGATACTGCTGAGCATAATCTCCTGGGTTTGATTACCGGGTCAGGCAAAGTGTTGTTGGGGTTTACCACTAGGAATTCGTTAGTATCAGCTCGGCGTTTGAATTTATTTGTGTCAGGTCGATGAACAATAAACTAGTAGTTAAATCGGACTTGAAAATAACTGGCAGAATGTGGGTGCACTACAGGGTACGCTTCTGAGCCGTTCGGAGATTACAGGCGCGATTTTATGTCATGTTTTGTAGCAAACTGATCCGTATTTTTTTGCTTCCAGATTTTTGGTAAAAGACCGTCAGACACAATACTCTCCGGCGCAGAGAAGTTTACTAGTCATGCAGATTTTACTAAGAGCTAAATACGATGACGACGATCTTAAGGTATTTGTACAGAAAGAAAGATAATAAAGGGTTTTCAATTTGTTATCCTGCCTAACTTCTACCTTTTTACCTTCTCCCCTGTCAGATGTCCGTAATGATCCGTGACGTCTGACAGGGGAGAACGGAAGATGAATACGTGTAGCGCCGACCCCAAGTAGAATAAGACAATCTACAGGTTGTAAGTGACAGCCCTCCACAAACTGACAGGGTGCATTCAGCTCCTTATTTTAAATCATATTCCACCGGAATTTTTCTCCGGTTTTTTTTTTTAGTTACTATTCCTTTATTTCAATTCCTTGTACTCAGCACTCCAATTATGTAAATAATACGGCTAAAATCAAAAATCCAACAATGCATGTTGAAATAACCTAACGAATGACTCGTGAAATCAGCTGTTCACTTCCTGCCTAGCTACAAAGTTCATCGAACTCGTTGTCGCGCTTGCCGTTCGCTATGTGGGTTTTGCCACGGTAACTATACATTACGTATGAGGAAATAAAACAATTCAAATTTATTGAATTCCCATAACGTTCCTGAAATAATTTCTTGTATCGGTCATTTTAGTATGATATACTAAATTCACCCCATCAGTTTGTGGAGGGCTGTCCCTTACACCCTGTATCCACAAAAAAAAATAACCTTCATCCCACGAGAGATTTACTTCAGATGGGCCCAGCACCCGAATTCTGTGACACGCTTTTCTATGTATTTTCTATCCATTACTTATTATGTTTGAAACAATATCTACTCGTCAACGTAAAAGCCGCAATGAATGTGATCGAAGTGTCAAAATGAAAAGCATTGGGGATACGACTGTGATACGCAATTACCCCCCTCCCCCCACAGGGCTTTTAAAGTCTTCACTACATAGTATAAAACAAAGTCGATTCCCGCTGTCTGTCTGTCTCTATGTATGCTTAGATCTTTAAAACCACGCAACGGATTTTGATGCGGTTTTTTTTAATAGATAAAGTGATTCAAAAGAAATGTGCGAAGCCGGGGCGGGTCGCTAGTTTTAATTAAACCTTCTTGACATTTTCCTTTAAGACCTTTTTCGATAAATCTTTTTTGTCATTTCAGTTGGGAATCCGTCGCCTTCTCAATGATGGCACGTATTCAGCGTGTTTTCCCTTACACGAGGGGAGATATGATGTTAATATGTCAGATGGCAGAGTTACCGACAGAAGAGTAAGTAGAACGGTTATTTTATTTCTTTTTTAGAGTTCCGTATCTCAGTCGGCAAAAACGGAACCCTTATAGGATCAGTTTGTTGTCCGTCTATCTGTCTGTCAAGACCCTTTTTCTCAGGAACACGTAGAGCTATCAACCTGAAATTAATTTCAAATACTCAAGTCTACTAGCCCTTGGATCAGTGAAAAAATCAAACTTGTAAATCAACGCGATCAAAAGATATGCCCGTTTTTGTCGCATATTATGCTTTGATTTAAGAAGGGAATCAAAAACGGTACATCCCGTTGACCCAGAACAGCACACGTAAAAGAAAAAATATAAAAGCCGTAAATATGTGGTTTAATAACAAAATACCTACAAGTTTGTACGGGACCCTCGGTGCACGAGTCCAACTCGCACTTGGTCGGTTTTTCGTATTTTTTTTTTACTATTCAGTTATGGCCGTTTGTGACCCTAAGAATAGTTCTAGGTCTAACTTTGTGCAATCTGTACAGTTCGTCACTACTGCTCTCAAAATGATAAAAAAAACTTCGTAAGGAGACGTCATGTCCAAAAAACAAAAAATCGAAGATAATTATTATGTTACATATCACCCTGTATTTTGCCAGATTCTAACTGACATTTCCATAAATTTTCCACCATATGTGAAGAATTTCTTCTGTTATGCCATTCTTATCTCTCCAGCTCCTATACTTGGAATGGGCCCGTCCGAGCAAATGGTACAAAAAGCAGCCTCTCTGGCTGATCCGTAAGTACTTCGGCGACAAGATAGGCCTGTACTTCTGCTGGCTGGGCTTCTACACCAAGATGCTGTACCCTCCCGCCATCGTTGGGTTACTCTGCTTTCTATACGGACTTGCAAGCATGAATTCGGAAGATAATATTCCTAGGTAAGCTATCGTGGTGATAAAAAAATATTTTAGAAAGTGAAATGATGGATGGTCTGTGTGAAAGACGCCGCTGATGCTGGAGAAACTCCGAATATTCCAGCAATTGACACTGAAGTAGGCTGGACACCGTCCGGTGTCTGTGTCGGAGTATCTCTAAACCACCTTTGACCATGTCATGCTGTCGTTGACTCCTGGTACGGACGACGTCCGTGTCGTCGTTTGGTAGAACCGGCATTATTTATCCCTCTCTTCTGACACCAAATTGTTACGATCTGTGTATGAGATAAATTAAAACACTACCAATTAAATACCAAATATTTTTATTAAACAAAATAAATATTTATATCGATTTTTAAGGGACTTTTACTGGCAGAAAGCTTATGTTATAATAAGTAACTTAGGCTTACTTTTATTTAAATGTAGAAAAAGGAAGACCTTTGCAATTGTTAACAAAATTCGATTCAAATAGAAAAGTAATATTTTTATAATAATTTCACGACGACGCGGAAGGTCGCGGGCAACAGTATTAGTGTAAATAATACTTATTTTAAGACAGTTTACTTCTTAGTTATAAAGCCCCGAATCCGCGTCCTTCGAGCCGGATTGAATGAAATCACTGTCAATGATCAAACTCGAAGGACGTGCTAAAGTGAAAGGCTGACAGTAAGCGCGTTCGAGTTCGCTCCTTGTAAAATACGGGCATTCAACTAAACCCGGTAAAAGCGCTCCCAAACCGGGAGCATTCGCCTGTAACGTAACAGTTCAGGTTCGAGCATTACATCAGTCAGTGAGGAAAACTGAGTATCACAGTGCAGAACCTGTAACCATAACAATTTTTAACAATCTCCTGTTTATTACAAGCGAAATTTCCCAGAAATGAGATCTAGCTAGATCTATTTTACGCCCCCGTAATAGAAACAAATATTGATCATTTAATAGTATAGTATAGGGTAGCATAGCATAGCAGCAACCTATAATGTTCCCACTGCTGGGACACAGGCCTCCTCTCTATGAGAGGGAGTGGGCTATAATCCACCACGCGGGCCCAGTGCGGGTTGGTAGATGTCACATGTCTTCGAATTTTAGGTTCTAGGACATGCCAGTTTCCTCACGATGTTTTCCTTCACCGTTTTGAGAGCAGTGGTGATGAAATAAATGACACAAAGGAATGCTCCTACCTGGGTTCGAACCCACGACTTACTGCTCGTAAGTCGGGACCGCTACCACTGGGCCACCGCTGCTCTCAAATATGTATGTATAGGATATTGTCACATTATAGGCGAACACTCCCTGACTGGGAACGCAATGCTCGAAATAGAATATTTTCATTACAGGCTCAAGTTAACCGCCTCGTTGGTCTAGCGGTCGTAAGCGCGACTGCTGAGCATGAGGTCCTGGGTTCAATTCCCAAGTCGTGCAAAATGCTATTTGGTATTTCCATCAGGAATTTCTCAGTAGCAGCCACGTCTAGATATATGCCCGTTTGATGGCAATAGGCTCGTCCCCTGTTACATGGGATTTAAACATAACTGGCGAAATGTGGGTGTACTATTAGATACACCTCTGTCTAACACTTCGGGGATTACAGGCGAATGCTCCGATGTGAGGCCTACTCCAACATAGTTTGGACGGATCGAGGTAGACGCTGATTCACAACTAGCTTCTAATGTTCTGTCTTTGTCTTCAGCAAGGAGATCTGTGACACCAAAGGACCAGGCAACATCACACTCTGTCCTCTTTGCGATAAAGCTTGTAAATACCAGAGATTATCGGAATCATGTTTATTCGCACAACTCACTTACCTGTTCGACAATCCTGCGACCGTTTTCTTTGCGATTTTCATGTCTTTTTGGGGTAAGTTGTTATTATACAAGGATTAATATCAAATGAACAGACTTAATGATGTAACTAAATTAACTGTGGTCGCTGACCCCCCCAAAAATATCATCAAATCAATATTTTTGTTCCTTTATGATGTTTAGATGCCCATCGCGTCTGTTTGTTCGTCTGTCTGTCTGGAGTTGCGCTTGGTAATTTAATTGAATAAATAATTTAAAAAAAAATATTTATTCAAAAACCTTCAAATTGCTTAAAAAATAGGATGCATGTATTTGCGTGAATTAGAGGCCATACAGGTAGAGTAAACCCTGACTAGAAGATCCTGTGACTAGAAGATCTAGAAGATCCTGTGACTTGGGAGTCAGTTTTCTGCTGTCACTGTGATTGACGGTTGGCACAGCGGCTGAGCGATTGACTGCTGCGTTGCGTGTCACGGGTTCGATCCCCGCACTATATATACTATGGCCTACAGATAGTTGTCCCGTGTCTAGCTGTTTGTGTATGTGAGTTTAAATGTTTGTAAACACATCCAAGATACAGGAGAAATTCCCAGTGTGGGGCAACGAATTAAAACCATTTTAAACTTGAGCGTGTAATGTATTTTCATACACGGGGTCACCTCTTGGCTAAGAGTCAACACTCTTAAGTGACTAGCCACACTTACTCAGTTCTGTTCAGCTGTTGTGCACACGTTATGATTTTTTTGTATTGTAAATTTTGGAAACCAATTTTAGGTGTGACGCTTAAGGGATTAACCACACTTATTCAGTTCTGCTCAGCTTTTGTCCATAGAAAACAACGATTTTGTACGGAGATGTGTACGCATCCGTTCAGCTTTCCGCGTATATTCACATGCGTACGCATCTGAATAGACGCTGTGACGTTTCGGTGTGACGCTGAATATTATAATGATAATAAATCGTTGGAAGACAAAAGCTGAACAGAGCTGAATAAGTGTGGTTAGTCCCTTAAGCGTCACAACGAAAAATGATTCCGTTTTAAAAAAATAAAAAAATAAATCATAACGTATTTTTAGACCCGCTCAATGTTTGGAAACTTCTAACTGATCCTTTCATTTACAGCGACCACGTTCTTAGAATTATGGAAACGCAAGCAATCTATCTTGAAGTGGGAGTGGGACATGGGCAGCGTCGAGCTGGTATGTTGTCTCTTTCACACACTTCATCATCATCATTGACTCAGCCCCAGAATTACACTCAGCTGGGTATAGGCCTGCCATACTCCTCGGTTCCGTGAGTGAGGAGCTCGTGGCTAAATAATAACAGCCGGTCGGGTCGATTTTCATCGTTCATTACATACCGAGTTTCCTCCGTGCCTCGGAAAGTACGTTAAGTCGTTGGTTGTAGCTGTCAATTGTACATCTTTGACAATCGTTACAGGTAGTCAGTAGCCCGAAAGTGTGACAACCAGTCTTACCAAGGGGTATCGTATTACCCAGTATTAACTGGGTTGTGGAGGTCAGATAGGCATTCACTCCATGTAATATATTATTTTTCCTGAAATTATGTTTGAACCTATTTCATAATAGTAGGTTCGTAACAACATTAAATAACAATTAATAAATTAGTAGCAAATCACTTCTCAAAGTTTCTTTTAGTTCATGCTCATGAGTTTCACCTCTGCTTAACCCTTCGGCGTTTACAGGAGTGATGTTATACTAACACTTTCTCCATCTTTCGACCAGGATGAAGATCCTAGACCAGAATTCGAAACTTCAGTGAAAACATTCAGGACGAATCCAGTTACCAGGGAGAAAGAGCCCTACATGACGACCTTCCAAAAGAACGCCAGATACATAGCCAGTGGAAGCGCAATACTGTTTATGGTAAGACTAGACTTATGCCCGCGGCATCGCATGCGTCATCACCATCCTCATCATTTCAGCCAAAAGACGTCCACTGCTGGCCATAGGCCTCCCCCAAGTGTCGCCACATTGACAGGTCCCGTGCGACTCGCATCCAGCGGATCCCTGCAACCTTCACTAGGTCATCGGTCCACTTAGTGGGAGGCCTTCCAACGTAACGTCTTTCTGGTTCGCGTTCGCCACTCCAGAGCTTTCCGGCCCCATCGGGCCACCACCACCACTCCACGCATGCCACTTCTCATGCGTGGAGGACAGTAATTATCCCACGAGATCGTACTACCGGGATAAAAAATATTCCTATGTGTTGATCCAAGTTATAAACTATCTATATGCCAAAGAGTAATGCCAGGCCGCCATAGTGATTTAGACCCTGAGTGTCCACATGTAAGACCGAATGCTAATAATAGTATACACTACAAATAATTTATTGTTAAAAGAAAACTATTGAAAAAACTCCGAGTTTCCAAATTATTAGGTTAGGGTATTCCGAGTTTTTTTTCGATCGACATCGAGCATTATGTAGATCATTGAATTTATTATAATTATTACTCGATTGTAAATTTATATTTAACAACTACATAAAATGCATTGGAATTTCTTTACACAAAAGGACAAATAAGTAAAGTACAAATAATATGTTTAAACGATTAGTTAATTTTTTTGCAACAAATCAGATTTTTTTATCTTTAATTTTTCAAAAAAATTTTTGAAAATTTAACGATTAAAAAATCTCAGTTTTATTTAAAAATGAAACTGAGATTTTTTATTTGCACAAAACAACATAATTCCATTCCATTTATTCAGAACAGCCGCAGATACAGAATTTTGTTATTGTTCCAATATACTTTTTATTTTTTAAAATATGTTTCCAACTTCTATCGCATCGTGAATAGCAGAGTTACTTACGTAATGATTTTTTTTTTCTTTTTGTTAGCCTTGTATGTCCCACTGCTGGGCAATATGGCCTCCCCATATCCTTCCAGGTACTCCTCTCCTGCACCACCTCGAACCAGCCTTCGTGACGTGCGTCTAAATCATCTCGCCGCCGTTTTCTTTTTAATAAAACAAATTTCTTGGGCATTCTTGGGCCTAAAATCGACATTCCCCTTTCAACCAAATAAGTGCTGTAGTTTTTTAATCAATCATTCATCCATCTTGACAAACTTTCGCATTTATAGTAGTAAATAGCGACCCACCCCGGCTTCGCACGGGTGCAATATATATAAACCTTCCTCTTGAATCACTCTATCTATTACTGAAAACCGCATCAAAATCCGTTGCGTAGTTTTAAAGATCTAAGCATACATAGGAACAGACAGACAGCGGGAAGCGACTTTGTTTTATACTATGTAGTGATAAGATGTTACCTCTACCAGATCGCGGTAGTCCTGAGCGCTGTTCTCGGCACCATCATCTACAGAATATCCATGGTGTCAGTGATCTACGGAGGCAGCGGTTTCTTCATTCAGACCCACGCCAGGTTCTTTACGACGGTGACAGCTGCTATGATCAACTTGATTATAATCATGATTTTGACTAAGGTAAGTATGTACAGGGTGTACACATACCCTAAGCAAAGCCGAGAGGCACTTGTTTTTTTTTTTAGGGAAGTAAGTGTGTGGATTAGTATCGAGATTGTAGGGAACTAATTCTACACTATATAGGGTCTAACTATTCATACACGAAATATTTTCAAGGAATCATCTAACGGCTACAACAAAGCCATTTCAAGGGATTTTTTTTTATCTGTGTATATTTTTTTATAAAAATAATAATTTAAAATTACTTGACCCACAAAATAAATACTGGCTCCTTATTTATAAGCATCCATTACGGTAGTTTACTACGTCGTATTTACCTACTGTCATTGTTAGTATGGGAGTAAAGGTTTTATGCAAGAAGTCTCAAAAAATTTTAGAATTATAATAATTTTGTAAAAAAAAAAACACTCGGATAATTTTTTTTTTTCGTTGCTCTAGCGACTTTGCGACTTATAGAAGTTACTCTTAAAATATTTCGTGTATGAAAAGATAGACCTTATATAATATGTATTTAATTGTATACACCATGCGTTTACAAGTCAGTTAGGTCTATGGAGTGACAAGTTTGCAACAAATGATTGCTTGCACTAAAAACTTAATTAAATCAAAATCATATTTTCTTTTACACAATTCCAAGGAAGAAAGTTTAAGAGGAGCTCGTGGCTAAATAATAACAGCCGCTCGGGTCGATCTTTAGGTTAAGCCGTGCTTGCCTAGGTTGGTCTGTGGATGGGTGACCGCCCATTACATTCCGAGTTTCCTCCGTGCCTCGGAAAGCACGTTAAGCTGTTGGTCCCGGCTGTCATTTGTAGATCTTTGACAGTCGTTAGGCAGTCAGTGGCCCAAAAAGTCTGACAACCAGTCTTACCAAGGGGTATCGTATTACCTAGTACCAACTGGGTTGTGGAGGTCAGATAGGCAATCGCTCCATGTAAAATACTGGTATTCAGCTGCATCCGGTTAGACTGGAAGCCGACCCCAATATAGTTGGGAAAAGGCTAGGCATATGATGACATGACGTCATTGAAAGTCAAATAAAAGTTAACCACATTTCTTCAAAAATATAAATGAATAGGGAGTATACACCGTGACTTTTTAGTCATCTTGCAACGGCAGCCTACTTCATGTATCCAATGACTATTATACATTCATAAAAAAAAATAGGTATTTATGAGATTTTAATAATTAAAAAATAAAAATATTATTCAGTATTATGACGCATGGCGTAGTTAAAACACCCTGTTGCGGGCGATGATCTACTGGGTTCAAGCGCTAGGTAGGTATGTTCGCCCGTTTGACACGTAAACATCATTAATAGTATGTTTCATAATTTTATTCTAATGTATTATTTCTTTTTCTTTGTACCTATTACGGTAGGTAAAAAAAACAATAATCGGGCCTAGAGCAATTTTATGTCGGGTACATCGAGTGGACCACCTTTGTAAGACGACTAAAAAGTCACGGTGTATAAGTTTTTAAACTACCATGGTCTCTAACATTATTATTAAGACTAGAAACGGGATATTTACCATGTTTACTGATTGTTTTGAGTTTCCGACATTAAAACGAACAAGAAAGAGGGTAGACCGATTTGTCTGCTCATAAACACCCACCCGCTATAACTTCAGTTTATCCGTGATCATGGTGCTTGCAACAGCGCCGAAATATCGGCGAAAAATAAAATATCGAATCGGCGAATATCGGGTGTGATAATAGGGAGTATTTTTTCATTTTAATGAGAAATAAATAATTAGAGACCTTATTCCTCGAAATGGTTTTGTTATTATCATTTTTTTTTTTTGTAAAATGAACAACCACCATTGAAACAGAAACAAACAATAAACAAACAAACTTTTTAATTTTCAAAAAAAAAAGAATGTTATGTGTGTTTGTGTGTGTGTGTGTGATGTGTGTGCGTGTGTAATTGTTAAATAAATAAATAAATAGTGTGATTGGTCGATTACCGCACGTCTCCTCTCGGCGCCGCTTCGACAAGAACCCGACGTAAATTACATGCTTCACGACTTGTTCCAGATATACGGCATAGTGGCGGTATATCTGACCAACATGGAGATTCCTCGAACTCAAAAAGAATATGAAGACTCGTACACATTCAAGATATTCTTCTTTGAATTCATGAACTTTTATTCTTCTCTCATCTACATTGCATTCTTTAAGGTAAATTTTATCCAAGAATATTTTTTTCATGTTTTCTCGCAGGCTGGCTTCTGCTTAACCGGACTATCCTATGGGTGCCTGGGGCAAAAGAGTAAGTGACAGCGCGCTGCCCTTAGGCACCCCCTGTGGGATACGAGCCTCGGCTTAGGGCGTCGCTGGGGGAGGGAATAACCCGTAAAGGTTAACCCGTATTATAGGGTTAATCAGCCTATAACAATAATCGGTTTACGCACAGACTTTTTTTTTTACATATATAATGTGCTAGAAAGTGACAGAGTTAGCCCGCGCTCGGTGCTTTGTCTCTTTAATTCTGGTTAATCAGCAATATTTCGGTTTAAAGACATTTATTTTCTCAAAGAACAAATTACAGTTCACTTAAAGAGAAACTTAACTAAATTAACAATAGGTTGTGTTACATTACGACGTTCAAGCTATCCAAGAAACTGAACACCATAGTTTCATGCATAAAAATAGCAAGTACTGTACTGTTTATTTAAATGGTTTATACATGTATCTTTAAGCACAGAGCTATAAATGGAACATACGCGGCCATCTTCGTTTTAATGGCCCACCTTCTATATTGCCCCGCACGCCCTCTCCTGCGCTCTTGCTGATTTATTTACTGCATCAGTGAGCGGGGTACGCGTAGCTGAGTTTTGGGCTAAACATATTTAAAATGTTTGCCATCGAAACGCTAAGAAGATCTTTGTTTTGTCTTTTCGATACGATTTCCAACGGCAATTTCACAAAAGTTGACCAATAGCGCCCTCCTGACAATGTTATACAAGCGACGAAAGATTCTTGCAGCTCTGTAATGTGTATGATGCGCATGACGGCATTAAAGTCGTCCAGTCTCGCTTCAGCAAACATTCCTGATGCGCTGATTTTTTGCCTGATTTTAAGTAATGTTTTACAGGGACGTTTCTACGGCTACCCAGGCGACGACGAAGCAAGAAAATCGGAATTCTTCAAATTAAAAGGTGACATCTGTGACCCCGCCGGCTGTCTGTCAGAACTGTGTATACAGTTAGCTATCATAATGATCGGCAAACAGTTCGTGAACAATTTCTTCGAGCTCGCATACCCGTACGTACGTGTGTGTTTGTGACTGTCATTAGCTTTAACCACTCCAGCGTCCACGGACATCATGGTATCCAAAAAAAATCCTGTCGTACGTCCACGGATTATATAATATACTACACTTAAATAAATAAATAAAATCGTTATTAACAGGTGATTGTTCAAACATCAGTGTAGCTCTGGCTCTTGTACTAGGATTCCCTGTATCACAAGAGCCAGACCTCTCATTTCACAGGGAACATATAAAAAACGATAGACAAAAAAAATGGGATAAACTATAAGATATGGCATGCATTAAAGTTTACAAACATCAAATATAAAAGAGAGAGAAAAAAGAAGTGAATTTAAAATAGGAGTATACATACACTTAGTGTAGTATGATCGGATTTTTTTTTCCGTATAACTCGATTCCTGCCTATAGAATACTGGCTGTGCCATTTTTCAAAGGAAGCCCCCTTTGAAAAATGGCACAGTCAGTATTCTATAGACAAATAATATAATCACAGTAAAGATTATGTACTCCGGCATACCTCTTACAAAAATGGACCCTTCGATACTGCTACACTATCCACAGCGACGAGACCTCTTTAACTCCATCTAGTTTAAAATGCGGTATTGTTTGGTGAGTTCTGATGGAATAAGCGTTGGTTAGCGAAAAATGGGTTCTGGGGAGAAATAGAATAGATTCTATAACTCTATAACATGACTTTGTATCTTCATTGCGATTCTATTTACTGTTGTACGGCTATTAAAGAACTCTTAAATACGCGACTGAACTACTTAAGTGTTATAGTAAACCTCTTGAACAGCTATTATAAAACATTCAGGTTGTAAAGAAGTCATTTAAGCAGCTTGTGTGCTAGCTGGGGTCCATGTAAATTTATAAAATACTGGTATTCAGATGCACTCGGTTAGACTGGAAGCTGACCCCCACATAGTTGGGCAGAACGTTGGTTGGTTGGTTGTTGGCTAGGCAGATGATGATGGTTAGTGTTACGGATTTCCAAATCTCAATACCCTCGCAAATCTCTGATAAAAACGTCGCAAAAGTGTGCTATAAGCTTCAATGCCTTCATTTCACACCTCCTCCTCTTAATCCAGGAAGTTATACAACTGGTGGCGACAGAGGTCACACCGGGCTCTGACCAGGGACCTCAGCAAGCCCCACATGACATGGGAGGTAGACTACCATCTCCAAGATCCTGGACGACTGGCCCTCTTCGATGAGTATCTGGAAATGAGTGAGTATAACATAACATAACATCACGCCTGTAATGCCGAACGGGTTTGGCAAAGGCTTACCCAATTGTCAACCATGTTTCCCCAGTTATGTTCAAGTCCCATATAATAGGGTGCGAGCCTATTGCCATCAACTGGGCACATATAGACTCCGTGGCTGCTACTGAGAATGTATTGACGGTTAAACCCAATAACACCTTGCCCAACCTAGGAATGGAACCCTGGACCTCATGCTCAGCAGTCGCGCTTGCGCTCACTACACAACATTTCTGTCGAGTACTCGAGTAGGTATTAGTGTTTTGTAGGGGACATCTGAGTGTCCCATAGACAAAGTGGTTCAGGTTAGTCTGTACTAGTAATGTTACGGAGGTTCGATTCCGATTCCGAAAGTACCGAAATTCCGATTAATATTGCACCTTCGATTCCGATTTAAGTTCCGATAAAATTTAATCGGAAGTTTTATCGGAGGTTGATGCAAACCGGCCACGATTTGCGCGTACAAACAAGTTTAGGTATACTTGGTGCGCGGGGAACCTCCCTCCCCCCGTGCCTTCTGTCGATTACTCCTTTCACTTGTGTTTTTGTGACGTATTGGGCATGTTGTACGTTCGCGCTTATTTACTAGACCTTATTATTTTTTCCTTCTTATTTAATTAGACCTGCCCTTAACACATCGTTCTTTTGCCTCCGCCTCCGATGCCGGTTCCGATTCGGGTTTCGGTACCAACAAACTAAATTTAAAAATTCCGCTTCCGAATTCGGTTCCGATACAACCTCTTCCGTAACATCCCTAGTCTGTACCACACCTAGGGTTGCCAACCATACTTTATAATAACGTATCCTACTTTATTTTTGGTAATTATACTTTATACTTTTGCATACAAATAAAGTATATGAAAATACTTTATTTCCAACCTTTACTGTGAGGCGTAAAAAAATTTAGCTATTTAGTGGTACACACAAGTTAAAACGGATGATGGAAACGATTTATAATTACTGAACGAAATGTTAGATGTCAGATGATTGTGATGTGAATGTGACAAGACAGTCGACATTGTGACATTTGTCACAGATGTTACTATAGATGAAATTGAAAAAATCGAATCGAATTTTGTTTGATTGATTGAATTGAATGCCTATGGCATTAAGTCCGCCTCTGTACCTCTGTACTTTTGTGCTTGAAGTGTTAAATAAATAAATAAATTGTACAAAAATTGTTAGCATGTGCTAAAAGCACACAAAAATACGTTTTTAAAGCAATAAAAACATACAATTTAAAAAATACTTTTTTTTCTTGCAAATACTTTATTTTTTTCCTATTCAAACCATTTTATACGTTTTTATTGGCAAAGAAAGTTGGCAACCCTAACCACACCCCTAAATGTGACCACACCTTTTTGACACACGCTGTATTTCGCTCACCATAAAGTTTTATTTTCAGTCCTCCAATATGGCTTCGTAACGCTATTCGTGGCGGCGTTCCCCCTCGCTCCTCTATTCGCTCTGCTGAACAACATCGCTGAGATTCGACTGGACGCCTACAAGATGGTCACGCAAGGTCGCAGGCCATTGGCTGAGAGAGTCGAGGATATTGGTGCTTGGTATGTATAATACAATCAGCTGTTAGCCACGTGACGCCGTTCTGTCTCCCACTGTGCTCTGCCTATCCACTGTTGCAAGGTACGATAGTAATGAGATAGAACGGCGTCACGTGGCTAACAGCTGATAGGTCTCAGGCGCGCGTGCGCGAATTTTATACAGCTGTTGTGTTATTGGGATAAAAGTGAACGAGTAGGTCTAAAAAAAAATGTTTCTTTGGGAAAGTGTTTAAGTTTATGTTTAAGTTATTTTATTTGCATAAAACACGGTATACAGGGTGTTATTAAACATTTTAGATCAGCATGTTTTGCTTAATGCTAAAGCATGCAAACTTGCAACTATAATACCACAATTTGACATAGAAAACAATTAATTATTTAAATTTCAAGAAGTCATTAATACTATAAAAATTATTATTATTAAGCCATTCATACAATTTGGTTTTAAATTTCTTAAAATTTAATGCTTTTAATATATTTGGTAATTTATTATAAATTTTTACACACATAGCAGAAGTATTTTTATTATATTTAGCTGATCTGGGCAGCTCATCCAGCACTAGCCTGTATTGGTCACGCCGACTTCTCGAGTTTATTTCTCCTGCTGTTTGGAAAATTTCCTTATATTTCCGAACAAACATGCATGTTTCATAAATGTATAATGCAGGTAATGGTAACAAACCAAGCTCCTTAAACACCGGTTGACAAGATTCATCAGACGGGATCCCGTATATAGCTCGTAAACATTTCTTCTGGGCGACAAATGCTCTGTTGTTATCAGTACTATTTCCCCACATTATTAGTCCATACCGTAGAGAAGACTCAACGTATGCGCGGTATGACATCACAGCCGTTTTTATGTTAGTCACTTTTTTAATTTGTCTCAGAGCATAAGCAAATTTATTTATTTTGTTACCATCATGAGTTGTTTGTAATCATGAGTATAATCACGTGTTTAAGTATCGGTCACTAATTACCAGTCACCCTTTATTTCATTTTCGTCTTAGTCAAAGTTAAGGAAAAACTTTGACTTTGAATATTAGCGCATTACGCTACAGAGCAATCTCACCAAATTGTTTGTTTCAGGTATGGCATTCTCAAAGGAATTACATATGTTGCTGTCGTGTCGAATGTAAGTACATCCGTAACACATAACACACCATCATCAACATTCTCTTGCCCTCATTGTAATTCATTTGTGGTCGGCGCAGCATGTTTTCTTCTTCCATACTTTTCTATTACTCGTCATCTCATCAGACACCTCCTTTCTTGCCATATCACTCTTCACACAGTCCATCCCTCGTTTCTTTGATCTTCCTAGACTCTTATACCCATCCATCCACATTCATACTCAAAACTTTCCTCAAGACATTTTCCTCATTCCTCCGCATCTTTTACATAGAGATATGAGGGACAATTTGACGCACGGTTGGTGCTGTGGCTGAGCGATTGACTCCTGCGCTGCGTTTCACGGGTTCGATTCCCACACGAAACACACATTTGTATGGCTTACAGATAGTTGTTACGTGTTTTGACGTGTGTATGCGAGTTTAAATGTTTGTAAACGCGCCCACGATTCAGGAGATATTCCTAGTGTGGGGCAAAGTTTCATAAAAAAAGTTTTTTTTTTGAAAATGTTGAAATAAATTGCTTACTATGTTTTGTAGCTTTACATTGTTTACACAATTATGGAAAAATGGTTGTAGACAATGAAATGGTTCCTTGTCTGTGTTTACATCATTTTCGGGCATTTTTGGGGTATTGTAAGAATCTAGTCAAAATGAGGTGAATCACGCAGAAAAAGCAGACCGCGACTGTTGTCTCAATGGTTATGAAGTCTGACTATACGCGGCAGTTGAACACGTCCATTCAAATAAAATGAAACAATCGGCGCGAGATATTATCCTCGATCCTCGATTTGCCTCGGTTTTAGCAGAGCTTAATTAGAAAAGGCGTCCAGGACTTGGCATAAACTGGCATGCTAGACGAAATAAGCTTTTAAACTGACATGGTCACTAATATTATCATTAACACTGAAAACAGCGGATATTTACCATTTTTTTTATATTTTTATACGCAAACCCTGCGTAGGGAACTACAGCTGTTTTGACATGGAAAGAAAAATTCTAGTGCGTTAAGTTAGTTCGATACTTTCTTAAATAGATGGCGCTAACGTCACCGTAAGACGTTATTAATGGAACGAAAATTTCGAGAGTTGTGAGCAGGGTGCGATGGTCTAATTGGTGAAGACATCCGGTGTACTGAATCGGAAGGTCGCAGGTTCAAACCCTGCTCGCACTAGAATTTTTCTTTCCATGTCAAAACAGATATTTACCATGTTTACTATGTTTCTAATGAGTTCCCGATATTTAAGCGCTGTTGCAAGCACCATGATCACGGATAAACTGAAGTTGTGTTTATGAGCAAACAAATCGGTCTACCCTCTTTCGTGTTCGTTTTTCAAACAAACAAACAAACACAACAAAACAAAGAGACACACAAACAAACTAATAGTAAACTTGGTAAATATCCCGTTTTCAGTGTTAATGATAAAATGTACCTAGTCATACAATAGTACGACAACATTATATCATTAACAATAGTACGACTACATTTGTAGAGGTTTACCTAATAAGGTACACCTCTGCATAACCCTTTGATGATTACAGGCGTGATGTTATTTTCAAATGTTTTTTTCCAGGCGTTCGTGATAGCCTACACAAGTGACTACATCCCTCGCATGGTGTATAAGTACGTATACTCCCGCGACAACACGCTCAGGGGGTATATCGACCATTCTTTGTCGTGTAAGTATTTCTTTTGAACATTTTTGTTATTTACAAATACACAAGTAACTCTGTCTGTCTGTTATCTGTTCATTCTTAAAGGTTGAAGCGCCAGGTAAACCCGTGAAATTCAAATTATCTTACGTTTCTTGTAATTTGCAGGATAGTGTCAGGTTGTGTGTTGATTACAATATGATTCGCGGCCGTAACAAATACAGCATTACAGAGTTAACTCATCAATAAAACCCTCGTAAGTTCATTTAATCCCATTTAATGACTTTTTCACGAAATAGCCGTTGAATGGAATTAAATGAACTCACACGATGAATTGGTGATTTTAATTATTACTATTCCGTAACTACTTACGTGTTACGGTCACGAATCATATTTTAATTAGATTTTATTTTTATTGATAGCTTATATTTCGGAAACGTGACACTTTAGAACATTTTGTCTCATACAAAACTTGTTTGTATTGATGCCAGCTATCGATTAATATAGGTTTTATGCATGGCCACAACTTTGAAAAAAATTAAAATGGCGGACGTTAGGCCGGCCATAAAATTCAAACCTCTTAGTATCTCGCGGGCTACCCTGGCACTTTCCCCTATTTGGGCTTTTATCTTTGAGTACTTTTCCGGCGGATAATTTTCGACATCCACGTGGATGAATCCAGGCGTAAATGCTTGTTGCCTTTTAACACCAGTTTTTTCAAAATTTTGTTCAAGTTAATACAAGACTGCGTTCTTCAAGGAAGATTGGGTCTTGAGTTTTTAGATTTGATCCTAAGGCGGCCATAGGTATTGTGTTATTTGGTTTGCTGGTTTCATGAATATCTTGGTGGCAGAATGCTCGTCCCTAAATGTCGAAGGAACTCTGAAGCTTCTGTCAGCGCCCAAACCTTTTAAGGCAGTATACCTAAGCATAATGTTACGTTATGATTTAGGTATCGAAAGATTTCACTTTCGTTGATCGTGCTCCTTTCTTTATCAAAAACTAGCACTTGGCCCGCGACTTTGTCCGTAAAAATTGTGATAGCTCGACTAATTCACTTCAACTAATTTATAATTTATTGTTTATTTTTTTGTAATTTTGTATGATGCACGTCATGTCCCTGCGACAAATAAATATTTTTTCTTTCTTTCTTTCTAATCCATACTAATATTATAAATGTTTGGATGGATGGATGTTTGTTACTCAATCACGCCAGAACGACTGGATCTGGATGAAATTTGGCACATAGATATATTATAGTCTGGAATAGCACTTAGGCTACTTTTTGTCCCGGAAAAATACATCTAAATTTCCACGCAAAAGAAGTCGCGGGCAACCGCTAGTATGATATAAGAATAAGAATAATTTATTTAAAATAGTATTACAAAAAGTGTACATTTAAGCGCAGTAGTATTATTTCTCATACTAGTTATAACTAAAAGTACTAACTAAAACTACTATTATATTATAAGTAAACTATAACTAAAATATATTCTACAGTCGCAAGTATTCAATAGTTCAATTAAAATGTCAGCGACCTGCCCGATCTAGGTTTATGTAAACCTGTGTTTCAGAATTATATAAATATAATTTGCACCCGCGAATAATGGTGTTCTGCCAGTGAAAGATTTGGAATTTGGAATTGAATCAGATCAGAACGGAGATTGCCCCCCCTACATAACTTACAAATTTTACCTCTTTATAATATTAGTATAAAAGATAACTAAAAACTTTTTTGATTGATTGATCTTAGGGTTCAACACATCAGACTACAAGGCAGACTGGGGGGCAGACGACAATGAGGTGGACCCCCCAATGTGCGCGTACCGCGGCTACAGGAACTCCCCTGAAAGTGAAGACCCCTACGGGCTGTCCCCTCATTATTGGCATGTTTTTGCAGCCAGACTAGCCTTTGTCGTTGTTTTTGAGGTAAGTGCCATCTATTGACGAAGATTGAAAACTCAAAAAATATTTATTCTGCCATCTAGTGAATATTGACGAAACTGTTTCAGAAACTTTTAAATTGTTAACAGTACCACCTGTTATTGAGTAGTGGAACTAAATCGAGCAATGTGCCATTTATTGTGTGAGTGAACTCAACGCCATCTGTTATCGAGTAGCATCATCACTGTAATACTTAGATACTCTACCTCTTGAGAACCATAAACAACTCACAAATTGAAAGTCTTTGTGAGGTTAGCTATCAGAAAAGCCAATTTTAGGTTAAGTTCCTTTGTAATTTGTTCTGGTGTAATCGGACCCTTCACGAACCGTCAACGTAGCATTCTGTACACCAAATTAATTACCTATGTCTACGTAAAAAGTATTGCTGCTTTTTTATGGGTTGAAAAACCACGGCTTACGGTAGTACTCAATGTAACGCACCCAAAACATTGTGCTGATGGATGCATTCAATAGCACAGGGGTCATGGACGTATCCTCCTTTCCCAACTATGTTGGGGTCGGCTTCCAGTCTAACCGGATGCAGCTAGCTGAATACCAGTATATTTTACATGGAGCGACTGCCTATCTGACCTCCACAACCCAGTTAGTACTGAATAAAACGATACCCCTTGGTAAGACTGGTTGTCAGACTTTTTGGGCCACTGTCTCCCTAACGACTGTCAAAGATCTACAAATGACAGCCGGGACCGAGGCACGGAGGAAACTCGGTATTTAATGGGTGGTCACCCATCCACAGAACAACCTAGGCAAGTACGGCTTAACCTAAAGATCGACCCGAGCGGCTGTTACTATTTAGCCACGAGCTCCTCGTATTTATGTAAAGATATAACATAAAAAAATTGTATTAAAAAAAAATAAGATATTAAACTATCATTGGTCACATTATTATAACTAGAAGACGGGATATTTACCATGTTTCATGTTTCCATGTTGTTTGTTGTTGTGTTTGTTTTTGTTTTGTTTTTTGTTTTTTTCATGGTGCTTGCAACAGCGCCGAAATATCGGGAACTCAAAGAAAACAATAAACATGGTAAATATCCCGTCTTCTAGTTATATTAAAAAAAAATAGTGCCTAAATTGTAACTTTGTTTGACCTCCAATATCTCCGTAACTAGAACGTTCTGTGGTCCAGCCCCCGTAGCATGACCACCGTAGACAAGGATTTCTTTGACGGAAGAATCGACAAAATAATGACAGATAGTGCAAAGAAATCTGTCATTGTGTCGACACAATCTGTCATTTTGTCGATTCTGCCGTCAAAGAAATCCTTGTTTACGGTGGTCGTACTCCGGGGGCTGAACAAAACAATTATCGTAATGACGGGAAACAAGTGAATTTCTGCCTCATTAAGGATCTTTTTACCCGACTACGGCAAAGCCAAAAGGTAGGGTTATGATTTAATCAGTCTATGTAATTATGTATGTATGTATATAGGTATATATGTTTGTATTTACGTATGTTCCTCCGTAGTGCCTAAACTAAATATTCATCCGATTTTGATGAAGAAGGTGTCAATCGATTCGTTATTATGGTCCGGGTAACAAAGGCTACATTTTAACCGACTTCAACAATAGGAGAAGTCGATTTTATCTTGTAAATCCCGAATGTAATCAAAGCGTGAATGTTCTGTAGTCGGGTTTTTTAGTTGGAGTAGGTATACCACACAAATTCTTTTTTTATTGAAGTAAAAGGGGTTTGTGAGTAACTGGCCGTAGAAAACTGCAAAGAGAGAAGAGTGGGTAGGCTATGGGGAGACCTTTGCCCAGCAGTGGGACAAAATAAGCTAAGGAAAAGAAAAGGGTATTTTTACAAGCATTATGTCCATCTCCCCCACAGCACGTAGTGTTCGGCCTCACCGGCCTGATGCAGCTGTTCATCCCCGACGTGCCGGCCGAGCTCAGGACCCAGCTGCGCCGTGAGGCCCTCCTCGCGAAGGAGGCCAAATACGAACATGGACGACGGAGGCTCTCCTCTGAGTACAAGCAGCTTATCTCACAGAAGAGTGAAACTGGGCCCGGTGAGTTTACAATCTGTTTTTTTAGATTTTTGTTGTAAGTAATTCATTCATTAGTTTTACGAGTAGTATTTGCGAAACCTGAAACACGTGTCTTGTATTTTTATGTAAAGAATCTATGTACAAAATTTCATGTGTATCATGAAAAATCACAAAGTTATAAGCTTGTTCTGTTACCTAGTTGTCCGCACAAAAACGTGGTCACCACGCGGCGCGCCTGCGCACGCGCCTCCGGAGTTGTCTTGAGCTCATTGATAATAATAATTTGGCAGTAGGTGCCTAAATGATTGCGATAGGTACTTAGTATCGCTCGGTGTCAAACTTTTAGACTTTTTTAAATATTTCTGGGACAAAAAATATAACTTGGTTTAAAAATGATTATAATCGATTCAGTTACTTATTCTGAACAAACTATATTCAGGTTTTGCATATACTAAAAATAATGTTGTTTTTTTTCTTCCATACTTCTCTATTACTTGTCATCTCAGCAGTCACCTCCTCCCTAGCCTTCTTGCTTCCTTCACACCATACATCCATCGTTACTTTGATCTTCCTCTACTCTTAAAGTCTCTCGATCTCATTCATACTCAAAACTTTACTCGCGAAGTGACTGCAGAAGTACTGTAGTTGCCCATTCCAAAGCGTAGATCTCTTTAGAGAAGAGTGGGCAAGAAACTCCATGGACACTCTTTTCAATCAAAATTTCATTAATCAATCAAAACATTAATTATCACTTTTGACAAGTTAACATTTCACGATCACATGGCATCAGTAGCAAAGGCTTACAAATTTTTTTTCGGATGGGTAATCATCAAATGACCCCCCCCCCCCCCACCCCTCGCTCTGGGCGGAGCGGAAGGGAGTGTCATACTTCTACTGACTAAAACCCATCCATGTTCCTTCTTTGCCCTTTGTGTTCCAGGGCCGCGGTATCTCTTTCGAACAGTCCCGCAGCCCTGGCAGAAAGGCTTAATTCAGGCGATAAAGTTTCATACATCGGCCATTAAATCTTTTTTTTTAATGTACTTGTTCGCAGTAAGAAAGAGACTCCTATGAAAAGAAATACCCTTTTGTCTTAGAAAAGCTTATCTCAGGTACTAATATTAGTCTTTTGCGTCTTTTGCGCGACTGGGAGCTCTCAGCTTAGTTCGCGGCTCGCTAGCGAACTAGGTTGCTCTTTTAGTTCGTTAGCTCCCGTCTCGAACCAGAGATAGACACGTTCGCTCTCATTGTACTCGTAGTATTTTAAGAGTTAAATACTGAAACTGATACTTTTAGCTTGCGTCATCCCACTGTTGGGCAAAGTCCCATGACTTCTAGTTGTTTCGATCCAGAGCTTATGTGGACCACTGGTCATTGGTTATGTCCAGCTCGTCCCGTTATCTTCTACGGGGTCTGCTGCGACGCCTTCGGGCTGTGTCAGGGCTCCAGAAAATAGTTATTCAGGGCTCCAGAAAGAGGTTATTTTGGCCCACAGCTTATTGGGCATGCGGCAGACGTGGCCAGTCCAGTCCCACTTCAGCTTAGCGGCTTTTTGGGCAACGTCAGTAATTTGTGTTTTGGAGCGCAGTGTGGTGTTGCGTAAATGGTCGGTTAGTTTGATGCCTAGAATGCTGCACTCCATTGCACGTTGGAGACCTTCGTTTAAGAGTTAAATGACATTTTTTAATGTATTTATTAGTTTAATATAGAAATATTGATTTGTTGTAGTGTTTATTCTAAATATGTTAATAGTAGCTTCAACTTGTATATTAGGTAAATATTAGTATAATTGGTGAAATAAATGTATTCCTTATTTTAGTGAATAAAAGTGCCCTTTTCTACTTACGGAACTAGCTGGGGCGGTGCCGCGCTCTCTCTCTCTCTCGCTATTTCAAGTCGGTCTTTTCGAAGTCGAAGCTGTAAACGAAGGGATCTGGGTACTAGTTCTCTTAGTTCGTCTGTGGGAGCCTTCTTACGACCTAGTTCGTTCGCAAACTACAAAAGAATAAAATTTTGTAGAAATTTGAAAAAAAAGCCTGATTAAAAGACCTTGGACCTCGCGTTCAGCAGTCGCGCTTGCGACCAGGTCAGAAGAATACGTCCAATCAATACTACCTATCCATTAATCATAACTCCATGTATTTCAGAAAAGCCCACTGGCGCCGCCTGGCTCCGCCGCACCTCTCGAGCCTCAGATGGACTGGACGCCCACGTAGCGGTCTCACAACGACCTACATCACCCAAAATAACACACTGACAGTACACCCTCTCATAACGGTGAAGGAAAACATCGTGAGGAAACCGGCGTGTCCTAGAACCAAAACTTCGAAGACATGTGACATCTACCAACCCGCACTGGGTAAGCGTGGTGGAGTACAGCCCACTCTCTTAGAGAAAAGTTATGTGTCTCAGCAGTGGGCTCTTATAGGAAGATGGAAGGTAGACATTTGTAGGTTATAAGTAGGAATTGGATGGTAGCTTTTGGAAAATAGTAGGATTCTGGTCAAAGCTTGGTAATTGAATCGTGGATACGTAGAGAGAGGATTTTAATGGGGATTGTCCAGTTTCCAAAAATTGTGCTAAACGCAAAATCATTTCGAGGAATGAGGTCTCTAATCATTTATATCTCGTTAAAATGAAAAAAATACTCTATATTTATTTATATTTTTGAAGAAATAGTTTTTATAAAATATTATTTTTTAACAAAAAAAAAATATAATGTACCGGTTAGATTTTTTGGACAATGCCCATTTACAGACTACACTTTGACTTTGAAACATTGGCGTCGCATACGTATGTGAAGATTAATCGTATAGTACTAATTTTTGTGTTCGGATAAATATAATCTAACGTAATCTTCATATTTATCATTCAAATTCACTCAATTTAGAATACGGGTGTTATCTTTCGACGAACAATCTAATATCACTTCTACAAAAATTCGTATTTGGGGTAACGAACATTGCTAACAGACAGACAAACTTTCTGTGTGAGTGATTTAATTCACTGTTTTTTTCAGTCAAGAAATTGCAGCTGTTAAGAGTTCGATAAGTTCTAAACAGTCAATATCAAAAATCAAAGGGAAGGAAAGTAGGTACTCTAAATACTGGAGATAGAAAATTTTAAACGAAAAAAAGAAAATTCAAATGAATTTTCGAAAATCTTTGAATGCTGATATATTTCTTTTTAAAAATAAAGGGATGTTTCCTTTGAGTAAAATTTTCTATCTAGTGTTGTATTTAGTATACTTTCGCTCCAGGTGGCGTTGAAAAATTACACCCTGTATACATATAGATCTCCTATGACAAGTATGCGCTTCGGCAATCATCGTCTGTCTTCGGAAATACAAAAGCGAGATAAACAGAGAAAGCAGTAACAATTCTGGAAATAGGTACGGTGGCTTGTCGAATATCGGAACATATCAGGGCGGTGAAGAACAACGACACCCAAAAATCAGCCATAGCTCAGCATCTCCTGGAATCAGGATCGAACCACTGGATTGAGTTACACAACCACTATATCCCTAGACTCGTTAGAAAAGCTATTGAAATCACCAAATATAAGAACTTCAATCGGGAGGATGGGTTTCAACTGTCGAAAGCCTGGAAACCAGTGGTCCAGCTGTGTAAAAAGCGGAATAGTGCCGAAAAAAGTTCGCGAGCAGACACAGTGAGTTTCGTGTGTCGGGAACAGAATCGAGTTGTGAGTGACAGTGGTAGCGGTACTGAGTGCAAAAAACATACAAGAAACAGGGTAGACCGATTTGTCTGCTCATAAACACCCACCCGCAATAACTTCAGTTTATCCGTTATCATGGTGCTTGCAACAGCACCGAAATATCGGGAACTCAAAGAAAACAATAAACATGGTAAATATCCCGTCTTCTAGTTATAATAATTCTGGAAATACTTGACAATATGGTCAGAAAACAATAGATTAACAACGTGTAGGTATGTAAATTCAAAAACCATTTCAAATCTTTTCAATGACAGATGACGAGTTGCGACCGGATAATTTGTGCACTGTTACTAAATTTTGCCTCTTGTGTGAACACGAAGATTATCGAAGCGCATACTCTCTTTAGTTAAACTGTAATAGTGTGTGCAGCTAATCGAATTGATCCTAGGAGAAAGATCAAGAAATCGCATTTAAATGAACTATGATCTGCGTTTAGTTAAGTTAGTTTATCGTAAATGGATGGTTTTAGTAATCAAAGAATTTTAAGACATATTTCTGAGGGTCCAATTATTAGGTAAGTGTGACGCTATGAAAGTTAAATAAAAATTCTCAGTGAACATTTTAAATTCCTAGTGGTCTATGATGTTACTGCCTCGGACACCATGACTTTTCCTCCACTGCCTCGGACACCATGGAAATTCCTGCCGTAAGAGTGCAGGTTGGATTGCGCGGCTCGCTAGCATCTAGATCTCATCCGTCGTGCAATTGTCACCGCCGTAATGCCAGCTGTCTTAAAACCCAATGGCTTGGCACGCGTCGATGGAAAGAGACCAGATGGTATGCCCATAATGCCATGGAAGTTGGATAGGGTTTTGGTGTAATTTGCAACTTGCGTCGACACCCTTGCGCCATCCCATCTTCCTAGAACGGTAGACTGCGCTGTAGCAGCTGCTGCAGGTACTGCAAACCTCACACGGCGCAGATACAATAACTTAATTGGTAGTTATGTGTTTGGGGGTTTGGAGAACAGGGTGTAAAGTTCTTCATCCCCCATAGAAAAGGGAGGATCCTCCGACCAGACGGGTGTTTTGTCTGGTGGGCTACTGCCCGACAGTTGTTGTCGGGTTCTTCTATATAGTCTTTAAGTCGCGAATAGCTTTACTTGCGCGATGTAGGATTTAGGCGTATTTCGCAATTAGTTCATTGTCTGTGTCATAGATGGCGCTGTAGTACATTTTGTTCTATGTTGCTGTAGTACTCTTTGTAGTGTCGCTACATGTTTTTGAGCCGTTTGGAGTTGAACACTGACGGTCCGAGTGCCCGCCTAGTATTTCTGGATATCGCCAAGCTGTTGGTTGACTCTTCACGTGACCAGAGGGCTGGCTGGCCATGGAATCAGCATTGTCATCCAGCATGGCAATGCTGCCAGCCTTCTGACCACTTTTCCTTTTGACAGCGATGTAGACGAATTTTTTGACGCCCTCTAGTTTGTTTTCCTTTTTGATACTTTTACAAATTTGTATTTGATACTTTTATTATTTTAGTTCTATGATGTTGAATATATCAGATTCTTGCTTTTATAGTGTCACACTGCTCTAAGTCAAGTCGTAGATAGTTAATTTATTTATTGAATGTAATTGACTAATCGAGCCAAAATAAATGCTGGCATTTTTTCGAAATGGTCTCACTTACTTGCAAGATAGGTTAACTTTAACATAGCTGGGCTAATAAAAAAAGAGGGTTAACAAATCTGGGTTACCTACCGCTAGATATAGTTTACTATAATTGGGATAAAGTCATCTGAATAAGTGTTGTAAGTACTTTATAAAAAATATTTATTTTTCTTGAAATAACAATCTGAATGAATAAAATTATGGATACATTGTAAAGTCCAAATTATCCGTTCATTTTGTTGTAATTGCATACAATGAAAGTTGGATAAGGCATTTATTTGTAATTTTAAGGAATAAATATATTTTGATTAAATCTTGGTGTATAACGAGACGATTACATAGTCTTTATGGTGACTATATATTTTCAAGTAAATTTCATTTTCGGAAATAAAAGCTTGCAAGAGTCTTTTCGAGATCTTTGAGAATCGCACCCACAGCCAATAACTGGATTGGGTCGAAGTGGAAGCCGACTCCTCAAACTGTGTAACTGATCAAGTATATCTGGAATAGCTTTGATAGCCTAGTGGTGAACACGTCGGACTTCAAGTCATAGATCTCGACTACGAACCCAAGACATGCACCTCTGATTTTTCGAATTCATGTGCGTATTGTATAATTATCACTTGCTTCGGTGCTGGAAAACATCGTGAGGAAATCAGCATGCCTGAGAGATATTTCTCGACAGCATATAAAGCTCATTCAGAGGCCCATGTGCGGCATAAAAACTGTGACACCAGGTTAGATATTAACCACACGATAAAGAAAGAAGTATAGCTTAACATATATGGCCATTATTATACTCGTACATACGTAGTAAATTAAAGTGTCAAATGATAAAGCCAAGAACACATAATATTAGTCAACCTGAAACAAAGAAGAAGGATCAACACTCACCCACGTCCTACAGCATTGAGAGGTATTTCAAAAAAGATAAAAATAGGTATAAAAAGATGGTATATTTCCAAACTCCATCTTATAGTCTAACATATAAATAAAAAAATTAAAAAATGATGATGATGAATGTTTAAATTAGGTATGACACATATACACCTTATTCTCTTCTGTTTCTACACACTATTGTCTACATTTCTTTTTTTCACTTCTCCTTTTGCAGGTCTGCTGGCAGAAATTTCTTAGGAAATAAGCAGTACCTATGTACTCAAGTATTAAAATGTATTTTCCTGTGTTGCATTGTGTGTACATAAACAGTAAAATAAATAAAAAAATAAATAAATATAAAAAATGCTATGAAAATTAGTTCAGGGGAATATCTACAATGAATGTACTACAATACTACATGTTTATTATTTGAGAAATACTTAGCTATCTTGACTTGACTTCAATTATTGAGTTCCATCATCGAACAACAGAGGTTTTTTTTCACTTGTTCGACCACCGAACATCGAACTAGTGAGAATCTATCAATTTTATCTTTTCTCTAGAACGTGGGTTAATTTTGTATGAACGATGCTCCTTCTTCTTTACAATTATACATGGTGACAGTTTTGAAATATTGAAAATATTTATGTAAAATATCAACATAGTTAGGAGCCGGCTTAGCAGATGATGATATCACGGCAAATGACGATTTTATTATGATTTTATACTAACATTGTAATTCGGGTTTCTGAAAAAAGTGGCGGTCATAGATTGTGTGAGCAGGACGGTGTATATTTTCTACGAGATTTCTACATTGAGTCTAGTGTCATCTCGCTCTTGTGTTTTATAACCGTATTAATAGTCGTTCCCTTGCTACAGTTGTAATTATCTGAGCACACTGAATTATCATTAAAACTTGTAACGTGATATTTACCATGTTTATTATTTATATTGACTTCCCGATATTTTGGCACTGTTGCTAGCACCATCACGGATAAACTGAAGTTATTGCGGGTGAGTGTTTATCCATAGTATTACTAACGTAAACTTATCCGTATGTGATGGGATAAAAGAATATTTATAATTAAACAGTACGTTATAAAACCGAACTCCAAGCGAACGAAGTCGCAGCGCAACCGCTAGTAAAATAATAAAAATGGTAAATACGGGATATTTGTGTTTATATATTAATGATAATGTTAGTGACCACTAACCATGTCAGTTAAAAAACTTATTTCTTAAAATTCTAACAAAATACAAGGTGTCGTTTTTTGGTGCAGTGGGATTCCACCGCGATTATACATTTATGTAAAGCTAAGAATTACCAATGGTATGCACGTTACTATTTTGTGTAAGTTAGGGGGCGTCCATTAATTACGCGAGGCAATTTTGGCGATTTTTCGACCCCCGTCCGCGTCCCTAAGCTCACGTGAGATTTATCAAAAAGCGTAGTTTAGTGTAAATATTTTAATCTGTGCTTGATTGTGTTGGATTTATTTAAAAAATATTATTTGATTAATTATTTTCATTGAATAGTTATTATAAATTAATATAAACTGAAAAAATAATTATGTTTATTAAATAGAGTAAACTAATTATGTATATACATTATTAATTAAAAACTATTAAATAAACTAACAACAAACTATAAAAGGTCATAAAAAAAACTCCACCTCAACACTGTCAGCTGGTAATGTGCCCAAGAGACTGGCGGCGTTGCCACGCTGTATGGCAAAATATTATTGTGTAACCGTATTTGCCGAAACCTAACATACGTAATTTTTACGTGAGGATATTAGTGATAATATGAGTAATTTTTCTCACGTAGGGAGAGAGCTTTCTCGTGAGATTGGGTGAGATTCGGCTAGACGCCCTCTCCCCTAAACGCCTCACATAATTAATGGACGTCCCCTTAATGGCAAGATGCATTGAAACGGTAGGTTACTTGAATGTTAATCTATTGGATTAATGTTCACCCTTATACAGGGCGATTTCTTAAACGTGGACAATGCTTTAGGAGAGGATAGTATCTACTCATAAAAATGACCAACTTTTACTATGGGACCGAACATGAAATCGCGTAAAAAATATCAGCTGGTCCATACATTATTTGGTCGCGTAACTCGAAAAGTTGGTGTGCGTTACGATTGCTCCGCCATGTTATCAAAACAGAAAAAAACTTCACCAAAAAATTTGTCGTAATTTGTCAAAATCGAAGGGTACAAACCAAAAATTTGTCAAAGTAGAAATAAAGAAGTTATAAGGGTTTTAAGTTAGCCGCGCGAACGTAACGTGGAGGATTGCGCGGCCATAGAGATCTCAGCAACTACTTGGGTTAGAGATCTAATTCTTTTTGTCAATTGAAGACTGAATTTGTCAAAAATTGTCGGCACAGCACTGCAGTTTTTTTTTTAATATTTCGTAGTTAGTAGTCCCACAGTAAAAAGTTGCACCTATTTATGAGCACTTCACTCCCTTAAAGTGTTGCCAACGTTTAACCGATCATTCTGTATATAAACAAACTTTTTCGATACTTAAAATTTAGAAAATGTATCTGTGTATGTCCCAAAATAAATGTGATATTAGTTAATTTCACTATACAGTAAGAAAATAATCTTTATTAATAAGTTTTATTGTTATCTTTCTGTGGTCAAATACTCAATTTTCTTAATTAAATTATAAATGTTTCAAATATTATCATTTTGTTTTCTTTATTATCTAATTCCAATTTCCTTATCCTACAATAATCAATCCTCAATATCCTTTATTAATCTGGTGAAGCTCATCATACAATAAACACTTGAACTTTAGTTCATACGGAAAATCAGAGAACTATAACTTCAAAATGGGTAGTTGATATTAAAAGAAACCAGGATTCGAAGTGATAATTATCATTTATAATGACAAAAATCATAAAGCAATAATTTATAAACTTCACGTGTATCCGAACGCGATTTGACTCTTCCGCGCATATCCAAACGCGTTAAGTGTCAATTAAAAAACGGTCACGATCTATGTGTTTTATAAATCAACAAACTGATTAAAGAAATTAAGTTCTGAATAATAATCAAAGAAAATAATTATCTTGATAATTTCAAACAATTGTTTTGTTATTTAAATAAAAGATGGCAGATCACGTATTATTCTAATAAAAACAAGACCTTATAATAACGCTATCTTAAAATTTGCCCGTTTAAATTAGAGAGGTGTTTGTCATTTCATGTACATTTATTTTAATTCACTAATTTCATAGTACATACTTAAATATTCTACTCGACAATAGATGGCGTGCGATTAAAAGTAGCTGTCAAGATAATAATGCCATTTCGACGTCTCCCCATCCATAAGAGCAGCGGTGGCCCAGTGGTGGCGGCCCCGACTTACAAACAGTAAGTCGTGGGTTCGAACCCAGCAGGCGTATTACTTTGTGTAATTTATTTCATCACCACTGCTCTCAAAACGGTGAAGGAAAACATCGTGAGGAAACCGGTATGTCGTAGAACCAAAAATTCGAAGACATGTGACATCTACCAACCCGCACTGGGCCCGCGTGGTGGATTATAGCCCATTCCCTCTCATAGAGAGGAGGCCTGTGTCCCAGCAGTGGGAACATTATAGGCTGATTATGCTTATGCTTATGCCATCCATAAAGATAGGGGATTATTGACAGCTAGCTACCTGCGACAACATTTTATAGCAAGTAATTCAAAACATTTTTGAATTGGACCCTAAAAAGAATATTGATAGATCTGTTTTTTTTTTATTTAAGTTAAGAAAACAATACATGCATATTTCTTTTATTCACTTCTCTAACATGTTATTTACATTTTTAAATATTCCTATACAAAAAAATATAAAAAATAGTAGCCCACCGGCATCGAGAACAGGGTCCGGGCTACCGGTGGTCAGGGCTCTTGAGAGAGGTACCTCCTAACAATACGCGCTGTGTCCACAAGTACTGCTTATGCTTATTTCCTTTATTCATTCTTTCTCTTATCTAATACATTTTTAAATATTTTTACAAAGAAAAGTAAACAAAACATTTAAAAATATAAAAAATAGATGGCCCATCGGCATCAGGAACAAGGTCCAGGTTGCCGGTGGTCAGGGCTCCAGAGAGAGGAACCGCCTCACTATGCGTGTCCAGGAGTACTGCTTTCTGAATCAAGCCCTTGACCCAGCCGCGCAATGAGAGCCTCCTAAGGTGTTGGTCGAGGCTCTCTGCTATTAGTCCATTAACCGTAACGACTATCGGTACAATGATTGCAGAGTCCACGTCCTACATGTCGACAACCTTATGCTTATTATTATTATATTACAGTATTTAACTTAACTTCCATGTAAATAACTATTAAACGCCCTATGGGCGGGACATAGCTTATCACAATTTGATTATTTAAAACATGTATTATGTACCTACCTATGATCCACAATAAAGATATTGATTGATTTATTGATATTCCCCGTTGGCGTATTTTATTGTCAAGAATGAGGTACTGCTCCAGCCGCTATAACGGTTAAGCTATTTTTGTCTTTATCGTTTGAATCTTAATTTATTTTTGTCAGATTCTATGATATTAATCAATAAGAATAAGGGCATTAGTATGACGGGCACTTTGGTGTGGAACACTCTACTAAATGAAACATGGTCGAGGCAATTACGTCCCAAGTCGCCAAATTATTTTGGTAAGTACTTGAAATTAATTGAAGTAATACACCAACTAATAGACGTGAGACGAGATCGAGGCATGGAGGAGCTCGTGGATAAAAAGTAACAGCCGCCGGGGTCGATCTTTAGGTTCATCGAGCTTGCCTAAGTTGGTCCGTGGATGAGTGACGACCCATTACATATCGAGTTTCCTCCATACCTCGGAAAGCAATTTGAGCCGTTGGTCCCGGCTGTCATTTGTAGATCTTTGACATTCGTTACAGGTAGTCAGTGACCAGAAAGTCTGACAACTTTTCTTACCAAGGGGTATCGTATTACCCAGTACTAACCAGGTTGTGAAGGTCAGATAGGCAGTCGCTCCACGTAAAATACTGGTATTTAGCTGCACCCGGTTAGACTGGAAGCCGAGCCCACTATAGTTGGGAAAAGTCTAGGCAGATGATGATGAAAATAACTTTACACCTTTTTAAAGGGATAAGCAGAGATGTCGATGCACTCACATTCGGGGATCAATAATAATTCATGGGTCCCTTAATGGGGTCTCTCTATTGGAGATTGTTTTGCGATAAAGATTTATCATTATGATGAGGACCACTTCTGTGGTTCAAGTCACATTTTCCATTAAAAACGTGAATCAAATCCTATGTACAAAACAAAATGTATCTAATATGAAGTAAATTGTTAAGTCCTCTCATTTCGTTGTACCTAATAGTTTTTTTAGAAGTACATCTTGAATTTTGTTAAAAACAAGTACACTATGTGAATTTACGCTAGGTACTACCTACAGATTAAAGAAAAAACTAAATGAACAACAATTTGAATGTTTGATACATTTTATTATTTGAAAGGTTAGATTGTCCAATTATTTTCTCTCAAATCGCCTTGATATAAAATAATAAAATAAAAAAAAAAAAAAAAAAAAAATTTATTGTCTCATTATGTTTACAAACGTAGATGAAGCCTTGAACCCCACAATAGGATTCCCTGTGTTGTGGGGTCCAGTCTCTTTCAATCCATATTCAGATGGTACAGTTACAAAGACAATACTTTTAGGTAACTAAACTATAATTAAGTTTAACAAAATTTCATTAGTTTGGGTAGAGTGTGGTGTAGTAAATGTAGTGTGGGAAGTGTAGTGCGGTATTTGTAGTGAGTGTAGTAAATGTATAGGCGTGGGTGTGTGAGTGCATGTGAGAAGGGTAAGAGTGGTTGCAAGTGTTAGTGTGATACTTACTCGTATACCTATGCGCTTATGACATTATCTTTAACACGTCCTCTGTTTTTTCATAATCCAAATTAAGTAGCCAAAGGGAGGGGAGATTGCTTTATGTATATGTGGCTATTTAGCCACAAAATAAGAATTTTCTCTGGACGCTTTCAACGTGCACGTCATTCTACGTCGTTCTGACATAAACATATGTATAATCTCAACATGAATATGCGAGTGTGGAGCCCCACCACAAGAAATGCCACACCTTCTCTCCTGCCCGCCGTGCACAACAAACTGCACCCCCCAGGACTTGAATGAGGAAAAACAAGAAGAAGAACATGAATGATGATACCAAGTTTTTTTTACACTAAGTAGGCTCGCGCTTGACCGCAACTCGCCTGATGTGAAACGATGACGGCCTAGGGTGGAGCACGCTTGCCTAGAAAAACCCGTTTCACTCAAGTAACAGATTTGGTAACAAAATTTAGATTTAAGAAAGTGTCCATGGAGTTTCTTGCCCATTCTTCTCCATAGAGATCTACGCTTTGGAATGGGCAACTACAGTACTTTCACAACTTATTATGCCGCGTGACGTCCCAGTCGGCTTCACCTTCATCTTTTTGACAATTCAAAAAAGTGCCTGTAATGGTCTAATTGATCGTGGAGAGGATCCGGCAATTGGGTCTCGAGGTGGCACTGCACAAGTCCGAGGCCATGTGTTTTCATGGGCCTCGGAATGCGCCACCGTCGGGATCCCTACTGACGGCGGGAGGGGTTTCCATCGGCGTCGGGTCGACGTTGAAGTACCTAGGACTCGTCCTCGACAGCCGGTGGAACTTCGTGGAGCACTTCCGACGTTTGGCTCCCAAACTGGAACGGACAGGGGCTGCCTTCAAGCGGCTCTTGCCCAACCTGAGGGGTCCAAACGCCTCCTGCCGGAGGCTATACGCGGGGGTCGTGCGGTCCATGGCTCTTTACGGGGCCCCGGTGTGGGCGCGTTCTTTGAGGCGGCAAGCCGCCCACTACCTGAACGCGCCCCAAAAGGTAATAGCCATAAGGCTAATCCGGGGGTACCGCACGATCTCCGGCGAAGCGGCTAGCCTCCTTGCCGGATTGCCGCCATGGGATCTGGAGGCGATAGTCCTCGCACGCCTGCACGAATGGCGCGCGGAGGCACTACGTCGGGAGGAAACTCCGCTGCCGCGGCAAATTGCCGCTCAGCGGACAGACCTCCGGCGTGATCTCATGGCGACATGGAGAGAGCGACTGTCGCAACCCCGTGCAGGGCACGCCACCATAGTGGCGATAAGTCCCCTCTTTGAGGAGTGGCTAGAGAGGCGCCACGGCGCCCTCACCTACCGCCTGACGCAGGTCCTCACCGGACACGGTTGTTTCGGGAGGTTCCTGCACCGAATCGGGCGGGAGGAAACGCCCGGGTGTTTCCACTGCGAGGATCGTCCGGAGGACACGGTGGAGCACACCGTGGAGGTTTGCCCCGCTTGGGCGGAGCACCGCCGTGTCCTCGTAGCGGCGATTGGCGGCGGCGATCTCTCGCGTCCGGCCTTGGTTCAAGCCATGGTCCGGAGCGAGAGGGAATGGGAAGCCGTCACCTCCTTCTGCGAAGCAGTCATGCTAGTGAAGGAGGTGGCGGGACGTGAGAGGGAAAGAACCTCACGTCCCAGTCGCCGCGGGAGACGCCCTGGGCGTTGGGGGTCACGTGGTGGCTCCCGGCCACCGTAGGCGCGGGCCTGTGGACGGCGAGTTATGGGCTAGCTCGCCGTCCGGCCGTCTTATGACGACAGGCCGTGTCGACGGCGCGTTCGTGTTCCACGTGCGCCTCAAAGAGATGTCAGCAAATAAGTAGGGGTCCGCAAGGACCGATGCCTGCCAGGGCTGCGGGACTGTTCGAAAGAGATACCGTGGCCCTGGAATACAAAGGGCAAAGAAGGAACATGGATGGGTTTTAGTCAGTACAAGTCTGACACTCCCTTCCGCTCCGCCCAGAGTGGGGGGGGTCATTTGATGATTTCCCATCCGAAAAAAAAAAAAAAAAAAAAAAAAAAAAAAAAAATGGTCTAATTGAAATAAATGCTCATAATTCATGCGCGATGACTGAAAAATTGTTTGGTAATCGGTTTTCGTGGTATGGGCACGTGATGCGGAGGAATGAGCAAAAAGTCGTGAGGAAAGTTTTGAGTATGACTGTGGATGGGTTTAAGAGTACAGGAAGATCAAAGAAACGATGGATGGACTGTGTGTAGGATGATGTGGTAAGAAATAGGTGTCTGATGAGATGACAAGTAATAGAGAAGTATGGAAGAGGACATGCTGCGCCGACCCCAAATGAATTGGGATAAGGACAGGAGAATGATGCTGCTTTGAGTTCGATTCATATATTCGTTTATTTCTATAAGTATCTATAATGTAGACACATAACAACATAAATGTATCTATAGAAATGTAAAACAAGAAGTAAGTAATTATAAATTATCCGCATTTTAAGCAAGACAGACAGATATTACAAATTGTCGCGTATCGCAGGGTCAGCAGAGGTCGCGCTTATCATTATTTATCTATTTAACGTTACTATAATCTGTTGGTGGACAAACTATGACAGTATTACTTCTCGGAAAGATGTTTTTTTTTTATAAATCACGTTTCTACGTATCTGGCAACTAACCAATACTGTTACTGTTAGCCTGTGTCATCCCACTGTTGGGCAAAGGCCTCTCCTCATGATTTCCAAATTCTTCGATCCAGGGTCAATGTGGGCCACTTGGTCGTTGGTTTTGTCCAGCTTGTCCCGCCATCTCCTGCGAGGTCTACCGCGTCGCCTTCTGGCTGTGTCAGGCCTCCACATCGTTGTTATTTTGGCCCACAGCTCATCGGGCATACGGCAGACATGGCCAGCCCAGTCCCACTACAGCTTAGCGGTTTATTTGGGTAATTTTTATTTTGGAGCGCAGTGCGCTGTTGCGTACATTGTCGAAACCATTATGACACAATTTCTTAAAAAAACAAAACACGTTTTCAGTTTTTTATTATAATATAACATCACGCTTGTTATCCCTGAAGGGTTAGGCTGTTTAGAGGCATACCTGATAGTTACACCCACATTTCACCAGTTATGTTTAAGTCCCATGTAATAGAGGGTGAACCTATTGCCATCAACGGAGCACAAATCCAGGTTCCGTGGCTACTACTGAGAAATTCCTGATGGAAAAACCCAATAACTCTTTACCCGACCAGGAAATCGAACCCAGGACCTCATGCTCCACTAGACCAACAGTCTTGTGTTTTTTTTTGTCTTACAATCTAAGAAATATTCCGTCTAGTTTACAAGACCCCGCACGCGTAGTATGACCACCGTAGAAACGGGTTTTGTCGACGGAAGAATCGACAAATCGACAGATTTCTTTTGTTGATCTGTCATTTTGTCGATTCTTCCGGCGACAAAACCCGTTTCTACTGTGGTCAAGCTACGCGAGCTGGAGGGTGGGAGCTACAAGGGCTCTATGTCATTTTTTTAATTTCTGATCTGTCGCTAATTGCCATAAACCTGGCATTTACGGGGGATAAAGATAAAGTTAATTTATTTGTTAAAAGTTTGCAACATGTTTACACACAAATTGAGCATGCAAGATCTTAGTGAAGGAGGTAGGGTAGGTCCCAGTAGCGAAGGGACAATTTTTGTTAGAGGTAAGCCGAAGTACATATCTTTATCTGATTATATTATTTGTCTATAGAATACTGACGGTGCCATTTTTCAAAGGGAATCCGGTAGGAATCGACTTGTATGGAACCTTCGCCACTGGTAGATCCGTACATGTTTTACCTGGTGAGGTGTACGATTTTATTTTTTACAATTATACAGAGTACGGCAAGGGGGATACTGAGAAATGCCTGGTGGAAAACCTTAATAACACTTTCTAACGACCCGGAAATCAAACTGAGGACAAGACGGAAGATTGCATCACAATACCTCTTATTATTTTTGACATAGCTACTAACATCAACATGTTAGCACCCCACAAAAAATTGCCCATAGATCACAGAGATCAACATAGACGTCACAGAATTAAATAAAAAAAAAAAACCTTGGTTATTGTTGTTTAGTTTTTGCTCAATGCACGTGAATATTTTGCTTTTTTGTTTCATTTACACTTCTATAAGCATTATATGCGGTAAAACCTGTAATTTTGGATGCAGTAGTAATTTTCTGAGCTACTGACACGATTATTCCAAAATTCTTTCTTTTTCGTGTGGCTAGTGCCTAACCTGGTGTCAGAGTTTTTATGCCGCCCATGGGCCTCTGAGTTGGCTTTACATGCATGGTTTTTAATTCCAAATTGACTTAAATAAAAGATACAAGTTAAAAAATAATATTGATTGGTATTCAAATTAAAAATAAAGTTGTATTAAAAAAAAATGTGATATAATAATAATAAATAAAATAATAATAAAAATTGTTTATTTATCCAAGTAATACACACAGACACATAGTTCAAAAATAAGGTGGCAGAAATACAGTAAAAATAATGAATACAGTTTTTGTGCACCGAAGATTTAAGTCTACAAAAGTCTATGCATACAAAAATAATAATGAACCCTGTCTCTTAAACTAGGAGACCTGTATCTTAAGAGACAGAGATCGGACAAAAATATTAATTCAGTAAAACTGAACACAAGAGTGAAAGTGTGGTCTACCATTTTAATGCATATTAATAATAACCAGAAAGAAAAAAATAAAAAATAAATAAAAAAATTAAAAAAAAATGTGTGAGTGTTGAGGGGTGGTGTGTGTGACATGGGTGTGTGGGTGTGTGGGAAGGCAGTGGGAGTGTGTGCCGATGTATATGTGTGTGTGTGTGTATAATTGTGTATATGTGTTTGAGTATTTGTGATATTAGTTGAGGTTTATGATGTCAAGCGATGTAAGATAGTAAAGATTCTGTTTTGATATAGTCCTGCAATATGAGCCAGTTCGAGGTTTTAGATTTGACACTAAATTTATTTAGGTCTATTATATTTAATTCTTTCTGTATTTTTTTAAAAACTTGATGGCTTAAGACATAGAAATGACGTCTTGCAAATGAGGTTTTGTACTGTACACCTGGGGGAACATATGTACGCTTTCTTGGATCAGATAGAGGTAAACGGGCATGTATCCTCAGGACAGATTGGAGAATAAAGAGCTGCCGAACCGTCAGTACTTTGCAATCAGCGTAAAGTTGCGTTGAAGGGTATCTGTAGGGTTTCCTTAGCATAACTTTAAGTACAGCTCTTTGCGACCTTTCTGCGCGGAGAAGATGAGTCTTCGCTGCTCCACCCCATACAGTTATACAGTAGCCAATAATCGATTGGCATAATGTATAATACACCATTTTGAGAGTGTCAATACTGGCGGATTCTCGGAGAGATTTGAAGATGTGAATAAGACGCAGTGTTCGAGTAGTTAGTGTATCGAGTTGTTTGTCCCATTTTAGTCCATCGTCTATATGCACACCCAAGTACTTAACACTATCAGCTCTAGAAATAGAAGGGCATGAGCACGACATTGACTGATTCTGGCAGGAGTGAGCCGTTATCGTGAAACTATTTGTAGGTTTGTTGTTGCACCGGATTGCAAAGGGTAAGTAGTAGGTTTTTTTTAGATTTAATGTTAGCAGGTTTAGGTCAAGCCAGTTCATCATTGAAGACAGTGCAAATTCCGCCTTTCGTTTCACGTCTTCCCACGAGGACCCATCAACCAGAATCGCTGTGTCATCTGCATAAGCATAGATCTTACAAGCTGGTATTGACATTCTACAAAGGTCATCTATGTATATTTGAAAAAGTGTGGGGCCTAGAATGCTTCCTTGGGGGACACCGTATAGCACCTCCTCTTCATCACTGTAGCTAGAACCAATCTTTACCAGCTGGGTGCGATTCCTCAGGTAATCTTTGAAAATTTCCAGAGCTATGCCACGTACACCCAAACACTCTAGCTTGGAAATTAGTTTGGGGACAGAAACTGTGTCGAAGGCTTTTGACAGGTCCAAGAAAATACCAAGGCACTTTGTTCTACTGTCCAGGGACTTAACAATAGATTGCGTTAAATCCAATACTGCGTCTTCAGTGGAGACTCCAGACCGAAAGCCGTACTGATTACCCGCTATAATTTCGTATTTATCGAGAAAGCTTCTAAGATTTTATTTGAATAAATCTTGTCATTTTAGTCACTAATTCCACTTTCGGGCTCATTTACGGTGGGTACAGAAAGCAATTTTAGGACATCAGGATCTAGAGGAATCCGTTTTTCCTTCATTATAAGCCTTAAGCTGGATATGAAGGGGTCTGATGATATAAGTAGCCTATTAAATAGGTCGGTATTTTTGTCTTGTGTGCCGTCGAGAAATATCTCTCAGGCCTGCTGATTTGGTTGCCTCACGATGTTTTCCTTCACCAAAGCAAGTGATATTAAACAATACGCAAATTAATCCGAAAAATCACAGGTCCGAATCTTGGGTTCGAACTCGAGGCTATGACGTGGAAGTCTGACGGTCACTTCACTAGGCTATCACTGCTAATGGGAAGCTTCATTATCCCCAACTACCACAGGTTTTTTTTTTTTTTTAACAGGACTATAACGCGAGCGGTCCCCGGCAAAAGCTAGTTCAATTTCATTTACGTAATACGGAGTGATGACTTCAATAGTCAATTGTTTCTTGACGGAAAAACTTCGAAGGGGTCAACTGAAATAAGAAGTAAATGTACGAATAATGTACAATAATGAATAGTATAGTTTTTTTGGTCTACCGGGTGTAAACAGACCCTTCACATATCCGTCAACCAAGCATTCTGTACATCAAACTAAGTAACTTTACGCAAAAATTATTGCTGGGAATTGACTTTTTTTTTGGGGTGAAAAATCACGTTTTACGGTAGGACTCGAAGGAAAGCACTCGTAGCATTGTGCTGATGAATGGATTGAATAATACGAGGGTCGTGGAGGTGTGTAAAGTAAAAATCTTACATGTATTTAAAAAAAAAAACTTGTGAAAAAGTTGGAACTTTGACCCCCAATATCTCCGTAACTAGAAGGTTCCCAGGTATGATCTAGAACAAAAAAAATATCGCAGTGACGGGAAGAACAAGTGCCTTTCGTTTATGTTAAGGGTCTATTTACACCATTTATACTCAAAAGCGCGGGAGTTTGATGACATTGTTAGGACGTGACGTTTGTACTTACCAAGGCCATTTAAAGCAGTACAAACTGCAATTCGCAAGGAGCTACTGCAGGCTAAGTAATAAGACTTATTTTTAAATGCACATCAAAAAACTTATCACCCGTCAATTTATTTAAATCAATCAAATATTTTTTACATCAAAATGACTGAATGCATATTAAATTTTCCAGAGCGTATACATACGTAATACTCACACATATAACAAAATATTTTTGCAACATGTATTCATCGTAAAAACGGCATTGCGGCAAGCAGAACATAGGATTCAAGAGCGAGCGAAGCGAGCTCGGGTCTTGTGGCATCCCGAATCGGACAGCTTAGATTCGAAGGGGGTGGTGGGGTCTAGTAAGCTAGCGAACTAAGACCGTCATCCACTTCGTGTTAGGTTACTTATTACTAAGAACCGTGCAGACAGAAATAGGAGCCCCGCACAGCGGGGCTACATTAACTCGGTTTCACTTAAATCAATTTATTTATGCAATATGCGTTAAAATAATAGAAACTTTGTTTAAAAAAAAGAATTACCAAGGTTATTGTGGGCTATAGTTATTATTATAGACGCGTTCATAAAAAAGCTCCGTTTTTTCAACTAATAGCAATGCATCACGAACTCAAATTGTTGTTAAAATAATAAAATATTTCGAGGTAAATATTTTGCTGTGCAATCAGTATTTTTGATAAGGTTTAATATAAAAAAGGATTTTTTTTTAATTAGGTCCTGTTAAATACTAGCCTAATAATAATAGTTGCGCAGGTTGATCTTCAAGGTTAGGCTGTCTTTGACGTGGTCAATCTATCAACCGTTGAACATCCATAACATAGCATGATCGCTCCGTGATCCAGAAAGCATGTTAAAAAAAAATCAGCTGTACCATACAATTTGACCGCGTAGGTATTCCATTTTTGTACGAAACAGGCACAGACAGACATATTTCTACGATCAGAATGATGTACTGAATACATGGTACCCGTTTTAGCGTCAGTGTCCCATCCACCCCGTATATCCGTGGAGGAGCGTTAAAAGCTTTGCTGTCAGTACGCAGGAAATTGCAACAACACTACCTGATCTAGGAATCGATCCCAAGCTCTCATGCTCTGCATTAGCTCTTCTGACCTTTAGGCGAACAAAGCAGTCAAATGGGAACTTAGGTACTGATCAGTAATTGCCCCGGGCAAGAATATAGTCAAGAATATAGTCCCACTGCTAGGCAAAGGCCTCTCCTTTCTCCTTCTAAACCTCTCTGTCCTGTGCGATATCTGGCCATGTTCGCCCCGCAAACGAGATCAGATCGACACACCACCTTCGCCGTGGTCTACTTGGACGGCGATTTCCTCCGACTGGCGTCAGTGGATGACGATCGTTGCCCATGTCTCCGGGCGCATTCCTGCTACGTGGCCAGCCCACTCCCACTTCAGCTTGGCTGTTTTTTCTCCAACATCTGCTACTTGTTAACCTCCTTTCATTCACTCTCCACAAGATCAAACCATCTTAGCATACTCTTTTAAATTTGTTTACTAGTCATCATTATCATCGACACGACGAAGAAGAATCATCATAATTCTCCAACCCTTCTCCCAATTTATTTGGCGTCTGCGCAACATGTCTTAGTCTTCCTTAGATCTCTAGCATCATCTCATTATTTTACATTGAATATGCACATGACCTACAAGTCTATAATTATTAGGTACTCGGTAATTTTTCTCAGCCAGTCTCTAAAATCGTCTTGTCATCTCCGGTAATTAGAAATCTACCATCATTGTAAATTGATTGTTGTCTACTTTATTCGTAGAAACGATACATAATATCACGACTACCTCGATGAAATAGATAGTAAGGTAGACTATAACATGGTGACGATAAACTGGTAGGTACCAAGCATCATAGCCTGGCCCATCGCCGCAAAGTTGCATGTCTGTCCGTCTTTTACAGACCGTACTTCGGTGAGTGCCCAAGAGCTCCACGTGCTCATTCCTCCATCTCCCTTCTTCCATCGGGAGTCCAGACGCACTGCAGATTATCACATACACATTAGCACGAAGCGCTTTGCTACATCGTTTATCACGCGCACAGCCAAGGAGTGGAATTCCCTGCCTGCGTCGGTGTTCCCAAGTTCATATGACCCCAATCTATTTAAGTTGCAAGTTAATAGGCTTCTTTTGGGTTAGCTCGTTTCATCTTCGACCTGATCTCTGTCCTCAGGACTAGATAGAGGTTAAGAGTAGGCCCATTTACTATTAAAAAAAAACATACAAGCCTAAAAGATTGGCTTACTATTACAGCCTGTTTGCCTTATTGTTGGACCCTAGGCACGCCACTGGTAGACATATTTCACCCAGTTATGATTTAAACGAGAGCAGCTATAGCCCAGTGGTGGCGGCTCCGATTTACGAACAGTAAGTCGTGGGTTCGACCCAGGCAGGCGCATTACTTTGTGTAATTTATTCCATCACCACTGCTCTCAAAAACGGTAAAGGAAAACATCGTGAGGAAACCGGCATGTCCTAGAACCAAAAATTAGAAGACTTATGACATCTACCAACCCGCACTGGACCTGTGTGGTGAATTACAGCCCACTCCCTCTCATAGAGAGGAGACCGTATGACCCAGCAGTGGGAACAATATAGGCTCATTATTCTATGGTTTAAACTAAGGCCAAACTGAGTGAATCCCGTATCGGCTGCTGGACAAAATTCGCTCACTCTGATATGTCAACTAACTTGTATAAAGGAGTTCAAACTGGCGCGATCACACTCGCGTTACGTCCTAATTATCAAAGACCTATTCAAATCTAAGCGGCATTCGCTGCCGCTGTGGGTAGAAGTACACACCGCGTGGGTTTCGCTCAGGTATTTAGTATCAAGTTCCGCGGCTAGAGCGACCTGAGCGGTATTCGCTGCCGCCGTGGGTAGAAGTGCATAGAGACGGTAGCGAAATCCTCTGTGTGAACAGTTCTATTACCGCATACCCATTTAGTTTTCTCTACCGCAGACGATAGCGAATACCGCTTACGTTTAAAGAGGCCTTAAAAGAATTTGTGTGGTACTCGTATACAACAACTAAAAAACCCGACTACTGAAAAATAACGCTCTAATTAAATTCGGAGGGTTTACAAGGTAAAATCGACGCCTCCTATTGTTGAAGTCGGTTAAAATGTAGCCTATGTTCCCCGGGTCATAATAACGAATAGATTGACACCTTATTCATGAAAATCGGATGAATAGTTTAGGCGCTACGGAGGAACATACGTAAATACAAACATAGATACATAGATTGCTAAAATCATGACCCTTCCTTTTGGCTTCCGTAGTCGGATAAAAACAAACCATGCGCGCAGTCGCGGTCTACTCGGGCGCAGTTAGAAGCATGACTAGCAAGCATGTCTGACATCCAGCACATGAAAATTCAGGCGGGATAGTCCCCTGCAATGCATGGATGTGTGGCTGATTAACAAATGAACCACACAGGTATCGTAACAAACCTCTCTGCACTGAACAATGCAGACTAAAATTGGCTCAGCTGTGTCGTTCAACAAAATGATGGATGGAGAGGGAGAGGAAGACCAAGGAAACGATGGATGGATTGTGTGAGGAATGATATGAAAGAAAAAGGAGGAAACGATAGCGTGACGGTTGACATTGGAAAATGGAAGAAAAAAACGTGTTGCACCGACCCCAATCAACATGGAACAAGGGCTGGAAGGTGGGACGTGAGAGGGAAAGAACCTCACGTCCCAGTCGCCGCGGGAGACGCCCTGGGCGTCGGGGGTCACGTGGTGGCTCCCGGCCACCGTAGGCGCGGGCCTGTGGACGGCGAGTTATGGGCCAGCTCGCCGTCCGGCCGTCTTATGACGACAGGCCGTGTCGACGGCGCGTTCGTGTTCCACGTGCGCCTGCCAGGGCTGCGGGACTGTTCGAAAGAGATACCGTGGCCCTGGAACACAAAGGGCAAAGAAGGAACATGGATGGGTTTTAGTCAGTACAAGTCTGACACTCCCTTCCGCTCCGCCCAGAGTGGGGGGGGTCATTTGATGATTTCCCAACAGGAAAAAAAAAAAAAAAAAAAAAAAGGGCTGGAAGGTAATGAAGTGAATTGTCAAATAAAACTGGGTCAGCTGTGTCGTTCAACAAAAACACAAAGATATTTTCTAACAAACAACAGAGATAGATTCACAATTCAGTTCTGTCACTGTATGAATAAATCCAGTAGACCAACTAGGTCCTTTTGCGTAAGAGTGCTTACATACAGAAGCAGGTTACGGGTTCAGGTACGGGCGGGTCGGTACCGATCGGTGCAGGTATTAATTTCTATGTTTTAAGCCCTATCATAAAACGGTTGACTGTAGAGAATGCCTTGTGGCATTAAGTCGCAATATCACTATTGTACATGAAGTTTAAATAAATAAATAATAAAACTTGATTCATCACACCAAAAAAAGCGCATTTTCCTTTTTTTTTTCTAATTTAGAATAGTTCAATTCACTTTGCAAAGAAAAGTGCGTAATCACTATTTAAGTCAGAATAAATAGCTCTCTCTCTATTAGAAGTCGAGTCACGGTAATTATTATTAGGTTTCTCGTTTTTAATTTTGGTATTTGTTAAAATATGTATAAGTTTATTTTATTTGTATATAAGTATTAGTATCATTATAAGTGCCTAAATAAATTTTCTATAGAAAAAAGCTATTTTTATATATTTATTTTGTACCCTATCACAATGTTTTCTTATTTAACCCAAAGGTTGACTGGTAGAGAATGCCTTGTGGCATTAAGTCCACCTATGTATCACTATTGTACATGAAGTTTAAATAAATAAATATGTTATCTTATGCGCTCACTTATAAAGAAACAGGTTTAAACTTATTATAACTAGAAGATGGGATATTTACCATGTTTATTGTTTTCTTTGAGTTCCCGATATTTCAGCGCTGTTGCAAGCACCATGATCACGGATAAACTGAAGTTAGTGGTGGGTGTTTATGAGCAGACAAATCGGTCTACCCTCTTTCTTGTTCGTTTTTTGCACTCAGTACCGCTACCATTGTCACTCACAACTCGATTCTGTTCCCGACACACGGAACTCACTGTGCAGGTTTAAACTTGTCGGTGCCGACTACCTGGAACGAGTCATACGGGTTCAAGTTATATGATCAATACGGACAAGTTTAACTGTTTCTGTATGCAAGTTAACGCTGGACCGAGCGGTACCGACCCGCACAGATTTGTCTGTACCGGAAACCTGCTTCTTCATGTAAGCACCCTATCGCGGGTGACAAATAAAATGGCACGTAAAACGTAACCACTTTTCTCGATTCGTCAGCCCTGGTTTAATGGCTAGTAATCTATTAAATTAAGCATGCTTCTTGCTTTTGAGTCGATTACGACCACAATATACACAGATATACCTAGATAACGCTAGTACCACGATCCGTATAAAACTAAGCGTGCCATTTTTTGGCAGCCTACTACGACGTCATACGCACTATTTAGTTACTACACAAATAAGTTACTATGCAAAATAGACAACGTTTTTGTTGTTTTGACATGGAAAGAAAAATTCTAGTGCGAGCAGGGTTTGAACCTGCGACCTTCCGATTCAGTACACCGGATGTCTTAACCAATTAGACCATCGCACCCTGCTCACAGCTCTCGCTTGGTTAAGACGTCCGGTGTACTGAATCGGAAGGTCGCAGGTTCAAACCCTGCTCGCACTAGAATTTTTCTTTCCATGTCAAAACAGCTGTTCCCTACGCAGGGTTTGCGTATAAAAATATTAAAAACGTTTTAGTTCTTTAAATTTCTAGAATTAAGTTCTTGAGTTGTAACGTTGTTGTGTAAATTAGCTTGCTGTGATAGTAGCCACGTTAAGCATAAAATGCTTAAGCCGGGCACACGAAGTAAATGCTCTTGCGTTGTCTGTGATTTCGACAATTTGTTCCAAGTTGAAATACTGTATGTTAAGACTAACATGTCCACTCTAGTTCCGTTCCTCGTCACAAACATGGCGAGAGCATAATCATTCTATGAATGAACGACAAACCGACAGAGATAAGATAACACTCGGAAGTACAGCCCTTTAGTAGCTAATGTCAGGGTGTTCGTTATGTAAACAATAAACAAATTAAAATGGTGTTGAAATACCGTTGATTTATCAGTGCTCGGGGCTTAATAATAACAGCCGCAAAGAATGATCTTCAATGTTAGCGCTTGTCAGGTTTGTTCTGTGGATGGGTGACCATACATAACTCTCAGAACTTCTTCCGTGCCTCGGAAAGTACGTTATCATAACATAACTAAGGGTTATCGTATTACCCAGTACTAACTGGGTTGTGGAGATCAGATAGGCAGTCGCTCCATGTATAATACTGTTATACAGCCGCATCTGGAAGCCGACCCCAACATAGTCGGGAAAAGGCTAGGCAGATGATGAACTACATAACCTCACGCCTATAATCCGTGAAGGGTTAGGCAGAAGTGTACTTAATAGTACACCCACATTTCGTCATTTATGTTTAAGTCCCATGTAATAATGAGCGAGCCTACTCCCATCAACCGAACACTTAGCCACACTCCGTGGCTGCTACTGAAAAAATCCTGGATGGAACTCTTTGACCGACCTGATAATTGAACCCAGGACCTCAGGCTCAGCAGTCGCGCTTGCGATCACTAGACCAACTAGGATGAACTACTTAGCACAAATGCCGAGTGCCCAACTTCAATGTCGACTATGTCGAGATATCGCCAAGCAGTTGGTCGACTCTTCACGTGACCAGAGGGCTGGCTTTTTTTTTGCCAAGAATCAGCATGGCCATCCAACGTGGCAATGCTGCCAGCCTACCGGGCACTTTTCCCATTCACAACGAATTTTTTGACGCCATGTAAATCTTTTCCCATTTTGATACTTGTACTTGTACATTTATTTTAGATCTATTTGTAGTTTGTAAATAATGTACATGTCGGGTATGTCAGTATTTACTCCGTTAGGCTTATACATCATGTGGGCAGACGATAGGTTTCGTGTTATGAAAACACACTGGGCGCGATATACTGTTTCTAGCAAAACTAACGAATTACTTGAGGTTACAACTTAACACAACAACACGGGGCACAATGAATCAGGTACAGTTCCAAGACGTCTCAACTGCGCCGCGATCCGAAACTGAATGTCGTGCTCCTTCGAGTTGGACATCAAGGCTCCGTACAAGCACACCGTGTGGTGGGTAGACTGGTTAGTAAGTCGTGTGATGTCACCACTGCACACTGGCGCGCGTTCCAATTCATTTTATGTCCGTACTAATGACCGGATCCGACATACATAATACGGGGTAGAAGGGACACCGACGCGAAAACGGTTACCACGTATTCAGTATAGGGGGCTATGTAGGGGGGGGGGGGGGCTCAGAATGATGTACTGAATATGTGGTAACCGTTTTTACGTCGGTGTCCATTCCACCCTGTATAAGAAGGATGTGAGCAGATGGCGTTTAGCAGTTCCTGCCTACCTCGACGGGAGCCTTTGACATTCTGCAATTATATGACTAATCATATAACTGCAGTATGTCAAAGGCATGAGACCTAAATTGTTATATAAGCGCATCATTCGCCGGAAGAAACAATTGAATGTAGTGCAATGTGTCAGTACGTCTTATTGGCTAATTAGGACGTTGACCCCGCCGTCTGCGTTGTTTATACGTCGCGCTTGTATACTCTAAAAGGCTAGACAGAAATGCATATCACAACTACTTTCTTTCATTTTCGTGTGTCCTATTACTATTACTAATTTTCATTTAGTAAATGTTTTAAATTATTAGCTCGTAAAATGATAACAGTCGCTCGGGTCGATCTTTAGGTTAAGCCGTGCTTGACAAGGTTGGTCCGTGGATGGGTGACCGCCCATTATACACCAAGTTTCCTTCTCGGCAGTCATCTGTAGATCTTTGACAGTTGTAACAGGTAGTCAGTGGCCCAAAAAATCTGACAACCAATCTTACCAAGGGGTATCGTATTACCCTGTACTAACTGGGTTGTGGAGGTCAGATAGGCAGTCGCTCCATGTAAAATACTGGTATTCAGCTGCATCCGGTTAGACTGGAAGCTGACCCTAACATAGTTGGGAAAAGGCTCACAGATAATGATGATAATGTATTTGAATCAATTCTATTCGTATTGTATTTTATTTCCTTTTTTTATATTTTAACAAATTATTTACATTTTTAAATATTCCTTAGAAAAAAACAATATAATAAACATATAAAAATATTAAAAAAAAATTATGTTAGATATATTTTTATTTTTTTAAATGTTAAATGTTTTATTTGTGTTTATATTGTGATAAACAACAATTAGTGTACCTAAATTACCTTAATTGAATAAATGAATTTATGTATCATAATACTCGTATCATATCATAATATATTATTGCATGAACTTGGATTTCTTAGTACGCGATGGTTCTTTAAAAAAAGGCGTCTCGTACACTACAACATTACTGAAACGAACTTCCATACAAAAATTAACCATTTTTAAATTGGTCTACTTTATATTAAAACATATTATCACGGTTAACTTGGGGTCAACATAGGCGCTTCTCTTTTGTTTGATGTTTTTATCTCATTGTCCTAGAAATAAGCAAGTTTATGATGTTTTGTGTTTTAAGCAATTAATACAGTCTTTATTTTGTTTAAAAAAATTACACATAACATCCCCAAAAGTTAAGGCAGATATGCTGTGTGGACATATTTCGCCAGTTATTAATAGAGGTGGCCAGCCTATTGCCAGCAATCGAGCACAAATCCAAACTCCGTGGCTGCTACTGAGAAGTTCCTAGAAAAAAAAGCCAAATAACACTTTTCCTGACCCGGGAATCGAACCCATTGGCCCCTCATGCTGCACAGTCGCTCTTGCAACCAATAGACTTAGACTAGGTAATTCGATGAATTAAAAACAGTAACTACAAAAAAATATATATAAGGTCCATCTTTTCATACATAATATCTGAGTATTTTTTTTTTACAAAATTATTTTAATTCTAAAATTTTTTTTGAGACTTTTTGCATAAAACTTTTACTCCCATATTCTAACAACAACAGCAGGTAAATACGACGTAGTAAACTACCGTAATGGATGCTTAAAAATAAGGAGCCAGTATTTATTTTGTGGGTCAAGTAATTTTAAATTATTTATTTTTTATAAAAAATATACTCAGATAAAAAAAAATCCCTTGAAATGCCTTTGTTATAGCCGTTAGATGATTCCCTGAAAATATTTCGTGTATGAATAGTTAGACCTTATATATTCTCAGATAACTACATAGTACATAGAAGAAATCAGTTAGTAACAGAAATCTTACTACTATTTTACTATGGACACTTTTAACGTACACATCTTGCTGCATCGTTCTCACATAATGTACCATCTCAAAATGAATGATTTAACCAAGGTTTTGTTAAAGTATTCTGTTTTAAAAGAGTGTCCATGGAGTTTCTTGCCCGTTCTTCTCCATAGAGATCTACGTTAGGGAATGGGCAACTACAGTACATTCACAGTTTTTGTGCCTTGTGACTGGGACTGTAGCTATTTTTTACTGTTGTCTTTGTTTCGACAATTCAAAAGTGCCTGTAACTGGCCTACCTGAAATAAATGCTTTGATTTTGATTTTGATTTTGATTATGTTAGTAAAATACAAATAACAATCATGGAAATAAAATTGGAAATAATATAATGATATTCTTCTTAACGTGTCGATGGCAATCTAAATTGTGTCAGTCCATAACTGAGCTACTAGTTTGGCGCTTTCGGTAGCGTCCATCAGTTCCTGTAGTGAACAAACAAAAGGACACACAGGACACGATATTAAGTGCCCCATCGTTTGTAGAACTGCACCACATTTACACTGCAGGGCAGAGTCGTAAATGAATCTCCACCTGAGCAGGTTTTCCTTGCTGCGACCAACCTGGGTCCGGAGTCTATTTAAAGACTTCCAGGTCAGCCATGGCAACTCATGTCCAGGTGGCAGATTTTTTTTTATGATGATGCTATGACGGGATTTTCAACGTAAAGTTTTGTAGTCTATGTCTCATAATTGGCATGGATTTCATATTTTCTTGATCTTCATAAATTACCAAAATAATCACAGTTTTTAAAACAAAACTTATCCTTCTCAGTTATTTTTTATTACCTAACTCCAAAATTACATAACATAGCATCACGCCTGTAATCCCCGAAGAGTCAGGCAGAGGTGTATCTAATAGTATTTCGCCAGTTATGTCTAATTGCCAAATTATTCAGCAAAAAATAACAAAACTGGACAAAATGGTTTAATATAAAAATCTCATCAACAGCCCAACATAAACTTTGCGATAACCCATTTAAATCGTTACAAAAAATATGTATACACTTAGATAACCCCTTCGCTTGACCCAAGTACATGAACAGTAGTGAGCACACACCGGTCCGGTACAGACGCGCGCTCCGCCCCGAACCGAGATAAAATTATGTTGTAAAAAAAAAAACAAAAGATAAACCGCGAAAATGGATCACCAAAGCTATGAGAAGTCTACTCCATCAGCGCCGATGCTGTCTAAACAAAATAGTGAAGACAAAATGGTTGTAATCACCCCCCACAACGGAGTGGGGAAGATTTTAATTCGGGAGGACACTATTTTAGCCAATTTACATGGATGTGCGGGATGTGGGAGAGCCCAGTTTTCTTGTGAGGGGGCCAAAAGTCAGTGGTCGGTGTTATGTTGGGGCAAACAGACGGAGAAGAAGTATTATTGTTGTGAGTATTACCCCCCTTTTTTTTGTCTATCTATTTCACACTGAGACCCTTCTGTGTCTGCCAGGGCTGCGGGACTGTTCGAAAGAGATACCGTGGCCCTGGAACACAAAGGGCAAAGAAGGAACGTGGATGGGTTTTAGTCAGTAGAAGTCTGGCATTCCCTTCCTGACCGCCCAGAGCAGTTTATTTCCGATGGGAAATCATCAAATACCCCCCGTATTTGATGATTTCCCATCGGAAATCATTGAAACATCAGAAGGCAGTCGCTCTTTTTAAACAATAACTAGTATTTAGCTGCACCTGGTTAGCCTGGAAACAGACCATTATATAGTTGGGAAAAGGCTGGCAGAAGCCTGCTACAGCGATGTTATGGAGCTCCGTAACCGTAACCAAAACTATCGGATATCCGAAATAAAAATATATCCGTAACCGTATCTGTTTCACAAGTTTCGGATATTTTTGTATAAGGGCAGAGTCTAAATAAAACGACATGTTTCGACAGATTTTTGTTTCACCGCTCGCGCGGCACGTGAATCTTGCAGTTTGTTTGTTATTTCTAGTCATAACGTAACCTCTTTTATAACAAGTTAGTTTTACTTCAATATAATATCCGAAACTAACGGATAATCCGAAATAATTACATATCCGTAACCGTATCCGAAACCGATATAATTTTATTCCTATATCCATATCCGTATCCAGATCCGAAATATCATATCCATAACATGAGATGAATAGAAGAACTCTTTCCGTGCTGATCTCAATGTAATGAAGGGGATTCCTATAATCTTGCCTTGTCTCAGCACTAACTGTTTGAATAAGATAGATTAATGAAATGGTCTTTATTTCTATAGTCATATAGCATAATCAATAAATCTGTAATGTTGCCCCAGTGGTAAATAAATTGCCAGTCAACGTGATCGGAGTTGACTGGTCCAGCAGCATGACACGACGGAAGAATCGACAGAATGACAGATCAACAAACGAAATATGTCATTTTGTCGATTCTTCCGACGACAAAACCCGTTTCTACGGTGGTTATGCTAAGCGTGCAGGGGGCAACGTTCAAAAATGACCTAAATTTTTATGTTTGACAAATTTTTCGCCATGTCTCTATTATTGGCAAAAATAAAAGAATTTAATGACAGCTAGAAGATTTATGAACTGTCAAAATCGGGTTGTACTTTTTTATGAGTGTGTTTTAATTACATTTTCACGGCCTTATTTAGAAATTAATAGGAATAAATGATTTGAGCAGACATTATCTCGTCTTAATATACTAAGCACATAATTAGAGATGTATGTACAAATGTTTACTCATAGATAAGTAATGTTTTCTATGTATGTACTATATTAGACACATTATAGTATGTGATAATGGTGCATTCGTTATAGTCTGTCTTGTGAACGAGACTCGTGAAATTATACACGGTGTAAACGGACCCTTCACGAAGCCGTCAACCAACCATTCTGTACATCAAACTATTTATTTATTTATTTTAATTACCAACAGTTGTTACAGATATACAGATAGGAGCATAAAAGTAATTGTGTCTTAAATCTAACTGCACAACCAATTACAGGCAAACACCACATGCAAAATGCTCTTTTAATTATGAATTTAATTTTAGAGACTCAATGTATTTAAATTCTAGATAATTATAAAGAAAAAATAAAACTAATACTAATAAAGGAAACAAAGAACAAAAAATTAAATACTAATACTAATAACGTCTGACAAACGTCGATATTTGTTGAATATAATATATATTTTTTATAATTTGCAATTATTAAATATATATATATATGATAATTGCAAATTATAAAAAATGCCTCAAAAAATTATGTATTTGTTAATTACTATTTTAATTTTCCCAATTTTATTGCCAAATATGTTTAGATTTTTTTGATTTTTTTTTTTGTTGCTATGACTTTGTTAATTTATTTTTAAATTTTATTTTTCCAACAGTATTTCCAGATGACAGTATTTCATTTTTTTTTTTTTTTAATTGCTGTTATGACTGTTAATTATTTTATTTTTTTTATTTTTTTAAATTTAATTTTAGTGCTACATAATGTGTTGTGTTTTAATTTGATTTGAATGTTTAAATGCTACTATAACTTTGTTAGCTTAGTTATACATCTTATTACGCATGCTGTGGTCTCCTGTAAGTGAAGGAGTACACCTACGTAATACTTTTGTCGTCGATTATTTATTTCATGTGTTTGTGTATATCCTTTGTTGGAGATCCTAAATAAATAAATAAATAAATAAATAATATTGAGTCTGCGTGGACGTCAACCAGGTCGCTGCGTTCGTTTATGAGTTTGCACATGCGAGGTATAGGCGAATTAGCACCAAACACTGTACGGCGAAGAGGTGGAGTTAAGGGTGTTATAGGTTTGCGAGGTGGGCTACGGGGTACTCTAAAATTGAACCTACATACCAATTGTGGGCAGTCAATGGTGTTATTGAGCAGTGTATATGCGAGTCTCAAATCCAAGAGCTCCCTTCGAGCTTCCAGGGTACTCATTTTGTAGCAGCCTAATTTATCAAGGTAGGAGAAATATTTAAATTGCCTTCCTTTTGAGTATCCAAGGTATCGGATAAACCTTTTTTGGACTCGTTCTATCCGCAGTGAGTGGGTTGCGGTATTTATTTAAATTTCATGTACAATAGTGGTACATAGGCGGACTTAATGCCACAAGGCATTCTCTACCAGTCAACCTTTGGGTCAAATAAGAAAACAGTGTGATAGGGTACAAAATAAATATATAAAAATAACTTCTTGCTATCGAAAATTTATATAGGCACTTATAATGATACTAATACTTATATACAAACAAAATAAACTAATACATATTTTAACAAATACCAAAATTAAAAACGAGAGCCCTAATAATAATTACCGTGACTCGACTTCTAATAGAGAGAGAGCTATTTATTCTGACTTAAATAGTGGTTACGCACTTTTCTTTTAAAAGTGAATTGAACTATTCCTAATTTGAAAAAAAAAATGCAAAATGCGCTTTTTTTTGGTGTGATGAATCAAGTTTTATGATAGGGCTCAATGTTACGCACTTAAAACATTGTGCTATGGAGGTAAGTATGTATATTAAGAGTTATTGTAGCCTGAAATAGTGAAAAAAACAGCTTTTCCATACATTTTGATGATTTATATATTGATCTGACACAAATAGATGGGCAGTTGTTTTTTTCCACACAATGACTCAATTAAGAAACTAAAATGAATCTTTATGTTACTTGTTATGAGGAGCTCGTGGCTAAGTAATAACAGCCGCTCGGATCGATATTTAGGTTAAGCTGCGCTTGCCTAGGTTGGTCTGTGGATGGGTGACCACCCATTACATACCGAGTTTCCTCCGTGCCTCGGAAAGCACGTTAAGCCGTTGGTCCCGGGTGTCATTTGTAGATCTTTGACAGTCGTTATAGGTAGTCAGTGGCCCAAAAAGTCTGACAACCAGTCTTACCAAGGGGTATCGTATTACCCAGTACTAACTGGGTTGTGGAGGTCAGATAGGCAGTCGCTCCATGTAAAATACTGGTATTCAGCTGCATCCGGTTAGACTGGAAGCCGACCCCAACATAGTTGGGAAAAGGCTAGGCAGATGATGATGTTACTTGTTATGTTGATTAGGTTCTCGGTTCCATAACACCCTTTTTTTTCGGATGGGAAATCACACAACGCTAAAAAAAAATTCGCCCCACTCTGGGCGGAGCGGAAGGGAGTGTCAGACTTGTACTGACTAAAACCCATCCATGTTCCTTCTTTGCCCTTTGTGTTCCAGGGCCACGGTATCTCTTTCGAACAGTCCCGCAGCCCTGGCAGGCATCGGCCAATGCGGACCCCTACTTATTTGCTGACATCTCTTTGAGGCGCACGTGGAACACGAACGCGCCGTCCACACGGCCTGTCGTCATAAGACGGCCGGACGGTGAGCTAGCCCATAACTCTCCGTTCACAGGCCCGCGTCCATAACACCCTCGCCTGCAGCTCGGGTGTTAATTTCGCCTCGAATGCAATAACAAATTTCCCCACTTATATCAAATATACTATATCCTTCTCCGGCCCTTATCCCAATTCATTTGGGGTCGGCGCAGCATGTCTTCTTCTTCCATACTTCTCTATTACTCGTCGTCTGAGCATGTCACCTCCTTTCTAACCGTATCCTCCTTCATACAGACCATCCATCGTTTCTTGTGTCTTTTTCTACTCTTATAGCCATCCGTGCTAAATAATAATAGTCGCTCGGAGGGTTAAGCCGCGCTTGCCTAGGTTGTTCCGTGGATTGGTGACCACCCATTACATAACGAGTGTCCTCCGTGCCTCGGAAAGCACGTTAAGCCGTTGGTCCCGGCTGTCATTTGTACATCTTTGACAGTCCAGGTAGTCAGTGACCCGAAAGTCTGACAACCAGTCTTACCAAGGGGTATCGTATTACCCGATACTAACTGGGTTGTGGAGGTCAGATAGGCAGTCGCTCTATGTAAAATACTGGTATTTAGCTGCATCCCGTTAGACTGGAAGCCGACTCCAACATATTTGAGAAAAGGCTAGGCAGATGATGATGATGTATATATTATGATGAATAAATGATAGTGTTATTATCCCAAAATGGCCATTTTGCTCGAATTAATAAGTTTATTGACACAGAAATTATGAATATTCTCAGATTTTCATATTTAATCAAAATAGGCCCAGCTGTTTAGCAACAAGCTTACTAGACAAACTCATTAGCATTTATAAATATTAATTTTATGTACATTTTTGGTTATAAAAACGCCGTATGTAAGACAAAGGATGAATGACACGAGATAAGTCTAACGAGGAAGTTCCAACAGATTATAAATAGTTCATTTTACGTAGTTTAAAAAATACGAGTGTGAGCATCTGATGTGTGCTCAAGTGGTACTTTACAATGTACGCACTCATATTTTTTTACTATGACATCGTTACGTGACGTTACTAGATAACGTCATAAGTTCACGCTTGTAATCCCAAAAGGATCAGGCAGAGTTGTAAGTACCTAATAGTACACCCACATTTCGCTAGTTACTTGAAATCAATTTAATATGGGGTGAGCCTGTTGCCATCACCCGGGCACAACTCCAGACTCTGTGGTCGCTACTGAGAAATTTCTGCTGGAAAAACCCAATAACACTTTGCCCGACCCGGGAATTGAAATCAGGACCTCATGCTCAGCAGCCACGTTTGTAACCACTAGACTTCAAGGGTATTGACTATTGAATGAAAAACATCGATAGAAAAAATATGTTTAACAGTTCGGAACTTTGTTGAGTTTACTGTCTTTTCTATGAGGCACCATCTTCAGCTGCTTAGCCTTTTTCCAACTATGTTGGGGTCGGATCCTTCCTCCACAACCCAGTCAGTACTGGGTAATACGATAACCCTTAGTAAGACTGGCTGTCAGACTTTCAGGCCGCTACCTGTAACGACAGTCAAAGAAGCACCATTGAATAGAATTATTTTTGTCAGTTGGTAAAAACATATTGGAAAAATGTAGATGTACTATTAGGATAACCATCGGGACCCTATTACTAAGCCTCCGCTGTCCTTCCGTCCGTCTGTCTGTCTGTCTGTCAGCGGGCTGTATCTCATGATCTGTAATAAGTAGACAGTTGAAAATTTCACAGAATGTGTATTTCTGTTGCCGTTATAAAAACAAAAAAATAAAATAAAGCTGGCTACCTTACTACGATGGTACGGAACCCTTCATGCGCGACTTTGACTCGCACTTGGCCGGTTTTTAGGCACACCTCTGCTTAACATGCGCCATGTTCGTAAAAATAAAATAATTAATTTAAATAAGCCGTGGCAAATAAGAGATGACCAGTCACAACTGACAGCACCCGTGTCAGTTGTGACTGGTCATCTCTTATTTGCCACGGCTTTATTTTATTTTTGAATTGTTTTTGGACTATGGACACTTTTAACGTACACATCTTGCTGCATCGTTCTCACATAATGTACCATCTCAAAATGAATGATGTAACCAAGGTTTTGTTAAAGTATTCTGATTTAAAAGAGTGTCCATGGAGTTTCTTGCCCGTTCTTCTCCATAGAGATCTACGTTAGGGAATGGGCAACTACAGTACTTTCACAGTTTTTGTGCCTTGTGACTGGGACTGTAGCTATTTTTTTACTGTTGTCTTTGTTTCGACAATTCAAAAGTGCCTGTAACTGGCCTACTTGAAATAAATGCTTTGATTTTGATTTTGATAACCCTTCGAGAATTAGAAGCGTGATGTTGTGTTATATCGAAGTACGGATAGCGGTCAGTGAGATACCCAAACATAATGGAAGTAGGTTACTGTGGAAATCGATATACTCACATATTGTAATAAGTGTGTACTATTTATTTATACATATATATATATGTTGCTTGATCTCTGACCCTAACCACGTGGCGAAGCGATGTCAACGCCCTTACAAGTACCAGTTAATTATGACACATTGAAATTTAGACCAATTACAGAATGTTAAAGAAGATGTAATAACACAAATTCAATGTTAATGTTAAATTGGTTTGGCCATGTTGAGACGACGAGTGTAAGACGACAATGTTCTGTTCGGCATCATCCTAGAAACGTGACCCGCCCAGCAGTGGCGAAGGTTCCATACAACTCGATTCCTAACGGCTTCCCTTTGAAAAATGGCACAGTGAGTTTTGTCACATTAAAGATAGTACTCCGGCTTACCTCTTACAAAAATTGACCCTTCGCTACTGCCGCTCAGTCCCATTTGAACCTGGTAGACTTACCAACATGAGCGATGCCTGTCTAAGACCGTATGCGCATTCGATCGGAGAGTCTAATATTGAGAATGTACTTTCCATCGCTCTTTGGCAAACGTTGAGTTTGGACTTCTGAGCCTCAATCAAATACCAAGTCTGAGCGCCATAGGTTAGGATATGCAAGATACACATTTTGAAGAGCTTGCGCTTCGGTGAGCTAGGAAGGTCGCTATTCATAAATGCCTTCATGGACCAGTAGCTCCTCCAAGCATTTTCGATCTCTTTTGTCCCGTCTGTGGTTGAAGGAAACTAGCTGGCCCAGCCAGGTATATGACGAATATATCTGTATATATACAACATTAGTTTTAGTATATGCGAAACCTGAAACACGTGTTTGGTATTTTTATGTAAAGAATCTATGTACAAAATTTCAAAACTGTATCATGAAAAATCACAAAGTTATAAGCTTGTTATGTTTCCTGGTTGTCCGCACAAAAAAGTGGTTACCACGCGGCGGGCGCCTCCAGCGTCGTCTTGAGCTCATTGATTATAATAATTTGGCAGTAGGTACCTAAATGATTGCGATAGGTACTTAGTATCGCTCGGTGTCCAACTTGTAGCCTTTTTTAAATATTTTTTTGGACAAAATATAACATGGTTTAAAAATTATTGGAATCGATTCAGTTACTTATTCTGAACAAACTATATTGAGGTTTCGCATATACTAAAATTAATGTTGTATAGATATATCCGTCGACATAGTGTATTTCCTGCCCATCAACCTCGACCCTTTGTTTAGTGGCATTGCTCATGACTTTAATCTTATACCATTTAATTAAATATTTAAATCTAAGAAATAATTTGCGACGTTTGTCAAGTTATCAGTGCATACGTTTACTTGGTGTCACATTATCGGATCATATTCTGAAACTAGACTATAATGCATTACAAAACAAAATAAAATGTAAGTATCTGTTGCTGACTCAGACATAAAGGCGCCGCTTCATGGCAGCCTGGCTCCATAATAGATTAGCTTTATAACGGATGCAAAAAGACCATTAATGAAGATGAAAGGCACTTGTTCTCCCCGTCATTGCGATTAGTTTTTTGTTCTGGACCAAATGGACCATACCTGGAAACCTTTTAGTTATGGAAATATTGAAGGTCAAACTTCGAACGTTTTCATAAAGTTTTTTTTGTATAAATACAAAGTTTTTATGTTATAACTTTACTTTAAATTTTTTCAACACGTTTTTTTTATTCCATTACCCCCTTTCAACTGTCACGCTATTATTTACTCCTTTTTCTTTCATATCATTCCTCACACAATCCATCCATCGTTTCCTTAATCTTCCTCTCACTCTCCATCCATCAACGTTTATATTCATCACTCTTTTAGTCACATGCGATTCGTCCCTGCCCATACCAAGACAGTCGATTCCCTTTCAACTTTTCTTTAACTATTGCAACTTTTTCACTGTACAAGTGCTTATAACTGTCTATTGACCTTCACTATACTTGCTCACAGCTTATTTGCGATTTTAAATGGTTAAATTTCTTCAAAATTTACTTTAAAACTCCTATTACAGAACAACTCATCATTAGACTATATAAACAAAACGTGGTGTTAAAATAATATTGCACAACCTCGTCTAAATCGGTTCACACGTTTGGGAGATAATCTTAAACACACAGATAGGCGAATTCTCATGGGCATAATTACTTTAAGGTATATAAAAATCGTAGAGGATGTTTGTTTAAGATCTGTCTAACTGGTACACACAAAGTGCGGACTTGCTGCGGACAACAATCTTTAGTACGTATCTACTGTCGAAATAAAGGAAACTAGCATACCTATACTGAAAACTGTCGAATTGATTGAATTGAATCAGCGAAACCGACTGATCAACGAAACTGGCGAATTAAAACTGACAAGTGAGGGAAACTGACTGCGTATCACTGATTAGTTTCTCTCATTCGTCAGTTTATACAAGTCGATGGCAATAGGCTCGCCTCCTATTACATCATCATCATCATCTGCCTAGCCTTTTCCCTACTATATTGGGGTCGGCTTCCAGTCTAACCGGATGCAGCTGAATACCAGTATTTTACATGGAGCGACTGCCTATATGACCTCCACAACCTAGTTAGTACTGGGTAATACGATACCCTTTGGTAAGACTGGTTGTCACACTTTTTGGGCCACTGACTGCCTAACGACTGTCAAAGATCTACAAATGACAGCCGGGACCAACGGCTTAACGTGCTTTCCGAGGCACGGAGGAAACTCGGTATGTAATGGGCGGTCACCCATCCACAGACTAACCTAAAGATCGACCCGAGTGGCTGTTATTATTTAGCCACAAGCTCCTATTACATGGGACTTAAATATAACTGTCGAAATGTGGGTGTACCATTACGCACACCTCTGCCTCACCCCTCGGGAATTACAAGGCGTGATGTTATGTTAGCTATCAAAACAATATTGTAATAGGAATTCACAGTAATAGTAATATGACCCAAATAATCGTAATTACCTATTGTTTTTATTATCGTAAGTGTAAGAACTATAAAATTACAATCAATGTAAGTTGCAAGCGTCAATATTTACTTATTGCCCTCAGCAAAGCCGTCATTGCGATATTTTTTTTCGTCTGAACCATACCTTGGAACCTTCTAGTTACGGAGCTATTGACGGACAAAGTTTCAACTTTAAAAAAAAACGTTACTTTAAATATTTATTTAGTTATTTAAACTTCATGTACAATAGAGGTACATAGGCGGACTTAATGCCACAAGGCATTCTCTACCAGTCCACCTTTGGGTTAAATAAGAAAACATTGTGAAAGGGTACAAAATAAATATATAAAAAATTACTTCTTACTTTCGAAAATTTATATAGGCATCAAATACCTCCAGTTGCCAAGGTTTGTCATTAAATGGGTGACCATCCGTTACATATCCGTACCTGGCTGTCATTTGTAGATTGTTAACCGTCATTATAGGTAGTCAGTGGCCCGAAAGCCTGACTACCAGTCTTAACAAGAGGTATCGTGTTACCCAGTACTAACTGGGTTGTGGAGGTCAGATAGGCAGTCGCTCCATGTAAAATACTGGTATTCAGCTGCATCCGGTTAGAGTGGAAGCTGACCCCAACATAGTTGGGTAAGAAAAGGCAGATGAGGAGTTTTTTGCATCTGCTATTTGGTTTCATAAATAGTCAGAAAAACCCGAAATATTTAAATTATTGGAATACGCCAAAAGTCGGCAAAAAAATTCAAATCGAAAAATTATAACACATTAACCATAATGATTTTAAGGTCGCCAAATGTCACTTCTCATTTGATAATATAATAATAATAAAATTGTCAACATTTTTGATAAACTAATGTATGTATATTAAGAGTCAATACTCGATTAGTCATAAAAGAAACGGTTTTGTGGTTATTTTCGTTTAAAAGTGGAGCACATTCAACTATCTTTTGCATTCTGAGAAAAATAATCTAGAGTATGATATGTCGATATAAACCGAAATACACATAAACAAAAGAGATAAGTAAACTAACTATGCAGGGTGTAAATAGACCCTTAGCGAAGCCGAAAGGCACTTGTTCTCCCCGTCTTTGCTTATTTTGTTCTAGACCATACCTTGGAACCTTCTAGTTACGGAGATATTGGGGGTTAAAGTTCCAAATTCTTCACAACTTTTTTTAAAACATGTTTTTAATGTAAGATGTTTACTTTAAACACTTTCAATCCATCCATCAGCACAATGCTTTGAGTGCGTTCCATCGAGTCCTACCGTAAAACGTGATTTTTCACCCTAAAAAAAAGTCGTTTCCCAGCAATAATTTTTGCATAAAGTTACTAAGTTTAATGTACAGAATGCTTGGTTGATGGCTTCGCTGTTTAAACCCTGTACACATTATTAATTTAAAACTAATAAATAAACTAACAACAAACCATCAAAGGGCATAGAAACTCCTCCTCAACGCTGTCAGCTGGTAATGTGCCCAAGATACCGGCGGCGTTACCACGTTGTATGGCAACAAGAAAGAGATAACTCATCATCATCTGCCTAGCCTTTTCCCAACTGTTGGGATCGGCTTCCAGTCTAACTGTATGCAACTGAATACCAGTATTTTACATGGAGCGACTGCCTATCTGACCTCCACAACCTGATTAGCCGATTTAAACAGTGTTCAACATTGTTATTAGTTATGAATCCAAACGAATTCAAGAGAAAATTAAAGTTATTTGTTATTGAGGAAATGTGATTACAGAATAGAAAAGTTTCTCGAACATAATAGTAGTTTGAATTGAACTAATAAGTGATTATATTTTAACGACTTTAAGTAATATATCCAACATTATATCATGACATTACATCTTAACGAATTTTATTGATATACATTTCTTTGAATTGAATTTATATTGATTGATTTTGAATTAATATTAAGTACCTTTTTACTATCATATTATAAACTGTATTATGGACATTATATACAGACTACAAATAGAACTAAACTAATAATAAATATATGACTTAAAAGTAAGTAAATATAAACATATAAACAACGACGACAATAGGACACTTAGGCGTCTAAGTACTCCTCCGCATCGCTGTCATCCGGAAACGTGCCCAGAAGACTGGCAGCATTGCCACGCTGAATGGCAATGCTAATTCTTTGGCCAAAGAAAGAGCCAGCCCTCTGGTCACGCGAAGTGTTTATATTAAGTTAAATTATTATAATTCATGTTAAGACTAATAATGTTGGAACCAATGTAGAATGTATGAATGTAGAATGTGTTTTTCCTGGCTTTATGATGATTATTTAATTTCTGTGTTACATTTATTGTTAGAACCAAAAAAAATAAATAAATATCAGTGTCAATATTTCGAAACAACTACAACTCGGACTGCTCTTGAACGCAGTTTAAATGTGGTCATCGCAAGCAGTTTCTTTATTTAAATTGGATACTGAATGAACTTTTCAAAACGTCCTCAGTATTGTCCCCTTTTCTAGCTAAATTTTCTCAATAGCTTGTGCCCGCGGCTTCACCCGCGTGGATTTCGGTATTGAGTCACATCAACACATCAAAATATTACTATAAAAGTACTGCATTTAATGCGCGTACTTGTACAACTAATAATAGTTTTTGATTCATCGAAATTGGGCCAGGATTCATAATTTCACCGCTCTTTTTAAATTTACGTTCCTTCGCGCGATACTGCGATGACGTCACGCTGCGAGTGTCATGTCCGATTGCGAGTGATGTGGAGTGTTAACGTTCATAAAATTTAACCACTTATTATTTCGACTCGCAGCTCGCAGCGTGACGTCACATGTTAGTCGGATTTTGCCGCGGAGGAACGTTTAATATCTCAGTCATTTTTGAAGATAGGAAAAAAAACTGATTCTTTTTTTTCAAGTAATCTATTTTTTAGACATGCTGATAACAAAAAAACATTGGTGTGACTCATTGTTCCACGGGATTGTACTACCAGGATAAAAAGTATCCTATGTGTTAATCCAAGTTATAAACGACCTGTGTGCAAAATTTCATCCAAATTCGTTCAGTAGTTTTTGCGTGAAAGAGTAACAAACATCCATCCACTCCGTAAACTTTCAGCTGTATCATAATTAGTAAGTTAAGACAATAAGACCAACTAAATACACAGTCAGCTTAAACGGTTCCCAGTGTTGGGACACAAATCCATAACGACTTACAAAGAATTTAGATCGGAAAAGCAATATTTTTTAAAATTTTACCAATGCTATTAAAAGCATCTTCATTTGCGTCAAGTACTTACCTACGTCAAATGATATTTTTAGAGCAAAAACTATTTTTAATGAGAGTATTGTCTATGCCAATACTCTCATTAAAAATAGTTTTTTGTCAGTTCATTGGCTTAGTTAATTGTTATTAGGTACTTAAATGTAGCAAATTACTGAAATTGCGAAAACTATTTAGTGGGCCCAGCAAACGCGCGTTGAGTAAGGGGTTGTCCTTTAATCACGTGAGGTACAAAGAGAGGGGAGGGGGTCAGAAAATAATCATAACTAATCACCATGGGATGGAGTAATGTGACAATCACTTGTATCTTCCGTGGTACGAAAAAAAAAGATTTAACGTAACGTATGAAAAAATTCTACTATTATGAATTAAAAACCAGAGCAAGTGAATCTGTGTCTAAAAAATCACATTTTGTTATTTTTATTAAAACTGCTTTCTAAAACAACGTAATCATTCCAATAAAAAAAAACTCGTTATGCTGGGACTAGCCTAAAACCTCACGCGACATATCAAGGAGAGGTAAAAAAGTAGTCTAAAAAACCTTACGTGATTAAAGGATGGCCCCTAACTTATTTCATTACCAATGCTCTTAATACAGTGATGGAAAACATCGTGAGGGAACCGGTAGTATCCAAGGACATAACGTGCCATGCTCATTTGAGCACAAGACGCGATCAGTGTCACTTCTTGACCAGCTGTTCAATAATTACCGTAATGGCGGACAATTATGTGTCATGCATGGACGTGTGATTGATTGTCTATGATCAACGTAGATTTGGACTGCTTCGTTGGTCTTGTGGCCACCTTACTGTGATCAGAATAAAGATCATTAATATTTTGACAGTAATACCAAATGGATCTGTATCTAAGGTTTATTTACTTAATTCATAACAATATCACATACTTACATTTATAAACTAACTAACTTATGACCGCGGCTTGTCGCACGGGATCGTACTACCGGGATAAAAAGTATCCTGTCTTAATCCAGGTTATAGGCTATCTGTGAGCCAAATTTCATCTAAATCCGGTCAGTAGTTTTTGCGTAAACGTCCAGACATCCTCACAAACTTTCTCATTTATAATATTAATATAAACTAACCTAAAGTCGTCGCCGACAAAAAAACTCCTCCTCAATGCTGTCAACTGGTAATGTCCCCAAGAGACTGGCGGCGTTGCCACATTGTATGGCAACGATTAGCCTCTGGCCAAGGTAAAAGCCAGCCCTTGGGTCACGGGAAGTGACAACAGTGTTTTGAAATTTTCTTGAAAAGACTGTGAGCACTCAATACCAAATCGGAGATGTTTCTGAAAGAACCATAGTTTCCAAACAGTCTGTCAGAAGTCAAAACAGAAGGCCTTCTGACCGCCACGTCAATAACGATAATCTGTGTTCTCTACGCTAAGCGCTTTAAAAAAGTGTTATTTTCGACGTGCTATGCCGTCCATGGCGTCGTGAGCGTTTTTGATTTGACGTCCATAGACGTCCGTGGCGGTCAATAGTTTATCAGGCATTTGTGTCCCACTATAGGGCAAAGGCCTCCCTTGCCACCTTCGACTTATCTCTATCCAAAGCTATTATTTACCAATCCTTGTGAAAAGAGTCGAGTTCGTCCGCCATCTCCTTCTGGGCCTGCCGCGTTGCCGTTTGCTACTGTTTGGGACCCGTTGTGTGGTTACTTTAGCCGATAGCTCCTCCGGCATGCGACAGATGTGACCAGCCCAGTTCCATTTGAGCTTGGCAGGGTTGAGACCTGCATCGACAGTTTTGGAACGCAGTATCGAGTTCCTCATACGGACATTAAGTTAAACTAACCTTGGATTATGAGTCGAGCTACACGATCACTGACAAATGCTTGCACTGACTGGACAGGTCCACTCATGTCCTTGTGGTTATTTCTTCAAAAGACCATCTCAGGCATTAATCTGCATGGTCCTCATATGACTTGAGCAATGTCTGGACTTTAAAAGAGACAGTGACCTCCGAGTTTGTTTCGGATGTTTCTTCTCAGAGTAGTCAGGTACGAAACACCGGCCCCATCTAGTTTTGAACATAACATGATGTGACCTGTAATAGTGTTATGTAAAACCAATTTACAGAAATAAACATGATTTTATTATATTTGAACTCCAAGGATATTGCGCTCCATTGCTCGCTGACAGGCCCCAAGTGCGGAGTTCTGAAGGTTTTAAAAAAAGGAGGCATAAAACACCAAAAACTCAATAAATATATAATTTAAAAACAACATCGTATGATCATTTCTTTATCAGACAAAAGTTTAATAATATCTTTACTAAGGTCAATTTATAAATAATTTTAACTGTAATCAAGATGGTTTTGTTTTTTGTCTTGAGACCCTGACTGTCTTAAACATGGTATAATAATATACTTCGCCTTAAAGAACAATTTGCTGTCAAAACTCCTGTCAATTTCTGATAGGTTGCTAGAAGTTTTGGCAACCAATCACAGCATAGAGAAAGTAGTTCAGTTTAATGCTTTGATGGTCTGAATTATACCCTGAAATATGACCACACCCTTTGGTACACGCTGTATGGTAAGATTAATTTGTTCTCTAATCTATTCTCTGATATCAACATAATTAATGAACAATCGAGATGATTAATAGTTAGGTAGGCAAACAAGTCTCATACAACCCAAATCCAGCCACCACCACGATCACTTACACCACACACCAAACACACACACATACACACAACACACTCACACAATCAAACCTACCCATAAACACACGCACACACACCGCACAAGAGCACGCATGCATTATTTTTAATGATTATTATTTTTTATTTGTTTTTAATGCATAAAATGTTGTAACATTAGTACAAAAAACGGGTGATGACACTGACTCCTGTAACACAGGTCTCACCTAGCACAGGAGTCAGGTTTTCAAAATAAATGGATATGTATAACTTTTTTTTTTTGTGGCAATAAAAACTATTTTAGTATTTTATTAATTCGATCAATCTACCTTGCCTTTTCGCAACTACTTTGGGATGATTAAGATGCAGCTGAACACCACTATTTTACATGGAGCGACTGTCTATCTGACCCTTGGTAAGTCTGATTGAGGAGCTCGTGGCTAAATAATAACAGCCGCTCGGGTCGATCTTTAGGTTAAGCCGTGCTTGTCTGTGGATGGGTGACCACCCATTACATAGTGAGTTTCCTTCGTGCCTTGGAAAGCACGTTAAGCCATTGGACCCGGCTATCATTTGTAGATCTTTGAAAGTCGTTAGGTAGTCAGTGGCCCAAAAAGTCTGACAACCAGTCTTACCAAGGGGTACCGTATTACCTACCCAGTACTAACTGGGTTGTGGAGGTCAGATATGCAGTCGCTCCATGTAAAATACTGGTATTCAGCTGCTTCCAGTTCCAGACTGGAAGCCGACCCAAGATAGTTGGGAAAAGGCTAGGCAGATGATGATGGTAAGACTGATTGTCATACTTTAAGGATTCTGGCAAAGTGTGACGACTGCAGTGAAATATATTCATGTTTTATATTTCTTTGTTTCAGTATTGCTGCTAATATCAACCACATTCGTTTTGAGCATGATCGGGACGATATTCTTTTGTTTTACGAATACAATCAACGACGCCATTTTGTCTGTAAGTATTTTTTTTAAACAATTATTAATTCTTCAAAAAACGAAGCAATGCATAATGGGTGTAAAAGTACCCTTAAGAAAGCTAAAAAGCACTCAAGTACTCCTCATCATTGCGATCATTTTTTTGTTCTAGACCATACCTGGGAACCTTCTAGTTACGGAGATATTGGGGGTCAAAGTTTCAAGTTATAACTTTTAAAATACCTCCACGGTCCCACTACTATTCAATGGATCCATCCGCACAATGTTTTGAGTGCGTTACATTGAGTCCTACCGTAAAACGTGATTTTCCACCCCAAAAAAAAACGTCGTTTCCCAGCAACAATTTTTGCGTAAAGTTACTTAGTTTGATGTACCGAATGCTTGGTTGACGGCTTCGTGAAGGGTCCGTTTACACCCTGTATAGGAGTTTCAAAATCAATCATTAGTGTGTACTGCATGCAGGGAACGAGAAAAAGACAACACAACACCCACAACACACTACACACCACACACTAACACTACCACTAACACTATTGACAACTACACTGCCGTGGTATAACTATAATGCCGTTATCTGAGACTCACAAATAGTTACTTAATGTTATTTTTGCTTATTTCACACGTGAGAAATATGTACTTAACGGCATTTTTTAAATTATTATTTCCAAAACTATTCAAGATATTGAAAATTCGCAAACACAGATCGATAGATTTTTTTTTCTCATTAATATAGCATCATAAGTTGAAAATCGACCAGATGTTGGATAACGGCATTTTAGTTACACCACGGCAGTACACTACACACACACACACACACACATTGTCACTATTACTTGTGACTAACATTATTTTTAAGTGTACTTACTAACAAAATTATGGATCGTTGTGTCTGATGCAAATAAATAAATAAAGAGTTTAAAACTAAAAAGTGATGATCATACGTAATTGGGCTACAGGAAGGTAAGAAGGGGACTTCCAACTTAAGGCTTCAAGTTACACCGATGACCTTGAGCAGCCCACGTGCATGAGACTGACGCATTCTCGTCGCTAAATGGCGTTTGCTTGCGCATGTATTTCAAATTAACTTAAAAAAAAGTTACCAGGGGAATTCTCATATTTTTAAATGTTCCATATTTGAGTGATAGAATCGATTAGAACGCATATCTTGATATCGCGATATTGCGGAGTACCGTAGCAGTTACCCGCGGCTTCACTCGTGTTAATTTAGAATTTGAAAATTAAACCCTTAATTAACACACTACTACGGTTTCTATAATAATAGAATTCAATCATGATTTAAAAGACACGTGGCGCCATCTTTTATGACAAGAACATTATTGCTGTTTTCGAAAAAAGTTACTTTAATCGGGATGAAAGGTACCCTATGTCCGTTTCTGAACACCTGACAACGTATATACAAAAGTTCAGGATGATCAGTTCAGTGGTTTAGGCGTAAAAGAGTAAGTAAACAAACAAACTTACTTTCGCATTATAATTTTAGTAAGGATTGACAATTTATAACAAATTAAATTAAATTCTGCTCAGGAGTGATATTTTTGCATGTTCGTAGAATTAGTTTCCCAGTATTATGAATTGAAAAAACTGATTTCGCAACTCATAAGGACCACGCGCACTACGCAACAACTACTGCGACTTTTGGCCGACATAATATGTTTCTACGGTGGTCATGCTAACTCGTGCTGGTCGAAAACAGGAAGAAAGTTTGGTCGCACGACCGGGCGTTCGACCAGTCTTATTCAACATAACAGCTGGTCAAGCGACAAGTCGTGGTCGTGACCGCAGTGCTCGAGGTTAAGCTCCTAACACTGATTCTGATTCCTTGTCCCCAGAGCATGGTGATCCGCAACAACTCCTTAGCCTACAAGATCTGGCAGCGGCCAGACGTGCAACCGCTCATGAAGGTCCATCTCTTCAACTATACCAACTGGGAACGCGTCAAAGATGGACTGGACACCAGGCTGCACGTCAACGAAGTTGGACCTTATGTGTACTCGTAAGTGATTCTTGACCTATAAGCTGTGTAAATTAATTTATTGTGTTCAAAGTTCAACTTTATACACCAATAAATAAAATCGATAAAATAAAGCACCTAACCTGTTTAATAAACTAAAAAATAACATAAAAAATTCCTCCTCAATGCTGTCAACTGGTAAAGTTTCCAAGAGACTGGTGGCGTTGCCACGTTATATGGCAACGCTTAGCCTCTGGCGAAAGCAAAACCCAGCTCTTACATCTTCTCATAATAAGCCGTAACGTGCAAAGAGAGTGTGACAGATCGACTTACTTTCGCATTTATAATTTTAGCATGGATTAGGGAGAGGTTCTTTTGGCCTCTTCCCTCCAAACACGCCAAAAATTAGCACACTTTTAAATGACAATCTCCGAAACAGCGCAAACATTATGGTTAGTATACCAGCCTTGAAATATTACGCCATATCGGGCGGAAGAGATATCGCGAGTTCGATGCTTTGCGGGTACACAGTTCAGGCCACCATAACCACTATAATATAGACACAATTACGTGCTTGCCTAGGTTGGACTGTGGATGGGTGACCGCCCATTACGTAAGAAGTTTCGTCCCTACCTTTTTGGTCCCGGCTGTCATTTGTAGATCTTTGACAGTCGTTACAGGTAGTCAGTGGCCCGAAAGTCTGACAACTAGTCTTTCCTAGGGGTACCGTATTACCCAGTGCTAACTGGGTTGTGGAGATCAGATAGTCGCTCCATGTAAATACTGGTATTCAGCTGTATCCGGTTAGACTGGAAGCTTCGTGTGTGTGTTTTATTTCCACTATTTTCACCGATGATTGTTTTTTTTTTAATCTCGGCAAAGAGACGCATGTTTCATGAAAATTTGAATTGTGTTAATGAACAGAATTTCATATAAACATTATCATTTGTTAAATAATTTGCTTTTATCAACAAATTAACGATTAATCAAGATCATTTATTCATTTGCGAATATGGGTACAAAAAAGATCTTAAATAAACAATAGTCCATTAGCCATATCCTACCATAAGGCATGCAAATGCGTTTATTTGTGTCCTTACATTCAAAAATATATATTTTTTTTTTTAATATTAGGCCAACTTCAACTTCAACCCGCGAAGGCAAAGTTGCTCAAAATGAGCTCCATTTTGTTGAATACACAAATTTATTCTTTTAAGGAATTCATTTCCAGTAACTTTTAATGGTGAGGTGTAATGAATACTGAAAATCGTATTGCGAACCTTAGTTCTTAACTCTTATACAGTTTCATAGGATGTTTGGTAAAAAAATATATTTCCCTGACAGCAGTAGAACTACTTTGTTTAGCAATAGTATTTTTTGGATGGTACCTCGACTTTATAACCATTTACCAAAATGTATAATAGATTTAAAAAGTGTGGACATATTTAAATGTAATGTTAAAAAAATGTTATTGGTAAAATCTTATTATAGTGTTAATGAATATTTGTGTGACAAACTCTAAATAATGTTTATTACTTAAGTTTGAATTAAATTGCGTATTTCACAATGATTAATTAATGACATTTTAGCATAATAGATTAACTTTGACATTATTACTTTGACATTATTTACTTTGACTTTAATTGACAAATTTAATAGACATGTAATTTTGAACTTTAATGTATTTAAATTTTTAATTTAGGGACTAACCACGTTCCGAACTAAATGTTGCATGCCTAGTGCAGAATATGGTGACACTAACAACTTTCCTGTTCTTCAAAAACCTACCTGTATAACTACCCATATTTGCAATAAATGAATTTGAATTTGAATTTGGTAAATTAGATTTATAACGTCATCATCATCTGCCTAGCCTTTTTCCCAACTATATTGGGGTCGGCTTCCAGTCTAACCGGATGCAGCTGAATACCAGTATTTTACATGGAGCGACTGCCTATCTGACCTCCACAACCCAGTCAGTACTGGGTAATACGATACCCCTTGGTAAGACTGGTTGTCAGACTTTTTGGGCCACTGACTGCCTAACGACTGTCAAAGATCTACAAATGACAGCCGGGACCAACGGCTTAACGTGCTTTCCGAGGCACGGAGGAAACTCGGTATGTAATGGGCGGTCACCCATCCACAGACCAACCTAGGCAAGCACGGCTTAACCTAAAGATCGACCCGAGCGGCTGTTATTATTTAGCCACGAGCTCCTCATTAGATTTATAACGTATCCCCAAAAAAAAAAAAATCTAAAGAAGTGAGGCCTAGTGATCTCGCAGGCCATCTGATTGTGCCGTTTGTACCAATCCAGGTATTGAAGTGGTTATTAACGAAGGCAGTGGCGATACTGCTGTTATGATGGACTGGAGCACCAATCGTCATTTTAATAAATAAATGACGCACAGTTTCATAATGACTAATGACAAAAGTACTTTTCGTTCTGTTATTTTTTTTCTTCATAAGTGTGTTGAAAAACGTCGTTAGATTCACGTGGGCATTTATGGCACAATGACAAAGTTTCCCCACTTGTATCAAAATGTACTATTACAGCTGTTAAAATAGCTATCGAGTATCAGGGATTGGGAGGATTCGGTGCTAAATAAAAACAGTAGCAAGTCTTTAATCCGAGCTCGGTCCGTAGATGGGTGAGCATCCCTAACATAAGACTGACACTCGTCCGTGACTCGGAAAGTACTTAAAGTGGTCCCGGCTGTCATAATTGTAGATTTTTTACACTCGTTACGGAAAACGGTAAAGTCTTAAAGACTTCGATCTTCGTGATAGTCAACTAAATCAATAAGAATGTGACTTTATTCTGTCTCTGTGTTCGTTCTTTCAAAGTCAGGAGGTACTTGATGTGAATTGAAAGGCAATTATTATCGCAAACATTGTTTAAAGTAATTAAAAAGTTACAGTAATCAATTAATGTAAACATTGGCAACTAGACATAACACCTATTTTTAATCATTGTTACCTAGAATGTCACACCCACTTTTGTTATTATGTAACATAACAATATGGAGTGTAGACCAATCAACGGGGCTTAAGTAACCCGAAAATCTTGATTTAATACTTGCATACTTTTTTTTGACATTAGAATTGAATTATTTTGTTTCCATTGATTAAATTATAATCACTGTTTTACAAACAAAATTTGCATGCCGAATTTAGTAGGCGCAATATGAAGAACTTTTATGACGCATAGTCATAAAATTTAAAGGGTGTAAATAGACCCTTAACATAAAAAGACAATTGTTCTCCCCGTCTATGCGATTATTTTATTGTTCTAGACCATACCTGGGAACCTTCTAGTTACGGAGATATTGGGGGCGAAAGTTCCAACTTTTTCACATTTTTTTTTTTTTAAACACATGTTATTAATGTAAGATTTTTACTTTACACACTTCCACAACACCCCTGTACTATTCAATCCATCCATCAGCATAATGGTTTCAGTGCTTTCCATCGAGTCCTACCGTAAAACGTGATTTTTCACCCCAAAAAACAAAAGTCTGTTCCCAGCAATAATTTTTGCATAAAGTTACTTAGTTTGATGTACAGAATGCTTGGTTGACAACTATGTGAAGGGTCTGTTTACACCCTGTATAAAATACCACATTTCAGGTAAATAAATAAATGAACGAATGAATGAATGAAAATTTTCCCTGTCAGTGAGCGTAGGTGTGATAAAGTAAGGTAATACAGATTACAGATCAGATGTCAAATTAATGAAAAGATTTTGATTAAAAATATTATTATTCCAGGTGTGATGTTTATCACGCCACTAATGTTTACGCCGTATAGGCGTTTATCTATTTGCCGAGATTAAAAAAAACAATCACCGCTGACTATAGGAATTGAACCAATTTGGACTTAGTCTAAGTATAGTTTTCTGTGGATTTTTTTATTTCCGCACTAGTAGAGATAAAATTCACGAGTGTGTTATAATTTGCATGTTGAACCTAATCGTGGTGCGATAAGACCCAGTTTTCGAGGAAGTGTATTGAATTACAAAAGCATTTATAAAAACTAAAAAACCCGACTGAAAATCAGAAAAGCCATTCCATGTTTTAATAGTTTTATATTTCAATGAGTCCCGCTTGCTTCCAGAAGGGCTTGTTTTGTGCTTTTCAATGGGTTTTTTATTTCCAGCTTTTTAGTTTCATAAAATAAAAGTTTTCACAAACTTCTTGATTTTTTTCACTTTTAAAATAATGATTTGTCATTTCGAATAACCAACTTTAAATCGTTATAAATCCTAAATGGGCATTCGAAATTAAAAAAGAAATGAGATACCTAAAGATGAATACCAGCACTATTTAATTTCAACGAAAGATTACCTCAATTCCAATCAATAAATACCTATTAAATATTAATTATTATTGCATTTTAAGTTACTTGTCTTGTCGTGGAGTTCACAGGTCAATTAATAAAAAAAACAGCGTTATCTTTATGCCTTTGTTCGTTATCAAAACGAGACAAAACTGAGCAGTGAATCAACGCGTGATCACTTATATTATGTGAATTAACATTGTTTATAATCAATAGTAATACATTGAGTGTTGCAAATATTTCGTGTAGATAATTTTCAATATTGCTGCTTTGATATGGAAAGAAAAATTCGAGTGCGAGCACGGTTTGAACCTGCGAAGTTCCGATTCAATACACCGGACGTCCTAACCTAACCAATTAGACCATCGCACCCTGCTCACAGCTCTCGAAATTTTCGTTCCATTAATAACGTCTTACGGTGACGTTATTAATGGAACAAATGGTTTACGGCATGGTTTCGCAGGTTCAAACCCTGCTCGCACTCGAATTTTTCTTTCCATATCAAAACAGCTGTAGTTCCATACGCAGGGTTTGCGTATAAAAATATTAAAAATTTTCAATATTGCTTACGTTCAGACTACAGCACATCAAGCTGTCAAATTTCTTTAATAGATTTTCAACTTTATCGCTAAAGCATTACGTTCAAGGTTGATTGAAAAAATTTGATCGTGATGAATTCGTCTGTGCATCAGCCTATGTGTGAAATCACATTTGCAAGCACAGATAGCGTTTTCATTCCCTATCTCATTCTGTAACTAAATGAAAGGCGTCTTTGTGGAGCGAGAAGACTGGGGTCTTCAATGGCCGGTTTAACAGAATCATAATATGATAATATGATAATATGATAATAATATGAATCAAGTTAAATTTCTTAAAATGATCAATTATCACTTTATGACCATTTTACAAATTGTAACGTAATTAATTTATTATTATATTATTATGATTCAGTCATTTTAGGCCTCCTGGGGCTGCAGTCTCGACATAGATAGCGACAAAAATCGGTCGTTAAGTCATAACGATGTCAAATTTCTTTAATAGATTTTCAACCTTTTTTTTTTTTTTTTTTTTTTTTTTTTTCCGGATGGGAAATCATCAAATGACCCCCCCCACTCTGGGCGGAGCGGAAGGGAGTGTCAGACTTGTACTGACTAAAACCCATCCATGTTCCTTCTTTGCCCTTTGTGTTCCAGGGCCACGGTATCTCTTTCGAACAGTCCCGCAGCCCTGGCATAGATTTTCAACCTTAAGGTTTCGAAATAAAGTTGAAAATCTATTAAAGAAATTTGACATCGTTATGACTTAACGACCGATTTTTGTCGCTATCTATGTCGAGACTGCAGCCCCTGATCGCAAGCATCCGCCTTCATTCGCATCGGAGGCACTGTAACGTGCGATTGGACCTCTCACGAGTGACAGAAAGGGAAAAAGATGAAAGAAAATACTGATCTGTGCGTGTAAATCATCGTATTGTATTGCTGGGACACAGGCCTCCTATCTGTGAAAGATCCTATTGGCTGGGGCACAGCTGTTAATTAAGTGTGTAAGCACGGAGCTACCTCCTGATAAAGAAATCAATACAATTATTTCTGCATCTTTTCTAATAAGTGTGTCCTTGCCTTGTTGTTATGTATTATTATTTATTCAAATATCTATTACCATATAATATCCCATTATAATTTATCTTTCACCAGTATATTCCAATAGTCGCGCTCCAAAACATTAGGTTCTAAACCAGCTGGCATACTAAATACAATCATTGACAGCTGTCAAAAATGCCTTATTTTTTAAGTGACATTTCATCTGTCAGTTTTCCCCCGTGAATTAATAGAGTTTGAGCATAGCCAAAGTTGTTGTGTTTTCACAATGTAATAAGAGACGTAAATAAATAATTTATTGACCCAATTAGCTCCCGATATGAAAGTGTTTTTGTTACGTAGGTACTGTTTTCATTCATAAATATGAAGATAGTATCTATGGATGACCAAAGTCTAATAATGTGTAGACATATTTTAGATACAGTCCTGAGCAACAATGTTTTCACTTGGCAACTTTAAGATGCATTTTTTCCTGTTGTATTAATTGTATTATCGTTTTCGGATTTAGGTAAGAGTATACATATTGGTTCTGGTGACTGTACATGTTATTACGTCAATTTTAAAGTCTATGCATGCCAAGACTGATTGTTACGTCAATAATCAATACGATTCCCAAAAAAAACAACAAAGTAACGTAACATCACGCCTGTAATCCGCCAAGGGTTAGGCAGAGGTGTAAAGTACATGTCGGATCCGGTCGTTAGTACGGACATAAAATGAATCGCAAGTACGCTGGTGGTGACGTCACGCGATCTACTTACATGTCTACCCACACCACAGCGTGCTCCAACAGAGCCCTGATGTTCAACTCAGGCGAGGGCGACAGTCAATGTCTGATCGCGGCAGATTTAAAACGTCTTGGAACTGTACCCTATTCATTGTAACCCGTGTTATTGTGTTAAGTTGTAATATCAAGTAATTTGTTAGTTTTGCTAGAATCAGTGTATCGCACACAGTGTGTTTTCATAGCACGAAACCCATCGTCTGCCCACATGATGTACGAGCCTAACGGAATAAATCCTGACATATCTGACATACAGATATGAGTACCAAACAAAAGTGACTTTTTCGTGGAATAACGCTTGTAATTTTGTGATAAGACCTATTTCCTAATAACATGGGTTCTAAAATACTAAATTCATGACAACACCAAATGACAACCAACACAAAAGGAAAAGATAACTCCTAAATCCGGCCACCGTAAGCGCGGGCCTGTGGACGGCGAGTTATGCTGGCTCGCCGTCCGGCCGTCTTATGACGACAGGCCGTGTCGACGGCGCGTTCGTGTTCCACGTGCGCCTCAAAGAGATGTCAGCAAATAAGTAGGGGTCCGCAAGGGCCGATGCCTGCCAGGGCTGCGGGACTGTTCGAAAGAGATACCGTGGTCCTGGAACACAAAGGGCAAAGAAGGAACATAGATGGGTTTTAGTCAGTACAAGTCTGACACTCCCTTCCGCTCCGCCCAGAGTGGGGGGGTCATTTGATGATTTCCCATCCGGAAAAAAAAAAAAAAAAAACTCCTAAATGTTGCTAAGTGTTTGTATTTACATAATTCTGACTGTATGTGTTATTTGTTTACGCCAATTTTAAAGTCTAAATAGACTATTTTTACGTCAATTATTCTAGGGTTTCTCCTTATACTTCGATGGATTTCCCAAACGAACAAACAAACAAACATTCAAACAAAGAACATCGTAACATAACATCACGCTTATTTTACCCAAAGAAGTAAGCAGAAATTTACATAACGTCTGCGTAGTTTGTCAAATTAAATTTGACCTTGTAAATGTAATGGGTGCGTTTACGGTATGACTCAGTGTCATACCTTAAACGATGATTTATCACCCAAAAAAAAAAGTCGTTTCCCAGCAATAACTTTTGCGTGGAGTTACTTAGTTTGATGTACAGAATGCTTGGTTGACGGCGCCGCGGCGTAGTGAAGTTTCCGTTTACACCTTGTATAGAAAAACACAGTAATCTACAGTATTACACGATTCTATTGGTGCTTGAATGACATTATCAGAAGTTTGTCGTTGGTAAACATTTGTGAAACTGTCTGTGGCCAATGTTTTGAAAAAACAAAATGGCTGCGGTGTTTCCGACACGCGCCAAAAAGCATCACTTTAAACGAGCTATTGGAAACTCCGCAAGTTCCCATTCAAATAGCAATTATTCAGTATAGATTTTAATTAAATCTAGATAATATATTAAATGTTTACTTCAAACAATTTGAGTTATCAGTGACAACTTTGAACTTCGCATTAGACCGGGATTCCGTCACTAGACTACAAAATTGACGTAGATTTAGTCTGGAGTTAATTAGACTTTATTGACGTAACTACACATGATGTAAGAGACATCACGTCATAAAATTGTACTTAAGATTCAGTACCACATGAGTCTACCCCCACAGAGATGAAATTTGTCGTCATTATAGTTCTCCTGCCCTTCATCATCTCAATCTGCCTAGCCTTTTCCCAACTATCTTAGGGTCGGCTTCTAGTCTATCCGGATGCAGCTGAATACCAGTATTATACTTGGAGCGACTGCCTATCTGACCTCCACAACCCAGTTAGTACTGGTAATATGATATTCCTTGGTAAGACTAACCAGTCAGACTTTCGGGCTACTGATTACCTGTAACGACTGTCTAAGATCTAAAAATAACAGCCGGACCAAAGGTATAACGTGCTTACCGAGCCACGGAGGAAACTCGGTATGTAATGGGTGGTCACCCATCCACGGACCAACCTAGGCAAGCACGGCTTAACCTGAAGACCAACCCGAGCGGCTGTTATATTTATTATCCTAAATTTGGATCGACGCAGCATGTCTTCTTCGTCCATACTTCTCTAATACTCGTCATCTCATCAGACACCTCCTTTCTCGCCATATCATCCTTCACACACTTCATCCATTGTTTCTTTGGTCTTCCACCACTCTTATAGTCATCAACAAGAAATAAAATTTCAGATGTCGTCGGTTATTTATTAAAAACAAACAGTTGTGTCACACAAAAGTGCAGCTAAACCTAATCGTATGGATTAGGAGTTTTTTTCTTATAGCTGGCGAAATATTTATTTATCGAATATGTCAGGATTTATTTCGTAAGGCTGGGTTTCGACAGGGGCTGCCTTCAAGCGGCTCTTGCTCAACCTGAGGGGTCCAAACGCCTCCTGCCGGAGGCTATACGCGGGGGTCGTGCGGTCCATGGCCCTTTACGGGGCCCCGGTGTGGGCGCGTTCTTTGAGGCGGCAAGCCGCCCACTACCTGAACGCGCCCCAAAAGGTGATAGCCATAAGGCTAATCCGGGGGTACCGCACGATCTCCGGCGAGGCGGCTAGCCTCCTTGCCGGATTGCCGCCATGGGATCTGGAGGCGATAGTCCTCGCGCGCCTGCATGAATGGCGCGCGGAGGCACTACGTCGGGGGGAGACTCCGCTGCCGCGGCAAATTGCCGCTCAGCGGACAGACCTCCGGCGTGATCTCATGGCGACATGGAGAGAGTGACTGTTGCAACCCCGTGCAGGACACGCTACCATTGTGGCGATAAGTCCCCTCTTTGAGGAGTGGCTAGAGAGGCGCCACGGCGCCCTCACCTACCGTCTGACGCAGATCCTCACCGGACACGGTTGTTTCGGGAGGTTCCTGCACCGAATCGGGCGGGAGGAAACGCCCGGGTGTTTCCACTGCGAGGATCGTCCGGAGGACACGGTGGAGCACACCGTAGAGGTCTGCCCTGCTTGGGCGGAGCACCGCCGTGTCCTTGTAGCGGCGATTGGCGGCGGCGATCTCTCGCGTCCTGCCCTGGTTCAAGCCATGGTCCGGAGCGAGAGGGAATGGGAAGCCGTCACCACCTTCTGTGAAGCAGTCATGCTAGTGAAGGAGGTGGCGGGACGTGAGAGGGAAAGAACCTCACGTCCCAGCCGCCGCGGGAGACGCCCTGGGCGTCGGGGGTCACGTGGTGGCTCCCGGCCACCGTAGGCGCGGGCCTGTGGACGGCGAATTATGGGCTAGCTCGCCGTCCGGCCGTCTTATGACGACAGGCCGTGTCGACGGCGCGTTCGTGTTCCACGCGCGCCTCAAAGAGATGTCAGCAACCGAGTAGGGGTCCGCATGGGCGGATGCCTGCCAGAGCTGCGGGACTGTTCGAAAGAGACACCGTGGCCCTGGAACACAAAGGGCAAAGAAGGAACATGGATGGGTTTTAGTCAGTACAAGTCTGACACTCCCTTCCGCTCCGCCCAGAGTGGGGGGGGTCATTTGATGATTTCCCATCCAAAAAAAAAAAAAAAAAAAAAAGGCTGGGTTTCGTGCTATGAAAACACACTGGGTGCGATACACTCTTTCTAGTAAACTAATGAATTACTGGTGATTACAACTTAACACAATAACATGGGGGCTCAACTCCGACGTGATCTGACATTGAATGAACATCAGGGCTCTGTAGAAGCACGCTGTAATGTGGGTAGACTTGTAAGTAGGTCGCGTGATGTCACCACCGGCGTAGTCGTGATTCATTTTATGTCCATACTCCATATAAACTCTCATATTATTTTTTTGACGCCTACGGAGAATTTCTTACACCTCTGCCTATCCCTTCGATCGATTCAAGCGTGATAGTGTTTTGTTATGAATGTTATATTTTATGAATGATTATGAAAAAACTGCGCCCACTATGGAAATAGCCTAAGGGTGTGGTCTTAGAACATGAGAGAGCGGGCTCACAAGCGGAAGCGGGGCTATAACAAACAGAATAATATCTGTTATAGCATCATCGCTTCACATAAGGCGAGTTACGGCCAAACGCAAGTATAGATAAATAAAACACGGATTCTGTATTTGTGCCCGGTTGATGGCAATAGGGTCGTGTCGCCCCTTTTTACATTTTTTTTTTAACTTTGTCCCACACTAAGGATATCTCCTGTGGTGCGTTTTTAAATGTTTGTAAACACACATTCACAAACAGTCACCCCCGGAACAAGTACCTGGTGGCCTACCATGACTTCTCCAAGCAGAAGTAATTCCAGTGTGGGAAAGAGATGGCGCTAGACGACCTGTATAGCTCTGTCTCTTTTCTACTCTGAAATTACTGCTGCATTAAGACGTCATAGGAATCCCCCTGTAGGCCACACAAGAATTCTTTCCGTGCGGGAATCGAACCAGCGACACGCAGCGCAGCAGTCAATCGATGAGCCACTGCGCCAACCGTGCCGTCTTACTTGGAAATAAACATAACTGGCGCATTAATGGTGTACTAATTAGCACCTCGTAGTACTACCTCTGTCCAACCCTTCGGGCATTGCAGGCGTGATGTTGTTATGTATCACTGGTGAGATTGTTCCACCATTTTTAACCAGCAGCACTGCGAAGTGGTGAAGACGGCCTTTTTAACCCGACTTCCAAAAAAACACTAAAATGTGGAAAATAACTTTACTTCCAGAAGTCGGTGACTTTTTGTTACTTTGAATTTTTTTTATCTGAATATTTTTTCACGACAACACGCGACGGTTTTGGTATGTACCATGAAGGAAGTTGTTCCATTTTATGGTCAACACATCCCTAAATATGACCTCACCTTTCTGATACACGCTGATCTCCACCTAAGGCGCGATTTATACAGAAACGGCGTAAGGTAAAGTCGCGGCGCAGACACAGCGCAGGCATTGTTTTCATACAAAATATACGTGAATAACACTCATGCGGCGCGGCGCAGGCACGCCGCTCTTTCTATTCCTTATAAATTCCACGCCTGCGCCGCGCCTTCACGTTACGCCGTTTCTTTATAATTCGCGCCTAATTATTTATTTATTTATTATTTACCACCAAATTATATCCACATTACAGACCAAGTCCAATACGATGCTACAGCATATAATAAAACAATATAAACAGTAAAATTACATTTAAAAAAAAATATTATAAATCATAATAGCTATATTTAAAATATTAATACTTAAACATGACCAAGCTCATAGTTGAGACCCCTTTCAATTTATTCATATTTTCATTTTTCTAATATACGACGCACGGCTCCCCGCTCCCGCTACCTCTTATTCCTCAGTCCGCAACCTTAACAGTAATATTTCGGCCTCCCGTCGGGTAATTGGCCCCATCAATGTCTGAGTTCATGACAGACTTATATTTTGGGTGAATTACTGATAATAACACTCGTCGATAGTCATATAAGTGGTATTAGTTTTACTTACATTCATTCTGTCAAAGTAACATAACATAACATCACGCTTGTAATCCCCAAAGCTTGTAAGGCCAAGGTGTTCAAGCCCCATGTAATAGGGGGCGAGCATATTGCCATCAACCGGACACAAATCAATACTCCGCGTAACCATTGAGAAATTCCTAATATGGGAACACAATTATACTTTGCCCGACCTGGGAATCAAACCCAAGACTTTATGCACAGCAGTAGAGCCTGCGACCACTCGACCAACGAAGTGTACTTGATGTCTTTGTTATAAATTACTATTTATTTTGTTATTTCAATGTTACAACAATATTCTAGTATCTATTTTTATGTTAATTATTAAAAAAAATAGATGCCGCGTGGTCGACTGGTCGCAAGTGCGATTGCTGAACATGTGGCCCTGGGTTCGATTCCCGGGTCGTGCAAAGTGTCATTAGGTTTTTCCATCAGGAATTTCTCAGTAGCAGCCACGGAGTCTGGATCCGTGCCTGGTTGATGTCAATAGGCTCGCCCTAATTACATGGAACTTAAAACATAACTGGCGAAATGTGGGTGTAGTATTAGGTACACCTCTGCCGAACCCTTCGGAGATTACAGACGTGATGTTATGTCTGTCTGTATGATTGCGTTGTTATTCTAAACAGCCCAATGGATTTTGAGGATTTATTTATTTTGAACTGAAAAATGAAATTAGCATAAAAAAAAAAAAAAAAAAAATTAAAAAAAAAAAAATGAAATTAATCTCTTGTCATATTTTTTGTCTAGATTATTATTTAATTTCAAGTGACTCGTTATTCTTGTATGAGGTTATACACCTCTATAAGGAAACCATTAAAACATATATTTAGTCATATAAATTACAAAAGAAAGTAATATTTCTTCCAAAAATTACCATGATTTAAATAATGGCAAGAATTAGTAATATTTGATGGTAGAAAAGATGCCAAAACGTGATGGATTGACCTTTCTAACTTGTTTCGAATCTGTAGTAGGTAACTCATTATCATCTGCCTAGCTTTTTTCCAACTATGTTAGGGTAAACTTCCAGTCTAACCGGATGCAGCTGAATACCAGTATTTAACATGGAGCGACTGCCTATCTGGCCTCTACAACCCAGTTAGTACTAGGTAATACGATACCCCTTGGTGAGACCCCTTGGTTGTCAGACTTTTTGGGCCACTGACTACCTGTAACGACTGTCAAAGATCTACAAATGACAGCCGGGACCAACGGCTTAACGTGCTTTCCGAGGCACGGGGGAAACTCGGTATGTAATCTGTGTATGGGACCCATCCACAGACACGGCTTAACCTAAAGATCAATCCGAGCGGCTTTTATTATTTAGCCACGAGCTCCTCATCTGTAGTAGGTAACTACATATTATTATTATTTCCAATATTCTCTCTGCACATCTGATACTGTTAGCCTGCGTCATCCCACTGATGGGCAAAGGCCTCTCCTCATAAATTCCAGTTGTTTCGATCCTGGACTAATGTGAACCACTGGCCGTTGGTTTTGTCCAGCTCGCCCCGCCATCTTCTACACGGTCGACGATATTTTTAACATTTTTTAAAAAACATCAAAAATCATTTAAAAATATAAAAAAAATGTGGTTTGCCGGTGTCGGGAGCAGGGTCCAAGCTACCGCTGGTTAGGGCTCCAGAGACAAGAACCTCCCTACAATGCGGGCCGTATCGAGGAGTACTGCCTTCTGAATCAGGCCCTTGATCCAACCGCCTAATGAGAGCCTCGACAGATGTACGTCGAGGCTCTTAGCCATCAGGCCATTGGCCGTTACGACAATCGGCACAATGATAGCCGAGTTCACATTCCGCATTTCGACAACCTCGTGTGCCAAGTCGAGATATTTTATTATTTTATTCTTTCTCAGCTTTCACGAGGTTCTCGTCATGCGGGATGGTAACATCGACTATCATTACGCAGCGCGCTGGTCGGTCTATCACCACTATATCAGACTATATAACAGGCTTTCCTCAATAGGCTTGAAGGCAATGTAGCCGCCCCTCCCACCTTATTACAGAACTTAAACATTACTGGCGAAATGTGGCTGTACTATTAGGTACACCTCTGCCTAACTCTTCAGAGATTACAGGATGTTATGTTAATATTGTGTTTCATTTGTTCCAGACAACAGCTAGAGAGAGTGAACATACAATTTGATGAAGACAAACTGAGCTTTCAGGAGCGCAACCATTTTCAATTTTTAGCGGAAAAGAGTCACGGCGCCCATTTTGATCAAGTTACTGTGCCTAACCTGCCTTTACTCGTAAGTATCAATACAAATAAATAAAATCAAAGTGTCTGTTTGTAATTTCAAATATAACAGCTTTTTACTGAATGTATACGGGGTGTAACAGAAAGGGTATAGTCATGGAAGGATATGCTGCAGACTATCAAACTGAACAACTTCTTCCATGGATCCAATATCGTTAATGCGAAAAAATTATCAGCTGTTCCATGCTAAATTTAAATACCTACTCGACCCAAATGTATGGGACAGTTGTTCAGTTGGCTTTCACAGGAGTCCTTGAAAAATCTTTCCTTAGATGACATTTATAAGTGACTCAGTGCTTTACAGGCCTCAAAAGCTATTGAGTACTTAGGTATGTAAAGAATACCCACACATCCAAAAGCCCTACCGCTTCAAGGTCATCTTCAACAGTTAATTTATCAGGCCCCCCTATGTTTACTAAGTTAGGAGATTACACATAGTTACTCTAGTATTAATATTAGCACACCTATCTAATCTCTTTTGTTATAAATGAACCAAAATACCCTGATAATAGAAGTTGTTTTTGTTAAAAATAGTATTTCCCAGTAATAATGTGGATTCGGGAAGGTTCGAAAAGTTCATCGTATTCCGAGGAAAGTTGGAACAAACAGACTGACAATAAACAGACAGAAAAAAAACCAGCCAAGTGTGAGTCTCAGTAGCAATCCAGGAATTAGGACTTATGCCCGATTGATGGCAATAGGTTCGCCTTCTACAACACAGAACTTATAACTTGCAAAATGTTGGTGAACGATACATCTCTGCTTACGCCTTTTAGCAGTGGTAATGTTTCTCTCTCTTGTTTCAGGGAGTGATCTCCAAAGCTCTAAGTTTGAACCTGAATACCTTAGCCCAAATAACTCTCAGCTCAGCTTTGTCCTGGGCCAACCATCCTGATGCCTTTGCGAAACTGCCTGTGCATAGGTAAGCAAAACTAACTGTGGAATTCACTTGGAACTTCCCCCTCTATCGCTCAGTTTCCATCAAGTGCCAGCCAAAAAATAATTATTCAAATAAAAATTTGTTTGAATTTACGTTACGTTTATGCTACGAGTTTGTGCCAGGGTCTCTGGTCACATCCTGGTGGTCATATACTAATGCTTCTTGTTTGTATAGGTTCCTTTGGGGATATGATGACAGTATCATCGACACAGCCAAGCCGTTCCTCAGTCTCGGAGGACAACTGAAGTTTGAAAAGTTCGGGCTACTAGTTACGGTAAGTTTTGATACTATCATACCAATCGATCGATCTATCTTGGATGCGATTTACAGGTCAAGCAAAGTGTTATTGTATTTTTTCTTCAGGAATACCTTATTTTTTTTTTTTTTTTGGATGGGAAATCATCAAATGACCCCCCCCACTCTGGGCGGAGCGGAAGGGAGTGTCAGACTTGTACTGACTAAAACTCATCCATGTTCCTTCTTTGCCCTTTGTGTTCCAGGGCCACGGTGTCTCTTTCGAACAGTCCCGCAGTTCGAACAGTCCCGCAGAATATCTCTTAGTCTTGAGTCTGTATTTGGGCTGATTTGATGGCAATAGGCTTGTCCCTATTACATGGAAATATCGTGAAATGTGTCTATATCATCACTTTCCTGTCCTTGTTCCATATTACTTGGGGTCGGCGCAACACGTTGTTTTCTTCCAATCTCCTCTGTCAACCGTCACGCTATCATTTACTCCTTTTTCTTTCATATCATTCCTCACACAATCCATCCATCGTTTCCTTGGTCTTCCTCTCCCTCTCCATCCATGAACATTCATATTCATCACTCTTTTAGTCACATGCGATTCGTCCCTCCTCATCACATGTCCATACCAAGACAGTCGATTCCCTTTCAACTTTTCTGTAACTGGCGCAACTTTCAAACTTCCTCTTATATAGGGTCTAACTATTCATACACGAATTATTTTTTAAGGGAATCATCTAACGGCTATAACAAAGCCATTTCATGGGATTTTTTTTTTATCTGAGTATATTTTTTTTATAAAAAATAAATAATTTAAAATTACTTGACCCACAAAATAAATACTGGCTCCTTATTTTTAAGCATCCATTACGCTAGTTTACTACGTCGTATTTACCTACTGTCATTGTTAGAATATGGGAGTAAAGGTTTTATGCAAAAAGTCTCAAAAAATTTTAGAATTATAATATTTAAAAAAAAAATACACTCAGATTATTATTTTTTTCGTTGCTATGGCGACTTTACGACTTATAGAAGTTACTCTTAAAATATTTCGTGTATGAAAAGATAGACCTTATATACTCTAAACAGAGATGTGCATATAGGACGCCCAAATTCAGCTAAGATCATCAAGTGCACATGTGAAATAGTATTGTCACTAATTTAAAATCAATATTTTTTAGAAAAACGGCACAGTCTCTGAGCGATTCACGATCAACACTGGCGAATATGACAAGGATAAGATGAACATCATTGAAGAGTTCGACGGACATGGCAGTCTCACTTTCTGGGGCAGCGACGAATGTAATAGGTAAGTGCATTCCTGTCAGATATTATGTGGGTAACCAGTCTTAGCAAGGCGTATCTTATTACTCAATTGGGTTCAGATTCAGTTGCAAACTTGCTTAAGTGCTTAGCTCTGTCTGTTCACCTCCTGTTTCATATGAAGGGTGTTTTTCCACTGTACTTTTCTAATTAATTTAATTGCGGGATCCAAGACAGTTGAATCATTTCACTGGGACTCGCCGAACTTCATTGCCTCGGCGCTTTTATGGTGGTACGCCACCGTTGATTCTGGCTTGCCGGATTGGCAGTGATTGACCATAGTGTGACGGGGTTGTCCAAAAAAAATGTAATACAAATCGCACATCCTCTAAAAAACTGTCATAACACAAAAATAGCAGTTTTAAGATAGACTCATTTAAAGTTTTTTGTGTTCTTAACGATGCTTTGCGCCAAAAACTTTCGCTTGTGCTATTTGGCGACTTATTTTGGTATACTTATGGCGGTTTCTTTTTCAGTTATAGAGCAAGGACAATTGAAGTCGAGTAGGGTGTTATCTAAAAATCTACATATTTGTGTTATGACAGTTTTTTAGAGGACGTGCGAAATAGGTACACTCGGCAATTTAGACTACTGTTAAATTCAAACACTGTTTTAAGCTTTCACGGTTTATAACTAAACTTGCAATGTCACTTACGGGATATCTTCCGTGATTGTACATTATTTTGAGCTCCCGATATTTCGACTCTGTCAAACCGCCAAAAATATCTCAAAACAATGGAGCTCAAAATAATGAACAATCACGGAAGATATCCCGTAAGTGACAGTATAACTTTACTGTCGAATTGTCTACGCGAATCCCGCTGCTTCGTCGGCCATTTTGTTTTTTTTAAAAAGCGGTTGAAATCATCACTAAAGTCATTGACTAGACTATCAATGAGGAGAAACTAAGAATTATCATCAATATTTTGTAATGCGCATCATATGATCCAGCCCAAAGGTTATCATTGCTGATAACGAAGCGCCTGAGCCAACAGCACAAAGTATGTCTAAAAAATTATATAAATATGATTTTGTAGTTTTATTTTGCGTAATGTGATGAGGAGGGCCGAAATGCAAGTAACTAAAAGAATATATTGATAGATGGAAAGAGAAAGGCCAAAGAAAAGATCAATTCAATGGTTGTCTGTAAGAAAACACATTCAGCGATAAGAACGCCGTTGTAACAATAGCCACCACAATATTGTAAAATAACTGTGCTACTGTTTTGGTGTCCAATATCTAAAGACACAACGCAGACCAGACGCTTAAGGAACCCGAAAGGCACTTATTCTCTCCGTCATTGCGATCATTTTTTTGTTGGAGACCATACCTGGGAACTTTCTAGTTACGGAGACATTGGGGGTCAAAGTTTCAATTTTTTCACAAGTTTTTTTTTTTATATACATGTTTTTTATGTAAGTTTTTTTTTTTTTTTTCTATGACCTCCGTACTATTAAATTCATTCATCAGCACAATGTTTTAAGCGCATTACATTGAGTCCTACCGTAAAACGTGATTTTTCACCCCAAAAAAAAAATTCATTTCCCAGCAATAATGTTTGCGTAAAGTTACTTAGTTTGATGTACAGAATGCTTGGTTGACGGCTTCGTGAAGGGTCCGTTTACACCTTGCAGAGAATAGATGAATGGATTGTGTAAAGGAATCATTGAATGAAAAAAAAAGAGCGAACGATGGAGTGACAAGTGACAGGGGAGAATGAATGGAAAATCACGTGTTGCGTTACGTCGACCGGGACCCCAAGTAAAATAGGAAAAGGACAGGATGATGATAATGATTGAATATAGTCGAGAGGTTTCGCTAAAATGCTCATATCAGTTGTTCATCGCAATTCTCAAGTTTCATGTAATATTATATTATCAGTTACGATGATAAGTAATGTTATTAAAAATGTATTTTAGTAAATTAAATCACGCTTCGGAAGCAGGAAATCACGCTTTGATTTGACTGTTAAAAAAAAGATATTATCTTGTCAATGCCGAATCTTTTTTTAAACCTAAATATTTTTATCTATAATATCCTGACAAAAATGTACTCATAATGATTATATCAACTGTAGCGCTGCATAGTTCTTTTATGGCCTGGTTTTAATCGGAGCTAACGACGCCATCTTGTTTTTTAATGCCATTTTCACAGACAATTTCACATACATTTACCCACAGTGACATCCTGTCAATGTCACTTAAAGTAGAATCGCCAATTTAGCCCGCGAAATTCAAATTTTCTTACGTTTTTTGCAATTTGCAGATCACTGTCAGGTTATATATTGATTAAAATATGATTCGCGAAATACGGGCATAATTATTTAACGATGTGGTGTAGCCCATTATGGTATGGGACCAACGACTTTACGTTTTTGCCAATGCACGGTGGAAACTCAAAATGTCACCCATCCACGGACCGACCTCAGCAAGCACTGATTTACCTAGAACATCGACTAGTGCGGCCGTTATTATTTGGCCCCAAGCCCCATAATAATGGGTGTGAAAATACCCTTAACGAAGGAAAAAGGCACTTGTTCTCCCAGTCATTGCGATCATGTTTTTGTTCTAGACCTTACCTGGGAACCTTCTAGTTACGGAGATATTGGGCGTCAAAGTTCCAACTTTTTCACAAGATTTTTGGGTTTTAAATTCAGGTTTTTAAGTTATAACTTTACTTTAAATAGGTACCTCCGTACTATTCAATGCATCCATCAGGACGGTGTTTTGAGTGCGTTACATTAAGTCCTACCGTAAAACGTGATTTTTTACCCCAAAAAAAACTTCGTTTTCCCGCAATAATTTTGCGAAGAGTTACTTAGTTTTATGTACAGAATGCTTGGTTGCCAGCTTCGTGAAGGGTCCGTTTGGACCTTGTATTTATAATATGCTTATATTATTTATATATTTATATTATTATATTTATATTATCTTTATTGCAGTATCGAGGCATCGGATGGCTCAATTTTCCCGCCTTCACAGCTGGACAAGAACACCACCCTCCATGTTTTCTACCCCAACTTATGCCGAAGACTACCCTTCGAGTTCGAAAAGACTATTGAGGTAATTATGAGTAAAAACAATACAAATATTTCATCTTCTACATCTAGATGTATGAGACTTTGACAACCAGTCGTTCCAAGAGTGTCGTATTACACAGTACTAACTGGGTTATGGAGGTTAGATAGGCAGTCGCTCCATGTTAAAAACTGGTATTTAGCTGCATCCGGTTAAACTGGTAGCCGATCCCAACATGAAAAGGCTAGGCAGATGAGGAGACGACTGTCGGCAAATCACAGCTGGACGCCCGCCCGCGCTCTTTAACAACTTATCTATGCAGACGGGAAAACATAGAACTAAAATACATGTACCAAGTTTGACATTACCATCATCTTCGCTTGGGGTCAGCGCAACACGTTTTTTTCTTCATATCATTCCTCACAAGGCTCACACAATCCATCCATCGTTTCCTTGGTCTTCCTCTCCCTCTCCATCCATCAACATTTATATTCATCACTCTTTTAGTCACATGCGATTCGTCCCTCCTCATCACATGTTCATACCAAGACAGTCGATTCCCTTTCAACTTGTCTGTAACTGACGCAACTTTCAAACTTCCTCTAATATACTTATTCCTTATTTTGTCTATTCTTGTCACACTAGACATCCACCTCACGATTCTCATCTCCGCTACATGCAATCTTTTTTTCATCCATCTTCTTCACGGCCCAGCATTCCGCTCCATACAGTACGACAGGTCTGACCAGTTTGACATCACCATCGTCATTCTTCTGCCCTTAACTAACTAAGGGGTAGTTGGGGTCGGCGCAGCATGTCGATGTAAATTTTTTTGACAAGCAACGCCACGTTGAACTGTCATACTATATTGTTTGCGGAATACGTTTAGTGAACATTCACGGAAGATATCCCGTAAGTGACAGTACAAGTTTACGTTTAGTGAAGTTTCGTTGTGAATCCACAAACGTAATGAGTTCGCTTTCGAATTGTGTGCGCTCACTTGAGTGAGGTGAACTCCAAGTGAATTTTACAGAATAGTTGACTACTCCACTGTTCCACTGTATGTTGACGATTTGCGGCCTTGTAAGATCACTATGCTAATTCTCGACTTACATTTGAATACTAAGAATATGAATTATCGTCAGGGTGTTAATTTTTTGGGTTTATGCGTTAATTCGTGGCTTTCGAGGGTTATCCTTACGTCGAGTCAACCGTGTTTATTTTAGTAATGATTCATATGTTTGTATTTTTGTAATATGTCGGAAAGCACGATAAGCCGTTGGTCCCGGTTGTGATTTGTAGATCTTTGACAGTCGTTACAGGTAGTCAGTGCCCCGAAAGTCCGACAACCAGTCTTACCAAGGGGTATCGTATTACACAGTACTAACTGGGTTGTGGAGGTCAGATAGGCTATGTTGGGCCAACATAGTTGGAAAAAGGCTACGCAGATGTTGATGATTCATATGACAAGCAAAAACCACCATTATTTGGATAGTACCTACATGGCATAATCAGTGTAACACGTTCCCACCGCTGGGATACAGGCCTTCTTTCTGTGAGACGAAGTAAACCATGTAACGACCAAAAAGCGACATCTATGACACAAATTTTGAATTAATTCCCAATGGCCGTTCTATAAATCTTTTAAATCTCTTTGTTAAAATAACACCAAATTTACAGACTAGGTCGGACGCATCTATGAAAATAAGCAAGTTTATATTAAAATAAATTTTCTTTTCCTCGCAGATTGCGGATGGCATAGAACTATACCGCTACAGAATGCCATTGAACGTGTTCGACGACCCAGCCCACAACCCTGCGAATCAATGCTACTGTGAAATTGACACCGCTACTTGTCCGCCCAGAGGAATTATCAATGTGACTGATTGTACTATGGGTGAGTTGACACAACATAACTTCACGCTTTTAATCCCCGAAGGGCTAGGCACAGGTGTAATGTGGTTGATGTACTGCTAATTGGTTATGGCTTTTGTAGGGAGGTTTTTTTAGTATGTTGCATTTCAAGTTCAATAGCGCCATCTTTTATCGAGTAGCGGAACTAATTTAAACAAATTAAATGCATGTTTTAAATTAATAAAATCATACCGTGAGCCGCTACAAATCTGACTATACCTCGTATTTAACCATGATAATATTTCCATATAATTATTGAAATACATTCATAAACGCCTTTTTGCCAAAGGTGAAAGCAAAATCTACAGTAATAGTGGCTAAAATAATAATCCTGAATAAAAACGGTTTTCCCTTTCCAGGAGCACCAGCGCTTGTATCTTTCCCACATTTCTACCTGGCCGACCCTCGTCTTCGTGAAGAAATTACTGGACTGAAGCCCAACGCTTCGAAACACGACTCTTTTCTTGATTTGCATCCGACTCTGGGAATTGCTCTTAGCGGGAAATCCAGGTAAAACTGCTATTTTTGCTGCAACTATATATACTAATAGGAATATTTAGTTATAATAGGAACTAACTATATATATAATAGGAACTAGGTTGGAAAGGACACCGACGCTAAACCGGTTACCACGTAGATAATTTTCGCCGGTTATTTAAAAAAAACAGCTGTTTCCTACAAAACTACAATACTTACCTTCAGGGTGAAAATTTATGAAACAAATGAAAAATGTTTATGTGCCGTTTTAGATCTTTGTCCCTTTCACCTTGTATATGTTTTCAAACGATCCTCTAAAGCAAAAAAAACCTAAACTAAACACAAAAATAACTACTACTATGTACTAACTTTGCACAGAATTATACTCCAGCAAAGTGATGAGACGACTTTTACACGTTTGCACGTTTCCATTTTTTACTTTCAGCATTCAAATCAACATCCAAGTGCGAAAGAGCGATTTATTTTCTTCAGTCAAATACCTCGATCAAGGATTAATTTTACCAATAGCTTGGATTGAGATGGTGAGTGCAAATTAATTAGCAATTAACTACAAAATAAATTTAATTTCTGAAACTAAAGAGTTATTGCTATTCGACGCTAGATGTCGCCAGTACAGTACTTTCCATTATTGTAGATAAATGGCATAGACATCTATGTAGTTAGAAAAATAGTGACATCTAGTGTTGAGTAGTTCAATATTAAATTAACAGTAGTTTAAACCAAAACTTTTCAATTTGAATCATAGATGGCGTGCATTTTTTCACAATTATGAATTACAGCCGCTAGTCAACACTAGATGTCACTTTTCATAGTATTTTATAGCGAGTACCAATAAGCAATTTTATTTTATTTTCAGGGCGTAGAAGAGCTTCCCGAAGGTCTACGGTCCCTCGTCTACCACGGCACATACTCTACGGCAGCAGCTCAACTAGGCTTGACTGTGATCTGTGTGATAGCATTCATTGGATCCGGAATATGCTTGCTCTGCACTTTTGCCCGCAGGAAACAAAAGCCGTGCGCCACTTTAAAAGTCAAAATACCTGTTGAAACCGAACTAAAAAGTCAAACATCATGAAACAATAGATTTTTTAAATTTTGTGCCAATTTCATAGATATTTCAATTTCAAATTCAAACCAAAGAATGTGAAATCCATTTTTATTTTCAATGGTGAATCCAAGGTGCTGATGATTATTGATTAATGACTGTTTTTACTAACACAGAGCACCTAAACGAATGTCAAAATAATTGTGGTACCTTTGGAATTTAGAGACTAAGCCCTGAATCGTTGAAAGTCCAGCTGAGCGTCTTTCTTTAATAGGTACTACCTAAGTCATTCATTTTGTTATTGCTTCATGTCAGTCAAAACGGGCATTAGCCTGACTTCTTGTGTACCAACTTAGCGATGAACAGTCGTACGATGAATATTTTGTAAATATAATGAATGAGCCATTTATATATTTGCTAGATCATAATATTATCAGAAAGACATTCCACATTACATGACAAATGACGTGCTACAATATGTTAGGGTCGGTCTGATTCGCCAAGGGCGGGGCTGTAATATTTAGGTACATACGTTTGAATTCGTCGCCCGAGCTACATGTGCCGAATCAAGCTGACCTAAACAAACATGCATTATGTAGCACCCCTGATACTTATTTTTAAACAATTGTCGTCTTTTTATGGTTTAAGACAATTTTAAGTTTCAAAGACTGGCTGTGTCTTATTTTGATATAAATAATAATTTACTTACCTATAAAAGTAGGTATATAGGCATTCCTTGAATTGCCCAAAAAAAAGTGTGAATATATCGCTTTTTTATTTCAATTTCTTGTATAATGTCTCTTATATTTTCTTTCTATAATCAATTCAATCTGTACAGTAGTATAAATATGTAAGTATTACGCTCTCAAGGGAACAAAACTGACCAATTTTGGAAGTGAAAGGTACAAAAACACTTGTAACATAAGCAGTCACGGTATAGTATAAGCATAAAACAATTTTTAAATAAAACTTGCAATTTGAATAAGCGGATAAAGTTGATAGTCAGTTTGCTAAATAATTTATTTTCCTGACTGTACATTGCAAGTTTCATTGCGTAGTTCAATAATTTCTTTTTTTAATCTTTAGCGTATAAAGTAATTAAAAGCCAAAATGAAGCAAACCACAATCACGTCTCTTGTTAAATACGTCCACTTATCGAAAAGAATAAATAGAAGAATCGAAATGTGGTATAATTTTAATGAATATCCAGTAAACATAGTCCAAAACGTTTGCTTTAAATAACAGATTTAAAATTAATCAGCATTATCAAACCAAAATCTTAACGATTTTATTCAGGTCTGGCGGGTCTTACACTGACAGCCCCCGTTTCGTTTTAAAATAATGAGCTCCTAGTTAAACTATTTACTTTTAACATTATATATTTATTGCGGGGTTATAAAAATATTGTAAACGCCTGAAGATACTCTTTAGGCACCCAAGAGTACAAAAATTTGAATTTCAACTTCTCTAAATATCTTTATTTTTTTTTGTACAAATTCTGCCCTGATCCTTTTCTAGCATTTTAAGAAAATGATAGAAATTTTGATGTTGTACACATTTTGGTAGAACTAACACTTGTAAGAATGATTGTACAAAAATGCTGAATTCGTTGTAATCTAGTTTTTAAGCGGGATTTATGAATGTACAATTTTAAGTTTTTTAAATGAGTTATTACAATGTTATTCTATAAAAAGTTAATTTAATATTAGTTTTTAAGTACATGAATCTCTGTAGAACTCTAAAAACATGAAAATGTTTGTAAATACGATGCAATTTTAATTTAATAGCTATTCTATTCGATACTAGATGTCGCTACTGCTTTATCTGCTTGTGTTTTGAAAATGTGAACAAAATCATTGAGTAAAAAGGCCAGCAGGAGTAGGACATTAAACTGAAACTTTAATTAGCAGTTTGTTTTTAGTAAACGGGTTTTAGAAAAACGATTTTCACAAGGCAAAGTAACAGCGCGTAGTTAGAGTTTACTTGGCTAAGTTAATGATGCATCCATATTTTTAATTTGATTTGTAAACCCTCGAGAGAACACAGAACGAGACAAGAAAATTTAAAAAAGAATTCCATTCTAATACGAACTTCATTCTATATCGAAAGTCATGTGAAATACCTACTATAATCGGCAAAGTAAAATCGAAGTCCAGTCTAGAAACTTTGCCCTGATACTCCGCGCACCCGGCTAAAATAGTCAATAAATAAATACAAGTAATTTACGAACAAATCCATAGGCGAGTGCTAGTATTGTAAATTAAATTATTTTTAACTAAATAGGAATTACTTATTTTTAAAATGATGTTGTAGTGATAAATACCTATTGTGAAAAGAATTTATCGAGAAATACAATTCATTTTAATTTTTAAGTTTTTTTACTGAATTCTCACGGACACTACAGACAGGGTTACTTTCGTAGGTACTAATGATATTAGTATTTAATTAATACATATTATACAGACATAGTTATGTAGAAGCAGATAAAGGTATCTGTCCACTAACTACACCGTACCTACCAGAGGGATTTAAAAGACTTATAGAGCGCCCATTGGGAATATTTTTATACAAAAATTTTGATCCCGAACATTTTCGATTTTGACCCATGAATTTTGCCTGACAAGCAGGCGTATGACACTAGACAGAACGATTTGTTACTAGGTAGGAACAAGTATTGAATTACTATTTTGTTTGTCCAGTCTTTGCCATACCACGACCGTGCGTGCTAAGAACGTATCAGCAGACACGTAAAGAAACATGACACAGACTACTAAGCACCACTAACTAGAACACATCGTACCCATTTACAACGGGTTTAGAAAGAAACGAAATCTTTTATTGCCAAATATAAATCCACATACAACATTCATAAACATACACTACCCTAAATAAAACTGGGAAGCCTTTGCCCAGCAGTGGGACATACAAGGTTATTGAAAAAAAAAACCCATTGACATTACACAGACACGACTTATAGGTAGGAGACTGGTTCCATTCTCGTACCGTGTCCACCAAGGACTTTGCCGATCGATGTATGCGGTGCGGTGTATTCCCGTTGACCCCACCGTCCGTAGCCCCACAGGTGGGGCCAACGGGAATTGATTAAAATAATTAAAAATTGTTCTCGTTGACCCTACCGTATTTTTGAGTAATAAAATATTATTTAAATACATTGGATGGGATCGAGTAGTGTTAGTACAGTTGTGCGTTATGGGCAGTAACCTTACGAACAGTACTAGGCGGTCATGAATCCAAGGAGGTATTTATTACTAGAAGACCGTACCTATACCCAGAATTATTCAAATGCATACCACCTTGAGCTCATGCCAGCCTGGTACTTTTTGGGGAATATATGTTTAATATTTTATGCCTTACTTGCAACAAACTTGAACTTTTTACCCGTTTGTCGCTAGGGAAAATATACATGATCAGTCGTACTGTATGGATCGGAATGTCTATTAATTCCCACATCATTAAGGTTTGCTTCATTCCTTCATTTTTCTGATCTTGAGGTACTGGGGCCAACGAAACAACGGTTTTGATTTTACCCGTTGGCCCCACCAGTGAGGCCATAGCAGTGGGGTTAACGAGAATACACCGGCGGTGAGTCCTGTATGACCGAGGCAGTCAAACGAAACGTCACACGCCACGCCTCGTTGTACTGCACTCGCAAATAGCTGTGGTTGGTCTTGGGTGTAATTTGTCCACAACTCGACTGTGTAGACGCTTGTGCAGTAGCTGGTAAATAGCTAAAGGACATGCATACGCGATTATAACCAAATATTACGGTACTCCTATCGCACGCAGCTGCATCGAAGATGCGCTGAGCGATATCAAAGGATAGAAGCATGGAAAAGTGGGATTCCGTGCCGCCAAATGAGGTTCAGCCTTAATGCACCATGCGGGCCCAGCGCGGGTTAGCATTTTCCTTCAGTCTTGAACCAGTAGTGATAAAAAAAAATGTGTGTACTTGTGTAGGGGAAAAATCCGCGCACGCTGGTGTAATCCGTAAGTATACCTACAGTATTTTACTGAAATAAGGCTTTTTCGGCGCGAATAAGTGAGTGAAGTAATGGCATATTAAAAGAGATTATCCATTTAAGACGTATATTCATTAAAACTGAGATATTTATAACACTTTTCTCGTGGTACCACGGTTGTCGAAGCTACAACTTTCGTTCTTCAAATGTAGCTGCTTCGAGTCCTGTAAAACCAAAAAGGTACGGTTAATCGGCGATTATATAAAATGGTTTTTAATTACCGTATAAAAAATGTTTTCAGACAAAAATCAAAAGGGAACAAGAGTTTTCATCAGGTGTGTATCATTGCGAGCTAGGTGGATCATCATGGTAAACAAAATCAATTAGTTGAGGCAATGACTAATGTTTTGTAGAAACAACTGCTTTAATTGACAAAAAAAATTATAGGAAATTATTTCAATCACTGTCTCAACCATAAACAAAATAAGGTCTTCTTGTAACACAGACTACTAAATACATTTTAGCACTAAAAACAACAAAACACTTTTTTTTTTTTTTGAAGTTGTCTATGGTACAGAAAACGGTTTTTTAAATAATCATGCTTCAACGTTTTTTAGTTATTTGTGGTACAAGCAGGCCTTAGAAAAAAAAAACGAAAAAAAAGTAATGCTCACCTTTAAAAAAGTTGCTCAAAAATGTCCATTTACCGCAGAAAAAGAAAATAAAAACACAGTTATCAATTTTTAACGTATATTAACTTAAACGCTCTCTTGAACGGGAGGTTCGTAGCCTTCAGGGCGCTCCGACTTGTCGCCGGGCTCGCCCCTCTTGCCACCACCGCCCTCGCCGTGGAGCTCCATAAGCTTGGAGATCTCGAAACGCGGCCTCTTGAGAACCTTGACCTGGAGATGAAGAGATGTTGGTCAGTAGATGAAGACTGGCAGAAGGGGGGATGAATTTAAAATGGGGTTGTTTCAGACAAAAATCAAAAGGGAACAAGAGTTTTCATCAGGTGTGTATCATTGCGAGCTAGGTGGATCATCATTTAAGTTTCTTTCATTGGTTGGGTTAATAAGTCTCAAAACAATTGTTTATTCAGAAAACAAATCGTTGTTTCAGTATAAAATCGTGAATATGAAAGACGCGATCATACTAGAAATAGTGCTAGTGACGTCCCCATACAACTGCTTTCCATTTTAAAACCATATTGTACAGGTAATGTTCATAAATTAACATTAAGTAATGGGTTTGCATGTCACTTCACTGAATTGCAAACTGTCATCATTGGGGATTGAATATTCCGATGCATAGTTACCAAAAGTATGATTTTTCCCATCACAAAAGTGAAAGGTACAAGAGTGTGGCAGCGGGTTCTTATAACATTTTTTTCCCCTATTTAGTAAATTTTTATTTCATAAAAAAATATGTAGTGTATAAAATGTTGTAGTCCTAAGAATAATAAAAAAATCTATTCTGTTTAAAACTAGGCAAAAAATTTGTGAAAACACGTAAAAATTGCTTCATTTTTAAAATTAGGTTGCCAAGTAACTGAATTCAAATTTTGCAGCTGAATATTCAAATATAATAAAATTAAGAATATGACTGGGCTTATAAGAGTAATTATTTTGATACTCAAACTCGCACTGCATACTAGTCAGCACTCAAACTTTAGGTAAATATGCATCAGGTAAATATGCATCCATTCTGTAGTCACCATGCATTCTTGTTCATGCGGTCTAAGAGACTAGACAGACTAACTGAACCGACTTAATTAAACTGAGACTTACCTTCAACCCAACCAATTAACAAAATATCAAACAAAAATATCCTTTACATACCTTCCTAATGCAAACATCCCTGAGCGGGTAGATGCCGTGGCACGCCTTCTCGATGTCCTTAGCAATGGAGTCAGGGATCAGCTTGTTGACAACCTCACGGAGCTCAGAGTTAGTTACGTCACGGGTGATGATCTCGCACATCTTTTTGCGGATAGCTCTGACCTGGTGATGAGAAGGTGATGTAATAATAAAGTATTTGATAACATAATCAGACTGTTTCCCTACTGCTGGGACTCAGACCTTAGTGAGAGGGAGAGCAGGCTGGTGAAAAAACATTTGGCTGTGCTGTTTTGCAAAAATACTATCACATTATAAATGCATAACCATATTGCCTATGAAGTTTCCACTGCAAGGACACATCCAGGAGGGATCCTCTTGTCAGAGAAAATGGGCGATGAGCCATTGCAATTCCAATCCATGGACATTATGACATCTACCAACACACTTAGCCCATGTGCTGGATTTACAGCCCACTTCCTCCCTTTTATTATTAAAATATATTTAAAACCTCGGGTCGCAGTCACAGCAATGAAAACATTTTATTTGTAGGGTGTATGTACCAAAACCACGAAAAGCCAACGGAAAACCGAGAGCCGCGTTCGTGATGATGCACTCTCAATGATGTACGCAGTACTACTGTCCTACAGTTACAAAAAGCAAGACCCGTTGCTCTTTATAATGCAATCTGCGATAGGTTCTAAAATACTGAGCAGGTGATTGACAATTTGCAACTGTCAACCAATTCATATATACAAAAATATAAAATTGAAGTGCTGTTTACTAACAGCACTTCAATTTTATATTTTTCAGTGAAAAGCTGTAATTTTGATATTACTATATCAAAATTACAGCTTCAGTGAAAAGCTGTAATTTTGATATTACTATATCAAAATTACAGCTTTTCACTGAAAGCATGTGAAAGTATATACAGTACTTATTAACAAAAAAAAAACATATTTTGTCAAATATTTGTCTGTCTGTTTGTTCTATCTAATCTTGGAAACGGCTGAACCGATTTTAACTGGACTTTTACAGGCAGATAGATGTTATAAGGAGTAGCTTGGGGTTCTTTTATTTAAGAAGAAGAAGGATTAGGGTTCCATGCAAAAAATGAAAGACCTTGAAATTGTTAACAATTTAGATTCAAATAGGGAAGTTAGATTTTAATAATAATTTCATGCAGGTTGAAATAACAATGTGGCAGTGTTCATTTCTGTCTTGTGGGCAAATAGTCCATCATCTGCTTAGTGCTTATGCATTGAGGAATATCATGCAAGACCGTCACAAAAGAAAGAAACAAAAGCAAAAGAATAATCTGCCTACCTGGGTGTGCTGGGCATAGCAGGTCTTGCGCTGGCTGAGCGAGTCCTTGTTGGTGAATCCGATGCAGAACACACGGAGCAGGTAGCCGTCCGTGGTTTTCACATCAATGTTGGCCTCAACCAGGGTCTGCCATTTCTTGACCATCCATCTGTTTAAACATAAGGGATTGTTCAGAATCTGTTGTTGAATTATCCTAAGATAATACTAGATGTCACTATATTAGCGATTTGGAACTAACTTGTATGGAAGTGTTTAAACCGTTGAGTTAACAGTTGGAACACTTCCATAAGTTATTTCACACAATCGACGCGAGTGAATTTCGGGTGGCATACCGCGCGGGGGAGTTCAGCTAGTTTTCGACACAAAACCAAACTAAAGAGTGCTACTAAGAAAGTTAAAATTGAAAGACAAGTCAAGCTACACCAATAATTCTAGGACGAATTTGTAGCAACGACACAAGGTACCAGAGTATATGAATACAGAGGCGTTTCAGTGCGGTCGCATATACTTTCTGCAGACAAAAACGATATGAAGACCACATGGTATTCCTTCATATAGCTGGACTGCAATAATACTTGTTTATTCTTAATTTCAAATTAAATAAAATCTTTAATTTATACGCATTTTTAGAAAAATTGTGCATTAAAATAGTTTTAGACTATTGAACCAACTGAATGTTCAGATAAGGTACCGTCAATGTTTCTTACAGATGTCATAAACATTCTGCTGTACTAATTATTATTTATAGTAGATAGTGCCTATCTAGCCAAAGTACAGTATTCCCATCTCCGACATTTATATGTGCAAAAGTAATGGATAAAAAAATTAAAATGGTACAAACCTGAGCTTGTCAGTGGTGAGGTCCATGCCATGGAAGTTGCAGAGTACATTGCGACCCTGAACATCTTCAGCGATCAGACGGAACTTGCGGAAAGACCTGATGACAAAGTTGATGTTAGATTTGTTTATATATTTGTGTTTAATTAACAACAGACCTGATGACAAAGTTGATGTTAGATTTGTTTACATGTTTGTGTTTAATTATCAACATGTTTCTGAGCTTTGGACAGAGACTGTCACAGAAGTATTCATAACAATGAAAAATCTTCTAGAAAAGTTTCTTCTAGGGCTACACATGATGATAATTTCTATATCTACATATTATATGTTTACTGTTTTTAAATCTTGTTGAAACATTTTAAACCTGGGAATCAAACCCATGACTAATATGCCACACTTAATTTTTAAAAAAATAAGTTTATAAGAAACATTTGTAGCAACGACACAAAGTACCAAAGTATATTGAATACAGGGGCGTTTCAGTGCGGTAGCATATACTTTCTGCAGACAAAAACGATATGAAGACCATAAGGTATTCCTTCATATAGCTGGACTGCAATAAACATTTTCATCAGGATTCAGAAGCCTATTCTACTTAAAACTGAGATGACTGGTTGATGTTATTTAAATCAATGACACTACTCATAACATGTGGGATTTTCCTCAACCAAGCACTACTGCCCACAGGATCAAAGATGGCCTCTCTTTGCACCATCAACTGCCCAGCCTTTTCCCAACTAAGTTGGAGTCAGCGTTCAGTCTAACCAGGTGCAGCTAAATACCAGAGGCCCTGGCAAGAGCACGCAGTGTAAACGTAACGTAAAGACGTCGATTTTTTTTATCGAAAATACAATTACCGCAAAATTATCATTTTAGTTAAATTGTTTGCAACAAACACAATCAGTATCATCCATAGATGAGAATAATTCTTTAAATTATGAAAATATTATATATGAAACAGGTATTTTTAATTTTAACATCATAGTTTACATTTACACCACATGCTTTTGCTAGCGCCTCAGTATTAAGCCTTGAACTAGTCTATTCTATTTCTGCTAAACAGTTAAACACATTCTTCTGTTTCTGTGAATCGTTTGAAAATGACAGGAACAGAATGATATGGGTTTAGTGCAATGCATATTTAGCAAATTTGGCTATAAAAGCATTGAAACATCAGGGACAGGAACAATAATATTTAAACAATGAAATACATACCTTTCCGCATCAGTATCAGCTTGAAGATCGGCCAGCGATACTTCAAACACACGGCCCTTCAAACCTTCAGAGGCGATTTTGGTACCCTAAAAATCAAATTAAACATCTTTTTAGTAAAACAATAACAACATGTTATTAAGATAATAATTTTAAAGAACTTTCAGAAGTAAATCAAAAGGGAACATAAGTTTTCATCAGATATTTATCATTGCGAGCTAGGTGGATCATCATTTTAGATAAAATTATTAGCTGAGTTACAATGCAAACTTTTTATAGATAACTCTTCTCGGCAAATGTAAGCTTTGGCATCTAGAACCGTTTGGTTGATAGTGAATGTGTGTTCAAAGAGTTTTCACTAAAGTTTACAATGCTTAATTATTTGTAAAAGTTCATGTATTGGCTACAGGCTACTCTAATTATCTCTGATGTTATTGAACATTTACTGCCCAATATACATCATTGCTTGATTCTTTCAATCATTCAATGAATCAAGTATTTTGAAGAACGAAGAAATTAAAATACCACATGTTTGCTAGTTGGAAACAATAACAAGAGTTTCCTACTCAGGAAAAAGAATAAAGAGTGGCGATTAAAAATTAAACCATGAATTTAACCACATGGATTTAGTGCTTTTAAGAAACCAGGTGAAAATACACATATTTTCTGGCATAAAGGTTAAGTTCGATCAATGGCAGGACCTAAAAAAACCTGTAAAACACCACTGGTCATGCCCATGTGGTATTTAATTTACACAATTTGTGAAGATTTCAACAAAATAATTCTTATTTTACCGCCTAAACAAGCATAGCCAAAGATGCTGCATATGCCGGTAGTAGCCAGACCAAGACATAAACTTCGACAGCCTAGGTCGGAGGTTAGAAGAGTTGACATACCTGAGTACGGTTGACAAGGGTGGTTCCCACTTGTCTCTTGGTGAACATGGACGGTGCCTTGACATCGTACCAGTCTTTACGGGTGAAGGGATCGACACTGAAAATGTACAACAATTTAACATAACCTCAAAAGAATAACCAAAAAAACTCACCACACTATGTAAAAATTATATATTACTGCATGCCATTTTCTTTATATCACGAGAATTAACGAAAGCAACACACTGGAACAAGCAAATCACTGATAAAACTTAGTTGTAGTGTGAAAACATCTTGACACGAGACATGGAACTTCTATCCGAAAATATTCGCGACATCACATTTATCACAGGTTTGATGTAAGGTTTAACCGATAGATTATCACATTGTTCGATAGATTTGAGGTTTATTGGAGACTTACATCTTCTTCTTAACACCCTTTTTACCGCCTTTCGAGAGGCCTTTATTTTTACCAACCGCCATGTTCAATTACTAACTTTAGAAAGACTTTATTTTGTTTATGGATGCGACTGACTGATGAGTGATGCGAGATGCGAGTAGAGTTGCTGTATCCAACGACAAGATAAAGTCACAGAAAGTTTTAGTCGATTCTGCCGTAGTCCTTGACATCAACATACAGATAGTCGAGTCTGAAAGTATTCTACTAAATCAAACAAACATGCTCGTTTTATTAGAAAAATATTTATTTATGTTATAATTTAGTCTTATTACATTGAATTAGTAAAACCAACCCGTCAAAAAAGTTTTGTTCGTTAATTCTGGAAAGTCGATCAATCTAATTATGAACAGTCGCTTGCGAATCAAGTTGCCACAAACTGTCTACATTTTCTCATTCGATTTTGAAGTTAACGATCAACAAGTTATTGTTTAAAATCATTTGGAGAAATAAAATAGTTTGTGGTAACTTGATGTGCTAGCGACTGTACAACATACAACCTAAGCCTACTTTTATTAAATGTGCTTTACTCTCTACTACCTAAATACATATTAATACTGTACTGCGTACAAGCCTACTCCAGCACCGACTCGCGTCTGCCCGGGTATAAAACGGTCATGAACAAGAAATCTTAAGGTCCATCCACACATATCATGACATACCTGCCACGGGACGTGTACGGTGATATTACGTTCCGTGAGATTAAAGAGATCTCCAGTTCGTCTTTATCATTCTCTGTTACAGCTCTCTCATACCATCTGCATAATTTTATGACATACGGCAACGGGACGTGTACGGTTGGTTTAAGTATTCTACCCTTTGGTGAAACAGATCGTCATAGGCACATAAACATCAATGAGTATTTATTATTTTATTTGAACTTGTTCACATACGTCCGTATCCACCCCAGCGACGGACCTTCAGTGCCCGGGCCGATGAGGATGACATATCGTGCGAAGTTGTGCCGATATTTTGCTTGCACGTTAACAATTATTTCGAAATTTGAATTATGGATGACGAGTTGATAATAGAGATGGTTCGCAAACCTGTGAACTCGTTTAATGGCACGATTACGTCCCTGACGTGTATGAACAGAAAGTCCCTGTCGGAACACGGACCGGCCCTGTCATGTCCCGGGCACGACCCTGTCACGTCCGGAGCAAAGCCCTGAAAATGTATGTAAAGGTTTATCTTTACAACTAAACAAATCAGTAGTAGTGTATACTCGGCAACTAAACAAATCTATTTAAACAAAGATCTGTCGATCAGTGTAGATGATGACAGAAAAGCAAATAATACTTGTATGAATCATTTTGTACATCATATATATAGTCCTCCTTACCGATTTCGGTAACGGCGACCCTTTAATGCTATTTCCTTGCGTGTGCCCTTATATGGCTGGCCAGACCGAATTTGCTTTTAAATACCCGGTCGCAACTAAAGCAGTAGAGTTGACCGGTGGAGTTATAGGTGTAGGTGTAGGAGGGCTTAGGTCTCTCTTTACGTATTTGGCGCTTTTCGTTCAATGTATCGAGTCGCTGGTTTTCGAAGGTTTTTACATTTTTGTAGATAGTAGAGCGCCAAGACGACCTGTGCAAAGCGAGCCTCTCCCAACCGGTCGGATCAATAGAGCAAGCGTTAAGATGCCTCTTGAGCACGTCCTTATAGCGGAGATGTTGACCGCCATGCTTCCGTTTGCCCTCTGCCATCTCAGAGTAGAAGACCACTTTGGGCAAACGGTAATGCTTCATGCGAAGGACGTGTCCACTCCATCTGAGTTGGCGCTGCATAAGTAGAGCCTCTATGCCATACATATTAGAACGGCGCAGAACCTCAGTATTAGCAACGCGGTCCTGCCACTTAATGCCTAGGATGGATCTCAGACACCTTAGGTGAAATGTATCAAGTTTCCGAATGTCTGGTTTATATAGACACCATGACTCTGCGCCATAAAGAAGGACAGGTAGGATTAGTGCCTTGTAAACACTAATTTTTGTTTCCAGCTTTAGGTCATGGGATCTCCAGACACGGTCATTAAGCCGTCCAAAGTTCGCAGCAGCATTTGCAATGCGCGATGGTATCTCCGAAGCCAAGGTGTTATCATGCCTAATGTTGCTTCCAAGATATTTAAACTGCATGACTTCCTCTAGTGGTTTTCCATCTAGATTCAGAGTGGCATCATCAGCTTGGCAGCCTCGTGGTGGTTGTTTGAGGACTTGCGTCTTGGAAGCGCTTATCACAAGGCCGAATCGTTGACAAGATTGGTGTAGTGCGTCAACATAGCTTTGGAGATTCGCCATGCTATCGGACATGAGACACACATCGTCGGCGTAAAGTAATTCTAGAATGGAGATCTTTTGCAGTTTTGATTTAATTGTACATCATATAATGTGCACGGTTAGCAAGTAATGTATAGTTTAGGCGCCTACTAAAAATGAAATGCAATTAACATTTTATACCACTTCAGAAATTGAGTAGGCGCAAATGGGCTGTAATGGTGCTCCCATTACAGCCCATTTGCGCGTGCCACAGATATTTTAATTTCAGCCTTTCGTTACTTTTACGAAACCCTCCCTAGCCCTTATTAGCTACCTCGACCAATTTTAATATCTCTATTCTGAAAATCTTGGCAATATAGAAACACCCATCTCAATACCAAAATGCAATGACCACGGCTGTACCTACCAATAAATTAATTACCGAAATAATCTATCTGCAGATATTTACAACCATTTTGTTTATTGCCTTTTATGAATACTAATAAGTACTTGTAATCATAATTTAATCTCTGTCCTCATAAATCCGTCTTCTATAAATATAAGATTGGAAATGCTCTTTCATATCATTTGTTTATCGTTTGCCTTGTAGTACTCAGGTCTTCGCTTCGCGTCCAAGAGGTCTTTTTGCCGAGGCCGGTGGTTCCGCCTTAGTGACTCATTGACATTCACTCACTCGTTCACGTCAGTCATGAGGCGATGAAAGACTGAATTCCAATTTCGTTCGTTTTCAGTTCAATATTCAATTCAATAACCCAACCGCGGCTTGAGAAAGCTGTTGTTTCGTGCTTGTAATATTTTTTTTTCCAAAAAAGTGTTATTTCGTGTAATCGCGTCAACGTACTAAACCGTCCGCGGTGTGAAGTTCTGCAAGTGTTTTAGAAATAACAATAGTATAAGTGTTTCAAACATGGGTGCTAGGGTATCCAGAACTGATTTTGAGTGGGTTTACACGGAGGAACCTCATGCAAGTCGCCGGAAAATAATCCTAGGTATGTTATTACGTCATGTTTCTTATATAGAAATCAATTGACCGTACTTACATGTAATATTAAACGGCTTACTAGATTTTGGCTGAAGCGAAATTAGATCCATTGGTCTAATTTGAAGAAAAAAAAGCGAGGTCACGGTCGCTTGTTTTCGGTTGACAACAGATTTCCTGAAACAATTTGACCATTCTGTTTCTTCCTAAAAAACCGATATGTTGCTTCATTTGTTGTTGAAAAGAGAAAACTTCAGCTAGTAACTAGATTCTTTTAGTTGAAACTCTGCTCTTTCAGCTATTAAAAGCCATTTAAATAAGCCATAAAACGATTCTATTGAGTAATTCATGCTGGTACTTACTGAATTGTGATGTAAATACATAAAATAATGCTACTTTAAGGTGGAAATTATTCATAAATAGGTTTTTATCGATCTATGTGACCCTGAACTTATATAAAAAACATAGAACCCTGACACTGAATGAATGAGAATAATTTTGTTTTTTTTTAGCTGTGTATTGCTAGTGTATTTGTTTTGCCTGACGGTCCTGCACTTCCTACACTACTCTTAAAATTAAACATTTAAAAAAAAACCATTTTATTTTCCACCCTTCTCTTGCCCGTTAGGGAATAATATTACAAGGTGGAAGGAACACCGACACTAAAACGGTTACCACATATTCAGTACATCATTCTTAACATCCTCATATAGAAATTTTGCATCAGTCCATCCACTGTTATTATATCATCACCTTTCTGCTCATGCCCCTTGTTACTTGGGGTCGGCGCAACACGTTTTTTTCTTCCATTTCGCAAGTTGGTTTTAAATGCCACGTAATAGCATAAGCATAATCAGCCTATTAATGTTCCCACTGCTGGGACGCAAGCCTCCTCTCTATGACAGGGAACCAGGTACAAATCTAGACTCCGAGTCTGCAACTGAAAAATTCCTGATGGAAAAACCCAATAACACTTTGCCTGACCTGGGTATTGAACCCAGGACTTCATACTCATCAGTTGCGCTTGTGACTATTAGACCAACAAAGCAGTTATGTTGTCTAATTATAACTGCAGGCCCGTGCCAAAGTTATTGTATGGTAAGCACAGCAATTTACATAAACATGATAGCTCAATATCACCTTCGTAATTTGCATACTATTTCATAGTGGGTGGTTACAATTAAAGATTATGAGTTAAGTTTTTCATTAAAATCTGAAGAATTTGTTTGGTTGAACACGCTAATCTCAGTAACTGCTGGTTCGAATAAATTAATTGTTCTAGTGTTGGATAACCCATTAATCGAGTAAGGCTATTAATATCACGCAACAACCAATAGGAGCAGAATACCAATGAAAAATGTTGCCAAAATAGGGAAAATAGTAGGTATTTTATAAAACTTTCATGCGGACAAACTTCGCAGGCAACAGCTAGTAACATAATATAATGATGTTTTTCTCATGGTAGTACACAGAAATTACAGAATGCTACCTACTATGATCCTTGCATACTCGTTTTGCTTCGTCCACTTTCATACATCTCATACATGCATGCCGTCAGAATAGAATAATATTTATTTCTGAAAAAAATATGGTACATAGACATCTTATAAATATGTTTGTGATCTTACATATTTCGCCATAGAATGGCATACACATAACATTAACAAAAAACATTGCAATCACTTCAGTTTATCCGTGATCATGGTGCTTGCGACAGCACCAAAATATCGGGAACTCAAAGAAAAAAGTAAACATGGTAAATATCCTGTTTCTAGTGTTAATAATAATGTTAGTGAAAGCCATACTCCTGGACATGGCTCGTATTGTTAGGAGGTTCTTCTCTCTGGAGCTCTGACCGCCGGTATTATTAAATTTTTTATATTTTTAAATGTGTTTTTTTTATATTGTTTTTTTGTAAAAAAATATATATATTGTATGGAAATAAATAAAGGAAATGTTGGTGACCATGATAGCTTAAAATCTTATATGGCATACAAAAATAAGAACATGTTAAACATAAAAATACGAAACATGAATTTGTTAAACATTAATAATAAAAACATTCAGATAATACTTTGTCGAACTCTGTAGCCATATCTATTGGTATCATAGCCATATATATCGGTTATGAGTATGCAGTACGTACCTGACTTTAGTCAGGTAAATTGTTATTCATTGCAGATGGATGAATGTAAAATAAATCCTATACGTTATCTTGAAATATTTACAGTATTCGGTTTGTTACATAAAATGATAACATTCGGTTAATCTGCTTATAATAACCGTGAATAAATATTCTTTGATAAATAATATGACACTTCATTCCTGTAATCTAATGAGTGAATTTAAATCATGAGTTCATGTTTCTCTGTAATTAAGATTTTGTTGTGAACTGGAACATATATTGGACCTACAAAAAAAACCTGAATAGATAAATAAATGTTTTTTTTTTAAACTGATTAACTAGTATGTATTTACAAATATAAATAAACTTCAAATAATATGTACAAGTATCAAAAGAGGACAAGAATTAACAAGCCATCAAAAAATAGTGCCCAGAAAGTTGGCCAAAAAAGGACCAGCCGTCTGGTTGTTAAACTATTTGGATCCACCTGTTTATAATGCCCACAAAGTCGTAGGCCTAGCAATATGGCTATTCTTTGAGTCTACACAATACCATTGCTCGTCCCTCGATTTAAATTTAAATTTTCAGTTTTTTAATATTTTTTAACTTAGAAAATTATAATAATTTATAATATTTTTCTCCATAAAATCCTCTCTGCGTCTTTTTTTTCATATATTATTATTTTATAAAACACTAGCTGACCCGGTAAACGTTGTTTTGCCATATAAATAGTATGAAAAATAGATGTTGGCCGATTCTCAGACCTACTCAATATGCTCACAAAATTTCATGAGAATCGGTCAAGCCGTTTCGGAGGAGTACGGGAACGAACATTGTGACACGAGAATTTTATATATAAGAAGATTACTCATACAGAATTATGATAAAGTATATACCTACCTAATAGGTATTTCATGCTAAAAAAATAACATTTATTAGTAATTTTTCAGAATTATAGATAACAGGTTTGTTGTTGAATCATTTCCTGTAAATAATTAATCAGATGATGATTCTTTTTGTATGTTTTTGTTTATGGGTCAACACCCAGCTGATTCGTGTTGCTAATCAGAATTCTGAATCACCTTGTTACTATGCAAGTCCAGGAATTCAAGGAATGTGCGAACTTGTATAAAGCGATGGCCAAATGTTAAATGAAATGAAATGTTAGTATTATGCACAGAATAACACTGGATGGATGAAATGGCGGCAAATCACGGGAACATACTGCGACTCCCACCACGGAGTAAGGCATTTGCATGTGGCTGAGATGAGAATGCTGAGGAGGATGTGTGGTGTTACGCAAATGTATAAAGTAAGAACTGAAAGTAGCACCGGTTACTGAAAAGTTGTGTGGTTATCGGTTGTCGTAGTTTGGGCATGTGATGCGGAGGAATGAGGAAAATGTCGTGAGGAAAGTTTTGAGGTTGAATATGGATGGGTATAAGAGTAGAGGACGACCAAAGAAACGATGGATGGACTGTGTGAAGGATGTCGAGTAATAGAGAAGTATGGAAGAAGAAGACATGCTGCGCCGACCACAAATAAATTGGGATTGGTGAGGGTAGGAGAATGATGATGATGATGATAAGTCAAGGAATGGGGAAGGCCCAGCAGTGGGACAGAATAATAATTACAAAAAAAATAAAGTCTACTGCTTATCTATTCAAATTCTTGTTGGGAAAAACTAATAACAACCTGCCCGACATGTGAATCGAACCCAAGACTTCATTTTCAGCAGTTACGATTGAAAAAAAAAACAAAAATATTTCCCGACTCAGCCGAACCGATAACCGTTCGTTCAGCAGTTGCCCGCTATACCAACGATCAGTTTCGGAAACCAAACGCTTATCGTCAATCTCGAAGCCATAAAACCGGTAACCATCCACGCTATTTATAGAAAATGGTCTGATTGCTAATGGGCGGTATGACAATACTTTACGCAAATGTTTTTACGTAACAGCAAATTGCGTAATTATATTAAACAATATGTTTTTAAGCTGGAAGCGCTAGGGTAGCCCGCGAAATTTAAATTTTCTTACGTTTTTTGCAATTTGCTTTTCAGTGACAGCATCACTAGTCACTGAAAAGCAATAATTTTTTTTTTTTTTAAATATGTTTAAAAATGACTATTTCATGAAAAAGTCATACAATGATTTTAGTGATTATAACTCTGTAAAGCCATATTTCTTACGGCCGCGAATTATTTTAATCAACAAATTATTAAAATATAATAATATTGAGGTTGAGGAGCTCGTGGCTAAATAATAACAGCCGCTCGGGTCGATCTTTAGGTTAAGCCGTGCTTGCCTAGGTTGGTCTGTGGATGGGTGACCGTCCATTACATACCGAGTTTTCTCCGTGCCTCGGAAAGCACGTTAAGCCGTTGGTCCCGGCTGTCATTTGTAGATCTTTGACAGTCGTTAGGTTGTCAGTGGCCCAAAAAGTCTGACAACCAAGTCTTACCAAGGGGTATCGTATTACCCAGTACTACCTGGGTTGTGGAGGTCAGATAGGCAGTCGCTCCATGTAAAATACTGGTATTCAGCTGCATCCGGTTAGACTGGAAGCCGACCCCTATATAGTTGGGAAAAGGCTAGGCAGATGATGATATTAAAATATAATAATTGTATAATTAAAATCGGTTTTACCAGTTTTACTATGGGACCGAAACCTGGTACCGCTTAATTCTGGCTGTAGGATCAGGAGACCCATAATGATCGCTTTAGCAGAATCATAATATGATGATAATAATATGAATTACGTTACAATCTGTAAAATGATCACAAAGTGACAATTCATAATATTATCTGCGTCTGTATCCTTTTTAAGAATTTTACCATGCCATTTTGCCATGTCTGTTATAAAAAAAAAATATTGTCACCAGAGCTAAAGGTGTGCAAAATTTTAGTCTAATTGGTAGGGGGAAGTGGGGGCCTAAAATAGCCGCTTTAGCAGAATCTTAATAGGATAATAATATGAATCACCGTATGTAGCCGTATTAACAATTGTAGGTTGGCCAGAAATAATAAATAAATCACTTTGAAATTGTTAAAATGGTCACGAGACGCAGTTAATATTATAAATTGTCACTTTGTTATGAATTGTAACGTAATTCATATTATTATCCTATTATCTTTCTATTTCTGCTAAAGCGGCCATTTTAGGCCCACTGGCTTCGCATTAGGTTGCCATTCCAGACTGTCTGCCTTTCTGACTTTCCATGACTACCAAGAACGCTGTTATTCTCGTTACGATAAGGTTTCTGTTGGGTTATGGTTGCTGTAGTCAAAGGTTAAATTACTAAGGAACGACTAATTACACACTGGCGCCCGAACATTTTTGCTTGTTTCTTGAGTAAATAAATTCTTAGGAAATCGCGAGTTTTGACTCACACTCAATGTCTTGTTTACTTTTCATGATACATTTTGAAATAGTGACTGTTGAAAGATTAAGGCTAGGTCGGGCTGCTGGCGTTGTAGGAAGTATTAGGGCCGGACTCCACCGAAGCGGAGACGAGAAGAGGTGAAAAGAAGAAATGTAATTTCGTTTTTTACACTTCTCGTCTCCGCTTAGCTTCAGTGGAAACGTTTGAACAGAGAGGAGAGATGTCTCGTAATTGTTTAGGCCAGCCTCCGTACTCTGCACGGTGAGTAATGGGCTAGCTCGCCGTCTGGCCTTCTTATGATGACAGGCCGTGTCGTCGGCACGTTCGTGTGTGATCCACTCGTTGTCAGCAACCAGGAAGAGGTCCGCAAAGGCCGATGCCTGCCAGGGCTGCGAGACTGTTCGAAAGAGATCCCGCGGCCCTGGAACACAAAGGGCAAAGACGGAACACGGATAGGTTTTAGTCAGTAAAGGTCTAACACTGCCTTCCACTCCGCCCAGAGCGGGAAGGGTCCTTTGTTAATTTCCCACAAAAAAAAGTCTCCTTACTCGGCGGTCAAGCGCACAGTGAAGACAAGAGACGTGAGCGACGTGCTGACAGCGTCCAACGTCCGCAGAAAAATATAACATCACTCCTGTAATCCCCGAAGGGTTAGGCAGAGGTGTACCTAATGTGTACACCCACATTTCGCCAGTTAAGTCCCATGTAATACTGGGCGAGTCTATTTTTTGGGAATTGAATTAGAAACGTGATGTAACGTGCGTTACTTGTTTTAAAAACTTTATGTGGTCGGTGTAAGTTTGAATTTTTGTTTAATCAATCAGAACTTGTGATATTTTTGTTTCGTTTATCGACGACACTTTCTGATGTGGACATTTGCAAGGAACTGTGCATCTAGGTTTTTTTTTATATTTAATATACATGGTGGTAGGGACACCGACGCGAAAACGGTTACCACGTACCTCTTCAGTACATCACTCTGAACCCCTCCACAAAGAAATTATTCATTGGTTATTTAAAAAAAAAACAGCTGTTCCATACATTTTGACCGTGTAGGTAATTGCACTTTTGTAGGAAAAAGCAGAGTTTTGTTTTTAACAACTTATGAAAAAAACTTATGTGGAGGGGCTCAGAATGATTTTACTGGTAACCGTTTTCGCGTCGGTGTTCGTTCCGCCCCGTATAAATGGCTAGTAGAAATTGTGGAGCCAATTTATTTACAAACATCCCCGCTGTCAGTGTTACCACAGCTTCACGTGTAATATTTACACTAACCATTGTTCGCTAACTGCCTCTAATAGTCTTTTATAAACTCGTAACAGGCACCAACCTAATTAGCATAAGCATATAGCATAATCAGCCTATTAATGTTCCCACTGCTGGGACGCAGGCCTCCTCTCTATGAGAGCGAATGGGCTATAATCCACGACGCGGGCCCAGTGCGGGTTGGTAGATGTCACATGTCTTCGAATTTTTGGTTCTACGACATGCCGGTTTCCTCGCGATGTTTTCCTTCACCGTTTTTGAGAACAGTGGTGATGAAATAACTTACACAAAGTAATGCGCCTGCCTGGGTTCGTCTCCACCACTGGGCCACCGCACCAACCTAATTAGTACCTGCTTATTATGCTCGGTCCATCATAGACCCCATCTATCGCTTTCCATCAGGCGTGATCGAGGTCAAGAGCAGGCCCACTTTGTAAAAAAAAAAAAAAAAGAATGGAATGTACTCGGTCGTTAAGAGAGAACAGGGACTGCAAATCTTCATACAAGTGTATTCCCTTTTTCTTCCTGAATTGAATAATGCCCTAGAACAATGTTTTTTTTTTTTTCATAAAATTTCAAAAAAAAGTCTACTGTTGACTGTACCTTTTTTTCAAAAATGACATAAAATTACCCATTTTTACGGCCGTGATTAGAGGACTACCAGACAAATTCGAATTTTTTTTAACATTTAAAGAAATTAATAGGAACCTAGGCATACCCTTATATCATTTTTTTTAAATTTAATATATAAAAAAAAATTAATTGCTCAGTTTTCGAGGAGAATAAAAGGGAATACGAAACGTCGTCAACATTTTTGTGATATTAACGGTGTGAGCTGCAGCTGTCCCTATCGCACTCTACGGGGGCAGGCTTGACGCAGCGCGACGGCAATAGTGTCTTCAAATACCTATTTTTCGAATTTCTCGCAGGCCTTGTTCCCTTTTAAATGTGGCTCATCGAGGTATTTACCTAGATCATATAATTATAACATAATTACATAACAAAACATTACGGCTGTGTTTCTCTGTATTAGGCGAGGCCCTATGTGAGTTGTGGAGGTATTATAGTACACCCAAATTTCGCCAGTTATGTTTAAGCCCCATGTAATATGGGGCGAGCCTATTGAAATAAACCGGGCACAAATACAAACTCCGGTCTATACATGTCGGATAGGTCAGGATTTATTCTGTTAGGCTCGTACATCATGTGGGCATACAATGGGTTTCGTGCTATGAAAACACACTGGGTGCAATACACTGTTTCTAGCAAACTAACAAATTACTTGAGATTACAACTTAACTCAATGACACGGGGCACAATAAATCGGGTACAGTTTCAAGACGTTTCAACTCCGCCGCGGTCAGACATTGACTGTCGCCCTCCCTCGAGTTGAACATCAGGGCTCTGTAGAAGCACGCTGTGTTGTGACTGGTAAGTAGGTCGCCTGATGTCAGCACTGCACACAAGCGCCCTTCCCAATTCATTTCATGTCCATACTAACGACCGGATCCGACATACATATGTTCAGCAACGGCCACGTGTTTCGATCCTCATACACTCTTTTTTGTTCCGCCCCATTCATACATCTTATCACACATGACACACGTGTGCAGATTACTATAAAACGTTCGTTTTATGTAAGTTTTCAAATATAGCCCTTGTATCCTCAATTAATGATAACGTCGGTGGTATTGCATCGGTGACCTCACGGGATATTTGTTCGGTATACGGTATGATTGAGAAGTTCTTAGAGTAGGGAAAGACCAATGAAACGTTGGATGGACTGTGTAAAAGATGATATATGGCTAGAAGAAGTGGCTCATCAGATAATGTATAATATATATTATTATATATATTATATAATTAATATTGTATAATTAGATGACGAGTAATTGGCGTAAGGGCAGGGAAATTATGATAAAATACTAGCACTGCGACTGCCTACGTTTTTCCATGAACTGCGAGAATAGTAGTATAGTCTTTATCACATTTTATTATACAATCGGTAATAAGAGAGCAAATAATTAATTTATAGTGAAATTAGAACAGTGTTATATTCTTGTCAGCACGTTTTATTTATATTTGTACATAATTTGTATGTGTCTATTACATTTACACGCTTTAACGGCTGAACGAAAGGACAATGGGCAATTCACTATGAGACTGGGGCGTAACACCAACAGAATTGGGAGCCACACGCAAAGCTGTTTGTAGATGGCGCTCTGAACGACTGTACTTTGTTTATGTTAGAACTCATACTGTATTGTTGTGATTTTTTTAAACAAAATACTAGTAAATGAATACAAAATGTTCTCTCTGATGACTGTATCTCAACTTAAAGATGAGCTTCGAAGAAGGAATGCGTCAATTGCCGGAAAAAAGGCTGATTTGATTGAAACGTAAGCATTTTACATATTTGAGGTTATTTTCCTTCTTCAAGCTTTTTTAATATGGTTTGTAGACTAAATATATGATATCTTTACAGACTAGAGGCGTATGAGCGGAACCAAAACTTTGGTACGGATTGCGACATCCAGGATGATAGCATATATCAGTCTCCAGCCTCGGATCAATTCAAAGACATAAATGCGGATTCGTCACTTCCAAGTATTACCAAGCAAGAAATACAAGAATATTTTGAAAGATACAATGCCAAGCCAAACGGGGAGCTTTTATATGAATCTCGCCATCTTTTATCTGCCCGTTTTTGCTCGGACAGTGTGCACACATTTTTAAAAGGAGAATGCAAAGCTAGCATGAAAAAAGTGGCATATGTGGTTGATGTGAAATTGAGCTGTGATGGTGTGGAAGAAAGCCATTGTGAATGTGCAGCAGGGAGCGGTATTCATGCATCTTGTAAACATGTAGCTGTCCTTTTGTGTGGTGTGCATGATATAGTGCAGAACAAAATGATTAAATTACATCAATCAAGTACACAAAAGCTGATGATGTTTAATAGACCCAAGAAATTATTTTATAACTCTCCGATTGCTGCTCAAAATTTACCCCACAAGAGAATAAAATCGTGTAATTATAATCCTTTACGAGAGGAAGATATAATGAATAATTACACAGATTATGTAAGTAATTTAGCCATAGGTTATGGGGAAAGTTCTATGCCTATTTTACAGACCCTACAACCCGCTAATCCTCATGGTATCGAATGTGACCACTACCCATGTTTGAAAGAGACTCCACATGATGTACTTTTAGAGAATTTACTTTTAAGAAATGTGACCTCTGCAAAAACTGAACAAGTTGAAAAAAATACAAGAGCGCAGGCTGATTCTCTGGAGTGGCATGAAAGGAGATCATGCAGAATCACAGCCAGCATGTTTTATACAGTGTGTCACAGTAAAACATACAGCGACTCCTTGATACAAAGAATTTTAGCACCTAAAGCTGTCCATACCAGAGCAGTAGTACATGGAAAAGTTCATGAACCTATAGCAATATCCCAATATGAAGAAAATTTTGGAATAATGGTTGAGAAATGTGGTTTATTTATATCAAGTAAATATCCTTTTTTAGCTGCTTCTCCGGATGGATTAATAGGACAAGAAACATTAATGGAGGTAAAATGCCCATATGCATCAAGAAACAGCCTTATAAATGAAGTGACTGTACCGTACCTAGAAAAATGTAATGGACAGCTTTTTTTAAGGAAAACCCATCCATACTATGCTCAGGTTCAAGGACAGCTGCTTTGTACAGAGAGAAACTACTGCAATTTTATTGTATATACATTTAAAGACATGAAGGTAATTTTTATTAATAAAGATGATGTTTACATAACTGAAATGTTAATTAATTTAATAAATTTCAACCTTCATCATTTGGAGCCTGCAATTCTTAAGAAATACGTTTATAAAAACTATTTACTATTGATTAAAAAACAAAAATGATGTAAAAATTTGTTTTATTTCACTTTTTCATAATACATTCCCTAAAATTACAACACATGAAACATATGAAGAATATCTTAGTTGCAATAGGAATGTAGCTATGGTCTAGGTCATTCTTTAATATTTTATAAGTTTTTGTTAATCCTATTATCCGTTCAATATGGACCCTCTTATTAGCAAGCTCCCTGTCTTTGATTAGGGTGAGACCAGGTAACTGAGATTTCCCTTTTAAAAAAGTTGGTATTTTGACTGTCACATTTCTGTTTGCAAACATGTCTTGAATTGTGAATCCTCTGTCGGCAAGGATGCTGTCACCACTTTGGCATTTGGTCATAAGGTCACTTCGTTCAACTACTTGTCTATCACTTACTGATTCTGCATATGCCTCAGAACAGTATGATAGCAGTCCACCAGGTGTAGCACCAACTAATATTTTCAGCGTATTTGCATGTTTATAACTGCTCCATGAAGCTTGTTGTGATTTTGGATTCTTTGGTTTTTGAACATTGATTTCAGTGCCATCCAAAATCACTCTGACATTGTTGTCATACTGTTTAAAGCTTTCTGGCATATAATACTGCACCATTTCTTTACTTGGCCAAATATTTATTTTAGTCCATAGCTGGTAAATAAAGTTAACCCATGTTATAAATATATTTGAAACAGTGGTCGCACTTACATTGAAAAATTTGCTAAGTTCAAAATTACACTTATTCTGCCTTAACTTCATCAAAGTTAAAAAGAACTGATTTTCTGTACTTATATTTATGACATTACTGCCATAGTATTTAATTTTGTGAGCCATAGGACTAAGAGTAGAGTAAACAAAATAAAAATTTTTGTAGGTTTCAAAGCCTGTGTAGAACTTTATGGCTTCATCATCGTCTTTGTATTTACTTATTGATCCATACATATGCTCATGGTCAACTTGAGTGTGTTTTGATAAAGATGTAGTTATACTATGTGAACATTCTATAGGCATACAATGTGTGCTAGTGTCTATTGTTGTTACAATTTCTTCACAAGCAATTTCTGGCGTCAAATCACAGTCCTTTTCGTATACAGAGACAACTTTGCTGGTTGAAGGCTGTGGTTCTTCTTGAAAAAGTTTCCTCTGACTTCTTTTTTCCAGACGATGCTGTTGTTCGAGAGCTGCTGGATTTTCAGGTTTCACCTCAGTAAAACTAAATATAGATGGAACGGCTGACTTCCTAAGAAACTTTGCTAGTGGTTCATAAGCTGAAATAGCAAACAGGCACTTTGTTATATTATGTATTAACGAAACTTACAGTACATTATTAGAGTGTAGGTTACAAATATAAGTATCTTCCATTTGGATGAATCAGAACATAGAGCTCAATATAATAGTAAATCCCTAGTAGTGCTAGCTTACCTGTATAATTGCTTTTTCCAAAATAATCTTCTTGTTTGAAATGTGCTGCACACAATCGTGCAGTATGGCTTGCTTTAAAGTTTTGGATCCGTAAAGCAGATTCCCATTGTTTTCTTCGTATAGCATCCTTAGGGAACAGATGAATCCCTTTATTTTTGCAGTTTAAAGCAGAACATTTAGGCATTTTAATCTAAAATAAATAACATGTGAAAGTAAACAAACAAATCCATACAATTTGACAATCGTTCGTTATGTCAAATCAATGACAGCAGGACAGTCGATCATGTGCCACCTAGCGTGATAAAAAGTTAGTTTTCCTCCCCATTGAAATATGTATTATCTTAAATGGCAACTAATGGATAGGACTTCACTTCATACGAAGACGACATGTGCCTAAGTCATGAGCATGGAGCCACTAGAAATATGATGTTTTTTCTGTATTTTCGCAAAGATTTGGCCTAAAATTCGATATAATCAAAAAAAAAATAACAAAACAAAAACAACCATAACTCATCCATATTTTTTTATTCTAAGTCTATACGTGAGGATTTGTAATTGGCTTTCTGGTGACTATGGTTTCCTTTTTTGTTTGTTTTTATTAGCTGTAAGTCCTCCATGTACTAAAATAAATAAATAATAATAAAACTAGGTACAGTAATATGGAGTACTAATTATGAGCTGCAATTTGATAGATACGTTTCAATTCTGTTGGTCTTACGCCCATTTTGACCAGGACTGATATACAGAGGGCCTCAAATGGCCGTTTTAGCAGAATATGAACCACGTTAGTAATGGTCACAGAAGCAGTTAATTTCGCATTATTATCCTATTATGATTCTGCTAAAGCAGCCGTTCTAAGCCCTCTGGTAGACCATGACCTGTATGGTACATAAGACTACTTTTTATCCCGGTTGTACGTTGCAATGGGATAATGCCCGATCTCCACACAGACAAAACCGCTCAAAAGCTAACGTATTAGAAAATTATTGAAAAAAATACTGACATATTTGCAAATCGATGATAGACGTAGTAAAGAAGACTTAGGTGGCATTCTAGTCGAATACGTTTGATAACCTTATCAGATTAAGCCCATTGACATCTGCACAAAAAAACAATAATACAAATATATTCGTCCGCATTGTTTTGCTGTATAAGTCTTTGCGTTATCGGATAAAGTAATGGACATTCATAACACGTAAATTTCTAAAATTTTTGTTCTTTAAAAATATAGCTTATTCTACGGTTACAAATTACAATGGCGGTCTTATCGCTGATAGCGATATCTTCTAGACAACCTTTGAATCTACTATACGAACATAGCATACGTTTATTCAGCCTGTAATGTCCCAACTAAGTACTGGTACACAGGACCTCTGTCTGAGAGGACTGGCGTGCCTAAGACTCAACATTACAGCAAGCTAGGGCAAAGGGTATTGGGCAAGCACACTATCTTGAAGCCAATAAATAGTCAAAAGTAGGTACTGACTGTTCTGGACTATCCCTGGGAACCTTCTAGTTACAGAAATATTGGGGGTCAAAGATAAAACTTTATCAGGGCTGCGGGACTGAACGTGGCCCTGGAACACAAAGGGCAAAGAAGGAACATGGATGGGTTTTAGTCAGTACAAGTCTGACACTCCCTTCCGCTCCGCCCAGAGTGGGGGGGTCATTTGATGATTTCACATCCGAAAAAAAAAGGGATAAAACTTTCTTTTTTAAATATATATATTTTTTATTTTATTTAATTTCTTTCTATTATATTTACATTATATACAGACTACAAATAGAACTAAACTAATGATAAAAATAAGATTAAAAGTAAGAAAATATAAACATCTAAACAACGACGACAATAGGACACTTAGGCGTCAAAGTACTCCTCTGCATCGCTGTCATCTGGAAACGTGCCCAGAAGACTGACGGCATTGCCACGCTGAATGGCAATGCTAATTCTTTTTTAAATTTATTTTTTTAATGTTATTTTTTTTTAAACTTCACGACCCCTGAACTATTCAATGCACTCAACAGCACAGTGGTTTGAGTGCATTACATTGAGTTCCATATAAAGTGATATTTCAACCCAAAAAAAACTTATTTCCCAAAAATTTTGGCGTAGAGTTACTTAGTTAGATGTACAGAATGCTTGGTTGACGGTTTCATGAAGGGTGTGTTTACACCTTGTACAGTCACGAGCACCAATAAGTATACACTTTCCTAAATTTGAAACCAATTTTCGCGAGAAATAACGATTGTAACTTGGAGATAGGATCTTTTTCATAAATTTATGTGTTCCAAAATAATATGCTCGTAACAAAATTAAATTTTAATCAAAACAGTAGGAGAAAAACACTTTTAAAAGTTGTTAAGTGTTAACATATTGGTGCTCGTGACTGTACTCTTAAAATCAGAACATAGCGACGCTGCTTTTCTGAGTTTCGAGTTTTCCAGATTACTATTGAAAAGTTAATTTTGAGTAAGAAGAACTAGGGCTAGTTCTTCTTACTGAAAATCCGGTAAATTTCAAAACGGTTCTATCTTAAGATCGCCGACCGATATCTGTCGACAACCGATGCATGTAGGTACCAGGTGTCCGATAAAACCAGATTATGGCTTAAATCGGCTAGACGAGGGCATAACCACGTAGCGCAATAGGCATCATTAAATATTACGTTGTTTTTCTTATCTTATCCGAAAATACGTGTATCAATGGAGTATTTATTACCTGAAGCTTGAAACACAGTAGTACATTGAATTTACACGCGCAAAATCAAGTCTGATCCCCTGAGAAATATCTGCGCGATGAATCATCAAATCTGTAACGTAACAGCCTGCAATCTTCCCAAGGCTGTGACTCAGGCCTCTTCTCTTTGAAGAGGGCCATAATCTATCACGCAGGCCGAGATCGGGCTGTTCAATGTTGCATTACAGAAATGTTCCTTCTATGACGTCGTCGGCTCCCTCTCGATGTTACCCTACTACCTACTTGGTAAAAACACTTCTAAGAGAGTGAAGTACAGCCGAGAAGCACTTATTCTTCCCAACTTATAATAAGGGTTCTTTACCTCTACACCACCTCTACCTTCAAAAGAAAATGTTTAAACTCTTTAATTCCCACGGGAATGTCCAAAACTTCGATGATCATGTCAATTGAGTCTAAAACCCTACTGCTGCACGCGTAGCATCACCACCGTAGACAAGGATTTCGGTGACGGAAGAATCGACAAAATGACACAGTGAAAAGAAATCTGTCATTGTGTCGACACAATCTGTCATTTTATCGATTCTTCCGTCTAAAAAAACCCGTTTCTACGGTGGTCATGCTACAGGTGCTGGAGGACAGGCTTCTCTGTGAGTTTCAATAATTAAAGGTCTCACAGCCTATAACGTTTGCACTGCCGGGACACTGGCCTCCTTTCTTCGAGAGGGAGTGGCCCACGACAAGGGCCTAGTGGGAGTTAATGAAGCCAAAGCTCATGGCTGGCTTTCATTTGGGACGTTACAGCCAGTTTCTTCTAGAAAGTAACCATCAAATTTCTAAGACATGAGGGTTTGCAAATGAAGACCAGTTGAGTGTTATTAACAACAATTAAAGCTGTTAGAGGGTACATAGTAACTAATGAAGTAGCTAGTAAAACAATTAGTACTGTTAGGACACTGGCAATGAGTTGAGCTTGGAGTTTCTCTACGATTCTGTGAGTAAAGAGAAGTACCGTCACTGTCGTAGCTTTTGGAGGTGGGGCTCGTGGCTAAATACTTGGCCCCCTCTTACATGGGATTTAGACATAACATCACGCCTTGTAATTCCCGAAGGGTTAGGCAGAAGTATACCTAACAAGTACACCCACAATTCGCCAGTTATGTTAAAGTCATCAACCGGGCACAAATTCAGACTTCGTGGTTTCTACTGAGACATTCTTGATGGAAAAACCTAATAACACTTTGCCGGCCCGGGAAACGAACCCAGGACCTCATGCTTGGCAGTCGCGCTTGACTAGACCAAGGAATGAGGCAGTCTTAAACATAATTTACTGGTGAAATGGGTGTGTACACTGTACTATGGATGGGTACACCTCTGCTTAACCCTTCGGTGATTGCAACAATGTTATGTTACTGATATTTACACATAGCACCACACTCTTTCGATACCACTTCACCTAAGATATCAAGTGTTTTCACGTTTCGATACTGACGATCACACACTTAAATTAAAACGACCTAGCTCTATTAAACATTCGATTGTTACATTAACAATCATTAAGTACTTGATAGCCATAACAAAATGATGACAAAACTCACGCGTCATCAGTAAACAGAAGTTCACCATTCTGCACTAGGCTAGCGCATTGCTTTAGTTTTTCGTCACCACTGCTCTCAAAACGGTGAAGGAAAACATCGTGAGGAAACTATCTAAGAACCCAAAATCCGAAGACGTGTGACATATATACCAACCCGCGCTGGGCCTGTGTCATGGATTACAGGCTACAGGCCACTCCCTCTCACAGAGAGCAGGCCTTTGTCCCAGCAGTGGGAACAATATAGGCTGATTACGCTATAAGAGTAAAGGAAGACTAAAGAAACGATGGAATGTGTGAAGAATGCTAAGGCTAGAAAGGTCGTGACTGCTGAGATGACGAGTAATAGAGAAGTATGGAAGAAGACATGCCGTGCCGACCCTTAGTAACTTCGAATAAGAGAGCAGGAGAATGATGAGAATATGCTTATAATATTTATTTTTGCGCAGTATATTAGGTGTAAAATTAACAGATCATGTACGAAACACTACGCTGCGCTCCAAAACGCAAATCGTTGACGTGGCTCAAGACTGCCCAATTTAAATGGGACTGGGCAGGACATGTAGGTCGCATGCCGAACGAACTGTGGCCCCGTAAAGCTCAGGTTTGGTGCCCTGATACAGTTACACGGGGTCGCGGCAGACCACGAAGGAGATGGCGGGACGAACTAGATGTCTTCCTTGAGAATTGGAAAGAAGGCCTTTGCCCAACAGTGGGATGATGTGGCCTAGCTATAATATAGAATATAATTTTTGAGGCATAAATGCATAATATGAATAAATGAAAATATTCGGGAACAAATTGTACGTGCACTAAGAGCTACAATCAGTAGGGTTTCCCAGTTTAACGTATGCTTTATTATATTTGGAATACAGGCAAGAAATATAATTCTTTCCACTACTTACATAATTATATTGTTCATTTTTATTGTGTGCTATACGGATAAGATCTACAATTTTATGGACTAAAAGCAAGAAAATGACGTACTAAGATTATTTTATTTATTTTTTGTAGTTTCTGCGCAAATTAAATAAGAATAGTCCTAAGAGATTCTCATCTCACACGATACCCCTTGGTCAGGCTAGTTGTCAATCTTTTGGGCTTTTGACTATAGACCCGTAACCACTGTCAACGATCTACAAATTACAGCCGAAACCAACGGCTTAACGAGCTTCTGAGATACGGAGTGCTCTCGGTATGTAATTGATGGTCACCCTTCCACGGAACATTACGACTGTTAACTATTTTACGTACTTAACGAGTTACGGTTGTGGGTTCGGACCACATTACATTACATCACCACTGCTCTCAAAACGGTGAAGGAAAACATTAAGAGGAATCCGGCATGGCCTGGAACCATAAGTCTAAGTTATGTGACATGGTTAATGACCCACTCTCTCTCATAGAGTGAAGGCTATTGTGCCAGCTGTGGGGACTTTATAATGTACGAGGGCGGGTCAATAAGTCCGTGACTTTTTGAATTTCTGACCTCTTAACTGAAACAGCAACACTGCTCCTGTCAACAGGCATCTGTCAGTTGACTCCTGTCAAAATTTAAACTTGCTGCGTCAGTTAGTTTGTGTTTGACAGCTATTTTTATCAGACTACTCACTAATTTGAGGAGAAAATGGAAAAAAGTGAATTTCGTGTGCTTATTAAGCATTATTTCTTGCGAAAAAAAACCATTACCGAGACCAAGGCTAAGCTTGATAAATACTATGGGGACTCTGCACCATCGATTTCAATGGTAAAAAAGTGGTTTACTGAATTTCGTTGTGGCCGTACAAGCACTGAAGATGCCGAACGTCCTGGACGCCCAGTTGAGGTCTCTACACCCGAAACAATCGAAAAAATTCACGATATGGTGTTGACCGACCGAAGATTGAAAGTGCGAGAGATTGTGGAAGCCGTAGGGATCTCGCATGGCTCAGTGGTTTCAATTTTGAATGATCACTTGGGCATGAGAAAGCTTTCCGCAAGATGGGTGCCGCGTTTGCTCACAGTCGACCACAAACGCAATCGTGTAACAACTTCACAGGAAGCTTTGGCGTTGTTTAATCGCAATATGGAGGAGTTTTTGCGCCGTTTTGTAACCGTGGACGAAACATGGATCCATCACAACACACCAGAAACCAAACAACAGTCAAAACAGTGGGTTTCTAAGGGTGAATCGGCGCCAAAGAAGGCCAAGGTGGGTTTGTCAGCCAATAAAGTTATGGCGACTGTTTTTTGGGATGCACGCGGGATAATCCACATTGACTACCTTCAAAAGGGAAGAACAATCAATGGGGAATATTATGCCAACTTATTGGACCGATTCAATGACGATTTGAAAAAAAACCGACCTCATTTGGCCAAGAAAAAAGTTCTTTTCCACCAAGACAATGCAAGGGTGCACACATGTGCAGTTGCCATGGCAAAAATCCATGAATTGGGCTATGAATTGCTCCCTCATCCGCCCTATTCTCCAGATTTGGCTCCGAGCGACTACTTCTTGTTCCCAAACCTGAAGAAATGGCTTGGTGGAAAAAGATTTGACTCCAATGATGAAGTCATCTCGCAAACAAAGGCCTATTTTGAGGACCTCGACAAATCATTTTTTTTGGAAGGGATAAAAAAATTGGAGAAGCGTTGGACAAAGTGTATAGAGCTCAAGGGAGACTACGTTGAAAAATAAAATTATTTTTTATCAAAAAATCTGTGTTTTATTCCAAAAGTCACGGACTTATTGACCCGCCCTCGTACTATTACATTAAACATGATCAATAAGCTTTTTGAATTTTACAGGTCCAATAACACTACCCTGTGTAAACCATTTCAATAACACCATAATCTTTGTCCACAGAAAAATATCCACAAATAAAGAAGCTCTTCGGCTACGATCCCAACTTCAAATGGGTGGTGACAGCAATGGTGTTTATACAGATCATCTCGCTGCCATTCGTGACGCAGCTGAGCTGGCCGATGATGCTAGTCGTATCCTACTGCTTTGGAGGAGTAATCAATCATTCGCTTATGTTAGGTAAGTTCCCATCGTGGCTTTTCTTGTAATCTTCAGTTCATACAAAGGTTGTCTGGGAGATATTGCCATCAGCGATAAGACCGCCATTGTTACCATGGAATTGGAATAACAAAGAAAAATAATAAAATTTCACTTTATTCGAGTAAAGTCCATGACTCAAAAACTGTTAGTAAAAAACTTAGGACATGTTAGTAAACACTGATAAAAACAAATAAAGGTAGATCATTGCTACGACAACCCATGAGTAATTGCACAACAGCGACCCACTTAAACACAGTCCAGGCGACTTGCAATCATGCTTAGCATGATGGTGGTGGTGCAATATTATTAGCAATATTGTAGCTATATTGAACAGTTGTTTAAATTTTGGTATACAATAAAGTATATTCTATTCTTACCTTAGTTCATCTTGATTATATGGTTCTTACCTGCGGAAGAGCGGAGGTTCTCATATTATGGTCTGACCATTATTAGAATTTGTCTGGACTGAGACCATGATCTTGTTAGTTTGTTTCCGACATTTCTATTGAAGAATCGTCAGATAGGAAACGACCTCTGCAGGACATAGGCAGTTCCCAAACAACCAGCTAATTGCTGCAGCTTAAACTAAGTAGCTATATTTTCACCATCTCATCATCATCATCATCCACAGCCCGACTTCACCCACTGATGGGTATAGGCCTTTCTTTGCTTTTGCCAAGCTCCACGTTCTTGCCACCGTCATCCACGATATTCCCGATGGCGATGCGAGTGCAACAATGTCGTCTGCCCATTACCATCTACCTTCGACTAAACGAGCATCTTCCTGCAGGGTCTAACCTTCCGTTTTCTACTGAACCCTAAACCGTTTCCGAGCCCAAGTGTGAAGATGTAACTGCAACCTCGTAAAGTGCTATCTCGACGGAACAGCATCAAGTTGGTAATGTGGAGCTGCGTCGCAAACCAGCATGTGTTTGCTGTGTGTGTGTGTGTGTGTGTGTGTTAGGCCTGTGTCCCAGCAGTGGGAACATTATAGGCTGCTGCTGCTGCGTCGCAAACTATGTCCCGCTCAGTGGCGTGCCTAGGGGCCAACAATACGGCAAGGTCCTTGGACAAGCAGACTGTTCAGAAACCTTAACATCATGAACAGTAGTCCCACGTAATGCGAAAGTTTGTGAGAATGTATGGATGTTTGTTACCCTTTCACGCAAAAACTACTGAACGGATTTGGATGAAATTTAGCATACCGATAGTTTATAAAGTCGATTAACGTAAAAGATACTTTTTTACCCTGATAGTATGATTCCGCGGGCAATTATCGATCTCCAGGCGGGGAAGCCGTGGGCATTAGCTTGTAGGCTATAAAGGCAAGCCAAGCTTTTAGACTTGTATAAAAATACCACCACAATAGTACCACTCCTATCCTAAACACGCAGTCGAAGTGACCTCGAGTTTGCCACTGACGACGCCGTGGACGTTCCGAAATTTTGAGCCGACAAAATTAGAAGTAATGTGTCAGAAACACAAAGAAGAAAACTAAGTCTTCGGTCAGCCTAGTTTGGGACCAACCCATGCTACGTCTATTAGTTGATGTATTACATCAATTAATTTACCGAGTACTTGCCAAATAATTTGGCAAAATGGGACGTAATTGACTTGACCATGTCTCATTTGCTAGAGTGTCCCACACCCAAGTGCTCGTCATCCTAATGGCCGTATTCTTTTATCGTATTAATACCATACGATCCGATAAGAAATCTTAAGTTCCAAACGATAAAGACGATAGTAGCTTAACATCACCGGCAAATCAGGAACTAACGTCCACTCCTTTGTTTGAGGACCACTCAAAGAAACACCTACTTAGAAACTATTACTGTTTATGCTGATAACACGTTATCGAAGTAATTCTTGTAATCACAACACTTGAAATATGTGTCATTATCTGCCGTATCTTATCGAGCACTATTAACTGTTTGGAGAGGAAATAACTGTTGCGAGAGCTCTCGATTTGATGATAAGGAGATCACCTGTTTTCTGCTGGTCTAGCAGTTGCAAATGTAACTACTGATTGTTCGGTTCCTGGTCCTGGCATTATGGTCTTGGATTTTGTCATAAATTAAATTCATACCTAAATGCTTATAAAACAACCGCATATGGCCAGGTCTCATCATCACCATCATCATCATCATTTCAGCCGAAAGACGTCCACTGCTGGACGTAGGCCTCCCCCAAGTATCGCCACATTGACCGGTCCCGTGCGACTCGCATCCAGTGGATCCCTGCAACCTTCACCAGGTCTCATATAGTTACATAAATAAAACCGTTTATTTATCAACCATATAATGAATAACAAGTCCTTACATTCGGTACATAAATCATCATCATTCTCCTGTCCTTATCCCAATTTCTTTGTCTTCTTCTTCCATACTTCTCTATTACTCGTCATCTCAGCAGTCATCTCCTTTCCCATATCATCCTTCACATAGTCAATCCATCGTTTGTGGTTTTATTCTACTCTTATACCCATCCAAATTCATACTCAAAACTTTCCTCACGACATTTTCCTCATTCCTCCGCATGTCCATACCACGATAACCGATTACCACACAACTTTTCAGTCACCGGCGCCGCTACCCGGTTCCGTTTTTTTTTTTATTTTATTTGAGTTTCTTTATAGCAGCCATGCATTAAACCTGTATTAATCAATAGCTAGTATCAATATAAACAAGTTTTGTAATAGACATAATATTCTAAAGTGTCACGTTTCACATCTGTGCAATGATATTAATTTTGACAACTAGAATCTTTTCACAGATGGCACCATCAGGTATAACTTTGATTTTATTAACCATGCATAAAACCTGTACCTATCAATCAATAGCTTTTTTTTTTCGGATGGGAAATCATCAAATGACCCCCCCACTCTGGGCGGAGCGGAAGGGAGTGTCAGACTTGTACTGACTAAAACCCATCCATGTTCCTTCTTTGCCCTTTGTGTTCCAGGGCCACGGTATCTCTTTCGAACAGTCCCGCAGCCCTGGCAGGATCAATCAATAGCTGGTATCAGCACAAAGTAGTGATTGACACAAAATCTTCTAAAGCGTCACATTTCCGACATAGCTATCAAAGTTCTGCTGATGACCAAGATTGTAACTTTCATGACTTATCTTATAGCTTATCTTGGAAGATTTTCTCTTATACACTACATGTTTGCATTGATGCCAGCTGTTGATTCTTACAGGTTTTATGAATGACTAATAAAATCAAAGTTGAACTGATGGCGGAAATTGTGACTTTGATGACTTATATCTCGTAAACGTGACGCTTTAGATGCTTCATATTCATTTTATTTGCGTTACACAATGTTAAACTTACAGCCAAGAACAATAGTATGGACTCTGTTAGGGATTTTGTCTCATACCCAACCTGTTTGTATTGATGCCAGCTATTGGCTAACACAGGTATAATGCGTGGCCGCTATTTTTAAAATTAAACAAAATGGCGGAAGTTAAGCAGGCTACATAATTGAAAGTCCTTTTCGGTAGTATCATTTTTTTTTCTTGGTTTATTACGCTCTCCCCACGTTGCATAGAACTTATATCTGGCGAATTATGTGTCTACTGATGATAATCAAAAGAGGTTTCCGTTGTCATACATTTTTTTTTTTTTCTGAATGGTATCTTGCAGGTCAACCTATGAGGCTGACGTCTGATTAGGGCGTCGCTGGGGAGGGCTGCAAAGGGAGACAGGATCTGAGTGAGATTATGTAGAGGCTGATTTAAAACAGTCATCATCGCGGACTGGCTCGAGCAAGGCGGGGGGGGGGGGCGTTGTCATGCATAAAATGATAAGGTTTTAAAATACTTGTTGCACAAAGGCGCTCTTACTTCATAGTAGTAATGATAACAAGCAGCCGTTTCAAGTGAATAATTATGTTTACAAACAGATATGCCTCGATGGCTGTTATCAGATTAGATCTGTCTAGTAATAACACCTACGGAACTATGAATGTGGATGGCTATAAGAGTAGAAGACCAAAGAAACGATTGGTGGACTTAAAAAAAACGGACCTTAATCTACTGGACTCAAACTTAGGTTTGAAACCAGTAGATTAAGGTCCGTTTTTTTTTGGCTTTTTTCGGTTACCCTATAAAGAAATTTACTCCCTATAAAGCACGATTCTTCCAATAATTCGACGATTCAACCCGTCGGGATTCCGAGTGCAGAGTTGACTATATACTTGAAGAACTCGACGTGATATTTTACTCATATTATTTTATCAACCTTTTTCAAATTCAGTCTTCATTAAAATGAGGTAACATAGCTTTCTTTCTATATAAATTGTCCAAGACGAAATATATTTAATAATTGCAAGAGGTACTGAATAATTAGACTAAATTTTATGAATTATATTTAAAATTACATATTAATAGATAATTTTTTTTAAGTAAACCTAATCATCCATTTTAATACCGTTCTATTATAAAAGATACTTTATCTCTAGAAGCTTCTCATAATAAAACCTCTTATTTTTTTAACTACCAATTTATATACAGTGCACTAAAAAAATATTAATCATCTTATTTTTTACTCTTTTCAATATTGTTAGTTACTTATATTTTAATTTTTTTTTTTTTCATTTATGTTACTATATTATTTTTTTACAAAAAGTGAAGTGCATTTTTTTTTCAATATAACTCCACAATACTCATGACTGTTTCCTGGTCTCCAGGGTTAAGTGGTGAAGTAATAGCCGCACAGATCGTGCTATATAAGGTCTATCTTTTCATACACGAAATATTTTAAGAGTAACTTATATTAGTCGAAAGAAAATATCTGAGTATTTTTTTTTTTACAAAATTATTTTAATTCTCAAATTTTTTTTGAGACTTTTTGCATAAAACTTTTACTCCCATATTCTAACAACGACAGTAGGTAAATACGACGTAGTAAACTACCGTAATGGATGCTTAAAAATAACGAGCCAGTATTTATTTTGTGGGTCAAGTAATTTTAAATTATTTATTTTTATAAAAAATATACTCAGATAAAAAAAAAATCCCTTGAAATGGCTTTGTTATAGCCGTTAGATGATTCCCTGAAAATATTTCGTGTATGAATAGTTAGACCCTATAAAGTGACTGGGTTGTGGAGCTCAGATAGGCAACTTAATACCAGAATTTTACATGGAGAGATCCATGTAAAATTCTGGTATTAACCTGCGCCCAGTTAGACAGTCCAGGAGGAGGGTTACGGAGCTTGAATGAGTCATGCTAGTCATGCCACTCATTCCTCTGTACCTACAGAGCGGTATGCGCCAGTTTCGACTAGGCACGTACCTACCTGGCTTTTTAGGTTATCAAAAGATATAAACACGTGCAGTGGATTATCAGCGCGGTTTCCAAATATAGCGAGTTATTTATTGTTTGTAGTGCCTATTTAGATTGATTGTGAAAGGTGATAAAATTTTAGCTATTGATGTTGAGCTAGTATAACTACATCACCACGGTACCTGTTGAATGTTGAATTGGTATAGGTATACTAATGCCGTGGTCCCGGCTGTCAATTGTAGATCTTTCACAGTCGTTATAGGCAATCAGCGGCCCGAAAGTCTTGACAACCAGTCTTACCAAGGGGTATCGTATTACCCAGTACACAGTTTTTGAGGTCAGGTAGGCAGTCGCTCAGTGTAAAATACTACTGGTATTCAGCTGCATTCGATTAGACCGGAAGCCGACCCCAACATAGTTGGGAAAAGGCTAGGCAGATGATGATGACTTGTGCACCATTATATCTTTTCTGCATTACCGGCTAGTCTCCGCTAAGATTGGCTGTCTAAACCGAAATTCAGTCAGGAGTACTATCTTTTTCTTCATAGCGTGTCGTTGGCAATCTAAATTGTGTCGGCCCAGAACTGAGCTACTATAGTAGTTGTTTTAGCATGGCAATAGCGGTCATTGAACCACATACATTTAAAGAATCTCTTCTTTTAAAAAACTTATACCAACCTGTTAATAGCCCCTGAATTGACATTGATTGTGATCCTGAACATTAACAGAAGAAACGATAAGTACACGGTTTATGGTTTCAGTTCGTGTAGAGTTATCAAGGAAAGGCAATGACCGCTATTGCCATGCTAAAACACAACTACTATAGTTTGGCGCCTTCAGTAACGTCCATCAGTTCCTGTAGTGAACAAACAGGACACGCTATTAAGTCCCCATCGTTTGAGGAACAGCACATTTACACTCCAGGGCAGAGTAATTAATGAATCTCCACCTGAGCAGGTTTTCCTTGTCATCTTAACCTTTAGAATAAAAGAGCATGGCATTTCAATTTCTCGCAGGCTATCTAGACTAACCCAGTAAGTTCAAGGCTATAGCGTGATAGCGACATATCAGTACTATTAAATGCTACTAAACTAACGGTTAAACTACACGACAGTTACTAAAAGAGACCTTGTGGAAAGATGGACGCCGGTAAAATTAATAATTCATGACACATTTGGATAGTAAAGTGAGTGTTATTATTGATTTGACTTTGTGACTGCCTCGTTTTGTCAACAGTGGTATCAATCCCGATTTACGGGTCGTGGATTTCACACCCAGGTAGGCACTTCGCACTTCTCTTCTTCAACCCGTATCCACCCAATGCTGAGTGCAAGTCTTCTCTATTGCGCTTCATCATCATAATCATCATTTCAGCCGAAAGACATCCATTGCTGGACATAGGCCTCCCCCAGGTGTCGCCACATTGACCGGTCCCGTGCGCTTCACTTTGTGTAATTTCATCACCGAAGCTCTAAAGAGTTTCGGTGGTGTTTTTCTTTCACTGTTTAAAAACGGTAAAAGAAAAAATCGTGAGGATCGGGCATGTTTTAGAAGCAAATTCGAAAAATCTATCAATCCGATGGAGGCTCGCGTGGTGGATTATACCGCACTCTTACTGAGAGCAAGCCTGTGGGCTGAGTTCCAGCTTTGGGGACAGCTAGTGGTCGCAAGCGCATCTACTGACTATGACGTCTGCGTTTCCCAGGTCGCGTCTGGTTTGTTTCTGTGGGACTTCGTCGAGCTGCATTGTCTCGGCGCTTTTCTGGTGGTCGCCACTGTTGATTCTGGTTTTCAGAAGTTAGTGGTTTGGGAATACTGTGGCGTATGTCCCAAAAAAAGAAAAGGTCGAGGCCGGACTAATTGTTATTGAATTTTTCCATCTGGATATTCTCACATCCCGGGTTCTGAATTTGTACCCAAATGATGTAAGTAGGCTTGCCCCCTATTAAATTAGTCTTAAACGGTTTTGGCGAAAATGTGAATGGCGCCATCACACCTCTGCCTACCTCTGGGAGTACAAAAGAGATGTTTTGTAATATTATGTGATAGTAAGGCACTTTAGTCACGCGGAGAGATACTTTGTACAAATAAATGCTTAAGACTTTGTGCCGACTCCGACATTCTGACGTCATGCTTCCAGACCAATCAGCGTGGTATGCTCATTGCTTACAGTTACCGATTCACGTCCCCTCTTCGTTGATTTCCACATGCTATTGACTGATCTGACCGTTATTTGTAGCCGTCGCCAGACGAACTTAGGTCCAGTTGAAAACCAGCATCAAACTGCATAATTATCAAAAACCATTACTTGCAATAAAAAAAAAAAAAGCATCCATCAAACGTGACATCTGGCTGGCTAGCATACATTTGACGACACTTTAAACCTTTCCCAGTAAAAATTGAACCTCACATTAATCTAACTAACATCTAGAGGGTCTTTAACTGTGTGCAAACCTTGACACCGCGATTCAGGAATCGACGGTAAATGTAAAACGCCATCTATTGGTGAAAGATTGGAACTAATCCTAACAATTGTTTTCATATAAATAATGTCTAGCCTCTTTGGTTTATCGCAATCGCGACTGCTGAGCGTGAGGTCCTGGTATTGGGTTTTTCCTTTAGACATTTCTCAGTAGCAGCCACGGAGTCTCGATTCGTACCCGGTTGAAGGTAATAGGCTCGCCCCCTATTACATGGGACTTACACACATGACCAGCGAAATGTGACTGTACTATTACGTACACCTCTACCTCCTAAGCATTCATTGTAATGAAAGGTCAGCTTATACTGGAAATATATAGCTCGAAACAATCATCATGAAAACATAGCTCATTATTTACTACTAAAATGGTACTATTAAATTAGTAAGTGCTTTTTGGTCTAACATACATAATAGAATAGTTGCCACGCTAATTCAAGGTCAGACAATGTTAGCCAATTAACAGTAGAACGACACATCTTTTAAAGAGTTTATGCCTTGTGTAAAGGATGACAAAGAATATTTTTATGCACCTACCAAGTATGGTTGTGTGAATATTATTTTCACACTGGGATTTTTCCTCGATCTTTTACAAATCTTACACGTGACTGGAAAATCTAACTAGGTAACTCGCGTGTTTTCCTAGAGTAGGTAATATTATCGTTCAAAAAAAATTGACAAAAAAATGGATTTCAAATCTCTAAAGCTTTCGGAGTCTCTGGGACGTCAGCCCATCTGCAATGTAAACTGTTTTCTTTTATCATACCTGTAATGTTGTATGTAATATGAGTATTCTATCTATTTATTGTATTGTCTTAAGAAAACCTTACCTATATAAAAAATGCCTCTAAAGCCAACCTCCCAATTTTCATATCGGTTATTTGTCTCCACTATTCGCAGCCATTTGATCTTCAAGAACTTACGTCTTTAGGCAAAAATTACAGAGAGCCACCCCTGCTATGATCCTTACATACTTCGGTTACGCATGACAATCGCGACCCATCCAGCGCAGCTCGCCTCCGGGCACCAAGCTCCTTTGGCGATGTCCGGGCTCACCTGAGAAATCGCCACCACTCATGAGGGACGCCCGTCATGAGTGGTGGCGATTTCTGCAAAGCGACGACGATAGACTCCCCGATCTATCGCCCGCTGGCACCTCCTAGAGCGGGGTATCAGGTCGCCAAGGCGCCTCCTCAGGAGTACTACGCACCTTACTAACAATAACTTTTTCTTTTTTTTCAGCCATCCACGAGATCGCCCACAACTTAGCCTTTGGCCACAATCGGCCGCTAGCCAATAGGCTATTTGGCTTCTTCGCGAATCTACCCATAGGCCTTCCTATATCCATCAGCTTTAAGAAATATCATTTAGAACATCACAGGGTAAGTTGAAGCTAACATTCATTTTTGTTTTCTGCAATACCACAATATGCTCCAAAACTGGGATCGCTGATGTGGGCGCTGATAAGACTGCTACGTTGAAGAGGTATTGGAATGCAACAGGATCGAAGATCGAGGATCGGTCGTCATCGAGGGAGCCCTAGAAAACGCTGGCGTGACGACTTGAAACCGCACAGAAAGAGATTGGAAGATTGGGGAAGGGGGAGTCCTTTGTCCAGCTGTGGGACAATATAGATTAAAAATAGAAGACTTTTGTATATTAACGACTTTAAAGTATTGTCTTGGCTTTATTTAGTGAGTTCGTTTCGGTTCGATCCCCTGCTCGTGTAAAATATGGTCGGGCTATTATTTCAAGGAATTTCTTAGGGACTGGATCGTTGGTCTAGTAGTTGTAAACGCTACTGCTAAACATGAAGTCCTGGGTTCGAATCCCAGGTCGGGCATAGTTGCTTAGTAGGAGCCTCGCAGTCTGCAGTTGTGCCAGTTTAATTATAACCTCGACCCCTAATTCATGGGACCTAAACTTGAAATATGGGGGGGTACTGTTAGGTACACCTCTGCCTGATCCTTAGAGGAACAGGCGGTGACATTGACAGAGTGTACCAGAAACGTAAGTTCATATTTAAGAGTATGGATCATCAAGCGCAACAACTTTCTCAAAGAAACAGCGTTCCGATCGCGAAAAAATCATTTGCAAAATTGAGCGAAGTTTAAATATAAATAAATTGGTTAAATATTCGCTAATCATTACTTAATTTGAAGCAGCGTTCATGAATAAGCTCTTTAAAAATGTAAGTAAGAATTATGCATTTTTTCGAATATCTTTTTTAATTTTATATATACTTATTTTTGTAATATACTGAACTTACTTAGGAAATTGTAGTTATATTAATATTAGATATCTTTTTTTTGGCAAAATAAAGGTTGAAAAATACAGGGTGTAAACGGACCCTTCACGACGCCGTCAACCAAGCATTCTGTACATCAAACTAAGTAACTCTACGTAAAAATTATTGCTGGGAAACGACTTTTTTTTTTTTGGTGTAAAATCACGTTTTACGGTAGGACTCGATGGAAAGCACTCAAAGAATTGTGCTGATGGATGGATTGAATAGTACGGGGGTCGTGTAGATGTTTAAAGTAAAAATCTTACATTAAATACACGTATTTAAAAAAAACTTGTGAAAAAGTTGGAATTTTTACCCCAATATCTCCGTAACTAGAAGGTTCCCAGGTATGGTCTAGAACAAAAAAATGATCACAAAGACGGGGAGAACTAGTGCCTTTCGGCTGCGTTAAGGGTCTATTTTTGCGTTGGAAGGCCTCCCACTAGGTGGACCGATGACCTGGTGAAGGTGGCAGGGATCCGCTGGATGCGAGACGCACGGGACCGGTCAATGTGGCGACACTTGGGGGAGGCCTATGTCCAACAGTGGACGTCTTTCGGCTGAAATGATGATGATGATGAAGGGTCTATTTACGCCCTTTATGTTGTAACATTGTATGTTGAACAATAATTCATCATCACAATACACAATGAGTGAGGTTTTAGCCTTTAAGCCCACCTGTCTAATAGTCTTACTTTTACCTCAACCTAACATAATTATTTGTTTTTTTCTTTGTGTAACATCACTACATAGTATAAATATTTTAATACGTACTTATTATTTTTTTAGTTTTTTAAGTAACTCTTGCTTATCTAAACTTTGTTACCTTAGTTAGTTTTATAAAGGCTGTAACGAGACCCTTAACGAAAAAGTAGTTTCCCAGCAATAATTTTTGCGTAAAGTTACTTAGTTTGATGTAAAGAAAGCTTGGTTGACGGCTTCGTTAAGGTTAAATATTGTTATACAGAGTGTAACAAGACACACTCTGTATAATAATATTTGCATGCTGAATTTTAGTAAGCGGAATAAATAGAACCTATTTATCTTTAACACCTCAATGTACCATATTTCACAAATAAAGATTATTCTATTCTTTCTCTTTCCAGTACCAAGGCAATGAAGTGATAGACACAGATCTCCCGACGCTACTCGAAGCAAAACTCTTCTGCACAACTGGAGGGAAGTTCCTCTGGGTCATCTTACAGCCATTGTTCTACAGCTTCCGGCCTTTGATAGTCCGCCCGAAGCCGCCAACACCTATGGAGCTGATTAACTTGGTTATACAGCTGTTCTTCGATGCTGTTATTATTAAATTGTGGGGTGAGTCTTATTTCTTTATTGGTTCTGATTTTGTGAAAAAGTACTAAACCACACTGTTATGCGAAACTGTACCAACCCACAATCTCTCAAGAGATCAAAACATTTATTAGTGTTATTTTTGGTGATACAGTCGGTCTTATAAAACTACCCAATAAAGCATACACTATTTAACAATGAAATAAAAGAAAATAAATATTACATATAAATTAATGTTCAGATTACTATCAATTGTTATAAAATATAATTATTTAGTCAAGTTTGAAATTCAGTTAATTCCATGATGCTCAACAGAAACAACTTAAAAAAAAACATTTATGACTTAATAACTGGCCTTTGTTCTCTGCAGCCAAATAATTGGGAAATATCTATATTTTAAGGATACATCTAATATGCAATGATTTGTAACATGAAATAATCAATCGACTAAAATCATTTTCCTTAATCGAGACAAAAATGTTGTGTGTGAATGTGTTGCTATTATAATATGAAATGTTATTCTGATAAAATTAAATAGAATGCAATTTTTCACCTTCCAACTGTTCCAATGTAATAAAATACAATGGCTTCTGAAACTTAACTTCGTTTTCTTTTGCATTTAGTAGTATCTATGAAGGGTGTAAATCGACTCTTAACGCAGTCGAAAGGCACTTGTTCTCCCCGTCATTGCGATCATTTTTTACCATACTGGCCATACCATACCTGGGAACCTTCTAGTTACGGAGATATTGGGGGTCAAAGATCCAACTTTTTACAAGTTTTTTTTTTTAAATACAAGGTTTTATTGTTGTAACTTTACTTTAAATACCTCCACGACCCCCGGTACTATTCAATGCATCCACCAGCACAATGTTTTGAGCGCGTTACTTTTGATTTTTACCGTAAAACATGATTTTTTCATCCCAAAAAAAAAGTAGTTTCCCAGCAATATTTTTTGCGTAGGGTTACTTAGTTTGATGTACAGAATTCTTGGTTGACGGCGTCGTGAAGGGTCCGTTTACATTCTGTATTTAGCACCCCTGAGTCTGATACCTATTGAGATAGAGAGCAAATGATTTTTTCGCGATCGGAACGCTGTTTATGGCTATGTGAAAGGTCTGTTTACACCTTGTATAAATAAAAATGAGTTGCTACATGTATGGCGGAGTCTCGCTTGACCCCGAGGCTCGACAGATTTGGCTGTTTTTTTTGTTGTGTTCGTAACTGTCAGGAGTTAAATAATTCATTAGTAAATCTCACTCGTGCGAGACCGGAGCGGGTTGCTAGTTTTTAATAAAAATACTACTAAATGCATTTTTATGAACTGTTTTCTATCTAAGTGTTATTGACTTTTTCCATCAGGAATTGGCAGCCTTGCGTTTAAGTTAGGACTTGTGCCCGGTTGATGGCAATAGGCTCGGCTCATGAGACTTAAAAATAAGTGGTGTACTATTATAGGTACACCTCTGCCTAACTATAGGCGACTATTATGTAAAAAATAATTAAGTTTTGTCTCGTATGGAGCAATACTGTGAAAGAAACATACATTTATTGTTTAATTTTGTCTATTACAGGATGGAAAGCGCTTGGTTACCTGATATATGGAGCTCTTATGGCGATGGGTGTCCATCCAGTTGCAGGTTAGTCATATTCTGCTATTATATGCTATGAGATGACGAGTAATAGAGAAGTATTGAAGAAACCATGCTGCGCTGACCGCAAATGAATTGGGATAAGGGCAAGAGAATGTTATGTTAATTATAATCAAAAATAACTTATCAATTAAAAACTGTTTGATTTTAAGTCAGAGAATAACACAAGTGAATTGTAAGAAGAAAAGAAGAATGTCTAAAAATTTAAAAACTAAAGGGCGCTACGAATTTTTTCGAGTCTGTTTATGTTGCAAAACAAGGCCGAAGCAATTACTGCACACCATCATCTGCCTACCTTTTACCAACTATGTTGAGGTCGCCTTCTAGTTTAACCGGATGCAGCTGTATTTTTTTTTTAAACTTTGGTCCACACTTGGAATTTCTCCTGTATCGTGGGTGCGTTTACAATCATTTAAGCTCACATACACAAACAGCCAGACCCGGAACAACTACCTGTACCCGGCCATACAAATGTTTGTTCCGTGCGGGAATCGAACCCGAGACACGAAGCGCCGCAGTCAACATGGAGTGACTGCCTATCTGACCTCCACACAAATTCTTTCACCATTTGAAAGGTTCATTATTCCGGATGCGAAGCCGCGGATAGAAGCTTCACTAATAAAAAAAAATTCTACCTCCCAGGCCACTTCATAGCTGAACATTACATGTTCAAGAAAGGCTACGAGACGTACTCGTACTACGGACCCCTGAACTGGATCACCTTCAACGTCGGCTATCATAATGAGCATCACGACTTTCCAGCGGTGCCGGGCAGTAAACTACCTGAGGTAACACATCGTGTTTTTGTGATATTTGAAGAATAACTTCAATGCTTAGGGGTCGTCCATTAATCACGTGAGGTTTTTTTGCAACTTTTTAAGCCCCTCCTCCCCCATGGTAATACGTGGTGAGGTTTTATACTACCTCTCCCCTCCTACCAAAAATCACGTGGATTTTTTTGGTACTAAGTATCTTAAAAAAATCAGAATTGTATCTTTAAATACAGGTGAACAGGTATATTCTAATTTAATTCTGGAAAATTAAGCACCGTGATAAAAATGTCACTGATCATGACTGCCTCGTTGGTATAGTGGTCGCAGGCGCGACTGCTGAGCATGAGGTCCTGGGTTCGATTACCAGGTCGTGCAAAGTGTTATTGGGTTTTTCCATCAGGAATATTGCAGTAGCAGCCACGGAGTCTAGATTTGTGCCCGGTTGATGGCAATAGACTCCCCTCTATTACATGGGACTTAAAGGTAACTGACGAAATGTAGATGTAGTATTAGGTACACCTGTGCCTAACCCTTCGGGGATTACAGGCATGACTTTATGTTAAATATATAGAAAAAAAAAAACGAAACATCGAAGCAAATTTAGGCAATGGCTTGACGGGTACAATAAATGACGATATGAGGGTGTACTGAACCGTTGCATATCCTTTGATGTTATTTCTATGACTGTAGACATTATTTTATCCAACAGGTACGCCGCATCGCTCCAGAATTCTACGACAATCTGCCTCATCATGATAGTTGGACCAGAGTCCTATACGACTTCGTCATGGACCCCGAAATAGGACCCTACGCGAGGATCAAGCGTAAGCAAGTTGGCCTTGACAGCTAATTTGTTAGCATTAAATTTTAAATGATTAGTTTCTGAAGGTTGGTAGAGTGCGCTTGCGATGTTGAAAACAACGCCATCTGTTGGGAAGAAAAGTTACTGTTTATTAGTTTTGTATTTTTTATCGTTTTCGTAAATCGGTTATTATGAATAACATTATCAATTAATAACTATAATTATACTAGTTTTTTTATATGCATCACAAGCGCCATAAAACAGTAATTGTAAAAGTTGATCTTGTTTTTTTTATTATACAATCATGGATTTGATTAGAACTTTATGTATTATTTTTTTATAGTAAGTTTTAATGTAAATTTACATCACTAGTATAGTGTTTTTCTTACTTGTCATATTTGGTAAACAGCCATATTTGGAGTTCACCTACACAAGTATCTTGAGCTCTGTTAAGATACACCATCATTATTTATTTCTTAACATGTTGTACACCAACATGTTAAGAATTAATAAAAATAATATTAACCATTTGAACGCCAAAGCGTTAACGCATCGGCGCCCCTCCCACGCTAAGCTACAAATTCAGCGCAAATACCTACAAACAAAGTATTCCAACATCTTATCGAAAACCAATTAATTAATTATTGCTTTTCGTTCCATATTTTATAAAAAATATCACTCGTAGTAACATCATTATTTTAATTTATTTGACACTATTTAGTATTATTGATTAACTGACCAACTCCATGAAAAAAAAACCGCTCAGGTGTCAGTCGGACTCGCGCATGAAGGGTTCCGTACCATCGTAGTAGGGTAGCCCCCTTTAATTTTTTAATTATTTTTATTTCTTGTTTAAACGTAATACACATTCTGTGAAAATTTAAACTATATATAGTTGAAATTTTCACAGAATGATCCGTAATAGGTATACCTATTACGGATCATGAGATACAGACGGATGGACAGCGAACGCTTACTAATGGGGTCCCGTTGCTTACCCTTCGGGTACGGAACCCTAAAAACAAAACAAGTGCCTGTAAATGGTTTATTCATTTATATTTATTATTATATAAATAATACATATAAATGCGCTATGAATTACACTAGCAATAAATTGCTATGAAGCTACTCTTTTTCAATCAAAATAGTTACCAGATAAGACAAGTCAAGAATATGCCGTTGTTTTTTTTTTTTTTGTTAGATTTACTATGGATATTATTACTTGGTTTTAATATTATTGCCCGTACCCGAGTTCGGAATAGGTAGAGTGTACAGAGTGGAAGGAACATCGACACACAAACGGTTACCACGTATTCAGTAAATCATTTCGAAAGTAGAAATTTTTCATCGGTAATTAACGGTGCGACGACGGCGAGGACGGTTACGATAGTTCTTAGTTCTTATTCTTTATTGCACACAAAATAACAAATATACATACAAATTGCAATAACATAGCTTATGTACAATGGTGAGCTTAACCTAGAATTGGGTTTTCTTACTGCAAACCAAATTTTGACTGCGAGATTTGCAGAAGAGGATATACTTATGTGCATAAGTATCTAAGTATCATAAGTCTCTTCTGCAAATCGACGATACGATACGTTTTTTTTTATTTTTAAATTCTTATTACTAACAATATTGCCTTGCCTATGGACTTTTTTGTCAGAAATAAATTATTTTTAATTTTATTTCCTACAAACGTGCAATAGCTACACACAGGTCAAAATGGAAAAGCAGATTTTTTTTTAACCAATGAAAAGTTTCTACGTTCGGAATGATATACTGAATACGTGTTAACTGTCTGTGCGTCGATGTCTGCCACCCTGTACTTGCCTAAACTTCAATACTTTGAAGATTAGGTTTATAGGGACATAGTTTCTCCCTCTAATTTAACAGTTTGATTCATTCATCATCATCATCATTCTCTTGCTCTTATCCCAATTTATTTGGGGTCGGCGCAGCATGTCTTCATCTTCCATACTTCTCTATTACTCGTCATCTCATCAGACACCTCCTTCCTTGCCATATCATTCTTTACACAGTCCATCCGTAGAAACGATGCATCGTTTCTTTGGTCTTTTTCTACTCATATACCCATCCGCATTCCTCCGCACAACTTTCAGTCACCGGCGCCACTTTCAGACTTCCTGTTATACACATTTCTTATTTTAGAAATAGCTTACTTACCTCCTTGAAGTTTAGGCAAATACACTCTTTGTATAACGATCTCTGGTTGTAACAAACTGTTAATTTTAACATTGAACTGTTAAATCAGTGGGTTTTTCACATAGGGGAATATGCTATCTTTATATATTGTATTCAGTATATCATTCTGAACCCCCACATAGAAATTATTCGTCGGTTATTTAAAAAAATGAAACAGGTTTTTCGTACAAAAGTGCGGTGGGGTTCAAAATGATGCACTGAATACGTGGTAACCGTTTTATCGTCGGTGTCCCTCCACCTGGCAAAGTAGCAGGTTTACACTGCTGTATACTTTTTTAAGGCCAAACTGATTCAGAGACCTCTGTTCAGGTTGGCCTCTCGATATTTGCTAGGCATTAGGCATTCCAACCGATTTGACAAATATCTGAACATAAGTATTAGTAAACTAATACCTTAGTTCAGATTTTTGTGAAATTGGATGGAAAAAATAGCAAATTTTACCACAGATACAATGTTGACAAGAAAATATTTTGCGGGATTCAATTATATATTTGTATTTAAAAATTATATCTTAATTAAATTTTGTATGAAAATTAACTTTATATATTTAATTAGGTTGTCATTTGAATCTCTGCATGAAAATAAAATATGATATTAATTGCATAGCATGTATGTCATGTATTAAAATTATTAACTTTGGATTTGTAATGTTTAAATGTTTGTAATAATTATATCTTCTAAATTATCTATATTTCTTGCTTTACAGAGAGCATCTTCACCTCAATGGCTAAAATGAACCAAGCCACATTTATATTTTACTTGTTACAAGGCAATCCTAATAATTTTGAATAATTGTAGGTAAAATCTATTTTGAACACAAGTTTTAAAGTAAAGTAAGATAAAGAACCTAAGATCCTTTTGTGGGTTGGTACATTTTTGCATAACCGGGTATCTGTGTGGGGTATTTCGTACCCCAATTAAAGTAGCTTTTATAACGATGTTATAGGCTTTCCGAAGTAACTTAAGCGTACTACAGGAATGGGGCATTGATGTACCCCAGTGATAATTTATATTGAAATAGTATAAACTTGTTATAAAATATACAGTACTATGTAAAAATATAAATTATTAGTATTAATATGCGTCTTTCGTTGGGGTGACCCGTGACCCCATATCAAACAAATATTTATAAGGTTGAGATTTATTTTTTGTTAATTTTGTAAATATTTTCAGAATTGTAAGCAAAAATAGTTTTTTTTATCTTAGCATATTTTTTTACCTTGTAAAGTGTGTAAATGTTAAGTAAATTTTAATCTGCATTTTCTACTAATTAAATTCGACGGAGAATTACTTTTAGGTCGCGTCCTAACCATAGCGATCGTTGCGCTAACCCGCTACTCTCGCGTCTCGGTTTTGAAACAAATAAGTATCATATTTACACGACGTTATTGGTTAGGACACGGGTTTATAATTATCTACTCTTGCGCGCTAGTTTTCTAAAAATAGAATATAACAAATATACAGGGGTATTATTTCAAATATTTCGTTCAAAATAACTTGTACTTTAGCTTTTTAATAAATTTTGCTATGTAGTGTTATTTAACTATAATGTCGCCAATTCCAAACGTTTAGCATTTATACATATATAAGAGGGAAAGAATTTATGAGAGATATACTATAGTCGATCTTGTAATTCGTTTATCACTTTAGTCAGAAACTCCCAATAAGCCTGCGTTGCCACCAGAGATGAGCGTGAATGGGTGTGATACTAACCAATAATATAGAACTATGTGATTGATTAGTTTCACACACATCCCTCGCTACGCATTCTCGCTCATCTCTGGTGGAAAAGCAGCCTAAATGTATATTTCACTAAGGTTGAAACTATTTGTCTCGTAGGGCATGAAAGAAAAATGTAAACCTTGACTTTTTATAACGTGTACGTGTAAGTGACATAACGTCACTGAAGTTCTAACACCACGTAAGGCGAAAATAGTAACTTGAAAAAACTGCATAATTATACCTAGGTTGTTACCTATGCATTTTTTTCGGCAGAACGGCGTCACGCGGCTAACAGCTGATAGGTCTCAGGCGCACGAGCGCGATTTTCATACGGCTGTTGTGTTATTGGGATAAAAGTGAACGAGTCGGCATAAAAAAAAAATGTTTCTTTGGGAAAGTTGTTTGTTATCATGAGTATAATCACGTGTTTAAGTATCGGTCACTAATTACCAGTTGCCCAATAGAAGCATGGGAAAAGAAAACTAAACTATAAATTGGGAAAAAGATGAGACAGGTGGCTTTATTCAAACGAATCAGACTAGACCAGAAAGAAGCCTTAGTACCCTTAACTAAAAGATTTAGGAAATATCTGTCATTACACTTGTTACAAATTACTTCGTATTTATCAAATGTTAAATGGGTTTTTCCATCAGGAATTTTATCAATAGCAGCCAGAGTTCTGGATTTGAGCCCGATTAATGGCAATAGGCTCGCTATCACATCAGACTTAAACATAACTGGAGAAACGACAGCGTTATATACCTTTACCTTGTTATTTCTTTTCTAGATATTTTAAATTTACAAATACATAATTTATATACTAGACCGTTATTTGAAGAAGTATAATATTAAATACCAAAAACATGCCTATTTAGTTCAAAATATTCATAATTGTTTCAATGTTAGTATGTTTGTATGTATCTGTATTATAAACGCCTCTTGTCATTTGTAAGAAATCATGAGGTCGATGTTAGCTTATTTATGAAAGAACGAAACTCTGGAGATTTATAATGTTCACACGGCTGGGACACGGCCTTCCTCTCCGAGGCGGCATCAAAAGTCTTCGAATTTTTGGTGATGTTTTAATTCACCGTTTTAAGAGTTGAAATTAATTTACTTCAAATAACATCGATCACATGAAATTGACTAAACATTCAAAGGCGAAAATCGTGTCCTTATTGTAAAAAGATCTATATTTCTGAATGTGAATTTATATAAAAATGTTGTAGTAAAACTTATATTTCATTATTCGTTCGTTTTATTTTGACTCCTTACTTTACTTTGGACAATACGTCACACATGTCTCTTTAATTTCACCAGCAAATACCACCACAAAATAGGTGTCTCTGTGGATATTGTGGGTTGGTACTTTTTGGCGTAACTCAACCCAATGTCGACTACCTTTTCGTTAGTCATATCAAACGTTCAAAAGTATTTCAGTTTAAAAATTTTTATTTGTACTTCAATCTAATTCTACTAAAAGAAAGGAAAGGAAAGGAAATCTCTCGCCGACTGGTCGACACTTCGCGTGACCAGAGGGCTGGCTCTTTCTTTGGCCAAAGAATTAGCATTGCCATTCAGCGTGGCAATGCTGCCAGTCTTCTGGGCACGTTTCCAGATGACAGCGATGCGGAGGAGTACTTTGACGCCTAAGTGTCCTATTGTCGTCGTTGTTTAGATGTTTATATTTTCTTACTTTTAGTCTTATTTTTATCATTAGTTTAGTTCTATTTGTAGTCTGTATATAATGTAAATAAAATTAATTAAAATCTATTAGATTTAACTAAAAGAAATAATGGTAAATATTTTTTGGTAAACGGGTTTGCGATGTAAATGCGCAAATAACTAAGAAAACAAAACTGTAGGGTAGGGTTACAAAAACTAAACTCGCTCACTATAAAAAAACAGCTGCTCCATACAACAAATTGGTTATCTTCACAGTTTTATGACACACAAATTTCATTTAAGCACACACATTTACCTCTCGTTACACACTAATTATTGTATGTATTTTTTTTCTTGTACGTCCATAGGAAAAAAAAGGTGCCGCTGGGATGACGTAGTTCTAGCTGAAACAGTTTTTGTTGAATAGCTCCCCAATGGTTGGATACACAAATTTGTACTTACCATACACAATTACACGACGTCATACACTAAATATCTGCTAAACTGAAATGAAGAAATTCGACATTTTTCCGCTGCGACTACGCACACCATTAGACCGTGTAGGTATATTTACGTTTCTTTTAAAAAACGGAAATTATTAAAAAATAAAGAAAATCATCACACGATGGTGGCCGGAAGACGGATGGCACCGCCGAAGCAGGCCGAGAAAGAGGTGGTTCGAGGAGGCAAAGGAAAACAGCACATGGAAGGAATTGGGGAAGGCCCAGCAGTGGGACAGTACAGGCTATAAAAAAAATAAAAACCCCAATATTCTTATTTAAATTTTTATTCCACACAACTTGTAGGTACAATAATAAAGTAAAAAAATGCGCAATGGACGGAGCTTAGTCAACTATTACTAAAGTCTACATTAGTCAGTACATTACAAAGCGTAGTCAGTTAGTTTGATGACGACTGAGTGACTATATTAATGTTCAAACTGAGGCGAACTCGCGCGACCCATCGAGAGAGTTTCATCATCATAATCATTATTTCAGCCGAAAGACGTCCACTGCTGGACATTGGCCTCCCCCAAGTGTCGTCACATTGACCGGTTCGTGCGTCAATTTTAATCTAAAGCCGTCCAGAAGTGAGAAATTACCAGACAGATTTAATTTTGAATTTTAGTATGGTTTACGTAAATTATAACCAAATACCAAACCACTATGAGCTCTGAGTTTGTTTCGGCTGTTTCTTCTCAGAGTAGTTAGGTACTAAACACCGGCCTCTAATATTAAAAAAAAAAATGACGTGTAAAAGTGTTTGTAAAAACCTACATATTTCTTAACATTTTTCATTCCAGTAAAATAAAGATGGTGTAAATCACTGTATGTAAATCAATGTAAAACACACGTCACTCAGTCGACATATCAAATAAGTAAGGCCCACAAATTATAATCATTGTGCATTATATTCAAGGCACTATATCAAAAAGGCACAAACAGTTATTGTAATACTTTTTTTACATGGCATAACAACAGTCATTTTTAATATAATGGATGTAAAATAACCCTTAACGAAGCCGGAGGTATCTTTTTTTTGTTCTAGACCATATCTGGGAACCTTCTAGTTCCCGAGATATTGGAGGTCAAAGTTTCAACATTTTCACATTATAATTTTTTTAAATGCAAGTTTTTAATGTTATAACTTTACTTTAAATACCTCCATGCACCCTGTACTACTTAAAGCATCCATCAGCACGATGTTTTGAGTGCGTTACATTGAGTCCTACCGTAAAACGTAATTTTTCACACAAAAAAAAGTCGTTTTCCGGCAGTAATACGTACGTACGTAGAGTTACCATAGTTTGATGTACAGCATGCTTGGTTGACGGCTTTGTGAAGGGTCGGTTTACACCTTGTATAATTCTGTAAACTGTAAACATGTCAATTTATAAAATCACATGACAAATTCTCTCCAAAATGTGCATCATACAAAATTGTTTTCAAATTCTCGCACTATACAGCTTAGTTATTTTCAAATCCAAAAAGTGATTGCAAAATACTTAAGGTCAATTTCGATTGCACATCTACCAAACTATATTGCTGTCTTTTTCTAACATGCATGGTAAGAAAGAGATGAAGCTGATTTATAAAACCGTCAAAGTTATTTTATTATTTAGTTTTATGACCTAATATTGAGAGAGGAAGTTTCAAAGTGCATATTACAGAAAAAAATTAAATGAAGTCGTCTATCTTGTTATGGACATGTTATGAGAAGGGATGAAACGCATGTTACTAAAAAAAAGGGATGGATCGAGAGGGAGAGAAAGGCCAAAGAAAAGATGGATGGATTGTTTGAGGAATGATATGAAAGAGAAAGGAGTAAATGATGCCGTGACGTCTGACAGGGGAGATTGAAAGAAGAAAACGTGTTGCACCGACCCCAACAAGAATGGGACAAGATCAGGAAGATGATGATTTTCTTCGTCTTAGCGTATCGATGGCAAAAAGTTTATTTATTTAGCCCAAAACTCAACCACAGGAACCCCGCTCACTGACACAGTAAGTAAATCATCAAGAGCGCAGTTGCTAGGGTATGCGGTGCAAGATGGAAGGTGGGCCATTGTTTGTGGCCATTCTCCGACCTCCTGTTACGTCCAGCGCACCCTGGACAATCGACTGCAGTCGATTGGCTAATCCTTTCACCAGTATGGCAAATACAGGGTGTAAGGGACAGCCTTCCACAAACTGACAGGGTGCATTCAGCTCCTTAGTTTGAACCATATCCCACTGGAATATTTCTCCGGAAAATTTTAAAATTCCCTTTTTTTAGTTCCTATTCCTTTATTTCAATATAAAATTACATTCCATTTACGCAGCACTCCATTTATGTAAATAATACGGCTAAAATCAAAAATTCAACAATGGATGTTGAAATACTCTAACGAACGACGCGTGAAATCAGTTGTTCACTTCCTGCCTAGCTACAGAGTTCATCGAACTCGTCGTTGCGCTTGCCGTTCGCTACGTGCGTTTTGTCAAGGTAACGATATATTGCGTATGAGGAAATAAAACAAATCAAATTTATTGGATTCCTATAACATTCCTGAAATAATTTCTTGTACCAGTCATCTTAGTATAATATACTGAATTCACCCCATCAGTTTGTGGAGGGCTGTCCCTTACACCCTGTATAAATATAAGATGATGATGATGATGATGACCTTATTTAATTTCTTTCTCTTCATTGTATTGTCGATATCTATGAAAAGAGAGCAATATATTTTATTTGTTAAGGCTTGTTTTTCTCTAAAGTTTGGCAGTTCACGTTAAAACTAGGTGGGCACGCATTCGATATAGATGTATAAAGATCACATCATTCAACAACATTTGAAATTAACATAATAAACGGCTTTACATTTTTTGCCTAATCATAAAGGGTGAAAATAGACCCTTAACGAAGCCGAAAGGCACTTGTTCTCGCCGTCTTTGCGATATTTTTTTTTTGTTCTAGACCATACCTGGGAACCTTCTAGTTACGGAGATATTGGGGGTCAAATTTCCAACTTTTTTTTTTAAATACATATTTTTAATGTAACATTTTGACTTTAAACACCTCGACGACCTCCGTACTATTTAATCCATCCATCAGCACAATGCTTTAAATGCGTTCCATCGAGTCCTACCGTAAAACGTGATTTTTTACCCCAAAAAGAAAGTCGTTTCCCAGCAATATTTTTTGCGTAAAGTTACTTAGTTTGATGTACAGAATGCTTGGTTGACGGCTTCGTGAAGGCTCTGTTTACACCTTGTATTTTTGACCCTTTATTTTGCCAAAAAAAGAAAGATATCTAACATTAATATAACTACAATTTCCTAAGTAAGTTCAGTATATTACAAAAATAAGTATATAAAATTAAAAAAGATATTCGAAAAAATGCATAATTCTTACTTACATTTTTAAAGAGCTTATTCATGAACGCTGCTTCAAATTAAGTAATGATTAGCGAATATTTAACCAATTTATTTATATTTAAACTTCGCTCAATTTTAACCAGCTTAACCAGCATTAATGAATAAGTACTCTAATTTATTATAGATTGATAATTAAAATTTTCAAAATACACATTACAATAATTATGTTAAAAATTAACATCATATAAAAATAAAATACATCAATACAGCTATGAGATTCTTAACAAGAAAATATTTTGCTTAAAAATAATTAAAGTAAACTTTAATTTAAAATAATAAAGGACGGAAATTCTATAACAAATAAGGGCTTATATTTTGAACCTTAGAAATTAATATTATAATACAGTCTTTGTGACGAAAAATAAACTTAGTAACAGGATTTTGTTCTGCCAACACAATGTTTCTTACACCTTGTATTTTATAAAACTTACATTTATAGTTTTATGATGACACGAGTTTTGTTCATTTTTATTGTAATTTCATTGTGTTTATTCTGTTTACTAAAAATGTTTTGTTAATTCTTCATGACCATATTGTTTACTTCCTAATTTTATTACAATTTTTTTTTATTCTTCTTTTTTATGTTTAACCAATAACTCGTGTGTGTGGTGTAAACTGTAAGTATAAGTTGGTTATAAATAAATAAAATAAAAAAATAAATTGCCTCAGGGTAATAGAAGCAAAAGTACATTTTTCGTTACAAGAACTTTATCTAAATATAGAATTAAAGAACTAGATTTTCTACCATTTCTGGGCCATTTCAAGTCCCACAGATAACCTCCCAATAAAACATATTTAACGAATTTATTGTTTTTCATACTATTTATCAAAGATTTAAATAGTTAAATTCGCTCTACCGCGCCAAGAAATGATAACGTTACCATTTCGTTGACGTCATTGGAATACTGTCTCGCTCACTCATACTAAACCGTAGGTAAACTTAGCATGTAGGATATGCGACCTTACTGTTCTCCGTGTAAGTGTTACCGGCCAAAACCGATTTCAAGCCAAACTAGTTTCAATTGAAAACCAGGTTCCGGCACTAGTTGCCGCCATTTTGCTGAACTGGGCCTAAATGGCGCAGCCGTGAGGCACACAGTGTTATATTTTTTGCTTAGATTTAAGGAATTTTTCTTATATTATTTTTGTTTTATATTGTGTGCATTTGTGGCATTTGCCAAATAAATGTACTTTACCTTTTCTTTCTTTTTTTCTTTTCTAGGCCAAATTTGGGCTCATCACAAAAGGGCGATCATAGCACCCCGACACCCGTCACTGTGACCAATCACTCGCGAGCAGAGCGGGCGAAGCAAGCGGCCGACGACGAAATTAGTTTGGCCTGATATCGGGTTTGACCGGTAACAAACAGTTTTTCGAGCGACCTAAGGAGCACATCTAGCGATTTAAATCTTTGTTATTCGTGTATGATAAGTAGGCGAATGACACTTTAAAAATATTTTAATTATATTCTTTACAAAATGTTTTGATATCATTGAAAATATGAAAGTACAAAAAGTTTTTTATAAAACTTACGAGAGTTATAAATCGGTTTATCAATCAGTCAACTAAGCCAGCAGTACAATCCTTTTGAAGTTAATTTACGTCTGATTTCTCATTACTGTCGTTACAGGTAGTCAGTGGCCTGAAAGTCTGACATCCAGTCTTACCAAGGGGTATCGTATTACCCAGTACTAACTGGGTTGTGGAGGTCAGATAGGCAGTCGCTCCATGTAAAATACTGGTATTCAACTGCATCCGGTTAGACTGGAAGCCGACCCCAAAGTAGTTGGGAAAAATTTAGGCAGATGATGATGATTTTCCATCACTTTGAAAATCACAGTAATCTTTATGCGGTCAGACGTAAGATAACGGTGTAAGGATTGTACCTTGTATATTACAATTTGCACTTTGACGTCACAAGTCCTAAGGCTTACGCAGACCATGGTATAATAATATACTTCACCTGGTATTCTCTTCCTACGATGGCCCAAGACTACGTCACGATAAGTGTTACCATTGATTGTCCTTTTCAGTAAATTTAGGGACTCTCATTTAGTGAATGCAAATAAAATAAATTACTAACTAGCTTAACTAATTAGTATCTCGTGTGATTCATCTATTTAGTTTTAAATTAATTGAAATATGGAAGTATTAGTTCATAATTGCTTTGTTAAGTTAAAAAATACATTTTGCTCGGGTAATTAAATCGCACACCGTGGCAACACATAGACAGCATCGCAACTGATGATGTATTCTTGGGCCAATCACGTGACCCAGCTGTCACGGGAAGAGAATACCAGGCGAAGTATATTATTATACCATGACGCAGACGACAGAATAAATAATAATATTTTAAATTAATTTTTAAACGCGATCACCGCACGTTATGCTACGCTAAAACGGTTACCACATATTCAGTACTTTATTCTGGACCCACATAGAAATTTAAAATCGGTAATTAAAAAAACAAACAGCTGTTTCTTACATTTTGACCGTTTAGGAAGTGAAATTTCGTATGAAACTAGTGTTTTTTTTTCTTATTATCCGACGAAAAATTTCTTCGTGAAGTTCAGAATGACGTACTGAATACGTCGTAACCGTTTTAGCGTCAGCCTCCCTTCCAGTCTGTATATTAATGACTTGGGCAGACAAAATGGACGCCGCGAATTGTCATTAGTCACATGACACACAGCAAATAAGATTGCGCCGATCGTATGGTCTTCATCGTCACAAACGTACAAAAGAGAAAATGTGTCGTCTGCGTAAGCCCTTACAAGGACTTCAATTGTTTTTACAAAACCCCCCAAAAATGTCATTTTACTTAACATACCAAGCGTCCAATATTCACACAGGAGTCTCAAGACTTCCCTCGCCGGGGGGCGAAGTCTCAGCGAGGGGCGTAGTCTCGTCGGGCAGGTGCGGGGCCGCGTATCATATCTGTGACGCCGGCATCGTCGACACCGTGCTGTGCGGCGTGGTGGGCCGGGAGCCCGCTAGAGACGCGTTGAGGGACGCCATTGTACCCATCTGAGGAGGAAAACAATGATTAAATGTCTTTAACTACACAAATAAATAAAATTTAGTGTTTGTTAATTGTTTGTGATTTCAAAACAACAGTTTTTAGAATTTTTGTCTGTCTGTCTGTCTTTCTGTATGTTTGTACGCGCATGACGCAAAAACTACTGCATAAAAATATATGGGGGTCATTATTAGAGCCACTGTTGCTCTAATAAAGACCCCCATATATTTTTTTTTACTTATCTTCAATATACAGACATCGGCCTGTTACAATTTTATCATATGTGTAGATAGATAGCAAAAACACACCCTCAAATGCGCCAAATCCTCCAGCTTAGTGAGATCAGCGAGCTCCAGGTACAAGCTGTACACGAGGACCCATCCGTACATCCCAGCGACACAGAACACTATCCAGATCAGGCACATTATGACGTTGTACGCGAATATCATGTCGTTCACTATGGACGCGAATATGAACGCGATCAAACGGAACGATATGAATACGCCGAATGAGTAGAGCCAGGGGACGATGCGTTTTTCATATTCCTGGAAGCAGAATTTTTTAATTGAAATAGTATTTTTTTTTTTTAATAAATATGTGGGCAACAAAACAAATAGTAGAAAAGGTAGCATAAAGGGTGTAAATAGACCCCTAACATAGTCGAAAGGCACTTGTTCTCCCCGTCTTTGCGATCATTTTTTTGTTCTAGACCATACCTGGGAACCTTCTAGTTACGGAGATATTTTGGTCAAAGTTCCAACTATTTCACAAGTTTTTTTTTTTAAATACTTTTTTATTAATGTAAGGTTTTTACTTTACACACCTCCACGACCCACGTACTATTCAATCCATCCATCAGCACAATACTTTGAGTGCTTTCCATCGAGGCCTACCTTAAAACGTGATTATTCACCCAAAAAAATAAGTCGATTCCCAGCTATAATTTTTGCGTAAAGTTACTTAGTTTGATGTACAGAATGTTTGGTTGACGGCTTCGTGAAGGGTCTGTTTACACCCTTTATACGTGTTGCATCCAGTTTTAGATCGACACAGCCTGGTGGCATAATCGTTTAATTTATTATTACGCCATAATATTGCGTTGGAAGACCTCCCACTAGGTGGACCGGTGACCTGGTGAAGGTTGCGGGGATCCGCTGGCGACACTTGGGGTCAATATAGCGACACTTGGGGGAGGTCTATGTCCAGCAGCGGACGTCTTTCGGCTGAAATGATGATGATATGAATTCATCGAATTTCAAGTTATTCATGAACTAAAAAAAATTGCAAACCTCCTCACCTCTAAAAACTCAAAAAAAAAGTCCTATAAAAATCCGACCACTATGAGCTTCATTCCACCTTTTGAGACTTTTTTGGCTAATTGCACTCGGCTAATAAGTAATGCCGTTAACAATTGTAAGCAAACAGAAATGTCCGTTTTCACTGACACTAGGTGACACTTAAGTGAATGCGTAAATAAAACTGCACTGTTGGATCTTAACGCTCCTTTCAGCACCGAGAGTTGAAATTTAATAAAACATAACATCACGCTTGTAATCCCCTAAAGGTTAGGCAGAGGTGTACAAAATAGTACACCCACATTTAGCCAGTTATGTTTAAGTCCTATGTAATAGAGGGCGAGCCTATTGCCATCAACCGGACACGGATCCAGATTTCGTAGCTGCTATTGATAAATTATTAATAGGAAAAACCCAATAACACATTGCCCTACCCGGGAATCGAACCCAGGACCTCTTGCTCAGTAGTCGCGCTTGTGACTACTAGACCAACGACGCAATTCCATCATTTTAATCATTTTCAGGCATTAATTTAAAAGTAACGTGCAAAAGTATTATAAAGTTATCTTTGTGCAACTGACTTACCTTATTCTTTCCTTGGTTAACTAACTACAGGATGTCAGCATGAATGGTGAACGAATGAGTGAATTAGTAATGAATGAGTGAATGTAATTAGAATGAAGATGAGGATGATAATATGTTTAACAAGTCATATAAATTAAAAAAGGGAAATTGTTAATCGAACGAATAAAAAATAATTGGCGACTAATATTCAGTACATTAGTCTTTGGGCGATTTATATGGGTGACAGTTATACCAGGTAAGTACGAGGGCGGGTCAATAAGTCCGTGACTTTTTGAATTTCTGACCACTTTACTGAAACAGCAACACTGCTCCTGTCAACAGGCATCTGTCAGTTGACTCCTGTCAAAATTTAAACTTGCTGCGTCAGTTAGTTTGTGTTTGACAGCTATTTTTATCAGACTACTCACTAATTTGAGGAGAAAATGGAAAAAAGTGAATTTCGTGTGCTTATTAAGCATTATTTCTTGCGAAAAAAAACCATTACCGAGACCAAGGCTAAGCTTGATAAATACTATGGGGACTCTGCACCATCGATTTCAATGGTAAAAAAGTGGTTTACTGAATTTCGTTGTGGCCGTACAAGCACTGAAGATGCCGAACGTCCTGGACGCCCAGTTGAGGTCTCTACACCCGAAACAATCGAAAAAATTCACGATATGGTGTTGACCGACCGAAGATTGAAAGTGCGAGAGATTGTGGAAGCCGTAGGGATCTCGCATGGCTCAGTGGTTTCAATTTTGAATGATCACTTGGGCATGAGAAAGCTTTCCGCAAGATGGGTGCCGCGTTTGCTCACAGTCGACCACAAACGCAATCGTGTAACAACTTCACAGGAAGCTTTGGCGTTGTTTAATCGCAATATGGAGGAGTTTTTGCGCCGTTTTGTAACCGTGGACGAAACATGGATCCATCACAACACACCAGAAACCAAACAACAGTCAAAACAGTGGGTTTCTAAGGGTGAATCGGCGCCAAAGAAGGCCAAGGTGGGTTTGTCAGCCAATAAAGTTATGGCGACTGTTTTTTGGGATGCACGCGGGATAATCCACATTGACTACCTTCAAAAGGGAAGAACAATCAATGGGGAATATTATGCCAACTTATTGGACCGATTCAATGACGATTTGAAAAAAAACCGACCTCATTTGGCCAAGAAAAAAGTTCTTTTCCACCAAGACAATGCAAGGGTGCACACATGTGCAGTTGCCATGGCAAAAATCCATGAATTGGGCTATGAATTGCTCCCTCATCCGCCCTATTCTCCAGATTTGGCTCCGAGCGACTACTTCTTGTTCCCAAACCTGAAGAAATGGCTTGGTGGAAAAAGATTTGACTCCAATGATGAAGTCATCTCGCAAACAAAGGCCTATTTTGAGGACCTCGACAAATCATTTTTTTTGGAAGGGATAAAAAAATTGGAGAAGCGTTGGACAAAGTGTATAGAGCTCAAGGGAGACTACGTTGAAAAATAAAATTATTTTTTTATCAAAAAATCTGTGTTTTATTCCAAAAGTCACGGACTTATTGACCCGCCCTCGTAACTATTTATCCGGCCATTGCGACAAGGAGAACATAGAAAGCAAGAGCGAGGGAAGCGAGCTCGGGGCTTGTGGCATCCCAACTCTGAAAGGTTAGGTTCGAAGGGGATGGCGGTGTTTAGTGAGCAGGCAAAGCGCGCGAACTAACACCCCGGCATCCCCTTCGTGTTAAGTTACTTTAAACCCTTCAATTAGAAATAGGAGCCTTGTAGCAGGGCTACGTCGTCGTCCTTATCTATAATCTAGTGGTTGATGAGCTTGCTTTAGTTTTTTTTTCTGAGTCTTTGAATTACCACACTGAACGTATTGAATTTATATTTTGTATTTTCAAGTCACCGTTTTAAACTTTTGTATTCGCCCACTTAGTATCTCAGTAGTCCATCTTCAGATTTTTTGACAACCTTAATTTGAATTTATTTTCCCTAGTTTAAATACTACCCATTAAAAAATAGATAAGCTATCGGCCATAACGATTAAAATACCTCACAAGTTTTCACTTAATGAGTTAAGCGCTATTTCAAACACCATTCTGTCTTAACAATCTTCACAGAATTTTCAATAACGATACCATGTTTTAAATACGCTTTTAGTGATTTGTGTCAAGTAGACATCATCCGGCTTACTACAATAATCTTTAAATAACAATTATAAACAGAATAACAGTGGTAGCCTAGTGGTGTGTCCGTCGACTGCCAAGTCATAGGTCTCGAATTCCAACCCGAAACACTCACCTCAGATTTTTCGAATTCATGTGCGCATTGTATAATTATCATTTGCTTCGGTGAAGGAAAACATCGTGAGGAAACTAAACCAGCATACCTGATAGATATTTATCGACAGCATGTAAAGCAAAGCCCATGCCCATGGGCTGCATAAAAACTCTGACACCAGATTAGACACCACCACACCAAAAAAAACAGAATAAAATACGTTGCTACTTGAAACTATGGATGGAGAAATGTGTTCTAAAAAATTCTGGAGTTTTGAAGTGAAAAGAAAAATTGTTTTTTAAATATGACAAAATATTATTAATGTGAATTTATTTACCTTTCTAAGCGCGTTGATAAGAATAATGCTAGTCACAAGCACCGCGAGGGACCCCAGCCACGAGAACAGCGCGAAGATTATCAGGACGTTGCGAACTGAAACAGAGAACACTAATAGAATGGCTACACGTTGGACATGTGATGCAGAGGAATGAGGAAAATGTCGTGAGGAAAGTTTTGAGTATGAATGTAGATGGGAATAAAAGTAGAGGAAGACCAAAGAAACGATGGATGGACTTTGTGAAGGATGATATGGCTAGAAAGGAGGTGATAGCTGAGATGACGAGTAATAGATAAGTATGGAAGAAGAAGACCTGCTGCGCTGACCCCAAATAAATTGGGATAAGGGACCGATTTTGACGGGGCAGATGGCTGATGTTATAAGGAGTAACTTAGGCTACTTTTATTTTAGAAAAATAATAAGGGGTTAATGACAAAATCCGATTCAAATAGGGAAGTCATCTATCTATATATATTAAAATGAATCCCTATTTCCCTTGGTCACAGCATCACGCGTGAACAGCTGGACCGATTTCGCTAATTCTTTTTTTGTTCTGTTTGTTACTGTCAGGAGAAGGTTCTTAGGTAGGTAGTAGGTGGGCAGTAGGTAGGTTGTAAGAAAAGGTGCATCCGGGAACAGCTAGTAGATAATATAATTTATTCACCTGGAGGACTCCCAACATAGACAAACTGGTAGCTGATGACGTAATATCCGGTATGAGTGAACCCGGGTGTTGCCATGTACAAGCAGTACAGGTCGAAGATGCTCTCCGCAAACGTGAAGAGGGCCATGAACTGAAAAATACAAGTTTTAAAAGAATTTGTAGAATAAGAGGTCTACTGTTTATTATAGATAGTGCATCACTGGTAAGATAACGAACCAGTGAACAACACCACAAACTGTGGCTAGATCATGGCGAGTGTAGGCAGGCCAAGGAAGCACTACCTTCTATCGACGGCCGCTTCACCACAAAGGCGCTTCGGCTGACCAATCTACAGCTGCGCTCAATTACAGCCGCCATCACTGGACACAGCTCTTTTAATAAACACCTCTTTGTCATAGGACACAAACAGCACCCTGTGCCAAGCCTGCATAGAAGAAGACGAGACAGCAGCCCATGTGCTTATGCACTGCCCAGTGGTTGCAACATACAGGGCAAAGTACTTCGGTAACTCAGGTACTCTCCGCAAGATTGCCAGCAACATCAAGACGCTCTGGCCTTTTTCAGGGAGAGACATCAGCCCATTATACAATACAAAAGTCTCGGGCAACAGCTAGTAATATAAATATTAATAATAATTACAATATAGTCCCTCATGACGAGAATCTTGTGAAAGCTGAGAATGATAAAAAAATCAAGTATCTTGATTTAGCACACGAGGACATGTGGGACGTGGACTCTGCAATCATTGTACCGATAGTCGTTACGGTTTATGGACTAATAGCAGAGAGCCTCGACCAACACCTAGGAGGCTCTCTTTGCGCGGCTAGGTCAAGGGTTCGATTCAGAACGCAGTACTCCTGGACACAGCGCACATAGTGAGGCGGTTCCTGTCTCTGGGGCCCTGACCACCGGCAGCCTGGACCTTGTTCCTGATGCCGATGGGCTACCTATTTTTTAAATGTTTTGTTTACTTTTGTTTGTAAAAATATTTAAAATGTATTAAATAAGAGAAAGACTTAGTAAAGGACATTACAATATCTGCTATGCATTGAGTTGCAATTGAAACAAAATATATTATATTTATACCAGAGTAAGGAATCCTGTGAGCAGAGATCCTCTCTGCAGGTCCAGGAAGAATGCATCATGGAGTATCGGCTTCTGGTACCACGGTAGTCTTAGTGATCTTACTGACTTTGATGAACGGAGGTTTGTTGATGACCTGTAAGTTATTTATTACGGTGATTAGAATGTGAAGGATAAAATTGTTTTAGTATGGTGGGTCTATACTCCGCTGATTTAGGTAGTTAAATAAAGGTAAACAAACTCGACATGTCTTTTTATTGAAATTTGATTATTAAAATTCTGATATTTCATGCAAACATAGGTACTAAATTTGTTTTGCATTTGTAATATACAAGCAATACATACTATATGTTTGAGAATTTAAACATGCAGATATCAATAAAAAGACACATCAAGATTGTTTACCTTTATTTAAGTACCTAAACCTTTCTAGTATAGAGGGTAAAACCTGGAAGTAGCTAAGATAGGTCCAAGGTATTGATACAATTTTTCTATCAGATGCAGGCCTTTAGAAATAAACTGGGGCCTCCAAAGGCTGCTTTAGTAGAATCATAATAGGATAAGAATGTTATGAATCATATTACAATTCGTAAAAAGGTCATAAAGTGTCAATTTTTTATATTAACTGTGTCTGTGACCATCATCAACTGCCTAGCCTTTTCCCAACTGTATTGGGGTCAGCTTCCAGTCTAACCGGATGCAGCTGAATATCAGTATTTTACATGGAGCGACTGCCTATCTGACCTCCACAACCCAGTTAGTACTGGGTAATACGATACCCCTTGGTAAGACTGGTTGTCAGACTTTTTGGGCCACTGACTATATAATGACTGTCAAAGATCTACAAATGACAGCCGGGACCAACAGCTTAATATGCTTTCCGAGGCATAAAGGAAACTCAGTATGTAATGGGCGGTCACCCATCCACAGACTAACCTAGGCAAGCACGGCTTAACCACAAGATCGACCCAAGCGGCTGTTATTATTTAGCCATGAGTCTGTGACCATTTATATTAATACCCTATTATGATTCTGTCCTTTTTAGTCCCCTTGAATAGAATACTACTGTGATTCTGGTGGAACTTCAACCTTATAATGGTGACACTACGTCATATTGTTGTGGAGGTATGTACTGTAGCCGCTTCTGTTTACTCCTAGTATTTCCAATGTTTTCTTAGCCCTTTAATAGTCTGATTGCTATAGATAATTGGGAGGATGCTGGTGCCATGACAGCCATATTATGGATGGACAAAACGTATAATGTAAACTATGTTAATGTAATCTATTGACATGCCACCTTATTTGTTAATTTTGTACGCCATAAATTGGCAAAACATAGTGCACCTATTCTAGACAATATACTATCTGTTATCTGTAACCATACCTATGTTTAACAAAATAAATGATTGATTGATTGATTGATTGTATAAAATACGGAACTTACGAAATTAGTCAGGCTATCATCATTAGAGGGCGATGAACTACCATTAAAGTAAGCAGTGATACATGATAATGTATCTATTAAAAGGAGTAAGTTTATTACACCAAAAAGGAAATGAAGACATTCCGACCAAAGAGTAAATAATACTTATACCAAACGATTATTGCAGACATTTGACTTATGTACAAATATAAAATCCTTACATGAAAACTTTTTCATAACACAGACATGCAATAATCTGTGGTGTGTGTAATGTTAATGAAACATGCAATGTAAACTCCTTTTTCCAATAAGAAGTATTTATGTAACTTGTAAAACTTACTTTCCGGTGTAATGCGAGTACACAGACGGCGTTGATCGATAAGTTGAAGGCGTCTTTCTTCCGTACATGTTTATTTTTCGTAATAATCCAACGGCAGTTAACGCCCTATTTGTTAATGTATTCAGTCACTTGTTTCACTGCATTAACACCGGGTATAACACTCCCGGTTGTGTAACAAACCAGTAAAGATCACATTTAACTTGTTTTAGCCACAATTTAAGTCATAAATATCTGTTTTATCGTAAAAAGCCACGCCTGAAAATTGTTTGTTGCTACTTTCCGTTGTCAATTTGGAATATTACACGACTAAATTCCATATATAAACATGATTTTAACTGATTAATTTGTGGGCGGCTGGGCGCTGGTGTTTAGGGCAGGCAGAGGCATGAGTTGGAAAGAGAAGTCCGAGTGAAAACTTGTCATTACAATTTGACAGTATACATTTATTGTGAGCATTTGTAGAGATAGTATGGAACGTCGTACAATTTAAAAAAAAACTAGCTGTAATATTATGAATATCTGGCCAAAAAGAAAATAAATAAATAAAAATCTATTAAAATATTATGAGAAACACAAAAATATAAATACACAAAAGGCAGCTATTAGCAAAATTTGAAGTGAATATTTTCAATTTTAAAATAAAATGGAAGAACCTGTTCAAGACACACGTAGCACTAGCAAAAGTGAAAAAGATGATAAAATTGCTTACAATAACATAAGACCGAAATGTGGAATATGCTGTTAGTATTAATTGTATTCTAATTATTTTTCTGAAACACTGAAACAACCAATTTAAGGAAAATGATTGTCCACGATCACAATCGATCGATTTAAGAGTTTTCTTGTTGTCTGTGTTGTTTTTTAAATGTTGGTGTACTATAAGTTACACCTCTGCCTTACCCTTTAAAGATTCAAGAGTGATGTTATGATTTTATTGTGTCTAGTCTCTTTTATTTTCCGCTGTTTTTGGAATTCCCTATAAATTTCGGGTATAAATTAGTTAATAATTTATTTATTCCTGCTTAATCGTTCAACAAAAGCAACTAACCTTTCCGAGGCAGAATGCAAAAAAATTTGAGCTCGTTTCGCTCGCTAATGCATCCTCCCCTTTTCAGTTACTTTTATTCTCATGTCTGTATGAATTAACAAGAAGAAATGAAAAAAAAAAATACACGGGGCGGAGGCGGGCTACTTCTATTTAAAATTATGAAGGTCTCGTCTCTCGCTCTTGCATTCTATCAGTACCAAGAGCGGAACCAGGGGGGCGACATAACCACCCCGCCCTGGGTTGGGCCTAGGTAGATCGTGATTATGTTTCTGAACTCATTGATTTAAATAAAATAAATAGAGGCCCGGCTCGCTTCGCTCGCTCATTACGTTCTCTTGCATCTTAAAACTTGAAAATCTAACTATCTCATAGGCAGGGCCGTAGGCACAAGGGGTGGGTGAGGTTTCAACGCCCCCGAAATCTCCGACAACTATAAAGAAATCAACATATCCGAGGAAAAATAAAAATTTTTTTTGCACGCTTCGCTCGCCAATATGTACATCCTCTGCTTTTTCAATTCTGCAAAAGTTGACAGAGTCGCTATTTCTGTATAAATTCACAACTTTTCCAGTTAGCTTCACTTGCTAATACAGTTAGTTTTTCCTTCTATAGTTATTTCTGTACAAATTAACAAAAGGAGTGGTGGTCAAATTTTTCAGCTCGCTTCACTCGCTAATACATTCTGTACTTTTTCAATTCTCCATAAGTTGACAGAGTTCCTCCTATTGCGTTTTTCAAAAGTTGTTCCTAATTGTCTACCGCATCCCATTTGCCTTTTTTTTTTATTCGGGGTAATCCGTCCCAACCAAATTCCTGGCTACGGGCTTGTGTGACCCCCCAAAAGTATTAGGCTGGGACCGCACCTGACTATGCCATCGTTGACTTAAAAAGCAGGCCTCCTAAAAGATCTTATATTTCTTACAGGTATTTGCCGTAAGCCTCCTGAACATTCGAAAAGTTACTACGGCCATGTATTCTGCACAGACTGCTTTTACAAATACATTTTTTCGAAAAATGACTGTGCTGGGGACGTAACAAAAAAGGAGAAAGACACAAAGGAAAATAAAAAAGAAACCAAAGGAATAAAACAAGAAGCCATTGAAGTTAAAAAAGAAATGAAGGAAAATACCGCCGATAATTATGTGGCGACTTCAAGTCGCCAAATAATTGCATAATCTAGATAGAAGTCGGAACAGTAGAAATTGTTTTACAAAATGAAAAGTGGATAAAGGCAAGAAATATTTTGAAAAAAAATAAATTGTAACTTATGAAATATTTTCTATGTATATAGAAATTTTCTATATAAACTGTGCAGTGTGAAAGTTGGGTTTGATTTATTAAAGTAAAGAGCATAGTCCACCATCTGTACTTATCTTGATTTCTGTACTCTAACGTGTCGGCATGAGTTTCTGGGATCACTAGGGTAAAATTCCCATACAACAAGAAAGATCCTACATGGGTTCATCTAACACACGTAAAACATTCTAGGAAAACGCCGCCTATAGCCGAGTGCATGGGACTTTTTAGGGTTCCGTAGGCGAATGACAAAAAAACGGAACCATTTCCAGATTCGTCATGTCTGTTTGTCGGTCTACACAGAAACTTGTTAGGTAGATGTATTCTGTGAACCACTTTACTATTTTTTTACAAAAATAAAAAGAAACAAAATATTAAAGGGTAGGTATTAAAGGGAAAAAAAAAGTTCAAACTTTTTTTTTCTTTTTCTTTAAACCTATACGTGCGGGTTATCTATAGATAGGTCTTTAAGAATGGCACTGAGGTTACTAAACCAATTTTTTATCAAAGTCAATCTTTTGAAAGATAGACAGTTCCAAAGTGGTAAAATGTGTGGGGGCCTCTCTAATTTCTAAAGTTAGAGGAGGAAATATTTGAAAAAATGTAGGATTGTAGAACGTAAAAAAAACTTTCAACGAAAATTATTTTGATTAAGATTTGATGTTTAGTTTTTACTTTTTCATCAAACTGGAGCAGTAACTTTGTTTTTCATTAACACTACCAAAAACAAATTTAATTTTGCTGTTGAATGTAATAAAATACAACATACTGAATGAGCCTTCAAAATATATTTATTTGTTGATGTATAATGTTTGGTGTTACGGAACCCTGTGTGCGTGTGGGTACGATTCGCACTTGTTTGAGTCCGAGGAGCTGTGAAGTTAAAAAAATTGCTTTTTTTCGTTTATGAATAACTTGAAATTCAACGAATTTATTTTGTGGCGTAATAGTGTGAACTATGTCCATTAAATTTCAATTTGGTCTGTTTATTTGTCCACTGTTGTCGATGAAATTAAAATTAAGATTTTTTGAAAATTTCTAATTTTCTTCGATTATTTGTGAAATTGAGAGATTTTCTCAAGACTGTCTTAGAACTCAGGCCGTCCTGTCCGCTAAAATTTGCGAGGATGCATATGCATGTGACGGATTTTATAAGAAAATTTTGACAGCGACAGCAGACGCCCTCAAGATGGCAAGAAGCTTATCTATGAGTATGCTCTTAAGCTGCGACTACCCTAGGCGAGCCGAACACGATCGGAGCACCACGAATCCGTTTAACGTAGACGGACTTGGAAGCCTCGACCGAGCACTTCCGCCAAGGGAATATGCTCCGCTTGTGCTCTGCTCGTGTTCGGCTCGCTTAGCATAGACGCAGCTATAGATAATAATGGCTGAAACTGTGGGTTAGAGCAAATTCTTACGAAGTTGGCTTAGGGGAGAATCTTATTTGTGGCAGAAAGGAACCACACATGGTATCAGAGCGGAAGCTCAAAAAGGCGTCAGAGCGGAAGCTCAACAGTTTGAGAGCGGAAGCTCTAAAAGGCGTGAGAGCGGAAGCTCAAGTGTGAGAGCATAAGCTCATCATGGTGGTTGAGCTGAAGCTCATGGTTGAGAGCAGAAGTTCAACATGGTGGTTGAGACAGAGCAAATTGCATGAAAACTGAACTCCAAAGCAGCTTAAAGATTAGGCAGAGTTAAAATTTCAGAAGATTGTGATGTGGACTTGCTATGACTGAGCGGAATGTAATAAGCAACCAATTTGGTTGCAAATCCAAATCTTGGGTTGGGTTGAGTCGAGTTGTTGTATAGATAGTGTGCTTCGTGTCGGACGGCATGTTAAGGATTTAGTAAAACGACAAACTTTATAGATTAACATCACATTTTTATTTCAAAAATCTCGAATAAACTTCGTTTCACAAATAATCACTGTTTACATAAATAGGACCACACTGCCACAAACACTTAGGACAATTCAATTGGGTCTTACTAAAGGTTTTAGAAATCTGTAGATTGACCCATTTACTATACGCAGACTCGGTATCCGAGTCTTTCGATAATTTGGCATTATCATTGAAGTTTTTCCATTTTTTCAGGCGTTTCTGAGGCCCACTTCGACCTTTATCATTTAGATATTTTGTCAGCTTTTCGATTTTTTCTGCTGCAGACACAAAGTTAAAATTTTCCACGTTTGCTGATTCGCTGATGGGGTTGGATTTAGGTTGTATTTTGGAGCCAGAGACTTCCATCCGATGATCGGGCGTTACGTCCCAAGACTCCAATAAATCATCCCCAGTTGAAACGGTCAGTGTTGCAGCTGTGAAAAATTTTTCATATTCAACTCTTACGCACCTAAAAGGGAGATTTTTATTGGTTATAAACTAGTCAAACATTCCTACTACACAAATTCTTTACAAAACGTTGTCTTTCTGTAGATCGACCATACAAGACCAGTGGGAAATATTCTCTGAGGGGGTGTCAAAGTAATGAAATGAGTGATGCGCTTATGGTGTACCCTCTAGTTTTTCGCTCATCCTCTTATAAGGGGTGAACTGTACTTTGGTGCGGTGCGCAAGGCCCACAGAAAACTGACTCAAGCCTTGCAGCTTTATGAAGAGCAAAGCTGGTAAAAAATAAGCCCGAAGAAACGATGACTCAGAATGTACTAATGTTCGTCTGGTGAGCAAGGAGACTTAACTGCCTGGCCTGGTGCAAACCGCTAGAAATAAGTCTTTCCCAAGTTTTATCACAACACTGGTTCAATCATGTTAGTGTTAAGCAGCTGATACCTGAACTGAATATCTAAAGCAAGGCCCACTTACACTTCTTGGGTTCATTATTCTGACACCATTCCTGCTGCGGGCCATTTCCGAATCGACAGAAAGGCGGCTGTTGTCCTGACATCATGAAAACAAACGGTGACGTTTCCTTGTTTCCAGCTAGAAACTCCTTCATGTTCTCAACAAACTGAGGATTATTCTGCCACTGATCGAGGCAACCCTTGAAGAACTCTGAAGGATTGTCCTGGTTGCGGTTCAAAATGTGTTTAAAGAAACACTCTTCACAGAAGACTTGACCGTAATAGATCTTTACGTTGTCCTTCGGGATACAGTGGCAGAAGTCTGAAATTTATTTCACTGTTAAAAAATGTTATCTGTCTTGTAGTACAAAGATCGTAGGGGAAGTTTGGAGATCAACAAACAAACAAACGACAAAGCCTAAGTAAGAAGAGTTAAAAGCCTTTATTGATTCAGCGTATGTAAGAGAAATCAGTTTTTTAGATGCCATTTTAAAAATCCCCTCTAGGCCGACCAGATGGCTTGGGAGACTTTACAGATGGTCGAACTGGAATAGCTCATAGAGGAAGCTATACAAATACCATTTTATTTTGTAAAGCTCTTAAAACTTCATACACCTTCAAAGACGAAAACATTCTGCGCCATCCGAAAATATTGGGATGGCAGGAGCTTATGATATACTTACAGCACTTGGCACATTGAGGATGGAAGCTCTGGCCTCCTATGATGACTTTGCTGTTTTCGTCAAGACTCTGAAGGCAGCGTGCGCAGATACACTTCTTTGGTGGCTCCTTCGGTGTCTCTGGGGTCTCAGGTTTCGTCTCTGAACGAAAATAATGATTTAGACCATGGAATTGTCATATATTTAGATGGCTGACCAAAATGTAGAGGTCTGGTTTGCCAAAATTGATAAAGAAATGTTGGTTGGTGGAACTGGTTTCAGAAAGCACGAGTCAAGTTTTACCTTTGCTCTCATTGTTGTTCGCCGCTTGTGATTGACCACCAGGGGCCCACTGCATCCACCAGCTATTAGAATGGATGCGGGGACTCTCGCCCCTAAACCTTGAAAGGACGTGTGACTTGAAGCAATCAGCACAGAATACATGCCCGTAGAACATCTTCAGGGATGTAGGAATCGTCTGGCAGACACCTGAAACGACAGTTTTCAAGTGAAAGGAATTGCTGCTTTCTACCTACTTGTCCCAGACTGCTGGTGAAAATACATGGCAATGACGTAAATACGGGGGAAGGAGGAAATCTAATTTACAGTATCCATGCGCTAGGCAAACGTTTTTTCTACTTTCTCCCCACCTCAAAGACTTGAACAGCACATCCACTTATTTTGGCCTTTTCTCGAAGACCTGCACAGTGTTAAGATCGGAGGTCTGTCCAGACCTCGTATTCATAAACGCTGTTCCCTAGACTTCGATTCGGACAGTCTTATCTTGCTCACTTTTTCTTCCGAATTGAAATCTCGAGAAAGTTCTATGTCTACTACTACACTAACTCTTCCAAAAATAGCATTAAAACGATGAAAAAGCTTATTTATACTCACAGCAAGTGCTGCAACACCTGTGGAAACTTTGCCCTTCAATATCGACTCTATCTTCGGGTTCGACAGGAAGGAAACATCTCGCACAAAAACATTTCTTGGGCGGTTCTTGCGTTCTATCCATTTTGACTGACTAACGTTTTAATTTTGTTACTTAAAAAAAAAAGTTAAAAATTATACTTGAAAGAATCAGCAACTTCTTATTCCATGGAAGGTGGTTGTTGGTACGAATGGTACGTGAAAAATGAGAATATAACAGAAGAATGCCGAATTCCAGCAGATTTGAATTCTAGATTTGAATTTAAATTTTTTATTGGCACAGAGGTAAGGTAAGGAAAGTATTAAATATTTCGCTGTAAAGTTCCAAAAAGGTCTTCGATAGAGAAACTGACACGATGGGGATACGTTTGGATTAGCCGAGAGCAATTAGACAAAAAATACCCAAAAGGTGGAACGAAGTTTATAGTGGTCGGATTTTCATGGGACTTTGTTTATTGAGTTCCTGGAGGAGTGGAGAATAAAGTTAAAAAAAAAAAATCACCGCTCGCGACATTTTTTTTTTGTTTTCTTTTGGTATATATTTTTTCGTTTATGAATAACTTTAAATTCGATGGATTCATATTTATATGGCGTAATAGTGCATCCACCAAACACCATTTTTGTACGATTCTTTGTTCATTATTGTCGATGTTATGCATATAACAAGTATTTTTTGAAAATTTTCTATTCACAGATAACTAGACGTAAAAATATTCAGGTAAACCACTTAAAGAACAAAGAAACAGACCAAATTGGCATTCAATGGATGCACGCAGGTCACACTATTAAGCCATAATATGAATCCATCGAATTTGAAGTTATTCATAAACGAATAAAAAATATACCAAAGGAAATTTTAAAAAAAAGTCGCGAGCGGCGAAATTTTTTTTTTAACTTTCTTCTCCACTCCTCCAGGTACTCAATAAAAAAGCCCCATGAAAATTGAACCACTATAAACTTCGTTCCACCTTATTGTCTAATTGCACTCTGCTAGATGTACGTACGTTGTATCAAGTAAAGATGGCGGCGATCTTGTATCCAACGGACCGATGTCGGTGGTTACGACGCATAACTAACACCAAACAAACCACAGTGCGCACCGGTAATCTCAGATTAACTACACCCGTTATTATAAGCTTAGGGAGGGCTCGTGAAGAAAAGAATAAACCTAAAAGCAAATTATCATTGGAAACTACTACTGAAAACGTCGTGAGGAAAGTTTTGAGTATGAATGTGGATAGTTGCAAAGGTAGAGGAAGACCAAAGAAACGAACGATGGACTGTGTGAAGGATGAAATAGCAAGAAAGGAGGTGTCTAATGAGATGACGAGTAATAGAGAAGTATAGAAGAAGACCTGCTGCGCCGACCCCAAATTAATTGGGATAAGGGCAGGAGAATGATAAATGATACTGGCTGTAACTCCTACTGCACTGCTTCTGTTCCTTGTTCACCAGCCCAGACACTGTCTTTTAAAATGCTATTACGTTGTTTTGTAAAGAATATTACAAAGTTTACTTTGAAAAATACATACTAATCAACAGTTTCATCATTTAGTGTAACTACTAATAAACAGATGTCGCGATTACAAGTTACGAAAAATATGAAAAGTCACAACACTACCCATATGACGAATCTATGTCGATTGTAAAGAGAACGAAGCGCGTCACTACTGTGTTGCCTATGTGTGGTGTGTAAAGTTGTTTGTGTTATCTATCATGTTTTTATCAAAAAAGTGATGTTTGTGAACTTGTATGAAAATAAATCTACGCTTATTTAGTGGTAAAGTAGATCTATTATCTTATCTTTATCAGATTATTTGTTTAGAAGCTGCTAAAACAGAGTTAGCATAGGTTATGAAGAACATTGACCGTTGTGAACGTAACAGCTCATGTTTTTTCATTTTTATGATTGAAAAACGAATGTTTGAATGCGGATGGAGTTGTTTAACGTTAAATCACCTGTCCAGTCATCGTATTAACAACTTATACTACTGTTTAATGCGCGATTCTAGTAAATATAGCAGTTTGAAAATCGCTACTGACTGTCAGTTGGGATATGAGTAAAACTTTTTTTTTGTGTCGAGATGACCCCGATGTTTACTGTTTGGGGCCTTCGGCAAAGGCGGTGATAACTGTAATGCCAATAAAATCTATACCTAAAAAAGACGCAGTGTACAAAGATTTTTTTTGTGATGCATTCCTTTCTGATGAATTTTGAGCAAAAAAATAAATATTCTAAAAATATCTTAAAGTTTTTGTTTATCAAAGTTTGTAAATAGTATTATACATATCTGGCTAGCAGAGAAGATTAAACTTGACTGTCTGATTTATCTTTATCTATAGCATTTTTGTTTGTTTTCATTGAAAAAGTAGGCCAGTCTTAAATTCTTTAGATTATTAACAGACTCAAAGACAATAACTATAAACATACCAACTGCTATCCAGTCTCATCAGAAACACTAATCAATCAATTAATTATATAAAAAAAAACAGTCAGCAGTTTGAGAATTTGAAACAAATGCAGGTGGAATTTTTGTTTTATTTGTCGGATCTGGTCTTTAGTACAGACACAAAATGAATTGGAAATCGCGCCTGTGTGCAGTGGAGACATCATGCGACCACCTTACCAATCTGACAACACAGTGTGCTTCTACAGAGCCCTGATGTTCAACACGAGGGAGGACGACCGTCAATGTCTGATCGCAACAGAGTTGAGACGTCTTGGAACTGTACCCGATTCAATCTGCCCCGTGTTATTGTGTTGAGTTGTAATCTCAAGTAATTTGTTAGTTTGCTAGAAACAGTGTATCACACCCAGTGTGTTTTCATAGCACGAAACCCATTGTCTGCCCACATGATGTACGAGCCTAACGGAATAAGTCTTGACCAGTGGCGGGGCAAGACCACAATTTTATGTGAACAAGGTATATTTTGCGAGGCCCTCTGGTGGCGCAAGGAGAAATGTTATAAATTAAAAAAACAATTGAAAAATAGCTATCCCAATTTTGGCAATGGGTTTTTGAGGTGCGAGGCGGCCCTCGTAATGCGAGGCCGTAGGCGGTGGCCCACGTCGCCTACGCCTAGCGCCGCCTCTGGTCCTGACATACCCGACAATTTTATGTATGAATGCATTTCAAATAATTCTGCTCTTACTAAAAATAAAGTTAGTTTTTACCATACTTTACCTGGTATTCAGAAATAACCTGAATAGTTTATTCTCAGACAATAATGACAATAACAGTTATTTGTCTCTTCTTTTTATGTCAACCTAGTTATGAACTGCCATTCAGTTTTAAATCTTTAACATAACATCACACCTGTAATTTCCAGGGTTTGTTGTACTCTATAGTAGCAGCAGAGTTCTGCAAACATTTTGTGTGCAAGATACATGTAGGAAATCGGTACCATAAATGAACAGTCAATTTTACGAGTAATATAATGGCTGTTTAAGTAGGTATTTTTCTTCCGTCTGTACCAATGACCATGGTACACCACATTCTGCCAGGTATGTCTTTTATAAATGTAATAGGGGTTGAGCCTATTGCCATTAACTGGGCACAAATCCATACTCTGTGTATGCTACTTAGAAATTCCTGATCAAAAAACCCAGTAACAATTTTTCCTACCTGAAAATCGAACCCAGGACCTCATACTCAGCAATCAGACTCTTTGATTCTAATTATTTGTATATGTAGATGTATAGATTTGCTGGCGAACTGAATTTGCCACCTTGGTGATTTTGACCCACATGTTCAGCAGTTGTGCTTGCAGCTTCTAATATCTTATGTTCCATTCCCAGATTAGACAAAGTGTTACTCAGGGATTTTACTAACAGGAATTGCCCAGTAACTGTTGAGGTTTCATTAGTGCCTAGTTAGTGTCAATAGGTTTAAGTGTAAGTAACTAAAGAGCTTGTGGCTAAAGCTTGTCTAGTTTCGTCCATGGATGTGTTACTGTGTTTCCTCCGTGCCTCGGAAAGCATATTAAGCCGTTGGTTGGCATTTATAATTTTCATTGGAGGAGCTCGTGGCTAAGTAATAACAGCCGCCCGGATCGATCTTTAGGTTAAGCCGCGCTTGCCTAGGTTGGTCTGTGGATGGGTGACCACCCATTACATACCGAGTTTCCTCCGTGCCTCGGAAAGCACGTTAAGCCGTTGGTCCCGGGTGTCATTTGTAGATCTTTGACAGTCGTTATAGGTAGTCAGTGGCCCAAAAAGTCTGACAACCAGTCTTACCAAGGGGTATCGTATTACCCAGTAAACTGGGTTATGGAGGTCAGATAGGCAGTCGCTCCATGTAAAATACTGGTATTCAGCTGCATCCGGTTAGACTGGAAGCCGACCCCAACATAGTTGGGAAAAGGCTAGGCAGATGATGATGGTTGGCATTTATAAATCTTTGACAGTCAATACAGGTAGTCAGTGGCCCGAAAGTCAGACAGCCAGTCTTATCAAGGTGTATTGTATAACCATTACTAACTGGGCTATGGAAGACAGATATTATGTAGTTGATGATGTTCATCGAGGCAAATAAAATTAGCTTACAATGTACGCAGACCCATTCATACATCACGCCTGTAATCCCCGAAGGGTTAGGCAGAGGTGTACCAAATAGTAAACCCACGTTTTGCCAGTTATGTTTAAGTCCCATGTAATAAGGGGCGAGCCTATTGCCATCAACCGGCCAGAAATCCAGACTCCGTGGCTGCTACTGAGAAATTCCTTATGGAAAATCCCATAGCAATTTGCACGACCCGCAAATCGAAATCAGGACCTCATGCTCAGCAGTCGCAATTGTTGATCGATGTGCCATCGCGCATCTCGTTTGCTGTCTCATTTCACATAACCATTCTTGAAATTCTAGTTCTATGACTTAAGTTGACATATTTTCATTTTGTTACAGAATGCATCTGGATGTTAAAAAAAGAAAAATGTCCCGCCATGAGAAAGCGAAGAGTGGCTTTGTAAGTAATATTATTTTTATATGGTTGGTGGAAAAGTGCTTCTTAAATTGATTAAATATATTACAAGGTTTTATACCAAAACTAGCGACCTGCCATGGCTTTGCACGGTTGCAATTTACTGATAAAGGAACTGACAAGATAGCTTTACAAAAAAATATAAATTATATATTTTTCTTTTCTTACAAACATTGTCCTCACAAAAAAAAAAAAAACAAAAAAATCTGCCAAATCGGTTGACCCATTTTGAAGAGATGATCCCTCATACATGCAGAAATAGATTTTTATTTATTGCTAAGATTTTCTTTCTGGGGTGATCGTATCAATTTATTAATAGGACGAATAAATTGAACTTCTTTACTAAAAAAAATAAAAAAATAAAATTAAGTTTTATAATCTATCAAAATTGAATTCGTACAAAGTTTCGTGTCCGTGCTTTTAACTGTTTAGGAGTTCTCTCATAGGGAGACCATCCTGGCCGCAGGATAAAGTCATAATTGTCTGTCATAAAAATGTATTGTCAGCAGAACCAAAAGTGTGTGCAAAATTTCAGCTCAATCAGTTGGGGTTTTAAATCCAGTTGTAAGATTTGACCAATACTTATGAACTAACAAGGCAAGTTAAATAAAAGCTTGTATATGTTACGGCTAATAGCCGAAGTGCGGCTACACCTAGTTTTAGCCGGCTAAACCTAGGAGCGGCCGGTTAAACTTAGATGTATCCTACTTATCTTCATGAAATGCAACCAATTTGGATGTAGCGCTCGCCGGTCGCTGCCGCGGCACCGCTCGCTGCGCTCGCTCGGCTCGTGCGCGTTTGGTCACAGTTCTAACCTCATCCAGTTGGTCGGTGTGTCCTAGCAATAAAAAAGATACACAATTGTTACTGGCCGCACCTAGGTATAGCCGGCTAGAACTAGGTGTAGCCGCACTTCGGCTTTTAGCCGTAACGTGTCTAAATATAACTATCTTAATCATCTAATTTAGTTGCGAAACCGTGTTTTCATTTGATTTCCGATGATGTTGCTTTATAACTGGTTTTTTTAATTCTTCTGCGAATGTATTTAAGTAGGGCACATTTTTTTTTTGTAGCCAAATTATGACAGGATACTTTGATTTAAAAGTAATCAATATGCAAATATTACCTGATAATAATAAATAACACCTGATTACGGAGTCTGGATTTGTGCCCGGTTCATGGCAATAGGCTCGCCCCCTATTCCATGGGACTTAAACAACTGGCGAAATGTGGATGTACTATTACGTACACCTCTGCCTAACCCTTCGGGAATTACAGGCGTGATGTTATGTTACGTCATTTTATCACATAACAATACTACTGTTTCTATTCTGAATAGGTAAATAATAAGGTTTACGACATACATATAAACATGTAAACATCATTCAAGCGTGCTAATGCTTCGTTCAGTTGACATAGCATGACATTATGTTGAGTTGGACATACTTGTATGGATAGCTTATTAATATTACTTTATTTCATATGTATAATGGGTGTAAAAATACATATAACGAACCTGAAGGCACTTGTTCTCTCCTTCATTGCGATCATTATTTTGTTTTAGAGCAGGCCCGTCCAACATAAGGCCATAACCTACGCGGGCCCGGCCACCTACCGGCCCGCGAGCTATTTAAAACTTTATCAGACATCAATAAAAATTGCGCGAACATTGTTTAAAAATTGAACCTAAGTCAGTTACTCCCGCGCCATTTTTACCTACCCGCCCCACCTCACCTACCCGCGAATACAGACCGCATCATCGGAGTGTAGAAAAATTAAAAAAAAAAACAACAAAGGAGCGAAGCTTGTTTTTTTTAATTTTTTATGGCCCTCCATAAAATTATGTTGTTGTTTTAGACCACACCTGGGAACTTTCTAGTTACGGAGATATTGGATGTCAAAGTTCAAGCTTTTTCTCAATTTTTTTTTAAATATGCTAGTTTTTGAGGTTATCGAAGCCAGTACCTCTCGCTCAGCAGTCGCTATCCCATCGTAGTAAGGTGGAAGCGCCACGGTTGCCAGCTTAATTATTTTTTTAAATTCAAGTTGTATGTTGATGTAAATATTTAGCGCGAGTTTGCGACCTTAACACGTATCTATTAAAAAATTATATCTTTAAAATCATCAATACAACAATCATCAATCAAACATTAAAAAAAAAAATAGTAATGAGCTTAGAGGGTTCTACTTCTAAGCTCATTTTTTTTTTTAATGTTGCCCCCACTAGGGATTTCTCTTGTATCGTGGGTACGTTTACAAACATTTAAACTCACATACACAAACAGCCAGACCTGGAACAACTACCTGTAGGCCATACAAATATTTGTTCCGTGCGGGAATCGAACCCGCGACACGAAGCGCAGCAGTTAATCGCTCAGCCACTGCGAAACCGTGCCGTCAATCCGTCATTGAATCCCATTCAATTACTATTTCATGGAAAAGTTAGATATTCAGTAGAGATGGGCAAAATGTACGAGGGCGGGTCAATAAGTCCGTGACTTTTGGAATAAAACACAGATTTTTTGATAAAAAAATAATTTTATTTTTCAACGTAGTCTCCCTTGAGCTCTATACACTTTGTCCAACGCTTCTCCAATTTTTTTATCCCTTCCAAAAAAAATGATTTGTCGAGGTCCTCAAAATAGGCCTTTGTTTGCGAGATGACTTCATCATTGGAGTCAAATCTTTTTCCACCAAGCCATTTCTTCAGGTTTGGGAACAAGAAGTAGTCGCTCGGAGCCAAATCTGGAGAATAGGGCGGATGAGGGAGCAATTCATAGCCCAATTCATGAATTTTTGCCATGGCAACTGCACATGTGTGCACCCTTGCATTGTCTTGGTGGAAAAGAACTTTTTTCTTGGCCAAATGAGGTCGGTTTTTTTTCAAATCGTCATTGAATCGGTCCAATAAGTTGGCATAATATTCCCCATTGATTGTTCTTCCCTTTTGAAGGTAGTCAATGTGGATTATCCCGCGTGCATCCCAAAAAACAGTCGCCATAACTTTATTGGCTGACAAACCCACCTTGGCCTTCTTTGGCGTCGATTCACCCTTAGAAACCCACTGTTTTGACTGTTGTTTGGTTTCTGGTGTGTTGTGATGGATCCATGTTTCGTCCACGGTTACAAAACGGCGCAAAAACTCCTCCATATTGCGATTAAACAACGCCAAAGCTTCCTGTGAAGTTGTTACACGATTGCGTTTGTGGTCGACTGTGAGCAAACGCGGCACCCATCTTGCGGAAAGCTTTCTCATGCCCAAGTGATCATTCAAAATTGAAACCACTGAGCCATGCGAGATCCCTACGGCTTCCACAATCTCTCGCACTTTCAATCTTCGGTCGGTCAACACCATATCGTGAATTTTTTCGATTGTTTCGGGTGTAGAGACCTCAACTGGGCGTCCAGGACGTTCGGCATCTTCAGTGCTTGTACGGCCACAACGAAATTCAGTAAACCACTTTTTTACCATTGAAATCGATGGTGCAGAGTCCCCATAGTATTTATCAAGCTTAGCCTTGGTCTCGGTAATGGTTTTTTTTCGCAAGAAATAATGCTTAATAAGCACACGAAATTCACTTTTTTCCATTTTCTCCTCAAATTAGTGAGTAGTCTGATAAAAATAGCTGTCAAACACAAACTAACTGACGCAGCAAGTTTAAATTTTGACAGGAGTCAACTGACAGATGCCTGTTGACAGGAGCAGTGTTGCTGTTTCAGTAAAGAGGTCAGAAATTCAAAAAGTCACGGACTTATTGACCCGCCCTCGTATCACTGAAAAGAAAAGATTGAAATGTATCTTTTGATCGCTGTGATATGTATCACTCTTTTATATCCTTATGTACCCGCGCACGACACGCAGTGACATGGCTCTGTGCTGCTCACTGCTCAGCGTGGCTTAGCGATAGCGTAGTAGAGCGAAGCAACTCAATCCAATGAATCAGTAAGAGTGATAGATAAGAACCAACGCTGTTTGCACTTTGCTTGGTCGTTACATTACGTATCTGTCTGATTTATTGGACTGCTGTTTCAAGCTCTCGAATCTACTGCTTGAAGCTTGAACTAATGAATGAAGCAAACTGATTAACTGATATTTTGTTTAGTTGTGTAAACAGAGCGCCAAAAGCACTTGATTTTGAGTGACTAAAATTTAGGCAAAGTACATGTGCAGTCAAAACCAGTATAATGAATTGTAAAGAAAGATACACTGACTGATACAGTGATTACATTCGGATGTGAATGGATATAAAGAGTGATTGATGGAAACAGATTGATTCATATCTTTTTTATCTATCTTTCCTGAGTTACCCATCTCTAATAATCAGTTAATTTCGCGGGCATTTGAATTTCGCCGGCTACACTGGTGTTCTCCCTTAAGAAGCTTTAAAAGTCTTAAAACAATGCATTAAAACACATAATTCAGTTAACAGTAAACCGTCTCAATCGTTTGTTTAACTCATAACAACTGTAATAGCGTGTCGTAGGCGTGTTCAGTAGATTGCGTGCGCGACTCGTTGAGGGCGCGGTTATATTATTAGTGCGTAGATACAGGATACCGGTATGGTATGGTGAGCAGAAGTAGATTGTTCTTGAGAAATTGTATTTATCTATATAGGGTCTAACTATTCATACACGAAATATTTTCAGGGAATCATCTAACAGCTACAGCAAAGCCATTTCAAGGGGCTTTTTTTTATCTGAGTATATTTTTTTATAAAAAATAAATAATTTAAAATAACTTGACCCACAAAATAAATACTGGCTCCTTATTTTTAAGCATCCATTACGGTAGATTACTACGTCGTATTTACCTACTGTCATTGTTAGAATATGGGAGTAAAGGTTTTATGCAAAAAGTCTCAAAAAATTTAAGAATTATAATAATTTTGTAAAAAAAAAACACTCAGAATTTTTTTATTTTTCGTTGCTCTGGCGACTTTACGACTTATAGAAGTTACTCTTAATATATTTCGTGTATGAAAAGATAGACCTTATACAAATAAATAAAATTGAAGTGTTTATTTTCAATAAATTTCCAAATACCAGCTTTTTACTGTATGCATTTAAAAATAAATACGGTAGGTACTTATAACAAAAAAAAAACAATTTTTAATTTTTTTTTGGTTTTTCTGTCTGTTTGTTCCGGTTAATCTCCGAAACGGCTGGACCCATTTTGACGGGGCTTTTACTGGCAGATTACTGTTGATATAAGGAGTAAATAAGGGTACTTTTATTTTAGAAAAACGATTAGGGTTTCGTGAAAAAAAATTAAAACCTATGATATTGTTAACAATATCTGATTTAAATGTATTTTTTTAATAATAATTTTACGTAGTCGAAGTTCTTGTGCAACAACTAGTTTTTAATAGTTTGTTGAGAAGTTGTTGATATCAAGGCCTTTGGTAGACGTGGTTAAAGGACGTGTAAAATTGAAGATGAATAAAGATTATCGGAATGGTGGGCAGAATAAGTTGGTTGACTATTCTCGAGTACAAAAGACCATTTTAGAGAAAGGTCTTAAAAAAAATAAAATAAGACTTACCATTACCCAGGACTCGGAGGGTGGTGGTGATCAGTGGGACAAGACAACAACAATTTTACAACGGATTGGAAAAAAAAGTAATTTTAATGAGATTATGCGAAGGAATGAGGAAAATTTTGTGAGGAGAATGTTGAGTATGAATGTAGATAAGAGTAGAGGAAGACGAAAGAAGCGATGGATGGAATGTGTGAAACATGATATGGCAAGAAAGGAGGTGACTGCTGAGATGACGAGTAAAAGAGAAGTATGGAAGAAGAAGACATGCTGCGCCGACCCCAAATGAATTGGGATAAGGGCATGATGATGAATGAAATTATGAGACTTTCAACTTTGTTACTTTATTAGTTTGGGCATCGTAAACCTATTGGTGTTGCATCCATCCAAAGTCCTCGAGAACCATTTAGTATTAAAATCGTTCTACATAAAACACGATGCACTTTGACCATTTCGTGCTAGGCTACAATATAATATTTTTCCAGAATTTTCCTTGACACCTTGCACCTTCTCAGAAATAATGCAGTTTTACCTATTATGAAATACTTAAATGACATAGTACGACAAATATTTATAGGTCACTGAATGTTTATAAGAGTAGGTGAAGACCAAAGACACAGTATAAATAAAGACATCTGAATTGAACTATCATTTCTTACAACAGTTTACTTATAAGTACTAATTATACCACTGTATGAGAAATAATACTACTGCGCCTAAATGTACACTTTTTGTAATACTTTATAAATAAATTATTCTAAAGAAACGATGGACGGGCTTTGTTAAAGATGATATGGCACGAAAAATGGTGTCTGATGAGATCATCATCTGCCTAGCCTTTTTCCAACTATGTTAGGGTCGGCTTCCAGTCTAACCGGATGCAGCTGAATACCAGTGTTTTACATGTTGCGACTGCCTATCTGTCCTCCACAACCCAGTTAGTACTAGGTATTACGATACCCCTTGGTAAGACTGGTTGTCAGACTTTTTTTATTTGGCCACTTGACCACCTGTAACGACTGTGAAAGATCTACAAATGACAGCCGGGTCCAACAGCTTAACGAGCTGTCCGAGGCACGGAGGAAACTCGGTATGTAATGGGTGGTCACCCATCCACAGACCAATCTAGGCAAGCACGGCTTAATCTAAAGATCGATCCGAGCGGCTGTTATTATTTAGCCACGAGCTCCTCGGTGTCTGATGAGATGACGAGTAGTAAAGAAGTATGAAGACCGTACTAAAATCCTAAAATCTTTAGTGATGGGTACTAAAATCCTAAAATCGTTATCGTATCTATTCATAAAAATATCCATACAACGGTTACGACATAATAAATATTTGAACTGCACAAACATTTGCTTTGTCTGCTATCGGTACTCGCGATAACAGAATCACTTGCGACGCTTTTCAGTTAGTTTTCAGACGTCCTTCAGTGTTAACTGTGATTTTTCAGTCGTTCAGTTTAATGTTAAAGTTTTTAGTGTTATTTTATTGTTTTTTTTATTTAAAAAGTGGTTTTTAGTAGGTAATGTGTTGATTTAAAGTAAATTATGATGGTATTTTTAAGGCAGAGGTTCTATTTTGTATCATAGTTTGTATTTTTCATCCATTTTTGTGTTTCGTGTTGTCGTCTGTCTTGGTATGGATATGTAACGAGGAGGGATGAAACGCATGTGACTAAAACAGTGATGGATGGAGAGGGAGAGGAAGGCCAAAGAAAAGATGGAAGGATTGTGTGAGGAATGCTATGAAAGAGAAAGGAATAAATGATGGTGCGACGTCTGACAGAGGAGAATAGAAGAAGAAAATGTGTTGCGACGACCCAAAGTAGAATGGGACATGGGCAGGAATATAATGATTATGTGTTGTGTGTTTTTGTGGGTTTTGTTTTGACATTTATCAGTGACTATTTTCTGCCAGCGAATTCTTCCGTGTCGAAGAAACGTGACACTCGGTAATAGTGTAGCTTCCGACAGTGATGTATTTCGGATGATGGTTAGTTTCGAAGATTACTTCCTACATCCGAACTTAAAGACTTAACCTCTTTATAATATTACTGCAGATAGAGTGTAGAGTACATAAGAGGAAGTCTGAAATTGGCGCCGGTGACTGAAAAGTTGTGTGGTGACGGTTGTCGTGGTATGGGCATGTGATGCGGAAGTTTTTTTTTAATTTTTTTTATTATTGGTTCACAAATCGGGCAATACAATAATATTTAAGTATTAGGTACTTAAAAAGAAAAAATAAAATGAATGAGGAAAATGTCGTGAGAAAAGTTTTGAGCATGAATGTGAATGGGTATAAGAGTATAGAAAGACCAAAGAAACGATAGACTGTGTGAAGTATGAGTAAGTAAGGAGGTGTCTGATGAGATGACGACTATTAGAGAAGTATGGAAGAAGAAGACATGCTGTGCTGACCACAAATAAATTGGGATAAGGGCAAGAGAATGATGAATGATACTGGCTGTACCTCCTACTGCATTGCTTCTGTTCCTTGTTCGCCAGTTTAGACACTATGTCTTTTTAAATGCTATTAAAATGTTTTAACCGAGACCAAATAAATTGGGGGAACTCGAAAGAAATTAGTAAACATGGTAAATTTATTTATTTAACACTTCAAGCCCTAAGTACAGAGGCGGACTTAATGCCATAGGCATTTTCTACCAGTCAACCTTTGGGTGATGCAGAGACAAACAGTGGTAGGTGTATACAACATTATTTTTCGTATATGCGAAACCTGAATATAGTTTGTTCAGAATAAGTAACTGAATCGATTCCAATAATTTTTACACCATGTTATATTTTTTCCCAAAAATATTTAAATAAGTTTAAAGTTGGACACCGAGCGACATTAAGTACCTATCGCAATAATTTAGGTACCTACTGCCAAATTATTATTATCAATGAGCTCAAGACGACGCTGGAAACACGGGCTGCGTGGTGACCACGTTTTTGTGCGAACAACTAGGTAACAGAACAAGCTATAACTTTGTGATTTTTCATGATACAGTTTTGAAATTTTGTACATAGATTCTTTACATAAAAATACTAGACACGTGTTTTAGGTTTCTTTATATACTAAAACTAATGTTGTATAACTGCAAAAAAAATAATGTAATACTAAGATAAACTACAAGGAAATAACCCGTTTCTTGTGTTAATGATAATGTTAGTACCAGGATAGTTTAAAGTCTTATAAATTGGAGTAAGCGTAGAAGAATGATGATGAGAATGTAGATTACTAATTAAGTATTGATAATGTTATCAGTGTATCAAGTAGTAGTCAATTAAATCGCTAACGCTAATGTTAACCAGGAAATTACCGTGAAGGTTAAATTAAATGTTTAAACGACACTGTTGGCGCAATAGCTCAGCGATTGGTTGCTGCGCTGCGAGTCGCGGGTTCGATTCCCGCACGGAACTAATATTTGTATGGTTGGTAGTTGTTCCGGGTCTGGCTGTTTGTGTATGTGAGTTTAAATGTTTGTAAACGCACCCACGATACAGGAGAAATTCCTACTATGGGGCGTTTAAAAAAAATAGGCAGACTCCATTTGAAATAGAATACTGGTAGCTGCATCCGGTTAGACTGGAAACGGCAGGATACAGATAGGAAAGAATTTGTGTGGAATATTACAAATAAAAAACCCGACTACAGAAAAATCACGATTTATTTAAATTCGGGATTTACAAGGTAAAATCGACTCCTAATGTTGAAGTCGGTTAAAATGTAGTCTATGTTACCCGGGCCGGGTCAAAATCGGATGAATAGTTTAGGCGCTACGGAGGGACATACGTAACTACATACATACATGCATAGACTGCTAAACTCATAACCCTACCTTTGCCAAGAATGTTTATTTGAGGCTGTTACTGTCCTGCCAGGGCTGCGGGACTGTTCGAAAGAGATACCGCGGCCCTGCAACACAAAGGACTAAGAAGGAACATGGATGGATTTTAGTCAGTACAAGTCTGACACTCCCTTCCGAGGGGAGGCGGGGCGGGAGGAGGGGGGGGGGGTCATTTGATGATTTCCCATCCGAAAAAAGAAAAGTTGTTGATTGTGTATGCTAGCAGTTTTGTCATTGTTTTATATCTTTTGTGTTCTTTAAAAAACCTCTTCGCTTCCGTCAGTGTGCAGTTATTTAGGCACAATGTAAGTGTGGTGTATTACTAGATTGTTCTATTGATGCATGTAGGTTTTATTTATTTAGTTACTAGCTGTTGGCCGCAACCTTAGTCCTCGTGAAATTATTATAAAAATATTACTCTCGGTTTTATTTTTTTGCACGGAACCCTTACTTTTTTTTCTAAAATAAAAGTAGCCTTAGTTACTCCTACAACTTATAACATCAGCTATCTGCCAGCAAAGTCCCGTCGAAATTGGTCCAGCCGTTTCGGAGATTCGCAGGAATAATCAGACAGACATTTTTTTTTTGTTTTGATTAGAGTATTCTTTCATACGCATTCAGTAAAAAGCTGTTATTTTGAAATTACAAACAGACATTTTAATTTCATTTATTTGTATAAATTTATTTAAGAATTTCCGTCTTCGACTCGGTTCATGAGTTTGGCGTAAAGTATTTCGTAATTCCTTATTCTGTCTGATTTTGAGTATGCTTAAACGATTCATATTTTCTGTTTGTACAAGTGGTGGTATCGAAGCATATCTTTAAATTATTGATTCTAGAACATGCCTTTAAAAATGAACATGTTTCTAAACTATATTTTCTTTCCCCGTTTTTCAATTTAAAGAATTCTTCCTACGATTGGATAAAGTCGGACCACAGACTTTTTGTGCGACCGAGTCTGCGGCTTACGAACTTTCTGTGACAAACTTTTTGCTCGTCGTTTTGTTATTTCATTTAGAGCCATTTGGTTGGAAGGGATACCGACGCACAAACGCTTACCACGTATTCAGTACATCATTGCGAACCCTCCCTGAATTGCAATTAAAACATTGAATTTGATGGTGTAACCGTTTTTGGTGTAAAATACGCATTTGAAAAGTTTCCAAATACTTTTTACATCTAAAACTAAATATTCGGTGTTAAGATATTAATTATTGCATTTCATAATCAGTATTTTAGTTCGTTGAAAACTCGTAGCTAAATAAATAATATCTACCCACGTGTCGATCTTCGCGGTTAAGCGACGCTTGCCGAGGTCGGTGTGTGGATGGGTGACCATCTATTACATACCGAAACCCCTCCGTGTCTCAGAAAGTACTATAGAAGTTGTTGCCGGTCCAAGGTCGTCAGCTGAAGCACCTGAACTAATTGCTTACATATTGTGTTTAGTACTAATATTTAATGGAAAGCCACTTCTTACTAAAGCAGGCATTAAAAGAATAGGTTATTTAAATACTTTACTATTACGTTGAAAACTCGTGGTTAAATAATAAACGTCGACGCACGACTTGATTTTCAAGGTTAAGCGACGCTTGCCGAGGTCGGTGCGTGGATGGGTGACCATCTATTACATACCGAAACCCCTCCGTGTCTCGGAGAGCACTTTAGAAGTTGGTGCTGGCTGTTATTCGTATCTTTGCAGCTGTTACGGGTGAGACTGGTTGTCACTTTCTGGTTTTATACAAGCCAGAAAGTCCAACTTCTCTTACCAAAGAGGGTTACCATGAATCATGTTAGCAATTAACTAGGTTGTGGAGGTCAGACTGGCAGTCGCTCCATGTGAAATACTGGTATTCAACTGCATCCGGATAGACTGGAAGCCTACTCCAACATTTTGGGAAGAAGGCTGGGAAGATGATAAGATGATGTTCGTGTTTTAAACCATCCATTTCTAGGGTTCCGTAACCGAAGGGTAACCAACGGGACCCTATTACTAAGCCTCCTCCGTCCGTTCGTCCGTCTGTCTGTCAGCGGGCTGTATCTCATGATCCGTAACAGGTAGACAGTTGAAATTTTCACAGAATGTGTGTTTCTGTTGCCGGTAAAACAACAAATAATAAAATTAAAAATTTATGGGGGCTACTGCGATGGTACGGAACCCTTTTTTTTTTTTTTTTCCGGATTGGAAATCATCAAATGACCCCCCCCCCCCCCCACTCTGGGCGGAGCGGAAGGGAGTGTCAGACTTGTACTGACTAAAACCCATCCATGTTCCTTCTTTGCCCTTTGTGTTCCAGGGCCACGGTATCTCTTTCGAACAGTCCCGCAGCCCTGGCAGGCATCGGCCCTTGCGGACCCCTACTTATTTGCTGACATTTCTTTGAGGCGCACGTGGAACACGAACGCGCCGTCGACACGGCCTGTCGTCATAAGACGGCCGGACGGCGACCTGGCCCATAACTCGCCGTCCACAGGCCCGCGCCTACAGTGGCCGGGAGCCACCACGTGACCCCCAACGCCCAGGGCGTCTCCCGTGGCGACTGGGACGTGAGGTTCTTTCCCTCTCACGTCCCGCCACCTCCTTCAAGGTACGGAACCCTTAATGTGCAAATCCGACTCGCACTTTACCGTGTCTGTGTTTACCGATAGCCGTAAACTGGTAGTTTTCAAATCACGGGACAATAGGTTGGTCACATTCGCAGACCATCCCAGAAATGTGTCTGTCTTTCTATATTTTAACAATGACACAATAACACCCGAAATTAATGCTCACGCAATAAACTCCTAAAAACTTTTTATATTAATAACTGTTATTACTAATCCCTTTGCCCAACCTTGTCTATCTAGCACGCTATGGGCGCGGTCTAGAATTTTAACATTTAGGCTAAAGGTCATTAGTTACCCAGCCTAAAATATTTCGACGGTACTCGCCTGTCGTAGTCTTCTAAGTACGGTTCTGCATGACCCTACAGGGATTACAAGCGTACGTGGCTAAGTGATAAGACTAGAGGAAGACCAAAGAAACGATGGATGGACTATGTGAAGAATGATACGGCTAGACGAGTAATAGAGATGTATGGAAGAAGAAGACATGCTGCGCGTGCAAAATGATGCACGGGTAGGTCTTCAGTGCTGGCCGAGGTCGGTCTGTGATGAGTTACCTCCATGTCTCGGATAACACGTTAAACCGTTGGCCCCAGCTGTCATTTGTATTTAGATCTTTGACAGTCGTTACGAGGTCAGAAAGCCGAAAGTTTGACGACCAGTCTTACTAAGAGGTATCGTATTACCCGGTAACTGGGTTGTGGAGGTCAGATAGGCAGTCACTCCATGTAAAATACTGGTATTCAGCTGCATCCGGTTAGACTGGAGGCCGACCTCAACCTAGTTGGGAAAAGGCTAGGCAGATGATGATGATGATGATATGTTTCCTGTAATTAGCGACTAGGAACACATCATAGTGTTAATTATGAAAGTACTTACTCTCGTAATTAACAAGACTATGATGGCTGCCGTGACGTTACGGTGTTATGTCATGAGCTGCGCGCGCGCATGTAGTAATGTGTATGGATTTGTTAAGGGTAGCATATACTGCTGCTGTTGGTGGCTGGCATACGTCTGCTCTTGAACTATGGTGAAGGAAGACGTCCCGAGGAAACCAAAATGTCCTAGAACCAAATTTTTTATGAAAAATGGAATCTTACAACCCGCACACTGGGCCTACGTGGTGGATTGCTTTTTGTAATGGATTCTTTGTTAATATTATCTGACACACTATTGTATAGAATCTGGTTCTTCTAACCTACCAACACGTGTAGTATGGGCACCATAGAAAGAGGTTTTGTCGACGACAAAATGATATATTTCTTTTCACAATCTGTCATTTTGGTGATTCTTCCGTCAGCCTAATTTGAATAAATGACTTTTGATTTGATCACAGAGAGCATGCCTGAATCCCAGCTGTGGGAATATTATAGCCTTACGATTATGCTTAGCGTACTAGATGTTGTCTCTGAGCTGTTCAGAACAAACAATAGAATACATAGATGAACATTTAAGAGAAAAGGGTTGAATGTAAATGTGAGCAACGCGAAGGTTATGGTATTTGAAAGAGAAGAGGATGTATCGGTTTGTGATGTGAAAATAAATGATTTTTTTATTTGAACGAAAGAAAGAAAAGAAAGAAAATACATTTATTTGGCACATGCCACAAGTGCACACAATATAAAACAAAAAAAATACAAGAAAAAAAAAGAAACTTAAAACTAAACAAAAAAAAATTTAGGTAACACTGTGTGCCTATTTATTATTTATTTATTTATTTATTATTCCTTAACACACACATTTGTTTTTACAGGTAAGACCCAAGCTAACAAAGTAGTCATAAATTGAAAATTATCCAGTCCCGAGTAACGGGTCTGGGTAGAAGCATAAGTTAGACAGTAGACAACATACTAAGTGCCACCCTCTGGAATTCCGCCAAGGAGCAAGAAAATATGTCCAATCGCCGAGAGACACTATTTAGTATTCTTAATGCACAAAATACAGGCGCAAACTTTAATAAGTTCATACGGGTCGCCGGAACTTTAAAAGAGTGTGGAACAAAAGAATGTATACAGGGTGTAACTGGACCCTTCACGAAGCCGTCAACAAAGCATAATGTACATCAAACTAAGTAACTTTACGCAAAAATTTCTGCTGGGAGACGACTTTTTTTTTGGGGTGTAAAATCACGTTTTACGGTAGCACTCAATGTAACGCACTCAAAACATTGTGCTGATGGATGGATTGAATAGTACGGTGTCGTGGAGGTGTTTAAATTATAAATCTTACCTTAAAAACATGTAAAAAATTGGAGCTTTGACCCCCAATATCTCCGTAACTAGAAGGATCCCAGGTATGGTCTAAAACAAAAAAAAATATCGCAATGACGGGGAGAACAAGTGCCTTTCGGCTTCGTTAAGGGTCTTGTTACACCCTTTATGTGGGTAAATACTACAGCTGTTTTGCATTCAAAATTATTACACTAACAAGTTGATATTTGTTTTAAACTCATGTAAATTCAACAGAGCAGTCTACAAGAGATGGAAAGATTGACGCAAATGTGGTAAAGAGAGTAAATGCGGGAAATAAAGTGAATGGCGCTTGCTTATAAAAAGTGTGCGTGAGCTTATTAAGGATCGTAGCAGATGGCTCCTTTAACTTCGTCTATGTTCATACTTATGGTCATACATGTACACTGGTTGTCATGTCACTGGTCATCCATCTTCCTGCCCTGGTCTCATGTTAATTGGGGTCGGCGCAACACGTTTTTTTCTTCCATTCTCCCGGTCAATCGTCACGCTATCATTTAATTTTTCCTTATTTTGACGCGACTTTTACTGGATAGCTCATGTAATGAAGAGTAACTTGTAGCTTAAGCTACTTTTATTTCAGAAAAAGCATTAAATTAGCCGTGCAAAAAAATACTACAATATCCCCGAGTGTCATAGGCTACATTTAAAACATTTCCGTGAGCTATAACGGGAGTTAAGCCGCGACCAAACGCCAGTAATATTACAAAGAGGTAAAATTTGTTTGTTAGTTTGCATGTAGGGTGTAATCTTCGGAATTAATGATCCGATTCCGAAAATTCTTTTACTAACGGAAAGCTACATTGTCCCCGAGTGTCATAGGCTACATTTAAAACATTTCCGTGGGCTATAACGGGAGTTAAGCCGCGACCAAAAGCCAGTAATATTACAAAGTGGTAAAATTTGTTTGTTACTTTGCGTGTAGGGGGTAATCTTCAGAATTACTGATCCGATTCCGAAAGTTCTTTCACTAACGGAAAGGTACATTATCCCCGAGTGTCATAGGCTACATTTAAAACATTTCCGTGGGCTATAACGGGAGTTAAACCGCGACCAAAAGCCAGTAATATTACAAAGAGGTAAAATTTGTTTGTTAGTTTGCATGTAGGGGGTAATCTTCGGAACTACTGATCCGATTCCGAAAATTCTTTTACTGACGGAGAGCTACATTATCCCCGAGTGTCATAGGCTACATTTAGATCGTTCCCGTTGTTTAATTTCCGTACATAACGGAAGCGAAGCTGCGGGCAGAAGTTAGTGTTTAATATAATTTCTAGAGTTACTGTCTATAATACCCCGATAACATTCCTCACTTCCTTTCACAAAGCCAGACTGCCATTCCTCCATTATAATACCGTCTTCACCTTATTTACAAAACATGGAACCTAAATAATGCATTTCATCTAAATCTTACGCAATACGCGGTCATACCGTAGATTTTGTTAGTAAACAACTTAGAGCGGTAGGAAATCTAGTATCGAATGACTTCAGAAGAAGATGGTAGTGTTTACCGAGTCAAAAATTGCTAGAAACATTAAAAACTTAGTTTGTGTGTGTGTAATGTGTGTGACGTCCAGGGCTGCGGTACTGTTCGAAAGAGATACCGCGGCCCTGGAACAAAAAGGGCTAAGAAGGAACATGGATGGGTTTTAGTCAGTAGAAGTCTGACACTCCCTTCCGCTCCGCCCAGAGCTGGGGGGGGGGGGGTGTAATTTGATTCAAATTTCATTGACTTCCCATCCGAAAGAATAAAACAAGTGTGTGACGTTTTTTATATTTGTCATCGTCATCATCATCATCGTCATTCAAGCCTAAAATGATGTCATCGTTAGCCTGGACATAGTGGCAGTACTCTCATACAAGCCTAAAACCTTGGCTTGCTCCTGCTCTTCATGATGTTAGGGTTTTTGATCAGTCTGCTTGCCTTATGGGCTTGCCGTCTTGTTGGCCCCTAGACACGCTACTGCTGGACATAACCATTATCATTGGCAGCCTTGTTCCATCTAGTACTGACAAAAGGCCTCTTCTCTGTGGTACCATGTTTCCTTAGACTACGAGTCTCCTCAACCAGGTCTACAGTTGGTCATAAGCCTCTCCAATTCACGACATTTTATGGCTGCACTCATCTATCGTCATCTGCCTATCCTTTTTCCAACTTGTGTTGGGGTCGGCTTCCAGGCGAACCAGATGCAGCTGTATACCAGTATTTTACAAGGTGCGAGTGCCTCTCTGGCCTCTACGACCCAGTTAATGAACACTCGTCCAGCTGCATGAAAATGTGTTTTTCATAGAGATGAAAGATGTTAAATTCTGGGCATTTACCAAGCATCGCCAGCTCACTATGATGGTTCCTGCAGTGCTTCCTGTATCCTGCAGATTCCACTTTGACCAGGTCTTCAGCCTACCTACACAACCGTACGGTAGCAGTCACTGTTCCTGAACTGTTCGGCTGCATCGTCCGTCCTTTTTGCTCTAACCACTGCCACCTGAGTTTGGAAAATATTCTTCAGTTACCTCGACTGTTCTTGGTGATGACCAATTTCTAGGCTTAAGAAGTAATTCAATCAATGTTTCGTGGATTTTCTGTCTCCATCTTTACGTCTAAAAGGTATAAAAGTCCTTTCAACATTTCTCATTTAGACAAATACACATATATGAACCCTGAACAAATAACGCTCTTCAACTCGTGTAGAAAATATGTAAGAACGATGTGAGCCTGTAAGCGTAGTCCTAACTGCTGGACACTCCAGGAAACTTGTCAAAACGGGTCATCCATATCATTAATCATTCTCCTGCCCTTATCCCAATTTATTTGGAATCGGGGCAGCGTTTCTTCTTCTTCCATACTTCTCCATTACTCGTCATCTCAGCAGTCACCTCATTTCTAGCCATATCATCCGTCACACAGTCCATCCATTGTTTCTTTAGTCTTCCTCTACTCTTATAGCCACCTTTGATCCATATCTTGACATAAATAATTCAATTACAATTCCAATAATATCTTTCAACAAAAATCTCCAACGGTAACTTACCGTGAAATCTAGAATCTAGATTAAAAATAATACATTCCTGTAAAGTTCTGTTATCATTTTATCGGTAGATATGGCTATCAATGAGTGCTACATTTAGTTCAGTGTTTGTCTTGAAATCAAACGTGTTTGTTGTGTAAAAAGTTTTTAAATAAAACAGTGACCAGTTAAAAAAAAACAAAGAAAATTTTACCTGAGGAAATTCTACCCGTATCTGTGCAAATTGTGTCGAAATTCGTTTAGACGTTTTTGAGATAGGTGCGAAACTGATATTGAACTTTGTTTTCCAGTTAATGATAACATGTATTAATCATATCAATGTCTTTGTCATTAGTATTATTACGGTTCACTAATTCAAATATGTGAGTAGTAGTTACAGCCCCAACTTCCGAGGAATAAATATTCAAAGGCTTCGAATCCGGGGTGGCAATTCTCTTTGTTATTTATTTTAACACCACAGTTCTCAAGAACGGTGAGGAGCTAGTGGCTACATCATAACTGCCGCACGGGTCGATCTTGCCAAGGTCGGTATGTGGATGGGTAACCATCATAACATATCGAGTTTCCTCCGTGCCTCGGAAAGCACTTTAAGCCGTTGGTCCCTGCTGTCATTTGTAGATCTTTGACAGTCGTTACAGGTAGTCCCAGTTGCCCGAAAGTCTGACAACCAGTCTCACCAAGGGGTATCGTAATTGCCCAGTACTAACTGGGTTGTGGAGGTTAGGTAGCAGTCGCTCCAAGTAAAATACTGATATTCCGCTGCATCTGATAAGACTGGATGCCGACCCCAACATAGTTGGGACAAGGCGAGGCTGATGATGTTCTTCGAGGCAAAAAAAACAGCTTATAATGTACCCACTAATGGAACACAGGCCTCTCAAGGCGCCATTCATACATCACGCCTGTAATCCCCGAAGGGTTAGGCAGAGGTGTACCTAATAGTAAACCCACATTTCGCCAGTTATGTTTAAGTCCCATGTAATAAGTAGCGGGCGTATTGCCATCAACCGGCCACAAATCCAGACTCCCTGGCTGCTGCTGAGAAATCCCTGATGGAAGAACCCAATAGCAATTTGCTCGACCCGCAAATCGAACCCAGGACTTTATACTCAGCAGTCCCGATTGCGAATAGTAAACCAACGAAACAGTCATCACATGTCTTCAATTTATCGGTTCTAGGACATGCCGGGTTCCTCACGGTGAAGGAAACCCTTTTGAGAGACCCTTGCGATCATTTTCATGTCTTAGTAAAAGCTGTTGTCCAGTACTCTGCGTTGGAAGACCTCCTACTAGGTGGACCGATGACCTGGTGAAGGTTACAGGGATCCGCTGGATGAGAGTCGCACGGGACCGGTCAATGTGGCGACACTTGGGGGAGGCCTATGTCCAACAGTGGACGTCTTTCGGCTGAAATGATGCTGATGATTACTCGATTGTAATTCGTTGAGTAAATATGAATGTGTGTGTGTGTGTGTGAAAATCGATAAAAAAGTGACTCATTTGAAGTATTATATTGTTATCTTTTTAACATGATTGTTAATTCAATTTAAGGTCACGATTGGGAGTCGCGAGAATGGTTTTAAACTTCTGTTCGTTAAAACTGGATTGATAAGCGACTTTAATTGTTCAAAGCTTAATTTAGCATTCTTTACAGCACTCATAGGGTCTTAAAACAATAAATTTGTGTCCTGACAGCATATTTATGGCAAATCCCTATTTTAAACCGACTTAAAAAAAGGACTGGGTTCTCAATTCGGTTTTTTTCAGACCGTCGGTGAACTCGGTACGGTACTTCCGAGTTCACAGACTGTCTGCCACTCTTCACCCCTATGCTCCAAGTAATAAGGTTTAAAACTGGTCGACCGTCAGTGAACTCGGGAGTACATGCACGACAACTTCATTTTTAAGCTGTAGGTCATCTGTTAGTATGTTAGCATTCATCTCCGTAACTACTAAATCAATTAAGGTGCGGTTTGTGTTAATTACTTGACGTGTCTCAAACAGGTTTTAAACTTTTAACGTAGACTGTTATTTAATTTCATTTGTATCATTGTGATTGACTGACAGCAGTCGAAATAACGATGTGTCCAACGACAAGTGATAGAACAATTGACAAAGTCAAAAACTGTGTACAAAAGTGACTTAAGTGACATAAAAAAGTGATCTAACAGTGAAATGTAAAGAAACAGTGAAATAAAATGAGTGAGAAGAATTACAATAGCCTGCCGAGGCTAAAAAGGAGGGAGACATGGCGCAAAAAGGGGGTAAGCAGTACTGCTAGTGTTTGTTGGTGTTGTTCCGTTGAGCTTTTTGTACGTCATACTTGTAAGCAAAAACATACTTTAGGTAAATGAATTTAAGATGGGTTTTAGGTCAAACCTAGCCTCCTAAGACTGGCGTTCTGTGTTCTTGATTCCGTATAGGAAAAGGAGGCTGGATTGGCCAACCCTGGGCCCGTCACCATGTGAGGCCTTCAGATAGTGACGGGCCAAGGGCTGGCCAATCCTTGTTGGGGATGCTCTGTTTTGGAGTATACCCTGCTCCCCCAATTCTCTCTAGTAGGTATTTGTAGGAAATCAAGGTTAGCCAAAGACTTGACTAGTAGTAGACTAGTAATTCCAGTGTGGGAAAGAGACAGAGCTATACAGGTTGTCTGGCGCCATCCCTTTCCCACACTGGAATTACTCCTGCTTTAAGACGTCATGGTAGGCCACTTGGATGGTTTAATTCTAGGAGTCCTATTACACTAATTTACTGTTGTATTGTCGTTTGCTTGCACTAACTGCACTACACACCATTTTTTCCCCGGGGGCATCCTTTAAAGCACTCGGTCTTCGGGAATAAGACCGGAATTCGCGTTCTACAATTGAAACTGAACATCAGGGTGTAAACAGACCCTTCACGAAGCCGTCAACCAAGCGTTCTGTACATCAAACTAAGTAACTTAACGCAAAAATTATTGCTGGGAAACGCCTTTTTTTTGGGTGATAAATCAGGGTTTACAGTAGGACTCAATGTAACGCACTCAAAACATTGTGATGATGGATGGTTTGAATAGTACGGGGGTCGTGGAGGTGTGTAAAGTAAAAATCCGACATTAAAAAAAAAACTTTAAAAAAAACTTGTGAAAAAGTTGTAACTTTGACCCCCAATATCTCCGTAACTAGAAGGTTCCCATGTATGGTCTAGAACAAAAAACTGAACGCAATGACGGGGAGAACAAGGACCTTTCGGCTTTGTTAAGGATCTTGCTACACCCTTTATATGTATATTTACTGACATGTGTCACAACTCCAAGTTCAGTGTCCCAGCCGCCTTTGCAAGCTGAGTGCACAGCCACTACCAGATTTTAATAACACAAGGTTTTGGGAGATTTTTGTTTTTCTTTTTTTACAAACATTTAATCTCACATACACAAACAGCCAGACCCGGAACAACTACCTGTAGATCATACAAATATTTGTTCCGTGCGGGAGTCGAACCCGCGCCACGCAGCGCAGCAGTTAATCGCTCAGCCACTGCGCCAACCGTGCCGTCAAACCCAGATATCCCTTTAGTTCATACCCTGATCAAATGCAATCGAGTAAGTACTTGAAATTCTTTCTCAATATCAAACAATATTACCTCTATCTATAGCAGACAGATTTCGCTCTTTTTCTTTATTTCTGTGCCATTCCAAATTTAAACTACAATTTAATAAACTGATGACTCAATGGCTTTTTTTTTTCTCTGATGGGAAATCATCAAATGCCCCCCACCCCCGCTCTGCGCGGAGCGGAAGGGAGTGTCAGACTTGTACAGACTAAAACCCATCCATGTTCCTTCTTTGCCCTTTGTGTTCCAGGGCCACGGTATCTCTTTCGAACAGTCCCGCAACCGATGACTCAATGTCTAAAAACATATTTTTATAAAGACGTAGTATTCGTATCGTTTATAGATAAAACGTTTACTCGTTTAGATCCAATGTTGATTCGATGAGATCACATTATGAAATCACTGTAGGTCAGTGTCGACCACTTGGCGTTAGATTTTATGTTTTTAGTACGAGTTTCTTTTTGAGGTGCTCGTGGCTAAATAACAACAGCCGGTCGGGTCGAACTTCAGGTTAAGCCGCGCTTGCGTAGGTTGGTCCGTGGATGGGTGACAGATTCATTTTTATTTGCCTGAAATATGGTATTTACCACCAAATACATACCGAGTTTCTTCCGTGCATCGGATAGCACGATAAGCTCTTGGTCCCTGACTTTATAGATCTTTGATAGACGTTACTGGTAGTCAGTGCCCCGAAAGTCTCTCTGGTCTGACAACCAGGGGTATCGTATTACTCAGTTCTAATTGGGTTGTGGAGGTTATATAGGCAGTCGCTCCATGTAAAATACTGGTATTCAGCTGCATCCGGTTAGACTGGAAGCCGACCCCGACATAGTTGGGAAACGGCGAGGCAGTGATGGAGTACAAGTTTCTTTTGATTTACGGTTTCTTTTGGTACTTGGGTTATGAAAATTGGAAAAGGGCGGGCAGTTGGGCGGCAATGAAAGTATTTTTTAATTGAATTCAAATACTCTCGATCGAAGTTTGATCCATCAGCAACGGAGATAAGCGAAGTACGCTATCCTGATAATATTATAATGGGTGTACAAATACCCTTAACGAAACCGAAAGGCACTTGTTTTCTCCGTCATTGCGATCATTTTTTTGTTCTCGACCAAATCTGGGAACTTTCTAGTTACGGAGATATCGGGGGTCAAAGATTCAACTTTTAAACAATTTTTTTTTTAAATAGAAGTTTTTAATTTTATAACTTTATTTTAAATACCTCAAGGACCTCCGTACTATTCAATACACGCAAGATGCACGTCCTGTCCCTGCGACAATTTTTTTTTCTTTCTTTCTTTCAATACTTTCATACAAGCCTAAAAGGTTGGCTTGCCCTTATAACCTACCACTCTTCATGATGTTCGGCTTTCTGAACAGTCTGCTTGCCTTATGGGCTTGCCCTATCGTTGGCCCGAAGGTACGCTACTGCCTAGACTTGACTTGAACAATGAACAATAAGGCAGTCGAATTAGCACTTACACGCAAAAGTGACAATAATGTGCACACAGTATATAAGGTCCCATTAAAATAGATGGACAAACTTTTGGAAATCATTCAGACCACAAAAATAAGGACAATGGTTAAAAAAAATAATAAGAAAAACGTATTAGATACTTACAAGAAAAAAAATCAGCTAACGAAAATACACTAAGGGGTCGTCCATTAATCACGTGATGTTTTTTAGCAAATTTTTAACCCCCACGTCCCCCATGGTGATTCGTGGTGAAGTTTTAGACTACCCCTCCCTCCTCCCACCCAAATCACGTGTATTTTTTTTGGAACAAAGAATCTTAAAAAAAAATCAGAATATTATCTTTAAATACAGGTTAACAGGTATAATCTAATTTAATTCTGGAAAAATAAGCACCGTGATAAAAATGTCAAGGTCACGCACCGCTTTTCGGTTTAGAAATCACGCGTTCAAAGAAAAAATAAATACACGTGATATCTCACTACACCTGCCCCTCCCCCTAGTGATATTTCGTGATTTTTTCCGAACCTCCCTCCGCCCTTTCCAGCCTCACGTGATTAATGGACGACCCCTAAAGAAGTTGGTTACCCAATGATTTTAGGTCAAAATAAAATCAGTTTAATCGGTGTTTAATTTTGCTTGGATATCTTTGGTTAGACGTACTGAACGCTAGATTAAAATTTGTCTATCTATTTTAATGGGACATCTACAGTGGCGAAAGTTCCATACAAGTCCATTCCTGACGGCTTCCCTTTCAAAAATGGCACAAACAGTATTTCGTAGGTCTCGAGTTCGAACCCAAGGCACGCACCTCTGATTTTTATAATTCATGTGCGTATTGTATAATCACCACTTGCTTCGGTGAGGGAAAACATCGTGAGGAAACCAGCATGCCTGAGAGATATTTCTTGACGGCATGTTAAGCCAAGACAGAGGCCCATGGGCGGCATAAAAACTCTGACACCAGGTTAGGAACTAACCACACGATAAAGAAAGAAGTATTTTATAGACAAATAATAAAATCACAATAAAGATATGTACTCCGGCTTAACTCTTACAAAAATGGACCCTTCGCTATTGGGACCTTATATGGATAAAAGAATGTCGTCCGCCCTAGAAGCTACGGCCTTACACACAGATGCTAGCTGAATACTGATCATCTAGTAATCTAGTCGTATGCCGCACCTAGTATTTATTGTCTTCTAAAGTAGGCCAAGATGTGTTTTTATTAGCGCCAGTGACTGTACTTGGCAGAGTCGCACGTGGTCGTTTTTGGGACATTCTTGTGAGGTCTATGTCTGTTTGGCAAATAGGCAGCGAGCTAATAGAGAAGTATGGAGGAAGAAGGCATGCCGATCCTAAATAAATTGGGTTAAGGGCACTAGCTAAAGGATATTAATTAGGTGCAGTAGTGATGGTCTAAATAATAACAGCCGTACGGGTCCATCTTCATGGTTAAAAAGAGCTTGCCAAAGTCGGTTCGTTAATGGGTGACCATTCTATAAAATACCGAGTTTCCCTTGTGCTTCGGAAAGCACGTCAACATAACTGGTGACATTAGATGTGCTATAGATACATACTCCACTGAGCTTACCTCTTTGGGGAATACAAGCGTGTTGTTATCATCATCATTCTCTTACCCTTATCGCAATTTATTTGGGGTCGGCGCAGCATGTCTTCTTCTTCCATACTTCTCTATTACTCGTCATCTTATCAGTCACCTCCTTTCCGACCATATCATCTTTCTCACAGTCCATCGTTTCTTTGGTCTTCCTCTACACTTACAAGCGTGTTGTTATGTTTCCGTGAATAAGTCTGGTTTCAGTTCAGGGGAGGGACGTCTCTGCCCACGCCTTTGATATTTAGTTACTTAGCAACAGGGGTAATCTCGTTTGAACAGTTTCTGACATTTAGTTGAATTTACTTCAAAGAACCAATAACCTTTCATCTAAGTCATTGTTTTTGGCTACAACAAATTATTTTCTATTAAAAAAAGTCAATTGGCTCGGGCTATTACGTGGGACCTAAATAAAAATGGCCAAATTTACATAGGTGTAGGTACTTTATGTACACCTGTGCCTACCCGTTCACACTTTTACAAGCGTGATGTTATGTTTCATCATCATTTCAGCCGAAAGACGTCCACTGCTGGACATAGGCCTCCCCCAAGGGTCGCCACATTGACCGGTACCGTGCGACTCACATCCAGCGGATCCCTGCAACCTTCACCAGGTCATTGGTCCACCTAGTGGCAGGCCTTCCAATGCATGATGAAATTTTATAATTATGTTATGTTTTACGATATGTTTTGTATTCGAAACGAAAACCAAGGAAAACGTGTTTTTATTGGCATGTGTATTTTAGTTGCTTTGGTGACATTATACATTTTTAAGTTTCCAAGAAAATACTTTAAAATAGATTCTTTTTCTGATCTCTGACATCAATTCATGTTCAAGCCAGGAATATATCACTAAACAAATATTAACAGTGACCCCAAAATACGGTGTTTGAAAGAAGTTGCGACACGAAGGAAATACATAAACAGTAATTTATTTGACAGTTCAAGTGGGTATCACAAAGATTCGGACTCATTGCGTTGGTCCATTTCTTGTAATAGAATTGTACATTTTGTGCAATCTCAATGACATCTTTATAATTCGGTCTCCTGTTGAATCTTCAGTATGTGAGCATAGCTAATTCTGTGGTGGACAAATGAGCCAGTCTGTAAAGTGAAAGCAGGGCCGTTTCCATAGGGAGGACATGCGAGCTACTGCCTAGGCTGTGGAGGTCAGATAAGCAGTCGCTCCATGTAAAATACTGGTTTTCGGTTGCACCCGGTTAGATTCGAACCCAACCTAACATAGTTAGGAAATGGTAAAGCAGATGATGAACTAGTTTAGACTGGAAGCTGACCCCAACATAATTGGGAAAAGCGGATGATGACATGGAGATACTGCCTATCCGTCATCCGATCTCCTCAACCCAGTAACTGGGCAAGACGATACCTTTTCAAAATTTGTTCGACATAAACAAAATTCCTCAACAAACCTATAAAATCACCTTAATTAATAATCGGAAGGTCATAGGAATGCAGTCGGGCAACAGAACTAGAATATTTTTTTATAGGAAATCGAGTATAATGTATCGAACTAGCTGGTACTGAACTTGGTAGGACCCCGTTAGTAGTCGACCTTAGGTCGGTCACGAGCTTGTATGGCTTTAGTTGTAGCGGTTTAAGATGTAAATACATTGACAACTTAATTTGAATTATTGCAGCTGTTCTTTGTCATCATTCGCAGCCTATAGAAGTCCACTGCTTAAGATAGGCTTCTCCAATCGCACATCATCCAACTCCACCCTAAGCTGCTTTCATGTAGCAGCTACCAGCCACAGATTGACGGCGTCCTACCTTACACTTATCGAATCACGGTCTTTACTAAAGACACGTCGCCCAGTATCTAAAACACGTCAGTTCTACTCCTAATAGGCCCGACCCATTGGGTTAGCTTACGCTCCACGGTGAGAAGCAAACTGTTGGTAGAGAATATCCCACCACCTTCCGATTTCGTAAAACCCCAGGAACATTCGCCTCCGGGACATGGTCTGCTTAGAGTGGCCTGTTTGGAAAGCGCTTACTCCCAAGTAGGCCGCTGTAAACACACTTTCTCAAAATGGAGAATTAAAGATCCTTCCGACACACAGTGTGAATGCGATGCTCCCGACCAGACGATGTCCTACTTGCTGGAGTGTCCTAAGTGTCCCAACACCTACACTTTGAGGACCTAAAAGACTCCACAGATGTCGCGATTAACGTGGTAACATACTGGGCTCAAGAAATTAAACAAGTCGTACCATGGACACGAAAGAAGAAGAAGATTGGGTTAGCTGACTTCAAAGTCTTTTTAGAGATTGCCTAGTCAGCCATTGTAGCGCGTGTCCAGGTAGAAGGCTCGCAGAACATAGACCAGCCGTGATTGGCCACTTTCGGCTTACTTCGTAAGTTATAACAATAGTTAGGCCTTTACGATTGAACCTTTGTCCTCAGGCTTTGTGCAATAAGCATTGACAAGCCACAATTCAATAACATTCTCACTAACATGTTCAAGGCCGCATAACTAATTTGCAATGCCAACAGCGTGGTAATGACTGATAACTTATCTCAAGGTCAAAGTCAGTGCTTGTTGATTTAGATCTAGATGTTTTTGATGACTAAATTAATCTTTTCTTTAATCGAAGTTCAGTGCTAGACGTAGACTTCTCCCAAATTGTGCCACGACTCTGCTTTCGCCAAGTTGTGTCTGTTCCGCCCGCCGCCGGTTTAAATCTGTCTGTTGGTCTATCTTATTATCTTTCTATGTTTATATTCAATAAGGGGCTCGTGGCTCGTACAGCCGCTCAGGTCGATGTTTAGGTTAAGCCGTGCTTGCCTAGGTTGGTTTGTGGATGGGTGACCGCCCATTACATACCGAGTTTCCTCCGTGCCTCAGAAAGCTCGTTAAGCCGTTGGTCCCGGCTGTCATTTGTAGATCTTTGACAGTCGTTAGGCAGTCAGTGGCCCAAAAAGTCTGACAACCAGTCTTACCAAGGGGTATCGTATTACCCAGTACTAACTGGGTTGTGGAGGTCAGATAGGCAGCCGCTCCATGTAAAATACTGGTATTCAGCTGCATCTGGTTAGACTGGAAGCCGACCCCAATATAGTTGGGAAAAGGCTAGGCAGATGATGATGATGACAATTCAGGGTGTATTCAATACACCCTGAATTGTCATATTGTTGTTCTTCTTTTCTCTTATCGGTATCATCACTTACTATTTATGAAGATAACACAAAATATTAGCCACCAGAATCCGGATAAAGTTATATTGGAATGTTCGTCCCGAATTGTACCCTGACGGTTATTTGTTCTTTCAAGCGTTGATTTCTGGTATTGCAGATGTTCTCGATCAATTGGTCACCTAGCAACAGGTAGACGCCCTCCTTGTTTGTCATCTTACAACAAAAGCTAACCCCATTACCTAATAAAATTAAATCTATGTAATAAACATATGTTACTATTCGCTACACAATGCCTTATCGCGATCACTAAGACCCAACCTCATTTCGCGATATGATAACAGTTTCCGCCTTATTTTGACCAGATAATCCAACAATGTACTCTGGCATGCACTGACAGATTAGGGTTGGCCTAAATAATAACTCTTACTTTTGGCTTTGACGTAGCCGGTAAAAAGACGCCAGGTGTATGGTGGTGCCCATGGCAACATCTATACATCATCCGACCATCCGTTTAGACGTTGGGGTCGGCTTCCAGTCTACCCGAATGCAGCTGAATACCAGTATGTTACATGGTGCGACTGTCTATCTGTCCTTCACAGCCCAGTTTCTAAGTAAAACGATATCTCTTGTTAAGGCTGGTGGTCCGACTTTCTGGCTTCTGACTGTAATGACTGTGAAATATTTGCGAATCACAGCTGGGATTAACGGCTTAACGTGCTTTCCTGTAATGGATGGTCATTGACCACACATGGAGAGATCAATCTGAACTTGAGATGGTTCATGTACAGCTGCTGTAGACCGTTCTAAGCTGAGCTAACCGATTGGTTGACTCTGTCTGGTTATGGATGTCGTCAGCCCTAAGAACAGGATTCGATGACGTAACCGCTACAGCATCCTGCTTGCGCACGATTTTTACATCAATAGTAGTTGAAGGTCGTTAGTGTTTTGTTAGAACGATTTTTTTATCAATGGCTGGGATTTCTTCTGGATCATTCTACTGCATCATGCCTGGAGTGTCGTTGGAGTCCCAGTTTTACAAGAACTTGATTTCTGTGATAGAAGGTTTAGAGGATTATTTATCGAACTCTTGCTGACCTGTAATCAACTTATTGTGTTCCCATTGTACTTAAGCCTTCTTACTGTGAGAGGGCGCGGTCCATATTCCAACAGACGGACCAAGTGCGGGTTGGTGAATGACAATGTAGGTATATTTTTGAATGTTTAGTTCTAGGATGTGTTGGTTTCCTCACGAATCTTGACCATGCAGGCATGTTATGTTTTTGGCATCAAGTTTTTTAAGAGGCCTATCAGCAGCTGTCATTTTAACTCCCGCATATCATTCATCATTCTATGACCAACGTAGATTTATATCCACGTTGGTCATAGAATGATGAATTCTTGATGATGGTGCCTTTAGAGGCACCTATCCAACAGGCGACTAGCTATGTTAAACTGTTTTACATCCCTAACCTCACTAATCCAGGTCCAGTTGAAAACCAACGTCAGGCACTAGTTGCCCAGCATTTTGCTGAACTGGGCCGATTTGGTGCAGCTATGAGGCACACAGTGTTACATTTTTTGTTGCATTTAAGTTATTGTTTTCTTATACTAGTTTAGTTAAATTGGTTGCACTTGTAGCATGTTCCAAATAAATGCATATTCTTTCTTTTTGTCCATAGACTATTTTCTCACTCAAGAAACGTACGGAAAGAAGATTATAAGGTCCTGTCCTGTGTCAGTAAAGGAAAAACAATTTGTTTTAATAGTTGATCGCTGATTGGTCACATCGCTGTGAACATCAAACAAACAACTCGTTTTAAGTTGATAGCTCTCCTAGCTTCTCGCTGAACGACTGCCTTTACCAACGATCAATGAATAAGAGATGCCAAAACCATGTTACAAACTTTATGTCAAGACAACTTTAAATTCATGAGTCATTTGTCAGATCTAATCATGTCCCAAAATAGAACATTCTTCACTTCAAATATTTTTCTTCGATGACCTTCTGATAATGGTAATGATAACCGGTATAAGTAAACAGAAGGTGTGGCATATTGATCTATGGGTAACATTATTCAGTAATAGTTGGACCTCACAAAATTGGTCAACGCATATTTATAAGGACTACAGGATCAGCAACGTCTCGACTCGAGCCGTGCGGGTTCTTTTAATGAAACTCAATACTGGAGTGCAGCGGTGGCCCAGTGGTGGCGGCCCCGACTTGCAAGCAGTAAGTCGTGGGTTCGAACCCAGCCAGGCGCATTACTTTGTGTAATTTATTTCATCACCACCGCTCTCAAAACGGTGAAGGAAAACATCGTGAGGAAACCGGCATATCCTAGAACCAAAAATTCGAAGACAAGTGACATCTACCAACCCGCACTTGGGCTGCAGTCTCGACATAGATAGCGACAAAAATCGGTCGTTAAGTCATAACGATGTCAAATTTCTTTAATAGATTTTCAACTTTATTTCGAAACCTTAAGGTTGAAAATCTATTAAAGAAATTGAGACTGGGGCTGCTGGGCCCGCGTGGTAGATCTAGCCTCGGTGTTCCTCGCTTGGCTGTACTGCAAGACTGAGAGAACTGATAGTGTAACCCTGCCTCGGAGTGGTTCAGCGAGAGAGGACAGCCACCTTTACAGGTGTACACTACAGCCACATTTCGCCAGTTCTTCTGTTTTTGAATCAATAATAAGCCTGCTCTTGACCTCGGTCTCGTTTATATGATGTGTCACTATTACAGTTATTAATAGATAAGCGTCCATTAAATTATAGGGAAGTGTCTGCAAATAATTCATATTAATAATTAATCCATAATATAGTGAATTCCTGGCCTTATCATTTGTGGTTTGTTTACAACACATCGCAGTTAGGACACTCTTTGGCTCGGTATGGGCATTCAATGGTGCCCACCATACATACACGTGGGATGAAACTTACATGCTCATATTTCCCATGAGGGTAACCAAAATTTACAGAATGCCTCCTGCAACGAACCTTAGGATGTTACCACACCAATCGATTGATCGCCGATCATCAATGGATCGATGTAGAAATGACGACGATCGACCAATTGGTGTAGTAGAAACTGTCGATCGACGTCGACTTACTTTCCATTCTACCATCGATCAATCGATTGGAGTGGTAACACCCTTACGTACTCCTTGCATCTCGTCCACGTTCATACTACATCTGGTCATACTCGCATGCCGGTTGCAAGAACTACGCACCTCACTTTTCTGAAGAACTTCACCAACAATGGATGAAACACAACTGACTAAAAGAGTGATGAATATAAATGTTGATGGATGGAGATGGAAATCAAGGAAACAATGGATGGATTGTGTAAGGAATGACATGAATGGAAAGCTATCGAATGATAGCGGGTCACATGACACGGGAGAATGGAAGAAGAAAACGTTTTGTACCGTTGTAACATGAGACCAGACAGGAAGACGGTTATGGACTTGGAGAAGACCGTCGTCTAAGCAAATAGGTTCGAGACTTCGAGTTGGCGTCGTGGGGTATTTCCGCGCGCCTCTCACTTTGAATGACAGGGCAAGGACCAGCTCACTCCTCCGCTTTACCTGAGACGAGGTTTGTCACAAGCAAACCATCACTGCTGGGGTGATTGTGGCCCGCACCTAGCCGGAAGGGACGAGGAAGAACACTGTGTGATTAAAGTCAGTAGAAGTCTGACAGACCCCTCCGCCGGCCCCACGGCGGATGACATCCATTGAGGACTTCGACAAGGAAAAAAAAACAGGAAGACGATGACGACATCGCACTTGGCTAGACTTGAGATGAGGAATTAGTTAACCAATCAAAGCCACTCCATGTAAAATACTGGTGTTCAGCTGCATTCCACTTAGACTGGAAGCCGACCTTAACATGGTAACGAAAAGGCTAAGCAGATGAAGATGGTTAACCAATGACAGTAAAGTGAATTCTTACGTACCAACAGCTGGCGCGAAATTATTAACACATGGTGCGGCCATGTTGTTATTATGTAAACAAGCGATCATAAATAAAATCAGCAGGAGAACTTGGCCTATTTTATTATAATGAATCTATATTGAGATTACATATTTGGATAGAATGATATTATAAATGATATTGCAGGAGCAGCTCGTGGCAAAGTAATAACAGCCGCACGTGTCGAATTTTAAGGTTAAGCAACGGTAGCCTAGGTCGGTCCTTGGATGTGTGACCATTCAATATATACCGAGAACACTCCATGTCTCGGAAAGCATTCCGAGGCCGCCGGAAGCCATTGGTATCAACTGTAATTTGTAGATCTTTCACAGTCATTACAGTCTGATAAGCAGTCTTACCGAGGGATATGTTGTTACCTAGGTTCTTAGTGGAGGTCAGATAGGCAGTCAACCCAAGTAAAGCACTGGTATTCAGCTGTAACCGGTTAGACTGGAAGCCAACGCCAACATAGTTGGGGAAAGCTCAGGCAGATGATGAAAAATTTCTTTATCGATGTATAAACGCCATGCTTCGTATAGTAAAAACAGTCCAGTAATTGTAGTATTTTCAGTCAGTTTCTACTTTTCCACACAATTTAACGCCATTGTCATGTAATCACGAGTACCAAATTATTCCGTCAGACTTGGTCATTGCGGCATTGATTGATTTAGTATAGTTCCAGTTACGTAAATGTTTTGTTATAAGCCCACTAGTTTCCGATGCAACTGAAATTTCGTTGAAATTCTTCTGCGGATTTGCTAGATAATTTAATTTGACTTTCTATTCAACCTTCCCAAGCCTTTATTCCAATTTATTTGTGGTTGGCGCAGCATGTCTTCCTTTTGGCTAAATAATAACAGCCGCTCGGGTCGCTCTTCAGGTTAAGCCGCGCTTGCCTTTGTTGGTCCGTGGATGGGTGTCCACCCATTACATAGCGAGTTTCCTCCGTGCCTCGGAAAGCACGTTAAGCCGTTGGTCCCGGCTGTCATTTGTAGATCTTTGACAGTCGTTACAAGTAGTTAGTGGTCCGAAAGTCTGACAACCAGTCTTACCAAGGTGTATCGTATTATCCAGTACTAACTGGGTTGTGGAGGTCAGCTAGGTAGTCGCTCCATGTAAAATGCTAGTATTCAGCTGCATCCGGTTTGACTGGAAGCCGATCCTAACGTTTTTAGGAAAAGGCTAGTAAGGCAGCATGTCTTCCTATTGCATACTTCCCTTTCAAGCTTTGTCTTATTTCACACATTCCATCTGTGTCTTCTGCCTATAGTGAACCCTTCATCCTTCATCATGGTTTTGTCCTGTTCTTAAGTCTTATAATGAATTACTAGCTGTTGCCCGCGACATACGTTCATAAAAAAAATATGACTCCCCTTTTTGAATCGAATGTTGTTACCAATTTCAAGGGTTTTAATTTTTTTGCACGGAACCCTTATTCTTATTCTAAAATAGTTTTAGTTACTCTTTTCATTCTGCCATTAATCTGCCAGCTATCTGCCAGTCAAAGTCCCGTCAAAATCGGTCCAGTCGTCTCGGAGATAAGTCGTTTGAAACAGATTTTGTTAAAATTTCAAAGGTTTTCATTTTTTTTTGCGCTGAACCCTAAATTTTTGTTTCTAAAATAAATGTGTAGCTATAAATATATAAGCCTATGTTCTAACATAGGCTTAGCAAGAAAGTCCGGACATTTTATCAAATTTAAAAATTTTCTCAGCGTGTATTAATATGGCCGCTATAAATGAACGGGGTACTCCATACAAGAAACGTATGTATGTACGTAGTGTTATATATTTTATCGCCAGAAGGGGATGCCCTTGAAGGACATACATTGACTAGTGACCTTATCGATGAGTTTCGTCAGAAAGGTCGGTTGCGTAGTACTCACAACCAGCTTGCGTGTATGACCAGATGTAGATAGTATAGAGAACCTGGAGTAGACGAAAGGACGACCTGGCGTGCTGTGGTTTATGCCTACTCTCATGGGGAAAGGCGTAAGTTTATGTATGTTAAATATTGTACAGTGGTACGGAACACTTCTGTGCGAGTCCGACTCACACTTGGCTGGTTTTTATAAGATAATTCACACAACAATCACATTTTATTAAGTTCCTCTGAATGCATTGACGTTTTTCCATGTAAAACGAAGACGTATTAGTTATTTAGATAAATTATTCACAATCATAAATAAGGTAATAGATGATGTCATGAATCCTCGGATGCAATGATATCATTCGCACATAGTTTATTGGCTTAAATTAGTGTTCGCTGCCAAATTAATGTTTATTTCTGTTTCTTGTTATTGTTTGTAAATACTGTTTCTCTACGATTACGCAGAATTATCAGATTAGTTTATAAATCTCTATCGTGATTATATTATAAATACAAGGTTCGCTTCGCTCGTGTGGAAGTCGAAAATTATCCCACGAGAACATCCAACCGGGATAAAAAGTATATTTTATCCCGGCTGGATGTTTTTTTGATTACCTACTCCTTTTCTTCTATCCGCATGCCAAATTCCATCGAAATCCGTTCAGCCGTTAAACCCATGAATTCATATAAACAAAAACAACAACGACTTTTTTAACATTTATGAAATTTGTTAGACATTACTTTTAATACACAATCTGTATGAAAAACAAAAACTATGTGAAAATGCATTATGGGATGACCCACACTATGAATACGGCTTAACTGGCGCCAAAGCATGTAACTCATCGCGAATGCAGTGTCCGTTCTTAATTTAAAAATATCGGTCGCGAACAATCCCGAGTGGTATCGTTCGGGTTTCGGGAATTAACGGTTATTGATGACGTCATTGACGTGACGGTTGTGTTAGGTTAGGTACAGTGTTTTGTAAATTTAGCTAACTCTTTATTATCTACTATAGCCATACAAAAAAAAGGAAAAAAAAATTAGATAAAATACTAATATCAACACTATGAATACGGCTCGAACTGGCGCCAAAACATGTGAATCATCGCGAATGCAGTGTCCGTTCTTAATTCAAAAATATCGGTCGCGAACGATCCCGAGTCGTTTCGTTCGGTATTCGGGAATTAACGGTTATTGGTGACGTCAGTGATGATTGTGATAGGTTAGGTACAGTGTTTTGTTTAGCTATAATTTATTTTGATTTATTTGAAAAAAATAAAATTCCATCTAGAAAAACGTAAATTCTCACGTGTTATTGTTATTATATTGGTGTTATGTTATAGTCATAGGAATTTAAACACTCTGGAGTCGAATCAACTGTTATTGAAGTTAAATGTCTAAAAGTGTAAAAAATCCACCAACTTGAATTGGGCCCGCGTGGTGGACTACACCCCACTACCTCTCACAGAGACGAAGCCAGGGTCGTATCAGGAAAAACTTTTTAGACCAATTTCGAACCGAATTTATAGGCTGATGATGTCTTCTTCCTCCTCCTAGCTCTCTCCCACTTTAGGTGGGGTCGGCAGTCCTGATTTTCTATCGCCAGGACTATCTGTCCAGGGTGGTCGGGTCGGGCAGTTCTTGCTCCAATAGGAGCTTCGTCATTCAAGTCTACCACGTCGCCGGAAGTCGTCCTCTACCTCTGTTCAGGTAGTTGGAATGCTTTCTTCACACTTCACTACATGTTCATGGTCTCTTCGCATCACGTGACCCTAATAAGCTGATGAACGACCTCCATAGCCCATGAATCGCACAAATCCCTCGTCACAATCCATGACGTCACACGTAGGTGTTCTGGCAAGCTTCCAAGTGTAAGAGCGTGAATACAAGACTTTGAGTAAGAGCTCAATAAAATGTATGAACACGTCTATTAGCTGATTTAGAAAATAAACAGCCCGTGTTTGTTATTTCTGTTCGTTTATATTGAGTTAGGATGCGTTTTGGGAGTGTATTAAGCTGTATGTTTGTTGCTTTGGATTTGAAATTGTAGTGCAAGATGAATTTGCTGAGGTTCGGCAATCAGCTGGATGTGAAAACTATAGGACCTGTCGATGTGGCGACGCTTGGTCTATGTTTCTGCTGGGGTGATTGTTGAACTCCCTACATACACTCCAGTAGCAACTTGCAATGAGAATGCAATTGTGTCCCCGCACTCCAGCCAAAAGTGACGAGGAGGAGCAGGTCATTTTTTTAGTCCGTAGAAGTCTGATAGATCCCTCCTAAGGCGGAGGACATTAATTGAGGATTTCCACACATAAAAAAAGGTTTGTGTCCAACATTGGACGGTTTTCGGTTGTGATGGTAGTAATGGATCCTGTTAAGTTCTCCCTTCCTTCGTTTTGTTGCTGACTATTGCCACCTTACGGCCGTATTTCAAGTTTGGGTCCAGTTCTTCCCGTCATCTAGAATCTTGAAAAAATCTTGCTACGAGTCAGCTATGTTGCTTATCGGTCTGACTTATTCAGCCTTCTGGCTTAACTAGTCCACCCCCTTAGTTAGACTACGTTTTTATGAGAAAGTCCTCATGGATGCTCGCCTGCGTCTGGGAGGAGGGTTATGTCGTACTCTAACCGACTTGGAACTCACTGTTCCTACTGCTACCATGTGTCGGGGGCCCGGGAAATACAGGTACATTCGCGCGCACCCCCGACTGATGGTTAGATGACTTGCCACACACAATGCTTGGAAGGCATTGTACAAGGTGAAGAATTATTGTCTAAATAATTGATCTGCTGTAAGAGTGATTGACAATCACCTGAAATCGTCAACAAGCAAAAAGCAGAAGATGTGGAAATTATGGTTTTCCTACTCCTCCGCTATACTTTTCTGAATAATTTCGTTGCGGGATCCAAGACAGTTAAATTGTTTCTCTGGGACTTCGTCGAGCTTCATTGTCTCGGCGCTTTTCTGGTGGTCGCCACTGTTGGTTCTGGTTTTCAGAAGTTACAGTGGTTTGGGAATACTGAGGCGGGCCTGTCCCAAAAAAAAATACTGACCTGCTAGAACCGTGAATGGTAACCGCCTTAAAATTGATCACCATTGATCATGGGTGGACATTCCTTTTCAGTATGAAATAGCTTAAGCTCTGCAGTAGGACTGTTATAGGTCGATTATGATTACACAACTTAAATCTGACAGACAGGGTTAGTTCAGCCCTTTCTCCATCAGATCTTTACTCACACCAATATCAGATATTGTAATGTTCATTGTAATGGCTCCTTTAACTCATATAGAATCCATAAGGCCCCATTAACCTTCCACTACAGCCGTGCCATTGAACTCCGTGTGCCGAGTATCTCCATACAAACGAAGGTGACGAAAATGACGTTGTCATTTGAGTTTATTTTTTTGTTTATTGTCTTTTTGTTTAGTTGGATTTACGATTTTTTGTGTCGGTATTCTTTGTGTTTAGTATTGTACCCTCTTGATGGATAAAATGGCGAGAGATCTTCTTCGTCTTCGTTTGTCTTCGTCTTTTCCTCTGTTATCTGCCTGGTTGGTCTACTCAAACGTGACGTTTGACGTACGTCAAACTTTATGATTTATCACAATATTCTCAAAACTAAACGTAAAAGGAAAATCAAAAGGTAACACTTTTGGTTTCGTCAAATTTGAGGTTAAAATTCCGAATAATCGCTTGTCAAATTCAAATATTCGTTCGTAATATTTCGAATTAGAGTAGGTTTAGAGAATCTAAACGTCAAATAATTTTCGTTCGTAAGAAATTTCGGAACGAAATTGAACCGTGGTAGGAAACACGCGAAATTTCGATCGAAACTTCGTTTTTCGTTGAATAAGAGTAGACCTCCAGGTCGGGCAAAGTGTTATTGGGTTTATCCATTAGTAATGCTGTGCTCATCAAAATGTCTTCCACGAGTATGTCCTTCATTGCAATGGCCCAGATCTGAGTTCACTTCTGATGGAAGATGCAATAAATCTGCTGCCAAATCGCATCATCATCAACGAAATTCAAACGTCATTTATTAAAACTAGACTGAGAAACAGCACATTTTGAATCTCAAAATTACATAAGACGTTATTTTTTATTTATATGGGACAAGCCGGCCTGTTTCCAAACCAATGTAGCTCCTGAAAGCCAGATTCAACAGTGGCGACCACCAGAAAACGCCGAGGCAATGAAGCTCGACGAAGTCCCAGAGAAACAATTTAACTGTCTTGGATCCCGCAACGCAATTAATTAGAAAAGAATAGCGGATGAGTAGGAAAACAAGACAGTCTTCCAAAACATCAGCGATACACTACTTCCTAGTGTTTTAACTGGGGCAGAGAAGAGACAGAACAAACTCCCTCCATCCCAATTTTACCTACCGCTGGACATAGGCCTCTCTTTTCTTGTGCTTATCCCAAAGATCCTTCCGACACAGTGTGAATGCGGTGCTCCCGACCAGACGATGTCCCACTTGCTGGAGTGTCCGAAGTGTCCTAACACCTGCACTTTAGAGTACCTAAAAGATGGCGCGATTAACGTGGCCATATACTGGGCCCAAGAAATTTAAACAAGTTGTACCATCGACATGAAAGAAGAAGAATCACAAAGTCATCTTAGCTGTTATGATTGGATGTAACCAAGACCTTGTACAATTATTTTCATTGAAAAGAGTGTCCATGGAGTTTCTTGCCCATTCTTCTCCATAGAGATCTACGCTTTGGAATGGGCAACTACAGTACTTTTACAAGTTATTATGTCTTGTGTCTAGGACTGTAGCTTCGCCTTCTTTATTTTTCTGACATTCAAAAGTGCCTGTTATAAGCCTAATTGAAATAAATACTTTTGAGTTTGAGTTGGTCCCAAATTACAACAGCCGAGACAAAAACCAAGGCAAATCCGAGCAGACATTATGGAAGTAACACAAATAGAAAATGTATCTTCACTATATTTTGTGAACAACAGAAATAAAGTCTTGCGAGTGTTGGAAAGGTGACAAGTACTGTTCGTGTAGTTTGAATAATTGTATGGTAATGACCACGTTGTTTTCTGAGTACGGAGTAATATGGCATCATCAGTGTTTATAACTCCATTATGGGTTGAATTGTTTGCCAAGCTTGGTTGACAAGGTCTTCACCTGTATTAGAGTGTTTACTTCGTGGTCTTCGTTATGAAAAGACAGCTTTTTATGTTGATGATAATAATGATTTATTAATGACTCTGCCTTTAAATGTGCTGCTGCTCAACAAACGATGGGGCATTAATATCGTGTCCTGCGTGTCCTGTTGCTTGTTCACTACAGGAACTGATGGACGCTACCGAAAGCGCCAAAATAGTAGCCCAGTTCTGGGCTGACACAATTTAGATTGCCATCGACACGCTAAGAAGAAGATGATTGTCTTCGTCTTGTCTAATGCAGCCGTCAATCAAGCATTCTGTACACTCAGTTTGCTGAGTCAAAAAATATTGCTGGGAAACGACTTTTTTTGGGTGTAAAATCACAGTTTACGGTAGGATTCAATGTAACGCACACCCAAACTGTTTTGATAGATGCATTTAATAGTACAGGGATCATGGAGTTCTTAAGTAGGATCATGGAGTTCTTAAGTAGGATCATGGAGTTCTTAAGTAAAGTGAAAACATTAAAAGCTTGTATTTAAAAAAAAAGTGTGAAAATGTTGGAACTTTACTTACTTTTTTATTAAAAACTTTTTTGAAAAAAAAATGTAAAATCCAAGGGCCAAGGATGTGTTATTGGGGCTGAAGAGACAGCAAATGACACCTTCTTTCGGTACATTCATTTTGATATACAATACAATATCTTTATTTTCTCTCTTCTCAAAGGTTCACATAGTTCTGCCAGGGCTGCGGGACTGTTCGAAAGAGATACCGTGGCCCTGGAACACAAATGGCAAAGAAGGAACATGGATGGGTTTTAGTCTGTACAAGTCTGACACTCCCTTCCGCTCCGCCCAGAGTGGGGGGGGGGGGTCATTTGATGATTTCCCATCCGAAAAAAAAAAAAAAAACGGTTCACATAGTTATAAAAAATTTAGAGATAGATATAAAGTCAGTCATTCCTGATAGATGAAGCTACCCACTTATAGGATAGCTTGTTATATCCTACTACCACAAAACAAAGTATTTAAAAACACATTTAGGCTTTGTTTAATCTGCACTTACTTTACATAATTAATAATGTATTATGTGCAAATCCTCACAGCTGATTGTACAATGACGCCATGTTTAAATTGAGTCCATTATACATAGATGTTACAGTCATAAAAATTCGTCGGTCAAAAGATGTTTTGACTGTGTAACATTAGGGTTAGGCAGAGCACTCAATAGTAACACCCACATTTTGCCAGTTATGTATAAGTTCCATGTAATGTGGAGCTCGTGGCTAAGTGATAACAGCCGCTCGGATCGATATTTAGGTTAAGCCGCGCTTGCCTAGGTTGGTCTGTGGATGGGTGACCACCCATTACATACCGAGTTTCCTCCGTGCCTCGGAAAGCACGTTAAGCCGTTGGTCCTGGGTGTCATTTGTAGATCTTTGACAGTCGTTATAGGTAGTCAGTGGTCCAAAAAAGTCTGACAACCAGTCTTACCAAGGGGTATCGTATTACCCAGTACTAACTGGGTTGTGGAGGTCAAATAGGCAGTCGCTCCATGTAAAATACTGGTATTCAGCTGCATCCGGTTAGACTGGAAGCCGACCCCAACATAGTTGGGAAAAGGCTAGGCAGATGATGATGTATAAATTCCATGTAATAGGGGGAGAGCCGATTGCCATCAACCGGGCACAAATCCAGAATCCGTCGTTACTACTGTGAAATTCTTGATTGTTAACCCCAATAACACTGCACCACCCGGGAATCGAACCAAGGACTTCATACTCACAACCTAAAAACCTACAAAATTTGTACGCCGTTAGTGGCAAAACATGGACGCACACAACATCCATTAATTCAATACCTGGCATGTCTGATTAGTCAGTTTATGTAAACGCATGTTTGACAAATAAATTATCTTTATCTTTATCTCAAAAGTCGTGCCTGCGACTATTCGACCACCGAGCAGCGTGGGTTCGATTCTCAGGTCGGGCAGTGTTGTTGGGTTTTTCCATCTGGAATTTCTTAGTAGCAGCCACGGAGTTTAGATTTGTGCCCGGTTGATAGTAAAAGGCTCGCCCCCTATTTCATGTGACTTAAACATAACTGGCGAAATGTGGGTGTACTATTAGTTACACCTCTGCCTAACCATTCGGAGATTGCAGGCGTAACGTAATGTTAAACATATATTCGAATAATCTTCAACCTAGGTCAAAAATAGTTTTGACTGATTTTCATTTATGACTGTGACATACAATATACTTCATTATTTTCTCGTCGTCTATTTATTTACGGTAAAATACTTTCAGTTTACGTTCAGACTTTGTCTCGCTCGCAAGTGTGTAAGGGCCAAATAATATTGCCTTGCGATTTTGACTTGTATTGTAAGTGGAATACGGTGCAGTTTTCAGTGCAGTGTTTTGGATTGGTGCGATTTTTTTTCTTTGTGTAGAGAAAATTGGCTGTTCTTCTTTTCAAATTGGATGAAAATTGTGGAAGTTTGTCGTGTGCGATTTGAGGTCTTGTTTCTTAGGAAATAAGGTTCAGTTTTTAGTGTAGTGTGATTCAAGTTCAAGGGTTATTTTGTTAAGAGCTGATTATTATCCCGTGCAAGTTTGTTTTAGTCCCTGTTTTTTTATGAGGCACTGATAAGAGCTTATCTATGTTCTGTCTGGCATCCGTATCCGGTTAGGTAACAATAAGAATTACATAATTAACTTGTGTGTCTTATGTGAGTTACTAACAGTTATCTTGCTTCTAAATCCTTGGTATTTTTAATTGTGACGTTGAAACGCCATTATTTTAAGAAATATCTGAATTTATGCCTTTTTTTTTTCGTAGTCTGTCTTGTGTCCCACTGCTGGGCTAAGGCCTACCCTTTCTCCCTCCACACCTCTCTGTTTTGTGCAATTTCTGGCGTAAGCAGTCCCATTATCTTCTTAAATTTATAAGTATAAAAAACAATATTTAAATGAACGCTACATAACCTACTTGTGTAATGTACATTAACTGTAGACAAAGTTAGCGGTTTATCACTTTTCGACCTTATCACTCTTTATTTATTTGTTTCAATCTAACATAACATAGCCAAGGCCACTTGCACTATTTAAAAACATTTTGGAATGTAAAATATTTATTATTTACCACCAAATTATAGCCACATTACAGACCAAGTCCTATACGATGCTACAACATATAATAAAACAATATAAACAGTAAAATTACATTAAAAAAAAATATATATTAAAAATTATAATAGCTGTAGTTAGAAAATTAATACTTAAACATGACCAAGCTCATAGTTGAGACCCCTTTCAATTATTATTTGTGCCCTTTGAACAAATGTCGGCAGGTTTTGCCCAAATATATCTTCCTATACCGTTATAATATTAATAATACGTGCGGCTCGCGACATAGGGACAGGGGGGGTATGGTATACCTACTACATGACAGGCATTATGCTCATCTTACAATACTCCACGTAATGGGTTTAAAAAGAGCCTTAACGCAGCCGAAAGGCACTTGTTTCCCCGTCATTACGATATTTTTTTTGTTCTGGACCATATTTCCAAAAGGTCACAGGTCCTCCATCCAAAGGTAGTCTTGAAAAGATCGCTTTTATTGATAAATCCGCCCATTGTGTCACCCTACGTGAAATGTTTTTTTTTAAATATGAATATTACTTGTATGGTAGGCAGTGACCCGAAAGACTGACAACCAGTCTTACGAAGGGGTATGGTATTACCCAGTACTAACTGGGCTGTGGAGGTCATATAGGCAGTCGCTCCATGTAAAATACTGGTATTCAGCTGCATCTGGTTAGACGGAAAGCCGACCCCAACATAGTTGGGAAAAGGCTAAACAGATGATGATGATGATAATCGTGTACATAATAAAGAATATTCTATTCGGAATAAAGGAAATTTTGAAGAAGTTGAAAAGCAAAGTTCTAATTTTTTCAAACGCTTTTAATATTATAACTTTACTTTGAATACGGCCTTGAGCCATATACTACTCAATGCATCAAAATCAAAATCAAAATCAAAGCATTTATTTCAAGTAGGCCAGTTACAGGCACTTTTGAATGGGTAGTATTTAAACGAGCGAACATAAATTCAAATTAAAGGTGTCAAAAATATTGAAAATGGGCTACTGAAATACTAAGCGACTTGAAAATAGAAATTTGAGTTACTAGTTGTTCAGTACGATTATGTGATAATTTAAGGACTCCTGTAAAAAACTTAAAACAAGGTTATTAATCACTAGATTGTAGATAAGGCGTAGTCGACGAACCCCCGCTGAGCGGGGCTCCTGTATCTGTTTGCAGAGTTTAAAGTAACCTAACACGAAGGGGATTCCGGGGTCTTAGTTCGCTCACTTCGCTCGCTCACTAGACCCCGCCATCCCCTTCGAACCTAACCTGTCCGAGTCGGGGTGCCACAAGTCTCTCTCAGCATTCGCTCGCTCTTGCTTCCTATATTCTCCTTGCTGCAATGACCGGATAAATAGTTGCTTACTTGGTACAATAGTCGCCCATTTAGTATATTGGTCGCCAATTAAATTTTTATTCGCCCGATTAATAATTTCCCCTTTTGAATTGTCGAAACAAAGACAACAGTAAAAAATAGCTACAGTCCCAGTCACAAGGCACAAAAACTGTGAAAGTACTGTAGTTGCCCATTCCCTAACGTAGATCTCTATGGAGAAGAACGGGCAAGAAACTCCATGGACACTCTTTTAAATCAGAATACTTTAACAAAACCTGGGTTACATCATATATCAGCATAATGTTTTGAGTGCCTTACATTAAGCCCTACCATACACCATTATTTTTCACACCAAAAAGAAAGTCGTATCCCAGCAAAAAAAAATGCGCAGCGGTTGTTTGGTGTACAGAAATACAGAGTGCTTGGTTGACGGCTTCGTGAAGGGTCCGTCAATCCGTTTACACCCTGTATATACAAGATCATCTTCCATTTGACCAAGGTGAGAAGTGATCAAATGCCAACTTTGTCGTGTGTGCGTATGAACTAAGTTGGAATAATAGGATGATCACATCTTGCAATTTAAATTTATTATACTACCATAAAACTTAAAAGGTAAACATCTAAGGAAAACCTGTGTAATATTATTGTACGAGGGCGGGTCAATAAGTCCGTGACTTTTGGAATAAAACACAGATTTTTTGATAAAAAAATAATTTTATTTTTCAACGTAGTCTCCCTTGAGCTCTATACACTTTGTCCAACGCTTCTCCAATTTTTTTATCCCTTCCAAAAAAAATGATTTGTCGAGGTCCTCAAAATAGGCCTTTGTTTGCGAGATGACTTCATCATTGGAGTCAAATCTTTTTCCACCAAGCCATTTCTTCAGGTTTGGGAACAAGAAGTAGTCGCTCGGAGCCAAATCTGGAGAATAGGGCGGATGAGGGAGCAATTCATAGCCCAATTCATGGATTTTTGCCATGGCAACTGCACATGTGTGCACCCTTGCATTGTCTTGGTGGAAAAGAACTTTTTTCTTGGCCAAATGAGGTCGGTTTTTTTTTCAAATCGTCATTGAATTGGTCCAATAAGTTGGCATAATATTCCCCATTGATTGTTCTTCCCTTTTGAAGGTAGTCAATGTGGATTATCCCGCGTGCATCCCAAAAAACAGTCGCCATAACTTTATTGGCTGACAAACCCACCTTGGCCTTCTTTGGCGCCGATTCACCCTTAGAAACCCACTGTTTTGACTGTTGTTTGGTTTCTGGTGTGTTGTGATGGATCCATGTTTCGTCCACGGTTACAAAACGGCGCAAAAACTCCTCCATATTGCGATTAAACAACGCCAAAGCTTCCTGTGAAGTTGTTACACGATTGCGTTTGTGGTCGACTGTGAGCAAACGCGGCACCCATCTTGCGGAAAGCTTTCTCATGCCCAAGTGATCATTCAAAATTGAAACCACTGAGCCATGCGAGATCCCTACGGCTTCCACAATCTCTCGCACTTTCAATCTTCGGTCGGTCAACACCATATCGTGAATTTTTTCGATTGTTTCGGGTGTAGAGACCTCAACTGGGCGTCCAGGACGTTCGGCATCTTCAGTGCTTGTACGGCCACAACGAAATTCAGTAAACCACTTTTTTACCATTGAAATCGATGGTGCAGAGTCCCCATAGTATTTATCAAGCTTAGCCTTGGTCTCGGTAATGGTTTTTTTTCGCAAGAAATAATGCTTAATAAGCACACGAAATTCACTTTTTTCCATTTTCTCCTCAAATTAGTGAGTAGTCTGATAAAAATAGCTGTCAAACACAAACTAACTGACGCAGCAAGTTTAAATTTTGACAGGAGTCAACTGACAGATGCCTGTTGACAGGAGCAGTGTTGCTGTTTCAGTAAAGAGGTCAGAAATTCAAAAAGTCACGGACTTATTGACCCGCCCTCGTATTTAATTCTCATACCCTGATACTAACCATACTAACTAATAATCAATAATATTTAAAAAAAAAAAAAAAATGTTAACATGTTCTAACTGTATATACAGTTTGTACGAGTACATAAAATAATTTGTTAAATTTAAATGGAGGAGTCCTGGTGACCTGAAATACAGGCCTCGAGCCTAGTTTAGGCACCAGTCTCCAACAATATAATGCCCGTCCTATATGTCACCGTAGAAATAAGGTAACTAGTAAGATTAATATTGTGGAGAAAATAAACTATTTTTATTATTATATTATTATTCAACACGTGTATGTAGTATGTACCTTGAAAATTTTTATAGTATACACACCAATGTAGAAGGAAGGCCCAGCAGTGCTCAGCAGTGGGGCATACAAGACGGTTGCAAAAAAGAATATATATATGTAAATAGTCTACCTTACCGATTTCGGTAACGGCTACCCTTTAATGCTATTTCCTTGCGTGTGCCCTTATATGGCTGGCCAGACCGAATTTGCTCTTAAATACCCGGTCACAACTAAAGCAGTAGAGTTGACCGGTGGAGTTATAGGTGTAGGTGGGTTTAGGTCTCTCTTTACGTATTTGGCGCTTTTCGTTTTTCTTAAGGTGTCTCGAGATCCATCCTAGGCATTAAGTGGCAGGACCGCGTTGCTAATACTGAGGTTCTGCGCCGTTCTGATATGTATGGAATAGAAGCTACTCATGCAAAAAAGAATACCAATGTTTGAAACTGTCACCTTGACCTGATTACTTGCTCTACAGTGTAAATGACTAGATGCTAGTTTCATACACACATTATCGCACGCCTTATTCCCTTGGAGGTAGGCAGTAACCACAGAACGCCACCTGTTACGATCCTTACATTACATACTCCTCTTGCTTCCACCACGTTCATACATCTGATCATACACGCACGTTGCGGGTACTACGCACCTGCCCTTTCTCAAGAACATCACCAATGAGGTCCTCTACTATCTCGGTCGTTTCACTTCATCATCATTCTTCTGGCCTTATCCTAATTTATCTTCATCTTTCTTACTTGTCATCTCAGCAGTCACCTCCATTCTAGCCACATCATTCCTTCACACAGTCCATCCATCGTTTCTTGGATATTTCTCTACTCTCATAGCCATCTATACATCGATCGTTTCACTTGTAATTTGCAGTTAATATTGTTTCAAATGATTCATCTTTAAGAATTCCCCTTACTCTGCTGTAAAAAAAAACACTTCATAACTCGATTACACATACTACATAACTGTTATCAATTAGGTTAAAATAATACTAACGGGGAAACCCTAGACTTTTATGAATAAAGGGTGTAACTAGACCCTTAACGAAGCCGAAAGTAACTTATTCTCCCCGTCATTTTTTGTTCTAACCCATACCTGGGTAGCTTCTAGTTACGGAGTTAACTAGAAGGTAAAAAAAAAAGAAGAAAGAAGAGAAGAGTTGGTGTGAAAAAGTTGGAACTTAGATCCCCAAGGTCACAAGTTTTTTTTTTTTAAATACAAGCTTTTAATGTAAGATTTTTATTTTAAACACCTCCACGACTCCCGTACTATTCAATCCATCCACCAGCACAGTGTTTTTTGAGTACGTTACATCGAGTCCTACCGTAAAACGTGATTTTTCACCCCCAAAAAAAAATTCGTTTGCCAGCATTAATTTTTGCGTAAAGTTACTTAGTTTGATGTACATTATGCTTGGTTGACGGCTTCGTTAAGGGTCTAGTTACACCCTGTATGAGTCTAAGGGACCTCGCGCAGTACGCGGCCGAGACCACCATTTGTTGCATGATCGGCCGCTGTTGTGAACAAAACTGGCCGGACGCCACCAAAATTTCTTCCTGATCGAAGAGCCAAGATCAAACATTTCCTCCTGAGCTAGCGTAGTGATCGGAGCTCGTCCATTCTCTGTGTGGAAAGCGGCCCTGCAGTTGGACAGTAATAGGGTCAATACCAGTCCAGTGTTTCCAGCAAGAATTCCTGCCATGAGTCTGGATTTGTGCCTGTTTGATGGCCATAGGCTCGCCCCCATTTACATGGAAAACATAACGGGTGAAATTGGGTGTACCATAGGTTAGGTAGTTAGGTACACCTCTGCCTGACCCTTCGGGGATTTATAGCTTAATACTATGTTAAGTTATTATGTACATATGACTTTCACGGAATAATAAAAAGCTCTTTATCGTCGACTCCCTATAGATATAATTAAAACTACTTTATAAGTGATTCTTAATAAGAGATAAATAGCGTTAAGTGACTGCTACTCAGTGATGTATCTTATGACTTGAGTGAAGAAGGAAATGGAAACAATCAAAAGTATGGGGGAATATGTTTTTTCGGTAAGTTATTTATATCAAACAATGCAAATATTATGTGTGATCATTATCTAGTATTTAGTATTAACCAATCGTGTTACCTATATGCAAATTGAGACCTTCAGAAGATCGCGTATAAGACCTGGTTGAGAGTCGCGTGGACCAGGAAAGCATGGCACATAAGGGATGCCTTCAGTAGTGGGTGGCACAAGACTGCCAATGATGATGATACTTATCATTCTGTGAAAATTTGTGACAGACAGACGGACGGACAGCGCAGGCTTAGTAATAGGGTCCCATTGGCTACCCTTCGGGTACGGAACCTTAAAAATAATTACTTAAATCGGACCAGAAATCACGGAGAAAGCGGTGTACATATAAAAAAAAAAGATGCTAGCCTAATATATAACCATCTCCTTTTTAGAAGTTGGTTAAAAATAAAACAACCAAAAAGTTGGCAACGTCGCAAATATTTTGACGGCACGGTTGGCGCAGTGGCTAAGCGATTGACTGCTGCGCTTCGTGTCGCGGGTTCGATTCCTGCACGGAACAAATATTTGTATGGCCTACTGGTAGTTGTTCCGGGTCTGGCTGTTTGTGTATGTGAGTTTAAATGTTTGTAAACGCACCCACGATACAGGAGAAATTCCTAGTGTGGGGCAACGTTTATTAAAAAAAAAAGAAAAAAGAACAAAAAAATAGCTGTCAAATATTTACCTGTTGTTTTAAACTTTCACGGTTTACAACTAAACTTATACTGTCACTTACGGGATATCTTCCGTGATTGTTCATTATTTTGAGCTCCCGATATTTGGGCGCTGTTGCAAGCGCCATGATCCCGGGTTGACTGGAGAATGCATTCTGTTCATACCTGTTTTCATTAATTTGCCAATATTACTGTATGGAAATAAGAAATATGGCTACCTAGTGAACTAGAATATTAATAATAAATTGTAAAACACTGAATTAGGTGGTGTAACCGTTTAAGGTGTAAAAAAGGCATTTGGAAAGCTTCCAAATATTTTTTTTTACATCTAAAACTAAATATTCGGTGTTACGATATTAATTATTGCATTACATAATCAATATTCACTAGTTAGCCATATTTTTAATTTCCATACAGTAATATTGTCAAATTAATGAAAACAGCAAAATATTTGACAGCTATTTGCGACGTTGCCCACTTTCTGTACGCTCATAATCGCCAGCAGAATTAAACCCAGCCACTTATTTCAAGTGTGAATCAGCATTTTCAATTCAGTTTTAAAAATAAATAAAGTATTTATATACTGTGTGTTGGTTTCGTTCAAGGTCGATGTAACATGCAAGTATGATGTCATCATTGTGTCATCAATATGAACTGAATATTAAGTAGTTAATATGCTTGAGTTTTGTATATAAGAAACTTGAGTTACTTTGCTTTTCTACATAACATAACGGCTGTAATCAAAGGTTTGGCAGAGGTTTACCTAATAGAGCAGCGGTGGCCCAGTGGTGGCGGTCCCGACTTACGAACAGTAAGTCGTGGTTCGAATCCAGGCAGGCGCATTACTTTGTGTAATTTATTTCATCACCACTGCTCTCAAAACGGTGAAGGAAAACATCGTGAGGAAACCGGCATGTCCTAGAACCTAAAATTCAATGACTTGTGACATCTACCAACCCGCACTGGATCCGCGTGGTGGATTATAGCCCATTCCCTCACATAGAGAGGAGGCCTGTGTCTCAGCAGTGGGAACATTATAGGCTGATAATGCTTATGCTTATGTACCTAATAGTACCCCCACATTTCGCCAGTTATGTAAAAGTCCCATGTCTTAGGGGCGATCCTATTGCTCTTTTCTCTTTCGATAATAGAGAAGCACCAACATTGCTGTTACTTCTTATGGACCAAGGTTTGCAAGTGTTCGACGACAACTGATAACAGAAACTAATAGCATAAACCACAAACGTTACTTAGTGTTATCACCTTGCAAAATATTGCTCTGCAAAAAGTAGATTACTTCGATGTCGAAGCACGTTTTCTGACACGGGGAATCGACAAAATGACAAATTTCTTTTGTTGATCTGTCATTTTGTCGATTCTTCCGTCGACAAAACCCGTTTCTTCGGTCATGCTACGCGTGCAGAGCACGGAATCGCCGCGTCTGTGACGAAAGTGACAATGCCAACTCAAGCAGTAGCCGCCGAAGCGGTTCTGTGGTGTGGTGACCTTAAAATGACATCAGAATTACAAGCCACACTCTCAACCGACCTTCCACGGCAAGAATTCCATTGAAAAACCTGACTTTGAACAAAATGATGATTAATAAAATACTTATTGAGTGATTACTAATCCACGAATTCTTCTTAAACGACAGGTGCATTAGCACTCATCATCGTCTTCATTCTCCTACCCTTACCGCAATTCATTTGGGGTCGGAGCAGCATGTCTTCTGCCTTACTTCTCTATTCATCATCATCATTATTTCAGCCAAAAGACGTCCACTGCTGGACATAGGCCTCCCCCAAGTGTCGCCACATTGACCGGTCCCGTGCGACTCGCATGCAGCGGATCCCTACAACCTTCACCAGGTCATCGGTCCACCTAGTGGGAGGCCTTCCAACGCAACGTCTTCCGGTTCGCACCTATCTATTACTCGTTTTGATTAGGGTTTGAGATTTGGGTTTTGAGAACAAAATTTGCCATTTATACGTCCGGATTTTATAGAAAAAATCGACAGTTTGACTGTCTCGTTAGTCTATTGGTCGCAAACGCTACTGCTCAGCATGAGGCCTATGTGGATTCGATTGAACGGTCGGTCTAAGTATTATTGATTGTTTCCATCACAAATTTCTCATTAGCAGCCACGGACTCTAAATGGATTGATGGCTGTAGGCTCGCCTCTAGGACTTAAACATAACTGGCGAAATGTGGACGTACTATTAAGTACACCTCTGCCTAACCCTTCGAGGATTACAGGTGTGATGTTATGTTAGGTTTTGTGAGTTTTAGGACATGTCTAGATCTTAGGACATATAATTTGATGACATCAGATTTGCATATGACACCTCGTTCTGACCTTGCAATGAAAAACTTGACTTATCGTGAAACTTAAATAGCCATGATACATTCTTATTTACTTATCTTAAACCACATCAACAGGTGAATTAGTAGTGATTAAAGGAATTTGGGTTCTGAGAACAGTATTTTTGGTATCCGGCAGTAGCGAAGTGTCAATTTTTTTAAGAGGCAAGACGGAGTACATATCTTTAATGTGATTATATTATTTGTCTATAGAATACTGACTGTGGCATTTTTCAAAGGGAAACCGGTAGGAATCGAGTTATATGAAACCTTCGCCACTGGTATCCGGACGTACTAAGAACAGCATTATACATAGTATGCAGGCGTAAAAATGGCTTGTGGCGACACATTGTATTTTTGCTGAGCTAGCTCCTTCAGAGCTCCCACGGCCAACCGCTCCTATTAAGTTCAGTCGTTACCCATAAGCCACGGTATAGACCCGCTCCTAACCCGCTTGTAGATCCATGTATAAATTTGCATGTAGACTTGTGTCATAGACAGTGTCATTGTACTTCAGTGTTATAATATACAATATAATTGTTTTGAAGGTGTCTACTTATTTCTCAATATTAAACCTTCTGGACTAAATACCAATAGTACCCCATCTGCTACAGGCTCATCGAGTTTTCGAAAAAGATGTTTGTGACATCAGTCTCTTTCTAAAGTTTTAACGTATTTGTATACTAGCTTTCAGCAGCGGCTTCGTTCAAGTTTGGTCGGAAAATGACCTACGGGAACGTTATACCGAAATAAACGGACACTCGTAGCCAACTTTTTTTTTTCTCGCACTTATCCAGCTAAATTTCCACGCGAACGAATTCCCGGGCAACAGCTAGTAAGAAATAAAGTAATATGTAAACATTAAGCTCGCTATGGCACGGATACATAACATACATAATCAGGTTATATCATTCCCACAGCTGGGACACAGGCCTCCTCTCTATGAGAGGGAGTGGGCTGTAATCCACCACGCGGGCCCAGTGCACAGTATAGATTGATAGATGTCACTTCATCATCTGCCTTGCCTTTCCCAACTATGTTGGGGTCGGCTTCCAGTCCAACCGGGTGCAGCTGAATACCAGTATTTTACATGGAGCGATTGCCTATCTGACCTCCACAATCCAGTTAGTCCTGGGTAATACGATAACTCTTGGTAAGACTGGTTGTCAGACTTTTTGGGGGCCACTGACTACCTGTAACGACTGTCAAAGATCTACAAATGACAGCCGTGACCAACGGCTTACCTTGCTTTTCGAGGCACGGGGGAAACTCGGTATGTAAGTGGTCACCCATCCACACACCAACTTAGGCAAGCACTGCTTTACCTAAAGATCGACCCGAGCGGCTGTTATTATTTAGCCACGACCTCCACAGTTTGGTAGATGTCACACGTCTGTGAATTTTTGGTTCTAGGACAAGCCGGTTTCCTCACGATGTTTTCCTTCCCAGTTTCGAGTCAAGGATGACATTTATCAAAGACCACTACCGCGTCACATTTACATCTGGGCGTTTCAAGGTGCTTCTTCCAAAGAAGTCTTGACAATAGTAAAGCTAATTCAGTAGAGACTACTTAACAGCATTAATTGCAGCTGTTTATGATATGGAAAGAAAAATTCGAGTGCGAGCAGAGTTTGAAACTACGACCTTCCGATTCTGTACACCGAACGTCTTAACCAATTAGACCATCGCACCCTGCTTACTGCTCTCGAAATACTCTCACTCACAATACTCTCTCTCTCTCTTCTACTCTCTGTTTTTCTTAACATATCAAAAACAGCTGTAATTCCCTACGCAGGGTTTGCGTGTAAAAGTATTTAAAAATTAGCATTAATTGCTTTGTCATAGTGATTACAAATCCAGTGAAGTATGAACTAATTAGCAGACACTGAGATCACCCGTATGTTTGTTGCTGCGCCATTCTTTTAGTATACAGGGTGTAAACAGACCCTTCACGAAACCGTCAAACAAGCATTCTGTACATCAAACTAAGTAACTTTACGCAAAAATTATTGCTGGGGAACAACTTTTTTTTTGGGCTGAAAAATCACGTTTTACGGTAGGACTTGATGGAATGCACTCAAAGCATTGTGTTGATGGATGGATTGAAAAGTACGGGGGTAGTGGAAGTGTTTAAAGTAAAAAATATTAAAAAAAAAAACTTGTGAAAAAGTTAGAACTTTGACCCGCAATATCTTCGTAAGTAGAACGTTCCCAGGTATGGTCTAGGTCAAAAAAATGATCGCAATGACGGGGAGAACAAGTATCTTTCGGCTTCGTTAAGGGTCTATTTACACCCTTTATAGGGTGACTGGTAAATTAGTGACCGATACTTTAACACGTGATTGTACTCATGATAACAAACAACTTTCCCAAAGAAACATTTTTCCTAATACTCATTCACTTTTATAACAATAACACAACAGCGGAGCATTACGGAGTGGGCTTGCGAGCCGCGCGGGTGCTCTGCCTACCCACTGTTGCACGGTACGATAGTATTGAGACAGAACGTCGTCATGCGGCTAACAGCTGATAGGTCACAGGGACGCACGCGCGAATTTCATACGGCCCGCTATTATGTTATTGTGATAAAAGTGAATGTGTACTTATGAATGTGAATGTGTCTTTGTCTTTGTCTTTGTCTTTGATTATGTAATCTAAACTAACATTATTTTTAAGTGTACTTACTAACTAAATTATGGATCGTTGTGTCTGATGCAAATAAATAAATTAAATTAAATTAAATTATTAAAAAAAAAAATTTCTTTGGGAAAGTTGTTTGTTATCATGAGTACAATCACGTGTTTAAGTATCGGTCACTAATTTACCAGTCACCCTATATTATCTGTACCACGTTCGTTTAAAACACGAGCAGTCACGTATAACTCATAAGACTATGAGATATGAGGGAAAAGTCGATGCTCCTGTATCTACCACCTGTGTGTCCACACTTGTGCACGAAATCAGCAATGATGGACTAGTGCTGTGATCGTCTGACTACCAAATCATAGGTACCCAAGACACCTCTGATTCTTGGGATTTATGTGCGTATTGTATAATTATCACTTAATTCGGTGAAGGAAAACATCGTGTGGAAATCAAATCAGCATGCCTGAGACATATTTGTCGACGGCATGTAAAGCTAAGTCAGAGGCTCATGGGCGACATAAAAACTCTGACACCATGTTAGGCAATAGCCACACGATAAACAAAGATTCATTAAGGGATCTATTTATTAACGAGCCTCATAGCATAGCATAGCAGCAGCCTATAATATTCCCACTGCTGGGACACAGGCGTCCTCTCTATGAGAGGGAATGGGCTATAATCCACCACGCGGGCCCAGTGCGGGTTGGTACATGTCACATGTCTTCGAATTTTAGGTTCTAGGACATTCAGTTTTCTCACGATGTTTTTCTTCACCGTTTTGAGAGCAGTGGTGATGAAATAAATTACACAGAGTAATGCGCCTGCCTGGGTTCGAACCCAAGACTTACTGCTCGTAAGTCGGGACCGCCACCACTGGGCCACCGCTGCTCTCATCACATCAGAAGCTAGGTTCCGAAGTTCCGATTAGACGTTTTCTAATTTTAGATGGAAAAGAGCCAGCAAGAAAGCCATTTTTAATGTATTACAATGTATAATAGTAATGAGACTACATTGGATTCCGGGCTACAGTACACCACGCGGGTTGGACCGTTATAAAAATCAATGAAGTAATAGTTCAAAATCAAACATTAAGGACAGCAGCATTGCGCATTGTGCCATTGTGTTACTTTTATGGGACGTCATCCGATTCAGTATTGTATACAAACTTCAATCGACGGTGTTGTCAACGATAATCGATTTTTTTTTCTATTCGTAATCGATTTGTGTTCGGTCCGTCCGTTTGACAGCATGCGGATCGTGTTGCGAAAATTTTTACCGAAGGTTTTCTTTTTCCTTTTGTTTTTTTTTGTTGGTGTGGCTAGTTGAAATATTTGACTGTGTTTTTGTGTGTGTGTTTTTCGTGTTTTGTGCATGATTTTTTAACTGGGCTTTAATGTTTTCAAAATTGTTTTAGTATTTTGTGTAAGTGCTGCAGCGGAGCGCCTTATGCCCAGGAGAGACCCAGTCGTGTAATATTTTTTTAAATTCTGGGTCTTGAGTGTGATTTTCGTTTGTCGTAGTGGAAAATAATTAGGCCCGAAATTTGACATCATAGTTGCGTTATATCCACGAAATATGATCATCCGCGTTGTAATGTTTTTTTTTTAATTTTTCCTTTACAACTAGTAGTGACTAGTGCACATTCATGAAATATAAAACCAGTTAATCATACAACGTAATTTGTACGTAGTTACCTAAATCTAGTCGGTCCAACACAAGCATTACATTGAATAAAAGTACAGAGTTACAAGTTAGCCGCCTGGTTACTTATGTCTTGACAGTACGTGCCAGGATTTTTTCTCGAGCTTGTAATCAAGTCACTTCTTAAAATTTTTTTACGCTGGTGATATGCAAGCGTGTTTCCAAAAAGTTGACCGGTCGTTTTGCTGAAAAGGCGTTTCCTAATCGCTTGTATATACATCCCTAAGGATAAAATTGAACACCGGCTAGACTACGCCACCAAATTAACATTTTGTAATTCCTCCTATAACTAAACCCACTTATTTCCTTGTCAACAGCTGGACACATGGTTCGGGAGGCCGAAGAAGGGTGGGGGGCAGATCGAGCGCGGCTACGACACTGTACCGCGAGGGGCAGAGCCCCGGGCCGAGGACGAAGAGCCCTCGGCCACGGCGGAGTATACCAGCAGGATAGATGCGCTAGATGATACCCAGCTGCAGAGGAGATTTGAGGAGATGCTGGTAAGTCTAATAAATTAGTCCTTGAAACAGCTAAAACTAGAATCTGTTGTTACCCGCTCATCCGCAGCACTGATGCGTCTACTAAGAAATCTTTGACGGATGGTCCGCGCCACGTAAACACAAAAATGTCCTTGTTTTTTTTTGATTGGGAAATTCCTCTTGGATACCCTCAGTCTGGGGCAAGCGGATTGTTATGTCGGACTCTAACCGCCTAAAAACTAAATTTTCCTACTGCTACCATGTGTCGGGGGCCCGGGAAATACAACTATATTCGCGCGCACCCCCGCAAAAATGTCCTTAAAAAGTTCGAACAGCAAGAACCAGAATCTTATGTATTAGACGTTCGTTATATCAGGTCGATGCGGCGTAAATCGAAGCACTTCGACGAACGCAGCTTCAACAGAAACAGACAAACCCGTGAATCATCAGCTTAGTACATCAGAAGGTCTTGAAGTAAAGGACAAACTCCTGTTGTAAGGGATTAAGAGATACAAATGGCAGAAGTGGCGTGCAAAAGTCAGTTAATGCTAGATATGAAGTTCCTTTATAATTAAATGTTGAGGTGGACTTGGAGTAGATCGCTGGAATCGTCTAGATCTTTTTTTCTTGTTGTTAGTGACTAACCTGGTGTCAGTTTCTATGCCGCCCATGGGCCTCTGACTTGGCTTACATGCCGTCGAGAAATATCTCTCAGGCATGTTTGGTTTCCTCACAATGTTTTCCTTCACCGAAGCAAGTGATAATTATACAATACGCATATGAATCCGAAAAATCAGAGGACCCTCTAAATGTGGAAAGTACAGGATTGGTCGCTGTGCCGATGTTTCGGGGAGACTTAAGTCCAGAAGAGTTCGTCTCTCACTTGATTGGAGATGATGATGATTCTACATTTACTTACCAAAATTTTCTCCACTTTGCAGGCGGATATGAATCTCAATGAAGAAAAGAAGGAGCCTTTAAGAAAATATCCGCGCGACCAGAAGAAGAAGATGTTGGTCGCGTATAAGTTTGTTAATACACAGGTTAGTGACGTTGTTGAATCATTTTTTTTACGTCCATGTGTGGTGGAACCCAGGGAAAGTAAAGTTGAAAATTGATATTTAGAAAATATGCAATTTGAGTGTTGGGCTATCCAACAATAAAATAATTTTTCAAATCGAACTAGTAGTTCCTGAGATTAGCGCGTTCAACCAAACAAACAAACTCTTCAGCTTTATAATATTAGTATAGATTAAAGATGTGTACCGGCTTACCTCTTATAAAAATTGACCCTTCGCTACTGCGGGCTACACTGGCATTTCCACCTTGACGTTGACTGTAATACCACAATAACATCTGATGCAGCATTGTTAATGAATGACACATCTTTTTCTATTGTTTGCTTAGGAATGTAAACAAACATACTTGTCTTGTTAAAATTCTTATGCATTACCCAACTGAAGGGAAATATTTTACCTGATTAATCTTTATTTCTAATGAAAGAAAAAAAAATAATTGTCCCAGGGACATGACGTGCATCATACTAAATGACAAAAAAATAAACAATACACTATAAATTCTACAGGATGGAACAAAAAACAGCTTGCACGTCGTTACTGCGACAAGCAGACTACCACTCAGCATGATGCTGTGCTATGGGGGGGCCCACAGCACAGCGCTAGTTTTCAGTGGTCACCCGTGAAAAAACGTACGGAAGCCAAGACAGCATAAATATTTTTTTACATAAATATGAAAATAAAATAAACAGTACTTGGGTTATAATATAAACCAACTACTTCGAGGAAATATAATAAACACGTTACGTATGCGTTTTTATACAGCTTGATACTATACTTTTTTTTTCATTGCACGTTTATAGGAAACAGCTGAATTAAAAAAAAAATCGATGTAAAATTTTGAAATGGGTTTGGGGGTATGGAGAACAGGGTGTAAAGTTCTTCATCCCCCATAGAAAAGGGAGGATCCTCCGACCAGACGGGTGTTATGACTGGTGGGCTACTGCCAGATGGTTGTCATCGGGTTCTCCTATACAACATTAGTTTTAGTATATGCGAAACCTGAAACACGTGTCTAGTATTTTTATGTAAAGAATCTATGAACAAAATTTCAAATAAATCACAAAGTTATAAGCTTGTTCTGTTACCTGGTTGTCCGCACAAAAACGTGCTCACCACGCGGCATAGCCGCGCGCGCGCATCCAACGTCGTCTTGAGCTCATTGATAATAATAATTTGGCAGTAGGTACCCAAATGATTGCGATAGGTACTTAAGGTGGCTCGGTGTCCAACTTGTAACTTTTTTAAAATATATTTGGGACAAAATATAGCATGGTTTAAAAATTATTGGAATCGATTCCATTACTTATTCTGAACAAACTATTCAGGTTTCGCATATACTAAAAATAATGTTGTATAGTCTTAAGTCGCGGATAACTTTACTTGCGCGATGTAGGTTTTAGGTGTATTTCGATGTTTAGTTCATCTTCTGTGTCATAGATGGCGCTGTAGTACATTTTGTTCTATGATGCTGTAATACTCTTTGTAGTGCTGGGTTCAGAAAGATGTACTGAGTACGTGGTATCTGTTTTCAAGTCGGCGTCCCTTTCACACTGTAGAGCGAGACTCATAAGTTAAAACGCTACTGCTGTTTATACGAAAATGAAACTTATTAGCATAACGTTAACTTGCATTTTCATTAAGCGACAATGATCAAGCGTTTCTTACGAATATGCGCAGGTATATTGATTTATCCAAATAATGAATGAATGATGAACTTAAGATTGGTAGTAATATTGAAAATGTTATTACATCGTAATAGCGACCCGCCCCGGTTTCGCACGGGTGCAAAATATACATATAAACCTTCCTCTTGAATCACTCTATCTATTAAAAAAAACCGCATCAAAATCCGTTGCGTAGTTTTAAAGATCTAAGCATACATAGGGACAGACAGACAGCGGGAAGCGACTGTGTTTTATACTATGTAGTGATTTCATAAAATGTTATTGAGAATAATTGTGCAATGAAAATGATTCTCAATAAGAGTACAAAAACACGAAATTATAAGCACTAACAACAATAATTTTCCTTGGTCTTGTTTAGCCATCCAATAACATAAAAAAAACTTATTTTTAACCCCAAAAATTTTCAGGAAGGCCGCTCGAAGTTCGAGAAACCTTCAGACTACGTCGCTTACCTGAACCAGCCGGAACTGTCAGTGGGCAAGCTGCACGGCTGCCTGGAGAACCTCAGGATATCGCTAACCAACAACCCGCTGTCCTGGATCGAGGACTTCGGCACTAAGGGCATCGAGAGCCTGCTCACCACGCTCAACCAGTGTTATACCAAGTGAGTTCATGAAGATCCGTAGCAGACCTAGTAAACACCACCCATGTAAGTCCTCTTCTGGACATAGGCGAATCGCACATGATGGCATAAGCATAACCATAAACAGCCTATAATGTTCCCACTGCTGGGACACAGGCCTCCTCTCTATGAGAGGGAATGGGCTATAATCCACCAAGCGGGCCCAGTGCGGGTTGGTAGATGTCACATGTCTTCGAATTTTTGGTTCTACGACATGCCGGTTTCCTCACGATGTTTTCCTTCACCGTTTTGAGAGCAGTGGTGATGAAATAAATTACACAAAGTAATGCGCCTGCCTGGGTTCGAACCCACGGCTTACTGTTCGAAAGTCGGGGCCGCCACTACTGGGCCACCGCTGCTCTCGTGATGGCATACTCTTATGAATATGAGAATAACTGACTGTGTAACGTCTCTCAGTATTGACCAAATTAATAATAATCGTGTCAGCCAATGGCTGAATTGCCGAGAGCCTCAACTAATATCTGAGGAGGCTCTTGTTAGGTAGCTGGATCAAGGGCTTGATTCAGAAAGCGGTGCTCCTGGACACGGCTCGTATTGTTAGGAGGTTCCTCTCTCTGGAGCCCTGACTGTCGGTAGCTTAGACCCTGTTCCCGATACCGGTGGGCTGCAATTTTTTTATATTTTTAAATGTTTTTTTTAGAGGAATATTCAAAAAAGTTGTGTTTTCCTTTCTCAAATAGTTACTTAATATTCGTCTGATTTCATGCTGCTAGTGGAAGTGGATTTTATCGGTAAGTTTTTGGTGATTTTGGTACACGACTCAATTAATCAATAAATAGTTCACAACACGTTAGTAAGTAGCATCGAGTTTCATGAGTCTGAAAACAATCTAAACTCAACTTTAAACCGGCAGCATTCGGCTGTTTCTTAAATATCATGTTTTAACCCCGAAACTTCTCTATTCCAGCGACTCCCGCTACGACAGAGTCCAGTACGAATGCATCAGATGCCTCTCGGCGATCCTGAACAACACAGTCGGCATCCGCACCATGTTCGAGTGTCGAGAAGCGCTGCCGGTGCTGGCCAGGAGTCTGGATGCTAGGAAGCCGCACTGCGCTTTAGAGGCCGCCAAGGTAAGTCACCTTCTGATGTCACCCTCTGTGTCCCACTCCTGATGTCACAGGTGCTCTGTGTTTCGTGTCACGTGTCTCTCTCTGAGTCATATCCCAGCGTCACCTCTCGGAGTCACCCTGTGTGTCAATGTCCTTCTGTGTCACCTGTCATGCCCCGTGTCATCCATCACCTGATGTCAACCCTTACGTCATTTCTCGATGTCGTAAGTAAGTGTTTAACATCACGCTCTAATGGTTCTTGGGGATATTAGAGGTCAAAGTTCCAACTTTTTCATAAGCGCTGACGCGGAGTCTGGATGCTAGTCAGCCACGGTTAGATAGGGAAGCCTCCAAGATTTAGATATCGCCAAGATAAGGGACATCCAGTCTTTGTCTCTTTTCCCGAGGTCACCACCCGATGTCACGACCCGGCGTCACCCTCTGTGTGTCACCTCCCTATGTCATTTTCCTGTGACACTTACTTACGTCACCTCAGCTCTCTAAATCAATTTTGTGATACATCCTGAATTTACATGAATTTAAAACAAATATCAACTTGTTAGTGTAATAATTTTGAATGCAATACAGCTGTAGTATTTACCCACATAAAGGGTGTAAATAGACCCTTAACATAAACGAAAGGCACTTGTTCTCCCCGTCACGGCGATCATTTTTTTGTTCTAGACCTTACCTGGGAACCTTCTAGTTACGGAGATATTGGGCGTCAAGTTCCAACTTTTTCACAAGTTTTTTTTTAAATACATGTTTTTAATGTAAGATTTTTACTTTACACACCTCCACGACCCGTACTATTCAATCCATTCATCAGCACAATGCTATGAGTGCTTTCCATCGAGTCCTACAGTAAAACGTGATTTTTCACCCAAAAAATAAGTCGATTCCCAACAATAATTTTTTCGTAAAGTTACTTAGCTTGATGTACAGAATGCTTGGTTGACGGATATGTGAAGGGTCTGTTTACACCCGGTATATTGCACTTGCAGTATTTGCAGCTAAGTGCACATACAGATAGGTCTAAATATTAACCCATAACCTTTATTTTCCAGGTGCTAGCCGCAATATGCCTCATCCCCAACGGCCACGAGAAGGTTCTAGAAGCCATCACGATGGCGGGTGAGTCCAGTCGGAAGCCTCGACTGCTGCCCATCATTGAGGGTCTGGAGACCAAGACGCCAGAGAGTTTGAAGGTAACATACTTTTATTTAAAAAAATATGCTTAGATGGTTGAGAGGATAAATAAAAGGCGACGTAAATAAGATTACTTTTGTTTGTCAATTTTCGTTGGCGTTTCCAAATGAAGGGTAAAGGCAAATAACAGGGAATGTCACATTTTTTGTATTATGGTAATTGCATTCCCAATCACTCGTTTTTATAAATACTCAACAGATCTCGCTAAAAATACGTTTTTATCTATGCCTAAAGCGAAAAGAACTGGGAACTTCCAAACTTTAATTTGCTTTTTTCTCATAATCGATTCATTAGGACATACCCTATTCTTTGCCTGCACCCTTCAAATGTAAGTGGAAACGCTGGGACAGGATGCCCTAGAGGGCTTGGAAGGACATGCACGGACCTTAATGGAGATGTTCTTCAGAACGGTCAGGTGCCTCGTACTCGCAACCGGCGTGCGTGTATGACCGTGGTCGAATCAAAAGCTGCACGTTACGCTGTTGGTCCTTTTGATTTCCATTCGTAGATCTTCGAAAGTCGTTATGGCTAGTTATTAACTCGGAATTCTGACAATCAGTATTGCCGAAGAGTATCGTTTTGCGCAGTGGCTGGCAGAAAGCCTCGCCTTCTGCTTATCATTGTGGGTCTGGAGATTAAGACACCAGAGAGTGATAACACTCAAATCATCAACTGCTTGTCTTTTCCCAACAATGTTGGGGTCGGCTTCCAGCCTATAGCAGCAGAATACCAATATTTTACGTGGGGCGGCTGCCTATCTGACCTCCACAGCCTAGTTAGTACTGGGTAATACGGTACCCCTTGGTAAGACTGGTTGTCAGACTTTCGAGCTTCTGACTAACTGTAACGAATTTCGAAGATCTACGAACGAAAGACCCAAAATTCATTATATATATACAAGCCACATGCAATTGTATACTCTTTTCATAACCTAATAAGACTGACAATTCCTTATAAATATTCCAGACAGGCTGCATGCAACTGATGAACGCTATCATAACGGAACCTGAAGAGTTAGAATTCAGATTACATCTCCGCAGCGAGTTTATGAGAACTGGACTCTATGATTGGATCGGTAAGGTTTATTTTATTTTTCTACGATATTGGCCATTCATATAATCATATCGATAGAGTATAGCTTTGAACTAGCCTAGTCTGTATCTGCAAACTTGAACATTTTGTTAAAATTATCATAGAAGGTAAATTCGCCCCTTCAATAGAATTAATAAGGGGATGAAAGTTTACTAGGGGCGTCGTCATTATTGAAAATGCAAAAATGAGATAAACATATTTTTTTCACAAATTATTTAACATGTTCTAATAAAGACGGCACGGTTGGCGCAGTGGCTGAGCGATTGGCTGCTGCGCTACGTGTCGCGGGTTCGATCCCCGCACGGAACAAATATTTATACGGCCTACAGGTAGTTGTTCCGGGTCTGGCTGTTTGTGTATGTGAGTTTAAATGTTTGTAAACAGGAAAAATTCCTAGTGTGGGGTTTTTTTTTTAAAAAAAAAACGATGTTTCTATGAGCTCCTTGGTGTAAAATTCCTTTTTTTTTAAATATCATAATATTTTTGGCTCACTAGGGTAGAGTCAGTGTAGGTATAATAATTTCTGAGTTCTAATGGCTTGTTCCCTCTTACAGATGAGCTCCGCGCGGGCGCGGAAGGCGCGCGACAGATCCAGATGAATGTCTTTGATACACACGCCGCGGCCGACCAGGACGAGTTCCTGGCTAAGTTTGATGACGTCAGGTAAGCTATAACTCGCCTTCGGTTTATCCAAAAATAAAATAAAAAGGTTAATTGGTAAATTAAAAGGTTAATTGGTATTTTGCCCAATAATGTAAATACATGATTCTGCACTGACACCGATGATATGATCAAGTCAGCCAGTTGCAGTACTTGCAGTTGGCTGGCCATATCTGTCCCAACCGATAGCCGATGGCACAGTCCTGAAGAGTGTGGAGAGGACGGCTTCCAGCTGGCCCGACGAGCTGCCATGTTGCGCCCGGACGCCAGCATATTGCAGCGTAGACGAGACGTTCTGTCATTGGTCGAATCTTGCACATCTCTCCGATCCGCTCGGCTCGTCTTCGCTTTGGTGGAGGCCGGGTCTAATACGTTACCCCAATAATAATGTAATTCATCTGACGTAATTTTGGCCCCTCTTGTTATACTACTCCTATTTCTTATACACCGTGACTTTTTAGTCATCTTACAAAGGTCGTTCACTCAATGTACCCGACATAAAATAGCTCTAGGCGCGATTTTTTTTTTGTCTTCCATTATAGGTACAAATAAAAATAATATATAATAATGAAAAATTAGAATAAAATTATGAAACATCCTGTTAATGATGTTTACGTGTCAAACGATCATCGCTCGCAACAGTGTGTTTTAACTATGTCATGCGTCATAATACGGAATAATATTATTATTTTTAAATTATTAAAATCTCATAAATACCTATTTTTTTTTTATTAATGTTTAGTATTCATTGGATACATAAAGTAGGCTGCCGTTGTAAAACGACTAAAAAGTCACGGTGTATGTGACTATCTGACAAAATATTTCTTTTTCCATATTTTCAGAGTGGACTTCCACGACGTGAACGAATGCTTCGAGCTCGTCAAGAACCTGGTGATGGACACGCCGGCCGAGCCTTACTTGTTGTCAATATTACAGCATTTACTGTTCATCAGAGATGATGAGTTGATCAGGTGAGATATAAGCATTAGTCTTCTAATAAAGATAATAAGACCCTTAACATAACCGAAAGGCACTTGTTCTCCCCGTCTTTTGCGATCATTTTTTTGTTCTAGACCATACCTGGCAACCTTCTAGTTACGGAGATATTAGGGATCAAAGTTCCGACTTTTTCACAAGTTTTTTTTTTAAGTACATGTTTTTAATGTAAGATTTTTACTTGACACACCTCCACGACCCCCGTACTTCCATCATCACAATGATTTGAGTGCTTTCCATCGAGTCCTACCGTAAAACGTGATTTTTCACCCCAAAAAAAAAGTCGATTCCTAGCAATAATTTTTGCGTAGAGTTACTTAGTTTGATGTACAGAATGCTTGGTTGACGGCTTCGTGAAGGGTCTAAAGTGGAAGGGACACCGACGCTAAAACGGTTACCACGTATTCAGTATATCATTCTGAACCCCACGATATAGAAACATTTCATCGGTAATTTGATATTAGCTGTTCGGTACATGTCCATTCATGTGGTTTAGTTTTATTATCGGGAATTTGTCAGGAGTCTGGTTTGTTGCCTTAGTCAGGCGCACCCCCTATTACATGGGGTTTAACGTGGGCGTACCATCCACCTCTGCTTACCTCTTATGTGAATAAAAGCGTGATATTCATTATTATCGGAGCAGTGGCCCAGTGGTGGCGGTCCCGACTTACGAGCAGTAAGTCGTTGGTTCGAACCCAGGCAGGCGCATTACTTTGTGTCATTTATTTCATCACCACTGCTCTCAAAACGGTGAAGAAAAACATCGTGAGGAAACTGGCATGTCCTAGAACCAAAAAATTCGAAGACATGTGACATCTACCAACCCGCACTGGGCCCGCGTGGTGGATTATAGCCCATTCCTTCTCACAGAGAGGAGGCCTGTGTCCCAGCAGTGGGAACATTATAGGCTGATTATGCTATGTTATGCTTATGCTTTTATTAATTATTATTATTTTTACTTTCAGGCCAGCATACTACAAGCTTGTAGAAGAATGTATAACACAGATAGTGTTGCACAAAAACGGGTATGATCCGGATTTCAGAGCGACGCAGAGGTTCAACATAGACGTGCAACCGCTTATAGATGGACTTATAGGTATGTAGTTTCCATAGATTTATGATTTTTTTTTATTCTACAGAGTGTATCAGGAACTTCCAAACGACAAAATCCGGAGAAGTACGAAGGTCTTCGATATTAGAGATAGAGTTATGGAACTCGAAGTTGGGCAGGGCACCTAGCAAGGCGCGGTGATGGCAGCTGGAGTAAGGCTGTGACTGAGTGGCGTCCAAGGAATGGAAAGAGAATTGTTAGTCGTCCGGCAGCGAGATGGGCAGACGACATTGTTCCCATTGCGGGAACATCCTGGATGAGGCTGGCACATGAACGTGGCAAAAGAAAATGTATCATTGATCGCTTGAAGATTAACGTTGTCTAGTCTACACTATTCCAATAGTGTTAGAAATAGCATATTCAAACGATCATAACACATAATCAACTTATAACGATACCACTGTTAGGACACAGGCCTCTCCTTTAGGAGGAGGGGTGGGGTGAGGATGTCATTCGAGCTCGTGCCATAGACAGTTATCTCATTTTTATCTCTATTTCTGTTGTGATTTAGTTCATTATCAAGTTTGCTTGATAATTTTACTGCGCAGTGCGCTCTGATGGTTGGGCGTTTATAAACGTACACCTTGAAATAGAATTTCAACCTCAAAACTAACAGATTTTTCTAGCTCCGATATACGTAGTTCAAATCAAGAATTTAATAATTTTACAAATAGTAATAACTAACATCATACCATCTTTGCTAAAAATCGTTAAACAAAGAACCAGATTATTGATCTAAAAAACTCCTACAACTAAAACCTTTTAAAAAATTACAGAAAAATCACGAGCAGAAGAAGAAAAAAAAGTAGAAGAGCTAAGAACGAAATTAGAAGCCGCCATCTCAGCGAGACAGGAAGCTGAAGCGAGAGCGGCCAGTCTAGAAGAGCGGTTGAAGAACTCTGCCGCGAATACAGGGCCGGGCGGAGTCACGCACGGGAATATCGCTGCTATTGCCAAGGTGAGAAGAACCATTTTAGACTACTAGCTGTTGCCCGCGACCTACGTTCGCATGAAATTATTAAAAATATATGGCACTTCCATATTTGAATCGGATTTTGCTAGCAACCGTTACCGTTTTTTTTTTGCATGGAACCCTAATCTATTCTAATATAAAAGTCTGTACAACATCAGCTATTTGTCAGTGAAAGTCCCGTCAAAAATTGAAAAAAATGTGTTTTTGTTATAAGTGCCGTATATATTTTCATTCATTAAATATGTTTTTTACGCAAACCCTGCGTAGGGAATTACAGCTGTTTTTGATATGGAAAGAAACTTGCACTCGAATTTTTCTTTCCATATCAAAAACAGCTGATATTTTCATTCATTTTTATGCATCAGTAAAAAACTGGTATTTTAATATTACAAACAGACACTTCAATTTTCTTTATTTGTAGATAGTTGTATAGCCTTGCCGTGTGTACTGCCTCATACGAGCCATTTCAGGAACTGTCAAGAAGAGTGTGGATTTATCAATTTTTTTCTTGTACCCTTAGGCGATAGGCAGCCCCGGCGGGCCCGCGCCGCCCCCCCCGCCCCCCATGCCCGGAGGTGAGTGCTACTGCCACTGTTTTAAAACTACTCATTTATTTCACGATTATATAGGGTTTTTATTCATAAACGCTACCTTAAGAGGAGCTCGTGGCTAAATAATAACAGCCGCTCGGGTCGATCTTTAGGTTAAGCCGTGCTTACCTAGGTTGGTCTGTAGATGGGTGACCGCCCATTACATACCGTGTTTCCTCCGTGCCTCGGAAAGCACGTTAAGCCGTTGGTCCCTGCTGTCATCTGTAGATTTTTGACAGTCGTTACAGGTAGTCAGTGGCCCTTAGTCTGACAAACTGACAACCAGTCTTACCAAGGGGTATCGTATTACCCAGTACTAAATGGGTTGTGGAGGTCAGATAGGCAGTCGCTCCATGTAAAATACTGGTATTCAGCTGCATCCGGAAGCCGACCCCAACAAACTTGGGAAAAGGCTAGGCAGATAATGCTACCTTAAGAGACAACATGGCCTGCGAGGAATTTGAAAAATAGGTACTTGAAAAAACTATTGCCGTCGCGCTGCGTCAGGCCTGCTCCCGTAGAGTGCGATAGGGACAGCTGTAGCTCAGACCGATTACATCACAAAATGTTTGACGAGATAGAGGTTTCGTATTCCTCTTTTCTCCTTGAAAACTGAACCGATTCAATTATTTTATATTAATTTTTTTAGAAAGTGTATGTCTAGGTACCTATCAATTTCATTTTTATCATAAAAACTTTTCGTATTTTTCGGATAGTCATCTAATCACGACCGTAAGAATGGGGGGCATTTTTTTATTATTGTTTAATACTAAAAAAATCGTCGTTCTTTTTTTACTTATTAGTTGCTGAAAAATAGGAAATAACAGGGACGTGTCTATAGTAGATCCTTGATTTTATGAAAAAAAAAAAACATTAAATATACATTTGTAGGGAAAATCGCAGCCCCTGTTCTCTCTTAAGTTAATGATCAACATCTGTTTTACTATATACGGTCTAACTATTCATACACGAAACATTTCAAGGGATTTTTTTTTAATCGGAGTTAATTTTTTTACAAAAAATAAATAATTTAAAATTAATTGACCCACAAAATAAATACTGGCTCCTTATTTTTAAGCATCCATTACGGTAGTTTACTACGTCGTATTTACCTACTGTCATTGTTAGAATATGGGAGTAAAGGTTTTATGCAAAAAGTCTCAAAAAAATGTAGAATTATAACAATTTTGTAAAAAAAAACACTGATAATTTTTTTTTCGTTGCTATGACATGTGACATCTACAAACCCGCACTGGGCCCGCGTGGTAGATTATAGCCCATTCCCTCTCATAGAGAGGAGGCCTGCGTCCCAGCAGTGGGAACATTAATAGGCTGATTATGCTTATGCTTGCTATGACCACTTTACGACTTATAGAAGATACTCTTAAAATATTTCTTGTATGAAAAGATAGACCTTATATATTAGACGTCTAAATATTAATTTTAAGCAGCGTTCATGGTTATAGGTACTCCTCATTTCAATTTGTTTTTCAATTTTTCCAAATTTGTTTTTATTTCAAATTTGAATTGTGTTATGGGCAACTTCTTTCGAGGTTTTTTGTAATTAATTACATCACCACTGCTCTCAAAACGGTGAAGGAAAATATCGAGAGTAAAACCAGCATGTACAATGTACATCCTAGAACCAATATTTGAAGACATTTGACATCTACCAAGAAGGAGCTCGTGGCAATATTATAACAGCCTCTCGGGTCTATCTCTATGTTAATCCGCGCTTGCCTAGGTTGGTCCGTGGATGGGTGACCACTCATTACATACCGAGTTTATTCCGTGCCTCGGAAAGCACATTAAGACGTTGGTTCCGGCTGTCAATTGTAGATTTTTGACAGTCGTTACAGTCAGTGGCCCGAAAGTCTAATATAGCACATAGACTATCTTTTTATCTAGGAAGTGCGATCCGTGGGCGATTCCCGAACTCCAAGCGGGCAAAGCCGTGGGCATAAACTCACGACTTTATACCCATGGTAGTAGGCAGAGACTACAGAAAGCCACCTGCTACCATCCTTTTTTGTAGCATAAAGAAACCAATATTACCTCAACACAGACGTTGCCCATAACTCTTCACTTTCAACCACGAATGCCCTCTCTCTCTTGCACACGCATGTCACTATACCTGTCTCTCTCTGGTGTGGTTCATAGGGTTCGCGCCGCTGCCCCCGCCCATGCCGATGCAAGGTTTGTTTATCTCTGTCTTACTACATTACACCAGTAGCCTAATAGTTAGGGACAGCCCTCCACAGACTGATGGGGTGAATTCAGTATATCATACTAATCTTAGTATACCGGTACAAGAAATTATTTCAGGAACGTTATGGGAATCCAATAAACTTGATTTGTTTTATTTCCTCATACGCAATGTATCATTACCGTGGCAAAACACACTGCAAGCGCGACGACGAGTTCGATGAACTCTGTAGCTGATTTCACGCGTCGTTCTTTAGAGTATTTCAACATCCATTGTTGGTTTTTAGATTATTTACATAAATTAAGTGCGAGTACTGCGTACAGAGAATTAATTTTACATTAAACTATAGGAATAGTAACTGAAAAACGATAAAATAAAAATTTCTGATAAAAATTCCGGTGGAATATGATTCAAAATAAGGAGCTGAATGCACCCTGTCAGTTTGTGGAGGGCTGTCCCTTACACCATGTATTTTTGGGATTACTGAGAATTAGGTAGTAATATTATGTAGAATGCCTTGTGGCATTAAATCCGGCTATGTATCACTATTGTACATGAAGTTTAAATAAATAAATAAAATAAAGTACAAAAAAAATGTAAACAGGGTGGAAGGGAGCTTACACGGTTATCACGTATTCAGTACATCATTCTGAACCCTGTACATAGAAAATTTTCTACTGTTTCCTACAAAATTGCAATACCTACACAGTCAAAATGTATGGAACAGCTGATTTTTTTTTTAAATAACCGAAGAACAATTTCTGAACCCCTCCACATAGGAGGGGTTAGCGTCGGTGTTCCTTCCACCCCGTATTTTTCGGTTACTGGGAATTAGGTAGTAATAATATATTATATTAGCAAAAAAAAAAGGACAAAATATTGTATATTTTGCGACTGGGTCTAAGTTAGAAACGAAATGCATGGCTTTCGCGGCAATTCGCATGCAACTTTATAATTTTATTAATTTTCAACTTTCGGTCATAAAGCATATTATTATAAGGACGGATTTAATAAGTTGGCGAAATTTCATAAATGTGGTATTGGTAGCAATCAGGAAAACTGCCAATCTTGGAAGACATTGGTAGCGCGTGTAAAGTATGATTTTGATAAACAATTCTTTTTTTCTGCCACGTTGGTCTAGTGGTCCTGGGTTCGATTTCCGGTTCGGGGAAAGTGTTATTGGGGTTTATCCATCAGAAATTACTCAGTAGCAGCCCCGGAGTCTGGACTTATGACCGGTTGATGGCAATAAGCTAGCCCCCTATTACATGAGACTTAAACATAACTGGCGAAATGTAGGTGTACTATAAGGTACACTTCTACCTAATCCGTCGGGAATGACAGGCGTGATGTTATAATACATAATTCTTTTCTGCATCGCCATCTTCAAGTTTGTAAAGTTTCGCCAACAATTTATTTTAACATAGCCATCTTCTAGTTTGTAAAGTTTCGCCAACAATTTTTTCAAATAGTTTTCTAAGTATGCCACTGACTCGCATGTTACACACTATAACACAGGGTGGTTGTGTTTCTAGGTGGCTTTGCCGCCCCCCCACCGCCCCCCATGCCTTCAGGTATGTGCGTAATTACTACGTAGTTGTGTTTGTTTGTGGGTGTTGGGAGAATATGGATAGGTATCAGTGGCGAAGGTTCCATAGAACTCGATTCCTACCGGCTTCACTTTGCAAAATGCCACAGTCAGTATTCTATAGACAAATAATATAATCACATTAAAGATATGTACTCCGGCTTACCTCTTACAAAAATTGACCCTTCGCTTCTGATAGGTATACAGTGGGTCGGCTCCACAGCATGTATCAGAAACGTGTGGTACAGACCATTTTAGGTGCAAGCGCCAGCATAGCCCGCGAAATTCAAATTTTCTTAGTTTTTTGCAAGTCAGTGTCAGAATGTTGAATAAAAACATGATTTGCGAGCGTAACACGTATGCAGATACAGAATTATAATCATTAAAATCATCAATACAACCCTCGGAGTTCATTTATTGAATGACTATTTCATGAAAAAAAAAAACGAAATGTAAGAAAATTTGAATTTCGCGGCTATCCTGGCGCCCTCTTAACTACAGCACCCTCCTGAAAATGTCTTTCAAGGGCCACAAGATCCTTGTACCATTGGAGCTGGTTTGTCAAGCTTTTTTGTGGGTGTTGGGCGGAAATAGATATACATTGGGTAGTTTCTATAAAATGTATACATACATATGTAGAAAGAAGGACAAAAGATTTATAGAGCGAATGATTATACAACATTAGTTTTAGTATAATATGCGAAACCTGAAACACGTGTCTAGTATTTTTATGTAAAGAATCTATGTACAAAATTTCAAAACGGTATCATGAAAAATCACAAAGTTATAAGCTTGTTCTGTTACCTGGTTGTTCGCACAAAAACGTGGCAACCACGCGGCGCACCTCCAGCGTCGTCTTGAGCTCATTGATAATAATAATTTAGCAGTAGGTACCTAAATGATTAAGATAGGTACTCAGTGTCGCCGCTCGGTGTCCAACTTGTAGTCTTTTTAAATAATTTTGGGACAAAATATAACATGGTTTAAAAATTATTGGAATCGATTCAGTTACTTATTATGAACAAATTATATTCAGGTTTCGCATATACGAAAAATAATGTTGTATACACATTGCTACAAGCGACTGTCACCAAGCGTATTACACGAATATGAACATTAACGTAATACAGATAAAGTTCATTTTTAAATTCTATTGCAATTAGCGTGACTTTTGTCAAAGCTCGCTTTATAAATCTCAGCCATAGAGCCTGTAGTATTCGGTTTTCAAAAAATTTCATTATCTACGGGGTTGTGTTTCTAGGTGGCTCTATCGCCCTTCCATCCCGCCCCACGCTATCAGGTACGACGTTGTCATGGTAACACGTAGTTAGAGTGTACCTCGTATAACATAATTATGTCTTTGTTTATAAATCTTTAGTGGGTGTCGGACTAGTTATACAGGGTGACTGGTAAATAGTGACCGATATTTAAACCCGTGATTATACTCACGATAACAAACAACTTTCCCAAAGAAACATTTTTTTTATACCTACTCGTTCACTTTTATCACAATAACACAATCAGCTGTTAGTCACGTGACGCCGTTCTGTCTCCCTCTGTGGTCTGCCTGCCCACTGTTGCAAGGTACGATAGTAATGAGACAGAACGGCGCCACGTGGCTAACAGCTGATAGGTCACAGGCGCGCGCGCGCGAATTTCATACGGCTGTTGTGTTATTGTGATAAAAGTGAACGATTAGGTAAAAAAAAAATTTTTTTTTTTGGGAAAGTTGTTTGTTATCATGAGTATAATCACGTGTTTAAATATCGGTCACTATTTACCAGTCACCCTATATAACATTGTCTTTTATTTACGGTGATATTTCGTGATTTCCGGACTATACACGGTGGAAGACACACCGACGCAGAAATGGTTATCACGTACTCAGTACCTCAATCTGAACCCATAACATAGAAATTTTTCAAAGGTGATTTTAAAATGCATTTGCTGTTGCATACATTTTGAACGTGTAGCTATTACAATTTTGAGGGAAACAGCTGATTTAAAAAACAATTCTTCTTCTTCTTCCTCGTTTCCTCATGACTGAGGGTCGTGACCACATGAGGTCATTGCTTTTTCCACCAACGCTCTCCATGCTTGACGATTTTCGGCCATGAAGACAGATGCCTGGAAATTCCCTCTACAGACTTCCTTTATGTGGTGATCTTCCACAGCCCCTTTTTCCTTCCACGTTACCAGCCACAATAAGCTTCTCCAAGCTATCTGGCTCCCTCCTTGACGTGTCCGAAGTACTGTAGGAGTCGTTTCATGCAGATGGTCGATAGGCGAGATCTAACTTTCAATTCGTTCAGAATCGAGGCGATTGTGCGGCGCGCCGTCCAGGGAATGCCTAACATTTTGCGCCAGCACCACATTTCGAACGCATCAATTCTGTTACGAATGCGTGCTTTCAGTGTTCAGGTTTCAGAAGCGTACAAAAAGATCAGGATCCGCACTAACAAAAAACAATTACTGATGGAAAATTTCTATATGGGGGTGTTCAGTATGATGTACTGAATAGGTCGTAACCGTTGTGCGTCGGTGTCCGTTCCACCGACTCAAATAGTGACTGAAATAATAATGGACATCATTGACACGTCGAAGAAGGAGTCGCACACAAGATTATGTCACTACCTACCACGATATAAAGCTCATATTTCAACGCTTTACTTTGAGTCGAGTGTTAGCGAGCGACAACCAAAATAACATCTTTTGTATATCTCTAGGAAGCTATGTGAATAAATACCGGAAACATGTCAGTTCTACGGCGAACGCTAATAGGATGACATTTCGTATGTTTACTTTTAAATAGTTTAAAGTCGAGTAGTTTTACTGGTACAAGTATAGTAACATTAAGGGTGTAGCGCCAGGGTGGCCCGCGAATTTCATTTTTTTTTAGGTTTTTTGCAATTAGAAGGTCAGTGTCAGGTTGTAGGTTGTATGTTGATTAAAAATCAAAATCAAAGCATTTATTTCAAGTAGGCCAGTTACAGGCACTTTTGAATCGTCGAAACAAAGACAACAATGAAATATAGCTACAGTCCCAGTCACAGAGCACGAAAACTGTGAAAAAAAATCTACTGTAGTTGCCCATTCCCTAACGTAGATCTCTATGGAGAAGAACGGGCAAGAATAAAGTATGATTCACGGCCGTAACAAATATGGCTCTACACAGACTTTATAAAAATTAAGACGGTTTTTGGGGCATAGTTCTTAAATTAAGATTTTTATAAACTTCTGTCTTGATTAATAAATAAATAGTAATTAAAATCATCAATACCACCCTCTTAGTTCATATAATCTCTTTAAATTACCTTTTCATGAAATAGTCTTTCAATGGGATTTAAATAATAATGAACTGAGAGGTTTATATTAAAAGTTTGTATTTTGCGAGCTACCCTATCGCTTCCCCCTTAAGGGTAACAAAAACCAGGTTTTATAAGTCTGAAGGTTTTCTATAGTTGCTGCCAGTTAAGATGGCAATAGCGGTCATTGAACCACATACATTTATTAAATCTCTTCTTTTAAAAAACGTATACAAACCTGTTAATAGCCCCTGAATTGACATTGATTGTGATCCTGAACATTAACAGAAGAAACGATAAGTACACGGTTTATGGTTTCAGTTCGTGTTAAAAGATATCAGGGAAAGGGCAATGACCGCTATTGCCATCTTAACTGGCAACAACTATAGTGTATTGAACTTTGTAGTATTATTTGTTCGTATGGTGTAGACTTAAATTTTGTTATAATGTGGGTATTTATAACATTAGTGTTTGTTGTAGATTGTTTGTGTTTCAATTTCATGTAACTATGTAGTACCTATTTGTAAGAAATTTAACTTAATCGTTAATCATGATTCAATCTGATGATCAACACTTTATTCTAGTGAAGTGTGCAGATTCACAGTATAGTGAATCCATTAGCTTTGAATTTTTCAATTCTACATTTTGATACATACAAGATAAATCAAAATTTAACGTCATTCTTTTACTCGAAATGAAAGTTCATACGTTTCATTTCAAGTAAAAGATGTTTAATGAAAGCTAGCTAGCAATTTACTGGCTACTTTGAAAATAGTACCGTGTTCACATTCTTTAAAGTAGAAAATTGAACGAATATCGACGCGGACATCAAACGTCGCTTTGCGCCTGCTCGCTACTCGATCACACACCTTTATGCAGTGGTAATAAGGTACTATTTTTAATGCAGGGATGTTACTATGCCGTCTTAAAGTAGGAGTAACTCCAGTGTGGGAAAGAGACAGAGCTATACACGTCGTCTAGCGCCATCTCTTTCCCACACTGGAATTACTCCTGCTTTAAGACGTCATGGGGGCCTACCACCAGCTAGTAAATTGCTCGGGTATATTTTCGTTCTGGTTGTACGAACTATAAGGGAAACGTTTGAAGGCAGCATTTGATTCCACAGTTACTAGTTACTCATCCTTCTGTCCCCCCTCAGTAGGTGGAGGTCCCCCGCCGCCCCCACCGCCCCCGATGCCGGGTGGACCGCGCGGCCCCCCGCCGCCCCCCATGCCGGGTATGGGTGGGGGCCCGCCGCCCCCGCCGCCTATGATGGGAGGCCCACGGCCGCCGCCGCCACCTGGTGGGTTCATGATGCCTAGGATGGTGAGTTGAAACATTACAAAATCCGAAGAATTTATTTGAAATACACCCGTGACTGGCACTTTTGATTGTCAAAAAAAAAAATACAAGTCTGCTTAAGAACCTCCTCATTTTTTTTTCGTCGGTTAAAAATAAGCTACCAACAGTTCAGCCACAGATATAAAATAACTGTGAATGGGCTGTAGTTGCCCATTCCAAAGCGTAGAGCACATGGAGAAGAATGGGCAAGACACTTCATGGTTCACTTAAAGTTAAAGATATTACACAAACACATGACACCGTAGAGGTCTGCCCCGCTTGGGCGGAGCACCGCCGTGTCCTTGTAGCGGCGATTGGCGGCGGCGATCTCTCGCGTCCGGCCCTGGTTCAAGCCATGGTCCGGAGCGAGAGGGAATGGGAAGCCGTCACCACCTTCTGTGAAGCAGTCATGCTAGTGAAGGAGGTGGCAGGACGTGAGAGGGAAAGAACCTCACGTCCCAGCCGCCGCGGGAGACGCCCTGGGCGTCGGGGGTCACGTGGTGGCTCCCGGCCACCGTAGGCGCGGGCCTGTGGACGGCGAGTTGTGGGCTAGCTCGCCGTCCGGCCGTCTTATGACGACAGGCCGTGTCGACGGCGCGTTCGTGTTCCACGCCCGCCTCAAAGAGATGTCAGCAACCGAGTAGGGGTCCGCATGGGCCGATGCCTGCCAGAGCTGCGGGACTGTTCGAAAAAGACACCGTGGCCCTGGAACACAAAGGGCAAAGAAGGAACATGGATGGGTTTTAGTCAGTACAAGTCTGACACTCCCTTCCGCTCCGCCCAGAGTGGGGAAGGGGTCATTTGATGATTTCCCATCCAAAAAAAAAAATAAAAATTCATGAGACACACACACACACGTGCACGCACACACACAACACACACACAACAAACACAACCATACACAAACACACCACACACACTACACACAAGCAACAAAAGTAACACTATTGTTGCTTCTATATGTAAGCATAATATGGAAAGATAAGTCGAGAGGTGGCCCAGCAGTGGGAACGTTATAAGCTTATTATGTTACGTTAAACTATGGCTTAAAATAATAAAAGCCAAAAAGTAAAAAAGAAAACCTGAAACCTTAAAACAGAACTTGCTTAACTCTGTTCATATTATTTTCTAGCCCGTTCCCGACGTGCTACCTTACGGCCTGAAACCCAAGAAGAAGTGGGAGTTGGAGGGACCTCTCAAACGTGCCAACTGGAAGACTATCGTGCCGGCGAAAATGTCTGAGAAGGCATTCTGGGTGAACGTAAGATACTGATATAATTTTTGTCAGCAAATTTTTTTCTGATTAATTTCGTTGCGGGATCCAGGGGGGTTACCATGACGTCTTTAATAATTCCAGTGTGGGAAAGAGACAGAGCTATACAGGTCGTCTAGCGCCATCTCTTTCCCACACGGGAATTACTTGGACGTCATGGTAGGCCACCATGACAGTCAATATGTTTCTCTGGGACTTCGTCGAGCTTCATTGTCTCGGCGCTTTTCTGGTGGTCGCCGCTGTTGATTCTGGCGCACAGGAGTAGCAGTGGTTTGGTGTGGCCGGCTTGTCTAATAATAAAAAAAATACTGATATTAATGTAGCTGTAATGGATGTTAAAAGACCCTCGATGAAGCGGAAGGGCACTTGTTCTCCCCGTCATTGTGATATTTTTTTTTGTTCTGGACCATACTTGGGAACCTTCTAGTTACGGAGATATTGAAAGTCAAAGTTCCAACATTTCACAAGTTTTTTTTTATTGTAAATTTTACTTTAAAAACCTCCATGACGCCTGCACCATTCAATGCATCCATCAGCACAATGTTTTGAGACCGGTACATTGAGTCTTACCGTAAAACGTGATATTTCACCCCAAAAAAAAGTCGTTTCTCAGCAATAATTTTTGCGTAAAGTTACTTAGTTTGATGTACAGAATGCTTGATTGACGGCTTCGTGAAGTGTCCGTTTACACCTAGTATACTTTTGTCAAAAGTGGTGTGACGATCTGATCTTGTTTGCGGGGCGAACATGACCTGATGTCGCACAGGACAGAGAGGTTTGGATGGAGAAAGGAGAGGCCTTAGCCCAGCAGTGGGACACTCAAAAAAACTAACAAAAAAATAATTGTCATAACTCAAGTGGAGTAAACAAGGTCTTACAAATCTTGTGTGAAAAATATGTTCCTTCTTAAAGTAATATTTTACTTGCAGGTCCAAGAAGACAAGTTAGCGTCTCCGGATATCTTAAGTGGTTTAGCACTCAAGTTCTCAAGTAAACCAGTCACGAAGAAGAATGAAGATGCTGTTGATAAGTAAGTCAAAATGGCATTTATTTAAGTTTTTTTTTAAGATTTCTATGTTAAGATCAGTCACATAGTCGAACTTCTTTGACTTTATTAGTAAGTGACTAAATAAATAAAAAAATATTTTATTATTTTAAAATGAAAGAAACAACAGTAAGTTTTTTTTATTTTTATTTAAAAAAAAAAACGTTGCCCCACACTAGGAATTTCTCCTGTAGCGTGGGTGCGCTTACAAACATTTAAATTCACATACATAAACAGCCAGACCCGGAACAACTATCTGTAGGCCATATAAATATATGTTCCGTGCGGGATCGAACCCGCGACACGCAATGCAGCAGTCAATCGCTCAGCCACTGCGCCAACCGTGCAGTCAACGTACAGTGCAATTGGAGAAATTTCTGGATAAAGGTGTAACAGAGCTAGCGCAAGTTTCCTAGTTTAATAACTAGAAAACTTACGCTTTAAAAAACAGGGATCGAAAAAAAAAATGCTTCCTTCGCAAAAAAATGGGGTCGATAAAAAAAAATTAAACTTCCATAAAAAATATCGCATCGACTGACGCAATTGTTATAAAGAAAAAAAAATTGCTATATAAATTTTCGATAGGAAGAAGTAATTTTTTATATATTTATTTTGTACCCTATCACAATGTTTTCTTATTTAACCCAAAGGTTGACTGGTAGAGAATGCCTTGTGGCATTAAGTCCGCCTATGTACCACTATTGTACATGAAGTTTAAATAAATAAATAAATAAAGAATCCATTTTTTTCACCCGTTTTCTAGAGGGAAAGTTGTAACTTTCGGTACTCAGTTTTGCGTTGAAAATCCAGTGCGTTGTTAAACTACTATTGTGGTAAAAATCACCCTTGCCAACGTGTTCTAAGTCATCATTCATAACACCCATAAATAACAACAGTTCAAATAACTTGCATGAATTCACACTTACAACTTCATCACCTAAAACTAACATCCATAAAAACCAAGACTGAATTCCAGGGTCCATACTCTCAAGAAAGTGAAAGACCTGAAGGTGCTAGACAGCAAAGCGGCGCAGAACCTCTCCATCCTACTGGGAGGCTCCCTCAAACATATGTCGTATGAGCACATCAGGACTTGTGTGTTGCGGTGCGACACGACTGTGCTGACGGCCAATGTGCTGGATCTGCTGATACAGGTGAGTCGGTGAAGCTGTCATACGCCGTGGCCGATTATGGCCCACCGTGACCGATCATGGCCCACCGTGACCGATCATGGCCCACTGTGACCGATCATGATCAACCGTGACCGATTGTGACCCATCATAGGTCACTGTGACCCATCATAGGTTACTGTGACCCATCATAGGTCACTGTGACCCAATGAGGCCCATTTCACACACTTTCAAGTAAGTGAAAGACCTGAAGGTGCTAGACAGTAAGGCAGTGCAGAACCTGTCCTTCCTCCTGGAAGGCTCCCTTAAACATATGTCGTATGAACACATCAGGACTTGTGTGTTGCGGTGTGACACGACTGTGCTGACGGCGAATGTGCTGGATCTGCTGATACAGGTGAGTCGGGGAAGTTGTTATATGCTGTGACCCATCATGGCCCACTGTGACCGATCATGGCTTACCGTGACCGATTGTGGCCCACCGTGACACACCTTGACTGATCTTGGCCCACCAAGGTCCACCGCGACCGATCATGGCCCACCATGGTGCACCGTGACCCAACATGGCCCATGTTACACACACTGATGAAAGTGAAAGTATAATGCGTGACAGGTATAAATATATTTTTACTAGTCACGAATAATCATTACTCTAAAATAAATAAACTATTACTAAAAGTATTTTTCTCTAAAATATACTTACTTTTTGTTCCAGTACCTACCTCCAGCGGACCAGCTAAAGAAACTAGCAGATCTAAAAGTGAACAGCGAAGAGTTAACGGAAGCTGAACAATTTGCAGCCACAGTGGCTGATATCAAGAGATTGGTGCCCAGATTGAGGAGTTTAGCCTTCAGAGAGCACTACGCCGAGATTATTTCTGAACTTAAACCTGTGAGTAGCCCAAGCACTTTCAATTTATCAAACTAACACAGTGGATCGTCATGGCCCACCGTGAAACATCATGGGCCACCATGACCAACCATGGCCCACCGTGACCACATCACGGCCCACCGTGACCTATCGTGGCCCATGTGAATCTACACAGTGGACTCTCATGGCCGATCAAAGTTTTTGTGTCATTGTAGGTAGATCGTAGCAGTAGGTAGGTCGTTTCGGTAAAAAAATTGGCAGACCTCAAAGTAAAGAACAAACGGAGACAGAGCAGTTGGCAGCCACAGTGGCTGATATTAAGAGATTAGTGCCGAGGTTGAGGAGTTTAGCTTTTAGAGAGCATTACGCCGAAATTATATCTGAATTTAAACCTATAAGTATTGGACAATGCTATACAGGGTGTAACAGAAAGTAGTCATAAGAAAGGATATGCTGCAGACCATCAAACTTGACAGCTGTCTCCTTGGGTCCAATATCGTAAATGCGAAAAAATTATCAGCTGTCCCATACAAAATTTCAATACCTACTCGACCCAAATGTATGGGACAGCTGATCATTTTCAAGGACTAAGTTGTTCAGTTTGATGGTCTGCAGCATATCCTTTCATATGACTATACCCTTTCTGTTACACCCTGTATAGATACCTAACGTGTCGGCCACTGTCTTCATGACCTTAATCGCCATTACACAATGGCCCATCGTTGCCCATCATGGTCTGCCAAACATGTAACACTTACACAGTGGCTCATCGTGGCACTCCATGGACTTCGTAAAATTTAAACGGTGACCCATCGGTATCATTGATCTTTTGTACACACAGGCTTATTTTTTTCTTTTTTTGGAATGACCAAAGCGTGGCTACATGTTTGGCCAGTTGTGGCCAGTAGTTTGTTTAATAAATCATCATCATCTGCCTAGCCTTTTCCCAACTATGTTGGGGTCGGCTTCCAGTCTAACCGGATGCAGCTGAATACCAGTATTTTACATGGAGCGACTGCCTATCTGACCTCCACAACTCATTTAGTACTGGGTAATACGATACCCCTTGGATAGACTGGTTGTCAGACTTTCGGGCCACTGACTACCTAACGACTGTTTGTTCAATAAATAATATGAAATATTTGTTCTCAGGACATAGTATCCGGCACAGCCGCCTGCGAAGAAGTGAAATCAAGCGACAAATTCGCCAAAATACTTGAGCTCTTACTCTTATTAGGAAACTACATGAACTCGGGCTCAAATAATGCTGGCGCCTATGGATTTGAAATTAGCTTCCTTACTAAGGTACGTTTTTTTTTGTCTTTTTAAGGTCAAAGAAAATATGGGTGGATTGTGTGAGGAATGATAAGAAAGAAATTGAGTAAATAAGTCATAAAACATTTATTTCAGAACAACATATATCTAATAGAAATTTAGTAAAATAAAAATGATAGTTTGACGGCTGACAGAATGGAAGAAAAAAGCGTTTTGCGCCAACCCTAAGCAATATGGAATAAGTGCAGAAAGATGAAAATTTTTATCAAACTCAAAGCATTTATTTCAATTAACACAAACACGAACGGGAACACACGCACACAAACACACCTCCCACATACACACACACACACAGCGCATTATATGTATTAACTTAGAATAAATTATATTTTTGGTGTTTTTTCATATTTTATCATACTCTTCATATCTGTTTTTGTATTTTACTTTATTTTAATTTGTCTCTTCTTTTAAAATTGTGTTTTTGTAGCACATGTTTGTCTATTCCTGTGTTGACATTAGTATCTAAGGCAAATAAAATGGCAGAGGGCGCTGACTCCTGACATACAGGAACACCTAGTTCAGGAGTTAGAGGCTTCAAACAAGTTTCTGTAACCTATTATGTCAATAAAGAATTTGAATTTGAATTAGACCATCACAGGTACTTTTGAATGTCAAATTTTCATCATTTATTTGAATCCAGAATGTACATTATTTACAAACTAATCTATAATAATAATAAAGATTAGCGGATCGGTCTATCATTACTGACAGGACTATTGTCGCCAATAAACCTGACATAGTAGTGATAGACCGATTAGCGCGCCGTGTAATGATAGTCGATGTTACCATTCCGCATGACGAGAACCTCGTGAAAGCTGAGAAAGAGAAACAAATTAAATATCTCGACTTAGCACACGAGGTTGTCGACATGTGGAATGTGAACTCGGCTATCATTGTGCCGATCGTCGTGACGGCCAATAGCCTTATAGCCAAGAGCCTCGACGACCATCTTTCGAGGCTCTCGTTAGGCGGTTGGATCAAGGGCCTGATTCAGAAGGCAGTACTCCTCGATACGGCTCGCATTGTGAGGAGGTTCCTGTCTCTGGAGCCCTAACCACCGGTAGCTTGGACCCTGCTCCTGATACCGGCGGACCACTATTTTTTATATTTTTAAATGTTTTTTTTTATATTGTTTTATATTAGAATATTTAAAAATGTATTTAATATGTATAAAAATAAATAAAGATTAAGATGAATATTAATGCCAAATTCAAAAAGGCCGTTGCAGTTTTAGCCTATTGCCATCAAACGAGCACAATTTCAAACTCCTGGCTGCCCAAAAGCCCAATGACACTTTCGTCTGATTGTAACATAATATAAGACTTGTGTACTCGAAGAGGAAGCCTGAAAGTGGCACAGGTGACTGAAAAGTTGTATGGTAATCGGTTGTCGTGGTATCACGTGGTGCGGAGGAATGAGGAAAATGTCGTGAGGAAAGTTTTGAGTATGTGTGTGTAAAAGAGTAGAGGAAGACCAAAGAAACGATGGATGGACTGTGTGAAGGATGATATGGCTAGAAAGGAGGTGTCTGCTGAGATGACGAGTAATAGATAAGTGTGGAAGAACAAGATATGCTGCGCCGACCCCAAATGAATTGGGACAAGGGCAAGAGAATGATGATGATGACTTGTATACTCGAAGAGTTATGCAGAAGTGTATAGTGATGTCCACATTTCATCAATATTTCTGATGTATAACATAAATTTCATCATCTGCCTAGCCTTTTCCCAACTATGTTGGGGTCGGCTTCCAGTCCAACCGGATGCAGCTGAATACCAGTGTTTTACGACTGCCTATCTGACCTCCACAACCCAGTTAGTACCAGGTAATACGATACCCCTTGGTAAGACTAGGTGTCAGACTTTCGGGCCACTGACTGACACGGGCCCTGTAACGACTGTCAAAGATCTACAAATGACAGCTGGGAGGAACGGCTTAACGTGATTTCCAAGGCACGTCGGGAACTCGGTATGCAATGGGCGGTCACCCATCCATGGACCAACCTTGGCAAGCGCGGCTTAACCTTAAGATCGACCCAAGCGGCTGTTATTATTTAGCACGATCATTAATTATTATTTTAAATTGTCCACAGTTAACAGCGACGAAAGACCTTGAAAATAAACAGACATTATTACATTATCTAGTAGAAATAATAGAGAGTAAATTCCCTGAAGTATTGACGTTTGCGGAAGAAATGCCTCATATAGACAGGTTAGTAAAGTATTCCTTAGCATAAATTATGGGTGTAAAAGTACCCTTAACGAAGCCGAAAGGCACTTGTTCTCCCCGTCATTGCGTTTTTTTTTTGTGTTCTAGACCATACCTGGGAACCTTACCTTACCTCTACGGCCCCCGTACTATTCAATGCATCCATCAGCACAATGTTTTGAGTCCTACCGTAAAACGTGATTTTCAGCCCAAAAAAAGTCGTTTCCCAGCAATAGATTTGCATAGAGTTACTTAGTTTGATGTACAGAATGCTTGATTGGCGGCTTCGTGAAGGACCCGTTTACTCCCCGTATCATCAGCCTATAATATACCCACTGGTGGGACACTTAGCCTCCTCTCAACTTTGACAAGTCAATCTAACCGCCATTCTTCTCCACAGAGCGGCCCGCGTATCGATGGAGAACCTACAGAAAGCGCTGAAGAAGATGGAGAATGACATCAAAGCGTTGGAGACGGATCTGATGAATTCGAGGGTGCAGCAGTGTCCGGATGATCTGTTCCATGAATCTATGAGTGTATCCTTTTATAATGTGAAAACATAAAATTAAAAACCGTCTTCCATTCGTAAAAATCGCTGTTAGGAGTTCAAATAGTCAATTTTGAGACGGTAGTCTCGAAAATCGTTAAAACACCAAATACAGCTTTAAGAACGTTAAAATTTTACTTTTTTTATTAACTTTTTTTTTTACAGGGAATTTAAAATTACATTCCCTGTACGCAGCATTCCATTTTTGTAAATATTACGGCTAAAATAAATAATCCAACAATGAATGTTGGAATAATATAACGAACGACGCGTGAAATCAGCTGTTCACTTCCTGCCTACGTACAGAGTTCATCTAACACGTCGTCGCGCTTGCCGTCCGCTAGCGTTTTGCCACGGTAATGATACTTTGCGTATGAGGAAATAAAACAAATCAAATTTATTGGATTCCCATAACATTCCTGAAATAAAGTCTTGTACCGGTCATCTTAGTATGATATACTGAATTCACCCCATCAGTTTGTGGAGGGCTGTCCCTTACACCCTGTATCTAAGTTACAAAATCAACAAGCTCCACCCTTAACTCGCCACACAGTCGTTCGCAATAGAAGCGCGTGAGCAATCTGACCTCCTCCACTCAATGTTCCGTAAGATGGAAGCCTTGTACTCGGAACTGGCGGAGTACTACGTGTTCGACGCGCACAAGTACACGCTCGAGGAGTTCTTCTCGGATATCAAGACCTTCAAGGACTCTTTCATGGTGAGTGGTAAAAGTCGCAAGTCGCAGTCGCAAGTCGCAATCGCAAGTCGCAATCGCAAGTCGTGAGTCGCAAGTCTTGTAAGACACTTAGCTACATGTAGTGCGTCTCTCAGGAAATTCAAGAGTAGCTCCACATTACTTCTAGTCGATAAAATCACACTTGTGATTTGGGAGTCGGTAACATTTTACTTTCGGGGTTGGTCATTATAGTCGAAAATAGCTCAAACTGTAAAAAAGGGTCAGAGAGTCTTAATTATTTTCAGACAATGGTCGGAAAAGTTCGGAAAAGCATATCCATCTCTCGGTTTTTCCGCAAGATAGAAGGCTCGTCGAATGAGTAGAGCCATGTAATTGTTTCCAGGAAATCACCGAAAATTAAAAGAATAACGGTATTCTATCGCTTATTTTGGAATAAAAGTCACTAAGTATAAACATAAAACGGTATTTTACATTAATAAAACTTTTAATAATTTTAATTACTTATTACTGCTACCAGCCATGGCTGGGAGCAAATGGATAGCACTCCAAAGAACAAAAAAGATACATTAATACGCAGTCATGTTCGTCACTAAAAGCAAGTCCCCCTCCCGCAGGCCGCCCACGCGGAGGTGGCGGCGGCGCGCGAGGCGCTGGCGCGCGCGGCGCGGGCGCGGTCTGCGCGCGCGGCCGCCGAGCGCGAGCGTCGCGACCGCACGCACCGGTACAAGCAGCTGCTCGACATACACCAAGCGCAGGACGGCGTTATGGACAGGTACACTCATTATATCTGTAAACTTCTCATTAATATTCATCATCTGCCTAGCCTCTTCTCAAGTAAGTTGGGTCGGCTTCCAGTCTAACTGGATGCAGTTGAATACCAGTATTTTAATTGAAGCGACTGCCTGCCTATCTGACCTTCAAAACCCAGTTAGTACTGGGTAATACTATACCCCTCGGTAAGACTGGTTGTCAGATTTCGGGCTACTGACTACCTGTAACGACTGTCAAAAATCTACAAATGACAGCCGGGACCAACGGCTTAACATGCTTTCCGTGACACTCAGTATGTGTAATCTATGGTCACCCATCCAACATAGGAAAAGGCAGACAGGTGATGATTCTAATCTCGGCAGTCAGTTGTAATGTTTCTTAAAACTATGTATTATATTAACTATATCATTTCATTTCAGTTTGATGGAGGCACTACAAAGCGGGTCTGCGTTCAGTCGAGAGCGACCTAGAAAGAAAGCGAATCCCAGAGTAGCTGGAGGTAAGATTATACTTATTAAATTATTCACACGTCAGAGCTGAAGTTGTTTTCATTTCATCTCTCTTTGTATGCAGTTAATTAGTATAACGACACAAGTTTGGTCTCTATCTCTCTTATGTTTCATTATAAATACACACATTTTATTTTGAATTCATTCATGTTTCTTTATTTTTATTCAGCATCATAAGCATAATTTTACCCTATACTATAAAGTATAGGGTAAAGTTATAATATCAGGGTAGGCACCCAGCCTGCCGGGGCTGCGGGACTGTTCGAAAGAGATACCGTGGCCCTGGAACATAACGGGCAAAGAAGGAACATGGATGGGTTTTAGTCAGTACAAGTCTGACACTCCCCTCCGCTCCGCCCAGAGTGGGGGGGGTCATTTGATGATTTCCCATCCGGAAAAAAAAAAAAAAAAAAAAAAAAGGGTAGGCACCCACACTGTTTTTTGGATAATATCACTCTCTCGTTTTGTGTTCAGAATTTGATGTCATCATGTCACCCATTATAGTATCATTCACATCCACTTCACACATTCTTAAACACTTAGTATTTATTTGAAATGTAGTTGCTAGGGTCTCCCTTAACACCGCCCACTTAAATCACAAATACTTAGGGTAAAAACTCACTTTTTTATCGTTAACCTATTACTCACTATAAAACTGGGAAACAACACAATCTTATGACCATTAAGGGTTATCACATACTTGACACATAACCACCCTATGTCACCAACTATTTAGCAGTACACAAAAAAATAGGGTAATCACTCACTGTATTAGGGTAACCACCCGTTACTAGGGTAACCACTCGTTTTTAAATCACAACTATGTTGACACACGCTATCACAGAGGATGTAAGCGACGGCGAGGGACTAGTACATGCAATACTGCACCGATTGCAAGGTATGTTACGTTTAACAGTGCCCGCAGCAGTAGAGAAATCGTAGATTTAAATTTCGCTTGTACAGTCACGGCTGAGCACTAATATGTATCCACTTCAAAATTCAATAACAATTTTCTCGTCAAAATGTATGGAACAGCTGATTTTTTTAAATAAACGATGAAAGATTTCTGTGTAGGAATCAGAATGATGTACTGAATTAGCGGTAAGCGTTTTTGCGTCGGTGTCTTCCACCCTGTATATATATTTTTTTTTTTCAAAAAGCATTGTCCGTCACTATGAATTTCTCCTTTATCGTGGGTGCGTTTACAAACATTTAAACTCACATACAAAACAGCCAGACCCGGAACCTGTATGTCCATTTGAGATAAGACCTATCCCAACTTTGTTTATAACAACATTATCATCCATCTTCTTCTTGCCCTTGTCCCATGTCACTTGGGGTCGGCGCAACACGTTTTTTTCTTCCATTCTCCTCTGTCAACCGTCACGCTATTTATTTACTCCATTTTCTTTCACATCATTCAATCCATCCGTCGTTTCCTTGGTCTTCATCTCCCTCTTCATCCACCAACATTTGTATTCATCACTCTTTTAGTCACATACGATACATCTCTCTTCATGACGATGTCCGTACCAAGACAAAGACAGACCATGTCCGTATTAAAAAAATACAAGATGGACGGGACAGCGCCGCATGTTTTTTTTAAAGTTACCTATGAAAAATTTCTATGCGGGGGGGGGGGGGGGGGGGTAAGAATGATGTACTGAATATGTGGTAGCCGTTTGTGCGTCGTCAGTGTCCCTTCCATCTTGTAATTTTAAAACTACACATTAGTGCTCACGACTGTACTTGACAGGAACATAATCTTGATCACCATAGAGCCTGTTATGTTTTTTTTAATACTAGAAAGTATACCGCTGTCGTAGTTTAGTAAAAAAAAGGTTGATTATTAAAAACAGCCTGTATAAATGTAACAATGCACACGCATTTTTTTATGATAGTTGCACATATTCTATATGTTTTATGATTACTGCATGGTAATTATATTATTTCTATACATAAAAACATGTCCCATGATATATTTAGAACACTGCTTCATAAAATAAGTCGTTTTATGATAATTATGATGTTTTAGCTCAGTGCAATTAAATTTACCGGTTATTGCCTGTGGTTCGACCGCGTATTTTTCTTTTCGGTGGTTCGATAAAACTTGATTTACCAATGCTTCGATTGATAAATCGAAGCATTGGCAAATCAAGTTTTATTAATAGTTCTAAGGGCAACTTTGTTTACCCGCGGTTATATAAAATTATGATTTGTAGAAATTCAAAACTGTTTTTTTAGTTTTACCATACATGTTGATCAGCTGATCGCGTCGATTCCTATAGAAATTCCATTTTTTTTTTTGCGAATTTCAAGATTTTGTAGAACGAAAGTTGTTCAGTCTTATGGTCCGAGACACTATGCGAGAGTTCTTACATTAATTACGTTACACGTTGTATATTACCAACCGTCAGTTGACTGACACTTATAAGTTGAAAAGGATGACTATTGAATCTCTAAAGCAGCTATCTAATACCTATTATCCCTAAATCACATATCAGTACTTACTTAATTGTCTGTAATATTAATGTACGCATTTAACTATTGATTAAAAAAACTTAATTTCGCGGATATTGGTATGGGTTACACGTTTATTTAGTTTAAAACTTATACGTGTAACTGTTAAATGTCCCAATAAAGTAAAATAAAATAAAAAAACTGTCATACAACCTTGGTAAGTACACTATGATCTGTATGCTAATATCTGCGTTTATTTTCAGCTGAACGAAGAGCACAGTTAAGTCGATCGCGGTCGCGTTCTGGACTCACAGGAGCGATGACCACGCGAGAACTAACAAAGTGAGTTATATTCTTGTTACTTCATCATCTGCCCAGCCTTTTTCATAACTATGATTTCTGATGACCCAAAGGTTTAAAGCCTTTGACGGACGTGTGGCATTTTTTATTCAAATGAACTTTTTGGAGTTTATTCATGAACACTAGTTAGCGGCAACTGCTCTTTGATTTCCTTGGGATCCCAACATCAGATTCTGACTTGGTGACACTGGGACCACCTCAGAAGTAAATATATGTACTTAAAGCTTTAAAATAAAAAAATAATTTTGAAAATCGGTCCACAATTGGCAGAGAAATCGGTGAACCTTCTTATTTTTGAAGTTGGTTAAAAATATGATTCGCCATTGATGACCATTGAATGACTATTTCATTTTCAACTTTAATCATTAAATTCATCAATACAACCCGTATTGATGTTTTTAATTAAAATTTTGTACTTAAATACTTAGGTGTTACGGTCGCGAATCCTGAAATGCGAATCGCGAAGACCTGCAAATTGCAGGGTAGCCCGCGAAATTCGAATTACCTATGGGATACTGGTAATGGGCAAGATTTTAACTAAATTTGTTTCTTCTTTTCCAGTGAATTGCTGGGCAACGCGTGATGAAACTCACACCAAGTGATATTAGGAACTTAATATGACATTACACTTGATATATTCACAGCTAATTGTATTTCGAACATATTTATTACTATAGATATTATTTGAACTGATTTGGCCTAGCAAACGGCCACATTATCGATTCCAGGATAGACAAACGGTTTTTTAGGGTTCCGTAATTCAAAAGGAAAAATCGGAATACTTATTGGATCACTTTTGTTGTCTTTTCCATTAATCAAGACACTTTTTAAATCAGTGCAAGCTTTAGGATTCCTTTCCTTACATTTTATAGAAAAATATTTCAAATTGTTTATTTTTAGGTAATTTTTAAATTAAACTTGGACTGTCACTTACGGGATATCTGTATCATACGGAGAATTATTAAATTGTATAATTTTACGAAAAATGCTGTGAAATGTCAGGTGCTAAATTGAATTTATATTGCATAAATATTATTTAAAAAGAAAAATATAATTACACAAATTAGATTTTTTATAAAATTATGGATTTTGGAAAATTATGACATGCTTAATTAATTATTATTTTGCATCAGGCGGCTCGAAATCACGATCTATGGTCTCTCAGTCAAATTACTCTCTCATAATAAAATACTCTGCACATTAAATTGGTAATTAATATCATAAACATCACCATCTTTTGTTATTTTGGTGATAACTTCGAAGTTTGTGCAATATAAATTCGATATGAATAGTAAATAAGTATAAAATAATAATAACAATTAATGTAAACGAAAAGACGTAAGATACTTACGCTATAATTAATTATGGAAGTAATGGATATCTAGAAAAAGACTTTTTGTTAAAGTTTTATTAACTTGGTGATGAATCATCATCTGCCTAGCCTTTTCCCAACTATGTTAGGGTCGGCTTCCACGGCTTGCAGCTGAATACCGGTATTTTACAAGGAGCGACTGCCTATCTGACCTCCACAACCCAGTTAGTACTGGGTAATACGATACTTCTTGGTAAGGACTTTTTGAGCCACTGACTACCTAAAACTGTCAAAGATCTACAAATGACAGCCGGGACCAACGGCTATAACTTGGTAATGAATAAAGACTCTATTAGGAATTCCTCAGTACTGGAGTCAAGATTTATTTGTGGTCGTTTTGGGTCACAAAATCCGGGCAAGTGCGAGTCCGACTAGCGCATGAATAATTGCGTACCATCGTAGTAGGGTAGACCCTTTTTATTTTTAATATATTTTTGTTGTTATACAACTGAAATACACATTCTGTGAAAATTTCAACCGTCTACCTATTACGGATCATGAGATACAGCCCGCTGACAGACAGACGGACGGACAGCGGAGGCTTAGTAATAAGGTCCCGTTGGTTACCCTTACGGAACTCTAAAAAAGAACATTGGAGTCAAAAAAGTCTGGACAAATGTCAAAAAGTCTGTCTGCACGGTTAATGACAAATTTTTTGTCCCTTATTACTTGGACATCCACATAACTTGCAAAATGTGATTTACTAAACACCTCTGCCTTCCACTTCGGAGAATTAAGCGAGATGTATTGCCAAGTTAATAAAACTTTATTATATGCATATATTTGTCCACTATCATGTCTGTATATATTGCTAAAACGGTAATAATGAGTATTTTGTAAGTAGATGCTAAATGATTTGGTATCAACGGCCTTATTAGCTTAAAAGCCTTCAAAGTCCATACTGGCCTTAGGCCTTAACTGTTTGAGAATAAGAGCTACATTCAAAAATCCACCTTCCATGATTTTTGCAACACCACTGCCTGTGAGGAAACCGGCATGCCCTAGAACCAAAAATTCGAAAACATGTGACATCTACCAACCCGCACTGGACCCGCGTGGTGGATTATAGCCCACTCCCTCTCACAGAGAGCAGGCCGCCTGCGTCCCAGTCGTGGGATGGGCTGATTATGTTGTATTACTTCTATGGAGCTTCCTCGTTGGTCTAGTGATCGCAATTGCGACTGCTGAGCATGAGATCCTGGGTCCGATTCCCGGCTCAGGCAAATTGTTATTGCGTTTTTCCACCAGGAATTTCTCAGTAGCCGCCACGGAGTCTGGATTTGTGCCTGGTTGATGGCTATAGGCTCGTCCCCTATTACATGGGACTTAGACATAACTGGCGAAATGTTGGTGTACTATTAGGTACACCTCAGCTCAACCCTTCAGGCATTACAGGCGTGATGTTATGTACTATGAATATAACCCGTCGTTTTTTCCCATGAGTTTAAAATGTAGCTCTTTTTCTTAATATTGTATCTTTAATTCAAATAATGATGGCTAACTTAACTTCGCTGCAATTTTACCATTGTAAAGCTTATTTAATTTGATGCAGGTTTTGCTACGAAAATGGTTCATGCTTGGATAATGTATACGACTTATCAAAAGTTATAAAAATTGTTTTTACAGACCGCTATGTTATATTACAGAAACAAACCATTATCTGCGTAGCCTTTTTCCAACTACGGCTTCCAGTCTAACCGGATGCAGCTGAATATCAGTATTTTACATGGAGTAACTGCCTATCTGACCTCCACAATTCAGTTAGCAAATACAAAAAAAAAATTTTTTTTTTTAAATGAAAATCGTTTAGCAAAGCTAACTTGAACCATTTTGTACGTAGTGTACAGCCGCATTCTGAAATATTACTTAATTTCAGGTCTTTGTTAATTGTTATGCTGCTTATAATTAAATAAAAATAAAAGATTTCGTCAGTGATCGTGTCAGAATTTGGCGGTTAGACTGCGTTATTTCGTTACAAGGGTACTTGTATATCTTTTACTTTAATGCTACTTGGTATAAAAATGCTCTGCTTACGCCATATCACTAAATGGGTTTTATTTCTGTTAATCGATGCGAGACAGTGACATCTATACTTAATATTATAAAGAGAGAATACGAATTTTGTAAGTTTGTATGTATGCTGAGGATGATCTCCGGAACCACAGCTCCTATTTCAAAAAATCCTTCACCTTTGTAAGGAACATTATTCCGGATGAATATAGGCTACTTTTTCTCCGGGTACCACCCGGACGAAGCCACGCACACAAGCTAATGTTAAATATGGCATTAATCGCATTTAGTGAGACGTGGTGCAAGCCGGATTAAAACTCAAAACACTTTTTTTAACCAACTTAATGTATATTTATTGTTTTTAATACGCTTTTTAAAGGTTTTTTTTTAAATGATCAAGTACCCTATTCCAGATTATGGCCTTGTCCTGAACAAGTTCAGATATTTTAACTATAGCCACAGAAAAATAAATAGTAATTCGTACAAAAGTGATACTGGCCGTATAATACTTTTGAACGATGTATTATTTCTTTTTTAATACTTAAGGCGTCGAAAGTATTTTGAGCTAACTCATCTTGTATAGAAAATATTAATTTTTATTTAGTTTTAACCATGCATTTGTTTATTTCACACGGAAACGATGTAAATGTAATGTTTTTTTTTTTGGATATTTTAAAATAAATGTAAAATGTAAGTTTTATTTTAAATGTTTATAGGCGATTAGGATATTGCAATCAGCGTCATAATATTATTATTATAATTGTCACTTTTTTTTAATGTCACAATTTACTTAAATATTGTCATAATCTGTGACCGTTCGTGATTTGAATCAAATGTTATTTTCTTTGCACCCCATAAAAATGAGATTTAAACATAACTGGCGAAATGTGGGTGTACTATTAGGTACACCTCGGTTTTTCACTTAAATTCATGATTTTAATCAAAATACCCAGTGATAATAATAAAAACCGAAAAAAAAAAATCTTTAAGGTAAAATATCGAAACAGTTGTAATGTTTCATAGTGTCAATTCAACACCCAAACTTTTTTTTTAAATCTCTGATTTTAATTTCAAACAAATATTTGAAAAATTACAATGGCCAACATAAATATAAAATGTGAGCACTTAAACAAGTTTTGTTTCAAGAGATCACAATATTTAACACTTTTATAAAGATTTTAAGAAAAAATTGAAGAATTTAATGATCTACTCACTTTAACAAAAATCAAGTCTGATATTAAAAACCACCATATAAAAAATACAACTTTTTTCAACTCTTATTAATATTTCTCCCTTAACGTTATTTAAGACAAAAAGAAAAGCTCACTGTGGCCCCAATGTCATATTAAAAAAGACATTTTCATGCACAAATAAAGTGCTGCAAGGCTATTTTGGCGCTTGAATGACATTGACAGGAGAGCGCAGTTAAAACGTTTTTGTAATTATCTGTGGAAATTATATTGAAAAAAACAAGATGGCGGATGGCAGTTCCGACTGTGGGCCGCGCGCCAAATGAACCTTGTAGCAACTAAGCTTATATTTAAGACATTATTGTAATTGAATTGAAAATTCTTTGTCTGTATGTCTAGTTATGTAACATGCCGCTGACTGTACCTAGTATATGTACCTATACATGTAAATATATTTTTGTAAAATGTTACATTTTTACTTAATAATAATGTTTTTAAAACTATTTGGTTGTTTTATTCCCAACATTGATTTGTACAGAATGCCACTTCTGTACATCAACGCCTGCTAAGCGTGGGGTTTGATTCATGGGTCGTGCAAAGTGTTCTTGGGTTTTTCCATAAGGAATTTCTCATTAGTAAGTAGCCTGGAGTTTGGAAGTTGGCGGTATGATACCCCCGTGCCTCGGAAAGCACGTTATGCCGTTGGTCCTGCGCCTGATCTCTACGATCGCGTCGGATGAGTGAGAGTAAGGGAAGAGAGAGAGTCCACCTGTACCCCGCTCACACACGCCTGCACTATCATAATATCTCCTACGCTGATGGCTAATCTCCGCTGAGATAGGCTGCCATGGCTAAAAATGGTCAGGAAGACTATTATTCAGGGTGGAAGGGACACCGACGCGAAAATGGTTACACTGATATTATTCATCGATTATTAAAAAAAAAACAGCTGTTTCCCACAAAAGTGCAAAACCTACGCGGTCAAAATGTATGGAACAGCTGATGTTTTTAATAATAACCGATGAAAAATGTCTACAAGACAAGACTGGTTCAGTGGTAGTCAGACTTTCGGCCACTATCTGTGACTGCCATTGTCAAAGATATATTATTATATTGTCAATGCTCGGAGGAAGACGGTATGTAATGACCATTCACCCATCTACGGACCGACCTTGGCAAGCGCTGCTTCACCTTGAAGATGGACCAGTGCGGCTGTTATTATTTAGCCACGAGGTTAGTGATTGAAAAAGCTATTTAATCTACTGGATGAATAAATGTGCAGTAATTATTTATTACAATGACTCGAAACATTATAATTATGATGAATTGTTTTTAAGTTTAATATAATAAGGCCTACAATTTATGATTCAATTCGTGATAACTAATCGTCGAAACTATATCAACTATAATATTTAAAGCTACACCCACACCTTGAGTATATTTTATTAGTGACTATAATGTTGCAGCAGCACGAAGATTTTGTGGTGTAACACGAGGAATGATGCCCTCCCCTTAATGACTCCCTAAGCCGAGGTCCGTCCTGTGGGGCGCGAGGGGTCTTTTAGTTTTATAATTTAGTTAGTAAGCCCTGGCTAGGAGCCTTAAATTCATTTGAGGTCACCACAGTATAGTCCGGTTAAGCATTAAACAACGTTCTAGTGTAGAACTGCGAGAGGCCGTATAAAAAACTGCTCTAAATAATATATGTTATGTATGAGTAGGCTAGTAAACATTGCGACAGTTACATAATTAACGACAACTCGGCCCAGCCTAACCCTTCCTATGGCAGTTCTATGACAGTAGTAACAGTGTAGTCATTTGGTAGTTTTCGATGCGCTCTTTCCGAATTTCAACTTTGCCGAGCGGCAAAGGATACCTTTGCCGCTCGCGCCGCCATATTAGAAAAAATGGCGCCTTAAAAACTAGTTTTTTTGATAATATCTCCTTTCCGACTCAATTTAGGAATTTAGGTAGGTATATAAAATTAAACTAGAGAAAATTTCCTACAGTTTATGTAATAACCAATTGCCATCAACCGTTAATCACACAAATCTAGACTCCGTGGCTGCTACTGAGAAAATCCAGATAGAAAAATCCAATAACACAGCCCGACCTGCACATTGAACCCGTGACAAAGCATAATTACACGTTGGTATTTAAATGGTGGTGGTGGTATTAAAATGTTTTCTTCTCGATTACCAAAATTTCTCATTCTCTCAAAGAAAAATAACAAATCTTTTGTTACCTTTAAAATAAAACATTAAAATAAACAAACCTTAAATTACTGCAAATAATCTGTTGAATAACCATAACACTATTAAACTTTCAATGGGCGGAGCGACGCCCGTGCCAAGCCCCGCCCATCGACGCAAGCGCACGCGCCTTGCCGCCATGCCATTAGCCGCGGTCCCAACGCGGCTCGAAATAATATTAAGGTACTTACGTAGTATCATAATTATGTGAATGTTACGATTTTGAATTGGCTGGGCCAATTTTTGACTAGTGAAGGAAAATGGTCTTGTTCTCTGCGTGGTGATGGACTCAAATAATACCCGACCAGTGTGTAGCCAACTGCACAGCTCCAGGTGCAGGTGGCTGTGCAGGATGGGCAAGAAAGAAGGTGGAGTATATCCTGCTGGGGCTTCACACTAGCATTGTATTTGGGACGGGTCGATGATGTGACATGGGGTCCCAACTCAAACAAATTATAATTAGTCTTGAAAAAATATCATAGATGGCAGCATTATTAGGGTATCACATCACAGATAATATAGTGTACGTAGTATTATATTATCTGTGATGTGAAGAAAGCTGGACTCGTCAGTCTGAAATCCTGAATATTGGACAAGCGTGGTGATCAATCTATAGATATAAGTATTCTACTCTTTGTGATCAATGCGCGTTCCGAACCAACGAGATCTAAAAGACTTGTAGAGCGGACATTGGGAAAATTTTCATGCAAAAATTTTGATCCCGAACATTTTCGATTTTGCGATTTTGACAAACGAATGCTACCTGACAAGCGGGAGTATCTAGACAGACGTGAGTCAGACCGATTTGTTAGTAAGTACGTAGTAACAAGAAGTATTGGATTACGATTTACTTCGTCATCGCTCGTAAATATTTGAATGTCTTTGTTCCAACCCTATTACCGTCGAATTGGCCAGCCCTCTGGTCACGTAAAGTGTCGGCCAACCGCTTGATGTCACGAAATACTCAATGAGCACTCTGACCCCATGGCGGGATAACTGTTTATCATTTTCTGTCCGTCTAGTATCTTCATCAGCACAGCACTACGTTCACTTCATACAGTGGTATCGTTTAATTTAAAAAAACCCACCGTACCACCAGACCACCAGGGGTACGGTGGGTCTGCAGTGTCTTCCACTGCTAGGCAAAGACCTCTTTTCATACAGATAAGGTCGTGCCTTCTCGCATTGATCACCACGCTCGATCAAGACGGCTTGGCGATTTCAGACTTTTAATAATTACAAGTCCAGGTGTCCTCACGATTATATCCTTCACCGATGTCAGTGATGTCCTTGAAAATCGTAGAAAGTACATAGGATAAATTGAAAAGTCTCATCGGTACTTTTCAGAATTTGAACCCCTAACCTCGTATGAAAAGATGATTTGTATAAATTAAAAGGAACAGAATGTTGTATCAAATTCTCTTGGAAGGTAGAACCTACAATACATAAAAACTTCAATGATATGAAATCTCATTTAATCTCAAATATTGAGCATAATCAGTTAGATATTCTTACAATAAATCGCACCTCTTTAAATACAATAATTACTACAATATCAATAAATAGGTACCTAGGTACATAACTATAACGTGTTCATTTCTAATTTTCGCCAGAGCTTGAACACTATATAACAAGAAGTAACTGTGTCTCAGTAGCATTACATACATGAAATAATCTACAGTTCTGAATCCCACGGTGTCATGGCGTGTCTTTAGAATGGTTAGAGAGAGCTTGCACGATACATCGTAATCTGGCGAGGCTGTTCACCCCACAAGATGTGTTGTCATCTGTAACAAACATAGGTATCTCAATAAATAGGTATTTAAACAATAATTTATAGGAACTGTAAGACGCCATGGATAGTGGAGCGTTGGGCACTAACCCAACACGATAGCCAAACAAATTCATGGGGTTAGATGAAGATTCAAAAACAGGGATCACAGACATAGGCAAAAAGGCTGCCAGGCTGAAATGGGATTGGGTGGGTCACGTGAGCCGCATGGATAACGACCGCTGGGCAAAGGTCGGGTGCCTGAGGATGGACAGCACCCGAGGCCGGCCCAGAAAACGGTGGCAAGATGATTTGGACGCGCATCACGAAGGCTGGTTCGAGGTGGCGCAGGAGAAGAGTACCTGGAAGGATATGGGGGAGGCCTTTGCCCAGCAGTGGGACATACAAGGCTAAAAAAAAAGAAAAAGATGAAGGGGAACGCTTCCTAAGAAAGCCATGGTGTTCATCAACAATGTTGCATTTTATAGCAGCGTCCACGTCAGCGTGCTTGCAAAAAGCAATGCTTTGGAGAATTTTGTAGAACAGACATATTTGGATATTGGTCGATAATTAGAGATTTCCAACTTATTACCTATTTTGAAAACTGGGGTAACTAATGCATATTTTTAAATTTTCAGAACAATGCCTTCTGAAAGTGACCGCTCAATACAATACACAGTAGCACAACCAGGCTATTGGCACATCATTCATCATCATCATTATTTCAGCCGAAAGACGTCCACTGCTGGACATAGGCCTCCCCCAAGTGTCGCCACATTGACCGGTCCCGTGCGTCTCGCATCCAGCGGATCCCTGCAACCTTTACCAGGTCATCGGTCCACCAAGTGGGAGGCGTTCCAACGCAACGTCTTCCGGTTTGCGGTCGCCACTCCAGAACTTTTCGGCCCCATCGGCCATCCGTTTTGCGAGCAATGTCTCCAATTGTTATCGGCACAATTTACAATAAATACTGGAGGTATAAGGTCAGAACCGCCAGATTTGGAGACCTCCAAGGTCTTTACTAACTTAAAACTTGAGAATGAGACACACCAATCCAGCCAATGCATGACTCACTATCTTCAACGCTAATGCCACCAAAAGTGGTGGGCACACGATCAGTTTTATGGAAAATAAATTGCTGATCTCCTCACCTGTACTCGCGGTCCTATCACCATAATGCTTACTTTTGGAAAAGAACCGGAGTTTCTTTTGCTTTTGACATATGACCAAAAAACTAATAGTCATAGGTCTCGAGTTCGAACCCAAGACACGCTGATTTTTCGGATTCATGTGCCTATTGTATAATTATCACTTTCTTCGGTGTAGGAAAACATCGTGAGGAAACCAGCATACCTGAGAGATATTTCTCGACGGCATGTTAAGCCAAGTCAGAGGCCCATGGGCGATTTAATAACTCTGACAGCAGGTTAAGCACTAACCACACGACAAAGAAGAAGAAAACCAAAATGATTATAGGTCGGTTTGTTGCGACCGCAGACAACAGGGTCTATGACCATACTGATGAAGATACTTACTGCTAAGGAACGGTTTCTCTTTCTCTGTCTTGGTTTCTCTGGTGTCGTACGACCGCTGAGAAGTGACTGGCGACTCCATGTAGCTCTTACAGTTTTCTGACTCCAACTAGGGACAAAAAAAAAAGAAAGATGCTTAATTATTTATCAGTGACATCACCATTTTGTTGGTAAAGAGCAACATGACAGTTGAAAGGGTAGTGCTACTTAGATAATAATACCCGTCTGGGCGCAGTATTCTCTATTTCAATGGAGGACCTCCTCATTCAAAGAAGGCTTAAAGACAGACAGGTTTTTTTTTTTAATGGCATCTCACAGGTCAAAATATGACGTTGACTTTTACTTAACCGGATTATCCTGTGGGGTGCTTTGAATGTAAGGCCTCCAGCCGGGGGCAAATAACCTAGAAACTAAGCGACTGCGCGCCAAGATCAGCCCCTGTGGGGTACGAGCCTCCGCCTGGGGCGTTGCTGGGGGAGGTCAGCAAAGGGACAACACACCAGGAATTTTTCCGTGTATCCCCTGTGTGTATCGTGCAGAATTTGTTGTGTGTTATAGTCTGGTCTGTGCTAAATAACTGTTGGTATTATTTTTCTTTTTTCTTTCAATTGGCAGCCAAGACAAATATCTTCCGAGCCCTCGACTCACTAAATCAAATCGGGACTCAAAGAGATACCTACTAACAACAATGGTTGTCAAACAATCTGTCCGTTTCAAAGATAATATACTTCTTCTATTAATAGAATAGGCCACACATTCGCGACTGTACTCGACGAGAGATTTTAAACTGTCGAGCATTTTGCGTTGACACACAAATTGACGCAATACTTTTTATTTTTTTTTGCTGTTACCCACGGTTTCGTCCTCACTTACGTTGGAAATCATTTCATGGGAACTTACTACAAAGATAAAAATTATCATATGTCCTAACTTAGGTCATAGTTTATTCTGTGTGTCAGATTTTATCGAAATCCATCCAGCTAATATGTAAAGCTAACAGATCATCATCTGCGTAGCCTTTTCCCAACTATGTCGGGGTCGGCTTCCAGTCTAACCGGATGCAGCTGGATACCAGTATTACATGGAGCGACAGTCTATCTGACCTCCCCAACCCAGTTAGTACTGGGATTACCCAGTACTAACTGGGTTGGGGAGGGCCATAACCAGTCTTCAAATGGGAGTAGGTATTAACCTACTCCCATTTGAAGACTGGTTGTCAGACTTTCGAGCCACTGACTACCTGTAACGATTCAATTTTGCGTAGTTTTAGTAGAAACCGTTATGGTTCATATTTATGAGTTCATACTTAAAGTTTAATCAAAGTGCAATTTGCAAATCTTGCCCTAAGTCTGCGCGTGCGTCTATTTCAGGGAGCGCCGCGTCGGTTAGCTTGTCAAATGTGGTTCTGATGCGCCAAGTAACACAGGCACCTGCTTTTAATTACTTAGATCATCTATAATAAGATTTAGAGCTAAGCTGTGATCAATTTGAGAGGTTAAGTTGCAAATACCTATTGTGGTTCAAATTTTCTTCTTCGTGTCTGTTCAGCATGACGGAATTTTAAATTGAAACAAGTTAATTCGAAATAGGGTATTGAATGAAAGAAGGTCCAAGCGGGTCACACCTGCAGGAGTATAGATGGGCCAGGATCGTCACACAGCTAAAGCGTAGGCCACACCACCAGCTACCGAGCGAGCGAGCGAGCCGAGCGAGCCTCTTCATACTTCGTTTCGGCTCTTTCGGTAGTTCACGGTGTGAACCAAAGTATGAAAAGAGGTGAAACGACCCGGCTCGTTGGTTGGCTCGCTAGCTGGCGGTGTGGTCTGCGCTTTATGCCTGAAAAGTCGTCGAGTTGAGGCAGACCTAAGAAACGCTGGCATGTCGACGTCAACATACGGGGTGGAAGGGACACCGACGCGAAAATGGTGACCACGTATTCAGTACATCATTCTGCGCCCCTAGAATTTTTTATAGGTTTTTAAAAAAAATCTGCTGTTTCCTACAAAAGTGCAATACCTATACGGTCAAAATGTATGGAACAGCTGATTTTTATAAGCATTGAAAATTTCTATGTGGGCTCAGGGCTCTCAGAATGATGTACTGAATACGTGGCAACCGTTTTCGCGTCGGTGTCCCTTCTGGAGTAATATGGAGGAGACTTTTCAAAATCATTCAATGGAATTATATGAACTTAGAGGATTGTATTGATGATTTGAATGATTATAATTCTGTAACTACATACGTGTTACGGTCGCAAATCATATTTTGATCAATATAAACCTGACACTAACCAGCAAATTGCAAAAAAACAAGAGAATTTGAATTTCGCGGGCTACCCTGGCGTTTCCACTTTAACAAAAAACAAAACTTCGCCACATCCACGGTGTCGCAGAGGAAACTGCATATTTTAGGACAGGGTAGGAGGTGGAGCAATATTTGTGACACAGCTCCACATCCACAATTCCCCGCTGTCGTTCTGTAACATCTTTCTGCAGTGCAGAGTTTAACCTGAATCGTCTTCTAACCCAAGTAGAAAGATGTAAAGACATCTCACCAAGGCAGTCACTACACGATTCTTATGGCGCTTGAATGACATCAATATAACAGGAGGAACATCCCCGATGTCTCCTGTCAACAGGAGGGCGGGCGCTGTTGGTAAACATTGTGTGAAATGATCTGTTGAATATGTTATGTCGTGTTGACGGCACGGTTGGCGCAGTGGCTGCGCTGCGTGGCACGGGTTTGATCCTCGCACAGAACAAATATGGCCTACAAGTAGTTGTTCCGGGTCTGGCTGTTTGTGTATGTGAGTTTAAATGTTTGTAACCACACCCACGATACGGGAGAAATTTCTAGTGTGGGCCAAAGTTATTAGAAAAAAACAAAATGGCGGCGTTAGTACCGATTATTACCACGCTTTAAACAAAAGAACCATGCAGCACTGTGAATGAGCTGATCGTGTTCAGTTTAATTAGTGAAATTCGCCCTTATACACAGACAAAGCCACGAGCTTCGCGTAGTAGGTACCTAATACATGTCGCGATGTTAAATTGTCATCTATCTCCGTCCGCGGATAATTTATCGCTACACGTGCGCTACCCTGAGAATAGACTTACACGGAATCGCGCGGTTATAGACGAGCTATCATTTTAATTGCTGTTGGCATTTTCTTTTTTGGTTGTCGCGAAATGGACTTTCGCTTCTTGGAATTTTCTGTATTGAAATTATAATATTTAAGTGTTATTACTTCCTTATTGTCATAATTATTCGTCCCCAGATAATTAATTGTTACTATTCGTGTTTGTCTATTTGGGCGCGTGGTTTTTCAAAACTATGGAACGAATTTTGCTCTGGTTTTCCATATCATCATCCACAGCCCGAACTCACCCACTACTGGGTATAGGCCATAGGTTTTTCCCCCTATGGCAACTATGTCGTCTGCCCATCTCGCCGCCGGAGGACCCACGTTCCTTTTGCCAGTTCTTGACGCCATTCGGTGACAGCCTTAGTCCACCTGTTATAACTGTGCCTTGCTAGGTGTCCTGCCCAACTCAACGCGATTTCCAATATCGAAAACCTTTGTGCGTTTTCGGATCTCGACGTTAGGAACTCGATCTAGCAGCTTTATGCCGAGCATGGAACGCTCCATGGCTCTCTGTGCAACTCTTAGTCTGTACACAGCCTCCTGCGTGAGTGTCCAAGTTTCAGCACGGTACGTTTTTCCGGTGGTGTACGGTTTTCAATATATTTAGAGAATTTAAATTAATTTCTTTATTGATGAGAAAGTTTATGTGTAGGTACTTACTACATTAAAATTAAACTAAATTATCAAGTTGTGATCAGCTGTCATCAAGCAGGGGCAGGTTGTGTTAGTATTTTACTAAAGGTGGCTGACTCAAAAGCGCCGTTTATCTTGTACACTGAACTAATAAACGAAACAATCCATACTATAAACTGCTCATATTTTGTAACTTTAGTTGATCTTAAAGAGTTTTTCTGCGAACAATACCAACTAAACTCACATAACCACACAAATATGTGTCATTTATACACCGTGACTTTTTAGTCGTCTTACAACGGCAGCCCACTTCATGTATCCAATGACTACTAAACTTTCATAAAAGAAAAATAGGTATTTATGAGATTTTAATAATTTAAAAATAATAATATTATTCAGTATTATGACGCTTGCCGTAGTTAAAACACCCTGTTGCGAGCGATGATCTACTGGACTCGAGCGCTGGGTAGGTATGTTCTCCCGTTTGACACGTAAACATCATTAACAGGATGTTTCATAATTTTTATTCTAATGTATTATTTATTTTTCTTTGTATCTATTATGGGAGGTAAAAAAAAAAATCGCGCCTAGAGCTATTTTATGTCGGGTACATTGAGTGGACCACTTTTGTAAGACGACTAAAAAGTCACGGTGTATATTTAGTTGAATAGGTAAAAAAACATCGTCATACATTGATATACGTCACGTTTAATTCTCCAACTGCAAATGTAAATTTATCTGTAATCGTATTTTAATGTGGTATAACTACAAATAATTTACCTATTTTTACCTACACTCGGCAAGGTTTAGCTAATAATGTGGATTAATAAGCCTCTGTTGTCTTCGGCCTCGTTGATCTAGTTATCGTAAGGGCGACTACCGAGCTTGAGCTCCTGTGTTCGATTCCCAGGTCGGGCAAATTGTTATTGGGTTTTTCCATCAGGAATTTCTCAGTAGCAGCCACGCAGCCCACGCAGCCTGGATATGCGTCCGGTTGATGGCAATAGGCTCGCCCTATTACATCATCTTCCTGCCCTTGTCCCATGTCACTTGGGGTCGGCGCAACATGTTTTTTTCTTCCAATCTCCTCTGTCTACCGTCACGCTATCATTTACTCCTTTCACCTTCATATCATTCCTCACACAATCCATCCATCGTTTCTTTGGTCTTCCTCTCCCTCTCCATCCATCAACGTTTATATTCATCACTCTTTTAGTCACATGCGATTCGTCCCTCCTCATCACATGCCCATACCAAGACAGTCGATTCCCTTTTAGCTTTTCTGTAACTGGCGCAACTTTTAAACTTCCTCTAATATACTTGTTCCTTACCTTATCCATTCTTGTCACACCGCACATCCACCTCAACATTCTCATCTCCGCTAAATGCAATCTTCTTTCATCCATCTTCTTCACAGCCCAGCATTCCGATCCATACAGTACGACAGGTCTAATCACGGATTTGTATATTTTGCCCTTTAACTTGAGGGGAGTCCGTGGGTCGCAAGTTGACCTGTCGCCATTTCATCCATCCTGAGGTGGCTCGCCCTATTACATGGGACTTAATCATAACTGGCGAAATGTGGGTGTGCTATAAGGTACACCTCTGCCTAACCCTACGGGGATTACAGGCGTGATGTTATGCTAATAAGCATTACCGTATTATGTGACTAAGGGATAAAGATATATTATGCTCTCACCACGGCAGCAGCTCGCAACGCAGCTTGTAGCCTTTCTATGTGTTGTATGGCGGCTCGCAATATCTCCAGCTTGGGCAGTCTCCCGCTACCTGCCCTGGCTCTGATCCGCAACTCTTCGAAGGCAGCATTTACCTTGAAACGAAAAAGATTATAATTAAGTTGGTATAGCACGCATAGAGGAACTCGTGGTTAAATAATAACAGCCGCTCGGTCGATCTTTAGGTTAAGCCGCACTTGCCTAGGTTGGTCCGTGGATGGGTGACCACCGATTACGCGCCGAGTTTCTTTCCGTGCCTCGGAAAGCACGTTAAGCCGTTGGTCCTGGTTGTCAATTGCAGTGGCCCAAAAGTCTGACCACCTGTCTTACCATATTAACCTGTAATAACTGGGTTGTGGATATTCAGCATCCAGTTAGACTGGAAGCCGACCACAACATAATTGGATTTGAAGATGTTTTTAAGTGTAATTTTTAAATAAAACTCATTGTTTATTTTACGAGTTTCAGCAATAAATAGAACAAACCTACATTTTCAAAATGAATACACCCACAAAATAGCGTTCATTTGCAATTAGACGGCCGTAACATTAAAAAATTGTAAAAGCTTGTAATTTATGTCAGTATCTTAGGCTATTAGTACACCGACGAGTGTCGTAAATAAACTGAATAAAATGCTGAAACCGTATGTGAATTAGCTACAGTGCTGGGTGCACATGTGATTAAGGTTTTTTTTAAATTAACCAATATTTTATGTAACTTTCCCTTTTCAACACTGTTCTATATTTTATTCTTTTCTCTTTGTCTCTTTTTATCTTTACTTTTTCTTTATATATTTAATTCATGTGACCGGGTCTTTAAGCAATGTTGAAGGTTTTTGTAATAAAAAGTTTTTTTTTTAATATTATAAATGCAAAAGTTTGGATGGATGGGTGGATGTTTGTTACTCTATCACGCCGGAACGACTGAACGGATCTGGATGAAATTTGGCACGGATATGGATTATAGTCTGGAATATAGGATACTTTTTTATCAAACTTACGCATCAAAATTTCCACGCGAATGAAATCGCGGGCAACAAAGTGTGGTGGCTTGTAAAGTATATTTTAGTGCCGGAAAGTTTCATAAACGTGGGTTGGTAATAACTTTAGTTTTATTTTAGAATGTCTTGTTTCAAGATTATTCGAATGTAATTCGTTATTCAAAGAGCCCGACGAAGACGATTTCTATGTCCCGTAAAGTGTTATTGGATTTCTTCGCTATCAGGAACTTCTCAGCAGGAACCCAAACTCCAAAGTTTGGAGTCGTGTTAATGACAATAAGCTCGCCCACATTGCTTGGGACTTAAATATATCTTGCGAAATGGGGATGTACATTCGCCAGCGCAACAAGTAACCACAAACTGTAAAATATCCTCATTCGATTTTGAACTTAACCCTCAACATTTTATGGTTTCAAATCATTTGGAGTTTGACAGTTTGTGGTAACTTGATGTGCTGGTGGCGACTGTACTGTTATAGATATTCTCCTGCGTAACCCGGGGATTGCAGGCGTGATTTTATGTTATTATTTTGTCTTATTAATACCTTATATAACTGCTAAGCATTTTTCTGGGCAAAATTGTATGAATAAACGGAACAAAATTCAATAAACTGCAAACAAAGTAACCTTCCGCCAGTGTAAACTAGGTTCAACACTAAAAATACACCACTCAGCCGATAAACTCAAGAAAATACGACATACATCTTAATTTCCCATAAAAACGAATTTACTACGTCCCTCTAACGCGACACGATTTATTTTTATATTCGTCCGTTTGTACTGCTTGTGTTACCAGCCTTTAATATTATGATAGCGACGCATAAATCTGTCAAAAGTGTATGTCACTTTGACGTTTCGTGTTTTTTTTTAAGTTATTACGAATAAACTATTGGGATATTAAAAGTAGTATTATTGTAATTTATTTTGATTGAATAGGGTTTTTGTGTGTTGAGTTTTTACGTTTGAAGTTTTCAACGCTTAAACCTAAGCTCCTTTTTTTGAAGTCGGTTAAAATACTTATAGCTTATATGAAGGAATATAGGTCGTCAAACGCAAATACCTAAACCTTTAGGATCATGGATAAAAACCCAAACACAACCGGGTAAACCGGTTTTTCCATTGGGAAATTTTCTGTAGAAGTCTATATCAAAAATTTACCTAACTTTATGCATACGGTCGGTCTACGTATAAATATAAATAGGTACTTAATGAGTAAAAAGTAGATTAAATCGTTACCTACATATTTAAATACCATTGTGTATCTTGTTTTCTGTGACAAGCCCGCCAGTCGCCACACTATTCCCAGACCACTTTGACTCCGGAAAGCCAGAATAAATAGTGGCGACCACCAAAAAAGCGCCGAGTTAACTGTCTTGGATCCCGCAACGAAATTAATTAGAAAAGATTAGCAGAGGAGTAACAAATCATTTTATAATATAATTTTCATTGGATCAACATTGGTATGACTATTCTATTTACGAGGCATTGTCAAACAGTTTCAACGAAAATCACCAGTGACCGTCAGACTGACACCGAATTAATTATTTAATGATCCCATTTGCTAATTTTAGCGCAGAACACTAAAACGAAATAAAAACATTCCCTGATATATTTTAAAGCAGTAAATCAAAAGAAAAACAACTAAAATAACTTTAGTTATGAAGCGAATGGCTAATTTTGAGCCACAGACTGCTTATTAGATGCGGACCATTAAAAACCACTGATCCGATATACGACAAAAATATTTAAAAAAAAAAACATTCGAAGTCTTTGGTCTCCTTCTATAAATAAACTAAAGAGTTATTTTGACTGGGATGACATATTCTTTTATTAATTTTGTGTAACTGTTTGTTTTGCTGGTTTTTTTTATTGGGTTGCCTGTTGATGTCAATAGGCTTGCCCTTTATAACATGAGACGTCGCCTAGATCCATGCCATGGGACAACCTCCTTGGTCTAGTGTCGCAAGCGCGGCTGCTGAGCATGATGTCTTGGGTTCGATTCCCGGGTCGGGCAAAGTGTGATTGGGTTTTTTCGTCACGAATTTCTCAGTAGCAGCCACGGAGTCTGGATTTGAGCCCTGTTGATGGCAACAGGCTCGCCCCTATTACATGGGACTTGGAAACCATTCATGGACCAACCTAGGCAAGCGCACCTTAACCTGAAGATCGACCCGAACGGCTGTTATTATTTAGCCACGAACTCCTCCGAGGTGTTGAAAATATGTACAAAATGTAAAAGCCCGCTCTCGTAAGTCATTGGGTTATCACTGTCACAGGACCATCATCATCATCATCTTCATGGCCTTGTATTTTCCATTCTCCCATGTGAACCGTCACGCTCTCATTATTGCTTAAATAAATGAACGGAAGTACGCGAAATTCCGATGCGATTTTCTGCTCCGATTTGTTACTCCTCCAAACGACATTTCTGATTCTGCAAACAATATATCAGTAAGTTTAAAGCTGAATTTAAAGCTGCATTTCCACCATATATGTGCGACCAGACCAGAATGCGTAGCGAAGGATGTGTGTCTATCACTTCTTTTTAACCGACTTCAAAAAGGAGCAGGTTATCAATTCGAATGTTTATATTTTTTTTTATGTATGTTCGGGCATAACTCCGTTATATATAGACGGAGTTTCAATATTATTTTTTTGTTCGAAAGAGTATACTCCCAAGTTGGTCCCATAGAAATATTGTCATGATTTGGTCATGGACTTCGGAGATATGGAACGGAACTCTTCATAAATGGACAGCAAATCGCTTTCTATTTTTCACTTTTTTTGTGTTTTGAAGTCGGTTTTATTTTTTGCAAAAAAGTTTTTTTTTTATTAAAAAGAACGGTTATGTGTTTGACCTGCAGATATGTAAAAATGGCGGATTTTGCGATTCATATTGTGGTTGTCCATTGATTTTTTTTTCGTCCAGACCCTCTGGGTGGGGTATCAAAATGAAGGGTTTTAAAAGGCGATTACATACAATAAACAACTTATATGTTTCAATGTTATTCGAAGTAGAAGTGAAGTTTAAAAAAAGTAAAAAAATCGTACAATAAAAAGTTAAATCTTTTGCGAATCTTTTTCATTTGGCTGAGAAAGCCCAGCACGGTGATCCCATATAAATTTTACTACAGACCAACCGCTTTAATGAGTCCTCGCGAAGGTATCAATTTAAATGGAATATTCTCAAGGTTGATCACGTATTGGTTCAATTAGTATCGTAATACCTACGTGGATTATGGTTATTTTAAAGCAAATAACCTGTGGGATATTGTTAGCACTTTGTGGACGCTTAGTGCCTTTGATGGGGCAAGGCGGAGGACTCATTAAAGCGGTCGGTCTATAACTTTGCTGTAAGAGTTTATGAGTTAGCTTCTTATACGTTTTTTTTCTTCTTGAAGTGTGTTGTACTTGTACTTCTGGTTACAATATAAAATGCTTGCCTGGCTGCTCTAGTGGTCGCAAGCTTGACTGCTAAGCATGAGGTCCTAGGATTGATTCCCGGGTCGGGCAAAGGTGTTAGTGAGTTTTTCCATCAGGAAATTCTTAGTAGCAGCCACAGAGTCTGGATTTGTGCCCGGTTGATGGAAATAGGCTCGCCCCCTATTACATGGGACTTAAACATAACTGGCGAAATGTGTGTGTACTATTAGGTACACCTCTACCTAACCCTTCGGGGATTCATCATCTGCCTAGCCTTTTCCCAACTTTGTTAGGGTCGGCTTCCAATCTAACCGGATGCAGCTGAATATCAGTATTTTACATGGAGCGACTACCTATCTGACCCCCACAACCCAGTTAATACTGGGTGATACGATACCCCTTGGTAAGACTGGTTGTCAGAGTTTTATGGCCACTGACTACCTAACGACTGTCAAAGATCTACAAATGACACCCGGGACCAACGGCTTAACGTGCTTTCCGAGGCACGGAGGAAACTCGGTAAGTAATGGGTGGTCACCCATCCACAAACCAACCTAGGCAAGCACGGCTTAACCTAAAGATCGACCCGAGCGGCTGTTATTATTTAGCCACGAGCTCCTCGGGGATTACAGGAGTGATATTATTAAAAGAAAAATTGTTACTAGCTCCACTCGATGCTCACTAATCGCTGGCGGTCGGACCTGTGCCTTACGTGTGCACAGAAAATATATCAAGTTGAATTAAATGAGAGAGGATGTCGTACGCACTTTGTTTTTGACTTTTTAAGAATGTGTCGTTGCTTTTAAAGTTTGAGAGGGGTAATTTGTCTGATTTTATGGCAATTTAGAAGTTGGTATTTGTAGGTAGATGTGGAGTAGGTATCTTGTACACAGGACTTTAACATGATTTGCGTGCTTTAAAGTGTCTGGCAGAAATTTACGTCGACGGGAAGTATCTGGCAGTGTTAATAATTCATTTTCAACAACCTTCTATACAACATATAAAAAAATCAGCACAGGCTTTAAGAAAAGTTAGTATTATTTTTACACAACTTTAGCGCCTGATTTTAAAAATTGGCCGTCGGCATAAGGTAGCAGGTATACGTTCACAGTACATACTTACACTATTCGATACCACTCATTTTGTTAATCAGAAAATAAGTAATGTCTAGCGGCCATGGAATCTTGCTCTATTCTTCATTTAGGGGCCGTTCAAGTATTACGTAAGTAGATTTTTTTTTTGCAATGATTAACCCCCCCCCCCCCCCCCCCCTCGTCAGCATAGGTAGTAAGTAGTCCTGCCATATGCTTACGTTAACATTGGTACATGCATTTTTGAATGTGTTCTGGTTTCTTTAGTGATTCATGAGCAGCACTTTTAAGTCTAGAAGTAAGGAATAGGCTTGGAATAAACGACTTTAACACACATAATATTTATTTAAGCAAATCCCGGAAAAAGTGTTTCGTTTTCAAGCATAGACAAGTAGGGTTGCCATATGTATTCAAACAAAAATCTACTAAATTTTGTAGAAAATTCTAAAAAGTAAAAAAATAAATACTGCTGACGTAATCACCATCCATTTTTTTTTTTCGAAATCAATCAAAATCAAAATCAAATAATTTATTCGCATAATATGGGTCTACATAGATGGTAAATAAATGCTACATTACACAATATAACAATAAGGGTCCTCAAAATAACCATTTCTGGTATAAGAAAAATAAAATGAAAGCTTAGAATATAATAACAATGAAACGGAATGGGTGACATAACTATACAATAGGTATATTTTTAATTTTCGTTGTCATAATAACTTACATTCTCCATGACATCAAAAATAAGCAAACCAAAGACTCCCTCGTCCCCCTGTAGTGCTTTTTTTTCAGATATTCATCAAATGACCCCTCCCGCTCTTCCCATCCAAAAAAAAAAAAGCCCCTCCCGCTCTGGGCGGAGCGGAATGGAGTGTCAGACTTGTACTGACTAAACCACTCCATCTTCCTTCTTCACCCTTTGTGTTCCAGGGCCGCGGTATCTCTTTCGAACAGTCCTGCTGCCCTGTAGTGCTTACGTAATACTTGAATGGATCCTTACCCTGATTAAAGTCAACGCCATTTTCATCAACAAATCTATATTTACCAAATGACTTGCCACCGAATATACAATGTGACAGTTCTTAAGAGCTTTAAAACGTCACGTTATTTATTTAATTGTGCTTAAAGTGCAATCGATCCCTAGGGAGCGCGTGTCACGACACATTAACGGCCCGAGGAGCGCACGCGCATGTGTCAAGTCACCCTTTTAATTTTAGAAGTGAGTTTTTTTTTGTTAATTAAGATTTAGGAGTTATTGTTTGTGAAAAAAGTTCGATGTGATTATTTTTGTAAGTATTCATGGAGTAAAAACTTGAAAAACAAATAACAGAATAATTTAAAATCATGAATGAAATAAATAAACCGGCCAAGAGCGACTCGGATTCGCACAAGAAGGGTTCAGGATCACTGTGCAATATTTAAAACTACTACTTTTCATAATTAAAAAAAAAAAAAACGTTTCTTGTATGAGGACCTCCTTTAATTTTTAATTTTATATTTATTGTGATGGCAGTATTACACATTCTGTAAAAATTTCTATTTTTTTCAAAAGACAGTCCTGGACACATATAATGGTCCTGGAACAGACGGACAGACCGACAACCGAGTCTCAAACAGGATTCTGTTGGCGCCCTTTGGCTATGGAACCAAAAATGACTGATTTCGTTTTAGTAACTTAAAAACGAATGTACGATATTGTTTTTTTTGTAAAATCAGTCTATTCGCTGTGTTTATGTACTACCGCGCTCACTGACGGTCTTCACCCATAGCATACATAGCATAAGCATAATCAGCCTATTAATGTTCCCACTGCTAAGACGCAATCCTCCTGTCTATGAGAGGGAATGGGCTATAATCCACCACGCGGGCCCAGTGTGGGTTGGTAGATGTCACATGTCTTCGAATTTTTGGTTCTAGGACATGCCGGTTTCCTCACGATGTTTCCCTTCACCGTTTTGAGAGCAGTGCTGATGAAATAACTTACACAAAGTAATGCGCCTGGCTGGGTTCGAACCCACGACTTACTCTTCGTAAGTCGGGGTCTCCACCACTGGGCCACCGCTGCTCTCCTCTTCACCCATAGAAAGAAAGAAATACTACTTTTCACTCATATTCCCTGAGTAATAAGGTTGACGGTCATCGAACTCGGTACTTCAGAAGTACCTATAGTCCTTTCACAGATAAATTGCCTTTGATTTGACATAAGTGTCAAACTCACTGTCATCTAGATTATTCTCGTTACAATAAGGTAGCTGTGTGTCTCCTTTTTCGTGTGGTTAGTGCCTAACCTGAAAGCACGCATTCGTAATAGAATTGATGTGTTCGAAATTTGGTGCTGGCGCAAAATGTTAGGCATTCCCTGGACGGCGCGCCGCACAAACGCCTCGATTCTGAACGAATTGAAAGTTAAATCTCGTCTATCGACCATCTGCATGAAACGACTTCTACAGTACTTCGGACACGTGGCAAGGAGGGAGCCTGATAGCTTGAAGGAGCTTATTGTGGCTGGTAACGTGGAAGGAAAAAGGGGCCGTGGAATATCATCAACCTGATGGACAGATGTGGTGAATTTTCAGGCATTTGTCCGCATGGCCGTAAACCGTCCAGCATGGAGAGCGTTGGTGGAGAAAGTAACGACCTCATGTGGTCACGACCCTCAGTCATGAGGAAACGAGAAAGATGAAGTGCCTAACCTGGTGTCAGAATTTTTGTGCCGCCCATGGGCTTCTGACTTGGCTTTACATGCCGTCGAGAAATCTCAATCATACTGGTTTGGTTTCCCCACGAAGTTTTCCTTTACCGGAGCAAGTGATAACTACCGGGTGTATACAGACCCTTCACATATCCGTCAACCAAGCATTCTGTACATCAAACTAAGTAACTTTACGCAAAAATTATTGCTGGGAATCGACTTTTTTTTTTGGGTAAAAAATCACGTTTTACGGTAGGATTCGATGGAAAGCACTCATAGCATTGTGCTGATGAATGGATTGAATAGTACGTTCGTGGAGGTGTATAAAGTAAAAATCTTACAGTAAAAAGATGTATTTAAAAAAAAAACTTGTGAAAAATTTGGAACTTTGACCCCCAATATCTCCGTAACTAGAAGGTTCCCAGGTATGGTCTAGAACAAAAAAAATATCGGATAGACGGGGAGAACAAGTGCCTTTCGTTTATGTTAAGGGTCTTTTTACACCTTTTATACAATAATATTAGATGGTTGCCAGGAGCTCGTGGCTAAATAATAATAGCCGCTCGGGTCGATCTTTAGGTTAAGCCGTGCTTGCCTAGGTTGGTCTGTGGATGGGTGACCGCCCATTACATACCGAGTTTCCTCCGTGCCTCGGAAAGCACGTTAAGCCGTTGGTCCCGGCTGTCATTTGTAGATCTTTGACAGTCGTTAGGCAGTCAGTGGCCCAAAAAGTCTGACAACCAGTCTTACCAAGGGGTATCGTATTACCCAGTACAGACTGGGTTGTGGAGGTCAGATAGGCAGTCGCTCCATGTAAAATACTGGTATTCAGCTGCATCCGGTTAGACTGGAAGCCGACCCCGATATAGTTGGGAAAAGGCTAGGCAGATGATGATGATGATGATGATGGTTGCCAGTGGCTATAGGTGTCAAAATTACAATGATGTTTATTCAGTTTATGATGGTATGATAGGCTTGCTGCAACTACAGTCCTAGCACCCTTCATATTGTTAAGAAAATCCGATTCAATTAGGGAATTAATATATTTTTTAAATTTCACGCGGGCGAAGGTCGCTAATAGCAACAGCTAGTTTAAACTAATATAAAAGCTTATAAAACTAAACATAAGAAAGCAATATAGTTTTAAAATTAACTCGTTTAATCTCCTGTGACAAGTCTGTGCATGTAATATAAATAAATAACGCGACTCCGCTCATTAGTCACGTCCCGCGGATTATTGGATTTAGGATACACGATAAGTGCACGGGAATTTGGATTTAGAGATAATATACATACATTTACATATAATATGTAACCTCGTTGATCTAGTGGTAGGAAGTGTTACTGAGCATGAGGTCCTGGGTTCGATTTCCTGGTAGGGATAAGTATTAATGCGTATTTCCGTCAGACAATTCTCAATAGCAACCACGGAGTCAGGATTCGTGTCCGACTGATGCTAATAAGTTCGCCTTATATTAAATGGGACTTCAACATAACTGGCGAATTTAGGCTAACAGCTGATAGGTTGTTGTGTTATTGGGATAAAAGTGAACGAGTAGGTCTAAAAAAAAATGTTTCTTTGGGAAAGTTGTTTGTTATCATGAGTATAACCACGTGTTTAAGTATCGGTCACTAATTACCAGTCACTCTATATACCATGTTCTACGTCGTTCCTTTAATTCTCATATTCTAGTTAAATCTTCGACCAGAACTCTGCGCCGACAAACCTCCTCGACAGCGTTTAGTGGCTTCTTACACTAGGTCCCTCAAGGTGCTGGTGAGTAGCACAAAGACCAGGACAGAAGGTGGGACATCATTTGCGATGTGGTTCCGCAAGCACAATACATGTCTTCGGAATGTCTGTAAACCAGTAGCGAAGGGTCAATTTTTGTAAGAGGTAAGCCAGAGAACATATTTTTAATATGATTATATTATTTGTCTATAGAATACTGACTGTGCCATTTTTCAAAGAGAAGCAGGTAGGAATCGAGTTGTATGGAACCTTTGCCACTGCTGTTAACTGTACCTGCAGCGGGGGCATCTGGCTTTATAGTCAGCCTAAAGATTTCTAGGTGGACCATGGCAGATGATGGTCGGCTGCGAGATTTTCTCAATAATATAACTGGAGCTGAATTTTGAGCTGGATGCTTATTATTATCATCTGCCTAGTCTTTTCCCAACTATATTAGGGTCAGCTCTCAGTCAAACTGGACGCAGTTGAATACCAGTATTTTACATGGAGCGACTGCCTAACTATCTGATCTTAAATCGGTAACTGGTTGGTACTACTTATAATGAATATGATTCTGCCTTACTTTGGTAAGACTGGCTTTCTGATTTCAAGCGTCGGACTACCCGTAACGATCAAGGATCTACAATGAAAGCAGGGACCAACGGCTTAAAACATGCCATCCACGGAGGTCGGATTACTGCATAAGACAACTGAGAGGACTGTACGAACGTAAACAAAAATTGATATTATACAATGTGTTTGGCTACCGGTAACCGATACTTCCTACTTTTATAGAAACCGATACTTTTTGCTTTTTTTACCGATACTTTTTTGTATGTGTATGTGTACTTTATGTATTTTGTATGTTTAATTTAATATTGTGTATGTTTAATTTTGTTATTGTTTGATTCTTTTAATGTGTATTATTTTATTTTATTCTTAATTTAATTTAATTTGGTTATGTAATTTTAGTATGTATGTGTAATTTTATTTTTTATTGATTATATTCTAATGTTCGCGTGTTTTAATGTGATTTTAATTTTTTAATTTTTATAATTTTTATATGGACAATGTCTGAAATAAATGATTAATAATAAAATATTAAATGATTTATTATTAAATGATTGATTGATTAAATATGTGTGTGTGTGCTTTTTGTTTTTATTATTTTTATATCGGGAGCTCAAAATAATGAACAATCTCGGAAGATATCCCGTAAGTGACAGTATAAGTTTAGTTGTAAACCGTGAAAGTTTAAAACAGTGTCATTTCTATCGACAAAAACACGTTTCCAAGTTTCGGTTTCGTTTCGTACTCCTAACCCTCGTAAATGGCAGCCATTTTGTTTTTTTTAATCGGCTGATCTAGGGTATTTATTTATTTATTTATTTATTTAACACTTCAAGCACAGAAGTACAGAGGCGGACTTAATGCCATAGGCATTTTCTACCAGTCAACCTTTGGGTGATGCAAAGACAATTAGCAGTGGTAGGTGTAAATCTGAAAATAATTTTAAATAATAATAAGATTAACTACAAGGATATATAAAATACTATAAATATATATCAAATACTATAAATATATATCAAAATTTAAATTAATGTAAATAAACATTTCCACGAATATACCAAAATAAAAACACAAACCATGGGGAAAACATTACCGTTGTGACGAAACTGCCAGCTTCTTCCGAATGTACTCACGAACTTTAATTTTAAAAGATAAGCGATTGGTTGCCATCCTGATTTCCTGGGGAAGCGCATTCCACAGAGAAATAGACTGGACAAAGAAAGATCGGTGAATGAAATCAGTGCGGTGAGAGGGGGTGAGGGGGGGGGGTATGTTCAATAAAATGCTATCTTGGAATCTAAGAGACCTAATAGAGACAATAAATTATATAATAAGGTAAGGAAGTGGGGGGGGGGGGTAGGTACATATATAATATACCCTTAAAGTATTAACCGGTAGCCAAACACATTGTATAGTTATAGCTTTTACCTTACTACGGTTTTATCATAGATTTTCCGTCCCTGTTAAAAGACTGCAACTTGATTTTAAAACAGGGACCGAAAAGTTTACCCGTATAGAGGTTTTAAAGGTGAAGAACCTCTCTAATAAAGGTTAACACGTATTATAAGGTTAATCAGATTCACGTGCACACAGAGTCCATTTTAGTACATTTAAAATATGCAAGAAAGTTGCGGAGTTAGCTCGCGCTCGGTGCTTTGTCTCTTTCATTATGGTTAATCAGCAATATTTAAATAGTTAACCAATAGGGGTTAACCCGTATATAATGGTTAATCAAATGTTTATTTTTTAATTATTTTCCCCATCTTACGACTACCATAACAGGGTTACCTAATGCGACAGTGTACACAAAAACAATATAAAGTTTTGCTACTAATTACAAATAAACAATCAATACATTACTACTAGATATTAAGCTTTGTAGCTAGTAACAAACAGTGCATATGGTAACAATTGGGTTATGGGTCTATCTAATTAAACCGGTTTACCTGATTAATCGGTATGTTTTCAAAGTTTTGTATAACCCCGAAACTATTTACAAGAATTGACCTGTTAAGCCGTTCAATAGGATTTAAATAAGTTTTAAATAACTTTTGCCATTCCAATACATTTTTGACTTTTCCACCACAATATCATTGACAAAATATCGGTGTCCCCTTGTTTCGCAGACAGAAATCTCATAGAATTTCGGTTCGCCGAAAATGTTTCATATAATATTTGGTTCTTGTATCTTTATTTCCAATATTATTGTTTAAACGACTATTTACTTCAATGAAACATATTTCACAGAAATACAGTTCAATGAATTTTCTAATCACATTATTTTATTTAACAGGGGCTTCCAGTCTTACCAAGGGGTATCGTATTACCCAGTACTAACTGGGTTGTGGAGGTCAGATAGGCAGTCGCTCCATGTAAAATACTGGTATTCAGCTGCATCCGGTTAGACTGGAAGCCGACCCCAATTTAATTGGGAAAAGGCTAGGCAGATGATGATTATTTTATTTAACAAACTTATCAAACTGTAGAATTATTTTTTAAGAAATATTGTTTTTTCGGTGTTTTTTTTCATTTCAACGAAAATGTAAAAGTAGACGTTATGCTATCCATAATTTTATAAATAAATACACACAGTCGAATGCGTCAATCGTACCCCTATTTTTGATGTTGTTTCGTACACACTACTCACCACATCAACATAAACAAGGCATTGTGGCAAGAAGAACTTAGGATACAAGAGCGAGAGAAGCGAGTTCAGGAGTTGGGGCGCACCGACACCCGACAGGACAGTTAGGTTACTTTAAACCCAAAATGTTGTAATAAGTAGTTAAAGGGTTAGGGGAGCCTACCCTTTTAACTACTTATTACAACATTTTGATATTTACCTTGACGTTGAAACGTTTAGTTTACTCCGACCAAATAGGTTAGGTTAGGTTAGAACCGTGACCAACTACGTGCGAGCTGAGCGAGCGAAGCGAGCAGTGTCTGAGCGCTACGTCAAAATTGGTCGCAGTAATAAAATTAAGGCACTCCAACAATTATGAACCGCAAAATAAACACAATACGTACGTGTATATTAAGTCACTGTTAATGAGAATAACAAGATTACCCGTATTGTTTTTGTGAACGCGGTGTTGTTATTTTATAAGAGGGTATGCATTTTCTCAAAGGTATGAATTGAAACATTTAGAAACTGTCACTCGACAAAATGTTTTTCTTGGTAATAAGTTTTATATTAACTAAACAATATAAGTATAAAGAATATTTGATTTGTTATTCTATGATATGAATATCGAAACATTAATTTTATTTGTAACAAAAATCTACAATTTAATTTTTTTTGAAGTAAGTATTCTGCGTATTGAGTATTCTATGAAATGATAATATGAGAAAAAATTTATATGAAACGAAATTCTATAAAACTTTTGTCTATGAAACAGTGTACAACCCAAAATATCAAGTCACTTTGTCTGGACCCGTGTGAACCTATACTGCAGTGTATTTTTGCATAAAATTTACTTAAAACTTTAATTTTTTTGAAAGTATGCAAATTAGCTTAATTTCGTAATTTTCGTGTACCGTGTTTGTTTACACGCTACACACTATGCATTGTTTTTTCTAACTACCTTAGTTAGAACTCATTTACCTAACCTTTGTAAGTACTTATCTTACCTTGTACAGTAACAAAAACTATGTAAGTACCTAAAAATTCAAATTGTTGCCTTTCAAAACTTCACAGAAATCCTATCACTGAATACAAAAGTTTTAAAATAAAAGTCTTGAAAGCAATCGTGAAAAATGCGAATCCAATACATTTGAAAGCATTTAGAAGTTCTTAAGACCTACATAAACTTAAATCTAACTTGGAAAGCTTCCCATTTAACTTAGATAAGTAAGTAGCGAGTTAAGAGAGCGGTGGCCCACTGGTAACAGCCTCAACTTATGAATTATAGTGTGTAATTTATTTCAGCACCACTGCACTCAAAACGGTGAAGGAAAACATCGTAAAGAAACCGGCATGACCTGGAACCAAAAATTCGAAGACGTGTGACAAGATAAATTGAGGAATGAGGTTATACGACAACATTGCGGATTAAAAGAAGATTCTGATGTAGTGAGAAAAATTGCAAAGAGTATGCTTAGATGGTTTGGTCATGTGGAGAGGATAAGTAACAGGCGACTAACAAAAGGTACAAGGCAGATGTGAGTGGCAACGCCGGGCGGGAACGCCCTAGAAGGACATACATTGATCTTAATGGTGAGGATCTTCAGAAAGGTCAGATGCGTAATACTCGCAACCGGCGAGCGTGTATGACAAGATGTATGAACGTGGACGAGTCAAAAGTATGTAAGGATCGTAGCAGGTGGCGTTCTGTGTTTCTGCCTACACCCATGGAAAAGATGCGCGAGTTTATGTATGTATGTGACATCTATCAACTCGCACTGGGCCCGCGTTGGATTACAGGCCACTCCTTCTCATAAAGATGTGGCCTGTGTCCCAGCAGTGGGAACCTTTTGAGCTGATTATCAGAGGTCGGAATTAGGTAGAGTTATTTATGTACTTGCATCGAAATGTTGATATTACGAGTAATATGGATCTTTCTGGGATTTCCCGGGATTTATAATACAATCCCGTGTGGCCAACAATATTGCAAATAAATAATAATAAAAATCTCAGAGATAGATAAGACAAATAAAACAAAGATAATTAACATACAATTTTTATTAGTATTTACATTAATTCACAATACATACATAAAAAATTGTATTGTGTAATCACAATACAATTTTTTATTTACGTTGCCCCACACTAGGGGTTTTCCTGTAACGTGAATGCGTTTACAAAGATTTAAACTCACACATACACAAATACTCAGACCCGGAACAACTACTTGCAGATCATACAAATATCCGTGCTGGAATCGAACCCGCGACATTTTTTCATTAACTACTGCGCTGCGTGCGCATGATGTCCGATGTCGGATGGTTTAAATTGTGTAAAAGTAAATAACTTTTTTATTTAATAAATCACGGGATCTTTCTGCTCTTTAAAATTAATCTCGGGATTTGAGGCATATCCACTTTATTCTTTCGCTGTATGAAATCAGTGTAAGCACACAAATAACTCTAATGATTGATTCATTCCAACCTCTGCTGATTATGCTAAGTTTAAACTTAAACATCAATAGTATAACAACTTACTTTTCTCAATCGCCGTCGCTCCCTTAGTGTTGCCGCTTTCCGTCGGTCTACAGCCGCTGTTTTTCTTTTACAGGCCTTGCAAGCCCACGCCAAACATCTCCTGCTAGGTCCCAACACATGTTGGACATGACTGTCGTCCTTATCTTCCGAAATCTCCCCGTTTTTGAGCTCATTTTTAACTTGGCAACACTGTTCATTTAGTATTTTTTTTTCTTCTTTTTGATAATTGAATTCTTTGTAGTTATTGTTGTTGTAGGTGTCGTAGATAGTGTTGTAACTCATTGTTTTTGTTTTTTTCGATTTTAATAAATAATAAAACCTTTTTTTTTTCGATTTGCACTTGGATATGAAAAGATTGACTTGACTACTCGCACAAACTTAACATTTTTATTTTTATTTTCTTTTTATTAGGAACTTTCGTTTCGTATTTTTGCTTCAGTCTATTGAATGTAAGTATTAGTTTGTCAATAATTATAGTAATTGAGCATTTCTTTGGTTGTAGGCATTGAGCAATAAAAGTTCTATAATTAAATGAATCTGACTAAAATACGTTTTATAATTCCGACAGCATTCTTGTAATTAGTCACTGCTTTTTCAAAAATATTTCTATGTATAGGTACACTTGTTTAAAGTCTACTTTCACTATTTTAATCACAAAATAATCTTTCACGAAAACCACACACACTTTCACCACAAAGAAAAAAAAACACTAAATTCGAAACGCGCGCCAAAATGTGACAGTTCACCGAAACGTTACGTTTTTTTTTTTCGGGTGACGCGCCCGGCGACGCAGGCGACACTGAATTCAGCCGAGGGTTGATCACAGTCAGAGATTTACAAAATATGTCCGCTATTAATAAACTGTCTAGCTCCACAGCTCCTAACGTCGTTGAAAGATGCCAATTTATTAGTGTTTGGATTGAAATTGATGCCGGCAATATATTCCCTTTAAATTTGTTGCGACGAAATCTGGTGGACATTTTTATTCTCGCATCTCGTTTTCGTGTTGGGAATCGATTTTTAATGTGGCTTTTTCGAGTTCAACTTTTTTTTAAATTTAGTTTACTGTGGTGTCTTTTTTAGGGTTCCATTTCCAAAAGGTACCACCGAGACCCTATTACTAAGGCTCCGCCGCTGTCTGTCTGTCTGTCATTCACAGGGCTGTATCTTTTGAACGGTTAAATGTACACACTTGAAAATTTCACAGAGTATTACTATGGCTGATTTAAAAACACCTAAAATAAAATTTAAAATTAAAGGACGTCTGCATTAAATAAGCTTATTTTTTTCGGCGTTTTTTGCTCGATTTTCTTCTTTGAAAAGAAAAAATATGTGTCTCAAAGAATGAGTTAATTTGAAAACTGTACTGGCGTACGGAACCCTTCGTGGGCGAGTCCGTCTCGCACTTAACCAGTTTTTATTTAAAGTATTTTATTTATTTTATAGTCGTGTTATTTTTTAAAGGATGATTATGTGTATAAAAGCTTGATGATAAATCTTTTTAGCCAATGGCGGTTGATAGGTATATGGGTTGAGGCAGCTTGTCTGTTCACAAATACGTTTTTATGAGGAAATAAGTTAATATCACAGTGGTTGTTAGTTTTATTTATAAAGCAGTTAGAATTTATTTGATGTTTCTGTTCAAAAAAGCTTGTTTGCTATTTCCTGTTCAGACTTCAAAGACTAACTAGATAGTTTTTGATATATTCCGAATTTTTAATTTTTAATTTAATGATTCAGAGATCAACGCTGTATTTTAGGTAAAATCAGACAACTTCTGTCTTTAGGGGCTACAGAGTGTCCTAATTATGGTAATTCCGTTTCTCTTAGAATTTACAATTAGCCCTTGTGGCACGGGAGAAATTTTAATTTAAAAAAAAAAAAAAAATGTGTTTTAATTCAGGCATAATACCCATATACAACAAAAAATAATAATAACTATTAAAAAATAAATAATGAATAATAATAAATGAAAAAATATATATAATGCGTTACTTTTTCCTATTTACTTACTTTTCCTTATTTTTTTTTAATCCAAAAGAGCGCACCAGGTACCACGGCGTCAAAAAGCACACTGTTCTATTTTCTATTATGTAGCAATACGTTGAAGATCCAGAACGTGATGCTTTTTTTCCAAGCTTCAAAATGTTTGCCGTTGGCTTTCAGATAAAAAGAAATAAAATGCATCATCATCCTGTAACATCACGCTTGTAATCCTCGAAAGATTAGGTAGAGGTGTACCCAAAAGTACACCCACATTTCGCCAGTTATGTTTTAAGATCCATATTAGGGGGGAACCTATTGCCATCAGCCGGGCACGAATCCAGACTCCCGCTACTGAGAAATTCCTGATAGAAATACCCAATATCACTTTGCCCGACCTTAGAATCGAACCTAGGACCTCATGCTCAGCAGTAACATAGTGTATATATTGGGATTTTCCATCAGGATTTTTTAGTAGCAGCCACGGAGTCTGAATTTCTACCCGGTCTAAGTTGGGGTCGGCTTCCAGTCTAACCGGATGCAGTTGAATACCAGTATTTTATATGGAGCGACTGCCTATCTGACCTCCACAACCCAGTTATTACTGGGTTACATAATAAACCCATTGATAAGACTGGTTGTCAGACTTTTTGGGCCACTGACTACCTGTAACGACTGTCAAAGATCTACAAATAACAGCCGGGACCAACGGCTTAACGTGCTTTCCGAGGCACGGAGGAAACTCGGTATGTAATGGGTGGTCACCCATCCACAGACCAACCTAGGCAAGCACGGCTTAACCTAAAGATTGACCCGAGCGGCTGTTGTTGTGGCGGCATGTATGTACCTACTGAAGCACGATAAATGATTATGATACGATATGACTTGACACCATGGACATAACGTAAGCCCGTTGTCTGGATTAGTACCCAGTAAATGATAACAGTCCCATCCCTATAATATAATGCTCAAACATAATTAACTGGCAAAATGTGCTTATACAATACTCTGTCCGTTTCGATTAACACAATCGTGAAGTTAAGAGCAAATGAAATTAAACCTCTTTCACACACACTAGCGCCCCTAGCGGAATTTTCCGGAACTACGTCATAACTAGGGGCGCCAAAAACTGTTACTGTCGCGGTACTAAAGTTCGCGCATGCGTGTTAGACGCTAGAGGGAGCCTGCTTCACAGGGGAAGGCTTGGAGATGTGTTGTGATTAAATATTTTAGTTATGTATTTATTTATCATGTGTGAATGGCGAGTTGTGTAGCTGTTGTTTTAACAGATAATAATACGGAAATTAATCTATTATCAAGATATTGGTTTGGTGCGCTTATTTATGTTTTCATGTAGTTTTGGTACAGTCTTGTTCTAGGAGCAAAATAATGTACCCAAGAAGAAACTTCTTAATTATTCATTAAAAACATAACCCTATCTTTGCTGTTGCGCAGTCGGGTAAAATGGTAAAAAGTGGGAAGAATCCTACCTAACAAAATTATTTTCCAAAATGTACCTAATGCTTTGGTAACTTAGGTAAAAACAACAAATAAGACAAAAAGAACACGGTTTTTCATGAATTCTGTGTGTTACAAATTGTCTTACTTTTTCCTACTTATCCACAAAAATAACTCGAGCAAAAAACTTCAGCACAAAATATTTATTCACACACGAAAATCCACCCCAACTCTTAACGCAGTCATAAAAATATTTTTACAACATAATAACGACTCCATGCATTTCTTATTCCGTGAGAACAACATCCCTTACGTTTGGGGTGTGATCCGTTCTCTAGCACACTTAAAACATAAAAATTAACAAAATAACACAATCTTGTAAATAAATAATACTTAAAATAGCATAAAAAACGTATTTACAACAATATTTTCTTAGTGTAATAAGAAAAACAGTGATTTTCGAGTGAAAACGTCAACTAAACGTGTTGTGTAAAAATGTCGCTCGTGAGTAGTAAAGATTTTCTATTCTAACATTATTTTTAAACGTTCTATTTTTAAATTCGGTTGTCTATTCGCTATTCTTTTTTTTTATTATGTCGTGTTCTTTATTTGTGGTGTTAATCTTGTGATTTATGATTCAAAGTGACGTGCAAGGTTCGTTTTTATAGTTCGTTTTTTGTCAGAAATCTAGGATAGGAACTGCTCGCTTCAATTTGATCATGTAAGTATTCATAAATGTATTTACGGTTTGCAAATAATTAATATTATGTGAGCATTTCAATTAACTGAAAGGTATTATTAAAGAAAATAGTGTGTTGCATTGTACTTTCAAAATTACATCATTTCTTCATAATAGAATTTTAAATAAAATATTATGGACAACCCTATTATTTAAAAGCATGAAAAATAAAAACAAAATGTTTTTTTTAAATTTGAATATTGACGTTCGATTGCAAATAAAAAAAAGACAAACATAGATAAGTAAACTCTTTCGTCATTTTAACTTCCTTGGTGAAACATAGAAGTGAAACTAAATTTTATTTTCGATCGATTTAAAACAAAATGCAAAAAAGAATACAAAACATCATATATATATAACCTTAACCTTTAGCAGTAACCTTTTATTCTGTTTAAAGACGCAAAATATCGATTTCATAACCCGATATTATCATATTGTATAGGAGTTAAAATCGAATGTTCCTGTGACCTATTTCGCTAGTTAACAACTTAGACATGACCTAGGTCAGCCGACCTGTCTAGCTGCTGTAATTTTGTTATAAAAATATGAAACTCGTTTTAAAATGTGAAATTGAAAGTGACATTTTACTTACAGAGCTATTTTTTATACATCGCTTTTAAAAAGTTTTGAATTTTCACTATGGCTGAGTGAAGTCTGAAATTGGACTCGTTTTCTGTTCTTTTGAGTGCCATTCTACTGATTCATTATTTATTTTAAAAATACTATTAATTTCAATCAAAATTGTGCAAAGATTATTTATAAATAAGTAATGGTGTAAAATAAGATTGACTGTAACTTTTAAAAGTATTTAAAACCATAAATATTGGTAGGTACAGTAAATTTCAACCAAAGATCACTTTATGACACCTACAGTTTTTGACTGAATACAACTGAAGATCTACAGATACATATAATATAAAGTTTTTCAAAGTCCACCACCCTACGATTGTTACTTTAAACGACATGAATACTTACCGAATTTAATTCCCAAAATGGTTTTTTTTATTCCTAAAAATGCCTCCGTTCCACGGAAAACACACCACTAAGCCCGTTGGTTCCGGCTGTCAGTCATAGATCCCGAAAGTTTAAAAAGTCAGCCCCGAAAGTTTGACAACCAGTCTTGCATAGGGTTATGGCGTGTTACCCAATATCTAACTGGGTTGTGGATGTGGAGGTCGGGCAGGAAAGGCAGTCGCTCCATGTAAAATACTAGTAGTCTACAGCATACGGTTAGACTGGAAGCCGTCGTAGTTAGGACGGTAAGGTAGATGATGATGAAATCCCTTGAAACTAGATCTACCGGGCCGTATCTCTGTTGACAATTCATAGTTACGAGTTTTGATATACAATAATAGTTCTGCACGGGTAGCGTTTGTTGAAATCAACAAGATTTCAACTCAACAAACAACAACAAAACTCGTAACTATGAACTGTCAACAGAAATACGCAATAGCCCGGCAGTAAAGTCATTTTCCGGAAGAATTTTTGCCCCTGTCATAAACCTGATGTCAATTCCCAAGGAAGTGTCTGTCAGGCGGCCGACTGTAAAACCGAAGCCATAACCTTCTGCAATATGAGTGAAAATGGAATAATGACGAATCGTATTTGACTGAAAGAGTCATCATCATCATCAGCCTATAGCAGTCCACTGCTGGACATAGGCCTCCTCAATCGCACGCCACTCAACTCGATTCTTAGCAACTCCTATCCAGTTACTACCAGCCACCTTTTTTTTTTTTTTTCGGATGGGAAATCATCAAATGACCCCCCCCCACTCTGGGCGGAGCGGAAGGGAGTGTCAGACTTGTACTGACTAAAACCCATCCATGTTCCTTCTTTGCCCTTTGTGTTTCAGGGCCACGGTGTCTCTTTCGAACAGTCCCGCAGCTCTGGCAGGCATCGGCCCATGCGGACCCCTACTCGGTTGTTGACATCTCTTTGAGGCGCGCGTGGAACACGAACGCGCCGTCGACACGGCCTGTCGTCATAAGACGGCCGGACGGCGAGCTAGCACATAACTCGTCGTCCACAGGCCCGCGCCTACGGTGGCCGGGAGCCACCACGTGACCCCCGACGCCCAGGGCGTCTCCCGCGGCGGCTGGGACGTGAGGTTCTTTCCCTACTACCAGCCATCTTGCGAAGATCGTCACTCCACCGAGCCTGAGGCCGTCCCACCTTACGTTTGCCGATTCGCGGTCTCCATTCAAGAACACGCCTACCCCAACGGTCATAGGTTCTACGGCTAATATCACTTCAGTTTACTTATTCTGTGAGCTATGGCGACAACTCTGGTTCTCTGTCGGATCACCTCGTTTTGGATGCGATCCTTCAGAGAGACTCCAAGTATAGCTCGTTCCATAGCTCGCTGAGCGACCTTCAATTTATGGACCAGCCGTACCGTGAGTGTCCACGTTTCGGCCCCGCTAGTCATTTAAACAGGACGCACTGGTTGAAGACTTTAGTCTTTAGGCTCTGTGGAAAACGCGACGACTAAAATAGTAAAGAATATAAATGGATGATGAATATAATGGATCACAAAGGTCAACCTAGTCAGAAGGTGACTAACATTGACAAAGTGACATATCGGCCGTTGACATACATAAGTACAGTTTTTGTACCTTTGATTTTTCGTAACTTAACGCATGTGACTAAAAGAGTGATGGATATGGATGTTGATGGATGGAGGAGATGTTGATGGATGGATGGAGGATGGAGGATGGAGGAGAGGAAGACCAAGGAAACGATGATACGATAGGAATTGTATAAAAGAAAAAGGAGTAAATGATAGCGAGACGGTTCACAGAGGAGAATGGAAGAAAAAAACGTGTTGCGCCTACCCCAAGTAACATCGGACAAGGTCAGGAAGATGATGACATAAACCTTATTTCAACTAGAATAAAGGTCACAATACTTTAAACACAGACGTGAAAATTATGATACAAGGACTGATATAGTTCTTACCTCTAACAGCAGCATTAAGCCAAATCAAAGGTATAGACGTCAGCACATCAAGCTACTACAATCTGTCAAATTCTTGAATAGATTTTCAACTTTATCGCTAAAGCATAAGGTTCAAGGTTGATTTGAAAAATTTGACAGTTTCGGGTAGTTTGATGTGCTGGCGTATGTACAATAACTGTACTTATGTCAACGGCCGATGTGTCACTTTGTCTAGGCCAGTCGCCTTTTGACTAGGCTGACCTTTGTGATAAAGGTTCAAGGGTTCAAATTCATTAAGTTTTAGGGCGAAGCACTAAGTTTGGTCTAACTTCGGTAAATAAGACGAAAATCTGAAGGAATTTTTGTTAAAGTTGTTTTTGAGGACTAACTTTAGTGGTTTTCATTTAAAAGAAAAGGTTTTGTTTTGCTTGTACCTGCTCAAAACTAATCCTACTAAATTATACCAAAATGCGAAAGTTTGTGAGGGTGGATGGATGTTTGTCACTTTTTCACGCAAAAACTACTAACCGGATTTGAATGAGATTTGGCTCACAGATAGTTTATTACTTGGATTAACACGTAAGATACTTTTTTTCCCGGGCGAAGCCGTGGGCTTAAGCTAGTTTATGATAGAAGTCATACGAGTCGTTCATTTAGTCATGTTAAATGACTATTTTATGAAAAAATCGTTCAATGGGATTAAATGAACTTAGAGGGTTGTATTGATGATTTTAATGATTATAATTCTGTAAATGCATACGTGTTACGGTCGAAAATCATATTTTGTTAAACATACAGCTTGACACTGTCCTGCAAATTGCAAAAAAAACGGGCGAAAATTTGGTTTTCACGGGCCGCCCTAGCGCTTTCACCTTAACACGTTTACTGATATAGGTAATAAAGACCTTTTTTTTTTCGGATGGGAAATCGTCAAATGACCCCCACTCTGGGCGGAGCGGAAGGCAGTGTCAGACTTGTACTGACTAAAACCCATCCATGTTCCTTCTTTGCCCTTTGTGTTCCAGGGCCACGGTATCTCTTTCGAACAGTCCCGCAGCCCTGGCGTAATAAAGACCTGACGTAAAACTTACCAAGTTTTACGTCAGGTACAATAACTGTACTTATGTCAACGGCCGATGTGTCACTTTGTCTAGGCCAGTCGCCTTTTGACTAGGCTGACCTTTGTGATAAAGGTTCAAGGGTTCAAATTCATTAAGTTTTAGGGCGAAGCACTAAGTTTGGTCTAACTTCGGTAAATAAGACGAAAATCTGAAGGAATTTTTGTTAAAGTTGTTTTTGAGGACTAACTTTAGTGGTTTTCATTTAAAAGAAAAGGTTTTGTTTTGCTTGTACCTGCTCAAAACTAATCCTACTAAATTATACCAAAATGCGAAAGTTTGTGAGGGTGGATGGATGTTTGTCACTTTTTCACGCAAAAACTACTAACCGGATTTGAATGAGATTTGGCTCACAGATAGTTTATTACTTGGATTAACACGTAAGATACTTTTTTTCCCGGGCGAAGCCGTGGGCTTAAGCTAGTTTATGATAGAAGTCATACGAGTCGTTCATTTAGTCATGTTAAATGACTATTTTATGAAAAAATCGTTCAATGGGATTAAATGAACTTAGAGGGTTGTATTGATGATTTTAATGATTATAATTCTGTAAATGCATACGTGTTACGGTCGAAAATCATATTTTGTTAAACATACAGCTTGACACTGTCCTGCAAATTGCAAAAAAAACGGGCGAAAATTTGGTTTTCACGGGCCGCCCTAGCGCTTTCACCTTAACACGTTTACTGATATAGGTAATAAAGACCTTTTTTTTTTCGGATGGGAAATCGTCAAATGACCCCCACTCTGGGCGGAGCGGAAGGCAGTGTCAGACTTGTACTGACTAAAACCCATCCATGTTCCTTCTTTGCCCTTTGTGTTCCAGGGCCACGGTATCTCTTTCGAACAGTCCCGCAGCCCTGGCGTAATAAAGACCTGACGTAAAACTTACCAAGTTTTGCGGTCAGGTCTTTACCGTGACGGTGGATACGGCCGGACGGTGGTGGTGGCCTTACGTCATTAGATCGAATAAGTCTGGTTGTCAAGACCTGAACCAAAAGAATTACTTAAACATTTTGAAAAATGTTTATTTTTTCGACCTCATAATCATCATCAACATTTCAGCCGAAAGACGTCCACTGCTGGACATAGGCCTCCCCCAAGTGTCGCCACATTGACCGGTCCCGTGCGTCTCGTATCCAGCGGAAATAAACTACATCAAAAAAAGTATAAAAATAATTACAAAAACTCTGCTCAATCAAACATGGTAATTAAAAATATAATTACCTACGTCTGTTAAAATCATAAACCTTATTTGGCTGAATCATAGTCAATTAAGTAAGGAACACATTCAACAAATTCATAAGGTTACCCGTATCACAATACATGGGCCTTCCTGAAAAGCGATAGGTAATCGATATGGGCACGGCTGGTACCCCGTTCGTCCGACGATCCCCTATGATATTAGTATATTTATGTAGGTAGGGATGTGTGAACAGCTGATTCACCGTGAGAATGACGAAAATGAAGACTTTCTTTTGTTTTTAGTCGGTGGTCTTTCGAATATTATGAAGGACCTCTGTTATCGAGTCTTTCGGATTTAATTTGGACGGTTTTAATGTGCAAGTCTTTCTACATCGTTCTCACGTTTATGTATAATCTCAACATGAATGATGTAACCAAGATTTTGTAAAAATATTTTGATTTAAAAGAGTGTCCATGGAGTTTCTTGCCCATTCTTCGCCATAGAGATCTACGCTTTGGAATGTCTTGTGACTGTAGCTTTGCTTCTTTTTGTTTTTTTGACATTCAAAAGTGCCTGTGATGGTCTTATTGAAATAAATGCTTTTGACTTTTGACTTTTCAGTCAGGTAATCTTCTGTGCGTCGATATTCCACCCTGTATAGAAATCGAGTACTACCAAGTATAAGCAAAGGAGACGAAAAACTGAGTACTAAGTCGTCTTCTTGTCTTCATTTCTAATCTAACACAGGGTGTCAATGGACCCTTCACGAAACCGTCAACCAAGCATTCTGGACATCGAACTAAGAAACTTTACGCAAAAATTATTGCTGGGAAACGACTTTTTTTTTTGAGTGAAAAATTACGTTTTACGGTAGGACTCAATGGAACGCACTCAAAACATTGTGCTGATGGATGAATTGAATAGTACGGGTGTCGTGGAGTAATTCCAGTGTGGGAAAGAGACAGAGCTATATAGGTCGACTAGCGCCATCTCTTTCCCACACTGGAATTACTCCTGTTTTCAGACGTCGTAATAAACCCCCAGAAATCTAGTACTATCAGGCAAGCAAAGGAGACGAAAAACTGAGTACTCTATGTCTCAGCTTTTCGTCTTCATTTCTAATCTAATATGAGCGGCACCTCCCCACAAAGAAAGCACCCACGTTTTATTATATTGACCTACATTACTTAAATGTGCCATTTATTTTGAGTATCATCCCTTATTCGTTTTTTCTCTGCATTTTGCACTTAAGACTAAGTAAAATCCCGCGGGAAATCTTTCTTAATGCAAGTGTAATTCAAGTTTTTTTTAAATAAAACAGTAAGACATCTTGAAGAACTGTGTTACATGAAAGAGAAATTAAGAGCGTTCATCCAAAAAGTTGGCAACGTCGCAAATAGCTGTCAAATATTTACTATTTACCTGTTTTAATTAATTTGGAAATATTACTGTATGGAACTAAGAAATATGGCTAACTAGTGAACTAAAGTATTGATTATGAAATGTAATGTAATTAACTAAAGTATTGATTGTAATGTAATTAAATAAGAATTTAAATTGATAATATGACATCTCTGTATCCCTGACTGAAATGATAAATGTAATTAACTTAAATTTTGACGTAATAATGTAATTGTTTTCATTTTTAACATTCCAAATTTATTAAATTTTAATTTTAATTATAATATGTACTAGTTTTTGCACACCTGTTAGGGTAGGATATGGTCCTGAGCTATGTTTGTTGTATTTCATCCTTATGTGTACCCATATTCAAGCAAAATAAATGATTTTGATTTTGATTTTGATTTTGATTTTGATTATGAAATGTAATTATCATAACACCGAATATTTAGTTTTGATGTATAAAAAGTATTTGGAAACTTTTTACACCTAAAACGGTTACAACATCAAATTCAGTGTTTTAATTGCAATTCATTACTGATATTCTAGTTCACTAGATAGCCATAATTCTTATTTCCCACCAGTCATATTACCAAATTAATTAAAACAGGTAAATATTTGACAGCTATTGGCGATGTTGCCAACTTTTTGGATGAACGCTCTTTTAAGACATTGTAACCTCCTCGGTGATACCCAAAGCAGGTTGCACAGGGCCTGGTCCCTCCCAGTAGGCTGTTTTGAGGCTTCATACCTTTACTTCTCCTTAAACCTGGGAAAGCAAAGCACAGAATTAAAGGAAATCAAATCATAGTTTCTATTCATGACAAAAATACTTTTCGTTTTATTATTTTATTTCTTCAAAAGTGTATTAAAAAACGCTCCATAACATCCTGCAGCTCGGGTGTGAATTCCGCCTCGGCTGCAATAACAAAGTTTCCCCACTTGTATCAAAAAGTACTAGTTCGTAATTCAATCTCAGCCTTAAGTCTAAACATAGCTTCAAGAGGGTCAAGCTTTTATCTAAATGAACGCAGACATTTCTATCTCAAAATAATGAATGGTGTATTTCGTTTATTCACCGTTATCTATACTAGTAGTAATCCTCGGAACTACAGATCCGAATCCAAAAATTATTTCACCACCATGAAGCTACATTAACCCCCAGTGTCATATGCTACATTTAAAACGTTCCCGTCGGTGAATTTTCTTACATCACGGGAGCTTAGCCGCGAACAAATGCTAGCTTACCAAAATGAACATGTCTAAGAACCATCGCCAAGAAACTAGCTTTCAAATAAAAAAAAACCGCATCGAAATCGATTCACTCGTTTAAGAGCTCCGGTGCCAGAGACAGACACACACACACACATAGCGGTCAAACTTATAACACTCCTCTTTTTGCTAAGCCAAAAACCACAGAGTAAAAAACTACTTAGACCGTTTGCTTTTGCTCGTTGTAAACGAAAAAGCGCTCGTCAGTAACAGCCAAAGCGAATCTTTTCAGAAAATAACGTTCGCAATTATTAGATTGTACTGATAATATTCAAGGAAATCTGAAGCATCTTTGCTTTTGTAAATAATTCCAACTTCTCTCCAGTATTTCACTTGGAATGTCTTCTTTGTGTTCGTCTTTTTTCAGCGTTGAATAAGTTTTCGCGTTTACTTTGGCGTTGCGAAGGTGGGTAGATGTTTTTGTTTCGTAATTTTGGTTTTACAAGAACTTCTTCGGGTTAAGTCGCGCTTGTCTAGGTTGATCCGTGGATGGGTGACTACCTATTACATACCGAGTTTCATCCGTGCGTGTTTCGGAAAGCTGTTGGTTCCGGCTGTCATTTGTAGATCTTTGACAGTCGTTACTGGTTGTCTGGTAACCAGTCTTACAAAGGATTATAGTAATACCCAGAACTAACTGCGTTGTGGAGGTCAGATAGGCAGTCGATTCATGTAAAATACTACTGTTCAGCTGCATCCTGTTAGACTGGAAGTCGACCCTTACACAGTTGGGAAAAGGCTAAGTATATGATGGGTAGGTTTTTAGATGATGCGATTTTTTAACCATAAAGTTTGGTACAGGCCCCATTAGGGGCTCATGACACAAACCTCCGCTGGCTTGGTATCGGCCCCGAAAGGGGCTAACATTGAAGTTATATGTCATTCTCATAATTTATGAAAATATTTAATATTCAAACGTGATGATTACTTTATTAGTAACTTCAGTTAACTAACTATAATTATACATTATTAATTAAAATCTATTAAATAAACTAACAACAAACTATAAAAGGTCATCGAAAAACTCCTCAACGGTGTCAGCTGGTAATAATATTAATATTCTGATTATCAAGCACTATGATTGAGCGTTAATTAAGAGAGTTGGATAAAAAGCTCATATGTCAACGCCATTAAAACTTCTGTATTTAGCGCGCAAGTTTCTTAATTTACCCATATAAATACCCAAGTGCGTAAATACGGTCATCGCCATTATGAGAGCAGAGCTGCCTAAAGCTGTAAATCATGAAAAATGTAGTTATCGGACATCCAGGCTTCACTATCTACTAAGCATGCGAGAAAGTTTATTCTTACCTGTCAGACGTCACGGCATCATTTATTCCTCCAGGATCAAATCTGTAACCGTAAAAAATCAGCTATCCTATACTTTTTGCGATGTAGGTGAGTGAATGCTAAATACAAGGTGTAAACGGACCCTTCACGAAGCCGTCAACCAAGCATTCTGTACATCAAATTATGTAACCCTACGCTAAAATTATTGCTGGGAAACGACCTATTTTTGGGGATAAAATCTCGTTTTACCATACGACTCAATGTAACGCACTCAAAACATGCAGTAGATGCTTTGAATGAATAGTACAGGAGTCATAGAGGTATTTAATGTAATGTATAACATTAAAAACATGTTTGTTTTTCTAAACAAAACTTGGGAAAAAGTTGAAACTTACCTCTCCAATATCTCCGTAACTCGAAGGGTCCCAGTTACGGTCCAGAACAAAACAAAATACGGGGAGAACAAGTGCCTTTCGGCTTCGTTAAAAGTCTTTTTACCAATATTTTACCGGCGAACAGCTGTGACTAAAAGAGTAATGGACATGAATGTTGATGGATGGAGAAGGAGAGGAAGGCCAAAGAAAAGATGGATGGATTGTGTGAAGACTGATATGAAAGAGAAAGGATTAAATGATGCCGTGGCGTCTGACAGGGGAGAATGGAAGAAGAAAACGTGTTGCGTCTACCCCAAGTAGAATGGGACAAGGACAGGAAGATGATGATACCGGCGAACAGCTGTTATTTTTCCGCTATTTCAGTAAATACCAGTCACCTTATATAATATTCTCTATCAACTGTCCCAGTCCGTGTTTGGAAAAGATCATGCATTACGGTCTGCCTTCATCGCTTACCTTTGATAAAGTCACGCATGTCCTCCAAGTGTCAGCTCCGTGAAATGGGTCGCATAACGCTGACAATGGTCCAGCTGTCTATCGGATAAGTTAGATAATACTGGGAGGTATAAGGAAAGTATTTTTTTTTTAGATTTCTTTCGTGTATTAGTGTTGTTAGATCGAGTTTCTGAATTTTCCCCGTAATCAATCTTTTTTTTTCCCCAAAATTATACCTACGCTCAATTTACAAACAGAACCCTGTATATAATATACAGGGTGTAAGGGACAGCCCTCCACAAACTGACAGGGTGCATTCAGCTCCTTATTTTGAATCACATTCCACCGAAATTGTTCTCCTAGCTACAGAGTTCATCGAACTCGTCGTCGCACTTGCCGTTCGGTACGTGCGTTTTACCATGGTAACGATACATTGCGTATGAGGAAATAAAACAAATAAAAAATATTGGATTCTTATAACGTTCCTGAAATAATTTCTTGTACCATTCATCTTAGTATGATATACTGAATTCACCCCATCAGTCTGCGGAGGGCTGTCCCTTACACTCTGTATAAACGCGGAACTACAAAACTATTTCTATTGACAAAATAGACGGGTCTCGCTCACACCCGCGGTGCACTAATATCTGCTTGTGCTAGGTATCAAATTGCGCTGTGTGTGTAATATATCTTTAATCTACTAACGCTGGTATTTAGAGTGAAGCCACACTGCTCCGTTGCGTTCCGTTGCGACGTTGCACGCAACGGAGAAGTGTGGCATGTTTTAAAATTTATAATTATGTTAAATGGCGCAGACGTCAACACTGCGACGACGCAACGCAGCGCAACGGAGCAGTGTGGCTTCGCTCTTATGTGGCCAGGTGGCCTAAAGAAGCCGCTAAACAGAATCCTAAAAGAATACTAATATGAATTACGTTACAATTCGTAAAATGCCCAAGCGCCAATTTATACTTCTACGCCTTAAGCCTTTTCCCAACTATATTGGGGTCGGCTTCCAGTCTAACCGGGTGGAGCTGGATATCAGTATTTTACATGGAGCGACTGCCTATCTGACCTCCACAACGCAGTTAGTTCTGGGTAATACGATAATCCTTTGTAAGACTGGTTACCAGACAACCAGTAACGACTGTCAAAGATCTACAAATGACAGCCGGAACCAATGGCTTAACGTGCTTTCGGGGGCACGCACGGACGAAACTCGGTATGTAATAGGTAGTCCACGGATCAACCTTGACAAGCGCGACTTAACCTAAAGATCGACCCGAGCGGCTGTTATTATGTAGCCACGAGCTACAATAATATTATAAAGAGGTAAAATTTGTTTGTAAGTTTGTATGTAGGGGGTAATATCCGGAACTGATGATCCAATACTAAAAATTCTTTCACTGGTAGAAAGCTACATTATTTGTGAGTGCTATAGGCTATAAATTATATTTATATCATGCATATTAGCTAAGTTATCACATTTTTTGCGGACGACGTCGCGGGTGAAGTGCTAGTTCATAATATTTAGAATGGCCAAATTTGAAACTATGAGGAATAGCGAAAAATACTCAAAGGAGTCTCGAGCCAGATTTTGATGAAAACTAAAACTGCATCATTAGATTTTTGGAAAATCAATATGCCTAGCCAGGAATCGAACCTGTTGATTTTAAAAAACAACACACTATTTTCATACTGTTCCGTATTTTATAAAAAAATAACTGTATCCTTTAGTTTGCCGTATGTCATTACTTCCTAGAATTTGATCCTTAATAGTGACACCATCGAATGGTGTAATAATACAGTGTGTGTTGTTTTTTTTTTTCGAAATCAATGAGTTCGATTACTGGCTAGGGAAATTGATTTTCCAAAAATCTAATGATGCAGTTTCAGTTTTCATGAAAATCGGGCTCGAGACTTCTTTGATTATTTTTCGCTATTCCTCATAGTTTCGGATTTGGCCATCCATGCCCACATGAAAAATTCATCCTGTATAAGGATCGTAGTAGGTAGCACTCTGTAGTTTCTGCTGAACCTCAAGGGTAAAAGACGTGAGTTTATGTACGTATTTCTCTCGTACATAATGTATTATGAAAATAACTCAAATTCCTAAGACAACTGCGAAATGTAGAGGTAAAGCCTCTTAGTAACGACACGACAATATGCGGCAATGTCATTGTCTACGGAAGCGTTTCATCATAATTTAAGTGAGTTACATAGAAACCAGCGTCGCCTGTGATCCTGTGGTTATACAGAGGTGTACCTAATAGTACACTTACATTTCACCAGTTCTTTAAGTCCCATGTAATATGGGGTGAGCCTAAAGCCATTAACCGGGTACAAATCGAGATTCCGTGGCTGCTACTGAGAAATTCCTGGTGGATAAACCCGACAACACTTTGGCCGACTAGGGAATCAAAACCAGGACATGGTCATGTTCAGCAGTCGCGCTTGCGACTAGACACCACGAGGTAGAAGAAGAATTTAAAAAATAAAACTTAATATGTTAAATAGGTATGGGATGCTTTGCTGCTGACTTTGAGGCTGAATACATGCATCATCATCTGCCTAGCCTTTTCCGAATTATGTTGGTGTCGGCTTCCAGTCTAACCGGATGCAGCTGCATACCAGTATTTTATATGGAATGACTGCCTTGCCTATCTGTTTTTCACTACCCTGTTAGTACTGGGTAATACGATACCTCTTGGTAAGACTGGTAATCAGACTTTCGGGCCACTGACTACCTGTAACGACTGTCAAAGATCTACAACTGACTGACTGAATGACTATTATGTAAAATGCAATTAAATGTAATTTTTTATATCTACAATATTTGTACGCCGTTATTGGCAAAACATGGACGCACACAACATCCATTAATTCAATACCTGGCATGTCTGATTAGTCAGTTTATGTAAACGCATGTTTGACAAATAAAGTAACTTTTATCTTTTACAAATAGCAGCCGGGGCCAACCGCTTGCTACTACTATATAACACACTAGCAATACGCGCGCGACTTCGTCCGCGAAAATTGTGATAGCTCGGCTAATTTGCACGATATAAATATAATTTATAGTCTATGTTTTTTTCTGATAATTTAGCTTTCTATTGGTGAAAAAATGGTTAAAATCGGTTCAGTACTTTTTGAGTTTATTCGTTACAAATATACAAAAATACGAACCTTTCCTCTTTATAATATAATATATGGAATTCAGGCTTATATAACACATGGAATTCAAGTTTACCTGCATAAAGGTACCTAAAGTACATAAACGCCTTCGAATGAGGCTGATCGATTCGTCAGAGGCTGTTTTTAGATTGCATGCAGGTCCGGTACGTACGGCGCATATGCTTATCTAACCGAATATCGCTATAGATTATTACAGACCTAGGTAGGCTAAAAGAAAATGGAATAATGGTATGTTTTTTCAAAGTTATCGAGGCATAGACAAAATGGCAGTTGCGTACAAAGGATTCGTTTTTCTAAAACGACTTTCAATTCAACTGGCTCTCGATTTATTATTAGTTTTATAGGAATAAAAGAAACCCACGTGAATCATTTTGAAGGGTAGTTATATTCTCTCCTTATACAATTCTTAACACGTCTGCATTCGATGCCGGCACCAAGCAAATTTATTTATATTATCGTGTTAATCTATTGATTATTAATTAGATCATGCATCACGCAATGAGGGATTTCGCGCTAGAGGCGTTCGGGTAGAGTAAGGTCTTCCAAAATGTCAGACGTCATAGTGATCGCGCGTTGTGTGCTTTTATCACGTATTTTTACTAATACTCACGATTGTGGTCTAGATTGAGCCATTTCTGATTAATTATGACTTGAATATTTTAAGTAGCAACTTCGGATCTTATTTGTTAGTACTTGGAGTAAGAATGATTTTTAAATGTTTCATGCTTGTTTAGGTTAGAGAGAGTGAGATGTATGTTAAGTTTACATTATGTTGTTTTACGAAAAAAAAAACTTTTTATGAAGATATTGGTTCTTTAAAAAATAGAATTAATGACAGGACCTTACTCGACAGTGGCACCATCTGGTGAGCTCAAAAACGATAACCCTCTTGGATCCTGTCAGAAATCCCGCCATTCCGAACTAGTGTTGCCAATCTATGCAATAAAATCTACCAATAATCGACTAAAAATGTTTCAAAGATTAATATTTAAAAACCTAACATATTAATTAATATTAAATTGGGTAGATCTTCTGGTGTAATAACAGGCTGGCGAGACATTTCGCCGTTATCTCTTGGCTGCAAAGGCATCTGCGATACAACTTCAGCCAACTTATCTGTGCAGGCGGGAAAACACAGAACTAAAATAAATGTACCAAGTTTGACATATCGATGCATTTTTTCTTGACAAGCAGCGCCACCTTGAACTGTACACTTAAAGTGGTCATACTGTACCTCTGGTCTTTCGATGTTTATAAGCTGCGGTGACCAGACGGCATAGTCAAAATTATATTCTATAATATCAGCGATAATGATGTTGGACAAGTCAAAATGCATATCATAAAAAAAAAAAACAAAAGTGTCCACCGAATTGTATATTGCGCAAGAGCAAACGCCACGCTCGCAATACGTTCGTAGATCATTTTGTATGGTTTTACTCTTACCTATTTAAGCCTTATACACTGTGTATTTCAGTTTTTTTACAATAAATTCTTTCTACTGGTAAATAAAAAATGAAAAGCTCTTCTTAAGAGCGTTAACGTCTTATGGCATTTCATACAAACTCAAGTGATGATTTTTTTCGAACCGATTTTAATGAAACTTCGTGCTTACGAAATAGACAAAGACCGTTTTTCGAAAAATAGTGTTATACGAGTAAATTAGACCGATTTTAGATTTTCCATAGAAACAGAAATTGCCAATTATCTTTTTTTTTTAAAGACATTCCTAAAAGTTCTCTGTCAAGTTTTTAGACTTATGTATCCTGCTTATACGTAGGAAGTTTAATTAAAATCGGTTCAGCCATTTTGACAAAAAAAACACTTGAAAGTTTGTATGAAATGCCGTAAGACGGTAACGCTCTGAAAGTGGCGCTCTGTTGGCCTACCGCGTCGACTTTCTCGACTTTCTTAATTACCAACGACCACCATAAAACGTATAAACGCATTCTGCTCCTAAACGAATCATTGTTCGTAACAGATAATTATTCTATTGTAAGTCTTTAGGTACTCGTAATTAGAGCTATTGATTAAAACTAATTAACCGTATAGCCAGCCGTGAGATCCTCGACAAGAATAGCAACCTCATTTCTACTTATTGGAGACGACCGCATTGAGTATGAGCGTTGGAATAAAACGGGTGTATTATTTTTCCTGTCATTGTGATATTCTTTACAATCGAGTTCCAAAAGGAGGAGGTAATCAATTCGTCTAAATGGAGAAAGTTGTTCAGCTTGATGGTCTATACCGCAGGGTCATCCTTCTGCCAGGGCTGCGGGACTGTTCGAAAGAGACACCGTGGCCCTGGAACACAAACGGCAAAGAAGGAACATGGATGGGTTTTAGTCAGTACAAGTCTGACACTCCCTTCCGCTCCGCCCAGAGTGGGGGGGGGGGGGGAATTTGATGATTTCCCAACCGGAAAAAAAAGAACAGTCATCCTTAAATACGAATGCACCTTTAGTCAGATAAACGCTGTATAAACGACTGGGCCAGTTCAGGCCCCAGATCGGAAGGACTGGAAGTCTTAGGGAGGGACTGTTGACACAAGCTTACAGTAACTTAGTATCATCATCTGCCTAGCCTTTTCCCAACTATGTGGGGTCGGCATCCAGTCTAATCGGATGTAGCTGAATACCAGTATTTTACGTGCGACTGGTACCTGAGAACTTTCTAGTTACGGAGATATTGAAGGTCCAACTTTTTCACACGTTATGACATGCCTCGAAAAACAAGCGAAGTTTCAAGAATTTTTCAGAATATGACCCTTATTTAATATGACCCAAGTTTCCAAAGGTGATGTAGTCTTTTGAAAATTGGTTTTCCAAGGATCCATTCGTTTATGTGCTATCAGAAAAGTATAAGTTTAATTTCCTGAACGACGTAGATTTCTCACAATCAGCAGTATATGGTGGAGAGGTGGAAAATTTTCGAAAAACTTTGAAAGTTCGATTTTTTCAAAACAACCCAGTTTGGACCCCAAGTTATCGGGTCATTTTTTTTGCAAATTTATTTATTTATTTAATTAAGGTTCACCAACAGTTGTTACAGATATACAGATAGGAGCATAAAAGTAATTGTGTCTTAAATCTAACTGCACAACCAATTACAGGCAAACACCACATGCAAAATGCTCTTTAAATTATGAATTAAATTTTACAAAATAAGGTCAAGTATCACCCATTCCTAGGAATGCACCCAATTACCAATCACCCTGTATAATAAGTTAGTTCAATTAATGTGTGTCACTGAAAAAAGACTGAAGTTCGGATGGATGGAGGCTTCGATTAAATTAGACGTCATTTTATAATTTTTTATTAATAATATTTAATATAATATAAATCTTTATTAGACCAGAAAAATATACGTATGTTCACACAATTTGTCAACAAGTTACTTATTATTAATCTTAAAAATAAAGGGTGTAAATAGACCCTTAACATAAACGAAAGGCACTTGTTCTCCCCGTCACTGCGATCATTGTTTTGTTCTAGACCATACCAGGGAACCTTCTAGTTACAAAGATATTGGGGGTCAAAGTTCCAATTTTTTCACAAGTTTTTTTTTAATACAACATGTTTTTAATGTACGATTTTTACTTTACACACCTTCACGACCCCCGTACTATTCAATCCATCCATCAGCACAATGCTTTGAGTGCTTTCCATCGAGTCCTACCGTAAAACGTGATTTTTCACCCCCAAAAAAAAGTCGATTCCCAGCAATAATTTTTGCGTAAAGTTACTTATAATGTACAGAATGCTTGGTTGACGGATATGTGAAGGGTCTGTTTACACCCGGTATAACCTCTGCAATTGTGTCTATTTTTAGCATCTGCTACCGAACTAGGTTTGTAGCCTCTGTTTGAGTACGCAGAGCCTCAAGCCCTCGAACTAAGAGTATGCAATGTATGAGCTCACGAACAAAGGTAAACATTAAAATATGTACTCAAATTTAGAATTTTTACATGCAAAAAATACTTTTTATAAAAACTAGGGTTACTGTCCTTAGAACATACTGTACCTAATTTCGCTATCAGAGCACGCAACTCACGGTGTTTATGGATGAACACCATACCTTTCTAACACATGATCTATAGGAACACCTACATAGCATAAAAAAATCAACAACTGTAACTATCAGTTTTAGAAACAAGTTTATGGAAATTCATGCACAAATTTCCATGATCAATATTCAAAGCTTGCTCCTCGCTAATGAAGACCATTTATCAAGGAAAAGGTAGCTATTTGTGATACGGTTATAAGTTTTATCTCGGCTGATGTATAAGAGGCTGTTCGCGGGAGGCTGTATTCATATTTTAGTCACATCCAAAAATTCTGGCAGATGATCAAAGAGTTCATGTTGTAAGGTTGTGTAAAATAATAAGAATGCTCAATAATAACAGCCGAACGATTCGATCGAAGGTAAAGGTACGCTTGTCGAGGTCGGTCCGTGGATGGGTGACCATTCAGAACATATCGAGACTCCTCCGAGATTCGGAAAACTCGTAAGCCGTTGGTCCCGGCTCTCATTTGTAGATTTTTGACAGTCGTTACAGGTAGTCAGTGGCCCGAATGTCTGACAACCAGTCTTACCAAAGGGTATTGTAGTATTATGTATTACCCTGTTCTTTAAATATTTGATTGCCTGGTCGTCAAATAATGTCTCACATATCTCACTAACATGGTTTTTAAGATTAATGTTTACTAACAAGTTATGGATGTAAAATGAATTCTGAAATAAAATGATGATATGGTCATCATCTGGCTAGCCTTTTCCCAACTACATTGGGGTCGGCTTCCAGTCTAACCGGATGCAGCTGAATACCAGTTTTTTACATGGAGGGACTGCCTATCTGACCATAACCCAGTTAGTACTAGTTAATACGATACCCCATTAGTAAGACTAGTTGTCAGATTTTTGAGCCACTGACTACCAGTAACGAATGTCAAAGATCTACAAATGACAGCCAGGACCAACGGTTTAACGTGCTTTCCGAGCCACGGAGGAAACTCGGTGTGTAATGGGTGGTCACCCATCCACGACCAATCTAGGCAAGCGCGGCTTAACCTAAAGATCGACCCGAACGGCTAATATTAAGTAATATTAGCCGTTCGGGTCGATCTTTAGGTTAGCTCGAGAGTTCGTTGCTAAGTAGCAACGAACTCTCGAGCTAAAATGATGATATAATAATATGATAACCCAAGTTTAGAAAAAAATTTGCTGTTTTCGGCCACAACGCTGAAATTTTCGGGCCATTCTTCATAACTATGCAAGTATTTCATGAAAGCACGCTATTTTGTCGACCTACTAAAACTAGCTTTACAATAAAAATTTTAGCTGACACTAACTTTTAATTCCGACTATGAACTCTCCTGAGTGCAATTCAGCTTCAGTTTAGCGCTCTAAAGACTTGGCAATGGTCGCTGTTTTTTATTTAGTTAAAACTACTTGCACTACATTTATGGCGTAATTTAGTTTAGATTTTTCATGTTATAGTCTATCCAGAATTTCAGACGCAGTGGAATACGTTCGTTTACACATAACATCACACATGTAATCCCCGTAGGGTTAGGCAGAGGTGCACGTAATAGTACACCCACTTTTCGCCAGTTATGTATTTTTGAGGCCCATGTTGTAGGGGCGAGTTTATTGCCATCAACTAGGCACAAATACAGACTGCGTGGCTGCTACTGAGAGATTCTTGATGGGAAACTCAATAACACTTTGCCCGACCCGGGAATCGAACCCAGGTTTCTGCCTACTTATTTAATTTGGATAATTATATAGGTGGGTTATGAGGAGCTTGTGGCTAAATAATAACAGCCGCCATCCCCTTAGAACCTAACTTGTCCGAGTCAGGGTGCCCCAAGTCCCGAGCTCGCTTCACTCGCTCTTGCATCGTTTTAGTTATTTAAATAATAAAAATTACCCTTTTGACTATTTATCAAGTTTCATTTTAGGGAAATTGCATAGTAATGCAATATTTAAATCATTTTTATTTTAAACTTTGTTTCACGAGATGACGTGAATATAAAATTAATTGTTTGTCAAATACGTTAGAATAATTATTTTTTTAATTGAATTATTTGCCAATTGTAAAAATTAAATGATGAAATGACTAATCGAGTATTTGCCAAACGTTACTTATCAAATGAAAATTTGTGAATTAAATTTCGGTGAAATGACAGGACACCTCCATCTGCTAACCGTGAAAGCTCTTGCACATTGCGGGATTAACTCAAAAATAATTTCTTTCATTCCAGGTTCTAACTCCGTAAAAGATGGCTGTCAGTAGTGTTATCACAATGGATTCGAAGTCTTACATCAGTCACCATTTCTCTTAATCAGGTAAGCTAACTCATTTCCACCATAAACCTAAGCGTGTAACAGAGTGACATTTCTATCTTATATGTCAAAAACGTACGCGACTGACATTAGCTACCGAAAAGGTTAAAGGTATTATCAGTGCGGTTAAAGTCGTTGTACAATTACGAGACGCTTAGGAACGGATTGTCGCTTATCTTCGTGGTACGTGATAACCACAGCCGATGGACACTGCGTTGAGATATCCTCGGCGTCAGTGCAGGACCTTGTTTCTAAATTTTTCGGCGAAATACTTTTGTTCCATCAAAATGGATAAATTAAGTAGCCTGAAATATGGCGGCAAAACATTGAGATAGCTAGTTAGCATACACGCTCGGTGAAACAGACGAATCTAGGATCTTAGACTTACTTCATCATCATCTGCTTAGCCTTTAAGTTAGTACTGGGTAATACGGTACCTTGGTAATCTTACCAAGGGGTATCGTATTACCCAGTAATAGCTGGGTTGTGGAGGTCAGATAGGCAGTCTCTCCATGTAAAATACGGTATTCAGCTGTATCGAGTTAGACTAAGCCGACCCTAACATAGTTCCGAAATGTCTAGGCGAATGATGATGATGGGTGGACCGGAGCCGCCGAGGTCGAACTAGAAAGAGGTAACGACGCGACCTCAAGGCATACTACGAGGATCTACTGCTTCAAGGTGGCACGAAAGAAAGAGTTCCTTGATGTATTTAAGGGAGGCCTTTATCCAGCAAGGCAAGCCCTCCACACTATTCTGCAATGTAAATAATTTTCCAAGAGCTAAAGAGTAAAGCAAAATATTTACAATATACAACATTAGTTTCAGTATATGCGAAACCTGAAACACGTGTCTAGTATTTTTATGTAAAGAATCTATGTAAAAAATTTAAAAACTGTATCATGTAAAATCACAAAGTTATAAGCTTGTTCTGTGACCTAGTTGTCCGCAGAAAAACGTGGTAACCACGAAGCGCACCCGCGCGCGCGCGCCTCCGGCGTTGTCTTGAACTCATTGATAATAATAATTTGGCAGTAGGTTCCTAAATGATTGCGATAGGTACTTAGTGTCGCTCGGTATCCAACTTGTAGCCATTTTTAAATATTTTTGGGACAAAATATAACATGGTCTAAAAATTATTGGAATTGATTCAGTTACTTATTCTGATCAAACTATATTCAGGTTTCGCATATTCTAAAAATAATGTTGTATACAGCTCTATTTAATCCCGCAGCAACTAACATACTCCCCTCTCCCACTTCCACAGCGAGCGAGCGCGCTGTGCGAGCGAGACAGCGCGATGCATCCTACCAGTAGGTGACGTTGTCGTCTACACCCGCGGAACATGTCATGGGACTCAATCGAGTCGCGCGACTTCCTAGGGTAAGTTTGCCAAAGAAGGAGAGAAAAGGAGACAAAGAAAAATGTTTAGGTAATCGTCACAAAGCAGTTAACAAATACACCGTGACTTTTTAGTCGTCTTACAACGGCAGCCCACTTCATGTATCCAATGCATACTAAATATTCATTAAAAAAAAGATATTTATGAGATTTTAATAATTTAAAAATAAAAATATTATTCAGTATTATGACGCATGACGTAATAAAAACACCCTGTTGCTAGCGATGTTCTACTGGACTCAAGTGCTGGGTAGGTATATGTTCTTCCGTTTGACACTTAAACATCATTAACAGGTGTTTCATAATTTTATTCTAATTTTTTATTAATATTTCTTTGTACCTATTATGGAAGATAAAAAAAAATCACGCCTAGAGCTATTTTATGTCGGGTACATTGAGCGGACGACCTTTGTAAGACGACTAAGAAGTCACGGTGTGTAGGGTGGAAGGAACACCGACGATAATTAAGTACATCATTAAGCAACCCCACATAGAATTTTTTCATCGGTAATAAAAAAAACAGCTGTGTCCTACAACTGCAAACCTAACGGTCAAAATCTATGGAAAAACTGATTAAAAAAAAAATACGGACGAAAAATTCCACACGTGCACGAAGCCCGAGGGTTGCGCGCCTCGAAAAGCTGGTGGACGTGTCATATTATAAACGGTTCGTGTCACAATGTTTTGAATTCGTTATTGAGCAATTCCATAAAATATGAATTTTCACACAAAAAAAATATTTCTAGGAAACCCCAGCAATATTTTTTGCGGTGTGTTACTTAGTTCATACGGCTCGTGAAGAATCCGTTTACACCCTGTATACAAACATGTGTGTAAAATAATTGTCCTTGTTCTGTTACAGCGGGGTGCCGGCGCACCAGCTGTCGGCAACACGTCTGTTGAGCTCACCTGACCCATCCAGACACCACCTCGATGAGCCACAAGGTAAAACACATTCATAACAACATTAAAACTGTAAACCACCGCGATGATCTCATGGTTAGCGCAGCTGTTGACCGTGGGTTTCTGGGTTCGATTCCCAGGCCAGGAAAACTGTAATCAGGTTATCCCATTTATACTTTCTCAGTAGCAGCCCCGATTATGGACCTTGGTGGTGTGACACCCCTTCACCCCTCTGCCTTGAAAAGCATGTTGGTCCTGCAGCTGATCTCTCCCCGATCGTGTTTGCGTGCCATCTCATCAGAATATGAGAGTAAATAAAGGAACAGAGAGTACACTTGTGTTCGCCAACACAAGCCTGCACTGTAGTATCCCTTGCGTACTTGTCTAATCTCCGTTGAGTTAGGCCGCTGAGGCTTAAATTCGGGCGAGAGCAAATGAAGAAATGTCATGCGGGTTTATATCCCAATTTTCTTCTTAGCGAGTCGATGACAATAAAGTTGAGTCAGTCCAAAATTTGGGGACGAGTTTGGCACTTTCAATAGCGTCCATCAGTTCCTGTGATGTACAAGCAACAGGACAGACAAGACACAACATCAAGTGTCCCATCGTTTGCGGGGCAACACCACATTTACACTCCAGGACCAAGTCATCCATGAATTTCCACCTGAACAGGTTTTTCTTACTTCGGCTAACCTGTGTTCGGAGTAAAGACTTCCAGGTCAGCCATGTCAAAGCGAACCAGGTGGCAGATTTTCAGCAAGTAGGGTAACACTCTCTCCCCACAGCTTGAGTCTTTCTTTAGAGCGTTCGCCAGTGATTGGAGACACACACTTCAAAAAAGTGTTACTGCTTGTGGTGGTGTTATATCCCAATAGAACAGTATACTGTCCTGTGAGATAATTGCCGCCCACCATTCGAGCGCAGCCGCATAACCTAGTCACTATATCAGTTTTGCTCACATGCCAGCATCCGGGTTATTGGATGAAAACCAAGACATCGGCCTACCCGACGGTAAGTATTAATCGACGTCTATGAAGCCTTCCTAGATATAGTAAAGCTGAAGCTAAATTAACTGAGGGAGTGTCCATTGGCGTCAAAAAATTTGGACACCACCTCAGTTAATTCACTGAGAGGGTGACCAAATATTTCGACTCTAAACTTACGCTTTTTCCCCGGATCCCTAGATACTCCTTTCGCTTCGCCCACGTTCATACAAGTGGTCAAACACGCATGCCGGTTGCAAGTACATACTACACACCGGAGTTTTCTGAATCGAAAAAAGGCGTCTTTTGCCTCGTTCCGTTCCGGACGTTCTATTCAGAAGCCTTTTATTGCATAGACATGGCTGACCAACTGAAGCCGATTCCATGTTCATAAGTTTGGTCGCTCCCTAATGCGCCTGTTGGTGTTGGAAATAGGAATGCTGATAGCCTGGAACAGCTATTTTTATTTAGTAACCGACGTATAATCACGCTTTGGGTGTATTATTATTCACATGCTTTATTCTTGGTATAGTCCTTTCACAATTATTTTACATTTGATGTTGCAATCTACAGAAACCTTATTGAAATAAGACAGACTTGTCGACTTGTCAGTGACAGTCACCTCATTGTTACGAGTGCTAATACAAGGTATAAACACTAAACGGACCCTTCACGAAGCCGTCAACCAAGCATTCTGTACATTAAATTAAGTAACCCTACGCAGAAAAGATTTTTGGGAAGCGGACTTTTTTTTGGGATGAAAAGTCACGTTTTAAGGTAAAACTCAATGTAACATACTCAAATTATTGTGCTGATGGATGCATCGAATAGTAAACAGGTCAAAAAATAAATAAATACTCCCATTTAAAGTAAAACTATAACCATAAAAACTTGTGAAAACGTTGGAACTTTGACCTTCAATATTCTCTTGGCGTAACTAGAGGGTTCTCAGGTATGGTCCAAAATAAAAAAAATATCGCAATGACGAGTGTGCAACAAGTGCCTTTCGGCTTCGTCAAGGGCTTTTTACAGCCATTATTGGTAACAACATCAAATTATAATAAGTACAGTAGGAGAAAGTCCGTTTTAAAAATTGCAATTTGTGCATATTAGTGCTCGTGACTGTACCTAGATTACTGTGATATTAACAGTAATGCAAAATAAGAGGTAAAATACTTTTGGAAGAACTGTAATAGTTTGCGTGTCCATGTTCCTTGCACCCTGTTCATATTTCGTCCTTCTCTCTTACAGAAGTCTACCCGTTCGCGGAGGACTACCGCGGCGGGGGCGGTGGCTCGGGGCGCAACGGCACACTGCGCTGGGGTGCTCGCTTTGGGCCCGCACACCGTCCCCCCGCCGCTGGGCTGCTTGACTGCTTCAGGGCCTGCCGGTCCAGACTTGATCAGTACCTTGCTAGGAGAAAGGTAGGTCTATCTCTTACCAAGTGTGTCTCCCAGTACCTTGATTATTACCTTAGTAGTCACGACAGTTTCAGAATTTAGAAAAGCACTTAAATATGGTCTTACGTACCTCTCTATGCCTTAAAAAAGCACGTTATGCTGCCCTTCAGAGACCTCTAGTTACGTAACGACTGTCAAAGATCTCCGAATGGCTTAACAAGTCCACAAACTGTGACAACCAGGCTAGCTGAGGGATATCGTATTACCCGGTATCTGGGTTATGGAGGCAATCGCTCCATTTAAAATACTTAGTTTTCAGCTGTTTCTTGCAAAACAGTTGGGAAAACGCTTTCATTCTGTAAATCTTTGGTTCAAGTCACATTTCCAGTCTGTCACCATTTAGCACAAATTATGACTTAAATCACCTTCCTTTTGGTCTTACGTATCCACCTTATATTAAGGTTACTTTCTCGAAAATGTTGACAAATTCAAAAGTGCACCAGAGACAACTCACACCCAGAACTGGAGACCTCAGCTAGGATAATGAAAATACTTCATGTCACTAATCACTCAATTCTACCTCCAGATCGAGCGAGGAGTCCGTCTGTACGGCCAGAACGAACAGCGACTAGCAGTCAAGGTGTGGCTCTCAGCGCTCCGCGGTGTAAGACATAGAAGCGACAAGTTCGCGCTGCTGGGACATCTGTACCAGGCATACATGGACTTCGGGAAGTATCGGTAAGAACTGCTACACTTTAGAATCATCTCCATTCACCATTCAGCTGAGAGAAGTCAGCTAGACAGACAGAGTTACAAGTTTGTGCTACTTGGACGTACTAGGTGTATATGGACTTCGGTAGGTATCGGTAATGAATACTTAAGAACCATCGTCGTTATTCAGCAAAAAGATGTCTACTGATGTTGCTGGACATTAAACAACAAAAAACAAAAAAAAAACAAACAAACAACCTTCTTACAAGAAGGTTGTTTGTACTTTTTTTTGGTGCTTCCCACATCCATTGGATTCCCACGACCTTTACAAGACCTACCTTGAGGAAGTTCTACCCACGCTACGTCTTTTGATTCGCAATAGCCACTCCTCCCACTGGAATCCAACTAAAAACTTCTTTGAAGAATATCAGCTGATACAAGACGATGGCTCAATTTCACATGCTGCGAGGCTCTGGCAATCCCTACACGAGAAGAGGTCTTCAGCTAGTCCCTTTAGAGGTTCTCCAATACCTCCACAGGCCCTCTATGAGCTCATGATGCCTTTGGGGGTAATTTTGTATGTGACTCCGAATTCCCACATTGCATTTCGCTGACTGGTGAGTATGAGCGCCTTCGGCAATAATATTTATTTTTCCGAAGGCGGAATGGATGCGTCTATTGTAGGTAGAGGTCAAGTCGTGTTCACGCTCACGTAGTGTGTGAGCTTGGGATTGTGAGGAAAGTTTTGAGTATGAAATATGTATGGGTATAAGTGTAGAGGAAGACCAAAGAAACGATGGATGGACTGTGTGAAGAATGATATGGCAAGAAAGAAGGTGTCTGATGTAATATAAGTAACAGAGAAAGGTATGGAAAAAGAAGACATGCTGCACCGACCCCAAATAAATTAGGATAAGTGCAGGAGAAAGATGATTAATTACTTTGTCAAAAATAAAGCTGTTTATGAATTTTATGATATACAACGTCTAGAGCACTTCAGAAATATTTCCAACCCACTAAACTGCACGTGCAAATTCGCAGTCCGATTGCCAAAAACGTTCTAGCACTTCTAGCGATCTTCATAAACTACACGACAGTGATTGGTGCACATTGGCCCACGCCCTGTCTTTGGCGTACAAATCAAAATGTCGGGACCCATATCTCAAGTAAATGTCACGCATTTGATACACCCACGATGCATTGATCATACAAGTTGTTATAGATGGTAGTTAAGGAATAAACACTTCTGTTGTTAATAGGATAGATATCCACAGATAAAGATCAGAGGGGAGACAAATGGCGGTAAGGTGTAATCAAGATAGTTCAGATTTTTGATTTTTTAATATTATAATCTATCTTTCGTCGTTTTCAGTCACAAAGGCCTCAAAAATATTATCAACACACAATTGTAAAGGTAACGCGCCCTTCTCATTTTTTCATAGTCATTGGTGCATATGGTTGGAGATGGTGTGCATTGTTGCGTCGTATGCAGTATGCTTAGTGTCAATTTTACTCCCAAATAGACAACCGCAACAGAGAGGAGCTCGGGGCTTAACAACAGCTGCACAGGTCGATGTTCATGGATAGGCAACGCTTGCAGAGGGTGCTCCGGGGATGTATGTCCATCCATAACATACCTAGATATGACTCGGAAAGTGCGCTAAGCCGTTTGTCCCGGCTGTCATTTGTAGATCTTTGATCGTCAGAAAAGCCCCAAAAGTCAGAATCAGTCTTACTAGTATGTGAAGATCTCTATTAGGTTTGACTGGAACTCAACATTCTTCGGTAAAAACTAAGCAGATGATGAACTAAATATCTAGTAAGAAAAAGGCATCCTATTTCCTACTAATTATTATAAATGCGAAAGTTTGTGATAATAAATGGATGCATGTTTGTTACTCTTTCACGCAAAAACTACTGAACGGATTTAGATGAAACTTTGCACACAGGTAGTTTATAACCTGAATTAACACATACGATCTTTTTGACCTGGTAGTGATTCTGTGGGACAATTATCGAACTTCACGCAGGCGAAGCGGCGGGCATTAGCTAGTCGTGTATAAATCTCGTCAAAACACAGTATTTCCTCACAATACTTCCGCATGGAACCGCAAACTGTAACGACAACATTACAGTAAAATAAATTATCATCTACTACGCCGTAGTTTTGGCAGGCTATCAAGAGAAATAGCTCGTTTATGCTATGTTTCAGATTTTATTTGGCAACGTGCCAAAAAAGTTTAGTAACGTGAAAAGTTGGGTCTGATTATTTTATTGGATGCGACGTTGTCTGAATGGAAACACAACGCTATTTATTTATTTAACACTAGTAGCTTTTTCCCGCGGCTTCACTCGCGGTATTAAAGAAGAATAGGTGATGACGGTGGACCGATGACCTGGTGAAGGTTGTGGAGATCCGCTGGATGAGATACGCACGGGACCGATCAATGTGGCGACACTTGGGGGAGATCTATCTCCAGCAGTCATATTTTGGCTTAAATGATGATGAACATGATGACGGTCCTTCTTCCCATGAGGTGTTGCCAGCTTATTTTCCACCCAATACCATCATACTCCTGCCATAAAAACATAGCATCACAGTAGAATGTATAGTATTTTTCTTCACTGCTAGACAATTATTTTGACAGAATATATAAGGTCTAACTATTCCCACAAAATAAATACTGGCTCCTTATTTTGGAACATCCATTACGGTAGTTTACTACGTCGTATTTACCTATTGTCATTGTTAGAATATGGGAGTAAAGGTTTTATGCAAAAAGTCTAATAAAAATTTAAGAATTATAAAAATTTCGTAAAAAACGCACTCAGCTAATTTTTTTTTCGTTGCTATGGCGACTTTAGGACTTATAGAAGTTACTCTTAAAATATTTCGTGTATGAAAAGATATACCTTATATTCAATATGCGCCGATCTAACGTAAAAAAAATATAACCTCAGCTAATTTTTTTCTCCCAACTTTTACGAGTACGCTTCAATTTGAAAACGATTAAGTTTTTTATGAACTGTTTATCTAAATTGATTTCATAAATGCACGTGGCTTTTAACATGGAGGCTGAAAATGTATAGACCCCAAAAATTCATTTTTCTTTTACAGAGAATCGCTGGAGTTTGCAAACCGACAGCTGGGTATATCCGAAGAGTTGGACTCCGCGCCAATGAGGGCTGAAGCGTATCTCAACCTGGCAAGAGCTCATCAGACCTTGGGAGGACTTGACAGGTATGTATCATTTAACTGTTACTGTTAGTCTTCATCATCGCGCTTCTGGGCAAATGCCTCTGCCAATGTATAATTATTTAGCCAAGTCAGAGGCCCATGGGCGGCATGAAAACTCTGACACCAGGTTAGGCAATAAACACACGAAAAAAAAAGTTTCTTTTTCAGGAGTTGCGGATAACAACGCATGGTTAGCAAGGTGACGCCATTCTAAATCCAATATGGCGGAGTCTCAAAGATGGCGGACTTGTTATTTTTTATGCATTTCCATAATATGGGTATCAAATCAAAGGGTTTGCTGAGAAAAATAAGAGAAATAAAATGATGTCACTCTAAAGTGCGTTTTTTTAGTTTTTTCGTCCTCTCCATCTGAGAAAACAGGTGTAAAATCATATTCTTATGAGGATGATTAAATTCTTCTTTCATTCTTTTCCAGAGCCCTCTCGTACGCTCGGCAAGCGCTGTACAACGATTGCGGCGGTGGTTCCACAGCCGGCTGCGTCCATCTCACTGTGGCAGCCGTCAGCTTGGAGCTAGGAGCCTTCTCTAAAGCGATGGACGCCTTCCAGAAAGCGCTGGCCGTAGCACAGGCACAGAATGATAACACTTTACTGCTGCAGGTAATAAGTTACACGTGATGCCGAAAGTAATGATGTGATGTGACCTGATGCTGAGGCTTGTGGCTAAACAATAACAGCCGCTCGGATCAATCTTCAGGTTAAGCCGCGTTTGATTAGGTTCGTCTGTGGATGAATGACCAGCCATTACATACCGATTTTCCTTCGTGCCTCGGAAAGCATGTTAAGCAATTGGTCCCGGCTGTCATTTGTAGATCTTTGACAGTCGTTACAGGTAGTCCGTGGCACGAAAGTCTGACAACCAGTCTTACCAAGGGGTATCGTATTTCCCAGTACTAACTGGGTTGTAAAAGCTAGGTTGTGGAATTCAATTTCGAAGACTGTCAGACTGGAAGCCGACCTCAACATAGTTGGGAAAAAGTTAGGCAAATGCTGAATGTAAGATCAAGGACATTGAAGTAGGAAGGTTGAAAATTAGTAAAATCAGACACTGATAAACTAGATACGGCTGAAAATGACCCGGCTGGCTGGCGTGCCGGCATTTAATCTCGTCTATACTCAAACTTCATCAAGTCTATATTACATAAGTTATTGCTTCGTTTCAATTAAGTATTTAAGTTTGATAGATGTCGTTTAGACAGAGGAAAATCGTTTCAGGAACGCATTTTGACATTTACAGAACAATAAATTTTTGTAACTTTCTTTCAAAGAGGTTTCACGGTTTTTAGGCTACACCTTTTATTGAAACCGTTTCAATATCAAAACAGATTTGAATTATGAACCGGTTTTTTTTCTCTTCAGGTGTATGTAGGCCTCTCCGAGCTCTGGCGTCGTCTCCGCGACGCAGAACGCGCGGTGGCCTGCGCGGCTCGTGCGTGCGATCTCGGCCGCGGACCGCGGTCAGTCGACATGAACACGCGATATCATCGGACTGCGCTCCTGCAAATGGCCGCTGCGTTGAGAGCAAGAGGGGAACTTGGGGATGCTCATGATTATTGTAATGTAAGATCTATTATATTATTTTAATTCTTAATCCTATAACTTTTTTTCACAATTAAGGTCTCTTTTGGTTCGTTGTGTTACCTAGCAAAATGCTTTCTCTTTTTATGGTAATGGAGTTTTTAATTGAACTCATCTATATCTTCCTCAGATGTAGGATACATTCAGTTTTTATAACCTGGTATTATATTGGTTTTAAACAGGGTGTAAACAGACCCTTCACATAGCCGTCAACCAAGCATTCTGTACATCAAACTAAGTAACTTTACGCAAAAATTATTGCTGGGAATCGACTTTTTTATTGGGGTGAAAAATCACGTTTAACAGTAGGACTCTATGTAAAGCACTCAAATCATTGTACTGATGGATGAATTGAATAGTATGGGGGTCGTGGAGGTGTCTAAAGTAAAAATCTTACATTAAAAACATGTATTCAAAAAAAACTTGTGAAAAAGTTGCAACTTTGACCCAATATCTCCGTAACTAGAAGGTTGCCAGGTATGGTCTAGGACAAAAAAATGATCGCAAAGACGGGGAGAACAAGTGCCTTTCGGATATGTTAAGGGTCTATTTATTCCCATACCCGCAGTGTTCAAGATTAATACAATTATATCAATCACGTGATTGCTCTAACTGAATTTACAACAACACCATGTTCGCTTACGAAGCATGGTTATTAAAAAAAGAACCTCATTATTACGATCATCACCCTATGAAACCAGTATGACCCACTCCCATTATACTGAGACATGTAGTATCGTCATCCGCTCGGATCGATCTTTAGGTTAAGCCGTGCTTGCCTAGGTTGGTCTGTGGATGGGTGACCACCCATATCCAAAAGCCCTGTGAGCCCCAAAACATGCAGCCGAGACTTCTTCGCTGTCGTCAATGACTCCATCGAAGTGACGAAGTTCTGGACCCACAAAATGTAGGGTGGCGGGGCTGGTGGTGGTGTTACCCCGTATACAGTACATCATTCTTAACTCCTTCACATACAAATTGTTAGTCGGTTATTAAAAAAACCTATATGGTTAAAATGTATGGAACAGCAGTTTTTTTTTATGTTACCGATGATATTTTGTTTACTTTCCACCCTGTATATTCTTGCCAGCGAAACGAGAAGAAGACAACTGAGACGTAATTTTAACCAATCACACGTAGCAATCACAGTACCTAATTAACATTTTTTCACAATTTTTGCAGGAAGCGTTACGACTAGCAGCAGTAGCGGGAGATCAGGGATGCTACGCGCGCGCGGTGCGCATCGCAGGCGACGTGTATAGAAGAAAATGTGATATTGGCAAAGCGTTAAGGTACATTGTTCTAGGTTTTAAACGTAAAAATTGCAGTCAAAATGGATGAGCGTTAAGAATATTTAGAAATTTATTTGGATAGGCAGTAGGCTGGTTTTCAAACCATTTTAATGTAATATTTGATGAGGCTAAGACTTGTTAAAGCGTGTTTTGAACAATATTGAACTTAAATTATTGAATTGTTGTTTTGAAAAATAAGATGTATTCTTCATTCCCACTATTGGCACCCACCGTGGGACAGAGTCCCAGTTGGGCGCCAACATGTATCTTTTGTTACTTAACTTTTAGGATATAACTTCACTGATGGACAACGATGGCAGCCTAGTGTTACCGCCCCCGACTTATTTGTCGTAGTCGTGGGTTCGAAATCGGGTAGACACATTTATTTGTGTAATTGATTTCATTACCACTGCTCTCAAAACGGCGTAGGGAAACCATTGTGAGAAAACCGACACGTCCTAGAACCAAAAATTAGGAAACATGTAACATCAAACCCGCACTGGGTCCGATTACAGCCCCCTGCCCCGCACAGAGAAGATCAGCAGTGGGAACATTATAGGCTGGTTATGCAATATGCGCACTGATGCGATACTTGAGTATAACCTGCCGCGCCACATTTAAACAATGAAACTTGAATTTCGAAACGGATTGTCACGGGGAATGTTCCTACATCTTACTTTACCCAATTTTTATTGGCGCCCAATGTGAGGTACTGGTCCCACGTTGGGCGCCAATATCCTTGATCTGAGCAGTGGTGGCCCAGTGTTAACGGCACCGACTTATGAGCCGTAGATCGTGGGTTCGAACCCAAGCAGACAGACTTTGTGTTACTTATTTCATCACCACTTCTTTGACAACGATAAAGGAATACATGAGGAAACCGGCATGTCCTGGAATAGAAAACTCTAAGAAAGGCCTCCGAAAGGCGGCCTGTGTCCCAACAGTAAGATCGTAATAGGCTCATTATGCTATTGCATATGCTTTCCTTGAACTCCATTGCTTGTTCATTGAGATGTGTAGAGAGTCAACGAAAGAATGAAAGATTCAAGGTACACAGCATTATTCGATTCAAGACCTCAAAACACAAAGTTACTTTTTGTCTGTTGTAACCTAAATGCCACTTAGTTCTTCCTCTCCTCAACAGACACTACGAAGTAGCAATGGGAGCGGGTCAAGCTTTAGGTGACCGGCTCGCACAAATGGAAGCCATGGATGGAGCCGCGCGTTGTCTAGAAGCGCTTCGACTACAGGGCAGGATCTGTAACTGTAGACCGTTGGAGTTTAATACACGGCTGCTGGAAGTCGCTACTTCTGTTGGGGCCAAGGTAAGATTTTTATTTTCTTCTTGCTCCTCCACGACAATATTTTAAATTTTTCGTCGGTGGCAGCGCAGAGGTCTCTTTTTTCACTCACAGAGGGCAGAATAGGAGGTGGAACATAATTGAATGTCCTCATCCTTCATAGAAAAGGGAGGATCTTCCGACTAGAGTGTTTTGTGTCTAGACGATTGTTGTCGTAAGTTGATGGTGGTTGTCAAGATTTTGCGTGACATAAAATGATCAATGACGTCTCTTATACAAATAGGTTTTTACAAACACTTTTAAAAGATTTTTTTAAACAAGGTGACCGGTTTAAAAAAAATGGCGCCCGGTGTTGCGTACCTGAATTCTCTGAGAAGAAACAGTCTAAAAAAACAGCGGATGACCTCTATTAAAAATTTAATAAATCTGTAGGTATGTTTTCTTATGCATATGTGGTACCTAAAATGATTTTTAAATTTTAATTTTATAGTCTCTTTTGAAGTCCAGACGTCTTATACTTGGTTAAATGATATATCCTACACGTAGTTTCTAGGTGGGTGTGTAGATGCCACCACAACCGGATGTAAGTTGCGCGAATCCACTGGAAGCACAACGACCGGTCCTGAGAACTCCACGCAGGATCAGTCGTTGTGAAAAGGCCTGTGAGAGGCTATGCTTATGACGATCTTCCCTCCTAAGATGCTGGTCCGTCGCGTGCGCCTCCGCCTGGCCGAGATCTACACGGGTCTGGGCGACAACGAGGGGGCGGCGCGGCAGAAGCGCGCGGCGGCGGCGTGGGTGGCGCCCGCCTGCGCGCGCTGCCGGGAGCCCCTCGCCGACAGGCCTTCGCCCCTCGCCTCGCTGCCGTGCGCGCATATTGTGCATCATGCGTACGTATTATTTATTTCTTATCGAATAAATATGGTTATTTTAAAAAATACAGATAAGTTTTAAGGTGCTGCGGCAAACAACAAGTTCAATAGCTGTCTCAGTGTCATATTTGTTGTGAAATATGGACACTCGTTCATGAGTGCGGTTTCATCTTAACCGCGTTCTATTTGTATCTAGATATTACAAATAAGGCAAAAAATTCCAATAGATACCCATCGCGCTTGTGAAGTTTCACCAAAGAATCTTAAAAAAAAACTCTGTATTAGGCAAAGCACGACTGTGCTTGAGTTGTGCCAGGCTCGTTCGAATTTACGGTACGTTTATACCACACGTTCGTGCTAAGACCACTGGGATATAAAATATCAGAATTTCTCAGGACACCTGTGTGCCAATGATAATAAATGTCTCCTGTTTCCAGCTGCATGCCGGAGTCCTGGTCGCGTCGCTCGACCCGTAGTCAGAGTGGGGTGGACTGCGCCGAGTGCGCCTCCCCGCGCGCCCCGCGAGCCCCGCCCCCCGCGCCGCCCGCGCCCAGGACTTTGCCTACACAGGTACTAACAACATCATCATCAGCTGTCTTTCCGCAACTATGTTGGGGTCGGCTTCCAGTCTGCCGATCTGGACGTCTACACAGGTATTCCTATCAACAGACTATTAGTAGTAGTGGAGATCTGTATGAAGAAATTCCTCGTAAATCTTTTGTCATGTGGCCAATGTCGGAGATAGCGACGCCATCTTGTTTTTTAATACATTTTCACGAAACAATTTCTCAAATGCTTACCAACAGCACCTTTCAATGTCAATCAAACGCCAAAAGAGTGTGTTGTCAAAATAAGCACTTGACAAACTGTAGTTGTCTCTCTTTTCCTATGCAGCTACTGATTTATTAAAAAGAAACAAAACTGCTTTTCATAATTAGGTGTGTGTCGATATTATAGAAATTTGTATAACCATTCTACCTACAGTTAAATATGCCGTCTCCATAGGTATACCTCAATGCGTTACATTACTACAATGGTCGTTTTGGCGCGTGTCCATCGTTAGAACTAACGCCGCCATTTTGTTTTTCCAATAAAACTTGCACAGCCGACTTCGAAATTTTCGCCGTTGTAATAACTCCTAAACGCTAAATAAAATCCTTAATTGATGTTTTTCAGGACTTCCCATTCGGAACGCCACCAACGCTTCGGGAATCGGATCTAAACTCCATCATATCGGATCACAGCAGTCAACAGGCAACATCTAGCGTTTAATTATTTATTTCATTTATTTACAATTTTATCAATGTTATAATAATGTGGCAGCACTGAAATCGGGTCTTTCAAGTATCTCCGCTTTTTAGTGTCAGAATACAAACAAAAAGGTGCGTATAATTTAAGCTTTGACATATTATTTAACAAATCACAATACTATATAATATACAAATATTCAGTTTTAAAAAAACACTGTGACAGCTCGCTACGCGCTAGTAAAGTGCCACGTTGCACAGGTATGTGCAAAAAGGTCTGTGCAACCTGGCAATCAGAAACTACAGAATAATTTGCATTTATCGATATTTTTAAATACCTAATAATATTTTATATATAATATTTAAAAAAATGCGCAGGGGCATAAAAAATGGTCATTTTTAATTACAGAAGCACATAATTATGTTCACATCGTGATATTTTTTTGTACAAAAAATAAAACCTAGTGTGATTTTTCTGTAGGTGTCGGAGCATAAATTATAAACACACAGAAACCCTATCTGATTAGTGTTAATATTTTATTGAGTTGCATAAAACTCTGCACTTACACAAATATTTAAAAATATTATTAAAAAAAATGAACGAAAATTTACTATTAATTATATTGAATTTAAATTCTGTGAGCATCACGCTCGCTATGCGAAGCGGTATAAGTAGAATATTGTCGTTTTCGGTGCAATAAAAAAATATTGATGTCTAAAGATTATATTACTGTTAATATTAAATAATTTAAAGCGTGGTTTTAATATGTGGTTATTGAACTAAGGTTAAAAATCTCCTATTTAAGCAATACAGAAATATTTTTTGCTTTTAAAAACCACATTGTGAAACCACAGAAGAGTGTTGTAAAAATTAATATTTTGAATGAAAAGAACGCAAATGAATGAAGGAAATGTAAGGAATGATTATAAAGAACGAATGTCCATATCCTTATTGTAATTCTATGTATATTGTAATGTTTGGAAGTCTGTACATTAATTGAGAGATGTCACAGAAAAGACTTGAGTAAAAAGTAAAGCAATTTCACCTCAATTTATACTAAAACCGCTTTTAATAAAAACTTTTATTAAAAGAACTGTGAGTCGAGTGATATTCTCATTTGCACGCAAAGAGAAATATATTATTACGCTTATTTATTATTAGGTTGTATCACATAAAAATGGAGCAAAGATAAATCTTTCAAAAATAAAATAATAAATCGTAAAGAAACAAAACTAGGGTATGCGTTGAAAGCGGAAGTTTCTATACGATAAATTATTTTTTTTTTTAGGGCAAAACACAGACTCAGGAGAAAGAAAAGTGGTTGAAAAAAATCAAGGGAAAAAGCTAGAAAATAACTAGGTACCTATAGCTTGTGTATTTAGGATATTGAATCCTTTGAAAATACGCTTTATTAAAGATGGGGGTCGTTTCTTTTTGTACGGATTATGACGATTTAATTATCATTACAAATACGGGTTTTGGTATCGTAATAATTTATTATTAACGGTCGGTCTGTATGTGTATTTCTTAAGCCGATTATAAAGAAGGATTCTGCAATGGTCACACTTATTATTACTATTGTAACACTGTCTTATTAAGATTTAAAAAATAATTAATCACATGCTATCTCTGTGTAAACAGAATGGATCAGAAAAATATAAAGGTTTGCCAAAATTAAATATTACGTTGATATTGGTCGAAGTAAATCAAACAGCTATATTTTTTGTACTAATATTTATGTTAGATAACCAATACCTACAATCAATTTGAAGTTGGATATTAAAAAAAAAACCTAATTTTTTTTACCCAATAATTATATTTCCCGAGTGAAGCATTGTGACATACAGGCTGACATCAAAGATATTGTGATTACTTATACTTTTTTTAGAAGGAATATATACGCTTGTATAGCAAGGATATACGTTGCTGTTTATATACTACGTTATAGTATGTAGTTGTATATTTCTAAGTCTTACGGAGATATATTTAATTATATATAAATAAATAAATGTCATTAAATGAATCCCGAAGGACAGAAAGAAAGATGGCTGCACACTTTTTATAATTTTGCTATTGTAAGTCACCCTGTTTTTCAACGCCCGTGAACGCGTAATCTAATTCTTTAAAAATATATTACTAGTTAAGCAACAGATATATTTAACTATGTGGTGATATCTTAACATTCACGTACGAACTAAAGTGACGTATCGTATTTTTTGGCGCGAATTCAATGAAAAGTGACAACTAGATAATGCCATCGGGGTTCAAAACCGTAAGCATAATAAAATAAATCAGTATTTAACATATTCTAAACCATTATTAACTGCCAAATTTCCAATCGTCAATTAAGCATAAAACATAAATATAAAGATCATTACTAAACAGTATTATAGACGCACTGGTTTATCGGGCACATCAAATGTAAGGGGAGGAGTGGGAAAAGTATTGTATTACGCACAAGGTTTCCAAAAAGATTTAATACTGATTTCAGTAGACACCACATTATTCAAAATCTTAAGTCTTAAATGAAATCTTGAAAAATGTTAAAATGAACTACATATGTTCGACCACGCTCTAATACCGGCTTGTACCACAAGTCATTACGAATTTTCAAACATTTTTGTATTACAATAATTGTGTTAAGACGATAGAGATAGAATGAGGTTTTAAATGTATTTGGCTTTAAACGTTTAAGAATCTGATCAACACACCTGCCGTAAACGTGTTCTAAATGTGTTTATTGTCTATATCAGTGCAATTGCACAATCGATGACACTGACAGTTATTTAATGAGTTAGATGTTTTGCGGAACGCCTTCAGTTTCACTGCTTAAATTCGCCCTCGGTGAGTTGTGGTGTAAACGGGCATTACCTAAATTGGTTGTTAACCTCTGCTTTGCAAAGTCAAGTCACACAGATCCTTACTTTTTCCACTCTTCCTCAGAAATTAAATACTGTTGAATAGATAAGCAAACATATAGAGAAAGTTTTAAATATATCCAATAATAGTCCAAAGTCTATCATCGTTACTTACTATAAGATTTATAACTTATGTTGTGTTTCTGATGTACAAACTCAGCTCATCAAGCTACACCAATCTGTCCAATTTCTTTGATATAATTATTTTCAACTTTATTGCTAAAGCATTAAAACATTAGGTTCAAGGTTGATTGGGAAAATTTGACAATTTCGGGTAGTTTGATGTGCTAGCATCTGTACTTATGTAAACTTGTCATTTGTGGAAGCATCAAGATTCATAAAATCATGAAGTTATGGCAATCATTTTTTATCTAGGCGCTGTCAATGTCAAAACGAGTGAAGAAGAAATATAAAGTGTAAACGAGCCCTTCAGAAAACCGTCAACCAGCCATTAGCATTCGGTACATCAAACTAAGTAACTCTACGCAAAAATTATTGCTGGAAAACGACTTTGTTTGAGTTAAAAAATACGTTTTACTGTAGGATTCAATCATTCCAAACATTATTTCATCACCACTGATGACTCTAAACGGTGAAAAGAAATATTAAGGAAACCGGCGTGTCCTAAAACCAAAAATTTAAGAATGTGACATCCATCGACTTCGTTAGACACGCGTTGTGGATTCAACACGCTCTCTCGCACAGACAGAGGCCTGAAGGACAATTAAAGTTGATTAAGTATTGCCAATTTATAAAAAAAAATACTGACATCTACAAGCAAAATCTTGACAGTCTTTAAAAAAAAACACATAATTTAATTGACTCACATTGATAAATTTAATCAGTGTAAAGGTTCTGGGCATTTTTTTTTTGTAATGAATTTATGATTATATTAATCTTGATACTTCAGCAAATATTTCTACTTATAAAACACTGAACTAATACTAAACCTCACTTCGTCCTTACAGCTATATCTTATATTTTAGCTAGAAAAACTGATTTAGACTAATATTTTGATTAGGGCACATAGAACAAGCATCACGTTTAAGATGGAATACATTTATAGTAGTTTGTCGATCGAACTTTAAGCTTAAGACACGTTTGACGTGGACTATTCTTGGATGGGTGACCAGCTACAAACAGCTGTCATTTGAAGATCTTCGACAGTTGTTAATATCAGCCAGAAATCTTAAACTCTGACAGCCAACCTTACCAAGGGGTCTTGTGTTACCCAGTAACTAAATTGTAGAGGTCAGATAAGCAGCCAGGTGGTCAGATAGCGATACTGGTTTAGCTGGATCCGAAAACCGAATCAGATGATGACGTTGCTCTAGTATTAAAAAGTTGAGCAAAGGAGTTGTGAATATATGTGAAAACTGAGATAACATTTTAGGGCAACCATAATTATCTGCAAGATATAAATAATTTAGCTAGGAAAACTCCAAAAACTTACCTAATTTATTTAAGACTCTTCAAAATCTTGTAAATGTATTCCATCGTTAAGCAAGCGCATTTAGATAGATAGGAATTAAATTTTAGTTAGGTATTATTGAAGGCGAGTCTAAATAAGTCAGTCTAGCTAGTTTTTTTGGAAATCTCGTAACAGGCTTGTTAATAATGAAATGCTTTAATAGAAAACCGAATAAGAGAATACCTACTAGTGTCCTTCAAACAATTATGCTAGAATAGTTTCAGTAGTCTCCAATTAAAAATATTTAAACAAAGTGCCAATAGCTGCTTCTTGATTCCGTCAAATATTAAATTTACAGCTCTGTTACGAAACTTCCGAAAAAAGAAATGAAAGTTGGATTTAAATGGATTTATAGATTCGTCTTTCCAGTACCTATCTTTGTTTAAATCCAGCTTTCATAAAATCTTGGTAACACTTACTGAAATATTTAGAAAAAGATTATATTATTGGAATAAAAATATAGAATTATGTATTATCTTGTCTCTAAAATATGTACCTGCACATAATGTCCTGTGCACTATGGCTCGCGTTACCTATACATCGTCCATAGACGAATTTATTGAAAATTAAATGCTCTTTTATTGCAATAAATTAAAAAAAAACGTGAGCCTCTCTGCACTGGAGTAAAAAGTACCTACTACTTGTTAATACCTGCCTCTGAAAAACTATTTTACTTAAACTATGAAATTATATTTGTTATACTTTAAAAATCAGGCGACATTTCATTAAGAGATAATAATATTTAAAATAAAATCCTTACGGAAAAGTCGATGATTTTAGTAATCTTGTTTAGTCACTAGTTTTTGGTGGTAAAGTATGTTATCTTAAACATAATTATACAATTTTAAACAATACAAAAAATACCTATTTATCTCGGTACAAAATCTAAAATAAGCTAGCCAGTTTTCACATGCACAGAAACTAAAGAGCACAACTAACTTTAGCCACAGTGCACATAACTTACATGAACAAATAAAAACTTTGACTTTTGACTTTGATCTGTTTAAGATACCATAGATTTCCACTGACAACAAGTAACAGAAAAAAAAGTATCAAAGGAATATATTTCGTTAAAAAACTAAGTCTAAACTGTATAACGTTCTAAGAACTAAAACTTTCACACTAAACTAGCTAAAAGTAGATAGATTGCACTCTATTTATTAGAATTTACAATTTTATTTATTTCGTAAGTAGCAATAAGTATTTGTCTCGTGGAATACCAAAAATTGTTTCACAAAAATATTCGTTGTATAAGCTCTTTGTGCTTGTGTTCTTTTTTTGAAAAGGTCGTAAGTCGTAGGTTTTTGTTGCATATTTATTGCTTTGAATTAAACCTAAATCTTGATTTTAAACATATTTTTGCTGTATTGCCCATCCACCAGTAAAAACTGTTTTCGTAAGACTGAAATAAAGTTCTTTCTAAGGTTTCAGAGGCTACACTAGATATTATCATTGTGGGCAGTTTAGCTGAAATTTCGGCATTTCAGCAAAGATGATAAGACAAATGGATTATTATAATACACTCAAAAAATATTTTTGATCAAGAAAGGACTATACGACCTTTTTAATTTGTCTATTACTCAATATTGTGTTTCATAATGATATTTATTATGATAAAACTGTGCCAAAACGTTCCCATTGTGATTCCAAATAATTATTGTTAAACTGTAAAATAAAATAAATATAAAATTGTAGTTGTGAAAATCGGCGTTGTGTTAATCAGTCATTTCTAGGATAAAAGTTGAGCGGATAAATGATTGTTCGTTATATTTTAACATTTTAATTGAAATATATTAATTTCAAAAAGTGTCGTTTTATTTTTGAGACGTCATTTTTTAATTAATTCCCCTTAATTTGAACTTTCTAAGTTCAAATTAACTCGCAATGCGTTGGAAATGGCGTTAGAGGTATGAAGGACGCTTGACGTTTGTATGTCGTGAAATTACCGAATAATAAAAGTATCCAACGAACTTGTAGATAAAACATTTGAAATCTAATCATTTGAAACAGTGTTTTATTTTTGAAACGTCATTATTTAATTGATAACCCTTACAAAGTTCAAATTAAGCAGAAATTGCGAATAGAAATGGCGTTAGATGTATGAAGTATGCTTAAGGTTCGTATGTCGTAAAATTACTGAAAAATTAAAGTATCCAACGAACTTGTAGGTACAAATGATTTCAATACAAATCATTCGAAACAGCCCGCCTCTACACGTACTCAAGCTCAAATATTTCCCGCCAAATTTTGGTTTCATTCAAGTGACAGTGACAGATGCTTCGTTCGGAAATTATAGCTGTCACTTAGGTTTTCATGTAATTTTGGTTAATTTCTTCAAAATTATTCCCCAATCCTCGAAAGAAGTATTAAGAAAACTAATTTAGATGTAATGCTAGTAAAATTATCTTATCTTGTTTTACAAAATGAATTTAGAAAGTTTTAATAAAAGAAATGACAACTAACATTGGCTGTATGAAGATGAGCTTGTGCCTGTCCTTAAAACTACAAAAAGTTGTTTATAAAAAAAAACTTGCATTTGTATTGATTTTCGCAGTTCTATCCCAGATTTTCCCCGTGAAAATACGGCTGCAATTTTCATCAAACATTTTTTTTTGTCTCATAGACACAAAGAGAGCGTGTTATAGCTTAATCGGGGCAGTTTTGGTGGACATTAAACCTACTTTAACGCTGTGTAGCCACCCGTAACGATCCTTCTGAATATACTTTACATTCTAGTAGTGTTTTTCTGAAAAATAAGGTGTTTTAGATCAAAATGAGTGCTATACGCCAACAAAAGGGTCAGGTTAAGGAGGGTTTATTTCAGTTTATCGTCAAACACATCCCGAGTGCGAATTTAAATCTCATCGACGATATTGTTCTAAGTTATGTGATCTCGATCCTGGAGGAAGCATCCCAAGACCCCTGCTTTGATGTAGAAGGTGAGAAAACCATTCAATAATAATATTAAATATCTTATTTATCATTTTTAATCCACCAGCAAAATTTTTGACCCAATTAAAGGCGTTCTTAGTGGATTCTAAGTGCATACCCATATCATATTGTTCAATATTCATTGTTTTTCGTAACTCTACTGTGTCTTTCGATTCGAATTACGTCGTGACAAAACAAAACACGCTCGTCTTCATAGATGCATTCATAAATAAAACAAAGGAATAGTAGCGGTAACTTTTTGATGATTTAATGTGTGTTTGTGTTAAATACTTCTTTATTATAATATATTTTGAAATAATGTTTATCTGTGATCTTTAATATATTTTTAAAATGTCTTACAAATTATTATCATAATTTTAAATACAGTTTATATTTTTTATACACAGCACACTGAATCGGAACTACTTCGGAAGATTTTTTTTTACTTATCCTGCTTGGTTTTTCAGGAATGATTTTAAATTACTCTTTGTTTGTTCATTAAAAAATATGGAAAATGCTACAGGCAGTAGTCTCAGCTAGCTAGTATAGCAAACTGAATTACAACCCAACAAAAAAATTACAAAAAATGAGGTTGACATTAGGCACTTCTTGAATGAAAAAATATATAAAAGGGTCCCCAAAAATGCCCGACCTTATCCAGTTTCTACTGTTTAAGCAGAGGAGAACAAGTGGCACAATGAAGTCCTTCTTCTGCTTTGCATGTCGGTGGACTCAAATAATATCCAACCAGTGCCACCTGCACAGCTCTTTACGGACGGATTGGTCATACCCCATTTGGCCAGATTATTTCTACAGTGGCCAACCTGGGCCCGCAAATGGTTAAGAGATTTCCTAAACAACACATCTGTCTGTTAAGTCTGCAGTCTAATGGACCGGTGATGAACATAACACACAACATCACGCCTGTAATCCCCAAAGGTTAGGCAGAGGCATACCTAATAGTACACCCATATTATGCTTGTTATGTTTAGGTCCCATGCAATAGGGGCCAAGTGTTATGACCCACTAGGGTCCAGCGGGGTTTAGTGGATGTCTCATATTCTTCTAAGAGTAACCGCTGATCTAGTGTACCCTTACAACCCTTTCGCCACGTCGTGGTTTCCGGCATCAACGGAAGACGTTTGGACAAGATCCTCTGCTGCAGAGAGATACAGCTACCCTGCGCTGAATACCTAACCACTTTAAGAACCTGGAACTAGAGCTGTTAGATTTGGGTGGAAGCTGGAATTTAGGCGAATAGATAATAAGTGTAACTAGTACCTCTACGTACCTGTTGGCAACTCACTTGAGGGGTAGTGTCATAGTTGCATCAGTTCAGTTCTAGATTGATGACATGCCCATTATGATATTATTGTTATTATTTTTAAGACCAATGTTGGATCACTACTATTAAAATTGACTTCATTATTAAAAAAATAGACATATGTCGGATATGTCAGGATATACTCCGTTAGGCACGTACATCACTTGGGCAGAAGATGGGTTTCGTGCTATTAAAACACACTAGGTGCAATACACTATTTATAAAAAACTAACAAATTATTTGACATTACAATTTAAAACAATAACACGGGGCACAATTAATCGGGTACAGTTCCAGGACGTCACAACCCCACTGCGATCAGATGCTCAATGTCGTCCTCGCTTCGAGCTGTAAACATCAGGGCTCTGTAGAAGCACACTGTGGTGTGGGTAGACTTGTCAGTAGGTGTCGTGATGTCACCGCTGGCGCGCTTGCAATTCATTTCATATCCGTACCCTGGTTCCGAAACTTACATAAACTCACGCTTTTTGCCCATGGGGTTAGGCAGAAACCACAGAACGCCACCTGCTGGGATCCTTACATACTCTCTTTGTCTATTCAACGAAGTCGGTTAATAAAATCAGAAATGAACAATTGGCTCCCCTAAAGCTGTATGTGATTTCTGCCCAGACAATCAGTTCTGCGATCCCCTACAATCTTCCATCTACTTGTCAAAGGTTTGATTACTGTTGTTTCAACTGAAGGTCATCATCTGCCTAGCCTTTTCCCAACTACATAGGGGTCGGCTTCCAGTCTAACCGGATGCAGCTAAATACCAGTATTTTACATGGAGCGACTGCCTATCTTACCTCGACAACCCAGTTAGTACTGGGTAATCCGATACCCCTTGGTAAGACTGGGCCTGGGGGACTTTTTGGGCTACTGATTACCTGTAACGACTGTCAAAGATCTACAGATGACAGCCGGGACCAATGGCTTAACGTGCTTTCTGAGGCACGAAGGAAACTCGGTATGTAATGGGTGGTCACCCATCCACAGATCAACCTAAGCAAGCGCGGCTTAAACTAAAGAACGAGCCAAGCGGCTGTTATTATTTAGCCACGAGCTCCTCTGTTGTTTCTACTGAAGGTAAAAGGTGTAAATAATTGCGTGACGGTTGACAGGGGAGAATGGAAGAAAAAAACGTGTTGCGCCGACCCCAATTAACATGGGACAAGGGCAGGAAGCAGTAGCGAAGGGTCAATTTTTCTAAGAGGTAAGCCGGAGAACATAACTGTATAAAATATTATTGGTTATAGAATACTGACTGTGCTATTTTTCAAAGGGAAGCCAGTAGGAATCGGGTTGTTGAATCGGGAACCTTCGCCACTGGCAGGAAGCTGATGATGATGTTTCAAGTATGGTCGCAAACACCACTGCTGAGCATGAGTCCTGTCCATGAGGTCGTTTCCCAAGTCAGAACAAAGTGTTTTCCATAAGAAATTTCTCAGTTGCAGCCGCATAGTCTGGATTTCTGCCCGTTTGTTGGCAATTGGCGCGCTCCCTTTTTACATGGAACTTAAATAGCTGGCGAAATCTGAATATACTGTTAAGTACACCTCTGCAAAACCCTTCGGGGATCACAGGCGCCATGTTATAGCAAGTATATATGAGCATCATACTTGCAACCATTACCTCAAACAGTTGATTGTGGCCTTTAACGTTCATTCCTATTATTATTGAAATTAATGTCTAGCCACAAACGTCAGCCATTGTACATACATACAAGTACATTTATCAATTATGCAGCACTTTTAGCCCCTTAGTTACAACGGTATGGCTTGATAGCACGTATGTACAGGAACAGTAGCGAAGGTTCCATACAACTCGATTCCTACCGGCTTCGCTTTGAAAATTGGCATAGTCAGTATTCCATAGACAAAAAATATAACCATATTAAAGATATGTACTCCGGCTTACCTCTTACAAAATTGACCCTTCGCTACTGACAGACACCAGCACATCAAGCTACCCGATACTGTCAAATCAACCTTAAACCTAATGCTTTAGCGATAAAGTTGAAATCAAGAAGTTTGACAGTTTGTTTGGTTTTTGTTTGTTTTGAGTTTAACTTGATGTGTTGTCTGTACGTCATGCATTTTAAATTTTTCGCTGTAGCAAAGTGCAAGTGACATTTGGTGACATTAAACGCCAAGACGTTAGTGTATTGCTATGATTTCGATATTTTTATAGAAAAAGCAAAACATTTAGGCAATTCAATTTTACCTTTAAACGATTCTCACAGCAAAAAAATCGTTCTCTTAATAATTTAAAAAACACAACCGAAACCAAGAAAAAATAACAGTTTGTTTCGGCTTTTTCTTCTCAGAGTAGTCAGGTACAAAGCACGCCCTCACCTAGTTTTATAACGATAAAAATGCCTATTTGCAAAATTAACATCATTCGGCATTTATATCGAGAATGTTAATATCACGTTGCAAATTGTCAAAAATAAGCATGTAACGCAGTGGCGACTGGCGACCCCTGGCGCCAGCGCATCGCATAGTCCATCGCGCTCTCGCAGCTGTTCGTTCAATTATGGCGCTTGCTAGAAACCTTCGTTTAGCTGAAGCCGAAGTTGCGGTCGTACACTGATGATTGACAATTTAATAGACATATAATTTTGAACTTTAATGTATTTAAATTTTTAATTTAGGGACTAACCACGTTCCGAACTAAATGTTGCATGCCTAGTGCAGAATATGGTGACACTAACAACTTTCCTGTTCTTCAAAAACCCACCTGTATAACTACCCATATTTGCAATAAATGAATTTTAATTTGAACAATTGGACACCCATACCAGCATATAATTTAAAATGCTGGGGAAGTGGCGACATAAATACCTAATAGTTCTTGAGTCGCCTCAACTGCTGTTTGATGCATATCTATAAATTATAGAAGACTAGCTTTTACCTGGGAGAGGAGCTCGTGGCTAAATAATAACAGCCGCTCGGATCGATCTTTAAGTTAAGCCGTGCTTGCCTAGGTTGGTCTGTGGATGGGTGACCACCCATTACATACCGAGTTTTCTCCGTGCCTCGGAAAGCACGTTAAGCAGTTGGTCCCGGCTGTCATTTGTAGAACTTTGACAGTCGTTAAAGGTAGTCAGTGGCTCAAAAAGACTGACAACCAGTCTTACCAAGGGGTATCGTATTACCTAGTACTAACTGGGTTGTGGAGGTCAGATAGGCAGTCGCTCCATATAAAATACGGGTATTCAGCTGCATCTGGTTAGACTGGAAGCCGACCCCAACATAGTTGGGAAAAGGCTAGGCAGATGATAGCTTTTACCTGGGACTTCGCTTTTTTTTTCGGATGGGAAATCATCAAATGACCCCCTCCACTCTGGGCGGAGCGGAAGGGAGTGTCAGACTTGTACTGACTAAAACCCATCCATGCTCCTTTGCCCTTTGTGTTCCAGGGCCGCAGTATCTCTTTCGAACAGTCCCGCAGCCTTGGCAGGCATCGACCCTTGCGGACCCCTTCATTGTTGCTGACATCTCTTTGAGGCGCGCGTGGAATACGAACGCGCCGTCGATACGGCCTGTCGTCATAAGACAGCCGGACTGCGACTTCGCTCACGTTATGGTCGAAAATTATGAGCATAGGTTGGAAGTGAAACCCAGCCAGGAGCTTTACCCCATGTAATTTATACCATCACCAATGGACTTAGAACGGTGAATGAAAAAAATTCAGCCGAAAGAAGATGTCCATTTGGAGGCGACCTCGTGGCTAAATAATAACAGCCACTCGGGTCGATATTCAGGTTAAGCCACGCTTGCCTAGGTTGCTCCTTGGATGGGTGACCATTATATATCGAGTTTCCTCTGTGCCTCGGAAAGCACGTTAAGCCGTTGGTCCCGGCTGTCATTTGTAGATCTTTGACAGTCGTTAAAGGTGGTCAGTGCCCCGAAAGTCTGACAACCAGTCTGACCAAGGGGTATTGTATTACCCAGTACTAACTTGGTTGTGGATGTCAGATAGGTAGTAGCTCCATATTAAATACTGTCATTCAGCTGCATCCAGTTAGACTGGAAGCCGACCCCAACACAGTTGGAAAAGGCTAAGCAGATGATGATGAGATGTCCACTACGAATTTCTCAGTAACAGCGTGGAGTTAATGTCGGTATGATACCCCTTTACCTCAGAACACTATGATAAGCCGCCAAAAAAAAACAAAATCCATCGTCCACCCAAAAACAAAAGTCTCTATATTCAATTTACACTACTAAAGTCCACTGTATGCCGATATATGGAAGTAACACTAGGTCGACCTGATTTCTGGGCGAGACTAATATAAGGTAGACTTAAATAGAATGTCGATCGATATTTGCATATATAACACTCTCGGAGTCGGACTAGTTCTAGAGTTCTAGGCCTTTGCGAGACCCATATTTATGTATTCTCATCCGTAAAGGGGTAGACGTGTTCTTGAGCGTAAAGTGGGACACCCTCAGGCAAGGTGGTGTGATAATCTACGCAGGATGGCTGGTAACAGCTGGCTAAAGAGAATAAAGCGCAGTGGCGTGCAATTGCAGAGGCCTGTGTCCCGCAGTGGACTGCTGCAGGCTGATGACGATGATAACCCTTAAAATATATTTATTTAGTAGAGTCTTGTGGCGGAGATACAGCCGCGTGGGTCGTTCGAAGGACGATTGCCGAGGTAGGTCTCTTGATGAGAGAGCATCCAGATAATACTGAAACCCCTGCATCTCTCCGAAATGCTCAGGAGTTTATTCCGCCACTTTTTCTCTCGTCTTGGGTGTTCATTTCCAGCCTAAAAGTGACTTTTGATACGATTCGAAAGCACTTAAAACCGTTAATTCCGCGGCTGGAATTAAAAAAAAAATCTTTGAAAGTAATTACTGCTGCTACTTCAGCACAACTTTGATAGCTTATATCTCGGAAACGTGACGCTTTACAACTGTTTGCCTCATACAAAACTGATTTTTATTGATACAAAAATCTTCCAAGCTCTTTGAATGTCTCAAGTGCAAATAGTGAGGACCTGAGTAGCGCCTCTGCCGCTGCAATAAACGTGGCTACCTACTAAGCCCAAACCGTGTAATATGGAAGGAACATCGACACGATAAGACGAAGAAGAAGTGATTGAATCTTGCTTCTCAATAAAGCACGTGGTCCATCATAGAATGCCTTTCAATAAAAGCTTGAAACACATCAACAGACAAGGACGGCTGGATGCGAAATATCGACTCGCTAATCGTCGGGACAGTTCCTCTAATCGAGACCTTGCACATGCGTACTGCGCCCATATTCAGTTTGTACAGCGTCCATTTTGCATGGCAGCTTTGATTTTATTACATGACTAGCTGTTGCACGCGACCTTCGTTTGCGTGAAATTATTATAAAAAAAATATTATTTCCCTTTTTGTATCAGATTTTGTTAGGTACCAAGAGTTTTTTATAAAATAAAAGTAGCCTTAGTTACTCCTTATAACATCAGCTATCGGCCAGTGAAAATCCCGCCAAAATCGATCCAGCCGTTTCGTGGATTAGCCGCTTGAATCGGATTTTGTTAAAAATTTCAAGGGTTTTAATTTTTTTGCACGAAACTCTAATTATTTTCTAAAATAAAAGTAGTCTTTGTTAGACCTTATAACATCAGCTATCTGCCACTTAAAGTCCCGTCAAAATCGGTTCAGCCGTTTCAAAAATTAGCCGGAGCAGACAGACAAACAAAAATGTGTTTTTGTTATCAGTGCCGTATATATTCTCATATGCGTTCAGTAAAAAGCTGTTATTTTAATATTACAAACAGACACTTCAATTTTATTTATTTGTATAGATGAATGAAAAGGGGATATGATGGAAGGATCGTAGCTGATGGCGTTATGTATTTTCTGGTTGTGATAGGCAAGGGAAATAGGCGTGAATTTATGTTTGTATGAATGTAACTTGAGATGAAGAACCCTGTAGCTTATTAGATGTACTTCTACCACAATTAAATGAGGTATTTATTTGAAAGTAAACATGCAACAAGTGAACAAGTGATTGGTACTGTTGCTTGTTTTTTATTTCTTGTTATGAAGACGGGTGGGATTTTCCTTCAGTTAAAAATGGCTGACTTCCACGTTAGAAAATTTGAATTGTAATCATATACCTATTTCATGAAAAAGTCATTCAATGGGGTTAAATGAACTTAGAGGGTTGTATTCATGATTTTAATGAATATAATTCTGTAACTACATACGTGTTACTTTCGCGACTCATATCTCATCAACATAAAACCTGAGACTGATCTGCAAATTGCAAAAAACCTTACAAAATTTGAATTTCGCGGGCTACCCTGGTGCTTCCACCTTAACTGCATTTAGGGGATAAATTTTCAGTGTTCGCTTTGATTATAATTATACAGGGTGTCCAGTGGCCGAATTAGGATTTTTAAAATTAAATTAAAAAAAATAGTACAAAATAAATTAAGTTAATTGAGGAGCTATGGGCTAAAGTAATAACACAATGGGTCCCAAACATCAGCAAACGGCAACGCGGCAGGCCCAGAAGGAGATGGCGGGACGAACTCGACTCTTTTCAGAAAGATTGGCGGGCAACAGCACTGGATAGGGATAAGTTGAAAGAGGGAAGGGAGGCCTTTGCCCTGCAGTGGGTCACAAATGGCTGATAATAATAATTGAACCTGTTTTTATAGAACATGAACGCGAATTTTAGTTTAAAAAAGAAATCCGTCTAAATGTTCCCCGTCGCATCGTACACACTTCTGGAATCTGTCGACTGCATTCCGCGCAACGCGCTGGAGAAGTGATTGCGGAATGTTGTTTATTTCCCGAACGATATTTTCTTTCAGTTCAGAAATGTTTGCTGGATTTGTTGAATAAACTTTACTCTTGAGGTATTCCCATAGAAAAAAAAATCCATGGAAGTGAGATCTGGTGATCTTGGTTGCCAAGAGATGTCTCCTAAACGGCTAATCAGTTTGTTTCCATGCCAAAGCCATGGTGTTTCTAGCAGTACATATGTGGCGTGGCCCCACTTGCTGAAACCATGTGTGTGAAGTGAAGGAAGGATGTTCTTTCAGTATTGGAAGAAAATAATCTTTGATCATGCGCCGATAATAATTTCCATCCCCTTGCGCACCGACTGCCGCAGATTATTTATCGCTCAAACTGTTCGCGAGGAGTTCAATGTTGTCATCGCTTCTTGACGTTCGACTGGGCCCTGGCCGCGTATTGTTTGCTGCTGAACTTGTTGCTCGGAACTTTTGCACTCACAACCGAATCAAATTTTCAGTGGGCATCCTTCACACAGTCAATCCATCGTTTCTTAGTTACTAGAACTATTTAAATGTAAAAATAAAATACTATACACCATTATAATATTCCATTAGAAAATATTGAAGTTAAACGCTACTTTACCACGTTCTAGAAAATATTACAGCTGCATCCTGCGAAAAGCAGCAAAGCAAATAGAAAAATCCAATATCTCCGATTCCAAATCAAATTAAGCGCTCAGAAGTAGGAAATATGGATTAAAGATGGCGTAAATAGGTCGCGTAGCCCTCTTCTGATGCGCGTTGTGAATGGCAACGTGGGGATTAATCTCTTTATACCTCACTGAAAGCTTATTCAACTGTGAAATCTTTAGTGCTGCTTTGACTGGTTCATCGCTGAAGAATACGATTACATAAAAAGCAATATGTTCCCACAGAAAGGTAAGTAGGTTTTTTGAGGAGCTCGTGGCTAAATAATAGCAGCCGCTCGGATTGATCATTGAAGAAGACCGATTCACTGTTATCATTTAGCCATGATCTGACGTTAGCACTGCTGTTTTTATTATCTGAATACTGAATAACAACAACCGATAACACAAGGTGGCCAATTAGTCACCTGCATCCGTTCTACCCGAAATTGTCTGTCTTCTGTTGAATAGGGACTGGTTTCGTTGCCAAATGGCAAATCGAGAGCCATTTCCGACACCCAATCTCCAAAAAATCAAAAATCAAATCTTCTCTTTGTATGTTTTTCCTATTTTCGGATTTATTAACCGGATGACACACAACCATTTAACTCGAACTTGGAGACTATTTGCACTACATCCAATTGGAAAGAAGGTGTATAATGTGTGCCGCCAAAAAATGATGGAGAAGCACTTGAACGTTTGATTGGACCTCTCTCTTAAGTAAGTTGCAAATCAAATCAAATCTCTTATTTGTGATACATGGGTAACATGCAGGTGTTCATTACATAATTATATAATAATAATGTTCATTCCATGATCAGCTACTTAGGCATACAAATTATTAAATAATAATAAAAAATAAATAAATAAAATAAAATAAAATACATTTATTTCGAGCAACCTTAACTCATATTGGAGTACACACAAATACAGACCACACACAAATACAGACCACACACAAATGATAATAAAAACTAAAACAAAAATATAATAAAAATAAACATTAAGAGGACAACATCTAACCGGCCCTGCTGACGGCAACATGCCTATCACAACAGTGCCGTATGTATAGGCAGTCCATCCGGTCCGCGATCATCGCCAAGACAGCATTGGTGCTGCCCCGCACCCTACGCACCAGCGACGCGCTCCTCTTGCGCATGGTCGCGTAAAAGCAATCAGTGCGCGCCTCAGCGAACATGGCTGAGCCGCTGCAGTAGCAGCCGAGGCAGCCCCAATACAGCCCCAATAATATATTGAAAATATGAGTAAAATTACAATTATTAGGTTTTTTTTTTTTTGCAATTTTGTTTGAAGTGACAGAAAATTCTGATTTGTACGTGTAAATCTGTTGTCACCCCCATCACCATCTGCCTAGCCTTTTCCTAACTACTTTTCACCCAAAACGTATTTAAACATAATGTTGTCGCTGTTGTCCGCAAACGGTTGACAGAAAGAGAATCATGTTTTAATCTCGTTTAGCACCAACTGTATTGGGTGAATTGTGGTGCAAGCGAGTCTTAATACATAATCAGCCTATAGTGTTCCCACTGCTGGGACACAGGCCTCTTCTCCATGAGAGGGAATAAGAGAGTAATCCTCCACGTGGGTCCAGCGCGGATTGGAAGATGTCACATGTCTTCGAATTTTTGGTTCTAGGACATGCCGTTTTTGCACGACGTTTTCCATCGCCATTTTGTGAGCAAAATGGCTACAGCAGCGCCCCCAAATTAATTTATTCAATTGGCAATTGTACTCATCGTCGTATTCTGCTGAGACAAATCAATTTATTTTCTTTCTTTCTTAGTCGTATGAGTAAATGACTCACAGACACTATTTAATTATTCGCAACGTCTTTTAATAAGTACAGAAAATTTGCTTAAAAAAATAGTTGCCCCCTAAAAAATGTAGTGCCTTATGGAGAAGAACAGCTCACTCTTCCAAATGGTCAAATCTATTGCACCTAAATACAACGAATGACAGAAACCTCAATATCTAGAACGACCTGAATATAAAATCTAGCTTCCAAGCTAGGGAACTGTTGCCGTGTGCGGGGAGAAATAGGTCAATCGATCCATTAGATGTTACTATAAGGGACTGAGATGAAATTGTAGTTGTAGTAGTGATACAGCTCTTTGTCTAAGGGCTTTATGATATAACATTATGCCTGTTTCCGACGAGGAATACAAAGGTGAATTTTACTGTTATATCCGGGATCTAGCTACTTGTGTCAAAGGTGTATTAGATATTCACATAGAATAATTTGTTAAAACAGTTGATTTTATTTTAGTTATTGGGTTTTTCCATCAGGAATTTCTCAGTAGCAGCCACATTGATGGCAATAGGCTCGCCACCTATTTATGTGACTCAAAAACATGACTGGCGAAATGTGGGTGCACTATTAGGTACACCTCTACCTAAACACTTCGGGGATTACAGGTGTGATGTTTTGTGTGAAATAGTGTTTATCTCTAAAATATGCCATTAATTGAATAATATTGAGAGGTCGATTGCAAAACCACTTATAATTTCAAATTCGAATTTTCGCAATGATGTCATGTATTCATATTAGAATTACAAATACGTTTTCTGTAGTCTGGAACTTCCAACACCGGGTCGTTAAAATATGTGTTAGTTAAGAAAAAAAGTTCCATCTTTGTTCGGCATCGTTTCTGTCACTGTGCGTCCGATTTGACGAAACATCTATATATACAGGGCATAAGCAGCACCAACTTAAAATGTATAAAATGTACGTGTACTATTGAATAAATAAATAAATAAATTACGGACCCTTCACGAAGCCGTCAACCAAGCATTCTGTACATCAAACTAATATAAGTAGCACTGCGCAAAAATTTTAGCTGGAAAACGACTTTTGTTTTTGGTGTGATACGGAAGAACCTCTCGGCTTCAAATTCAAATTCTTTATTGCGAACTAAGTGTACAGTATTTTGACGATGGTAACAATAGGTAGGTTCTTAGAACTTAGTGGCCTGTTAAGGCATTGCAATTTAAATGGTTTTTAAAAAAAATATCCATACTTAATATTATAATTAACATTATTTTATATTAATTAACATTATACAAACATTTTATATTAAACATACTCTTCTTATTTTAATATTAAATAATTATTATTCTCCAAGGAATTAGCTTTCTTTTAAAAATACCAGTTAAATCAATGCTCTTAATGTCTATTGGTAACTTATTATATATTTTTATACCCATACAAAAATACTATTGCTATATAGTGCAGTGTGGGATGTTTTATTGCGTAGTGTATTTCTAAGACTGCTTTTTAATGTGTCATAGCTACTGATATTTGATTTAACTAAAATTGAGGCCTCGTAGATATATAAAGCAGGGACGGTTAATATCTTGAGGTTTATGAAATGAGGTTTACATGAATCTGTTCCTTCGTTAAGCCGGCCATAGACGATAGGTTGTATGACAGTTTTAAATGTCCATGCAAAACTGAGTTCCATAGAGGACCTATAAGTAACTGCAAGCCTTTCGGTTGGCTCATTTGCAAGCATGCCATCATCGGTAACACACGAAAATTTTGTATTAGTAGGTTTATTAGAAAAAAGAAAGAAAAAGACAGGCAGGATAACTGTACAGTTTTCTACTACACACGGTATGTACATGCATGCCTGCACAGTTCGACTGTACAGGCACAACTGCACATGCATAACCTTTCGTCTATGGCCAGTTTTAAGGGTGTTTTTACACCCAAAATGTAACATCTCTATTTGCCACTCCCTCTTCTCAAACCTTTTATTTCATCTGACACAATATTTTTAAATGAATATTTCGCCAGTACGAACATACTCATGCCTGTTTGCAAGTCTCTTTAAAAGCTCGATGTATGATCCTGTCACCGCCCAGGTACTGTAATTAAATATTCGCTCCCCCTCGAAATACACTTACGGCCCTGAACCACACAATGGATGTGGACGGAAGGTCAGCTTCATGCGAGAGACGAAAACGGGCTCACGCATCCATATATGCGTATGTACGGAGATCTCAAATAAACGCCAGATTTGTTCAGACATGTATGACTTTTTGACCCCTTATTGAATCAGATCTTTGTTTGGCCTTGTCATTTGTCTGAACTTTTAAGTGTTATGGGTTTTTTTTAAGAATAAATAAATAAAATCATATTAAGAAGTCAATAAAATGCCCGTCCTCTTTTTGCTTTCCGGCCTAGTTGCGTGTGCACATTATTACTTACGCGCTGCTGTGGTTTGCGGCTGGACTTGAATGAAGCAAACGATAAAACTGTCCAGCTCGCTAAGTACTGGTCAGACAAAATCGCACTCATCGATTCGAGAATTTGCTCTCTCTGAACCGCTCCAACCGATAAATGTGCCTTAATGAGCGCTACTGATTTTGCTCGTTCAATAGAGATGAACTTCTGTTTCCATCTAGTTTGTGTCTCAACTCAAAAGGGACGTCGAGCTACCCATTAGGGACATCAAATGCGATAGGTAATTGAATTGTGGTTGGATGTCGCGACGAATCGATCGGTTTGGGTCGATAATTTTGAAGCATATGCTGCCGTAGTGCAAATAATATGTGCTTGCATATTCATTAACACTGAAAACGGGAAATTTATTCGTGATCATGATGCATGCAACAGCGCGGAAATATCGGGAAGTCAAAACAAATAGTAAACATGGTAAATATCCCGTTAGTGACTATGTCTGTTTAAAAACTTTCATTACTTATTATTCTGCCAAACCAAACTGGGCACACAACAGCCAGGGTTTGGGACGTCTCGTGTCTCGAAGTCCTTGACCTTATTCTAATTTAATTCGTCATCCGACGAAATTCTACAGACAGATGTGTCGCTGGGGAGATTATTCAGCTACTTTTTCTTCCCATCTAATACATTAGGAAGTGGCGAAGGGCGGTTTTGGAGAACGCTCAAAAAGTGCTGATTATCAGCCTCTTTTGAGTAAATGACTTTTGGCTTGACGTCTCGGGACTGTTCGTAGGTTGTCTCGTGTCCCGGAACTCACAGACTGACGAGATTTCTCAAACCCTTACTACGGCACACTATCTCTCTTAAAGTTACTGACTTATTTAAAGTATTAGTTTGGATAGGCTGCGGGGCACTGGTGGCCGTGGGTTCGAACCCAAACAGTATATAATATATTTAATCACCAATGCTCACAAAATGGTAAAGGAAAATATTTTGAAAAAACCTGCAAGTCATCATTCTCTTGCCCTTGTCCCAATTCATTTGGTCGGCGCAGCATGTCTTCTTCTTCCACATTATTCTATTAATCGTAATCTCATCAGACACCTCCTTTCGTGCCATATCATCTTTCACACAGTCCATCCATCGTTTCTTTGGTTTTCCTCTAACCATCCATATTCATACTCAAAACTTTCCTCACGACATTTTTCTCCAAAAAACCTGCATGTCATAGAACAAAAAATCGACACCCATCAACCCGCCGTAGGCCCGTGTGATGTATTATTTACTACCTTTTCCCCGCGGCTTCGTTCGCGTTAATTTCGAATTTGACAATCAATTCGGGTTGTACTCTGCTTGTCATAAAGACACGTGGCGCCATCTATTATCATAAGACCGTTATTGTTGTTTTCCACGAGAACAGTACTTTTTTTCGGGATGAAAGGTACCCTATGTCCGTTTCTATACACCTGGCAACGTATATACGAAATTTCAGGATGATCGGTTTAGAGGTTTAGGCGTGAAATGGTAACAAACAAACAAACTTACTTTCGCATTTATAATATTAGTTAGGAAGGATTAGGATAGGACTACTTAGGATGTCGATTAGAATTGGTCAAGCAACTTTATAAAGTTACATATAAGCTTCTTAAATTAATTCTATTGCAACTCCGTACTAAGAGTCTTCGATGGGGCAATTCAAGGTCGAAGTAAACCCCAACTCATGACCGACTATACAATATGTGTACTCCCAGAACGCTTTAAGCAAAAATTATTTTGATAATTACGACGGCCAAAGCAGGGACTTTATATTTAGATCCGAGCACATTGGAGGGTCATCGTGTGCGCTACAGCGGAGCCCTTCGTCCTTTATTATTAACGCCCTATTGCCTAAACCAAATAAGGTCAGTATAAGGGCCATTATCGACCATCTTTATAAATAGAAATTGCATTGAAACGGCTTTCTAGAGTGTTTAGCTTTTTGGGAAGGAGCTCGTGTATAAACAATAAGAGCCGCTCGGGTCGATCTACAGGTTAAGCCGCACTTGCCTAGTTAGGTCCGTGGATGGGTGACCATCCATTACATACCGAGTTTCCTCCGTGACTTGGAAAGCAGTTTAAGCCGTTGTTCCCGGCTTTCAATTGTAGATCCTTGACAGTCGTTAAGTAGTCAGTGGCCTGAAAGTCTGACACCCAGTCGTACCAAGGCGTATCGTATAAGCTAGTACTAACAGGGTTGTGGAGGTCAGATAGGTGAGATAGGTAGTCGCTCCATGTAAACTACAGGTATTCAGCTGCTCTCGGTTAAACTGGAAGCCGACCGTAACATAGTTGGGAAAAGGCTAGGCAGATGAGGATGATGATGATGCCGTAAGTAATAAGGTTAGAAAAGTGATAGACCATAAGTGAACTCGGTGGATCATGGAGTGAGTAGGTTTACAAAAAATATGACTGGGTTGTGGAGGTCAGATAGGCAGCCGCTCCAAGTAAAATAGTGGTATTCAGCTGCATCCGGATTGACTGGTAGCCGACCCCAACATAGTTGGTAAAAAGCTGGGTAGATGATGATGAAGCTTTTTGTGAAGGAGCTCGTTTGGGGAAGTCTTCACCTAACCGTGTACCACCATTGTGGTACACGGTTCTTTTGGCGTTTCAATAATATTGTCAGATGGCCGCTGTTGGTAAACAATTGCAAAATTCATATTGAAAATACAAGATGGCGGCGTTAGATCCAACTTTGAACGTCCTCCAAAATAACGATCACAGCAGCACTAGTATACCTATTTCAATCGCCAAGTAATGCCTTTTGTACTTACAGTCATCCAAACATGCGTCTGACCACCGTAAGGACTATTCCAGCTTGCCGGCCGCTATAAACAACTAATAACTTTATTTTACTACAAAATATTAATATTATAAAACAGCTTGCATATTTTTGGGTCTTTTATTGTTTTATTAATACTGGTCCGCACAAAAAGTGGTGGTAAACAGATGAAGTGATTGGGGTTTTTAAAATGAGCAGTGGCTTTTGTCGACTGTAGGTCTTACAGTATGACCGCTTAGTTCAAGGTGGCGCTGCTTGTCAAGAAAATTTGCATCGATATGTCAAACTTGGTACATTTGTTTTAGTTCTTTGTTTTCGCACCTGCACAGATAAGTTGGTTGAAGTGTGCTTCTCCGGTTTGAAGGTTCCACAGCCAATTGTCAAAAGACGTGTTAAAAAGTGTTTGCTGACCTAGTTTGGTTTCTAAAGCTCTGGTCTCATTGACTATACACATAATGGGGCGTCTGGGTCTGAAACGCCACGTGTTTACAAAAGCGTCGTCGACAATTCGAGACAAAATCCAAATTAAGTTTTATTCGGGGTCGCTACTGATGGCGATTACGCCTATTAATCTTAAGGTGATCTTCTTAAGCGGATGTCCCCACGGTGCAGCGGCGCGAGCTCGGCGCTATCTTGCACGATGTTTTACTGTACACAGTTGAGATCACACGTCAACATCCCCATAATCACACGGCTAAAATCAAATGCAGTTTGAAACAGTCACGTGATCCTAAAATTATGTATACAGCAAAATATCGATGCCGTGTGAACGGGGCCTAGAGCGGCCACACCCGCAAGCAGCAAGCGGACTCCATTAAGGGGAGAAGAGCGGAGAGGAGATGTGCAAGATTCGACCAATCACAGAAGAGACGAGAGACGCGATGTAGATTCAACCAATATGATTCATCATCATCATCATCTTTTCTGTTGAAAGACGTCCACTGCTGGACATAGACCTCCCCCAAGTGTCGCTACATTGACCAGTCCCGTGCGTCTCGCATCCAGCAGATCTGCGCAACTTTCACCAGGTTATCGGTCCACCTAATATGATCCCGCCATGGGTCTCCAATGTGATTGGTTGGTTTCAACACGTCTCTTCTCAACTCCGCAAGTCTCCGCTTTGGTGTAATGCGGGTGTTAGACCTGGACTCCACCAAAATGGAGACGAGCGGAGCTTTACGGAGACGTGCAAGACTCAACAAATCACAGAAGAGACTAGAGACGCGATGGTGATTTCAACGAATGTGACTGGTTGATTCCCGCACATCTCTCCGCTCCGCTCTTCTTAGTTTCCCAGATTAATAAATAAAAACACTCGCGTTATAGCCTAGAGGTGTGACCGTCGGACTGCCATGTCACAGGTCCCCATTTCGAACCCAAGACACGCACCTCTCTCTCTGATTTTTCGAATTCATATGCGTATTGTCTAATTATCACTTACTTAGGTGAAGGAAAACCTGGAGGAAACCAAACCACCATGCCAAGTCAGAGGCCCATGGGCGGCATAGAAACTCTGACACCAGGACTAACCACACGACAAAAAGCCTCTCGCGTTTTATCACCGCGAGAACCATAAATTTTGACCCGTAGTATAGTCAGGTCTAATAGACCTTTCTCAACTACTTTACTGAAAATCTCCCATCTCTTCTTACAGGTTTCATCGAGATGATGGCAGCCTACGTGCCGCAATTCAAGTTCATCGATGCTGGGCTAGTCTGCACCTGGGTTCTGGAGTTGGAGGCTGAGCTGAATCCGAGGGAAGATTCTGACTCTATTTCTAACCCTGGTGAGTTATTAGTATAGTGTTTAATAACAGTGTATTATACTGATTTTAAATTATGACAATATGTAATTTTGATGGCCTCATTAATTGCAAGTACGACTGCTGTACGTGGAGTCCTGGGTTCATTTAATCGTGTCGTGCGTGTCCTGTTGCTTGTACATTACAGGAGCTGATGGACGCTACTAAAAGTGCCAAACTCGTCGCCAAATTTTGAGCCGACTCAGTTTAGATTGACGACACACGCCGTCGACACGCTAAGAAGAATAAAATATCGAACTCTTATTAACCGCCAAGTTTTTGTTGCAGATGATTCGGCTAGCAGTGATAGGTTGAGCCTGACTCTGCATAATCTGAGCGAGATGCTGCCTCCTATGACCAAACCCAGCCGGTGAGTTTCATACGATTTCCATAGTGGTCTGATAATTTCTTCTTCATTGTCTCGGCTCTTTTTTGGTGGTCGCCTCTGTTGATTCCGGCTTTCAGGAATTGCAGTGGCTTAGGAATAGTGTGGCGGGATTGTCGAAAAAAAGAAAATGACTGACCAATTGAACATTGTCCAAAATTGTTTTTATTTAGCCACAAAACCTTCACCTCTCTTTTCCTTTGTCTTCAGGTCCCACTCCAACTCGGAATCATCGGAGAGCGTTGAGGGCAACCGTCGTCCGTTGCTAGAGGAGGATGTGCATGCTGAGCAGTGCCAGGCGCTCGCCGAGATGTTTCCCAACACTTGCGCTATGGAGGTATGTATGCTTAAGAGCTTGGGGTTCCTCAAGGTAGCATACTTTGTGTCCTTCTACACACAGCAGGTGAAGTCGTCATCATCTGCCTAGCCTTTTCCCAACCATGTTGAGGTTGGCTGGAACATCCAAACGGATGACCACAATACTGGAAGCCGACCCCAGCTTAGTTGGGAAAGACTAGACTAATAATGGTTTTTTTTTTTGCAATAATAAATTTGCCAGTTTGCTACTGCAGCCATTAGGTTCTCACGTGTGCAGGTGACAGGTGACATACGGCGCGAGATGAAAGGTGTGTGGAAAGAATCCGCAGCTAAACTTCTGCATCATCAACAGTTTCATGGACTCTCCTCGATCTGTCTACCTTACTGAGGAGAACACGGCAAGCTCGAACACCCACAGTTTCTTGTAGGCCTTTCATGTTTTTTTAGAATGACAAAGCCTTGAGTTTAAAGGATCTATATTAAAATTATCAATTTCTACATCTCCAGATCAAGCACTGCGTCTCAATCGCTCACGGTGACGTAGAGCGCGCCGCCGCGACTTTGTTGCACCGTCGCGAGCAAGGCCAGTCGCTCTCTGCGGCCGCATTACACACCGCGGCGCGTCAGCCGCTCTGCGACGATTCCGAGCTCAAGAACAGGATCATTGCTCGGTGAGTGTTACATTAATTTACATTACATTACATTGTCCCTCTAACCGCAGCGCTACACATCGCATTATCATATAATATGTGAAGTATAAACCTATATCGAACGCCAAGCTTAGTTATTCAAGACGGAGAATATGCACTTTAAGAAATTCATAGGTACAAAAGTTAGTTCCCGAAATCCCTGACCTTCACAACCTTTTAGTATGTGTTATTAGTGCTTATTAATACAATCAAGTTTTCCATTTCACTCCGAGCTAACACTGGTCCTTCGAGTCGGATGGATGCAGCTCTAATTAAATTAGCAAGCAATAGTTCCCAAAACTATACAGATTGCAGATAGACGTGATGCTGAGCAGTTTCTTTTGCCATTTCTCCCAAGCCAAAAGACTAGGAATCCAGCGAGTGTTTTGGGGGACTGTCCTGTCATTTTATCGTTCAAGAAGTACTATTTCTCAGTCTAATTCGAGTAAATGACTTTTAAATGTTATGCAAAATATTTATTTTTAATTTCGCGAGAAAGATCCAAGCTTGGATGTAGGACGCACCACCCCAGTCCATGCATATGCAGGAAGTACGGAAGTTACCATGCCATACACCCACACGTATTTCGCCCGTTCGCTGTGCATCCTCAGGATATATTGACTCGACGATCGATCGGCCGCGAGTTTCCGCAAAGCAACGCTTGATTCCATAACTTTCTTAAATGAATTTTGATTTTGAAAATGCTATTCAGTTCTCAATCTTTCTGTACTACAATAACCTGTTGTTTCTCTCCTTCCAGGTACTCCTACGTGGACAAGAACTCCGAGCAGAAGGAGCACAAGCCGCTGGCTCCTAAGATGGAGCCCAAGAAGATGGTGCGCTATCGCGACAACAAGATCGTCTCGCTCAAGGGCGAGCGGTACACTGAGGTATGTAATATCGTCCATCTTCAGAAACACGAAGATAACCGAAGCACAAAGATTTTCTGGGTTAGCTCTACTCGTTTGAAAATTTGCTCATCCTGGGGCTGAAACCCGAGGCTATCTTACCTGCTAGACCAATACAGTCTAAGTAGTAGTAAGTCTAACATAAGTTACCAGCAAATCAATGATACATCTCCCCAAAAACATTACAGGTACCGAAATCCGGAGCCGACGAGGAAAACTTAAAGAAGCCCAAAAAGCATCATTGCCCTTAACCATTAAGAGCACGTCAGTACAGTGGACAAGCGGCCCCCGCCCTCCCCCCACTCTCGCTGTCCCCCCTCCCTGTAGCCCTCCCCTCCGTCTCCGCACGCTCGACACCCCCCCGCGTACATCCCCCATGCGTATTCGTAGTTTTAATCTCGACACTTTTGAAGTGTTCTCATATAATCGTCAGTAGTGAGTTAATGTGTAAGGTTATATCATATTCGATTTGTCGTAGTATTAGAGCATTAACGCGTGAAAGTGTCAAAGTAAAACAAAGTCTCGAAAACAAATGTTCGAGTAATTTTTGCGCTTCGACAAAATGCGCTCAAAACTTCGATGGTAACTCAAAAACGGCGTATCGCGTAAAAATATTTTACGTGTTTAGTGATTGTAATGAAAGTCTCGTAAAAAATGTCTCGCGTAATTTTCGCGCTTCGACTTGCGCTCAAAAAATTGATGGTAATTCTAAAACGGTGTATCGCGTCAAAATATTTTACGCGTTGAATGATTTTGAAAAGGGCGTAATGCGTTATATTCGTGTTTCGACTACATGCGCTCAAAAAATTGATAATACCGCACATCGCGTAAAAATATTCAACGCAACTCATGAAAAGCGTATAATTGAGCCAAATGAATTAAAAAATCAAACTTCACGAGTAGTTTATAATCTATTTAATATAACTAGTGATTTTGACGTAAATTCCAAAAGGAATACTTTCAAAAATCTGCGTAATTTTGACATTCGTCACGTAATTTTTAGCGAGCGTGCGTATAAGTGTGTATGTGACGTAAACCTAGGTATAGAAGTGCGTGAATCGTATGAACTTTATTTCGACCCGCTTAATTCCAGTACTGATTTAATAAATTTATTTAATTTTAATATCTCGTCACAATTTAAACGCGTAGACTGTAATTATTTTATTATTATTAATAATTTAATTTCTTTAAATATATTTATTTTTAATTATAAGCTTTTTAGGCAGCTGCCCAGTATTAGTTTTTCTATGGCATCTGAGGAGTGTCAAAGTGTTCAAGTTAGGAAAAATAAGGTATGTTGTGAAAGAAGGTTGGATGCCATAGAAGTGACTTTCGGAGCCCTAAAATGTTGCTCGGCCAAAGAAAAAGTTCGCCACCCAAACGTCGCCCAGCGGCATTTTAAAGGCCCGGCCAGCCATTTTGGATTCCCTATAGTTTTAAGTAAAAAGATCTGTTTACCTGTGATTTCGTACGTTTATTATAATTTTATTATTATGATTATCATTAAAAATGTGATTCCTAAGATAGATTTAAAGTTTTTACATACATCTGTGATTGTGATGCCATTTTATTTGATATTTTACCCTTTAAGCGGTTTTTATAGTAATTTAAGTTTCGACAATAGTTATTGCGCGCATTCGATTCAAAATGGACGAATGTTTCTTTTGTGATGATATTTTTATTTAGTTTTACTGGTAATGTGATAATGATTCGTGTAGCATGTCTGTATGTCCCGTGCTATAACCTCGGTAACTGTCAAAATATACGCTTACAATTAAAATGGTGTTTGGTGTCTGTATCTCAAACTAGTAAATAGATATTCGTGTATTTGATGTTCGGCTTACGTTTATTAAGATAATTATGATTTACTTTCTCCTCTGATCACCGAAGTGTTCCCAAAAAACCAATTAACTCGAATCATGACAGGTCCCTGGTGGAAACTGTAATTAATCATACATGACACTTGATAAAAACTAAATAAAAGCGCGCGTCTGGATTCTCAACCGAGTACTGTCTTCTCGCACCTTTTATGACCACGACGTATGAAAAAAAAACATCAAAAAGTAATACCGAATCATCATCATTTTATCCGTAATTAATTAATTTAATAAATTATTTAAATAGGTTTGTGACATAGACTGATTTATTTACAATGTATTATTGCCTCATTGAATGAGGCAATTATGTTTTTTTTTTTTTTCGTATACAGCTAGGCTGTATATCGTCTCTCTATTTCTTTATTATTTATTTCTTTTCTTTCGCTAATCTTTTGTAGGATTTCTTTTAATATTTTCGTTACCTCTGTATATTTAAATATACTGGGTGGATGGGACACCCACATAGAATTTTTTCACCGGTAATTTAAAATGCCCTGCTCTCAAAAACAGTGAAGGAAAGCGGCATGTTCTAGAACCAAATATTCGAAGACCCAGACATCTACCAACTCGCACTGGGCCCGTGTGATGGATTACAGCCCATTCCCTCTTATATACAATAAGTTCGTGCTGGTCGCCAAAGTCTATTCGGCATTTACCCTTGCTGAATCATATTCGGTCGGCTCGGTTGAAATGGAACTAAGCTAGCCGGCTTTTTCCCGAACGTATATCTATTCAATTTGCCGTTCAGTTATTCCAAATCATACCGACCTGAATAATGTGTAGCACCAAAAAAATTTAAATAAATGGATTTCTTGGATCGAAAAAAAAAAGAAAATAACGAAAATATTAAATTAATCATACAAGGACCAGCTTATTAATTTGGGCTTTTAATTAAATTAAATAATACATTTGTGATTATTAATAATACTGTGAAATGACGGAAAACTGCCATTCAAGGGTAATATTGCCATCCGCGGATAATATTGCCATGCAAAGGTGATATTGCCATTCAAGGGTAATATTGCAATGCAAGTGATATTGCCATCCAAGGGTAATATTGCCATCCACGGATAATATTGCCATGCATAGATGATATTGCCATTCAAGGGTAATATTGCCATTCAAGGGTAATATTGTCATCCACAGATAATATTGCCATGCAAAGATTATATTGCCATCCAAGGGTAATATTTCCATCCACAGATAATATTGCCATGCAAATGTGATTTTGCCATTCAAGGGTAATATTGCCACCCATAGGTAATATTGCTAAGTATAGGTATTAGTCCTAGTGCAAACCAACTACTGATTACTTTGCCAAAGGTTACAAAATTTAAGGTTGAGGTGATATTGCCATTTGTAGGTAATATTGGTAACTAAGACAGTATAATCATAACAACAAATTGACAGACCAGATAAGGTAGTCAGATTTTAATATCTAAAGAAAAATCTGATACTTTACCTTATAATCATCATCAGCTTAGCCTTATGTTGGGTTCGGCATCCAGTCTAACCTGATGCAGCTGAATACCAGTGTTTTACGTGGAGCGACTGCCTATCTGACCTCCACAACCCAGTTAGTACTGTTGGTCAGAGTTTCGGGCCACTGACTACCTATAACGACTGTCAAAGATCAGATACAAAAATCTTAAATTCACTTTAGGCTACGAACAGCCTAAATCGTTGCTCAAAATCATGCAATTTTGCCTACGGAAAAAGCACAAAGGAAGAACTGACTCCTATAAAAATGGTATATTCTTACTTAAATGTTGCCATTTCACAGGATCATTAAGATGAACTTGTTTATAAAAAAATGAAATTTCGCCAAAATTTGGTGCTAAATCAAATTAAAAAATGAAATTGCCAAAACGCGATAGGTATCTTTAATAAAATCTCGATTTTAAATTGTTAGGAAAACTCTATGTACCTATGTTTTGTTTAAAAGCTTTGCTTTTTTTTCCTTTGACGATATTAATTTTATTATAGGACGACTTTTTTAAAATGCTAAAATCTAAAAAAAAATGTATCGTCATCTGCCTAGCCTTTTCCTAACTATGTTGAAGTCGGCTTTCAGTCTAACTGCAGCTGAAAACCACTATTATCATTTTAGAAAAGTATATATTAAGTATATACAATTACCTGTTAAAATATTTACATAAAAAAGACATATTTAGGATTCCAAATAAGAAAAAAGATAATCATTTTTAAAACTTGTCCTATAATAAAAATTAATAGACTATGAATCTCTCAAACGAATTGTTTAAAATTTTACTTGTCAGTATTATTTATTAAAAATGAATTATTTACAAACATGACATTTCTGAAAATTGCAGCTTATTTTAATGTGGATGAATGTATATCGTACATAGATTATTTTTATTTAGTAGTTTCATATGAAAGAAAATAATAATTAACTCGAAGTATTGGTTCGCTCTTTAATATTGAAACTTGTATAGGTCTATCATTTCATACATGATGTGCGAGGCGATCTATTAAAAAAAAAACTAAATAATCTATGAATGATATAATCTAAATCTCCAAGACCCCGAATAAAAAAAATATACAAAAGTTTTCTATCAAAATTGTATATATGTCTTTGTTTTGTCACTAAATATGCTTACTTGCCATGATAAATATCGTCATTTCCATTTTCTTAAATATAAACTAAAAATATAGAGATCAAACGATTTCGAACCTAATAATCAAGTAAAATACGGTTTATATGAGCTATGGTGTGTTGATATAATTATGTGACCCAAGGGTGCCTGAACGTGTAGCAACATAGCCAAATTGACAAAAATATCATAAAGCGCCATCTACGCCGCAAGATAAGAACTAAAAATCCTGCATCGCGCAATCAAAGTTATCCGCGAATCCAACCTTGTCAAACGGGGAATGAGGCACTTGACACCGTGTTCCTCATACCTTTATAAACGACTCAAATGGAATACCGGTATTTCCGAATGTCTTGAAAAGGCCATGATATACTCAGAATCTGTCAGCCTCTAAATAATCTCACACATATCCAGCCTGCCCCCTTGCTGCTGGGGACAGCGACACCCTAAGCCGAGGCTCATACCACACAGGGGGTGCCCTTAGCGCGCTGTCGCTTAGTTTATAAGTTTTTTGCCCCTGGCTGGAGGCCTTACACTCAAGGCACCCACAGGATAGTCCGTCCGGTTAAACAGAAGTCAGCCTCATAGATTCACCTGCGAGATGCCATGACGAAAAAAAAAACAGAATCTGACAAGTTCTGTCTAAACCTTAGCTATTATTTTCACGCCTTGGCACTATCGTTGATAGGTTAAATAAGAACACTCACAAAATACTAGACTGACAACATCCTCCACTTTTAAAACATTTTTTATTTCAATAAAAGACAAAAATATACAATTTTGTTAGCAAACTAAACTTAAAGATGGCGACAATCACAGATGAAATAAAAACTCTAAATCTCTCACCGCATTTATTTTCTATGTTTTTTATTTTATTTTAGTTATAAGTATTATATGATTGTGTATAGTTTGTAAACATTTATTTTTGAGCAGCGCCGGCTTTAGCCTTGCCCCAACTCTTAACAGAAATATGTGAAAAAATCAAATGATTTTAAAGATTTATTTATCCGTATTCCATTACAGAGTGTATTGGAATACAGGCTGAATTTGATATTTATATTAATTACCCCCTCAATTTCGGGCATTTTTTAACGACACCCCGTTTTGGGGCACCATTTGAAATGACCCCTCTATTTCAGGGAATATTGACAAAGACAAAATCAATGTGGATTAATTAACATAACCCAAATCAGACACTATTTGTCGTCTGCCCGATTTTAATCGACGTTACACAGATTTCAGGCAGTATTCGAAGTTGTCTCTCATCTAAAGGTTCTATTTAGACGTCAATTCGATTTGTGGCACTATGTGATATTGAGAAATAATTTGGCGACACACTTATCTACTATTTGACGTTACCCCCAATATTGGATACTATTTGAAGCCATTCCCGATTAAGGACACTATTTGACGTCAACCCGATTTATAACACAATAGGGCGTATTACTGCAATGTTCTGCCACCAGAGTGCAGCACTAGGGCAAACCCTAAACGCCACAACATTTAGACGTCACTCGTACTCCATTTTTTGACGTCTCCCATCAACTCAGGCACTTGGTATGATTTGCTCCCCTAAAGCCGGTAATGCAACATGCGATGATCGCGCTCTCGTTGTCATATCTAAGTCCAGTGTGAACAATGTACTGAAATATATCGTTAATATCCCAATATACGAGTGTTTTATTTTATTTTGCCTGTCACATAACTTTACCTTTTAACCTTTTGACCGCCATAGTCACATATACATGACAAGCAAGCGCTTGCCCTATACGCCAAATAACACAAATATGTGACAAAATGGTAGGTCTAATTGTGGCTTGGTATGAAGGGCACGCACATATGTTTATGCTCTGGCGGTCAAAAGATTAATCCCCGAAGGGTTAGGCAGAGGTGTACACACCTAAAGAGCAGGCCACACAGCCAGCTAGCGAGCGAGCCGGGCGAATATTGTTTCACCTCTTTTCATACTTCGGTTCACACCGCGAACTACAGAGATAACTACGTCAACGATACAAACATGCGAACGAATCCAGTGATGCTATTCGTTCACCTCGTTAGCCGACGACGCTATGCAAAAAAGATGTGCGCTATGCAACTGCGCGCGAGTGACTTGAGACGGAACGCTTCCCTCGCTCTCCCGCCCGCTCGCCCGTCCGTCACATAGTTTAGCTCGCCAAAGCTTCGCTTATGAAATCCAATAACACTTCCCGACCTGGGAATCGAACCCAGGACCCCATCAGTTGCGCTTGCGACCACTGGACCAACGAAGAATACTACTATTATTATTGCGGGCTATGGAAAAAAGCGTTAGTTTTAGTTAGTTAGCCTTGATACTACGAGGTGGTGACGCCCTGGAAGAACTTCGGGGAGGCCTATGCCCAGCAGTGACACACAGTAAAAATAAACAAAAAAAAACTGGCAAAGTGCGAGTCGTACTCACACGCACACATGACACAGGGTCCCGTAGCACCAAACAATATAAAAGAAATATTTTAATGTTCACATTTTACCATTGTGGAAGCGTCTACATATCTTTCAAATGATTGACTTTGATAAAAAATGTTTTTAGGAACCTCAATGTAATTTTTAAAGACCTATCTATAGACACGCACGTATAGGATTGATGTTTTTTTTTTTAGTTGCAATTCCATGTCTTTGGGAGCCCCCAATAAATCTTTGATTTTTTATTTTTGTATTAAAGTCGTAAAGCTATTCACAGAATACTAATACCTACCAAGTTTCAACTGTGCAGTCCTAATAGTTTGGGAATAAATTGACTCTGACATACAGACAGATATAACGAATCTATAAGGGTTCCGTTATTTGCCATACGGCAACGGAACCCTAAACCCGAATAATAAAGTATCCAGGGGAAAAATTAAACAACTTGAATTCTACTTAAAATTATCGATTTATTTATTATAAGTATTACACTTAATTGACCTTTGACCTTCAATCAAAGTAAAAATAAATAGTAAAAATAATTCGAAAATGACACTTAGCAATAAAAGGACCTAGTCGCGTACTTCAGCTCCGAATTAATACTCATGGGTATGGCAACTGTGAAACTAATGGTTGAAAATCTAGTAGTCTTTTAATATTTAGAAATATCTTGATCTCATTGGTCAGTCGTGAGGATACCAGCATGCCTGTGAGATATCTCGACGGCATGTGTAGCCAAGTCAGAGGCCCATGGGCGGCATAAAAACTCTCGACACCAGATTAGACACTAACCCCATGATAGAGATTGGTCAGATTAAGACCTAGCTATGGTCGCGCCGTCTTTAATTAGCTTTTAACGATCTTCGCCATTTGAAGCCATTTTGGTCCGAATTTCATTCAAATTAAAGTAACCATAGTATGTAAAAGTACTGTCAAAAATCAAGACCAAATGAGGGTAAATAAAAAAAACCGTTGATTTACAAAAAAAAAATGCCAGTAAATTTAGTTTACTTGTTTTGTAGATAATGCCTTTATATAGAACACTGTTAAACTGGCACTAGAGTAATATAATCTCTTAAATAGTGAAAAAATCAACAAATTTAACGAGGTGTTAATTACCTACTCACAGGCAAGCAATATCTTACATGATTTTAACTAAGATTCTTTTATTATACAGATTAATGGAAGGACACTTTGTTCTTCATGTACAGATCGACGTTATCTGAAAAATAAAATGACAATAATGTAATAATTTGCATTTTCTTTTTGTTAGGTTAGTGTTAATATATCACATGCATCCGAATACTCAATGAAGTGAAAATCAAACTTTACTCGATTCTAAGACCCGCACCACAATATTATCAGGTTATGACTAATGGATTTAGCTCCAAACAATAGTAGACTATACAACAAGTGAAAACAAAGAGAATTTAATTCGAGGGACCAAGTTGGATCCCGAGAGCAGCGAAGGATTCTAAAGTTATGAGAGAGAATCCCTTGCTACGCTCGGGATACAACGACCGAGATGTATTTTTTCAAGAGTTGTGTACCGGTAGCGAAGGGTCAATTATTGTAAGAGGTAAACGGTACATATCTTTAATGTAATTATATTATTTGTCTATAGAAAACTGACGTGCCATTTTACAAAAGGAAGCCAGTAGGAATCGAGTAGTTTGGAACCTTCGCCACTGTTGTGTCCTCTACTTTTTACCATTAACTGCGAGAAAATAAACATATTTATAGCGTTACTCTGTTCCTGTCATCTTCAAACCATTGACAGAATAAATTGGTCAATTTTTTTTTTAATATGACAGCTTTTATTTATTCTTCTATTTTTTATAATTATTTTTTTTTATTTGTAGTCATTTAAAAAATCGTTGATATTTTTTTAATTGTTTGAAGTTAAATAGACAGGAAAAAATAAGTGTTAAGACATACTTAGTGATTTTAGGTGTGAGCGAGATTTTAATAACTTTCAAGAGCTCCTTGATTGATATTTCGTTGAGTATTCGGTGGAAACACAATCAGAAAGTACTGAATAATTCAATCTACATATCATGGTTAGCTTTTTCTAGAGATGGATTTTGTTAATTACACTAGTTTATAAAGCATTAAACAAAAATAATTTGAAAAAAAATACATAATTATAAGATGATTTTGGCACAAACGAAAAAAAAAGCTAAAAGAAATTTAGAGCAAGATTAATCAGTTTTCAAAGCAAGCAAGCAAGCTGGCCTCTTATTATATTGAAACGCCGTACTAAGCCAGGGCAGCTGAGTATGATTCGGGTTGACAGTACATTCTCGAGCAAAGAAATATAAACACGCAGCAACTTTTAAAAGTGATTTGCGCCGCCTGTATTGATTAACGATATACGTTTTCACGAAATAGGCTTTCAAAATACATATTTGGAAGCCGTACTCTTACGAAATAGGTCTTATCTCAAAGTATAGTTCAGTTCAAACTTTATGGCGGCTCGGAAGTTAGCTGCGAGTGACGGTCTGCAGGTATAACGGTTCAAACTTAATGGCGGCTCGGAACATCTAACGTAAACGCTGCGCAGAACACAATTTTAGGTATCAGCGGGGCGCAGAGGACGCATCGTCTTGACTGTAAAATGCGCAGACCGCCACTCGCAGCTAACTTCCGAGCCGCCATAAAGTTTGAACCGATTTTGCTAAGTGTACACATTTCATTGCTCGTAGCTGTACATGCATTACGCACGCTAACACAAAAACACATATAATATTATGTAAAAAGCAGCTAATCTTAAGTGACTGAACAGACTGTGACAGGTGAATAGCAGAGAAGATCCCACATTTGCAGTCCGAGTATGCTTTGCATTTCTTCTGTTACACTAGCAACCAGCACCGCGTAGTAGATTACGACCCACTCGCTTACACAGAGAAGCCTGCGTCCCAGCAGTGGGAACCGTGATCATGCTGATAAGCTTAGCACGAGTCTATTTCACCGTAGGTTTTTGTAGAGAACACTTTTTTTAATAAAATGTAGATCGCTGCTTGGTGTGGTGGCAACCAGCACTCGAATCAACTATTAAACAAGGTGGAGATGACAATACGACAATTAATTAAAGTTCGTTCGGTAGACATCGGATATTCGGATGCATCTCACACGGATAAGCCCGGAGAGGTTTGCGTTTATGGCAAAAACATTGTTACATTGTTTGTTTCGCAGACAGGATCTCTTCTCCAATATGGGTGACTTTTATTAAGCGGGTAATTTGAATGTTTTAGATTTATCTTATTTTTATTTGAATGTTTAATATTTATTTTATCTTATTTTATTTGATTGTTTTATTTTATCTTTTTTTAATTTTGAATGAATTTTAATTTTATCTTATTTTAATTCTGATTTTAATGTCAATTTTAATTTTGATGGTAATTTATTTTATTTTATTTTTTTGACTATAAAAAGTAAATTTATTTTATTTTTAATACTGATTTCACTTCAATGTTAATTTAATTTAATTTTAATTTCACTGTATGGATCAAGTTATCTGAATTAAATGTTTTTTTTATAAGTGTCGTGGAAATAAATTAAACATTAAAAAATCTGCCAATTTGCAAATTTTATTATTTGACACGAATTAGTGCAAATTGTGGCTCAGGCATTACTTTCTTAACTAATATTATAAATGCGAAAGTAAGTTTGTTTGTTACCTTTTCACACCTAAACCACTGAACCGATCATCCTGAAATTTTGCATATACGTTGTCAGGTGTATAGAAACGGACAAAGGGTACCTTTCATTCCGAAAAAAGTACTGTTCCCGAGGAAAACAACAATAATGTTCTTATGATAATAGATAGCGCCACGTGTCTTTCGAATTATGATTGAATTATATAAACTTTAGTAGTGTGTTAAGAGTTTAATTGTCAAATTGTAAATTAACGCGAGCGAAGTCGTGGCCATAAGCTAGTAACATATAAATTGCACTAAGAGAGTGTAATCAATATTTATAAATGGTGTTTTATTTCATCTATATTTTTGTGCTGTTTAAAAAAATGTCTCCGTGTTAGCATTTATTTGATATATTTTTTGAAATCTACTTACTACTATTTTTTGAACTATAAGTTCAGTGTTTTTTGTCGTTTTGTCGTCTCCAACTTGTATCAGGGGTTCTACAACAACATTAAACACCGTCATAAAATGTGCAAGTAGGACGGTGAATACTCAGTAAAGGATATCAAAAAAAGTATTATTTCAACTCCGCCCCACCAATTTGATACATTAGTGCGCCAAATTAGGCATAAAAAAATAATACATTCCATTTATTCCACTGGTCCTAGGGTGGAATAATCCAAGAAAAAACTATACTGAGTGTCGTGCCATCTCACTCACGCATTTTATGACAGCGATAGTCACAAAAAATGGCGTATACTATATTACAACAAGGTCTATAAAAATGAATAATAAGACAGATAATTACCAATTTATGATTATTAATAGTAACTACAATAAATAATATAAAACTAGAACATTATCCAAGTTCGTAGGAGTAATCGATTTCTTATAAAAGAGGGGTTTATGTTTTCGATGATTTCGCTTTTAACAAAAGAGTAATAGCAACATAATACTTTGATGTAGATACATAACTAGAGAATGTATACTTTTTGGTATAGTTCACATTATTTAATACTTACAGTGGATAATACTATTAGAGAGAGAGAGCAGAGTATAAATCATTATTCTCACTTCAGGAGTAGAATTTTTCATTAAATTTTTGCATGTAATTTAAAATTTTTTGAAATGCAATTTTGAGCAATGCATATCCTGAGATATTGCAAGGCTTAGCCTTATTTACAGGACATACTGAAAGCATTAGGGCTTTTCTTGGTCATTTTATTGAAGCAAGGCAACTTCCCTCTTACACAAGATGGACGGGACAACGATGCCTTTGAGAATTTTTAAAAAACAGCATTCATCTTTATTAATTAAAAAATGTTATTATTCTGTATCAGATTTCCTAACAGATAAAATATAGGTGTATTATTATTGTGTTACTTAATTTTGATTTTTTGTTACAAGATAATTTGTTGAGTTGTAGTGAAAGGTTTTAAATTGAAGTTGTATAATTGTTATAATTATATTGCTGTGGGACTGTTCGAAATACCGCGGCCCTGGAACACAAAGGGCAAAGAAGGAACATGGATGGGTTTTAGTCAGTACAAGTCTGACACTCCCGTCCGCTCCGCCCAGAGTGGGGGGGTCATTTGATGATTTCCCATAAGAAAAAAAAAAAAAAGAAGTTGTATAATTGTTTATAAGTATAAATTTTTGCATACCAAATGGTAGAATGTACCAGGAACACATAACTACTATTGTAACAACTCATGTATGTACCTACATTCAATGCAAATAAATTATTACTATTCTATGCACAAACGGTTACCACGTATTCAGTACATCATTCTGAGCCCCCACATAGAACATTATCATCGATTATTAAAAAAAAAATCAGGTGCTCCATACATTTGGACCGTGTAGGTGCACTTTTATAGCATAAGCATAATCAGCCTATTAATGTTCCCACTGCTGGGACGCAGGCCTCCTCTCTATGAGAGGGAATGGGCTATAATCCACCACGCGGGCCCAGTGCGGGTTGGTAGATGTCACATGTATTCGAATTTTTGGTTCTAGGACATGCCGGTTTCCTCACGATGTTTTCCTTCACCGTTTTGAGAGCAGTGGTGATGAAATAACTTACACAAAGTAATGCGCCTGGCTGGGTTCGAACCCACGACTTACTGCTCGTAAGACGGGGTCTCCACTGGGCCACCGCTGCTACTTTTGTAGGAAACAGCTGATTTTCTTTTTAATAACGGATGAAAAGTTTCTATGTCGGGGATGATGTACTGAAGACGTGGTTACCGTTTTCGCGTCGGTGTCCCTTCCACCCTATACATTGCTAATTTTGTTGAAGCAACTTAACCCATAAATAAAAACGCCCATTTTAAATTAACGCCAATTAGGATAATATGTTAATTAATTTTGTAATCCCATGTAAATAAAATTAGTAAGAAATCAGTCTGAATATTCACGAAGTTTCCAAATGTGTGATTATGAAAGCGGTGCAAAAATAAGGTTATGTAAGCTGTGCCTTAAGCTCCAATTTTTTGTTAAAATATAAGCAAAATACCAATGAAAAGGTAGCCAATTAAAAAAAAAGCCAATTGAAGAAGACGTTGATGAAATTTAAATTCTATATATTTTCTACTGTAATATGCTGTTATTTTTAATAGGCTTAATCTCACTATATTTTTAGATATATTTATGTTTATACATAGTATAAAACAAAGTCGCTTTTATTATAAATCCGTCGTTTAGTTTTAGATTTTTTTTTAATTAGGACATATGATCCAACATGATTATAAAAACTAACTATACTCATATACATATGATAGTGTAATACTTCAATTCCTCATACAAAATATTATCACTGACTAACATATCAAATAATACTATATTTATATTCTACTTTTACTTAACCAAAGTCTTCTAAAAAAACAGCATATTACAAAAAAGAAAATAATAATATATAAAATAAATATCTCAGCTCTTCAAAAAAAAAAAAGAAAAATAATAATCAATGTTAAATATTACTGATAATGGCCTTAATAACATCCGTAGAGGAAGCGGTGCCTCCAACATCTGGAGTCATGATGTGGTCTTCATTAATGCACTTGTAGACGGCCTTCCTAAAATAAAATGTCATAATATTAATTTATTTTTGTAACTCTCAAGAGCTCAGAGCAAAATAATACCTGCCACATAAAAAATAACAAGTCCGCCATCTTTGGGAGTCCACCATATTGGATTTAGAAAAACGTCACTTAGCTAACCATGCATTGTCATCCAAACTAATCGTGTATGCAAAATTTAATCTCAATCGGTTGAGGATAACTGTTTTAAAATACAGTTGCAATATTTGACCCAAGCAAACATACATAAGTACATTGTAAGTTAAATAAAATCTTGCAAAAATTCAAAGACCTGTGACATCTACCACCCCGCACTGGTCTCCCGTGGTGGATTACAGCCCACTTCCTCTCATAGAAGAGGACTCTGTCCCAGCAGAAACTTTATACGATGATGATTAGGGATTGGATATTCGAATGCATTTTAACCAAAAGTATATTTTTATCCCACAAAGGGTACAAAAGTGGGGAAGCGGCTTCTTATAATATATTTTTTTCAGATTACGCGGAATTTCATAAAAAAAATACAGTGTGTATAAATAAAATGTAGTATTCCTAATAATAATAAATATTTCTATTCTGTTGTAAAACTAAGCAAGAAATTTATGGAAACACGTAAAAAAATATTTCAACTTTAATATTGTAGCTGGCTTAATAACTGAATTCAAAGGGCTTGTAAGATTTTTGTATGAAGCCTGGCCGGCCTAACTTCCGCCATTTTTTTTTTTTTTCAAAGTTGCGTTTACGCATAATACCTATATTAATCGGATGGCATCATCACACATATTTATTCATTTATTCTTCATTGTCTCATACAAAACTTGTTTGTATTGATGCCAGCTATCGATTGATACTGGTTTTATACGTGGCTAATCAAATCAAAGTTATTGTAAAGTGTCACGTTTCCGAGATATAAGCTATCAAAGTTGTGCTGAAGATGCCATGAGTGACTTTAACTTTGATAGCTCATATCTCGGAAACGTGACACTTGAGAACATTTTGTTTTATACAAAACTTGTTTGTATTGATGCCAGCTATCGATTGATGTAGGTTTTATGCGTGGACACAAATTTGAAAAAAAAATTTAAAAAATGGCGGAAGTTAGGCCGGCCATTAAATTCAAACCCCTTTGCTACTGAATATTCAAACAGAATAAAATAGAAAACATGACTGGGCTTATAACAATGTTTATCTTGATGCTCGAACTCGCACTCCATACTAGTCCACCCTCAGATTTAAAAAACTTATAGAGCGAACATTGAAAATATTTTCATACAAAAATTTGAATACCCATCGTTTTTTTTTTACACACAAAGTATCCTAATAATTCAACTTTAGATGCAACCGAATATCCGATCTTTACTGATCATTCGACAACACCTAATCATATTACTTTCAACCTATATATTTAATTTTTGAACAATCTAGATACTAAATATGTATACATATAACTGTACAACTACTGTATTTCGTTTTTAGTTTTAATTTTTTCATGCATGCTGTGTCTATCGCATTTTATTGTACACTTGGTGTTTTTTTTAGCTTGTATTATTAGAGTAAAAAGTGTAATTATTGTAGATAGGCCAATAAATAAATAAATAATGCACAATACCTGATCAGCTTGGCGTGGAATTTATGTCCGAGGTGCTCGAGCATGTCAACTGAGGCGTTTATCATCGCGACGGGGTTCGCTATGTTCTTGCCGGCGATCGCTGTACCTGGAATTTGAGAAATATTTTTTTATGAACAGGAAGCTTGGAGGAGCTCGTGGCTAAATAACAACATCCACTCGGGTCGATCTTCGGGTTAAGCTGCACTTGCCTAGGTTGGTCTGTGGATGTGTGACCCATAACATACCGAGTCTCTGCCGTGCCTCGGAAAGAACGTTAAGCCGTTATTGCACTTCAGCTTTCTTATTCTGTCCACTTTGGTTAACTGCCAGATCACCTTGTCCCGGATTCGCTCCTTTCGTTCTATAGCTTGCTGACGCATGACGACTAATTAAGCTATGCAAAACCAGTATAAGCGGATCTCTTATTGTACAGGAAATCTATACAAAGCGAGGTCATGTTATACTGGAAATGTATAGTTTGATATGTCGCCGTGTGTGCAGGTCCGTCTTTACTGCGTAAGAAGGATAAACTTACCAGTGTTCCTGGTACCAGGTTCGAAGACGGCATAGTGGTCTCCGTAGTTCGTACCAGATTGAAGACCAGCTCCTCCCATTAGTCCACAGACCAAGTTGGATACAATGGAACCGTACAGGTTGGTCATCAGCATCACGTCAAATTGATGGGGACTAGAAGGATGGAAAAAAAAACATTGTTAGTTATAGACCGACCGCTTTAATGAGTCCTTTAAGCCTTCCACCTGGACATGCTTTGCCGTGGTCGACTTGGAAATCTCTGAATAGACTCCGAACCCAAGTCGGCCGTACCAAGGATAATCTCTCTAGATGGGGGTTCATGGTCGGCTCAGATCTCAAATGTTTATGCGGCGTGTCTCCACAGACAATGGGTCGTCTTCCATCTTGCGCTGCATGCCCTAACACTTGCACACTTGACGATCTTATGACTGCATCAGCAAGCGGAATTTGCGTAGCTGAATTTTGGGCCAAACATATATAATAAAAATTTGCCATCGACACGCTAAGAAGAAGAATGAGTCCTCCGCCTAGCTCCATCAAAGGCACAGTAAGCGCCCACAGGTTATTTGCTTTAAAATAACCATAATCCACGTAGGTATTACGATACTAATTGAACCAATACGTGATCAACCTTCAGAATATTCCATTTAAATTGATACCTTCGCGAGGACTCATTAAAGCGGTCGGTCTTTAGGTTCTTCAGGTATGACAATGTCATGAAATAGTCCTCCTGATCGTTTACGGTCACGGCGACCAGTTCTAGCTGAGATTAGCCCTCCGTGCCGGAGATATTATAGTTCACTTCGAACTCTTCAGTCGGGGCCGCCATCGCTGTTCGCACGGTCGCGGCGATGTTGGCGCGAATCGCACATCTGCCACTCTACTTCTGGGTGACCTCGCGTGATATCGGCGCGTGTGATTAAAATGACGATATCTCTAAAGTTAATCAACAACAGCCACCGTTAATCGTCAACTTTAAGGAGTTTGTGGTGCGAATGTCAACGTGTAATCTGTGTTACCGGCTAAACCCGATTTTAGGCCAAACTATTTTGTCCTAGGCCAAACTAGTTGGTGACAAACCACGCGCAAGCCCAGGGTGCGTAGCAGGGCCGATGAGCCCCACAGCAAAGTTGGGCGCATTGTAATTGCTTTGTTTGTGTTAGTGTATCCTGACACGATAAACACGTGAACTGGTTTGGCCTAGGACAAACTAGTTTGGCCTGAAATCGGGATTGGCCGGTAACATCAGCTCCTCGTCTTGGAAGAGGACTTTTGGCCGCAGAGAGTGGTGTTCCGTGACTTCTACGGGCAAGTGCCACAACGCACAGTGAAATAGTGCACAAGTGAAGTGTTACTAACACAATTTGTATTTTATCATATGTATATGTTAGTCTGTAAGGTATAAAGGGTGTAAAAAGTCCGTTAATGAAGCCGAAAGGTACTTGTTCGCCCCGTCATTGTGATCATTTTTATGTTCTAGACCATACCTGGGAACCTTCTAGTTACGGAGATATTTGAGGTCAAAGTTCCAATTTTTTCACAAGTTTTTTTTTTTTTTTACTACTAGTTTTAAGGTTATAAATGAACTTTAATTACCTCAATGACCTGTATACTATTCAAAGCATCCATCAGCACAATGTTTTGAGTGCGTTACATTGAGTTTTACCGTAAAAAGTGATTTTTCACCCCAAAAAAAAAAGTAATTTCCCAGCAATCATTTTTGCGTAGGGTTACTTAGTTTGATGTACAGAATGCTTGGTTGACGGCTTCGTGATGGGTCTGTTTACACCCTGTATATCTAAAGGCCAAAGTTGCCTTGAAATAAATGAATGTTGAAGTTGTTGTTAATATGCAGAACAAGAAATATTTCCGAATCGAATGTGCCGCTAACTGCCATCCTACTTACTTAGCAACAAGCTGCATACAACAGTTGTCGATGATCATATCGTTGTTTTCGATGTCCGGGTATTCTTTAGCGATCCTGCGCGCAGTCTCCAGGAACAGCCCGTCCGACAACTTCATGATGTTCGCTTTGTGGACCGTTGTCACCTGGAACGAGGAGTGAGGACATTAAAGGAGGGTATTGTTTACGTGGATTAATGCGAACTTTGAAAACTGGCACGTTGCTGGATGACGCGTACCGTTTGAAACAGCAGAAAAGAACAATACGCTTGACAGGAAGGGTGCACAATACCTTAAAATCCTGCACCGTAGCAACGGGTTTTGTCGACGGAAGAATCGACAGAATGACAGATCCACATAAAAAATCTGTCTGACGGTGGTCATGCTACGCGTGCTAGTCGCTACGCACTGGTCGGATAAAATCTGAGTCATCTATTCTGGTCACAGTCTCATTGAGCGTTGAACACAACAAACCGACGAAAAACACACCAATTTTCACTAATTTCGAAATATCGCTAAAATGTCAGCCATTTTGTTACGCCAGCCGGCAGGGGCGCTGGCGATATTCATTCTGTCTCGCTCGTACGAATGCTATAGGCCTGTGCACCAAACACCCTGTGTAACGATCAGTGTCATATTACCTTCTTCCTATTATTCTTCTTGGCGAACTCGAACGCGAACCGTGCTACCCTCTCGGAGTTGCTCGCAGTCACAACCTTCATGGACTCAATGACTCCATGCACTGATTCGTGCTCCAACATAGCGTATTCACCTTCTGTATTTTGCCTGCCGAAGTAAATAAGGTACAGTTAAGAGCGTTAACGATAATCGGTTGTCGTGGTATGGGCATGTCATGCGGAGGAATGAGGAAAATGTCGTGAGGAAAGTTTTGAGTATGAATGTGGGTGGGTATATGAGTAGAGGAAGACCAGAGAAACGATGGATGGACTGTGTAAAGAATGATATGGCAAGAAAGGAGGTGTCTGATGAGATAACGAGTAATAGAGAAATATGGAAAAAGAAGACATGCTGCGCCGACCATAAATGAATTGGGATAAGGACAAGAGAATGACGATGTAAGAGCGTTAACGACTTATACAAACTTTCAAGTCGTTTTTTTTCGAAATGACTGAACTGATTTTAATGAAACTTCATACGCTTAAACAGGATACAAAAGTCTAAAAAGTTGACAGAGAAAGTTTTCAGAATCATTTTTTGAATAAGGTAATATGATTTGTGTAATACTCTCTAACTATTGTTGAAAAAAAAATATATATAAAAAAAGGTATACCCTATCTTTTACTTCATCAACATTGTCTTTTGTGTATCTGTGGAGAACGTTGTTGGTTGTATATTTGTATAACTCCTTATATACGATTTTTTTTTTTTGTAATATATGTGGTTCTTCCGAATAAATAAAACAAAAATAAAATCTTACCTGACAACATGAATTTCAATATTCTTATGCCTGGTAGTAATTCCTGGGAAGGACTTGCAGTGCATGACGTAAGCGTACATATCCAGTTCGTTGCGCAGGGCGACGTTACGGGAGGTAACGTAGGCGGCTTCACTCTTCGTCTCGATGTTACCCTATAGTTGTAAAAACACAGACAACATTTAATTAAAAGTATCAAAAAACCCGACTACAAATATACATCATTAGTTTTAGTATATGCGAAACCTATGTACAAAATTTCAAAATTGTATCATGAAAATTCACAAAGTTATAAGCTTGTTCTGTTACCTGATTGTCCGCACAAAAACGTGGTCACCACGCGGCGCACCCGCGCGTGTGCCTTCAGCGTCCTCTTGAGCTCATTGATAATAATAATTTGGCAGCTGGTACCTAAATTATTGCGATAGGTACTTAATGTCGCTCGGTGTCCAACTTGTAACTTTATTAAATATTTTTGGGATAAAAATATAACATGGTTTAAAAATTATTGGAATTGATTCAGTTACTTATTTTGAATAAACTATATTCAGGTTTCGCATAAACTAAAAATAATGTTGTATATTTGTAATCTCCTTTTAATTTCCTTCATTGTGATACTACCTACCTACTCGATAGGTTTGGTTGGAAAAAAAATTATAAACGACTTACAATTTCGCGCCAAAAAACCGCCATTTTGTTTTTTTTTAAAACACCTGTCTAAGGACAATTAAGTTTTTAAAATGAATCTATATATCCTTACCTTCATCATCAAAATCTATCCAGCCATTTGTAACGTACGAGGTAATAAAGATATTTACAAAAAACAAACAAATAAAAGATACGCGCGAAAAATATAACCGTTCATTGGCAGTCGGGTAAAAACACAAAATATATAACAAAATGAAACTCGAAGCATTTATTTCACACTAGCAGATGCCCGTGAACTTCGTCGGCGTGATATTATTTTAAAAATATTACTTCCCTATTTGAATCCTACTTTGTTAACCATTTCAAGGGATTTTTTTTTTTTGCACGGAATCGTAATCGTTTTTCTAAAATAAAAGTAGTCTTAGTTATTTCTTGTAACATCAGCTATCTGCCAGAAAACGTCCCGGCAAAATCGGTTCAGCCATTTCGGAGATGAGGCGGGACAAACAGATGAACATTTAAAAAAAATCAGTAAACAGAAAAAAAACCTTGAAAATCCTTCTGAATGCGACAGAAAAGTGTGTTCCTCAATAGGGTACCTATTTGCCTGAAAAAATCTATTTTGTCCGTCAGTTAGATTATCAAAAAAAATATTAGACACGTATTTTTTCTTTTGTCATGAAAACGACGAGACGTCACTAGCATTTTTACTAGCCAGTGAAGTCACAAGCCAACCTCTCTTGAACTTTGATGCGCTGTATCGTAGTCATTTTTTGATTATGTGACAAAAGAAAAAATACGTGTCCAATATTTATTTTTTCTTCTTTTTTTTTCGATATTGTCAAATAGCCTATTAGAAAGCTGACATTATAAATGTAGAAAAACGCATAGCAAAAATAGTAAAAATACCATACCTTAAGGCAGACACCGTTCCTCTTGATGGTGGTGATAGCGTACTTGACATCCTCATCATTGTCCACATTGGGGTCAATGTTCACAATCTCGAAGTCTACCGGGGCTCCAATATACCTGTAAAGGTTATCGGAACATTATTATTACTTTACTAACAAAAAAAAAGTAATGCGTCTTCTGCCAACCCATACCAGTATTGTACCACATCCATAGGTTAAGCCGTGCTTGCCTAGGTTGGTATGTGGATGGGTGACCACCCATTACATACTGAGTTTCCACCGTGCCTCGGAAAGCACGTTTAAGCTGCTGGTCACAACTGGCATTTGTAGATCTTTGACAGTCCTTACAGGTAGTCAAAGGCTCAAAAAGTCTGACTACCAGTCTTACCAAGGGGTATCGTATTACTTAGTCATAACTGGGTTGTGGAGGTCAGATAGGTGAGATAGGCAGTCGCTCCATGTAAAGTACAGGGGTTTAATCAGCTGCACCCGGTTAGACTGGAAGCCGACCCTAACATAGTTGGTATAAGGCTAGGCAGATGATAATAATGATGATGCCCTAAGTAATAAAGTTAGAAAAGTGATAGACCATAAGTGAACTCGGTGGATCATGGAGTAAGTAGTTTTACTAAAAATATGACTTCTAAGTTGACACTTTAAAAAGTAGAGACCGCAACCAAGTAATCATCTGCATAGCCTTTTCAGTGTTGGAGTTAGCTTCCAGACTAAATGGATGCAACTAAACATCACTATTTTACATGGAGCAGCAGCGTATCTGACCTATATCATCATCACAATCAGCAGCAGCCTGAGTTCACCCACTGTTGCGTATAAGCCTCTTTTTGCTTGTGCCAGGCTCCACAGTCTTGTGTCAGCCTCATCCAGGATATTTCAAAACGATGTTGTCTGCCCATCTCGCCACCAGAGGACCAAGAATTCTCTTTTCAGTCCTTGGATGACACTCGGTCACAGCTTTACTCCACCTGCCATCAACACTTATATAAGCCAGACAATTACTGGGTACTACATCACTGCTTGTTAAGACTGGATGTTTGACTTTCTGACTCTTGGCTACCCCCTTATTGACTGTCAAAAACTTACAAATGGCAGCTAGGACTAACATATTACAGCATAGTTATAGTAGTGTTAATGTTATCTACACCAATCATTATCTTTACTAATACTAATTGGTCTAAGGCCATATTAATTAAGAAAGAAATTGATAATTTATGTTAATAAACGTGTCACGTTTTGTTATCATAATATTACCAAGTCTGTCGCGCAGACAGAAAATACAAGCGTTTTATAGAGCAACCGCTTTAATGAGTCCACGCGAAGGTATCCATTTAAATGGAATATTCTGAAGGTTGATCACGTATTGGTTCAATTAGTATCGTAATACCTATTTGGATTATGGTTATTTTAAGGCAAATAACCTGTGGGATATTGTTAGGACTTGGCGCTTAATGTGCCTTTGATGGTGCAAGGCGGAGGACTCATTAAAGCATTTATAATTAATGTTGCTTTTTATGTTTGCCTGTCACTGTAGTGATCTGTAAACTGTGTAAATGAAAAGCGGCTACTACCAACATTAAGAAAATTTATTCCTTGGTTAATGTGCATACAACAATGACATATGACTTCCATATTATGAATAGTTAGTTTAAGCAATTTTACTTTGAGAAGTTGTAAAATGCCATGTGAAGAAACGCTGAGATGCTAGAGATGATACTAATATTATAAAGAGGATAGATTTTTTTGTTTGTTTGTTTGTACTGAATAAGGTCTGAAACTAATTGACTAATTTTATCCATTTTTTCACCAATAAAAAGCTATTTTATCAGAAAGTAATGTAGGCTATAAATTATGTTTATATCATTCAAATTTGCTGAGCTATCACAATTTTTACGGACAAAATCGTGGGCGAAAGACTAGTTTGTTATAAAACAGTTGTTTTTGTTATTTATTAGATAAAAGTCTTGCTGACAAACAATTTAGGAAGTAAACACTTTTTTATACAAAGCTCTAAGATAATGTTTTGATTTAAAATAGGATTCTACTTTAATTGCAATTTGAATATTAATATAACAGTGGTGCTAAGAAGATACTAAATGTTTTTAACTAATATAAGATCAAACAATAAATTTAACTTCATTTCTAACAAAATTTGCCATTGTCTTGCTAAACAGAAGAATATCATATGACTACATGACTGAGGCCATATTAGATGAATTGTTAGTTTCCTCAATTGTTAAGTCATGTGATAATTTACTAATTATCACATGACTTAACAATTGAGTAAATAAACCTCTTCAGATCTTGTGGTTAAACTACTGTTTAACCACAAGATCTGAAGAGGTTTATTTATTAACAAGTGGTACGCCTAATGGTATTTTTCATCCAGAGCATTGGTGAAATTCTATACACACTTTTTGAAAGAAGAACATAAATATAAAATTCTTCCATTGTGCTTAGTTTCGTAATTTAAGGAATTTATGTAATAAAAACTGCATCTAGAATTATCGGTTAGGGCTGTTGTCTGTGTAACATTGTTTAAAGACAAATATTTGGATATCATAGTGAATACGCAGTCGTTAACCATTTTATTAATGTAACTCCATCAGACTTAAAACTTACTGGGCAAGGACTTTGCATAATTTATAAGAAAACCTACTGCGTCTTATTATTAAAACAGAGATCAGCTGATATCCAAGTACGTTTCCCTAGTCCTGTGAGGTTCTCATAAAAAGGTTATACTTACTTGAAAATGTCCCGGACGTAGCCCATGCACTCAGGGCCGATTCCTCCTCCAGGGAGCATGGTAACAGCATGACGACCCCCATAGTGAGCCTTCGGAACCAGATGCTGTTTCCTTACAACAGGGGTCTTATGCTGAAGATCGAAATCTGATAATGTAGCAGTAGCAGGTGCCGCCGCAGAACTTAAGTTGACGACTCCACGGAGCTCAGGCCGCACATTCAATTTACTTAATAATCTCAGAGCCATCGCGAATTTTGCGCAAATATCTAGGCTCAACTATTAAATAACCACAGGAAGAGGAAAACGGAAAATGGCAGATGAGATTTTCACCGTCAGATGGTGCTGTTATGTCAAAGTTTTTGTATAGATGGCAGCATTGGGGAGAGTTTGACAGTTGCGCTAATGAATTCTGTTTGTAAACATGAAAGAACTTTTGTGATTATTTATGAAAATACGCTTTATTTAATAATCAGACTTATGTGAGACTATAACTGATAGTTTGTCTGAATAATTAAAATAGTAGTATAATTTTCAGCTGCTTTGTTTTGCTAAAATTAATTTCGAAACAATGACAATGAATATTTGACTATGGCAACATTACGGTGTGGAAGATTTTTTTTCTTCTAAATGACGTGAGTGTTGCTGTGTTGCTTTTCCTTTCTCGGTGGAGTTTGCAAGTACGAGCGGCTGGAGAACGGGCGTCCATTTTGCTTCGCCATATTGAATTTGGTCGGACATCTTTGGACGCCATGTTTAGTCGGACATATTTTATAAACATTTTCGCGTAAATTTCAAATATTTTTGAGCCTAAATATCGAACTTTTTTTCACTGAAAACTGTGGCACTAGTTGCAATAAATATTACGTTGGAAAATTCCGTGCCAACGCATCTGTCCATATTTGTCTCCTGGTGGCCGTCGGTGCTTTTGTTACTGGATAAATACAGGTAAATTATTTCTATCGAAAACATAGTACTTTTTGACGTATCGTAACAAGTGTTTTCTATTTTCTATGTAATTACGCGTTTGGCCGATTAATTGAGGGTGACAGAATGAAGGTCATTTTATAAGGTATCGATGTGTGTAGCGTTTGGCGTGGTCATTTTATAATTATCTAAAAAATCGTCTGGGTTGCGGGCCCGGCCGGTTGAGCTGCGCCGTCAGTAGACTCACACCTGCCCCGAGAGATAGTTGTTTGACTCCAATGCACCATAATGCGGCAGAATAAAGCTAAAAACTGATTTTTCTCTGTGGGAGGCAACGAATTCTCATTAAAACTTGTACCCGAACGAGTGACATTCTGCTACTATTTACATAAAGTCACAACTGTTTATGTGTATCACGATACGTTCTAAATATAAATCGTAAAAAAAAAACATCAATTGTGCTCAAAATAAAATGATGAGCTGTTTTATTTACATACATCTGTAATCCAATGTTTTTGTAATCTGACTAGTTATTGTTTTCTTATCATGTAGGATGTAGGCAAAGATATGTGTGTATTCTGCCTGATTAGATTCTTGTTTTTAATCATTTTGAGTGTGTTGAGAATATAAATATCAAACAATTAAAAGGAAGAAAGAGGTTAATTAAGCCAACTTTGATAACTGTATAATACAAGTACAGTTTTCTTGATAATGCTGTCAGTCTGTTCAAACAATGTGTAACTTTTAAAACAACAAAGATATAATTATCTCAATACAATAGGTCATTTTAAAAACACTTTTTGTTGAATTATTATGGAAATCATCCTAAGGTTACAAATATAGAAAACTCTTCAGTTTTCTATATTTGTAACCTTAGGATGATTTTACTTTTACTTTCAAAATTTTACTTGATATCAATAATCATGATTTCTCCACAACAGTATTATGATATAATGAAAAGATGTATTGCACTGAAAAAAATGCTTATTAGGACAGTAATACTATATTTACACCCCAAGAAATAATTGGCCATCCAGATTTTCCCAATGGAGAATTTTCCATATTTTTTTGTTGGTTAAGTTTAATAATTTAAATAAGAAGTAAAACAAAATGTGAAAAAATCATTAAAATATCTCTAGAAATAAAAAAGTTATGAGACTAAAGTTGCGCTTGCAATGAGGTACCTCATTTTGTTATTTATTCTTGATGTGTGGCTTACTAAACGAACCCAAGAAAAGGTAGATAAGTACTTATTTGGAATCAATCTCCTTTTATTTTAGCACTAATATAAGATGGATTTAAAGAAAAAACACCCAATATTGTGTATATATGTTTTTCTGTATTAGATGTTTTTCTTTTTCCTGCACGGAAAAAGAAAAACATCTAATACAGAAATATTAAAAAAAAAAAAAAAAAATTAGTACTATAATGTATTCACAGCTGCATCTGGCTAGACTGGAAGCCGACCCTAACATAGTTGGGAAAAGGCTAGGCAGATGACGATGAGGACTATAATATAATCTATTTCTCAATAATTTTCACAGCAAAACTAGTTGGTTGTATGTACATTCCTATCATTGTTATCATTTTGAGACAGACTGCATCCATAAAAGAATTTTGATAATTATTATTTTAAAATTAAAGAGAACTCATGACTTATCATGATAAATTAATAACAGTTATCATTAAAGTACCTAAATATTAGTAATCCATACTTCCCTAATATTACTAATGCAAATAAATGAATCACTATCTGGCTGTTACATTTTACACCTTAATATTATATTATTATTAGCTTTGATGGTGGCACGTGTGTCGGATCATTTAGTTCCCTTCAAAATGGTTGAGTTGAATGGTGCTGATACATGCGTCATGTTCGTGAACGGGCGCTGTCAGTTGTGACTGGTCATCTCTTATTTGCCACGGCTTATTTGAATTAATTATTTTATTTTTGAATTGTTTTTACTATGGACACTTTTAACGTACACATCTTGCTGCATCGTTCTCACATAATGTACCATCTCAAAATGAATGATTTTGGGTTTTGTTAAAGTATTCTGATTTAAAAGAGTGTCCATGGAGTTTCTTGCCCGTTCTTCTCCATAGAGATCTACGTTAGGGAATGGGCAACTACAGTACTTTCACAGTTTTTGTGCCTTGTGACTGGGACTGTAGCTTTATTTTACTGTTGCCTTTGTTTCGACAATTCAAAAGTACCTGTAACTGGCCTACTTGAAATAAATGCTTTGATTTTGATTTTGATTTAATATTTTTATACGCAAACCCTGCGTAGGGAACACACACACTAGAATCGCACTAGAATTTTTCTTTCCATTTCAAAACAGCTATTATTAGCTTAATAGATTTAGATGAAATGAACACTTAGACGAGGAACCACATCATTACCTGCCTAGCCTTTTCCCAGCTATATTGTGGTCGGCTTCCAATCTAACCAGATGAAGCTGAATACTAGTATTTTAAATTGAGACTGCGTATCATACTCCAACACCCAGTTAAATATAACATCACGCCCGTAATCCCCAAAGGAATAGCACCCAATTAGAGTACACATTTCGCCAGTTATGTTTAAGTCCCATGTAATATGGGATGAGCCTATTGCTATCAACCGGGCTCAAATCTAGACTCCGTGGCTGCTATTGAAAACTGAGGGAAAAACCCAATAACACTGCTCGACCAGGGAAGCAGCAGGATATCCTTTACCTTGGCTGTACTGTCTCAATAATTCCAACTACCCAGACAAAGACAATGACAAATGCTAGTATCATAATAATATAAAGCTGAAGAGTTTGTTTGTTTGATTGAAAGCGATAATCTCAGGAACTACTGGTTCGATTTAAAAAATTCTGTTACTGTTGGATAGCCCATAAATTATCAAGGAAGGTTATAGGCTATAAAATTTTATGCGGACGATGTCGCGGGCAACAGCTAGTATCATAATAATTGTGTTATAAGAACAATACATCATTATCATTGAATATAAATTATCATTTACTATTATACTATTATTGTGCCGGGTTGATGGCAATAGGCTGGCCCCCTACGACGTGGGACTAAAACATAACTGGCAAAATGTGGGTGTAGTATAGACACACCCCTAACCCTGCAGGCGTGATGTGTTGTTAATCATCATAACAGTCTTATTCCATTCACTGCTGACAGATAAAGGGTGTAAATAGATCCTTAACGAAGCTGAAAGGCAATTGTTCTCCCCGTCTTTGCGATCATTTTTTTTTGTTTTAGACCATACCTGGGAACCTTCTAGTTACGGAGATATTAGGGGGTCTAAGTTTTTTCACAAGTTTTTTTTTTAATACATGATTTTAATATAAAATTTTTACTTTAAACAACTCCACGACCCCCGTACTATTGAATCCATCCATCACCACAATGCTTTGAGTGCTTTTCATCGAGTCCTACCATAAAACGTGATTTTTCACCCCAAAAAAAAAAGTCGTTTCCCAGCAATAATTTTTGCATAAAGTTACTTAGTTTGGTGCACAGAATGCTTGGTTGACGGCTTCGTGAAAGGTCTGTTTACACCCTGTATGTATTATTCTGCCTTTTGATGCCTAAATGTTAAAATAGCGTGTTGGATGCTCGACCCAGCGTAATGTTGAAATACCAACTGCAATAATAAAATCAGTTATTTTTGTTTGTCCAAACACTAAAATACCTTGTCTTTTAGTATTTGTACAATAGTCATCATCATCATCTGCCTGCCTTTTCCCAACTATGTCGGGATCGGCTTCCAGTACGGCGTCTAACAGGATGCAGCTGAATACCAGTATTTCACATGGAGTGACTGCCTATCTGACCTCCACAACCCAGTTAATACTGGGTAATACGATACCCCTTGTTAAGACCGATTGTCAGACTTTCGGGCCACTGACTACCTGTAACCACTGTCCTACTGACTACTTGTTACAACTGTCAAAGATCTACAAATGACAGAGGAAACTTGGTATGTAATGGATAGTCACCCATCCACGGACCAACCTAGGCAAGCGCGGCTTTACCTGAAGATCGACTAGCTGTTATTATTTAGCCACGAGTTTGTGCAAAAGGCATAATATTGGTTGCATTAATTAGGAAAGTCAACTTATTTGCCCTTGAAACACTCACTATATTTCAATTGACCTACAACTTGAATGATAAGCAGTTGATTGATAGTCATTTTCTTTCTCACCTAATACAACAATAATTAAAAATATATAGCATACTTTTTTTTAAATACATAGCCTATAGAATAAGCATAATCAGCCTATTAATGTTCCCACTGCTGGCACGCAGGCCTCCTCTCTGTGAGAGGGAATGGGGTATAATCCACCACACGGGCCCAGTGCGGGTTGGTAGATGTCACATGACTTCGAATTTTTGTTTCTAGGACATGCCGGTTTCCTCACGATGTTTTCCTTCACCGTTTTGAGAGCAGTGGTGATGAAATAATTTACACAAAGTAATGCGCCTGGCTGGGTTCGAACCCACGACTTACTGCTCGTAAGTCGGGGTCTCCACCACTGGGCCACCGCTGCTCTCTTTTTAAATACAAATGCATGCAAATATAATTTCAAATTATGAGCTTTAATTGAAAACACTTATTAAAATGCTGCTCTTTAACCAACTTCTTTTATAAAACCGTTTTGTAACTGGCATTTGGTTATTACGCACACCAAAAACAGCAATGATAAAATTCAGCTTTTAAAACGAAATTGTTTCTCATTAGGCTTTCATAACAGCCAATAATCGCTCTTTTATAAGCCTTTATTTGGAATTAGACCACCAGCTGTGTCGCGCGCCATATGAATGATACACGTAGACAGAAACAAAATAATTTTATCAGTATTCACTTATGTGGATGGGTATAAGAGTAGAGAAAGACCAAAGAAACGATGGGTGGATGGGTGGTGAGGATGATATGGCAAGAAAGGAGCTGTCTGATGAGATGACGAGTAATAGAGAAGTATGGAAAACAAAAAATGCTGCGCCGACCCCAAATGAGATGAAGATGATGACCTAGTATTCAATTTCTTTTTATTAATTGTAAAAAAAAATGTCTCCCATGACCTTCTATTGAGAGCAGCACACCAAAGCTCTCGACAACCACCCTAGAAAGCCATCGAATGCACTCAAAATCGGCTGGATGACATCACCATCATAATGGAGTGATGCAACTTTGGGATCCTGGGATCGAAATCCTAATTACATAACATAGCATCACGGCTGTAATCCCCGAAGGGTTAGGCAGAGGTGTACCTAATAGTAAACCCACATTTCGCCAGTTATGTTTAAGTACCATGTAATAGGTGGCGAGCGTATAGCCATCAACTGAAAACACTTCCCGACCAGGGAATCGAAACCAGGACCTCATGCTCAGCAGTCGACCAACGAGGCAGTCATTCAAATGGAATATTAAATACTATTTAATTTATGAAATAACGCCTAACACTTTGTCTGTTATCTCCATGTCACCCAAATGCGTTTAGCTCGCTTTTCTACAATTTTGCGCATGAACTATTGAATAATTATGGGTAACAGTGGCGAAGTTTCAATACAACTCGATTCCTACCGGCTTCCCTTTGAAAAATGGCAGTCAGTATTCTATACAAAAATAATATAATTACATTAAAGATATGTACTCCGGCTTACCTCTTACAAAAATTGACCCTTCGCTACTGATAGGCAAAGTGCTTTTCTGGATATATTTAAGTACTAAATAGTGCCAATATCTTTGTTTTTCTCTAACCTTTGAACCTTCTTGTTTCAGTATACATCAGCCAAGATGATGAACCAGGAGATCATGTGCGAGGTGGAGATAGGCACGCACGGCTCCATCGTGGAGATGGAGGGGGATGACCAGGTTGGAGTCAAGGTGAGTGTATGATTCGATCAACTCATCAAATCATCTGCTGGACATAGGCTGCACCACAACAACCTGATCTCCGCCTTAAGCATCCAGCTACCTTTTAAAGGGGTACACCCTACCTTAGACTGCGTTTCCACCAGAGATGAGCGAGGATCCGTAGCGAGGGATGTGTGTGGAACTAATCAATCACATAGCTAAAATACCTCGAGCTGTGAAAAACGAGCGATATAATACCTCGAGCTGTGAAAAACAAGCGATATTATTGGTTGGGTTTCACACACATCCCTCGCTACGGATCCCCGCTCATCTCTAGTGAAAACTCAGCCATATGCTTGCTGATACGCGGTCTCTACTCCAGTCGCTTCGATTCGATTTCAATTTGGGAAGTCGTATGCCTATCTCGCTCGCTTTCGTGATGCCAAAAAAATATAGACGTATGACTTCTAGAATCGTTTGTGAATACGGGGGCTGGAGTCCTTTTCTGCATCGGCCATCAGTCCTTTCGAAAGACAGGGCTCACCCACTGCTTTACTATTCTATTTCTAATAATAGTTTCATTGCATGTTAATGTCTTAATGCGTTGAAATAAAGTCTAAAATAAATCAACCTTTGAATGAGTAGCTAATCCGACAGACATTGTCCTGTCCATGTCCACCCCATATTTTATTTTTCACTAATTTTTTGAGTAACTTTCAACAAATAGCGTTTAATTATTATTCCTTTATTCATTTTCTTAACATTTATTACATTTTTAAATATTTTAATTAACAAAAATTACATTTAAAAATATAGAAAATAGTAGCCCGCCGGTATCGGGAACAGGGTCCGAGCTACCGGTGGTCAGGGCTCTTGAGAGAGGAACCTCCTACCAATACACGCCGTGTCCAGAAGTACTGCTTATAATAATAATAACATATTTTCATAAATAAAAGTTTGATTAACCCCTTTGTAACAACTATCAAGGTAAGCTTTTCTAACAAAAATTAAATAAATTTTCAGTATGAAGAGATAGAAGCCGGTCAATACGAAGAGTACATCACAGACGATCAATATGAGGAAGTTGAAGAACAAGTTATTGGTATGCAGCACCTAGAGGAAGGTAAGGATACGCCATAACCTAATTTGACCGTCACTCGGTTATTAAAAGCCTATTTCAAAAAAATATTATGAGCAAAACACGTTTTTGGTCAATGTCTGACATCGCGTATGATTTCGCCGCTAGAGGCGTTCGTGTAGAGTAAGGTCTTCAAATGATGTCAGATGCCATAGAGTGTTAGCGCGTTGCGCGCTTTTTATCACGATTTTTTACTGATATTCACGATTGTGGTCAAGATTGAGCTAGTCTTGATTAATTATGTCTTGAAGATTTTAAGTAGCAAGTTAGGGTCTAATTTTTATTTGAATGGAGGAAGAATGATTTTAAAATGTTTCAAGCTAGCTCATTTTAGGGACAATATTGTAAATTTGTATCTGAACTTAACGCTATGTTACGTAACAAAATAAATGTCTTTTTATGAAGTTATTGGTACTCTAAAGTATTAAATAGAATGAATGACAGGACCTTACTTGCCAGTGGCGCCAACTGGTGAGCTCAAAAACGATAGCCCTCATTGCCTCGCCCCCTATTACATGGGACTTAAACATTACTGGCGAAATGTGAATGTACTATTTATTAGGTACACACATTTGTTGATTACACGCGTGATGTTTCTGTTACAGTTGAAGTGAAGTTGTACAAGCACTGTTATTCTAAACTTTAAACGTTTCTAGTCATATCATCTTTTACACAAATTATATCGTTTCGTTTCTTTGAACTCAACATTTCTTTTTTAATTGGGTATTTGACATCACCATTTCACCAATCAATTGACACACTTTTTATGAGCTGTCGAAACGTGATTCCCCCATAGATTTTGTATGACGTCACTTATCTGTAAGTGTCTGTTTGTAATTTCAAAATAAAAGCTCTTTCCTGAATGCACATGATTGTATTGTAATATACGGTACATCTTTTTTTTTTACTTTTGTATCTCCGATACGGCGTAACCGAAAACGGTTACCACGTATTCAGTACATCATTCTGAGCCCCCCACATAGAAATTTTTCATCAGTTACTAAAAAAGAAATTGCTTTTTCCTACAAAAGTGCAATACCTACAAGATCAAAATATATGGGACAGCTGATTTATTATTTTTTGATTTCGTTAAAATACTATTCAAATAGGGAAGTAATATTTTTATAAAAATATTAGGTCTTTACCTATGAAATTGGAGATTTGTATGAAAATTAAAAAACAAAAAATTTTGTATTTTATTTTTTTATTTTAGCTTATCTAGCTTTTTTATCTTACCGATTTGACGCAAGTGCTTCAATGTCGTTTTGAAACTAACTCCAAGGCCCGCAGCAAGCTTAGCCGTAGATTGAGTTGGATCCGTTTCCTCTACCGCCTTCAATTTGTCGTTGTCGACAATGGTTACCGGCCAACCGCGAGGCTCATTCTTCAACTCAAAATTTCCAGATTTAAAACGATTGAACTAATAATGGACCGTGTTTATGCAAGCAGTGTTAGGCCCGTACACGTCGTTAATGTTTCGTGTTGTTTGCGCAGCGGTATGTCCACGTAGGAACTCATATTCGAAAATTGTACGAATTTTCAGTTTATCCATGGCGCCAAAAACTACCACAATTTCACAAAAACAAAAAAATATCTAAAAACAAATGACTAAATTTGAAATTAAAAGAACACGGCTTTCGAATACAATTTATTTGAATTTCGAATTGCGCGCCAATCCACAGATAATTAAATCTGAAAATGCTGGTTATTAAATCTCCAATTACATAGGTAAAGACCTATTACTAGCTGTACCCGGCACTACCTATCTACCACCTACCTACGACCTACCTACCTACCATTTCCGGGATCAAACAGTAGCCTATGTGTTAATCCAGAATATAAGCTATCTTGATACCAAATTTCATCCAAATCCGTTAAGCCGTTTGAGCGAGGAGTAACAAACATACACACATAAAAACTTTCGGCTTTTTTAATATTAGTGTGATATTCACACGGACAAAGGTCGCGGGCAACAACTAGTTTGCATTATATTAGATTTTTAGTTGCTAAGACATAAATAAATAGTTAATCTTTGAGTTGTCAAAGACTAACATCTATTTATCTATTTCAAAGCAATTAAAACCTAATTTTACTGTTATAAATTGAAAATTAATCGTATTTTCAGGCTTAAAATTAAGTGTTTTTACTAGGCTTACAGAAATTTTGTCTTGAAATTTTTGGTGAACGCGTGAACTACCCCATTTAATTTCACTAGCTTAAATCACACATAAAACTAACGTCACTTACCTCGTCGGCTATGCTGACAGACTATAAAATTTCAGTGGGCAGTGAAGAGGTGATCCTGCCAGGTATATCTGGAGAAGAGGTGCTGAATGCCAGCCCTGATCCACACACACACTACGATCCTCTGTACCCTGGACCTCCTTCGACGAGTAGCAGGTAATGTTTTGTGGTCAATTTGTTTTTTTTTTTGTGGGGTCGAGCGGTTAAGGGTCTTGAGTGGAATGGGCTTGAGAAAGTCAAAGTGAGCTTTATGGCCATGCAATAAAGCTTGAATTGTTTGGTGCGGTGTTGAGTCGCAAAACTAGAAGAATAACGTCTTTTTCGCAGTTTCCTCGCCCAAAAGTATGGTTACTTACTTAATTGACCAATTACAGAGGAGACGAGATGTAGATTTTAACTAATGTGATTGGTCGATCTCTACTCTGTTCCGCTCATCTCTATATCAGTGAAAAGCACCATACTTCCAAGGCCTTTGCCCAGCAGTGGGACAGAGCAGGGTTCCGATCCTGTTTACAATTTGCCCTCTCCGACCAATCGGTGGACCGATGACCTAGTAAAGGTTGCAGGGATCCGCTGGATGCGAGACGCACGGGACGTCTTTCGGCTGAAATGATGATGAATGATGACCAATCCGTTAAGAATGAGTCCAGATTGATACTCAGACATTTTTTTTTCGGATGGGAGGCTTAACCTTTGGACTGTGGATCCTCTCAATCCGGTTATACTGCCGGAAAGCGGATCCACGACAAAACGACAACGCCTTTTTTTTATAACTTTTATTTACTTCGCTGATTCACGTTCTATCAAAGCTTAAGAAGAAAGAAGTCTGCCAGAGGGCAGTGGTTAGGGCTTGCTCTATGTCCCGCAGAAGAACGAAATTACCCGAATTAGCCAAAATTTAATAGCTCTGGGAGAAGTACTTTGCTTCCAGACCAATTGGTGGATGGTAAATTGTAGGATGAATCTATAAATAGCTCTCTCTCTCTCTATTAGAAGTCGAGTCATGGTAATTATTATTAGGTTTCTCGTTTTTAATTTTGGTATTTGTTTAAATATGTATTAGTTTATTTTATTTGTATATAAGTATTAGTATCATTACAAGTGCCTATATAAATTTTCGATAGCAAGAAGTTATTTTTTTTATATATTTATTTTGTACCCTATCACAATGTTTTCTTATTTAACCCAAAGGTGGACTGGTAGAGAATGCCTTGTGGCATTAAGTCCACCTATGTATCACTATTGTACATGAAGTTTAAATAAATAGCCAGTTACCTTTCTCTAGAATCATGTGCTGTACTCAGGGTCTTCGCGTCACGTCAATAACTCTTAGACTCTGCATTTTTTATAAGGAAGATGAAACAATCTATCGATTTGTTTCAGAAGAGGTCGCGGCAGGCCCCGCTCTAATGTCACTAACACCGCCAGTAATATACAGCATTTGATGCCCATCGGTAAGTTAAGCTTAAAAATACTTTTTTAACTCTTAAGGCTCTAGACAGACGGACCGCATTTCAACTGCAATCTAACCGCAAATTGCAGTTCGCACTCCGACTGCAATTGAACTGCAATCGGACTGCACGGTTGGTTTGCAGTTCTATTGTAGTCGTGTCAACTGCATTCATACTGCATCCGAACTGCAATTTGCGGTTAGATTGCAGTTGAAATGCGGTCCGTCTGTCATCAGCCTTATAAATCCTACATAAATGAGCAATATTTGTAATCACGTTCTCGAAAACGGCTCTAACGATTTCGATGAAAGTTGCAATATGGGGGTTTACGGGGGGCGAAAAATCGATTTAGTCGGGTCTCATATCTGGCCAAATTCGTTTTCTCTATTTTCACCCTATCACGCTCGATCGCCCAGGTACTTAGTGATAATAGAATTAAACTAACTCGTCCATAGGTCGGTTCACATTTAGCTGCAGTATTCTGGAACAGTTTTCATTGTTAAAATTGATAGTAATGTACTAAATCACAAATGAAGACTCAGAAAACTGCGCGGTATTAAATGGAATAACACTTATGACGATGTTCTCGTAGATGAATTTTGGGCCAGACATGTGGCACGTTCTCAAAAAAACTGTCGTAACACAGAAATCGTAGTTTTTTATTTATTTTTTAATTATAGTGCAAGGATAATTGAAGTTGAATACACGACTCAACTATCAACTATGAGGAGCTCGTGGCTAAATAATAACAGCCGCTCGGATCGATCTTTAGGTTAAGCCGTGCTTGCCTAGGTTGGTCTGTGGATGGGTTTATCTCATTACATACCGAGTTTCCTCCGTGCCTCGGAAAGCACGTTAAGCCGTTGGTCCCGGCTGTCATTCGTCGTTAGGTAGTCAATGGCCCAAAAAGTCTGACAACCAGTTTTACCAAGGGGTATAGTACTAACTGGGTTGTGGAGGTCAGACAGGCAGTCGCTCCATGTAAAATACTGGTATTCAGCTGCATCCGGTTAGACTGGAAGCCGACCCTAATATAGTTGGGAAAAGGCTATGCAGATGACGACACGACTCAACTATCTAAAAACCTAATATTTTTGTGTTATGATTGTTTTTAGAGGACATGCGATTATGTGTCCGATAAATTACATTATAATTTTAATTTGCTAGTCTCATTTGCGAGACGAGGCCTCAAATTTGAAGGCGCGTGCGATGGTAATTTACGCAAATCATAACTACGGTTACAGCATTTTAATAATAATAAGTTAATTTCTTTATTCCAGGAGAAGTACCAGTAGGCCTCATGGACGGAGCCACACGCGGTCCAGCCAGAAGATGGGAACAGAAGCAGGTGCAGATCAAGACCATGGAGGGGGAGTTCTCTGTCACCATGTGGGCCACCGGCGAGGATGATGGTGAGTGTCATTATTTATATAGTAGGAAGGTTGATATTTACTGCAGGCAGACGATGGGTACAAAAGCAGGTGTAGATAGAAGACCATGGAGGGCGAGGTCTGGTAAGGTTGCTATCTTTAGGGTTCCATACCCAAAGGGTAACCAACAGGACCTTATTATTAAGCTTCCGCTGTCCATCTGTGTCAGCAGGCTGTATCTCATGATCCGTAAAAGGTAGACATTCGAAATTATAACAACAAATATTAAAAATAAATTAAAAATTAATCGGTGCTCCCCTACTACGATGGTACGGAACCCTTCAAGCGCAAATCCGACTCGCGCTTGGCCGGTTTTTTTACACTTTATTTCAAGTGCACAAGGATGACAATTCTTTGGCATTTGGGCTACTGGAGAAGACGATATGTTTACAATTTTAAATATTGTTCGAAAGTATATTTTTATAAGAGCTCATGCAAATATGTTGGTAAGGTCACTTTCTGAGGTAGTTTCAACCTTGGTAAAGTTTTAATTCACTCATATTTATTTTAAACAATATTGCGACAAATATATATGTTTTCTATCTTTCTTTAATCTTTTTTCATCCGTCTTCTGCACTGCCCAGCATTCCGATCCCCATATTACTATATGAATCGACGGGTAAACACTACATAATAATTAAAATAGATACCTTTTCGTTGGCAGATGACGGTTCTAACCCGGAGCCTGATCCTGACTACACGGAGTATATGACGGGGAAGAAGAGCATTTTAGGAAGTGAAGCTATAATGCCAGGTATGTTCATACTATTATTTTGGTTTTTCAAGTAAGTAATACATAAGGGCTGTATGATGAAAGTCTTTTAGCGCTGCTTATACTATTTTTTCAATACAGCTTGCGCAAACGCCCTTAGTCCAGCTAGAATTAACTGTTGGTATATTGTAACACATAACAGCCTTGTTGATCGAGTGGTCGCAAGCGCAACTGCTGAGCATGAGGTCCTGGGTTCGATTCCCGGATCGGGTAAAGTGCTATTGGGTTTTTCATCAAGAATTTCTTAGTAGCGGCCACGGGGTCTGGATTCGTGCCCACTTGATGGCTTTGGGCTCGCTTCCTATTACATGGACTTAAAACATAACTGGCGTAATGTGAATGTACTATTAGGTACACCTCTGCCTAACCCTTCGGGGATTATCGGCGGTATACACGAATACTTTTAGGTCGTTCTGGAACCGAAACACAGTAACTCCAGTCGAGTAATAGTTACTATTGGCATATTCTTTTTTTTTTTATGACGTCTAATATAGAAGTTAGAAATTTATCACATTTTTTCTGTCATTCGAGTTAAATCTTAGTAGGGCTCCCACCATTTCATTCATAAACGCAATAACGTACGCGGTCCGCTCGATGATGCGTAGCGCGGCTCAGCTGTGCGTAAATTCGTCCGACGTCCATTGACCCGCTCAACTGCAAGTCAGTTGAGCGGGTCAATGGACGTCGGACGAATTTATTAACCGACTGCAAGTAGTATTTCATTTCAGGTCCGATTTAGGTTGGTGTAAGTTCATTTACCTACATCATTTCTCGTTCGTATCAGAAGCACGGCACGGTTTTTACCACTATCACATCTCTTTGTTAACGAGAGAAATTAATTGGCATTTAATTCACCACTCTCGCATCACGAAATCACTACTACTCGTACCTATTGAACTAGACTCCGACACGACGACAGTACGCTTGGGAATTAGGCCTTAAATCGAGTGTCGACCAATCGAAACTACCTACCTGATTCATAAAATAATACTGCCTAAAACATTTTTTTTTGCGGTAATGCTGGCGGCTGTTACAAACGCAGACAATTCGCACAGAAAAATGAATCGTTTCGTCTGTCGAATAGAGTTCATTATTAGTTGGATGTATTATTAGGTATTGGAGGTATTAGGTTGGAATTAAGACCTTATTTTAATAAAGTGAACCGTGTAATTCGGTTGTGCATCTTTGTAACAGTCAGGTCGGACACGAGACAATAGGTTTCTCAGAATAATTTTAGTAAACTGCGTATTTTACTTAGGTACCTAGTTTGGGTAAAATTTCTAATTTTCACCGTTTACGGTTAAGAAATAAAGTCTAAATTCGCTTTTCGTATTTTTATTTGTGTACCAATTTATCTATCGCGTAGGTACCTATTTGCGCGACCGATCCTTTGGTTAGAACGGTACACATAACATCATGCCTGTTATCCCCGAAGGGTTTGGCAGAGGTGTACCTAATGGTACACCCACATTTTTCGCCAGTTACGTTTAATTCCCATGTAATAAGGGGCGAGCTTATTGCCATCAACCGGGCACAAATTCATACTAATTCCGCATTCATGACCATTGTGTTGTTTGTTGTGTTTGATCTAAATTGCGTTTATGTTTACATACTTAACAGTTAAATAACTCTAATTTTTCCTTCATACTTTTTACGGGCTTAGGACCGTCGCGTCAGTAATACATTTTACGTCTAAGTCGGTACCTACCTACTAACTTTGTAAGTACTCTTTTATTATCAAGAAAAGGTATTGCAGGCGCAGGCGTATTTAAAAAATTGGAGCTATCTACAAACATAATCAACTTATAACTAACTAAGGCTAAACACTTTTTAAATAATTTACACTTCCCTGTATCGAAGCAACTGCTCAAAATGGAGTCCACTTTGCTCGATACACAAACGGGCACGTTTAATCACATTGTCTTTTAATTTTCCTAATGTGTATCTGTCACTTTTCACTATCGCACTTCTTAACTCATCTCGAGTAGTATGCTCCTCGAAATAAACTAGTCTTTTAATTTCGGACCACAAATAAAAATCCAGTGGTGTTAAGTCAGGGCTCCTTGCGGGCCAAGCCACAGGGCCACGACGACCTATCCACTGCTCACCAAACTCACTGTTAAGGTACGCACGCACTGCAGGATGGTGGAGGTAAAGGGAACTTGAGGGTCGGTGATTCCACGTGCGCGCAGTGAGTTCAGGTGTTCCGGCTGAGCATAAAGTCGTCTAGCCTCTTCCAGGTTATTGTGCGCCATCCCATAAAAATCCACCATTGCCCAATACTCCACATTGGAGTACGCGTATTGCCGACTCATTTTTAACATGTTATTAGGTTGCGCGTGAGTGACCGACCACGAACCGCGCGACGGCTAGACTGTGTCAAGCGTGGGGTGGGGGCGTGGCTTACGGATCGATGAATGTATTTTTCAATGGGTACCGTTCGCATGTGTTGCCGATCGTGAATACGTTTTACACACACATATGCATTTACCGCAAGGAAGCGTTACTTCGAGTTCTCATTATTTCACAAAAAAAACATTAAATTAAATTTTTCGTGATTTTTTTTATTTTTACTTTTTGAAAAAAATAGTCCCAATCGTTTCGAAATCGATGATTGAGTTTATGGCTTTCGGTTCCAGAACGACCAAAAAATAACCGTGTATATGTAAATCCCTAATCTAAACTCTTTTATTGTAATTCCAGGTTTAGATTTATCAGATCCCAAGCAATTAGCGGAGTTCGCGCGGCCCGGACACAAAATTAGACTAAAGAAACCTATGCCCGAGTCATCAGATAGAACAATAGGTAAGAGTAATTTATATAGAGGATGGGAGGGACACCGACGTTAAAACAGTTACCAAGTATTCAGTAAATTTTTATTTTTTTTTACTTTTTGTCGGTTATTAAAAAAAAAGCTGTTTCCTACAAAAGTGCAATACCTACACGGTCAAAATGTATGGTACAGGTGGGTTTTTATTAATGACTGATAAAAATTTTCTATGTGGGGTTTCAGAATGATGTACTGACTATGTGGTAACCGTTTTAGCGTTGGTGTCCCATCTAACTTGTGCAGTTGTAATTAAGATGATTCTCAATTACATTACACTACATATTTCATGAAGGTACGTACTGCTCGGTAATGGGGTTCTCGAAAACCACTCATCTGCCAACGGATCTGCCATTCTGGCATCTACCAATAATGACGTGGAGACCATGGACCACCAACAAATCGGCGCGTTCCTTAAGTCGCACAACATAAATCGCATTAAATAAATTAAATAATAATATTGCAAAAGAGCAATGGAGCGTAGCATTTTAAACATCAAAGTCACCGATCGAATGCGCAACACTACAATTCGCTCCGAGACAGGCACCGCTGATGTTGGCGATAAGTCTGCGAGGTTAAAATGGGACTGGGCGGGTAACATTTCCAGGTTGGGTCAGGGCAGATGGGTCAGATTCGTCACACAGTGGGTGCCTAGAGACGGTCGTTTTCTCTGAGGCAGGCCCATGAAACGCTGGCGTGACGATTGAACTCTTTCTTGACTGATTGACCAGAGAAGGCAAAACACCAAGTTGGAAAGGAATGGGGAAGGCCTTTGCTCAGCAGTGGGAAAGAATAGGCTAAACAAAAAACAAAACGCGTGTTCCCGCACATACCTCTTACGCAGGGTATCGACCATGCGGGCCTGGATTCGCTACAGCCCACTCCTATTCACAGAGGCCTCTGCCAGGGCATTGGGAACATTATAAGCCAATATCGTTATAATGTAATGATCATAATGTGGTTCTGTACACCTTTCAGCATGTCCACACAAAGGCTGCACGAAAATGTTCAGAGACAACTCGGCGATGAGGAAACACTTGCACACGCACGGACCTAGAGTACACGTTTGTGCTGAATGTGGTAAGTATTAGTGAATATAAAAAATATCTCTTTCTTCGTGTGTCTCAAAAAGTTAAAGTTAGGCTGAGGCCAAACGAGCGTAATTTTCGTCGCCGTGTGTTACAAACAGGACTTTAGTATGAAACTGAATGCAGCGTAAATTCCGCCACTCATTTTACGCGAGTCATAGTTCAAAAAATTACGCTCGTTTGGCAGTAAAACTTACGGGACTGGCACTAAAGGGCTATCCAAAATACGTCACGCGAAATTCATGATTTTTGTCCATGACACAGCTGGTGACATTTGTGACCTTCTCCCCTCCCTAGGGTGATGTCACATATTTTGTAATTGTAAATGTTCATATAGGTAAAGTTTGAAATATTGTTAAGGTTTTCGTTAATAGTTCAAATTTCTTGTTTTAATACTTAGATATTGTATTTGATTTTCTCGTGGCTAAATAAAAACAGCCGCTCGGATCGATCTTTAGGTTAAGCCGTGCTTGCCTAGGTTGGTCTGTGGATGGGTGACCACCGACATACCGAGTTTCCTCCGTGCCTCGGAAAACACGTTAAGCCGTTGGTCCCGTCTGTCATTTGTAGATCTTTGATAGTCGTTAGGTAGTCAGTGGCCCAAAAAGTCTGTCAGCCAGTCTTACCAAGGGGTATCGTATTACCCAGTACTAACTGGGTTGTGGAGGTCAGATAGGCAGTCGCTCCATGTAAAATACTGGTATTCAGCTGCATCCGGTTAGACTGGAAGCCAACCCAAATATAGTTGGGAAAAGGCTAGGCAGATGATGATATATTTGATTTTCAAATGTGACATCACGAAATTTAGTGTAACAAATTAAGATTATTATTTGCCAAATAAATTGGATCCATAAACACAATGTTTCATTTAATATTGATTTTTAGCAGCATAATGCGAATTACTGTTCTAATTTTGAGCCAGAAATTTTTAATGTGAAAAAATTACATCATTGTTGTTTTACACCCATTTCAGGTAAAGCCTTCGTAGAAAGTTCAAAGTTAAAACGTCACCAACTAGTCCACACCGGAGAGAAGCCGTTCCAATGTACCTTCGAGGGCTGCGGGAAGAGGTTCTCACTAGATTTTAACTTAAGGTGAGTATGCTAACATGTTTCATAACTTGCCTTACATTTCTTCTGCGTGTATTTTTAATTTCATCATTTTTAAAGAAAAAGATATTTTATTTTGCAAATACGGGTACAAGTCAAGGAGTTACATAATTTTATTTTAAACATTATACTAATTTTATAAAGAGAGGGTGGGAATTTTGCTAGTTTCTGTTTGTTTGTACATATTCAGGGTAATCTCCGGAAACAATAACGTCACGAGAATCCTAATAATCAATCACACCATTCTATATGTACGGTCTCATCAACCGTACATTTACTTTGCGAACGCAGCAACCTACTTGAATGTCGTGCGTCACAAATATTACGCTATAATTGTAACTTTTCGCGCAAGGCAGAGCGAGTGCCTACAACCATCCGGCTCGACGCGCTTTGACGTGGAGTTGCGGACACCAGCCCGTTATACAATACAATACAACCATCTGGCTCGAATGACCATTTAATGTAGCAGCCAATGGTTGTAGGCACCCTACACTATCACATAGTTGATGTTGGTTTAGTTGTGGAGTACACAGAAAGAACCACACGTTGTGTTTAAAGTTATATTAAAATGTCAAGGGTACAAGTTGAAGAAGTAGCGATTCTTTCTCTTGACAAGTGGTTAGTTCCACAGTTGTTGTCTGACTCGCTCTGCCTTGCGCGAAAAGTTACAATTATAGCGTAATATTTGTGACGCACGACATTCCAGTAGGTCGCTGCGTTCGTAAAGTAAATGTACGGTTGATGAGACCGTACACTATACATAGAATTTGGTTCCAGTGCATTAAATCATAGTTGAACCCGCTTATGTGGAGCCAATTTGAAAAATTCTTTCAATAAATGAAAGTAATATTGTTCTGGATGGACATAGACTACTTTTTACCACATTCACAGCCAGATTCCAAAGTTTAGAGATCAACCCCAAGGCATCAAAGGGGATTTCCCTTCGCGCCATTGAACATTGGAATCTGCATCTTGTTACCACTAGCTATGTATGAATTTACATTGTGTAAAGAGGAAATGCTCTGCCCTGCCGTCCCCGGTCGGCGCTGTCCTTAAAGTGTAGCATACTGCATGCCTTAGGTAGCGTGATAACACTTTGTATTCAGTCAGTCAGTCTATCATCGCCATCCACATCCCGACTTCACCTCTAGGCCTCTCTTTGCGTGTGTCAAGCTTCACGTTCTTGTGCCAGTCTCATCCAGAATATTCAATCAGTCTGTACATGTAATTATTATGTTTAGAGTCATATGATTGCCTGGAAGACATTCCATTCAAAAATAATAGATAGCCTAGCCTAGCCATCATAGCCTAGGTTGACAAAAATGCTGGGCCTCTGTCTAGGTCCTAGACAGTAGACAGAGATCCAGACGGCTTCTGGAAAAGCCTTATAGTTCTCTCCCAACCTGGGAATCAAAGCGAAAACGTAATGCGGTGAGCATTACGTTTTCGCTGGCATGGCAAACGATGATGTAAATAAAACCTTATCTCCCATACATTTCAGGACCCACGTCCGCATACACACAGGGGACCGTCCGTACGTGTGTCCGTTCGACGGCTGCAACAAGAAATTTGCGCAGAGCACCAACCTCAAATCCCACATACTCACACACGCTAAAGCCAAGTGAGTACATGCAAATTGGTTCTTATGGTCTCTATTACTACGGAAAATATCTGATATTTCATCTATTTGTGATCATATAAATCGTCAATATGCAGGAAAGTGAATTGTTCATTACAAAGACACATTTCATTTCAGAATTGAATATGCATGTTGTACATATATTTTGTTTGTGATCCTGAACACGACATCTCCATGTCACTTCATAACAATTTTTTTATTTACACATCCCTTATTTCGTAGATTTTAAGGCGGATTTTCATAGTCTCAGCCTCAACTAATGACTTAAAAAAAACCTTACTTTCTATTTGTTTACCTCCATACCTATTCATTGTTCTATTCTTTCTATTTCCAGATCAAGAAACTCCCTATCACGCAACGGTGGCAATTCCTACGAATCGGCGCGAACAACGCCACAGTACGTCCAATTAGAAATGTCCCCGGACGACTCCAACCCTCAACTAATCTTCTACACGCACGAATGAAGCAAGAAACGTGAAATGTGTAGCAAGACTTGTGAAAAGTTATATAAAACTCGTGTAAAGGGACCCAAGAGACGTGAACAAAAACGTGTGTAAAGAAATGCAGGGAGTGTGAAGCAAGACTCGTGAAATCGCGCAAATTAACCAAACACAGTGTTCAAGTGATGCGAATTCGAATAATTCAATTATGCAAGACTTTTTTAACTAGTTCTGTAAAGTATATTAAACAGACGCTAAGTAAAGTGCTGTGTTAGTTTTAGCAAAGCAAGACTATTGAAATGGATGCAAGAATATTGAAAAATGCAAGACTGTGGAACAGACTTGTTAGTGATCAAGTTTAAAATGATTTTTTCTATATTTTAACTATGCTTTGGAGTAGACCAAAGGTATTTTACGTTTTAAAAGTAATTTTAGTTTGGCGACACTGGGTTTTTCAGTGTTGTATACTAACAAAATTGTATCGGCACCTGTTTTTTTTAAGTTTATGCACTGTTTGCTATATTTAAATTAAATAAATGGTCACAGTTTTTAGGATGTTTAACAATGAAAAAACAACAGATTTTATACCAATTCTTTGGAAAATACATACAGGGTGGAAAGCACACTGTCGCTAAAACGGTTACCACGTATTCAGTACATCATTCTGAAGCCCCAACAGAAATTTTTCGTCAACTATTAAAAAAAAACAGCTGTTTCCTACAAAACTGCAGTACCTACACGGTCAAAATGTATGGAACAGCTGATTTCTTTTTTTTTTAATACTGATGTAAAATTTATATGTGGGGGTTCATGTTCAATGATGTACAGTCACGAACACCAATATGTATACAATTTCCTAAATTTAAAAGCAATTTTCGCGAGAAATAACGATTGTAACTTGGAGATAGGATCTTTTTCATAAAAATATGAGTTCCAAAATACATGTTCGTAACAACATGAAATTTTAATCAGAGCAGTAGGAGAAAAACTCTTTTAAAAATTGTTAAGTGTTTACATATTGGTGCTCGTGACTGTACAGAATGTGGTAACCGTTTTAGGGTCCGTGTCCCTTCCATCTTGTAGAGTCATGATGTTTTATTCTTAACTAAATAATATTAAAATCCAAAACTGGGGCTATACATTAAATGCATTGAGATCAGTAATACATAAAATACAGTTCTTTCACAGTTATTTTATCTCTGACTTACTAATGAAAAAACGTCAAAAGCCTTGTCTTAAAAATTACGAACACAACTAAAGAAAATACAGCCAAATCGGTTGTGCCGTTCTCAAGTAATGTTCCGTCTTACAGTCATGTGGCAATTGATTTCTATTAATACAGATATGGCGTCAAAATGACCTCTAAGTCGCAAACCCACCGCGGCACACGCTGTGCACGGGCACGCGGCGCATTTTAGCTGCGTGGATTCATTTGTTTGACAACGTGGGTCTACGTTTCCACTGCAGTACACGCTACACACCCACAACGTAGCGTGCGTGACCCACCGCGGCATAGTCGTGGGTTTAATATTCGTGTATAGTGTGCAGAGCGTGCGTGGCGTTGACAGCGTTGAGTTATGTGAGCGCCTTATTCGGCCAAGCCATGCATGTACTAATGACGTCAATTGATGCATAGCGTGTCCGTGGTTTGCAGTGGACACAATCATATACATTTTCATGCAAAGTGAAGCCTAACACACGTGCATGGCCTATCCGTGCGCCACGGTGGGTACGCCTTTATACTTGTTACAACAAGGGTCTAGTTTGCTTGCTGGCACTCAGAAGTCTGTCTAAATCACAGTTGTCTTTAATACTCGTTATAATAAAGTTATTTTTGACTTGCTGCCGTCAGAGGTAAAATAACCTAGAATGGACTGTACCTAAAAACGTTTTTTTTCTTCTTTATTTTAGTCTATGACATGGCGTGAAAAGAAATTGTCGCGAATAGATCCTGCATGAGGAACAACCTCTTTTTCGAATGTATACAGGGTGTAACAGAAAGGGTGTAGTCATATGAAAGGATATGGTGCTTTCTCCTTGGGTCCCATACAAAATTTCAATACTTACTCGACCCAAATGTATGGGACAAGCTGTGTGTGTCGAGCTGATAATTTTTTCGCATTTACGATTTTGGACCCAAGGATAAAGCTGTTCAGTTTGATGGTCTGCAGCATATCCTTTCATATGACTGTACCCTTTCTGTTACACCCTGTATAAAAAAATACTGCATACGTACAGACATTTTTTCTGATAGATCTTGAAAGGCGAACTCTGGAATTATGACCACTACACGAAATTTGCCAAAAAATACTTTATGCACAATTTGTGATAAAACATTCAGTATTGTGTACAAATTTGTACTTTATACAGGAATCCAACTCGGCTTCTTTAACAACTAGCTTTAACCTGCGACCTTCTTCCGCGTGTAATTATTATTAAAAAAATATTATTTCCCTTTTTGAATCGGATTTTGTTAGCAATTTCAAGGGTTTAATATTTTTTGCACAGAACCTTAACTCTTTTTCCAAAGTAAAAGTAGTAAGTAAGTTACTCCTTATAATATCAGTAAAAGTCCCGTCAAAATTGGTCAAGCCGTTTCGGAGATTAAACGGAACTAACAGACAGTCAAAAATTAAAAAAAGTTTTTTTTTGTTATAAGTACCGTATACTTGCATATACATTCAGTAAAAAGCTGTTATTTTGATATTATAAACAGACACTTCAATTTTATTTATTTGAATAGAATAACATGGAAAGAAAACATCGTGAGTTAACGAAAAAAAAACAAAACAATACTGTGTAAAATTAAATGAAAAAAGATATAACTAGATACTTAATATAACCTTCAAGTGATTTTGTTTCGAAATGACTGAATACAAATGACACATAAGTCTAAAGATTTGACAGAGAACTTTTCGTTATCCAGAGGCTGCAGTCTCGACATAGATAGCGACAAAAATCGGTCGTTAAGTCATAACGATGTCAAATTTCTTTAATAGATTTTCAACTTTATTTCGAAACCTTAAGGTTGAAAATCTATTAAATCGGACTTAACGACCGATTTTTGTCGCTATCTATGTCGAGACTGCAGCCCCAGGTATATCTATATCTGTGATCACGAAAGTTTCGAAGGTTGTGGATTTCATATTAATCTTGCTAAAGATTTTTTTCATAGAGGTTGTTCTCATACTGGTCAGAAATTTGTAAATTTTGTACCATATAAATGCCAAAAAATAATATTGTAATATAATTTTTAACGTTAAGTCCGAGGGGAATTCTTATGATTTTTTCCTTGAAGGTGTTCAACACATTTTGACTTCCATATCTATAGGGGTTAGGTCTGATTTTCTGTAGCATTTTAACGTTTTTTCATGAATTTATTCCTCGATTTGTTACAATAGAATAACTCTGCATATTTTGTTTAGCTTTTTCGTAACTGTAGTTGGCTTCCAGTCATCGTCTTCTGCTTGGGGTTGGCGTAACACGTTTTCTTGCCGTGTCGACGGCGCGTTCGTGTGCACGCCTCAAAGAGATGTCAGCAACCACGTAGGGGTCCGCATGGGCCGATGCCTACCAGGGCTGCGGGACTGTTCGAAAGAGATACCGTGGCCCTGGAACACAAAGGGCAAAGAAGGAGCATGGATGGGTTTTAAAGATGGGTGAAGTCTGACACTCCCTTCCGCTCCGCCCAGAGTGGGCGGGGGGGGGGGGGTCATTTAATAATTTCCCATCCGAAAAAAAAGACCAAAAAAAAGAAAACGTTTTCTTCGCCCATTCTGTGTCAGACGTCACAGCATCATTTACTCTTATGTGGCTAATGTAGTTGGCTTCCAGTGTTATCATACAAATACCGAAGATTTGATACATGGAGCAACTGTATGATGCCAAATGGTCTGGACAAAACCTAAGTGTGCAACTACAGTACTTTCACAGTTTTTGTGCCTTGTGACTGGGACTGTAGCTTTATTTTACTGTTGCCTTTGTTTCGACAATTCAAAAGTGCCTGTAACTGGCCTACTTGAAATAAATGCTTTGATTTTGAAAGTCATGTTGAATGGCCATGTTACACCCACTCCTATCAAAATCAGAGACTCTAGAAGTGGTAGACGATTATGTCTACCTGGGACAAACGATCCAGTTAGGTAGGTCTAACTTCGAGAAAGAGGTCAATCGTCGAATCCGACTCGGCTAGGCAGCGTTCGGGAAGTTGCGTGGTATCTTCTCGTCCAACTTACCGCAGTGTCTCAAGACGAAAGTATATGACCAATGTGTGTTGCCAGTGATTACATACGGGACCGAAACGTAGTCGCTCACAATGGGCCTCATCAGAAGGCTTAAAGTCACCCAAAGGGCAATGGAGAGGACTATGCTCGGAGTTTCCTAGCGTGATCAAATCAGAAATGAGGACAGAACGGATGGCCGATGGGGCCGAAAAGTTCTGTAGTGGCGACCGCGCACCGAAAGACGTTGAGTTGGAAGGCCTCCCACTAGGTGGACCGATGACCTGGTGAAGGTTGCCATGCGAGTTGCAAGGGACCGGTCAATGTGGCGACACTTGGGGGAGACCTATGTCCAGCAGTGGACATCTTTCGGCTAAAATGATGATTCGTTTTTTTTTATGTTAATTATTTAGTTCGACTAAATAATCCATGTCTCAGTAATTTATTGGTAATTTTCTAGTTTTGATCTATATTTGAATGCTATTTAGTTAAAACTGCGTTGACACGATCAGAATATGCTCATACCAACCCATCTGGGTTGGCTGATCGTGTCGACGCGACTTAAATACGGTGTTATTAACATTATGAAACTTCTCTGTTATACCTTAACGACTTACGTTTTCCCTTAATGTAATCAAGTTTACATAATAATTTTACAGCTTATGTATTCTATCTAGCCTTTAGCTTTAACCCTAAACATAATGAATTCCCCTTACATGTATGCATGCAAAAATATTTAAAATCAATTTTTGTGGTAAATATTCTTATTTTTTTTTGTATTTACTAAATCATTTAGTCGTGGTAGTGGGCTATTTTTTTTTTTACAAAAACTTGCAGTGACGTCAAGATATTTTGAAAAAAGAAAATAAAAAAAAAACGTTTTGTGGTATTTTTGTATGCATACAGCGAAGTTAATTTTTTAGTTATTTTTTTATAAGTTTAGAAAAATAAAAATGTCGACGCTTCCTCTCACAGAAAATAGATTTAAGCAGTATTTTACAAAACAATGTCTGAATTCTTAAAAATGGCTTACGTATTTTTAAAGTTAAAAGATTATGTACCCTAATTCCACTAACTAGAGTCCAATTTTAATCCCAACATAAACGCATTCAGGTTTCAACAGTTCCTGATATTCTAAAATGACTTCAATTCCCTTGCTTTTAAAGTTGATATTTCTATGAACTTGCAATACTGCTCACACCTACTTTCTGAAACCGTCGTAACTGTATATTTAAGGTTTTTTCTAATAAACGACTGATGCGATTGTATATACTATTCTTTTCATGGTAGTGAATTGCTGTATTTGACAGGATAAAAATAAAATATACTTTAGAAAATTATTATGTAGTCAAAATTTAATTAATTCTTGCAAAATGGCGCATTTTTGAGTATTTTTCTTATGCATGAGCCATTTTGTCTATGAATTTTAGAGTGACGTTATAATTTTTAAGTTTGTCAAGTTGGTTGTTTTTTTCCTTCCATTTTCGAATGCTTGAAAATCATAGTTCTGTGTTTATGGTAGAATGAACACAGAATTATGATTTTCAAGTATTAGGTTTTATTTAGCACTTGTGAAATTTAATTAAAAAAATATGTTTGCTACAGGAACACCGCTTAACCGGGAGAGTCCCTAAGACGGTAGACCTGTAATCACAAGTTTAAAAAAATGTAAAAATAGCATTTTCTAGACTCGACGGACTTTAAAATTGTATAGTTACAGCTGAAAAGTCAATATACAGCAATACATTGAACGAGTGAGTTCTCATCGACGAGACAAACGAATAAAGTGTAAATATTTATATAAATAACGAGTTTTATTTAATTTCCCCTTTGTTTTAATTCGATTTCGATGCGAGTGGCGATGCCCGGCAGTGTACGCGTTAGACACACACCTTATTGGTGGGAGGTTCTTCAAAACATACAAAATTACAAAAAATAAACAATAAACTATAAATTCGACAGGATGGAACAAAAAAAGAAGAAAGTTAACAGCTTGCACGTCGTGACTGCGACAAGCAGGTTACCACTAAAAAATAAAGATATTTATTTTGTAAAACATGAGTGTTATGGTATGCACTATACAGGTCTTATAAATAAAAATAAAGTTTCTACATGTTTTGCCATATAGGAACGGCGTACAAAAAAAAAATGTTAGGCTAAAAAACTAGTAGGTAGTAACTTAAAATAGAAGGTTTTACCTTAAAATATTAAATTTACGAGAAATGGCTTATAGAATAGGGTAAATTAATTATTATAAAAGATATAAAATTTAAAAAAAGGCTTAGACAATAGGATTAAAAAAATAGACGTTATTAACTAAAAATATTAAAATAAGAAATGTCGTACCTAACTTAATTGCCGATGTACCTATTGTTATTTACTCGTTTAAAAATTCTGATAAGTTGTAGTAGCATTTCGCTAAAAGAAATTTTTTAAGCTGTATTTTGTATAGTCTAGTTGGTAACTGCTTAATAAGATTAGGGATTTTATTATAGATAATTGGTGCCAAATAGAAAATACTTTTATGCATCAGTGCCGTGCTCGGCCTAACTATTTCTAGCTTATGATTGTCACGACGACTGCGGATGGTAACTTCTGACATTTTTTTAAATAATTTTGGATTCGTTTGGACAAAATTAGCTACTCAGCATGATGCTGTGCTATGGGGGGCCCACAGCACAGCGCTGGTTTTCAGTGGTCACCCGTGAAAAAAACGTACGGAAGCCAAGACAGCATAAATATAAAGGAAGTAAGGATCCTAAAGCCATCCTTTGTAAGGATCCTAAAGCCTAAACACACGGTAAAAACATATTATGTGATTTTGAGTTATTTTTTTTTGTATAAGTACCAAGGTAAGGCTGGTTTTCAGATATGTTCTAGAAAATGTAGCGGAGCTTTTCAAACTGTTGTGAAGAGAATCTGGATAAGTCGAAAGTCATGATAAAAGTGTGGACAAGACCTAATCAGAGTCAAGTTAGAATTCGGGCTAGAAACTCAGTGGTTTAATCCAAAACTAACCAACCCATCATCTAATGGGTGTAAAAATACCCTTAAGTCAATAATAATATAATAAAGCTGCAAGAGTTTGTTTATTTGGGCGCGCTAATCTCTACAACAGTCGTATTTGAAAAAAAAAAATTGCATTTTATTAATTTTCTATTTGAAAGTTCAATTGTTGAGGAAGATCACGCTGCGATTTCTAAAAGCCGAGCAAAACAAAAAAGATAAGCGGCGGTAGAAAACGCGGGTCACAGCTACTAGATAATAGTGACTATACCCACTATTCTGGTGCCGTACGATAGGGGCGCATTTGCGCAAGAAATTAAAGAAAAACAAGCTTTAGGCGATTCTCCCACAGCACCGCGCTACACGACGGAGCGCGGTGCAATGGGAGAATAATCTTCGAAAGAAGGTCTATCTAGTAAGGCGAATTTATCCCTTGTTATTTTACTATTCTCAGATACGTCCTTTTTACATCAGATTAAGTAAGTACAATCCGTAGCACCAAACAATATAATAAAAAATATATTAAAGGCTCATTCATATGTTGTATTGTATTACATTCAACAGCAAAACTATTTTTTTTTATAGTATGTTAATGAAAAACAAAGTTACTGCTGCAGTTTGATGAAAAAGTCTTAAATCTTAAAAATGAAACAATACATTTTATTCAAACCAATTTTCGTTGGAAAGTTTTTTACGTTCTACAATCTTACATTTTATCAGAATTTTCGCCCTCTTACTTTAGAAATTACAGGGGGTGGACACACATTTTACTTTTAAACGATTGACTTTGAGTAAAAAAGGTTTTAGGAACCTCAATCTCATTTTTAAAGACTTATCTATAGATACGCCGCACGTATAGATTTGATGTTTTTTTTTTTTTAGTTTTAATAGTTTCGGAATAAAATGGCTGTGACATACGGACGGACAGACAGACATGAGGAATCTCAAGGGGTTCCGTTTTTTGCCATTCGGCTACAGAACCCTAAAAACATGCAGCCGTAGCATTGCCCTTTCGAAGTGACCTCTACGCTGCAAAGAGTAGAATGGTGGAGTGGAATATCTGTGAGTAGAATACTAATAATTATGCTATGATAGTGATGTATCCTGGGATAACAAAAATAAAAACTGTCGTTTCACCAACACGAAGAAAAAGATTAATAGTTAACAGAGGCTGTATTTTTTACCTTAAAAATCATTTGCCGCTTGTTGGGTAGGTATGCGGCAAATGATTTTATCGTAGAAAATTAAATCTGTTTTTTGGTAAGGCTGAAAACGTCGCGTTACGTGTGACTGGAAAACTTGCCGAATAGGAACAACGAAACGTATTCCAATTATTTTGACAGTGACATTTAATCGTTTCATCGACTTGAAGTGACGTGTAAGCTGTATTCGTCGGCACCTTATAATTTCCTTCTGGGAAGCCCAAACAAGCTCAAAATGAGCTTCAAACGCGACAAAAAGGAGGAGGAAGACAGTGGCGGTAATCCTTACCAGAACCTAGACAAAACAATCATCCTACAAGAAGCTAGATATTTCAACCAGTCCCCCGTAAATCCACGAAAATGTTCCCTGATTTTGACGAAAATTCTGTATTTACTGAACCAGGGAGACCAGAAATTTACTACACAAGAAGCTACGGAAGCGTTTTTCGCGACTACGAAGCTGTTTCAGTCGAAAGATGTCATGTTACGGCGTATGGTCTACCTTTGCATCAAAGAATTGAGTACGCTCGCCCAAGATGTTATCATCGTGACTTCTTCGCTGACCAAGGACATGACTGGCAAGGAGGACTTATACCGTGCGGCTGCTATACGAGCTCTTTGCAGTATCACTGACAGTACGATGCTGCAAGCTATCGAGAGGTATATGAAACAAGCGATTGTTGACAAGAACCCTGCAGTCAGTTCTGCCGCCCTGGTGTCTGCGTTACATTTGTCGTCGACTGCTCCTGAATTGGTCCGTCGGTGGGCTAATGAGGCTCAGGTTTGTATTATTGTTATCATGTAGTAATTGTAGTAAATCACCTTAAGCTTGCTTTTAATTAAAAATGATTTCCTTTCAATTTTTAAGCTTAATCATAGGGTTCATTTTCATCCCATAATATCATATTTCATACAATTTATCCATTGCTGGATATCATCATCATCAAAACTTTAATATACAGCTCAGTAGGTGTGACTGATTGGTTCTTTCAAGACTGATTAAAATATAACTTAAACATTTAGAGAAATACTTAGTCAATACAATAATGTCCAACTGAATCCGGAGCCAATTAACTGGCTATTGCTACTACTACCGTTGGCCAAGGCTGAATTAATTAAATTACATTCTGCTTGCTGAAGCCGATGATTTGGACAAAATTGGTTCAACCGTTTGGGAGATTAGCCAGAACAAACAGACAGACAGATCGATACACAATAACTAAACAAAAATGTTTTTTTTTTATAAGTACCTACTTTCGGATGCATTCAGTAAAAGCTGTTGTTTTGAAATCACAAACGGACACTTCAATTCTATAAAGTTCAGTTCAGTTCAGAGTTTTTCCAGGCTAATTTACTATAATTTGATATGAGTTTTTTTACAAGCTTTATAGTTTTACAACTACCAACCACTATCACAATGTAAGCATGATGAAATTTTTTTTAATGGCAGTTTTAGAGCAATTTTAAAAACTTCTGTAAAAATGCACAATAATAAAGATAAGTGAAACAGCTGTTTAAACTTTCAACTTTAGTATTGAGGTAAATTCTTAGTCATGAAAAGTCAAATTAAAACGTTGCAATGTTTTTAACCAATTAGCTAGCTAGTCGCTAGACTAACTAGATAGTCAGGCAAAGCAAATAAAAAAATTAATTAAAAAAATGTTGCCACCCTCATTAGGAATTTTTCTCATTAGGATGTGTTTACAGACATTTAGGCTACGTTCACACACAGCGTATAGTCGGCCGCTGACTGTAAACCCTAAGTAAAAAATATACGAAGAGAATTCAGACTGCCTTTTGTTTTTTCATACATTTTGAACTTGACGCTCACAGTCGGCAGCTGATTATACGCTGTGTGTTAACACGGCTTTAAACTTACATACACAAGCAGCCAGAACAACTACCCGTAGGCAATACAAATATTTTTATTCCTTGTTCATTGGATTCAAACCCGCAACATGCAGCGCAGCAGCCAATCTCTCAACCACTGCGCCAACTGTGCTGTCATAGCATAACCAACAGACAAATAGTAACTGTTTATTAATCATACCACTATGTACAATGTTTATGCTTATCATTCTCATATTTTTGATTTATATCACAAAACACATTTTATCAATTACAAATGTGTGTCTCAAGTATCTGATAATGATATATTATGAGTGCTTGAATCATTAATACTAGTATTATAGTTAGGTTTAGGTATTTACGTATGGGTCTCTTGTTACCTGAAAAGAAATGGATTACATACATAACATCACACCTGTAATCCTCGTAGGGTTAGGCAGAGGTGTACCTAATCTAATAGTACACCCACATTTCGCCAGATATGTTTGAGTCTCAAGTAATAGAGGGCAAGCCTATTCGCATCAACTGGGCACAAATCCAGACTGTGACTGCTACTGAGAAATTCCTGATGGAGGAACCCAATGAAATTTTGCCCGAACTTCGAGATTCGAACCCAGGACCTAAAGCTCAGCAGTCTGCTCTTGCGACCACCAACAGGGCAGTTATTTTATAATATTTTTTTATTAATGAGAATAATCTGTTGTTATACAGGAAACATACTTCCCTTGTCTTAAATTGATAGCACAAAATGACTATTACAGTATAATACAAAACATGGTTGCTGAGTGACTGAAAAGGCATAAAGTCCTTCCAATATATCCCCCTAAGCCGACGCTCGTACCCCACAGGGCTGCCCTTAGTGCACCGTCGCTTAGTTTATAAGTTATTTGCCCCTGGCTGGAGGCCTTACACTCAAGGCACCTGCAGAATAGTCTGGTTAGCCGAATCCAGCCTCATAGGTTGACCTGCGAGATGCCACTCAAAAAAAAAAACAATAATGTGATATATTGATACTTTCTTGTTACCATGAATTATATTACCAATGTGGAAGTAAAATTGATCAATTCATACTAACGTCTCACCTGTATTCCCGAAATGTTGAGCAGAGGTGGATCTATAATATGCTCCACATTACACCTATGTTTTGTGTAATAGGGAACGAAGCCTGCCATTAAAAAGGTTCAAATCCAGACTCCAGGCTCCTTCTGACAATTGTCTAATGGAAGAACTCAAAAACACTAGGTCTATTCCAGCTACTATAAAATGCTTTTCTCATTTTACAGGAAGCCATCAGCTCGGACAATGCAATGGTCTCCTACCACGCACTTGGCGTCGTCGCAGGCTCCAGAAAGAATGATAAACTCTCCACCGTCAAATTGGTGATCCGGCTAGCTAGGGCTCCTCTAAAATCGCCTTACGCCCTCTGCCTGCTAATCCGTTTGGCAGCCCAACTTGTAGAAGACGACGATTCTGATGCTGCACAGCCTTACATAGAGTTTATCGAGTGCTGTCTCCGCCATAAGTCAGAAATGGTCATCTATGAAGCCGCTCACGCGATCGTCAACCTTAGGAAGACAGCCAGAGATTTGGCTCCAGCCGTTTCAGTGTTGCAGCTGTTCTGTGGGTCTTCGAAAGCGTCTCTAAGACTTGCTGGGGCCAGGACCCTTGCTAGATTGACTGCTAAACATCCAACTGCCGTTGCCGCTTGCGCGGTTGACTTGGAGAACTTGATTTCGGACCCAAATCGTTCCGTAGCTACTTTGGCAGTGACTACTTTACTTGCAACTGGCGCTGAAAGCTCAGTGGATAGATTGATGAAGCAAATATCGAGTTTCGTTTCTGAGATTTCAGATGAATTCAAAATTGTCGTGGTTCGGGCTATAAGGAGGTTGTGTACGAAATTCCCGCGAAAACATCAGTCGTTAGCAGCCTTTTTGGCAGGAATGTTACGTGATGAAGGTGGTATAGAATACAAGGCAGCTATAGCAGATGCTATCATCGCTTTGGTGGAAGAAAACGCTGAAGCGAAAGAGACAGGGCTCGCTCATCTCTGCGAGTTCATCGAAGATTGCGAACACACGGCTTTGGCTGTCCGTATCCTCCATTTACTGGGTCGTGAAGGTCCAAAATCGCGTCAACCTTCGAGATACATAAGATTTATTTACAACAGAGTGATTTTGGAGTCTGGGCCAGTTCGGGCGGCTGCCGTGTCTGCTGTTGCTCAATTTGGGGCCCAAAGACCAGAACTGCTTCCAAATATCAGAGTATTACTTGCTCGCTGCCAACTAGACGAAGAAGACGAAGTGAGGGACAGAGCTATATACTACAGCGCGATCTTAGATACCGGAGATCAACAACTAATCAATGATTACATTGTAAATGTACCCAAACCGAACCCTGTTCTACTCGAGAAAGCTTTACGCGACCATTTAGCGACAACCCCAGATGAGCCATTTAACATTTTGACAGTCCCCGCCGAAGAAGAGAGAAAGGAAAGCAAAGAGGCTATAGTCGAAATCGAAGTTCGGAAACCAGTACAAACATCTATCGAAGAAATTTACGCGGAACAGTTAGCCAAAATTCCTGGCATTGAGCGCCTTGGACCGGTCTTCAAAACGAATGTTCCTGTTGATTTGACGGAAGCGGAAACCGAGTATAGAGTTCGTCTTCTAAAGCATGTTTATGCTCGACATGTCATTTTACAATTCGAATGCGTTAACACTCTCAGCGACCAGCTTTTAGAGCAAGTACATGTCAGGTTAGAGGTCCCACCAGAATACGACATAAAATCCATTGTTCCTTGCCAAAAACTCGCTTACGACAAACCGGACAGCGTTTTTGTTATAATCGAGTACCCTTGCGCGTTTATAGACAGCTTAGGCACCTTCGGAGCGACACTAGAATTCGTAGTACGCGATTGCGATCCCAACACAGGAATCCCGGATCCCGGTGAAGGATACGCCGACTCGTATCCTTTGGAGGAATTCGAGATGGGTTGTTCTGATCAAATTCGTGCTAGGGCAGGATCCGATGATTGGGAACAGACTTGGCAGCGAGCAGCAGATGCTCCCGAAGCGAGTGACACGTTCGTTCTTTCCCAAAATGACATAAACGAAGCTGCTAGGGCTGTTTGCGAACATCTGGGCCTTCCGAAGGGTGCTGTTGTAGGTGATGCGGTCAAAGACATTAGGGGAGGCGGTATTTTCAGGGGCGGAGCACCCGTGCTGGTTAGGGCTCGGCTAGCGGTCGCCGGTGGAGGTGTAACTATGAAGTTAGCCGCCCGATCCCCTAGGGAAGATGTGGCACAACTTTTATTGGCAGCAGTCGGTTAATTTTAGATTTAGATGTAATTAATGATTCCATGTCTTTGTATTAAAGTAGATTTTTATTTATGTTTGGAAGGCCTATCAATCTGCGAAAATAATTTGCAAGGCACCCAAACCCTGCTACTGTTTAAATAATTATGCTAATTTTTCTGTATTTTAAAACAAAGTCCTAAGTATTTATTAAAATTAAACTATTTACAGCCTCTTTTGAACTAGCGAAGAGGCGGTCAGTTAGTCCTAAAGTTGCAGAATACATCCTTTTAAGATTGCTAGACGCTCTAAAATACTTTGTAAACAAGGTCATTTTAAAATACTTAGTGGAACTCCGCAGACGTGATTAGTATCGATATTTTATGATGAAATCACATTTACACGCACGAATCGGCATTTTCTGGTATCTTTTTCTCTTACTGTCACTTAGAATTACGACTTACTAATGGAATGCAGCATTCTGGGTGTCAAAAGACAAGACAGGCTTCGAAACACCACGCTGCGTTCCAAAACGGGCATAGTGGACGTTGGCAAGATGGCTGCTAGAGTAAAATGGGATTAGGCGGGTCACGTCAGCCGCATGCACGATGACTGCTGGGCAAGTCTCCACATAATGGGTGCCGGAAGACGGATGGCGCTGCCGAGATCGGCCCAGAAATCGGCGAGACGATCTGGACGGGTACCGCGAGGGCTGGTTCGTGGAGGCACGGAAAAAGAGCACATGGAAGGAACTAGCTACTGACAGAACATGCTATTAAAAAAAATGTGGCTCTCACTTTAGTGAGTTGCAAGTCTAAGTGACAAGAAGAGCCAATCGCATGTTACAGTGCTTCCGATGCGAATGATGGTTATCTGTGCGTGTAAAGGTGTTTTTATCCTTAATATTGCTAATTTATTTTTATCCTGTACTTTTTTGATTTTTTACGAAATTATTTAATATATTTTTTATTATTGTCTTAAGGTGCCAATTTTTATTTATTTGTACTATCTAAATACTTCGCATTAGTACTTATACCATTTTGTCAACAAAATCATTTCTAGCCAGCCATTGCATAATCTGTATTGCCATTGTCAAAAATATAATAATCGCAACTAGAGTAATCAAGTATTAGTAACGTTAGAAAAGCAAGAATTATTATAGCTATTATTATTTGTTATTATTTATGGATCAATCCAAAACTGGTTCACGCGAACCCGTCAGATATTTCACAGCTTAACGTGGTTTCCGAGGCACGGAGGAAACTCGGTATGTAATGTATGGTTACCCATCCACGGACGGACCTAGGCAATCGCGGCATAGCCTTTAAGAGCGACCCTTGTGGCTGTTATTATTACCCACGAGCTTTAGAATTTGGCACAAAAATACTGAAATATCTGACAGTGTCCGCTTTACCGGTTGTCCGATGCTGCGATCCTTTACTGTGTGGTCATAATAATGCATTTAAAACTACACTATATAATTCTGGTATGAACTGTAATCAAAGAATTCAAATAAAGTACTGCATACATTAAAAATATAATAAGCATTTTTATTTAAACACCAATTTGCCATAGCATCTCGGTGTCATCCTCTCTAGCACGACCATGGATTACCTTAATTTTAATGCGGTACTTTACTTTATACATATTCATGAAAAAATGTGTACTTTATTGTACTAGCGACTTCCTTCGTGGCACTGTAACTCCCGAACCATTTGTACGATCGAGCTAAGTGAGGTCTTAAAAAATATTCAGCTCGGTCCGCAGATGGTTCTTAGCGAGTGCGATCGCGCTCACCCAGGTGCATGCATGGTCGTGCTGGAGTGGATGACACAGCATCTCGCATTAGGCAGTACAATTATAATTTTAAAAGAGCCTAGTACCTAATTACTCACAGTGCGCGAACAGCCCGCAGTTCGAGAGGTAGGGTTACGGGAGCAAGAATGAAATGTGAGTTAGGTGTTGGGGGGGTCCTGATGTCGTGGTCTTTTAGTAAGTAATTATCTTAGTCTTGTTAACGTTAGAAAGTTCCTATCAAAAGCATTAGCTATTGTGAGTAGTGCCTCTTCGGCAATTATACCCTTAGTCCTAATGTGGAGTGATGTGAAAACTATTCCGTATGAGCCGTCCTATAAAGAGCTCAAAATAAAAAAAAAATATTTCACATAGGCCTTGATGGGCACTTATAAAACGTCGACAAAAAGGTGCACGGTTCGGGTTGGTCGTTTCCTATGGAGAAGAACCGGCAAGAAACTCCATGGTTACTCTTTTCAAATCATTTGGTATTACAATTATCATGGATACAGCAGTTGTACCTAAGTATGGGGGAACAGCGTAGGCCCGACAATAAGTCGAAAGTTAATGACAAAGTTGAGGAAACTCATCGTAAAACGAAGTCTAAAATAAAAATACATAGTTCATAATTAAATCACTTTTTATTAAATCAACTGTTTACAAACAAAACTAGTTCAACAATATACTTAAACATTAAAAAATTAACAATACAGGAATCAAAACCCATGTTTAACTTACAATTACTTACTTTATTTGTCGCGTGCATCATACAAAATTACAAAAAAAGGTAAGCAGGAGACTAAGGGGGGGGGGGGGGGGGGGGTTGGCTTAAGGTTCGCGCACATTATGTCGGGCCGCAGCGGGTCGGTTCACAGCGCAAAAATGCGCTCAAATCGCTCGTATGTATTTTATATGAACTATCGCACACTGCCGCAGCGGGCCAAAATGTGCTAAGTAGGCATTTTGGGCTACGCTGCGGCCCGCTCCGCCCCGCTGCGGCTGACATAGTGTGCGCGAACCTTTATATGACGTTTCTCTCCGTCGCTTTGACGGGCAGCAAGACCGCGGCCGGCCGCGGCTCCTAGTCTTCCACGCGATACTATAAATTTCTTAATGGATAAAGCTTAAAATCGTTTGACAGTGAAACTGCCGACCCCTGCCATTCGATGTAAATTGAACCTAAATGAACTGTAATCAATACAGATTTTTTCAGAATGTTTACCTCTGATTTGATATCACTGTCCAAAATCATAATATTCTTATTTTACTTGCAATAAAGTTGTTCACGCGACGTTCGCTTTTACTATGACAAGGCCTTATAAAATTATGAAAAATAAGATTTTTTTTACACAACAATAGAGTATTTGAGCTCCTGAACAAAACAGTTTAACAGAGCTAATCGTAAACGAAATTAAACCTTATTTCTAAACTCGTGAGATTTACTTATCCTAAAAGATTTTTTTATAGATTATTCTGCTTTAATGTTTATGATATCTATGATGATAATTGTATGACACAAAGTGCGCTCGCGCACTACGCGGCAACTACCACGTCTTATCACAGGACCGGCCGCCATCTACCCATCGCACACATAACTACACACACACTACACACGCTCTCAAACTACAGGTTTCTTTTAATTAATCTTTTATTGTTCTACAGTTTTATTTTATTTTTTTGTTAATCTTATTGCATAAGATTCTGTAATATCTCCTCTTGAGAGGGCACTGGCTCCTGTAACAGAGGTCTATCACCTAGCTCAGGAGACAGGGACTTCACACACAATTTTGTAACCACTTTCTTGCGTAATAAAGATTATTGATATTGATCATTATGAAGATTATGAACGAAACTGTTCGGAAGCCCGGTTGTACGATCAAGATTTCTTTCTGTTCGACGCTACAGTGGCCAGTCATTGTCATGCCCGCGTAGTGCGACTAAGGGACTAACCACACTTATCTTATATCGTCAGCTCTGTTCAGCTTTTGTCTATAGAAAACAACGATTTTGTAAGGAGATGCGTACGCATCTGAATAGACGCGGAAAGCTGAACAGATGCGTACGTAAATGTGGTTAGTCCCTAAGGGGCCACCTTTTAGTCATATTTTTATTTGACAACTTATCTTACGTTTAGTACTTATTTTATAAGTATCAATAGTACAACATTGTTTTATTAACCACTTTACTCCATATCATATGTACACCCAACCTCGAAATTGTACCACTTTCAATTCGTGAGATGACGAGTAATAGAGAGGTATGGATGACCCCAAAAAAATCAAATATTATTTTTTACTATTAAATAAGCAAATTAGTATACAGGGTGGAAGGAACACCGACGCTAAAACGGTTACCACGTATTCAGTACATCATTCTGAGCCCCCACATAGAAATTTATCGTCGGTTATAAAAAAAAGCAGCTGTTTCCTACAAAACTTCAATCAATATCTACGGTCAAAATGTATGGAACAGCTGATTTTTATTTAAATTACCAAATACCCGAGCAGAGCTCCATTGCTAAACTACTTGAGGTAAGAGCTGTAGAACGATGATAACTTAGATTAAATCTGTCACATCGGTTTTAAGCAAAATTAGACTTGCGAGTAATACTAAAAAAATAAAAGGTGGTAAAATATTGCTTACGCACATAACAAAATATTTTCAATTAGTACTTTCTAAGCTTAAAATTATGATATTCTTTCAATCACAGAGGAAGGAATGTCTTATTCTAAATTATCGTAATACGCTTAGTTTTGGTGGAACAAATTAAGAAATTAGAAATTATTGTTTTTTTTTTTTTTTTATTTACTTCTAATTTGACAACCGAACACCACAAAATAACAGCTAAACAGGGTGTTAAAATGCCTCCCTTATCCGTCATCTAAGCATTATATGCATCTAAACTAATAATATAAAGGCGCTCTCTCACAGGGAGCGTCTCATCTGCCTAGCCTTTTCCCAACTATGTTGAGGTCGGCTTCCAGTCTAACCGGATGCAACTGAATACCAGTATTTTACATGGAGCGACTGTATATCTGACTTTTGAAACCTAGTTAGTACTGGGTAATATGATTTCCCTTGGTAAGACTGGTTGTCAGACTCTTCGGGTCATCTGTAACGACTGTCAAAGATCACCATAAAAAATGTAGCAGTCAAAATTTCAGGAAATTTATTCTATGATACAAATAAAAAGCATTTCACCGTAGATAAAACTAATTGAAACACTTCCTAAAACAGTATGGTAATTAATGTGCACATAATGTGTAACATGCTTTTAATACATTGGTTATTTTAATTTGTTTAGTCCCTTTATTTTAGCAAAGCCCTGAATTTTTTAATGTTATAATTCTAAACAAAATTAAATAGCGATAAACTTACAATAATTACAACATATTTTTAGATACCAATTTAAATCTAAACAGTGAAAATATAATACTAAGGCTCTTGAGTTATTAAATTAGTTTGCTGTAAGAAAACCCAATTCTAGGTTAACTAAGCTCGCCATTGTACATAAGCTATACACCGTGACTTTATCCAATTACTACTATACATCCATAAAAAAAAAATAGGTATTTATGAGATTTTAATTATTTAAAATATATATATTATTCAGTATTATGACGCATGACGTAGTTAAAACACCCTGTTGCGAGCGATGATCTGATACTGGACTCGAGCACTGGGTAGGTATGTGCTCCTGTTTGACACATAAACATCATTGACAGAATTTTTCATAAATTTATTCTAATGAAGTATTTATTTTTCTTTGTACCTATTACGGTAATTTAAAAAAAAATCGCGCCTAGGGTTATTTTATGTCGGGTACATTGAGTGGACCAGCTTTGTAAGACGACTAAAAATTCACGGTGTATTATTGCAATTTGTATGTACCTGTACCTATATTTGTTATTATTTGTGCAATAAAGAATAAGTAGCATGCGCATGAGCTGAAATGGGTTTGATGGCTTCCTGCTACCCTGGGGAGACCGCTTTAAGGGTCTTACGAAATACGTTAACATGAGGTTCACAATAGTTCTATGCAGACACCAGTACGCACCTTAGACTGCGACCTTCCAGCTGCCGTTCCTGATGATGAAGACGATGGTGTTGGATGACGATGAATCTAATGGCTTAATCAAAGTTCACTCAAGGTGCGCGTTGGTTGGTAGGCCACGAAGTGATAGAACAATGTTCTCACGGTGGCGGATTCGGTCGTTCTAACAGTCGCGCGCTCCGTACACATTTTGACTTTTTGAAAATCGGCCAGTCAAGGTGACCAAAGACAACCTCGTGCTGTCACTCTAGGTTTTGATTAGTACGTACGCGCATGACAATTGGAAATATTGGCGTCTCGTTACTGCTGTGTGCACATACGTACGTGAACCTCGATTCTTTGAATACGTTTCGTTATGGTAATGGGACATGCCGCCCACAAAAATACCAATGACATTTTCCGATTAGATGATCTACAAATGACAGCCGGGACCAACTCGGTATGTAATGGGTGGTCACCTATCCACGAACCAATCTAGGCATAGATTGGTTCGTGGATAGGTGACCACCAACAAGCACAGCTTGACTTACAGATCGACCCGAGTGGCTGTTATTATCTGACCTCCACAACCCAGGTAGTATTGGGTAATACGATATCCCTTGGAAAAACTGGTTGTCAGACTTTCGGGCCACTGACTACCTGTAACGACTGTCAAAGATCTACGAATGACAGCCGGGACCAACGGCTTAACGTGCTTTCCGAGGCACGGAGGAAACTCGGTATGTTATGATGATCACCCATAGTTGGGACAAGGCTAAGCAGATGATATTAATTGCCGGAGCTGTAGTTTTTTTTTTAACTTAACATTCTAATAAAAGTAAGTATTACATCCGAGGGTTTTATATAAGGACTAGTACTTAATGAATAGGCCAGACTATTTTTTCTATAACTATTATAACTAGAAAACGAAATATTAACTTTTTTTTTTTTTTTTTTTTTTTTTTTTCAAAGTAAACAATAAACATGGTAAATATCCCGTTTTCTAGTTGTAGTAACAATGTTAGTTACCACGATAGTTTAAAATCTTATATCTTTTCTATATTTTAAACAAACTATGGTATATGAGGTAAATGACCCGTTTGCAACTTAAAAGTCATAAAATACTTTATTTTATATCGACTGCAATGACGCAACCAAAGACAACGTTTTACGCTTTTAATACATTCTACAAGACCAAATTTATTTTTCGGCGAAATTAACCACACGTGTCGAAAAAAAAACATTATTGATTTGATGATTTTTTTTCCGGATTTAATGTTCGCTTGTAGTTACACTATACCTGACAAGTCGGAGTTTCGCTAGCTAAATTAATTTGACCCTGAATAATAGACACATAACTGGACATTCCTTTTGTCTTTTCTTTTACTTACAAAATTGTATTTCGACTGTAAAAGTCTATATAAGGTGACTGGTGCTTAAACACGTGATTATACTCATGATAACAAACAACTTTCCCAAAGAAACATTTTTTTATACTGATTTATTATCACAATAACACAACAGCCGTATAAAATTCGCGCGCGCGCCTTCGACCTATCAGCTGTTAGCCGCGTGACGCCGTTTTGTCTCATTACTATTGTACCGTTCAGTAATTACCAGTCACCCTATATACTATCCCTATAACTAAAATAAACATAATATCACGCCTGAAAACCCTAAACGGTTCGGCAGAGGTGTACTCTAATGGTAAACCCACGTTTCGCCAGTTATGTTTAAGTCCCATGTAATAGGGGCGAGCCTATGGCCAACAACGAGGCACAAATTCAGACTACGTAGCTGCTACTGAGAAATTCCTCACTTTGCTCGGAATCGAACGAAAGGTGCCGTGTTCAGCAGTCGCGCATGCGACCACTGTACCAACGACGCATAGTTAAACTAACTGATGATTATTTTAACTTTCGGAAACAATTTATCCATTTACATCTTACATCTCTTTTATTCATGTTTTTATGAATAAAAGAACTAAAATCGATCATTTTTGGCACATTTTATGGTAAAACTTAATACCCAATTAATCCTATCTTATTCAAAAATATTAAAATATCTTATACTTGAGTTTAAAGCTTCTGCATTGATAGAGAGAGCTTCAAAATCCCCTATGGTAGTTGTAACTATGATTTTCAATGCACTTTCCAGTATAAGGCTTTGCTCCAAGCATTTCACTACGATTTGTCTGAAAATAAAAGAAAATATATTCAACATAACATCACGGTAGTAATCCCCGAAGGGTTAGGCAGAGGTGTATCTATTAGTACACCCACATTTAGCCAGTTATATTTTAAATTTTTAAAACCCAATGAAACTTTGCCCGACTCGGGAATCGAACCCATGATGTCATGTTCAGCAGTCGCGCTTGCGACCACTGAACTAAAACACTACTAACGACGCAGTCTTAAAAACAAAAGTATATGTCGGATCCGGTCGTTAGTATGGACATAAAATGAATCGCAAGTGCGCTGGTGGTGACGTCACGAGACCTACTTATAAGTCTACCCACGCCACAGCGTGCTTCTATAGAGCCCTAATTTGGACGCGGCGGAATTGAGACGTCTTGGAACTGTACCCGATTCATTGTGCTTCGTCTTATTGTGTTAAGTTGTAATCTCAAGTAATTTGTTAGTTAGCACGAAACCCTTCGTCTGCACACATGATGTACGAGCCTAACGGAGTAAATCCCGCCATATATTTATATTATGGGCTGCTACAGAAAATGGGAAACTGAACTTTAATATATGGGCAGTAAAGTTATTTTTTCCGGAAACACAAATTGAGAACTAAACTGCGAATCCTTACCTATATCGCGTTGCCCTCTTGTCTGTGGTCGCCTCGACGCCCGCGTGTCTTAATAACCTCTTTAATACCGTGTCTTCTGCCGATTCTCTTTGGATTATACTGAAACATTAATATTATTTCATGTCAATAGTATTTCGGGAAATCGCCAAGCCGTTGTTCGACTCTTCACGCGACCAGAAGGCGAATTTATTTTTTGGCCATAGAATCAGCATTGGCATCCAACGTGGCAACGTTGCCAGCCTTCCGGGCACTTTTCCTGTTGACAGCGATGTGGACGAATTTTTTGACACCCTGTAAGCTTTTTGTTACTTGTATGACATACTTTTATTACTATTTTAGTTTTTTTTTTTTTTGTAAATAATGTAAATAAAAGAATTATTTCATGATAATCTATAAGGAGAAATCAATACTACTTATTACGTCTAGAGTTTCGCTCGCTAATTTATTTTGAGTTGGTCTACGCAAATATGTAAATAGATAAAGTTTGGATGGAGAGGTAAATTATCACCAAAACTACTTAATCCCTATATTGTCCCACTGCAGGGCATAGGCCTCCCATCCTTCCACATTTCGCGGTCTAGTGCGATTGTAGGCCAATCCTTTGCGAAAGAGTCCAGCTCATCCCGCCATCTCCTTCTGGGCCTGCCACGTTGTCGTTTCCTGCTATTTGGTATCCACTGAGTGGTATTTTTTGCCCATTGCTCCTCCGACATGCGGCACACGTGACCAGCCCAGTTCCACTTCAACCTAGCAGCTGTAAGGCCAGCATCAGCTATTTGAGTTTTGGAGCGAAGTATGGAGTTTGTAATGCGGTGGGTAAGTTTGACACCCAGTGTACTTCGCTCCATAGCTAGTTGGCAGACTCCAAGTGCGGACTTTTGACTACTTATCCGATTAAAAAAAAACTTTTAACCAATTTTTTTAATAGACATTCAGGATCACAACATCCACGTGATCAAAGCTGCGAGTACAGCTCATCATCTGCCTAGCCTTTTCCCAACTATTTTCGGGTCGACTTCCAGTATATCCGGCTGCAGCTGAATTACCAGTATTTGAGATCTGGGTGGTCGCCCATCCACGGACTAACATAGGCAAGTGAGACTTAACCTGAAGATCGACCCGAGCGGCTGTTATTATTAAGACTGCTACGAGCTCGTCGCGAGCACAGCTAGTATAAATAGGAGTTAATAAGGTCATACAAACCATTTTAACTGTTGTATGATAGCCACCAAGTCTTCCAAAGTCTTGCTTGCTTGATGATGTAAAACATTCATTCTTCTCTCAGACCATTCAGTCTCATGGATTTCTTCAATGAAATTAGTACTGAAAATATTGAAAGAGTTTTGTAATTTGACGCCTGTATTTAGTGGTAAGGGATATTAGTAAGGAATGAATGAAAGGCAATTGCATGTGGCTGCGATGAGAATGCTAAGGCGCGAATTATATAGATACTGCGTAAGGTGAAGGCGCGGCGCAGGCATGATGCCGCTTCGAAACGTTTTTATACATAATGTACGTAGGCGACGTGTAGTAAATTACTCTCAAGCTGCGCAGCGCAGGCACGCCGTTCTTTCGTTTCGTTATAAATTCCGCGCCTGCGCTGCGCCTTCACCTTACGCCGTTTCTATATAAATCGCGCCTAAGGGGGACGTGTGGTGTTACGCGAATAGATAAAAAAATAAATGAGTCCATAAGAGGAAGTCTGAAAGTGGCGCCGGTTGCCAAGCCACAATTTCACCCACCATTTGTCACACATTTGTGTCGATAAGCGTACAGGGCACGCGGTTGCTTGTCACGTGTATGTGACAATGGCGTTCAAACGGTTAAGCCCATGTAATAGGGGGCGAGACTATTGTCATCAACCGGGCACAAATCAAGACTCCATGGCTGCTACTGAGAAATTTCTGATGGAAAAATCCAATATCACTTTTGGCCGACCTGGGAATCGAACCCTCAGGACCTCATGCTCGGCAGTCGCGCCTGCTATCACTAAAAAAAAGAAAAAAATTGAGAAAAATACTTACACAAACGAATGAATCGCTTTGAACGTAGTACTCAATTCGTGAAGAAAAATCTTGATCATTGAATGAGCGTACGTACTATCATTTTCAAATCCAGAATCGTTAGTACTACAATCCTGACCAATTTCAGCCGTTTTTTCAAAAGTTTGAGATTCGGAATTATCCAAATAAGTACCGGAATCGTAATTAGGTTTTTCGGAAATGTCCATTCGAGTTTCGGAATTATCATTTCCAATAAAACTGTCTGCTTTTTCGGTGTATGTCTCGCTTTCAATTTCGTTACTATTTTTTTCTTGAATATGAGCATGACAATTGTTATTTTCTGTTAGAGAATTACAGTTACAATTTTCTGAATTATTTTTGTTAATAGAATTTTCTGTATTTTTAGATTCGGGACTAACGGAAGGCGTTATAAAAAGATCGTCTATTGTACAAATAGTATTCGTTAATCCAAAGTTATTTTCGTCAAAGTTAGTAATTACTTCAGATTTTTTATTTTTTTCGGATATGATGTCAAAATCGACATTTTCATTGATAGAGGGTTCATGGATTTCGGAATAATCTAATAAGTCTAAATCAATAGGTTCTCTATTATTTATTTTGTTTTTAAATTCATCTATCAATTTGATATTTCTTAAGATTTTCGGTCCATCTTTTTCCGCATTTTCTTTTAGAAAACTGTTCACATGCGTAGTATAGTTCAAATCTTCTTTAGCTTTCGATTTGACATTTTTTTCGTGCTCTATATTGTCAGTAAGTGTCTTCATTGGTACATCTTTTTCTTTATCAGTCAATATTTCATTTAATTCAGAATCATTGTGACTATTTTCATTTTTACCAACACTGATTAATTTTGTGCTTGTTTCATTATTTGTTTTAATAGTTACTGTTTTGTCTGGTTTAGTGATTTGATTGTTTTCAAGTAATCTTATAACTTTTGAACCATCTTTACTTCTAGTGGCCGAATTATTTTCTATAGTATTTTTAGAGAGAGTCATAGTTTTTCTTCTATCTAATTTTAACAAACTTAAATTTTTCCCACAGGTTCTTACTACTTTGAAGTCTGTGTGCTGAAAGGTAGGAAAAAAAAATAAGAAAAAGATTAATTTACTTAACACTTCTTACCTAGCTTAATCAGCCTATAATGTTCCCACTGCTGGGACATACGGCCTCCCCTCTATCAGAGGGAATGGGCTATAATCCACCACGCGAGCCCAGTGCGGGTTGGTAGATGTCTCATGTCTTCGAATTTTTGGTTCTAGGACATGCCGGTTTCCTCACGATGTTCTCAGAGCAGTGGTGATAAAATAAATTACACAAAGTAATGCGCCTGCCAGGGTTCGAACCCACGACTTACTGTTCGTAGGAATGGGCCGCCACCACTAGGCCACTGCAGCTCTCACACTTCATACCTACTTGAGGTTTATTCAAGCATACATCGCAGTGGCATCGCCGCGCAACAGCCATGGCTGACAACAGCCAAACCAGTTTCTAATAGGTGTAAAAGACCCTCCACGAAGCCACTTGTTCTCCTCGTCATTCATCATCTGCCTAGCCCTTTCCTAACTATGTTGGGGTCGGCTTCCAGTCTAACCGGATGCAGCTGGATATCAGTAATTTTCATGAAGCGACTGCCTATCTGACCTCTACAACCCAGTTAGTACTGGATAACACGATACCCCTTGATAAGACTGGTTGTCAGACTTTCGGGCCACTGACTACCTGTAACGGCTGTCAAAGATCTACAAATGACAGCCGGGACCAACGGCTTAACGTGCTTTCCGGGGCACGGGGGAAACTCGGTATGTAATAGGTCCCATCCACGGACCAACCTAGGCAAGCACGTCTTAACGTAGCGAGCGGCTGTTATTATTTAGCCACGAGTTCCTCTACTTTATGCACATTTAGTTTTTTTCCTAAAAATCAAAATGAAAATGAAAATATTTTATTTCACATAGGCCTAGATGGGCACTAAAAACGTCGACAAAAAGGTGCACGGTTCGGGTTGGTCGTTTCTTATGGAGAAGAACCGGCAAGAAACTACATGGTTCCAAGGGTCCTATCCTGCTCTGTCCCACTCCTGGGCGAAGGCCTCCCTCCACTCTTTCCATTTCTCGCGAACCAGCGCGTCCCCCTTCCAGTTCGGACGGAACTTGTCCAGTTCGTCCCGCCATCTCCTTCATGGCCTACCGCGACCCAGCCTCACTGTCCCAGGGCACCAGTTTCCCGCTAATTTAGCCCACAGTTGGTCCGGCATGCGGCAGACATGTCCTGCCCAGTCCCATTTGAGTTGGGCAGCCTTTAGAGCCACGTCAGATATATCGCACATCCTCTAAAAAACTGTCATAACACAAAAATAGCAGTTTTGAGATAGACGCATTTAAAGATTTTTGTGTTCTTAACGATGCCTTGCGCCAAAAACTTTTGCTTGTGCAATTTGGCGACTTACGAGGGCGGGTCAATAAGTCCGTGACTTTTGGAATAAAACACAGATTTTTTGATAAAAAAATAATTTTATTTTTCAACGTAGTCTCCCTTGAGCGCTATACACTTTGTCCAACGCTTCTCCAATTTTTTTATCCCTTCCAAAAAAAATGATTTGTCGAGGTCCTCAAAATAGGCCTTTGTTTGCGAGATGACTTCATCATTGGAGTCAAATCTTTTTCCACCAAGCCATTTCTTCAGGTTTGGGAACAAGAAGTAGTCGCTCGGAGCCAAATCTGGAGAATAGGGTGGATGAGGGAGCAATTCATAGCCCAATTCATGGATTTTTGCCATGGCAACTGCACATGTGTGCACCCTTGCATTGTCTTGGTGGAAAATAACTTTTTTCTTGGCCAAATGAGGTCGGTTTTTTTTCAAATCGTCATTGAATCGGTCCAATAAGTTGGCATAATATTCCCCATTGATTGTTCTTCCCTTTTGAAGGTAGTCAATGTGGATTATCCCGCGTGCATCCCAAAAAACAGTCGCCATAACTTTATTGGCTGACAAACCCACCTTGGCCTTCTTTGGCGCCGATTCACCCTTAGAAACCCACTGTTTTGACTGTTGTTTGGTTTCTGGTGTGTTGTGATGGATCCATGTTTCGTCCACGGTTACAAAACGGCGCAAAAACTCCTCCATATTGCGATTAAACAACGCCAAAGCTTCCTGTGAAGTTGTTACACGATTGCGTTTGTGGTCGACTGTGAGCAAACGCGGCACCCATCTTGCGGAAAGCTTTCTCATGCCCAAGTGATCATTCAAAATTGAAACCACTGAGCCATGCGAGATCCCTACGGCTTCCACAATCTCTCGCACTTTCAATCTTCGGTCGGTCAACACCATATCGTGAATTTTTTCGATTGTTTCGGGTGTAGAGACCTCAACTGGGCGTCCAGGACGTTCGGCATCTTCAGTGCTTGTACGGCCACAACGAAATTCAGTAAACCACTTTTTTACCATTGAAATCGATGGTGCAGAGTCCCCATAGTATTTATCAAGCTTAGCCTTGGTCTCGGTAATGGTTTTTTTTCGCAAGAAATAATGCTTAATAAGCACACGAAATTCACTTTTTTCCATTTTCTCCTCAAATTAGTGAGTAGTCTGATAAAAATAGCTGTCAAACACAAACTAACTGACGCAGCAAGTTTAAATTTTGACAGGAGTCAACTGACAGATGCCTGTTGACAGGAGCAGTGTTGCTGTTTCAGTAAAGAGGTCAGAAATTCAAAAAGTCACGGACTTATTGACCCGCCCTCGTATTTTGGTATACTTATGGCAGTATTTTTTTCAATTATAGAGCAAGGACAATTAAAGTCGAGTAGGGTATTATCTAAAAATCTACAATTTTTGTGTTATGTCAGTTTTTTAGAGGACGTGCGATATTTGTTTTGGAGTGAAGTATTGTGTTTCGAAAACGATCCGTTAGTTTAACACCTAGTACACTGCGCTCCATTGCTCTTTGGCAAGCCTTGAGTTTAGACTTCTGGGTGTTAGTCAAATACTAAGCTGATAAATTACAAAAGAACTTACATTTTCAATCTTATGGGTGCTACGGTCGTCCACATCCTCCTTATATGTCGCCCATTGTTCGAAATGTTTCTTTAGATAGTCTACTACATATGATCTCTTTTTCAGGACTGAAAATATTTTAAAATAACATCACACCTGTTTTATCTAGAGGGTTAGGCAGAGGTTCACTATAGTGGAAATTTCACTAGTTATGTTTGAGTTCCCTGTGATAGAATAGAGGGGTGTAACAAGGCCCTTAACGAAGCCGAAAGGCACCTGTTCTCGCCGTCATTGCGATAATTGTTTTGTTCTCTCGAAGTTTTTTTTAAAAAACATGTTTTTAATGTAAGAGTCTTTACTATAAACACCTCCATGACCCCCGTACTATTATTATTATTATTAATCATTTTATTTCAGATAACACCAATCCATACAATCACAAATTATATCAAAACGATGAAAAAAAGAAATACAAAACAATAAATTAAATTATTATGAAAAAATACAGAGAAATAAATTAAATTAAATTATTACAATTATTATAATACGTATTGTGTTAGTAAAACCTATTTCAATGTATCCATCAGCACAATGTTTTGAGTGCGTTACATTGAGTACTACTGCACAACGCGATTTATCACCCCAAGAAAAAAAGCCGTTTCCCAGTAATAATTTTTGCATAGTTACTTAGTTTGATGTACAGATTCATTGGTTGACGGCTTCGTTAAGGGTCTTGTTACACCCTGTCAATAAGAACTCGCTTATGACCGCGGCTTCGCCAGCGTTGTGTTCGGGAGTTGCCTACGGGATCGTACTTCAGGGATAAAAAGTATCCTATGTGTTAATCCAGGTTATAAAGTACCTGTGACCCATGGTATAATAATGTACTTCGCCTGGTATTCTCTTCCCGTGACAGCTGGGTCACGTGATTGGCCCAAGAATACGACATCGGTTGCGATGCTGTCGATGTGTTGCCACGGTGTGTGATTGAATTACCCGAGGAAAATGCATTTTTTAACTTAACAAAGCAATTATGAACTAATAATTCAATATGTAAATTAATTTAAGACTAAATAGATGAATCACGCGAGTTAGTGATTAGTTAAGGTAGTTAGTAATTAATTTTATTTTCATTCACTAAATGAGAGTCCCTAAATTTACTGAAAAAGACAATCAATGGTACCACTTATCGTGATGTAGTCTTGGGCCATCGTGGGAAGAGAATACCAGGCGAAGTATATTTTTATATCATGCCGTGACCCAAATTTCATCCAATTCCGTTCAGTAGTTTCTGCTTGAAAGAGTAACAAACATCCATACAACATCACCAACTTTCGCATCTTTACAAAGTCGCTCCCGCTGTCTGTACGCTTAGATCTACAAAACTACGCAACGGATTTTGATGCAGTTTTCAGCAATAGATAGAGTGATTCAAGAGGAAGGTTTATATGTATATTGCACCCGTGCGAAACCGGGGCGGGTTGCTAGTTTATAATCATCATCTGCCTAGCCTTTTTCCCAACTATGTTGGGGTCGGCTTCCAGTCTAACCGGATGCAGCTGAATACCAGTATTTTACATGGAGCGACTGTCTATCTGACCTCCACAACCCAGTTAATACTGGGTAATACGATACCCCTTGGAAAGACTGGTTGTGACTGGTTGCTAGTTTATAATATTAGTAGGATACTCACACGGAGGTCGCATTTCCTCTTGGTCCTGGTCAATTTCTGTGCAACCTACAGAAGGAGATTTCACCAAATCTGGGTTCACTTCCTTAATGTTACTCTCCAAGTTGGTCTGTAAGGCGCTCAGACGTAACTCAGCCTCTTTGAGTTCTTCATTTTCCGGGAGAATGTTCTAGAAAATAAATAAGTCTCAATAGAAAGATTGTTTATTTATTTAATTATAATGGTTGTTTACAACCAATTACACAGTAACTAAAGTTTTAAAAATAAAAGAGACAATTATAAGACATTATAAAGCAAAATTTGAAGTCATCAAATTAGCACTTGTTCACCCCGTCATTGCGATATTTTTTTTTGTTTTGGAATATCAGGTATATTGTAGTAACCTTGTAGTTACGGGGTTTGGGGGTCAAAGTTCCAACTTTTTTTTATAATACAAATGTTATAACTTTACTTTAAACACACTCACGACCCCGGCACTATTCAATGCATTCATCAGCACAAAGTTTTGAGTGTGTTACATTGAGTCCGAGTGTAAAACGTGATATTTCACTCAAAAAAAAGTCGTTTCCCAGAAATATTTTTGCGTGGAGTTACTTAGCTTGATATACAGAATGCTTGATTGACGGCTTCGTGAAGGGTCCGTTTACACCTTGTATTAATAGAACATAAATTACCTTTAAGGCCAGAACTAGTAGCACACCATATCCAAATATTTTCATAAAATCTTCCGGCGCCATAGACAATTTCATTTTACCTGAAAAAAAAAAACATTTTTTTCAGAAAATCTTAACAAAATGGACCCATGGATTATTACAACCAAAATCAAAGCATTTATTTCAAGTAGGCCAATTACAGGCACTTTTGAATTGTCGAAACAAAGACAACAATAAAATGAAGCTACAGTCCCTGTCACAAGGCATAATAACTGTGAAAGTACTGTAGTTGCCCATTCCAAAGCGTAGATCTCTATGGAGAAGAATGGGCAAGAAATTCCATGGACACTCTTTTAACTTCCGGCTAAGTCCTGGATAACTTAGCAGATAGAATAGTCAGCATCCTCTCAATGAGAGGAAAAATGGGCTAAAATCCACCACGCGGGCCCAGTGCGGATTCGTAGATGTCACATGTCTGCGAATTTTTGGTTCTAGGACATGCTGGCGTCCTCACGATGGTTTCCTTCACCGTTTTGGGAGCAGTGGTGATGAAAGAAATTACACAAAGTAATGCGGCGACATTGTTGCTTCGGGGGTTTGGAGAACAGGGTGTAAAGTTCTTCATCCCCCCATAGAAAAGGGAGGATCCTCCGACCAGACGGGTGTTATGTCTGGTGGGCTCCTGCCAGATGGTTGTCATCGGGTACTCCTATTCACCGTGACTTTTTAATCGTCTTACAAAGGTCGTCCACTCAATGTACCCGACATAAAATAGCTCTAGATGCGATTTTTTTTTATCTTCCATAATAGGTACAAAGAAAAAATAGAATAAAATATTAAAATCCTGTTAATGATTTTTACGTGTCATACGGGAGAATATTACCTACCCAGGGGCTGCAGTCTCGACATAGATAGCGACAAAAATCGGTCGTTAAGTCATAACGATGTCAAATTTCTTTAATAGATTTTCAACTTTATTTCGAAACCTTAAGGTTGAAAATCTATTAAAGAAATTTGACATCGTTATGACTTAACGACCGATTTTTGTCGCTATCTATGTCGAGACTGCAGCCCCAGCTCTCGAGTCCAGTAGATCATCGCTCGCAACAGGGTGTTTTAACTACGTCATACTAAATAATATTATTATTTTAAAATTTATTAAAATATCATAAATACCTATTTTTTTTTTATGAATGTTTAGTATTAGATACATGAAGTGGGCTGCCGTTGTAAGACGACTAAAAAGTCACGGTGTATAGTCACTTGCGCGATGTAGAATTTCGGCGTATTTCGATGTTTAGTTCATAGATGGCGCTGTAGTACTTTTTGTTCTATACCGTATACTTTGTACCAAAAAAAATACACGTGATTTTGGGTGGGAGGAGGGAGGGGTAGTCTAAAACTTCACCACGAATCACCATGGGGGAGGTGGGGATTAAAAATTTGCTAAAAAACATCACGTGATTAATGGTCGACCCCTAAAACAAAATGTTCTTACCTTGAACACAAATCATACAATGCTCTAGTAATTGTGATAGTTTATTGGTGATATCTCTTATTCTTGTATGACTGTCATACAACATTTTAATACAATTTAATGTGTCCTTCATTGTTAATGGCGCTACAGTATTTTTCATACAGACGTTGTTTTTCTGTAAATAAAAATATAATTATTAGAAATATTAATAACATCACACTAGTAATCCCAGAGGGGTTAAGCAGAGATGTACAGTGAACACCCACATTTATTCAGTTTTGTTTGAGTTCCATGTAATAGGGGGCGAGCCTATTGCCATCAACCGGGCGCAAATTCAGACTTCGGGTTGATACTGCGAAATTCTTGACAGAAAAACCTAATTTTACTTTGCCTGACCCGAAGATCGAACCCACGGCCTCCTGATCAGAAGCAGCGCTAGCGTCCAACAAAGCAACCCAACAGACGTCGTCCTGTTCTTTCTCGATATCGACAACAGCACCACCTAATTAATCTAACTACAAGACGTAAATGAACCTTTCACATATCCGTCAACCAAGCATTCTGTACATCAAACTAAGTAACCCTACGCAAAAATTATTGCTGGGAAACTACTTTTTTTTTTTGGGGTGAAAACCACGATTTACGGTAAAACCCAATCCTTTATGGTGATGGCTGCATTGAATAGTAAACGGATCATGGGGGTTTTTTTTTTAATTTGTAAAAAAGTTGGAACTTTGACTCCAATATCTCCGTAACTAGAAGGTTCCCAGGTATGGTCCAGAACAAAAGAATGATCGCAAGGACAGGGAGAACAAATGCATATCGGCTTCGTTAAGGGTACTTTTACAGCTTTTATACTTAAAAGTCACCAAGGTGACACATGTACCATCACGCTCACTGGAGGTCGACCTGTTTTCAATTTTATTACTCAGAGCATAAGGGTGAAAAGTGATCCACCGTCAGTGAACACGAACATGAGTTGCCATGGCTGACTTGGAAGTCTTTAAATAGACTCCGGACCCAGGTTGGTCGCAGCAAGGAAAACCTTGCTCAGGTGGAGATTCATTAACGACTCTGCCCTGCAGTGTAAATGTGGTGCTGTTCTACGAACGATGGGGCACTTAATATCGTGTCCTGCGTGTCCTGTTGTTTGTTCACTACAGGAACTGATGGACACTACTGAAAGCGCCAAACTAGTAGCTCAGTTCTGGGCTGACACAATTTAGATTGCCATCGACACGTTAAGAAGAAGTGAACTCGCTAGTACAAGAAAAACATCAAAATCGGTGAAGCTGTTTCTGAGATGAATAACGATCACACATACCGGAGTATTATTTACAAAGATGGTAATTTAAAGCGTTGTAGCGACATTACAAACACGTCAATACCCCTATAGCAAAATCTAAAACAAAAATAAGTATACAGGGAAGACATACCGCTAAAATATTAAACAAAGCTTCTTCCATAATCTGCATATAACAGCAAATGCATTCATCAAGCCTTGTCTTTATTTTCGCCATCATATTCTTACTTTTTATACAGAACCTCTTTAGATTCTCGTCTACGGGATCTATGTTCGTTCGCCTTCCAATTTTGTCATTCGCTGTCGGACTTTCGGCTTGAACGGACGTATTTCGTGTTACATTCTTGATAGGTAAAAGTTTAGGTATTTTAAATATTCCTGTACTGTCTTTGGTATTCGTAGTAATATTTTCAAATTGAGTTTTCGTTGTCGAATCATTATTAACGGTATTGATGATTTTATTTATTCGTGACTGTGAAGGGTTTAATGTTCTGCTGTCTCTGGTAGCTCCAAATGGTTCTTGTCGTAATGATAAAGTATTCATAGAATTATCTGGTTTCGACTTTGGTTCGAAAAGTTTTAAATTTGTAATCGGAATAGAGCAAAATAATTTTTCTGTGTTTTCAAAATTATACTCCAAAGAATCATTTTGAAATTCATTAATGTCGAGATTTGGTTTCCAAACTTTTTCATTAGGTATTGTCTTTCTGAAATTGTGTGTATTAAAAACAGAAGTAGGATTCTGGATCCGATTTTCGAAGTTACCAAAACCGTTTTCTTTGACATTTTGGGGTAGAAACGGATTTCTGCCCGCATTTCGAGGTTTTAACACACTTTTATCTTTTAATTTCAAACTTGATACTTCACTACTAATATCCGAGGTTCCGTCGCTATCAGGTCTTGTCATATTTTCAATATTTTTCATACATTTCGGTTTAGTAACATTAATCAATTTATCGCTGTTGCTGTTATCCGTCCCGCTATCACTACTCAAAAACAGTTGTTTTTTGACTGCACTCCTAATATCGAATAAACCAAAATTCTGGTTATACTGTTTTTTTTCTTGTACATCATTTCTCGATGTTACTGTCATAGTTTTCTCCTGTGACGTAATTTCCGGTTTATTGTTTAAGTTACTGAATAGACTTAAATTCTGTTGAAATAGATTTTTGGTGCCCATGTCATTATTCGAGTTGTTAATTTGGATATTTTTGAATTCTGATGTAGTATAAGGTTTGATATCGACCATATATTTTAATTCGTTCAGTTTATAAGACGGTATGTTTTGTAATGTAGCTCTGATTTGAAGGTGTGGGTCATTCGTTATTAGGATCTGAAAAAGAAAGTTGGGTTTCACATAATTCAATTCAATTCAATTTATTTAATTCAGATTAAGTTGTCCATATAGTGTTAGTAAAATACATAAAAAACTTACAAACTATGTTAGTAATACATGAGGAACTATTTCACATGGATTTGTATCCAATCTATGATTTGATTCCCAGCTGCTAGTTAACTATTGTTAACTTTTTATTTTGTTCTACATTTTTTGTGTAGTAAGCAACGACTTATTGTCTGGCCTATGTCCCTCCATACTTAAGTACAAATGCTGTATCCATGATAATATTGTAATACCAAATGATTTGAAAAGAGTAACCATGGACTTTCTTGCCGGTTCTTCTCAATAGGAAACGACCAACCCGAACCGTGCACCTTTTTGTCGACGTTTTATAAGTGCCCATCAAGGCCTATGTGAAAAAAAAGATTTTGATTGCCTCCATATAGGATAAAACTCACTCCTTGCTTGTTCCTTGCTTGGTATCGAACCCAGGATTTTCAGCAGTTGCTGATGATGCTTAGGAGTAAGGACTCAATCCACAGATAAAAACAGTCAAACACCTATTCATGTGAAAAAAAAAACTAAGATTTCAGAAGGACCAGTGGCGAAGGTTCCGTACAACTCGATTCCGACCGGATTCCCTTTGAAAAACGGCAGTCAGTATTCTATAGACAAATAATATAATCACATTAAAGATAAAAAAAAATTAACAAAAATTGACCCTTCGCTACTGCTAACTGCCGTCCATATAAACACTACACACACCCACAACACCCACTCCCACAACACTCACAATCACCTCAAAATACACACACAAACACAACACACATCAAACCAACTGTTTTTTTGAAAATTCATTTTTATAAACAAATTTGATTTATTATTTCTGGACGCAGAAAGCGATAAACTGAATTGTGAATTGTTAATATCGCTTATAATACTGGGAAGAGAACTGTGACTTGAAATACAGGCTTAGCCTAGCTCAGGCACAGCTGCTCATATTACTCTTTGTGCTTATTCCTAACTACACTTAAATATTGTTCAATATGTTAAATCTTTAAGGAGCAATAAATAAACTTAAACTTAAACTTAACTACTATTTATGCGTATTATTTAAGTTACAGTGGAAACAACTTTATTTATTTATTATTATTATTTATTTATTTAACACTTCAAGCACAGAAGTACAGAGGCGGACTTAATGCTTAAACTTTATGTGTGAGCACTAAAGTTACTTTTCCCGAATCAAATAAATGATATTCGGAGCTCAGTTAACAATCACTTACCACATAATAGTTTTTATTAACAGCTTTCATGCAGCATTGAAGAATACTCTCGGTAGTCACTTCCAGGCTACCACTGTCTAAGGTTCGAGGTTCGACTGTGGACAAAATTATTTAGCAAATAACCCCAATTCATCATCTGCCTAGCCTTTTCCCATTGTTGGGAACAGGCTAGACAGATGATGAATTGGTGGAATGGACACCAACGCAAAAACGGGTATTCAGTACATCATTCGCGCGCGCGCGCCTGTGACCTATCAGCTGTCAGCTATTAGTCTCATTACTATCTTAGGCAAAGCATCCGCGCGGCTCACAAGCCCGCTCCGTAAGGTGCGCCCGCGCCACAGGACGGCCGCCACGTGCCGTATGCGGTGTTCGTAAAAAAAAAGTTTCTTTGGAAAAGTTGATGTTATCATGAGTACAATCACGTGTTTAAGTATCGGTCACTAATTACCAGTCACCCTATATAATGTGGTGGAAGCACCGCCAGTTTCCTCGTCAACTGCCTAGCGTTAATGACTCACTTAAACAACTATCAACTTGAGCATCATGTAAATAAAGTTGATTTTGTTTTAGCCGCTGGTAACATTCACAGGTAGACCAGTGTGAAAGAGAAAATGTTAGTACTGGGTCACTACCGACCGTTTGAAAACGTCGCGCGAATTTAAAATAATTCCTGTGGATTGGTACAGTTGTGTGTAAACCTGGCCACCTCACGTCGCATTACGCTGCGAATGGCGCGTCGCAGAATCAGATGTTATTATGTTGTATGACATACCTAAATTTTTGTTTTTGTTAGAATGTTTTTTTTATTTGTTGAATTTGATTGTAAGCCAAGCCGGGCTTGGCCGCCACTGAGACCAAGTAATACCTATATAATGTCGTGGAGGCGCCGCCAATTTCCTCGTCAGCTGCCGAGCGTTGATGACTCGCTGTTGTCCGTGACAGTCGCCCAGGCACAGCGCCTCTATGTCGGCCACCACCGCGAAAGGTATTACCAGTCGGCATTTTGGATCTAGAAAGAGAAAAGGTGGAATGGTTAGAGCATTTAGTATAAAATAAAAAAGTATAAATCATTCTTAAAACAATAGTTATCAAGGTATTTTTTGTTGTTGTTAAAATTGTTCTACTTGAGGAGCTTGTGGCTAAATAATAACAGCCCTCGGATCGACCTTTGGGTTAAGCCGTGCTTGCCTAGGTTAATGTGCTTTCCGAGGCACGGAGGAAATTCGGTATGTAATGGGTGATCACCCATCCACAGACCAACCTAGGCAAGCGGTGCTTAACCTAAAGATCGACCCCGAGCAGCTGTAATTAATTATTTAAACATTAAAATAAGCCAATACTTACCCGACAGCACAATTTTGTCTATCAACTCGTAATCCAGTAATAATACATCGGTATCAACCACAATGTACCAAATTGTATTCTTATAAGTTGGTTGCTGGTTGGGAGTTGGTGGTTGGTTGATAACGGTCGGTAGGAATGTTGGTGGTTGTTCCTTGGCAAGTGGTAGAGGTGTCATAGGTATATCTTTTATGAAAAATGTTGTGGTTTTATCTTTGATTAACGCTGGAGTGTCTATGGTTCGGGTTCGGTTTGATGTTGGCTGAAAATAAAAACAAGATGTTTATGTATTAGAAATTTATGTCTATTTGGCTTTTTTTTTTTTAAATAAAGTGTGTTTTGGGGATGACTCCACGTATTTACAATAAGATTCCAGACGCCATAAAAAAAAACTAATGTCACACATTTCAAAAAAGAAATGAAATCATTACTAATCGATAAATGTTATTACACTATTGACGATTACTTAATTGACGAATTAATTTAGAACTACTATTATTTAAAATTGTAAATTTTTACGCCTCTTGGCATAACATAGCGCCCTGTTTAACTAACGTAAGATCTGTATTTATTGTGGACCTATTTTAACAAATAAATAAATGATTGATTGATTGATTGGTCTAGTCGTCGCAAGTACGACTGTTTAACATGGAATCAGCATTTGTATATTGGCGTGTGCTAGCTGACATGACATGTGGTATTTAATTTAAAGGTATATGCGAAACCTGAATACAGTTTGTTCAGAATAAGTAACTCAATCGATTCCAATAAATTGAAAACCATGTTATATTTTAATCATGTTTTTTTATATCGGGAACTCAAAACAATCAGTAAACATGGTCACGTTTCTAATTTTAATGATAATGTTAGTTACCACATGGTAACTTTTGTTATATTTGTCCCAAAAATATTTAAAAAAGGTTGTAATTTGGACACCGAGCGATACTAAGTACCTATTCGCAATCATACGGCGTGGGCGCACCGCTATGCGCCCGCGCGGCGGTAACACAACCCCTTCAGTCGCCCGGATGCTACAGGTTAATGCGCACGTGTCACGCTCCCGAATCAGTTCGGTTGGCGCCGTGAGCCTTACAGTTGGGTTTCGGTTGATCGTGTACCTATCTTACGTAAAAAGTATCGTGTAGCCATGTGTGTGATGAACTGATGATTAACATTTTTAAACACGCCAAGATGGATAATTGTAGACAGTTACTATTTGTACCTACAGCCTGCTGTGGTTCAGTAATGTGATTATGTGAAGTTTAGCACTTTTCATCCACTTTGAACTTTAAATGGTTGGCATACGGTGCAACAAATCGCATTAGCTACGTTTTATCACTTACGGGTACATTTACGAATAAAGTACATAATAATATCTAAATACACTTGACTATTACGACAGTCCAAAGCCTGCAAGTGTGATGGAAGATGTTATCACCAACCGGTGAGAGTTACAATACAATCGCCGTACGGTTAGGTACCTACTGCTACCGCGGGGGCGCCCGCCGCGTGGTGAGCATGTTTTAGTAGGGACAACTAGGTAACAGGACGAGTTTATAACTTTGTGATATTTCATAATACAGTTTTGAAATTTTGTACATAGATTCTTTACATAGAAATACTAGATACAAGTTTCGGGTTTCGCATATACTAAAATTAATGTTGTATATGCCTGAAAAAGCCCCGTCAAAATCGGTCCGGCCTATTCGGAGATTAGCCTGAACAAACAGATAGACAAAAAATAAAAATTACACATTTTTTCTTAGAATTTGATCCTTAATAGCGACACTATCGAATGGTATAATAATACAGTGTGTATTTTTCTTTCAAAATCAACGAGTTCGATTCCTGACTAGGAATATTGATATTCCAAAAATCTAATGATGCAGTTTTAGTTGTCGTCAAAATTGGGCTCTTTTGAGTATTTTTGCTGTTCCTCATAGTTTCGGATTTGGCCATCCACGCCCACTTAAAAGTTCACCCTGTATACTTTCATATGCATTGGTAAAGAGCTGTTATTTTGAAATTACAACCAAACACTTCGATTTTATTCATTTGTATAGAAGATCAGTACACTAAGAAAGTACAGAAAGGCACTTGTTCTCCCCGTCATTGCGATCATTTTTTTGTTCTAGACTATACCTGGGAACCTTCTAGTTAGGGAGATATTGGAGGTTAAAGTTCCAACTTCAACACAAGTTTTTTTTTATAAATACCTGTTTTTAATGCAAGATTTTTACTTTAAACACCTCCAGGATCTCCGTACTATTCAATCCATCCATCAGCAGAATGTTTAGAGTGTGTTACGTTGAGACCTACCGTAAAACGTGAGTTTTCACTCCAAAAAACAAAAAATGTTTCCCAGAAAATGTTTTTGCGTAAAGTTACTTAGTTTGATGTACCTGCAATATTGTATGGGCATTTTTGCAGCCCACTGTACATAGTGCGTGATTGACGGTTTCGTGAAGGGTCCGTTTACACCCTGTAGATACTTACTATGTCTTGTCGATTCTTTTCATTAGTGGTGGCATCATCTGTTTCATTGTTTAGATTAAATGTTACCTTTTGCTTGAGAGTCAGAGGTTTTGATTCACTTAGTTTTTGTTTCTTTCCTGAAATATAAGCAAAGAATTTAGCATCTAGCATAAAGGGAAGAGTTTGGGCTCATGGAACAACCATCATCATCTGCCTAGCCTTTTCCCAACTATTTATTTTTGGGATCAGCTTCCGGCTAACTGGATGCAGCAGAATACCAATATTTTACATGGAGCGACTGTCTATCTGATCTCCACAACCCAGTTAGTATTGGGTATTACGATACCCCCGGGTACGACTGGTTGTCACACTTTCGGGTCACTGACTACCTATAACGACTGTCAAAGATCTACAAATGACAGCCAGGACCAACAACTTAAGGTATGGAGGAAATTCGGTATGTAATGGGTAGTCACCCATCCACATACTAACCTGCGCAAACGCAGCTTAACCTGAAGATTGATCCGAGCGGCTGTTATTATTTAACCACAAGCTCCTCCAACAATAATATGAGTGAAAAAAAGGCACAGACTGGACGTCGAATCCACGTCTTACAGTAAAGCTTTGAAATGTGAGCTTTAAAGCATTTCATTATGGTGTGTTTTTCAACATTTACTGGAAAGAGGGAAACGCGTAGACCACGCGTCGTACACTTATGGCTTTGTTGAAAATTCTACCTTAAGTTTACTATAAGTAGAGTCTGTTTGTATGTGAAAACTGCGACGAAACTGCGCAGGAGAGGCGCTGCGCTTGGTAAGACTGGGGAACACATTTGGCCAGTGGTGAGACAGTATATTACTGTTAGCCTCATCCCACAGCTGGACAAAGGCATCTTCCCATGACTTCTGATTAGTGGTCCTCAAGTTCGTACAATCTAGAACTCATGAGGACAACTGGTTGTTGATTTTGTCCAGCTAGTCTCTCCATCTTCTACAAGGACTGCTGTGATGCCTTCTGGCAGTGTCAGGGTTCTACACAGTGGTTACTATGGCCCATGGTATCATAATATACTTCGCCTGGTATTCTCTTCCCACGATGGCCCAAGACTACGTCACGATAAATGTTACCATTGATTATCCTGTTCAGTAAATTTAAGGACTTTCTCATTTAGAGAATGAAAATAAATTACTATTTCATTACTAATTCATCTATTTAGTTTTAAATAAAATTACATAATGAATTATTAGATCATAATTGCATTGTTTAGTTAAAAAATTCATTTTGCTTGGGTAATTCAATCATACACCATGGCAACACATCAACCGCATCGCAACTGATGACGTATTCTTGGGCCAATCACGTGACCCTGCTGTCATGGGAAGAGAATACCAGGCGAAGTATATTATTATACCATGCTATGGCCCATTACATAAAAATGCCTCGTGCCTCGGAAAGCAAGTTAAGCCGGTGGTCCCGGGTGTCATTTGTAGATCTTTGACAGTCGTTAGGTGGTCAGTGGCCCAAAAAGTCTGACAACCAGTCTTACCAAGGGGTATCGTATTACCCAGTACTAACTGGGTTGTGGAGGTCAGATAGGCAGTCGCTCCATGTAAAATACTGGTATTCAGCTGCATCCGGTTACACTGGAAGCCGACTCCAACATAGTTGGGAAAAGGCTAGGCAGATGATGATGATGCTATGGCCTATCAAATATAGTATGGGCTATGGAAAAGATAAAACTTACTTTCAACTGCTTCAGTTGTATCCGAAGATCTTCTTTTTGCCAGCAAGAGGTATCTCAAATCAGTTCTATCAAGATTCTTCAAAACTCTGTCTTTCTGTACAGCTTTAGGAACCTCTGTACTTGGTGTAGTACTTTCAACTTTACTGCTAACACTTATGATTGGTTTCTCATTACTATTGAAAACAATAGGAATTTTTGGTGTAGGTAACTTCGGTTCCAATTTTAATGCTGGTTCCTTAATCAATGATTTTGGAAAGACATTCAGCGATTCAGGAACGCATTCTTGAAATGAATTTTTCGGAGTTGACGTTTCATATTTTTGTAATAGATTTGCAGTCTTATTTTTTGTATCAAAACTAAGAATTGGTGGCTCGTAATTTTTGAAGCGTTCGCATAATGGTATGTTGGTAGCTTTAGCAAAAAAATCTCTTTCAAAATCTGGTATTTGTGTGATTTTGTCAAACATTGGCTTTCTTTCCGGACAGAACATTGGGAATAGTACAGAAGTCCAAACAATATTGGGAATTACGGGTTCAACATTGGCCACATATTTTGGAAACATGGCTTGGCCAAACAAAGGCATTTGTGGGGTATTAGGAATCTGTTTTTGTAGACATTGTGGTCTTTGGTTGTTAGTTACAATATTTTGAGATAAGGGCGTAGTTTCATCCGGCAGCGTAGTTGGTTCAGGATAACCGTGAGATTTGTCTGTTATTTTGTGAAAGCTGGTTTCTTTTTTTATATCCTGATTCTGGAAACAAAATTGTGTTTTGTTATTAATTGCTGCAGATTGTCATTATAATTTAATGTTTAGCTAATGCTTAGTTATTGATATTTTGCTTAATTATTACTTTGTGCAACAATAGTTTATTGCTAACTGTGGAGGCTTGTAAATGGCTCATCATTGTATGACTCGATATTAATTTTTGTATTGATGGCTGTAGAAAAGAATAGAATAAGTCTTTATTTGCTTAGAATGTAGGTACATAAAAATAGGTTGTTAAATTATAAAATAGGATCCATGTACATTCTGCCTTAAACCCTCCTCGTCCTTGCAAATGTATAAAAAGAATATTACAAAAAATTATCATTTAAGAAATCCTGCACAGAATAATAACATTTGTCTGCAAGTAATTCTGTGAAACGTTTTTTAAATTATTGTAACAGTAAGTTTTTAATTTGGGCAGGTATTTTATTAAAGATAAAGATGTAAGCCACCCAAACACAATAAAATAATATGTGTGTGGGATGTATAGGAATTGCCTATCCTAGCATGATTAAAATGATCCTGTTAAATTACTCCCCATGACCTCCACTTGTTTCGATCTAGGGCTAATGTGGACCACTGGCTGCTTTTGTCCAGCTCATTCCACCATTTTTTACGAGGTCTGCCGTGACGCCTTCTGGCTGTGTTAGGGCTCCAGAAGGTGGCTATATTAAATTATGGTTTAATTTTATATACAACACAAACACTTTTGTTTGTTTTCACAAACACTTGTCTACTCTAAAAATTGATACCTAAATGAATATTATTGCATTGTTGGGAGTTTAAATAGAGGTACAGAGCAAAACATAGATAAGAAGGCGTCCTATGGCTATACAAAGCTAAACTTACGGAAATATTCATGAAGATATAAAACAAACACCGCGAGTCGGTGTTTTACTACCTACTTTCGAAACTAACAACAAAAATTCTTTGAAAAACTTCGTAATTAACTTATTATTTCTATTGCAATAAATACTGAATCTTTTAACTAATGATTTGATGAAGGAATACGCCAGTAGACAATTAAAAAAATAAAAAAGCTATACTTCGGAAACGTGAGGCTTTATAAGATCTTATTTTATAAAATACTTGTTTCTGTTGATGCCGGCGAAAAACATGGCGGAAAGTACGCAGGTCAAAACATTCAAACCTCTTTGACATGCGAGCGCTTTCAAAACAGCAATTTCAAAGTCATGTCAAAAGTTAACAAGGTGTAACAAGTTTATCAGTAGGTATCTTTTGGTAATTTACAATTATACATACATCAGCTTGGTTTAGGCTCCATGCGGCTTCTCCACTTAGCACATTGAAATAGTAAAATTTGCCAGGAAAGCTTTTTGAAGGACACAATGTCCAACCATTATTCAATTCAATATTTTTCTTAGTTTCATTCATTGTTACCGCAGTTTAACTAATTTACATAAAAGTTTGGACAATTAAATGAAATAATAATTTTGTATTGATGGAAAGACTTTAGAAACATGTTTTTTAAAAACTAAAGATACAAAAAGAAAAGGCTATGATGAACAACTGAAAGTAAATAAAATTTGCTTACACCCGCGAATTTCCAACGAAGGCAGGGTGTTCGGATTCGGCCGGTGTTCGGCGGCCTTTTCTTTGACATTGACATGACACTGACCGCCACTGTCAGAAATCAATTCAAAACAAACTTTTATTAATTTTGTTTCCATGAGTTTCGTAGGATTTTGGGTTTAAAATTGTAGTTTTGTTGTTGGACGAGCTATTTTTTTAATACATATGTAAAATAAATCGAGATTCGTCACAACTAAATAAAACTACACATAAAAAGTATGCAAATACATGAAAATATCTTACTACGTTTTGTTTCATCGTTGGTTACGTTATGTTTATTGTAATGGCAAAATACTAGGGCTGTGTATAAAAAACAATAATAACAAAACAATAAGCTTCTGCGGGTAAGTACACTCAGCGGCACGGAATGTGGCCAAAGCACGTTATGTGGTTTATTATGAAAATGAAACGCGAAACAGGGCTTTTTTTTGTTGTAAAACTTAATTTTTTATTCGAATGATGGAAATTCTGCTAACGTAATACTTGAATGGCCCCAAAGGTAATCAATGTTGAAGTCTTCCCCTTGAGAAATTTGAACTTTTTTATAAACTCAAGCACCTTATTGCAAGCAGCCTTACGTCCGTGGTAATAATAAAACCAGTATAATCTGACCTCTTATTCTTTTGAAATTCCGTTGTTAGGCAAGTTCAAGCTCAGTGTTTTTACCGGGACGTTTCTATTTTCATAGGAATCATCAGAATGAGATAACCTTTTTAGGTATATCATGCCGACAATTTAATTACTGCCTAACTAGTCTAGAGGTCACAAGCGCGATTGCTGAGCATGAAATCCTGGATTCGAATCCCATCAAAATTACACTGCCCGAGCAGTGTTATTTTGTTTCTCCGTCAACCATTAATTCTGGATTTGTGTCCGGTTAATTATTATAGGCTAGCCCTCCTATTGCATGGGACTTAAACATAAATGTGGGCGAAAAATAAAACACACTAATTTAATAAATGTTTTGTTTATTTAAAATTACCTTAAAGCTACCGTGAGCAAAATTGATGCTACTATTTTAAATTAGGAACAATCACAGCTACAAACTACCCCTGAATGCATTTTTTATTATTATTAATTAACTTACACCTTTTAACTATACAATAGAAAAAGTTTCACATAAAAAAATATAGCTTGGGCTAAGTATGGTCCTTTCACAATTACTATTTCCTATCTGACAGTTGTAATGCAACAGCAACTGTATTGTTGCGAAAATAAAGATCACTGAGTTTTTGACAGTGACGCAAAGTCAGAGGTAAAATAAGTGTGAAAGGTATTTACAATTTAAAAAGAAAAAAAAATATCGCACTAAAACATAAAAAAAAACAAACTAAAAATATTATGATGACAGTGATATAATTTCAACGTTTTTTCAATTATTTTTTTTTTGTATGCTGAAATACAAGAAAAAAAAATTGTTTTTAGGTTCGGTCGTACCGGCACGGACATATTACAATACTGGGGTTATTATCTCTCGGAGTCCGATGTCCGCAGCTAGTCCTCAAACTATCCTTACCAGTTCGACTGATCCGTTATTGAGGTAGATATTATGATGAAAAAAAGTTAAACATTATTATTATCTCAATTTATTTAAAATTTCGCGGATACTTTGGCCATGTCATGAAAATTCATGAAAATTATGATATTCAGTCTTTATTTACATTGTAAACCTTTTCCCCTATAAAAAAAAGATTTGCATGTCTAGAGTCGAAAAAAAAATACAGTGTGCCAAAGACCTTTGCAAATTTTAAGTTTCGCAATAAGTACCTACGGCATAAATGTATCGGTAAGGCCTGTCAAAGCTCATTGTAGATGGCGTGACTGTAGCTAAGTCCATATTTGACCAATGAGGTCCGGTTATTTTAAAATATAAAATTATATTAACAGATTTTCAATCAATGATACGATGCTTGGAACTAGTTATGTTAGCGCCATTAGTTTTACAGTTACTGGAGATGTGTGTTTGAATCGTTCAGCATAAAAGGGCCAACCCAGTTTGTTTTTTTACATAACGTTAACTTCTGCAATGGTCAGACCTTACATTCTCTATAAATAAATTGTTATAAAACTAATCTTTGCTGTAGCTTTAATTAAATCTAATTTTTGTCTACTAAGCTAATTACCAATTGAATTCTACGAGTCAAACCACTTTTTGCAATGTAAACTCATTTTCAGTTCTACAAGAATGTTTTGGCGGTCGATTGACGTTGACAAAACAAGATGGCGGCTAGTTCTGATTATGTCCACGTATTAAAACATCTTTGTACAGAAAATATCGACTCAAAGACATACATAATAATAGACGTCTAAAAAAGTTAACTAGCCTTCAAAAACGATTCTTTTTCAAATGATAGTATTTTATTTTTAGTAGCATTTTTACTTTTAAAAATTAGTATAGATTTAAGGCTATCGTTTTCTAAATTGTTTCTGTATATTAGTTTGGTTAGTAAGTAAATGCCTAGAAGGATCATAGACGTTGATATTATTGTTGATAAAGGTGGTAGAATCACTCTGGTGAAGAAAATGGCCGTTCGTATGTGTGATGGTAAGCCTTCCTGATGCTGTAACAAAAAATGGCGGTTAGTAAAACAAAGAGGATTATAGTTACACTTCAACTAACTTATCTGTTCAGGCGGGAAAACACAGAACTAAAATAAATGTACTAAGTCTGACACCTTGAACTGCACACTTTAAGTGGTCATACTAGACTGTAGTAGGAGGAGCTCGTGGCTAAATAATAACAGCCGCTCGGATCGATCTTTAGGTTCTCCTTACCGCAATGACCGGATAGATAGTTACTTACTTGGTACAATTCAGTATAATGGTCGCCAATTAAATTTTTATTTCCCGTTTTATATAAAGAACTTCACTTGTGTTGAAATAAAGTTTGAAATACAAAAAAAAAACTGACTCGGAGGTTTCGAAATTGGACAAAACACTATCCCACCTTTGATACTTACATATTCAGCCCAGAACAATGGTATCACACTATTGGACAGCTTGGTAAACTTTTCATCGAATCCTGTTAGATCATGGACTCTAAGGTTGCTCTGCATTCTGGCCACGGCCTCAAATGGCGTACCGGTGTACTGTAAGAGAAGATAGAGATTTTAGGGGTAGAAAGAAATAAGCAAGCAACCAATAAACGTCAGGCTGGCATTCGTAGATAATTGACAGTCGTTTTTGGAAGAGTGAACTCTGAAAGTGAGACAACCAGTCTTACCAAGGCTGGTCATGTCTGATCACCTGCATGCCTTTTTTAACTATGTTGGGGTCAGCTTCCAGTCTAACCAGATGCAGCCAATTACCAATATTTTTCATGGAGCGAATACCTACCTGACCTCCACAGCCTAGTTATACTGGGTTTACGGTACCCCTTGATATAAGAGTCGTTACCAGATTTTCAGGCTATAAAATATTATATACTTACTGGTTCCAGAATAACGAAAGAGTTATGTTTGAGTCTGTCTGGCGTGAGACCGGTTACAAAGCGGTCTTTCGGAACGCCACCTGCATAGAAATGTGGATAGGACACCACCATAGGGAAGTCTGAAACAAAAAGTTAACAATAATTTTCTATTTTTAAATATATGTTAAGCTTTTACCGCAACGTCTGCTGGCTGTAGCAGCTCTCTACAAAGTGGCTTACTCAGACATATTTATTTGTAGTAGTAGTAGTCAAGTATAATATTACAATTAAAATCTTTGGCGTTCAATGCACCACGAAATCGTCAATATAGGCATAAGTCATAAGTATTGAAATTGATAGTGCCCTTAAAGCTTCACTAGTAAATAATAAGGTGTTTGAAATAATTGCATGTGGGCAACATTTCCGCGACGAAGCTTTCTTTTATGCATTTCTCTCTTCACGAGTCGTAGAAAGCTAAATTCAGACGCACAATTGTATTTGATGAAATCCCGTAGATAAATCCAAGTCTTGTAATGGGTAGTTAGAAGTCCTGCAAAAATAAAGGGGAGGCCTTTGCCCAGCATTGGTACATTCATGAATAGCAAAAAGACATGAAATCTATTTTTTTAAAGTTCGATTGAATCGGTTTCTTCTAGGCCAGCGTGCTCCATCCGAGGCCGCAACATCGCTTCACCTCTGGCGAATTGCGGGCAAACGCAAGCCTAATTAGTATAAAAATATATATAAATATTCTTACCAAAGTAGCACTTCGATGCGTCGCTAAGTCCTTGTGGAAGACTCGGGTCGGTGTCGTAACAGTCAGTGCCATTCTTGACGCGGTCGAAGACACTCTCTGACAGGTTGTAGCGATAGAGTGGGACGTTGTGCATCGTCAGCTCGCCTGGAAAGGAGAAAGATATTTGGTTAACCATATGCTTATGAAGGACTTTGGTTACACAAATGCTCATACGGATCACCGTGGTTCTCAACAGACTACCTCAGACACTACTCTGTATTCATTGAATAACATGGTCCTCATATGACTTGAACGACATAATGTTTGCACTTTTAAAGATCTCTATTTAAGTCGCGAGTTAATAGGCTTCTTTTGGGTTAGCTCGTTCCATCGTCGACCTCATCTCTGTCCTCTGAACTAGATTGAGGTCAAGAATAAGCCAATACACTAAAAAAAAAAAAAATCTCTGACCTCTGAATGAGTTTCGGTGTTTCTTCTAGTGGAGTTGTCGGATATGGGAACACCATCTCCATCAATTTTAAGTCAATTTATTTTTGACATGTGAATTTTTTTTTATCCAATTTATGGTAACGTAATATCATTTAAACTTATACTGTCTTGTACGGAATATCTTCCGTGATTATCAATTATTTTGATCTCCCGATAATCCGACGCTGTTGCAACCCCCATGATCGCGCGATGACTGGAGAATGCGGGTGGATGGAAAATAAATTATTACGTCCAGACTAATCTGTCTACCCTCTTTCTTTGTCTTTTGCTACCTGCACTACTGGAACTCGAAGTCACGGCAAAACACACTCACAGTATCACCAGGTTTTGAGGAGTTCTTATTACGATACCGGCTGCTACTTTTGAGCCTACTCAAAACTGGATTCCACGTACTTGACAATTTGAAACTATCTTCTCAATTGTTTTAGTGTTTTCTTATTTCAATTGCTTCACTTGTCAACCTCAAAAGACGTGGTTTGTGAAATTCGATCCAGTGATTGGGCCCTGACTGCAGTAGATGTTCTGCTATGGCAGTTTTTTGATCATTATTGTTTTTCACAGCCTTTTTGTGCTCTTTGCTCCAGTCATTCCACGATCATGGCGCTTGCAACAGCGTCGAAAAATCGGGAGCTCAAAATAATTAATAATCACGGAAGATAACCTGTAAGTGACAGTATAGGTTTAGTTTTAAACCGTGAAAGCTTAAAGCAGTATAAATATCATTTAGAAGCAGAGAGTAAGGACATGACTTTGTATGAAACAGATGGTAGGAGGCCTACGTGCCAGCAGGATTCTACGAAAAATATGTAAAATAAAAAAAGAAGGAGCTGAACTCAACTTACTATCAAAATAAAGCGGCATGATCTTGCAAACAGTCTTCCTCCAGTATTTCAGTACATCTTGTTTAGTCAGCCGCTGGGCGTACATCACACCTTCAGTGGAGCCGAAGATACGGTCTGGACAGGCCTGAAAAATGTACAATTTAGTGATTAAGTTTTAACTCAAATCATCATCATCATCATATGCCTTGATGGACCTCTTTTTCAGAACTATGTTGGGGTCAGCTTCTAGTGGATGGATACAGTACTTTACATGGAGCGACTACCTATGTGACTTACACAATCCCCTTACCGAGTTACTGGTTACCACAAAGGGGGTGGTGGGTCTTGCCCAAGACTAAACACCAATTTAAATAAAATTTATGATTATTTTATTAGTCTGTGGCCAGCATTGGGATGACGCAGACTAACAGTAATATAATATACAAAGGATAACCTGGACTAAAAGAACAAAGATTGTGATATTTACCTCAGGATCATATCCAGGCAGCTGTGGTTCTCCTCTAAACCGATCGATCTGGAAGAACTCCTTATGGCCCCACTGAGGACCTATCTTCACAGTCATCTCGTCTGTGAAGTCGGAGTAGACCTGTAAAAATAATTACACCTCATTAAAATCTTTGCCATTGAGTTCAAATCTTACCGAATGCAGTTAAATAAACACCAGTATTTTACATGGAGTGAATGCTTAAGTGGCTTCCAAGATTCAGTTACTGGGCAATGTGACATCCCTTGGTAAAACTTTCGACTTACGACTGGGGTTGACTACCCGCAACAACAGTCAAAAAATCTATGAACCGTGTCAAAAGGGAACTACGCCGCACACACAGTTTGTTTTTGTTTTTGCATTGTATTTTCTAGTTTTGAACATCTACCGGCCTTTAGCCTTAAGGATTGATTGATAGACAGTCAACTTGTTTAGTGGAACTTGAGAACCCTGGACTCACCCTGTCCAACATCCCAGCATTATTAACAGGCACCAGTCCAGGCGCCAGACTCCTGGACACATCCAGCACAGGATCGGTGAAGTTCCACAGGTATTCGTACACCGTTTTCTTGACAAACGGTTCTGGACTGTACATGTTCACCAGGGATCTCAGGACGGTCTTCACCCAGTAATTCGCGTCGTGGAGGTAGGAGAAGATGCCCTGGAATAAAAAAAAACTGTTAAGAAAAAAAAGAAAACCATCACACTGCGCTCCAGAACGCAAACTGCCGACGTAGCTTATAATGCTGGGAGACTAAAATAAGACTAGGCAGGCCATGTCTGCCGGATGCCTAGCTATGGGCCCGAATATCGCAAGACTGGAGCCCTGAAAGAGCTGGTCGCGGTTGACCAAATAGAAGATGGCGGGACGTCTTGGATGGCTTCCTCGCGAGAAGAAGCATACCATCGTGAGGAGTGGAAGGAATGGAGGAGGCCTTTGCTCAGGAGTGAGACAATACGGGCTAACTAATAAAAAAAAGATAAATAGGTAGTACTTATTTGTATATTACACTGAGAAAGTCAGGATTTAGAACAGAATTTCTCTTCATTCGAGTATCCATGTCTAAAAAACTGATAGTAAAACTTACGACTATGTTAGTAAGCACTGATAACTCACTTAGATCTGAATTGAAATGGATTCTCAATATTTGGCCCAAATCTTGATACCTAAGAATATCTAAGTTAATTGTATTGAACAGCTCAGTGGGTATCGTGGTCACAAGAGGGACTTCTGAGTATGAGGTCCGAGGTCCAATTTACAGGTATATTATGAGTATTTTAGGAGTCTTGAATTGTTTCCGGTTTTTCTTTTACATGGGACTTTTTTCTTAATTAAAGCAGATGAAATGTGGGTATACTAGGTATCAATGATACCTGATGATAATGAGGATGATGAGAGTTTTCTAAAATGATAACATTTTTTTTCATGATACCGTACCATGAAAAAAATAATGTTATCATGTTAGAGCACTCTGGTTCGAATCAGGACATAATATTCTCTTTTTTTTCCTATTCTAGCGCTGTTCACGTATCGTATACTGCTACCCGCCGTCAAATATTTTGTCAATTTTCGTTGCAGCGATCCCTTGTCAGTACAGTACTACAGTATGACCATTTTTAGTGTGCAGTTCAAGGTTGTCGAGAAAATTTGCATCGATATGTCAAACTTGGTACATTTATTTTAGTTCTGTGTTTTCCCGCCTGCACAGATATGTTGGTTAAAGTGTAAAAAGGTCTTTTGCCGCTAGAATGACGTTGACAGGGCGTGTTGTTTGTTGCTAATGTATAGTAAATTCAATTCAATGACACAAAATAGTATGTGATTTTGTATTGAAATTATATTGTAAAAAAACAAACTTAACACAAATCAATTTTAGCCACATGCCGAAAGATCCTGGTACAGTCGCCAGCGCATCAAGTTCCTACAAACTGTCAAATTTCCTCATTCGATTTTGAACTTAACCGTCAACAATTTATTGTTTAAAATCAATTGGAGAAATTTGACAGTTTGTGGTAACTTGATGCGCTGGCGACTGTACACACAGCTCAGCGATATATCCAGCTATACATTTCCAGTAGAACACGGTCTCGCTTTGTATACATTTTCCGTACAATGAGAGATCCGGTTATACTGGTTTTGTATAACTTTATTGATCGTCATGTATACATGTACAACTATATTTTAGGCGTGCTTTCAGTTAGTCAGTTAGTACTTATAGATCATCGTAAAGCACTTAAAACGATAATAAACAATACAAATAACAATTTTATTACACGGAAACGTTACCACCATTTTGATTTCGAACATCAATGACGTTTAGTCGCCGTAAAACCTTTGTTTCTAAATACTTAAATCTATTATTATTTAAATTGTTTTTGAGTCCTTGGCATTATTTGCATAGGTTAAGTAAGTACTAACGTTTTATGGTTAATAACATGTTGTGAATGCATTTGTTATGGTAACGTCTTGATTAAAGGACTTTTTATTTTGTTTTTAAACTGTCATGGAGTAACATTATCGGGATATTTATTTATTATTGTTTATCCGTGATCATAGCGCTTGCAACAATGCCGAAATATCGGTAACCCTATACAAATAACAAACATGGAAAATATCCCGTTTCAAGTGTTAATGAATGATATTGTCTTCAATATTTATTAAGCTTTAGGTGAAACTGATTTACATCCGTGACCTCTCTAATCCAGGTCCAGTTGAAAACCAGCGTCAGGCACTAGTTGCCCGGCATTTTGCTGAACTGGTCCTATTTGGCGCAGCTATGAGGCACACCGTGTTACCTACTTTTTTTTTTATTTAGTTTTACGTTTTTTTTTCTTGTATTATTTTTGTTTTATATTGTGTGCACTTGTGGCATGTGCCAAATAAATGTATTTTCTTTCTTTCTTTCTTTCTATGGAAGCGCCTGGGCCAAATCGGAACTGACTACTGACGCCATCTTACTTTTTTTAAATGCCATATTCAGAAACTGACTGACAATTGGCATTATTCATGTCACAATTTAATCATGAAAGGAAAAATAGTACAGTAACTTTAGCACTTAATATACAGGTTGTAAGGGACATCATCATCTGCCGAGCCTTTCCCAACTATATTGGGGTCGGCTTCCAGTCTAACCGGTTGCAGCTGAATACCAGTATTTTACATGGAGCGACTGCCTATCCGACCTCCACAACCCAGTTAGTACTGGGTAATACGATACCCCTTAATAAGACTGGTTGTCAGACTTTTTGACTACCTAACGACTGTCAGAGATCTACAAATGACAGCCGGGACCAACGGCTTAACGTGCTTTCCGAGGCACGGAGGAAACTCGGTATGTAATGGGCGGTCACCCCTCCACGGACCAACCAAGGCAAGCACAGTTTAACCTAAAGATCGACCCGAGCGGCTGTTCTTATGAATCATGTTACACTGGAATTTTTCTCCGGATTTTTTTTATTTATTTTTTCCGTTACTGTTCCTTTATTTCAACGTAAAATTAAATTCCCCGTACGCAGCATTCCATTTATGTAAATGATACGGCTAAAATAAAAAAAACAAACAATGGATGTTGAAATACTCTAACGAACGACGTGTGAAATCAGCTGTTCACTTCCTGCCTAGCTATAGAGTTCATCGAACTCGTCGTCGTGCTTGCCGTTCGCTACGTGCTTTTTGTACGGTAACGATACATTGCGTATGAGGAAATAAAACATATTAGATTCCCGTAACATTTCTGAAATAATTTCTTGTACCGGTCATCTTCGTATGATATACTGAATGCACCCCATCAGTTTGTGGAGGGCTGTCCCTTACACCCTGTATGTATAGGGATATTTACCATATTTACTTTTATATTTTGCCTCAACTCAAAAATTTTGAGTTGAGGCAAAATATGCAGGAGCAGGGATAACCCTGCTCATGACGCTTGCAACAGTGCCGAAATATCAGGAACACAAAACAAATAGGAAATTTGGTGGGTATTACCCTTTCAATGATACTGTTAGTGAGTGAGGAAGGCAGCTCGTGGCTAAATAATAACAGCCGCTCGGATCAATCTTCAGGTTAAGCCGCACTTGCTTAGGTCTGTGTATGGGTGACCAGACCACCCATTACATACCGAGTTTCCTCCGTAAATTTAATTTGTTTTTATCCAGTCAAATCTACATCCGAATTCTAAGCCGTAGTTTACAACCGTACGCGGAAATGAACCAATAAAGTAATGCACGATAATTATGTTATTGCAACCTTATCTAAGTACATTATTAGCCGCCAAAACACTCATTAAAATCGCTCACTACTAAAACATACGTCCTTGTGCAACCATTCATTTAAAAAGATACCTAATTTTTTAAACAAATGAATTGCACTCGCCAAGATCGCATTTAATTGAATCGTAGGTCCCACGACTCAATTCAATAGGTAACAAATTTTTAAAAAAGCATTTTAAATAGTAAAAAATAACTTTACTTTCGAAAGTCGTTGCCTTTGTTTGTTGCATTGACTTTATTGTGACCGGCTTCCGAAAGTAAAGTTATTTTTAACTTTTTAGTGATTTTTTGGAAGTCGGTTATTTTTTTTTTTGCTAAAAGTTTTTTTTTTACTGTTTTAATCGAGATATCATCATGCCATCAACATGAATGAATAATAAAAAATACGTATTATAGAAGATTAGCCATATAATGTCATGTGTGGGTGTATCGTTAAGCAAATAAATAATTAATCAAAATTAAAGCCTCTTCTTCTTCATTTCATTTCAATTGGTTATCTCATAAACTACCCAAGTAATATCAATAAAATTACATAGGACCACCTTAAACCAAAGTTTCTTACAGTGCTACAAGGATATTTTGGCATTTGATTGACATTGACGTATGGGGACGCTGTTGATTAAAACTAACTTGATAAGATGAATGGATAATGAATGAAGAATGGAAAAACTTGGGAAGGTGTTTTGTGAAATTGTATAGAAAAATAAAAACAAAATGGCGGTCTTAATTCCAGTTTTGGCCACACTTGTGACAATTGTTGACTGCAAAAAAAAAACATATTCCGGACTAGACCGGGTGTCAGGCCTGAGGTTTTAACCTAGCATCATTTTGCTTGGTAGTCAGGCCTGCGACCACTAGACCATCAGAGTAATCAAGAAAAAAAAGAAAGAAAAAGAAAGGCTTGAAAAGGTAACATACACGCCGATAAAGAGCGTTACGTTTCGCATTCCTAATAATGGTATGGATAAATGTTTACTTTTCTTTGGTCTTTCTCTACTCTTGTGAATGGGAATAAGAGTAGAAAAAGACTAAAGAAACGATGGATGGACTGTGTGAAGGATGATATGGCTAGAAAGGAGGTGTCTGCTGAGATGACGAGTAAAAGAGAAGCACCTATATGGAAGCAGAATACATGGTGCGCAGACCCTAAATATATTGGGATAAGGGGCCATCCATAAATTACGTCACACGAATTTCTTGATTTTTGACCCCCCCCGTCCTTGTCACAGCTGGTCACATTTGTGAGACTGCAGTAGTGTGACATCACATATTTTACAAATTTTACTTGTTCATACAGATGAAGTTAGAAATATTTTTAAGTTTTTCGCTGATAGTTCAAATTTCGTGTTTTAATACTTACATGTTAGATTTTGAAATATGACGTCACACAATTTAGGAGCTCTCCCATCCCTTGTCACACAATGTCACACTTCGTTGACCTCCTCCCCCCCCTTAACGTGTGACGTTTTTAAAGATGGCCCCTAAGGGCAGGAGAATGATCATGTATGGAAATTTTAACTTACCAAAACTCCAACATTTGGCACTATGATAGTAGCGTTCAAGTCAATAGTGTTGAGTTCTGGCAGAAAGATAGGAAACCGCTTCGCTGTATACGTCATGGTATTATTCTCGTTGAAGTAAACGTTCGAATGAAGAAGCTTCTCTCTGAAATAATAGAAAGAAATACTGTTTTAATACATAAAGAAAAAAAATTAAAACGTGACACATGCGTGACAGTAAATTCCCGCTTAATCAATAAATGCAACAGTCTTATTATGTACGGAATAAAAGCGTTAGCAATGACCAAATACATAATGGGTGTCAAATACCCTTAACGTATCCGAAAACCACTTGTAATCCCCAAAAAAAATGATTGCAAAATCATTTTTTTGTTCTAGACCATACCTAGAAACCTTCTAGTCGTATATCGCAAGACCGGAGCCCTGAGATAGCTGGACGGGGTCGCGGCAGACCAAGGAGAAGATGGCGGGACGCCTTCAATGGCTTTCTCACAAATGCCCAAATGAATGGTCAAAATAATTTGACTATAGGTGAATTTGGGTATTGCTATTTAAATCCGTGACTTGCCCGTGTTACTACCAATCTTACTAGGTACCAGTAGTAGTACGGGCAAGTCTTTGTTACTACCGCAAGGGGTCTAAAATGACCGCTTTTGCAGAATCATAATAGGATAATAATACAAATTATTTTTCAGTTCGTAAAATGGTCACAAAGTGAAAAATGCATAATATTAACTACGTCTATGACCACTTTAAGAAGCTTAACGTGATTCATATTATTATCCTTTCTGCTAAAGTGGCCATTTTAGACCCCTTGCGGTTTACGACTAGAAGGTTTCTAGGTATGGTCTAGAACAAAAAAAATATTTTGCAATCATATTTTTTGTTCTAGACCCCGTCTCCCGGAGTAAGTAAAGGAAAACTAATCATTTTCCGTGTTACTAATTGTATTTGCGACTGGAATATGGATGAATACGAATATGGATTGCAAGTTGTCACTACCGGCTTTGACACCACTGTGTACTGGTGGCAAACGGTAATAAAATTCCCAATTTTTGTCATCGCTGACAAACGGGAATCAATGAAAATAATACTTTTTATTTAACTGTGAAAAAGAATCGTGCAGTATTTTGTTTTTCAAGATCTACGAATAACTAACCAAAAGGCTAGACTACCACTAGCCATAGATTTCAAATCATTCCGTATTTCTACGATGACATCAAACAGGATCGACATTTGTGATGTGATGCGAAATGATCACAAATATAAACAACTTTTTGTAGAATCAAAATAAAAGACTGTTTACACTGACGTCACGTTCTCCGATTGTTACGACGAACAACATAACGGATTACGGATGGTTGTGTTTAAGGTCGATGATGCAACCATAATGATCGTTATATTCAATGGCTTTAGAATAATGAGCCATAGAAAGCGAAAAATCGCTTTCTAGCGGTTGAGCGATGATAAACATCGCTGGTTTAAACAGTGAGGTTTACAAGCACCATCGAAACTGTGTGGTGCTAGGCTCAATGTTTTTGTTTATGGAGGAAGCACTATGGTAATTTAAGCCCGCGAAATTTAAATTTTCTTTTTTTTTTGCAATTATCAGGTCAGTGTCAGGCCGTATGTTGATTAAAATATGATTCGCGGACGTAATACGGATGTATTTACAGAATTAAAATCATCAATATAACCCTCTTAATTAATTTTAATCCCGTTTAATAACTTTTTCATGAATAGTCATTCAATGGGGTTAAATAAACCTAAAGCGATTGTATTGAGGGCTGCGGGACTGTTCGAAAGAGATACCGTGGCCCTGGAACACAAAGGGCAAAGAAGGAACATGGATGGGTTTTAGTCAGTACAAGTCTGACACTCCCTTCCGCTCCGCCCAGAGTGGGGGGGGTCATTTGATGATTTCCCATCCGGAAAAAAAAAAAAAAAAAAAAAAAGCGATTGTATTGATGATATTAATTCTGTAAATACATACGTATTACGGCCGCAAATCACATTGTAATCAAAATAAAACCATAAATTGACCTGTACATTGTAAAAAAACGTGACATTTGAATTTCGCGGGCTACCCTGGCGTTTGTTATTGGTAACTTTTAGGACGCTGAAGTACTCCATCGAAGTCAGCAGAGAGCTTCATCTAAACTAATATCGGGATTATCTTCGGAACTACTTATCCGATTTCGAAAATTCTTTCACTAATGGACAGTTACATTATCACCGAGTGTCATAAGCTATATTTAAATGGTTCCCGTGGTATAATTTCCGACCAAAGCGTCACCGAAGCCGTGGGTTTACCCACTAGTACAATTTAAAATGGTTTACCTATCAACATTAAACGGGTATACAAAGTTCATGTCCGTGCTTATAAAATGTTGTGGAGTTGTCTTGTGAAGAGGCGGCCCTGGCTGCAGGATCAAGCCATGTCTGTCATAAAAATGTATTGTCACCAGAACCAAAGGTGTGTGCAAAATTTCAGCTTAATCGGTTGGAGGGAACTGGTTTGAAATTCAGTTGTTAGATTTCACCAATTCATACTAACTAACTAACAAACTAGGTAACAAACTAACTAACAAACAAACAAACAAACGAACTAACAAACAAACAAACTAACTAACAAACAGACTAACAAACAAACAAAATAACAAATAGTGAAACAAACTAACAAACAACCTAACAAACAACCTAACAAACAACCTAACAAACAACCTAACAATTAAACTAACAAACAAACTAACACACAAACTACACACACACCAATTAACAAACTTACAAACTAACTAACACACACACAAACTACAAACATACAAACAAACTAACAAACTAACAAGGTAAGTTAAATAAAAGCTTATAATAAATCATCATAGCTGACGCTGCACCATCGCCCTAATCGTATCAAAACTCGTAATGTATTCAAACTCTAAACAAAAAACAAGGAAGCAGTACATCGAGAATACCAAACGCTTCTTCTTATTTTTAATGGAGTCTACGACCTATAACGTTTCCTAACAAAAAAATAGAGGGTGGATAGGACACCGATGCACGAACTGTTACCACGTATTCGTACCGGATACCATTCATTCTGAATGGCCACATAGAAATTTTACATCGGTAATTTTTTTTGTAATCAACTGTTTCCTTCAAAACTGCAATACCTACACGGTCAAAATGTATGGAACAGCTGTTTTTTTTTAATTACCGAACCCCACAAAAAATTTTTTCATCGGTAATTAAAAAAATTGATGTACTGAATACCTGGTAACCGTTTGGGCGTCGGTGTTCCTTCCACCCTATATAATACATGTCTTGTCAGGCTATGGGTATCTCCAAATTAAAACGGCTTATGTTTGGCAGATAGGCTATCAGCAGAGGTCGGAATTAGGTAGAGTTATTTATGTACTTGCATCAAAATGTTGATATCAATATGGGTCTTCCCGGGATTTCCCGGGATTTATAATACAATTCCGTGTGGCGTTAATATTACAAGTAAATAATAATAAAAACCTCAGAGATAGATAAGACAAATAAAACAAAGATAATTAACATACAATTTTATTAGTATTTACATTAATTCCCAATACAATTTTTTATTTACGTTGCCCCACACTAGGATTTTTTCCTGTAACGTGGATGCGTTTACAAAGATTTAAACTCACACATACACAAATAGCCAGACCCGGAACAACTACTTGTAGATCATACAAATATTTGTTCCGTGCGGGAATCGAACCCGCGACATTTTTTCATTAACTGCTGCGCTGCGTGCGCATGATGTCTAATGTGGTTTAAATTGTGTAAAAGTAAATAACTTTTTTATTTAATAAATCACGGAATCTTTCTGCTCTTTAAAATTAATCTCGGGATTTGAGGCATATCCACTTTATTCTTTCGCTGTATGAAATCAGTGTAAGCACACAAATAACACTACCTTATTCCGACCTCTGGTTATCACTCACCATGTTCCTGCCCTTGCCCCATGTCACTTGGGGTCGGCGCAACACGTTTTTTATTCCCATCTCCTATGTCAACCGTCACGCTATTATTTACTCCTTTTTTATCAGATAGACTATTACTCTACGGGAAAAATGCGAATAAGGTGCCTCTGTTAATGAGTCCTCGCGAAGGTATCAATTTAAATGGAATATCCTGAAGGCTGATCACGTGTTGGTTCATTTAGTATCGTAATACCTACGTGGATTATGGTTATTTTAAAGCAAATAACCTGTGGGTTATTGTTAGGACTTTGTGGACGCTTAATGTGCCTTAGATGGGGCATGACGGAGGACTCATTAAAGCGGTCGGTCTATAAAGTCTTCCTCCTCCTTTGGTTAGAGGGGCTGCCCAGGTCCGAACCCCGGCAAGCGCTTTACTATGTCTTTTAGTCACAACTGCTCTCAAAACGGTGAAAGAGAACATTGAGACAAAACTGACTTGCCCTGGAATCAAGTCCGATGACATGTGACATCTACTAACCCGCACTATGCTTGTGGATTATAGCCCACTCCCTTTCATAGAGAGGAGGCCTGTGTCCCAGCAGTGGGAACATTATGGGCTGATTAAGCTGACTTCGGAACTCGGAGTTGAGAAGACACTGCGATCATCATCTGCGTAGCCTATTCCCAACTGTATTGGGGTCGGTTTCCAGTCTAACGGAATGCAGCTGAATACCAGTATTTTACATAGAGCGACTGCCTATCTGACCTCCACAATCCAGGTAGTACTGGGTTATACAATACCCCTTGACCAGATTGCTTGTCGGCGAGCAGACCACAACCTAGGATGTTGTGGGTGACCTGCCAGATGCCATTAAAAAAAAACACCTCATTTTTACTGCTGATCGCAAAAATCTCAGAATTATATATGAGTAGCTGTTGCCCGCGACATCGATCGCGTGGAAATTTTTATGTGTATGTGTGAGAAATATACGATAACATATACGATAATATACGATAATCATTCCCCAGGATATAGTCTATCTCCTTGCCTTTCACTATGATCCAATCAGCCGTTTAGTCATGAAAACGTGACAAACAAACAGAGTTACTTTTGCATTTCATCATCATCTGCCTAGCCTTTTCCCAACTATATTGGGGTCGGCTTCCAGTCTAACCGGATGGAGCTGAATACCAGTATTTTACATGGAGCGACTGCCTATCTGACCTCCACAACCCAGTCAGTACTGGGTAATACGATACCCCTTGGTAAGACTGGTTGTCAGACTTTTTGGGCCACTGACTGCCTAACGACGTCAAAGATCTACAAATGACAGCCGGGACCAACGCCTTAACGTGCTTTCCGAGGCACGGAGGAAACTCGGTATGTAATGAGCGGTCACCCATCCACAGACCAACCTAGGCAAGCACGGCTTAACCTAAAGATCGACCCAAACGGCTGTTATTATTTAGTTACTTTCGCATTTATAAGATTAAAATGGATTATTTTGTAGAGGATCTTAGGAATATAGACTTCACGTTCCCATATAGTGTTCCGTAATAATGGCCAAAAGATTACGCGCACACGTGAGCGAAGCGGGCACAGCTGGTATACTAATAAACTGACTTAGTGTTAATTTAAACTAAAACCTATTAGTACGTCTTAGGAACTCGTCTCAGAATTATACGTGATGCTGTATGCAGTACCGCTACGATGGTCATTAGTGTGTGCCCCGTGCAGTGTTAAATATAAGTTGAAATTAAATCTACTTCGTTAGTAGAACCAACGTTATTACCAAGACCCTGACATTGCCCAATCTTCGACCTTGGAATGCCAAAACTTGCAGTCAAACACAACCAAGACTTAAAGAGCGTGTAATTATCAAAATGATGTGTAGTTTTATGATCGTTAGACAGCGTAACAACATGGTGTGATCGTGTGATGGGTTGTTGTCATTGTTTTTATTGCTGGTCGGTTGCTATTCCTTACCGAGGCTTATTCCTTGCCTTGGTTTTTTAAATGCAAAATTTTTTGGGTGTGCATTTGCAACTCGTATGGCGGCTTAAGAGCCTTAACGACTTACGGCATTTCAAATAAACTTTCAAGTCCTTTTTTTTTCAAAATGACTGAATCGATTTTAATCAAAATTTATACGCATAAGCAGGATACATAAGTCTAAAAAGTTGACAGAGAAATTTTCGAAATGTCTTTTAAAAAAAAAGTTAATTGAAAATTTCTGTTTCTATGGAAATTAAAAAATCGGTCTAATTTAGCTGTAACACTATTTTTCGAAAATATTCTACGCAAGTTTGTATGATCATTTTCTTCATTTTTTGTGCTAAAAAATTAAAATTTGGCAGGAAGGTATAGTTACCGCGTACAAAATCGCGGGCAACAGCTAGTAGAAAAATATACTCACAAATAAACCACAGGCCCAATCTCTTCAACATTGAGCTTGTCATCCAGACCTTGCAGAAATCTCTCGTGATTCGTCACGTTGAACACGTAGGCCCTGAGCTTGACCTCATCGGGGGGGTCGGACCACCATTCGTATGGTGGCATACCTGGGGACAAAAGTATTAATGTTAACATCACCACCACTTAGTCGAAAGAAGTCTGCAGCTGCACGAAAGCCTTCTCTGATCAAAGCATCGTTGTCTTATGGAGGAGAATAATTTAAATTAAGGAGACAAGATCACTAGGTGGGGTGATTTCTGGTGGAGCGGCAACCTTTTCGTAAGGACCCTCTAAAGAAATGGTTGTCACGAGGGTAGGAACGTTGGCAGTCCAACATCCAGATCGTTGAACGATATATGTAGAGAAGATCTGGATGAGACAGAAAGGCGAAGCATGCCACAAAAGGAAAGACCCATATACTTAACAGTGTTCATAACAAGGCTACCGAATATGAGGATGATGGCATGGGATTTTACATAACTGGTGAAAATACAGACCTAGTCATGAGGTGGGAGTGGAGTCCTAACCCACATCATAGTTCGCATTTCGTGAAGGGTCCGTTTACACCCTGTATGGACAAACTGTGTTTCAACGGACTCTTCAAGAAGCCGTCAACCAAGCATTCTGTTATTCAAACTAAGTAAGTAACACAGCAAAAATTTTTTTTTTTTGTTTGCAGAATCACGTTTTACGCCAGCGCCCAATGTTACGCACTCAAAACATTGTGCTGATGGATGCGTTGAATAGATAGGAGTCATGGGGGTATTTAAAGTACAGTTATAATATTTATAACATGTATTTAAAAAAAAAACTTGTTTTAAAGTTGGAACTTTGACCTTCTATATCCCCGTAACTAGAAATTTCCCAGGTGTGGAGCACACCTGGGAAATTTCTAACATATATTTAAAAAAAAAAACTTGTGTAAAAGTTGAAACTTTGACCTTCTATAACCCCGTAACTAGAAATTTCCTAGGTGTGGACCACACCTTGGAAATTTCTAACAGGTATTTAAAAAAAAAAAAACTTGTGTAAAAGTTGGAACTTTTACCTTCTATATCCCCGTAACTAGAAATTTCCCAGGTGTGGTCCAGTAACAAAAATATGATCGCAATGACGGGAAAAACAAGCGCCTCACGGTTTGGTGTTTTTGCACCCTTTATAGGATATTTTTTATCCCGGTAACGGGTTTACGTGGGATAATTTCCGACCTCCACGCGAGCAAAGCCGCGATCAAAAGCTAACAGTCCTTTGATAACTAGCTTACATAGTAACATATTAGTTTACACATGTCAAAAATCAAAATCAAATGAATTTGACCATAAACATGAAACATAAAGGTATTTGCACATTACACGGACTTGGCGCCGACTCATCGAAATGTGATCTTCTTAATATAATGTTCTTTATGGTAGAATTTTCAATTTTATTAGTATTTACATTAATTCCCAATACAATTTTTTATTTACGTTGCCCTACACTAGGATTTTCTCCTGTATCGTGGGTGCGTTTACAAACATTTAAGCTCACATACAGAAACAGCCAGACCCGGAACAACTACCTGTAGGCCATACAAATTTTTGTTCCGTGCGGGAATCGAAACCGCAACACGAAGCGCAGCAGTCAATCGCTCAGCCACTGCGCCAACCGTGCCGTCAAATTCGCTTGAAAGATGTGTACGACGCATTGGCGTTGTCATATTTGAATGCCCGGCACACATTGGCGGCACGACAGGTATCCTTCGGCATCCCTACGTATAAGCGCATCATCATCTGCCTAGCCTTGTCCCAACTATGTTGGGGTCGGCTTCCAGTCTAACCGGATGCAGCTGAATACCAGTATTTTACATGGAGCGACTGCCTATGTGACCTCCACAACCCAGTTAGTACTGGGTAATACGATACCCCTTGGTAAGACTGGTTGTCAGACTTTTTGGCCACTGACTGCCTAACCACTGTCAAAGATCTACAAATGACACCCGGACCAACGGCTTAACGTGCTTTCAGATGCAGCTGAATACCTGTATTTTACATGGAGCGACTGCCTATCTGACCTCCACAACCCAGTTAGTAACGTGCTTTCCGAGGCACGGACACAAGTGCACTACGTATAAGTGCATACTGACGGTAAATTCAGGCTGCTAAGTCGTAAGTACTAACATAACATAACAATGACATTGTATATTTAGTTCGCAATAAACGTTTTGACTTTGGACTTTAACTTTGTCGCGGAATCCTTAGGCATGCTGAACGACGCTAAGTGTCATCCCGAAGAGTATCGAGGGACGCCGAGGCATTCCGAAAACTGCTGACACGGCTTGCCTAAGCATACCATTACATTTTTTTGCAAATGGCAAAATTATGGCATATTACAACTTTATTGTCATCCACTTAAGTTATATTTCTATTCATCATCTAAAAATCCGTTGCCAAGCCGTGCGGTAATTGTGCGTCGGGCCTTACTGTGAGCCGAGTTGCCGTCTTTGAGTCTGTGTAATGTGCGAAGACCTTAAAACCAAGTTCACTAGCGTTGTACACACACAACAAAAAATCTTCAATATTGACTTAATACAACTTGAGTATATATAGACATGATAATTTTATATTGACTAACTAAATATAGGAAGCTTTGTGGACAAATAAACACTTAGTTATATGTATTTGCTTATGGAGATATTAATTAACAATACTATATTACAGTACCGAAGAGTCAATTTTGTAAGAGGTAAGCCGGAGTACATGTTTTTAATGTGATTATATAATACATAACACCTTTAATCCCCGTAAGGATAGACAGAGATAGACCAGACGGCTGCTGGAGAAACCTTTTAACTCTCTCCCAGTAGCGAAGAGACAATTTTTGTAAGAGGTAAGCCGGAGTACATGTGATTATATTATTTGTCTGTAGAATACTGACTGTGCCAATTTTCAAAGGGAAGCCGGTAGGAATCGAGTTGTATGGAACCTTCGCCACTGCCAACATTAATTAATTATACCAAAATTAATTGACAATCATTTTACTAAGAGGTATCTATTACCTCTTGGTAATAGAGGCCGCCCGAGAGAACGTTGGGCAGATGAAATCAAACAAATTGCCGGAAAGGACTGGATACAGCAAGCGAACGAAAGAAACTCATGGAAAAAGTTGGAGGAGGCCTATACCCAAACGGGGCTTTAACTAAAAAAAAAAAAAAAAAAAATAGTGTTTACCTGCCAATAGAATATTTTGTAAAACTAAATTGAAATTTCAAATGTAAGGTTTATTGAAATGCTAAATTAATTGTTATTACCTAATAACTGGATCGTGGCGTCAGAATTCTAAAACTTCCGGAATTTTGCTACAATAAGAAAAAACCGGCCAAATTCGAGTCGGACTCGCGCATGAAGAGTTCCGTACCATCGTAGAAGGGGAGCCCCCTTTAATTTTTTTTTTTTTTTGTTACAGCGGCAACAGAAATACACGTTCTGTGTTTCAACTGTCTACCTATTGCGGATCATGAGATCTGTCTGTCAACGGGCTGTACGACTGACAGACAGACGGACGGACGGGCAGCGGAGGCTTAGTAATAGGGTCCCGTTGGTTACCCTTCAGGTACGGAATCATAAAAAGCAAACGGTTACTAAACTAGAATTATTTTTAATAAAATTTCTGTTAAATTGTGAGGGTACTGCACAATTTAAATAAAGTCCGGAATTTTCTTCAAATGTCCGAACAAGTTTCCGGACATTTGATTGGAACTGGGAACCCAACTTCGACGTCATATTAAAGACCGATAATACAAGTATTATCTCTTATTATACCCATCCACGTTCACATTAAATTCATCTACAACATGTTCCTCAACTGTCACTCACGGGATATCTTCCGTGATTGTTCATAATTTTGAGGTCCAAATATTTCGACACTGTTGCAAGCGCCATGGTCGCGGGTTGCAACAGCGTTGAAATATCTGGAGCTCAAAATTATGAACAATCACGGAAGATATCCCGTAAGGCGTTAGTGACAGTATAAGTTTAGTTTTAAACCGTGAAATCTTAAAACTGTGTTAAGTTCCTCATTTCTTCGCAGATCGACTGATCTTTATAATATTCTTCTCAGTTGTAGATAAGCTTTTATGTAACACCTTTTACGTACATTGTGGAACGCAGATAAAATGAACATGAAACCATTACTAAGCTCAGAAGCGCCAGGGTAGCACGCGAAATTCAAATTCTCTTACGTTTCTAAAAAAAAACTTTTTATAAAAATAGCAAAAAAAAGTCATAAAAAAAACTAGAAAAAGAACCGCTTAACCCAATTCTGGGTTAAGCTCGCCATTGTACATAAGCTATATTATTGCAATTTGTACGTATATTTGTTAATTGTGTGCAATAAAAAAAAATATAGAAATAGAAAAAAAAAAAAAAAAAGAATAGGAATTGGATACGGTGGCTTGTCGAATATCGGAACATATCAGGGCGGTGAAGAACAACGACACCCAAAAATCAGCCATAGCTCAGCATCTCCTGGAATCAGGATCGAACCACTGGATTGAGTTACACAACCCTCAGGTCATCTCAACAGAACGCCACTATATCCCTAGACTCGTTAGAGAAGCTATTGAAATCACCAAATATAAGAACTTCAATCGGGAGGATGGGTTTCAACTGTTGAAAGCCTGGAAACCAGTGGTCCAGCTGTGTAAAAAGCGGAATAGTGCCGAAAAAAGTTCGCGAGCAGACACAGTGAGTTTCGTGTGTCGGGAACAGAATCGAGTTGTGAGTGACAGTGGTAGCGGTACTGAGTGCAAAAAACGAACAAGAAAGAGGGTAGACCGATTTGTCTGCTCATAAACACCCACCCGCTATAACTTCAGTTTATCCGTGATCATGGTGCTTGCAACAGCGCCGAAATATCGGGAACTCAAAGAAAACAATAAACATGGTAAAAATCCCGTCTTCTAGTTATAATAATAAGAATAGAAATAGTCGTTCCATGAGATTAAATGAATCTAGAGGGTTGTATTGTTATTTTTAATGATTTTAACTCAGTAAAGCCATATTTATTACGGCCGCGAATCATCAATCTGAAACTGACATGCAAATTGCAAAAACCTAAGAAAATTTGATTTTGGCGGACTACCAGCGATTCCACCTAAAGTACCAGAAGCAGTAGCAGCCTATAACGTACCTACTGCTGGGACACGGCCTCCTCTCTATGAGAGGGAATGGGCTATAATCCACCACGCGTTCCCAGTGCGGGTTGGTAGATGTGACATGTCTTCGAATTTTTGGTTTAAGGACATGCCGGTTTCCTCACGATGTGTTCCTTCACCGTTTTGAGAGCAGTGGTGATGAAATAAATTACACAAAGTAATACGCCTGCCTGGGTTCGAACCCACGACTTACTGCTCGTAAGTCGGGACCGAAACCACTGGGCCACCGCTGCTCTCAAGCTTAAGTACCATTATGTTATATTACAAGCAAAATCATACTTTTTAATTTAGAAATAGCATGACAGTGCCAATCATCTTTATCTCAGCCAAGAATCGTCCTTTAACCGACCTTACTTGAATGGTTGACCTCGACACACTGCCGATGACCTTAAACTTGCAAGCGACATCATAACGAAAGTACTTATTTATGCAACTTCCTGACTCAATGACAGTATTATTATGACTGTTTTTTCGTGAACTTGACAGTTTTGGTGGTGGTGTAATTACGTAACAGTGAGGCAGTGGGTATCGTATTACCGAGTACTGGGTTGTGGAGGTCAGATAGGCAGTCGCTCCATATAAAATACTGGTATGCAGCTGCATCCGGTTAGACTGGAAGCCGACCCCAACATAGTTGGGAAAAGGTTAGGCAGATGATGACGTAACAGTGAGGCTAATTACCGTAACAGAAACGTCTAAAAGTATAAACCACGAAGGGTTATTCAGAGGGGTTTTTTATACTAAAAATGGGGACTCTTGGCCTCAATCTAGTCCTGAGGACAGAGATGAGGTCGACGATGCTAATCCAAAAGAAGCCTATTAACTCGCGACTTAAACAGCTTGGGGTTATATGAACTTGGGAACACCGACGACGCTGGCAGGGAATTCCACACCTTGGCATAATAAATTTGACGGCACGGCGCATTGGCTGAGCGATTGACTGCTGCGCTTCGTGTTTCGATTCCCGCACGGAACAAATATTTGTATGGCCTACAGGTAGTTGTTCCGGGTCTGGCTGTTTGTGTATGTGAATTTAAATGTTTGTAAACGCACTCACGATACAGGAGTAATTCCTAGTGTGGGGCAACGTTCTCTTGAAAAAAAGAAAAAAAAAAAAGAAATGAACTTAATAGAACACCCACATTTCGCCAGTTATGTTTTAAATCCCATGTACGAGCCTATTGCCATCAACCGTGCACAAATCCAGACTCCGTGGCTGATCTGTGCAGGCGGGAAAACTCAGAACTAAAATAAATGTACCAAGTTTGACATATTGCTGCATTTTTAGGGTTCCGTACCTCAAAAAGAAATAATGGAACCCTTATAGGATCACTTGCGTGTCTGTCTGTCTATCCGTCAGTCATAGTCAATTTACTCCAAAACTACTGGACCGATTGAGTTGAAATTTGGTACACATATGTAACTCGGTGACCCAAAGACGGACGTGTACGTAAATTAATGAATTTTAAATATGGGGGGACTTTTGGGGGGAACTAGAAGATGAAAAAAAAAGTTTTGCAAACTATATCGTGTTACATATCAAATGAAAGGGCTGAGCATCTCAAATATTTAATTTTTTTTATATAATTTTTAAGATAAACGGTTTTGAAGTTATTTAAGAAAATAGGCGACAATTTACCATTCCCCCTCTTAACTCCGAAACAACAGAGCCGACAATTTAAAAAAAATACATAAGATATTCATTTGCCTATACATTACAGGTAAACCTATAAGAAAGCTACAACAACAAATAATAAAAATTAAAGGGGGCTCGCCTACTACGATGGTACGTACGGAACCCATCATGCGCGAGTCCGACTCGCACTTGGCCGGTTTTTTTTTGACAAGCAGCGTCACTTTGAACTGTACATTTAAAGTGGTCATACTGTAACGCCGCCGTCGCGTCGCCATGATACGTGGCGACATGGCCCACTCTAAAGTAAACAATTACTTTCAAAAATTCTAGTGCGAGCAGGGTTTGAACCTGCGACCTTCCGATTCAGTACACCGGATGTCTTAACCAATTAGACCATCGCACCCTGCTCACAGCTCTCGAAATTTTCGTTCCATTAATAACGTCTTACGGTGACGTTAGCGCCATCTATTTAAGAAAGTATCGAACTAACTTAAACCAACACGTTGACATTGCAGCCAATTTTTCTTTCCATGTCAAAACAGCTATAGTTCCCTACGCAGGGTTTGCGTATAAAAATATTAAAAATTACTTTCAAAGTCAAAAGTCAAAGTCAAAATTATTTATTTACTGTAAATGTGGTACAAAAGATGGTAAAAATGACATGAAGTGCAATGACACATTTCGCCATAAAATAGCATGCAAATATTATTAAACACAAACATTAAATTAGGTAGGTAACTAAATAAATAAAGCTTTTTCTTTCCTTTGTTTTATTCGTAATAGCTGTCTCAACACGCGTGTTACTTGAGTGTGTTAGGCTGAGGCTAAACGAGCGTAATTTTTTGAGCTGTACGTCGCGTAAAATGAGTCGCGGAATTTACGCTGCATTCGGTTTTATACTAAAGTCCTGTGTCCTGTGTGTATGTGTTTTGTGGTCAAAGATCCAACTTTTTCACAAGTTTTTAATGTTATAGTTTACTTTAAATACACACTGTGGGCTAGATGTGCGCAAAAATCTTATAGTGCTCTCCGCGTTCAATATAATAATGCGTTTAGGATGCTGGTGGGGCTGCCTCGCTTCTGTAGTGCATCGGGGATGTTCGCGGATGCGCATGTGGATTGTTTTTACGCAACAATGCGTAAAACATGCGCTTCCCTGGTGCGCAGGGTGTGGGGCAGCACCAACAGTATCTTAAACATGATTGCCAGTCGCCTGGACTGTGTTTATGTGGGTCGCTGTTGTGCTATCACTCATGGGTTGTCGCAGCAGTGATCCACCGTTATTTCTTGTGTTGTATTGTTCAGTGTTTACTAACATAGTCGTAAGTTTTACTAACAGTTTTTGAGTCATGGATACTCGATTAAAGAGAATTCTATTCTATTCTATTCTTTTTAATACGTGCACGACCCCCGTGCTATTCAATGCATCCATCAGCACAATGTTTTGAGTGCTTTACATTGAGTCATACCGTAAAACGTGATTTATCACCCCAAAAAAAAAGTCGTTTCCCAGCAATATAATTTTTGCTGACGGAATGAAGAATGTTGGTTGGCTCTGTACATATATAACTTCAGATAAACACTGATTTCACGCAATCATAATATTATGACAGGTGTTAGTAGGCGTGCATTATATCATATCACGTGATTACTCGATTGATCATTTTATATTCCATTGTTTTAGCAATGAAGCGCTTGAAGGATATTTTTGTGGTGTTCCCAAGCTTTCGATTTACACGAATCCAGCTGAATACCAGTATTTTAAAGAAAGAAAGAAAAATAATTTATTAGTCTTACAAAGGACAAAACATATATGAGTAGAGGAAGACCAAAGAAACGATGGATGGACTGTGTAAAGAATGATATGGCTAGAAAGGAGGTGTCTGGCGAGATGACGAGTAATAGAGAAGTATGGAAGAATAAGACATGCTGCGCCGACCCCGAATGAATTGGGACAAGGGCAAGAGTATGATGATGATGACAAAGGACAAAACGAAAATCTTAACATAGTATAAAACAAAGTCGATCCCGCTGTTTGTACGCTTGGATCTTTTAAACTACTCAACGGGTTTTAATGTAGTTTACAGCAATTGATAGGGCGTTTTGTGCACTACAAGGGTTTTTATTTTATACTAGATGGTCTTACTGATTAGCTCGTAGCTAAATAATAACAGCCGCTCGGGTCGATCTTTAGGTTAAGCCGTGCTTGCCTAGGTTGGTCTGTAGATGGGTGACCGCCCATTACATACCGAGTTTCCTCCGTGCCTCGGAAAGCACGTTAAGCCGTTGGTCCCGGCTGTCATTTGTAGATCTTTGACAGTCGTTAGGCAGTCAGTGGCCCAAAAAGTCAGACAACCAGTCTTACCAAGAGGTATCGTATTACCCAGTACTGACTGGGTTGTGGAGGTCAGATAGGCAGTCGCTCCATGTAAAATACTGGTATTCAGCTGCATCCGGTTAGACTGGAAGCCGACCCCAATATAGTTGGGAAAAGGCTAGGCAGATGATGATGGTCTTACTGATTAGTACTGGATAATACGATGCCCCTTGATAAGATTGGTTGTCAGACTTTCGGGCCACTGACTACCTATAACGACTGTCAAAGATCTACAAATGACAGCCGGGACCAACGGCTTAACGTGCTTTCCGAGGCACGGAGGAAACTCAGATATAATGGATGGTCTTGGGTGACCATCACGGACCGGAGTTTAAGGTACCTATAATTAATTATTATCAAAACTCACCTGGTCTCATATTCAGTTTCTCCATTAGCATAAAGTCTAAAGGAGTGAATATGAAGCTTCCTATTGACAGGAGTATCAGTAGGATACCCCAAACCCACTGGACTACAGGACCTGGAACAAAAAAATAGAAATACATAAACGATTTATGTTTCTGATTTTCTGTCAATCATTGGTTTAGTGGTCGAAAGCGATACCCAAGACCACGAAGACTTGAGTCCGATTCTCAGATTAGGTTATTGGGTTTTTACATCAGGAATTTATCAGTAGTTGCCCGGAGTCTGAATTTGTGCCCTATTTACGGCGGTATGGTCGCCTGTTATTATATGAAACTAAACGTATCTGGGTTCGATTCCAGGGTCAGGCAAAGTGTTATTAGGTTTTTCCTTCAGGAATTATCCCAGTAGCAGCCACGGAGCCTGGGTTTGTACCCGCTTGATGGCAATAGGCTCGCCCCCAATTACATGAGATATAAACTTATACATAATTATGTTGAATTATGGGAGTAATATGGTACACCTCTGCCTAGCTCCAATGAAATAGGGGGTGAACCTATTTCCATCACTGGCCCCTTTCGATTTCGATGTTCAGGGACAACCACCCATTCAAAACAAACTAAAACAATAAAGTTCAAGGCTAATTTGAAACCATTCCATTTGAAATTCATATCATCACGCTCGTATTTCGTAACGGTGTATAGCAAGAGTCCAAGTGATGGATAGATTGGCTACAATCCATTTGGACAGTACGTGGTCTGTCTAGCTAGCACTAAGTTAAATATAGTTTTAAATTCTTACACGTTTACTAAGTAAATCTAGAAGAGGCTGTGAAGATGGCCTACCTACGAAATACGCAATACTTATAGACTACATTACATAACATGTAATCCCGGATGGGTTAGGCACAGGGATAGCTAATATTACACTCACATTTCGCCAGTTATTCCAATTCAAAATTCAAATATGTTTATTTGAGACACATAGGTAAAGTAAATACACGGTGTTATCAAAAAGAGTTATGTTTCACTATGTGCTGCCTTGCAAAGGCGTACAAATAATGTCTACACATTAAGTCGTGCAGGTAGTTTTCATCGGTATGTATAAAAACTGAAACTTAAATAAAAACTAAAACTAGGTACTGTTATTACAGCTATAAGTCCCATGTAATAGGGGGCGAGCCTATTGCCATCAACCGGGCACAAATTCAGACGCCGTAGCTGTTAGTGAACAAACTGTAGAACCTCATAAGCGCACACCATTCGAAAGCGAACTCATTTGGTTCATCGCGAATTCACAATCTCACCGTTCGAATTTCGAAATGATATTTGAGTCTAGAGAAAGATCCTTTTAAAATTGTACCGAGGTCAATATCCTAATAGATTAATTACATTTCTTAATCGTATGCAAGTACGTTTTTTTGAATACATTATTTTTTGCAACAACCTTGCGAGTAATGCAACTTGCAAAATAATTCAGAAACGAAAAACTGCATTTAAAACAATCCTTCTTTATTTAGGGTTCCGTGGGAACGAGATGACAGGATTTATAGAAAAAGGCGAAAGTCGCTTTTAACCGTTTCGTTATAATTTCTACAGGGACTTTGAACGTAATTAACTTATACTTTCGGAGACCTCATCATCAGACCTACGTCAAAAAAAACTGGTTTCAAAAAATAAATATCGACTATCGGTATCTCGTGCCATCTCACTCACACATTTTATGTCTTGCATCCCAACAGTGCACTTTGTATTACAATATGGGAGAGTTCGATGGAAAAAAAAATAAAAATTCTTTCTCACCATTAAAAATTACAATTGATTTTTTGTGGTGGTTATAACGTGGTACACAGAGTTTTGACCCTACCCCCTAAACTAGGCGGGAACCTGTATCTCAGGGGATAGTGTTCAGCCATTTACATTCTGATCCATCTTAGGACATTTGTGTGTCACTGCTACAGATAAAGTACCCTTAAAAATGCGAGGGTTTGTTGGTGAGCTTAAAGATATGTGGTGTGGATGTGGGTATGTGTGTTAAGATGAGTGGTGAATTAGAGGAATGTGTGTAAGTGAAGAGAGAGTGAGTGAGGGATGGGTGATGTGGGAGTATGTGTGTGCGGTGAAGTGAGTAAGGAAAGTGTATTAACAAATATAATTAATCTATTTAGTTAATTCCTTGTACATTGCTTCAAATGTTCGAAAAAATTTGCTACAACGTAGAAAACGCAATGAATTATGCTAAACTGTCAAATTCAAAAGAGTTGCCATGTTAAAGGTGTTACTAAATACAGCTTCTGGCCTTGAGTTTGAAAATTCGCTGCGAAATTGAAGATGTAAAACGTCCTTAAAGAAGGTGCTAATTTAATTGCTATACGGAACCGTTTAACGTTAGTTAATGATCGGTTCCGGTGTATTTCGACAGTAATTTCGTGAACGACGGTCAAGAACTCAAGATTGTATTAAAATAATCCTGTATAATCAAGTAATTATATTTAAATGCAAATTTTGACTGTTACTTGTACAAATAACGTGATTATTGCAAAAAAATATTTTATCACAGATTATTTTTTTATTGTATGTAGACATTGTGGTTCTGTGTCGGGTTCGTAAATAAATAGTAGGAGAGCCGACTAGAAAATATCCAACCTACTTGATACCGCGATAAAATGCAAAATGGTTTCTCATAAAAGTGATGCTAAGTCCGAATTTGATAGTCTACCACGGCGGAATTTGCTGAAAGTAAAATCAATAATACATTTCCGGCGCGAAAAACTGGTCGTTACTTTCCCCATCTGATACTGAAATAAAAGTAGATACGGAAAAGCGAAATCTGTCAGTATTTTTTTTGCCGGAAGTCCTTGGCAGACGCTCTCAAAGGTGACCATCGGGACCCCTAAATATACCCATCTGATACCAGCATGAAACCAATTCCAGTCGGTAGGTATGAACCCTCATTTCAGGAATATATTAGTCTGCCAACGCATTTTCTGCCGAAACACCTTGACAGACGAGATTATGTAATCAACGTCCGTAGAACCCGTATTTTGGAATTGTACAGATTACGGACATTTTAATTACTGAAGGCTTATTGTATTGCATGTATAATCATTATGAAGGTCTGTGTTAGGTAGTAAGTGATAAAAATATCTACAGGTGAGTTTTTTTTCACTAGCTGTTTTTAATATTAACAATTCTGGTTTAGCAACTAGTTTGATATATCCTCTTTATCGCGTTCCCACAAAGTTTTGATAGTAATTATATCGACATGACACTTTTTTATTTTTTTCGGATGGGAAGTCATCAAATGACCGGATGGCATGGGGGGAGCGGAAGGGAGTGTCAGACTTGTACTGACTAAAACCCATCCATGTTCCTTCTTTGCCCTTTGTGTTCCAGGGCCACGGTATCTCTTTCGAACAGTCCCGCAGCCCTGGCAGGCATCGGCCCTTGCAGACCCCTACATTGTTGCTGACATCTCTTTGAGGCGCGCGTGGAACACGAACACGCTGTCGACACGGCCTGTCGTCATAAGACGTCCGGACGGCGAGCTACCTGCTACGATCCCTACATACTCCTTTCGCCTCGTCCACGATCATACATCTGGTCATACACGCACGCCTGTTGCGAGTACTTTCGGAAGAACCTCACCAATTTATTCTTTACGTGTCCATGAACTCAAATTGTGTTAGACCAGTATGTAGCCACCTGCAGAGCTCTAACATTTGCTTCGATTAAACCTTGATAGGTGAAAGTGGTTGTGCAGGATTTGCAGGACAGGAGGTGGAGCATATCATGCAGAGCTGGGCTCCACACGAGACGTCGACCTCACTAATAAGGTCTGTGTACATGTCCTTCTAGGCCGCTTCCTTCCGCTCCGCCCAGAGCGGGGGGGGGGAGGGGTCAATTAAAAAAAAAGTATTAAGTGCGTTCTGTGGTTTCTGCCTACCTCCAAGGGAATTAGGCGTGTCGTATATTTAGCATAACATTGAGGGGAAACAAAGCAATCGCGATTTCAAACTTAAAAACATAGTGATGTGAATTGGTAAATTATGGCTGAACTAAGTACCTAGGTCTAATCACTCGTACGAATAAATAGCTCAAAGAAATCTGCCTTGTAACGCGGGGATTACAGATGTGATCCCAATTATGTTGGGGTTGGCTTCCAGTCTAACCGGATGCAGCTGAATACCAGTATTTTACATGGAGCGTCTAGTCCTTCGCGAGGACTCATTAAAGCGGTCGGTCTATAAGTATCTTCCTTCATCTATAACTTCGATCATTTCATTATCATCTGCCTATCCTTTTCCCAACTATGTTGGGGTTGGCTTACAGTCTAACCGGATACAGCTGAATACCAGTATTTTACATGGACGTCTGCCTAACTGACCTCCACAACCCAGTTAATACAGGGTAATACAATCCCCCTTGCTAAGTCTGACTGTCAGAATTTCGGGCTACTGACTACCTGTAACGACTGTCAAAGATGTACAAATGACAGCTGGAACCAACGGTTGAACGTGTTTTCTGAGGCATAGAGGAAACTCGGTATGTAATGGAAGGTCACTCATTATAATAATAATAAATTTATTTGCTAGAATATTGTTGTTACATAGGTGTTTCTTATAATATGATGTCCATAATATTCTGCTGTTTCCAGCATTGAAGATCGACCTGTGCGGCTGTTATTATTTAGCCACGATTACAGGCGTCTTGTTATGTTTATGTAAATATCTACTTCTCTATGTAAATTTGTCCAAAAGCTGTGTTTAGATAGCTTAATTTGCAATTTCCCTTGAAATTTAAATGAATTAAAATGTATTTCTTAATTTTTACCACACTATCAGGTTTTCACGGTCACACGAGGGAAAAGTTTCTTAACCAAATGTGATTAATTATTGAATCGTAAATGATAGAAGTTATAGATGAAGGAACATAACTATAGACCGACCACAATAATGAGTCCTCGCGAAGGTATCAATTTAAATGGAATAAACTTATACTGTCACTTACGGGATATGTTCCGTGATTATTCATTATTTTTATTGTTTGCTTGTTGTTTTTTACATCGGGAGCTCAAAATAATTAACAATCTCGGAAGATATCCCGTAAGTGACAATATAAGTTTAGTTGTAAACCGTAAAAGCTTAAAACAGTGTTTAAATGGAATATTCTGAAGGTTGATCACGTATTGGTTTAATTAGTATCGTAATACCTACGTGGATTATGGTTATTTTAAAGCAAAAAACCTGTGTAATATTGTTAGAACTTTGTGGACGCTTAATGTGCCTTAGATGGGGCAAGGCGAAGGACTCATTAAAGCGGTCAGTCTATAGCTAGTGCCTTAATGATATTTGTGAACTAGCGGTTGCTCGCGACCTTCGTCGGCGTGAAATTATTATAAAAATATTACTTCTCTATTTGAATCAGATTTGGTTAAGAATTTCTGGGGTTCTCATTTTTTTTTGCACGGAACCCTAATTCTTATTTCAAAAAAAAAGTAGATTAAGTTACTTTTTATAACATCAGCTATCTGCCTGTAAGTCTCGTCAAAGTCGGTCCAGTCGTTTTGGAGATTAATCGGAGAAGACAGATAAAAATTAAAAAAAATGTATTTTTGTTATAAATACCGTATGATATATTATAATATATATAATATATTTTCATATGCATTTAGTAAAAAGCAGTTATTTCTAAATTACAAACAGACACTTCCATTTTATTTATTTTTATTGTATAAATGGTGTAATAACATCACGCCTCTAGGCAGAGGTGTACCTAATAATACACTCACATTTCGCCACTTTTTTTTTAAGTCATATGTAATAGTGGCGAGCCTATTGCCATCACCCGGGCACAAAGCCGTGGCTGTTACTGAGAAAATCCTGATGGAAAAACCCAATAATCTTTGCCCGACTTGGGAATCGAACCAAGAACCTCATGCTCAGCAGAAGAGCTTCCGATCACTGGACTACAGAGGCAGTTAATAATTATATATCCAGTTGTGTAACTGTCAATTCTTTATTCATAATGATGTGCCCATTGAGTGGTATGACCTCGGCAGGCCTTTTGATGATGTGAGAATTATACAGATACATAATGTATCGTCGTATCTTCTTATCTATTATTTTAATCTTCATATGCCTAGAATTTTCACAGCTATGTTGGGGTCGGCTTCCAGTCATACCGGATGCAGCCGAACAGTAGTATTTTTAACCTCCGACCAAAAAACAGGGGTGTTATTTAAATCAGTAGATACGTGTGTCTGTCTGTGGTGTCATAGCTCCCAAACGGATGAACCGATTTTGATTTCTGCTTGGCAGATTGCTGAACACAATAATTACCTTTTTTTTGTTTTTTTTTTGGTAATTTTTGTTTAATATTGTATGCACTGGTGGCAAGAGCCAAGTAAACCTATTTTTTTTTGTTTTAGGCTTGAAATTTGACTTGTACATAGCGGTACGAACGAACCGGAGTGACTGCCTGTCTGTCCTCCACAACCTAATGGCTTGGTAACACAACACCATGCTCCTTGGTAAGACTGGTTAGACTTTCAGTTTTCTGACTACCTTTAACTACATATTATTAAATCATCTGTGCCTTAACGAATGCCAAATGTTTCCCAATGACAGCCGGGACCAAAAGGCTTAACGTGCTTTCCGAGATACGGAGGGATCTCGGAATTAAATGGATGGTCAAATTGATCACCTATCATAGATTTTAACATTGATGTAAAGCCACGACGCCCTCTTAAGGATCTGTTAAACGGCACGGACAAATTGAAAACGAACGAAAAGAAAGATACTTCAGTATGGTCTCTGTTAAAGTCCTGTAGACGGCTATAAGAGTAAAAGAAGACCAAAGAAACGATGAATAGACTGTGAGAAAGATGATTTGGCTAGAAAGGAGCTGACTGCTGAGATGACGAGTAATAGAGAAGTATGGAAGAAGAAGACATGCTGCGCCGACCCCAAATAAATTGATATAAGGGCAAGATAATGATGATGATCTATTAGACCCCGGTGTCCGGAGCCAGTCTGCAATTACACTGCGTACTAGTTTGACAGATCCTACAAACTAGAATTCAGGACCAGCCACAACTAAAACCAAGTTGAGTTCAAGGTTACAAAACCAATTCCATTAGGTCATCCAGATACAACTTACAGCTGATTCAAATCTGATACACCATTGTATGTTAATGTCACCCATCCTATTACGAGATTAGACGGCAGAAAAGAACAGAAGGTTAGGTCCAATACCACAAGCGAAATGGCACGCACACACAATAGGTGTAAAAATACCGTTAACGAACATCAAAATCAAAATATTTTATTTCACATAGGCCTAGATGGGCACTTATAAAACGTCGACAAAAAGGTGCACGGTTCGGGTTGGTCGTTTCCTATGGAGAAGAACCGGCTAGAAACTTCATGGTTATTCTTTTCAAATCATTTGGTGTTACAATATTATTATGGATACAGCATTTGTACTTAAGTATGGGGGGACAGCGTAGGCCCGACAATAAGTCGTTGCTTACTACACAAAAAAAAAATTAAAACAAAATAAAAAGTTAACAAGCAGAAGCCGAAATGCACTATAGTTCTCTCCGTCATTGCGATATTTTTTTTCGTTCTAGACCATGCCGGGGAACCCTCTAGTTACGGAGATAAAGGGGGGTCAAAGTCCAACTTTTCACAAGTTTTTAATGTTATAAGTTTACTTTAAACACCTCCACGACCCTCGTACTCTTCAATGCATCCATCAGCACAATGTTTTGAGTGCATTAGATTGAGTTCTACCGTCAAACGTCATTTTTTACACCAAAAATAATATTTTTTGCTTAGAGTTACTTACTTTGTTGTACTGAAAGTTTGGTTGACAGCTTCGTGAAGGGTTCGTAGACCCACTTCACGTACAGCGAGTGCAAGCACACTCACTCATTTGTCGTATGCGACATGTGTTGTATACGTTTCGAGAAATCATATATCCCAGTTTCTGAGTATACAAGGTGTAAACGAACCGTTCACGAAGCCGTCAACCAAGCATTGTGTATCTCATTAAACTAAGTTACTCTACGCAAAATATATTGCAGGGAAACGATTTTTTTTGGGCTGAACAATCACTGTTCACGGTAAGACTCAATGTCTTTATCCTTATTCTCCTGCCTTCATCATCATCATCATCATCCACAGCCCGAACTCACCCACTGCTGGGTATAGGGCTCTCTTTTCTTGTGCTAATATCCTTAATTCCTGCCTTTATCCCGATTTATTTGGGGTCGGCGCAGCATGTCTTCTTCTTCCATACTTCTCTATTACTCGACATCTCATCAGACACCTCCTTTGACATATCATCCGTCACACAGTCTATCCATCGTTTCTTTGGTCTTCCTTTACTCTTACATCCAAAAAACAAAAAAAAATCAGTGGACTTGATAACCTCCTCTTATTGGAAGTCGGTTAAAAATTAGTGTAACGCACTCAAAACACTTTATACAAACAAATGAAATTGAAATGTTTGTAAAAAACAGCTTTTTACGTATACCTATACATATACGGTACTTAACAATACAACTTATATTTTTTAATTTTTGTGTCCGTCTGTCTGTTTGATGCGGCTAATCTCTGGGACTTTTATGGACTGGAATTTTACTGTCAGATAGTTTATGTTATAAGGTGTAGCTTAAGCTACTTTTTTAAAAAAAGGATAAGAGTTCTGTCCAAAATAATTAAAACCCTTGAAATTGTGAACAAAATCCGATTCAAATTGGGAAGTCACATTTTTATAAAAATTTCACGCGGACGAAGGTCACTGGCAACCAGCTAGATTTTTAATTTTTTTTTTTTTCGGATTGGAAATCCTCAAATGACGGGGGTCATTTGATGATTTCCAATCTGGGCGGAGCGGAAGGGAGTGTCAGACTTGTAGTGACTAAAACCCATCCATGTTCCTTCTTTGCCCTTTGTGTTCCAGGGCCACGGTATCTCTTTCGAACAGTCCCGCAGCCCTGGCAGGCATCGGCCCATGCGGACCCCTACTTGGTCGCTGACATCTGCAACCAGCTAGTTTAAAGTATACTTATAACATTAACAAACGTGTACTCTTGTTGCACTCGCTGTGCTTGAAGCGTGTCTATGTGTACGTGCCTTTTCACTCGTCGTGTTAAATCAATCTTCTGTATTATTCTTTGCTTGGACGACAGCCATTTTCCTTACAGGCTAATCAGTAAAGATTAATAGTATCCTGACCTCAATATCCTTTTAAACCACCTGTTACGTCATATTCATGACGTGGTAACACCTTTTAAAAGAATTGTTGTGACGTAGATAGTACTTGGCCAAAATGTATTTGCGTATGGGAAACTGTCATCTTTTTAGTATGCAAAACATGATGGCAACACTAAATATGTAATTGAAACCCTAGGACACACATTGTCAAAGATCGTAACTAGACTGAATGCGAACGATGTCTTTGTCAATGCATAGATTAAAATAGCATAAATTTGGCTATTGACTGCCGAAGATGGGACGAGGAAGTTTGGAGTTTTAATTTGTTTATGGTTTTGTTTTTCTTTTATGGCTTAACATGCATTTAGTCACAGGTACAATAAAGAATAAAGTTTTTTTAAGGATTCCTTTTACCCACTCTTTCTTGTGACTAGTAAACGTAATGAGGGGCTATAGTTTTTGAGCTCACCAGATGGCGCCACTAGCGAGTAAGGTCCTGTCATTAATTCTGTTTTATACTTTAAAGTTCCAATAACTTCATAAAAAGTTTATAACAACAAACAAACTAAACTGTGTAAACTTCAGATACATGTTTACAATATTTTCCCTAAAATTAGCAAGCATAAAACATTTAAAAAGCATTCTTCCTCCAAGTACTAACAAAGTAGATCCTAACTGCTTCAAATCTTCAAGTCATAATTAATCAGGAATGACTGAATTCTTTTTATTTCAATAAAGCTGTTTACTGCAAAAGTCCAATACCTACACGGCACGGTAAAAATGTATGCAACAGCTGTTTCTTTTTTTAAATGACCGATGAAAAACGATATGGGGAAGTACGTGGTAACCGTTTTCACGTGTGCCTTCCACTTGTATATGTGTGACAAATGACATTCATCAATGCACTTTAATGGTTGCGGTCGCGTTTGGAAATGCACCCTAAAAAATGATAAAAGTCTACTTACTGCAACAAGTCCCTCTCTTCTTATTTCCTTCACATTGCGTCTTCTCGATACAACTCTCCACACAAGTATTTTCTGTGGTCTTATGATAGTATAAACTATTTAGCGAGTCCGTAGCACTTTCTGGTGTAGAATCACTGTCTTCAGACCTTAGGGAGCCTGAGGAAGACCCGCTGTCTTCGTGAAGAATCTTTTCCGAAGACATTTTGGATTCTGTAAAGAAGAAAATTGAGGGTAAAAAACATGATGATGAATTAAAGAAAGCTTTGAATGTAAATTCGTATCAAGTTTCGGGGCTGTTGGTGTAAAAAATACAATGACTGTTATTTTGCCCCGTGATTGAAAACTTGGCACCGTCTCCCATTAATGCCTCGTTGTCAACCTCAGCAGGAGAGCAGCGGTGGCCCAGTGGTGGAGACCCCGACTTACGAGCAGTAAGTCATGGGTTCGAACCCAGCCAGGCGCATTACTTTGTGTAAGTTATTTCATCACCACTGCTCTCAAAACGGTGAAGGGAAACATCGTGAGGAAACCGGCATGTCCTAGAACCAAAAATTCGAAGACATTTGACATCTACCAACCCGCACTAGGCCCGCGTGGTGGATTATAGCCCATTCCCTCTCATAGAGAGGAGGCCTGCGTCCCAGCAGTGGGAACATTAATAGGCTGATTATGCCAATATGCCAATGTCAACCTCAGGACTTGTGACTTGTCACGGGACTTGCATTAAGCGAAATGCACGCGAGTTATTTGTTTTCTTCAAGCGAGTACCGTCGTGTTTTAGTGAATAATTTTCTCCGCAGCCTGCCGCTGTGGCATTGGCACGCGTGTTGCTTGAGCGAGTAGCTCGTGGCCAGACGACTATAGTGTAAACGAGGCTTCAACATAAAATTGTGAAGCCTAGTTTACACTTTTAAAGATTATACGTATCGTGAAACGAGGAGGAGCTTTTGACTAAATATTAACAGCCGCTCGGGCCAATCTTCAGGTTAAACCGCGCTTGCCTAGGTTTGTCTGTGGATGGGTGAACACCCATTACATACCGAGTTTCCTCCGTGCCTCGCAAACCACGTTAAGCCGTTGGTCCCGGCTGACAATTATTGTAGATCTTTGACAGTCGTTACAAGTAGTCAGTGGCGCGAAAGTCTGACGGCCAGTCTTACCCAGTACTAACGGGGTTGTGGAGGTCAGATAGGCAGTCGGTCGATTAGACAGGAAGCCGACTTCAACATAATTGGGAAAAAGCAGATGATAACGTACCGTAAAATGGGGCGAATAGAAAAGCAAGGGTAAATTGAGACAAAAGTTTGAATGAGATTTAAACGTTGAATTAATATGGCAGGTTGCCAACAAGGTCTCTAAATAATTAAGTAAGTTAAATGAGTGCTTGTTGGTAACACATCATATGAATTCAACGTTAAAATCCCCTTCAAAGTTTTATTTAGATTCACTCCTGCATCTCTATTCAGCCCGTTTTCCTGGTACTTTTAAAATACCGCCACAAATCGTGAAACTTATTTGAATAAACAGCTTACCAACGTCAGACGTACCCTGGACAGATTGGAACCCTCGTTTTGAACTTTCAAGAACTCGAACGGTGTCTCGTTGTAAATCCGCGATGATTTGTTTTAAAAACAAATGAGTTCGATTTCGAATTGTGTGCGCTCACTTGAGTGAGGTTCCAAGTGGACTTCACAGAATAGCAGTACTGTTGCTGTCCAGAACTGAACTGCCATGAACCTTATTGATTTAGCCTCCTTTTAGCAGCCCCATAGCTTCTTGGCTATGTTCCAGAGCCCGCGATGTTTGGAAGGGTCATGTGCTAGTTTCGGGGTTGAATCATTAAAATATGGATTTAATTTTATGTTTTACGGGTAGAGTAATTTATATTAATTTTTGACTAGATTTGATACAAATTTGCGCGATGGGTCGCCCAGTGTGCTGGATTGGGGGAATTTGGACTGGACACCAGTCACAGTGAAGATCGGCGGCGGTTGACTACGGTGGAAGTACTTAATTTTATCAAAATAGTTACTACTAGCTTTTGCCCGCGGCTGCTCGCGTTAGTTTAGAATTTGACAATCAATTCGGGTTGTACTCTGTTTTTTTTTTTTTTTTTTTTTCGGATAGGAAATCATCAAATGACCCCACTCTGGGCGGAGCGGAAGGGAGTGTCGGACTTGTACTGACTAAAACCCATCCATGTTCCTTCTTTGCCCTTTGAGTTCCAGGGCCACGGTGTCTCTTTCGAACAGTCCCGCAGCTCTGGCAGGCATCGGCCCATGCGGACCCCTACTCGGTTGCTGACATCTCTTTGAGGCGCGCGTGGAACACGAACGCGCCGTCGACACGGCCTGTCGTCATAAGACGGCCGTTGTACTCTTCTTGTAATAATATAATTCAATCATGATCCGAAAGTCACGTGGCGCCATCTATTATCATAAGACCGTTATTGTTGTTTTCCTCGGGAACAGTACAGTTTTTCGGGATGAAAGGTACCCTATGTCCGTTTCTGTTCACCTGACAACGTATGTTCAAAATTTCAGGATGAACGATTCAGTGGTTTAGTCGTGAAAAGGTAACAAACTTACTTACTTTTGCATTTATAATATTATGTAAGTAAGTAAGTGTGGAAGTATGGATGTTCTACTGGCAAAGGTAGCGAGTACTGAAGCCTACTCAGCCTACTGTCTTGTGACAGATAAGTATCTGTACTGCTTCGGCCGAACTCTGAATCATAGTACATTCACGAGCACCAATATGTAAACACTTTACGCCTTTTAAAAGTATTTTTCTCCTTCTTTTTTTATTAAAATAGCATGTTGTTACGGACATATAGTATTCTGGAAGTCACATTTTTTATGAAAAATATCCTATCTCCAAGTTACAGTCGGTATTTCTCGCGAAAATTGCTTTTAAATTTAGGAAAGTGTTTACATATTGGTGCTCGTGACTGTACTACGGAGGACACGCTAATCCGCGTAAGGTAGCCTGCGAAATTTTTTTTTTTTTTTTTGCGTTTTTTTTTGCAATTTGCAGGTCAGTGTCAGGCTGTACCTACGTTGTTGGGTTGCGGGATTGTTCGAAAGAGATACCGCGGCCCTGGAACACAAAGGGCAAAGAAGGAACATGGATGGGTTTTAGTCAGTACAAGTCTGACACTTCCTTCCACTCTGCCCAGAACGGGAGGAGCCGAGGAGTCATTTGAAGATTTCCCATACGAAAAAAAAAGGCTGTATGTTGTTTAAAATAGAATTCGCGGCCATGGCTTTACATACTTCAACATCATATTCATCATTCTCTCGCAGTTATCACAATTCATTTGGTCATTGATGATTTTAATGATTTTGGCTTGACAGAGTTATAATCAGTAAAATCATCAATAAAATCTACATATGGCAGCCAACGGCTTAACGTGCTTTCCAAGGCACGGAAGAAACTCGGTATTCAATAGATGATCACCCCTTCACGGACCATCCTAGGCAAGTGCAGCTTAACCTCGTGCGGCTGTTATTATTTAGCCACGAGCTCCAGCACTACCTACTTCACAATTTTAAGTACGCACTAAAATTATATGATTAATTCTTAACAATTCTCTGTGTTTACAAATTTTAGCATTCCATCGCATTGAGTAGGTATAAAAATAGAGGCATTTACACTTATGTAAAATAATGTTACTTACATGAAGTATGGTTTTAGCGATAAATGCAAATTCATACGACACTGCTCATTTATCAATTATTAATTGAATTGAATGTCAATGGGGTGACTTTTTTTGTTTCATTGGCATTTGTCAGCGACTTCCGATAGTAAAGTTATTTTGGACTTCTGAGTGTTGTAACGAAAAAAATACGTACTAAATGAGTTATACTCATAAACTACTGAAGCAAAGTTAATAAAATGTAAATGGGGACACCGCGCGGACTTCAAGTGAAATGGAATCGACTTGACGACAAAAAAAATAGGTAAAATCGGAAGGTGCCAACTCGCGTGCACTCGCGAGTTTCACACTCGCCAGTTGATGATTAAGCCATCTAATCTTCGTCGCCATCCGACCTTCTAAATAATAGTTTTTGAAGTACCAGGAACTTCGAATATTGAAGAGATTTCTTGGCTAATCTATAATAGTTTCCGTGTATTAAGATTAATTTGATTAAAAATTTAACTACCTGCGGTTTGATGTTCACAAAAAAATAATGATCGAAACATCACTAAATGCATTAAGCGATTTATAATTTTGTTTTTTTTTTGGATATCACACAAAATGGATGCCATGTAAAAAACCTTCACAAAAAGCAATGCTTTAATTACTGGTCCACCTTGGGTATTCAGCTCCTTTGCATGATCATCTGCCTAGCCTTTCCCTAACTATATTTGCGTCGGTTGCCAGTCTAACGGCATAATCAGCCACATGTTCCCACTGCTGGGACACAGGCCTCCTCTCAATGAAAGGGAGTGGGCTGAAATACACCACGCGGGCCCAGTGCAGATTGGTAGAAGTCACTTCGAATTTTTGTTTTTAAGACATGCCGATTTCCTCACGATGTTTTCCTTCACCGTTTTGAGAGCGGTGGTGAAGAAATAAATAACACTTAGTAATGTGCCTGCCTGGGTGGCCACCACCACTGGGGTGGCCCAGTGGTGGTGGCCACCCAGCCAGGCACGCTGCTCTCAGTCAGTTCAAGTCTAACGGGGTACAGCTGAAATTATTTCTGATTAATTTCGTTGCGGGATCCAAGACTGTTAAATTGTTTCTCTGGGACTTCGACGAATTTCTTTTTTTCGACGCTTTTCATTTTGGCGTTCAGGGGAGTTACTATGACGTCTTAAACCAGTAGTAATTCTAGAGTGGGATAGAGCCAGAGCTATACGGGGGTGGTCTAGCGCCATCTCTTTCCCACACTGGAATTAATCCTGCTTTAAGACGTAATATTAGGCCACCAGGTGTTGCAGTGGTTTGGGAATAGTGCGGCGGACTTATCCCAAAGAAAATTCAGCTGAATACCAGTATTTTACATGGAGTAACTGCGAATAATGCTAGTCAATTATTTGCCATGGCAGCTGGACTGGACCAATGGCTGATTTTGCTTTCCAAAGCAGTCAGGGGTCTCGGTATGTAATTTGTATTTTATCATATGTATGTTAGTCTGTAAGGTATACAGGTTGCTGCGGGACTGTTCGAAAGAGACACCGTGGTCCTGGAACACAAAGGGCAAAGAAGGAACATGGATGGGTTTTAGTCAGTACAAGTCTGACACTCCCTTCCGCTCCGCCCAGAGTGAGCGGGGGGGGGGGTCATTTGATGATTTCCCATCCGAAAAAAAAAAAGGTATACAGGTTGTAACAGAAAGGGTATAGTCATATGAAAGGAAATCATATGAAATCCCACCTACGTTACGGTATAATGTTCTGGGGAAATTCAACCGAAAGAGAAACAGTTTTTAAAGCCCAGAAAAGATGTCTAAGGGCGATGCTTAAGCTTAAATCTACTGATAGTTGCATGCCATACTTTAAACAGCACAAAATATTAACAATACCTAGTCTGTACATAATGGAAGTAGCTGTGTTTGTGAAGTCGAACCTCTGACTGACGTAGTTCCACGTAATAACCGAGAGACGCGACAATAACCTAGTGTGCACAGAGTACTTTTATATATAGGTACTAGTGTGTTCCCATCCCGCCAAAACGGCACTAATGCGCAAGAGCGTCTACTGCATGGCTTCGGTCATTTATAATAAATTACCTAAGCAATGGAAAGTATTGCCGCTATCATTATTTAAAGCATCCTATACTGTCAGTGAATTCCTTACCGAGAAAGAATTTTGCAGATTTTGAGGAAAAAGATTTGTTGTCCTTCTTTATATTTTATGTAATTTCCAATGACATGCCACTTATTTGTTTGACATTATTTTTTATTTTTTATTACCTTGAACATGTTGACATTTTTTTATTTTATATAATTCTAATGACATGCCACTTATTTGTTTGACATTATTGATAACATTTTCAATTTTTATTACTTTGATCATGTTGACATTTTTTATTTATTTATTATATTTAATTCCAATGACATGCCACTTATTTGTTTGACATTATTGATAATATTTTTATAAATTTTTTATTACTTTGACCATGTTGACATTTTTTTTTAATTTTTAATCATATTTAATTCCAATGACATGCCACTTATTTGTTTGACATTATTGATAATATTTTTTTAAATTTTTTATTACTTTGACCATGTTGACATTTTTTTTAAATTTTTAATCATATTTAATTCCAATGACATGCCACTTATTTGTTTGACATTATTGATAATATTTTTTTTAATTTTTTATTACTTTGACCATGTTGACATTTTTTTAAAATTTTTAATCATATTTAATTCCAATGACATGCCACTTATTTGTTTGACATTATTGATAATATTTTTTTTAATTTTTTATTACTTTGACCATGTTGACATTTTTTAAAATTTTTAATCATATTTAATTCCAATGACATGCCACTTATTTGTTTGACATTATTGATAATATTTTTTTAAATTTTTTATTACTTTGACCATGTTGACATTTTTAATTTTATATAATTCCAATGACATGCCACTTATTTTAAAATAATAATTTGTAGACCAATTACTTGCATGCCCATGTGACGACAAAATGTGGAGAACCTTATTATAAAATAACATCTGTGTACCTAACACCCATGTTTGCAAAGAAATAAATGATTTGATTTGATTTGAAAGGATATGCTGCAGACCAAACTGAACAATGGGACAGCCGATATTTTTTTTGCATTTACGATATTGGACCCAAGGACAAAGTTGTTCAGTTTGATGGTCTGCAGCATATCCTTTCATATGACTAAACCCTTTGTTACACCCTGTATATCTATGGGCCAAAGTTGCCTGAAAATAAATGAACGTTGTTGCTGTTGTAATAGATGGTCATCCATCTACGGTCTTCGGCAAACGTTGCTTAACCTTCTATTCAACCCGTGCATCAGTGATTCCTTAGCCACCAGCCTCCGTATTATCAAAATTACTTTCTAAACATCACGTTCGAAATTCGAACGGTGTACTTTAAAAACAAATGAATTCGCTTCGATTCCAAAACTTATGTGAATCCTGTTGAATTTGAAACTCTCCGTAGACATATGAACCGCCCTGAAACTGATTGCTGCAGGACCTCTTGTTTATTTATCTTTTTAACTCCAAACATACTAAATAAATATCCTTACAGGCTAAACCCAATGCGATATAGTAGCACACTTAAAATTTAAATAGTTCGTTTTTAGTATAGCAAATTCTATAAAGGGTGTAAATAGACCCTTAACATAAACGAAAGGCACTTGTTCTCCCCGTCACTGCGATCATTTTTTTGTTCTAGACCATACCTAGGAACCTTCTAGTTACGGAGATATTGGGGGTCAAAGTTCCAACTTTTTCACAAGTTTTTTTTTAAATACATGTTTTTAATGTAAGATTTTTACTTTACACACCTCCACGACCACCGTACTATTCAATGCATTCATCAGCACAATGTTATGAGTGCTTCCCATCGAGTCCTACCGTAAAACGTGATTTTTCACCCCAAAAGTCGATTCCCAGCAATAATTTTTGCGTAAAGTTACTTAGTTTGATGTACAGAATGCTTGGTTGACGGCTATGTGAAGGGTCTGTTTACACCCGGTATGTAGCTGTTCTTGTAAATTCACCCAAAGTTTAACAGAATATATCTAAGTCTTCAGCTATGAGGTTGAGAGTGCGGAGCGCGCTCGTGACGGAGCCTCGCGCAGCAAGTTAAGGATGATATCCACCAAACGGCTCGCATCGCATCGGATCGGAACGGATTTTACAATCTTTAAATGATATTAAATCGTGTACACAGTATTTAAAGTCTATATTACCAAGCCGCGCACAGCAGGTTGACCACGGGCGTCCACCGCGACACGCGATCGTAGCCGAATGTGTGCTGCGACACGCGATCGGCTCCGTTCGCCTGTCGTCGTATACGATCGGATGAAATTAAACTATTTGACTAGGCGCAGAAATGGATATGTTCGCAAGTGATGGTACGGAGCCGATCGAATGCGTCGACCTCCTGCCGGATGCGACCGGCTGTCGTCGCAGATGTCCGTATCCTTTCCGATGCGATGCGATGCGAGCCGTTTGGTGGAAATCTTCCTTTAGTTTGTTATTAGCCTCGTTGACATCATCATCTACTAGCCTTTTTCCAACTATATTGGGGTCGGCTTCCAGTCTAACCGGATGCAGCTGAATAAATATGATATAGAAGAAAGTCGGTATGTAATGACTGGTCACCCATCCACGGATCAACCTAAGCAAGGACGGTTTAACCTAAAGATGGACCCGAGCGGCTATTATTATTTAGCCACGAGCTTTTGAGCAGCCTCGTATAAAACTTTTAACCCGTTTATAATATATATAAATTACTTTTGAATTGATATTTATAAAAGGAGCTACGGTATAAAGCTACATAAAATAAAGTATTATCGACACATTATATCGGTTTTGCAATATTCTATCGAAACTTTGTTTCGGCCTTGTAACGGCTCTGTTTGTAACGACAAGACAAGAATCTAGCAGAAGTCTTACAGCCGTATTGTAAACAACTGAAAGTGGTTATTTGAGTAAGAGTAATTTATTTAAGATAGTAGTTTAGTAATTGCTTAAAGTTAGTACTGTCAAAAGTTAGAACTCGAAGCTATTCTTTCTTTGACAGTTCTAACTTCGTTCAAATTCTTATGGATTGCAAAAAAATGGTTGCTTATGTAATTACTTAAACACAAGTTATTTTATTACTTTGACATGACTATACAAGGTGAAACGGTCGCGTGGGTGGTTTTCACCGACGCGAAAACGGTTACCACGTATTCAGTACATCATTTTGAGAAACCACATAGAAATTTTACATCAGTTAATAAAAAAAAAACAACTGTCTCCAACAAAAGTGCAATACCTACACAGTGCAGGTTGGTAGATGTCACATCATCACGTCTTCGAATTTTTGGTTCTAGGACATGCCGGTTTCCTCACGATGTTTCCTTCACCGTTTTTGAGAGCAGTGCAATCTCTTTCTTTTCTTGTGGTTAGTGCCTAACCTGGTGTCAGAGTTTTTAAGCGGCCCACGGGCCTCTGACTTGTCATTTTTTTCGGATGGGAAATCTTCAAATGAGGGGTCCCGCTCTGGGCGGAGTGGAAGGAGGTATCAGACATCTACCAATTAAAACCCATTCCTGTTCCTTCTTTGCCCTTTGTGTTCCAGAGCCGCGGTATCTCTTTCGAACAGTCCCGCAGCCCTGGCAGGCATCGGCCCTTGCGGACTCCTTCCTTGTTGCTGACATCTCTTTGAGGCGCGCGTGGAACACGAACGCGCCGTCGATACGGCCTGTCGTCATAAGACGGCCGGACGGCGAGCTAGCCCATTACTCACCGTCCACAGGCCCGCGCCTACGGTGGTTGGGGGCACCACGTGGGCCCCCGACCTCTGATTTGACTTTACATGGTGTCAAGTAATATCTCTCAGGCATGCTGGTTTGGTTTTCTCACTATGTTTTCCTTCGCCGAAGCAAGAAATCATTATTCACAAGTGTGATACTACTGCTTCTAACTTGTATTACAAAATGAACGTTATTGACCGGTCCGTTCACATCAAATCAAGTAAAAACAACATCGCAACTATGACTTAATACCAGCTTTAATATTAAGCACATAAACGTAACATCACGCCTGTAATCCCCGAAGGGTTGGGCAGTACCTCTGCCTAGCCCTTCAGGGATTATAAAGGGTGTAACAAGACCCTTAACGCAGCCGAAAGGCACTTGTTCTCCCTGTCATTGCGATCATTTTTTTGTTCTGGACCATACCTGGGAACCTTCTGGTTACGGAGATATTTGAGATCAAAGTTCTAATGTTTTCACAAGTTTTTTTTTTTAAATACTAGTTTTTAAGGTTATAAATTGAATTGAATTTAAAAAAAAAAGGTATGAGATTTTAATAATTTAAAAATAAAATTATTATTCAGTATTATGATGCATGACGTTGTTAAAACACCTGTAGCGAGCGATGATATACTGAACTCGAGCGCAGGGTAGGTCTCCCGTTTGACACTTAAAAATCATTAACAGGATGTTTCATAGTTTTATTCTAATATATAATTTATTTTTCTTTGTACCTATTATGGTAGGTAAAAGAAAAACAAATCGCGCCTAGAGCTATTTTATGTCGGGTACATCGAGTGGACCACCTTTGTAAGACGACTAAAAAGTCACTATGTAAACAATACATAAATATAGATATGAGCCCACTCCCTCTCAAAGAGAGGAGGCCTGTGTTCCAGGTGGTCCCAGCAGTGGGGATATTATAAGATTATGAATAATTCAACAACTGCATTGTTACTGAGGCTATTAAATTACTATGTTTAAACTAGCTCTGTATTATAGCACGTGTTCGTTAAGAGACAATAACTATTTCATTCAAGTTTTCATTCAGAAACTAAGTTTTATTTTTATTTCACAATATAATAATTATATTCTTTACATAACTGACAGCTGCGCTTATGACAGATACGTGGTCAATTATGGTTCTATAGTCTATTGTTTTCTTTCTGTCGAAACACAAAGCACAAGAATTTATGTGGTATCATCTGCCTAAGACTGGTTGTCAGACATTCGGGCCACTGACTATCTGTAACGACTGTCAAAGATCGACAAATGACGTTTGTGACCAACGCCTTAACGAGCTTTCAGAGACATGGAGGAAACTCGGTACGTAATTGGTTCATTCACGGAACAATCTAGGCAAGCGCGGCTTAACATGAAGATCGACCCGAGCGACTGTTACTATTAGTCACGAGCTCCTCTACTTGATAATATTAGTGTAGAAGTATTCATCTGCATCTAGTTAAAAGCTAGTTAGAAGCTGAACTTAACATATGAAAAAGGCCAGCTAGACTATGACTGAAAAGCGTACTGAGGCTCTCTTCTACCAACGTGCTGATATAATTGATGTTATGTAATCCAGCTTCCGCTTGTGGCGCCGCTCTAAATTCAAAAAAGTTAAAACAATTTTAAAAGGCGGAGCAAAACATGCCTAAAGCTGCGTCTACATTTGTGACATTTCAGCGAACCTAACCGACCTAACGTTGTGACCGTTACGAACAGTGGCGGATTTACCAGCAGGCTGAGTAGGCTTGAGCCTAGAGCGGCACATTTTTGGGGCGGCAAATTTGAAAAAGATTTTGGCATGACGGTTTTCTGATATTTTACAGATAGACGTCTGCAAGAAATTTTGCCGATGACGTTCCCCTCTCAGTATTATTTTTAACTGTTTGTAACCGCAATAAAGATTATTTATTCACGTTTACCAAATGTACAGTAGAGACCATAAGTGCAGTAGCAGTTTCACAAAACGATCGCATCAAAACAAGTCGCACTTACGACCTTTTTCCATAACAAATATTTTGCACACATACACGATCTCGTATATCGCTCTCTTTCATAATTATCTAGTCAGAAAGAGTGCGATATAATGATCATTTGTCTTAGTGACAAGCCTGTCATGTCGCGACGGAGTATTAAGTTAGTGATATTTAATTTCAAACAAACAATTATGTGTCTATCTGGCTTAGCGGTTAACGCTATAGATAAAATGTCTCGCACTGTATACTCTGCGTTCGAACCCAAGTGACATTACTCTTTTTGTGTTTTAATTATAAATGATACGTTAGACCCGATGAGATATGTTTTTCTAAATATTAGTTGGAACTTATTATTAACAAAAAAGATGAGGGTGAATGTGAAACAAAATAAACTTCTGGATTGAACAAAGTAGTTAGTTATGACGTTGTTAGTTGGTGAACTTTGTTTCGAGCGTTTGTGTTATTATTACGATTAGCGTATTGTTTGATTGTCTTTATTCAAGATGCAAGCTAATATAAGTATTGATGACAGGGCAAATATTGTCACTTTGCGTAAAAATGGGCTTAATATTTGTCAAATTTCAACTGAAACTGGCTTAAAATGTGTAAGTTATTTTTAAAAATTATAATTATTATGATGATAGTTGTGGTGTGTGATTTTCTTATTATTAAATAAATTGCTAGTTGCAAGTGTGTAATCATATTTTGTTTTTTTTTAGAAATTCTGTTAGCCGTTGGGTAAAGGTTTGAGGAAGAAGGTAGTCTGAAGAGTCGTCTAAGAAGTGAAAGGCCGCCGCTTATTAACCCGACTCAGCGACGTTTTATGGTGGAAGAATATGAAACAAATGGTTTCATTCCAACTATAATGTTTGCAGAGCAATTGGATACTACATTACAGACTGTTCGCCATGCATTCCATGCTGAAGGTTTACATCATCGGAAGCCAGCTAAAAACCATTTTTGACACAAAAACACAGGGAGGAAAGACTACGTTTTGCTCGAGATTATTTACATTTTAACTGGGAGGTGACTGTATTTTCTGACGAGAAGACTTTCAAGTCTTGCCAAAAGGAAGACTTAATTTATGGCGAAAAAATAATAATACTTAATTTAATAAGTAGACCGGGTAACTAAATATTTAGTAATATTAACATAACCGTAAATAAAAAAATAAAAAATTAAGAAATAAATTTTAAATTTAATGATCTTAAATTGGGGTTTAGTTTCAATATTCTTTTCGTCAAGAAAATGAACACTTAAGCTATAACCTCAATACATTCAATGTGACGTTACATTAAAAAAACACATTCATAAAGTCTAACTCATATATTATACTCATACTCATAGTATTCAATTAACTCTGCTGAATACTGATACCTATAATAAGCGGGTATCAACAATTATATTTGTGTTATTAGAATATCCTTTCCGTGTTATGTTATTCTTATTATGAATTGACTAAGTGGGTATACAACAAAAAATCTTATGAACGGTGATAAGAGAACTTTTTTTTGCCTAGATAGGAATGTGACGTCACATTCTCATAAAAGTTTGTTAATTTTATAAATAAATAAAACGAATAAACATTTTTGTTATCATTCAGCATGATTTTTTTATTTCCACCTTCCAACACCGAAATCATAAAATAAAAATCATTTAATGAGGTTAAATAATAATACAATAACTATCTAATATTTAACTTCTTATAAAAAATAAATAATAAGCATAACTATATCATAAATAAACATAAATACCTAACGACTTTCTGCTTAAAATACAAATATAATTAAGGTTTCAAAGAAACAAAAAACAGCCACACATTGTAATAACATGGATTCGAACTTGGACTTCATTGATCGTGAACCCATGCTCAGCCCAAACAGCTACCAACTCATGTTAATACTACGCGAATTTTAACAATGCAATGGTAAGAACAGGTCATCACTATGATGTGTATTTTAAATGCAACAGAAATATAATGCTATTTCGCGTAGTGTGACGACAGTTCATTAGTGTGTGTTATGTGTAGAATGTTGAGACATCACTCATACACGCACACGCACACACACTGCTGTATCGCGCTCGCACAGTTCATAGCAATGTAATCTTTAGCATGGTGCTGCACTTTTGAGGTCTACTGTACATTATTGTGTAAGTAGCATACATTACCCCGCCTTATTAATCGTACATGATTGAGCTTTGATTAGCTCAAAAATATACCCAAAAATTATTTTAAGTGCAATTTCAACGAAATTGTTGGATTCTAAAAATAATGTAGGACATGACAATTGTAGAGGCAAGGGCGGCAAAAACTGTACAGCCTACCTTGGAAACTTGTAAATCCGCCACTGGTTACGCAGATCTTCGTGTTCCCGCCCTTACCCCATGTTACTTCGGTTCGGTGCAACACGTATGTTCCATTCTACTCTGTCAGCCGTCACGCTGTCATTTACCTACACCATTTATTCTTCTTCTTAGCGTGTCGACGGCAATCTAAATAGTGTCAGCCCAGAACTGAGCTACTAGTTTGGCGCTTTCGGTAGCGTCCATCAGTTCCTGTAGTGAACAAACAACGGGACACGCAGTACACGATATTAAGTGCCCCATCATTTGTGGAACAGCACCACATTTACACTGCAGGGCAGAGTCATTAATGAATCACCACCTGAGCAGGTTTTCCTCGCTGCGACCAACCTGGGTCCGGAGTCTATTTAAAGACTTCCAGGTCAGCCATGGCAACTCATGTCCAGGTGGGAGATTTTCAGCAGGTGGAACAAACGGGTTAGGTCGGCTGCACTACCTTGCCACAGCCTCAGTCTTCCCGTAGACCGCTTGCCAGTGAGTGGGGCAACACACTTCAGAAAGCTGTTTCGGCTTTTCAGCCTTTGCGACACGAGGGTATTTAGATGTAAAGGGTGTCGTGTGTCTGAAATCATTTTGGCTCTTTCGTTAGAGCTCGCCACTGTTCTGCGAACTTCTGGTGGCGCTATTCCCGCCAGTGGGTATAGCATCTGTACCAGGGTCGGTTTAAGGCAACCAGTGATGATCGTACACCATTTGCTTTCATATCATTCTTCTCAGAAACCATAACTCTTTTCTTCAGCTAGTTCCATACATCCCCTTAGCATCAATTGTCCCTCTTGTGGCTCAACATTCGCCAGTCAGTAGAAGGACGTAACATCGGGAGACACTCACCAGTATCAAGAATGTGCATTCAATACAACGAACTCAATTCTAAGTTGTTTGACTTGGATGTGTTTTTTGGTTCCCTACCGAAGTTCAAAAGCCAGTTGCGCTCTCATTTGAACCGACATTTAAACAACTATAATTAGTTTCTTATTAGTTTTATTTGGATATTTTTAAGCAGTAAGTAGTTATTTGAGCAGTAAGTCGTGGGTTCGAACCCAGCCAGGCGCATTACTTTGTGTAAATTATTTCATCACCACTGCTCTCAAAACGGTGAAGGAAAACATCGTGAGGAAACCGGCATGTCCAAGAACCGAAAATTCGAAGACATGTGACATCTACCAACCCGCACTGGGCCCGCGTGGTGTATTATAGCCCATTCCCTCTCATAGAGAGGAGGCCTGCGTCCCAGCAGTGGGAACATTAATAGACTGATTATGCTATGCTATGGATATTTTTATTTTTATTTTGTCTTTTGTTTATTAGTGGAAGTCAGTTTTTTGATCTCTTCTTTAATTTAAGTCAAAGATGTTTTGTTTTCTATTTTATATTTTATTTTTGTAAATTTACGATAATATAGCTATTTTGTACTTAAGAGAATGTTGTGTACACCTGTAATTGGTACCTACCCGTGGCGAAGGTTCCATACAACTCGATTCCTACCGGCTTCCCTTTGAAAATCGGCACAGTCGGTATTCTATAGACAAATAATATAATCACATCAAATATACACCGGTTTACCTCTTACAAAAATTTACCCTTCGCTACTGGTACCTACATAAGAACCCTAACCTGTATATTTTTATTGTTAAATGTAAAATGTATGGCACTGTTTTAAATAAATAAAAATTCTGATGTAAAAATCTGCGAACGGAAGGCGTTTTGGGGAAACTTTAATGACGTTCAAAAAGTGCTAATTTAAATAAAGAACTTTTGGTTTTGATTTTGTGAACACAGCTTTATTAACATAATAAAAACAATGTTATTTACTTTCATCTAATAAGAGTAAGGCGTCATGTGATAGTGTAATATTGATAACAAATGTATGCCACAGACCGTTGAACTCTCTTTGACCTTATCATGACATGATGGAATGATTTCAGCTAATTTGAATGATTGTGATCCAATTTCTAAAACGGTTTTTTTTCGAAAATAAATCTACTGACTGCTGTTTTGACATGGAAAGAAAAATTCTAGTGCGAGTAGATAAATACGACGTAGTAAACTAGCGTAATGGATGCTTAAAAATAAGGAGCCAGTATTTATTTGGTGGGTCAAGTAATTTTAAATTATTTATTTTGTAAAAAAAAATATACACAGATAAAAAAAAAAATCCCTTGAAATGGCTTTGTTATAGCCGTTAGATGATTCCCTGAAAATATTTCGTGTATGAATAGTTAGACCCTATATACACAGGGTGGAAGGTACACCAACGCAAAAACGGTTACCAAGCCCAAAAATCTGACAACCACTCTTACCAAAGGGTATCGTCTTTCCCAGAAACTCGGTTGGGGATCAGATAGGCAGACTTTCAAAGTAAAATACTGATGTTGCTGCATCCGGTAAGACTGGAAGCCGTTCCCAATACGGGGACGGGACACCGACGCTAAAACGGTTACCACGTATTCAGTACATCATTCTGAGCCACACAGAAATGATATTTACCATGTTTATTGTTTTCTTTGAGTTCCCGATATTTCGGCGCTGTTGCAAGCACCATGATCTTTCTTAAATAGATGGCGCTAACGTCACCGTAAGACGTTATTAATGGAACGAAAATTTCGAGAGTTGTGAGCAGGGTGCGATGGTCTAATTGGTTAAGACGTCCGGTGTACTGAATCGGAAGGTCGCAGGTTCAAACCCTGCTCGCACTAGAATTTTTCTTTCCATGTCAAAACAGCTGTAGTTCCCTACGCAGGGTTTGCGTATAAAAATATTAAAAATCTACTGACTTCCAAAAATATCATCATCATCATCATTTCAGCCGAAAGACGTCCACTGCTGGACATAGGCCTCCCCCAAGTGTCGCCACACTGACCGGTCCCGTGCGACTCGCATTCAGCGGATCCCTGCAACCTTCACCCAGGTCATCGGTCCACCTAGTGGGAGGCCTTCCAACGCAGCGTCTTCCGGTTCGCGGTCGCCACTCCAGAAATTTTCGGCTCCATCGGCCATCCGTTCTGCGAGCAATGTGCCCTGCCCACTGCCACTTAAGTTTAGCTATTCTTCGGGCTACGTCGGTAACCTTGGTTCTCTTCTCCAAAAATATAAAGGGTGTAAATAGACCCTTAACATAAACGAAAGACACTTGTTCTTCTCGTCACTGCGATATTTTTTTTGTTCTAGACCATACCTGGGAACCTTCTAGTTACGGAGATATTGGGGGTCAAAGTTCCAACTTTTTTTTTTAATGTAAGATTTTTACTTTACACAACTTCACGACCTTCGTACTATTCAATCCATTCATCAGCACAATGCTATGAGTGCTTTCCATCGAGTCCTACCGTAAAACATGATTTTTCACAAAAAAAAAAAAAGTCGATTTCCAGCAAAGCAATTTCCAGCAAAGCAATTTTTGCGTACGGTAAAGTTACTTAGTTTGATGTACAGAATGCTTGGTTGACGGATATGTGAAGGGTCTGTTTACACCCGGTATGTATAAAAAATAAAACTAAAAATCAAAAATAACAAACTACAGGATGGAAGGGACACCGACGCGAAAACGGTTATCACGTATCCAGTACATCATTCTGAGCCCCCCCAGATGGAATTTTACATCGGTAATTTAAAAATACTCAGCTGTTCCATACATTTTGACCATGTAGGTATTGCACTTTTGTAGGAAACAGCTGGTTTCCTTTTTAATAACCGATGGAACATTTCTGTGTGATATATGATTTTAAACTTTTTTTCATAGTCACTAAAATTATTATAACTAGAAGACGGGATATTTACCATGTTTATTGTTTTCTTTGAGTTCCCGATATTTCGGCGCTGTTGCAAGCACCATGATCACGGATAAACTGAAGTTATTGCGAGTGGGTGTTTATGAGCAGGCAAATCGGTCTACCCTCTTTCTTGTTCGTTTTTTGCTCTCAGTACCGCTACCATTGTCACTCACAACTCGATTCTGTTCCCGACACACGAAACTCACTGTAATATCGGGAACTCAAAGAAAACAATAAACATGGTAAATATCATTTCTGTGTGGCTCAGAATGATGTACTGGATACGTGGTAACCGTTTTAGCGTCGGTGTCCCGTCCCCGTATTGGGAACGGCTTCCAGTCTTACCGGATACAGCAACACCAGTATTTTACCTTGAAAGTCCGCTTATCTGATCCCCAACCGAGTTTCTGGGTAAGACGATACCCTTTGGTAAGAGTGGTTGTCAGATTTATGGGCTTGATAACCGTTTTTGCGTTGGTTTCCCTTCCACCCCGTATTTATAGGGTTTAACTATTCATACACGAAATATTTTCAGGGAATCATCTAACGGCTATAACAAAGCCATTTCAAGGGATTTTTTTTTATCTGAGTATATTTTTTTTTACAAAATAAATAATTTAAAATTACTCGACCCACCAAATAAATACTGGCTCCTTATTTTTAAGCATCCATTACGCTAGTGTACTACGTCGTATTTATCTACTGTCATTGTTAGAATATGGGAGTAAAAGTTTTATGCAAAAACTCTCAAAAAATTATAGAATTTTAATAATTTCTTAAAAAAAAATCACTCAGTGAATTTTTTTTTTCGTTGCTATGGCGACTTTACGACTTATAGAAGTTACTTTTAAAATATTTCGTGTATGAAAAGATAGACCTTATATATAATAAGTGTAATTATAACTCATGAAATTCTCAATAAGTGTTCAGATTGCCTCGTTGCTCTAGTGGTCGCAAGCGCGACTGCTGAGCATAAGGTCCTGGTTTCGATTCCTGGGTCGGACAAATTGTTATTGGGTTTTTCCATCACAGGAATTTCTCATTAGTAGCCACGGAGTCTGGATTTGTGCCCGGTTGATGGCTATAGGCTCGCCTCCTATTACATGGGATTTAAACATAACTGGCGAAATGTGGGTGTACTATTAAGTACACCTTTGATTAACCCTTCGGGGATTGCTGCCATGATTTTATGTTATGTTAAATTGTGTAGTAAACATTGATTGCTCAAAAGAGTACACTACATAAACGACGAGTATTTATAGATTAGTATTATGTCCTCTCGATTAATCAATTCTTTATTAAGATGACCCCACCTATGAGCTATTGTATTCTAAGCCCACACGCGCTCAAAACAACCAAGACTTTAGTATGTCGTTTTATCACGTTTTGAAATCGATAACTATTATCGTCTGCGGTGTTTTGCTAGCTAACTTGACTTGATCTTATTGTACGGTTTACGTATACACCGACAGCCTGTAAACGCAGCAACCTAATTTTCTCTTTCGTAATTAAAACAATATCTTTAGTGTGGGACGCAACATGCGTCGATACTCTTGCGCCATCACATCTTCCAAGCTCGTCGTGCTGTGCTGGCGCTGCCGCTGCGGCTGCAGAGAACCTCAAGCGGTGTAAATACCGGGTGTAAACAGACCCTTCACATATCCGTCAACCAAGCATTCTGTACATCAAACTAAGTAACTTTACGCAAAAATTATTGCTGGGAATCAACTTTTTTTTTGGGGTGAAAAATCACGTTTTACGGTAGAACTCGATGGAAAGCACTCATAGCATTGTGCTGATGAATGGATTGAATAGTACGAGGGTCGAGGAGGTGTGTAAAGTAAAAATCTTACATTAAAAACATGTATTTAAAAAAAACTTGTGAAAAAGTTGGAACTTTGACCCCCAATATCTCCGTAACTAGAAGTTTTCCAGGTATAGTCTAGAACAAAAAAATGATCACAGTGACGGGAAGAACAAGTGCCTTTCGTTTATGTTAAGGGTCTATTTACACCCTTTATAGAAACCTTTGTGGTAACTATATTTTCGAGCCGTTTGGGGTTGAAACTCTGGGGTCGTGGGAGTTTGAGCTCCGAGTGCTCATAGCCTGTTTAAGGAAATTTCGCTTTCCGTGACCCAAGGGCTGGCTTTTAGTTTGGCCAGAGGCTAAGTGATGCTATACAACGTGGCAACGCCGCCTGTCTCTTTTTCACATTACCAGCTTATAGTTTGTTTATTTAATAGTTTTTAATCAGTAATATAAGTAATTGTATAGTTAGTCTAGTCTACTTAATAAAAATTATTTCCAGTCATACTTGAAGAAAAAAAACAATGTTTAATACAATATTAAGTTAGTTGACAATTAAATACTATACGCGAACACCGGGGATTAGCATACGACCTACTTCTACTTAATTGTGATCGGTACTCGAAGAAACTTTATGTTTTTTGTCATTTATTTGTTTGTTCGTTTATTGTTGTTTTGTTGCGTGTTATTTAAATTTGTTTTTAGTAAAAATAGTAGATCTCATGTAGAAGAATGGGCAAGAAACTCCATGGATACTCTTTTCAAATACAACGTTAACGTTTTCGTTACAACTTTATACTCGTAAATACATGACCCCCGCACTATTCAATGCTACAGCACAATGTTTTGAATGCGTTACATGGAGCGCTACCACAAACAGTGATTTTTCACGCAAAAAATACTCGTTTCCCAGCAATAATTTTTGCGCTCTGTTACTTAGTTTGATGTACAGAATGGTTGGTTGACGGCGTCGCGAAGGGTCCGTTTACACCCTGTATTGGCGTTCTTGCTTCCATGAGATAAACAAAATACTCGACCAGGGCATCTATACAAATACAAAGAAATAAAATTGAATTGTCTGTTTGTAATTTGCAAAATAACATCTTTTTACTGAATGCATATGAAAGTATACACATGTACGGTACTTGTAACAAAAAAAAAAAAACATTTTTGTCTGTCTGTTTGTTTCATCAAATTTCTGAAACGGCTAGACGGATTTTGACTCGATTTCACTGGCAGATTGCTGATGTTATAAGGAGTGACTTATGGTACTTTTATTAAAAAAACAAAATTAGGCAAATCATAGCATAGCATAATCAGCCTCTTAATGTTCCCACTGCTGGGACGCAGGCCTCCTCTATGAGAGGGAATGTGCTATAATCCACCACGCGGGCCCAGTGCGGGTTGGTAGATGTCACATGTCTTCGAATTTTTGGTTCTAGGACATGCCGGTTTCCTCACGATGTTTTCCTTCACCGTTTTGAGAGCAGTGGTGATCCTTGGTTCAAGCCATGGTCCGGAGCGAGAGGGAATGGGAAGCCGTCACCTCCTTCTGCGAAGCAGTCATGCTAGTGAAGGAGGTGGCAGGACGTGAGAGGGAAAGAACCTCACGTCCCAGCCGCCGCGGGAGACGCCCTGGGCGTCGGGGGTCACGTGGTGGCTTCCGACCACCGTAGGCGCTGGCCTGTGGACGGCGAGTTATGGGCTAGCTCGCCGTCCGGCCGTCTTATGACGACGGGCCGTGTCGACGGCGCGTTCGTGTTCCACGCGCGCCTCAAAGAGATGTCAGCAATCAAGTAGGGGTCCGCATGGGCCGACGCCTGCCGGGGCTGCGGGACTGTTCGAAAGAGATACCGTGGCCCTGGAACATAACGGGCAAAGAAGGAACATGGATGGGTTTTAGTCAGTACAAGTCTGACACTCCCCTCCGCTCCGCCCAGAGTGGGGGGGGTCATTTGATGATTTCCCATCCGGAAAAAAAAAAAAAAAAGAGCAGTGGTGATGAAATAACTTACACAAAGTAATGCGCCTGGCTGGGTTCGAACCCACGACTTACTTCTCGTAAGTCGGGGTCTCCACCACTGGGCCACCGCTGCTCACAAAATTAGGGTTCCGTGCAAAAAAAAAACCATGAAATTGTTAACAAAATCCGATTCAAACAGCAACATTTGTTATAATATTTTCCCGCGAACGAAGGTCGCTGGTTATAGCTAGTATCAAATAAATAAAACCGCAATGCATTCATTGCCAAACATCTCTTGATTACAAAACAACCATGGGAATCTATTAACTCTTAAATTGTGCCAATTTAGTTGCATATCAATCGTCGATACTTATTAGGGTGACCCCAATAGGAAATTGGCCCAAATTTTATATGCAACGAGCCAATTCAGACAATCAACTTTCCATTTGTTTGTGTTATGGCTCTTGATGCAATGGCATTGGATTTAAATAGCTGTCTTTGGTTCCGGTCTTCTTATTTTTTATTTTCAATGGTTCGATTTTCGGGCGGGAGGAAACGTGTTTCCACTGCGAGGATCGTCCGGAGGACACGGTGGAGCCCACCGTGGAGGTCTGCCCCGCTTGGGCGGAGCACCGCCGTGTCCAAGTAGCGGCGATTGGCGGCGGCGATCTCTCGCGTCCGGCCTTGGTTCAAGCCATGGTCCGGAGCGAGAGGGAATGGGAAGCCGTCACCTCCTTCACCTTCAGCTGAATAACAGTATTTTACATGGAGTGACTGCCTATCTGTCCTCCACAGTTAAGTACTGAGTACTACGATACCCCTTAGTAAGACTGGTTGTTAGACTTTCGAGCCACTGACTACCTGTCAAAGATCTACAAATGACAGCCGGGACCAACGGCTTAACGTGCTTTCCGGGGCACGGAGGAAACTCGAAATGCAATGGGTGGTCACCCATCCAGGGAACAACCTAGGCAAGCGCTGCTTAACCTTAAGATCGACTTGGGCGGCTGTTATTATTTAGCCACGAGCTCCTCCAGTAACAGTATCTAAGTGTTAGGGCTAAAACACATAAAATTATTGCGATGTCTATTCGCGATGTGACGTCGTCGTGACCTGGGCATCTACGTAGATCGTAAACAATCATGATATGATGCCGTTATATATGTTACCGGACAAACCCGATTTCAGGCCCAACTAGTTTATCCTAGACCAAATCAGTTCACGTGTTTATCGTGTCAGGAAACACTAACACAAACAAAGCAATTACAATGCGCCCAACTTTGCTGTGGGGCTCATCGGCCTTCTATGCGCCCTCGGCTCGCGCGTGGTGGGTCACAGTTCTAACCTAACCTAACCCATTTAGTCAGAGTGCCTAGTTTGACATGGGACAAACTAGTTTGGCCTAAAATCGGGTTTAGCCGGTAACATATATACAACGATATGATATCGTTGTTCGCTGCAGGGTTCATCACAGAAAATACTGGGTCTATCCCATCCATTTTCTTCCATCATTGCCGCAAGTTAGCGTCGTAAGTTTTCACGATACGAGGTCTCGATGTTTTACCATTCCCACAATACAACAGCGTAACGTGACACGATGCAATGTCGGTCGTATAGTTTGTATTTGTTTTAAGCAATCGCTTCATGTAAAACACTGGTATTCAGCTGCATCCGGTTAGACTGGAAGCCGACGCCAACATAGTTAGGAAAAGACATCCACATGATGATGACTTCAGAGAGACCAAGTGAACATACAGAATAGCTCAGTTGTCATTCATATTCATCAATGGTCAGTTACCGGTCAGAATGACGAATACATCTTAGGTCATTGTTAGATAGTTGTTAAATGCGTCATATATACAACGGTAACCTCAAAATTAAACAAGCCACCTTTTACCTTACTCCTTTATTTTTGTTTTACAACTGATACAATATGGTCAGGGTTCTCAGTTGACAAAAATGTAAATTATTTTTTTTGTTAAATATTTGCTAACACTGTTTTAAGCTTTCACGGTTTACAACTAAAGCTTATACTGTCACTTACGGGGTCAACCCACGCTTGCAACAGCGTCGAAATATCGGGAGCTCCAAATAATGAACAATCACGGAAGATATCACGTAAGTTACAGTATAAGTTTAAATATTTGCTGTTTACCATTTTCTCTTTCAGATAAGAATGAGGATTTCATCATTCTCTTGCCCTTGTCCCAATTCATTTGAGGTCGGCGCAGCATGTCTTCTTCTTCCATACTTCTCTATTACTCGTCATCTCATCAGACACCTCTTTTCGTGCCATATCATTTTTCACACAGTCCATCCATCGTTTCTTTGCACTTCCTCTACTCTTATACCACTCCACAGTCATATTCAAAACTTTCCTCACGACATTTTCCTCATTCCTCCGCATCACATGCCCATACCACGACAACCGATTACCACACAATTTCAACCCTAACCAGCCTCGAATATTATATTAAAAACAATACGACGGTGACAACCCTACCTTTCAGACGAAGGTGAAAACGATATCTGGAGCAAGTAAGTTGTTTCCAAGAATCCGGTTTGGTCAAGTTATTTCAATGGCAATTTGTTCATCGATGAACCGACCTACGCACTTTCATTCTTTGTGGTCCTAGTATTGTACTCTTTTCAGGGAGACTTAACGTGATTCTTAATTATGTTAATCGGTTATCGTGATATGGACATGTGATGCGGAGGAATGAGGAAAATGTAGTGAAGAAAATGTTGAGTATGAATCAGTAGCGAAGGATCAATTTTTGAAAGAGGTAAGCCGGAGTGCATATCATATTATATTATTTGTCTATAGAATACTGACTGTGCCATTTTACATAGGGAAGCCAGTAGGAATCGAGTTCTATGGAACCTTCGCCACTGGTATGAATGTAGATGGCTATAAGGCTAGAGGAAGACCAAAGAAACGATGGATGGACTGTGTGAAGGATGATATGGCTAGAAAGGAGGTGTCTGCTGAGATGACGAGTAATAGAGAAGTATGGAAGAAGAAGACATGCTGAGCCGATACCAAATAACGGGATAACGGCAGAAGAATGGTGGTGATATGTATTATTATAATCTTATTATGATAATACATAGCCAAACTTAAGTGGCAGTGGGCAGGGCACATTGCTCGCAGAACGGATGGCCGATGGGGCCGGAAAGTTCTAGAGTGGCGACCGCGAACTGGAAGACGTTGCGTTCGAAGGCCTCCGACTAGGTGGACCGATGACCTGGTAAAGGTTGCACGGGACCGGTCAATGTGGTGACACTTAAGGGAGGCCTATGTCCAGCAGTGAACGTCTTTCGGCTGAAATGATGAATGATGATGATGATTCTGCTAAAGCGGCCTTTTTAAGCTCCCTGATTTATTTTCAATAAGTCAGATCTATGATGTTCAATCTAAGCATTAAAAATAAATCTATCAATCTATAATTTAATACTAACATTATCTATAAAGAGGTAAAGTTTGGACATAGGGTCGACCTTGGAACCCTATTTTATGCCAGATTGATGGCATGAGACTGGTGAAACTATAACATGGAACTGGTGAAATGTGTCTGGTACTATACACTTCTGTCCATCCCTACGCAGAACACAGCCGTGATGTTACGTTTACGAGTTGATTTTATTACTAAAACACAATATTACGCACACAACATTTATAAGAACAGTTCATCGTAAGTAACTTTACAATCTATTGCCCATAGAGTGGTTGGCCTCGACGGTCTATCAGGCCTGTGGTTGTTCAACCTAACCTAGTAACCTTAATGACCCCTAGAGTTGAAGGTCAGTTCACAGTGTTCACACAACCCTTCTTGCGTAATCAGATTATAATGTTCTCACTGCTGTGGAGCTCGTGGCTAATTAATACCAGCCGCTCGGATCGATCTTCAGATGGCCGACAACCCATTACATACCGAGTTTCTTCCATGCCTTGGAAAGTATCATAAATCTGACCAGCCTTTTCCCAACTATATAATTCTACATGGAGCGACTACCTATCTGACCTCCACAACCCAGTTAGTACTGGGTAATACGATACCTTTTAGTAAGACTGGTTGTCAGACTTTCGGGCCACTGACTACCTATAACGACTGTCAAAGATCTATGTATAAATGACAGCCGGCACCAGCGGCTTTACGTGCTTTCCGAGACAAGGAGGATACTCGAGATGTAATGGATAGTCACCCATCCACAGACCAACCCTGGCAAGCGCTGCTTAACCTTGAAGATCGGCCTGTGCGACTGATATTATTTAGCCACGAGCTCCTCACTTTACGTCTTTATATAAAACTTAATTATTATTCAAAACAGCACCAATGATGTAGTACTCAGGAAAATGACTGGCAGAGTGTGACGCATTAATAATAATTAATGTGATGAAATAATTAACACACATTAAGTACATGCCTTCATGGGGTTAGAAACCATGACCTATGATCGTAAGTTAGGGCCCATAAACACTTGGCCACAATTGCTCTGATACGTTTAGTCATCAATGTATATGTTAAGGCTAAAAGCCGACCTACCAGGGCTGCGGGACTGTTCGAAAGAGATACCGTGGCCCTGGAACACAAAGGGCAAAGAAGGAACATGGATGGGTTTTAGTCAGTATAAGTCTGACTCTCCCTTCCGCTCCGCCCAGAGTGGGGGGGGGGGTAATTTGATTTGCCATCTGAAAAAGAAAAAAAAACCTAAACCTAACCTAACCTAACCAAACCCGCGCGAGCTGAGCGAGCGGTGTCGCGGCAGCGGCCGGCGAGCGCTACATCCAAATTGGTTGCATGTTGGTGGCTATTAGCCGTAACATATACAGGGTGTTTGGTTAAACGTGGGCAATACTTTAAGGGAGTGAAGTACTCATAAATATGAGCAACTCTTACTGTGGGGCTAACTATGAAATATGATTTAAAAAATCTGCTGTTGCCGACTTTTTTTCCTGTAACGCGACCGGTCTCATAGTAAAAGTTGCTTATTTTCATGAGCACTACACGCCCCTAAAGTATTGCCAACGTTTAAAAAAACATCCTGTATATGATAAAAAGAGATTATATGAGGAAGAACTAAACTCACAAGAACTAAAACGAAGCGTTGTTCTTTGCGTCATTGCGATTTTTTTTTGTTTTTGACCATACCAGGGAACCTTCTAGTTACGGAGATATCGAAAGTCAAAGTTCCAACTTTTACACACGAAAAAAAACAGGTTTTAAATACTCCAACTTAACTTAAAATACCTCCATGACCTGTCCTACTCAGTGCATCCAGCACAATGTTTTGGTTACATTGAGTGCTACCGTAACACGTAATTTTTCACAACAAAAAAAAATTCGTTTCCCAGCAAATATTTTTGCGTAGAGTCACTTAGTTTGATGTACAGAATGCTTGGTTGACGGCTTCGTGAAGGGTTCGTTTACACATTGTAAATAGCATGCACTAGCTGTATACCCCCTTTTTTTTTTTCCGGATTGGTAATCATCAAATGACCCCCCCCACTCTGGGCGGAGCGGAGGGGAGTGTCAGACTTGTACTGACTAAAACCCATCCATGTTCCTTCTTTGCCCTTTGTGTTCCAGGGCCACGGTATCTCTTTCGAACAGTCTCGCAGCCGTGGCAGGAGCTGTTACCCCCTTAGGAAATACAAGCGTCACGTTATGTTATGCAAAGAATTTTCAGTAATTATTGTAGTCAGCCTATTAAGTCGGTATTTACCTTATAATAATCTTTCATTGTTATATATCGCGGTCATTGTCATTCTGAGTGAAAGATTTAAATCATAGATGTCCCCTCACTGCACTTAGGTCGCGCAAAATATTGCTAACACTGTGAAGAGTGACGTCACATATCCCATATCCCACATGAGATGATAGATACAGATTTTAGTATGAGTGACTGAACAGGTTTTCCTTGCTTCGGCCAACCTGTGTCCAGAGTCTATTCAAAGACTTCCAGGTCAGCCGTGGCAACTCGTGCCCAGGTCGGAGATTTCAAAAAGGGGTCGGGAATACACTTTAAACCGTGTTTCCCAACCGATTACTCTGAGAAGTCACAGCCGAAACAAACTTAGAGGTAATTAACAGCCTCTTTGAAAGTCTAAGACATAATTTTGGTCAAGTCACACGAAGACCATGCAGGATAGTGTCAGCGATGGACTTGTCCAGTCAGTGCACACATTTGACGGTTATTGTGTGGTTCGAAACATAACTCACTCAAGAATTCAAATGTCCGTTCAAATGTCCGTCCGTGTGTGTGTTGAATCTATCAATCTATTGATATAAATCTTTGTTCTCTGCTATGCAAAATCTTATTTTATTTTAATAGATGGTGTTGATGAAGATATAATCTTTTACGAAGACTTCATCAGGAGTACAGTGAGTGACAAAAGAGTTACAGAATGGATTTTTGAATGACAACTTGCTTCTTCTTTGTGGAGAAGTTTGAGCACTACTTACATACTTTATAAAAAAAAAAAGATTTTATTCCAAAATTATTTTGCGATTTTTGCCGCGTTTTCGAGGATGACAGTGTATCCCTCTTAAAAATACATAAACCTTGATCTAATGTACACTCGGTATCAAAAATAAGTGATGATCGTTTCAAGATTCAAGAAGTGTTTTATTATTAAACAAGGGTTTTTTTTTCAATTATTTTTTTTCAACCGTAGATTATTATTTATTTTTAAGTTTTTAGAGAGAGTTTGTTTTTGTTTCTGTTTGTCTTTTAGCTTTTGTTCTCAAAACAAACAGTAAACATGGTAAATATCCCGTTTCTAGTGTTAATGATAATATTATTTATTTATTAAGCAGATTATCTAAACTAACTAGAGTAAATTAAAAATGATTAAATAAACTAAAATAAAATGAAGTCTCGAAGAAGTCGAAGTGAATTAATTCCCATCTGAGACACAATCAATTTATCATCGTTCTATTCAATTCATAAACATATCTAAATAAATAACAAAAAACTGAAAGGTTGCCCTTTTACTTTTTTGCTTAAATTGATTGTGTCTCAGATGGCGATTAATTTTAAAATTCCTAAATGCCATTTTATGTTTTTTGATTTGCATTATGTCCGTTTTATGAGGCTTGCAAAACTACTATTGTTTTCAATGTCTCGCGTTTCTAACTTAAGTGGTTGTTTAACCTTTTGAACGCCATTGTCACATATACGAGACAAGTAAGCGCGTGCCCTGTACGCCAAACGACACAAATATGTGACAAAATGGTAGGTGAAATTGTGACTTGGCGTGGAGGGCACGTGCGTGCGTTTATACTCTGGCATTCAAAAGGTTAAGCAAAATTTACACTAAGTAAGTTGTCTCGTCAAAATCGGTTCAGTACTGTTTTTTGGGTTTTTCTCGTCTGGTTTTTTCTACAGTTGATGAAGTAGGCTCGTCATTCACATTACATGGACATATAAACATTACTGGCGAAATATAAGTACAGTGGTGGTGCACCTTTGCCTAACTTTTCGATGATTACAGAAGATTTGGAATGTCAAATGCATCAAAAGTTTTTTTTTTTGTATTTTAATTAGGTGACTTAGAGCCGTGCATAGAAGATTGGTCAAAGACAACACACATACGGAAGAGTAAAAAGTTATGGTGTAACTGATATTCAAATTAATGTAGCTCCCAATTCAAAGGCGGTGTCTTAAGTGAGTCCCGATATAAAGGGTGTAAGAAGACCCTCAATGAAGCCGAAAGGCACTTGTTCTCCCCGTCATTGCGAACATTTTTTTGATCTAGACCGTACCTAGGAATCTTCTAGTTACGGAGATATTGGGGGTCAAAATTCCAACTTTTTCCACATTTTTTTTTTAAATACATTTTTTTTAATGTAAGATTTTTACATTAAACATCTCCACGACCCCCGTACCTACTATTCAATCCACCCATCAGCACAATGTTTTGAGTGCGTTACATTGCGTCCTACCGTAAAACGTAATTTTTCACCCCAAAAAAGAACTCGTTTCCAGCAATAGTTTTTGCGTAAAGTTACTTACTTTAATGTACATAATGCTAGGTTGACGGCTTCGTGAAGGGTCCGTTTACACCCTGTATGTCCGGCTACTGGACATTCATTATGAGTTGTTCTTTACTTACGGATGCTTTTATAGTTTTATTCTGAACCCAAAGCTCTAACTAGTGATTCTAGTCAACACCACAGAGTACTGGGTAGACATTTATCAGCAGTGGAAAATTACCATTTCATCAATTCTTTTATTACGTTTCTTTGTGTTTTCTCAAGATAATTCGTGAGTATGGTATTGAATTAGACAAGGCAATTGTGTTATTGATTTTATGATAATTTTTATCTCTGTTTGTCAGCTGATAGATCAATAATTACTGTATACACAATAGTTGGTAGTTCAATGTCTGAAAATAATAGATAGCAAAAGTAAATAACAAAGGTGGTGGTTAATCTTTGAGTGGCTTCTTATTTGTTTTCTTATAATAATGTTATACAAACTGGTTAAATATGTTAAGCCGTTGGTTGAAAACGTCGCTGATCTAAAAGAGTGTCCATGGTGTTCCTTGCCCGTTCTTCTCCATAGAGATCTACGTTAGGGAATGGGCAACTACAGTACTTTCACAGTTTTTGTGCCTTGTGACTGGGACTGTAGCTATATTTCACTGTTGTCTTTGTTTCGACAATTCAAAAGTGCCTGTATCTGGCCTACTTGAAATAAATGCTTTGATTTTTGTTTTTTTTTTGGTCCCGGTTGTCATTTGGTAGTCAGTGGCCCGAAAGTCTGACAACCAGTCTTACCAAGGGGTCATCGTATTACCCGGTAATAACTGGGTTGTGGAGGTCAGATAGGCAGTCGCTTCATGTAAAATACTGATATTCCGCTGCATCCGGTTAGACTGGAAGCCGACCCCAATATAGTTGGGAAAAGGCTAGGCAGATGATGAGAAATAATGATATACAAGGTGGTAGGGACATCGACACATAAACGGTTACCACGTATTCAGTAGAACATTCCAGATAAAACGAACGAAACGGAACGAAAATTCTATGTGGAACAAATCTCATCTCATTCCACATAGAACTTTTACATCAGCAAATTAAAAAAGTAAAACTGATTTTCTTTACATTTTGCACTTTTGTAGGAAACAGCAGATATTTGTTTAAATTGCCGTCGAAAAATTTCAATATCCCCCATATTTTCGAAAAATTCGGAATGATGTAGGTACTGAATACGTGGTATTTGTTCCAGCATACATCGATGCATTCCACCCTGTATAAAACTACCAGCAAATGAGGGGTGGTAGGGACACAAACCCGAAAACGGATAAAAAATTTATATGTGAAAAAATAAACAGCTATTCCTTACATTTTGACCGTGTAGGTTTTGCACTTTTGTAGGAAACAGCTGGTTTTTTTTTAATAACCGATGAAAATTTTCTATATGGGGGCTCAGAATGATGTACTGAATACGTGGTAATCGTTTTCGCGTCGGTGGCAAGGAGATAATTTAATAAGGGACACTCACCATTGCTCTCCAAAACTAGGTACCTATTCTCAAAAAATTCGAACCGACGCCGAAACCTGGACTACGTATGATCTTTTGTTTCATCCACTTCTCTGGTCCACGTGCAAACATCTTATAATATACACGAACAGTAGGCACACCAGTTCCGAGTAAATACTTTTTTTGTGGGACGAACTTATGTGCTACCGCGTTCACAGACGGTCGACCTCTTTTCAACTTTATTTATCAGGGCATAAGGGTGAAAAGTGGTCGACCGGCAGTGAGCGCGGAAGTACTTTAAGCTTTGCTGCTTTCGTCTAGGTAAATATTATTGTAATGATTTAAAAGAACTCTTTAATTAAATAAAAAAACGTCATGAACTCATAAGACACGAGATATAACCTTGAATTGAATAAAAAAAAACACTTAAATATTTTTCTACAATAAAAAAAGCTATAGGTAAAATGGTTGTAAGTATATTTACAAATAATTGGCACCTTCTTGGTGATGACAAAATAATTGAGGTGTCTACTAATTTAGGGTTTTCAGTGACATTCATGAAAGGAAACAACTTTTAAACGACTTGAAATGACGTCAACGTAAATCAAATGACAGACCGTTTCAATTTCAACTTTTTGACAATTTCATTTTCAAAGTGATCTCAATCACAAAAATAAAAAACAATCCACCAGTTTAAATTCTCTGTGTATTGACAAAACTACCTACTTTATTTTTTATTAATGTGAAAACTGACTAGAAATAAGTTAAACACCGAAATGATCCACTATTTTCGTCGCTGACTGTACCAACCACTTACAACTTTTTTTTTAAGACTCATGCCATCCATAATGTGAAAAAGTCTAAATCAAATTCAAACCATTTTTTTTTAACTAGCGACGTTCGTTCGTGTGAAATTATTATAAATATACGACTTATTGGAATTATATTTTGTTAACAATTTCAAGGGTTTTTATTTTTTGCGCAGAAACCTAAACCTTTTTCTAAAATAAAAGTAAGCCTAAATTACTCCTTATGACATCAGCTACCTGCCAATAAAAGTCTCGTCAAAATCGATCAAGCCGTTTTGGAGATTAGCCGGAACAAACAGACTGACAAACAAGTTTCTAGTACCGTATATACTTTCATATGCATTTTAATTTTATTTATTTGTATAGATAGGCCACAAAAGGTCACTTTTAAATATTAAAATGTATGTTTTTGTGTTTGTGTTTATTTCTCGTAGTTGTTTTCAAATCATTCATTTATTACTGCTCAGCTGCAATAAATACAGCCATATCAATCTCAATCACTCGCATTAATTGGAGATACAAACAATGAATTATTATTTTACTGCTAGTAATTTTATCTTCTCGATAACGTTCATGTCCGTGACTTATGAATCAATGAGGCTTACTGTTTTCTGTTTGTCTAGCTTCAGACGACATTTAATGATGACAAGTCTTTGAATTGATTGATAACAAAACATAACATCATGCCTGTGATCTCCGAAGAGTAAGGCGAAGTGTACCTACAGTTCCCCCACATTCCACCAGTTATATTTAAGTCCAATGTAATAGAGGACGAGCCTATTGCCGTTAATCGGGCACGAAGTGGAGGGACTGGAGATTGCTGATGGATAAAGAAAAACCCAATCACCCTTTGCCGGACCTGGGAATCTAAACTAGGACCTTCTTACCACCACTACATCAGCGAATCAGAGATATATATGTTTAGTATAACAAATAGTACTGAATTATAAACTTTTCCGATATAACATCAGAGTAGTAACATTGAAATTCAAGGGTATGAATGAATCTGATTCATAACCGGTCTTCGTTCCGGTTCCGTAGTAAATCCCGGGAAATTACGGTCTTCACTACTGAACCGGTACCGGGCTACCGGCTCTGCATGGCCTAGTTCGAACCCAAACAGAGGCGCACAGGCGCATCTATTTTTTTAATTTATTTTATCACCACTGCTCTCAAAACGATGACATCTACTAGCTCGCACTGGGCTCACGTGGTGGACTATACAGCGTGTAAACGGACCCTTCACGAAGCCGTCAACCAAGCATTATGTACGTCAAGCTAAGTAACTGGGAAACGACCTTTTTTTGGGGTGAAAAATCACGTTTTACGGCAGCACTCAATGTAACGCACTCAAAACATTGTTCTGATAGATGCATTGAATAGTGGGTCGTGGAGGTATTAAGAGTAAACATCTTGCATTGAAAACATGTATTTAAAAAATAAACTTGTATAAAAGTTGGAACTTTGACCCCCAATATCTCCGTAACTAGAAGGTTCCCAGATAAGGCCTAGAACAAAAAAGTAATCACAATGACGGGGAGAACAAGTGCTTTTCGACTTCGTTAAGGGTCTTGTTACCCCCTTTAGTTTAGCCTACTACCTGTCAAAGAGAGGAGGCTTGTGTCCCAGCAGTGGTAACATTATATACTGATAATTCAAATTATCATTAACGTCCTGCCCTCGTCCCATGTTATATGGGGTCGCGTCGGCGCAATACGTTTTTTTTCTTCCATTCTCCTCTGTGAACCGTTATGCTATCATTTACTCTTTTTTATTTCTTATATCATTCCTCACACAATCCTGCTGATAATTCTAATGATTTTAATTATTTCCTTAAGTCATCGGTTCATAGTAATTACTATTAATTATTCATTAGTAAGTAGTAAGTACCATATTATTTATTTATTCACATTCCTCAGAAAACAAATGAACTGGATTTGATTTGGGATCATTAAACTAACTAATATGTATTGTTTTATATGTTTAGGTATTTACGAACATAGATTGTTGACCTCAGAATTAATTTTAAAAAGTATCGAAAATAACAATTATAAATTAAAGTACGGAATTTGTTTTTAAAACAATTTCATCAATCATTAGTTCAACGTATTATTCATTGGGTAAGGTTAACAATAATACGTAATCGTCGAAAACAACCAATAATAGTAATAATGTAGCACAATAAAATTGTAGGTAACATAAGCATAACATTTTTTTAATTTATTAAATTGAAATACGTTTTGTAACGTGATATTACAATTACCACATATTTTTGGTGCCAACTGTACCAGCGGCACATTTTTTTAAAAGTCATATAATTTTCTACCTTAATATTTAGATAACATGGTCTAATTCAAGCCATTCAGCTGAATACAAAAAAAGACATTATAAACATCATCACTTCTTTTCTCAAAAAGGCCTTTCCATTTTCAAAATGCACACCAATAAAAAGATGAAATCATAAAGTTTCACCGGAGTACAAACAAAAAAATTACAGGGCGTATCCATTGATCGCCCATTGACCAAAATTAGTAGGTACTTAATACTGTGGACCAACTTCGCTTTTTAAAACGAGTTTCGTTCAGAAAGTAAAAGAAACCTGCTGAACCCATAATTTTTGGCGCGTAATTAAGTATTACCCGATTGCATTCGCGGTGAAAATCGGGGTTATGTATTTTTCATAATATTGTAGGTATTTATTTTCCCTTTATGAACGCTGTTACGATTGTCAATGTGTTGCGTAATTTGCAAGCTTCATTTTTCGTTTGAAAAGGGCAAATAAATCTGACCCATTTTTGTCACAGATACGACTAGTAGGTCGTACCTAGATAGATTATTATTTAAGACAAAAAACGTAGTATCTGTTTCTTCTATGAGCCACTCATTATTGTTATCAATTTAAGCCAGTAGGTAAAGATTTAATGTTTCCGCAATAATGAAAGATAACTTTGTTTTTAGTTTTAAGAAGACATTAGATGATTAGATAATTATGTTAGGAACATTTTATAAATAAAGAGACTTATTATTCATAATTATCTATATTATCGAGGAGTTGAAAAATAAAGTGAGTTAAGACAGTCTAAATAATGTTGCTAGGTATTTATAGGTAATTTTTGCTGACTTGCGGAGGTCAGATAGGTAGTAATTCTATGTAAAATACTGGTATTCAGTTACACTGCAACCTGAAAGCCGACCTGAGCAGAGGCGGGAAATTACTGGGCAGATGACTTTTTTTTTATCTGTCTTTTTTTTTCGATTAGTAACTATGGATGACGGTGTAAATATGATATAGCTAGAAAGGTGGTGACTCAAGAGATAAGTATGTTTTGTAAGTTTATATGACATGCTGCGCCGTCGGCCTAAATAAATTCGGATAAAGTCGAATGATGATTTTGTTTTTACGACTACAATTGCCATTTGCGACGTGAAATTTGACGTGCAGATCTCAATAAACTGTCGGTTTCTTAAACCTTATCGAATCGTGATGATTATTTCGAAGATAACAACACGAGTAGATATTTGGTACCTGAAAATGATTATATCGTCCTCCATGTTGTATGCAACATGTGTATTTACGTAAAAAATCATTTATTTTCTTGCAACATTTCATAACGTTCCTTTCCGCCATTTCCCCATTTAAACCTAGGACCCCATGATTTAATGGCGAAGCTGCAAAGGTCTCTCTTAACGTTGTCTTCTTCTTTTAGAGTTGGTTTTAATTGTACAAATTGTTATTATTTTATTATTTATAAATATGCAATTAAGTTGACTTTATAAAATGTCTTACTTTTTAAGGTCAAACTTTTAACGGAAATAGAATTGAAGTCAGTTATCATCCTTAAAGGAGATATACGGGATGAGAGCTTGCATGGAAGTTCGTAATTTTTGCAAATACGAAGACCCCAGTCAGGTACATGTCGCCCAGTAAATATGTTATGTATTATGGCCATGGTGCGCAAGATAAAATTCACGAGTATATGCTTACGTCGATATGACGAGTTGATCACTAATAAATACGACATAGAATAAATCTTAAATTGGTGTCATTATTACAAAGATTTTTAACCTTATCTTGCGGAAGAAGAAAAACAAATATATTACATATCTTTAATTGGGAAAAATAGGCGTTTATAAGCTTATCTAAAAACGTAAAAAAATAGAAAAACATACTAATGATTATAAGTAAGCAATTCATTTGACATGTTAAAACATCGTGATAATATGTAGTTCAGAGGTTTACGACCAACTTTTAAAACAAACCCTCAAATGTATAGGTCATCTGCTTAGCCTTTTCCCAAATATAAGGGTCGGCTTCCAGCTTAACAGGATACAGCTGAATACCAGTATTTTACTGGTATTCAGCTGTACTGGCTAATACGATACCCCTTGATAAGACTGGTTGCTAGACTTTCGGGCCACTGACTACCTGTAACGACTGTCAAAGATCTACAAATGATAGCCGGGACCAACGTCTTAACGTGCTTTCCGAGGCACGGAGGAAACTCTGTAGTCACCCATCTACGGGCCACCCTAGGCAATCGCGGCTTTTCCTGAAGATCGACCCGAGTTGCTGTTATTATTTAGCCACGAGCTCCTCCGATGAAGAAGTTTATATAACTACGCCACCCATTGCATTTACATCGATAATCTATTCTTATTCTGTTAATGACCATGTCCGTTTAAAAACACACTCTGGAAAGTTTGTGTAGATAGAACATTAAATACACAATTTCTGGGATCAACATCGTAATCACTAGAACTCAAACTTCAATAAGTTCTCGACCCAAATGGGATGGCTGATTATTGTTTCGCTATTACTACGTTGGTCCCTTAGAGAGAATTATTCAGTTGGAAGACATTATCATCATCATCATCATCATCATTTCAGCCGAAAGACGTCCACTGCTGGACATAGGCCTCCCCCAAGTGTCGCCACATTGACCGGTCCCGTGCGACTCGCATCCAGCGGATCCCTGCAACCTTCACCAGGTCATTGGTCCACCTAGAACCGGATGACGCCTAAGCCTTCCAACGCAACGTCTTCCGGTTTGTGGTCGCCACTCCAGAACTTTTCGGCCCCATCGGCTATTCGTTCTGCAAGCAATGTGCCCTGCCTACTGCCACTTAAGTTTAGCTATTCTTCATTATCACATCCTCCAAAAAAGACCACTTCTTTCTACATACTGTATAATGGCAAGGAGGAGGTGATTTTTTACTCATTTTACAAGACCTTTTTCAACGATTGGCGATACGCCATGCTGTGACTGAATTATTGACTTTCTTCGATTTGGAAAACCCAAAAACAAATATTGATATGCCCTACAGGCCTAAAGACAGTCGTTCGTGACCTACAAACAGGCGTTCCGGGTCAGGATGTATGTGAATTCAAGGAGAAACCCAGTAGGATTACGAAATTATACAATCCTTGCTACAAAAACATTTTTTGCATGCTGATTATGAGTTCATTGAAGTTTTAGACAGTATATTTTATATAAATAATGCGTGACTCGTTTTTAATTTTAATCTCAGTGTAATGTTATTATTTTCTTTTAATAGATAATCTTTGTCTAGAATAAATATTTGCCTATTACTTAGTTACCTACGTTTACATTCATAAAATTTGAAATTAAAAACAAAAGTTTGCATTTAACAATTAATTTTGGCGCTGACAGTACCAACGGACCATTATTTCGTTCGTCCATTTTACAATCCAATAATTCACGTTATCCTTTAACCATATATGGTATAGAAATAGTACTAGCATTTTTAACATATTTTATAAGAACATTACTTTAGATTCTAATCAAGTTTTTATGAAGGATCTTTTTACTTTCGTAATTATTTAAATTCAACATTTTGCTGTAAGTACTATTTACAAAGAAGTATTTATCAAAATATTATTATTACAAGGTTTATTCAAAAACTAGGTAGGTACTTACGTATATCAGCCCAAAGTTTTGAATCCTACCCGGTTGATTCCGGTTAATGGCCCCCTATTAGCTAATGCGACTCAAACATTAGCTACCTGTTGGTGAGATGTTTGATGATGTTTATTAAAGAGTTTTATCGTTGTTGTTTTGTTTTTGTTTTATATTCAAAAGTCATTCTTTTCTTTTAAACTAAAATAAAGGACTTTTGCTGCCAGTCTCTGGGCGCGTTCCCGGATGACAGCGCGGCAGCGATATAGAGGAGAATTTCGACGCCTAGTGTCCTATTGTCGTCGTGTATACTTATTGTCGTATATGTAGGTAGGTACTTAGTTTTAGTCTTAATTTAGGTCTTTTTTTTGTAAATATTTAGTTTGTATAATTATTTACGGTTGTAGTATTTAGCGGATTCTTATACAAAAAAAATCATTTTATTTAAACTTGAAAAAAAAAGTGGTATAAATTTGTAGTTAGGTGTGTTAACTTGTATAAATAACTCTGTAATAAATCGATAACTTTTATATAGTTTATTTTGATAATAAAACTTAGTATTGAACCATAATATTTTGCTATAAATGCACTTGATAATAATCCTAGACTATTGTGACTCAAACGCGAGTAGGTCTACAAGATTTTTGTTTAGTCTATGTTTATTTTTGGTATTCAATTTGAAATTTAAATGAAACGTTATGTTACTAGGTAGGTACTGTTATATCCTACCTAGCTATCAAATTAATCGAATGATTTTAACAAATGAAGGTAAATGCGCATTCTTAATTTTTGGAGGTAAGTACCTACTTTTGAACGCCTTAAGTTGTTGTTTACAAATGCACTTATATTTTTAATGTTACATTTATACTTTGACCTAACACCACATACATTGTATTTTGTCTTACATACATTTGCATGATTTAATTGTACATTAGTGCACATTTTATCATAGTTTTCATAGATGTAGGTTCATAGGTCTATAAAGTGTTTATGACAATTAGAGCTGTAATTTTCATTACCATTAGGTAATGAAAATTTAAGTTTCTGGTCCTTATAAATACGTTTTTATATAAATTTAATTAAATCTTTGTCTCATTACTCAATAACTCTAATAGATTTTAAAGGTTTGCTATAAACAATGCTTAACAAATTTTTAATTTTTTTTGGAAAATAAAAAAAGTAGAATAATTCTATAAGTACATATTTTGTAACGACACAACTATTTAAATTTAGTAACTTAAAATAAAAAGAAAAGAAAAAAAAACCAACCTTTTTAAAAAAAGAACACCAACAAAATAGTAAAACCAAACTCACAAAACAGTCATTACAACAAAAAGTCCATGCACATTACAAAAAAAAAACAAAACAATCGAACCACTAGTAAAAAACAATATAAAATCGTATTTTCGATAAAAGTATTTAAATTTCGAATTCGCGCGCGCGCGGCCTGCCTTGCCGTGGTCTATTGCGAAATGCTGCGCTTAACCTTAGCTCAGTACCATTCATCTGTCAAACGGCCTCTACTTATAATTTTAATCCACGAACGGCTACGTTAGTATATTCTTCGGTTAAGGACGTGAATTTTAATGGCGAAGGGCTGAGAAAAAAATTACCTATTCCTTTTTTAGAAGGCTGTTAAAAATTGGTAATGGAATTTGGTTTTGTTAATTTACAAGTTGGCACTGTCTGAATTGAGGATGTAATTTTATTTCAATAACCTTCTTACAATATTTAAGACGAATTTAATATTGTTTATGGATTTAATATTTTTTTTGCCTTTTTGTTCATCTGTGTTTGAGCATAAAGCTATTTTTTTTATCCCTGTTTTTTATTTTGGTATATTTGTGCGAACCTCCCTTTTTTTTGCCTTTTGGTAAAATTCTTAAATTCATTCAACGAATGACACCGCAAACTTGACATTTCAATTCTTCAATTGTTCATTTGTTCTTCAATTTTAATGAAGGCGAATACTTAGAAAAGATTTTTGAAAATTCATCCTCCGAAGTGGTTGATAAATAAGGGCTGAAAGTTCGTAATTTTTTTCCGTGTTATAATCGAAATCTCATTATTAAGTAACTGTACGTAAATGTTTTGAAGTTTTGCTACTTATCCATTTTTTTTTTCATTAGCCTTGTATGTCCCACTGCTGGGCAAGGCCTTCCCCATATCCTTCCAAGTACTCTTCTGCTGCGCCACCTCGAACTAGCCTTCGTGATGCACGCCTAGATCATCTCACCACCTCTTCCTAGGCCCTATTAATTTATCAAAAGTAATTTGTTTTTTTAAGTTTTCAAATTGACATGGCCACTAACATTTTCATTGACACTGATAAACTAAAATATACCATCGATCATCAAAACAAATATGTAGTAAACATGGTAAATATCCCGTTTTTAGTGTTGATGATAATTTGTTTTTGTTTTACTAGACAATTCTTTATTTTTTAACGCCTTCAAAAAAAGCATTTTTTATTTTATGTTTGTTACCTAATAGCTCCGTCATTTATGAACCGATTCAAAAAATTATTTTTTTATGTGAACGTATATACTTTCCGATTGGTCCATAGAAATTTCATCAAAATCGATTCAGTAGTTTGGTTTTTTTACTACGACTAACTTCTAGTTACAATGTAAAAAAATGTTTCATGACAATAATTTGTGTGGAAACAACAACAACTAAAAAGGGTAAATTAAAAAGCCTTTTTTGCAAAAAAAAACCGACTTTCAAAAAAACACTAAAAAAATCTAAAAAACGTCGGTGGCAAAAAAGACGATGAAACAAACAGCCACCGAACTCCAAAAGAAAAATTATTTAAAACTTTTTTATTGTTTTTTTTTGGAAGTCGGGTTTTTTTTTATTTTTTAATAAATAAATAATTAAGTAAATTTGTTGGCGCTTGTTAAGTAGGCTTAAAAGGAGAAGGGACACAATATTGCATCAAAGTTTTAAATCGTCTTGAACTCACGGCCTTCTCACGTCTAATGTTGAAGTTAGTACCTATTATCCTTTCATCTTGTCATGTATTTTACGTACACTGTTACATTGTATTTACTTTAGGTCATATTTTATTTAAAAATACGGTTTGCCTAAATATATAACGGGTGTAATAACACCGAAAGGCACTTATTCTCCCCGTCATTGCGATCCCGACCCACTGACCGATCATTTTTATGTTCTAAAGTCTAGACTCTAGACCATAGATACATAGAGACCTTCTACTTTTTCACAAGTTTTTTTTTAATACAGTTTTTTAAAGTTTATAACTTTAGGTACTTTAAACACCTCTACAACCCCCATACTATTCAATGCATCCATCAGCACAATGTTTCGAGTGCGTTAAATTGAGTCCTACCGTAAAACGTGAATTTTTACCTCAAAAAAAAAATATTTTTAAAAGAAATAACTTGAGTTATTTAGTTTGATGTACAGAATGCTTGGTTGACGGCTTCTTGATCCTTTTACAACTTGTAAGTTTTGGCGTCAATAAAATATTTTAAATTGGAATAAAACTGCCGATTTTAGTGAGAAACTCGGCTGTTATTTCAAGTAGATTTTTGACTGTCATTACAGGTAATTTGAACGTCTGACCACCAGTCTTACCACGGGGTAAAATGTTAGCAAGTAACTGGGTTGTGGAGGTCAGGTAGACAGTCGCTCCATGTAAAATGCAGGTATTCAGCTGCAACCGGTTAGACTGGAAGCCGACCCCAACATTGCTGGTAAAAAATTGGCAGATAATGACAGTAGGTGTAATATAGAGAAGTCATCATCATCTGCCTAGCCTTTTCCCAACTATGTTGGGATCGGCTTCCAGTCTTACCGGATTTAGCTGAATACCAGTATTTTACATGGAGCGACTATCTGACCTCCACAACCTAGGTAGCACTAGATAATACGATTCCCTTAAGTAAGGCTGGTTGTCAGCCTTTCGGGCCACTGACTACCTGTAACGACTGTCTAAGATTTATAAATGGCAACCGGGACCAACGATGCACAGAGGAAACTCGGTATGTAATGGGTGGTCACCCATCCACGGACCAACCTAGGCAACCGCAGCTGACCCGAGCGGCTGTTATTTAGCCACGAGCTCGTAATAAAGACAAATAAAAAATATATACAATCTAATGTTTATTTTATTTACTTGTCACTTCACACTGTGATCCCAAATTAATGCCAAGGCTCCATAATGCAAGGATGTGACTGTAGAACGGAATAATTACTACTAGGTGCGTTGACCGTTGATTTCACGATCAATCTTTATAAGATCTTGTAGGTAATAAACATTCAGACGGCGATTCTCACACGACACTGCTTGCTCTCCTCAATCCGTTGATGTTTGACACGTGTACACCGCCAGACTGCGCGGACGAGCGGCGCTCACCGCCTCTCCGCGCGGCGCACCGGCAATACATTTGCTTCGCCACCGCCCGTCCGCGCGGATGACCGGTGGCCTGTGTCGCCAGCTAGCGAGCGAACGAGCCGGGCGAGCCTCTTTTCATACTTTGTTTCAGCTCTTTCGGTAGTTCGCGGTGTGAAATAAAGTATGAAAAAAAACTTTTACGTACTTTTACTACGTAGGTACGTAGTGATGAGAGTACGTAAAGAAAGAAAAAAGAAAGAAAACATATTTATTTCGCACATGCCACAATTGCACACAACAAACAAATAAAAATAAAATAAAAAACTACGTACGTAGCGATGAGCATGGTTTTAGTGTAGGTGTGTGCGTGAGCGTGTATATTTACTTGCAGAAGCACGGTTTTTGTGTTTGGCTCGCCGTCTTCCTTTTTTTGTCGGTCTGAGCTCCTGGCTTAAGACGTCATGGTAGGCTACCTGGACATGCTACACACCAGTAGCGAAGGGTCAATTTTTCTAAGCGGTAAGACATACACACGGGGACACACGGTGCGGCACGGTGCGGCACGGTGCGGCACGGTGCGGTGCGGTGCGGTGCGGTGTACATATCTTAAATGTGATTATATTATTTGTATATAGAATACTGACTGTGGCATTTTTCAAAAGGGAAGCCGGCAGGAATCGAGTTGTAAAGAACCATCACGTTTCAAGTAATACTTGTTATAATTATAATATCCAAAGTAAACACGATTGTCTATTGAACTCTAGTGTGTATTTAAGCAGAAACAATGTTATTTTTACTAAGAAACTGTAAATCATAGTAGTTAGGTAACCTTAAGTAGGCTAGAGCAATGTCAGATAAACTGTTTTGTGTTATAAATAGCTAATTAGCAGCTAGATTAAAAACATCAATAGTTGATTTATTAATAGTAAGAAATAATAATATTATAACTTACCTACTACAAATATTAATATTTTAAACTTAAATATCGTTTGCTTTTGCTGTGGACGGTATGAATAAATTAATCGCAAAAACTCAACATTAAAAAAACAATTAAAACTACTTAATAAATTCATCCTTTAAATGAATGTTCTCGATTAAACTCGAATAAAATCATTGAAGTTTTGATTGCCCTTTTGACAGCCGCGGGCTAATTTTTATTCGTAAGGAAACATCAAACAGCTTTCTGTTAAATAATTTCTTGCCTGTAATTAAGTAGGAACGCCATACTTTCTCCATAATTATAAAAAGATTTATTTTTACGTATTTTGTCAAGAACTGTATATTTTCCTAACGGTTTCAATTTCAATTCTCTTTTTCATTATTTTTTTGTCAAAATTCTCTAAATATTGTTTTTTTTTTCAATTTAAATTAAGGTTAGGTCCCACTTTCACAACAAATCACTAAATGTATTTAGCACTAAACGTTGTGTCACACAGCAAAAGTAATTGAAACAATAAAAAAAAAATAGGACGATGTTCTAAATTCGTTTAGCAATACCTAAATTGGTAAAGAAGACCTAAAAAAGTCGTCCATATTGGTATGGCCATGTAATAAGGGCGATGAAACGCATGTTACTAAAAAAGTGATGGATATTAATGTTGTTGGATGGAGGAAGAAGAGGAAGGCCAAAGAAAAGATAGATGGATTATGTAAGGAACGATACGAAAGATAAAGGAGCAAATGATGCCGTGCCGTCTGACAGAGACGAATGGAAGAAGAAAACATGTTGCACCGATCCCAAATAGAATGGCACAAGGACAGGAAGAAGGAAACTAAATAAATTTGTAGAGACTCGCGCAGACATAGTGGCGGTACTTTCTTAAAAACTTGGCTTGCCTTTATAACCTCTTCACGATGTTAGGGTTTCTGAACAGCATGAAGAGTAGTAGCTTATAAGGGCAAACCAAGCTTTTATGAAAGTACCGCCACGTCCGCCACTAAGTCTGGGCGAGTCTACGTGCCTTATGGTTTTGCCATATTTAACACTTCAAGCACAAAGTACAGAGGCGGTCTTAATGCCATAGGCATATTGTTGGCCCCACTGCTGCAGACAATACGGGCACAAAAACAAAAGAGAGATGGCCTGATACTGAACAGTGGGTGACACAAGGCTGCCTGTGATAACAATGGTTTATGAATACCAGAACTTAATGAGAGACTCAAAAGTTGGGCAGCATTGTAATCCATTGCGTTGTCGTTATCACTCCATTTTTCCATGTTTGGTGAGCCTGGTGGCTGGTATAACTGATATTTAAACTATGGCCATTGAAAATACGAATTTAGGTCGGTTCAGCAGTGGACGTTGACGGCAACCTGCAAACAAGAACAAAGACATCTGAAGTCATTATATGACATCGTCTGACTTGGCAGAAGATGGTATACAGGATGGATGAGACACCGACACTAAAACAGTTATTTATTTATTTAACACTTCAAGCACAAAAGTACAGAGGCGGACTTAATGCCATAGGCATTTTCTACCAGTCAACCTTTGGGTGATGCAGAGACAAGCAGTGGTAGGTGAATATCTGAAAATAATTTTAAATAATACTAAGATTTACTACAAAGATATATAAAATACAATAAATATATATATCAAATACTATAAATATACCAGTATACTATACAGTTACCATGTATCAGTAGCGAAGGGTCAAATTTTGTAAGAGGTAAGCTGGAGTACATATCTTTAATGTGATTATATTATTTTGTCTATAGAATACTGACTGTGCCATTTACCACAGAGAAGCCAGTAGGAATCGAGTTGTATGAAACCTTCGCCACTGGTATGAATGTATAAGAGTAGAGGAAGACCAAAGAAACGATGCATGGACTGTGTGAAGGATGATATGGCTAGAAAGGAGGTTTCTGATGAGATGACGAGTAATAGAGAATTATGGAAGAAGAAGACATGCTGCGCCGATACCAAATAAGCTGGGATAAGGGCAGAAGAACGATGACTATATGTATTATTAAAATCGTATTATGGTTCCGCTAAAGCGGCCATTTTAAGCTCCTTTTATTTTGTTAAAGAAGATGTAAGTCAGATCTATAATTTTCATTATAAGAATCACTACTTAGTATAAAACAAAGTCGCTTTCCGTTGTCAAAGGGAAGCCGGTGGGAATCGAGTTGTATGGAACCTTCGCCACTGGCATGTATTCAGTACGTCATTTTGGACCCCCAGACATAAACATGATGTACTGAATACGTGGTGGCCTTTTTAGCATCGATATCTCTTCTACCCTGTATAATGACGATGATGAGACAGGTACTTAGCCTTTTCCTTACTAAGTATGTTGGGTTCAGTTTCCAGTCTAACCGGATGTAGCTGCATACCAGTACTTTACATGGAGCGATCTGACCTCCACAACCCAGTAATTACTTTGCAAAAACGAGAACCCATCGGGACGCCAAAACAAAAAAACGAAAAAAAGAAACAGACCACAACAATAATTATACGATCGAACCATTTCTTAAAGAGCCGCGAGCGCCCGAGTTATAGTGAAAATAACGAAAACACATAACACTCCTTACGTGCGCAGTCGGGTAATCAGGTTTCACACGAGCCTGACCTTAAAAGCTCCAAATACTTGGCCATTAACAATAATCAACAACATAAAAGCGAAAAACTGGAGCGATGTCGCGAAGGCTCGTTTATTTGAGGAGAAATACTCGCTTGTTGAGGCGGGAATATCGATGTGAAACTTGGTTTAGTGTCGACGTTTGTTTTCATAATCAGCCTATTAATGTTCCCACAGCTGGGACGCAGGCCTCCTCTCTATGAGAGGGAATGGGCTATAATCCAACACGCGGGCCCAGTGCGGGTTGGTAGATGTCACATGTCTTCGAATTTTTGGTTCTAGGACTCGCCGGTTTCCTCACAATGTTTTCCTTCACCGTTTTGAGAGCAGTGGTGATGAAATAAGTTACAAAAAGTAATGCGCCTGGCTGGGTTCGCACCCACGACTTACTGCTCGTAAGTCGGGGTATCCGCCACTTGTTTTTTAACAATTTGATAAATTATATTTATTACCTAGTTCAAGTTTTAGGATTAACTAGTTCAGACACAAATCATGGGTGAACTTGACAGAGATTTAAGAAAAATTGTATAAGTACAATGAAACTGAATTTAATTTTATTTATTTGATGGCAAAACTAAATATTGTTTTAAAACTAGATTTGATTTTAAAATTGATGTTTTACTCATTGACGACTCTGAGAACAGAACGAGACATAATATTGATCCGGAGGCCCATGCAGATTTATTATCTACACACTTTTTTTACATGCGTTTCTGTGATGTGTTATGATAAGTTCTGAGATGGTCTGTTGAGAAAAGAACTATTTGAGTGGACTTGTCCAGATGGCAACAATACTTAAAGACGTCATTTGGTATCTGTGTAGCTCAACTCAGAGCAGAAATAAGGAGATCCCAGTAAAAACACATGTCTGTTCGGTGATTGGTTGGTCAAAATAACTACAGCTAATCAAATGACAAGATTTCAGAAGTGATATTAATTATTGCCTTCGAGTGTTTGTTTTCAGCACATCAAGCTACTACAGTCTATCTTTCTTTAATAGATTTTCAACTTTATCGCTAAGGCATTAAGTTCAAGGTGATTGGGAAAATTTGACAGTTTCGGGTCGCTTGATGTGCTGGCGTCTGTACTTCATCTTCGACTAGGTTTCTTCAATTCGAAGAGAGAAACTCTCTTCGTGTAAACGACCCTTTTTGCATTTTGGTTCCGAGAATAAAGATTTTTAAATTGAAAACGAGGAAGTCACATAAGACGCCTCTATTTGAAATCTAGAAGGCTATGGTCAATATAAAAAAATAAGCATTAAAGTAAAATAAAACAAAAAATAAACACTTAGGTATTGATAAAAACAATTCTGTGAAACAATTTCGGAAGTGGTTGCCTTTATCGGGCTTGATAAAAAAAGGTATTGGTACTGACTTTCGAAGTAATTTCTTCCGAAGTAAAAAAATAATCTTTTTTTCTGTTTTGAATATCCAAAAGGCGAATATACACCTTGACTTTTTAGTAGTCTTACAACGGCAGCTTATTTCATGTATCCAATGAATACTAAATATTCATAAAAAAAAAATTTGGTATATATGAGATTTTAATAATTTAAAAATAAAAATATTATTCAATATTATGACGCATGACGTAGTTATAACACCCTGTTGCGAGCGAAGATCTACTGGACTCGAGTGCTGGGTAGGTCAGTTCTCCCGTTTGACACGTAAACATCATTAACAGGCTGTTTCATAAATTTATTCTATTTTTTATTATTGTTTTTCTTTGTACCTATTATGGAAGATAAAAAAAAATCGCGCCTAGAGCTATTTTATGTCGGGTACATTGACTGGACGACCTTTGTAAGACGACTAAAAAGTCACGGTGAATATTGTTTTTAATTATGTTTATCAAAGGAGAATGAAAGAAAAAAACGTGCTGCGCCGATCCCAAGTAACATGGGACGAGAGCAGGAAGATTTTTAGATGTTCAGATAAATCTGTCCTATTAATGGATGACTTACAATGTCACAGTAAAAATATGTGTGTATGGTTATGTTACGGCTACAGACGGGTCTTGAAATACATACAGGGTGTAAACAGACCCTTCACATATCCGTCAACCAAGCATTTTGTATATCAAACTAAGTAACTTTACGCAAAAATTATTGCTGGGAAACGACTTTTTTTTGGGGTGAAAAATCACGTTTTACGGTAGGACTCGATGGAAAGCACTCAAAGCATTGTGCTGATGAATGGATTGAATAGTACGGGGGTCGTGGAGGTGTATAAAGTAAAAATCTTACATTAAAAACATGTATTTAAAAAAAACTTGTGAAAAAGTTGGAACTTTGACCCCCAGTATCTCCGTAACTAGAAGGTTCCGGTATGGTCTAGAACAAAACAATGATCGCAGTGACGGGGAGAACAAGTGCCTTTCGTTTATGTTAAGGGTCTATTTACACCTTTTATTTGCGACTTGAAAATACAATTGTTACTGGCGATTTGTCGCCACCAACCGGGACATAGCGTAAAAAAAAACTCTAAGCTAATTGCGTTAGCCGATGTGATAGTTTGAATGAAAGTATATATTATTTTTTTTGTAAGACGTTGTTTCATTAAGCATAAGCATAAGCATAATCAGCCTATTAATGTTCCCACTGCTGGGACGCAGGCCTCCTCTCTATGAGAGGGAATGGGCTATAATCCACCACGCGGGCCCAGCGCGGGTTGGTAGATGTTACATGTCTTCGAATTTTAGGTTCTAGGACATGCCGGTTTCCTCACGATGTTTTCCTTCACCGTTTTGAGAGCAGTGGTGATGAAATAACTTACACAAAGTAATGCGCCTAGCTGGGTTCGAACCCACGACTTACTGCTCGTAAGTCGGGGTCTCCACCACTGGGCCACCGCTGCTTGTTTAATTAATTATTAATGAAATAACGACCATTAATTAGTAATGATAATTGCATTGCATATTGGTTTACATTCCACATTTCACTGTCCTTTCTCAATAAAAAAAAAATATATATATCCATCTGTAGAAATAAATAAAATTGAAGTGTCTGTTTGTAATATCAAAATAACAGCTTTTAACAAAAACACATTTTTTTAATTAATGTCTGTGTGTCTGTCTGTTTGTTCCGGCTAATCTCCGACGGCTGGACCGATTTTAACGGGGCTTTTACTGGCAGATAGCTGATGTTACAAGGTCTAACATAGGCTACTTTTATATTAGAAAAATAATTAGGGTTCCGGGCAAAAAAATTAAAAGCCTTGAAATTGGTAAGAAAATCCGATTCAAATGGCTAATCTCTGAAACGGATGGACCGATTTTGACGAGACTTTTACTGGCAGATAGCTGATTTCATAAGGAGTAACTAATGCTACTTTTATTTTAGAATAAGAATTAGGGATCCGTTCAAAAACTTTAAACCGTTGAAATTGGTAACGAAATTCGATTAAAAAAGGGACGTAATATTTATTTTTAATAATAATTTCGCGCGAACGAAGGTCCCGGACAACAGCTAGTCTTTAATAAATATTTCTTAAAAATATTTTTCCGAACTGTTATCATATCTCACCTACAAATTGTTTACATGTAGTAGTAATTAGGTTTAACGATTATATTCTTATCCGTATTTTTATGTAGACATAACAATTTATATATTTTTAATGTTATTCTGGTGTATTTTTCCGTGGTATAACTGATAGGTTCCATTTTACAGTAGGACTCAATGGAACATACTCACGGGCCTGTGGACAGCGAGTCGGGCCTGTGGACGGCGAGTTATGGGCTAGCTCGCCGTCCGGCCGTCTTATGACGACAGGCCGTGTCGACGGCGCGTTCGTTGTTCCACGCGCGCCTCAAAGAGATGTCAGCAACCACGTAAGGGTCCGCATGGGCCGATGCCTGCCAGGGCTGCGGGACTGTTCGAAAGAGATACCGCGGCCCTGGAACACAAAGGGCAAAGAAGGAACATGGATGGGTTTTAGTCAATACAAGTCTGACACTCCCTTCCGCTCCGCCCAGAGTGGGGGGGGGTCATTTGATGATTACCCATCCGAAAAAAAAAATTAAAAAAAAATGGAACATACCCAAAACATTATGCTGATGGATGCATTGGATAGTACGGGGATCGTGGATGTATTTAAAGTAAAGTACATTAAAAACTTTGATATGGAACAAAAAATTTCGAGAGCTGTGAGCAGGGTGCGATGGTCTAATTGGTTAAGACGTCCGGTGTACAGAATCGAAAGATCGCAGTTTCAAACCCTGCTCGCACTCGAATTTTTCTTTCCATATCAAAGCTGTAATTCCCTACGCAGGGTTTGCGTAAAAAACATATTTAAAATTAAAAATTTGAATTAAAAAAAAAAAAAACTTGTGAAAAAGTTGGAACTTTGACCCCCAATATCTCCGTAACTAGAAGGTTCCCAGGTATGGTCTAGAACAAAAAAAAGATCTCAATGACGGAGAGAACAAGTGCCTTTCGGCTTCGTTAAGGATCTTTTTACGTCCATTATTTAATAAGCTATCAAAGTTAAAAATCTATTCACTTATGGCACAATCAACATAAGGTTGATTTTTGATTAAACCTACCTTGATTGCATTGCAAAAAAAGCTGGTATAATATCATCATCATCATCATCATCATTTCAGCCGAAAGACGTCCACTGCTGGACATAGGCCTCCCCCAAGTGTCGCCACATTGACCGATCCCGTGCGTCTCGCATCCAACGGATCCCCGCAACCTTTACCAGGTCATCGGTCCACCTAGTGGGAGGCCTTCCAACGCAACGTCTTCCAGTTCGCGGTCGCCACTCCAGAACTTTCCGGCCCCATCGGCCATTGGTATAATATTCGCATTATAAATAAAATAAAAAAAAAGTCAGAACGAAAACACAACTACGATTTAATTAAATTATGTTTCTTTATATGATTTATCTGTCTTCCGGTAAATATTTATTAAGATTTTAAGCAGCAACCTTCAGTAGGTTAAGGCCCTTTAATAACAACAGTTATGAACAACAATAACAAATAAATAATTAAATTATGATAACATTTTTCGAACTCGTTTCCGTCATGTTCATCATTCTCTTGCCCTTGTCCCAATTCATTTGGGGTCGGCGCAGCATATCTTCTTCTTCCATACTTCTCTATTACTCGTCATCAGACACCTCCTTTCGTGACGGCACGGTTGGCGCAGTGGCTGAGCAATTGACTGCTGCGCTGCGTGTCGCGGGTTCGATTCTCACACGGAACAAATATTTGTATGATCTACAGGTAGTTGTTCCGGGTCTGGCTGTTTGTGTATGTGAATTTAAATGTTTGTAAACGCACCCATACAGGTAAAATTCCTAGTGTGGGGCACCGTTTTAATAAAAAAAAAGAAAAAGAAAGAAAGATATCTTTCTTCACACAGTCCATCCATCGTTTCTTTGGTCTTCCTCTACTCTTATAACCATCCACAGTTCCCTTTATCAAAACTTTCTTCTCGACATTTTCCGTCATGTTATGTCAATTATCAGACTGTGTCAAAGTCAACCAGTCTTACTTAGCGGTATCCAAGACCTCTGATTTTTCGGATTCATGTGCGTATTGTATAATTATCACTTGCTTCGGTGAAGGAAAACATCGTGAGGAAACCAGCATGCCTGAGAGATGTTTCTCGACGGCTTGTAAAGCCAAGTCAGAGGCCCATGGGCGGCATAAAAACTCTGACACCAGGTTAGGCACTAACCACACGATAAAGAAAACCTAGGGTATAATTGTAACCCAGCTAATGGGTTGTGGAGGTCAGATAGGCAGTCGCTCCATATAAAATACTGGTATTCAGCTGCATCTGGTTAGACTGCAAGCGGAACCCAACATAATTGGGGAAAATGCTAGGCAGAATATGAACTCCTTGAATCAATTTGATAGAAAGAAAAATAGACTAAATTTTTCATTTAACACAAAACCCTGAAAGTGAAACTCTTACTCAATGGCGGAATTACAAGTTTTCAAAGTATAGGCTGTACAGTTTTTGCCACCCTTGCCTCTAAAATTGTCATGTCCTACATTATTTTGACAATCCAACAATTTCGTTTAAATTGCACGTAAAATATTTTTGGGGTATATTTTTGAGCTAATCAAAGCTCAATCATGTACGATTATTAAGGCGGGGTAATGTATGCTACTTACACAATAATGTACATTTGGTAAACGTGAATAAATAATCTTTATTGCGCTTCAACGTCATCGGCAAAAATTGTTGCAGACTTCTATCTGTAAAACATCAGAAAACCGTCATGCCAAAATCTTTTTGATATCTAAGAGGAAGCAAAAAAAAAAATTCGGTCCCCAAATTTGCCGCCCCAAAAATAAAATCTGCCGACCTAGGCTCAAGCCTACTCAGCCTGCTGGTAAATCCGCCACTGTCTTTATTGCTCTATAAATAATCTCGTATTCAAATTCATAACATAACATCACGCCTGTAATCCCCGAATGGTTAGGCAGAGGTGTCGCTACTAATAGTATGTACACCTACATTTCGCCTGTTACGTTTAAACCCCATGGTTTTGGGGGCAAGCCTATTGCCATCAACTGGTCACAAATCCACAATCAATCAGTTTACAGTTTGGCAGAAGTAACATTTTTTGTAATGCTTAGAGGAGGTCACCACGAATAAACGCTTTTTTTTTCGTAGCTACTACTGAGAAATTCCTGATACAAAAACCCAATAACACTTCACCCGGCTTGTGAATCGAACCCAGGACCTCGGGCTCAGCAGTCACGCTTGCGACTACTAGACAAACGAGGCTACCATCCTTCTAGAAATATTTTTGAAAAGTTAGGTAAGTACTTGACGACCAAGGTCAAATAAGTGGCGCATTTTTTTCTAAATTTAGCATATTAAAAAGTAATAATGATCATAAAATTAGCATTTATGTGTATTATTATAAAGTTTAATTACTTAACACTTTAGGTCGGGCTGGATCGCAGAGGGCATAGACTAATAAAAAAATTATGTAGAAGCGACAACTCGCTTTCTTACAGTTGGTCTGTTTTGTAAGGTGTCGTCCCTCTCACCCGTACCTGTCTGACAGTCTCTTTTTAATGCTCACGGAGCATTCGACCGACGATGGTAGACATAACTTCATATTTACCAACGGAAGTTGAAAGAGGTCAATCAGACAGGTTCGAAGGTAGAATTGGACCATATGTTTACGCTGCGAAACTCATTAAACAAACACCTCTTTGTCACAGGAGTCACAGACAGTCCAGTTTGCTGTTACTGCATGGAGGGAGAAGAGAAGGCAATCCATCATCTTTCTACCCTTGTCTCATGTTATTTGGGGTCGGCACAACACGGTTTTGTTCAATTCTCCCCTGCCAGCCGTAACGGTAACTTTTACTCCATTTTGTTTCATCTCATTCCGCACAAAATCCATTAATCTTTTGTTTGGCCTTTCTCTCCATCTTCCAGAAGGCCTGTTATGTGCTTCTTAAATTCACAACGATGGCTACATACAGGACAAAGCATTTCGGTAACCCAGTTACCCTCGTAGGCATAATAGAATGCTTTTGAAGTGCGAGTGTCGTGTCTTTACTCTTTTATACTTTGGGCGAAGGTAAAGCCGCATACAATTTGCTTAATATATAATTACGTAAAACTAAATTAATAAAAACACACTTAAGATTCAAGGTTGCTCTAACGGGGATAGCAGTATGCATGTAGGGCATTAAACTTAGATAATCAAGGTCAACTTTATTTATTTACTGACTAATGAATAATTTGAGAACAAAAATCAATCAAAAATTGAGTAGAACGCGCGCGCTTTTTATTTATTTTTGTTTTTTCTTTACAGACAGGAAATCAGGCGCAGGACCAACGGCTTTATGTGCTTTCCGAGGCACGGGGTATCATACCGCCAACTTCTATAGCTCGTCATTCATACATTCATGTAAAGTTTTTTTTTGGGTTCCGTAAGTACCTCAGTTGGCAGAAGCGGAACCCTTATAGGATCACTTTGTTGTTTGTCTGTCTGTCAGTCCGTCTGTCTGTCCGTTTGTCTGTCCGTCTGTCTGTCCGCCCGTCTGTCTGTCTCTCCGTGTGTCTGTCCGTCTGTCTTTCTGTCCGTCTGTCTGTCTGTCCGTCTGTCTGATGTCTATCCGTCTTTCCGTCTGTCTGTCCGTCTTTCCGGCTGTCTGTACGTCTGTCTGTCCGTGTGTCTTTCCTTTTTCTCAGGAACACGTGGAGGTATCAAGCTGAAATTAATATCAAATACTCAGGTCTTCTACTCTTTGGAGCAGCGATGCCTACGGGGCACCAAAAACGGATGGAATTATTCAGAAATAAGGAGTAGGCCGTTAGGTGGTTGACCGCTGCATTGTTTTTACGATACAAGTGTTACTTAAATTCAGTATAACCTTGCACTAAACGCGCTAGGTCCTAAATAGAGCTATCAAGGACTCGTACTAGACTTTCTAAATCTAGATCCGACGAGCTCACACGTCTCAGTAGTATGCTTCTTACTTCTTAGTCATTTAAAATAGACTCATTCATGTAAGGTTTTTTTTTGTTTTTTTATACTCGTAGGATCACTTTGTTGTCAGTCTGTCCGTCCATCTGCCCGTATGTCTATCCGTCCGTCTGTCTGTCCATCTGTCTGTCCGTCTGTCTGTCCGTCTGTCTGTCCGTCTGTCTGTCCGTCTGTCAAGACCCTTTTTCTCAAGAACGCTTGGAAGTATCAAGCTAAAATAAATATCAAATACCTACTCAGATCTGCTACTCCTTGGAGCAGCGAAAAAATCAAATTTGTAAAAGATATGACCGTTTTTTATGTCGCATATTTTGCGATTTCATTTTCAAAACCTAATTTGATACTTCCTATTGACCTAGAATCATGAAATTTGGCAAGAAGCAATGTCTTACAGCAAATGTCAAGGAAAAATCTGAAAACCGAACCCTAATTATTTTTCTAAAATAAAAGTAGCCATCTGTCAGTAAAAGTCCTGTCAAAATCGGTCACGCTGTTTTGGTGATTAGCTGGAACAAACAGACAGACAGACAAAAATTAAAAAAAAAAAAGGTATTTTTTTTGTTATAAGTAGGTACCGTACGTACTTTCATTTGGCATTCAGTAAAAAGCTGTTATTTTTAAATTACAAACTGACACTTTAATTTTATTTATTTGTATAGAAGATTGGACCCTACACGTGCACGAAGATACAAAAACCAACAATTTCAAGAATCGACCTTCAAACTTCGACCAAAAAACTAACCTTGACCTTCAATTTCTTTGTTTTATTTCCTAAATCTTTTGATACACGTGCTTCTATTAAAACACAAAGGTTATTTATATATGTACAGTCACCAGCACATCAAGTTACAACAAACGGTCTTCCCCAAATGATTTTGAACTATAAAATGTTGAAGGTCAATTTTGAACTTGACCTTGGAATGCCAAATTTGACAGTTTGTAGTAACTTGATATGCTGGCGACTGTACATACAAAATACTTAACAGGACATTGCATAAGGCCAAGGATGAGTTATTGGGGTTGAAGAGACAGCAACTGATCCCTTCTTTTCGGCTTGTTCAATTTGGCGCAAATGATGCAGCAAATACCCTGTATATAACAGGGCTTTCCCGCCTACTTATTCCCCCCCCCCCCACCCTCCCCTCGGCTAAAAGAATTAGTTGGATCAACATATAATTTAAGGTATTGAAATATGAGGGAAAGAACCTCGCGTCCCAGTCGCCGCGGGAGACGCTCTGGGCGTTGGGGGTCACGTGGTGGCTCCCGGCCACCGTATGCGCGGGCCTGTGGACGGCGAGTTATGGGCCAGCTCGCCGTCCGGCCGTCTTATGACGACAGGCCGTGTCGACGGCGCGTTCGTGTTCCACGTGCGCCTCAAAGAGATGTCAGCAAATAAGTAGGGGTCCGCAAGGGCCGATGCCTGCCAGGGCTGCGGGACTGTTCGAAAGAGATACCGTGGCCCTGGAACACAAAGGGCAAAGAAGGAACATGAATGGGTTTTAGTCAGTACAAGTCTGACACTCCCTTCCGCTCCGCCCAGAGTGGGGGGTGTCATTTGATGATTTCCCATCCGGAAAAAAAAAAAAAGGTATTGAAATATGAGTTCAAGTTTCAACCTTAACGAAAAAAGTTAAAGAAAGAAGAGAAAGTCTCTTGCGCTCGTCGAGTACTGAAAGTATGGCCCCGGGTTCAACCATTTTGAACTTATACTGTCACACGGGATATCTTCCGTGATTGTTCATTATTTTGAGCTACCGATATTTCGACGTTGTTGCAAGCGCCATGATCGCGGGTTGACTGGAGAATGCGGGTGGATGGAAAATAAATTGTTAAGAGCAGACAAAACAAAATAAAAATCAGGAGCTATCACGGAAGATATCCGTGTGACAGTATATGTTTAGTTGTAAACCGTGAAAGCTTAAAACAGTGTTTCAACCATTTTGATCTTTCTTTTAGGATTTTTTGAATAGTAACAGTCAGGATTTTTCCCTAGTTAACAAAAATGGCCCGCCACGGATTACATGTGATTCAAACGAAGGAAAGTGTCTAGTACACTACAACACACATCTGTATCACCCTTCGGGGATTACAGGCGAGATGTTATGTTATTATATTGGAACTAAACAGCCCGTATGAGTCGGCTCAGCTATCGGTCAATGACAGTCGCCCAGTAACATACTTTTTGAGCTGTTCAACACCAACTAGTGTTGTACGATCCGATACTTTATAGTATCGATAGAACCGGAAGTCGAAGACAAAGTTTCTTATTTGTTTAACGTATGTAAAAGGATTTGTAAATAAATAAGTACGGCAGTAGTAAAGATTATCGTTAACACTGAAAACGGGAAATTTACCATGTTTGAGTGTGTATTAATGATAATGTTTTTTTTTTTTTTTTTTAAAAAACGTTTCCCCACTCTAGGAATTTCTCCTGTATCGTGGGTGCGTTTACAAACATTTAAACTCACATACACAAACAGCCAGACCCAGAACAACTACCTGTAGGTCATACAAATATTTGTTCCGTGCGGCGATCGAACCCGTGACACGCAGCGCAGCAGCCAATCGCTCAGCCACTGCGCCAACCGTGCCGTCATGTTAGTTACCATGTCAATTTAAAAACTTATAAGTACAGAAATCTCTATGTTTTGCCGTCAACGGCGTTTAAGGAGTCGATACTCCGATATTTTGGATCGATACAATCGAATACGATAAATGTTTGGGTCGATATAAAAGTACTAGTATCGGAATGAACGGATTGTATCGTGGCACACTTTCCTGTGTCTTAAGATCAGTCAATTCATTGTCCACATACGAAGTAGGAGGGTTCCCTTCGAAGTTTCGAGCTACTTTCGAACAGGCCTGTATCTTCGTTGACGGTCTTAGAGAAAGAGCCCGTGGATCGACCTAAAGTATCGATAAAAACGCAAGTATCGCGCATCCCTAGTACCAACCAAACTGGTTGGTTTAGCTTGGTTCACGGCTCTAGTATATACTTAAATGTTAGATAATCTATTCTAACGACAGTTAAGTCATTTTAATAAAGTGTTTATAAGCACGCACGATGGTAAAGAGTTATTGATTGATGGAGTGAGTAATTTTCATATTTTCTTGACCGATTTTTGTCACAGTTGCCTTTTTTACCTAACTAAGCTTTTATCTAACTAAGCTGTTATAAGTAAATAAATACTTTATTTAGTTACCTACCTAATTTAATGTTTGTGTTTAATAATATTTGCATGCTATTTTTATGGCGAAATGTGCACTTCATGTCATTTTTACCATCTTTTGTACCACATTTACAGCAAATAAATAGTTTTGACTTTTGACTTTTTTTTTAACTAAGTATTCGTAGAAAATGGTAAATAAATATTTACATTCGCACGGGTCAATCTTCAAGGTTAAACTTTGCTTGCCGAGTTCGGTCCGTGGATAGGTCACCATCTATTACGTACCGAGTTCCCTCAGTGCCTCAGAAAGCACTTCAAACCATTGGTCCCAGCTGTCATTTGTAGATCTTTGACAGTCTTTACAAATAGTCAGAAGCCCGAAAGTCTGACAGTGCTCAGGCTAGTGCTCGCGCCTTTGATTGCGCCAGTGCTCGTTCCAGTTCTCGCGTCATTGCTTGGTCTACTGCTCGTGCAAGTGATCGCGCCAGTGCTCGTTCCTGTCGTCGTGCCTGTACTCACGCCAGTGCTCGCGCCAATGCGCGTGCCAGTGCTAGCACCAGTGATTGCGCGTGCCAGTGCTAGCACCAGTGATTGCGCTACTGCTGGAAGCAATTGCATTATGTTTAAAACGTAAATTATTATAATAGATGGTATATTCATTCATTTTTTTCATTAATTCCATTATAATTCCGCGTGCAATCCGGACACTCACTAAGCTTAAATTCCGGACGTGTACGGAAAATTTCGGACGTATGGCAACCCTGTAAGCACCTGACTTGTCTGAAGTTCATCACCAATAAGGTGTGTATGATATGCCCTTCTAGGACGTCTCCTCGGCGTAAGAATTTCCCGCTGTCGTAGTTATGATATGCAAAATGAAAACAAATGATTGTTCTAAACACAAATAGAAATTATCGTAATGTTCTGTGACCCCTCAGTGATAACAGGGTGACTGATAACAGAACAGTGACGGTCAAAAGTGACAAGAGATTGTTAGAAAGTAACTTGTTATATATGCTGTTAAATAGAACTTATTTATTTAGGGCAATTGTTCATCATCTGCCTAGCCTTTTCCCAACTATGTTGAGGTCGGCTTCCAGTCTAATCGGATGCAGATGAATACCAGTATTTTCCATGGAGCGACTGTATATCTTACCTCCACGACCCAGTTTGTACTTGGTAATACGATAGACCTTGGTAAGACTGGTTGTCAGACTTTCGGACCAGTAAATTTATAGTAAACGACTGTCAAAGATCTATAATTTTCAGCCGGGACCAACGGCTTAACGTGCTTTCCAAGGCACGAAGGAAACCCGGTAGGCAATGAATCACCCATCCACGGATCAACCAAAGCAAGCACGACTTAACCTTGAAGTACGACCCGTGCAGCAGTAATTTAATTCCACCAGTTATTTTTAAATCCCATAAGTTCATAATGTCATAAACCGGCAAGACTCAGACATCACAGAGAAATTCTATTAATCTGGCCCGTCTTGGAGTTCGAACACCCGACCTCGCGCTAAACAGTCGTACTTGCGACCTCTAAACTAATAAGGCAGTCACTTTAAACGATACTACAGAACTACATACATTATTTAGTATTAGGCACACGCCGTGATTGATAAAGAGGAAGATCAAAATAAATGCAATTAGAATATCAAATTAACTAGCTTAGAACAAAGCCCCCTTATAAAGTAAGTACGTCATACACGACTGCCTCGTTGATCGGTGTCGCAAGTGAGATTGCTGAACATGAGGTCCTTGGTTCGATCTTCAGGACAGACAAGGAAAGACCAAGGAAGAGCTCGTAGTTAAATAATAACAGCCGCTCGGGTCGATGTTCAGATTAAGCCGCGCTTGCCTAGGTTGGTGGTACGTGGTTGCGTGTCCGCTCTTGACATACCGAGTCTCTTCCGTGCCTCGGAAAGCACGTTAAACCGTTGGTCCCGACTGTCATTTGTAGATCTTTGACAGTCGTTATAGGTAGTCAGTGACCCGAAAGTCTGACAACCAGTCTTACCAAGGGGTACCCAGTACTGACTGGGTTGTGGAGGTCAAATAGACAGCCGCTCCATGTAAAATACTGGTATTCAGCTGCAACCGGTTAGACTGGTAGCCGACCCCAACATAGTTGGGAAAATGCCAGGCAGATGATGAACAAGTGCCCTAAAATTAATATTATCAAGTTACCAAGGGATATCATATTACCCAGTACCTACTAACTGAGTTGTGGAGATCATGTAAAATACTGGTATTCAGCCGCATCCGGTAAGAGTAGAAGCCGAATCCTTCCTATTTGAAAAATGGCTAGCCTAGGCAGATGATGAGGAGGGTATTACCACCGACGTACGGTTGCGCCGGTGGCAACACCCTGAGACACCTTGAGCTGGAGTAGCGAGTACGGGTTTCAATTGACTAAGAGGCCAGCTGACACTGGTTTAGTTTAAATAAGTATGGCGGTAGTAGTTCCCCCCCAAAAAGAAACTAAAGAAGAGAGATCTGTCCCACTCCTTCTTCTTACCTTCTATATTTCTCGCGCGACCGCTTTTCAGTTTTGACGGAACTTCTCCAGTTTTTCCTACCACATCCTCCGTGCCCTGCCGCGACCCCGTCATAAGGCGAAAACCCACCGCTTCGCACGGATAGACTACGCAGTGTATGTGATTGTGTTCGATGCAAACCACGGACATGCTATGCATCAAATGACGTCATTAGTACATGCGAGGCTTGCTCAAATAAGGCGCTCATCAGCTCAACGCTGTCAACGGCATGCATGCTGTGCATACGGTACACGGTATATACGAATATTAACCCACGACTATGCCGCGGTGGGCCACGTACGCTACAGTTGTACTTAGTTGTGGGTGTGTAGCGTGTACTGCTGTGGAAACGTAGACCCACGTTGTCAAACAAATGTATCCTCGCAGCTAAAATGCGCCGCGTGCCCGTGCACAGCATGTGCCGCGGAGGGTTTGCGCCTTTACTATCACAGAGCACCAGTTCTGTGCTATTTTGACTCATGCTTGGCATGCGGCAGAGTCCTGCCTAGTCCTATTCAAATCAAAATCAAAGCATTTATTTCAAGTAGGCCAGTTACAGGCACTTTTGAATTGTCGAAACAAAGACAACAATGAAATGTAGCTTCAGTCCCTGTCACAAGGCACAAAAACTGTGAAAGTACTATAGTTGCCCATTCCCTAACGTAGATCTCTAAGGAGAAGAACGGGCAAGAAACTCCATGGACACTCTTTTAAATCAGAATACTTTTACAAAACCTTGGTTACATCATTCATGTTGAGATGGAACATATGTGAGAACGATGTAGCAAGATGTGTACGTTAAAAGAGTCCAAAGTAAAACAAATTAAAAAAAAAAAAAAATGAAATATTGATCGAAAATCGCGATCTCGTGGCCTACCATGACGTCTTCCAGTGTGGGAAAGAGATGGCGATAGACGACCTGTACAGCTGTCTCTTTCCCACACCGTAATTAGTCCTGCTTTGAGACGTCATAGTAACCCCCCTGATAACGACAATCCCATGGATATTTCAACCCTATGCATGTCAGGCGCTGGCAGCACTATCGATCGGCAGACCGCGACCGATAGAACATTATATTCGGGAGTGCGCGGGAGAGTGACGTGTTGCAGTGGCGAAGGTTCCATACAATCCGATTCCTACCGGATTCCCTTTGAAAAATGGCACAGTCAGTATTCTATAGACAAATAATATAATCACATCAAAGATATATACTGCGGCTTACCTCTTACAAAAATTAACCCTTCCTACTTTTTTTTTTTTGTTCTTATGCGAAATATCAATTGCCCCCCCCCCCCCCCACTCTGGGCGGAGCGGAATGGAGTGTCAGACTTGTACTGACTAAAACCCATCCATGTTCCTTCTTTGCCCTTTGTGTTCCAGGGCCACGGTATCTCTTTCGAACAGTCCCGCAGCCCTGGCAGCTACTGACGTGTTGTTTCAATTTTTATTTCAAGTAGTTTTACTTCTAGTGGATACTGCAATGCTGCACCATAAATTAATGAGATAACATCATAGCATATCATTTTTCACAACAATTAAACCTCCTGACCACGAGTTAACAATTGATCTGCAAAAGATGATACATGACAGTTTTATGAACGATCATAAACAATCTAGACTTACATGAATTTATGTGTAGTCATGTTCTTCGGTGACCCTTGTCATTTGCCGGGTTCGAGTCCGTGTTCGTGCACAATAATATGTAGTTGAAGTAATATCTAATACCTGGAACTTCATGGGTATACCCAAGGCTAAGAGATGACTCAATGATCAAGGCAGAACGACAATAAAATAAGACTTTGCACTAGTCATGGACATGTGCATTCCTTCCAGTGAAGGTTCCATACAACTCGATTCCTACTGGCTTTCCTTTGAAATATGGCACAGTCTGTATTCATCATCATCATCATCATTTCAGCCGAAAGACGTCCACTGCTGGACATAGGCCTCAAGTTTCGCCACATTGACCGGTCCCGTGCGTCTCGCATCCAGCGGATCCCTGCAACCTTTACCAGATCCATCAGTCATCTGTATTCTCTAACATTATTTTTAGTATATGCTAAACCTGAATATAGTTTGTTCAGAATAAGTAATTGAATCGATTCCAATTATTTTTAAACCATGTTATATTTTGTCCCAAAAATATTTTAAAAATGTTACAAGTTGGACACCGAGCGATATTAAGTACCTATCGCAATAATTTAGGTAGCTACTGCCAAATTATTATTATCAATGAGCTCAAGACGACGCTGGAAGCGCGTGCGCGGGCGCGCTGCGTGGTGACCACGTTTTTGCGCGCACAGATAACAGAACAAGTTTATAACTTTGTGATTTTTCATGATACGGTTTTGAAATTTTGTACATAGATTCTTTACATAAAAATACTAGACACGTGTTTATGGTTTCGATTTGTCACGACGTACAAGCTGTTAACTTTCTTCTTTGTTTGTTCCGTCCTGTTGAATTTATAGTTTATCTTTTGTAATTTTGTATGATGCATGTCATGTCCCTGCGACAAATAAATATTTTTTCTTTCTTTCTTTTCTTTTCTTTCTATATACTAAAACTAAGGTTGTATAAATAAACATTACAGATATGTACTCCGGCTTACCTCTTACAAAATTTGACTCTTCGTTACTGATTCCTTCTACACTCACCTATACAGGGTAGAAGGAACACCGACGCTGAAACGGTTACCACGTATTCAGTACTTCATTCTAAAACCCCCCCATGGAATTTTTTCGTCATTTTCTAAAAAACTGCAATGCCTACACAGTCAAAATTTATGGAACAGCTGTTAAAAAAAATTACCGATGAAAAATTTCCATGTGGGGTGGTTCAGAATGATGCACTGAATACGTGGTTACCGTTTCAGCGTCGGCGTCCCTTCCACCGTGTATATGGAGTGCAGACATGGTCAACTAACCAAGCGTCAAAAGTCCGCTCGTTCAGGGTCTGTCAGTGAGCAATGGAGCGCAGTGTCTTAGGAGTAAAACTCATCATCATCTGCCTAGCCTTTTCCCAACTATGTTAGGGTCGGCTTCCAGTCTAACGGGATGCAGCTGAATGCCAGTATTTTATATGGAGCGACTGCCTATCTGACCTCCACAACCCAGTTAGTACTGGGTAATACGATACCCCCGGGAAAGACTGGTTTTTAGACTTTTTGGGCCACTGACTACCTAACGACTGTCAAAGATCTACAAATGACACCCGGGACCAACGGCTTAACGTGCTTTCCGAGGCACGGAGGAAACTCGGTATGTGATGGGTGTTCGCCCATCCACAGACCAACCTAGGCTAGCACGGCTTAACCTAAAGATCGATCCGTGCGGCTGTTATTATTTAGCCACGAGCTCTTAGGAGTAAAACTCACTGATCGTATTTAATAAAACTCGATACTAAGTTCCAAAACTCAAGGCTCAGATGTAGATCACACGATCGCCAAGCTTAAATGGAACTGGGCTGGCCAGTGGCCACATCTGTCGCATGCCAGAGGTACTACCGTGCGTGCCGTGAGAGCTATTACGCGTTCACAATGGGATGCCACCGCGAGACCACTTTTTAAACGTCTAAAAATATTGACTGTTACCGCTATGGTGATATTGCAGGCGGCGGTATACGTTAGGCACCATCTAGACGAATACAATAGACGCGGAGATAGACATGATTACTGTACTCGTGGTAGAAACAAATTGGCTGGCTACCCACACACCCTATCTAAGTCTGGAAAGTTAATTCATGTTATGGGTCCATCGGTATACAACCGGCTACCGGATAATATTTTGAGCGCGACGTCTGACACTGTTTTTAAAACTAAACTGAAAGGTTGGCTAACCGACCAGGCATTATATGACCTAAAAGAATGGTTTTAAGAAAATTTATGAGATTAGTATACTGTAAGGTTCTATTATTCTGCTTATTGTGTATTATTATTGTTTTTTTAATTTATGATAATTTGTGTTTAATGCTCTTTTTAATGTATAATGACTTGTTTTTTTTTTATGTAATTATGATTTGTGTTTTTACTTTTTTCAAAATATGACCTGTAATTTTTGATAATTATTAATAAATTTATTTATTTATTTATTTATTTAAACTTCACGTACAATAGTGATACATAGGCGGACTTAATGCCACAAGGCATTCTCTACCAGTCAACCTTTGGGTTAAATAAGAAAACATTGTGATAGGGTACAAAATAAATATATAAAAATAACTTCTTGCTATCGAAAATTTATATAGGCACTTATAATGATACTAATACTTATATACAAATAAAATAAACTAATACATATTTTAACAAATACCAAAATTAAAAACGAGAAACCTAATAATAATTACCATGACTCGACTTCTAATAGAGAGAGAGCTATTTATTCTGACTTAAATAGTGGTTACGGTTGGTATAAATAAACTAAACTAAACTAAACTAAGAGCTAAAGTAATCACAAGTAAGTTTTTTTTTTGCAAACAAGAATTCGTAGGACAAAACTTGTTCAGTTTCATGTCCGAGACATCACACGAGAGGTTGCGCGTTTATTATCATCATCATCATCATTTCAGCCGAAAGACGTCCACTGCTGGACATAGGCCTCCCCCAAGTATTGCCAAATTGACCGGTCCCGTGCGACTTGCATCCAGCGGGGATCCCTGCAACCTTCACCAGGTCGTCGGTCCACTTAGTGGGAGGCCTTCCAACGCAGCGTCTTCCGGTTCGCGGTCGCCACTCCAGAACTTTTCGGCCCCATCAGCCATCCGTTCTGCGAGCAATGTGCCCTGCCCACTGCCACTTAAGTTTGGCTATTCTTCGGGCTACGTCGGTAACCTTGGTTCTCTTGCGGATGTCCTCATTTCTGATTTGATCACGCAAGGAAACTCCGAGCATAGCCCTCTCCATTGCCCTTTGGGTGACTTTAAGCCTTCTGATGAGGCCCATTGTGAGCGACCACGTTTCGGTCCCGTATGTAATCACTGGCTTATTATGTTACATCATATTTCTGTAATCTCATTATGAGCAACAAATGAGACGTTATCGTTTAGGCAGTTTAATATTCTAATAGCATTTGTGTTTAGATCTTCCTTGATATCAATCAACATGTGATTCTAATACTAATGTTTAAAGTTTCGTGAGTATTGCGTAAAATGCACGATCAGTTTGAATACATAAATACTAAGTTTCTGGGGGGTTACCATGACTTCTTAAAGCAGGAGTAATTCCAGTGTGAGAAAAAGATGGCGCTAGACGACCTGTCTCTGTCTCTTTTCCACACTGGAATTACTCCTGCTTTACGATGTCATAGTAACCCCCCTGTGCGTCATATACACACAAACACACAACACACATACACACACACACAAACGCGCAAGCAATGTTTTGCGTCTAGTTTTTGCCTCCGATTTCGCTCGCTGAGAAGTTTCTCGTGAACGTACTCTTACTGTCTCGTTGGTGTGGTGTAGTGGTCGCAAGCGTGACTTCTGAGCATGAGGTCCTGGGTTCGATTCTCAGTTCGGGCAGTGTTGTTGGGTTTTTCCATCACGAATTTCTAGAAATCCTGCCTGTGTGTGTTTCTGTGAATTCTGGAAGTCTGTGTTTGTGCCCGGTTGATGGCTGTACTCACCCCCTATTACATGGGACTTGGTCATAACTGGTGAAATGTGGGTGTTCTACGTATAAGTCCCTGCCTAACCGTTCGTGGATTACAGGCGTGATTTTATGTTATGTTATTTATGAATTTCTTAGTAGCAACCACGGAGTTTGGATTTGTGCGCGGTTGATGGCAATAGGCTCGCCCCCTATTACATGGGACTTAAACATAACTGGCGAAATGTGGGTGTTCTATTAAGGTCACCTCTGTCTAACCCTTCGGGGATTACAGGCGTGATTTTATGTGTGTATGAAATGATAAAGGCATTGCATGTTTCAAGAGATGTCGCAGTCTGTGTGGTCCATTCTTATCTATAAAGTCTAGCCTAGCGTAACCAGCCTATACAGGGTCTAAACAGACCCTTCACATAACCGTCAACCAAGCATTCTGTACATCAAACTAAGTAACTTTACGCAAAAATTATTGCTGGGAATCGACTTTTGTTTTGGGGTGAAAATTCACGTTTTTCGGTAGGACTCGATGGAAAGCACTCAAAGCATTGTGCTGATGGATGGATTGAATAATATGAGGGTCGTGGAGGTGTGTAAAGTAAAAATCTTACATTAAAAACATGTATTTAAAAAAAAAACTTGTGAAAAAAGTTGGAACTTTGACCCCCAATATCTCCGTAACTAGAAGGTTACCAGGAATCAGAATATTTATTTGTGAAACTTAGGTATTTACATAAAGGTCTTAGGTTAATTAAATGGGCTATAGAGCATAGGTACAAACATAGGTTTTGCCGTGAAGGCGTACAAATATTATTCAAAATATAAGCAAACAGTTAAACAAAAACCTAAAATAACTAATAGAAACGACAAAATAAACAAAATTAAACACTTCCAAGAAAATAAACAAAAAATAAAAAAACTATTTTTTTAACCTAAAAAGAGAAACAGACTTGAAAATATTTAAAAATTACATCAAACGCACACAAAATGTTAAAAATTGTCATTGAGAAAATCTTCTACAGTATAATAACATTTTTCTATTAACAGCGAGTATATAGGGTCTAACTATTCATACACGAAATATTTTCAGGGAATCATCTAACGGCTATAACAAAGCCATATCAAGGGATTTTTTTTTATCTGAGTATATTTTTTTATAAAAATAAATAATTTAAAATTACTTGACCCACAAAATAAAGACTGGCTCCTTATTTTTAAGCATCTATTACGGTAGTTTACTACGTCGTATTTACCTACTGTCATTATTAGAATATGGGAGTAAAGGTTTTATGCAAAAAGTCTCCAAAAATTTTAGAATTATAATAATTTTGTTAAAAAAATACACTCAGATTTTTTTTTTTTTTTCGTTTCTATGGTGACTTTACGACTTATAGAAGTTACTCTTAAAATATTTCGTGTATGAAAAGATAGACCTTATATACTTTTCTTAAACTTTCAGGAGATGGCGTAGTCTGTGTGGTCCATTCTTATCTTAGAAGTCGGCAGTCTGTTTGACGTGAATTGACTGACCTCTCAGCCGCTGATTAAGCTATCAGAATACGAATCAAAATAACACTAATTGCTTTCACCTTTTGGCTCAGAGTTTAAAATAAGCTTGTTTGTTATCATTTGTTTCACTACTAAGTACGTCAGCCAAGTTATCTATTCTACTAATTAATAGGTACAGAACTCCCAGGATGCGTATGCGCTTCGGGTATCTTCGCCAATCTTCGGAAATACGAACACGCGATGATGAGAGTTAATATAATCATCCCCCGTAGCATATCCACCGTAGACAAGGATTTCTTTCGTGCAGAGAAATCTGTCATTGTGTCGACACAATCTGTCATTTTGTCGATTCTTCCGTCAAAGAAATCCTTGTCTACGGTGGTCATGCTAAGGGGGCACATTTGAAATACTTGACAAAGACTATAAACCTTCCTTGTTCGGTCTTCTATAGTCTGTGCAAGTTTGAGCGGCATAGATACAGTTTCCTTAAGCAATTTACGTCATTATTAAGTCCAGTCCAGACCTACTCCAGTCTGGAGGAAGACACAGGCGCGAACAATTAGACATTAGCTCCAGACTGGCTATCTCAACATTTGACGGGTTAACAACTACTTATATGCAATTTCAAAAAAACTATTGAATAGCTGAAGACGAGGTGCGACAGGAACAGGTAACCTGATAGAGAGAAAACGTCATACCTACTCGCAATGATAGGTACACTACAGACACTACAGTGTACCTGACAATACTAAAAAGCGCACGAAGCAAACAGCTGTAGGAGGTTACTATATGGCGCGACGTTCGTACTAATTCAGAAACCTGTATAGGTATTAGAATATAATAACAAAATCAAGGCATTTATTACAAATAGGTAAGTCACAGTTATTTTGGTATAGTCGAAACAAAGACAACAATGAAATGTAGCTGTCCCAGTCTTAGTCTTATTTTTATTAATGAATTAGAATATTATTATGTATCATTAGTAAATGTATATTTTAATTGTACCTAAACCCAATACTTTTGCATGCCTTGTAATTGGCAAAATATGGCTGTTTCTGTATTTAAATTATGTAACACCTTGACTTGTACCCGTATTTGCAAAATAAAATATCTTTATATTTATCTTTATCCTTTTGACCGCCGTAGTCACATATACGTGACAAGCAAGCGCGTACCCTGTACGCCAAACGACACAAATATGTGACAAAATGGTTGCTAAAATTGTGCGTGGAGGCCACGCGCGTGCCATTATGCTCTGGCGGTTAAAAGGTTAAGGCATAAAAACTGTGAAAGTACTGAAGAATCTTATTCTTATTCTTTATTCCACACAAAATTACAATATTAGTTTATTGTACAATTTGAATTTAATTTTGAATTGAATTTCTTAGAAGCGCGTCTCTTCTCTGGTATAACTGTAATGAGTGAATGTCATTAATTTTATTCTTTGACCAATTACTTAGTACATTATTTGTGTTACTAGGAACCGCAATAAAAGATTTTTATTAGTCTATGTTAATACCACTCGAAGCTTCAAATCCTTCCACTATCATCACAAAGAATAAGTATCTATACTTACCTACATAGAAATAAATAAAATTGAAGTATCTGTTTGTAACATCAAAATAACAGCTTTTTACTGAATTCATATGAGAATATATACAGCACTTATAACAAAACACATTTTTTTTTAATTTTTGTCTGTCTCTCCGGCTGTCTAATCTCCGAAACGGCTGGACCGGTTTTGACGAGACTTTTACTGGCAGATAGCTGATGTTATAAGGTCTAACTTAAGCTACTTTTATTTTAGAATAAGAATTAGGGTTCCGTGAAAAAAATATATAAACCTTGATAAAAAAATTCGATTCATAAAGGCAAGTAGGTATATATTTTTTTTTATAATAACTTCACGCGAATGAAGGTCGCAGGTAACAGCTAGTACTAAATACATCTATTTTGTGCTGAGAAAATTAAACCAATTTTAATGTCTTAATAATTAGGCACAAAATTGTGCGAACCATTGTGTAAAATCACGTTATTTGGAACGATAAACTAATGTGTTTGTTTAGTAATCTTCTTCCATTGTTAGATCTCCAAACAATACATTAGGTGTAGCCAGTTTAACGTACTTTAAAACATCATTAGAGTCCATTGCTGGACATTTAAATGGTGTAAATAGACTTAACGAAGCCGAAGGGCATTTGCTCTCCCCGTCATTGCGATATTTTTTTTTGTTTAGGACCATACCTGGGAACCTTCTTGTTACGGAGATGTTGGAGGTCAGAGTCTTAAATAGCAGTTTTTAAGGTTATATCTTTACTTTAAATACCCTTTAACTATTCAATTCATCTATCAGCAAATCAGCACAATGTTTTGAGTGCGTTACATTGAGTTTTACCGTAAAACGTGGTACCCAAAAACACTTTGCCCGACCCGGGAATCGAACACATGACCTCATACTCAGCAGTTGTGGCTACTAGATCAAAGAGGCAGTCACAAATTCTAGCTGTTAATCGACCCTATAAAATATATGGCACTGCTTACTCTACGCAGTGCACATCCTTCGTTTAGAATTAGACACGCGTTCTGCGCGCGCGCCGAATTACAACATACGCCATCAATCATTAAGACAGGTGACACCAAATGTTTAGTCAAACTTAGATTAGATTGAGCAGCTGTTTATTTGTTTTGTTTTACAGGCTAACAATGCATGTTTTTGTTGAACCTATAGCGATGAAGAGATCATCAATCGATACGAAATGACGTGTGTTGAGACAATAAGAGCTATGTCATGTAGGTACGGTAATAACAATGTGGTCTCTGACAACCAAGGGGTATCGTATTATCCAATTCTAGCTGGATTGTAGAGCTCAGATAGGCAGTCGCTCCATGTAAAAAAATCCAGCCAATTGGGTGTCGGGCCACGCACAATTTAGAGTTCCGTAGTTGCCCATCAAGTATGCGGATTTTCCTCCGAACGATGATTTTTATTGTAATAACATAAAACAAACATACATTATGTTTAGAAAAATATGTTATCCAAGTAGAATTTACGAGTTGGTCGACTATTACTCGTAAACTTCTAAAGTCTACTTAGCTGTGATAGTTTTCTTTTAATTTCGTTATGTATATGTTACCGGCCAAACCCGATTTCAGGCCAAACTAGTTTGTCCTAGGCCAAACTAGGCACTCTGACTAAAGGGTTACTTTAGGTTAAAACAGTGACCCACCACGCGCGAGCCGAGGTCGCATAGAAGGCCGATGAGCCCCACAGCAAAGTTGGGCGCATTGTAATTGCTTTGTCTGTGTTCACGTGAAATGGTTTGGCCTGAAATCGGGTTTGGCCAGTAACATATACAACATTAGTTTTAGTATATGCGAAACCTGAAACACGTGTCTAGTATTTTTATGTAAAGAATCTATGTACAAAATTTCAGAACTGTGTCATGAAAAATCACAAAGTTATAAGCTTGTTCTGTTACCTGGTTCATTCTCTTGCCCTTATCCCAATTCATATGGGGTCGGCGCAGCATGTCTTCTTCTTCCATACTTCTCTATTACTCGTCATCTCGCCAGACACCTCCTTTCTTGCCATATCATTCTTTACACAGTCCATCCATCGTTTCTTTGGTCTTCCTCTACTCATATACCCATCCACATTCATACTCAGAACTTTCCTCACAACATTTTCCTCATTCCTCCGCATCACATGCCCATACCACGACAACCGATTACCATACAACTTTTCAGTCACCGGCGCCACTTTCAAACTTCCTCTTATACACTCATTTCTTATTTTATCCATTCGCGTAACACCACACATCCCCCTTAGCATTCTCATCTCCGCCACATGCAAATGCCTTTCATTCATCCCTTTTGTGTCCCAACATTCTGATCCATACAAGACAGCAGGTCTAACCATTGTTTTATAAATCTTCCCCTTAAGTTTAAGGGGAAGTTTACCTGGTTGTCCGCACAAAAACGTGGTCACCACGCAGCGCGCCCGCGTGCGCACTTTCAACGTCGTCTTGAGCTCTAAATGATTGCGATCGGTACTAAATGTCGCTCGGAGTCCAACTTGTTTTTTTTTTAAATATTTTTGGGGCAAAATATAACATGGTTTAAAAATTATTTAAATCGATTCAGTTACTTATTCTGAACAAACTATATTCAGGTTTCGCATAGACTAAAAATAATGTTGTTTATACTACCACCGTGAAGTTTTTCACACACCTAAACACAACCGCTTAGCTGGAAGAGGGGGGGGACACTTGAGTCTAACAAAAAGCTTAATATTTCATGAGTGGCGACCGCGAACTGGAAGACGTTGCGTTGGAAGGCCTCCCACTAGGTGGACCGATGACCTGGTAAAGGTTGCAGGGATCCGCTGGATGTGAGACGCACGGGACCGGTCAATGTGGCGACACTTGGGGAAGGCCTATGTCCAGCAGTGGACGTCTTTTGGCTGAAATGACGATGATGATTCCATTAATCGAAAAATTGTTTAAACAAACTCGCAATACTTTTTAATAACCTATCCAACGACAGTTCACACTATGGGGTACGCGAGAAAAAAAACCAAACTTTACGTGTAGGTACAGGAGATACCCTAAAAAAAATTTTCGAGATTTTATTTTACCACGTTGTCAGCATAACTAATTTGTATATTTATGCATACAGCTTTTTAGTACTATGACTCTTTGAGCTAAACTGCGGACAGACAGACGGACATGGCGAAATGATAAGGGTTCCTTTCCTTGTTGACTACGGAACCCTAATAAAAATCAATTGCGATATGTATTACAGAGCATCACTTTAGGTCTAGACCATAGATATAATAAACAAGAGACAACAATCTTTACTTTTATTTTCCTAATTTGTTTTGATGATATTAACGAGGAGCTCGTGGCTAAATAAAAGCAGCCGCTCGGGTCGATCTTTAGATTAAGCCGTGCTTGCCTAGGTTGGTCTGTGGATGGGTGACCGCCCATTACATACCGAGTTTCCTCCGTGCCTCGGCAAGCACGTTAAGCCGTTGGTCCCGGGTGTCATTTGTAGATCTTTGACAGTCGTTAGATAGTCAGTGGCCCAAAAAGTCTGGCAACCAGTCTTACCAAGGGGTATCGTATTACCCAGTACTAACTGGGTTGTGGAGCTCAGATAGGCAGTCGCTTCATGTAAAATACTGGTATTCAGCTGCATCCGGTTAGACTGGAAGCTGACCCCAATATAGTTGAAAAAAGGCTAGGCAGATGATGATATGATGATAATTACAAGACAGATGAATAAAAAGCTGAAATCATGACAGATGTAAACAAAGAGATTTAAAATACTTATAGAGCGGACATTAGGAATATTTTCACACAAAGTATTTTTGATCCCGAACATTTTCGATTTTGACACACGAATGCTACCTGACAAGCGGGCGTATGACACTAGACACTAGACAGAACGATTTGTTACTAAGTAGTAATAAGTTTTGAATTACAATTTTCTTCGTCTTGTCCCGTCTATCGCTCATAAATAATTGAATGTTTTTGGATGTAAAGAATGTTTGTTACATTGTAAAAAGTATTTAGTTCCGCCAAGCCATCTTCTGAGAAAAAGGAAAGGTACTGTATTTCTGGGTCAAGATCAGCCAATCAATAGTCATAATGATTAGCTATGAACATGCGATCTTTAGTTATTTTAATTGTTTATACGTGAAAGTTTGTGTATTCATCGTTATCTCCTCAGCCTTTCCCAAACTATAGCTGTTTTGACATGGAAAGAAAAATTCTAGTGCGAGCAGGGTTTGAATCTGCGACCTTCCGATTTAGTACACCGGACGTCTTAACCAATTAGACCATCGCACCCTGCTCACAGCTCTCGAAATTTTCGTTCCATTAATAGCGTCTTAAAGTGACGTTAGCGCCATCTATCGGAAGGTCGCAGGTTCAAACCCTGCTCACACTAGAATTTTTCTTTCCATGTCAAAACGGCTGTGGTTCCCTACGCAGGGTTTGCGTATAAAAATATTAAAAAAAAAACCCAAACTATGTTGGGGCCGGCTTCTTCTATAGACCGACCGCTTTAATGAGTCCTCCAACTTGCCCCTTCAAAGGCACATTAAGCGTCCACAAAGTCCTAACAATATTCCACAGGTTATTTGCTTTAAAATAACCATAATCCACGTAGCTATTACGATACTAATTGAACCAATACGTGATCAACCTTCAGAATATTCCATTTAAATTGGTACCTTCGCGAGGACTCATTAAAGCGGTCGGTCTATAACTGGATACAGTTAAGTTGTAAGTACGAGGATAGCCCGCGAAATATATACAACCCTCTAAGTTCATTTAATCCCATTGAATGCCTATTTCATGAAAAAGTCATTCATCATTCATCATCATTGCAGCCGAAAGACGTCCATTGCTGGACATAGGCCTCCCCCAAGTATCGCCACATTGACCGGTCCCGTGCGTCTCGCATCCAGCGGATCCCCGCAACCTTTACCAGGTCATAGGTCCACCTAGAGGGAGACCTTCCAATGCAACGTCTTCCAGTTCGCGGTCGCCACTCCAGAACTTTCCGGCCCTATCGGCCATCCGTTCTGCGAGCAATGTGCCCTGCCCACTGCCACTTAAGTTTGGCTATTCTTCTGGCTACGTCGGTAACCTTGGTTCTCTTGCGGATTTCCTCATTTCTGATTTGATCATGCAAGGAAACTCCGAGCATAGTCCTCTCCATTGCCCTTTGGGTTACTTCAAGCCTTCTGATGAGGCCCATTGTGAACGACCACGTTTCGGTCCCATATGTAATCACTGGCAACACACACTGGTCATGAGACTTGAGACACTGCGGTAAGTTGAACGAGAAGATACCACGCAACTTCCCGAACGCTGCCCAGCCGAGTCGGATTCGACGATTGACCTCTTTCTCGAAGTTAGACCTACTTAACTGGATCGTTTGTCCCAGGTAGACATAATCGTCTACAACTTCGAGTGTAGAGTCTCCGATCTTAATAGGAGTGGGTGTTACATAGGCATTCAACATGACTTTGGTTTAAAAAAGTCATTCAAGTTGATTAAATTAACTTAAAGGGTTGAATTGATGATTTTATTCCGTCGCAAATCAACATACAACCTGACACTGACCTGCTAATTGCAAAAAACGCTTTTTTTTTAAATTCGCAGGCTACCGGGGTCTGAGGGGCTTTCTCCACTCCAGGACTCATTTTCTACATCGGCCATCGGTCTTAGAAACAAGGCCAGCCTACTACCGCTTCAGCTTGCTTATTCTACAAGCTGTGTTAGTCACAGCGGTAATTAGGTCAATATGATTCAGCACTTCAAGTTTAAGACTAAGTACTTCCATTTTAAGAAATGCATAGCCGCACTTTACTAACTATTGCTCAAGTTGTTTTTGACGAACGAAATAAGCATGATCTCAATGTAATACGTGTAGAAGTACATTATGATAGATTAAATTACTTAACTTACATTCACTTTGTACTGTGTTAGGGTCAACTTGAAGTGAGATATCATACACAAATATTGAGTCGGACGTCCACTGTTATGTAGGATGTGCGCGGAGAGGTATGCCACATTATTATATTATACAGAGTATAAACGGACCTTTTACGAAGCCGTCAACCAAGCATACTGTACATCAAACTAAGTAACTCTACGCAAAAATTATTGCTGTTAAACGACTTTTTTTTGGGGTGAAATATCACATTTTACGGTAGGTCTCAATGTAACGCACTCAAAGCATTGTGCTGATGGATGGATTGAATAGTACGGGGGTCGTGGAGGTGTGTAAAGTAACAGTATTACATTAAAAACATGTATTAAAAATAAAACTTGTGAAAAAGATGGAACTTTGGCCCCCGATATCTCCGTAACTAGAAGGTTCCCAGGTATGGTCTAAAACAAAAAAATGCTCGCGAAGACAGGGAGAACAAGTACCTTTCGGCTATACAAAGGGTCTATTTACACCCTTTATACATCAAACTAAGTAAATCAACGCAAAAAAATATTGATGGGAATTGGTAGCTTAGTCGTCGACTGTCTGTGGAGTAGTGCCTTTATACTTAATTTCAATGATTAGCTGAACTATTGCTGGTAACATCGGTATTTTCCATTCGGTAAAGTTGCATAATTGTTTCTAGAGTTCATGGTTATTGGATGAATTTAGAAGACTGTTAGTTAGTTGCCATGACATCTGTGAAGGCTTTCCTTTCGCTTGCCGCTATTGGATGGTGCTCATGTAGTTGGGTAGAGGCGTCTAGCTGTCTGCTTGTTTAGAGTTCTTTGCCTATAGATTACAGGAAAACCTTTAAGAAAGCTATAAAAACAAATAATAAATTAAAAATAAAGGGGGCTCGCCTACTATGATGGTACTGAACCCTTTATACGCGAGTCAGACTCGGACTTGGCCGGTTTTTTAAATCGTGTGAAATACGAGAGTGGATGTTGCCTTGATAAAGAAATATCTCAATCAAACATCGGTAGGTACTCGACATTGACATGTGAGTCAGACTGCAGAAAAGTCAACGACAAAGACCTTAGAAACTAAGTATCCGTCTGTATAAATGCAACATAATGTGCAAGCGTCTGTATAACAAATTGGTGAGCTTGAAGTCCTAGTCCCGAACCCAGGGTCACCCAGTATTAATTGAGTCGAACTGTTGCTATCACGATCCTTCATCTTTTTCCGGTTTTCAAATGGATGTGAAAGACTTTCTTTGAGTATTTTTAAATATGTTTTATTGCAGCTTTGATATGGAAAGAAAAATTCTAGTGCGAGTAGGGTTTAAACCTGCGACCTTCCGATTCTGTACACCGGATGTCTTAACCAATTAGACCATCGCACCCTGCTCACAGCTCTCAAAATTTTTCGTTTCATTAATATCGTCTTACGGTGACGTTGGCGCCATCTATTTAAGAAAGTATCGAACTAACTTAAAAGGTTTTTCCGGTGTACAGAATCGGAAGGTCGCAGGTTCAAACCCTGCTCGCACTCGAATTTTTCTTTGAGTATGTATAAATGCGCATTTGTTAGGCGTTGGTTAGGTTCCCCATACCGCTTAGATAAACACAGTCATCATAAAAATTGAAGGGTCTGTTTGTATTTTCAAAGTAACAACTTTTTACTGAATGCATCATCATCTGCCTAGCCTTTTCCCAACTATATTGGGGTCGGCTTCCAGTCTAACTGGATGCAGCTGAATACAAGTACTCCTCGATACGGCTCGCATTGTGAGGAGGTTCCTGTCTCTGGAGCCCTAACCACCGGTAGCTTAGACCCTGGTCCCGAAACTGGCGGACCCCTATTTTTTATATTTTTAAATGTTTTTTTTTATATTGTTTTATATTAGAATATTTAAAAATGTATAAATAAAGTAATATTTTTATAATAATTATACGCGGCCGAAGTGGTTAAAAAAATATGTATAATTTTAAAACCATCGTTTAACTTAGCTCACGGTGCCACCGACCCACATAACTAACCTATGCAACAGTTTAAAACTTTAGTAGGCGCACGCGCAGAAGGTCGCGGCGTGCGTGACATAAGATGACGCGACCCGTTGACTAATTAGAGACCCACAGTTCGACAATAAAGCCTGGATCATTCATCAGCATAGATTCATATTACCATTAGCACGCGCATTGGGTTTTGTCGACGGAAGAATCGACAAAATGACAGATTTCTTTTGTTGATCTGTCATTTTGTCGATTCTTCTGTCGACAAAACCCGTTTCTACGGTGGTCCTGCTACTCGTGCAAAAGAAAATAGCTACTTTCAATAGATGAAATGATGCTCAATCAATTTTCTCAATGTTTCTCTTTTCTTCATTTTTGAATGATTTCTTTTTTTTTTGATTTTGATTTTTGATTTATTTTAGTTTTTTATTGGTTTGATTTCTGTAATGTAATTTTGATGAATATTATCACGGTTAAACTTAATACTGTCACTTACGGGATATCTTCCGTGATTGTTTATTATTTTGAGCTCCCAAGATATTTCGGCGCTGTAGCAAACGCCATGATCGTGGGTTCATATCTCGTTAGCTCAAAATAATGAAACATCACGGAAGATATCCCGTAAGTGACAGTATAAGTTTAGTTGTAAACCGTGAAAGCTCAGGGCACGCCACCATAGTGGCGATAAGTCCCCTCTTTGAGGAGTGGCTAGAGAGGCGCCACGGCGCCCTCACCTACCGCCTGACGCAGGTCCTCACCGGACACGGTTGTTTCGGGAGGTTCCTGCACCGAATCGGGCGGGAGGAAACGCCCGGGTGTTTCCACTGCGAGGATCGTCCGGAGGACACGGTGGAGCACACCGTGGAGGTTTGCCCCGCTTGGGCGGAGCACCGCCGTGTCCTCGTAGCGGCGATTGGCGGCGGCGATCTCTCGCCTCCTTCTGCGAAGCAGTCATGCTAGTGAAGGAGGTGGCGGGACGTGAGAGGGAAAGAACCTCACGTCCCAGTCGCCGCGGGAGACGCCCTGGGCGTTGGGGGTCACGTGGTGGCTCCCGGCCACCGTAGGCGCGGGCCTGTGGACGGCGAGTTATGGGCTAGCTCGCCGTCCGGCCGTCTTATGACGACAGGCCGTGTCGACGGCGCGTTCGTGTTCCACGTGCGCCTCAAAGAGATGTCAGCAAATAAGTAGGGGTCCGCAAGGACCGATGCCTGCCAGGGCTGCGGGACTGTTCGAAAGAGATACCGTGGCCCTGGAATACAAAGGGCAAAGAAGGAACATGGATGGGTTTTAGTCAGTACAAGTCTGACACTCCCTTCCGCTCCGCCCAGAGTGGGGGGGGTCATTTGATGATTTCCCATCCGGAAAAAAAAAAAAAAACCGTGAAAGCTTAAAACAGTATTATCACGGTTTATGCACTCTCTTCCTACCAATTTGTACGCCAGGATATGCGGCTGAACATGTTAGATCTGTATCTTATTATTAGCTTGCATGCACACCATATTATCTATCATGTACACCATGTTTAAACAAATAATCTTTTACGTTATTTTTGAAAGAGCAGCCGCAAATGTAAAGACTCCCTCAGGATACGTGGAGCGACGATGTCCGCAAGATGGCCGGTAGCAGTTGAGTGAGAGTTTCCGAGAATGGAGCTAAAGTGGTTTGCAATTGTAGAGGCAAATATCCAGTAGTGGACTGCTGTAGGCTGATGATGAATAGACCAAATGTGTATCGTTGCTGATAATTACGATATTTAGAAGGGTTTTCCACCAGGGATGTGCCAGGATGCGTGGCGAGGGATTTTTGTGTGAAACTAATCAATAATATCGCTTTGTTTTTCATGACTAAGCTCCTTGTAGCTATGTGATTGGGTCGTTTTAAGCACATCTCTCGTTATGCATTCTCGCTTTCTGGTGGAATCGCAACATAACGGTACGGTACGGGTAACCATCGGGACCCTATTACTAAGCCTCCGCTGTCCGTCTGTCTGTCAGCGGGCTGTACCTATCTCATCATCCGAAATAGGCGAAATTTTCACAGAATGTGCCGTTATAACAACAAATAATAAAAATTAACGGTGGCTCTCGTACTACGATGATACGGAACTCTTCATGCGCGAGTCCGACTCGCACTTGGCCGGTTTTTTTTCATGAGTCTCTATTCAGCTGGCCTTTTTCCAAAGTTAGTACACAGTAACTAACTCCCCGACCAAATGAGTTAATTTGTTAGGCTAGAACTTTAGTGGGCGCACGCGCAGAAGGTCGCAGTGTGCGTGACGTGGGTTGACGCGACCCGATGGCTAATTACGTTTTAATTTAAGTTTGTATTTAGTTAAGATTATATCACAAGTCATAACTGGCAAGCCGTGACCAGCTTGGTGTGTTAAGGGCGACCGACAGGATGCTAATGAAGTTACTAGTTTCATACCTCCGAAAGCCTTCACAAGATGAACCGAAGATCTGAAAACCGCGGGGAATCTGCTGGATGCAAGAGGCACAAAACCTAGCGATGTATGGTGCACTAACTGTTATCTTTCTTTTTCTTTTCGTGTCGTAATCCGCATGGATGTGTTTTGATGAAGTATCTGAGAAGCAGCCCGAAGCCTGGCTGATTAGGTAGGTAATATGCCCGTCTTGACAATAAGCCCCATGTTACTAACTCATCATCATCTGCCAAACCTTATCCCAACTATATTGGGGTCGGTTTCCAGTCTAACCGGATGCAGCTGAATACCAGTATTTTACATGGAGCGACTGCCTATCTGACCTCTACAACCCAGTTAGTACTGGTTAATACGATACCCCTTGGTAAGACTTGGTTTTTATGTTAATGACTAAAACATAAAAATCTCTCGCGAAATCGTCACGAAAACAAAATATGTGTATAGAGAGTTAGTTTCCAAAGACCAGCTAAATTATCTGAAATGATGGAGTACATCATTCTGAGCCCCCTCCCCCCCACCACACAGGAAATTTTCATCGGTTATTAAAAACAAGTCACGGTCAAAATGTATGGAACAGCTGATTTTTTTTTTAAAATAGTAGCTCGTGGCTAAATAATAACAGCCACTCGGGTCGATCTTTAGGTTAAGCCGTGCTTGCCTAGGTTGGTCTGTGGATGGGTGACCGCCCATTACATACCGAGTTTCCTCCGTGCCTCGGAAAGCACGTTAAGCCGTTGGTCCCGGCTGTCATTTGTAGATCTTTGACAGTCGTTAGGCAGTCAGTGGCCCAAAAAGTCTGACAACCTGTCTTACCAAGGGGTATCGAATTACCCAGTACAGACTGGGTTGTGGAGGTCAGATAGGCAGTCGCTCCATGTAAAATACTGGTATTCAGCTGCATCCGGTTAGACTGGAAGCCGACCCCAATATAGTTGGGAAAAGGCCAGGCAGATGATGAACTGATGATCTGAATGATGTACTGCATCATATCTGAGAATTTAGCTGGTCTTTGGAAACTAACACTTAATGTTGTGTCAACGTTTTTAAGTGCTTTTTCTACTATGCTCCTCAGTAGGGACTCCTTTGAGAAATACAAGCGGAATGCTGTGTCAAGATACTCCCCATTCGAATATAGAACTCGCTTCGCTTGTTTTCCCGTACCTAGAGCTCAAGACGCACGAACGCGCCCTGCGTGTCGCACGAATCACGACAAGCACAGATAAAACTAACTAAGTAATATTTACTTATGTTAAATGTGATGAGAGGTAGCCTAGGTCGGGCATAATTGATCTCCAGCTAAGAATAAGAATATTTTTATGCTTAGAACAACAAAAATGATTTAATAAATTGAGCTATCGCGGTGTACCCTTAACCGAAATGAATTGTGTTGTATCGCCAATCTTGGTCTATGGTCTTGAGCGGCTGCTTGTAATTCGACCTCTTAAAAGATGGCCGCTGATTGGGTGGGTACCTGCGCACAAAAATGGACGAATTGAGATGCTATATTAATTTCAGACTGTAATTATGCATATGCATATGTTGTGAGATAACACAATCACTGCAACTCCTGAAAACCAGAATCAACAGTGGTGACCACCAGAAAAGCGAATAGAAAATGAAGCTCGACGAGTCCCAAAGAAACGATTCGAGGCTAGATGGATCATTGTCATTCGTCTTCTCAATTTAATTGGTATCGGCGCAGATGGATTGGTTTGTATTGTATAACGGGCTGGTGTCCGCAACTCCACGTCCAAAGTGCGTATTTTGCGTGCGGGTGGGAATATTATTCGATCCACCCCAGCTCCCCGAGAAAGGCCAGCAACGCCTTGATGTTGCTGACAATCCCGCGGAGACTACCTGGGTTACCGAAGTACTTTGCCCGGCGCAGATGGATGTTAGCGCATTACTTTGCAAGTCAGCAACCAATGTCGAGGTCTTTACCTAACATTGCCATGTTATATTTTCATTCTGAACAACACCCAATTTGCACATAGTTAGACACCAGCTGTAGCAATCAAATTGCTAAGCAATTTATCACTATCGTAGTATATAGCAGAAGGAAAACTAAGAAGGATATTTGTCTAATACGTCAGCACGTCTTCTAATAGAATCGTGAGCAGCTTCTGAAGTGAAACTGAACTGACTGACTGACTGAACTTGATTTAGTTCTATTTCATTACTCTACGCGAGGTTAGGTAATAGATTCACTGAGCCTAGACGGAGTGAAATTCTATCAGCGAAATTCTATCTAGTGTAAACGGAGGAGCTCGTGGTCAAATAATAATTGACGGCACGGTTGGTGCAGTGGCTAAGCGATTGACTGCTGCGCTGCGTGTCGCGGGTTCTATTCCCGCACGGAACAAGTATTTGTATGGCCTACAGTTAGTTGTTCTGGCTGTTTGTGTATGTGAGGTTAAATGTTTGTAAACACACCCACGATACAGGAGAAATTCCTAGTGTGGGGCAACGTTTTATAAAAGAATGAAAAAAAAAAAAAAAAACAGCCTTTCGGATCGATTAAACCGTGCTTGCCTAGGTTTGTCCGTGGATGAGTGTCCCATCTATGTAGGGGTCGGCTTCCCAGTCTAACAAATGCAGCTCAATACCAGTATTTTACATTAATCAAATCAAACAGCCTATCTGACCTCCACAACCCAGTTAGTCTGGATAATACAATAACCCTTGACAAGACTGGTCAGACTTTCGGGCCACTGACTACGTGTAACGACTGCTAAAGATCTAAAAATGGCAGCCGGGACCAACAGCTTAACGTGCTTTCCGACGAGGCAAACTCGGTATGTAATGCTTCCATCTACGGACCGACCGTGGATGAACCTGAAGATCGACCCGTGAGGCTGTTATTTTTTAGCTAAGAGCTCCTCTTCGTTGGACTAATCAGTAAAACATATTGGCGAAATGTGGGTCCACTTCCATTGCTCACCTCTGCTCACCCCTTTGGGGGAATAGAGTCGTATTGTCTAACTACTTACGGGGTGGAAGTCGCGAAAACGCTTACTTATTTATTTATTTATTTATTAGAAACTCAACAGCTTATTATTACTATGACATTTTATGTGAAAATTCACCCCACTATCAATAAACAGCACAGTGCAGTTGCGACAAAGTAACTAGCATCTTAAAGTCTGCATACACTGAACATTGACAGCGAGATGATGACAATTATCTCTTAAGCCAATAACAGAGTTTCACGGCATTGACAAAGCTAGGTTAACTAGAAAGTGGCTAAAAGAAAAGAAAGAACAAAATACAGTGCAAAGTAATGTGGGATTGTTGACACATTGTTTACAAATCTTAGTCAAAATATTTAAGTATTTAAGTGAAAAAACCACGTATTCAGTACATCATTCTGAGCCACATAAAAATTTTACCGTTTTCGCGTCGGTGTCCCTTCCACCTCGTATTTATCGCAGTTAAGTATTTATTAAAACAGGTAAAGTAACGATTATCTCCCTAGTGTTAGCACTCCATTAATATAAAATAAATAAAATAATAGCCACTTAACAAACATTGTCACAAAGTTTTATTGTTTATTTATTTGCAAACAATTTGTTTGATGTCTTTGAAACTATTTGTGTAACTTTAATCATGCATAAACTGCTTCAGGTTATTTATAAGACAGTAAATACTTCTTTGTAAACAACAACATGTTCAAATAACACTTAACATAACTTGTCAACCCCGAAGAGTTAGACAGAGGAGTATCAACAAGGTGTAAACGGACCCGTCACGAAGTCGTCAATCAAGCATTCTACATCAAATTAAGTAACTCAACGCAAAAAATATTGCTGGGAAACGACTTTTTTGGTGAAAAATCACGTTTTACGATAGTGGATGCGTTTGAATAGTACAGGAATCGTGGAGATATTTAAAATAAAATTATAATATTAAAAACTTGTATTAAAAAAAAAACTTGTCAAAATGTTGACACTTTAGTTCCAACGTAGGGTCTAGAACAAAAACATATCACAATCACGGGGAGAACCAGTGCCTTTCGGCTTCGTTAAGGCACAGACAATAATACTACGCTACGTAGGGTACTTTTACACCCATTATAATACGACCTTCTCTCTGTAAGAGGGACCGTAGGGGTTGAGCAGTTACCACACTTCCCAATGCGGTTAGGTGGATATCTATTTATTCTTATTTATATTTTTTTTTTGTTAGCCTGTTTGAGTGTCCCACTGCTGGACAAATGCCTCCCCTTTCTCCTTCCAAACCTCTCTGTCCTGTGCGATATCTGGCCATGTTCGCCCCGCAAACGAGATCAGATCGTCACACCAGCTTAGCTTTATTCTTATAAAGGGTGTAAATAGACCCTTAACATAAACAAAAGGCACTTGTTCTTCTCGTCACTGCGATCATTTTTTTGTTCTTGACCATACCTGGGAACCTTCTAGTTACGGAGATATAGGGGGTCAAAGTTCCAAGTTTTTCACAAGTTTTTTTTTAAATTCATGTTTTTAATGTAGATTTTTACGTTACACACCTCCACGACCCTCGTACTATTCAATCCATTCATCAGCACAATGCTATGAGTGCTTGCCATCGAGTCCTACCGTAAAACGTGATTTTACACCCCAAAACAAAAATTTTGATTCCCAGCAATAATTTTTGAGTATAGTTATTTAGTTTGACGCACATAATGCTTGGTTGACGGATATGTGAAGGGTCTGTTTACACCCGGTATTTAAATAATATTTTTCCCACCATATTTTTCAGCTCATTAATTAAATAATGAGTTCCTATATTCAGTATTCCATTGTTGTATAAAGGTTATTTATAGACGTATCAATCACTCATTAAATATTCAAAGAACGTAGGTAACTTTTTGTTTAAAAAAGTGCCATAATATCTATGCCTATTTGGCATTATTTTCCGATTCCCAAATCAATAGGGATAAGGGCACGAGAATGATATAGTTAGGGCATGTCGGTTTCCTCACGATGTTTTCTATCACCGTTTTCAGAGCAGTGCTAATTAAATAAATAGGTAACAAAAAATAATGTGCTAGCCTGGTTTTCAAGATTCTTTATTTGCATGAAATATACATTGTGATCTTACAAATAAAAATGTTTCACATATTTCGCTTACTTTATTCAGCATGCAAACTTAAAATTTTATTAAAATACCTAGCACAATGTAGGTACTCGTAATTTAATTACCAAGTTACAAATTATACAAAACATTTAAGAAAAATCCAATATTGTCTTTGGCAAAAATATCCTAAGAATTTATTAGGCAGTATGGTCAAAAGACTTTAGCATTCCCTTCGGGGTAAATAGAAAAAAAAAAAAAATCCTATTAATTTAAGGTGAAAGCGCTAGGGTAGGCCGCGAAATTCAATTTTTTCTTACGTTTTTTGCAATTTACAGGTCAGTGTCAGGTTGTATGTTGATGTAAAATGAGTCGCGCAAGTAACACGTATGTAGTTACAGAATTGTAATCATTAGAATAATCAATACAACCCTCTAAGTTTATTTAGCACCATCAATAAAATAACATACGATCATAAGCTAGAAAGGGTTTTTATGTCAAAAACTTTTTGACCTTACAACTCGTAATTGGCGTCTGTTAGCACTAGGGGGTGACCCACTGCTAACAGACCCCAATTGCTACTGCTCAGACATTTATTTAAGCCGTAGTATCTTATTTATTAAACATTGATTGCGCGTTCATAATTATTTTACGCATAAACATCAATTGTTATCCGTGGTCAATGATCGTACGTTGTTTTCATGAACTTGACCGTGACATCCAGAGATGTTTCTAGTAAATTCAGCCGATCTAATCATCAATATTGTTATTTCTAACAATTTGTTATTCTTTAATAGTTTTTCTAAATGATTAGCTTCAAGGTTGATTGAGAAAATTTGACAGTTTCGGGAAGCTTGACGTGCTGGCGTCTGTAAAATAATATGTAGTTTTTATCTATTCCGTACGCGTGTAATTTTGTTATTTGATTTTTTTAAAAAACGTTGCCCCGCACTAGGAATTTCTCGTGTATCGTGGGTGTGTTTACAAACATTTAAACTCACATACACCAACAGCCAGACCCGGAACAACATGTAGATCATACAAACATTTGTTCCGTGCGGGGATCGAACTCGTGACACACAGCGTAGCAGTCAATCGCTCAGCCACTGCGCCAACCGTGCCGACTAATTTTATAACAATGTTACGGGGTGCTTCGAAGATAGTGAAGATATTTTATTAGACTCTTGGTTAAATCATGCAGCCGCAATTGCCGATCGAAGGTTAAGTCATGCATGCCGAGGTAGGTCCGTGGATGGGTGGACCATTCTTTACATTTCGAGACCCTTCCAAATTACTTAACATAACATCACGCCTGTAATCCCCGAAGGGTTAGACAGAGGTGTTCTTATTAGTACACCCACATTTCGCCAGTTAGGTATGTTAAAGTCCCATGTAATAGGGGGCGAGCCTGTTGCCATCAACTGGGCACAAATCGAGACTCCGTGGCTGTTACTGAAAAAATCCTAATGGAAAAACCCAATCAATCGAACCCAGGACCTCATGGTCAGCAGTCGCGATTACGACTACTTGACCAACAAGGCAGTCTTCCCTCTAGACCAGACCAGAGTCGACATCCTTCCGTGACTCGGAAAAGATGTTAAGCCGTTGGTCCCGGCCGTTATTCGTAGATTTTTGATAGTCGTTACGGGTAGTCACTTAGTCAGTTACCAGTAACTTGGTTATGGAGGTCAGATTGATAGTCGGTCCATGTAAAATACTTCTATTCAGCTGATAAACTGGAAACTGACTTCAACATAGGAAAAGGTCTGTCAGATGATGAGCTATTACAGTACACTCCGACGTGACGGATCTGTCAGCTCCGAAATGTCCGGAGTTGATTCATCAACATTTATATTCATCACTCTTTTAGTCACATACGATTCGTCCCTACTCATCACATGTCCACAACAAGACAATTGATTCCCTTTCAACTTTTCTGTATCTGGCGTAACTTTTAAACTTCCTCTGATATACTCCTTCTTCCTTTAGTTCCTTGCCTTATCCATTTTTGTCACAGCACACATCCACCACAACAACATCTCAACACCGCTACATGCAAGCTTTTTTCATCCATCTTCCTCACTGCCCAGCGTTCCGATCCACACAGTAGCCACAGAGTACTTTACAGTAGCTTTGCGGTGCGTATCCGAACATAAAATAAAAGCACATCAGCCTTTAACAAACGTCAAACGTTGAATCTGTCACTGTCAAATCCCAAGTACCCCAGATTGGGAACTTTGTCTGGAAAGGAAATCATTACACTGAAAAATGATAGTTATTCAAAAAAAGTCGTAACATTACTACAATTATAACATGTAAATATGGCAGCAGATAAACTCAGACAGATAGCTCAAAAGCTGAAAGACAAAGTGCATTTATCAAATTTTGGTAGCCGTGAGAAAGTCGAGCAAATGGTAACTAGATATGTACCAGCAGCAAAAGTTACAGAAATTGCAGAAAGACTTAAATATGAGACTGTGACGAAGAGAGTACGAGATATGGTTAGCAGATATGAGAAATTCACAGGTGTGGAAGAAATTATGGCTCTGCAAAACACAGTTGTTGATGCACAGGTTAGAAACCCCAAATCCTTTTTTTTTAATTTTATGAAGACCAGCAATGACCTTCCGTCATTGCATATTATTCCTATGTTTTTTTTTAAATGAGTAACGTCATGCTATTCATACATGGTTTCCTCAAGCTTACATCATACAATTAAAATCATTTAGTAGTTATTAATAGTCACTATGATAGATGTAGATTAATACAAATAATGCTTAATCATTGTAGATGATCTACTGCAGACGTTTTTATCTGATAATATATATGTAGAATTTTCTCTTTGGTATCTTATTTGCAGAGATTTAATATTTCAGTGTTGCATGACATCATGCATACCACAGATATTGATAGACCTAGATAACGCAAGAGCACCTACTTCGCGTGCCCGACTTAAGCTAAAGAAACTTAACGTGGCCACTGTCATGCAGTCTTCATTTTTTTTTTTTTGAAATGGCTTCTCGCAATTTAACCTAGGAGGTTCTTATCTGTTTAACAGACTATCCTGCGCGTGCCTTGAGTGTGAGGCCTCAGTCTGCATCACAGAGTACTTTTATATATCAAAAAATGGCACGCTTGGTTTTCATTCAGATTGTGATACTTGCGTTATCTATGTCTGTATCTGTGATGCATACCTTACCTCTCTTGCCTACCTCTTTAGAGTTTTGAAAGTATTGTATGGAGGACATCATGAGGAAAGCCTCATGTCACCTGTGTCAACCTGCATCAGACAGGTGGATTGCTATCGCAATTTTATAGGCTGATTATAAAGATCAATAAGAGCAACAAAACTGAATGTTCTGTTCCCTAAAAGCTTCTGTGGTCATTCACTTTGTATGACCAACTATGTTGGGGTCAGCTTCCAGATAACCGGATGCAGCTGAATACCAGTATTTTACTCTCTTCTCTTCTCGCTCTCTTGAATCATGAGTCTAGTTACAAACCAAAAACAAATAGCACAAAATCCATATAAGTACAGTAGACGCTCAAAAGTGCACTACCATGCTAAAGATTATATTGCTATGAACTGTGCGAGCGCGATACAGCAGTGTGTGTGCGTGTGCGTGTATGAGTGACGTCTCAACATTCCACACATATCACACACTAATGAACTGTCGTCACACTACGCGAAATAGCATTATATTTCTGTTGCATTTAGAATACACTTCATAGTGATGACCTGTTCTTACCATTGCATTGTTAAAATTCGCGTAGTATTAACATGTGTTGGTAGCTGTTTGGGCTGAGCATGGGTTCACGATCAATGAAGTCCAAGTTCGAATCCATGTTATTACAATGTGTGGCTGTTTTTTGTTTCTTTGAAACCTTAATAATATTTGTATTTTAAGCAGAAAGTCGTTAGGTATTTATGTTTATTTATAATGTAGTCATGCTTATTATTTATTTTTTATAAGGAGTTAAATATTAGATAGTTATTGTATTATTATTTAACCTCATTAATTGATTTTTATTTTATCTTTTCGGTGTTGGAAGGTGGAAATAAAAAAATCATGCTGAATGATAACAAAAATGTTTATTCGTTTTATTTATTTATAAAATTAACAAACTTTTACGAGAATTGTGACGTCACATTCCTACCTAGGCAAAAAAAAGTTCTCTTATCACCGTTCATAAGATTTTTTGTTGTATACCCACTTAGTCAATTCATAATAAGAATAACATAACACGGAAAGGATATTCTAATAACACAAAAATAATTGTTGATACCCGCTTATTATAGGTATTCAGCAGAGTTCATTGAATACTAATATATGAGTTAGACTTTATGAACGTGTTTTTTTTATGTAACGTCACATTGAATGTATTGAGGTTATAGCTTAAGTGTTCATTTTCTTGACGAAAAGAATATTGAAACTAAACCCCAATTTAAGATCATTAAATTTAAAATTTATTTCTTAATTTTTAATTTTTTTTATTTACGGTTAGGTTAATATTACTAAATATTTAGTTACCCGGTCTACTTATTAAATTAAGTATTATTATTTTTTCGCCATAAATTAAGTCTTCCTTTTGTCAAGACTTGAAAGTCTTCTCCTCAGAAAAGACAGTCACCTCCCAGTTAAAATCTAAATAATCTCGAGCAAAACGTAGTCTTTCCTCCCTGTGGTTTTGTGTCAAAAATGGTTTTTAGCTGGCTTCCGATGATGTAAACCTTCAGCATGGACTGCATGGCGAACAGTCTGTAATGTAGTATCCAATTGCTCTGCAAACATTATAGTTGGAATGAAACCATTTGTTTCATATTCTTCCACCATAAAACGTCGCTGAGTCGGGTTAATAAGCGGCGGCCTTTCACTTCTTAGATGACTCTTCAGACTACCTTCTTCCTCAAACCTCTTTACCCAACGGCTAACAGAATTTCTAAAAAAAAAACAAAATATGATTACACACTTGCAACTAGCAATTTATTTAATAATAAGAAAATCACACACCACAACTATCATCATAATAATTATAATTTTTAAAAATAACTTACACATTTTAAGCCAGTTTCAGTTGAAATTTGAGAAATATTAAGCCCATTTTTACGCAAAGTGACAATATTTGCCCTGTCATCAATACTAATATTAGCTTGCATCTTGAATAAAGACAATCAAACAATACGCTAATCGTAATAATAACACAAACGCTCGAAACAAAGTTCACCAACTAACAACGTCATAACTAACTACTTTGTTCAATCCAGAAGTTTATTTTGTTTCACATTCACCCTCATCTTTTTTGTTAATAATAAGTTCCAACTAATATTTAGAAAAACATATCTCATCGGGTCTAACGTATCATTTATAATTAAAACACAAAAAGTGTAACTGTGTCACTTGGATTCGAACGCAGGCTCCACCGAGGGAGACATTTTATCTATAGCGTTAACCGCTAAGCCTTATTATTAGTTTGAAATTAAATATCACTAACTTAATACTCCGTCGCGACATGACAGGCTTGTCACTAAGGCAAATATCATTATATCGCACTCTTTCTGACTAGATAATTATGAAAAAGTGCGATATACGAGATCGTGTATGTGTGCAAAATGTTTGTTATGGAAAAAGGTCGTAAGTGCGACTTGTTTTGATGCGATCGTTTTGTGAAACTGCTATTGCACTTATGGTCTCTACTGTACATTCATGTTCACAAAATTAATTCCCAATGTTAGTAAAAATACAGAACTTACTTATCCACGTTAGTATTTAAACTTAAATGTAGGTTGCTCCAAAACTTATGTAGTCGACTGTCCAGTCTGTCACTAAACATCGCCAGAATGCTGTTAGGGCTGACTCTGCAGCACAAGGCGGCGCACCGCTTGCGCAAGATGGCATGGAAACCGTCCACCTGTGCGTCCGCAAACATCTCCAATGCGATGCTTGCCCGCGGCAACCATATCAACACCCTAAACGCGTTATTGTATTGGACGCGTAAAGTATTGAACGATCTTTTCATATAGTTACTCCAGAGATTACAGGTGTGCAGCAGTGCATGCGATGGTGTGCAGCAATAACTTACAAAATGCACGTGTAATAAAAGTAAAACATAGTGATATCCTTAAAATTTGGTTAATAACATCAAACTTAAACTGTCACTTACGGGATATCTTCTGTGATTGATCATTATTTTGAGCTCCCAATATTTTGACACTGTTGTAAGCGCCATGACTGTGGGTTGCCTGGAGAATGTGGGTGGATGGAATATGAATTGTTAAGAGCAGATAAATCTGTCAACCCTCTTTGTTTGTCTTTTGCTACGTGCACTACTGGAATGGAAGATGTCCCGTAAGTGACTATAACTTAAGTTGTAAATCGTGAAAGCTTAAAACGGTGTTGAATAACATCAGTTTTTTAAAGCCACATAAGTGTATATTTTACAAATAAAGAACTTTAAACAGCTCAGGCCTCTACTGCTTGACTTACTGCAGTTACTGCTCAATACATTAAAACCAAGATTTCTGTTAACAAACCTCATTTCAACAACTTTCAGGACAGATTCATGGCAGCACAAGAGAGAAGGCGTGAGCTTGGACGTCAGGTAGCTGATGTTGAGATGAAGCTAAAAGAGCTACATTCCGAGATGCAGAACACTATGAAGGGTGATGACAAGTATTTGCATCTGTGTACTGAAGAGCATAAGGTATTATTATCTAAAGTAAAACAGTAGGGCCTCGAAAATCTGAACAAAATACCAACCTGTTTGGATTAATTGAGGAGTTCAGATTATAATATTGTAATTGTATAGTGATTCAAACGCACAAAAATGGTTAGAGAAATGCTCAAAATGGCGGAACGACTAGTTCAAATCGAAAAATTCTTTTAGTATTAGATAGCGCATTTATAGAGGAAGGCTATTTATCACGCTAATAACTGAGACAGGTGAGTAGTATTGCATTATATCCATATTCCTCAATTGTTTGACAACTGACAACTGTCATGCTAAGCATTAGAACAGAACGGCTATTTTAGACATTTTTTCACTGAAGTAAGTAGCCTGACTGTACAGCAGCCGCCCTGTAAATCGTGATTCGCAAATTCAAGCCTCGGTCAGTATTCACTTTTTTAAATGATGTAAAATTTCCAACAATAATAACCATGTCTCATGATTTTGTTTTTTTAATGCTTTAAGATTTCAAATTATTTATTTCAGTCCAACCAAAGTTTTTAACAAATAAAAACGATACTATAAAATGTATACCTCAAAAACTACTGAAACAACTGGTAACACACATAAACTAATGTAAAAGTCAGCCCTTGGGTCACGGGAAGCGTAAACTAGGCGTTTAGATATTGCCTTAAAAAGGTTGTGAACAGTGAGCACTCGAACCCCACGGTCCCAGAGTTTCAATCCGAAACTCCTCGAAAATAAAGGGTGTAAATAGATCCTTAACGAAGCCGAACGGCACTTGTTCTCCCCGTCTTTCCGATATTTTTTTTGTTCTAGACCATACCTGGGAACTTTCTAGTTACGGAGAAATTGGGGGTCAAAGTTCCAACTTTTACACAATTTTTATTTTTAAATATTTTTATTCTTATTCTTTTTCTTTATTGCACACAAAATAACAAATATACATGACATACAAATTACAAATTGTAAATACATGTTTTTAATGTAAGATTTTTACTTTAAACACCTCCACGACACCCGTACTATCCTACAAATACATTTGTGTATTACGGCCACGAATCCCATTTTGTTTAGCATACAGCCTGACAGGCAGGAGCAGGTTGCAGGTCAGTATTTGTGAAACGTAATATGATTCGCAACCATAACACGTATGTAGTTACAGAATTATAATTAATATAAAATCATCAATACAACCCTCCTAAGTTGATTTAATCCCATTTAATGACTATTTCATGAAACAGTCATTCAATGTGATTATAATTATGAACTTAGAGGGTTGTATTGATGAGTTTAATGATTACCGTACATCTCTGTAAAGCCATATTTGTTACAGTCGCGCATCATATCTTAATCCACATACAACTTGACACTGACCTGTAAATTGCAACAAACGCAAGAAAATTTAAATTTCGCGGGCTACCCTGGCGCATAATGTGAATTTCTAATCCAACTTAATACTTACTTTTATTTTTCAAAAAATATCCGAAATTAAAACAGTCCGAATTTCATTCATATTTTGTGTGTAATTTGTATTTGAATACCAACCTTTTGGTATAATTATGTTACCAGATTTTAAAAACTTCCCACAAAATGTGGGTAAATTACATCTTGCAAATTAATGGTCTTTTTCTTAATTTCACAGTGCAACATTTTATAGTATTGGTACATTATTCTAATTTTTCGACTGTAATTTACACCTCGTTAGTAATTAATAAGCAACCTAATTTTGATGTGCAATACAGGTTATTTTTAAAAAGCAATGAGATGAGGAGTAAAATAACAACTATGAATATGAAACCGCCTCAGTGAGGATGAGTCGAGTCGAGGAAATCATGAGGTTTTGACTTTGAATACGGGTGTAAATAAAGTACATTTTATCAATTCGACATTTTTTCCAGTTTATCGTACAGGAACGGGCCCTCCGCGCCTTATTCGGCGATGCCGAGCGCGAGGAAAGGGAACTGTTCGCCACTATGTCTGCTGCCGTAAAGCTGGGCCACGAGCGAGAACGAGCACACGCTGAGCGCAACAAGTATTGGTATATTGTCGCCTCTATTTTTGGTAAGTGTTTGTAAATCATTGGAAATTGACAACTACGCCCACGCTTCTCGCTCATGTCTCGTCACTGCACTTATGCCTGTTTACGCTAATACCTAAATGAAAGCTTGGTCAGTGGGTCGTCATAGAGACGGAGTTGAAGGCATCAATTTAAAGCACTGCAAATTCGTGTAATATTTAGGGATGACGTCATTACTAATATATCGTCTTATTCATCTGGTGGCTTAGTGCTTATTCTGTTGTTAACCTTAATATTTTAGTTCCTGATACCTATTTTCGTCGTCCAATATCTTCGTCATAGATTTTGATTAAAAAAAAAACATAAGCAAGAATAGATTGGTTGTGATATAAGTAGGGATCGGATATTCGGATGACTATTTACCTAAAGTACATTTTTCCAGGCAAAGGGTACAGAAGTATGAAAGTGGCTCCTTATAATATATATATATATATATATATATTTTTTATTTTTAACGATCTTTTGCCCACGGATGTGTGGATGTACGAAAACGTACTTACAAAAAAGTATCCTATTTCTTTCTATAATTGGTCTATCCAATTGCCAAATTGTATCCAAATCCGTTTAGCCGGTAATGGTATGATAAAGGTAACAGACGGACAGCTTTACTACATTCACAATAATAATATGGATGAAAGGTACGGATTAATCGTTTCTCATATCAACTCCCCTAGGCACAGTGCTCGGTATAGCCGGCTCATCAATCAACAATCACCTCAAGATGTCAGAGTTCCGTGAAATGATGGAACAGCAAATGGCTCGAAGTGCCAGCGTGTTGTATACCATCGCAGGTGGGGGTAGTGCCAGCAGGGCTGACATTACTGAGGCTATGAAGACCGAGTTTACTTATCAGGTCAGTTTCTATAGCTGGACATCTATGACGTGGATAAGATACGATGCTTACGAACTTACATTTGCTGCTTTAAAGGTGTACATACTATTCTTCCCTTCTCCTTATTTATAAGTGAGGTTAAGTAATGAAAGGCGCAGAGCAATATACGTGGGCATGCAAAGTTGCAAAATACATGTGCAAACAGCTCGGGGGATTTGCAAGTTTGAACGCTGGCTGTTGGCGACATAGTAACTTAGACACAAATTCTCTGTGAAACATAGATTATATCATCAATGCAACCAAACTATAAGACATTCATTTTATGGGTCTCTATGGTTGGCAAAAATGCCCGTGAGTAATGTATTCCGTTTTAGAAAGCATTAACAAGCGTATAAAGGGTGTAAAAAGACCCAGAACGAAGCCGAGAGGTACTTGTTCCTCCCATCATTTCGATATTTTTTTTTGTTCTAGACCCCTGGAAACTCAAATACGAAGATATCGAAGGTCAAAGTTCAAACTTTTTCATACGTTTAAAAAAATAATACAAGTTTGAAATGTTATAACTTTGCTTTAAATACCCCCAGAACGGTCGGTACTATTCAATGCATCCATTAGCACAAAGTTTTAAGTGCGTTATCGCGTTATATTGACTGATACCTTCACAGATAATATAAAAAATCAAGTCGTTTCCCAGAAATATTTTTTGCGCAGTGTTACTTAGTTTGGGGAACACCCAAATATTCCGAAATATTTTATTCCGAATTTCGATGTTCCGTTTTTTAAAAGTCCGAATTTCATAATACCTAAGAATTATAATCTCTTTTATTAAAAATCACGAAATTTATTTTACCGAAAGTCGTAAATGCAATTTGTTTGTTTTCTGATTTTTATATGACCGAAGAATCAAATGCTCGATGGGTTGTCAGTTCGAAAAATGACATTCCAATTTTCAATACTTCGAATAAACTGCTAAAATTAGGATTCTGATTGTGATTCAATTGGTACTTCCTTTCTTCTTCTAAAATTGTTAGTCCTAAAACATTAGCCAAAAAATTAGGTTTTAGTGACAGAAACGAATCGCTGTAAATCCGGCTCCACGCAGTATTGTCTGCCCTACCCCTAGAGTGTAATTTAAGTCCGCGGAGGGGCGAGGCGGCGAAGCTCGCGTGGGATCGTCGGAGCCCCGCAGTGCCACAGCCGGGACAGAAACCATGCCTACTGCATGTTGCATTCTCTCTGACGAGCAATTATGTGTTTATTTGTCTTGATATTCTGTTTTACAAGGCGTTTTTATTTCGGAATTCTAATTAACCGGAATTCGTATTTTTGATGTTTCGTATTATCATTAAGTCGGACTTTTTGTTATTCGATTTATTGAAACTCGGTATCAAAATACCGTGTTTTGTGTTTCGTGTAACGTTTATAATTACTATTCTCAAAAGAATAGTAATTATAAACGTTAGGAATATTGAAATTGCGGAATTTTAAAAATAGGATAAATGATAAATCGGAGTTGTCATATTCGGAATTTTGAACCATTCGAAATAATGAAAATCGGTATTTTAAAATTCGGATTGGTGACTTTCGGAATAAAGTTTTTCGTATTTATGTAGTGTACCCCTTAGTTTGACGTATATGCTTGGTTGACGGCTTCGTGAAGAATCCGCTTACACCTTCTAATTTATTTATTTTATATTTTTTTACAGGAAAATCTCGCGAAAAACTTAGAATCAATGCAGAATAACATAAACCATCTAGTCGCCAAACAGGAACTTTTGATAGGTATGAATAAAAAAACATCAATTATACTTAACAATGTTATCTAGCTTTGTTTACTGAGTTTTCCCAGGTTGGGAAAGTGTTATTGGTTATTTCCATTAAAATTTTCTTAGTGGCCAGAAGTGGTTACAGTTCTTTGTTGATGAGAAAAGGCCTGCAGCTTAAAACTGAGGACTTAGGGCCGGCCTCCACCGAAGCGGAGACTAAAGGAGAGGAGATGTGTGAGATGTTACACTTCTCGTCTTCGCTTAGCTTTATTGGAAACGGTTGAGGAAAGAGGAGGGAGATGACTCGTGAATGTTTAGTGCCCGGCGAGGCGGTTGGCAATGACTCTTTCAAAGAGCTTGCCCGCCTCGTCGAGCAACACGATGGGCCGGTATGCGGACGGAGAGTCCGCAGGGCGCCCTGGCTTCCGGATGAGGACCAGCTTCCCCGTCTTCTAACGAAGCGGGAACTGGCCTCTCTCCAAGCATGTGCTTAGGAGCCCTTCCAGTCGGGGCCCGAGAGCCTCAGAGGCCAGGACCCAGGCTTTGCCAGGCAAGCCATCGGGTCCCGGGGCGGTATTTCTGGCTTTCAGCCTGCGTTATTTACACTTCTCGTCTCCGCTTAGCTTTAGTGGAAACGGTTGAGCAGAAAGGAGGGAGATGTATTGTGATTGTTTAGGCTACCCTCACATTCGGCAGCCAAACGCACAGCGGAGACGAGAAAAGACGTGAGCGGCGTGCGGTGAGCGGTGCACATCTCCGCATAGCTTTGGTGGACACACCCTAGTTCTTACGCATCTCTGCTTTGGTGGAGACGGGGCCTTATGCCCGTTTTCGCTAGCACCATATGCCACGAAATAAAAGCCTTGTATTTAAATATCTACCGAGTGGGCTTCCTCTGCCTGTACCGACGGTGAACACAGGCAAGACTTTAACTAATTATAAATACAATGTGTTTGGCTAGCAGTTACCGATACTTTAAGGGCATATTATAAATTCATTTCTATCGACAAATACACGTTTATTTAACTTCTAACCCCCACACTCCGCTAATGGCAGCCATTTTGTTTTTTTAATCTGCTGATCTAGGGTATGTTCAATGAAATGCTAATATCTTTGAATCTAAGAGACCTAGAGACGTGCAAATGATCGTATTCCAAGGGTAAAGACCGAGGCTAAATTTTCCTGAAAATTAAACAAAAAGAACCTAAAAAAATAAGATATTACGAAATACGTTTTCTACTCTAGTGCAAAATTTACCCCTGAATGTTGCATATGTTTTTATATTCAATAAGAAGTATTTCAGTCAACCTACAAAATGATATCAAAATATTGACTCAACACCAATTATTGTAAGAGTTATATCCATTTGAACATAGCCCTGTCCCAGCGAATATACTCCATAATGTTGTACCCTTAGATATCGGTAACCGCTAGCCAAACACATGGTATAAACAAAAAATGACACCACGCTTGTAAACGCCGAAGGGCGAGGCAGAGGTGTACCTAATAGTACACCCACATTTCGCCAGTTATGTTTAAGTCCCATGTAATAGGGGGCAATCCTATTACTATCAACCGGGCACAAATCCAGACTCCATTGCTGCTACAAAGATTTTTTTTATGGAATATCCATTAACACTAACCGACCTGGGAGTCGACAAATAAACATTTAATCGGTTTCATCAGGCGTGATATTTGCTACATAAGCATAAGCATAATCAGTCTATTAATATTCCCACTGCTGGGACGCAGGCCTCCTCGCTATGAGAGGGAATGGGCTATAATCCACCACGCGGGCCCAGTGCGGGTTGGTAGATGTCACATGTCTTCGAATTTTTGGTTCTAGGACATGTCGGTTTCCTCACGATGTTTTCCTTCACCGTTTTGAGAGCAGTGATGATGAAATAAATTACACAAAGTAATGCGCCTGGCTGGGTTCGAACCCACGACTTACTGCTCTTAAGTCGGGGTCTCCACCACTGGGCCACCGCTGCTACATAAATTGTCAATGATGATGATGCAGGATAACAAATATATTTCGTAATTTTCAGAACATCTTCAACATCGTGAAAGGACTGTAGACGCACAGCTCCGCGACTTAACACGCGCAATCGTAAGCGCTTCTCAATCCAGCCAACAATCTGACGCAGAAATCACCAAAGCATTATCCGTAGTCCACCAAGACTTGGAAGACGTCGACCAAGTAAAGGATACTGACAGAAACAAGGTTTTACTAGAACCGAACCAGATCTTGACTGGAATAGGCGTCATAATGGCCATGGCTATTATTTTCGGTAATCTCATTGGTAGAGTCAGTTGATTTTGTTGCGAGATTTTCGTGTACGAGGTTCCTGTTTTTGTGTCTAGTAAAATTTTCGAATTAATTGTAGTTGTGGTTGTAACAAGAATTATGTACGGTTATATTTATTGTTATTCTAGCTGTGCCCGGCATACGTTGCAACGCACCTTTTCCTACCTAATACCTACCTACTACCTACCTGCTACCTACTTACTACCTACCTGTTACCTACTTACTACCTACCTACCTACCACCTACCTATAATTTTCAAATTTTCCGCGCAACTTTCTTTTTTTTTTTTCTATCATAGGAACCTCTTCCTGACAGTACCAAACACAACATAAAAAGAATAAGCGAAATCGGTCCAGCCGTTCACGCGTGATGCCGTGACCAAGGGAAATAGGTATTCAGTTATTGTATATGTCACCGTAAAATTGTAAATACACTGACTACCTGTAACGACTGTCAAAGATCTACAAATGACAGCCGGCACCAACAGCTTAAGGTGGAAGACCAGGGTAGCCCGCCAAATTTAAATTTTCTTGTTTTTTGTAATTTACAGGTCAGTGTCAGGTTGTATGTTGACAAGATATGATTTGCGACCGTAAAAAGTATGGCTTTACAGAGCTTTACAGAGGTATATTATTGATGATTTTAATAATTATAATTCTATAACTTCTGAACTGAATTTCGTGGGCTACCTTAACGTGCTTTCCGAGGCATGGAGAAAACTCGGTGTGCAATGGGTGGTCACCCATCCACAGACCAACCTAGGCAAGCAAGGCTTAACCTAAAGATCGATCCGAGCGGCTGTTTTTATTTAGCCACGAGATAATCTAAGATATTTACAATTTTACGGTGACATATGTACATAGATTTATATATTTAGTTGTTTTATGGAAGCACGATTTAATAGTCCCGATGATATATTGAATAAATAAATAGAACCGTTTAAAAACAGTAAAACTAATGGCCCTAAATTCATCTCGTTTGTCAAGAAACAAATTGAAAATCCTTGATTAAATTAATTCTAAAAATAAGCGCAAAAAATTAAGTTATTGATACACTTACCACTGGTATTATATACTTAAGATATGTTGTACACAGAAACTGTTTGTGAACCTAGATTCATAAATAAATAAATAAATTGATTTTTTTGTGAGTATAAGAAATTTATTTTGTAATATTTTTTTTTTTTTTTTTTCAAAACTCGATCACGCTTGTCAAGAGGTATTAAGAGTTGGTGTTAAAATTCAGAATACTTCAAGAATTACATAGAACGGTAGTAAACGATTCTAGTCAAAGCCATTGAATTTTACAAATAATATTTAAATAAATAATTAGGCACACGATTACTTGTAATACACAACGGACAGAAAAGGGTTAGTTTTGATACAATATTATTTAGCATCTTTGGGTAAGTATTCTGTGGAGGTATGTAGCGGAAAGCTAGTGGAGACCGATTTTAACCTAAGATATTTTATAACAGCTCGTTGGTCAAATGTTCGCAAGCGCGACTGTTAAGCATGAGGTCTTGGATTTGATTCCCTGATCGGGTTAAGTGTTATTGGGTTTTTCCATCAAGAATTTCGCAGCCACGGAGTCTAGATTTGTGCCCGATAGATGGCAATAGGCTCGCGCCATATTACGTGGGTCTTAAACATATGGCGAAATGTGGGTGTACTATTAGGTACACCTCAGCCTTTCCCTTGGGAATTACTGGATGTTAAATATTTGTAATTTTTGGGGGTTAGGCCAATCTTAAACTAGGATAGATATCTTAATCTAATTTTGGGCAAAGACACAATATCAGCCGTAATGCAACCAATTCTTTCTCGTTCAAAGACTGCTACCCGTCCCAATTTATTGCAATAGTTAGCTAAATTAGACTCGGAATATTTCGAACTCTTTACAAGATACTATTACATTAATTCTGCAAGGCAATAGTCCTTTATTTACACTTAAGGTTAGGTTATACGTTGAAAGAATTGTTAAACTTCCAACGCAATATCTCCACAGATATTTACTCCATGTAGTATGAATGAATGCAGGAACCTTATACTATTTAATTATGATCGCTATAAGTTTTAACTTACAGTGTAAGTCGCAGAAATTTTATGAAAATATTTACTAATTCCCTCCTTCTGAAAAGCCTATTAAAATGATTGTTGTCAAATTTCATGTTGGGCTGAGACAGCCCTCGAAACGCTAACTCTTATCACAAACTAGTGTTGGCAGCTTGGGCTGCTGATATTTCAGTCCAACCAATAACAGCAGCAACAGGATTTTGAAAACGGATTGATGAGACTTTTAGGAACCCGGTGTAATTAATCCACGATTCAGTGGTACTAATAACTATAATTTCTACATTACTAGATAACTATAATTTCTACATACTAGTACTAGTTTTGAGATATAAGTTCTTGCCTTATTTTGTTTGTCTACTACATTTTTTTTTTGATTTTGATAAATTTCAAGTTACGTAAAATAAGCTTATCGATCGAGCGATCTCGAAAATAATGTTTTTTAGGATAAAATTAATTTGGTTTTTTTCTTGTGGTTTCGCCACAGAAACTTATAATTTTGAATGCTTTAATACCTAAAAGTAATTCTGAGGTTTTAACAAAATGTTGATTGTATGAGTATTTATTCATTTTTGTCTTTCGGCGCTTATTTATCTAAGTAAAAAAGAATTTCGTTGAGTTTACCAATGATTTTCTAATATCTTCTAAACATGCAATACAGTTAAATAGTTCCTATTCAATTTTTAAACAAGTACGAAGTAAATCAATGAAATTGAAAACCGTTATTTGAGATCGCTTTTATAACTGAAATCAGATATGTCACCGAGCATCCATTTTTAAAAGAAGACTTCGTTGTCTTAAACATTGTTTTACTGTAACTAAATATTCCAATGTGTATGTACATTTATTAAAGACAGTGTTACTGAATTAAATGTGAAATGATATGACATTTGTTTTATTTATTCCTAATTCTATCAATAAACCGGGTTCGAAAAAAAAAGAGAAATTAATTTCATAGTTATTAAATCCGCTAATGCGAATTTATATTTAATACGTTCCCGTGGGATAATTTTCGTCCATGACACGAGTGAAGTCACTGGCAAAAATAGTATTTTATAATCTACAAGCTCTCGAAAAAAAATAAATTAAAAAAAAATACAACAGTTGTTATAGGCCAACGTTTCCCACATTAAACCACCACGTCAGTAGCTTTTTGTATTTATTTTTCAATTTGGATTAGTTCATTATTGTACATATAAGATTATTTTTGTATTGTATCTAAGGCTTTCGATGTCTGTAAATAAAAGTGATTGATTGATTCATCTTACACTGTCACTTCCAGGATGTGTTCCGTGATGGAGCTCAGAATAATTGAAAATCGCGGAAGATAGCCCATAAGTGACTGTGGAAGTTTAGTTACAAACAGTTGTTTGAGTTTAATTTGGGAGAAAATTATTTTAGGATGGTATCACTAGCTCAAAGGCGAAGTACTCGAAACTATTTCATGTAGGCTGAATGTCATCAACAGGACGCTGCTGTTGTTAACTTGTTACAAAAAAACTTACTGTCAAGTCAATTCGCAAATTTAATAATTGAATATCGTCGTATTGCTGAAAAATTTTCATTTCAAAGTGAAATAATTAGCAAACATTGCAAATTCACCCTCCAATTCACCGTTCACCATCAAAATGCAAGAAGGTAACCATCAAAACGAAAAATCTAACAACACAATTACCATTTACGAGGTGGCACGTTCCCTCCAAAATTGAGAATATTTTGTCCAAATTTTCAGATTTAGAAGTGACTGGTATATCCCGTAGCGGTCGTGTGAGAAAGAAAAGTTCTAAATTGATGGACTTTGAGTCCCCAGATGATATTGAGACTAGATTCCGTCGCCAAACGCCTGTTAAAACCTATGTTGGATTTAGGCCAGAAGAGACTCCGGATTTTCAGCCGCAAGAGAGCGCTACGCCCCGGCAGGTTGAGGACGCGGGCACAGCATCTGGTAGTGAATCCGATTATTATGATAATCCAGGAGAAAATGCCGACAGGTAAGACTCAATATAAACTTGTTGTTAAATGACTATCGACTGCAGATTTCCTTCACGTTGGTATTCTAAAAAAAGAGCGAACAATAGGTCAGAGGATCATTTGAGGGGTGGGCTAACTGCTATAATATCTTATTTGAATTTTAAAGTCAAACATTGCAGGTTTATTTCTTTTTTTTTGTCTCTTTTTAAAAGGGGCTTGTTCAATTTGAAGTTGTCGCCCCTGTAAATTACATTATACAACATACATATTTCAAAATACAATTATTCAGTAGATTTACTTAAGATATTCTATTTTTAATGCCCATTTGAGCGAACCTGTACAGCAATCTGGCCTCTCTTGACAAAGTTTAGGTCAAAATGCTATTACATCTGAGGGAATCATATACATTTTAGTTTTTATAAAATTTCTAAGGCCTTTGTTCCAGACACACTCCATCAATAAGTGCTATACCACATCACATTCAGTACAGTTCAATGAAATAACTTTACCTATTATAAAACAAACTTATTTAGTGGAATGTGTCCCGAGCGAAATCTGAAACTTATTAAGCTTATCATTGTTGATGTTTTATACTATTCTAAATTTCTGTAATGTAACAGCAGTGGTGAAGGTACCTTACAACTCAATTCCAACCGGCTTCCCTTTGAAACATGGCACAGTCAGTATTCTATAGACAAATAATATCTTATATATAAAATTCTCGTGAACGGCTTGACCGATTCATGAAATTTTATGAGCATATTGAGTAGGTCTGAGAATCGGCCAACATCTATTTTTCATACTATTTATATGGCAAAACAACATTTGCCAGGTCAGCTATTCTTATATATAAAATTCTCGTGTCACAATGTTCGTTCCCGTACTCCTCCGAAACGGCTTGACCGATTGTCATGAAATTTTGTGAGCATATTGAGTCGGTCTGAGAATCGCCCAACATCTATTTTTTATTTATTTTTTTATATTGCAAAACAATGTTTGCCGGGTCAGCTAGTAATCACTAAAGATATGTACTCCGGCTTACCTCTTACAAAATTGACCCTTCACTACCGTCTAACAGTGCATACTACCACATCCAATCTAAATATGTTTTCATTAACTTAGCTCACTAAATGTTATGCAAAATATTTAGTTTTGATTCCGCGACTGCAGGATGCAGCACTGCCCTGCCGCCCGCTAAAAATATTCACATGCAGGTAAAGTAATTCGAAAGACGGCACGGTTGGCGCAGTGGCTGAGCGATTGACTGCTGCACTGCATGTCGCGGGTTCGATTCCCGCACAGAACAAATATTTGCATGGCCTACAGGTAGTCGTTCCAGGTCTGGCTCTTTGTGTATCTGAGTTTAAATGTTTGCAAATGCACCCACAATACAGGAGAAATTCCTAGACAATGTTTTTAAAAACCAGAAAAAAAAAAATAATTATAATTAGCATGCCATGCATCAAAACCTATACTCGACACGTGTTACGCCGCTCCACACGGCATCCTCAGGAACACAAACACATTGTGTAAATAATTACACAATGTGTTTGTGTTCCTGAGGATGCCATGTAAAAAAAAAAAAGGCTATTATAATCAGAATCAGAATATTTATTTGTGAAACATAGGTATTACATAAAGGTCTTAGGTTAATTAAATGGGCGCTATGTTTTTGCCGTGAAGGCGTACAAATATTATTGAAAATAAAAGCATACAGTAAAACAAATTATTCAGAATTATAATAATGACCTTTGCCGGGGGCCCCAGTTATGAGCTCGCTTCACTAGCTCTTGCATCCTAAGTTATACAGCTTAAGAAAACGATTATTTTAGCAGAACATGTTTTCAGAAATTATTTTTTTTGGAAATTTAGTTTATTATTTTTCGTATGTTTGTTAACTATAACATTTTTTGTCAGTTAATTTTGTATTATTTTTTTCGGTACAGTCAACCACAGATTGTTGGAAGTTAATTTGTTTTTCTGAAGCTTTATTATTTCCTTTTTTTTTGTAGAGACAATTCATGAGTTGTGATGTACTGTAATGTACTCCATTTAAATGCTACCAAGACATAAATATTGCAGTTCCTTCATGCTTTAAATTATAAAACTTCCACATTTGACAATGCTTCTCTTTTCTCCAAAAAGCGGTGAGCCACAAAACTGCAGCATGGAATCAGACAGCTCGGCCTCCGATGAGGGTTCTACTCGCACTCCTGCCAACTCCCTGTACATGATGGAGAAGAGCAGTAAAAAGAAGCTGATCGTTAAAGATGGACGAGTCGTTGGCAGAGCTAAGGCACAGAGGAAGGATAAAGGTAATGTAACACTGGATTCTTACTTTTTCATGTGGTTAGTGCCTAACCTGATTTCAGAGTTTTATGCCACCCATGGGGCTCTGACTTAGCTTTACATGCCTTCGAGAAATGTTAACATAGGGGTCAATCAACTTTTAAACTAATTATGAATAAAAATTTGGTATTTTCACTTAATAAAGGAGCTTGTGGCTAAATAATAATAGCCGCTCGGGTCTTCAGGTTAAGCCGCACTTGGCTAGGTCGGTTCGTGAATGGGTGACCCATTCTTCCCATATCTTCTTTACATAGTAATGTAAAGAAGATATGGAATAGGAAGATATAAATTCATTTCTATTTTTTGTTCTCTTTTGAATTAATTTTGTTTTATTGTTTTGTCCTGTGCGGGTCTAATAAAAACTTTTTTCTTTTAGGTAAAACACGTATTACGGCGTACATGATGTGGGCTAAGGAGGCGCGCAACGAACTCCTGCGCAAACACCCAGATATGGATTTCTCGGCGATATCGAAACGGCTGGGCGAGATGTGGTCTAATGTAAGTACCACTCCTTTATTTAAGAGCTTTAACGTCTTACGGTATTTCATACAAACTTTGAAGTAATTTGTAATTTTTTTTCGAAATGACTGAACCTATTTTCAGGATTATCAGGATACATAAGTCCACAGCACAGTTTGGTTTTCAGTGGTCACCTATGAAAAAACGTACGGAAGCCAAGACAGCATAAATATTTTTTACATGAATATGAAAATAAAATAAACAGTAATTGGTGGTCAGTCTATCCAGATTGATCTTAGCCAGCTCTGAGATCCAGTCTAACTGGATGCAACTGAATACCAGTATTTTACATGAAATAGCCATCTATCTAACCTCACAACTTTGTTCCGAGCCACAAGTTACAAGCAATGCTTAGTTTGTGGCTCCCCGATTATGTACAGGGTGTAAACAGACCCTTCACATAGCCGTCAACCAAGCATTCTGTACATCAAACTAAGTAACCCTACGCAAAAATTATTGCTGGGAAACTACTTTTTTTTAGGTGAAAAATCACGTTATACAGTAGAACTCGATGGAAAGCACTCAAAACATTGATCTGATGGATGGATTTAATAGTACAGGGGTAGTGGAGATGTGTAAAGTAAAAATCTTACATTAAAAACATGTATTTAAAATAAACTTGTGAAAAAGTTGAAACTTTGACCCCCAATATCTCGGTAACTAGAAGGTTCCCAGGTCTAGAACAAAAAAAAAATAGCGCAAAGACGGGGAGAACAAGTGCCTTTCGGCTATGTTAAGGGTCTATTTACACCCTTTATGACAACTGTTTTTATTTCTTTTGATTAATAAATCGATTTTGTTAGTGGTATACACAATATTTCTTGTATTTACTTTACCGTGATGTATTTGTTCACAGGTTAACTACAATGAACGTTATCTATGGAAACGTAAAGCTAAGCGCTTTGCCATGCAGAAGGAGCAAAGCAACCCATCCACTAACAAGATCATTATATCTAACCCAAGTAAGTAAGAGTTCAAATGATATAAACCCTGCAGAGAGATGTCTCCCTCTCTGTTCTGCGCTCTGGAAAGATATTTCCAAAGCATAATGTAATCACTAAGTCTTGGGTACTGTACCATTGAAAGAAATCATTATTTTGCACAAGTACCGCATACAAAAACCACATTTAAATGTTAACATTGGAACTATAAGCCTTTCTACGTATTTAAATGTTAACATTGAAACTATAAGCCTCTACACATTTAAATGTTAACATTGGAACTATGAGCCTCTACACATTTAAATGTTAACATTGGAACCATAAGCCTTTTTACACATTTAAATGTTAACATTGGAACTATAAGCCTGACTACACATTTAAATGTTAACATTGGAACTATATTTTTAAAATTAACAATACGACAACTAACCTACCAACGTACCTGAATAACATAACATTCTTTTCAGAATTTCTATTGCTTGATGTGTATATTCTGAAATACTACTTGCCTCAGTAAGATAAAGTTTCTTTTCGTAGCTAAATTTTTGACTCAATAGTGTCGCTTTAAGTTTTAAAAATTTTGTGTTATAGCTCGTCCTCTAACATCGGTGGGTCCTGGCCGTCCTCCCCGCGCCCCGCCCAAGCCGCAACCAGCGCCGCCCACTCCCCCCACACAGGCTTTAGTGGTAAGTGTAAGGTATTTTATTACATAGCTATACAAAACATTTAAAAAGAGTATCGATGGTATTCTTGCCCATTCTTACTGTAGATGGAGTCCATAGCTAGGTCCCAATCTGACCGATCAGAAAAAAAAAAAAGTATTTGAAACTTAAAAATACATGTTACAAGCCTGTCGAAATAAGAAAGCACACAAGTGCATTACCACAACTCTGATCCTAACCCCCAAACTAGGCCTGGACCTGTATTTTAGGGGTCAGCGTTCAGCCCTGGGTTCCATTTTCATTTAACAGCATTGAGAGTGTCTACAAAGTGGATAGCCAAGGATATTGCCATTTGGCACGTTATCTTATATATAAAACTCTCGTGTCACAGTTTTCGTTCCCGTACTCCTCCGAAACGGCTTGACCGATTCTCATGAAATTTTGTGAGCATATTGAGTAGGTCTGAGAATCGGCCAACATCTATTTTTCATACCCCTTAGTGATAAGGGTTGTCCACCCTTAACATTTTTCTTTAATTTTTAGACATTTTTTTAATTTCTATATGGCAAAACAACGTTTGCCGGGTCAGCTAGTTATCAAATATAAATTGACAGATATTCGACCAATGACAATGTTGGAAACCAGTTACGCTAGTGCGATTCAAAATTCCATTGTATTTGACATTTTAATCCCCGAAGAGTTAAAAGCGTTTACGACTTACGGCATTTCATACGAAATTTCAAGTAATTTTTTTTTCGAAATGTATGAACCGATATTAATGAAACTTCGTACGCATAAGCAGGATACATACGTCCAAAAACTTGACAGAGTACATTTTCGAAAAATAGTTTTAAAGCTAAATTAGACCGACTTTAAATTTTCCATAGACACAGAAATTTTCAATTATCTTTTTTTTTTTAATTAAAGACGTTTCCAAAATGTTCTCTGATAACTTTTATGTTCTCGGATACATAGGTGAATCCTGCTTATGAGAATAAAGTTTCATTAAAATCGGTTCAGTCATTTCGAAAAATAACGACTTGAAAGTTTGTATGAAATGCCGTAAGTCGAGAACGCTCTAAACCACAGCTGTACCTAATGGGGTCCGCATGGGCCGATGCCTGCCAGAGCTGCGGGACTGTTCGAAAGAGACACCGTGGCCCTGGAACACAAAGGGCAAAGAAGGAACATGGATGGGTTTTAGTCAGTACAAGTCTGACACTCCCTTCCGCTCCGCCCAGAGTGGGGGGGGTCATTTGATGATTTCCCATACAAAAAAAAAAAAAAAAAAACTGTACCTAATAATACACCACATTTCGCTATTGATTTTAAACCTAGATGAGATAATTCTGCTCTTGCTTACAGCCGGTATCAACTTCGGCTGCAACCAGTACAGGCATGTACCGAGTAACAGGCTGTGGAGCAGTCGAGGTGGCTGCACATCTCCGTCTGTTGGGAGAGAGTCTTGCTATTATAGGAGAGAGATTGAAGGAGCATGAGGTAGGTGTTTTTGTAACAAGTCTTGTTACATATCTGATTCGTGATTGCTGCGTACGCGGTGGAAGGGACACCGACGCTAAAACGGTTACCACGTATACAGTACATATAGAAAATTTTCACCCAATTCTGTGTTAGGCTCGCCATTGTACATAAAGCTATAAAAGAATAAGAAATTTTTATCATTAGTTTTTTTGTGTGACTTATGATCAAATGCAACTTTGGGGTCGTCCATTAATCACGTGATGTTTTTTAGCAAATTTTTAACCCCCACCTCCCCCATGGTGATTCGTGGTGAAGTTTTAGACTACCCCTTCCTCCTCCCACCCAAAATCACGTGTACTTTTTTTGGTACAAAGTATTTTTTAAAAAATCAGAATATTATCTTTAAATACAGATTAACAGGTATAATCTAATTCAATTCTGGAAAAATAAGCACCGTGATAAAAATGTCAAGGTCACGCACCGCTTTTCGGTTTAGAAATCGCGCGTTCAAAGAAAAAATAAATACACGTGTTATCTCACTACACCTGCCCCTCCCGCTAGTGATATTTCGTGATTTTTTCCGAACCCCCCTCCCCCCTTTTCCAGCCTCACGTGATTAATGGACGACCCCTTTCCGGAACTATTCGAGATCCATTGTATTAAAAAAACACAGCTCCTAAACAAATAAATATAATTGCAGTGACGTGTTTGTAATTTCGAAATAACAGCTTTTTATTGGATGCATATGAAAGTATATGTACGGTACCGGTAAAACGGGGTGAATAGGACCGCAGGGGTGAATAGAGATAAATTTTGAAAGGGATTTTAACGTTGAATTAATTTGATTATGTTATCAAAAAGTACTCTGTTTTATTTACTTAGTTATACTTGATTATTTAGAGACCTTGTTAGCAACATAACATATTAATTCAAAAAGTTAAAATCCCTTTCAAAAATTTGTCTCTATTCACCCCTGCGGTCCTATTCACCACGTTTTACGGTACATTATTCTGAACCCCCCACATCGAAATTTTCACCCAATTCTGGGTTAGGCTCGCCATTGTACATAAAGCTATAAAAGAATAAGAAACACTTTTAATTTAATTATTATAATACACTATCAGCGCTATTTTTATCATTAGTTTTTTTTTTGTTACTTATGAGCAAATGCAACTTTCCAGAACTAACGTATTACTAAAGAACTAACGTATTACTAGAACGTATTAAAAAACCACAGCTCCTATTTAAACAAATAAATAAAAAATGCAGTGTCTGTTTGTAATTTCGAAATAACAGCTTTTTATTGAATGCATATGAAAGTATATGTACGGTACTGATAACAAACAAAATACAATGCTTTGATTTTTTGTCTTTCTGTCTGTTTGTTCCAGCTAATCTCCGAAACGGCTGGATCGATTTTTACGGGACTTTTATTGGCAGATAGTTGATGTTATAAAGAGTAACTTAGGCTACTTTTGTAGTTATAAAAAGGATTAGGGTTCCATGCAAAAAAAATTAAAACCTTTGAAATTTTTAACAAAATCCAATTCCAATAGGAAAGTTCATTTTTAAAATAATAATTTCACGCGGACGAAGGTCGCGGGCTACAGCAAGTCGCAAATAAAGGGTGTAAATAGACCCTTAACATAAACGAAAGGCACTTGTTCTCCCCGTCACTGCGATCAATTTTTTGTTCTAGACAATACCAAGGAACCTTCTAGTTACGGAGATATAGGAGGTCAAAGTTTTTTTAAATACATACTTTTAATTTAAAATTTTTACTTTACACACCTCCACGACCCTCATATTATTCAATCATTAATCAGCACAATGCTATGAGTGCTTTCCATCGAGTCCTACCGTAAAACGTGATTTTTCACTCCAATAAAAAAGTCGATTCCCAGCAATAATATTTGCGTAAAGGTACTTAGTTTGATGTACAGAATGCTTGGTTGACGGATATGTGAAGGGTCTGTTTACACCCGGTATAATGTTTAACCGAACATTTTCTTCTCAACAGGGCCAGATCGCAGTCTCCGGCTCAGTATCAGTTCTCCTAGACACATTGCTCTGCTCGCTCGCTCCGCTCTTGAGCGTGTGCCGCGCTATACCCGCCATAGCGCCGCCGTCCAGACTGTTGCAGGACACGCTACACAACATAGCTTATATCATGCCGGGATTGTGAAAACTTAGACCTCTAGAACGAATTTTTATCATCTAAATCAGGCCTGTCCAACATACGGCCCCCGGGCCACCTAGCGGCCCGCATGGGTCTTCCATCCGGCCCGCAGTCTATTTAAAACTTAATAAGCCATCCATAAATATGAGGAGCTCGTGGCTAAATAATAACAGCCGCTCGGATCGATCTTTAGGTTAAGCCGTGCTTGCCTAGGTTGGTCTGTGGATGGGTGACCACCCATTACATACCGAGTTTCCTCCGTGCCTCAGAAAGCACGTTACGCCGTTGGTCCCGGGTGTCATTTGTAGATCTTTGACAGTCGTTAGGTAGTCAGTGGCCCAAAAAGTCTGACAACCAGTCTTACCAAGGGGTATCGTATTACATTACTAACTGGGTTGTGGAGGTCACATAGGCAGTCGCTCCATGTAAAATAAGAAAGCCTAGGCAGATGATGAAGCCATCAATAAAAATTACGCGAACATTGTTTAAAAAATGTCCCTAAGTCAGTTACTCCCGCGCCATTTTTACCTACCCGCCTCACCTCGCTTACCCGCGAATGCAGACCGCATCATCGTAGTCAAGTCCGGCGAAGCTTGATTTACTTAAATTTAGAGGCCACTTTGCATTTCTTTTGGCCCGCTACGGTTACAAAAATACTTAACTTGGCCCTCCATTTTATGTTGGACACCCCTGATCTAAATGTATATGACTAAGAAATAAATGGATTATCACAACAATAAAAATGCGTTTATTTTAGAAAAATTGTTAAATTTGGCTATCAAAGAGATTTAACTACTATACAGGGTGGCCGATGGGGCCGGAACGTTCTGGAGTGGCGACCGCGAACCGGAAGACGTTGGAAGGCCTCCCACTTGGTGGACCGATGACCTGGTAAAGGTTGCAGGGATCCGCTGGACGCGAGACGCACGGGACCGGTCAATGTGGCGACACTTGGGGGAGGCCTATGTCCAGCAGTGGACGTCTTTCGGCTGAAATGATGATGATGATAAAGGGTGGCAGAGACTCCGACGCTCAAACGATGACCACATATTGTCCCGCCGCCGCACGCCTCGGGTCACATGGAAGGGCGCGACGGTCCACCGACCCTTGTGTCGATCCTTGATGCAGCACGCGTAGCATAACCACCGTAGACAAGTATTTTGTTGACGGAAGAATCTACAAAATGACAGATGGTGCAAAGAAATGTCATTGTGTCGACACAATCTGTCATTTTGACGATTCTTCCATCTAAAAAACCAGTTTCTACGGTGGTCATGCTCTGCGTGTTATGTAGGAGTTACTTGGTCGACTTTTAGACAAGGTCAAGATTTAAGAGAAAGTAGCTTGAAGAGCGATAGCGAGCTCGAAATTTTTTTACCACCCTACATTGGTTAGTTTAGTTACTTTTACTCGAAAATTTTTCATCTTGCCTCGAATAAATTCAGATATGTAATTTGAGATCAAAATGTCCACCGTGTCCCGTTGCTCCATTTTTTGCAACCTTGTGTATGTATGTCAAAATTTCAGGCAAGGGGCTCCTAATTTATTTCAGCCTCTGTCTATACTGGTCGATCATGTGAAAATCCAATAGGAGTGCCAATCTAGAGGCAGAAAAGGGTTCAAAGAACGAACAGCGTGTTGTTTTAAAGAAAATTTGTAAGTTTGTAGCGGGAGGCTCATTTTTAGCCTTAAAATATTTTGAAAGAATCAACAGAATTCTTGAACACAAAAAAGCTACATACTCAGAGCAAAAATTATTTCTTTTCATCTGTAGCAAACAAAGCGTTATCATTTTTACGTTCTTCTGCTTTCTTATACCTTCTCAAGTTTTTATATGATTCTACTGTACGCTACTATTAATTACGTACTCACTAATTGGTATCAGGCAGGATAAGTTTTAAAAAAACTTAAAAAAACCCTGTTCCTCTAGGAGGCGAGGGGGGGTCGTCCATGCTTGCGCGGGGCCCCCATGCTACCTACCGCCTGTCCAAGCCCCGTAAACCCATGGGGGGCCCGGCTGGCAAACGCCACCTTGACTATATGGCTTTAATACATTTTCAACTTTATCGCTGAAGCATTAGGTTGAATATTGATTGGGAAAATTTGACAGTAACTTAGTTAACTTGATGTGCTTCTACATGTACATAAAACAAATTATTACAGTCTCCGATCCCACAATCTCGTGCCTTCTTGAATCTAACAATAATGACCTATTTCTTCCGTCTGTATGAGATTTTTAATTTCTTGATGATTTCTTTGAGGTACAAGTTCCTGTTTTGGAGGCGTCTAACTTTTTGCTGTAGAGATTTAATTTTTGTATCATTTTTTTTTAAATAAAGGTCTCGTTTCTTTAATTTTTGTCTCAGTTTATGTTTTCTGGGTGTATCAAATATTGATGACGACGACGACAATGACGACTCTTGGTCAACGTCTGCTTTAGGCTTATCTGGTGGGTCCTAGAACAAAACATGGTACTAAAAAGTATTTCTTATAAAATAAAGGTAGGTATACGTAAATCTGCAATGTATAGTACTTACGAGAATGGCCGCAGAAGATGTACTTGGTAATACTATGCAGTTGCTGTTGATGACCATACTAGGCGAAACTGGTAAGTTCTACAATAAATACAATATTCGTTACAGATAAATAGATTGGTAGTCAAATCCGACGAAAGCATTATACACCTAATTACCGCATATAATAAGCGATATATTTGGCGATAATATATCACTTAAAACCGCATTTGAAGGCGGAAACAATTTCTGTAATAGAAACAAAACTGTCACTAAATACATATAAACAATTAGAAAAGTATACGTAAATCAGTCTGTACTGTAAAGTACTTACGAAAACGGCCGCAGAAGATTTACTTGGCAATACTACGCTGTTGATGACCACACTAGGCGAGACTGGTAAATTCTACAATAAATACAGTATTCGTTTCGGATAAATAGATAGGTAGTTAAATCTGACAAAATCATTATACGCCTAATTACTACATACTCACAGGAACAAATGGAGGCGATATATTTGGCGATAATCTATCACTGACAACTGCAATGGAAGTCGGAAATAATTTCTGTAATAGAAACAAAACTATATCTTAATATTCTTAATACATATAAACAATTAGGTATAGTAACGCAAGATATACTGATACGACTAGATTGAGGTCAAGAGTAGTACCATTTAATATTTTTTTTAAAATACTACGAAAATCGCAAATATAGGTACATAATTATATACGAGTATATATCATAACATAATGATGCAAGAAGAAAAGAGGACCTCCTTTTTTGGAAGTCGGTTAAAATACCTTTTTTGGATATCCTGTTCTATGAATTCGGCAAAGTCCACGTTTGGTATCGTACATGTCAGTCTTATCAAAATGGTCTGAACAAACCACACTAGATGAGGATGGCTGCCATTGTGGGTCATTTCGACTCAGTCTTATAGCAGCTACCCATTCATCTCGTATTAAAATACTCGTTGGCAACCTAAAACCAAAACCATAATAATTGATAGTAAAACATAGAAGTAAGTACTCGAGAATAAAAGCAGAAAAAAACGAGTAAAAACTTAATATTTACCTTCGATTTTGTAATATAAAGGAGAACGGGCGTTCTAGCCTATGAACCAATAACAACATGCGATATACACACATCAACACCGTCTAGGGATATTTCGGCTTTCTCAATTTACTCAAAATTTGTTAGTGTTATTTCAATAAAAACGAAAAGTGAAATAATGGTAAAACTAACGACGAATGTGTTTTTCAAGAAAAAGTGAAAAATAAAGCGAAATTATTCCGTTTTTTGTAATTATTCGAAAAATCATTAGTCAGTAAAACGATCCATGGCGTTAACAAAGGTCTTGCAACGATTTTTCATGGTTTGAATCAAGTTATCAAAGTCTTGCTGCGGGATATTGTCTCAGGTAAGCTTAGATGCCAAAAAAGTTGCTCTTCAGTCGCAATGTTTGCCGGAAAATTCTTCAAAGCCCTTCTTTGGAGCATGCATTCTATGCGTGCTCTATGGGGTTTAGAAAAAAACGGGTTTGTCGTTGGGTGGTTACTCGCTTCTCGACAGTCACTTCACCAGTAGCACGATAACGTGACCAACATCGTGATATCACGTTTTGTTTTGTTCCAATCTCTTCAGCAATACTCCGTAGAGTAGTCCCAGCTTGGAGCAAGCCTATTGCCCTTAACATTTCTCTTTCTCTTGTTAAATGGCACCGCTGCATGATGCATAAATTGGCATAAATTCGAAGTTAACTGCTTATTTGTTTTAAAACTTTATTTTGACACCAATAATTACCAAAAAACTGTGGTAGGTAAATTATAATCTTCTACCTTCGCTAAAGTAATGCCGCGCAAATCTTTTGTTCTTAATTTACTTTTTCAAATTCGAATTTGGAATCACCCACAAAGGCCTACAAAATAAACTTTCTTCAAAAGATTTTAAAACCGGCCAGTATTTTTTGAGTTAAGAACTTTATAAAAAATAACCCTAGACAGTGTTGACATGTGTATCATTGGAAAGGTTTTTTATGTACTTTGACTATTTTATGCTGGGGAGTCCCAAATCGCTGGAGTGTTAATACTTTTGTTTTCCTTTTAAATCCTTTAAATTGTATCTATTTTCACTAATGATTTCTGTGAATTAAGTCTAGCTTTATTGCGCCATAACTTCATCCACACAGCGTTTTGGGACTTCCCGCAATAAAAATGGTTGAAGTTCATAAAAAACCTTTCCAATGATATATCGCATGTTGTTATTGGTTCCTGGGCTGGCTTCCATACATTTTTGCCCGTTCTCCTTTACGTAAACTTATACTGGACTTATTATACGGGATATCTTCCGTGATAATATATTATTATAATGGATGGATGGTTTTAATTGGAATAATGGAGTATCGCGCAAGAAATCCCGAAAGTGACAATATAAGTTTAATTATAAAGCGTGAAAGCTTAAATCAATGTTTATTAAATTACGTGATTTAAAAAATAAAACAATAATTACGTCCACTCTCTACTTCATTAATTTGCCTTATATGACTTTGCCTATAATTCACTTACCCACATTTTTGGGCTATTAGAAATATGAAGTACTGGCAACACTCCTCTCCCGGTAAGTCATTTCGGAACATTGACATTATTTGTGTCGGATAACCTCAAAATTGTGTTAGAATAACATAAAATAATATAGTCTTGTGTGCACTTACGTGTGAAACGATATTCCTTCAGACTTTTTGTTCACTTTTGTATTGTTTTTACACCATTTTATTACACAGGATGGCATTTTTAGGCAAACTTACTGCATGACGACCCGTGAGATACTAACGAAAATGAGCGTAGTTTGATGCATGTGTGTGTGTGAGTGCGTGTGTTTACTTGAAGGAGCTGACTTTTGTGGCTTCAGTAATAACAAAGGCCGTGCGTAATCTACCTTTTTTACTTTATCTGAGGCGTAGGCACTCAGGATTTAAGAAAAGTTAGAATTATTTTTACACAATTTTAGCACCTGATATTTAAAAATTGGCTGTCGGCACAAGTTATCATCAGGTATGCACTCGTTCACAGTATTATCACTACTCGATGTTACACACATTTTGTTAATCAGAAAGTAAGTAGGTAATATTAAAAGAATTTAATTATTTAGAATAACGCCCAGTCGCTTCACATTTGTTACTCCTTGTTCGCCCCACGTCACACATAAGTTTTTTTTTCATTGTATTTGTATTCCTTTATCTAAAGGAAAAGAGATGTTTGTATTTTTTTTCATGTCATTTTAATAATATTTAATGTAGATTCTATGCCCTTATTTTTATAAATTTTTAACTTATTTTTAATTCTGATTGTTGACATTTTATTTGACATGAAACATTATTGTGTTAATTATTTTTTTATATATTAATTGGATGATAAATTTAGTTAGAACAGTAGTGTGTGGTGTGTATATAAGTGTCTCTGATTTTAATTAATTCCTAACATTATTTTTAAGTGTACCTACTAACAAAATTATGGATCATTCATTGTGTCTGAAATTAATGAATTGAATTGTGAATATCTGGCGGCCCTGGGATCTTGCTCTATGAAGTTTACTGGCTATGACAAGGAATGCATGGAATTAGTATGTACCTACTACCTATCGTAAATGTTCGTATGCGATTTCTACTTTATGTTCCCAAATTCAAATCACATTATTGACCAGCGGGTCATAATGAAATTCAGTACAATATTAACCTGATAGACCTGAGGTCTTAAATGACTTACTTTAAGGTTAGGTTTGATATAATTTGACATTGTCGAGCAGGTGGTGTGAAAATACTATTAGTAGCTGTCCTCGCTGGGGGAGGCACTAGACCCGACAAAACCTCACAAATTATCTGCTTATTACTCTTTTTTTCGACTTTTTGTGTGTGTGTAGTAAAAATATTTTTTACCGGGCATCTTATCTACGCTTAACCGAAACTGGTGATTCCCTTTCATAGATTGTAATTTTTATTTTGACTATGACATTTATTTAAAAACTGATTCAATGCTTTTTTAGACATTTCACGGCGAAATACATGATCTCACCAAAAAACATAAACATTTCAAAACAATATTTTCTTTATAATAATTAATTAGCAACTGTAATTTTTTTGTTGTGATTTTGTTTCGTCGTAAAGAATGGGTAAATAACACAGGTCTGCGATGAAAAAGTTTATTGAATAATTTCAGGTCAAACGTTGGTGTTAGTTAACCTTTATGTTGCAAATATAAGCTTTATTTTATTGTAAATGTGGCGTGCTGCCACATTTTATTGCACTTAAGTTGAACAAATATAAGTTCTACTTAGTAAATTCGCTTGTTTTTTAGCAACATTAATTCCATAGTCTGTATTACAGTCTTTCATCTGTGAGCAACTATCCCATATCCCATGCTCTGTAGCTGTGAATAATCCGAATATATTTTGCTACATTTACGGACAATATGTATACTGTAGTAAAACAAAGACAATATATAACCGACTTTGTAAAAAATGCTTCTTTAAGCAGCGTCCCCAGGCCCTGTTAGGCCGCGCGGCTCAGGCCTCGCTCAAGTCCACACTCACGAGGCTCTGCCGCGCGGCCGTAGTGGGGACGCGGCTTAATACACTTACTTCGGTTTGAAGTTGTCACCAAGACAAAGCATGGGTTCTGAATGAAGTATGCCGGTTATGTGTGGAAGTTTTAAGGCAGTGAACTTACGGAATATCAAATTCATTGTCATTTGGTGTTCTGTTGTGGCGGGAACAAAAGAACCATATTGATGCTTGACCGATAGAAAACCAAAAAAACGTAGCTTTAAAAAAAAACATCGTTATTATTAACTGTTCTGTTTGAATATACTATTGTTATTTAATTTAATAGCTACAGACATATTAAAACTTAGTAAAATAATCTTAAATGATTTTCATTCATTTTATCAAATTTTTGCTCTTTACATTTTTAATCAAAAAGCTGTATCATCTAAATTTTACATGGTATATTATATGAAATGACTACTGTTATATGTTACTTTTAGAACATTTATTAGAAATAATAACCTTTTTCTTAAAAAAATCGCAGACCTGTGTAATTTTTTCCACAATTTTTTTTTTCTGTAACACGGTGGGCTCAAAACTGGGCGGTCTCTTTTGCAGCCTGTTACAAAGATTATTTATCTAGCTTCGTAGTCCAACCGCCACATTGTCGGTTTGATATAGAGACAAGTGATTCCTAGTATATGTATACATAATTATGTATATAGTAGTCTATCTATGCACAGAGTGATCGGTTGGCCTTCACCTTCGCGTCTTCACATTGTTAACTTAATGTGACCTTGATAAACTTGTGTTGGGACTTTTACATAGATTATGTAAGTTGCTAATGACGATTTAAGTCTACGTAAAGCTACGGACATTTTGTTAGGTTGTTAACGTGATTAAAAACATTTGTTCAAGTTCTTATTTTTACAAATTGTCTAATCCCAGCACCCAATTCAAGTGACGCACCGAATTACCGATAACAAAAAAATATTTTTAGATCTGTGATTTTCCTTATAACTGAAGTGTTCATATTTTAGAGTATAACCAATGTAAATATTCGTATACCGCGTCTAGCGGCGGATGTCCTGAACCATGCTAGTTTTATTTGTGCCTACCGTATCCTACGAATTGAAAACGTCTTGTGAATTCAATAGGTATCGCGACAACCAGACGCCATATTGCGAAATATAAAAAAGTGAAGGTCGACGAACTATGTCATGTTGGGTATAGGTACATAACGTATATTAAAATTGTAACAGGCCGATGTCTTTACATTGAAGATATTGAAAAAAAAAATGTATTTTGTCTTTATAAGAGCAACGGAAGCCAAAACAACAGTTTTTAGATTTTTGGTCTGTCTGTATATTTGTACGCGCGTCACGCAAAAACTACTGCATAGATTTGAACGCAGTTACCATCACCACTCTTCTACTAGATGCGTAACTTCAAATATAGGCTACATTAGATATAGTTTTGGACCCGAAGGTGGCGCTGTGCAAAGCAAAGGCAGGTCGCTAGAATAAATAGTTATTTGAAAATCATTTTGAGGTTTCTCATATCATTTTTCATTTCGAATGCCTATTTAAGATTTATATCGATTTAAAGTTATTATTATTCTTAAATCGTCTTTGAAATATTTCACATTATTAAAGTGGAAAGCTGGAAACTCAGACCAACAAAAGCTGGAAAAAAAAAACCGGCCAAGTGCGAGTCGTACTCACGCGCACACTGGATTCCGTAACACTGAACTCGTTCATTACAACATATGAATGAGCATTCAAAATATTTTTAAACTAAATTTGTTTTTCATAGTATATTAATGAAAAACAAAGTTACTGCTGCAGTTTGATGAAAAAGTCCCATAACTCAAAAACTAAACATCAAATCTTATTCAACCCAATTTTCGTTGAAAGTTTTTTTTACGTTCGACAATCCTACATTTTTTCCGAATTTTCTTCCTGTGGGGGGGACCCATTTTACCACTTTGGAAGTGTCTATAATGAGGACAAATGAAAATAAAAGATGGCTCCCAGGATAATTTTCGGTTTTTCCTTCCTGGCTGTCGGTTTCGTAATTTTCGGGGTCGCTGATAACGAAAATGAGGTCAAAAAGAAAATCTAAGATGGCGGCGTGGAAAATTTTCGTTTTTTTCGTCAAGGGAGTCGTTTTGACATCCCAAAACAGCGAGTGCCTAGTGCCATCTCCGACAGTCACAGAGCAGAGACGTGTTGTTTAGTTTGGCTATCACGAAACTGAACAGGACAAATACCGCTGCCGTCCAAGTTGTAGGAGCAGCGACATAGTTGCTTGCAGTTGCTGTCACCCTCGGAAGTGTACCTACAGTGACTTTATTATTACACCACCCTTTTTTCGTAGGAATGGAATTCCATGACAGGAGGCTGAGTTTCCTGATAGCTACAAACTGCGGGCCTTTAAGTCATTTGGGAATAGCTTACTTCTAGGCAAGAAAAGTTTTGTAAAGAGTGTCTTTTAGAGGCGGTGAGCCGGAGACCATTAAATTGAAACAAAACAGAAAAAAGTTTTTAACATCCTTATAATTGGCTTTATTTGACTCTCATAATTTTATGGCATTAATGTTTATTTTCCCATGAAGGAGCTTATCAAAGAAAACCTTCTTATGGCATTCAAGCGAAAAATCATGAACATGTGCATTCTTCACAGACTTGGCCCTTTGAAACCACATGTCTGCAACATTAATATTGCCTTGCAATTAAGGTACGAAAAGTTAGTAATCACGTCTCTGTACTGCTCACCATTGACTGCAACGTTCTGACCATCATCATTTTTGAACCTTTGACGAAATCACTTGCAGAGGAAGGTTGTCCGAAAGTAATTAGCAAAAAGTTCACAAATTCCTTCTCTCGAGTCACTTCTACTATCACCGTTCCATATGCCATACTGGCCGGGAAATTGCTGTTCATGCGTTAGGTTTATTTGTAGGGCAAAAGACCTACAAATAAACCTAATAACAACATAACATTATCTTTTCACAATTTATTTAAACCGAGCTCTTTATCGCAGGTCCAGGTTCCAGGTTGCAGAACCCCGAATATCTACTTGAACCTGAGAACTTTATCCCAAGAACCACAAACTCAATCTCGTGTATAGTCACGAACGGAAGAACAGCTCATACCGAGGAGAAAGTATTCGCCTGCCATCAAAGTTGCGGGGTTGGCTGTCCAGAGTGCACTCTATTTATTTCTAAGTTTCTATTATATCAAGCTTTCTGAATAGTGAATCTATGGTTGCATCTGTTCATGTTTGCTTAAGGTAAAGTGTAATTTTGTTTGTGTTTAACGTTCAGTTACGTCCGTTCTTGTGTCCAGGGAGGTCTTTGAAATTACTTGAAGCCTTTTTACCAACAATTTGATCATTTCACGAGGAAGAATCGCAATTGTACCTGTTTGATTATATTATTATTTCATCGCCCGAACGAAACCGGACTAGTTGCTTGTTCCAAACAAATCATTGATATTAAAATGTATAAGAAGCACTCTGGACCGTTTGGTCTACATGACCAGTTGTACGAGAACAAAATTCTCAGTTTGCTGAATTTTAGAGCTAAACATGGCGACGATATCGAAGAGTTTCATTTAGCTACAAAAGTTGATTTAATAGGAGAATTTGGCGACATATGCTTAAGGGCCAAAGTCAAAGGTTTTGCCAAGGAAATCGCCATATATATTCAAACCAAACATAGAGAAACGGACAAAGTCTTATCGCTTAGTATCAATCATGATCTGGCGAGATACCTTAAAAGTTACTTAAAAATTAGACGAGCGTTCGGCACAAAAAATACGGACAAACTGTTTGGAGGGTCCTTTAGCGAAACAGAATGCCTATTCGTTATGTACACAAATGCTAAATACGACTTCAACAATGACCTGATCGAGACTGAGTATACTACTAAATTGAAAGAACTAATAGGAACTAGTCACACAGGCTCTTACTTACAACCTTCTTACGAGACCAAGGACGAGGAGTTTTTATATAAAATAATTATGGAAGAAGAAATAGCAGCACTTGCTGAGCATTTCGCGAAATTGCTTAATAAAGAAGTGTTCATGATTGATGAGCTTGTGTTGTGTTACCATTATATTCTGGCGCAAATAGTTTTTGAGATCCCTGATATCATTCATGATGATGGACACCGAATCGCCAGCTTCAGAAAAGACTTTTTTGATACAAAAGACCACTTCGTTCTGATATTCAAAAATACCCTCTACGAACAGGTACTTCTGAGACGGGAAATTGACATAGCTCAAATATTGAATCTTGTTGAAAAATTCTTCAGCAGATCGTCTGAAGTTGAGGTTTTGAGTGAACTAATTGGAACTGTAATTGCTTACAAAAATGGCAAGTTTGAATTTATTAAGAACATGCCTGAAGATTTAAAACGACAGTTGAATGAAGTGAGCGTTCCACAATCCACAGTCGATGAAGCCATTGATCAGGCTGCGAGAAAAATATTAGAACACTCTACATTCAAAGTTCCACTTTCGTTCGGAAATAAAGATTTAACAATAAGTGGCAACGACGCGGAAGTCGAGTGCAGATTGAAACAGCTCACATCGAAAATAGTTGGTTTGATTAACGATGCCGATGCAGAGCCTAATAATATCCTTAATATGATTAATATCGAGGAGTCCTTTGGAGATGACCTCCTTGAAGTTGACGGTGGGTTGGCTGGTGCAGTCGGCAATGTTTTCGTTCCCTTTGAAAACACTAAACTTATGAAGTTTGCTGATAACATCGAATCTATAAAAGGCGATCTTGCTAAAAGATTATATCTGAAATTGCAAAAGGAAATACATAACTTACGGAAATACCTAATAATCGTGAAGGTGAAAAAGTTTCCAAAGCTCTCATTCCACAGTGGAGAACATGACGTGAATTTGGTTAAAGACTTCTTAAGACAACTGTTTTTTTTCACGAACCAACCAAATGAAAAGGAAATTGGCGAAATTTTAAAACGAGAACTGGGATATCCTTGCAACGGCATTCACCTACTTCAAGTAAAAGCTGACGCCGTACTCTTAAAATACCACGACGCAATTCAAGGATGGTGGTTGAAACCTGGTACGGCGGAATATCTTACAAAACACAGTAAACAATTTGAGAATGCAACAAAAGATATTATAAACAAACCACTAATATCTGTCATAAACATGATAAATAAGTTCAAGTTGCAAAAGGTTAAATACACATTTAATGCAGCAGCCGCCAAGTCATTCGAATTATTATTGGATGAACAGTGTAAGACAAATGCTAATGTCATTGTTACAGACAACTGCAAACTCACAGTTGTTAAATTAACGAAATATTTAAATAATAAGAAGCATGTAGTGTTAGATCTAGAATCTATTTCAAATCTATTCCCGAAAGACTATAAAACTTTAAGCACTGAATTGGCGGAATATAAGGAAACCGTAATTTTTGTAAATTATGAAAACTGGTGTGAAAGGTTTAATGACATTGTTAAAGCAGTTAAAGCTCGATCATATATTATTACAAAAGTAAAGCCTAATAAAATACTTAGTCATGTTAATGATTTTGGAAATAATTTAATGGATTTGAGCGATGAGTCGCAGCAAAGTTTCTTAAAAAACACAAAAGTGATATTTCAAGGCAAAGAACTAGCTTTAGATCTCTTCGTAAAAGACGAAAACGCAATGAAGCTTATAAAAGGAGACATGTTTGAACATACAATCTTTAAAATTGGGTTGCCGATAGGAAACCAGAATTACGATGAATTCAAAGATTTCTACACTGATAGACGCGTCAGTCGCATCAGAAAAACTGCAGAGGATGCATTTCATGATGTCAAAGATAAAGTAATACAAACGCTGTACGATTTACAAGGTCATGTGATACTTATAACTGCCATGCCAGGTATGGGCAAGTCAACTTTACTTACTCATTTATCAATTAAAACAAAGGAACGCGACCCAAATACTTGGATTGTAAGAATAAACCTGTTGGAGTACTCGAAAGTATTCAGTAAATGGCAGAAAGATAAAACAGCCATCGACCCTATGCTGAGTTTACGTTTCATGTGCTATGTAGCACTCGGTGTGGCAGAAGATATTACAGTCGAGCTGGAAACAGAAAACAGTGTTGTGTCTCTCAAATACTGCTCAGGCGATGCATCAATTACTTTTGGGTTTGAAATGTTCTTACATTTCTACAATAGTGGTACACTGATGTTTCTATTCGATGGTTTTGATGAGATCTTCCCGCACTATACGAAAGAAGCGCTCTCATTGCTGAATTCCGTCAGAAGTTATCCTCGGCGGCATAAAATCTGGATCACAAGCAGATCATATAACCATATTAAAGATATTTTAGAACAAGAGTTTGAACGATCATATGAAATAGAACCCTTTTCGGATGTCGAACAAAAAACATTCTTAAAAAAGTTTTGGATAAAGAGAAGTTTCAAAAAAAGCGATCGATCGAACGATCTCCAGGCACCTACAAGGATTGAGACGTTTGTACCATGTCATCACCTTGTTTATTATTCTCGAGAAGATCAGAAACCTTCTTTTAGACTTTATTACATGTTTACAGATATCTTGAAAGCCGAGTTAGATGAAGTCAACATAAACCCTATTTACTTCAATACACCGCGGCAAGTCACTTACGCTGACGACTTTTTCGCTACTCCGCTGCATCTTTGCATAGCAGCGCAATCAATGAACACTATCCATTGGATAGGTATGACGAATGACGGCACGTATGGGCATGATAATGATGGAAACAAAATTATTATATATTTTATGAAAGTGATGGCCTTTCAGTTTTATCAACATTTCGTCGAAGAAAAGCTTAAAAGAATATGTTTCACTGAAAATAACAAAATCGGACTGTCCATACCAGACAACATGGTAACTAATGAAAGGGAACGAACTAATTTCATAAGTCAACATAAAAAGTTAGGAGCGTACGCTGTTTTCTGCCCAGATGTAGATTTATTATTTAATGATAATGAATTAAAAGAAGTTATGGAAACCATTGAAATGCTTAAATTAGGAACAGAAAAGTCGAGTTTTATACACAGTGTAGCGGGCGAGGTCCCGCTGTTTATACACAAGCTGATCGCGGAATACTTCGCAGCTGAATATATTTACGATTTATTGAAGAGTGACATTACCTACGAAACTCGGGAATTAATTACAGGTTTGAGTAAAAGTAAAGGTGAAGTTTATGATATATTGGCTAGTAAACGGATAACAGAAAATCGCCACTTAATTTAGAATAATTAGTTTTTATATTTTATTTAAACTACTTTTGTAGTTAGTGTAAGTCAGTTATTTGATCTTTTGTTTAGTTTAAGTCAAAGATATTATGTTTTCTATTTTATGTTACATTTTATTTCTGTAACTTTACGATGATAAAGTTTTATTGTCCATACTTATGAGACTGTTGTGTACACCAGTAATTGGTACCTACATAAGAATCCTAACCTATGTACTTTTATTGTTAAATGTATGTACTTTTGGCGTACCTATTTTAAATAAATAAAAATAAATACTTTTTGCCAGGTAATACGAATTCTGCACTTTTGGGAGCGCACTGCACTTTTGTATGTCGCATTCAATATGCGACATACTAGGATAGATTGTATTTTCAAAATTAGTATTTTGTAAGAGTATCCAAATAAGACTAAGGCCTATTTTTTATTGATGTATTTAATTAAATAAATGCTTTATTATACAAGATACTTCAGTGTTTTTTTATTTATTACCTGTCATTTTGATTAATAAGAGTTTATTCATTCCTTCCTAGGGGGCGAGCCTATCGCCATCAATCGGGTATAAATCCTTACTCCGTGGCTGCTACTGAGACATTCCTGATGGATCGAACTCCGGACCTCATGCTCAGCAGTCGCGCTTGCGACCACTAGATCAACGAGGCATTCAAAACCTTTCTCAAGGTATGGAAGTTATCAAATGACCCCCCCCGCTCTGGGCGGAGCGGAAGGGGGTGTCAGACTTGTACTGACTAAAACCCATCCATGTTCCTTCTTTGCCCTTTGTGTTCCAGGGCCACGGTATCTCTTTCGAACAGTCCCGCAGCCCTGGCAGGCATCGGCCCATGCGGACCCCTACTTGGTTGCTGATATCTCTTTGAGGCGCGCGTGGAACACGAACGCGCCGTCGACACGGCCTGTCGTCATAAGACGGCCGGACGGCGAGCTAGCTCATAACTCACCGTCCACAGGCCCGCGCCTACGGTGGCCGGAAGCCACCAAGTGACCCCCGACATTAATATCTTAATTGACCTTTTCACTTTTATATGATGTCATTTCGAATAACCAACTTTCAAAATTTAAGGATCTATTTAACCTAAGCGGTATTCGCTACCGCCTGCGGTAGAGAAAACCGAGTGGTTATGCGATAATATTACTTTTCACACCAAAGAGGTTTTCGGTATCGTCTGCGGAACTTGATACTAAATACCTGAGCGAAACCCGCGCGGTATGTACCTCTACCCACAGCGACAGCGAATACCGCTCAGGTCGCTCTAGCCGCGGAACTTGATACTAAATACCTGAGCGAAACCCGCGCGGTATGTACCTCTCTACCCACAGCGGCAGCGAATACCGCTCAGGTCGCTCTAGCCGCGGAACTTGATACTAAATACCTGAGCGAAACCTGTGCGGTATGCACTTCTACCCACAGCGGCAGCGAATACCGCTCAGGTCGCTCTAGCCGCGGAACTTGATACTAAATACCTGAGCGAAACCCGCGCGGTATGTACCTGTCTACCCACAGCGGCAGCGAATACCGCTCAGGTCGCTCTAGCCGCGGAACTTGATACTACATACCTGAGCGAACCCGCGCGGTATGTACCTCTACCCACAGCGGCAGCGAATACCGCTCAGGTCGCTCTAGCCGCGGAACTTGATACTACATACCTGAGCGAACCCGCGCGGTATGTACCTCTACCCACAGCGGCAGCGAATACCGCTCAGGTCGCTCTAGCCGCGGAACTTGATACTACATACCTGAGCGAACCCGCGCGGTATGTACCTCTACCCACAGCGGCAGCGAATACCGCTCAGGTCGCTCTAGCCGCGGAACTTGATACTACATACCTGAGCGAACCCACGCGGTATGTTCCTCTACCCACAGCGGCAGCGAATACCGCTCAGGACGCTCTAGCCGCAGAACTTCCACAGGGGCGCGCGCGAATTTCATACGGCCCGCTATTGTGTTATTATTAAAAAAAATGTTTCTTTGGAAAAGTTGTTTCCCAAAGAAACATTACCCTATATGTATCATATTTCACGCAAATAAAGATTTTATATTCTATTCTATTCCCACTGTCGGGTAAAAATAATATGGGCGGCGCTACAAGGCGCGGGCGCATGCAACAAGTTTTATAAAGATAATTCAACAGCATGCACGCGCGAGGTCTAGCGTATGCCATAAGCGATTAGTATTTAATAATTTGTGGTGTAGCCTTTAGCTATAGAGAAATAAAACATTCAACACACAATTATGTAGGTACTTATTTATTGTAATACTCATATAAACGAAGAATATTTACAAGAAATAAATCTTAACAACTAACACTGGATACATTTCGAGAAAATAGTTATGATTACAACAATCTGTTGCTAGTAAATATTTGTAATATTATAAGTTTTTTAAACTATCATGTTTACTAACATTATTATTAACACTAGAAACGGTATTTACCATGTTTACGTTGTTTGTTTATGTTGTTGTTGTTTTGTGTTTTTTTGTATGAAAAAGAGTAGACCGATTTGTCTGCTCATAAACACCCACCCGCAACAACTTCAGTTTATCCGTGACCATGATGCTTGCAACAGCGCCGGAATATCGGGAACTCAAAGAAAACAATAAACATGGTAAATATCCCGTCTTCTAGTTATAATAATAGTGCACATATTCTAGACAATATACTATCTGTAACCATACCTATGTTTAACAAAATAAATGATTGATTGACTGATTGAATAGATTATGACGTATTTATACCGGGAAAAACAATCAGTAAACATGGTAAATATTCCGTTTCTAGTGTCAATGGTAATATTTGTAAAATTGTATGAAAAAAGAAGATTGCGGCTCCAGTTCAGACTATGCGTGCTACTTTTCTCAACGTTTCATAAGTAGGCCTGGAGTTCAGACTATGCGTGCAACTTTTCTCAACGTTTCATAAGTAAGCCTGGCGCCAGTTCAGACTATGCGTGCATCTTTTCTCAACGTTTTATAAGTAGGCCTGGAATTCAGACTATGCGTGCAACTTTTCTCAACGTTTTCTAAGTAGGCCTGGCGCCAGTTCAGACTATGCGTGCACCTTCTATCAACGTTTTATAAGTAGCCATGTAGACCTATGTGAAATAAAATATTTTATTTTTATATAGCCACTAGCCTGAGGAACCAACCAGCACTTACAGAGTAGAAATACACCGATGCTAAAACGGTTACCACGTAGTCAGTACATCATCCTGAATCTCGACAAATTTTGAAATTTTTTGTCGATTATAAATTGTAGCTGTTTCTTACAAAAATGCAATACCTACACGGTCAAAATGTATGGAAAAGCTGATTTTTTAAAACTAGCAATGAAAATTTTCTATGCTCAGAATGATGTACTGAATACGTGGTAACCGTTTTAGACTTGGTGTCCATTCCAATTTATACACCGTGACTTTTTAGTCGTCTTACAAAGGTCGTCCACTCAATGTACCTGACATAAAATAGCTCTAGGCGCGATTTTTTTTTATTTTCCATAATAGGTACAAAGAAAAATAATAATAAAAAAGTAGAATAAAATTATGAAACATCCTGTTAATGATGTTTATGCGTCAAACGGGAGAACATATACCTACCCAGCACTCGAGTCCAGTAGATCATCGCTCGCAACAGGGTGTTTTAACTACGTCATGCGTCATAATGCGGAATAATATTTTTATTTTTAAATTATTAAAATCTCATAAATACCTATTTTTTTTAATGAATGTTTAGTATTCATTTGATACATGAAGTGGGCTGCCGTTGTAAGACGACTAAAAAGCCACGGTGTATATTTAGGGTAGAACCACACCTATCAGCACGAAATCGCAATTTTCAGCTCGCTCTAGCAAATGACGGTTCTGAGCGACAGAAAAGGAAAGAATCATGAAAAAATGCGACTCCGTGCTGATAGATTTGGCGCAACTAGACAATTATTATACGTTGGCAACATTTTATTTTTAGACACATAAGCATTGCTTTTTTAGACAACTGCTGTATTAACCATTTGAACGCCAGAGCATAAAAGGACGCGCGTGCCGTCCACGCCAAGTCACAATTTTACCTACCATTTTGTTACATATTTGTGTCATTTGGCGTACAGGGCATGCGCTTGATTGTCACGTATATGTGACAATGGCATTGAAAAGGCTAATTATCATATTTGTTTTTACTAATACTGATACACAATATTTATGATATTTATTTTGTTATCAACATTATATTTTGACTACTAAATGTTTCATTCTAACAAATAAATAGGTATTCATAAAATCTTACTGTCATTTATTTAACTACATTGACATACAAAACACAATTGGAATCATAATGCACATTTAGTAAAAAAAAATCCTGCATTAATTTTTTTTGTGAAGAAAGTTGATTAAGATAACATAACATCACGCCTGTAATCCCCGAAGGGTAATGCAGAGGTATTGCAAATTTATTATTTTCAGTCAAATTATTTTGAATGCTGTGAGATCCACTAATTAGAAATCATATGAAGAAGTACAAGATTTTTTTGTTAACACATCAAGAACTGTTACAAAATAATATCTATCAATACAAATTCTGATACGAAAGCGTTAATTTCAAGAATGAAGTAGACATTTGTATAATACAAAGTGTAAACGGACCCTTCACGAAGCCGTCAACCAAGCATTCTGTACATCAAACTAAGTAACTTTACGCAAAAATTATTGCTGGGAAACTTCTTGTTTTTTTGGTGTAAAAAATTAAGTTTTACGGTAGGACTCAATGTAATGCAGTCAAAACATTGTGCTGATGGATGCATTGAGTAGTAAAGTGGTCATGGAGGTATCTAAAGTAAGATATAACATTAAAAATTTGTATTAAAAAAAAAAGTTGAAACTTTGACCTCCAATATATCCGTAACTAGCAGGTTCCCAGGTATGGTCTAGAACAAAAAAATGGTCGCAATAATGGGGAAAACAAGTGCCTTTCGGCTTCGTTACGGGTATTTTTACACCCTTTGTAATTGATTCTCAACGAAAAAGTGTTTTTAAGCAAATTATTTGTTTCATAGAGAAAGTCATTTGTATGAGCTCGACGACTAATCATAGACTAAAAAGGTTCTAGGCAACAATATTTTCATAATACAACATAACATCACGCCTGTAATCTCTGAAGGGTTAGGCAGAGGTGTACCTAATAGTACGCCTACATTTCGCCAGTTATGATTAAGTCCCATGTAATAGAGGCAATCCTATTGCCATCAACCGGACACAAATCAAGACTCTGTGGCTGCTACTGAAAAATTCCTGATGGAAAAACTCAATAACAATTTGCTCGACCCGGGATTCAAATCCAAGACCTCGTGCTCAGCAGTCGCGCTTGCGACCACTAGAACGAGGCAGTCTCATAATAAACCTGCAAATTCCGATTATACAAACATAAAAACTTTTACATTATACAAATATTTTAAATGACAATTTTATAATTTCTTGTCAAACTTAAAAAGTCGAAAGATTTGTACTTGATATATAGTGTGACTGGTAATTAGTGACCGATACTTAAACACGTGATTATACTCATGATAACAAACAACTTTCCTAAAAGATTTTTTTTTGTACCTACTCTTTCACTTTTAACCCAATAACACAAAAGCCGTATGAAATTCGAGCGCCCTTAGACCTATTAGGTGTTAGGCGCGTGACGCCGTCCTGTCTCATTACTGTCGTACCGTGCAACATTGGGTAGGCATAGCACAGTGAGAGACACAACGGTGTCACGCAGCTAACAGCTGATAGGTCAAATGCAACATGGATGGGTTTTAGTAACATGGATGGGTTTAAGTCAGTACAAGTCTGATACTCCCTTCCGCTCCGCCCAGAGTGGGGGGGTCATTTGATGATTTCCATTACGAAAAAAATAAAATAGGTTTAATGCGCGCGCGCATACGGCTTTCATACGGCTGTTGTGTTATTGGGATATAAAAAAAAAAATTTTTCTTTGGGAAAGTTGTTTGTTATCATGAGTACAATCACGTGTTTAAGTATCGGTCACTAATTACCAGTCACCCTGTATACTGCAGGAGGGAAAAAATCAGTCGACTTGATAACCTCTTCCTTTTTTTTGAAGTCGGTTATAATTATACTTGAAACATACCTAAGCGTAAGTTATCATTGAATTTAAGTTGTACAAAATGTCGAATATGACTGACGTAGTAAAAAAGTTAGATGCGAAGACAATTGCAGAATTACAGAACAAAACTGTCATTTTGAAAAGAATTTTATGTAATTGACTTAAAGTTTAATTTACTCTCCACATAAATAATTAAAAACCGAATTAAAGTATTTTTTTTAAAGTCTTTACGATCATTTCAAACAGTCTATCCGTCCGTATGTGCCTTTTTCTTACAAAAAAAAATCAGACTACCCGCACACAAACGAATTACAAAAGCCGCCCCCTACAATTGACGGCGCCGCAGTAACAATAGAGCACCTTGCCGGGCACCGAACCCACGTCATAATTGTAGTTCCAAGTGAGCTCTGTGCCAGCCTTTATATGCGATAGTGCGAAGAACGCCACCCAGGGGAAGCGCGGGTCGTGGGTGTCCACGAAGACGTTCTGTACGAATACGTTGGGACAGCAGGAGTGCTGTGAAAGAGAAAGATAAATAAATTACTGGCCTTGTAGCGACATCTATAACGCTTCATCTACAGGGTGGAACACCGACGCGAAAACGGTTACCACGTATTCAGTACATCTTTCTGAGCCCCCACATAGAAATTTTTCATCGGTTATTCAAAAAAGTCAGCTGTTTTCTACAAAAGTATACAATACCTACATGATCAAAATGTATGGAACAGCTGTTTTTTTTAATAACCTATAAAAAAAATTCTAGTAGGGGGCTCAGAATGAGGTACTGAATACGTGGTAACCGTTTTCGCGGCGGTGTCCTTTCCACTCCCTATGCAAATAAATTGTATGTTTGTAATTTCAAAATAACAGCTATTTACTGAATGCATATGAAAGTTTTGTATATGGTACTACTTAGAACATTTTTTTTTTTTTAATGTTTGTCTGTTTGTTCTGGCTAATCTCGGAAACGGCCGGACTGATTTTGACGGGACTTTTACTAGCAGATAGCTGATGTTATAAGGAGTAACTTACTAACTTGGGCTTGATAAAGAATTTAAAAATAGGGTGCCGTGCAAAAAAAACCCTTGAAATTGTCATCAATATTCGATTCAAATAGGGAAGTAATATTTTTATAATAATTTCACTTTGAAAAAGGTCGCTAGCAACAGTGGGAAGAAAATGTGACCCAAGGCTTTTTTATTATCTTTTTACACCCTGTATATGAGGAAATCTGAAAGTGGCGCCTGTTACAGAAAAATTGAAAGGAAGCCGTGTCTTGGTATGGACATGTGATGAGGAGGGATGAAACGCATGTGACTAAAAGAGGACATGAATGTTGATGGATGGAGAGGGAGAGGAAGGCCAAAGAAAAGATGGATTGTGTGAGGAATGATATGAAAGAGAAAGGAGTAAATTATGCCGTGATGTCTGACAGGGGAGAATGGAAGAAGAAAACGTGTTGCGCCGACCTCGAGTAGAATAGGACAAGGTCAGGAAGATGAGGATATGAGCTATCCCTCCCACTTTTCATATTTTAGCGATTTTAACCCCGAGTTCAGATTTTTTGTGGCAAATATTACCCGACTTTAATTTTATTATGAGTAATTGTTACTTACATTGAGATATCTGCCAATGTTGCCTTGAACCTTAGCGTCCATGATATAGCACGCCTCGTCCTTACCGAACAGTGTGCGAACAGATCTGGAAATAAATACACAAATTAACAAAATATACTTTTAGAAAAAAAGACATGCTGCGCCGACCCCAAATAAATTGGGATAATGGCAGAAGAATGGTAATGACTTCATATGGGCTCCTGGTTAAAGAATAACAGCCGCATTGGTCGATTTTCAAGGTTAAGCAACGCTTGCCGATGTTGGTTTGTAGATGGGTGACCGATATTTTCATACCGAGACTCCTCGGTACTTTGGAAAGCACGTTAAGCTGTTGGACCCGGCTGTCATATGTAGATTTTCGAAAGTCGTGAGGTGAGTGGCCCGAAAGTCTGACAACCAGTCTTACCAAGGGGTATCATATTACCCAGTACTAACTGGGTTGTGGAGGTCAGATAGGCAGTCGCTTCATGTTAAATACTGGTATTCAGCTGCATCCGAGTTAGACTGGAAGCCGACCCCAACATAGTTGGGAAAATGCTAGGCCGATGATGACCTCTGCAGGGAATAAATTCTCAGAAAGAATATAAGAATATGTAAAGGTGAGGTCGGGATGCGTTGGGTGAGGTGAGGTGGGTGTGGTCGGTGTTTGTTATGTATATGTAATGTCTTGTTAAGTATTTAGTGTGTACATAAATAAATGAATAAATAAGATATACCGGGTGTAAACAGACCCTTCACATAGCCGTCAACCAAGCATTCTGTACATCAAACTAAGTAATTTTACGCAAAAAATATTGCTGGGAATCGACTTTTTTTTTGGGGTGAAAAATCACGTTATACGGTAGAACTCGATGGAAAGCACTCATAGCATTGTGCTGATGAATGGATTGAATAGTACGAGGGTCGTGGAGGTGTGTAAAGTAAAAATCTTACATTAAAAACATGTATTTAAAAAAAAAAAACATGTTAAAAAGTTGGAACTTTGACCCCCAATATCTCCGTAACTAGAAGGTTCCCAGGTATGGTCTAGAACAAAAAAAATGATCGCAGTGACGGGGAGAACAAGTGCCTTTCGTTTATGTTAAGGGTCTATTTACACCCTTTATTATGTCAATATTACTTACTTGTATTTAGATATATACTCGTTGGCTCCCATATTTGTTTGTGCCATGAATCTTGAAGGTTCTCGTACTGTTGAACAAAAAAAATGTACATTAAGCATAACACAATTTATTTAACACTCTAATGGAGCTCGTGGCTAAATAATAACATCCGCTCGGGTCGATCTTAAAGTTAAGCCGCGCTTGCCTAGGTTGGTCCGTGGATGGGTCACCGCCCATTACATACCGAATTTCCTCCGTGCCTCGGAAAGCACGTTAAGCCGTTGGTCCCGGCTGTCATTTGTAGATCTTTGACAGTCATTTCATGTAGTCACTGGCCCGAAAGTCTGACAACCAGTCTTACCAAAGGGTATCGTATTACCCAGTAGAAACTGGGTTGTGGAGTTCAGATAGGCAGTCGCTCCATGTAAAATACTGGTATTCAGCTGCATCCGGTGAGACTGTAAGCCGACCCCGAGATAGTTTGGAAAAGGCTAGGCAGATGATGATAATTTATTTAACACTCCAAGCACAGAGTACAGAGGCGGACTCAATGCCGTAGGGATTTTCTCTTCAACAGTCAACCATTGATTGATGCAGATACAAACAGTGATAGTTGTAAATCAGATAATAAATTTAATTTTTCGAAGAATAACACTGCTGTTCTATCCTGCTCCAAAATATAGATCATGGATCCTTTGTCGACTCTGCTCTACTACCTATTGTTTCGTATTTAGCTCTGATGAGCTAACGAAAGCTAGCTAGCCTCCCACTAGGTGGACCGATGACCTGGTGAAGGTTGCAGGGATCAGCTGGATGCGAGTCGCACGGGACCGGTCAATGTGGCGACATTTCGGGGAGGCCTATGTCCAGCAGTGGACGTCATTCGGCTGAAATGATGATGAGCTAACGTAAAAATCACCCTGTATTAACTCGGTCCGGACTGAGTTCCAAGCTTTACCGCTTTACAAAATTCTGTTTGTTATGCATTGCCTCCTATATGTATATGTCGGATCCGGTCATTAGTACGGACATAAAATGAACCGCAAGTCCGCTGGTGGTGACGTCACGCGACCTACTTACAAGTCTACCCTCACCACAGCGTGGTTTCTACAGAGCCCTGATGTTAACAGCTCCAGGCGAGGACGACAGTCAATGTCTGATCACAGCGGAGTTGAGACGTCCTGGAACTGTACCCGATTCATTGTGCCCCGTGTTATTGTGTTAAGTTGTAATGTCAAGTAATTTGTTAGTTTATTATAAACTGTGTATCGCACCCAGTGTATTTTCATTGCACGAAACCCATAGTCTGCCCGCATGATGTACGAACCCAACGGAGTAAATCCTGACAAATCTGACATATAAAATTTCATTAGTGGCAGCGAAAAATAAAAAGGCTCCAATTTTGGTCGTAATGACCAAAATTTTTCTTTTATTGTTACATCCGCCGTCTTGGACTTTCATTTTGACCTCAGTTTCGTTATCAGCGCCTTGTAACCCCAAAAACGACATCCAAGGCGTTTGGTGCCTTATCTAACTGCTCGCACAAATAATGGGATACCTGCGAGCATTGTGGGGTCTATGTGCTGGAGCAGGGCCATATTCAAATGACAATAACTCTTAAAATAGTTGGTGAAGAGTCGATATTTTGATATCAGTTTGTAGTTTGACTCAAATACTTTTGATTAAACATAAAAAGATATGCAACATTCCCGGGTTATTTTTGCACTGAAGTAGAAAATGTAATACACATGTTTTTTGGTTCTTTCTGCTTATTATTCACGCAAATGGATTCCGTTATTACATAGCCTCGGCGTTTACCTTTGCAATAAGGTTATTTACACATCTGTAGCCCTTTTAGATTCAAAGATATTTGCATTTTATTGAGCATACTACAATGCTAGCACAAATTGAAGCATGTTTGATTACACGACCATGGGCACTCTAAGTTCAGAAGATCTGGATTACCTCACTCCATCCCACTTTCTAGAAAGCGGTTAAGGTTGATACCTTAATGTAAGTAACAAGGTGGCAGTTCACTCAAAAAATTATGGATGACTAGCATATTTCTATAGCAACCAAAAAAACGCGCAACCGCGCTGTCACGATCGCGCCCGACAGTCGGCGGCGCCTGAAGTAGTCGGTGGTGGTCATCAGTGTGTCATCAGTGGTGGTGGTCCACACTTATGACCACCACCCACCACCACTGATGACTTAAACATACCCTAATTTTCAGCCGATTAAAAAACAAGATGGCTGCCATTCGTGGGGTGTTGGGTTTAGGAGTATTTATAAAGTGCATTTGTCGCTAAGAAGGATGTAAGCGCATAAAGTATCGGTAACCGTTATCTAAACACATCCTATACTATTAAGTGAGCAATATTTGTATATTTGTAGTCACGTTCTCGATAACGGCTCTAACGATTTCGATGAAAGTTGCGGCGCGTTACGGAGCCGAAAATCGATCTAGCTAGGTCTCGGGAAAATTTATTTTTTCTATTTTCTAATTTCAAACATAATCACTTCCGACAGTTCAAGCAATAATATATTTAAATAGTCGCTTAAAAAATAGCTCGTATTAGGGTACCTACATACTGATCGGACCAAAAAAGTAACAAAATCTTATATATTTTTATTAAAAAAAAAAAAAAAAAGAAACATTGCCCCACACTGGGAATTTCTCCTGTATCGTGGGTGCGTTTACAAACATTTAAACTCACATACATAAACAGCCAGACCCGGAACAACTATCTGTAGGCCATACAAATATTTGTTCCGAGCGGGAAGCGATCCCGCGACACGAAGCGCAGCAGTCAATTGCTTAGCCACTGCGCCAACCGTGCCGTCAAAAAACACTGGTCAGTAACAATTTGTTGAGAACTATTTAGAAAAAAAACCAAGAAATTTAGAGGTGGCATTCATTATAGCGTCTTTAAAATACGTAAAGCCTTCATGGAAAGTAGTTCTCAAAATTTTTGAACCATTTGAACTGATCTCGGTGTTCAGTATTTTATCGAATTCTTGCAGATCTACTTTGTGATCAATGACGAGTTCTGTAACATTATATGTAGACCTTAACCATTCCAGTCTGTGGATCAAAGCTATGCTGGCCAAAGCATATTTATTTTTACTTATTTGAAGTATTTTAAGTGCGTCTGCCACTTTGATCTTAGCAGGGCCTGTGTCGTATGCTTGTATTTTTATATCTAATGTTTTAGTGGTGTTTATTGCTGGTTCAACTGTAGTATTCGCATAAACAGTATATGTTATATTTGAAGCACCAGCTGTAGCTGTTGTTATTTTTACATCTTCTGGTACTTTGCGTGATGTCTCTAATTTTTTTGGTATTGTAGAATCGTCTTTTGTCTCTGTATCGACTGGTAATGTAGAATCGTCTTTTGTCTCTGTGTCGACTGGTATTGTAGAATCGTCTATTATCTCTGTATCGACTGGTAATGTAGAATCGTCTTTTGTCTCTGTATCGACTGATAATGTAGAATCGTCTTTTGTCTCTGTGTCGACTGGTAATGTAGAATCGTCTTTTGTCTCTGTATCGACTGATAATGTAGAATCGTCTTTTGTCTCTGTATCGACTGATAATGTAGAATCGTCTTTTGTCTCTGTATCGACTGATAATGTAGAATCGTCTTTTGTCTCTGTGTCGACTGGTATTGTAGAATCGTCTATTATCTCTGTATCGACTGATAATGTAGAATCGTCTTTTGTCTCTGTGTCGACTGGTATTGTAGAATCGTCTATTGTCTCTGTATCGACTGATAATGTAGAATCGTCTTTTGTCTCTGTATCGACTGATAATGTAGAATCGTCTTTTGTCTCTGTGTCGACTGTTAATGTAGAATCGTGTATTTTCTCTGTATCGACCCGTAATGTAGAATTGTCTGTTGTCTCTACATGATCTGATTGCTTTGTACCGACTGGTAATGTAGAGTCCTTCCAATGCAACTCGTGGAATGAAACTTGGTACGCTGTGTTACCAGCCTCTACATTTTGTGGTTGCCTCGCATCATCTGGTGGCTCTACAGCATCAGTGGTCATTACATGTTCTGGTTGCTCTGTTTCGTCGGATATCACTGCAGCATCTGTAGTTACTACATCTTCTGGTTGATCTAAATTGCGTGGTGGCTCAGTGGCATCTGGTGTCTTTACATGTCCTGGTTGCTCTGCACCGACTGGTTCCTCTGTATTGCCCGATGGCTCTAAAGTATCACTATTTCTTGCAATTTTCGTTTTATTTTCTGCTTCTCTTTTGTTCACCTCACACCTGAGTGTACAAGTAATGTATCCGAATAAGATAACCACTGCGATTTTCATTTATGCTGGATTACTGTGAACCGAATTCAGGAGAATATTGTTTAAAACATTCTGTTTTTAACTTTTTATCACAATTTTATGGAGTTTGAAACGACGATTTTAAATGCAACTATTTCGAAACGGTATTTCAATTTATTTTACTGCCGCTCTTGTTTTACTTGTTAACTAGTAAAAACAGAGGCAAATATTGATAGCCTTTTTTATTACATAACATAACAGCACGCCTGTAAACCCCGAAGGGTTAGTCCCATGTAATAGGGGACGAGCCTATTGCCATCAACCGATTGTCATTTTTATTAATATCTTTAAAAATACATTTTCAAGATAATCTCATAGTATGAGTACTTGCAATAAAATATACAGCACTTGACATGGAAAGAACCCAACTTCTCTGTGTTCTTTTTTTTCCTACAGTACTTACTACTGCCTCGTTGGTCGAGTGGTCGCAAGCGTGACTGCTGAGCATGAGGGGGGTCCGTTTCCCGGGTCGGACAGTTTTATTGGATTATTCCATTAGGAATTACCCCAGTACCCCATGACGAAAAAGAGAAAATTTTATTCATCCGCCATCTTGGATTTTTATTCCGACCTCAATACCGTTGTCAGCGCCCCTGAAAACCACGAAAACGACTCCTCCCAAGCCGAAAATGTGAAAATTTTCACATCCACCATCTTGGATATTCATTTAGGCATTACTACCCTCGCTACATCCGTTATGTATTTATTTATTTAAATGACAGTTCAACGACTTACTCACTAAAACATACATACACAACTTAGGAGTTACAATAGATCAACATTTAAACTGGAAGGCACATATTGAAAAGATTAATAAAAGGATATCCAGTGCATGCTACGCATTGTCAGTTCTGGCAGAGACTACAAATCCAAGTGTTACTAGAAATGCTTATTTTGGAAATGTGTACCCACTGTTAACTTATGGTGTCATATATTGGGGAAACTCGACAAACGTACAATCAACATTCATTCTCCAGAAGAAATGTCTTAAGACAATATACAACATGCATAGTACCGAATCATTAAGAGATGTTTTCAAAACGGAGGGTTTCCTGACACTGACTGGTATTTATATACTCGAATTATGTTTATTTGTTAAAAACAATATGCATTATTTTAATTTCAAATCAAATTCTAAAAGAAACATTCGAAAACAATATAAATATGACATTAATTTACCGGTTATTAACAATGTGATGTATTATAAAAGTACCTATGTTACTGCTATTCGTGTGTACAATCACTTACCGCCAGCAATTAAGCAATTTAATAGCAATTAAATGTTTAAAAATAAATTGAAAAAAATGTCAATTGCTAATGTATTTTTTAATCTGCATGAGTTCTTTGAGAAAAAATAATATTTGTATGCACCTACATCCTTAAAATACCATTGCATATCCGACTTGGGTAAACTGTTGAAACTAAAAATGTAATGCTAATAGGAACTTAATGTACTTACACAGTTATGCAATAAATATATCTTTATCTTTATCATAAACATAAATCACAAACTATTTTAGGTATAGTGAATTTGTTACTTATAGAAGTGCACAGCACTCGCAGAGTAATAAAAGGGCAAGTGATATTGCCATTACAGAATTTACACTGCTGCATGGTTATTTTGGCGTGAAACCCATAGATCATAAGAACTTATATTACCTACCTATATTCTTGCAAATAAATATATCATTCATTCATTCATCGTGTTGTGTCTGTTTGAAAAATACTCAGGACGCACTGTGGCATTTCCTCATTGCCAAAAGGCGTTGTGGTCAAAAATCAAAAAATCCACGACACGAATTTCGCTTCGAGGTCGTTTTGTGTTAGAACGTGTTTTTAAAAGGCGCGTTTTGCATAGTGGCCGTTTTGAAGATGGCAGAACGCGTTGTGGTCGGTTTTTTCGCAATGAGCGTTTTTTGTCCGGAGCATCGGTGGCCCAGTGGTGGAGACCCCGACTTACGAACAGTAAGTCGTGGGTTCGAACCCAGCCAGGCGCATTTCTTTGTGTAAGTTATTTCATCACCACTGCTCTCAAAACAGTGAAGGAAAACATCGTGAGGAAACCGGTATGTCCTAGAACCAAAAATTCGAAGACATGTGACATCTACCAACCGGCATTGGGCCCGCGTGGTGGATTATAGCCCATTCCCTCTCATAGAGAGGCGGCCTGCGTCCCAGCAGTGGGAACATTATAGGCTGCTTATGCTTATGCTATGTTTTTGGTCTTTGAGCCTAACATATGTAAACATTCTGTATAGAAAATTGAGATATCTATGGCCTCCAGGTAGTTGTTCTGGGTCTGGCTATTTGTGTATATGAGTTTAAATGTTTGCAAAGGCACCCGTTGCAAAGTTTCATTAAAAAAATACTATAAACCGTCTTAGGATTAAAAAAATAACCAAAAAAAACAACTTACTCACTTATTATTATTTGTCATTGAGTGTGTCATTATTTAGAGCAACAAAATAGATTTAGTTATTTTATTTTTTTTTATTTTTAATTTCGTTTTCATGTAATTTTGTTTTTTTTTTTTAAGCCTATTGTACTTTTTGGAATACTATAAAACTTGAAATACTTATGCAAGTACTGTGCACACCTGTAAGTGACATATTCACCCTAGATTTTAAGTTTCATTGTTACATTACCCTAAAATTGTATTAGTGAATAAGTCGTTGGAGTGCCATAAACAAATAAATAAAATAAATAAATAAAATAAAACTTGAAAATCACTAATACAATCGTCTTCATCATTTACGCCAATTGAAACTATACTCAAATCTAAACAAACCTGTTAAGGTTCAATATTCATTGTAACATACCTTCTTCATCATCACTAATAGTAATACAATCTTCTTCAGCATTCGCTTCCTTTGGTTCTTTAATATCTTTAGTCGTATCTTTATCTTTATCGTCAGCCGCCGCATTTTCTTTATCTTTCTTTGATTTCTCGCGTTTACGGAGGCGTTTGCTGCAAGAAATAAATACGTGTTAAGAATATTTTTAACTGTCAAATTTTTTTTATCAGCTTGGGTGATATTCGCATGCATATTTCCCTAACGTACATTTTTTCCCGGCAAAGGGTAGAAAAGTGTGGAAACGGCTTCTTATGATATTTTTTTTTACCAGATGGCGCCACTTGTGAGTAAGGTCCTGTCATTGATGGTGTACGTTAAAAAAAAATGTTATTAATTTGTCTCATCATTATCTAGCCCTGCATGGAAACAAAAAAGTAAAAAAGAACATATATTTCGAAGTTATGGGCGTCGAAAATTCCATATTTCAACAATAATTTTAACACATCTTTGGTCGGTAATAAATACCATAAGAAGGAAACTTGGAAAATAATTACCATACAGGCATAGATTAGTTGTTCAAAAATGTAAATAATTTTATTTTGTACAGATACATTCAATAGATTTTTCATGATATCCATATTCCCAAAAGTCTGTATAGAAAAATTCGCGCGCTCGTTCCGCGCATGTTTGCGTCACTCAGCGTTAGGAGTGTGTATGTGTTAGGTATGTGTACGCGCACTAGCTTCTTATTGCTCATCAGAGCGTCTATCCCTTTCGCATGTGGTGTCGGATGAGATAGCATGCATTTTAACCCCGCCCACCAACTAGTTAGTGCCGCCGATTTGTGTACTCTTAATACTTTAAAGTACCAATATATATTTTTTAAGTTTATTTTATTATCTACATAAAAAGTTACTTTTTAGAAGTTGGTTAAAAATCTGTTTATTTTATCTTAAATCGTGCTTAGATACCGAAATCCATGGTGTGTATGTAGTGTATTTAAAAACTACTTAAATCTGACCCAGTCTTATATGGCTGAGCCGACCCCAACATACTTGGGAAAAGGCTAGGCAGATGATGGAGAATGGATACTTACTTGAACTCCGCAACGCCAACCCCCAGTCCCAGTCCAATGTACCCAGGTCTGAAGTCATCATCCTCCTTGTCAGTCTTGGAGGCAGTTTCCTCATCCTCAGATGATGATGATGGCTCTTCATCGCTGTCTTCGCCATCCTTGCCAGACTCTTTCTGTTGAACAAAACGTATTGATGACTAGCGGTTGTCCGCGACTTTGTCCGCGTAAAATTGTTTTAAAAATATTATTTCGTTATTTTAATCGGATTTGGTTAACAATTTCAAGTGTTTTAATTTTTTTGGAATGGAACCCTAATTCTTTTTCTAAAATAAAAGTAGACTAAGTTACTTGTTTTAACATTAGGAATTATTTAGCTGCAGGCTGTAGTTCGGACTTGTGCCCGGCTGATGGCAATAGGCGGTGAGCTCGTAGCTAAATAATAACGGCCGCACACGTTGATCTTCAAGTTTAAGCCGCGCTTGCCTAGGTTGGTCTGTGGATGAGTGACCATCATTACATACCGAGTTTCCTCCGTACCTCGGAAAGCACGTTAAGCCGTGGGTCCCGGCTGTCATTTGTAGATCTTAGACAGTCGACTCGTTACAGGTAGCCAGTGGCCAGAGAGTCTGACAACCAGTGTTTCCAAGGGGTACCGTTTACCCAGTACTAACTGGGTTGTGGAGATCAGGTAGGCAGTGCCTCCATTTAAAATACTGGTATTCAGCTGCATCCGGTTAGACTAGAAGCCGACCCCAACATAGTTGGGAAAAGGCTAGGCAGATGATGCTGATGGCAATAGGCTCACACCCAATTACATGGAACTTCAAACAAAACTAGACGACTGCTGTACTATACATTAGCTCAAGTTAGAACAGACGTGATATTACACATATCACGTATCTCATATGTGTGGTAACCTGCTTGTCGCAGTCACGACGTGCAAGCTGTTAACTTTTTCTCTTTTTTTTTTGTTCCGTCCTGTTGAATTTATATTTATATAAAATCAAAAAATAATAATTAATTAATTTTTTTATTTTTATTTTGTAATTTTGTATGATGCACGTCATGTCCTTGCGACAAATAAATATTTTGTCTTTCTTTTCTTTCTTCTTTCATATCAACATACCTTGTCCAATTTCTTAATGGCCTCAGGGATGTCTTCCTCATATCCTTCCTTCATTTGTTCGACAACTTCTATATAATCCAGTTCTGCTAAATATTCGTCGCCCTCATTTAAGCCGTCCTGAAAAGAAATTGAAATGTAGAAAGTTTTTTTTCGTAATTTTAACCTTTTGAACGCCATTGTCACATATACGTGACAAGCAAGCGCGTGCCCTGTACGCCAAACGACACAAGTATGTGACAAAATGGTAGGTGAAATTGTGGCTTGGCGTGGAGGGCACGCGCTTGCGTTTATGCTCTGGCGGTGCAAAGGTTACTTAAGAGTTTTGGTAAAAGCATTTGAATTTTGTACTGGCTAGTTAACCGACTTCTAAAAAACGTGGAGGTTATGTTTTCCACTAGCATTTTTTTTACACCGATTTCAGTGATTCATTTGGTAAAGGAAAAACCGTTGGTCCCGGCTGTCAATTGTAGATCTTTGACAGTCATTGATTAGACAGTGGGCCGAAAGTCTGACAACCAGTCTTACCAAGGGACTCGTATTACCCAGTACTGACTGGGTTGTGGACGTCAGATAGGCAGTCGCTCCATGTAAAATACTGGTATTCAGCAGCATCCGGTTAGACTGGAAGCTGACCCCAACATAGTTGGGAAATGGCTAGGCAGATGATGACAGTAAGTATAATGATCTTACCAAGTTAGCCGTAGCATCCGTGAGCAGGTTACCAGCGTAGACACAGAGGAAGGATCCTTTGGGCACGTCGTTCAGTGCTCGGATCCCCCAACCGCGGTTTGGAGTTTTGAATACCTGTGGAATAAATTATTTGGAATTTTTTGATGTTGGAACGAAAACTAACACACTCCATGCCATTAAAGATAGATCAGGCTTTATTAAAAAAATAAAACTGATTTAAATATCAGATCGATTTTATTTTGCTACGCCTGTACATGGGGGCAGTAGCGAAGGGTCAATTTTTGTAAGAGGTAAGCCGGAGTACATATCTTTAATATGATTATATTTTATGTCTATAGAATACTGTGTCATTTTTCGGTAGGAATCGAGTTGTAATCGAACCTTCGCCACTCCATGGGGGCCATTCAAGTATTACGAAAACACTAAAGAGCGAAGGGGGGGTCTTTGTTTTGCCTATTTTTGATGACATATGAGGGATGGTGATTACGTCAGCAGTACTATTTTTTTTTTAGTTTTCCGGATTTTCTAAATAATTTAGTCGATTTTGTTTTAAACACATGGCAACTCTAAGAATATTCCTTATAAATAAACTTATAACTGCTGCTCATTTATCATTTAAGAAACCAGAACACATTAAAAAATGCATGTACCAATGTTTACGTAAGTTTTTAAGAGCTTTGGTTACTTTGGCTGAAGAGGGGGTGGGAGGGGGGGCTTAATCAATTAACCTATCAGAATATTTATTTCGAACAAGAGTCCATATGGGTTAGCAGTGAGCGCTTAAGAACTATGTTAGTACAACTTTAAGAGAAAAAAAAAAGTCATTATTTAAATCAAATCAAAACCAATTCAAACAATCGAATATAACTCAATTCAATTTAATTTAATTTAATAATTGCAATAAATCCGCTTACGTAATACTTGAATGAAAAAAAGACGATTTGGATGTACTACGCCTATTTGAAAGATAATTTACATTATTCGTTACAGAGCCAGAATTAAGGGTAAGCAAGAAGAATCAGCAGCAGTGGCCCAGCTTACGAGCAGTAAGTCGTGGGGCGCATTACTTTGTGTAATTTATTTCATCACCACTGCTCTCAAAACGGTGAAGGAAAACATCGTGAGGAAACCGGCATGTCCTGGAACCTAAAATTCGAAGACATGTGACATCTACCAACCCGCACTGGGCCAGCGTGTTGGATTATAGACCATTCACTCTCATAGAGTAGAGGCCTGTGTCCCAGCAGTGGGAACATTATAGGCTGCTGCTATGCTATGCTAAGAAGAATCAGACTTCGAAAAGAAGGAAGGATTTCCCTTTCTAGAAAATATGCATAATTATTTTTTAGATATCCTTAGTCAATGGGATGTCTGTAGTAACAATTTAAAACGACGCCTTTATTCCGCAGTGATGATGGTATTTAGACTACGCAGTATTTATACCACTGAATGCCCGTGGGGGGCACAAAAAAAAAGGCTGCGACACCAGGTTAGGCACTTTTCTTTTAATTTTCGTTTTTGGCCTCTTTTGTCCCACAGCTGGACAAAGGCCTTAACGGTGGCTAAAAGGTGGTTAGCCACTAACCACACGAAAAAGAAGAACTGACGAGCGTTTGATTAATTCCAGATATAGTTAAAAAAATCTTACCTGTAGTTTCAATTGTAGTGGATGCTGTGCCACGCGATTTAGACACGTATGCTTGCATTTGCACCTGCAGACAAAAGAAAGATCATAGTTATGAAGTTCAGAACACGTTTCACAAACATCACTACATAGTATAAATCAAAGTCGCTTCCCGCTGTCTGTCCCTATGTTTGCTTAGATCTTTAAAACTACGCAACGGATTTTGATGCGGTTTTAATTTTATTGCACGGAACCCCAGTTCTTATTTTAAAATAAAAGTAGATTTAGTTACTTCTCCGCATCGATTTAGACATCTGCTTCCGCATCCGCTATAATCGATGCGGATGTTGGTGCGGATGCAAATGCAGCGCAGGTCGCGACAAGAAAAAATTGGGTGGGGCTTGCCAGTGGCGCGTATCATGGGCACGTGCTGCTTGACCAATGGGACTGAAGATTTCAGTGATACAAGATCCGAAGTGTTTGTTATTGTTTATCATTTGCATATCGTAAACAAGATGAAAGTCAAAGAACATTACCTCTCCTCTATACTGTAATATTCTGGATATACATGTAAACAAAGTGCTTGACACTTCATTTAAGTATGTTTGAATTTGCCGCGTAATAACTTTGATGTATAAGTTATCTGTGAGTGAACTTGGTCGTTTCTGAGCTGTCTGTCAGATTGGCGTATTGAATACCGCATGCGAATTAGGTTATGAAAATTAGATTGAAATATGAATATTTAAATAATACTGATTAAGAACTGGTGAAACAATGGCTTTAAATGTTGTTTCTCTTTTCAGGTGAGTTTGTTATTAATTAAGGTTAAAGAATGTATTAGTGTTAAAACTAGTTTTTGTCACTAAATAAAATGTTCTCTTTTCAGAGCAACTCAATTTAAGTTAGAGTTTTACTGTTCACCATAGTATCCAAGGATACATAAACAATAAACACATTATATACATTATAGGTATATATTTACAGTACAAGTATTTATTTTATATGTGTATATTTGTATGTATTTTATATAGAAAATTGAAATTGGAACTAACTTTGTTTTAAGTTCCAATTTCAATTTTCCTGTTTTGTCTTTTCTACACACTGTGTCTACATTTCTAATCCTACTTTCCTCTCGCAGGTCTGCTGGAAGAGATTTCGCATGAAATAAGCAGTACCTTTGTGCTCTTCTATCTTAATGTTATGTCTTGTTGAGTATTTTGTGTGTTCATAAATAAATAAATATATAAGAATAACGCTCATTGTAAAATACGCAATAACTGCACCAAAACGAAGATTCTTAAAAAAAAAAAGTCGTTACAGGTAGTAAGTAACTGGGTTGTGGAGGTTAGATAGGCAGTCGCTTCATGTAAAATACTGGTATTCAGCTGCAACCGGTTAGACTGGAAGCCGACCCCAACATAGTTGGGCAAAGGCTATGCAGATGAGACACCTAGACACTACGGAGAGTGCTTTGTTCCCGTAGGGTAGCCGGCAGGAACCGGCTTCTTAGGTGCCTTCGAGCCTGTGACCTAGTAGTAACTGGGTTGTGGTGGTCAGATAGGCAGTCGCTCCATGTAAAATACTGGTATTCAGCTGCAACCGGTTAGACTGGAAGCGCATCATCTGCCTAGCAGATGATGACGTAGCCACAAATCGCTAAATAGAGAGAGGTTTGGAAGAAGAAACAGAAGACCCAGCAATAGGGAATGACATACGCTAACAAAAAAGTAACAATTTTAAGCTAAGCAATGCTTTTTTTTTTCCGGATGGGAAATCATCAAATGACCCCCCCCCACTCTGGGCGGAGCGGAAGCGAGTGTCAGACTTGTACTGACTAAAACCCATCCATGTTCCTTCTTTGCCCGTTGTGTTCCAGGGCCACGGTGTCTCTTTCGAACAGTCCCGCAGCCCTGGCAGGCATCGGCCCATGCGGACCCCTACTCGGTTGCTGACATCTCTTTGAGGCGCGCGTGGAACACTCGCGCGCCGTCGACACGGCCTGTCGTCATAAGACGGCCGGACGGCGAGCTAGCCCATAACTCGCCGTCCACAGGCCCGCCCGCAGGTGGCCGGGAGCCACCACGTAGCTAAGCAATGCTTACCTAGAATTACACTCATATATTCCAGAAGGTAACGGTTCAGGCAGTCGTTTGTATACATAGCCCACATTGGGCCCGACCAGGCCGATGGTCCGAGCGCCCTCTAGCGTCATCTTCCAGCAAGCGCATTTGGATTTATCCTGAAACGAATACAAGGTGTAAACGGACCCTTCACGAAGTTTCAAGCAAGCATTCTGTACATTAAAATTAGTAACTGTGGCCAAAAAATATTACTGGGAAACGACTTTTTTTTTGGAGTGAAAAATCTCTTTTTACGGTAGGACTCGATGCTACACACTGAAAACGTTGTGCTGATGGATGCATTGAATAAATAGTAGGGGATCATGCAGGTATTTAAAGTAAAATTATAACATTAAGAACGTGTATATAAAAAAAAAAACTTGTGTCCATGATGGAGCCACTCTCCTTTCACACATTGGGCCACCGTCCTCCATGGTGGGAAACAGTCATCCATGATGGCTTACAGTTTCTCTATATGTTGGGTCCAGTGGTCCCTGATTGTCCATAATGGTCCATAATGGTCCATCATGGGTGATAGTGATCAATAACGGGGTACAGTGCTCTATGATGAGGCACTGCAGCTGTACAGTGGTCTATGTTCGTCCATTTAGCATGAATTTACCTACAGGCACCGGGACGTTCTCTTTGCCGTGGGGATAGAGTGCTCCATGATAGCCCACTCTAGGGGCCATAGTGGTTTAGGATGGGCCGTTGTGAACCATGATGGATCATAGTGGTGTATGATGGGCCACAGTAATACGCGATGGGCCATAGTTGCCCACGACGGGCCACTGTAGACCATTTCGAGCCAATGACATCCATAATAGGCTACAGTAGTCCATGTTAGTCCGTTGAACATTAATTTACCTGACAATCATCGGTACAATCACATCCGCACAGGAACTCGGGCTCCAAGTTGAGCGGCACCCCGGCGGTAGGTGTGCGCTCGGTGTTGTACGAACAGAACTCCGGGAGGGAGTCGTCGTAGTAATTCACGCACGGGACAGGGACGTTCTCTTTGCCGTGGGAAAGGTCCTGTGGAATAAATCAACTGTTTTACGTCCAGTACATTACTATCATATATCATTCTATGGCAGTTGCTTATACATGGCCTATCATGGGAATGGGTTATTCGCCAACATGGCCCATCGTGTAAATGGGCGCCAACATTGGCTATCATGTAAATGGATTTTTAGCCAACATGGGCCAAATATTGTACATACCTTTTTCCCCACAAGACACTTGTTCAACACGAACTCTGCCAAACAGTGCGTGGAGTAGTGGAAATCGAAGAGATCTACAGGCAGGTCGCTGTCTATGGAACGTAAGTAGTGATGTAGCTCGCGCATGTTGCGTATGCGACGGCCGCAGGGCGCGCGGTACATCACGTCCTTGTGGCCCTTGAAGCGGACTATTTGTCTGGGACAAAAGGATGGAATGAATATTTATTGAAAAGGTAGAGCAGTGGGACATTATGGCAAAGTTGATAGAAATAGAAACAGTAGTAAGAAGGAGGATAGCATAACTCATGGATTAAACATAGGGTTACGTGGACCATAATGGCCTCCACGATTTATCTTAGCTTGGGCCATAATGGCCCATTATCACTTCACAAGGTAGACTGTAGTGGTAGATTCTGGTCTATTTCTCACCACACACATTGTGCCTTAGTGATACATAGCCTTTCCTCATGATAGGCTATAGTGGTTCAAGATGGCCAATTGCCCCTTCACACGTTGGCCTATAGTGGTCCATGTCGATCACTATGGTCTACTATGAGACTTCAGACTTGTTTAGAACCCACCTCTCCCATCCGCTAAGTAGTGGTTTAGCCAGCGGGTTGTAAGTTCTCAACTCCTTCAATGAAAGTACGTCGCTTCGTTTACATTTAGGAGTACATCTATGCGGGACCATCTTCAATGGCCTGACTGCATTCTTTGGTGTGTAGTACTGCAAAATAAAAACAACAAATTATTATTCAACATCACGCCTGTAATCCCCGAAGGGTTAGGCAGAGGTTTAGTTAACAGTACACCTACATTTCGCCAGTTATGTCTTAAGTCGCATGTAGTAGGGGGCGAGCCTATTGCCATCAACTGGCCACTAATCCAGACTCCGCGGCTGCTACTGAGCAATTCCTGATGGAAAATTACAATAGCACTTTGTCCGACCCGGGAAACGAACCTAGGACGGTAGTCGCGCTTGCGACTACTCGACCAACGAAGCAGTCATTATGAGTACTAATGCCCTTGACAATGCTACTGTAAAGGTCAATTAAAGTTGATAAGGTTGTCTAGAAATTTAAAATGAATTTCCTTATTGAAGTACTCACCACAACTCTGCTGGTGACAGGATCCGTGTTAAGGGGCGGCATGATCTGATGCGCCGGCGGGTACACTTGAGGAGGTGCTGATGTGGACTTCTTGGCCACGGCGCGTTGGCGACGAATCTCCTAATGATGAGAGCATTTAAAAAATAAAAATTTGTTATACTCAATTTACTTAATTTTGTTTATCGTGCCTTTTGGTAAGACTTGATTTCATTAAATTTTATGCGCACATATTTCAATTACATATTGAACAAAATAAAAAAGAGAGCCTTCATTTTTCAAAGGTACACCCACTTGCACAAATCATTGAATGCATTTAACGCTTACCTATGCATCATTATGTCTCTGTCATCTACAAACGATAGATAAACATACATTTTACAAATTATAACATAACAACACGCTTGTAGAGCTTGGAGAGCAGTGGTGGCGGCCCCGACTTACGAGCAGTAAGTCGTGGGTTCGAACCCAGGCAGGCGCACTACTTTGTGTAATTTATTTCATCACCACTGCTCTCAAAACGGTGAAGAAAAATATCGTGAGGTAACCGGCATGTCCTAGAACCAAAAATTGGAAGACATGTGACATCTACCAACCCGCACTGGGCCCGCGTGGTGGATTATAGCCCATTCCCTCTCATAGGGAGGAGGCCTGTGTCCCAGCAGTGGGAACATTATGGGCTGATTATGCAATGCTGATGCTACACGCTTGTAATCCCCGAACGGTTAGGCAGAGATGCACCTGATTGTACACCCACGTTATGTTTAAATCCCATGTAATAGTGATCGAGCCATATTGCCCAGGAGTGGGAAAGGTAATAAAAAACTCTGTATTTTGAGCATTAACAAACAATAGATGCCTCTAACCTCATCTCGCTGCAGTAGTTGTTGTTGCATTTGCTGCTGAACCTGCACCTGCGCGTCTGGTGGCTTGCTGGATTGCTCTGACTGCTCATCCGACCGAATGTACTCCACGTATGGCATATTCAACTGTTGACAAAAGTTATTTCATATAAGTTATGTTAATAGATAAAATCATTGCGCTTCACTATGTAAGGCGCGGCGGTGGCCCAGTGGTGGAGACCCCGACTTACGAACAGTAAGCCGTGGGTTCGAACCCAGGCAGGCGCATTACTTTGTGTAAGTTATTTCATCACCACTGCTCTCAAAACGGTGAAGGAAAACATCGTGAGGAAAAAAAAGGTGAAACATAATATCGAGAGGAAACCGGCATGTCCCAGAACCAAAAATTCGAAGACATGTGACATCTAACCCGCACTGGGCCCGCGTGGTGGATTATAGCCCATTCCCTCTCATAGAGAGGAGGCTGTGTGGCCCAGCAGTGGGAACATTAATAGGCTGATTATGCTTATGTAAGGCGCGGTTTCTATATTTTATCATATTGAAAAAAAACCTGTCTGTGTATCGCTTTCGCCGGATTTCTCATTTTGACCTCCTTCTCAAAGTGATCAACTCTTTGGAATGTAGTTGTTATGAACTATAATTATTATAGTGATCCATGTTGTTAATGAAGGTTCACGTTGGTCCATTGTCCCATCAGATGCTGGCTTACAGTGAATTATGATGGTCCATGCTGAGCAATAGTGGTCCATTTTGGCCCACGATGACCCATACTGGTGCATGCTGGCCCATAGTGGTTCAAGCTGAACCATTATGATCCATGCTGGATCATGCTGGCCCATGATAGGCCAGGCTAGCCAACGATTTTATTACTCACCCTAGGCTGCGCCTTGCTCCGGGGCATGGGGCGGGGCCGGTGTCTCTCGGCGGCGCGAAGTTCAAGGTATAAGGGTGCGAGTCGTGTTGAACCGCGGTAGATCCACTCGCGGCGACCGTCCTCCACGAACGTCACCTGAGCTAGTGATGCATCTACCCGGCTCACCCGGGATGTCCACCATTTTCCTACACGAATGGTTAAGAGTTTTTGTAAGATACCAAGGAATCAGGAGTCGTCATCATGGAGAATATTGGACAAATAAGAGAAATAAGCATCGTCCGTCGCACACCGAATTAACACCAACACAATTCTAATTAAAGTGTGCCTAACAGTTGGCCCACAGTGACCCATTATGGCCCATGTTGGTCCACTGTGACCCATTATGGCCCATGTTGGTCCACAGTGACCCATTTTGGCCCATGTTGGTCCACTATAGTCCATGCTGGCCGACGGTGGTCCATGCTGATACATGGGCAAAAACTGGTTTTTTTGCTCACCGTTCCACTCAGTCTTCAGGTTTTGGCCCGTGTGCAGCCTGACCATGGGTCTCTCAGGGTACGCCATCAGGTACTCGCGCACGAACTCCCGCGAGAATGGATGCACTTCCTCCCATACTAAAGAGGAGCTCTCGCAGACTAGCCGGGTATACTGATGCTGTACGTATTGAGCGTAGCCGTCGTCGAAGAATACTAGGTATCTGGGGAAAAAAGAAACTTAGTTATTAGTATTCATTTACTCAAAGTGAAGTACTTTAACGTAACCCAGGTACTCTCGACAGTAAAGCCAAGGCGTTGCTAGTATTTTTGTAGAAGTTTGAGTGGATCGAATGGTCGACTTAGCATTGTTGTCACCCGTACGTAAAATACGCACTTAGGACTTGGAGTCGTATTTTAGATGGGATTGTATTTTATAGGCTGGTGTCCGAAACACCAGCATATAAAATACAATCCCATCTACCATCTGCCTTGCCTTTTCCCAACTGTATTGGGGTCGGCTTCCAGTCTAACCGGATGCAGCTGAAAACCAGTATTTTACATGGAGCGACTGCCTATCTGACCTCCACAACCCAGTTAGTACTGGATAATACGATACTCCTTGGTAAGACTGGTTGTCAGACTTTTTGGGCCACTGACTGTCTAACGACTATCAAAGATCTACAAATGATAGCCAGGACCAACGGCTTAACGTGCTTTCCGAGGCACGGAGGAAACTCGGTATGTAATGGGCGGTCACTCATCCACAGACCAACCTAGGCAAACCCGGCTTAACCTAAAGATCGACCCGAGCGGCTGTTATTATTTAGCCACGAGCTCCTCCTATAAAATACAATATCTCATGAAAATCACTACAGAACACCACCTGCTACCATCCTTACATTAGGTCATACACGCACGCTTGTTGCGAATTACATATATTCGGATGTCATTCGGTTCGCGCCGATCGGTTTACCCCGCTCGGCATCCACCTTCGTTGAATCATGTTCAAACTGGCGCGGCACTATTTGAGCTAAACGGAGAGACTTTTTATCTACATAAAAGGTGTATAAGTCCCTTAACGAAGCCGAAAGGCACTTGTTCTCTCCTTCATTACGATCATTATTTTGTTCTGGGCCATACCTGGAAACGTTCTAGTTATGGAGATATTGAAGGTGTTTCAACTTTTTCACCCAATTTTTTTTACATACAACGTTTAAATGTTACAACTTCACTTTGAATACCTCCATGATCCCTGTACTATTCAATTCATCCATCAGAACAATGTTTTGAGTGCGTTACGTTGAGTCCTACCGTTAGCCGCTATTTTTCACTCAAAAATAAGGTCGTATCCCGGCTACAATTTTTACGCAGTCTTACTTAGTTAGATTTACGCAGTCTTACTTCACGAAGCCGTCAACCAAGCATTCTCTAACGAATGCTTGGTTGACGGCTTCGTGAAGGGTACGTTTACACCTTGTATATTCGATTTTGCCGGAGCATTTGCGAGTGAAGATGATTATCAGCTTTGTGTTGTCCCACTGCTGGACAAAGCCCTCTCTTTCCCTTTTCCACTCAACTGGATCCTTAGCCAATATGCACCAATCCTGTCCGAAGGTGTCAAGTTCGTCTCGCCATCTACTCTGGGTCTTGATAGAGGAGAGGAGAGAGGAGTGACTTACCTATAATTATTGACCGGGTTCGGTATTTCAGCGACCACGCCTGAGTAGTAAGACTCGCGCTTATTCGAATCCTTGAATAAGGCTATGAGACGAGTACCTGAGAAACGAAAAACGATTTCTTTAATACTAGATTTATCCTGTGGCTTCATCCGTGTAGAAGTCGTATGGGAATTCAATAAATTTGATTTGTTTTATTGCTGCATACGCAATGTATCGTTACAGTGGCAAAACGAACGTAGCGAACCGCAAGAGCGAGGACGAGTTCGATGAACTCTGTAACTAGGCAGGAAGTGTACAGCTGATTTTTCACGTGTCGTTCGTTAGAAAATACTCTAACGAACGACACGAACCAACCTTTTTTTTTTTGAAGAAAATCGACTATTTCCCACAAGATCATTTCACCCTAATGCGCGCTAACAACTGACGGCCGGGCGGTCACTCGCGGTCATACGCTACGCGCTTGCAACGAACGATGACTCATGACCTCAGTCACTCAGCTGTCGCGCTAGCGAGCGCACGTAACTCGTCATAGGGTCGCGCGCCGCTCCGCTTGTTTCTCGCGCGTAAATGTGTACTTAGATCTGTCTACGGCAATACGCACGTAGCAAACGGCAAGCGCGACGTCTAGTTATGTGAACTCTGTAGCTAGGCAGGAAGTGAACAACTGATTTCACGCGTCGTTAGAGTATTTCAACATCCATTGTTGGATTTTTTATTTTAGTCCTATTATTTACATAGATGGAGTGCTGCGTACAGTAATGTAATTTTACATTAAAATAAAGGAATAGTAACAGAAAAAAGAAATTAAAAAAAAAACCTGAAAAAAATTCCGGTGGAATATGATTCAAAATAAGGAGCTGAATGCACCCTGTCAGTTTGTGGAGGGCTGTCCCTGACACCCTGTACGGGAACCTATCGGGTACAAGTCATGGTTTACCTGTCGCACGGCCTAGACCTAGGGTCTAGAAGCAAGAAATTTTGCAGTTCCTTATACGATGCAGATGAGTTTAAAAGGATTTTTGAAAATTCACCCCTAAAGGGGTAACACACGAGTTGAAAGAATGTATGTAATCGTCATTCTTGACGATGGGTAATCTTTTATAGACCGACCGCTTTAATGAGAGCCTTGCCCCATCAAAGGCACATTAAGCGTCCACAAAGTCCTAACAATATCCCACAGGTTATTTGCTTTAAAATAACCATAATCCATCTAGGTATTACGATACTAATTGATTGCAGGGATCAGCTGGATGCGAGTCGCACGGGACCGGTCAATGTGGCGATACTTGGGGGAGGCCTATGTCCAGCAGTGGACGTCTTTCGGCTGAAATGATGATGATGATGATGAATTAAACCAATACGTGATCAACTTTCAGAATATACCATTTAAATGGATACCTTCGCGAGGACTCATTTTAGTGGTCGGTCTATAGTAAAATGTACTTTATACAGACTGATTAAAGCACCTATTTAAAAAATCAGTTAAACTCCAATTTTTTGGACAAATATTAAGTGGCAGTATTTTTTTCAGTCGTCGACAACTTACCAATAGTCATTCTAACATCAGCGGGCTCAGAATAAGCGATGGACCTCGCTTGCAGCACCTTTCCGTTGGACTTGGCCTTATGGTCGAACCTCACGCGGCACAGAGAGAACGGATTGCCCTGAAACAGACAAATACAGTTAAGAGCGTTGATCCAGAAAGTTGGCAACGTCGCAAATAGCTGTCAAATATTTACCTGTTTTAATTAATTTGGCAATATTACTGTATGGAAGTAAAAAATATTGCTAACTAGTGAAACGGACAACTTTTCGAAATCTCTTTTTAAAAAAAAGTTTGTTTTTATGGAAAATCTAAAATCGGTCTAATTTAGCAGTAACACTATTTTTTAGAAAATGTTCTCTGCCGAGTTTTTAGACGTATATATCTTGCTTATGCGTACGAAGTTTCATTAAAATCGGTTCAGTCATTTCGAAAAAAAATCACTTGAAATTTGTATGAAATGCCGTAAGTCGTTAACGCTCTTAAGGCCGAAGTGTACTTTTGTGCACCCAAATATCGCTAGTTATGTCTAATCTAAGTCCTATGTAATAGGGGGCAAGCCTTTTGCCAACTACTTGAGAGAAATTCTTGATAATGAAGAACTCATAGCAATTTGACTTGATCACTACTCTGAAAAACTTACCCCGCTAGGATTCTTGGGCTGTATCTCCAGCACCTTGCCTTTTAAAAACGGTCCGAAGGCGTTCTTCATAGCAAACACCGGCATGCCCACTCGTAAGGGGGGGCGGGAGATCTCGCCAGGAGGGGGGAGGTCGGCCGGGGCCGCTTCCGCTGATAGCTTCACTACTGATATGTCTTTCTGTTGAGTAGAAAAAAAAATGAAATCCGTTCAGCGATTTCGCGAGCTATTGTAGGTACTTTCATGGTGGTTCACTCTCAACCGAGAGCTCTCTAGATGTCTCTCGAGAGAGGTCTCGCGAAAAACCGAAATGGAATGGAAATCAAGCTAACAATAACTACACGAGTATAATGGGTGTGAAAGTACCCTTAACAAAGTCGAAATGCGCTTGTTCTCCCCGTCATTGCGATTTTTTTTTTGTTCTAGACCATACCTGGGAACCTTCTAGTTCTGGAGATATTGGGGGTCAAAGTTCTAACTTTTTCACAAGTTTTTTTGTAATGCTATACCTTAACTTTGAATACCTCCACGACTCCCGTACTATTCAATGCATCCATCAGCACAATGTTTTGAGTGCGTTACATTGAGCCCTATCGTAAATCGTGATTTGAACCCCAAAAAAGTTTCCCAGCAATATTTTTTTGCGTGAAGTTACTTAGTTTGATGTACAGAATGCTTGGTTGACGGCTTCGTGAAGTATCCGTTTACACCTCGTATAAGTCAACTACAGAACTACTCACGTCATCATCCAGTTTATTTTCCGGTGCAGGAATAGCTGCTTTCTCCTGAATGTAAAAAAATACAAAGTGAATTTTCAGATTCTTGAAGTGACATCATCATCATCATTCTCCTGCCATTATCCCAATTAATTTGGGGTCGGCTCAGCATGTCTTCCTCTTCCATACTTCTCTATTACTCGTCATCTCAGCTGTCACCTCCTTTCTAGCCATATCATCCTTCACACAGTCCATCCATCGTTTCTTTGGTCTTCCTCTACTCTTATAGCCATCTCAACATTTTCCTCAATTTATTAAATACTATTTATTCATTTATTTAGCACTTCAAACACAGAGTACAGAGGCGGACTTAATGCCATAGGCATTTTCTACCAGTCAACCTTTGGGTGATTCAAAGACAAACAGTGGTGTATATCTGTATACAACATTATATGCGAAACCTGATTCACCTGTCTAGTATTTTTATGTAAAGAATCTATGTACAAAATTTCAAAACTGTATCATGAAAAATCACAAAGTTATAAGCTTGTTATGTTACCTAGTTGTCCGCACAAAAACGTGGTCACCAAGCAGCCCACGCCTCCAGCGTCGGCTTGAGCTCATTGATAATAATAATTTCACAGTAGGTACCTAAATTATTGCGATAGGTACTTAATGTCGCTCGGTGTCCAACTTGTAACTTTTTTAAATATTTTTGGGAAAAAATATAACATGGTTTAAAAATTATTGGAATCGATTCAGTTACTTATTCTGAACAAACTATATTCAGGTTTCGCATATACTAAAAATAATGTTGTATATACTACCATGTTGCAATTCATCATTTTAATGCTACATCACGATTAGGGCTGGTAGCACTAAGGTTTTAAATCCACCTTCGTACGGTTATTTTAATTCATTAGTAATGTGATGTGCAAATAGAATTTTTTAACTAAATCAAAGTCGCTGATTTGGTACTAACACTAGATAATAAGTTGTTTTATATTAGGTTACTATCACTCTATGGATCTTTTTGTGTCCGATATAAAATAAATTCATTCATTCATTCATTTCAGGAGTTGGAGATCTTATCTTATGTGCTTATTTGCTTACCTTAGCGTCAGCAGAATCTAGAGGAGCATATCCAAGCGGTATGGCAGGGCGTTTCGCAGGCAGCTCAGTGGAGGTTGACGACAAACGACGCTTGGCATGGCGAATCTGCAAGTTGTTTCAATGTTGTTACTCAGTTTAACTTTCGTTACTGCATTTTCATTAATCTATACTTTTTAATATTATAAAGCTGAAGAGTTTGTTTGTTTGGTTGAACGCGCTAATCTCAGGAACTACTGGTTCGAATTGAAAAATTATTTTAGTGTTGAATAGTTCAATTATCGAGGAAGGCTATAGTCTATATAACATCACGCTACGACCAATAGGAGCCGAGCAAAAAAACAAGTCAGAAGCGGCGGGTAAAACCGTGGGGCATAGCTAGTAATAAGATAACATCACGACTGTAATCCCCGAAGGGTTAGGCAGAGGTGTACACCCACATTTCGCCAGTTTTATTTAAGTCTCTTGTTTACATGAATATGTCGGAAGCGGTCATTAGTATGGACATAAAATGAATCGCAAGTCCGCTGGTGGTGACGTCACGCGACCTACTTACAAGTCTACCCTCACCACAGCGTGGCTTCTACAGAGCCCTGATGTTACAGCTGGAGGCGAGGAGGACATTGAATGTCTGATCGCAGCGGAGTTGAGTCGTCTTGGAACTGTACCCGATTTATTGTGCCCCGTGTTATTGTTATAAATTGTGAAGTCAAGTAATTTGATTGTTTATTATAAACAGTGTATCGCACCTAGTGTATTTTCATTGCACGAAACCCATCGTCTGCCCACATGAGGTACGAGCCTAACTGAATAAATCCTGACAAATCCGACAAATACATAATAACATCACGCCTGTAATTCCCAAAGAGAGCAGCGGTGGCCTAGTGGTGGCGGCCCCGACTTATGAACGGTAAATTGTGGGTTCGAACCCAGGCAGGCGCATTACTTTTTGTAATTTATTTCATCACCACTGCTCTCAAAACGGTGTAGGAAAACATCGTGAGGAAACCGGCATATCCTAGAACCAAAAATTCGAAGACATGTGACATCTACCAACCCGCACTGGGCCCGCGTGGTGGATTATAGCCCATTCCCTCTCATAGAGAGGAGGCCGTGTGTCCCAGCACTGGGAACATTATGGTTGCGAATACTACGCAGCTGAACTTTTTGAAGAACATGTACTACAGTATTCTGATTTAAAAGAGTGTCTACGCTTAGGAATAGGCAAATACAGTACTTTCACAAATAGTATGCATTGTGACTGGGACTGTAGCTTCATTTTATTGTTGTCTTTATTTCGACAATAGGGAATATGCATGTAATTTTTTCTTCACTTAAATCAATAAAATACCGGGTGTAAACAGACCCTTCACATATCCGTCAACCAAGCATTCTGTACGTCAAACTTCTAATTTTACGTAAAAATCATTGCTAGGAATCGACTTTTTTTATTGGGGTGAAAAATCACGTTTTACGGTAGGACTCGATGGAAAGCATGAATGATGAATGAATGGATTGAATAGTACGAGGGTCGTGGAGGTGTGTAAAGTAAAAATCTTACATTAAAAACATGTATTTAAAAAAAAACTTGTGAAAAAGTTGGAACTTTGACCCACAATATCTCCGTAACTAGAAGGTTCCCAGGTATGGTCTAAAACAAAAAAATGATCGCAATGACGGGTAGAACAAGTACCTTTCGTTTATTTACACTCTTTATAGTACTATCAACTCAAGAAAATAATTAAAAGTTAAGTTAAACTACTGCTATTCGCTCAAAAAAATTTTACTCCTACAATTTTCTACCGACAGTTCAAACATCCGTCACTGTCGCGGCCATTCATGTCATGTTATGTGACGTCATTTACCTCTATCTGCCTTGTTTACATCTATCTTTAACCCTTAATATATTAATTTTACTAATTATAAAAGGTGTAAATAGGCCCTTAACATACCAATTATGTTCCAACTTATTCACAAGTTTTTTTTAAATACATGTTTTTAATGTAAAATTTTAACTTTACACACCTCCACGACCCCCGTACTATTCAATCCATTCATCAGCACAATGCTATGAGTGCTTTCCATCGAGTCCTACCGTAAAACGTGATTTTTCACCCAAAAAAAAAAGTCGATTCCCAGCAATAATTTTTGCGTAAAGTTACTTAGTTTGATGTCCAGAATGCTTGGTTGACGGATATGTGAAGGGTCTGTTTACACCCGGTATGTGTTTTATTCAAGCAAACATTGAAATAACAATATTATAATAAAATCTTAGTGAAACTTTAAGTACTTTTCAAATAAAAGTGTTTCTTTGACTCATAGACTTTGACGTCACTACCGGCGCTATCGAATCGAGGGACGATGCGTTTCGAGTTAGCGTTCCGTTTCACCAAAAACACGCTACATAAAATTTTAAATAGTAAAATAGGTGTTGTATTAGAAAATTAAACAAGTGTACTACAATGTTTTTATGGTCCAATACAAGGTATTTTTAAGAAATAAAAAAAGTTTTGTATTTCTTGCATATTCCTGCTAAGTGCCTGTAGCTGGCCTACTTGAAATAAATGCTATGATTTGATTTGAACATCGCCTAAAAAGGCAGGTTTACAAGTGTCTACAGGAGTTGCAGAAAAGTAAAACAAAGCTTACCGCTGCTGATTCACCAACCACAGGCGGGATGACTTGCTCTTCTTGCCCAATATACTGCAACAAAGGAAAATATTTCATTAATACATACAACATCATCATCATCATCATCACCATCACCATCATCATCACCATCATCACCATCACCATCATCATCACCATCATCACCATCATCATCATCACCACCATCACCATCATCATCATCATCACCATCATCACCATCATCACCATCACCATCATCATCATCACCATCATCACCATCATCATCATCATCACCATCATCATCATCATCATCACCATCATCACCATCATCATCATCATCATCATCACCATCATCACCATCATCATCATCACCATCATCACCATCATCATCATCATCATCACCATCACCATCATCATCATCATCATCATCATCATCATCTGCCTAGCCTTTCCCCAACTATATTGGGGTCGGCTTCCAGTTTAACCGGATGCAGCTGAATACCAGTATTTTACATGGAGCGACTGCCTATCTGACCTCCACAACCCAGTTCGTACTGGGTAATACGATACCCCTTGGTAAGACAGGTTGTCAGATTTTTTGGGCCACTGACTTCCTAACGACTGTCAAAGATCTACAAATGACAGGCGGGACCAACGGCTTAACGTGCTTTCCGAGGCACGGAAGAAACTCGGTATGTAATGGGCGGTCACCCATCCACAGACCAACCTAGGCATGCACTGCTTAGCCTAAAGATCGACCCGAGCGGCTGTTATTATTTAGCCACGAGCAAATTAATACATACATGTTATGTTTATTGAAATAAATGATGGCCTGATGGTTGAGGAGCTCGTGGAAAAATAATAACAGCCGTATGGGTCGATCTTCAAGGTTAAGCCACGCTTGCCTAGGTTAGTTCATGGATGGGTGACCACTCATTACATACCGAGTTTTTTAAACCGTTGGTCCCGGCTGTCATTTGTAGATCTTTAACAGTCGTTACAGGTAGTCAGAGGGCCGAAAGCCTGACAGCCAGTCTTACCAACGTGTACCGTATTCCTAGTACTAACTGGGTTGTGGAGGTCAGATAGGCAGTCACTCCATATAAAATACTGGCATTAATTGATTGGCACGCGAGTCGCGGTCGCGTACGGACGTGTTTGCGCTGCTCGAAACGAATATTATATTCACGTGTCGCGCGGCTTTTGCCGTTGCCCGATTGACGTTATGAGTTCACAACCGCTCATAGCCAACGAGGTCTTGGCGTTTATCAAACATGCCATCGACTACATGGACGAAGTCAGCATCTTGCAGATCTGCAAGTCCAGTTTCAAGGAGGAGGAGATCAGCAGTGCCAAGCTGCTGCTGTTCCAGTCGCTCGGCAAAGTCGAGCAGATGCAGTCCCGCCGGAGGGATGGCGGCCAGAAGTGTGTCCAGGACATCATCACGTTGATGAAGAGCACCGACCCGGACGACGTGCCCGCTTTTGTGGCGAAGGAGCTTCATAAGCTGCCCCCAGTCACGTTTGACCACGTCGATGTCACCAGGTTGCTGAAGGATATCACAACTCTTAAGGCAGGCCTGGCCGAGGTACAGTCCAAGTTGGAGGTGTCGAATAACACCATTGGTGAGCTACGTGCCGAAGTAGAGTTGTTGCGCAACGCTGTAACGGTAAATAGGTCACCTGATGCTTCCAACGTGAGCACACGTCGCGGAGCGAGAATCGCTAGCAACGGCAGTTTTGAGTCGGCGAGCTCCACTACGTCACTCGCTGCTGATACTGCACGCGTTGCAACTTGCGCCGCCGCTGTCGCTAACTCGATGCCGGTCGAGATAATGACTCGTGTAGGTACGTCGACCCCTAAACGTGCCTACGCCGCTATCGTCGGCACGCAGAAATCTGTGTCGCGGACCCAGAAGGGGATTAAGAAGAGCTGCTGTGAACCTGGCAACAGGGATTCGAAAGAGCAAGGCCCAGCTACGGGCATGTGTGACAAGGATGGCTTCGTGAAGGTGGAGAGGAAGAAGAGGAAGAAGCCCTCTAGTCGTAACCAGTGCGGGACCGCGCTGGCAGGACCCAATATGCTGCGTCCGGCGATACCATCGACGCAGTTGTATGTGTCCCGGCTACATCACACCACGAAGGTTGAGGAGGTCGTGGAGTATGTCCGAGCGAAGACCAACTGGATCTTGAGGGTTGAGAAGTTAGAGTCGCGCCACAACACGAATTTCAAGTCGTTTGTGGTGCGAGTTCCGACTCATCATATTGAGACCTTCCTCAAGGAAGAGTTTTGGCCGAAGGGTGTCACATATCGGCGTTTCCGCGGAAGGCTACGCGACACCACGCAGCGCAACACGACGTCGTCGCTTCGTGTACAATAGTTTATTTTTATAAAATATGTATGTTAGTCTATAAGGTATATATGTTATGGGTCTTTGTTACCTGAAATAAATGATATATTATTATTATTATTATTAAGCTGCATCCGGTTAGAGTGGATGCCGATCCCAACATAGTTCCAACATAGTTGGGAAAAAGCTAGGCAGATGATGAGCTCATAATCAAAATCCAAGATGGCGGACCTTTTGATCGCCAGAGCATAAACGCACGCGCGTACCCTCCACGCCAAGCCACAATTTGTGTGGTTTGGCGTACAGGGCACGCACTTGCTTGTCACGTATATGTGACTATAGCGGTCAAAAGGTTTAAGTTAGAATAAACTATGACCCGCCCCGGCGTCGCACGGGTGCAAGATATACATATAAACCTTCTTCTTGAAACACTCTATCTATTAAAAAAAACCGCATCAAAATCCGTTGCAAAGTTTTAACGATCTAAGCATACATAGGGACAGACAGACAGCGGGAACTTTGTTTTATACTATGTAGTGATGCGAGCATGGTAATTCAAATGCAGTTATGGATTTCAAATAACCTTTTCAACTTTTGCACTTACATAATTTTAATTAGTTATTCTTGTTTTAGGTAAATAGGTATTTTCATTCTATTAATAGTTGAAATGATTTTGACACAAATTATTATACTCAGATTTTCAGGGATCTGAATACAATTCATCTTTTACAAATCTTATTAATTGTTTGTGAAGTAAATAATCACATTGTTATAATTATAACAATAACGTTTATGGGACTATTATGATGATATAATATTCAGTATTGTGTAGTTATTGTTATACAAATACTAACAGCGAGGTATGAATGTGGATGGGTATATGAGTAGAGGAAGACCAAAGAAACGATGGATGGACTGTGTAAAGAATGATATGGCAAGAAAGGAGGTGTCTGGCGAGATGACGAGTAATAGAGAAGTATGGAAGAAGAAGACATGCTGCGCCGACCCCAAATGAATTGGGATAAGGGCAAGAGAATGATGGACAGACAGCGTGAATCGACTTTGTTTTATACTATGTAGTTATAGTGATACTGCTTACTTTTTTCTCAGGCGTGTCTTGTATAAGAAGTGGGGGCAGTTGCTGCAGGCGACACTCGAACGTCGCGTACAGATCGCAGCGAAGCTTGTCTGTCGCCACCTGACATGCGTTCAGCATGGAGTCGATTTCTTTGCTGTCCTCTGTAACCAACATAAAAATGACAAGGTGTTAACGGACAAATTCGAAGACATGCGACATCTACCAACCCGCACTGGACCAGCGTGGTTATTAAAAAAAAAAAAACAGCTGTTCAATACATTTTGGCGGTGTAGGTATTGCACTTTTGTAGGAAAAAGCAGTACTTTATTTTTTAATACATTTTTTTAATGTAAGATTTTTAATTTAAATACTTCCACGACCCCCGTACTATTCAATCCATCCATTAGCACAATGTTTTGAGTGCGTTACATTGAGTCATACCGTAAAACCTGACTTTACACCCCAAAAAAAAAAGTCTTTTCCCAGCAATAATTTTTGCGTATAGTTACTTAGTTTGATGTACAGAATGCTTGGTTGACAGCTTCGTAAGGTAACGCGTCTGCCTGGATTTGAACCCAAGACCTCTCGCTAGCCGAGACCGTCAACACTGCACTACAAAAAGTATAGATTTTAAAGCGGTTTTCAATACTCACGTTCAAGTTTCTCGATTTCATCGTCTAACATGATCTGTGTCTCTTTGAGCCGCGCGTCCATTTTGTATTTCTTCCAAGTGTCGTTCAAGAACTGGCTTAGACTCTCTTCTATGATTCTGTTCACAACAAATAAATGATTATTGGTTGGAATTAAGCGGCGCCGAACTAAATCCTACTCATCATCTTCCTTCCCTTGTCCCATTCTATTTGGGGTCTTTGTCTTTGTCTTTTGTCTTTTTTAAAAAAAAACGTTGCCCCATACTAGGAATTTCTCCTGTATCGTGGGTGCGTTTACAAACATTTAAGCTCACATACACAAACAGCCAGACCCGGAACAACTACCTGTAGGCCATACAAATATTTGTTCCGTGCGGGAATCGAACCCGCGACACGAAGCGCAGCAGTCAATCGCTCAGCCACTGCGCCAACCGTGCCGTGCCGTGCCGTACCGTGCCGTGCCGTGCCGTGTGGGGTCGGCGCAACACGTTTCCTTCTTTCCACACAAGCAAGCACATAACACACATACAGACACACACACATGCACATACATACACACACACGCACACACACACCCACACGCACACACACACCCACACGCACACACACACTCACACGCACACACAAACTATACTTATTCCAATCTTGTCTATTTACCCGTGTTAAATATGTTATTAATATTTGTCTTTCTTTTCTTATGGAAGAGCGGATTCTTCTAATATAGGCATTGTTTGCTTAAAAGTAGGCTACAATCACAACTAATTGTTGTAATTTTGTGAAGAAATAAACAATTTTGAATTTGAATTCTCCCCTGTCAGACGTCACGGTATCATTTACTCCTTTCTCTTTCATATCAGTCTTCACACAATCCATCCATCTTTTCTTTGGCCTTCCTCTCCCTCTCCATCCATCAACATTCATGTCCATTACTCTTTTAGTCACATGCGTTTCATCCCTCCTCATTACATGTCCATACCAAGACAAAGGGTCTGAACAAGCAATATAAACAAATTGTGATTAAAAACTTAAAATAAAAGCTAATAAATGTTTTTTATTTAAATCTGGCTCAGTTCGGGCAGTCGATGCAGCATACCATCGATTTGGTGTACTGTCGATGTAGCGTACCGTCGAATTAGTGTACTGTCGATATAACGTACTATCAATTTGGTGTACTGTCGATGTAGCGTACCGTCGATTTAGTGGACTGTCGATATAGCGTACTATCAATTTGGTGTACTGTCGATGTAGCGTACCGTCGATTTAGTGTACTGTCGATATAGCGTACTATCGATTTGGTGTACTGTCGATGTAGCGTACCATCGACTTAGTGTACTGTCGATATAGCGAACTACCGATTTGGTGTACTGTCGGTGTAGCGTACCATCGATTTGGGGTACTGTCGATTCATTAACCCGTCGATGGAACGTTTTCGATACAGCGACCGTCGATGTAGTGACTGTCGACATTATGAACCAGACCCCAAGACAAAAACCTTCCAAACTAAATACTAGTATTCACCAAAAATACTGGTATTCTGGCTTTTATTTTTTCCTTAATTGGCCAATCAACAATTTGTCTACACTACAAGTTTAATGGCTCGTGAAATCGCATATTGAATTACCACGTCGAAATTTTAAAAGTTCTGACAAAAATTTGGACATATACCAGATGGGTGTTTGAAGCTGACAAATCGGTCTACCAGAGAACAGTTCGTGGTATAATATCCCGTTTTCAATGTTAATGATACCGTTAGTGACCATGTAAGTTTCATCATCATCGTTCTCCTGTCCTTGTCCCAATTCATTTGGGGTCGGCGCAGCATGTCTTCTTCTTCCATACTTCTCTATTACTCGTCGTGTAAGTTTAAAACTCATAAAATAAAAGTCTAACTTACTTAGCCCCCTCGTTTCCAATGGTCTCCTTCGGCTCGTCAGAATTCATATCCTCGTCTTCAGAGTCAGAATCTGATATCTCCACCAGTTCCTGTGATGACTTGCGCATGTCTAAGTCTAGGAGAGGAGTCAGGTCCTTCATGCCTTGGATTAGATTCTGTTGGTCGAGAGAAAAAGTACTATTAGTTTTTTTATACGGTTTTCGTAATAAACCACGTGGGCCGTAATCGACCACGTGGGCCATCACCCACCACGTGGGCCGTCACCCACCACGTGGGCCGTAATCGACCACATGGGCCGTAATCGACTACGTGGGCTATAATGTACCACGTGGGCCATAATCAATCACGTGGGTTGTAATCGGCCACGTGGGCCATAATCACCCATCTGGGCCATAATCAACCACGTGTGACATAATCAACCACGTGGGCCAAAATCACCCACGTGGGCCGTAATCCACCACGTACCTTAGTCCTATCAGCGACGACAGCAGCACAGGGCTGGCACACCAGGGCGCGTCTCTTCCTGCTGGCGTCGAAGTACGCTATCTCTGTTGCCTCCGCGACCCTGAATGGCACTGTGTTGTCGCTAGTGCAACCATAGTTGATACATTTGGATGTTTCTCGTGCTTTTTCCAGTTCCAAAGCCGTCATTTCGTGTTGAGGTGTTGTTGTGGATTTTTCTGGAAGAATTAAACACATATCATGATTAAGGCCCACTTGAACCACGAATCGCTAAACGCGTTTAACGCTACACATATTTAAAACATAATTCTGTCTCTGTCATCTTTAAACGATCGATAGAAACAGAACGATGTTTTAAATGGGTTCTACGTTGAACGCGTTTAGCGATTCGTGGTGCAAGCGGGCCGATTACGTCTGGAGAGACTCTGAGTTTGTTTCAGTGTTTCTTAGGGTAATCAGATAGGACACCGACACTCATCTAGTTTTAGGTTTAAATGTAGCCTATGATACTCGGGGATAATGTAGCTTCCCGTTAGTAAGAATTTTCGGAATCGGATCAGTAGTTCCGAAGATTACCCCGTATATAGTGTGACTGGTAATTAGTGACCGATACTTAAACACGTGATTATTATCATGATAACAAAGAAGTTTCCCAAAGAAACATTTTTTTTTTACACCTACCCGTTCACTTTTATCCCAATAACTCAACAGTCGTATGAAATTCGCGCGCGCGCCTGTGACCTATCAGCTGTTAGCCGCGTGACGCCGTTTTGTCTTCCATTATTCTCTGCCTACCCACTGTTGCACGGTACGATAGTAATGAGACAGAATGGCGTCACGAGACTAACAGCTGATAGGTCTCAGGTGCGCGCGCGCGAATTTCATACGGCTGTTGTGTTATTGAGATAAAAGTGAACGAGTAGGTATAAAAAAAATGTTTCTTTGGGAAAGTTGTTTGTTATCATGAGTATAATCACGTGTTTAAGTATCGGTCATTAATTACCACTCACCCTAAACATACAAACAAATTTTACCTCTTTATAATATCAGTATAGAAAAATGTAAATAGTAACAAAAATGAATAAACAAATATTAAGTCTTACCTTTAGCAGAACTATCTTCTTCGTCAGAATCTAGACTGAATATTTCTAGACTCAGTTTAGGTTTAGACTGTGTTGGTGTCTGTTCGTTTATCTGCAAAACAAACGAATATTAATCTCAGCCACATCATCATCATTCTCTTGCCCTTATCCCAATTCAATTTCATTTAGGGTTGGCGTAGCATGTCTTCTTCTTCCATACTTCTCTATTACTCGTCATCTCATCAGACACCACCTTTCGTGCCATTTCATTCTTCACACGGTCCATCCATCGTTTCTTTGGTCAATAATCTCAGCCAAATGCATTTGGCTAAAATGGCTGAAGTTAAGCAGGTCAAATATTTAAAGCCCTTTTAGATATAAACAGATATAAGCCAAAGTAATCATTAAGTAACGTTATACAGGGTGAATTTTATAAGTGGGTGTGGATGGCCAAATTAAAAACTATGAGGAATAGCGATGAATACTAAAAGGAGTCTCGAGCCCGATTTTGATGAAAACTAAAACTGCATCATTAGATTTTTGAAAAATCAATATTCGTAGCCAGGAAACGAACCCATTGATTTCGGGAAAAAAATACACACTGTATTTAAACCATTCGATAGTGTCGTTAATAAGGATCAAATTCCTGGAAATAATGAGATATGGCAAACTAAAGGAAATCATTTAAATTTTGATAAAATACATAGTAGTAATCCACGAAACGTCGAACAAAATCACTATTGGCGCCAACTCACTTGTAAATGCTAATTTCAATTAAATTAGAATTTTACGATTTTTTTCTCTTTTTTGCCTTTAGCCGCGAAGAGTCAACAAAATTGAAATAAGAAAATAATCAAGGAAATTAATTTAAAATACGGAAAAACATAAAATGTAAGATTTTTCTTAAGTTTGCCGTATATCATTACTTCCCAGTATTTGATCTTTATTAGCGACACTATGGAATGGTGTCATAAAATAGTGGTTTTTTCCCAAAATCAATGGGTTCGATTCCTGGCTAGGAATATTAATTTTTCCAAAAATCTAATGATGCAGTTTTAGTTTTCATAAAAATCGGCCTCGCGACTTCTTGGAGCATTTTTGATGTGGCCTTCCACGCCTACTTGAAAAATTCATTCTGTATATGGTAGATTTAGGCCTAAGTGTTACCACTGACGTTCGGTAGATTTTACAAACGTAGTTCTGTTGCCAATTTCAACTCAAAGTAAATGGCAAACTGAACTTTTAGCAAACGAATTAAAGCCGATAATCGCAAAGCAAGTTAAAGGTATTATTAAAATTGTTTTGTTATTTTTCGTACCTTAGTTTCAGGTATAACCATTGGTTCCGTGGAACTAACAGTCTTGATCGAAACTTCACTCATATTCAATCGAGCCTGAAAAAAAGAAAATTATCTACATAATATTCAACAATCTACTTTAACATTATGTAATCTAAGTTGATATTAGATTGCACAATGCATAGATTCGCCATACCGCGCCAAAAAATGTACACGTTTCCCCGACATTTCAAATATCTACTTTAGCGTTATGAAGTCAAAGTAGATTTTTGACTGAACATTGTGATAATAACGTCCTAAATAAAACGTACAACGTACGTACGTTATAAATACATTTTAGATGCAATGGAATTCCAACTTTATCAAATAAAATATTAAGTTCATTATTCCTAAAACTGAAATCCTACTTAATCTTTACAAATTTAACACACGGATAGTTTATAACCTGGATTAACACATAGGATACTTTTTATCCCGGTAGTCCGATCCCGTGGGACAATTAACAAACTCAACGCGGGCGAAACCGCGGGCATAAGCTGGTTCAGAAATAAACTCTAGTATACTTACAGGAGCTTGTGGCTAAATAATAACAGCCGCTCGGGTCGATCTTTAGGTTAAGCCCTGCTTGCGTAGGTTGGTCTGTGGATGGGTGACCACCCATTACATAGGCAAGCACGGCTTAACCAAAAGATCGACCCGAGCGGCTGTTATTATTTAGCCACGAGCTAATTAATACATACATGTTATGTTTATTGAAATAAATGATGGCCTGATGGTTGAGGAACTCGTGACTAAATAATAACAGCCGTATGGGTCGACCTTCAAGGTTAAGTCACGATTGCCTAGGTTAGTTCGTGGATGGGTGACCACTCATTACATACCAATGTTTTCTTGTGCCTCGGAAAGCACGTTAATCCGTTGGTCCCGGCTGTCATTTGTAGATCTTTGACAGCCGTTACAGGTAGTCAGTGGCCCAAAAAGTCTGACAACCAGTCTTACCAAGGGGTATCGTATTACCCAGTACTAACTGGGTTATGGAGATCAGATAGGCAGTCGCTCCATGTAAAATACTGGTATTCAGCTGCATCCGGTTAGACTGGAAGCCAACCCCAGCATAGTTGGGAAAAGGTCAGGTTGGGTTGGTCATTGTATCTAATCTTAGTATTAATTAGAATTATTTTCAGATATTCACCTACCACTGCTTGTCTCTGCATCACCCAAAGGTTGACTGGTAGAAAATGCCTATGGCATTAAGTCCGCCTCCGTACTTTTGTGCTTGAAGTGTTAAATAAATAAATAATAAAAGGCTAGCAGATGATGATACTCACAGGCTTATGCGGTGGTGGTTTAGGTACCCCACTGATAACAGCCTCCCCATCTTTAGTTGTTATCTCCGAGGTAATTCCCCCGGAAGACACACTACGTATTATGTCTATGCCCGTTGGTATGTTGACGCTGGTAACTGCTGAGTCCAGGTCGGAAGCAGGTTTGTCGTCTTTTGTCTCTGGCTCCGGTGATGGTTGTTTTTGAACTTCCGTTTCTTGTATATCTGTGGGGAGTTTGATAAAGATGGGTTTAAGAAAAGTTAGGAAAAGATTTGATCTAATCCAACATTTCAAGTTAAATAAAAGCGTGTAAAAGATCTGTCCGTCCGTCTGTCTGTCTGTCAGTGGGCTGTATACAACATTATTTTTAGTATATGCGAAACCTAAATATAGTTTGTTCAGAATAAGTAACTGAATCGATTCCAATCATTATTAAACCATGTTATATTTTGTCCCAAAAATATTTAAAGAAGTTACAAGTTGGACACCGAGTGACATTAAGTACCTATCGCAATAATTTAGGTACCTACTGCCAAATTATTATTATCAATGAGCTCAAGACGGCGCTGGTGACGCGCGCTGCGTGGTAACCACGTTTTTGTGCGGACAACTAGGTAACAGAACAAGCTTATAACTTTGTGATTTTTCATGATACGGTTTTGAAATTTTTTACATAGATTCTGTACATAAAAATACTAGACACGTGTTTCAGGTTTCGCATATACTAAAGCTAAGGTTGTATATATCTCATGATTCGTAATAGGTAGCCAGTTGAAATTTTCACAAAATGTGTATTTCTGGTGCCGCTATAACAACAAATAATAAAAATAATTTAAAAGTTAAACTAGTTATCGTAGTATCGGTGGCTCTGATACTACGATGGTACGGAACCCTTCATGCGCGAGTCCGACTCGCACTTGGCCGTTTTTTTTTTGTCGTCAGCGCTGTTGTTCACACTATCTATACCAGTCTGTTTGTTATAAATGAAGACTTGTAATTGGCTTTCAGTTTCACTGACTATTTTTATTCTGTTTAGTGTAGCTGTAAGTCTTCAATAGTCTATACAAATAAATAAAATTGAAGTACCTGTTTGTAATTTCAAAACAACAGCTTTTTACAGAATACATACGAAAGTCTACACGGTACGTATAACAAAAAAAAAAAAGAACTTTTGTCTGTCTGTGTGTTTGCTCCGGCTAATCTCCGAAGCGGCTGAACCGATTTTGACGAGACTTTAACTGGCAGATAGCTAACGTTATAAGGAGTTAACGTTAGAAATAATGATTGGGGTTCCGTGCAAAAAATTAAAACCCTTGAAATTGTTAACGAAATCAGATTCAAATAGGGAAGTTATATTTTTATAATAATTTCAAGCGGACGAAAGTCCCCGCGTGGTGGATTACAGCCCATTCCCTCTCATAGAGAAGAGGCCTGCGTCCCAGCAGTGGGAATATTAATAGGCTGATTATGCTATGCTTATGGTCGAAAGTCGCGGGGCACAGCAAGTACTTCAATAAATAAATAAACCTTACCATCGTCTGAAGAGCTGCTCTCCTCCAAATCCACAATATTAACAACGGATCTAGCCGCTTGCGCGGTTATAGCTAAGTTCTTCAGCTTGCTTGGTGATTGCTTGGGGGAGACACTGCTTTGGAGTGGGGATTTAGACGGTGATTTCTTTTGCTCTTCTGAGGAATAAGAAACAAAATTATTTTTAACCTAGATAAATTCATCATCTGCCTAGCCTTTTCCCAACTATGTTGGGGTCGGCTTCCAGTCTAACCGGATGCAGCTGAATACCAGTATTTTACATGGAGCGACTGCCTATCTGACCTCCACAACCCAGTTAGTACTGGGTAATACGATACCCCTTGGTAAGACTGGTTGTCTGACTTTTTGGGCCACTAAACCTAACGGCTGTCAAAGATCTACAAATGACACCCGGGACCAACGGCTTAACGTGCTTTCCGAGGCACGGAGGAAACTCGGTATGTAATGGGTGGTCACCCATCCACAGACCAACCTAGGCAAGCACGGCTTGACCTAAAGATCGATCCGAGCGGCTGTTATTATTTAGCCACGAGCTCCTCCTTTAACCTAGATAAATTATGATACTCAATTCTGGGTGTTCGCGCGACCTGCTCACGGCTCGCTCTGAACGCTTCCTAAGCATTTAATGGCTGTCCCGGCAACCGGTACACGCGACGGCTCCGGTTGAACTTTCGGCCGTTCGAGCGTGTCTCGTCGCGCCAAATTGCAGCCGGTCGAGCGTGTCTCGTCGCGTCAACTTTCGGACGGTCGAGCGTGTCTCGTCGCGTCAACTTTCGGACGGTCGAGCGTGTCTCGTCGCGTCAACTTTCGGACGGTCGAGCGTGTCTCATCGCGTCAACTTTCGGCCGGTCGAGCGTGTCTCGTCCCGTCAACTTTCGGCCGGTCGAGCGTGTCTCGTCGCGTCAACTTTCGGCCGGTCGAGCGTGTTTCGTCTCGTCAAGGCCGGTCGTGCGTGTTTCGTCGCGTCGATCGATCAGCGCTCGTTAAACAGTGGTCGCTATCATACAAGTCTATGAATATCGAAACGGTTGCGTACGCCGGTCGCGCTCTGAAATAGGCCTTAGTCTGATATACAGAATGCTAGGTTGACGGCTCCGTGAAGGTTCAGTTTCCACCCTGTATTATTGTAAGATGTTCAATATATTGACCTACCTTCAACCTCCTTGCTAGATTCAGCCACAGTCTTTTCAACTACAGTAGGTTCAACGTCAGCCTCATTGTCAGACGTGTCTGACAGTTTCACTGTTTCTATATCCATTTCTTCTGGGATTTCTTTTGGGGCCTGCAAAATAATAATAATATTAAAATTCACGGCCTAAATACCTTCTTAAATGAAAACATTTTAATAGCTATCTAACATACTAAAACAGCTGTGCATGTCATTAATAAAAATATATCATCTTCGAAGTTCCAACACTGCGTAAGTAAATTTTTGGCGACTTAGATTTTTGATGCCGTTTGCTAGAGAATCGGAAGACGCGTTGTTTCAGCCAGTCACAGAAACAAGCAACGTCTCTATCTAATTTGAAGTGAACACAAATTATGAAATGGTTTTGTAATATTACCTAGGTATAACTATGCAGTTATTTCACTTTCCTGTAAAATTGTTATTTTTGACTTACGTGATGTTAGAAATTTAACGACGATATATCGGACTAAATTTGTGGGTTGATTGCCTCGATATGCATGTCAAGCAGTTTTATATAGCATGTTTTATAGTTAAGTAAACACAGCAGTAATTGCTGACTTTTGAGTTCATAACCTTATGTGCTATTTTTGTCTGCTCATTGCACGATAGAATCTTATTTACCGACTCAGCAATATACAACATTATTTTTAGTATATGCGAAAACTGAATATAGTTTGTTCAGAATAAGTAACTGAATCGATTTCAATAATTAAAAAAAAAACATATTATATTTTGTCCCAAAAATATTTAAAAAAGGTTACAGGTGGACACCAAGCGACATTAAGTACCTATCGCAGTCATTTAGGTACCTACTGCCAAATATCAATGAGTTCAAGACGACGCTAGAGGCGCGCGCGCGCGGGTGCGCTGCGTGGTGACCACGTTTTTTGTGCGGACAACCAGGTAACAGAAAAAGCTTATAACTTTGTGATTTTTCATTATACAGTTTTGAAATTTTGTACATAGATTCTTTACATAAAAATAGACACGTGTTTCAGGATTCGCATATACTAAAACTAATGTTGTATTGTTTCAGAATGTCAATACCGCAGTGTCACACAGTCATTTATTTATTTGAGAACTACGCACAACATTCTAGACCTAAATGTAAGTAATTTTACAGTTAAAATTCAATTAAAGAAATAAAAACATATTTAATAAAGAAGCATCAACAATAAGAAATAAGTATCTGGGCTATCGAGCCCAGCGAGGAATTTTTCCAGATATGACATCTAGCTAGATCGGTTTTCATGAAAGTTAAAATACGTTAGATATTGCAACTTTCATCAAAATCGTTGGAGCCGTTTTCGAGAACGTGATTACAAATATATTTATACAAATATTGCTCATTTAATAGTATCGGATAGAATAATATACGCTCTCTTCTTTACATGTCAGACATTTAAAATAAAATATGATACTGCCAGATTTTTTCAACTAATTATTCAAGCAGTTGTTGACCCAAAAAATCTTCATTTTTTTGATTTATTGTATTTAGATAAATCTTAAAACTCTACACCCTGTTCTCCATACTCCCAAAGAGTGAAGTATACTGGATGTCAAACTTATGGACCACATCAGAAACTTTATACTTTGCTCCAAAACCCAATTAGCTCTGGCCTTACAGCTGCTAGGTTGAAATGGAACTGAGCTGGTCACATCTGCCGCATGTCGGAGGAATGAGGATTTAGATAAATCGAGAAAATCGAGAAATGTTATGGGTCTCCTTTCTCGAGTTTCGCTAGGTAATTTAACATGACCTTGTATTAAAATCTAAATACCTTAGCTTGTTCAATGACGGGGTTATCAGCATTCAACAAAGCAGCTACAGCTGATGTTGCCTCTTCATTCATCTCATTTATTGTTTCAGCTTGTAATTCAATCTATAAAATAATATTATTGATTAGCACAAGCATACTATGATATGTGATGAATATAAATATTGATGGATGGAGAGGGAGAGGAAGACCAAGGAAACGATGGATGGATTGTGTGAGGAATAATATGAAAGAAAATCGGTCTAATGCGAGTCGGACTCGCGCATGAAGGGTTCCGTACCATCGTAGTAGGAGAACCCCTTTTAATTTTTTATTGTTTTTTATTATGTGTTGTTATAGCAGCAACAGAAATACAATTTTTGTGAAAATTTCAACAGTTTCTTATAATATAATCATAATAATAAATTTATTTGCCTGAATATTGTGGTTACATAGGTGTTACACATAATATGATGTCCATAATATTCTGCTGTTTCCAGCGTACAAATATTTCAAAGAATTAAAATTAATATTAAACCATACAATGTCGAGAATAAGGAAAACGTTAACTACTATGAAATACAATGTCAGGGGTTATTAATCCCCAGTCGGAGCGGAGAATGGAACCGGCGAGAGATGTCGTGCGGTGTTCCACAGGGTTCGGTTCTGGGGCCGGCCTTGTGGAACATCGGTTACGACTGGGTGCTGCGCGCCGACCTCCCTACCGGCGTCAGTGTAGTTTGCTACGCTGACGATACGCTGGTACTGGCACAAGGGAGGTCGCACGAGGCGGCGGCCGAAAACATGACACGCGGGGTTGCGATAGTTGTGGAGAGGATCCGGCAATTGGGTCTCGAGGTGGCATTGCACAAGTCCGAGGCCATGTGTTTTCATGGGCCTCGGAATGCGCCACCGTCGGGATCCCTACTGATGGCAGGAGGGGTTTCCATCGGCGTCGGGTCGACGTTGAAGTACCTAGGACTCGTCCTCGACAGCCGGTGGAACTTCGTGGAGCACTTCCGACGTTTGGCTCCCAAACTGGAACGGACAGGGGCTGCCTTCAAGCGGCTCTTGCCCAACCTGAGGGGTCCAAACGCCTCCTGCCGGAAGCTTTACGCGGGGGTCGTGCGGTCCATGGCCCTTTACGGGGCCCTGGTGTGGGCGCGTTCTTTGAGGCGGCAAGCCGCCCACTACCTGAACGCGCCCCAAAAGGTGATAGCCATAAGGCTAATCAGGGGGTACCGCACGATCTCCGGCGAGGCGGCTAGCCTCCTTGCCGGATTGCCGCCATGGGATCTGGAGGCGATAGTCCTCGCGCGCCTGCATGAATGGCGCGCGGAAGCACTATGTCGGGGAGAAACTCCGCTGCCGCGACAAATTGCCGCTCAGCGGACAGACCTCCGGCGTGATCTCATGGCGACATGGAGAGAGCGACTGTCGCAACCCCGTGCAGGGCACGCCACCATAGTGGCGATAAGTCCCCTCTTTGAGGAGTGGCTAGAGAGGCGCCACGGCGCCCTCACCTACCGCCTGACGCAGGTCCTCACCGGACACGGTTGTTTCGGGAGGTTCCTGCATCGAATCGGGCGGGAGGAAACGCCCGGGTGTTTCCACTGCGAGGATCGTCCGGAGGACACGGTGGAACACACCGTGGAGGTCTGCCCCACTTGGGCGGAGCACCGCCGTGTCCTCACAGCGGCGATTGGCGGCGGCGATCTCTCGCGTCCGGCCTTGGTTCAAGCCATGGTCCGGAGCGAGAGGGAATGGGAAGCCGTCACCTCCTTCTGCGAAGCAGTCATGCTAGTGAAGGAGGTGGCAGGACGTGAGAGGGAAAGAACCTCACGTCCCAGCCGCCGCGGGAGACGCCCTGGGCGTCGGGGGTCATGTGGTGGCTTCCGACCACCGTAGGCGCTGGCCTGTGGACGGCGAGTTATGGGCTAGCTCGCCGTCCGACCGTCTTATGACGACGGGCCGTGTCGACGGCGCGGTCGTGTTCCACGCGCGCCTCAAAGAGATGTCAGCAATCAAGTAGGGGTCCGCATGGGCCAACGCCTGCCGGGGCTGCGGGACTGTTCGAAAGAGATACCGTGGCCCTGGAACATAACGGGCAAAGAAGGAACATGGATGGGTTTTAGTCAGTACAAGTCTGACACTCCCCTCCGCTCCGCCCAGAGTGGGGGGGGTCATTTGATGATTTCCCATCCGGAAAAAAAAAAAAAAGGGGTTATTAATTACAATGTCAAAAATGGTTAAATACAATGTCAAGGGTTATTAATTATAAAGTCAAGAACTATTCAATACAACGAAGAGAAAAAAAAAAAAAAACAATACAATGTCATAGAAATTAAATTCCATTCAATTATTAGGAGGTAAGTCGTCATCTAATTGAAATTTTGAATTAAATTTTTCATTTAAAAATTCATTCGTTGAGTAGTAACACTTTCTTATTACGGATCATGAGATACAGCTGACAGACAGACGAACGGATGGACAGCGAAGGCTTAGCAATAGGGTCACGTTGGTAACCCTTCGGGTACGGAACCCTAAAAAAGGAGAGAATGATAGCGTGACGGTTGACAGAGGAGAATGGAAGAAGAAAACATGCGAACTTCTAAACTCCGGGCTACTAGTGAGAAATTTCTAATGGAAATACCCAATAGCACTTTTTGCCCGAACCGGGAACCCAGGATCAACAGTCGCGCTTGCCCACACTTGACCACGAGATCAACAGGGTACTATTGTAAACAGATGATATGGCTAAAAATGAGGTGACTGCTGAGATGACGAGTAATCGAGAAGTATGGAAGAAGAATACGCGATGAGATAAGAATGCTGCGCTGACCCCAAATAAATTGGGATAGATACCTATCTAGATTACATACCCAGGGGTATCGTATTACCCAGTACTAACTAGGTCGTGGAGGAGAGATAGGCAGTCGCGCCATGTAAAGTACTGGTATTCAGCTGCATCCGATAAGACTGGAAGCCGACCCCAACATAGTTGGGAAAAGGCTAGGCAGATGATGATCTGAAATTACTCACCGTCCCATACTCCATATGGATTTTCGCCCCTTTATCCTGGGAGTAACTATCACGCAAGAACGGAAACTCGCTTTCCTTAGGGTCTGGCGTCTCCAACTCCTTGTCCTCTGGAACTGGTTCGGACTCTATGGCTGCTTGATTCGAGTCCTCCGACTGTTCTGCTGAGACTTGGTTGCTGCTTTCTGCAATTTTAATAATTAAATAACGTAGTGCTCATAGCCTGTTTAAGGAAATTTCGAAACGGCTAGTTGACGCTTCCCGGGCTGGCTTTTACTTTGGCCAGAGGCTAAGTGTTGCCATACAACGCAGCACACTCTCTTGGGCACATTACCAGCTGACAGCGTTGAGGAGGAGTTTTTTGATGTCCTTTTGTAGTTTGTTGTTAGTTTATTTATTTTAGGTTATTTAATAGTTTTTAATTAATAATGTATTTAGTTCGTTTATTAAAAAAAAAAAAAAAAAACTTTACATGAGCTATCTGACAATAAACCTTGGATTCATATCTTAATAACGTAATGACCACAGCACCGCGACCATCTTTACGCTCCATAGGTGCAAAGATGGTCGCTTACAAAGCGTCAGTAGTCCGCACTTGGAGTCTGTTTGAAGGATTGGCCTACAATCGCATTAGATCGCGAGTAGTGGAAGGAGGGATGGTAGGCCTTTGGCCTGCGGTGGGACGATATAGGCTTTAAACACCTCCACGACCCCCGTACTATTCAATCCATCCATCAGCAATGTATTGAGTGCGTCACATTGCGTCCTAACGTAAAACGTGATTTTTGACACCAAAAAATGGCGTTTCCCAGCAATAATTTTTGCGTAGAGTTACTTAGTTTGACGGCTGTGGACGGCTTCTTAAAGGGTCCATTTACACCTGGTATGCACTAAAATAATTTCCAAACAAAACATCTAACTCACCATCCTGATCAAAATCCTCATCATCGTCACCATCACCATCATCATCTTCTTCGTTTTCCTCGTCATCTTCCATGACCCGCGTTGACTCAGCCAATAGCCCCAGACTGTCTGATACCTCTGGAAGTTCATCCGATGTGTCTGGAGTCATTTGTGTGGTGGATGTCGATGGCTGTTCCAGGGTTTCGCTCGTGGATGCTGAAAGAAGGTTGTATGGGTTGAAATTTATAGACCGAATTTAGATTCAGTCGTGCTCCATCCGAAAAAAAGTCATATTGGTATAAAATTAATGTGCATATTCCTACAGATGACTATGATATAGCTTCATGCAAATAAGATTCATTTTCGCTCTATAGATTGGACCACCGCACGTTAGAGGAGCTCGTGGCTAAATAATAACAGCCGCTCGGATCGATCTTTAGGTTAAGCCGTGCTTGCCTAGGTTGGTCTGTGCATGGGTGACCACCCATTTCATACCAAGTTTCCTCCGTGCCTCGGAAAGCACGTTAAGCCGTTGGTCCCGGGTGCCATTTGTAGATCTTTGACAGTCGTTAGGTAGTCAGTGGCCCAAAAAGTCTGATAACCAGTCTTACCAAGGGGTATCGTATTACCCAGTACTAATGGGTTGTGGAGGTCAGATAGGCAGTCGCTCCATATAAAATACTGGTATTCAGCTGCATCCGGTTAGACTGGAAGCCGATCCCAACATAGTTGGGAAAAGGCTAGGCAGATGATGGAGATTGGACCACCGCGCGGATTTCCTCTATCAAATTAAAAAAGAATCACGTCAATCGGCCCAATACTCAGTTAATAATGTTGTGACACTTGTAACGACCATCAAAGATCTACAAATGACAGCCGGAATCAACAGCTTAACGTGCTTTCGGAGGTACAGGGGCTGATCGCAGATATTTAAAAAACAAATTGGAAAACTTACCAATGCACTCAGGAACTTCTTTAGCAACTTCCGGTTCAACATCAGCGAACAGTATTTCCATAGTTTCTTCAATAGTCGCTTCAACCACAGTTTTTGTTTTTTCCCCACTTTTTACAATTTTACTTTCTGTTGGTACTTTATCTACTGTTGCTTCAGTTACTGTGGTTTGTGGATCTACTGATTGCTCATTTGATGTGTCATTTTCAGTGGTAATTTTATCAGCTTTTGTTTCAGTAAGTATGGTGTTTTGATCTTCTGCGTTTTGGTTTGCTGTGTCATCAACCACTTTAGTTATATTATCTACTGATTTATCAGTTACTGTGTTATCCTCAGCTATAGACATATCAATTGTGTTGTCATCTTCTAAATCTTTTTTTATACTTTGATCTCTATCATTACTGTCTAAAGCTTCAGATTGGTCTAGATTCAAAGATAAATCTGTCATATCCATGTCTATTAATTCTTGAGAAGGTATTTCTAGCATTACATCTGGCTTATTTAAACCATGGAAACTTTTGATTGGTGACAGACTATCTCGAAATATTGAAGAATTAGGTGAAACTTCAGCAGTCACATTGTTTTGGTCTAAGCTTGTGTCTAGTACAGCAATTTCTTTAGATTTTTCAGGTTTTTCAAAATTAATGTCTGCATGCTCACTTTCTGTATTTAATTTAGGTTGCTCTTGCTCCTCTTTGCTTTCAATTTCCTTTTCACGTGTAGATTTATCTGGGATAGATTTCTCTTGTCCTTCAATTTCAATGTTAGGAATATTAAAATCAGTGAGTGCCTCTGATTGTTCAGGACTATCGATAGTCTCTTCTGTTGTATTTGTTTCTACAATTAATTGAACTTTGCTGTTTTCAATCATTTTCTTCTCATCATTCTTTGATTGATTTACAATTTCCATCTCTGATGCAGCTAAATCAATGTTTTGCTCGTCTATTTTAGCTTGATCCTCAATAGCTGTCTCTTTATCAAATTCCACTGTGGCAGGTTTTTCTTCAACAGGTATATTTTTGATAACCTCTATTGTTTTAGGTGTATCTTCAACCGGCTGATGAATGATGTTCTCAGTCATTTGTAATTCAGATTCATTCATTACTTTGATTTTATCTGTTGTTTGATTTATATCAATGTTTTCTAGATTAGTTTGCGGTATCTCTTTCTTTCCTACTTCGGATTCAACATCCATTGGCTGATCTATAATCGTGTCTTCTGTCTTCGCTTGATCTTTAATAGATGGATCAGTACTATCAACATCCATAGGTGTAATACTATTATTTTGACCTCCATCATCTTTTAGTAACTCAGCTTCATTTTCATCATCAACTTCCATAGTTACATCACTTTCAGGAATAACTTCAGCTTTTTCGGGTTCCTCTAAGAGCTTTTCTTCTAGCAGAACATCATCATCAAGTTCTTTGTTCATTGGGAATTCCTTGTCAGGAATGTTGTCAGAACTTTCCATATCTTTTACAGGAATAATTTCAGAACTTTCCTCCTTAGGATCTGGTTCTTCTAAAAGATTATTTTTTGACAATACATCATCATTATTAGAAGATGTCATTTGTAATGTTTCAGTAAAATGTGTCAGTTCATCTTCTTTTATTAGTTTCTCTGCAGGTTTAGTCATTTTTATCTGTTCATTGATACTTTTCAAGTCAATAATCTCTTTGGCCGCAGCTATAAATTCTGTTTCGCTGTTCATTTCAGAGCCTTCAAGTATTTTCTCTTCTAGGAAATTTTGATCCATTTTTTCTTCTGCAGAAAAAACCATTTCAGGGCTTTTAATTGCTTCAGTATTAACATCAGATTCTTCTAAAAGCTCATCTTCCAAGCTTTTTTCCAGATCAGCCTTGTCTGTATGGATGTCCAGTTTCGGGCTAGTTTCTAATTCTTTAAAAGTGTCTCTTAATGTTACACTTTCAAGATTGCCTTCAGTCAAAACATCAGAAGAATCTTCCAAAAGTTGGTCTTCAGACAAAATACCATCATTCTTATTGCCAACATTTGCGTTGTCATCACCCTGAAGTTGATTGCTAGCATCATCATCTTCATCCCATCTTAGTTGCATATCTTCATCTTCAAATTCGTCAAAATCATCAGTCTTTTTGAGTTCTATATCATCACATTTGTCAAGAAGGGCATCATTACTTTCATCTTTCTCCGCGATTACATCGGTTTTAGATGTTTTAGCATTAATTTCAGTATTTATGTCCTCAATTATTTCATCATCTACGTCGCTGACCTTTGCTTTGGCTTTATAATCACCACTGCCTGTACCTGCATCAGTATCTAATAACTCCTTTGACATTTCAGTCAATTCTGCTTCTATTTTATCAAGTTCCGAGTTTTCTTGAACAATGCGGCTGGCATTATCTCCAGAGCCTTCTATAGCTGCTGATCGAAGTTTACTTTCAGATATGGTGCTACTACTTTCGGTATTTTTATTCGAATCTAAAGACAGTACATTACCCTCAGTTAATGATTCTGGGTTATTGGAACCTCCGTCTTGATTAGTTCGCGGAATTTCTTTCTCTTTATTGTCCTTTTCTTCCTTATCACTCATTTTAAACGACAATAAGTGAATTTAACGACAAAAACAAGTTGCAAAAAATAATAATTAAATCCACCTATTCGGGTTTTATGAAGAACACTGGATTCAGTTGACGAGATTGGATTTTTAGAACTATTATTGTATAAACTATTGTCTCCACGGTATGCAGTTAAGAATAGTAATACGTACTATCAGTTAAAAGTAAAAGGATGCACCGATAGCAACAATGCATCACTTGCCATTTTTTCAATTTGACAGCTTTCTGACATTTCAATTTTTTTTTGTGGTGACAGTTTTCTTAAAAGTTTACCATAGAAATAATTGTTATTTGATTTTTTTTTAAACTTTAGTCGATTTAGTTCTTCTTTTTCTATTTCGAACATCGACTTTTATTCATATAATTATGTGAAATACGGGTATTCGACAGTACGTTCCCGTGGAGAAAGCTGCGGGTAGATTTTATTTTCCACTCATTCATCGTAATTTTTTGTCTGTTGTGTTATAGTTCCAATATAACAGTTTTAGTATAACATGCATGTTTCCCTAAAACAGAAAAGATGCGAGTGATAACCTTTGCTCACTCTGATCCATGGAAGTCACAGAATCTGGAAGTCTGGAATGCAACCATAAATATTTTGTTTGCTTTGACTGACTGCCGATTTCGCTTGCAAATTCAGCGAAAATATGTGGAATTTCTAATTAAAACAACCAGTTCCAATTAAATTGTGGAACCAAAATTTATTCTAATACTGAAGTTCTCAATTTTATCGCTGCATCGGCCTTCTGCGTTTGATTTTCATTCCTGCTGATTACTTTCCAATAATTAGTGTTTTTTGCGATTATCATCGTAAATATTGTTACGAAATAGCATTTGTACGCTTAATTACCGTTCTTGCTTCGTTTTTGTGCGTTTACTCGCGCGTTGAAGTGCTAAAAATTGACGAAATTTGTTTTGTGTTTGAGGAGAAAATTTTTTGGGGTAATTATGAATAGCAGCTATGTATCTCCTCGTCTCATGGTTGGGGCTGCGATTGTGGGCATCGTTGGGGCCGCTGGAGTCTTCATTTATGAACAAATTTATGCAGAGAAGCGGAGATCTATGTTAGGTTAGTAAAATACTATTTTTTCTTACCAACAAGCCAAAAGCTTTTAAAACTATACCCACTATTGCTAAAACTAAAAAACTTTCTGCGAAAAAAAACCGTGCATTATTTCATAATTCAACGATAATATTCGTATTCAAAAGCATTATACTACTTGTATATTACCAAGCAATTACAACTGTACTTTACAATGTCAAATAAGGTTATGTTTTTGTTGTGAGCAAAAAACTATCTCTATTTTTATTCTTATCGTTTTTTGAACTCAGTCAAGTGTGATCAGCAACACTGATTACCTTTTTAAGTGAGTTTTATCTTATCTATAATATCTCTGTTGAAATGCTACATGTGCCTACCGTGTGGTTACAAACAAAGATCTATTGTTTTTTTACTACCTCATTGTTTAGTGGTTGCAAGAGTTAATGCTGATCATGAGGTCCCAATGAGGGTTCGATTCCCAGTTGGGGCAAAGTATTTTTGGGTTTTACCAACATGAATTCCTCAGTAGCAGCCACGGGGTTTGGATTTGTACCCAGTTGATGGTAATAGGTTCGCCAACTAACTGACAAAATTTAGGTAGGTTTACTATCAGAAACGCTTAATATGTTCATTGCCAAGCCCAAATGCTGAATTTACCTTGAGGGCCAAAATAGAAATTTCTTATTTGAATCTTACAAGGATTTTTTTTTTGGGTTACGGTATTTGTTTTGCCAATAGTGGCCAAGGAACCAATATGCTATGCGCGCTATTTTATAGCTCATACATAATTGTAAGGCACCAACATACGACGTCACGTGAATGCCAGTGAACGGCAATTGTAGTACAAGCCGCTTAACGCGACGTTGCGTTGTTTTTCCTCTTCTACTTGGGGTCGGGGCAATACTTCCATCATCCATCTTTTCTTTGGGCTTCCTCGCCCTCTCCATCCATCAACATTCATATCCATCACTATTTTAGTTTAAAAAACATTGTTATTAAGACTAAGTTCACTGTAATGTTTATATTTGCTTATTTCATTAACACTTGAAGAAACCAGATTTCACAATAATACAAATACAATAAAAATACCTTTCATAAAAACAGTATACGCTTTTATAACAAGTTGCCAAAGTCAGTTATAGAACTGACCGATGGAAACTTCAAAAACTACATCAAACATGGCCTTAAACAAGCATATTACAAAATCAAGGACTGTGTCGATGTTTGGCTTTAGTGCCTTCTGCGTGTGCGGCTTCCCTGGTAGCTCATAAATGGCAAAAATATAAGGTTTTCTCTAACTATTCTCAATCTTATTTTTTCTCTTCTTTCTAATTAGATTTTTTACAATAGTTTTCAAATAATTTACAGCACGGATGACAATATTTGTGTCTCTTATTTAATTTAGTCAACATCATCTGCCTAGCCTTTTCCCAACTATATTGGGGTCGGCTTCCAGTCTAACCGGATGCAGCTGAATACCAGTATTTTACATGGAGCGACTGCCTATCTGACCTCCACAACCCAGTTAGTACTGGGTAATACGATACCCCTTGGTAAGACTGGTTGTCAGACTTTTTGGGCCACTGACTACCTGTAACGACTGTCAAAGATCTACAGATGACAGCCGGGACCAACGGCTTAACGTGCTTTCCGAGGCACGGAGGAAACTCGGTATGTAATGGGCGGTCACCCATCCACAGACCAACCTAGGCAAGCACGGCTTATCCTAAAGATCGACCCGAGCGGCTGTTATTATTTAGCCACGAGCTCCTCCTACTTATTTAATTTAGTATTCTACAATATTTTCTTACCTTTGTATAGATTCTTTTTTATTTATTTATTTATGTACACACAAAATACTTAACAAGACATTTACGCATAACACACACGTGACATGACATTTAGACATTTTACCAATTGTTTGTGAATGTGTGAACATTGTAGGCTTTGGAGATGCCCAGCTGCTTGTTAACTTTTTATCTTGTTTTACATCTTTTGTGTAGTAAACAACAATTTATTGTCGGGCCTACCCTATCCCCCATACTTAAGTACAAATGCTCTAACATGATAATATTGTAATACCAAATTATTTGAAAAGAGTAACCATGGAGTTCCTTGCCGGTTCTTATCCATAGGAAACAACAAACCTGAACCGTGCATCTTTTTGTCGACATTTTATAAGTGCCCATCTAGGCCCATGTGAAATAAAATATTTCGATTTTGATTTATGATGTTCTTTGAAGTTACAAGGATGTGAAACATTTCAAGATACTCATTGAAGTCTGAGAAAAAAACGTTAATAATTTAGTCAAGATGTACAATATAATAACAAAATATGTTCAAAAAGTCTAATTTAATTTTTACAATTTTTAGTTATTCAATTCATGACATTATCTCCATATTTTTTTTAACATGAAGCAACAAAGATGTATTTATAGGTTGCTTAGGTGTCAAAGTACTCCTCCACATCGCTGTCATCCGGAAACGTACCCAGGAGACTGGCAGCATTGCCACATTGAATGGCAAAGCTGATTATTTGACCAAAGAACGATCCAGCCCTCTGGTCACGCGAACTGTCGACCATATTCGGCAGGCCACTTCGCTCACGTGATCACCAGTTTAGCTTCCAGAAAAACTAATACTTATTATTTATTTTTCTACAACATCATCATCATCTGCCTAGCCCTTTCCCAACTATGTTGGGGTCGGCTTCCAGTCTAACCGGATGCAGCTGAATACCAGTATTTTACATGGAGCGACTGCCTATCTGACCTCCACAACCCAGTTAATACTGGGTAATACGGTACCCCTTGAAAAGACTGGTTGTCAGACTAGATTTTTCTACAACATATCTTTCTTTATTTTCAGTAAGAGAAGTAGCCAGACTGGACAAGCAAGTCTCTTCCATGAGGACGGAACTAGAATCTCTGAGAGAGCTACAGAAGGAAACGTAAGTTGTTCTGTTGGCCATTAGTCTGTAATAGCCCACTGCTGGGCAACGGCGACTCCAATAGCACGCCATATAACTTTATCCTGTACTACTCTCAACCAAGCGGCTGCAGCTATTAGATGAATAAAAATATAAAATAATTCAATAAATAATTACTGCTTCGTTGTTCTAGTGGTCGCAAGCGCAACTGCTGAGCATGAGGTCTTGGGTTCGATTCCCAGGTCGGGCAAAGTGCTATTGGGTTTTTCCATCACCAATTTATCAGTAACAGCCACTAAGTCTGGATTTGTGCCCATTTGCTGGCAATAGACTCGCCCCCTGTAACATGGGACTTCAACATAACTGGCGAAATGTGGGTGTACTATTAGGTACACCTCTGCCTAACCCTTCGGGGATTACAGGCGTGATGTTATGTTATAATCCATTAATAATTACTCTAAAATCTGTTGGACATCAATGAAGTTATGAGTTATGTTGAACTTGCTATCTTAAAAAAAATTGACAGATGAGCTTTAACGGTTCATGTTATATTAGTACTTTAAAAAAAAAATTTGGGATGGTCTCCATTTTAAATTGGCCATTGTTCTTGACATTGTTTTTATACGAGCAACGACCGACCCGACCAATGGTTGTCACGGTTCGTAAATTATATACAATTTGCATATTTATCTTTCATTTAAATTGTTGAATATGCAAAGTAAGCTCACAGCTAGCTAAACTGTTACTTTTCATTCTAAATATAACAAATTTATGCATTATCCAATGTGTAAAAGTTACAATTAGATATTTACAAAAAATATCAGACTAATTTATATTAAAAAAAAACTAACAAAATATAAGCGAACTAAATAAACAATAGGACGCTTAGGCGTCAAAGTACTTCTCCACATCGCTGTGATTCGAAAACGTGGCCACAAGATTGGCAGCATTGCCACGTTGAATGGCAATGCAAATTTTTTGCCTGAACAAAGAGCCAGGCCTTTGGTCACGTGAAGTGTCAACTAGTTGGCGAGAAAATCCATAAAAAAAGCCGCGGTCTTGGGTCCAGGACCCGAGCGTTTCGACCCCAAACGGCTAAACACTGTAACTACCAATTAGGTTTCAGTATTTACGCCGTTTAAGGCTCTCAGCAGCCGCAGTAGCAGCGCCAGCCCGCCGTGCTTGCAACATTTTATAAAAAAAATGATACGTAATAGTGCTATTGGAGAGACTTCTGGTCAGCTGCTTTTGGTCTACTGCTGATCTCGATGCAATCATTAACAAAGACATTAACTATTGCAATTTATAATTCACTGTAAACATAAAATAATTGAGTGTAAACATTACTTATTCCAGTGTAAACTAAAAATATCAATTGTAAACATAACTAATTAATTGTAAACCTTATTAATTCAGTGTAAACCCCACTTAATTTAATGTAAACATTAATCCTTTCTTTCGCAGGACCTTACGTCGTCTAAAACATAGGAAAGCGCGCAAGGAGCGGTCAGCAAAGAAACCTATTAGTGGTGATGCCGCTGATGCGGTAGAACCGAGCTACGCGTCGGACTCGGAGTATTTTACCGACTACCAGTCTGTGTTAGGTGAGTCATGGAATACTGTTACAACCTATATTGACAGAACATACTTGGTTGTTTGGCTGCCTCTTCAGTCTTGTGATCTCCAGCGCGACTGTTGAGCATGAGTTTGTTGTCCATGTTGAATAAAAAATAAAATAAAAAATCTTTTTTTTTTGTTATCCAGGCACAGACGGCGAAATGGACAGCGAAGAGTTCTACGACGTGCCGACAGATGATGAAGAGGATGACACTCTCAGGGAATCTATGCGCAACGGACATCTTGGCGAGTTTCCAGACGAGTTACAAGACGAGGTAACACACGGCTTATTCTTTACTGCTCATACCCAAGGGGATTAGTGATGTACTTTTACTGCAAATGCGTAAAACAAAACGTTAAGGACGGTGCAAATTTATGACCTATCTCTTTTTTTCAATGGATTTTGAGACGAGATCGGCTTATTGAAATGCAGATTCAACATCAATCGAGGGATCACATAAAATCTGGATCAATAGTAATCTTAGATTCACGATCGAATATTGAAAGCGGCCGTAAGTCTGTCAACGAAGATACGGCTCGTCCGAATGTAAATCAAAACTTCGTAATGAACCTTATTCTCTACAAGCTGTGCCCCGCGATGTTCGTCGGCGTGAAATTATTATAACAATATTACTATTTTAATCGAATTTTGTTAACACTTTCAAGCGTTTTAATTTTTTTTTGCGCGGAACCCTAAGCCTTTTTCTAAAATAAAAGTAACCGAAGGTACTCCTTATAAAATCAGCTATCTGCTAGTAAAAGTCCCGTCAAAGTCAGCCCTGCCGTTTCGGAGATTACTCGGAACAGACAGACAGAAAGATAAAAAATTTAAAAAAGGTATTTTTTTTGTTTTTTATACTTTCATATGCATTCAGTAAAAAGCTGTTATTTTGAAATTACAAACAAACACTTCAATTTATTTTATTGGTTAAGATTATTTTCGGATTCATGAGTTTTAAAAATCACATCGGATCCCTCACACCAGGTTAGGCACTAACCACAAGAAAAAGGAATAAGAACTATTACAAAACTTTCATAAATTTATTTTTATTTTGTTTTCAGGGAGTATTAGAAAAAGATAAAGTCGAAACACCTGCCACTACGTTAAAAAATGCGACATAGCTGTAGACTATGAAACAGGTAACAAGTTTTTTTATTTTTTTATTTATATATGTTTGTTGCCTCATAACTCCGTCTCCGTTTAATGAACCGATTTGAAAAATCTTTTTTTATGTGTGTTTTTATTTGTGTTTTTTTGTGTGTGTGTGTTTCTGATTTATCCCAAAGAAATTTCATCAAAATCGGTTTTCCGTTTAATACGTATTTTTTCTTCTTGGGCTATGCGAAATTAAAATTACTCATTTTTTTTGCAATTTGCAGGTCAGTGTTAGGTTGTATGTTGATGAAATATGAGTCGCGCAAGTAACACCTATGTAGTTACAGAATTAAAATCATCAATACAACCTTAACACACACACGATTATCACTATAAAGCTATATTTGTTACGGTCGAGAATCAAAATTTAATCAACAAAAAACTTGACACTGACCTGCTAATTGCGAAAAACGTAAGAAAATACAAATTTCGCGGCGTTTCCCCGTTACGACGTCGTGGTAGGACACCTGATCTTTGAAAGGATCGTAGCAGATGGAGCACTGTAGTTTCTGCCAACCCTGATGAGAAAAAGCAGTGAGTGCCTACAATTATGTATGCACACATACATAATTGTAGGGTCTAACTATTCATACTCGAAATATTTTCAGGGAATCATCTAACGGCTATAACAAAGCCATTTCAAGGGATTTTTTTTCATCTGAGTATATTTACAAAAAAAAAAAAAAATTAAAAGTACTTGACCCACAAAATAAATACTGGCTCTTTATTTTTAAGCATCCATTACGGTAGTTTACTACGTCGTATTTACCTACTGTCATTATTAGAATATGGGAGTAAAGGTTTATGCAAAAAGTCTCAAAAAATTTTAGATTTATTTTAATTTTGTAAAATAAAAACACTCAGATATTTTTTTTTTTCGTTGCTCTGGCGACTTTACGACTTATAGAAGTTACTCTTAAAATATTTCGTGTATGAAAAGATAGACCTTATATACAACATTAATTTTAGTATATGCGAAACCTAAATATAGTTTGTTCAGAATAAGTAACTGAATCGATTCCAATCATTTTTAAACCATGTTATATTTAGTCCCAAAAATATTAAAAAAAAGTACCTACCGGTAAAAGTAGGTACCTACTGCCAAATTATTATTATCAATGAGCTCAAGACGACGGTGGAGGCGCGCGCGCGAGCGTGCTGCGTGGTGACCACGTTTTAGTGCGGACAACCAGATAACAGAACAATCTTATAACTTTGTGATTTTTCATGATACAGTTTTCAAATTTTGTACATAGATTATTTACATAAATATACTAGACACGTGTTTCAAGTTTCGCATATACTAAAACTAATGTTGTATAAAGTCACGCCTTTTTCCCATGAGGTTAGGCAGAAACCAAAGTACGCCACCTGCTACGATCCTTACATACTCCTTCCGCCTCATCCACGTTCATACGTCTGGTCATACACGCACGCCGGTTGCGAGTACTACGCTCCTGGCCTTTCTGAAGAACCTCACCAATAGGGTCAGTGTATCAGTGGCGTACCACACAACTCGATTCCCACCGGCTTCCCTTTGAAAACTGGCAGTCAGTATTTTATAGACAAATAATAAAATCATATTAAAGATACGTACTCGTTACCTCTTATAAAAACTGACCCTTCGCCACTGCAGTGTATTTCCCTACGTATGTACGTGTACTAATTCATGTTATTTCTATTCCAGATGGAGTGACCGCCAGTGGGAGTTTAGTATTAGTCGATTAGTCGGGTTTGGGGTATAACCACCGTAGCTAGATGTAAAATTGACGACTTTGCGACTTAGTAAGCGAACGACGGATGGAAAAGTAGTTTAATATACTTGTTTAGTGTTCTTGAGGACTTTTGAGCGATTAATTAGAGATTTTTTTCTCTTCATCTATTACATTGGACTTACAAATAACTGGTGAAATATGGGCTTTCGGGAAAAACAGTTGTGTTATGTTGTGTTCCGGTGACTCTCGAGCTCTCTACAAAGCGATTTTGAAACATAATCTAGTTCAGGTCCGTCCAACATACGGCCCCTGGGCCACCCCGCGGCCCGTATAAGTTTCATCCGACCCGCGACCTATTATAAGACCTCGATTGCGCGAAAATTGTTTAAAAAATATCCCTAAGTCTGTTATTCCCGCGCCATATTTACCTACCCGCCCCACCACTTAACCGCGAATGCAGACCGCATCATCGCATTCTAGCCCGGCGAAGCTTGTTTTTTTTTTAATTTAGAGGTCACTGCATTTGTTTGGGCTAGCTCTTAATCGAAATTACGATTACAATCAAAGAGATTTAAAATAATTATAGAGCGGACATTGGGAATATTTACAAACAAAAATTTTGACCTAGAACATTTTCGATTTTGACACACGAATGCTACCTGACAAGCGGGCGGATGACACTGGACAGACCGGCTTGTTACTAAGTGGTAACAATTATTAGATTACGATTTTCTGGTGTATTCCCGTTGACCCCACCAGTGGAGCCAGCGGGAATTGATTAAAATAATTTAAAAATTGTTCCCGTTAGGCCCACCGTATTTTTGAGTAATAAAATATTACTCAAAAACTTTGCATGGGATCGAGAAGTGTTAGTACAGTTGTGCCAGTTATGGGCAGTAACCTTACGAACAGTACTAGGCGGGCATGAATCCAAGAAGTTATTTATTACTAGAAAGACCGTACTTTTTGGAGAACAAATATGTCATATTATATGCCTCACTGGCAACAAACGGGATTTTTTTCACGTTTGTCGCCAGGAGAAATATACAAGACCGTGATCAGAGCTGTCGTACAGTATGGATCGAAATGTCCATTAATTCCCACTGACATCATTAAGGTTTGTTTCATTCATTCATTTTTCTGATCACAAGGTAGACGACGGTATTGATTTTTCCCGTTGGGCCCCATGGGGCCATTGCAGTGGGGTCAATGGGAATACATTGATTTTCTTCGTCTTATCCCGTCTATTGCTCGTAAAAATTTAAATGTCTTTGATTGCAATGCTAACGCTAGGACTCATGACAGTTGCGGTCACAAAACATGCGAAAAGGAAAGTTAAATATTTAGTACGAAACTCAATACTATGAGTCTATTGTTATCTCACTCCCACATTTTATGACTGCACTTGCCATAAACGTTGAAAAGTATACCATAGTAATCAACTCTACTCCACCTACGATCCTGGCCACTGAGCCCCAAAAGGGGTCGTCCATTACGTGAGGCTCGAAAGGGGGTTTGGGAAAAATGGAAAGGAAGGAAAGGCTCGAAAGGGGGTTTAATTAAGATATCACGTGTATTAACTTTTTCTTTGAACATACGATTTCTAAACCGAAAAGCGGTGCGTGACCTCGACATTTTTATCACGGTGCTTAATTTTCCAGAGTTAAATTAGATAATACCTGTTAACCTGTATTTAAAGATAATATTCGGAATTTATATAAGATAGTTTGTACCACGTGATTTTGGGTAGGGGGGAGGGGTCTAAAACCTCACCACGTATCACCATGGGGGTTAAAAGTTGCAATAAAACATCGTGATTATTGGACGACCCCAAACATGCAGTCGGGGCGACCTCTGTGCTGCCACCGACGAAGCCGTGCGTGGCGAAGTCTTAAACTAGTAATCGTGCCAGCGACACGAAAAAGAAGACGATAGTAATCAAACGTGCTTCCGATTTTTTAATTTCAAAGGACATCAGCCATTTTGTACCCAAACATTAAACTACCGCCATAAAAACTAAATACGATTTTCTTATGGGAGGGTAACACCCTCAACGGCGGTTTTTACAATTAAAACGAGACTATAGCATTCACTTTTCTATTGCTCTATAAGGTTAATGGTAGACCTATGTAGTAATTAATAGTTAAAAAAACCGGGATGTTATTTTCAAATAAAAGTCGTTTTTTTTTAAATATACACGGTTACTTTTAGGTCGTTCTGGAACTGAAAGCCATAACCTCGATCATCGAACTCGAAACGATTGGGACTATATTTTTTAATAAGTAACAATTTAAAAAATCACGAATAATTAAATTTATTGTTTTTTTTTTTATGGTATTATGAGAACTCAGAAGTAATGCTTCTTTGCGGTTAATGTATATTTGTGTGTAAAACGCTTCCAATATCGGTAACACATGCGAACGGTACCCATTGAAAAATCCATTCATCGTTCAGACAGCATGACCCGTAAGCCACACCCCGGCCAGGTAGGTACACAAATAAAAATACTATAAGCGAAAGCCACGTATTGTATTTTATAAACGTGATTAAAACGTTGAATTGTTGCCAGTGGGTCCTTCTTTCCAGATATATGAATAATGGAACATCTCGCTGGTCTAATATTACAGGGTTCTTTTACGTTAGCCGAACGCGACCCGAAAGTACGATGTTGTAAGTTTCGGCGCGGCCGAAAGGTTCGGCTGGTTTTTGGCCGAAACCGAACCTTTGGACGAAACAAGATTTTTAGGCCGAAACCGAAACTGCGGTCGGTCTCTACTTAAAACAGTTTAAACACAACTATGATTTTTGGTTTTTTTAAACTTAAATAGCAGCGGAAGGCACTTTAATTTGTGGGTACAATTTTTTCGCAACGTGAGTGATGTCCATATCTTGTTCAAAATATCTCTAATTAACCGCTAACTAGACTCTCATAAAATTCCAAGTAAAAATTTATTCCATTAAAAAATTGTAATCAATTGTAAAAAAAATAATTTATTGTAATCAATTAATTGGTTACATCTATTTAAATTCAATGTGACATTCAATTAATTGATATAAATATGTATTCTTTCTGTCAATGCTCATGTTATTTACATTGCCTGGTCATTATGAATATTGCACAAAATAAAGGACTTTGGTAATGTTGATGGTATGAGTTTTGATTATATCTACGATATTATAATATTGTAAAATTATTAGTCGTTTGGTCGGCCAATGACTAGATACCTTATAATGTTCCCACTGCTGGGACACCTCTCTATGAGACGGAGTGGCCCGTGGACCAGTACAGATTGGTGAATATCAAACGTCTGCAGGCACCCACTTACAAAGTATATGTAATGTGTATAAATATCTTATGTTGAAGATCCACAAATCATATCATCATTCTCCTGCCCTTATCCCAATTTATTTGGGGTCGACGAAGCATGTCTTCTTCTTCCATACTTCTCTATTACTCGACATCTCATCGATTGTTGAAGATCCTTAAATAAATACCAAATAAAGAGCAGCGGTGGCCTGACCTTGACATACGTGTTATACGTCGTGAACTCGAACCCAGCGAAGGAAAACAGCGCACAGCGAAGTTAAACATCGTGAGTAAACCGGCATGTCCTAAAGAAATAAATAAAAAAAGAAAGAAAAAGTATTTATTAGTTCGCACAGGACAAAACAAAAAAATAATGGTTAAATGAAAATTATATAAAAATGTAACAATAAGAGAAAAAAAGACAAACGAAATTAGTCTTGTACGAGGCGAAAAGGCCCCTATCTCAGCATGGTGCTGTAACATTAAAAAAAAGTCACAGTGCTGGTATTCTTAGGGTCCAAAGTGATGCTACGGTCAGAGACGAATATAAATTAAAAATAAAGTGGATAACGAATAAACAAATATAAATTTAATATGTAATGTATAATAAATCCCAAATATCCTACAATCCTAGAACCAACAATTCGGAGACGTGACATCTACCAACCCGCACTGGGCCCGCGTGGTGGATTATAGTTTACTCCCTCTCATAGAGAGGAGGCCTGTGTCCCAGCAGTGGAGACATAGGCTGATTATTATTGTAATAAAAAATAATTTCAAAGATAACCATTAAAAAGCCTCGATATGTCGACGAAACGATGATAATTTCTATCAATAATAAAATGGACTAATCAATGCAGGTTTAATGACATGTATTCATAATTAACGGTAGTTCTATTAATCCTAGATTAATCTTAAAAGCTTTATTTATGGAATTCAGGCTTTATGTCTAAATATTAGGATCTTTCGTTTTGGAGGCAGGTGACAAAAGACACTAATTAATTTGCAAAAATCAGGTAAACGATCCTACGTTACGAAGTAGTCGGAGTTATTGTGCGAACCGCCAGTCTGTGGAATTCACTGCCGGCTTCTCTGTTCCCTGATCATTATAACCTGGATCTACTCAAAGTTTGAGTGATTCGATATCTTCGAAGCAAGCGTGCTCCACCCTAGCCGGGTCATGTTTCAAAGCAAAAAGATTAGTGTCTTTTGCCAGGTGAAACCAAACTTATTAACATCTAGTGTAGTGTCGGTGCTATGGCAAAAGTTACTCTATCAGGGACCGATCAATCGGGTTAAAAGATTAACCGGTTGGCCCTATAACTCATATGTTTGACTAACCATTATACGGATTAATCCCTATAATAATGAAAGAGACAAAGCACCGAGCGCGGGCTAACTCCGTCACTTTCTTGGATTGTTTATGTACAAAATGAACTCTGTGCGTGAATCGGTTATTATTGGCTGATTAACCCTATAATACGGGTTAAACTTTACTGTAGGGTTTATAACCTAACCCTAAAGAGTAACCCGAATAAAACCCTTATATGGGTAGTAACCTTTTCGGTCCCTGCCATCTATACTAAATGCAGTTTGATATAATATAAGTAAGTACATACTTTGGTTGTATAGAACAAACGACAACAAGGCTGAAATCTATAAAGGGTGTAAAACATCTTTAATGAAGCCGAGAGGTACTTGTTCTTCCCGTCATTGCGATCACTTTTTTGTACCACACCTGGGAACCTTTTAGCTACGGAGATATTGCAGGTAAAAGTTCCAACTTATTAACATGTTTTGGAATGTTACATCTTTACTTGACCCCATGCATCCATCAGCACAATGTTTCGAGTGCGTTACATTAAGCGCTACCGTAAACTGTGGCTTTCACACAAAAAAAAATCCCAGCAATGATTTAGGCGCAGTGTTACTTAGTTTGATGTACAGATTGCTTGGTTGGCGGGTCCGTTTACACCCAGTATAGAACGAAGCTAGGCTTTACTCATTTTCATTTACCTAAGTAAATTTGGTCAAGCCAGGCAGCTTGTCCCAACAAATAGTGTGACTTATTATTATACCAAACTGTACTTTAATAGGTATTCTCTTATTAATTAAGGTTTTTTTGGATGAACAGAATAAGCCATAATAGAAACTAAAAAAAACTTGAATTGATCATATGAAAATTGTTGATGAAGACTACAGGAATTTTGTAGAAAAACTTTTCTTGCATGTCAAACTATTCAAACAAATATACAACATTAGTTTTAGTATATGCGAAACCTGAAACACGTGTCTAGTATTTTTATGTAAAGAATCTGTGTACAAAATTTCAAAACTGTGTCATGAAAAATCACAAAGTTATAAGCTTGTTCTGTTATCTGGTTGTCTGCACATAAACGTGGTCAAAACGCAGCGCGCCCGCGCGCGCGCCTCTAGCGCCGTCTTGAGCTCATTGATAATAATAATTTGGCAGTAGGTACCTAAATTGCGATAGGTACTTAATGTCGCTCGGTGGCCAACTTGGAACTTTTTTTAAATATTTTTGGGACAAAATGTAACATGGTTTAAAAATTATTGGAATCGATTCAGTTACTTATTCTGAACAAAATATATTCAGGTTTCGCATATGTTAAAAATAATGTTGTATACTTGTTTGAGAATTAAATGAAAAATCTATCTGTGTTGGCGCGCAAAATGTAACATAGTATGTAATTTAGTTTTTTTTTTATTATTAATCAATGAGGTTAAAACATAGATTCTTTGTGTTATATTAATATTATTGTAAAGAAAGTTATTTTTATGAGGGAATTAATTATTTTGTTAAATGTTAATAAGCACAAAGGGGGTGAAAGATTTTTGTATAAGCGTGGCCAGCCTAACTTCCGCCATTTTATTTTATTTTCAAAACAGCGGCCACGCATAAAAAATATTAATCAATAACTGGTATCAATACAAACCAGTTTTGTTTGCGACATAATCTTCTAAAGCGTCACATTTCCGAAATGTAAGCTTTCAAAGTTGTGCTGATGGTGACGATTGTAACTATGATGGCTTATATCTCGGAAACGTGACGCCTTAGAAGATTTTCACTCATTAAATACTTGTTTGTATCGTTGCATTTATATATAAATACACGTCTGATGCGAGGCCGCTATTTTTAAAATAAAATAAAATGGCGGTAGTTAGGCAGGACAAATAATTCAAAGCCCAAAGGTGGAGTCGTAATTTTATCAATATTAGTTTTGTTTTGCCAAATAATAAAGCTCTGGTCAAACTATGGCGAATTTCGCGCGGGATGCTGATATTAGCTCGGCCGATTGTGTCAACTATCTTGTATCCTGGTATCGAAACTGTCGCGAATATTTGCTCGTAATTAAAACGACCCGCGCAGTCACGTCCCAAATCTATTACGGGTTTCGCCTCATTGTGGCCAGAGCTTAATTCCAAATGATAAATTTTGTCGCCAAGCTTATAAAGCAAATAGTTTTTTTTTACATACGGTATATGCATTATTTACAATAAAGTAAGATTTAATTTATTTTCGGCGTCTTCACCGTTTTTATTAAATGTACAGAAAATGGGTAATGTATTTTAATGATTATGTAAAATGTTAATTAATGCGCCTTTATATACATCAATGCATTTAATAGTAGTTGACATTTATTATATTATTATGTAAATTAAACTCTCAGTAATTTTTTCTTCAAATTATTGTTTGAGGAAGGTAATCTCTGAAAAATAATGCTTACAAAATAATCATAAAACCTTTTTTTTTCAGTTTGTCTTTAAAAAAAAAATCTTAAAAAGTTATCCATTTCAAAGCTTTTTAAAAAGTCTAGTCGGGTATTCAGCTTTTCCCTGTATGTAACATAATAACTTAAATAAAATAAAAATGCTCATTTAATTGCTCAAAGAAAACGCGCAAAATGACATTTCGCTGAACTTTTTCTTAAATAAAAATCTATTTCATATAATTTGAGTCAAATCCTAATATCTATGATGAAACTCCAATATTCATTTAATTTCTTTGACTGTTTATTTAACTAAATGTTTTCACACCACGTATAAGCGTACCTACAATTCCGTAATGCATTTCACATTTGATTAATTATTTACAACTAATATTGATGCAGCTTTTCATTCCACTTGATGTTATTAAAATAAAATAAACGACAGGCAAAAGCTTTTTAACTTTCGACTATTATACTTCGATTTTCGTGAACTACGAGATCTCTTCACTTTTGATACGCTAGACATGGCATACTTGAATTTTGCATTATAAATATTTTAATTAATTACGTCTAAAACGATATCAACAACATAATAAAAATAAATAAATATATATAATGTATGTTCTCAATGTTCAATTTAATTGTTAATCTTCAATGATATTCAATTAAACTGTAATCAGCTAATGTTATTCAATTAATTGAATAAAAAGTTTTATTTTGTTTGTTACTATCAGTACTCGAAGTTGTTAATAGTTGTAGGCATTTTTGGGATAACCGTCTGGTGTTTATTTTGTTATAAAAATAAAAATATAATTCAGATGTGTGCTTTTTATTTATTTTGCAAGTAGCTTAGCCAACCACACAGGGGCGTTGCTAGCTTTTGGGACAGGGAGGGAGGACGGGGAAGAAGGCTGCGAGTAAGAGTTATGTTTACTATTTACGGATGCAGCTGAAGTTCTTCTAAGAATCTAATATGCTATAGCCACTTCAAATGTTAGCACCTCGGTGACTTCGGATTGGTTAGATTTTCCATAGTTTATAGAGAAGTAATTTTGAAGAGTTATTTGAACTAAAAGAAAATTTAAGGTCTCCACTCCAGACAAGTTAGCATTTCTTTAGTCCATTTATTCAGAAATAGATCTTACTTAATCGACTTAAGGATGATTTCTACTAAACGGCTCGCATCGCGTCGGATCGGAACTGATTTTACAATCTTTAAAACGTTAACTGGACAGGTTAAAATTCTTTCGACCCTTCATACAAGAGTTACTTGTACGAGTTACAGATAAAGTCTAGATTCAAGAGGAAGTAGGCTGCAAGAGCGAGCTCGAATTTTTTTGTCACCTTCCCCTGGACAGGTTAGAATTGTTTCGACCTACCGGAGTTACTTAGGTCACTTATAGACAAAGTTAAGATTCAAGAGAAACTAAGCTGCAAGAGCGAGCGAAGCGGGCTCGAAAATTTTTAATCTTTCCTCGAATAAATTCAGATAATTTTGTATTTTGTGATAAAAAATGTCCACATGCTCAATTTTTTGCAACCTTGTTTTTAAGGAGCCTCGGTGAAGTTTTTTCGCAAGTTTAAAGAGCAGTCCACGCGCATTAGTTTAAAGAAAATGCGTAAGAGCCTTTGCACACCACGTTTTTTTATATGCGCTGACGACGCGCTTAGAAAGCAAACAGGACGTAGATAACAGTGAGAGTGTGTTTCTACTGTACGTTACAATTTATTACGTACTGGCTAATTCTTTGACATCAGGCAGGAAAAGATGGAGGGTGGAGGGGCAGCTTCCCCCCTGACGACGCCCATTCTTCCTCACCATTAATACCATGCGGTGCGATGAGATTTCTTGTGTTTTCTTGATATTCTGACGTAAGGCTATGCAAAAAGGGCTGCGGGACTGTTCGAAACAGATACCGCGGCTCTGGAACACAAAGGGCAAAGAAGGAACATGGATGGGTTTTAGTCAGTACAAGTCTGACACTCACTTCCACTCCGCCCAGAGCGGGATGGGTCACTTGATGATTTCCAATTCTAAAAAAAAAAGCTATGCATAAAAGGTCATAATTATCATTATATATCAATTAGGAAGTTTTCATCAGGTGAGGTAAATAAAAATTACAAAATATTTTGTATAATTATAGCATTTATTTAACTAAATACACCAATAATGAATGGACCTAGTATTATTTGGATACTCTTACAAAATACTAATACTGAAAATACAACTCTATCCAAAAATGTCGCATATTGAATGACCTATCTTCCAAAAGTGCAGAGTTCGCATTGCCTGACAAAATTATTTGAAAGCAAAACATTAGTCCAGCGTTCCAAGTCGTTTTCATAGTTAAGGCTCATTTACGGAGACGAGACGCGGCGCGTTGCGCAAACACAAACATATGACAATGTACGATTTGTACGATTTTGTTTACGGAGACGCGAGGCGTGAAGCGGCGCATGCAACGTTAGTGCTCCGGCTCGTGTATCGCTACGTGTCACACGCTGCTTTCGCGCCGCGTTTCCGTAAATGAGCCCTTACACCAGTTGTGTGTCGTGTCATTCCTGTCTGTAATATCGACTGCGGTGACCGCAGCTACAAACAGCAGTGGCAAAGCTACTAATTATGAAAACGCTTTCGTATATGGCAACACTACCATCTGTTAAACGTTTCCATTGAATATAAATCAATTGTGTCGCTGCATTCGGTATTTCTGTCAGAGCATTTAGATGGCTTTGCTGCTGCGGTCTGTGGTTGGGTCACCTTTCGAAGATTACCTTATCTTGCACAAAATCAGGCAATTAGTGAGCTATTTGTGTAAATTACTGGCTTTGTAATTTATTTATTTATTTAAACTTCATGTACAATAGTGATACATAGGCGGACTTAATGCCACAAGGCATTCTCTACCAGTCAACCTTTCGGTTAAATAAGAAAAAATTGTGATAGGGTACAAAATAAATAATGGGTAAATTAACATAACATTAATATTTTCTGGCAACTTTGGCCCTTAGGCAACTTATAAATATGATAACGGGCATTTCATTTGCTGTTTAACTATGTTTTTTTACAGAGACTTGGGTAGGCAGATAGTGCAATGCGAACTCTGAACATCTTGAGATTTAGCTTTAACACACATTCATTTAAGTTAGTAACCTCAAGTTTATGATTGTTCCCCGGGACCCGATGGCTTGCCTGGCAAAGCCTGGGTCCTGGCCTCTGAGGCTCTCGGGCCCCGACTGGAAGGGCTCCTAAGCGCATGCTTGGAGAGAGGCCAGTTCCCGCTTCGTTGGAAGACGGGGAAGCTGGTCCTCATCCGGAAGCCAGGGCGCCCTGCGGACTCTCCGTCCGCATACCGGCCCATTGTGTTGCTCGACGAGGTGGGCAAGCTCTTTGAAAGAGTCATTGCCAACCGCCTCGCCGGGCACCTCGCAGGGATGGGGCCGGATCTTGCGGAACACCAGTTTGGTTTCCGCAAGGGGCGCTCGACGGTGGACGCCATCATGCGCGTGAGAGCCCTCACGACGGGGGACGCGGTGTCCCGGGGCGGGGTTGTCTTGGCGGTGTCTCTTGACATCGCCAACGCCTTCAACTCCATGCCCTGGAGCTGCATTGCGGAGGCACTCCGGTATCACGGGGTGCCGACCTACCTTCGTCGTGTGGTCGGGGACTACCTGACGGATAGGGCCGTCATCTACCCCAGTCGGAGCGGAGAATGGAACCGGCGAGAGATGTCGTGCGGTGTTCCACAGGGTTCGGTTCTGGGGCCGGCCTTGTGGAACATCGGTTACGACTGGGTGCTGCGCGCCGACCTCCCTACCGGCGTCAGTGTAGTTTGCTACGCTGACGACACGCTGGTACTGGCACAAGGGAGGTCGCACGAGGCGGCGGCCGAAAACATGACACGCGGGGTTGCGATAGTTGTGGAGAGGATCCGGCAATTGGGTCTCGAGGTGGCATTGCACAAGTCCGAGGCCATGTGTTTTCATGGGCCTCGGAATGCGCCACCGTCGGGATCCCTACTGACGGCAGGAGGGGTTTCCATCGGCGTCGGGTCGACGTTGAAGTACCTAGGACTCGTCCTCGACAGCCGGTGGAACTTCGTGGAGCACTTCCGACGTTTGGCTCCCAAACTGGAACGGGCAGGGGCTGCCTTCAAGCGGCTCTTGCCCAACCTGAGGGGTCCAAACGCCTCCTGCCGGAAGCTTTACGCGGGGGTCGTGCGGTCCATGGCCCTTTACGGGGCCCCGGTGTGGGCGCGTTCTTTGAGGCGGCAAGCCGCCCACTACCTGAACGCGCCCCAAAAGGTGATAGCCATAAGGCTAATCCGGGGGTACCGCACGATCTCCGGCGAGGCGGCTAGCCTCCTTGCCGGATTGCCGCCATGGGATCTGGAGGCGATAGTCCTCGCGCGCCTGCATGAATGGCGCGCGGAAGCACTATGTCGGGAGGAAACACCGCTGCCGCGACAAATTGCCGCTCAGCGGACAGACCTCCGGCGTGATCTCATGACGACATGGAGAGAGCGACTGTCGCAACCCCGTGCAGGGCACGCCACCATAGTGGCGATAAGTCCCCTCTTTGAGGAGTGGCTAGAGAGGCGCCACGGCGCCCTCACCTACCGCCTGACGCAGGTCCTCACCGGACACGGTTGTTTCGGGAGGTTCCTGCACCGAATCGGGCGGGAGGAAACGCCCGGGTGTTTCCACTGCGAGGATCGTCCGGAGGACACGGTGGAACACACCGTGGAGGTCTGCCCCGCTTGGGCGGAGCACCGCCGTGTCCTCATAGCGGCGATTGGCGGCGACGATCTCTCGCGTCCGGCCCTGGTTCAAGCCATGGTCCGGAGCGAGAGGGAATGGGAAGCCGTCACCTCCTTCTGCGAAGCAGTCATGCTAGTGAAGGAGGTGGCAGGACGTGAGAGGGAAAGAACCTCACGTCCCAGCCGCCGCGGGAGACGCCCTGGGCGTCGGGGGTCACGTGGTGGCTTCCGACCACCGTAGGCGCTGGCCTGTGGACGGCGAGTTATGGGCTAGCTCGCCGTCCGGCCGTCTTATGACTACAGGCCGTGTCGACGGCGCGTTCGTGTTCCACGCGCGCCTCAAAGAGATGTCAGCAATCAAGTAGGGGTCCGCATGGACCGATGCCTGCCAGGGCTGCGGGACTGTTCGAAAGAGATACCGTGGCCCTGGAACATAAAGGGCAAAGAAGGAACATGGATGGGTTTTAGTCAGTACAAGTCTGACACTCCCCTCCGCTCCGCCCAGAGTGGGGGGGGTCATTTGATGATTTCCCATCCGGAAAAAAAAAAAAAAAAAAAAAAAAAAAAAAAAAAAAAAAAAAAAAAAAAAAAAGTTTATGATTGTTTTGTTTACACTTTTCTAAAAGCAAAATAAAATTCTTCCAAAATTGTCCGTAGTCTTTCTTAAGTCTAAAGTAAAATCATATTTAATAACTTTCTCAATAATAAGTAAATATAAGAACTATATAAAATTTTATATAAATTGCCTAAATATTTAAACGTAGCCAGAATGAGACAAAAAGATGGCAGGAAACATACATAAGTACCTAAATAACTCACGGCTTGTTCCCACGATTGGCACAAACCACAGAACGCCACCTGCTAAGATCCTTTCATACTCCTTTCGCCTCGTCCACGTTCATACATCTGGTCATACACGCACGCCGGTTGCGAATACTACGCTCCTGACCATTCAAAAGAACATCAACCATTAAGGTCAGTGTATGTCCTCGCTTTGACCACGTCTTTTCCATCGCTTTCCATCATGCGTGATCGCGATATTTTTTTTTTTGAAGATTTCTTGTAACCGGGTTTTCTTGTCTAATCCTGGCTACTGATACATAATATGTCTGTTACATTCATTTTATTATAGATATATATCTAGCAATATGTACATATTTATTACATTTCATATAATAGAGAGCTATTTTATACGCCGTAAGAAAAAGGTGCGCATCTGAGGAAAAAAAAATGCCTTACTCATTAAATGTGTCTTCTTTATGTAGTAAGGTATATTTTTCTTAAAATTTTCAGATACGCCATTTTTACTAAAAACGGCAGATATACTTTCTTTACAATATCCTCAAATACGTTATTATCAAGGAGACTTATATACCAAGCATTATAATGGATATTCTTTCGTCCAATAAGTATGGAAAAAATAGACGTATTTTAAAGCGAGCTAGAAGCTTCGAAATTTTACGAGATTTTTAGTACAAATATAGTAATTTTGAGGTAAATTGTGGTTTTTACGCCTTGTAGGCCGTTTGTCAAATCAAGTTGTTTTTTCCCATAAGTAAGTACAGCGGCGACACATTTAGCTATACATTTCCAGTATAACATGGCCTCGCTTTGTATAGATTGCCCGTACAATGTGGGATCCGCATAAACTGGTTTTGTATTGCCGTCGTGCGTAAACACGGCGGCACATGAAGCTGTACATTTCCAGTATAACTTGACCCCGCTTTGTATAGATTTCCTATACAATGAGAGATCCGCATAAACTGGTTTTGTACAGCCTTGATTGGTCGCCGTGCGTACGTAATTTTAATGGAGATTATCATATCTTCTGTGATATATGACCAATTATTTTATACATATAATTAATATATACATTAAATCGCCCATTTTACTTATAAATAACCTATTTACATACACATATATATACTTAAATATCCACCGTCATGTACCTGTATTACTCAGTATGCAACATACTATTAAAATCTCCAATTTTTTTTTAAACCGGCTTTAGTTTTAATGTTAAAAAAAAACTATCAGAATAAGTTCCTAAAATAAATGTCAGATATAGGCATAGACAATCAATTTATCCTATTGCTTACTTTTACTAATTTCTTACATTTTTATTTTAAACTACCTTCAAATAAAGAAATAATTTGAAAATGACACTTCTAACTTAAATTTTTGTAAAGTATCAAAAACATTGGCTAAATATGTTAAATTAAGGGTACTAAACACATTCGATTTAGTATTATTTTTTCGAGGGCAAAACCGACCCGATAAAACCACTATACAGGGTGTAAACGGACCCTTCACGAAGCCGTCAACCAAGCTTTCTGTACATCAAACTAAGTAACTTTAAGCAAAAATTATTGCTGGGAAACGACTTTTTTTTGGTTCGATAAATCACGTTTTGCGGTAAAACTCAATGTAGCACACTCAAAACATTGTGCTGATGGATGCTTTGAATAGTAAACGGGTCATGGAGGTAATTAAAGTTAAAACATTAAAACACAGTTTTGAGTGCGTTACATTGAGTCCTAGAGTAAAACGTGATTTTTCACCCCAAAAAAAAAAATGATGGCGTAGTTACTTAGTTTGATGTTCAGAATACTTGGTTGACGGCTTCATGAAGGGTCCGTTTACACCTTGTATACGCTTTTGCCGGCCGTCTGTGCCGAATAATGCTGACCCGAACGTGTAGTATCACATGCTTACTTAATAGAATTTTTAAGTATAAGTAAAATATAAACAGATATAAATAACAAATATATCTATAAATATCGAATTTAGGCCTATAACTGTGAAATACCGATAGACATCCAGAATTGTTAGAAAAACCTTATAAATAGCATGTTATATTATGGAAACGGTTTTTTCCTAACACGAATTACGTTATCCTCTCTTATGTTTAAGATAATCTTTGCTAGTGTGTACAGCCACGAGCACCAATATCTAAACACTTAACAACTTTTAAAAGTTGGAAATCTCTAAACAGACTTCGAACCCAAAACGGCCGGAGCAAAGACAATCTCTGCAGATGGGGGTTCATGGACGGCTCAGACCTCAAGTGCGTATGCGGCGTCTCCCCACAAACAATGGCCCACTTTCCATCTTGCCCCGCATGCCCTATCGCCTGCGCTCTTGGTGATTTATTTACTGCATCAGTGAGCGGGGTTCGCGTGGCTGAGTTTTGGGCTAAACGTATTTAAACTTTTTGCCATCGATTCGCTAAGAAGAAGAACTTTTGAAAGTGTTTTTCTCCTACAGTTCTGATTAAAATTTCATGTTGTTACGAACATAGTATTCTGGAACTCATATTTTTATGAAAAAGATCTTATCTCCAAGTTACAATCGTTATTTCTCGCGAAAATTGCTTTTAAATTTAGGAAAGTGTTTACATATTGGTGCTCGTGACTGTACTCCCTAAGTGACCGCTTTAATGAGTCTTCGCGAAGCTATCAATTTTAATGGAATATTCTGAAGGTTGATCGCATTGGTTCAATTAGTATCGTAATATCGACGTGGATTATGGTTATTTTAAAAGCAAATAACCTGTGGGATATTGTGGACGATTAATGTGCCTTTGATGGGGCAAGGCGAAGGACTCATTAAAACGGTCGGTCTATAGCGCAAGGTATGAAAAAAAGATGGATCGTAAAAGCAAGCCCAAACAAAATGTGAAGCCGTTATGTCCTCTGCGCAACATACTCGCGCACCTCGTAGCTATTCCCGCTCCTCTGCGCCAAGTACAAATTTACCCCCTCTCTTTCATCACTCTCTTTCTCCCTCTCTCTTTCTAAATAAGTGAAAAGCGTGGTGGGGCTATAGCTTAGCAGCATGGCACTGGCATAACAGCGTGGCCACTAGATAATGTGAATTTAGTATTCAGTATACATGTAAAACATCAAACGTCCATTTGTTTTTTTTTTAACGAAAAAAATTTTTATTTAGGATTTGGGAGTATGAAGAACAGCGTGTAAAGTTCTTCATCCCCCATAGAAAAGTGAGGATCCTCCGACCAGACGAGTGCTATGTCTGGTGGGCTACTGCCCGACAGTTGTTGTCGGGTTCTTCTATATAGTCTTTAAGTCGCGGATAACTTTACTTGCGCGATATAGGATTTAGGTGAATTTCGATGTTTAGTTCGTCGTCAGTGTCATAGATGGCGTTGTAGTACTTTTTGTTCTATGTTGCTGTAGTACTCTTTGTAGTGCCGCTACAAGAAGTAAACTCGCAGCTTTTTTTTTTTGTTGATGTGGGTATCATTATCTATTCGATATCGAACGAGTCTTATTAGTCGAGTAATTAGTAGACTTATTAACGAGTCTTAGTCTATCTGAAGTCGTGCTAGCTAATTTATTTTGACATTTCAATGATTGACATGACATTAATTTATTGCTTACAATATATTTTATTAAAGCTTTATGAGGTGTTCAGTAAAGTGAAGACATTTCTTAAAGGAATTATGCGATTATCTTTTGTCGAGAAATTAACAATTTAGCTTGTTTTTTTTTTTATTTATAAAGACAAGTTTTATACGATGACATGTCATTTTAAGTTGTAAGACAATAAAAAAAATTGCACCTTCTGTACATCTCTTTTAAGAACTGAAATCTTTACAAACACCCTGTATATTATAAATATGACACTTAATAAAGCAACGATTTCTTATCTCACCTTTATGTAGGAGGAACCAAATGTCAGCTAAGCTTTGAACATACATTAAGTTTTGTGTAAAATCATTTATAAAAATAATCTAGTGTATACCATAAATTATTTTTTTTAGTTTGGCTTTTCAGCGGATTTAATATTACTAATAGCTCACTCAAATATAATTTTAGTAATTCATCGTTTCATATGGCACTTAAAAATATTAAAGTCAACAATTGGCTCCCCCACCTTACTGAATAAAAACATTTACCTAATTAATTATAATAATAAATCTAAAAAAATAATATTTGTACTAAGTTGGAAGTAGGCATTTCTTTGTTATCTATCGATATAATATATATCGTCAGACTTTCAGGCCACAGATTACCTGTAACGACTGTCAAAGATCTGTCATACAGTGATCTATAAAACCGTTACAATAAGGGTGCTATTGGCTTGCTAGTCTAAAACTATTATCTTAAATTCTATGAATCCAAAAACTACATAAAAAATTGCGATTATTTTGAATAGATTGGTTTTTTTTTATAGTTAATCTAATACTATGTTTGCATTGCATCAAGCACAAAAATACTGTAGATTTTTATTTATTTTAGTTATTAGTAAGGTTTTAATGGAATCGATTTTTTCTAAATACCGAATTTCAGCGGATAATAGACTGTTTCAAAGCCTTATCTACACGAGGGATACAACTATTCAGGGTGAAATTTTCAAGTTGGCGTGGATGGCCAAATGGGCTATGAGGAATAGCGAAAAAATACTCAAATAGCTGCATCAATCCATTTTTAAAAAAGCCAATGATGCAGTATATTAAATTCGAGCTCGGGACTCCTTTGAGTATTTTTCGCTATGAAAAATTCACCCTGTATAACTATGGATTACTAACATCAAAACTTAAGTTACTTTCTTAAGGGTTCAAGCTAGCATAATACCAAGTGTAACTAAGTTTAGGTAATATTAAAATACAGATAGTTTACTGGCCATGTTTACGCATTGTTTTATTCCTATTTTTTTTAGATCTTTAGTTTGAATAAATTAATTTTACTTAGGTATTAGTAGGGCTTGTATATTCTGTTTCAACCTAAGGCTGGCTAAGGTTTATTTGCAAATGCTATTTTAACTTTTCACGGTTTAAAACTAAACTTATACTGTCACGTACGGGATATCTTCCGTGATAATTCATTACCAATTAATCAATTTATTTACCATCCACGCATTCTTCAGTCATTCCGCGATCCCGCTTGCAACAGCGTCGAAATATCGGGGGCTCAAAATAATGAATGATCACGGAAGATATCCTGTATAAGTTTTGTATTTTATTTACAAATGCGTCGAAAAACCATTGTTTTCTACGAGCGCATACTACAATTAGGAAATTGATACCACCTATCAATGTTGGAAGGCAACGGTGAAACTAAAGTCGCTAGGCAGTAGCGAAGGGTCAATTTTTGTTAGAGGTAAGCCGGAGTACATATTTTTAGTGTGATTTTATTATTTGTCTGTAGAATACTGACTGTGCCGTTTTTCAAAGCGAATCCGGTAGGAATCGAGTTGTATAAAACCTTCACCACTGGCGCTAGTGTTGCTCGTACCAAGTATTGACATTGATCGAGTATCTGTACATCGCCGTTGAAGTTCTAAAACCACGTAAGTCGAAAATAGCAAATTTACAGTAGAGTGAAAACTCTTGATAATAAAATTATACTTAAATTTTCTTCTTAAATTGTGTCAGCCCAGAACTGAGCTACTAGTTTGGCGCTTTCAGTAGTGTCCATCAGTTCCTGTAGTGAACAAACAACAGGACACGCAGGACACGATATTAAGTGTCGTTTATAGAACAGCACCACATTTACACTGCAGGGCAGTCATTAATGAATCTCCAATTGAGCAGGTTTTCCTTGCTGCGACCAATCTGGGTCCGGAGTCTATTCAAAGACTTCCAGTACAGCCATGGCAGCTTATGTCCAGGTGGGAGATTTTCAGCAGGTGGAACAAATTGGGTGCACTACCTCGCCACAGCTTTGCAGACCGCTCGCCAGAGACTGGGATGACCTAGGTAATGGTACAATACCATTTTATAATTTGGGTTCACCTCAATTTATATAGAGACGTTGCTCTTTTCTGATAGGGTAAAACAACGCGTCTTCCGATTCTCTAGCAAACGGCATCAAAATGTCAAAAATTAATTGAGTTGCGTTTTAAGTTTACGGTGTCAACTTACCTTGGCAACGTCACAAATGTCTGTCAATATTTTTCTGTTTGACGAAAAAAATGTAGTATGCGCATGAGCAGAAATAGGTGTAGTGGCTTCCTGCTACCCTGGGGACACCGCTGAGGGTCTTACGAAATACGTTAAGATGAGGTTCACAAGTTCTGTGCAGATAGCAGCGTACGTACTTAAGACTGCGCCGTCATTATATTACTTGAAAATTAGTAACTTACGATATCTTATTATTATTTACAAGCATCATTTTCTTCGTATAGTTATTTCTAATATCTAGTACACAGGAATATACGTCTATTTTTTAATATTTAGCTAATATCGTTAGCATATGTTGTGTGTACATTGAATTTAAATTAAGACCCACATTTAAACAAGCTTATAGTGAAAAACATTTTTAAAAATAAGCTTTGAAATTGGTGTGACGTCATTTTTATTTTATATTCATTTAGCAAACCCTAGAAAACAAACATACCTAGTTTGCCAGCTTCGGGAGTCCGCCATATTGGATTTAGAATGCACATTAACTCTGTACTCATAAGCTTCATTTTCGCACGACGTTCTTACAAAACCTTTGCATTTCTACAATTTACCTTAAAGAGACAAAGATAGCATTATACTTATCTTAAAATTATTTTGCGTTGTAATTTCGACCGTTAGACACTACTAATAAGAAATATTTTTGTTTGACAGCTTGATACTCCATACTTCCTGTAATGGAGTGGGGGTTTACTTTTTCTTGTACTTAAAGCTGCCTTTGCTAAGGGGTTCTGATTACGTCACATCCTTGTTTCTGTAAAGAGAGAATTAGGACTGTAAATGTAAGCTGATAAAGGCTATTTTTATTTTCTGATTTTGATTTTTAATATAAATGTTTAACTATATCTGGAAACTGTCGCAAGCGTGACTGCTGAGTATGGGGTCCTGGGTATCAAACCCACGCCGACATCACGCCTGCTATCCTCGAAGGATTAGGCAGAGGTGTACCTAATAGTAAACCCACATTTCGCGCTGGCGAAATGTGGGTTTACTCGCCCCTTATTACATGGGACTTATAGGGGGCGAGCCTATTGCCATCAACTGTACACATAGTCTCCGTGGCTGCTACTGAGAAATTTCAAATGGAAAAACCCCAATAACACTTTGCCCGACCTGGGAATCGAACCCAGGACCTCATGCTCAGCAGTCGCGCTTGCGACCACTACACCAACGAGGTAGTCGAGATTAGATGAGGATTTAATAATAGAAAAAATAAAAAATAAAGTAGCCTTTATTGCCGTTTCCTTCCTTACAATTAATAAATGCCTTGTCTGAGAGCAGCGGTGGCCAAACAGTGGCGGCCCCGGCTTACGAACAGCAAGTCGTGGGTTCGAACCCAGCCAGGCGCACTACTTTGTGTAATTTCTTTCATCACCACTGCTCTCAAAACGGTGAAGGAAAACATCGTGAGGAAACCGGCATGTCCTAGAACCAAAAATTCGAAGAGATGTGATCTACCAACCCGCACTGGGCCCGTGTGATGGATTATAGCCCATTCCCTCTCATAGAGAGGAGGCCTATGTCCCAGCAGTGGGAACACTAAAAACTAACTACTAAATTGATTTGATCAATTCTAGCTTGCATTTGGATGGTCGGCAACTGGATGTTTGTGTGGAACAGCTTGTCTGTCGACAAAAAAGATCCTCCTAAAGATCCCACAAAAAAAGAAAGAAAATAAAAAGAAAAGAAAGAAAAGATCCCCCCCCCCTCTCCCCTCCTCTAAAGATTTCCACGTATTCCTGTCTCTTGCTAAACGGGTCTATACCGGACCGGATGCAAGTTAGATTGCATTTGAATGGTCGGCAACTGGATGTTTGTGAGGAACAGCTTGTCTGTCGACAAAAAAGATCCTCCTAAAGATCCCACAAAAAAAGAAAGAAAATAAAAAGAAAAGAAAGAAAAGATCCCCCCCCCCTCTCCCCTCCTCTAAAGATTTCCACGTATTCCTGTCTCTTGCTAAACGGGTCTATACCGGACCGGATGCAAGTTAGATTGCATTTGAATGGTCGGCAACTGGATGTTTGTGAGGAACAGCTTGTCTGTCGACAAAAAAGATCCTCCTAAAGATCCCACAAAAAATGAAAGGAGAAAAAAAAAAAAAAAAAAAAAAGAGAAAAGATCCCCCCTCTCTAAAGATTTCCACGTATTCCTGTCTCTTGCTGGTCCATACCGGACCGGATGCAAGTTAGATTGCATTTGAATGGTCGGCAACTGGATCTTAGTGTGGAACAGCTTGTCTGTCGACAAAAAAGATCCTCCTAAACATCCCACAAAAAAAGAAAGAAAAGAAAAAAAAAAAGAAAGAAAAGAAAAGATCCCCCCCCCTCTTCCCTCCTCTAAAGATTTCCACGTATTCCTGTCTCTTGCTAAACGGGTCCACACCGGACCAGCTTTTTCTTGAGGTCATCTTCCCATCTTTTGATTTGTCTGCCTCTATTTCTTTTGCTATATCTTGGATACCATTCTGTTACTAACTTAGTCCATCATGGAATACTTACAAGTAAATAGGAGCGCCCTCCGTATTTACTCTTCGTCCTCTTGCTAGGTGTCCTGAGTCGGAAGGTACAGCGTTGCCTGTCGATGTACACCTGTAATGCAAGAGAAAAATATACAACATGTAACATAATTAACGCACATCCTGAAATTAGTTTGTTCAGAATCGTTTACTGAATCGATTTCTATAATTTTTATTATAGGTATTTTTTTTTCCAAAAATAATTAAAACTACGTAAATTACAGTAAAAACTCGTTAACGCGTTTCGAACGCGAGCGAATACCTACTAGGCTGACAAGACCCTCATACCTACGTGTGCGACTGTCTGCGTTCGTGGATTTGTACTGTGACCACAACATTCTTCCGGAATTAGTATAACTAAATCAATCAATAATCAATGCTCATATATGTTTAACTAAAAATTCAGTGTATGTATTATGATTATAACATAATATACTAATTGGGGTGTCTGAGGGTGTGCGTTAATTACGTTACATGTTGTATATACAAGGTGTAAACGGACCCTTCATGAAGTCGTCAACCAACCATTCTGTACATGTAACTAAGTAACTCGACGCGAAAATTATTGCTGGATAACGACTTTTTTCGGGATAAAAAATCAGTGTAACACACTCAAAACATTGTGGTAGATTTTTACATCTAGGGACGAGCCAAGGAACTTGTCTAGGCTACGGAAGTTGAAACTAGGGATGATTTATTCCAACGCATTGAGGCGGCCTTCATGACCATCAAAGGGGTCAGAAATAATATGTCGCACGTGCATACGTAATAGTGGCGGAGAATTTGAACAAGATTTGTAATTAGGTATTTTTTAAATAAATTATTATTTTTAATTTTCTTTTTCATTTCAAGTTCGAGGAAAGTTAGAACCTTATGTAAAAAAGAGATAAGAGACTGCGTAAGAGTGAGATAATAGTATCTACCTACTTACAGCATGTTATTTATGCGAAAACTAGTGTTTTATCCTGAACATGGAGTAGCTTGATGGTGCGTCTCAATACACAAATTTAACGAATTAGCGAAGTTATTAAAAGATTTTTTTAGCATATTGCATATCGTTGGAAAGAGGACAGACTAGAGAACTGTTTAAAAGAATTCGAAGATCTCGATCACATTTAGTTTTTTTTTTTTTTAGCTGTTTAAAGTTGAGTTTTAAGTTTATTATTTCTTTTTCCAAAATCTTTGTAAGTTTAAAAAAAAAAAACTAGATGTTACTAGCGAGTAGTTTTGAATTTGATAGAACCATACAACAGTATGTATAAAAATTAAAATGTAATTTAAGGATTTTACTAATAAGTTTTTTTTTTTTAAATTTAAGCTTTAATGCTAAGTTTGGGAATTTTTCAAAATAAAAATTAGAAAAACCGAATAAAAAAACCGGCGAGGCCAAGAGTGAGTTCTTGGGGCTGAAGAGATAGCAAATGACTTCTCCATTCGGTCAATTCAATTTGGCAAACGATGCACCAAACAGCCTGTATATCCCACTGGCCCAAGCTGCGATTACTAATAACAGGGTGTCAGATGATCCATGCAAATAAATAAAATTAAAGTGTCTGTTTGTAATTTCAAAATAACAGACCTTTACTGAATGCATATGAAAGTATATAGGGTGACTGGTAATTAGTGACCGATACTTAAACACGTGATTGTACTCATGATAACAAACAACTTTCGCAAAGAAAATTTTTATTTTATACACTCTTTTATATATATAACACAACAGCCGTATGAAATTCGCACGCGCACGCCTGTGACCTATCAGCTGTTAGCCGTTTCAAAAAATTATATTTTGGGAAAGTTGTTTGTTATCATTAGTACAATCAAGTGTTTAAATATCGGTCACTAATTACCAGTCACCCTATATACGGTACTTATAAAAACAGCAATTTTAATTTGTGTCTGTCTGTCTGTTTGTTCCGGCTAATCTCCGAAACGGCTGAACCGAATTTGACGGGAGTTTTACTGGCATAATGGCAGATAGGCAGATGTCATAAGGAAAAACTGAGGCTACTTTTATTTTGCAAAATGGATTAGGGTTCCGTGAAATATGTTAAAAATAGAGAAGTAATATTTTTATAATAATTTTACGCGAACGAAGGTCACTGGCAACAGTTAGTTTGACAATAAAATAGATAACTGTCCTTTTCCGTTATAACTCATGTCTAGCTTTTCACCAACTGTATTGGGGTCGGCTTCCAGTCTAACGGAATGCAGCTGAATACCAGTATTATACATGGAGCGACTGCCTATCTGACCTCCACAACCCAGTTAGTACTGGGTAATACGATACCCTTTGGTAAGACTGGTTGTCGAGATCTACAAATGACAGCCAAGACAACTGGCTTAACGTGGTTTCCGAGACACATGTCGCTCGGGATTGACTTTGACCTTTGGCTTTTGACCTTGACTTCGTCTCTGCACTCACCAGGGTACCGGTGCGCGTCGCTGGGGTCGGGGTGGTCGGGGTCTGGCGGCGGCGCCCTGGTGAGGGCCTCGTCCCCGCCCGGCAGGCAGGTCTCGACCATAGCCTCGAGGCAGTTCACGAACAGCTCGCTGCTCTCTGCTGTGCATTGGTTCTGGATGGAAAAAAATGGTATTTATTCATTTCCAAAAAGGAGTTTAACGGGTGCGCTACTCTTGTTCGGTTAGGAGGACCCTTTTAGGTCATAAATATTATGGACTAGTAAAGAAGGGTACTCATTAGCGAGCTGAATCCGTCTAGTGTGTCGGCTACAGTTTAGGCTCATGACGTCTCCCGAACACTTTCACCGCGCGTACTCATTTTGCGAGCTGTAACTGTAACCAAACAGATACAGTAACGAGGTTCTAGTGTGTACGAGAAGGCCACATCACTGTAATCGTAATGGCAAGTCAGATCAGTCCGCAGTTTTGGTTTGTAACTCCACGATGTCGGACGAAGTGGTTCTCACTTGTGCTGCATATTTGATGGTTCGCAGCGGCTTGCAACAACCTCCGCTCTTGACGTCCACGAGCGCACTGCGAGCGCCCTTTGATTCGCGGCAAAAACCGACAATCGTCGGCTCGCTGCGAGTCGCTCATGCAGCGCTCGTTGCAGGCTCGCGAACCACGTCCACACTATATTTTTGGTAACAGTTCACGCAGCGGTTACAGTTACGGCTCGCTAATGAGTACCCGGCTTTGTAGTACAAACCTTAGTGAATGGTCCAGCGAATCTCCACAGACCGCCGAAGCCGCAACTCTGCATGTAATGCAACTGTTGTTGGCTCGCATCTTCGCTGGCTATCATGTTCTGAGAAGAAACGAGATAGTATAATAAATCATCATCTGCCTCGCCTTTTCTTAATGGTGTCGGCTTCCAGTCTAACCGGATGCAGCTGAATAATAGTATTTTACATGAAGCGACTGTCTATCTGACTGACTGTCAGCACTAGGTCATACGATGCCCTTTGGTAAGGATGATTGTCACTTTCGAGCCACTGAATACCTGTAATGGGTATGACGCAAAATGTGCAGTTCACAAAATAGTATTTATCAAAATGAGCACTTATTAATATATTTGACGGCACGGTTGGCGCAGTGGCTGAGCGATTGACTGCTGCGCTTCGTGTCGCGTGTTCGATTCCCACACGGAACAAATATTTGTATAGCCTACAGGTAGTTGTTCCGGGTCTGGCTGTTTGTGTATGTGAGCTTAAATGTTTGTAAACGCACCCACGATACAGGAGAAATTCTTAGTGTGGGGCAACATTTTATAAAAAAAATAAAATATATATATATTCTAGTCCACCAAGTCAGTGCCAGTAATATTGCCAAATTAATTAAAACAGATAAATATTTGACAGCTATTTGCGAAGTTGCCAACTCTTTGGATGAACGCTCTTAACTAAAATGCGATTGGAGGATAATTGTATTTTCGATTCAAAAATCAACGTATCTACGTTACGTTCACACCGTTCGTGTGTGTGTGTTCGTGCTAGGGCCTCTGTGCACAACACACTTTTTAAATGTGTTTAAATATATCTACCTGTATAATACTCTGCACCGCGCTCAGTATCAGCTGGTCGTGGCAATGCATCAGCACGTGGTTGATCTTCATGTCTAGTAGACTGTGACTGTTGGTGGAAAGGACATTGATAAGGTATGCAGAAGAATTTGAAAAACATATTAACATCACGACGGTAATCAGCAAGATGCACAGCACAAAAAAAAATTAAGTGTAAAAAAACCAAACACTCAAAATATGAGCACCTTGAACAGCTATGCCTATCAGTGGCGAAGGTTTCATACAGCTCGATTCCTACCCGATTCCCTTTGATAAATGGTACAGTCAGTATTCTACAGACAAATAATATTATCGCATTAAAGATATATGAGAGCAGCGGTGGCCCAGTGGTGGAGACCCCGACTTACGAACAGTAAGTCGTGGGTTCGAACCCAGCCAGGCGCATTACTTTGTGTAAGTTATTTTCATCACCACTGCTCGCAAAACGGTGAAGGAAAACATCGTGAGGTAACCGGCATGTCGTAGAACCAAAAATTCAAAGACATGTGACATCTAGCAACCCGCACTGGGCCCGCGTGGTGGATTATAGCCCATTCCCTCTCATAGAGAGGAGGCCTGCGTCCCAGCACTGGGAACATTAATAGGCTGATTATGCTATGCTATGCTAAAGATATATACTCCGGCTAACTTCCCATAAAAATTGATCCTTCGCTACTGATGCCTAACAATGTTATAATTAAGCTTTATGAGGTGATTGACTACTACACTGCGTTGGATTCCCCCACGGAACATAAAAAAATGTATGGCCAACAGGTAGGTGTTCCGGGTCTGGCTGTTTGTGTATGTGAGTTTAAATGTTTGTAAACGCACCCACGATACAGGAGAAATTCCTAGTGGGGCAACGGATTTTAAAAACAAAAAAAAAATCTAAACCTCATACTTACAACAGAAAAAACTTATGATTTTGAATTATAACAATATTATTTGAATTTGAATTTTAATATATTTGAATTTTGAATTATAAAATATAATATAATTTGACTCGGTTTAAATTGACAATTATGATTCAGTTAAAAATATTGAATTTCTCAGTAGCAGTCACTGAGCCTGCATTTGTGCCTGGTTGATGGCAATAGGCTCGCCCCCCCATTTACATGGGACTTAAAACATAACTGGCAAAATGTGGGTGCACTATTAGGTACACCTCTGCCTAACCCTTCGGGGATTAGAGGCGTGATGTTATGTTAAAAACATGAATAAGTAATAGCTGTTTTGACAAGGAAAGAAAAATTCGAGTGCGAGCAGGGTTTGAACCTGCGACCTTCCGATTCAGTACACCGGATGTCTTAACAAATTAGATTAGTTAGATTGTCTAATTGGTTAAGACATCCGGTGCACTCGAATTTTTCGTTCCATGTCAAAACAGCTATAGTTCCCTACGCAGGGTTTGCGTATAAAAATATTAAAAAATGAATAAGTAATACTTACATAACTGGGAATACTTTAGGGAACACAACCGATCCCTCTGCCAAGTACTGGTATAGTATTCTTATCTCATCCTCATCTGAAACAAAAACATAAGTCACGTCACATGAAATTATCCCTTATATGCTTTACAGGGTGTAAGGGACAGCCCTCTACAAACTGACAGGGTGCATTAAGCTCCTTATTTTGAATCATATTCGACCGGAATTTGTTCGTTTCCTGCCTAGCTACAGAGTTCATCGAACTCGTCGTCGCGCATGCCGTTCACTACGTCCGTTTTGCCACGGTAACGATACATTGCGTATGAGGAAATAAAACTAATCAAATTTATTGGGTTCCCACAACATTCCTGAAATAACTTCTTGTACCGGTCATCTTAGTATGATATACTGAATTCACCCCATCAGTTTGTGGAGGGCTGTCCCTTACATGAGTTCTATTATAATCGTTATACGTATGATTCTATCAATATATGAGCAATTTCTCGCGCACTGACGGGTCGAGCGGATATAGTTTTCAAAAAATAAAAACACGCCACACTGTCATCTCATGCACGCTATTCTGGACTCTATTACAGTTGCGATTCAGTTGATAATAGATCTACTTGAGCACTGACGAGTCGAGCAGACTGTTGCTCGCCGGGCTGCTCGTGTGTCTGTTGATGTTCGCTGTAACACTCACCTGTGTTGTACTTGACGAGCGTAGGAAGCACGGTAAGCACGAGTGCTTACGTGGTAAAGTCAGAGAGCACTGACGGGTCGAGCATATTGTTGCTCTTAGTGCTCCTCGTGTGTCTGTTGATGCTCGCTGTAACACTCACCTGTGGTGTACTTGACAAGCGTAGCAAGCACGGTGAGCACGAGTGCTTGCGTGGTAAAGTCCGAGAGCACTGACGGGTCGAGCAGATTGTTGCTCTTAGGGCTCCTCGTGTGTCTGTTGATGCTCGCTTTAACACTCACCTGTGGTGTACTTGACGAGCGTAGCAAGCACGGTAAGCACGAGTGCTTGTGTGGTAAAGTCGGAGAGCACTGACGGGTCGAGCAGACTGTTGCTCTCAGGGCTGCTCGTGTCTTTGTCGGTTGACGCTTGCTGTTAAAATAATGATAAACACATTTTAGTTAAAGCGAGCCCAAATTCACAAATAAAACTTATTTAGTGTTTTACACCTCTTTCAGCCATTCTTCCGTTCATCCATGTAGCCAGTCGTTCGTTCGTGGAAACGCCAGGGTAGCCCCCGAAATTCAAATTTTCTTACGTATTTTTCAATTTGCAGGTCAGTGTGAGGGGGGTTACTATGACGTCTTAAAGCCAATTCCAGTGTGAGAAAGAGACAGAGCTATACAGGTCATCTAGCGCCATCCCCTTTCCCACACTGGAATTACTCCTGACGGTTGTATGTTGATGAAAATATGATTCGCGTCCGTAACACGTATAAGCATAAGCATAGCATAATCAGCCTATTAATGTTCCCACTGCTGGGACGCAGGCCTCCTCTCTATGAGAGGGAATGGGCTATAATCCACCACGCGGGCCCTGTGCGGGTTGGTAGATGTCACATGTCTTCGAATTTTTGGTTCTAGGACATGCCGGTTTCCTCACGATGTTTCCCTTCACCGTTTTGAGAGCAGTGGTGATGAAATAACTTACACAAAGAAATGCGCCTGGCTGGGTTCGAACTCACGACTTACTGCTCGTAAGTCGGGGTCTCCACCACTGGGCCACCGCTACTCTCAGTCGGGGTCTCCACCACTGGGCCACCGCTACTGTCAGTCGGGTCTCCACCACTGGGCCACCGCTACTCTCAGTCGGGTCTCCACCACTGGGCCACCGCTACTCTCAGTCGGGGTCTCCACCACTGGGCCACCGCTACTCTCAGTCGGGGTCTCCACCACTGGGCCACCGCTACTCTCAGTCGGGGTCTCCACCACTGGGCCACCGCTACTCTCAGTCGGGGTCTCCACCACTGGGCCACCGCTACTGTCAGTCGGGTCTCCACCACTGGGCCACCGCTACTCTCAGTCGGGGTCTCCACCACTGGGCCACCGCTACTCTCAGTCGGGTCTCCACCACTGGGCCACCGCTACTCTCAGTCGGGGTCTCCACCACTGGGCCACCGCTACTCTCAGTCGGGGTCTCCACCACTGGGCCACCGCTACTCTCAGTCGGGGTCTCCACCACTGGGCCACCGCTACTCTCAGTCGGGTCTCCACCACTGGGCCACCGCTACTCTCAGTCGGGTCTCCACCACTGGGCCACCGCTACTCTCAGTCGGGGTCTCCACCACTGGGCCACCGCTACTCTCAGTCGGGGTCTCCACCACTGGGCCACCGCTACTCTCAGTCGGGTCTCCACCACTGGGCCACCGCTACTCTCAGTCGGGTCTCCACCACTGGGCCACCGCTACTCTCAGTCGGGGTCTCCACCACTGGGCCACCGCTACTCTCCGTCGGGGTCTCCACCACTGGGCCACCGCAACCACTACGCCACCGCGTTACACGTATGTAGAATCATAATCATTAAAATCACCAATGCAACCCTCCAAGTTCATTTAACCCCATTGAATGTCTTTTTGATGAAATAGACATTGAATAAGATTAAATGAACTAAGAGGGTTGTATTGAAGATTTCAATGATTATAATTCTGTAAATACATACGTGTTACGGACGCGAATCATCATCATCATCATTTCAGCCGAAAGACGTCCACTGCTGGACACAGCGCATAGGCCTCCCCCAAGTGTCGCCACATTGACCGGTCCCGTGCGACCCGCATCCAGCGGATCCCTGCAACCTTCACCAGGTCATCGGACCACCTTGTGGGAGGCCTACCAACGCAACGTCTTCCGGTTCGCGGTCGTCACTCCAGAACTTTTCGGCACCATCGGCCATCGGGACCCGAATCATATTTAACAAATTACAAAAAAAGGTAATTGAATTTCGTGGATTACCTTGGCGTTTCCACCTTAATTCACTAATGCAACTGTCAACTCACTTATTCAGTTATTAATTCAATTTGCTTAATCAGTCACTCACAAAACAGAGGGTTTCAAATATAAATTGTTAATGAAGCCAAATACTGAGTCGATATAATTTGTTAAGAAGTCTATCCATACCTTAGTAGAAGTCTCCGGATAATCGCTGTCTCCTGATTTCGTGGAAGAAGGCCTCTCGGCGTCATCCATGCTGCCTGGAGAACCACGACCGTCGTCTTCAACCATCTGATAAGAGGAAATTAAAATTGATTTCGTACTCTTCTCAGCAGTCACAAGTTGCCGAAGGAAAACCTGTTCTGGGAGATTCATAGATGACTCTGCCCTGGAGTGTAAATGTGGTGCTGCCCCACAAACGAAGGTACACTTGATATCGTGTCCTACCTGTCCTGTTGCTTACACATCACAGGCGCTGATGGACGCTACTGAAAGTGCCAAACTCGTCGCCAAAGAAGATAAATGGTAAAAATTAAATTTAAAATTTAAAAAACCCCTATCGCAACAAAGAAAAGCGAACAAACATTTGAAAAGTCAATAAAATGGCTGAGCAGGTTTTGATAAAACATGTCTAATTGTAATATACACATCATGCCCTTTAATTTGATGCCCAACTTGGGTACATTTGAAAATATTCGATTATTCATCACCACTTTCATCCCCCATATCTAGTAAATGGCTGCACCGATTTTGATAAAACCTATCTAAGAACTATCGCCAAGAAACTAGCTTTCAAATAAAAAAAACTGCTTCTAAATCGATTCACTCGTTTAAGAGCTAGGGTGCTAGAGATGAACACACACACATTGCGGTCAAACTTATACCACCCCTCTTTTTGCGACGGGAGTTAAAAAAGAAGACGAAGAACATAAGCTGAAATTCTTATTATAGCTAGATATTTTTACATTTTTGCATTTCCATACCAGTTAGGGGAGAAATTAAGACTTAACTAAATTAATTGCACTTATTACTCACATCAAATCCACTTTCAACATCCACCTGTTCCCTCGCCGACTCGCCGGTAGCTCCATGCTGCATGCTATGAGCTCTGCCTTCACTGTCCTGTACGTCAGCGTGAAGATGTTAGTACATGTGTGTAATAGAAGAGGGACATTTACAGGGACAAGGAGGGGTGTGGTCTTGAAGTTTTGTGGCGAAACAATTATGAAATATTAAAAATACGATGGGTGACTGAGGATGGACAGCGCCGCCGAGGCCGGCCCTGAAAACGGTGGCGAGATGATTTAGACGCGCATCAGAAAGGCTGGTTCGAGGTGGCACAGGAGAAGAGTACCTGGAAGGATATGGGGGAAGCCTTTGCCCAGCAGTGGGACAAACAAGGTTAAAAAAATAAAATTGGGTCAGTTGCTCAAACTTGGAAGATGAATAAGATAATTTCTAAATTCTTTTTACAGACTAGGCTTGCGTGGTGGATTAGGGTCTGGCAGCAAAGAATCGCCTTTTTCCATGGTTCCATCCTTTTTTGTCGCTCAGAACCGTAATTTGCTAGAGCGAGTAAAGTGTGCTGCTGCCGATCGCACCGTCGATGCTGCCGTGTGCGTTAGCATTTCCGCCGAAGAGTGCGATTATATGCTTGTAGCTCACCCCCTCACACAGAGGAGAGGTCTGAGTATCTGCAGATGGGTTATAGGCTATCCTTTTCCAAGTTTGAGGGTCCTTGCAAAAGTCGGAGGTCATTTCTTCATGCTGAAAACGCCTTGGTTTTCAACGAGTTACCATTGTGTCGCCCACAATAGTGAGTTGAAGTTGCAGGTAAGTCTTTTGGGAAGCTGTTTTGTTTATTGCCAAGTAAAGCAATATCTGCAAGGTCTAACGATCTGAATAGCCTTGCTTTTGGTCTCAACTCGCCTAATGTGAAGCGATGATGCGGCCTAGGGTGGAGCACGCTTGCAAGAAAAAATCGATTCACTTGAACTTTGAAGAGATCCAGATTAAAATGATCAGGGAAAGCCAGCAGTGAATTCCACAGACTGGCGGTTCGCACAATAAATGTAGAAACATAGCGTTTTGTTCGGGTGCTAAATAGACTTGGCTCCATTTCCTGAAATACAAGACTTCTTAGTTCAGCTTTTAATCCTTTCAGCCTATTGCAGTTCTGGGTAAAGGCGTCTCCCAAGGTACACTGCAACACCCGGTTCTGAGTCTTCCACATTCTCGGTCTTTGAGATATACCTAACTTCGTTGAGGAGTATTCACACATTTTGACAGTCTATTAGCCCTTGTTATTTGAAGGATCCGAACAAAAGACTATCTCTATTGGGTCCGTCGAACTACCGTGTTGGCTTCGTTCGTGGACATGAGTGTGGTACATTAAATGTTTTAATAGGATAATGGGTATCGGAGACAACTAAAGTTTGGTCAATATATTTCCACTAAAAAAAAATCATAGAACTATGAAAAAGACAAGACTTGCACGCGTAGCATGACCACTGTAGAAACGGGTTTTGTCGACGGGAGAATCGACAAAATGACAGAACAACAAAAGAAATCCGTCTTCTGTCACGTGCAAGAAAAATGAGAAAAGTAAATAAAGTTACGAAGACACGTTGAAACTTCAAGACCACACATTACGACAAATATATTGGACGTGGGGTGAAAGACATAATAAAAACGGACATCAGGGTAATATTCGGAAGCAACTATATATCGTTTAAAAAACTATATATTTTTAACTATTTTGTATCTTTATAGTTATTTTTAAATCAGCTAAATCTAGAAGCGCGTTGTGTGTTAGACTTGATGTCTCGTGGCTATTGTGGCGAAGTGTCCGGTTAGACTCGAGTAGAGAAATCGATTTCTTTAGCTGTGGTGCTTAAGTGATAAGTCTTTTGTTACAGTGCCAAAACGAAGTAATTTTTTCAGTATTGAACGCATTACTTTTTTGACTTTAGAATTTATCAGTATTGAACGTATTACTTTTTTGACTTTAGAATTTATTTTTACTTTTCCCATTTGAAATCGGCTTCCAGACTAACTAGAACCGTCTGAATACCAATGTTTTATACAGATATGAATGGCAGATGTCAGCCGAGTCGACCCCGTACGAAGATCTTTAATAGTAAAGGTTCGGTCAAAACATCATCATCTGCTTAGCCTTTTCCCAACTATGCTGGGGTCGGCTTTGAGTCTTACCAAACGCAACTGAATACCAGTATTTTAAATGGAGCGACTGCCTATCTGACGTCCACAATAGGATAGGCCCTTGGTGAGACTGGTTGTCAGACTTTCGGCCCACTGACTACTTTACGACTGTCAAAGATCTATAAGTGACAGCCTGGACTAACGGCTTAAAGTGTTTTCTGAGGCACGGAGGAAACTCGGTATGTAATGGGTGGTCACCTATCCACAGACCAACGACGAATGATCCGAGCGGCTGTTAATTTTTAGCCACGAGCTCCTCCAGATGAGAACATGTTCAATACTGAAAATAAGATATTTCATCCGAGCCCGAAGCAAAAGATAGTAGGTAGCTTCATTATATTTTTGTGCTTGTGATTCGTGTTTTGTATCAAACTCATACTACAGTGTATATCGTGTAGCTATGAGTGTAAACTTCTTTAGATACCCGAATAAATTTTGATTGAAAGTTATGTATTTGAAGTCAGTAGAATTGTTTTAGTTGAGTTTTCATAATTTAACTGTTTATTGTTTAAATGTTTTGAATTGTCTTCGTCTATGGTAAAATTGTGAGAAGAAAATCTTGGAAAAATTATTTATCGTATTTTTGTGAAACGGTCTGATTGATTTTACCCGGCAATATTGTAGTATCCAGGGTGGTAGGGACACCGACACTAAAACGATTACCACGTATTCAGTACAACATCATTCTGAACCAACATAGAAATTTTTCGTCGGTTACTAAAAAAAACAGCGGATTCCTATAAAACTGCAATACCTACACGGTGACAAAATATATGGAACAGCTGATTTAAAAAAAAAAAAACCGCAGACATTTTTTTATGTGGGTGCGTTCAGAATGATGTACTGAAATATGTCGTAACCGTTTTAGCGTTGGTGTCCCTACCATCTTGTATGAATATGAGTTTCAATTTAAATATAAAACATGTCCAGGTCCACTGTTTGTTCATCCAGTTAGAAAAAATACATTTTAACGTTGATTTCTGGAAAGCTTGTTTTTTTCTTATTTATCTGTAACAATTCTTCTCATAATATTACCATTGATAACAAAACTAGGTTGTTAAGTTAATAGCCAATTATTAAGGGTAAACCATGCAGGTTTCAAATTTTGAATAATTTTAAATTACCGGGAATTTGGGATTTTCTAATGGACACTATAATAATTTAAAGGGTCACAGTATTTTGGGGTTAAAGGGTAAAATAACGTTTTGTGATAAAATATAACGCAATTTGTAAAAAAAAAATGTCAAAAATTTAAATTATTATTAAATATTAATTACTTTGAAAGTTTTAATTTAAAGAAAGGAATAGATACGTAAAGCTACTCCTTGTTTTTAAATCAATTTCAACATGAATGTTTGGAAAAAACACTTAGATACTCGACGTTAAAAAAAACCCGATATTTATCACAAAACGTTATTAGGAATTCATCACAAAATAACGTTAGAAAAAACGTCGTTACTCTTGGCGGGCCGATGGTATCTTTCGAAGTAGGTACAGAGAACGATCTCTGCGTCTTGAAAAGCATTCTAGCTGATGTCTATTGAGGTAAGCAGTGCACAAGCATGTTGATACAGATACACAGTTATTTACACAAATGTAAAACCGTTATGAGAAATAACGATATTGATAATAACGTGGTAAATGAAACAACGAGTTAAATAACGATGTTGTTCAAAAAGTTATTGTATCGTTTTAAAAAGTAATGGTTGAAGTTGCGTAAATAATTGATAGGAAAGAGTGACGTTTTGCGTTATATTCGTTTTGTATCAATTACATTTTCCCAAAACGTTTATCATTTATACGAGATAGGGAGAAAATATTTCAAGATTTGTCATGATGTATGTTTTTAGTAATTTATACGCCAAAGTAAACGAAATAGAAGAAAACATGATATTCAAAAATAACGGTTACGGATATAACGCAATACAGCGAGCGGGTTGTGGACATAATCAGTTAACAATACGAACGATACAATGTAACCAAATCCGTAGGAGCGTGTAAAAAGACAACAGTGACATATGAGTACGTACGTGGACTAACTGGAAGATAAGTACAGAATTAGTTTGGTTTGGCGGGTTGAAGAGGGGGATAATATCCGTTTATGAGTGTTGCTAGTTGTTTTTCAAAGTTTGAATTTGTCGAGGACATCGGCGTGCTAATATTGTTATGTTTCAATAACTCGATTCACGCAGTGAGTGAGGGTCTAACTTGAAGACAGCCGAAGATACTTGGAAAGAGGAGTGGACTACCTTCAGCTTTGGTATGTGGGTATTTGTCTGACAGACGATGATTACTGATCAATGTTGATATTTTTCACAATTTGAAAAACGGCAAACATTCTTTAGCAATGCATAGAGCTCAAAGCAAATGATTAAATGAAAAGACTCTTTAGTCTTCTTTAAAGAGAGACGAAAGAAAGAGAGAAAGAAATATAATAATTTCAATGATATATTTGGAAACTTGAAAACCCATCCTGTCTGGATTTTATCGGTTTTTTTTAAAAATACATTTATTAAAATTTGTATTTTTATTTGTCATTTAAAACGCTCAATTGGTAGAATATTTTGAAACACACCTCTTCAATCCGCCACAAGAAAAGGAAGTAGAACAAAACATAAGTATAATTACTAATTACATTACTATCAATGACTGCATGAATCAACGTAACGATTGATTTTCGTTTGTGTTGAGCTTCTAGTACTGAATGACCAACATGTATTTATAGACCTTGAGCCCAATGGGGTTTCCCAGACAATACAATGAATTTTCCATGCAAAGTTTTACCCCCTATTTTACTCCACTAGGGGATGATTTTTTAAAATCGTTCTTTTTGTCACTTTAGAAACTCCTGTAGAAAATTTCACGCATCTTGAGCCAGCTGTTTATTCTGTCCGTTATCAGTCAGTGAATTGTTTGTATGTTTAGAATAATCTGTTTTTTTTTTCCTTTAGTCGTATCGATGACTCAGATATTTTCTGACCAGTATGTAGCGACATGAACAGCTATCGTCTGCCTCATTCAAGCCCTGGACCCGTATTCATAAATACTGCGATTCGACAAGTCGTATGTCTATCTACTTTGGCGTAACGAAAGAGAGCGAGATAGACATACGAATGTCCGAATCGAAATCAAATCGAAGCATTTGTGATACGGAGGCTGGTCGGTTTCCTATTTTCCTAAGATATGTCAAAATTAATCGAAACTTACTTTGGTCATTGTGTACTATAGCAAACTGATGAAAATACTTGCAGAATGTCTTGTCTGATGTTTTATTATCTGCCCGTGGCGGAGCTCACAAGGACGGCTCTTTTTTACATATTTTTAGCTACCTGTTTTTCAGATAAATTGTTTTAAAATGGAATTTATTTACTGGAAACATATGAACTTACCAAAGGACACCTTTCTAAAGTATTTTCATCACAACACATGATAATTTTCGTTCTGTCATGATAGTAGAATGTCACTTAACACAAAAGCTTCTCATACTCTCAAATGAAATGCTAATAAGCCAATCGGTCATCTGTTTGGGAAAGACTATCTTCATAAGGTGCTCTTCGGGAATGTGTGGAGATAAGAGCAGGCTTTTGTAAAAGTTTTTCTTGGGTTGAGTGCTTTTTCACTATTATTTTTTTTTTACTGCAGAGGAATACTATAATTTATTTGATCCTTTTGTAGGTCGACGTTGATATACACGTTGGTAAGGTCATCATGATACACACTTTAACCATGGGCTTGGTTATATTATTTTCTCGTAGTTATTTAGAAGAACCTTTTGTGAAATTACAAATTATAAAACGTTTGGACGTTAAACGTTAAAATTAACGTTGTGTCGTTGCCATTTTCGTTGCTTTTTAAATTTTCGTTTAACCGATGGCGATGCTAAAATATACATTCCTTCATCTTTTAAAAAATAGGATTGTGTGAGAGTTTTCTTCCCTATAATACTACACTTACTAATAATAATTAGTCGTTTTACATGCGTTTCAAACGCCTTGTTCATTTTAAACTTTCCCAAACCAGATGTATAATAATAAAATTATAAATAAATCCTGATTCTGCCATTCCTTGTCTAAACACCGACATACAATATTCTATTGAATCTATTGCACCACCTTTTTTACCACCAGAATGCCTGAGGGATATTTCTCGACGGCATGTCAAGCCAACTCAGATGCCCATGGGCGGCATAAAAACTCCAACACCAGGTTAGGCATTAACCACACGATAAAGAAAAACAACCACTTTTTTATGCAGAAGCACAAGTCTTTGGGGTAATTTAAACATCCACTCTGGAATCTATGGAATATGCCTGTAATTTTTTCTTCACTTAAATCAATAAAATACAGGTTGTAAGGGACAGCCCTCCACAAAATGACAGGGTGCATTCAGCACCTTATTTTGGATCATATCCCACCGGAATTTTTGTTCAGATTTTTTTTCAGTTATTATTCCTTTATTTCAATGTAAAATTACATTACCTGTACGCAGAACTCCATTTATGTAAATAATACGGCTAAAATAAAAAATGCAACAATGGATGTTGAAATACTCTAACGAACGACGCGTGAAATCAGTTGTTCACTTCCTGCTTAGCTACAGAGTTCACAGAACTAGACGTCGCGCTTGCCGTTTGCTACGTGCGTATTGCCGTAGACAGATCTAAGTACACATTTACGCCCGAGAAACAAGCGGAGCGGCGCGCGACCCTATGACGAGTTACGTGCGCTCGCTAGCGCGACAGCTGAGTGACTGCGGTCATGAGTCATCGTTCGTTGCACGCGCGTAGCGTATGACCGCGAGTGACCGCCCGGCCGTCAGTTGTTAGCGCGCATTAGGGTGAAATGATCTTGTGGGAAATAGTCGATTTTCTTCAAAAAAAAAAGGTTGGTTTTTTCATAGATTTTACGTTCTATAAGTGAAACCAAACGGAACGTTTCAAGGCTAACGGTGTTTACACTAACACCCTGTATAAGAAGATTTGACAGCCGATTTACAACTTTTCAAACGCTTGTTTGGTGGACAGTGGTGCAATAAACTCTTATATAGTAATAAAATAATAAGTAATAACTACAATAATATAATAATGATATTACCTGATGCGGTATGGTGACTAGATGGGGACTGTGGCCTCCGCTGCTGGATTGTAATGTTGGTGATTTACCTGTCAACATTATTAGAGTATAGAGCCGAGGAAAATACTTAAAATACTTCCTTCTTCTTCATCTAATACACCAAGATCACATGACTGCAAGACCTACGTCATTTTATAAAAGCTGGTAGTTTTCTGTGGATAACGAACAATTGGATATTAATTATTTTTTTCCTTTATTTATATTTTTACAAATCATTTACATTTTTAAATATTCATTAGAAAAAAACAACATAAAAAATATTTAAAATATAAAAAAATTGTAGCTCACCGGTATCGGGAACAGGGTCTAAGCTACTTATTATTTATATTTTTTTATTTTTTATAAATTGTTTTGTTTATTGCTAACTGTGGAGGCTTATAAATAAATGGCTTGTCGTTGTTTGCCTCGCTATATTTTTTTAAATTGTTAGCTGTAAGCCATTCAAACACAATAAAATTAAATAAATAAATTATGGAAAGTCGGTGGTGGCAGTGGCTTTGGCAGATATCAGGTTACGAAGGTGTGCTAAATAGCTGTTAAGTTACGTCATAACATAAAGCGTGATTTTTTTATATTACATAAGGTCTAGTATATTAATTCACCTTCTCCACTGCCAGACACTTTGTGTGGTGGAAAACACCTGCCAGACCCCTTTAAAGTATGTTAAATTGTGAGTGAACTTAGATCCCTAATATCTTTAAGTTTAACTTTCAAAATGATAACATTTTGATAATTTTAACTTACCGCCATGTGCAGAAGATATAGCTACTTGATCCAGAACGTCCCAGGATTTCTGTCGCCGACTGTGGCACGAACTGTGTGATGTTGACGGCTGGATCAGGATCGATGACTATAAATAAGATATAATATAATATAGCATCACGGCTTTATTTCTAGGAGGGGTAAATCAGGTTCGGATTTTGCAGGTTATAAATAATCTAGATCATGTGGCGAGATTATTGGCATCCAGGGGGCATGATTATGATCTGCTATAGAGTAATTCCTAATGGAATAACCCCGTACTTTTTTGATCGATCGGAAGTAAATATTTTTCTGAATAAGATTTTTGACTAAACTCATAGACTAATAAGATTTTTGACTAAACTCATAGACTAAGCCACAGATTTGTGAATCTGGAAGGGAAAAAAAATAGAACGGTAAACCAATATTATTATTTTGCGAATACAGAATAATGTTACAACGTATCCGTTAAGCCTTAAATAATTTTCTAGTTTATGATTTCTTTGTTCCTTTGCTCAACACAAATAAATAGTTTCGAATTATCTAAACAAGATCGTACAAATACAGGAGAATTAGAAGTATAACATACCTGATGATGTTCAGCGGTAGGACAGTAGTGATCACAGTTGTCAGGCAACCATTTGGGTAGAGAATGCTTTACGTGACAACGGGAACGGACTTCTTCACTCACGCAGACTAGCGCTGTAAAAGAAATTAAACAAATAAGTTGACAAATAAAAAATGTTGGATATATTTTTCCAAACTTCACACATTCCGTATTCTCTGTGATAATCTGTGTATGTGAGGTCTTCAGGATTTCGGGAGCTCTTCAATGGTGAGCCTTTTGTTAGGTGCTACTTTGATACATATGTCGGATACGGTCATTAGTTGGGACTTGGAATGAATCGCAACCGCGCCAGTGCATCACGCGACCTATTTACTAGTCTACCCACACCACAGCATGCTTCTACAGAGCCGTGATGTTTACAGAGAGGCGAGGACGACATTGAATGTCTGATCGCAGCGGAGTTGAGACGTCCCGGAAGTGTACCCGATTCATTGTGCCCCGTGTTATGGTTTAAATTGTAATTTCAAATAATTTGTTAGTTTAATAGAAACAGTGTATCGCACCCAGTGTGTTTTCATGATGTACGAGCCTTACGGAATAAATCCAGACAATCCGACACATATATTTAGATCAAAGTTATAATAATTGATACGCGTAGGTAGGTAATGTGTCGCGTGTGCGTGTGTGCGCGCTTGCGGTCGTTTGCTCAAGAGATGGCATGCGCCGGCTGGCGACGCGAGGAGGCACGTGCGAGCCATGTCGCTGTCCGCGTTCGGTTGGGTGATGGGACGTATGGATGCGTAAAAACGTATTGTTTCGAAAGGGCACGGGCAGTTCTTGCCGTAGTGTTCTGAGACAATGATGCCAGTTCCTATATCCTACCTACTTAAATTATTCCTATTTTATGCTCGCGGCTTCGCTTGTGTGGAGTTCGGGAATTGTTCCACGAGATCGTACTACCCGGATAGAAAGTATCGTCTGTTTTATTCCAGGTAAAAATTATCTATCCGTTCAGTAGTTACAGCGTGAAAGAGTACCAAACGTTCAACTGTGATGTATGTGTTAATAATTAGTTTATAGTGGATGGGAGCATAAAATACAGGGTGTAAACGGACCCTTCACGAAGCCGTCAAGCAAGCATTATGTATATTATTGCTGGGAAACGACTTTTTTTTGGGGTGAAAAATCGAATTTTGCGGTAGGACTCGATGTAACGCACTCAAAATATTGTGCTTATGGGAAGCATTGAATAGTAAACGGGTGATAGAGGTATTTAAAGTAAAGTTATAAACTTAAAATCTAGTATTTAAAGTAAAAGTTGGGACTTTGACCCCCAATAACTCCGTAATTAGAAGGTTCCCAGGTATGGTCCAGAACAAAAATGGTCGCAATAGCGGGGAGAACAAGTGCTTTTCGGCTTCGTTAAGGGTCCATTTACACCCATTATAATATTGTTCCAAGAATATCAAGGCGCGCCAGTCTGCGATTACGAAAGTAGTTGTCGTTTGATTTCACTTCCGCTGTCCACGTACCTCCATATTCTTCGCCAACCATCCATCTATCCATTCACCCACTCACCAGATGGCACTCACCAGTAAGATATGCCACGGTGTCGGGCGTGACGTGGAACTTGTCGCGGTGCGTGGCGGCGCTGGTGGCGCTGGTGGCGCTGGCGGCGCTGGCGGCGCTGGCGGCGCTGGCGGCCAGCGACAGCAGCTTGATGAGCACGCGGCACGTGCGCGACACCGTGGCCGCCGCGGGGTGCCGGTAGCCCTTCACCAGGTGCCCCACCAGACCGAAGTGGAAGTTGGAGCGGAAGCTGGGGACCAACAGGACAATGTTACTGTGAAGCTTGGCTTGTCCCAGTGCCTTTATGGTGCCTTCAAGTGGGGGTGACAGCGTTACCCCCACTTAAACGGGCTCGATTGTGGACATTCATAAGTACAGTACGCGTCGCTCGTAATAATAGATCGTCAACCTTTTTTAACTTTTACACCAAGTTCAGACTTTGCTAGTTTTGTTTTTATTTGCAATTTTATTCATCTTGAGTTTCAACAATGAAAACTTGCGCAGCCTGCAACGTGCAGTTCAATGACGGAGTCCAATGTGGGAGCTGCAAGAAACATCTGGATTTTAGATGTGCTAATATATCTGAAGCCGGATGGAGAAAGCTCGGCGCCAGCAGAATGGCGCCATGGAAGTGCCCCACCTGTCGAACGTCATCACCAGCTCTGGTTGCTCCTGAACCAGCCTCCCTCGAAACCATATTGAGTGAAATTCGTGACATGAAGCGCCAGTTGCTTAATTTGCCGACCCTGGTTGATGATATTCGAGTAATCAAGGACGAGTTAGCCGAGCTAAAAAAATACTTGTGAAAGCACTAGCGGTAGGCTCGATGAATTTGACACAAGACTAGCGGAGGTTGAAGCAAAAGCATCGGAACTTGACAAGCTTCAGGAAACAGTAAGCTGTTTGCAGACTGATTTAGAGAAATCCAAGTTCGAACTCGCAAAGTATGAACAGCGATCCCGATTAAACAACGTTGAAATCAAAGGAGTCCCTATAAGAAAAGATGAAAATCTTTTTACGATTGTTGAAGCGATCGGCAGGAAGGTCAATTACAGCTGCCCTAAATCACAGGTGAATTATATCTCAAGGGTGCCTATTTTCAATTCCAACGAAAAACTGATCATTGTGAGTTTTTTGAACCGGTATGTTAAAGAAGATTTTATCGCAGCTGCACGTGCCGTTAAGGACCTATCCACATCCCACATCGGGTTTCAGAGCACATCTCAGCGTATATATGTCAATGATCACCTGAGCGTTGAGTATAAGAAGCTATTAAGTAGTTAAGACTATGGCCAAGGAGAAATATTATGAATTCGTTTGGGTCAAGCATGGGAAAATCCATATTTTGAAAAATGCTAATTGTAAAGTAACTATTATACGTAAAGAATCTGATTTAAACAAGATTGTGTAAAGTGCTTCCTATTTCTATTAAGTCATTTTTTAATTTTAGTTTTATTTCATTCTTTTATTACATTTCAATCACTTATATTTTTTATGATCCTAAGTATCGCAATACTTGCTTACATAAGGTTTACAACCTCAATCGCAACTACGAGCTCGACACTCGTTTCTTACGGCGCTGTTTACTTCAAAGCTCAAATACATTCCAATATGTTTGACCTGCTCTCGCTTGTACGCACCACGCATTACTGCTTGCTCTTTCGCACAGCTGTTTGTTACTTACTGTCGTATGACTTGTGTTCACGCGCAAACTTTTTTAAAGCTTACCTTCCTTGCATATTTATATTTTTATTGTACCTTAATATTCATTATAATTCTAATTATTATTGTTTAACGAATGCCATTATTTTAATACTCGTATATCATACCGATTTATATTCAATTATTGACTACATCTTCAATGGCTAATAACATTAATAACTTAAACATATATTATCAGAACGTTCGAGGTCTTAGAACTAAAACTCATTCTTTTTAACGTCAAATGTCACTAAATTCCTATGATCTCATAGTACTTACCGAGACTTGGTTGTTGGATGGTGTTTTGAATTCTGAGTTTTTTGATGATCGGTACATTGTTTGGCGCCGCGACCGAGACTATGTTTTAACCGGGCAATCGCGGGGTGGGGGGGTACTCATTGCTACTCGTAGAGAATTATCTGTTATTTGCCAACCTAATTTTCACTCTACAGCAGAGGACCTCTGGATATACCTAAAAAATCGTATTACGAAGAACAATATAACCTTGCATATCTGTGATATTTACTTATACCAACAAAACTTAGGCCGTTCTTTTTCCTCACAACTTTCTAATTTTCTTGCTAAACTAAACCAAACAGTTATTAATAATATTTCTGATACCTTTCTCATAATAGGAGACTTTAATATGAGCGGTATTAACTGGGTTCCATCTGATAACCTATGGCTTGTTCCATTGAACCCTAACAGTAACGACGAAGTTTTGCTTTGTGATGAATTATGCACTCTCGATCTTGGTCAATATAACACGGTAACTAATAGATATGGTAGAATCGTAGACCTAGTCCTTTCCAATGATAAAGTGAGTGTGACCGAATGTTCCAGCCCATTAGTGCCTATTGACGCCTATCACCCAGCTTTATTGATTAATTTGGACCTATCTGTAATACCTCTGCTTAAATGTGCTCCTCGTACTCAATTCTTGTACGATAAAGGTGACTATGATTCTATCAGCAGAGACATTCGTACTACTGACTGGGAAACTGACTTCTCCGCGCGGACAATTGATGATGCAGTCAATTTCTTTAATCAGGTTATTGGTGATCTACAAATAAAATATATTCCACAAAAACTGTTTCGGAATAAAAAGGATCCAACATGGTATAGTCCGTCACTTATTAAAACAATTAAAGAAAAATATAAACACTTAAAAAGATTTAAAACGTACGGTAACTTATCTGACGAATCAACATTCAAGCTTCTCCGTGAAAGGGTGAAAACTATGGAATCCCAATGCTACCGTAACTATTTGGATCTTACAGAAAGTTCAATTAAAAACAACCCAAAATACTTTTGGAGTTTTGTAAAAAAACGTCATAACTCAAACGCAGTCCCAAGCACATTGAACTATAACAGCGATACCTTGCGGACGGGGGAATCTATTTGTCAGGCTTTTTCGGAATATTTCCATTCTACTTTCCTCACTCCCAGTGTTAGTCATGCAATCTCTTCTCCTTCTCTTTTTAACGATTCGTCGAGCCTAACATCTGACATCTGCAATATCATTGTTGAAACTGACGAAATTACTAACTTGCTACGTAAGTTGGATACATGCAAATCGGCAGGTCCCGATAACATCCCATCCAAACTTCTTGTTCGGTGTGCACCTTCGATAGCGCATCCTATTTCAATTTTATTTAGAAAATCTTTGAATACCTGTGTTGTACCACAAATATGAAAATCTGCGTTTATAACGCCTATTCATGAAAAAGGTGTTAAAACAGACATAGAAAATTACAGGCCGATATCTAAATTATGTATCATAGCAAAAGTCTTTGAGAGGATAATATATAATCAGGTTTATTCTGCTCTGAAAAATTCATTTAGCTCGTTCCAACATGGTTTCCTAAAAGGGAGGTCTACTGCCACGAACCTGATTCTGCTTAACGAATTTATAACCGATGCCATGAGCAACGGTAAGCAGATTGACGTCGTCTATAAGGACTATAGCAAAGCCTTTGATCGAATCGATCATAGCATTCTGATATCCAAGTTAAATAGCATGGGAATTCGTGGCGATCTACTCAGATGGTTTTCTTCCTACCTTGTCAACAGGTCCCAAGCAGTGGTACTTAACAATTATATATCTAGCTGGGTCCCTGTTCCTAGTGGAGTCCCACAGGGTTCATTACTCGGTCCTTTGCTTTTCATAATCTACATTAATGACATCGAATCTTGCTTGACTTCATCCAAACTACTGTGCTTTGCCGATGACATGAAAATTTATGCACAATATCATCCCAGATTGACGTAACGGCACTCCAGAATGACCTACATCGCCTGGAGGACTATTGCCATAGAAACAAGCTGGATCTTAATCCCGCTAAATGCTCGGTTATTACGTATTCTCGGAAGCGCTCAATCATTGCTACATCGTATACCTTAGGCGATCAAATTCTACCTAGATCAAACTCTATCCGTGATCTGGGGGTTCATCATGATTCCAAGCTTAGTTTTGAAATACACGTTGATGCAATAGTCGCTAAGGCATCAAAATCACTGGGTTTCATAATGCGGTTATCCAAGTGCTTCACTCAAGCCAAAACTTTAAAAATACTATACTGTACTTTTGTTAGAAGCCACCTGGAATATGCGTCTGAAATATGGAACCCATGTTACCACAAATACATTGACCGCATTGAGAGCATCCAAAGAAGATTCATAAGGTATCTATGTTATCATCAAAAAGTACCATATCATTCGGAAAACTACCATAACCTATGCAAACAATATCATATATTACCTTTACTCAAACGCCGCGAGATTTCTGACTGTGTGGGTTTGTTGAAAATTTTTAATAACACCATAAACTGTCGCGATATTTTGTCAAAATTTTATTTCAACGTTCCCTTGAAATCTAAACGATACAATCCACCTTTGTGTGTGCCATTTGCTTCAACTAATTATAGGCAGAATTCGTACATTGTGCGTGCAAGCAGAAACTTAAACAAGCTTTGTAAACAGTATGATATAGATCCATTCCAAACTAGTGTGTCGTCAGCTAGGAAGTCCTTAAGTCGAAGCTTTTTCATGTAGTTAACTTTGTAATGATGGTTGTTATGCAGTGTGAGCAACAGAGTAATTATGCTGTAGTATATAGTAACTTGGTGTGAATGTCCATAGAATTTACTTTTTTTTTTCTTTCTGTATTTTAAAAGTGGAGACCTGTAATTGGCTTTCAGACTATTGTACTGTCCTTGATCTGTTTGTTTTAGCTGTAAGTCTCCCATGTTATCTAAATAAATAAATAAATTAAAGGCACCGTAATTGCCGTCAAGAAGCGACCACTTCTGTCACAGGCAGCATCTCAGCTGTCACCTCCTTTCTAGCCATATCATCCTTCAAAAATAATTCAAGTAACAATAAATAAAGACAAGAACAGTAGTGTATTTCTTTTTGTCATTTCAGGGTACATTTTAAAAAGTAAATTAAGAGTTTTATTACATGTTTCGAAAAACAACAATTTTGTATTCCGAACCGCCATCCATCTTGAATCAGAACTCCTATGAAGCTCATGAAAAAGCTTTTAAATAAAAACCACATTTCACAGTATAAAAAGATTGACAATAGTGTCATTATAAAACTAAGATCAGAAACCTACCTCAATCCCACAGCATGGTCCATTTGTTTGAAATGCCACTCCAAAGGCTCCCGAGTTTCCATCATTACTTGTTCTAACGTCTGTGAACAAATTGAATAGTAAGAGGGTCATGTAAGTATTTTAAGGTTAAGTTATTATATTAAAACATGTATTTTTTAAAAAACGACCTCCAATATCTACGTAACTAGAAGGTTCCCAGGTATGGTCAAGAACAAAAAACTGATCGCTATGACTTAGAGAACAAGTGCCTTTCGGCTTTGTTAAGAGTTCCATTAGCAACTTTGTTTTATCCACGTTCATACGTTCGTACTCGTAACTGGCGCATACGCCCTTGACCTTTCTGAAGAACACCACCGAAAATTAAGTGTAAGTGCCTGTACCAGGGTTGTGGAGGTCAGATAGGCAAATCAGCATTCTCTGCCCTTTTCCCAATTTATTTGGGATCGGCGCAGCATGTCTTCTTCTTCCATACTTCTCTATTACTCGTCATCTCATCAGAGACCTCCTCACACACTCCATTTAAATTAAAAAAACTGGTATTCAGCTGCATCCTCAACATAGTTGGAAAAAGGATATACAGATGATGATTATAGCTGTTGGACAACTTTTAAGCTGTTCACCTTATGCTGGAACTGTCCCTGCGACTCCAGCGTGTGCAGGTTCTGCTCCATGAAGGCGAGTCCGGCCGCGTATAACGTCGGCTCGTCTAGCTGTAGCACGGACAGCGCTACCCAGAATAGTGCCTTGTGGATAGGAGACGCCTAGAAAGGAATTATTAAGTGTTATAACAAATTTTCTGGATTTAAAGTCGTATATCTTGATATAAAACTATTTGGAAACAAATTACTGCCAACAGACGGATTGCATCGCAACAACCGCGCGCAGTCAATACAACATTAGTTTTATGTGCGAAACCCGAAACACGTGTCTAGTATTTTTAAGTAAAGAATCCATGTACAAAATTTCAAAATTGTATCATGAAAAATCACAAAGTTATAAAGCTTGTTCTGTCACCTGGCTGTCCGCACAAAAACGTGGTCACCACGCGGTGCGCCCGCGCTCTCGCCTCCAGGGTAGTCTTGAGCTCATTGATAATAATAATTTGGCAGTAGGCACCTAAATTATTGCGATAGGTACTTAGTGTCGCTCGGTGTTCAACTTGTAGCCTTTTTTAAATATTTTTGGGACAAAATATAACATGGTAAAAATGATTGGAATCGACTAAATACTTTTTCTGAACAAACTATATTCAGGTTTCGCATATACTAAAAATAATGTTGTATATTCAACTGTTCCGTTGGATACACCAGTTGAATTATATCGACTGCGCGCGGTTGCTGCGATGCAGTCCAGACGGACTGCATCGCAGCAGCCTAAAATGGTCTTTTTTTTTAAATTGGTTAATGATCTGACAAAAACCTTCGAAGGTAAAGAATGAGACTCTTCAATGGCTGACGGCAGATCATCTGGATTCGAGCGATTATGAGTCTCTGTGTAATTTATGTCACTTAAGATAGAAACTCTAACCCCGCTTACAAATGGCCATACATGCGTCATTAATTCCCCAGTTTTTTCGTAAAGGAGTATGCTGAATTTTTTTTTAGTCTGTCCCACTGCTAGTCAATTCCCCAATTCCCTCTATGAGTTCTTTTACCGTGTCTCCTCAAGCCAACACTCGCGGTACACGTAGCAGAAATTACAGTATACAAAATTCTCTCAAAAGTCTATCCAAAACCTTAACTGTTTTAGACATTCAATATTTTTTTTTTGTTTTTTTTTTGTAAGCTAGAATTGTATCCCACTTCTGGGCAAATGCCTCTCCCTTCTCCCTCCAAACCTCTCTGTTCTGTGCACTTACTCTTTTTCTTCACAATGCTATCTTACGTAACTGAATGTAAAATAAATTAAACCTACACACTTACCGGGTACAGCAAAGGCTGTAGTCTCGTCAAAGCCATGATGAGAGCCTCCAATAAAGCCAGATCGTTGAACGACTCCAATGCTTTCACTAGTATTCTTAGTAATTGTTTCATGTCGTCATCTGTCACGTTTTTGCCTAGAAATAAGGTTTTTTTTCAATTAATATAATAATGGTAAGGGCGAGCTCGTGGCTAAATAATAATAGCCGCTCAGAGTCGATCTTCTTCAGGTTAAGCAGCGCTTGCCTAGGTTGGTCCGTGGATGGGTTACCACTCATTACATACCGAGTATCCTCCGTGCCTCGTAAAGCGCGTTAAGCCGTTGCTCCCGGCTGTCATGCGCAGATCTTCGTTACATGTAGTCAGTGGCCCGAAAGTCTGACAACCAGTCTTACCAATGGATATCGTTGTAGCGCTTAGGTGGTGTGGAATAATACTCCAGATGATGACGACGTAGTATATTTAGGTTTGCAAGTGCTGAAGCTTATTGGAATGTGGAATGAATCTATTTAGAAAAAGGCGGTCCCTTTTATACAAAGTTTGCTACACTACAATCAATGCATAGTGGGTACATTTAGAAACTTAGTTCGGGCACAGTATTGTCGATGTACCCTACATACTAAAATGTTACTGTGACCGCGATCGGATGTGTGTTTTCATGTATTGCAGCTACAGTACTCCCCCCTTAGCGAAGCGTACGGGCATCTTGACGATCCTGCCTGATCTTGTACGTTGGTCGCTGGTGTTCGAGGCTGGAAGCAGGCTGGAGTGATCTTCAGTGGTAGCTGCAGCTGGTTGGCGTGTCTCAGTACTCGTGTATTCGTGATTATCTTCGATGTTGATAGTGTATGCCGGCTTGAGACGGTCGATCGATATGTTGCTCGATCTGCCTGGTAGCTGTATCGTGAAATACTTCTCGTTGCGTTCGATGACCTTGTATGGACCTTTGTATGGATGCTGCAGTGGTTTTCGGACGGTGTCATCGCGTACAAACACGTGGCTGCATGTTGGTAGGTCGTTGTGCACGAACATACATCGCTTGTTTGAATGCGACTTGTATGTAGGTGTCAGCTTCGTAATCACGTCGTGTAACTGATCGACGTAGGTGTGGTCAATCTTCGTTGCGGCTGGTGATGGTGATATAAAATCGCCGGGTAGCCGTATTGCTTGGCCGTAGGTGAGCTGCGCGGCACTTGTGTTAGTATCGGTGCGCGTGGCGGCTCGTAGCCCCATCAAAACAATAGGTAACTCGTTGATCCATTTGTTGCTGTTTGCTAGTCGTGTCATGAGTGCGGCCTTCAGTGTTCGGTGCCAGCGTTCGACGATGCCGTTACTCTGCGGGTGGTAGGCAGTAGTACGGGTTCTTTCTACTCCAAGTAGTTGTGCGAGGTCTTGAAATAGTCGACTTTCAAACTGTCGTCCTTGATCAGTCGTTATTTTTGTAGGACAACCGAAACGAGATATCCATGTTTCGTACAGCTTCCTTGCAACGATTTCGGCGGTTATCTCATGAAGGGGTACTGCTTCGGGCCAACGTGTACAGCGGTCGATCATCGTGAGTAGGTATCGATGTCCACACGAAGATGTAGGTAGTGGTCCAACAATATCAACGTGAATGTGTTGAAATCGTTCGCTCGGTGGGAATGCTGTGACGTCACTGTTGTTGTGTCGTTGAACTTTGGACTGCTGACACGAAGTGCATGCTTTCGTCCACTCGCCAATGTCTGTATTCATTGCTGGCCAAAAGTAACGATCTTGCATAAGTTTGCGCGTAGTTCGTATTCCAGGGTGACTTACATTGTGCACGGCGTTAAATGCGATGCGGCGAAAGTCAGCTGGTAGGTATGGACGAATGTGTGACGTAGACGTTTCGCAGAATATTGGCTTGTTAGTGCCGGGTATGACGATTTTCTTGAGTTGAATATTTGTTTGTTGTGATAAGATTGGTATATTCCTGTCTTTTTCTTGCTCTTGTGATAATTCTTCGTAGTTGATTGGTGATGGTAATTCGATGGTTTCGATACGAGAGAGTGCGTCGGCGACAACGTTGTTTACTCCGCTGACGTGTCGAATGTACGTCGTGAACTCGCTGATAAATAACAGCTGACGCGTGCGCCGTTGCGTATCGTTATCGGACGGAGGCTTGCGTATAGCGTAAGTCAGCGGTTTGTGGTCGGTGTAAACAATAAGTTCTCTTCCTTCGAACATTTTTCTGAAGTGTTTGATTGCCATGTAGATTGATAATAATTCTCTGTCGAATGTACTATATCGCTGTTGTGTTTCGGAGAATTTCTTTGAGAAGTATCCAAGCGGTATCCATTTCTTGTTTACAAGTTGTTGAAGTACAGCTCCTGCGCAGGTGTTTGATGCGTCGCACATAAGGGAGATGGCGTCGGTTGGTGATGGAGATGGATGAGCGAGTAAAGCTGCGTTTTGGATGCTAACTTTACACAACTCGAATGCTTGTGACGCTTCTGTGTTCCAGTCGATTTTTGTCTTGTCGCGTTTCTTCGAATTGTGCAGGAACGCGTTGAGAGGTGCTTGTATGTGGGCTGCGTTCGGTATGCTGTCACGATAGAAGTTTACCATGCCAATAAATCGACGTAAGTCTTCAATTGTCTCGGGTTTGGGGTAAGCAGTGATAGCAGTGACTTTATCTTGTGGTGGCTTGAGTCCGTTGCTCGACACTTGATAACCCAGGAATTTGACATTTTCTTTACCGAAGACGCATTTTGATGGATTTACAGTGATGCCATACTCGTCTAATCTGCGTAACACCTCCTGTAGATCTTCTAAGTGACTGGTTTCATTATCTGATGCGACGATGACGTCATCAATGAATGAAAATGCGTAGTCTAACCCGATGAGTACTTGATGAATGAATCGTTGGAATGTCTGTCCAGCATTTTTGAGACCAGGACACATTCGAGGAAATTCGAACAAGCCGAAGGGTGTTGTGATGGCTGTCTTCTCGATGTCCGGTTCGTATACAGGCAGTTGTTGGTAAGCGCGATTTAGGTCGAGTGTTGTGAAGATCTTTTTGCCGTGAAGTAGGTAGGTGAAATCTTTGAGACGTGGCACTGGATAGCGGTCTGTTTTCTTTGGCACGACGTGTAGCGGGCTGGACCAAGGACTTTTGCTTGGACGGCAGATTCCTTGCTGCATCATCAACTCGAATTCCTTCTTCACGGACATGTACCGATGTGGTGGTAGTGGTCTGCTCTTGCTGTGTACTGGTGGACCGGTAGTTTCAATGTGATGTTCTACACGGTGTTTGGGAGCATCCTTCATGCATGATGGTCGTAGGATGTCAGGAAACTTGCTGAGTAGCTGGTGATATGGTTGATCAACGTCGATACTTCTTACGGTAGGCTCAGCGGAGTAGGTGACTGGTGCCTTGACTACGAGATTGGTAACTTTGTCGACTAGACATCGGCCGGCTATGTCGACAAGAAGTTGATGTTTTTTCAAGAAGTCGGCACCGATGATGGGTCTGCTGACTGCAGCGATGATGAACTTCCAGGTGTATGGTCTTCGTAGGTTGAGATCCAGTTGTAGTGTTTTCTCTCCGTACGTTGGGATTACCGTGTTGTTCGCTGCATACAAGCAAAAGTCTGTTGGCGTAGCTTTCCCGCCTTTTCTTCTTGGTATTACGGAGACGTTGGCGCCAGTATCAATTAGAAATGACAGACGTGAGTTTTTGTCTGTTATAAATAGGCGGTAGGAAGTGTGGTTTGCGCTGGTTCCCGCCTCAGCCAACGCAGGCGTTAGTTTCCCGAGGGGGCGCTGCTGTCTTCGTAGTTACACGGACGCGTACACTTTCGCGCCTCTTTGCCGAACTTGCGATGATAAAAGCAGGTCGCTGATTGGTCGTTTCGGGCGCGATTGTGATTAGCTCTGCTCGATGAACGCGATCTTGAGCGTCGTCTGTCGAACGATCTACGTCGATTTTGATGCGATCGGTATGCTTTCAACTCTGCGATTTCTTTGGTGAGCGCGTCAATTTTCTCTTCAATTGACGTAGATGCACGTGGGGTAGTGGGAACGGAGGAAACTGCAGCGACTGCGCCGAGTGGTTGTGTCTGCTCGAGGATTTTATCTGCCATCGTTGCCAGCTCGTGGATATCGGAGTGTTTCGCGATGTTTTCACTGACGGCGAGGACTGCTCGAACAGATTGTGGTAGATGGTTGGTCCACATAATCCGCAGTGCTGAGTCAGAGATATTGTCGGCGGCGAGGTTTTTCATGCGGCGTAGTAGCTGTGAAGGCTTCATGTCGCCGAGTTCCATTTCAGATAGCAGTTGCTCGGATTCTTCGTAAACTTGGAACAACCGACTCTTCAATGCTTCGTATCGGTTTTTCTCAGGTGGACGGAGAATTATGTCGGAGATTTCGTCGAGATCTTGATCTGGAGGTATCTTCTTAATAATCACGTCGGGGTCACCAATGTAGCGCTTAGGTGGTGTGGAATAATACTCCAGATGATGACGACGTAGTATATTTAGGTTTGCAAGTGCTGAAGCTTATTGGAATGTGGAATGAATCTATTTAGAAAAAGGCGGTCCCTTTTATACAAAGTTTGCTACACTACAATCAATGCATAGTGGGTACATTTAGAAACTTAGTTCGGGCACAGTATTGTCGATGTACCCTACATACTAAAATGTTACTGTGACCGCGATCGGATGTGTGTTTTCATGTATTGCAGCTACATCGTATTACCCAGTACCAACTGGGTTGTGGAGGTCAGATAATCAGTCGCGCCATGTAAAATACTGGTATTCAGCTGCATCCGGTTAGACTGGGAGCCGACCACAATATAGTTGGGAAAAGGCTAGGCAGATGATGGATGATAGATTAATAGTACGCCTGACCGTTGTCAGTCACGGCAACCAATTTCAGCGGACATTTTCCATCTACGAGGAAGATATTATAGTGTAGGCGTGTGAGCGCAGGCACAGCTGCACTCTCTCGTCCCTCACTCTGATAGTCGTACGGGTCGGTCCTACTCGCGGAGCTCACTCAGGTGCAGAACCAACGGCTTAACGTGCGCACCGAGGCACGGGAGTGTCACACCGCCAACTTCCAAACTCCGGGCTACAACTGAGAAATTCCTAATGGAAAACCCAGCAGTCGTGCTTGCGAAGACTAGACCAACGGAGCAGTTTTGTCTAAGAATCAGTTATAGAAGGAACTTACTTATACATCCAAAGACAATCAAAGCTCTAGGCTGTAGTGCAGGATTGAAGCAGAAAGCGAAACTTTTAGCCAAAGATGTCCTGTGAACAAAAAAATTAAAATCAAATCATTTGTTACCACAGATCGGAATAGGTAGTTTATTAGCCTAAACTTCAAGAAAAATGATTTGACGTTTTTTGGGGGTCAACGTCCGCATGCTACGTCAAATTTAATTAGCTAGCGAAACTCCGCAGTAGTATTTTTGGGGGTCAAGGACCGTATATGACCACAAGTTCAAATTTCAGTTGAAATTCACATTCTTACCAAGTGTGCAGCCAATCACAGTCGGGTATATCCCTCATGCATGCCTCCATGATTTCTAGCAAGGCGTCGGTGATTATTTCGAGCGATTGCAGCGGCAGACGCTCGCGGTCCGTGTGTGTGGTGCCGGCGCAAGTGCCTGTGGTTGCCGCGTCCGTGCATGTCGTGTAGGAATGTTCTGAGTACCTGGGGACGATATAGAAGGTGTAAACAGACCCTTCAAAAAGCCATTAACCAAATATTCTGTATATCAAACTAAGTTTCGATCTGCAAAATTTTTTCTGGGAAACGACTTTTCTTTTTGCGGTGAAGAACTCAATGTAACGAGCTCAAAACATTATGCTGATAGATGCATTGAATAGTACTGGGGTCATATATTATAGGTATTTAAAGTAAAGTTATAACTTTAAAAAGCTGTTTAAAAAAAAAAATTGAACTTTGACCTCCAATATCTCCGTAACTGGAAGGTTCCCAGATATGGTCCAGAAGAAACAAATGCTCGCAATGACGGGGACAACAAGTGCCTTTCGGCTTTGTTAAGGGACTTGTTACATCCTTATGTCCAGCAGTGGTCAGCGATATGCTGAGTTGATCAATACACAGTATAGACAACTTACCAGTCACTAGTATGTCTGTTGTAAGGGCTCCTGAAGGCGGTGACTGCGGCTGACTTCACCTTGGATATGCCGAACATCTGGTAGAACTTGGGCAGAGCGAACTCGTCGAGAGACAGGCGGAGAACGCGCTGGGTGTCCTCTGAAAAATACCAGTCAATTAGATCATTTTGAAAAAAAAATGCAATTTTTCAATCTTGTTGACCTTACCTGACTGAAAAGGGATATGAAAAATATCAAGTTTAATCAAGTTTAATCAAGCAGACCGGCCAAAGTCGAAATGTTAAGTGAACATTTTTAATCTTAATTTTGTGATAAGGATATATGGAGGAGGCCTTTGTCCAGCAGTGGGACATACAAGGCTCATCGTATTCATACTCTTATCCCAATTTATTTGGGGTCGGCGCAGCAAGTCTTCTTCTTCCATACTACTCTGTTACTTGCCATCTCATCAGACACTTCATTTCTTGCCATATCATTCTTCACTCAGTCCATCCATCGTCTCTTTGGTCTTCCTCTACTCTTATATCCATCTACTTTCATACTCAAAACTCCTCACGATATTTTCCTCATTCTTCCGCATCACATACAGGCCAGAGCCAGCAAGTAATAAGAAATACTACACATTGCACTTACCAAGGAGTATTGTGTTACCAGTAATTGGGTTCTGGAGGTCAGATAGGCAGTTGCTCTATGTAAAATACTAGCCAGCTTCATCCGGTTAGACTGGAAGTCGACCCTGACATAGTTGGCAAGGCTAGGCAGATGAAGAAGATATGATACTCACCAGAGAAACTCGGCGTGGTACAGGTACACAACGAGTGTATGATGTTGATGACCAGGCCATGCGTGGCCGCACGCATGGAGACTGTTCCCGAGCAGACGAGGAACGTCACGGTATGGAACAGGTATGGGAGGTGACGGGCGACGTCTAGGCAGTTGTTGAATGATAACATTAGCTGGAAGGGAAAACGTGGTTTAGAAAGATTTATAAAGACAATGTAATTTTCGTGTCTTTCATTTAAATATAATTTACATATGTCCAGTCATTGGTACGACCATAAAATGAATCGCAAGTACACCAGTGGTGACGTCACGCGACCTACTTACAAGTCTACCCACACCACTGTGTGCTTCTACCGTGATGACAGCTCGAGGCGAGGACGACATTCAGTGTCCAGTTTACCCGATGCATTGTGCCCCGTGTTATGTGTTAAATTGTAATTTCAAGTGATTTGTTAGTTTAATAGAAACAGTATCGTACCCAGTGTGTTTTCATTGCACGAAACCCGTCTTCTGCCCACATGATGTACGAGCCTAACGGAATAAATCCTAACAATCCGACACATACATTACATCATGACTGTTATCCCCAAAAGGTTAAGCAAAGCTGTACCTAATAGTACATCCATAGAAATCCAGACGCCGTGGCTGCTACTGAGAAATTCCTTATGGAAAGCCTAATAACACTTTGCCCGACCTTGGAATCGAACCCAGGACCTCATGCTCAGCAGTCTTGCCTGCAACCACTAAACCAGAAGCAGTAAACTATAACATAACACCAATTATTTAAGGAGTAACAATACTTTATTGTTTGCACGATGAGAGAAGAAATCATTTTAATGGTTTTACTCACCAAATATCTAGCTAGTATAGCGATATCATCCCACATCATATGCTGTTCCAACATGGCCGTCGGAGAATGACAAGTTTTGTCTACCACCTGAAATATTATGTCATATTAGTTAGGTTGAAGATAAATCTTAAACGATATTAGGGATAATACAAATCTACTAACGCAAGCATATTTTATTAGTTGTACAGGGTAAGACAGGTATCCAGACTGGTCTAGTACAGATAAATTCATAGTCGAAAAACACAATAAATTTTGACTGACGCGGGGATCGAACCCAAATACCACGTCCAAGAATCTACGTCTAGCCTAATATAAGGCAATGTGTGCCGTGCCATTGAAACAAAACAGAGAATTATTATTCGATAGTTTTTTTGTGTATGACCCTCGTTCATTTGAAATACTTGACAGAGAAAATATATCTTTCTTGTTCTGTCTCCTAGACTCTGTGCAAGTTTGAGCGAGATAGATCCAGTTTTCAAGAGCAATTTACGTCAAAAAATAGAGACCAAGGGCTCCGCTGAGGAGCCCGGCACAAACACGAAGAATTTGACTGTGTCTCCGATTGGAGCCGTTAACAATAGAGAAGTTATATCACTTTTCGTCGTTGAAGTTCCGACACCACGTAAGTCAATTATTGGCGGTTTGATATTTTGATGCCGATTGCTAGATAATTTAATCGGGAGACGCGTTGTTTCAGCCAATCAGAAACAAACAACATCTTTTTGTCTAATTTGAAATGAACACAATTATAAAATGGTATTGTACCATTACCTAGGTATTTTCAGTTTTTTCACTCTCCTGAAAAGTTGCTAATTTTGACTTACGTGGTGTTAGACCTTAAGTGACATTTTGCTGTTGTCTGGTATAGATGTAAAGGCAGAGAGCGGTACAAGGATCTGTTGGCGTTTTACTGACAGTGGGAGAAAAGCGCTGTTTTTAAATGTTTTCAAAAAACAAGATAGCGTCGTTACATTCGATTTCGACCACGCACCGAAGATCTTTGTATAGCTATATTGGGTGTAAAAGTACCCTTAACGAAGCCGAAAGGTCATTGTCCCTTTCATTGTGATTTTTTTTTGTTCTTGACCATACCTGGGAAACTTACAGTTACGGAGATATTGGGGATCAATACTACTTATTAAGGTTATAACTTTACTTTAAATATTTCCACGACCTCCGTATTATTCAACGCATTCTTCAACAGTTTTGAGTGCGTTACATTGAATTCTACCGAAAAACGTGACTTTTTACCCCCCAAAAAGGAAGTCGTTTTGCAGCAATAATTTTTGCGTAGTTACTCAGTTTGACGTACAGAATACTTGGTTGACGGCTTCGTGAAGGGTCCGTTTACACCTTGTACAGATCGTGAGTAATCATGACGTGATATAACAACAATTTATTTACTACAATATGGAATCACCGTGCTTTCCACTACTCACAAAGCAAATGAACAAGAAAGCCTTACACTAAAAACTACTAACAAAGCACACTGTAATAACAAATCTCTAAAAACACTCAAGGAATTTGGAATTTTGGATCGATTATGGCCAATTGTGTTTCTGTGACAAAATCATAATAAAAGCAAATTATATTTGTATGGCTAAGAAAAAATAAACAAAACAAAAATAGCTTATATTCATCTTATCTGTACTATAGGGGTTATCAAATAACCCTAAAATATTATTGTCTACCAAATTATCATCTGCCTAGCCTTTTAACTATGTTGGGTTCGGCTTCCAGTCTAACCGGATGCAGCTGAATACCAGTATTTTACATGGAGCGACTGCCTATCTGACCTCCACAACCCAGTTAATACTGGGTAATACGATACCCCTTGGTAAGAAACTGGTTATCAGACTTTCGGCCCACTGACTACCTGTAACGACTGTCAAAGATATACAATTTGACACCCGGGACCAACGGCTTAACGTGCTTTCCGAGGCACGGAGGAAACTCGGTATGTTATGGGTTATCACCCATCCACGGACCAACTCAGGTGAGCACGGCTTAGCCTAAAGATCGAACCGAGCGGCTGTTATTATTTAGCTACGAGGTCCTCCTCACCAAAAACCACTTGTTTTAACTTAAATCCGACACAAAAGATTTCAGGATTATTCACAGAATTTCTACAGAAAATACCTATTTAAGAACCCTTGCAGGGTGCTCAAAAAGCATCGTGCGCCAAAAATTATATTGTGGCAAAATAAAAACTAACTGAAAAATTGACGGTTGCAAAGTATAAAAAAAACACAACTGCAATTTATAATATGTCATGAGAGTTTTACTATTAAATTTTTGCACAGTTACAAAAGAATGGCTCAAAATTGTTTATTCTACAAGGTATTCTGAGTTGAGTAAGGACCCAGTTATACGAAATTGAACTAACCCACAATCTGACAAAAAAAATCAGTTGATTTGCGCCAAACTAGTCTAATATTTCAAGGAAGGTTTGGTGTCCAGGAAAAACAGTCTAATATACATCCAGAAGTTGTTTAGAATTGATTAAAAATAAACCAAATTATCGAAACAAATTAGTTGCTTTGATGTGGCTTGGTTCGTTTTTGCACAACTAGGCAAATTTTAAATAAAATATTTATTACAGTTATCTTGTAACACTTTACAACCACCAAAAATGCAGAGCTCACTTAGACATTTTGCTAAAAATAAAACAAACAAAAAAAAATCAATATAAAACTAAAAAAAAAGAAAAAATGTAATAAACTCACAGTGGCCGGGGTGACGGGACCCAGGATATTATTAGGCAGTTTGGATAGGGCCTGTGACAGAAACACATGTACTATGTACACATATTTACATAGACTGACACAAACACTTATGTATCTAGACACAGTTTTTTTATTAAAAGGAAAGCGCTTCGTCCACGTAGTTTTTCCCTAGTTAAGTTTCAATGACGTAGTGCACAAATGAAGTGTTACTAACATAGTTTTAGGGTTTTGTACAGAAACAGAAAAATGTATTTTTACTATACAGGGTGGTAGGAACACTGACGCGAAAACGGTTACCACGTACTCAGTACATCATTCTAAACCCCGAATATCGATTTTTTTTCGGTAATTAAAACAAAATGAGCTATTCCCAACAAAAGTACAATACCTACACGGTCAAAATGTATAGAACAGCTGGTTTAGAATGCAGGGGCTGCAGTCTCGACATAGATAGCGACAAAAATCGGTCGTTAAGTCATAACGATGTCAAATTTCTTTAATAGATTTTCAACCTTAAGGTTTTGAAATAAAGTTGAAAATCTATTAAAGAAATTTGACATCGTTATGACTTAACGACCGATTTTTGTCGCTATCTATGTCGAGACTGCAGCCCCTGTACTGAGTACATAGTAACTGTTTTCGCATCGGTGTCCCATCCACCCTGTATGTCAACTTATACTGTCACTTACGGGATATCAAAACAATGAACAATCACGGAAGATATCCCGTAAGTGACAGTATAAGCTTAGTTGTAAACCGTGAAAGCTTAAATTGTAATTGTATTTAGATTTTTTATTTAATTAATTATGTTATGCTATGGATAATTTGTAATCTGAATTGAACGTTTAATAATAATAATAAAACAGTGTTTGTATGTAAGTCAGCCTGTAAGGGCCAAAGTTGTCTGAAAATAAATACGTATATGTTATTTTATCTCCTTGAACATGGAATTAAACAGGAACCGTAAAAAACAACTTTATCTCACTGCCCGCACAAAATGTTACTGAGATTTCAGATTTTCAGTTGTTTATTTGCTTTGGAGATTTTTTCTAGTTCTGTGTTTATTCTGCAACAACACCTATGTAATTGATACACAGTTTAATTTTCTTAGTTATTATTGTAATCATTTTGGACAGTGATCTCGAGTGGATTCAGACATTGAGAAAATTCAAGAAATGTTAACAGAAAATGTCATTACGGGTGTAACCACAGATATAGATGTACCTAGATAATACAAGAGCATCTACTTCGCGTGCCCAGCTTAAGCATTTTATGCTTAACGTGGCTACTGTCGCAGCAAGCTAATTTGTTTAAAACAACAGCGTTACAACTCAAGAACTTAATTCTAGACATTTAAATAACAAAAACGAAGTCTATTTTGTATAGTAACTAAATAGTGCTAATGACGTCATAATAGGTAGTCAAAATATGGCGCGCTTAGTCTTCATACGGATCATGATACTTGCGTTATCTAGATATATCTATATCTGAGGATGTAACTTTACATAGAGAAGTTTCTTTGTGCACTTTGCCCCTTGGAGTAATCTCACTGCTCTTAGCTCAATAGTTAAAGTTTTTAACTCTATGTGGACGAGGCGCTTTGAAATAACATTTCTACTTTAATTAACACAGACAAACATATAGATGGAACAAAGTCAGCAAGGTGCCTCTCTTAAACTATTCGTTTACATGTAGCTAGCAGCATTTTAACACTTGAATTTAAACCTTTTCATCTTCATCAACTACCAAGCCTTACCCCAATTTTATTTTACTTGGAGCGACTGCCTATCTGACCCCCACATCCCAGTTAATACTGGGTAATACGATACCCCTTGGTAAGACTGTCAGACTTTCAGGCCACTGACTACCTGTAACGACTGTCAAAGATTTACAAATGACAGCCAGGATCAAAGGCTTGACGTGCTTTCCGAGGCACGGAGGAAGCTCGGTATGCAATGGGTGGTCATCCATCTAAGCGCGGCTTACCTGCAGTTCAACCCGAGAAGCTGTTATTATTTATCCACGAGCTTATAACCTTAATTTTTAAATTTAAACCTTATTTTATATGTATTTGGTTTACGAACAAGTTAGTGGCTCGTAGAATGATAAGTGGCCACCGCTGCGTATCTGTTATAACAGGGGCATCGTAGATGCTTTATCATTCCAGAGACAAATTTGCAATGGCTGTAATGAGGGCTATCGTTTTTGAGTTCACCAGATGGCGCCACTGGCGAGTGAGGTCCTGGCATTCATTCTATTTTATACTTTAAAGTACTAATAACTTTATAAAAAAGATAATCTACATTAGTAAAATCATCTGCCTAGCCTTTTCCCAACTGTGTTGGGGTCGGCTTCCAGTCTAACCGGATGCAGCTGAATACCAGTATTACCTAACCATAACCTACAACCTAGTTTTTGCTGGATAATACGATACCCCTTGGTCAGACTGGTTGACAGACTTTTTGGGCCACTGACTACCTAACGACAGTCGAAGATTACAAATGACAGCCGGGACCAACGGCTTAACGTGCTTTCCGAGGTATGGAGGGAACTCGGTATGTGATGGCAAACATCCACGAACCAACCTAGGCAAGCACCGCTTATCCTAAAGATCGCCACGAGTTCCTCGTGAACATCAGTAAAATACGCAACGCGCGAACACTATGACATCGGACATTTCTGAAGACCTTACTCTACACGAGCGCCTCTAGCGGCGAACTCATGCGCGATAGCCCGCATTACACAGACACTCACACTCTTCACACCGGACCATCGATATTTCGAATAGTATGGCCACAGAGCATTTTTAATGGTACTGTATCTGTAGCAGTGACACACAAATGTCCTAAGATGGATCAGAACGTAAATGCAGAACAGAACACTATCCCCTGAGATACAGGTTCCCGCCTAGTTCTGGGGGTAAGGTCAAAACTCTGCGAACCTCGTTATAACCACCACAAAAAATCAATTGTAACAATTTTCATATACCTACTAAATTGTAATTTTTAATGGTGAGAATTAAACAACTTTTTTTTTTTAAGCCACCTTGTAGACTTTGCTCGTAACACAACATATAATGAAATACCAACAGTTGAATTTTTTTAAATGATGATGATCTTTTTTATATTTCTGGCAACAAGGGATGTTGAGAATCTTTTTCTTTTTACTGATAAATTCATGCATGTATGTGATACAATCTAACATAAATATCAAAGAAGTTCTGCCATCAAACAAATCGTAGTAATAACTTTGAGCCCAGTAATTTGGGGAATATCAATACAGAAAAAAAAACAGTATTAATAATATTGATTTATCACTTTCAAAACAAAAATAAATTATCATGCAAATATTTGTTCCCAATAATCAAAAACTGAAAAAAACATCCCCACAAAATATTTTATCAAAATATCATCCCCGTATTCTTCGAAGGAATAGGCAGTGGTTCCCACATTTCTAATTGGAAGAACCCATTAAAAATTACTCGACTTGGGAATCGAACCCTAATCCTACTTTAACAGTCGCTAACGACCACTAAACCTCTCATCTCTCATCTTCAACGGCATCTTTTATGCCTAAAAACATTATCTCTATGTCACACCCTCCCATCATTTTCTAGACCTTAGCATTGACAACTTACCCTGCACATCCTGCCGATGACTTTCTTGGACACCAGTTGCACGTTAGCTGAAGCCAGTGCCACTGCCGTATCTGCCATGATTTCAATCATTGGAGAGCCGAGTCCTGCAAATGTAGTGATCTAGAATATTTCTTGTTGGAGAAATTTGACCAATCGAGATGGATGGATGGAGTAACAAGAATCAATAAAGTAAGAAATGAGTATACAACATTATTTTAGTATATGCGAAACCTGAATATAATTTGTTCAGAATAAGTAACTGAATCGATTCCAATAATTTTTAAACCTTGTTATATTTATCCCATAAATATTTAAAAGTTACAAGTTGGACACCGAGCGACATTAAGTACTTATCGCAATCATTTAGGTACCTACTGCCAAATTATTATTATCAATGAGCTCAAGACGATGCTGGAGGCGCTCGCGCGGGCGCGCTGCGTGGTGACCACGTTTTTGTGCGGACAACCAGGTAACAGAACAAGCTTATAACTTTGTGATTTTTCATGATACAGTTTTGAAATTTTGTACATAGATTCTTTACATAAAAATACTAGACACGTGTTTCAGGTTTCGCATATACTAAAACTAATGTTGTATAAGAGGAAATATGAAAGTGGCGCCTGTTACAGAAAAATTGAAAGGAAGTCGTCTAACTAGGGTACGGACATGTGATGAGAAGGAATGAAACGCATGTTACTAAAAAGGTGATAGATATTAATGTTGATGGATGGAGAGGGAGAGGAAGGCCAGAGAAAAGATGGATGGATTGTGTGTGGAATGATATGAAAGAGAAAGGAGTATGATGCCGTGACGTCTGACAGGGGAGAATGGAAGAAGAAAACGTTGCGCCGACCCCAAGTAGAATGGGACAAGGGCAGGAAGATAATGGATAAGGCTAAGCTCGCCGTAATACATAAGCTGTAACATTCATTCCATGTTTATGTTTATTTTTTTGTGTAAAATTAAGAATAAAAGGACATCCGCAAGAGAACCAAGGTTACCGACGTAGCCCGAAGAATTGCCAGACTTAAGTGGCAGTGGGCAGGGCACATTGCTCGCAGAACGGATGACCGATGGGGCCGGAAAGTTCTGGAGTGGCGACCGCGAACTGGAAGACGTTGCGTTGGAAGGCCTCCCACTAGGTGGACCGATGACCTGGTAAAGGTTGCAGGGATCCGCTGGATGCGAGACGCACGGGACCGGTCAATGTGGCGACACTTGGGGGGGCCTATGTCCAGCAGTGGACGTCTTTCTGCGGAAATGATGATGATGATGATGATGGCCTAATCAATGACTCTTCTCATTCTTTATCGTGTGGTTAGTGCCTAACCTGGTGTCAGAGTTTTTATGCCACTCTGACTTGGCTTTACATGCCGTTGAGAAACATCTCTCAGGCATACTGTTTTGATTTCCTCACGACGTTTTCCTTCACCGAAGCAAGTGACAATACGCACATGAATCCGAAAATTCAGAGGTGCGTGTCTTGGGTTCAAACTCGAGACCTATGATTTGGCAGCTAACAGCAAAATATGAGATATGGAAAAAAAGCCAGTAATTTTTTAGATTGTATTCCAGAACTCTTTGACAAACAGTCTTCCAAAGACGTATCTTGTTACTCGCTACTCAATAATGGAGGTCAGCTAAGCTGTCGCAGTCTGACTTGCATCCGTTCAGACTGGGAGACAACCTCAAAAAAGATAGGAAAAGACGAGGCAGATGATGATGACTCACCGGAGTTGACGCTCCTCTGTATGAAGCTGTCCAGTACCATATCTATGAGCTCGGGCACGTGGCCGATGGAGCCCCATATCTTGGCTTGCACTGATGGGTACATCTCTGTCTCTTCGATGGTCAGGGTGATCAGCTTCTCCAGGATTTGTGCTACTTGCTTCTGGCGGCGGGATTCTTCGGAGGGTTTACAGAATCTGTGAGGAAACGTCAAATTGTAATCATGTTACGAAAATCGTTTGAATTCTTTGGTATATTAAACTCTTTACTTGTCAATAGATGTAGTTGTCTTTATGACTTGTGCATTTAAAATCATACTCATACAGGGTGTAAGGTACAGCCCTCCACAAACTGATGGAGTGAATTCAGTATATCATACTAAGATGGCCGGTATAAGAAATTATTTCAGGAATGTTATGGGAATCCAATAAATTTGATTTGTTTTATTTTCTCATACGCAATGTATCGTTACCGTGGCAAAACGCACGTAGCGAACGGAAAGCGCGACGACAACTTCGATGAACTCTGTAGCTAGGCAGGAAGTGAGCAGCTGATTTAACGCATAGTTCGTTAGATTATTTTTACATTCATTGTTGGATTTTTGATTTTAGCCGTATTATTTATATAAATGGAGTGCTGCGTACAGGAATGTAATTTTACATTGAAATAAAGGAATTTCCTCGACCAGGCATTGAACTCACAATATAATATATTTAATTTATCGTCGTTGAAGTTCTAACACCACGTAAGTCTATTTTTGGCGGTTTTGATTTTAGGTGTCTTTTTTTTTTTTTTTTTTTTTTCGGATGGGAGTTCATCAAATGACCCCCCCCACTCGGGAAGGGAGTGTCAGACTTGTACTGACTAAAACCCATCCATGTTCCTACTTTGCCCTTTGTGTTCCAGGGCCACGGTATCTCTTTCGAACAGTCCCGCAGCCCTGGCAGGCATCGGCCCATGCGGACCTCTACGTGGTTGCTGACATCTCTTTGAGGCGCGCGTGGAACACTCGCGCGCCGTCGACACGGCCTGTCGTCATAAGACGGCCGGACGGCGAGCTGGCCCATAACTCGCCGTCCACAGGCCCGCGCCTACGGTGGCCGGGAGCCACCACGTGACCCCCGACGCCCAGGGCGTCTCCCGCGGCGGCTGGGACGTGAGGTTCTTTCCCTCTCACGTCCCGCCACCTCCTTCACTAGCATGACTGCTTCGCAGAAGGTGGTGACGGCTTCCCATTCCCTCTCGCTCCGGACCATGGCTTGAACCAAGGCCGGACGCGAGAGATCGCCGCCGCCAATCGCCGCTGTGAGGACACGGCGGTGCTCCGCCCAAGTGGGGCAGACCTCCACGGTGTGTTCCACCGTGTCCTCCGGACGATCCTCGCAGTGGAAACACCCGGGCGTTTCCTCCCGCCCGATTCGGTGCAGGAACCTCCCGAAACAACCGTGTCCGGTGAGGACCTGCGTCAGGCGGTAGGTGAGGGCGCCGTGGCGCCTCTCTAGCCACTCCTCAAAGAGGGGACTTATCGCCACTATGGTGGCGTGCCCTGCACGGGGCTGCGACAGTCGCTCTCTCCATGTCGCCATGAGATCACGCCGGAGGTCTGTCCGCTGAGCGGCAATTTGCCGCGGCGATTTTAGGTGCCTTTACTAGAGAATCGGAAGACGCGTTGTTTCAGCCAATCAGAAACAAGCAACGTCTCTGTCTAATTTGAAGTGAACACAAATTATAAAATGGTATTGTACCATTACCTAGGTATAATTATGCAGTATCTTACTCTCTCTTACTCTTACTCTCGTGTAAAGTTGCTATTTTTGACTTATGTGGTGTTAGAACTTCAACGACGTTATGTAATAACTTACCTAACTAAATTGGCCAACCAAGGTGTCATGTACTCCAGACATAAATGCTTTAGCTCAATTGTAGATCCTCGAAAACCCTAAAATAAAACAACACATTATGAATATTGTATTGTATTGTGTAACGGGCTGGTGTACGCAACTCAACGTCAATACGCGTATTTTCCGCACGCAAAATACGCACATTGACGTGAAGTTGCGGACACCAGCCCGTTATGAATATTATTACTAAATTCAATTTAAATACAGGGTGGGAAGAACACCGACGCTAAAACGGTTACCACGTTTTCAGTAAACTATTCTGAATCATAGAAATTATTCATCGGTATTGAATTTTTAAACCCTGTTTTTCAGTTTTGTTGGAAACAGCTTTTTTTTTTTTAATAACTTGCGAAAAATTTCTATGTTTCAGAGTGATGTACTGAATACGTGGTACTCGTTACGTAACAATTTCGGCTTTACGAGAACTGATCCATCTTCTGTGGAGATTTAATCATTTTTCTAATTGATTTCAGGGTCGTGTTCGATTATATTAAGTTTTAAAATAAGGTTAATAGTCATTAGGAATCGGACCATGTTCCATAGAGAGAAGGTTAATTTTAATTTGATGTCATACCTGTATACACTCTTCTAAGAACTCGAGTGTCAGATGGGGTTCGTTGTGTGCAAGCTTCTCGCTTACAGACTTGATGAAAATCGTGTTGTTGGACGGAATGCATAGGCCTGTATGGAAGAAACATAATTTATTAATATTATCAATTTTAACTCTAAATGCTCGTCAGTTTTAATTTAATATTGTAGTCTAGCACGTTAAACCGTTGGTCCAGCCTGTCATATGTAGATCTTTGACAGTCGTTACAGGTAGTCAGTGGCCCGAACGTCTGACAACCGGTCTTACAAAGAAGTATAGTAATCATTATTTATTTATTTAAACTTCATGTACAATAGTGGTACACAGGCGGACTTAATGCCACAAGGCATAAAATCATAATTATCATCATCTTATTAGCCCGGAATCACCCACTGCTGGGTACAGGACTCCCCTTATTTCTGCCACACTTCCGGGTTCTGTGCGTCCCTTATCCAGGTGTTCCCCGCGACTTTGGACGATATCGTCAACTATACACCGTGACTTTTTAGTCCTCTTACAACGGCAGCCCAGTTCATGTATCCAATGAATACTAAACATTCATAAAAAAAAAAAAAGTTTTTATGAGATTTTGATAATTTAAAAATAAAAATATTATTCAGTATTATGACGCGACCGCGAACTGGAAGACGTTGCGTTGGAAGGCCTCCCACTAGGTGGACCGATGATCTGGTAAAGGTTGCAGGGATCCGCTGGATGCGAGACGCACGGGACCGGTCAATGTGGCGACACTTGGGGGAGGCCTATGTCCAGCAGTGGACGTCTTTCGGCTGAAATGATGATGATGATGATTATGACGCATGACGTAATTAAAACACCCTGTTGCGAGCGATGATCGACTGGACTCGAGTGCTGGGTAGGTATTGTTCTCCCGTTTGACACGTAAACATCATTAACAGGATCTTTCATAATTTTATGCTTATTTTTTATTATTATTTTTCTATGTACCTATAATGGAAGGTAAAAAAAAATCGCGCCTAGAGCTATTTTATGTCGGGTACATTGAGTGGACGACCTTTGTAAGACGACTAAAAAGTCACGGTGTATAACGTCGTATCGTATTACCCAGTACTAACTGAGTTTTGAAGGTCAGATAGGCAGTCACTCTATGTAAAATACTGGTATCCAGCTGCATCCGGTTAGACTGGAAGCCGACCCCTACATTGTTGGAAAAAGTCTAGACACATGATGCTCACCTGAAGTCTCCAGCAGCTGTCCCTCGATCTTCAAATGGAAGGTGGCCGTGAGCGCACACAGCTGGTTGTACGCCGCAGTCCTTAGGTTGGGGTCACATGACCCCAAGTTGAGTAAGGCCATGTTTAATAACGTGCCCGGTACATCTTTGGGACGTATCTTTTGGTGGACTGTTACCGAGTCCTGTGAGAGAAATATTAGGAATAAGAACTAGTTTACTAAACGCAGACACTCGTACCGACCACGATTTTTAGCACTGTGAAGGTCCTACTCTCACTTTTTGTGACCGCGACTGTTTACTACGGGATTTCTCTTCGGTATATCATTTCATCTCGCTCCTACATATTACGACCGCGGCTACTATAAACGCTGGCGATTATCTAGACAAATAAATAAAATTGAAGTGTCTGTTTGTAATTTTAAAATAACTGCTTTTTACTGAATGCATTTGTTAGTATATATGATACTTGTATTAACTTTTTTTTTAAATTGTTGTCTGTCTCTTTGTTCCGGCTAATCTCCGAAACGGCTAGACCAATTCTGACGGGTTTGATATTTTTATTTTAGAAAAAGTATGAGGGTTCCGTGCGGGCAACAGCTTAGTAATTACTATAACCAAAAGTAAAATTCTAAGAGTTATCCCATTCGGTTCATATTTTAAAAAGCTGAAAAACTTCGAACAGCTTCTCGTTGCGGATCCTCGTGTGAAGGATTTACTTTAAAAACTTTGAGTGAGGTTCCATGTGAACTTTACAGAATAGCATTATGGGGGCCCATTCGTTAGGTTGTGTGAGAGGGATAGTGCTACACACGCTGTATAGTACCGTCCAGTAGCGAAGGGTCAATTTTTGTAAGAGGTAAGCCGGAGTACATATCTATATTGTATAGACTATTATTGGCTATAGAATACTGACTGTGCCTTTTTGCAAAGGGAAGCCGGTAGGAATCGGGTTGTATGGAACCTTCGCCACTGGTACCACACATAATCATTCTATAAATATTACTTACCGGTTGACTCAGCTCCCATCTGTTTCTAATGTGTATGATAGACTGCACTATATTATCGCAGTCGTTGTGTATGAAGCTCAAAGGCGTTGACTCGTTGATAATTGATAGAGAAAACTGATTATCATCAACTAGGCAGACCTGGGGAGAAAATAAATCTTTAATATACAATAATTATTAATTTTAGCTTAGTGAAATTGTGATGTTTTTTTTTCGGGTGGGAAATCATCAAATGACCCCCCCACTCTGGGCGCAGCGGAAGGGAGTGTCAGACTTGTACTGACTAAAACCCATCCATGTTCCTTCTTTGCCCTTTGTGTCCCAGAGCCATGGTATCTCTTTCCAACAGTCCCGCAGCCCTGGCAGGCATCGGCCCATGCGGACCCCTACTCGGTTGCTGACATCTCTCTGAGGCGCGCGTGGAACACTCGCGCGCCGTCGACACGGCCTGTCGTCATAAGACGACTGGGCGGCGAGCTAGCCCATAACTCGCCGTCCACAGGCCCGCCCGCAGGTGGCCGGAAGCCACCACTTAACCCCCGACGCCCAGGGCGTCTCCCGCGGAGGCTGGGACGTGAGGTTCTTTCCCTCTCACGTCCCTCCACCTCCTTCACTAGCATGACTGCTTCGCAGAAGGAGGTGACGGCTTCCCATTCCCTCTCGCTCCGGACCATGGCTTGAACCAGGGCCGGAAGCGAGAGATCGCCGCCGCCAAAAAATTGTGATGTTCTTACAACAAAAATCCTTACAAGTCCTTACTTTCTTATACTTCCTAAAATCCTTATCCTTACGAATATTATAAATGCGAAAGTAAGTTTGTTTGTTACCATTACACGCCTAAACCACAGAACCGATCATCCTGAAATTTTGCATATAAGTCATCAGGTGTACAGAAACGTACATAGGGTACCTTTCATCGGGGAAAAAAGTACTGTTCCCGAGGAAAACAACAATAACGTTCTTATGATAATAGATGGCGCCACGTGTCTTTCGAATCCTGATTGAATTATATTACAAGCAGAATACAACCCGAATTGATGGGTCATTCCCGCTGGTTAATACCCCTTTGGTTAACACTATTAACTACTGGGAATGATGCATTCTACTGGTTATCAGTGTTGACGAACGCGACATATTTTCCAATAGTTAATACCCTCGTCTAGCGAATAGTTCAGGAGTCAGGTTAAAGAAAATTAAAAAGAAATCTACCTTTATACTTATTATCTATACTTAATATTATTGTTGTAAATTTAATGATTATTTGATACGCGTTCGTCAACACTGTTAACCAGTAGAACGCATCATTCCCAGTAGGTAATAGTGTTAACCAAGGGGTATTAACCAGCGGGAACGACCGGAATTGATTGTCAAATATTAAATTAACGCGAGCAAAGCCGCGGGCAGAGCTAGTTATTTATAAACAGGGCATGGAATACACAACCTTTATCACTGTTTAGCTGCAGAAATAGTATTGATCTAAAATTAATAATAACAAAATGGTATTTTTCTTATTTTTTTTCAATGCTGTCCAATTTGACCCAAAGGTTGACTGGTAGAGAATGCCTTGTGGCATTAAGTCCGCCTATGTACCACTCTTGTACATGGAATTTAAATAAATAATATTTGAGACTCACCTCGTCAATTTCCGAGGCATAATACACGTCATTTAGTAGTACTGGTAGTCCAAGCACTTTGGTCTTCTCCACCGATGTTATTTGAAGAGCTGTTGGACCAACCTAGAACAAAAAGTATTAAAATATAGTATACAGTGTGTACCGGAAAGGTCTGGTCATATTTCAGGGTGAGATTAAGACATTAAACTGATCAACTTTCTTCATTGAAGCACCACCTAAATCGCGAAAAAACAATCAGGTCTCTAGTACCAAATTTCAATACTTAGCATAATCAGCCTATAATGTTCCCACTGCTGCGACACACGGCCTCCTCTCTATGAGAGGGAATGGGCTATAATCCACCACGCGAGCCCAGTGCGGGTTTAGATGTCACATGTCTTCGAATTTTTAGTTCTAGGACATGCCGGTTTCCTCACGATGTTTTCCTTCACCGTTTTTGAGAGCAGTGGTGATGAAGTAAATTACACAAAGTAATGCGCCTGCCTGGGTTCGAGCCCACGACTTACTTATGGGAAAACTAAATTTTGTTTTCGCGATTTCGATGGTAGTCCCAGTAGGTATACCTTACCCCACCTACTCGGAAGGTGCATTACCCAGATTTGCGAACGAAATAAAGAAACGTGCAACATTAATTGCAATTGAGTAAATTAGTGGACGGCACGGTTGGCGCAGTGGCTGCTGCGCTGCGTGTAGCGGGTTCTATCCCCGCACGGAACAAATACTTGTATAATCTACAGGTAGTTGTTCCGGGTCTGGCTGTTTGTGTATGTGAGTTTAAGTGTTTGTAAACGCACCCACGATACAGGAGAAAATCCTAGTGTCGGGCAAGATTTAAAAAAAAAAATCAGAGCAACAAAAGCGGATATAAATGGATTACGTTGATTCTTACCTTAATAGCGACTTTGGTGTCCTTGTGCGATAATTTCAGCGCATTATTGAACACTTTGAGGTCCTCTTCTAGCGCGAGAGTTGCTCCAGGCAGCTTCTGTTGTTCGACTTCTACGTATTCGCTGAGACGGCTGTGGTTGTCGATGAATATAAGTTTGCGGTTACCCTGTGGAGAAAATTGTTTTGAAATAGTAAAAACATTTCCGAAATAAAACATGAGTTGATTTGGCACTAAAGAAGTAAAAATTTCGTCTTCATTGATCATATTTTGTTTTCAAATTTTACGCTAACGCTATCGTAATTACCCTAGATTACCCTTCGCGAAAAATCGTCTGTAACGATCTAGTTTAGGGTCTATTCCTAACCTTGGGTTATTTTTTTCTCCTTTTACCCTAGTTACCCCAACTTACCCTTGATGGAAAATCGTCTTTACCGGTCTAGAATAGGTATATTTAACGCCTTTATCGCTTTTTTTTATTTTACGCCTTTTTGTATACTTACCCTAAGCGGCGCCAGTATGGCCTCGTGGAACTTGGTGTACTCGCGCACCCAACTGTTACAGTTGTATATGTAGCACGCGTGGATGTTTATATACGCCACCTCGGGCAGCACTGTGAACCATTTCTGGAGGAAATCCGTTCTGAAATGGAGGGGACGTTAATGGTTGTAGGGTTTGGGGATATTTGAGAGGGTGAAGTGGCATAACTTGTAATTTTAAAATTCTCTCTGTGGCTGAGCGATTGGCTGCTGCGCTGTTTGTCGCGGTGTTGATTCACGCACGGAACAAATATTTGTATTGCCTACAGGTAGTTGTTCCGGGTCTGGCTGTATGTGAGTTTTGAAATGTTTGTAAACGTACCCACGATACAGGGAAAATTCCTAGAAAAAAATCCAGAATCCGTGGCTGCTACTGAGAAATTCCTGATGGAAAAACCTAACAACACTTTGTCTGACCCGGGAATTGAACCAGGACCTCATGTTCAGCAGTTGCGCTTGCGACCACTAGACCAACGAGCCAATCATGAGTTTCGTTTGTTGTTTTATATATTACTGAGTTGTGCCACTTCGCGTCCATTTGCCTCAAATAACAAAAAAAAAAAAAATTTTTTTTTTAAATGCAGTGTTGTCAACTTTATTTCGATTTCTGAATACCTTTTAAATCTGTTTCAAGTTAATTTTTAAGCGTTAGTGTATTATTTATGACTTAACAGCAGACACATGATGAGGCACTCATGGTGGAAACGCCAGGGTAGCCCGCAAACTTTTTATGAAATAGTCATTCAATGGGATTAAATGAACTTAGAAGGTTGTATTGATGATTTTAATGACTATAATTCTGTATATGCATACGTTTTACGGCCGCGAATTATATTTTGTTCAAGGCACTGCCCGCATATTGCAAAAAAACGTAAGAAAATTTGAATTTCGCGGGTTACCCTAGTGCTTTCATCTTACTATCGTGTCCTGTTTGTTCCTTATTGGAAATGATAGACGCTGCTGAAGGCGCCAAACTAGTGGCTCAGTTCTGGGCCAACACAATTTACATTGCCATCGACACGATAAGATGAACAACAGATTACCTGATCAAGGCATTCAGAAATCAAAATATGTTTGGTTATTTCAGCTGTAAAGATTAATATTATAATAGGTACCTATGTAATTGGAGATTTAATAACCAGCATTTTCAGATTTAATTATCTGTGGATTGGCGCGGAATTCGAAATTCAAGTAAATTTTATTCGAAAGCCGTGTTCTTTTAATTTCAAATTCAGTCATTTGTTTTTAGATAGTTTTTTGTTTTTGTGAAATTGTGGCAGTTTTTGGCGCCATGGATAAACTGAAAATTCGTACAATTTTCGAATATGAGTTCCTACGTGGACATACCGCTGTGCAAACAACACGAAACATTAACGACGTGTACGCCGTACGGGCCTAATACTGCTTACATAAACACGGTCCATTATTGGTTCAATCGTTTTAAATCTGGAAATTTTGAGTTGAAAAATGAGCCTCGCGGTCGGCCGGTAACCATTGTCGACAACGACGAATTGAAGGCGGTAGTGGAAACGAATCCAACTCAATCTACGGCTGAGCTTGCTGCGGGCCTTGGAGTTAGTGTCAAAACGACATTGAAGCACTTGCATCAAATCGGAAAGATAAAAAAGCTAGATAAGCTAAAATATATAAAGGCTTCAACACGTTGGGTGCCTGAAGATGGACTGCGCCGCCTGGAAGGATATGGGGGAGGCCTTTGCCCAGCAGTGGGACATACCAGGCAAATAAAAAAAAAAAAGCTAAAATAAAAAAAAATACAAAAAAATTGTTTTTAAAATTTTCATACAAATCTCCAATTTCATAGGTAAAGACCTAATATATTATATTATATTTTAACCTTACTCCCGCAAGCAAAATAAATGAGTGAGTTAAAAAGTTAGTACATTATTAGTAGGAATCGGATATTCGGATGCATATTGACCTTAAAGTACATTTTTTCCCGGTAACCGGTACAAAAGTATGGAAGCGGCTTCTTAAAATAAAAATACTTTTTTTATTATTGAATTGAATTAGTAATGTTGTGTTGTGTATGTAATGTGACTGTATGTGTGTGTAATTATTTATTTTATGAGTCAGTGATGCTTGAATTAAAATTATTTATATTTATTTATAATATATTTTTTTCCAGATTTTGCGGTAAGTATTTCATAAAAATATATTAAAGTGTGTATAAAATGTAGTATTCCTAAGAATAGTAAATATTCCATTCTGTTTAGTACGCAAGAAATTTGTAGAAACACGTAAAAAATTACTTCAATTTCAAAATGCTAAGTAACTGAATTAAAATTCAGCTGCTAAATATTCAAATAGAATAAAATGGATAATATGACTGGGCTTACAACAATGATTATTCAGATACTCGAACTCGCACTCCATACTAGTCAACACTCAAACTTTAGGTAAATATGCATCCGAAATCCGGTCCCTAGTTATTAGTGAGCAAAAGACTTACAAGAAGCAACGTTGTTTTCTAAGCTACGTTTAATAATACTTCAGCCAAAATCGCTTAAGAATTTCAAAAAATTGTTGTTTTCGTGTGTTTTAGCCATGCCATTGCCAAAACTTGAATCATAATTTATGGAAATTGCAACAATCCAAATTGTATTATAATCAGTTCTTTTTAACATCTCAAGATACAAAACATAACAAAGTACAAAAAAAATAATTGTGGACGCTTTCCGAACGCCAAGTGTTATAAATACTTTATAAAATAATTATAATTGATAAATCTCCTCCTGGGAGAGGGCACTGGCTCTTGTAACACAGTTCTATTACCCAGCACAGGAATCAGGCTCTTCACAAAATTTTGTAACCATTTCCTTGTGTAATAAAGGTCGATGATTAATTTTTAATTTTATTTTTTATGATTGACGTGTGAGAAAGACTAGCTGCCAGACCACTTAATTTAACAAATATTTTTTTTTCTTTTAGCAAAGATTACTCAAAATGAACGGTGTAGAAAAACATCGTCAGGAAACCGGCACGTCCTAGAACCAAAAATTCGAAGACATGTGACGTCTATCAACAAGCACTGGGCCCGCGTGGTGGATTATAGCCCATTCCCTCTCATAGAGAGGAGACCGTGTGTCCCAGCAGTGGGAGCATTATTTGCTGATTATGCTAAAAATGAATCTCTTTCATAAGCAAATCAAGTATCTTGACTTGGTTCACGAGGTTGTCGACATGTGGGATGTGGACTCAGCGATCATTGTGCCGATAGTTGTATCAGCCCATGGCTTAGGCTTGGCTCTCGTTAGGCAGCTGGATCAAGGGCTTGATTCAGAAAGCGGTACTCCTGGACACGGCTCGTATTGTTAGAAGGTTCCTCTCTGGAGCCCTGGTAGCTTGGACCGTTCCCGATACCGGTGGGCTACAATTTTTTTATATTTTTAAATGTTTTTTATATTGTTTTTATTTTAAGAAATATAAGATTTGCATGAAAATAATAATGTCTTGTCGACTTGCAATTAAAATCGATTTTGGCTGAAGTATAAGAAACCATGCGTAAAGGTTTCGCAAGCGACCTACACCCCGCTCATTTACATTAGTCGATATCAAACGACTCTGTAAAACCATGCAATCGGTATTAGGTATTGCTTAAAGGGACATTAAACTAATTCTTGAAGTTCAAGAGTAAAAAAGGATGTTTCTCTAATTATAAAATTCAAGAAGTTCTAAAGGGGAATGCTCACATTAACCTCCGTTTCCAAAAGCCTGGCTGAAATTTCCTTCGTGTCAATTGAGCTGTCAAATCTCGCCTAGCATTTCTCGCAACTAAGTTGGGGTCGGTTTCCAGACTAACCGGATGCAGCGGAATACCAGTATTTTACATGGAGCGACTGCTTCTCTGACCTCCACAACCCAGTTGGTACAGGATAATACGATACCCCTTAGTAAGACTGGTTGTCAGTCTTCTACCTGTAACGACTGTCAAAGATGTACCAATGACAGCCGGGACCAGCGCTTAGCGTGGTTTCTGAGGCACGGAGGAAACTCTGTATGTAATGTGTGGTCACCCATCCACGGACTAATCTAGGCAAACACAGCTTAACCTAAGGATTGACCCGGGCAGCTGTTATTATTTAGCCACGAGCTCCTTCATTTATGCATTGGTTGACCAACATAAAATAACCATATGATTGGTTGTTCTTTTTTTTCCGATGGGAAATCAAATACCCCCCCCCCCCACTCTGGGCGGAGAGGAAGGGAGTGTCAGACTTGTACTGACTAAAACCCATCCATGTTCCTTCTTTGCCCTTTGTGTGTGTTTCAGGGCCACGGTATCTCTTTCGAACAATCCAGCAGCCCTGGTAGGAATCGGCCCATACGGACCCCTACTTGGATGATTGGTTGTTTTACGTTGACATGAGATTTGCCAATAGTTAAAATGGCTTTTGGAAACGACAGAGTGTTAGGATACTAGGGGAATTTTAGAAAACTCGAGGTTGAGACACATAAGGCGTACTACAGTTCTATAGTCACATTGCCTGTTAAAATCATAACCCTCCTTTGGCTATACCGTAGTCGGGTAAAAAACCTATAATATATCTAATTTTAATAATAAAAATATTTTTGAAAATAACCCTCTATCTAGGGTGTAAAAGAAGAAAGATAGGCGCTAATAGGGACAACACGGGCTAATAGGAACTACAGAAGTCGTTGTGGAAAATAAAATATTTACGCTAATATTACTTAAAAGTTTTTTTTTAATGGTATTTTAAAATGTCTGCTCATTTTTTTTTTGATGTTGTTCAGAAAATATAACTATAAAATATATATTTTTATACGCAAACCCTGCGTAGGAAACTACAGCTGTTTTGACATGGAATGAAAAATTCTAGTGCGAGCAGGGTTTGAACCTGCGACCTTCCGATTCAGTACACCGGACGTCTTCACCAATTAGACCATCGCACCCTGCTCACAACTCTCGAAATTTTCGTTCCATAGGATGCGATGGTCTAATTGGTGAAGACGTCCGGTGTACTGAATCGGAAGGTCGCAGGTTCAAACCCTGCTCGCACTAGAATTTTTCTTTCCATGTCAAAACAGCTATAAAATATATGTTGAAATACAGGGTGGGAGTATCATTCCGATCTCCCTTCATAGAAAATTTTAATGATTATTTAAAAAAAAAATAGGTGTTCCATACATTTGAACCGTGTAGGTATAATAGCACTTTTGTATGAAGACAGCAGATACTTTTCAAGAAATTTTATTTTAGAGTAACTCGTGGGTTCGTACCCAGGCTGGTGCACTACTTTGTGTAATTTATTTCATCACCACTGCTCTCAAAACAGTAAAGGAAAACAACGTGAAGAAACCGGCATGTCATAGAACCAAAAATTCGAAGACACACTACCAACCCGCACTGGGCCCGCGTTGTGGATTAGCCTATTCCCTCTCATAGAGAGGAGGCCTGCGTCCCAGCAGTGGGAACATTATAGGCTGATTATTTTCTTATGCTGATGAAACATTCTCTGTGGTAGTCGTTTGTTCGTCGACGTCCCTTCCATTCTGTGTAAACAGATATTCTTTAAAGAACTCCAGCCAAGTCTGTCTACGGTTAAATCCTCGAGACTTTTTCTGTATTCCCAATTTTATGCCGACTAAGATAAATTTATAAATACAATAACTGACTTTACAACTGTGTCTAAATTGTCAGTTGTGAGGCAAAATTACCTTAATTTACTCTAAATGTCTTCTGATCATCTCAAGATTCGAATATTTGTAATATTCGCTTAAACATCAAGTAAGTCTCTCTAAGATTTGTCAATACTCAATACTTTATTTGCATTCCACAATGTGTACTTAGGACGTAACTTAAAAAAAATGAGATCATTATGGATCCTGTCGGGCACAGCAAAAGGTAAATATAGTATCGATTTCAAAAGCTTCAGGAAAAAGTTACCCGAACAACATCAAAAAATCTCAAGCAGCTATTCCAAAAAGACCTTGTTTTTCAAAAATCTAGACTAGACAAAAAAAACCGACTAATGTAAACGAGCCTAGCCTACAAAGATAGACCATCACCTGAACCTGTTGTCAGAGTTGGTGTGAGTGAAGTCCACGATCAGCTCGAAGGGTTGCTGGCAGAACGGTTTGAGGGTCAGGATCACGTGGTAGATTAGGAGGTCAGCGTTTACTTCGCCAATTCTGTAGGGAAAACACATAATATAAGATTAACTAGAAACACGTATAGGGTGACTGGTAATTAGTGACCGATACTTATACACGTGATTGTACTCATGATAACAAACAACTTTCCCAAGGAAACATTTTTTTTTTAATAATCATTTACTTTTATCACAATAATACACCGATAACGGCACGTGGCGGCCGGACTGTGGCGCGGGCGCCGCTCACAGAGCGGGGTTGCGAGCCACACGGGTGCTCTGCCTACCCACTGTTGCAAGATACGATAGTAATGAGACAGAGCGGCGTCACGCGGCTAACAGCTGATAGGTCACAGGCGCGCGCGCGAATTTCATACGGCTGTTGTATTATTGTGATAATTATCAAGTGAAAAAGCAAATGTTAGAGAAGTTACTCTTAAAATATTTCGTGTATGAAAAGATAGACCTTATATTGAATGCCTCGTAACGCTCTAGGCTAACTCCTGAGCGTAGCGAGAGGGTGAAGACTAGAATCCTGAGTGTAGCGAGGGATTCAAAGCTCGGCCAAGACGAAGACACATATCCCCGAACGGTTAGCCAAACATATACTTACGTACAGTAGCGAAGGGTTAATTTTTGTAAGAGGTAAACCGGAGTACATATCTTTAATGAGATTATATTATTTGTCTATAGAATACTGACTGTGCCATTTATCAAAGGGAATCCGGTAGGAATCGAGTTGTATGGAACCTTCGCCACTGCTTACGTATAGGACACTCACGTTTTGCGAGTTATGCTTAAGTCCCATGTAATAGGGATCAAATAACAGTCAAAACCCTAGACTTCTGGTTGCTAATAAGAAATTCCCGGTGGAAAAACCATACAACACTTTGCCCGACCTGGGAACTGAACACAGAATGTCACGTTCAGCAGTAGTGCCTGCAACTGCTAGACAGTTTGATGACATAATACTCATCATCTGTCTAGCCTTTTCCCAAATATGTTGGGGTCGGCTTCCAGTCTAACCGGAGGCAGCTGAATACCAGTATTTCTTGGAAAGACTGGTTGTAAAACTTTTCGGGCCACTGACTACCTAACGACTGTCAAACATCTACAAATGACACCCGGGACCAACGGCTTAACGTGCTTTCCGAGGCACGGACCAAAACTCGGTATGTAATGGGCGGTCTCCCATCCACAGACCAACCTAGGCAAGCACGGCTTAACTTAAAGACCGACCCGAGCGGCTGTTATTATTTAGCCACGAGCTCCTCCGTCTGATGATGACATAATACTACAAAAAACAAAATAGAACTACTACTAATAGGACTACTTACTTATATCTCCTCGAGATAAAATAAAAGACAGGATTCCCCAATTTACTGGTCCCAGCCTGATAGAAGATGTTCAAGCTCTTAATACTCTTGAATTCTTCTTTCTTATGCATGTTATGCTTGACTATGAACTCTTCGAAGTTGGTGGAGGAGATGTCTATGGAGGACCAGCGCGCGTAAGAGGAGAAGAGTAGACTCGATGTGCTGGAAGACAGACTGAGTAACACTCATATTGTTATAGCTTTTATCCGTACATAAGTATAAGTGCCTAAAATAATTATGTGGAACTAGTGATATCAAATTCAACATTAGTTCCATTATTTCCATATTCTTTTAAAAATGGAACTAGTGATACCAAATTCAACATTAGTTCCATTATTTTCATATCCTTTTAAAAATGGAACTAGTGATAACAAATTCAACATTAGTTCCATTATTTTCAGATTCTTTTAAAAATTTAACCAGTGATAACAAATTCAACATAATTTCCATTATTTTCATATCCTTTTAAAAATGGAACTAGTGATAACAAATTCAACATTAGTTCCATTATTTTCAGATTCTTTTAAAAATGGAACTAGTGATAACAAATTCAACATTAGTTGCATTATTTTCATATTCTTTTAAAAATGGAACTAGTGATAACAAATTCAACATTAGTTCCATTATTTCAGATTCTTTTAAAAATGGAACTAGTGATAACAAATTCAACATTAGTTGCATTATTTTTATATTCTTTTAAAATGGAACTAGTGATAACAAATTCAACATTAGTTCCATTATTTTCAGATTCTTTTAAAATGGAACTAGTGATAACAAATTCAACATTAGTTCCATTATTTTCAGATTCTTTTAAAAATGGAACTAGTGATAACAAATTCAACATTAGTTCCATTATTTTCAGATTCTTTTAAAATGGAACTAGTGATAAAAAAAACAATCAGTAGTTCCATCATGGAACTGTTAATGGTACTAGTGTCAACGAAGAATAACTTCCGAGACTAAATAGCTAAATATACAGAATGTTTGGTGCATCGTTTACCAAATTGAACGGGTCGAAAGGATCGCTCATTTGCTGTCTCTTTAGTTCAGCCGCAATAACACATCCTTGGACCCACGAATTTTTTAATTACAAAAATGTTATATTTTTTATCGCGAAATTTAATCTACAAGTAACTTTATTTTTACTTTTTTCAAAAACGTAGCGAGTTAAAGAAAATTAGATGATATCTGTCACCAAGTTTGAATTCGATAGAACCAGAAAACAGTAGACATCAACATTTAAATTGGAAGTCGACTACACTAATTTCATCTTTTTAAATGTAAGTTCAAATTTTAATTTTTTTTAAAGAAATATTTAAAAAAATATATTTCAAAATCCGTACAGCCAAGGATGAGTTATCGGGGATCAAGACCAAATGACCCGTGCTTTCGGCCCGTTTAATTTGGCAAGCGAATCACCAAACATCCTGTATAATAATGTAATAAACAAGCAGAGTTTGTAAGTTGGTATGTAGGGAGTTATCTTCGGAACAACTGTTCTAATTCCAAATATTATTTCACAAATGACAATCTAGCTCCCACATTGTCATCGAGCTTCATAGGCTATATTTAAAAGGTTCCCGAGGAAAATTATTCGACCGTAACACCGAGCCAAGCTGCGGGTAAAAGCTATTCATCATTTATTACGTACATATTTGTTTTGACTGTCAGAAAAAAAGTACTTACGATTCAATCGGCTTATGCTCGGGTGGTCCTAGGTAAGCAAGCAGTGTTGCCATCTGGAACAAATCGTTTTTGTTAATGGAACCATACATATTTAGCACAGAGCTTTTTATAAGAATCGAACATATAGATAAATAAATTATTATTAAGACAAGGAAGAAAAACCGGCTAAGTGCGAGTCGGATAAAGGGTACCATCGTAATAGGGGAGCCCCCCTTTAATTTGTTGTTATAGCGGCAACAGAAATACACATTCAGTGAAAATTTCAACTGTCTACCTATGCGGGCTTTATATCATGATCTGTAGATCATGATATAAAGCCCGCTGACAGACGGACGGACGGCCAGCGGAGGTTTAGTAATAGGGTACAGCTGCTCACCCTTCGAGTACGAACCCTAAAAAAGACTTTTACATACTAAGCGTAAGTGCAGTGTAAGCTACGCCGTAGCAGTGCGAGCTTCGACGTAGCAGTGAGAGCTAAGCCGTAGCAGTGCGAGCTACGCCGTAGCAGTGCGAGCTACGCCGTAGCATTCCGTGCTATGCCGTAGTACAGTGCACGCTACGTCGTAATAGTTCGAGCTAGGCGGTAGCAGTGCGAGCTACGCCGTAGCAGTGCGATCTACGCCGTAGCAGCACGAGCTACTCCGTAACCGTTTCCTACCTTGTCAAATGGCCTCCTGCCGACCGCCTTATGGTCGCGGCTGCAGGACAGGTAGTCCCCGATCCTCTCCTGATGGTTCCATAGTAGTCTGTGTAGCGCTACCACGTTAGCATCGCTGATGAAGGACAGGTTGTGCGAAGTCTGATCTATGGATTCGCAGTCCGATGCTATTTGGATGAAAAATCTGGGGACAGGTGACAGATTTTAGTTTTATAGCCAAATCCGATAATGAGGTACGGTATACGCAGTGTTATGAAAATACTATGTTTAGTTACAAGTAAAACTGCTTCGAACGCGTTAAAAATTTGGTATTAGAGACTTCTTGGTACGTTCTTAAATAGATCTAAAAGCATCGATTCGACCGTTTGGGCGCTAAGAAACGCCCAAAATTTCTTCTCTACTAAATTACTTTTTTTTTCAATGGCAAAGCCGTAATCAATGTCGATACCGTCTAAAATGACTGTATTAGCCAACAGATCCTAGGGGCGTAAGATACGCCCTGTGTCGCTTTTATGTCAAGCATCATTAGAACAGTTGACAGTCGCAGTATAAACCTACAGATTCGTTATTCAAGTCTCTTTCGTATTCTCGAAGGTTTTCGAAGTCTCAGCAGTGTCTCGAAGTCTATTCACTTTCGTCCGGCCTTAAGTGAGCCCTCAGAAAGTGGTTGAAGAGCGGCATATGCAGTTCCTTGGCGAACACCTAATGCTTGGACATGTTCTGTAGGATCTTGGACATCAGCATCAGAAGTGGGAACATTATCTAAATATATCAGTAAGCGACTCTGTTTCGTTCCACTTCAAAGTACGCCCTCAGGCAATGGTTGACAGGCAGCATATGCTGTTCCTTGAAGAACTCCACGTAGTTGGCGATGTTCTGCAGGGTCTTGGATATCAGCATCAGAAGTGGGAACTACATCAGTAAGTTACTCATTTGCGTCCGGCCCCAAAGTACGCTCTCAGGAAGTGGTTGAAGCGCAGCATATGCTATTCTTTGCAGAACTCCTCATGCTTGATGATGTTCTGCAGGATCTTGGATATCAGCATCAGAAGTGGGAACATTATCTAACTACTACAGTAAGTTACTCACTTGCGTCCGGCCTCGAAGTGAGCCCTCAGGAAGTGGTTGAACGGCAGCATATGCTGTTCCTTGGAGAACTCCACGTGGTTGGCGATGTTCTGCAGAATCTTGGACATCAGCATCAGGCCTCGTTTCACGTGGGAAGGGACTGGGCGGTTCACTATGCCCATTTCTTGGGGTGATACTGTGGGATAGAATTGTGACATTTAGATAATGTTGAGCTATGGTTATTTATAAAGAGTAAATGTACTCTACTTAGGAAACTAGAATTACAGCACCCGCATGGTATAATAATATACTTCGCCTGGTATTCTCTTCCCACGATGGTCCAAGACTACGTCACGATAAGTGTTACCATTGATTGTCCTTTTCAGTAAATTTAAGAACTCTCATTTAGTGAATAAAAATAAAACAAACTACTAACTGGCTTAACTATTTAGTAACTCGTGTGATTCATCTATTTAGTTTTAAATTAATTTAATTATTGAATTATTAGTTCATAATTGCTTTGTTAAGTTAAAAAATGCATTTAACTCGGGTAATTCAATCACACACCGTGGCAACACATCGACAGCATCGCAACTGATGATGTATTCTTGGGCCAATCACGTGACCCAGCTGTCACTGGAAGAGAATACCAGGCGATTTATATTATTATACCATGAGTACCCGCTGTTCATCAAGTTTTAGTTCTAATTTATAGAACGTCTTCTCAGTTCATACTTATAAATCTCGGTGTAACTCCTGCTAAAGATCCATCGTCATCATCATCATCTGCCTGACCTTTTTCAAATAAGTTGGGGTCGGCTTCCAGTCTAATCGGATGCAGCTGTAGCGGCACTACAAAGAGTACTACAGTAACATAGAATAAAAAGTACTACAGCGCCATCTATGACACAGAGGATGAACTAAACATCGATATCCAACATCGCGCAGTTAAAATTATCCGCGACTTAAGACTATACACCGTGTTCCGAAACGTAAACTTCGACCAGAAGTTCAGACCACGGAAATAAGCATTTTAATGGACACATTAATGAATTATAATTTTTTTATTTCCTCTCTTACGTGCAAATGAAATGCAAATAGCATTTTATAATTTAATTGCACTAAGCGGCAACACAGGCCAAATTAAGACCCTTCCTTACTGCATAGCTCAATTAAATTCCATTAAATCAAATTACAAATATCTTTGGAACGAAGCCTTTTTAAGTACTACTTCCTTTGTAAGATTTGATTTGTAAAAGCTATAGAACAAAGTTGCCAATGTTTATGGATAACGTTAAAAACACGGTGTATAGAATAACCCGACAACAACTGTCGGGCCACCAGACACAACACTGGTCTAGTCGGAGGATCCTTCCTTCTCTACGGGAACCTTACACCCTGTTCTTCATACCACCAAACTGGTGACCCCAACGTGATACCAGTCCGTGTGACTCATTTAATATTAAACGTGTCATATACACATCCGGGTATTGTAAATACGGGCTATTTTAACATACCAATAGCTGGGTTGATGAATCTCAGGAAAAGAACAGTGCCGACAGCGCCAACACTCGTTTGCGGGAATTGCGCGAACCTCTTGCTTAGTACCTGCACACAAAGATAATTGTTAATAATTTCAAAAAATATTAATTACTTGCTTTTGCCCGCGGCTTTAGAATTTGAAAATCAATTCGGGTTGTACTCTGCTTGTAATAATAGAATTCAATCATGATTCGAAAGACACGTGGCGACATCTATTATCGTAAGAACTTTATTGTTGTTTTCCTCGGGAACAGTACTATTTTTCGGGACGAAAGGTACCCTATGTCCGTTTCTGTACACCTGACAACGCATATGCAAAATTTCAGGATGATCGGTTCACTGGTTTAGGCGTGAAAAGGTAACAAACAAACTTACTTTCGCATTTATATTAGTAAGGAGTAAGGATGCTTTACTCTAAACCATTTGCTAATAAAGTCATCGTCGTCATTCTCCTGCCCTTATACCAATTTATTTGGGGTCGGCGCATGTCTTCTTCTTCCATACTTCTCTATTACTCGTCATCACAGCAGTCACCTCCTTTCTAGAAATATTATCCTTCACACAGTCGTTCCATCGTTTCTTTGGTCTTCCTCTACTCTTATACCCAACCACATTCAAAACTTTTCTCACTACAATTTTCTCATTCCTCCGCATCACATGCTCATACCACGACAACCAATTACCACACAACTTTTCAGTCACCGACGCCACTTTCAGACATCCTCGTGATGATAACTATCCAAAGGAATTATTCTTCTTAGCGTGTCGATGGCAAAAAAAGCCTGAAATTCAGCTCCGCTTACTGCCCAGACGCTGAAAAGTCGTAAAAGGTTTAAGGTGCGTGGAACCAGTTTGTCCAGCCAATTACAACGACTCAAAAGCAAGGAAATTATTAAAACCACTGTACCCACACTTCGCCAGTTATGTTTAAGTCTCTTGTGAAGGCGAGTGTATTTTCAAAAACCCTGCGAAGTGCGAGTCGGACTCGCGCATAGAGAGTTCCGTAGCATCGTAGCAGGGGAGCCTAGTTTAATATTTATTTATTTTTATTATTTGTTGTTTTAGCGGCAACAGAAACACACATTCTGTGAAAATTTCAACTGTCTACCTATTACGGATCATGAGATACAGCCCTCTGACAGACAGACGGACGGACGGACGGAGGCTTAGTAATAGGGTCCCGTTGGTTACCCTTCGGGTACGGAACCCTGAAAATCATGATCAGCCAATGTAGTACAGTCACGAGCACCGATATGTGTATGTGTGTGTGTATTTCGAGAGCTGTGAGCAGGGTGCGATGTTCTAATTGGTTAAGACGTCCGGTGTACAGAATCGGAAGGTCGCAGGTTCAAACCCTGCTAGCACTCGAATTTTTCTTTCCATATCAATGCAAATGTATATACTTTCCTAAATTTAAAAGCACGAGATATAACGATTATAACTTGGAGATAGGATCTTTTTCATAAAAATACTAGCTCTTCGTCCGCGTGAAGTTAGCGCTGTGAAATATACTTTACTACCTATTATCATACCTACCAAATATAAATAAAAAATATATAAAATTCGGTCGAGCCGTTTCGGAGGAGTGCGACCACAAACACCGTGACACAAGATTTTTATATAAAGGGTGTAAATAGACCCTTTTTTAAATACATGTTTTTAATATAAGATTTTTACTTTACACACCTCCACGACCCTCGTACTATTCAATCCATTCATCAGCACAATGCTATGAGTGCTTTCCATCGAGTCCTACGGTAAAACGTGATTTTTCACCCCAAAAAAAAAAGTTGATTCCCAGCAATAATTTTTGCGTAAAGTTACTTAGTTTGATGTACAGAATGCTTGGTTGACAAATATGTGAAGGGTCTGTTTACACCCGGTATAAGATGAGTTCCAAAATACAACATGAAATTTTAATCAGAACAGTAGCAGAAAAACACTTTTAAAAGTTGTTAAGTGTTTACATATTGTTGCTCGTGACTGCACACTAGCTGAACATAGGTCTTTCAAAATGGATTCCATTTAACTCGATCTTCATCAAGCAAATACCGACATGTGTCACACATTAACTACGGGCTTCTACAAAAAAAGTCCAAAATAAAATCTAAAAAAACGAACTCAGGACCTCATGCTCAACAGCAGTGCTTGTGATCACTAGACCAACGAAGCAGTCCAAAAGTACTAATTACTAAATAAATTACAAAAATACTAATTACTAATTAAAGGAGCAGCGGTGGCCCAATGGTGGTGGCCCCGACTTACGAGCAGTAAGTAGTGGGTTCGAACCCAGGCAGGCGCATTACTTTGTGTAATTTATTTCATCACCACTGCTCTCAAAACGGTGAAGGAAAACATCGAGAGGAAACCGACATGTCCTAGAACCTAAAATTCGCAGACATGTGACATCTACCAACCCGCACTGGGCCCGCGTGGTGGATTATAGCCCATTCCCTCTCATAGAGAGGAGGCTTGTGTCCCAGCAGTGGGAACATTATACGCTGCTATGCTATGCTATATAAATAAATTACCTGATATAAACAATGGCACATGCTCCGTAGCTGAGGTGGGAATTTTTCTGCAGATCCAACAATCCTGTCGAAGACTTCCTTAGTCAAGTCTATTAGGTTAGACCTGTTCATTTCTATATCCTGGTTTGGATCCAACCTGAGTGGAGAAGAAAAAAAACCATTTATTTTAGCTGTGAAAATTTTTTTACATCTTGAGCTACATAAGACAGAGACGGCTCCCTCGACCGCAATGCTATTTGACGGCCTTTTACCTCCACCATAATATTATATGAAGACACCGCTTTTTTAGGAAAGTCGAGTGTAAGAAACAACTTGTTTTTTAGAATAACTTGTGAACTTGTATTATAGGGAATATGCAAGACATACAAATCATTTTTTATTTCTTAAAAATACCTTGTATTGGCCCATAAAAACATTGTGGTAAACTTGTTTAATTTTATTTATTATTTATTTTTTTATTTAAACTTCACGTACAATAGTGATACATAGGCGGACTTAATGCCACAAGGCATTCTCTACCAGTCAACCTTTGGGTTAAATAAGAAAACATTGTGATAGGGTACAAAATAAATATATAAAAATAACTTCTTGCTATCGAAAATTTATATAGGCACTTATAATGATACTAATACTTATATACAAATAAAATAAACTAATAGATATTTAATTTAATTAATTAATTAAATTAAATATCTATATCAATCAATATCAATATCTTATATTTCTATATCCATCTTTATTTATTATTTAATTTTCTAATACAACATTTATTTTGCAATTTAATATTTTATGTAGCGTGTTTTTGGTGAAACGGAACGGTAGTGGCGTCAAAGTTTGTGTCAAAGAAACACTTTTATTTGAAAAATACTTTAAAAAATTACATGCATTTTCCCTATTCCAACTAAGGCTCAACCTCTAAAAATCAGGAACGACTAAAATTATGTGATGGAATTTTAGTGACAGTTGGTGCCTTGATGTTTGTAAAATATTTTCATAATCTGTTTCTGAGAGTTGTGTAAAATGCGACGGAACCCAATTTCAAGATGTTATATTTGTTGTGCTTTATAATCAATAATTATAAGAAGCTCTTAATGTTGGACATATGCCTTACTAAATTCCTTCCTCCGTATCTTAGTCGATCTGTTTTTAAGTTAATTCTACAGGCAGAATTGTCAACCAGTCGTATTTAAGCTTACCTGGCAGGATCCACTTCGAAGCTGATATCCCCTCGCTCATCAGCCTGATCCAGGAGTGCAGTTATGAGAGGTTCCAGCAGATTCTGAAGGTATCCGTAACCGTAGATCTTGAAGCAGAAGGCCATGATCTTGCTGCCTAAGGAGTTGCCTCTGAAGAGGGTTTGCATGCAGTCGGAGACCTGGAGAAGATAGTTTGAATTTGCTATAGGTATTTTTTCATACGCATATTTTGCGTTTTTTTTTTTCATTTGACAACTCAATTATAATCTTGCGTTATTTAAGTTGTCGAGTGGACAATTTTTTTTAACAATTGATTGATTGTCTGCAAAGTTCTTGGGATACAATACTGAGACGTCCATCGTTTGTGGAACAACACCACATAAAGGGTGTAAATAGACCCTTAAAAAAGCCGAAAGACACTTGTTCACCCCGTCGCGTCATTGCGATATTTCTTTTGTTCTGGACTTAACCTTGGAAAGTTCTAGTTACGAGGATTTAGACGTCAAAGTTCCAATTTTTTCACAAGCTTTTTTTTATTACTACTAGTTTTTACAGTTATAACTTCAGTTTAAATACCTCCACTTCGACGCATCCATAAGTACAATATTTTGAGTGCGTTACATTGAGTTTTACTGGAAAATGTGATTTTTCACACCAAAAAAAAATGTCATTTCCCATCAATAATTTTTGCGTAGATACTTACTTTGATATACAGAATGCTTGGTTAACGAATTCGTGAAGGGTCCGATTACAACTTGTATACAAGGCAGAGTCATCTATGAATTTCTACTTGAACAGAAAATTACTCCACGGGAGTGCAAAATTCATACCTCGACTTCCCTATAGAATATGTTCCACAGTAGCGGCGCCAGCAGATGCTTCGCGTCGAATAGCGTGACGAACACGCGAGCTAGCTCGTCCATCTGAGATGTGCTTACGACGTTGGCTAACGCCATTGCTATTGGTAGCTCGCCCTGTGGACAAAAAAGACATTTATCACAATCAAACGTCATTTTTATTAAAAATTGGGCCATCATTGGCCACCAGTGGCCATCACAAGCCATCGTGTGTCATTTTTGACTGCTGTTGGGAATGGTGGGCCACTATGAGCTATCGTAGGCTACTGTGAAGCACTATGGGCCATCATAGGCCATCCGGGACAAGGCTGTGCCAGTTGACAGGGGAGAAAGAAAGAAAAAAAAAGGTTTGCACCGACTTCAAGCAAGATTGGACTAGGATAGGAAGATGATGATGAAGAGGATCTCCTTACCTTGTCAGAGATCATAGTAACGAGCTGCACAAGTTGTTCGAATCTGTCAGCGAGCACGGTCTCCGCTAGCGTGTCGAATTCTGTGCCTTGCTGTAGTATCTTCGTGAGGACCTCCATGAAGGCGGCACGGGTTTGGAGGTCGCGGTGGTAGCCTAGGTCTGTGGGAGAGAGAAAGGTGTATACATCAAGAAAAGCGTGGATGTCGTATTTTTCCCCCTATTTATTCTTTTTGTGCTTTCTTACGCTATACCGGGTGTAAACAGACCCTTCACATAGCCGTCAACCAAGTATTCTGTACAACAAACTAAGTAACTTTACGCAAAAATTATTGTTGGGAATCAACTTTTTTTTTTGGGGTGGAAAATCATGTTTTACGGTAGGACTCGATGGAAAGCACTAAAAGCATTGTGCTGATGAATGGATTGAATAGTACGGGGGTCGTAGAGGTGTGTAAAGTAAAAATCTTACATTAAAAACATGTATTCAAAAAAAAACTTGTGAAAAAGTTGGAACTTTGACCCCCAATATCTCCGTAACTAGAAGGTTCCCAGGTATGGTCTAGAACAAAAAAATGATCGCAGTGACGGGGAGAACAAGTGCCTTTCGTTTATGTTAAGGGTCTATTTACACCCTTGATGTAATATTTTAGCGCACAACGGCTATCCAAAAGCGGGTTCGTTAAACAATATCGTCAAAGTCGCGGAAAATTTGATGAGTGATGCACAGAACTGAGAAGTTTGGCAGAAGAAAGGGGACCCAGCACTGGGGAATACGGGCTGAAATACTGAAGATGTATAAACGCATTTTTTTTTTTCTTAACATAGACGATTCGAATGGCCAGGGCTGATGGCCCAGAGTAGTCACGCAGTGGGTGCCAGAAGACGAGCGTCGTCGCCGAGGGAGGCCTAGAAAACGCTGACGTGACGACTTAGAAGCGTTTGTGACAGATTGGCCGGAGAAAACCGCACAAAGAGAAGAATGGGGGGCTATGGGGGAGGCCTTTGCCCAGCAGTAGGACAAAACAGGCTAAGAAAAAAAAAAGTCGAGGCGAAAGGAGTGTAAGGATCGTAGCAGGTGTCGTTCTGTAGTTTCTGCCCCATAGGAAAAAAGTTTAGGTGCTACCGCGTCTTCACTGACGGTCGACCACTTTTCAACTTCATTACCTGAGTAATGAAGTTGTGCTTAAGCCCTGAGGCTTAAGGTGGAAGCGTCAGGGTACCCCTCGAAATTCAAATTTTCTTACGTTTTTTGCAATTTGCAGGTCAGTGTCAGGTCGTATCTTGATGAAAACATAAATTGCACAAGTAACACGTATGTAGTTACAGAATTATAATCATTAATACAACCCTCTAAGTTCATTTAACCCCACTCAATAACTATTTCATAAAAAGTCATTGAATGGGGTTAAATGTACTTACATACGTGTTACTTGCGCGACTCATTTTTTGTCAACATACAACCTGACACTGACCTCTAAATTGCAAAAAATTTAAGAAAATTTGGATTTCGCGAGCTACCCTGGAGCTCCCACCTGAACAGTGAAAAATGGTTAACCGTCTGTGAACGAGGTAGTACGTATGTGTTTTTTTGTTCTTTATTTCTAGCTTACCAATGCTATGCATCAGCCCCGAGTCGATATTGGCGCTGAGTAAGTTGGACATGGCCTGTATAGTAGCGTTGCGGAGGGTCTCCAGTCGGCCTGGACCCTCGGCCATCTCTACTTCGTTGCAGTCGTTTAGGAGGTTCATGAAGAGGGTAAAGTACCTGGGAAAGAAAGAGAGAATATTAAAACCATTATTTTTGAGATGTAATTGAAGTCACGTTTTAGGATGAACCCGGACAGATGGGCGAAGATAGTCACACAGTGGGTGCCTGAAGACGGCCCTCGTAACCGAGGCTGGCTCAAGAAACGCTGGCGTGACGATCTGGACTCACGGACGACTTATTTCGACGATGATTGGTCGCAGAGGGTGAATTGTAAACAGGATTGGAAAGCCATAAGGAAGGCCTTTGCCCAGCAGTGGGACAGAGCAGGCTGGCATAAAAAAAGAAAAAAATTGATGTGACTGCAAATATGAACAGGTTAAGAGTTAAAAGCGGCTGATGGAAATCCGACTATACAGGGTGTTTAGTGATAGCTAAACTAGTAGCTTGCGCTAAGAAGTTGGATAAATTAAAAAAAAAAGATACTTAAAATAAAAATCTGATTCAAGGTAGAGATTTTTCGATATTTTGGAAAATTTTGTATAACTATAAATCCGTGACATTTTGCGGAACATATATTGTGTTGTTTTGGTAGGTATTAACGCAAGCTATCACCCCTACACGACGTCGTACTGGACACCCTGTATGTGACATATATCATATCAACCCGCACTTGGTCCGCGTAGTGGGTTATGGAGCCACTCCCTCTCTTAAAGAACAAGCCTGTGTCTTAGACGTGATTTGCTGATTATGCTATAGGAATAGAAATAGATAGAAATTAGCCCACAAATATTGTCGAGTTACGTAGACTACAGGTTAGCAGTTACTTCAAATACACCTGTTAAATGAAGTTAAAAGTGGATGGGTGACCAGCAATTTCAAACAGAGACCGCTTCAAGTCTCAAAAAGTACGTTAAGCAGTTGGTCACTGCTGAGGCTCGCCCTGGGTGGCTGCCATCCGTAGGTCTTTGTCAGTCGTTACGGATAGTCAGCGGCCAGAAAATACGAAAAACAGTCTAATCAAACGAGCGGGTGTCGTGTTAGCCTGCACCTGGTCTCTGTAGACATCAGATAGGTATTCATCTGCATCCGATTAAGCAGGCAGATGATGATGTCCACATGTAACTTACTTGAGAAACAGTTGGCTCTTAGCTTCCATGAGATCACCTCTATCTGACTCTTCAGGTTGGAGAGGTAGACCCTTGAGCAATGATGCGACTGCTTCCATGCAAGCCTGGTCTAATTCTCGGCAGCAGACCAGGTATCTAAGGATACAAAATTAACACAGTAAGCAAAAAAAAACAGAAACGGAAAGACTTATTCTTCTTTTTGACATTTTTTGTTTATTTTTTATATTAATTTTTACCTCGATGGGTATATGAGTAGAGGAAGACCAAAGAAACGATGGATGGACTGTGTAAAGAATGATATGGCAAGAAAGGAGGTGTCTGGCGAGATGACGAGTAATAGAGAAGTATGGGAGAAGAAGACATGCTGCGCCGACCCCAAATGAATTGGGATCAGGGCAAGAGAATGATGACCTCGGCTTTGAATGTGCAGGTTCTGGTCCTGGTTTCTTAAGTTCGTAATTTTTCGGATCCCATCCTTCACAATTTAGACATTAACGTTCTAATGAAAAATAGTGTTACAGTAAAATTAGAGCGATTTTAGATTTTTCAATTATTTTTTTTTATAAAGACATTTCGAAAATGTTCTCTGATAACTTTTTAGACTTATGTATCCTTCTTATGTGTATGAAGTTTCATTTAAATCGGTTCAGTCATTTCTAAAAAAAAAGGACTTGAAAGTTTGTATTAAATGCCATAAGTCGTAAACACTCTTAAGCATTGCAACATGCTTTTTTTTTCAGATGGGTAATCATCAAATGGTGTGTCCCCCCCCCCCCACCACTCTGGGCGGAGCGGAAGGGAGTGTCAGACTTGTACTGACTAAAACCCATCCATGTTCCTTCTTCGCCCTTTGTGTTCCAGGGCCATGGTATCTTTTTCGAACAGTCCCGCAGAGCTGAACATCCTTAAGAGTGCAATAAACAAGCAAATCAATAAAATGAACCAAAGTGGGAACGCCGTTATGGATATAAATTATTTTTTTATTGTTTTAATGCAAAGTTACTATGGATGAGATTTATATTTATTTATTTAAACTTCATGTGCAATAGTGGTATATAGACGGACTTAATGCCACAAGGCATTTATCATGAAAGATACTGTCTATTATTTATCCGCACGCAAAATACGCGCTTTGGACGTGGAGTTGCGGACACCAGCCCGTTATAGAATACAATACTGTCTATTACGTTTGTCTTGAAGAAGAACATAAAGACACAAATTCTCTCGAAGTACTTTTATTAGGTCATAAAGCAGAGATAAATCATGGATTTCCTACTCCTCCGCTATACTTTTCTGATTAATTCCGTTCCGGGACCAAACAGTTAAATTGTTTCTCTAGGACTTCGTCGAGCTTCATTGTCTCGGCGCTCTTCAGGTGGTCGCCACTGTTGATTCTGGCGCACAGGAGTTCCAGAGGGCAGGGAATAATGTGGCTTGTCCCAAAAAAAATAACACTGACCTGGTAATAGAAGAAGCATCAGCTCGCAATGGCGGCGCAATCTGATGACTGGTACCCAACACCCAGTCTGTTACATATTCCACCATCTTGTTACGGAACTTCATTTCCTGTATCAAAGACAACATGTGTTATACTACCGGCTAAAGATTTGTAGCAGTCGGAATCATGAAAAGTGCAAGCAGGATAGTTGAGTTCATAGTACGAGATTTTTATGAACTGTTTGATGAAACTCGTGTGATCTCGCTTTCGCATATCATTGTGGAGATATATCAAGAGAGACAAGTTTCAGCTAAAATGCCAGATTGCAAACCATAGTAAGGAAATCATCTCTTGTTATGCAGAAGAAGATCAAGCATTTAAACATTTTGTTTTTTAACAGACTTCAAAAAAAGGAGGAGGTTCTCGATTCGGTTATGTTTGTTACCTCATAACTCCGTCATTTATGAACCGATTTGAATTTTTTTTTTTTTTGTGTAAAGATATATTTTTCGATTTACGTTCGGAACTTTACTTTCAGAAGTCGGTGGCAAAAAAGTCAATGAAACCAACAACAGTCACCGACTTCCGAAATTAAATTTATTTTAGACTTTTTTAGTGGTTTTTGGAAGTCGGTTTTTATTTTGCAGAAAGTTTTTTATTACCTTACTCGGTTAAGTTTATCAAAAAAAGTTAAGTCAAAAGCGGTGTGTGAATTTTGCACAAAGCCTTGAAAAACTTAAGGAACTATAAAGCCTTTAAACTTCGAGCATTCTCGAATATTTTTTCTTGAACTGACCTGTCTAAAAGCGAGGTCATCTCTCCTCCTCATCATGGCCTCCACAACTTGGCAGAGCTTAGTCTTGATATGAACTGACAGCACTGTCATATCCAAGTGACGTACGTATCTGTAACCAAAAATGGCATTAATAAAAAAGGATTTTGATGGACAAAGCTTACAGAGGGTGTAAGGGCTCGTTTACGGTGACGCGGCGCGTTGTACGGCGCGGTCCGCAATAAATTCAAACATATGGCGATGAATGAGAGCGTTTACGGAGATATGTATTTACGCGCGTTTGCTTAAAATGCAGCGTTTAAGCTCATTTACATTCGGTTGTTTAGACCGATTTGGTTGCAGCCCGTATTCGGTCACCGACTAGTGTAAAAGGGTTTTCGATTAGCCGTATTCGACGACAGCCCGTATTTAGTCACCGACTAGTGTAATCGGGTTTTCGGTTAGCCGTATTCGATCACAGCCCATATTCGGTCGAAAACGGCTAATCGAAAACCCGTTTTCACTAGTCGGTACTAGTGAAAACGGGTTTTCGATTAGCCGTATTCGACGACAGCCCGTATTCAGTCACCGAATACGGTGACTGAACGTGCGCGGCGTGGCAGCAAGCCGACTCTTTTAACACTTAGTGCACGGAGCGCGGCGCGTGACACGTAGCGATACCCGCAAGGGAGCACGCGGCGTTGCACGCGCCGCTACACGTCCGTTAACAACACATTACAATTATTAACAACATATTACATTGTCATAAGTTTGTATTTGCGAGTGTGATAACGCATACATTGTGGTAAGGGCAGAAGTAGGTCCTACCTACTCCGTCACAGAGAGGAGGCTTGAGTCCCAGCAGTGTTAACTACTAGCACTATCTCACCTGACTATAGACAACATCAAAGTTTCAATAGACGTTGTACTAAGATGCTCGTTGGGCTGACCACTCTTCTTAATGTCCAGTATGCTCTTCATTATAAAGATCGTGTGCTCTACGAATTGCGTGTTTATGTCTGTCAGCATTACCTGTGGAAGAAAGTCATATTATTAATGTTGTATTAAACAAATCAGAGATGTTATGGATATGATATTTCGGATCTAGATATAGGAATAAAATTATATCGATTTCGGATATCTAATTATTTCAGATTATCCGTTAGTTTCGGATAGTTTCGGTTACGGATATTAGATTGAAGTAAAAACTAACTAGTTGTGAAAGAGGTTATGTTATGACTAGAAATAACAGACAAACTGCAACATTCACGTGGCGCGCGACCGGTGAAACAAAAACCAGTCGAAACATGTCGTTTTATTTAGACTCCGCTCTTAAACAAAACTATCCGAAACTTACGAAATGGAATACGGTTACGGATATATTTTTATTTCGGATATCCGATAGTTTCGGTTACGGTTACGGAGCTCCATAACATCCCTGAAACAAATGAGCGTACGCGCTCCATACATTATTAATAGTATGGATGAGTATGAAACTTCACAGGTAAGGTTCAATTAAATTATCTAGCGGGACTTCACAGGTGAGGTCAAATTGAATTATACAGCAAAACTAGACAGGTGAGGTCAAATCAGATTAAATTATCTAGCCAAAACTTCACAGGTGAGGTCAAAATAAAACATCTAGCGAAATTTCATAGATGAGGTCAAATTAAATTACCTATCCAGCAAACGTGATCGAATTAAATATTTTTTCGAATATGTTTTTGTTGTTTCACTTACTTGTTGCTGCTGATCAAAGAACTTGTCGATAATGGCCTTGATCTGGTCGAAGAGTATCGGGTAGAGCGCGGGGGACATCTCGTGCCCGACCAGCTCTTTCACGTGGGTTTGTATCTGTTGGCCGAAGCGCTCGTTGCTGCAGAGTAGGAGGCGGAGGAGTTGGCCTATGAATCTGTGGAGGTAGATGTCAGTTAGGTTTGCGCATACATACTCTTATAACGGCGATTTAAAAAAAAAAACATAAAACAAAAGTAATTGAAACATCATTTTAATTCTTTTTATTTTAAAGATCAGAATTTGAACATTGGATTTAGGATGGACTGTGTGGAATGATATGAAAAAGAATGGAGTAAATTTTTATTCATGACAGACGATTAATGAAGAAAGAATGGATTACATGAATAGTTGATCTCGTTACCTAATAGTACCCTCACGGATCGGACAGGTTTTTTTTGTACACAGGGCTGGAAAACGAAAACAAAAAAAAAAACTGTGGCCAGCCCTGTATTGAATAATCATCAAATCATATTTATTTCTGTAAATTAGTTTTTCAAAACACATTTAAATGTCACATCATGTTATATTTTAAAACTAGATGGGGCCGGTGTTTCGTACCTGACTACTCTGAGAAGAAATATCCGAAACGAACTCAGAAAGTGCCTATGCGTATAGTGTGAGGATCAAGCCCTGGATATATAAATTATCATCTACAGAAGTTCACAACAGCATATCACGTGGAGCGTTATGCCTACTTCAACTCCAGTTTACTTTTTTTTAATAATGAACGGGTTTACTCTTGACCTCAATCTAGCCCAGAGGACAGAGATGAGGTCGACGATGGAACGAGCTAACCCAAAAGAAGCCTATAAAAGCCTACTTACTGTGTTACTGGACAATACTGCACTTCCTGAGAGCTGTTCGCCAACACGTTGTATTTCCTTGAATCTGCTAAAGAGAATAAAGTATAAGCACATTAGGGACTTTATTAAATTCACCCTCGGGGACGTTTTAAACGTAGCCTATGAAACTCGGGTATAATGTAGGTTCCCGTTAGAGAAAGAATTTTCGGAATCGGAACAGTTATTTCGAAGATAAGTAAAAGTAATTTTTAATATTTTCATACGCAAACCCAGAATAGTTCTCTGTCAAATCTTTAGACTTATGTATCCTGCTTAAGTGTACGAAGTTAGGGCTGCGGGACTGTTCGAAAGAGATACCGTGGCCCTGGAACACAAAGAGCAGAGAAGGAACATGGATGGGTTTTAGTCAGTACAAGTCTGACACTCCCCTCCGCTCCGCCCAGAGTGGGGGGGGTCATTTGATGATTTCCCATCCGGAAAAAAAAAAAAAAAAAAAAAAAAAAAAAAAAAAGTGTACGAAGTTTCATTAAAATCGGTTCAGTCATTTCGAAACAAAATCACTTGAAATTTTGTATGAAATGCCGTAAGACGTTAACGCTCTTAATAAAATTATTATAAAACTTACCATGTCCATGAAGGTGCGCCCAAGTGGTGGACGGCCTTCGCTGTAGACAAACCCCGCCAAGCGCGCAGAGAAACGATGTTATATTCGCCCATTCTTGTATCTGCATCTGAGAAAATACTTTCATACTTTAGTACAGGGGTGTCCAGGATAAATAATAACAGCCGCTCGGGTCGATCTTTAGGTTAAGCCGTGCTTGCCTAGGTTGGTCTGTGGATGGGTGACCGCCCATTACATACCACGTTAAGCCGTTGGTCCCGGCTGTCATTTGTAGATCTTTGACAGTCGTTACAGGTAGTCAGTGGCCCGAAATGCTGACAACCAGTCTTACCAAGGGGTATCGTATTACCCAGTACTAATTGGGTTGTGGAGGTCAGATAGGCAGTCGCTCCATGTACAATACTGGTATTCAGCTGCATCTCTTTAGACTAGAAGCCGACCCCAACATAGTTGGGAAAAGGCTAATGCTGACAGTGCATGTTTCTTACTTCAAAGTCATGTTCGCTGCTGGGATGGTGTGACACTCTGCGTTTAGCTACAGCGCGATGTAAAGCTTCCATTTGACATTCATCCATCTTGTCGCCTTGTCCTTTTGGGTACTTTTGGAGAAGCTTGCAGAGGGAGTCCCTGGTGGTAGAAGGTTTGGTATTAAACTAAAAGAAGTTGAGATTTATTAAAAAGCATTTTATAGTTAAAACACGCTTTAGAGTGACATGTAACATTTTATTTCAGGCATTCTTCTCAGCAAACCTTTTCATTTGATACCCATATCATGCGAATGCATAAAAAGTCGCCATCTTTAGTGTCCGCCATATTGGATTTAGAATGAAGTCATTTAGCTAACCATGCATTGTCATCCATACTAAACATGTTTGCAAAATTTAAGCTCAATCGGAAGCCGGGAACTGGGTCAAAAACTTTTAAGCTTTGTTTGACATAGTTACAGTTACAGGTGAAGCTAATAAAAATAAAGAATTTGAGATTTATTAAAGGCGTTTTATAGTTAAAACATGGACCAACGTATTATGTGGAAACGCAAAGAGGGTGGGAGATTTTTGTATAAAGCGTGCCCTGTCTAAGTTTCGCCATTTTAATTTATTTTCAAAATAACGGCCACGCATAAAACCTGTATAAATCAATAGCTGGTATCAATACAACCAAGTTTTGTAGAAGACAAAATGTTCTAAAGCGTCACGTTTCCGAGATATAAGCTATCATCATCACACCCGTATCTACAAACAAATGAGTTGATAAATATCAAACGCCAATATGTCCCAAATAGACAAGTTTTTTTTTTTTTATACACGTTAAAATCCAAGTTATAACGTCGTCAAACCGTAAAATCTAAGTTATAACGTCGTCAAACCGTAAAATCTATTGTCAAACCTTAAAATCCAAGTTATAACGTCGTCAAACCTTAAAATCTAAGTTATAACGTCGTCAAACCTTAAAAATCTAAGTTTTAACTTCGTCAAACCTTAAAATCTAAGTTATAACGTCAGAAGTCGTCAGCACCTAAGCCACCCAGCAAACGAAAATACTATCCTATCTCATTTTCACTTATCACGGACATATTGGCATTTGATATTTATCAACTCGAGTCAGTGATTACTTAAGATACAATTTATTTTTATTCTGTAGGGTTAATAATTACTTAAAGTTACAACTATCAAAAGTTAGAATTCTTAGCTTAGCTTTCGTTGACGGTTCTTACTAGGTTGAAATTCTTGTCTATTGCACAAAAATGGTTGCATATAAGTAACTAGCACTCCGCCCGCGAATTCGTCCGCAAAAATTGTGATAGCTCGCCATGATATAAATAATTTATAGCCTATAGCACCCACGAATAATGTAGCTTTATACTAGTGAAAGAATTTTTAGAATTGGATCATTCGTTCCGTAGATTACCCCCTACATACAAGCTTACAAACAAATTTTACCTGTTTATAATATTAGTATAAATTATTTAAATTCAAGTTACTACTTTAACTTGATCATCATCATTTCAGCCGAAAGACGTCCACTGCTGGACATAGGCCTCCCTCAAGTGTCGCCACATTGACCAGTTCTGTGCGACTCGCATCCAGCGGATCCCTGCCACCTTCACCAGGTGCCACCTAGTGGGAGGCCTTCCAACGATACAATACAAGTGAAAGTATTTCTTAAAACAAGATCAACTCACCAACATCGGAACGTCTCCTCCCAAACGGGTTGAACACCATTGACACAGTGTTCGATCTTCCGGAGTAAGGCCATTATCCTTTTCTGTAGAGCAGCTGAACCTATAACATAACCATCATCCTCATGATCTCCCCTTTTTCACTCATGTTGCAGGTTTTGGCTTCGGTTTTACAGTCGGCCGCCAGCCAGACACTAACCCTCCTTGGGAATGCGATTCCTGGTGGTTTATCCACCGTGAGGCTGACCCAGAGTGCTTTATGATATGCACTGGGTTTGAAGCTCCCTTAGTCGCCTCTTACGACACCCACGAGACGAGATGGGGTGGTAAAATTCTTCCTCCGTGACCGACGCGGGTATAATACAAATACATACAGGGTGTAAGGAACAAATACATAACGGAGTATAATGGAACTTAACTTAAAAAATGTTATCATTTGTCATTCTCAAGAAAGTCTCATCCAATACACTCGGAGTACTTCATAAATAATAAAAAAAATACAAGAAATGGATGCAATTAGTAACCTTTGTCCCCCACATCGAGAACATTATTAAGAAAGCGTCGAGAATGCTAGGTTTTGTAATAAGAAACACCAGGGGCTTTAAACAGGTTGGTACCAAAAAGATGCTGTACTATAGCCTTGTACGAAGCGTTCTAGAGTACTGCAGTGTTGTATGGAGACCACATTACGCCACACATAAGTTGCTTTTGGAAAGAGTTCAAAAACGGTTTTTGTGGCACCTTGCATTTTCTATAGGAAAAAATAAACAGCTGCTCTCCTATAATACGCGTCTTAAATACTTTAAAATACCCTCTTTGTCAACTCGGAGAGAAATTATTGATGCCTTGTTTCTCTATAAGTTGCTTAGAAACAAAATTGACTGCCCAAACCTACTGAGTCTCCTAAAATTCCGTGCCCCAGCCCGATATCCGCGTAATCCTATCACACCATTGTACCCTCCCTTGCGCAGAACAGTTCTGGGTGCCAACTCGCCGATTTCACGCATGTGTAAAAACCTAAACAGTTGCAGTGATCTTACCGATATACACCATGACAGCATAGGACAATTTTACAAAGTAATTTTCGAGCACTGTTCTCACAACCAATTCCAATAATAATGTTGATTTTGTGATTTTGAAATTGGTTGATGATAATTATGTATTTGAAATAATTGATAGAGATTTTTGTTATTATCATTCTAACTTTTAATGTTAATTTAATTTTTATTTAATTTAATTTTTTTTTTTTTTTTTTTTTACTTTCTAACATGTATTCTCATCGATCTATTGTGAGATGTATATATTTTGTTTTATATTATATTTACATTATATACAGACTACAAATAGAACTAAACTAATGATAAAAATAAGACTAAAAGTAAGAAAATATAAAAAAAAAAAAAAATAATTTATTTTTTTAAGTTTAATTTAATTTTTAATTTAATTTTGATTTATTTTTTACTTTGTTAATATTATTAATCTGTTTATTAATTTATTGTAATGTTCTTATTTTTTTTTGTTGTTATTATTGCAAATTACCAAAAACTTTTGAAAAGCTTTAAATTGTATATATCGTTTTTGGCTTTGTAATATTGCACTTCTACGTCATAATATTGATAACCATAATTGGTGCATGTTGTGTTAGCCTGTAAGAAATTGTTGCACTTATAAACGTACTATTAAGAAACTTTAATGTTAAATGTTTTGTGTAAACAATTGTTGGTTAACCTAAATAAATCAATTAATAAACAGCCCTCCTCAAACTGGTGCATTCAGCTCTTTGATATCATATTCCACCGGAATTTTTCTACGTTTTTTTTTTTTTAATTTTCCGTTACTATTCCTTTATTTCAATTCCCTGTACGCAGCACGCTGTTCATTTCTTGCGTAGCTACAGAGTTCAACGAACTCGTCTTCGCGCTTGCCGTTCGCTACGTGCGTTTTGCCACGGTAACGATACATTGCGTATGAGGAAATAAAACAAATCAAATTTATTGGATTCCCACAACATTCCTGCAATAATTTCTTGTACCGGTCATCTTAGTATGATATACTGAATTCAACCCATCAGTTTGTGGAGGGCTGTCCCTTACACCCTTATATATAACATACAATAACCTTAAACATATAATCGAGTTATATTAATGATCATTCTTCTCGTTGGATCAAGGGATTGATTTAGAAGGTAGTTTCTCGATAAGGATCGCAGTTTGAGGAGGTTCCTGTCTCTCAAACCCTAACCACCTGCAGATTGTACCTCGTCACCGTAAGACCACTATTTTTAGGGTTTTGTACATCGGACAAAAACCATATATCCTAAATTTTCTCAGCTGTAATTTGTGATACTTACTGTGAATATTTTTGTAATAACAGCCTCTTCCCATGTCCTGACTGGCTGCTTGCAAAGTTAAAAAGGAGAAGTTTTAAATACTGTAACGCATACGCAACTAATCTAGCATATTTAAGAGACCGTATACGAAATTTTACCAATTTCGTTTTTTAACGTGATGAAGTCAGAGTTTTTATGCCGCACATGGGCCTCTGACTTGGCTTTACATGCCGGCGAGATATATCTCTCAGGCATGCTGGTTAATAACAGTCACACACACACACAAACACACGCGCACACACACACCACATCATTCACTCGTCGTTCGTTTTTGATCATTTGTTAATAAAAGTTTCCAATATGTTTAAAAACCAACATATAGGTGCTGGGGGCTTCCGTGATGTCTTAAAGCAGGAGTAATTCCAGTGTGGGAAAGAGGACAGAGCTGTACAGGTCGTATAGCGCCATCTCTTTCTCACACTGGAATTACTCTATGGCCTCACATTAAGTTGTTATGGATTCGGTTTATTAGTGAAGTAATAAGTATTGAACTAATTAATGTGACAAGTTTTTTTTTTGAGAGTTTTGTTCGGTCCTTACATACTCTTTTTGCCTCATCCACGTTCATACAACTGGTCATACACACACGCCAGTTGCAAGTACTGCGCCCTTGACCTTTCTGAAAAATCTCACCAACTAGACTATACAAAATACAGCTTAAAAAATTTCTTTTAGCAAAATGCTACTACAGCTTATCAGAATTTTTAAACGAGTAAATAACAATAGGTACATCGGCAATTAAGTTAGGTACGACATTTCTTATTTTAATATTTTTAGTTAATAACGTCTATTTTTTTAACCCTATTGTCTAAGCCTTTTTTTAAATTTTATATCTTTTATAATAATTAATATACCCTATTGTATAAGCCATTTCTCGTAAATTTAATATTTTAAGGTAAAACCTTCTTTTTTTTTAAATTAAGTTACTACCTACTAGTTTTATAGCCTAACATTTTTTTTTTTGTACGCCGTTCCTATATGGCAAAACATGTAGAAACTTTATTTTTATTTATAAGACCTGTATAGTGCATACCATACCACTCATGTTTTTACAAATAAATATATCTTTATCTTTTATCCTTCTAGGGCGTCCCCTCCCGGCGTTGCCACTCACATCTGTTTTGTAAATACCTTTTGTTAGTCGCCTTCACTCATCCTCTCCTCATGACCAAATCATCTAAGCATAGTCTTTTCAATGGTTGTCACTACATCTGCTTTTAAACCGCAACGTTCTCGTATAACCTCATTTCTCAATTATCATTCTTTTTATTTTACACTTTCCTTTCAAAAATACACCAGTTTTTTTTTTTACACACTAGTATTTTTTCCTGTATCGTGGGTGCGTTCACATACATTTAAACTCACATGCACAAACAGCCAGACCCGGAAGAACTACCAGTAGGCCATACAAATATTTGTTCCGTGCGGAAATCAAACCCGCGACACGAAGCGCAGCAGTCAATCGCTCAGCCATTGCGCCAACCGTGCCGTCATAAAAGGTCTGATACAAACAAATCTATCAAGATCACTTACCAGTTGTCAGCACCGTAGACGTGTGTGCAATCTCTTGAAACACCGCATAGTTAGGCAGTAGACATTGCGTGGTAATTTCATCGGAGCCACACCGGATATCCGCCTCTTGGCATAGCAGCGCGAAACACGACATCGCTACCAGCACCACGTCCGTGTCTATCGACCACAGGCACATGAAGAATACGACCTAGGTAAAAAGAGAATAGAGTGTATTACACCAGCGACATTAATCATTAAAGAGTATTGCTACCAGCACCACGTCCGTGTCTATCGACCACTTGAAGAATACCACCATGTATAGAGAGAATATAGTCTAAAGGGTGTAAATAGACCCTTAACATAGCCGAAAGGCACTTGTTCTCCCCGTCATTGCGATCATTTTTTTGTTCTAGACCATACCTACAATCAGTCCTGTCCTGTTCCTGTCTATTTACATTAATCTAAATTTTGATATATATTTATAGTATTTGATATATATGTATAATATTTTATAAATCCTTGTATAACTACAAGGATTTATAAAATATCTTAGTATTACTTAAAATTATTTTCAGATATACACCTACCACTGCTTGTCTCTGCATCACCCAAAGGTTGACTGGTAGAAAATGCCTATGGCATTAAGTCCGCCTCTGTACTTTTGTGCTTGAAGTGTTAAATAAATAAATAAATACCTGGGAACCTTCTAGTTACGGAGGTATTGGGGGTCAAAGTTCCAACTTTTTCACAATTTTTTTTTTAAATACATGTTTTTAATGTAAATTTTATACTTTACACACCTCCACGAACCCCGTACTATTCAATCCATCCATCAGCACAATGCTTTGAGTGCTTTCCGTCGAGTCCTTCCGTAAAACGTGATTTTTCACCAAATAAAAAAAAATCGATTCCCAGCAATAACTTTAGCGTAAAGTTACTTAGTTTGATGTACAGAATGCTTGGTTGACGGCTATGTGAAGGGTCTGTTTACACCCTGTATATTGCAACAGCAAACAAAGCAAATAATTTGAAGCACGAAGGAGTATCGTGTGCGTACAGGTAGTCAGTGGCCCGAGAGTCTGACAACCAGTCTTACCAAGGGGTATCGTATTACCTAGGACTAACTGGGCCGTGGAGGTCAGATAGCTTGTAAAAGACTGGTATTTAGCTGCATCCAGTTAGACTGGAAGCCGACCCCAACATAGTTGGGAAAAGGATAGGCAGGAGAATATGGAGCAAAAATACTTCATAAGTATCCTACAAATGGTTTTCTTTGCTCATCTTTCACGCAATAATGGAGCGATGGGTCGTCATAATTAGGCATATAGATAATTGAAGGTCCGGGAAGTTACGTAGACCAGTTTTTATCCTGCCAAATGCACGGTATTTATTTATTTAACTTTAAAGGTATCTGGGATATAGTCTACGGTAGCGACGCCGAGGGAAAAAACTATGGTTTAAATTTTGTTTATTATGCGTAAATCTGAAGTTCTGGCCGGGGAAGGTCTTGAGGTGAGGTAACGTTTATACCGTGCAGTACTTCTAAGTGTGCATTGAACTTAATGTTGATATGCGCCTGTTTACAACTATCGATGCTTTGGGTATCTGTAAGCCCACGTTGGCATACTCCTTGCGTTTAGTTAAGAACTCGTAACTCCTTGTGTTGCTATATGCCGTTAAGTTAAACAACACACGTTAAGGTACAGAACCGGATGGGTCGCTTACCTCCAGTTTGATATGCCTGTTTACAAATAGGTATCTGTATCTGCGAGCCCACGTTCGCATACTCTTGGTGTTTGTATCTGTCATTAAATTAAGCTACACATGTCAAGGTATAGAACTGGATGGGTGGCTTACCTCCAACTTTATATGCGCCTGTTTACAAATCGGTATCTGACAGCCCACGTTGGCATACTCTTGGTGTTTGTATCTGTCACTAAGTTAAGCTACGCATGTCAAGGTATAGAACTGGATGGGTAGCTTACCTCCAACTTTATATGCGCCTGTTTACAAATAGGTATCTGCGAGCCCACGTTGGCATACTCCTTGTGTTTAGCCAGGAACTCGTTGCGGCATGTCAGGATGTCTCGGAGCCACCGTAGAACCTCACGGTAGTTGCAGATCTGACGCTGGATCAGCTTCTGGCTTATGTTGTATAGAACTTGAGAACTGTGGACAAGAGAAAAGGAGTTGTAAGTCCACTATCGATCCATACTTCATTCACACGGTCTTATGACTGGGCAAAATATAGAGATTTCTTATTTTATACAAGTTTAATATTAAAATAAATTGTCTTAACTATGGTAAACCAAAAAACCCAAATGTTTTCATCCGTGGGAGCAAAGATGAGAGACAAATACACAAGTTTAATTTAAAAAACCTCTGTGCTAGCGGCGGGATTTAAAACCCTTTTCAAAATTCGTTTCGCAGTTTCGGAAAATAACGCGTTTCCTTAAAAACGATAATACTGGCACATCATCCACATTGATGAAAAAGAAAAAATGCATATTATATAGAATAACTCATAATGTAGCAAAGTTAATAGAAATATATATTGGACCACCGCGTGAGCTTGCTCTACCAAATGAAAAAATAATCACTTAACTCCGACCAGTAATCACGGAGAAATCAGTGAATATGCAAGAAAAAAAAGAGATGCTGGTAAAATACATAACCACCTCCTTTTTTTTAAAAAAATCGTTAAAGAACAACAAATTTCCTCAAAAAAGAAAATCAAATTAATGCAAATTAAACCATATATAATCTCGCCGGATGTAAGACTGTCGTAGCGATTGGTATGTTGCGTGACACTCATCACCTGCCTAGCATAACTTTGGGGCCGGCTTCCAGTCTAACCGGATGCAGCTTGGGGCCGGCTTCCACTCTAACCGGATGCAGCTGAATACTAGTATTTTACGTGGAGTGACTGTCTGTCTGACCTCCATAACCTAGTTAGTTCTGGATAACACGGTACCCTTTGGAAAGACTTTCGAGCCACTGACTACCTGTAACGACTGTCAAAGATCTGCTCTGATCTGTTGCGTGACACTCATTATCATCATCATTTCAGCCGAAAGACGTCCACTGCTGGACATAGGCCTCCCCCAAGTGTCGCCACATTGAACCCGTGCGACTCGGATCAAGCGGATCCCTGCAACCTTCACCAGGTCATCAGTCAATAAAGAAAAATACATAAAGATAGAAAAGCACTAAGGTGATGCTTATTTAACTAGAATTTGCTTCGAACAGACCTGCGACAGGAGAGTAAAGACGTAGATACAGTTTGTAAAAACGACAATACAGAAAAACTTAACTTAGGCCTATAATAACCTTAACTTTAAAACAACATCACACCAATAATACAGAAGGATTAGACAGAGATATACCTAATAGTACACCCACGTTTCGCCAGTCATAATAATAGGAGCTCGTGGCTAAATAATAACAGCCGCTCGGATCGATCTTTAGGATAAGCCGTGCTTGCCTAGGTTGGTCTGTGGATGGGTGACCACCCATTACATACCGAGTTTCCTCCGTGCCTCGGAAAGCACGTTAAGCCGTTGGTCCCGGCTGTCATTTATAGATCTTTGACAGTCGTTAAAGGTAGTCAGTGGCTCAAAAAGTCTGACAACCAGTCTTACCAAGGGGTATCCTATTACCTAGTACTAACTGGGTTGTGCAGGTCAGATAGGCAGTCGCTCCATATAAAATACGGGTATTCAGCTGCATCTGGTTAGACTGGAAGCCGACCCCAACATAGTTGGGAAAAGGCTAGGCAGATGATGTTTCGCCAGTCATAAGACCCATGCAATATACACCCACCAGCAATAACTTCAGTTTATCCGTGATCATGGTGCTTGCAACAGCGCCGAAATATCGGAAACTCTCAACTCAAAGAAAACAATAAACATGGTAAATATCCCGTCTTCTAGTTATAATAATTTACAATTAGCTAGGTTAAAAAAAAAACATACAGATGATATACACATAGAATTGCGTTCTAGATGGCGCCACAAGTATCTTCTCAGCCTGATGAATGTTCTACTCTTGCAAAGACTCATTGCGTTAACTGTTGGTGGGGTTAACGCAATGAACGTTAGCAAAAGCGAAGTATATGGGGCGATGATCTTCGTAGGGCAGCAGCTGGATGAAAAGAGCCGAAAGCATTGGTGTTTTTATACACATAAATGCACAACTTCACATAATTTTAAAAAACAGGGTGGAATTTTAAGATGGCAGTAGAGCAGGGCCGCCCAAATCGCGTTGGGTTGACGATATCGTTAAAGTCGCAGGAAACAGATGGATAAGGGACGCCCAGAACATGGAAGAATGGCAGACGAAAGGGGAGGCCTATACCCAAAATTGGGTGATTCCGGGCTACAATGACAGTAGCGCGTGTACCGAAATCTCTCAAAAAATGATCATGTAGTTGTAACGGTTAAGGTATCTTGTCTTTAATACTCCATCTTAAAGTTCTATCTTGTCTTTAACAAAACGTGGTGAAAAAGACAAAACAAAAACACTAACACACTAGGCATGTTTTTGAACATATTAACGTAACAGATGGCGCAACAGGTATCTTCTCAGTCTGATGAATGTTCTACTCTTGCAAAAGCCCATTGCGTTAACTGTTAGTGGGGTTAACGCAATGAACGTTAGCAAAAGCGAAGTATATGGGGCGATGATCTTCGTAGAGTAGCAGCTGGATGAGATAAGCCGTAAGCATTAGTAATTTTTTTAAATTCACTTAGATGTATGCACAACCTCATAGATTTACATATACAGGACGGATATTCGAGAAGGGGGACACACTTTTTTCAAAATCTGTGAATGCAGGTCAAAATTTCTCAAAAAGTTATGGACTTTAAGGCCCTTCTCAAAATTCCACCCTGTATTTAACAAAAGTTAATATAAAAAAAACTCTAGAAAATGGTAAACTGACTGACTGACTGACTGGGTGACATATCAACACAAAGCCCAAACCGCCGGTCCTAGAGACATGAAACTTGGAGGGTGTGTTCTTTGTGAAGAGTAAGTATCCACTAAGAAAGGCAGATTTTTGGGAATTCCACCCCGAAACGGGTAAAATATGGGATGGAAGTTTGTATGAAAGTCCGTCAGTTTTGAAGTTAGAATCTTCAAATTTTGTGTTTAAGCTGACGATTGAAAATTAATTTATACGTGTCTCAGCGTTTTTGATAATTCTACCGCCGAAGGGTTAAAAAGGGGGATGAAAGTAAGTAATCGGATATTTTTCGACATCCACGTGGGCGAAGCCGCGGGCAAAAGCTAGTTAACTATAATGTGGAAACAAAGAAAACAACATCAACACATTCAGAGTCAGTCACCAAAGCACGTTTCACTAAGTTTAAAATAAACATACAACCAGATACAAACATAAAGAAATGCATTGTAGATGGCGCCACAGGTATCTTCCCAGCCTGATGAATGTTCTACTCTTGCAAAGGCCCATTGCGTTAACTGTTGGTGGGGTTAACGCAATGAACGTTAGCAAAAGCGAAGTATATAATATGTCGATGATCTTCGCAGAGTAGCAGCTGGATGAGAGAAGCCGAATGCATTCGTTTTTTTTATATACACATTTATATGCACAATTGCATAACCTCACAGAATTTAAAAATACAAGATGAAATTTTGAGATGGCAAAATCAAAATCAAAGCATTTATTTCAAGTAGGCCAGTTACAGGCACTTTTGAATTGTCGAAACAAAGACAACAGTGAAATATAGCTACAGTCCCAGTCACAAGGCACAAAAACTGTGAAAGTACTGTAGTTGCCCATTCCCTAACGTAGATCTCTATGGAGAAGAACGGGCAAGAAACTCCATGGACACTCTTAGCTGTAGGACAGGCACCGAAATCTCTTAAAAAATTTTGGATAGTCTTCTAAAACAGTTTTCGTGTAGTTGTAACGAGGTACCTTGCCTTTACTGCCCCATCTCTAAGTTCTACCTTTTAAATAACAATATGCGAAAAACACACGAGAAATTGACAAAACAAAACAAAGACACCGACACACTAGGCCTATTTTTGAACATAAAGTGATGTAGATGGCGCCACAGGTATCTTCTCAGCCTGATGAATGTTCTACTCTTGCCAAGGCCCATTGCGTTAACTGTTAGTGGGGTTAACGCAATGAACGTTAGCAAAAGCGAAGTATATGGGGGCGATGATCTTCGTAGGGCAGCAGCTGGATGAGAAGAGCCGAAAGCATTGGTGTTTTTAGATACACATACATGCACAATCTCACTGATTTTTAAAATAGAGGGTGGAATTTTGAGATGGCAGTAGAGTAGGACCGCCCAAAAGCTCATTGGGATAAGGGATGCACGGAACAGAGAAGAATGGCAGAAGATAGGAATGGCCTATAATACCTAACAGTGGGTGATTCCAGGCTGAAATGACAGTAGGGCAAGAACCGAAATCTCTCAAGAAGTATTCCTGTAGTTGTAACGGTTAAGGTATCTTTCCTTTTACTGTCCCATCTTAAAGTTCTAGCTTGTGTTTAACAAAACGTGAAGAAAAACACGAGAAATTGACAAAACAAAACAAAAACATTGATACACTAGGCATGTTTTGAACATATTAACGTTATAGATGGCGCCACAGGTATCTTCGCAGCCTGATGAATGTTCTACTCTTGCAAAGGCCCATTGCGTTAACTGTTAGTGGGGTTAACGCAATGAACGTTAGCAAAAGCGAAGTATATGTGGTGATGATCTTCGTAGGGCAGCAGCTGGATGAGAAGAGCCGAAAGCATTGGTGTTTTTACATACACATACATGCACAATCTCAGATTTTTAAAATAGAGGGTGGAATTTTGAGATGGCAGTAGGGTAGGACCGCCCAAAAGCTCATTGGGATAAGAGATGCACGGAACAGAGAAGAATGGCAGAAGATAGGAAAAGCCTATAATAACTAACAGTGGGTGATTCCAGGCAGAAATGACAGTAGGGCAAGAACCGAAATCTCTTAAGAAGTATTCCTGTAGTTGTAACGGTTAAGGTATCTTTCCTTTTACTGTCCCATCTTAAAGTTCTACCTTGTATTTAACAAAACGTGAAGAAAAACACGAGAAATTGACAAAACAAAACAAAAACATTCATACACTAGGCATGTTTTGAACATATTAACGTTATAGATGGCGCTACAGGTATCTTCCTAGCCTGATGAATGTTCTACTCTTGTAAAGGTCCATTGCGTTAACTGTTAGTGGGGTTAACGCAATGAACGTTAGCAAAAGCGAAGTATATGGGGCGATGATCTTCGTAGGGCAGCAGCTGGATGAGAAGAGCCGAAAGCATTGGTGTTTTTACATACACATACATGCACAATCTCAGATTTTTAAAATAGAGGGTGGAATTTTGAGATGGCAGTAGAGTAGGACCGCCCAAAAGCTCATTGGGATAAGGGATGCACGGAACAGAGAAGAATGGCAGAAGATAGGAATGGCCTATAATACCTAACAGTGGGTGATTCCAGGCTGAAATGACAGTAGGGCAAGAACCGAAATCTCTCAAGAAGTATTCCTGTAGTTGTAACGATTAAGGTATCTTTCCTTTTACTGTCCCATCTTAAAGTTCTAGCTTGTGTTTAACAAAACGTGAAGAAAAACACGAGAAATTGACAAAACAAAACAAAACCATTGATACACTAGGCATGTTTTGAACATATTAACGTTATAGATGGCGCCACAGGTATCTTCTCAGCCTGATGAATGTTCTACTCTTGCAAAGGCCCATTGCGTTAACTGTTAGTGGGGTTAACGCAATGAACGTTAGCAAAAGCGATGTATATGGGGCGATGATCTTCGTAGGGCAACAGCTGGATGAGAAGAGCCGAAAGAATTGGTGTTTTTACATACACATAAATGCTCAATCTCACTGATTTTTAAAATAGAGGGTAGAATTTTGAGATGGCAGTAGTGTAGGACCGCCCAAAAGCTCATTGGGATAAGGGATGCACGGAACAGAGAAGAATGGCAGAAGATAGGAATGGCCTATAATACCTAACAGTGGGTGATTCCAGGCTGAAATGACAGTAGAGCAAGAACCGAAATCTCTCAAGAAGTGTTCCTGTAGTGTAACGGTTAAGGTATATTTCCTTTTACTGTCCCATCTTAAAGTTCTACCTTGTATTTAACAAAACGTGAAGAAAAACACGAGAAATTGACAAAACAAAACAAAAACATTCATACACTAGGCATGTTTTGAACATATTAACGTTATAGATGGCGCCACAGGTATCTTCGCAGCATGATGAATGTTCTACTTTTGCAAAGGCCCATTGCGTTAACTGTTAGTGGGGTTAACGCAATGAACGTTAGCAAAAGCGAAGTATTTGGGGAGATGATCTTCGCAGGGTAGCAAATCATAGCCGAATTACACAGATTTAAATCTATACAGGGTGTAAGGGACAGCCCTCCGCAAACTGACAGGGTGCATTCAGCTTCTTATTTTGAATCATATTCCACCGGAATTTTTCTCAGGATTTTTTTTTTTTTATCGTTTTTTCAGTTACTATTTCTTTATTTAAATGTTAAATAAAACAGCATTCCATTTATGTAAATAATACGGCTAAAATGAAAAATCAACAACGGATGTAAAATACTCTAACGAACGACGCGTGAAATCAGCTGTTCACTGCCTGTCTAGCTACAGAATTCATCGAATTCGTCGTCGCGCTTGCGTTTGCTACGTGAGTTTTGCCACGGTAACGATACATTGCGTATGAGGAAATAAAACAAATCAAATTTATTGGATTCCCATTAAGTTCCTGAAATAATTTCTTGTACCGGTCATCTTAGTATGATATACTGAATTCACCCCATCAGTCTGCATGTCTGTATTGTACTGATTTAAACATATATAACAAAAACTTAATATAAATAAACACGAGAAATGATCAAATGAACAAAACAACAGAACAATATATTCAGTGCCGACATGGCGCCGGTTTAGTTTAGGGTCTTTTTACACCTTTTTTTACCATCCGAAGATAGACGAACACTGCCGAACTTTTTGCTAAGTTTAGATACTAAAGAGACTTCAGACCGGTCTTCCTTATGGACCGACATTGGACCATAGGACGCTTGACGGGCGTTTTATAAGTTTTGCATGTGTTCACATTTCAGCCAGCTACGACCGCATATAACCGAACTTCGTCGAGCTCTCCCGAAGGTACCACAAACTGGTAAGTCACATATAGACACTTGCCCCTCACACAAGGCTAATTTGCAAGAGATCAAAAAGCGCCTGGGGACAGTAAAATAAGTAAGCCAAGGGTGCTATGTCCGCAGCCGCTCCACGTTTCGGTCCGTATAACACGTGTTAGAAGGGCCGTGGAAAGGTTGAAAAGAGTGCCCCTGATGAGTCAGGATCCACTTCCTCATTCTTCATCCACCTTAGCAGGCTGCTTGAGACACTAGATCTTGAAGTGACAGATCCTAGAGCCAGCCAGGGGAGGGTCATTTCATGCTTTTGAGTTCTATCTATTAGTCTTATCAAGACACTTACCTTTACTTTCTTCACGGTTCCACCTCCTCATTCTTCTTCACTCTTAGCAGTCTCCTCAAGATCTCGGTGACACAACCGGGGTCCTACGAACTGCCTTTTCTAGATCTAGCGTAGAGGACCTAGAAATCAGTCAGGGTGTCCTTACCTGATATCCCAGAAGGTGTTGAGCGGCGCCTCTGGGTTCCACATATGCACCCTGTCAGGTCTGTGCAGGGCTAGCAGCGCATCCATGGCCGCTTGAGATATCTCTCCCATGCCGGTTTGGTGGACGAGGGATACTAGGCCGTTCATCAGTTCTGTGGTTGAGGATTGGATCTCGATGCTGGACCGGCCTGGATTCTAAAAATAAAAATAACGTTTAGGAGTTGAGGCGATGCTAAAGATTTACTTGCAAGTACCTTCGCCGCCAGAAATCTTGTTGCTAGTAATGTGCGACAAGACAAAACATTAAGAGCGGTTTCAGACTAACGTATTTTTTAGCTGTTTGTGGCAGCTCATCTCCCAAACGGCTGGACTGGTACTGACGGAATTTTTACTGGCAAATAGCTAATGTTATAAGTAGAAGTTTAGGCTACTTTTATTTTAGGAAAACTATTAAGGTTCCGTGCAAAAACTTAAAACCTTTGAAATTGTTAACAAAATCCGGTTCAAATATAAGTTCACGCGAATGAAGGTCACGGGCTAGTCAGCAATAAAATACTTACACTCAACATCAACATCGGATCAGCATGTATCAGCTTCACCATGCACAGCAGTAGATTCCTGTACGCCGGCATTTCTTCGCTCTTGTTGAATTTAGACTGAACTTCTTTGGACTTGAGTGAGAGAGAGATCATTCGTAGTGGGGTGTGAACTACGTAACCCTATGGGAGAGACAGAGATGGGTGAGTGAATAAAAGTTGGATAAAAGAATTAATTTATACACGACACGTCCCTGGGATTCGGCTCGCAAAAATTACGAACGTCAATGCAAATGTCATCTCCTATTAAACCCTTAGGCGCGTCGCCCACTGGTCAGTAGAGGCGGAGTCGCGACACGGTAGAGTCGTGGTATCTATGTGGAATCAACGTGCGCGCTATGCTTCTACTATTGGGGTCGGCTTCCAGTCTAACTGGATGCAGCTGAATACCAGTATTTTACATGGAGCGACTGCCTATCTGACCTCCACAACCCAGTTAGTACTGGGTAATACGATACCCCTTGGTAAGACTGGTTGTCAGATTTTTTGGGCCACTGACTGCCTAACGACTGTCAAAGATCTACAAATGACAGCCGGGACCAACGGCTTAACGTGCTTTCCGAGGCACGGAGGAAACTCGGTATGAAATGGGTGGTCACCCATCCACAGACCAACCTAGGCAAGCACGGCTTAACCTAAAGATCGACCCGAGCGGCTGTTATTATTTAGCCACGAGCTCCCCAACTTGCTTTAGGAATATATGTATATAATTTTGACCGTTTATTAGCCCTGGATATTAATTTATGTTCTAACCTTGAGTAATCGTGATCCTGAAAAATGACAAATAAAAGGCATCTAAATAGCGGTTTTCTAAAAAAAAACCAAAGCGTGTGCGCTGCCATTTTGTCTCTTTATTTCAAGTTACGTGTACAATTTAAAAGGAATCGACGGTAATACGGAGTGGAAGGAACACCGACGCGAAAACGGTTACCACGTATTCAGTACATCATTACTAGAGATCGGATATTCGGATGCATATTTACCTAAAGTTCTTTTTTTCCCGGCATAGGGTACAAAAGTAGGGCAGCGGCTTCTAAAAATTACATTTTTTTCCCAAGATCGCAGTATTCCATAAATAACACTGTGTGTATACAATGTAGTACTCATAAGTATAATCAAAAAATGTTACAAACCTGCGTAGCTTTATTAGACGTATCCGTGAACATAGCTCTGAGTTCTGCCGCTCTGGGGTAGAGCAGTTCTATTTGTGGCCACCACGGTAGCCGAGGTTGCTTTATTATCCTGCAACAAGATATAAGCCAATTCCAAAGCCTGCACTTGGTAACTTTGGTACTGTAACAACCCTTATTACAAGGCAATAAAGTCGACATCTGCACTCTAGAGTCTAAAGTCTCATTTTTCATTTCAAAGTAAATGCTGAATTGCAATTATCGCACATTAGCGGAATTTTAATACTAATTGAGTTAGTTAAGATTCTGGACGCGCCGTCGCATAAACCAAATTTGGAAACCTTATCTCGAGAGATACAGGGAATTATAGAAAGTCATATTTTGTTGGTGTATTTTGCGCATTATTAAGTACCCAAAGGTTGACTGGTAGAGAATGCCTTGTGGCATTAAGTCCGCCTATGTATCACTATTGTACATGAAGTTTAAATAAATAAATAAAGCAATATTTGAAAGTGTACTTGTAGATTTTTGTGATCAAATAAGTGGTCCAGTAAAAAATAAAAGTTTTTTTTTTAAAAAGCATTCATCAATGATGCATCTGGAATAGGGACACAAAGCAATCCGTCTTGAGAGCCAAATGTGCAATACGCAGTACTTTTATTGACAGATATGAAACTACGAGACCTATCAATCATGTTTTGGTGATTTTGGTAACTTCATTATGGTCACCAAGCTTGCCAACTGCTAGAGCAATCCTGTTCGTAGTAAACTCTCATGCTATACTACCTATAAAATGAACTTTTGGTTAAGTTTGGTAACATTACCAAACTCGCCAAACTTACCAATAATATAGAGTGACTACCTGAGTAAAGAATTAACGATAACATAATGGTAAGAGAGATGAGTGTTCAGATTGAGGCACACTTTGAACGTGGCATTATCGGGAAACGAACACGAAGCAATCTTTCATTTATGTACATTTGTTTTTATGCAGTGCTATTATTGAAAGATAGTAATCTTTCAAGCTACGAGATCAATTAAAGCATGTTTTGACGATTTGGTAGCAATATTATGATTCCAAAACTCGCCATTTGCTAATCCAATGCTGTAAGCGATAAATCGTCATGCTATAAAATCATCTTTTGACGAATTTGGCAACTTTGGTATCTTTGGCAACTTTAGTTTATTTATTTATTTGCAAACATGTAAAACACTGGTTAGTAGGCATGCATTAAAATTTCATGACACAGTATTAAGACATGCACCCTGTAAGGGCACTGCAAATTCTATATATCATATTATTAAATTATAATATTGACTAATTATTACAACTTATTACATTATTCATGCCAAACTCGCCAAACTTTTTGGTCTCGATTTATATACTAGATTTGAACCTATAATTCCAATGCAAGCGACTTTATACGAGTTTGGCAACTTTGGTATGATTACCAAACTCACCAAAATCACTTATCTTCGAGTTATTTCTATATTTACCTGAGCAAAGAATTAACGATGACATAATGATAAGAGATATGCGTATTCAGATTGAGGCACACTTTGAGCGCGTCGTTATTATGCGGCATTATCCGGAATAGGGACACGAAGCAATCCGTCATCAGGTCCAGTTCTGAGTATCCGGAGATAAGGTTGCCACGGATGTAAGATTTTGAGGGGTTGAATAGTAGAGACTGGAACAAAGAAAAATACAAGGTGTAAACGAAGCCGTCAACCTAGCATTCTGTACATCAATCTTGCAACTAAACGCAACAATTATTGCTGGGAAGAGAAACGACTTTTTTTGGGTGAAAAATCACAGTTTACGGTAGGACTCAATGTTACGCACTCAAAACATTCTGCTGATGGATGTATTGAATAGTACAAAGGTCATGGAAGTATTTAAAGTAAACTTATAAAATTACAAACTTAAAATTTAAAAAAAAAAACGAACTAGTTGGAACTTTGCCCTCCAATATCTCCGTAACTAGAAGGTTCCCAGAATAACAAAATATCGCAATGACGAGAAGAACAAGTGCCTTTTGGCTTCGTATTACACCTATTATTGATAATACTTATTTGAAACTATCAAAATAAAAATTCAAGATGGCGCTGTCATCAGCGCCATCTTGAATTTTCAAATTTTTCAAATTTTCGATTTTTACGTTATGGGTCTATTTTTCATGATTTCTGGACTCACCTTGAGATCGTTAATGACAGACTTGACGAGTATAAAGGTGACGTTGCCGGAGTCAGCTATATTGAGGTACGTGGAGGCCTTGCATAGCTTGACGCACGTCACGACCGCAGCCTCTGTCATCTGTTTGGAGTTGTTTTGAGGACCTGTGTGGGAGAAAGCAATTGAATTAGTAGTCCACATAACATCACGCCTGTAATTCCCGAAGGGTTAGGCAGAAGTTTACTTAACAGTGCACCCATATTTCGCCAGTTTTGTTTAAGTCCCATGTAATAGGGGGCGAACCTATTGCCATCAACCGGACACGACTGGGCAAATCCAGACTCCGTGGCTGCTACTAAGAAATTCCTGGTGGAATTAGTAATCCATAACAATAATAATACCAGCCTATTACTGTCCCACTGCTGGGCAAAGGCCTCTTCTTCCGAGAAGGCAAGAGCTTTGATCACCATGCTAGCTCAAATCGGATTGGCGATTTCAGACGTATATTAATTATTATAACGTCCAGGTCTCCCTACGATGTGTTCCTTCACCGATGTCATTGAATCAGTTACTATTATCTATCTTACTTTCATTATAAATACTAAATTTTGGATCAAACTCTGTGGCTACTGAGAAATTCCGAATAGAAAAATAACAATTTGCCCGACCCGTGAATCAAATCCAGAGCTGCAGTCGCTCAGCAGTCGAGCTTGCCACCACTACACCAACGAGGCAGTCTTGTTATGTGACTTAAGAGCATGGTCGAAAAGCTTGTTTTTTCATCCAGAGCCACAGCGGCGATTTTTTTTTAACTACCCCGTCTCAGGGGGCCGCGACCCCGTACGAATCGTCTCTACCGCCTAACGCGATAACATTGAACGAAAAATAGTGTTCGAAAATTTCATAAACTTGTTCCAGGAAATACGTGTTTTTGAATAAGGCCTACAAGTTTGTGAAATAAATTTTTGTCATTTAGAATCTCCATTACATGTGCAAGGTTTCTAAAGATATTTTCTTTACTTTTACAATTTATGAGTAAATTATGCACGACTAAAGTTTAGGTAAGATATGTACAAAACAGAATTTTTTGGAGGCTTATACTGAATTTGTTTCTCCAAATTTTTATTTTTTGCTTTAATAGAAATCTAGGTATAGTGCACAAGATACCTATCAGTTAAAAAAGTCTAAAATAGGTGTGTTATAACGGCATAATCACGTACGAGTGTTTGTATGAAAAATATGACGGGTTGGCCGCTCTTAGTAAACATAAAAGTTCTGATCAATACTTACTAAGTCCCCGTTTGACGGAGTCAATGAAATGTTTCTTCTTCGTGTGCCGCGGACTGCACGGCGCGCCGCTGTCCGCATTCACAATTTCTTCAAGAACTTTCTGTTAACAATTTATTAACTTGTTACTTTTTTTTTTTTTTTTTTTCCGGATGGGAAATCATCAAATGACCCCCCCCGCTCTGGGCGGAGCGGAAGGGAGTGTCAAACTTGTACTGACTAAAACCCATCCATGTTCCTTCTTTGCCTTTGTGTTCCAGGGCCACGGTATCTCTTTCGAACAGTCCCGCAGCCCTGGCAGGCATCGGCCCATGCGGACCTCTACGTTGGTGCTGACATCTCTTTGAGGCGCGCGTGGAACACGACCGCGCCGTCGACACGGCCTGTCGTCATAAGACGGCCGGACGGCGAGCTGGCCCATAACTCGCCGTCCACAGGCCCGCGCCTACGGTGGCCGGGAGCCACCACGTGACCCCCGACGCCCAGGGCGTCTCCCGCGGCGGCTGGGACGTGAGGTTCTTTCCCTCTCACGTCCCTCCACCTCCTTCACTAGCATGACTGCTTCACAGAAGGTGGTGACGGCTTCCCATTCCCTCTCGCTCCGGACCATGGCTTGAACCAGGGATTAACTTGTACTTCACTTGAATAAAAGCCAAGTTTTATTGAAAAACTAACCATCCAAGCATTACATGACGAGACCCTCCGTGCGTTGGAAAGCACGTTAAGCCGTTGGTCCCGACATTTGTAGATCGTTGACAGTCGCTACTGGTAGTCAGTGGCCCGAAATGTCAAATGAATCTCTCCAAGGGATACCCAGTGACAAGGTCGTGGAAGTATGATGGGAGGCAAACCCCTCGTGATGGTAAATGATCACTCTAACGACATGCAATACCAGAGGCATTGCTAATGCATTGCACCATAAAGCACTGCTGTAATGTCTATGTGCCCGTAATTTTGACGGCAACCATACCCTATTTTTTTTTTTTTCCGGATGGGAAATCATCAAATGACGGGGGTCATTTAGTAAAATTAGAGCGATTTTAGATTTTTCATTTATTTTTTTTTATAAGGACATTTCGAAAATGTTCTCTGATATTTTTTTAGACTTATGTATCCTTCTTATGTGTATGAAGTTTCATTTAAATCGGTTCAGTCATTTCTAAAAAAAAAGGACTTGAAAGTTTGTATTAAATGCCATAAGTCGTAAACACTCTTAAGCATTGCAACATGCTTTTTTTTTCAGATGGGTAATCATCAAATGGTGTCCCCCCCCCCCCCACTCTGGGCGGAGCGGAAGGGAGTGTCAGACTTGTACTGACTAAAACCCATCCATGTTCCTTCTTTGCCCTTTGTGTTCCAGGGCCACGGTATCTCTTTCGAACAGTCCCGCAGCCCGCAACCATACCCTTCAAACTGTAATATAGCAGCTTTGCTGGGCGGAAGAAATATGTGTGGTGTTAGTACTTACCCGGAAGAGCTCCTTCACAAGATCAGATCAGAAGCTACAGCAAGAAAAACGAAAAGCTGTTCTGACAAGCCAAATTAAACCTTATTGCAATACTCACAGGGTTCAAAACCAGTAACATGATCTGTAGCGGCCACATAGCCACCCTAGATTTCTTGTTGTCTGAGAAACTATCTTGTAATATATCGAATAACGTGTCACAACACTTGCTTAATTCATCGTTAGGCCGACATTGGACTTCTGCGAATTCCTGAAAAAATATATATATGATAAAAATATGAATGGTGTTTAAAGGAGAAGGGGGCGGTGTTGGAGGGGCTCTTGGCTGAATAATAAACAGCCGCAAAGGTCCTTCTTCAAGGTTAAGCAACGGTTGCCGAGGTCACGCCTTGGATGGGTGACCATGCGTCCATACACATATTGAGACTCTTTCTTGCCTCAGAAAGCATGTTAAGTCCTTAGTCCCAGCTGTTAGCTGTTTACTTCCCGTATTAATGACTCCAAAATCTCCAAAAGATTTTTTACAGTCGTTTATACATCATTTCAGCCGAAAAACGTCCACTACTGGACATAGGCCTCCCTCGAATGCCGCCACATTGACCAGTCCCGTGCGACTCGCAACCAGCGGATCCCTGCAACCTTCACCAGGTCATCGGTCCACCTAGTGGGAGGCCTTCCAACGCAACGTCTTCCGGTTCGCCATCGCCACTCCAGAACTTTTCGGCCCAATCGGCCATCCGTTCTGCCAGCAATGTGCCCTGCCCACTGCCACTGTTGTTAATACGGGAAGTGAGAAAGTCGAAAGTATGACAACCAGACTTACCAAGGGGTATTGTGTTACCCAGTAACTGGGTTGGGAAGGTCAGACAGGCAGTGGACTCCATGTAAAGTACTGGTATTTAGGCGCATCCGGTTAGACTGGAAACCCACTCCAACATCATCTGCCTAGCCTTTTCCCAACTATGTTGGGGTCGGCTTCCAGTCCAACCGGACGCAGCTCAATACCAGCAACTTACATGGAGCGACTGCCTATCTGACCTCCACAAGCCAGTTAGTACTGTGTAATATGATACCCCTTGGTAAGACTGGTTGTCGGACTTTTTGGGCCACTGACTACCTGTAACGACTGTCAAAGATTTACAGACGACAGCCGGGACCAACGGCTTAACGTGCTTTCCGAGGCACGGAGAAAACTCGGTATGTAATGGGCGGTCACCCATCCACAGATCGACCTAGGCAAGCACGGTTTAATCTAAAGATCGGCCCGAGCGGCTGTTATTATTTAGCCACGAGCTCCTAAAACATAGTTGGGGAAAGGCTACGCAGATGATGAAATAAATCCATAAATACCTGGGGGTATGTATCCATCCAATTCCATATCGCTTTCTCTAGTGACGAAACTAAAACTATATGCGCAGACTTCCTTAATAACTTAAACTTTTGTATTGATTCTGAAACAAACATGTTACATTTACTACCTGATTATAATTGTACGTTTTGTTATAAGTAGGGAAACTTTGTTATTGCAGTCGAGGCGAAATTTACACCCGAGCCGCAGGCGAGGTTGTTATGGAGCCGAGAACTGCAGTAACAAATGCCCAAGCATTTGTTCTCGGCACCATATCATATCAAACGATGTTTCTCAATACACTTTCGAAGAAATAAAATAATAGAACGAAAATTATTTTGACGTACAGAGAAGAACCTAGTACAACCCGAAAGTGGAGTAACCAAACAATTCAATTTTACTTCCAAATATTTCACATAAACGCCTGTAATACCCGAAGGGTTAGGCAGAGATGTCCCTAATAGTACACCCACATTTCGCCAGTTATCTTTTAAGTGTCATGTAATAGGGGGCGAGCATATTGCCACCAACCGGGCACAAATCCAGACTCCGTGGCTGCTACTGAGAAATTCTCAATGGAAAAACCCAATAACACTTGGCCCGACCTGGGAATCGAACCCAGGACCTCATGCTCAGCAGTCGCGCCTCTTGCAAATATGGTGTGTTTATACAATTTTTTATTTGATTGTTGTCTTGACATAGGTAGTCACGTGCGCGTGTAATGTAAACTTTTTACTCATTGCAATAAGATTAAGATTACAATAACCGATAAGTGATTAATTACCTGTTAACAGCCGTATAAGCCTCAAAATATCGACGTTGATGTGTTGTATTAATTCTATGTCTGTATAATCGGGGTTTTCTTCTGAGCTAGATGATAATTCCTGAAAACAAAAAAATGTTGCCATATTTAAATTTTTCTCTCAAAAAGTTTTAAAAGTAAGGTCCTAAAATAAAAAGGTATTTGGAACCCTCTCATAGACAGGAGGCCTGCGTCCAGCAGTGGGAACATTAATAGGCTGATTATACTTATGCTTATAAAACAAAGTAGAAGTAGAGTGAGAGAGAGAGTATAAGGAGAAGGGGAGAAGGAAGAAGAAGAAGAAAGGGAAAACGGGTGAAATAGTGGGAGTAGTGTGTGTGTGTAGTGTGAGCGCGTGTGTGCGTATGTGTGTAGTGTGAGTGTGAGTGCGTGTGTGTGTGTGGGTGTATGTGAAGGAAGAAATAAGGGAAAACGGGTGAAGTAGTGGGAGTAGTGTGTGTACACACACACAATTGGTTTGAATAAGATTTGATGTTTAGTTTTTCAGATATGGGACTTTTTCATCAAACTGCAGCAGTATCTTTGTTTTTCATTAACACACTATGAAAAACAAATTTAGTTTTGCTGTTGAATGTAATACAATACAACATAAGAATGAGGCTTAAAAAAATATTTTTTTTTATATTGTTTAGTGTTACGGAACCCTATTTGCGTGTGACGACTCAGACAGAACTCGAAGACCTGGATAGGAGAATCACGATCGTGGGTTATGAGACTTAACATCCCATGGAAGTGCGGGAGTCGAGTCTTATTAAAACCCTCCTCTACCGGGAAGCGTGCAGTTTAAGGGAATATCTATACATATAAAATTCTAAGTCCTGACTGATTGACTGACTGACTGACTGATATATCAACGCACAGCCCAAACCGCTGGTCCTAGAGACATGAAATTTGGACCGTGTACTCTTTGTGAAGAGTAGGTATCCACTAAGAAAGTGTTTTTAGAAATTCCACCCTTAAGAGGGTGAAATGGGGTGTTTTTTTTTTTCTTTTTCCGGATGGGAAATCATCAAATGACCCCCCCCCCCCCCCACTCTGGGCGGAGCGGAAGGGAGTGTCAGACTTGTACTGACTAAAACCCATCCATGTTCCTTCTTTGCCCTGGCAGGCATCGGCCCTTGCGGACCCCTACTTATTTGCTGACATCTCTTTGACGCGCACGTGGAACACGAACGCGCCGTCGACACGGCCTGTCGTCATAAGACGGCCGGACGGCGAGCTGGCTCATAACTCGCCGTCCACAGGCCCGCGCCTACGGTGGCCGGGAGCCACCACGTGACCCCCAACGCCCAGGGCGTCTCCCGCGGCGACTGGGACGTGAGGTTTTTTCCCTCTCACGTCCCGCCACCTCCTTCACTAGCATGACTGCTTCGCAGAAGGAGGTGACGGCTTCCCATTCCCTCTCGCTCCGGACCATGGCTTGAACCAAGGCCGGGTGAAATGGGGTGTTGAATTTTCTGTGAAACTCTTTATTCTCGGGGTCTTGACTTGAAAATTTGTGTACATACTCTTCAGTTAAAATGATGAGAAACGTGTATCACAGTTTTTCCAAAATCATCCCCCAATATAAAATTCAAAGTCCTGACTGACTGATATATCAACATCATCTGCCTAGCCTTTTCCCAACTATATTGGGGTCGGCTTCCAGTCTAACCGGATACAGCTGAATACCAGTATTTTACATGGAGCGACTGCCTATCTGACCTCCACAACCCAGTCAGTACTGGGTAATACGATACCCCTTGGTAAGACTGGTTGTCAGACTTTTTGGGCCACTGACTGCCTAACGACTGTCAAAGATCTACAAATGACAGCCGGAACCAACGGCTTAACGTGCTTTCCGAGGCACGGAGGAAACTCGGTATTTAATGGGCGGTCACCCATCCACAGACCAACCCAGGCAAGCACGGCTTAACTTAAAGATCGACCCGAGCGGCTGTTATTATTTAGCCACGAGCTCCTCGACTCCTCGACTGACTGATATATCAACGCACAGCCTAAACCACTGGTCTTAAAGACATGACATTTGAAGGGTGTATTCTTTGTGAAGTGTAGGTATCCATTAAGAAAGGGTTTTTCTAAATTCCACCCCTAAGAGAGTGAAATGGGGGGTGGAATTTTCTGTGAGATTTAATATTCTCTGGGTCGATTACCTCAAAAATAGGTGTCCACACTCTTCAATTAAAGTTATGAGACACGTGTGTCACAATAGATAGATGTTTGTTACTCAATTACGCCAGACCGGCTGACCAGATCGGGATGACACTTGATTATAGTCTGGTATAGCACATAGATTACCAGATTATTATCTCAGAAGTAAGATCCCGTGGGCAATTCCCGAACTGCACGCGGGCGAAGCCTTGGGCATAGGCTAGTTTTTTATAGCCGAGGTTGATATGCACCGAGATGTGGTCGCAGTGGACAAGGGACTCATCCTGCTGTACATGGCTAAATAGAACTGGGGCAATCTGTAGTACACACTACCGATGACCGTAAAGAGGTATGGCAAGGCAAGGAGCTTCATGGACGCTTCTACCGGGCTCTTCATGGGCCCGATTTAGATTTCCTAGCAGTCGTGTAATGACTACGTTTCAGTGACCTTTTTGGAGAAACTGAAGGCTTTGCCGAACAACTACCGGAGACATATTATGAAGGACGGGACGGTTGGCATGTGTCGGGCGTGCCATCGATATCTTCTCTGGTTGTTCTCGTCTAGATAATGGCGAGTACTTGCACAGGTGTAACCAGGTGGCCAGGATTATTCACTTTTAATATAACATAACATCACGCTAGTAATCCCAGAAGGGTTACGTAGAGGTGTACCTAATAGTACCCCCACATTTCGACAGTTATGTTAAGTCTTATGTAATTGGGGGCGAGCCTGTTGCCATCCACCAGGCACAAATCCAGACTCCGTGGCTGCTACTGAGAAATTCTCAAAGGAAAAACCCAATAACACTTGGCCCGACCTGGGAATCGAACCCAGGACCTGTTACTTAACAGTCACGCTTGCGACTACTAGACTAACGAGGCAGTCACTTTTATTATTATTTTAATTCCCGAACTTCAGGTGGGCGCAGCCGCATACTCTAGTCATCATCTGCCTAGCCTTTTCCCAACTATGTTAGGGTCGGCTTCCAGTCTAACCGGATGCAGCTGAATACCCGTATTGTGTATGGTGCGACTGCCTATCTGACCTCCACAACCCAGTTAGTACTGGGTAATACGATATCTTTTGGCAAGACTGGTTGTCAGACTTTTTGGGCCACTGACTACCTAACGACTGTCAAAGATTTACAAATGACAGCCGGGACCAACGGCTTAACGTGCATTCCGAGGCACGGAGGAAACTCGGGAAGGAATGGGTGGTCATCCATCCACAGATCAACCTAGGCAAGCACGGCTTAGCCTAAAGATCGACCCGAGCGGCTATTATTTAGCCACGAGCGACCTCCGAAGCGAAGCCGTATATGTTAGTGATACATAATTAAAATTCATATTCCAGAGACCTAGTTACCAAAATTACCAACTCTCAAAATATTAATTGGTACAATCTATATTATATAAGATGGTAAACTGACTGACTTACTGGGTGATATATCAACACACAGCCCAAACCGCTTGTCCTAGAGACATGTAATTTCAAGGGTCAATTTCAATCCTTTCTTTGTGGATACTTACTCTTTGTGAAGAGTAAGTATCCACAAAGAAAGGATTTTTGGGAATTCCACCCCTGAAGGGGTAATATAGGTGAAAGTTTATATGAAACTCTGTCAGTTTTGAAGTTAGGATCTTCAAATTTCCTATTTAGGCTGACGATTGAAAATTAATTAATACGTGTCAGCGTTTTTGATAATTCTACCCCCAAAGGGTTAAAAAGGGGGATGAAGGGAAGTAACTGTTTGTTCGGTACGTTATCGTAGGATATTTTTCGACATCCACGCGGGCAAAGCCGCGGGCAATAGCTTGTAAATATATAAGGTCCAATAAAATAGATGGACAAATTTTAACACAGCGTTCAGTACGTCTAACCAAAGATTATATCCTAGAAAAAAAAAAACTCTGATTATTATTATTTTTGATCAAAATAAAATCACTTTAGATTTTATTTTGATCAAAAATAATAAATTCGCCGGCTATGTTAGAGTGAGATGGCATGAGTTGAACAATAAATGCACATTTTGTAGTATCAGAATTATGAGATAACAGACATCGATGTGTTGATGCATTGGGTAACCAATATTTTTAGTTATATAACCAGTATTTTCGTAAGCTATTTTTTTTTCTTGTAAGTATCTAATACGTTTTTCTTATTTTTGTTTTACCATTGTCCTTATTTTGGTGGACTGAATGATGTCTAAAAGTTTGTCCATCTATTTAAATGGGACCTTTATGGGTGTTAAAAGACACTTAACGAAACCGAACGGCAATTGTTCTTCCCACCATTGCGATCATTTCTTTGTTCTAAGCCATACTTGGAACCTTCTAGTTATGGAGATATTGGGGGTCAAAGTTCCAACATTTTCACAAGTTTTTTTTTAAATACATGTTTTTAATGTAAGAAATTTACTTTAAACACCTCCACGACCCCCGTACTATTCAATCCATCTATCAGCGCAATGTTTTGAGTGCGTTACACTGAGTGAGACCTATCATAAAACGTGATTTTTCATCATACCTGCGACCCATCTAGTTACGGAGATATTAGAGATCTCCGAGTGTTTCACAAGTTTATTTTTAAATACTAGTTTTAAATGTTATAATTTAAAAAACTTTCATGGCCCCTGTACTACTCAATGCATCCAACAGCACAATGTTTTGAGTATGTAACATAGCGTCCTACTATAAATCGTGATTGTTCAACCCTCCGAAATCGTTTCCCGATAATATTTGCGCAATTACTTGGTTTGATGTAGAGAATGCTTGGTTGACAGCTTCGTGAAGGGTAGCTTTTTTTTTTTTTTTTTCGACTGGGTAATCATCAAATGACCCCCCCACTCTGGGCGGAGCGGAAGGGAGTGTCAGACTTGTACTGACTAAAACCCATCCATGTTCCTTCTTTGCCCTTTGTGTTCCAGGGCCACGGTATCTCTTTCGAACAGTACCGCAACCCTGGCAGGCATCGGCCCATGCAGACCCCTACGTGGTTGCTGACATCTCTTTGAGGCGCGCGTGGAACACGAACGCGCCGTCGACACGGCCTGTCGTCATAAGGCGGCCGGACGGCGAGCTAGCCCATAACTCGCCGTCCACAGGCCCGCGCCTACGGTGGCCGGGAGCCACCACGTGACCCCCGACGCCCAAGGAAGCTGAAGGGTAGCTTTATATCTTGTTTACTTCTGAGCTCTTTATACAAGGTGTTTTTTATATCGCATAACTCTGGGGTATGATCAATGAGACCATATTAAAGAATCAACTGGCATACGATTATTTTTCAATTATCATTTCTTTTTTGTTTTCTTTTTTCTAAAAAATAATTCACAGTAACTGATGGACGCTACCGTAAGCGCCAAATTAGTAGCTCAGTTTAGATTGCCATCAACACGCTAAGAACAATAATTCACAGTCACGATAATTAATGAAAAACACCCTTACGTGCAAAATAACAACGTCGCATTTTCTTAGCTATAAATATGAATGATTGTTTTGAATAAAAATGAATTACTCATATTTATCAATGAAACTTATATACACACACACACACATCGAGATATTGATGATATCTTCGAAACTATGCATTTTAGGACCACATATTCTATTATTCATTTTGTATTATTTTTACTAATAGAATATAACCCTAGAGTTATGAGATATCAAAAAAGACACGTTGTATAATTTTCCTTATTCACACGCTTTCACTCACCATTCGCTTACGCATCCACGCACAAATCGAGTGCATGATTCTGTTTATATTTGTTAGCGAAGATGTGGAGACCTGGTGTCCTGAAATACAGGTCTTTCGTCTAGCTTAGGCTGCAGTCTCCCATAATATATAAAACAATATGTTGTTCACGAAACCTATTAATGCACTAATGTATTGTGGTGAGAAATTTATCTTTATCTCTTTATCTTTATGATAATTACTATCAGATATTTATTAGATAATTATTCAGAAAGGTTACTCAAAAAGGTTTTTAGGGTTCCGTAGCCAAATTGCTAAAACGGAACCCTTATAGATTCGCCCTGTCCTTCTGTCTGTCTGTCAGTCTGTACGTCCGTATGCAACAGTCATTTTACTCCGACACTGTTGTCACCGCGCAGATGAAACTTGGAGAGTAGGTGTTTTCTATGAACCGCTACACAAAAGTGATATGAAAAAATCAAAAAATTAAAAATAGGGGTGGTTCTGCATACATGCAACGGGGAGATGAAACAAATATTGGAAGGTATGTAACTGTGTGGGATGTCTACCGACAGCTCTTGAAAAATGATAGCGAGTTTCCTAAAACACTTTTTTTCTTAAGTGAATGGTTGATCAGATATTAGCTTCAAAAGCCGTAAAAATTGTGCCCCCCCTCTAAAGTTAGGTGTGTAGAACGTAAGAAGAACGTTCAACGGAAACAGGTTTGAATAAGATTTGATTGTTAGATTTTGAGATGTGGGAGTTTTTCGTCAAACTGCAACAGTTATTTTGTTTTTCATGAACAACATATTATGAAAAACAAATTTAGTTTTGCTGTTGAGTGTAAATCGACCTATAATTGAGCGTTAAAAACATTGTTATTATATTTTTTGATGCTACGGAACCCTTTGTGTGCTAGTTCGACTCGCAGACGGGCCGTTTTATTGTTTTAACGCACGTCTGTATTATTCATTATTTTCAAAACGATCACTCTGTTCCCCTAATTATAGTGAAACATTACCAAACAAATCTAAAAAAAAGGTAAAAAAAAAAAAACCGAGCGGACTAGACTCCGGATCAGACATGGACACCGGACTTTGATAGAATGTATTCTTAGTAATAGAAAATTATTGTAACACCTCACTGTGTGTTGCTATTCTAGTGCAATAATAGCTAGTTAAGTTATTATAAAACGAAAATGAAAAAGAGTACCTATGTATAGTTATGTCCGTTTTATTGTTATTATATTATACAGGGTGTAAACAGACCCTTCACGAAGCCGGCAAATAAGCATTATGTAAATCAAACTAAGTAACTTTACACAAAAATTATTGCTGGGAAACGACTTTTTTTTTTGGGGTGAAAAATCACGTTTTGCGGTAGGTACTCAATGTAACGCACTCAAAACATTGTGGTGATGGATGGATTGCATAGTACGGGGGTCTTGAATGTGTTGAAAGTAAAAAAAACTTACATTAAAAAAAAGCATTAAAAAAAAACTTGTGAAAATGTTGGAACTTTGACCCCCAATATCTTCATAACTAGAAGTTTCTCAGGTATGGGCTACAACAAAAAAATTATCGTAAGGACGGGGAGAACAAGTTCCTTTCGGCTTCGTTAAGGGTCTATTTACACCCTTTATGTTTAAATTGCATTAGGAATAATATAACAATAATAATATTTGCAGTCGGGTTTTTAATTTTTTTAATTATGTTAGTTAGTTTTAAATTACCGATGAAACTTTTAAAAATTAACATATCTATGTGGAGGGTTTAGAATGACGTACTGAATACGTGGTCGCCGTTTGTGCATCGGTATGCCTTCCACCCTGTATAAGTACATTATTACGGTAAACTTACTTGTAATCTTGCACTGATTCTGTTGAACACCGCATTGAAGAAGTTCAAGCTGAGCGCGAAGAGCACTTTGCTGGCCAATTGCCTCAGGAGCGTGTTGTTCAACGTGCTCTCATTGCGCATGTCCGTGTAGTAGTAGATGGACACTGTGGGGCGAAAGAGAGAATTTATTGAAGGAAATTTTATTTGACTTTGGGTTTTGACTTTTAATTTTGACGTTGACTTTTTACTTCGACCTGTCACTCCTTGTAAGATACTGGTGTTCAGCTGCGTCTGGTTAGATTGGAATCCGACACCAACACTGTTGTAAAATGACGAAGCAGATAAGGACTCACCTATAAACTGGCAGACCTCCCTCAGCAAGATCTTCACATTCATAGCCTCATCGTACTTCGCCGTATCCTTGGGCTGTGAGCTGAGGCATATCTCCAGCGTGTCCAGAACTATGACCAGGCTATCGTGATAGCCTTTCTCTAGCTCTGTCTGCGGACGGTTCGCGCCTATTGATATTGTTGGCTGGTACTGCGGAAAGAAATACTGGTTGGCATTATTAATCTAGCGACCCGCTCCTGATTCACACGGGTACAACGGCGACATGACAAAGCATCGACATTTATATGCTCTATCAGAGTTACATGTTACACTTCTTCTTAGCGTGTCGATGGCAATCTAAATTGTGTCAGCCCAGAACTGAGCTATTAGTTTGCGCTTTCGGTAGCGTCCATCAGTTCCTGTAGTGAACTAACACGACACGCAGGACACGATATTAAGTGCCCCATCATTTGTAGAACAGCACCACATTTACACTGCAGGGCAGAGTCATTAATGAATCTCCACCTTAGCAGGTTTAGGTTTCTTTTTTTTTCAGTTACATGTTAACGTGTCTTAACACATATACTGATATTGTTAGCTTGCGTCATCCTACTGCTGGGCAAAGGCCTCTCCTCATGACTTCCAGTTGTTTCGACCCAGGGTCAATGTAGACCACTAGTCGCTAGTCTTGTCCAGCTCATCCTGCCGTCTTCTACAAGGTCTGCTGATATGCCTTCTGGCTGTGTCAGGGCTCCAGAAAATGGCTAGTTTAGCCCACAGCTCATTCGGCATGCGGCAGACGCGGTCCCACTTCAGATTAGCGGTGTGAGATTGTTCAGATTAGTGAATGTCAGTAAGGGGAATGCCTATTTTAGCCCCAAGAATGTCCAAGAAATTTGTTTTATTAAAAAATCTTATGAAAATTTTACGTAATTAACTCTGCTATTCACGACGCGATAGAAGTTGGAAACATATTTGAAAAAAAAAAAAAATTGAAATAATAACGAAATTCTGTATCTGTAGTGTACTGAATAAAGTAGAATTACATTTCTTGAGTGTGTGCTCGTGTTGGGTTTATAGACAACCTCATAAACTCAACCATAAATAAATTTTTATAGTTGTTGCCAGTTAAGATGGCAATAGCGGTCATTGAACCACATACATTTATTAAATCTCTTCTCTAACAGGTTTGTATACGTTTTTTAAAAAAGTGTATACAAACCTGTTAATAGCCCCTGAATTTACATTGATTGTAATCCTGAACATTAACAGAAGAAACGATAAGTACGCGGTTTATGGTTTCAGTTCGTGTAAAGAGATATCAGGGAAAGGGCAATGACCGCTATTGCCATCTTAACTGGCAGCAACTATAACAATTTTTTCGAACTTACTCGATATTTCTAATTGTTACAGTTGAATAATATTATTAAACACTTACCAGTTCATTAACTCTCTGCAGTATCTTAGTGAGGCCAGCGATAACTAGAGAGAAGCGGTGTCTACTGATCTGAACGAGGCACGCTTTGCATTGCTCCTCGTTGATGCGGGAGTGCAAGTTCTGTGCACCTGTCTTGTAGGGTAACTAAGGACAAGATATAATAGTGTGATAACACAATAATTTTGAATTTAAACTTATACTGTCAGTTACGGGATATCTTCCGTGATTGTTCATTATTTTGAGCTCCCGATATTTCGGCGCTGTTGCAAGCGCCAAGATCGCGGGTTGACTGGAGAATGCGGGTGGATGGAAAATAAATTATTAAGAGTATATTACAAATATATCTACCCTCTTTATTTGCCTTTTGCTACCGCACCCGACAAGACAAGATATCGCGTATGTGACAGTATAAGTTTAGTTGTAAACTGTGACAGCTTTAAACAATGTTTGAATTTTGAATTTTTGCAAATTGATTGAGATACTATAAAAAACTCTACCATCTGTTTTATAACACATCACATTAAAAAAAACAGTCTGTGAAAACCATCCTGTATAATAGCCCTTGTGAAAAACATCCTGTATAATATAATACCCCTTGAGAAAAACTTCTTGTATAATACCCCTTGTGAAAAAAGTCCTGTATAATAGCCCTTGTGAAAAACATCCTGTATAAAACCCTTTGTGAAAAACATCCTGTATAATACCTCTTGTGAAAAATATCCTGTATAATACCCCTTGTGAAAAACATACTGTATAATAGCCCTTGTGAAAAACATCTTGTATAATACCCCTTCTGAAAAAATCCTGTATAATAGCACTTGTGAAAAACATCCTGTATAATACCTCTTGTGAAAAATATCCTGTATAATACCTCTTGTGAAAAATATCCTGTATAATACCCCTTGTGAAAAACATCCTGTATGATACCCCTTGTGAAAAACATGCTATATAATACCCCTTGTGAAAAACATGCAATATAATAAATACCCCTTGTGAAGAAACATCCTGTATAATAAATACCCCTTGTGAAAAAACACCCTGTATAATAAATACCCCTTGTGAAAAAACATCCTGTATAATAAATACCCCTTGTGAAAAAACATCCTCATACGATAGTAACTAACGTGCATTAGGTAGCATGTGGTGTTCTGTAGTTTCTGCCTACCCCCATGAGAACAAAGTCGTGAATTCGTAACTCTTGAAAAAAAGAAACCTTTTGTATAGAAAGTCATCTGTGTGAAGTTGGACAAAGACAAACAAAAAAAAGGGAAGCACATAACATCACACCAGCCCCCGACAAAATGACAGATAGTGCAAAGAAATCTATCATTGTGTCGATACAATCTGTCATTTTGTCAATTCTTCCGTCAAAGAAATCCTTGTCTACTGTGGTCATGCTACGGGGGCTGTAATCCTCGAAGAAGGTTAGGCAGAGGTGTTCTTCATAGTACAGCCACATTTCGCCAGTTTTGTTAAAGTTCCATGTAATAGGGGGCGAGCTGATTGCCATCAACCAGACACAAAACCAGCCTCTGTGGCTGGTACTGAGAAATTCCTGATGGAAAACCCATTAAGACTAGGAATCAAACCTACTCTTCATCATTCAATCACAGGTCTTTGACTATAAGCAGAAGTATTACCAGATCGCTTGTCATGCAGAGTCAGTTCCAGCCCCACAGCGATTGACTCGTTTTAAGTAGCTCATTGTAGGCTATCCAGGTTAAGGATACTTAGGCTCAAGCTTAAGCACGTTAAGCCGTTGGTCCCAGCTGTCATCTGTAGATCTTTGACAGTTGTTACAGATAGTCAGTGGCCCAAAAAATCTGACAACCAGTCTTACCAAGGAGTTTCGTATTACACAGTATTAAGTGGGTTGTGGAGGTCAGATAGGCAGTCGCTCCATGTAAAATACTGGTATTCAGCTGCATCCGGTTAGACTGGAAGCCGACCTCAACATAGTTGGAAAAAGGCTAAGCAGATGATGATATAATTTTGATGATGAAAATAAGTGTTTTTTTATCAAATCAGATTATTACAAATATTCTTAATGTATTATTGACTACCTCATTAGTGTCTCTAGTGGCCGCAGTTGTGACTTCTGAGCATGAGGTCCTGGGTTTGATTCCCGGGTCGGTAAAGTGTTATTGGGTTTTTCTATAAGTAATTTCTCAGTACCAGCCATGGAGTCCGGATCTGTGCCTGGTAGATGGCAATAGGCTCGCCCCCTATAACATGGGACTTAAACATAGCTGGTGAAATGTGGTGTACTACTAGGTACACCTCTGCCTAACCCTTAGGGGCATGCAGGCGTGATGTTATGTTATTCTCAATTTATTTGGTGTTACAATAGAGCAGTACAACTGCACCCAGAAATCAATTTAAGTTAAGTATGTTAATAAATTAAGTATATTAAATTAAATATATTCACAAGATAATAAATGAACTTATATTTATATTTCTTTGTCCTCCAATCATCAAATCAAAATACCTATCAATATATTTTTTTTAATATAAAATGAAGACTCCATCTATAAATAGAATAAATTATAAAATTGCCCCACCTCAACCTATAAAATAATCCAAAAACTTATATGAGAAGTTAGTTAAGTTAATCTGCAACAATGGATAACAGCGAAATAATTACTGAACTTCAGTTGATTTTTATTTTACTTAAGTAAGTTAAAGTACCGGAATCGTAATGCCGGGTTATCGATCGATAACTTACAATAATATTATCATATAAAATTAGATTCCCTAATGAAATGGTACAAATAAGATGTAGGAAAATTAAAGAACGTAACTAAAACAGTATGTAATCGTTCTTAGTATGAAATAAATGGATAATGCCGAAGAAAAAAATATATTTTGTTTACATCCCCGCAAAACTCCTAATATGGGTGGGTCTTAAAATTAAATTAAAATACATAAATTGAGACTCACCTGCTCTTCGAAGCGGGCAATTAACGAATTGGCCCATTCTCCAGGTTTTTGCGTCCCCATTTTGTAAATAAAAGATGTATAGTTTGTGTAAATAAATTAAAAACAACAATTTAATTTTTGCACATCCATTTCAGATCTTTGATTTATAAAAACTACTAAAATGATACAAGAGTCATTAACCCAAAGACTACTACCTAAGATGGTATTATTTCACGCTCTTGATCGCAGTTTGGAAGCCGCTTAAAATCGTTGTGGTTGTCGTCGCATAATAAATCCAACAATTCCGACTTAAAAAGTCACGACCAGTTTTCTCATAATTTGAAGTTTCAACATCCATGAATTCAAATTGTAAAAAATTTCTACTAAACGGTTTGAATTTTTATAGTAGGAACACCTGATTCAGTCAGGAGAAAATCGATAATCTGTGGCATGCGCAAAGAGTAGAATACGGAATACTTAGACCAATAGTATCCTCCGTTCATATCTACGCCGAAATAAGCTATCGATTTTTATAAATATAAAAATCTTTGTATAACTGCTTCATTGATATGTTCGCATGCGCGAGGTCTGGCTAGACAATAGCTTCCTGACTGGCTAGTGTTAATCGAATTGATTCAGCTGCCTTGCCCGCACACACTCTTGAACTTGATGAATTGAATGATACTAATCTAAATGTATCATTTAAGTCATCTGTACGTATTTAGGGATCTTAGCATGTCAAGAATTAGGCAAATGCCCCATACAGACAATTCTAGACACTTTTTGATTTTTAGTCAAAAACTGTGTTTTTATAGAATCAAATAAGATTTAGAAACTTTTATCAGCATAGTAGCGGTTATCTAATGTTTTCAAAATGTAAAAGTACTGAACTCTGCGCGAAAACAATCTAAATTGAAACAGTTTTGATAATCTATAAACTAAGATTTTTAGTTCAGAGATTATAAAAAATTGTCGCTGGTATACTGCTGTAGAAAAGATTCATAATCAAAGGCCTTTTATATGATCGCCGGCTGTGAAACCTGTGGAGCATGTACCGGCTGCATCGTGGAATAGAGGTTCTTGCGATGTATTATCTACTCCTAGTTCCTAGTTCTTTAATCATTTACTTTACTCCTGTTCAGTTTTTATAGGTAGGTACCTACTTAGATCCCTTTTCTCTAGTATTTTATAATTTAAATCCTATAATTATGCATCTTTACTGTCTTAAACCTTTGTGTCTTATAACAGTAGTGAAGTAGGTATCTAACAAATAAATGGTATTTACAAAGAAGATTTAAGTGAGAGAGAAACGCTGAAAAGAAAAGATCTTCAGAACGGTCAGGCAGGACCGTAGCAGGCAACTACTCGCTGCGTGCATGAAAAAATTACATGTATGAATGTCAACGAAGCAAAAGGAGGATGTAAGGATCTAATTTTCTGCCTACACAAGCGTTAAGATGGGTATGTACTGTAGTACGCACGGCGGCCAATCCAGCTACGCTTAACCAAATTAAGTAGATCTCTCATTGTAAGGGAAGTTCATACAAAGCGAAGTCAGGTTATGCTGGATAATTATTGCTTGATGTGCCGCCGTGTGTACCAAAGTAATTCTACGGTAAAACTATCTCGAATATAAATAAATGGTGTTGCAGCTTCTACATATTCTTTGTACTTTACATTAAAATATCTAGGCTAAGAATTTGAAGGATTCTCATTATTTGTTTATAGTTTTGCATGCTCACAAAAAATTCCGATGCGAAGTAAAAAAGCTTCTTTTTTTTGCAAAACTTTGCAACACTAATTGTCCTGTCAGGCTCGTGCTGACAGTTTTATTGTATCAAATTGACAGATGCGATTTTGACAATCATCTTCTTATTTTCTTGTGTCAAATAAGTTTGCCGTAGCTTGATTTAAATCGTTGACTACAACAAGGAAAGTAAAATATAATTCAATTATTTATAACCAGCGGTTAGCTGCGACTATATTTAACAAAATGATGGTGAGTTTTTCCGCCTAAACGTGTTCAATAAACCGTAAACTGATTGTTTTTCCTACTTTGCCGGGGGGCGTCTCCGTCAATAAGAATTCTTGTATTTTTTGTTAATTTCGCCGGATATCTAAAAGTTATGACTCATTTTCGTAGAGATAATGAATGTATGGTGCATTTCTTTGTAAGAATTCGTTGTTTTTGCTTCTTTTGACGATAATTGGTTAAATGACGTGGATGCATGGATTTTGTTTTTTTTTTCGCCTGATAGCACAAGCGACCTTGTCTTTATTGATGTTTTTTATGAGTGTGTTAATTTCATTTTTCACGTTCGTAAGTTTTCATAATTTGTGTGCAGGATACATTGGTTTTGATGTGTTGTGCTACCTACATGTTTGTTTTGTATTCTTATTGGATAAGTTCGAATAATAATACTGTGGGTATATGTAAGTGCAGAAATGTCCATCCTTTAGTTGAGATGATGATGATGATGCTGGGTCTAAGATCTTTAAAAAAAAGTCTTCCTCAAAGTCCTTCACAAGCCTGTGGCTTCACCTCTATTTTCTCATGAGATCATTCTAGCGGGATAGAAAGTATATTATATGTTAATTCAGGTTATAAACTGTCTGTGTCCCAAATTTCATCCAAATGCATTCAGTAGTTTATACGTGAAGAACATCCAGGCATACGTTCATCCTCACAAACATTAGCATTTATAATGGTAGTAAGGTATTACTTGAACTTCTATATCCAGTCTTCTACATCATCATGTCGTCATCTTCTTCCTCTTGTCCCATGTTAAGGGTTGACTTTTAATCAGGAGAGGTTCAAAAAGAAGGGGAGGCAGTCAGAAAAAAGCACAACTTACCACCCTGGGGGGGAGGATGGGATAATGTGACAACCACTTGATTTTCGTGGTATCAAAAAAATTGTTTTATTGTGCGATTTGAATAATATTTTTACCTATTATGAATTTTAAATCCTAGAAAGTTTGGACTTTTACCGAAATAGATTTCAATAAAAAAATACATGTGGTGCTGGGAGGGCGAGGAGGGGTAACTTAAAACCTCATGCTGTATCACCAAGGGGAGGCTAAAAAGTGGCCTAATAACCTCATGTGATGAAAGGATCTCTCCTTACTTGAGATTAGTGAAACATATTTTTTTCTTCCGTTCTGCTGCAGCTTCCCTAATCAGACCAATTCTATGCAGCTAAAGGAAATACTAAAACCTAACTAAACAATTTCAGGACTGCGTTGAAGACACCAACCATGATCCCCTGTCAGCTCCGACAGCTCAAACTCCTGGCTCTGCAGACCCTAAGCTGGATAAGAAGAAGCCAAATGAGAATGTCTGTTTAGCTGATAACAGCTTGTTGGTAAGTAGAAGAAAGGAGGTAATAAATATTTGTTGCAACAACAAGTAATTAGAATGCGGTGCTAAAGCCAAAAGAACTTAAACAAAGATATTTATGAACAACAGACTGTTATCTAGAGCATACCGTTCACACATAGTTAATAAATCTCTCAGTCCACTGATTGACGGACTCAGCAGCACCATTTCATCTGTATAACTTAAGTTATTGATGTTGGGACTGTCTATTCGACATAAAACAGGCATGCTGCTCAGCTCAACAATCAGGGTATCCGTGTACAAATTAAATAGCTTCTACGGAGTCAAACCACCTTGTCTAACTCCACATTGTAGTCCATGCACGTCTGAGCTGGCATTGCCCTATCTTACGTATTATGTTGACCCGAGTACTAGCTTCTAAATATATGTATGGGATCCCTAGGTAGGTAATACCGTTTTCACTGACGGTCAACCACTTTTCTGCCTTATGCCCTGAGTAATAAGGTTGAAAAGTGGTTGACCGTCAGTAAACTCAGTAGCACATCAAGCTACCTGAAACTGTCAAATTTTCCCAATGAACCTTAAACCTAATGCTTAAGCGATAAAGTTGAAAATGAATTAAAGCAATTTGACAGATTGTAAAAGCTTAATGTGCTGGCGTCTGTACATCGGCCCCATCTGGTTTCCACAGGATTCGTTAATTTAGTAAAATGAAATCCTGCAAAAGATCCAGGATACGCCTATGTTTTATATCAGCATAACTAATAAATTTGTTGATAGTAAACATTTAAGCAATATTGTGTTTTCACATGATTAGATTAATTTATCACTGGTATTTAGTCATGTGTCAAATAAATTGATTGATATTGGTTTATAGTTGATATATTTTAGCACACTTTTAATCAGTAAGCCATTGGAAATATCTACAGAACCATGCATTTTATGGCCTAAAAAAATTCCAGTCTTGTAGTAACGAGAAGACTAATCATTATATTTATCCACACAAGTGCCTATATTATTTGGGGTCCGTGCAAGACGTTTTTTTATTTCATTCTCCCTTGTCAGGTCTTACACTTTAAATTTTCTTTTATATCAATCCTCACACAATCCATACATTAACAAGAGAAGGTAGATAATTATAAATTAAATAATAATCATCTGCCGATCGATATCCCGACGAGTAGTACTCAGTGATTTTAATCCAAGTTTATTATGCGCACAGCCAACATGTGGAACTCTGCCGTCATCTGTGTTCCCTCCCACATTTAACCCGTCTACCTTCAAAGCAAGAGTGAACAGGCATCTTTTGGGCACGCTCGTATCATAGACTTAATCTATCTCTTTCCATCAGGCATGAGCGAGGTCAAGAGCAGGCCCATTTTGTAATAAAAAAAATAAAAAAACCAGGCTGTACACTAGCCGGTCATACTTCCATACAAACGTAGTATGGTGATTACTCCACTGTTTGATGGTCATCATCTGCCGAGCCTTTTCCCAACTATGTTGGGGTCGGCTTCCAGTCTAACCGAATGCAGCTGAAAACCAGTATTTTACATGGAGTGACTGCCTATCTGACCTCCACAACCCAAGAATGAATAAATTAAATGATTACTTAATAAAGTATAATAAGTACTAATGCGTGGATCATAACAAGAAATAAAAAATCTTTGATTTCACCCTACAGGTCGACATATCAGATGCTCTAAGCGAGAAAGAAAAAGTGAAGTTTACCGTCCACACGAAAACAACACTGCCAGAGTTCCAAAAGTCTGAGTTCATAGTCGTAAGGCAACATGAAGAGTTTGTGTGGCTGCACGACCGGTATGAGGAGAATGAGGAGTATGCTGGATATATTGTGAGTATTTGAATAAACTATATATTTACCCATCAAAAGTGGCCCCCATGTTTAAAATACATTAATTTACGTTACACATCCGTTTTTGGGTCACCGGTACATATGTGTACCAAATTTCAACTCAATCAGTCCAGTAGTTTCGGAGTAAATTGGCTGTGACAGACGGACAGACACGCGAGTGATCCTTACGGTTCTGTTTTTTCCTTTTGAGGTATGGAACCCTAAAAATAAATAACGATTCCAGTAAATACCAAGTAAATAAAATAAACGGAATACAAAAGCTGTTTTATTTTAATACATTGTTAGCTAACAACGTTTTTTAACAGTAATATGTTCCATAATCTACACTTCATATATTGCAAGCAGGAAGTTACTCCATGTTTATGTGATCCTTTATACCATTTACTTCCTATACAATTTATTTTTAACTAACTGTTGCTTATTATATTTTGAAATTACAAACTGACACTTCAATTTTATTAGTTTGTATACAGTATAGATTATTTCAAATAATGTATAGGAGGTCGTGGCTAAATAATAACAGCCGGTCGGGTCGATCTTTAGGTTAAGCCGTGCTTGCCTTATTACATACCGAGCTTCCTCCGTGCCTCGGAAAGCACGTTAAGCCGTGAGCCAGTGGACACAAAAGTCTGACAACCAGTCTTACCTAGGGGTATCGTATTACCCAGTACTAACTGGGTTGTGCAGGTCAGATAGGGAGTCGCTCCATGTAAAATACTGGTATTCCGCTGCATCCGGTTAGACTGGAAGCCGACCCTAACATAGTTGGGAAAAGGCTAGGCCGATCAGTATAGATTATTTCAAATGGTTTTTTATTTTAAATCAATTTATTTCAAATATTCACCAGATACCGCCCGCGCCACCTAGGCCAGATTTCGACGCTTCCCGTGAGAAGTTACAGCGTCTTGGGGAAGGTGAAGGCGCACTTACCAGAGAAGAGTTTCTTAAGATGAAGGAGGAACTGGAAGAGTGAGTATTATTTGCATTTTGTCGCCTAACATCCCAGCCCGTCGATTCTTGAACAGATTGCCCAGAGCGTCAGTCAATAGACTACTTCTTTTCTACTTTCAGGTTTCTTCTTACCACGTATTCAGTACATCATTTTTTTTATCAGCTTTTCCATACATTTTGAAATGTTGAGGAAAATTTTGAGTGTGAATGGCATAAGAGTTGAGGAAGACCAAAGAAACGATGGCTCAATAATAACTTGAACACGTTTTTCCTTCAAAATCTGGAGAATTTCGACACAACAAATATTTGTTCAGAAATATAGAAATAGAAAAAATAATTCCAAAAACCAAACCAATGTGCCAATGTGCTGCGTCCAGCAATACCAACGACGCAGCTTTATGTGTCCCGGCTACACACCACGAAGGTTGAGGAGGTAGTGGAGTATGTCCGAGCGAAGACCAGCTGGACCTTGAGGGTTGAGAAGTAAGAGTCGCGCCACAACACGAATTTCAAGTCGTTTGTGGTGCGAGTTCCGACTCATCATATTGAGACCTTCCTCAAGGAAGAGTTTTGGCCGAAGGGTGTCATATATCGGCATTTCCGCGGAAGGCTACGCGACATCACGCAGCGCAACACGACGCTGTCACTTCATGAACAATAGTTTATATTTTCTGGTTTTTATAAAATATGTGACTGGTCAATGTGGCGACACTTGGGGGAGGCCTGTGTCCAACAGTGGACGTCTTTCGGCGGAAATAATGATGATGATGATAAAATATGTATGATAGTATTTAAGGTATATACAGGATGTAAACAGACCCTTCACATAGCCGTCGACCAAGCATTCTGTACATCAAACTAAGTAACTTTACGCAAAAATTATTGCTGGGAATCGACTTTTTTTTGGATTGAAAAATCACTTTTTACGGTTGGACTCGATGGAAAGCACTCAAAGCATTGTGCTGATGGGTGGATTGAATAGTACAGGGGTCGTGGAGGTGTGTAAAGTAAAAATCTTACATTAAAGACATGTATTTAAAAAAAAAACTTGTGAAAAAGTTGGAACTTTGACCCCCAATATCTCCGTAACTAGAAGGTTCCCAGGTATGGTCTAGAACAAAAAAAAATATCGCAAAAACGGGGAGAACAAGTGCCTTTCGTTTATGTTAAGGGTCTATTTACACCTTTTATGTTATGGGTCTTTGTTACTTGAAATAAATTATATATAAGGTCTAACTATTCATACACGAAATATTTTCAGGGAATCTTCTTACGGCTATAACAAAGCCATTTCAAGGGATTTTTTTTTATCTGAGTATATTTTTTATAAAAAATACTAACTAATTACTTGACCCACAAAATATATACCTACTAGCTCCTTATTTTTAAGCATCCATTACGGTAGTTTACTACGTCGTATTTACGTACTGTCATTGTTAGAATATGGGAGTAAAGGTTTTATGCAAAAAGTCTCAAAAAAATTTAGAATTATAATAATTTCGTAAAAAAAAAAATCACTCAGATAATTTTTTTTTTCGTTGCTATGGCGACTTTACTACTTATAGAATCTATTATCCTTAAAATATTTCGTGTATGAAAGGATAGACCTTGTATGGTCTTTATTACCTGAAATAAATGATATATTATTACTACAGACTTACTAATTTGTACTTGTCCTCACGCAGCGAATACCTTGCGACCTTCAAGAAAACCGTGGCAATGCACGAAGTGTTCTTACAACGCTTGGCGGCTCACCCGGTGTTCCGCAACGACTCTCACCTGCGCGTGTTCCTGGAGTACGAACAGGATCTGTGCGCCAAGCCGAGGGGACGCATGGACCTTATTGGAGGACTGGTGAGAAAATAATTAATCTATTCCTCATAGGACGTTCTGCACGAAGTGTGCAAAATTAGGACGGTTTGCGTGACACATGAGCAGCGGTGGCCCAGTGGTGCAGACCCCGACTTACGAGCAGTAAGTAGTGGGTTCGAACCCAGCCAGGCGCATCACTTTGTGTAAGTTATTTCATCACCACTGCTCTCAAAACGGTGAAGGAAAACATCGTGAGGAAACCGGCGTGTCTTAGAAACAAAAATTCGAAGACATGTGACATCTACCAAACCGCACTGGGCCCGCGTGGTGGATTATAGCCCATTCCCTCTCATAGAGAGGAGGCCTGCGTCCGAGCAGTGGCAACATTAATAGGCTGATTATGCTTATGCTGTGCTATGCATGACACATTGCACGAAGTGTGCAAAATTATGATTAGTTTCCATGCCTTATTGCACCAAGTGGGCAAAATTAGAACGGTTTGCACGACACGTTGCACGAAAAGCGCAAAATTAGGAACGGTTTGCACGACACGTTGCACGAAAAGCGCAAAATTAGAACGGTTTGCTCGACACGTTGCACAAAAAGCGCAAAATTAGAACGGTTTGCTCGACACGTTGCACGAAAAGCGGAAAATTAGAACGGTTTGCTCGACACGTTGCACAAAAAGCGCAAAATTAGAACGGTTTGCACGACACGTTGCACGAAAAGCGCAAAATTAGAACGGTTTGCTCGACACGTTGCACAAAAAGCGCAAAATTAGAACGGTTTGCACGACACGTTGCACGAAAAGCGCAAAATTAGAACGGTTTGCACGACACGTTGCACGAAAAGCGCAAAATTAGAACGGTTTGCTCGACACGTTGCACAAAAAGCGCAAAATTAGAACGGTTTGCACGACACGTTGCACGAAAAGCGCAAAATTAGAACGGTTTGCACGACACGTTGCACGAAAAGCGCAAAATTAGGAACGGTTTGCACGACACGTTGCACGAAAAGCGACACGTTGCACGAAAAGCGCAAAATTAGAACGGTTTGCTCGACACGTTGCACAAAAAGCACAAAATTAGAACGGTTTGCTCGACACGTTGCACGAAAAGCGCAAAATTAGAACGGTTTGCACGACACGTTGCACGAAAAGCGCAAAATTAGAACGGTTTGCTCGACACGTTGCACAAAAAGCGCAAAATTAGAACGGTTTGCTCGACACGTTGCACAAAAAGCGCAAAATTAGAACGGTTTGCATGACACGTTGCACGAAAAGCGCAAAATTAGAACGGTTTGCTCGACACGTTGCCCAAAACGCGCAAAATTAGAACGGTTTGCACGACACGTTGCACGAAAAGCGCAAAATTAGAACGGTTTGCTCGACACGTTGCACAAAAAGCGCAAAATTAGAACGGTTTGCACGACACGTTGCACGAAAAGCGCAAAATTAGGACGGCTTGCACGACACATTGCACGAATTGTGCAAAATTAGGCCGACCTGCGTGACACATTGCACAAACTGAAGTTGCAGATACAGAAGCCAGCACATCAAGCTGCTACAATCTGTCATTTTTTTTAATAGATGTTCAACTTTATCGCTAAAGCATTAGGTTCAAGGTTGATTGGGAAAATTTGACAGTTTCGAGTAGCTTGCTGTGCTAATGTCTGTACATTGCAAGCCTGCCTCCTTAATAAAGGTCTCGTGTACAGTGGCGAAGGTTCCACGCAATTCGATTCCTACCGGCTTGCCTTTGAAAACTGGCACAGTCTGTATTTCATAGACAAATAATAAAATACCTTTAAAGATACGTACGCACGACAGCCGATCAAGCTATACAAAACCAGTTTATGCGGATCTCTCATTGTATAAGAAATCTATACAAAGCGAGGCCAATTTATACTGGAAATGTACAGCTTCATGTGCCGCCGTGTGTACTCCGGCTCACCTCTTACAAAAATTGACCCTTCGCTACTGCTTTTCTTTTTTTTTTTTTTTGCGGATGGGAAATCATCAAATGACCCCCCCCCCCATTCTGGGCGGAGCGGAGGGGAGTGTCAGACTCACTACTGCTCGTGTAATCATACGATTTAAACGTATTCGTCGAAATGTGGGTGGCCTATACAAACCTGCCTTCTCCCTTCCAATGTCTGATCACATTATTATTTCCAGATGCGCTCAATGACAACGACAACAGACGAGATCTATCTCGGCGCCACAGTGCGAGATGTGAACGATTTCTTCGAGCAAGAGACCACGTTCTTGCAGGAGTACTACTCGCATCTGAAGGACGCCGTCGCTAAGGTCGATCGGATGACCACCAAGCATAAAGGTATGTAGTCAATTTTGAACCTTGAAACTATGGCTTTAAGGTTGATTGGGTGCAGTAGTCACTAATATCAACAAGACAAGTGACTCCAAATCATAAAGGGGGGAAATAAATTTTAGTCTTCATCAATTCTGAACCTTAAAACTATGACGGTAAAGTTGATCGGGTGACTACTGAATATCAACAAGACAAATGAGTATCCAGGCATGTCTCTTCTGAAGAATGTCGTCGCCAAGGTCGATCGGGTGACTACTTAGCATAAAGGTATGTAGTCAATTTTGAACCTTAAAACTATGGCGCTAAGGATGATCGGATGACTGCCAAGAATAAAGGTGTCTTTTATAGATATTGTAACTTAAAATGATAGCAATAGAGTGTATTTTAAATTATTAATATACGGGGTGGAAGGAACACCAACGCGAAAACGATTACCACGTATTCAGTACATCATTCTGAGGCCCCCTCATAGAAAAAAAAAAACAACTGTTCCATACATTTTGACCATGTAGGTATTGCATTTTTGTAGGAAACAGCTGGTTTTCTTTTTAATATCAGATCTCTAATGAACTACAAGAGAGGTAGTGTAATAAAATGGCAATAATTAATTATTATTACTCTTTAGACTTTTTAATTTTTTTCAGTTACCTTTATTTCAATGTTAGCCTTTATTTCAATATAAAATTAAATTTCTGTTGCTGTATGCAGCACTCCATCATCTGCATCATCTGCCTAGCCTTTTCCCAACTATATTGGGGTCGGCTTCCAGTCTAACCGGATGCAGCTGAATACCAGTATTTTACATGGAACGACTGCCTATCTGACCTCCACAACCCAGTTAGTACTGGGTAATACGATACCCCTTGGTAAGACTGGTTGTCAGACTTGGTGGGCCACTGACTGCCTAACGACTGTCAAAGATCTACAAATGACAGCCGGGACCAACGGCTTAACGTGCTTTCCGAGGCACGGAGGAAACTCGGTATGTAATGGGCGGTCACCCATCCACAGACCAACCTAGGCAAGCACGGCTTAACCTAAAGATCGACCCGAGCGGCTGTTATTATTTAGCCACGAGCTCCTTCTGTACGCAGCACTCCATTTATGTTAATAATACGGCTAAAATAAAAAAAAACAACAATGGATGTTGAAATAATCTAACGAACAACGCGTGAAATTAGCTGTTCACTTCCTGCCTAGCTAGAGTTCATCGAACTCGTCGTCGCGCTTACCGTTCGCTGCATTCGTTTTGCCACGATAACGATACATTGCGTATGAGGAAATAGAACAAATCAAATTTATTGGATTCCCACAACATTCCTGAAATAATTTCTTGTACCGGTCATCTTAGTATGATATACTGAATTCACCCCATCAGTTTGTGGAGGGCTGTCCCTAACACCCCGTATACGAAAATTCACTTCTGTTTTTACTTAATTTTTTTCAGAGGTAGCAGATGCACACATCAGACTATCGTCGTGCGTCACACAGTTAGCTACGCGAGAACAGCCCCCAACCGAGAGGTTTTTGACCAGAGCTGCTGAAACCTTTGATAAGTGCAGGGTAAGTGGTAACTAGGGATCGGATATCCGGATGCATATTTATTTACCTTAAGGGTACACTAGCCGGTCATACTTCCATACAAACGTAGTATGGCGATTACTCCACTGTTTGATGGTCATCATCCTCCGAGTCTTTTCCAACCATGTTGGGGTCGGCTTCCAGTCTAACCGGATGCAGCTGAATACCAGTATTTTACATGGAGCGACTGCCTATCTGACCTCCACAACCCAGTTAGTACTGAGTAATACGATACTCCTTGGTAAGACTGGTTGTCAGACTTTTTGGGCACCTGACACCCGGGACTAACGGCTTAACGTGCTTTCCGAGGAACGGAGGAAACTCGGTATGTAATGGATGGTCACCCATCCACAGGCCAACATAAGCAAGCGTGGGTTAACCTAAAGATCGATCCGAGCGGCTGTTATTACTTAGCCACAGCTCCTACGGTGTACAGTCATAATAAAAAATGATATCAATTTATCTCACCATTATCTAGCTCTGTATGGAAACAAAAAATAAAAATCATATATTTGAAAGTTATGAGCGTCGGAAATTCCATATTTTAACACTAATTTTAACGCATCTTTGGGTGGATATAAATACCATAAGAAGAAGGAAGCTTGCAAAATAATTACCATACAGGCATAGATTAGTTGTTCAAAAATGCAAATAAATTTATTTTGAACAGATACATTCAATAGATTTTTCATGATATCTTTATTCCCAAAGGTCTGTATAAAAAATTTCGCACGCTCGTTTTTTGTTGTAAATCATCACGTATGCGACATTTCTAACGCTGAGTGCGTTAGGAGTGTGTATGTACGCGCACTAGCTTCTTACTTCTCATCACAGCCTCTATCCCTTTCGCACGTGATGTCGGATGAGACAGCATGCATTTTATCCTCGCCCACCAACTAGTTCGTACCGCCGACTTGTATACTCTTTAAGTACGTTTTTTTCCGGCATAAGGTACAACAGTGTGGAAGCGGCTTCTTATAATATATATTAATCCTGAATCCGCGAGATGTCTTATCAAAATATATAATATGTATAAAATATAGTATTCTAAATATTTCAATGTTGTCTAAAACTAGGCAAGAAATTTGTGAAAATATGTAAAAATTATTAAATTACTTCAACTTTTAAATGTTGTTGCTAAATAACTGAATTCAAATTTTGCTGCTGACTATTCAAATATAATACAATATTTCGCTCGTTTGTGACAAGTATGAAATAACTCAAAAAATTATATTTTTCGATGTTGTTTGTAGTTGAATATAAAATTAAAGGTTTCTATGCAAAAAAAAATATTAAGCAATATAATGGAACGAGGAAGGGCCTTTGCACATTTTTAGTCTAACTTAAAAAAGAACTCTTTCCTGTATTTCTTATTATTCGAGTTATGTCGTTACTATCGCAAACAAGCAATTTGTGGTTTTTTATTGGGTATTTCCTTCAGGAATGTCTCAGTAGCAGCCACGGAGCCTGGAATTTTGCCCATCATCATCATCATCATTTCAGCCGAAAGACGTCCACTGCTGGACATAGGCCTCCCCCAAGTGTCGCCACATTGACCGATCCCGTGCGTCTCGCATCCAGCGGATCCCCGCAACCTTTACCAGGTCATCGGTCCACCTAGTGGGAGGCCTTCCAAGGCAACGTCTTCTATTTCGCGGTCGCCACTCCAGAACTTTCCGGCCCTATCGGCCATCTGTTCTGCGAGCAATATGCCCTGCCCACTGCCACTTAAGTTTGGCTATTCTTCGGGCTACGTCGGTAACCTTGGTTCTCTTACGGATTTCCTCATTTCTGATTTGATCACGCAAGGAAACTCCGAGCATAGCCCTCTCCATTGCCCTTTGGGTGACTTTAAGCCTTCTGAATTTTGCCCGGTTGATGGCAATAGGCTCGCCACCCATGGGACTTAAACATACCTGACGAAATGTGGATGTAATATTGGGTACACATCTGCCTAACCCTTCGAGGATTACAAGCGTGTTGTTACGTTATGTTCTACAATAATTTTAAAATGTCTTAAATAAACGTTTTTATCTGCTCACAGAAAATTGAAGGTCGCATGGCATCAGACCAGGACCTGAAGTTGGCAGACACTCTCCGGTACTACATGAGAGACGCGCACGCTGCTAAAGCTGTACTAGTGAGGAGGCTCAGGTAAGCCATCTTTCATATCTGCTTGCCTTGTTCCAACTATCCGACGGTCACACCAATAGGCCATCACTGCTAAAGGCTGCCAAGTCATAGGTCTCGAATTAGAACCTCTGATATTTAGTATCCATGTGCGTTTTGTATAATTATCACTTGCTTCGGTGAAGCCGGTTCTTCTTCATAGAGATCTACGTTAGGGAATGGGCAACTACAGTACTTTCACAGTTTTTGTGCCTTGTGACTGGGACTGTAGCTATATTTCACTGTTGTCTTTGTTTCGACAGTTCAAAAGTGCCTGTAACTGGCCTACTTGAAATAAATGCTTTGGTTGATTGATTGAAGGAAAACATTGTGAGGAACCAGCATGCCTGAGAGATATTTCTTGACGGCATGTAAAGCCAAGTCAGAGGCTCATGGGCGGCATAAAAACTCCCGACACCAGCCCCCGTAGCATGACTACCGTAGACAAGGATTTCTTTGACGGAAGAATCGACAAAATGACAGTTAGTGCAAAGAAATGTCATTTTGTCGACATAATCTGTCATTTTGTTGATTCTTCCGTCAAAGCATTCCTTGTCTTATTTAGGCAATAACCACACGATAAAGAGAAAGTTCCAACTATGCTGGGGTCGGCTTCCAGTCTAACCGGATGCAGCTGAATACCAGTATTTTACATGGAGCGACTGCCTATCTGACCTCCACGGCACAGTTATACGGCAAAATTATACCTAATGTTAGTAAACCATTACTTATAAATCTATACTAATATTATAAAGCTGAAGAGTTTGTTTGTTTGGTTGAACGCGCTGATCCCAGTAACTACTGAATCGAAACGAAAAATTATTTTAGTGTTGGTTAGTCCAATTATCGAGGAAGGCTATAGGCTATATAACATCACGCTACGACCAATAGGAGCCGAGCAAAAAGAAAACAAGCCAGAAGCGGCGGGTGAAAACGCGGGGTACAGCTAGTAGTGTTGTATTTTGTTAAGTTTTATGCTCTTTAGTTTGCTTGAAAAAATATTTTTTTGTTTAATTTAGATGTAAAAAAAAATTTAATTTATTATAAATAATTTCATTTAAAATAAAATTTAATATAATTTTATTTATTTATAAAATAAAATTTTTTAATATAAAAAAAATTAAAGCAATAAAAATTAAAGTAATTGCTGGTAAAATAGTTCAAATTAATTCAATTATTTGCCCGAGTTTATTTAATAGTTTAAAAAAAAACCTGTGAACTAGTATTACCAGTGTTTTCATTTATGGTCGGCTCCACCCTGTATTAACGGCCAAGTTCCATGTAGATGATAATTTTATACCATTTTTTTTAAAGAAAGAAAGAAAACATATTTATTTGGCCCATGCCACAAGTGCACACAACAAGCACAAAAAAAAAAATTAAAAAAAAAAATCTTAAATTTATACAATAAAAATGTAAAAACAAAACAACAAAAAAAAAGGACATAATATTGTGTGTCTCACGGCTGCGCCAAATAGGCCCAGTTCAGCAAACTGCCGAGCAGATAGTGCCCGACGCTGGTTTTCAACTGGACCTGAGATGGTGATGTGACGGACATAAAACAGTTTTGTTCCCAGTTCGGTATGTGTAGGTATGCATGAATAGGTACTTAAATAGAACGAAACTGTGTATAGTAATAACAAATAAAAATACGTACGTTTTAATTTCAGATGCTTAGCCGCATATGAGGCTGCTAACCGAAATCTCGAGAAAGCCAGAGCGAAGAACAAGGATGTGCATGCGGTAAGTAAATATAATGTTGACAGACTATGTGAGGACATTCTTAACGTGCGGATAAACCGACTGGACCGGACTCAGGACACCGGACTTACACATTATTAGATAAAATTCGCGAAATTCATTTTTTTTTTTTACGTATTTTGCAATTAGCAGGTCAGTGTCAGGTTGTATGTTGATTGAAATGTGATTCGCGACCGTAACAAATACAGGGTGTGGACGGTCCCTTCACGAAGCCGTCAACCAAGCATTCTGTGCATCAAACTAAGTAAGTCTACGCAAAAATTATTGCTGGGAAACGACTTTTTTTTGTGGGTGAAAAGTCAGGTTTTACGGTAGGACTCCATGTAACACACTTAAAACATTGTGCTGATGGATGCAATGAATAGTAAGTGGGCCGTGGAGGTATTTAAAGTAAAGTTATAACATTAAAAAACTTGTATTAAAAAAAAAAAACTTTGTAAAAAGTCGGAACTTTGACCCCCAATGTCTCCGTAACTAGAAGGTATGGTCTAGAACAAAACAATGATCACAATGACGGGGAAATCAATTGCCTTCCGGCTTGGTTAAGGGTAGTTTTACACCCTTATGGCTTTACTGAGTTAAAATCATCAATACAACCCTCTAAATTCATTTAACCCCATTGAATGACTTTTTTATGAAACAGTCATTCAATGGGGTTTTTTTTTTTTTTTCCGGATGGGAAATCATCAAATGACCCCCCCCACTCTAGGCGGAGCGGAGGGGAGTATCAGACTTGTACTGAAATGGGGTTAAACTGTTCAACATGCAACTTGACACTGACCTGCAAATTGCAAAAAAACGAAAGAACATTTGAATTTCCCGAGCTACCCTGGAACTTCCACCTTATTAATCATTCGTTTTAATAGTTTTATGTGCCAATAAACATAACTATTAATTTATTTGACACTTGTGAAGTTAATTTGTGATAAATGTTATTCACATTTTGATATTAATTGAGTGTTCTGTTTTATGCTGGGTACATATTGAACCAACTACTAGTGATTTGCACGAGTAGCATGACCACCGTAGAAACTGGTTTTATCGACGGAAGAATCGACAAAATGACTGATCAACAAAAGAAATCTGTTATTTTGTCGATTTTTCCGTCGACAAAAGCCGTTTTTACGGTGGTCATACTACGCGTGTTGGTCTGTTGCTCTGATATTTCAACGAATAATTCCTAAGACGAACGTCAAAATTACTCAACGAAAACGCCCGCTCTTCATCAGTTCCCAGTGTGTTTAGGTGGAAAGAAGGCCAAACTCCCCCGCAGGACATCTGTCTGTTAGGTTAGAAGTACTTTGGGCGTACAATGCGTTTCAAATAAGAATAATTATAATCATAATCTTTATTTTGCCAAAAGAATATCATCATCATCTGCCTAGCCTTTTCCCAACTATATTGGGGTCGGCTTCCAGTCTAACCGGATGCAGCTGAATATCAGTATTTTACATGGAGCGACTGCCTATCTGACCTCCACAACCCAGTTAGTACTGGGTAATACGACAACCCTTGGTAAGACTGGTTGTCAGACTTTTTGGGATACTGACTACCTAACGACTGTCAAAGATCTACAAATGACACCCGGGACCAACGGCTTAACGTGCTTTCCGAGGCACGGAGGAAACTCGGTATGTAATAGGTGGTCACCCATCCACCAACCTAGGCAAGCACGGCTTAACCTAAAGATCGATCCGAGCGGCTGTTATTATTTAGCCACGAGCTCCTGCCAAAAGAATATCAACCCTACAAAAAAAAATAAAAAATAAACGAGTACTTATTTTAGATACCCAATTCTACATGATGTTTTTTTAAACGTGGGCAATACTTTAGGGGCGTGTAGTACTCATGAAAATAAGTAACTTTTACTATGGGACCGACCATGTAATCGCAAAAAAAATATCAGTTGCTCCATACATTATTGGTCGCGTAACTCGAAAAAATGTAGGCAACAGCAGATTTTTTAAATCATATTTCATTGTTAGCCTCATAGTAAGAGTTGCTCATATTTATGAGTACTTCACTCCCTTAAAGTATTGCCCACGTTTAACCAAACAGCCTGTATAGTAAATCAGGACACATTAATAAATTCTGGTTGTTCGAAACCGATTCACGCTGACCCTGTACGTGTTAAAACCAAATATAATTATTATAATAAAAATAATAAATAATTAATTTCAATAAAAAGCAATGATATAAATATTATAAAATAATCTACTTATTTTCCAATTTCCTTTAGTCTTACGGAATTAAACGGTTTAAATAATAAAAATGCACCCATTACATAAAATATAACTGTAATATCATAATATAGAATAAAAAAACGAATGATATAATCAAATATAATAATTCATTTCTTAATAAATAAATGATATAATTAAAATAAAAAATGGTAAGTTGATAAAAGCGCTCTTCCTCTCTCCTTCCTAATTAATTTAATTTTGCTGTGCCCGACAGGGTTTCAATTGTTTCTTCTTAATTGTTTTTTACCACCTGTATATGTACATTATGGATTGCAATAAATAATTTGAATTTGAATTTGAATTAGTTATAAACTGTATTACGGTGGGACAAGTTTCCTTGTTCTCAGTTAACAATTTTATGAATAGGAACGTAAATGACCTTCATCTGTCAACTGTTTCTTGAAAAGAACGGTTTGCAAAAAAAAAAAAAAATTATGTTTCAATTCTCGCTCTGTATTGGTTGCCGCCCAGGCTTGGTCTAGTTTAAGGCCAATGTAAGTAAAACTTTTTTTGTATTTTAATGGCTGGGGGAGGTCGTGGCTAAATAATAGCAGCCGTTCGGGTCGATCTTTAGGTTAAGCCGTGCTTGCCTGGGTTGGTCTGTGGATGGGCGACCACCCATTACATGCCGAGTTTCCTCCGTGTCTCGGAAAGCACGTTAAGCCGCTGGTCCCGGCTGTCATTTGTAGATCTTTGACAGTTGTTATAAGTAGTCAGTGGCCCAAAAAGTCTGACAACCAGTCTTACCAAGGGGTATCGTATTACCTAGTACTAACTAGGTTGTAGAGATAAGATTGGCAGTCACTCCATTTAAAATACTGGTATTCAGCTGCATCCGGTTAGACTGGAAACCGACCCTAACATATTTGGGAAAAGGCTAGACTGATGAATGGCAATCAAAAAAGTTATTATAAAAAGTATCTCTTGCTGACGCTACCTAAGTTATTCGATTTGACAGTTATTTGCAATTAAAGAAGTACTACTGTCAAAAATATGGCGCCTTCATACGTCACAATATGGCGCCAGGTCAGACCTATTCTTATTTGAAATGCAATGTGTTGGCCATCGTTGGCCCAATGTGTACCCAGTATCACAAATGTTTGACGAGTTATCTTTCTGTACAATCCGCAGCCGATGGAAGTACAAGAGGTAATCACTAAACACGCTTGTTATGTGTAGAACTGTGTATTTTGTGTAGTTGGGTAGTAATTGTGACGTATTTGTGTATTAGAATGTTTGTGTGTGTAGTGCAGTTGTTATCTATACTAATAAATAAAATTGAGGTATGTTTGTAATTTAATGAAAAACAGCTTTCACTGAATGCTTATGAAAGTATATGATGGTACTTAGCCATAACAAAAAAAAAAAAACTTTTTTTTTTTAATTTTGGTCTATCTGTCGGTTTGTTCCGGCTAACCTCAAAAAATCAAAATCAAAATCAAAGCATTTATTTCAAGTAGGCCAGTTACAGGCACTTTTGAATTGTCGAAACAAAGACAACAGTAAAAAATAGCTACAGTCCCAGTCACAAGGCACAAAAACTGTGAAAGTACTGTAGTTGCCCATTCCCTAACGTAGATCTCTATGGAGAAGAACGGGCAAGAAACTCCATGGACACTCTTTTAAATCAGAATACTTTAACAAAACCTTGGTTACATCATTCATTTTGAGATGGTACATTATGTGAGAACGATGCAGCAAGATGTGTACGTTAAAAGTGTCCATAGTAAAAACAATTCAAAAATAAAATAATTAATTCAAATAAGCCGTGGCAAATAAGAGATGACCAGTCACAACTGACAGCGCCCGTTCACGAACATGACGCATGTATCAGCACCATTCAACTCAACCATAACACCTCCGCAACAGCTGAACCGATTTTGACGGGATTTTACTGGCAAATAACTGATGTTATAAGTAGTATCTACGGAGTAGATTACTCTCATTATAGAAAACGGATTAGGGTTCTAGCAAAAAAATTAAAACCTTGGAAATTGTCAACAAAATCCGATTCAAAAAGGGTAGTAATATTTTTATAATAATTTCACTCTGAAGAAGTTCGCGGGGCACAGTTAGTCTACAATAAAGTAATAAGTGCTGCATCATAACAAAAAAAAAACAGCCCAGAGTGAGCCATGCTCAAACCCAGGGAATATAATTGTGTAATTATTTCCTTTATTTATTTCTATACAAATTAATTATATTTTTAAATATTCCTTACAAAAAATAATATTTAAAAAAAAACATTTAAAAATATAAAGAATTGTAGCCCACCGGTATCGGGATCAGGGTACAAGCTACCGGCGGTCAGGGCTCCAGAGAGAGGAACCTGGATTGTGTAACTTATTATTCTTAGTTCAATTTCCTTTTAAGTATTTTGTAATTAAATAAACAAAATTGTTGTAATTATTTCCATGTAGCGAATTTGTCGTTTGTGATTTTTGTGCATGCTTGTGTTAGTAAGAGATTCTTTGTAAACGCACTCACATTTGGAAAATGACAAAAATACTACCAGCCTGTAATCAATGGCGTGCATAGGCCAACAATACGGCAAGCCTCTAGGGCCAGCATCATGAAGTGACTCTTCATTTACTCTTCAGAAGAGTTACTACTCTTCAGAAGAGTTACTACTCTTCAGAAGAGTAATTACTCTTCGCAAGAGTTACTACTCTTCAGAAAAGTTACTACTCTTCTGGTAATGAGGCCTAGCCAAGCTTTTAGGCTTATATGAAATACCGCCACTACTCTCACTCACTGGTGGGCAAAAACCTCTTCTTGTACAGAGCGTTAATCACCACGTTTGGTCAAGGCGGATTAGTGATTTTAGACTTTGACTAAGGGATCTTCAAAATCGCTCGCTTTGATCTACTTTATGTAGTTTTAAGCCCTTAGTACGACGATGTAGATAGAGTAGTAAATGCTTTTTAAATTTCAACTTAAACTAAGGATTCTACGGTGCGGAATTCTTAAAAAAAATAATGTTTTTTGTATCTCAAATGGTTGAGGAGCTCGTGGCTAAATAATAACAGCCGCTCGGGTCGATCTTTAGGTTAAGCGTTTATTATTTTGAGCTCCCGATATTTCGGCGCTGTTGCAAGCGCCATGATCGCGGGTTGACAATATCGGGAGCTCAAAATAATTAACAATCACGGAAGATATCCCGTAAGTGACAGTGTAAGTTTAGTTGTAAACCGTGAACGCTTAAAACAGTGTTTCAAAAGGTTAATTGAAAAGCTTTTCTGTGCACTATACAGGGTGGAATCGATACAAAAACGGTTACCACGTGTTCAGTACATCATACCGACAGAAAAAATATTTTTTTCAATGGAAGTAAAAAGAATAAAAATCAGCTGTCTCATACATTTTGACCGTGTATTGCACTTTAGTAGAAAAAAGCAGATTTAAAAAAAAAAAATCTACCCTGTATTGTTTTTTTAGTATCTTCTAAAGCCACAAACTACATTGTAAATTACTTATAATGATAACATATCTTCCATTATAGGCGGAACAAGCTCAAGCAGACGCATGCGCTAAATTCGAGCAGCTATCTGCGCGCGCGCGGGAGGAACTTATCGACTTCCGTACTAGAAGAGTGGCTGCTTTTAAGAAGAGGTAAGTTTTCACATAAAGCTTGCATAACACACTTATAAGCACTACACTGGTTTGGAATCACACCTCCTCATTTTTACTAACGACAAATGCTTTAAAAAGCAGTGACAGCCTAGTGGTGTGAGCGTAGGACTGCCACGTCATAGGTCTCGAGTTCGAACCCAAGGCATGCACACCGCAGTTACTTTTTGTAGAACAACGTTTCCAAGTGTTACGGAGCAACATGCGATAGCAAAAAGTTCTTTATCGTATGTATATGTTGCTGTGTTAGTATATGTTAAGTAATGTTGCCTAACTTTTGAAAACAGTCAACATGTGGTAACAATTGATAACATTGTTAGAGAATGTCGCTTCAAGAGCATTAACGTCTTACATAATTCATACAAACTTTCAAGTAATATTTTTTCGAAATGACTGAACGGATTTTAATGAAACTTCGTACGCATAAGCAGGATATATAAGTCTAAAAACTTGACAGATAATTTTTCGAAATGTCTTTTTAAAAAAAAAGATAAATGGATAATTCTGTTTCTTTGGAAAATCGAAAATCATATTTTTCGAAAATGTTCTTTAACGCTCTTATTCAGTTGTTCATCTGCCTTGCCGACACAAATGAGACACGTCCGTTGCCTGCAGAAGTTTGAGAACATATGCCGTGCAACTCGCATGTCGCATGACGGCACGGTTGGCGCAGTGGCTGAGCAATTGGCTGCTGCGCTGCGTGTCGCGGGTTCGATCCCCGCACGGAACAAATATTTGTATGATCTACACATGGTAGTTGTTCCGGGTCTGACTGTTTGTGTATGTGAGTTTAAATGTTTGTAAACGCACCCACGATACAGGAGAAAATCCTTGTGTGGGGCAACGTTTTTTTCAAAAAAAAAGAAAAAAAAAAAAGATGTTGCTGAAAGAAACTCTTTGTTACAATAACATAAATTAAACACATACATAACAATAACCGCCAATTTGGCGGTATGGACGCGATGAGTAACATTCAACAAATAGTAACAAGTAGCCACAAAAGTTACAGACAGTTACCTAATTTTTCCGTGTTGCACAGTGTTGCTCTACAAAACTTAACAGCGGTGTGAATGCACCTTAACTCTGCGGTGACTTGAATAAAATACCGTTAATTCTTCATTATGTTATACCTCGTCAGAGTAGTGTTCATAAGTTCTACTACTGCACATGAGTGAGTCGATACTCATGGTGGGTCGTGGTCATGAGTTAGTTCGATACTTTCTTAAATAGATGGCGCTAACGTCACCGTAAGACGTTATTAATTTAACGAAAATTTCGAGAGCTGTGAGCAGGGTGCGATGGTCTAATTGGTTAAGACATCCGGTGTACTGAATCGGAAGGTCGGAGGTTCAAACCCTGCTCGCACTAGAATTTTTCTTTCCATGTCAAAAACAGCTACTGCACATGAAGTACTGGATTCCATTTCCGGGTCGCTGTTTTTTTTAAGTTTTCCCTCAAGAATTTCTCAGTAGCGGCCCGGATTTGTGCCCGGTTGATGGCAATAGGCTGACCCCCTAGAAATATCTGTCAGTTAATACAAACCTGATATTTAATTCTACAATTATGTTTCTTTATTTCTTTCAGTCTTCTCGACCTAGCCGAGCTCGAGATCAAACACGCGCGCTCCCAACAGGAGCTGTTCAGAAAATCGTTACAAGTGCTCAAGGAATGCCAATAATTACAATAATATACGTTATATTATACTATACTATACACTGAATATTCCATGAGATGTATCGAACTGAAGGATTGGACGGATACTGTGGGATATTGACGGATATTCCGATAGTATGTTGTTGATGCAAGGTCGATTTAAACTATGACGACATCTAGACACGGTGGAAGGGACGCCGACGTTCAAACGGTTACCACGTATCAGTACACACGGCGGCACATGAAGCTGTACATTTCCAGTATAACTTGGCCTCGCTTTGTACAGATTTCCTATGCAATGAGAGATCCGCATAAACTGGTTTTGCATAGCTCGACTGGCCGTCGTGCGTACATCATTCTGCATCGACATAGAAATTTTTTTTTGAGGTGCTTTTTATAATATGTACGTCGGTGTCGCGGCCACCCTGTATACGAACTCATCACATACTACAATTGACGTATTCCAGGTAACGTAAGATTAAAATGATTAACATAATGTAGAAACTGCGTCGTTGGTCCAGTGGTCGCAAGCGCGACTGCTGAGCCCAAGTCGGGCAAAGTGTCATTGGGTTTTTTCATCAGGAATTTCTCAGTAGCAGTCACGGACTCTGAATTTGCGCCCGATTAATGGCAATAGGCTCGCCTTCTATTACATGGGACTTAAACATAACTGGCAGAATGTGGGTGTGTGGGGGTACACCTCTGCCTAACCCTTCGGGGATTACAGGCGTGATGTTATGTTATACTGAAGAAACTCTAAATCAACTGTCAAGCAGTGACTTTCTACCTACTTTCTCATAACTCTGGAATCAAAATAATCTATAGTTTCATCGATTTGTCTTTGGAAGTCTTTGCGGAGAGTCAGAATCCAGAAAGTCTGACAACCAGTCTTACCAAGGGGTGTCGTATTACCCAGTACTAACTGGGTTGTGGAGGTCAGATAGGCAGTCGCTCCATGTAAAATACTGGTATTCAGCTGCATCCCGTTAGACTGGAAGCCGACCCCAACATAGTTGGGAAAAGGCTAGGCAGATGATGATCCGACATATTCGATCAGTGTCCTACAACTTCGTCGATTCAGTCCTATAATAATATTTTTATTTTTGTTTATAATTATCATTTTATTGAAGCGTTTAGAATAATATAAAAACAACAAGAAGAATAATATAAAAACAACAAGAAGTCATTAGTTCATTTGTTATCGAACAATGACAGGCGAGCATAATCGTTGCATATCACGAGCTAATGCCATTGACATAAGGTTTAAATTGAAAGGTAACTCATGATTTGTGCTAACGTCATTGATATAAGGTTCAAATTGCAATGACATAACTTGTGAGCTGCAACAACTATAGTCATAGTTTACAGTAATGTGCAGTTTTTTTCGACTGAAAGGTTGTAAACGAACCTTTAATAAATATATGGCTAATCATACATTGTTTGACGTTAATCTGTTTAGATTACTGATCATTTTCAGCATAATGGATTTAAAAAGACCTTAGAAAGATAATAGTTCTCCCCTTCATCGCGATCATTTTTTTTGTTCTAGACCATACCTGGGAACCTTCTATTTACGGAGATGTTGGGGGTCCAAGTTCCAACAATTTAGTTTTTTTTTTAAATATAACTTTTAAATGTTGTAACTTTACTTTAAATACCTACACGACCCGCGTACTATTCAATGCATCCATCAGCAGTGTTTTGAGTGCGTTACATAAAAAAAAAAAGTTGTTTTCCAGTAATTTTTTTTTTGTGTAGAGTTTCTTAGTTTAATGTACAGAATGCTTGATTGCCGGCTTCGTGAAGGGTCCGTTTACATTTTGTATGTCAACATTGTAAGTTATCACCAGAGGTCGGAATTAGGTAGTTATTTATGAACTTGCATCGAAATGTTGATATTAATATGGATCTTCCCGGGATTTCTCGGGATTTATAATACAATCCCGTGTGGCCAACAATTTTACAAATAAATAATAATAAAAACATATCAGAGATAGAAAAGACAATTAAAACAAAGATAATTAACATACAATTTTTATTAGTATTTATATTAATTCACAATACAATTTTTTATTTACGTTGCCCCACACTAGGATTTTTTCCTGTAACGTGGATGCGTTTACAAAGATTTAAACACACGCATACACAAATACCCAGACCCGGAACAACTAATTGTAGATCATACAAATATTTGTTTCGTGCGGGAATCGAACCTGCGACATTTTTTCATTAACTGCTGCGCTGCGTGCGCATTATGTCGGATGGTTTAAATTGTGTAAAAGTAAATAACTTTTTTATTTAATAAATCACGGGATTTTTCTGCTCTTCAAAATTAATCTCGGGATTTGAGGCATATTCTCTTTATTCTTTCGCTGTATGAAATCAGTGTAAGTACACAAATAACTCTTCCTAATTCCGACCTCTGGTTATCACAGCGTTGAATTTGCAGCCGACTGAATTGTCGTCTATTCAAACCTATTTGTTTTACTTAATTAGTAAAAAATGTAGCTTATTGGAACGGGTAAACATGAATGTTAGGTATACAGCAGGCTCGTCTTTGACAGTCGTTAGGTAGTCAGTAGCCCAAAAAGTCTTACAATAAGTCTTACCAAGGGGTATCGTATTAGCTAGTACTAACTGGGTTGTGGAGGTCAGATAGGCAGTCGCTCCATGTAAAATACTGGTATTCAGCTGCATCCGGTTAGACTGGAAGCTGACCCCAATATAGTTGGGAAAAGGCTAGGCAGATACAGCAGGCTTGCCCCCTATTACACGGGACATAAGGTGAAAGCGCCAGGGTAGCACGCGAAATTCACATTTTCCTACGATTTTTTTTGCAATTTTCCGGCCAGTGTCATGTTGTATGTTTAACAAAATAAGATTCGTGGCCGTATCAAATATGGCTTTACGGAGTTATAATCATAGAAATCATCAATACAACCCTCTAAGTTCATTTAAACCCATTAAATGACTTTTTCATGAAATAATTCTGTAGATACACGTGTATTACGGCCGCAAATCATGTTTTATTCAGCACTAGCGAGCCGCCCCGGCTTCGCACGGGTGCAATGTATACATATAAACCTTCCTCTTGAATCACTTTATCTATTAAAAAAACCGCATCAAAATCCGTTGCGTAGTTTTAAAGATCTAAGCATACATAGGGACAGACAGACAGCGGGAACCGACTTTGTTTTATACTATGTAGTGATACAGGCTGACACTGACCGGAAAATTGCAAAAATCATAAAAAAATGAATTTCGCAGGCGTGGCGCTTCCACTTTAAACATAACTGGCGAAATGTGGGTGTACCAGTGGCGAAGGTACTATACAACCCGATTCCTACCGGCTTCCCTTTGAAAACGGGCACAATCAGTATTCCATAGACAATTATTAAAATCAAATTAATGACATGTACTCCGGCTTACCTCTTAAAAAAATTGACCCTTCGCTACTGGGGTGTACTATTAAGTACACCTCTGCCTAACCTTTCGGGGATTGCAGGCGTGATCTTATGTTTTTTTTTTTATATATGCTGTATTCCTATCAAGAAAAAAAATAATGCAAGTATTTTTAATAAAAATGTTTATGCGGTTTCTGATATTTATCTTATTCTTATTTCAGTCGCAGTCAGATTTGACATCAGTAATACAAAATTAATTTTCTGAAACCCGTGTATTCGTACCCTGGTATCTACACTCAAGTTAAATTAATTACTTGAGTTAAAGTTATAACTTGAGTTAAAGTAATTACTTAAGCAATAGACAAGAATTTGAATGAAGTAAGAACCGTCAACGAAAGCAAAGCTAAGAACTCTAAGTTTTGACGGTTCTAACTTCAAGCAATTACTAAACTACAGAATTAAATCGTATCTTAAGTAATTACTTTTACTCTAGACAAGAATTTGAATGAAGTAAGAACCGTCAAAGAAAGCAATGCTAAGAATTGTAACTTTTGACAGTTCTAACTTCAAGCAATTACTAAACTACAGAATAAAAATCGTATCCAAAGTAATAACTTTTTCTCAAGTAATCATTTTGACTGGTTTATAGATACGGGCGTTAGATTATAATTAGTAATACATACATTATGTTGGTATAAATGTCTCAGTAATTAATTCTTAGCATTTTATTGTTATCTATGCATTTTAGTTAGACTGTAATTTCTTAGGAACTATATAAAAATATAGCTCATGTAATTTTCTTAAGAGATTTTTGTGGAAGGTGCTTACATATCTACTATTTTACATGAATCTATAGCTATAATAATAATATAATGAGGTAACGATTGTAAGTTTGGTTGTAGGGGGTAATCTCCGTAACTGCTGATCTGATTCCGAAAATTCTGTCACTGATGGGGAGCTACATTATGCCCGAGTGTCACAGGCATTATGATTTTCTTACGTTTTTTCAATTTGCCGGTCAGTCTTAGCCAGTATGTTGATTAAAATATGTTTCGCGACCGTAACAAATATGGCTTTACATAATAATAATCATTAAAACCATCAATGCAACCTTCTAAATTCATTTAATCCCACTGAATGACTTTTTCATGAAATAGTCGTGGAAACATAAGAAAATTTGAATTTCGCGGGCTATCTTGTCGCTTCTCCCTTAACTTCTCACTTTCATAGATATGTAAGCACCATTATCATAGACAATATTCAGTTATTTAACCTACTTTAAACTAGAAGGAGGTTAGTCCATTTATCATTCTGGCAACACTTAATCGTTAGTTATTTTTAAATCATAAACCTGCAACACTAATCTTGGATTAGTGAAGTCAAAATATTTTTCTTTGTTTTTTTTTTATGTACGGTGCATATCTTATTATTGTTCTATTGTTTAGGTTATGTTTTTCAATGAAACGTGAAACGTGGACCAAATTAATTTGTTACTTTTATGCAGTCCCATTTGTAGTATTCTTGATACTTTTTAGCGTCCCGTGTACCACAAGACTGTAATAATTACTTGAATAAAATCACTTTTGTCTACGTAATAATATTAAGTGGTACGGAACCCTTGTAGCGTAAACCAGGGTCACCTTTTACCGGGTTAAGTTTAAATGACAGAATAATCTGGGGTCTTACGAGTACTGATAACCTTAAAATTAGGTCGTAAAATAATACAGCTTGTATTAAAAATGTGTGTTTATATTTCACCAGACTGCCCTTTTGGTCAAGTGGTCGCAAGCGCGACTACTGAGCATGAGGTGCTGGGTTTGATTCCCGGGTCGGGCAAAGTGTTTTTGCATCAAGTATTTCTTAGTAGCAGCAACATTGTTTGTGCCCGTTTGTTGACAATAAGCTCGCCTCCTATTACAGGGGACTTAAACATAACTGGCGAAATGTTAGACCCACATTCCGCCTTTGGGGATTACAAGCGTGATATTATGTATATTTCATCAGTTTCGTGTTCTTTAATTCACACCTTTAGAAATGACACACACCTTTTTGATGTATGCTGTAAAAAAACATCTTCAAAAAACATTAGTTTTGTCAACAACTTTTTGAATATTTACTTAATTTAATGTTGTAAATCATCCTATTCGGTGTTAAGTTTATCTAAACCACTTGTTTCGGCTATGCAATTAAAATAAATAATTAAAGCGGTTTATTTTTAAGCAAGACTAGATTATGCAAGGCCCAATAACTTCGTCGTTATTTATAAACACGCATAAAAAGAAAAGCAGCAATTTGTCCTCGGCGCCATCTTGGAAAATTGGCGAAAATGTTGAACGACACCCATAAAGGGAGATCGAAAATTTTCTTTGGCGCCATCTTTGATTTTCATTTTGTTTTTTTGTTTCGTGGATAGAAACATTCTGCAGCTCACACAGAGAAGCAACAAAGTGTATAGTATGCGCGCGCGCACACAATGGAGTCTAGAGAGCGGTGGCGTAGCGGGGGCATCACGGCATGACAGCGTCGTGCCATTTCCCGTCACGGCATTGGAAAGTGTTATTGGGTTTTTCATCAGGAATTTGTCAACAGCAGCCAAGGAGTCTGGATTTGTGGCCGGTTGATGGCAATAGGCTCGCCCCCTATTACATGGGACTTAATTAACTGGCGAAATGTGGGTGTACTAATGGGTACACATCTGCCTAATTCTTCGGGTATTACAAGCTTGATGTTATGTCATATTATTCTTGTCTTGATTTCTTGCAATCTTGTCTTGCGATGTAAAAAAAATCGCTTCAACCAAAGTCTTTGTACGGCGTGTTTGGTCGTGTAAGGAAAATGTGTTATTTTGAAATGTTTATATTTTAAGAAAATATATGATTATCCATATTTATTTCGTGTTTCATTTATGTTTGTTACTGGTGTCTAAGGCGGGAAATAAAACTATAAGGAATTATAAAAATTGTTTATGGTAACAAAAATATTATTCGATATTAATTAACGTCGGTAAGCGTAAAGAATAGATTTCCTAAAAAAAAAAATTATCTTACTTATAGACTCCGCCGCATTTGGGTAAAAATGATAAGGTGGAAATGGCGTTTAAAAGGGTGGCATAATAATGGTCAGACATCAAATCTATATTAGGGTGGAACATACGGTCTGCTGGAAGACGTCGCGTTAGAAGGCCTCCCACTAGGTGGACCGATGACCTGGTAAAGGTTGCGGGGATCCGCTGGATGCGAGACGCACGGGATCGGTCAATGTGGCGACACTTGGGGGAGGCCTATGTCCAGCAGTGGACGTCTTTCGGCTGAAATGATGATGATGATGATGATGATGATGATGATACGGTCTGCTCGTGGCCTTTTTGCCGCTAGATGGCGCTGAAGTCAACATTTTTAGTTTATTTTGTTTTATTTGTAACCAGCTGTTGCCCGCGACCTTCGTTCACGTGAAATTATTAAAAAAAAATATATTACTTCCTTTTTTAATCGAATTATGTTACCAATTTCAAGGGTTTTAATTTTTTTTCACGGGACCCTAATTATTTTTCTAAAATAAAAATAGCCTGTGTTAGACTTTATAACATCGGCTATCTGCCAGTAAAAAATCCTGTCAAAATCGGTTCAGCTGTTTTGGCGATTAGCCAGGGGAGGGAGTACCCCCCCACAAAGAATTTTGCCAACGATAATTATACAAAAAAAAAATTGCTGTTTTCGACAAAAGTGAAATACCTACACGGTCAAAATACATATATGGATCAGTTGATTTTTTTTTCACACTATTTTTAACAAGCGCCAGTTTTAGGAGACGCCCAAGATAGGGCGTCTCCTAAAACTGGCGCTTGTTACTGTCTACAATTCTAATCCTACGCATAAATTTCAATAGCATAATCCAGTCTGTAGCTCCGTTGACTCTTCAGCCGCAGCTCCACGTAGTTGTATCCGATACCGCCTGATGTGATGTTCACAGATGCTTCGCTGTTCTGAAAGTCGTAGCAGCTTATCGCCTGTAAATTTAGAGAGGATGCCGTTTAGTTAGGTGTCGTTAATTTTACTGTTATTGACCTTTACTTCAATACAAGTCCAATATAAAACATAAAAAAATAGTAGCTCATCGGTATCGGGAACAGTGTCCTGACCTTTACTTCTATACAAGTCCAATAAAAAAAAAAAAAAATGTTGCTCGTCGGTAATGGGAACAGGGTCCAAGCTACGGTTAGGGCTCCAGAGAGAGGAACTTCCTAGCAATGCGAGCCGTGTCCAGGAGTGTAGCTTGTTGGATCAGGCCCTTGAACCAGCTGTCTAGCGAGAGGAGGTTCTCGTTTAATTACCAATGAAAAATTTCCTGTATATGCGAGTTTAGAATTTAGCAACACCTCTGTACTATAATATCATTAAATAAAAAAAATATCAAAATGCACCGCGCGAAGTCGTACGACTCGATATCGAGTCTTCGGGACGTAGATAACACTTTTTGGCCGGTCGCGATATCGCTACAGCGGGACGAAAAAAGCTAGTAAAGGTCATTTTATTTCACCACAGACATATTTAACAGCTTATGAATATGATGCCTCGTTGGTTTAATGGTTGCAATCGCGACTGCTGAGAATGAGGTTCTGGTTTCAATTCCCGGGTCGAGCAATTTGTTATTGAGTTTTTCCATCAGGAATTTCTCAGTAGCAGCCACTGAGTCTGGATTTTTGCCCGGTTGATGGCAATACGCTCGCCCCATAACTGGCGAAATGTGGGTGTACTATATTAACATCTCTGCTCAACCCTTCGGGGATTACAGGCGTGTTGTTATGTTATATTTAATCTTTTTAATGCTACTGTCACATATATGTTACAAGCAAGCGCGTGTCCTGTACGGCAAACGACACAAATATGTGACAAAATGATTGGCTTGGCGTGGAGGTCACGCGCGTGTTTATGCTCTGGCGTTCAAAAGGTTAACAGCTTATGAACATGATGGTTACCTTAATAGGCTTCGTCCCATTATAAATATAAGTCTTGATCCGTTTCTTCAAAGGAATCGCTTCATATTTCACCTTATCCCTATTCACTATCCTTGTGTCCTTGGTTTGCTCGCCAAAGAAGTAAGTAGAACTTAGCACAGTTGTCAACGTCATCATGAACACACATAGTATTAATGTTACCTTCATTTTGATTTTTACAGTTTTATTTTACACTGAATTTGATTGCCACTTCACTTTGTTTTTGATTGTGGCGTTGAAATCTGGAAGAAAAAGAAAATGGTTGTTTTATTAATGATTTAAAAAGGAGAATAAGTATTTGCCGAGGAGCTCGTGGCTAAATAATAACAGCCGCTCGGATCGATCTTTAGGTTAAGCCGTGCTTGCCTAGGTTGGTCTGTGGATGGGTGACCACCCATTACATACCGAGTTTCCTCCGTGCCTCGGAAAGCACGTTAAGCCGTTGGTCCCGGGTATCATTTGTAGATCTTTGACAGTCGTTAGGTAGTCAGTGGCCCAAAAAGTCTGACAACCAGTCTTACCAAGGGGTATCCTATTACCCAGTGCTAACTGGGTTGTGGAAGTCAGATAGACAGTCGCTCCATGTAAAATACTGGTATTCAGCTGCATCCGGTTAGATTAGAAGCCGACCCCAATATAGTTGGGAAAAGGCTAGGCTGATGATGAAGTATTTGTCGAGTATCCTTTTACCCGAATGGAGGAAGGTAATATGTTTATCAGTCTTTATATTTATACAAGGTGTAATTGACAAACTGATGGGGTGAATTCAGTATATAATACTAAGATGACCGGTACGAGAAATTATTTCAGGATGTTATGGGAATCCAATAAATTTGTTTTTTTTTCCTCATACGCAATGTATGGTTACCGTGGCAAAACGCACGTAGCGAACGGCATGCGCGACGACGAGCTCGTTGAACTCTGTAGCTAGGCAGGAAGTGAACAGCTCTTTTCACGCGTCATTCGTTAGAGTATTTCAACATCCATGGTTGGATACTTGATTTTAGTCGTATTATTTACATAAATGGAGTGCTGCGTACAGGGAATGTAATTTTACATTGAAATAAAGGAATTGTAACTGAAAAAAAATCCAGTGGAATATGATTCAAAATAAGGGGCTAAATGCACACTGACAGTTTGTGGAGGGCTGTCCCGTTCCTGTTCCCTAGTTTCTCTAGAGACCAGACGAGTGGGCTGATTTTGGGTCAGCTGACAGATCAAGAACTAAGTTTGAACAATAAAGACAACTTGCCTACCTGCTGATGCCTTTGTGGTTTAATTTACTTTCAGCTTACAATACAAAAAAAAAAAGAATGGGAACTATTACAACACTACAAATCAAATAACAGCAGATCGGCTTTTAACGCTGCTCAACGATAATAAAGCAACGGGTTGACAGATCAGAATTAATTTACAATCTACCTTCATAAAAGCTACTTTTTTAATTTGTTTTTTTTTTCTGGTTTGTTTTGTTTCGTGTAGATACCTAAAGAGCGCATTAATAGCCAATTAGGTACTTAGTTCATAACTGGGAAACTAAATACACGCGGGAGAATAAAAAAAAAAAAAGTTGTGTCTTAATTCAGGCATAATACCACAAAAAAAAAAAAATAATAAATAAATTGAGATTGAATAAAAACAGTAAAGTAGAAAATCATAGAAAAATGTCATTAAAATCATAACATTACAAAAATCAATAAAAGTCATTCAGTAAAAATATCAATAAAATTACTCAAAAATAAAAACATGCGAGGTACGAGTATGTATAGATACCCTAGGTAGAATGATTCCATAATTATCGTAATTGGGATCGTAACACACCTACACGCTGACATGTTCTTTGAAATAATTATCTGATCTACTTTATAATTAGGTAAGGTAATTACCTACTACTTAGTTCTATTAGATAAGTGACTTATTCCGTTTAACCTTTTGACCGCCAGAGCATAAACGCACGCACGTGTCCTCCACGCCAAGCCACAATTTCACCTACCATTTTGTCACATATTTGTGTCGTTTGGCGTACCTACAGTGCACGCGCTTACTTGTCACGTATATGTGATTATGGCGTTCAAAAAGTTAAATAATAGGTAGGTACAGTCACGAGCACCAATATGTAAACACTTCACATTTTTTTGTTTTTCTCCTATTTTTCTGATTAAAATTTCATGTTGTTACGAACATAGTATTCTAGAGCTCATATTTTTATGAAAAATATCCTTTTTCCAAGTTGCAATCGTTATTTTTTGCGAAAGTGCTTTTAAATTTAGGAAACTGTATACATATTGGTGCTCGTGACTGTCCCAGTGACAGTTTAATCTACACTAATATTATAAAGAGGAAAGATTTGTATTTTTGTAACTAATAAACTCAAAAACTACTAGACGTCTTTCACCATTAGAATGCTACATTATTACATTACAAATTGTATCCCTAATAAAAAATATTTAGTTTTATGATGCCACGAGTTTTGTTCATTTTTATTGTAATTTCATTATGTTTACTCTGTCTACTAAAAATGTTTTGTTTATTCTTCGCGTCTACCATATTGTTTACTTTATAATTTTATTACTATTTTTTATTCTTATTTTTATGTTCAACCAATAACTTGTATGTGTGGTGTAAACTGTAAGTATAAGTTGGTTATAAATAAATAAAAAATAAATTATCCCTGAGTAACATAGGCAATATTTTTTTTTTTAAATGTCCTCCCTTTGGAAGCCGGGACGGGTCGCTAGTGAATAATAAGTGCGCCTTTCTTGAGACTTATACCCGATGATATTATAATATATAAAACGAGGCTGATATCTTACTAGCGAGCGCATTGTGAGGGGTGTGTAATATATGCCATAATAACAGATAATATATTATCACTTGAAATAACGTTCACATGATATAAATCATAAATCATATTTATTTCTGTAAATATAAATATAATTTTCATATGCTATAAAAACAAATAACCTTATTTCATGTGATCTAATATTACATTTCATATAAACTTCTTTTGCTCTAATAACATTTAGTGTAACGTTCATCATATATAATTTTCAATTAGTATATTGCTCTTTTTATATAACGTTCAGTTGACCTAATTTTCATATTTACTCATTTTCTGCCCAAATTCTGTAGTGAATAAGTAAATATCAGAAAACATCATTCTGTTATAACCTCATCTAACCCAAATGATTCACCAACAATAGAAGGGATCTGGCGCAGGTATATATGAGGTTAAGTGAGGAGGTGTTAAAATTATATTAAACGTTACTATAGAATTTGAACATTATACTAACTGAATATTAGTTAAAATGTGCATTATAGAAAATGTTTATTAAACCATATAAAATTAGGTAAACTGAAATTATATCAATAATTCATTATATCATTTCATCGTTATACTAAAAAAAAATTATATTAAATGAAATTAGGTCATGTGATCGTTAGAACTTTTGTTATTATGTAAAATGGTACGCACCCCATTGTGAGGACTCGAAAACGTTCCAACTGTGACATCTCGTATTTAGTCCGCGTCAAGAAAATCATAATCTGTTCCTCGATAAAACATTTGAAGCGCAATCGTTCAAATGTTAGCTATCTCTTTTACTTACGTGCTTATCCTATCTTTTAGCTTGTACTATTCATTAGTGGAACTTGTCATAATGTGTGCATTATATGCATGTATATAACAGCGCAACTAGATTTTGAACGTCGGTAACTATGAACGTAACATATCTTGTGTAATATCATTGCTTAAATTATACCTCAATAAATAATTATTGTTTCTATGAAGTAAACTATTACTAAATTTTTTGAGAAATAAATTTATTTATTATAAACACACTCACATAATTTTTAAATCGCAATAAATTAAACACGACTTATTCACATTCCTCGTTTACTTAAAATAACGCACTTGTTTTCCTTATTTTGGTCATTAGAGATAACATTATCATTGAATGTTTCTTCGTAAAGTATAAACAATTCCCAGAAATACGGTTTGATTAACATAATGAGTGGCTCGGTAAGACTGTAAGCGGAAAGCGGCCATTACCTACGTGGCCATATACTTTTCATACTAACGCTCGTACGTGATTATGCCGTTGTAACACCACTATCTTTGATTTTTTAAAACTAATAGGTATCTTTTGCACTATATCTAGGTTTATATGAAAGCAAAAAATAAAAATTTGGAGAAACAAATTCAGTATAATCCTCCAAAAAACTGCTATTTTGCACATATTTTATCTTAACTTTGGCCGTTCATAATGTACTCATAAATTATAAAAGTAAAAAAAAACATGTTGATAGAAACCTTGCACAAGTAATAGAGATTCTAAATGACATATATTTATTTCACAAACTTGTGAGGCTTATTCAAAAACACGTATTTCTTGGAACAAGTTTATGAAATTTTCGAACACTATTTTTAGTTCAATGTTATCATCGCGTTTCAGAAACCTTGCACATGTAATAGAGATTCTAAATGACATATATTTATTTCACAAACTTGTGAGGCTTCTTCAAAAACACGTATTTCTTGGAACAAGTTTATGAAATTTTCGAACACTATTTTTAGTTCAATGTTATCATCGCGTTTCAGAAACCTTGCACATGTAATAGAGATTCTAAATGACATATATTTATTTCACAAACTTGTGAGGCTTCTTCAAAAACACGTATTTCTTGGAACAAGTTTATGAAATTTTCGAACACTATTTTTAGTTCAATGTTATCATCGCGTTTTAGGCGGTACGAGGTGCGCGGGAGTCGAGTCGTGCGGGGTCGGGGCGGGGTGAGACGGGGAATTGAAAGAAAATCACCAAGCAATCATTGCGGTGATATTTAATTTTATTTATTTATTTATTTTAGTACATGGAGGACTTACAGCTAATAAAAACACACAAACAAGGAAACCATAGTCACCAGAAAGCCAATTAGAAATCCTCACGTATAGACTTTGAATAAAAAATAAAAAAAAATTATGGTGTGAGCACAAAAACAGAAAATACACCGCTTTAATCAAAGATTGAAGATTTGATTGATTGAAGATTGCGGCACATTGGCTCTGGATAAAACAATAAGCTTTTCGACCACGCTCGCGTTGACGATAGACGGACGTGGAAGGGGCCCTCTTAATCACGTAATGTTTTTAGGCCACTTTTATAGCCCCCCTTGTTGATACGTCGTGAGGTTTTAGGCTGCCCTTCCTCCCACTTCATAGAACACGTTAGTTTTTTTTTTATTGAAAAGACTGTTTTTTTTTTTAATTTGTACAGAAGGCAGCACATAAACCTACCCATAACCAGTATAAAAGGAACTAACATTGCTATGTGTGTCGGTAGAGATGCTAGCTCATATTATACTGGTTTTGGTAGGTTGATGTGCTGCCTTATGTACTAATAAAAAAAAATATTTTTACACACAAATTCGCTAGCTATCGGTGAAAAATATTGTAAACGTCATATATTTAATTATCATTTTCATCCTACGAAAAACTTCACGTCATTTTCACATTACCCCCATCCTCCCCATCGTTATTTTTTCTGAATCCCACCCCCCCTTCGAACCTCGCGTGATTAAAGGATGACCCCTACTCTGCTAAAGTTTATTCATCATAACACCACGCCTGGAATTTCCACAGGCTTAGGTAGAGATGTATCTTAATAATCAATAATCTTTATTACACAAGAAAGTGGAACTTACAAAATTGTGTGAAGTCCCTGACTCCTGTGCTAGGTGATAGACCAGGGGCCAGTGCCTTCTCCCAGGAGGAGATATTACAGAATCTTATGCAATAAGAGAAAAAAAAAACTATAGAACAATAAAATATAAATTAAAAGCGTTTAAAAGAAGCCTGTAGTTTGAGAGTGTTTGCGTGTGTGTTTGTGTCTGTGTGTGAGCGGGTGTGTGTGTGTTTGTATGTATGTGTGTTTGAGTGACTGAGTGTGAATTGAATAATGGAAGGGTTTTCAGTAATCGCGAGTGAGGTGTGAAATTGAGTCTGTCTATTAAGACAGACTCTCAATTTCACAGTCAATCTCAATCTCAATTCATTCAATTGTTTGTCAATTTTTTTTTTTTTTTTTTTGATTTTATCTGACGCAATGTGGGTATATTAATACCCACATTGCGTCAGATAAGTTACAGTGCACATGTTATCAGAGGTGAGTCATTGTAATCAACTGGGCACACATCTAAATTTTAGACTGCTACAGTGAAATTCTTGATTGAAAAATCCAACATCATGGCTCGAAATGGGAATAGATATCGAACCTCTTGCTAAAAAGATTTGCTTGTGACAATTAGAACAAAGAAAGAAAATAAAAAAATATCTGACACATGACGAGCATAAAAAATATTTATAAATACTACAAGACAGAAAAAAAAAATTAACAGCTTGCACGTCACGACTGCGACAAGCAGGTTACCATTCAGCATGATGCTGTGCTATGGGGGGCCCACAGCACAGCGCTGGTTTTCAGTGGTCACCCTTGAAAAAACGTACGGAAGCCAAGCCAGCATAGATATTTTTTACATCAATATGAAAATTAAATAAACAGTACTTGGGTTACAATAAAAAACAACTACCTATAAGAAATATAATAAACACTACAAAAAATACACAAGTATGTGTGCAGACTAAACTAAATAAATATAAATACAATATGATGACATGGCGTGGTTTTTGTCTTGAACAACGAGGTTGTCGATTGGCTAGAAAAATAAATAGGGTTTTTCTATGTTTTTGAGCAGATTAACGGTTGTTTATCGTTTAAATGGCGTTAATCACGAATGAGCGGCTCCATGATACCGTAATAAGCGGGAAGCGGCCGTTAATTACTTCTAATGTATAACAGTCAACATAACATCACGCCTGGAATCACCGAAGGAATCACCGAAGGAATTCCCCAAAAAAAACCCGCATTAGTCACTTAGTTCCAGGTAATAGGCGCGCCTATTACCATCATTGTGCACAAATCCAGATTCCGTGGAAAAAACCCAGTTGGTACAATTTGCCCGACACACAAATAAATAAGTATGGGAAAACACAACTGCTACTAGATTAGGTTAGTAATAAATTAATCCGAAATGAAGTGAAACAGATTATAAATTCTCTTACGACATCATGCACACTTCTAAAATTATTTCCTCTCGCTTGCATAAAAAAACCGTCTAACTTTTCTCATGAACACAACGTGGCCGCCCTCATTATTACTTGATTTACAATCGATTCGAGTGGCGTAGCGTAATTTTGTTTACTGTTTGGTGTAGACGATACTGATAAGAAAATAAAAGAACGTTTGTTGTTTTGACAAAAGATTCAAGATTCTTTATTTTGCATGAAATATGGTATATGATGGTCTTATAAAATAAAAGGTTTCACACATTTCGCTGACTTCCTTCAGCATGCAAACTGGTATTTTAAAATTAAAATACCTAGCACAATGTACTCTTGGTTTAGGTACCTAGTACTAGTTAAAAATTTAACAAAATGTAATAAAATTAGAAAAAAAAAATCAAATAAAAAAAAATATAAAAATAAGAACAAAAGCTACTTCATCATCTGCCTAGCCTTTTCCCAACTATATTGGGGTCGGCTTCCAGTCTAACCGGATGCAGCTGAATACCAGTATTTTACATGGATCGACTGCCTATCTGACCTCCACAACCCAGTTAGTACTGGGTAATACGATACCCCTCGGTAAGACTGGTTGTCAGACTTTTTGGGCCACTGACTACCTAACGACTGTAAAGATCTACAAATGACACCCGGGACCAACGGCTTAACGTGCTTTCCGAGGCACGGAGGAAACTCGGTATGTAATGGGTGGTCACCCATCCACAGACCAACCTAGGCAAGCACGGCTTAACCTAAAGATCGATCCGAGCGGCTGTTATTGATTTGTTTCGGTATTTTATTGAAGATTTTGACCGACATGCTATAGCAATTGTTTAGGAAAAAATATATATATATATATATATTTAAGAGAGTGAGTTGTTGTATGATATAATATTAATTGTATAATATTTTATATGTGACTAAATTCAAGATCGAGTATATTTTGCCGGTTTTTTTTTTTCAAAGATCTTCAAATAACAGCCGGGCCGGCCGACTTTTAGTGCTTTCAGAAACTCGGTATGTAATAGGTGGTCACCTATCCACCGACCAACCTAGACAAGCGCGGCTCAACCTGAAGATCGACCCGAGCGGCTGTTATTATTTAGCCACGAGGTTCTCATGGTGTAGCTTTCCATCAGCACTTAACTCCTCCTCTTCTAATTCCACTTTAATCTGTAGTTTCTGATTGCTTCGTTGGTCTAGTGGCCGCAAGCACGACTGCTGAGCATGAGGTCCTGGGTTCGATTCCTGGGTCGGGCAATGTTATTGGGTTTTTCCATCAGGAATTTCTCAGTAGCACCCACGGAATCTGAATTTGTTTCCGGTTGATGGCAATAGGCTCGCCCCCTAACATATATGTACTGGTTAAACATAACTGGTGAAATGTGGGTGAACTATTAAGTACAGCCTAACCCTTCGGGGATTACAGGCGTGATGTTATGTTATTTCTCTTCTTTATAATATTTGTTTAGATATTCCCAAAGTTCCAGAACCTTGAACCAGTAATAATAAAGTAGTACGAAGGTCAGCCCATCGCATAAATTGAAATAACAATAATCCTATTAGCCTACATTCCGACGACAGTGACAGCCGCTTAGCGCGGGAATGCAACAGCTGACAATTTGACATGTGTCAAGTTTCGTATATTTTTTCTTACATTTCTAGAAGTTTATCGGAGAAAAGATTTATTAGGGCATTATTTGAATTGTACTTAGTTTTTATCTACGTTGAAAATGAAATAATTTCTTTAATTATTTTCTAAGATAAAATTCTGGAAATGTAAGAAACTAAACCGAAAGCGGGTGGGGCTGTACCGAGATGTGGTCTCAGTAGACAAGGACCTTACCCCGCTCTCTCTGGCTGACAATGGCGCAAGCTAATGGTATTAGACACTAATGACCGCAGGGAAGTGTTCTATTAGGAACATCTGTGCCTAACCTTTCGGGGCTTACAGGCGTGATGTAATGTTTTGTTAAACGGAAATCGGTGAAAGAAAACATCGTGAGAAAACCGGCATGCCCTAGAACCAAATTTGACATCTAAAAACCCGCACTGGGCCATTACAGCCCATACCCTTCCATAGAGAAGACCATTGTCCCAGCATTCAGAGCCATATATAATCTTCGTAGGCGCGATTCTCTAAGGGAATTGTTTAAGGAAATTAACATCATGACGGTACATTGTCAATACATCAATGTATGTAAGAAAAAATCTACATCTTTTTAATAAAAGGGGTGACAGACACAATTACAGTACCAGAAATAGAGACCAATTAGTTGTGTGTGAGTGAGGCTTCAGACTCGCTAAAGTAGACTCATCTTTCATGGGGTACTGTTTGAGATGCTATAATAAAATTTCACAAAGTATTCTTGAACTGAATGAAACGAAATTTAAAACATGCATTAAACGCACACTATGTAAGAAAGCATATTAGAAGTTGGACGATTATATCACTGATAAAAATGCTTGGCTCAATGCCGGTCCTGCTCCACAAGAACAGGAGCGCCTAAATTGATAGCATTAAATAGTATTGTTGGAGCTGCTGAAGATTGTATAACTATCTTTGCATTGTATAAATTCAATCTCTTTTGTATTATATAGCCGCCTAGCCCATATTGTGTGAGTACTATGTACTAGAAAGCTGTCATTCGCTGGAAAACTGCGTCTTTTCTTGACTTGAATGTGCCCTGGCGGTTAGGAGTATGTCATGCTCACTCAAATGTCTCGCTGATGGTGGCACGTGTGTCGGATCATTTAGTTCCCTTCAAAATGGTTGAGTTGAATGGTGCTGATACATGCGTCATGTTCGTGAACGGGCGCTGTCAGTTGTGACTGGTCATCTCTTATTTGCCACGGCTTATTTGAATTAATTATTTTATTTTTGAATTGTTTTTACTATGGACACTTTTAACGTACACATCTTGCTGCATCGTTCTCACATATTGTACCATCTCAAAATGAATGATGTAACCAAGGTTTTGTTAAAGTATTCTGATTTAAAAGAGTGTCCATGGAGTTTCTTGCCCGTTCTTCTCCATAGAGATCTACGTTAGGGAATGGGCAACTACAGTACTTTCACAGTTTTTGTGCCTTGTGACTGGGACTGTAGCTATTTTTTAGTGTTGTCTTTGTTTCGACAATTCAAAAGTGCCGGTAACTGGCCTACTTGAAATAAATGCTTTGATTTTGATTTTGATTGTAAACATTGAAGGATGATTATGCAATCATCCTTCAATGTTTACAATGCTGGGAAATCACCATCATCATCATTCTCCTGTCCCTAACCCAATTTAATTAGGGTCGGCGCAGTATGTCTTCTTCTTCCATACTTCTCTGTTAATCGGCATCTCAGCAAGCCCGGTGATCAAATTATGTCAAAATAAATTTCGTTGATTTGGGCCGTTCAGACCCAGCAAATATTTGTTGAAACTAAAGGTTCTAAGAAATAGGTATAAATAAAAATGAACTCTTGGAAAAATACATCAAGTCCGTGCCAATGAACAGCTGTGCAACATCCAAGTTCCTTACCAGTTTCTTAATAAACATTTACCTTCATTCACATAGCAAAAACCTTTTCTATCTCATTAAATATTACACACTGTATTTAAAACTACCAAGACTGATGTCAAACTGACAGAATAGTTCGACCACCGGCCACTCGGGCGCGCGACTAACGAATTGTTCGCAATTTCTTATGCAAAGCTACTTCAAATCGATACTATTAATGACCTCTGGTATGCACGTGGCTTGTATACAGGCTGTTTTGTTAAACGTGGCCAATCCTGACAAAGACTGAAAAGAGTATGCTTAGATGGTTTGGTCATGTGGAGAGGATGAGTGAAAGGCGTTTAATAAAAGGTTTATAAGGCAGATGTGAGTGTCAACGCCAAGAGGCGACGCCGAAGGACATAAACTGACCTTGTTGGTGAGGTTCTTCAGAAAGGTCAGGTGCGTAGTACCTACTACTATACAGGTTGTACAAACGATTACCAGAAAGGGTATAGTCATAAATGAAAGGAAATGCTGCGATATGTTCCATACAAAATTTCAATACCTACTCAACCTAAATGAATGCGACAGCTGACATTTTTTTCGCATTTACGATATTGGACCCCAGGAAAAAGTTCTTTGATGATCTGCAGCATTTCCTTTCATGTACATGGCTCACACCTTTCTACTCCACCTGTATTTTAATTTAACCTACATTCGTTGCAAATAAATGATTTGATTTGATTTTGATTTGATGACTATACCCTTTCTGTTACACCCTGTTTACATAAATAAAATTATTTATTTATATTTATATTTAAAAGACTAGTTCTTAAAAACGGTGAATTTGGGATTTGTTATCGACAGAAAAATAATCAAACTCACTCACCTGGGTATGTATTCACAAAATCACAACACCAAAAAAAATATCTCCAGATTTTTTCCTCTTGAGATTAGATAGAAAACTAACTGATAACAGATACTCCAAAAGTAGGTAAACAACAATTTTCTACTTATCTGCTTTCAATAACAAGTCAGACAAAAAAAATGTCTACAATTTAAACAACGGAATACAAAATTATTAATATTAAACCCCAGTCACGGCCGAATTTTACAAGAGACGAATAGGAACGTCTCGCTAAAAGTGATATTTAAAAGACAACCTATTGACATACGAGGGCGGGTCAATAAGTCCGTGACTTTTTGAATTTCTGACCTCTTAACTGAAACAGCAACACTGCTCCTGTCAACAGGCATCTGTCAGTTGACTCCTGTCAAAATTTAAACTTGCTGCGTCAGTTAGTTTGTGTTTGACAGCTATTTTTATCAGACTACTCACTAATTTGAGGAGAAAATGGAAAAAAGTGAATTTCGTGTGCTTATTAAGCATTATTTCTTGCGAAAAAAAACCATTACCGAGACCAAGGCTAAGCTTGATAAATACTATGGGGACTCTGCACCATCGATTTCAATGGTAAAAAAGTGGTTTACTGAATTTCGTTGTGGCCGTACAAGCACTGAAGATGCCGAACGTCCTGGACGCCCAGTTGAGGTCTCTACACCCGAAACAATCGAAAAAATTCACGATATGGTGTTGACCGACCGAAGATTGAAAGTGCGAGAGATTGTGGAAGCCGTAGGGATCTCGCATGGCTCAGTGGTTTCAATTTTGAATGATCACTTGGGCATGAGAAAGCTTTCCGCAAGATGGGTGCCGCGTTTGCTCACAGTCGACCACAAACGCAATCGTGTAACAACTTCACAGGAAGCTTTGGCGTTGTTTAATCGCAATATGGAGGAGTTTTTGCGCCGTTTTGTAACCGTGGACGAAACATGGATCCATCACAACACACCAGAAACCAAACAACAGTCAAAACAGTGGGTTTCTAAGGGTGAATCGGCGCCAAAGAAGGCCAAGGTGGGTTTGTCAGCCAATAAAGTTATGGCGACTGTTTTTTGGGATGCACGCGGGATAATCCACATTGACTACCTTCAAAAGGGAAGAACAATCAATGGGGAATATTATGCCAACTTATTGGACCGATTCAATGACGATTTGAAAAAAAACCGACCTCATTTGGCCAAGAAAAAAGTTCTTTTCCACCAAGACAATGCAAGGGTGCACACATGTGCAGTTGCCATGGCAAAAATCCATGAATTGGGCTATGAATTGCTCCCTCATCCGCCCTATTCTCCAGATTTGGCTCCGAGCGACTACTTCTTGTTCCCAAACCTGAAGAAATGGCTTGGTGGAAAAAGATTTGACTCCAATGATGAAGTCATCTCTCAAACAAAGGCCTATTTTGAGCACCTCGACAAATCATTTTTTTTGGAAGGGATAAAAAAATTGGAGAAGCGTTGGACAAAGTGTATAGAGCTCAAGGGAGACTACGTTGAAAAATAAAATTATTTTTTTATCAAAAAATCTGTGTTTTATTCCAAAAGTCACGGACTTATTGACCCGCCCTCGTATCTTTGAACTTTTTAATATCAAATATTTATCAACTAATCTGTTACGCAGCCACTAGAACTGGCCTCAACTAACTACAAAAGCTGAGACTATAATGAATGACCATTCTTGAATTCTTTCGTCCACGACATACTCTGACCTTAAGCGGTTTTCTCACTAAACACTTGGCCACAAGATACACGATACTACGACACGCGTGTTGCGACAACGTATAAGACTATAATGAATGACCATTCATGAGTCCTTTCGTCCACGACATACTCTGACCTAAAGCGGTTTCCTCACTAAGTAAACACTTGGCCACAAGATACACGATACTACGACACGCGTGTTGCGACCACGTAAAAGACTATAATGAATGACCATTCATGAGTCCTTTCATCCACAACATACTATGACCTTAAGCGGTTTTCTCACTAAACACTTGGCCACAAGATACACGATACTACGACACGCGTGTTGCGACAACGTAAAACACTATAATGAATGACCATTCTTGAGACCTTTCGTCCACGACATACTCTGACCTAAAGCGGTTTCCTCACTAAACACTTGGCCACAAGATACACGATCCTACGACACGCGTGTTGCGGCAACGTAAAAGACTATAATGAATGACCATTCATGAGTCCTTTCGTCCACGACATACTCTGACCTAAAGCGGTTTCCTCACTAAACACTTGGCCACAAGATACACGATACTACGACACGCGTGTTGCGGCAACGTAAAACACTATAATGAATGACCATTCATGAGTCCTTTCGTCCACGACATACTCTGACCTAAAGCGGTTTCCTCACTAAACACTTGGCCACAAGATACACGATACTACGACACGCGTGTTGCGACAACGTAAAAGACTATAATAAATGACCATTCATGAGTCCTTTCGTCCACGACATACTCTGACCTAAAGCGGTTTCCTCACTAAACACTTGGCCACAAGATACACGATACTACGACACGCGTGTTGCGACAACGTAAAAGACTATAATGAATGACCATTCATGAGTCCTTTCGTCCACGACATACTCTGACCTAAAGCGGTTTCCTCACTAAACACTTGGCCACAAGATACACGATCCTACGACACGCGTGTTGCGGCAACGTAAAAGACTATAATGAATGACCATTCATGAGTCCTTTCGTCCACGACATACTCTGACCTAAAGCGGTTTCCTCACTAAACACTTGGCCACAAGATACACGATCCTACGACACCTACTTTACATCCTACTTTTTTGTGATCGACTGTTACTATTTTCATTTGTGGAAATTCCGGACGGTTTAGATTCACCCCTGCATTTCCGTACACTGTGCTGAAAATCTAGACGTACACCAAGGGTAATCTACACGCGCATATGGCTTGACGCAAATCGGGGCCCTAGCACGAGCGCAGTGTAAACGTAACTTAAACACGTCGATTTTAAAATTAAAATAAAATACTCTTTTCACATAATATTTTCATAATTTTAAGAATTTGTTCATATCTCTTGTTGATACTAATTGCGCGTGTTACAACAATTTAACTAAAATGCTGTTACGTGATCATTTCATTTTCGATTTTAAATCGACGTATATTATGTTACGTTTACACCGCGCGCTTGTCCCAGGGCCACGGATCGCCCGAGGTCGTGTTCGGCGCTTCAACACGTCACTGGTCATAATTCGAAGATATACGACCTGCTTGTTCAAACGCAATTGCAATGACCCCCTTCCTGTTGCCTCCCTGAGGATATGACGATCGGATTCATTCCGAGAAGTCCGTAGGCCTTTCTGGTTTAGAAATGGGATTTTACGTTCGCAAAAAGTGATTATTTTCCTAAATATAATTATCATTAGGTGAGTGTTATGTACATCACTAACATCATTCATCCAAGGTATAAAAATGGACCATTCACGAAGCCGTCAACCAAGCATTCAGTACATCAAACTAAGTAACTCTACGCAAAATTATTGCTAAAAACACACACAAATTTAGTGCTTTTTTAGAAGTAAGGACTTCCAAAAAACACTAAAAAAGTCAATGAAACAAACAAAGTCACTGACTTCCGAAAGTAAAGTTATCTTAGACTTTTTTAGTGTTTTTTTGAAAGTCGGTTTTTTCTTGCAGGTTTTTTCTTTCGTATCATTTTTCACACAAATTGTATTTTTTTTGGGGTATCGTATTACCCAGTGCTACCTGGGTTGTGGAGGTCAGATAGGCAGTCGCTCCATGTAAAATACTGGTATTCAGCTGCATCCAGGTAGACTGGAAGCCAACCCCAATATAGTTGGGAAAAGGCTAGGCAGATGATGATGTCGAAGTCCCATGTGAAAGGGGACGAGCCTACTGCCATCAACTGGGCACAGATCCAGACTCCGTGGCTGCTACTGAGAAATTCCTGATGGAAAACACTTTGCCCGACGCTCATGTTCAGCTGTGGACCAACGCGGCAACGAGGAAATTAACTAAAAACTCGATACTGCGTTCCAAAACTCAAATTGCCGATGTAGGTCACACGGCTGCCAAGCTTAAATGGAACTGGGCTGCTCACATCTGTCGCATGCCGGAGGAGCTATGGGCTAAAGTAACCACACAATGGGTCCCAAACAGCAGCAAACGGCAACGCGGCAGGCCCAGAAGGAGATGGCGGGACGAACTCGACTCTTTTCAGAAAGATTGGCGAGCAACAGCACTGGATAGGGATAAGTTGAAAGAGGGAAGGGAGGCCTTTGCCCTGCAGTGGGACACAAATGGCTGATTATAATAATATCTACTTTCTTTTTTTTTTTTTTTAAACTGCCCCACACTAGGAATTTCTCCTGTATCGTGGGTGCGTTTACAAACATTTAAACTGACATACACAAACAGACAGACCCGGAACAACTACCTGTAGATCATACAAATATTTGTTCCGTGCGGGGATCGAACCCGCGACACGCAGCGCAGCAGCCGATCGCTCAGCCACTGCGCCAACCGTGCCGTCAATATCTAAAAACGACATTACGCGTTTTGTCGTGGATCCACGTTCCGGCAGTCAGACGGAATTGCGGAGATCCAGGTCCATCGGCGTACCAAAATACCCTGCCATAAAACAAACCTTACACTGCTGCTGAGAAATTCCTGTTAGAAAAACCTGATAACGCTGTCAAACCTGGGAACCGAACCCAGGACCTTATGCTCAGCAATAGCATTTGCGACCGCTAGATCAACAAAAGAGTAACTTGCAATTATGACGTAAATTACATTGTTGCCGTTAAATACCGAAACCCATCACATTTGTGAAGCTTCACTTCATGTTCAGTGACTACTAGACATTCATAAAAACATTTAAAAATAAAAATATTATTCAATATTATGACGCATGACGTAGTTAAAACACCCTTTTGCGAGAAATGATCTACTCTACTCGTGCGCTGGGTAGGTATGTTCTCCCGTTAGACACGCTAACATCATTAACAGGATGTTTCATAATTTTATTCTAATGTATTATTTATTTTTCTTTGTACCTATTATGGTAGGTAAAAAAAAAATATCGCGCCAAGAGATATTTTATTTCGGGTACATTGAGTGGACGACCTTTGCAAGACGACTAAAAAGTCACGTTGTATAATCATGAGTGACGTTTTATTCCGCTTGCAGTGGGGCCTTGCTCTATATCAGAAAGACCGAAAGAGATATCGGATGATACGTCATGAGGTCAGGTTTAGATGAAAGGTCGCTGAACTTTGTAAAATGTGGGTGATGTCAATCCAGATTTCTGAATTAAGTAGGTATTTTTTTTCATACTGATTTTGTTTTTAATGAGGATTTGAGTAGGTGTTTAGGTAGGAATTTAAATCGCTGTGCGCCGCTTTTGATTTTGAGCGACTATTCATACCACATATAAGGGGTGGAAGCGACACCTAACTACACCACTACCACTAAATAGAAATTTTTCATCGGTAATTTAAAAAAAAAAAAACAGCACTTCCATACATTTTGACCGTCTAGGTGTTGGTTGCACTTTTTCAGAAAACTGCTGTTTTTTATAATAACCGATGAAAAATTTCTATGTGGGCTCACAACCAAATGGGATGTACTAAATACGTGGTAACCGTATTCGCGTCCGTGTAAGGGACACCACCACCCTGTATACATAGATATGTGTAGACAACGAGAGTGTCACGATCCGTATGAAAACCAAGCGTGTCATTTTTACTACCTATGACGTCATAAGCACTATTTAGTAACTATTCAAAAGAGACTTACACTTAGACTACATTATTGTTGTTTAAGTGTTTAGAATTAAGTTCTAGAGTTGTAACGTTGTTGTTTTAAACAAATTAGCTTGCTACGACAATAACAACGTTAAGCATAAAATACTTAAGGCGCTACCCCGAAAATAAATCGTAACTCGACTGATCTAATGAGCGAGCGAAAGTGACGCAATTACTTTTGAAACGCAAAAGAAGAGATGGCTATAATGTGCGTGCGCCTGGAATAACACGACGTATGTGCCAAAACGAATTTACTAAATTTTTTACCAAAATACATGTTATATTTTGTCCTAAAAATATTTAAAAAAAAGTTATAAGTTGGACACCGAGCGACATTAAGTATCTATCGCAATAATTTAGGTACCTACTGCCAAATTATTATTATCAATGAGCTCAAGACGACGCTGGAGGCGCGCCGGCGAGCGCGCTGCGTGGTGCACACGTTTTTACGCGGACAACCAGGTGACAGAACAAGCTTATAACTTTGTGATTTTTCATGATACAGTTTTGAAATTTTGTACTTAGATTCTTTACATAAAAATACTAGACACGTGTTTCAGGTTTCGCATATACTAAAACTAAGGTTATAGATTTCCTATACAATGAGAGATCCGTATTAAATGGTTTTGTAAAGCTTGATTCGCCGTCGTGCGAACGTAATACGTTTCAAAGCTATAAATATTATTAAAAGCGAGCGAGTACAGCACGATTTTAATCGAAATTGAACCGGGAGTTTCGCTTTTCTACTTACTTAATATACAGCATTTATCATCAAATATCAAAAATAAAACATCCAGGTGTTTAAATAAATATTTGCAATCTAAGTACAAAAAAAAAACGTAAGTACAAATATTATATTTCTATGAACTAACAAAATGAACGCTACCAAAGCGAACATAGGTAACATATATGGACGCGTTACCATGGTTACGGACACCACAACAAATTAGTAGCTCCAAAACAAACCAGCAATTTTGTATATCATAGTTTTAAATAATTTAAATAAAATGTTTCAAGTATCTACATTAAATATTTTTTAAGTAAATAAGTTGATATTTAAGTGAGTGTTCTGTTAGTTATAAAGCATTTAAAATTTACGCAAGGTAAGTTTATTTTATGTATGACCTACTAAATTATGTACGTTCTAAGTATGTATTCAGAGAAAATCGTTTAAAGTGTATAGGTACTGTCCTTGGGCCTAATAGGTAGGTTGTAAGTAAATTAATTGATTGGTAGAAAAGGGCTAAATTGGACCCAAACTCACTCTTCATAATAATTTATGAAGGGTGAGTTTAGGTCCAATTTAGCCCTTGTAGCCTTTAATGTTTAAAATTCGTAAAAAATACAAAATTAAAAAATTAGGTAATCTTTTTTATTTAAACTAGTTTTACTAAAATTGCGTTTAAGCTGATTACTTTTTCAAGTAAGATCATACCTATAAAAGGATTATTATTTTTACCAAGCTGTACCAAAATACCCGATTCTCCCCCTACTAGTGTCATTCAAATAATTACACTTTTTGTTCACATGTCAATAAAAGTCTTAGAGCAAACCTTACGTTCATCATCTGCCCAGCCTTTTCCCAACTATGTTGGGGTCGGCTTCCAGCCTCACCAGATGCAGCTGAATACCAGTATTTTACATGGAGCGACTGCCTATCTGACCTCCATAACTCGGCAAACTAACATCATTATCGATTTATTTGTAATAGCTTTAATTAATTAAAAATACTAATGACCACTGTCGAGCATTCGATATTTTTTTTTATTCGGATGAATGGACCAATAATATGATTACTGTATGTCCGTATATACAGGGTGTAAACAGACCCTTCACGAAGCCGTCATCCACGCATTATGTACATCATACTAAGTAACCCTACGCAAAAATTTTTGCTGGGAACTTTTTTTTTGGGGTAAAAAATCACGTTTTAACGTAAAACCCTCAATGTAGCACACTCAAAACATTGTACTGATGGATGTTTGGAATAGTAAACGGGTCACGGAAGTAATTAAAGTAAAGTTATTACCTAAAAAACTAGTATGAAAAATATAGTGAAAAATTTGGAACTTTAACCTTCAATATCTCCGTAACTACAAGGTTCCTAGGTATGGTGCCATCAAAAAAAAAAATATGAGGACCATGCAGATTAGTGTCTAAAATGGTCTTTTGAAGAAATAACCACACAGATTTGAGTGGACCTGTCCAGTCAGTGCAAGCATTTGTCAGTGATGGTGTAGCTCGACAAAAACATAGGAGTTAAATAAATATTTAATAAAATAATTATTTAAAATATTTCAGATCTGAACTCTTTAAAAAGATAAAAAATGTACAAAAAGGACCATAAAAAATACTTTCATTAATAACCTTCTTGAATTGATGTACCAGGAGCATAAGAACAACAGGAGTTGTAAAATCAATAATGCATCGGTTACCAGGAGCGTGTTTCCTAGTTTGGTTGCTGATGACGTCACGGGTTCACTCCAAATGGGTGGAAGGCAGGATCGATACTAAAGACGTAAGTGTCTACTTGTTAGTAAGACTTTTATGACTTTAGACCGCCAGAGAATAAATGCACGCACGTGCCCTCCACGCTAAGCCACAATTTCACCAACCATTTTGTCACATATGTGTATCGTTTGGCCTGCAGGGCAGCGCTTGCTTGTCACGTATTTGTGACTATGGCGGTCAAAATGTTAAGGTACTTTAAAATAATAAAGAAGAAGAAACTATCTCTCTTTTTCAGACAGAAAAAAAAATTACTCCAAATTAAAATCATTTTAGAACGCATATTCCTATCGTTTACTTCAGTATTCATTTAGTAGATAATCCTTTGGAAGCATTTTATTAAAACTTGACCCAAATGCCCACATCTAATAACCTAACCTGGAACCGGACCCGCGCCTTATGTACCTAACTAACACAAAAGTAATTACCCTCATCATCTGCCTAGCTTTATCCCAACTATGTTGGCGTCGGCTTCCAGTCTAACAGGATGCAGCTGAATACCAGTGTTGCACATGGAACGACTGCCTATCTGACCTCCACAACTCAGTTAGTACTGCGTACTACGATATCCCTTGGCAAGACTGGTTAAAACCTGTAACGAGTGTCAAAGATCTACAAATGATGATGATGACAGCCGGGACCAACGGCTTAACGTGCTTTCCGAGGCGCGGAGGAAACTCGGAACCAATACTACCCTAAATATAAAAAAAAATCTTTGTTTTACAGAACTGGGCATTTCTCTCTCGCTTTTGTTTCCTGTCTTTGGAAGGCCAGTTTGAATACCTGATAGAATATGACAAGGAGTCCGGTATACCCAACCTTTTGCTGTACTACGACGATGACAGCCAGTGGCCTTCGGTCTACCACAGCAGTAAGGTAAGTTATTACCTGTGTGTATTCGTTTCTACATTGAAACTCAAATAGTAAGAATGAAAACGGTACTCGAATGATTAAAATTATATTCTCTCTTATTAAGATATTGCCTGAATACCTAACCTTCTTGTGTTTTGAAGTCGGTTAAAAAGTAATGTGTCCCAATTGGGCGACAGTAATCAATTTTGGCGCCCAACTGGGGCCAAGTTTATTTATAGTAATGGTAGTGCCAAAACTAGAGTTTGTTTTTAGTATAATTTGATTCGACTGGAGACTAAACTGCTGGAATACCAAGGAGGCATACCACATGCACAGTAGTCGTAATCACGACCATTTTAATAAGTAGTCTTGGGTTGGGTTTACTGGACTTCTGCCCAGTAAACCCAACCCCAATAACTGGAAAAATATTACGTGCATGTAGAATTCTGCTTATCCTTTGGTGATACAGATGTAATGTTACTTTTCGCTCCCATTTCTTTGCAGACATGTAAAGAACGAGAGGATGTATTAAACCGAGCTGGTCAGAACCAAATTATAAGGTTATCTCACTGGTATCCTGATACAGAATACTCTGGCTGCATCATCACTAAGCATAATAAGGAAGTCCCAGCAGCTAAGCAGAGGTAAGGCTTTTATTTGTTTAAACCAAGGTTAATATCGCTCATCTAGGATCTTCCGTGAGTGGATGACAATCTACAAATACCCAATTTCCTCAGTGCCTCGGAAAGCATGTTAAGCCGTTGTTCCCGGCGGTCATAAGTAGATCTTTGACAGCCGTTACAGGTAGACAGTGGCCCGACAGTCTGACAACCAGTCTTACCAAGGGGTTTCCTATTCTATTACCGAGTCAGTAGTGGAGAAGGAAACCCCAACATAATTTGGAAAAGGCGGCTTGGTGGGATTGTGGCCCTTTAAAGTCACTTGAGTAAACCATTTTCAGACTTGATTGGACTTGGGTGTGCCCTTACATTAATTTCAAACAAATGTGGCTAGTTTTTTTTGGCGTGCTTTTCAGGTATTTTAGAGTGCCTTTAAGAATATTAGTTTAAATAAAATACTTGAAGGTGTGAGCAATGTACCCTACCCACTGCCACTTAAGTTTGGCAATTCTTCGCGCTACATCGGTAACCTTGGCTCTCTTGCGGATGTCCTCATTTCTGATTTGATCACGCAAGGAAATTCCGAGCATAGCCCTCTCCATTGCCCTTTGGGTGACTTTAAGCCTTTTGATGAGACCCATTGTGAGCGACCTCGTTTCGGTCCCGTATGTAATCACTGGCAACACACACTGGTCACACTAGGTGGACTGATGACCTGGTGAAGGTTGCGGGGATCCGCCGTAAGCGAGTCGCACGGGACCGGTCAATGTGGCGACACTTGGGGGAGGCTTATGTCCAGCAGTGGACGTCTTTCGGCTGAAATGATGATGATGATTTCGCTTAAAGAGCCAAAATATCCTTAACCTTGATAGCCTACAATGAGCTACGGCATAAATGCGAAAATATTATCAACTGTCCCATACATTTGGGTCGAGTTGGTATTGAAATTTTGTATAGGACAGTTGATAATTTTTTTGCATTTACGATATTGGACCCAAGGAGAAAGTTGTTCAGTTTGATGGTCTGCAGCATATCCTTTCATATGACTATACCCTTTCTGTTACACCCTGTATATCTGTGATTCTATCTTACTGATAGGCGAATCTCTTTCTTATACAGGATTTAAATAGACCCTTAACACATCCGAAAGGCACTTATTCTCCCCGTCTTTGCGATAATTTTTTTGTTCTAGACCATATTTGGGAACCTTCTAGTTACGGAGATATTGGGGGTCAAAGTTCCAACTTATTCACAAGTTTTTTTTAAATACATGTTTTTAATGTTAGATTTTTACTTTACACACCTCCACGACCCTCGTACTATTCAACCCATCCCTCAGCACAATGCTTTGAGTGCTTTCCATCGAGTCCTACCTTAAAACGTAATTTTTCAGCGCAAAAAAAAGTCGATTCCCAGCAATCATTTTTGCGTAAACTTACTTGGTTTGATGTACAGAATGCTTGATTGACGGCTATGTGAAGGCTCTGTTTATACCCTGTATGGATTTAGCAAGTGATATTTTTGTCAATCTCAAAACCATTAAGCTCAGTAAGCAAGTCCTTGACCCCGGTAATTTTTAATCTTAATAACATCGCTCCAAATAACCAAGTTTATGTTTTTACCCTACATACCAAATAGCTACTTTGGCTAACAAATATTGCCTTTAGACTGGCCAAATGTCTCCCAAGAGTAATATCACTGCAATTCCCACTCACGACTAAATGAGATAAGTGCACAAATATGTGGGTCATTGTTGTATTCATAGACGGGTTAGTAACCTAGACTTAAGGATGATTTCCACCAAACGTCTCGCATCGCATCGGATCGGAAAGGATACGAAAGCGACCGCCAATCGCGTCCGGCAGTGTGTAGACGTGTACGATCGGCTCCGTACCGTCGCTTGCGAACGTATCCGTTTCTGCGCCTAGACAAATAGTTTCATTCCTACCGTGTCGAATACAACGACAGGCGAACGGAGCCGATCGCGCGTCTCAGCATACTTTCGGCTACGATCGCGTGTCGTGGAAGACGCCCGCGGTCAAGCTGCTGTGCGCGGACGGGCAATTTATAGAGTTGTACACGATTTAATATCGTTTAAAGATCGTAAAATCCGTTCCGATCCCATGCGATGCGAGCCGTTAGGTGGAAGTCATCCTTTACTTATATAAATCGGTTCGTATTTATAGCCCCGTAAAGGGCGTTAAGGGACCGTGTTGTTGGTCAGTAGGTAATTGGGTTGTGTATGTGTAGGTCAGATGGTAATCGCACATAGTCGATAAAACACTAGGTAAGCTTAGGAGGTGACTGTAAGGTCACTGCCTACTTGCTTTACGAACACCCATTGACCTTGTCCCAACTATTAATTTATTTATTTTACTGTTTGCAACACAGGAAAATTACGTTATAATACTTGAGTACATAGGTACTGCTTATTTCCTAAGAAATATCTGCCAGCAGACCTGCAAAAGGAGAAGTGAAAAAAAGAAATGTAGACAATAGTGTGTAGAAACGGAAGAGAATAAGGTGTTTATGTGTCTTACCTAATTTAAACTAAAATATAAATACAAATATCAATAAATATTAATATATACTTATATAAATAGGTTCATAATGTATAAACTAATAAAAATATAAACATAAATATTAATATATAAATTATAATTGAGAGGAAAGGTAATGCTCTTTCACTCTCAACTATGTAATAAATAAATAAATAGTTGGGATAAGGTTTACCGACCGCAGTTTGTTCAGTGGTCGGTAATTGTCTGCGAAAGCAGTCATGTCGCAGAAGGACGCTGCGGAAAGCGAAAAGGAGATGAGATGGTGCCCTCTCATCCCGCAGCAGGCTCTGGACCTGAGAAGGTGACGCGTAGTGTTCCACGCACGCCTCTCCAAACCCCAACCGGTACAGTTTAGCACCTGATTACCCGTACGGGACGAGGCTCTCAGTTCAAACGGGCCGACACCAGTCCGGGGTAACATTATTCGCATTAGATCCCGCTGCTCCCCGACGCAAGTGTGCGAGGGAGCACCGGTGTGGTCTTAATCAGTACCAGTCTGACAGACCCCTCCGCTCTTCTTCTTTCAGTTCAACAACACCAAAACCAACAGATCCACCGAAGAAGCCAAAGAACTCGACCAAACTTCAACCGCCAGAACCGTCATACTATGACCAGTTCCTCAGAACAACGACACGTAACCCGAAACCTACACTAACAGACACCAATACTAACACCACTTGGTTTGAGCTCCTACCGACAGATGACCTGAATATCACCACCATGGCTCCTGAAGATGAATTATGGGAGAGTATTGGAACAGGAAATGGGAGCCATTTTGGAAATTTAAATGATGAAGTCGAAATTCTGTTTGATAACCGGAATAGGAGTGGGGTGAGTAGTTATTATTTCTTTTATTCATCTTTTGATTACACTTTTTTTTTATTTAAGTATAGAATAATTTACCAAAAACATTTAAAAATCGTAGCCAACCGGTATGTAATCGGGTCCTCAAAAAAATATGCTGATTTTCTACCATTAACCAATAAGGACTGAGGCGAAGACTGTTTGTATAAACGCGATATTTTCTGGAAGTAACAGACGGATAAAAAAAAGATTTATGTATTTAATAGCCCAATTCTTGATTAAGGTTATAGGCTGTTTAATATCACGCAACGACTCTTAGCAGTGTAGCAAAAAGACAAATGGCAGGCGCAACAACGGGCAAAAGCCAGTAATAAACAATTTTTTTTTAGCATAAAATAAAACGCTCATTGGAACTATACGAACGTTTCCGCCGCCGTCGTTTAAACGCTGAAGCTCACAGTTTACCCAGCCAGAGCGAGAAAGAGAGACTGTTGGTCTCATGTCACAACACGAGGAGGTTCCGATCTGCACGGGAACGGTGGTGGTTCATCGCTATCAGCAATTGTGAGAGTAGTAAGGTCAGTAACTTCACCATCCACATACCGGGTGTAAACAGACCCTTCACATATCCGTCAACCAAGCATTCTGTACATCAAACTAAGTAACTTTACGCAAAAATTATTGCTGGAAATCGACTTTTTTTTTGGGGTGAAAGTCTGACAACCAGTCTTACCAAGGGGTATCGTATTACCCAGTACTAACTGGGTTGTGGAGGTCAGATAGGCAGTCGCTTCATGTAAAATACTGGTATTCAGCTGCATCCAGTTAGACTAGAAGCCGACCCCAACATAATTGGGAAAAGGATAGGCAGATGATTCCTCATAATCGTCATACACAATTAACATACAACCTGACACTGACCGGAAAATTGCAAGAATCCTGGGTTCGATTTCCAGGTCGAGCGAAGTGTTGTTAGGATTTTTTATCAGGAACTTTTCAGTGGTAGCTAGGGAGTCTGGATTTGTGCTCGGTTGTTGTCCTCCCCTATTACATTAAACTTAAACACTTACTGCGAAATGTGGGTGTACTATTAGGTACATCACTTCTCAAGCCTTCGGGAAAAAAAAAAAAACGCCTTCGGGATTACAGGCGTGATGTTATGTTATGATGTGTCCTTAGGTACTCACCAATATGCTGGTCTTTTTGTCTTCAATATCGATTGTATTTTCAGTATTTTAATGGTCTTTACAGGGTTTGGACGTCAAGTACAAGTTCCTGATGACAAATGGGCCCGATGGTGACTTCTGGCATGAACATTTTTCCGCTGATGAATTTTGTAAGTACCTTTTTGTTACGATTCATACATGATTGAAAGGGTACCCTTTTTTCTCCTAATATTGTTTGTCTGATATGCGGAAAAGCATATTCTGCACAGCCCCTCAAATTTATAACAAAATCAAAAAATCAATTAGAGAGTTCGATTTGGCTGGATTTAAGAAGCAATTTAAAGATTTTTATGTAATAAATGCTATTATAATTTGAATGACTACTTAAATGACACTGACATTGTAGTTTAATTCAATTATTATTTCATTTGTGACATTACTTTTTGAATTTTAACTATAATTTTAAAAACTATTATTTTTAATCACCAATGTATATTTAACATTTGTACGCCCATGTGGTAGAATGTGATGAGACAATCTACATTAACTCAAGATGATGTAATATACATACCAACCATGTTCTGACAAATAAATAATGATTTGATTTGATTTAGTTCTTAAACTATTTTGTCATAATATCGAGTACCATAATAATTGACTCTCCTAATTTTGCATGAAATAAAGTCCTAAGTATTGTGTTATATTATAATGTATATTATTACCGCAACGCATGGGTAATCAGAAATTTTCCTAAAAATTACCCTAAAGGTCTTGCTAGCTGACGTGAGGAGCGTAGGCCGACGACATTTGTAACAGAAAGTGGGTGTGTAATGTAAAATGCGAGTGTAGCGAGCGTGCGTCACATAGTCGTTAATATTTATGACAAACGCATTTAAGGCACATTGTATTTAGGAATTTCAATTTTATGGCATGTGATATTATGTAATATTAAGTTCGGGTAAGTTATCATTTGAACAAATGATGATTAGGACAAAAAAAAATTATGGCACTTTAGATTAAGGATAAAAAGTTAGGGAACACAATAGAGAACCGATTGAAAGACTGTTTCTAATTTAAGTTTTTATACTGACATGGTCACTAACATTATTATTGACACTGAAAACGGGATATTTATCATGTTATATTAGTTTATTCGTGACCATGATGCATGCCGAAATATCGGGAACTCAAAACAAATAGTAAACATGGTAAATATCCCGTTTTCAGTATTAATGATTAATGTATCTAATCTGGAAGCCTTTCTGAACTTAATATGCTGTTAAATATCTCAATTGCTAATCACTGCCTCGCTGGTCTATTGGTGCATGAGGTTCTGGTATCTATGGAGAAATGCGGGCAAAATTCCGTGGAATCGGAAGAAACTCATGAAAGTCATCCCATGGACTTTTTCAAATTTATGTGTTGGTCTTTCGCTCAGAAACCGAATGTTACAGGAAACCAGAAAATCTGGCAACCAGTCTAACCAAGGGGTTTCGAATTACCCAGTAGGGCAGGTGGTTGTAGGCGGATAAGGTCCTTTTTCGGCCCAGGTGCAGGTGCGACGGATTCGGGGATATCCGTCTCCCCCCATCACACTGGACCCGAGATTGCGGCGCGTAGTGTTCCACGCATACCTCTCTTAGTCGTAACGGAGGGAGTTTTGAACCTCACTCCGTCCCGGGACGAGACCCGCTGGCCAAGCGGGCCGTCACTGGTCCGGGGCAACGGAAGTCGCATTACATCCCCCTGCTCCCGGACGCAAGTGTACGGGGGGAACACCGGTGTGGTTTTAGTCAGTACGAGTCTGACAGACCCCTCCGCTCTCGCCAGGGCGGAGGACGTCCATTGAGGATTGGACGGAGAAGCCCATAAACTGCCAGCAGTTCCTCAGTAAAAATAATTCTAAATACCTTTTTCTTACACTCCACAGATGTCCTCCCAGTTCTTCTAGCCTACACCTTCGCGTACGTCATCGTAATGATAGCAGTAGTGATGTGCAGCGTTGAGCTAAAGTCCCGACATCTGCTGCACTCGACATACAAGCTGTTCCTGATGTCGGTAGTGGCACAGCACTCGGGCGTTATGCTGCAGAGCTTGGCTTATATTCGATATGCTGCCAACGGATTTGGGAGCGACAATGCTAGGATTGTTGGTAAGTCAAATACTACGTGCATACCCTACTTTATCCTCCACTACGACAGAGGAGGTCTTGGGGAAAACGTCGTAGAAGAAGCAAGACCAGAAGCACGTTGAGAGTGGAGAGGTTGGAGTCGCGCCACAAGATTAACTTCAATTCTTTTAGATGCAACACATCACATTTGAGACATCATAAAAATTGAAGGACGAATTTTGGCGCTCAGGGTGTCCGGTTTCGGAGTTTTCGCGGAAGGCTACATGAAATCTCGACTCAGCGCAGTTCGTTGCCGAGTTTATAGATTTCCGTACCCTAAGGATAGCCAACGGGATCCGCTATCCGTCCGTCCATCCGTCTGTCAGCGGGCTATATCTCATGATCCGTAATAGGTAGACAGTTGAAATTTTCACAGGATGTGTATTTCTATTACTGCTATAAGAGCAAATAAAAAAAATAAATTAAAAAATAAAGGGGGCTACTACGATGGTACGGAATCCTACATGCGCGAGTCCGACTAGCACTTGTCGGGTTTTTTATAAATGTGTTCAATATGTATTAGTTTATTATTGTGCTTATAAGATTCTTTTGTTTATTGTATCCATGGGCCTTCATAAGCATAAGCATAAGCATAATCAGCCTATTAATGTTCCCACTGCTGGGACACGGCCTCCTCTCCTATGGGCCTTCGATGCCTGGAAATAATAGTCATTAATTGACGGCATGGTTGGCGCAGTGGCTGAGCGATTGACTGCTGCGCTGCGTGTCGCGGGTTCGATTCCCGCACGGAACAAATATTTGTATGGCCTACAGGTAGTTGTTCCGGGTCTGGCTGTTTGTGTATGTGAGTTTAAATATTTGTAAAAGCACCCACGATGCAGGAGAAATTCCTAGTGAGGGGCAAAGTTTAAAAAAAAAATTCTATAATCATTGAGTAGTGCCTCGTTGGTTTAGTGATAGCAAATGCTACTGCTGAGTAAGAGGTTCTGGGTTCGATTCCCCGGTGGGACAAACTGTTATTGGGTTTTTCTGTCAGGAACTTATCAGTATCAGTCACGGAGTCTGGAATTGTGTTCGTTTGAAGGCAATAAGCTGGCTTTTTGTTATTTGGGACTTAATTAAGGCTGGCGAAATGTGGGTGTACTGTCTATTACGGTCCCCTTCGTGCCTAAAAATGACAAAAGATACGACAGATATCCCGTACCACGGGCAAGGACTAAGTTTGCTAGAAAGTATTATAACAGCTTAGCGCCACGCCTCTACTTCAAAATTAGCCAGTATAAACTAATTAAGTATGTGATTAATTTCCAGATAAAAAACGAAATATTACTTTGGCTGAAAAACTATAGCTTCGATGACACTGAAACCCTTATCAGTATTCTAACCTAGTGACATAAATATTCATAACACTCACACACGCACTAACACACATCTCACCACACACACGCTACCTCTATTCCATAATTATGAAACGTGCCTTTATTTTACTTTACCCTATCTTCCTTCTGTTCTTGTTCGTTTTTTATCAATTCATATTAATTCTAGTGCAAGCAGGGTTTGAACCTGCGACCTTCGAATCAGTACACCGGATGTCTTAACCAAAACGAAAATTTCGAGAGCTGCGAGCAGGGTGCGATGGTCTAATTGGTTAAGACATCCGGTGTACTGAATCGGAAGGTCGCAGGTTCAAACCCTGCTCGCACTAGAATTTTTCTTTCCATGTCAATACAGCTATAGTTCCCTACGCAGGGTTTGCGTATAAAAATATTAAAAATTCATATTAAGTTCTTAAATTATGTTAATTTCTACATTAGATATTTATTTTTAGTCAATTTCTACAGTAGCTACAGTGAGCACTGTCTGAGCTTCTACATTCAGCCCTATGGAACCGGAAACCTCAACCCCTGTCATACAGGCTGTCCTAGTTCAGGAGTTGAGACCACATTGTTGTAATGTTTATTGAAGCTAGAGAAAAAAAGAAAAAAAAAATATTACCTCTGAAAAAAAAATTATACCTCTGCTTAACCAGGAGATTACAGGCGTGATCTTCTGTCATGTCCTCTCGTTGTCCAAGTTTAAATTTGTACCTAGAAGCGATTAACAAGCAGAGTGAACACTAAAATTGACTAACCAACAGTAAAATTCCTAGTAAGTGCACAAACGCCGCGGCGCCGCGCAGTGTCATATTCTCTGGCGTGGTTCCAGGTTTTTTTAGGTTTAACAGTATTTTATGTGGTTGAAATAACATTTAACAATGCCTGTACCTAGAATTGAATTATTCAGACGTAATTGTGAATATATGGCTCCACTTATCTTTAACTCTCTATCAAACTTTATCACTGAACTTCCGTACAGAAAATTCTGCAAAGTCCTTGAAAAAATGACTTACTTCACATAGCTTTTATTACATAACGGAATTTCTCAAAAAATCTAATTGTCACTCATATCACTACCGAATTGCATTGTAAAGAATTACCTACATTATATGATGTTGTGTTTGTATACTTAAACAATTATATTACGCTAAGAATTTGTTGTATGTTAAAAATACTTTGATTTATAAACATTATTCGTTTTTAGTATTTAACATCAAAATTGTGTTTTATGTTAGTTAATTAAACTTAGTAATAGTCTAACTAAGCTGTTATAAATAAATAAATACTTAATTTAGTTAGCTACCTAAATTAATGTTTGTGTTTAATAATATTTGCATGCTATTTTATGGCGAAATGTGTCACCGCACTTCATGTAATTTTTACCATTTTTTGTACCACATTTACAGCAAATAAATAATTTTGACTTTGACTTTGATTTTAATAGGGCTGCAGACATTGAATCTATATTTATTCTGCAAAAAAGAGCCATCAGAGCCATATATAATCTTCGTAGGCGCGATTCTCTAAGGGAATTGTTTTAGGAAATTAACATCATGACGGTACATTGTCAATACATCTACGAAAACATAATGTATGGAAGAAAAAATCTACATCTTTTTAATAAAAGGGGTGACAGACACAATTACAGTACTAGAAATAGAGACCAATTAGTTCAGCCAGGCTTCAGACTCGCTAAAGTAGACTCATCTTTCATGGGGTACTGTTTGAGATGCTATAATAAAATTCCACAAAGTATTCTTGAACTGAATGAAACGAAATTTAAAACATGCATTAAACGCACACTATGTAAGAAAGCATATTACAAGTTGGACGATTATATCACTGATAAAAATGCTTGGCTCAATGCCGGTCCTGCTCTACAAGAACAGGGGCGCCTAAATTGATAGCATTAAATAGTATTGTTGGAGCTGCTCAAGATTGTATAACTATCTTTGCATTGTTTAGATTTAATCTCTTTTGTATTATATAGCCGCCTAGCCCATATTGTGCGAGTACTATGTACTAGAAAGCTGTCATTCGCTGGAAACCTGCGTCTTTTCTTGACTTGAATGTGCCCTGGCGGTTAGGAGTATGTCATGCTCACTCAAATGTCTCGCTGATGGTGGCACGTGTGTCGGATCATTTAGTTCCCTTCAAAATGGTTGAGTTGATGGTGCTGATACATGCGTCATGTTCGTGAACGGGCGCTGTCAGTTGTTTGCCACGGCTTATTTGAATTAATTATTTTATTTTTGAATTGTTTTTACTATGGACACTTAACGTACACATCTTGCTGCATCGTTCTCACATAATGTACCATCTCAAAATGAATGATGTAACCAAGGTTTTGTTAAAGTATTCTGATTTAAAAGAGTGTCCATGGAGTTTCTTGCCCGTTCTTCTCCATAGAGATCTACGTTAGGGAATGGGCAACTACAGTACTTTCACAGTTTTTGTGCCTTGTGACTGTAGGTGCCTTGGGACTGTAGCTATTTTTTACTGTTGTCTTTGTTTCGACAATTCAAAAGTGCCTGTAACTGGCCTACTTGAAATAAATGCTTTGATTGATTGATTGATAGAAATTTTTAATCTTAGCAGTATGTGATTGAAATAACATTTTACTAGAAATCTATTTATCTAATCTACTATTGGTTTCTACATATTTATGCATCAGAATGTTGGGCCACAAAAGGGATGAATGAAAGGCAATTATTATTTCATGTGACTGAGATGAGAATGCAAAGGGGAATTTGGGTGTAACGCGAATGGATAAAATAAGTCTGAAGGTTTGATGTAAGGTCTGTGTAAAAGATGATATCGCTAGAAAGGAGGTGACTGCTGAGATAACGAGTAATAGCGAAGTATGGAAGAAGAAGACATGCTGCGCCGACCACAAATAAATTAGGATAATTGCTAGAGAAAGTTGATGTCTTTTTTTACGTTCATACCAGTGTGAGGGGAAACTGCACTCAATACAACTCCCCCTCCACCCGTATCTGTCTAAACCTTAATGGCAGTTTTACTTTAGCATGATATTACGTTTTATCTTTTTCAGGTCAATTCTTCTGCGGCCTATCAGAGATGACATTTCTGTTACTGCTTGTGCTGATGGCTAAAGGCTACACCATCACCCGAGGCAGACTTAAAGTGGGGTTCACGGTCAGACTGACCGTGTTCATGTGCTGTTACATTGTGACTTATATTGTGCTCTTCGTTTATCAGGCTAAGGTAAGGAGTAATGAGATATACTGGTAAGGTGGAAGAGCCAGGGTAGCTCGCGAAATTCAATTTTTTCAGGTCAATGTAAGGTTTTTTGTTAATTACAATGTGATTTGCGGCCGTAATACGCATGTATTATAGAATTATAGATTAAAACTAGCTGACCCGGCAAACGTTGTTTTGCCATATAAATAGTATGAAAAATAGATGTTGGCCGATTCTCAGACCTACTCAATATGCTCACAAAATTTCATGAGAATCGGTCAAGCCGTTTCGGAGGAGTACGGGAACGAACATTGTGACACGAGAATTTTATATATAAGAAAGATACTCAAAATACAATCGATATTGAAGACAAAAGACCAGCATATTGGTGAGTACCTAAAACACATCATAACATAACATCTCGCCTGTAAATCCGAAGGCTTAAGAAGAGATGTACCTAATAGTACACCCACATTTCGCAGTAAGTGTTTAAGTTTAATGTAATAGGCGAGGAGCATATTGCCAACAACCGAGCACAAATCCAGACTCCCTAGCTACCACTGAAAAGTTCCTGATAAAAAATCTTAATAACACTTCGCTCAACCTGGAAGTCGAACCCTGGATTCTTACAATTTTCCGGTCAGTGTCAGGTTGTATGATAGTTAAAATATGACATGATGAAATATAACCAATATGGCTTTACTGAGTTATAATTATTATAACTAGAAGACGGGATATTTACCATGTTTATTGTTTTCTTTGAGTTCCCGATATTTCGGCGCTGTTGCAAGCACCATGATCACGGATAAACTGAAGTTATTGCGGGTGGGTGTTTATGAGCAGACAAATCGGTCTACCGGTCGGTGAGTTAAAATCATTAAGATCATCAATACAACCTTCTTAGTTCATTTAATCTCCTATTGGTTAACTTTATCTTCAAGTAGACTTTCAATGGCATTGAATTAATGAACTTAGAGGATTGTATTGAAGAATTTAGCTATTATAATTCTGTAAATACGTACGTGTTACGGTCGCGAATCATACTTTGTTGAACATACAGCCTGACACTGACCTGCAACTTGTAATCTCCGAAGGGATAGGCAGAGATGTACCTAATTGTACAACCACATTTTGCCAGTTATGTTTAAGTGCCATGTAATAGGGGTATTGGCATGGCCTATTGGCATCAACTGGGCGCAAATTCAGACTCCGTGGTTGTTACTAAGAAATTCCTGATGGAAAAGCCCAATAACACTTTGCCCAACCTGAGAATCGAACCCAGGACCTCATGCTCAGCAGGCACGCTTGCTACCACTCGACCAACGAGAGACTAAGATTATAATGACATAATTATAAAAATCTTTACTCCCAGGCCTTCGATCCAGGTGAAGTGCTGTACCTATACGAGAGCCCAGCTGGCTATGGCCTCATAATATTGAGGATCTTGGCGTGGTGCATGTTCGCTTACTCCACCTTCTTCACTGTCAGGAAGTACCCAGAAAAGGTATATTTCAAATGTTAATAATGTATACACCGTGAGTTTTTAGTCGTCTTACAACGGCAGCCCACTTCATGTATCCAATGAATACTAAACATTCATTAAAAAAAATAGGTATTTATGAGATTTCAATAATTTAAAAATATTATTTAGTATTATGACGCATGACGTAGTTAAAACACCCTGTTGCGAGCGATGATCTACTGGACATGAGTGCTGGGTAGGTATTGTTCTCCCGTTTGACACTTTAATTAATTTACGTTATTTAATTTTTTTTTCTTTGTACCTATTATGGAAGATAAAAAAAAATCACGCCTAGATCTATTTTATGTCGGGTACATTGAGTTTACGACTTTTGTAAGACGACTAAAAAGTCACGGTGTATTAATAATAAATAATAATACCTGCACTAAATGGAGTAAACACGCGTTGGTATGCGCACCACAAATGCATTGAAATTGACGTTGTGGCGTGACTCCAGTAGCTGTATTGTGACGTGTACTTCAACCTTTGGCGCACGTATTCCTCGATGTCCTCTGCCTCAAGGGTGTAATGTAGGCGAGAGATGAACACCGGGGTGTTCAGCTTCGCGCGCGCAGTTTAACGTTGAGCTCCACAGAAGCCTTGCCAGGCGGTATTCCTAACTGTCTATGTACATATGAATGTGGATGAGTGTATGAGTAGAGAAAGACCAAAGAAACGATGGATGGACTGTTTGAAGGATGATATGGCAAGAAAGGAAGTGTCTGATGAGATAACGAGTAATAGACTACGAAGAAGAAGACATGCTGCACCAACACCAAAACCGACAAATAAATTGGGATAAGGGCAGGAGAATGATAAAACTTTCTACATACGTCGAATCTAATTATAAAATATACAACATTATTTTTAGTATATGCGAAACCTGAATATAGTTTTTTCAGAATAAGTAACTGAATCGATTTCAATACTTTTTAAACCATGTTATATTTAGTCCCAAAAATATTTAAAAAAAGTTACAAGTTGGACACCGAGCGACATTACCTATCGCAATAATTTACGTACCTACTGCCAAATTATTTTTATCAATAAGTTCAAGACGACACTGCAGGCCCGCGCGCGAGCACGTTGCGTGGTGACCACGCTTTTCTGCGGACAACCAGGTAGCAGAATAAGCTTATAACTTTGTGATTTTTCATAATACACTTTTGAAATGTTGTACATAGATTCTTTATATAAAAATACTCGACAGGTTTTTCAGGTTTCGCATATACTAAAACTAATGTTGTATATTTATGTAACCAGAGTGGGGTGACTAGTAATTAGTGACAGATACTTAAACACGTGATTGTACTCATGATAACAAACAACTTTCCTAAAGAAACATTTTTGTTTATACTGATTCACTTGTACCACAATAAAACTTACGGAGCGAACAGCTGATAGGTTCAAGGCGCTTCGCGCGCGAGTTTTATACGGCTGTTGTGTAATTGTGATAAAAGTGAATGAATATAAAAATAAAAAATATCTCTTTGTTGAAAAAAAAATATAGCACATGTCTGGGCTAGTCCCCCACATGTGTTGCGTTTTATACTGGCACTTTGCCACGACCTCGTCCGTGAAACTTTACATTATGCTAATGTGCATGATTTAGCTTATAGCACCCACGTATATTGTGGCTTTCTGCCAGTAAAAGAATTTTTAGAATTGAATAATTATTTCCGGAGATTACGCCCTAAATACAAACTTACAAACAAATTTTACCTCTTTATAACAGTGGTATAGATGAGGAACGTTACACTCTGTATCTCATACCTCGAAAGTTTTGTTGTTCTGGTCACATTACTCTGAAGTGAATTTTGGCAACACTTGGGGGAGGCATATGTCCAGCGCAGCGGTAGCCCAGTGGTGGCGGTCCCGACTTACGAACAGTAAGTCGTGGGTTCGAACCCAGGCAGGCGCATTACTTTGTGTTATTTATTTCATCACCACTGCTCTCAAAACGGTGAAGGACACATCGTGAGGAAACCGGCATGTCCTAGAACCTAAAATTCGAAGACATGTGACATCTACCAACCCGCACTGGGCCCGCGTGGTGGATTATAGCCCATTCCATCTCATAGAGAGGAGGCCTGTGTCCCAACAGTGGAAACATTATAGGCTGATTATGCTTATGCTATATGTCCAGCATTGGACGTCTTTCGGCTGAAATGATGATGATGAATTTTGTTTCTTTGCAGAATATTTTTTATTGTCCTTTCTTCATTTGCGGTACTCTGTGGTTCTACGCCGGACCCCTGTTCATTCTGACTGCGAATACTTTTGTAGGTAAGTAATCTGTAATTGTTTGTTGTTATTTTGTTACCAGCGAGGTTAAGAACACACTTTTAAACTACATGGTGTAAGGGACATCCCTCCACAAACTGATGGGATGAATTCAGTATATCATACTAAGATGACCGGTATAAGAAATTATTTCAGGAATGTTATGGGTATCCAATAAATTTGATTTGTTTTATTTCCTCATACGCAATGTATCGTTACTGTGGCAAAACGCACGTAGCGAACGGCAAGCGCGACGACGAGTTCGATGAACTCTGTAGCTAGGCAGGAAGTGAACACCTGATTTCACGCGTCGTTCGTTAGATTATTTCAACATTCATTTCACATTTATTTACATAAGTGTGAGGGATGAAGAACTTTACATCCTAAAATTCAGTAGGAGAAAAGTACTTCTGAGTGCAAACATATTGGTGCTTGTTACTGTAGATAGGTACTACCTTAAATAATGTTATTTGCATTATTTCAGATAAGTGGGTACGAGAGAGCGTGGTAACAGCTGTGCTTCTATTTATAACCTTCTGTGGTCACATTATGTTTTTGGTAAGCAAAACAATTCATGAAATGTTTGAAATCTTCATCTGCCCAGCTTATTCCCAACTATATTGGGTCGACTTCTAGAATAACAAGATTCAGGTGAATACCAGTATTTTACATGGAGCGACTGCCTATCTGACCTCCACAACCAACTTCATCATCATCGTTTCAGCCGAAAGATGTCCACTGCTGGACATAGGCCTCCCCCAAGTGTCGCCACATTGACCGGTCCCGTGCGTCTCGCATCCAGCGGATCCCTGCAACCTTTACCAGGTCATCGGTCCACCTAGTGGGAGGCCTTCCAACGCAACGTCTTCCAGTTCGCGGTCGCCACTCCAGAACTTTCGGGCCCCATCGGCCATCCGTTCTGCGAGCAATATGCCCTGCCCACTGCCACTTAAGTTTGGTTATTCTTCGGGCTACGTCGGTAACCTTGGTTCTCTTACGGATCACAACCCACTTAGTACTGAGTAATACGATACCTCTAAGTAAGACTGGTTGTCAGACTTGGGCCACTGAATATTACCTGTAACAATTCTGTCAAAGGTCTACAAATGACAGCCGGTACCAACGGCTTAACGTGCTTTCCGAAGCACGGAGGTAACTCGTTGTGTAATGGTTATTTACTCATCCACGGATCAACCTTAACAAGCGCGGCTTAACCTGAAGACCCTTGCGGCTGTTATTATTTAGCCACGAGCTCATCTTAATTTCATGATGGAAATTAATGTACTTGATTTTTTTTTTGTTATTTGCGACTTACCGAGATGAAAACCCGCAGAAACGAATCTTTGTGTTACAGCTGCTGACACTACCTGTATTTGCCAACAAGAATTTCCCTTACCACGTGAGGACAACTCAAATTGGTGTGATGGAGGTAAAAAATCCTACGATCATAATATTTTCTTTGTTACCTAGAAATTATTTCGTTTCAAGCACAAATCATCATTTGCCTAGCCTTTTCGACCTCCAATTTAACCTGATGTAGCTGGATTTCAGTATTTTATACAACATTAGTTTTAGTATATGCGAAACCCGAAACACGTGTCTAGTATTTTTATGTAAAGTATCTATATGTACAAAATAGCAAAACTGTATCTTGAAAAATCACAAAGTTATAAACTTGCTTGTTACCTGGTCGACTGCACAAAAACGTGGTCATCACGCGGCGCCGCCGCGCGCGCCTTCAGCATCGTCTTGAACTCATTGATAATAATAATTTGGCAGTAGGTACCTAAATGATTGCGATGTGTACTGTGATAGGTACTTTGTGTCGCTCGGTGTCCAATCAGTAGCCTTTTTATATTTTTTTGGGACAAAATATAACATGGATTAAAAATGTTTGGAATCGATTCAGTTACTTATTCTGAACAAACTATATTCAGGTTTCGCATATACTAAAAATAATATTGTATTGAACGACCGCTTATGTAACCTCATGGTATAATAATATACATTGCCTGGTATTCTCTTCCCGTGACAGCTGGGTCACGTGATTGGCCCAAGAATACGTCATCAGTTGCGATGCTGTCGATGTGTTGCCACGGTGTGTCATTGAATTACCCGAGCAAAATGTATTTTATAACTTAACAAAACAATTATGAACTAATAATTCAATATTTAAATTAATTTAAAACTAAATAGATGAATCACACGAGTTACTAAATAGTTAAGCTAGTTAGTAATTTATTTCGTTTTCATTCACTAAATGAGAGTCCCTAAATTTACTGAAAAGGACAATCAATGGTAACACTTATCGTGACGTAGTCTTGGGCCATCGTGGGAAGAGAATATCAGGCGAAGTATATTATTATACCATGTGTAACCTCTACAACTCAGTTAGTACTGGATAATCTCCACAACCCTATTCAAGCACGAATAACAAGACTATACAAGGTGAAAGGAAAACCGACGCTAAAACGGTTACCACGTATTCAGGACATTATTCTGAACGCACGCATGACCGCTTTTGCCATCTTAACTGGCAGCAACTATAATAGCTCAGTTCGGGGCTGACACAATTTAGATTGCCATCGACACGCTAAGAATAAGATTGATTTATGAGAGCCCTATACCTATGCCAATACAATTCAGAATCTTTCACTAAAACCATGATATTTTTTATACTCGAATTGTGCTTAAGCAGTGATTGCACAGTCGCCCTATTTCAACTTCATTGCTCACAAAACGGTGAAACATAATATCGAGAGAAAACCGGCATGTCCCAGAACCAAAAAATCGAAGACTTGTGACATCTACAAACACGCACTGCGCCCGCATGGTGGATTATAGTTGTCACCCACTTTCCCTCATAGGAGCATTCCCAGCAGTCTAAACATTAAAGACTGATTATGCTAAATTCTGCATTATTGTTTACAGGTGACTGGCAACTCAGCTCTTGACGGCTTCGGTCCTAACGCCTACCATCCAACGAATGCGCAGCCGCAGACTGTCATCATACCACTTACTAGGTAGAATAAAAACACTTTTTAGTGGTGTTTCATAATAAAATTTAAAAGAGAACAGGGTCTGCGATTCTCCATACAAATTTATTCCCTTTTTTTCTTCTTGTATAATGCCTTTAGAGCAATTTTTTCTAATTTTCATAAAATCAAGGTCTACCGTAGACACTTCCCTGACATTTCTTTTTTTTTTTAATGTAAAGAAAATATGACCCTCCAAAAATGACAAAAAATGCCCCATTTTTACAGCCGTGAAATAATTGAATCCGTTGAGTTTTCGAGGAGAAAAAAGGGGAATAGAAACGTCGATGTCGTCAAAATTTTTGTGACAAAATCGGTCTGAGCTGCAGCTATCCCTATCGCACTCTATGGGGGCTGGCTTGACGCAGTGTGATAGCAACAGTTTCTTCAAATACCACCCTCGCAGGTCCTGTTTCCTCTTAACGAACGTAAATACTTCTACTTGGGGTCTCTTTCATGCTCCTCAAGTCCTTGTCACTAATTAATAAGTAAATGCCTAAGAAATTTTGCACTGTTGGTTAACTTACAATAAAACAGTTTGCTTTCCTTTACACATTCTTTTAGGTGTCGCCTAAGGGAAGCTAGGTATATCTTCCTTTAACATTCAACTCTTGCACTCTAATTTAATTTCCATCTTTTCAGGCGCACAGAAGAATTAATAGGTAACATGTACAGCCAATACATGGCTTCAGCCCCTCCCCTCTCCTTGGAAGATCAGATACCGAAACTAAAGAACATACCAAAAAGAATAGACTCAATATCACCAAAACACCGCCTCATTTCTCAAGATAGTACTGAAACAAATTCCTCAGCAGACATTAAACCGATAATACCAAAAGACGAAACTCCCAAAGAGATTTTTACCGTTGAAAATCAAATTTCAAAAATGGAACCTACTATGTTGCCAGTTCAAAACAAGATAATGTTGCCAGGGGATAATTTGGAGGATGTGAATAGGGGTGATCTACCTAATGTTATGAGGTCAAGGAGGAATATTTTGGAGCCTATAAAGAGGGAGGAGAATGTACCCTCTTGGTCTTTGGCGAAGGGGCCTTGTATTGTTGGTATGCAGAGGAAAGCTGTTCCGAAGAGTGTTGATGAAGGTAATGAAATATTGCTGCTTTTCATGTTCTTATTAAAAAAAACTAGATGAATGTTTTGAACGAAGTGATAATATTGAGAAATTGTTTCCAGAATTTGACATCTATTATGTTGGAATAGAAAATGGTTTATTGATTCGTCTATTATAACGATGATTTTTAACATCAAATATAATTTCGAAAATATCGCTTGTTTTGAAAAACTGATAAAAAATAGGGATACTTATATGATATTACATAAGGATATAAAGGGTGTAAAAAAAGAGTATTTTATGTTAAAATACTCTTTTTTTATTTTAATGTCCAAAATAATTGAATCGGCTCAGTTTTCGAGGAGAAAAAATGGGAATACGAAACACTGACCTCGTCAATTTTTTGTGATATAATCGGTCTGAGCTGCAGCTGTCCCTATCGCACTCTACAGGGGCAGACTTGAAGCAGCGCGACGGCAATAGTTTCTTCAAATACCTATTTTTTGACACTGTTCCCTCCTATTATCTTTCCTTCTTCCATTTCAGACACCGCAGAAATCAACGGCCTTCTAGTCAACGGCAAGAAAGTCCCGCCAGTCAGAAATGGCCTTCAGTCCAGCTCTGGAGAAATATCCACGATCATGGAAGGTCGGGTACAGAGTTTTCCTAGTGGGGTCAGTAAGGCAACGATAGATCTGTTTAGTGCTGGAAGTAATAAGGGGTGATCCAGAATTGTTCATAATACTATATAACATTAATACTCAATTTTATGTTTATATCAGTGATCAGAATCATCATCTGCTAGCCTAGTCCCAACTATGTTAGGGTCGGCTTCCAGTCTAACCAATATTTTACATGGGGCGACTGCCTGTCTGACCTCCACAACCCAGATTATTTTACCGAAAAAAAAAAAAAAATCTATTTGTTTGATTTGAAAAAGCTCTTTTTTCAGAACATCGAACGTGATCCCATTTGGGTGCCATTATCTAAACTGGCGCCCTAGTACAACAACACTAAATAGGCTAACAAAAAGCAAATATCAAACTTTTCGTTTTTTTTTTAAATATTGGAACAAGTACAACAAACCGTCATTTTTGAAAAAAAAAATTAAAGGCCTAATAATCACTGAGTCCCAATTGGGCGCCATTATCGCTATTGGCACCCAAATGGGACTAATTTATTTTATGAACATTTTCTCGATCTAAAACATAATTGTTTATTTTAAGTCTTGTCTAGTCTTTCGTACCAAGAGTTAATGAATCTGGTCTTAAAAGAAATATAATAAATAGTTTTGTAAATACCTCTTAGCAATACGATAAGGATAATAATTATATAGGTACTTAAAATAAGGTTTTCGGTGTGTGTGATGTTTTCTAGTCGTAGGTTTGAAATAAAAGTTGAGAAAATATTGATTGTTTGATTTCATTTTAATTTTATGTTCATGGCCATAGATTTGAAAGTTGATAACATGTTGATAATGATAATACCTCCCTACAAAATCCCGACCCAAAAGGATTATTGCGAGGCACTGAGGAAACTCGGTATGTAATGGGTGGTCACCCATCAGCAGAGGCGGCGCTAGGCGTAGGCGACGTGGGCCACCGCCTACGGCCTCGCGTTACGAGGGCCACCTCGCACCTCGAAAACCCATTGCCAAAATAGGGGCCCGGAACGAAAAAAACTCTAAACTGTACATGGCCAATTCTGGCCAATAAATATATTTTGTTGACAGCGCACTCTGTTTTATTTTTTTTCGATTTTGCTAACACAGCGACATCCTTCGTTCTTGTACTAACAGAAAGCCATTGTAGTTTCTGATACGAGTATTTTACCATACAATTTATCTATGATTTCGAAGTTGTGAAATGATTTGTTTACACTCTGCGTCGCGACGCTGTAGGTATATATTTTGTACTAACGAATTTAGTCCACGCGATTTTATTATTATTTGTATTTCAAAACTTTGTTTGAAGAATGGTAACTATTATATTATGATGTACTGACTTAGGCTATAATATAGGTTAAAACATGCATCTAAGCTTAATTGCGGTACAGTCATTAAGGAGTTTAGTAAAGTTAAGCGCAGGAAATTTCTGTTTCTTTAACGTTAGTCTAAGAAAATAGTTTGGATTGCAGTGTCTTTGTTATAATAAAGTAGTTAAAACTATTTTTCAACTGTTTTTTAATTTATAACATTGCTTCTTGCGCCACCAGAGGGCCTCGCTAAATGTACCTTGTTCACATATAATTGTGGTCTTGTCCCGCCATTGCCCATCAGACCCCACAGACCAACCTAGGCAAGCACGGCTTAACCTAATGATCGATCTAACTGACGTAGAATTTATCAAAATCATTGTTGTACTGAAAGGATAGTCACAGCCACAGTGGACGTAATAATTTCAGCAGCGACTTCGGATTCTCGCAAAGGTTTTTGTATTTTATCATTTAACAACCAAAATAACAAAAGAAGGTCAAAGTAGCTACTGCCGTGGGGTTGAGACCGTAGTCTCTTCTTTATCAGTTTTTTTATCAACATTTGACATTGAATTATTACCTTCATGATTGCTTTCTGCTTAGCGTCATCATTTTTGGTGGCTAGGAATTAGACCGGCTCCTAGCCAGACCGGTTTCCGGAGTAGCTATGGACCTCCCAACAGCTGTACATGAAATTCATTCTCATACAAAACTGACGCGAAAACTTTGCTTGCGCGATGTAGGATTTCAACTTTGTGATTTTTTTACGAAAATTTGGCTATAACAAAATCAATTGTGAAGATTTGAATGGTAATAAAATAGACTGAAGTTTCTTGTGGTATTTTTTATTTTTGTGTAGAGTTTTTGTTTAATAAAATATCAAAGGTGATATTCACGAAAATGCCTTTACGGTTTTCTTATGAGAGCGAAAAGGATGTTTGATTTTCGCACTTACTTGTATCGCGCCACCCTATTGGGTTTCAGCATTTGTTTGACGATCGACTGTTTGTATGTGCGACGCCTTATTATTGATTTAAAGACAGAGATACTAATACACTTTCCAGGAACGTAAAAAAGAGAGAACCGATAAGTTTCAGTACCATTTTCAGTGCGATCGTAGCGACACCTTAACCACTTCATAAGTACTCAACAGTCAGACAATGAACAGCGAGAACGAATACAGAAAATAAATTTAGTCTGTAGGTAGAGGACGCTTCTTCTTAGCGTATCGAGAATTTGTAGAGGCCGCTACAAGACTCTGTATGTGCTTATGCTTAGCATAGGAGTCCTCCTAGTTTAAGCTCAGTTGCACTTCGGGCCTGTGGACGGTGAGTAATGGGCTAGCTCGCTGTCCGACCGTGTTATGACGGCAGGCCGTTTCGTGTTCCACGCGCGCCTCAAAGTGATGTCAGCACACAGGAAGGGGTCCGCAAGGGCCGATGCCTGCCGAGGCTGCGGGACTGTTCGAAAAAGATACCGCGGCCCTGGAACACAAAGGGCAAAGAACGAACATGGATGGGTTTTAATCAGTAAAAGTCTGATAATCCCTTCCACTCCGCCCAGAGCGGGAGGAGTCATTTGATGATTTCATTTGATGACATCTCTTTGAGGCGCACGTGGAACACGAATGCGCCATCGACACGGCCTGTCGTCATAAGATGGACGGACGGCGAGCTGGCCCATAACTCGCCGTCCACAGGCCCGCGCCTACGGTGGCCGGGAGCCACCACGTGCCGCCCGACGCCCAGGGTGTCTCCCGCGGCGACTGGGACGTGAGGTTCTTTCCCTCTCACGTCCCGCCACCTCCTTCCCTAGCATGACTGCTTCGCAGAAGGAGGTGACGGCTTCCCATTCCCTCTCGCTCCGGGCCATGGCTTGAACCAAGGCCGGACGCGAGAGATCGCCGCCGCCAATCGCCGCTACGAGGACACGGCGGTGCTCCGCCCAAGCGGGGCAGACCTCCACGGTGTGCTCCACCGTGTCCTCCAGACGATCCTCGCAGTGGAAACACCCGGGCGTTTCCTTCCGCCCGATTCGGTGCAGGAACCTCCCGAAACAACCGTGTCCGGTGAGGACCTGCGTCAGGCGGTAGGTGAGGGCGCCGTGGCGCCTCTCTAGCCACTCCTCAAAGAGGGGACTTATCGCCACTATGGTGGCGTGCCCACCAGGCATGACTTCAGACTCCGTGGCTGCTACTGAGAAATTTCTGATGGAAAAACCAAATAGCACTTTGCAGAAAGCGGGAATTGAAGCCGGGACCTCATGCTCAGCAATCGCGACCAACAACCACTCGACCAACGAGGGAGTCATATATACGACACTGAAGAGATAAATACGAGGATCGAGTTACATCAGTGCAAATTATTTGATGTTTGGCGCGCATAAATTCTTTGGGAAATATAGAGGGAATTATCTGTGGGCACAAAGTATCGGTAGTCGGAGTGGCTTAAGGTGGAAGCATCAGGGTAGCCCGCAAAATTCAAATTTTCTTAGGTTTTTTACAATTTGCAGGTCAGTTTCGGGCTATATGTGACACAAAATATGATTCGCGACCGTAAAACGTTTGTAGTTATAGAATTATAAAAATTAAAATCATCAGTTCAACCCTCTAAGTTCATATAATTCCATTTAATGACTATTTCATGAAAAAGTCATTCAACTCGGTGAGCGACCAGGTCTGGATATTAATAGCAGCACAAGTCGATCTTCGTAATTAAGCAACGATTTTCGAGGTACAATCCGCGGATGGGTGGCCATACATTTCATATCGAGGTCCCTCCGTGTCTCAGAAAGTAGTTACGCTGTTGACCTTAGCTGACGTTTGAAGATCTATAACAGTCAAACGAGTAGAAACCCGAAAGTCTGACAACCATTATCATACGTATCAAGGCGTATCATATTACCCAGTAACTGAGTTGAGGAGGTCAGATATGCTCGATAAATATGGCGTATTAAAGCCAAACTGAACACAGTTGGTAAAATGCAGACAAATGGCAATGGTTCTTGCTTGTGATTCACCAGTTTTTTTTTTTAAATTAATTAACTGGTAAATTGTATATTTTCTTGTCTAGAAGGAACTCTCACAATGGTTTTAAGTAAAAATTTTGTTAAACATAATTATATTCAAATAGAACATCATCATCTGCCTAGCCTTTCCCCAACTATGTTGGGGTCGGCTTCTAGTCTAACCGGATGCAGCTGAATACCAGTATTTTACATGGAGCGACTGCTTATCTGACCTCCACAACCCAGTTAGTACTGGGTAATACGATGATACCCCTTGGTAAGACTGGTTGTCAGACTTTTTGGGCCACTGACTGCTTAATAACGACTGTCAAAGATCTACAAATGACACCCGGGACCAACGGCTTAACGTGTTTTCCGAGGCACGGAGGAAACTCGGTATGTAATGGGTGGTCACCCATCCACAGACCAACCTAGGCAAGCACAGCTTAACCTAAAGATCGATCCGAGCGGCTGTTATTATTTAGCTACGAGCTTCTCTCCTCCTCTCCTTCCTATATTCAAATAGAACACACTTTTGAAAATCAAATTTTATCAGGGAATACAATTGTCACTTCTTGCCTATCTCAAAGGTGCTCTGGTTAAACCGGCAGGATTTAACGGAAGTCTCCAGAAAATAAAACCGTACAGCCCGCCATAGGGCTATTCTTCTATTTCTAGTGCAAATCTCGTAATTGGGTAGGCGTCATGGCTTCGTTCGTGGCTCAGTATTATAACACGGGTCGGTTATTATGAATCGATGAAATTACCAAGCCATTAACAACATTTTTGTTCGGGATTCAAAAGCCACGTTTTAAATGGCCTGTTCGTTTCTGCGGAAATTTCTTGTCGTAGGTGTTGCAAATGTTTTCAGTCATTATTTCACAATACTTTTGCCAGGAGCAAAAAGCAAATACTTTTAATGAATTGAAGAAGTTATTCTTAGCTATGATTTCAGGTACCGTATCGTTTCAATTGTTTGGGGCTGGGACTTGCAAAACCGTTTTCGGTTCCAGATTTGTGATGTCTGGTTATGGAATGCAGTTAGCAGGGGGAACCAGTTTTCTCGGTTCCAACTGAAACATTTTTTTTAATGATTACAATAGATCAGTGTTTTTCAAACTGTGGGTGCGACCCCCTGGGGGGGTCGCGAAGAATCTATAGGATGGTCGCAAGAGGTCGTGAAAACTACCTCATAAAGTTTAAAAAGACTGATTTAATAAGAAAACGTTAACTAAAGGATAAAAATTCGATTGTTCATACAAATTATTAACAAAATAAAAACCTATGAGTACTCGTTAATCTTAATGCGAAGGTTGTGCTTGTTTTTTATTAACTAATTTCTCCCATCGTGGATCCCTTTTTGCTACATTGAGAATTAAATTGTGTTACAAATAAAAAAAAAAATGTGTTAATTATGTATTTATCCGAATCTAAACTATGCAAATGTATAAAAAAGTTGTATGAATTGAATATTTGTAACAATAAAATACATGACAAAAAAGCGAGAGTCGGGGGTCGCGAAATTATTTATCATATATGGAGGTCGTGTCATGAAAAAGGTTGAAAAACACTGGATAGATCATAGAGAACTTTACAGTAAACGATGATGCTGTTTATTACAATCATTTACAAGTTCCAGTTACGTATATTCAGAAGAATAAAACAAGAATTCCAAGATGATGACACGAATCTATTTAAGTACTGTCAAATTGTAAATGTCTTCGACAAGGTGCGTGTACTCGTTTTAAACGAGAACTTCCACAATCTAGGTTCAATTCGAAAATACGAAAGGCTAAAGTTGTTAGGCTGTCTGTCATACCTACCCACATTTAAGATACCTAAATATAATAATGTCTATGGAGCAAGGACGTGGGAATGCATGCTACCATTTATATTATGAATGATTTACCGTTAGAAATCTGCAATGCAATAAATCTGAAGAATTGCTCGAAGGTACTGAAGAGATACTTTCTAGCATAATCAGCCTATTAATGTTCCCACTGCTGGGACGCAGGCCTCCTCTCTAAGAGAGGGAATGGGCTATAATCCACCACGCGGGCCCAGTGCGGGTTGGTAGATGTCACATGTTTTCGAATTTTTGGTTCTAGGACATGCCGGTTTCCTCACGATGTTTCCCTTCACCGTTTTGAGAGCAGTGGTGTTGAAATAACTTACACAAAGTAATGCGCCTGGCTGGGTTCGAAATCACGACTTACTGCTCGTAAGTCGGGGTCTCCACCACTGGGCCACCGCTGCGCTGGACTTATGCCTCCCCCAAGTATATACAATACTTTCTAGATTGTGGTATAACATACAACATTATTTTTAGTATATGAGAAACCTGAATATAGTTTGTTCAGAATAAGTAACTGAATGGATTCCAATAATTTTTAAACAATGTTATATTTTTTCCCAAAAATATTTGAAAAAGTTAAAAGTTGGACACCGAGCGACTTTGTGCGCTGCGTGGTAACCACGTTTTTGTGCGGTCAACCAGGTAACAGAACAAGCTTATAACTTTGTGATTTATCATGATACAATTTTGAAATTTTATACATAGATTCTTTACATAAAAATACTAGACACGTGTTTCAGGTTTCGGATATACTAAAACTAATGTTGTATAATAATATAGGAAGTGTCTTTTAAGTGCCGACCTATACTTTTTCTATATATTTCCTATTGATTATGTAATTTCTAAGTTATGTATTGATTAATAATGTAGTGGCACCGAGTTCACGGCAACTCGGTGCCACTACATTATTAAAATACCACAAAAACGCAAACATACCACACAATCCATTGTGGGTTTAAAAGTGGTATGCCAGATCCGTGTCTGGCATACCACTTTTAAACCCACAATGGATTGTGTGGTATGTTTGCGTTTGTGTAATAGTGTAACAGTGCTTATTGGAAAAAAAAAAATGCTAATCATGGGTGCTCATCGTGAGTGCTCCTCGCGGATGGTAAATAAAGGGTGTAAATAGACCCTTAACATAACCGAAAGGCACTCGTTCTCCCCGTCTTTCGATATTTTTTTTGTTCTAGACCATACCTGGGAACCTTCTAGTTACGGAGATATTGGGGTTGTCAAAATGCCAACTTTTTCACAGGTTTTTTTTTAAATACATGGTTTTAATGTGACAATTTTACTTTACACACCTCCACGACCCCCGTACTATTCAATCCATCCATCAGCACAATGCTCTGAGTGATTTCCATCGAGTCCTACCGTAAAACGTGATTTTTCACCCCAAAAAAAAAGTCGATTCCCAGCAATAATTTTTGCGTAAAGTTACTTAGTTTGATGCACAGAATGCTTGGTTGTCAGATATGTGAATGGTCTGTTTACACCCGGTATGTGGATGGTAACGTTACTGACCTTACTACTCTCACAATTGCTGATAACCAACCAAGAATTCTGTGCACAGAATGCTTGGTTGACGGCTTGTGAAGGGTCTGTTTACACCCTGTATATTGTTAGATGTGAATTTATAACATGTATTTATTAGTCAGTGATAGTGATAACTGGTTAAACCAGTTTGACGCCGTCTGCACTATTATTAGTCCGGAATTAGATGATCAAAATAATGAAGAGATCGAATCTATTAATAATACGGTCTTAAAGACAAATTGTAAGAAACATAACTTTCTAAAACTGTTTTGATATGGAAAAAAAAAATCACAACATAACACACATCACAAAAACAACATAACACAACAACGACATGACGTTCTCATAACTTTCTAGTTGCTCATGCTACGTGGGCTGGTCTTTAAGAATAGTGTTTAAGCGTACGCCAGACGTTTTCTTCACGAAACATGGAATGACTGAAATATTTGATGATTCAGGCAATATTAATGATTAACATTACGACTGTAAAACGGTCCATCTGAATTAAAATAGTTTGTTTGTTTTTCAAACACTTGATAAACATCTGTTACTTTTTAATAATTTCGTCGTTTGTCATTATCTTATTCGTATGCAGTAGATACCGCACCGTAATGATGTCGTTCGTTAGGTTTATTTAGGCTATCTATTAGTAAAGGTTTAGTTATTTCTAGTTTAATATTTAATTAATTAATTAATTCTTCTTTTTCTTCTTTCCTTGTCACTTAACCCGTTATTTTCAATTGGTGCATACGGAACCAATTTACACCAACCTTACAGTCACCTGCTTCTATTGGTCACTATATAGGGATTATGGTATAATAATATACTTCGCCTGGTATTCTCTTCACGTGATAGCTGGGTCACGTGATTGGCCCAAGAATACGTCATCAGTTGCGATGCTGTCGATGTGTTGCCACGGTGTGTCATTGAATTACCCGAGCAAAATGCATTTTTTAACTTAACAAAGCAATTGTGAACTAATAATTCAATATCTAAATTAATTTAAAACTAAATAGATGGATCACACGAGTTACTAAATCGTTAAGCTAGTTAGTAATTTATTTTATTTTCATTCACTAAATGAGAGTCCCTAAATTTATTGAAAAGGACAATCAATGATAACACTTATCGTGACGTAGTCTTGGGCCATCGTGGGCAGAGAAGGTGAAGTTTATTATTATACCACGATAGCAATAATGTTTTTACGTCAAATAGCAGGAATGTTTGAGTTTAAAAATTTGCTTCCGACCGACGGATATATTATTGTTCTGCAAATTATAGTTAAAAACTGTATTGCCGTGTCATATAAGGTGAGATAAACGTATTCATTTAAGTATGAGGGGTGTACTAAACACCTCTGCTCAATCCTTCGGCGGGTAAACGCGTGATGTTATGTTATCGAAAACGAGTCGACTGAATTGTAACCCCGGCGATTCCAGTGCATCATCATCATCATAATATCAGCAGAAGACGACTACTACCTCCCTAAGCGTAGCCACATGGAACGGTTTAGTGCTTCTCGCATTCAGCCACGTTTTCCAGATCACCAATTTTAGTACATGCATGGGGATTATGTATGGGTAATTCATTTTTTGTCTGATTTTAGATGGCGAATACATGTAATATTAAAGTTTTTGGAAATGATAACGCAGATGGCAATGGCACACGAAAGTGGCGTCACTTGAGGCTTATAAAATGAATGTGGCCTTATAAAAATCAAAATATTTTATTTATATAGGCCTAGATGGGCTTATAAAACGTCGACATAAAGGTAGGTTCGGGTTGGTCGTTTCCTATGGAGAAGAACCGGCAAGAAACTCCATGGTTACTCTTTTCAAATCATTTGGTATTACAATATTATCATGCATACAGCATTTGTACTTAAGTATGAGGGGACAGCGTAGGCCCGACAATAAATCGTTGCTTACTACACAAAAAATGTAGAACAAAATAAAAAGTTAACAAAAATTAACGTTAAATTCTCCTTAACTATAATAAGACTTAATGTACGCAATGGATGGACATTCAAAGATGAAGAGCACAAAAAGGAGCTCATCATAACTATGCCGAATAACATTGTGTCATAAACTGATACCTACCTAATAACCATTTGTATCGAAGTCCTAAATAATGTTATATGTAAATTGTACTGTTGCTATAGATCACTTTTAACTTAATCAATAAACTTTTACCATTATACCTGTGTTATTGTTTGTGTGCTTGTACATGACAGTGTTGAATAACATTGAATATTATTTATTTGTTTATTTATTTATTCAACTTACAACTATCATTACAGGTAATCTTAAACCTACTTCGACAGTGTGGCTATCACTCTTATTTCTAACACATTTGTGAAACTCGTTCCATGGGTGCTGCTTCCACTTTGTACTCGTAGCATAGTGGGGTCCGCGCCCGAGTGAACGTTATTACTGAGCATTTGTGCACATTGAAGTAGAGTTTATTCCTCTGGCTCCACTCTACCACTCTGTTTATGTCCTCCTGCAAACGTTCACAATCCGACTTATCTTTCACCTCAAGCAGCAATTTAAGGTCATCAGCAAATAATAAACACAGACCATGTTTGATAACCTCCGGTAAGTCATTTATCATTTAGTCATTTCATTTAGTCATTTGTCATTTGTCATTTATTAATATGAATAACACTATTAGCACCTCCTTAACTATAATGACATGTGTGCGAAAACAACGGTTGTGTACAGAGATGCGTATGCATCTGAATAGACGCGGAAAACCGAACGATGCATAGTGATGTTTTCGAAGTAATTTATTTCCGAACCTTATTGGTATCGTGCTTACCTCACTCTGGCAGAGCAATTTCGTTGGAGTAATGATTGAAGACAAAAAAGACTACGTCATCGGTGAGCTTCGAACCAGCGCACTATTGTTCCCTGGTACGACAAAAATAACCCAAGGCCACATTGCGATTTTCTAAAAGTAATAATCATTATAATCTACGAAGTCCAAACTTAACAAAGGTATAAATTAAGTGCACTTAGCTAATTACTTTCATCCCCATTTCGTCGTCGAAAGTGTGAATACCGCAGCAGCTCCGACACGTTAAGAGTTACCAGTGACTCACGCATTTGGTACGCGTTTTTGTGGACTAATTCCCGGAAACCTATTACACAACTGATTTATATTAATGATGGATTTCCAAGAACAAGGTATGTACATTATTTTTTTATTTTATTTAGAATTTGAAGATCATTAGTTTTTTTTTTTATTTGACTGCTACGTGATGTACTGTTTTTTGAGAGCATTTTAAAATTTAGATAGATACTTATCGAGTTTTTGATTACATTGGAGCGTAATGGGGTCTCAGTTTTTTTTATATGGCCGCTCAGCGGACAGACCTCCGGCGTGATCTCATGGCAACATGGAGAGAGCGACTGTCGCAACCCCGTGCAGGGCACGCCACCATAGTGGCGATAAGTCCCCTCTTTGAGGAGTAGCTAGAAAGGCGCCACGGCGCCCTCACCTACGTTGACGCAGGTCCTCACCGGACATGGTTGTTTCGGGAGGTTCCTGCACCGAATCGGGCGGGAGGAAACGCCCGGGTGTTTCCACTGCGAGTATCGTCCGGAGGACACGGTGGAGCACACCGTGGAGGTCTGCCCCGCTTGGGCGGAGCACCGCCGTGTCCTCATAGCGGCGATTGGCGGCGGCGATCTCTCGCGTCCGGCCTTGGTTCAAGCCATGGTCCGGAGCGAGAGGGAATGGGAAGCCGTCACCTCCTTCTGCGAAGCAATCATGCTAGTGAAGGAGGTGGCGGGACGTGAGAGGGAAAGAACCTCACGTCCCAGTCACCGCGGGAGACGCCCTGGGCGTCGGGGGTCGCGTGGTGGCTCCCGGCCACCGTAGGCGCGGGCCTGTGGACGGCGAGTTATGGGCCAGCTCGCCGACCGGCCGTCTTATGACAACAGGCCGTGTCGACGGCGCGTTCGTGTTCCACGCGCGCCTCAAAGGGATGTCAGCAATCAAGTAGGGGTCCGCATGGGCCGATGCCTGCCAGGGCTGCGGGACTGTTCGAAAGAGATACCGTGGCCCTGGAACACAAAGGGCAAAGAAGGAACATGGATGGGTTTTAGTCAGTACAAGTCTGACACTCCCCTCCGCTCCACCCAGAGTGGGGAGTCATTTGATGATTTCCCATCCGAAAAAAAAAGGCAATACCTTACTCTTTATGATTTCTTTTTAACCTTTTTCAAGTTTACCCAACATTTTGAGTTATTTAGGTGCTACGAGAAAGTTGTCTGTCCGTAGCATTTTGCTACGAACACGTAGTATTTTTAAATATCGCTGAATTTCTTATATTATGCACTTATATTTATTATTAATTTTTTTTTTTTTCTATGTTTAAGTCGGAAGTGTTTATTATTGCGTATGTAGGTCTTTGTAATTTAGTTGAAGTATGGCAACAAGAAGTTGACTGTTACTGAACGGGCTGAGCTCGTATTACGTGACGCACTTTCAATAGATGAAGACGATAAAGAAAACATTGATTTCAGAGAATGGAAAAGCTGAATTTTATAGTAATTCCAAAGAATCACTGACACTTAGAAAAAAAATACTACATTCAAGATAGATTCTTGACTAGTCAGAAAGATTGGCTTGACACTCACGAAAGTATCTCGTAGGGGGGATTTCAGCAGCTAATCCAAACGATGCCAACTACATCCCAGGGTATTGGTGATTTCCAAGCCAATAAACGGGGGTGACTTAAAAAGCAGTACGCAGAGTGCTCGGAGCTCAAGCAACAGAGAAAAAGGAAGGAGCTTACAGAGTTAGATGAATCAATGGCTTCTGCATTGAATGAACGATCTTCTGTTGGAGATACTGCTGATAGAAGTGGTACTGCAGCTGCTTCAGTATGTGGTGTACTTTCTTTAATTTTGGAAGCACTAGTTTACCTATTGGCGAGCTTTCGGAAACTTCGGCAGAAGCAAGAAATAAAGACATTAAGATATTTAGACCTCGTCACACTAGGAAGTTTTCGAGGATTATGAAAAATAGAGACCTCTTAAACAGGCTTTTATTAAATTCTGACCCACTTGTAACAGGACTTAGGAGGTTGCCTAGAAAGAAAAAAACAGTTTTGTCAAAAGCTGTTTTGGAAGTACTGAATTTTTAAGATATAGTATATAGTAGGTTTTTTACTGTTTAATATTGTTTAACTTTATATAGCTGCATTATTTTGTTTATTTTCAGGGTTTTGTATAATTTTATATTAACTTTAACATAAACTTATGTTTAGATTTGTTAAATTTTTAAGAATAATGTTTGTTTGTAATTTTAATTTTAATTTTATTATTTAAATTTGTATTTTTAGTTTGTAATTTGGTAATATACTGTTGTTTTATTATTATTTACATAATTAAATCGTTAATACCCCTCATCTAACATGTTTCGTTAATTAAATCCCAGAAATAAAGAAGTTTGTATTTTTGTCGCACCTTACTATGGGCGGGGAACCACAGTGCAGCGTCCAAGTAAGAAGATTCCTAAATTTGGGCTCAATCAATAATATACCAATTTAAATGTTTTATGCTCACTTCATCTCTAAGAGTTCTTAAGAGGGCCCTTCCCGGTCCGTCTATCGTCAATGCGAGCATGGTCGAAAAGCTTGTTGTTTCATCCAGAGCCACAGTGGCGATGTTTTTTCAACTCCCCCGTCTCAGAGGGCCACAACCCCGCACGACTCGTTTCCCGCACACCTCTTACCGCCTAACGCGACAACATTGAATAAAAAATAGTGTACGAAAATTTCATAAACTTGTTCTATGAAATACGTGTTTTTGAATACAACTTTGTGTAATAAATATTTGTCATTTAGAATCTCCATTACATTTGCAAGGTTTCTATCACGATGTTTTCTTAACTTTTACAATTTATGAGTACATTTGAACGGCCAAAGTTTAGGTAAAATAATACAAAATAGCAGATTTTTGGAGGGTTATACTGAATTTGTTTCGCCAAACTTTTATTTTTTGCTTAGATAGAAACTTAGATATAGTGCACAAGATACCTATCAATTAAAAAAAATCAAAGATAGATGTGTTACAACGGCATAATCACGTACGAGCGTTTGTATGAAAAGTATGACGGGTTGGCCGCTCTAAGGCATAATATGCAGATGATATTGATGTGTCCAAAGCTGCTAATTCTTTCTTCCAATTTATTTATTTATTTATTTAAACTTCATGTACAATTGTGATACATAGGCGGACTAATAAAACCAAAAAACCAATTAATTTAACAAATCATCAATATAAATTCCCAAAAACTTAACTTCCCTAAAAGCCTAATTTTAACATTACCTACCTCAATATCCATAATATCTTTGCTACGCGCAGTAGTTTTGAATAACATAATATTGATTTTAGACGTATTTATTATAAACATAATTATTTACATTAAACCATGAATGAAAAGTCTCCAGAGTGGGTTTTTCTGTGGTGGTGCGCGTGGCACCTATTTTGTTGTTACTGCGACTCCACTTGTCGCAACTTCAGAGCTAAACAGAACTTTATATAGGGCGATACTCTGTGCTCGCTCGCTCCAGAACAGTCCCGCGCCGTGCCACGTACGCACGTACGTTGATTCGTGAAAATTCACAGTTCTAGAAGTTGTAGTGTCAATAAAAAGCTGTTTTCGTGCTATAAAACTATTATAACACTTGCTTGATCCACTTGCAAGAACCAGACTAAACCACCACCATCCACCATGAAGTCACCTGTAACCATAATAGAAACACTATTGTTTCTTCTATTTATCGCATCTGTGAATAATTACCCAATTGTTCAACAAGGAGCACCAGCTGTGCGTCAGAATATAGACACTTTGCCGACTTCTCCACAAGCTGTGAACGGCACAGCAATTGTCCAACAAGAAATACAAGCTGATCGTCAGATTTTAGTCGATTTGTTGAGTTCTCCACAGTCTGTGAACGGCACAGCAATTGTCCAACAAGAACCTCGAGCTGATCATCAGATTATGGCCGATTTGTTGAGTTCTCCACAAGCTATGAACGGCACAGCAATTGTCCAACAAGAACCTCGAGCTGATCGTCAGATTATGGCCGTTTTGTTGAGTTCTGTACAAGCTGTGAACGGCACAGCAATTGCCAAACCATCGGTTGATAGACAGATTATGGCCGATTTATTGAGTTCTCTACAACCTGTGAACGGCACAGTAATTGCCGAACCACCAGTTGATAGTCAGATTATGGCCGATTTATTAAGTTCTCTACAAGCTTTGGACAGGACAGCAATTGAAGAACAAAAAGCATATTCATCATCATTTCATCGTCGAGTTAGACGATACATTGTTAAAACCAGGTGTCGTTGCGGAAGGGATGAAGTCTGGCTAGCTCGAAAGTGTGTGACCTGTGACCAGTAAGTTCAATTTTATTATTTCTTAATTAACTAGTTTTTGTCGACTGCTTCGTTCGCGTTATTGTTGTCTGACTGGTATAAGAACAACTTGGTGTATGTGCACGCAACACATAATGACAATAAACTGTATGGTTTCTTGCTTGGGCTCGACACCAAGAGACTATACACCGTCCTGCATTATATTTAGATAGCGTAATAGTCGAGAACAACAACTAAAACGTTTTTTGTCAACTATGTAGGGGTCCGTAAGTGCCGACGCCTGCCAGGGCTGGGGGACTGTTCGATAGAGATACCGCGGCCCTGGAACACAAAGGGCAAAGAAGTAACATGGATGGGTTTTAGTCAGTAGAAGTCTGACACTCCCTTTCGCTCCGCCCAGAGCGGGGAGCGGTCATTTGATGATTTACCATCCAAAAAAAAACGTTTTTTATTCCTTGATTATGTAGATTTCTATTTTTTCAAGTTGTTCATTTAATTAACTATAATTATCACGTTTATTACTAGCCTATCTGCTCGCCTGCTCTGACGTGTAGTCGCGCCAGCGCTGGACGTCGTCAGCATACCGGAACTCTTCGCCGAATGTCTGGATCAGGTGCTGCTTAACTTGCTCTCAGGTAGTGGATTGCAGGGACCACGTATCTGCCCACGTTTTTGCTCTTCCTTTCAGCTTCGCAGCCTTCATACGAGTGTCATGTGGTGATCTGCTAATAGTCGCAATAGTTTGATCGACATTGTCACACCAGTCCCTCACGTCGTGGTAGCGCTGCAGCCACGGCGCTTGTTGTAGCTTGCTTCGTAATTGACGTCACCAGACTCATCACTTGTTCCATGGAGAAACTTGTGTCTGGCTGGACCCGGGATCCAGAAGGCTTCAGTAGGGGCGAGTTGGATCCCACCGCTGCTTTCGGCGGCTCATGGCCATCATCGTCAGATGCACTCAACATATTGGTTTGCACCAATAAATACACACAGTTACACAGTAAATAGATATTAAAACTGAGGTTGTTAGCTTGGTGGGATAAAAATAACAACATTTAATTTAGCAATCGCTTTAGACTAGACTTTTAAATAAATCTCGACATCAAAATAAATTCCTACTAATAAAGCAAACAGAAGTAACCATATTTTACATAAATCAAACATAAATCCTCATTGTAAATCAAACGGAAATCACAATTAAATAAAAGGAAATACAAATTTAATTCAGTAAATCAACACATGCTTTTTTTTTGGAGTGTCAGACTTGTACTGACTAAAACCCATCCATGTTCCTTCTTTGCCCTTTGTGTTCCAGGGCCACAGTATCTCTTTCGCACAGTCCCGCAGCCCTGGAACACATGTCAAATAAAAATGTAACTACCCTTACATTATAAACTAACTCAAAAATTAAAATCAAATGATGGTTTTGCGCCCATATACAACATTATTTTTAGTATATGCGAAACCTGAATGTAGTTTGTTCAGAATAAGTAACTGAATCGATACCAATAATTTTTAAACCATGTTATATTTTTTCCCAAGAGTATTTAAAAAAGTTAAAAGTTGAACACCGAGCGACTTTAAGTACCTATCGCAATAATTTAGGTACCTACTGCCAAATATTATTATTAATGAGCTCAAGACGACGCTGGAGGCGCGCGCTGCGTGGTAACCACGTTTTTGTGCGGACAACTAGGTAAAAAAACAAGCTTATAACTTTGTGATTTTTCATGATACAGTTTTGAAATTTTGTACATTCTTCACATAAAAATACTAGACACGTGTTTCAGGTTTCGCATTTATACTAAAACTAATGTTGTATACAACCGATTGCACTACCTTGTGGAATAGACTAGTTTGTAGTTAGTATATTCGAGCGCACGTTTTCTAACTCGCACGTGTCGTCATCTAGGTGTTCTGTCTTGGTTTCCTATCGGCGAGATACGATTTTAACCAGTCAAGTGCGGCTTCTCTGATGTCAACTCCATTTAATTTCGTTAATAGGATAGAGTGTGATACTTTATCATGGGCCTGTGGACGGCGAGTTATGGGCCAGCTCGCCGTCCAGCCGTCTTATGACGACAGGCCGTGTCGACGGCGCGTTCGTGTTCCACGTGCGCCTCAAAGAGATGTCAGCAAATAAGTAGGGGTCCGCAAGGGCCGATGCCTGCCAGGGCTGCGGGACTGTTCGAAAGAGATACCGTGGCCCTGGAACACAAAGGGCAAAGAAGGAACATGGGTGGGTTTTAGTCAGTACAAGTCTGACACTCCCTTCCGCTCCGCCCAGAGTGGGGGGGGGTCATTTGATGATTTCGCATCCGGAAAAAAAAAAAAAAAAAAAAACTTTATTATAGGCTTTGGTCATGTCGAGCAGGAGGCCTATTGCATAGTTTTTGTCTTTGATATATGTAAGTATTTCTTATGTGTATTTGTATACTACTAGGCTCGTCGATCGGTTTGTCAGGGATCCAAATTGGTTGTTTTCAAGTATTTCGTATTTTTTTGAACAACCACGATGGAAGCCATACTGGTGGTCACTGAGGAGCTCATTGTCTTAGTGGTATGCTAGCAGCTTATTGTCAAGTACCCTTCCATCACTTAGCACAGTATGGAGGTTATGGCGATTGGTCTATAGTTGACAGGATCGGCACGGTTACCCTTTTTTGGCACTGGCTGCACATTAGCAAGCTTCCAGGACTCCGGCACCACTTCAGCTTTTAGAGAGAGGCGAAACAAGAGCGTCAAGACAGGAGACAGCTCAAGAGCACAGCTCTTCAGGACTTTTGCGGGTATTCCGTCAGGTCCGCTGGCTTTATTCACATCTAGACTGCATAAGGCCTTACGGACCTCTTTTATGTGAATTGAGATCTCCGGCATTGCGGAGCCACAGTGAGGTATGCTAGGTTGTATGTTAGAGGCCGTATCCAGGCGTGAATTTTCGGCAAAGATGGAGGCAATCAACATCCGGAACGCGAGTAGTTTGACCAACCAGCTGGTAGAGATCTAGCGATATCGCAAACTCTCCGCCTCTCTTCCAGCATAATCAGTTTTCTGGTACGGGAACATCCAATCCTTATGGTGGGCATTAAAATCCCCCAGAAAGACAAGCTCCGCCGTCGGATATTTGTGTTGGGCCAGTTCAATTGCCTCTGTAAGATGACCAAAGAGTCTTGTCGTCTTCTGATCACCGCTGTGCGACCTGTAAACACCGATATAAGTAGCTGTTTTTGACATGGAAAGAAAAATTCGAGTGCGAGCAGGGTTTGAACCTGCGACCTTCCGATTCAGTACACCGGATGTCTTAACCAACTAGACCATCGCACCCCGCTCATAGCACCGACCGATATAAGTAGTTTTAAGAGAGCCGGTGTCCACCAGTAGCCACAGAGTGGAGAAACCCGCAACCTTATAGCAGTGGAGACGTTGACAGCATATGTCATCACACACGTACACACAGACCCCAGCCTGCTTCTTAAACTTATGTTCAAGGGAGTATGCTGGGTAGTTGAGGTATGTCACGTCTAACGGGGTCTCCAACTTAGTCTCCGTCAAAAAGAACAAGTGTGGCTTCTCGGTCTCAAGGTGGTGGTGGACCGGATTGATATTTGAGTGCAATTCACGGACGTTAGTGAATTGCACTTTAAGCGGGAGAAAGTGCCGACGTTGTTTGATCTTATTCCTTTTGATTCTTCGCATCATGGGTTTGGTTAGTTTCAAGGGAATTCTGGAGAAAGCGAGGCGAGTCCAGTTTACTAAACAGCTCCCAAGGGCAAATCTCGACAATAAGGATCTCAATTGGAGACTGCGGGAACGCCCAAACTCCCCCGAAGATGCCCGCCGGGTCCTCCCTTTTAGTTGCCGACTGGCACGGTGGAACATTTCGGGATTTTTCGCGAGGTGTCGGGGCAGCCTTTCACACGTAACTTCCTGCGGTCGGCCAACGGCAAGAGCGTGCTTCGGATCCCGCTCCCCTCCAGAGTGAGTTTCCACGACGAGGTTCACTACTGGGCTGAGACAAGCCTTGGACAACGCAACTGCCAACTTTAGATTTCCCTTAGGTACTGGGATTCCCACGCATCAACGAAACAGCAGGCTGCTTGACGCTGGACTCCGGTGGGAGGGTGGTCACTAAACCAGGCAGGCGTTAGCCCTACCACCGCAAGGGAAGAATTAGCCAGTTAAATAAGGTATTGGGTGTGACTGTCCAGGATGCGCCGAGCGCTCGGTTCAGTTGAGTAACTGGCGGAACTAACTGCGCTACACGAGGAGGCTTCTTCATGCATCCCTAAAAATATGAAAGTATACGAGGTGGAAGGGACACCGACACTAAACGGTTACCACGTATTCAGTAGGTACATCATCCTGAACTTCCCCACATAGAAATGTTTCGTCGGTTAGAAAAAAACAGCTGTTTCCTCCAAAGCAGCAATACCTACAATTGCAAAATGTAAAAGCTGTTTTTTTTTTAAATTACAGATTTTGCTTTTGCCTAACCTGGTGTCAGAGTTATTATGCCGCCCATGGGCCTCTGACTTGGCTTTACATGCCGTCGAGGAATATCCCTCAGGCATGGTCGGTTTCCTCACGATGTTTTCCTTCACCGAAGCTAGTGATAATTATAAAATACGAACGCAAGTAACGTTGATTCCTACCGAGGCTTTCGTTCGCTGCCGCCAAAAATTTGTGTTAATAATTAATCCACAGTTCTACAAGTTGTTGTGTGTCATTAATAAACTGTTTTCATGCTATACAACTGTTGTATTTGCTGGATATTAACCCCCACACCACCATAGCTGTTATTTTGAAACTACAAACAGACACTTCAATTTTACTTATTTGTATACAGGGTGTTTTTATAAACGTGGGCAATACTTTAGGGGCGTGTAGTATTCATGAAAATAAGCAACTTTTACTATGGGACCGACCATGGAATCGCGAAAAAAATATCAGCTGCTCCATACATTATTGGTCGCATAACTCGAAAAAATGTTGGCAACAGCAGATTTTTTAAATCATATTTCATAGTTAGCCCCATAGTAAGAGTTGGTCATATTTGTGAGTACTTCACTCTCTTAAAGTATTGCCCACGTTTAACCAAAGACCTTTTAGATGAATTTCTGACGCTACCGACAGACAATCCGCCATTGATTTAAATGAAATGGCTCCAAATATAAAATTCTCTGTACCTAACAGGAAATTTTAATCTAAAACGTAAATATCTCGAGCTATTGCATTTCCTCCTAGGTTCCCCAATTACAGAAGGCAGTTTCTCGACATTTCATTTTAAAATGATATTTCGGATAGACTCTCCTAAATTAAATTATTTACATTCGCTCATCATCAGTTACCTATTGTTGCTTCGTCTAAATTTTATGTATTGTCTTTGCTTTTCTGCGCTGTACAAATTACCACAACTTTTGGACTAAATGTACCAAATTATTTGCAGCACATCTGATCTTAATGTGGTCCTGGATGACCGAGCGTGGCTGCAAGCTGACTTATTCGTTTTTCACCTCTCCACAACACTGACAATTGAAGTTATTGGACGGCTTTGCTGTTCAACAAAATACCGCCGTAACATAATTATGTGCCGAACCCAATAAGTGCATAGTACTACTAAAGTTCATTGAACTTGACATTTTCTAACAGTTTTTATTTTTTTATTTTTAGGTATATCAACCTCACAGGGGAAGATTCTTGTCCAAAATGTGCCTAATAAAACTGTCAACGCTCCGCGCTCCAGAGACACCTACATCAAAGATCAACGGGCGATGGAGACAAGGTATCCACACATCACGCGAAAACAATATCACAAACAAAATGGATTGATTATTAGGCACCATGTGTCGAAAAAGCTGTAAAATTATTAAACAATTTGGTCATCAAACTGAAAAACTTCCTCCATGGGACTAATCAGCTATTCTGTGTTACAAAAAAATGTCAATCCCAGCTCAACTCGAATATAAATACTTAAACGTTCCTGCTAATAATTACTAAATACACATATGCACACACACACACACACATACACATACTACTAAGGTCTACAAATACGTATTTAACATAGTGTTGTTGGTACAGAATAATAGATGTCGCCACCCAATTCCAGTATTCAAATTATTGTGCAAGTTGGCCGTCTTATCCGTTTAGTATTTATAGAAGATTCATTGTATTCCCTATAGTAGGTAACCTAAAGTATTTTAGTACCTACCGTTTTTAACCCTTAATTACTGGCATGGGGTCAAAGCAATTTCAAGTTAAAAAACGAAACATATTCTGCGGTCCGAATTTCACCGCGACTCGCTAGCTTCATAACTCGCGTCGAAGTTTGCAATTTAGTAGCGGGTCAGATTCTGAGTTTGAGTTTGAGCCTGAGATAACACCAAATGATCACGTTAGAGCTAGTGAAATCGAGGCATATACCGCTCAATAAAAAAATGCACTAAATTTGTGTGCAATGATCACTCTGAAATATACTGCTAACAGTGTGAAAAAAGGGTTTCGGAGAGTTCCTAAAAATGATTACCTATTTTTAACTTTGATCTCAGTATAAGTACAAATTGTTATTTTTTCTGATTATTTTAATTTAGTTTGTATTTGTTTGATTAGGTACCTACTTAATTCATGTTGTTCCTTTTAAATATTGTAGAAATAATAAAGCACTATAATCATAAAATAATTTTATTTAGTTATATAGATATATGTATTCATTAAATATTAAAAATAGTTCCTACAATTTGGGGTCACCTTAACCCCATGCGAGCAGTTATGTAAAGCCCTTCGTGCGAGTAATTAAGTTTAAATTAAGAGTAATTAAGGGTTAATATTAAGTAGGGAGGTAGTATTTTGTAGGGTTATTATCAGAAGCTCAAAATAATGAACAATCACGGAAGATATCCCGTAAGTGACGTGTAGTGAGGAAGTGTAGGATGTGTGTGTGCGTATGTGGTGTGTAGGTGTAGGGTGTGTGTAAATGTAAACAGTCATGACTGACTGACTGATGACTGTTTATATTGTTTAAACATATTTTGATAGTAATTATACGAGGGCGGGTCAATAAGTCCGTGACTTTTTGAATTTCTGACCTCTTTACTGAAACAGCAACACTGCTCCTGTCAAAAGGCATCTGTCAGTTGACTCCTGTCAAAATTTAAACTTGCTGCGTCAGTTAGTTTGTGTTTGACAGCTATTTTTATCAGACTACTCACTAATTTGAGGAGAAAATGGAAAAAAGTGAATTTCGTGTGCTTATTAAGCATTATTTCTTGCGAAAAAAAACCATTACCGAGACCAAGGCTAAGCTTGATAAATACTATGGGGACTCTGCACCATCGATTTCAATGGTAAAAAAGTGGTTTACTGAATTTCGTTGTGGCCGTACAAGCACTGAAGATGCCGAACGTCCTGGACGCCCAGTTGAGGTCTCTACACCCGAAACAATCGAAAAAATTCACGATATGGTGTTGACCGACCGAAGATTGAAAGTGCGAGAGATTGTGGAAGCCGTAGGGATCTCGCATGGCTCAGTGGTTTCAATTTTGAATGATCACTTGGGCATGAGAAAGCTTTCCGCAAGATGGGTGCCGCGTTTGCTCACAGTCGACCACAAACGCAATCGTGTAACAACTTCACAGGAAGCTTTGGCGTTGTTTAATCGCAATATGGAGGAGTTTTTGCGCCGTATTGTAACCGTGGACGAAACATGGATCCATCACAACACACCAGAAACCAAACAACAGTCAAAACAGTGGGTTTCTAAGGGTGAATCGGCGCCAAAGAAGGCCAAGGTGGGTTTGTCAGCCAATAAAGTTATGGCGACTGTTTTTTGGGATGCACGCGGGATAATCCACATTGACTACCTTCAAAAGGGAAGAACAATCAATGGGGAATATTATGCCAACTTATTGGACCGATTCAATGACGATTTGAAAAAAAACCGACCTCATTTGGCCAAGAAAAAAGTTCTTTTCCACCAAGACAATGCAAGGGTGCACACATGTGCAGTTGCCATGGCAAAAATCCATGAATTGGGCTATGAATTGCTCCCTCATCCGCCCTATTCTCCAGATTTGGCTCCGAGCGACTACTTCTTGTTCCCAAACCTGAAGAAATGGCTTGGTGGAAAAAGATTTGACTCCAATGATGAAGTCATCTCGCAAACAAAGGCCTATTTTGAGGACCTCGACAAATCATTTTTTTTGGAAGGGATAAAAAAATTGGAGAAGCGTTGGACAAAGTGTATAGAGCTCAAGGGAGACTACGTTGAAAAATAAAATTATTTTTTTATCAAAAAATCTGTGTTTTATTCCAAAAGTCACGGACTTATTGACCCGCCCTCGTATATTCTTGAAGAAGACATGCTGTGCCGACCCCAAATGAATTGGGATAAGGGCAAGAGAATGTGAATGTGTGTGAATAACCTCAATATTAACTTAAGCAAAACAGTAATAAGGCATTTTAGCCAAAGGCAGTCAAAATTTCCAATTTTTTAATTGGAAATTTCCAATTTTTTAAATATGTTGTTTTTTTTTTATGTAATTGAAACCGTAAATTCCACTAAGTTTTTAAGATTAACCATAGATCGTAATTTAAATTAGAAGGCTGACATAGAGGTCATTAGCAAAAAATTAAGTAACAGTGCATTCGCATTATATAAACTTCTACTATTAATTTGCACACCATGACAATATGGTAAACATGTTAGCATAGCATTAGCATAGCAACTCAATGTACTAATAACACCTTGCATGCATTTTTGTTCTTATAATTGTGTGTAGTCACATGTTCAAACCAATAAAGATCTCAATCTGAATGATGATGTTGATTTTTTTTTCTTTTTTGTTTATGAATTAAAAAACATTATTTCCTTTATTTATTTTTATACAAATCTTATACATTTTTAAATATTTCTTAAACTAAAAACAATATAAAAAACATTTAAAAATATAAAAAATTGTAGCCCACTATCGGGAACAGGGTCCAAGCTTCCGGCGGTCAGGGCTCCAGAGAGAGGAACTTCCTAACAATACGAGCCGTGTCCAGGAGTACCGCTTTTTTAATCAAACCCTTGATCCAGCTGCCTAACGAGAGCCTCCTCAGGTATTGGTCGAGGCTCTTGGCAATTAAGCCATGGGCTGATACAACTATCGGCACAATGATCGCTGAGTTCACATCCCACATGTCGACAACCTCGTGAGCCAAGTCAAGATACATGATTTGCTTATCTTTCTCGGCTTTCACGAGGTTCTCATCATGCGGGACCGTTATGTCAACAATCATTGCACGCATTATTAATTTTATTATATGCGAAACCTGAATATAGTTTGTTCAGAATAAGTAACTGAATCGATTCCAATAATTTTTAGACCATGTTATATTTTGTCCCAAAAATATTTAAAAAAAGGCTACAAGTTGGACACCGAGAGACACTAAGTAGGTACCTATTGCAATCATTTAGGTATCTACTGTCAAATCATTATTATCAATGAGCTAAAGACGACGCTGGAGGCGAGCGCGCGGCGGCGCCGCGTGGTGACCAGGTATTTGTGCGGACAACCAGGTAACAGAACAAACTTTTAACTTTGTAATTTTTCAGGATACAGTTTTGAAATTTTGTACATAGATTTTATACATAAAAATACTAGATACGTGTTTCAGGTTTCGCATATACTAAAACTAATGTTGTATATTCTTGAAAGACCACTGAGTTTTAATAATTATTACCCAAACAAAGTGAGGAACTTTTCATCTGACTTACCTACCTACTTCATAAAACATAAAGGGAACTTTTTTTTTTGTTTGGAGAATATGCCTACCACACAAATTGTAGCGTATAATTAATGAAACGTATATTGATTACTTCTTTATCTAATCTCTTAGATTGAAGTGGTAATATTAACTAAGCCTTGTATAACGGGAATATTCAGAATTTCTAAAATGAAAACGATAATCTAACAATAACCTCAAAACGAACAATATCGTCTAATTGAATAGATTTAACCGGTAAGTATTATAAGTTTACATAGTGTACTGTTCAATAACAAAAATAGTATAAAACAAAGTCATTCATCGGTGTCCGTACCACTTGAACGATACGATACGATTCTCATGATTCTTTCATTTTTTTTTTTAATTTTTCTTTTTTTTTTCTTTGTTTCTTTTTTTTGTTCTTGATACGATTTTCATGATTGGATAGACTGATTTACGAGAAAGGATTTATAATTAATTTCGAAATCGCGCTGCATCGCCTGGTCATTCCATTAAAACTTTCCTCGTGAATCGATTTAATTAATTGTGACAATTGCATCAAAGTACTTTCAGTAAGAAGTTGCCAAATAAATCACGGACTGACAGATAGACACGGTGTGGAACTTTATCAAACACCATTAAATCCACTGGAATGACTAGGAGATCATCATCATCAGCCTACAGCAGTCCACTGCTGGACACAGGCCTCCTCAATTGCACACCACTTAACTCGATTCCCAGCAACAGAGCACCCCAACGGTCATCGGTTCCACGGCTAATGTGGCCGGCCCATTGCCACTACAACTTACTTATTCTGTTAGCTATGGCGACAAGTCTGGTTCTCCAGTCGGATCACCTCGTTTCGGACGCGATCCCTCAGAGATACTCCAAGCATAGCCCGTTCCATAGTAGCTCGCTGAGCTACCTTAAATTTATGGGCCAGCCGTACCGTGAGTGTCCACGTTTGGCCCCGTAAGTCATAACAGGCAGGACGCTCTGGTTGAAGACCTTAGTCTTTAGGCTCTGTGGAATACGCGACGAGAAAACCCGACGAAGCTTCCCAAGTGCTTGCCAGCCAAGCTAGATTCTTGTGTTAGCCTCAAAGTTGTTCTTATCAAACTGCAAAGTTTGCCCGAGGTAAACATATTCTCGAATAACCTCGAGAGGTCCACCATTGACAACAATAGGCCCTGGGGTGACGTCTTTGTTGAACATAACCTGGATTTTGTCCATGTTCATCCTGAGACCAATGCGTATTGAAAAATCAACTAGGCCATCCAGCATCTGCTGCAAGCCGTGCAGCGATTCAGCCAGTATGACGAAGTCGTCTGCAAATCTCAAGTGTGAGATGTGCTCACCGTTGATGTTTTTTTTTATTATTTTTTATTGAAAGGCAAGTTACATTATAAGAACTTACAACTAGTTTAACCAAATAGGTATTTGGTTTAAATGTAACCCACGACGCTGTCCACAAACGGACAAAGAAGTATTAAAAAGAAAGCGCTAATCGCTAGGAACATTGATAGCAGTACGTAATGCCACGTCCTTTCCATTTTAGCGTCTTAAACACATCCTCCAGTGTATTGGAGAACAATTTTGGGGAAATTCCCGTCCCCTTGCCTCACCCTCCGACGTAATGGGATTACAAAATATAGTTAGAGTGAAAACGATGTGCTGCACTGCGTATCTTAAATTCTCATAACTCAGTCTATGACAAAAATATACCTACTTGAAGTAGTGACACAGTACCCCGTAAGATATTATGCAACTACTAGTACGGTGTTTAACCTTTTGAACGTCATTGTCACATATACGTGACAAGCAAGCGTGTGCCCTGTACGCCAAACGACACAAATATGTGACAAAATGGTAAGTGAAATTGTGGCTTGGCGTGGAAGGCACGCGAGTGCGTTTATGCTCTGGCGTTTAAAAGGTTAAACTCTAAAAGGTACGTAATTTAACAATTAATCTATTAAAATAGGATTAGGAAAAACTATACGTCAAAGTTACAAACAGAACAAAATGTGACAACACGGCAATTACATAGTTAAAGACCTATTACCTACTTATATTACCTGGTGCAAGGCTAACCACTGTAAAATAATATTCCTTTCCGCAGAGTCAACAAGCACAGCTTATGTTTGGTGTGCTCTTAAAATTGAAGACCAGCATGGAATGCAAACATTCCTATAAATGAATCTTCTAATTAAATGAGCAGTCTGAATACTTTCATTCAAAAACATTAGGCAGTTTCCACAAACTGCATCTAGTGGGGATAACTGAAATAGGAAAGGAATAAAATTTGAAACACAACACTCGTATTTTTTTTTACTACCCTCCTAGTATAGCTGGATAAAACGATAATATTGTTTAGTCGCATTAATCTCTCGAGCCACGATTATAATTTAAGGAATGTACCTGTCTTATTAGTTCATTACTCGATAGCTAAATCCTAAGGGGTGCAGTTGTGAGCAAGAGCTAGTAATTATTGAGAGAGTGGAATAAGAGGGTAACTAGAGGGTCTAAAATCATTGAAACCGCAGGTTGGCCAACATAATGGTTAGCCGAAAATAAAATAAAACAGCATTATATTGTATAAAAAACATATTTATCGCGTACATTAAATTACATTAATATAGTGTAGTTATTTTGCTCTCTACACAATATTCTAGACGCCTCACGCCGCTCGCATTGTGTCAAGAGGTAAGCAGAAGTGTTCTCGATTTGAATTAAACTGTTTTTTCCTTAACCTTTTGAACGCCATTGTCACAAATACGTGACAAGCAAGCGCGACATAAATGTGTGACAAAATGGTAGGTGAATTGTGATTTGGCGTGGAGGGCACCTCATACCTGCTAAAGCTACCACGACCAACTTTTCATAATAACCTTTTGAACGCCAGAGCATAAACGCAAGCGGGTGCCCTCCACGTCAAGCCACAATTTCTGCGCAAATACCTACAAAAAGAATACTGGAATTCCAAAACTATTTAAATGTTTATTTCTTATTATAGTGCACCGCATTTTTGTCACATGTTTGTGACTTGTCACGTATATGTGGCAAGCGCCTGCCCTCCACGTCAATTCACAATTTCACCTACCATTTTGTCACACATTTGTATCGTTTGACGTACAGGGCACGCGCTTGCTTGTCACGTATATGTGACAATGGCGTTCAAAAAGGTTAAAGATTTGTTCCGATTCACTCCCGCATCTATATCATTCACAACGTTGTATGGTATGTACTACCGCGCTCACTGAAGGTCAACCACTTTTAACTTTATTACTAAGGGCATAAGAGTGACAAGTGGTGCTAGAAAGCTTGCCGAAGTGATCTTGATGACGTCACGTTGCTCGAAGGCTGCGCTGACGTCAATTGCGGGGCCACCAGTGTGGGGTATGGAGAACAGGGAGTAGACTTCTTCACCCGCCATTGAAAAGGGAGAATCCTCCGACCAGACGGGTGTTGTCTGGTGAGCTACTGCCCAACAGTTGTTATCCGGTTCTCATATGAAAGGATATTCTTGTCCTTGGGTCCAATATCGTAAATGCGAAAAAACATCAGCTGTCCCATACATTTGGGTCGAGTAGGTATTGAAATTTTGTATGGGACAGCTGATATTTTTTTTCGTATTTACGATATTGAACCCATAGAGAAAGTTGTTTAGTTTGATGGTCTACAGCATATCCTTTCATATGACTATACCCTTTCTGTTACACCCAATAAATTCTTAAGTCGTGGATAACTTTACTTGCGCGATGTAGGTTTAAGATGTATTTCGATATTTTTAGTTCATCCTCTGTGTCATAGATGGCGCTGTAGTAAGTTTTGTTCTATATTGCTGTAGTACTCTGTAGTGCCGCTACATGGTCGACCGTCAGTGAACTAGTTAGTACATTCATTCTCATAGTTAAAAATATCTTGCTCAGGGGATAAGAGTGAAAAATGGTCGACCGTCAGTGAATTCGGTTAGTACATTCATTCTCAAAGTTAAAAATACTTTGTGCTTTATCAATATATTTATTTATCTAGTCCCATTTCTTGAATTCACAGCTATCTGGCGGTTTCATTTCGACTTTATCTTGACCTACTTGATTCCAATTTGTGCTGAGGACTGTACCTCCGGATTCAACCTGAAAATAGAAAAAAAAAATGAGTTTTATAATATAAAATAACATCACGCCTGTAATCCCAGAAAAGTTAGGCAGAGTTGTACTGTCACGAGCTCTAATATTTTTGGGTCCTGCTTAAATTTTTAAATTTTCGTTTAGAAACTGTTTGGCTTTAAAGGTTCGACATATCTATACAAATAAATAAAATTGAAGTGTCTGTTTGTAATTTCAAAATAACAGCTTTTACTGAATGCATATGAATAGTAGAATAGTCCAAATCGTAAGCTATGAGGAAAAGCGAAAATTACTCAAAGGAAACCCGAGACCGATTTTGATAAAAACTAAAACTGCATCATTAGATTTGTGGAAAAATCAATATTCCTAGCCAGGAATCGAACCCGTTGATTTTGAAAAAAAAACACACTATTATTACACCATTCTATAGTATCGATAATAGGGATCAAATTCTGCGAAGTATGAAGCATGCGGTAAAATTGAGAAAAGGTTTAATTTCATGTTTTTTTTTTAATTTTTAATAAATGTCCTTGATTGATGACACCCGCACCACAGTCATCTTCACAACATTGTTCTAATTTTATTTTTTTACTAACTTCACGGCTAAAGGAAAAAGAAAAAAAAAAGTAAACAAACGAAATTGGAACTGAGTTGGCGCCAATAGTGATTTTTTTCGACGTTTCGTTGATTACTAATAACTATTTGCGTACTGTTACGTATAATGTATAACAATTGAACTGTTTCCTTTAATTTGTGTATACACCGTGACTTTTTAGTCGTCTTACAACGGCAGCCCAATGTTTAGTATTCATTGGATACATGAAGTGGTTCATGTATCCAATGAATACTAAACATTCATAAAAAAAACAATTGGTATTTATGAGATTTTAATAATTTAAAAATAAAAATATTATTCAGTATTATGACGCATGACGTAGTTAAAACACCCAGTTGCGAGCGATGATCTACTGGACTTGAGTGCTGGGTGGGTATATGTTCACCCGTTTGACACGTAAATATCATAATTTTATTCTAATATTTTATTATTACTTTTCTTTGTACCTATTATGGAAGATAAAAAAAAATAGCGCCTAGAGCTATTTTATGTCGGGTACAAAGAGTGGACGACCTTTGTAAAACAACTAAAAAGTCACGGTGTATATGTCATTACTTCCCAGAATTTGATCCTTAACAGCGAAGCTACCAAAGGTAAAAAGGAAGAAAACACACGTATACTCATACGTGTGTTTTCTTCCCAAAATCAACGGGTTCGATTCCTGACTAGAGATATTGATTTTCCAAAAATCCAATGATGCAGTTTTAGTTTTCATCAAAATCGGGCTGACACTCCTTTGAGTATTTTTCGCTATTCCTCATAGATTCGGATTTGGCCATCCACGCCCACTTCAAAAATTAACCCTGTATGGTACTAGTAACAAAATAAAACCTATTTTGAAATTTTGACTGTCTGTCTATTCTCCGAAACGGCTAGACCGATTTTGACGGGACTTTTCCTGGCAAATAGCTGACGTTATATGTATAAATGAGTAACTTAGACTATTATTTTAGAAAAAGGATTAGGGTTCCGTGCTAAAAAATAAAACCTTTGAAATTGTTAACCAAATCCGATTCAAATAGGGAAGTAATATTTTTATAATAATTTCACGCCGACGAAGGTCGCGGGCAACAGCTTGTCTAAACCAATATTATAAAGAGCTAAAATTTGTTTGTAGGGGTTAATTTTCAAAGCTATTGATCCAATTCCGGAAATTCTTTCACTAACAGGAAGTTACATTATCGCGGAGTGTTATTGGCTACATTAAGTTCCCGTGAGTACACAGTGTGGGACCTGTGTAAACACGCGCCACACGCCAACCTGCAAGCATCAACAACCGCACGCGAGCAGCGCGCGGCGCATACTGAGTAAGGTACGGTGGCGGCGGCCTGCGGCGCCTCTGGCAATGGAGTGCGACCGCTCGGTCGGACAGCAGGCGCGCGCGGCACACGACGTGCTCGCATCGAAGATAATGACAGACTACTCCTACACAGTGGCGCTGCAAGTATTTATAGTCGGCGCACTCCTAACACCCGCGCCGACCAGATGGATAATTATGTAGACCAGGAACCCTCTTCTGATTGGCTGATCCATCTTGTGTAAAAGTCCACTAGCTACTACATCCAAGTTCCACTTGTTATATAGGAGCTGGAATTTTGACAATAAATGTTCCATTTTGAATCTCGAAATCGTGTGTTTCATTGTGCTCAAAGATAGCAACAAAAGTGGGAAAATACCCTACAACAGTACCCATAAAAGGTGACTTTTTACGAATACTTACAAAACTCTTGTTCATAGCTCGCCTCACTTCATCGGAGCCTTCTCCATATATCTTTTGGAAAAGAGCATTCAGCGCCGCCTCGCCTTCCGGTTTCTCTTGTTCTTCCTTTAATGAAAAGAAAATTATACTTACAGGGTGTAACGGAAAGGTCATATGAAAGGATATGCCGCAGACCATCAAACTGAACAACTTCCTCCATAGGTCGTAAATTATCAGCTGTCCCATACATTTGGGTCGAGTAGGTATTGAAATTTAGTTTGGAACAGCTGAAAAATTTTATGCATTTACGATATTGGACCCATGGAGGAGTTGTTCAGTTTGATAGTCTAGCAATGCGTTATAAAGTGGATATGAAGTATTAGTGTAGGAGGAGCTCGTGACTAAATAATTACACCCGCTCGGATCAATCTTCAGGTTAAGCCGCGCTTGCTTAGTTTGGTCTGTGGATGGGTAACTACACTAACCACCCTTTATACAGGGTGTAACAGAAAGGGTATAGACATATGAACGGATATACTGCATACCATCAAACTGAACAACTTTCTCCAGGGGTCCAATATCGTAAATGCGAAAAAATTGTCAGCTGTCCCATACATTTGGTCGACCCATACATTGACTATACCCTTTCTGTTACAGCCTGTATACAGAGTTTCCTCACTGCCTCGGAAAGCACGTTAAGTCGTTGGTCCCGGCTGTCATTTGTAGATCTTCTTTCTTGTTCGCTACGTGTTTTAATACAGCAGTTTGCGGAGGGCTGTCCCTTACACCCTGTAAATGCCTACCAGCCTATGCTCTTGCCTGGGATTATTATTAAAATTTTGTAAGTTATTAGAACGTACGCATTTTCGCTATTGTATGGGAGTGATGTACTTATCTAAATGTGTGGTGCAGATGAGATATCAATTAATAATACTTACCATTTTATTTATATCCTTCTCGATTTTATCCCAATCTTTTTTGAACAGTTTCGGAGGCTGCTGAGGTCCAGACGCGTCTATGACAGCTGTAACATAATTATAAACTAATTATTATTTTATTATTAGCCATTTGTGTCGCACAAAAAGGCGAAGGTCTCCCACATATCCTCATCCTCTTTCCACTTATCCCTATCCAGTGCTGATACTCGCCATCTTTGTGAAAAGAGTCGAGTTCGTTCCACCATCTCCTTCTGAGCCTGCCGCGTTGCCTGCTGCAACCAAGTTTAAACAGACTCGAAAAACCGGCCAAGTGCGAGTCAGACTCGCAGACAAAGGGTTCGGAAAGAACCAAGAATTCCATTCCCGACATCCCCTTTATGATTACACAACGACTCCGGGTGGGTTTAAAAGTCGGAGGAGCTTCTTACGCTCCACGCAGGCTATTCCAGACAAACCACCAACGGCGAGAAGCAAACTATGGGAAGTACCCACCACCTCCCGTTTCATTAAACCCCAGGAATATCGGCCTCCGGGACATGATCTGCAGTGGTCTGTTTGGGAAGCACTTAACCGATTGCGCACCCAAGTAGGTAGCTGTAAACACAATTTGGCAAAATGGAGAATTAAAGATCCTTCCGATACACAGTGTGAATGCGGTGCTCCCGACCAGACGATGTCCCACTTGCTGGAGTGTCCGAAGTGTCGAAACACCGGCACTTTAGATTAACGTGGCCACATACTGGACCCAAGAAATTTAAACAAGTCGTACCATCGACACGAAAGAAGAAAACCTGTTACGATACAAAAGATACAGTTCTGGGACAGACAGACGAACAGACAGCGTAGTGTGTTCCGTGGCACTCTTTGGGAGCATAACCGAACTGAGAATAAAACCAAAGAAAAGATGTATGGATTGTGTGAGGAATGATATGACAGAAAAAGGAGTAGAATGATGCCGCGATGGCTGACAGGAAAAATTGGAAGACAAAAACGTGTTGCGCAGACTCCAGGCAAAGAAGGCTTAGACAGAGGTGGACCTAACAAGTAGACCCATACATCGCAAGTTATGTTTAAGCCCCGTGTAATAGGGAGCGAGCCTGCCATCAACCGGGCACAAATCCAGACTCCGTGGCTACTACTGAGAAATTGCTTATGGAAAAACTCAATAACACTTTGCCCGACCTGGGAATCGAACACAGGACCTCATAGTTAGCATCTCATGGCTAAGCAGTAAAAGAAAAAAATAAAAATTGTGTTAATGCCTACATATGATAAAATCTCAACTTATACTGTCACATCCGGGATAGCTTCGGTGATTATCCATTATTTTGAGCTCCCGATATTTCGACGCTGTTGCAAACGCCATGATCGCGGGATGACTGGAGAATGCGGGTGGATGGAAAGTAAATTATTAGGTGCAGACAAATCTATCTACCCTCTTTCTTTCCCGCGATCATGGCGCTTGCAACAGCTACGAAATATTGGAAGCACAGAGGATAATCAAGAAGAAAAAGAAGAAGATTTTTTATTTTTTATTTTTTTAAAAAAAACGTCCTAGTGTGGGGTAACCACACTAGGAATTTCTCGTGTTTCGTGGGTGCGTTTACAAACATTTAAACTCACATACACAAACAGCCAGACCCGGAACAACTAGTTGTAGATATCATTATATTATATTATTTCAAATAAAAATCCACATCTGTCCCAACCCCCTAACTCGCGACTGCTCTTGTCTAAAAATTGACAGGTTACAGCATACCAAATATCTAGGTGTCATGATTGACCAGCGCCTGTCCTGGCACATGCACACCGAACTTATTATGAAAAGAGTTAGGAAACTGATATGGACTTTTAAAACACTGCGACATGTGGCCTCAAAGCAACTTCTGAAGCAAGTATACATATCACTGGCCCAATCTATCCTCATGTACTGTCTGTCTTGCTGGGGAGGGACAACAAAAATAATTTTTTTAGAACTTGAGAGGGCGCAGAGAACCTTACTCAAAGTCATGTTCTTTAAACCTTATAGATACCCCACCCACAGCCTCTATATATTATCCGATCTTTTGTCTGTAAGAAAACTCTATTTGCTTCAACTTATACTAAGAAAACACACATCCCTCCCGTATGATCCCTCTAAACCTAAAAGCAGAAGGAGCTACTTAGTCGCTCCAACTGTCAAGGTTAGATCTGCTTTCGCTAAAAGGCAATACTCAAGGCAATCATCTTATCTATACAACTTGATGAATAAAGAATTACGTATATATCCCATGAAACTCCGGGACTGTAAAAAAGTTGTAACCGATTGGCTTAAAACTAAAACCTACGACGATGTTGAGTCTATTGTATCTACTTTACAATAACCAAATTAGTTACACTTGGGTTGTTGTCCGTATGGTTGGTGAAAGTAGACTTGTTTCGCTTCTTTCGATCCCAAGACATTGTCACAAGGCTAACCGCCAACCGGCAACCGACAACCTACTTTTGAACCCACGCTTACACCTACCTATGCTGGCATCGCTATTCGGTCGTACCAGCATTGGTCTCCATCCCATGGTTGGTGTCGGGTTGGAAGTATCTTGTGATATTAATTGTGATAAGTGAACTAAGCATTGTTTATTATAACTCATACACCACACAACCTCACTATTCAATGTTCACACTCGCACCCATACTCACTCATACACTCACACAATCACTTGTGACACACATACCACACGAACACGCGCAATCTGGCCTTTTCTCTGTATAACGCTCATTCATATGCAGAGCTGTTTGTATAATCTTAAGTTACCCCTTTTATTTTTAGTCTTGCATGTTTATATTGTCTACATTTCAATTACATAAAAAAATATAAGTGGAAGTGCGGAGTCTCCTAATACAAGCAATTCCTTGCTTAAAAGGTGACCTCCAATAATATGTATCTAAACGCCCATTGTAATTGAAATAAACATTTTTTTTTTTTTTTTTTTATATCCCGTAAGTGACAGTGCAAGTTAAGTTATAAACCGTGAAAGCCTAAAACAGTGTTTGATAAAATCTCACTCACCCTGCGGTATAGCCTTAAGATTATCTTCTTTCTTATCACCATCCAACTGCGTCCATCTCAGTCCCTTCTTCTTACGTAGCTTAACCTCTATTTTGGATGGGGTGACGACATAGGTGCACATGTTTGGTATCACTTCGTGGGCTAGGTCCAGTTCTAGACTGTATTCTGAGTCTGAATCGGGTATTGAACTGGATAGGGATAGCTGAAATGAAAATATGTAACTTTGGTAAACAAATGCAATTTTGGGTGCGAACCCAGAGAGGCGCTTTACTTGGAGTAATTTCATCACCATGGCTCCCAAACAGTAAAGGAAAACATAAAAACAGATATGAATGTGGCTCTTCTTGAGAAATTCCTGATAGTAATGGACCAATGAATGTGTACAACCTAGGAATCAAACTCAGGCCCTCATACTCAGCAGTTGGGATTTTGATTACTAGACCAACAAAGCAATATGTATCCATAATAAGAATGTTATACTAAGATTTAATGATAAGAAAAATGGTTTAAAAAAACCGGTCAAGTGCGAATCAGACTCGCATGAAGCCTTCCATACCATCATAGAAGGAATAAAACCTATTCATCATAGTAGGAGAGCCCCCTTTAATTTTTAATTAATTTTTTATTATCTGTTGTTACACCGGCAACAGAAATACACATTCTGTGAAAATTTCAACTGTCTACCTTTTACCGACAGACAGCGGAGGCTTAGTAACAGGGTCCCGTAGGTTACCCTTTTGGTACGGAACCCTAAATAAGATAACAGCAATAACTTACACTTCTCTCTCCATAATTGAGTTTTATTTTGTCTTTTGGTGCGTTCTTGACAAGTATCGTGATGACAACCTGTGAGTCCGTTTGATACCAGTCATGTTTTATTTTGTGACGAGGTGGCTGTAAACAAAGATAACATAATTTAGAAACGAGAAATAAGGCCTGGGCACACAACCAAACCAACTAACATAGAAGACTTGGTTTTCACAAAAGTGGAGAGGAGAGTCGTCTAAGGTTCAACTGATCACAGGAGAGACAAGAGATGTGATGTCGATACTTTCCAATGTGAGTGGTCGATTCTCGTTTGTCCCCGCTCTCTGGGCATCACATCTTTGGAGGGAGTCAGGACAAAGAATTCGTGAAATCTTTTAATATAAGATGTACTTCCTTGCCCACTCCAAAGCGTAGATCTCATGGAGAAGAATGAGTAAGAAACTCCATGGACACTATCATTACAATCTGACCAAGTTGGCTCCGTGCCAGTTAAAGAAACAACTTTTATATTCACGCTAAAGTCAATCCTACTAGCTTAAGAACTAAGATTACATTTATTTCTGCAGAATGTTGTAGAAAAGTGCATAAAGCATCAATATGGCAGTTATGATGATGGCCAATGCCAAACATTCTTTTTTTTTTTTATATAACATGGCATCTTCTCATACATGGAATGTATTTAGCATTAACCTTTGGTATGCCAGAATGTGCATGTAATCATCAAGCTTGTTCAGGTTGGTAGTTTTTTTTTTTTTAATTTTAGCTTCAGCATTGACAATACCTCTGTGTCAAACATGAACAAGAATATAGAGGGTGTAAATAGACCCATAACGAAGCCGAAAGGCACTTGTTCTCCCTGTCTTTGTGATATTTTTTTTGTTCTAGACCATACCTGGAAACCTTCTAGTTACAGAGATATTGGCAGTCAAAGTTTCAACTTTTTCACAAGTTTTTTTTTTAAATATATTTTTTTAATGTTAGATTTTTACTGTAAACACCACCATGACCCCTGTACTATTCATTCAATCCATCAGTACCATGCTTTGGGTGTGTTCCATCGAGTCCTACAATAAATTGTGATTTTTTAGAAAAAAAAAAAGTTGTATCCCAGCAATAATTTTTGCATAAAGTTACTTAGTATGATGTACAGAATGCTTGGTTGATGGCTTCATGAAGGGTCTGTTTACACCCTGTATAAAAATAATGCCTTTGGGTAATTTCATGCTTTGTTCCGACTAACATTACCAAGAATTTTGGCATCTTCCGCAGCTAATGTTCCACCTTTTTTTTTTTTTTTTTTTTTTGGATGGGAAATCATCAAATGACCCCCCCCACTCTGGGCGGAGCGGAAGGGAGTGTCAGACTTGTACTGACTAAAACCCATCCATGTTCCTTCTTTGCCCTTTGTGTTCCAGGGCCACGGTATCTCTTTCGAACAGTCCCGCAGCCCTGGCAGGCATCGGCCCATGCGGACCCCTACTTATTTGCTGACATCTCTTTGAGGCGCGCGTGGAACACGAACGCGCCGTCGACACGGCCTGTCGTCATAAGACGGCCGGACGGCGAGCTAGCCCATAACTCACCGTCCACAGGCCCGCGAATGTTCCACCTTTGAGTACATATTTCTTATTAGAATGTATTTTTTAATTAATTAAACTTGTCCTCATTACTCTTTACAGCATAATTAACATTATCATTAAATAGGTAATGTATGCCAGCAATTCTTGGAAATCTGTACTTTTTTGACAATGTTTGTTAATCTGTTTATTTCGCAATTACAAATGGATAAAAGTTGCCATGGTAACATTATTAAATAGTTTATTGAACTAGTTTATAATAAATCATGTAATACTTGTATCCAGGTACTTATTACATTGAATCTTTCTGTTTTGGTTGAGTAGTTTTTGTTTCTAAGCCAGTTATTTTTAAATTTGCAAGTTATTACTTTTTTCTGATTTGGGGGTTTCTAAGAGTTGTCTGTTATAGTAAATATCGATATTAGTGCCAGTAATTTGGCTTTAGGTATACATCAAGTTACATGCAGAAGCTAAAAACCAACAAAGGCAACGATTTGAATCTTTTTGAATAGAAAGTCCCTCAGATTCTAATTTCAAATTTGAGTTTCAGTAAAAGATAAAACCATACCTGGATCGCCGCGTTGTCTTCAGTTTCAGTCATGTTTTCTTCTCCGATGAACGAAAAAAGTAAATGTCCCAGAAATTTTCAAAAATATTTATTTTTACACCGACACACAATTCAGCAGATTTTTCTAGACTGATGGTGCGTTAAGAATGTGCGTTCTTATTACATCAATCGGAATGTTTGATCAAATTCCTGAGAAACATTAGTAGAATTGTTTTTTTGTTTTTCTTTAAAGTTATTAATTTTTATAAAAATGTTTGAATTAAGTATTACTGATACACAAACTAGTAAATAAATTCCAAAATTTATAATTTTGTTGCAAGTTGAAGCTTTGATGTCTTTTGGTTCTAGTTTTTGAACATCATTGTGATGTCAGTCCATTACAAGCATAATTCTATTTAAAAAAATTGCCCTTGTAATGATTCAATATTCTGTTGTAAAAATCCCAAGTTATTTTCATATTTTTTTGTTTGTTTGGAAGTTAGCTCTACTTATCGTGAAATAATAGAATGAAATTGATGATTGAAATGATTGCAAACTCAAATTCATTGAACTAAACGTAAACGTTAGTGCCTAGGTAAAAAAATGTCAAAACAGTGAAATTGTCAAATAAATGTCATTTTGTAATTTGTGATTTAGAGAAGCGGTATCGCAGAAATTATTGTATGGTTGATTATTTTACCGACAGTAACTTTAAATTACCAAAAAACTCTTTGCCGAACCTATCTTTTAGGTCGTATGATGCGGGTAAGCAGTACTTAAAATTACAGGTTATGTACGTTAGTGCATTCAGTTTAATATTTACATAATATATTCAATATAAGTACATGTCTTATCAATAAGACAATAAAACTTGGCAAGGTCAAGCATTATAAATATAAGTTTCACTTGTAAACAACAATTTCTGACACTTTCCAATAGCAAAATACAAAGCAGAATATTTTTATTTATTTTAAATCATGATTTAAATACTTTTAATTTAATTTTAATTTCAGTGTATGGATCAAGTTATCTAAATTAAATTAATTTTATTTTTATTTATTTAAATACAACAGGTGCATTCAAAACAAACAGGTGTAAAAAGACTCAATTATCGAGCCGTTATTATACTCATTTTGTACATCAAACTAAATACACATTAATTAAAAATAATAAATAAAGTACCATAAACCATTCACTAATCCAGACTATAAAATCCTAACAGCTACTCAGAAATTCCATATGAAAAACCCAAAAACACTTTTTTCATTTATTTTTTAGAATTGGCACATAAACCTACTAAGAACAGTGACGCGTTTAGATTTCTTTCGCCAAGCAAGTAACCGCAGCATGTCCGATATTAAGAAGATAGCCGTATGTCAGATGACTTCCGTTGCTGACAAGGCAGCCAACATGGAGGTAGTCAGCAGTTTAATCAGTAAAGCTGTCAAAGAGGATGTGCAGGTATGTTTAGACACAAAATCAAAATATCAAAATATTTTATTACATACTTATAAAACGTCGAGAAAAGGTGCGTGGTTCAGGTTGGTCATTTCCTATGTAGAAAAACCTGCACGAGCTCCATGGTTACTCCTTTAAAGTTATTTGGTTTTACAATATTATTATGTTACAGCATTCATGCTTAAGTATGGGAGGACAGCGTAGGCCCCACAATAAGTCCCCACAGAAAAACTGAATTATTCTATGTCTTGTTTCTACATTACATCACGCCTGTAATCCACGAAGGGTTAGGCAGAGGTGAACCTAATAGTACATCCACATTTTGCCAGTTTAAGTCCCATGTAATAGATATTTTTTACATAAAAGCAGGTTACTGATATTTGTCACAATACATAAGCATCCAACTACTGTGCTGGTCTCGTGGCCAGTTATTTTATAACTATACATACCCTGCGGTTTCACTTGCTCTCTCTTTTCGCTCAGCTCCTTAGTGTTGTAGCGTGATGTAAAATAACTTATAACTTTTCTGAAGAATAGGCTATCAATTGCAAAAAGAATTTTTCAATTCGGGCTGGTATTTCCAGAGATTAGTGTGTTCAAACAAACTCTTCAGCTAAATACATTAGTAATGATTTTACTCATCATCTGCCTAGCCTATTCCCAGCTAAGTTGGGGTCGGCTTCCAGTCTACCTGGAAGCAGCTGAATACCAGTATTTTACACGGAGCGACTGCCTATCTGACCTCCGCTACCCAATTAGTACAGGGTAATACGACACTCCTTGAGTCAGACTTTCAGGCCACTGTTCCGTACATTTTGACCGTGTAGGTATTGCACTTTTGTAGGAAACAGCTGTTTTTTTTTTAATAATTGATGTAAAGTTTCTATGTAGGGACTCAGAATGATGTACTAAATATGTGGTAACCGTTTTCGCGTTAGTGTCCCTTCTACCCCGTCTGTATAGAATATGTACAGAATTTACTGTAAATACATATCTTTTTCAGATGCTATTCTTCCCGGAAGCCTGTGATTATCTTTGTGACAATAAGAATGACACATTCAACTCTGCTGAGCCAATCATAGGGGGCGCTACTGTAGGTAGCTACAAGAAACTGGCAGCTGAGCACAACGTCTGGCTGTCTATGGGTGGCGTTCATGAAAAGGTTTGTTTTCTTTTTGTAAATAGTTGGAAATGAAGTCGCCTGGCTGTGTCTTAAAAAGGCTTTCAAATTGTGGCGTTAGGTACAGTCAGCCCCAAAAATATGTAAACACGGACTAGGAACCATTTCATTGTCTACAACCATTATTCCATAATTGTGTCTACAATGTCAAGCTACAAAACATAGTAAACAATTCATTTCACCAAAACCCCCTACACAGGCCGGATACAACATCGCAAGAGGGGTGGGTTTTAAGCACCCCGTTACAATGCGACAGGTATCGTTCAGTGCTATGTAAACTTCTCTAGCGTGGGCCGATGGTGTTACACTGAGCTGCGAACTCCCCAGCAGAAAAAGAAAGACATAGGCTGGAAGTGCAGAGAACTTGTGGTGATGCTCCCCAGCTGGTGCATATGCGGCGGAGAAGAACGTTATTTCTAGTCCCTGACTTTTTGTTTAGTTTTAAGGCAGTGGAACTTATAAGTCAGAGATCTATCTATGGTGACGCCCAGGTAGCGTGGTTGAGGGCAATGCTCCACGTCAACGCCCCGCCACGAGACACTGAGAGCTCTGTTTGCCTGACGGTTGCGGAAATGGAAAGCACAGGACTAGGTCTTGGATGGATTTGGCCGTAGGGCATTTTCATCGTAGAATTTCCCTAGTGTTTCCAGAGCTTCCGTCAGTTTTTCTTCAGCCTCTTCGAATGTAAGTGTCTGTACATAATAATGTAAACACTGTATGTCCAAAACAGGGTAATCTATATAAATCTCGAAAATAGGGAAACAACAAACATTCAATACGAGATAAACAAATCTAAAAGGCTGTTAAAAATGAGTATTTAATTGAAAATGCGGTATCATAGACTATCTATTTACTCTCACGCGTCAGACTGACATAATTTATTAATTGTCATCACAACGATCATATCTTAAGGTAGTGACTCACTGCATGGGAGCATTAACGTGTTACAGTTTTTGATTCGATGCGAGCGAGCGAGCGTTACATCAGTGAACTTGTATTGCAAACATTATTTCTAACAGTACAGCTGTTTGTGCGAAAAACCGATCGACAACTAACAATGTCGATACAACTGAATCGATGACTGAAACGAACGTTTACAGTTCGAGCGAATGCTCTTTGATCAACCAATCAAGCTGGCGCGGTATTGTAACGCAAAGTTCAAAAGATTATTTGTTTCATTGTTTATAACAAGCGAATGCACCCGGTGAGTGACCACCTTTAAAGGGCAAAGTATCATTCGTTAGTTTATAAATATTAATGTATATCAACTTCAAAAAAAAAAAAAAAAAACAAATGACACGTCACTGACGTCATGCATGAAATGAAAAGGACAGAAATAAAGTTATTGTTCTTCTATCAAACGAAGTTCAAGACATGTCAATCGTTGCAAGTCGTATGACATTGTCAGTCTGTGTACGTTGTTTTTATAAGGTGTTATTACAAGCAGAGATACGGCGAAGCGTCACCGTTATATGGTTGAAGTTCCACGGACGCGAACAAAGCGCTATGCTTCCACATTTATTGTGCGAACCGCTAGTCTGTGGAATTCACTGCCGGCTTTTCTGTTTCCCGATCATTATAAACTAGATCTCTTCAAAGTTCGACTTAATCGGTTTCGTCTAGGCAAGCGTGCTCCACCCTAGGCCGCATCATCGCTTCACATCGGGCGTGTTGCGGCCAAATACAAGCCTTTAAGCCTTAGCATGAAAAAATACTGATAGTTTTGTCATAAAAGATAATAGTGGCAATATGATATTAAAATTAGACAGGACTAAAACATAAGCATGGCGAAATGTGGGCGATCTACAGGCACACCTCTGACTAACACTGGTGAAGCAAGCGTGAAGTTATGTTCAATATCATATAATATAGGGTGCAAGGGACAAACTGACAGGGTGCATTCAGCTCCTTATTTTGAATCGTATTCAACCGGAATTTTCCTCGGGAAAATTGTATTTATAATGTTATTTTTTTCAGTTGTTATTCCTTTATTTCAATGTAAAATTACATTCCCTGTACGCAGAACTCCATTTATGTAAATAATACGTCTAAAATAAAAAATCCAACAATGGATGTTGAAATACTCTAACGAACGACGCGTGAAATCAGCTGTTCATTTCCTGCCTAACTAGAGAGTTCATCGAACTCGTCGTCACGCTTGCCGTTCGCTACGTGTATACATTGCGTATGAGGAAATAAAACAAGTCAAATTTATTGGATACCCATAACATTCCTGAAATACTTTCTTGTACCGGTCATCTTAGTATGATATACTGAATTCACCCCATCAGTTTGTGGAGGGCTGTCCCTTACACCCTGTATAATATAATCTTTATAATCAAAAAACCAAATACAATTTGTCCATCTCAATCAAAACATAAAAACGCCATTATATGAAGTACAACGCTATGTATTATTTGAGACAGAGTGAACGTTTTTGTCTGTACCAGTATAAACTGTGTTACAGACACAAGACAATAAAAGGGACGACAGTCAGTATAGCTAGCAGTAGCGAAGGGTCAATTTTTGTAAGAGGTAAGCTGGAGTACATATCTTTAATGTGATTATATTATTTGTCTATAGAATACTGACTGTGCCATTTTTCAAAGGGAAGCCGGTAGGAATCGAGTTCTATGGAACCTTCGCCACTGATAGCTAGCTGCAGTCCATTATTGGTTTTATTGACATCTGGATTAAATTAAAACCCCATGTTATCACTGTTTAATTCTTATCAGTTTTGGTACATTAACATGTATCATTGAAATGATAACGTTATTGATAAGAAGGTTTATTGTACTTCTACATGTTTTAACATAAATAAATTTTCTTTATATAATGTGTTTATTGTTTATGTATCCTTGGATACACACAAACTTGGTAAACAGTAAAACTCTAACTTAAATTGAGTTGCTCTGAAAAGAGAAACAACATTTAAAGCTATTGTTTCACCAGTTCTTAATCAGTATTATTTAAACATTCATATTTCAATCTAATTTTCATATCCTAATTCGCATGCGGTATTCAATACGTCAATCTGACAGACAGCTCAGAAACGACCAAGTTCACTCACAGATAACTTATACATCAAAGTTATTACGCGGCAAATTCAAACATACTTAAATGAAGTGTCAAGCATTTTGTTTACATAATAAACTTCTAAGCCGAAAATGTTCTGTGTCAAGTTTTTAGACTTATGTATCCTGCTTATCCGTACGAAGTTTCATTAAAATCGGTTCAGTCATTTCGAAACAAAATCACTTGAAATTTTGTATGAAATGCCGTAAGACGTTAACGCTCTTAATAAAATTCTACTTTCATGCCTCGTTTGCCACACCCAACACGCCTTTTATAATATTACAGGACTTTTACAATCGCCGCCGCTCGGGTCGATCTTTATGTTAAGCTGTGCTTACCTAGGTTGGTCTGTGGATGGGTGACCGGGCGGTGACCCATCATTACATACTGAGTTTCCTCCGTGCCTCGGAAAGCACGTTAAGCCGTTGGTCCCGGCTGTCATTTATAGATCTTTGACAGTCGTTAGTAAGTCAGTGGCCCAAAAAGTCTGACAGTCTTACCAAGTGGTATCGTATTACCCAGTACTAACTGGGTTGTGGAAGTCAGATAGGCAGTCGCTCCATGTAAAATACTGGTATTCAGCTGCATCCGGCTAGACGGGTAGCCGACCCCAATATAGTTGGGAAAAGGCTTGTCAGATGATGACAGGTTTTTACAATAGTTAAGTTTCTTTTGCGATCTCCACTTCCCATAAAAGTTGTCTTGATTAAATAAAATAAATTATAACTTCATAATTTATTTATTTTTCAGGACAAAGAATTCCCCTCAAAAATCTGCAACACACACATAATCATAGACAATAAAGGTAACATAGTGCAGACTTACCGGAAGCTGCATCTGTTCGACGTTGAGATACCGGAGCGAAACATCCGTTTGAAAGAGAGCGATTTCTGTGAGCCGGGCAAACATCTTGTGGCGCCGGTTGATACTCCGATTGGGAAAGTTGGTGAGTATTCTCTTTCTATACTAATAAAAAGTCTGACAACCAGTCTTACCAAGGGGTATCGTATTACCCAGTACTAACTGGGTTGTGGAGGTCAGATAGACAGTCGCTCCATGTAAAATACTGGTATTCAGCTGCATCCGGTTAGACTGGAAGCCGACCAATAATATAATAATAATAACTAATAACATAGTGGTGATAGACCGATCAGCGCGCCGCGTAATGATAGCCGATGTTACCATCCCGCTTGACGAGAACCTCGTGAAAGCTGAGAAAGAGAAACAAATAAAATATCTTGACTTGGCACATGAGGTTGTCGACATGTGGAATGTGAACTCGGCTATCATTGTGCAGATTGTCGTGACGGCCAATGGCCTTATTGCCAAGAGCCTCGACGACCATCTTTTGAGGCTCGCCTTAGGTGGTTGGATCAAGGGCCTGATTCAGAAGGCAGTACTCCTCGATACGGCTCGCATTGTGAGGAGGTTCCTGTCTCTGGAGCCCAAACCACCGGTAGCTTGGACCCTGCCCCCGACACCGGCGGACCACTATTTTTTATATTTTTAAATGATTTTTTTTAAGAAATATGTAAAATAAGTATAAAAAATGAATAAAGGAAATAACTAATAATATTGCTATTATAGAGATTAAGTTTGGAGGGGAGCTACATTATGTGCTAACTCAGTGGCCAACACCAGTAGCTGTGCTCTAATAGAACGGTCCGATAGCATAAAATACCTTGGTGTTATATTAGACTATCTTAAAAACAGATTAACTCAGCTGTGATATGAGTCAAAAGATTAATCTTTTGACTCAAATCACAGCTAGTAGCATAGTTTATAATCTGGTTAAACACATAGGATACTTTTTATCCCGGTAGTACGATCCCGTGGGACATTACCGAACTACACGCGGGCGAAGCCGCGGGCATAAGCTAGTTTAAAATAAGTTTTTTTTTTTAAACAGATTAACTCAGCTGTGGTTTGAGTCAAAAGATTGATTGACGGCACGGTTGGCGCGGTGGCTAAGCGATTGGCTGTTGCGCTGCGTGTCGCGGGTTCGATTCCCGCACGGAACAAATATTTGTATGGCCTACAGGTAGTTGTTCCGGGTCTGGCTGTTTGTGTATGTGAGTTTAAATGTTTGTAAACGCACCCACGATACAGGAGAAATTCCTAGTGTGGGGCAACGATTTTTTTTAAAAAAAAAGGGAAGTTTGATTTGCTTTTCAAAATGTCTTTTAAAAAAAAAAGATAATTGAAAATTTCTGTTTCTATTGAAAATTTAAAATCGGTCTAATGTAAGGTAACAGAAGTTTCATTAAAATCGGTTCAGTGATTTCGAAAAAAAACCACTTGAAAGTTTGTATGTAATGCTGTAAGACGTTAGTTAACGCTCTTTATTACACAGGTCTCGCGATATGCTACGACATGCGTTTCCCAGAGCTGAGCACATCCCTCAACATAATGAAAGCAGAAATACTGACGTTTCCATCAGCGTTCACACAACACACGGGGGCGGCTCATTGGCATGTACTACTCAGGTAATAATATTCTTGTACTAGCCTATACCCGCGGCTACGCCCGCATTTATCTCGGTCCCGTTCATTTTGTCCGTTACATAGATACGTGGATACATAGAGATACCAAGCTAATAAAAGTGTGTAAAAAAGTTTACAAATGTCTTTCAAGAACTTTTTCAAAAGACGTAGTTTTTTTGCTTCTTTTTTGTGTAGATATATATTATTAACTTATTTATTAATAGCTGTGTCCGTGGCTTCGCTCACGCGACCACGTATTCTGTAGTCATTGTCAAAGTTTATAAACGAAAAATATAGATGCAACTTATGATCTATCCTGGGTCCCAACGGTTAAGGGCATTACATTGCTCAAATCCCAAAAACAGCGTATGTTTAAAGAAATATACAGTCAAGTTAAATTAGCTGGCGATCCCCATTATGTATGTGAAGTTTAGCTATCTAAATTTGAGCTTGTAAACCTCAATCATAAATGTCATCATCAGACCTTCAGAATGTGAAATGTAGAAGCACCCGTGCTCAATTAGATAAAAGTTGAAAGCTACGTCATTCTAACTATTTCTGTTACGGAGAACCGATAAGCACTTACTTGGTTATCATCAGACTTTCAGAACGTATCAAGTAGGGGTACCCGTGCTCAATAAAATAACTGATGAAAGCTAGCTCATTAGTCAAACTGCACAATTTATCTCAAAATAAATAATAGGTCTTTACCTATGTAATTGGAGATTTAATAACCAGCATTTTCAGATTTAATTATCTGTGGATTGGCGCGCAATTCGAAATTCAAATACATTTTATTCGAAAGCCGTGTTCTTTTAATTTCAAATTCAGTCATTTGTTTTTAGATAGTTTTTTGTTTTTGTGAAATTGTGGTAGTTTTTGGCGTCATGGATAAACTGAAAATTCGTACAATTTTAGAATATGAGTTCCTACGTGGACATACCGCTGCGCAAACAGCACGAAACATTAACGACGTGTACGGGCCTAACACTGCCTGCATAAACACGGTCCATTATTAGTTCAATCGTTTTAAATCTGGAAATTTTGAGTTGAAGAATGAGCCTCGCGGTCGGCCGGTAACCATTGTCGACAACGACGAATTGAAGGCGGTAGTGGAAACGGATCCAACTCAAGCTACGGCTGAGCTTGCTGCGGGCCTTGGAGTTAGTGTCAAAACGACATTGAAGCACTTGCGTCAAATCGGAAAGATAAAAAAGCTAGATAAGCTAAAATAAAAAAAAAATAAAAAAAATGCTTTTAAAATTTTCATACAAATCTCCAATTTCATAGGTAAAGACCTAATATAAATTATGATATAGGTACTCCTAGAGGGACAAAATGTATTCAGGTATCTCAGAGAACGAATAAATGAGGCAAAAACGATGTCAACAGTGCGAGACATCTGTGTTCTTGTTTTATCTTTATTGTAGTAATGGTCGTTTGACAGTAGGACCAAATAAACAAAAACCAGTACAGGGGTCAAATCATCAAGGTCATCCATCCATTTTAATGGCATTAAAAACAAAACAAAAAAAATCTAAGATTGATTTTTTAACGCATCATTCATTGTGCACTTTGGTCGAATTTCATTCTATTTATGTTACTTTGGCTAAGTAATAACAGCCGCTCGGATCGATATTTAGGTTAAGCCGCGCTTGCCTAGGTTGGTCTGTGGATGGGTGACCACCCATTACATACCAAGCTTCCTCCTTGCCTCGGAAAGCACGTTAAGCTGTTGGTCCCGGGTGTCATTTGTAGATCTTTGACAGTGGTTAGACTACCAGTGGCCCAGTCTGACGACCAGTCTTACCAAGGGGTATCGTATTACCCAGTACTAACTGGGTTGTGGAGGTCGGATAGGCAGTCGCTCCATGTAAAATACTGGTATTCAGCTGCATCCGGTTAGACTGGAAGCCGACCCCAACATAGTTGGGAAAAGGCTAGGCAGATGATGATTATGTTACTTAAAGTTTTTGGAAAGATTTAAGTTGTAAATCTGTAATATTCTATCCATGGTGATACAAAGTAGGTATGTACTCCCATGGTTGTAGCAGCTCAATGTCAAAACGGGGCTCCCGACCAGAGCATGGCCGACCATGCGGGAGTGTCCAAAGTGTCCCTACACCTACGTTTTAGAGGGCTCACTGACACGCGATGAACGTAGCAATCTGGGTGTTAATAATTTGATAATTTATTATATTTTGTATTATTTTTATATCTTGTTAATTTAACCTCATCATCATCATTTCAGCCGAAAGACGTCCACTGCTGGAGATAGGCCTCCCCCAAGTGTCGCCACATTGACCGATCCCGTGCGTCTCGCATCCAGCGGATCCCCGCAACCTTTACCAGGTCATCGGTCCACCTAGTGGGAGGCCGTCCACGGCAACGTCTTCCAGTTCACGGTCGCCACTCCAGAAGTTTCCGGCCCCATCGGCCATCAATAATATGCCCTGCCCACTGCCACTTAAGTTAAACGTTAGTTTTAATTTAACCTGCGCGAAATAAATTTATTTTCTGTCTTTCTGATCCTCAGAGCCAGAGCAATAGAAAATCAATGCTACGTCATAGCAGCAGCTCAATCGGGGACCCACAACGCCAAACGGAAGTCCTACGGCCACGCGGTCTGCATAGACCCGTGGGGCGAAGTCCTAGCTGACTGCGAGCTGGAGTCCCCCTGTTATAAAGTGGTGGAGATCAGCGAGGAGAAGCTCCAAGCTGTGAGGAAGAATATGCCTGTTTTTCAGCATAGGAGGTAGGTAACTTGATTTAGTTTTGTATTAGTAGTAACTCTTCAACATTTGCTAGCCTTTTCCCAAATTTGTTGGGGTCGGCTTCGAGTTTAACCGAATGCAGCTGAATACCAGGGATGTTATGGAGCTCCGTAACCGTAACCGAAACTATCGGATATCCGAAATAAAATATATCCGTAACCGTATCCGTTTCACAAGTTTCGGATAGTTTTGTATAAGGGCGGAGTCTAAATAAAACGACATGTTTCGACTGGTTTTTGTTTCACCGCTCGCGCACAACGTTTGTTTGTTATTTCTAGTCATAACAGAACCTCTTTCATAACTAGTTAGTTTTTTATTTAAGAGTTGATACTTAATTTAAGAAAGTATTAAATTGATGGGCTGCGGGACTGTTCGAAAGAGATACCGTGGCCCTGGAACACAAAGGGCATAGAAGGAACATGGATGGGTTTTAGTCAGTACAAGTCTGACACTCCCTTCCGCTCCGCCCAGAGTGGAGGGTCCTTTGACGATATCCAGTTCGAAAAAAAAAAAAAAAGTATTAAATTGATTTCTATAAACAAAATGCGACCAAAGTCGAGTTTAATTTGGACATTTTTTTGCCAGATTGAAGTAAAATTTTTACTTCAATCTAATATCCGTAACCGAAACTATCCGAAACTAACGGATAATCCGAAATAATTAGATATCCATATCCGTATCCAGATCAGAAATATCATATCCATAACATCTCTGCGAATACCAATATTTTACATGGAGCATGGTAAAATTCTTGAGTGGAGACCTCGAATCAGCAAGCGTAAGATGAGCAGGCTCGGTGGAGCGACGATCTCGGCATGGTAGCAGCTGTATGAGAGTTACCAAGAATCCAGTTGAGTGGGAATTTGAGAGGCTAGGTCCAGCAGTGGACTGCTGTAGGCTGATGATGATTATAAGGAGTGACTGCCTATCCACAACCGAGATACGGAAATGTAAGCACAACAAGCCCCACAATGCTTAAAGCAAGACCTGCGGCCACGCGGTCTGCATAGACCCGTGGGGCGAAGTCCTAGCTGACTGCGAGGTGGAGTCCCCGTGTTATAAAGTGGTGGAGATCAGCGAGGAAAAGTTCTAAGATTTGAGGAAGAATATGCCTGTTGTTCAGCATAAGAAGCTGGTCTTTAAGCTTAAGATATTTTAGCACATTATAACATCACGCCTGTTATCCTCGAAGTGTTAGGCAGAGGTGTACCTAATAGAACACCTACATTCCGCTAGTTAGGTTTAAGTCCCATATAGGGGGCGAGTCTATTTCCAACAACCAGATATAAATCCAGACTCCGTGGCTGCTACTAAGAAATTCCTGACAGAAAGACCCAATGTGACTGCTCGACCCGGGAATCGAACCCAGGACTTCACGACATTTTCCTCATTCCTTCGCATCACATGTCCATACCACGGCAACCGGTTACCACACAACTTTTCAGTCACCGGCGCCACTTTCAGACTTCCTCTTATGTAATCATTTCTTATGTATAATAAACTACCTATGTAAGTAATCCTACTTATATATTAATACTAGCTTTTGCCCGCGATTTCGCCCGCGTGGATGTCGAAAAATATCCGATTACTTACCTTCATCCCCTTTTTTAACCCCTTAGGGGTAGAGTTATCAAAAACGCTGAGACACGTATTAATTAATTTTCAATTGTCAGCCTAAACACAAAATTTGAAGATCTTAACTTCATAACTGACGGACTTTTACACAAACTTCCATCCCCTATTTTACCCCTTTAGGGGTGGAATTCTCAAAAATCCTTTCTTAGTGGATACTTACTCTTCACAAAAAACACATCCTTCAAGTTTCTTGTCTCTAGGACCAGCGGTTTGGGCTGTGTGTTGATATATCACCCAGTCAGTCAGTCAGTCAAGTCAGTTTATCATTTTATATATATAGATAGATAGAAGATTATAAATGCGAAAGTTTGTGAGGATGGATGGATGGATGTTTGTAACTCTTTCACGCAAAAACTACTGACCGGATTTGGATAAAATTTGGCACATAAATAGTTTATAACCTGGTTTAACACATAGGATACTTTTTATCCCGGTAGTACGATCCTGTGGGACATTACCGAACTACACGCGGGCAAAGCCGCGGGAGTATGCTAGTTTAAAATAAGTTTTTTTTTGTTTTTCAGACCTAAAGTATACTCCCTATACTGTTTAAGTGTCCGCAAGGATCTTCTGCCTGTCCACAAAGAGCCGTCCGGACAACCCGCGGACTGTCCGCCCGCATCGGACACCGACACACTCGCAGCTAGTCCGGACGAGCCGCAATACGTTTTCGGACACGTCAAAGTCCCTGAATCGTGTGTTTTCTTCAAATCGAAACTGACTTATGCTTTTGTTAATTTGAGGTGAGTGAATATAGGTCTTTAAGTCGTAAATTTAAGGTTAAATTTTCTATAAATTGACTTGCGTGTTAGTCCGGGCGAAACGTACTACACTTAAGGTGAGTAAGGGAATTTGGAGCATATGTTGTGAAATATAAAGCCGATTTTTCAGTAAAAAAAATAGTGCTTGAAGATAGTGTACTTTAAGTCGGAGTTTTCTTAATTTGAGGTGAGTAAAAGAATTTGGAACTTGTCGTAAGAGAAATAAGGTTCATTTTCCCGTAAAAAAATCGAAAGTGAACCGCAAAATACTTTCGGACACGTCAAAGTACCTGAAACTTATGTTTTCTTCAAGTCGAAGCTGACTTATGGTTTTATTGAGATGAGTAAAAGAATAAGGGTCTTACGAAAGACGAAATAAAGTCTATATTTCTGAAAATGTTTTAATGAGAACTCTTAATATGGTTATGGAAAATGTTATCTTATTGCTTGAGCGATGAGATTGATATTTAATTTTATTTGTGTGTCACAAGTTCACAATGTATTTACTTTAATTCTATGGGTGTACTAATACACCGTGTTCTTCACGTTATCCATAAACTTTGGCAAACGCTTCTATAGCTTTTACAAATCAAATCTTGCAAAGGAAGTAGTACTTAAAAAGGCTGCGTTACAAAGAAATTAAATTATTTAATTTAATGAAATTTAATTGAGCTATGCAGTAAGAAAGGGTCTTAATAAAATGCTATTTGCATTTCATTTGCACGTACGAGAGGAACCCGAGAGTAAAAAAAAATAAATAAGAATTCATTAATGTGTCCATAATGAAAAATGCTTATTACCGTGGTCTGAACATCTGGTCGAAGTTTGTGAATATCGTCCGGAACATGGTGTATAATATCAAATTGTCACATTTTCTTAATTTTTTTATTTACCGTTATAAAGTCGAAAATAAATGAACAAAGCTCGATTCCGCGAGCTCATTTTATTTTCAACTTTATTTCGACACTTCTAAGAATGAAATTTCTTAGACACCGTAATTATCGTCTATGTTTGTGATTGAAGTCCAAAAAAACTTCATAATTCATTTTCTACCTTTTTCAAACTGACAAAAAGTTCATATTTCACTATGAACTCCAAAATAACCTCTATCTAATCTATTTATTTACAGATGTGTCATACCAGGACACGTTTTAGTAGCTCCAATCAGAATAGCGGAAAGAAATAGAGATTTGACTGAAGAAGAGGCATCCGACTTCTATAAGACGATACGAATTGTACAAAGGGTAAGTGACTACATAATAACAGCCGCTCGGGTCGATTAAACCGTGCTTGCCTAGGTTGGTCTGTGGATGGGTGACCGCCCATTACACACCAAGCTTCCTCCGTGCCTCGGAAAGCACGTCAAGCCGTCCCGGCTGTCATTTATAGATCTTTGACAGTCGTTAGTGCCAGTGGCCCAGTTTGACGACCAGTCTTACCAAGGGTTAACGTATTACCTAGTACTAACTGAGTTGTGGAGGTCAGATGGGCAGTCGCTCCATGTAAAAAAATGGTATTGATCTGCATCTGGTCAGACTGGAAGCCGACCCCAACATAGTTGGGAAAAGGCTACGCAGATGATGACTGCATTTTCAACTCTCAGTATTGAGCCGAGCATTGAAAATTCAATGAAGCGTATTCCAGCGTGTTAAAAACTGTTGGATTGTAAACTTTGTGCGGTGAGCAGTGCGTTCAAAATTCAGTGTCGAATACTTCTCTATTTTGAGTTTTGAGATTTAGTTTCTGAAGCTTATGTTGGTATCTTATGTTACAGTTAATGGAAACGGTTCACGACGCACAGTCTTGTACAGTGACAATACAAGATGGACGGGAAGCTGGTCAAACTGTCAAGGTAATTTATTAATACAGGGTGTAAGGGACAGCCCTCCACAAACTGATGGGGTGAATTCAGTATATCATACTAAGATGACCGGTACAAGAAATTATTTCAGGAATGTTATGGGAATCCAATAAATTTGATTAGTTTTATTTCCTCATACGCAATGTATACACGTAGCGAACGGCAAGCGCGACGACCAGTTCGATAAACTCTGTAGCTAGGCAGGCAGTGAACAGCTGATTTCACGCGTTGTTGGTTAGAGTTTTTCCACATTCATTTTTGGATTTTATAAATAACTAAATAGGCTCATCTCTTTGTGTGTGGTAACTCAACAATATTGGCGAAATGGGGGGTGTATTATGGAAATAAATAGACTATTCTTATTATTCTCCTTTATTCATTTTTATACATATAATTTACATTTTTAAATATTTCTATACAAAGTAATATAAAAAAACATTTAAAATTATAAAAAATAGTAGCCCACTGGTATCGGGAACAGGGTCCGAAATACCGGTGGTCAGGGCTCTTGAGAGAGGAACCTCCTAACGATACGCGCCGTGTCCAGAAGTACTGCTTTCTGAATCAAGCCCTTGATCCAGCTGCCAAGCGAGAGCCTCCTCAGATGTTTGTCGAGGCTATTGGCTATTAAGCCATTGGCCGACACGACTATCGGCACAATGACTGCTGTATTCACGTCCCACATGTCGACAACCTCGCGAGCCAGATCTAGATATTTGAATTGTTTATCTTTCTCTGCTTTCACGAGGTTCTCGTCATGCGGAACCGTTATATCAACAATCATTGCGCGACGCTCCAATCGATCTATCACCACAATGTCAGGTTTATTGGCAACAATAGTCCTGTCAGTGATGATAGATCGATCCCAATACAACGTGATATTACCATTATCGAGATCTGGGTCGGGCGCATACTTATAGTATGGTACTTCTGATTCCACGAGGTTGTACTTCAAAGCAAGTTGCTGGTGGATAATCCTGGCAACGAGGTTGTGTCTATGCAAGTACTCTCCGTTAGCCAGACGAGAACACCCAGAAATAATGTGTCTGATCGATTCTCCCGGACGGTGGCATGCCCGACATATGTCAACCGTGCCATCCTTCACAATGTATTTCCGGTAGTTATTCGCCATCATAACTTCGTCCATTATTGCACAGACAAAACCTTCGGTTTCCCCGAATAGGTCACCGAAACGCAGCCAAGATACGGACGCTAAGAAGTCTACATCGGGTCCATCTAGGGCCCGGTAAAAGCGTCCGTGAAGCTCCTTGCCCTGCCATACCTCCTTGCGATCATTAGTGTCTAATACTCTAGGTTTGCGCCAGTTCTCGTTAGCCAGAGAGAGCGGGGTGAGGCCCTTGTCCGCTGAGACCACATCTCGGTGCATCCCCTCGTCGACTTCTAGGAAGTATTCCCTGAGGCTGCATATCTCACGGTTGTGCAGGGTCTTAGCATTTAAGAAGCCACGACCCCCGCACTTCCGCGGGATATACAGTCTCATCACCGACGACCGCGGGTGATGCATTCGATTTGCGGTCAGCAGTGCGCGGACCCTCCTATCCAGGGCATCAAGTTCCGTCTGAGTCCATTTGAGTATGCTGAAAGAATACATCAAAACCGGCATGACCCAACCATTGAAGGCGCGCACCTTGTTTCCACCTGACAAAAGACTGCTTAGTACTTTATTCAGGCGACCAAAGAAGCGGTCCCTCAATGATTGTTTCATGTCGGCAGTATTGATACCTAATGCTTCCGACATACCCAAATACTTGTAGGTTTCTGTTGAGGAGAGGGATCTAAGGTGTATGGAATCCGAGAGTTGAGTTCCCACGGATTCCATAATCTCCCCTCGCTTCACATGCATGACTGCACATTTGTCCACACCAAATTCCATCCTGATGGCGCTACTGAAAGTTTCCGTTACCTTCAGTAGCTTCATCAGTTGCAAGTTGTTGGGAGCAAAGAGTTTCAGATCATCCATGTAAAGAAGGTGAGATATGACCTGACCACCTCTCCTCAACCGATAGCCTAGACCTGAACCCTCCAACAGTGTGCTGAGAGGGTTCAAGGCTAAACAAAACCACAATGGACTCAGACTATCACCCTGGAATATACCGCGGTCAATCTTTATCGGTTCGCTGTTCCCCTGGATCTGTCGACATCCTGGATAGCGAAGGACCGTTCTCCAGTGCCCCATACATGACATCAGGAAGGTACGCAGAGTTGCATCAACTTTATACAACTCCAGCACCTTCATGAGCCATGTATGAGGCACAGAATCATAGGCCTTCTTGTAATCTATCCAACATGTAGACAGATCCCTTCGGGAGCGGCGAACCTGTTGGCTAATGGCCATATCAATAAGGAGCAGCTCCTTAGTACCGCGGGACCCATTCCTACATCCATTCTGAGAGGCAGACATGATAGAATTACTATCAATATGATGGTTGATTTTAGCTCTCAAAATGGATGTAAGAACTTTATAGACCGTTGGTAAACAAGTGATTGGTCTATAATTTTTGGGTTCCGCAGTACTACCTGATTTATGGAGCAGGTGGGTAATTCCTGTCGTCAAGAACTGGGGCAGCGACCCTGACTCTAAGGTTGACTGAAACTGGGATGCCAAGCGAACATGTGATCTCTGGAACCATTTAATCCAGAAGTTGTGCAGTCCATCCGGCCCTGGAGATTTCCAGTTAGGCAACGGACGGACTGCACGAGCTACATCTTGGGGGCTGATGATAATTGCCCCCGTTTCAGGTATCGGATCACACGCTCGTTCAACCTCCCGGGTCCAATCACCCTCAGTGTGACTGACATGCACCGACCAGATGTTGCGCCAGAACGAACACATGGCGTCATCATCTGGTAGACGCGTATCAGTCACACCTTGGTCCGGTCGTTCCCAAGCCCTATATAATACCCACCTTTCATCACTTAGGAATGTGCGATTCTGAGTGTAACGCTCCACTCGCCGCTTGTACCGACGAATACGGCTTGCCCATGCACAGATCTTCTGCTTCAGGAAGTCGATACGCTCTGTGACGCGGGCTAAGTAGTCTCGAAAACTAACATCAGTTCCCGAGAACGCCCGCTTCACAAAGCGCATCACTCTAGGTCGAGTATTGCCCTCCCTGAAGCAGATTAACTTGCCGATGAGTGCTCTAGCCTCACCGATACGCCGCTCAATCCTGCATTGCCAAGCTGGAACAGCAAATTTTGGTCGTGTAGCTCTGTCGTTGTTGGGAAATTTGACGTGAGCTACACGACATGCCGCTACAGCTCCACAGTACAATATTGAGTGGGTATCGGTGAGGTCTTTGCTGCTGTCAAAGCAGTTTGACAGCTGCGAATCTAGAGCACACACCAGCGCCTTGTTTTTCTTGTGCATAGGTAAACGAGGTAGACGTGGCCTAAGTTCAGGCGGTGTGGATCGGTACTCCCGGAATGCACCCTCCAAAGCGCTCCTCAATTGTGCGTTGCACTGGGTACTCACGGATATAACTTCGTCATCATCTTCTTCACCATCGTGTTCGGATCGCGGTGGAGCACTGGATACATTTTGTAGCTGTACCGCAATCATTGGCGAAGCAGGTATAACTAGGTTACTCTGTGAATCGACGCGTAGTCGCTCAAGTACGGTGTCATCCAACATGTGGTTACGCTGGGTGACCCGCACTTGATCCGACAGCCGTTGCGCCGACACGCTGACACCTGGCTCAAGCACCTGAAACAGAGAGAGCATCCGACCACGGTACGCAGTCAAGTTGCTTCCCCCCTCAGTAGCCCCATAATATGCGCGCATGACGTTCTCATTAATGGACTGAGTCCATCGCATGCGCGACACATTTCCACCGGCAGCGGGGACCCTGTTCGAGGCCTGTTGGCCTCGAGGTCCCAAGCCCGCTGGTAGCCGTCCTCTTCCTCGTCGTCGTGATGATTCTTATTCTTATTCTGCCTGTACGGGTAAAAAGGCGTCATCATCATCTGCCTAGCCTTTTCCCAATTATATTGGGGTCGGCTTCCAGTCTAACCGGATGCAGCTGTAATACCAGTATTTTACATGGAGCGACTGCCTATCTGACCTCCACAACCCAGTCAGTACTGGGTAATACGATACCCCTTGGTAAGACTGGTTGTCAGACTTTTTGGGCCACTGACTGCCTAACGACTGTCAAAGATCTACAAATGACAGCCGGGACCAACGGCTTAACGTGCTTTCCGAGGCACTGAGGAAACTCGGTATGTAATGGGCGGTCACCCATCCACAGACCAACCTAGGCAAGCACGGCTTAACCTAAAGATCGACCCGAGTGGCTGTTATTATTTAGCCACGAGCTCCGGGTAAAAAGGCGTCATGTTAAATAATTTTTACCCCTTCATTCTAAAGGGTGTAAAAATACCCTTAGCGAAGCTAAACGGCACTTGTTCCCCCCTCATTGCGAGCATTTTTTTGTTCTAGACCACACCTGGGAACCTTCTAGTCCCGGAGTGGTGGTCAAAGTTCCAACGTTTTCACAAGTTTTCTTAAATACAAGTTACCTCCACGACTCCCGTACTATCCATGCATCCATTAGCACAATGTTTTGAGTGCGTTACATTGAGTTCTACGGTAAAAGATAATTTTCGACCCAAAAAAGAAGTCGTAGTTAGAGATACTTAATTTTTATGTACAAAATGCTTGGTTGACGGCTTCATGAAGGGTCAAGATTAAAATGTAATATTAGTTTAGACTAATAAGTTTTCGCTTAATTTTTATTTCAGCATCTCCACTGCCATATAATGCCGAGAAAAAAAGGAGACTTCATTGACAACGACCTCATATATTTGGAATTAGCTAAACATGACCAGTAAGTACCTTTTGTGTTCAAAATTAAACCTTAAAACATGACCAGTAAGTACCAGTTGTGTTCAAAATTAAACCTTAAATACTGTACCGTATGTATCTATAGGGTGTAAGGGACAGCTCTCCGCAGACTGATGGGGTGAATTCAGTATATCATATTAAGATGACCGTTACAAGAAATTATTTCCGGAATGTTATGGGAATCCAATACATTTGATTTGTTTTATTTCCTCATACGCAATGTAACGTTACCGTGGCAAAACACGTAGCGAACGGCAAGTGCGACGACGAGTTCGATGAACTCTGTAGCTATGCTGCTAGTTTATTGTTTATTTTTTGTAATTTTGTATGATGCATGTCATGTCCCTGCGACAAATAAATATTTTTTCTTTCTTTCTTTCTTTCTATGCAGAAAGTGAACAACTGATTTAACGCGTCGTTCGTTAGAGTATTTCAACATCCATAGTTGGATTTTTGATTTTAGCCGTATTATTTACATAAATGGAGTGCTGTGTACAGAGAGAGTAATTTAACGCAGCTGAAAACCCGATAAAAAATAAAAAAAAATCCTTAGAATTTCCGGTGGAATATAATTCAAAATAAAGAGCTGATTGCACCCTGTCAGTTTGCGGAGGACTGTCCCTTACATCCTGTTTAAGAGTGCTAAGCACCCCTCCCCCGCGGGGGGGGGGGGGGGTCTGCTCCGCCATCAGCATCATAACGTTTGACATGTCCTCGCCGAGATCTATTCGTACACCAAGTTTCATCTAAATCTCGCGAGCTATGAAGATGTAAAAAGTTACATTACGGACACAAATGTTCGCATTTATAATTAATCTATGAATCTATACAAATAAATAAAATTGAAGTGTCTGTTTGTAATTTTAAAATAACAACGTTTTAATTAATGCATAAGAAATTATATACGGTACCATATAGCAAATAACAAATAAACGTTTTTTTTTTAAATTCTTGTCTGTCTGTCTGTTTGTTCCGGCCAATCCCCGAAACGGCTGGACCGATTTTGTCAAGACTTTTCTTGGCAGAAAGCTGATATTATAAGGATTATATTAGGCTTCTTTTATTTTAGAAAAAGGATTAGGGTTCCGTGCAAAAAAAAGCCTTGAAATTTTTAACAAAATCCGATTCCAATAGGGAAGTAATAATAATAATTCCACGCGAAGGTCGCGGGGCACAGCTAGTAATATCAATATGTATCAAATATTATAAAACCTCATTTCTAAAATTAAAAAGTTCTAATTTTTACAAAATTAAACCTTAGTTTTATGTATTTCAGGTTCAAATGCGGTCACCCATCGAAGCCACCTAGAACTCGCGAAGAAATGATAGAAGAGGCCACTTTTCTAAGATCAGAGTTAAAGAAAATATTGTCAGAAGATGATAGTTGATAATGTACTTAAATTTCGTTAGTACTACAAGCCAGTAGCGAAGGATCAATTTTTGTAAGAGGTAAGCCGGAGTACGTATCTTCAATGTGACTATATAGGGTCTAACTATTCATACACGAAATATTTTCAGGGAATCATGTAACGGCTATAACAAAGCCATTTCAAGGGATTTTTTTTTTATCTGAGTATTTTTTTTTATAAAAAAGAAATAATTTAAAACTACTTGACCCACAAAATAAATACTGGCTCCTTATTTTTAAGCATCCATTACGCTAGTTTACTACGTCGTATTTACCTATTGTCATTGTTAGAATATGGGAGTAAAGGTTTTAAGCAAAAAGTCTCAAAAAATTTAAGTATTATAATAATTTTGAAAAAAAAAACACTCCGATAATTTTTATTTTTCGTTGCTATGGCGACTTTACGACTTATAGAAGTTACTCTTAAAATATTTCGTGTATGAAAAGATAAACCTTATATTATTTGTCTATAGAATACTGACTGTGCCATTTTTCAAAGAGAAGCCAGTAGGAATCGAGTTGTATGGAACCTTCGCCACTGCTATAACCTTAGTTTTCACTCTTATGGGGAAAGGCCCGGTTAACCCGCGAAATTCAAATTAACTTACGTTTTTTGAAATTTGCAGGTCAGTGTCAGGTTGTATGTTGATTAAAATATGATTCGCGACCGTAATAAATATGGGAATTATTGCATTGGTACAGAAATTGGCTGGGCTTATTATTAGGTATATCATACAACCGTTAAAGAATGACATCTGTGATTTAAATTTACGCAAATACTACAGTTGTAGGGTAGTTAGACAATTTGCCTTGAAAAATCAGTTCCAAGTCTGTATATCAAATTACAAAGACAAAGTCACGAGCATCAATATGTAAACACTTAATTAAAGTGTTTTCCTTACACACACACACACACACAAACACACACGCACACACACACACACACACACACACACACTGAAAAAACACACAGTGTGTGTGTGTGTTGACTGACGAATAAAGTATTCTGGAACTATTACTATTATATTTTTATGTGAATTGCTTTTAAATTTTGGAAAGTGTATACATATTGGTGCTCGTGACTGTACTCTTATGTTAATGAACCACAAATTAGATGTAAGAACGTTTATTTCAATTGAATGTAGATTGTAAATAATAAGTTATGTATAAAGTTATTTTGTTAAATAAATATTTTATTTCTTAAAAATCGTTATTGTTGTGTTTTAATTGGTATTATAGGACCCTCAGAACGGTGAAATTATATATCGCAAGGAAACTGGCATGTCCTAAAACATTACGACATTTTTTTGATGTTGTAGGAACCTTCAGTTAAAATCGACTGATTGTGCATTATTTGGGCATGTTTCCTTTAGTTTTAACTGCATCTGGAAATATACAAAAATCTGCTAGAAAAAGCACATTAATTGAAATAGCTCAGTGGATGAAGACCATTGTTTTTTTATCCGCGACCTTCGTCTGCGTAAAATTATTATAAAAATATTACTTCCCTATTTCAATAGGACTTTGTTACCAATTTTAAGGGTCTAATTTTTTGCACGGGCCCTAACCCTTTTTCTAAAATAAAAGTAAGAGTTTCGTCAAAACGGTCCATCCGTTTCGGAGATTATCCGGAACAAAAACCAGACAGACAAAAAGAAAAGTTTTTTGTTATAAGTACCGTATAATACTTTCATAATTATGCATTCAGTAAAAAGCTTTTTTAAATTACAAACATACACTTCAATTTTATTTAATGGTATAGATTGTATCTGGACGTGCATTTAAGAGAGGCACGTACTGGCTAGATTGGAGATGTGTGAGATTTGTGTAGTGTGTGTGTCTGATTTGTGTGTGTGTGAGATGCGTGGTGAGTGTGTGATGTGTGGGTGTTGTCTGTGTGTGTGTGTGTGATGTATGTGAGCTACTCACGCCCAATTTAGCGCGATCTAACATAAAATGCAGACGCCGCTCACGTCTCTTCTCGTCTCCGCTGTGCGCAGCTGCCTGCTAGGCCCCCGAGTGCAGAGACTGGCCTTAACAAATATGAGTTATCTCTGTGCTCAACCGTTTCCACTAAAGCTAAGCGGAGACGCGAACTGTAAATAACAAAACGCGTGCGACGCGTGGTGAGGAGGAATGAGTGTATTTCCAAAAGTCATGTGCATCCGAATTGAGGGCCAATTTTTTAAATCCCAGAGAAACGAAATAGTAACGTAGTATTATATTATCTGTGACTTATAGGGAATTTACTTAAAAATAGTATAAACTTAAAGCTAAGAGTCATGAATTTCTTAAACGTGATTTAATACTACTTTTTGTCATATTTCGTTTCCCAAGGATTAAAAAAATGGGCCCTCAATCCAGATGCACATCCATAAGTCGGTACCTGGTTTACAATTATATCTGTTGCAAAAATTAATACATAGTGGGTACATTGTATTGTATTGTATAACGGGCTGGTGTCCGCAACTCCACGTCCAAAGCGCGTATTTTGCGTGCGGAAAGTGGGTACTTATAAAACGTTAGTTTCAACACAATAATATCAAAATACCCTACGTGCTGTATTATATCTGTGAGGATGATATTCCGCCACAATGGTTTACAACACATCTCGGCAATTTTGTCGACCATTATTGCTAACTCATTTAGTTCGGTTTTTTGGCCATAGTTGCGCTCACAGCTAGAACGGCGCTTATAGATGGCGGTAGGTGCTTCGCCACACGCAGCGTGTTGTCAGCGAAGTTGTTACCAGCCAAATTTTGCATGCGGCGTAGCATTTGCTAAGGCTTCAAATCTCCTAGTTTCACGTTGGACAGTAGCCGGTCGAGTTTAATGAGGTTGCTCTCGTCGTAGGTTTGGATAAGCCTCATCTTCATGGTGGTGTATCTGTTGTTTTCTGTTGCCATCTAAAGAATAACAGCCGCACGGATCGATTTTAAGGTTAAGCGGTGCATGCCTAGGTTGTCTGTGGATGGGTGACCACCCATTACATACCGAGTTTCCTCCGTGCCTCGGAAAGCACGTTAAGCCGTTGGTCCCGGGTGTCATTTGTAGATCTTTGACAGTCGTTAGGTAGTCAGTGGCCCAACCAAGTCTGATAACCAGTCTTACCAATAGGTGTCGTATTACCTAGTGCCTAGTACTAACTGGGTTGTGGAGGTCAGATAGGCAGTCGCTCCATGTAAAATACTGGTATTCAGCTGCATCCGGTTAGACTGGAAGCCGACCCTAACATAGTTGGGAAAAGGCTAGATAGATGATGATGATGATTCTGGTATCGAATGATGTCTTGAATTTCGTCTTGATCTTGTAGGTCGAGTTGGCGAATGAGCAGCTCTGATAGTACCTTGTCGCTTAATTTTCCAGCAGACACGATCACTTATAAAGTGCTTTAAAGTAATTGAAAATAAAAAGTTTATCTCTAGAGGTCCCACAAACTGGCCATAACAGGATATAGAAGCACTCTCTTTCAAAACAATTGCTACAGGATGTCGGTCAAAATCTTCAATAAAATACCGAAACAAATCAGAGAACTACCAATTATTATATTATTATAAGCCTATATTGTCCCACTGCAGGGCAAAGACCTCCCTTCCCTCCTTCCATATTTCGCGGTCTAGTGCGATTGTAGGCCAATCCTTTGCGAAAGAGTCCAGCTCATCCCGCCATCTCCTTCTGGGCCTGCCACGTTGTCGTTTCCTGCTGTTTGGTATCCTCTGAGTAGTAATTTTTGCCCATTGCTTCTCCGACATGCGGCAGACGTGACTAGCCCAGTTCCACTTCAACCTAGCAGCTGTAAGGCCAGCATCAGCTATTTGAGTTTTGGAGTGAAGTATGGAGTTTCTGATGCGGTCCGTAAGCCACCAACTAACTACCAATTAATTATTTCAAAATGAAACTGAAGAAATGGCTCTTTAATAACGTGTTCTATACAATTGATGTGTTTTTGACTTATAAACCCATTTTTGTCCCTATTTTATTTAATTGGTATTTTTTTTTTAAATTTTATTATATATCCTCACACTAGTATTGTTAATGGTTCTTAAACATTTTGTTAAGTTTTAAACTGGGTACCGAAACCAAGAGTACATTGTGTTAGGTAGATATTTTAATTTTAAGTTTGCATGCGAAAGGAAGTCAGCGAAATGTGTGAAACCTTTTATTTATAAGACCATCATGTACCATACATTATTTTTCTTTTTTTTTCGGATCGGAAATCATCAAATGACCCCCTCCCACTGGGCGGAACGGAAGGGAGTGTCAGACTTGTACTGATTAAAACCCTTGTTCCTTCTTTGCCCTTTGTGTTCCAGGGCCACGGTATCTCTTTCGAACAGTCCCGCAGCCCTGGCAGGCATCGGCCCATGCGGACGTGGTTGCTGGCATCTCTTTGAGGCGCGCGTGGAACACGAACGTGCCGTCGGCGTCGACACGGCCTGTCGTCATAAGCCGGACGGCGAGCTGTACCATATTTCATGCAAAATAAAGAATCTTGAATCTATAAATAGCAGGAACCGGAGCTTGATTCTTTTTCTCCATAAAATAGGTATCCGTTGGTTGTACGAGACGGCTGATAGTTCGTGCGAATCTTTTTTCTAGGATGACGATTGTTTCGCTTTCATCGTTCAGATTCGAAGGACACCGAGTTGTAGTGGTTCATTTTTGCTTCTTGGAGTTTCCCCAGTCGGGGTCACCACTGTTGGATACGCAGGGTATGAAAATGAGACGCGTGGTGAGGTTGAGTATGGAATGAATGTATTTCTATAATTCGGTTTCTTTTTTACCCGACTAAAGCGAAACCAAAAGGAAGGGTTATGATTTTAGCAGTCTATGTAAGTTTTTTTGTAGTTAAGTATGTTCCTCCGTAGCGCCTAAACTATTAATTTGATTTTGATGAATAAGGTGTCAATCGATTCGTTATTATGGCCCGGGTAACATAGGCTAGATTTTGACCGACTTCAACAAAAGGAGGAGTCGATTTTACCTTGTAAACACCGAATTTAATTAGAGCGTAATTTTGCAGTAGTCGGGTTTTTTAGTTGTAGTAGGTATGCCATATAAATTCTAGTTACAAAATCTGTTGCAAAAATTAAAATATAGTGGGTACTTGCATTTATAAAAGTTAGTTTCAACACAATAATGTCAAACTACCCTACGTGCTGTATTATTTAATTTATTTTTTTACTTCAGACACTACGATCCATAATTTTGTTAGTAGGTACACTTAAAAATAATGTTAGTAATTAAAATAATCAAAAACAAATCACACCACACAATACTATTACATCAAAATTTAACATCAAAATAACCTATAAAAATTAAATTAATACAATACTTATCCATGTCAAATAAAATGTAAAATGTTCACAATCAAATTTAAAATTAAAATAAAATAAAATTAAAATTCATTCAAGATTAAAAAGATAACATAAAGTCGGCAGTGATTGTTTTTTTTTTTTAAAGATATATATATATGTGCAGGCGCTGGCATGCAGCTGCAGCCATCTCCGCAAGAAAGGAGAATCCCACCGCTCGGACAACACGCCCAGGATCCCATTCGAGCCACCCCTACAGCGCCGCAGAAGCGATGCACTCCTTTTCCGGATTATTCCGTAGAAGTCATCGGTAGCAGCATCAGCGAACATCGCCGATGCGCTACAATACCGGGGCCGCCCCAACAGAATCCTGAACGCATTGTTGTACTGGACACGAAAAGCGTTGTACGCCCGCAGAGTGAAGTTGGTCCACAGGCTGCACGTGTAAAAGGTCTGGCAGTATGCCTTGAATAAGGTTATTTTTACCTGTGAAGAACAACGTGCAAACCTGCGAGCCAGCATGTTGCACCGGACAGACAACGCCCTTCGCTCCCTCTCGATGTCCGCATTATCAGACAGATCATCAGAGACCCAGTGACCCAGATACTTGAATCGATCTACTCTGTTCAAATCTGATTCGCAAAGAGTGACAGGTGGTCCAGTTAAGTAGCTTTTAGTACCAGCTTTGAAGATCATGTATTCACTCTTCTTTGGGTTATATCTGAGCCCATGGGCCTCCGCGTAGGTCTCACAAATATTCAAAAGCCTGCGCATCGCAGAAAGAGACGGACTCAGCAACACCATGTCATCCGCGTAACTTATGTTGTTTATACATACCCCATCAACGGAACAACCGACCTTAGTGCTGCTGAGCTCCTCGATCAGTTGATTCATATACAGGTTGAAGAGACGCGGGGAGGTTATTCCCCCCTGCCTCACCCCACAGTCCAACCCGTATACGTCCGAATGCGACCCTGCCCATCTGACACTATTTTGCTGGTGACTATACCAATATTCAAATAGTGCTATAATGTCATGTGACAGCTTCGTCTCGCATCGCAACTTACGCCATAACTTGTCATAATTGACTGTATCGAATGCTTTTGACAGATCTAAGTAGCAAGCATATATAGGCGTATTCCTGTCTGTGTAGTACTGAACAGTTTGCTTGAGACAGAGGATAGCACTCTCAGTTGAAAGGCCAAGCCTAAAGCCAAACTGCGCGTCGTTCAGCAGTAGGTGCCCTTCCAACTGTTGGTCAAGCAAACTATCCAGTACCTTACTTATGACTGTTGCTAGCGAGATGGGTCTATAATTTGAAATGTCAGAAGAATCACCAGTTTTATTTTTAACAATAGGAACTACTACAGAGTACATTAAGTCATCAGGCAAGTAACTATGACCCACACATAAATTGTAGAACAAAGCGAGAACTCTCGGTAGATGTACACCCGCGTACTTCAGATGCTCGACGCTGAGCCCATCGTGACCCGGAGACTTACCTCTAACCATTCGCTTTATAACAGAGGCCACATCTTTGGCGGTGAATCTAACGGCAACGTCCCCGGTGCGATCCACAGCGGCGAGCACCCGCGACGCGGGCCCGAGCGGGGATTCGACCTTGAAGTGGCTCTGAAAGGCACAGGCTATGTCCCGGGGCTCATGCGCACCCCCGACACTCACAGGGCGGCTCGACACAGCATTCATATTTCTTGTATTTTTCCAGAAATTGCTAAAGTCGTTATTAGCATGATGCTCAGCAATAATATTCATTTTAATCTGTTGTTTATTATTTTGGCAATATTTCAATTTAGATTTAAATATTTTCCTGGAATCACACATGTCTCTGTACACAGGTCCAAAACTAGGTTTACCATTGTTTATCCATGTCTGAAAACAATGCCGCGCCCTCCCGTGAGCATTACTGACAAACTTATTCCAGCCCGGCACATATCTATGCTTCTTACGTTTAGATACATGTTTCTTACAGCTGCACTTAGCGGCTTCAGTCAAAACATTTACAATAGTCTTGTACATTTCATTTATTATTAATTTGTGGGACTCATTATCACACATTTGATCCGCACAATAAGTAAGCTCTGATGGGAAATCCAACTGTTTTAGTTCTGAGTTACAATAATTTAAATACATTTCAATTTGTTCATTGTTTCTAATACCCCAATTTATTTGATTAAGTGTTGACGTAGTTATTTTCTGACTTTTAGGTAAAATTACATTTAAATTACACTCTACCAGTAAAGGGAAATGATCAGACCAATAGGTATCATGCAGAATAGACACGTTAACAATCGTACGTCTCGCTGAACCCGTTACCACGCAGTGGTCGAGCCAGCGACGGCACCCGTGCGCCTCACTAATAAACGTAAACGCGTCGGGAGGTAATATGTCCATGTCCACACACGACCACATCTGTTCGGTGTATTATACCTGTGAGGATGATATTCCGCTACAATGGTTTACAACACTCTTCTCTCGTCTCGTCTCATCTTTAATGGAATCCGGTTAAAATGGGACTAGGCGGGTCACATTTCCAGGATGGGTCAGGACAGATGGGCTAGAACCTTCACACAGCGGGTGCCTGAAGCCGGTCGTCGTAACCAAGGCTAAAGGAACGCTGGCTTGACGATTTAGACTCGTTCCGGACTGGTTGGCCAGAGAAGGCAAAACACCGGGAGAGCTGGAAAGGAATGAGGGAGGTTCCAGTAGTAGGACAGAAAAAGATAACTAAAAAAAAAAAAACTTGAAGTAAGAACTGTCAAAAGTTATAATTCGTTGCTTTCTTTGACGGTTCTTACTTTGTTCAAATTCTTGTCTATAGCATATAATTGGTTGACTATATACCGGGTGTAAACAGACCCTTCATATATCCGTCAACCAAGCATTCTGTACATCAAACTAAGTAACTTTACGCAAAAATTATTGCTGGGAATCGACCTTTTTTTTGGGGTGAAAAATCACGTTTTACGGTAGGACTCGATGGAAAGCACTCAGAGCATTGTGCTGATGAATGTATTGAATAGTACGAGGGTCGTGGAGGTGTGTAAAGTAAAAATCTTACATTAAAAAGATGAATTTAAAAAAAAAACATGTGAAAAAGTTGAAACTTTGACCCCCAATATCTCCGTAACTAGAAGGTTCCCAGGTATGGTCTAGAACAAAAAAATGATCGCAGTGACGGGGAGAACAAGTGCCTTTTGTTTATATTAAGGGTCTATTTACACCCTTTATACAAGTGTTATAGTCATAGACGTCTTACCCATCACCATTCCAAAAAAATATTCTACACAATCAATTTTCAGAGCAAAATATTTACGAAAATAAATTTCACGCTGGCTTCAATCTCTGTAACTTTATAAGATTAAATCGAGTGGAAAAGACAGGTATACGACGTAACAAAACACTTTGTGATGGGACAACTGCCAGCAGATACGATCTAAACTTTTAAGAGCTGGTGTATTGTGGAGGAAAGTTTTCTTGGCCATTTCAGAAAATCTATTTGGCAGCGTTATACAGGGTGTAAGGGACAGCCCTCCACAAACGGATGGGGTGAATTCAGTATATGACACTAAGATGACCAGTACAAGAAATTATTTCAGGAATGTTTTGGGAATCCAATAAAGATTTGTTTTATTTCCTCATACGCGAAGTATCGTTACCGTGTCAAAACACACGTAGCTAACGGCAAGCGCGACGACGACTTCAATGAACTTTGTAGCTAGGCAGGAAGTGAACAGCTCATTTCACGCGTCGTTCCTTAGAGTATATCAACATCCATTGTTGATTTTTATTTAGTGCTGCGTTTTTATTCCTTTATTTCAATGTAATTTTACATTGAAATAAAGGAATAAAAATAGAAAAAAATAATACAAAAACATTAAATTTTCCGGATAAAAATTCCGGTGGAATATGATTCACAATAAGGAGCTGAATGCACCCTGTCAGTTTGTGGAGGGCTGTAACTTACACCCTGTATAAAACCCTGTCACTTTCGCACACTCACCATACACACACACACACACACACTCACACACATCCACACCACACACACACTCACCCCAGTCACACTTACCCTCACTTTCCTCAGAACGCAGTGAGTGGTACCTAACCTAATTTAATTTATAAAATGTATACTCTTATCTTATTTCCACTTTTTATTTTAACTCTCTTTTTGTTTTATGTTTCTAAACACTTTTAATGCATGCCATATCTTATAATGTATCTTATTTTTTTTGTCTATTGTTTTTCAGATATTCTCTGTAAATTGAGCGGTCTAACTTGTGATACAGGAAATCATAGTACAAGAGCCAGGGTACACTGATGTTTGAGCAATCACTTGTCAATAAATTTTATTTATTTTGGACTAGATTTTTCTAGCAGTGTCGAGAGAGTTTGTTTGGTTGAAAGCGTTAATCTCAGAAACTACTGGTTTTGTATCGAGGAAGGCCATGGGCTATACACCGTGGCTTTTTAGTCGTCTTACAACGGCAGTCCGCTTCATGTATCGAATGACTACTAAACATTCATAAAAAAAATAGGTATTTATTAAATAATTTAGAAATAAAATTATTATTCAGTATTATGACGCATGACGTAGTTAAAACACCCTGTTGCGACCGATGATATACTGGACTCGAGCGCTGGGTAGGTATGTTCTCCCGATTGACACTTAAAAATCATTAACAGGATGTTTCATAATTTTAATCAAATATTTTACTTATTTATTTTTTTGTACGTATTATGGTAAATAAAAAAAAACAAATCCCGCCTAGAGCTATTTTATGTCGGGTACATTCAGTGGACCACCTGTGTAAGACGACTAAAAAGTCACGCTGTATAACATCACGCTAGGAAACCGCAAAAATCGTACTTCACGATATTCTTTCTTGCGATGACGTCATTGAAGGTCAAATAAAGATTAACCACATTTCTTCAAAAATGTAAACGAATAAGGAGTATTTTTTCATTTTAACGAAAAATAAATAATTAAAGACCTTATTCCTCGAAATGGTCTTGTAATTAGCACAATTTTTGAAAAAAAAAAAAAATTCAGGTCATTGACCCATATTAAATACAAAACAATAATATACACTTTTGTCAATTTTACAGGCGCTATTCGTGCAATAAGTAAGTAATAACTAATGGATTAACAAATACAATTTATTTGTTGATCAATTGGACCAAAATAACCACTATGTGGAGTCCTGACACAGCCAGAAGGCGACGCGGTAGACCTCGCAGGAGATGGCGGGACGAGCTGGACAAAACTAACGAGCAGTAGTCCACATTGGCCCTGGATCGAAGAATTTGGAAGTCATGGAGAGAGGCCATTGCCCAGCAGTGGGATGACGCAGGCTAACAGTATCAGTATCAATTTATTTAATAAAGTTAATTAAATGACGAGAAAGATGAGAAACAAACAAACATCAGATCCAATCAATTCAAGTTAATTTGTCAAAGGCACAAAGTAAAAAAAAAAAAAATTTAGAAATTAAAATACCTCCATTGCCACAAAGAAAAGCGAACAAATATTTGAAAAGTCAATAAAATGGCTGAGCCGGTTTTGATAAAACATGTCTAATTGTAATATACACATCATGCCCTTTCATTTGATACCCCACTTGGGTATATCTGAAAATATTCGATTTTTCATTCCCCAAATCTAGTAAACGGCTACACCGATTTTGATAAAACATGTCTAATTGTAATATATGTCATGCACTTTCCTTTGATACCCCACTTGGGTATATTTGAAAATATTCGATTTTTCATACCCCCTTTCATCAACCATATCTAGTAAATGGCTACACCGATTTTAATAAAACGTATCTAGAACTATCGGCAAGAAAATAGCTTTCAAATAAAAAAAACTGCATGCAAATCGGTTCACTCGTTTAAGAGCTACGGTGCCAGAGACAGACACACACACATTGCGGTCAAACTTATAACACCCCTCTTTTTGCTTCGGGCGTTAAAAAATAAAATAAAAAAGGACAATACCCATTACCTACCACTGTTCTACCAAATATTTACTAAGCTACCTACTTAAATTTCACTTCAGGTACTCTAGTCAGAGCACGAGGTGAAAATTTTGTTACACTTAAAATTGAGTTTGGAGAGGTCGTGCTACAGCCGCTATCCGATTACTGAGCACCCTTGAGCTAGTGATGTGACGGTTGTTGTTATCCCAAATATCCGCGAAACAGTAATTTGCAGAGGCTGTCTTCGTCCTTTTTGCAAGAAACCGTTCACTTGCTGTGCCCTTTTATTGGCTTTAGCCAATAATTTTCGAAGTATTGGTCGACGACGAGAATGGACATTGCGTCGGACTATTCGCTTTTATTGCGTGGGCATTAAGGTTTTTCTGATCGGCTCAGGCTGCTTCTACGTCGATAAGTCTTATAAAGGAGACGGATAGACTTTCCGTGTAAGGGAAGGATCACTGACTGCCTTATGAGAAATCAATATAATTCGAGATCAACTTGTACTCGGATTGTATGTACAGCTCCATATTGTTTATGTTGTCATCTATTCGAGTACAAATATATAAAAAATTTAAAGTGTCTGTTTGTATATCAAAACAACAGCTTTTTACTGAATGCATATGAAAATATAAACGGCCCTTTTTTCAATTTTTGTCTGTCTGTTTGTCCTGGCTAATCTCCGAAACGGCTGTACCGATTTTGACAGGACTTTTACTTACAGATAGGTATTATATTTCGCTTATGCGTATGAATTTTCATAAAAATCGGTTAAGTCATTTCGAAAAAAAAGGACTAGAAAGTTTGTATGAAATGCCGTAAGTCGTAAACGCTCTTAACATACATCGTTTTAGAATAACAAGAACAAAATAAAAAAATCAGAAGAAGGTAGGTTTCACACAAGAAACAACACAACAGTTTTGGGCGATGAGGGTAGGAGAAATTTAATATTAAATTTGTTGCGTAAAATTGTCGCCTTAAGCCGCGTCCCCACTGGGGCCGCGCGGCTCCGTGAGGCCGAGCCGGGCGGCCGAGCCTCGTGAGTGTGGACGTGAGCGAGGCCTGAGCCGCGCGGCCGTTCTCGCGCAACCCGACGGTTGTCGGTCTACTTTAAAGAAAGCCGCGCGGCTCTGGATAGTGAGGATGGGCCGCGCGGCCTGTCAGTGCGCTAGTGACCGCCTCTACATGGAGTTGTGTTTTTTATTCCCGCCAAGATGGATTGGACGGACGAGCAAACACTTTTTTTAATTGAATACTCCGACAGTCCCATAATACCGGGAGCGCCCGGTGTTATGGGACTGTCGGAGTATTCAATTCAACCCAACGGTTGTCGGTCTATTTTAAAGAAAGCCGCGCGGCTCTGGATAGTGAGGATGGGCCGCGCGGCCTGTCAGTGCGCTAGTGACCGCCTCTACATGGAGTTGTGTTTTTTTATTCCCGCCAAGATGGATTGGACGGACGAGCAAACACTTTTTTTAATTGAATACTCCGACAGTCCCATAATACCGGGAGCGCCCGGTGTTATGGGACTGTCGGAGTAGTTTTAAAAAATAAAAATAAAAACAAAAGAAATGATGCCCTGGTGGAGATGGCCACCATTCTTGAAGTGAGCAAAGAGCAGTCAGATACTTGAAGTTTCACAATCTTTTTTGTTATTTTTCGAGACAGTTGCAGACAGACAGAGACAGCCCCAAAAACGTAATCGCCCCGGTTTATTTCTTATTTACGCAGCGGTGCTTATTATTTTGAATACTGCTGAAGCTAAAATAATTTCGTAATTTTACTCATCGACTTTGTCTAGCAGTGACGTCTTTCGGCTGAAATGATGATGATGATGATGGCTCATTATCTTATTTAATATACTTTTTATACATAAATTTTGTTATTCTTAATGTGATTATTATTTTTTATATTTTTTGATACTGTGTGACATTTCATATCAATTTAAAATTATTGACATTTTATTTGACATCTTCAATTTTTTGTGTGTCTATAGACTTGTTAAAATAATTTATTAGTAGCTACTGTAATCATTTTCTTTATTATTTCATAATTTTATTGATACTGCCATTATTTGTTAAATTTTGCATGCCAAAACTCAGGCAGAATGTACCCGGCTCACTATATTTAATAACAACTTTATTATACAATATCTACATTCTATGCGAATTTGATTTGATTTGATTAAAAGCACGTTCTCTTCTTCGTTCAGACGCCAGCACATCAAGCTACTACAATCTGTCAAATTTCTTTAATAGATTTTCAACTTTATCGCTAAAGATAAAAGAAAACAAAAAAGCCTCGCGAGGCCGACCCGCGCGGCCAAAAAGCTGCGCGGCTCGTAGTGGGGACGCTGCTTTAGTAAACACGCAACAACTATTACATTGCACCTACCTTCATCGCCCACAACTGTTGTGTTGTTTCTTGTGTGAAACCTACCTTCTTCTGATTTTTTAGAAAAATCAGAGGTGCGTGTCTTGGGTTCGAACTCGGAACCTATGACTTCGCAGTCTGACGGTCACAAAATTAGGCTATCACTGCTATATTTGTCCATAGGTATGTTAAGATCGTAGCAAAAAAAGTCTGAGTTTATATACAGGGTGTAAACATACCCTTCCCATATCCGTCAACCAAGCATTCTGTACATCAAACTAAGGAACTTTACGCAAAAATTATTGCTGGGAATCGACTTTTTTTTTGGGGTGAAAAATCACGTTTTACGGTAGGACTCGATGGAAAGCACTCATAGCATTGTGCTGATGAATGGATTGAATAGTACGGGGGTCGTGGAGGTGTGTAAAGTAAAAATCTTACATTAGAAACGTGTATTAAAAAAAAAAACTTGTGAAAAAGTTGGAAATTTGACCCCCAATATCTCCGTAACTAGAAGGTTCCCAGGTATGGTCTAGAACAAAAAAAATATCGCAGTGTCAGGGAGAACAAGTGCCTTTCGTTTATGTTAAGGGTCTATTTACACCCTTTATGTATGTAGAAAGTTTCCAAAGTAAATATTCAGATAGGTACGTTTATACTAGAAAAGCATGGCTATACAAAGTGTAAACGGACCCTTGACGAAGCCATCAACAAAGCTTTCTGTATATAATATCAATCTAAGTAACTCGACGCAAAAAATATTGCCGGTAAATGACTTTTTTTGTTGGAATGAAAAATCACTTTGACGGTAGCAATAGTGTTACATTTAGTGCTACCGTCAATTTGTGATTTTTCACACTAGAAACATTGTGCTGGTGGATGCATTGAATAGTACGGGGGTTTTGGAGGAATTTAAAGTAAAGTTATAACATTAAAAAAAAAAAAAAAAAAAAAAAAGTTACAACTTTGACACCTAATATGTTAGCTTTTGCTATTTATTTCGTCTGAAAATATTTAGAATAATTTAATTAGCAAAACTAAATTAATTGTTTTATAAAAAAAAAAAAAAAAATTATTTACTCCTAACATACAATTATCTTTACAGGCTAGACCCAATGCGATATTGTACACTTAAAATTATACACTTAAAATTTAAACAGTTATTTATTTGCATAGCTAATTATATGCATAGCTGTTCTTGTGAATTCACTGAAAGTGCTACAGAATAAGTCTAAGTCCTCAGCAATGAGGTTTAGAGTGCGGAGCGCGCTCGTGAGCGGCGCCTCGCGCAGCAGGTTAGTTCGCGCGCGCGGTTCCACCAGCAACTGCGGCTGACGACGACGACCCACATACCCGTCTGGCACGACTAGCTCCACCCTTCGCAATATATCCGCATTGTGTATCTTCCTTCTAATTACCTTAAAGATATAAGTCACTAGTGTGAGTTGCCTCCTGACCCTTAGTTCATTATATCCGACCATTCCCAAGACAAATAGAGTTGGATACATCAATGGATAAAAATTATATAATACTGGCCACTTATTTGTGGCACAATAGTTTGTGTCCGTAGCTTACTTTTTTTACTGCGGTCGGCCATATTTTTAAGCGTATGTAGCGTTGTGTTCGGGTAGAATACCAATCGTTGAAAAGGGGAATAAATCTAGAATTCATCAAAACAGTATGTGTAATCACTTGTTAACAGTGTGGTTTTAGTACGAATAAATAGTTGATTTGTTATTTAGTATTAACTGTTTTATTGGTACACTTCACGATCTTAGAAATATCTCCGTAACTCGAAGGTTCCCAAGGATGGTCGACAACAAAAAAAAAAAAAGCAATGGCGGTTAGAACACGTGCTTTTAGGCTTCATTTAAGGGTACTTCTACATTCATTATGTCACCTTCTATACCAAATAGGTACCTATTCGTATCATATATTTGACACGCAACGCTCGCCTATCATCACCATAAGCAGAGGTCGGAATTAGGCAGAGTTATTTGTGTACTTCCCGAGCAGAAAAATCCCGTGATTTATTAAACAAAAAAGTTATTTACTTTTACACAATTTAAACCATCCGACATCGGACATCATGCGCACGCAGCGCAGCAGTTAATGAAAAAATGTCGCGGGTTCGATTCCCGCACGGAACAAATATTTGTACGAGTAGTAGTATTTGTATTTGTGTGTGTTTAAATCTTTGTAAACGCATCCACGTTACAGGAAAAAATCCTATTGTGGGGCAACGTAAATAAAAAAATGTATTGTGAATTAATGTAAATACTAACAAAAATTGTATGTTAATTATCTTTGTTTTAATTATTATTTATTTGTAATATTGTTGGCCACACGGTATTGTATTATAAATTCCGGGAAATCCCGGGAAGATCCATATTAATATCAACATTTCGATGCAAGTACATAAATAACTCTACCTAATTCCGACCTCTAATCATTAGTTACAGTCACTTGTCAATATCGTTACAGTATTTTGGACATGATTACCATTATTTAAAGTTGTAGGTAGGTAGTTATTATCTATGTCACTTCGGAAGTACTTTGGGAATTACACAGAATATTTTTTTCTGTGTAGGTACTTGTGTAAATTATTAAATATGAAAATATAATGTTTTAATAAAGTTATTGGACAACAGGGTTTTGCACTTCCGATAAAGCAGCATATTCATAGTTCTAATTGCAAAAAAATATTAGCTACTAGTTGTCACCCGCGATTTCGTCCACGTAGAATTTAATATTATTAATGACTAGCTGGCATGCGTTGCAATGTACCTATTTTAAGGTCACAGCACACATATCAACTCGGAAAGGGTTCGGCACCGTATCGCCTTTCGCCTCGCCGTCAAACAGGGGTCAACTTAACGTAAGCAAGCGGATCAGCAGCTCCGATACGTCGACTCGGCTACGGCTAGGCGACGCCGCGCTTACAGCTCGCCGACACCGCTCTTACGGGTCGCCGACGCCGCGCTCACGGCTTGTGAATGTAAGTTAGTTGCCCTGTGAATGATAGCACGTGTGACAATAGTAGTGTGCCTAAAGGTGGACGAAGAGACGTAAGTTCGGGTACGGAGAGACGTAACCGCGGCGACGACGAGCCGTAAGCGAGTTGACCACGCACCGCGGTTCGTGAGCTTGTCCCGAGGCGAGGCGATTACGTTACGATTCCGATTAGTGTGCGTTGCAATAGGGAGTTTCATACAGAAAATACTGAACGACTGTATTAGTTTATTTTGTTTGTATATAAGTATTAGTAAGTGCCTATATAAATTTTCGATATCAAGAAGTTAATTTTATATATTTCTTTTGTACCCTATCACAATGTTTTCTTATTTAACCCAAAGGTTGACTGGTAGAGAATGCCTTGTGGCATTAAGTCCGCCTATGTACCACTATTGTACATGAAGTTTATATAAATAAATAAACGACTTGAGTTAATACGGTGCCGATCCCTTTCCGAGTTGATATGTGTGCTGTGACCTTAAACCTATCCAACTAACCTACCTACCCTACCACCTACTCTACCACCTACCCTACCTACCTCTCTCACCGTTTAAACCTTTCCAGAACTTCCTCAAATATTTCAAGATCAAAATTAGCCAAATCGGTCCAGCCATTCTTGAGTTTTATCGAGACAAACGAACAGCAATTCATTATATATATATATATTTATATATATATATAGATAGAAGATAGATAGATAGATAAATTTATTAGTCATGCATGACAGACACAAGACAATCAACAACAATAAACTATCGACAAACGGACATGAAACATTTAAAAAGTTCTAGTCGATAAAAATTCAGCAACAGAGTTATAACAATTTTCTATAAGATTTTGAAACAATTTATTTTTAAAGAACTTTTTTCTTTTCCGGATGGGAAATCATCAAATGACCCCCCCCACTCTGGCGGAGCGGAAGGGAGTGTCAGACTTGTACTGACTAAAACCCATCCATGTTCCTTCTTTGCCCTTTGTGTTCCAGGGCCACGGTATCTCTTTCGAACAGTCCCGCAGCTCTGGCAGGCATCGGCCCATGCGGACCCCTACTATTTTTAAAGACCTTAGTATTGCTACATTCTTTTGTGTCATTAGGAATCTTATTGTAGATCTTTGTGGCCATATCAAACACACTTTTCCCAAAGAGGGTAGTTCTTGACTGTTAAGGTTATTAAACAAATGACTTCTAATTTTTAACATGTTTATACGCAAACCCTGCGAAGGGAACTACAGCTGATGCAGATGGTCTAATTGGTTAAGACGTCCAGTGTACTGAATAGGAAGGTCGCAGGTTCAAACCCTGCTCGCACTCAAATTTTTCTTTCCATATCAAAACAAATGACTTCTATTTCGCGACCTGGGTGGGTACTATGACGTCTCTACTCTCTATGATGAGTAATTCCAGTGTTTGAAAGAGACAGAGCTATGCAGGTCGTCTAGCGCCATCTCTTTCCCACACTGGAATTACTCCTGCTTTAAGACGCCATGGTAGGCCACATGAGCTCTAATGTAAATAGTGATGGAAGATGAATTATTAAATTAAATAATTAAGAATAAATTATTTAATTTAATTTTCAATGTAGGTAGTAACAACTTCAATGAAACATTCATGAAGTTACTTCATGAATGTTTGCTTGTCTAATATAAGGTAGATTGTACAAGGCTCACCCATCCTATTGTTACATCTTATTTTATCTACCTGCAATCTATGCAAATAAATTTTACTTTACTAAACAAGGCCATTTCAAAAATGTTTAAAGATGGCACGGTAAGTATTTTTAATTTTTTAAAGTCATCCTTGCAGCTGCCAGTTCTGTTGAGACCACACTGTTTTTTTTTGTTTTCTGTGGCTGCTCCTGAGAATTCCTGAAGGAAAAAAATCCTAAAAATATTGGAGAGAAAAAAACTCAAAAACCTTAATATTGCTACATTCTTTTGTGTCATTAGGAATTTTATAGTAGATCTTTGTGGCCATAGCAAACACACTTTTCCCAAAGAGGGTAGTTCTTGACTGGTGAGAATTCCTGATAGAAAAAACCCAATAATAAAATTGAAGTATAAAAAACTCAAAACTCAAAGCATTTAATTTCAATTAGACCATTACAGGCACTTTTTAATTACAGTAAAACTAAGAAAGCAAGCTAGACACAAGGTATAATAACTTGTGAAAGTACTGCAGTTGCCCATTCTAAGGCGTAGATCTCTATGGAGAAGAATGGGCCAGAAACTACATGGACACTCTTTTCAATCAAAATCATCATCATCTGCCTAGCCTTTTCCCAAATATATTGGGGTCGGCTTCCAGTCTAACCGGATGCAGCTGAATACCAGTATTTTACATGGAGCGACTGCCTATCTGACCTCCACAACCTAGTTAGTACTGGGTAATACGATACCTCTTGGTAAGACTGGTTGTCAGACTTTTTGGGCCACTGACTGCCTAACGACTGTCAAAGATCAAAAAAAAAAAACAAAAAAAAAATCAAAATATCAAAAATATTGGAAAAAAAAAACAAAATATTGTTACAAAATCTTGGTTACATCATTCATGTGGAGACTATAGGTACATTTATGTGAGAACGATGTGTAAAGATGTGGAAATTAAGTGCGTCCAGAGTAAAAAGATATAATCAACAGTTCAAAAATAAAAATAAACCATGGCAGTTAAGAGATGACTAGTCCCTACTGACTGCGCCCGTTCACGAACATGACGCATGTATCAGCATCATTCAACTCAACCATTTTGTATGGAACTAAATGATCCGTCATAACGCCGCCATTAGCGAGACATTTGCGTCTGTTAGTAATTTCAAAATAACAGAGTTTTACTGAATGCTTAAAATATGAAAGTAGTACTTAGGATGATATGGGTAGAAAGGAGGTGTCTGATGAGGTGACGAGTAATAGAGAAGTAAAACGTGCTATATCTTGTTTAAAGCAAAAAATAACATAATACCTCCACATAATCCATTAGTTATTAATAATATACCCTCACAGCAAAAATCTTGTGTAATATATCTTGCCATAATTCTCTATCGTGGACTGTTCACTTGGATCATAAAAAAACAAAGGTTACACGTCATTAAGTGGATCCCTCTAAAACATAATAAATAAATAAATAAAATAAAAATAGCCTTTATTTACTCTGACCTTCGTATACACAATATAATAATTTTGAAAAATAAATATAAACTACACTCATTTGTTTTCTACATCTAAACTTAAGTTATAACTTAACTAACTTTAGATTATACATATTTCATTTATTTATCAACTACCAGGTCAGGCTGTCTTGCGACATAGGCCTCCTCAAGTTCCCTCCACATTTGACGATCCCTCGCTATATTCCTCCATCCCTTAGGCAGATCATCCTCCCATCTTTTTATCTGCCTTCCTCTGTGTCCTTTTCCGTCCCTTGGGTACCATTCAGTAACTTTTTTGGTCCACTTTTCTGTTTGTGTCCTCATCATGTGACCTGTCCATTTCCATTTTAGGGTTCGTGTTTTTACTTTAACATCTGCTACTTTTGTGGTGTTCCTTATTGTTGTAGCTTTCCTTTTGTCTTTCTACCTTAACCTCCAAAACATAGTTTGATTTATTCCACATAGATTGCGTCACACCATCTAAAACGCCTTAGTAAAAACCACACCTACTATATCTGATTGAAATTCGGGACAGTGCGCCAAGACGAAGCTAACAAGTCACCAAGTTGCACAAAACACAATAATAAAAATGATTTTTAACTAAGTACCCATATTTAACACCATCATTATTCTCTTGCCCTTATCCCAATTCATTTGGGGTCGGCGCAGAATGTCTTCTTCTTCCAGACTTCTCTATTACTCGTCATTTCATCGGACACCTCCATTTTATCATGTCATTCTTCACACTTCACACAGTCTATCCACCGTTTCTTTGGTCTTCCTCTACTCTTATACCCATCCACAGTCATACTCAAAACTTTCTTCTCGACATTTTCCTCATTCCTCCGCATCACATGCCCATACCACGACAACCGATTACCATACAACTTTTCAGTCTCCGGCGCCACTTTCAGACTTCCTCTTGTGCGCTCATTTCTTATTTTATCCATTCGTGTAACACCTCACATCCTCCTTAGCATTCTCATCTCAGCCACATGCAAATGCCTTTCATCCCTTTTGTGGGCCAACATTCTGATCCATACAAGACGGCAACAAGCAAAATTTATGAAGAAAATTAAATAATGAATATTAGACATTTATATATTTCAAATACATGTATTTTCATTCGTAAGGCACTCAACTAAAATATACAGACTAATATATCGTTTACAAAAGTGAAACATGTAACCCAACGTAGCACTCGCCGAGCTAGTTTTCTGATTTTGCCGAAAGTGAGAACTAAGTTTGGCAAAAATAAAATTAACATTTGAAGGAGCACAATTTTACAACGAAATACCCTCCTGTATTAAAAAAATACACTAATGCAATGCATTCAAAACTCTATTAGCTGAATATTTGAGCACAAATAGCACCCTTCCTAAAATCTGAATTCATTGGATGGGTGTATTATAATATAATAAATTCTACCGTGACGTTTGTGACGAACTTTAAATATAAAATATAGTGTTTTAATGAGGGTAGCTAGGTTATTCCAAATTAGTAAGCCCGTTTCTTGTTACAATTTTTTTTTTGCTGACCAGTGTTATGAGCGCGACAGTTCACTACCTCGATGCATCAAAATCTCGAATAACTAAAAGCTCGAATCATCAGCAGCGCGAGGGTTCATTATCTTGAAACATAATTCATTCTCGACTGTGTGAAGGATGATATGGCTAGAAAGGGGGTGACTACTGAGGTGACGAGTAATAGAGAAGTATGTTGGAATAAGGCCAGAAGACTGATGATGATAATTTCTCGACCGATCATGTAATCGATTTACAGAATAGTTTTAAGGATTTTTATTTGCGTACCTACTTCATCTCATCATCATCTGCCTAGCCTTTTCCCATCTATGTTGAGGTCGGCTTCCAGTCTAACCGGATGCAGCTGAATACCAGTATTTTACATGGAGCGACTGCTTATCTGACCTCCACAACCCAGTTAGTACTGGGTAATACGATACCCCTTGGTAAGACTGGTTGTCAGACTTTTTGAGCCACTGACTGCCTAACGACTGTCAAAGATCTACAAATGACAGCCGGGACCAACGGCTTAACGTGCTTTCCGAGGCACGGGGGAAACTCGGTATGTAATGGGCGGTCACCCATCCACAGACTAACCTAGCCAAGCACGGCTTAACCTAAAGATCGACCCAAGCGGCTGTTATTATTTAGCCACGATCTCCTCCGAAAGAAATGGCATCGAATGGTAATCTGATAAATAATAAATAATATGTATATTTTTACATATTATTTATCAGATTACCATTCGATGCCATTTCTTTCAATGGAGTGTCAATTGGTTGACCATTAGAAAATCATAATGACGCCAATATTCTGACACAATTGTAATAGCAGACTTGAGCCCCTGGTCGGACCATCGCAAAGGATTGCGACCTGCCTGCCAGGGCTGCGGGACTGTTCGAAAGAGATACCGTGGCCCTGGAACACAAAGGGCAAAGAAGGAACATGGATGGGTTTTAGTCAGTACAAGTCTGACACTCCCTTCCGCTCCGCCCAGAGTGGGGGGGGGTCATTTGACGATTTCCCATCCAAAAAAAAAAAAACGACGACCTCTTGGTCGTTTACCATTCACCTTGCCGGAACCATCAGTTGTTCGATGAAACAATATATGCGTAAATATAAATCAACTAGAATCATGAATATAAGAAAATATCACATTAGCTTTTGATACAAATACACGCGTTTAAACTGTTGACATTATGGTTAAAACTACCCTCATATTTTTTTTTTCTGGCTAAATATCAAATCAAAAAATATTTGGTAATATTACTAGGTATTTGTAATGTTATTTTATTACCAACATTATTTTTCATGTTATTCGATCTCACGTCATTCGATTTCAAGTCGGGAACCTGGGAACTGCATGTAGGCGTCTTTGGAGGTGTACGACTTAGTGGCATCATAATTTCGTTGAAAAATTATTACTCGAATTACACAGAAACGGCGTAAGGTGAAGGCACGGCACTGGCATGATGCCGCTTCAAAACGTTTTCATACAAAATGTTCAGACGCCAGCACATCAAGCTACTACAATCTGTCAAATTTCTTTAATATATTTTCAACTTTATCGCTAAAGTATTAGGTTCAAGGTTGATTGGGAATAATTGACAGTTTCGGGTAGCTTGATCTGCTGGCGTCTGAACGTAGACAACGTGTCGTAAATTACACTCAAGCGGAGCGGCGCAGGCAGGCAGTTCTTTTGTTTTCCTATAAATTGCACGCCTGCGCTGCGCCTGCGCCGCATCGTCACCTTACGCCGTTTCTGTGTAATTCGCACTTTAGGCAAACCTATTTAGCATAAAAAAAACTTAGAAAGTACCTACACATGAATTGAAAAAGCCCGTCACAGACGTATCTATAATATATATTAATATGAATCGTAGCAAGGTATATCACGACATATTTTCTATATAAATTATCGAGTGACCGCACACGCAGCTATAATATATATTTCTATGACGTCACCAAAATATGTCGCCAAATATATCTCGGTATATTTTGGCACACTGAGTGAGGGCAAAATATATATATTATAGTATAGCTCCCGTGTTTGGTAGCTTGCTATTCTAAAACATATATCTCGATATATTATAGCTACGTCTGTGACGTGCTTAACCCACAACCTCGTTAACCTCTCTATTATAGTTAAGTAAAATAAAATGTAGAAATACCTACATTTTAGAAAATTCAAAACTTCATCATAAAAAAAACGTCCGCTCAACAGCGTTAATAACGCATTACATAGGTATTGTTGAAGTGAGAAAATTCATGGCACTGTGTTTGTGAGTGTTATGTACACACAGCGTCAGTATGTGCTAACCCCTCAAGTTTTAAAACTTTACTTTGCTAGACTGGTCGACACTTCGCGTGACCAGAGGGCTGGCTCTTTCTTTGGCCAAAGAATTAGCATTGCCATTCAGCGTGGCAATGCTGCCAGTCTTCTGGGCACGTTTCCAGATGACAGCGATGCGGAGGAGTACTTTGACGCCTAAGTGTCCTATTGTCGTCGTTGTTTACATGTAAATAGGTACTTACTTTTAGTATTTTATCATTATTTTAGTTCTGTTTGTAGTCTGTATATAAATTCCATATTAAGTTTAAATACAACGGTTTAAACAAATCGGAACAACTTGCGACCCACGGATGCCCCTCAAATTAAAGGGGAAAATATACAAATCCGTGATTAGACCTGTCGTACTGTATGGATCGGAATGCTGGGCTGTGAAGAAGATGGTTGAAAGAAGATTGCATGTAGCGGAGATGAGAATGTTGAGGTGGATGTGTGGTGTGACAAGAATGGATAAGGTAAGGAACGAGTATATTAGAGGAAGCTTAAAAGTTGCGCCAGTTACAGAAAAGCTAAAAGGGAATCGACTGTCTTGGTATGGGCATGTGATGAGGAGGGACGAATCGCATGTGACTAAAAGAGTTATGAATATAAACGTGGATGGATGGAGAGGGAGAGGAAGACCAAAGAAACGATGGATGGATTGTGTGAGGAATGATATGCAGGTGAAAGGAGTAAATGATAGCATGACGGTTGATAGAGGAGATTGGAACAAAAAAACGTGTTGCGCCGACCCCAAGTAACATGGGACAAGGGCAGGAAGATGATGATTAAGTTTAAATAGAAAGGGTCAACTTTATGATTTTTACCAAGGAGCCACCTAAGTAACCATTAAAGTGTGTGTCTGAGTGAGGCAGTAACTGCCACACTCAGACACACACTTTAAGACACACATTTCAAGATAGGTACTTTGCTAGAACATTGAATTCGTTACGAATAATCTAAAGAATAGTTCAAAAAATGTTCCTTGTTTCAAATTGAATTCAAACAATCGCATCACCGAATGTCGTCATATTCATACCGGCAGTGTATCGAACTAGCCAGCGAGCCCATATGGATTGCGATGAAATTATTATTTACTACCGTCCGAGTCACTTTATCTTTAGGTCTCAGTCTAAGCAATAGATGTGATAATTTGAGGGTATCCATTAGTTTTACTAACTTACTTTTTCTTTATAAAATTAATCCACCCTCAAATTGTAATTAGAACGTTTGATGTATACGTTCACCTAAAACAACTAAGTAACCCCATCTCATCTGCCTAGCCTTTTCCCAACTATGTTGGGGTCGGCTTATAGTCTAACCGGATGTAGCTGAATACCAGTATTTTACATGGAGCGACTGCCTATCTGACCTCCACAACCCAGTTAGTACTGGGTAATACGATACCCCTTGGTAACACTGGTTGTCAGACTTTTTGGGCCACTCACTACCTAACGACTGTCAAAGATCTACAAATGACACCCGGGACCAACAGCTTAACGTGCTTTCCGAGGCACGGAGGAAACTCGGTATATAATGGGTGGTCACCCATCCACAGACCAACCTAGGCAAGCACGGCTTAACCTAAAGATCGATCCGAGCGGCTGTCATTATTTAGCCACGAGCTCTTCAACTAACTAAGTTACCCCAGTTGTTTTATAATTAACTTTGCTACAACATCTTTGCAATAGGTTATTTGACTGAAGAAATCTGTTTAGTCCGTCAGTTAGATTATCAAAAAATATTGGACACGTATTTTTTCTTTTACGTCATGTAAACGAAATATTACCACGATACAACCACCAACTTTCGCCATGTTTCGTTTGATCCACAATTTTTTACCCAACCTGTATTGACAGTGGTACCGAGCGCGTAAAACGTGTAAGAAAGAGGGCATATAGTTTTTTTTCTCATAAATACCCACCGCAATAGATGGCAAACTAAGGTTAAATACCCGCTTTGAGTTGAAGTTCCGGACGCCAGCCCATTATCAAATCAAAAAAAAAAAAAAAAAACATTTATTTATTCAACATAAATATTACAACAAATTAGAGGCTTGTGGCTAAAAAATAACAGCTGCTCGGGTCGATCTTTAGGTTAAGCCGTGTTTGCCTAGGTTGGTCTGTGGACGGGTGCCCACCCATTACTTACCGAGTTTCCTCCGTGCCTCGGAAAGCACGTTAAGCCGTTGGTCCCGGGTGTCATTTGTAGATCTTTGACAGTCGTTAGGTAGTCAGTGGCCCGATAAGTCTGACAACCAGTCTTTCCAAGGGGTATTGTATTACCCAGTATTAACTGGGTTGTGGAGATCAGATAGGCAGTCGTTCCATGTAAAATACTGGTATTACTGGAAGCCAACCCCAACATAGTTGGGAAAAGGCTAGGCCGATGTTGATGAAGTATTACAACAAAATTAGTGCTAGGAGCCTCCCTTTAAGCAAGTAATGCCTGTATTGGAAGACTCCACATTATACAATAAAAAAAAAATAAAAAAATCAGTCGACTTGATAACCTCCTCCTTTTGGAAGTCGGTTAATAAAAGGGAATTATGAGCGTTTATACAGAAAGTAGGCAACGTCGCAAATAGCTGTCAAACATTTCACTGTCTTGTTTAATTTGGCAATATTACTGTATGGAAATAAGAAATATGGCCAACTACTGTACTAAATATTGATTATAAAATGCAATAATTAATATCGTAACACCGAATATTTAGTTTAAGATGTAAAAAAAAAGTGTTTGGAAAGTTTCCAAATGCTTTTTTACACCTAAAACGGTTACAACATCAAATTCAGTTTTTTAATTGCAATCCAATATTAATTTTCTAGTTGACTTCAGCCGTAATTCTTATTTCCATACAGTAATATTGCCAAATTAATTAATTAAAACAGATAAATATTTGACAGTTATTTGCCAACTTGCCAACTTTTTGGATGAACGCTCTTATTTGGTATAAAACTATTCAAAACAGCCTTTCTCGCCTTACTTGGTTTGTGAGTACAGATACGCAACAATGAGACATTGTTACTGCGGAAAGTGTCCCGTTGAATAGCTATGCATTTTTTAATGAGAAAGAGGGATTCGCCCAATTGTTCCGAGTGTGATAAGGTAGAGGATACCACCCATATTTTAGCGGAATGTGTCCGGAACGAGGCTGAGACGAGTATCTTTTTCGTAGAAAACTGTCTTTATTCTATTGGTGTTATCATAAATATAAGGTCCCATTAAAATTTATGATAACACCAATAGAATGCGCCTCAAAGAGATGTCCAGCAATCAAGTAGGGGTCCGCATGGGCCGATGCCTGCCAGGGCTGCGGGACTGTTCGAAAGATATACCGTGGCCCTGGAACATAAAGGGCAAGGAAGGAACATGGATGGGTTTTAGTCAGTACAAGTCTGACACTCCCCTCCGCTCCGCCCAGAGTGGGGGGGGTCATTTGATGATTACCCATCCGGAAAAAAAAAAAAAATGTCCCATTAAAATAGATGGATAAATTTTAAGAAATCATTCAGACCACCAAAATAAGGACAATGGTAAAAAAATAATAAGAATAACGCATTCGATACTTAGAAGAAAAAAATCAGCTAACGAAAATACACTAAAAATGTTGGTTACCCAATGATTTTAGGGCAAAATAAAATCACTTAAATCAGTGTTTTTTTTTACTTGTATATCTTTGGTTAGACGTACTGAACGCTGTGTTAAAATTTTACCATCTATTTTAATAGTAATAGTATAACAGTAAAATAATAAAATAAAAATTAAAAATAAATAATAAATAAAATATAATATAACTTTTTATTTTTTATAATTATTAATTTTTATTATTATTATTTTTCCTTATATAATAGTATTTTGGCTGCCCCTTTGTCCAGGACATCTAAAAAACTACACAACATTGTTAACTTTGGTATAAACGTAGTTAGACATAGAAAACTTCTATAAACAAATAAAGAAAAAAAACTTCAGTTTATCCGTGATTATGGCGCTTGCAACAGTGCCGAAATATTGGGAACTCATAAGTAACTTTCCTCGACTCACTTAAAGATGCAACGGTCATTCCAATTTACAAATCTGGAAGTAGAACTAACCCTGGCAACTATCGACCCGCATCGGTCTTACCCGCTATTTCGAAAATATTCGAACGAGTGTTATACCACCGTCTAAACGAGTATTTGACTAAGAAAAAATTTCTAATTTTTTTTGTCTCCATAATAACAAAAATTTGGACGATTTGGACTCGTTCCTGACTGATTGGCCAGAGGAGGCAAAACACCGGACGAGTTGGAAAGGAATGGAGAGGCCTTTGCCCAGCATAGCATAGCATAATCAGCCTATTCATGTCCCCACTGCTGGGACGCAAGCCTCCTCTCTATGAGAGGGAATGGGCTATAATCCACCACGCGGGCCCAGTGCGGGTTGGTAGAAGTCACATGTCTTCGAATTTTTGGTTCTAGGACATGCCGGTTTCCTCACGATGTTTTCCTTCACCGTTTTGAGAGCAATGGTGATGAAATAACTTACACAAAGTAATGCGCCTGGCTAGGTTCCAACCCACGACTTACTGCTCGTAAGTCGGGGTCTCCACCACTGGGCCACCGCTGCTCTCCCTTTGCCAGCAGTGGGACAGAATAGGCTAATTAAAAAAACAAAAACTCATCAAAATGAGTTTTTATTTTTTTTATTAAATCTACCAAGGCTGTGAGAAAAAACGTTGTTGTGGGTATTTTCATCGACCTAAAAAAAACCGTACGATACGGTAAGCCAGCAAAAGCTACCACAGAAATTAAACTGTAGTGAAACACACGTAGGTTGGTTAAACACAGATGTATTTACGGACACCCTCACATTCAATTATAATCTTACGTTGACCTACCGTCAACTAGTTAATATACTACATCTCTTCCTTTCTAAGAAAAAAAAGCAAGATATAATCAAAAATTAAAGAACTAACTATAACTCAAGGTCTGCCAACGTGCAATGGACCGCAGCTTTCTAGGCTTCAAACTAACCAACCATGTACGCAACACCACACTGCGCTCCAAAACACAAATTACTGACGTTGCTGAAAAAGCCGCTAAGCTGAAGTGGGACTGGACTGGCCACGTCCGCCGTTTGCCCAAAAAGCTTTGGGCCAAAATAACCACTTTCTGGAGCCCTAACACAGCCAGAAGGCGTCGCGGCAGACCTCGTAGAAGATGGCGGGACGAGCTGGACAAAATCAACGACTAGTGGCTCACGTTAGCCCTAGATCGAAACAACTCCTAAGTCACAGGATCTCCTAGTTTGGGAGTCAGGGTTACTCTATCTGTATTACCTTTATTTCACTGAAATTTATGTGACCTAGTCTTAAATCAATGTTGAAGGTTTTTGTATAAATAAAGATTTTTATTATTATTATTTCCTTTATTTATTTTTATACAAATCTTCTACATTTTTAAATATTTCATAAACTAAAAACAATATAAAAAAACATTTAAAAATATAAAAAATTGTAGCCCACCGGTATCGGGAACAGGGTCCAAGCTACCGGCGGTCAGGGCTCCAGAGAGAGGAACCTCCTAACAATACGAGCCGTGTCCAGGAGCACCGCTTTCTGAATCAAACCCTTGATCCAGCTGCCTAACGAGAGCCTCCTCAGGTATTGGTCGAGGCTCTTGGCAATTAAGCCATGGGCTGATACAACTATCGGCACAATGATCGCTGAGTCCACATCCCACATGTCGACAACCTCGCGAGCCAAGTCAAGATACTTGATTTGCTTATCTTTCTCGGCTTTCACGAGGTTCTCATCATGCGGGACCGTTATGTCTACAATCATTGCGCGCCGCTCTGACCGATCCACCACCACTATATCAGGTTTATTGGCTACAATAGTCCTGTCAGTGATGATGGATCGATCCCAGTACAATGTGATACTGCCATTTTCGAGAACTGGGTCGGGCACATACTTATAGTACGGTACTTCCGATTCCACAAGATTGTATTTTAGAGCAAGTTGCTGATGGATAATCCTGGCTACAAGGTTGTGTCTATGCAAGTACTCTCCGTTAGCCAGACGAGAACACCCGGAGATAATGTGACGGATTGATTCGCCTGGACGGTGGCATGCCCGACATATGTCAACCGTACCGTCCTTCACAATTATTATTATTATTTCCTTTATTTATCTTTACACAAATCTTATATATTTTTAAATATTTCTTAAACTAAAAACAATATAAAAAAAACATTTAAAAATATAAAAAATTGTAGGCCACCGGTATCGGGAACAGGGTCCAAGCTACCGGCGGTCAGGGCTCCAGAGAGAGGAACCTCCTGACAATACGAGCCGTGTCCAGGAGTACCGCTTTCTGAATCAAACCCTTGATCCAGCTGCCTAACGAGAGCCTCCTCAGGTATTGGTCGAGGCTCTTGGCAATTAAGCCATGGGCTGATACAACTATCGGCACAATGATCGCTGAGTCCACATCCCACATGTCGACAACCTCGTGAGCCAAGTCAAGATACTTGATTTGCTTATCTTTCTCGGCTTTCACGAGGTTCCCATCATGCGGGACCGTTATGTCAACAATCATTGCACGCCGCTCTGATCGATCCACCACCACTATATCAGGCTTATTGGCTACAATAGTCCTGTCAGTTACGATGGATCGATCCCAGTACAATGTGATACTGCCATTTTATTATTATTATTATTAACTGAAAGTCATGGGGAGAGGCCTGGTATACCTACATAGGATTCTTTATACTTTTTATTTTGTCAATCAATCAATCAAAGCATTTATTTCAAGTAGGCCAGTTACAGGCAATTTTGAATTGTCGAAACAAAGACAACAAAGAAATATAGCTACAGTCCCAGTCGCAAGGCACAAAAACTTTGAAAGTACTGTAGTTGCCCATTCCCTAACGTAGATCTCTATTAAGAAAAACGGGCAAGAAACTCCATGGAAGTGTCCATGGAGTTTCTTGCCCGTTTTTTAAATCAGAATACTTTTACAAAACCTTGGTTACATCATTCATGTTGAGATGGTATATTATGTGCGAACGATGCAGCAAGATGTGTACGTTAAAAGTGTCCAAAGTAAAAACAATTCAAAAATAAAATAATTAATTTAAATAAGCCGTGGCAACCAATAGTTTGTCGTTTAAATATTAGCTTGTTCTATAATAACATTTTTAATACTGGTAGTTTGTTTTATTTTTTTATGGACATCACATAGAGCCCCTATGTGATGTCCATAAAAAAATAAAACATGTTGAATTTACTTTTAGCCGAGAATGTGGAATGTCTAATCTTGATTTGTGTCGGAGTAACGTGATTGTATGTCTTCGCAATTTGTATAAAATTCTTGATATTTAATATGTTTAGACGAATGCGTCTGTGTTCCATTACAAGTTATTAGCTTTACTCTCACTTTATATCACGGTATTAAGATATAATAGGTTCAAGTCCGTTTTAACTGTTTTACGTGTTAAAAAGGCCGACCGCAGCCACCATGTAGGTTGGTTAAACACCGATGTATTTACTCACATACATTTATAATCTTATGTTGACCTACCGTCAACTACTTTATATAGGGTCTAACTATTCATATATGAAATATTTTCAGGGAATCATCTAACTTCTATAACAAAGCCATTTCAAGGGATTTTTTTTTATCTGAGTATATATTTTTTTTAAATATATAATTTAAAATTACTTGACCCACAAAATAAATACTGGCTCCTTATTTTTAAGCACCCATTACGCATGTTTACTACGTCGTATTTACCTACTGTCATTGTTAGAATATGGGAGTAAAGGTTTTATGCAAAAAGTCTCAAAAAATTTTAGAATTATACTAATTTTGTAAAAAAAAAAAACACTCAGATATTTCTTTTTCCGTTGCTCTGGCGACTTTACGACTTATAGAAGTTACTCTAAAATATTTCGTGTATGAAAAGATAGACCTTATATACTACAAAACAACATACGTATTTCAGGCAGCGGTTGGAGTGTAGCCTTAAGGGCGCTATGGAGCGAGGACATAGAAAAAATTTCGGACTTAGAAAATTTTTTAGTTTTTTTTTTCGAAGTTTCCCAATTTTATTACAGTATCGGGTTGACCTACACCATAGAAACCATTTAGGTTCTGAGACGCATGATCCTCCGACGCACCGTTTCCGAATTACGGGCCTTCTAAAACAAAATAAAACTAAAAAAAAATTAAGTCCAAAAGTTTTTTTTAAGTCTCAAATTTCTTTTTTGTTTTTTTTTTTCTGCTCATGCCCCTAAGCGTATACTCCAACTCCTACAAATCCGCCCCTAAGACGACCCACTGACCCAGGGAGCGCCGTCAGTATGTTCACTTTATATTTGCAAAATAGACAACAAGTTATTGAGATATGTAACTTCACCAGCTCGATGCGAAACGTAATAGTTATACGGCCGCAAGGCTCAATTATTAGCTCATTGCTATTTTCTTATTTACATAAATAACATTAATAAAATCGGGCTGATGGGACACGTTATACGCGGATGATACCTTCATTTTTTACATCGATAAATCATACAACACATACATTATGAGCGTTTATGACTTACGGCATTTCATACAAACTTTCAAGGCGTATTTTTTCGAAACGACTGAACCGATTTTAATGAAACCTCATACGCATAAGCAGGACATATATGTCTAAAAAAATATCAGAGAACATTTTCGCAAAATAGTCTTACAGCTAAATTAGACCGATTTTAGATTTTCCATAGAAACAGAAATTTTCAATAATGAAATAAAAAAAAAAAAAAACGAAAATGTTTTCTGATAACTTTTAAGACTTATGTATTTTGCTTTTGCATATAAAGTTTCATTTAAATCGGTTAAGTCATTTCGAAAAAAAAAAGACTTGAAAATTTGAGTGAAATGTAGTAAGTCGTAATTGCTCTTATAACCGATGCGCAAAAGGCAATAACCGATGCGCAATCACCTACACAGTGAATGATTAAAATAGAACTTACTGACTATTAACACCGCAAAATCATCATTTATGATTTTCGCCTCGAAAAATAAATCAGTACCGGAGTTTCTACCTCTTACCATCAACGGAGAAACAGTCAAACGGTCGACCCACGAAATATCTATCCAAGAAATATCTGGGACTGTAAGTAGCATAAACATAGTATAATCAGCCTAAAATGTTCCCACTGCTGGGACACAGGCCTCATCTCTATGAGAGGGAATGGGCTATAATCCACCACGCGGCCCCAGTGCGGGTTGGACTGTGGGTAGATGAAAAACTTACTTGGAAACTGAACTTCGAACATGTTAAAACAAAATTAATATCATTATTAGGCGCGAATTACACAGAAACGGCGTAAGGTGACGGTACGGCGCAGGCGTGAAATTTGTAAGGAAACGAAAGAACTGACTGCGCCGCGCCGCTGGAGTGTCATTCATGACACGTCGCCTACGTACATTTTGTATGAAAACGTTTTGAAGCGGCAGTAAGCCTGCGCCGCGCCTTCACCTTACGCCTTTTCTGTGTAATTCGCGCCTTAAGAGCGTTACGAAAAGTTACAAAATGTATCCCGAAAAAAGTACTTCTGATTTGTGGACCGATGACTTGGTGAAGGTTGCAGGGATCCGCTGGATGCGAGTCGCACGGGACCGGTCAATGTGGCGACACTTGGGGGAGGCCTAGGTCCAGCAGTGGACGTCTTTCGGCTGAAATGATGATGATGATGAAATCCAATTGTAAAAATTGGCGAAATGCGAGTCGGACTCGCACACACAGGGTTCCGTAGCACCAAACAGTATAATCCCAATATTTTTAACGCTTATTCAGATGCAAATTTACACTTAACAGTACAACTAAGTTAGTTTTTAAAGGATGTTAAGGAAAACAAAGAAACTACACAGTACAGTTCAGACGAAAAGTCCCATGTCTCAAAAACTAAATATCAAACCTTATTCGAGCCAATTTTCATTGATAGTTTTTTTACGTTCTAACTACCTACATATTTTCAGAATTTCTTCTCATCTCTTACTTTTGAAATTAGAATGGGGACGTGGACACATTTTTTTTATTTTTAGAAGCAAATATCTCTTCAACGATTGGCTTAAGAAGAAAAGTGCTTTAGAAACTTCGATATCATTTTTTAAGAGCTGTCGATAAACACTCCACACTAATTTAAATTGAAATAAATATTTATCAACCCTCAGTTAGACACACAAAAATGATGTGACTTAATTAAAAAAAAAATATGGCTCTATTTTTTTTATTATGTCACATCATTTTTGTGTTACAGTTTACAAAAGAAACCTACTCTCCATACCAGCTGTGTGGTACCAACAGTCTCGGAGTAAAATAGCTGTGAAATACGGGTCGACAGACAGACAGACTGGGCAAATCTATAAGGGTACCGTTTCAGCAATTTGGCTACAGAACCCTAAAAATGGTAATTATCCCGTTTTTAGTGTTAATAATAGTGTTCAAGACCATGTCATTTTAAAAATCACCGAAAGTACCGCAACAAGTATCGATGGCTTATATATATTACTCGTCACTGAAAAACAAATGATCACGAGTCACAACTGTTTCAAAAAAAAATATTTTCATAGTACCGATTCGTTATCGATGCTAAAGTATCGCCAAGTGAACAAGCTATACAATTCATTTTAAATTATAAGGTAGGTAGGTAGGTAAGGAACATTTACACAAGTTTTGTAAATGGGACAACATAATGTCATTATCTTCATCCCCAACGACGACACTGCCAAAAAAGATGCATATCGCCTTTTCGATTAATAGTTTCTTCTTACAACAAGTACTAGGCTGGCATGAATTTATGGTGGTATCTTAATAGTTCTCGAAAACAACTGCTCACCAAATTGTTCTCGTCATAAAGCCATGGGTTCACGTGTTTGATTATTATTTTTACCACTGCCAACATATAACGTAATAAAACACCACATTCTGAGTTAGCAACTGATTTATTATATTTGAAAGTATAAAGTTGAAACATATTTAAGTGCCACTACCCACAACACTTCTTCCATTGACGAAACCTCTCTGAATCCAGTCACTCAAGTGTGAAGTGAGACGATCCATAAAGGTATATTTCATAAGGAATTCTATCGATCCTATGTAAAATCGAACTGTTTTCTGTTGCAGTGGAATATTTTTCTCACAGTTATAAAACATTATGTAGGGTATATTAACATTTCTGTGTTCAAATAAACTTTTTATATGTACCCACTATGTATTTATTTTTGTCACAGATTTTGTATAAAAGGAGCCGACTTTTGAAAATACTTTCATACCATACTCACTCGCACCAGGAGTCTCACTGTGTTTAAATTCGTATTTAAATAATCTTTCTAATACCGTGAAACTTTTAGTTTTGATATCTTCTTCTACCATATAAAATAATTAACAAAAAATTTAAAAATGGCAAACGCTGAAAAGACAGTGCGCACTTTGTTAAACAAAATCGCTTCGGAACAGAACTATAAAAAACCTGAAATAGTTATAACTGAATTGTCAAGCGGAGGAGCAAACTACACGTCAAAACTATTTACAGCGGTTATAAAAGAAGACAATAAAAAAGAACTTAATTTATTTGCGAAAGTCGCAACAATGGGGGAAGCATTCCGCAAAGACCTGCCTATGGATCTCTACAAAAATGAACAATTTGCATACAAAAAATTAGCGAAAATTTACGCATCTTTGGAGGAAGAAAACGGAGTGCCCGAGGAGCACAGACTACGTTTTCCAAAGTACTACGGCTGCGATCCCACCAAATACCAGGAGACAATGGTGCTTGAGAACTTATTGGCCAGCGGGTATGGTCCTCACGATAGATTCCAGTCTATAGATTGGGAGTACGCTTCTTCTGCAGTAGGAAACTTGGCGAAGATGCACGCGCTATCTTTCGCTTTCAGTAAGCATCGCCCAGAAGAATATGAGAAGAGTTTGAAGATTGTACACAACCAATGGGGCGATTCTGAAAGCATGGCCGTTCATTTTAAGAAAGCTGCTAGCAAGGCGTTGGAGAAAGTAAAGCCCGAGCACAAGGAAGCCTTGAAAAAGTTTTTCGGTGATATGAAGAATCCATTTATTGAAATTAACACTATTGTGCGCAGTACCGTCATTGTCCATGGAGACTTTAAAGGAAATAATTTGATGCACAGAGTGCGAGACGTAAGTTTTTTTTAATACCCTTTGATTTATAGATATGAATTATATAATTTTGTGAACTTTAAGCCTTCTCTAAGTGACGCAATCGAAGTGATCTCATGCTCCACGAATCACATCATCATATAACGTCGGAGATAGTGCAAATCCGCGAATCTACCATACGTAAAGTGCGAGTATCTGCACTACGTGTAGGTTTACAGAGGAAGGTTATAAATTTATAAATATATTTGACCTCAGTTTTACATGAATAGTAACAATTAATGTGTTCTATGTATTGTTAACAGTAGAAATCTATTAAATTCATTAATTTAGTCGCTACGACAATGCGTAATTGAAATTGGCTACATTTGTCAGATATGCGGAATTATCCAATGCTAGTTCCGTGAATTTGCACTATCCCCGACGATAACCAAATGCGGAACTGCCAACTGCTCAGAATAACTGATCGTGCAGGGGTTGTCTAAAAAAAAGCTTTTAATTAGTAAAGGTACATTTTATTTGTCGTAATTATAATTTTGTACTTTCCACAATAACCTATCGTTAAATTGTGTCATTTACGTCAACGTAACGGGCATTTTTTTTTTCCTTCTACCTACTAATTACGGAGATATTGAGGGTCAAAGTCCACACATTTTTTTTAATACAAGTTTAAAATGTTCTATATTTCTGTCACTGACACTACTGATGCAAGACACAAGGGGCCGGTCAATGTGGCGACACTTGGGGGAGGCCTATGTCCAGCAGTGGACGTCTTACGGCTGAAATGATGATGATGATGATTTAATTTGAAGGTGGCATACAAGGAGTCCAAGCTGCTTTGAAAGTAACGAACAAATCTTACATTTTTTTTTTTCTCTTAATTCCAGGATGGCAAAGTGGATATCATGTTCGTCGATCTGCAGACTCTTCAGCCATCCAGCCCGGTCAATGATTTAATCAACTTCATCTTCACCGCCTCTGATGAGGAGTTCCGCGCTAAATACTTCCAGAAACTGCTCGACCATTACCACGCGGAGATCAGTGCCTCAATGAAAAGGCTGAACGTCGACCCTGAGAAGACGTACTCCAAGGCAGACTTTGAGTTTGAAATGAAGGAGGTAAGAAACTCAAATACTTGTGTTCAGAGGCATTAGCTGGCATTGTTCAGACGACAGCATTAATTAAAATTATACACAACGAAATCAAAAAATAAAATGTCATAAAAATTTCTACGAAAAGCCTACGTCGTAGCACACGCGTAGGGCTGCGCTACGCCGTAGCACACTGCGTAGTGCGTAGCAAGATCGGAAGAAGCTGCTGTCGTTTGGGAGATTTTTGTTTTTTGTGAACTACGCGGATTGTGTAGTGATTTATGATATCCGATATCTTCTTAATTTTATGCGCAAGAGCCTACCATACAACATTAGTTTTAGTATATGCGAAACCTGAAACACGTGTCTAGTATTTTTATGTAAAGAATCTATGTACAAAATTTCAAAACTGTATCATGAAAAATCACAAAGTTATAAGCTTGTTCTGTTACCTGGTTGTCCGCACAAAAACGCGGTCACCACGCAGCGCGCCCGCGCACGCGCCTCCAGCGTCGTCTTGAGCTCATTGATAATAATAATTTGACATTAGGTACCAAAATGATTGCGAAAGTTACAAGTTGGACACCGAGAGACATTAAGTACCTATTACTTAATGTCTCTCGGTGTCCAACTTGTAACTTTAAAAAAAAAAATTGGGAAATTATATGGCACGGTTTAAAAATGATTAGAATCGATTCAGTTACTTATTCAGAACAAACTATATTCAGGTTTCGCATATACTAAAAATAATGTTGTATAATTACTTTTTTTATTACAAAAGTTCAAGGTATTTCCTTTAACGAAATTGTTCACACCAGTCCACTTTTTCTGTGCATGCCATAAAAAAGATATTAATTTATCAAAACATGAGTCTATAAGTGCGACTGCTGAACACGGGGTACTGTAGATTCAGAGTACGGTACAGTCATAAGCTCTATTTAAAGCGTTCTCGTGGTATTATATACCATTACAACGCGAGCAATGCCGCGGGAAAAAAACTAGTAGGTAATAATTAACTATTCGGTTTTCATCTTCTATCTTCTATACCAAAAACTAAACTTACTGACTGACTGGGTGATATATCAACACACAGCCCAAACCGCTGGTCCTAGAGATATGAAACTTGGAGGGTGTGTTCTTTGTGAAGAGTAAGTATCCAATGCGAAAGGATTTTTGGGAATTCCACCCCTAAAGAGGTTAAATAGGGGATGGAAGTTTATATGAAAGTCCGTCAGTTTTGAAGATAGGGTCGTCAAATTTTGAGTTTAGGCTGACGATTGAAATTAATGTATACGTGTCTCAGCGTTTTTGATAATTCTACCGGACAAGACTACATACACACGGGCAAAGCCGCGGGTAAAAGCTAGTTCATTAAATAAAACTCTTCTGTATTTTTGGAATGCCAATCTACTTCTATTGGTTTTTATATCTGTTACCGGCCAAACCCGATTTCAGGCCAAACTAGTTTGTCCTAGGCCAAACTAGGCACTCTGACTAAATGGGTTAGGTTAGAACTGTGACCCACCACGCGCGAGCCGAGGGCGCATAGAAGGCCGATGAGCCCCACTGCAAAGTTGGACGCATTGTAATTGCTTTGTTTGTGTTCACGTGAACTGGTTTGGCCTAGGACAAACTAGTTTGGCCTGAAATCGGGTTTGACCGGTAACATATCTATGGACTATGGATACCCTAGATCATCAACAAGAACAATAAATTCTAAGCTTTTATACCATTTATTATTCTCATTTCAGAAACTGCGCTACGGTCTCAACCTAGCAGTGTACTCCTTACCCCTGGTGACGGTCGAAAGGGAGAACGCGCCAGAATTCAACGAGTCACTGGAGCTCACCGACTTCTTAGTCGAGACGACCAGCGACCTGTACACCGAGAGACTGAACGGAGTCGTCAATGACTATGTCAAGTGGGGCATCCTAAGCTGAACTTTACTTGTCGATAGACTATCTGATTTAAAGGTACAGAAACGGAACCAAAAGTATTATAATTTTATTTTCATGTTTAGCATTTTGCATGAGTTCGGTAGTTTTTATACGTCCTGTTGACATTGAAAAGTTAAGCAATCAATGCCAGGCAAATGATTTTTTTTAAACAATTTAAAGAGTAAAAAGTCTCAATTTAAGTAAATACAATTATTAATAAGTAAAATAATTATATTCGGTTACACACTAACTAGTCTTTGACTGTGTTGTTAGTTAAAAATTATAATATTGTCATTCAGTTGAATTTGACGAACTTTTTGTAAGTCACTTACAGTGGCCTACAAAAGGGATTGCAACATAATTCATGATATATTATTAGTTATTACGAATTTGAGACTATCCGGCTCATGCCTAAGCGCTTACGCACGTTAAAGAATGTGATGCGCAGGAGTCGACAAAGTTGCAAGCCTTTGCGCTAACCTGACAGCGTAATGCTTGACGGCTTAAAACTGGTGTTGGTATTTCAAATGTGATTGGATGTGATTTAAGCTGGTCTTTTTTATGAATTGTATAGATTATGTGTTTAAGTAATAAGTAAATAATAAATGACATGAATAAATGAAATAATAATGATAAATGAAATTGAATTAGCATATGTAGTAGAATTTTCTTTTCTTGTGTTTTAATAGAAAAAGGTGCATTAAACAATTATTATATTTATGTCATAAGCTTATTGTTGAACCGTAATAAATCAGTTTACAAATTGAAAAATGTGTTTTAGTAAAAAATGCAGTCGTTTTCCAAATAGCGCCAACTAAAGTCTGACGCAACTCGTATTGTGACAGATACGAGTACCAACCCATGCGAATGCGCTCGGATTAAGAGTTGCCAGAATACGAGTTGTATCAGAGTCCACTCGGTCCGAGCTTACTCTGATCGTGTCGACGCGGCTTGAAGCGAAGAAGCACCGAGTATCTAGACTTAAGGTCAATTCACACCGAAGTGGCAGCGGTCGGTAGCGGCCAGCAGCACTTAAAACTGTACTGCGCCGCTTAAGGCCGCTTTCACATTAAGGCGTTAGCAGCGCGACAGTAGCGCGGTAGAAGCACAGTCGAAGACAAAAACTAAAAAAAAAAGATTTTTACCGTCTGGACGATAGACGCGCGACTGTCGCGCTGCTAAAGTCGCCTAAATGTGAAAGCGGTCTAAAAGAGCCGTGTGACGTCCCGCGGCACCGAGAGTAGCTGCACGTCCACCCCTGAGTCTTTTAAACGATACTATGCATTTCCTGCATGGTTTGACAGTGAAACTGCCGCCCTCTGCGTTGCCGACCGCTACCACTGCGGTGTGAATTGACCCTTACAGGCAGTATGTGGCTCAACCAACAGCAGATAAACCTTCCCCTGACAGGTCTGTAACTAGCCAATCAGTTAGTACGTAAGTCATCATCTGCCTAGCCTTTTCCCAAGTGCATTGGAGTCGGCTTTCAGTCCTGCCGGATGCAGCTGAATACCAGTCTTTTACATGGAGCGACGGCCTATCTGACCTCCACAACCCAGTTAGTACTGGATAATACGATACTCCTTGGTAAGACTGGTTGTCAGACTTTCGGGCCACTGACTACTTGTAACGACTGACAAAAACGTACAAATGACAGCCGGGACCAACGGCTTAACGTGTTTTCTGACGCACGGAGGAAACACTGTATGTAATGGGCGGTCAGCCATCCACAGACCAGCCTAGGTAAGCACGGCTTAACCTAAAGATCGACGAGAGGCTGTTATTATTTAGCCTCGAGCTCCTATCAGCTAGTATGTAAGTATGTCCCGGATAATCACACACAGTACACTTTACTTAAACATGCCGGTTTCGTTCGACGTCTACTCCTTGCAGAAATCGCAGCAATTAGCGAGATACGAACAAATCTAAATGCCGCTACTAGTATGTCTGTCAAAACAATCGGTACACTACGCTATGGGTGATCAGTTTGACAAGCGAGCGTCGATATTGGAAACAATATAAATTCAACACTAAGGCGATTCACCGTGAATGTCATGGTGACGAGTGTACGTCAAAAAACAGTGATTCTTTACACATTACAGCAATGTTCTAGCAATGTGAGGAATGTGCGTAAAATCTAAAGCAATGTGCTTTTATAAAACTAGAGTTTCTAAAACAAGTTAGTGAGCCGCCAGCCTGATATCAGAACGACGGCTGTATTTTTAATCTGAGCAAATTACTTACTATCTAAGTATGAAAATATTAACGTACCAATGTTCCGGTAATGTGCTCATCATCATTCTCTTACCCTTATCCCAATTCATTTCATTTTGGGGTCGGCGCAGCATGTCTTCTTCTTCCATACTTCTCTATTACTCGTCATCTCACCAGACACCTCCTTCCTTGCCATATCATTCTTTACACAGTCCATCCATCGTTTCTTTGGTCTTCCTCTACTCATATACTCATCCACATTCATACTCAAAACTTTCCTCACAACATATTCCTCATTCCTCCACATCACATGCCCATACCACGACAACCGATTACCACACAACTTTTCAATCTCCGGCGCCACTTTCAGACTTCCTCTTATGCACTCATTTATTATTTTATCCATTCGCGTAACACCACACATCCCCCTTAGCATTCTCATCTCCGCCACATGCAAATGCCTTTCATTCATCTCTTTTGTGACCCAACGTTCTGATCCATACAAGACAGCAGGTCTAACCATTGTTTTACAAATCTTCTCCTTAAGTTTAAGGCGAATGCGTTGTTCCCGTGACCTGCCGCCATTTCATCCATCCCGAGTTAATTCTATGCTCCCGTGTTCCGACAATGTTCTCGAAGATACCAAAAGCAGAATCAGATGCGGCAAAAGGTTTGAAAATAAAAATTCTAAATTTGAACGCCTTCCCATTTTATATTGGCAATGACGACGAATTGCCAAACGAATTGAAAACAAACTACAAGAGTTTCATGTTCGGGGGTCACGTGGTGGCTCCCGGCCACCGTAGGCGCGGGCCTGTGGACGTGGAGTTATGGGCTAGCTCACCGTCCGGCCGTCTTATGACGACAGGTCGTGTCGACGGCGTGTTCGTGTTCCACGCGCGCCTAAACAGGTGTCAGCAACCATGTAGGGGTTAGCGTGGGCCGATGCCTGCCAAGGCTGCGGACTGTTCGAAAGAGATACCGTGGCCCTCGAACACAAAGGGCAAAGAAAGAACATGGATGGGTTTTAGTCAGAAGAAGTCCGACACTCCCTTCCGCTCCGAGCGGGGACGTCCGGTGTACTGAATCGGAAGTTCGTAGGTTCAAACCCTGCTCGCAGTCGATTTTTTCTTAACATAATTATTTGTATAAAAAATTATAATCATTGCACAAAATTTTAGCTAAAAATCTAACGGAAATCATTTTAGGAAACCAAAACTTTCCGGAATTTATTGCTACAAGAATAACTTACATGTTGCCAAAAACTCATTACTCACAGCCTTCCCAATACAGACCGATTACATGCCTACCCACAATATACAAAGTCTTAACGTCAGCAATCACTACAAAAATAAATAAACACGTCGAACATCACAACATAATAGCAGAGGAACAAAAGGAATGCGAGGACACATGGGATGTAAGGAGCAACTAGTCATAGATTCGATCATACACAAGCATGCTGCCACAAAAAGGAGAAATTTACACTGCACTTATATAGATTACAAAAAAAAAGCTTTTTGATAGTATTCCACACTCCTGGCTTATCCAAATATTACACGTATACAAAATAACATAGAATTCTTGCAAAATATTATGTCCAGATGGAAAACTACGCTTCAATTAAATTATCGCGATAACGCTGTCACGACTCGCCAGGTTGCTATAAAAAAAGGTGTTTATCAGGGAGACTCCCTGAGCCCTTTATAGTTCTGCCTCGCTCTAAATCCCCTATCTCACCTACTGCAGCGTTGTCAGGTTGGATATTGCTTTAAACGCGCGTGCCCCGGCTGTTCCACACTGCAAGGTGTAGAACTCACGCTGGCGCACGGGCGCCTCTCCGACGCATCGTAGATACGTATAACACACACTTTATCGAATTTGATATTTTCGCGCTTACACACTTTAAGTTCAAAAAGATGGCTATTGAATCACATATGAGTCCTTACTTAATTGTCTATTATATTAATGCACGCATTTAACTATATTTAAAAAAAAAAACATTATTTCGCGGATATTGGTGTGGGTTACACGTTTATTTAGTTTAAAAATTATTCTGTCATACTTTTTGTAATGTGTAACTGTTTAATGTGCCAATAAAGTAAAATAAAATAAAATAAACAAACAACAGAGGAAACCACTATCTCTCATCTTATTTATATGGACGACATTAAATTATACTCAAAAACAGAAAAAGAGATGAAAAAACTAATAGATATCACAACAGAATTTAGCAAAGACATAAACATGCAGTTTGGACTAGATAAATGTGAAACGGTACATACCGGGTGTAAACAGACCCTTCACATATCCGTCAACCAAGCATTCTGTACATCAAACTAAGTAACTTTATGCAAAAATTATGGGAATCGACTTTTTTTTTTTGGGTGAAAAATCACGTTTTACGGTAGGACTCGATGGAAAGCACTCATAGCATTGTGCTGATGAATGGATTGAATAGTACGAAGGTCGTGGAGATGTGTAAAGTAAAAATCTTACATTAAAAACATGTATTTAAAAAAAAACTTGTGAAAAAGTTGAAACTTTGTCCCCCAATATCTCCGTAACTAGAAGGTTCCCACCTGGGAACCTTACCACCACCCTCCCCCCCTCTTACCTTAACCTTACCTTTCTAGACCATACCTATGGTCTAGAACAAAAAAAAATATCGCAGTGACGGGGAGAACAAGTGCCTTTCGTTTATGTTAAGGGTCTATTTACACCCTTTATAATAAGAGGCAAAATTAAACCAGGCGACTATGCAATTAGCACTACTGACACAATTACAGCTATGGAACCCACCGATTATATAAATATTTAGGATACAGGCAACTAAAAGGCTTATATCACACAACAATTAAACAGACATTGAACGCAGAATACAAGAGAAGAGTGGTCGCAGTATTTAAAATTCAGCTCTCTGGAAAACATTTAATAAAGGCATTGAACACATACGCGATACCAAAACTAACATACTCGTTTGGAGTGATCAAAAGGTCAAAAACTGACATCCAGCAAATCGAGAGAACAACACGCACTACTCTGCAATAGAAAGGCTAACTATCAAACGAGAAAACGGAGGGAGAGGCCTAATTGATATCCATCATCTTTGGCAAAAACTAATAACTAGGTTAAAAACATTCTTTCTCAGTAAATCTCACAAAAGTAACATACATAAAGCTATAGTAATGAACGACAACAGCTACACCCCACTTAACCTAAATGAACAGACAGATACACAAAACACCAACAATGAAGACCCATACAAACAAAAGTTAGAAGATTGGAAGAAGAAAGTGTTGCACGGACGACATCCCCATGATCTTGAACAACCTCATATACATAGACATCACCATCATCATCATCTTGCAGTTCAATGAATAGACTCGGTTGGGAGTTTATAAGAGAAAGATTAGTGGACTATATATATAGGTGTAATACCACAATTAACATAATATTTGAAGACCGTACAATGAAATGCCCGGAGTGTCTGTGAGCTCAGTGTCGTGGTACGGCGTGCAGTGGCGCTCGCGCAGCCGGGTTTGGTACCCCGAGCCCCGCGCCCTCCCCGCGGCATTTGTAAGGCGCCGACAGACACAATAGCATCAAATAAATGGCTTAAAATTGGATCTTTGTTTCCAAAAACCGAGGGCTTTGTTATTGCGATACAAGAACAGATCAGAAATACTAAAAATTACAGGAAATTCATCAAAAGACCCCACGATGACTAACGATAAATGCCGCAAATGTCATTTATTTATTTATTTGGTTCACTAACAACTGTTTACACTGGTATAAGCAAATTAAACAGCATCAACAAATCAGAAGAGAGTGTAACAATCACTTACAGGTAAACTCTGCATGCACACAAAACGTTGTCGTAACTTACAAAAAAAAAATAGAAATAAACTTAATTAATTAATTAAACTAAATTAAAACAAATTAAACTAAATTAAAACAAATTAAGCTAAATAAAACTACGTAATACAAAATGTCATAGCCAACCAGAGACCATACAACACATCACAGGAGCTTGCACCACACTCAGAATACAATACACAAACAGATAATACCCATAGGCACAATCAGGTAGCAAATATCATCCATCAAAACTTAGCACTTAAACATAAGCTCATTCAAGACTCAAACACTCCTTATTATAAGTTTGTACCACAACCAGTAGTAGAAAATACCACTCACAAACTCTTTTACGATCGCGGCATGTTAACCTACAGAACCATTCACAACAATCGACCAGATATAATCCTTCAAGATAAAGTAAATAAAGTCACATACCTCATAGATATAGCAGTCCCTACCACACATAATTTACAAAAAACAATAGGTGATAAAATAAGTAAATATGCAGAATTGAAATAAGAGGTGACCAGAATCTGGAGGCATAGTAGTCTCCACCACGGATGTTTTAGTCTCAAATTATTACACCTCAAAGACTTAATTTATAGTACACTTCAAAAAGCCGCGATTTTAAACACCTCCAGAATAGTAAGGAAACTCATTCAAAACGACGAAAATGAAATATCACACAACTCACACACACACACATACACACGCTACGTTGACTTGGTTAAGGCCCGTTAACGTAGCTTAAACTAGCCACAGAGCTAAGAAACAGAACATGTTTTCCAAAACATAATAAAAATCATTTATTTGATAAAAAAGGGAACATTTACAATGCGTCGGTGTCAGCCACACAAAAACGATATTTCAGCAATACCCAATTAAACCAACGTAAACACGACAACAAATACAAAAACAGCAACAGCAACAACAATAACAACAGCAACTTTAATACGACATTATTCTGTGACACTATCTAGCGACGTTGAAACGAAAATGCACCTAATAAAGAGCATAACGAATTAGCGAAAGACAGTGTCGTGAGAATTCGCTGCATCCCCGCAAGGGGGCACGGCGGCACGGCGCTGTACAGCAAGCGGCGGCTTGCTTTAAGCCACCTCGGCGATCTGTCACCGCCAGGTGAGACCTCCGGTTTCCCGTAGGAGGCCCAGTAAATGACAACCAGCGGCAGAGGTCGAAAGACGGTGTAGCTCACTGAATACAGATAAATCAAATGGTACGTATTCGTATCGCTTCCTTCTCTCCAGTGGCGGCCGGCCGGCAGCGGCGCCTGCGTTCGGCTCGCTAACGCAGGTGACTGCAACTGACCACAAGGCACCGACTCAGCAAATGCGTCACTCAATCACGCCTCGCTTATTTCGTAATAGTTTCATGCAACTTCGCAATTAATTGGCTACTAAAAATATTCATACTTGGTACACACATCGAGAGATTCCAGTCAATAGATTGGGAGTACACTTCTTCAGCAGTAGCAAACTTGACGAAGATGCATGCTGTCTTTCGCTTTCAGTAAGCAACGGTCACAAGAATATAAGAAGAGTTTGGCAACTTTACACAATCAATGGGAAGAATCTGAAAGCATGACCGTCAATTTTAAGAAACCTACTAGCTAGGCGTTGGAGCATGTCAAACCCGAGAACAGGAAAGCATTACAAAAGATTTGTGGCGAGCTGGGGAATCCATTAACAAGACTGTGACGGTACTGCTACCGTCATTACTCATGGAGACTTTAAAGAAAATAATTTGATGCACAGAGCGCGAGAGGTAACTTTTATAATATCCTTTGCAATACCCAATTAAACCTACTTAAACACGACAACAAACACAACAACAGCAACAGCAACAACAACAACTAAAACAATTTCAACATAATAAATATTTGTAGAGAATATAAAAAAATATAAAGAATGAAAAATGTTTTTTAAAAAAAAACAAACAATGACACCTTTGCACCCTACCCAAACAACCCTTTCCATAAATCAAGCTATCCCTCTTAGCATACTCACTCGTGATCAAATCCCAATCAAACACAACCAAAGCACATTAACACTCACATTTTAGATTTTATGTTATTACCAAAACACGTTTACACTCACACATTAGCATTCATACAGCAACAAGACTAGGATTAGGAATGAGGAGAAAATTACAAACTTTGCACTAGAAAATATCTTATCAATCCTTAATACTATGTACAAGAAAAACAGAAAAAACATGTGGAACTTGATCTCACCCGATGGCAAAACAAAAAATGAAATCGATTTTATTACGACAAACAGAAACAGCTATTTTACTAACTTTCCGTCATTAAAAGACTCAATTTGAACACCAATCATAGGTTAATCAGAGCTGAACTCAAAACAAAGCAACTAATAAAGCCGAGATCACGACAAAACGAAGGGAATACAAAACTTAGCAAACAGCAACTAGAATGTTTATAGCAATACCCAATTAAACCAACTTAAACACGACAAAAAATACAACAACAGCAACAGCAACAACTAAAACAACTTTAATACGACATTATTTTGTGACACTATCTAGCGACCTTGACACAAAAATGCACGTAATAAATTACAAAACGAATTACCGAAAGACGGTATTTCGTTTTGTTCTTACGACAAAAGATTTAACTACGAAGCCAATAAGCAAAATGCGTGCCTTACATAACTCACCTGGTTAGCACCACGTGAAAAAAGTAAGTAATTAATGCAACGTGATACGCCTATAACCATGAAATGTATTGTTTGTTGACAATTTAAAATAAATGCACAGCAAATATTTGTAGAGAATATAAAAAAAAAAAAAGAATAAAAAATGTATTTTTTTAAAAAAAAAACAATGACATCTTTGCACCCTACCCAAACAACCCTTTCCATAAATCAAGCTATCCCTCTCAGCATACTCACTCGTGGTCAAATCCCAATCAAACACAACCAAAGCACATTTACACTCACATTTTAGATTTCATGTTATTACCAAAACACGTTTACACTCACACATTAGCATTCATACAGCAACAAGACAAGGACTTGGAATGAGGAGAAAATTACAAACTTTGCACTAGAAAATAACTTATCAATCCTAAATACTAAGTACAAGAAAAACAGGAAAAGCATGTGGACCTGGATCTCACCCGATGGCAAAAATAAAATGAAATCGATTTTATTACGACAAACAGAAGCACCTATTTCACTAACTTTCAGTCATTAAAAGACTCAATTTGAACACCAATCATAGGCTAATCACGAACACCAAAATAGGAATACAAAACTTAGCAAACAGCAACTAGATTTTTTTAGCAATACCCAATTAAACCAACTTAAACACGACAACAAATACAACAACAGCAACAGCAACAACAACAATGAAAACAACTTTAATACGACATTATTTTGTAACACTATCTAGGCGACCTGGATACAAAAATGCACGTAATAAAGAACAAAACAAATTACCGAAAAACGGTGACGTGAGAACTCGCTGCACCCACGCAAAGGGGCACGGCGGCACGGCGCTGAACAGCAGCACCGCTTGCTTCACACTACCTCGGCGGTCTGTCACCGCCAGGTGAGACCTCCGGTTACCCGGAGGAGGCCCAGTGGATGATGACCAGCGGCAGAAGTAGAAAGACGGTGTAACTCACTGAATACAGATAAATCGAATGGAAAGTATTCGTATCGCTTCCTTCTCACGACTGGCGGCCGGCCGGCGGCGACGCCCGCGTTCGGCTCACTAACGCAGGTAACTATACCCCCACCCACCCTGCGCATGCGGGTGTAGATAACAATCTTCGCTTAACACTATTGTCTAACAATGTAATTAGAAGACAAAAGATTTTAAAAGAAGTATTTCTAAAGAAATGCGCATTATGTAGATGGGTGCAGATAACAATCTTCGCTTTTTGCAATGTAATTATTAGACAAAAGATTTTACTCCGAAGCCGATAAGCAAAATGCGCGCCTTACATAGCTCACCTGGTTAGCACCACGTGAAAAATGTAAGTAATTAATGCAACGTGAAACGCCTATAACCATGAAATGTATTGTTTGTTGACAATTTAAAAAAAATGCACAGTAAATATTTGTAGAGAATATAAAAAAATATAAAGAAAGAAAAATGTATTTATTTAAAAAAAAAAAAAAACAATGACCCCTTTGCACCCTGCCCAAACAACCCTTTCCATAAATCAAGCTATCCCTCTCAGCATACTCACTCAAATCCCAATCAAACACAACCAAAGCACATCAACACTCACATTTTAGATTTTATGTTATTACCAAAACACGTTTACACTCACACATTAGCATTCATACAGCATAGCTCACCTGGTTAGCACCACGTATCAAAACATAGATTCGGGATTCGGGATTAAACGTAGATTCGGGGTAACTTTTAATAGAAGTTTTCAACCTCGTGGTCCGGGCCGTTAAGCCAAGACCCTCTGTCCCAATCGAAGCCGCGAGACGTGTTCCACGATACTTCGACGGAGGGATAACGATATCGACGGCTACTGCTCGGAGGCAGGGTAAGTGCACACCGAGCCTGCCCTTGCTCCTCCGCTGTGCCCTCTGCTTTTCAGAGGGTCACGCAGAACAACGCCCCCTAGACCCACAATGGGCCCCTCCCATGTCAGAATATTAGCCATGGACAGTAACATTCCCCGAAGAATAAGAATCTCTTCCCATTCCTCGGGGAAGGATACTGCCCACGCCCAGGGTGCACCGGCCTAGCAGCTGCTATTCCCTTCAGACGTATCGAGAGGGACCGGCAGCCATCAGGCACACGAGGAGGAATTCTGATAACGCACCCCAACAATGACCCTACCCAAACAACCCTTTTCATAAATCAAGCTATCCGTCTCAGTATACTCACTCCTGATCAAATCCAATCAAACACAACCAAAGCACATTTACACTCACATTTTAGATTTCATGTTATTACCAAAACACATTTACACTCACACATTAGCATTCATACAGCAACAAGACTAGGACTAGGAATGAGGAGAAAATTACAAACTTTGCACTAGAAAATAACTTATCAATCCTAAATACTATGTACAAGAAAAACAGGAAAAGCATGTGGACCTGGATCTCACCCGATGGCAAAACATAAAATTAAATCGATTTTATTACGACAAACAGAAGCAGCTATTTTACTAACTTTCAGTCATTAAAAGACTCAATTTCAACACCAATCATAGTCTAATCACAGCTGAACTCAAAACAAAGCAACTAATGAAGCCGAGACCACGACAAAACGTAGGGAATACAAAACTTAGCAAACACCAACTACATTTTTTTTGGCAATACCCAATTAAACCAACTCAAACACGACAACAAATACAACAACAGCAAAGGCAACAACTAAAACAACTTTAATACGACATTATTTTGTGACACTATCTAGCGACCTTGATACAAAAATGCACGTAATAATTCTTACGACAAAAGATTTTACTCCGAAGCCGATAAACAACATGCGTGCCTTACATACCTAACCTGGTTAGCACCACGTGAAAAATGTAAGTAATTAATGCAATGTGATACGTTTATAACCATGAAATGCATTGTTTGTTGACAATATAAAATAAATGCGTAGTAAATATTTGCAGAGAATATAAAAAATAAAAAGAATGAAAGATGTATTTTTCTTTAAAAAAAAAACAATGACCCCTTTGCACCCTACCCAAACAACCCTTTCCATAAATCAAGCTTTCCCTCTCAGCATACTTACTCGTGGTCAAATCCCAATCAAACACTAACAAAGCACATTAAAACTCACATTTTAGATTTCATGTTAATACCAAAACACGTTTACACTCACAATTAGCATTCACACAGCAACAAGACTAGGACTAGGAATGCGGAGATAAATACAAACTTTGCACTAGAAAATAACTTATCAATCCTAAATACTATGTACAAGAAAAACAGGAAAAGCATGTGGACCTTGATCTCACAAGATGGCAAAACAAAAAATGAAATCGATTTTATTACGACAAACAGATACAGCTATTTTACTAACTTTCCGTCATTAAAAGACTGAATTTCAACACCAATCATGGGTTAATCAGAGCTGAACTCAAAACAAAGCAACTAATGAAGCCGAGACCACGACAAAACGTAGGGAATCAAAACTTAGCAAACAGCAACCAGAATTTTTATAGCAATAAACAATTAAACCAACTTAAACACGAAAAAAATACAACAACAGCAACAGCAACAACTAAAACAACTTTAATACGACATTATTTTGTGACACTATCTAGCGACCTTGATACAAAAATGCACGTAATAAATTACAATTCTTACGACAAAAAATTTTACTCCGAAGCCGAAAAGCAAAATGCGCGCTTTACATAGATCACTTGGTTAGCACCACGGGAAAAATGTAAGTAATTAATGCAAAGTGATACGCCTATAACCATGAAATGTATTGTTTGTTGGTTGACAATTTAAAATAAATGCACTGTAAATATTTGTAGAAAATATTTAAAAATATAAAGAATGAAAATTGTATTTTTTTTTAAAGAAAACAATGACACCTTTGTACCCTACCCAAACAACTCTTGCCATAAATCAAGCTATCCAGAGGGATAGCTTGATTTATGGCAAGAGTAAGTGAGTATGCTGAGAGCAGCATACTCACTCAAATCCTAACCAAACACAACCAAAGCACATTTACACTCACATTTTAGATTTCATGTTATTACCAAAACACGTTTACACTCACACATTAGCATTCATACAGCAACAAGACAAGGACTTGGAATGAGGAGAAAATTACAAACTTTGCACTAGAAAATAACTTATCAATCCTAAATACTATGTACAAGAAAAACAGGAAAAGCATGTGGACCTGGATCTCACCCGATGGCAAAACATAAAATTAAATCGATTTTATTACGACAAACAGAAGCACCTATTTACTAACTTTCCGTCATTAAAAGACTCAATTTCAACACCAATCATAGTCTAATCACAGCTGAACTCAAAACAAAGCAACTAATGAAGCCGAGACCACGACAAAACGTAGGGAATCAAAACTTAGATCAAAACAGCAACTAGAATTTTTATAGCAATACCCAATTGAACCAACTTAAACACGACAAAAAATACAACAACAGCAACAGCAACAACTAAAACAACTTTAATATTACATTATTTTGTGACACTATCTAGCGACCTTGATACAAAAATGCACGTAATAATTCTTACGACAAATTATTTTACTCCGAAGCCGATAGACAACATGCGTGCCTTACATACCTAACCTGGTTAGCACCACGTGAAAAATGTAAGTAATTAATGCAATGTGATACGACTACAACCATGAAATGCATTGTTTGTTGACAATATAAAATAAATGCGTAGTAAATATTTGCAGAGAATATAAAAAAATAAAAAGAATGAAAGATGTATTTTTCTTTAAAAAAAAAACAATGACCCCTTTGCACCCTACCCAAACAACCCTTTCCATAAATCAAGCTTTCCCTCTCAGCATACTCACTCGTGGTCAAATCCCAATCAAACACTACCAAAGCACATTAACACTCACATTTTAGATTTCATGTTAATACCAAAACACGTTTACACTCACAATTAGCATTCACACAGCAACAAGACTAGGACTAGGAATGCGGAGATAAATACAAACTTTGCACTAGAAAATAACTTATCAATCCTTAATACTATGTACAAGAAAAACAGAAAAAACATGTAAAACTTGATCTCACCCGATGGCAAAACAAAAAATGAAATCGATTTTATTACGACAAACAGAAGCACCTATTTACTAACTTTCCGTCATTAAAAGACTCAATTTAAACACCAATCATAGGCTAATCAGTGCTGAACTCAAAACAAAGCAACTAATGAAGCCGAGATCACGACAAAACGTAGGGAATACAAAACTTAGCAAACAGCAACTAGAATGTTTATAGCAATACCCAATTAAACCAACTTAAACACGACAAAAAATACAACAACAGCAACAGCAACAACTAAAACAACTTTAATACGACATTATTTTGTGACACTATCTAGCGACCTTGACACAAAAATGCACGTAATAAATTACAAAACGAATTACCGAAAGACGGTATTTCGTTTTGTTCTTACGACAAAAGATTTAACTACGAAGCCAATAAGCAAAATGCGTGCCTTACTTACCTCACCTGGTTAGCACCACGTGAAAAATGTAAGTAATTAATGCAACGTGATACGCCCATAACCATGAAATGTATTGTTTGTTGACAATTTAAAATAAATGCACAGCAAATATTTGTAGAGAATATAAAAAAATATAAAGAATGAAAAATGTTTTTTTTTTAAAAAAAACAATGACACCTTTTGCACCCTACCCAAACAACCCTTTCCATAAATCAAGCTATCCCTCTCAGCATACTCACTCGTGATCAAATCCCAATCAAACACAACCAAAGCACATTTACACTCACATTTTAGATTTCATGTTATTACCAAAACACGTTTACACTCACACATTAGCATTCATACAGCAACAAGACAAGGACTTGGAATGAGGAGAAAATTACAAACTTTGCACTAGAAAATAACTTATCATTCCTAAATACTAAGTACAAGAAAAACAGGAAAAGCATGTGGACCTGGATCTCACCCGATGGCAAAACATAAAATTAAATCGATTTTATTACGACAAACAGAAGCAGCTATTTTACTAACTTTCAGTCATTAAAAGACTCAATTTCAACACCAATCATAGTCTAATCACAGCTGAACTCAAAACAAAGCAACTAATGAAGCCGAGACCACGACAAAACGTAGGGAATCAAAACTTAGAAAACAGCAACTAGAATTTTTATAGCAATACCCAATTGAACCAACTTAAACACGACAAAAAATACAACAACAGCAACAGCAACAACTAAAACAACTTTAATATGACATTATTTTGTGACACTATCTAGCGACCTTGATACAAAAATGCACGTAATAATTCTTACGACAAATGATTTTACTCCGAAGCCGATAGACAACATGCGTGCCTTACATACCTAACCTGGTTAGCACCACGTGAAAAATGTAAGTAATTAATGCAATGTGATACGACTACAACCATGAAATGCATTGTTTGTTGACAATATAAAATAAATGCGTAGTAAATATTTGCAGAGAATATAAAAAAATAAAAAGAATGAAAGATGTATTTTTCTTTAAAAAAAAAACAATGACCCCTTTGCACCCTACCCAAACAACCCTTTCCATAAATCAAGCTTTCCCTCTCAGCATACTCACTCGTGGTCAAATCCCAATCAAACACTACCAAAGCACATTAACACTCACATTTTAGATTTCATGTTAATACCAAAACACGTTTACACTCACAATTAGCATTCACACAGCAACAAGACTAGGACTAGGAATGCGGAGATAAATACAAACTTTGCACTAGAAAATAACTTATCAATCCTAAATACTATGTACAAGAAAAACAGGAAAAGCATGTGGACCTTGATCTCACCCGATGGCAAAACAAAAAATGAAATCGATTTTATTACGACAAACAGATACAGCTATTTTACTAACTTTCCGTCATTAAAAGACTGAATTTCAACACCAATCATGGGTTAATCAGAGCTGAACTCAAAACAAAGAAACTAATGAAGCCGAGATCACGACAAAACGAAGGGAATACAAAACTTAGCAAACAGCAACTAGAATGTTTATAGCAATACCCAATTAAACCAACTTAAACACGACAAAAAATACAACAACAGCAACAGCAACAACTAAAACAACTTTAATACGACATTATTTTGTGACACTATCTAGCGACCTTGACACAAAAATGCACGTAATAAATTACAAAACGAATTACCGAAAGACGGTATTTCGTTTTGTTCTTACGACAAAAGATTTAACTACGAAGCCAATAAGCAAAATGCGTGCCTTACTTACCTCACCTGGTTAGCACCACGTGAAAAATGTAAGTAATTAATGCAACGTGATACGCCTATAACCATGAAATGTATTGTTTGTTGACAATTTAAAATAAATGCACAGCAAATATTTGTAGAGAATATAAAAAAATATAAAGAATGAAAAATGTTTTTTTTTTAAAAAAAACAATGACACCTTTTGCACCCTACCCAAACAACCCTTTCCATAAATCAAGCTATCCCTCTCAGCATACTCACTCGTGATCAAATCCCAATCAAACACAACCAAAGCACATTTACACTCACATTTTAGATTTCATGTTATTACCAAAACACGTTTACACTCACACATTAGCATTCATACAGCAACAAGACAAGGACTTGGAATGAGGAGAAAATTACAAACTTTGCACTAGAAAATAACTTATCATTCCTAAATACTAAGTACAAGAAAAACAGGAAAAGCATGTGGACCTGGATCTCACCCGATGGCAAAAAAAAATGAAATCGATTTTATTACGACAAACAGAAGCACCTATTTTACTAACTTTCCGTCATTAAAAGACTCAATTTCAACACCAATCATAGTCTAATCACAGCTGAACTCAAAACAAAGCAACTAATGAAGCCGAGACCACGACAAAACGTAGGGAATCAAAACTTAGAAAACAGCAACTAGAATTTTTATTGCAATACCCAATTGAACCAACTTAAACACGACAAAAAATACAACAACAGCAACAACTAAAACAACTTTAATATGACATTATTTTGTGACACTATCTAGCGACCTTGATACAAAAATGCACGTAATAATTCTTACGACAAAAGATTTTACTCCGAAGCCGATAAACAACATGCGTGCCTTACATACCTAATCTGGTTAGCACCACGTGAAAAATGTAAGTAATTAATGCAATGTGATACGACTACAACCATGAAATGCATTGTTTGTTGACAATATAAAATAAATGCGTAGTAAATATTTGCAGAGAATATAAAAAAATAAAAAGAATGAAAGATGTATTTTTCTTTAAAAAAAAAACAATGGCCCCTTTGCACCCTACCCAAACAACCCTTTCCATAAATCAAGCTTTCCCTCTCAGCATACTCACTCGTGGTCAAATCCCAATCAAACACTACCAAAGCACATTAACACTCACATTTTAGATTTCATGTTAATACCAAAACACGTTTACACTCACAATTAGCATTCACACAGCAACAAGACTAGGACTAGGAATGCGGAGATAAATACAAACTTTGCACTAGAAAATAACTTATCAATCCTTAATACTATGTACAAGAAAAACAGAAAAAACATGTAAAACTTGATCTCACCCGATGGCAAAACAAAAAATGAAATCGATTTTATTACGACAAACAGAAGCACCTATTTACTAACTTTCCGTCATTAAAAGACTCAATTTAAACACCAATCATAGGCTAATCAGTGCTGAACTCAAAACAAAGCAACTAATGAAGCCGAGACCACGACAAAACGTAGGGAATCAAAACTTAGATCAAAACAGCAACTAGAATTTTTATAGCAATACCCAATTGAACCAACTTAAACACGACAAAAAATACAACAACAGCAACAGCAACAACTAAAACAACTTTAATATTACATTATTTTGTGACACTATCTAGCGACCTTGATACAAAAATGCACGTAATAATTCTTACGACAAATTATTTTACTCCGAAGCCGATAGACAACATGCGTGCCTTACATACCTAACCTGGTTAGCACCACGTGAAAAATGTAAGTAATTAATGCAATGTGATACGACTACAACCATGAAATGCATTGTTTGTTGACAATATAAAATAAATGCGTAGTAAATATTTGCAGAGAATATAAAAAAATAAAAAGAATGAAAGATGTATTTTTCTTTAAAAAAAAAACAATGACCCCTTTGCACCCTACCCAAACAACCCTTTCCATAAATCAAGCTTTCCCTCTCAGCATACTCACTCGTGGTCAAATCCCAATCAAACACTACCAAAGCACATTAACACTCACATTTTAGATTTCATGTTAATACCAAAACACGTTTACACTCACAATTAGCATTCACACAGCAACAAGACTAGGACTAGGAATGCGGAGATAAATACAAACTTTGCACTAGAAAATAACTTATCAATCCTTAATACTATGTACAAGAAAAACAGAAAAAACATGTAAAACTTGATCTCACCCGATGGCAAAACAAAAAATGAAATCGATTTTATTACGACAAACAGAAGCACCTATTTACTAACTTTCCGTCATTAAAAGACTCAATTTAAACACCAATCATAGGCTAATCAGTGCTGAACTCAAAACAAAGCAACTAATGAAGCCGAGATCACGACAAAACGTAGGGAATACAAAACTTAGCAAACAGCAACTAGAATGTTTATAGCAATACCCAATTAAACCAACTTAAACACGACAAAAAATACAACAACAGCAACAGCAACAACTAAAACAACTTTAATACGACATTATTTTGTGACACTATCTAGCGACCTTGACACAAAAATGCACGTAATAAATTACAAAACGAATTACCGAAAGACGGTATTTCGTTTTGTTCTTACGACAAAAGATTTAACTACGAAGCCAATAAGCAAAATGCGTGCCTTACTTACCTCACCTGGTTAGCACCACGTGAAAAATGTAAGTAATTAATGCAACGTGATACGCCCATAACCATGAAATGTATTGTTTGTTGACAATTTAAAATAAATGCACAGCAAATATTTGTAGAGAATATAAAAAAATATAAAGAATGAAAAATGTTTTTTTTTTAAAAAAAACAATGACACCTTTTGCACCCTACCCAAACAACCCTTTCCATAAATCAAGCTATCCCTCTCAGCATACTCACTCGTGATCAAATCCCAATCAAACACAACCAAAGCACATTTACACTCACATTTTAGATTTCATGTTATTACCAAAACACGTTTACACTCACACATTAGCATTCATACAGCAACAAGACAAGGACTTGGAATGAGGAGAAAATTACAAACTTTGCACTAGAAAATAACTTATCATTCCTAAATACTAAGTACAAGAAAAACAGGAAAAGCATGTGGACCTGGATCTCACCCGATGGCAAAACATAAAATTAAATCGATTTTATTACGACAAACAGAAGCAGCTATTTTACTAACTTTCAGTCATTAAAAGACTCAATTTCAACACCAATCATAGTCTAATCACAGCTGAACTCAAAACAAAGCAACTAATGAAGCCGAGACCACGACAAAACGTAGGGAATCAAAACTTAGAAAACAGCAACTAGAATTTTTATAGCAATACCCAATTGAACCAACTTAAACACGACAAAAAATACAACAACAGCAACAGCAACAACTAAAACAACTTTAATATGACATTATTTTGTGACACTATCTAGCGACCTTGATACAAAAATGCACGTAATAATTCTTACGACAAATTATTTTACTCCGAAGCCGATAGACAACATGCGTGCCTTACATACCTAACCTGGTTAGCACCACGTGAAAAATGTAAGTAATTAATGCAATGTGATACGACTACAACCATGAAATGCATTGTTTGTTGACAATATAAAATAAATGCGTAGTAAATATTTGCAGAGAATATAAAAAAATAAAAAGAATGAAAGATGTATTTTTCTTTAAAAAAAAAACAATGACCCCTTTGCACCCTACCCAAACAACCCTTTCCATAAATCAAGCTTTCCCTCTCAGCATACTCACTCGTGGTCAAATCCCAATCAAACACTACCAAAGCACATTAACACTCACATTTTAGATTTCATGTTAATACCAAAACACGTTTACACTCACAATTAGCATTCACACAGCAACAAGACTAGGACTAGGAATGCGGAGATAAATACAAACTTTGCACTAGAAAATAACTTATCAATCCTAAATACTATGTACAAGAAAAACAGGAAAAGCATGTGGACCTTGATCTCACCCGATGGCAAAACAAAAAATGAAATCGATTTTATTACGACAAACAGATACAGCTATTTTACTAACTTTCCGTCATTAAAAGACTGAATTTCAACACCAATCATGGGTTAATCAGAGCTGAACTCAAAACAAAGAAACTAATGAAGCCGAGATCACGACAAAACGAAGGGAATACAAAACTTAGCAAACAGCAACTAGAATGTTTATAGCAATACCCAATTAAACCAACTTAAACACGACAAAAAATACAACAACAGCAACAGCAACAACTAAAACAACTTTAATACGACATTATTTTGTGACACTATCTAGCGACCTTGACACAAAAATGCACGTAATAAATTACAAAACGAATTACCGAAAGACGGTATTTCGTTTTGTTCTTACGACAAAAGATTTAACTACGAAGCCAATAAGCAAAATGCGTGCCTTACTTACCTCACCTGGTTAGCACCACGTGAAAAATGTAAGTAATTAATGCAACGTGATACGCCTATAACCATGAAATGTATTGTTTGTTGACAATTTAAAATAAATGCACAGCAAATATTTGTAGAGAATATAAAAAAATATAAAGAATGAAAAATGTTTTTTTTTTAAAAAAAACAATGACACCTTTTGCACCCTACCCAAACAACCCTTTCCATAAATCAAGCTATCCCTCTCAGCATACTCACTCGTGATCAAATCCCAATCAAACACAACCAAAGCACATTTACACTCACATTTTAGATTTCATGTTATTACCAAAACACGTTTACACTCACACATTAGCATTCATACAGCAACAAGACAAGGACTTGGAATGAGGAGAAAATTACAAACTTTGCACTAGAAAATAACTTATCATTCCTAAATACTAAGTACAAGAAAAACAGGAAAAGCATGTGGACCTGGATCTCACCCGATGGCAAAAAAAAATGAAATCGATTTTATTACGACAAACAGAAGCACCTATTTTACTAACTTTCCGTCATTAAAAGACTCAATTTCAACACCAATCATAGTCTAATCACAGCTGAACTCAAAACAAAGCAACTAATGAAGCCGAGACCACGACAAAACGTAGGGAATCAAAACTTAGAAAACAGCAACTAGAATTTTTATTGCAATACCCAATTGAACCAACTTAAACACGACAAAAAATACAACAACAGCAACAACTAAAACAACTTTAATATGACATTATTTTGTGACACTATCTAGCGACCTTGATACAAAAATGCACGTAATAATTCTTACGACAAAAGATTTTACTCCGAAGCCGATAAACAACATGCGTGCCTTACATACCTAATCTGGTTAGCACCACGTGAAAAATGTAAGTAATTAATGCAATGTGATACGACTACAACCATGAAATGCATTGTTTGTTGACAATATAAAATAAATGCGTAGTAAATATTTGCAGAGAATATAAAAAAATAAAAAGAATGAAAGATGTATTTTTCTTTAAAAAAAAAACAATGGCCCCTTTGCACCCTACCCAAACAACCCTTTCCATAAATCAAGCTTTCCCTCTCAGCATACTCACTCGTGGTCAAATCCCAATCAAACACTACCAAAGCACATTAACACTCACATTTTAGATTTCATGTTAATACCAAAACACGTTTACACTCACAATTAGCATTCACACAGCAACAAGACTAGGACTAGGAATGCGGAGATAAATACAAACTTTGCACTAGAAAATAACTTATCAATCCTTAATACTATGTACAAGAAAAACAGAAAAAACATGTAAAACTTGATCTCACCCGATGGCAAAACAAAAAATGAAATCGATTTTATTACGACAAACAGAAGCACCTATTTACTAACTTTCCGTCATTAAAAGACTCAATTTAAACACCAATCATAGGCTAATCAGTGCTGAACTCAAAACAAAGCAACTAATGAAGCCGAGATCACGACAAAACGTAGGGAATACAAAACTTAGCAAACAGCAACTAGAATGTTTATAGCAATACCCAATTAAACCAACTTAAACACGACAAAAAATACAACAACAGCAACAGCAACAACTAAAACAACTTTAATACGACATTATTTTGTGACACTATCTAGCGACCTTGACACAAAAATGCACGTAATAAATTACAAAACGAATTACCGAAAGACGGTATTTCGTTTTGTTCTTACGACAAAAGATTTAACTACGAAGCCAATAAGCAAAATGCGTGCCTTACTTACCTCACCTGGTTAGCACCACGTGAAAAATGTAAGTAATTAATGCAACGTGATACGCCCATAACCATGAAATGTATTGTTTGTTGACAATTTAAAATAAATGCACAGCAAATATTTGTAGAGAATATAAAAAAATATAAAGAATGAAAAATGTTTTTTTTTTAAAAAAAACAATGACACCTTTTGCACCCTACCCAAACAACCCTTTCCATAAATCAAGCTATCCCTCTCAGCATACTCACTCGTGATCAAATCCCAATCAAACACAACCAAAGCACATTTACACTCACATTTTAGATTTCATGTTATTACCAAAACACGTTTACACTCACACATTAGCATTCATACAGCAACAAGACAAGGACTTGGAATGAGGAGAAAATTACAAACTTTGCACTAGAAAATAACTTATCATTCCTAAATACTAAGTACAAGAAAAACAGGAAAAGCATGTGGACCTGGATCTCACCCGATGGCAAAACATAAAATTAAATCGATTTTATTACGACAAACAGAAGCAGCTATTTTACTAACTTTCAGTCATTAAAAGACTCAATTTCAACACCAATCATAGTCTAATCACAGCTGAACTCAAAACAAAGCAACTAATGAAGCCGAGACCACGACAAAACGTAGGGAATCAAAACTTAGAAAACAGCAACTAGAATTTTTATAGCAATACCCAATTGAACCAACTTAAACACGACAAAAAATACAACAACAGCAACAGCAACAACTAAAACAACTTTAATATGACATTATTTTGTGACACTATCTAGCGACCTTGATACAAAAATGCACGTAATAATTCTTACGACAAATGATTTTACTCCGAAGCCGATAGACAACATGCGTGCCTTACATACCTAACCTGGTTAGCACCACGTGAAAAATGTAAGTAATTAATGCAATGTGATACGACTACAACCATGAAATGCATTGTTTGTTGACAATATAAAATAAATGCGTAGTAAATATTTGCAGAGAATATAAAAAAATAAAAAGAATGAAAGATGTATTTTTCTTTAAAAAAAAAACAATGACCCCTTTGCACCCTACCCAAACAACCCTTTCCATAAATCAAGCTTTCCCTCTCAGCATACTCACTCGTGGTCAAATCTCAATCAAACACTACCAAAGCACATTAACACTCACATTTTAGATTTCATGTTAATACCAAAACACGTTTACACTCACAATTAGCATTCACACAGCAACAAGACTAGGACTAGGAATGCGGAGATAAATACAAACTTTGCACTAGAAAATAACTTATCAATCCTAAATACTATGTACAAGAAAAACAGGAAAAGCATGTGGACCTTGATCTCACCCGATGGCAAAACAAAAAATGAAATCGATTTTATTACGACAAACAGATACAGCTATTTTACTAACTTTCCGTCATTAAAAGACTGAATTTCAACACCAATCATGGGTTAATCAGAGCTGAACTCAAAACAAAGAAACTAATGAAGCCGAGATCACGACAAAACGAAGGGAATACAAAACTTAGCAAACAGCAACTAGAATGTTTATAGCAATACCCAATTAAACCAACTTAAACACGACAAAAAATACAACAACAGCAACAGCAACAACTAAAACAACTTTAATACGACATTATTTTGTGACACTATCTAGCGACCTTGACACAAAAATGCACGTAATAAATTACAAAACGAATTACCGAAAGACGGTATTTCGTTTTGTTCTTACGACAAAAGATTTAACTACGAAGCCAATAAGCAAAATGCGTGCCTTACTTACCTCACCTGGTTAGCACCACGTGAAAAATGTAAGTAATTAATGCAACGTGATACGCCTATAACCATGAAATGTATTGTTTGTTGACAATTTAAAATAAATGCACAGCAAATATTTGTAGAGAATATAAAAAAATATAAAGAATGAAAAATGTTTTTTTTTTAAAAAAAACAATGACACCTTTTGCACCCTACCCAAACAACCCTTTCCATAAATCAAGCTATCCCTCTCAGCATACTCACTCGTGATCAAATCCCAATCAAACACAACCAAAGCACATTTACACTCACATTTTAGATTTCATGTTATTACCAAAACACGTTTACACTCACACATTAGCATTCATACAGCAACAAGACAAGGACTTGGAATGAGGAGAAAATTATAAACTTTGCACTAGAAAATAACTTATCAATCCTAAATACTAAGTACAAGAAAAACAGGAAAAGCATGTGGACCTGGATCTCACCCGATGGCAAAAAAAAATGAAATCGATTTTATTACGACAAACAGAAGCACCTATTTTACTAACTTTCCGTCATTAAAAGACTCAATTTAAACACCAATCATAGGCTAATCAGTGCTGAACTCAAAACAAAGCAACTAATGAAGCCGAGATCACGACAAAACGTAGGGAATACAAAACTTAGCAAACAGCAACTAGAATGTTTATAGCAATACCCAATTAAACCAACTTAAACACGACAAAAAATACAACAACAGCAACAACTAAAACAACTTAAATACGACATTATTTTGTGACACTATCTAGCGACCTTGACACAAAAATGCACGTAATAAATTACAAAACGAATTACCGAAAGACGGTATTTCGTTTTGTTCTTACGACAAAAGATTTAACTACGAAGCCAATAAGCAAAATGCGTGCCTTACTTACCTCACCTGGTTAGCACCACGTGAAAAATGTAAGTAATTAATGCAACGTGATACGCCTATAACCATGAAATGTATTGTTTGTTGACAATTTAAAATAAATGCACAGCAAATATTTGTAGAGAATATAAAAAAATATAAAGAATGAAAAATGTTTTTTTTTTAAAAAAAACAATGACACCTTTTGCACCCTACCCAAACAACCCTTTCCATAAATCAAGCTATCCCTCTCAGCATACTCACTCGTGATCAAATCCCAATCAAACACAACCAAAGCACATTTACACTCACATTTTAGATTTCATGTTATTACCAAAACACGTTTACACTCACACATTAGCATTCATACAGCAACAAGACAAGGACTTGGAATGAGGAGAAAATTACAAACTTTGCACTAGAAAATAACTTATCATTCCTAAATACTAAGTACAAGAAAAACAGGAAAAGCATGTGGACCTGGATCTCACCCGATGGCAAAAAAAAATGAAATCGATTTTATTACGACAAACAGAAGCACCTATTTTACTAACTTTCCGTCATTAAAAGACTCAATTTCAACACCAATCATAGTCTAATCACAGCTGAACTCAAAACAAAGCAACTAATGAAGCCGAGACCACGACAAAACGTAGGGAATCAAAACTTAGAAAACAGCAACTAGAATTTTTATTGCAATACCCAATTGAACCAACTTAAACACGACAAAAAATACAACAACAGCAACAACTAAAACAACTTTAATATGACATTATTTTGTGACACTATCTAGCGACCTTGATACAAAAATGCACGTAATAATTCTTACGACAAAAGATTTTACTCCGAAGCCGATAAACAACATGCGTGCCTTACATACCTAACCTGGTTAGCACCACGTGAAAAATGTAAGTAATTAATGCAATGTGATACGACTACAACCATGAAATGCATTGTTTGTTGACAATATAAAATAAATGCGTAGTAAATATTTGCAGAGAATATAAAAAAATAAAAAGAATGAAAGATGTATTTTTCTTTAAAAAAAAAACAATGACCCCTTTGCACCCTACCCAAACAACCCTTTCCATAAATCAAGCTTTCCCTCTCAGCATACTCAATCGTGGTCAAATCCCAATCAAACACTACCAAAGCACATTAACACTCACATTTTAGATTTCATGTTAATACCAAAACACGTTTACACTCACAATTAGCATTCACACAGCAACAAGACTAGGACTAGGAATGCGGAGATAAATACAAACTTTGCACTAGAAAATAACTTATCAATCCTAAATACTATGTACAAGAAAAACAGGAAAAGCATGTGGACCTTGATCTCACCCGATGGCAAAACAAAAAATGAAATCGATTTTATTACGACAAACAGATACAGCTATTTTACTAACTTTCCGTCATTAAAAGACTGAATTTCAACACCAATCATGGGTTAATCAGAGCTGAACTCAAAACAAAGAAACTAATGAAGCCGAGATCACGACAAAACGAAGGGAATACAAAACTTAGCAAACAGCAACTAGAATGTTTATAGCAATACCCAATTAAACCAACTTAAACACGACAAAAAATACAACAACAGCAACAGCAACAACTAAAACAACTTTAATACGACATTATTTTGTGACACTATCTAGCGACCTTGACACAAAAATGCACGTAATAAATTACAAAACGAATTACCGAAAGACGGTATTTCGTTTTGTTCTTACGACAAAAGATTTAACTACGAAGCCAATAAGCAAAATGCGTGCCTTACTTACCTCACCTGGTTAGCACCACGTGAAAAATGTAAGTAATTAATGCAACGTGATACGCCTATAACCATGAAATGTATTGTTTGTTGACAATTTAAAATAAATGCACAGCAAATATTTGTAGAGAATATAAAAAAATATAAAGAATGAAAAATGTTTTTTTTTAAAAAAAAACAATGACACCTTTTGCACCCTACCCAAACAACCCTTTCCATAAATCAAGCTATCCCTCTCAGCATACTCACTCGTGATCAAATCCCAATCAAACACAACCAAAGCACATTTACACTCACATTTTAGATTTCATGTTATTACCAAAACACGTTTACACTCACACATTAGCATTCATACAGCAACAAGACAAGGACTTGGAATGAGGAGAAAATTATAAACTTTGCACTAGAAAATAACTTATCAATCCTAAATACTAAGTACAAGAAAAACAGGAAAAGCATGTGGACCTGGATCTCACCCGATGGCAAAAAAAAATGAAATCGATTTTATTACGACAAACAGAAGCACCTATTTTACTAACTTTCCGTCATTAAAAGACTCAATTTAAACACCAATCATAGGCTAATCAGTGCTGAACTCAAAACAAAGCAACTAATGAAGCCGAGATCACGACAAAACGTAGGGAATACAAAACTTAGCAAACAGCAACTAGAATGTTTATAGCAATACCCAATTAAACCAACTTAAACACGACAAAAAATACAACAACAGCAACAACTAAAACAACTTAAATACGACATTATTTTGAGACACTATCTAGCGACCTTGATACAAAAATACACGTAATAAATTACAATTCTTATGACAAAAGATTTTACTCCGAAGCCAAAAAGCAAAATGCGCGCCTTACATAGCTCACCTGGTTAGCACCACGTGAAAAATGTAAGTAATTAATGCAATGTGATACGCCTATAACCATGAAATGTATTGTTTCTTGACAATTTAAAATAAATGCATAGTAAATATTTGTAGAGAATATAAAAAAATAAAAATAATTAAAAAAGTATTTTAAAAAAAAAAAAAACAATGACACCTTTAAGAACTACCCAAACAACCCTTTCCATAAATCAAGCTATCCCTCTCAGCATACTCACTCGTGGTCAAATCCCAATCAAACACAACCAAAGCACATTAACACTCACATTTTAGATTTTATGTTATTACCAAAACACGTTTACACTCACACATTAGCATTCATACAGCAACAAGACTAGGACTAGGAATGAGGAGAAAATTACAAACTTTGCACTAGAAAATAACTTATCAATCCTTAATACTATGTACAAGAAAAACAGAAAAAACATGTAAAACTTGATCTCACCCGATGGCAAAACAAAAAATGAAATCGATTTTATTACGACAAACAGAAGCACCTATTTACTAACTTTCCGTCATTAAAAGACTCAATTTGAACACCAATCATAGGCTTATCAGAGCTGAACTCAAAACAAAGCAACTAATGAAGCCGAGACCACGACAAAACGTAGGAAATACAAAACTTAGCAAACACCAACTAGATTTTTTTTAGCAATACCCAATTAAACCAACTTAAACACGACAACAAATAGAACAACAGCAACAGCAACCACAACAACTAAAACAACTTTAATACGACATTATTTTGTAACACTATCTAGCGACCTTGATACAAAAATGCACGTAATAAAGAACAAAACAAATTACCGAAAGACGGTGTCGTGAGAACTCGCTGCACACACGCAAGGGGGCACGGCGGCACGGCGCTGTACAGCAGCACCGCTTGCTTCACACTACCTCGGCGGTCTGTCACCGCCAGGTGAGACCTCCGGTTACCCGGAGGAGGCCCAGTGGATGATGATCAGCGGCAGAAGTTGAAAGACGGTGTAGCTCACTGAATACAGATAAATCAAATGGTACGTATTCGTATCGCTTCCTTCTCACGACTGGCGGCCGGCCGGCGGCGACGCCCGCGTTCGGCTCACTAACGCAGGTAACTATACCCCTACCCACCCTGCGCATGCGGATGTAGATAACAATCTTCGCTTAACACTATTGTCTAACAATGTAATTATAAGACAAAAGATTTTAAAAGAAGTATTTCTAAAGAAATGCGCATTATGTAGATGGGTGCAGATAACAATCTTCGCTTTTTGCAATGTAATTATTAGACAAAAGATTTTACTCCGAAGCCGATAAGCAAAATGCGCGCCTTACATAGCTCACCTGGTTAGCACCACGTATCAAAACATAGATTCGGGATTCGGGATTAAACGTAGATTCGGGGTAACTTTTAATAGAAGTTTTCAACCTCGTGGTCCGGGCCGTTAAGCCAAGACCCTCTGTCCCAATCGAAGCCGCGAGACGTGTTCCACGATACTTCGACGGAGGGATAACGATATCGACGGCTACTGCTCGGAGGCAGGGTAAGTGCACACCGAACCCGCCCTTGCTCCTCCGCTGTGCCCTCTGCTTTTCAGAGGGTCACGCAGAACAACGCCCCCTAGACCCACAATGGGCCCCTCCCAAGTCAGAATATTAGCCATGGACAGTAACATTCCCCGAAGAATAAGAATCTCTTCCCATTCCTCGGGGAAGGATACTGCCCACGCCCAGGGTGCACCGGCCCAGCAGCTGCTATTCCCTTCAGACGTATCGAGAGGGACCGGCAGCCATCAGGCACACGAGGAGGAATTCTGATAACGCACCCCAACAATGACCCTACCCAAACAACCCTTTCCATAAATCAAGCTATCCGTCTCAGCATACTCACTCCTGATCAAATCCAATCAAACACAACCAAAGCACATTTACACTCACATTTTAGATTTCATGTTATTACCAAAACACGTTTACACTCACACATTAGCATTCATACAGCAACAAGACAAGGACTTGGAATGAGGAGAAAATTACAAACTTTGCACTAGAAAATAACTTATCATTCCTAAATACTAAGTACAAGAAAAACAGGAAAAGCATGTGGACCTGGATCTCACCCGATGGCAAAAAAAAATGAAATCGATTTTATTACGACAAACAGAAGCACCTATTTTACTAACTTTCCGTCATTAAAAGACTCAATTTCAACACCAATCATAGTCTAATCACAGCTGAACTCAAAACAAAGCAACTAATGAAGCCGAGACCACGACAAAACGTAGGGAATCAAAACTTAGAAAACAGCAACTAGAATTTTTATAGCAATACCCAATTGAACCAACTTAAACACGACAAAAAATACAACAACAGCAACAACTAAAACAACTTTAATATGACATTATTTTGTGACACTATCTAGCGACCTTGATACAAAAATGCACGTAATAATTCTTACGACAAAAGATTTTACTCCGAAGCCGATAAACAACATGCGTGCCTTACATACCTAACCTGGTTAGCACCACGTGAAAAATGTAAGTAATTAATGCAATGTGATACGACTACAACCATGAAATGCATTGTTTGTTGACAATATAAAATAAATGCGTAGTAAATATTTGCAGAGAATATAAAAAAATAAAAAGAATGAAAGATGTATTTTTCTTTAAAAAAAAAACAATGACCCCTTTGCACCCTACCCAAACAACCCTTTCCATAAATCAAGCTTTCCCTCTCAGCATACTCACTCGTGGTCAAATCCCAATCAAACACTACCAAAGCACATTAACACTCACATTTTAGATTTCATGTTAATACCAAAACACGTTTACACTCACAATTAGCATTCACACAGCAACAAGACTAGGACTAGGAATGCGGAGATAAATACAAACTTTGCACTAGAAAATAACTTATCAATCCTAAATACTATGTACAAGAAAAACAGGAAAAGCATGTGGACCTTGATCTCACCCGATGGCAAAACAAAAAATGAAATCGATTTTATTACGACAAACAGATACAGCTATTTTACTAACTTTCCGTCATTAAAAGACTGAATTTCAACACCAATCATGGGTTAATCAGAGCTGAACTCAAAACAAAGCAACTAATGAAGCCGAGACCACGACAAAACGTAGGGAATCAAAACTTAGAAAACAGCAACTAGAATTTTTATAGCAATACCCAATTGAACCAACTTAAACACGACAAAAAATACAACAACAGCAACAGCAACAACTAAAACAACTTTAATATGACATTATTTTGTGACACTATCTAGCGACCTTGATACAAAAATGCACGTAATAATTCTTACGACAAATGATTTTACTCCGAAGCCGATAGACAACATGCGTGCCTTACATACCTAACCTGGTTAGCACCACGTGAAAAATGTAAGTAATTAATGCAATGTGATACGACTACAACCATGAAATGCATTGTTTGTTGACAATATAAAATAAATGCGTAGTAAATATTTGCAGAGAATATAAAAAAATAAAAAGAATGAAAGATGTATTTTTCTTTAAAAAAAAAACAATGACCCCTTTGCACCCTACCCAAACAACCCTTTCCATAAATCAAGCTTTCCCTCTCAGCATACTCACTCGTGGTCAAATCCCAATCAAACACTACCAAAGCACATTAACACTCACATTTTAGATTTCATGTTAATACCAAAACACGTTTACACTCACAATTAGCATTCACACAGCAACAAGACTAGGACTAGGAATGCGGAGATAAATACAAACTTTGCACTAGAAAATAACTTATCAATCCTAAATACTATGTACAAGAAAAACAGGAAAAGCATGTGGACCTTGATCTCACCCGATGGCAAAACAAAAAATGAAATCGATTTTATTACGACAAACAGATACAGCTATTTTACTAACTTTCCGTCATTAAAAGACTGAATTTCAACACCAATCATGGGTTAATCAGAGCTGAACTCAAAACAAAGAAACTAATGAAGCCGAGATCACGACAAAACGAAGGGAATACAAAACTTAGCAAACAGCAACTAGAATGTTTATAGCAATACCCAATTAAACCAACTTAAACACGACAAAAAATACAACAACAGCAACAGCAACAACTAAAACAACTTTAATACGACATTATTTTGTGACACTATCTAGCGACCTTGACACAAAAATGCACGTAATAAATTACAAAACGAATTACCGAAAGACGGTATTTCGTTTTGTTCTTACGACAAAAGATTTAACTACGAAGCCAATAAGCAAAATGCGTGCCTTACTTACCTCACCTGGTTAGCACCACGTGAAAAATGTAAGTAATTAATGCAACGTGATACGCCTATAACCATGAAATGTATTGTTTGTTGACAATTTAAAATAAATGCACAGCAAATATTTGTAGAGAATATAAAAAAATATAAAGAATGAAAAATGTTTTTTTTTAAAAAAAAACAATGACACCTTTTGCACCCTACCCAAACAACCCTTTCCATAAATCAAGCTATCCCTCTCAGCATACTCACTCGTGATCAAATCCCAATCAAACACAACCAAAGCACATTTACACTCACATTTTAGATTTCATGTTATTACCAAAACACGTTTACACTCACACATTAGCATTCATACAGCAACAAGACAAGGACTTGGAATGAGGAGAAAATTACAAACTTTGCACTAGAAAATAACTTATCATTCCTAAATACTAAGTACAAGAAAAACAGGAAAAGCATGTGGACCTGGATCTCACCCGATGGCAAAAAAAAATGAAATCGATTTTATTACGACAAACAGAAGCACCTATTTTACTAACTTTCCGTCATTAAAAGACTCAATTTCAACACCAATCATAGTCTAATCACAGCTGAACTCAAAACAAAGCAACTAATGAAGCCGAGACCACGACAAAACGTAGGGAATCAAAACTTAGAAAACAGCAACTAGAATTTTTATTGCAATACCCAATTGAACCAACTTAAACACGACAAAAAATACAACAACAGCAACAACTAAAACAACTTTAATATGACATTATTTTGTGACACTATCTAGCGACCTTGATACAAAAATGCACGTAATAATTCTTACGACAAAAGATTTTACTCCGAAGCCGATAAACAACATGCGTGCCTTACATACCTAACCTGGTTAGCACCACGTGAAAAATGTAAGTAATTAATGCAATGTGATACGACTACAACCATGAAATGCATTGTTTGTTGACAATATAAAATAAATGCGTAGTAAATATTTGCAGAGAATATAAAAAAATAAAAAGAATGAAAGATGTATTTTTCTTTAAAAAAAAAACAATGACCCCTTTGCACCCTACCCAAACAACCCTTTCCATAAATCAAGCTTTCCCTCTCAGCATACTCACTCGTGGTCAAATCCCAATCAAACACTACCAAAGCACATTAACACTCACATTTTAGATTTCATGTTAATACCAAAACACGTTTACACTCACAATTAGCATTCACACAGCAACAAGACTAGGACTAGGAATGCGGAGATAAATACAAACTTTGCACTAGAAAATAACTTATCAATCCTAAATACTATGTACAAGAAAAACAGGAAAAGCATGTGGACCTTGATCTCACCCGATGGCAAAACAAAAAATGAAATCGATTTTATTACGACAAACAGATACAGCTATTTTACTAACTTTCCGTCATTAAAAGACTGAATTTCAACACCAATCATGGGTTAATCAGAGCTGAACTCAAAACAAAGCAACTAATGAAGCCGAGACCACGACAAAACGTAGGGAATCAAAACTTAGAAAACAGCAACTAGAATTTTTATAGCAATACCCAATTGAACCAACTTAAACACGACAAAAAATACAACAACAGCAACAGCAACAACTAAAACAACTTTAATATGACATTATTTTGTGACACTATCTAGCGACCTTGATACAAAAATGCGCGTAATAATTCTTACGACAAATGATTTTACTCCGAAGCCGATAGACAACATGCGTGCCTTACATACCTAACCTGGTTAGCACCACGTGAAAAATGTAAGTAATTAATGCAATGTGATACGACTACAACCATGAAATGCATTGTTTGTTGACAATATAAAATAAATGCGTAGTAAATATTTGCAGAGAATATAAAAAAATAAAAAGAATGAAAGATGTATTTTTCTTTAAAAAAAAAACAATGACCCCTTTGCACCCTACCCAAACAACCCTTTCCATAAATCAAGCTTTCCCTCTCAGCATACTCACTCGTGGTCAAATCCCAATCAAACACTACCAAAGCACATTAACACTCACATTTTAGATTTCATGTTAATACCAAAACACGTTTACACTCACAATTAGCATTCACACAGCAACAAGACTAGGACTAGGAATGCGGAGATAAATACAAACTTTGCACTAGAAAATAACTTATCAATCCTAAATACTATGTACAAGAAAAACAGGAAAAGCATGTGGACCTTGATCTCACCCGATGGCAAAACAAAAAATGAAATCGATTTTATTACGACAAACAGATACAGCTATTTTACTAACTTTCCGTCATTAAAAGACTGAATTTCAACACCAATCATGGGTTAATCAGAGCTGAACTCAAAACAAAGAAACTAATGAAGCCGAGATCACGACAAAACGAAGGGAATACAAAACTTAGCAAACAGCAACTAGAATGTTTATAGCAATACCCAATTAAACCAACTTAAACACGACAAAAAATACAACAACAGCAACAGCAACAACTAAAACAACTTTAATACGACATTATTTTGTGACACTATCTAGCGACCTTGACACAAAAATGCACGTAATAAATTACAAAACGAATTACCGAAAGACGGTATTTCGTTTTGTTCTTACGACAAAAGATTTAACTACGAAGCCAATAAGCAAAATGCGTGCCTTACTTACCTCACCTGGTTAGCACCACGTGAAAAATGTAAGTAATTAATGCAACGTGATACGCCTATAACCATGAAATGTATTGTTTGTTGACAATTTAAAATAAATGCACAGCAAATATTTGTAGAGAATATTAAAAAAAAAAAGAATAAAAAATGTTTTTTTTTAAAAAAAAACAATGACACCTTTGCACCCTACCCAAACAACCCTTTCCATAAATCAAGCTATCCCTCTCAGCATACTCACTCGTGATCAAATCTCAATCAAACACAACCAAAGCACATTTACACTCACATTTTAGATTTCATGTTATTACCAAAACACGTTTACACTCACACATTAGCATTCATACAGCAACAAGACAAGGACTTGGAATGAGGAGAAAATTATAAACTTTGCACTAGAAAATAACTTATCAATCCTAAATACTAAGTACAAGAAAAACAGGAAAAGCATGTGGACCTGGATCTCACCCGATGGCAAAAAAAAATGAAATCGATTTTATTACGACAAACAGAAGCACCTATTTTACTAACTTTCCGTCATTAAAAGACTCAATTTAAACACCAATCATAGGCTAATCAGTGCTGAACTCAAAACAAAGCAACTAATGAAGCCGAGATCACGACAAAACGTAGGGAATACAAAACTTAGCAAACAGCAACTAGAATGTTTATAGCAATACCCAATTAAACCAACTTAAACACGACAAAAAATACAACAACAGCAACAACTAAAACAACTTAAATACGACATTATTTTGAGACACTATCTAGCGACCTTGATACAAAAATACACGTAATAAATTACAATTCTTATGACAAAAGATTTTACTCCGAAGCCAAAAAGCAAAATGCGCGCCTTACATAGCTCACCTGGTTAGCACCACGTGAAAAATGTAAGTAATTAATGCAATGTGATACGCCTATAACCATGAAATGTATTGTTTCTTGACAATTTAAAATAAATGCATAGTAAATATTTGTAGAGAATATAAAAAAATAAAAATAATTAAAAAAGTATTTTAAAAAAAAAAAAAACAATGACACCTTTAAGAACTACCCAAACAACCCTTTCCATAAATCAAGCTATCCCTCTCAGCATACTCACTCGTGGTCAAATCCCAATCAAACACAACCAAAGCACATTAACACTCACATTTTAGATTTTATGTTATTACCAAAACACGTTTACACTCACACATTAGCATTCATACAGCAACAAGACTAGGACTAGGAATGAGGAGAAAATTACAAACTTTGCACTAGAAAATAACTTATCAATCCTTAATACTATGTACAAGAAAAACAGAAAAAACATGTAAAACTTGATCTCACCCGATGGCAAAACAAAAAATGAAATCGATTTTATTACGACAAACAGAAGCACCTATTTACTAACTTTCCGACATTAAAAGACTCAATTTGAACACCAATCATAGGCTTATCAGAGCTGAACTCAAAACAAAGCAACTAATGAAGCCGAGACCACGACAAAACGTAGGAAATACAAAACTTAGCAAACACCAACTAGATTTTTTTTAGCAATACCCAATTAAACCAACTTAAACACGACAACAAATAGAACAACAGCAACAGCAACCACAACAACTAAAACAACTTTAATACGACATTATTTTGTAACACTATCTAGCGACCTTGATACAAAAATGCACGTAATAAAGAACAAAACAAATTACCGAAAGACGGTGTCGTGAGAACTCGCTGCACACACGCAAGGGGGCACGGCGGCACGGCGCTGTACAGCAGCACCGCTTGCTTCACACTACCTCGGCGGTCTGTCACCGCCAGGTGAGACCTCCGGTTACCCGGAGGAGGCCCAGTGGATGATGATCAGCGGCAGAAGTTGAAAGACGGTGTAGCTCACTGAATACAGATAAATCAAATGGTACGTATTCGTATCGCTTCCTTCTCACGACTGGCGGCCGGCCGGCGGCGACGCCCGCGTTCGGCTCACTAACGCAGGTAACAATACCCCTACCCACCCTGCGCATGCGGATGTAGATAACAATCTTCGCTTAACACTATTGTCTAACAATGTAATTATAAGACAAAAGATTTTAAAAGAAGTATTTCTAAAGAAATGCGCATTATGTAGATGGGTGCAGATAACAATCTTCGCTTTTTGCAATGTAATTATTAGACAAAAGATTTTACTCCGAAGCCGATAAGCAAAATGCGCGCCTTACATAGCTCACCTGGTTAGCACCACGTATCAAAACATAGATTCGGGATTCGGGATTAAACGTAGATTCGGGGTAACTTTTAATAGAAGTTTTCAACCTCGTGGTCCGGGCCGTTAAGCCAAGACCCTCTGTCCCAATCGAAGCCGCGAGACGTGTTCCACGATACTTCGACGGAGGGATAACGATATCGACGGCTACTGCTCGGAGGCAGGGTAAGTGCACACCGAACCCGCCCTTGCTCCTCCGCTGTGCCCTCTGCTTTTCAGAGGGTCACGCAGAACAACGCCCCCTAGACCCACAATGGGCCCCTCCCAAGTCAGAATATTAGCCATGGACAGTAACATTCCCCGAAGAATAAGAATCTCTTCCCATTCCTCGGGGAAGGATACTGCCCACGCCCAGGGTGCACCGGCCCAGCAGCTGCTATTCCCTTCAGACGTATCGAGAGGGACCGGCAGCCATCAGGCACACGAGGAGGAATTCTGATAACGCACCCCAACAATGACCCTACCCAAACAACCCTTTCCATAAATCAAGCTATCCGTCTCAGCATACTCACTCCTGATCAAATCCAATCAAACACAACCAAAGCACATTTACACTCACATTTTAGATTTCATGTTATTACCAAAACACGTTTACACTCACACATTAGCATTCATACAGCAACAAGACAAGGACTTGGAATGAGGAGAAAATTACAAACTTTGCACTAGAAAATAACTTATCATTCCTAAATACTAAGTACAAGAAAAACAGGAAAAGCATGTGGACCTGGATCTCACCCGATGGCAAAAAAAAATGAAATCGATTTTATTACGACAAACAGAAGCACCTATTTTACTAACTTTCCGTCATTAAAAGACTCAATTTCAACACCAATCATAGTCTAATCACAGCTGAACTCAAAACAAAGCAACTAATGAAGCCGAGACCACGACAAAACGTAGGGAATCAAAACTTAGAAAACAGCAACTAGAATTTTTATAGCAATACCCAATTGAACCAACTTAAACACGACAAAAAATACAACAACAGCAACAACTAAAACAACTTTAATATGACATTATTTTGTGACACTATCTAGCGACCTTGATACAAAAATGCACGTAATAATTCTTACGACAAAAGATTTTACTCCGAAGCCGATAAACAACATGCGTGCCTTACATACCTAACCTGGTTAGCACCACGTGAAAAATGTAAGTAATTAATGCAATGTGATACGACTACAACCATGAAATGCATTGTTTGTTGACAATATAAAATAAATGCGTAGTAAATATTTGCAGAGAATATAAAAAAATAAAAAGAATGAAAGATGTATTTTTCTTTAAAAAAAAAACAATGACCCCTTTGCACCCTACCCAAACAACCCTTTCCATAAATCAAGCTTTCCCTCTCAGCATACTCACTCGTGGTCAAATCCCAATCAAACACTACCAAAGCACATTAACACTCACATTTTAGATTTCATGTTAATACCAAAACACGTTTACACTCACAATTAGCATTCACACAGCAACAAGACTAGGACTAGGAATGCGGAGATAAATACAAACTTTGCACTAGAAAATAACTTATCAATCCTAAATACTATGTACAAGAAAAACAGGAAAAGCATGTGGACCTTGATCTCACCCGATGGCAAAACAAAAAATGAAATCGATTTTATTACGACAAACAGATACAGCTATTTTACTAACTTTCCGTCATTAAAAGACTGAATTTCAACACCAATCATGGGTTAATCAGAGCTGAACTCAAAACAAAGCAACTAATGAAGCCGAGACCACGACAAAACGTAGGGAATCAAAACTTAGAAAACAGCAACTAGAATTTTTATAGCAATACCCAATTGAACCAACTTAAACACGACAAAAAATACAACAACAGCAACAGCAACAACTAAAACAACTTTAATATGACATTATTTTGTGACACTATCTAGCGACCTTGATACAAAAATGCACGTAATAATTCTTACGACAAATGATTTTACTCCGAAGCCGATAGACAACATGCGTGCCTTACATACCTAACCTGGTTAGCACCACGTGAAAAATGTAAGTAATTAATGCAATGTGATACGACTACAACCATGAAATGCATTGTTTGTTGACAATATAAAATAAATGCGTAGTAAATATTTGCAGAGAATATAAAAAAATAAAAAGAATGAAAGATGTATTTTTCTTTAAAAAAAAAACAATGACCCCTTTGCACCCTACCCAAACAACCCTTTCCATAAATCAAGCTTTCCCTCTCAGCATACTCACTCGTGGTCAAATCCCAATCAAACACTACCAAAGCACATTAACACTCACATTTTAGATTTCATGTTAATACCAAAACACGTTTACACTCACAATTAGCATTCACACAGCAACAAGACTAGGACTAGGAATGCGGAGATAAATACAAACTTTGCACTAGAAAATAACTTATCAATCCTAAATACTATGTACAAGAAAAACAGGAAAAGCATGTGGACCTTGATCTCACCCGATGGCAAAACAAAAAATGAAATCGATTTTATTACGACAAACAGATACAGCTATTTTACTAACTTTCCGTCATTAAAAGACTGAATTTCAACACCAATCATGGGTTAATCAGAGCTGAACTCAAAACAAAGAAACTAATGAAGCCGAGATCACGACAAAACGAAGGGAATACAAAACTTAGCAAACAGCAACTAGAATGTTTATAGCAATACCCAATTAAACCAACTTAAACACGACAAAAAATACAACAACAGCAACAGCAACAACTAAAACAACTTTAATACGACATTATTTTGTGACACTATCTAGCGACCTTGACACAAAAATGCACGTAATAAATTACAAAACGAATTACCGAAAGACGGTATTTCGTTTTGTTCTTACGACAAAAGATTTAACTACGAAGCCAATAAGCAAAATGCGTGCCTTACTTACCTCACCTGGTTAGCACCACGTGAAAAATGTAAGTAATTAATGCAACGTGATACGCCTATAACCATGAAATGTATTGTTTGTTGACAATTTAAAATAAATGCACAGCAAATATTTGTAGAGAATATAAAAAAATATAAAGAATGAAAAATGTTTTTTTTTTAAAAAAAACAATGACACCTTTTGCACCCTACCCAAACAACCCTTTCCATAAATCAAGCTATCCCTCTCAGCATACTCACTCGTGATCAAATCCCAATCAAACACAACCAAAGCACATTTACACTCACATTTTAGATTTCATGTTAATACCAAAACACGTTTACACTCACACATTAGCATTCATACAGCAACAAGACAAGGACTTGGAATGAGGAGAAAATTACAAACTTTGCACTAGAAAATAACTTATCATTCCTAAATACTAAGTACAAGAAAAACAGGAAAAGCATGTGGACCTGGATCTCACCCGATGGCAAAAAAAAATGAAATCGATTTTATTACGACAAACAGAAGCACCTATTTTACTAACTTTCCGTCATTAAAAGACTCAATTTCAACACCAATCATAGTCTAATCACAGCTGAACTCAAAACAAAGCAACTAATGAAGCCGAGACCACGACAAAACGTAGGGAATCAAAACTTAGAAAACAGCAACTAGAATTTTTATTGCAATACCCAATTGAACCAACTTAAACACGACAAAAAATACAACAACAGCAACAACTAAAACAACTTTAATATGACATTATTTTGTGACACTATCTAGCGACCTTGATACAAAAATGCACGTAATAATTCTTACGACAAAAGATTTTACTCCGAAGCCGATAAACAACATGCGTGCCTTACATACCTAACCTGGTTAGCACCACGTGAAAAATGTAAGTAATTAATGCAATGTGATACGACTACAACCATGAAATGCATTGTTTGTTGACAATATAAAATAAATGCGTAGTAAATATTTGCAGAGAATATAAAAAAATAAAAAGAATGAAAGATGTATTTTTCTTTAAAAAAAAAACAATGACCCCTTTGCACCCTACCCAAACAACCCTTTCCATAAATCAAGCTTTCCCTCTCAGCATACTCAATCGTGGTCAAATCCCAATCAAACACTACCAAAGCACATTAACACTCACATTTTAGATTTCATGTTAATACCAAAACACGTTTACACTCACAATTAGCATTCACACAGCAACAAGACTAGGACTAGGAATGCGGAGATAAATACAAACTTTGCACTAGAAAATAACTTATCAATCCTAAATACTATGTACAAGAAAAACAGGAAAAGCATGTGGACCTTGATCTCACCCGATGGCAAAACAAAAAATGAAATCGATTTTATTACGACAAACAGATACAGCTATTTTACTAACTTTCCGTCATTAAAAGACTGAATTTCAACACCAATCATGGGTTAATCAGAGCTGAACTCAAAACAAAGCAACTAATGAAGCCGAGACCACGACAAAACGTAGGGAATCAAAACTTAGAAAACAGCAACTAGAATTTTTATAGCAATACCCAATTGAACCAACTTAAACACGACAAAAAATACAACAACAGCAACAGCAACAACTAAAACAACTTTAATATGACATTATTTTGTGACACTATCTAGCGACCTTGATACAAAAATGCACGTAATAATTCTTACGACAAATGATTTTACTCCGAAGCCGATAGACAACATGCGTGCCTTACATACCTAACCTGGTTAGCACCACGTGAAAAATGTAAGTAATTAATGCAATGTGATACGACTACAACCATGAAATGCATTGTTTGTTGACAATATAAAATAAATGCGTAGTAAATATTTGCAGAGAATATAAAAAAATAAAAAGAATGAAAGATGTATTTTTCTTTAAAAAAAAAACAATGACCCCTTTGCACCCTACCCAAACAACCCTTTCCATAAATCAAGCTTTCCCTCTCAGCATACTCACTCGTGGTCAAATCCCAATCAAACACTACCAAAGCACATTAACACTCACATTTTAGATTTCATGTTAATACCAAAACACGTTTACACTCACAATTAGCATTCACACAGCAACAAGACTAGGACTAGGAATGCGGAGATAAATACAAACTTTGCACTAGAAAATAACTTATCAATCCTAAATACTATGTACAAGAAAAACAGGAAAAGCATGTGGACCTTGATCTCACCCGATGGCAAAACAAAAAATGAAATCGATTTTATTACGACAAACAGATACAGCTATTTTACTAACTTTCCGTCATTAAAAGACTGAATTTCAACACCAATCATGGGTTAATCAGAGCTGAACTCAAAACAAAGAAACTAATGAAGCCGAGATCACGACAAAACGAAGGGAATACAAAACTTAGCAAACAGCAACTAGAATGTTTATAGCAATACCCAATTAAACCAACTTAAACACGACAAAAAATACAACAACAGCAACAGCAACAACTAAAACAACTTTAATACGACATTATTTTGTGACACTATCTAGCGACCTTGACACAAAAATGCACGTAATAAATTACAAAACGAATTACCGAAAGACGGTATTTCGTTTTGTTCTTACGACAAAAGATTTAACTACGAAGCCAATAAGCAAAATGCGTGCCTTACTTACCTCACCTGGTTAGCACCACGTGAAAAATGTAAGTAATTAATGCAACGTGATACGCCTATAACCATGAAATGTATTGTTTGTTGACAATTTAAAATAAATGCACAGCAAATATTTGTAGAGAATATAAAAAAATATAAAGAATGAAAAATGTTTTTTTTTTTAAAAAAACAATGACACCTTTTGCACCCTACCCAAACAACCCTTTCCATAAATCAAGCTATCCCTCTCAGCATACTCACTCGTGATCAAATCCCAATCAAACACAACCAAAGCACATTTACACTCACATTTTAGATTTCATGTTATTACCAAAACACGTTTACACTCACACATTAGCATTCATACAGCAACAAAACAAGGACTTGGAATGAGGAGAAAATTACAAACTTTGCACTAGAAAATAACTTATCATTCCTAAATACTAAGTACAAGAAAAACAGGAAAAGCATGTGGACCTGGATCTCACCCGATGGCAAAAAAAAATGAAATCGATTTTATTACGACAAACAGAAGCACCTATTTTACTAACTTTCCGTCATTAAAAGACTCAATTTCAACACCAATCATAGTCTAATCACAGCTGAACTCAAAACAAAGCAACTAATGAAGCCGAGACCACGACAAAACGTAGGGAATCAAAACTTAGAAAACAGCAACTAGAATTTTTATTGCAATACCCAATTGAACCAACTTAAACACGACAAAAAATACAACAACAGCAACAACTAAAACAACTTTAATATGACATTATTTTGTGACACTATCTAGCGACCTTGATACAAAAATGCACGTAATAATTCTTACGACAAAAGATTTTACTCCGAAGCCGATAAACAACATGCGTGCCTTACATACCTAACCTGGTTAGCACCACGTGAAAAATGTAAGTAATTAATGCAATGTGATACGACTACAACCATGAAATGCATTGTTTGTTGACAATATAAAATAAATGCGTAGTAAATATTTGCAGAGAATATAAAAAAATAAAAAGAATGAAAGATGTATTTTTCTTTAAAAAAAAAACAATGACCCCTTTGCACCCTACCCAAACAACCCTTTCCATAAATCAAGCTTTCCCTCTCAGCATACTCAATCGTGGTCAAATCCCAATCAAACACTACCAAAGCACATTAACACTCACATTTTAGATTTCATGTTAATACCAAAACACGTTTACACTCACAATTAGCATTCACACAGCAACAAGACTAGGACTAGGAATGCGGAGATAAATACAAACTTTGCACTAGAAAATAACTTATCAATCCTAAATACTATGTACAAGAAAAACAGGAAAAGCATGTGGACCTTGATCTCACCCGATGGCAAAACAAAAAATGAAATCGATTTTATTACGACAAACAGATACAGCTATTTTACTAACTTTCCGTCATTAAAAGACTGAATTTCAACACCAATCATGGGTTAATCAGAGCTGAACTCAAAACAAAGCAACTAATGAAGCCGAGATCACGACAAAACGAAGGGAATACAAAACTTAGCAAACAGCAACTAGAATGTTTATAGCAATACCCAATTAAACCAACTTAAACACGACAAAAAATACAACAACAGCAACAGCAACAACTAAAACAACTTTAATACGACATTATTTTGTGACACTATCTAGCGACCTTGACACAAAAATGCACGTAATAAATTACAAAACGAATTACCGAAAGACGGTATTTCGTTTTGTTCTTACGACAAAAGATTTAACTACGAAGCCAATAAGCAAAATGCGTGCCTTACATACCTCACCTGGTTAGCACCACGTGAAAAATGTAAGTAATTAATGCAACGTGATACGCCTATAACCATGAAATGTATTGTTTGTTGACAATTTAAAATAAATGCACAGCAAATATTTTAGAGAATATTAAAAAAAAAAAGAATAAAAAATGTTTTTTTTTAAAAAAAAACAATGACACCTTTGCACCCTACCCAAACAACCCTTTCCATAAATCAAGCTATCCCTCTCAGCATACTCACTCGTGATCAAATCCCAATCAAACACAACCAAAGCACATTTACACTCACATTTTAGATTTCATGTTATTACCAAAACACGTTTACACTCACACATTAGCATTCATACAGCAACAAGACAAGGACTTGGAATGAGGAGAAAATTATAAACTTTGCACTAGAAAATAACTTATCAATCCTAAATACTAAGTACAAGAAAAACAGGAAAAGCATGTGGACCTGGATCTCACCCGATGGCAAAAAAAAATGAAATCGATTTTATTACGACAAACAGAAGCACCTATTTTACTAACTTTCCGTCATTAAAAGACTCAATTTAAACACCAATCATAGGCTAATCAGTGCTGAACTCAAAACAAAGCAACTAATGAAGCCGAGATCACGACAAAACGTAGGGAATACAAAACTTAGCAAACAGCAACTAGAATGTTTATAGCAATACCCAATTAAACCAACTTAAACACGACAAAAAATACAACAACAGCAACAACTAAAACAACTTAAATACGACATTATTTTGAGACACTATCTAGCGACCTTGATACAAAAATACACGTAATAAATTACAATTCTTATGACAAAAGATTTTACTCCGAAGCCAAAAAGCAAAATGCGCGCCTTACATAGCTCACCTGGTTAGCACCACGTGAAAAATGTAAGTAATTAATGCAATGTGATACGCCTATAACCATGAAATGTATTGTTTCTTGACAATTTAAAATAAATGCATAGTAAATATTTGTAGAGAATATAAAAAAATAAAAATAATTAAAAAAGTATTTTAAAAAAAAAAAAAACAATGACACCTTTAAGAACTACCCAAACAACCCTTTCCATAAATCAAGCTATCCCTCTCAGCATACTCACTCGTGGTCAAATCCCAATCAAACACAACCAAAGCACATTAACACTCACATTTTAGATTTTATGTTATTACCAAAACACGTTTACACTCACACATTAGCATTCATACAGCAACAAGACTAGGACTAGGAATGAGGAGAAAATTACAAACTTTGCACTAGAAAATAACTTATCAATCCTTAATACTATGTACAAGAAAAACAGAAAAAACATGTAAAACTTGATCTCACCCGATGGCAAAACAAAAAATGAAATCGATTTTATTACGACAAACAGAAGCACCTATTTACTAACTTTCCGTCATTAAAAGACTCAATTTGAACACCAATCATAGGCTTATCAGAGCTGAACTCAAAACAAAGCAACTAATGAAGCCGAGACCACGACAAAACGTAGGAAATACAAAACTTAGCAAACACCAACTAGATTTTTTTTAGCAATACCCAATTAAACCAACTTAAACACGACAACAAATAGAACAACAGCAACAGCAACCACAACAACTAAAACAACTTTAATACGACATTATTTTGTAACACTATCTAGCGACCTTGATACAAAAATGCACGTAATAAAGAACAAAACAAATTACCGAAAGACGGTGTCGTGAGAACTCGCTGCACACACGCAAGGGGGCACGGCGGCACGGCGCTGTACAGCAGCACCGCTTGCTTCACACTACCTCGGCGGTCTGTCACCGCCAGGTGAGACCTCCGGTTACCCGGAGGAGGCCCAGTGGATGATGATCAGCGGCAGAAGTTGAAAGACGGTGTAGCTCACTGAATACAGATAAATCAAATGGTACGTATTCGTATCGCTTCCTTCTCACGACTGGCGGCCGGCCGGCGGCGACGCCCGCGTTCGGCTCACTAACGCAGGTAACTATACCCCTACCCACCCTGCGCATGCGGATGTAGATAACAATCTTCGCTTAACACTATTGTCTAACAATGTAATTATAAGACAAAAGATTTTAAAAGAAGTATTTCTAAAGAAATGCGCATTATGTAGATGGGTGCAGATAACAATCTTCGCTTTTTGCAATGTAATTATTAGACAAAAGATTTTACTCCGAAGCCGATAAGCAAAATGCGCGCCTTACATAGCTCACCTGGTTAGCACCACGTATCAAAACATAGATTCGGGATTCGGGATTAAACGTAGATTCGGGGTAACTTTTAATAGAAGTTTTCAACCTCGTGGTCCGGGCCGTTAAGCCAAGACCCTCTGTCCCAATCGAAGCCGCGAGACGTGTTCCACGATACTTCGACGGAGGGATAACGATATCGACGGCTACTGCTCGGAGGCAGGGTAAGTGCACACCGAACCCGCCCTTGCTCCTCCGCTGTGCCCTCTGCTTTTCAGAGGGTCACGCAGAACAACGCCCCCTAGACCCACAATGGGCCCCTCCCAAGTCAGAATATTAGCCATGGACAGTAACATTCCCCGAAGAATAAGAATCTCTTCCCATTCCTCGGGGAAGGATACTGCCCACGCCCAGGGTGCACCGGCCCAGCAGCTGCTATTCCCTTCAGACGTATCGAGAGGGACCGGCAGCCATCAGGCACACGAGGAGGAATTCTGATAACGCACCCCAACAATGACCCTACCCAAACAACCCTTTCCATAAATCAAGCTATCCGTCTCAGCATACTCACTCCTGATCAAATCCAATCAAACACAACCAAAGCACATTTACACTCACATTTTAGATTTCATGTTATTACCAAAACACGTTTACACTCACACATTAGCATTCATACAGCAACAAGACAAGGACTTGGAATGAGGAGAAAATTACAAACTTTGCACTAGAAAATAACTTATCATTCCTAAATACTAAGTACAAGAAAAACAGGAAAAGCATGTGGACCTGGATCTCACCCGATGGCAAAAAAAAATGAAATCGATTTTATTACGACAAACAGAAGCACCTATTTTACTAACTTTCCGTCATTAAAAGACTCAATTTCAACACCAATCATAGTCTAATCACAGCTGAACTCAAAACAAAGCAACTAATGAAGCCGAGACCACGACAAAACGTAGGGAATCAAAACTTAGAAAACAGCAACTAGAATTTTTATAGCAATACCCAATTGAACCAACTTAAACACGACAAAAAATACAACAACAGCAACAACTAAAACAACTTTAATATGACATTATTTTGTGACACTATCTAGCGACCTTGATACAAAAATGCACGTAATAATTCTTACGACAAAAGATTTTACTCCGAAGCCGATAAACAACATGCGTGCCTTACATACCTAACCTGGTTAGCACCACGTGAAAAATGTAAGTAATTAATGCAATGTGATACGACTACAACCATGAAATGCATTGTTTGTTGACAATATAAAATAAATGCGTAGTAAATATTTGCAGAGAATATAAAAAAATAAAAAGAATGAAAGATGTATTTTTCTTTAAAAAAAAAACAATGACCCCTTTGCACCCTACCCAAACAACCCTTTCCATAAATCAAGCTTTCCCTCTCAGCATACTCACTCGTGGTCAAATCCCAATCAAACACTACCAAAGCACATTAACACTCACATTTTAGATTTCATGTTAATACCAAAACACGTTTACACTCACAATTAGCATTCACACAGCAACAAGACTAGGACTAGGAATGCGGAGATAAATACAAACTTTGCACTAGAAAATAACTTATCAATCCTAAATACTATGTACAAGAAAAACAGGAAAAGCATGTGGACCTTGATCTCACCCGATGGCAAAACAAAAAATGAAATCGATTTTATTACGACAAACAGATACAGCTATTTTACTAACTTTCCGTCATTAAAAGACTGAATTTCAACACCAATCATGGGTTAATCAGAGCTGAACTCAAAACAAAGCAACTAATGAAGCCGAGACCACGACAAAACGTAGGGAATCAAAACTTAGAAAACAGCAACTAGAATTTTTATAGCAATACCCAATTGAACCAACTTAAACACGACAAAAAATACAACAACAGCAACAGCAACAACTAAAACAACTTTAATATGACATTATTTTGTGACACTATCTAGCGACCTTGATACAAAAATGCACGTAATAATTCTTACGACAAATGATTTTACTCCGAAGCCGATAGACAACATGCGTGCCTTACATACCTAACCTGGTTAGCACCACGTGAAAAATGTAAGTAATTAATGCAATGTGATACGACTACAACCATGAAATGCATTGTTTGTTGACAATATAAAATAAATGCGTAGTAAATATTTGCAGAGAATATAAAAAAATAAAAAGAATGAAAGATGTATTTTTCTTTAAAAAAAAAACAATGACCCCTTTGCACCCTACCCAAACAACCCTTTCCATAAATCAAGCTTTCCCTCTCAGCATACTCACTCGTGGTCAAATCCCAATCAAACACTACCAAAGCACATTAACACTCACATTTTAGATTTCATGTTAATACCAAAACACGTTTACACTCACAATTAGCATTCACACAGCAACAAGACTAGGACTAGGAATGCGGAGATAAATACAAACTTTGCACTAGAAAATAACTTATCAATCCTAAATACTATGTACAAGAAAAACAGGAAAAGCATGTGGACCTTGATCTCACCCGATGGCAAAACAAAAAATGAAATCGATTTTATTACGACAAACAGATACAGCTATTTTACTAACTTTCCGTCATTAAAAGACTGAATTTCAACACCAATCATGGGTTAATCAGAGCTGAACTCAAAACAAAGAAACTAATGAAGCCGAGATCACGACAAAACGAAGGGAATACAAAACTTAGCAAACAGCAACTAGAATGTTTATAGCAATACCCAATTAAACCAACTTAAACACGACAAAAAATACAACAACAGCAACAGCAACAACTAAAACAACTTTAATACGACATTATTTTGTGACACTATCTAGCGACCTTGACACAAAAATGCACGTAATAAATTACAAAACGAATTACCGAAAGACGGTATTTCGTTTTGTTCTTACGACAAAAGATTTAACTACGAAGCCAATAAGCAAAATGCGTGCCTTACTTACCTCACCTGGTTAGCACCACGTGAAAAATGTAAGTAATTAATGCAACGTGATACGCCTATAACCATGAAATGTATTGTTTGTTGACAATTTAAAATAAATGCACAGCAAATATTTGTAGAGAATATAAAAAAATATAAAGAATGAAAAATGTTTTTTTTTAAAAAAAAACAATGACACTTTTTGCACCCTACCCAAACAACCCTTTCCATAAATCAAGCTATCCCTCTCAGCATACTCACTCGTGATCAAATCCCAATCAAACACAACCAAAGCACATTTACACTCACATTTTAGATTTCATGTTATTACCAAAACACGTTTACACTCACACATTAGCATTCATACAGCAACAAGACAAGGACTTGGAATGAGGAGAAAATTACAAACTTTGCACTAGAAAATAACTTATCATTCCTAAATACTAAGTACAAGAAAAACAGGAAAAGCATGTGGACCTGGATCTCACCCGATGGCAAAAAAAAATGAAATCGATTTTATTACGACAAACAGAAGCACCTATTTTACTAACTTTCCGTCATTAAAAGACTCAATTTCAACACCAATCATAGTCTAATCACAGCTGAACTCAAAACAAAGCAACTAATGAAGCCGAGACCACGACAAAACGTAGGGAATCAAAACTTAGAAAACAGCAACTAGAATTTTTATTGCAATACCCAATTGAACCAACTTAAACACGACAAAAAATACAACAACAGCAACAACTAAAACAACTTTAATATGACATTATTTTGTGACACTATCTAGCGACCTTGATACAAAAATGCACGTAATAATTCTTACGACAAAAGATTTTACTCCGAAGCCGATAAACAACATGCGTGCCTTACATACCTAACCTGGTTAGCACCACGTGAAAAATGTAAGTAATTAATGCAATGTGATACGACTACAACCATGAAATGCATTGTTTGTTGACAATATAAAATAAATGCGTAGTAAATATTTGCAGAGAATATAAAAAAATAAAAAGAATGAAAGATGTATTTTTCTTTAAAAAAAAAACAATGACCCCTTTGCACCCTACCCAAACAACCCTTTCCATAAATCAAGCTTTCCCTCTCAGCATACTCAATCGTGGTCAAATCCCAATCAAACACTACCAAAGCACATTAACACTCACATTTTAGATTTCATGTTAATACCAAAACACGTTTACACTCACAATTAGCATTCACACAGCAACAAGACTAGGACTAGGAATGCGGAGATAAATACAAACTTTGCACTAGAAAATAACTTATCAATCCTAAATACTATGTACAAGAAAAACAGGAAAAGCATGTGGACCTTGATCTCACCCGATGGCAAAACAAAAAATGAAATCGATTTTATTACGACAAACAGATACAGCTATTTTACTAACTTTCCGTCATTAAAAGACTGAATTTCAACACCAATCATGGGTTAATCAGAGCTGAACTCAAAACAAAGCAACTAATGAAGCCGAGATCACGACAAAACGAAGGGAATACAAAACTTAGCAAACAGCAACTAGAATGTTTATAGCAATACCCAATTAAACCAACTTAAACACGACAAAAAATACAACAACAGCAACAGCAACAACTAAAACAACTTTAATACGACATTATTTTGTGACACTATCTAGCGACCTTGACACAAAAATGCACGTAATAAATTACAAAACGAATTACCGAAAGACGGTATTTCGTTTTGTTCTTACGACAAAAGATTTAACTACGAAGCCAATAAGCAAAATGCGTGCCTTACATACCTCACCTGGTTAGCACCACGTGAAAAATGTAAGTAATTAATGCAACGTGATACGCCTATAACCATGAAATGTATTGTTTGTTGACAATTTAAAATAAATGCACAGCAAATATTTTAGAGAATATTAAAAAAAAAAAGAATAAAAAATGTTTTTTTTTAAAAAAAAACAATGACACCTTTGCACCCTACCCAAACAACCCTTTCCATAAATCAAGCTATCCCTCTCAGCATACTCACTCGTGATCAAATCTCAATCAAACACAACCAAAGCACATTTACACTCACATTTTAGATTTCATGTTATTACCAAAACACGTTTACACTCACACATTAGCATTCATACAGCAACAAGACAAGGACTTGGAATGAGGAGAAAATTATAAACTTTGCACTAGAAAATAACTTATCAATCCTAAATACTAAGTACAAGAAAAACAGGAAAAGCATGTGGACCTGGATCTCACCCGATGGCAAAAAAAAATGAAATCGATTTTATTACGACAAACAGAAGCACCTATTTTACTAACTTTCCGTCATTAAAAGACTCAATTTAAACACCAATCATAGGCTAATCAGTGCTGAACTCAAAACAAAGCAACTAATGAAGCCGAGATCACGACAAAACGTAGGGAATACAAAACTTAGCAAACAGCAACTAGAATGTTTATAGCAATACCCAATTAAACCAACTTAAACACGACAAAAAATACAACAACAGCAACAACTAAAACAACTTAAATACGACATTATTTTGAGACACTATCTAGCGACCTTGATACAAAAATACACGTAATAAATTACAATTCTTATGACAAAAGATTTTACTCCGAAGCCAAAAAGCAAAATGCGCGCCTTACATAGCTCACCTGGTTAGCACCACGTGAAAAATGTAAGTAATTAATGCAATGTGATACGCCTATAACCATGAAATGTATTGTTTCTTGACAATTTAAAATAAATGCATAGTAAATATTTGTAGAGAATATAAAAAAATAAAAATAATTAAAAAAGTATTTAAAAAAAAAAAAAAACAATGACACCTTTAAGAACTACCCAAACAACCCTTTCCATAAATCAAGCTATCCCTCTCAGCATACTCACTCGTGGTCAAATCCCAATCAAACACAACCAAAGCACATTAACACTCACATTTTAGATTTTATGTTATTACCAAAACACGTTTACACTCACACATTAGCATTCATACAGCAACAAGACTAGGACTAGGAATGAGGAGAAAATTACAAACTTTGCACTAGAAAATAACTTATCAATCCTTAATACTATGTACAAGAAAAACAGAAAAAACATGTAAAACTTGATCTCACCCGATGGCAAAACAAAAAATGAAATCGATTTTATTACGACAAACAGAAGCACCTATTTACTAACTTTCCGTCATTAAAAGACTCAATTTGAACACCAATCATAGGCTTATCAGAGCTGAACTCAAAACAAAGCAACTAATGAAGCCGAGACCACGACAAAACGTAGGAAATACAAAACTTAGCAAACACCAACTAGATTTTTTTTAGCAATACCCAATTAAACCAACTTAAACACGACAACAAATAGAACAACAGCAACAGCAACCACAACAACTAAAACAACTTTAATACGACATTATTTTGTAACACTATCTAGCGACCTTGATACAAAAATGCACGTAATAAAGAACAAAACAAATTACCGAAAGACGGTGTCGTGAGAACTCGCTGCACACACGCAAGGGGGCACGGCGGCACGGCGCTGTACAGCAGCACCGCTTGCTTCACACTACCTCGGCGGTCTGTCACCGCCAGGTGAGACCTCCGGTTACCCGGAGGAGGCCCAGTGGATGATGATCAGCGGCAGAAGTTGAAAGACGGTGTAGCTCACTGAATACAGATAAATCAAATGGTACGTATTCGTATCGCTTCCTTCTCACGACTGGCGGCCGGCCGGCGGCGACGCCCGCGTTCGGCTCACTAACGCAGGTAACTATACCCCTACCCACCCTGCGCATGCGGATGTAGATAACAATCTTCGCTTAACACTATTGTCTAACAATGTAATTATAAGACAAAAGATTTTAAAAGAAGTATTTCTAAAGAAATGCGCATTATGTAGATGGGTGCAGATAACAATCTTCGCTTTTTGCAATGTAATTATTAGACAAAAGATTTTACTCCGAAGCCGATAAGCAAAATGCGCGCCTTACATAGCTCACCTGGTTAGCACCACGTATCAAAACATAGATTCGGGATTCGGGATTAAACGTAGATTCGGGGTAACTTTTAATAGAAGTTTTCAACCTCGTGGTCCGGGCCGTTAAGCCAAGACCCTCTGTCCCAATCGAAGCCGCGAGACGTGTTCCACGATACTTCGACGGAGGGATAACGATATCGACGGCTACTGCTCGGAGGCAGGGTAAGTGCACACCGAACCCGCCCTTGCTCCTCCGCTGTGCCCTCTGCTTTTCAGAGGGTCACGCAGAACAACGCCCCCTAGACCCACAATGGGCCCCTCCCAAGTCAGAATATTAGCCATGGACAGTAACATTCCCCGAAGAATAAGAATCTCTTCCCATTCCTCGGGGAAGGATACTGCCCACGCCCAGGGTGCACCGGCCCAGCAGCTGCTATTCCCTTCAGACGTATCGAGAGGGACCGGCAGCCATCAGGCACACGAGGAGGAATTCTGATAACGCACCCCAACAATGACCCTACCCAAACAACCCTTTCCATAAATCAAGCTATCCGTCTCAGCATACTCACTCCTGATCAAATCCAATCAAACACAACCAAAGCACATTTACACTCACATTTTAGATTTCATGTTATTACCAAAACACGTTTACACTCACACATTAGCATTCATACAGCAACAAGACAAGGACTTGGAATGAGGAGAAAATTACAAACTTTGCACTAGAAAATAACTTATCATTCCTAAATACTAAGTACAAGAAAAACAGGAAAAGCATGTGGACCTGGATCTCACCCGATGGCAAAAAAAAATGAAATCGATTTTATTACGACAAACAGAAGCACCTATTTTACTAACTTTCCGTCATTAAAAGACTCAATTTCAACACCAATCATAGTCTAATCACAGCTGAACTCAAAACAAAGCAACTAATGAAGCCGAGACCACGACAAAACGTAGGGAATCAAAACTTAGAAAACAGCAACTAGAATTTTTATAGCAATACCCAATTGAACCAACTTAAACACGACAAAAAATACAACAACAGCAACAACTAAAACAACTTTAATATGACATTATTTTGTGACACTATCTAGCGACCTTGATACAAAAATGCACGTAATAATTCTTACGACAAAAGATTTTACTCCGAAGCCGATAAACAACATGCGTGCCTTACATACCTAACCTGGTTAGCACCACGTGAAAAATGTAAGTAATTAATGCAATGTGATACGACTACAACAAAGAAATGCATTGTTTGTTGACAATATAAAATAAATGCGTAGTAAATATTTGCAGAGAATATAAAAAAATAAAAAGAATGAAAGATGTATTTTTCTTTAAAAAAAAAACAATGACCCCTTTGCACCCTACCCAAACAACCCTTTCCATAAATCAAGCTTTCCCTCTCAGCATACTCACTCGTGGTCAAATCCCAATCAAACACTACCAAAGCACATTAACACTCACATTTTAGATTTCATGTTAATACCAAAACACGTTTACACTCACAATTAGCATTCACACAGCAACAAGACTAGGACTAGGAATGCGGAGATAAATACAAACTTTGCACTAGAAAATAACTTATCAATCCTAAATACTATGTACAAGAAAAACAGGAAAAGCATGTGGACCTTGATCTCACCCGATGGCAAAACAAAAAATGAAATCGATTTTATTACGACAAACAGATACAGCTATTTTACTAACTTTCCGTCATTAAAAGACTGAATTTCAACACCAATCATGGGTTAATCAGAGCTGAACTCAAAACAAAGCAACTAATGAAGCCGAGACCACGACAAAACGTAGGGAATCAAAACTTAGAAAACAGCAACTAGAATTTTTATAGCAATACCCAATTGAACCAACTTAAACACGACAAAAAATACAACAACAGCAACAGCAACAACTAAAACAACTTTAATATGACATTATTTTGTGACACTATCTAGCGACCTTGATACAAAAATGCACGTAATAATTCTTACGACAAATGATTTTACTCCGAAGCCGATAGACAACATGCGTGCCTTACATACCTAACCTGGTTAGCACCACGTGAAAAATGTAAGTAATTAATGCAATGTGATACGACTACAACCATGAAATGCATTGTTTGTTGACAATATAAAATAAATGCGTAGTAAATATTTGCAGAGAATATAAAAAAATAAAAAGAATGAAAGATGTATTTTTCTTTAAAAAAAAAACAATGACCCCTTTGCACCCTACCCAAACAACCCTTTCCATAAATCAAGCTTTCCCTCTCAGCATACTCACTCGTGGTCAAATCCCAATCAAACACTACCAAAGCACATTAACACTCACATTTTAGATTTCATGTTAATACCAAAACACGTTTACACTCACAATTAGCATTCACACAGCAACAAGACTAGGACTAGGAATGCGGAGATAAATACAAACTTTGCACTAGAAAATAACTTATCAATCCTAAATACTATGTACAAGAAAAACAGGAAAAGCATGTGGACCTTGATCTCACCCGATGGCAAAACAAAAAATGAAATCGATTTTATTACGACAAACAGATACAGCTATTTTACTAACTTTCCGTCATTAAAAGACTGAATTTCAACACCAATCATGGGTTAATCAGAGCTGAACTCAAAACAAAGAAACTAATGAAGCCGAGATCACGACAAAACGAAGGGAATACAAAACTTAGCAAACAGCAACTAGAATGTTTATAGCAATACCCAATTAAACCAACTTAAACACGACAAAAAATACAACAACAGCAACAGCAACAACTAAAACAACTTTAATACGACATTATTTTGTGACACTATCTAGCGACCTTGACACAAAAATGCACGTAATAAATTACAAAACGAATTACCGAAAGACGGTATTTCGTTTTGTTCTTACGACAAAAGATTTAACTACGAAGCCAATAAGCAAAATGCGTGCCTTACTTACCTCACCTGGTTAGCACCACGTGAAAAATGTAAGTAATTAATGCAACGTGATACGCCTATAACCATGAAATGTATTGTTTGTTGACAATTTAAAATAAATGCACAGCAAATATTTGTAGAGAATATAAAAAAATATAAAGAATGAAAAATGTTTTTTTTTTAAAAAAAACAATGACACCTTTTGCACCCTACCCAAACAACCCTTTCCATAAATCAAGCTATCCCTCTCAGCATACTCACTCGTGATCAAATCCCAATCAAACACAACCAAAGCACATTTACACTCACATTTTAGATTTCATGTTATTACCAAAACACGTTTACACTCACACATTAGCATTCATACAGCAACAAGACAAGGACTTGGAATGAGGAGAAAATTATAAACTTTGCACTAGAAAATAACTTATCAATCCTAAATACTAAGTACAAGAAAAACAGGAAAAGCATGTGGACCTGGATCTCACCCGATGGCAAAAAAAAATGAAATCGATTTTATTACGACAAACAGAAGCACCTATTTTACTAACTTTCCGTCATTAAAAGACTCAATTTAAACACCAATCATAGGCTAATCAGTGCTGAACTCAAAACAAAGCAACTAATGAAGCCGAGATCACGACAAAACGTAGGGAATACAAAACTTAGCAAACAGCAACTAGAATGTTTATAGCAATACCCAATTAAACCAACTTAAACACGACAAAAAATACAACAACAGCAACAACTAAAACAACTTAAATACGACATTATTTTGAGACACTATCTAGCGACCTTGATACAAAAATACACGTAATAAATTACAATTCTTATGACAAAAGATTTTACTCCGAAGCCAAAAAGCAAAATGCGCGCCTTACATAGCTCACCTGGTTAGCACCACGTGAAAAATGTAAGTAATTAATGCAATGTGATACGCCTATAACCATGAAATGTATTGTTTCTTGACAATTTAAAATAAATGCATAGTAAATATTTGTAGAGAATATAAAAAAATAAAAATAATTAAAAAAGTATTTAAAAAAAAAAAAAAACAATGACACCTTTAAGAACTACCCAAACAACCCTTTCCATAAATCAAGCTATCCCTCTCAGCATACTCACTCGTGGTCAAATCCCAATCAAACACAACCAAAGCACATTAACACTCACATTTTAGATTTTATGTTATTACCAAAACACGTTTACACTCACACATTAGCATTCATACAGCAACAAGACTAGGACTAGGAATGAGGAGAAAATTACAAACTTTGCACTAGAAAATAACTTATCAATCCTTAATACTATGTACAAGAAAAACAGAAAAAACATGTAAAACTTGATCTCACCCGATGGCAAAACAAAAAATGAAATCGATTTTATTACGACAAACAGAAGCACCTATTTACTAACTTTCCGTCATTAAAAGACTCAATTTGAACACCAATCATAGGCTTATCAGAGCTGAACTCAAAACAAAGCAACTAATGAAGCCGAGACCACGACAAAACGTAGGAAATACAAAACTTAGCAAACACCAACTAGATTTTTTTTAGCAATACCCAATTAAACCAACTTAAACACGACAACAAATAGAACAACAGCAACAGCAACCACAACAACTAAAACAACTTTAATACGACATTATTTTGTAACACTATCTAGCGACCTTGATACAAAAATGCACGTAATAAAGAACAAAACAAATTACCGAAAGACGGTGTCGTGAGAACTCGCTGCACACACGCAAGGGGGCACGGCGGCACGGCGCTGTACAGCAGCACCGCTTGCTTCACACTACCTCGGCGGTCTGTCACCGCCAGGTGAGACCTCCGGTTACCCGGAGGAGGCCCAGTGGATGATGATCAGCGGCAGAAGTTGAAAGACGGTGTAGCTCACTGAATACAGATAAATCAAATGGTACGTATTCGTATCGCTTCCTTCTCACGACTGGCGGCCGGCCGGCGGCGACGCCCGCGTTCGGCTCACTAACGCAGGTAACTATACCCCTACCCACCCTGCGCATGCGGATGTAGATAACAATCTTCGCTTAACACTATTGTCTAACAATGTAATTATAAGACAAAAGATTTTAAAAGAAGTATTTCTAAAGAAATGCGCATTATGTAGATGGGTGCAGATAACAATCTTCGCTTTTTGCAATGTAATTATTAGACAAAAGATTTTACTCCGAAGCCGATAAGCAAAATGCGCGCCTTACATAGCTCACCTGGTTAGCACCACGTATCAAAACATAGATTCGGGATTCGGGATTAAACGTAGATTCGGGGTAACTTTTAATAGAAGTTTTCAACCTCGTGGTCCGGGCCGTTAAGCCAAGACCCTCTGTCCCAATCGAAGCCGCGAGACGTGTTCCACGATACTTCGACGGAGGGATAACGATATCGACGGCTACTGCTCGGAGGCAGGGTAAGTGCACACCGAACCCGCCCTTGCTCCTCCGCTGTGCCCTCTGCTTTTCAGAGGGTCACGCAGAACAACGCCCCCTAGACCCACAATGGGCCCCTCCCAAGTCAGAATATTAGCCATGGACAGTAACATTCCCCGAAGAATAAGAATCTCTTCCCATTCCTCGGGGAAGGATACTGCCCACGCCCAGGGTGCACCGGCCCAGCAGCTGCTATTCCCTTCAGACGTATCGAGAGGGACCGGCAGCCATCAGGCACACGAGGAGGAATTCTGATAACGCACCCCAACAATGACCCTACCCAAACAACCCTTTCCATAAATCAAGCTATCCGTCTCAGCATACTCACTCCTGATCAAATCCAATCAAACACAACCAAAGCACATTTACACTCACATTTTAGATTTCATGTTATTACCAAAACACGTTTACACTCACACATTAGCATTCATACAGCAACAAGACAAGGACTTGGAATGAGGAGAAAATTACAAACTTTGCACTAGAAAATAACTTATCATTCCTAAATACTAAGTACAAGAAAAACAGGAAAAGCATGTGGACCTGGATCTCACCCGATGGCAAAAAAAAATGAAATCGATTTTATTACGACAAACAGAAGCACCTATTTTACTAACTTTCCGTCATTAAAAGACTCAATTTCAACACCAATCATAGTCTAATCACAGCTGAACTCAAAACAAAGCAACTAATGAAGCCGAGACCACGACAAAACGTAGGGAATCAAAACTTAGAAAACAGCAACTAGAATTTTTATAGCAATACCCAATTGAACCAACTTAAACACGACAAAAAATACAACAACAGCAACAACTAAAACAACTTTAATATGACATTATTTTGTGACACTATCTAGCGACCTTGATACAAAAATGCACGTAATAATTCTTACGACAAAAGATTTTACTCCGAAGCCGATAAACAACATGCGTGCCTTACATACCTAACCTGGTTAGCACCACGTGAAAAATGTAAGTAATTAATGCAATGTGATACGACTACAACAAAGAAATGCATTGTTTGTTGACAATATAAAATAAATGCGTAGTAAATATTTGCAGAGAATATAAAAAAATAAAAAGAATGAAAGATGTATTTTTCTTTAAAAAAAAAACAATGACCCCTTTGCACCCTACCCAAACAACCCTTTCCATAAATCAAGCTTTCCCTCTCAGCATACTCACTCGTGGTCAAATCCCAATCAAACACTACCAAAGCACATTAACACTCACATTTTAGATTTCATGTTAATACCAAAACACGTTTACACTCACAATTAGCATTCACACAGCAACAAGACTAGGACTAGGAATGCGGAGATAAATACAAACTTTGCACTAGAAAATAACTTATCAATCCTAAATACTATGTACAAGAAAAACAGGAAAAGCATGTGGACCTTGATCTCACCCGATGGCAAAACAAAAAATGAAATCGATTTTATTACGACAAACAGATACAGCTATTTTACTAACTTTCCGTCATTAAAAGACTGAATTTCAACACCAATCATGGGTTAATCAGAGCTGAACTCAAAACAAAGCAACTAATGAAGCCGAGACCACGACAAAACGTAGGGAATCAAAACTTAGAAAACAGCAACTAGAATTTTTATAGCAATACCCAATTGAACCAACTTAAACACGACAAAAAATACAACAACAGCAACAGCAACAACTAAAACAACTTTAATATGACATTATTTTGTGACACTATCTAGCGACCTTGATACAAAAATGCACGTAATAATTCTTACGACAAATGATTTTACTCCGAAGCCGATAGACAACATGCGTGCCTTACATACCTAACCTGGTTAGCACCACGTGAAAAATGTAAGTAATTAATGCAATGTGATACGACTACAACCATGAAATGCATTGTTTGTTGACAATATAAAATAAATGCGTAGTAAATATTTGCAGAGAATATAAAAAAATAAAAAGAATGAAAGATGTATTTTTCTTTAAAAAAAAAACAATGACCCCTTTGCACCCTACCCAAACAACCCTTTCCATAAATCAAGCTTTCCCTCTCAGCATACTCACTCGTGGTCAAATCCCAATCAAACACTACCAAAGCACATTAACACTCACATTTTAGATTTCATGTTAATACCAAAACACGTTTACACTCACAATTAGCATTCACACAGCAACAAGACTAGGACTAGGAATGCGGAGATAAATACAAACTTTGCACTAGAAAATAACTTATCAATCCTAAATACTATGTACAAGAAAAACAGGAAAAGCATGTGGACCTTGATCTCACCCGATGGCAAAACAAAAAATGAAATCGATTTTATTACGACAAACAGATACAGCTATTTTACTAACTTTCCGTCATTAAAAGACTGAATTTCAACACCAATCATGGGTTAATCAGAGCTGAACTCAAAACAAAGAAACTAATGAAGCCGAGATCACGACAAAACGAAGGGAATACAAAACTTAGCAAACAGCAACTAGAATGTTTATAGCAATACCCAATTAAACCAACTTAAACACGACAAAAAATACAACAACAGCAACAGCAACAACTAAAACAACTTTAATACGACATTATTTTGTGACACTATCTAGCGACCTTGACACAAAAATGCACGTAATAAATTACAAAACGAATTACCGAAAGACGGTATTTCGTTTTGTTCTTACGACAAAAGATTTAACTACGAAGCCAATAAGCAAAATGCGTGCCTTACTTACCTCACCTGGTTAGCACCACGTGAAAAATGTAAGTAATTAATGCAACGTGATACGCCTATAACCATGAAATGTATTGTTTGTTGACAATTTAAAATAAATGCACAGCAAATATTTGTAGAGAATATAAAAAAATATAAAGAATGAAAAATGTTTTTTTTTTAAAAAAAACAATGACACCTTTTGCACCCTACCCAAACAACCCTTTCCATAAATCAAGCTATCCCTCTCAGCATACTCACTCGTGATCAAATCCCAATCAAACACAACCAAAGCACATTTACACTCACATTTTAGATTTCATGTTAATACCAAAACACGTTTACACTCACACATTAGCATTCATACAGCAACAAGACAAGGACTTGGAATGAGGAGAAAATTACAAACTTTGCACTAGAAAATAACTTATCATTCCTAAATACTAAGTACAAGAAAAACAGGAAAAGCATGTGGACCTGGATCTCACCCGATGGCAAAAAAAAATGAAATCGATTTTATTACGACAAACAGAAGCACCTATTTTACTAACTTTCCGTCATTAAAAGACTCAATTTCAACACCAATCATAGTCTAATCACAGCTGAACTCAAAACAAAGCAACTAATGAAGCCGAGACCACGACAAAACGTAGGGAATCAAAACTTAGAAAACAGCAACTAGAATTTTTATTGCAATACCCAATTGAACCAACTTAAACACGACAAAAAATACAACAACAGCAACAACTAAAACAACTTTAATATGACATTATTTTGTGACACTATCTAGCGACCTTGATACAAAAATGCACGTAATAATTCTTACGACAAAAGATTTTACTCCGAAGCCGATAAACAACATGCGTGCCTTACATACCTAACCTGGTTAGCACCACGTGAAAAATGTAAGTAATTAATGCAATGTGATACGACTACAACCATGAAATGCATTGTTTGTTGACAATATAAAATAAATGCGTAGTAAATATTTGCAGAGAATATAAAAAAATAAAAAGAATGAAAGATGTATTTTTCTTTAAAAAAAAAACAATGACCCCTTTGCACCCTACCCAAACAACCCTTTCCATAAATCAAGCTTTCCCTCTCAGCATACTCAATCGTGGTCAAATCCCAATCAAACACTACCAAAGCACATTAACACTCACATTTTAGATTTCATGTTAATACCAAAACACGTTTACACTCACAATTAGCATTCACACAGCAACAAGACTAGGACTAGGAATGCGGAGATAAATACAAACTTTGCACTAGAAAATAACTTATCAATCCTAAATACTATGTACAAGAAAAACAGGAAAAGCATGTGGACCTTGATCTCACCCGATGGCAAAACAAAAAATGAAATCGATTTTATTACGACAAACAGATACAGCTATTTTACTAACTTTCCGTCATTAAAAGACTGAATTTCAACACCAATCATGGGTTAATCAGAGCTGAACTCAAAACAAAGCAACTAATGAAGCCGAGACCACGACAAAACGTAGGGAATCAAAACTTAGAAAACAGCAACTAGAATTTTTATAGCAATACCCAATTGAACCAACTTAAACACGACAAAAAATACAACAACAGCAACAGCAACAACTAAAACAACTTTAATATGACATTATTTTGTGACACTATCTAGCGACCTTGATACAAAAATGCACGTAATAATTCTTACGACAAATGATTTTACTCCGAAGCCGATAGACAACATGCGTGCCTTACATACCTAACCTGGTTAGCACCACGTGAAAAATGTAAGTAATTAATGCAATGTGATACGACTACAACCATGAAATGCATTGTTTGTTGACAATATAAAATAAATGCGTAGTAAATATTTGCAGAGAATATAAAAAAATAAAAAGAATGAAAGATGTATTTTTCTTTAAAAAAAAAACAATGACCCCTTTGCACCCTACCCAAACAACCCTTTCCATAAATCAAGCTTTCCCTCTCAGCATACTCACTCGTGGTCAAATCCCAATCAAACACTACCAAAGCACATTAACACTCACATTTTAGATTTTATGTTATTACCAAGACACGTTTACACTCACACATTAGCATTCATACAGCAACAAGACAAGGATTAGGAATGAGGAGAAAATTACAAACTTTGCACTTGAAAATAACTTATCAATCCTAAATACTAAGTACAAGAAAAACAGGAAAAGCATGTGGACCTGGATCTCACCCGATGGCAAAAAAAAATGAAATCGATTTTATTACGACAAACAGAAGCACCTATTTTACTAACTTTCCGTCATTAAAAGACTCAATTTAAACACCAATCATAGGCTAATCAGTGCTGAACTCAAAACAAAGCAACTAATGAAGCCGAGATCACGACAAAACGTAGGGAATACAAAACTTAGCAAACAGCAACTAGAATTTTTATAGCAATACCCAAATAAACCAACTTAAACCCGACAAAAAATACAACAACAGCAACAACTAAAACAACTTAAATACGACATTATTTTGAGACACTATCTAGCGACCTTGATACAAAAATGCACGTAATAAATTACAATTCTTATGACAAAAGATTTTACTCCGAAGCCAAAAAGCAAAATGCGCGCCTTACATAGCTCACCTGGTTAGCACCACGTGAAAAATGTAAGTAATTAATGCAACGTGATACGCCTATAACCATGAAATGTATTGTTTCTTGACAATTTAAAATAAATGCATAGTAAATATTTGTAGAGAATATAAAAAAATAAAAATAATTAAAAAAGTATTTTTAAAAAAAAAAAAACAATGACACCTTTAAGAACTACCCAAACAACCCTTTCCATAAATCAAGCTATCCCTCTCAGCATACTCACTCGTGCTCAAATCCCAATCAAACACTACCAAAGCACATTAACACTCACATTTTAGATTTTATGTTATTACCAAGACACGTTTACACTCACACATTAGCATTCATACAGCAACAAGACAAGGACTTGGAATGAGGAGAAAATTATAAACTTTGCACTTGAAAATAACTTATCAATCCTAAATACTAAGTACAAGAAAAACAGGAAAAGCATGTGGACCTGGATCTCACCCGATGGCAAATAAAAATGAAATCGATTTTATTACGACAAACAGAAGCACCTATTTTACTAACTTTCCGTCATTAAAAGACTCAATTTGAACACCAATCATAGGCTAATCAGTGCTGAACTCAAAACAAAGCAACTTATGAAGCCGAGATCACGACAAAACGAAGGGAATACAAAACTTAGCAAACAGCAACTAGATTTTTTTTTAGCAATACCCAATTAAACCAACTTAAACACGACAACAAATATAACAACAGCAACAGCAACAAATACAACTAAAACAACTTTAATACGACATTATTTTGTAACACTATCTAGGCGACCTGGATACAAAAATGCACGTAATAAAGAACAAAACAAATTACCGAAAAACGGTGTCGTGAGAACTCGCTGCACCCACGCAAAGGGGCACGGCGGCACGGCGCTGTACAGCAGCACCGCTTGCTTCACACTACCTCGGCGGTCTGTCACCGCCAGGTGAGACCTCCGGTTACCCGGAGGAGGCCCAGTGGATGATGACCAGCGGCAGAAGTAGAAAGACGGTGTAGCTCACTGAATACAGATAAATCGAATGGAATGTATTCGTATCGCTTCCTTCTCACGACTGGCGGCCGGCTGGCGGCGACGCCCGCGTTCGGCTAACTAACGCAGGTAACTATACCCCCACCCACCCTGCGCATGCGGGTGCAGATAACAATCTTCGCTTTACACTATTGTCTAACAATGTAATTATAAGACAAAAGATTTTAAAAGTAGTATTTCTAAAGAAATGCGCATTATGTTGATGGGTGCAGATAACAATCTTCGCTTTTTGCAATGTAATTATTAGACAAAAGATTTTACTCCGAAGCCGATAAGCAAAATGCGCGCCTTACATAGCTCACCTGGTTAGCACCACGTGAAAAATGTTAGTAATTAATGCAACGTGATACGCCTATAACCATGAAATGTATTGTTTGTTGACAATTTAAAATAAATGCACAGTAAATATTTGTAGAGAATATAAAAAAATATAAAGAAAGAAAAAATGTATTTATTTAAAAAAAAAAAAAACAATGACATCTTTGCACCCTACCCAAACAACCCTTTCCAAAAATCAAGCTATCCCTCTCAGCATACTCATTCGTGATCAAATCCCAATCAAACACAACCAAAGCACATTTACACTCACATTTTAGATTTCATGTTATTACCAAAACACGTTTACACTCACACATTAGCATTAATACAGCAACAAGACAAGGACTAGGAATGAGAAGAAAATTACAAACTTTGCACTTGAAAATAACTTATCAATCCTTAATACTATGAACAAGAAAAACAGGAAAAGCATGTGGACCTGGATCTCACACGATGGCAAAACAAAAAATGAAATCGATTTTATTACGACAAACAGAAGCACCTATTTTACTAACTTTCCATCATTAAAAGGTTCAATTTCAACACCAATTATAGGCTAATCAGAGCTGAACTCAAAACAAAGCAACTAATGAAGCCGAGATCACGACAAAACGTAGGGAATACAAAACTTAGCAAACAGCAACTAGAATTTTAATAGCAATACCCAAATAAACCAACTTAAACCCGACAAAAAATACAACAACAGCAACAACTAAAACAACTTAAATACGACATTATTTTGAGACACTATCTAGCGACCTTGATACAAAAATGCACGTAATAAATTACAATTCTTATGACAAAATATTTTACTCCGAAGCCAAAAAGCAAAATGCGCGCCTTACATAGCTCACCTGGTTAGCACCACGTGAAAAATGTAAGTAATTAATGCAACGTGATATGCCTATAACCATGAAATGTATTGTTTCTTGACAATTTAAAATAAATGCATAGTAAATATTTGTAGAGAATATAAAAAAATAAAAATAATTAAAAAAGTATTTTTTTAAAAAAAAAACAATGACACCTTTAAGAACTACCCAAACAACCCTTTCCATAAATCAAGCTATCCCTCTCAGCATACTCACTCGTGGTCAAATCCCAATCAAACACAACCAAAGCACATTAACACTCACATTTTAGATTTTATGTTATTACCAAAACACGTTTACACTCACACATTAGCATTCATACAGCAACAAGACTAGGACTAGGAATGAGGAGAAAATTACAAACTTTGCACTAGAAAATAACTTATCAATCCTTAATACTATGTACAAGAAAAACAGAAAAAACATGTGGAACTTGATCTCACCCGATGGCAAAACAAAAAATGAAATCGATTTTATTACGACAAACAGAAGCACCTATTTTACTAACTTTCCGTCATTAAAAGACTCAATTTGAACACCAATCATAGGCTAATCATAGCTGAACTCAAAACAAAGCAACTAATGAAGCCGAGATCACGACAAAACGAAGGGAATACAAAACTTAGCAAACAGCAACTAGAATGTTTATAGCAATACCCAATTAAACCAACTTAAACACGACAAAAAATACAACAACAGCAACAGCAACAACTAAAACAACTTTAATACGACATTATTTTGTGACACTATCTAACGACCTTGACACAAAAATGCACGTAATAAATTACAAAACGAATTACCGAAAGACGGTATTTCGTTTTGTTCTTACGACAAAAGATTTAACTACGAAGCCAATAAGCAAAATGCGCGCCTTACATACCTCACCTGGTTAGCACCACGTGAAAAATGTAAGTAATTAATGCAACGTGATACGCCTATTACCATGAAATGTATTGTTTGTTGACAATTTAAAATAAATGCACAGAAAATATTTGTAGAGAATATAAAAAAATATAAAGAATGAAAAATGTATTTTTTAAAAAAAAAAAACAATGACACCTTTGCACCCTACCCAAACAACCCTTTCCATAAATCAAGCTATCCCTCTCAGCATACTCACTCGTGATCAAATCCCAATCAAACACAACTAAAGCACATTTACACTCACATTTTAGATTTCATGTTATTACCAAAACACGTTTACACTCACACATAAGCATTCATACAGCAACAAGACTAGGACTAGGAATGAGGAGAAAATTACAAACTTTGCACTAGAAAATAACTTATCAATCCTAAATACTAAGTACAAGAAAAACAGGAAAAGCATGTGGACCTGGACCTCACCCGATGGCAAAAAAAAAATGAAATCGATTTTATTACGACAAACAGAAGCACCTATTTTACTAACTTTTCGTTATTAAAAGACTCAATTTCAACACCAATCATAGGCTATTCAGAGCTGAACTCAAAACAAAGCAACTAATGAAGCCGAGACCACGACAAAACGTAGGGAATACAAAACTTAGCAAACAGCAACTAGAATTTTAATAGCAATACCCAATTAAACCAACTTAAACACGACAACAAATACAACAACAGCAACAACTAAAACAACTTTAATACGACATTATTTTGTGACACTATCTAGCGACCTTGATACAAAAATGCACGTAATAAAGAACAAAACATATTACCGAAACACGGTGTCGTGATAACTCGCTGCACCCCCGTAAGAGACACGGCGCTGTACGGCAGCGCCGCTTGCTTCAAGCCACCTCGGCGGTCTGTCACCGCCAGGTGAGACTTTCGGTTACCCGGAGGACGCCCAGCGGATGATGACCAGCGGCAGATGTCGAAATACAGTGTAGCTCACTGGTATGTATTCGTATCGCTTCCTTCTCTCGACTGGCGGCCAGCCGGCGGCGGCGCCCGCGTTCGGCTCGCTAACGCAGGTAACTATACCCCCGCACCTTGCGCATGCGGGTGTAGATAACAATCTTCACTTTACATTATTGTCTAACAATGTAATTATTAGACAATAGATTTTACTACGAATCGAATTAGCGAATACAATGCGTGACTTACATAAAAGTATTTCTAAAGAAATGCGCATTATGTTAATGGGTGCAGATAACAATCTTCGCTTTTTGCAATATAATTATTAGACAAAAGATTTTACTCCGAAGGTGATTAGCGAATACAATGCGTGACTTACATAAATGTATTTCTAAAGAAATGCGCATTATGTTGATGGGTGCAGATAACAATCTTCGCTTTTTGCAATGTAATTATTAGACAAAAGATTTTACTCCGAAGCCGATAAGCAAAACGCGCGCCTAACATACCTCATCTGGTTAGCACCACGTGAAGAATGTAAGTAATGAATACAACGTGATACGCCTATAACCATGAAATGTATTGATTGTTAACAATGTAAAATAAATGCATAGTAAATATTTGTAGAGAATATAAAAAAATATAAAGGAAGAAAAATAAAAAAAAACTGTTTTGCAAAAAATAAAACCGACTTCAAAAACACAAAAAGTGAAAAATAACTTTAGCTTCAGGAGTCGGTGACAAAAAAACTGAATCAATCAAACAAAAGTCAGATATTGGAGATATTTGTATTTTATTATAACTAGAAGACGGGATATTTACCATGTTTATTGTTTTTCTTTTGTTTTCATGGTGCTTGCAACAGCGCCGAAATATCGGGAACTCAAAGAAAACAATAAACATGGTAAATATCCCGTCTTCTAGTTATAATAGTTTTAGTGACCATGAAACTTTAAAATCTTACATTTGTATTTTTTTAATTCAACTGCATTTTTTTAACAGTGGTGTCGTCAATAGTAATAATCCACTACAGAAAACATTTTTTATGCTTAGACGAAGGCATCATTAATTAATTATTCAGAAAAGTCAGATTCTGATTAATTGTAGAGTGATCGGTCTGAAGTTAAATTTATGTTTTCCTGATCATTATCGTCAACAAATGTATCTATAACAATCAATAAAGCTTTTGCCTCTTCTTAGAGGGCTTTGTGTTTTCGCAACAGTTTATGACGTATTTTTGAAAGAAGTGGGTCAGAACTAATTCATACATTATTACTCATAATATCTTCATTGGTAGCTTCTCTACAGACTTTTCTCGAATGATGTTCACGTTATCTCCTGAAATCCTTATTTCCAATTGGCACTATAACCAAATTCTCAATTATATCTGCTCCGTGAGCAAGAACTTTGCTGGCACGTAATACCAATTATACAAATGAACATAAAATGTTTCATGGTAGCTTCGGTAGTCTTTGAACTTAATTACATCTACAGGGTGACCTGAAAAAATTGCCTCTAGTATGGTTTTAAATCATTATATTAAATTTTCATCGTTCCTGTGATCGAAGCTGCAATTTCGGAGTTTTCAAAAAATCTTCTAGCCTTCCACCCTTAACAATCCACGTCTTCAAATCTAATCTATTTGCTATATGAAGAAAACATTCCATGAATCGAATCCAAATGTGTGACGTCGATAGACCATATTTATATAAGTCGATATTAACTTTCTTTGTCAAGGGCAAATCATTCATCTCCTTTGGAGTTGCTTTATATTACGTCGTATCTTTGAGATGATGTATCGCAAAGAATAGCTGTTGCATTACCGTCTATCATCGTTAATACTGAGTTGTGTCAGATCTTCATTCCTCCAATCTCTGTCTCTACCAAATTATCCTTCTCTGCCTCGATTGCATTTTTCTCCTGTAGAATACTACATTTGTTCTCTTTTACAAATTGGAAAAAGAGTGGGCGACACTAATGAGAAGAGTTAGGAGAATCATTTTCCCAAACTAGTCGCTCAACAGAAACCAGTTTGATAGTTACCAAACTACCCATAAAATCATTAGAATCATCATAATGAGTATCTTTTGTGGTATCTAAATAATTTTTTTGTTTATAATTGGCTTGATTAGAAGCATCGTCAAAGCCCCATTTACTAATCAGTGTAATTTCTTTATAGTTCCCATCGTTTAGGGTTGATTTATGTCCAAAAGAGCTTGCAATTCTATTTTAGCTAATGTGTCTGTTACTCTAATAGTACTCGTAGTTTTAGGTGGACAGCATTTTATTTTTTCAGTGTTTCTTATTTTTTATTTTATTGTTTATAACATCTTGTACCTAGTATTTAAGTTAAATCATCACGAATTTCTTAAGTTGTTAATCTAACTTAGTTTTATACCTGCAAGTCCTGGGGGGCCTGGTGACCCGTAACACAGGTATTGTATGCCTATTTCGGGCACCAGTCTCTCACAAATGTTTACCATGTGAAATAGATTTAATAATTCCTGTACATTGTAACGTTTGTGATGAGAAAAAATAAATATATATTATAATTATATTATTATTAGTTTGTAGTGCGTAGTAGGAGGGAAATATGTTAACATTAGTTAATTTTTAGGTTTTTTTCCGTAGCGTATTATATTGCCACTTCGTCACTTTAAGAGACAACAACAAGCCTAAACCTTCAAATTTAGTTTTTTTTTTTTTAATAAAATGGCAATCTTTTACTTTTTGCACTTCCTGTGGATTCCTTAGCAAGTGCTCTAATATTTCAGCAATATTTTCGTTTCCATCTGCTTTTAACTTAAAACACAAATATGCATGTGATAATTTGTCTGAAGACCTAGTTGTCACAGTAAGTTCTACACGTCTCTTTTTTTGCTTAGGATCTAATACAGTAAAAGGTTATCTAGGACTTACTTCGGTCGATGTGCCAACAGATGCTTTCACTGGAGAAGAAGTTACAAACTGTGTAGATGTACTGGGAATTGATTCGTCGTATTTTTTCACCAAAGCTCGAATAAAATCTGGCCATAATATTTCTGACTCTAACCACTCACTATAATTGCTTTTGAATACTTGTTCCTTACGATGAGCACTTTCCCATTTCCTATTAATATTATAACAATACTTTGCACAGAACTGCTTAAGTTTTTTATCATTATCATGCTTAAATCAGATATTTTTGATTTAATTTCACTGTTCAAAAAGTTTTTATCTTTAATACTGCCAGCTGAGGAACTCGTGGCTAAGTAATAACAGCAGCCCGGATCGATCTTTACATTAAGCCGCGCTTGTCTAGGTTGGTCTGGGGATGGGTGACCACCCATTACATACCGAGTTTCCTCCGTGCCTCGGAAAGCACGTTAAGCCGTTGGTCCCGGGTGTCATTTGTAGATCTTTGACAGTCGTTATAGGTAGTCAGAGGCCCAAAAAGTCTGACATCCAGTCTTACCAAGGGGTATCGTATTACCCAGTACTAACTGGGTTGTGGAGGTCAGATAGGCAGTCGCTCCATGTAAAATACTGGTATTCAGCTGCATCCGGTTAGACTGGAAGCCGACCCCAACATAGTTGGGAAAAGGCTAGGCAGACGATGACTGCCAGCTGCTTTTAATTTCACGAACAAATCAAGGTTAGTTACTAAATCACTAAACATTTTCACAAAAAAACTCGCACATCGTAACTTCACAAAAATCAAATTAGTAGGGTAGGTAGGGTAGTCCGTATGTAATCAAAGATAACAACGAACTAAAGACATTGTTTGACGTTTCCTACCTGCAAAATTTACTGCCCTCTGATTGGTGCACGTCACTAATTACTATGCGTCTACTGATAAGAAAACCGGTTTGGCCGTGTTTTGGACACAAAGAAATGACGTCACGGGAGTGGTGTGGGATACTAGTTCATTTTTTCAATTGTAATACCAAATGATTTGAAAAGAGTAACCATGGAGTTTCTTGCCGGTTCTTCTCCATAGGAAACGACCAACCCGAACCGTGCACCTTTTTGTCGACGTTTTATAAGTGCCCATCTAGGCCTATGTGAAAAAAATATATTTTGATTTTGTTTTTTTTTTTTTCATACATTATTGAAAGCAGTATTATATAACTCTGTAAGTAGTGGGTTGATGAAAAAAGTCTCAAAACATAAAAATATTGTGTTAGTATATAGATTTAAAAAATGTAGATACCAATCCTTAAGTCCCCATTTTGCATTTTCAGCCCACTGTGCGGCGCTGCATCGTCAGCGTGAGTATACCTACCTGGTGTTATGATTAAAGTACCTAATTCAGGTCACGTTTATAAAGGGTGTAAATAGACCTTAAGGGTCTATGTATACATCCTTTTCATGTTTTATTATTAATTTTATTTGTATTTTTATGGAAGATAAAAAAAAATCGCGCCTAGAGCTATTTTATGTCGGGTACATTAAGTGGACGACCTTTGTAAGACGACTAAAAAGTCACGGTGTATAGAAGAACCCGATAACAATTGCTGGGCAGTAGCCCGCCAGACATAACACTCGTCTGGTCGGAGGTTCTTCCCTTTTCTATGGGGGATGAAGAACCTTACACCCTGTTTTCCATACCCCTAAAGTTGTTTAGTTATGAACCATCATCATCTGCCTAGCCTTTTCCCAACTATATTGGGGTTGGCTTCCAGTCTAACCGGATGCAGCTGAATACCAGTATTTTACATGGAGCGACTGCGTATCTGTCAGTTAGTACTTGGTAATCCGATACCCCTTGGTAAGACTGGTTGTCAGACTTTTTGGGCCACTGACTACCTAACGACTGTCAAAGATCTACAAATGACACCCGGGACCAACGGCTTAACGTGATTTCCGAGGCACGGAGGAAACTCGGTATGTAATGGCTGGTCACCTATCCACAGACCAACCTAGGCAAGCACAGCTTGACCTAAAGATCGATCCGAGCGGCTGTTATTATTTAGCTACGAGCTTCTCAGTTTACTTATAAACCATGAAAGTAGTCAGAAACCTGAATCGTCTTAAATATCCGAAAATATTGCACTCTATACTCGGACAATTTATATAGGGTCAAACTATTTATACACGAAATATTTTCATGGAATCATCTAACGGTTATAACAAAGCCATTTCAAGGGATTTTTTTTTTATCTGAGAATATTTTTTTATGAAAATAAATAATTTTAATACTTGACCCACAAAATAAATACTGGCTCCTTATTTTTAAGCAACCATTACGCTAGTTTACTACGTCGTATTTACCTACTGTCATTGTTAGAATACGGGAGTAAAGGTTTTATGCAAAAAGTCTCAAAAAATTTTAGAATTATAATAATTTTGAAAAAAAAAACACACTCAATTTTTTTTTTTTTCTCTGGCGACTTTACGACTTATAGAAGTTACTCTTAAAATATTTCGTGTATGAAAAGATAGAACTTATATAACTAGAGTAAAACCATATGATCCGTGAAAAACCACATTTTAAACTTATGTACTAAATTTTCAACTACTGGGTATGTGCAAGTCTTAGTATGAAACTAAGACTTGCACATACCCAGTAGTTGAAAATTTAGTAATAAGTAATTTTAATCATTGTAAAATAATATTAAATAACAACATGTTTTAATGTTAGTAAAGGCGATGGCTGCCTGTGTAACGACATAAATAGTGATTTGTATACAAATAGAATAAAATCGTTTGTAAACTGTATTGTAAACCACATGTACTAATAAAAACCTTGAAAAATAAAACGAAATGATACATGAAAAATACGACAGTCTCACAAAAAAATAAAAGTCGGATAAACTTTTATTATCCGAAAATATTTCCATAGCCCATCACTATCCGGATAGTTGAAAGTAGTTGAATAGTTCCGAGTACGGGGCGGCCCCTCTTTGTGACTTTGGGAACAGGGCTTGAAATATTTATATCCTTTGAAACAGTGAACAAACTATAAAACATTCGGTAACTAACGAAACTTTCAAAATGGAATCATCCATTCATTCATGCTTGGCTCAATGCCGGTCCTGCTCCACAAGAACAGGGGCGCATAAATTGATAGCATTACATAGTATTGTTGGAGCTGCTGAAGATTGTATAACTACTCGTATCTTTGCATTGTATAAATTCAATCTCTTTAGTATTATATAGCCGCGTAGGCCATATTGTGTGAGTACTATGTACTAGAAAGCTGTCATTCGCTGGAAACCTGTGTCTTTTCTTGACTTGAATGTACCCTGGCGGTTAGGAGTATGTCATGCTCACTCAAATGTCTCGCTGATGGTGGCACGTGTGTCGGATCATTTAGTTCCCTTCAAAATGGTTGAGTTGAATGATGCTGATACATGCGTCATGTTCGTGAACGGGCGCTGTCAGTTGTGACTGGTCATCTCTTATTTGCCACGGCTTATTTGAATTAATTATTTTATTTTTGAATTGTTTTTACTATGGACACTTTTAACGTACACATCTTGCTGCATCGTTCTCACATAATGTACCATCTCAACATGCATGATGTAACCAAGGTTTCGTTAAAGTATTCTGATTTAAAAGAGTGTCCATGGAGTTTCTTGCCCGTTCTTCTCCATAGAGATCTACGTTAGGGAATGGGCAACTACATTACTTTCACAGTTTTTGTGCCTTGTGACTGGGACTGTAGCTATATTTCACTGTTGTCTTTGTCTCGACAATTCAAAAGTTCCTGTAACTTGAAATAAATGGTTCGATTTTGATTTTGGAATCGATTTCCACGTTCACTACGAATAGAAACTTGCATTAAAATCTAGCCTAATCTAAGACTGAGGATACATAAAATTGGATAAAATGACACCTGATTTATGCGTAATGCTCCAACCATTTTTTTACCGAGCTATCTATCAATAAATGGCGTAACAAAAAATATGCCAAGACGAGGAGGGTCTTGCCACGTTCTAAGCAATAAATTAGACTCTCAGGTCAATTTATAGCCGTTTAGTAACCAAATCCAACATTCAGGCAGTGTTTGTATTCATAAATTCTAGGTTTACTGAGGTTCTCCTATCCAGGGATGGAAAATAGATAACTTAAGGATTGTATTCCTCAGGGATTGGCACATAATGGTAACCTATAATTTCTTTTTTTTTTAATTTTGGTCTGTCTGTCTGTTTGTTCCGGCGCTCTCCAAAACGCCTTGACCGATTTTTACTGGCAGGTAGCTAATGTTATATGGAGTAAATTGTTCTAATTTTATTTAAGCAAAAGGGTTAGGGTTCCATGCAAAAAATTAAAACCTTTGAAATTGTTAACAAAATCCGATTCATCTGTACAAATCTTCTTCTTCTTAGCATGTCGATGGTAATCTCAATTGTGTCAGCCCAGAACTGAACTACTAGTTTGGTGCTTTCGGTAGCGTCCATCAGTTCCTGTAGTAAACAAACAACAGGACACGCAGGACACGATATTAGAACAGCACCACCTTTACACTCCAGGGCAAAGCCATTAATGAATCTCCACCAGAGAAGGTTGTCCTTGCTGTGAACCACCTGGGTCCGGAGTCTATTTAAAGACTTCCAGGTCAGCCATGGCAACTCATATCCAGGTGGGAGATTTTCAGCAGGTGGAACGAATGGGTTATGGAAGGATGCACTACCTTGCCTCCAGATTTAGTCTTTCCGTAGATAACTCGCCAGTGCGTGGGGTGACACATTTCAGGAAGCTGTTTCGGCTTTTCAGCTTTTGCGACACGAGGGTATTTAGAAGTAAAGGGTGTCATATGTCTGTAATCATTTTGTCTCTTTCACAAGAGCTTGCCACTGTTCGGCGAACTTCTGGTGGCGCTATTCCTGCCAGTGGGTACAGCATCTATACCGGGGTCGGTTTCATTCAGAGTTGTATCCACTAACTTTAAAATTAATTGTTTAATAATCGCTAATTGATATTTCTATAATTATTTGTTATTAATGTGATGTAATTATTTATTACCTATCTAGTGGCACTCATTATCATATTCTGTTTTGTTAATATGCGGATAATGTAGTGGGCTGCAATATTGTTAATAATTGTATTGTCTTTCCTCTGTTCCAATACATATTGTAGCTGTTTATTCATCATCATCTGCCTAGCCTTTTCCCAACTATATTGGGGTCGGCTTCCAGTCTAACCGGATGCAGCTGAATACCAGTATTTTACATGGAGCGACTGCCTATCTGACCTCCACAACCCAGTCAGTACTGGGTAATACGATACCCCTTAGTAAGACTGGTTCTCAGACTTTTTGGGCCACTGACTGCCTAGCGACTGTCAAAGATCTACAAATGACAGCCGGGACCAACGGCTTAACGTGCTTTCCGAGGCACGGAGGAAACTCGGTATGTAATGGGCGGTCACCCATCCACAGACCAACCTAGGCAAGCACGGCTTAACCTAAAGATCGACCCAAGCGGCTGTTATTATTTAGCCACGAGCTCCTCTTGTTTGTATTGTAGCTGTTTATTGTCCCTGAATAAATAAAATAAAATAAACTTTGCATGGGCTGAACGGCTCCACACGGGGCACGCAAATTCGCCAGCTTCAAATAAGGAAGTAATATTTTATAATAGTTTCACACAGACGAAGTTCGCAACGGGTTGCAGTTAAAAAAAAATTGTGTGAAAATATTTATTTATTTAAACTTCATGTACAATAGTGATACATAGGCGGACTTAATGCCACAAGGCATTCTCTACCAGTCAACCTTTGGGTTAAATAAGAAAACATTGTGATAGGGTACAAAATAAATATATAAAAATAACTTCTTGCTATCGAAAAAATATTCCTAATGTCCGCATTATAAGTATTTTAAATCTCTTTGGCCAATACTAATGGGAGTAAATGTACCCTTAACGAAACCGAGAGGCACTTGTTCTCCCCGTCATTGTGATTATTTTTTCCTTCTGGACCATACCTAGGAACCATCTAGTTACGGAGATATCGGGGTCAAAGTTCCAATTTTTTCAGAAGTTTTATTAAATACATGTTAAATGCTTCCAAAAAACCCGTACTATTCAATTCATCCATTAGCACAAAGTTTTGAGTGCGTTACATTGAGTCCTACCGTTTCCAAGTCGTTTCCCATCTATTTTTTTGCGTAGAGTTACTTAGTTTGATGTACAGAATGCTTGGTTGACGGCTTCGTGAAGGGTCCGTTTACACCTTGTATTGTATTATACAACATTAGTTTTAGTATATGCGAAACCTGAAACACATGTCTAGTATTTTTATGTAAAGAATCTATGTACAAAATTTCAAGACTGTTTCATGACAAATCACAAAGTTATAAGCTTGTTCTGTTACCTGGTTGTCCGCACAAAAAAGTGGTCACCACGCGGCGCACCTCCGGCTTCGGCTTGAGGTCAATGATAATAATAATTTGGCAGTAGGTACCTAAATGATTGCGATAGGTGTAGTCCAACTTGTAACCTTTTTTAAATATTTTTGGGGCAAAATATAACATGGTTTAAAAATTATTGTAATCGATTCAGTTACTTATTCTGAACAAACTATATTCAGGTTTCGCGTATACTAAAAATAATGTTGTCGATACGTTACACAAGTTACTCAAATTTATTTATTATTTATTTATTTAAACTTCATGTACAATAGTGATACATAGGCGGACTTAATGCCACAAGGCATTCTCTACCAGTCAACCTTTGGGTTAAATAGGAAAACATTGTAATAGGGTATTAAAATAAATAAATAAAAAAAAAAACAAAAATAATTAAAAAATCAAATCTATAGTACAGACATTCATCATAAACATAATAAAATTACAGTAAATGCCAATACTATTTGTAACTATAACCTTTGGGTAACCAATTCGATCGATGTAATAGTTTGTTCGTGAATTATTGAGTAACCAATCAACTAATCATATTGGGGCAAGTTTCGGTTAACCAGGGGGGTCAAAGTTTAGGGGTTCTTCTTTTGTGAGTTAATCAATACATTAACAGTTAATTTAATAATTAATTGATGCGTGGCTATCCGGTTTATAAAGCCTTCCGATATTAATCCAATAGAGTTATTTATTGTGAAGTAGGTAACCAAGTTGCTGACAAGCCTACGTTGGCCTTCCTCATCCCTTTCACTTCTATCGATATTGTGTATAGTATCATCAATTAATTAGAAAGCTGTCGTAATTAAAAAAAAAATAATCTACCGAAAAATAATGCGTTAAATTGTAAGCAGTATTTTACGGTTCACAATCTTTCGACTGTTTACAATCTCGTGAGATAGATTATTATAATCTAACGGTATTTACAAATTTACGGTGACATATCCACCGCTCGCTGCACACAGCACACCGCTCACAGCACGCCTCCCACCGTATTCCGCTAACTGATCGCCGCTCATAGCACACCGCTCACTGCAAACCGCTCATCTCTCTTTTCGTCTCCACTGGCCTAAACAATTACTAGACATTCCCTCTTCTCTACTCAACCGTTTCCGCTAAAGCTAAACGGAGACAAGAAGTGTAAATAATGTAATTCTATTGATGGATTACAACACATCTCCTCTTCTTTCCTCTCATCTCCGCTGCGGTGGAGTCCGGCCCTTAAACTTTTCCCTTAAAACCGTTGTTGAAACAACACAAATCTACCTCCAGTGTGAGTAACCTTCCAAAGTTAAACTATGTGTGGTAGCCAAAGTTTTCGTATTAATTGAAGAGTAAACGCAAGCAGAACAGTTTTAAAGTTTTAATTGAATGTACATAGCGTTCGTATTGGCACTCCGTAGTCGGAACTATCTCGGTTAGTCGTTAAGAGAACTGTGGAGCTTTTGATGGATCATTTATCTATGCTGTCTCTTTGGTCTATTGATCAGTCAAGCGCTAACTCCTAGGTTCGATTCCTAGGTGTTATTGGGTATTTCTATCGAAACGCCGCTTTTTAGGGTTCAACCAGCGGGAGCGTGGGAGCGTAACCAACGGGACCCTATTACTAAAAACCTCTACTGTCCGTCCGTCCGTCCGCCCGTCTGTCTGTCAGCGGGCTGTATCTCATGATTTGTAACAGGTAGACAGTTGAAAATTTATCTATATATATAAAATGGTAAGATAACTGACTGACTGACTGGGTGATATAGCAACACAAAGCCCAAACCGCTGGTCCTAGAGACATGAAACTTGCAGGGTGTGTTCTTTGTGAAGAGTAAGTATCCATTAAGAAAGGTATTTTGGAAATTCCACCCCTAAAGGGCTAAAATAGGGAATGAAAATTAATACGAAAATCCGTCAGTTTTGAAGTTAGGATCTTAAATTTTGTGTTTAGGCTGACAATTAAAAAATAATTTATACGTGTCTCAGCGTTTTTGATAATTCTACCCCCGTAGGGTTAAAAAGGGGGATGAAGGTAAGTAATCGGATATTTTTCAACATCCACGCGGGTGAAGCCGCGGGCAAAAGCTAGTGTGTAAATATTTCTGTTACCGCCATAACAACAAATAATCTTTACTTTCCTTACTTCCTTACTAATATTATAAATGCCAATGTAAGTTTGTTTGTTTGTTTGTCACCTTTTCACGCCTAAACCACTGAACCGATTTTTTTTTTATTTTTTTAAATGAATGTGCTTACTCTTGACCTCAATCTACTCCAGAGGACAGAGATGAGGTCGATGATGGAACGAGCTATCCCAAAAGAAGCCTATTAACTCGCGATTTAAATAGATTGGGGTCATATGAACTTGGGAACACCGACGCAGGCAGGGAATTCCACTCCTTGGCTGTGCTGATCATCCTGAAATTTTGCATATACGTTGCAAGTGTTCAGAAATCATGTAGTTAGTGCCTTACCTGATATCAGAGCTTTTATGCTGCCCATGAGCCTCTGACATGGCTTTACATACCGTCGAGAAATAACTCTCAGGCATGCTGGTTTCCTCACGATAAGAAACCTCGCTATAAACGCCCGTCAAGTGCAGTTTACAAGAATTTTCATTACGCATTGCAAGATAGATCTTTTTGAAAGTGGCTGAACAAAAGACGTGCTTGAGATTCTTCGTAAAGAAGGAAAATGGTTTATGTCTTATAAGTATTAAACTTTGCTCTTGTAAAAGTTCAAGCATCCGCTTTTTAACCAATTTCAAAAAAGGAGGAGAAGTCGGTGACAAAAAAACTAAATCAAACAAGCAAAAGTCACCGACTTCTGAAGCTAAAGTTATTTTTCACTTTTTTTGTGTTTTTGAAGTCGGTTTTATTTTTAAGCAAAAGATTTTTTAATTAGGTATTAAGCATCCAAGTATTTTACTTTCTGTAATTTATTTTATCATCGCTTAAACACGGTGAAGTAAAACTTCGTAATATCTAAGAAACTAGCTTTTGGCCACGGCTCCGCTCGCGTTAATTTAGAATTTGGCAATCAATCCGCATTATTGAAGTATCTCATCATCTGTCTAGCCTTTTCCCAACTATGTTGAGGTCGGTTTCCAGTCTAACCGGATGCAGCTGAATACCAGTATTTTCCATGGAGCGAGCCTATCTGACCTCCACTACCCAGTTAGTACTGGGTAATACGATACCCCTTGGTAAGACTGGTTGTCAGACTTTTTGGGCCACTGACTACCTAACGACTGTCAAAGATCTACAAATGATACCCGGGACCAACGGCTTAACGTGCTTTCCGAGGCACGGAGGAAACTCAGTTTGTAATGGGTGGTCACCCATCCACAGACCAACCTAGGCAAGCGCGGCTTAACCTAAAGATCGATCCGAGCGGCTGTTATTATTTAGCCACGAGCTCCTCCACTACTAAAGTATCTATCACACTAATATTATAAAGGCGGAAATTTGTATGTGTGTTTGTGTGTATGTTTGTTACTCCTTCACGAATGAAATTTGGTATCAAGATAGATTATTTATTTATTTATTTATTAAAGCTTTATGCACAAGTAAAAACTGTACAAAGGCGGACTTAATGCCATAGGCATTTTCTACCAGTCTACCTTAGGGTGATGCAGAGACAATATACAGTAGGTGCAATAACAAAAAAAAAGACTAGAAAATATTTATAACTAAAACATATAAGAATAAATACTTATATACATACATATACTAAACTTTATAAAGTTAAGAGAGATAAACAAAAAAAACTACAACAACTTAGTTCTGAGACGAATCTGCCAACTTCTTGTGAATGTGTTCCCGAGCTTTCAGTTTGAAAGTGAACTGACTGGTCGCCGTCCTGATACTCTGAGGGAGCGCATTCTAGAGGAAAACCGCCTGGACAAAGATAGAAGATTTTATAAAACCAGAGCGGTGAGAAGGACATCGTAAGAGACAATTATTAGCGGAACGAAGATTCTTGCTGTGCGCAGAGCATAAATATTGTCAATTAGACGTCAGATAAGAAGGAGAAGTGGGTTTGTGAAGAAGAGAAAACAGGGTTGTTAAAGCCCTCAATGATGAGATTATATTCTGGATTAGCACATAGGAGATTGTTCTAGAAGGGAAATGGAAGACCGGCCCCGAGTGACCAGTGAGTTCGTGTCCAAAACAAAAGATTACGTAAACTTCTTCGGCCGGGCTTACTGTTATACTTAACATAACATCACGCCTGTAATCCCCGAAGAGTTAGGCAGAGGTGTACCTAATAGAACACCCAAATTTCGCCAGTTATGTTTACGTCCCATGTAATAGATGGCGAGCTTATTGCCATCAACCGGGCACAAATCCAGACTCCGTGGCTGCACTGAGTTTCCGATGGAAAATCGCAAACACTTTTCCCGACCCGGGAATCGAACCCAGGACCTCATGCTCAGCATTCACGCTTGCAACCACTGTACCAAAGAGGCAGTCACACATTAGGAAATTCAAAACTAGCAGCCCTGAGACAGGGGAAGTGGTAAAAGGCTCGCCCATATTACAAGAATTACTACTTGTAAAATAGGATAGGCCATTTTTTTTTTCTGATGGGTAAATGACCCCACTCTGGGCGGAGCGGAAGGGAGTGTCAAACTTGTACTGACTAAAACCCATCCATGTTCCTTCTTTGCCCTTTGTGTTCCAGGGCCGCGGTATCTCTTTCGAACACTCCCGCAGCCCTGGCAGGCATCGGCCCATGTGGACCCCTAACGCGCCGTCGACACGGCCTGTCGTCATAAGACGGCCGGACAGCGAGCTAGCCCGTAACTCGCCGTCCACAGGCCCGCGCCTACGGTGGCCGGGAGCCACCACGTGACCCCCGACGCCCAGGGCATCTCCCGCGGTGGCTGGGACGTGAGGTTCTTTCCCTCTCACGTCCCGCCACCTCCTTCACTAGCATGACTGCTTCGCAGAAGGAGGTGACGGCATCCCATTCCCTCTCACTCCGGACCATGACTTGAACCAGGGCCGGACGCGAGAGATCGCCGCTACGAGGACACGGCGGTGCTCCGCCCAAGCCGGGCAGATCTCCACGGTGTGCTCCACCGTGTCCTCCGGACGATCCTCACAGTGGAAACACCCGGGCATTTCCTCCCGCCCGATTCGGTGCAGGAACCTCCCGAAACATGACTTAGGATGCTTACATAAACAAACAGGTTTCCGGTACGGGTGGGTCGGTACCGATCGGTGCAGGTATTAATTTCTATGTTATCTTAAGTACACTTCTGCAGACCCCATTTGGGGTGTAAACGCGCGATGATATAGTGCATTAGCTGACCTACGCAACTTTGTTTGCGTCACATTCTTATGTCTCTCTTGAGAGAGGGGCTCAGACTGAGTGAGTCGACATTTTTCATTAATACTCCGCTCCTATTAGTCGTAACATAATGTTATGTAGCCTATAGCTTTTCTCGATAAATGGGCTATCCACCACTAAAAGAATTTTTCAATTTGAACCAGTAATTCCTGAGATTAGCGCGTTCAATCAAACAAAATCTTCAGCTTTGTAATATTAGTGTAGATTAAAATATATTCCTTACTCCGACCTCTCTCTCAAAGAAACATGGATACATTCTTAGTTTAGTTTAGTTTCTTTATTAATAATTATCAAAAATTACAGGTCATATTTTGAAAAAAGTAAAAACACAAATCATAATGCATTAAACACAAATTATCAAAAATTAAAAAAATAATAATAATACACAATAAACAGAATAATAGAACCGTATAGTATACTAATCACATAAATACATACAATAAACGTAACCGTACGGTTACGTTTATTACGTACGGTTGTTGATATTCAAGAATAGTTCCGTAAGTAAAGAATTTTAAAAGGCTGTCAGATGCAATATTCATCGTACAATATTGCTAGGAACATGAATAATAAGAAAATATTCTGAGGAGTTTGCTAATGTATTTCAAACTTACTTAGATTCTGAGTTTTCTCGAGTTTTTGATTTATTTTTCACGCTTATGTAAGAATCGTGCAAGTGACTTTTTATCTGCTTACTCCCATGAGATCAAGCTTAGGATGTTATTTGATTGCCCACTAAGTCTGGACTTCTGTTGTTCAGAATGTGATCAACTTTGTGCACTGTAGGTTAGAACAGGCAGGATGTACATTGCACACGTCAACGCGAAGTATGGAAGGAGAAAGGGTAGGCCTCTGCCCAGCAGTGGGACACGACGTAGACAAGTCATCATCTGCCTAGCCTTTTCCCAACTATATTGCAGTCGGCTTCCAGTCTAACCAGATGCAGCTGAATACCAGTATTTTACATGGAGCGACTGCCTATCTGACCTCCACAACCCAGTTAGTACTGGGTTATACGATACCCCTTGGTAAGACTGGTTGTCAGACTTTTTGGACCATTGACTACCTAACGACTGTCAAAGATCTACAAATGACACCTGGGACCAACGGCTTAACGTGCTTTCCGAAGCACGGAGGAAACTCGGTATATAATGGGTGGTCACCCATCCACAGACCAACCTAGGCAAGCACGGCTTAACCTAAAGATCGATCCGAGCGGCTGTTATTATTTAGATGACGTGGGCAAAACTAAAACTATGAAAATGATGTTGATTTACTTGTTGTTTTTTAAGTAAACACCAACATCATTTTTTTTTCATATTCATGTATTCAAATATTTATGCTGTCTTGGCTTCCGTACGTTTTTTTTTCAAGAGGACCCACTGAAGACCAGCTGTGCTGTGGCCTCCTCATACAGCATCATGCTGAGTGGTAACTTGCTTGTCGCAGTCATGACGTGCAAGCTGCTAACTTTTTTGATCCGTCCTGTCGTATTTATAAAATATTTGTTATGCTTTGTATGATAATTATATATTTTTTATAATTTTGAATGCACGTCATGTCCTTATGACAGATAATTATTTTCTCTTTCTTCCTTATTTCTTTCATATCAAAGTATTTGACAGATTAATTTATATATTCGTTTATTTCATTTTACTGTATATATGTGTATTAGTATATACCTATTTATGTATATCAACCTATGTTAACAAAATGGTATTTTTTTATTTTATTTTTTTTATACTCTCACAATGCTGTCCTGTTTGACCCAAAGGTTGACTGGTAGAGAATGCCTTGTGGCATTAAGTCCGTATATATGTACCACTCTTGTACATGAAGTTTAAATAAATAAATTAATGAAAAAAGGAGATGTTTGATTTAGCCACCACTACGTAGATAAATAGAAAAAAAATAGGGGAATTTCATTATATTTATATTTCAAAAATACTAACAAATTAATTTGAAGAAGGGTACAGGCGTATAAAAAAGATCATTTGAAAGGTTTTTTAATAAGATAACCTTATTTTTGGGCCGCCATGACAGTCGAGTTTGACATGACGTTTGATGACTTTGACAGTTTTAAGAAGTGACGTCTTTGAGTCTTTCTTTGCTTTGAGTTTGAATTGTATGTGTTTCGGAGTTTATAGCGATTTTTTTTGTTTTGTGACCCAGGTTACTACTACATTGATTGATTGCTTCTTTGCTGACTCCGGCTTTGTTTTATGGTTTCTGTTTGTTTGTTATCGCAGATATTACGAAACACGTCAATCAAATGTAATTGTCAAAATTACATTTTTCGCATACTGCTGATCTGATCCACCATGTTTAATTTTATGTCGTGTTGCTTTCCTTGACCAAGTGAATTTTAATTTACATTGAAACGAAGAGAAATTAAAGAAAACTATCAATAAAAAATGGTTACTGTATGTTATAGCGATATTTACATATAGTGTACATAGTGTTGGCCCAGGCTCCATACATTTCCTGCCGGGGCTGCGGGGCCTGCCGGGGCTGCGGGACCTGCCGGAGCTGCGGGACTGTTCGAAAGAGATACCGTGGCCCTGGAACATAACGGGCAAAGAAGGAACATGGATGGGTTTTAGTCAGTACAAGTCTGACACTCCCCTCCGCTCCGCCCAGAGTGGGGGGGGTCATTTGATGATTTCCCATCCGAAAAAAAAAAAAAAAAAAAAGGCTCCATACATTTCTGGAACATCTCCTTTCTCAAAGCACGAATATTGTTAGTCCTCCTCAAAGCTCAAGTTCTTAAAACATTGGTATAATTCGTGCAATGCTGTCGGAACAAATATCACTACTCTCAGTAACCTTACTGAGAACTCAGGCGTGATATTTTGTTGTACTTTTCCTAAGTGAAAATACTGTTAGAAGGTTTCCTAGACAACCTGGCTTTGAAGTAGCTTTTCTAGTAACTAACGATTGCAATACAATTAATATTTTCTGAGAAAATGTAAGGAAGGGGAAATGCTGTTGCAAGTTTGAAGTTAAAATGAAGAGAAATGTCGTGAGAAACTACCGGTGGCGATAATATTATGTAAGGTATAATTATGTCCAGGGCTGCGGGACTGTTCGAAAGAGATACCGTGGCCCTGGAACACAAAGGGCAAAGAAGGAACATGGATGGGTTTTAGTCAGTACAAGTCTGACACTCCCTTCCGCTCCGCCCAGAGTGGCGGGGGGTCATTCGATGATTTCCCATCCGGAAAAAAAAAAAAAAAAAGGTATAATTATGTAGTTAGAATCACCACTAAGGCACAATTATTAGAATCGCTACTGATTATCTTTAACTTAGAATAACGCCATCTATCATCGTTTGTCGAGAACTTCAAGCAGTGTGCTTAGATGAGGTCATAGCGGCAACAGAAACACACAATCTGTGAAAATTTCAACTGTCTACCTGTTACGGATCATGAGATACAGCCCGCTGACAGACAGACGGACGGACGGACAGCAGAAGCTTAGTAATAGGGTCCCATTGGTACGGAACCCTAAAAATGGGACAGTATTTGTATTAAATTACCTGCCTATTAAGTTAACGGAAACTTAATCGTAGGTAGTGAACCAGGGCCTAAAAATCATAATAATTATACAAATTTCATTTATTTATTTAAATACGCCCAATTACAGTAACTAAAATTATAAAAAATAAAAGAGACAATTATAACAGAAATTAAAATACACAAAATAAAAAAAGTACAGCAAAATTTCAAGTGAAAATAAAAGAAGGTTAACAATACTTTCATAAATTCCTCTCACAGTACTTCGGACATACCACAGATAATATAATACTACGTGGACATACCAATAAAATATTCGTCCATTCATCAGTAAACAGATCGTCTGGTGGATTAGAATTTAAAAGACACTTGGTTCTACACTACATACTCACAATTAAAAAAAAAAAGTTTTGTATTTCATAATACACATACGATCACGCCTGTAATCCCCGAAAGGTTAGGCAGAGGTATGCCTAATTATAGTACACCCATATTTCGCAAGTTATGTTTAAGTCCCATGTAATAAAGGGTGAGCCAATTACCATCAACCAGGCACAACTCAATACTACTACTGAGAAACGTGACTACTGAGAAAATTCCTAATGGAAAAACCCAATAGGTAACACTTTGCCGGACCCTGGAATCGAACCAGGGTCCTCATGCTCAGCAGTCGCGCTTACGACCACTAGACCAATGAGGCAGTTAGGTAATGCTTCTTAAATAAACATAAACCTTACTTATGCACCGTGACTTTTTAGTCGTCTTACAACGGGAGCCCACTTCATGTATCCAATGAATACTAAACATTCATAAAAAAAAATATAGGTATTTATGAGATTTTAATAATTTAAAAATAAAAATATTATTCAGTATTATGACGCATGACGTAGTTAAAACACCCTGTTGCGAGCGATGATCTACTGGGCTCGAGTGCTGGGTAGGTATATGTTCTCCCGTTTGACACGTAAACATCATTAACAGGATGTTTCATAATTTTATTCAATTTTTTATTATTATTTTTCTTTGTACCTATTATGGAAGATAAAAAAAATCGCGCCTAGAGCTATTTTATGTCGGGTACATTGAGTGGACGACCTTTGTAAGGCGACTAAAAGTCACGGTGTATATCCCTTTTTTTTTGTAATGTATATCATCAAATGCTTTCTCCCGCTCTGGGCGGAATGGAAGGGAGTGTCGGACTTGTACTGACTAAAACCCATCGCCCCCCGCGGTATCTCTTTCGAACAGTCCCGCAGCCCACCTTATGTATCCGTTCAGTATGAACTCAGGTCTATAAAATTAATCATTTATATAGGGTGACTGGTAATAAGTGACTGATACTAAAACACGTGATTGTACTCATGATAACAAACAACTTTCCAAAAGAAAGATTTTTTTTTAATACTCATTCGCTTTTATCACAATAACACAACAGCAAGCCGTATGGAATTCGCGCGCGTCTCTTACCTATCAGTTCTTAGCCGCATGACATCGTTCCGTCTCATTACTACCGTACCGTGCAACAGTGGGTAGGCAGAGGTCCGTCCGTAATGCTCCGCTGTTGTGTTATTTTGATTATTAAAGCGAGCGAGTATTAAAAAAAAATCTTTGTGAAAGTTGTTTGTTATCATGAGTAAAATCATGTGTCGGTCACTAATTACCAGTCACCCTATATACATCCAGTTAATAAGTCTAAACGCCATCGGCAACAGATAATCTTCAAAGCGCACATTACTGACAGCTCACTAGCTACACTCGCAGTTAGTTACTCCCCGTTAACTCTAACATCGCGCTTGTATTCGCTGAGGAGTAAAAAGAGTTGAATAGTGCAGTCACACTAATTTCTCCACCTGCAACATCTTCAGCTTAACCTTTTACCAGCTATGCTAGGGTCGGCTTTCAGTCTAAAAAAAATACAAAAATAAAAAAAAAAACACAAAGTAATGCGCCTGCCTGGGTTCGAACTCACGATTTACTGCTCGTGAGTCGGGGCCGCCGCCACTGGACCACCGCTGCTCTCCACTACTGGACCACCGCTGCTCTTCACCACTGTGCCACCGCTGCTTTTCACCACTGGGCCACCGCTGCTCTCCACCACTGGGCCACCGCTGCTTTCCACCACTGGGCCAACGCTGCTCTCCAACACTAGGCCACCGCTGCTCTCCACCACTGGGCCACCGCTGTTCTCTTACCCAAACGTCTTAAGTGTCAATTTAAAAAAAAAGGTCTGTACGCGCCTGCTCATAGTTTTAGAGCAATTCATCACTTATGTGTTTTGCGTCTACAGCCCAGAGTGGGGGGGTCATTTGATGATTTCCCATCCGAAAAAAAAAAAAAAAAAATGGTGGCACGTGTGTCGGATCATTTAGTTCCCTTCAAAATGGTTGAGTTAAATGGTGCTGATGCGTCATGTTCGTGAACGGGCGCTGTCAGTTGTGACTGGTCATCTCTTATTTGCCACGGCTTATTTGAATTAATTATTTTATTTTTGAATTGTTTTTACCATGGACACTTTTAACGTACACATCTTGCTGCATCGTTCTCACATAATGTACCATCTCAACATAAATGATGTTACCAAGGTTTTGTAAAGTATTCTGATTTAAAAGAGTGTCCATGGAGTTTCTTGCCCGTTCTTCTCCATAGAGATCTACGTTATGGAATGGGCAACTACAGTACTTTCACAGTTTTTGTGCCTTGTGACTGGGACTGTAGCTACATTTCATTGTTGTCTTTGTTTCGACAATTCAAAAGTGCCTGTAACTGGCCTACTTGAAATAAATGCTTTGATTTTGATTTATGATTTTATTTTGTACTTTTTATTTACATTGTCATAATTAGATAAGATAACTATAGAATAAGATACGGTTTATTTAAAACTAATTAATTCAATTGGTTACACTTTGGTTTAAATAGAAAATGTAACAATATGGAGGCACAAAGATTAATTCGAGCTATGTACTCGTATTTTATCACGTTACTCTCATTGCATTTGATATTTTTCTCCACATTCAGACTAGTTTTTGTATTGGATTTTAACGGACAGTCTGCCTAGTAGCTCTTGTTTATAAGGTCGAACTATCTCTTATTGCCGACATTGAAATGATTACAGTTTTAAGAAGTGTAAACATATTGATGTGTTACAATTAGACTATGTTATTTTGAAGTGAAATTAACTGATAATACGTAATTATACTATCTGTGGACTTATTTAAATCAGGGTTCTAACACTTCTGTTAAAATTACAGAATTAGTTATTATAAACGTCTTTAAAATATTAAAAAAAATTAATTATCAGTTGTAAGTAAAAAAATAAAGTAATCAAGTTTGGAATCAGCGTAGATTATTATCATGAAAATTATCAAAGAAAATAATTATTTTGATAATTACGAACCTTGATGTATGACTATCTCGTTGGTCTAGATTGGACGCAATTTCGACTGCTGAGCATGAGGTCTCAGGTTTGATACCCGGGTCGGGCAAATTGTTATGAGGTTTTTCCATCAGGAATTTCTCAGTAGCAGCCACGGAGTCTCGATTTGTGCCTGGTTGATGGTAATAGGCTCGCCCACCATTATATTGGACTTAAAAAACATAACTGACGAATTTAGGTGTAGGTACTATAAGGTAAACCTCTGCTTAACCCTTCGGAGATTATAGGTGGGATGTTATGGAAACTACTGATATACATCTGCATCCGGTAAGACTGGAAGCCGTCCCCACCATATTTGGTTTACACAAGACACTGTATATTTTATTACAGTTGTACTGTACACACACAGGAGCTCGTGGTTAAATAATAACAGCCGCTCGGGTCGATCTTTAGGTTAAGCCGTGCTTGCCTAGGTTGGTCTATGGATGGGTGACCACCCATTACATACCGAGTTTCCTCCGTGCCTCGGAAAGCACGTTAAGCCTTTGCTCCCGGGTGTCATTTGTAGATCTTGACAGTCGTCAGGTAGTCAGTGGCCCAAAAAGTCTGAGAACCGACCCCAACATAGTTGGGACATGGCTAGGCAGACGATGATGATGTACTGTACGTACTGTTGTGTGTATTGTTATAGTATTTTATATATCCTTGTAGTTTATCTTTGTAATAAATTATTTTTTTTGCAGATAGATACACCTACCACTGTCTGTCTCTGCGTCACCCAAATATTGACTGGTAGATAATGCCTATCAGTAGCGAAGGGTCATTTTTTATAAGATTTGAGCCGGAGTACATATCTTTAATGTGATTATATTATTTGTTTATAGAGTACTGACTGTGCCATTTTTCAAAGAGAAGCCGGTAGGAATCAAGTTCTATGGAACCTTCGCCACTGGTGCCTATGGCATTAAGTACTTTGTGCTTGAAGTGTTAAATAAATAAATAAATAAATACTGTACACACATTGTATAGCTAGTTCTATAATCCCTATGAAATTCTAGGCGTACGTACGATTAATGAATTACTTAGTAGTCCGATGGTCGGTGAGCACGAATGCAGGCGGCGAACATTGCACCCAAAGTGGGCTATTACGCTGTCTTTAACTTCAGACGGAGTTAATACTGTAGTAGGTTGTATTTTATTCTAAACCTAGTTGGAAATGTGGTCTGTTGTTGTCGGCAATATCGACTATTGATAAGTCAAAAATATAGCTTTAAAAAGTCTGTAAATTTAATACTAGACAGTATAACATAACATCACGCCGGTAATTCCTGAATGATATAGCAGATCTTTCTTCCTTTTTAAGACTTATTTGACAGTCGTTTATATTTTAAAAATCTTTATTAAAATACTATATTAATTATCATCTGTCTAGCCTTTTCCCAACTATATTGGGGATGGCTTTCAGTCTAACCGGATGCAGCTGAATACCAGTATTTTACATGAAGCGACTGCCTATCTGACCTCCACAACCCAGTTAGTACTGGGTAATACGATACCCCTTGGTAAGACTGGTTGTCAGACTTGTTGGGCCACTGACTACCTGACGACTGTCAAAAATCTACAAATGACAGCCGGGACCAACGACTTAACGTGCTTACCAAAGCACGGAGGAAACTCGGTATGTAATGGGCGGTCACCCATCCACAGACCAACCTAGGCAAGCACGGCTTAACCTAAAGATCGACCCGAGCGGCTGTTATTATTTAGCCACTAGCTCATTAAAATACTATAAATAAACTAGAAAAAAAGGTTAACAAAATATGAAACAGTGAGGTTGAATGACAAAAAGGTTAAAAATACTCTATAGTAAAAGTACATACAACATAACATAATTATCATCACGCTTGTAATCCCCGAGGGGTTAGGCAGAGGTGTACTTAATAGTCCACACATATTTCGCTAATTATTTTCAAGTCCCATATATCTTATATGGGCGAGCTTATTGCCATCCATTGGGCACGAATCCAGTCCCCGTGGCTGCTATTGAGAAATTCTTGATACAAAAATTGAAATACTTTGTCCGACTTGAGAATCGAACCTAGGACCCAGCAGTCATAACCACTAAATAATTGCATGGAAGAATATATTTATCTCTCTTACAATATCTAGAAAATATTATATTTGAGTAAACTAACTAAATACATTATTAATTAAAAACTATTAAATAACCAAAAAAAAAAAAAACTAACAACAAACTACAAAAGGTCATCAAAAAACTCCTCCTCAACGCTGTCAGCTGGTAATGTGCCCAAGAGACTGGCGGTGTTGCCACGTTGTATGGCAACGTGGCAATATTCCAATGTATTTATGTTTTTAAATTATGTTAGTATTTACAGAGAAAAAATCCACAAGAGCTCAATTCAAGGCTGCAATATTTATATTTCATGTTCCCTCTTCGTGGTTTCAGTGTTGTCAGTTTTGGAGGAGGTCATGGCTAAATAATAACAGCCGCTCGGATCAATCTTCAGGTAAAGGAGCGCTTCCCTAAATTATTCTGTGGATGGGTGACGACATATTTAATACCGAGTTTCCTCCATGCCTCGAAATATACGTAAAGCTTTTAGTCCCAGTTGTCATTTGTAGTAGTTACGTTACAGGTAGTCAGTGGCCCGAAATGACAACCAGTCTTTCCAAGGGGTAACGTATTACTCAGTACTAACTAGGTGGTTGAGAGCAGCGGTGGCCCAGTGGTGGCGGTCGCGACGTACGAGCAGTAAGTCGTGGGTTCGAACCCAGGCAGGCGCATTACTTTGTGTAATTTATTTCATCACCACTGCTCTCAAAACGGTGAAGGAAAACATCGTGAGGAAACCGGCATGTCCTAGAACCTAAAATTCGAAGACATGTGACATCTACCAACCCGAACTGGGCCCGCGTGGTGGATTGTAGCCCATTCCCACTCATAGAGAGGAGGCCTGTGTCCGAGCAGTGGGAACATTATAGGCTGCTGCTATGCTATGCTATGCTAACTAGGTGGTGCTGGACCCAAACATAGTTGGGAAAAGCCTGGGCCAATAATGTAGTTCCTTATCACTGGTTTAGTTAGTTCGTTGTCTGAGAGTTAATAAGTGACGTCACTATGCACGATAACTTTTGTGAGAGTGTTGATAAATAGAAAAAAATAAATAAACTGTATTTATCGGCACAAAAAGTACATATCGCAATACAAATTACATAAGAAAATAATAGTCGTGCCGAGGGTCATTAGCTCGGTATATTATGATCTTGTAATGTAACTTGCAAATACAATAGGTTTGAGCTTTTTCGAGCGAATTATAATATAGGCCTTCATAACATCACGCTTGTTATCCGCGAAGGGTTAGGCAGATGTGTACCTAATAGTACACCCACATTTCGCTAGTTATATTCAAGTCCTAAGTAACTGGGAGCGAGCCTATTACCATCAACCGGGCACAAATCCATACTCCGTGACTGCTACTGAGAAATTCCTGATGGAAAACCCTAATAACAATAAGCCCGACCTGGGAATTGAACCCAGGAACTCATGCTCAGCAGTCACTTTTTACCACTAGATCAACGAAGCATATTATTATTATCACCACACTTATCTTTGTTCTTTCTAAGTGATAGCACAAAGCAGGACTTTGTTTGAACGAAAATTTAGTGACGAATCTTAAAAAAATCATACCCTTTAATAAAATGACTGATCGTATTACTTTATTTATTAATTTTATTTATACAGATACTTATGGCACTTACAGTTTGCACTAAAGCGTGCAGCAAGCTAACAACATAACATTAACTAAATAATTAAGCATAGATTTACTGCTACTTGGGAACATATATTATCCTTAGCAATCAGGCGATAAGCACGTTCATCGCCTGGATTGTGGGCGCATATCGAGGATATTGGTGGCGCGTTCCTGTTCCACGCGAGCCAGGGTCGATGCCTGCCAGGGTTGCGGGACTGTTCGAAATAGATACCGCGGCCCTGGAACACAAAGTGCAAAGAAGGAACATGGATGGGTTTTAGTCAGTACAAGTCTGACCCTACCTTCCACTCCGCCCAGATCGGAGGGGGTTATTTGATGAGTTCCCACCCGAAAAAAAAAATCGAGGATATATTATGTCGGTAGCACACACAGAGACGCTCCAGCCTATCCCCTTGACGAAACGCCTTGATAGTCACTTTTCAATGTCTTACTAGAACTAAAGAAATGGAAAAAAGTGTGCGTGTTTTTGTCATATTCACTTAGTTGTTCCCGACATTACGTAAATATTCAATTTCACAGACTCGTCTTAACCTATACAAAAAATTCAATTTCACGAAAATCTACCACGAAATTAACGAAATTCTCGTCTCATACTTATAAAAGAGAAAATTCAAATTCATAAAACGAATTCCTGAAACCCTTTTTTCATGAATTTCCTTTGTTTTAAAACACATCCTTCAGTCGATTGTTTTCAGTTTGCCGTCGGCTTTCGAAGCGAGCGGACGTGAAACTCATATCGGAATTTGCGGGACTTTCGAAAAGTTTAAAAGTGAAGTGTTGTGTGTAAGTTTCTGGTGTGTTTGAAGTGTTTTAGTGTCATTTTTGTGTGTTTTTCGTGTTTCAAAAAGGATGGTTTTTAAGTTTTTTGCTGCTGGATAAAAGGTGAGTTTTTGTTCGTGGAAACTGTATGTAGCGTGTTTTTCGCCGAATTTTCATACACGTAAGATTAGATTCGCTCGTATTTACAGTTTGACGTTAATTTAGGATGAATTTTCAGTGTGTTTATTTTAACAGTATTTGTTTTAAGCTTTATTGGAGTGTGGAGTACTAAATTAATATTGAAACCATTTTCCTGGGAATTAGAACAGATGTGATTATTTCGGTTTTTGGGAAATGGGTATTATATTTATATGAATAAATTACATTGGGTTTTAACATGTAGTAGTTCTGAAAAATATAACAAAGAGAAGCTTTTGTGAAAGGATTTCAGGTCTAGCACTGAAAGTTAGTAGAATGAATTTCTTTCTGTCAAAATTGGGTCAAAAGTTTTATGGAGGAAAATTGCATTAGTTGTTTTCAAAAGAAACTCCGGGTTTAACTAGCATTTGAATATGAACTTTATTAGAGTTCAAATAAAGAACTTTTGGTTAGCTATTATTACAGCGATCGATATCATTGCTGATATGGATAAAATCCTGTTACAGAATTTAATCTAACAAAACAAGGGCAGGAAATTACTATTTTCCATTGTTCTAATTAATTTCATTAGTAGATAAGATATCTAAAAATCATTTTCGTACTTTAAATAATCCTTTTAATCATGCTTTTAGGGAAAAGCTGTTCTTTTTAATTTTTTTCTCATTTTTGAAACAAATTATTCCAAATTAAAGGTTGCGGGGTTCCGCTGGATGCGAGACGAACGGGACTAGGCAATGTGGTGACACTTGGGGGAGGCCTATGTCCAGCAGTGGACGTCTTTCGGCTGAAATGATGATGATGATGATTCCAAAATAACAATGAAAAGGGAAATTGAAAATTTTCTTTGTTTTCTCATTATCATCTGCCTAGTCTTTTCTCAACAATGTTAAAGGTCGGCTTCCAGTCTACCCAGATGCAACTGACCCATATGTTACATATACGACCGCCTATCTGACTTCTACAATCCAGTTACTGTCTAGGGAGACAGTAGACGGCTAGTCTTACCAAGGGTAGTAAGACTAGCCGTCTAACAAAGACAATTCAATACAAGGTGTAAACGGACCCTTCACGAAGCCGTCAACCAAGTATCAAGATAAGTAACTCTACGCAAAAATTATTGTGGGGAAACGACTTTTTTTTTGGTATGAAAAATCACGATTTACGGTAGAACTAAATGTAACGTACTCAAAACTCTGTGCTGGTGGATGCATTGAATAGTATAGATGTAGGGGAAAAATTGTACTTGAAAAGAGGTACCGTCTTACCCAGTACTAACTGGGTTGTGGATGTCAGATAGGCTGTCAGTCCATGTAAAATACTGGTATTCAGCTGAATCTGGTTAGACTGGAAGCCGACCCCAGCGTAGTTGGGAAGAGGCTAGGAGATGATGATCTGTCCAGTCCAGTCTGTTTGGAGTCCGGCCCGGTTGGTTTAACCACACTTTTACTGAGATATGATATCACAATTTTTCGGTTACTTATTATAACTTACAATCACGCCAGTAATCCCCAAAGGGTAAGGCAGAGGTGTACCTAATAATACACCAACATTTTGCGTTAGTAGTTAGTTAGTTATTATTATTTATTTATTTAACAGACAATACTATTCTAGAAAGTTAGTAAACAATTTAACTTGTAAACGATGATAGTACTTATATTCTACTACAGACAGGGTGGTTTTATAAGATGCCTCACTATGGGACTTTCATCATGCCTATCAGCATTAATTCTCAAGAGGCTGTTGCCACTGCCACGCAATCTGGCGAGAAGAGACGCATTCTTTTATTTATATTTAAGTCTATATATTAGCAGTCGCTCCATGTAAAATACTGGTATTCAGCTGCATCCGGTTAGACTGGAAGCCGACCCCAATATAGTTGGAAAAAGGCTAGGCAGATGAATGATGATATTAGGGGGCGATCCTATTGCCATCAACCGGGCACAAATCAAGACTCCGTGGCTGCTACTGAGAAATTTGTGATAGAAAACTTAACCATATCCATTTTTTCAGTGTCGAAGGGGATGGCGGGGTCTTTTGATATCCTCTCCACAGTTTTTTACTGCTGAAGAAGTGTTCTTCCAATCTATTGACTGGAATTTATCGATGTGTATACCAAGAATGAATATTTTTAGGAGCCAATTAATTGCGAAGTTGCATGAAACTATTACGAAATAAGGGAGGCGTGATTGGGTGACACATTTGCTGAGTCGGCGCCTCGTGGTCAGTTGCAGTCAGGGTTCCTTCTGTTACACCGATGCGTAATAAGCGATCCCCCTGTTCACCATTGTGTAACACCTCCCGCCGAAAAACAGTAACTATTTGTTGAACGAACTTGACAATGTTGCTGCTAGATGATTGGTGTCGATTCTAACTTCCTGTGGTCGGGTTCCCTTCTAGGTTCAACTTCAACGTTGATTTCTTGAGCAGTTTCTGGTTGTACAGAGCAAGCTTTCTCAACCCTTATTCTATGATGCTTATGTCCACAGTGTCCTAAATTTTTTCGGTGTCAGAAAAAATAGATTTAATTATTGTCTTTGTCCAAAAATAGAATAATAACCAATTTCTATAAGCTTAAACTTCATTAGGTTTACATAACGTTGTTTATTAGTCTGTTTTCAATGATGACGTAACAGACCTTGTGCTGTACATTATACGTATACACAATGGCTCGTACATGGGCCAGGTTTGTCATCCACTGTTCTTCGACTGACTTTCGGAAATCTACTTTCTGACTTTCGGATTCATTAAGCCTTTGTCATCACTTTTAATAGGTCTAAAAAGTAATCAAAGAACATTTTCGAAAAATAGTGTTACAGCTAAATTAGACCGATTTTAGATTTTCCATAAAAACAGAAATTTCACATTATCTTTTTTTTTAAAGACATTTCGATAATGTTCTGTGATAACTTTTTAGACCTATATTTCTTGCTTATGCGTATGAAGTTTCATTATTATCAGTTTAGTCATTTCGAAAAAAAAGAACTTTAAAGTTTGTATGAAGTGCCGAACGCACTTACATGTCAAAATACATAATGTAGGGCACGTTTTTAAATTGCGACTTTCTGCTTTTTACTCGAGTTTTATCCCTGTGTTCGTTGGTGTCATATTTAGGCTAAAATGCTAAAAATATTGTAGCTAAATTATGCAAAATACACGCTTAGTATGCGAGTTTCATTCTCAACATTTTTAGGTCACACAAACAACTACATATATATTTGCGTAGTATTTGTTAGTGTCTATTAAATATTTTAAAAAAAGGACATGTATTTTTCTTTTTGCTGGCAGAGTATTCTTTGGGTATTTTTAAGATTTCTTTACGTAATATAATATCATGTACACTTTTACTAACTTTCTATTTTTTTTTTCAAACTACTCTAGCTAAAACCAAAACTGTACTACAATCATGATAAAATTAATAAACAGCCGCTGTGGAGGTAGGTTGTTCCGTGGATGGGTAACCACTAACCACCCATTACATACCTAAATTCCTCCTTGCCTCAGAAAGCATGTTAACCCGTTTGGCTGTCAATTGTAGATTTTTGAAAGTTGTTATAGGTAGTCTGAAAGTCTAACAACCAGTACTAACTGGGTGTGGAGGTCAGATAGGCAGTCACTCCATGTAAAATACTGGTATTTAGCAACCAGTTAGACTGGAAGTTGATCCCAACATGGTTGTGAAAAGGATAGACACATGATGACCAAAACCTTTGTTCTTAACCCCAAAAAACTACATTGAACCCAGCGAACGACATAAAACTATAGGTACTAAACAAGAAAATTCCCATGAAAATTCGACCAATATAAATTTCGCTCCACCTTTTAAGTATTTTTTTTTTCTCGCTGCGGGTCTGTTCTAAAGAGATACCGTGGCCCTGGAACACAAAGAGCAAAGAAGGAACATGGATGGGTTTTAGTCAGTACAAGTCTGACACTCCCTTCCGCTCCGCCCAGAGGGGGGTGGTCATTTGATGATTTAATCGTAAGGCCTCATTAAAATTCGAGCACAATATAACTTCCTTCCACCTTTTCAGTATTTTTTCTCTAATTGCACTCGGCGAAATACCTAACTGGAGAACTGCAGTTGGATCTCTGCCTATCCTTATGCGCATTAAAAGCGTGATGTTCGTGTGTTCAGTCATTACGTCGCGCATGTCAGACGGCGGTCCCACTTGTCGATTAAAACTGCACCTTATCTTATCTGACATCCGATTCGCTGGGACATTGATAATTTTAATTTTAAATGGCCGTATTATGGTATTACATGACATACATTACATAAGGTCACGCTTTTCACGGTTAGGCAGAGGTGTATCTGATAGTACACCCACATTTCGACAGTTATGTTTTGAAGTCCTATGTAATGCTGTCGTACTGTCCACGTAGAACTGTCGGATAGACCGCCGGCTTGCCACCCATCATCTGCCTAGCCTTTTTCCAACTATGTTGAAGTCGGCTTCTTACTTAACGACTGTCAAAGATCTACTTGACATATGACAGCCGGGACCAACGGCTTAACGTGCTGTCTAAGGCACGGAGGAAATCGGTCATGTAATTGGTGGTCACCCATCTACGGACTAACCTTGACAAACGTTGCTTAACCTGAAGATCACCCGAGCGACTGTTAATATTAAGCTACGAGCTCCTGTTGATCCCCACCCAATGACACGAAAAAATATAGTTCAGTCTGAGTAATGGCCAAAAGAATACTTCAATATTTTACTTTGCTATGCTAAGTTGCCTCACTAAGTAAAACCTTTTTACAAAACATTACAAGTCAGAATTCTTTTATTATTACGTACCTGCCATCCATAAAAAAGAAAACATACCTTAAAACAATAAAAGGCCTACGCGGCTACGGCGTAGCTGTCATGCTACGCGGCTACAATGTCGTAGCGTCGTAGCAGAAACATGTTTCTCTTCCGCTACGCCGCACCTGACAATTTGCACACAATGACTTGCGAGATAATGTATTGGATCGATTATGTACAGTCTATGTATTAATGGTTATGTTTTTGTGTTTTTTGGAAATTATATCGTTTCAATTACTTTTGCATGATTATCTGTACAAATAAATTAAATTGAAGTGTCTGTTTGTAATTTGAAAATAACAACTTTTGACTGAATACATAATTATAAAGTATGTAAAAAAATATATATATGTAAATAGAGAGTAGGCCTACGTCCCAGCAGTGGGAACATTAATAGGCTGATTATGCTATGCTATGTTTGTAAAAAAAATATTGTTGTCTGTCTGTATGTCTGTTTGTTTCGGCTATTCTTAGAAATAGATGAACCGATTTTGACGGGACCTTTACTGCCAGATAGCAGATGTCATAAGGAGTAAGTTGTCTGGAACGGTTTATTTAAGAAAAAGGATTAGGGTTCCGTGAAAAAATTAAAACCCTTTGAAATTGGTAACAAAATCCAACTCAAATACGGAAGTTATACTTTTATAATAATTTCACGCTGATGAAGGTATCGGGATACAGCTTGTACATAATATATTCAGAAAATGTACTGTTTTATGTATAACAGTAATCCATAAAATACTACATTATCTGTCTATGTTCAAATTGTTACAGCCGCACGGGGCTATCTTCAAGGTTAACCAGCGCTTGCCAAGGTCGGTCCGTGGATGGGTGACCATTCATTACATACCGAGTTCCACAAAAAAAGCACGTTAAGTTTTGATCCCGGCTGTAATCGTCTGCTTGCCAGTCTAACCTGAGTTGGGACAGCTTTTATCCCTGTAGTGAGTTTCCGTAGGGTTATTTCCGACATCGATGAAGGCAAAACCGCGGGCAAAAGCTAGCTATGAATATAAATAACTTTTGATTTCGAATTTCAGTGTTGGCCCAGTAAATACAGGGTGTAAGGGACAGCCCTCCACAAACTGACAGGGTGCATTCAGCTCCTTATTTTAAATCATATTCCACCGGAATTTTTACAGTCACTATTCCTTTAATTCAATTAAAAATTACATTCCCTGTACTCAGTACTCCATTTAGGTAAATAATACGGCTAAAATCGAAAATCCAACAATGGATGTTGAAATACTCTAACGAACAACGCGTGAAGTCAGCTGTTCACTTCCTGCCTAGCTACAGAGTTCATCGAACTCATCGTCGCGCTTGCCGATCGCTACGTGCGTTTTGTCACGGTAACGATTCATTGCGTATGAGGAAATAAAACAAAACAAAATTGGATTCCCATAACATTCCTGAAATAATTTCTTGTACCGGTCATCTTAGTATGATATATACTGAATTCACCCCCTCAGTTTGTGGAGGGATTTCCCTTACACCCTGTATAAATGCAATAGGTTCGCCTCCTATTACATGGGACTTAAACATAGCTGGCGAAATGTGGGTGTACTAATTTAGGTACATAATATCTCTTCCTTTAGGTCGATTTTTCAATACCAAATTCTTCGGTCATAGATCTCTAACAATGTGAAGGCACTTAACCACAGTTAAACATTTTTATCAGACGGCTAACATTTCAGCTGTCATTTTCTCTTTTTATGATTGATCTATTCTTCAAGAGTGGACGTCGGAGTAGTTTTTGATCGCTCAATACTTGATCAATGATTGATGTAGACGTGTCGAATCGACTTGGGGTAATGGCGTTAATCGATAGATTATGTTCGATCGTGGGCCCTGTGAGAATACTACCAGTGCTGTGGTATTTATTTTTAGGGTTTTTGACCTCAGTTGGTAAAAATGGAACCCTTATACGATCACTGTGTTTTCCGTCTGTCTGTGCGTCTGTCAAGACCCTTTTCTTAGGAACGCGTAAAGGTATCAAACTTAAATTAATATCAAAAATAAAAAATACACAAATCTGTTAACCCTTGAGAGCAGCGGTGGCCCAGTGGTGGCGGTCCCGACTTACGAGCAGTAATTCGTGGGTTCGAACTCAGGCAGGCGCATATTACTTTGTTTAATTTATTTCATCACCACTGCTCTCAAAACGGTGAAGGAAAACATCGTGAGGAAACCGGCATGTCCTAGAACCAAAAATTCGAAGACATGTGACATCTACCAACCCGCACTGGGCCCGCGTGGTGGATTATAGCCCATTCCCTCTCATAGAGAAAGAGGCCTGTGTCCCCGCAGTGCATATATGCTAATCTTTGGATCAGTGAAAAAATCAAGCCTGTAAGTCAACGCAATCAAAAGATATGACCGTTTAAGTCTTATATTTGCGATTTTACAAGAAAATCAAAACCTATACGCTACTTGCCGTTAACTTAGAATCATGAAATAGGGTAGATAACCAAAACAATCTAATTAGTCCGTCAGATAGATTTTCAAAAAATATTGGACACGTATTTTTTAGCTCGTGGTTAAATAATAACAGCCGCACGGATCGATCTTTAGGTTAAGCCGTGCTTGCCTAGGTTTTATTACATACCGAGTTTCCTCCGTGCCTCGGAAAGCACGTTAAGTTGTTGGTCCCGGCTGGCATTTGTAGATCTTTGACAGTCGTTAGGTAGTCAGTGGCCCAAAAAGTCTGACAAATAGTCTTACCAAGGGGTATCGAATAACCCAGTTCTAACTGGGTTGTGAAGCAGCAGTCGCTCCATGTAAAATACTGGTATTCAGCTGCATCCGACCCCAATATAGCTGGGAAAAAGCTAGGCAGATGATGATTGGACACGTATTTTTTCTTTTTTCACGTAAACAATAAATGAAGACGATACAGTGCGTCAAAACTCGTGTGACGTCACATTTCAGTACACTTTTTACCGGAAAGTGACGTCACAAGCCCCCACTCATTATCTTTGATGCGTTTTATCTTCGTAATTTTTTATTGAATTGATAAAACAAAAAATACGTATTAAATATTTTTCGATAATCTAACTGACGGACTAAATAGAATCATACTTTTTTACTCAGGAAACATCCCAATTACATGTGCTGTAAAACATTGCAAGAAGCAATGTCTTACAGCACATAAAGGAAAAAAAATCTGAAAACCGTAAACGTGAAGTTCAATAACAAAAATCCTACAAGATAATACGGAACCCTCGGTGCGCGAGTCCAACTCGCACTGGGTCGGTTTTTTTCTTTCCCGAATCGACGTTGAGCAATAAGATTGATCGATCTTGATGCCGTTGGTGTAACACCACCCTAAGAACAGTGAGACGTAATGTGGTTTATGTATTACCTGTCGATTTTTCTTGCTTGATAAATGGCGTTCCGGATAAATTAACTTGGAAATCTATAAGTCACATAACATCACGCCTGTAAACCCCGACGGGCTAGGCAGAGGTGTACCTAATAGTACACCCACGTGATTTCACCAGTCATGTAATAGGGGGCGAGCCTATTTCCATCAACCGGGTACATATCCAGACTCCGTGGCTGCTACTGAGAAATTCCTCATGGCAAAATCCAATAACACTTTGTCCGACTCGGAAATCAAACCCAGGATTTCATGCTCAGCAGTCGCGCTTGCGACCAAACGATTAACGAGGCAGTCAAATATAAGTGTTCGTAATAAAAGTAGGTATGCATCTTGAGCAGTGGGGGTCTAGTAGCCGTATGTCACGGGTTCGAACCCAGATAGGCATTACCCTGTAATTTATTTCGTAACGAATGCTCTCAAAACGCTAAAGGAAACATCATGAGAAAACTTTTGACGGCACGGTTGGCGCAGTGGCTGAGCGATCGGCTGCTGCGCTGCGTGTCGCGGGTTCGATCCCCGCACGGAACAAATATTTGTATGATCTACACAAACAGCCAGACCCGGAACAACTATGTTCCGGGTCTGGCTGTTTGTGTATGTGAGTTTAAATGTTTGTAAACGCACCCACGAGACAGGAGAAATTCCTAGTGTGGGGCAACGTTTTTTGTACACCCACATTTCACCAGTTATTTTTCAAGTACCATGTTTCGATTTCCGGGTTGGACAAAGTGTTATTAGGTTTTTCCTTCAGGACTTTGTCAGTAGCAGCCACGGACCCTTGATTTGTGCCCGGTTGATGGTAATAGGCTCGCCCCCTATTACATGTAACTTTAACAAAAATGCAGGTACACATCTGCCTAACCGTTCGGGGATTACAGGCGTGATGTTATGATGTTCATTAAGCATTTACTTAAAGACAGACCACAAAGATTTTTGACGTGGCAATGCCCCGAGTTCGGCCAGGAAGCGCCCGGCGTCAGGTGTACTGGTGGTCGCGAGAGCTGACCTCTCTACGCGAGGCGTGCGTTGCCGCGCGGCACCTGTACGCCTGTACCGTGGCCCTGGAACACAAAGGGCAAAGAAGGAACATGGATGGGTTTTAGTCAGTACAAGTCTGACACTCCCTTCCGCTCCGCCCAGAGTGGGGAGGTCATTTGATGATACCCATCCGAAAAAAAAAAGCCAGACCACAACACCTTTAGAAAAACATCTTACGAAAGTCTAATAAAAATTTCTCAAGCCAGTATTTTAAATGAAAAAAATTGGCACTCACCTCCCTCCATTTTGTTTCAATCTCTCCGGCACCGTACGTGCCTGTCTGCCCTTATCTGATAATCCGTAGAGCTACTGATTTAAACACTGCACGTAAATGGCTTGGCACTGTGCAGCTACAAAATAGTTCGAAACAGAAGTTTGGTGCAATGCGAAAATCACACAAGGTTTATTATTATTAATTCATTTATTTCAGATCATTAGAATCCATAAAAACATTAAATTTAAAATCACATCTGTAACTCAGCCACATTACATAAAATTTAATTAAAATCAAATTTTACAATTAAAAAAAAAATAGATTAAAAACATAAAATGTTAGTGTGTTAGTAACACAAAAATGTACCTAAAAATATGTTAGTATTTTTATTACCTATAACTTACTGATGCCTATGTAATGGCTGTCCATACTTGCTTCACATCACATCCCTCACATTCACAAACTCTCACATTCAGACACCCTCAAATTACACTCCCTCACTCTCTCTAGCATGCCTGAGTGAGTGCTGCTTGTTTAGTTTTAATTCTCTCTTTTTAATATTTATTTTCCTTATTACCTACATTTATATTAATATATTAATTTAAGCAAGTGTATTCCATTAAAACTTCATACCTTCAAATACATGGAAAAATTTTAACACAGCGTTTAGTACGTTTAACCAAAGATATCCAAGCAAAAAAAAACACCGATTAAAGGTATTAAGCTATTTTGACCTAAAATTGGGTAAACTAACATTTTTAGTGTATTTTGGTTAGTTGATTTTTGTCATGTAAGTATCTAATGCGTTTTTCTTATTTTTTTTACCATTGTCCTTATTTTGATAGTCTGAATGATTTCTAAAAGTTTGTCCATCTATCATAATGTGACAAAATATAATATTTTTTTAAGTATGGAAGAGTGGAGCTTCCTAATACAAACTTGTTTGCTTAAAAGGAGGCTCCAATCACTAGTAGTAAAGGCTTTTTTTTTTATCATCAAATGACTCCCCCCTCCCACTCTGGGCGAAGCGGAGGGGAGTGTCAGACTTGTACTGACTAAAACCCATCCATGTTCCTTCTTTGCCCTTAGTGTTCCAGGGCCACGGTATCTCTTTCGAACAGTCCCGCAGCCCTGGTAGGCATCGGCCCATGCGGACCCCTACTTGGTTGCTGACATCTCTTTGAGGCGCGCGTGGAACACGAACGCGCCGTCGACACGGCTAGTAGTAAAGGCTTACTTTTTAAAATAATGGACCATTTTTTTTTTTTTTTCATTTGACATACAGCCAGTGCACGCCACCATTCTTTGATATTACCTACTGAAATTTGAGCTCCTTAAGTTCTGAGTCAAGCTAAACTTTCAATGATACTTGACTGCTCTGATTGGAAAGGTCCACTCAAATCTGTGCGGTTCTTTCCTCAAATACCATCTCAGAAAATAATATGCGTCCTTACATGATCTGACCAAGATGGAGACTGTGTGTGACCTCCGGGTTTGGTTTGGTGATTTCTTCTTCGAGTAGACATAATAATATAGGAAAAACCGATCTCATCCAGTTTTAATAAAAAGTAGTGTAGTGTAGTGTGCTGAGTGGTAACCTGCTTGTCGCAGTTACGACGTGCAAGCTGTTAACTTTTTTTCTTTTTTTTTGTACCGTCCTGTTTAATTTATAGTTTATTATTTTTTTGTAATTTTGTATGATGCACGTCATGTCCCTGCGACAAATAAATATTTTTTCTTTCTTTCTTTCTTCTTTCTTTCTAAAGGTGTATGTAAGCTGCGGGACTGTTCGAAAGAGATACCGCGGCCCTGGAACACAAAGGGCAACGAAGGAACATGGATGGTTTTTAGTCAGTACAAGTCTGACACTCTCTTCCACTCCGCCCAGAGCGGGAGGGGTCATTTGATGATTTCCCATCCGAAAAAAAGGTGTATGTAGAAACCTATTTACAGAGATAATAAATATCATTTATAACTTGTGACAGTCTTTAGTTTGTGTTCGTCGTACGTCCGCGTATAAATGGTAACACCGCGTAGACCCCTAAGGAAGCTGAAAAGCACTTATTTTCCACGTCATTGCGATATTTTTTTGTTCTGGAAGCTATGGCAACCTTTTAGTTACGGAGGTGTTGGAGATCAAAGTTCATACTTTTTCACAAGTTTTTAATGTTATTACTTTAATTTAAATGAGGAGCTCGTGGCTAAATAATAACATCCGCTCGGGTCGATCTTTAGGTTAAGCCGTGCTTGCGTAGGTTGGTCTGTGGATGGTTGACCGCCCATTACATACCGAGTTTCCTCCGTGCCTCGGAAAGCACGTTAAGCCGTTGGTCCCGGCTGTCATTTGTAGATCTTTGACAGTCGTTAGGCAGTCAGTGGCCCAAAAAGTCTGACAACCAGTCTTACCAAGGGGTATCGTATTACCCAGTACTGACTGGGTTGTGGAGGTCAGTTAGGCAGTCGCTCCATGTAAAATACTGGTATTCAGCTGCATCCGGTTAGACTGGAAGCCGACCCCAATATAGTTGGGAAAAGGCTAGGCAGATGATGACTTTACTTTAAATACCTTAACGACCCTGTACTATTAAATGCATCTATTAGCACAATGTTTTGAGTGCGTTACATTTAATCCTACCGTAAAAACTGATTTTCCACCCAAAAAAAAAACAGTCGTGTCCCAGCAATAATTTTTGCATAGAGTTACTTAGTTTGATGTACAGAATGCTTGGTTGACGGCTTCGTGAAGGGTCCGTTTACACATTGTATGCATGCCTGTTTCCACTCGTTGTAACAAGCTAACCTTCTACACTATTCTGTGGTACCGCTGTCAGCTTAACGTTGTTTTAAATTCTGTACACCTGTAATAGAAGTTGGTTATGTAATACTTCTGTTTCGTGTATTTAATGTTTTTACAAATTGGGTCATCATATTGCACTGTAAGTGTGATTTTAGCGTGTAGCTGGGCAGTCAACACAGTAAGCAATCTAACTGACTGGTTAGTTTTTAACTGTATTTTTATAGTACTGTGACAATATATCTATCGGTGGACCGATGACCTGGTAAAGGTTGCTGGGATCCGCTGGATGCGAGACACACGGCACCGGTCAATGTGGCGACACATGGGGGAGGCCTATGTAAAGCCGTGGATGTCTTTCGGCTGAAATGATGATGATGTGCCAATATGGGAGAATTATTTATTTATTTGTAACTTGCCTGCGACCTTCGTTCGTGTCTATTATGATTATAAAATATTACGTCCCTATTTGAATCGGATTTTGATAATATTATAACCATAATCTAATCTAGCCTTAATTACTCCTTATAACATCATCTATCTGCCAGTAAAAGTCCCGTCAAAATCGGTCAAGCCGTTTCGGAGATTAGCCAGCACAAACAGACAGACAGAGAGACTGACAAAAATTAAAATGTTTAATTGTTGTAAGTACCATTATACTTTCATATGCATTCAGTAAAAAGCTGTTATTTTGAAATTACAAACAGATACATACATTAATTTTATTTATTTAAATTGTATACCCTATTACCTATTTACATCATAATCTGCTTAACCTTTCCCTAACTATATTGGGTTCGGCTTCCAATGTAACTGGCCACAGCTTATGACCCTATTAACACAATATAATATCACGTCAGTAATCTCAGAAGGGTTAGGCAGAGGTATACATATTATTACACACACAAATCACCAGTTATGTTTAAGTTCCATGTAATAGGAGCGAGCGTATTGGCATCAAGTCCAGACTCTGTGGAGGCTACTGATTAATTCCTGGTGGGTACAAAGACAGTAGATTTGAGACAGGGCAGTGCGGAGTGATGACAGGTATCTATACCGTTGAAGCTAGTGCATTTAATTTTACACAATTTGTGAATGCAGAACAGTTATCAATCTCAAAAACTTAAAGACAGTCCCCTAAGAACGCTGTCTTGCATCTACGTCGGTTAACGTAAAAAAAATAGGTAGTGTGGTAACCGGTTGGCTTGGTATGTGCATGTGATGCGCAGGAATGAGGAAAATGTCGTGAGGAAAGTTTTGAGTATGAATTTGGATGGGTATATGAGTAGAGGAAAGCCAAAACAAGGATGGATGGACTGTGTGAAGGATGATATGGCAAGAAAGGAGGTGACTGATGAGATAACGAGTAATAGAGAAGTATGGAAGAAGAAGACATGCTGCGGCGACCCCAAATAAATTGAGAAAAGGGTAGAAGAATGATTAACAATGATGTATCATCATCTGCCTAGCCTTTTCCTAACTATGTTGGGGTCGGCTTACAATCTAACCAGATGCAGCTGAATACCAGTATTTTACATGGAACGACTGCCTATCTGACCTCCACAACCCAGTTAGTACTGGGTAATACGATACCTCTTGATAAGACTGATGGTCAGACTTTTTGGGCCACTACCTGTAACGACTGTCAAAGATCTACAAATGACAGCCTGGACCAACGGCTTAACGTGCTTTCCGAGGCACGGAGGAAACTCGGTATGTAATGGGTTGTCACCCATCTACAGACGAACCTAGGCAAGCACGGCTTAACCTAAAGATCGACCCGAGCGGCTGTTATTATTTAGCCACGAGCTCCTGAATGAATGATGATGTATACCATTCTTATTTCTAACAGAATTAAATACCTAACATAGTCCAAATTCTAGACACCTTTTAGAAATGTCTATGTCTAATAGATCTAGGAACTAAGTACGTGAGGCATTTACGTGACCCGAAAATTTATCAAGTTTGACTAGGTACTTCCCTGGATGGACGGTGTCAGTAACCTTTGTGATGTAACTGACCTTTTTGTCGTCAATAACCTTTGTTATTGACGACAAAAAGGTCAGTTAATTGAGATTATATATTGAAGTGCTCATAGCCTTTTTAAGGAAATTTCGAAACGCCTAGTTGACGCTTCCCGTGACCCAAGGGCTGGCTTTTACTTTGGCCAGAGGCTAAGTGTTGCCATACAACGTGGCAACGCCGCCAGTCTCTTGGGCACATTACCAGCTGACAGCGTTGAGGAGGAGTTTTTTGATGCCCTCTTATAGTTTGTTGTTAGTTTATTTATTTTAGGTTATTTAATAGTTTTTAATTAATAATGTATTTAGTTAGTTTACTCTACATAAATAAATCCCTCATATTGAAGAAGAAAAGATCATAACAGACTCGTAACATCACGCCTGTCGGTTCACTGACTACTTACTACTTATTTAACATTTTTGTTTGGCACAAATTGATTAGTTTTTAAACTTTTACGAAACACGTAGACAGTTCACAGTTAAACATTTTGGAGTTAAATTGAACATTACAACACGCTAAGGCGGCCGGCGTGACACATTATTATTTGCTGAGCCTTTTTCCAATGTTCCTATTTTGCGTTTGGCATCCAGTCTAGCCAGATACACCTGAATACCAGTATTTTACATGAAACGACTGACCGACTGTCTATCTGACCTCTACGACCTTATTACTGGGTAATACTAAACCCCTTGGTAAGATTGGTTGTCAGACTTTCGGGCCGACTACTTGAAACGATTGTCAAAGATCTTTAAATGACTGCCGAGACTTGCCTTGGTAAGACTGATGGTCAGACTTTTTGGGCCACTACCTGTAACGACTGTCAAAGATCTACAAATGACAGCCTGGACCAACGACTTAACGTGTTTACCGAGGCACGGATTATTACGGAGCAACCACAAAAAAAACCGTAGCACAACCTAAAGCGTGTTTGCTCCGCTAATGACCACACAACTAATTAATGGAAATTATGCTAAGTGACAGCAAGTGATAATAGCCTCACAGCTAAGGTATGGACACTGCCGAGTGAGAAAACGAGGTCTTTGTACTTTTTACAAAGGCTAAAGCTTTTAAACCTTACCTTTAAGTTACGCTTGACGAGGTTGGTCCGTGGATGGGTTATCATCCATCACATACAGGGTGTAAACGGACCCTTCACGAAGCCGTCAACCAAGCATTATGTACATCAAACTAAGTCACTCTACGCAAAAATTGTTGCTGGGAAACGACATTTTTTTTGGGGTGAAAAATCACGTTTTACGGTAGAACTCAATATAACTCACTCAAAACATTGTGTTGATGGATGGATTGAATAGTACGGGGGTCGGGGAAGTGTTTAAAGTAAAAATCTTACATTAAAAATATGTAAGGATTAGTCAGAGGTGTACTTAATATTAAACCCACATTTCGCCAGTTATGTTTAAGTCTCATGTAATATGTATAGTGGAGGCAGTCTATTGCCATCGACCGGGTACAAATCTAGACTCTGTGACTGTTACTGAGAAATAAGTGATTGAAAAATCTAATAACACTTTACTCGACCTTGGAATCGAACCCAGGACCTCATGCTCAGCAGTCTGGTGTTCCCATCAGGAATTTCTCAGTAGCAGCCAGGAGTCTGGATTTGTGCTCATAGCATAGCATAGCAAAATCAGCCTATAATGTTCCCACTGCTGGGACACAGGCCTCCTCTCTATGAGAGGGAATGGGCTATAATCCACCACGCGGGCCCAGTGCGGGTTGGTAGATGTCACATGTCTTCAAATTTTTGGTTCTAGGACATGCCGGTTTCCTCACGATGTTTTCCTTCACCGTTTTTGAGAGCAGTGGTGATGAAATAACTTACACAAAGTAATGTGCCTGGCTGGGTTCGAACCCACGACTTACTGCTCGTAAGTCGGGGTCTCCACCTATGACAATAGGCTCGCCACCTATGACATGAGACTTAAAACATAACTGGCGAAATGTGTGGTGTACTATTAGGTACACCTCTGCCTAACCCTTCGTGGATTACAGGCGTGATGTTATGTATATATGTTGACACTGTTAAAACGTAACTTTTGATGCCTCCAGGTCAGCTTATACTGGAGAGAAACAGGTTGATATTCTAAGCACGGCTGAAAGAAACGTGACTGAAATTGAACTGACACGTGTTGGCAAGCCTCTGGAGTATTGGTTGGTAGAGTTTTCAATAAAAAATTCCGCTGATTTGGGTACGAAAATTGGTCAAAGGTTTTTCACTTATGACTGAGTCAAGTCTGAGTGAGTGTGAGGTTTTAGACTATTCTATTTTATTCTCCCGCTCTGCTTAGTTTAGTGGTAACATGTTAGAACATATTATACAACATTATTTTTAGTATATGCGAAACCTGAATATAGTTTGTTCAGAATAAGCAACTGAATCGATTTCAATAATATTTAAGCCATGTTATATTTTGTCCCAATTTTTTTTTTTAATGTACGCGTTGGACACCGATCGATATTAAGTACCTATCGCAATCATTTAGGTACCTACTGCCAAATTATTATTGTCAATGAGCACGACGCTGGAGGCGCGCGCGCGGGCGCGCTGCGTGGTTGTCACGTTTTTGCGTGGACAACCAGGTAACAGAATAATAACTTTGTGATTTTTCATGATACAGTTTTGAAATTTTATACATAGATTCTTTACATAGAAATACTAGACACGTGTTTCAGGTTTCGCATATACTAAAACTAATGTTGTATTTGTCGGACATGTCAGGATTTATTCCGTTAGGCTTGTACATCATGTGGGCAGACGATGGGTTTCGTGCAATGAAAATACACTGGGTGCGATACACTGTTTCTATTAAACTAACAAATTACAACTTAACACAATAACATGGGGCACAATGAGTCGGGTGCAGTTCCAAGACGTCTCAACTCCGCCGCGATATATATATATATATATATCGCCTCGAGCTTTAAACATCAGGGCTCTGTAGAAGCACACTGTGGTGTGGGCAGACTGGTAAACAGGTCGCGTGATGTCACCACTGGCGCGCTTGCGACTCATTTTATGTCCGTACTAATGACCGGATCCGACATATTGAAATACTTAACGTATAAACCTTTCTGAGTAAATGCTCTAAGTCTTAATGATTCTGACTTAGTTATATACTACACTAGCTGTACCCCGTGACCTCAGTCCACGTGAAATTATTATAAAAATATTACTTATCTATTTGAATCTGATTTTGTTATAAATTTCAAAGGTTTTAATATGAAATAAAGGTAGCCTAAGTTGGAGTAACTTAGGATACTTTTATGAAATCAGCTATCTGCCAGTAAAAGTTCCGTCAAAATCGGTCCAGCCGATTCGGAGATTAGCTTGAACAAACAAACTGACAGACAGACAGACAAACAAAAATTGAAAAAAATGTGTTTTGTGTGCTGTATATAATTATATATTTTCTTAAGCATTCGGTAAAAAACTGTTATTTTGATATTACAAACAGACACTTCAATTTGATTTACAGAATATTTACAGATGTAGATTGATTTTTCCGTGCTTCACGTGCTTTTTCAGAAAATACAGGTGCTAACTAAAAAAAAAAATTTGGTGTTGTATTTTATTTTTCATGTGACGTTACGTTTTTTTTAAAAAAAAAAACCACTAAGAACATCAGATACCTACCCTTTTCCTGGTTTCCACTGCAGTCGGATAAAAAGTAGTGCAGCTTTTCCTTCTACATTGTAAGTATTCTCGTCACGTAGTTTGTGCTAGAACGTTGAACTTTGATCAGAAATTCTAGACAGGAGGAATTGAAGGATATTTGAAGTCTTTGACTTTCAATATCCGTAGCACGAACACTGTATGTCACGATCACCAGACTTTTTCTTAAATTCAATTCTGTACTGCTTGGGGTAATTTTTTGTTTAGCTTGTTTTTTTTAGGAATTTCTTCTATATCGTGAGTGCGTTTACAAACATTTAAGCTCACATAAACAAACATCCATCTGGATGGATTCCCAAACGGAACAAATATGTGTATACATATTTGTTCCGTTTGGGAATCGAACCCGCGACACGAAGCGCAGCAGTCAATCGTTCAGCCACTGGCCAACCGTGCAGTCAAGTGTTTTGTCCCATATAGGCCCAGCACTAAGAATGAAATGAAATGAGCTAGAATCGTCACACAGTGGCGGCTGTCGTCACCGAGGCACACCCAAGAAACGCTGGCGTGACGCGAAAGTCTGACAACAAGTCGCGCGTATCTCGTGTGTATCTTTTTGACGCAAGCCTTGTCGCCTCACGGATTTTGTCCATGATACAGAAAATAAAATAGTTAAAAAACGCTCTTGTCATGCACTGAAACTGATACATTTTTAGTTCCACTATCCTCCATCATCAGACCCTCATCACCAAGTGCAATCTGACTAATGAATACAAATCAAATGACCCCAAATTCGAAGGGTTTACTAGTAGCCACTGGAGAGTTCTACTATCTACCTTCTGGCTCCATCATCAGATCAGTACCAAAATACCACACTATGGTACTGTCATCCAACTACTACACTTGCGGATAAAGTATCATTTCGATACGACAGTTAGAAGTATGTTAAAATTTAATTTCAAGATTTGATTACATTGTTTGTTACAAGTGAAACTAACGTGTTAAAAAAGTCGAATCACTCCACGCTTATACAACATCAGTTTTAGTATATACGAAACCTGAAACACGTGTCTAGTATTTTTATGTAAAGAATCTATGTACAAAACTGTGTTCTGAAAAATCACAAAGTTATAAACTTATTCTGTTACCTGGTTGTCCGCACAAAAACGTGTTCACCACGCGGTGCGCCCGCGCTCGCGCCTCCAGCGTCGTCTTGAGCTCATTGATAATAATAATTTGGCAGTAGGTAACTAAATGATTGCGATAGGCATTTAGTGTCGCTTGGTGTCCAACTTGTAGTCTTTTTTAAATATGTTTGGGACAAAATATAACATAAACCATGTTATATTTTATCATCATTTTACACATTAAAAAAAAATCAAGTTTTAAATGTTATAACTTTACTTTAAATATCTCCATAACTCCTGTTCTATTCAATGCATCCACTAGCACAATGTTGTTAGTGCGTTACATTGAGCACTACCGTAAACCATGTTTTTCCTAATGAAAAGTCGTTTCCCAGCAATATTTTTTGCGCAGTGAACTTAGCTTGATGTACAGAATGCTTGGTTGACGGCTTTGTGAAGAGTCCGTTTATACGGTGTACCTACCGCATCATATTGCAATACATATTGTCACAGCCGAGTTCCACGCCGGGTGCTTGAAGTTAAGGTCACCGGCAAGGACCATCGCGCCGCTGTTGGCCTCGAGAAGGGACTTCAGCTGCGAGGGGTCCAGTTTGACCGAGGGCGTCTTGTAACAGGCGTAGAGGGCGAGAGCTGCACACCCAGCGTGTAGAACGAGCCGATTGACGGCACGGGGAGCTCTTGACGGACGACTCTAAGCCTAATCAGTTCCACCAGACCACAGTCGGTATTGCAATACGATGCGGTCCTATGCGGTTGTAATTTGCGCTTAGCTTTAGCAGTCTTGTATTCTAGAAAAATACTCATTTATAACGTAAATCTTGATGAAAAACCGTCAGATTTGATATTACTTTCCAAGTCTAATCTAGTTTTAAAGCCAGATTGATGCTAAGCATTTGCTGTAGAAAATTAAGTTAGTTTTTAAAAGCCACCACGTAAAAAATAGCAATCAGCTGACTGAAATAAATCTTCGCAATTTTAATTCATCAACCAGACGGCTTCGTTGGTGTAGTGGTTGGAAGCGCGACTGCTAGAAGTGGGATCCCGGGTTAGATCTCCAAGTCAGGCCAAGTGTTACTTGGGTTTTTCCATTACGTGATTCTAGGCAACAACCTTTACTTATAGCCTAAGCCTCTCGTCCACTATTGCAGCAGGGCAGTAACTGTCAGGATGCACATTTAGGTAGGACGGCACGGTTGGCGCAGTGGCTGAGCGATTGACTGCTGCGCTACGTGTCGCGGGTTCGATTCCCGCATGGAACAAATATTTGTATGGCCTACAGGTAGTTGTTCCGGGTCTGGCTGTTCGTGTATGTGAGCTTAAATGTTTGTAAACGCACCCATGATACAGGAGAAATTCCTAATGTGGGGCAACGTTTTTTAAGAGAAAAAAAAAAGAAGGTTACGGAACTCAACCACAGGGCGAATTGTGACTGTGTTGTTCATCTCTGCTTATTCCTTCGCTTTAACACACGTAATGATGATTTTATTCTCAAACACACAAGGGTTAAAAAGTTTGAGCCCTAGTGGGTAAAAAGTAACTTTTCATAACGTTGAAACTAATCAAAACTCGTTTAAGAATTGTTGAAAAATAACATTGAAAATGTTGAAACCGTAAAATTTGATTTTTGTAATAAAATCTCTCAACTTTTACGCAAGTACTTTTACGGGTGGCAAACACGACTGTGTTTGAAATAATTTCAATAATAGTTAACTTCATTAATTTGATTAAAATTAGCACAACGTCTTTGCGCCCCGAATGGGCTAATGTACTTCACGTCATCAACAAGCATTCATAATCCTGGGCAAAATCTCCACCCAAATATAAAAGACGCTGTCAAGGTCGGTCTAGAAAGAGGTGACGAGATGATTGAATCCCGAACTCCACCAAAGCGGAACCGAGCTGAGATATGCGAAGCGAAGAGTAGACCTGATGCGAGAGCTCGGGTGTATCCACCGAAGCGGTGCGGAAATGTGCAAAGTGGAGATGAGAGGAGATGTGCACGACTCACCACACGCCACGCACAACACACTACTCACCGCACGCCGCACACAGCACGTTCCCCACCACCCGCTGCTCACAATACATCGCTCACAGCACGCCGCTCGCAGCACGTCGCACACAACACCTTGCTCACCGTCCAACGCTCACCACAAGCCGCTCACAGCACGCCGCTCGCAGCACGCCGCTCGCAGCACGCCGCTCACGTCTCTTCTCGTCACCGCTGTGCGCCGAGTGCGGAAGCTGGCCTAAACCATAACAAGTCATCTCCTCCTCTCTGTTCAAACATTCCTCTAAAGCTAAGCGGACATGATAAAAGTAACGAGGTGTTATTGGTGCTTTTTACACATATCCTCTCAACGCGTCTCGTCTTCGCTTCAGTAGAATCCAACTCTTAGACTCGTACCATCATCATTTGATTATCGGCTTCCAGTCATACTGTTATTCAGCTGCATGCTGTTGCAGCTGAGTATTTTACTGATGGAGCGACTGCCTATCTAATAGACTGGGATTTTTACATTCCAGAAACTGGATTGTGGAGGTGAATACATAACAAAAGTATACAGGGTGAACTTTTCAAGTGGGCGTGGATGGCCAAATCCGAAACTATAAGGAATAGCGAAAAATATTTGATTTTTGAAAAATCAATATTCCTAGCTAGGAATCGAACACGTAGGTTTCTCACACACACTTATTATTACACCATTCGATAGTTTCGCTAATTTAGGGATCAACTTCTGGGAAGTAATATTCGCAAAATGAAGTCTTATAATTTTCCGTGAAAAAATTCACTGTCATTAAAAATATTTCTGTAACTTACTAATTTCGCTGAAATTTCCTGTAAACGTCAGTGAAAAATATAAAATTTTCGTTATTTTATTTTGTAAAACGTGAAATGGGTCTCGGAAAATATAACGTAGGTAGCTGTTTATGAAACGAGCTGTCAAACGAAGGAAACTTGTGTCGTACCGTTGGCATGAAAATATTATTAGAAATATAAAAGTTTTTCAGTTAAAGAAAACTGGCTGCTAAGATAATAATTTTTATTTTCTTTTTTTTCTTTCCGATTTTTTTTTGTTAAAGTCGCTTTGACGCTATCAGAGTATACTCGGACCGAGTGGACTCCGATACCTACTCGGACGCAACACGTCTAGTGACAACTAATAATTCGAGCGCACTCGGATGGGTTGTTACAACGCGGCTTATGTTTATGGTGATTGGGGATTCTATGCTTTTACGATGCTCGTAATTTTGAATATGAAGTAAAAAAATTTGCTTAAGTTTCGGCAAGGCCAAGTCCCATGTTATAGAGGGCGAGCCTATTGCTAAAAACCGGACACCAATCCAGACTCCGTGGCTGCTACTGAAGAATTCCTGATGGAAAAACCCATTAACACTTTTGCCCTACCCGGGAAACGAGCCCAAGAGTTCATGTTTAGCGGAAGCGCTTGCGAACGATAGACCAACGAGGGGGTAACTAGCCCCAAATCCTTCAAATAGACGAAGCCATGAGCCACTCCGCACCAAAGCAATACATCTTATTTGTACTGGTTATGGTCGGGTCCTATCAACTGAGGGTCCGACGGGTGTTCACACAGGTCGTGTATCTAGTTAAATTACTCCGAGGCATCGAGCATAATGGCATCATCATATTGAGACCTTCGTCAAGGAAGAGTTTTGGCCGAAGGGTGTCATATATCGGCGTTTCCGCGGAAGGCTATGCGACACCACGCAGCGCAACACGACGCTTCGTGTACATTAGTTTATATTTTCTTGTTTTTATAAAATATGTATGATAGTCTATAAGGTATATACAAATGATATATTATTATTATAATCCAGGAATGCTGCAGCGCTTGAATTCGTGTGTGCCGGACCGCTGTGTGTGGAGGCGGTATCAGCCACTGCTGGCCATGCCAACAGCTAGGACCGACTTACTGGCTAAGACACCTCTTACTCGTGCAATCCGCTTAGTTAACGAGCTTCATATTATAATATTGATGTATTCACATGTCATTGGAGTGAATTCGCAAAGATTTTAGTGCAGGTAGACCGTAGTTTTATCTTCTTCTTTATCGTGTGGTTAGTTCCTAACCTGGTGTCAGAGTTTTTATGCCGCCCATGGGCCTCTGACTTGGCTTAACATGCCGTCAAGAAATATCTCTCAGGCATGCTGGTTTCCTCATGATGTTTTCTCTCACCGAAGCAAGTGATGATTATACAATATGCACATGAATTCGAAAAATCAGAGGTGCGTGTCTTGGGTTCGAACTCGAGACCTATGACTTGGCAGTCCGACGGTCACACCACTAGGCAGTCACTGCTTGTTTTATATGCAGGTATCTTTTATAAATTTTGTGTGACATAATTTTTTAGTTTTTTGTGTTTTGATTTCCTAATGTTAATTTTTAATTGTAAATAATGTAATTTCTATGTAGATTAGAGGAAAAGCCGTACTGTCGCAATAGGTACAACCTGTAATGATGGGAGATTTTGACTAAATAAATAAATGTATCTCATTGCCCGCAGCTTGCGACTCAAAATAATCTCGCAGAGAGCTCAATATCCTACAGACGTCTAAATAGGAGCAAAATCATGAGAGGGCAATAAAAGACGAGCGCTAGTCACAATGTTTGTGAGGATATCGCGGCCTTATGTTACACCGTGGTGTGTTCGGATTAGATTGATTCTGCATGGCCGAGTGGCACAATCGAATATAAGTAAATATAATATCTACTGTAACTGTACACTACTGTACTGTACTGTACTGTAACTGTATCTACTGTACTGTTGCTATTATATATTTTTTTTTTTAATATAATTTTACTGTTTTTGTTGCTTTTTGTTTGTTTATTGTTTTTTTTGTTGTTTTTATTGTTGTAGCATCGTATTGGACTTGGTCTGTAATGTGGCTATAATTTGGTGGTAAATAAATAAATAAATAAAGTATATTTACATACATGAACTCATTATTTTTCTGGAGGAGCTCGTGGCTATATAATAACAGCCACTCGGGTCGATCTGTAGGTTAAGCCGTGCTTGCCTACAGGTTGGTCCGTGGATAGGTGACCACCTATACCTAGTTTAGCAGTTGGTCCCAGCTGTCAATTGTTGATCTTTGACAGCGGTTATAGGTAGTCAGTGGCCCGAAAGTCAGACAACCAGTCTCCTCCAGTCGCTCCTTGCCTCTCGACCACATTCATAAATATATCTCGTCATGCATTTGCTCGAAATGAGTAGTAATTTCTTCAAATCGGTTTTGTTGTAAAATACTTATTTTTTTTTTAATCACACGCTTTTTACCAATTTAGAAGAAGTGTTTCTTTCAAAGGATTGACTTTGAAAAATAGTTTTAGAAACCTCAATGTCATTTTTAAAGACCTGTCTGTAGACACCTCGGACGTATATAGGTTTGATGTTTTTTTTTGTTTTTAGTTTCAGTTCCATGTATGTCACTCAATCTTTTTTTTTTTTGTTTAAAAATCGTAAAGCGGTTCACAGAATACATCTACCTACCAAGTTTCAACTGTGTAGTTCTAATAGTTTCGAAATAAAGTTTCTGTGACATACGGACGGACAGACAGACATGACGAATCTATAAGGGTTCTGTTTTTTGCCATTCGGCGCACGACGTTCAGTAATCACGGAAAAATTGGTGAAAAGTGTGGGGACATAAAAATATTAGATAGGTTATTAAAAAAAAAATCAGCTGGTCCATACATTTTGACCATGTAGGTATTACATTTTTGTAGGAAACAGCTTGATTTAAAAGAAAATAAACGATGAAAATTTTCTATGTGGAGGGCCTTGGGCTCAGTATGATAGTACTGAATACGTGGTAACCATTTTCTCGTCGGAGTCCCATACCACCCTGTATAGGAAAAAAGGTGCAGGTGGAATACATTACCTCCTCCTTTTTTAGAAGTCGGTTACAAACAAATGAGGTCGCTTTTTTTAATTTTGTGCGGGATCAAGTGAGTGTGTTTCTAAGCAAAACTGGCATAATTATGCTACAGGGAATATACGTCGTCCTGTATAAACAAAAGCTAATCTACAAGTCCGCAGTAAACAAACTAATTACAAACTACAATCCCTTGCTACAAAGAAATACTTGCGGGTAAGCTTACCTGAAGAAAAAACTGTAGGAAAACATTCAGAATTTTCTAAACTGGGTTTTTTTATTAATCCTTGCTTAAAAACTGAAGTCAGCTCACTTAATCCTTTCAGTTTGACCGTGAAATTGTAAACGTATACTTTGTTTAGTCTTTTTAGGGTTCCGTGCCTCAGTCGGCAAAAACGGAACCCTTATAGGATCACTTTGTTGTCTGTCTGTATCTCCGTCTGTCAAGACCCTTTTTCTCAGGAACGCGTGGAGGTATTAATAGCAAATTCTCAGATCTGTTATCCCTAGGAGTAGTGAAAAATTAAACTTGTAAGTTACCGCGATCAAAAGATATCAAAAGATATACCGTTTATGTCGCATATTTTGCGATTTCACAAGAGAATCAAAACCTATAGGGTACTTCCTTTTGATCTAGAAAACCGTAAATATATATGTTTAATAACAAAATACCTACAATTTAATACAGAACCCTCTGTGCACGAGTCCAACTCGCACTTAGCCGGTATTTTTTTATCGGCTTTAACTTAGTTTGTCTTTGGGATATTGATATTCATCTACAGAAGGCCTTTTGTTTGTTTTTCGTGTGTATTTTTTTATTTGGGTTGGTGAGTTTTTGAGTTATGTTAGAAGTAATGATCCGTGATAGCTTACTTTTATATTAAAAACTAGCTGTTGCCCGCGACTTTCATCCGCGTAAAATTATTGTAAATATATTATTTCCCTATTTGAATCGGATTTAGTTAACAGTCTCAAGGGTTTTATTTTTTTTGCTGGGAACCCTTATCTTTTTTCTAGAAAATAATATAACCATAATCTGATCTAAAAGTATTAATTACTCCTTATAACATCATATATTTGCCAGTAAAAGTCCCATCAAAATCGGTCCAGGTGTTTCGGAGATTAGCCGGAACAAACAGACAGTCAAAAATTAAAAAAAAATGTTTTATTTTATTGTAAGACGTACCTATTTACGGTACGTCTTACAATAAAATATTCATAATATATGCATTCAGTGAAAGCTGTTATTTTGAAACAAACAGACACTTCAGTTTTGTTTATTTGCATTGATTATTTTGTGGATACGCTTCGGTGTAACTGCCATCCATCGTATTATTATTCGGCAGCCACGAAACTGCCAGTTGTAGGCAAAATTTGTCTGTGAAGTAAACAAAAACAAGTTTAATATCATTACGACAGAGCCAAGAGGGGTGAGCTGCTGAACAACTTTCGGTTAGAGCTGTCGGAGAAAGTTTTGTGAGGAAATCGTAAGTCAGACTCGTCGCTTTGAGTGGGTTTCTGCTGTAGGTTTATATTATGAGAGCTTTAATAAAGTGCTGGGATTTGTCCGTCTCGAGCACTTTTTTCCTTCTCATGTTTTTTTATTTCAGAATTCCGTACCTCAGTCAGCAAAAATAGAACCCTTACAGGATCATTTTGCTGTCGGTCTCTCCGTCTGTCTGTCCGTCTGTCAAGATCCTTTTTCTCAGGGACACATAAAGGTATCAAGCTGAAATCAATATCAAATACTCGAGCCCTTGGGGCAGTGAAGAAATAAAACTTGTAAGTCAACGTGACCAATAAATATGACCGTTAATGTCGTGTATTTTGCGATTTCACAAGGGAATTCAAAGCTATAAGGTACCTCCTATTGACTTAGAATCATGAAAAGAAGAAACAATGTCTTACAGCACATGTAAAGGAAATAGTCTGAAATCGTAAAAATGTCAAAGTCAAAGTCAAAATTATTTATTTGCTGTAAATGTGGTACAAAATATGACAAAAATGACATGAAGTGCAATGACACATTTCGCCATAAAATAGCATGCAAATATAAACACAAACATTCATTTAGGTAGCTTACTAAATAAAGTATTTATTTATTACATTACATTTACAGCTTAGTTAGACTATTACTAAGTTTAATTAAATAAAACAAAATTTTGATATTCAATACTAAAAACGAATAATGTTTACAAATAAAAGTATTTTTAACATACATGTCATCATCTACCTGCCTTTTCCCAACTATATTGGGGTTGGCTTCCAGTCTAACCGGATGCAGCTGAATACCAATATTTTACATGGAGTCACTGCCTATCTGACCTCCACAACCCAGTTAGTACTGGGTAATACCATACCCCTTGGTAAGACTGGTTGTGAAAAGATCTATAAATGACAGCCGGGACCAACGGCTAAACGTGGTTTCCGAGGCACGGAGGAAACTTGGTATCTAATGGGCGGTCACCCATCCACAAATAAACCTAGCAAGCAACGCAAGCACGGCTTAACCTAAAGATCGACCCGAGCGGCTGTTATTATTTAGCCACGAGCTCCTCAGACCGTAAATAAAATAAAAAATATAAAATATTTTATTACACTTAAGTCTATGATGGGCACTTATAAAACGTCGACAAAAAGGTGCACTTTTAATATTAGTTAGGAAGTTAAGATTAGCGTCAAGAAACATCAAAATACTTAATAACCCGCCTGAGTTAAGGGGGACGCGCCAGGGTAGCCTGCAAAGTTAAAAAGTTCTTACGTTTTTTGCAATTTGCACTCATTGTCAGGTTGTATATTGATGATAATATGAATTGCGCCAGTAACACGTATAGCATAGCATAGTATAGCAGCAGCCTATAATGTTCCCACTGCTGGGACACAGGCCTCCTCTCTATGGGAGGGAATAGGCTGTAATCCACCACGCGGGTCCAGTGCGGTTTGGTAACACGTATATAGTTACAGAATTATAATCATTAAAATCATTAAAATTACTCTCATATCTCATTTAATCCCTTAGAATGACTATTTCATGAAAAAAAACATTCAATGGGGTTGCATGAACTTAGAGGGTCGTGTTGATGATTTTAATGATTACTAGCTTTAGCCCGCGGCTTGGCCCGCTTAGATGTCGAAAAATATTCGATTACTTACCTTCATCCCCTTTTTTAACCCTTCAGGGGTAGAATTATCAAAAACGCTGAGATACGTATTAATTAATTTTCAATCGTCAGTATAAATAGAAAATTTGAAGATCCTAACTTCAAAACTGACGGACTTTCATATAAACTTTCATCCCATATTTTACCCCTTTAGGGGTGGAATTCTCAAAAATCCTTTCTTAGTGGATACTTAATCTTCACTAAAAACACATCCTCCAAGTTTCATGTCTCTAGGACCAGCGGTTTGGGCTGTGTGTTGATATATCACCCAGTCAGTCAGTTTACCATTTTATATAGATAGATAATTCTGTAACTACAATTATTTGTTACTGGCGCGATTCATATTTTTATCAACATACAACCTGACAATGACTGCAAATTGAAAAAAAAGTAAGAAAATTTGAATTTCGCGGGCTATCCTGGCGTTTTTACCTTAATAACACAGTCAGTAGGTATTACCAAAGGGATTTGCCTCATATCAATCTTCATTTATATCGCGAAAACAATATGAAGCCATCTCACCGACGCGGCGCAAATACTGTAACCTTACTGGTAACTTAGCAGTGACAGCCTAGTGGTATGACCGTCGGACTGCCAAGTCATAGGTCTCGTGTTCGAGCCCAAGACACACTCCTCTGATTTTTCGGATTCCTGTGCGTATTGTATAATCATCACTTGCTTCGGTGAAGGAAAACATCGTGAGGAAACCAGCATGCCTGAGAGATATTTCTTGACGGCATGTTAAGCCAAGTCAGAGGCCCATGGGCGGCATAAAAACTCTGACACCAAGTTAGGAACTAACCACACGATAAAGAAGAAAGATTGGTAACTACAGTTTTGAGCCGTTTGGGGTCGAAACGCTCGGGTCATGGGGCCCGAGTGCCAGGGCTGCGGGACTGTTCGTAAGAGATACCGTGGCCCTGGAACACAAAGGGCAAAGAAGGAACATGAATGGGTTTTAGTCAGTACAAGTCTGACACTCCCTTCCGCTCCGACCAAAGTGGGGGGGTCATTTGATGATTTCCCATCCGAAAAAAAAACATGGGGCCCGAGTGCCCGTCTCCTTTTTAAGGAAATCTCTCGCCGACTGGTCAACACTTCGCGTGATCAGAGAGTTGGCTCTTTCTTTGGCCAAAGAATTAGCATTGCCATTCAGCGTGGCAATGCTGCCAGTCTTCTGGGCACGTTTCCAGATGACAGCGATGCGGAGGAGTACTTTGACGCCTTAGTAACCTATTGTCGTCGTTGTTTATATTTTTTTTTTCGTTTTTTTCCACTGACTACCTGTAACGACTGTCAAAGATCTTCAAATAACAGCCAGGACCAACGGCTTGACGGTGGAGGAAACTCGGTATGTCTTATTTTTATCATTACTTTAGTTCTATTTGTAGTCTGTATATAATGTACATAATATAATGTACTTTTTTATATGAAGTAAGTATGGAAGATGGTGTTATTTCAGCTGGAGCTTCCTGCTTTAATAACGTGGAAGAATTTCAATTATATTGTTCGCTTTAAGAAGAAGTTCTAAAACATTAATAAGCTTAATATTACATTCTTGCAACTTTGACGAGATCGTGGCTAAATAATAACAGCCACTCGGATCCATCTTCCTGTTGAGCTGCGCTTGCCTAGGTTTATTTGTGGATGGGTGACCACCCATTATGTTACGAGTTTCCACCGTGCCTCGGAAATCAACATAACCCGTTGGTCCCGGTTGTCATTTGTAGATCTTTTACAGTCGTTTCAGGTAATCAGTTGCCCGAAAGTCTGACAACCAGTCTTACTAAAGGGTATCGTATAGCCCAGTACTAACTGGGTTGTGGAGGTCAGGTAGGCAGTCGTTACATGTAAAATATTAGTATTCGATCGGTGTTGCTGTAGTGCTTTTTGTAGACCTGTTTTGATGTTATTCTCTGAACATTATCAGCCTAGCTTTTTCCCAACTATGTTAGGGTCGGCTTTCAGTCTAACTGGATGCAGCTGAATACTAGTATTTTACATGAAGCGACTGCCTATCTGACTTCCACAACTCAGTTAGTACTAGGAAATACGATACCCCATGGTAAGACTGGTTGTCAGACTTTTTGGGCCACTGACTACCTGTAACGACTGTCAAAGATCTTCAAATGACAGCTGGGACCAACGGCTTAACGGTGGAGGAAACTCGGTATGTAGTGGGTGGTCACCCATCCACAGTCCAACCTAGGCAAGCACGGCTTAACCTAAAGATCGATCCGAGCGGCTGTTATTATTTAGCCACGAGCTCCTCTATTATTCTTATTCTGTAAAAATCAGTTCAAAATTCGAACGAAGTGTCTCATTATGAATCCTCGATGATTTACTAGTATAAAAACAAATGAGTTCGATTTCGAATTGAGCTCAAAATGGACCTTAATAATAAAATTCTGTTTTATGTGCCAAGAAAGACATAAAACTTATCACCAATTTATTTGAACGGAATGTTCGGTCATTTAGCTAACATATAGGGGGCGTGACAATCATCTTCGGAACGAGATGGTCGTGCCAATATCCTCGAACGATTTCGTATACTAAAGTGCCTATGTTCGGGTTTGATATGGATCAGAGGTAGGTAATAGTCCGGATAATGGTAAGAGGACAGATGTTTTTCAGTTATACAACATTCGTTTTAGTATATGCGAAACCTAAAACGCGTGTCTAGTATTTTTATTTAAAAAGTCTACATACAAAATTTCAAAACTGTACCATGAAAAATCACAAAGTTATAAGCTTGTTCAGTTACCTGGTTGTCCGCACAAAAACGTGGTTACCACGCCGCGGGCCCGCGCGCGCGCCTCCAGCGTCGCCTTGAGGTCATTGAAAATAATAATTTGGCAGTAGTTACCTAAATTATTGCGATAGGTACTTAATATCGCTCGGTGTCCAACTTGTAACTTTTTTAAATATTTTTGGGACAAAATATAACATGGTTTAAAAATGATTGGAATCGATTCAGTTACTTATTCTGAACAAACTATATTCAGATTTCGCAAATACTAAAAATAATGTTGTATACCTACCTAGTTAGATATAGACTAACTAAGTAATGAGTCCTCCGTTGAGCGTCCACAAAGTCCTAACAATATCCCACGGGTTATTTGCTTTAAAATAACCATAATCCAAGTAAGTATAATGATACTAATTCTGTTTTAAGCATTCGCGGTTTACAACTAAACCTAAAAAAAAACAAAAAAAAAGTCGGCTGCTCTAAATTATGAACAATCACGGAAGATATCCCGTAAGTGACAGTATAAGTTTATGATACTAATTGAAACAATACGTGATCAACCTTCAGAATATTCCATTTAAATTGATACCTTCATAAATATATTTTCTTTCTTTCTTTCTTTCACTAGGACTCATTGAAGCGATCGGTCTATAGCTAATTTTGCAATTCTGTAGAGTTCACTTGTAACCTCCATGCGAACACAATTGGAAAGTGAACTTTTGTCTAGCCATTTCCGAACTATGTTGGGGTCGGCCTCCAGTCTAAACGGATGTAGCTGAATACCAGTAATTCACATGGAGCGACTGCCTATCTGACTACAAAACAATTAGTACCTACTGGGTAATACGATACCCCTTGCCAAGACTGATTGTCAGACTTTCGGGCCACTGACTACCTGTAACGACTGTCACATATCTACAAATGACAGCTTCGACAAACAGTTTAACGAGCTCTACGAGGCACGGAAGCAACTCGGTATGTAATGGATGGTCACCCATCCACCGGTCAACCTAGGAAAGCAGAGCGTAATCTCAAGATGGACCCGAGCGGCTGTTAATATTTAGCCACGCGCTCCAAAGTTACCAAAATGCTATAATTAGTTCAGCCAACCTTGCTTTTCCGTCATATTATCTGTTAGGGAAAATCAGAGGAGTCTGTTTGAAACTTGTGCGTAATTCAGTTATCTCGTATTATAAACCCTCTAGGGGTCGCGCAACTTAGGAAAGTTTGGTCAAATATTGGCGATAGTAGATGACGGTCTTCCCCATAGAGATCAACGCTTTGGAATGTGCAACTACAGTACTTTCACAAGTTATTATGCCTTGTGACTGTGACTGTAGCTTCGCTTTTTTTTGTTTTTTTGTCATTCAAAAGTGCCTGTGATGGTCTAATTGAAATAAATGCTTTGAGTTTGAGTTTTAGGTCTGATGTTTTGATAGTATTGTGATGTTGCTGCCTCGTCGGACTAGTCACAAGTGGTACTGCTGAGCACGAGGTCCTTGGTTTGATTCCTGGATCGGGCAAAGTTTTATTGTGCTTTTTCATCAGGTAATAAATAAAACAAAACAATTTCAAAATCATAATATTAGGATCATAATTTATTTATTAAAAGTACCTTAAAACAAACAAATAGTATAAAACAAAACTAAAATAAATTGTTAAGTGTGTAAGTAACATTACAAATTAGGTATCACATTCAAAAACACATCTCGCAGTTACCAATCTATGTATTAGGGCTCTGCTCCACCTACCATCGCCAAGTCTAGCCAAGTGCGGTGCGGTTCTGATTAACTGATCATGTATAGTCACACGCAACACGACTCGGTACCTTCGTCCCTCTTACTTTGCTGGGTGTACTAATGGGTACAACTCTGCCTAGCTCTTTGAGTATAACAGGCGTTTGTTAAGTTTTTGAAATTTTTACGCCGCTAATGGGGTACTTACTGACTTGCTTTGCTTGCCGTCGAGAAATATCTCTCAGGCATGATTGATTTCCTCACGATGTTTTCCTTTACCGAAACAAGTGATATTATACGATACACACTTGAATCCGAACTATCAGAGGTCGAATAGTCCGACGGTCGCACCACTAGGCTATCACTTCGTTTGTTAAGTGAGAATGAAGTCGGGGGTCACGTGGTGGCTCCCGGCCACCGTAGGCGCGGGCCTGTGGACGGCGTGTTATGGGCCAGCTCGCCGTCCGGCCGTCTTATGACGACAGGCCGTGTCGACGGCGTGTTCGTGTTCCACGTGTGCCTCAAAGAGATGTCAGCAAATAAGTAGGGGTCCGCAAGGGCCGATGCCTGCCAGGGCTGCGGGACTGTTCGAAAGAGATACCGTGGCCCTGGAACACAAAGGGCAAAGAAGGAACATGGATGGGTTTTAGTCAGTACAAGTCTGACAATCCCTTCCGCTCCGCCCAGAGTGGGGGGGTCATTTGATGATTTCCCATCCGAAAAAAAAAAAAAAAAAAAAAAGTGAGAATGAAGTATAAACTTACTGCGGTTGATGGTAATTAGGGTATGTCTACTGGATTGCGGTGTGTTCAGCAACGTTTCCAAATCGTGATGAAATCTAGCAGGACCAACACCACTCCATATATTGAGGAAATTATTAGTGGCAGTAGAAGTGATGTCTGTTATTGTTGCGTCTGAAACATTTACATTTCTATTATTTACTGCATGAGCAGCATACAAGGCGTAAACGGATCTTTCACGAAGCCGTCAACCAAGCATTCTGTGCATCAAACTAAGTAACTCTATGCAAAAATTATTATAATATAATCAGCCTATTAATGTTTCCACTGCTGGGACGCAGGCCTCCTCTCTATGAGAGGGAATGGGCTACAATCCACCACGCGGGCCCAGTGCGGGTTGGTAGATGTCACATGTCTTTTAATTTTTGGTTCTAGGACATACCGGTTTTTTTCACGATGTTTTCCTTCACCGTTTTGAGAGCAGTGGTGATGAAATAACTTACACAAAGTAATGCGCCTGGCTGGGTTCGAACCCACCACTTACTGCTCGTAAGTCGGGGTCTCCACCAATGGGCCACCGCTGCTCTGCAAAAATTATTATTGCTGGAAAAAGACTTTCGTTTTTTGGGGTGAAAAATTACGTCTTACGATAGGACTCAATGTAACGCACTTAAAACATTCTGCTGATGGATTCATTAAATAGTACGAGGTGGAAGAGGTATTTAAGTTAACGTTATAACTTTAAAAACTCTTAATAATAAAAAAAACTCTTGAAAAATTTGAAATTTTGACTCGCAATATCTCCGTAACTAGAAAGTTCCCATGGTATGAACCAGAACAAAAAAAATAACTCAATGTCTGGGAGAACAAGTGCCTTTTGAATTCGTGAAGGGTATTTTTACACACATTATAATAATAATATTTTTAACGCTCATTCCTATGTCAATTAACCTTTTTACCTCGGAAAGCACCTTAAGCCGTTGGTCCCAACTGTCACGTCTAGATCTATGACAGTCGTTACAGGTAGTCAGTGACCCGAAAGTCTGCATGCACAGAAAACAAAAAAAAAAATTACTTACCATAGTCAATAAAACCATAAACGGTGACGTCCGTAGTTAAAGTAATAGTCAGTAGAGAAAGTAATAAAATTAAGTAACCATCTGCATGTTAAAGTAAAAAGAATAAAGCCATATTTTCATCATCATCATCTGCCTAGCCTTTTTCCAACTATGTTGGGGTCGGCTTCCAGTCTAACCGGATGCAGCTGAATACCAGTATTTTACATGGAGCGACTGCCTATCTGACCTCCACAACCCAGTTAGTACTGGGTAATACGATACCCCTTGGTAAGACTGGTTGTCAGACTTTTTGAGCCACTGACTACCTATAACGACTGTCAAAGATCTACAAATGACACCCGGGACCAACGGCTTAACGTGCTTTCCGAGGCACAGAGAAAACTCGGTATGTAATGGGTGGTCACCCATCCACAGACCAACCTAGGCAAGCGCGGCTTAACCTAAAGATCGATCCGGGCGGCTGTTATTAATTAGCCACGAGCTCCAAAAAAAAGCCATAAATGGTGGTGGATTGTAGCCATGGCTATAAAGCCATATTTTAATTCACTAAATTAAATTGTTAAATAAACATGTAACAGCATGTCCAAAACGAACTGGAATCGGTGGCAAAATGTGTACGTTCCCGCTTTTTATGTAATAATTTTCCTGGTTTAGTGTTTTCCTCATAATATAAGTGAAACCACAGTAAATGCTAAGCGCTAGCGATAAAAATACTAATAAATTAATAGCTCTTTGTGACTGTCCTTTCATCAGACGCTGCAGTGACTTGCAAGTCATCTACAGACGTAGGCTGTCAACATAAATATTTATTCTGTGTGTGTTTAATGTTTTGTGTTATATTGGTATGTTTTATGTGTATTTTATGCTATAAAAAAAAATAATAATAATAATAATTGTTTATTTATTCGAGTAATACACACAGACACATACTTCAAAACAAGGTGGCATAAATACAGTAAAAATAATGATACAGTTTAAACTATACTACATTAAACACTACTACAACACAACACAACACAACACAACACTACTACAACACACTACTTCTACTATATTAAACTTCGTGTGTATTAATGAGTCCTTGTTACTTTACTATCACTACATAGTATAAAAACAAAGTTGCTTCCCTCTGTCTGACCTTTTTTTTTTTTTCGGATGGGAAATCATCAAATGACCACTCTGGGCGGAGCGGAAGGGAGTGTCAGACTTGTACTGACTAAAACCCATCCATGTTCCTTCTTTGCCCTTTGTGTTCCAGGGCCACGGTATCTCTTTCGAACAGTCCCGCAGCCCTGGCAGGCATCGGCCCATGCGGACCCCTACTTATTTGCTGACATCTCTTTGAGGCGCACGTGGAACACGAACGCGCCGTCGACACGGCCTGTCGTCATAAGACGGCCGGACGACGAGCTAGCCCATAACTCGCCGTCCACAGAGCCGCGACGCTCTGTCTGACCTTACGTATGCTTAGATCTTTAACTACGCAACGGATTTTGATGCGGTTTTTTTAACAGATAGAGTGATTCAAGAGAAAGGTTTATGTACGAAGCCGGGGCGGGTCGCTAGTGAATAAATAAAAATGAAATGAAATGTGTCCTACTGCAGTGCAAAGGCGTCCATTGGTTTCTTACACTTATCGAAGGACGTCGCCAGCTTTTAAATCAGGGGGTCCCCCTGACTTGAGAAGTCTGTTTGTAATTTCAAAATAACAGCTTTTTACTGAATTCATATGAAAGTTGAAAGTATACTATACCGTTCTTATGAGGAAAATGTCGTGAGGAAAGTTTTGAGTATAAATGTGGATGGGTATATGAGTAGAAGAAGACCAAAGAAACGATGGATGGACTGTGTAATGATTGATATGGCAAGAAAGGAGGTGTCTGATGAGATGACGAGTAATAGAGAAGTATGGAAGAAGAAGACATTGTATTGTATAACGGGCTGGTGTCCGCAACTCCACGTCAAAGAGCGCTTATTTTGCGTGCGGGTGGGAAAGTTATTCGATCCACCCTAACTCCCCGAGAAAAGCCAGCAGCGCCTTGGTGTTGCTGACAATCTCGCGGAGAGTACCTGGGGTACCGAAGTACTTTGTCCTGTATGTTGCAACCACTGGGCAGTGTAGAAGCACGTGGACTGCTGTTTCGTCTTCCTTCATGCAGGCTCGGCACAGGGGGCTATTTGTGACTCCTATGACAAAGAGGTGTTTATTAAAAGAGCCGTGTCCAGTGATGGCGGCTGTAAGTGTGCGCAGCTGTAGTTTGGTCAGCCGAAGCGCTCGTTTGGTGAGGCGGCCAAGAAGAAGACATGCTGCGCCGACAACAAATGGATTGGACAAGGGCAAGAGCATGATGACTTATAAATAAAAAAAAATCTTTTAAAATTTGCGTCCGTCTTTCTGGTCTGTCTGTCTATTTGTTCCGTCTAAACTCCGACAGGACTGGACCGATTTTGACGGCACTTTTACTGACAGGTAGCTGATGTCATAAGGGGTAACTAAGGCTACTTTATTTTAGGAAAAAGGATTTTTGTTCCTTGCAAAATATGTAAACCCTTGAAATTGTTAACAAAATCCGATTCAAATAGGAAAGTTATATTTTTATAATAATTTCACTCGGACGAACTTCGCGGGGCACAGCTAGTCTCCACTAAGACAGAAAAAACCGCGTGTCTGTACATTGAATATATTTACCAACAAGATTTTGTGTGGTACTTCCTCTCTCCTAATGTTGCTGTGCCCGACAGGGTCCATATTGATCACCTTGTTACACCATCTATGTAATACTTATGGAATGCAATAAAAATTTGAGTATTTGAGTATTATTTGAGTATTTGGTATACTGCGGTAAAAGCCCTCTAATTAAATTCGGGGTTTACAAGGTAAAATCGACTCCTCTTATTGTCGAAGTCGGTTAAAATGTAGCCTAGGTAACATATTACCTGACACCTTATTCATCAAAATCGGATGAATGGGTTAGGCGCTACAGAGGAAAATACGTAAATATAAACATACATACATAGACTGCTAAATCATAACCCTTCCTTTTCTCTTGGCCGTAGTCGGGTAAAAATTGAGCGGGGGCGATAAAGAAGAGAAATAGAATACGCTTAATTAGTTGAATTACATAAAATTCTGTTATTTCCTTATGCGAAACAACATTAAAGTACTTATGTTATTTACCTAATTAAAAATAATAATTAAGTTTCAATTAATAACACAGAAGTATTTTGTTTAGAAATATAATTATTAATTGTAAACTAAAATTGTACTTATGACTTACTAATTAGGCCCAAAACAGGTAATACTGGGAAACTGTGTTGAAGAAGTCATTATTTTAACAATACATTATAAAATGTATTGAATTGGGTAATATTCAATCTTAGGTACCCACTTGTTCTTTACATGTCGATTACACTCAAATATTGTCAAACACTGGTCTGACATACTGGCACGTATGGTCCTGGCTACATACTGATGTAGCCCCTTGCACAGCTCCAACATTCATCATCATCAGCCTACAGCAGTCCACTGCTGGACATAGGCCTCTTCAATCGCACCCCACTTAAGAGGGAACATGGCCTGCGAGGAATTTGAAAAATAGGTACTTGAAGAAATTATTTCCGTTGTGCTGCGTCAAGCCTGCCCCCGTAGAGTGCGATAGGCAGCTGCAGCTCAGACCGATTATATCACAAAATTTTTGACGAGGCGACGTTTCGTAATCCACTTTTTTTTCCTTGAAAACTGAGCCGATTCAATTATTTTTGACAATAAAATTTTAAGAAAGAGTCTGTCTAGGTTTCTGTCTATTTATTTTATGCTATTTTTTTTTAGAATTGGTCTGGTACTGCTCGAGCAGTACCAAACCAATGCCCGCATGCACGGCCTTAAAAATTGGGCATTTTTTGTCAATTTTGGAGGGTCATATTTTATTTACTGAAAAAAAAAAGGAAATAACAGAAACTTGTCTACAGTAAACCTTGATTTAATTAAAAAATAAAATGATGGCTCCAGAAGCATTTTTCAAGAAGAATATTGGGGAATTCGTCCATTTCGTCAAAATTTGTTTGGAGAAATCGCAGCCCATGTCTTCCTTAACTCTCGGAACTCTCATCCAGTTGCTACCAGCCACCCTGCGCAGATCGTCACTCCACCGAGCCTGAGGGCGACCCACAAACACGTCTAGCCCAACGGTCATCTGTTATACGGGTAATATGGCTGGCCCATCGCTCTAACATTTGTTTCGTTTAAATCCTGGAAGATGCAGGTGGTTATGCAGGATGAAGAGGAAACGAGGTGGGACATAATCCTGCATTTGCCTCACTCAATTACTTGAACTAAGAAATATAAAACTTTAGAAACAAAGCGTTTTGTTTTGTAATGTTCTAATTAGGTAATACGAGCTTAATCTGTAAAGGAAACTACATACCATAACATAACATCACGCCTTGTAATCCCCGAAGAGTTGGACAGAGATGTACCTAACAGTACATCAACATTTCGCTAGTTATACGAGTATGTAAGTCCCATGTAATAGGGGGCGATCCTATTGCCATCAACCGAACGCAAATCCAGGCTCCGTCCCTGCTACTGAGAAATTCCTGATGGAAAAATCCAATAACACTTTGCTCAACCCGTGAATCGACCGGGACCTCATGATCAGCAGTCGCGCTTGCGATCACTAGACCAACGAGGAATATACAGAAAAATAGTAGGAAATATCATGGTATATCATTTATTTTAATTATTTATTTGTAGGGGCTTTTACGAATAGCGTAGTCCCATCGTATCCTAAACAATAATACTTTTCACAGTATGTGGGCCATAAAAAAAAAACCTTTCGCATCATAGCCATTTGATTGGGATATAACATGCCTACATCAGTTCTGCTCAAATTCAGGGACCTTACTAAATTATTTCTACTGGACTCATATTGGACTCATTCCATCAATAAATGGTGTCATGATGACTACATTTATTGATGGAATGTGTCACATAAATGTGTAACATAATAATTCACAACAAAACTCTGGCTCCAGACAATATAAAACGCAGAACCACAGAAACCTACATCATCATCTTCCTGCCCTTGCCCCATGTTACTTGGGGTCGGCGCAACACGTTTTTTTCTTCCAATCTCCTCTGTCAACCGTCACGCTATCATTTACACCTTTCACCTTCATATCATTCCTCACACAATCCATCCATCGTTTCTTTGGTCTTCCTCTCCCTCTCCATTCATCCACGTTTATATTCATCACTCTTTTAGTCACATGCGATTCGTCCCTCCTCATCACATGCCCATACCAAGACAGTCGATTCCCTTTTAGCTTTTCTGTAACTGGCGCAACTTTTAAGCTTCCTCTAATATACTCGTTCCTTACCTTATCCATTCTTGTCACACCACACATCCACCTCAACATTCTCATCTCCGCTAAATGCAATCTTTTTTCATCCATCTTCTTCACAGCCCAGCATTCTGATCCATACAGTACGACAGTTCTAATCACGGATTTGTATATTATATATACCACAGAAACCTACATCATCAAACAAAATTCCGTTATCTCGTGATAAGAACTTTCATAAAAGCGTATTACACTTACTTAATGAACGTTATCAGTGGTATCTTATCAACGACACAGTGGGTATGGTCGGGTATTATTAGAACCTAACCCAGCTGAGAGTTCGATTATTGCACAGAACCAAACATAACATCACGCCTGTAATCCTGGTATGGTTAGGCACGGGTGTACTTAGTAGTACACCCATATATCGTTAGTTAGGTCAGTCTCATATTATTGGGGGCGAGCATATTGCCATCAACCGTGCGAGACTCAGGGCTGCTACTGAGTAATTCTTAATGAAAACACCCAAAATCACTTCCCCTGAGAATTGAATCCAGGACCTCATGCTCAGTAGTACCGTTTACGATCACTAGGCCAATAAGGAAATCTGTCGTAATTATGATTGTATCCGCGGTAATTTACTTGGAAAAACAAATGAGTTCGCTTTCGAATTGTGTGCGCTCACTTGAGTGAGGTTCCTAGTGAACTTTGCAGAATAGCACAACTACTCAACTTACTGTCCAACTTACCGCAGTGTCTCAAGACGAAAGTCCCAGTCACCAGTGTGTGTTGCCAGTGATTACATACGGGACCGAAACGTGGTCGCTCACAATGGGCCTCATCAGAAGGCTTAAAGTCACCCAAAGGGCAATGGAGAGGGCTATGCTCTGAGTTTCCTTGCGTGATCAAATCAGAAATGAGGAAATCCGTAAGAGAACCAAGGTTACCGATGTAGCCCGAAGAATAGCCTAACTTAATTGGCAGTGGGCAGGGCACATTGCTCGCAGAACGGATGGCCGATGAGGCCGGAAAGTTCTGGAGTGGCGACCGCGAACTGGAAGACGTTGCGTTTAAAGGCCTCCCACTAGGTGGACCGATGTCCTGGTGAAGGTTGCAGGGGTCCGCTGGATGCGAGACTCACGGGACCGGTCAATGTGGCAACACTTGGGGAAGGCCTATGTGTAGACGTCTTTCGGCTGAAATGATGATGATTGTATTGTATTGTATTGTATAACGGGCTGGTGTCCGCAACTCCACGTCAAAGCGCGTATTTTGCGTGCGGGTGGGAAATCTATTCGATCCACCCTAACTCCCCGAGAAAGGCCAGCAGCGCCTTGGTGTTGCTGACAATCTCGCGGAGAGTACCTGGGGTACCGAAGTACTTTGCCCTGTATGTTGCAACCACTGGGCAATGTTGAAGCACGTGGGCTGCTGTTTCGTCTTCCTCCATGCAGGCTCGGCACAGGGGGCTGTCTGTGACTCCTATGACAAAGAGGTGTTTATTAAAAGAGCCGTGTCCAGTGATGGCGGCTGTAAGCGTGCGCAGCTGTAGTTTGGACAGCCTAAGCGCTCGTTTGGTGAGGCGGCCATCGATAGTAGGAAGTGCTTCCTTGGCCTGCCTGCACTCGCCATGGTCCAGCCACAGCTTGTGGTGTTGTTCGCTGGTTCGTTTCCTTACCAGTGTGCGTAGGTACCCGAAGGGGAGTGGCACAATGGGTTCGGGACCCACTGCTGCCATGCTCGATCCCCTTCTAGCGAGTTCGTCCGCTGCATCATTGCCTCGGGAATAGCTGTGTCCTTGATGATGATGATGATGACTATGTACTTAGTAGTACACCCATATTTCGTTACTTAGGTAAGTCTCATATTATAGGGAGCGAGCCTATGGCCATCAACCGGGCATAGAAACAGACTCAGTAATGGAAACACCCAAAATCACTTCCCCGACCAGGGAATCGACTTCAGGACCTCATGCTCAGTAGCAGCGGCGGAGCTTCCATACAACTCGATTCCAACCGGATTCCCTTTGAAAAATGGTACAGTCAGTATTGTATAGACAATTAATATAATCAAACTCAAAAGTATTTATTTCAATTAGACCATAACAGGTACTTTTGAATGTCAGAAAAACAAAGTAAGCGAAGCTATAGTCCCAGACACAAGGCACAATAATTTGTGAAAGTACTGTAGTTGCCCATTCCAAAGGGTAGATCTCTATGGATAAGAATTGGCAAGAAACTTCATGGACAATCACATTACAGATATGTACTCCGGCTTTCCTTCTACAAAAATTGACCCTTCGCTACTGCTCAGTAGTACTGTTTACGATCACAAGGCCTTTAAGGCAATGCCTGCCGGGGCTGCGGGACTGTTCGAAAGAGATACCGTGGCCCTGGAACACAAAGGGCAAAGAAGGAACATGGATGGGTTTTAGTCAGTACAAGTCTGACACTCCCTTCCGCTCCGCCCAGAGTGTGGGGGTCATTTGATGATTTCCCATAGGGAAAAAAAAAAAAAAAAAAGGCCTTTAAGGCAGTCTGTCGTTATTATGAATCCGCGATGATTTACTTTTACAACAAATGAGTTCACTTTCGAATTGTGTGCGCTCACTTGAGTGAGGTTCCAAGTGAACTTTACAGAATAGCACAACTACTCGCGCTGGCAATTTTTTCGTAGTAGGTATATTGTTTTATTTTTTTGGTGCAAGTCTTTTTTTTAACGTAAACGTTGTTGACCCACACTTTTCTTCTGTATCGGGGGTGCATTTACAAACATTTAAACTTACATACACAATCAGGCAGACCCGGAACAACTTCCTGTAGGCCATACAAATATTTGTTCCATGCGGGAATCGAACCCGCGAACCGCAGCACAGCAGCCAATCGCTCAGTCACTGCGCCAACCTTGCCGTCAATCATCTACTCCTTTGGGAAACAATTTTCAACAATTTTCATCGTTTCCTCGCGCCGTAATTTGGCGAACCTAGCTCGAAAGTGGTCTGACACTAATTGCTAGATCGATTAACGAGCTGTCATGTTAGAATTCAATTATCTAGATAATTGACACAAGTGAGTGACCTCGCGGAGCAAAATTCATGAAGTGGACTTTAGTGGTGACATGCTTTGAAGGACTTAATATCACGCTAGTACTCCCCGTACGGCTATCAGAATACTATCAGTTTAGCATATTGAACGGCGAAGATTTCTCACAATCAGCAGAGGGGGAAAATTTTCAAAAAAATATAAAAATTTGGTTTCTCCAAAACAACCCAGTTTGGACCTCAAATTCTTCTTCTTAGTCGTTCTTTCTTGACAGAGTGGCCGTGGTCATGGTGGGCCGCCCACGACTGCGGTCGCTGCCTTCGCGATCCTTTTCCACCAGTCTCTATTGGCCGCCTGGCGACCACATGCTGCCAGAGGGATCTTGGTGACTGATTTGATGAAATCTGTCCATCGTGTAGGTGATCGCCCAAGTGGTCTCGAGCCTTCGACTCTGCCCTGAATCACCAAACGCTCCATGTAATCATTGTTGCAGGTAATGTGTTCAAAGAATCTAAGGATTCGTAACCGGATGCAGATGTTTACCAGTATTTTACATGGATCGACTAACTATCTGGCCTCTACAGGTCAGTTTCTGGGTAGTACGATACCCTTTGGTTAGACTGATTGTCGGATTTTCATGGCACAATTACCTGTAGCCATTGTTAATGGTTTCAATTTTTTTAAATTGCTTGCAAGCCAATAATATTGGGTGTAATAATACCCTTAACGAAACCGAAAGTGACTTGTTCTCCCCGTCATTGCGATAATATTTTTGCTCTTCAACATACCTGGGAACCTTCTAGTTACGGAGATATTGGAGGTTAAAATTCCAACTTTTTCACAAGTTGTTTTTTGAAAACAAGTTTTTAATTTTACGACTTTACTTTAAAAACCTCCACGGCCCCCGTACTATTCAATGCATCCATCAGCACAATGTTTTGAGTGCGTGACATTGCGTCCTACCGTAAAACGTAATTCTTCACCCCAAAAAAAAAAGTCGTTTCCCAGCAATAATTTTTGCCTAGATTTATGTACAGAATGTTTGGTTGACGGTTTCATTAAGGGTCCGTTTACACCTTGTATAGTCCAATACTACTTTGTCTACCTGGGAATCGAACCAGCAATTATGTTTGCGTAGATTTATGTACAGAATGCTTAGTTGATGGTTTCGTGAAGGCTCCATTTACACCTTGTATAGTCCAATACTACTTTGCCTACCTGGGAATCGAACCCAGCACCTCATGCTCAACAGTCACTCTTACAATTTTGTAGTAATTTATTCACAAGAGCTTGTGCTTTAGAAACACGATCCTTAAGAAAACCTTTATTGTTTTACCGCGATAACTTGTAACTTGTAAGATTCTTTAAACAATTTACGAAGTTATGAAAGCACTTGAAATACTTAGTGAAGTTACTAAGATAAAGGGCACGCTACCATAGTGGCGATAAGTCCCCTCTTTGAGGAGTGGCTAGAGAGGCGCCACGGCGCCCTCACCTACCGCCTGACGCAGATCCTCACCGGACACGGTTGTTTCGGGAGGTTCCTGCACCGAATCGGGCGGGAGGAAACGCCCGGGTGTTTCCACTGCGAGGATCGTCCGGAGGACACGGTGGAGCACACCGTAGAGGTCTGCCCTGCTTGGGCGGAGCACCGCCGTGTCCTTGTAGTGGCGATTGGCGGCGGCGATCTCTCGCGTCCGGCCCTGGTTCAAGCCATGGTCCGGAGCGAGAGGGAATGGGAAGCCGTCACCACCTTCTGTGAAGCTGTCATGCTAGTGAAGGAGGTGGCGGGACGTGAGAGGGAAAGAACCTCACGTCCCAGCCGCCGCGGGAGACGCCCTGGGCGTCGGAGGTCACGTGGTGGCTCCCGGCCACCGTAGGCGCGGGCCTGTGGACGGCGAGTTATGGGCTAGCTCGCCGTCCGGCCGTCTTATGACGACAGGCCGTGTCGACGGCGCGTTCGTGTTCCACGCGCGCCTCAAAGAGATGTCAGCAACCGAGTAGGGGTCCCCATGGGCCGATGCCTGCCAGAGCTGCGGGACTGTTCGAAAGAGACACCGTGGCCCTGGAACACAAAGGGCAAAGAAGGAACATGGATGGGTTTTAGTCAGTACAAGTCTGACACTCCCTTCCGCTCCGCCCAGAGTGGAGGGGGTCATTTGATGATTTCCCATCCAAAAAAAAAAGTTACTAAGATAAAGTGAAACTTAATTTTATGTTTGAAAAATATTCTGTAAACTATTTGGAATGGTTGTAGCGGCACTACAAGTACTACAGCGATCATCATCATCGTCCTCTTGCCCTTATCCCAATTCATTTGGGGTCGGCGCAGCATGTCTTCTTCTTCCATACTTCTCTATTACTAGTCAGCTCATTAGACACCTCCTTTCGTGCCATATCATTCTTCACACAGTCCATCCATCGTTTCTTTGGTCTTCCTCTACTCTTATACCCATCCACAGTTATATTCAAAACTTTCCTCACGACATTTTCCTCATTCCTCCGTATCACATGCCACAAATGAAGAACTTCCATCAAATTCCTAAATCGCGCAGTTAAAGTTATCCGCGACTTAAGACTATACAACATTATTTTTAGTATATGCGAAACCTGAATATACTTTGTTCAGAATAAGTAACTGAATCGATTCCAATCATTTTTAAGCCATGTTATTATTTTTTTCCCAAAAATATTTAAAAAGGCTACAAGTTGGACCCCGAGCGATACTGAGTACCTATCGCAATTATTTAGGTACCTACTGCCAAATTATTATTATCAATGTGCTCAAGACGACGCTGGAGGCGCGTGCGCGGGCCTGTTCGTCATACCCCCAAAAGTTATTATTGTTCATGAAAATTTAAAACTTGCTACCAAGTCTTGATTTATAAAGGTGTTTCTTATCCGTTCGTCTTCATAAGAAACTAAGAGTTAGAAGGAATGGCAAAGAATTTTTCCAGGAGCAGTGGTGGCCTAGGACGTGACGGCCTTGACTTTTTTTCAGTAAGTTTGCTTGCATTTGGCAACAACTCGCCTGATGTGAAGCGATGACGCGGCCTAGGGTAGAGCACGCTTGTCTAGAAGAAACCGATTCGCTCGAACTTTGAAGCGATCTAGATTATAATGATCGGAAAACAGAAGACACAGCATGATGCACGGAACATTATGTATTTATATAAGTATATATTAATATTTACTAATATGTATATTTATATAGTATTATAAGTTAAGTTAGTTAAAGCACATATTATACACATTATTCTCTTCCCTTTTACACACTATCGTCTACATTTCTTTTTAATTTCTTCTTTTTGCGGGTCTGCTGGCAGATATTTCTTTTGAAATAAGCAGTATCTTTGTACTCATATACAACATGTAACATAATTAACGCACACCCTCAGACACCCCAATTAGTATATTATGTTATAATCATAATACATATACTGAATTTTTAGTTAAACATATATGAGCATTGATTATTGATTGATTTAGTTATACTAATTCCGGAAGAATGTTGTGGTCACAGTACAAATCCACGAACGCAGACAGTCGCACACGTAGGTATGAGGGTCTTGTTAGCCTAGTAGGTATTCGCTCGCGTTCAAAACGAGTTAACGAGTTTTTACTGTAATTTACGTAGTTTTAATTATTTTTGGGAAAAAAAAAATACCTATAATAAAAATTATAGAAATCGATTCAGTAAACGATTCTGAACAAACTAATTTCAGGATGTGCGTTAATTATGTTACATGTTGTATTATAATGTTATTTTCCTGTATTGTCTTCTGTGTGTGCATAAATAGTTAAATAAATAAATAAGACGGCAGTAATTTCAACAGACTGGCGGTTCGCATAATAAATGTGGAAGCATAGCGCTTTGTTCGGGTCCGTGGAACTTCAACCATATAACAGTGACGCTTCGGCGTATCTCTGTTCGTCCGATGATAGGTTGTGACTTCGAACCCAGGCCGGCGAGATATTTGAGGGAATTATTTCAATACCATTGCTCTCAATTTAGAGGAGCTCCTGGCTAAATAATAACAGCCGCTTGGGTCGATTTTTAGGTTAAGCCGTGCTTGCCTAGGTTGGTCTGTGGATGGGTGAAAAGCCATTACATACCGAGTTTCCTCCGTGCCTCGGAAAGCACCATAAGCCGCTGGTCCCGGCTGTCTTTACCAGTCGTTACAGGTAGTTAGTGGCCCAAAAAGTCTGACAACTAGTCTTACCTAGGGGTATCGTATTACCTAGTACTAACTGGGTTGTGGAGGTCGGATAGGCAGTCGCTTCATGTAAAATATTGGTACCTATTCAGCTGCGTTCAGTTAGACTGGAAGCCGACACCAACATAGTTGAGAAAAGGCTAGCCTTTTCATCATCATTTCAGCCTAGGCTGATGATGATGATGAAATAGGTTTGATGTAATTTGTCGATTTCTAGTTCGGGTTTTTTTTCTCGTTATCATTTTTAAACTTACATCTCTCGCTAAGTCCGAGAGGAAGCCGGTGTCCCAGCGGTGGGAACATTAAAGGCTTATTATGCTAAAGAACTTTTCAAGTACAAAATAACTTTTACACAATATTTATTCACCCAATTCCTTTTCAATTTCAAAAAACAAAACTCGCTCAACCATTTTTCCCAAATGTTGCCAACTTAAAAATAAGTTGCGCCGAAAAACTTTTTAACTGGCAACCCCAAGACGATCAAAGTTTGTGGCCCACAATTTTCGTTTGTGGCAACTTTCGCACATTGCCTATCTTCTCTGGGAGGTCGTTAGGATAATTTATGATGTTCCCGTTTGAATTAAAAGCGTTCAAATAATTTTGAACGCATTTAATTCATCATTCAATCATTATTTCAGTGTACAGATGCCAACACATCAAGCTACTACAATCTGTCAAATTTCTTTAATATGTTTCAACTTTATCACTAAAGTATTGGGTTCAAGGTTGATTGGGAAAATTTACAGTTTCGGGTAACTTGATGTCATGCGCTGATCGGAAACAATTTTAATTATAATAATTTGTTAAAGTAAGCATTTTTCCGATAGCTCTGCGGGACTGTTCAAAAGAGATACCGCGACTCTAGAACACAAAGGGCAAAGAAGGAACATGGATGGGTTTTAGTCAGTACAAGTCTGACACTCCCATCCGCTCCAAAAAAAAAAAACATTTTTCTTAAAGATTTAAGCCTGGTTTCCTAAACCCGGTAATGCAATCTGAGGTCTGGAACTGGTAATCCCACATTTTGCCAATAAGTATAAGTACCCATGAAATGAGCGGGGGGGGCTTATTAATCAACCAGGCACAAATTGAAACTCTGGGCTGCTTTTGAGGAATATCTGATGGAAAGCCCAATAGGTACACACCGTACACATGGCCTGTCTACGCATCTACATACCCATCACTCAACCGAACTCGGGGAGCAACTTACTCGAGGGGGCCGGGGAGCGTGGGCGGATCACAGAGCCACCGGCCGCCTCGCATCGACGGCGGCACACGACACCACTTGACCAGTCGACCGCGAGCGCGTTGCCTAATTACGCCACGTGTACCTTTATCTCTGTAAAATCTCATCAAAATCTCATCAAAATATATGTTTCAACTAAGTAACCAAATAAAAATCGGCATTGAAGAGCTTCCAAGTCAAAAACATGGCCCGACCTGGGAATCGAACCCAAGGCCTCAGCAGTGCTGCGGGACTGTTCGAAAGAGATACCGTGGCCCTGGCACACAAAGGGCAAAGAAGGAACATGGATGGGTTTTAGTCAATACAAGTCTGACACTCCCCTCCGCTCCGCCCAGAGCTGAGATGATTTCCTATCCGAAAAGTCTCAGCAGTAGCGCTTGCATTCTTTGGACTGGTTTTCACTGACTGTTTTTTTTTTTTTTTTTTTTTTTTTTTTTTTTTTTTTTTTTTTTTTTAGGGATTCCGTACTCCAAGGGTAACCAACGGGAGGGTGCGTTGTCAGAATTCCTCCTCGTGTGCCTGATGGCTGCCGGTCCCTCTCGATACGTCTGGAGGGAATAGCAGCTGCTGGGCCGGTGCACCCTGGGCGTGGGCAGTATCCTTCCCCGAGGAATGGGAAGAGAAGGACACAGTCCTTCACTGTCCCCGTCGATATCGTAATCCCTCCGTCGAAGTGTCGTGGAACACGTCTCGCGGCTTCGATTGGGACCGAGGGTCTTGGCTTAACCGCCCGGATCACGAGGTAGAAAACCTCTATAAAAAGTTACCCCGAATCTCAAGCGGCGGCGCACCGCGAGGAGATGTATGGCTGACGGGTTCCTATGGAAAATCAGTCGCTAGTGCGAACCACTGCCGGGCCTGGCTATGGCTTATCTGGGCACAGGGGGCACTGCCCAGATGGACTTTTTATTTCCCCCATACTCGTGGGAACAGTATGGAAAATGACAATACCCAAAATACGGCCGATAACGGCGAAGGAAGGAAGGAGAGGGATGCGGGGTCGGAGTCCGGCGCCGCATCCAGCGACGTGAGCGCGGGAGGCTCAGAGAGCTCCCGGCGCGGGAGGCCCGGGGCTGCTGCGGGGAACAGGGAGTTCCTGCGCAAGCGATCCAGGCCGGTAGGCGACCGAGAGTCGTCGTCAGAGGGGGAGCTGGCTTCGGCTCGCAAGATCCCCACCAGCAAGCGTGGCGGGATCCGCGGCAAGGGGAGAGGCCTCTCTGTCACCGAGAGGTCGGCGCGGCTTGCCGAGGAGGGGCGCCACCCGGGGATGGCCGGTCACGGTCACGGGGTGGATCGTTCGGGCTCCTCTGGTGACGAGGCGGTCGCAGACGGCGGCTCAGATGCGGAGCGTAAGGCCGAGTTTGCGAAGGAGGTGGAGGTGGCGCTGAGGGCTCTGTCTTACAAGCAGAAGCCCTCTACTAGACAAAGGGCCATACCTGCAGCGGCCGCCTCCATCATAGCGGCAGCGAAGGCCAGATATGCGGGGCCTCCACCAGACGAAGTTGCCAAACTGCGGGCGGAGGTCGCTCGCCTGACGGCTGCTACGGAGCTTCTCCAAGAGGAGAACAAGAAGCTCCGAGCAGACCTGGCCGGTCTGCGCGAGTCCGGCTCTCGCAAGGCGCCCCAAAATGGGGGCCAGCAGCGACCAAGTCAGCCCGTGCCGGTGGAGAACCAGGTTCTGAACCTGGTTCAGCAGGAGCTGGCTGCCTTTCAGGCGCGGTTCTCCGTTCTGGAGGGCATTGTCCTGCGCCCCCCCCTGGCGGCAAACAAGGCGGCCACATATGCGGCTGCTGCGGCCTCCGCACCGGGGCCGTCCAGCCAGCGATCCGGCAGGGTTACGTCGGCCCCCGAAAAGCCGGCTCTGGCGAAACCAGCTCCAGTCGGGAGGGCGGCGGCCCTGAGGCAGAGCAAGGCGGTGGCCCAAAAAAAGGGCAAGGCGGCGTATGTACCGGCGCCAGCCGCGAGACAGCCGCCATCGCCACCTCCCCCGCCCACTAAGCCTTCTGTGGCCGAGCCCGGTTGGCAGGTGGCCGGAGAAAGAGCGATGGAGCGAAGGGCGGCAAAAAAGGCCAGGAAGCGGGAGCGGAAGCGCCGGCAAAAGGAGCGGAGCGTCGCGGCTGGGCTCAGCGCCCCGAAAACCGCAGCTGTAGTGATAACGCTACAGCCGGATGCGGAAAAGAGGGGCGTCACCTACCGCGACGTGCTCGCTAAAGCGAAGGCGACGGTGGATCTCAGAGAGCTCGGGATCGCCGGGGGCCTCCGGCTTAGAGTGACCGCAACAGGGGCTCGAGTGCTAGAGATCCCTGGCGAAACCCGTGGCTCGTCCGCTGACGCTCTGGCCGAAAAGCTCAGAGCGTCCCTAAATGCGGACGAGGCCCGAGTGTCCAGGCCCGTCAAATGCGTAGACCTGCGCATCCTGGGTCTGGACGACTCGGTGACCGAGGAGGAGGTGGTGGCCGCCGTCACCAGGACCGGTGGGTGTCCTGCCGAGCAGGTCAAGGCAGGCACCTTACGTCCGGATCTGTCGGGCATGCGAACCGTAACGGTAAGCTGCCCTGTGACGGCGGCGAAAGCCATAGTGGAGGGCCGAAGGCTCTTGGTGGGCTGGGTGTCAGCGCAGGTGAAGCTGCTGGAGCCCAGACCTCTGAGGTGCTTCCGCTGTCATGTAGGGCACCACGTGTCGGTCCGGTGCACCTCGGAGGTGGACCGCAGTGGCCTGTGTTTCCGCTGCGGCCAGCCCGGTCACATGGCCGCGGCCTGCTCTGCCGCACCGCACTGCGCCGCATGTGCGGCAGCTGGCAAGCCAGCCGATCACCGGGCAGGGAGCAAGGCCTGCGGTACACCCGCCAAGGCCAGCAGCAAGGGAAGGCCCTCCGCCACCACCGCCAAAACCCCCACCGTCGCCACCACCGCCAAAACCCCCACCGTCGCCACCACCGCAGCCGCCGCCACTGTTACCGCCGCTGCCGTTACTGCTGCAATTTCCGCAGCGGGGCCCTTGCAGAGGGCCCGGGAGGGGACTGAAATGGAGTGCCAGTAACGGCCCCATTGCGCCTTCTCCAGGCGAACATCAACCACTGCGCCTGTGCTCAGGATCTGTTGCTCCAGAGCATGGCGCAGTGGTCGATTAACATCGCCGTGGTCGCTGAGCCGTACTTTGTCCCGCCCAGGGATGACTGGGTGGAGGACCATAGCGGTTCGGTGACCATAATTGCGTCGGCCGCCGCCGGTACCCCGACCCTTGAGAGTGTCAGGAAGGGTCAGGGGTGCGTAGCAGCACGGTTCGGGGAGATCGTTGTAGTGGGAGTCTACTTCTCCCCGAGCCGAACTCTCGCCGAGTTCCACAACTCCCTCACGGAGTTGAGTGTCGTCACCGGAAGCCATTCCCTCCCCGTGCTTGTACTCGGGGACTTCAATGCCAAGAACTTGGCTTGGGGTTCTCGTTACACGGACGTGCGGGGTAGGATGGTGGAGGACTGGGCTCTGGAGACAGGTCTAGTCGTCCTAAATCGGGGTTCTGTCCCCACGTGCGTGCGGATGCGGGGCGAGTCGGTGGTGGACATCTCGTTCGCTAGCCCCGCTCTGTCACCGCGTGTCGTCGACTGGCGCGTCATGGAGGGGGTGGAGACCTATTCCGACCACCGGTACATCCGGTTCGACGTCTCCACTCAGACCTCAAGCGCACCGGTCCTACAGGCCCCGAGTGGTCCGCGATGGGCGCTGAAGCAGCTGGACCGGGAGCTCCTCCTGGAAGCCTCAATCGTGCAGGCCTGGGTGTCATCACCGGTCAGGCCTGCCGACATCAACAACGAGGCGGGTTGGTTCCAGGAGGCCATGTCCGAGATTTGCGACGTGGCAATGCCTCGAGTTCGGCCAGGAAGCGCCCGGCGTCAGGTGTACTGGTGGTCGCAAGAGCTGACGTCTCTGCGCAAGGCGTGCGTTGCCGCGCGGCACCTGTACGCCAGGCATCGCAGGCTCCGCATCCGCCCTCCGGATGCGGCAGCCATTGAGGCGGAGCTGTACGAGGGGTACAGAGCGGCAAAGACCGCCCTCCAAGAGGCTGTCCGGCGGGCCAAGCATTTGGCCCGCGAGGAGATGCTGGAGTCTCTGAACGGAGATCCGTGGGGGCGCCCTTACAAGATGGTGCGGGACAAACTCCGCACCCGGGCCCCCCCGCTAACGCAGAGTCTCCGGCCTGAGCTCGTGGAGGACGTGGTGAGCGTTCTGTTCCCTTCGCGAGGGGAGCATCCTCCCCCGCCTATGGCTCCGTCACCGCATGCGGTGCCGGAAGCGGACCACACCGATGACGACGATGACGTTCCCGAGGTGACTGGGGTAGACCTGAGACCCGATGGCTTGCCTGGCAAAGCCTGGGTCCTGGCCTCTGAGGCTCTCGGGCCCCGACTGGAAGGGCTCCTAAGCGCATGCTTGGAGAGAGGCCAGTTCCCGCTTCGTTGGAAGACGGGGAAGCTGGTCCTCATCCGGAAGCCAGGGCGCCCTGCGGACTCTCCGTCCGCATACCGGCCCATTGTGTTGCTCGACGAGGTGGGCAAGCTCTTTGAAAGAGTCATTGCCAACCGCCTCGCCGGACACCTTGCAGGGATGGGGCCGGATCTTGCGGAACACCAATTTGGTTTCCGCAAGGGGCGCTCGACGGTGGACGCCATCATGCGCGTGAGAGCCCTCACGACGGGGGACGCGGTGTCCCGGGGCGGGGTTGTCTTGGCGGTGTCTCTTGACATCGCCAACGCCTTCAACTCCATGCCCTGGAGCTGCATTGGGGAGGCACTCCGGTATCACGGGGTGCCGACCTACCTTCGTCGTGTGGTCGGGGACTACCTGACGGATAGGGCCGTCATCTACCCCAGTCGGAGCGGAGAATGGAACCGGCGAGAGATGTCGTGCGGTGTTCCACAGGGTTCGGTTCTGGGGCCGGCCTTGTGGAACATCGGTTACGACTGGGTGCTGCGCGCCGACCTCCCTACCGGCGTCAGTGTAGTTTGCTACGCTGACGATACGCTGGTACTGGCACAAGGGAGGTCGCACGAGGCGGCGGCCGAAAACATGACACGCGGGGTTGCGATAGTTGTGGAGAGGATCCGGCAATTGGGTCTCGAGGTGGCATTGCACAAGTCCGAGGCCATGTGTTTTCATGGGCCTCGGAATGCGCCACCGTCGGGATCCCTACTGATGGCAGGAGGGGTTTCCATCGGCGTCGGGTCGACGTTGAAGTACCTAGGACTCGTCCTCGACAGCCGGTGGAACTTCGTGGAGCACTTCCGACGTTTGGCTCCCAAACTGGAACGGACAGGGGCTGCCTTCAAGCGGCTCTTGCCCAACCTGAGGGGTCCAAACGCCTCCTGCCGGAAGCTTTACGCGGGGGTCGTGCGGTCCATGGCCCTTTACGGGGCCCCGGTGTGGGCGCGTTCTTTGAAGCGGCAAGCCGCCCACTACCTGAACGCGCTCCAAAAGGTGATAGCCATAAGGCTAATCCGGGGGTACCGCACGATCTCCGGCGAGGCGGCTAGCCTCCTTGCCGGATTGCCGCCATGGGATCTGGAGGCGATAGTCCTCGCGCGCCTGCATGAATGGCGCGCGGAAGCACTATGTCGGGGAGAAACTCCGCTGCCGCGACAAATTGCCGCTCAGCGGACAGACCTCCGGCGTGATCTCATGGCGACATGGAGAGAGCGACTGTCGCAACCCCGTGCAGGGCACGCCACCATAGTGGCGATAAGTCCCCTCTTTGAGGAGTGGCTAGAGAGGCGCCACGGCGCCCTCACCTACCGCCTGACGCAGGTCCTCACCGGACACGGTTGTTTCGGGAGGTTCCTGCATCGAATCGGGCGGGAGGAAACGCCCGGGTGTTTCCACTGCGAGGATCGTCCGGAGGACACGGTGGAACACACCGTGGAGGTCTGCCCCACTTGGGCGGAGCACCGCCGTGTCCTCACAGCGGCGATTGGCGGCGGCGATCTCTCGCGTCCGGCCTTGGTTCAAGCCATGGTCCGGAGCGAGAGGGAATGGGAAGCCGTCACCTCCTTCTGCGAAGCAGTCATGCTAGTGAAGGAGGTGGCAGGACGTGAGAGGGAAAGAACCTCACGTCCCAGCCGCCGCGGGAGACGCCCTGGGCGTCGGGGGTCACGTGGTGGTTTCCGACCACCGTAGGCGCTGGCCTGTGGACGGCGAGTTATGGGCTAGCTCGCCGTCCGGCCGTCTTATGACGACGGGCCGTGTCGACGGCGCGTTCGTGTTCCACGCGCGCCTCAAAGAGATGTCAGCAATCAAGTAGGGGTCCGCATGGGCCAACGCCTGCCGGGGCTGCGGGACTGTTCGAAAGAGATACCGTGGCCCTGGAACATAACGGGCAAAGAAGGAACATGGATGGGTTTTAGTCAGTACAAGTCTGACACTCCCCTCCGCTCCGCCCAGAGTGGGGGGGGTCATTTGATGATTTCCCATCCGGAAAAAAAAAAAAAAAAAAAAAGGGTAACCAACGGGACCCTCTTACTAAGCCTCCGATGTCCGTGTCCTTCCATCTATCTGTCAGCGGGTAGTATCTCATGATCCGTAATACGTAGACAGTTGAAATTTTCACAGGAGGTGTATTTCTGTTGCGGCTATAACAATTAATAATAAAAAAAATAAAACATTAAAGAGGGTACGGTACCCTTCATTTGTGAGTACGACTCGCACCTGGCCTGTATTATTTTTACCAATTGCGAGTGCTTACCTAGTTGCAAAGTCCTTCACTAAGTCTATTATAATATTGAACCGAAATACGTACCATAAAATATACAAGTGTTACAGGGCTACAACAAAGGTTCAGTTCACTAAACAAAACTGTTTCGACCCTCATTAACAATTGTTTTCTAATATTTCCGGTAACCCTACTAAGGTAGCGAAGAACGGCAGTCGTTTCATGTGAAATACTGATAGTTGGTCGCTTCAGGTTAGTTGGGGAACCGACCAAACAGATAAGTTTGTAGAAGTATAGGGTTAGGTTTATGTGGGTCTACAAAAATTAACATTGGACAAAAAAAGGTCATTACCACTGCTTAGTCTTTTCCCAAACTATGTAGATGCAACTGAATACCAGTATTTAAATAAAGACACTGCTTATATAGCCTCCAGAACCCAGCTACTGGGGAATACCGATACCCCTTTTTTTTTTTTTTTTTTGGATGGGAAATCATCAAATGACCCCCCCCACTCTGGGCGGAGCGGAAGGGAGTGTCAGACTTGTACTGACTAAAACCCATCCATGTTCCTTCTTTGCCCTTTGTGTTCCAGGGCCACGGTGTCTCTTTCGAACAGTCCCGCAGCTCTGGCAGGCATCGGCCCATGCGGACCCCTACTCGGTTGCTGACATCTCTTTGAGGCGCGCGTGGAACACGAACGCGCCGTCGACACGGCCTGTCGTCATAAGACGGCCGGACGGCGAGCTAGCCCATAACTCGCCGTCCACAGGCCCGCGCCTACGGTGGCCGGGAGCCACCACGTGACCCCCGACGCCCAGGGCGTCTCCCGCGGCGGCTGGGACGTGAGGTTCTTTCCCTCTCACGTCCCGCCACCTCCTTCACTAGCATGACTGCTTCACAGAAGGTGGTGACGGCTTCCCATTCCCTCTCGCTCCGGACCATGGCTTGAACCAGGGCCGGACGCGAGAGATCGCCGCCGCCAAATACCGATACCCCTTGTTACGACTGATTGTCAGACTTTCGGGGCTCAAAAAAAGATCGAAGATCTACAAATAACAGCCGGGAGCAACTGCTTTATATGCTTTTCGAGGCACGTGTTGATGGTCACCCATCCACGGACCGAACCGGAGGTGATCGGGGCTCACCTCCGGTTTTTATCTTGTCATGTAAAATACTGATAGTGGACCGCTTCTGGTTACATAGGAAACCGATCCATGTTAGAAGTAAAGTGTTAGATTTATTTTGGGTTTCAAAAGTTCATGCGTGGGTTGTGGTCGAACAAAACACGTTAATTTTGCATGACGCAATAAGTTGGTTCGTATCATCATCTGCGTAGCCTTTTCCCAACTATGTTGAGGTCGGCTTCCAGTCTAACCGGATGCAGCTGAATACCAGTATTTTACATGGAGCGATTGCCTATCTGACCTCCACAACCCAGTTAGTACTGGGTAATACGATACCCCTTGGTAAGACTGGTTGTCAGACTTTTTGGGCCACTGACTATCTAACGACTGTCAAAGATCTACAAATGACACCCGGGACCAACGGCTTAACGTGCTTTCCGAGGCACGGAGGAAATTCGGTATGTAATGGGTGGTCACCCATCCACAGACCAACCTAGGCAAGCACGGCTTAACCTAAAGATCGATCCGAGCGTCTGTTATTACTTAGCCACGAGCTCCTCCAATCAACAATCACAATCAGTATCATCCATAAATGTCGGATTATCAGGATTTATTCCTTTAGGCTCGTACATCATGTGGGCAGAAGATGGGGATTCGTGCAATGAAAATACGCTGGGTGCGATACATCGTTTCTATTAAACCCGATTCATTGTATCCCGTGTAATAACACAGGGCACAATGAATCGGGTACAGTTCCGGGACGTCTCGACTTCGCTGCGATCAGACGCTGAATTTCATGCTTGCCTCGAGCTGTAAACATCACAGCTCTGTAGAAGCACGCTGTGGTGTGAGTAGACTTGTAAGTAGGTCGCGCGATGTCACCACTGGCGTACTTGCGAATCATTTTATATCCCTACCAATGACCGGATCCGACACATAGTTATGAATAAATTCTTAACACTATTAAAATATTATATGTGAAACGAGTATATTTTTATTTTAAAATCGACGTATTTACGTTCCGTTTACATCTGGCGCTCGTGCTAGGGTGTCTTTTTGCTAAACCTAAGTCGTCTGCGTTTTTTCATTTGTCTTTCTATACTACTACTTAGAAAAATCCGTGAGGCAGCGGGCTTGTTCTAGAGTAAAAAATTAAGATATGAGACAACAATAAACCCGCACTGGGCCCGTGTGATGCTTTATGGCTCACTTTAAGTCACAGAGAGATGTCCCAGCAGTGGGATAGGCTGATTATGATAGTATTACTAATACATTTTCCCATGCACATAAAAATTCAACAGAATCAATATCCCCACTCACCCTAGATTTTAATCTTCATAGAGAATTTTCCGCTGAAATTTGTAAAATTGAAGAAATTTTAGATTAATTTCAAGTAGTTCACTTTTTACGTTTTTCGTTTCAGAGAATTTTCATCTCAGTATTACGAAGTATTAAGAGTAATAATCCTACAAGTTAGATCCTCGTTTCTGAGAAAAAATCACTTAATGACTAATGGAGTTGGAAAATTGATATCCATTTCTTGGAATGAACTTGAATATTATTAAGATTAAAACGGTGGAGGGAGGCTAAAAGTGTTATATGAGTTTTTTGGTAGGAATTTTGTAGCTTTGAGTTTAGATTTGTTCCCGAGTGATGGCAATAGGTTTGGTAACCTGTAGATGGGACTCAAAACTTACCTGGAGTTATAGAAGTTACTATAATGGGTGTGAAAATACCGTTAACTAACCGAAACGCACTTTTGTTCTCCCCGTCATTGTGTTAATTTTTTTGCTCTACACCATACCTTCTAGTTACGGAGATATTGGGGGTCAAGGTTTCAACTTTTTAATAAGGTTTTAATGTTATATATTTACTTTAAATATCTCCACAACCTCCGTAGTATTCAATGCATCCATCAGCACAATGTTTTTTTGTAACACGTGATTTTTCACCCCAAAAAAAGTCGTTTCCCAGCAATCATTTTTGCGTAGAGTTAGTTACTTATTGAATACTTGGTTGACGGCTTCGTAAAGGGTTCGTTTACAGCCTGTATACAAGTCTGCCTAACTCTTCAGAGAAATAGAGGTGTGATGTTAAGTTATGAACTAAAGGTAATATTTAAATAAAGTTCAAATTATGTCTTGCTGTAAAATCACGTTCGAATTTCGAACGGTGCCTCGTTGTGAATCCGCGATGATTTACTTTAAAAACAAATGAGTTCACTTTCGCATTGTGTGAGTTCACTCACTTGAGTGAGGTTCCAAGTGAACTTTACATAAATTTCTTAACAAAGGTATTAATAAAAACAAAACCATACTTCAATTATATTTAATTGTAACGAATTATCCAGTTTCCCTATGCTATTATTTACCATTAATTAATAAATTACAGAGCGAATATTTTAGCGTATAATTTAATAACCCCTCGACATTCTTTGCGAGTCGAATAAATCACAAAGACGTATGGTGATTAAAACCTGTGTGGAATAATAATTATGTGAAAAGAATAGCTAAAATTAGTAGTAATATAACTATTATAATATATATTACATTTTGTAAGACCGACGCTTAAGTATTATAGCAAACTATCGTATGCCTGCGGCTTCGCCCGTGTAGAGTACGATACTCGGGATTGTACCACGGGATCGTATTACCGGGATAAACATGATCCTATCTGTTAATCCAGGTTATAAGCTATCTTCTGTGCTAAATTTAATCCAAATTTGTTCAGTAATTTTAGCGTGAAAGAGTAAGAAACAAACATCCATCCATCCTCACAAAATTTGCTATGCGATTGCGCGACTGCTAAGCAAAAGGTTCTGGATTCGTCCAAGTCCATAACCCAGTTAGTACTGGGTAATACGATACCCCTTGATAAAACTGGTTGTTAGACTTTCGGTCTACTGACTACCTGTAACGACTGTCCAATATCTACAAATGACAGCCTGGACCAACACCTTAACGTGCTTTCTGAGGCACGGAGGAAACTCGGTATGTAATGGGTGGTCACCAATCCACGGACCAACCTAGGCAAGCGTGGCTTAACCTGAAGAACGACCCGAGCGGCTGTTATTATTAAGCCACGAGCTCCTTAGCGACCGTAGACTTCAACTGTGCTCACTAATGTGTCTAGCATGGAGATCAATGATTCAGACAATAAACTTTATGTCATCTCTTTTCACAAGTCTTATAAAATCTAGTTCAGATCACTATCCAGTTGTAGACGTATTCGGCCTCGTATGAATAAATAAAAAGACTTCAGCACTATTTCTTAGTCTTTGGAAATAGATTTGGGATTTTTCACGACACGTTCAGACTTCTTCTTGAATATATTATACCTTTCACTTCGGACTCTCTCTGGGGACAACTGAATAAAAAATTTGACACGACTGCGTTTTTAGAGCTCCGTAGGGTTAGATAGCTTTTAGTTAAGTTGTATTCCATCTGTTTATAACATTAAAAAAAAATATATGATACAGCTAAAAGCCGAAGTAAGGTTACACCTAGTTCTAGCCGGCTAAACCTAGGTGCAGCCAGTTACAGTTGTGTATCCTTTTTCTTGCTAGGACTCACCGACCAAATGGATTAGGTTAGGTTAGGTTCGAACTGTCACCAAACGCGCGCGAGCCGAGCGAACGCAGCGAGCGGTGCCGCGGCAGCGGCCGGCGAGCGCTACATCCAAATTGGTTGCATATTCTAACCGAAGATAAGTAGGATACATCTAAATTTAAACCGGCTGCACCTACTTGTATCCGGCTAAAACTAGGTGTAGGCGCACTTCGGCTATTAGCCGTAACAAATACACTAAAAAAAATGAGTAGAATGAGTGATGTAGCGTTATTCTGTATAATTCACTTGGTAGCTCACTCAAGTGAATGCACAACATCAATCCAACATCTTGAAAGGAACAACATCAGCAGTGTGTCCCTCTCGCGCTAAGTTTCACTGTTTATTAATCTTGTCTCAAACATGGACCACAAGTAACACCATAAACCGGCTTTTGCAACAATTGGTTTTTAAAACCTGTGTACACTACAAGCCTGCCACACTATTCCCAAACCACTGCAACTCCTGAAAGCCAGAATCAACAGTGGCGATAACCAGAAAAGCTCTGCAACAATGAAGCTCTACGAATTTCCAGAGAAAAAATTAACTGTCTTGGTCCCGCAACGAAATTAATCAGTAAAGAATAGCTCCATGACCCCTGCACCATTCAATGCATCCACCACTTTTTTATTGCGTTACATTGAGTTCTACCGTAAAACGTGATTTTTCACCCCAAAAATATTTTTTGCGTAGTTACATAGTTTGATGCACAGAATACTTGGTTGACGAGTCCGTTTACACCTTGTTTTACTATCAATTACTTTAAAATTATGACCCAACTCTTCTAAAACAAGATTCCATACCTATTCGATTCGTTAACATAACAATTCGTTTGCCAATATAGAAAGGTAACACAATGACAACACATTTCATCTTCAGTATACCAGATGTTACCGACACCATTTCTCAAAGATGATAGATGTATGCGAAAGTATTTTTAAAGAGAGCAGGTATACTTATGTGTGTTACTCTTGATCGGCCATTCGTAACCTTCCAGTACATTAACCATTTGATAGCCAGTTGAACAGAAGGTTCTTTGTCCGTTTCTAAGTGGTTTACTTTCGGTATCTTTTGAGTAATGTTGTTATATGATCTATATGTCGGATATCATCTGCCTAGCCTTTTCCCAACTATGTTTGGGTCGGCTTCCAGTCTAACCGGATGCAGCTGAATACCAGTATTTTACATGAAGCGACTGCCTATCTGACCTCCAAAACATAGTTAGTACTGTGTAATACGATACCCCTTTTTTTTTTTTTTTTTTTTTTTTCCGGATGGGAAATCATCAAATGACCCCCCCCACTCTGGGCGGAGCGGAAGGGAGTGTCAGACTTGTACTGACTAAAACCCATCCATGTTCCTTCTTTGCCCTTTGTGTTCCAGAGCCACGGTATCTCTTTCGAACAGTCCCGCAGCCCTGGTAGGCATCGGCCCTTGCGGACCCCTACTTATTTGCTGACATCTCTTTGAGGCGCACGTGGAACACGAACGCGCCGTCGACACGGCCTGTCGTCATAAGACGGCCGGACGGCGAGCTAGCCCATAACTTGCCGTCCACAGGCCCGCGCCTACGGTGGCCGGGAGCCACCACGTGACCCCCGACGCCCAGGGCGTCTCCCGCGGCGGCTGGGACGTGAGGTTCTTTCCCTCTCACGTCCCGCCACCTCCTTCACTAGCATGACTGCTTCACAGAAGGTGGTGACGGCTTCCCATTCCCTCTTGCTCCGGACCATGGCTTGAACCAGGGCCGGACGCGAGAGATCGCCGCCGCCAATCGCCGCTACAAGGACACGGCGGTGCTCCGCCCAAGCGGGGCAGACCTCCACGGTGTGCTCCACCGTGTCCTCCGGACGATCCTCGCAGTGGAAACACCCGGGCGTTTCCTCCCGCCCGATTCGGTGCAGGAACCTCCCGAAACAACCGTGTCCGGTGAGGACCTGCGTCAGGCGGTAGGTGAGGGCGCCGTGGCGCCTCTCTAGCCACTCCTCAAAGAGGGGACTTATCGCCACTATGGTGGCGTGCCCTGCACGGGGTTGCGACAGTCGCTCTCTCCATGTCGCCATGAGATCACTCCGGAGGTCTGTCCGCTGAGCGGCAATTTGCCGCGGCAGCGGAGTTTCCTCCCGACGTAGTGCCTCCGCGCGCCATTCGTGCAGGCGTGCGAGGACTATCGCCTCCAGATCCCATGGCGGCAATCCGGCAAGGAGGCTAGCCGCTTCGCCGGAGATCGTGCGGTACCCCCGGATTAGCCTTATGGCTATTACCTTTTGGGGCGCGTTCAGGTAGTGGGCGGCTTGCCGCCTCAAAGAACGCGCCCACACCGGGGCCCCGTAAAGGGCCATGGACCGCACGACCCCCGCGTATAGCCTCCGGCAGGAGGCGTTTGGACCCCTCAGGTTGGGCAAGAGCCGCTTGAAGGCAGCCCCTGTCCGTTCCAGTTTGGGAGCCAAACGTCGGAAGTGCTCCACGAAGTTCCACCGGCTGTCGAGGACGAGTCCTAGGTACTTCAACGTCGACCCGACGCCGATGGAAACCCCTCCTGCCGTCAGTAGGGATCCCGACGGTGGCGCATTCCGAGGCCCATGAAAACACATGGCCTCGGACTTGTGCAGTGCCACCTCGAGACCCAATTGCCGGATCCTCTCCACGACTATCGCAACCCCGCGTGTCATGTTTTCGGCCGCCGCCTCGTGCGACCTCCCTTGTGCCAGTACCAGCGTGTCGTCAGCGTAGCAAACTACGCTGACGCCGGTAGGGAGGTCGGCGCGCAGCACCCAGTCGTAACCGATGTTCCACAAGGCCGGCCCCAGAACCGATCCCTGTGGAACACCGCACGACATCTCTCGCCGGTTCCATTCTCCGCTTCGACCAGGGTAGATGACGGCTCTATCCGTCAGGTAGTCCCCGACCACACGACGAAGGTAGGTCGGCACCCGGTGATACCGGAGTGCCTCCCTAATACAGCTCCAGGGCATGGAGTTGAAGGCGTTGGCGATGTCAAGAGACACCGCCAAGACGACCCCGCCCCGGGACACCGCGTCCCCCGTCGTGAGGGCTCTCACGCGCATGATGGCGTCCACCGTCGAGCGCCCCTTGCGGAAACCAAACTGGTGTTCCGCAAGATCCGGGCCCATCCCCGCAAGGTGCCCGGCGAGGCGGTTGGCAATGACTCTTTCAAAGAGCTTGCCCACCTCGTCGAGCAGCACGATGGGCCGGTATGCGGACGGAGAGTCCGCAGGGCGCCCTGGTTTCCGGATGAGGACCAGCTTCCCCGTCTTCCAACGAAGCGGAAACTGGCCTCTCTCCAAGCATGCGCTTAGGAGCCCTTCCAGTCGGGGCCCGAGAGCCTCAGAGGCCAGGACCCAGGCTTTGCCAGGCAAGCCATCGGGTCCCGGGGCGGTATACGATACCCCTTGGTTAGACTGGTTGTCAGACTTTTGGGCCACTGACTACCTTACGACTGTCAAAGATCTACATATGACACCCGGGACCAACGGCTTAACGTGCTCTCCGAGGCACAGAGGAAACCCGGTATTCAATGAGTGGTCACCCATCCATAGACCAACCTAGGCATGCTATGAAAATACAATACAATACAATACACTGCTTCTAGCAAACCAACGAATTACTTGACTTTACAACTTAACACAATAACACGGGGCACAATGAATTGGGTACAGGTCCAAGACGTCTTAACTCCGTCGCCATCAGACATTGACTGTCGCCCTCGCCTCGAGCTAGACATCAGGGCTCTGTAGAAGCACGCTGTATTGTAACTGGTAAGTAGGTCGCGTGATGTCACCACTGCACACAGGCGCGCTTTCCAATTCATTTTATGTCCGTTCTAACGACCGGATCCGACATATATATGATATTATTTTCTTGGTGATTCCAAGCATTAGTATTGTGAAACCTTCAGAATGAAGACGATTTTATACGTGAGTCGTGCGTACGTACGTATCATCTGCTTTGGCTTGTCCCAACTATGTTGGGGTTGGCTTCCAGTCTAACAGGATGCATCTGAATACCAGAAATTTACATGGAGCTGCCTATATTACCTCGACAACCCAGTTAGTGCTGGGTAACCCGATACCCATTAAGAAGACAAGATTGGTAAGACTGGTTGTAAGACTTTCGTCAAAAATTCACGAAATATAATATTAATACTGTAAAATAGCTGTGACTGATGACTGAGGGACTGTTCGAAATAGATACCGTGGCCCTGGAACGCAAAGGGCAAAGAAGGAACATGGATGGGTTTTAGTCAGTACAAGTCTGACACTCCCTTCCGCTTCGCCCAGAGTGGGGGGGTCATATGATGATGTCCAATCCGAAAAAAAAAAAGAAAAAAAAGTGGGCTGCCGTTGTAAGACGACTAAAAAGTCACGGTATCTATTTACAGAGTGTTCAGGCGCGATAGGTCATCTACGGTATCCTCGACTGCAAAAAGGAATGGTGGAGGTGTGTTTGTTGCAACTTTGGAAAAATATGAGGTCTCACGGAGATTAAATTGGGAGTCCCAGTGTGAGGAATTGTGGATCACAATCAAGTGTGAGAGTGACTTGAGAATTAATATTTGTGCCGTTTATATTCCACCTCCAATCAAACAAGACTATATCGATGCACTGTTTCGAAACTTTACAGAAGTAATTAATAAAAAGAGTAAGATTAATTCGATCAATTTGCTAATCGGTGATTTTAATATGGGTAGTATCTATTGGGAATATAATGCGGATTCTGGTTTATTGGTCCCCAAAGAATCCAGTAGCAATATAGAACACACTTTTTTAGACATGCTAGCCTTTAACGATCTTCACCAATGCAACACGATACTCAACGCTTCAAATCGTATTTTAGATCTAGTACTTAGTAGTAGTAACAACAAAGTGTTGGTGTCTCAGGCCTCAATTCCGCTTATACCAATTGATCCTCATCATCCAGCGCTGGAGATCTCGTTTACATCTAATAATAGCAATCCTCTTGTGCAAAATAAAATCCCATACTTGAACTTTTATCTCTGTAATTATGAAGCGGTCAACGCTGAACTTGCGACAATTGCTTGGTCTGATGAATGGAATTCTACAAATAATATTAACGACATGTTGCAAAAATTCTATGATATTCTTATGCCAATTATTAAACTGCATACTCCGATTACAAAACCACGAGATGAACGCTATCCTGTCTGGTACAGTAGAGCTTTACTAAAAGTCATTAAAGAAAAAGCTAAATATCACTCTATATATAAAAAGTACGGGAATCCCAGAGATAAAATTACGTTTGAATGCCTGAAAGTGCGTTGCAGTGGGTTGATAAAGGACTGTTATGCTAATTTTAAAAGGAATATAGCTGAACATCTGCGTACCAATCCTAAGCATGTCTGGAGGTACTTAAAAAATAAACGGATTGGTAACAATTATATTCCCAACAAAATGATTTTGAATAACTCTACGTTTGCCAGGGGCGGCCAAGAAATCTGTGACTTGTTTTCCGATCATTTTCAGTCCATATATAGAGTAAATAGTAACACACTCACTTCAACGCCAGTTGAACCCACTCCCTGTAACAATAACACTTTCAGTCGGTGCAAACTTGAAGTAAAAGAAGTTTTTGATTACTTGTCTTCCCTAGATTGTGATAAAGGACCCGGGCCTGACTCAATCCCTCCTCTCTTCCTTAGAAAATGTGCAGCGAACCTAGCTGATCCTCTGACTACAATATTCAACTATTCTTTGGAACAGGGCTTATTCCCTGATCAGTGGAAAATAGCGCACATCACGACAATCTTTAAATCGGGTCGTGTTGATGATGTTGCAAATTACAGACCAGTGTCCATTTTATCCGCTTGTGGTAAAATTATTGAATCCCTTGTTCAGAAAAAAATGTTCTCTCACTTTAAAAGTGTGCTGGATGACAACCAGCACGGCTTTCGCCCCAAAAAATCGACACTGACAAATCTGGTCGAATATGTTTCCTATATATCATCTGCATTAGATGACGGTAGAGAAGTTCATGCAATATACACCGACTTTAAAAAGGCCTTCGATTTAGTAAATCACGACTTACTAATTGCTAAATTAGAAAGTATGGGCATTCATGGGTTGTTGCTCCGTTGGTGCGAATCGTACTTAAAAAATCGCTCACAACTGGTGTATCTTAAGGGTTTCAAATCCAAACAATATTACATACCATCAGGGGTGCCGCAGGGTTCACACTTGGGGCCTCTATTTTTGTTAGTTTTTATAAATGATTTGGGTTGCAAAATTAGTTCGGAATATAAACTTTTTGCAGATGATTTAAAAATATACCGAACTGTATACAACGAATCCGATATTAATCAGCTTCAGCTAGATTTAAATAACGTGCACAATTGGTGCATACAAAATAAAATGTCATTAAATCAAAACAAATGTTACTTTATCAAATTTAGCAGAAAAAGGAAAACATGTGAATATTATTACTTGATTGATAACAGCCAGCTCCAAGAAGTTGATACTATTAGGGACCTCGGTGTTTTAGTAGATAGTAGTTTAAGTTTTAGGAGTCATTACGACCAAATTATTGGTCGGGCAACTAAATTGTCGGGTTTCATCGTCAGGGAAATGAAAATTTTTAAAGAACCAATTCTGACTATTTCCATTTACAACAACGTTATTCGAAGTATTCTGGAGTATTGTAGTACGGTGTGGAACCCGTTTTATCAGGTGCACTCTGATCGGATTGAACGTGTTCAAAAAAGGTTCTTATACCACTTAAGTTTCTCGGATAACAAGTGTCGTAGTCTGAACACGTATAACTCTAGGCTGAGCTATTATAAAATGAAATCTTTGAGCGCACGAAGGAAATCTCTGGACTTCATGTTTTTGTTTAAACTGATAAATGGGATAATAGATTCTCCCGAGCTTTTAGAAAAAGTGAAATTTAGTATCCCACGTAGTAGTAGCCGCTTAATTAACCGAAGGACTTTCGTACTGCCTCATAGTCGAACTAATGTAGGTAATTTTTCACCCATTTACCGCATGCTCTTTATTGCCAACTCCATTCGTAGTGAAATAGATGTCTTTACTGGTTCTGTGGCCTCAGTTAGGACTAAACTTAGAGTATTAATCGTGTAATATGTTTTATAGTTTTATTTTTTTTATATTTCTTTCTTGTTTAATTTTTTTTTTTTTTTCCCAAAAGTTTTTTATTATTTTGAAAAAGTCACAACTTGTAATTTTTCGTTTAGCTAATTGTCTTTTTATTTTTTTTTTGTCAAATTGTAAGTGTTTTACATAAAAATATGCATGCTAGATTCACATCTAGTAGATGGCAATCAGAAATATTGTTTTGTAACTTTTTTTTATTGCTTTTGTGATTGTACATCGGTTTTGTGAATTAAATTAAAAAAAAAAAAAAAAAAAACTGTACACCGTGATAATTAACATAAACAAGTAGTCCCAAATATAATGAATACAGAAAATACCTATCTAATCTACCTCAATTATTATCAGTAAGCTTTGTGTTATCTATGACGTCAACAGACGCGTTGGCTGTTATGCCTGGTATCAGAATGGTGCGATTCTATGAAGTTCACTTGGAATTGGAACCTCACTCAAGTGAGCGCACACAATTCGAAAGCGAACTCATTTGTTTTTAAAGTAAATCATCGTGGATTCACAACGAGACAACGTTCGAATTTCGAACGTGATGTTTAGAAAACAACATTACAGTCACTTGTTTGGGATTGCAAAGGAATTTGGAACAAAGCATCTTCTGCCAAGCCTATTCCCAACTATGTTGGCATCGGCTGCCTGTTTAATCGGATGCAGCTGAATACCAGTATTATTTACATGGATCGACTGCCGATCTGACCTCTACAACCCAGTTGGAACTGTGTTATATGATACCCCTTTGTAAGACTGGTTTCAGACTTTCGGGCCACTGCAACTGTCAAAGATCTAGAAGTGAATGCCGAGACCAACGGCTTAACATGCTTTCCGAAGCACGTCTCCACGGACCAATCTATGCAAGCGTGGCTTAATCTAAAGATCGAACCGAGCGTCTGTTACTTTTCAGCCACGAGTTAAAGATAAAAACATTTTTAGATTCGGTACCGTGGAAATAAAATCCTTTGACCCACGAAGTTTATTCTGCTGGATTCTTTACACCAAAAATCTTTAGATTTCTAGTTAAAATTAATTTCCGTCTCATAAGCAACTTCCATTCTCTACTCGTCGTCCATCGTTCTCCCCTTCCCTTTCATATTATGTTTCTCTCACTCACACCTCAACGTTCCAATCCACACACTTTCATGAGTTACTTTTTAATTATATCATCATGTCGGATCCGGTCATTAGTACGGACATACAATGAATCGCAAGTACGCTAGTGGTGACATCACGCCAGCTACTTACAAGTCTACCCTCAGCACACCGTGCTTCTACAGAGCCCTAATGTTTACAGCTCGAGGAGAGGACGATATTGAATGTCTGATCGCGGCGGAGTTGAGACGTCTTGGAACTGTACCCGATTCATTGTGCCCCGTGTTATTGTGTTAATTGTAATCTCAAGTAATTCGTTACTTGAGATTACAATTCGCTAGTGTGTTTTCATAGCACGAAACCCATCGTCTGCCTACATGATGTACGAGCCTAACGGAATAAATCCTGACAGATCCGACATACAACATACCACAACATACCTCAACATTTGACATCCTTATCGCAGACATTTAACCGTATAACAGCCGAACAACATTCATTTGTCTGTCAAAAACATCAAACATACCATACGAAATGTCTATTGTCTATCTAGATTCCAGATATTCCTTTGTCCCAAATCTCTTTGTTTTGGGGTCAAAGGTGAGCTCAAAAATAAAATGTAAGGACAATAGTGTATGCGGGGTCTATCAAATGTGTGAGTGGGATTAATGCTGTGTTGTTTATGAACTTTCAGGAACATCACGCCTGTAATCTCCCAAGGGTCGCGCAGAGGTCCACTTCTGCCGAACCCTTTTATTTTTTTTTCGGATGGTAAATCATCAAATGACCCCCCCACTCTGGGCGGAGCGGAAGGGAGTGTCAGACTTGTACTGACTAAAACCCATCCATGTTCCTTCTTTGCCCTTTGTGTTCTAGGGCCACGGTATCTCTGTCGAACAGTCCCGCAGCCCTGGCAGGCATCGGCCCATGCGGACCCCTACTTATTTGCTGACATCTCTTTGAGGCGCACGTGGAACACGAACGCGCCGTCGACACGGCCTGTCGTCATAAGACGGCCGGACTCTGCCGAACCCTTACACACACATTGCTGAAAGTTCCTCGTTGATCCAGTCCAGATCCATCGCGGCTGCTGAGCATGAGGTACTGGGTTCGATTCCCAGGTCAGGCATAGTATTATTGGGTTTTTTCAACAGGATTTTCTTAGTAGCAGCCACGGAGTCTGGATTTGTGCCCTGTAGATGGCTATAGGCTCGCCCCCTATAACATGGGACTTTTGCATAACCCTTCTGGGATTAAATTCGTGATGTTATGTTATATGTTTATGTAAGTTAAGATCCTGCTTGGGTTTGAACTCACTAGCTACCGTTCATAAGTCGGGACCCATACCACTGCACCGCCACTGCTCCTAGGGTGTACAAAAAAACATTTAATATTACATGGAGATATTTTAGAAGCCTGTAACTATATTTTTTCGTTGTAATATGACAGTTGACGATATTTACTTTTTAAATAACCCTTCGCCAACTCCCCAAGGACACAAGTGTTATCGTAGCGTCAACTCAAGGTTATGTAGTCAAGTGGAGTTTACATGTTCTGTGTCATGTGGATCGATAGGAATGTGAAAATAATTTGTAGTTTTTTTTTTTTCATTGAGTGACGTGTTTTTTTTACTTAACTGCGCTAAGGATATAACAATTAGTTAGTCAAATAATTTTACCAAAGTTTTATTCGTGTTTTCACTAACACATTTATTTAGGCACTAGATGTTACCCGCGACTTCGGTCCGCGTGAAGTTACCTACGACATATACATAAAAGAATTCATAATAACAGTTTCAAGGGATTAATTTTTTTTCACGGAACCCCTAATTCTTTTTGTTCAATAAAAGTAGCCTAAGTTTTTCCTTATAACATCAGCTATATGCCAGTACAAGTTTAGTCAAAATTAGCCTTGCCGTTTCGGAGATTAGACACTTGAATATTATTTATTTGTGTATATTACGGAATTTAGACGTTGCCCAATGATGGTGTAAATGGGAATTATTCCTCTTAAATTGATGCCAACTAAAAAGTACCTAATTATTTTAATCTTCTTTTTCTCAAAAAGTGCCTTCATACGATTTTCTCGAAAAAAAAACATTATACATACATTTAAGCTAGAATTTAGTAAGACAGGCTATGTAAGGATTTTGTTTTCAAGACTGACTTATCCCATTTCAACAAATTATTCTAAGAACTGCGCCTCCTTTAGCTCCAAAAACAAGCCTTGAAATAACACCGATGTATTTGGTACGCACGACGGCCAATCAAGCTATACAAAACTAGTTTATGCGCATCTCTCATTGTTTAGGAAACCTACCAAAATCCTCCCATTGTTTAGGAAACAAACCGAGGCCAAGTTATACTGGAAATTTACAGCTTCATGTGCCGTTATGTGTACAATAATATCAACATAAATTCCTAGAAAGCTGTAATAGTATCCATATCATCACTATATTATTATTATGTACTGTAACTATATCCAAGGTGAAAATATAAAGAGATGTTTACTGGCGAATTTTTCTCAAGATGTAAGGGCTCTCGCCTACCGCGACTATTGGCAGTGAGGCAAACGCAAATCGGCCGACTTAACCATGATTCTTTGTCGCTATTTTTGCGATTTGATCGTCATGTAAATGAGATTTAGCATCGATATACAAGGTGTAAACGAATTCTTCACGAAGCCGTCACTCAAGCATTCTGTACACCAAATTAAGGAACTATACGCAAAAAATCGTCCCCGTATTTCGAAAACTAAATAACTTCGTTTTTGGCGATTTTGTCTTTTCCCTATTTTTAAATAATCCAAAACATGACGCATGTTTGAGTCTTACAGGAATTTACTTATCTTATTCCGTTCCAAAAATATAGCCATTTTTGTCGTTCAGATGGAATAATGCATATCTTCAAACTAATTCTAATTTTTTGAAGGAAAAATAAACAACTCAATAAATAAATCAATAACTGTGGTCAATGATTAGTTAAATTTTTAATAAATTAAATAAAATAAGTTGTTGATTTTTTTTTCAATTTACAAATTCTATCATAAAACTAACAAAGTTCTAGGAAAACTAAATAACTCTACTTATTTAATTTTGCTACTCAGAATTCTGTCAAAACGTATATTACTTTATAAACACTTGATGTTATCTATTTCTTCTACAACTAGATAATTATTAATTACAAGATGATAGGCAAATAAAATCAAATAGATTAAGTTATTTATAATTGCCACGCGAAATATTGTAGTGTCTATTCAATGAATCGGAACAAGGAAGTGCGCGGGGGGAAGCGCGGGTGTCAGCGCGTGTGACTGATGCATCGCTCGCGTCACAAGCATTTTAGTGTAATGCGTAACCTTCAATTGCTTTGACGTCAGTGACCAGAGTGAGAGTTTTACACTATAATGAATTCGCGGGGTAGATTTATGGTGAAAATGTGCCAAGAAGAAGATAATTCATCTGAGGTATGTAGCTACGATGATTTAGAACCAATTTTTTGTAAGTAGAAAAACTATTCAGTGCATCTCCCACGAAACCAAGACTGATTTATGTCATCATAATACTGAAATAATTATTTTTTACTATTTCCTAAGTTAAGCGAATTTGAATAATATGAATCACTTGTAAGTTGTGGGAGAAGTTAATAACTCTTCTGCTGTCATTTGAATTTTGACTCTAAAGCTAAAGGTTTAAGGTTACTTTTAGCTTGTTACGTATTTTTTTTTGTTAGGTATTTTTGTTGAACATTTTTAGGGTTCCGTACCCACAGGGTAAAAGCCGAACCCGTTTACTAAGATTCCGCTGTCTGTCTGTATGTCTGTCCGTCAGTCTGTCACCAGGCTATATCATGAACCGTGATAGCTAGAAAGTTGACATTTACAAAATTTAACCGCTAAATAGCCACTATAACAACCAGAGGTCGGAGTAGGTAGATCGATTTAAGGTCGTTGAAGTCAAACGTAGAGGATAATGTGGATATGCCTCTAAAATACCGGAACTTCAAATTGATTTTGAAAAAATCTGAAATTTCGAAATTAGCACGAATTTGTGTTTAAGGTGAAAAACGTATTAATAATATCAATCTACGCTGCCAATGTTAGCTAATGGTGAAAGAAATCAGTATTTTATTTTATACAAAAATACCTTGGCCTAGTTACACCGTATTTTGTCCCTTACTGTTGAATTAGAAATGACGCTTGACAGTATGAGACAAAACTTAGACAGGGCCTTTTGTTTCTTTATCTCATGTTCATCTATGTTAAGAACGCATTGACCACACGCAACGACCAATCAGAAGCATCTCGCACATTATGGATAAAATGGCATGTCCATATCATAATATCTTGACGCAAGTATATAAAATCAATCTACCTACTCCTACCTCAACAACAAATACTAAATCGAGATTAAGCAACGGTGGATGGGTGACCAAATCAGTTTACCTATTTTTATTTGTATGGAATCCTCTGTTTTTTAATACTTAATAAAACAATGTAGAGTAGGTATGGATTTGAGTAGTCTGTCACTTGACTGCATAAACTCTTGTCAAGTTGTTATTGTTTTTCTTTTTTCGTAATTTAATACCTACAATATGGCTTCTTATTGTTTTAGGGTGAAAATAAGACAATAAAACAACAGGAGCAAAGTACCATCAGCCCACAAAAACATAATATTATAACATGCCAGAAATCACCATCCGAAATTAATAAACATGTTTCCAATGACGTAAATTTCGCTGTTGATATTACGCCTAATGTTCTTAACCTTCCTGAACATGACGAATTTAAGATTATTACATGCGAATCGGCTCCTGCTTCAATAATGGCTAGCGAAATGATTTCTAATAACATTAAACCACCCCAATCAGCACCTATGCCCGTAAATGTCAGTCCCATGTCTTTGTGTAGCAGTAAAATTAATTTAAATGAAGATGACAACATACCATTATACAACTATAAAGATGTCAGTTCACCAGTCAGAGGGTCAAGTCCCATTTCGGGTGTCGAACCAATGCCACCTTCGACAGATGAAGAACCTTTTTCTGATTCTGGATCGTCATGGATTCCGGACTCAGAAGAAGAAATTAAAATAAAAAGAAAACGTACATCTTTAATGAACATGAGATTTGAAGGTATAAACTCAATTCCGTCGAGTGATTCTGAAGATGAAACAAGTAAAATTATAACAACTCGCGCTATTATTGAAACTCCTTTTGACCAAGTCTCATTAGTTAACCCCGATAGAAGAACCATGAAACACGATGTCACAATTGCAGAAACAACAGATTCAGAAACAGAAACAGGCAATAAGGAAAAAGAAATCTACAGATGGAAAAAAAGTAATCAAACAAATTGGAAAAGAAACAAAGAGTTAGAGAAGAAACGAAAATGTTTGCCATATAAGAGTAAAACTGGAAAGCTTTGTGCAGCTAAACTACCTAAAAGTCCTAAATGCAGCAATAGTTGCCGTCAAAAATGCACAGAAAAGTTTACACAAAACGAGCGTGAAATAATTTGCAAACACTATTGGTCTATACAAGATTATAAGCTACAAAAAGAGTTTCTGCTTAAGCGCATCATCATTAAACCGGTGCAGACTACAAGAAAATCTGTACCGATCGACAAACAAAGAAGTACTAGCAGACAATATGGTTTTTATAAAAATAAGACTGTATTTGAACAAGTATGCAAGAATTATTTTATGTCCACTCTTTGCATTTCTACTGGTCCTATTGAAACAGCAGTAAAACACGTGGATGATCATGGTGCATTTACAAAAATAGATAACCGTGGTAGACAAGCGCCTGCAAACAAAACTCCTGAAGAACAGATACAAGACGTAAAAAATCACATTGAAAGTTTTCCTGTAATGGATTCCCATTACTGTAGAAAAAAATCAAACAGGAAATACTTAGAGCCTACCTTGTCAATATCAAAAATGTATGATTTGTATGTGCAGAGAATGAAAAAAAACAATAAATTGCCAGTTAAATTTAACATTTATAAGAAAGTATTTGGCACACAATACAATTTAGCGTTCTATCATCCCAAGAAGGACCAATGTAGCACGTGTAATAATTACAATAAAGATAAAAGTAATATAAATATCCTAAATGAATATACTCAGCATATAGAGCGAAAAGAGGCGTCTTATAGATCTAAAGAGCTGGATAAGAAGAGGTCGGAAGAAGATGATTCATATTTGTGTGTCACCATGGACTTGCAAAGTCTACTGCAGATTCCATCGACTGCAGATAGTCTAATGTATTATTCCAGAAAATTAAATTTATATAATTTATCTATTTATGAGTTTAAACCTCCACAAAACGACGCTCACTGTATGATCTGGACGGAAATAAACGGCAAAAGAGGCAGTGTGGAAATAGCATCTGCTATTTATTTATGGATTAAGAATCTACCCGAGGCTGTCACGCACGTCACCCTTTATTCAGACACATGCTCGGGACAAAACCGGAACCAGTACATAGCAGCATTTTTATTGTACTTAGTACATACACATGGGACAATAAAAGTGTTAGAACAAAAGTATCTCGAAAGTGGTCATAGTTATATGGAGGTAGATTCGATGCACAGCGCAATAGAAAAAGAAAAAAAGTACACAGATACGTTTTCTATAATAGATTGGAAGGGAATTATGCGACGGGCAAGATCCAAAAGACAAAATAAAAATGTAAATCCGTATAAAGTAAATGAGTTGTCGTATCAAGACATGATTGATATAAAATCACTTTCTTCAAAAATAATTAAAAACAAAACTATAGCGGAGAATGGGGAGAAGGTGTGTTGGTTGAAAATAAAATGTCTAAGATTTCAAAAGGATTTACCTGGTTTTATTAAATACAGATACGATTACGATGGGCCATATAATTTATTAAATGCTCTTTGTAAACCAGGGAGACCGACTAGAAGAACTCAAAACTCTGAAATGCCAACTATAAACACTGAAGATCTTCCCCGGGCATATAAACAATGTCTTCCTATAACAAAACAAAAAAAGAAAGATCTTTTACAGCTTTGTAAGAAAAATATAATTCCTAAAGAGCTTCATGGCTGGTACGAAGGTTTACCATGTTTAAACGAAGACCAGGGTACTCCACCCTGCACTGATTCATCTGAAGTCGATGATTAAACTTATTTTGACCCCTGCTCTACATTCTGGTGATCTTTTGAAACCTAACATCACAAACAAAATTATTTGAGTTTTTAGGGATTTACATTGTTAAATTTACGTGATTTTAAATTACATACATACGCCGTGTTTTATTTAATGTGTATGAAGGTAGTTTTTATTTTAAGTTGCTATACTTTTGTTTATGTCTCTTACATTTACCTTTCAGTATTGATTAAGTACAGACATTTCAATTGTTTTGAATTTTAAATGTTTTATTTTACTTAATTGTAGGATCAATAGTCTTAAGTAATTGATATTAGAAGTTTGTTGATTTTTGTACTCAATGTACCTGATGAGTCATATTATTTTTTGAGTTTTATTTTAGTTGTGTTTCCTAAATTACCAATGAAGAATTATTTTTATTTGAATTGAGTTGTTTTAAAGTTTTATAATGATTGCTATACCTTTGATTTGTTGTTCATTTTTTAATAAAGTCTATTTTATGTCAAAATACAGCTTATTATTTTTAATGGCACCAATAACAGTTAAACAATATCAAAGTAATAAACGTTTAACTTTTACATTTAAACATATTTCAAGTTTGATAAATTCAATAACTGCATTTATTTCACCTTCTTTTACTCTACCAGATGGATCTAGGTTGTAGGAAAACTAAATAAATAGCCGAAATAAATAACTAATTGCATTTACGTACAAAAAGTAGTTGTGGCAAAATTAAACAACTTGGTTTTATATATTTTATTTAGTTATTGTTGAAGATAGAGTCCAGTTTGTTTAAGCATAATGTTAAAGATAATCAGGTCATCAAAATATAAAATTACCGACAGCAAAATTGTCTCAATTTTTTTAACAAATGAACATTAATTGAAAAAAAAACACTAAATCGCGTTTATCTCAAAACTAGAAAATCGGAGTTATTTAGTTTTCCAACTACGGGGACGAAATAATTATTGCTGAAAATTACTTTTTTTTAATATTTTATACGCAAACCCTGCGTAGGGAACATAGCTGTTTTTTGACATGGAAAGAAAAAATCCAGTGCGAGCAGGGTTTGAACCTGCGACCTTCCGATTCAGTACACCGGATGTCTTAACCAACTAGACCATCGCACCCCGCTCACAGATCCCGAAATTTTCGTTCCATTAATAACGTCTTACGGTGACGTTAGCGCCATCTATTTAAGAAAGTATCGAACTAACTTAAACCAACACGTTGACATTGCAGTCAAATCAATGTTCAATTTGTGTTTCAATTTCGGGATCTGTGAGCGGGGTGCGATGGTCTAGTTGGTTAAGACATCCGGTGTACTGAATCGGAAGGTCGCAGGTTCAAACCCTGCTCGCACTGGAATTTTTCTTTCCATGTCAAAAAACAGTTACTTTTTTTTGTTGTGAAAAATCACGTTTTAAGGCAGGTATCAACGTAACGGACTTAAAACATTGTTCATTGTGATCGCATGTGGAGGCATTGAATATTACAGGGCTCATGGAGGTATGTAAAGTGATAACATTAAACATGTATTTAAAAAAAACTTTGAGAACGTTGGAACTTTGAACCTTAATATCTCCGTAACTAGAAGGTTCCCAGGTATGGTCTAGTACAAAAAAATGATCGCAATGACGGTGAGAATAAATGCATTCCAGCTTCGTTAAGGGTATTTTTACACCCATTAGAAATGCCTATGAACGCTGTAGTTGCATGATGTCATCAGTCAAAGATGCGCGTTTGCATCGAAACCGTAGAGATTCTGACGCGTGTTGCAAATGCGACTAGCACTAAAAGAAGCACGTATAAAAATCGCGCAGCAGCCTCATCTGCCTTGCCTTTTCGCAACTATGTTAAGGTCGGCTTCTAGTCTAACTGGATGCAGCTGAATATTATTATCATTTTTGTATTTTACTTGAAGCGACGGCCAGTCTGACCTCCACAATTCAGCAAGTAATTGGTAATACCTCTTGGTAAGACTTTCTGGTCACTGGTAGTCACCTGTAACGACTGTTAAAGATCCATAAATAACAGCCGGGACCAACGACTTAGCATGCCTTCCGAGGCACGGAGGGACTTAATGATGGTCACCCATCCACGGACCGACCCGGTCAAGCACTACTTGACCTTGAAGATCTTCCCGCGTTGCTTTTATTATTTAGCCAGGAGCACTAAGAAAGCATCGCTACAAAAAGTCCAGTGGGAGAGGGTCCTAAGAAAAAAAATGTTTAGAAAATGTGTTACCTTTTTTGTACACTGAAAGGGTTTCGGCTTACTGAAACTTATTTAGTAAAACCTATTATATGCACGTGAGTAAGTAAAGCTGTATGTGCTTCCTTTTCAAAATGTTGTTTAATAATATATGTCGGATATGTCAGGATTTACGCCGTTAGGCCTGTACATCATGTGGCCAGACGATGGGTTTCGTGCTACAAAAACACACTGGGAGCGATACAGTTTCTAGCAAAACTAACGAATTACTTGAGACAATAACACGGGCCAATGAATTGGGAACAGTTCCAAGACGTGTCAAGTCCGCCGCTAATAGACATTGAATGTCGCCCTCGCCTCGAGCTGAACATCAGGGCTCTGTAGAAGCAAGCTGTGGTGTGGGTAGACTGGTAAGTTTTCTTATTTGTTTATGGGGCATGCGGTGCTAACCTGTAATTAATTGTTACACTAACCTTGGATATTATATACTTACTTTAAATGTTATCAGCGTAAACAATTGTTGGTTGGCCAATAAAGGAAAATAAATAAAATAAGTAAGTAGATCGCGTCATGCCACCACTGGCGCGTTTTCCGATTCATTTTATGTCGTTACTAATGACCGGATCTGACATATAAATGTAAAATACACCGGTATACTGAGAATTATGTAACGAGTATACAGGGTGGTAACAGCGACACCTAAAACGCTTACCACGTATTCAGCGTCATAGGTAATTACAAAAAAAAACTGCTATTCCATACATTTTACCGTTTATGTATTGCAGTTTTGTAGGAAACAGCTATTTTTTAATAATGATGTACTCAACAATTGGCAATAGTCTTAGCGTCGGTGTCTCTTTCAACTTGTATAAACATAGGCTTATTTTTTTTTTTCTAGCAAACATTATTTATACGGTGACAAAATGACCTTGAAAAAAAAACTAACCCTAGTTTTCATAGCAAATAGTTTACTTTGCCCATCACTACTTGTTAAAACATTTGGCGCCTCTAGAGACAAGGCATTTGATGCCGACTTGACCTTGGAATTTATCAAAACAGTGTCGCATAGTTCATTTATTTCAAGGTCATTTGGTCGCCTAGTATGTTCGTGGAAAAATATGGAGTATGTAATTTTTCTTTAACGTTGTGACAAGGGAATTTTATATGGTTTTTCTTGTTGACATTATGAGTATTTTATTTTTGTAAATATTATTATGCTGTGTCTAACTTTCGCAAGCGCCACAGCTGAGCATGAGGTCCTGAATTTGTTTTCCAGGTCAGGCAGTGTTATTGGATTTTTCCATCAGGAATTTCTTAGCATAGCTGCAACGTAGTCTGCATTTATAGCCAATTGATGGCAAAAGGCACGCCATTATTACATGGGGGTTATAAATAACAGGCGAAATGTGGATGTAGACCTCTGCCTTACCCTTCGGGAATTACAGGCGTGATGCTATATTTGTTATAATGTAGGTTTACTTAATTAAAAAAACATTTCATGTCAAGCTCCATATATTCCATTTATTGCATAATATACAATGGAATCTATTCCCCATCACTTCCTTAAGACCTAAGGCAAATACTAGAGCATATAGGAATCTAAAAAATTCTCTGAATACCGACACGTTCTGTAAGAATTCCGCTCTCAATAGTTTTCGAGTATTACATGCTGCGGTGGCCAAGTTCTTTGTTGCATGTAGGATATTTTTCTATTATTATTTTATGACTTCTGTGGCCACGTGCTCGTGGCTAGATAATAACAGCCGCTCGGTGCGATCTTTAGGTTGAGCCGCGCTTGCCTAGGTTGGTCCGTGGATGATCCACTTACCACTCGGTATGTGGACCATCGGGTCATGCAGGTAATTAAAGTAAAGTTAAAACCTTAAAAAGTAGTGTGTAAAAAAAAAACTTGTGAAAAAGTTGGAACTTTGACCCCAAATATCTCCGTAACTAGAATTTTCCCAGGTATGGAACAAAAAAACTAACGCAATGACGGGAAGAACAAGTGCCTTTTGGCTTCGTTAATGGTCTTGTTACACCCTTTATACTTTCATATGCATTCAGTAAAAAACTGTTATTTACAAATTACAAACAGACACTTCAATTTCATTTATTTGTATAGATATTGACACGCCTTTACCTACCTACCTCACTGCTGAAATATTAGTACTCCTCTACCAATTTCTAAGAAGAAAACGTCATAACCTGGCTGTCCTTTTCGTAACTCAGGTCGGCTTTCAGCCTCATAACTGAACACAACTGAATACCAGTATTTTACATAGAACGACTATCTACGTGTGTGGGTGTCGTTGAAAGTAGGCACACGCTTGCGAAGTGGCGTCACCCTGTCTGAAAAACATGCAACGATGAGTAATCTGTTCAACAATGCTGTCTCTGCAAGTAAAGGGGAGTGTGGGAAAATGAACAGTAAGGGTGCATCTATTTCATCTATAGACCGACCGTTTTAATGAGTCCTCTGCCTTGCCTCATCAAAGGCACATTAAGCGTCCACAAAGTCATAACAGTGTCCCAAAGGTTATTTGCTTTAAAATAACCATAATCCACGTAGGTATTACGATACTAATTGTACCAACACGTGATCAACCTTCAGAATATTCCACTTAAATTGATACTTTCGCGAGGACTTATTAAAGCGGTCGGTCAATAGTCAGGCGACTTTAAAAACAAATGAGTTCGCTTTCGATGTGTTTGCTGAATCGAAAATTAAATGTATCTTGTAAATATTTGAAATTAGAAGAAAACGTTTGAAGAGGAGCTCGTGACTAAATAATAACAGCCTCGAGTCGATCCTGGGTTCTGGATCCTTGGTCCTGGCCTGGGTTGATCCGTAGATGGGTGACCACCCATTACATACCGAGTTTCCTCCATGCCTCGGAAAGGCATGTAAGCCGTTGGTCCCGGCTGTGAATTGTAGATCTTTGATGGTTGTTACAGGTAGTCTGGCCCCGAAAGTCTGACAACCCGTCTCACGAAGGAGTATCGTATTATTAAGTACTAACTGGGATGTGGAGGTCAGACACGCAGTCATCATCATCTGCCTAGCCTTTTCCCAACTATATTGGGGTCGGCTTCCAGTCTAACCGGACACGCAGTCGCTCCATGTAAATTAATATCGGTTAGACTGGAAGCCGACCCCAACATAGTTGGGAAAAGGCTAGGCAGATGATGATAAGCTAATGTTTAAGTTTGGATTTTGAAAATAATCTTCGCTTTGTTTTTTTTTTGCAAGCAATTTTTCAATTTGACGGCGCGGTTGGCGCAGTGGCTGAGCGATTGAGTTCTGCGCTGCGTATCGCGGGTTCGATTCCCGCACGGAACAAATATTTGTAACGCCTACAGGTAGTTGTTCCGGGTCTGGCTGTTTGTGTATGTGAGTTTAAATGTTTGTAAACGCACCCACGAAACAGGAGAAAATCCTAGTGTGCATCTGCCTAGCCTTTTCCTAACTATGTTAGGGTCGGCTTCCAGTCTCACCGGATGCAGCTGAATACCAGTATTTTAAATGGAGCGACTGCCTATCTGACCTCCACAACCCTGATAATACGATACCCCTTGGTAAGACTGGTTTTCAGACTTTGTTGGACCACTTGTAACGACTGTCAAAGATATACGAATGACAGCCGGGACGCACAAATATATAATAATGTATTACAAGCAAGAACATATTTTTAATTAAGAGTATTTTTCATTCATTCATTCATTAATTCATTCATTCATTCATTTATTCATTTATTCATTTATTCATTTATTCATTTATTCATTTATTCATTTATTCATTTATTCATTTATTCATTTATTCATTTATTCATTTATTCATTTATTTATTTATTTATTTTAGTACATGGAGGACTTACAGCACTTGCTTGGACTTGCTTTACTTTTAAAAACAAATGCCTCACACAGGCCTCCGTTCTATAAGAGGGAATGGGCTTTAATCCACCACACACCTCCAATGCCGGTGGGCACATGTCACATGTCTTCGAATTTTTTCCCACTGCTGGGACGCAGGCCTCCTCTCTATGAGAGTGGTGGATTATAGCCCATTGGCTATAATCCACCACGCGGGCCCAGTGCGGGTTGGTAGATGTCACATGTCTTCGAATTTTTGGCTCTAGGACATGCCGGCTTCTTCACAATGTTTTCCTTTACCGTTTTGAGAGCAGTGGTTATGACAAAAATTACACAAAGTAATGCGCCTGCCAGGGTTCAAACCCACGACTTACTGCTCGTAAGTCGGGATCGCCACCACTGGGCCACCGCTGCCTAAATAGACGAATTATTTAATAATAAAACGATTTTATGCTAAGGTTTCTTGTTACTGTGTCAAATGACTGATTTTAACAACATTTTCACTTTATTATCAATTAAAAAATTGTAATCTGAGGAGAACGTAGTGGGTAGCATAATTGTTTTAAAATGTTAAATTTATGATATTGTGACTTATTTTTATTGTGCTACTGTTTGTTTTTCCTTTAATAAATAAATAAATAAAAGTATTTTTTGTCTTTCACAGGTACATAATCATGCTGAAACTGATTTCTTTAGAAATTAGCATCATGTTTGTACGTATTGCACAAAGTTTAAAAATAATTTAAAATCATAATGATAAATAAAATCTGACCAAATGGGGTATCATCTCTGAACGATATGCCCCACCTCCTTTTTGCCTATCAGGATTTAAACGAAGCCAACGAAAGAACTGTACAAGTGGCTGTATATTGGTCAGGTATTATTTGAGTCAATCGACACACAAAGAAGAGAGAATAAAATTAGTTTATTATTTTCGCTCTTTAGGACATTTATTTTCCTTAATAAACAGTATCTGTCCCCTCGGATATGTTAAAAATATAATTTCAATTATATCCACAAAAAATCCAATGTAAACCATAGTCACATTATATTCCACCCAGAAACATATCCGACAACACAGGGTGTTAATTTCGCTCGTATCCCCAGAAATCGGAACGTATGGTCACATTAGAAACACGGGTCATCCCCTATCGACCTAAATTCAGAGTCTGTTCTATATTACAGCAAATATGTTACAATATTGTATTAGGAAAATTTTATTTGTTACTGAGATGGAATGAAATGGAACTTTTACAGGCATGTAATGACTTTTCTGAACTATATTGATTGTTGGGTTGACTTATAGTCTAGCCTTTTTGAACACAGCATAACACCTCTGGTTTTCCCTCAAGGGTTAGGCAGAGGTGTATCTAATGGGTTTAAAAATACCTGACCTAACGAAGCCGAAAGGCACTTGTTCTCCCCGTCATTGCGATTTCATTCTTAGGTCTTATTATAAAAATATCATAATATTTTTATGCCAAGCGCCCTTGGAAAAGAGCTGCTTATTTTAAGTTATAACATTATTGTCTCAAAAGTTGGTAATTCAATTAATCATACTTTCAGAGAACTAATATTGTCAAACTAGCTTTGACATTCTCCTTTATCCAGAAAGTACTAAAAGATTACTTTAATATTAAACAAAAACTTCAGCCCTTATTGCTTTTCTAGCTAATTCAATAAAAGCATGTGCTTAAGATTAATATTTAAGCCTCTGAAAATCAAATTTCTCCTAAACTTTGATAATTTTAATTAAACTTGACTTAAACTAAGTTAATTTTCATTTTAAGCTTAACAGGCGTCAGTGTAAAGTTATAACTTAACTATAAAGTCTGCAGACGATTATTAATAGTTTACCTACATTCTATCGATCTGCACTATTCATAACTAACTAGAACTCAACTGTAGTAGTGCTATTCTGTAAAGTTCACTAGTTCACCTCATCAAGTGAGCGCACACAATTCGAAAGCGAACTCATTTGTTTTAAAAGTAAATCATCGCGGATTCACAACGAGATACCGTTCGAATTTCGAACGTGATGTTTAGAGAATGACGGTATGAGGGCCTGTTTTTTTTTTCGGATGTGAAATCTCAAATGACCCCCCCCACTCTGGGCGGAGCGGAAGGGAGTCTCAGACTTGTACTGACTAAAACCCATCCATGTTCCTTCTTTGACCTTTGTATTCCAGGGCCGCGGTATCTCTTTCGAACAGTCCTGCAGCCCTACGTTATGAGGGCCTTACTTTGTAGAATTATGTTCACTAAGTCTATGGAATCTGGTTGTCCGACTTTCAGGCCGCTGACTATCTGTAACGATTATTAAAGATCTACAATTGACAGCCGGGACCAACGGCTTAACGTATTTTCCGAGACACGGAACTCGGTATGTAATCGGTGTAACCTATGCAAGCGCAGCTTGACCTTAAAGATCGACCAGTGCGGCTGTTATTATTTAGCCTTAAACGACTGTCTATCTAACCTGCACAATCCAGTCACTCAGTAACACTACACCTTCATAAGACCACCTGACAGACTTGCCGACTTCTGATTGTGTAACAACTGCCAGAGATCAACGAATGACAGCCAGGATCAGACTGCTAAACGTGATTTCCGAGGGTCTCGGTATGTTATGCCTATCGTCAACCCATCAACGGACCGACCTCAGCAAACGTTGCTTGTCCTTAAAGATCAACTTATGCAGCTGTTTTAATTTAGCGACAAGTATCGACATTTAGAGCAGCGGTGAACCAGTGGTGGCGGCTCCGACTTACGAGCAGTAAGTCGTGGGCGCATTACTTTGTGTAATTTATTTCATCACCACTGCTCTCAAAACGGTGAAGGAAAACATCGTGAGGAAACCGCCATGTCCTAAAACCAAAATTCGAAGACGTGTGACATCTACCAACCCGCACTGGGCTCGCGTGGTGGATTATAGCCCATTCCCTCTCATAGACAGGAGGCCTGTGTCCCGGCTGTGGGAACATTATAGGCTGATTATGCAGTGCTTATGCTATCGATATTTGCGTATGTGCTACGGCTAAAAGCCGAAGTAAGGTTACACTTAGTTCTAGCCGTACATTTAGCCGTAACATATGTAAAATTCCAACGAATACAATGCTGTCTTCAAACGATCAATACAGCTTTCCTCGTAAACTCATGAACAAGCAAAAAAAAAAAAATGCAAAAGAAAATTCCGGCAAATTCACCTTTTTTGCTCACAAAGCCATGTTTTTCCTCAACTCACGCTATTTGAAGAAAGAGGCTTAGCAGACAATGGACTTGAAAGGGGGAAAAACACAAAAATGATTCCTTTTGTGAAATATTACTGTGTATTATGGATTGGGGTGAAAATTAATAATACTATGGTTTTCTTGATGGAGGAGTAAAGCTATAATTATGGATATGGCTTCTAAAACTAAATTCTACATTCTACGTTTCGTTTCGTTTTCTACGTTTTAGTATATGCGAAACCTGAAACACATGTCTAGTATTTGTATGTAAAGAACCTATGAACAAAATTTCAAAACTGTATCATGAAAAATCACAAAGTTATAAGCATGTTCTGTTATCTGGCTGTCTGCACAAAAACTTGGTCACCACGCGGCGCGCCCGCGCGCTCGCCTCCAGCGTCTCCAGCGTCAGCCTCGAACTCATTGATAATAATAATTTGGCATTAGGTACCTAAATGTCGCTAAGGTACTTAGTGTCGCTCGGTATCCAACTTGTAGCTTTTTTTAAATATTTTTGGGACAAAATATAACATGGTTTAAAAATGATTGGAATCGATTCAGTTACTTATTCTGAACAAACTATATTCAGGTTTCGCATATACTAAAAATAATGTATAATATAACATCATGGTTGTGATCCCAGCTGGAAGTGAATATTTATGAGCTTCGGACCTTATCATACTAAATAATAACAGCCGCTCGGATCGATCTTTAGGTTAAGCCGTGCTTGCCTAGGTTGGTCTGTGGATGGGTGACCACCCATTACATACCGAGTTTCCTCCGTGCCTCGGAAAGCACGTTAAGCCGTTGGTCCCGGGTGTCATTTGTAGATCTTTGACAGCCGTTAGGTAGTCAGTGGCCCAAAAAGTCAGACAACCAGTCTTACCAAGGGGTATCGTATTACCCAGTACTAACTGGGTTGTGGAGGTCAGATAGGCAGTCGCTCCATGTAAAATACTGGTATTCAGCTGCATCCGGTTAGACTGGAAGCCGACCCCAACATAGTTGGGAAAAGGCTAGGCAGATGATGATGGACCTTATCATACTAGCGGTTTGGGAACGGCTGCGGGACGGGGCGGGTACGCAGCGAATGCGTCGCGAACACGCTACGGCTACACAGCGAGGACGTCGCGGACGCCTGGCAAATACGCAACGTTTTCGTCGCGTGTTTGTAGCGTGTTAACAACGTACAATACACTCAGTAACAAAATGGATACTGACGAGGAAACACTGCTGTTGGCTTTGTTACTTCGAAGACGCCGCAGACGAAAATGAAAGCATAGAAGAATTTGGGAAGATCCATTCCAAATTCTTCAACGAAATTCATTATCCGCAACGAATTCGCTGCGCATGCGCGGCGTGTTCGTTGCGCGCCCGTAACGTATTCGTTGCGCGCCCGCTCCGCTTTGAGGACGCTCGCGATCCGCTAGTATGATAAGGCCCTAACTATCCGTTACGTCTATGTGAGAAGGTTTCTAATGGGTGTAAAATTAACCCTTAACGAAGCTGAAAGGCACTTATTTTCCCCGTGATTGCGATTTTATTTTGTCCTGGGAACCTTCTAGTAAAGGAGATTTTGGGGGTCAAAGTTCCAACTTCTAGAGATTTTTTTAAAATACTTACCCCTTTTTAATCTTGCATCTTTATTTAAACACCTACACGACCCCCACAGTATTCAATGTATCTTCACAATGTTTAGAGTGCGTTACATTGAGTCAAACGAGTAAAACGTCATTTTTCACCCCAAAAACAAAATCGCAGTAGTACGAGTAGTTACTACTTAGTCTGATGTACAGAATGCTTGGTTAACGGCTTCGTGAATAGTCCTTTTATACCCTGGATAAAATAGATTTTAAATATTAAACTTTTATACGGTATTTATAAAAGCAAAACCATATCCATATGACCTATTTCATCCTACATTTAAGTAAAAGTAAATTGCTAGCAACAGTAACGGTCACCTAGCACGCAATGTTTAGAAAACAAAACAATTACTCATTGTAGGTACTCGTAATACAATGCATTGTTTTGATAGGAATAACATTACGCCTATTTTACCGATGTAGTAAACAGAGGTAGACAATACGACTATAAAGGGTGTAAATAGACACTTAAAATATCCGAAAGGCACTTGTTCTCCCCGTCTTTGCGATCATTTTTTTGTTCTAGACCATACCTGGGAACCTTCTAGTTACGGAGATATTGGGGGTCAAAAACTTTTTCTCAAGTTTTTTTTTTATATACATGTTTTTATTTATTTATTTATTTAAACTTCATGTACAATAGTGATACATAGGCGGACTAAATGCCACAAGGCATTCTTCTTATTTTTTAATGTAAGATTTTTACTTTCCACACCTCCACGCCCCCGTACTATTTAATCCATCCATCAGCACAATGCTTTGAGTCCTTTCCATTGAGTCCTACCAAAAAACGTGATTTTTCACCCCAAAAAAAAAGTCGATTCCCAGTAATAATTTTTGCGTAAAGTTAAATGCTTGGTTGACGGCTATGTTAAGGGTCTGTTTACACCCTATATTTTGCCAGCACAGAAATAGATCAACAGTGACAGCCTAGTGGTGTGACCATCGGACTGTCAAGTCATAGGCCTCAAGTTCGATCCCAAGATATGCACCGCTGATTTTTTGGATTCATGTGCGTATTGTATAATTATCACTTGCTTTGGTGAAGGAAAACATCGTGAGGAAACCAGCATGCCTGAGAGATATTTTTCGACGGTATGTAAAGCCAAGTCAGAGGCCCATGGGCGGCATAAAAACTCTGACACCAGGTTAGTCACTAACCACACGATAAAGAAAGAAGACAGTTAAAGATATCAGAGGAGCTCGTGGCTAAATAATAACAGCCGCTCGGATCGATCTTTAGGTTAAGCCGTGCTTGCCTAGGTTGGTCTGTGGATGGGTGACCACCCATTACATACCGAGTTTCCTCCGTGCCTCGGAAAGCACGTTAAGCCGTTGGTCCCGGCTGTCATTTGTAGATCTTTGACAGTCGTTAAAGGTAGTCAGTGGCTCAAAAAGTCTGACAACCAGTCTTACCAAAGGGTATCGTATTACCTAGTACTAACTGGGTTGTGAAGGTCAGATAGGCAGTCGCTCCATATAAAGTACGAGTATTCAGCTGGATATGGTTAGACTAGAAGCCGACCCCAACATAGTTGGGAAAAGGCTAGGCAGATGATGACAGTTAAAGATATCCTAGATAACACACGGTGGAGACCAAGCGTGTCATTTTTTGACTACCTACTATGACGTCATAAACTCTATTTAGTTACTATGCAAAGTAGACTACTTTTTTGTTCTTTGAATGTCTACAATTAAGTTCTTGAGTTGTAACGTAAGTAGAAATGCTGATGCTGATAATTGTAATACCAAATGATTTCGGTTTAGAGACATTTATTTTCTCAAAGAACAAATTACAATTCACTTAAAGAGAAACTTAACTAAATTAACAATAGGTTGTGTTACATTACGACGTTCACGCTATACAAGAAACTCAACACCTTTCATGCATAAAATAGCAAGTATACAGTACTTGCTACAGACATAGTTTAAATGTTTGCATAGAGAGAGAGTTGAGATTTGAAAAGAGTAACCATGGAGTTTCTTGCCGGTTCTTCTCCATAGGAAACGACCAACCCGAACCGTGCACCTTTTGTCGACGTTTTATAAGTGCCCATCTAGGCCTTTTTGATTTTGATTTTTGATTTTGAACGTTGTTGTTTTAAACAAATTAGCTTGCTGCGACAGTAGCCACGTTAAGCATAAGATGCTTAAGCCTGGCGAAGTGGTTTTTGCGTTATCTAAGTATATCTGTTTCTGTGGTTGCAAGTCTCTCATAACAAAGGGTCCAGCTTTTTTGCCATTAACCAGGTTCGTATATCCAAATTTCGCAAGCGTAACTGCTGAGCATGGGGTTCTGGGTTCGATTCCCAGGTCGGGCAAAGTGTAAGGGTGTTTGCATCAGGAATTTCTCAGTAGCAGCCGCGGGATCTATGCCCGGTTGATGTCAATAGGCTCGCCCCCTATTAAATGAGACTTAAACATAACTGGCGAAATATAGGTGTACTATTAGGTACATCTACACATGACGAAGACATCGACTTATGTCATACATCTGTGCCTACTCTCAAGAAACTGTTTAAATGTAATTAGAAAAATAATTAAGTTTAAGTTTAATTCTGTTTGGCTTACCTTACCTTCCTTAACTTACGTAATAGTATCGATACTGACGTTGTTTTCTTTTCTTTTTTTTTATTTGTATTTTTAATCAGTTCTTATTTTTGTTTTCATTGTTTAATTAGATATTTAGGCGCATAATACAGTGCATGTAGTGCTCTTCTTTAAGTAATGGGGCACTTAGACTTAAGTTTGCAATGTTTTACTTTATTATATATAATAGTGTACTTACTCATTGTTGAAGAGCCAAATAAAAAATAAATAAATAAAATCTCTGCCCTACCCTTCTGGGATCATAGGCGTGATGATGATCTTCAAAGTCTGTAGTCGCCTGTAGTCAGTGGATGTCACGTTCGAAATTCGAACGGTGTCTCGTTGTGAATCCGCAATGATTTATTTTAAAAACAAAGTTCGCGTTCGCTTTCGAATTGTGTGCGCTCACTTGTGTGAGATGAACTAGTGAACTTTATTGACTAACACTAAACTAACAAGGCAGTTTTTCGATAGCATAACTAACTATGATTGAGTGTTTATAGTTGTGTGTTCAAAGCTATTTCACGGTATTTTTGGGGGTTATAATGCCGAAGAAATGTGGTGTTGATTGTTTTAAACGGATCATTAATTTTGTTGTTAATAATATGTATAGGGTACGGTATTTATTGTGACGTAACACGCAAGCTTCGCGTAACGACCTGAAGCCTAAGAAGGTTGTATTAACAAATTATTAATTTCCGTCACAGTACTAATATTAAGATAACATCACGATTGTAATCCCTGAAGCGTTGGGCAGAAATGTCGGTGGGCATTTCGCCAGTTATGTTTGATGTAATCTCCTATTTAATAGGAGGTGCGCCTAACTACATCAACCGGGAACAAATCCTGGATTCGAGTCGGCCGGCTGTGAATATTTAAAATATAAACAATAGGTTTAGGGAGCTTTAATATGATTTTAAAGTTTCATGGTCACTAAAACTATTATAACTAGAAGACGGGATATTTACCATGTTTATTGTTTTCTTTGAGTTCCCGATATTTCGGCGCTGTTGCAAGCACCATGATCACGGATAAACTGTTATTGCGGGTGGGTGTTTATGAGCAGACAAATCGGTCTACCCTCTTTCTTGGTGCTTGCAACAGCGCCGAAATATCGGGAACTCAAAGAAAACAATAAACATGGTAAATATCTCGTCTTCTAGTTATAATAGCTTTAATATGATCCGATACAGACTATCCTTTGCTGTCCTTTCCCAGCAATGCCCCAAGCTGCGGCTCATACCCTACGGGGGGTGCCCTTATTTATTTATTTATTTATGTACACACAAAATACTCAACAAGACATAACACTAAGATAGAAGAGAAAAGGTACTGCTTATTTCATGAGAAATCTCTACCAGCAGACCTTTTTTTTTTTGATGGGATATCATCAAATGACCCCCCCACTCTGGGCGGAGCGGAAGGGAGTGTTAGACTTGTACTGGCTAAAACCCATCCATGTTCCTTCTTTGCCCTTTGTGTTCCAGGGCCGCGGTATCTCTTTCGAACAGTCCCGCAGCCCTGGCAGGCATCGGCCCATGCGGACCCCTACTCGGTTGCTGACATATTGCTTAGCTTGATTAGTCGTCGAAAAAAATTCGAAATCTAAGCGAGCAAAGCCACGGTCAATACTACTGCTCTCAAACAAACTTCGACATCGTCTTAAAACGACCTGAAAGAGGAGACCTGCGAGAGGAAAGTAGGATTAGAAACGTAGACACAGTGTGTAGAAAAGACAAAACAGGAAAATTGAAATTGGAACTTAAAACAAAGTTGTACAGTAGAGACCATAAGTGCAGTAGCAGTTTCACAAAACGATCGCATAAAAACAAGTCGCACTTACGACCTTTTTCCATAACAAACATTTTGCACACATACACGAACTCGTATATCGCTCTCTTTCATAATTATCAAATCAGAAAGAGTGCGATATAATGATCATTTGCCTTAGTGACAAGCCTGTCATGTCGCGACGGAGTATTAAGTTAGTGATATTTAATTTCAAACAAACAATTATGTGTCTATCTGGCTTAGCGGTTAACGCTATAGATAAAATGTCTCGCACAGTATAGTCTGCGTTCGAACCCAAGTGACATTACACTTTTTGTGTTTTAATTATAAATGATACGTTAGACCCGATGAGATATGTTTTTCTAAATATTAGTTGGAACTTATTATTAACAAAAAAGATGAGGGTGAATGTGAAACAAAATAAACTTCTGGATTGAACAAAGTAGTTAGTTATGACGTTGTTAGTTGGTGAACTTTGTTACGAGCGTTTGTGTTATTATTACGATTAGCGTATTGTTTGATTGTCTTTATTCAAGATGCAAGCTAATATTAGTATTGATGACAGGGCAAATATTGTCACTTTGCGTAAAAATGGGCTTAATATTTCTCAAATTTCAACTGAAACTGGCTAAAAATGTGTAAGTTATTTTTACAAATTATAATTATTAATTGCTAGTTGCAAGTGTGTAATCATATTTTGTTTTTTTTTTAGAAATTCTGTTAGCCGTTGGGTAAAGAGGTTTGAGGAAGAAGGTAGTCTGAAGAGTCGTCTAAGAAGTGAAAGGCCGGGGCTTATTAACCCGACTCAGCGACGTTTTATGGTGGAAGAATATGAAACAAATGGTTTCATTCCAACTATAATGTTTGCAGAGCAATTGGATACTACATTACAGACTGTTCGCCATGCAGTGCATGCTGAAGGTTTACATCATCGGAAGCCAGCTAAAAACCATTATTGACACAAAAACACAGGGAGGAAAGACTACGTTTTGCTCGAGATTATTTACATTTTAACTGGGAGGTGACTGTATTTTCTGACGAGAAGACTTTCAAGTCTTGCCAAAAGGAAGACTTAATTTATGGAGAAAAAATAATAATACTTAATTTAATAAGTAGACCGGGTAACTAAATATTTAGTAATATTAATATAACCGTAAATAAAAAAAATAAAAAATAAGAAATAAATTTTAAATTTAATGATCTTAAATTGGGGTTTAGTTTCAATATTCTTTTCGTCAAGAAAATGAACACTTAAGCTATAACCTCAATACATTCAATGTGACGTTACATTAAAAAAACACGTTCATAAAGTCTAACTCAATATTAGTATTCAATTAACTCTGCTGAATACTGATACCTATAATAAGCGGGTATCAACAATTATATTTGTGTTATTAGAATATCCTTCCCGTGTTATGTTATTCTTATTATGAATTGACTAAGTGGGTATACAACAAAAAATCTTATGAACGTTGATAAGAGAACTTTTTTTTGCCTAGATAGGAATGTGACGTCACATTCTCATAAAAGTTTGTTAATTTTATAAATAAATAAAACGAATAAACATTTTTGTTATCATTCAGCATGATTTTTTTATTTCCACCTTCCAACACCGAAAACATAAAATAAAAATCAATTAATGAGGTTAAATAATAATACAATAACTATCTAATATTTAACTTCTTATAAAAAATAAATAATAAGCATGACTACATTATAAATAAACATAAATACCTAACGACTTTCTGCTTAAAATACAAATATAATTAAGGTTTCAAAGAAACAAAAAACAGCCACACATTGTAATAACATGGATTCGAACTTGGACTTCATTGATCGTGAACCCATGCTCAGCCCAAACAGCTACCAACCCATGTTAATACTACGCGAATTTTAACAATGCAATGGTAAGAACAGGTCATCACTATGATGTGTATTCTAAATGCAACAGAAATATAATGCTATTTCGCGTAGTGTGACGACAGTTCATTAGTGTGTGTTATGTGTAGAATGTTGAGACATCACTCATACACGCACACGCACACACACTGCTGTATCGCGCTCGCACAGTTCATAGCAATGTAATCTTTAGCATGGTACTGCACTTTTGAGGTCTACTGTACCTATATAAAATAAATACTTGTACTGTAAATATATCATCATCTGCCTAGCCTTTTCCCAACTATGTTGGGGTCGACTTCCAGTCTATCCGGATGCAGCTGAAAAACCACTAACCACTTGTACTGTAAATATATACCTATAATATATATCCAGAATATTACAGTATAGAGGAGAGGTAATGTTCTTTGACTTGCTTTTTAAACAGAAATAAAGTTTTAGAATCACGAATGTTAGGCGGAAGTGAGTTTCACAAACGTACTGCGTGTACCGTGTATTCACTTAGTATCTAGGCCTGACTCCCAAGGCAGAACAGTATAGCGGTTAAGCAGCCTTCTAGGTTGACCAGCGAGATCATCATCTGCATAGACCTTTTCCTAACGATGTATATCAGGATCGGCTTCCAGTCTAACAGGGTTGTAATCTGGTCGTCATTGTTACATTCAGCAACTGCGTATCTGACCTTCACAACCTAGTTACAGCGTCTTTTCTTCTTTATCGTGTGGTTAGTGCATAACCTGGTGTCAGAGTTTTCATGCCGCCCATGGGCCTCTGATTTGGCTTTACATGCTGTCGAGAAATATCTCTCAGGCATGCTGGTTTCCTCACGATGTTTTCCTAATCGAAAGCAAGTGATAATTATACAATACGCACATGAATCCGAAAAATCAGAGGAGCGTCTTGGGTTCGAACTCGAGACCTATAACTTGGCAGTGCAATGGTCACACCACTAGACCATCACTGCTAGTTACTGGGTTATTTGTATTATATCCCTTAGTAAGACTGTTGGTCAGATTTTCGGACCAGTGACTACCTGTAACGACTGTCAAAGGTCTACATATGACAGCTGGGACCAAAAACTTGACGTACTTTCCGAGGCATGGACGGAACTCGATATGTAATGGATGCTCACCCATCCATGGTTCAACCTCGGCAATCACTGCTTAACCTTGAAGACAGACCCGAGAGGCTGCTATAATTTAGCCTCATAAAAAAGAGAGAGCCTCTCTTAACGACGATTTGCTCTTAGCCAAATTAAAATCTATCGTCAGCCTAAAGCAAAACCTAGATTTCTCGCTACGATTATTAGATCAATACTAATCCAATTCGACAGTACCAATTACTCGAACAGTTACTGAAAGCAATTTTCTTAATTTCAGTGTAATTGTAGGCTAAGGAAATTACATAGGTACTGCCTTTCTAATCGAAATTGTGTACACGTACATAAATTTTGAATCTTGTATTTACGGTGCATACCTAATCAGGTCGGGTGGACCCGGGCGGCACGCTCGTATTTGGCGTATACTTTAAATTATACAGGGTGTAAACGGACCCTTCACGAAGCCGTCAACCAAGCATTCTGTACATCAAATCAAGTAGCCCTCCGCAAAAATTTTTGCTGGAAAATGACTTTTTTTTGGGGTCAAAAATCACGTTTTACGGTTGCATTCAATGAAACGCACTTAAAACACCGTCATGGAAGTATTTAAAGTAAAACTACCTTAAAAACTCATCATCATCTGCCTAGCCTTTTCACAACTATTTTAGGGTCAGCTTCCAATCTAACCGGATGCAGCTGAATACCAGTATTTTACATGGAGCGACTGCCTATCTGACCTCCACAACCCAGTTCGTACTTGGTAAAACGACACCCCTTAGTAAGACTGTTTGTCAGACTTTTTGGGCCACTAACTACCTAACCTTATAACCTTAAAAACTAGTATTTAAAGAAAAAAACTTGTAATCAATTTAGAACTTTGACCCAGAATATCTCCGTAACTAGAAGGTTTCCAGGTATAACCCAGAACATAAAATGATCGCAATGGAGGGGAAAACAAGTGCCTTTTGGCTTCGTTAATGGAATTTTTATACCCATTATTTGAAACGTTCGCTTGGGATTACTTCCGACCATCACGCGAGCAAAACCGCGGGATAGAGCTAGTTGATCAATAAAGCCGATCTGAAGAAATCACTAAATGTGTTCGGCTTTCATTCGGCCTGTGTCCGGTTCTTTTTACCCGACAATGGCGAAGCCAAAAGGAAGGGTTATGATTTTAGCAGTCTATGTATGTATGTTTGTATTTACGTATGTTCCTCTGTAGCGCCTAAACTATTCATCCGATTTTGATGAATAAGGTGTCAATCGTTTGAGGAGCTCGTGGCTAAATAATAACAGCCGCTCGGATCGATCTTTAGGTTAAGCCGTGCTTGCCTAGGTTGGTCTGTGGATGGGTGACCACCCATTATATACCGAGTTTCCTCCGTGCCTCGGAAAGCACGTTAAGCCGTTGGTCCCGGGTGTCATTTGTAGATCTTTGACAGTCGTTAGGTAGTCAGTGGCCCAAAAAGTCTGACAACCAGTCTTACCAAAGGTATTACCCAGTACTAATTGGGTTGTGGAGGTCAGATAGACAGTCGCTCCATGTAAAATATTGGTATTCAGCTGCATCCGGTTAGACTGGAAGCCGACCCCAATATAGTTGGGAAAAGGCTAGGCAGATGAAGGTGTCAATCGTTTCCTTATTATACCCCGGGTAACATAGGCTACAATTTAACCGACTTCAACAATAGTCGATTTTACCTTGTAAACCCCGAATTTAATTAGAACGTGATTTTTCAGTACTCGGGTTTTTTTTTCACAAGACAACAAATCATTAACATACTGACCGAAGTTAAGATAACATAGTCCCTTTGTCAGAAAATTTGAATTACAAATTATGATGGTTAAAAGACGAATGTTTTCAAAAAAGATGGCAGAAAAATATTTCGAAACAATATTGGGGTGGTGTTTATTTATTTAACTCTCTGTTTTGCTTCTTCACTTTATTTATCTGTCTCTTGTTTTTATCATAAGCTTCCTATACGAAAAGTTGCCTCCAAATTATCCGATCAACATCTGCGTAGCAATTTCCCAAATATGTTGGGGTCGGCTTCCAGTCTAACCGGATGCAGCAGGAATAGCAGTATTTTACATGGAGCGACTGCCTATCTGACCTCCACAACACAGTTAGTACTGGGTAATATGATACCACTTGGTGTGACTGGTTGTCAGAGTTTCGGGCCACTGACTACCTGTAACGACAGTCAAAAGTCTTATATATATACTATGTTAGGTTTTATAGTCTGAGTTACGTGGTCCAGACGAACAAGGAAATACACGTGTTGCTGTAATCTACTTTTAATTGCGACTGAGTTTAATCCTTACAAGGCGGGCGCAGCCACCTCTACACACATGCATACACACATATGTTGTACTTAAAACCCTACACTGGGTAATACGACACCCCTTGGTAAGACAGGTTGTCAGACTTTTTGGGCAACTGTCTACGAAATTCGAATATCAAAGATCTACAATTTCAGCCGGGGCCAACGGTTTAACGCGCTTTCCGAGACACGGAGGAAACTCGGTATGTAGTCTGTGGTCACCCATGCATAGACTAACCTAGGCAAGCGCTAAAGATCGATCCGAGCGGCTGTTATTATCAACTACGAGTATAGTTTTCGCCAAAATTCTCTAAGTCACGGGTAGTCTCTGGCCTGAACGTCTGACAGTCTTACCAATGGCTATTATGATTTCCAATAACTAAGTTGTGGAGGTCAGATAGCCAGTTGCTCCATGCAAAGTACTAGCATTCAACTGCATCTCGTTAGATTGGAACACTACCCAAACTTATTTTATTCTCAGATGGTAATGACTATGACATATTTAAAAACAACGCAATATTTTTAAGAAATGTCTAAGACTTTTGATAGCCCTAATAAGCCGGTATTTATAAAATTGCACGTCCAAAGTCCTCATCAAATACTTACCAATAGCTAAACAAACTGAACTCAATATTGAATTTATCAAAAAGACAATCTTATCGATACTATTATGAATGTGGCAATGCTTGTCTGTCCGTTTGCTTATTTTCAACACCTAAACTGATGAAATCTGTGTACTCCTCTAAGATATAATAAACCAATGTTGTACTATAGGGAGCAGCGGTGTCCCAATAGTGGCGGCTCCGACTTACGAACAGTAAGTCGTGGGTTCGAACCCAGCCAGGCGCATTACTTTGTGTAATTTATTTCATCACCACTGCTCTCAAAACGGTGAAGGAAAACATCGTGAGGAAACCGGCATGTCCTAGAACCAAAAATTCGAAGACATGTGACATCTACCAACCCGCACTGGGCCCGCGTGGTGGATTATAGCCCATTCCCTCTCATAGAGAGGAGGCCTGCGTCCCAGCAGAGGGAACATTATAGGCTGATTATGCTTATGCTATACTATAGGTATACAGGGTGTAAACGGACCCTTCACGAAGCCGTCAACCAAGCAATATGTACATCAAACTAAGTAACTTTACGCAAAAATTATTGCTGGAAAACGACTTTTTTTTTGGGGTGATACATCAAATTTTACGGTAGGACTCAATGTAACGCACTCAAAATATTGTGCTTATTAATGGATTGAATAGTACGGGGTCGTGGAGGTGTTTAATATAATCTCTCTTTCTCTGGGGTCGGTCCCTCATGTCTGAGGATCGTGGTCAGCATCAGAGTTGCATCTGGAGCGGATGATCTGCCTCCACCGGTTTCTGTCCAGCGCGTCTCTTAAGTTAAATATAGTAATAATCTTGCATTAAAAAAATCTATTTAAAAACACTTGTGAAAAAGTTGGAACTTTGACACCCAATATCTCCGTAACTAGAAGGTTCCCAGGTATGGTCTAGAACAAAAAAAATATTGCAATGACGGGGAGAACAAGTAACTTTCGGCTTCGTTAAGAGTATTGTTACACCCTTTATAAACCTATTACACAAAATGTAGTTATGTTTTAGTAGTATTTTCCTCAGCTGAATCCAATGAATAAAATGTAAATGCAAGAGAACCAAGGTTACCGACGTACCCCGAAGAATTGCCAAACTTAAGTGGCAGTGGGCAGGGCACATTGCTCGCAGAACGGATGGCCGATGGGGCCGAAAAGTACTGGAGTGGCGACCGCGAACTGGAAGACGCTGCGTTGGAAAGCCTCCCACTAGGTGGACCGATGACCTGGTGAAGGGATCCGCTGGATGCAAGTCGCACGAGACCGGTCAATGTGGCGACACTTACGGGAGGCCTATGTCCAGTAGTAGACGTCTTTCGGCTGAAATGACGAAATGAATGATGAATAAAATGTAATCCAAATCAATTTAGGCAGGGGTACAATGAGAGATTCGCATAAACTGCTTTTTTTTTTTTTTTCGGATGGGACATCATCAAATGACCCCTCCACTCTGGGCAGAGCGGAAGGGAGTGTCAGACTTGTACTGACTAAAACCATATTCCTTCTTTGCCCTTTGTGTTCCAGGGCCGCGGTATCTCTTTCGAACAGTCCAGCAGCCCTGGCAGGCATCGGCCCATGCGGACTCCTACTCGGTTGCTGACGTTTTGTTTAGCATGATTCGTCTTCGAGAAAAAATCGAAATCTAAGCGAGCAAAGCCACGGTCAATACTACTCCTCTCAAACAAACTTCGACATCGTCTTTAAATGACCTGAAAACGTAAATATTTGTGTCTGAAACTCATGAAAAGGTTTTCATTGAGTGAACAACGATAGAATGGAGTTTGAACGAATTGTTATTAGCTTGTTTGTTTGGTACGGTAGCTACTTTATTTTATTATTGTTTTTTTGGGTTTCATTGTGTTGCAAAAAGGTTTTTAATCTTTTGTCTTTTGTTGTGTGTTATATTTTATTAGCAGTTTTAAATAATCTTACTACTATTATAAATGCGAAAGTTTGGATGGATGGATGGATGTTTGTTACTCAGTCACGCCAAAACGGCTGAACGGATCTGGATGAAATTTGGCACAGAGATATATTATATTCTGGAATAGCACATAAGCTATATATTATCGCGCTAATAACTTAGGGGGATGAGCAATATTGCTGTTGTCCATATTCCTCAACTGTTTGACAACTGAGAACTGTCATAACATGCATTAGAATAGAACGGCTTTTTTTGGACTATTTGTCAACGGAGTAAATATAAACATAATCATCATCTGCCTAGCCATTTCCCAACTATGTTGGGGTCGGCTTCCAGTCTAACCGGATGCAGCTGAATACAAGTATTTTACATGGAGCGACTGTCTATCTGACCTCCACAACCCAGTTAGTACTGGGTAATACGATACCCCTTGGTAAGACTGGTTGTCAGACTTTTTGGGCCACTGACTACCTATAACGAATGTCAAAGATCTACAAATGACACCCGGGACCAACGGCTTAACGTGCTTTCCGAGGCACGGAGAAAACTCTGTATGTAATAGGCGGTCACCCATTCACTGACCAACCTAGCCAAGCGCAGCTTAACCTAAAGATCGATCCGGGCGGCTCTTATTACTTAGCCACGAGCTCCTCCTCGAGTAAACATAAACATAATAAGGATGTTAAAAGTCTAGGCATGTAGGTATGTATTTAAAAGTTCGAGTAGTCGTTATATATTTGCATTATTTAACTAGCTTTAAACACGACTATTATAAAAATTGCTCCAAACTTGAACTTTATTTAACTATAATTAACAGTATCTTTCGATTTCGTTCGTAATGAGCTTTGAATTGCCTTAATATAATGCTTAATTACAAGTTAAGCAAAATCCGATAAAAAATAAAAAAGTCATATTAATGCTTTCTTGCACTCCAATGCGTAACACATTGTCTGAAACATCACAAAAAAAATGAATTAAATTCAAATAGGTTTCCAATTTTCTACGGTTTTTTTTTGCTTTTTTGAAAAAAAAATATCGGCCTGTAACGTAGTGAATGTGCTTTAACTGTCAAACTAAAAGGCATGGCCAGTAAAAGTACGTTACGTAAGCACCCCGCTGGTTTTAAACCAAACCAACTTAAAAACAATGAATCAAAGCGTAGTCCCACAATAAACTATATTAATTAAAATGAAACACACTTTTTAATGACAAAAAAAACAGCATAGTAATAAGATCAGCGGTGTTGATGGCTCGCCAAAACAATTACTTACAATGTAGTGAACAATTCCATTAGTTCCATCGATCGGCTCGGATATAGCACATGACAGTACCCTTGTGGCACTAAAAAATATAGATGCAGAAGGTTCATTATCTGTAATATTTAGGTGTGGCGTTGTCTAGTGCAGCGGTCAGCAACAGGCGGCAGAAAAAGGTCGGACTTTATACCGCCAAATATTTTCGAAATATACCCAGCTACTCAATTTAATCAGCATGCCTGAGATATACACCGTGACTTTTTAGTCGTCTTACAAAGGTCGTCCACTCAATGTACCCGACATAAAATAGCTCTAGGCGCGATTGTTTTTTATCTTCCATAAAAGGTACAAAGAAAAAAAAAAAATAGAATAAAAATTATGTAACATCCTGTTAATGATGTTCACGTGTCAAACGGGAGAACATATACCTACCCAGCACTCGAGTCCAGTAGATCATCGCTCGCAACAGGGTATTTTAACTACTTCATGCGTCATAATACTGAATAATATTTTTATTTTTAAATTATTAAAATCTCATAAATACCTATTTTTTTTAATAAATGTTTAGTATTCATTAGATACATGAAGTGGGCTGCCGTTGTAAGACGACTAAAAAGTCACGGTGTATTTCTTGACGGCATGTAAAGCCAAGTCAGGGGCTCATAGGCGGTATAAAAACTCTGACACCAGAAGAAGACTCAATTTAAATAATATTTTTATGCCACTGTACAAGGTGTAAACTGACCCTTCACCAAGCCGTCAACCAAGCATTCTGTACATCAAACTAAGTAACTCTACGCAAAAAATATTGCAGGGCAACATTTTTTTTTTTTTGGAATGATATATCACGTTTTAAAGAAAGAAAGAAAGAAAGAAAACATATTTATTTGGCCCATGCCACAAGTGCACACAACAAACACAAAAAAAAAAATTAAAAAAAAAGCTTCAATTTATACAATTAAAATGTTAAAACAAAACAACAAAACAAAAAAAAAAGGAGATACTACAAACGTGTTTTTACGGTAGAACACAATGTTACGCACTCAAAACATTGTGCTGGTGGATGCATTAAATAAGTACGAAGGTATTTAAAGACAAGTTATAAAGTGAAAAAGTTGGAAATTTGACCCCCAATATCTCCGTATCTAGAAGGTTCCCAGGTATGGTCTAGAACAAAAAAAATATCGCGATGGTGAGGACAACAATTGCCTTTCGGCTTCGTTAAGGGTACTTTTACACCCATTATAAAGCTACATTCACAGAATAGCACTTCTGTTTTTCGCCTGTTCAGTGACCTACCTTTGTGCTATCACCATGGATGACAAATTAGGCCATAGAGGTCAAGGGAGCCTTGAACGAAAACCTAATACCATGGCGTTGCTGCCATCTGCTTTATGTTTCCATGGCGTGACCGAGTTTTGCAATTTGTTTAGGTAATGCAGTTATGTGGGTTGAGAAAATAGGTGAGCTGTCCGTGTGAATACAGGGTGTTAGAAACAGCCCTCCACAAACTGACAGGGTGTATTCAGCTCCTTATTTTGAATCATATTTCACCGGAATTTTTCTCCGGATTTTTTTTTTATCATATTACAGTTACTATTCCTTTATTTCAATGTAAAATTACATTCCCTGTACGCAGCACTCCATTTATGTGAATATTACGGCTAAAATAAAAAAATCCAACAATGAATGTTGAAATACTCTAACGAACGACGCGTGAAATCAGCCGTTCACTTCCTGCCTAGCTACAGAGTAAATCGAACTCGTCGTCGCGCTTGCCGTTCGCTACATGCGTTTTGCCACGATATCATACGCAATGTATCTTATTGCGTATGAGGAAATAAAATCTTTATCGGATTCCCATAACATTCCTAAAATAATTTCTTGTACCGGTCTTCTTAGTACTCATACTGAATTCACCCCATAAGTCTGTGGAGGGCTGTCCCTTACACCCTGTATAGGGTTAAGATCAATGATATTATAAAAAAAGATACACTACGTTAACACAGAGCGGCGTTCAAATATCGTTGCGTTGTTACGACTGCGATAGATAATACGGAACGTATGAGACAGAAAGAGATAGCTATTGCGCTTGAAGTACTTAAATTACGACAATTGTCTGAATTTGTCTGCGATAATTTGCGCGCGCTAGTGCGATATTTACCTCTTTTTATTTATAATATAATTGGTTATGATATTGTTGACTTTCATGTAAAATGCATAGTTGTACGAAGATCTTTTACGTACGTGGCCAAAATCGAATGCAGCCATTTTGTTTTTGGGGTTCCGTTTCCAAATGGCAAAAAACGGAAACTTTATAGACTCGTCCTGTCAGTCTGTCTGTCCGTGCGTATGTCACAGCCATTTTATTCTGAGATTGTTGGCTCCACACAGTTAAGTAGAGTAAGTGTCTTCTATGAACTCGCAAATATAAACCCTGAACATGAACCCAGAATATACAACAAAATTCCGAAACCCATAAGAGAAAAAAGTGATGTTAATAATTTCAAAAAGTACCTAAACAAATATTTAACACAAAAAGCATTTTACTCTATCAAAGAATACCTAGACGAGAATGCAAACTAAGTAGATTAGATAGTAATTAAGAAAATTTTATTTTTGTAATAGGAAATGTTCCTTTTTTTATCCTTTTTTCATAATTTTGTATGTTTAAAAAACAATTTCGGCTCATAATATTAAGTTAGCATAGTTTTTAAGAATAATTTATAGTATAATTTTAATATTTGTACGCCGTTGTCGGCAAAACATAGCGATCTCTTTATATTTACTTACATCTTTTACACCTATGTTTAACAAATAAAAACTTCGACTTTGACTTTGACTTTTGACTTTGAATCATATTTTGTTCAACTTACACACTGACACTGACCGGAAAATTACAAAAATCGTTAGAAATTTTGAATTTCTCCTTATGATAGCTTGTGTAGTTAGATTTGTTCATCGATTTTTTTAGTAAACGCCGTCGTATCTTTTTAATGGTGTTTATTTTTATCTCTTCTCTCCAAATTGATTAAAAAAAAATCAATACCGTTGTGTAGGATTACATCATTAAAAATGAATTCTGAGACGTTTGCCATACGAACTTTCAGATACCTATTATCAAGATTTATCGAAGAAAAATTCTATTTTATATAACAAAAATAAAAAAGTATTTGAAGAGTGTGTATCCCAAAAGAAAAATTAACATTAGTCATAGTCATAGTCATTTATTCATTAACATTAATTTGTATCTGAATTTGAACACATAAATTACATAATTACAGTACATACACTAAAATAAAAAAGTATATTAATCATCTGCCTGCCCTTGTCCCATGTTATTTGGGGTCTGTCAACCGTCAAGCCATCATTAACCCCTTTTCTCTCATATCGTTTCTCACACAATTCATATATCTTTCCTTTGGTCTTCATCACTTTTTTAGTCACATGTGATGATTCGTACCTTATTAGTGTAATCATCCTTATAACCATCATTTACTCTTTTTCTTTCATTTCATTCCTCACACAATCCATACATCGTTTCCTTGGTGTTCATCACTCTTTTAGTCACATGCGATTCGTACCTTATAATTATAATCAGCCTTATAGCCATCATTTACACATTTTCTTTCATTTCATTCCTCACATAATCCATACATCGTTTCCTTGGTGTTCATCACTCTTTTAGTCACGTGCGATCCGTACCTAATAAGTAAAATCAGCCTTATAACATTTCCACTGCTGGGACTTAAGTTCTATATCCTTTCTGTGAGAGGGGAGTACCTAAGTGAACCATGTATGACCAACACACAATAGTTCGGCCAAGTTAGCTGAAAAATTGGGGTAAAGTTACAATAATTCGCATAGAGCTAAAAATTGGTACGAATGTTGGAAATACCATTACATATGAAATGTGAAAAGTCCCTTCCAATCCGACATTTGTAAAGAAAATTATTCAAGGTCAAAGTTCGCGTAAGTGGGTTTTTTGCATTTTTCAGCCAAACGGTAAGTTTTATCATAAATATTTTCAGGCAAAAATTGTAGACCATATAATTATCTATGATAATTGATTTTACACTTTTTCCGAAGAATCACCATTTCTGAGATACCTATTAAAAAAGTTGAAAAAGTTGTGTTCTTCATTTATGTACACGTTTCCATACGCCACCCGTGAAGTAGTGTACTTGTTTTTTTAACGTTTTAAACTTTTCACATTTCATTTTTAACGGTGTTCTGAACTTTCGTATAAATTTTCAGCTCTATGCGAATTATTGTAACCTTGCATATCTAACTTGACCGGACTACATGTGCGTTTTGTTGTATGTTATATCAATGTAAACTTGATGTTACCTAATTTCGTAGATCGTGCTCTTCTTCCAAGATTTTCCAACTATGTTCAGGTAGGCTTCTAGTTTAACTGGATACAGCTGAATACCAGTATTTTACAAAGAGCGATTGCCTGTACGAACTTCTAGAAAACATGGATAGATAGCATAAGGAATGATATGAAAGAGAAAGGAGTCAATGATGCCGTGACGCCTGACAGGGGAGAATGGAAGAACAAACCGTGTTGCGCCGACCCCGAGTAGAATGGGACAAGAGCAGGAAAAAACTGATGATGATGATGACACGACCTTCACAACCCACTTACTTCTGAAGATAGACAGAACTAAAGGCTTTACGTGCTTTTGAAGGCACTGAGAGATTCGGTATTTAATGGTTGGTTACCCATCCACGGACCGACCTCGGCAAGTGTTGCTGAACCTTAAAGATCGACACGTATGGCTGATTTTATGTTGCCACGAGCCCTACTTTCATAGATACCGCGGCACTATAAAGATAGTTTGTAACTGATATGGTTGCCGAAATAACTCGAAGTCGAAGGTCGCGGGTCAAGGGTCAATCGTTAGGTTCTGGTATAAATAACCAGACTGGACAGGTTACGAACACACTGGAGAAGGTCTAGACAAATAAAAATTGCTTTTGAACCGATGAAAATCGTTGTAAAAAACAAAAAAAAAAAAACGACTTTTAACCAGATGCCTTATTTAACTATAAAAAGGTAGCTTTTGAGAATTCAATAGGAAGAGCTCGTGGCTAAATAATAACAGCCGCTCGGGTCGATCTTTAGTGGAAGGGAGGAAACTCGGTATGTAAAGGGTGGTCCCCATTACATACCGAGTTTCCTCCGTGCCTCGGAAAGCACGTTAAGCTGCCTAGCTTTTATTTGTAGATCTTTGGCAGTCGTTACAGGTAGACAGAGTGGCCTGAAAGTCTGACAACTAGTCTTGCCAAGGTTTATCGTATTACCCAGTACTAAGTGGATAGTGGAGGACTAACGACATTGTCATTTTTTTAATATTACAGCTGAGTTAGTCGCCTTAATGGCCTCGTACAGGGCCAATTTAGTTGAATGTACTAAGGTCTTAATTTTTTTGTTTAATAATTTCTTTCATAATTTTTTTTTTTGTTACTCTTTATATTTTGTTTTATTGTTTATTTAACCATTTTGTTTTGTGTCCTGTGCGAGACAAAAAAAGAATACGTTTTCTTTCTTTCTTTCATTCAAAAGTATCACAAAGTATTTCAAATGACGCAAAACACAACAGGAAAACACTGCAAGCTCACATAAAGCTGTAAGTGGAAACAATGCACTATCAATATCAAATGACATAGTTTGAGTACAACTGATAACAGCTACTGATTAGATTAGAACCTGCTAGAAATGGGGACTGGTTGGGTGACGTCAGACAATTTATTTATCACTTTATTCATCTCTTTATTTTCAGGCAACGAAGTCCTATTAATAGATACAATACACAAAATTCTAACTTCCTAACTAATACCTATTATTAATGCAAGCAAATGTATGTTTGTACTACATACATCATCATCATCATCAGCATTTCAGCCGAAAGACGTCCACTGCTGGACATAGGCCTCCCCCAAGCATCGCCACATTGACCGGTCCCGTGCGTCTCGCATCCAGCGGATCCCTGCAACCTTCACCAGGTCATCGGGCCACCTAGTGGGAGGCCTTCCAACGCAACGTCTTCCAGTTCGCGGTCGCCACTACTTATACTTATTCAATTCATTTATTTAAGACACAGAAAGAATTACTATAAAACTAACGATAATACATATTACAACTAAAAATAGGCACACGCCACAAGTGCACACAACATTTAATAAAAATAACTAGAAAACCTTAAATGAAAACAAAAAATAAATAATAATATAATGATGGTGTCTCACGGCTGCGCCAAATATGCCCAGTTCAGCAAAATGCCGAGCAGCTAGACTGCCCGACGCTGGTTATAACTGGATCTGAGAGTAAAGTATTATGATGCAAGTCACGTTACACCACAGCTGAGCAAAACAAGGCTTTTAAAGGCTCAAGTTTTGCCACACAGCCATTCTTTGCCCAACAATATGACGCCATGTAGCGCAATCTTGCCAGATAAGCCTCGAATATTGTTGTTACAAGAAGCGTGAGAAGAGTTGACGGGAACTTCTAACAAAAACCTTGAATACGCTGCGAAGCATGAGTGTTATCGTGATTTTACATGGATAAATGGTTAGGCAGTGATAGTCTAGTGGTGTACTGTCAGACTGCCAAGTCATAGCTCTGAAATTCAAACCCAAGACACGCACTTCTAATTTCTTGAATTTATATACGCATTGTATAATTATCATTTGCTTCGGTGAAGGTAACCAGCATGCCCGAGCGATATATTTCTTTTGTAAAGCCAAGTCAGAGGCCCATGGGCGGCATAAACAGCAGGTTTGGCACTAACCATACGATAAAGAAATAGGATGGTTAAAACCAGACATAGTAAGCACAGTAGTCAGTAGTCACGCTTATGACCACTTGTCAAACGTGGTAACATAGTCAGTCACAGATAAGTCTTAAGTCCTATATTTTAAGTTATATCAATATTTTCTAGGTATTTTTCCTGTTATTGCAGCTACTGTGTATTGTCTCGGTATAAAACTAAGGTGAAGTTTAAAAAAATGCTCAAGGTATTATAAAGTTTTAATAATTAAATAAGTACATTTAAAAAATACGCTGAAACTTCGGTTGAAACTTACCAAATGTTACAACAGAAAATAAAACATCAATTTTTGCACGGTTTAACTTTGCGAAACAATCCGACTACATAATCGGACATCCGTATAAAATACAAAATGGCGTCATAATATACAGGGTGTTTCACATTTTTTGTGTTTTTTTTTACCCCTGCTGCGCTCGGCTATCAATGTAAATAAATTGCATAATAAGATTTTTACTGTGTTAGTTTTTCCCCTAGGTTTGCCCACGTGAAGGGTGGAAAGTGTCCCTCAGGAACATAATACTGGGATTTTATGTCGTAATCCAGGCCATGGTCTAGTGCTAATATTATCGTATTTAACCTTTTGAACGCCAGAGCATAACGCACGTGCGTGCCTTCCACGCCAAGCCACAATTTCACCTACCATTTTGTCACCTATTTGTGTCGTTTGGCGTACAGGGCACGCGCTTGCTTGTCACGTATATGTGACAATGGCGTTCAAAAGGTTAATCCGTTTAACCGTTAACTTGTGAAAAGTTCACAGTTGGAGTTACCTTCGCAATTACAATATTAGTATGTATTTCACCTAGACATTAATTGCAGTGGCAGCCGGCCGTTTATTGCCCGTCAGTTTTGTTACTGGAGAAAATGAATGTAGACCGTACAGCTCTGCCAATTAATTTGAGGGAAGCAGACATGAGGTTATTTTTTGATCAGTCTGCTCTGTCCCACTGCTGAGCAAAGGCCTCCAATTTTGTTTAAAATTTGCCCTCTCCGACCAATCCGTTAAGAATGAGTCCAGATCGTCACGCCAGCGTTTCTTGGGCCTGCCTCGGGTACGACTTTAGTGTTAATTCCACGAAAAAGATCCAGGCTTGGATGCAGCATGCAGCACCCTCCCGGGAGCAAAATTATACCGCTCGGACGCGAATGCGATCGTCGAGTTGATATCTCCATTGAATTTTCGAAACGTCTCGTGTATCACTTCGGATGCATGGCATGCTTATCATTGTTTTTCCTGCATGTCCATATTTTTGCGGACGGGAAGGCGGTAGTGCATCCTGATTTTAACTCTAAATATAATATATATATAATATATTTAATATTTTTATACGTAAACCCTGCGTAGGGAACTACAGCTGTTTTGACATGGAAAGAAAAATCCCAAACCCAAAACAAACCCAAACAAACCAAAACCAAAAACCCTCAAACCCTGCTCGCACTAGAATTTTTCTTTTACGTATAAAAATATTAAAAATTAGTTTGGCTGTAATGTCAACGTGTTGGTTTAAGTTAGTTCGATACTTTCTTAAATAGATGGCGCTAACGTCACCGTAAGACGTTATTAATAGAACGAAAATTTCGAAAGTTGTGAGCAGGGTGCGCTGGTCTAATTGGTGAAGACGTCCGGTGTACTGAATCGGAAGGTCGCAGGTTCAAACCCTGCTCGCACTAGAATTTTTCTTTCCATGTCAAAACAGCTATATATAATATATACTCTCATTTCATAACTTATGTAATGTCATGTATATTCTGAGAAAAAATCTCAAAGTTTCAATGAACAACACGAATATCAAACAACCTGTATACAGTAGTACCAACAGCGGAAGTGGGGTGGAATCAATTATTCATAATTTCCGGCTGGGCGTGCGTGCCACGAATTAGTTCAGAGTCTACCAACATGATGTTTACTAAAATATTACATGAGTGAGTAAAATGATTTATTAAAGGATCTCTGGAACATTTTCGATATGGAAAGGTTTATTCATTTGGGTAGGCATAAGAAGATAAGTTCCTTTTTTTTGTTAGCCTAGTCTGTCCCACTGCTGGGAAAACGCCTCCCCCATTCATTTCCAATTTTTTCGGTGTTTTGCCTTTTTTGGCCAATCAGATAAGAACTACTCCAAATGTGACACCAGCGTTTCTTGGGTCTACCTCTGTGACGACTACCGTCTTTAAGCACCCACTGTGTGACAGATTCTGGCCGATCTGTTCTGAACCATCCTGGATATGTGACCCGCCCAGTCCCATTTTAACATAAATATGTCGGGTATGTCATGATTTACTCCGTTAGATGGGTTTCGTGCTATGAAAACACACTGGGTGCGATACACTGTTTCTAGCAAAACTAACGAGTTACTTGAGACTACAACTCAACACGATAACACGGGGCACAATGAATCGGGTACAGTTCCAAGACGTCTCAACTCCGCTGCGATCAGACTTTGACTGTCGTCCTCGCCTCATGCTGTAAACATCTGTAGAAGCACGCTGTGGTGTGGGTAGACTGGTAAACAGGTTGCGTGATGACACCACTGGCGCGCTTGCGATTCTTTTTATGTCCGTCCGGTCTAATCCGTGATTAGACCTGTCGTACTGTATGGATCGGAATGCTGGGCTGTGAAGAAGATGGATGAAAAAAGATTGCATGTAGCCGAGATGAGAATGTTGAGGTGGATGTGTGGTGTGACAAGAATGGATAAGGTAGGGAACGAGTATATTAGAGGAAGCTTAAAAGTTGCGCCAGTTACAGAAAAGCTAAAAGGGAATCGACTGTCTTGGTATGGGCATGTGATGAGGAGGGACGAATCGCATGTGACTAAAAGAGTGATGAATATAAACGTGGATGGATGGAGAGGGAGAGGAAGACCAAAGAAACGATGGATGGATTGTGTGAAAAATGATATGAAGGTGAAAGGAGTAAATGATAGCATGACGGTTGACAGAGGAGATTGGAAGAAAAAAACGTGTTGCGCCGACCCCAAGTAACATGAGACAAGGGCAGGAAGATGAGATGATGACTAATGACCGGATCCGACAGGTACTCGTACATATAGATAGGATTAAATATAACAACATCACCATCTGTATTCTCCAAAGCAGTATGTAGAGGTTTATAGTACACTGTTGACTGATTTCACCAGTTATCATAGTATGTTGTACGTGTCAAAACTCCCATGTAATAGGGGGAAGCCTAATTGCCATCCACCGATTTTAAATCCAGACGCTGAGATGCTTCTGAGATTGGGACAAGCCCGCCACACTATTCCCAAACCACTGCAACTCCTGAAAGCCAGAATCAACAGTGGCAACCAAAAAAGCGCCGAGACAATAAAGCACGACGACGTCCCAGAGAAAGAATATAACTGTCTTGGATCCCGCAACGAAGTTAATCAGAAAAGAATAACGGAGGAGTAGGAAAAACATAATTTCCACTTCCCTCCGTATCAGCAGGAGACAGAAAAAAAAAAAAAAATTGCAAAATTGGATAAATTGCATGAATGGTTGTGTAGTCATAGTTTTTATAGTGTCAAAGACTTCTTTGACAATAAATGTTAAATATTCTCGTGAAATTTTTGCACGCTTATTACTGTTAAGCAAAAACATGAATGCTCTTTCTTTTTTTGTTTTTACCATCTTTTATACCATGTAAATATTATTCTTATTCTTATTCAGAACAAAACAAGGCCAATAGGCACAAAGGGACGTTTACAACTGGGATAAGCCCTGTTGCCTAGCACCACAGATAAATATTATCATTAATGGGTCCTAAATTGTGAACTGTTATATTGATGCTTATGAGATAATATATATTTTGTGACCCAACTACACTTTGCCCTATCTGAGCATTATACACACTGAACATAATTAATTCAAACACTGTTTTAAGCTTTCACGGTTTACAACTAAACTTATACTGTCACTTACGGGATATCTTCCGTGATTGTTCATTATTGTTTTGCCGTGACTTAGTGTCGAGTTCCAGTAGTGCGCGTAGCAAAAGACAAAGAAAGAGGGTAGATAGATTTGTCTGCTCTTAACAATTTATTTTCCATCTACCCGCATTCTCCAGTCCACCCGCGATCATGGCGCTTGCAACAGCGCCGAAATATCGGGAGCTCAAAATAATGAACAATCACGGAAGATATCCCGTTAGTGACAGTATAAGTTTTGAACATAACATTTTACAGGAGATATGTTACGTTCATAGTTAAATCTGGTCGCTCTGGTATATACCTACCTATAGTGCACACATATTGACAACTTCCAATAATGAACAGTACAAAAGAGATAACACGCAAGTGAAAGAGATAGCTATAATTTGAACGATTGCGCTTCGAAGGTTTGTCGACGGCAAGATGTCCCAATAGGGACGTTTTCGAGTCCTCAAAATGCGCGCTAGTAACATATCATAATTATCGTAGTATTTTGTGTATACATAAATAAATAAATATTATCTGAATCATGAGAGCAGCGGTAGCCCAGTGCTGGCGGTCCCGACTTACGAGCAGTAAGTCGTGGGTTCAAACCCAGGCAGGTGCTTTACTTTGTGTAATTTATTTCATCACCACTGCTCTCAAAAAACATCGTGAGGAAACCGGCATGTTCTAGAACCAAAAATTCGAAGACATGTGACATCTACCAACCCGCACTGGGCCCGCGTGGTGGATTATAGCCCATACCCTCTCGTAGAGAGGAGGCCTGCGTCCCAGCAGTGGGGACATTAATAGGCTGATTATGCTATGCTATGCTCTCAAAACTGTGAAGGAAAACATCGTGAGGAAACCGGCATGTCCTAGAACCTAAAATTCGAAGACATGTGACATCTACCAACCCGCACTGGGCCCGCGTGGTGGATTATAGCCCATTCCCTCTCATAGAGAGGAGGCCTGCGTCCCAGCAGTGGGAACATTATAGGCTGCTGCTATGCTATCTAAATCATTTTATACCCCTCGGGGTCAAATCGGGGTAATTGAATTTTCAAAAAAAAAAATATCAGCAAAAAATCCAAAAATCCATCACAAAATTTTTAGCAACGACGGTACAACAGACGCGATGCCTAAAAATAAACCAACCACCATCATTTATTCAAGATAACTTCAACACAAGTACATAAGTAGGCAGGATGATACGTGGTTAAGAACGCTCATAGGATAATAGGCTTACGGGCGGCTTCGGAAGTCGTTTGCGGGTACTTATCACGTGGAAGCCGCGAGATTTCCGGGTTGGAAAATTATGGATCCTCAGGGAGTATGTGAACACATTTATGGTGTTATTAGCTCTGGGTTTTATCTGACACTGTCGCAAAGGAGGCAACATTGTAGTTAAATGGTTTTTGAATTACTCTAGTCGTGCTATTTGCATGGGTCTAAGATATAACTGGCGAAATATGAACGTTATACCAACGTAATATTTCGAAGATTAGAGACATGAACTTAAGTTATTATTTTCGTACTCTGGGAAAGCATCGCTTCGGGTGTAGCGGAAGGGAGTGTCATAATTGTACTGGCTAAAACCCATCCATGTCCCTTCTTAGCTTTGTGTTTCAGGGCTGCGGTATCTCTTTCGAACAGTCCCGCAGCCCCGGCAGGCATCGGCCCTTGCGGACCCCTTCCTTGTTACTGACATCTCTTTGAGGCGCGCTTGGAACATGAACGCGCCGTCGACAAGGCCTGTCGTCATAAGGCGGACGGACGGCGAGCTAGCCCATTACTTATCGTCCACAAGCCCGGATTTTGACCAGTCTTACCCAGTTATCAGTAAGAAAGCATGTAAAGACGTTGGTCCTGACTGTCATTTGCAGATCTTTGACAGTCGTTACAGGTAGTCAGAAACTCCGAAAGTCTGACAACCAGTCTCACCAAGGGGTATCGTATTACCCTGTACTAACTGGGTTGTGGAGGTCAGATAGGCAGTCGCTCCATGTAAAATACTGGTATTCAGCAGCATTCCATTAGACTGGAAGCCGATCTCAACATAGTTGGGAAAAGGCTAGGCAGATATTGATGATTTGGCTGATGAAACTTCACCAAAGGCACAGAAATAACTCCAAGTATTTTTCCTGAAACTATTTTTCTTTCTACATATACCCAAGGTCGTCTAAACAAATTCTAGAAACAAATAAACAAAAGAATATCTAAGTACTACGTCAGCCATTTGTCAAGATTTGTGTAGAGTAAAAGCAAAGCGAGGTTTTACTAGCCACAAATATATTATTTAGATCCTACACATTTACATAGTTCATCCTTTGTGTTGTGGTTTGCAGTGGCGAAGGTTACATACAACTCGATTCCTACCGACTTCCCTTTGAAAAATGGCACTCTATAGACAAATAAAATAATCACATTAAAGATCTACTCCGGCTTACCTGTTACAAAAATTGACCCTTCGCTACTGGTGGTTTGTACATTACTTGGTTTTACCCGCGGTTTCGCTTGCCTCATAATCAACCTATAATGTTCCCACTGCTGGGACACAGGCCTCATTTCTTCGAGAGGGAGTGCACATGTGTTTGAGTTATTGGTTTTAGGATGTGCTCGTTTCCTCACGATGTTTTCGTTCACCGTTTCGAGAGCAGTGGTGATGAAATAAATAAAACACAAAAATGCGACTGTTTGGGTTAGAACTGGGCCACCACTGGACACTGGGCCAAACCTGCTCTCCGCCTTCGCTCGCGTAAAGGATGAAAATTATCCCATGGGAAGGTAGTACCGGGATGAAAAGTATGCCATATCCAAGAGCATTTCGTTGTCCCCATGTGTGCCAATTCATTGAGGGTCTGCTCTTCCACTCATTTTGAATACATTGCCTAAGGAAATAGATAAAAATTAAAAAAAAATCCCGACATTTGTCCCGGAATTTTATTTTTGAATTTTTTTTTTTTTTTTTTTTTGGAATTTTATTTGAAAATCATTTTAAATGTCTATTTTACCGTTGAAAAGAAGTGGTATGACCGTCAGACTGCCAAGTCACAGGTCTCAAGTTCAAACCCAAGACACGCACCTCTGATTTTTCGGATTCATGTGCTGACATTATTATCACTTGCTTCGTTGAAGGAAAACATCGGGAGGAAACCAGCATCCCTGAGAGATATTTCTCGACGGCGTGTGAATCCAAGTCAGAGGCTCATTCAACCATCATCATCTGCCTAGCCTTTTCCCAACTATATTGGGGTCGGCTTCCAGTCTAACCGGATGCAGCTGAATACCAGTATTTTGCATGGAGCGACTGCCTATCTGACCTCCACAACCCAGTTAGTACTGGGTAATATGATACCCCTCGGTAAGACTGGTTGTCAGACTTTTTGGGCCACTGACTACCTGTAACGACTGTCAAAGATCTACAGATGACAGCCGGGACCAACGGCTTAACGTGCTTTCCGAGGCACGGAGGAAACTCGGTATGTAATGGGCGGTCACCCATCCACAGACCAACCTAGGCAAGCACGGCTTAACCTAAAGATCGACCCGAGCGGCTGTTATTATTTAGCCACGAGCTCCTCCAACCGTAAAGGCTCATTCAACCATAAAGTCGTAAAAAGAGACAGACATACAGACGTAGTTACATTTGCATTTATAATATTAGGATACGGATTTGTTGTGGTCGGAATTAGGAGGGGATTTTAACCGGGATTAAGAACTTATGATGTAGTTTTGTTAATTAGTTTGTGTATTTAATTTTAGCGTTTGCGTGCCAAGTTTTGTGATAGAGAAATTAAATGAAATTAAAAAGTTAAGGCTCTTTATACAAGGTCTATCTTTTCATAAACGAAATATTTTAAGTGTAACTTCTATAAGTCGTAAAGTCGCCACAGCAACGAAAAAAAATTATCTGAATGTTTTTGTTTTTACGAAATTATTATAATAATTATAAAATTTCTTGAGACTTTTTGCATAAAACTTTTACTTCCTATTCTAACAATGACAGCAGGTTGGATGTTGAAAAATAAGGAGCCAATATTTATTTTGTGAGTCAAGTAATTTTAAACTATTTATTTTTATTAAAAATATATTTTTTTTTTCCTTTGATGATTCTCTAAAAACATTTTGTGTATTAATAGTTAGACCTTATAAGGCGCTGTCACTTGAGTGAGGGTCTAAATGAACTTTACAGAATCGCAACATCAGGCGGTCAAATAAAACTATTGGTATCCAAACTACTAGTTATTTTAAAACTTTTCTTTGAGATCTACCATGGAGTGTACAATTTGACGATGCCAGCAACGTGGCAATCGCCGGCAAATATTTTGATCAATATATTGAATACAGGGTGTAACATGACCCTTAACGAAGCCGAAAAGCACTTGTTTTCCCTGTCATTGCGATCATTTTTTTGTTCTAGACCATACTTGGGAACCTTCTAGTTACGGAGATATTGGGGGTCATAGTTCCAACTTTATCACATTTTTTTTTTATACATTTTTTTTTTATACATTTTTTTTTTATGTAAGATTTTTACTTTAAACACCTCCATGACCCCCGTAATATGCAATCCATCCATCAGCATGTTTTGAGTGCGTTACACTGAGTACTACCAAAAAACGTGATTTTTCACCCCAAAAAAATGGCGTTTCCCAGCAAAAATTTTTACGGAAAGCTACTCAGTTTGATGTACATAATGCTTGGTTGACGGCTTCGTGAAGGGTCCGTTTACACATTGTATATTGCAGACCTCATGCTCAGCAGTCACGTTTGCAACCACTCTACCAACGATCCCAAATCATCATCATTCTCTTGCCCTTATCCCAATTCACTTGGGGTCGGCGCAACATGCCTTCTTCTTCCATACTTCTCTATTACTCGTCATCTCATCAGACACCTCCTTTCTTGCCATATCATTATTTACACAGTTCATCCATAGTTTCTTTGGTCTTCCTCTACTCATATACCCATCCACATTCATACTCAAAATAAATCCCAAATAATCACTATTATTGCATGCATACTATTTTAACAAGGCCCTCTTGCCCTTATCTCAATTCATTTGGGATCGGCGCAGCATGCCTTTTTCTTCCATCCTTCTCCATTACTCGCCATCTCACTAGACACCTCCTTTCTTGCCATATTATTCTTTACACAGTCCATCCATCGTTTCTTTGGTCTTCCTCTACTCATATACCCATCCACATTCATACTCAAAATAAATCCCAAATAATTACCATTATTGCATACTATTTTAACAAAGCCCTCTAGCCCTTATCCCAATTCATTTGGGGTCGTCGCAGCATGCCTTCTTTTTCCATACTTCCCTATTACTCGTCATCTCATCAGACACCTCCTTTCTTACCATATCATTCTTTACACAGTCCATCCATCGTTTCTTTGGTCTTCCTCTACTCATATACCCATCCACATTCATACTCAAAATAAATCCCAAATAATTACCATTATTGCATACTATTTTAACAAAGCCCTCTTGCCCTTATCCCAATTCATTTGGGGTCGGCGCAACATGTCTTCTTCTTCCATACTTCTCTATTACTCGTCATCTCATCAGACACCTCCTTTCTTACCATATCATTCTTTACACAGTCCATCCATCGTTTCTTTGGTCTTCCTCTACTCATATACCCATCCACATTCATACTCAAAATAAATCCCAAATAATTACCATTATTGCATACTATTTTAACAAAGCCCTCTTGCCCTTATCCCAATTCATTTGGGGTCGGCGCAACATGTCTTCTTCTTCCATACTTCTCTATTACTCGTCATCTCATCAGACACCTCCATTCTTGCCATATCATTCTTCACACAGTTCATTCATCGTTTCTTTGGTCTTCCTCTACTCATATACCCGTCCACATTCATACTCAAAATGAATTCCAAATAATTACCATTATTGTATATGATTTTAACAAAGCCTTCTAGCCTGAAGTATTCCTTTTATGTAAAACATACACAATTTACTCCATCTGAAAATAATTGGAAACAACTTCAAAGAGGGTCTTATTATTTTATGTTCGTTTGAGGGTAAAAGAACGCAGTTTTATACAGGGTTATTTGTAAAAAACGACTTTTCATACAAACCTCGATCAGGTGTTCGGACATATATATGGAGAGTTGAATTTTTTTTGTCTGTTTTCGGAAAAGTCTTAGAACAAATGTTGTTGTTTATGATGTTAGTTATCTACTCCTGCGAGGTTGTTATCATCTGCTTAGCCTTTTCCCAACTATATTGGGGTCGGCTTCCAGTCTAACCGGATGCAGCTGAATACCAGTATTTTACATGGAGCGACTGCCTATCTGACCCCCACAACCCAGTTAGTACTGGGTATTACGATACCCCTTGGTAAGACTGGTTGTCAGACTTTTTTGGTCACTGACTGCCTAACGACTGTCAAAGATTTACAAATGACAGCCGGGACCAACAGCTTAACGTGCTTTCCGAGGCATGGAGGAAACTCGGTATGTAATGGGTGGTCACCCATCCACAGACCAACCTAGGAAAGCACGGCTTAACCTAAAGATCGACCCGAGCGGCAGTTATTATTTAGCCACGAGTACATTAACATTATATCAAATCAAATGTTAAAATCAAGCCAAGTAAATTTTTTTGATAGAAAGGATTTTATTCTTTGGTTCTAATATTAAAAAAATATTTTTCTTTTGTTCAACATACATAACATCACGCCTGTAACACCCGAAGAGTTAGGCAGAGGTGTACCTAATAGTGCACCCACATTTTGTAATGTTTAAGTCCCATGTAATAGGGAGCGAGCCTATTGCCATCAACCGGGCACAAATCTGGACTCCGTGGCTACTGAACTGTTCCTGAAATAACCTATAACACTTTTCCCAACCTGGGAATTGAACCCAGGACCTCATGTTTAGTAGTCGCGCTAGCCACTGGACCAATGAGGCAGTCTTGTCTCTGTTTGAACAACTCCGAAACCATTCGGACACTGAAACCCTCGAATAAACCGTAAGTAAAGATAAACCCACAAATTCTCTACCAAACTAATTCTACAGAACATCTTAAATCCTCATAAACCATGTCTTACTTCAAACCGCCATTCAATTTATTTGTAACGCATTAACAACTCTGTCGAGATTGTAATGTTCTACAAACCTGCCATTACTATTTTCAACTTTAATGTTAAAGTAATAAGGCTTCGTATTCGGTGGAATTATTGTTACGCACCAGCAACGTCTGTTGAGTAACTCTCTGTAATGTTCTACAATGCAATTCTAAACTTTATTGTTAAAGAAATAGGGCCCAGTATTGGGTGGGATTAGTGAGACGCATTAACATCCTCTGCACAGTCGTGTAACAGATTGTAATGTTCTACAAGCCTGTCATTACTATTTTAAACTTTAATGTTAAAGTGACAGGGCTCAGTTTTCGGTGCAATTTGGAAACCTAATTTCGAAGATGGGTTTCAGTTTAATGAGTATTATCGGTAGTTCTTATGAGATAATGAACAGCTTTGTTTTAATAGCTTAGCGAGAATAAAGCTATGTAATTTTTTAGAGCTACGTGTGAGAAGCTCATCGTCTACCTAGCCTTTTCCCAACTATGTTGGAGTCTAACACTGTTTTAAGCTTTTACGGCTTAAAACTAAACTTATATTGTCACTTACGGGATATCTTCCGTGATTGTCTATCCGAATTCTCCAGTCATCACACGATCATGGCGCTTGCAACAGCGTCGAAATATCGGGAGCTCAAAATAATGAACAATCACCGAAGATATACCGTTAGTGACAATATAAGTTTATGTTAGGGTCGGCTGCCAGTCTAACCGGATGCAGCTGAATACCAGTACTTTACATGGAACGACTGGCTATCTGACCTCCACAACCCAGTTAGTACTGGCTACAAATTTAGACTCCGTGGTTGCTACTGGGAAATTCCTGACAGAAAAACCTAATAACACTTTGACCGACCTGGGAATGGAACCCAAGACCTCATGACTAACGAGGCAGTTCTGTCTAACCCTTCGGCTAAATACAGGTGTGATGTTATGTTATGATCGTTTCTTCTTCAGTATACAACCTTAGTTTTAGTATATGCGAAACCTGAAACACGTGTCTAGTATTTTTATGTAATAAATCTATGTACAAAATTTCGAAACTGTATCATGAAAAATCACAAAGTTATAAGCTTGTTCTGTTACTTGGTTGTCCGCGCAAAAACATGGTTACCACGCAGCGAGCCAACGCGCGCGCCTCCAGCGTCGTCTTGAGCTAATTGGTAATAATAATTTGGCAGTACGTACAGTAGAGACCATAAGTGCAATAGCAGTTTCACAAAACGATCGCATCAAAACAAGTCGCACTTACGACCTTTTTCCATAACAAACATTTTGCACACATACACGATATCGTATATCGCACTCTTTCATAATTATCTAGTCAGAAAGAGTGCGATATAATGATATTTGCCTTAGTGACAAGCCTGTCATGTCGCGGCGGAGTATTAAGTTAGTGTTATTTAATTTCAAACTAACAATTATGTGTCTATCTGGCTTAGCGGTTAACGCTATAGATAAAATGTCTCACACGGTGGAGCCTGCGTTCGAATCCAAGTGACACAGTTACACTTTTTGTGTTTTAATTATAAATGATACGTTAGACCCGAAGAGATATGTTTTTCAAAATATTAGTTGGAACTTATTAACAAAAAAGATGAGGGTGAATGTGAAACAAAATAAACTTCTGGATTGAACAAAGTAGTTAGTTGTGACGTTGTTAGTTGGTGAACTTTGTTTCGATCGTGTGTTATTATTACGATTAGCGTATTGTTTGATTGTCTTTATTCAAGATGCAAGCTAATATTAGTATTGATGACAGGGCAAATATTGTCACTTTGCGTAAAAATGGGCTTAATATTTCTCAAATTTCAACTGAAACTGGCTTAAAATGTGTAAGTTATTTTTAAAAATTATAATTATTATGATGATAGTTGTGGTATGTGATTTTCTTATTATTAAATAAATTGCTAGTTGCAAGTGTGTAATCATATTTTGTTTTTTTTTTTAGAAATTCTGTTAGCCGTTGGGTAAAGAGGTTTGAGGAAGAAGGTAGTCTGAAGAGTCATCTAAGAAGTGAAAGGCCGCCGCTTATTAACCCGACTCAGCGACGTTTTATGGTGGAAGAATATGAAACAAATGGTTTCATTCCAACTATAATGTTTGCAGAGCAATTGGATACTACATTACAGACTGTTCGCCATGCAGTCCATGCTGAAGGTTTACATCATCGGAAGCCAGCTAAAAACCATTTTTGACACAAAACCACAGGGAGGAAAGACTACGTTTTGCTCGAGATTATTTAGATTTTAACTGGGAGGTGACTGTATTTTCTGAGGAGAAGACTTTCAAGTCTTGACAAAAGGAAGACTTAATTTATGGCGAAAAAATAATAATACTTAATTTAATAAGTAGACCGGGTAACTAAATATTTAGTAATATTAACCTAACCGTAAATAAATAAAAAAAAAAATTAAGAAATAAATTTTAAATTTAATGATCTTAAATTGGGGTTTAGTTTCAATATTCTTTTCGTCAAGAAAATGAACACTTAAGCTATAACCTCAATACATTCAATGTGACGTTACATAAAAAAAACACGTTCATAAAGTCTAACTCATATATTAGTATTCAATGAACTCTGCTGAATACCTATAATAAGCGGGTATCAACAATTATTTTTGTGTTATTAGAATATCCTTTCCGTGTTATGTTATTCTTATTATGAATTGACTAAGTGGGTATACAACAAAAAATCTTATGAACGGTGATAAGAGAACTTTTTTTTGCCTAGGTGTGACGTCACAATGTGACGTCACAATTCTCGTAAAAGTTTGTTAATTTTATAAATAAATAAAACGAATAAACATTTTTGTTATCATTCAGCATGATTTTTTTATTTCCACCTTCCAACACCGAAAAGATAAAATAAAAATCAATTAATGAGGTTAAATAATAATACAATAACTATCTAATATTTAACTCCTTATAAAAAATAAATAATAAGCATGACTACATTATAAATAAACATAAATACCTAACGACTTTCTGCTTAAAATACAAATATTATTAAGGTTTCAAAGAAACAAAAAACAGCCACACATTGTAATAACATGGATTCGAACTTGGACTTCATTGATCGTGAACCCATGCTCAGCCCAAACAGCTACCAACACATGTTAATACTACGCGAATTTTAACAATGCAATGGTAAGAACAGGTCATCACTATGAAGTGTATTGTAATGCAACAGAAATATAATGCTATTTCGCGTAGTGTGACGACAGTTCATTAGTGTGTGATATGTGTGGAATGTTGAGACATCACTCATACACGCACACGCACACACACTGCTGTATCGCGCTCGCACAGTTCATAGCAATATTATCTTTAGCATGGTAGTGCACTTTTGAGCGTCTACTGTACCTAAACTATTGCGATAGGTACTATCGTTCGGTGTCCAACTCATAACTTTTTTTAAATATTTTTGGAACAAAATATAACATGGTTTAAAAATGATTGGAATCGATTCAATTACTTATTTAGAACAAACTATAGAATAGAATAGAATAGAATAGAAACTTTTTATTTCAGACCAGGGTCCATAGGGTTAGTAACAATTTTACTTAAGTTCTAGTGTTAGTAGGTTACAGACACAGATGAAAATATACAAGTTAAAATACAGCATGGAGCCGCATCCACCTTCGCAACATCGGGGAATCCCACCGATCTGCGAACACACCGAGAATACTGTTGGTGCTGCCGCGAACACGAGTAATCAGGGATGCACATCTATTTCTAATAATGGCGGCAAAACCATCAATATTATTATCTGCAAACATCCCCGACGCACTACTACGCCACGGCAGCCGCAGCAGCACTCTCAGTGCATTATTGTATTGAACGCGTAGGTCGCTGAATGTCCGCTGAGTAAAGTTGACCCACAGGCTGCACGTGTAGAAGGACTGGCAGTAAGCTTTGAAAAGCGTTACTTTAACTGGCTTCGTACAACGTGCAAACCTGCGAGCCAGCATGTTACAACGGACAGCCAGCGACCTACGTTCCCTTTCAATGTCACAATTATCTTTAAGATCTTCAGTGACCCAGTGGCCCAGATATTTAAACTTGTCCTCCCTTTGCAGTGGTTCTCCACAAAGAGCGACAGTCGGAATACATGAATATGTCACATTTCCTGCTTTAAAAACCATTAGTTCGCTCTTTGTGACATTATATCTGAGCCCATGATTCACCGCATAGCATTCGCAAATAGCGATCAGTCGCCTCAGAGCACCGATCGATGGGCTCAGCAACACCATATAGTCAGCATAACTAATATTGTTAATGCACACCCCGTCAATATGACATCCGACACTGGTGCTGCTGAGCTCAAGGATCAGCTGGTTCATGTATAAGTTGAAGAGCTTGGGGGAGCTGAGCCCCCCTTGCCTCACCCCGCACTCCAACCGATACACGTCCGAGTGCGAACCATTCCACTTCACGCTATTGCTTTGACTACCATACCAGTACTTAAATATCGACACTATTTCAGATGGTAAGGTAGTTTCACATTCAAGTTTACGCCACAATACATCGTAACATACAAGATCAAATGCCCTTGACAGATCCAGAAAACAAGCAAAAATAGGAGTCTTCCTGTCTGTGTAGTATTGGACAGTCTGCTTGAGGCACAAGATTGCACTCTCAGTTGACAGCCCAGGCTTAAAACCGAACTGGGCGTCATGTAGTTCGAGGTGTTTAGCCAATTGCTTATCAAGCAGACTGTCCAACACTTATATTCAGGTTTCGCATATACTAAAAATAATGTTGTATATTATATCCTCAATTAACTGACCTTTCTAAAGTCAATGACCTTCGCCATCGCAAAGGTTACTGACCGCGTGCATCCAATAAAACATTACCTGACCTGGGAATCGAACTAAGCTAATTATAAACGACGCATGTAAGTAACCCCATGACGTTATTAATAACTTGCCCCCACTTCTCCTTGACGGGTAAATACTGAGAAAGCCATTTTATTATGACTGCCAAGACTAATAAGTGGCTTGTGGTGCATAAATGAATAAGAATGGGGAAGAATAATTGAGATGAAATAGGGACAGACTTAGGTTATGTCACGGCACTGAGGTTGAGTTTTTGCAAATAAATGTATCTTTACAACTTCGCGGTTTGAAGGTTAACAGAACCTGAAAATCACAATATATAATAAAACAAAGTCATCCACCGCGTCTGTCTGTCTGTTCGCGATAAACTCAAAAACGACAGAATGGATTTTCATGCAATTTTCACCAATAGATAGAGTGATTTTAAAGGAAGGTTTAGGTTTATAATTTGTTACAGTTTTGTGTAAATTCGTTTAATTATGACGATAATTGTTGGAAGTGTCGGAAAAAATAATTTTGCCTTGCTCCACTCTACCTGTGCGAAGCCGGTGCGGGTCGCTAGTGATAAATATATATTTTGTGTGTTGGTTTTAAATTATTACAGTTTTCATTTCAAGTTGTAGAAAAAGTATTTTTTATGAAGCTTCGGCTATACCACATAACCGGGTGTCACTTTATCTCTTTCTATACAAATAAATAAAATTGAAGTGTCTGTTTGTCATTTCAAAATAACAGTTTTTACTGAATGTAATATATTATATGAAAGTATATAGGGTACTTGTAACATTTTTTATACAATTTGTCTGTCTGCACTGATTTTGACGGGACTTTTATGATTATGTACCTACTCATATTTTCACAAAAAAAAATCAAAACGAATTATTCATACATTATTTGGAAATAAAACTCTGTAGAAATGTGCCAAAAACGTGAAACTGCCTTTCTTTTCAAAAGAGTTTAAGTGATTAATATTGAATTATGCCTATTAAACACATATAAATGTAGGCACATTGTTATATAAGCAATATTAGTTTCTGTTTGTACAGTAATAACACATCAATTATTCATATACCTAAACCACACAAACTTGCCGAAGGGCATCCGTCTACATTTCTATTCATGTAACGATATTCATACACTAAATAAGCTATATTAATTCATATGGACGCTTATCTATTCAGAACATATTCCTCCCTCAATACCACAGAATATTCCAGAAGATCGTCCCTATACAACAAGCGACGCACACATAGACGCGTACGTACGGCGACATCAAACAAATGACAGTCGCGAGTGCGCTTGCACTCGCTGTACGTAAAGCATGTCTGTGTGTGCGTGCGTTTTGGCTCGTTATATGTAGCCGAGAAGCTTTTTCTTAACTATATTGGAATCGGCTTGCAGTCTAAATAAATAAGTAGTTATTAGTATGAAAAAAAAATTGTGTGAAGCCACTGCCTATCTGATCTCCACAATCCTACTATACTGCCAAGATGGTTGTCTGTCAAGGATATATAAATGACAGCTAGGACTAGCGGCGAAGTAATATTTAATCACATTTTATTTGATCTTCCTCTCCTTCTGCATCCATCAAATTTTTTATTAATAACTATTTCATTTTAATGCATTTCATCCATTTGCATCTCATAGCCATACCAAACTAAACGATTCCGTTTAAAATTAATTTTATTGTTGACTGGCGTAACGTACGCTAAGTATATTATTGTCGCCAGGAGTCACTTGATTAACAACTTGGTTGGATCTCATTTAAATCACAAATTGGTAAAGTTTTCGAGAGACAACAGATTTTGAGAACGATAATAATTTAAACATAATACGTACGGATGACCTGACATACAGAAATATAGACCACGAACTTCCTCCGGGTGAAATGATTTAAATAAAAATATGACATTATTAGCTCATTCCTGCGGCCTCGCCCGCGGGGAGTTCGGTAATTGTCCCGCAGGTTGTACTAGCGGGATTAAAAGTATCCTATGTTAATCCGGGTTATAAACTATCTGTGTGCTGAATTTAAACCAAATCTGTTTAGTAGTTTTTGCGTGAAAGAGTAACAAACATCCGTCGACCCATTCTCACAAACTTTCGCATTTATAATATTAGTGGGATGATGTAATAGACGGCAAGTCGAGCCAAAGAAATTAATCTGCTTAACCTTCCCCAGTTATGTTAAGGTCAGCTTCCATTCAAACTAGACGCAGCTGAATACCAGCATTTTACATGGAGATACTGCGTCCATTGCTATCAGTCTAAATTTTGGACTAATATTGAGGAATTCCCTAATGGTAAAGTAAATAACAATAACAAAGCCATTGATTTCCCTAAATATAACATTTTACACTTTTATAACAGTCTTTCAAAAACTATGACATGCAGTATTAAAATCACATGCAACATAAAGAAAGAATTAAATTTTAGAAAAAATAACATAATAGAATTGCTTAATTTGAGTATTTTATGTAGCATTCTTGACATTAAATGTTTCAATACCTAATTATCTATTGTTTTACTTAATTTTACATGTTTTTTTTTAATTAATTTAGGAGTTTATTATTAAATAATTATTATTTTTTTGTAAATGGCAAAGTACTCAAATCAAACCTAGGAACCTTACGTTCAGTAGCCCAGCTGTACACCAATTCAGCTGCATCTGTTGTGGCTGGAAATCGACCGCAACATAGATAGAAAAAGGCTAGGCAGATGATGATGAAGAGTCTATTACATTGGAAAGAACGACATGACACAAGATTTGTGCATGAGTAAATCTATTCATAATACAGGAGATCCTCTTGTTTCTTTCATTATTAATTTCAATAGCTTTCTTGGAGCAGAAAAACGGTTGTAAAATAAATTCACCATTTTTATGAAACTTTGAAGGAAATCGAGGTCGAGACTTTAAAAGTAAAGTTTTCAGGATTCCGACGTTCTTTGTGAAAGAAATAGGAAGGAATATTTTTTAATTTTTATTTATTTAAACTTCATGTACAATAGTGATACTTAGGCGGACTTAATGCCACAAGGCATTCTCTACCAGTCAACTTTTGGGTTATATAAGAAAACATTGTGATAGGGTACAAAATAAATATATAAAATAACTTCTTGCTATCGAAAACTTATATAGGCACTTATAATGATACTAATACTTATATACAAATAAAATAAACTAATACATATTTTATCTCTGGTTGTATATTCTTAAATTCTTTGGCCACGTTACCCGCAACAATGATTCCATGGAGTGTTTGGTGATTCAGGTTAGAGTCGAAGGCACGAGACCACGTGGGCGATCACCAACACGATGGACAGATTCCAACAAATCTGTCGCCAAGATCCCTCTGGCAGAATGTGCTCGCCATGCGGCCAATAGATACCAGGAAGGCAGCGACCACAGTTGTGGACGACCCCCCATGACCACGACCACTCTGTCAAGAATGAACGACTATGAAGAGCTCTCTGGTTGTAAACGTACTTATTTATACGTATCTATATTTCATTAAGAGCTTTCATTTTGGCATAAGGCCCGGACTCCCCCAAAGGAGACGAGCGGGGTAAAGAGGATTTGTTCAAGATTCGACCAATTACAGGAGATACGAGAGACGTGATGTAGATTTCAACCAATGTGATTGGTCGGTTCTCGCACTTCTTCTCTCTTTCTGTTCGTCTCCGCATTGGTGGAGTCCGGGCCTAAGACTTGGGCAATTTTGAGATGTAAAGGTTGAGTCAATCCTCTCGGTATTATTAGTCCTCTAATCGAATTTCGGCCATCTCAGAGACAGCCAGTAACACGGGAGATATTATAGGGTGCAGGTAGGTATGTACTCAGAGACAGGCGCATTCTCTCGAGAGAAAAAACGTGTTGCGCCGACGCCAAGTAACATGGGACAAGGGCAGGAAGATTATGATATGCAACAGCAATTACTTTTCATCCGGTAGGTCTTTGGTCTCTTTACCCCATAATTATCCTCGAAGTGGCACTTCCCATCGAACACCAAATTACCAACCTTAAAACATAAAATAATATCTAAAGTGGAAAGATTTGTATGTTTGTAACGAATAAACTCAAAAACTACTGAACCGATTTAAAAAATTAGTTCACCATTAGAATGCTACATTATCCCTAAGTAACATAGGCATCCGTGCGAAGCCGGGACGCGCCACTAGTCTGAAATATTTACTTAAGAAACAATCGCTCAAAAACTCATCAAACGAAATTATCCCAAAAAACTCTGAACAGAACGGGACAACGAAACAGAAATTTATGTTTTAAAATGGCGTCCTTTTTCCGTTGATTGGATTCTAATTAAAAACTAATTCAGAAGCGTCAAGCGTGAGTCGTGGCAGGATGGCTCTGGCTCTGGGGCGAGATGGGACAAGTTTCGATTGTGACTAACTTGTTGGAGTGTGGTATGGTCGCAGTTGTGGCGATATTTGACTGGTTTTTTTTATAGATTGGTTTGTTTATCAATGGTTTAATTTATTTTATTGGAAGACCCAGATGTGGCCACTCCACAATACCGCTTATAAATGGCGTAAATAGGGTGTTTTATAGTTTTAAAGCGGTCTTGGCAGTATAAAGGGTGTAAATAGACCCTTAACGAAGCCGAAAGGCACTTGTACTCCCCGTCATTGCGATCAGTTTTTTGTTCTGGACCATACCTGGAAACCTTCTAGTTACGGAAATATTGGAGGTCAAAATACACTGCCTCGTTGATCTAGTGATCGCAAGCGCGACTGTTGGGTATGAGGTCCTGGGTTCGATCCCCGGGTCGGGCATAGTTTGATTGGGTTTTTCCAGTAAGAGTTTCTCAGTTGCAGTCACGGACTCTAGATTTGCGCCCGGTTGACGGCAGTAGGCTCGCCCCTTATTACATGGGACCTAAAGATAACTGGCGAAATGTGGGTGTATTATAAAGTACATCTCTGCCTAATTATTTGGGGATTACAAGCGTGATGTTATGTCATGTCATAATACTTCATATGGCTAAAACAGGGTTTTCAGAACCTCAATTCATTTTCATCTCCCGCTGTTACAACACCCCAACCCAGCACTCAGTCAATTCCTTTTGATTTAGGTATCTGAACATAATCACAATCTATGTACGACACAGACAGACTAGGTATAAACTAGGACTGTTTATGTAATTCTAATCTAGGTCTATATACATAGGTTATTTGTGTGAATGTCTAGTTTGAGACAGATTAGGGTAGAAATGTTATCGGGCATTTACAAAGGTGGATTTTCGTCTCACAGATAGTTGATTATAATGCTGGCTGTGTCAACGGCGCGTTCGTGTTCCACGCGTGCCTTAAAGAGATGTGAGCAACCACGTAGGGGTCCACGTGGGCCGATGCCTGCCAGGGCTGCGGGACTGTTCGAAAGAGATACCGCGGCCCTGGAACACAAAGGGCAAAGAAGGAACATGGATGGGTTTTAGTCAGTACAAGTCTGACACTCCCTTTCGCTCCGCCCAGAGTGGGGGGGGGGGGGGGGGGCATTTGATGATTTCCCATGCGAAAAAAAAAAGAAGAAAAAAGGGGATATGTAGTGTTACGCGAATGGATAAAATAAAATGAGTACACAAGAGGAAGTCTGAAAGTGGCGCGGGTAACTGAAAAGTTGTGTGGTAATCGGTTGGTTTGGTATGAGCATCTGATGCGGAGGAATGAGGAAAGTTTTGAGTATGAATGTGGATGGGTATGAGAGCAGAGAAAGACCAAAGAAACGATGGATGGACTGTGTGAAGGATGATATGGCTAAAAAGGAGATGACGAGTAATAGAAAAAGTATGGAAAAAGAAGACATGCTGCGCCGACCCCAAATAAATTGGTGCTAAAACGTCATGAGGAAAGTTTTGAGTATGAATGTGGATGGGTATGAGAGCAGAGAAAGACCAAAGAAACGATGGATGGACTGTGTGAAGGATGATATGGCTAAAAAGGAGATGACGAGTAATAGAAGAAGTATGGAAAAAGAAGACATGCTGCGCCGACCCCAAATAAATTGGGATAAGGACAGGAGAATGATGATGGATAGTATATTAAAATTATGGTCTCAGAAGGTTTTGTGATACCATTTTGTAAGCTACCAGCTAATGCTTGCGACTTCGCCCGCGTTGTGTTCGGTTTCAAAATTGAATCTACTATCGATACTGAAAACAAATTTCTGTGTGAAAGGAAATGTTACAAAAGTACTTTTCGGTGAGTCTGAGAATCCTTTGGGTATTCGGGGATTGAAATAACTATACGTACATGCTACTAACTATAGGTACGTTCTTCGGCTTTACTTGCATATATCGGAATTAATAGTATTAACTTAGTGTGCTTTCCAAGGCACGGAGGAAACTCGGTATGTAATGCGTGGTCACCCATCCATAGACCAACCTAGGCAAGCGCGGCTTACCCTTGAATATGAACCCGTGTGACTATTATTATTTTGCCACGAGCTCCTCCTTTATTGAATTAAAACAGCAATATAATATTATTATATCGACTACTCTTACGTAATGCACTATTAAACCAAATTGGCTTCTCCGTGCTCTAATTGAATTATTAAACACATTTGTACTAGTGATCCCGGGCTGCGTATTTGCAAATTCTATTAAGGCCAATCAGAGTTCACTCCTTTGGTTCATTACTTAAATACTGGGTTGTGTAATATACACATTATTGTTCCAAGTGTATGTTGGAAATACGCGTCTTGGGAGCAAATGTGTTATTAAAAATATTCCGAGGGTGTTTTATAGTTTTAAAGCGGTCTTGGCAGTGTGTATAAAGGGTGTAAATAGACCCTTAACGAAGCAGTAAGTCACTTGTTTTTCCCATCACTGCGATCATTTTTTTGTTCTAGACCATACCTGGGAACCTTCTAGTTACGGAGATATTGGGGGTCAAAGTTCCAACTTTTGCACAAGTTTTTTTTAAATGCATGTTTTTAATAACTAAACTAAATACTGGTATTCAGCTGCATCCGGTTAGACTGGAAGCCGACCCCAATATAGTTGGGAAAAGGCTAGGCAGATGATGATGATGCATGTTTTTAATGTAAGATTTTTAAGTTGTTCCATCAACACATTGCTTTGAGTGCGTTCCATCGAGTCCCACCGTAAAATGTGATTCTTCACCCAAAAAAAAAATCGTTTCCCAGCAATCAATTCTTGCGTAAAGTTACTTAGTTTGACATCTCGTTCGCCAGCCCCGCTCTGTCGCCGCGTGTCATTGACTGGCGCGTCATGGAGGGGGTGGAGACCTATTCCGACCACCGGTACATCCGGTTCGACGTCTCCACCCAGTCCTCAAGCGTGCCGGTCCTACAGGCCCCGAGTGGTCCGCGATGGGCGCTGAAGCAGCTGGACCGGGAGCTCCTCCTGGAAGCCTCGATCGTGCAGGCCTGGGTGTCATCACCAGTCAGGCCTGCCGACATCAACAACGAGGCGGGTTGGTTCCAGGAGGCCATGTCCGAGATTTGCGACGTGGCAATGCCCCGAGTTCGGCCAGGAAGCGCCCGGCGTCAGGTGTACTGGTGGTCGCGAGAGCTGACGTCTCTGCGCAAGGCGTGCGTTGCCACGCGGCGCCTGTACGCCAGGCATCGCAGGCTCCGCATCCGCCCTCCGGATGCGGCAGCCATTGAGGCGGAGCTGTACGAGGGGTACAGAGCGGCGAAGACCGCCCTCCAAGAGGCTGTCCGGCGGGCCAAGAACTTGGCCCGCGAGGAGATGCTGGAGTCTCTGAACGGAGATCCGTGGGGGCGCCCTTACAAGATGGTGCGGGACAAACTCCGCACCCGGGCCCCCCCGCTAACGCAGAGTCTCCGGCCTGAGCTCGTGGAGGACGTGGTGAGCGCTCTGTTCCCTTCGCGAGGGGAGCATCCTCCCCCGCCTATGGCTCCGCTGCCGCGTGCGGTGCCGGAAGCGGACCTCACCGATGACGATGACGACGTTCCGGAGGTGACTGGGGTAGACCTGAGAGTGGCGGTACGCAGGCTGAAAACCAGAAACACCGCCCCGGGACCCGATGGCTTGCCTGGCAAAGCCTGGGTCCTGGCCTCTGAGGCTCTCGGGCCCCGACTGGAAGGGCTCCTAAGCGCGTGCTTGGAGAAAGGCCAGTTTCCGCTTCGTTGGAAGTCGGGGAAGCTGGTCCTCATCCGGAAACCAGGGCGCCCTGCGGACTCTCCGTCCGCATACCGGCCCATCGTGCTGCTCGACGAGGTGGGCAAGCTCTTTGAAAGAGTCATTGCCAACCGCCTCGCCGGGCACCTTGCGGGGATGGGGCCGGATCTTGCGGAACACCAGTTTGGTTTCCGCAAGGGGCGCTCGACGGTGGACGCCATCATGTGTGTGAGAGCCCTCACGACGGGGGACGCGGTGTCCCGGGGCGGGGTCGTCTTGGCGGTGTCTCTTGACATCGCCAACGCCTTCAACTCCATGCCCTGGAGCTGCATTAGGGAGGCACTCCGGTATCACCGGGTGCCGACCTACCTTCGTCGTGTGGTCGGGGACTACCTGACGGATAGAGCCGTCATCTACCCTGGTCGAAGCGGAGAATGGAACCGGCGAGAGATGTCGTGCGGTGTTCCACAGGGATCGGTTCTGGGGCCGGCCTTGTGGAACATCGGTTACGACTGGGTGCTGCGCGCCGACCTCCCTACCGGCGTCAGCGTAGTTTGCTACGCTGACGACACGCTGGTACTGGCACAAGGGAGGTCGCACGAGGCGGCGGCCGAAAGCATGACACACGGGGTTGCGATAGTCGTGGAGAGGATCCGGCAATTGGGTCTCGAGGTGGCACTGCACAAGTCTGAGGCCATGTGTTTTCATGGGCCTCGGAATGCGCCACCGTCGGGATCCCTACTGACGGCAGGAGGGGTTTCCATCGGCGTCGGGTCGACGTTGAAGTACCTAGGACTCGTCCTCGACAGCCGGTGGAACTTCGTGGAGCACTTCCGACGTTTGGCTCCCAAACTGGAATGGACAGGGGCTGCCTTCAAGCGGCTCTTGCCCAACCTGAGGGGTCCAAACGCCTCCTGCCGGAGGCTATACGCGGGGGTCGTGCGGTCCATAGCCCTTTACGGGGCCCCGGTGTGGGCGCGTTCTTTGAGGCGGCAAGCCGCCCACTACCTGAACGCGCCCCAAAAGGTAATAGCCATAAGGCTAATCCGGGGGTACCGCACGATCTCCGGCGAAGCGGCTAGCCTCCTTGCCGGATTGCCGCCATGGGATCTGGAGGCGATAGTCCTCGCACGCCTGCACGAATGGCGCGCGGAGGCACTACGTCGGGAGGAAACTCCGCTGCCGCGGCAAATTGCCGCTCAGCGGACAGACCTCCGGCGTGATCTCATGGCGACATGGAGAGAGCGACTGTCGCAACCCCGTGCAGGGCACGCCACCATAGTGGCGATAAGTCCCCTCTTTGAGGAGTGGCTAGACAGGCGCCACGGCGCCCTCACCTACCGCCTGACGCAGGTCCTCACCGGACACGGTTGTTTCGGGAGGTTCCTGCACCGAATCGGGCGGGAGGAAACGCCCGGGTGTTTCCACTGCGAGGATCGTCCGGAGGACACGGTGGAGCACATCGTGGAAGTCTGCCCCGCTTGGGCGGAGCACCGCCGTGTCCTCGTAGCGGCGATTGGCGGCGGCGATCTCTCGCGTCCGGCCTTGGTTCAAGCCATGGTCCGGAGCGAGATGGAATGGGAAGCCGTCACCTCCTTCTGCGAAGCAGTCATGCTAGTGAAGGAGGTGGCGGGACGTGAGAGGGAAAGAACCTCACGTCCCAGTCGCCGCGGGAGACGCCCTGGGCGTCGGGGGTCACGTGGTGGCTCCCGGCCACCGTAGGCGCGGGCCTGTGGACGGCGAGTTATGGGCCAGCTCGCCGTCCGGCCGTCTTATGACGACAGGCCGTGTCGACGGCGCGTTCGTGTTCCACGTGCGCCTCAAAGAGATGTCAGCAAATAAGTTGGGGTCCGCAAGGACCGATGCCTGCCAGGGCTGCGGGACTGTTCGAAAGAGATACCGTGGCCCTGGAACACAAAGGGCAAAGAAGGAACATGGATGGGTTTTAGTCAGTACAAGTCTGACACTCCCTTCCGCTCCGCCCAGAGTGGGGGGGGTCATTTGATGATTTCCCATCCGGAAAAAAAAAAAAACAAAAAAAAAAAAGTTACTTACTTTGATGTACAGAATGCTTGGTTGATGGCTTCGTGAAGGGTCTGTTTACTCCCTGTATTTGGAAACAAAGGGGCACGCAGAGATGTATAACTACATCCGTATTTGGCCAGTTCCATGTCATCAGTTTGGACTGCCTCGTTGATTTTCTTCCATACTTCTCTATTACTCGTCATCTCATCAGACACCTCTTTTCGTGCCATATCATTCTTCACATAGTTGGGAAAAGGCTAGGCAGATGATGACTTAAGAGGAATCTCTTATTAAAATCTCTTTGTTTATAGGCTGTTATGAGGTCAGAGTATGTAAACAAATAAGACAGCTTAAGCAAACCCTTAAATACCTTTGACGTACAAAGCAAGAGAGCATGATGAAAAAAGTTTCTGGTCTTACGAACTTTTTTATTGGTTTTGCTGTTAATTCTTTTTTTCTGGCGAAACTAGGGCTTTTAGCCCAATACAGTAAAACTTTCAAGTAATTACAGCATCCAACAAAAAAAATAGCGTGTGTTCAATGAATGCTTTGTTGATCTAGTGGTCGAAGCGCGACTGCTGAGCTGAATTTCTGGTCCTGAGGTCGATTCCAAGGTCGGGCAGTGTTATTGGGTTTTTTGATTTCTCAGTAGCAGTCACGGAGTCTGGAATTGTGCCCGGTTGATAGCAATAGGATCACCCCCTATTACATGGGACTTACATCTTTATTTATTTATTAACTGTGCCCGCGACTTCGTCGCGTAGAAGTTTTGAAGTGTCATGTGTGAGGCTGCCTCGTTGGTCGAGTGGTTGCAAGCACGACTGTTGAGCACGAGGTCCTGGGGTCGATTCCAAGGCCAGGCAAAGTGCTATTGGGTTTTTCCATCAGGAATTTCTCAGAAGCAGTCACGGAGACTGGAATTGTGGTTGATGGCAACGGGCTCGCCTCCTATTAGATGGAACATCACGCCTGTAATACCGGAGGGTTAAGCAGAGGTGTACCTAATAGTACATTTCGCCAGTTATGTTTTAGTAAGTCCCATGTAATAGGGGCTAGCCTTTTGCTATCAATCGGGCATAAATCCAGACTCCGTGGCTGCTATTGAGAAATTCCTTATGGAAAAACCCAACAACACCTTGGCCGACCCAGAAATCGAACCCAGGACCTCATGCTCAATAGTCACGTTTGCGACCATTCGACCATCGTGACAGTCAAAGCTCTTCTTACTGGGCCGTAATCCACCACACGGACTCAAAACAGACGGGGACACATCAATTCACAAATATCCAGTATAACATGGCCACGCTTTGTACAGATTTCCAATACAATGAAAGATCCGCATAAACTAGTTTGTACGGCTTGGTTGGTCGCCGTGCGCACGAGGCACAAAGTAGGTCAATTAATTGGTAGAAAGTTTATTATTCACGATATAAATTACCTCACATACGCGTGACGCCGTTTCAGCTGAAAACTATTCTGACTCAAATAATGAATATTTCATGAAATCTTGAGCGCCGTGTAGCCTTTCTGGTACATGGTAACAATTTACATAATTCTGAAGCAAACGATGTCGTTATGTTCGTACCGGTACAGTTGAGAGCAGAAGTAACTGTACACACTTCGAGAAATAATAAAGTTTATTATTGTTTGGTTAGTTACTTTAAGTAATTATATGTATATTTTTTTATTAATGTAAGTAGGTATATAGGGTCTAACTAATCATACACGAAATATTTTCAGGGAATCATCTAACGGCTATAACAAAGCCATTTGAAGGGATTTTTTTTTATATGAGTAAATTAAAAAAAAAATAAAAAAAATTAAAATTACTTGACCCACAAAATAAATACTGGCTCCTTATTTTTAAGCATCCATGACGGTAGTTTACTACGTCGTATTTACCTACTGTCATTGTTAGAATATGGGAGTCAAGGTTTTATGCAAAAAGTATCAAAAAAATTTATAATTATAATAATTTTGTAAAAAAAAAAACACTCCGATATTTATTTTTTTCGTTGCTATGGCCAATTTACGACTTATGTTACTCTTAAAATATTTCGTGTATGAAAAGATAGACCTTATATAGTTTAATAGCTGAGAGTGTTAATAACCAAGAATAAAAAAAGTTTTCGCGACATTGAAAAAAAAATGAAATCATTTTAAACGATTGCAAATATGGAGCGGACATGGGAAATAATTTTTACTCAACCTCTGCTTGGCTAGTCGTATCCTAGGTGTGGTTAGACTTAATGTCAACCCTAAGTAGGCTTTCAATCTAACCAGATGCAGCCGAATACCAGCATTTTATATGGAGCGACTGCCCATCTAACCTCCACAACCCAGAAACTGGGTACTACGATACCCCTTAACAGGACTGCTTGTCGGTCTTACAGGCCTCTGATAATTTTTGCAATCGGATCAGTATTTTCAGAGATTAACCCCAACAGCTAAACTTACAAACCTTACTCTTTGTAATATTTTTAGTTTCTATTCCAGGAGATTTTTTCCAATATTATTTCCCTTTGTGTGTACACATTTTTTCCCGCGACTGTACTGTTTTGGAGATAGGCACAGGTGTAAGCTTATGGCGTGTCGGATTTCGACAGCATGCAATGTAATATGTATGTAGGGATGTTGGAGAATGCAAATAAGGATTGTATTTATATACCTCAACCTTTTTTTGTTATATTTCCCTTTTTTTGTTGTATCCGGTATAGGATAATCTGTTTAAAAGATGATATTGCGGCTAGAAATAGTATGCAGTAATAGAGAATAATAGAGAAGTAGAGAAGTAGAGTAATAGAGAAGTATGGAAACAGTAGTCATGCATTAAAGGCAAAGGAATAATGGTGATCTGGTAAAAAATTTACCAAGAGAATTCTAACACCGCTTTATAATATAAAAGTGCTATTCTATAAAGTTCTCTCGGAACCTCACTCAAGTGAGTGCTCACAATTCGAAAGCGAATTCATTTGTTTTTACAGTAATTCATCGCGGATTCACAACGATATGCCCTTTAAAAGCCAATGACCAAAATATATGGAGCAAAGGCATCAAACGTTACTTCGTAAAGCCTATTACCATAGGCTTTACGAAGTAACGTTTAGGGAATATGACGGTGCCACACTTATTCGGCTACAAAGCTGTCTCGGTACAATTATGTTCGGCTTTAGCCTTACGGTAAACTCCATTAGAACGAGAAGTTACACGACAACTTTTCAGTCAATGATTATTCGAGAAAAATAATTTACAGTCCACTTATCTCTCGCTTAATCGTTTGGTCCTTCGAGCCGGATATTTAAAAAAAACATTTTATCGGACAAATATCGTAAATTGTACAATATTCATAACAGGAGGTCGTGGTTAAATAATAACAGCCGCTCGGATCGATCTTTAGGTTAAGCCGTGCTTGCCTAGGTTGGTCTGTGGATGGGTGACTACCCATTACATACCGAGTTTCCTCCGTGCCTCGGAAAGCACGTTAAGCCGTTGGTCTCAGCTGTCATTTGTAGATCTTTGACAGCCGTTGCAAGTAGTCAGTGGGCCAAAAAGTCTGACAAACAGTCTTACCGAGGGGTATTGTATTACCTAATACTAACTGGGTTGTGGAGGTCAGACAGGCAGTCGCTCCATGTAAAATACTGGTATTCAGCTGCATCCGGTCAGACTGGAAGCCGACCCTAACATAGTTGGGAAAAGGCTAGGCAGATGATGATGATGATGTACAATATTCATAACATCTACTGACATAATTCAAGCCATCCAGGTGCGCTGAATAAAGCCTTCCTGAATATTAGGTCTTTACCTATGAAATTGGAGATTTGTATGAAAATTTTAAAAACATTTATTTTTTTATTTTAGCTTTTCTAGCTTTTTTATCTTTCCGATTTGACGCAAGTGCTTCAAAGTCGTTTTGACACTAACTCCAAGGCCCGCAGCAAGCTCAGCCGCAGATTGAGTTGGATCCGTTTCCACTACCGCTTTCAGTTCGTCGTTGTCGACAATGGTTACCGGCCGACCGCGAGGCTCATTCTTCAACTCAAAATTTCCAGATTTGACACGATTGAACTAATAATGGACCGTGTTTATGCAAGCAGTGTTAGGCCCGTACACGTCGTTAATGTTTCGTGTTGTTTGCGCAGCGGTATGTCCACGTAGGAACTCATATTCGAAAGTTGTACGAATTTTCAGTTTATCCATGGCGCTAAAAACTACCACAATTTCACAAAAACAAAAAACTATCTAAAGACAAATAACTGAATTTGAAATTAAAAGAACACGGCTTTCGAATAAAATTTATTTGAATTTCGAATTGCGCGCCAATCCACAGATAATTAAATCTGAAAATGCTGGTTATTAAATCTCCAATTACATAGGTAAAGATCTATTATAATGTGTGTATTACCTCTCAATATGAAATGCCCATACAAAATGAACAAGGGCCGATGTGTTATAGTGTTTGAAGTTTAATAAATAGCACGCAATTATTACAAGCTACTTAACCGCGATTTCTCTCCCTCAGGAAATCGCACATAAATAGCGCATTTCCCTCAAGTAATACAGCCTATTTTCCTTCACCGAGGCTTAGATTATTTGAAAATTGAATCTATACGAAACATCGATACTGAAAACAGATTACTGTGTGAAAGGAAATGTAAAGAAAATACATAGTTTGCGTTCGAGTTTCTAAGAACGCTTTGGGTATTTGAGGATTAGAGTAACCATACTTGTTACTATAGTAGGTACCTACATCCTTAAGCCGTTGCTCCCGGCTGTCATTTGTAGATCTTTGACAGTCGTTTCACGTAGTCAGTGGTACGAAAGTCTGACAACCAGTCTTACCTAGGGATATTGTATTACCCGGTATTATCTGGGTTGTCGAGGCCAGATAGGCAGTCGGTCCATGTAAAGTATTGGTATTCAGCTGCATCCAGTTAGACTGAAAGCTGGCCCCAACATAGTTGAGAAAAGGCTAGGCAGATGACTTTCTATAGTACGTTCTTTAGCTTCGCTTGCCTACAAGGTGTAAACGGACCCTTCTCGAAGCCGTCGACCACGCATTCTGTACATCAAACTAAGTAACTCTACGCTAACATTATTGCTGGCAAACGACTTTTTTTTTTTGGGTGGAAAAACACGGTTTACTCTACAAAATTATCAGCTGTCTCATACTTTAGGGTCGAGTAGGTATTGAAATATTGTATGGGACAGCTGATAATTTTTTCGCATTTACGATATTGCACCCAAGGAGAAAGTTGTTCAGTTTGATGGTCTGCAGCATATACTTTTATATGACTATACCCTTTCTGTTTTTTTTTTAAAAACGTTGGCCCACACTAGGAATTTCTCCTGTATCGTGGGTGCGTTTACAAACATTTAAGCTCACATACACAAACAGCCAGACCCGGAACAACTACCTGTAGGCCATACAAATATTTGTTCCGTGCGGGAATCGAACCCGCGACACGAAGCGCTGCAGTCAATCGCTCAGCCACTGCGCCAACCGTGCCGTCGAAGTTACAACCTTTATATCTAAATTTTTTCAAAATCCTTTCATAAGTTTTTGCGTGATAGACTTACAAACATCCATCCTCATAAACTTTCGCATTTACAATAGTAGTATGAAGTAAAATGGTCACTCATCCGTGGAACGACCTCGGCAAACGCTGCTTAACCTTGAACATCGACCCGTGCGGTTTATATTATTTACCCACGAACCCCTATTTTTAGGACACGTAATATCTTGAAAATTCGATGCTCTCATTCTTCGTTGTATTTTTAGATCAATTTCGTACGAGCCCTTACATTATATTTCCATTTTTACGACGCTCAAGTTAAAAAGATGAGCCTGGCTCAAAGTATACAATTTTTACGAGAGAGAATTCCTTTGGGTGTTACATTATTAACATTTTGTGTTTTTTTGTTTCAGGTACTTATTGAAACAGGAACGCATTTGGGAGCCATTGTAACACATATTATCTTTACTAATATTATAAATAGGTAAAATTTGTTTGTAAGTTTGTATACAGGGTGTAAGCCCTCCACAAACTGATGGGGTGAATTCAGCATATCATACTAAGATGACCGGTACAAGAAATTGTTTCAGGATTGTTATGGAAATCCAATAAATTTGATTTGTTTTATTTCCTCATACGCAATACATCGTTGTCGTGGCAGAACGCACGTAGCAAACGGCAAGCGCGACGACGAGTTCGATTAACTCTATAGCTAGGCAGGAAGTGAACAGCTGATTTCGCGTGTCGTTCTTTAGAGTATTTCAACATCCATTGTTGGATTTTTTATTTTAGCTGTATTTTTTACATAAATGGAGTTTTGCGGAGAAAAATTCCGGTGCAATATGATTTAAGGAGCTGATTGTGAACTTAATTTTACAAAGTAAGACCCTCATACCGTCATTCTCTAAACATCACGTTCGAAATTCGAACGGTGTCTCGTTGTGAATCCGCGATGATTTACTTTGAAAAACAAATGAGTTCACTTTCGAATTGTGTGCGCTCACTTGAGTGAGGTGAACAAGTAAACTTTACAGAATAGTACGTACTACGGGTCCGGATTGTTGTTATGGGACTTTACACCTTAGAGCTATTATTTTAGGATTGAAAGCAACTGTGTTAATGTTTGTTTTTCCTTAATGCGAATCTTCAATTCTGGTAAAATCAACATAATATAATGGATGCGATGTTTTGTTACGTATTAGAATGTTCCGTATGTGGGTAGTTTTGATATCTTTAAGTTTATTTTGAGATATAAATGTTGTTTTGGGAAATATTACTATGTAGGTACTTTCACTACATACTATACTATACCATAATATACCGGTGACCAACCATAATATACCGAGTTTCCTCCGTGCCTCGGAAAGCACGTTAAGCCTTTGGTCCCGGGTGTCATTTGTAGATCTTTGACAGTCGTTAGGTAGTCAGTGGCCCAAAAAGTCTGACAACCAGTCTTACCAAGGGGTATCGTATTACCCAGTACTAACTGGGTTGTGGAGGTCAGATAGGCAGTCGCTCCATGTAAAATACTGGTATTCAGCTGCATCCGGTTAGACTGGAAGCCGACCCCAACATAGTTGGGAAAAGGCTTGGCAGATGATGAGGTACTTTCACTATAATAACGTCAGCTTGTTGCTGGGCAAAGGCATACAGGGTGTAAACGGACCCTTCACGATGCCGTCAATCAAGAATTGTGTACATCAAACTAAGTAACTTTACGCAAAAATGATTGCTGGGATTTTTTTTTGGGGTGAGATATCACGTCCTACGGTAGGACTCAATGTAACGCATTAAAAAAATTGTGCTGATGGATGGATTGAATAGTACGGGGGCCATGGAGGCGTATAAAGTAAAAAAAAAAAAACATTAAAAAAAAGTATTCAAAAAAAAACTTTTGAAAAAGTTGGAACTTTGACTCCCAATATCTCCGTAACTAGAAGGTTCCCAGGTATGGTCTAGAACACAAACTTGATCGCAATGACGGGGAGAACAAGTGACTTTCGGCTTCGTTAAAGGTCTTGAAACACCCTTTATATCTTTTACAGAGAATTCACGAGCATTTTTGACGGCACGGTTGGCGCAGTGGCTGAGCGATTGACTGCTGCGCTTCGTGTCGCGGGTTCGATTCCCGCACGGAACAAATATTTGTATGGCCTACAGGTAGTTGTTCCGGGTCTGGTTGTTTGTGTATGTGAGCTTAAATGTTTGTAAACGCACCCACGATACAGGAGAAATTCCTAGTGTGGGGCTAAATTAAAAAAAAAATATATATATATACATGTATATATATATATATATTTACTGCCACGATAACTCAATCCGGGTTCGCGATTTCAACCCGTATTGTAGTATTATACTACTAAACAAGTTACATAAACATAACTTATCATAAAGACTGCCTCCTTGCCTAGTGGTCGCAATCGCGACTGCTGAGCATGAGGTCCAGAGTTCGATTCCCGGATCGGGTAAAGTGTTTTTAGGTTTTTTCCATCAGGAATTTCACAGTAGTAGTACTGCGGTGGTATTCCCTTAAGGGGTAGGCAGTAGTAGTTTATCTCTAAACATCATCATCTGCCTAGCCTTTTCCCAACTATGTTGGGGTCGGCTTCCAGTCTAACCGGATGCTGCTGAATACCAGTATTTTACATGGAGCGACTGCCTATCTGACCTCCACAACCCAGTTAGTACTGGGTAATACGATACCCCTTGGTAAGACTGGTTGTCAGACTTTTTGGGCCACTGACTACCTATAACGACTGTCAAAGATCTACAAATGACACCCGGGACCAACGGCTTAACGTGCTTTCCGAGGCACGGAGGAAACTCGGTATATAATGGGTGGTCACCCATCCACAGACCAACCTAGGCAAGCGCGGCTTAACCTAAATATCGATCCGAGCGGCTGTTATTACTTAGCCACGAGCTCCTCCCTTAGTTTATCTCTAAACATAGGAATTTTATATTGCTGCTTTCTCATCATCATCAACATCATCTTCCTGCCCTTGCCCCATGTTACTTGGGGTCGGCGCAACACGTTTTTTTCTTCCAATCTCCTCTGTCAACCGTCACGCTATCATTTACTCCTTTAACCTTCATATCATTCCTCACACAATCCATCCATCGTTTCTTTGGTCTTCCTCTCCCTCTCCATCCTTCAACGTTTATATTCATCACTCTTTTAGTCACATGCGATTCGTCCCTCCTCATCACATGTCCATACCAAGACAGTCGATCCCCTTTTAGCTTTTCTGTAACTGGCGCAACTTTTAAGCTTCCTCTAATATACTGTTCCTTACCTTATCCATTTTTGTCACACCGCACATCCACCTCAACATTCTCATCTCCGTTACATGCAATCTTCTTTCATCTATCTTCTTCACAGCTCAGCATTCCGATCCATACAGTACGACAGGTCTAATCACGGATTTGTATATTTTGCCCTTTAGCATCCGTGGGTCGCAAGTTGTTCCAGTGACCTGTCGCCATTTCATTGTTTATTGACCCTTAATAAATAAAATAAAACTTTGTCATTGGTCTAGTTTTTAGAAACGTGACAAATGAGCTTGGGGTCTTAGCTTCGATTCTCAGGTTAGGCAAAGGCTAAAAGGGGTTACTCCATCGGGAATTCACAGTATGATGTCATATCTTGATGGTAATAGGCTCGCCCCCTATTACGCGGGCCTTAAACATAACTGGCGAAACGTGCGTGAACTATTAGCTACAGGATACAGGCGTGATGTGTATTTTACAATTCGTTTCAGTCAGATACATAAAATTTAAAATTACTTCCATTGCAAAATTCTTTATCGCACAGGCTAAAATTAATTTATTATATAATGCAAAATCCTTGTAAATAAAACGTGTGCTTATTTATATAACTGTGCTCACCCCCAATGCTCACAGAGCGTGATTAATTCAACTCTGAACATAAATATGGCAGTACTTGTGAGCAGAAAAGTGGTTTCTCATGTCAGAGATATTATTTTAATGTTATTTTATTTTTGTATAAAATACTGGATTTTTTTTATGTTTTCAAATGAAAATATTTTTAATTTTATGTAAGTCAGTTGTTGTGTTTTAATTTTATGACTCTTATTTTGCGTTATCAATTTTCATTAGCTTGGTAAAGTACTGCTATCATAATTATGAACGCCGCCAAACCACATTGGTTTATTTCAATTTGAATTAAAATCAAAATATTTTATTTCACATAGGCCTAGATGGGCACTTATAAAACGTCGACAAAAAGGTGCACGGTTCGGGTTGGTCCTTTCCTATGGAGAAGAACCGGCAAGAAACTCCATGGTTACTCTTTTCAAATCATGGTTAAAAAAGCAGTTTTCAAACAAAATATAACTTTTTTAACTTCATGTTGTGGTGTGATTAACCTAGGATATGAAAATCAATTTTGATCCATCGAAAATGTTCATGAAAAATTAAAAAAAACATCGCATTATGCATGACCGACGAACTTCAAGGTTAAACCGCGCTTCCCTAGGTTAGTCCATGTTCCCTAGGTTAGGTTGGTCCATGGATGACCACCCATTACATGTCGAGTTTCTTCGGTGCCTCGGAAAGCACGTTAAGCCGTTGGTCCTAGTTTTGGCAGCCAGTGGCCCGAAAGTCTGACAACCAAGTAGTACCATATTATCCAGTACTAGCTGGGTTGTGGAGGTCAGATACTGGTTTCAGCTGCATGAAATATGGAAGAAGAAGACATGCTGCGGCCGACCCCAAATAAATTGGGATAAGGGCAGGAGAATGAGCATGATGATGATTCAGCTGCATTCGGTAAGACTGGAAGCCGACCCCAACATAGTTTGGAAAAAGCTAGGCAGATGTGATGTGTCTTCTCCACTACACTGACACCCAGACCCTCCAATCCGAAATATATGTACTACGCTCCTTGGTAATACAAATAGGTAGGTATAATTATTATCTAAACCAAAATTCTAAATTACAAGCTTGAAATCCCAAATTATTTCACCATTTCATTCTACGAGGGGCCATTATCTAAATTTATCTCGGGGGAGTCTGGCAACACTGTAGTTCGGAGAGCGATCCTTCTGTCCTGGAGAGAGTATGGCAACACTATATAGTACTGAAAGCGATGCTCGGTAGTTTGCATACATAATTAAAACTGGGTAGTGATGAGAAATAGTTTTAGTGCTGTTTCTGAGATAGAGAATTAAGTCGGAAATTGGGACATATTTAAGAATAATATGTGTGTGTGTGTGTTTATTTCGGAGAAATTGAAACACTTGGAGATGATTGCAGATTTTTAATGTGCAAAACAGCGTACCAAAATTATAAGAAAACCGGTCTGATTAATCTAGGATAGATGTCAAAATCAAATTGACTTCTGTCAATGAACGTTTACACTTTTTTTTTTTTTTCGGATGGGAAATCCTCAAATGACCGGGGGGTCATTTGATGATTTCCCATCAATTCAAGTCAATTTATTATACCCAGTACTAACTAGGTTGTGGATATCAGATAGGAAGTCGCTTCATGTAAAATACTGGTATTCAGCTGCATTCGGTAAGTCTGGAAGCCGACCCCAACATAGTTGGGAAAAAGCTAGGCAGATGATGTATTTAATTACTATGTAACATAACTATACGCCTGCTATACCCGAAGGGCTAGGCAGAGTTGTGCCTCAGTAGATTCACATTTCGCCAGTTATATTTCTATATCATATAATATGGAACGAGCCTATTACCATCAATCAGGCACAAATCCAGATTACCGTGGATGCTACTGATTAACTTTTGGAAAAATTCATAACTTTTGCCTGACCTGGTAATCGAACCCAGGACATACGTGGCTGCTACTGATTAACTAATAAACTAAAAACCCGTAATTAAACTTTTTGCCCGACCTGGGAATCGAACCCAGGACGAATTATTACTCATGGGTTTTTCCATCAGGAATTTCTTAATAGCCCCAGTAGGCTCGCCCCATATTACATGGGACTTTACCAAAATTAGTGGGGTATACCTCAAAGCGCAACCTTAATAATTGAAAAAAAAATAACGAATCCATCATACCCCCTCTCTATTTTTCATCGTTGAGGAATAAACATATAATATTTTTAATTTGAAGTTGTGAGCGCAACTAATGGTTACACTTCGAGGAATAATTTAGTTGCACTTAGTTGATTGCGCTTAAAGAAAGTTGGTCTTTGAGGAGTACCCCTAATTCGTGGAATGTTACTGTATTAATAGGTACACCTCTGCTTAACCCTACGGAGATTACGTGCGTGAAGTTATGTTACAGGACGTGTAATCTTGTAATATTTTCTCTTTATATTATTCTGCCATCGTATATGCTCCTGTTTTGCAAAAAAAGAAAGAAAATATTTGATTGCGCAATGCTTTCTGAGCTAAATATAAAAGGTTACGCGTGTGTCACGTATAAATATTGATTTGGGATATTTTTCAGCGTAGAGGGTATTTTTTTACGATTACAATAATTTTGCTCAAATATATAAAAACGAACCCGTATTTTATACGCGATTTTATTTTCTTAGGATTGTTTTTGTTGTTTATCACAATACCAGAACAAAACATTCAAGAAGCATATTCTGAAATATAAAAATACATCTATATTGTGTTGCCACTATGTAAAATTCACTTGGAAACTCACTCAAGTGAGCGCACACAATTCGAAAGCGAACTCATTCGTTTTTAAAAGTAAATCATCGCGGATTCACAACGAGATATCGTTCGAATTTCGAACGTGATGTTGAGAGAATATATTTAAAAGTTTTGTAACAGAGAATTGCACATGAAGGTTGGTAGATATCCTAACTAGTCCTCATCATCTGCCGAGCCTTTTCTCAACTAAGTTGGGGTCGGCTTCCAATCTAACCGGATGCAGTTGAATACCGGTATTTTACATGGAGTGACTGCCTAACTGACCTCCACAACCCAGTTAGTACTGGGTTTAGGTTTGTATATAAGGTCTAACTATTCATACACGAAATATTTTCAGGGAATCATCTAACGGTTATAAAAAAGTCATTTCAAGGGATTTTCTTTTTTCCTGACTATATTTTTTTTATAAAAAATAAATAATTTAAATTACTTGACCCACAAAATAAAAACTGGCTCCTTATTTTTAAGCATCCATTAGTATACTACGTCGTATTTACCTACTGTCATTCTTAGAATATGGGAGTAAAGGTTTTATGCAAAAAGTCTCAAAATTTTTTATAATTCCTCGCCTCTACACAGATGCACACATATGTAGTACTTGAAACCCTACACTGGATAATACGACACGCCTTGGTAAGACTGGTTGTCAGACTTTTTGGGCCACTGTCTACCTAACGACTGTCAAAGATCAACAAATGACACCCGAGACCAACGGCTTAACGTGCTTTCCGAGGCACGAAGGAAACTCGGTATGTACTGGGTGGTCACCCATCCACAGACCAACTTAGGCAAGCGTGGCTTAACCTAAAGATTAATTCGAGTGGCTGTTACTATTTAGCCACGAGCTCCTCCTATACCTATATACTAACTAGTCCTAATCCTAACTAATATTATAAATGCGAAAGTAAGTTTGTTTGTTACCTTTTCACGCCTAAACCACTGAACCGATCATCCTGAAATTTTTTATATACGTGGTCAGGTGTACAGAAACGGACATAGGGTACATTTCATCTCGGAAAAAAAGTATTGTTACTGAGGAAAACAACAATAACTTGCTTAGAATAATAGATGGCGCCACGTGTCTTTTGAATCATGATTGAATTATATTATTACAAGCAGATTACAACCCGAATTGATTGTCAAATTCTAAATTAACGCGAGCGAGGCCGCGGGCAAAAGCTAGTTTGTCATATGGCTACCAGCTGTTTTACTGAATGCCCTGACCTTCACAACCTAGTAACTGGTAAACACAATTACACCCTTAGTGACTGACTGTCTGACTTTTGAGCTTCTCACTCCGAACGACTGCCAGAGACCTAGACAGCTGGATCACGTCAAGCTGTTGCTAATTGTATTTTCCGAGGCACCAGAAGAACTCTTGTTGTAATGTCTGGTCACCCATACGCTGACCGACCTTGACCAGCGGTGCTTAACCTTGAAGATTGATCCATGCAGCTGTTATCAACTTAGGTAGCTGTCAGTGATAAAATTGGATACCACGATACTGGTCCCATAGGGAATTTGTAGTAAGTAACTTTTATGGTTACTTACCCTCGTAAACCTTTTTACAAGTTGCTGCTAACATTACGATTTTACTCCTTATGTTTACAACCGTAGAAAATTAAAGCACTCACACTGAAGTGTTACAAGTTATTTCAACAAGGCAACTACACACATAAAAGTACTGCGGTGGTATTCCCTAAACGGGTAGGCAGTAATAGTTGATCTCTTAACTTAGGAATTTTATATTGCTGCTGTTTATTGACCGTAAATAAATAAAATAAAACTGTGTCATTGGTCTAGTTGTTACTGTTCTATGTCCGTCACATCACCATCTCAGGTCCAGTTGAAAACCAGCGTCAGGCACTAGCTGCTCGGGACGTGAGAGGGAAAGAACCTCACGTCCCAGCCGCCGCGGGAGACGCCCTGGGCGTCGGGGGTCACGTGGTGGCTCCCGGCCACCGTAGGCGCGGGCCTGTGGACGGCGAGTTATGGGCTAGCTCGCCGTCCGGCCGTCTTATGACGACAGGCCGTGTCGACGGCGCGTTCGTGTTCCACGCGCGCCTCAAAGAGATGTCAGCAACCGAGTAGGGGTCCGCATGGGCCGATGCCTGCCAGAGCTGCGGGATTGTTCGAAAGAGACACCGTGGCCCTGGAACACAAAGGGCAAAGAAGGAACATGGATGGGTTTTAGTCAGTACAAGTCTGACACTCCCTTCCGCTCCGCCCAGAGTGGGGGGGGTCATTTGATGATTTCCCATCCAAAAAAAAAAAAAAAAAAAAGGCACTAGCTGCTCGGCAGTTTGCTGAACTGGGTCTATTTGGCACAGCCGTGAGACACACAATATCATATCCTTTTTTTTTTTTGTTGTTTTGGTTTAATTTTTTTATTGTATAAATTTAAGTTTTTTTTTTTTTTTTTGTGCTTGATGTGTGTGCACTTGTGACATGGGCCAAATAAATATGTTTCCTTTCTTTAGTTTTTACAGCACTGCTCAAAAAACCGGCCAAGTGCGAGTCGGACTCGCGCATGAACGGTTCCCCATCGTAGTAGGGGAGATCCCATCGATTAATTTATTATTTGTTGTGAGACATGCACACTCTGTGAAAATGTCAACTGTCTACTTATTACGGATCATGAGATACAGTCAGCTGACAGACAGACGGACGGCCGAACGGACAGTGGAGGCTTAGTAATAGGGTTCCGTTGGTTACCTTTTAGGTACGGAACCCTAAAAAGGAGTGTTATGTTTTCAGGGTTCATGTATCTATGTTTTTTTGTGTGATTCTTTATTCAACCATAACTTCTGAACGCCTCAACCGATTTCGATGTATTTAGTGTCGTTGGTTATAAGTGTGACAGCTGAGCTTGAGATGTTGGCTTCGATTCTCGATCGATTCTTCGATCTCAGGTCAGGCAAAGTTAGAAAGGGGTTACTCCATCGGGAATTCTCAGTAACAGGTAGGAATTTAGTTTTGTGACCGATTGAAGGCAGTATGCTCGCCCCCAATTACATAAGACTAAATATAACTGATGAATTGTGGATGTAGTATTAGATACACCTGTGCCTAATTCTTCGGGGATGTTATGATGGCGATAGTGTGGATAGCGTTATGTGGTTGTACCACCTTCTTAGCGTGTCGATGGCAATCTAAATCAATTCAGCCCAAAATTTGGCCACGAGTTTAGCATTTTCAGTAGCGTCCATCAGCTCTTGTAATTTACAAACATCAGGACAGGCAGGACATGATATCAAGTGTCCTATCGTTTGAAGAAAACACCACATTTGCTCTCCAGAGCAGGGTCGTCTATGAATCTCCATCTATGTGTGTATAGGTACAAAATTACACCACTGTTAACATTCGTTCATCATTATACATTACTAGCTATACAAATATTACTGCTACTTAAACCGGATTTTGTTATCAATTTAACGGGTTTTATTTTTTTACACGGAACCCTAATCTTTATCAAAAATAAAAATAGCCTAAATTACGCCTTATTACATTAGCTATCAGCCAGTAATAGTTTTTAAAATCCGTCCGGCCGTTTCGGAGGTTAGCCGGAACAAGCTGACAGCCAGAAAAAAAAAATGTTATAAGTAGCGTATTATACTTTCAAATGCATTCAGTACAAAGCTGTTATTTTAAAATCACAAACAGACACTTCAGTTTTATTTCTTTGTAAGGATTGATGAAATACGTAAGATCTTCATCCTTCGCTCTTGTCCTTATCCCAATTTATTCGGGGTCGACGCAGCATGTCTTCTTCTTCCATACTTCTCTATTACTCGTGCTGACATACGTAAGATGCTGATGTAAATGATTTGGTCTTGTGGATTAGGGTAAAAAATAATTCATTAGACGACCTGATTCCCTGTAACTAAGTTAACAGATAATTTCAGGCCTATTTTAGGTAAAAACCTGTATCGGTTCGTTGATTTTAATCAGATTACAAAAGATTACGCTCTAAATACTTTGATTAAATCCCAAGCTTTTGCGTAGGTAATGTATGTGAAAATTTTAGTAGAAGATTCTAGATAAAACACATTCCTAATTGGAAAATAAGATTAGTTAAAAGCGGCGATAGACGAATTGATAGAATGTGGCATGCTCGAAAGTTCTATTCAAAATACAACATCACACCTGTAATCCCCGAAGGGGGCAGAGGTGTGTCTGATAGTACACTTACATCTTGCCAGTTACGTCTAAGTCCCATGTAATAGGGGCGAGCTTATTGCCATCAACCGGACACAAATCCAGACTCCGTAGCTGTTACTGAGAAATTCCTGATGGAAAAACCCGAACCCAGGACCTCTTGCTTAGCAGTCGCGCTTGCGATCACTAGACCCACCACGCAATCTAATTCGAGGGATGTTACCTGGAACGTCCCATAAACTCAAATCACCAATATGATGCCAGAATGTGACGGAAATATTCGACTAAAGGATGATTTCCACCAAAAGGCTCGCATCGCATCGGATCGGAACGGATTTTACAATCTTTAAACGACATTAAATCGTGTACACAGTATTTAAAGTGTATATTACCAAGCCGCGCTTAGCAGCGTGACCGTGAGCGTCTACCGCGCCACGCGATCGTAGCCGAAGGTATGCTGCGACAAAAGATCGGCTCTGTTCACCTGTCGTCGTATACGATCGGATGAAATGGAACTATTTGACTAGGCGTAGAAACGGATTTGTTCGCAAGTGACGGTAAGGAGCCGATCGTATGTATCGACATCCTGTCGGACGCGATCAGCTGTCGCCGCATCCGTTTGTATCCTTTCCGATCCGATGCGATGCGAGCCGTTTGGTGGAAATCATCCTTAAGCCCTCATTGTGAATCCGCGATGATCAACAACAAACTCGAAAAACAAAAGAATTCGCAGTCGAAGTTCGTGCGCTCAGTTCCATGTGAACTTCACAGAACATGGAATTCTAGATTCAAGCAGGTTTGGACGTTGTAGTAAGCAAGTTAAAATAACGCTTTTCAAAGCTCATTGCCAAGTCTTCTACACGTGCAGCCTGTGGACAAAGTATACTCAGCGGACCATCAGCGCCCTACGGGTCCAGAATCATAATGGATTCAGGATGTTGAGCCACCCATCATCTGCCCACATGATGTCCGAGTCTAACGGAATAAATTCTGACGTATGAACGTGGTGAAACAGTGGCAAAGTAGTAAGAATCATAGACTAGCATATGTGGCATTCTATAGTTTCTGCCTACTTCCATGAAAGACAGGCGTGAGTTTACTTATACAACATTAGTTTTAGTATATGCGAAACCTGAAACACGTGTCTAGTATTTTTATGTAAAGAATCTTTACGTACAAAATTCCAAAACTGTATCATGAAAAATCACAAAGTTAGCGTTAAGTTAGCTTGTTCTGTTACCTAGTTAGTACATAAACCTTCTTAAATTTTTCAAAATTATGGTGAAGACTGCATCCCTAATTCTTTTTCTAAAATTAAAGTAGCCTAAGTTACTCCTTATAGCATCAGCTAAAAGTTCAGTCAAAATCGGTTTAGCCGTTTCGGAGCTGGAACTAACAAACAGAAAGACAAAAATAAAATATAAAAAGATTTTTTGTTATAAGTACCGTATATAATTTCTTTATGCATTCAGTAAAACGCTGCTATTTTGATGAACAGACACTTTAATTTTAATTATTTATGTAGACGTATAGAAGATGTATACAACATAAGTTTTAGTATAATATGCGAAACCCGATACACCTCTCTAGTATTTTTATGTAAAGAATCTATGTACAAAATTTCAAAACTGTCTCATGAAAAATCACAAAGTTATTAGCTTGTTATGTTACCTAGTTGTCCTCAAATAAACGTGGTCACCACGCAGCGCGCGCCTCCAGTGACGTCTTGAGCTGATTGATAATAATAATTAAGTACCTAAAATATTGAGATAGATACTTAATGTCGCTCGGTGTCCAACTGGTAACTTTTTCAAATATTTTTACGAAAAAATATAACATTTAAAAATGATTGGAATCGATTCAGTTGCTTATTCTGAACAAACTATATTCAGGTTTCGCATATACTAAAAATAATGTTGTATAACAAATAAGATATGAGAAATGGTTTATTAAGTACTTTAAGAAGTAAACTTTAACAACTAGTGATTGGAGCCTAAATAATGCTCATTGAGGATGTAATATATGTCGGATCCGGTCATTAGTACGGACATAAAATGAGTCGCAAGTGCGCTGGTGGTGACGTCACGTCGTACTTACAAGTCTACCCACATCACAGCGTGGCTTCTACAGAGCCCTGATGTTTACAGATTGAGGCGAGGACAACAGTCTGATCGCGGAGGAGGTGAGACGTCTTGGAACTATACCCGATTCATTGTGCCCCGTGTTATTGTGTAAAGTTGTTATTTCAAGTAATTTGTTAGTTTAATAGAAACAGTGTAATGTTGTATATAAAAGATAATATTGAACAATCTCATTAAAATCAAACAAAATTCAACCTTGTAAACGAATTATCGCTCGTCAAATTTTATTCTTGTCTGCAACTATCACTGTAAATCTGCGACGCGTGTACCAGGCACGATTTTCATTGAATGATAAGACTAGTTAGGCCTGCGGTTTTGCTTGTGTAGAAGGGTTTTATTTGAGTTTTTAAGATTCTTTATTTATTCTGAAAGAACATACATTGTTAAATTATCGAATCTTCTTCTTAGCGTTCGATGGCAAAAATTTTAAATATGTTTAGCCCAAAACTTAGCTACGCGTACCCCGCTCACTGATGCAGTAAATAAATTAGCAAGAGCGCAGGAGATAGGGCATGCGGGGCAATATGGAAGGTGGGCCATTGTTTGTGGGGAGACGCCGCATAGGCACTTGAGATCTGAGCCGTCCATGAACCCCCATTTGCAGAGATTGTCTTTGCTCCGGCCGACCTGGGTTCGAAGTCTGTTTAGAGATTTCCAAGTCGACCACGGCAACTCGCGAAATTATCGAATAAATACATAACTAAGGTAAAGTGTAGTCCAGTAGTTTACAGTTTTGTTTTCTTATTTATTTATTTATTTATGTACACACAAAATACTTAACAAGACATTACATTAAGATAGAAGAACACAAAGGTAGGTTCTTAGTGTAGGTAGGTACGATTTCGACATAATTATTATTGTGTGAAAGACTAGCTTATACACCGTGACTTTTTAGTCGTCTTACAATGGCAGCCCACTTCATGTATCCAATGAATACTAAACATTCATAAAAAAATAGGTATTTATGAGGTTTTAATAATTTAAACATAAAAATATTATTCAGTATTATGACGCATGACGTAGTTAAAACACCCTGTTGCGAGCGATGATCTACTGGACTCGAGTGCTGGGTAGGTATATGTTCTCCCGTTTGACACGTAAACATCATTAACAGGATGTTTCATAATTTTATTCTAATTTTTGATGTGAAACATCTATAGCCGCACGTAAAACCGATTTATGCCGTGGCGACGCATGCCGTGGCGACGCGTCGCCACGCTATATGATGGTATATCCAGTCTATATGCAGTAGTGTGTACGGTGCGTCACCTGCTGGATGTATCTAGTTGCATTACAGAATACAGTGTTGTTTTTTTTTCATTTTTTTTTTTTAAAGATGAATCAACGCCTTTAATTATGTTTCTCCAAGAAGAATTTCAATTGCAAATTAATAACAATCCAACAGAACCTACCACCAGATACGGAACAACAATAGATGCTGTATTTATTAGATATCTTGATAATGTTATGTCCAATACTTTTGTAACATTCTTCAGTTACCATCGACCAATTGTCACAGTAATACCGTCCTCAGAGGCAACATCGAATATAACTATTACCGAAGTCACTGATTAAACGAATTAAGTAGTCACGCTTTGTAATAAATTCGTAAATTATTGTATTTAATGAAAAAAAATGTTTATTCAATAAATAGTCATCGTTATCTGGAAAAAAAAATCGTAATATTTTATTTTATCATTATGACATATTTAGTTCCTATCACAATCTGTTCTTTTCTGCATATTACTTTTACAAAATAATGTCGATGTTTCACATCTCGCCAGGTTTATGTTGTTTATGTTTTCTAGCCATATTGCATATTTATAATTTGAATCTGCGTAGTTACGTAGTAACGTTGTTAGCAGGTACGGAGTCCGGATTTGTGTCTAGTTGCTGGCAATAGGCTCGGTCCCTATTAGATGGGACTTAGAACATAACTAGCTGTACTATTAGGAACACCTCTGCCTAACCCTTCGGGGATTACAGGTGTGATGTTATGTTTTTCAATCAGTACAATTTCAGGTTGTTTTGGAGCTCGTGGCTAAATAAAAACAGCCGCTCGGGTCGATCTTAAGGTTAAGTCACGCTTGCCTAGGTTGGTCCTTGGATGGGTGACTGACCATTACATACCGAGTTTCCTCCGTGCCTCGGGAAGCACGTTAAGCCGTTGGTCCTGGCTGTCAATTGTAGATCTTCGACGTTACAGGTAGTCAGTGGCCCGAAAGTCTGACAACCAGTCTTACCAAAGGGGTATCGTATTACCCAGTACTAACTGGGTTGTGGAGGTCAGTTAGGCAGTCATTTCATGTAAAATACTGGTATTCAGCTGCATCCGGTTAGTCTGGAAGCCGACCCCAACATAGTTGGGAAAAGGCGAGGCAGATGATGATGACAATTTCAAGTTGTCAAGTTTACCCATAAATACCCTTTGATGGGAGGGTAGGTACGTATATAGTATACTCAAACACGCGACTTCACCTATATTAAAATTGATGACTATCCCCAAACGCAGAGGCATAATAATATGATTTATTATCCTATGTTCATGATTTATGATCCAACCAAGTTATATTGAAACCGATTCAGCAGTTTATGAGATATTGAGTGGCATACGATTCCAGTTTTATTGGTTTTATATGACATGTCAGTATTTCTTGGAATAGACGTATTGTCACACAGTACTGTTGAAAACTAATATATTAAAACAGTATTATTAATATTATGAAAACAACCATTATTCACTATCTCGTTGGTCGAGGGGTCAAGCGCGACTGCTGAGCATGAGGTCCTGGGTTCGATTCCCAGGTAGGGCAAAGTGTTTTTGGGTTTTTCCATCAGAAATTTCTCAGTAGCAGCCACGGAGTCTGGATTAGAGCCCGATTGATGGCAATAGGCTTGCCCCGTATTACATGGGACTTAAAAATAACTGGCGAAATGTAGGTACCCCTACTATTACTAGGTGTACCTCTGCCATACCCTTTCGGGGATTACAGGCGTGATGTTATGTTAAGTTTTGATATTATTAGGCTGCATTCTAAAATTTTTTTAGTAGAAGTTGAACGTTTTTTCTAACTCTTTCAAAATCATTTATTTCAAGCTCTAAATTGACCTTAAAATCTTAGTCTGTTATATTTTATTTCGTTCGCTTTCCTATATCATCATCATCATCATAATTTCAGCCGAAAGACGTCCACTGCTGGACATAGGCCTCCCCCAAGTGTCTTTCCTATTTACCTTCAGTAAATTTAAAAAAAAAAAACTACGGTTGGGTGTAAGAAAACGTTCCTTAATATTATTAAAACATAAATCTTCATTACTTATTCATTTTAAAAGGTAAGCTTATTGAACCTTACCTTTGAAAAACCTTTAATAAGATTTGGTACGTTTTGGAGGTCAGATAGGCAGTTGCTCCATATAAAATACTAGTATTCAGCTGCATCCGGTTAGACTGGAAGCTGATTCCAACATAGTTGGGAAAAGGCTCGGTCTAAGAAAAATGTTGTGTATATTACTTTTTCGAATTACGCGATTATTTCTTAACAAGCTTTTACTAGCGTAGTGGCGCTGACGCAGCATTTTGTATTAGTCGTACGCTCAGCGCTCGGCGACATTAGTTCGCCCGTAATCGCCAATAGCTATACACGCACTTTCAACCTGAATTTGTACTCTGTTGTAATATTTGTAACACGTTTCACAAGTAAAGAAATATCAAAGTTCCGTCGCATTTCATTTCTGTCCGTACACACGCACCTAAAGACAATATACACCGTGACTTTTTAGTCGTCTTACAACGGTGGTCTCCTCAATGTATCCGACATAAAATAGCTTTAGGCGCGATTATTGTTTTTTTCCCTACCATAATAGGTAAAAAAAAAATAATACATTAGAATAAAATTATGAAACATTCTGTTAATGATGTTTACGTGTCAAACGGGAGAACAATACCTACCCAGCGCTCGAGTTCAGTAGATCATCGCTCGCAACAGGGTGTTTTAACTACGCCATGCGTCATATTACTGAATAATATTTTTATTTTTAAATTATAAAAGTCTCAAAAATGCCTATTTTTTATATTAATGATTAGTAGTCATTGGATACATAAAGTGGACTGCCGTTGTAAGACGACTAAAAAATCACGGTGTATACACGCACACAAAGTAGGTGACCCCGACGTGATCTACTGTGTGCCGATGTGATCTAAAAAGCGCCGAAGTGATTTTTAAAGACGGTGTGTGTATGTATTCGAGAACGGGCAACTCAATCCACGTGTGCGCTCCTACATTAGCTTACCTGTAGCGAACTATTTATGTAAAAAATCTCAAAAATTAAAAACCCACTACCCGGTTTCCGATTGAGCTGGCATATTGCATGCATGGTTAGTTTAGTGACTTCATTCTAAATTAAATATGGCAGACTCCCAAAGATGGCGGACTAGTTATTTTTATGCATTCCCATGATATGGGTATCAAATGAAACGGTTTGCTGAGAAAAATACGAGAAAGTGTGATACGAGGAAGTATGTTTTTTTTTAAACTACAATTGTTATTATTATTGCTCAACACTTTAGTTTGGCTTATTTTTGCACGATTATTAAAAAAATACAGGGTGGCTATTTTCAATGGCAAAGTATAGGAGGTTCTTTTATATGGAACTACTCGTAAAAATATTACCGGCGAAATGTGGGTGTATAATACTCCTACAAATGTGATACACCTCTGCCTACGCTTTTGGTAATACAGCTGTGATGATATAATGGGTGTATCTATACCCTTAACGAAGCCGAAGGTTATTTAGTTTTCCCTTCATTGCGATATTTTTTTTGTTTTGAACTATACCTGGGAACCTTCTCGTTACGGAGATATTAGAGGTATTTTTTCTATTTGGAACCTATTTTTTTATGAAAGTTTTTATTGTAAAAAATTACTAAAATACCTCCACGATCCCTGTACTACTCAATGCATCCATCTGCATAATGGTTTGAGTACATTGCATTGAGTCTTACCCTAAAACGTAATTTTTTACACCAAAAAAAAAATGTTTCCCAGCAATATTTTTTTGCGTAGAGTTACTTAATTTGATGTACAGAATGCTTGGTTGACGGTTTTGTGAAGGGTCCTTTTACACCTTGTATAAATAAACATAGGTACTAATATTCTACTTTCAATCATACAACCTAAAATATATTATAAAAGTTGATCGAAATCTTTCATGTAATTTTTCAGAAAATCACAAAAACCTTTTTAAGACTATTTCTGTGATATTTTCTTTTCTTATTCAGTCAAGGAATTTTAAAAGATAATATTTTTATATAAGTAGGTGGCGAGACGATCTGGACGCGTACAGCGAAGGCTGGTTCGAGGAGGCACGGGAAAAGAGCACATGGAAGGAATTGAGGAGGCCTTTGCCCAGCAGTGGGACAGTACAGGCTAATAAAAAAAAAGGAAAGGTTTCGTATTGGTATACCTATTGAATATTTTATAGAATATTATTTTCATGTTACTTACTAGCTGTTGCCCGCGACTTTCGTCCACTTGAAATTATTATAAAAATATTACTTCCCTATTTGAATCGGATTTTGTTAACAATGTCAAGGATTATTTTTTTCTGCACGGAACCCTAATTCTTTTTCTAAAATAAAAGTAATTTAAGATACACCTTATAACATCAGCTATCTGTCAGTATAAGCCTTGTTAAAATCGGTCCAGCCATTCCGGAGATTAGCTGAAACAAACAGACAGACCGACAATATTAAAAAAAATATGTTTATTTTTATTTTTAGTACCGTATATATAATTTCAGTGCACATGTATTCAAAAAACTGATATGTTAAAATTACAAACAGACAATTCAATTTATTCATTTGTATCTATAGACTTATAGATACGAGCTACGATGCTACGCCGTAGCTCACGCTACGCTACGAGCTACGACGCTACGCCGTATCTCACGCTGCGCTACGACTCTGTACTTAACACCGTGCTACGACAATTTCGCACCAGTTTTTAACGGAGTGGTGGTCTATGGCCAGCTCACTCTCGTAGAGAAGAGGAGTATTGAATCCCATTAATGCGACTATAACAAGCTGGTGATGCTCGTGTTTAAGAGCGTCCATCAGTTAGAATATCGGTAGAGTCAAAATTCATGATTTTCGTCGGATTCTAAAACAATTACGTATTTAATTTGTAGATAAGGTATTGACGTCATATTATTTAGAATGTCATAAAGACTGTGGACTGACAGCTCGTATAGTTTTCTCACTAGAATAGTTAACAGGCAACCGGGTTTTGAAAACCCCAGTTATTGGTAAAAACCCTTTGACTGCTTGTCCGACAAAATAAATGATAAAATAAAAATAAATAGCTCTATTAGAAGTCGAGTCATAGTAATTATTATTAGGTTTCTCGTTTTTAATTTTGGTATTTTGTTAAAATATGTATTAGTTTATTTTATTTGTATACAAGTATTAGTATCATTATAAGTGCCTATATAAATTTTCGATAGCAAGGAATTATTTTTATATATTTATTTTGTACCCTATCACAATGTTTTCTTATTTAACCCAAAGGTTGACTGGTAGAGAATGCCTTGTGGCATTAAGTCCGCCTATGTACCACTATTGTACATAAAGTTTAAATAAAAAAAAAAAAAAAAAAAACTCTAGCAACAAACAATTGAAAAGCAACCTTTTACTATTTTTTTTGCATACATGTCTATTTAAATTAAATTCCCTGGTATAAAACGCAACATTTCATATCAAATGCTTACGTTTTATTTTCTTTTCATAGTTTACACTCGGGCTCAGTGTAATAGGATTCCCTGTAGAGTGTAACAACACACATAGATCGCATTGATCTCTTTATTCAGAACAAACAATGCTATGCTTTGTGGATTTCTGCTGTGAAGAAATGCGGTGATATTGCAACATGGGACATTGTTGGAATAACTGTAGTTTTTCATTGTTGCAGTCTACTTTTAATATCGGAATATTGGTTTTATTCCGTGGTAATAAGGTCAATAGCGGCCTGACTGTCCAGTGTATGCTTTTTTTTATGATGGGTAATCATCAAATGACCTCCCCGCTCTGTACGGAGCGGAAGGGAGTGTCAGACTTGTACTGACTAAAACCCATCCATGTTCCTTCTTTGCCCTTTGTGTTCCAGGGCCACGGTATCTCTTTCGAACAGTCCCGCAGCCCGGGCAGGCATCGGCCCATGCGGACCCCTAAGTGGTTGCTGACATCTCTTTGAGGCGCGCGTGGAACACGAACGCGCCGTCGACACGGCCTGTCGTCATAAGACGGCCGGACGGCGAGCTAGCCCATAACTCGCCGTCCACAGGCCCGCGCCTACGGTGGCCGGGAGCCACCACGTGACCCCCGACGCCCAGGGCGACTGCCGCGGCGGCTGGGACGTGAGGTTCTTTTCCTTTCACATCCCGCCACTTCCTTTGCTAGCATGACTGCTTCGCAGAAGGAGGTGACGGCTTCCCATTCCCTCTCGCTCCAGACCATGGCTTGGACCAGGGTCGGACGCGAGAGATTGCCGCCGCCAATCGCCGCTACGAGGACACGGCGGTGCTCCGCCCAAGCGGGGCAGACCTCCACGCTGTGAGCTTAGCAAGCTTGAAGCTTGCAAGGGCATCGCCATCATCACCTACCTATCCTTTTCCCAACTATATTGGGGTCGGCTTCGAGTCTAACCAGATGCATCTGAATTCCAGTATTTTACATAGAGACACGGCCAGTCTGACCTTCACAACCCAGTTAGTACTAAGTAATACAAAAACCCTTGGTACGACGGGCTGTCAGACTTTCAGGCCACTGACTACCTGTCACAGCTGTCAAAGATCGTCAAATGACAGCCGAGAACAACGGCTTGACGTGCTTTCCGAGGCACGGAGGAAACTTAGTATGTAATGGGTGGTCACCCATCCACGGACCAAGGTAAACAAGTGCGGCTTAATCTAAAGATCAACCCGAATGTCTGTTATTTAGTCCCGATCCAGTTATACATCTAAAAAACAATAACCCTTATACAAAATTCTCTTTTACAACTAAAAACGGCATAATCAGGACAGCTAACAGCCCTCGGGTAAATTAGTGAGTACAAGAGAATGTATTAGCGTGAGGGTGAGATTGGTGAGGATAAAATTAATGGGTGTAACGTTAGGGTCCTGTTTAATTTACTAGCGTATTGTTAATTTGTAACTGTTCAGGTTGTAGGTATTTTTATGTTGGTAGTTAGTTTTTTTTACTAATTTGTGGTGAAGGAAAAGTTTTTTTTATAAACTACAAGCTTATGCCCGCGCCGAGTTCGGTAATTATCCGAGGGGATCGTTCTACTGGGATAAAAAGTATTCTATATGTTAATCCAGGTTATAAGGTATCTGTGTGCCAAATTTCACCCAAATACGTTCAACCGTTACTGCATGAAAGAGGAACAAACATCCATATATCCTAACAAACTTTCGCATTTATGTTAGTATTAAGAATAAGATAAGAAGTAAGATTGAAGTTGGAAAATCATTAAGTAAATAGCGTACTTTTTCATGATATATGAGAAAAGTGGGTATTTTTTAACTCAGGGAATTGTGTTGCCCATTCTAAAGTGCAAATCTCTATTGAAGAAGAATGGGCAAGAAGCTCAATGGACACTCTTTTTAACCGACTTCTAAAAAAGGAGACCGTTATGTGCTCGACCAGCATCTTTTCTTTTTCATGTAAGTACACCGATTACTCCGTGATTACTGAGACGATTTACGAGATTGTATTTTTATTTGGTAGAGATAACTCGCGCGCTGCAGCGGTGGTCCCATATAGATTTAGAACTTTTATTGCTTTAGTAGTTTATGAGTAAATAGATGTTTATATTTTCTTACTTTTAGTCTTATTTTTATCATTAGTTTAGTTCTATTTGTAGTCTGTATATAATGTAAATATGTTTATAAATAAATTTAATACTAAAAAAAAAAAAAAAAAAATTACCGTTTATGAGTTAGCTCCTTTAATACTTATTTTTCTTCTTGGCTATGGTGACGACTATGGTTGACGACATGATGGTGCCTTAACTAATAACTTTGTGTTACAATGTTAAATTGTTTCATGACAAGAATTTGTATGGTATACTCCCCCTAAAAAGGGTAAAATAAAAAACTTTTTAGCAAAAAAAACTGACTTCCCCTAAATGGGCTCATGCCGAAATTTGTTTAAAAAAAACAGACTTCCAAAAAACCAAATAACTTTACTTTTGGAAGTCGGTGGCAAAAAGTCAATAAAACAAACATAGTCACCGACTTCCGAAAGTAAAGTTATTATAGACTTTTTAAGTGATTTTTAATAAAGTTCGGTACGGGCCCCTTTAAGGGCTCAAGACACGAACCTGCTCTGGCTTTGTATAGGCCCCGACAGGGGCGAACATTTAAGTCATGCGTCATCCTCATTAATTTTGTTCTGATTAAATATTTAAGTTCTAATTATCAAAAACTATGAGTGTGCGTTAATTAAGAAAGTTGGATAAAAAGCTCATATGTCAACGCCGTTAAAACTTTTGTATTTAACGAGCAAGTTTCTTAATTTACCCTTATAAATATCCAAGTGCCATGGTCGTCGCCATTTTGACGGCAGTGGTGGCCGAGGCTAGAACTCATAAAAAATGTAGTTTTCGGACATCCAAACTCTACGAGTACTATTTTGAGTATGATTAACTCTTCACTTAATTATGTGACGAATTCAGCCATGGTTCAAAAATACGAATTTTGTCCGTCTGTCTGTCAGCGGGGCAGAGGAGCTCGTGGCTAAGTACTAACAGCCGCCCGGATCGATCTTTAGATTAAGCCGCGCTTGCCTAGGTTGGTCTGTGGATGGGTGACCACCCATTACATACCGAGTTTCCTCCGTGCCTCGGAAAGCACGTTAAGCCGTTGGTCCCGGGTGTCATTTGTAGATCTTTGACAGTCGTTATAGGTAGTCAGTGGCCCAAAAAGTCTGACAACCAGTCTTACCAAGGGGTATCGTATTACCCAGTACTAACTGGGTTGTGGAGGTCAGATAGGCAGTCGCTCCATGTAAAATACAGGTATTCAGCTGCATCCAGTTAGACTGGAAGCCGACCCCAACATAGTTGGGAAAAGGCTAGGCAGATGATGATGTGGACGTGGAGTTGCGGACACCAGCCCGTTATACAATATACAAATTAAAAATTAAAGGGGGCTCCCTTACTACGATGGTATGGAACCCTTCATGCGCGAGTCCAACTCGCACTTGGCCGGTTTTTACTTTTCATCTTTTTCAAAAGACATTCATGAATGACTAGCAAAGAAATAAATAGAATTTACATATTTTACAGAAATATGGCTTGATTAACTTCAGCTTGCATTAAAATGCATGTAACTTATATTTAAATAGTCAGTTACTCCTGGAAACTACTTATGATGCAGATTTATGCAGAGTTAATTCACTCGCATTTTGAGATGAAGATTTTTAATGCAATTATGATAATTTTTAAATTGCGGAGTTGATTTTAAGATAAGCCAAAGAAAAAGAAAAAAAAGAAGAAAAGAGAGAGAGAGCGATATTTTTTAACCTTTTGACCGCCACCGCATAAACGCACGCGCGTGCACTCCAAGCCCAATTTTACCTACCATTTTGTCACATACTTGTGGCGATTGGAGTACAGGGCACGCGCTTGCTTGTCACGTATATGTGACTACGGTGGTTAAAAGGTTGAAGAAAAGATATGAGAAATGAACGAATATCACTTGTTAAATATATTACAAACATAAATCTTCTTAAACTTTTCAAAAAGATGGTGAAGTCTGCATCCCTAATTCTTTTTCTAACATTAAAGTAGCCTAAGTTACTCCTTATAGCATCAGCTATCTGCTTGTAAAAGTTCAGTCAAAATCGGTTTAGCCGTTTCGGAGCTGGAACTAACAAACAGAAACACAAAAATAAAAATTTTATATATTTTTTGTTATAAGTATATATACTTTCTTTATGCATTCAGTAAAATGCTGCTATTTTGATGAACAGACACTTTAATTTTAATTATTTATGTAGACGTATAGAAGATGTATACAACATAAGTTTTAGTATAATATGCGAAACCTGATACACCTCTCTAGTATTTTTATGTAAAGAATCTATGTACAAAATTTCAAAACTGTCTCATGAAAAATCACAAAGTTATAAGCTTGTTATGTTACCTAGTTGTCCTCAAATAAACGTGGTCACCACGCAGCGCGCGCCTCCAGCGTAGTCTCGAGCTCATTGATAATAATTATTTGGCAGTAGGTACCTAAATTATTGCGATAATGTCGCTCGTTGTCCAAGTTTTAACTTTTTTAAATATTTTTATTTAAAAATATAACATGGTTTAAAAATTATTTGAATCGATTCAGTTATTTATTCTGAAAAAACTATATTCTGGTTTCGCATATACTAAAAATAATTTTGTATATAAACAATTACGTAATAGAAGAGTGATTTTATTTTCTATTTATCCTTACTTTAGGGACACGTGTAAGCTATCAAAAAGCAATCTTCTATAAACACCAACGTTTCTAAGTAAAGTAAACAATAATCTGTAAACAAAATAAAACAGCTACGAATTACTACGCCGTAGACCCTGCTACGCGCTACGCCGCTACGCGTATATGAATTCCGTAGACATTTCTAACATTGTTAGAAATAGGCTCTAATTAGGTTTTGAATTAACTTCAACCCTTGTTATAATAGGGAGCTGGGATAGAATTGTTAATTTTCTTAGTCTCTGTAAGGATTAATTGTGTTAAATTAATATTAAGGTTATTATTTACTTGGATCCAAATTTTTGTAAATTTATAATATTTCGCTTAAGTTTAATTTAATTCGGTAATGATGACAGATGTTTATTTATTTATTTAAAAAAAACATGTATTACATAACAGAATTTACACGTTTAAATCTAATCTATTGCACAGTTAAAAGGAACATAATTATTTACAAAAGAGAACGAAAAAAAAAAAATATTAAACAACGTATGTACTGAAGTGTCCGCTAGGTTTAGTTTCCGCATTCCTCAGCCTGTCCGTTCCAGTCTGAATGTGTCTTATTCTTAATTAACATTCGTATTTTTTTTACATTCATCTTTTAACTTTTTTTAAAGAAACGTTTTCTTATTTTGTTCCTCAGTTAAAGTCAAAAATCTTATTCAACTAGCCGCCAATCCACAAACAAGACAAAGCGTTTAGAATATTTTGCTTAAGTTTAACTTAATTTGCACCAAGTTTGTTATTCGGTTGATGTTAAAATTCTGTCTTTAGCTTGCATTTAATTCGTTCAGTCTTAAAACACAGCCCCAAATACCATCATCATCATCATTTCAGCCAAAAGACGTCGTACGACTAATGTGTTCTCCAGTTTTGGTTTCCACCGTCTGCAGTCTATCCATTCCAATTTGACTGTAACATAATTCACTTTCATTTTCTTTTTGGTTTTCATCTTATAATTTATTTTTAAAGGAACCTTTTCATATTTGATCAACATTTTTGTCGAAAATCTTTTTTGATTGGTTGGTTTCCAATCCATAAAGAAAACAAACTATGACTTGCCAATCTCACCCGCAGTGCAAATGGCATCGTAATAATAAAACTACAATAACAGCAAAACAATCAATTGATTGTATTGGTCCAGTTACACACAATATCTTATAACTGTTGTCAGTCAGATAAGACGTGATTACATCATATTTTTTATTACAGATTATTGTGAACTAAGAAGACTGGCCTATTTAATAACAGCCGCTCGGGTCGATCTTTAGGTTTAGCCGTGCTTGCCTAGGTTGGTCTGTGGATGGATGACCACCCATTACATACCGAGTTTCCTCCGTGCCTCGTAAAGCACGTTAAGCCGTTGGTACAACCAGTATTAACAAGGAGTATCGTATTACCCAGTACTAGCTGGACTGTGGAGGTCAGATAGCCAGTCGATCCATGAAAAATACTGGTATTCAGCTGCGTTCGGTTAGACTGGAAGCCGACCGCAACATAGTTGGGAAAAGGCTAGGCAAATGATGATGATGAAAACTGACTTATTTACGGAATATTCCAGGCTAATAAATTCTCAGCTACATTATTACAACACTTTCAAATTTTGTAGAATACACATTTAGGATACAATAAATCGCGTATGAATTTCGCGAAGTTATTACATTTGCTTACACGTTCCAATGTATTACTAGAGAAAACACAATAAAAGTAAACAATTTTTCATGACAAAGCAAAACATTATCCATAAATACACGTGTTTTATTACTTATAACAATTATGTCTACACATTCTGTTTATCCAACAAAAGAGAAAAAAAAAGAAAATATTAAACTGGATTATTTTGTTTCAGTAAATGTCAAAACAATGTCACGCCTGTATCCCCGAATTAGGCAGAGAGTGTACTTATAGTAGACTCATACTACGCCATTTATGCCTAACATCAAGCTCGTTATCTTCGAAGGGTAAGGCAGAGATGTACCTAATAGGGGTGTGTAATAGGTGGTGAGCCTATTGCCATGAATTGGGCACAAATCCAGATTCCATGACTGCTTCTGAGAAATTCTTGATAGACAAACCCAATTACACTTTGTCAAAACAATGTCACGCCTGTATCCCCGAATTAGGCAGAGAGTGTACTTATAGTAGACTCATACTACGCCATTTATGCCTAACATCAAGCTCGTTATCTTCGAAGGGTAAGGCAGAGATGTACCTAATAGGGGTGTGTAATAGGGGGTGAGCCTATTGCCATGAATTGGGCACAAATCCAGATTCCATGACTGCTTCTGAGAAATTCTTGATAGACAAACCCAATTACACTTTGTCCGATCCGGGATCGACCCCAGGACCTCCTGGTCAGCAGTCGCTTGCGACTGTGTGTGTGTTTTTGTCTTTGACGTCGGGGACAGAGCGATACGTCTAAAGTGGGGTCAATATGTACTATTCAATGCATCCATCAGTACAATGTTTTGAGTGCGTTACATTAAGTTTTACCGTAAAACGCGATTTTTCACCCCAAAAAAAGTCGTTTCCCAGCAATAATTTTTGCATACAGTTACTTAGTTTGATGTACATAATGCTTGGTTAACGGCTTCGTGAAGGGTCCGTTTACAACCTGTATAATGCTCCCATTCAATTAATCGCAAAAAAAAAATCCTTTAAAAGACAAAAAAGAAAAACCAAAATTAAACTGTAACATTTTGCTTCACTGGATATCATCTTTAAAAAAATATTTGCTTAACACATAATCCCCCATTTCGATGTCGGGTCACAGGTCCTATATAAACACTCAGATAATTTCGTGTAAAAATAAATGATGGAGCCTAAACCAACAGTGGTAACAGATGAATTTGAGTGACCTTTAAATCTTTTCTTTTAAAAGTCTTGGGGAGTAGGTTAATTAAAATACCAGCTTGGGTGGTTGAAATAATATCAGAAGCCTGTGCCCAGCCGTGGGATAACATAACATCTAACATAATCGACTTATAATGTTCCCACTGCTGGACACTCGGCGTCTTCTCTATGAGAGGGAATGGGCTACAATCCACCACGCGGGCCCAGAGCGGTTTGGTAAATGTCACATGTCTTGAATTTTTGGTTCTAGGTTTCCTCAAGATGCTTTTTTTTAAAAAAAAAAAAAAAATGTTTTTTGTGTGATTTTTTTTTATTTAGCCTATATAGTCCCACTGCTGGCAAAGGCCTCCCCCATAGCTTTCCACTATTCTCTACGTGCGGCTTTCTCAGACCAATCTCTCACAAACGCCTCTAAGTCATCAGGCCAGCGCTTTCCAGGCCTCCCTCGGCGACGAAGCCCGTCTTCTGGCACCCACTTGGTGACGACTCTGGCCCATCGGTCCTGATGAATTCTACAGACACCCTCTTCAACCCAGCAGTCTTATTGCCCACATCAGCGATTCCAGTTTTTGAGCGTATTGTGGTATTGCGCATTCTGTCGCTGAACTTAATACCAATACAATACACTACGCTAGACTAACATAGATTAACTTTTTTTTTTTTTTTCGGATGGGAAATCATCAAATGACCCCCCCCCCCCACTCTGGGCGGAGCGGAAGGGAGTGTCAGACTTGTACTGACTATAACCCATCCATGTTCCTTCTTTGCCCTTTGTGTTCCAGGGCCACGGTATCTCTTTCGAACAGTCCCGCAGCCCTGGCAGGCATCGGCCCTTGCGGACCCCTACTTATTTGCTGACATCTCTTTGAGGCGCACGTGGAACACGAACGCGCTGTCGACACGGCCTGTCGTCATAAGACGGCCGGACAACATAGATTAACTGACATAAGATTACATTAGATTAACTAAAAAAGAAATATCCGGCTGTTGCAGCAAATAAATAATGGGTGGAATATGATTATGGCTTATTAAGTTAATAAAGTAGTATGGAAAAAAAACATTAAAATAAACATGCTTTTAATAAAATGAAAAGAAGAAAAATAGATTTATCTATCAACATTGAACGCATATACGAAGTTTCGTATCCGTGCTATTAAACGTTGAGGAGTTTTCTCGTAAGGACGCGATCCTGGCTGCAAGATCAAGTCATGTCTAACGTAAAAATGTATTGTCACCAGAACCAAAGGTGTGTGTTAAATTTCAGGTCATACGTTTGTGGTTAACTGATTTGAAATTCAGTTGCAAGATTTCACCAATACTTACTAACTAACTAACAAGGCAAGTTAAATAAAAGTATATAATTATAAAGTTATGAAACGCTACGCCGACCCCAAATAAATTGTGTGAGAAAGTTACGAAACTAGGGAAAACATTTGAAACAAAAAAAAAAACTCGCTAATACCCACCATCAAAACGCGACTTCAAGACAAAAGAACAAAAAAAGGGGTCCATAATTAAATATACCTACTACAATAGAAATTAAACCAGCCTGTACTACTGACCTAGATCCCAGCTGATACGCAAAACACAATGAGTACAAAGGGACCACATACCTTTTGTGCCATTAATTGTTTTGAGACCCCTTTTTAAGTTCAAGATGGCAGCACCCTTTTGAGGTGGGATTTGTCAGGTCAAACAGAATGAATGGATTTTGGTTTGGTGACAGCTGGTTTGTGAAAGGTTGGAAACCTCAAATATAATACCTGGATAACAAATGGATAAATAAAGAATGAGTGGAGGTGACTGAAAAATTTTTGACATGTAGAGGAAAATGTAGTGAGGAAAACGTTGACTATAAATGTAGATGGCTATAAAACTAGAGGAAGACCAAACAAAAGATGGATGTCCATCCATCTTTTTTTTGATCTTCTCCTACTCATCGTTCACACAGTCCTGTGTGTGTGTTGTGTGTGTCAACCTGCGATCAAAGCGCTTGCAACAGCGCCGAAATATCGGGAGCTCAAAATAATGAACAATCACGGAAGATATCCCGTAAGTGACAGTATAAGTTTAGTCCTGTGTGTCCTGAGTGTCTTACGTTCTTCGTGCGAGTAATTTAGGGTTAAGTCAAAGCGCCCTATCACTTACAGAAAAGCATAGCATGCTAGTGCATTATGCGCAGTTAATTACACAATTAAAACAAGAAATACACAGTTTGTAAAAAATTAAAACTCGACGCAATGCGGGTTAAATTTTTGGTTCTAGATCATGCCGGCTATTCGTCACGATGTTTTCTGCTTTTTAGTTTAGGTATTCTAATTAAAATGGGGACTTAAATCTCATTAAAACTAGACTCGGAATAGGAATTAAAATCTTTACAACTTGGATATTTCCCTTGTGCACAAACCAATCGAGCTGTGGACGTTTTTTTTTTCAATTGGAAACCGGTATTCATTTATTTCACTGTTACAATAAAAGTGTTATTGATGGAGTTGAATTTTAATTTGTTTTCAAAAGTAACGTTGTAAATAACACCAAAAACATGATACGTCGGTAGGCTCAGGCCTCGGAGATATAGTCAAAAAACACTTATACAATCATTAATATTAGAAATTGGAGACGTTGACTTTAATTTTTTTATTTTTTATTTATGTAATACTTGAATATTCCCAACTTTTGTGGACAAAAAAGCCTCATTTGAAACTACTCCAATTTCAAGTACTTTAAGAGTTAAATTATGATAAACGCTCTCCTTTACATAATAATGGTTAGCACAAAACGTTCCTTTCTTCATTATCGGTTCGGTTACATTTCGGAGAGTGTGCTTTGGAAATACCAATCTATTTCCCCCATCCGCATTCTATTCTATCACCGGACGAGCAGAGATACGGGAAAGCCTCACCGTTATATGGTTGAAGTTCCACGAACCTGAACAAAGCGAACAAGCAAACAAGCCAAGCCAAGCAAGCTACGTGCACGTGCAAGCTGTTAACTTTTTTCTTTTTTTTTTGTTCCGTCCTTTTGCATTTATAGTTTATTGTTTATTTTTTGTAATTTTGTATGATGCATTTCATGTCCCTGCGACAAATAAATATTTTTTCTTTCTTTCTTTCTTTCAAGCCAAGCAAGCCTGAACAAGCTTTCACATTTATTGTGTGAACTGCTGCCGTGTGGAATTCCCTGCCGGATTCTCTGATTCCCGATCATTCAAATCTGGATCTATTCAAAGTTTGAGTGAATCGGTTTCCTACTCAAGCGTGTTCCACCCTAGGCCGCAGAGCGGAAGGGAGTGTCAGACTTGTACTGACTAAAACCCATCCATGTCCCTTCTTTGCCCTTTGTGTTCCAGGGCCACGGTATCTCTTTCGAACAGTCCCGCAGCCCTGGCAGGTATCGGCCCATGCGGACTCCTACTTATTTGCTGACATCTCTTTGAGGCGCACGTGTAACACTCGCACGCCGTCGACACGGCCTGTCGTCATAAGACGGCCGGACGACGAGCTAGCCCATAACTCGCCGTCCACAGCCGCATCATCGCTTCACATCAGGCGAAACAACGCAAGAAAATTTAGACCAAAAAAAAAGAATTGGTCTACAAACATGACCTTTTATTTGTAGATAGCATTTAGTCACAGAGATAGTCCCAGAGATAGGGTAATAATTTTTTTTTGTACCAAAGTACCTTCATATTTTATTTGATAAAAAGTTTCAAAGTGAAAAGGGGTACAAATGTTCTTTACGTGTTTAGTTTGTTTAGAATATTAATGTGAAGGAAGCGTCTCTTACTGTTTTGGACGAGAAATATTTTTCGAAACTTTTAACTATGTATAGATGTCGGGTCATAGGAAGGATGGACTATTAAATGACATATTATGACTTACGGGACTCAAACATGTCAAGCTGCTTGGCTGGATTTAAGAAGCAATAGAATTTTTATGTAATAAATGCTATTATAATTTGAATGACTACTTAAATGACACTGACATTGTAATTTAATTCAATTATTATTTATATTATTTCTTTTGTGACATTCCTTTTTGAATTTTAACTATAATTTAAAAAAATATGATAATTAATCACCAGTGTATATTTAACAGTTGTACGCCCATGTGGTAGAATGTGGTGAGACAACCTACATTAACTCAAGACCATGTAATATACATGTAAACAAAGTGCTTGACACTTCATTTAAGTATGTTTGAATTTGCCGCGTAATAACTTTGATAACTTTGAATATTTTATCTGTGAGTGAACTTGGTCGTTTCTGAGCTTTCTGTCAGATTGACGTTTTGAATACCGCATGCGAATTAGGTTATGAAAATTAGATTGAAATATGAATATTTAAATAATACTGATTAAGAACTGGTGAAACAATGGCTTTCAATGTTGTTTCTCTTTTCAGATCAACTCAATTTAAGTTAGAGTTTTACTGTTCACCATAGTATCCAAGGATACATAAACACATTATATACATACCGACCATGTTCTGACAAATAAATAATGATTTGATTTGATTTGATTTGCTGCCAAAATGTGGGTGTAATATAAGTACTACTCTGATTCTGATCCATTCATCCTCAAAAACTTTCGCATTTTGAATATTAGTAGGATAGAATAACTCTTATTAAGATTTTAAACTTTCATGGTCACTAAAATTATTATAACTAGAAGACGGGATATCCGGGATATCCGTGATCATGGTGCTTGCAACAGCGCCAAAATATCGGGAACTCAAAGAAAACAATAAACATGGTAAATATCCCGTCTTCTAGTTATAATAACTCTTTATTGCTACCCAGCCCGGGGATCAAACTCAAAACCTAACGCTGAGCAGTCCTGCTTTTAACCAACAGTCGAATAAAGCACTCTAAGAAACCGTCATCTTAATCAAAATCACACCTCATCATCTGCCTAGCCTTTTCCCAACTATGTTGGGGTCGGCTTCCAGTCTAACCGGATGCAGCAAAATACCAGTATTTTACATGGAGCGACTGCTTATCTGACCTCCACAACCCAGTTAGTACTGGGTAATACGATACCCCTTGGTAAGACTGGTTGTCAGACTTTTTTGGGCCACTGACTGCCTAACGACTGTCAAAGATCTACAAATGACAGCCGGGACCAACGGCTTAACGTGATTTCCGAGGCACGGAGGAAACTCGGTATGTAATGGGCAGTCACCCATCCACAGACCAACCTAGGCAAGCACGGTTTAACCTAAAGATCGACCCGAGCGGCTGTTATTATTTAGCCACGATCTCCTCCTCAAATTCAAAATCACACCTAAAAATACAAAACGAATTCTATTCAAGATACGAATAAGGAATAAATAACAATGATTCCCCTATCTCAATCTTGATTAGCTCTCTTAATTCCTTGAGCCTGTTTTAATTAAATCGCATTAATTTATAATTTCTCAGAGACGAGACAATGGAAGATAATCCATGGCGTAAAGCCGGAATTCTGTAGAGAAGTTAATTTATATAGACTTTTCTATATAATGTTAAATAATTGAGATTCGGTTCATTATTTTGCTTATTCAAAATACAGTAATAAGACCTGTATTATTGTGAACACAATAGGTTTATACTAGAAACATTTTATGATTAGCAAATTGGACGACATTTTGAAATCAGCTAATACTCTGTTATGATTAAATGCCCGCCACTACATCATTATTTTTAGTATATGCGAAACCTGAATATAGTTTGTTCAGAATAATTAACTGAATCGATTCCAATAATTTTTAAACCATGTTATATTTTGTCCCAAAAATATTTGAAAAAAGTTACCAGTTGGACACCGAGCGACATTAAGTACCTAACGCAATAATTTAGATACCTACTGCCAAATTCACACAGGAACCTGGAGATTGGCACAAGAAAAGAGAGGCCTATATCCAGCAGTGGGTGAATTCAGGCTGTGGATGATGATAGAATGAGTCGTGTACCCGCCGGAGTTCTCTTTCGGCAAAAATTAAAACTTTCATCCCTTTTTTTTTTTTTTATTCGGATGGGAAATCATCAAATGACCCCCCCACTCTGGGTGGAGCGGAAGGGAGTGTCAGATTTGTACTGACTAAAACCCATCCATGTTCCTTCTTTGCCCTTTGTGTTCCAGGGCCACGGTATCTCTTTCGAACAGTCCCGCAGCCCTGGCAGGCATCGGCCCATGCGGACCCCTACGTGGTTGGTGACATCTCTTAGAGACGCGCGTGGAACACGAACGCGCTGTCGACACGGCCTGTCGTCATAAGACGGCCGGACGGCGAGCTAGCCCATAACTCGCCGTCCACAGGCCCGCGCCTACACCACGTGACCTCCGACGCCCAGGGCGTCTCCCGCGGCGGCTGGGACGTGAGGTTCTTTCCCTCTCACGTCCCGCCACCTCCTTCACCAGCATGACTGCTTCGCAGAAGGAGGTGACGGCTTCCCATTCCCTCTCGCTCCGGACCATGGCTTGGACCAGGGCCGGACGCACGAGATCGCCGCCGCCAATCGCCGCTACGAGGACACGGCGGAACTTTCATCCCTTAATAAAAATCAGAATCTTTTGGGTAAGAATTTTAAAAAATCCGAGATCCGAAAATACGAACTTCTAGCTCCGGACCCAGCGGTTTATTCTGTGTATTGTCTCTCACTCAATTAAAGATTGTTTGTTAAATAGAAGTTGGTAGGTATGTCGACCATAAACTTCAACTTGAACAGCTGTCTCCCTGGAGTCGACGATGAATAACTTTAAAAACAAATAAGTTCGCTTTCGAATTGTGTGCGCTCACTTGAGTGAAGTGAACTAGTGAAGCTACTGTCAGTGATATTTTCTTTAGTAGGCATGTTTTTGTTTTAAAAACCTGTAATATTGGTCTTTACCTATGAAATTGGAGATTTGTATGAAAATTTTAAAAACGAAAATTTTTGTATTTTTTTTTTATTTTAGCTTATCTAGCTTTTTATCTATCCGATTTGACGCAAGTGCTTTAATGTCCTTTTGACACTAACTCCAATACCCGCAGCAAGCTCAGCCGTAGATTGAGTTGGATCCGTTTCCACTACCGCCTTCAATTCGTCGTTGTCGACAATGGTTACCGGCCGACCGCGAGGCTCATTCTTCAACTCAAAATTTCCAGATTTAAAACGATTGAACTAATAATGGACCGTGTTTATGCAAGCAGTGTTAGGCCCGTACACGTCGCTAATGTTTCGTGTTGTTTGCGCAGCGGTATGTCTACGTAGGAACTCATATTCGAAAGTTGTACGAATTTTCAGTTTATCCATGGCGCCAAAAACTATCACAATTTCACAAAAACAAAAAACTATCTTAAAACAAATGACTGAATTTGAAATTAAAAGAACATGGCTTTCGAATAAAATTTATTTGAATTTCGAATTGTCCGTCAATCCACAGATAAATAAATGTAAATGTGAAAATGCTGGTTATTAAATTTCCAATTACATAGGTAAAGACCTATTATTTAGGATTTAAATTCCAAGTAATCCTACTAATATTATAAATGCGAAAGTTTGTAAGGATTTATGGATGTCTGGATGTTTGTTCCTCTTTCAGGCAAAAAGTAGTTTTTAAACTACTAACCGGATTTTGATTAAATTTGGCACACAGATAATTTTAAACCTGGATTAACACATAGGATACTTTTTATCCCGGTAGTACGATCCCGTGGGACAATTACCGAACTCCACGCGGGTGAAGCCGCGGGTATAAGCTAGTCACTAAATAAAATTATCTGCTTCATTAAATTTCCCACCTCTGAAAACCACAACAGAGCAACGATTTAACAAGCAACAAATATTCTCCAAATTAAAACCAAATACTCTTGAACTTTAATTTCAAACCGATTAAAACATTGCCCAAGAGTGTTGCCAACAAGAAATTTTATCGCACTTTATTTAATAACAACGAGATTCATCTCGGCGTTAATTTCTGAGAGGTTTTCTGAAGCTCTCACGTAATTGCTCTCAAATATTGCGCATTTATTACTGAATACGTATTGGGAGAATTTTGTTTGGGAAGGTAAGTACAGTCCTGAGCAAAAATAAATATTATATTCCACAATGATAATTATCAGAAACACACTTAATTTTATTTGTTTCGAAAATCATTTTGGTCTTTAACAGTCGTAACGTGTAGTCAGATTAGCAAGTCTGACAAACAGCATTACCAGTACAGTATTGTGTATTCAGAAATTGAGTTGTCTAGGTTCGGTAGGCAGTCGCTCCAAGTAAAAACTGGAGCTTTCGTGTGGAGTAGAACCAACCAAGCGTCAAAAAACAGACTGGGCAGATTAATCGAACTATCTTTGTGTGTACATATTTTTTCTGGTGACTGTACCAACTTGAAGTGTTGTGCGAAGTTTCAAGTTCGTCGATTGTTTACTGTCAAGTTGTTTTTGGCCATTTTCCAACTTCATATCCAAACAATCATTGTTTTGAGATGTTTTAAACACCAACTCACACATTAACGTGTTAATATTAATACAGATCACTTCGACAGGTGTTAAATAGTGAATCCGCGATGAATTACTTTTGCTTTACTTTAATAAGACGTTTCCCAGCACTGGGAATTTCTCTAGTATCATGAGTGTGTTAACAAAGGACTTAAACAACATAACCGTCGAAATGTGGGTGTATTAATAGGTACACCTCTGCCCAACCCTTCAGGGATTACAGGTGTAATGTTACTTAACTATCAGTTGTGCGACAGAGGCAGGACAATCTGCAAATAGTAACGTTTATTAAAAACAATAGAAGGATACCTTAGCGCGTGGCTAAAATTGGAGGTGAGTCGGCCATTTTGTTTTTTCAATAATTTCACAAATTTTTTTTTTTGGCAAACTTTTCCCTACTCTAGGAATTTCTCATGTATCGTGGGTGCGTTTACAAACATTTAAACTCACCTACACAAACAGCCAGACCTGGAACAACTACCTATAGGACATACAAATATGTTTTCGATCTCGATCTTTGACAGTAGTTACATTTAGTTAGTTGCCTGAAAGTCTGACAACCACTATTACTAAGGGGTATCGTATTACCCAGTACTAACTGGGTTGTGGAGGTCAGATAGGCAGTCGCTCCATGTAAAATACTGGTATTCAGCTGCATCCGGTTAGACTGGAAACCGACCCTAACATATTTGGGAAAGGCTAGGCAGATGATGAGATTCTCTTCTAAAGAATGATTTCCTCCAAACGGCTCGCATCGCATCGGATCGGAACGAATTTTACAATCTTTAAAGAATATTAAAGTGTAATACATTGTATTTAAAGTCTATATTACCAAGCTGAGCGGCTTGACCGCGGGCGTGTTCCTCGACACATAGCCGAAAGTATGCTGGGACGCGCTATTAACTCCGTTCGCCTGTTGTCGTATCCAATCGGATACTTTTTGGCTGGAACACGGTAGGAATAAAACGATTTGAATACGCGCAGAAACGGATACGTTCGCAAGCCGATGGTACGGGGCCTATCCTATACCTCGACGTGCTGCCGGACGCGATCGTCTATCGCCGCATCCGTTCGTATCCTTTCCGATCCAATGCAGCGCGAACCGTTCGGTGAAAATCATCCATAAAGCGGCTGAATTTTCAAAATTAACTTTTGAATTTGGCACATCATCTTCTAAACAAATAAATCTTGGTGTGTACAGGCAATCTGTTTGACATTCGAGCGATTATTCTTTTTCTGAACTAATAGACTTTCTCTTGTCTTACAATTGTAGACGATTTTTCTAAAGCACCGCTTTTCTCTGCTAGATTAGGCCTATTGTTTTATCAGGACTATTGTTTTTGCTGCTTGATTAAATGAGGATTTTCTTTAGAGTTGAGCCTTGAAAGAGTTTATTTCTTTCGTATTATTTTGAAAGTTGAATGTGCCATTCAGCCTTTGGCTGTTTTATTGTTTATTTCAGGCAATTTTCTTTTTTCTTTATTTATCTTTCATTTTTATTTTGTGATTAATTGACACTCATTTGTCGAAACATTCGAATTTGTAAGAAAAAGTCTGGACGTGTATCGAAGTCGTGTTCTTTCTTTATCGTTTATCGTGTGGTAAGTGTCTAACCTGGTGTCAGAGTGTCATCCTCTGACTAGGCATTACATACCGTCAAGAAATATCTCTCAGACATGCTGGTTTCCTCACGATGTATTCTTTCACCTCAGCAAGTGATAATATATTGGGCACATGAATCCGAGAAATCAGAGGTGCGTGCCTTGGGTTCGAACTCGAGACCTACGACTTGGCAGTCCGACGGTAACACCACTAGGCTATCACTGATGGAATGAATGAATGAATGAATGCATTTATTTGTCAGAATATTGTACAAAGCTAATATATCATAATATAATAGGATCATATAATAGGATCATAATATTTTGCCGTTTATCATATAATAGGATCATAATATTTTGCCGTTTCCGGCGTACAAATATGATTTATAAAATTATGGGTCATCATTAAGTAATAAATAATTATTAATCAATAGAATTGGCATAACAAATAATTTAAATAAGTAGAAAAATAAAAGAGATAAATTATATAAGTCAAAATTTCAAATAAGTCAAGGATATCAAATATGATTAGGCAATAATGTAGTCGAGTAATAACATTTGCTTTAAAAGAAAGTTAAATAATTTACATTTATATGTTCTGAAGCTGAGGGTTTTGAAACCATCAGGTAATTTGTTGTAAACAATAATGGTTTACAAAGTTACTGCTCTATCTTCTCGTAACAATAATGGTTGTTAAAATTCCCTTAACGAAGCCGAAAGGCACTTGTTCTTCCCGTCATTGCAATTTGTTTTATTGACCACACCTGGGAACCTTCTAGTTACGGAGATATTGGAGGCAAAGTTCCGACTTTTTCAAGTTTTTTTTTTCAGCTCCAGTTTCTAATACCTCCACGACACCCGTACTATTCAATGCATCCATCTGCACAATATTTTGAGAGCGTTATATTGAGTAGTATCGTATTGCATGCTGTGTCTATCGCATTATATTGTACACTATGCTTGTAACATATTGCGTGTAGTATTAGGATAAACAGTGTAACAATTGTAGATAGGCCAATAAAACAATAAATAAATAAAACGTTATTGTTCACCCCAAAAAAAAGATTCGTTTCCCAGCAATAATTTTTGCGTAAAGTTACTTAGTTTGATGTACAGAATCCTTGGTGGACGGCTCCGTGAAGGGTTCGTTTACATTTTGTATATTCTGAAAGTGATTAGCAATTTTGAACTCAGATTTTGAATTTGAATTTGAAATTGCGATGTTAGGTCCTCTTAGTTCACTTGGAACCTGACTTCACTGGAAAATGAACTTGTGTTTTTTAAAGTAAATCATCGCGGATTAGCAACGAGATACCGGTCGAATTTTGAAAGAAATATTTACAGAATACGCTCGAATCACGTTTCTTCCACATGGAGTTTAGGTTTAAGTACACACTATCAGGCTGCAAACGTAGCAACCTAATTTTTTCTTTCGTATTTAAAACAATTTTTAATATAATATTAAGTTAGTTGACAAATTACATACTTACCCGAACACCGCGGATTAGCATCCAACCTACTCTTACGTTGTTGTGATCCGTACTCTAATAAACTTTCAGTGTTACCAAATCTGTGTGTGTTAACGTCAACTCTCCTAACTCCAAGCACTTACTTGACACTTCTTACCTAAACTGAAAGTGTAAGGTGCCAACTACTACGAGATTTTACATGGAGGTAGGCATAAAGTACAAAACGCCATATGTCACGATCCTTACAAACGCTTTGTTCGTTAAATAGTTACTGGCAATAAAACACGTCATCACTTCATCATCATCATTTCAACCGAAAGACGTTCATTGCTGGACTTAGGCCTCCTCCAAGTGTCGACACATTGACCGGTCCCGTGCGACTCGCATCCAGCGGATCCTCGCAAACTTCACCAGGTCATCGGTCCACCTAGTGGGAGGCCTTCCAACGGTACGTCTTCAGGTTCGCGGTCGCGACTCCAGAACTTTTAAGCCCCATCGGCCACGAACTGCGAACAATGTGCCTTGCCCACTTCATTACTTACAAAAACATTTTCCAGACAACAAAATGAAGGTATAAACCAAATCGCAACAGAAATGAAACTAAAACAAAAATAAGAAAATTCAGCAATATAAATTATGTTCCAAGCCAAGCCAACAATTTTGCAAGACTAACATTTTGTAACAGCTATAACGGAATAATTGTAAGTCAACACGTCTGGTCCCGGCCGTTTTTTTTTTTCATAAAACCGCGTCTACACTAAAAGGACGCTGTATTACTGTTAATACAATGGTAAGGGTTGTTCAAAGGTTTTGTGTAAATTATGTAATAATGTGTTTTGAACCGGCATTCGTTTGTAGATCTTTGACAGTCATTACAGGTAATCAGTGGCCCAAAAAGTCTGACAACCAGTCTTACCAAGGGGTATCGTATTACGCAGTACTAACTGGGTTGCGGATGTCAGATAGGCAGACGCTCCATGTAAAATACTGGTAGTCAGCTGCATCCGGTTAGACTGGAAGCCGACCCCAACATTGTTGGGAAAAAGCTAGGCAGCAGATGATGATATGTCATAAATGGTTTGGAAACTCACGTGAAATCTTAAAAAAAAAATGTATTTTGTAGTAATTTAATATTAAAACAGGTGTAACAGCTGTTCCTTTTTTTAATTGTCGATGAATAATATCTATAATATCTCAGAATGATGTACTGAATACGTGGTAACCGTTTGTGCGTCGATGTCTCTTACACTTTGTATTTCAAGTATCGCCATTCCTAAAGCCCCGCCTCGTTCGTCTAGTTGTCACAAGCGCGACTGCTGAGCATGAGGTCCTGGGTTGGATTCCCAAGTCGGATAAAGTGTTATTGATTTTTTCCATCAGAAATTTTCTCAGTAGCAGCCACGGAGTCTGAATTTGTGGCCTGCTGATGGCAATAGGCTCGCCCCTTATTACATGGGATTTAAAACATAACTGGAAAAATGTGGGCGTACTATAATTAGGTGCACCTCTGCCTTACCCTTCGGGGATAACAGGCGAGATGTTATGCTATGTTAAAGCCTTTAAATGCACGAGAATATTACCTGCAGTAACATTACAACTCTAATCTCAAAAACGTCGCATTGCTGTTAATCTTACACAAGATGTCGCTCCCACGTGACTCATAAGATACTCGTATTCTATTTTATATGACTTTGTTCTTCCTGCAAAATCAAAAAATCAAAATCAAAGCATTTATTTCAAGTAGGCCAGTTACAGGCACTTTTGAATTGTCGAAACAAAGACAACAATGAAATATAGATCTCTGTGGAGAAGAACGGGCAAGAAACTCCATGGACACTCTTTTAAATCAGAATACTTTAACAAAACTTTGGTTACATCATTCATTTTGAGATGGTACATTATGTGAGAACGATGCAGCAAGATGTCTACGTTAAAAGTGTCCATAGTAAAAACAATTCAAAAATAAAATAATTAATTCAAATAAGCCGTGGCAAATAAGAGATGACCAGTCACAACTGACAGCGCCCGTTCACGAACATGACGCATGTATCAGCACCATTCAACTCAACCATTTTGAAGGGAACTAAATGATCCGACACACGTGCCACCATCAGCGAGACATTTGAGTGAGCATGACATACTCCTAACCGCCAGGGCACATTTAAGTCAAGAAAAAACACAGGTTTCCAGCGAATGACAGCTTTCTAGTACATAGTACTCACACAATATGGGCTAGGCAGCTATATAATACTGCCTCTCTACAGCGCAAGAGAAGGTAGGTTTGCAAGGTGTAAAGATACAGAAGGTCTGCTTCATACATTCTCATGATCATCTGAAATCTCTCAACTTAATGGCACTGTTGGCGCAGTGGCTGAGCGATGGACTGCTGCAATACGTGTCGCTGGATCGATTCCCACACGGAACAAATTTTTTTAAATGGCCGATAAGGTGTGGTTTTGGCTCTGGCTGGTTGTGTATGTGAGTTTAAATAAATGCACCGCTTAACCTAAAGATTGACCCGAGCGGCTGTTATTATATAGCCACGAGCTCCAAGTTGACAGGTCAGAGTTGACCAAGTTAATGTCTGGACCATAAAAGAGGCTATGACCTCTGAGTTTGTTTTGGCTGTTTCTTCTTGAACACCGACCTCAACTAGTTTAAAAAAAAAATCAAGTAAAATTTTTTGTGAAAAAAACATCATTTATCACGTCAGTCACAGTGACTAGTAGCATAGTCTCAGCGACTTTTTTCATTTGTTTTTCTGTAGTCGCAGTTGAGAGCAGCGATGGCCCAGTGGTGGCGGCCTCGACTTACGAAACCGTGGGTTCGAGCCCAGGCAGGAACATTACTTTTTGTAATTTATTTCATCATCACTGCTCTCAAAACGGTGAAGGAAAATATCGTGAGGAAACCGACATGTCCTAGAATCAAAAATTCAAAGACATTTGACATCTATCAACCCGCACTGGGCCCGAGTGGTGGATTATAGCCCATTCCCTCTCATAGAGAGGAGGCCTGTGTCATAGCAGTGGGAATATTATAGGCTGAAAATAATGAGTCTCAGTCGCAAGACAAATTCAGCTTGAACGCATAGCTCGTGGCCATGCAGTGTGGTGCTGGCCCTCTGTACCTTCCTATGTTATTCAGCTATTGCATAAAACAGGGTCGGTTAATGTTTTCGTGAATATTATGTGGGGGTATTACGTAATTAGCGGTGCTGAGGGCTTACGGAATTATGATTCTACGAATGTGGAGAGATAATCTTGCTGTGCAAAAATAACCTCTTTGGTTGAAGAAAGCAATTTTATGTGCAGGGTGTTTACGAATTCATGGTATTACTTAGATGTGGATTACATGTTTTTCTTTTTACACAGTAACATAATATTACGCCTGTAATCCCCGAAGGGTTAGGCAGAGATGTACTTAGCGGTACACGCACATTTCGCCAGTTATTTATTTAGGTTAGCATAATAGCATAATCAGCCTATTAATGTTCCCACTGTTGGGACGCAGGCCTCCTCTCTATGAGAGGAAATGGGCTATAATCGACCACGCGGGCCCAGTGCGGGTTGGTAGATGTCACATGTCTTCGAATTTTTGGTTCTAGGACATGCCGGTTTCCTCACGATGTTTTCCTTCACCGTTTTGAGAGCAGTGGTGATGAAATAACTTACACAAAGTAATACGCCTGACTGGGTTCGAACCCACGACTAACTGCTAGTAAGTCGGGGTCTCCACCACTGGGCCACCGCTGCTCTCTTTATTTAGGTTAGCCAACAATAATGGTTTACACAAAAATACATTTAATATATTATACTTGCTAATAGTACTTTTCTACCTGCAACAATTACTTACAGACTAACACAACATACACCAATAATGGTTACCTATATGGTTAGAAAGCCAAAAAAGATGTTTACAATTTAAAGCTTTTAATTTTTTTTGGTATAATAACAAAAAAAAATTTAAGTAGATCACAATTAATTAAGAAACAGATTTATAACATTAACAAATTAAAAAAATTGAAAGTTATGTTTAAGTCCCATGTAATAGTGGGCGAGTCTATTGTCATCAAGCGGTCTCAAATCCAGACTCCGTGGCTGCTACTGAGAAATTCCTGATGGAAAAGCCCAATCACACTTTGCCCGACCAAGGATTCGAACCAAGGACCTCAGAGTTCAGCAGTAGCGCTTGCGATCAGCGAACCAGTCTTTTAAGAGCTATTTTTATTAATATTTGAATTCCAGAACTACATGTATGTATGATGTATTTCATTATCCCTGAATTTAACAATGAGTTAGTTACCCTGTTTAATTATTCATTAGTTTTAATATTCAATTATTCACGAAATGGTTTTAATAATATGCGGTGGCACAGTGGCGGAGACCCCGACTTACTAGCAGTAAGTCGTGGGTTCGAACCCAGCCAGGCGCATTACTTTGTGTAAGTTATTTCATCACCACTGCTCTCAAAAACTGTGAAGGAAAACATCGTGAGGAAACCGGCATGTCCTAGAACCAAAAATTCGAAGACATGTGACATCTACCAACCCGCACGGGCCCGCGTGGTGGATTATAGCCCATTCCCTCTCATTGAGAGGAGGCCTGCGTCCCAGCAGTGGGAACATTAATAGGCTGATTATGCTTATGCTATGAATATGTAAACTGATATAGTCACTGTGATACTGAAAATTTTCAACATCGATTTTCGGGTAGTGACTAAATTCCGTTGACCCTGGAGCTTAAATACAGTCCTTAAAGCCTTAAATAATTAGGCAGAGCCTTGCAGCACGTATTCTTGCTTATTTTTAACAAGGAAATATACGTTTTTCTTTTTATTTCGCGTATGTTCTGTGTGTTTTAGACTCGAGGAAGAAGGTCGTGGCTAAATAATAACAGCCGCTCGGGTCGATTTTGTGGTTTAGCCGCGCTTGCCTAGGTTGGTCCGTGGATGGGTGACCACCCAATATGGTTGTCAGAATTTCGAGCCACTGACTACCTAAAACGACTGTCCAAGATCTTTAAATGACAGCCGGGACCAACGGCCTACGGGGGAATCTCGGTATGTAATGGGTCACCCATCCACGGATCAACCTAGGCAAGCGCGGCTTAACCGGAAAATTGACCCGCTCATCGGGCAAACATACATACATGAAAAGCGACATTCTATCTTCTCGACTAGCGACCCACCCTTGTTCCGAGCGACCTGATAGAATATTGAGGTTCCTGTGCTATAATTAAGAGCATCACGCCCGAAGGGCTGAAGGGTACCCAAATATAGTACAACCGCATTTCGCCAGTTTTGTTTAAGTCCCATGTAATAGGGGGCGACTCTGTTGCCATCATCCGGACACGAATACAGATTCCGTGGCTGCTACTGAGAAAATTTCTGATGGGAACACCCAATAACACTTTGCCCGACGCGGGAATCGAAGCCAGGACCTCATGGCCACGACTCGACCCACAATGACTGCCTTGTGGGTCGAGTGGTGAGCATGAGGTTAAATATTAATGTGTATACTGGTGAATTCCGTCGCAGCATATAAGAACTAAGTACACACAAAACCAGACATGACAAACTAGTTTGTTTTACACCAGTTCTAGTATATGCACGCCATTTGCCAGCAGTATTTGACCTTCATGAAGGACGGTCTGAACAAAGAAAGAAAAAGGTAAATAAAAGAAAAAGGTTCTCTCGTTGAAATTCAATACAAACTTCGAGCAGGTTCATTTATCTTTAACCTTTTAAAAAAACAACAGACTGCACTTTAATGCTTTTTACTTATTTTTAACTTCTTTATTTGAACGTTTTTAACGAGGCACTGACATGCAATGTAAATCGTTTTATAATTTCAGAGAAGGGATCCTCGAATGAAAACCTTTGCAACAGATGTATTTTGTTCAAAATCACGAAAGATATCCTAAGTCTGATGTTAATTACCCACAGTACCCACTTTTTTCTTTATCCTGTGGTCAGTGCCTAACCTGGTGTCAGGGTTTTTATGCCGCCAATGGGCTTCTGACTTGGCTTTACATGCCGTTGAGAAATATTTCTTTGGCGTGCTGGTTTCCTCACGTACCCACTGCTTTAGGCCAATAATTCCTCAACATAAGAAATTAAGCCGTAATTTAATCTCAGTGAAAATCAATATCAGAAATCTCGTCAAATCTTTGTATAATTGATACCCAGACTAGAATGTGAACTACCGTTTAAAATATGGGGTATAAGAGTCGAGAAAGACCAAAGAAACGATAGAAATATACTGTGTGAAGGATGATAATATGGCAAGAAAGGAGGTGTCTAAGGAGATGACGAGTAATAGAGAAGTATGAAAGAAGAAGACATGCTGTGCCGACCCCAAATGAATTGGGTTAAGGACAAGAGAATGATGAAATGATGTCCCTTGCTGAATAGCCATAGATATCGTTTCTTAGTTGAAAGCATGAATCCAAAAAATCTACTTAGAAAAAATATACAACTAGTCGGCACTAATTGGTCGGACTTTTTACTCAAAATTTAAGCCGTTGGTCCCGGCTGTCATTTGTAGATCTTTGACAGCCTGACAGCCAGTCTTACCAAGAGGTTACGTATTACCCAATACTAACTGGGTTGTGGAGGTCAGAAAAGCTGTCACTCTATGTAAAATACTGGTATTCAGCGGCATTCGGTTAGATTGGAAGTGGAACCCAACAGAATTTGGAAAAAGGCTAGGCAGATGATGCATGTTAACAATTTTGAACTAATCTCAATCGAACTCAACGACTCTTTCTCATAGCAAATGTACAAAAGGATATCTATAGGTTTTACTAAATATTTTCAAAAACTACGGAATCCTGAGTAATCTTTTTCAATCTTTTAATCGATTTCTGCAGCGAACATTTTAAATTGCTCGGCATGTAAAACAAATTCGTCTCATTTTTTTTCTGTCTGTCGCTAGAGGTCGCGAGACAGCGAGCAATGTTTAGCTATTAAGTTTCGGTTGCGTGTGACAAAATGAGGGTAGTTTACTATATTAATTCGGTGTCACCTTTGTTTAGAACCCGCGGCGCTCGCACGGGCATGCGGTGTAAACGTAACGCGAATGCGAATTATTTTTTTAATCGAAAATTTATACCTTTTTTTATAGTGAGGGTACACGTGTTCTTGATTGGAGACCGCGAATCGGCAAGCGTAAGCTGGGATGCCCTCAGGCTCGGTGGAGCGACGATCTTCGCAAGGAGGCTGGTAGATAGTGGATGGTTGCTGAGAATCGAGTTAAGGGGCGTGCGATTGAAGAGTCCTATGTCCAGCAGTGGACTGTTTTAGTCTGATGATGATGATGACAATTTGTAGCATTAAAGTTATGGACAGATTCTGAAGTTAATATTATTTTGAACCGAGTATTTTTTTATTTTATCGGGAGCTTGTAGCTAAACAAGAATAGACAGAGCACGGGTCTATCTTCAAGGTTAACCATCGCTTGCCAAGGTCAGTCCGTAGATAGGTGACTATCCATTAGATGCTGAATTTCCTCCATGCCTCGGAAAGCACGCTAAGCCGTTAGTTGTGGCTGTCATTTGTAGATTTTTGACAGTCGTTACATGCAGTCAATGGCCCAAAAGTCAGACAACCAGTCTTACTAAGGGGTATCGTATTACCCAGTACTAACTGGGTTGTGGAGGTCATATAAGCAGTCGCTCCGTATAATATATTCAGCTGCATCCGGTTAAAATGGAAGCCGACCCCAACATAATTTGGAAAAGACTAGGCAAATGATGAGTATTTCAATGTTAAAATCGTTCGTATTTACGAACATTTACATTGCACGCTCGTGTTTATTAGTGCTATAAGTTCACGGTATGTATTTAAGTTCAAGTATGTTTTATTCATTTATCAAATAGATGTTTTTTGTTTTCCATTGGGGGTTGGTTGACACGCTATGTTTGTGATAAGTACATAATAAAGACCCAGTTTACTTAGTCATATTCGGGCTTCGTTTCATATGTGTTAGTTTACATAACATAATATAACATCACGTCTGTAATCCCCGAAGGGTTATTCAGAGGTGTACCTAAATAGTACACCCACATTGCGCCACTTTTTTATCATCGCCATCAACCGGGCGCATATCCAGACTCCATGGCTGCTATTGAGAAATTCCTGATGGAAAAACCCAATAAGACTATTCCCGAATCGGGAATCGAACCCAGAAGCTCATGCTCAGCAGCCGTGATTGTGATCACTAGACCAACGAGGCAGTCATGAATTTGTTAGATTAAAAGGACTTTTATCGGAAAAATCCATATTTATGTTTTAAAGGCGAAATTAACTCTGTCTGTTGCCTTCTTACGTCATAAAGGCTGAACAGACGTCAATGCAATTTGGTGTATAGGTTGTAAGGGACAGCCCTCCACAAACTGGCAGGGTGCATTCAGCTCCTTATTTTGAATCATATTCCACTGGAATTCTTGTCCGCAAAATTTCATGTTTTTTATTTATTTTTTCAGTTTCTATTCCTTTATTTCAATGATAAATTACATTCCCTGTGCGCAGCAATCCATTTTTGTAAAAAATAGGGCTAAAATAAAAAATCCAATAATGGATGTTGAAATACTCTAACGAACGACGCGTGAAATCAGCTGTTCACTTCCAGCTACGGAGTTCATCGAACTCGTCGTCGCGCCTGTCGTTCGATACGTGCGCTTTGCCACTGTAACGATACATTGCGTATGAGGAAATCAAACAAATCCAATTTTTTGTATTCCCATAACATTCCTGAAATAATTTCTTGCACCGCTCTCTATCTTAGTATGATATACTGAATTCACCCCATCAGTTTGTGGAGGGCTGTCCCTAACACCTTGTATACTTCGATCATGACTAAGGTTTGGACATTTTTATCCTGGTAGTACTTTCTAGCGGGATTATTTACCATTTACATGGGTTTCTCCTTTATGGAGTTGAGACGTGGACAATCAGAGCATGAGAAAGACAGATGATAAAAGCATTTGAAATGGATAAGGATGCTCCGAATACCATGGACAGCCAAAAGCACAAATGTGTTTCATCATCATCATCATCATTTCAACCGGAAGACGTCCACTGCTGGACATAGGCCTCCCCTGTGCGTCTCGCATCCAGTGGATCCCTGCAACCTTTACCAGGTCATCGGTCCACCTAGTGGGAGGCCTTCCAACGCAACGTCTTCCAGTTTGCGGTCGCCACTCCAGAATTGATGAGGCCCATTGTGAGCGACCACTTTTCGGTCCCGTATGTAATCACTGGCAACACACACTGGTCATAGACTTACGTCTTGAGACACTGCGGTAAGTTGGACGAGAAGATACCGCGCAACTTCCCGAACACTGCCCAAATGTGTTTATGCTTTTCCAACTCGATATCAAGACCCGATTGTCTACAGTGTGCCTACAGCGTATTTTGACCTATTTCAGCTACATAATGCGAAAGAGAGATAGCAGCCTTGAAAAACTGGTTATTGTTGTTGCGCATGAGGCTGATCTACAACACGATGGTCCGACCAAGTAAAAAAGCTCTGGCGTCAAGCAAATTTCAGCAGGAGGTGTTGGCAATTTTGGATCGGAGTCGATGGAGGCAGATTGTCCGTTTAAAGGGTTCAAGTAACCACGATCCGCAGTAATGAGGGACTGATTGAAGAAGAGACATGTGGGGGAAGACGCAGGCAAAAGCTAGTATAATTGTTTTGTGTTAAAAGATTTACCTTTTAGATTATTTTTCTTTTTTTCACGATATTATTATAAAATTGCTTTCTAAAGATAGAAAATTGCTTTCTATCTTTCCTTATCCTATAAAGCAACCAGAGCCAAAAAGGCAATTTGTAATTACACATTCCTTTTTGTTCGCATTCCACATTCGCCGACCTAAATCTCTTAAAAATAAACAAACTCTCTGTACTAAACAACATGGAGCCGACTTGTTTTAAACTAATTACACGTTTTTACCCAGAGTTTTGCAAAACAAAAATTGGCGCCCAACTGGGACAACACTCATTTAAATGGCGCCCGATGTGGGACGAATTTATGCTTATTTCGGAGTATTTTACAGGGTGCTCGTGGCTAAATAATTACAGCCGCATGAGTCGATCTTTAAGGTAAAGGAACGCTTGCAGAGGTCAGTGTTGTTGATGAGTGACCTTCCATGAAAGTCAAAGTCACAAGACGCGTTTTACTTGAGGTAGAGATAAAAGCCGGCAAAAACACTCAAGTTTCAAAACTTCGACGTCCCTTTAAAATATTTTATCAAAGAATTCTCTAAGAAAATAAGCCCTGTTAATTTATTAAATCAATCATCTTTTCACATCATTTGTAATAAGATTTGGGCCTTTTCATAGAAGCAATCGAATCAATTATCGGGTCCCACGTTGGGCGCCAATAAGGTTTATTGACACTCTCTTGATCTTATTATGGCGGCGACGATCAAAATTGTTATTTGGGTGTTCTATTTACTCAGTGATTTTTATTATTATAGACTACTCGGCTGTTTTTCTCGGAGAGTTAGGTAGAGGACAGGTGTACCGGAGTGTAGCTTTGTCTGTACACTCTGTACAGCCACATCGCCAGATCGTATGTTTAAGTTCCTTGAGCAACTTCTGATGAGAATTCTGCACTAACATCAGACCTGGGAATCATGCTCAACAGGATCGCTTGCAATTTCTAGACCAACAAGGAAGTCAACTACATAAAACAATCGTAATTGTAATGAAGAATTAATAGAAAGCTGAACACAATTTGAAACGTCAAATTGTTTCATATACATAATATATCCATACAAATAAAATTGAAGTGTCTGTTTGTAATTTCAAAATAACAGCTTTTTACTGAAGGTATATAAGAATAAGTATAATTTATTCAAAAACGTATTACAAAAAGTGTACATTTAATTGCTGTAGTATTATTTCTCATACAATGGTATAATTAGTACTTATAAGTAATCTATAACTAAAAAATATTCTACAGTCGCAAGTATTTAATAGTTCAATTTAGATGTCAGCGACCTGCCGGATATAGGCTTATTTAAACCTGTGTTTCAGGCCAGGTATATGAAAGTATATACGGTACTTATAACAAAAATACATTTTTATTTGTATATTGTCTGTCTGTCTGTTTGTTCCGGATAATCTCCGAAACGGCTGCACCGATTTTGACGGGAATTTACTGGCAGATAGCTGATGTTATAAGCGAGTAACTGGAGTAACTTAGGTTACTTTTATTTTAGAAAAAGGGTTAGGGTTTCGTGTAAGAAAAGAACTTTGAAATTAATAAGAAAGCGGGCAGCAGCTACCTTTAAATAAACATATACACAAAATAACACATTCGACCTTGGTATCCTTGACCATCGTTGTTTGTTGCTATGCAAGGTTTATTTTCGGAGAACCGATCTTTTTAGCCGTTAACATTTCAGGGACGGCAGGAATAGAAACCTTTTTCGAACCCCGAACGGCTTAGCTCTGAAAAAAAAAAAACGAAAATAGCTACACTTTCCTCTATTATGAATTCATACCTTTTCATCCCTAATCGTATTAGATTTTATAATATTTCGTATTACACGCCTGGTATTTGGTAATACTGGGTAATGAGATGGCAATTCCTGTAATGAGATAATCTTGGTTATATCTGCACCAATCTGCACGTATGCTGTATTCCGTAGTGGCAAACAAATTATTAAATTTTAAAGTCTTATTAAATGACGATTTTGATGACAATGCCGTAGAGGTTGACCGCAGCAAAGTTGATGTAATCACAGATATTGATAAGTCAAAAGTCAAAAGCATTTATTTCAATTTTCATCCCTAATCGTATTAGATTTTATAATATTTCGTATTACACGCCTGGTATTTGGTAATACTGGGTAATGAGATGGCAATTCCTGTAATGAGATAATCTTGGTTATATCTGCACCAATCTGCACGTATGCTGTATTCCGTAGTGGCAAACAAATTATTAAATTTTAAAGTCTTATTAAATGACGATTTTGATGACAATGCCGTAGAGGTTGACCGCAGCAAAGTTGATGTAATCACAGATATTGATAAGTCAAAAGTCAAAAGCATTTATTTCAATTAGACCATCACAGGCACTTTTGAATGTCAAAAAAACAAAAAGAAGTGAAGCTACAGTCACAGTCACAAGACATAATAACTTGAGAGAGTACTGTAGTTGCACTTTCCAAAGCGTAGATCTCTATGGAGAAGAATGGGCAAGAAACTCCATGGACACTCTTATAAATCAAAATATTTTAACAAAATCTAGGTTACATCATTCATGTTGAGATTTTACATATATGTGAGAACGATGTAGAAAAACTTGCACATAAAGAACGTCCAGAATTAAAAAATAAATCAACAATGAAAAAAAAATTTAAAGTAATTAAAAAAACCGTGGCAGCTAAGAGGTGACCAGTCCCAACTGACAGCGCCCGTTCACGAACATGACGCATGGATCAGCGCCATTCAAATCAACCATATTGAAGGGAACTAAATGACCCGACACACCCGCCACCATCAGCGAGATATTTGAGTGCGCATGGCATTCTCTCAGCCACCAAGGCACATTCCAGTCAATGAAAGATAACAAAATTTAAGATGTAGCCTTACAGTACATAGCACTCATACCTAGATAACGCAAGAGCACCTACTTCACGTGCCCGGCTTAAGCATTTTATGCTTAACGTTGCTACTGTCGCAGCAAGCTAATTTGTGTAAAACAACAACATTACAACTATAGAACTTAATTCTAGACATATAAAGAACAAAAAAGTGGTCTATTTTGAATAGTAACTTGTTTGCTTAAATAGTTCTCATGATGTCATAGTAGGTAGTCAAAATTGCTTTATTTTGACTACCTACGATTGGTTTTCATAGGGATCGTGATACTTGCCTTATCAAGTTTTATCTATATCTGTGGATATGCACTGATCATGTTAGGATCACACAAAATGCGGAAGTTTCGCACTAGCGCGCGTAAATTGTTGCAGACAAATTCAGACAATTGTCGTAATTTTAGTACTTCAAGCGAAATAGCTATCTCTTTTTGTATCATACGTTCCGTATTATTATCGCAGAGATATATGAACGTAGCGTATCTTTCTTTATATCATTGATAACATAGCTGTTCCGTAGTAGCTGTTAAACCCTATGGGAAATTATGTATGTAAAGCCATTTTTACCGATAAGAAATCTACAAAATCGAGTCTGTGACGTAAAACAAGCATTTCCGCACGTTATTGCCTACCAAGCCATATAATTTGCAATATTCCTGCACGTTGAAGGAATATACATTAGGGACTTGGTACAGTAATATTTAAATTTTTTGCTCCAACCATGCGGTCAAGCAGGTAGGGTCTTGCGCGTTAAATATACAGGGACAGTTTGACCCAAAACTTTTGCGTGACCCTCAGATTTCTAGGGTTTCGTAGCCAAATAGCATAAACGAAAACCTTATAATTTTATCACGTTTCTCCATCCTACCGTCTGGTTTGCATACAGCTGTTTTACTCGGACACTATTGGCAGTTTGGTACTAAATCGATAATAATATAAGAGAACGTGTATTCTGTGCAAATAAATAATCTATGCAAATCTATTAAATTGAAGTGTCTGTGTTTGTAATTTCTAAATAACAACTTTTTACTGTATTTATATGAAATATACGGAAATTATAACAAAATAAAACAATTGTTTTAATTTTTGTCAGTGTGTTTGTTTGTTCCGGCTAATCTCCGAAACGAAGGGACCGATTTTGCCGGACTTTTATTGGCAGATAGCTGATGTTATAAGGAGTAACTATGGCTTTTATTTTAGAAAATAGATCAGGGTGCCGTGCAAAAAATTAAAACACCTGATATATTTTTTTTATATTGTTAACAAAATCCGATTCAAATAGGAAAGTAATATTTTTTATAATAATTTCACGCGGACGAAAGTCGCGTTCAGTCACAGCTAGTTAAAAATAATCAGAGGTGGCATTACTTATAAATGTTACCGAGGGAAGAAAAAAAAACATTGCTTATAAGCGTGTGGGGTATCGTTGGATCCCATAATAAATTAAAACGACAATGTTTAAAAGTAACTTTTTTACTTAAGTCAATATTTTGTTAGATAATGTTTTGTTTTCTGTTTTTTTTTATAATATTTTCGGATAAAACCGCAGAATTAATATAACTTTTATAGTTTTTCGAGAAACACTGTGAAATAAAAAGTTATTATTGCAGCTGATAAAATACGCATGCCTAAATATTCATCCCGAATAGGGAACCCATTCCTGTACGTGGTGCGCCTCGCACTTGGCCGGTTTTTGCAAAGCAAGCTTTTCTGAGGACGCTCGTAAAAAAGTTATATTTTATTCAGTTATGTTGTAAAGTTAAAGTTTTTAATACTGTGGATTACTTATGCCTCTGAAGTGCGTAGAATACTAAATAACATTACATAAAACCACGCCTGTAATCCCTGAAGGGTTAGGCAGAGGTGTACCTAATAGTACACCCACGTTTTGCACTTATGTTTAAGTCCCATGTAATAGGGGGCGAGCGTATTGCCAACAACCGGGCACAAATTCAGACTCCGTGAGAAATTTCTGAAGAAAAACCCAATAATACTTTGCCCGACCTGGGAATCGAACCCAGGACATCGTGCTCAGTAGTCGTGCCTGAGACCACAAGACAACGAGGCAGTCAAAAATAAATATAGAGGATGGAATTCTAACCTTGGTGTATATTTTTTTACATGACATATCGACAGCTTTCTTGTGATGGTAAGGTATCTAACAGTGCATCCGTATGTTCTTCTGTTAATAAAACATCTTGCTGATAGTATTTCGTGATTTATTTAAGCTAATTTTATGGTTACAAATTGAGCAGGCATGCACTATCGTCGACCACAAGATCGCATACCACCAAGTGAGATAACAGTTAAAAACGCGAGCGTATTAGTAATTTAAAAAAAAGTTAAGCTTCGATTGAGATTTCAACCATTTTGATGCTACACACATGCACCATTCTTAAGCTGTTACTAACACGGCGCGTTCATGTTCCACGCGCGCCTCAAAGAGATGTCAGCAACCGAGTAGGGTAGGTAGGCCGATGCCCGCCAGGGCTGCGGGACTGTTCGAAAGAGATACCGTGGCCCTGGAACACAAAGGTCAAAGAAGGAACATGGATGGGTTTTAGTCAGTACAAGTCTGATACTCCCTTCAGCTCCGCCCAGAGTGGGGGGGGGGGGTCATTTGATGATTTCCCATCCGAAAAAAAAAAAAAGCTGTTACTAACACTGGAGCTGACCAGTGTTTAACACATTAAAAACCTAAAACATAACATAGCGTCTATGCTTGTGGCTTTAGTCCAACCATAGATATAGATATACCTTGATGTAGCAAGAACACCTACTTCGCGTGCCCGGCTTAAGCATTTTTTGCTCAACATGGCTACTGTCGCAGCAAGCTAATTTGTTTAAAATAACAAAGTTACATCTCAAGACATTTAAAGAACAAAAACGTAGTCTTTTTTTATAGTAACTAAATACTGCTTATGACGTTATATTTAGATATTTATTTTAAACTTCATGCACAAAGTACAGAGGCGGACTTAATGCCATAGGTATTTTCTACCAGTTGAACCTTTGGGTGATGCAGAGACAAACAGTGGAAGTTGTATTTATATCTGCAAAACTAAATATAGTATATAGTAAACTTATACTGTCACTTACGGGATATCTTCAGTGTAAGTGATAGTATAAGTTTAGTTGTAAACCAATGTAGTCAAAAAATGGCACGCTTGGTTTTCATACGGATCGTGATACTTGCGTTATCCAGGTATATCTAAAGGATGTAAATAGATCCTTAACGAAGCCGAAAGGCACTTGTTCTCCCCGTCTTTGTGAACACTTTTTTGTTTTGGACCATACCTGGGAACCTTCCAGTTACGGAGATATTGGGGGTCAAAGTTTCAACTTTTTCAGAAGTTTTAAAAAAAATACAAGTTTTTAATGTTATAATGTTCTGAGTGCGTTACATTGAGTTTTACTGTAAATCGTGATTTTTTCACCGCAAAAATAAAAGTCGTTTCCCAACAATAATTTTTACGTAGGGTTACTTAGATGGATGTACAGGATGCTTGGTTAACGGCTTTGTGAAGTGGGGGGGGTCATTTGATGATTTCCCATAAAAGGGTCTGTTTACACCTTGTAAATAGGGTCTAACTATTCATACACGAAATATTTTCAGGGAATCATGTAATGGCTATAACAAAGACATTTCAAGAGATTTTTTTTTTATCTGAGTATATTTTTTTATAAAAATAAATAATTTTAATTTACTTGACCAACAAAATAGATACTGGTTCCTTATTTTTAAGCATCCATTACAGTAGTTTACTACGTCGTATTTACCTACTGTCATTGTTAGAATATGGGTTTTATGCAAAAAGTCTCAAAAAATTTTAGAATTATAATAATTTTGTAAAAAAAAACACTCAGATATTTTTTTTTTCGTTGCTGTGGTGACTTTACGACTTATAGAAGTTACTCTTAAAATATTTTGTATATGAAAAGATAGACCATATATATGTGACTCCAACAGCATTGTGAGAACCAACAAACACTGCGTAATACGGTCTCTGACCAGTCGTTCCGTCTAAACCAGTAAACTTGGCATATCATGAACGAAAGTTGGCATTTAACTTCCCAAGGCAGCGCTTCCCAACCTTGTTCACCAGGGACCACATTATTATTTTTATTTGTAACAGGAATCATAAATGAAGTTAAAGAAACATTAATCCTAACTAATATGGTAAATTCGAAAGTAAGTTGATTTGTTACCTTTTCACACCTATAACACTGAACCGATCATCCTTAAATTTTGCATATACGTTGTCAGGTGTACAGAAACGGACTTAGGGTACCTTTCATCCTGAAAAAAGTACTGTTCCCGAGGAAAACAACAATAGCGTTCTTATGATAATAGATGACACCACGTGTCTTTCGAATCATGATTGAATTATATTATTATAGAAACTTTAGTAGTGTGTTAAGAGTTTTATATTCTAAATTAATGCGAGCGAAGCCGCGGGTAAAAGGTAGTTGTATTATTAGATTACGAACGGGATGAACTCAGGGCTTATTAATACCATCCGCTCGGATGGATTACATACCAAGTTTCTTCCGTGTCTCGAAAAGGACGTTAAGCCGTTGGTCCCGGCTGTCATTTGTAAATTTTTGACAGTCGTTATAGGTAGTCAGTGGCTCAAAAAGACTGACAACCAGTCTTACGAAAGTGTATCGCATTACCCAGTACTAACTAAGTTGTGGAGGTCAGATAGGCAGTCGCTCCATGTAAAATACGGATATTCAGCTGCATCCAATTGGGAAATGGTTGTCAGATCTAGGAAGGCTAAGAGAACGAACAAAAATAAGCCTTCGCGGTCCATATTAGGATTATTTAGAAAAATATTACTTGACACTATCCAAAATCTATGTGAATAGTATGTCCCTTTAGTGTTCCTTGGTGGCTGTAAATTTTATGTTTTATGTATTTTATCTCATGCAATTTGTCTACTCTGTCCGATTTTTACTTCATAAACACCATAAACGTTCTCCACAGAAACACAAATTACAAAGACGGACACTTTGTCTTTTGTGTATCTGTGGAGAACGTTGTTGGTTGCACATTTGTATAACTCCTTATATTATATTTTTTTGTAATAATATATATAATGTGTAATTGTTGGTTCTTCCGAATAAAAAAAATAAAATAAAAAATATTTTACTGTTTGGGAACCAATGCCCCGAGGGGACGCGTGGGCATGAATGTTTTAGAGGCAACGTTCGCGTGATGAGGCATATGTCTTGTTTGTGTCATGTCTTTTGGGAATTGGGGCTTTTGTCTTCTTTGTAATTGAAAATATTAAGTTGCAAACGGTGGGTTGTAATGGAAATAAATGGGTAGAACTTGAAATGTCAGTGAAGCTTTGTAAAATTATTTTTTACCATAACATCACGCCTAGAGCCCTGACACGGCCAGAAGATGACGCGGTAGACCTCGCAGGAAATGACGGGACGAGCTGGACAAAACTAACGTCCAGTGGTCCATATTGACCCTGGATCGAAGAATTTAGAAGTCATGGAGAGAGGCCATTGCCCAGCAGTGGGATAACACAGGCTAACAGTATCAGTAGTGTCAGTATCACGCCTAGTAATCCCCGAAGAGTTAGGCAGAGGTGTACTTAATAGTTTCCCCACATTTCGCGAGTTATGTTACAGTCCCATTTAGTTGGGTGCTAGCCGATTGCCATCAACCGCGCACAAATCCAGATTCCGTGGCTGCTACTGAGAAATTCCTGATGGAAAACCAAATAACACTTTGCCTGACCCGGAAATTGAACCCAGAACCTCATGCTCAGCAGTCGCTCTTGCGACGACTCGGACAAGGTGGCAGTCTTGTGAAAAAAAACTCCTAAATATTCTATACTCACATAACATCACGCTTGTTACCCTCGAAGTGTCCTGAATTTATCAGGTATACCCACATTTCACCTTTGAGGAGCTCGTGGCTAAATAATAACAACCGCTCGGATCGATCTTTAGGTTAAGCCGTGCTTGCCAAGGTTGGTCTGTGGATTGGTGACCACCCATTGCATACCGAGTTTCCTCCGTGCCTCGGAAAGCACGTTAAGCCATTGGTCCCGGCTGTAATTTGTAGATCTTTGACAGTCGTTACAGGTAGTCAGTGCCCCAAAAAGTCCGACAACCAGTCTTACCATGGGTATCGTATTATCTGGTACTAAATGGGTTGTGGAAGTCAGATAGGCAGTCGCTCCATGTAAAATACTGGTGTTCAGCTGCATCCAGTTAGACTGGAAGCCGACCCCAAAATAGTTGGGAAAAGGCTAGTCAGATGATGATGACCCACATTTCACCTGTTATGTTCTACCTACCTAACTACCTAGATAGACTGCTACGTAAAAATAGTCGCCCATTACAGTTTTAACCGTGACAAATAAAGCCATGTACTTGAACACCGATCGATACAACTATAAAATATTTACAAAGCCTTGAACAGTACTTTTCAACGTTTAAAATCAAATCAGTTGGAATGGCTCGTCGAGGGGAGAACCGATAACTAGATGAGCTAAAGGAAATAGTGTCAACGTTAATAGGGTTTAATATTCTGTTGGCAAATATCTTAGAAGCTCTTCGGGTATGGTGAAGTGTTAATGATATTATTAAAATTATTTTGTAGTTTTGGGAGCTCGTGGATAAATAATATCAGCCATTCGGGTCGATCTTTAGGTAAAGCTGCACTTGCCTAGGTTGGTCCTTGGATGGGTAACCTGCAGCCATTACATACCGAGTGACCTCCATGACACGGAAAACATGTTAAGCAGTTGGTCCTGGTTGTCAATTATAGATCTTTGACATTCGTTACAGGTAGTCAGTGGCCCGAAAGTCTGACAACCGGACTTACCAAGGGGTATCGTATTACCCAGTACTAACTGGGTGGTGGAGGTTAAATAGGCAGCTGTTCTCATAAACTACGGGTATTCAGCTGCATCCGGCTAGACTGGAAGCTGACTCCAAAATAGTTGGAAAAAGACTAGGCAGATGATGACTGAAGTATGGGAGCGCCCAGGACGTGAGAGGGAAAGAACCTCACGTACCAGTCACCGCGGGAGACGCCCCGGGCGTTGGGGGCCACGTGGTGGCTCCCGGCCACCGTAGGCGCGGGCCTGTGGACGGGCCGGCGACCACCCGTGCCTTTAAGAGATGTCAGCAATAAAGAATGGGTCCGCAAGGGCCGATGCCTGCCGGGGCTGAGGGACTTCGAAAGAGATACTGCGGCCCTGGAACACAAAGAGCAAAGAAGGAACATGGATAGGTTTTAGCCAGTACAAGTCTGACACTCCCTTCCACTCCGCCCAGAGCAGAAGGGGTCAATTGATGAATACCCATCCGAAAAAAAAAGTATGGGAGCGCCTGTACATCAGTGCTGCTTCAGGGTCTATATCTGACATAATACGTGCCGGATCTATCTCGGCAGTGTAGGTTGTCAATCACTTCGTTGTAACAGGAATTCCTGACCCGAGTCACCGGATATTTGCGGCCAGTAAACCACAGAATAACGACACAGTAGACATACTAGTATTAACAAACAGTAGTTCAACCAGGAATAAATGTTCGAATTCGATCGACACATGCAAACTTTAAACTATGCTCCCCCCGTTATCTTGCGCTTAAAGCCAAAAACATGCAGCTGAAGTGACCTCTGAGCTTCTACTGACGACGCGATGGAAGTGGCGAAGTTCTGGGCTAACAAAATAAAAATTTTCGTGAAAGTGACACGAAGAGGAAGAGAAAAAATCATGTGCATGAGCACACGATTTTAACACAAGGGTTTTTTTTTTTTTTTTTTTTCGGATGGGTAATCATCAAATGACCCCCCCACTCTGGGCGGAGCGGAAGGGAGTGTCAGACTTGTACTGACTAAAACCCATCCATGTTCCTTCTTTGCCCTTTGTGTTCCAGGGCCACGGTATCTCTTTCGAACAGTCCCGCAGCCCTGGCAGGCATCGGCCCTTGCGGACCCCTACTTAACACGGGGGTAACAGAAAGGGTAAAGTCATATGATAGGATATACATTATTATCGTAAATGCAAAAAAATATCAGCTCTCCCATACCAAATTTCAATACCTACTCGACCCAAATGTATGGGGCAGCTGATAATTACGATATTGGACCCAAGGAGAAAGTTGTTCAGTTTGATGGTCTGCAGCATATCCTTCCATATGACTATACCCTTTCTGTTACACCCTGTATAACAAAAAGGTTACATGGCAACCCCGCACACATCCGCGTTTGATTTCACACAAAGAGCCTAGTTAGTTTACTACACATCTTTATACTGTGGCAACGGATTGCAGTTTGTCATCACATTCGATGTCAAGAGACTAGATTATTGGTTCACAGAATACATTGTGTAGGTAATTGAATAGGCTTTATAACTAGCAGTGTGATTTGCACTTCAAAACGGCGTTCAAGATCTGTCTGTGTCATCATTGTTATGGAATATTATTACTGACAGCTCTTCATCACGATTAAGATCTTGTTAATTACTGAAATTTGCCCTTCAAATGGCAATACTATAAATCATGAATATTGTACGGACTTCCCAAATATATGAGGATTATGAAGATTTGAGAACAGCGGTGGCCCAGTGGTGGAGACCCCGACTTACGAGCAGTAAGTCGTGGGTTCGAACCCAGCCAGGCGCATTACTTTGTGTAAGTTATTTCATAACCACTGCTCTCAAAACGGTGAAGGAAAACATCGTGAGGAAACCGGCATATCCTAGACGAAAAAATTCGAAAACATGTGATACCTGCCAACCCGCACTGGGCCCGCGTGGTGGATTATAGCCCATTCCCTCTCATAGAGAGGAGGCCTGCGTCCCAGCAGTGGGAACATTAATAGGCTGATTATGCTTATGCTTATGCTATGAAGCTAAGGATTAGAATTTCCTTCAAAAAGTGGTTTATGCAGTTTAGTTGCAGACGTCATGGACCTCATAGTTCTGGGTTCGATTCCCAGGTAGGGCAAAATGTTATTGTATTTTTCCATCTGGAATTTCTCAGTAGCAGCCACGGATTCTGGAGTTGGGCCCGGTTGAAAGCTATAGGGTCGCAGACGTTTTCCACAGACCTCATGATTCTGGGTTCGATTCCCGGGTCGGGTAAAGTGTTGTTATGGGTTTTTCCGTCAGTCATATTCTATCACCACACGCCTCGCTCCCTTGGAGGAAACAGAACACTATGCTATCGTATAGACTTAACATGATGCTTGAATTCCAGAAGGGTTAGGCAGAGGTGTACCTAATACACTCACATTTCACCAGTTCTGTTTAATTTTTTTTTAAAGTCAAAAAAAAAGTAGACTTTTTCTCCGCAGTCGCTGTAGACACGTGTCGATGAAGCAAGTACCTAGCTCGTGGTCAAACGGTAATATCATTCGCACCTGCTACTATTTCCCAACCAATCGGACCTTTAACAACTCATTTACAAGAACTATTGGACCCGAAGGACCTAAAAAACCCCAGGGTCTTTCTGACCCAAAAGTTTCCAGACGATTGAGTCGTGAAGGACGATTAAATCCATTTGGATTGGAACGGTAGTTATAGTTTTTTCATTTGTAAAATTGTTTAATGGCCTCGTTATTTATTTTTATGGCTTCCGAACTATTTGGCTTTCGGTTTTTTCTGTGATGTCTTAATATTAGTTTGGAGTTATTTAGGTTATTTATTTATTTGCGTTCTACGAAGTAAAAACATGGTGTTATACAAAAGGCTTAGAGCTAAGAGCCGTTGTAGACCCCGTTGAGGCACAGCAAAATTTAGTGTAATTAAATAATTGTTCAATCTTAAAATTAAAACGAATAACGGTTAAGTTTTTACAGTACTTCGATATTTTGTGTAAACAAAATACAGACAACTACAAGAAGACGTCATCATAATCACGCCTGTAATCCCCGAAGGGTTAGGCAGAGATATACCTAATTATTATAGTACTCCGACATTTCACCAGGGTGTAAACAGACCCTTCACAAAGCCGTCAACCAAGCATTGTGTACATCAACTTGATCCCGTTTCTAATACTGATCAAAAACTTTAACCATCGTTGAAGTACTAAAAATTCAGAAATCGTAAAAAAAATCACGGCTCAATGACATAACACTCAATGCAATTTGATTTTGTGATATGTCAAAAGAAATCAGACGGCACGACATCAAATCGGACATGAACTGACCTTTTGCATATTGGACGTTGCATATTTATGTTAGTGTCACATTGGATATGCATTGTAACATTGCAAATGCATCAAACTTGTTTGCTACTAGGACCATATTGGCTGACCGCCGCACTGACCGATTGTCGTACAGTCGGGAGCTGCTGACAGCTGACATGTGTTAGGCATTTAACTACAAAATGACACGACCGGGTAGAATTCTGGTATCTGTTTTACCGTGTCACGCCCAAAAGTCGGTCTGCTACTGATAAGTTCCTAACAGAAAGACCCATTAATAACGAAACTTAAAATAATAATAATAATATGCACATATATATGTCGGATCCGGTCGTTAGTATGGACATAAAATGAATTGGAAAGCTCGTCTGTATGCAGTGGTGACATCACATGACCTACTTACCAGTCACAACACAGCGTGCTTCTACAGAGCTCTGATGTCCAGCTTGAGGCGAGGGCGACAGTCAATGTGTGATCGCGGCGGAGTTGACACGTTTTGGAACTGTACCCGATTCGTTGTGCCCCGTGTTATTGTGTTAAGTTGTAATCTCAAGTAATTCGTTAGTTTTGCTAGAAACAGTCTATCGCACCCAGTGTGTTTTCATAGCACGAAATCCATCGTCTGCCCACATGGTGTACGATCTTAACGGAGTAAATCCTGACATATCCGACATAAATAAAAGAAAAAAAAACATTAAAGAGCGTCAAAAATTCGCCCATATCGCTGTCTACAGGAATAGTACCCAGAAGGCTGACAGTATTGACACGTAATTGGATGATAAAGACCCATTAAGATTTTTCTGACCTGAGATTCAAACCAAGAATAACATGCTCAGAAGTTGCACTTGCGATCACGAGACCAACATCGGTCCTTATTCGTAAAAACACTTCTCAGTTTTCGCCCGATCTTACTACAAATGAACTCGCGGATAAAAAATGTAACCCCGTATTTTTTATTCTTGGAACTGTCCATTTAATTTTTAAATTTAAATAAGATATTGTAAACTTGACGTTTATCTAAGGTACCCGAACAAAGTGCTATGCTTCCACATTTATTGTGTAAACAGCCAGTCTGTGAATTTTAATTAATTATAAAAAAAAAATTATGCTTAATAATTATAATAATTTTTAAAACATTGATCAAATGTTATTATAATACTTTTAGCAAACAGAAGCAAAGATGATTAAAAAAAATATATTTAAATATTTTTATACGCAAACCCTGCGTAGGGAACCACAGCTGTTTTGACATGGAAAGAAAAATTCTAGTTCGAGCAGGGTTTGAATCTGCGACCGTCCGATTCAGTACACCGGACGTCTTAACCAATTAGACCATCGCACCCTGCTCACAGCTCTCGAAATTTTCGTTCCATTAATAACGTCTTACGGTGACGTTAGCGCCATCTGTTTAAGAAAGTATCAAACTAACTTAAACCAACACGTTGACATTACAGCCAAATCAATGTTGTATAGAAGTCGCCAACGACAAAAAAGGAAAAGACAATGAGGTCCACAAAATAATGAAAACAAACGTTTATTCTAACTTGGAACAAAATATCAATCACTGAAACTAACCTAAACCACCACAAATCATAACGAATGCAATTAACACGTAATTGTTTACAAAAATAGTGATTAAGTTCACAAAATAGGAAAATATGAATCTTATAGTCCTTTGAGCGATATTCCTAACAAGCGTCTCTCGCGACCAGAGACTATTTTTTTAAGTTGTCACTCCTTGCCATAGAACTGACATCTGCCACGTAAATCCCCATTTCTTCCTATTACTAAGTAAAACCTTTTTTTTTTTCTCGGATGGGAAATCATCAAATGACCAATGGTTTACAACTAAACTTATACTGTTACTTACATGGAAGATATCCCGTAAGTGACAGTATAAGTTTACTATATACCATATATACTTTTGCAGATATATACACCTACTACTGTTTGTCTCTGCGTCACCAAAAGGTTGACTGGTAGAAAATGCTTATGGCATTAAGTCCGCCTCTGTGCATTGTGCTTGAAGTGTTAAATAAGTAAATATAAGGTCATAAGCAGTATTTAGTTACCATAAAAAAGACTACGTTTTTGTTCTTTAAATGTCTTGAGTTACAAATATGTTATTTTAAACAAATTAGTTTGCTGAGACAGTTGAGCGAAAAATGCTTAAGCCGGGCACGCGAAGTAGGTGTTTTTGCTTTATCAAGGTATATCTATATCTATGGTTGGACTAAAGCCACAAGCATAGACGCTATGTTATGTTTTAGGTTTTTAATGTGTTATAAACACTGGTCAGCTCCGGTGTTAGTAACAGCTTTTTTTATTTTCGGATGGGAAATAATCAAATGACCCCCCCCCCCCTCCCAACTCTGGGCGGAGCGGAAGGAAGTGTCAGACTTGTACTGACTAAAACCCATACATGTTCCTTCTTTGCCCTTTGTGTTCCAGGGCCACGGTATCTCTTTCGAACAGTCCCACAGCCCTGGCAGGAGTATACTAAGTAAAACCTCATTTCTTCCTAATAATACAATCCTATAATGTACGAGTATATGTGTATGTTATCCTGGCAATGATAGCCAACAGGCTGGACTGCCCTTATATCCGGCATTATTGTGGCAGGTATGTTGCTGTTCCAGTGCCGGTTAGAAAATTGTAATTATTGTGTGTTTATTTTGTTATTCATGAATAAGTTTTAAATTTGATTGTATAATATTATGAGTAAAATCTAAATTTAATTTAATTTAAGTTCGTTGTGTAATTGTATGTGTAATTTTATTTTTTATTGATTATTTTAATCTTCGTGTGTTTTAAGGTGATTTTAATTTTTAATTTTTATAATTTTTATATGGACAATGTCTGAAGTAAATGATTAAATAAATAATAATACATATTTGTACGCCGTAAAGGTAAAACATGTCTGTGAACCTTTCTGTAATGTACTTAAGATCTTGCATGCTTTGTGTGTGCATACTCATGTTTCTGACAAATAAATGAACTCTGAACTCTGTAGAATTCACTGTTCGCTGGTCATCACAATCAGGTCTATTCAAAGTTCGAGTGAATCGGTTACTTCTAGGCAAGCGTGCTCCACCCTAGGCCACATCAGGCGAGTTGCGACCAAACGCACGCCTTATCATTAACATTAAAAACGAGATATTTACCATGTATACGAACAAGAAAGAATACGGGACACTTTCGTTTCGGGACCGAAACGTGGTCGCTCACAATGGACCTCATCAGAAGGCTTAATGTCACCCAATGGAGAGGGCTATGCTCGGAGTTTCCTTGCGTGATCAAATCAGAAATGAGGAAATCCGTAAGAGAACCAAGGTTACCGACGTAGCCCGAAGAATAGCCAAACTTAAGTGGCAGTGGGCAGGGCACATTGCTTGCAGAACGGATGGCCGATGGGGCTGGAAAGTTCTGGAATGGCGACCGCGAACTGGAAGACGTTGCGCTGGAAGGCCTCCCACTAGGTGGACCGATGACCTGGTAAAGGTTGCAGGGATCCGCTGGATGCAAGACGCATGGGACCGGTCAATGTGGCGACACTTGGGGGAGGCCTATGTCCAGCAGTGGACGTCTTTCGGCTGAAATGATGATGATGACGAACAAGGTAGACCGATTTGTCTGCTCATAAACACCCACCCGCAATAACTTCAGTTTATCCGTGATCATGGTGCTTGCAACAGCGGCGAAATATCGGGAACTCAAACAAATCAGTAAACATGGTAGAAACCCGTTTCTAGTGTTAAGGACTAGGGTTAGTGACTATGATAGTTTAAAATCTTAAACGCACGCCAATTTATTATAAACTAGCTTTTGACCGCGGCTTAGCCCGCGTGGATGTCGAAAAATATCCGACGGGAACGTACCGAACAAACATACTTACTTACCTTCATCCCCCTTTTTAACCCTTCGGGGGTAGAATTATCAAAAACTCTGAGACACGTATAAATTAATTTTCAATTGTCAGCCTAAACACTAAATTTGAAGATCCTAACTTCAAAACTGACGGACTTTAATATAAACTTCTATTCCCTATTTTACCCCTTTAGGGGTGGAATTCCCAAAAATCCTTTCTTAGTGGATACTTACTCTTCACAAAAAACACTCCCTCCAAGTTTTATGTCTCTAGGACCAGCGGTTTGGGCTGTGTGTTGATATATCACCAAGTCAGTCAGTTTATATAGGGTCTAACTATTCATACACGAAATATTTTCAGGGAATCATCTAACGGCTATAACAAAGCCATTTCAAGGATTTTTTTTTATCTGAGTATTTTTTTTTATAAAAATAAATATTTTAAAATTACTTGACCCACAAAATAAATACTGGTTCCTTATTTTTAAGCATCCATTACGGTAGTTTACTACGTCGTATTTACCTACTGTCATTGTTAGAATATGGGAGTAAAGAATTAATGCAAGACGTCTCAAAATTATTTTGATTTTAGAATTAAAATAATTTTGTAAAAAAAAAACACTTAGGTAATTTTTTTTTTTCGTTGCTATGGCGACTTTACGACTTATAGATGTTACTCTTAAAATATTTCGTGTATGAAAAGATAGACCTTATATACAACATGTAACGTAATTAACGCACACCCTCAGACACCCCAATTAGTATATTATGTTATAATCATAATACATATACTGAATTTTTAGTTTAACATATATGAGCATTGATTATTGATTGATTTAGTTATACTAATTCCGGAAGAATGTTGTGGTCACAGTACAAATCCACGAACGCAGACAGTCGCTCACGTAGGTATGAGGGTCTTGTTAGCCTAGTAGGTATTCGCTCGCGTTCGAAACGAGTTAACGAGTTTTTACTGTAATTTACGTAGTTTTAATTATTTTTGGAAAAAAAAATTACCAATAATAAAAATTATAGAAATCGATTCAGTAAACGATTCTGAACAAACTAATTTCAGGATGTGCGTTAATTATGTTACATGTTGTATATAGATAATAAAAGGTAAACGTTTTACTTGGCTTTTCATTTTACGACTGTACTATTCTTTTGCGTGTTACTGTACCTACTCACTCACAGACGTGATTTCGGCTCGACTGTGCTAACCCAACCGTACAGGTGTACGGTCAGTGCCTGCATTGCGTCGCCGTTTTCAATGGTACCTACCTCTAAATGGTCTCTGCATGGAGCAGCCGGATACAGAGATCCTGAATTGTGGATTACACGGTAGATAAATTGGATGGGTTGTGCAGTCAAATTTATAGGCGGTTTCTATATAGGAATCTTTCAGATGTACATAACATCACGCCTGTAATCCCCAAAGAGTTAGGCAGAGGTGTACCGGTCCACCCACATTTCACCAGTTATATTTAAGTCCCATGAATAGGAGGCGAGCCTATTGCCATCACCCGGGCACAAATTCATACTCCATGGATGCTACTAAAAAAATTCCGATGGAAAAACCCCAATATCACTTCGCCCGATCTGGGAATCAAACCCAGGACCTCATGCTCAGCAGTCGCGCTTACACCACTACCAACGAGGCAGATTTAGTGAAAAAGTTAATTTAACAAAATAGACAGACATCATTTCGAATTTCGTGCTGAGACTATAGCAATGTTCCCAATGCTGGGACACAGGCCACCTCTCTATGAGAGGGAATGGTCTATAATCCACCACGCGGGCCCAGTGCGGATTAGTAGATGTCACATGACTCCGAATTTTAGGTTAGAACCTCCTAGAGGACATGCCGGTTTCCTCGCGATGTTTTACTTCACCGTTTTGAGAGCAGCGGTGATGAAATAAATTACATAAAGTAATGCGCCTGCCTGGGTTCGAACCCACGACTTACCGGACCGCCACCACTGGGCCACCGCTGCTCTAAGTGTTGAGACTAAGAACAAACCAATTAAAAAAATAAAAAAAAACATGTAATAATATATGTTCAGTCACGTGCACCCATATGTATACACTTTCCTTAATTTAAAAGCAATTTTCGTGAGAAATAACGTTTGTACTTGGAAATAGGATCTTTTTCATAAACATATTAGTTCCAAAATACTATTTTATTTCACAGAAACCTACATGCACATGGGATCTTGAATAGTTCAAGAATCTTAAGACTAAATTTACTAAAACAAGTTCATGTCAGCTCATAATATCTACTAAAAATAAAGAATGCTACTTCCACTATCTTACGTTAAGATCCACCATAAACCTGGACTTAACCCTTTATGCCCTATTCAGTACGAGCCCGACATGCTGTTTAGGGTTAATATTATTTTTATAGAGGTACTCGTAAAAAATTACGCGACTTGGCATAATATTATTATACAATAATGTTAGCTGTTGAGTCGGTTTATTCTAACTTAATATTATAAATACGAAAGTAAGTTTGTTTGTTATCTTTTAACGCCTAAACCACTGAACCGATCATCCTGAAATTTTGAATATACATTGTCAGGTGTACAGAAAATGACATAGGGTACCTTTCATCCCGAAAAAAGTACTGTTCCTGGGGAAAACAACAATAACGTTTTTATGATAATAGATGGCGCCACGTGTCTTTCGAATCATGATTGAATTATATTATTACAAAGAGACTACAACCGGAAATATTTGTCAAATTTAATTTATTTCTGTAAATTGGTCTAACAAACACTTTTTGCTTGTCACATCATGTTATGTTTTAAAACTAGATGGGGCCGGTGTTTCGTACCTGACTACTCTGAGAAGAAACATCCGAAACAAACTCAGAGGTCACCGTCTCTTTTAAAGTCCAGACATTGCTCAAGTCATATGAGGACCATGTAGATTAATGTCTGAGATGGTCTTTTGAAGAAATAACCACACAGATTTGAGTGGACCTGTCCAGACCGTGCAAGCATTTGTCAGTGATCGTGTAGCTCGACTCATAACCCAAGGAGCTCAACGACACGACGAACAATACAAAAGAAATGACATTTGGGTAAATTGTAAATTAACGCGAGCAAAGCCGCGGGCTAAAGCTAGTATACCATAATTTGGACCATAAACGGGTTTTAAAGACTGTTTTAAGATATAAAAGTTTTTCATAAATTCTTTTCAAGGGTTATGTAGATAGGTTTACTGTCCGGAGTAATGATTTTTTTTTGTATCTTGTTTTTGGCGAAAGTATTCGATGTTTATGATAAAAGTTTATTATGTAAGTTCATGTAAAAGTGGATGACGCTTGGAGTCCTTAGACCAAATAAAAAACCAAGACATAGTGCTGCGAACAATACAGTGAGGCATGTGCAAAACTCCGCTTCGCTCTGTGCATACGCGCTCGCACGCACACATTTACATCAAACTACAACTAAACTACGCTCAAGACTGTTGAAGCGCAGTGTTTTTTATTAGGTTTGAGATGGAGCCCTAAAACTTGCCTTAAAGTCAAGGTGTTAAAGTGTAACTCCAAAGACGACAACAATTACAAATTGCATCTCAATGATCTATGATACGACTGATGGTTTCTATGTAACTCGAGGAAAACGCATGGACAGATCTTCATAAAATAGGCCTCGATAAATGGACCTCGATTACGTCAGCTTTCAAACAGAAAAAAATCCGCATCAAAATCGGCCCATTCGTTTGGGAGCTACGATGCCACAGAGAGACAAACAGAAACACACAAAAAAACCTGTCTTTTAGCGTTGACCCTAATAGGCTAATATAGTTAGAAAAAGTCTAAACACATGATGGTTAAAAACGGCAACCTGTGCAATGTCGCCACCTACGACTAAAGCAAGTTACTTTGAAACCGGACGTCGCCAACTCGCCACCAATAGTCGTGACTCTAAGTTCTGTCATAGCGATTTGGCGACTTTTTTTACTTCGGAATTGTATCTTTAGAGTTCCCGCAGACTGCAGTCTGCAAAAGTTTTGTTGGGTTGGGTACATATTTGAACGGATCAGTATTTTCGAGTTTCTCTATCTCATTTTGTCACGCAAAGGCATCATTTGGTGGAGCGAGAAGTCTGGTTGCAAACATTAATTCGCATCAGAAGCACTTTAATGTGCGGTTTGACCTCTCACTTTATTGAGTTGCAAATTGTTAGTGAGAGAAAGGGAAAAAGATGCAAGAAATTGCTGATCTGTGCATGTAAATGTGATTTCACTCTTATGTTATTTTGTCACGCTTGACCACTTTGCCCGGTAAGACTATCAGGTACTCGGTCGGCTCGGCTTTTTACAGGCAGGACAGGTTCGGAAAATCCTGTGTTGGGGCTCCACACTCGCATTGCCACGCCTTCTCTCCTACCAGTCGTGAACAACTAATTGCATCCTCCAGGACTTGAATGAGACAAACGACAGAGCTGTCCAGGTTGCTACATACTGGTTGGACGAAATATGGATCATCGATTCGAGAAGTAGAAGAAGGTACCTACTTATTATAATTAACTAACAAATTGATTCTTTGTTTCAGGTATGCTTCATGCTTATTGAAATAAGGGCTCTGTGAAAATAGTCAAGAAAGTTCAATGCTACAAGGATTTTCAGCCGCTGAAAATGTATTAAACGACTACGAAGCATTAGTTAACATTTTGGCCAAAACGTTGAACAACTGTAATAGTATTAGGTCAAGAAAAAATACTGACTTTGGTATGATTTTATAATTAATGTAAAAAGAGTCCTAACAAAACCGAATGGCACTTTTACTCTTCCGTCATGGAGATATTGTTGTTGTTTAGGACCGTACCCGGCAACCTTTTAGTTACGGAGATATTAGAGGTCCAAGTTCCTTCTTATTTTCAAGTACTTTTTTTAATATTAGTATTTAATGTTATAACTTTATACTACTTTTACTGGTATTCTTCCAATTTAACCGGATGCTAGACTGGAAGACGGCCCCAACATAGTTGGGATAAGGCTAAGCAGATCATAATTTAATGTTATAACTTTACTTTAAATAGCTCCACGACCCTTCTATTATTCAATGCATCCACTGCGTTTTGAGTGCGTAACACCCCATCATTAAAAGAAAAAAGTTGTTTGCCAGCAATATTTTTTTACGTAGAGTTACTTAGTTTGATGTACAGAATGCTTGGTTAATGGCTTCGTATAGGGTCCTTTTACACCTTATATTACCCCTTCACCACGTTCCTCTCCAGAAAACTTGGTGAACTTAATAAATAAATAAACTTAGTCTTATACTTCTTGCAATTTTAAATGGTTTACTTAATGATATTCTACTTACTACACTATTTTCTACTAATCTAGGTATTCAAAGTTTTTTGTTTTTTTGTTATGCTAGTCTGCAAGAACCCCTCTCGCAGGTGAAGGCCTCCTCCAAAGAATTCCATTTGGTTCTGCCCTGAGCCTTTTGCATCGTCATCCTCCATCATAATGTCGTCTTCCCACCTCGTGTACGGTCTTCCTCTGTCTTTTGTCTTCCGGGCCTTTCCACGATGTGACTCTAATGGTCCATCTGTTGTCTACTAGTCGCGCTACGTGTCCCGCCCATTTCCATTTCAGCTTTTTAGCATATTTTAAAGCATCGCATCGGTGGCTTTTTATAATTTTGTTACTTATGTTGCTGTGTCGTATCTTTTGATTTTATCAAATTTTTAACATACTTCGCTCTAGTCCACGTTGCACGTTGCGTTGGCATGTGATAATATATATATTTTTTGTGTAGTGAACTTATTATACCTTAATTACGTAGTAGACCCACCTACTTAAAGAAAGTAAGCTATTTATTGTAAGTACAACATTTTCTTCTACCTCGTTCAAAATAATTAACCCAAGGACCTTACTAGAAACTATTCAAACTTAAAAGGAAAATGGACGAAGCCTCCATTAAACTAAACACAAATAATTGTTGTACTTTCAACAAAATTGCCTTTAAACGCCGCTTTCTTTGTAAGCTATTGAGAAGTATTGATTCGTCTAAAAGAATTCTTATAAATACTTCAGTGTCAACGCTTTTAAAGGAAATTGAACTTTGTTTGGGGTAAGGTAGAGTGTAAAATCAAGTGTGTTTTGTTTTAAGAATTATTTCCACCAAACGGCTCGCATCGCATCAGATCGAAAAGGATACGAACCGATGCCGAGCCGATCGCGTCCGCAGGATGTCGAGGCATACGATCGGCTCGGTACCGTCGCTTGCGAACGTATCCCTTTCTGCGCCTCAAATAGTTTCATTCCTTAAGACGACAGGCGAACGGAGCCGATCTCGCGTCCCCGCATACTTTCGGCTACGATCGCGTGTCGCGGAAGACCTCCGCGGTCAAACTGCTGTGCGCGGCTTGGTAACAGACTTTAAATACTCTGTACACGATTTAATATCATTTAATGTTAAATCCGTTCCGATGCGATGCGATGCGATTCGTTTGGTGGAAATCATTCTTTAGAGTCCTATAATATGTCTAAATTGCACCTCTCTTCGATACGACCCACAGGTCAAGATGGAGGTATTTTCGAAGTCTGTTACGTAACGTCTTAGAGGGAGAGGATTTTGTGAGAAGAGTCTTTTTGTTTTTTATTTTGTTGAAAGAAGGGTAGTTGTGGTTGAAACAATTTATTATCTGTGATAGGTTCGAACCTATCACAGATATTTATAACGTGCTACATGCCCGAAATCATCATCATCTGCCCAGCGTTTTCCCAACTATATTAGGGTCGGCTTCCAGTCTAGAACGACTTTTTTTAATGGAATTTGAAAATGGAATAGTCCATTCTACCCAACAAAATATTCAATTTTAATTCACCTCAGCAATGTTTTTTGTAGTATTTAGTGGCTATAGTTGACAATTCGGTAACGATTTTAGGTACATTTGGTGATCGCGAAATAAATAGGGCAAATTAGTCATCATTATCCCAATTTATTTGGGTTCGGCTCAGCAATTCTTCTTCTGCCATACTTCACGATTACTCATATTATAAATTAGTCATACTTAAATAAATCTAATTTTAATTTCTCGACCGTTATCATAAAATCATCATCTGCCAGCCTTTTCCCAACTATATTGGGGTCGGCTTCCAGTCTAACCGGATGCAGCTGAATACCAGTATTTTACATGGAGCGACTGCCTATCTGACCTCCACAACCCAGTTAGTACTGGGTAATACGATACCCTTTGGTAAGACTGGTTGTCAGACTTCTTGGGCCACTGACTACCTAACGACTGTCAAAGATCTACAAATGACACCCGGGACCAACGGCTTAACGTGCTTTCCGAGGCACGGAGGAAACTCGGTATGTAATGGGTGGTCACCCATCCACAGACCAACCTAGGCAAGCACGGCTTAACCTAAAGATCGATCCGAGCGGCTGTTATTATTTAGCCACGAGCTCCTCCTCCTTTACCGTTCCTTTACCGTTATCATAAAATACATGTGTTTATTTCACATTTGGCGGTTTCGATTCCCGGATCAGGCAGACGATTATTTAAAAATCTATGAACGCAGGTCAAAATATTTTTAAAACCAAAATTATGTCATCTTTCAGTAAAATTTCTTATACACAATATTTAAGGTACTTTCATACCGAATGGCATAGCCGTAAGTCGCCCTGTATAGTGTCTAAGCTAGTATTTTGCAGACGTACATTAATAAATTTATTTATTTATTTATTTATGTACACACAAAATACTCAACAAGACATAACATTAAGATAGAAGAGCACAAAGGTACTGCTTATTTCATGAGAAATCTCTTCCAGCAGACCTGCGAGAGGAAAGTAGGATTAGAAATGTAGACACAGTGTGTAGAAAAGACAAAACAGGAAAGGAGAAAAGCTATTAAGTAGAAGTCGTTGTTAATTAACACCCTTTTTATTTAAATTTAAAGTTCTCCGCGTCTGTATAAACATTCATACCATCAAGCCTGGAATTCCCGAAGGGTTTTCTCGCCCCCTACATGGGACTTAACCTATGTAATAGGAAGCGAACCTACTGCCATCTACCGGGTACAAATCCAGACTCCGTGGCTGCTACTGAGAAAATCCTGATAGAAAGTTCTCTGTGTCCTCATATGACTTGAGCAATGTCTGGACTTTAAAAGAGACGGTGACCTCTGAGTTTGTTTCGGATGTTTCTTCTCAGAGTAGTCAGGTACGAAACACCGGCCCCATCTAGTATTAAAAACAACAGGTTGACATGTAAAAGAGTTTTTTTAAACCAAATTTACAGAAATAAATATGATTTATGATGATTTATGATTTTGAAAAACCCAATAACACTTTACCCGGCCTGGGAATTGAACCCAGGACCTCAACCTTAGCAGTTGCGCTTGCGACCTCTAGACCAATAACCATTAAATATTACGCTAGGTCAGCTTAATGTCAAAGCATTATAACCAATGACGTACGGTCGACTAACGGTTATAATTATTTTAAACAAAGTTTTATTTCTAAAATATTACTCAGGGTAAATATCCACATTTAATCTACCTTCTTTTCACAATTCTTAAGATAATTTCCCCAGTTAATTTGAAAGTTCAAGAATAATTTTAAAACAGTAAAATTGTATTAAGTTTCCCTGGAGAAATTATACTCGTGAACGATTAGCTGACCGTCTTAGCAATCATTTGTTTTAGCTTTGAATCTTTTTTGAGTCACAGAACTTTATTTTGTTTTTTAGTTGTACCTATTACTAGTATTTTGTTCTTGTTACTGACAAAACATGCACGCGCCTGTAATCCCCGAAGGCCTAGGCAGAGGTGCTTATTAACAGTATTACCTATACTAACTGGGTTGTGTAGGTCAGATAGGCAGTCGCTTCATGTAAAATACTGGTCACTTCATGTAAAAGCTGCATCCGGTTAGACTGGAAGCCGACCCTAACAAAGTTGCAAAAAGGCTAGGCAGATGATGAGTCAACTTAATAAAGGATTGAATGTACCTAAAACTAAGTTACTTGACAAAGATAATTTGTCAGAAGTTAACAGCCATGCCAAAACAACCCATACAACCTTCAACCCATTCAAGGACCCTCTTATCTCAAAACAGGCTACCAATTAACACAAGTTTGGAATTAAATTCGTCCCAATAGTCGTACTGGATAAGATATTCAAATGAGACTCGGTATGAGACGATATGATATGACGATATGATGTCTAGAGAATGTGTATGACAAGGTCGGTTTTATAATTTATCGGGTACTAAATGTTTATCGATGGAGAAGACTATTTATTTTCTAGGTCCTTAAATAAAATTTCGACTTTTATTCAGGTGTCTTGGTAATTTATATTGCCCAAGTGGTTCATCATATGCCTTGCCTTTTACCAACTATGTTGTAATCGGCTTCCAGTTTAAACACATGCAGCTGAATACCAGTATTTTGCATGGAGCGATTGCTTATCTGACCTTCATCCTATGGTGAGACTGGTTGTCAGACTTTCGGACCACTGATACCTGTAACGACTGTCTAAGATCTACAATTAACAGCTGGGACTAACGGTTTAACGTATTTTCTGAGGCACAGAGGAAACTCGATATGTAATGTGTGGTCTCTCATCCACGGACAAACCTAGGCAAGCGGGGCCTAACTACAATGCCGAGCCAAAACCGCCCCGAGCGGCTGTTATTTAAAAAAATATAAATGTCATTAAGAAGCGAATATTAGACGATGTTTAAGAACTACCCACTCCAAAACTCTGTCAAGAAGACGAAAATCGGCGTACCTACCGCAGATTTCTTAAAAGACGAATAGAGAACTAGCTGTACTGAATCCTGCCGACCCCAATATGTGCAGCAACCCTGACGTTGTCGTAGCAATTCCTTGCACGTTGTGTAGTGTCCTCTGGAACTCGCATTACAGCAGTGTCTTATTACTGCTCTTTATTGCAAGTCACTGGTCCGTGTCGTCTGGTACAAGTTAAGCATACAAATTGCAAGTGCAGTAAGTATATTGTATACTAGCTGTTGCTTACAACCTTCGTCCGCGTGTAATTTAAAAAAAAAAATTACTTCAGTATTTGAATTGGATTTTGTTAAAAATTTCATGGGTTTAAATTTTTTTGCATGGAACTCGCATCCCCTTTCTAAAGTTAAAGTAACGTAAGTATACCTTACGTAAGGTTACTCCTTATACCATCACCTATATGCCAGTAAAAGTCCCGTCAAAAACGTTCGATCTGTTTCGAGATTTTTTAATTTTTGATTTATAGTGTAGACAAGCTTCTGTCTTCAATTACGCCCGCGTTGAGGTCAGAAATTATCCCATGCAAATATAGTGTCGAGATAAAAACTATCTTTTGTCTTAGTCTAGGTTATGATCTATCTGTGCGCAAAATTTTATCAAAATGCGTTCAAGAGTTAAGGCGTGAAAAGGTAATCAGTCAGACAGATAAAGAGAGAGTACAGAATTATGTCTTGTCTTCAATGAATTTGCTTCACATAACCGCTTTGTCTCAAAATAAGTCAAGCATAAATGCAAGCGCAATTCCTTGTAAGTTTATTGTGCTCGACTGGTGTCTGATTTCGAGTAGAACTAATTGATATACTTCAGTAATTAGAGGGCTAAACGCAGTTGGATTGTTAAGTGAAATTACCTACTTCTGATTATATTAACATAACATCGCGTCTGTAAAATTAGGTGTACCTAATAGTACGCCCACAGAAGCCACGGGGTCTGAATTTGAGTCCGGTTTATGGCAATAGGCTCACCCCCTATTACATGGGACTTAAATATGATTGACGAATTGAGACGAATATAGGTACAGCTCTACCTAAGTTTCCGGAGATTAAAGAGCTATCCGAGCACAAAGTTTTTCCAAATGCGTTCAGTCGTTACGGCGTAATAAAGTAACAGTTAGACAGACATCATCATCATCATCTGCCTAGCCTTTTCCCAACTATGTTAGGGTCGGATTCCAGTCTAACCGGATGCAGCTGAATACCAGTATTTAACATGGAGCGACTGCCTATCTGACCTCCACAACCCACTTAGTACTAAGTACTACGATACCCCTTGGTAAGACTGGTTGTGACAGACTTTTTGGGCCACTGACTACCTAACAGTTAGACAGACATAGGAAGTACAAATGAATTACTTTCTGCATTTACTTCACTTGCCCTCTATGTCTTTGAAAAGTGGAGCATTTAAATGCAAACGCAATTCATGTATTCTCAGTTAGTTTATTATTGAGCTCGACTGGTTTCCAGTAGAAACTAATTACGTAGTTTAGTCATTAGAGTGTAGTGGTTAAGCGCAGTGGTGTATGGTGACTTCATGCGAGAATGCATTGATGTTATATGCCTTTTTCCCTTCGGTGTAGTCAGAAACTATGAAACACCATCTGGTGAAATTCTGACATCGTCATCTTCATATTTATTTATTTATTTAAACTTCATGTACAGTAGTGGTATATAGGCAGACTTAATGCCACAAGGCATTCTCTACCAGTCAACCTTTGGGTTAAATAAGAAAACATTGTGATAGGGTACAAAATAAATATCTAAAAAATAACTTCCTGCTTTCGAAAATTTATATAGGCACTTATAATGATACTAATACATATATACAAGTAAAATAAACTAATACATATTTTAACAAAAACCAAAATAAAAAAAACGTGAAACCCAACAATAATTACCGTGACTCGATTTCTAATAGAGAGAGCTATTTATTCTGACTTAAATAGTGGTTACGCACTTTTCTTTTAAAAGTGAATTTGCTTTCAGATCAGCCCGGAATCGCCCACTGCTGGGTATAGGCCTCCCCTATCTTCTGCCCGTCCCGGTTCGGTGCATACCTTATCCAGTTGTTTCCCGTGATGTTAACGTTATCGTCAACCATACGACGGCCATAGAACGGATCTGGTTTCTTCGGCCTAACCTTGGCCACGACTTGTATAAAGCTTTGCTCCATCGGCCATCTCCACGTCTAGCCAGATGTCCTGCCCAAGTCCACTATTACACACTTTTTATGTAGTGTGTGTAAGACAACCTTCCAATATAAATGTAACTTAGTATGTAAGTGAGGCATTAAAGGTTAATACTTTAAGCAAGCATCAGAAATGAGGAAATCCGTAAGAGAACCAAGGTTACCGACGTAGCCCGAAGAATAGCCAAACTTAAGTGGCAGTGGGCAGGGCACATTGCTCGCAGAACGGATGGCCGATGGGGCCGGAAAGTTCTGGAGTGGCGACCGCGAACTGGAAGACGTTGCGTTGGAAGGCCTCCCACTAGGTGGACCGATGACCTGGTAAAGGTTGCAGGGATCCACTGGATGCGAGACGCACAGGACCGGTCAATGTGGCGACACTTGGGGGACGCCTATGTCCAGCAATGACCGTCTTTCGGCTGAAATGATGATGATGACTTTAAGCAAGACGGTTCTTTGATTTGTTCCCCGAACCCCGAACAGTACAAATACTTATATTAAACTTACTTAATTATAACTGGAGAAATGAAGGTGTAATATTAGATACACCTCTGAAAAACCATTTGGGGATTACAGGAGTGATTATCTAAGTAATAATAATAATAATAAAAGTATTTATTTCACGAAAAACATAGCACTTTGCACTGTATACATTGTTCGAAAATAATATTTACATTATGAAGCAATAGTAGACTCTATCTTTTAAACTAGGACTAGCCTGTATCTTAAAAGATAGGGTTCAGCCAAATGGATTCAGTTAATATTCACATTCAGAAACAAGTGGAAACAGTGTCAAAGATTTGTACTAACAGCTATACAGAGAAAAGAACAAAATAAAAACAAAAAAAACCAATCCCAAGTGACACAAAAAAAAGTAATTTACTTAAATCATGTAAGACGACTGAATACTTGGTTCAATGGTCATTAGGGTGACTGCTGAGTGTGAGGCCTTTGGTGTCATTCCTAGGTTGTGCTATTAAGACTTTCTCAACACACTTGTGGTCCCTTCCCCCCACCCCTCCCCTCGACTGTCATGCGACCTGAATCACGCACCAGAATAAAAACGTGCATCTATACGTGTTTTATTCTCATTAACATAACTGGCAAAATGAGATGTCCTATGGAAATAAAACTGCCCAACGCTTCGGGAAAATTCAGCGTGATGATTATAATTTTCTACTTTCGGTATTTCTAAAAAAAAATAAAAAACATAACAGCCAGTTTCTTTTGTATGCTAGTAGAACAAAAAATGTTTCCATTTTTTATTAAATAGACCTTTTGTTATAACTCTTAGAAAAATACTTACAAAAGCAATAAATTATTAATTTGAAAAGGGCTTCTACATAGCGTAGGATTTAGTAAAAAAAGTCGTGCTCCAATGTTTTATAAGGGTTAACAGCTGTCTTGGAAAATAATGTATTACTACGTTATCTTAGTGTTTTTATTTTACTCTAAGTGGGTAGTAGTATATTTTTATATTACGAGTAAGGTTAAAAAAAAAAACAGGAGACAAAAACATGTGTGGGTAGTGAACACTTTTTTTTGGCTCGTGTCAATTTCTGCGACTTTAATTCAGCTTCCAGTGTTGAATTTTACAACGGTTTAAAATGAGTTGTTGTTGTTTCACACAAAACTGAAATACTTTCACAATCAAAACGAATGGAGCTGATTTATTTTCGAATCATGTAAATCCGTAGCAAAAGTTTTCGTAACGATACTTACCACCGGGTATTTACAAAAATGAATGGTAATTCTGGCGATGTGAAACTCTTTTTGAAAATTTTCCTTTGACAAGGATTTTGCTGAGACTACCTTCACTTTGACCTATTTAATTAGTTATTGGCGCCCAACAGGGACAAATTCAAGATGGCAGATAATTATAGCGTCTCTACTCTGCACTTAAGTAAATGGGAGTATGCTCCTGAAACTACGTCCAAAGTTTGTTCCTGAATACTGTAACGATTTTGTAGAACAAGATTGTCAAATTCTGGGGATTTTCGCCTTAGTTTTGAGCTTGCGAGAGCCTTATTCAGAATTGTTAATGTTTAACTATTATTGAACAAATGAATTATCGTAAGTCTATTTATAACAGAGATCTTAGTAATGTGTTTTCAAAACAGAACTTAACTTAAACTGAAAATAATAAACTAAATTATCATTCGCGGTCACTTATTTTTGAAATATTTAAAAAAAAATTGTATCATAAAATGTATTTTGCAAAAAAGCTTTCTATTGGCGCATAATAGACTTTTTCTCCAGATTAATAAAAAAATTAAGGAACATACAACTTTAAATGAGAAATGGGATCTCCAGTTCCATGTCCCCAAAAATAAAGATATATTGGCATAATGGCAACAAAAAATTAATATCAAGTTGTATCTGTCTAGTAACTTAAATTCCGACGAGTAATTTATAAGTTAATAAATAACTTGAAAAAATGAATTTGCAATAAGATAAGAATTAATAAAAAAAATGGTTCTCCCTACAGCTCCCAACAAATTATGAGTTTATTAGTATTATAATAAAGGCTTTTGTTATACGGAGGGAGATATTATATAAAAGAGAGCCGAGAAATAGCCTGTGACAGGCCGGAGAAATTATTTTAATAAAGAACCTATTCGATCTCTAAGAAATACTTATTGCCACCCAACATGGGACTCCGGTCCCTGACGGGCGCCAATAAGAGTTTCTAATAAATTGATACAATGATTTTGTAAGGTTTTTTTATTACTCTACTTATTATGTCCTTTATTTATTTTTATACATATAATTTACATTTTTAAATATTTCTATACAAAGTAATATAAAAAAAAAACATTTAAAAATATAAAAAATAGTAGCCCACTGGTATCGGGAACAGGGTCCGAAATACCGGTGGTCAGGGCTCTTGAGAGAGGAACCTCCTAACGATACGCGCCGTGTCCAGAAGTACTGCTTTCTGAATCAAGCCCTTGATCTAGCTGCCAAGCGAGAGCCTCCTCAGATATTTGTCGAGGCTATTGACTATTAAGTCATTGGCTGACACGACTATCGGCACAATGACTGCTGTACTCACGTCCCACTTGTCGACAACCTCGCGAGCCAGATCTAGATATTTGAATTGTTTATCTTTCTTTGCTTTCACGAGGTTCTCGTCATGCGGAACCGTTATATCAACAATCATTGCGCGACGCTCCAATTGATCTATCACCACAATGTCAGGTTTATTGGCAACAATAGTCCTGTCAGTGATGATAGATCGATCCCAATAAAACGTGATATTACCATTATCGAGAACTGGGTCGGGCGCATACTTATAGTATGGTACTTCTGATTCCACAAGGTTGTACTTCAAAGCAAGTTGCTGGTGGATAATCCTGGCAACGAGGTTGTGTCTATGCAAGTATTCTTCGTTAGCCAGACGAGAACACCCAGAAATAATGTGTCGGATCGATTCTCCCGGACGGTGGCATGCCCGACATATGTCAACCGTGCCATCCTTCACAACGTATTTCCGGTAGTTATTCGTCATCATAACTTCGTCCATTATTGCACAGACAAAACCTTCGGTTTCCCCGAATAGGTCACCGAAGCGCAGCCAAGATACGGACGCTAAGAAGTCTACATCGGGTCCATGTAGGGCCCGGTAAAAGCGTCCGTGAAGCTCCTTGCCCTGCCATACCTCCTTGCGATCATTAGTGTCTAATACTCTAGGTTTGCGCCAGTTCTCGTTAGCCAGAGAGAGCGGGGTGAGGCCCTTGTCCACTGAGACCACATCTCGGTGCATCCCCTCGTCGACTTCTAGGAAGTATTCCCTGAGGCTGCATTCCTCACGGTTGTGCAGGGTCTTAGCATTTAAGAAGCCACGACCCCCGCACTTCCGCGGGATATACAGTCTCATCACCGACGACCGCGGGTGATGCATTCGATTTGCGGTCAGCAGTGCGCGGACCCTCCTATCCAGGGCATCAAGTTCAGTCTGAGTCCATTTGAGTATGCCGAAAGAATACATCAAAACCGGCATGACCCAACCATTGAAGGCGCGCACCTTGTTTCCACCTGACAAAAGACTGCTTAGTACTTTGTTCAGGCGGCCAAAGAAGCGGTCCCTCAATGATTGTTTCATGTCGGCAGTATTGATACCTAATGCTTCCGACATACCCAAATACTTGTAGGTTTCTGTTGAGGAGAGGGATCTAAGGTGTATGGAATCCGAGAGTTGTTACTCTTTATTCTACTTATTATAATTATGCAATAGTTTATTGTTTTAAAAAAAAAACATGCTATCATGCCTGTAATCCCCAAAGGTTAGGTCAGAAGGGTGTTCTATAGTACTACTAACATTTCGGCAGTTATTTTATGTTATGTTGCATGTAATAGGAGGTGAGCCTAGCCATCATCATCATCATTCTCTTGCCCTTATCCCAATTCATTTGGGGTCGGCGCAGCATGTCTTCTTCTTCCATACTTCTCTATTACTCGTCATCTCGCCAGACACCTCCTTTCTTGCCATATCATTCTTTACACAGTCCATCCATCGTTTCTTTGGTCTTCCTCTACTCATATACCCATCCACATTTATACTCAAAACTTTCCTTACAACATTTTCCTCATTCCTCCGCATCACATGCTGATCCGGGAATCGAACTCATGATCTCATGCTCAGCAATATCGCTTGCGAACACTACACAAACGAGGCCTTATATTGTTATTATTATGTTACACTAAATCGTTTTTCTATTTTTTTAAGTGATTAGTTACCTGCCAAGTGTTCACAACTTTAGTCCCGCGGTGGGCGCCAATAGCGATCACTAAGTAATTGCTTAGAAAGTTCTGGAACACTTTCTTTTATTGTGTTCGAGGTATTTAATTGCTCATGAAGGTCGGTTTTCTTATTTATCGAATGTTTATCTATTGGAATGATTAATTGGTTTTAATATTAGGTGTATACTAAAATTTTTGGAATGGTAACCCAATAATAATAAAGTTATTAAGCTATATTTTATATATATTGTATTTGAGGGGAATAAGCGCTAACTAATTAACGTCTTTGTTACCAATGATTCATTTTTTCTCATCATCATCTGCCTAGCCTTTTCCCAACTATGTTGGGGTCGGCTTCCAGTCTAACCGGATGCAGCTGAATACCAGTATTTTACATGAAGTGACTGCCTATCTGACCTCCACAACCCAGTTAGTACTGGGTAATACGATACCCCTTGGTAAGACTGGTTGTCAGACTTTTTGGGCCACTGAATACCTAACGACTGTCAAAGATCTACAAATGACAGCCGGGACCAACGGCTTAACGTGCTTTTCGAGGCACGGAGGAAACTCGGTTTGCAATGGGTGGTCACCCATCCACAGACCAACCTAGGCAAGCACGGCTTAACCAAAGATTGACCCGAGCGGCCGTTATTATTTAGCCACGAGCTCCTCAATGATTATTTTTTTCTAATTAGTAAAAAAAAGAGTATGTGACTTCTAAATTACATTACAATGATCTAATTTGTTTCGATTTCATCAAAACTAACCATTTTAGTTTAAGTTTTAGTTCCTTCCTTCAGTTGACTTAAAAAAAGTAAAAATAGAACAAATCCTTTGGGGACTCTAAAGATATAGCGCTTTTTGGTTCATTGAATTTTAAAACCTGTTTTGGGAGTACACAAAATTCTTTTTGATCTGCGCATCTTGCTTGTTCCCAAGGAACGTATTCCTTGTGAATTTTCAAACCGGTGGTGAATTATTTAATGAAGAGGGCGGAACTTTTCTTGTTTTGATCTCAAAGAGGTTTTAAGTGCCCTTACTAAACAGCAAGCTATCTGTCTGTTACTTAAGCTTTAAGAGTAACTAACTTGACTTTCAAGTAAAGTAAATTGAAGAACTACTAAAACAGCATGAGCTTTTCTCGAATGGCTGAAAAAAGCTGTCTTTCTTTCCTATCGTGTGGTTAGTGCCTATCCTGGTGTCAAAGTTTTTATGTCGCCCATGGGCCTCTGACTTGGCTATACATGCCGTCGAGAAATATCTCTCAGGCATGCTGGTTTCCTCACGATGTTTTCCTTCACCGAAGCAAGTGATCATTATACAATACGCACATGAATCCGAAAAATCAGAGGTGAGTGCCTTGGGTTCGAACTCGAGACCTATGACTTGGCAGTCCGACGGTCACACCACTAGTCTATCACTGCTAATAACAGTAAGTACAGTCATTCGAACATCAACAGTCACACCTGATTTACGACTTTAAGGAGTTCTTTATGAAAATTTGTTACCACAAACGCATTTGTCTGTACGATCAGGGGGCCTAAAATGACCACTTTAGCAGAACTATAATAGGATATTTATATCAATAATTACGTAAAAAATCGTAAAATGGTTACAAATTGACAATTCAGAGTTAACTGCGTCTGTGACTATTTTAAGAATTTTAACATGATTCGTATTATGCCATTTTAGGTCCCCAGCACTCCCTAAGTGGTCAGCTACCTATCAGTGAAATATTCTCCTACAGCTAATTTCCGACACGACAGAGAGAGATGATGACATGTATTCTAATGTAACTTATTAGAACTAACTATTTATTCTGTGTAGCACGTGGAAGATTCTGAAATTCGACTCACAAGGCAATCAAGGAATTAGACATCTTGTCCCTTTACTCATAGATTATTATATTTCATGATCAATGCACTAACGTATTATTTATAGTTTAAAATTACTGTTTTTTGTTTTCATTATTATTTTTGTAACTTTTAACTTCTCTTTGAAGCGTGTTATTAATATTTTGTTTATTTTGTTTATAACGCTGCTGATTACATAATTGTTAATTTTAAGTTGTATATCTCTCCTATGCTTTATTATGTAATTGTTTGTTGTTCCAAATAAATAAAAATAAAATTTAGGTCCAATTTTAACTAATTTATCAATATTAAATTTAGTCTGTAGTTCACAGTCTTACCTATTCTTGCCAAGGGGAATCGTGTTTAGCAGTTTGTAATATGCAGTCCATAATTTCTTTCATCTGCATCCTTTAAGATTGGAGCCGACTCTAACCTTGGTGGATAACGGTAGCCAGGTGATGATAAATCTGCAGTACACATCCCCAGGTATTGAGAACGTCATTCTGTCTGTCAATAAATCAATTTTCCAGTTAATTGGTAGCATGTTTCCAAAAGGAATACCAAATAGGTTGCTGTCGAGTTTCGGCAACTTTTTTCGCAATCATTTTAGGTATATTGGAGCGAATGCGAATTGGGAGAGCAATAAATGGTGCCGTATGGGAGTTGATTGACACAGTTGTGTTGCAGAGTTTTTTATTACTTTCAATTGGATGAAACACGAAACATGTACTCGGCTCGAAACCCTGCTCGCACTAGAATGTTTCTTTCCATGTCAAAACAGCTATGTACTCGGTGTTAGGGTACAAACTTTATCCAATAAAAATCGGCCAAGAGCGAGTTGGATTCGCGCACCGAGGGTTTTATTTATTTATTTGTTTAGGATCTCTAACAAAAGATGTACACAAACACACGAAATAAATAATCGACGACAAAAGTATCATGTAGGCCTACTCCTTCACTTACAGGAGACCACAGAATGCATAATAAAAAGTATAACTAAGCTAACAAAATTAAAGTGGCATTTAAAAATTAAAATCAAAACACATTAAAATTTGGCCTAGCCTTTACCCAACTATATTGGGGTCGGCTTCCAGTCTAACCGGATGCAGCTGAATACCAGTATTTTACATGGAGCAACTGCCTATCTGACCTCCACAACCCAGTTAGTACTGGGTAATACGATACCCCTTGGTAAGACTGGTTGTCAGACTTTTTGGGCCACTGACTACCTAACGAGTGTCAAAGATCTACAAACGACAGCCGGGACCAACGGCTTAACGTGCTTTCCGAGGCACGGAGGAAACTCGGTATGTAATGGGTGGTCACCCATCCACAGCCCAACCTAGGCAAGCACGGCTTAATCTAAAGATCGATCCGAGCGACTGTTATTATTTAGCCACGAGCTCCTCAGATAGCCGACCTGAGTATTTGATATAAATTTCAGCTCGATACCTCCACGCATTCTTAAGAAAAAGAGTCTTGACAGACGGACAGACAGACGGACAACAAAGTGATTCTATAAGGGTTCCGTTTTTGGCAACTAAGATACGGAACCCTAAAAATCAGCTGTTTTATATGTTTTGCCGTGGCTGTACAGATCTGGATGAAATTTGACACAGAGATAGATTATAGACTAGAATAAATAACACATATGCAACTTTCTTTTTCTCACACATACACATCAAAATTCCCACACGAACTGATTCGCGGGCAACAGCTAGTTTAATAATAAAACTAAATCATCATCATCAGCCTAGCCTTTTCCCAACTATATTGGGGTCGGCTTCCAGTCTAACCGGATGCAGCTGAATTCCAGTATTTTACATGGAGCGACTGCCTATCTGACCTCCACAACCCAGTTAGTACTGGGTAATACGATACCCCTTGGTAAGACTGGTTGTCAGACTTTTTGGGCCACTGACTACCTAACGACTGTCAAAGATCAACAAATGACAGCCGGGACCAACGGCTTAACGTGCTTTCCGAGGCACGGAGGAAACTCGGTATGTAATGGGTGGTCACCCATCCACAGACCAACCTAGGCAAGCACGGCTTAACCTTAAGATCGATCCGAGTGGCTGTTATTATTTAGCCACAAGCTCTTCAATAATAATAAAACTAAATATTCAGAAAAAAAATAAAATCAGTTTTCTTAAAATAAAATAAAAAAAAACCATTGTATTCGGTCTTGTTGGTTGAATACAATAATGAATTTTTATGTTGTCTTTAACAAATGAAGGTGGAAACGAAGTAACCTTTGTTACAATTTGCAATGTCATGACTTTATTGAAATAGGTCATAATTATTTGCACGATATACTTGTAATTAGAGTATATCGTATATCGTACTTGTAATTATGACGCAAATAGTCACATAATGGCTGAACTGTTATATCATATACTTCACTCCATATTTAGACTCACAAAGGAATACAAAAGGCATTCATATGTCTTGGCAAGTTATAACACGAGTTATTGTTACATTACAAACATTATATTATTATAACGGAGTGACTTTTAGACAATGTGCATACGTTGAGGTTCCAATTCGAGACAAGCTTTTACCTTGGCCAGAGGCTTAGTGTTGCCATACAACGTGGCAACGCCGCCAGTTTCTTGGGCACATTACCAGCTGACAGCGTTGAGTAGGAGTTTTTCGATGCCCTTTTATAGCTTGTTGTTAGTTTATTTAATAGTTTTTAATTAATAATGTATAATTATGGTTAGTTTCCTCAACTTAATAAATGATTGTTCGAGACAATGTTATTTTTTAATTTACTAGAGATTTCATAACAGTAATTTAAACTGTTATTTTAAAAATTTAGTTCTGTCATTGTTATTGATCGTCAGCTGAGCCTGAACTCAGATAGATATACATGGGTTCGATTCCCAAGACAGGCAAGGTGTAACTGTAAACTTAGGAATTAATTTCTCAATACGGCTGTGACCAAACAAGCGTAATTTTTGAGATAGGAGTCGCGTAAAGTGCGTCGCGGAATTTACGCTGCATTTGGGTTCATACTAAACTCATGTTTGTACCACACGGCGACGTAAAATGAAACGAAAGCAGCGTAAATTCCGCGACACATTTTACGCGATCCACAGCTCAAAAAACTACGCTCGTTTGGCCTCAGCCTTAATCTTTATTTTGAAAGGTATAACTTATCTTTGAATACCTCCATCACCCGTTTACTATTCAATGCATCCATCAGCACAATGATTTGCGTCCGTAACAGTGAGTTAAACCAAAAAACGTGATTTTTCACTCGAAAAAAAGCCGTTTCCCAGCAATAATTTTTGCGTAGGATCATTTATTTATTAATGTACACATAAAATACTTAACAAGACATTACATTAGGATAGAAGAGCACAAAGGTACTGCTTGTTTCATGCGAAATCTCTTCCAGCAGACCTGCGAGAGGAAAGTAGGATTAGAAATGTAGTGTAATGGTTACTTAGTTTGATGTACAGAATGCTTGGTTGACGGCTTCGTGAAGGGTCCGTTTACACCTTGTATAATTACTTTCAATACATATTAATATAGCATTAATTTTGCTTGTAGACTTGTACTGTAGACATGCGAATGTCACGTCATGTCACGTCAAGTTAAATGTGTAAGGCTGTGTAGTAAAAGAAAATGGGGTAGGTTTATTTCTTTAAAGATCACGCAATTATAAAGGTTGGTCAAACCTGATTATATGCGGGACGTGAGAGGGAAAGAACCTCACGTCCCAGTCGCCGCGGGAGACGCCCTGGGCGTTGGGGGTCACGTGGTGGCTCCCGGCCACCGTAGGCGCGGGCCTGTGGACGGCGAGTTATGGGTCAGCTCGCCGTCCGCCGTCTCATGACGACAGGCCGTGTCGACGGCGGGGGTCATTTGATGATTTCCCATCCGGAAAAAAAAAAAACCTGATTATAGATGGCGTGTCCATAGCTTAGTCTCAATCGGACCAATGAGGTCGAGCTATTTTGCAAAAGAAAAATGACAAAAATAATAGATCTTTGACAGTCGTTACTGTCAGTGGCTCGAAAGTCTGATAACCAGTCTTATCAAGGGGTATCGTATTACCCAGTACTAACTGAGTTGTGGAGGTCAGATAGGCAGTCGCTCCATGTAAAATACTAGTATTCAGCTGCATCCAGTTAGACTGGAAGCAAACCCCAACATAGTTGGGAAAAGTCAGCTGATGATTAGTTTGTTTAGACGTTTCCTAGATTGTTGTACAAAAAAAACTATTTTCTAAAATATTGTGTCGTGTGGTTAAGGTAAAGCCTAGTTGGTCTAGCGGTTAGAAGCGCGACTGCTTGGCATGAGTCCTTGGGTTCGATTCCCAGGTTTGGCTAAGCGTTACTGGGTTTTTCCATCAGGAATATCTCAGGCACAAATCTAGGCTAGATTTGTGTCCTGTTGATATCAATAGGCTTCGTCCCCTATTACATGGTACTTAAATATAAACTCGCGAAATGAGGGTGTACACCTCTGCCTTCCTTCCGGGGATTACAGGCGTGATTATGTAAATCCTTTATAAAATTTTGTTTGAATAAGTAAAATTAATTTAATTAACAAAAAAGGGTATCGTATCGTCGGCCAGTGGTCCATGAAAGGGCCCTAATAAGGGTATTAGGGATATTTTATAATGTGCTCCCTAATTTTAGGGTGAAGTTGACGCCATTATGAAATAATTTCGGATGAAAGTGGACAAGGTAAAACGGAAAAGATTGTTTAGTAAAAGACTTTATTCAGTTAGCTTGTTAATTTTTATTTTATGATTATAATTCTGTGTAATGGGTTTTAAATGTCTTTTACAGACATTTAAAACCCCTTAACGAAGCCGAGAGGTATTTGTTCTCCACGTCATTGCGATTATAAAGATATCGGATATGTCAGGATTTATATCGTTAGACTCGTACATCATGTGGGCAGACGATGGGTTTCGTGCAATGAAAACACACTGGGTGCGATACACTGTTTCTAGCAAAACTGCCGAATTACTTGAGATTGCAATTTAACACAATAACATGGGGCACGATGAATAGGGTACAGTTCCGAGACGTCTCAACTTCGCCGCGATCTGACACTGAATGTCGTCCTCCCTCGAGTTGGACATCATGGCTCTGTACAAGCACACCGTGTGTTGGTAGACTGGTTAGTAAGTCGCGTGATGTCACTACTGCACACTGGCGCGCTTTCTAATTCATTTTATGTCCGTAATAATGATCGGATCCGTCAAAGATAAGATAAGATAATGATTTATTTCTCACCGCAGTACATAAATAGATTTAAGTTTCGTGAACTATACATGTGTTATACATATACTGTGGGAAACTGGTGCTTTACCTAGACGACAGACCTGTATTTCGGGACACCAGGTCTCCAACCCTTCGGAAGTACACACATGCACACACACACACACACATAACAAAGCCACACACAAAATCTTCATTTTCATTATGCACTCTTACACAAATGGTATGGTGTAAGTTAGTATTGAGTAAGTAGTATTGGTGTAATGTACGTAGTATTAAGGAAAATAAAAACGCATTACAATATAGTGGTTAATACTTCTTCAAGTGTTAGTAAGGGTTTATTATTATACTAGTTTTTGCCCGCGGCTTAGCCCGCGTGGATGTCGAAAAATATTTGATTACGTACCTTCATCCCCCATTTTAACCCCTCGGGGGGTAGAATTGTCAAAAACACTGAGATATGTATAGATTAATTTTCAATAATCAACCTAAACACAAAATTTGAAGAACCTAACTTCAAAACTGACGGACTTTCATATAAACTTCCATCCCCTATTTTACCCCTTTAGGGGTGGAATTCCCAAAAATCGTTTCTTAGTGGATACTTACTCTTTACAAAGAATACACTCTCCAAGTTTTATGTCTCTAGGACCAGCGGTTTGGGCTGTGTGTGGATATATATATTTTTTTTTTTTAAACGTTGCTCCACACTAGCAATTACTCCTGTATCGTGGGTGCGTTTACAAACATTTAAATTCACATACACAAACAGCCAGACCCGGAACAACTACCTGTAGGCCATACAAATATTTGTTCCGTGCGGGAATCCAACCCGCGACACGAAGCGCAGCAGTCAATCGCTCAGCCACTGCGCCAACCGTGCCGTCAAATATCACCCAGTCAGTCAGTCAGTTTACCATTTTATATACATAGGTTATATTTTTGTTTACACCAATAATACCAACCATAATGTTCACTTATACCAATAATAATGATCACTTTTATGGCAATTTTCACATGACGCCACGCACCAACGCGGCAGGCGGTGAAGCGAAGCTCTCGTTGCATTGGCTTGTATGTAATCCGTTGATGTATAACACACGTACCGAGAGCGACGGTAGTCCAGTAGTGGTGGCCCCGACTTACAACCAGTAAGTTATGGGTTCGAACCCGCATTACTTTGCATAATTAATTTCATTACCACTGCTCTCTAAAACGGCGAAGGAAAACATCGTGAGGAAACCGGCATGTCGTAGAACCAAAAATTCGAAGATATGTTACATCTACCAACTCGCAGTGGGCCTGCATGGTGGATTAAAGTACGCTCCCCCCTGTCTGTGTACTGGAGGCCTGTGTCCCAGCGGTGGGAACTTTATAGGCTGATTATGCATGCACAAGTACACCGCCCGATCGTACGGATCAGCGTACTCTGTCCTCCGCGACAGGGAGCGGCTTATACATGGTACTTAGGTCTGGAATAAATTCATTGCAAACTTGACCGTATACTGAGTAGGGAAACGTCTAGAAAGACTACAATACAAGATCATTAATTTAAAGCTGAAGTGGGTTCTGACAACCCTAGTTGTAAGCCCCTAGGGTGCCAAGAACAATGCGTGACCACGATTATTATAGTATTATTAATAATATAATAATAGTTCGTTATGTCGCGTCATGAGCACTATACTTAGTTTTAATTTATTTATCGTGTTGAGCTGTGACTAATTGTTTTTGTGTGAAATTAGTGTGAGTTAATTTGTCGTGCCATGTGAATTTTTAGCCAGAAAAGTGACTTACATATAACATAACAACATCACGCCTGTAATCCCCGAAAGGTTAGGCAGAGGTGTACCTGATAGTACACCCACATTTCGCCCGTTATATTCAAGTCCCATGTAATAGAGAGCGAGCCTATTGCCATCAACAGGCCACCAATCCAGCCTCCGTTGCTGCTACTAAGAAATTTCTGATGAAAAACCCAGTAACACTTTGCACGAACCAAAATCGAACCCAGGGCATCATTCTCAACAGTCGCACTTGCGACTGACTAGCTTTTTTGCAATCTCATAATAACAACGAGCTTCGGCAATCATTGTACCGATAGTCGTTACGGGCTTATTAGTAAAGAGCCTCAACCAGCAATAAGAGCCTCAACCAGCAATAAGACCCTCCTATAACTTCGTATGTGGGTCCTTACATACTAAAAAAACAATTATTTCGCCAACAATGTGGGATTATGAAAATAATTTTCACTCTATTTTGGTGGAATATTCATTTGTTTACGTAATGTTTGAGAATTTATTATTAATTTTAGATTTATGTTGATATTTGACGAGTTGTAGTAATTATAGTGAGAGAAATTACGAGAAGTGAATAGTAAATAAAGTGAGAGAATAACGCTTCTCGGGAAGCGTCAACTAGGCGTTTCGAAATTTCCTTAAACAGGCTGTGAGCTCTCGGACCCCACGGCCCCAGAATTTCAACCCCAAACGGCTCGAAAATATAGTTACCACAAAGGTTTCTATATGTAAATACAGATTTTTTCTTTACTAGCCTGTACTGTATCACTGCTGGACAAAGGCCTCCCCTAATTCCTTCCATGTGTTCTTTCCCGTGCCTCCTCGAATCAGCCCTCGCGGTTCACATCCAGATCGTCTCGCCACCTCTTTCTGGGCCGGCCTCGGCAGCGCCGTCCGTCTTTCGGCAACCATCGCGTGGAGACTTTTGCTCAGCAGTCTTCATGCATACGGCTGACGTGACCCGCCCAATCCCATTTTAGCCTAGCGTATATTTTTAATGAACATAATTTTGCATTGTGAAATTCGCCGTCCAAAATCTCCTAAATGCGCAGTTTAAACTGAACTATGCACATAGAATTATAATCTAAAAGCCAAACTTAAATTCAACATGTTTATGCCAAAATTATGCGCGCGCCATGTTATGCCAAATTCTCTCGGAGTGTTTAAAAACAGTGAAATTTATCCTGACAAGCAACCACGGAATAGAGGTTACAGAAGGTCCACACAACAAAAACGTAAGCACCTACATGAAACTTAAAAAAAAAAATATATCTGCTTTTATTTGCAATCAGCCCTAAGACTATGAGCAAATCTGTTCTGTGATGCTGTCATGCGGAGTGGCTTCCCAAAGGAAGCATCTACTCATCTGCTGCCCAGAGCTACTGCCGGTCTTCTAGCTCTAGGATATGATGACGTTTTAGTCGTCTCACATACTGAACTTCTTCTTCTTTATCGTGTGGTTAGTTCCTAACCTGGTGTCAGAGTTTTTATGCCGCCCATGGGCCTCTGACTTGGCTTAACATGCCGTTAAGAAATATCTCTCAGGCATGCTGGTTTCCTCACGATGTTTTCCCTCACCGAAGCAAGTGATAATTATACAATACGCACATGAATCCGAAAAGTCAGAGATACTGAACTGGGACTTAAACATAACTGGCGAGATGTGTGTGTACTATTAGGTACACCTCTGCCTAACCCTTCGGGAATTACAGATGTGAAGTTATGCTCGCGTAGGTATACTCTGTGATCTACAAAATCAATAGAGTACGCTAAAATATTTCGTATTTATATATTGACTCTGAATTCGAATTGAATTGAATGAACTCCTGCCACTTCAGCATTCATTGGGAGATTCTTTCTAGTCAGGGACTTAAGGCTGTCTTTTCCATAGACCACTCTGGTCAATTATATCATACCTTATCATACTCTCTCTTTGTTATCATACTCTAGTAATTTGACTGCTAATTTCAAGAATAAATAATCGAAAAGCTTATATTTTCTTAAATATTGAACGAGTGTGTTTATTACCTGTGTTTTTTTTTAAATAATCAAAATTATTATCTTTTGTCATCAATTCTTCTAAATATTAAATTTTTATAAAAGTGCTGAGCAGTTTTTCAATTCAACTCCAAATTACAGCTTTTGGATTATTTATTTTCTTAAAATTCTCATACTTTTATGCGTAAGTCATCATCTGCCTAGCCGTTTCCCAGCAATGTTTGGGTCGGCTTCCAGTACCAGGTGAATGCAGCAGTATTTTACATGGAGCGACTGCCTATCTAACCTCCACAACCCCAGTAAGTACTGGGTAATACGATACCTACCGACGTAGCCCGAAGAATAGCCAAACTTAAGTGGCAGTGGGCAGGGCATATTGCTCGCAGAACGGATGGCCGATGGGGCCGGAAAGTTCTGGAGTGGCGACCGCGAACTGGAAGACGTCGCGTTGGAAGGCCTCTCACTAGGTGGACCGATGACCTGGTAAAGGTTGCGGGGATCCGCTGGATGCGAGACGCACGGGATCGGTCAATGTGGCGACACTTGGGGAGGCCTATGTCCAGCAGTGGACGTCTTTCGGCTGAAATGATGACGATGATGATGATGAATACGATACCCCTTGGTAAGACTGGTTGTCGGACTTTCGGGACGCTGATTACCTATAACGACTGTCAAAGATCTACAAATGACAGCCGGGAGCAACGTCTTTCTAAGGCCCGGAGGAAGCTTGGTATAAAATTATCGGTCACCGATCCACGGACCAACCTAGTCAAGCGCGGCTTAATGTGAAGATCGACCCGAGAGGCTATTATTATTTAGCCACGAGCTCCTCTGCAAAAGTCAATAGTTACTTATCTTTACGCTTGTTTCTACGTTGTATACAGCCGACCTTCTGTAAGGACTGTTTTTGCTAAGCAACTGTTCACATTAATTACTTTCAAGGACTCCTCATAAGCATCTGTGAAACTCAAGAAGCATGAATTAAATGTTATACCTACTTTGCAATTTAATTTCGTACGTGAGAGAAATGTGATAGGAGCCTTTTGCGTGTCAACGAAATTCTTGTTGGATTAGCGATCTTAGGGTTTATTCACACCGAAGTGGCAGCGGTCGGCAGCGCAGTTTCACTGTCAAGTCATTTTATGCTTTATCTTCATTAGGAAATGCATAGTATCGTTTGAATCACTCGGGCCGTGTGACGTCACGCGGCGCCGCGAGCGGCCGCGGGAACCTTCGTTCGCGCGGTCTAAAAGGTTTAAAAACCGCGCGGATTCCACGCGTTTCGTTTTTTATCAGAACGTTTTTCTTTTCGTTCTGACGTAAATGTGCGAGTCATTTATGCCTAACGACTTAAATATATTTGCCAATAAATGAGAAAATCTATAAAGTCATTATTTCAGCCGAAATACGTCAACTGACGGATGTTAGCCTCCCCTTATAGCCACAAGTACGCCTGCCTCCTACCCTACACTTGCTGCATCTAGTAGACTTCAGCTCGAAGCTTGGCTTGCCCTCATAACCTATTTATTACTCTTCATGATGTTAAAGATTCTGTATGCTTGCCTTATGAGTCTGCCGTATTTTTGACCCCTAGGCAAGCCACTACCAGCAAGCCTATAAAATTATCGCTCATTCGTCTACGTCCTGGACCTCAACGATGTGACCGACGGGTTATTCACACTGCATCCACAGGTTTTTATAAACAGACTAGTAACCCGCCCCTAGTTTCCACGGTGGCACTACCTAAACCTATCGTCACCAAAACAGCATCAATTTCATTGAAATCTGTTGGGTTGTTCCGGAGACTAGCGTGTACGAATATAGTTACACGTGATTTTTGTATGTACGAGTATACCGGGTGTAAACAGACCCTCCGCATATCTGTCAACCAAGCATTCTGTACATCAAACTAAGTAACTTTACGCAAAAATTATTGCTGGTTATCGACTTTTTTTTTGGGGTGAAAAATCACGTTTTACGGTAGGACTCGATGGAAAGCACTCATAGCATTGTGCTGATGAATGGATTGAATAGTAGGAGGGTCGTGGAGGTGAGTAAAGTAAAAATCTTACATAAAAAACATGTTTTAAAAAAAAAAAAACTTGTGAAAAAGTTGGAACTTTGACCCCCAATATCTCCGTAACTAGAAGGTTCCCAGGTATGGTCTAGAACAATAAAATTATCGCAGTGACGGGGAAAACAATTGCTTTTCGTTAATGTTAAGGGTCTATTTACTCCCTTTAGATAAACCTCTGTTTTCAGTCAATCTAACCCGATAACTCAAATGACAATATACTTTATGATGTTCTTAAAAGTCCATCTGTCATGTAAAAGCAGTGATAGCCTAGTGATGTGACCGTTGGACTGTTAAGTCAAAGGTCTCGAGTAAGAACCCAAGATAACTCTACCTTCGTAAAAAAAGTATTTATAACCCAAAAGAAATGTATCAGAGCCATTTACGGCGCTGGACCTCTCGATTCATGTAGACCTCTATTTAAAAAGTTGGGCTTACTTACTCTTACTAGCTTATACATTTTAGAAGTAGGGATGTTTGTTAAAAAACACCCAAACCTGTTCTCTAAAGTAACTGAAAATAAAAAGTTTCTCTCTAGAGATCCCACCAAACTGACTATAACAAGATGTAGAAGCACTCTCTTTCAAAACAATTGCTATAGTATGTCGGTCAAAATCTTCAATAAAATACCGAAACAGATCAGAGAACTTCCAATTAATTACTTCAAAATAAAACTTAAGAAATGGCTCTTTAATAACGTGTTTTATACAATTAATGACTTTTTGACATATAAACCCATTTGTAATGGTTAAGTAGCTTGTGTTCCTATTTTTATTTTGTTTTTTGATTTGTTATTTTATTTTTTTTTCTAATTTTATTACATTTTGTTAAATTTTTAACTAGTACTAGTACCTAAACCAAGAGTACATTGTGTTCGGTATTTTAATTTTAAGTTTGCATGCTGAAGGAAGTCAGCGAAATGTGTGAAACCTTTTATTTTATAAGACCATCATGTACCATATTTCATGCAAAATAAAGAATCTTGAATCTTGAATCTTGACACACCTGATTTTTCGGATGAAAAAAAAATAATTAAAAACCGTTTATTCGTAGTAACCTCCAATTACAAAAAAAATGTTACTTCTGCCAAACTGTAAAGCAGTTTGTTGGCAGATGTAGCTCCCATATACATGCAATATTACCTATATTTTTACGTAACTACTCGAAGGTACTTTTCATCAACAACAAGAATAAACATTAACTAGAACTAACATTAGCTGGATTCATATGTGTATTGTATCACTTGCTTAGGTGGAGGAAAACATCATGAGGAAACCAGACCAGCATGCCTGAGAGGTATTTCTCGACAGCAAGTCCACTTGGGTGGCATAAAAAATCTCACACCAGGTTAAGAACAAACCGGCCGTATTATGACGACAGGACGTGTCGACGGCGCGTTCGTGTTTTTTTTTGACATCAAGTTTTGGACCTTTTTTTGTTGAGTTAAAGTTGAAAGTTGAGTGTTGCGTGTTCTGTTTAGTATTTTTTAAGAGTATAGTTTGGAGTAGGCAGGCATTTTTTTTTGTTTCAGTACTTTTAGGATGTCCCGTATTTAATAATAAAGTCAAGATGGTGCGTATAGGCGTCGGGGGTCACATGCTGGCCCCCGGCCACCGAAGGCGCGGGCCAGTGGACGGCCGTCGTATGACGACAGGCCGTGTTTACGGCGCGTTCGTGTTCCACGCGCGCCTTAAGGAGATGTCAGCAACAAGGAAGGGGTCCGAGAGGGCCGATGTCTGCCAGGGCTGCGGGTCTGTTCGAAAGAGATACCGTGGCCCTGGAACACAAAGGGCAAAGAAGGAACATGGATGGGTTTAAGTCAGTACAAGTCTCACACTCCCTTCCGCTCCGCCCAGAGTGGAGGGGGTCATTTGATGATTACCCATCCGAAAAAAAAAAAAGGTTAGGAACAAACAACACGAAAAAGAAAGAAAAATCTGTCATATCAACAAATCTTTTAAACTTAACATAGTTTGCCAATTATTTCAGCTCTACAAGTATTCACTTATATAATATCAGTGAGCCTTTGTGATTGGTTGACCTATTTTCAACAGCCAAGCACGGTTGAGATGAGCTTTGACGATTGGCTGGAATCGAAGGCTTGAAAGGTCACCGTTTGCAGCTAGCAAACGTGGGCCTATAGCATATTTATAAGCATTGGAATGTGATCAACATCACCTCGGCTCATTGGCTTGTCATCAACCAGACTTCCACTCAACGGTTCTTAACGGCGAGGTTAAGATAGACGACCATACATAAAGGTATTCCATCATCGGCGCATTCACCTGTAATGCAAAATTAAAATTAAAATTTCAACAACCACAAAACAACAACAACAACAAATCAAGAACAACAATAAACAAACAAAAAATAACAACAAAACAACAACCAACAACAAACCAAGATTCGATTTTGTACCGAAACAAATTATTGTTACAAAATGTATGAATACAGGTTACGCGTTGTATTGTTCGATTGTAATGCTAGAATCTGAAATGTTACATTATGGTCCCGGCGAAGGAATTACGAGCCTTAAGAATCAAAACGGGCCGAAATAAACGAGGTGAACACATATTTATATATACATACCTATTAGCGCAATTATCAAGTGTGTATCCGTATGAAAACCAAGCGTGTTGCTGTTGTTTTAAACCAATTAGATTGCTGCGACTGTAGCTAAGTTAAGCATAAAATACTTAAGCCGGGCACGTGAATTAGGTGCTCTTGCGTTATCCAGGTATTACTCTATATCTGTGGAGGCGACACTCCACCGTATATTCGGTGACTACTGTATACTAAACAACACACAAAAAAACAACAACTACAAACAAATACAAACACAAAAATCAAAAAAATACATCATCATTCTCTTGTCGTTATCCCAATTCATTTTAGGTCGGCGCAGCATGTCTTCTTCGTTCATACTTCTCTATTACTCATCATCTCATCAGACACCTCCTTTCTTGCCATATCATTCTTTACACAATCCATCCATCGTTTCTTTGGTTTTCATACTTCCACATATTACAACAAATAAATAATGATATAAGATTTTAAACTTTCATGGTCACTAATATTATTATAACTAGAAGACGGGATATTTACCATGTTTATTGTTTTCTTTGAGTTCCCGATATTTCGGCGCTGTTGCAAGCACCATGATCACGGATAAACAGAAGTTATTGCGGGTGGGTGTTTATGAGCAGACAAATCGGTCTACCCTCTTCTTGTTCGTTTTTTGCACTCAGTACCGCTACCACAGTCACTCACTACTCGAAACTCAAAGAAAACAATAAACATGGTAAATATCCCGTCTTCTAGTTATAATAAATAAATAATTATTATGATTCTGATCCCAAACCGAAGACATGCCATTGTAATCCTTTGAAGTACTGAGCAGTTGATATACCTATGCGTTGACCTTCAGTAGACACAATGTGACATTTTCATTTGTCTGGTATTTCCATGTGATATTCCGCTTTCCGTTGGAGTTATGACAGAGTTTCATTTAAAGGTCGCACAGAGATTGTCAAGTAGGTAAAAGAAAAACATCATAACATCACTCCTGTAATCCCCGGAGGCTTAGGCAGAGGTGTACTTAGTACACCCACATTTCGTCGATTATGTTTTAAGTTCCACGTAATAGGGGGTGAGCCTATTGCCACTAACCGGGCACAAATCCAGACTCCGTGGCTGCTACTGAGAAATTTCTGATGGAAAAACCCAATAACAATTTGCCCGACCCGTGAATCGAAACCAAGACCTTTTACTCAGCAGTCGCGCTTGCGACTTTTTTGACCAATTTCCGAAAAAAATAAAGTGTATTTCTGAGACGGTAATCCGTTGCAGGCCTGTGGACGGTGAGTTATGGGCTAGCACGCCGTCCGTTCGTCTTATGACGACCGGCCGTGTCGACGGCGCGTTCGTGTTCCACGCGCGCGTCAACCTAGGCAAGCGCTGCTTAACCTGAAGATCGATCCGAGTGGCTTTTATTATTTTCGAGGAGCTCGTGGCTAAATAATAACAGGCGCTCGGGTCGATCTTTAGGTTAAGCCGTGCTTGCCTAGGTTGGTCTGTGGATGGGTGACCACCCATTACATGCCAAGTTTCCTTTGTGCCTCGGAAAGCACGTTAAGCCGTTGGTCCCAGGTGTCATTTGTAGATCTTTGACAGTCGTTAGGTAATCAGTGGCCCAAAAAGTCTGACAACCAGTCTTACCAAGGGGTACCGTATTACCCAGTACTAACTGGGTTGTGGAGGTCAGATAGGCAGTCGCTCCAAGTAACATACTGGTATTCAGCTGCAACCAGTTAGACTGGAAGCCGACGCCAACCAAGTGCAAAATGCACGAATATACATTACTACAGAACGTACTATCTGACGTGTATGCTAAGCGAGTCTGTCTTGTATCAATTCTGTGTATCAAACAAACGTTTCTCTGTACCATAGACAAACGGAAACCGTGCCTGTAATGTATCAAAGCTGTTCATTCCAAGAATTCAGAGACAATACTGTTTCAAATAGAGAACAATTCTCTAAGTATCCCGTTCGAAATTCGAACGCTGTCTCGTTGTAAATCCGCGATCATTTATTTTAAAAACAAATGAGTTCGCTTTCGAATTGTGTGCGCTCAATTGAGTGAGGTGAACTAGTGAATTTAATAGAATAGCACTGATGACGTTTGGGGTCGAAACGCTCGGGTCATGGGAACCGAGTGCGCGTCTCCTTTTAAAGATAATCTCTCGCTGACTGGTCGACACTTCGCTTGACCAGAAGGCTAGCTCTTTCTGAGGCCCAAGAATTAGCATTGCCATTCAACGTGGTAATACTGCCAGTCTTCTGGGCACGCTCCCGGATGACAGCGATGCGGAGGAGTACTTTGACGCCTAAGTGTCCTATTGTCCTTGTTGTATATAGTTATGTAGGTAACTACTAGTCCTGAGTTTTTATAAAACATAATGTATACATTAAAAACCTTTATGAATTGAATTTATTTATTGCATATACAGACTACAAATAGAACTAAAGTAATGATAAAAATAAGACTAATAGTAATTAAATATTAACAAAATCATAAACAAAAAAAAAAAAATCTTTTGTTATAATATTTGAATTATAACCACTGATTTTTGTAACTCAGTTGGAGTTTTTAAATAAACAAAATGAAGAAATATTCAATAAACCTCCGTTACAAAATAAAATCCTTTATGCCACTCCATTGCGTGGCACGGTATTGCCAAGTAATACACTTCGACTTAATAATGTTTTTTTTTTTTTTACAGCCAGTCTGGCAGAAAATCTCGTACATTTCCAACAGAGAACAGAGTAATAGATAGAATTAGATAAAGTGCTTGCATGCAGGTCATTAGGTAGCTAAACTATTGGACTGTGCAGTTTAGTGTTAGTTGGGGGCTGGATAAAGTTCTATCTTTTCTGCTGTGAAAGTTTTGCAGCGAATTGAGGAAAAAAGAAGAGTTTTGTATGTCTTGAAGGTCTAGTAAGGTACAAATGTCAGCTACTTGTGTGTAGGAGCGCTGATACAGCATTTTGTATTCGTCGTATACGCAGCGTTTGGCGACTTCAGTTCGCCCCTAACCGTCATTAGCTATAGACGTGCTTGCAACCTGAGTAACTATTCCATTGTAATATTTTGCAAGTAAATAAATATCAAAGTTCCGTCGCATTTAATTTCTCTCCGTACACACACACACTTAAAGACAATATATGCACGTACACAAAATGTGCATTAATCATCATCAGCCTAGACATCCACTGCTGGACTTAGGCCTCTTCAATCGCTCGCCAATTAACTTGATTCTCGGCAACTCTCATCCAGTTGCTACCAGCCACCCTGTGAAGATCGTCGCTCCACCAATCCTAAGAGCGTCCCATCTTACACTTGCCGATTTGCGGTCTACACTCTAGAACACCAACGGTCATCGGTTCTATGGCTTATATGGCCTGCCCATTGCTACTTCAGCTTACTTATTCTGTGAGCTTTCTCAACAACTCCAGTTTTATGTCGAATCACCTCGTTCCGTATGCGATCCCTCAGAAAATTCCATTCCATAGCTCGAATATCATTAAACCTCTGAGTTTCTCAAAATAACTCACCAATCCAATTTGTTCCAAAGCACATCAAAATAAAACTGGCTGGTACATAACAGGATACCATAAAATATTTACTGTTTACCCATCACCCAGTGACCCTGGGACGAGGTCCATATTGAAGGAGGATACCCATAGACATTACTGCAGGATTTGAACACCTCATAAAAATTGATGAGGGCACCGACCAACAGATGGATGGTCTAAGTTATGAGCGATTGTTATTTTTATTTTCGCGATTTTTTGTCCCAATAATTTCAGTAGGTAGGTGATGTGAGTTTGTAAAACAAAATTTATAAAAGGTCAGTGGGATAACCGGGAGGAAGTTTTAAAATTGCACCAGTTAGAGAAAAGTTGAATAGAAATCGTCTGTCTTGGTATGGGCATGTGATGAGAAGGGACAAATCGCAAATCGCGTGTCTAAATTAGTGACGAATATAAATGTTGATGGATGGAGAGGGAGAGGAAGACCAAAGAAATGATGGATGGATGTTGTGAGGAATGATATTAAAGAAAAAGTAGTAAATGATAGCGTAACGGTTGACAGAGAAGAATAGAAGAAGAAAACGTGTTGCGCAGACCCCAAGTAGTATAGGACAAAAGTAGGAAGATGATGGAATAATCTGGAAAATTTGTCCTTTAAATCTGTAAAAAACGGTGAAATTGTAATAACTTAGCAATACCCATATTGCTAAGTTATTACAATTTCACCGTTTTTAGTAGTTGAATCTCAAAGATAGCATTTAAACATATTTTATTAGGACAAAAAGAATCGCTGCTGTTCAAAATAAAACATAATTATATTCTTTCCTCACACTGTACTCTTGGGTGGTGGGTATTTTTTTTTTTTTTAAACTTTGCCCTACACCAGGAATTTCTCCTGTATCGTGGGTGCGTTTACAAACATTTATACTCACATACACATACAGCCAGACCCGGAACAACTACCTGTAGGCCATACAAATATTTGTTCCGTGCGGGGATTGAACCCGCGACACGCAATGCAGCAGTCAATCGCTCAGCCACTGCGCCAACCGTGCCGTCAGTTTCCCTGACCTTTGATTTTCATAAATAAAACTACCCCAAAAACCCTATTTTTATTAGTTCAACCTTCCGTATGTTCTAATACAATATGTAAATCTCCTACAGAACATACTGGTCCAACCCTGCCATTCTTTTATCACTTAAGCCATCAGTACCACGAATTACCTTCACAGGAATTACGACAGGCTATTGGAAAATCTCTTTTTTCGACCCTCTAATAGTTGAATTAAAATTTATCAGGGATTTAGTGGAATACAGGGTGACTGGTGAAACTAAGAACTCGTTGAAGTTGAAAAATATGGATATAAATGTTTGACAAAATTATAATAATTATAGCTCGTGCATGGTCAATCTGTAGGTTAAGCCGCGCTTGCCTAGTTGGTGGATGGGTGACCAGCCATTGCCAAGTTTCCTCCTTGCCTCGGAAAGTAGGTTAAGCCGTTGGTCCTGGCTGCCATTTTAGGTCTTTAACAGTTACAGGGAACACCCAACAATGTTGGGGTCGGCTTCCAATCTGACCGGATGCAGCTGAATACCAGTATTTTACATGTAGCGGCTGCCTATCGGACTTTCACAGCCCGACCAACCCAGTCATACTGGGTAATACGAAATCCCTTGGTAAGACTGGTTGACACAAAGATCTACAAATGACAACTGGGACCAACGGCTTAACGTGCTTTCCGAGGTACGGAGGAAACTCGGTATGTTACGGGTGGTCGGTCATCCATCCACGGACCAACCTAGGCAAGCGTGGCTTAACCTGAAGATCAACCTGAGTGACTATTATTATTTAGCTACGAGCTTCTTCCTTTTATAATTTGAGTATATCCCTCGTTTACCCAGCCATACTGTTACGTTGTCCGACGATTAAGCCAATAGGATTTCTTTAAGAATTTCGATACAGATACCGCCATCTTTTCCAATAGGATTAAGGGAAAGATAGCATTATTGTAATCTTTTTTGTGGTCGAAGAAAGGTATGACCTTGAACATTTAAGGGATAAATGGATGTTGATCGAATTGGTTGGCCTTTCTTTTTAATGATTGATCCTTGTTTTGATTGTTGGATTTATCGTAGGTGAATTTGATCTTTTAAGGCCAATTTCACTTTTAAAACTGAATGCGATCTACACTACTAAGCCAAGTTCAGGATTTTTCGCGTATTAAGGAAACATCTGTGCCAGTATTCTAGATCCAGGCTTGGGCTAAGTTGGGCTGGGCGTTGATGAGTCATTCAGTGTGTCAGGACTATTCTATACCAATTTTAAAAAGAGTTAAAGTACGTAAGTTTGGATGCATGAGGTGATCTCCGAAACTATTCATCTTTTTTTAAATATTTCACTGATGGAAAACTTCATAACATAGCATAGCATAATCAGCCTATTAATGTTCCCTCTGCTGGGACGCATGCCTCCTCTCTATGAGAGGGATTGGGCTATAATCCACCACGCGGGCCCAGTGCGGGTTGGTACATGTCACATGTCTTCGAATTTTTGGTTCTAGGACATGCCGGTTTCCTCACGATGTTTTCCTTCACCGTTTTGAGAGCATTAGTGATGAAATTAGATGCCGTCTATAAATGACTTGGCTTTCCAAGTCAGAGGCCTATGGGTGGCATAAAATCTCGACACCACTGGTTAGGCACTAACCACACGACAAAGAAAAAGACAAAGTGTCAGCCGATATACTTTTTCGACGGGGACGAAATCGTAGGCAGAAACTAGTTAGTTATATTTTAAGTAGTTAGTATAATAATAGTAACTATATTTCTTGTGTAAAACAATGGTTACACCTGCTGTCCTGTATGGATCAGAATGTTGGCCCACAAAAGGGATGAACAAAAGGCATTTGCATGTGGAGGAGATGAGAATATTAAGGGGGATGTGTGGTGTTACGCGAATGGATAAAATAAGAAATGGGTATATACGAGGAAGTCTGAAAGTGGCGCCGGTGACTGAAAAGTTGTGTGGTATGGGCATGTGATGCGGAGGAATGAGGAAAATGTTGTGAGGAAAGTTTTGAGTATAAATGTGGTTTGGTATATGAATAGAGGAAGACCAAAGAAACGATGGATGGACTGTGTAACGAATGATATGGCAAGAAAGGAGGTGACTGCTGAGATGACGAGTAATAGAGAAGTATGGAAGAAGAAGACATGCTGCGCCGACCCCAAATGAATTGGGATAAGGGCCAGAGAATGATGAACTATATTTCTTGTTTATACATTATTTTAAAATATATAATCTTTTACTAACCCACTCGCACTACGCTTTCGTCGTAAAGAGGTCTCCATACGATACCTAGAAACTTATTACGTTAGTACGGTGCACTCATACTAATATCTTGAACGTCGTTGGTGACATTAGGTAAGAGCTTGCTAGATGTGTCACCTACTTACGAGTTAGGTTAAAGTAAATACATGTATTTATGTGTAAAATTCTGCTTTTTGACTTTAATTTAATTCTGTTTTTTGATTTAGCTTTGCTGTTGAGTATTAATTTACATTTATGAATGATCGTTAAAAATATTTTTAGTATACAGGGTGTTAAAATACCCTCAACGAAGCCGAAAGGCACTTGTTTTCCCCATCATTACGATATTTTTTTGTTCTGGACCATACCTGGGAACCTTCTAGTTACGGAGATATTAGGGGTCAACTTTAAGCTTTTTCCCAACTTTATTTTTATATACGTGTTTTTATTGTTAGATTTTTCAAAAAAAAAACGTCAAAAGCATTTATTTCAATTAGGCCATCACAGGCACTTTTGAACGTCAAAAAAAAAACAAAAAGAAGCGAAGCTACAGTCACAGTCACAAGAGATAATAACTTGAGAAAGTACTGTAGTTGCACATTCCAAAGTGTAGATCTCTATGGAGAAGAATGGGCAAGAAAATCCATGGACACTCTTTTAAATCAAAATATTTTAACAAAATCTTAGTTACATCATTCATACATATATTTGAGAACGATGTAGAAAGACTTGCACTTTTACTTTAAACATCTCCACGACCCCCGTTGTATTAAATCCATTCATTAGCACAATGTTTTGAGTGCGTTACATTGAGTCCTACCGTAAAAATGCAGTACAAATGTCATTTGGACCATCTTTCTTACGAGGAGTCTTTGCATAGATTCGGCTTAATATCCCTACAATCCAGGCGGCGGCTACTCCAAGCTATGATGCTTCATGGACTGGTTCACAATAAGTTTGACTGCTCTGATCTAGTCAATGACTTATCGTATGTCGTGCCAAGAACGATAATAAGGCGAGAGGTGCGTGATTACCCGACTTTTGCCACGACTATGAGTCGTACAAATGCGGGTGAGCGGGCGCCCCTCCATAGACTAATTAAAAATTATAATGTTCACTTCGATAAAGTTGATATATTTGCCTTAAAACACAATGAATTCAAAAAAAGCATTGTTAAAATACTAAAATAACATCATTATGTCACTTATGTATTTGATAAGATTAGATAAGACTAGTATTAGCCTCAACACTCTCTCTGCATGTACAGTAGACCTCAAAAGTGCAGCACCATGCTAAAGATTACATTGCTATGAACTGTGCGAGCGCGATACAGCAGTGTGTGTGCGTGTGCGTGTATGAGTGATGTCTCAACATTCTACACATAACACACACTAATGAACTGTCGTCACACTACGCGAAATAGCATTATATTTCTGTTGCATTTAGAATACACATCATAGTGATGACCTGTTCTTACCATTGCATTGTTAAAATTCGCGTAGTATTAACATGAGTTGGTAGCTGTTTGGGCTGAGCATGGGTTCACGATCAATGAAGTCCAAGTTCGAATCCATGTTATTACAATGTGTGGCTGTTTTTTGTTTCTTTGAAACCTTAATTATATTTGTATTTTAAGCAGAAAGTCGTTAGGTATTTATGTTTATTTATGATATAGTTATGCTTATTATTTATTTTTTATAAGAAGTTAAATATTAGATAGTTATTGTATTATTATTTAACCTCATTAGTTGATTTTTATTTTGTTTTCGGTGTTGGAAGGTGGAAATAAAAAAATCATGCTGAGTGATAACAAAAATGTTTATTCGTTTTATTTATTTATAAAATTAACAAACTTTTATGAGAATGTGACGTCACATTCCTATCTAGGCAAAAAAAAGTTCTCTTATCACCGTTCATAAGATTTTTTGTTGTATACCCACTTAGTCAATTCATAATAAGAATAACATAACACGGAAAGGATATTCTAATAACACAAATATAATTGTTGATACCCGCTTATTATAGGTATCAGTATTCAGCAGAGTTAATTGAATACTATGAGTATGAGTATAATATATGAGTTAGACTTTATGAACGTGTTTTTTTAATGTAACGTCACATTGAATGTATTGAGGTTATAGCTTAAGTGTTCATTTTCTTGACGAAAAGAATATTGAAACTAAACCCCAATTTAAGATCATTAAATTTAAAATTTATTTCTTAATTTTTTATTTTTTTATTTACGGTTATGTTAATATTACTAAATATTTAGTTACCCGGTCTACTTATTAAGTATTATTATTTTTTCGCCATAAATTACTTTTGGCAAGACTTGAAAGTTTTCTCGTCAGAAAATACAGTCACCTCCCAGTTAAAATGTAAATAATCTCGAGCAAAACGTAGTCTTTCCTCCCTGTGTTTTTGTGTCAAAAATGGTTTTTAGCTGGCTTCCGATGATGTAAACCTTCAGCATGGAATGCATGGCGAACAGTCTGTAATGTAGTATCCAATTGCTCTGCAAACATTATAGTTGGAATGAAACCATTTGTTTCATATTCTTCCACCATAAAACGTCGCTGAGTCGAGTTAATAAGCGGCGGCCTTTCACTTCTTAGACGATTCTTCAGACTACCTTCTTCCTCAAACCTCTTTACCCAACGGCTAACAGAATTTCTAAAAAAAAACAAAATATGATTACACACTTGCAACTAGCAATTTATTTAATAATAAGAAAATCACACACCACAACTATCATCATAATAATTATAATTTTTAAAAATAACTTACACATTTTAAGCCAGTTTCAGTTGAAATTTGAGAAATATTAAGCCCATTTTTACGCAAAGTGACAATATTTGCCCTGTCATCTGACTAATATTAGCTTGCATCTTGAATAAAGACAATCAAACAATACGCTAATCGTAATAATAACACAAACGCTCGAAACAAAGTTCACCAACTAACAACGTCATAACTAACTACTTTGTTCAATCCAGAAGTTTATTTTGTTTCACATTCACCCTCATCTTTTTTGTTAATAATAAGTTCCAACTAATATTTAGAAAAACATATCTCATCGGGTCTAACGTATCATTTATAATTAAAACACAAAAAGAGTAATGTCACTTGGGTTCGAACGCAGAGTATACAGTGCGAGACATTTTATCTATAGCGTTAACCGCTAAGCCAGATAGACACATAATTGTTTGTTTGAAATTAAATATCACTAACTTAATACTCCGTCGCGACATGACAGGCTTGTCACTAAGGCAAATGATCATTATATCGCACTCTTTCTGACTAGATAATTATGAAAGAGAGCGATACACGAGATCGTGTATGTGTGCAAAATATTTGTTATGGAAAAAGGTCGTAAGTGCGACTTGTTTTGATGCGATCGTTTTGTGAAACTGCTACTGCACTTATGGTCTCTACTGTACCAACTAAATCTTTCTTAGTAATATGTGGAAATGTCGTGAATTGTACGTTAGCCTATTTTTATATTAGTTGTAAGACACAATGTACAATTGTTTGTTTCCCTAATAAAATAAAATAAAATAAAATAAAATAAAACGTGATTTTTCACCCCAACAAAAAAAGTCGTTTCCCAGCAATATTTTTTGCGTAAAGTTACTTAGTTTGACGTACAGAATGCTTGGTTGACGGCTTCGTGAAAGATCCGTTTACACCGTGTATTGTTTGGTGCGGTACGGAACCCTGTGTGTGCGAGTCCGACTCACACTTGGCCGGTTTTTAAGGACTATTTGGGAACTTTTTAGTCTGTTGTTTGTAACAACAACGCCTCTATGTAACTGCCGTTGACGGCACGGGTGGCGCAATGGCTGAGCGATTGACTAGTGCGCTCCGTGTCGCGGGTTCGATTTCCGCACGGAACAAATATTTGTATGGCCTACAGGTAGTTGTTCCGGGTCTGGCTGTTTGTGTATGTGAATTTAAATGTTTGTGCACCCACGATACAGGTGAAATTCCTAGTGTGGACCAAGTTTAAAAAAAATAAAAAACGTTGTAATAATTCCCTAGACTAGATGGGCTTCATAACAAAGAATTTTATTACTACCTGGTACTTTTCTTCCATTGGGTGCTTTTCATAGCTTTTTAATTACATCACAGATTCCTCTCATCTCAAAAGATGTCCTCTTAACGAGCATTCAACTGGGACAGTTAATTAGCAGCATCATTATAAGATGCTTAAAGCTTTTCGCTTGACGAAAGTAATAAGTAGCCTGTATGGTACGAGCTTTTTTTTTTGACATCAAAATTTGGACCTTTTATGTTGAGTTAAAGTTGAAAGTTGAGTGTTGCGTGTTCTGTTTAGTATTTTTTTTGGAGTATAATTTGCAGTAATAAAGTTTTTAATAATAAAGTCAAGATGGTGCGTACAGGCGTCGGGGGTCACATGCTGGCCCCCGGACACCGAAGGCGCGGGCCAGTGGACGGCCGTCGTATGACGACAGGCCGTGTTTACGGCGCGTTCGTGTTCCACGCGCGCCTCAAGGAGATGTCAGCAACAAGGAAGGGGTCCGAGAGGGCCGATGTCTGCCAGGGTTGCGGGACTGTTCGAAAGAGATACCGTGGCCCTGGAACACAAACAGCAAAGAAGGAACATGGATGGGTTTTAGTCAGTAGAAGTCTGACACTCCCTTCCGCTCCGCCCAGAGCGGGGAGGGAGCGGGGGGGGTCATTTGATGATTTCCCAACGGAAAAAAAAAGACTGTTCGAACTTTTTCTTAAACTCAATGCGCTATATTCCGGTCCAGAACATTTATTTATTATTTTGGCAGCGCCTTTAAACATCAAAAGCACAAATATATCGCAAATTCTTTCATAAATATTCTTCACATAAATACGATTGCGTGTTATCACTCCATTGAAAAGCGTCTGTAATACATTTTGGGCGATATAATCGGACTGTATTTTACTCGCTGTTTGACAACACATGCCATCACGGCCTTGGCATTCATTTGTCAATCAATTTGTCAACGAATAGGGGTGTGTGTTGTCTGTTTTTTATTTAAATCTTCTTTATTTTTTATTTTATTTATTTATTATGAGCACATCAAGTGTCCCACTGCAGGGCAAGGCCTTCCTTCCCTCTTTTAATTTTTTTTTTGTCTTTGGCTATTTAGGCCCAATCCTTTTGACAAGAGTCCAGCTCGTCACGCCATCTCCTTCTGGGCCTACCGCGTCACTGGGTTCTGTTGTTCGGAACCCAATCTTTTGCCACTTTGGCTCAATTTTGATGTGACATGCGGCAGATGTGGCCTGCCCAGTTCCATTTTAATTTGGCGGCTGTGTTGCAAACGTCTACTATTTGGGTATTGGATCGAAGTATACTGTTTTTCTTTTGCAATACTCAAATAAAACACAATACAAATAATGAATGAAGTAGGAAGCAAGATGTAGTGGCAAAGATAATAAAGTATATGATTAGATGGTTTGGTCATTTATTTATTTGGATTTTCAGGATTTATTCCGTTAGGCTTGTACATAATGTGGGCAGAAGATGGGTTTCGTGCAATGAAAACACACTGGGTGCGATACACTGTTTCTATTAAGCTAATAAATTATTTGAAATTACAATTTAACACAATAAAACGGTTCACAATGAATCAGGTACAGCTCCGGGACGCCTCAACTCCGCTGTAACACTCAATGTCGTCCTCGCCGCAACCTGTAAATATCACGACTCTGTAGAAGCACGCTGTGGTGTGGGTAGGCTGGTAAGTAGGTCGCTTGATGTCACCACTTTCGTGCTTGTGATTCATTTTATGTCCGTACCAATGAACGGATCTGACATATATTTAAAGTATGTCAAGAAGGTAGCAGTGGGCATTCTATAGTTTTTGCGAACCATCATGGGAAAAAGGTCTTGCATCTGATAATATGATAGTTTTTTTAACACTTTCTTCATACCAATCATAAGAAGCTATCATCATCATCATCACTTCAGCCGAAAGACGTCCACTGCTGGACATAGGCCTCCCCCTAGTATCGACACATTGACCGGTCCCGTGCGTCTCGCATCCATCGCATCCCTGCAACCTTTACCAGGTCATCGGTCTACCTAGTGGGAGGCCTTCCAACGCAACGTCTTCTGGTTCGCGGTTACCACTTCAGAACTTTCCGGCACCATCAGCCATCCGTTCTGTAAGCAATCTGCCCTGCCCACTGCCACTTAAGTTTGGCAATTCTTCGGGATACGTTGGTAACCTTGGTTCTCTTGCGGATGTCTTAATTTCTGATTCGATCACCCAAGGAAACTCCATTGCCCTTTGAGTGACTGTAAGCCTTCTGATGAGACCCATTGTGAACAACCACGTTTAAGAAGTTATACCGATACCTAATCAAGAAAAAAAATACTTCAACTTTTATTCACGCCCAGGTCCCAAAATTACCAAAGAGCCAACTAAATAAACAAGGATTTATCTCCTAGCATAGCTCTTTCCATTGCCCTTTGAGTGACTGTAAGCCTTCTGATGAGACCCATTGTGAGCGACCACGTTTAAGAAGCTATACTGATCCCTAATCAAGAAAAAAAAAATACTTCAACTTTTATTCACGCCCAGGTCCGAAAATTACCAAATAGCTAACTAAATAAACAAGGATTTATAGCCTGTCTAAATGTAAAGGTAAGTAAAATTTATATACAGGGTGGAGGGACGTCCATGCAAAAACGGTTACCACGTATTGAGTTCAACATTCCGGACCGCCCCGCACATTAAAAACTTTTATCATAAAGGAGATGTTCTAGAAATGTATGGAGCCTGGGCCAGCACTATGTACACTATATGTAAATATCGCTATAAAATACAGTAACCGTTTTTTATTGTTAATTTTCTTTAATTTCACTTCGTTACAATGTACGTTCAAATTCAATTGGTCAAGGAGATCAACACGACATAAAATTAAACAAAAAAATCTCTTGGCTTTTGCACTTTTTTAGAAAACAGCAGATTTTTTTTTAAAATTACCTATGATAAATTTCCATGCTCAGAATGATGTACTGAATACATGGTAACCGTATGTGCATTGATGTCCCTTCCACCCTGTATTGTGGTTTTAAAACGCCACCTAGCATGGGTGCTTTCAGTCTAAAAGCTTCGATGGGTGCTGCCTAACTCAATTGAAATCCTGCCCTATGAGTATGTAGTTCTACATTACCCTATATTGTCTGTGGTAGTAACGTAATCCTTTGAGTAACTGATGCAAGGCAGCAATTTAGAGTATATGCTCCAAATATGTAAGCTTTTAGAGGGAAATTACCAAAATACCAAGTAAGGCATTCAAACCGAATATTGGAAGTGGCTTTCGTAGTGAACATTCTGGCTTGCTTGCGGGTTACTATGAATATGACAAAACATGACGCTTGTAATCCCTCAAGGGTAAGGTAGAGGTGTAGTTGTGTTCAAGTCCCATACATAGTCTCTTTGACCTGTAGATAAATGTTATTCTTGCATGCAAGATGACTGCATTTGAAAGGATCTCATCTTCTTCTTTATCGTGTGGTTAGTACGAAACCTGGTGTCAGAGTTTTTATGCCGCCCATGGGCCTCTGACTTGGCTTTACATGCCGTTGAGAAATATCTCTCAAGCATGCTGGTTTGGTTGCCTCACAATGTTTTCCTTCACCAAAGCAATTGATAATTATACAATACGCACATTAATCCGAAAAATCAGAGGTGTATGTCTTGGGTTCAAACTCGAGACTTATGACTTGGCAGCCCGACGGTCACACCACTAGGCTGTCACTGCTATTATATTATGTCGGATCCGGTCGTTAGTACGGACATAATACGGGCAATGGTGACATGACGCGACCTACTTACCAGTCTACCTACACCACAGCGTGTTTCTACAGAGCCCTGATGTTCAGCTGGAGGCGAGGGTGACATTCAATATCTGATCGAAGCGGAGCAGAGACGTCTTGGTACTGTACCCGATTCATTGCGCCCCGTGTTATTGTGTTAAGTTGTAATCTCAAGTAATTTGTTAGTTTGCTAGAAACAGTGTATCGCACCCAGTGTGTTTTCATAGCACGAAACCCATCGTCTGACCACATGACGTGCAAGCCTCACGGAATAAATCCTGACATATCGGATATATAAAATATAATTAGTTTAGATGCAAGACACAAGAAATAATTCATATCTTCCATTGAATGAGATCATAATGCTTCGGTTTATTTAAAGAAAAAAACTGAAAGAAATCAAGCGACAATATACACTCTATTGGGAACCAATAGAGCTTGTTTTGTTAGTTTTTTATTGCAACTCAAGATTTCTCGCGTTGTTCTCAACCCTACAGTTATTTTCCTTTTTTATTTACAATCTCGTCATTCCATTTGTATCGGCAACCGGTACTCTTCAGCATTTGTGCTGAAAAATAAATAAGAATAAGAATAATTTATTTAAAAAAGTATTACAAAAAGTGTACATTTAGGCGCAGTAGTATTATTTCTCATACAATGGTCTAATTAGTACTTCTAAGTAAACTATAACTAAAATATATCCAACAGTTGCAAGTAATAATAGTTCAGTTCAGATGTCAGCGACCTGTCCGATTTAGGTTTATTTAAACCTGTATTTCAGGCCATCACTTTACCTAGTGCAATTTAATTAGGACAGTAATATTATAAGATTAAATTAATCTATTAACAATTATAACTATGCATCAAGTTGGTATAAAAGAAAAACACTAAAACTTGCTTAAGAGGAGCTCGTGGCTAAATAATAATAGCCGCTCGGATCCATCTTTAGGTTAAGCCGTGCTTGCCTGGTTGGTCTTTGGATGGGACCACCCATTACATACCGAGTTTCCTCCGTGCCTCGGAAAGTACGTTAAGCCGTTGGTCCCGGCTGTCATTTGTAGATCTTTGACAGTCGTTACAGGTAGTTAGTGGCCCAAAAAGTCTGACAACTAGTCTTACCAAGGGGTATCGTATTACCCAGTACTGGGTTGTGGGGGTCTGATAGGCAGTCGCTCCATGTAAAATACTGGTATTGAGCTGCATCCGGTGAGACTGGAAGCCGACCCCAACATAGTTGGGAAAAGGCTAGGCAGATGATGACTAAAACTAGCTCAAATAAATATGTACTTGCAAATAGATACGAGGGGATAACATAATCAAACCACAACTTCAAGAGGTTTTTTTGAGTAGTAAGTAAATGCAAAGAATCAAGAATTTTGTGATACAAATGGTGTTCGATTCAAAAAATAATGGGAAATTCCCATCAATTTAACAATAATGTCCCAATAGATAGATAAAATAATATGAATTTCTCATTAAATACAAAATAGATATCAAAATAATTATAATATAATCAATGTTTATAACCCTGAAATCCAATTCCGCTATCGTATTTAAATATTTAATTTGTAATCGAGCAAATAAATTGGAACGAATTCCGTTACTTGTGGGATGCATTAATTTTTGCGTCGGAATTCGATTTATTAAATTGAACACATCGAATTGATGTTTTGAATTGAATTAACTGGATGCGAGACGTACGGGATCGGTCAATGTGGCGACACTTGGGGGAGGCCTATGTCCAACAGTGGACGTCTTTCGGCTGAAATGGTGATGAATGATGATAAGGATGACGATTAGATGTAGACATAAAAAAAATATTGTTGTAAAGTCAACCAAGGGTTATCGTATAACCTGGTACTGACTGGGTTGTGGAGTTCCTCGCTCCATGTGAAATACTGGTATTCAGCTGCATTCGGTTAGACTGAAAGCCAATCCCAACACAGTTGGGAAAAGGTTAGGCAGCTTGTTTCGACTTCCTCGTTGGTTTAGTAGTCGCAAGCGACCGCTGAGCATGAGGTACTGGGTTCGATTCCCAGGTCGGGCAAAGTGTTATTAGGTTTTCTATAAGGAATTTTTCTGTAGAAGACATGTAGTCTGTATTACCCCGTTTGATGGCTATAACACTTTGCCCGACCCGGTAATGGAACCCAGGACCTCATGCTAAGTGGTCGCGCTTGCGACCAATATACCAACGAAGCAGTCTGAGAGCAGTCAGTCGTTTGAGAGCAATGGTAATTAAATATACCTGAGCAGAACCTAGCCCTAAATACTCACTTTCCGTTACTTTAATAAGTCTATCGCGCTCGGCTGCTTGCAGCGTATTGAGCGAAATGCATGGATAAATAAAATATAATACTGTGCGTAAAGATTCATCGTGTCAAACAGGTTCTAATATCATGCGTCCGTGCCATTTATCTATCATTTTTTTTGTTTTGTTTTGCACTTTTACTTTTTCATTATTTCGTAGTTTATTTAGTAATAATTTACTGTGTGTTTATTTATTTTTGTACACACCACATAAAACACAACACATAAAACTCTTTTACATCTGTGACCTCTCTAATCCAAGTCCAGTTGAAAACCAGCGTCAGGCAATAGTTGCCCGGCATTTTACTGAACTGGTCCTATTTTTTGTTTAGTTTTAAGTTTTTTTTTTTTTCTTGTATTATTTTTGTTTTATATTGTGTGCACTTGTGGCATGTGCTAAATAAAAGTATTTTCTTTCTTCTTTCTTTCTTTACTTAACTAAATAATAATATTTTACACTTACATAACATCCCCAAAAACTTTACACCAGCTCAAGATCTCCCCTCACATAATACCGTTTCGGGGTCACCTTGAGTTTACGTCGTGACAAACAAGTCTAATTTATCTGAATGTCTGTCCTTGCCCGATATTTTGTATGCTGTATTATTTTTACAGCTGAACCATGCTATTCTGTTCGTCACTCAAATAAAATTGCTTTGTTTTTCTCAGGGTTTTGTCTTTATTTCAGGTACCTAAGTATATCGACGTTGTTATCCCTGTTATGCAACAGTTTCATAAACATCATCATCTGCCTAGCCTTTTCCTAACTACGTTGGGTCGTGTCTACTCGACCCGCTTAGACTCGACCCGAAGAATAATACGTGATGATGATTTACTACCAATTCAGTGCCATTTGTACGATGAGGCAAAGTGATATTTTAATTCTAAATAACATAATATACATAGAATATTTTGTTATGATGCATAATTTATCCTGGTAGTAGTGATTTCGTTTACAAAAATTAGCTTCATAAAGATAACCTCTACCTCGCTTAACCGGTTTTCTGGATATAAATTTAGTCAATCATTTTTTTTTAGTACCTATTTGTTAACCTTATAATTATAATCACGTATAAAGACTGATTCAATATATACCACCGTGCCACTAGCAATAAGATTGTAATGATAATTAACAATAAACTGTAATTGTTACAACAAAGTACAAAGCGTATTCTATATCTACTATAAAAAGGGTAAGTGCTTAATAGTTTAATGAATGATTTATTTAAATATTACACTCTGCAAGCGTTAAATTGTCACTTTTCTGCCTGACTATACATCGACCTTTTTACGCCTATCAAAACAGAAATATCCAGGTATTATTCTTCGGGTCGAGTCTAAGCGGGTCGAGTGTTCACGGACCCACTACGTTGCGGTTGGTTTCTAGTCTAACCGGATGCAGATTAATACCAGTATTATACATGGAGCGATTTTTCTATCTGACCTCCACAACCCAGTTAGTACTAGTTAATGCCATACTTAGTAAGACTGGTTTTCAGACTTTCGGGCCACTGACTACCTGTAACGACTGTCAAAGATCTATAAATGACAGCTGGAACTTACAACTTACCGTGCTTTCTGAGGCACGGAGGAAACTTGGTATGTAATGGGTGGTCACCCATCTATGGACCCACCTAGGCACTAGCACGGCTTAAGTAAAGATTGACCCAAGCGGCTGTTATTATTTAGCCACAAGCTCCTCTATATAACAAACAGATTTGAAGGTAAATCAAAGCTTTTAAAAACTAATAAAAACCCCGTTATACGTTTCTTATAACATGACTACGAAGGTTTCACACCGTCAGACAACTGGCTTTGGAAATAAATCTCTACTAATTACGACGGCTTCTCGAGGTGCTTATCCTTTACGACAGCGCTTCACATGGGTTCCAACGTTGGGGCCAATGCCGCTCGTCCAACATTTAGGTCCAGGAAATCCGGTAGGCCAACTATGATGCTCGCTGACCAGAAGCATTTGCCTGTAATGTTACAAATGCGTATACTGAGGATGTCCAACACGCTCGTGGAGACCAACCCCAGTATAGAATGGAATATGGTAATGTTAGACTGTTTGCGGTTCTGTGAAAAGATAGAGCGATAGGATTTATTTAATTTTGTATCATTTGAGTCGTCGTTACAGCTTAGTCAGCGGGCCTTAAGTCTGACAACCAGTCATACCAAGGGTTATCTTATTACCCAGTACTAACTGGTTACTACTGGGTTGCGGAGGTCAGATAGGCTTAGGCAGCCGCTCCATGTAAAATACTGGTTTTCAGCTGCATCCGGTTGGACTGGAAGCCGACCACAACATAGTTGGGAAAAAGCTAGGCAAACGATGATTAATGGCTAGTTGTACTAAATATAATAAAAACAGTTCTTATTCGAGCATTACATTAGTGAGTTTGGAGAGAGTAGTGCAATTTGAAACATTAGAGTTTTATTGTATGGAAGAATTTGTTAGCATTTGTCAAAATTTATAACATCAATATGCAGGCGACCACAGATAAATGTTCTACAGCTAGTGAGGCAGTATTGATTGCTCAAAATTGATTCTCGAAAAGGCGTTTTTCCGCGGAGACAGTGCCTTAAAGCGATTTTCACACATATTGGCTGAACGGCATTGGAGCCAACATTGGGATCAACATGAGAAGCTAGCCAGTTAGTCTGACATCTTGGCTTCACGCCAAGAATGGAAAAACGTTTGTCACTTCAGGTAATAGTCGTTGAGACAACAGCCTAATATATCTAGGATACGGAGGACTGCGTTATCAACGATTTACGATCCTCACCTGATGTTATCGGTTAATAGGTTAATTTTAGGAGATTGGAAAAGAATTTCTGTTGGCAATTTATCGAATGTTATTTTGTTACAGGATAGATGACAGCTGGCAAATTCTCTCGTAATTAAAGAGAATATTAGAAAAATAGTTTCTAACATTGCCTCCATGTTCTACCTGTGTGTGTCAGAAATACACTTTTTCGCAAAAAAAACAGCCAACTTCCAAAAACAAAGGTGTTTAGTGTTATTTTTTTTTTGGATGTCGGTTGTTTTTTTTGAATTTTTATTTAATTTTATCCTTTTAAGTTGAAGATAATATTGTAATTAGAAGCTATTAATAGATCATCAACATAGACGAAGTAAAAAAAAACATATTTGTAAAACAGAAATCGGTACGGAAGTGATATTTATGTGTTTATTTCTGTCCATCTCAAAATTGTCTTCAAAAATTGCTTATTCCTCGATACCTAAAGCTAAAATAAGTTCAATCGGTTTGGATTTTACGTATAAAACAGATCCATTCCCCATATCTCCTACATAGTTAATAAAACAAGCGCCAACACCCTCCCAGATTGCGACACTGAGTATTGAGAGAGTGTGTTAAATCCTTTATTGTCTTGGCTTACTGCCAGCGTTGTAAGACGTTAATATCCGTTTCCACTAAAACTAGGACTCACTTACGTGAGCGGTTTTGCCATACCTATTATTAAAATCAAATAAAGGATGTAACAGTACCCTTAACAAAGCCAATAGGCACTTGTTCTCCTCGTCACTGCGATATTTTTTTTTTGACCAGACCATAATTATCTGGGAACTTTCTAGTTACGGAGACATTGGCTGTCAAAGTTCCGACTTTTCCACTAGTTTTTTTTTTTTTTTATAAACAAGTTTTTAGTATTATACCTTTACTTTAAATACTTTCACAACCCCGTACTATTCAATGCAGCCATCAGCACAAGGTTTTGAGCGCCTTACATTGAGTCCTACCGTAAACCAAGATTTTTGACCCCAAAAAAAGGCGTTTCCCAGTTATAGTTTTTGGGTAGAGTTACTTAGTCTGATGTACAGAATGCTTGGTTGACGGCTTCGTGAAGGGTACGTTTACATCCTGTATAACAGCTCACAACTTTGGACTCATTAATGATAATATTTATCCGTGGTGCTAGGCAAGTGAGCTTATCCCAGTTGTAAACGTGGCTTTGTGCCTATTGGGCACAAAGTCACGTTTACAACTAGGATAAGCCCTGTTTTGTTCTGTTTCTGAGCGGAGGAGTAGGAAAAACATAATTTCTCAAAATATCCTAGTTGTAAACGTGACGTAGTTGTGGCTATACTTAATTGAATTCCTAAATTAAAAGACGGTGGAGTTGCGGACGGAGGAAAAACATAATTTCTCAGAATTCTGAGAAATTGAAGTGTAAGTGTTCTAATGTAAGTGAAAACAGGCTTTATTATCACTCGAGGTAATATTCTCCAGACTAAGCCATACTGGGCGTACCTATAGTGTATCAATACCCTGTCTCATTGAATAGAATAGTAAGTACAATGTTATTGTTTTGTCTTTGCCTCTAATAGGACAGTTACTTGCCTTGGATACTTGAGCGACTGTTGAAAAGAGATAAAATGTTCACGGGTATCGCCTAGTGTTTTGTAATCGCCAAAGTCATCATCATCTGCCTAGCCTTTTCCCAACTATGTTGGGGTCGGCTTCCAGTCTAACCGGATGCAGCTGAATACCAGTATTTTACATGGAGCGACTGCCTATCTGACCTCCACAACCCAGTTAGTACTGGGTAATACGATACCCCTTGGTAAGACTGGTTGTCAGGCTTTTTGGGCCACTGACTACCTAACGACTGTCAAAGCTCTACAAATGACACCCGGGACCAACGGCTTAACGTGCTTTCCGAGGCACGGAGGAAACTCGGTATATAACGGGTGGGCACCCATCCACAGACCAACCTAGGCAAGCACGGCTTAACCTAAAGATCGATCCGAGCGGCTGTTATTATTTAGTCACGAGCTCCTCGCAATTACCAAAGTATGTCATCAAAATAAACTATTTTTACTGGAGAACTATTGGAGGTGGCCCGCTGGCAGGTTAAATAACTCATTCCCTCCATGTCGACTCGTGAAACACATGATATTAGTTTTAAGAATGCACACAAAGAAATGAAGCTAAAACATGGAGCTGTTGTTAAAAAAAAAACATCATAACATACGCAGAGGCTTATGTCCATCAGTGGACGTGTTGTTGCTTTTTTTTTTTTTTTTTTGGATGGGAAATCATCAAATGACCCCCCCCACTCTGGGCGGAGCGGAAGGGAGTGTCAGACTTGTACTGACTAAAACCCATCCATGTTCCTTCTTTGCCCTTTGTGTTCCAGGGCCACGGTGTCTCTTTCGAACAATCCCGCAGCTCTGGCAGGCATCGGCCCATGCGGACCCCTACTCGGTTGCTGACATCTCTTTGAGGCGCGCGTGGAACACGAACGCGCCGTCGACACGGCCTGTCGTCATAAGACGGCCGGACGGCGAGCTAGCCCATAACTCGCCGTCCACAGGCCCGCGCCTACGGTGGCCGGGAGCCACCACGTGACCCCCGACGCCCAGGGCGTCTCCCGCGGCGGCTGGGACGTGAGGTTCTTTCCCTCTCACGTCCCGCCACCTCCTTCACTAGCATGACTGCTTCACAGAAGGAGGTGACGGCTTCCCATTCCCTCTCGCTCCGGACCATGGCTTGAACCAGGGCCGGACGCGAGAGATCGCCGCCGCCAATCGCCGCTACAAGGAGACGTGTTGTTGCTTAACTTGGGATAGTCCAATTGGTCCACAGCACCCTGTCCTATTTATTTTTGACCACCCAGCCCCCTTTTTTTGGCGTCTCCACTCCGGACTTATTCAAAATTGATAACAACAAAATTGTGCAAAAATTCTGTATATTAAAACTTTAACAAAATTTAAACATGCTGTTTCACTAGCAAAGTGATTATAATGAATATTAATAAGCACGGCTCGCCCAGTTTTATAATAACAATTTTTCATTTATGAAGGTGTTTAATTAGAATATCATCCATGTTGCACGTACGAAAGTTTGTTTCAATTTAACCCTTCTGGTAACGTGGGTTCACCTACACAACTTCCTATAATTATTAATTAATTAATTAAAAGGTATGAAGCAGTAATGAGAAAGTAAATTAATCTGAGAAACAGTTTAATCTGATTCTTGGGTTTGTTTTTCTCGTTAGATTGGTATTTGGTTGTAACCGTGAACGTAATCTAAGATTCAACAGAAGCAATGAAATACCACATTGAATTTATAAAGAAGGTGGAGTTAGTATATTATTATATCGCTCGTAATAATGACTAGGTGACAGTTAGCTTCTAGAGAGGAGCTAGGTAAATAGTAACAGCTGCAGGGGTCGATTTTCAAGGTTAAGCAATCCTTGTTAAGGTCGATTCGTGAATGGGAGAGAATCCATTGCGAACCGAGTTTCCTCCGTGCTTCGGAAAGCACGTTAAGCCGTTGTCTCAGTGGTCAGGCCCAAAACGTATTACCCAATAGCTGGGTTGTGGGGATCAGATAGGCAGTCGCTCCATGTAAAATACTAGTATTCATCCAGTAAGACTGGAAGCCGACTCCAACATAGTTGGGAAAAGGCTAGGCAGATGATGTGACAGTATCTATCTTTCTAGAGTTTGATGTGTCTAGTTGTAATTTGGGAATTTATAAGTCAGTGCTACATTTGTGTGAATCTTTTTCTCTTAGCATGTTGATGGCTTTTAGGTTGAGTTAGCCCACAATTTGACTTTCGAGTCTAGCCTTATCAGCCAGCCAATGCAGCCATGTAGCAGTAATAGTCATTCTTTGTCCAGTCTCTTTCTCTGTGGAATGCGCTTCCCCAGGAAATCAGGATGGCAACCAATCGCTTATCTTTTAAAATTAAAGTTCGCGAGTACATTTGGAAGAAGCTGGCAGTTTCGTCACAACGGTAATGTTTTCCCCATGGTTTGTGTTTTAATTTTACTATATTCGTGTAAATGTCTATTTACATTAATCTAAATTTTGATATATATTTATAGTATTTGATATATATTTATAGTACCTATTTTATATATTCTTGTAGTTAATCTTAGTATTATTTAAAAATATTTTCAGATATACACCTAGCACTGCTTGTCTCTGCTTCACCCAAAGGTTGACTGGTAGAAAATGCCTATGGCATTATTTCCGTCTCTGTACTTTTGTGGTTGAAGTGTTAAATAAATAAATAGTCTAGTGGTGTGACCGTCGGACTGCCAAGTCATAGGTTTGAACGCAAGACGGACACCTCCGATATTTCGGATTCATGTGCGTATTGTATGAGTATCACTTGCTTCGGTGAAGGAAAGCATCGTGAGGAAACCAGAATTCCTGAGAGATATTTCTAGACGGTATGTAAAGCCACCAGGTTAGGTACTAACCACACGATAAAAAGAATTCAGCCAATTGTGTCCATTTTAAAAGTAGGCTTAAAACAATCGTACGGAATCCTGATTAATTCCTTTGGATTATCTCGACGCCGGCAATAAACTCAAGTACACAGCAGTCGACCATTTATTTGAGATATTTCAAAGATTTATTAAGATTATTCAAACTGTGGCTAATAAATCTGAATGAACCAAACGCTTTTAATTCAAAGTCGGCCCGGTTGGCCTAGTGGCTGAGCGATTGGCTGCTGCGCTGCGTATTGCCGGTTTAATTTCTAAATGGAACAAATATTTGTATGGCCTACAGATAGTTGTTCCGGGTCTGGCTGTTTGTGTACGTCAGTCTAAGTCTTTGTAAACGCACCCACGATATAGGAGAAATTCCTAGTGTGTGGCAACGTTTGCTATATAAAAAAGAACATAGAATTTTCTTCATATAATAAGATCACGTACCAGTTCATTAAAATAAATAAACATCAACATGAGAACAACTCACAAAGTAAATCAAAGACGCTCCATTTGCCTAACAACATTGAAGACTGCCAAGAGAAATAAAACCCGAAGTTTGTTCAAAAGGGCTAATGAATCAAAATGTTTCTTTTGTTGTAATATAAATGCTATTGTTAAAGTTATTGCTTCAAAGTTAAATCGTTTCGTTCAAAATCAAGGTTAAATTTGCCTAAAAGACTTCACGAAATTCTTGAATTTTCTGTCATTAGTTTCAGTACTTTATGGGGAGCAGCTCGTGGTTAAATAATAACAGCCGCTCGTGTCGATCTTTCGGTAAAGCCGTGTTTGCCTAAGTTGGTCCGTGGTTGGGTGACCACCCATTACATACCAAGTTTCCTCTGTGCCTCGTAATGCACGTTAAACCGTTGGTCCCAGCTGTCCTTTGCAGATCTTTGACTGTCATTAGAGGTAGTCAGTGACCCGAAAGTCTCAGAACCAGTCTTACCAAGGGGTATCGTATTACCCAGTACTAATTGGGTTGTGTAGATATGTTAGATAGGCAGTAGCTCCATGTAAAATAGTGGTGTTCAGCTGCATCCGATTAAACTAGAAGCCGATCCCAACATAGTTGAGAAAAGACTAGGCAGATGATGATTTACAGTCCTTAATAGAACATTTATATCGATAACCTAATTTGAAGCTAGATAGCTAAATGCTCCTTATTACATGGGCCTGAAACATAACCGGCGATATGTGGTCGGTCACACCTCGGTCTATCCCTTCGGGGATTACAGGCGTCATGTTATGTTATGTACAGCCAATAAGTGTGTGAAAATTCTCATATAAATTAAGAACTTAATGTTAGTTGGGTGTGTGGAAGGAAATTGCCGCAAAAGCATTTTCTAATCAGCCTATAACGTTCCCACTGCTAGGCATCCTCTCTAGGAGAGCGAGTGGGCCGTAATCCACCACGCGGACCAAGTGCGGGCGTAAGAATTTCACATGATTGTGTTCGATTTTTTTGTCAGAATGCTGGAATACTGGTTTTTGCTCTTCTTTCACCGTTTTGAGACTAGTAGAGTTCAAATAAATTACATAAAGTAAAATGTCTAGTCGTTAGAAGCAGGACGCGCTGATTGAATACCTTAGTCTTAAGGCTCTGTGGAATACGTGACGAGAAGACTCTACAAAACTTCTGAAACGCTGCCCAGCGCAGCTGAATTATTCTTCTTACCTCCCTTTCAAAGTTGTTCTTACCAAACTGCAGAGTTTGCCCGAGGTAAACACATTCTCGAACAACCTCGAAAGGACCGCCATTGGCAACAATAGGTCCTGGGGTGACGTGTTCATTGAACATTGCCTAGGTTTTGTCCAAGTTCACCCTGAGACCAATGCGTATTGAAAAATCAACTAGGCCATCCAGCATCTGCTGCAAGTCGTACAGCGATTCAGCCAGCATGATGATGTCATCTGCAAATCTCAAGTGTGAGATGTGCTTACCGTTGATGTTAATGCCACGTCCTTCCAAATTCAGCGTCTTAAACCCATCCTCCAGTGCGTTGGTGATGTGCTGCCACTGCTCTTGCAGGTGAATCATCATACAGAATCCACCGCTGGACATATGCCTTCATCCAGCTACTAACAGTCACCCTGCAGAGATTGTCGTTCCACCTAGCCTGAGGGCGTCCACCCTACTCCACGTTTGCCAATTCACGGTCATTACTCAAGAACATGTTTACCACAGCGGCCATCGATTCTACAGCTAAATAGATACAAGTACTAAGGTATCGTTACTCGTGGAGAACATTTTAAAGAATCTGAACCAACATAGAACACTTTGTAGTATATTCCATGCTTTAGTGAATATAAAGCCTTTCAACCCTTTATAAAATACGTTGTAATAATAGGCATAAAAGCTAATGACTTGTAAAAGGCAGTCTTCTCATTAATTTAATGGGCCATTACAATACAATATGTAAATTAAATTTTCATGGTGGAAAGTAATGGCTGCTATAATTGTTTTAGGGGTGTCCCTTTGAATTTATTATTAAGTTAGGGTTGGCCAAAACGCAAATCATTGACATACATTCACATACTCACGTTTTATCCTCATGGGGTTAGGCAAAAACTACAGAACCCCACCTGCTACGATTCTTACATACTGTTTTCGTCCTCGTCCACGTATCATACATAAGAGAGAACAAGTAACATTTAATTAAAAGTATCAAAAAACTCGACTACAAATTATATTATGTACCTATATCCATATAGATGTCGGATATGTCAGGATTTATTCCGTTAGGCTAGTACATTATGTGGGCATTTCCAAGACGTCTCAACTCCGCCGCGATCAGACACTGGCTGTCGCCCTCGCCTCGAGCTGGACATCAGGGCTCTGTAGAAGCACTCTGTGTTGTGACTGTGAAGTAGGTCGCGTGATGTCGCCACTGCACACAGGCACGCTTTCCAATTCATTTCGTGTCCGTACTAACGACCGGATCCGACTTATTATGTTTAATCTCCGTTTAATTTCCCTCATTTTTGATACCCTACTCAGTCGAGTAGGGTATCAAAAGTTTTGGTGAAAAAAAAATATAACGACTTACAATTTAGCACCAAAAAGGCGCCATCTTGTTTTTTTTAAACACCTATCTAAGGACACTTGGGTTTTTGAGACAAATCTAATGATAAATTAATCGTTGAAATCCATCCAGCCATTTGGAACATACAAGGTTATAAAGAAATTTACAAAAAACATAACCCTTCCATGGCAGACGGGTAAAAACAAAAAAAGTTAAAATATTTATTTGTCGCAGGGACATGACGTGAATACAAAATTACAATTAAAGCCAGGTTCCTTAGAATCGAGGAATGAGGACGAATGCCTGCGGCTTCACCCGCGGGTAGTTAGGTAATTGTCCCACGGAATCGTACTACTGGGATAAAAAGTATCTTATGTGTTAATCCAGGTTATAAACTATCTGTGTGCCAAATTTCATCCGAATCCGGTCAGTAGTTTTTGCGTGAAAGAGTAACAAACATCCATCCATCCATCCTCACAAACTTTCGCATTTATAATATTAGTAGGATTAAAAAAAGACAATAATTATGAAACTATACTATTGAGCGTGATGATTACGCTAAATTCATATTAGCCCTTGCAGGGCTATTTATCTTAGACCTTTAATGGATAAAATAAGCAGTGATAGCTTAGTGGTGTGATCGTCGGACTGCCAAGTCACAGATTTCAAGTTCAAACCCAAGACACGCACCTCTGATTTTCGGATTCATGTGCGTATTGTATAATAATTATCGCTTGCTTCGGTGAAGGAAAACATCGTGAGGAAACTAGCATGCCTGAGTGATATTTCTCGACGGCATGTAAAGCCAATTCAGAGGCACATGGGCGGCATAAAAACTCTGCCACCAGATTAGGCACTAACCACACGATAAAGGAAGATTGAATTATATTGAGTGAAGTTATGCCATTGTTTACTTCACTACTCGAAAGAAAATCACAAGGAAAGTACTCATAACTAAAGTACCAGTAATTCATCACCTAAAAGCCAAAGGGTTAAGCGTTGATGGCCATATCACGTTAATGGTTCCGATCATAAACATTTAATGACATAATTAAAGACATTGTCAACGCTCTTTCGTCATTAACCTAATGGGTATTTATTGCGTACCAAATGGGAACAATTCGGGATGGCTGGAATGGGAATTTTCCCAATTGATGGGTGACGTTAAATGATTTGGGGTGTGATTTTTTTGGTGTTTGTTGATGTGGTCTAAAGTACACGGATTTGAGTTTCCGAAGATTTTTTTTTTTTCTATGTATAAGGTATACATATATGTTTGTTGTAGTTTTTTTTTTTTAAACAAGGCGAACTTACGAAAAACCCAGAACTGAAGTACTTTTTCTAGTCTTATCGGAATCAGTTGTCTACTAATAATTTTACATAACACAACTTTCATTTATTCTCAGGCAACTGTTGGCCATAGATATATAGGGTGTAAACGGACCTTTCACGAAACCGTCAACCGAGCATTCTGTACATCAAACTAAATAAGTCTATGTAAAAATTATTGCTAGGAACCGTTTTTTTTTTTGTGGTGAAAAATGACGTTTTACGGTAGAACTCAAAGAAAGAAACTCAAAACATTATAGAATAGAATAGAATAGCATTTATTTGCAAATATGGGTTGTACATAATTAGGTAGTAGTAGGTTTACATCAGAGTTCTGCCATATTTCACCATTCGGCATGCAAACATTTTTATTATGTAAAATTGTTAAAATTTAAATTCTTATTGGAACATTGAATTGGGTATGTCATTCTCATTAAATAAAATTATTCAAATTCAAATATTCATTAAAAATAACTTAATTATTACATTAAACCTCAAAAATTGTCAGTAACAGTAGGTCAACAAGAAATACAAAATCGTGGTCCGAAGATAAATAAACAAACAAACATTAAAATTCCAGGTCATAGACAATACACCATAATTATTCCGTACTAAATAAATAAATCAATTAACAATTCGAGGTAGTTTGATAAAAATTGTCCGTTAAAAACTCAGTTACACTGTAATACGTTTTATCTATTAATAATTTACGAAGTGTACTTTTGAATTGCACCGTTTTCAAGTCTTTCCAAGCACTTGGCAATTTATTATAAACAACTGGGGCCATGCAATAAATACTTTTGCGCATCATAGTGGTTTGACACGGTACATTATTTAATTTTGAATTGTCACGTCTGTTTCTTGGGTATACATCGGCCAAACGTTCAAAACGATTTGGATTGTTCTTCACAAACATAGCCACTTCAAGAATATAGATAGAAGGAAGGGTCAATATGTTGTACTGCTTGAAATATGGCTTGCAACTGTCGGTGGTTTTTACTTTAAACATTGACCGGAGGCATCTTTTTTGAGCCCTAAATGCTGTCTCTTTGTCGGTGGAGTTCGCCCAGAAAATGACACCGTAGCGTAAGTAAGATTCAACTATACCGTAGTAAGCCGAAATGAGTGCTTTTGTATCTACTACTAAGGATAATCTATGTAAAGCAAATGCAGACGAACTCAATTTTTTACACAACATGTCGATATGTGCTTTCCAGTTTAAACTGCAGTCTATTTGTAATCCTAAAAATTTAATATCAGTTACTTCATCAATGTTGTTATTTTTGTGGTGTATGTGAAGGTTAGGTACACGAGGCATACGTTGTCTGAAGTGCATTATCTTAGTCTTGCTTAAATTTATATTAAAATTATTTTTATCTAGCCATCTAATCAAATTGTCAAGAGAATTATTTATGTCCGTTTCATATGTATTTACGTTTTTACACGGGATCGTAATGGTACTATCATCAGCAAACATAGTTAAGGGATGTTCAATGGACGTGGGCATATCATTAATATATAATATAAATCCAAATGCATGAATAATGTTTTGAGTTTCTTTCTTTGAGTTAGCAACATTATTATGATGGTTGCATAGAATAGTTCAGGGGTCATGGAGGTATTTCAAGCATAGTTATAACATTAAAAACTTGTCGAAAAGTTGGAACATTGACCTCAAAAATCTTTGTAACTGGAAGATTTCCAGGACTCTTCCAAGGTCGGGAACAAAAAACATATCACAATAACGTGGAGAACAAGACAGTGCTTTTAGGCTTTGTTAAGGGTATTTTTACACCTATTGTCTTGAATTCTTAAATTTTTATCAATCAATGCAGTTTTCATTACTTAGCCGCAGTACTAAATAAACTAATACCTATGAAAAATCATTTATAACAGTGTTTACATTCAAAAACCTCAATACTTTGTACCAACAACAATCGATAATATCGAGGTCGGCTGTGCTCGTAAAATTCCTCTAATATGCAAACGTGTATTGGAAATCGCTTTACCTGTTTATTTATTCAAAAAATCATGTAAAATGGAACTGTTGAATATGTTAACTGTTCATAGCAAGTGAATAAACCTTGAAATAAATTGTCCTACCCTAAAAAGTACCTATAAGAATGTTTTTTTTCTTACAAAAACAGGGAAAAGAAAATAACAAATGGCTAAGAAAAAAAAAATGGCAAATTGGAGCTGCCCATGAAAAAACAATTGAAAATTATGGTTGACGAAACGGGAATCAATGTATGAAGATCAAAATAGTTACGAAAGAGGACTTTTTTTCACTTGTTTTGCAAGTCTTTTGTTTATATGGCGAAACGGGAAAGTTACCACACGGGATGTACCCGTAATAACAGCCTCTCGGATCGATTTCAGTGAAAGAAGTTTTTTTAATGAAAACTTCGAAAATCAAACGGTGTCTCGTTGTAAATCCGCGATGATTTACTTTAAAAACAAATGAGTTGGCTTTCGAATTGTGTGCGCTCACTTGAGTGAAGTGAACTAGTGAACTTTGTAGAACACCCCTGTAATGTAAACTAGAATAAGTCCACACGGTAGCCATCATTGCAAGTAATGCCTGTTAAATTATTCAAAAATTCAATTAATTTGCTCGTACATTCTAAGTGAGGGTGTCGTGACCACACTGTCGATATTAGTATACCGTACTAACCGTACGTAACAAACTAGTGCTTGTAATGTTAGCTTAGGTCATTCGATGTAGGATATACGTGTTTTGAATAGATTAATGTCAATTGTCTTTAGGGTTATATTCCTCAAATAGTTTCGGTAAAGTTGTGGGAGTGGATCTCGTGGCTAAATAATAACAGCCGCTTGGGTCGATCTTTTGGTTAAGCTGTGCTTGCCTAGGTTGGTCCGTGGATGGGTGACACACCCATACATACCGAGATTCCTCCGTGCCTCGGACAGAACGTTAAGCTGTTGCTTCCGGCAGTCATTTGTAGATCTTTGACAGTCGTTAAGTAGTCAGTGGCCCAAAAAGTCTGACAACCAGTCTTACCAAGGGGTATCGTATTACCCAGTACTAGGTTGTGAAGGTCGGATAGGCAGTCGCTCCATGTAAAATACTGGTATTCAGCAGGATCTAGTTAGACTGGAAGCCGACCCTAACATAGTTGGGAAAAGGCTAAGCAGATGATGATGATGGTGGACGGGGCATTTTTATCTGTGAAGTTTTAGGTAGTTCCAAGTTCAATCTGCAGGTAATGTTTGTGGTAGTGTAGACAAGAGTTATGAAATTTTGTAAATACCAGACCGTCATGACCTTCTTGCTCTTGTCCCAGGTTACTTGGAGTCAGCGCAACACGTTTTTTTCTCTTCCATTCTACTCTGTCAACCGTCATGCTATCATTTACCCATTTTTCATTCATGTCATTGCTCACAAAATCCATCCGTCGTTTCCTTAGCATTGCTCTCCTTCTCCATCCATCAACATATATATTCATCACTTTTTTAGTCACATGCGATTCGTCCCTCCTCATCACCAAGACAGCCGATTCCCTTACAACGTGTCCATCACCGGCGCAACTTTCAGACTTCCTCTAATATACTCGTTCCTGACATTATTCATTCTTGTCACATCACACATCCACCTCAACATTGTGAATAGCAGACCGTGGTACATTTTTTTCCCTGATATAAAGCAAAAGGCTTTCCACCTCTTACGTTATACCTACATGGAACCCCAAAATATCGTGTGAAATGTGGACAACAACTAAACCTCGTTGATTAACAAACGAGATTACAACGTAATATCCAAGAGGGACTCTTCAATTCCTCTCAAACTCTAAATATATTTATTATGTTCCAGAATTCTGTGAATTGAAGCCATGCAGATGGGATGACAGCCTGTTCAGTTGTCACCTGTCGTCTCAATCTCTCTAACCGAAATCAAACACGTTTGAATAGCCATTGTCTAGGATTACGGGAAGGTACAGTTAACCATTACCAAATTCCTACACGGTGTAAGGGACTTCGTGCCACAACCTATGTATTCAATTCTAGATTCTAGACCCCCGAGCGTTAAATATTTCATCTGAAATTTAATAAGAAACCACACACAGCTGTTTTATTCAAAGCTAGCTAGCTAGCTAATTTAGCTTAGCTAGTTTAGCTTAATGTTTTAATAATATGATAATTTATTTTGACATTTATTAATTTAATTCTAAATCGGTTGTGTATATTATTTTTAACTTTTTAATTTAATTCAATAATGTTTCTAATGTAATTCTGATATTTAGGTTTTAGCTATAATTTATGTTTGTTTTTGAATTTTCGTCTATTTTTGGATTTTATATGGGTCTCGGACGCTGCCCCAATATAGTTGGGAAAAGGCTAGGCAGATGATGATAATGATATGGGTCTCGGACCTAAAATAAATGAAATTTATTTATTTTTTATTATAGTTAAAAACAATCAATGTATACCATGTTTTACGCAAATAAATGATTTACTTACTTACTTACTTACTTAAAATGTATGGAACAGCGGATTTTTGTCACGATGTCAACAGTGCCTGTATTCCGAATAGTTTCTTCGACTGTATAGGGTCTAACTATTCATACACGAAATATTTTCAGGGAATCATCTAACGGCTATAACAAAGCCATTTTAAGAGATTTCTTTTTATCTGAGTATATTTTTTTGTAAAAAATAAATAATTTAAAATTACTTGACCCACAAAATAAATACTGGCTCCTTATTTTTAAGCATCCATTACGGTAGTTTACTACGTCGTAGGAGTAAAGGTTTTATGCAAAAAGTCTCAAAAAATTTTAAAATTATAATAATTTTGTAAAAAAAACACTCAGATATTTTTTTTTTTCGTTGCTATGGTGACTTTAAGACTTACAGAAGTTACTCTTAAAATATTTCGTGTATGAAAAGATAGACCTTATATACGTTCATCCAGCAGAAAACATTGTCTCTGTTAACATTTTAGTATATTATCATATAAATTGGAATCGATTCCAGAACACTCCAGTTTCGAAGGATTCTGCTTTGTGTTTTGGGAACGAATTCGGGTTACGTGTGATCCATTGTCTGTTTATTATCCTTTTGTTTTTTTTTTTTTGTTGTCTATGTAGGACATGTTGGTTTATGAATAGAAAGTAGATTTATGTATTGGAACCGGGTGTGAATTGGAGTTTTTATTTGACAAAGGTTGAAGTAGAGCTTGCTAGGGTTCCGTTCCCTAAGGGTAACTAACGGAACCCTATTACTAAGCCTCCGCTGTCCGTTCGTCTGTTACCTCCTTTCTTGCCATATCATCCGTCATACAACCCATTTATCGTTTCTTTGGTCATTATATACAGACTACAAATAGAACTAAAATAATGATAAAAGAAAACTAAAAGTAAGTACCTATATATTATATACAACGACGGTAATAGGACATTTAGGCGTCAAAGTACTCCTCCGCATCGCTGTAAAAAATAAGTAGGTTAGTTAAAAAAATACAGAATAAATTCTTCAAAGTCAACTACCACCATAATACATCTATTGATTTCCCGCTGATAGTTTGTTATACAGGGTCGAGTTAATATTTACTGAAGCGCTAAATTACACCGCTAATGCTCGAACAAACATGTTCCTCTGTATACAGGGTGTAACGAACCCGTAAACTTTAAAATTAAAACTATAAATCTGAATTTTGAACTCGAAATAAAACCCAGACGGTTTTATCGGACATCTGGTCATGCATGTGCAAAACATTAATTTTATTTGAGTATTTATTTATTTAAATGTGAACGAACGGTTAGGTTAAAGTTCTTTGCTGGCTTTTACAGACATGCAATGCTTTACATATTCATTTAATGTCTGTAAAAATACAGTTTTATAGCATTGACATTTTCTAGTTTTGATTTCAATTTGATTATGACAAGTTTTAAATACTGTTTAAAGCTTTCGAAGTTTAAAAATAAACTCATACTGTCACTTACAACTAAAAAACATATACTGCTGCTTAACACCAAACTTATTCAATATTCAGTCAATCATGACGCTCTCCACAGCGTCGAAATATCGGGATCTCAAAATAATGAATAATCACGTAAGATATTCTACGGAATATCAGTATAAGTTTATGACAAGTTTTATTTTAACCATGACAGTCAAAATTAAATGGGCAGTCATTTGCTCATGTCTTTTCATTTTTATTTTAATGTTAATTATTTTAGAAACGGTGGGGAAAGGTGTAATTATGGTTTTACTATGGAACATTATGTAGCTTTCTCATTTCGTCCGTTTTAAATATTCGACTACTAATTTGTTTCTTTTAAATATTATGTTTTCAACGCTATATCTGAATATGTCAATCGTACAATTAATTCGAAACCTTGACTAAAATCTTAACATTATTAGTAGTTTCTTTATTTCTTTGTTAATAAATAATAAAATAAATAAATAAAACCAAACAGAACCAATATCATAATTTTAACCACAATATTATGAGCTACACTAAGTACAAAATACAAGTTCGTTTAAATTTGTTCAAACTCATCCACCCTGTATAACCTACCACCCTGTATAACCTGCCACCCTGTATAATCCATTTTACTGGGAATCCGATAGCTTTTGTTTACATTCAAGCGGTTATGCACTGAACATTGATTATCGCTCCAACGAGTGTTTGTACACATGTCTGTGGTTAAATTCGAGTTTATGTGATTTTATTGAGCATGTTCATATCATTTATAACGGTATTTACTGGACAAGGTAAAATGGTATAAGCCTGCTCTATTTTACAAATGAATACTAGTGTGGCAAACATCTCTTTCCTATTGAGATGAGACACAAACCTGGCCATATACATGGTGTAAACGGACCCTTCACGAAGCCGTCAACCAAGCGTTCTGTATATCAAACTAAGTAACTTGTAGAGGCGGCGCAGCCCGTCACTGCCACTGGTACCTACAGCCAGAACTAACCTGCTTGTCAAGACACTCCTTACCAGAGCTATCCGTACCATTAAAGACCATCAAACTCAGGTCGATGTATTTACATGTTGTTGGAGTGAATTCGCAAGGATATTACTATTTTTATTATGCTACAAGCAAAATTAATACTTAATTTTTATTTTTATTTTTTAATGTTAGTGAATTATGTTTGTAAATTATCTTACCAAGGAGTATCGTATTACCCAGTACTATCTGGGTTGTGGAGGTCAGATAGGTAGTCGCTCCATGTAAAATACTGGTATTCAGCTGCATCCGGTTGGACTGGAAGCCGACCCCAACATAGTTGGGAAAAGGCTAGGCAGATGAGTGAATTATGTTTGTGTTTACGTTTGTAAGTAATTATGTTTTGCTGTTTTTTGTTTTAATGGTGTAAAAATTTAATAATGTTGTTAGTTTTATTTTTTGTATTTTTTTTTATTGTAAGCATATAGTTTAGTATATTAGTTTAAGTTCTTAACTGTTGAATAAGGTTAAACCCTGTAATGATAGTCTAAGCTGTTATAAATAAATAAAACTCTAGGCAAAAATTATTGCTACGAAACGAGTTTTCTTCGGGGTCAAAAATCACATTTTACGGTAGTACTCAAAACATTGTTCTGATGGGCGCAATGAATATTACAGAGATAATGAAGATATTCAAAGTTAAGTTATAACATTAGTAGAGAACCACCACTATTGAACATCAAGTTAAAATAAATAAGTTGGAATTTTGCCTTCCAATATCTCCGTAACTAAAAGGTTCCCAAATATGGTCTAGAAATAGAAAATGATCGCAATGTTAAGCAGAACAAATTCTGGAACGACTCAATAATGAACGTAGTAAGTAAAGTAATTATTGGGTACTTATAACATGGCCTCACTTTGAATAGATTTCCCGTACAATAAGAGATCCGCGTAAACTGGTGCTGTGTAGCTTGATTGATCGTCGTATGCACCTTAAATATGAAAGTTGTAACTAAACTTTCTAGTATAAATTAAAACTAGTACAATCAAACTCTTTTTAATATTATTATACGCAAACCCTGCGTAGGGAACTATAGCTGTTTTGACATGGAAAGAAAAATTCTAGTGCGAGCAGGGTTTAAACCTGCGACCTTCCGATTCAGTACACCGGATGTCTTAACCAATTAGACCATCGCACCCTGCTCACAGCTCTCGAAATTTTCGTTACAACACACAGCTAAAGCTAACAGCTATAGTTCGCTACGCAGGGTTTGCGTATAATAATATTAAAAATTAGTTTGGTATGTCTATACAACATTGATTTGGCTGCAATGTCAACGTGTTGGTTTAAGTTAGTTCGATACTTTCTTAAATAGATGGCGCTAACGTCACCGTAAGACGTTATTAATGGAACGATAATTTCTTTCCATGTCAAAACAATCAAACTCTTTCTCAACGAGCTCTTCTAGTTTCTTTTATATAATGTTAGGTAATGTTTTCTTGTCTCTACTAACTATTACCGTCTACTGTGACAGTGTCACACGCTTGTAATATATTTGAACTTAACTTTGGTACAGCGTCTTTGTATATTTTAGCGTGTGACTACTTTATTAGTGTACTTCATAAAGTTTCAGGTTGACGCTCATTTTAATATTACTTTAAAGTTTTAGGTATGTTATCGTTTCAGTTCTCTGTTATAAATGACGAGCTCTAAGTTTCTACTAGGATAAAAAGTATCTTATTTGTTGAGTGCTAGGCATGAAGTCCTGGGTTCGATTCCCGGGTCGGGCAAATTGTTATTGGGTTTTTCCATCAGGAATTTCTAAGTAGCAGCCATGGAGTCAGGATTTATGCCCGGTTCTTGGGAAACAGGCTCGCCCCTATTACATGGGACTTCAAACATAACTGACGAAATACGGGTGTACTATTAGGTACACCTCTGCCTAACCCTTCGGGAATTACAAGCTTGATGATGTTATGTAAATTGCCCGTCTTTACCAACTGTTTTCGTTTTATCTTCCGGCGAAACCGTTACTTAACTTAATAATCATTGTGTTTTTCCTCATAGAAATAAATGATTATATTACAGTAAATAATACATGTTTTTTGGTAAGTTTTTTGATGAGACTTGTCAAAAAAAATATCAAAACTTCATCATCTGCCTAGCCTTTTCCCAACTATGTTGGGGTCGGCTTCCAGTCTAACCGGATGCAGCTGAATACCAGAATTTTACATGGAGCTACTGCCTATCTGACCTCCACAACCCAGTACTGGGTAATACGATACCCCTTGGTAAGATGATAAGTATCAGTATCACAACTTATAACTAAAAAATTATCAGCTGTTCCATACAAAATTTCAATACCTACTCGACCCAAATATATGGGACAGCTGATAATTTTTTCGCATTTACGATATTCTACCCATGGAAGAAGTTGTTCAGTTTGATGGTCTGCAGGATATCCTTTCATATGACTATACCCTTTCTGTTACACCCTGTATAAATGTAAGAACTGTACTACAGGGTGTTTGGTTAAACGTGGGCAATACTTTAAGGGAGTGAAGTACTCATAAATATAACAACTCTTACTATAGGGCTAACTATGAAATATAATTTAAAAAATCAGTTGTTGTGTACATTTTTTCGAGTTACGCTACCAATAATGTGTGGAGCAGCTGATATTTTTTTCGCGATTTCATGGTGGCTGGTAAAAATTGCTTATTTTCATGAGTACTACACGCCCCTAAAGTATTGCCTACGTTTAAAAAAACACCCTGTATATTATTTACTGCAAATACAGCCTGTATATTATTCATAGCGAATGACAAAAATCTCCATAACATCTAACAAGAAAAAATATGAACGTTACTTTGTCCTGACGAAATTAGGGAGACATTTCCGGAAATTGTCTCCCCCAATTCATTATAAATATAGACAAGGAATTCCATCAAAAGAAAGACAGATTCTTTTATCTACAGTGCGTCATTTTCTTATGGATAATAATCCCATCTATGTCGTAATAACGTTGATTATACCGATAATAGGAAACGTGATATTGGCACGAAGAAATTGTATAAAGGTGAGGCCACACTGGTTTGAAATTTAAAAGTAAAAGTGGTCTTTACTTGCTTACTCATTTAATCACTAGTCATTATCTATTATTATTATAGGCAGCCCATAACCTCCCATTGCTGGGCAAAGACCTCCCTCCATTTCTTCCAACGGTCCTGATTCTGTGCTACTTCTATCCAATTCAAGACCATACCCAAGACTAGCTAACATATTTAATAAACTACCTGAAAGATTAAAATCCCTACCAAATGACTTAATTTTTTCTAAGTAGTTGAAATCTTTGTTAATAAAGAAAGGCTACTATACCGTTGAGGAATTTCAAACTGACAAATTGTGAATCGATCGATCTTGTATTAATGTTAACTTGACGTAAATGTGAAATAATAATAGATCTACCTTACATATACCTTTGACTAAAATGAATGAACGAATTGATATTATTTTTTTATTTTATTAATAAAAAAAAAAATAAGATAGTTAGTTAGTTAGTTAAGTTAGTTTTTTTTAGTTTTAGTATAAAATAATGTAATAAGTTGTAATAATGAGTCAATATTATAATTTAATAATATGATATATAGAATTTGCGGTGCCCTTACAGGGTGCATGTCTTAATACTGTGTCATGAAATTTTAATGCATGCCTACTAACCAGTGTTTTACATGTTTGCAAATAAATAAATAAATAAATTCTCCAATTATCCAAGATTATCCAATTATCCAAGACATCTAGTTCGTCCCGCCATCTCCTTCGTGGTCTATGAGTCCTATATTCGTAACTCTATAAATTAACTTACAGTTGCTGTTTTGATATGGAAAGAAAAATTCGAGTGCGAGCAGGGTTTGAACCTGCGACCTTCCGATTCAGTACACCAGACGTATTAACCAACAGGTTAGGGGGTGGGGGTCATGTCGCAGGTTCAAACCCTGCTCGCACTCGAATTTTTCTTTCCATATCAAAACAGCTGCAGTTTCCTACGCAGTGTTTGTGTAAAAAATATTAAAAATTAACTTACAGTTTCCAATAAGTTCATTTATTTTATAACTATTCAGACTGTTGCATTAGATTAAAACTGACAGAACCACAGACATAATTCGCACAGACACACACAGTCAACTCAAACTTTTATTAATATTTGTAATTGAAAGTATTAGAATATTTGGTTCGCGTGCCTGAGTTTTGGACTAAACACATATGATTTTTTTGCCATCGACACGCTAAGGAGGAGAACGTAAACTTTTCATTTAAAAGTAAATAAAACATTAAACTCACTTTCAGCCGAAACCTTCGCGTGGCGTCGGCCGAAGGTTATGGCGAAAACTATTAATTGGTTTCGGCTTCGGCTTAAGCCACAAACCAACCTCTGGTCGGACAGCATAGCATAATCAGCCTAATAGGCTGATTATGCCATGCTGTTCCCACTGCTGGGACGCAGGCCTCCTCTCTATGAGAGGGAATGGGCTATAATCCACCACGCGGGCCCTATGCGGGTTGGTAGTTGTCACATGTCTTCGAATTTTTGGTTCTAAAACATGCCGGTTTCCTCACGATGTTTTCCTTCACCGTTTTGAGAGCAGTGGTGATGAAATAACTTACACAAAGTAATGCGCCTGCCTGACTTACTGCTCGTAAGTCGGGGTCTCCACCACTGGGCCACCGCTGCTCTCGTCAGACAGTAGTTATTACTTACTGCCCAGTATGCGCTAGCTAGACAGCTGTCGTTGTTGATTTTTACGCTGACACCATTAGTGTGAATGCAGGTTTATGACTGACCAGCTTTCTTGTATCTAGAAAATTGTTTTACGAACTTGATACGTTAATTTATTTTGCGGCTTTTTTCTTTTAATGAGCATATTCTATCGTTAGTGATTTACTTTAATGATGGAGCGTGTCGGTTCAGATCGTTAACGTTCTTTTAAGTTACAGATTCTTTTTTTTTAAAGAACTTTGCCCCACACTAGGAATTTCTCCTGTATCGTAGGTGCGTTTGTGTATGTGAGTTTAAAGGTTTGTTACCTTTAAAAACACATACACAAACAGCCAAACCCGGAACAACTACCTGTAGATCATACAAATATTTGTTCCGTGCGGGGATCGAATCCGCGACACGCAGCGCAGCAGCCAATCGCTCAGCCACTGCGCCAACCATGTCGTCGATGGTCTTTGGCCTTGTGGTGGCAGCAAGCACTACTGTTGGTCTATATGAGATCCTAGATTCAATTCCCAGGTCACGCATAGCTGTTGGGTTTCTTCAAAAAAAATCTCAGTAGTAGCCCGGAGTAACGATGTATGTTGATGGTAATGGGCTCGCCCCAAATTGCACTGGACTTTAATATAATTAGAGAAAGGTAGACCTCTACTTAACCTGTACAGTTTATTTCATGTTTATATTATTTTAGTCTGGTGAATATAAAAGCTTTTAAAAATGACCTTTTATATAACATAAAAAATGGCCATTCGCTTTAATCTAAGCAGATTAAAATTAGTCTTAGGTGTTTCTATTAAAAATAATGGTTTTGCCTTAAAATAAACATAACGTAAAAATAAAAAGCTGACAAGTAAAGTCCTTGACAAGATCATGTACGAAACTCAACGCTGCGCTCTAAAACGCAAATCGTTGACGTGGCTCAAAAGGCGGATTATGATATATATCATATTTATAGTGTTCGATATTTGTATATTTATAGTATTTTATATATCCTTGTAGCTAATCTAAGTATTAATTAAAATTATTTTCAGATTACCTACCACTGCTTGTCTCTGCATCACCCAAAGGTTGACTGGTAGAAAATGCCTATAGCATTAAGTCCGCCTCTGTACTTTTGTGCTTGAAGTGTTAAATAAATAAATAAATAAAAGGCTGCCCAACTTAAATGGGACTGGGCAGGACATGTCTGTCGCATGCCGAACGAACTGTGGGCCCGTAAAGCTCAGGATTGGTGCCCTGAAAAAGTGACACGGGGTCGCGGCAGACCACGAAGGGGATGGCGGGACGAACTGGATGTCTTTCTTGAGAATTGGAACGAAGTAGCACAGAAGCGTGACCTTTGGAAGGATTGGAGGAAGGTCTTAGCCTAGCAGTGGGACAATGTGGCCTAGCTATAATATAATATAAGTAAAGTCCATAGAGATAGACCAAAATTAGTAAAAAATACATTTACATAACCTAACATCACGCCTGAAATCCCCGAAGGGTTAGGCATACCTAATTGTACACCCGAATTTCGCCAGTTATATTTTTACGTCCCATGTACAAGGGGGCGAGCCTATTGCCATCAACCGGGCGCGAATCCAGATTCCATGCTGCTACTGAGAAATTCCTGATAGAAAAACCCAATAACACTTTGCCCGACCTGGGAATCGAACCCAGGACCACTTAATCCGCAGTCGCGATTGCGACCACTGGACCAACGAAGCAGTCCAAAAACATTCGAGCATTAAAAATCGGAAAACGAAATCCGCCATTTTGTTTTATAATCTCCCGCCAAATCTTTTCCGTTTGATTACACTGACTTCAATTAAAATTATCTGTGGTTTCAATCTGCCAAAATTGCCCCAAATAACGAAGTAGAGGGTCCGAAGTTGACGAAGACCTTGAATATTACAAACTTAATTACTTGTGGTAAGTAATTTCTTTTGCTAATTGACAAGTAAAAGATAATTTTAAATTTCGAAGACGACACGGTTGGCGCAGAGGCTGAGGTTCTAATTGCGGTGCTGCGTGTTGCGGGTTCGATTCTCGTACGGAACAAATATTTATATAGCCTACTGTTCGTTGTTCCGGCTCTGGCTGTTTGTGTATATATGAGTTTAAATGTTTGTAATCGCTCCACGATACTGAAGAAGTTTACAGGGAGGGTCGACGTGTTTGAAAAAAAAATGGTCGTATTATTTATTATTTAATTATTTATTTTTTATTTAATTCACAAAACCGATGTACAATCACAAATGCAATAAAAAAAAAGTTACAAAACAATATTTCTGATTGCCATCTACTAGATGTGAATCTAGCATGCATATTTTTATGTAAAACACTTACAATTTGACAAAAAAAATAAAAAGACAATTAGCTAAACGAAAAATTACAAGTTGTGACTTTTTCAAAATAATAAAAAACTTTTGGGAAAAAAAAAAAAAAATTAAACAAGAAAGAAATATAAAAAAAAAAACTATAAAAACATATTACACGATTAATTCTCTAAGTTTAGTCCTCTAAGTTTAGTCTAGTAGTATTGTTATTGTATAGTAGAAAATAATCAGATTATAAAGTATCAATTGCTGGGTCACAGTGAATGCCACGTCGTGTCATGTCACTTCGGCGATATCAAAATACCAGCGCTGTGTCATTTTTTTTTTTTTGTAAATGGTTCAGCGCCATACTAAGATTCCCCTTTTGGCCGGTAAAGGATTAATATAGTTTAATTATTTTTTCATATTTTTTTTTGGTGATTACATACGGGACCGAAACGTGGTCTCTCACAATGGGCCTCATCAGAAGGCTTAAAGTCACCCAAAGGGCAATGGAGATGGCTATGCTCGGAGTTTCCTTGCGTGATCAAATCAGAAATGAAGAAATCTGTAAGAGAACCAAGGTTACCGACGTAGCCCGAAGAATAGCTAAACTTAAGTGGCAGTAGGCAGGGCACATCGCTCGCAGAACGGATGGCCGATGGGGCCGGAAAGTTCTGGAGTGGCGACCGCGAACTGGAAGACGTTGCGTTGGAAGGCCTCCCACTAGGTGGACCGATGACCTGGTAAAGGTTACAGGGATTCGCTGGATGCGAGGCGCACGGGACCGGTCAATGCGGCGACACTTGGTGGAGGCCTATGTCCAGCAGTGGACGTCTTCGTTTTTTTGATTGTTTTATTTAATTTTGTTTTATTGTTTTTGTCCTGTGCGACTCAAACGTCGTTTTTCTTTTCTTATTATCTTTCACGTGTTTAAGGACTGGCGTGTTTCGTTACGTTGCGTTCCATCACCGTTTTGAGAGCAGTGGTGATGAAATAATTTAAATAAACGAAAGCATCTGTCAGAGGAGAATGGACGAAAAAAGCGTGTTGCGCCGACCCCAAGTAATATGGCAACCGGGCATGATCACTAGGTAGCTGTCTCAGTAAAATTTATAACAGCTAAATTATTATCATCATCTGATTCTCGGGCCCTTATCTAAAATTGATTTGGGGTCAGCACAGCATGTCTTCTACCAACCAGTCTTACCAAGGGGTATCGTATTACCTAGTACTAACTGGGTTGTGGAGGTCAGATAGGCAGTCACTTAATGTAAAATACTGGTATGCAGCTGCATCCGGTTAGACTGGAAGCCGATCCTAACATATTTGGGAAAATGCTAGGCAGATGATGATGGCACAGCATGTCTTCTTCTGCCATACTTCTCTATTACTCGTCATCTCAGCAGTCACCTCCTTTCTAGCCATATCATTCTTCACACAGTCCATCTATCTTTCTTCTTCATTATCTAAAAGATCATATTTTTTGGACAAAAGTAAAAGGTTTTCCAAAGTGGCAAAAATGCTAGATCAGAATTTTCTCAGCTCTAGTATTTGTCTTGTTTTGTCAATTCACAGATACAAATATTACATAAGCTAGTAAACTTGGTAAAAGTATCTGTTATGTAGATGCTTGAATCAATACCACGACACAAAACAACAACACAGAGTCAAATCTCTCAGCCACAGCGTCCATTGATTTTAACAATTTGAAGTTTACGACAGTAGCAAAACTATTTTATATTATAACTATTTTATATTATAACTAGTTCAAAATTTGACAATCAATTTGGGTAGTAGTCTGCTTGTAATAATATAGTGAGAGCAGCCCCCGTAGCATGACCGCCGTAGACAAGGATTTCTTTGACGGAAGAATCGACAAAATGACAGAGTGCAAAGAAATCTGTCATTGTGTCGCCACAATCTGTCATTTTGTCGATTCTTCCGTCAAAGAAATCCTTGTCTACGGTGGTCATGCTACGGGGGTATGTCATGCTCACTCAAATGTCTCGCTGATGGTGGCGTGTGTGTTGCATCATTTAGTTCCCTTCAAAATGGTTGAGTTGAATGGTGCTGATCCATGTGTCATGTTCGTGAACGGCCGCTATCAGTTGTGACTGGTCATTTCTTAGTTGCCACGGTTATTTAAATAATTTATTTTAATTTTGAATTGTTTTTTTGTTTTTACTATGGACACTTTTAACGTGCACATCTTGCTACATCGTTCTCACATAATGTACCATCTCAAAATGAATGATGTAACCAAGGTTTTGAAACAATATTATGATTTAAAAGAGCGTCTATGGAGTTTCTTACCCTAGGGAATGGGCAACTACAGTACTTTCACATTTTTAATGCCTTGCGACTGGGTCTGTTGCTACATTTCATTGTTGTCTTTGTTTCGACAGTTCAAAAGTGCCTGTAACTGGTGTAGTTGAAATAAATGCTTTGATTTGATAATTCAATGATGATTCGAAAGACACGTGGCGCCATCTATTATCATAGGAACGTTGTTGTTGTTTTCCTCAGGAACAGTACTTTTATTCAGGATGAAAGGTATAAAAACTCTGACACCAGGATAGGCACTAACCACACTATAAAGAAGAAGGAAATTCGTCCACATCGCTGTCAACTGGCACAGTGCATAGAAGCCGTGGCATTGCCACGTTAGATGGCAAAATAATGCAGCGGGTACTAATATAACTCCATTCTACTCCTAATATAAACTCAAAGTTAGTGTTATGTCGTGAGAGCGTGTGAGTGCGGCCATAGGTGATAGGTGAACGTGACCTGAGCGTGGGCTGTTACAAAGAGGACGGAAATTATGGACGAGGTATAATTTTTTCTTTTTTCGGATGGGAAATCATCAAATGACGGGGGTTATTCATCATCGGTACAACCCTGTAAGTTCATTTAACCCCATTGAATGACTTTTATATGAAATAAAAGAAAGTGCCAAACAAGAAGTGAAGTAAGAGAGAGAGAGAGTGTGAGTGTCGTGTGGAGGGGAGGGAAGTGGTGTATGAAAGTGCCTGTGATGGCCTAATTGAAATAAATGCTTTTGACTTTGACTTTGACTTTGAATAGTTGAGTGAGGCTAAATAATATTTTCATCAACATATAACGTGACACTGACCTGCAAATTGCAATAAATGCAAGAAAATTTGAATTTCGAGGACTAGCCTGGCGCTTCACCCTTAAAAACAGAATAACGTAAAATAAAACCAGAACTAAAGCACGTTTGTGTCTTCGAACTGAAAGCAGTTGAATACCACAAATTTTAAATAACATAAACATGACATTGGTTTATTTATTTTCAGGCAAATATTTATACTATATATCTTTGAAAAGGATTGAAACGAAACCTTTTTTTTATTTTTTTCCGGATGGGAAATCTTCAAATGACGGGGGTCATTTGAAGATTTCCCATCCGGAAAAAAATAACTCCCCCCACTCTGGGCGGAGCGGAAGGGAGTGTCAGACTTGTACTGACTAAAACCCATCCATGTTCCTTCTTTGCCCTTTGTGTTCCAGGGCCACGGTATCTCTTTAGAACAGTCCCGCAGCCCTGGCAGGCATCGGCCCCTGCGGACCCCTACTTATTTGTTGACATCTCTTTGAGGCGCACGTGGAACACGAACGCGCCGTCGACACGGCCTGTCGTCATAAGACGGCTGGACGGCGAGCTAGCCCATAACTCGCCGTCCACAGGCCCGCGCCTACGGTGGCCGGGAGCCACCACGTGACTCCCGACGCCCAGGGCGTCTCCCGCGGCGGCTGGGACGTGAGGTTCTTTCCCTCTCACGTCCCGCCACCTCCTTCACAAAATTAAATGAAAGAGAGCTTTTAACTATGCCCTCCGCTATTCAAAGACAGTATTCAGAAGTACCCAGTTCCCTCTCATAGAGAGGAGGCCTGTGTCCCAGCAGTGGGAACATTATAGGCTGCTGCTATGCTACGCTATTCAGAAAAACTACCGCATCCATTTACCACCTCTCTATCTATCCTTCGTTGTAACCTCATGTACATCGACAAGTCACGTGGTACTCACTAATAATTCAGGAAGTCACGTCACCCTACCATGATTGTGCATGGTACAAGGCTTTCAAAGGGATTGGCTGAATATCAAGATGGACGGACTATTTGCATGCCCATGTGACGGCAAAATGTGGAGAACATTATTATAAAAAATAAAAAAAACATCTATGTACCTATTACCCATGTTTGCAAAGAAATAAATGATTTGATTTGATTTGATGGATACCCAGAATGTTTCAGAAAGATGTGGTCATATTTAACCTTTTGAACGCCAGAGCATAAAAGCACGCGCGTGCCCTCCACGCCATGCCACAATTTCACCTACCATTTTGTCACATAATTGTGTCGTTTGGCGTACAGGGCACCCGCTTGCTTGTCACGTATATGTGACAATGGCGTTCAAAAAGTTAAGGGTGTGGTCGAAACCATAAAGCTGAACAAATTTTCTATGGGGCCCACGACATCATCACCTGCCTAGCCTTTTCCCAATTATGTTGGGGTCGGCTTCCAGTTTACCGAATGCAGCTGAATACCAGTATTTTATATGGAGCGACTGCCTATCTGACCTCCACACCCAGTTAGTACTGAGTAATAAGATACCCCTTCGTAAGACGGGTTGTCAGACTTTCAGGCCACGGACTACCTGTAACGACTACCGAAGATCTACAAACGACAGCCACCTAGGGCTTAACGTGCTTTCTGAGGCACGGAGGAAACTCGGTTTATAATGGGTGTTCACCCTTCCACGGATCAATGTAGGTAAGCGCGACTTAACCTAAAGATCGACCTGAGCGGCTGTCATTATTTAGCCACGAGCTCCTCTGATTCACGCCGTATAATTGGTGTATAATAATCAAATCAAATCAAATCAGAATATTTTATTTCACATAGGCCTAGATGGGCACTTATAAAACGTCGACAAAAAGGTGCACGGTTCGGGTTGGTCGTTTCCTATTTAGAAGAACCGGCAAGTAACTCCATGACTACCCTAACGAAGCCGAAGGGCGTTGGTTCTCCTTTTCATTGCGATCATTTTTTGTTCTGGATAATGGCAACCTCCTAGTTTCGGAGATATTAGAGGTCAAAGTTTCAACTTTTTCTTAATTTTTTATTTTTTATTATAAGTTTTTAATGTTATAACTTTACTTTAAATATCTTCATGATCTCTGTACTATTTTATGCATCCAGCACATCAAGCTACTAAAATCTGTCAAACTTTAATAGATGTTCAGCTTTATCGCTAAAGCATTAGGTTCAAGGTTGATTGGGAAAATTTGACAGTTTTGGGTAACTTGATGTAGTGGTGACTGTACATTGAGTTCTACCGTAAAACGATTTTTTTTTACCAAATTTTTTTTTGAGGAGATTTACTTAGTTTGATGTACAGAATGCTTGGTTGACGGCTTCGTGAAGGGTCCGTTTACACCTTGTATGTCTTTGGTACAAGACTTTCAAAGGTATTGGCAGAATTTCAAGATGGATATATTTTTGCTTCCGTGATAGATTGGTATCTAATATTGATTGAGAGAATATTTGATGCATTTTTTGTGAGGCTTCTAAGGATATTGGTAGGAAAAAGATGAATTTGTTGTCAGGACTGATCATCGGAATAGAGACTTCATGATGAGTGTCTACTGAAAAATAGTATACTTTTATTTCATATTGGAACCTCACTCAAGTGAGCGCACACAATTCGAAAGCGAACTTATTTGTTTTTAAAATAAATCATCGTGGATTTACAACGAGACACCGTTCGAATTTCGAAGTGATGTTTAGTCAATGGTTCTCTATTTGAAACAGTATTGCCTCTGAGTTCTTGAAATGAACAGCATTGATACATTACAGGCACGGTTTACGTTTGTCTATGGTACAGAGAAACATTTGATTGAAACACGGAATTGATAGTATTGATAGCTAAGCGAGTCTGTCTAGTCAGACTCGCTTAGCATGTAGGTCAGATAGTATGGTCTGCAGTAATGTATGTTCATGCATTTTGCACTTGGTTGGGGTCGGTTTCCAGTCCAACTGGAAGCACTGAATACCAGTATTTTACATGGAGTGACTGCCTGTCCGACCTCCACAACCCAGTTAGTACTGGGTAATGCGGTACCCCTTGGTAAGATCCTCATCGCGGATTCACAACGAGACACCGTTCGAGTTTCGAAGTGATGTTTTCAGAATAGAACTTGATAACTCGACGCTTCGTCACTGCAGTAACAACCAGAAGAGTAATTAAACGGTCTGCTAGCGTGAAAAAGGTAATATAACGTAATCTTACTACTATTATAAATTTAATGCGAAAGTTTGGATGGATGGATGTATGTTTGATACTCAATCACGCCAGAACGGCTAAACGTGTCTGATTGTAATTTAGCACAGATATAGATTATAGTCTGGAATAGCAAATAGGCATTTTTTCACTCACACACACATCTGCCTAGCTTTTTCCCAACTATGTTGGGGTCGGCTTCCAGTCTAACCGGATGCAGCTGAATACCAGTATTTTACATGGAGCGACTGCCTATCTGACCTCCACAACCCAGTTAGTACTGGGTATTACGATACCCCTTAGTAAGACTGGTTGTCAGACTTTTTGGGCCACTGACTGCCTAACGACTGTCAAAGCTCTACAAATGACAGCCGGGACCAACGGCTTAAAGTGAATTTTTTCTCTCACACATACCCATCAAAATTACCACGCGAGAGAAGACACGGGCAACAGCTAGTATTGTATAGTATTTGCAAGTTTTTATTTAACAGCCAATTTATTTTATACTCACGGTCGAAATTCGAATGATATCTCGTTGTGAATCCGCGATGATTTACTTTAAAAACAAATGAGTTCGCTTTCGAATTGTGTGCGCTCACTTGAGTGAGGTGAACTAGTGAACTTTACGGAAGAGCACTACTCTATAAACACTGCAATAGTGAACCTTATTTACGGAGGAAAACCTATCATTTCCAATCCCTTTGAGAGTTAAAGGCGTCCGGTGACGACAAAATTAAATTACTATACAATTTCCGCGGGCACTGCAGCGGTAAATAACGTTTGGATGTTACAAAGAGACAATTTTCTATTGTTTTTGTGAGGAGAAACTTAAAACAATTGAGACTTAAAGATGTATACTGGTTGGCGCCAACAATAAGACAATAAATTAAACTGCGTATACCTCATGACGTTCACAGTCTGCATACATAAAATCATTCGAATCTAACCAGTAGTTTAGTCATAAGACATTATTTTTCATTTCAGCATTTTCTACATGATGTAGATTAATAGGCTAGCACCGAGAGCCCCGTATTGATATAAACACTAAACACATGTTGCCGACTCCAAATTCGTTCCTTAAATATTATTTCCAGACAGGAATTAATACAAAATTATACCTAAGACTAGTTAAACAATATTTATAAATAGTGCTTTATTTAGTTAACAGTTATTTATTTATTTATTCATGTACACACAAAATACTCAACAAGACATAACATTAAGATAGAAGAGCACAAAGGTACTGCTTATTTCATGCGAAATCTCTTCCAGCAGACCTGCGAGAGGAAAGTAGGATTAGAAATGTAGACACAGTGTGTAGAAAAGAAAACACGTTATATGCTCTGTAGTTAGTTTAAAAAACAATATTTTTTGATTTCGATTTATTTGATAGTTTAAAATATTCCTATGACCTAGTATTACCAGTGTTTTTATTTATTTTTGTATTGTCGGCGCCACCCTTTATGTACATTCGAAGCTGAATTGGTTAGCATCATCATCATCTGCCTAACCTTTTCCCAACTATGTCGGGGTCGGCTTCCAGTCTAACCGGATACAGCTGAATACCAGTATTTTACATGGAGCGACTGCTTATCTAACCTCCACAATCCAGTTAGTACTGGGTAATACGTTACCCATTGGTAAAACTGGTTGTCACACTTTCGGGCCCCTGACTACCAGTAACGACTGTCAAAGATTTATAAATGACTGCCGGGACCAACGGCTTCACGTGCTTTCCGAGGCACGGAGGAAGCTTGGTATGTAGTGGGTGGTTACCCATCCACGGATCAACTTAGGCAAGCGTGGATTAACCTAAAGATTGACCCGAGCGGCTGTTATTATTTAGCCACAAGGCCCTCACACATTGCCATGTTAATACAAATTAGAAGAGAAAAAAAAGCATTATAGGAGTCGTTATAGAAATACTAAATGCTTTGAAAGCGACTGCAAAATCAATTTCTAATAGTTAAGTACCTATTCACCACCACCAGTGACACAAAATACAGGGTGTAGGGGACAGCCCTCCACAAACTGATGGGGTGAATTCAGTGTATCATACTAAGATGACCGGTACAAGAAATTGTTTCCGGAATGTTATGGGAATCCAATAAATTTGATTAGTTTTATTTCCTCACTCACATGGCGTATCGTTACCATGGCAAAACGCACGTAGCGAACGGCAAGAGCGACGACAAGTTCGATGAACTCTGTAGCCAGGCAGGAAGTGAACAGCTGATTTCACGTGCCGTTCGATAGAGTATTTCGACATCCATTGTGGGATTTTGGATTTTAGCCATATTATTTACATAAATGGAGTGCTGCGTACAGGGACTGTAATTTTACATTGAAATAAAGGAGAAGAAACAGAAAAAAAAAAAAAAAAAAAAAATTCCGGTGGAATATGATTCAAAATAAGGAGCTGAATGCACCCTGTCAGTTTGTGGAGGGCTGTCCCTTACACCCTGTATAAAATTGTTTCACATCCGTAACCTCACTAATCCAGGTCCAGTTGAAAACCAGCATCCGGCACCATTTGTCCGGCATTTTGATGAACTGGGCCTTATTGGCGCAACCGTGAGGTACATAGCGACACATTATTTTATTATTATTTGTTTAGCTTTAAGTTTTTTATTTTTCTTTTATTATTTTTTTATACTGTGTGTACTTGTGGCATGTGCCAAATTAATGTATTTTCTTACTTTCTTTCTTCTATATAAATGCAGAGGTAATTATCCTCTGACCCAATAACGAGGGACTGCATTCATCTTACCTGCTAACGATTATGCAAACGAAGTCATCGATAATGGAATAAAACGATTTTTATTACATTAACTGCATCGTTTCATAATGGTCTTTGAATAAAACATTCATCTTAATGACGTTTTTTGTTCGAGAAATAGAAGAAGTGCTGTTCTATAAAGTTCACTAGTATATATTATATCGTCGCCTTGACTTTGTAATACTTTTTCACATTATGGCAGTATTCATAAATTAACAGATTGTGTGCCAGTGCTATTCTGTAAATTTCACTTAGAACCTCGCTCAAGTGAGCGCACACAATTCGAAAGCGAACTCATTTGTTTTTAAAATAAATCATCGCGGATTCACAACGAGACACCGTTCGAATTTCGAACGTCATGTTTAGAGAATAACACTACTATTTTATGTGTGGGTGTATTTGCTAGATACTAGCTTAAGTGATTAATCCTCTTATCCGATACGGAGGAGCTCGTGGCTAAATAATAACAGCCGCTCGGGTCGATCTTTAGGTTAAGCCGTGCTTGCCTAGGTTGGTCTGTAGATGGGTGACCGCCCATTACATACCGAGTTTCCTCCGTGCCTCGGAAAACACGTTAAGTTGTGGTCCCGGCTGTCATTTGTAGATCTTTGACAGTCATTAGGCAGTCAGTGGCCCAAAAAGTCTGACAACCAGTCTTACCAAGGGGTATCGTATTACCCAGTACTAACTGGGTAGTGGAGGTCAGATAGGCAGTCGCTCCATGTAAAATACTGGTATTCAGCTGCATCCGGTTAGACTAGAAGCCGACCCCAATATAGTTGGGAAAAGGCTAGGCTATGATGATCCTCCGATACGGATTGTTGCAGTTTTTTCGTGTTAATCCTAATAAATTAAAAATGATACCATCCTATGTAAAAAAAAAGAATAAATCAATTAAGAAGATCGTATGGTTTTAGTATGAGGTGAACACGTCAGCTTGAACATAACATCACGCCCGTAATCCCCGTGAATTTTCTGTTATTATTCTCAGAAGGGTTTACAAGAGGTGTGCCTGACAAGTACACCCATATTTTGCCAGTTATGTTTAAGTCCCATGTAATTGGGGGCGAGCTTATTGTCATCAACCGGACACAAATCCAGACTCCGTGGCTGCTACTGAGAAATTTCTGATGAAAAAACCTAATAACACTTTGCCCGACTTGGGAATCGAACCCAGGACCTCATACTCAGCAGTTTGATTAACGTCTGCATAACCATATTTTTAAGTTTTTAAATGTCTCTCAACTTTAATCAGTGTATTGAATATTTTCTTTGTCATATGCAACAATTTGAGAGAAAAAATACCCATTTATAAAATAGTATAACCAAACTTTTGTACTTTACATTATGATAATAAATTACAACTGCAGCTAAATCCATTTTTTTTTTCTATTTTCAGGTAAATTATCACTCCACCAGAACCGTACCTTATACAGTAACTTCTATAAACAACATCGTTTGGTAAGTCTTGCAATTTCTTCATGTCCACCATTTCAATATTCGCTTTAGCTTCGACTAAAAAATATGAAAACATTATGTAATAAAACTCCTTGGGTAGATGACAATATTATTTAATTATTACTTTTCAGCAGTAGGAGCTCGTGGCTAAGTAATAACAGCCGCTCGGATCGATCTTTAGGTTAAGCCGTGCTTGCCTAGGTTGGTCTGTGGATGGGTGACCACCCATTACATACCGAGTTTCCTCCGTGCCTCGGAAAGCATGTTAAGCCGTTGGTCTCGGCTGTCATTTGTAGATCTTTGACTTTGTCGTTAGGCAGTCAGTGGCCCAAAAAGTCTGACAACCAGTCTTACCAAGGGGTATCGTATTACCAAGTACTAACTGGATTGTGGAGGTCAGATAGGCAGTCGCTCCATGTAAAATACTGGTATTCAGCTGCATCCGGTTAGACTGGAAGCCGACGCCAATATAGTTGGGAAAAGGCTAGGCAGATGATGATGATATGTAATATATGTCCTTTGGTAGATGACAATATTATTTAATTATTACTTTTCAGCAGTCTCCTACAATCATGTACTATCAATAATCAAATAGTTACAATATAATTATTCCTAAGTCTCCACCGTGTATCTTCCGTTAGTCCGACCCGTAGCTCGCCCCAAAACCAAGTGAACGAATCGATTGCCAGCACTAACCTCCTTCTCCCACCAACCGTCACCGCTTGGTGTTGCCACATAAAAATAATTGTTCTCAATAATCGATATATCCGTTTAGTCGATTTTTAAACTACAATTAAATTAACCTAACTATTAGCTTATTGCCCGCGTGGCGAGGAGTTCGGTAATTGTCCTACGGTATCGTACTACCAGGTTAAAAAATATCGTATGTCGTGTCCAGGTTATAAACGATCTGTGTGCCAAATTTCATCTAAATCCGGTCAGCAGTTTTTGCGTGAAAGAGTAACAGACTTCAGACATAAAAAATCTATACGTTACTTTCGTAACTTTCGCATTTGTAATATTGTACTTAAATTATTATATTAGGATGAACACGGGTTATTCCTCAAAGCGCAACTATTTTTAAGCGCAACCAACTAAGCGCAACTACTATATTCCTCGAAGCGCAACCATTAGTTGTGCTACAAATTCAAATTATAAATATTATATGTTTATTCCTCAAAACGCAACCATGATGAAAAAAGAGAGGGGTATGATGGATTTTTATTATTTTTTCAATCATGGTTGCGGTTTGAGGAATAAACATAAAGGGTGTAAACAGACCCTTAACATAACCGAAAGGCACTTGTTCTCCTTGTCTTTGCGATATTTTTTTTGTTCTAGACCATACCTGGGAACCTTCTAGTTACGGAGATATAGGGGGTCAAAGTTCCAAGTTATTCACAAGTTTTTTTTTAAATACATGTTTTCAATGTAAGATTTTTACTTTACACGCCTCCACGACCCCCGTACTATTCAATCTATCAGCACAATGCTTTGAGTGCTTTCCATCGAGTCCTACCGTAAAACGTGGTTATTCACCCCAAAAAAAAAAAAGTCGATTCACAGCAAAAATTTTTGCGTAAAGTTACTTAGTTTGAAATACAGAATGCTTGGTTGACGGATCTGTTTACACGCTGTTGTAGTAGGATGTAGAGGAACTCACGAGAGATAACTAGTATGCAACATGGCTGAAAGACGTTGACAGAAGGACTATTTATAAACATTTGTGAAATCGTCTATGAAAAGGGTATTGAAAAGATAAGATCGCGGCGTTAGATCCGATTCATTCATCCGGTAACGTGCTTAAAGATCTATGAATAACTGTTACTGTTTCACGGAAGACAGAACATGCCTGTCATCATCTGCTTAGCCTTTTCTCAACTATGTTGGGGTCGACTTCCAGTCTTACCGGATTCAGCTGAATATCAGTATTGCCCTGACTGCCCTCTACAACCCAGTTGGTACTGGGTAACACGATGTCCCTTGGAAAGACTGGTTGTCAGACTTTCGGGCTACCTGTAACGACTGTCAAAGATGTATAAATAATAACTGGGACCAACGGCTTAACGTGCTTTCCGAGGCACGGAGGAAACTCGGTATTTAATGGGTGGTCACCCATCCACAGACCAACCTAGGCAAGCACGGCTTAACCTAAAGATCGACCCGAGCGGCTGTTATTATTTAGCCACGAGCTCCTCCACAACACAACTATTCCACAGTATTTTGGTCAATTTTTTTGTGTCAAACACGTACTTAGTGCATGAGTATTATCGGCGTTCGAATTTCCAATGTGTTCTAGCTTTATTATCAGTGGTTATTGGTTGCAATGAGAATTTCTGATTAATTGGGTGTGTGATGTGAGAAAAATAAATAAATACAATGGTTTTAATTGGAGCTGATGGCCGTTACAAATATCATTGTACAAAATACAATTTTAATGATCATATTTTCCTGCCTTTTCATGGAAGGGAAAGTGAAGCCGCTTTTAATTACTCTGCGTCCGCAATTTTATTTAAATGTAAACAAATATGTGGAATTCTTCGTGCAGAAAATTACAAAGCTATGGACATCAGCCCGATACTATACAATACGTGGAATTGAAAATAAATTTTTAACTACCTACTCATAAGGTTCAGTTTGCACTGCAATTTCCTCAATTTTAAAAAAAATGCTGGTACTAAAATCAGTCATTCTAAAATCATCACGCCTGTTATACCCAAAGGGTTAGGCTGAGGTGTAACTAATAGGACCACATTTTGCCAGTTATGTGTAAGTCTTATGTAATAGGGGGTGAGCTTATTGCTATCTAGGCACAAATCCAGACTACGTGACTGCTTTTGAGAAATTCCTGATGGAGTAACCCGATAATAATTGGCCGACCCGGGAATCGAACCCAGGACCTCATACACAGTAGACGCGCTTGCAACCACTACACCAACATCTCACTCAGTCACCTCCCCCACCTCCTCCTTTCTAGCCATATCATCATAATGTTAAAGAAAATATTCAACATATAATTTTTGTCTTCTTAAGAACAGAAAATAAAATTAATTTAGCACTAAGTAACTTAGGCTGTAAACAGCCCTAAATTCAGGAATAAAAAGAGGTCAAGTTCCAGACTTCTTAAGCAAATGAAGCCTTAACAGTTTCAGCCTAAAGAAACGCGAAGATGAAAAAGTATGAAAAATTAATGCTGACCTTTAAGCCTGAAAAACTTCGGTCTAATACCTAAAAGACCTTGAACTGGACGGTCATTTTCATAAAAGACTGACCAACAGACATATATCTATCTCCCTCACTCCTGAACAATTAATATGCATGAAGGATACTTCATCTCTTTTCCTCGTAAAATCAAAATAGGGATCGACGGAACACAGTCAATAGTTCGTGACCAGAATCTGTTTCTGGGGATAATGTAGGGTTGTGTAATGCAGATACATGACAACAGAAGGCAAAGAGACAATTTCAGAAGAGACATAATTCTGTGAAATAAATTGCTCAATATATTTCTTGAAGTGAAGGGCAGCCCGTAGCTTAATAATAACAGCCGTTCGGGGTCAATCTTCAGGTTAAGTCACGCTTGCCTAGGTTGGTCCACGGATGGGTAACCAACAATTACATACTGAGTTTCCACCGTGTCTCGGAAAGCACGTTAAGCCGTTGGTCCCGGCTGTCATTTGTAGATCTTTGACAGTCGTTACAGGTAGTCAGTGGCCCGAAAGTCTGACAACCAGTCTTTCCAAGGGGTATCGTATTACCCAGTACTAACTGGATTGTGGAGGCCAGATAGGCAATGGGTTCATGAAAAATACTGGTATTCAGCTGCATCCGGTTAGACTGGAAGCCGACCCCAATAAATTTGATTTGTTTTATTTCCTCATACACAATGTATCGTTACCGTGGCAAAATGCACGTAGCAAACGGTAAGCGCGACGATGAGTTCGATGGACTTTGTAGCTAGGCAGGAAGTGAACAGTTGATTTCACGCTTCGTTCGTTAGAGAATATCAACATTCATCGTTGGATTTTTTATTATAGCCGTATTTTTTACATAAATGGAGTGCTGCGTACAAGGAATAAAGACATTGAAATAAAGACTTAGTAACTGAAAACAGTTAAAAAAATGAAATTTTCCGGAGAATAATTCCAGTGAAATATGATTAAAATTAAGGAGCTGAACGCACCCTGTCAGTTTGTGGAGGGCTGTCCCTTACACCTTGTATTTACCTCTGACAATATTTGACTTTCCGAAAATATTGCCTCCTGTTTTCATTTGTGAATAAACCTAGATACTCTTGAACTCGATCTCACCTAGTAGTAAGCAATAGATGATTTTTATTTCCGTAACAAAGTAGGTACTATGGTATTAGAATAAAGATAAAGATAAAGATAAAGATATATTTATTTTGTAAAACATGAGTGGTATGGTATGCACTATACAGGTCTTATAAATAAAAATAAAGTTTCTACATGTTTTGCCAAATAGGAACGGCGTACAAAAAAAAAAATGTTAGGCTAAAAAACTAGTAAGTAGTAACTTAATTTAAAAAATAGAAGGTTTTACCTTAAAATATTAAATTTACGAGAAATGGCTTATACAATAGGGTATATTAATTATTATAAAAGATATAAAATTTAAAAAAAGGCTTAGACAATAGGGTTAAAAAAATAAACGTTTTCGTATTAACTAAAAATATTAAAATAAGAAATGTCGTACCTAACTTAATTGCCGATGTACCTATTGCTATTTACTCGTTTAAAAATTCTGATAAGCTGTAGTAGCATTTCGCTAAAATAAATTTTTTAAACTGTATTTTGTATAGTCTAGTTGGCAACTGCTTAATAAGATTAGGGATTTTATTATAGATAATTGGTGCCAAATAGAAAATACTTTTATGCATCAGTGCCGTGCTCGGCCTAACTATTTCTAGTTTATGATTGTCAGGACGACTGCGGATGGTAACTTCTGACATTTTTTTAAATGTCTATATTTAGGTGAACATGTCCTCAAACAAATAGAATCTTTGCGATCATCCTTACTGTGAATATTAGAATTATGTGCGTCTTATTACTTTTTTTGTATTGTGATTTAGTTTAGTTAGTTTCACGATTGTCTGGCAGTTTGAGTACTTTATGAGGCCTACCCAAATGTCCTTTCTTTGTTATTGTTCGTCGTGTCATTACACGAGCTACACGATCACTGACAAATGCTTGCTCTGACTTTACAGATCCACTCAAATCTGTGTGGTTATTTCTTCAAGAGACTCTCTCAGACATTAATCTGCATGGTCCTTATATGACTTGACCAATGTCTGAGCTTTAAAAGAGACGGTGACCTCTGAGTTTGTTTCGGATGTTTCTTTTCAGAGTAGTCAGGTACGAAACACCGGTCACATCTAGTTTTAAAACATAACATGACGTGACGTGTTTTGTAAAACCAATTTACAAAAATAAATATGATTTGATTGTTGTTGTTTGTTTGTTTGGATTTGATTTGATATTGTTTGAATTTTTTCTTTTTCTTGTTTTTTTTTTTAATCTCTTATTAATAAAAGAATCTTTAACCATTTACTTTATACTAGATAATTTTGATATCCCTAAGACCTGCTTATATTTGCTCGATTTAGCTGACCTTCTTCTCCTTATCTTTATAGTGGATTCTCATAAGCAATAAGAATTAGGCGGCTTACTTAGCGAGTTGCTGAAGTTAACGCCAGATAAAGAATATTGTGCTGTCGAAGAAACTGATCTTCTTTGTGTGTGGTGTGGGCAGAATTACAAGTAGTGCTTAGTGGGTGTTTGAGATGTTTTGAGTGTGAGAACTTCGGTAATAGTGTATGCAGAGATTTTTTCCAATTCGTATTCATTCTGCTGAAAAAGTAGTTGTGCTGTTTTCAGGCACACTAAGCGACACCTAATCGTCAAATAAAGATGGGTGTAAAGGGTGTAGGGTGTCCCCTAACGAAGCCGAAAGGCACTTGTATCTCTCTCCCCGTCTTTGCGATATTTTTTTTGTTCTAGACCATACCTGGGAACCTTCTAGTTAAGGAGATATTGGGGGGTCAAAGTTCCAACATTTTCACATTTTTTTTTTTTAAATACATTCTTTTTACTGTAAGATTTTTACTTTAAACACCTCCACGACCCCCGTACTCAACAATTTTTGCGTAAAGTTACTTAGTTTGATGTACAGACTGCTTGGTTGACGGATATGTGAAGGGTCTGTTGACACCCTTTATTTAGAGGTATTCATTTGAGAATTAAATAGTGTTAGTGAGAACAGGCATTGGTCTTCGAAGTGGAAATACTTGATTTTTATACTTAAAATCAATGTCGTTTTTGGAATTTAGCACCGAAGTCAAGTTTTACCTCACTCACACGAAAGTTCGTTTGAAATGAAATAGTTTCACCAAATTACCAATCAGATGGATATAAGGTTATGAACCGACCGTATTAGTCGTGCTTGTGAACACCAGACTAACGAGGAAACAAAACTGTACCATTATCATCATCATCCACGGGCTGAATTCACCTATTGATGGGTATTAGGCCAGTTTATTTGTGCCAATAAAAAAAAAATATAAAAATGAAAAAAAAAACATTGTTTGTTGCAGGCACATGACGTGCGTACAAAATGAAAAGTAAACAATAAACACAACGCTTATCAAATGTTTATAAATGGCTGTTGCTAATCGTCTGCTAAGCGGATGCATAAAATTAATTATTCGTCCGTTTAGCGGATGAATAAAGTTAATGATTCGTCCGTTTAGCGGATGAATAAAATTATTTATTCGTCCGTTTAGCGGATAAATAAAATTAATTATTCGTCCGTTGTAGCGGATGAATAAGTATGCAGTTAATCGTCCGTTAAAACTGATATTTTTTTTATTGGCTGTTGCTAATCGTCCGCTAAGCGGATGAATAAAAATTTTATTAATCCGATTAGCGGACGACTAATGAAAATTTTATTTAATCCGATTAGCGGACGACTAATGAAAATTTTATTTAATCCGATTAGCGGATCACTAGACACTTCGATTTATAAATACGACAGGACGGAACAAATAAGTTGACAACTTGCACGTCGTGACTGCGACAAGTACAATTAAGTTACCAATCTCCACGTTCCAGTCTCATCTAGGTTTTCCGATGGCAACAATAACGTCTGGTCACGTTGCCGCCGGACGTCCAACCTTTTCCTAGCCCTGACTTCAAACGCTCACAGCTTTGCTCTTCTGTACTAAACTTACCTGTCATCACTGTGCCTTTCTAGTTGTCCTGTTATTACATCTCAGTGCCCAACTCCAGTCCATTTTCAAACGAAACCAATTTGAGTACTTAAATTCGATGTCAAGCATAACATAAGCATAATCAGCCTATAATGTTCCCACTGCTGGGACACAGGCCTCCTCTCCATGAGAGGGAATGGGCTATAATCCACCACGCGGGCCCAGTGCGGGTTGGTAGATGTCACATGTGTTCGAATTTCTAGGACATGCCGGTTTCCTCACGATGTTTTCCTTCACCGTTTTGAGAGCAGTGGTGATGAAATAAATTACACAAAGTAATGCGCCTGCCTGGGTTCGAACCCATGACTTACTGTTCGTAAGTCGGGGCCGCCACTATTGGGCCACCGGTGCTCTTCGATTCGAATTCGATGTTTATCTCTGTACAAAACTGTGTCCCTCGCAATGCTACCTAATAGTACCTCCACACTGTGACCACACCCCACCATTAAGGGTCCAACAATAAGACTTCTTACGATCAAAAGGTCCGCGTATCATTGTGTCGAATGATTGATGATCATATTGTGATAGACTGCGGATCTTCGAACGGATGGAGAGGATTTAGTTGAGTGATAAATGTGGGTCAAAGTTTTGGTGTCAAGTTTTGCAAAGATCTGTTTGTAATGTAGGTAATTAAGAAGCGCAAATGTTTATGATTTAGGTAGTATTTGAGTTCTTTTTGGTGTATCGATTGCATTTATTTTCAGCTTTTTAGTTTAGTAATTGTTGAGAGATTTCCCAAACGCTTTAACTTTTCTTATTTTACATTTTTTTCACTTTTAATACGATTCTTCGTTTAGTATTACTTTTGAACATGATATAAGTTATTAATATTGTCGTAATCACCTTCTAAAACCTTTCATTTTGATAGTCCACTCAAAGGGTTTGTAGATAACAAAAAATTTTAACTTACTTTTGAACAATAATGCGCCCACAATCCGCCATTTTTCTTATTTTTTTTTTAAATGTCTTATGTAACCGGTGACACTTGCGTCACTAAAACAAACCTAACGACCGCGACGTACAAATTATCCTAATTGGTTCATCCGTTTAGGAGTTATGGGGGAACAATATAACGGACAATCGGACATAACTCCGCCGCAGCCAGCCGCAGTCGGGTAGAAACAGGTCAGGATCCTGGCACTATGATTGAGAAGTAATTTTATCGTAATAAATTATCTTGAAAAATGTATGTATCTGTAACGCAGAAAAAGGCCTAGTAGGGTTAGCAAATAATATAGTCGAGATCGCAATTGTTTATCACTTTTTCAACAATAATTCCCACTACTGTCACACTAACACAAATCATGTATTTTTTAGCATGCAAATGATATTCAACTTTACGGAGATAAAGCAGTTACGAGCTCGACTATACTATTTTCGAAAAGGCCAAATTAATTAATTATTAATCAAATCAACCTCGTTGACGATAGTCAGCGAACAGGTGCACATTGCGCAATGTGCGACTGCTAAGCATGAGGCCCTGGTTTCGATTCCCAAGTCCGGCAAAGTGTTATTATATTTTTCCATCAGGAATTTCACAGTAGCAGTCACGGAGTCTGGATTTGTGCCCGTTTAATGGCAATTGGCTCGCCCCTATTACATGGGACTTAAACATAACTGGCGAAATGTGGGTTTTTATTGGTATGACTAATACCAATAAAAACCCACATTTCGCCAGTTATGTCACACCTCTGCAAAACCCTTCGGGGATTACAGGCGTGATGTTATGTGTTTATGTAATCAAATCAAATAGTACAGTACATCTGACATTTAATAAACTTTAACACTAAAAACAAACGACTAACACAATCCTCAAGACCATTGTTCCTACTTTAGATTAAAGAAACGCCCACTGGTGTCGTTTGGGGGACTGCTTACCCCTTTAACAGTACGTCGTTATGTTAATGTTAGGGAAGAAAGTTTAAATGGCACCCAAGTGCGCCTGTTTCCAACATACAGTACCTTCGGTATGTAGGTAGACGGTTGAGACAGCTATTGGCTTTTTAGAAAAAGTAACTGGCGAAATGTGGAAATAAGTACACCTCTGCCTAACCCTTCTCGGTTACCAGTCGTGATTTATTATTTATAAACTATTGAAGACGTACGGCTAAAAATAAACTGACTTAAAATTGTAAGTGAAACGACAGCCAATTACAAGTCTTTACTTACAAAAAACAGACTGGTAAAGATGGTGTGAACTGAACAACACAGCACTGCCCACAAAAAAAGGACAACTTCAAAAGCATAAGCTTTAAACACATATCTAATATGGGTACAGTCACGAGCAACAATATGTTTACACTTTCCTAAATTTAGAAGCAATATTCGCGAAAAATAACGATTGTAGCTTAGAGATAGGATTTTTTGTCATAAAAGTTCATAAGTTCCAGAATACTACATGAAATTTCAATGAAACAGTAGGAGAAAAACACTTTTAAAAGTTGTTAAGTGTTTACATATTGTGCTCGTGACTGTACTAGTGCATACATGTATTGAGGTTACATTTGAACATACCTAGACATATCTAAAGTGAAAAACCTAAGGTACCTTCTGGCCTTGGACACACTTGTCGACAAAGGATGATCTAGATGAACTTTACATCATCCCTCATACGGTAATCCCTACCGTATGAGGGATGATGTAAAGTTTATTTCAATATCTATTTCTTCGTTCATTTCAAATAGCTTTCAGGTAACTACAGCCTCGTATTTTCACCAATACCCAGGCACAGTTCGCAAAGCTTACCCAAGCTTAGCCTTTCAATCATTCAGAAACGTTCACAGACCATTAACGCTCCAAAATGTATTCTGAAGAAAAGGCCTATATTGGTAGTTAGTTACTACTGGTGAATCAAACGATTATTTACAGAAAACCGACTTCTAACAGAGAGGTTAGGGTAAGGCAATATACATATTATTTGAAAAATAAATTTTATGTAGTTTCATGACAATAACTATTTCTACTTATATTAATTTACAATTATAAAGGTATTAGTAACATAAAGCAACATTATTATGTGAATATTATTATTCCTTTATTCGTCACTTATGTACATTTTAAAATATTTCTTAAAGAAACCTGACAATTTTTTTTATTAAAAGTATAAAAAATAGTGATCCGTCGGTGTCGGGAACAGGGTCCAATATTATTTTAATTTATTATTGAAAATCTATAGTATTATCATCATCTGCCTAGCCTTTTCCCAACTATATTGGGGTCGGTTTCCAGTCTAACCGGATGCAGCTGAATATCAGTATTTTACATAGAGCGACTGCCTATGTCAGATAGGCAGTCGCTCCATGTAAAATATCCACCACAGCCCAGTTAGTTTAGTTTAGTTTATTTATTAATAATTATCAAAAATTAGAGGTCATATTTTGAAAAAAAGTAAAAACACAAATCATAATACATTAAAAAAAAAGACAAGTCATTATACATTAAAAAGAGCATTAAACACAAATTATCATAATTTAAAAAATAATAATAATACACAATAAACAGAATAATAGAACCTTACAGTATACAAATCACATAAATTTTCTTAAAACCATTCTTTTAGGTCATATAATGCCTGGTCGGTTAGCCAACCTTTCAGTTTAGTTTTAAAAACAGTGTCAGACGTCGCGCTCAAAATATTATCCGGTAGCCGGTTGTATACCGATGGACCCATAACATGAATTAACTTTCCAGACTTAGATAGAGTGTGTGGGTAGCCATCTAATTTGTTTCTACCACGAGTACAGTAATTATGTCTATCTCCGCGTCTATTGTATTCGTCTAGATGGTGCCTAACGTATACCGCCGCCTGCAATATCACCATAGCGGGAACAGTCAATATTTTTAGACGTTTAAAAAGTGGTCTCGCGGTGGCATCCCATTGTGAACGCGTAATAGCTCTCACGGCACGCTTCTGCATCCTGAAGGCTCGCTCCCAATCGGCAGCTCGGCCCCAGAACTCCACACCATACTGGAGCACCGAGTGTACCAAGGCGAAATAACACCCTATCATCATTTTACGTGGGAGCGTTTGCACTAGTCGTTCCAGAGCGAAGCATGCTCGTCCGAGTTTGCCGCACATTTTATCAATAAGCGGCTCCCAAGTGAGAGAACTGTCCAGTTCAAAGCCGAGGAATGTGGTGACTTGTACTTGTTCGACCACATTGCTTCCTACCCGAAGTGACAGTGGAGTACACAATCGACCGGAAAGATTGACGTGCATGTAATGGGTCTTGGTTGTGTTAAGGATCAAGCCATTTATTTTAAACCAGTTGTTAATTACTTTAGTCAATTAGTACTGAGTAATATGATACCCCTTGGTGAGACTGGTTGTCAGACTTTTTGGACCACTGACTACTGTAACAACTGTCAAAGATCTACAGATGACAGCGGGAATCAACGGTTTATCGTGCTTTTTGAGGCACGGAGGAAACTCGGTATGTAATGGGGCGGTCACCCATCCACAGACCAACTTAAGCAAGCACGGCTTAACCTAAAGATCGACCCGAGCGGCTGTTATTATTTAGCCACGACCTCCTCAATTTAAGTCATATCATTATCTTAAATTATTACATTAGTTTATGGCACGTATTCTGTAGGCAGGTAACATAAATTAACTCTCAGTGCCTACTTCAAAATAAACATCACACTCATAGAAATCTCCACTTCTCACTCAAAAACAAAGTAACTTGACTAAAGTGCCAAACGTAAGCCAAGTTGTACTTACAAAGCGCTATTGAGACCCGATTTGAATATTAAGTCGTGTTCAGATGGACGATTATTTCTTTTGTAATCGCTTTTTGTGTCATTACGTGTGCTTAAGACTTTGTGTTTTGACAAGTGTCTGGAAGCTGTATTGTTTTAGTTTAAAAAGAAATGAAAACTTTTTGTGTCTGTGTTAAATTGAATGGTTAGTATCGAATAATTTGTAGTTTGAATATTTTAGTGAATGAAGAAAACTGTTGAAGCTGTTTTGTGGAGTTCGTTTTAGGCTTTGCCAATACTTGTGTCTCATATTTTTATACACCACTTTTATTATGCACGGGCTTTTTAGCCGACTTCTAAAAAGAGGTGGTTCTCAATTCGGTTGTCTGTTTGTTATCCCATAACTCCGTGATTAACATATAACGTAACATCACGCCTAAAATCCCCGAAGGCTTAGGCAGATGTGTACCTAATAGTACACCCACATTTCGCCAGTTATGTTAAAGTCACATATAATAGGGGCCGATCCTATTGCTATCAACCGGGCACAAATCCGGAGTCCGTGGCTGCTACTGAGAAATTACTGTAGGAAAAACCTAATAACAATTTGCCCGACCCGGGACTCGAACTCAAGACCACATGCTAAGCATTTGCGAACACGACCACTAGACTAACGAGGTGGTCACACAGTAAAGAAAACACTGACACAAGGTGTAAGGGACAGCCCTCCACAAACTGACAGGGTGCATTCAGCTCCTTACTTTGAATCATATTCCACCGGAATTTTTCGTCAATTTTTTTTTTTCAGTTACTATTCCTTTATTCAAGGTAAAAACGGCTGAATTGAAAAATCCAACAATGAATGTTGAAATACTCTAACGATCGACGCGTGAAATTAACTGTTCACTTCCTGCCCAGCTACAGAGCTCATCGAACTCGTCGTTGCTCTTGCCATTCGCTACGTGCATCTTGCCACGGTAACGATACATTGCTTATTAGGAAATAAAACAAATCAAATGTATTGGATTCTCATAACACTTTGAAATAATTTCTTGTACCTGTCATCTTAGTATGATATACTGAATTCACCCCATCAGTTAGTGGAGGGCTGTCCCTTATACGCTGTATCATTTTGCCAGCCACGAAACGCGGAGGGTGAACCCAGCTTTACATCACACGTACCACATACACGTACGTGGTAATCGTGTGTTCGCAGTTATTTCGTCACATTAAGATAAGTGTACCTTCCTTATGTTCTTTTGAAACTTGATGTCACTATGAGACATAAGAAGAGGTCGGAATAGGTAGTGTTTACTTGAAGAAAGTGACGTCATCATCATCTGCCTAGCCTTCATTATTCATTATTCATTTACAAAGGGCTTATAGCTAGGTACATAAATATGGAGCCTGTAAGGGCACAGCAAGGTAGGAGAGGAAGAGGGCTTTAATTTTACTATTAATTAGTTGGCATACACAGTAACAATTAGTGAATATTAATTATTAATTTAAAATTTGTCATTTAGATATTCATTAATAGTATAATAGCATTTATACAGGGTTTTTTGTAAAACACCAACAACCTCGCAGGAGTAGATTACTAACATCATAAACAACAACATTTGTTCTACGGCTTTTCCGAAAACAGACAAAAAAAAAACGACTTTTCATACAAAACTCGGTCAGCTGTTCGGACATATGTATGGAGAGTTGAATTTTTTTTGGTCTGTTTTCGGAAAAGTCGTAGAACAAATGTTGTTGTTTATGATGTTAGTAATTTACTCCTGCGAGGTTGTTGGTGTTTTACAAATAACTCTGTATAATAAAAATTGTTGTAATTTATTTATGAATGGATTAAATTTTTGTACATTTTTAATAATTTCCGGCAATTTATAATAAACCTTCATTGACATGACTAGGGCACTTGTTGAGTGCATTTTTAGCTTAGAGCTTGGCGTAATGTGTATCTTGACTGTATATTTTCTCGTGTAGTGTAAAAGTGTGGGTATTTTCCCAACTATGTTGGGATCGGCTTCCACTCTAACTGGATGCAGCTGAATACCAGTATATTACATGGAGCGACTGCCTAACTGACCTCCACAACCAGTTAGTACTGGGTAATACGATACCCCTTAATAAGACTGGTTGTCAGACTTTCGGGCTACTGATTACCTGTAACGACTGTCGAAGATCTACAAATGACAGCCGGGACCAACGGGTTTTCGTGCTTTCCGAGGTAGTACATGAAGATAACATAAAGAAATATGCTCATAACTTGATAATATACCTACAGGGTGTAAGCAGACCCTTCATGAAGCCGCCAACCAAGCATTCTGTACATCAAACTAAGTAACATTACGCAAAAATTATTGCTGGGAAACGACTTTCTTTTTGGGGTGAAAAATCACGTTTGACGGTAGGACTCGATGGATCGCACTCAAAGCATTGTGCTGATGAACGGATTGAATAGTACGGAGGTCGTGAAGGTGTTTAAAAATCTTACATTAAAAACATGTACTTATTTTTTTTTTTAAACTTGTGAAAAAGTTGGAACTTTGACCCCCAATATCTCCGTAACTAGAAGGTTCCCAGGTATGGTCTAGAACAAAAAAAATATCGCAAAGACGGGAGAACAAGTGCCTTTTGGCTTCGTTAATGGTCTATTTACACCCTTTAAAACCTATGTAATTCATGCCACCCCCAAATTTCCTAAAGTAACTTACACACACATACAAACAAAATTTGAATTTGATTTATACCTACCTACTTGACATTTCCATGACATTTGCATGTCAAAGGAAGAGGCGTTGCGTTAATTAATGTTAATCAACTTATTGCCGAGAGTAATAAACAGATTAATTGAGTAAGGTGGAATTTTATACAGGGTGTCACAAATAGGGTGCTATTATACAGAGTGTTGATATTATCGGTTGATTTCATTTGGCGTTTTAACTGAAGGTATACATTATGGCCTCGTTGATCTACTGGTCGCAATCGCGACTGCTCAGCAGGGTTCGATTCCCGGGTCGAGAAAATTGTTGTTGGGTATTTTCATGAAGAATTTCTCAGTAGTAGTCTCGGAGTCTGAATTAGTGCGCAGTTGATGGCATAAGGCTCGACTTCTATTACATGGGACTTAAACATAACTGACGAAATGTGGGTGTACTATTAGGTACCTACACCTCTGCCTAACCCTTTGGGTATAACATACAGGCGTGATGATATGTATCCATTACAATAGTTTCAACATTGTGTACACCTGTAATTGGTACCTTAATAAGAAACCCTAACCGAGGAGCTCGTGGTTAAATAATAACAGCCGCTCGGGTCGATCATTAGGTTAAGCCGTGCTTGCTTAGGTTGGTCTGTGGATGGGTGACCGCCCATTACATACCGAGTTTCCTCTGTGCCTCGGAAAGCACGTGAAGCCGTTGGTCCCGGCTGTCATTTGTAGATCTTTGACAGTCGTTAGGCAGTCAGTGGCCCAAAAAACCTGACAACCAGTCTTACCAATGGATATCGTATTACCCAGTACTAACTGGGTTGTGGAGGTCAGATAGGCAGTCGCTCCATGTAAAATACTGGTATTCAGCTGCATCCGGTTAGACTAGAAGCCGACCCCAATATAGTTGGGAAAAGGCTAGGCAGATGATAAATAAGAAACCCTAAGCCCACCCCCCTACCCCCCTAACCTGTATATTTTTATTGTTAAATGTAAAATATGTGTACTGTTGGCGTACCAATTTTTAATAAATAAATAAAAACATGTTTTACATTATATCCAGCCAATAAAATTGAACTTAAAGAGGCTAATTTCTGTGAAGAAAAAAATAAGAAAATGTTTCAAATTATGATGGTTTTGCAAATCACACGTCAGAAATAACAGCACTTATCACAATATCTCACATAATCGACGCCAACAATGAAAAATGAGAGAAAAACCTTTTTGCCAACGAGAATTTTGTCTACTTTATCTTTTATCACACTACTGTAAGAAACAATATTTTCTCTGCAAAAAAATCTTTGATTCTGTCTCATTTTGACACTCAATAAATAAATCAACCATTTCACTAAAAATCACTTAAGCCAATAAAATAATAAATAAATCAATTCACTAAAAATCACTTACTTTTAAAATCTGACGCAAATAAAATGGCTAAAAGCTTGCTAACAAACCAAATAACAGCACAATGTAAATTGAACTACAGAAGGTTAAACTTAGTCAGATGTCTAGCCTTTAGAGAGTTATAAGAGTATCAAAAACAGCTTTTGTCTTAATAAGAGATGGTTAAGGGATCCCCGTAAGCTTAGAGTTCTTAATCTTTTTCTTTATTTGTAACTAACTTACGTCATAGGCTTGCGTTTGGTTGGAACTCGCCTGATGTTAAGCGATGACGTGGCCTAGGGTGGAGCAGGCTTGCATAGAAGAAACTGATTTAAACGAACGTTAAAGAGATCTAGATTATAATAATCAGGTAAAAGAGAATCTGGCAGTGTCGGTTCACACAATAAACGTGGAAGTATAGCGCTTTGTTCGGGTCCGTGGAACTTCAACCATATAACGGTGACGCTTCGCCGTATCTCTGCTCGTCTGATGATAGAATTGGGATGGGGAAATTCAAATTTAAATTTATTTATTGGTGTGATTTTTGGTACATTTTACATGAGATCTTAATAATAAATAATTAGTTCCTCAAAAATCTACCTTAAAGATGTACACTCTTTCACATAATTAGTCATTATTAAAAAATTACAATCCAATTTGGATTGTGTAATCAGAATATTACAACTCTACTAAACAGCGTTGAGAATTTTGTGGCATTTCAAGCTGATTTTTATTCTTAAAGCTGCATAGCGAATTGTGCAGATTTAAGAATAAGTAATTTAAGCTGTTTCTTGCATGTCATGACTTAGTATTTACAGCTCTAAGTGTTATTTTAGTAACACTGGATACTTGTTTCGTTACAATGGTAAACAAATACACCATAAGAATAAGTTTGAGAACGTAGCACGTGATCAAAGAGTTAACTTTATGTTTTATACTTAGCCACAAGACCCTTTATCCAATTGGAACTTCTACTCCTGCTTTTATGGAGTCGGTAATTTCGTTTGCCATCATTTTGACGTTCGAGCAAGCTAATTGAGTTCTGTGTTTGGTTTTTACGTCGCGATCGAGTGGGGTGATCCGTGATGTAGGTTATATGGGTTTGTGTGTGTTTAGAATGCGTGTGTGCGTGTGAGAGATGTGTCTAAACAATTATCGGGATTTTGGGCATATGTATGTGTATGAAAGAGACGCAGGGAATTGGGAACAATAGAAGATAAAACATAATAACAGCCGCTCGGGTCGATCTTTAGGTTAAACCGTGCTTACCTAGGTTGGTCCATGAATGGGTGACCACCCATTAAATACTGAGTTTCCTCCACGCCTCGAAAAGTACCTTAAGGCGTTGGTCTCGGCTGTCATTTGTAGATCTTTGACAGTCGTTATAAGTAGTGAGCGTCAATAAAGTCTGACAACCAGTCTTACCCAGGTGTATCGTATCCTATTACCCAGTACAAACTGGGTTGTGGAGGTCTGATAGGCAGTCGCATGTAGAATACTGATGGTCAGCTGCATCCAGTTAGACTGAAAGCCGACCCCAACATAGTTGGGACAAGGCTAGGCAGGTGATGAATGGTATAATAAAAGTAACATGCAATAATCAACCCTGGGAATCAATGCACATTCCCTCTTTGTATAAAAAAGGAGCTTTTACCCTACAAGTTCTGCAAGTGAGTAATTACAAGTTTCTACAGAAGAGCTACGTTCACTAAAGTTCTGTAGCCATGTCTCACGCAGTTGTGAAGTTTTGAACCCAGAGTATAGTTAGCAAGACGGTGAAATTAATGTGCCCGATTTAGATGTAGAATATTATTAGTTCATGTTCTGTATACAGCATTTTTTTTTTAAATTGCCGACGAATTTTTTTTTTTTGACACATGTGGACAACGGTTTCCAATTCTCAACAGGATTGACAATATTTTAAACTTTTCGCTAACTTATTACTAATCAATACATTAATGAAACTTTCATCCTCGTGATTACTGATGGAATTTGTCTTTGTCACGGCTGTTGGGATTCCCATTAGGAACTTTCCCAGTAGTAGTAGTGTCAGATGTCTTTGATCTGTGCACGGTTCATTGCAATATTCTTGTCTCTTATTCCACGGGACATTAACACTTAATTGGTGAAATGAGGGTGTTATTTTAAACCTCTGTTCAAATCGGAATAGAGAGGCGTGATGTTATGCTTAGAGTCATACATCGATCGGCTACTTCCTTGGTGGCCGCGGTACGAGAATGGTACCACAGTCCCCTACAGATACAGGGTGTAAGAGACAGCCGTCCACAAACTGATGGGGTGAATTCTGTATATCATACTAATATGACCGGTACAAAAAAATAATTTCAAGAATTTTATGGGAATCCAATAAATTTGATTTGTTTTATTTCCTCATACAAAATGTAACGTGCGAATATATAAAGTACGAAAAATGTATGAACGGCAAGCGCGACGACGAGTTCGATGAACTCTGTAGCTAAGAAGTGAACAGCTGATTTCACGCGTCGTTCGTTAGACTATTTTAAAATCCATTGTTGGATTTTTTATTTTAGCCGTAGTATTTACATAAATGGAGTGCTGCGAACAGGGAATGTAATTTCACATTAAAATAAAGGAATAGCAACAGAAAAAAAGTAAAAACATTTTGGAGAAAAATTCCACTGGAATATGATTCAAAATAAGGAGCTGAATACACCCTGTTAGTTTGTGTTTGTGAGGGCTGTCCCTTACACTCTATATACGTTGACAGTAATGCCTACCCCATGCCGATTAGCTAATTCGCTGCATTTGGGGCGCGTGTGCGTGTGTGTGTAATGTCAATAATGTTTTATTTTTACTGTTGTCTTTTTTCGACAATTCAAAAGTGCCTGTAACTGGCTTGAAATAAATGCTTTGATTGATTGATTGATTGATTTTGATTGATTTATGATAGTGTTTTGTGAATGTTGTATGTGGATTTATATCGGGAAAATGAAGATTGCATTTCATTAATTTGATTGTCCAACCAAACATAAATCAAACAGCATGCATAGAAAAGCTTATCTGATTTCAACCTTTAAATTTCAGCGAATGAAAATCTGGGATAATGAAAATCCTACTAATATTACAAATGCGAAAGTTTGTGAGTATGGATGTATGTTTGTTACTATTTCACGCAAAAACTACTGAATGGATTTGGATGAAATTTGGAACACAGATAGTTTATAACCTTAATTAACACGTAGGATACTTTTTACTCCGGTAGTATGATCCCGTGGGACAGTTACCGAAGGCAAAGCCGCGTACAACAGCTAGTCTGGCATAATTCAGCCAGCGTTTCATACAATAATTTTTACCTGTCATAATATTTTATGACAGGTAAAAATAAAAGAAGAACGTTCTACGGCTGCGTGCGACATTCTGACGTATTCAAACGTCATACTTGTACGGGAAATATTGGCTTTGGCTGAATTTATTTGAGTTTGATATATAAGGTCTATCTTTTCATACACGAAATATTTTAAGAGTAACTTCTATAAGTCGTAAAGTCCCCATAGCAACAAAAAAAAAAATTCTGAGTGTTTTTTTTACAAAATTATTATAATTCTAAAATTTTTTGACACTTTTTGCGTAAAACCTTGACTCCCATATTCTAACAATGACAGTAGGTAAATACGACGTAGTAAACTACCGTAATGGATGCTTAAAAATAAGGAGCCAGTATTTATTTTGTGGGTCAAGTAATTTTAAATTATTTATTTTTATAAAATAATATATAATTTAGTTAGGTAGATACTTTCTTAAATAGATGGCGCCAATGTCACCGTAAGACGTTATTAATGGAATGAAAATTTCGAGAACTGCGAGCAGGGTGCGATGGTCTAATTGGTTAAGACGTCCGGTGTACAGAATCGGAAGGTCGCAGGTTCAAACCCTGCTCGCACTCGAATTTTTCTTTCCATATCAAAAACAGCTGTAGTTCCCTACGCAGGGTCTGCGAATAAAAATATTTAATATTTTAGAGATTGTGTAATTCTGTTGCCACTATCAACAAATAATATAAAAATTAAAAGGAAAAGAAAATCCACTACTATGATAGTACGTAACCTTATCTAGGCGAGTTCTACTCGCACTTGGCCGGTTTTTTTTAAACGACTTTTCAGTCTCCACCAATTTTGCCATATTAGAAACATCGCAAGTACTTTGACACCTCAGCAATCAATTTAGTCTATTTATATCGCTATAACTCTGGATATATTATAGATACACCTCTGCCTAACCTTTCGGGAATTTCAGGTGTGATGACTTCATGTGTTATTTAGAGATATCAAATATATGTATAAAAATTACAGAAAATGTTAAGGCCCTAATATTTCAAAACTAGTTTTTAAAGCTGTTTTGATATGGAAAGAAAAATTCCAGTGCGAGTAGGGTTTGAACCTGCGACCCATATTTTTCTTTCCATATCAAAACAGCTGTAGTTCCCTACGCAGGGTTTGCGTATATAAATATTAAAAATTAGTTTTAAAAGCTATTACAACCAACCTTAATTTAAGACGACTATAATGAACACCAGAGTCTGCCTAACGTCGCACATGACGTCATCTGTCAGTGCCCACAATCCATAGTTTTTGACAAGCATGACCTGCTACGCCGTAGCATGTAGTACTACGCCGTAGCATGTAGTACTACGCCGTAGGATGCTTTACTACGCCGTAGCTTGGTCCGATATAACAAACAGCAGTCTCTGCCTGACCTCTCACATGACGTCATCAGTCAGTGCCCACTGTCCGTAGCTCTAGACGAGGGTCGACAGCACTGTAAGGGATGACATTACCCTTGTTACTCGCATGGTTTGTGGTTTAAAAATAAATTTCTGGCCTTGAATTTAATTTTTGTGGCCATTTTTGATTATGCGATGCGGAAAAGACGACTTTTTATGAGCATTTTGTATTGTACCTATTCAGGGGTCGAAAACATATTAAGTAACTCGTTTGTAAAGATTTATCAAACGATTTTTGATCAGTCTATTTTTTCATATAATATGATAAACGCCAGATCACACGCCGTATCATACACAACTACGCCGTACCATGTACTGCTGGGGAACACCTTTGTTTGATGCATCCGGTTTGACTGGAAACCAACCCCAGAATGGTTGAAAAGATGCTAGGCTAATAGAAAAGACTCAAAAGCAACTCAATTTTGAGGTGAATTGCACGAGTACAAATTGAGATACGTCTGATAGTAAATATTGTCGTCGGAATAACATAACATCACGTCTGTAATCCCCGAAGAGTTAGGCAGCACATCCACATTTCGCCAGTTATGTTTAAGTCCCATGTAATAGGGGGCGAGCTTATTACCATCAACCGGGCACAAATCTAGACTCCGTGGCTGCTACTGAGAAATTCCTGTTCAAAAAACCCAATAACAGTTTGCCTGATCTGGGAATTTAACCCACTACCTCATGCTCAACAGTCGTTTTTGCGACCACTAGAAATGAGGCAGTCAACCGAAATCTCCAAATATTCAAGGTATTTAAATGACTTTTTACGGAAACTGCAATTACTGTTCTTTGCGCTCATAAATGTCAAAAGCCTTTCGAATGGGGCGTTTAACGCAATTTATGGAAATGATAGCCAGTTCGTTTTCAATGTGAACCGACCAACAATGACAGAAAAAATAGATATGGCAGTGAAATAAAAAAAAATGGTACAAAAATCCAAAGAGTATTTTTGCAAAGTGGGAGAGACCATCTTTGTAGCACAGTCCTATCTGGAGTAACTCGTCCGAGGAAGTATTATCACTCATCATCTGCCTAGTCTTTACCAACTATAATGGGGTTGTTTTCCAGTCGAACCGGCGGCAGCGACTACACCAAGTACGTACTACACTAAGTAGAAAGAAAGAAAGAAGAAAAAAAAAATTCCGCCACCTCCTACACTAGCATGACTGCTTCGCAGAAGGAGATAACGGTGACGGACTGTTTGCTTTACGACATAAAAATAATCATCACCTCAGGTATTTAACCACACATAACATAACACCGCGCATGGACTTCATCCTCGTAGGATTAAGCAGAGGTGGTACTTTTTTGTTTATTAAGAAAATAAAAAGCTTCGTTTTACTCTATTTATTTCTTTAATCTCGGGATTCGACCCACTCATACCAATTGTGCTATCATTGTGCAGCACTGACCTCCCACGTTCCAACTCGGTTGAAATTATAATTTTCCACTGACGTCCCACACAGAGTGTCGGCTGTGGTAGTATTACCATAACTTCTACGTGTGGACTACACTACTTTACTACTACTTAACTTATACTGTGATTATACTCCGTGATTTTTAATTATTGTGAGCTCCCGATATTTCGACGCTATTGCAAGCGAACACTATCTTTAATTCTAAAATAAATACAAGGTGTCAACGGACCCTTCACGAAGCCGTCAACCAAGCATTCTGTACATCAAACTAGGTAACCCTACGTAAAAATTATTGCTGTAAAATAATTTATTTACATTCACTAACATTTACTAGACTATTATAAATCTTCTTCACAAACAGGAATTTGTGTGGTATATTACAGTTAAAAAACACAACTAATGAAAAATCACTCTAAAATTAAATTCGGGGTTTACAAGGTAAAATCGACTCCTCCTATTATTGAAGTCGGTTAAAATGTAGCCTATGTTACCCGGGTCATAATAACGAATCGATTGATACCTTATTTATCAAATCGGATAAATAGTTTAGGCGCTACGGAGGAACATAGCATAATTAGCCTATTAATGTTCCCACTGCTGGGACGCAGGCCTCCTCTCTATGAGAGGGAATGGGCTATAATCCACCACGCGGGCCCAGTGCGGGTTGGTAGATGTCACATGTCTTCGAATTTTTGGTTCTAGGACATGCCGGTTTCCTCACGATGTTTTCCTTCACCGTTAACACCGTTATCGGAGGAACATACGTAAATACAAACATCGGTACATACATTGCTAAAATCATAACCCTTCCTTTTGGCTTCGCCGTAGTCGGGTAAAAATCAAAATTGCCGAAAGCTACCTACTACACGTAACAAAATTCAATAATAAAAATCAACGACTCAACAGGCTCTCATGTACGCTCGTCCAATCACGTTGCATTTTTCCAAAACAAGTGACTTCACGCTCCAAATACTGGTATAGCTCTTATTTTTTTTTCCTGTCGCGTCGTCATGGTATGCTATCAAATCAATACACGGAACGGTGTTTTATCCGTTTTTTATTACGTACATGGCTTTTTCTGTCGATTTTTACGTTGATTAAAACAACTTGTCAGCTTGTACATGTAGCGCCATCTTCTTTTCAGTTCCTGGAACTAATATTTGTTTCGAGGATTGAAATGAGTTTGTTTTTTCTTTGCTGTTTGGTATTCGAGCTTCGTTTAGTCTGTCATACTGCATTGCGGATGTCTACGTTTCGGTGAGTTTTTGTGGAAATAAATAGGATATCAAAGTGTGTTCAGCTGTGATTAGAATAATCATTGATTAAGGAGTTAGATACTTGGTTCCGTAAGGGAACCAAGGTTACGGACGTAGCCCGAAGAATTGCCAAACTTAAGTGGCAGAGGGCAGGACACATTGCTCGCAGAACGGTTGGCGATAGGGCTGAAAAGTTCTGGATTGGCGACCGCAAACCAGAAGAAGCTAGCGTTGGAAGGCCTCCCACTAGGTGGACCGATTACCTGGTGAAGGTTGCAGGGATCCGCTAGATGCGAGTCGCACAGGACCGGTCAATCTGCCGACACTTGGGGGAAGGCCTATGTCCAGCAGTGGACGTCTTTCGGCTGAAATGATGATAATGATGAGTTGGAGGTTAAGCAATAACAGCTACAATTATCGATCTTGAAGGACAATGACCGCTCAACGAGGTATTACAAAACGACACCCCATGTAAAGCATTAAACCATCGGTTCCTACTGGCATTTCTAGATGTTTGACAATTTTTAGGGGGTAATCGGAAGCTCAAATTCTGACAACCAGTCTTACCAAGCTGTATCGTGTTACTCAAGTACCTAACTGGGTTGTAAGGTCAGATAGGCAGTCGCTTCATGTAATATACTGGTATTCAGTCCACCTTGCATTCTGTTTACTCTACTTCCAGAAATAGTCATTTATATCGGACCCTCCTCATCATCATCATCATCTGCCTAGCCTTTTCCCAACTATGTTAGTGTCGGCTTCCAGTCTACCCGGATGTAGCTGAATACCAGTATTTTACATGGAGCGACTGCCTATGTGACCTCCACAACCCAATTAGTACTAGGTAATACGAAACCCCTTGGTAAGACTGGTTGTCAGACTTTTTGGGCCACTGACTACCCATAACTACTGTTAAAGATCTACAAATGACAGCCGGGACCAACGGCTTAACGTGCTTTCCGAGGCACGGAGGAAACTCGGTATGTAATGGGTGGTCACCCATCCACAGACCAACCTAGGCAAGCACGGCTTAACCTAAACATCGATCCGAGCGGCAGTTATTATAAAGCCACGAGCTCCTCTACACTACTGGTGAGTAATAAATTAAAACTTTCATAGTGAAACAGTGCAAAGTTGTAACTTTACTGTAATTTTTCTCACATTATTATAAGAGATCTTATTCACTAACTCGTTGCTCTAGTGGTCTCAAGCGCGACTGCTGAGTATGAGGTCCTGGGTTCGATTCCCAGGTCGGGCAAAGTGTTATTGGGTTTTTCCATCTGGAATTTCTCAGTAGTAGCCACGGAGTCTGGATTCATGGAGGATGATTGGCTCCTCCCCTATTACATGGGACTTAAATATAACTGGCAAAATGTGTGTGTGCTCATTAGTACACACATTTTACAACTTGTACACCTCAGCCTAACCCTTCGGGGATTACAGGCGTTATGTAATGTTATTTTCTTTACTGATTAGAAATAACCAATGCTAAAACCTCATGCATTTGCAAGAATGAGCAGACCATCATATTCAGCAGTATAGTATTTGGCGCAGCGTTGAGACACACAATATTATCTCCTTTTTTTTTTTTGTTTAATTTTAACATTTTTATTGTATAAATTTAAGTTTTTTTTCTTGTGTGTACTTGTGGCATGGGCGAAATAAATATGTTTTCTTTCTTTCTTTCTTTCTATAGTTTGCGAACACTAGACCAACGATCCAGATAGTAAAAATTAAAAAAAAAATGTGCGTTTCAGCTCCGATGCGTGACAGGAGTTTACTCAAAAATAAAACTTTAAATCATTAAAACTCCACAAATTGACGTTTGATATTTTACATGTATACTGACTGTAATCAAATTTTAAAAACAGTGGCCACGCTATTATGCTAGTGCCGTGCTGCTATGCTCATCTTCATCCACATTATTTAGAAAGAGAGAGAAAGAGTGCGAAAAAGACAGGGTAAATGTGTACTTAGCGCTGAGGAACGGGAAACGCACGAGTATTTTCGCAGAGGGAGGCATAACAGCTTCCCTTTTTTTAACGCTTGATTTTACTACCCATCTATTTTTCATACATTTTTTTTCAGTTACTATTCCTTTAATTCAATGTAAAATTACATTATCTGTACGCAGCACTCCATTTATGTAAATAATACTGCTAATATTGAAAAACCAACGACGCGTGACATCAGCTGTTTACTTCCTGCCTAGTGTGACTGTTCGTAAATTACCCTAGGCTGATAAAATTTTCGTTTTTCCTAAATCATGTAAATATTAGTATTAATGTCGGCTCCCCCCGAAGGGGGAGAGGCCGCGCACCGCCTTCCGCACGGCCTTGTAAGACTCGGCACCAAACTGGTCATCTTTCCACCGACTACTAAACTGAACTCCAGCCCTGTCCCGACTTTAGAAGCTAGGGGACAGGGAGGGGTACAAGGTGTAGTTAATATTGGGAGGTCACAGTTAAGACTTATACATGAATAATATCATATCTTATAAAACTAAATCAGTAATAAAGTATGAAGCTAATAAGACAAGAGGGCGCAAAGATATATATATGATGGAAGGTTGGTGAAAGGAAACGTTACGCTTGCGCTTAAGAGATTCACAATTTACAGTTACGTTAATTTAATGATTCAAACGTATTACGAACCCAACTCTATGGCATGTAACCGGTTACAATAACTGCCTCAGTACGTGACTGTTAGACCTAAGCGCATAGGCCCACTAAGGATCCTGCTACGAATTCTAACCGATCACGCTCCCTAAGCATTATTCACTTGTCTTTATCAATCCTAAGACAGAGTACTGAGAAGTCCTACTGCCATTGAGGAAGACACGTTTTAGTAGTTCTCCCTACACGCGTATTCCTGTTAGTAACACCCTTTACGGCAATCTACCCCTTGTCTAAGATAACACACAACTTGCGCAAGCGCACCGTAGAATCAGTCTGTAGCAGAACATATTGCGTTTGTTATTGGTGGACGCCGAAGTGGTGATATATCGTCACTTCACATTTCTTTACTCTTCCCCATGTCGTGGTTGCGTATCTCGTTAGTAATGTCGATTCAGTAATTTGCCAACCAGTGGCCGGGTTTGGGTTTAACGAGATAAACAGCCGGGGTTTGACTTTCTGTCCCTAGCATTCCTTAGAACGGAGTTATCGATGTAGTTTGAGATATTTCGTGATGCCTACCCCCGCTCCCTGAAATGTGCGCCAACAATCCCCACGCAATGTTTCTGAGCTAGGCCTTTACAGGAAGCAGTATTCATCAGCAACGTTTGGTTGATTTGTACCACAAGTACAAGTCGGCATCATATCACTGAGCAATATAATTTGTCTTAATCAACCCGTGAATATTACGGTGTTGAACAATATATTTTGTCCGAATGCGAATATTACGGTTCTGCCTTTCATTTTGTGGTTAGTCAGATAAAAGTCAACATTCGTCAATAGTCGGGTGTGTTGGTGTAAAGTGTGTTTGTCGTATGCATGAAATGTGTGTATAGTGTTGCGAAAGGCGGTCTCCGTCCCTATAACCAAACGCAGATGACGAATATGTGCCAAGGTTCGGAGTTATTAGGACAAAGAACACATGAGATAATAATATACATTGTGATGATGAAGCGGCTCTGCCGTCGTGCTGAAATAAATGATTATTAACATCGCTGCGTTTCCGCCAAACTGCTACTTAAGCTAGGAGTTAATTATAGTTAACACTTACCACGTATTCATTTTTCATTGAAGAGGATTCATCCCCGACTAACTTACAGAGAACTGCACACATTACCAGTTTCGCCTCTGCCACAGCTTGTCTTCTCCCGCGTCTCGACACTCACTTCAACTAGACTTATTACTACTACTTATATTTAACTTATTAAATACTAATCGCTCTGTTACGACAGTCCCCTGGGACATGTCCATCTTGGTACCAAGATTACGGTAATACATGAACCTAACCTAGAACGTCCTAGCTTTTTAACCGTTTTAGACCGACTCTCTGACTTAGCTCGACTAGCCTCCACGTGTGGACTCTTCCGCGATTTCAAATCAACTGCCACGAATCCACCAAGCTTTCCCCGGCCCAGCCTCCAAAAACCCACCACGCTTGGGTCGCCTTTTCAGAATCCGTTTCTTTTTTGTGCAAACGTCTCAATTGTATTAAGTGTCCTTCGAACGCCCAAGACCGGAGTAAATTGTAACCACATGTCGCACTAGCATTCAGAACTACGTATTGAAATTAGATATTTTTTTATATTTGGCCTGTCAGTCCCTAGTCCCTTTACCATTAAGTAAAGAATTTATGCGTTTCCAAGTGATGCAATATTGTTTTACAATTCAAGGAAGAAAGCTCAGGGCACGCCACCATAGTGGCGATAAGTCCCCTCTTTGAGGAGTGGCTAGACAGGCGCCACGGCGCCCTCACCTACCGCCTGACGCAGGTCCTCACCGGACACGGTTGTTTCGGGAGGTTCCTGCACCGAATCGGGCGGGAGGAAACGCCCGGGTGTTTCCACTGCGAGGATCGTCCGGAGGACACGGTGGAGCACAATGTGGAGGTCTGCCCCGCTTGGGCGGAGCACCGCCGTGTCCTCGTAGCGGCGATTGGCGGCGGCGATCTCTCGCGTCCGGCCTTGGTTCAAGCCATGGTCCGGAGCGAGAGGGAATGGGAAGCCGTCACCTCCTTCTGCGAAGCAGTCATGCTAGTGAAGGAGGTGGCGGGACGTGAGAGGGAAAGAACCTCACGTCCCAGTCGCCGCGGGAGACGCCCTGGGCGTCGGGGGTCACGTGGTGGCTCCCGGCCACCGTAGGCGCGGGCCTGTGGACGGCGAGTTATGGGCCAGCTCGCCGTCCGGCCGTCTTATGACGACAGGCCGTGTCGACGGCGCGTTCGTGTTCCACGTGCGCCTCAAAGAGATGTCAGCTAATAAGTAGGGGTCCGCAAGGACCGATGCCTGCCAGGGCTGCGGGACTGTTCGAAAGAGATACCGTGGCCCTGGAACACAAAGGGCAAAGAAGGAACATGGATGGGTTTTAGTCAGTACAAGTCTGACACTCCCTTCCGCTCCGCCCAGAGTGGGGGGGGTCATTTGATGATTTCCCATCCGGAAAAAAAAAAAAAAAAAAAAAAAAGGAAGAAAGCTCACTAAATCTTTATTAATTACGGTCACTTGCCAGCCTGTCAAGCCATAAAATAGAAGTTTAATGTGTTTGTAAGTGGCCCATACCGTGTGATGATTTTAAATAAAAATCAATACTAAAATATCTACTTAATAATTAGGAGTCAAAATCAAAATCAAAGCATTTATTTCAAGTAGGCCAGTTACAGGCACTTTTGAATTGTCGAAACAAAGGCAACAGTAAAATAAAGCTACAGTCCCAGTCACAAGGCACAAAAACTGTGAAAGTACTGTAGTTGCCCATTCCCTAACGTAGATCTCTATGAAGAAGAACGGGCAAGAAATTCCATGGACACTCTTTTAAATCAGAATACTTTAACAAAACCTTGGTTACATCATTCATTTTGAGATGGTACATTATGTGAGAACGATGTAGCAAGATGTGTACGTTAAAAGTATCCATAGTAAAAACAATTCAAAAATAAAATAATTAATTCAAATAAGCCGTGGCAAACAAGAGATGACCAGTCACAACTGAAAGCGCCCGTTCACGAACATGACGCATGTATCAGCACCATTCAACACCATTTTGAAGGGAACCAAATGATCCGACACACGTGCCACCATCAGCGAGACATTTGAGTGAGCATGACATACTCCTAACCGCCAGGGCACATTCAAGTCAAGAAAAGACGCAGGTTTCCAGCGAATGACAGCTTTCTAGTACATAGTACTCACACAATATGGGCTAGGCGGCTATATAATACAAAAGAGATTGAATCTATACAATGCAAAGATAGTTTTACAATCTTCAGCAGCTCCAACAATACGATTTAATGCTATCAATTTAGGCGCCCCTGTTCTTGTGGAGCAGGACCGGCATTGAGCCAAGCATTTTTATCAGTGAGTACGTGACAGACAGTCACACTAGCTATAAAGTTTATCGAACTCGTTGTCACGCTTGCCGTTCGCTACGTGCATTTTGCCAAGGTCGTTGAAGAAATAAAATTCCCATAACGTTCCTGAAATAATTTCTTGTACCAGTCATGTTAGTATGATAGCGGAGGGCTGTGTTTTACACCATGTATATGAAACGATTCTTAAGGAGTAAACTCAAATAGACTTCAACAAAAAATATCAACTTTTTTGGTACAATAGGTAATGAATACATAGCTTTTTTCACTTCACAAAGTCACAACACCGAAAAGTTTTGCAAAAAAATGTAAAACATCTTGTTTCAATTTAACAAGCCTAAAGTATTTGAGGCAAAAATGTTTTACATGTATAACGAAGTCAATCAGAATAAATTACGCGGAACGAGAAAAGGAGACGTCTTTCTTTTGAAAGTCCTACTTTGAGGCATGCTCCTATTGTGCCATGTTTAATACAAGAGGGTTCATAAATTTTGTGAGGTACAATAGGCTTTGTATCTTGCTTGGTAAGTATTGAATTTTTAGAACATAATTTTAACATTTTTCTCGCTTTCACATTTTTGAAGATAGAACTTGAGTAAGTATAGAAGAGTACGTCAAGGTGTTGAAAGTAAAAATCTAACATTAAAAACATGAATAAAAAAAAAAACTTGTGAAAAAGTTGGAACTTTGACCCCCAATATCTCCGTAACTAGAAGGTTCCCAGGTATGGTCTAGAACAAAAAAATGATTGCAATGACGGGGAGAATAAGTGTGTTTCGGCTTCGTTAAGGGTATTGTTACACCCTTTATATACCAACTAAAAGAAGTTGATTAAAAAATAATTAGAAAAGCTTTTATAAGCTTTTTGACTAATCAAAAAAATTACGAATGCTGATTTTTTTTTCATTGCTGATTTACTTAATTTACTTGATTGATTTGTAAAATCAAGTAAATTAAGTAGAATAGGTTTCCTGAATTCAAACGCCATCAAAGGCCCATTTGCAGTCAATTCATCAAACAGGTAACATTTAATTAAAAGTATCAAAAAACCCGACATCAAATTGTATTATGTAGGCAAAAATTTTGATCTCGATAGGTTTGGTTGAAAAAAAAAATTAACGACTTACAATAATTTAGCGCCAAAAATAATCCGCCATTTTGTTTTTTTTAAACACCTCTCTAAGTCACTTGGGTTTTTGAGACGAATCTAGTGATACCGTAATCTTCAAAGTCCATTAGTGGTAATAAAGAAATTTGCAAAGAAACATACAGGATTCTCGCGAAAAACATAAACCTTCCTTGGCAGTCGCGTAAAAAGATAGAATAAAAAATTAAGTAAAAAAAAATATTTTTGGCGCTCAAACAAAGAATGTAAACGGTTCTTTAACACATACAATCTCGAGCGCGCTTAACACTTTACTGCACCAGTGATTTACACCCTTATAAAAGACTTGAGCCACAATTTGAACTCGGGTGCGAATAACTGTAGCATAATATCGTCGCCTTGACTTTATAATAGAAAGAAAGAAAGAAAGAAAAAATATATTTATTTGTCCCAGGGACATGACATGCATCATACAAAATTACAAAAAAAAAACAATAAACTATAAATTCAACAGAACGGAACAAAAAAAATTAAATAAAAAAGTTAACAGCTTGCACGTCGTGACTGCGACAAGCAGGTTACCACTCTGCATAACGCTGTGCTGTGGGGGGGCCACAACACAGCGCCGATTTTCAGTGGTCACCCGTGGAAAAAACGTACGGAAGCCAAGACAGCATAAATATTTTTTACATCAATATGAGAATAAAATAAACAGTACTTGGGTTACAATATAAAACTAAATCCTCCAATAAATATAATAAACACTACAAAAAATATACAAGTATGTGTGCAGGCTAACCAGAATAAACACAAATACAATATAATAAAGACATGGCGTGTTTCTGTCTCGCTCCTACCCCACCTTCGCGTCGCCGTCGCCTGCGCACGCGCTGCCGATCAAACGACTTCGTCGTACCACTTTTATAATACTTACGTAATACTTTTTCACATTATGGCAGTATTCATAAATTAACAGATTGTGTGCCAGTGCTATTCTGTAAATTTCACTTAGAACCTCGCTCAAGTGAGCGCACACAATTCGAAAGCGAAATCATTTGTTTTAAAGTTAATCATCGCGGATTTACAACGAGACAGCGTTCGAATTTCGAAGTCATGTTTAGAGAACCGCCTCTTGCTTTAAGTTAACGTGGTGCTAAGTTATGCCACTATTTGTGTCTTAAAAATGTAAGGTTCTTAATAAACGCTAATAACTTGTTATGTGTTTTGTCTGTGGACCTAGTAAACTATAATCTGCACAAAATAAGTCGCTGAAATAGGAAACATTTTCCTTAGTCTTGAGCTGAAGCTAGGAATTATAAAACTCACATGCCAATGGCATTCCAGTAGGTGGTATGCCATTGTCTTTACTACAAATCTAAAGACATAATCATCTGTTCTAGCCTTTTCCCAACTATATTGAGGACGGCTTCCAGTCTAACCGGATGCAGCTGAATACTAGTATTTTAGAACGACTGTATATCTGATCACCATAACCCAGTTAGTACTGGATAATACGATACCCCTTGGTAAGACTGGTTGTCAGACTTTCGGCCCACTGACTACCTGTAACGACTGTCAAAGATGTACAAATGACAGCCGGGACCAACGGTTTAACGTGCTTGCCGAGGCATGGAGGAAACTCGGTATGTATTGGGCGGTCACCCATCCACGGACCAACCTAGGCAAGCGCGGCTTAACCTTAAGATCGACCCGAACGGCTGTTATTATTTAGTCACAAATCTAAAGTAATTATGGTATATCTTGTATCATGCAAGTTATTCTACTGATATGTGAGTGTGCATTCGTATGACGATCTCACATTTTCTCAAGTAGAATATTATCCAAATTTAATACCTTCACCCCCGGAAGGCAGTAATGTATAAATTATATTGCCTTTACACAGGAACTTGCCACTTTGCTGGTTCAATAAATGTTAATAAGGTACTCGGAAAGTTCTAGAACCGATACTATCGACTTTGTATAGTTTGAAAGCTCCTGATATTGTATATAGTAATGAGTTTAAAAGTACTTTGACATAGATTTTATGCGTAGATAATTTAACCTTCACGCTTGTAAACCCTGAAGCGTTAACCAGGGGTGTTTCTATAATATACCCACATCTTACCAGTTACTTATAGTCCCATAAAATGACGGCAGGGTTGGCGCAATGGCTGAGCGATTGGCTGCTGCGCTGCGTGTCGCGGGTTCGATCCCGCACGAAACAAATATTTGTATGATATACATGTAGTAGTTCTGGGTCTAGCTGTTTGTGTTTGTGAGTTTAAATGTTTATAAACGCACCCACGATACAGGAGAAATTCTTAGCGTGGGGCAAAGTTTAAAAAAAAAAGTAAAGGCCGCAGCCGAGGCCGGCCCAGGATGAGGTCGCGAGACGATCAGGATCCATACCGCGAAGAAAACCTTCGAAGAGGCACGAGGAAAGCTCGTGGAAGGAATTGGGGAGGCCTTTGCCCAGGAGTGGTGTCCCACTACAGGCTAAAAGAAAAAAGATGAACTTAGTCCCATCAACTAGTATGCAAATCCTAACTACGGTCGATACTGAATTAATTCTCATGGAACAACCACATTTTCCTGAGAATTGAACCCAAGACCTCATGCTCAGCAGCAGTGCTTACGACCACTTTGCCAACGAGGCAGAGGAATTCAGATAGATACATGATTTTCTCTCACCAGCTGATCGATAATGTCATGGAAATCATATCCTGAAACGAGTCATATAGCCCTAGAATATCATTGAAAAATAAACCAAAATTCTATTAAGGTGGAAACGCCAGGGTAGCGAAATACAAATTTTCTTACGTTTGTTGGAATTTGCAGGTTAGTGTCAGGTTATATCATCATCTGCCTAGCCTTTTCCCAATTATGTTGGGGTCGGCTTCCAGTCTAACCAGATGCAGCTGAATACCAGTATTTTACATGGAGTGACTGCCTATCTGACCTCCACAACCTAGTACTGAGTAAAACGATATCCCTTGGTAAGATTTGTTGTCAGACTTTTTGGGCCACTGAGTACCTGTAACGACTGTCAAAGATCTACAAATGACAGCCGGGACCAACGGCTTAACGTGCTTTCCAAGGCATGGAGGAAACTCGGTATGTAATGAGTGGTCACCCATCCACAGACCAACCTAGGCAAGCACGGCTTAACCTAAAGTTCGATCCGAGCGGCTGTTATTATTTAACCACGAGCTCCTCTAGTGTCAGGTTATATGATGAACAAAATATGACCCGGGTGTGCTGCGTCACCTGAAGCTGTGCGTGCCAGACCGGTATGTATGGAGGCGGCGGCGACCGCCACTGCTGGCCGTGCCTGCTGCCAAAACCAATCTGCTGTCAAAAACACCCCTCACCCGCACAATATGTGTACTAAACGAAGTTCATGAGAGAATTGACATATTTTCGTGCAATCTGAGTGAATTCGCAAGAGTGTTGTTGAATTGTGTTAGTTATATTTAGATATTAATATTCTGTGTTAAGATTTTTGTTGTTAGATTTTTAAGTATTAGCCGTAAGTTGATTTTATTTGGTAACCACTATTGTATTGGGGTCATCCTGTAAAGATAGTGTGTGTAAGTTAATAATAAATAAAAAAAAATAAAAAAATGATTCGCGACCGTAACACTGATGTAGTTACAGAATTATAATCATTAAATCATCAATACGACTCTCTAAATTCGAGGAGCTCGTGACTGCCAAATAATAACAGTCGCTCGGGTTTATCTTTAGGTCAAGATGGATGGGTGACCACCCATTACATACCGAGTTTCCTCCGTGCCTCGGAAAGCACGTTAAGCCGGTCCCGATTGTCATTTGTAGATCTTTCACAGTCGTTACAGTGGTCCAATAGTCTGACAACCAGTCTTACCAACGGGTATGGTATTACCAAGTACTAACTGGGTTGTGGAGGTCAGATAGGCAGTCGGTCCATGTAAAATACTGGTATTCAGCTGCATCCGGTTAGACTGGAAGCCGACCCCAATATAGTTGGGAAAAGACTAGGCAGATGATGATGACCGTAACATGTATGTAGTTACAGAATTATAATCATAAAAATCATCAATACGAACCTCTAAATTCATGTAATCTTATTGAATGTCCATTTTCATGACAAAGTCCTTATTAATAGGACTGTTATACCGGGTGTAAACAGACCCTTCACAAATCCGTCATTCTGTACATCAAACTAAGTAACTTTACGCAAAAAATATTGCGGTAAACGATTTTTTTTTGGGGTAAAAAATCACGTTTTACGGTAGGACTCGATGGAAAGCACTCAAAACATTGTGCTGATGGATGGATTGAATAGTACGGGGGTCGTGGAGGTGTGTAAAGTAAAAAAATTACATTAAAAAAATGTATTTAAAAAAAAAACCTGTGAAAAAGTTGGAACTTTGACATCCAATATCTCCGTAACTAGAAGGTTCCCAGGTATGGTCTAGAACAAAAAAAATGATCACAAAGACGGGGAGAACAAGTGCCTTTCGGCTATGTTAAGGGTCTATTTACACCCTTTATTTGTCGATAAAAATCGTTCGGATTCACGTCTCTCTTCAGTCCGCACGTTCGTAGTCCGGGTCAACTTAGGACAGCGATAGAAGATAAATTATGTAGATAGCTCTTGGCCGTCCATTGTGTAAACGCAGCATCACCAATTGAAAAAGATTGGGTGTTGAATATGCAAATATAACAAAAAGGAGGGCAGGAACGAATTCATTGGACGTTCTGTGAGCTGCGCCGGTCGTTGTGGAGGAGATATTCTGTTTTACCCTAATTCTTTTATAAAGTTCGGTGCAAGAGATGGAATGCGCGATCAATCTTTTTCTGACCCACTGCAGGGCGAAAATCTCGTAGATATGAATGAGAATAAAATGGCTACTAGGACTTTCTAAGTCAAATATGTTATACTATCTAAATCTTCAAGATCTATTTGTCGGATCCGGTCATTAGTACGGACTTGGAATGAATCGCAAGCGCGCCAGTGGTGACATCAATTATCATCAATCATTAAAAGTCTACCCACACAACAGCGTGCTTCTATAGAGCCGTGTTGTTTACAGCTCAAGGCGAGGACGACAAGAAGTGTCTGATTGCAGTGGAGTTGAGACGTCCTGGAACTGTACCCGATTCATTCCCGAGTCTAACGAAATAAATCCTGACAATTCGACATATTTAACAATCACCAGTTTAGCTCTGGCCACTGGATAAATACATCTAAATAGAATTTATTTGGACCTATCTACCATATTAGATAACTTACCTGAAACTTGTCTGCAGGGGAAAACCAGGCCGTGTCAATCTTCTTAGTCTTCACCTCCATGCTTCGGAAAGCACTATATCTTGTCCTTGCTGTCATGCGTAGATCTTTGACAAAACTTACAGACAGTCTTTTTTTTCGTCTTTCGTATCGAAGGTGTTGATACTGATTCTGTTAGCCTGCGTCATCCCACTACTGTGCAAAGGCCTCTCCACATGACTTCCAGTTGTTTCGATCTAGGCTAATGTAGGCCACTGGTCGTTGGTTTTGTCCAGCTCGTCCCGCCATCTTCTACGAGGTCTGCCGCGACGCCTTCTGGCTGTGTCAGGGCTCAAGACAGTGGTGATATTTTAAATTTTTGTCCCAGTCTGTGGCCACTTTAGTTGCTGCGTCTGTATTGGCAGTCAGAAACTTGAAAGTCTGACGACCCATCTGTAAAGTAAACTGTTAGGCACGCTATTTGCATAATCATCATCATCATCATTTCAGCCGAAAGACGTCCACTGCTGGACATAGGCCTCCCCCAAGTGTCGCCACATTGACCGGTCCCGTGCGTCTCACATCCAGCGGATCCCTGCAACCTTTACCAGGTCATCGGTCCACCTAGTGGGAGGCCTTCCAACGCTACGTCTTTCAGTTCGTGGTCGCCACTCCAGAACTTTCCGGCAAATTTGTATAAACTGGTGACTAATACTGGTATTTAGTTGCATCCAATTGGAAACGGTTAGGTAGGTGATGATGTCACTGTGAAGAACACTGTTGTTAAACCTAACAAGTTCTGGTTTTGTGGTTTAAACTTTAAGTTTTTTATTCAATTACCCGCTCTCTCCAATAACTTGTACCACACCCCAACTCAAGACCCGCCCTCATAAGATCCACAAATTGCTACATCAATCTCCTACATTGTCTTATTGTAAGCGTGTTAAAGAGATTCTTCTCTTTTTTTATTTCTTTTGATTTTCTCTTGTACCTACTTATGTCAGCCTTTTATTAGGGTTCTAAGCTTATTGAGAGATTGATAGATAGGTTGGAAAAAGGATTTTTATTTGACCTACTTGCATGAATAAATTGGTTGAAATAAGGAGATCGGGCAGACTTCTATACATAAAAGTAAACGGCCGTAAACGGCCGTCAACCAATCATTCTGTACATCAAACTGAGTAACTCAACGCAAAAATTATTGCTGGGAAACTACTTTTATTTTTGAGGTGAAAAATCACGTTTTACGGTAGGATTCAATGTAACGCACCTAAAACATTGTGCTTATGAATGCATTGAATAGTACGGGGTTGTGGAGGTATTTAAAGTAAAGTTATAACATCTTCTTCTTAGCGTTTCGATGGCAAAAATTTTAAATATGTTTAGCCCAAAACTCAGCTACGCGTACCCCGCTCACTGATGCAGTAAATAAATCAGCAAGAGCGCAGGAGATGGGGCATGCGGGGCAATATGGAAGGTGGGCCATTGTTTGTGGGGAGACGCCTCATAGGCACTTGATATCTGAGCCGTCCGTGAACCCCCATCTGCAGAGATTGTCTTTGCTCCGGCCGACTTGGGTTTGAAGTCTGTTTAGAGATTTCCAAGTCGACCACGGCAACTCTTGTCCAGGTGGAAGGTTTTTTGATGGATCGTTGAAGTTGTCAGGGGGTTTAAACCGCTCCCGCCAGAGATTGCATCTTGCTGTGGAGGCGTTGAAATGTCGTCATAACATTAAAAATATGCTAAAAAAAAAAAAACTTGTGAAAAAGTTGGAGGTCAAAACCCCCAATATCTCTGTAACTAAAAGGTATGGTCTAGAACAAAAACATGATCGCAATGACGGGGAGATCACGTGCCCTTCGCATTCGTGAATGGAACTTTTCCAAGAAGCTTTGTTGATTCTAGGATACTCAAATCACTTGTTGTGTTTGATGTTCTTCAATTACTAAAACTCCTGGAAATTGCTTGAAAAAAGAGATTTTAAATATTGCTCTTTGTTATTCGATTTTTTCCTTTTATACAAGTGATGTTGACCAATATGGGTAGCATCAAGCCTTCATCACTGATAAACATAAGTGTAACCTGCACAACCATAATTCTTAAATGGGTAAACGAGAGGGGCTTTCAGTAAGCGAAAATTGTATCTTCTATTTATGAAATAGACTTGGACTCAATGAGCATCGACAAAATGGCAATCACTTTAGGATCGACTTCTTGGTGGCGCAAGTGTCACGGTTAAAAAAGAAAGATGGCGAATCTTGGGCGCCATATTGTAGGTTTGAATTGTTTTTTGTTCTTCCAAACCCATCGAATGGGGTATCTTAATGATACCCCATTCGATGGGTTTTAAAGGATGATTCCAAAAATATAAATAACTTGAATGTAATGTTTATTTAAAATAGAAAACCTGCGAGGTATCTTTTAGTCGGTTCTGAAAAAATGGCCTATGGGGAATTTTATCGGGACACTGCTTGTTCACATAGATTATAGAGAGAAAAAATTTAATCAGGAATATATTTTCCTGTCTCAAAGCTTTTCTAAGCTTTAAACAAAGAGAAAAGATAAGGTGCGAACAAAATAAACAAACGAATTCTAGGTAAATTGACAAAATAATCTTGAATTTCGTCTCTTTCGGTTGCCAAGCTTAAAATTCGACAAATATTTGTACAATTTTGTTACCCTCTTGGGTTGAAGGAGAAATTTCACAGTTTATTTCCTGAAACTGTGAAATTGGGCTGTAAGAAAACCATGAAAATGTAACGGTTTTCTTGGTGAGTGGTTGAGTGTTGTACAAAGAATCTTTTCAGGATTTTGACAGATTTTATTTAGGCTGGCCTGAAAAGTTACAAGATAACAATCATGATTGTTTAGGGTGTTTTCACACTGAGTCTACAGTGGGGCGACCGACAGTGAAACTTAACGAAAAAACAAGACAGACAGTCGATCGAAACTGTAAGTCCTGTTTTTTTCTTGAATGGCCGATTGTATAGGTAGCATACGTATATTATTTTGCTAGTTATTTTTTAAGTCCCTTGTAACAGGGGGCAAGTTTATTGCCAGAGCTAGCCATAATATTCAGACTTCAACTAGGTGCCGCTAGCTTCGCTACTGAGACGTAGACCCTCCGTGTGAGAGTGGAAGAAGGCCTTATATTCACATGGGCTAGCTCACCGTCCGGCCGTCTTATAACGACAGGCCGTATCGACGGCGCGTTCGTGTTTTACGCGCGCCTCGAAGAGATGTCAGCAACCACGAAGGGGTCCGCATGGACCTATGCCTGCCAGGACTGCGGGACTGTTCGAAAGAGATACCGTGGCCCTGGAACACAAAGTGCAAAGAAGGAACATGGATAGGTTTTAGTCAGTAGAAATCTGACACTCCCTTCCGCTCCGCCCAGTGTGGTCATTTGATGATATCCCATCTGAAAAAAAAAAAATAGGCTCTATGTGCAGATGGGTACATGGATATCATGGATGGGTACATGGTATCTTCGTTTTTTTTAGCTCTAGGATATGAAGGTTTTCTTCCTACGATGTTTTCCATCAGTGGTGACGAAATAAACTACACAGAGTAACGTCCCTGCCGAGGTTGAAACCGTCTTTGGATATCCCTCTGACTACAACGTACGAATGGGCTATAACTACGGGTCTACTGTTCTTCAGGTCACAACGAATAATTCACCCTACAAAACTAACACTAAATACAATATTCATACCATACGAAACCCAGTTCTTCACACCCGCCGACGAGTAATATCATAAGGAAGTCATTACGGACCTCTTTTGATCCTCCACAGCCTCTTAGCAGATCCCTCTCGACATTCATGAACCTTTGAGTAGTCGAGGAGTATAATTTTAGCATATATTTGTATGAGTAATCACTTTTCGGCTGAGTCGTGATTATTTTGGTGGCTTTTTTTTAAGGGTCCAGTTTTGGAGTGTTCAAAAACGAGCAGTGGTAGTTTTAGGTTGATGTTACTGTGGGCCTGTATCATCCCACTGTTGGGCAAAGGCTATGCGGCATCTAAAACTAATGTGAACCATTGGTCGTTGGTTCTGTTCAGCTTGTCCCGCCATCCCCTGCGAGGTCTACAGCGTCGCCTTCTGGCTGCGTCAGGCTCCACGTCGTAGTTATTTTGGCCCAAAGCTGGTCGGGGTACGGCAGACATGGCCAGCCAACTCTCATGCAGCTTAGCGGCTTTTTGAGCAACGTCAGTAGATAATAATATTTAATATTCTGCTTTACGGTGAAGAAGAAGTGAATAATTATATCTTGACCAGATTACAAGTAATGTAGATGTCTGTTAAAATTAAGCTAATGTGTATGGCCATATTTAAGGGTAGCTCGTGGCTAAATAATAACAGCCGCTCGGGTCGATCTTAAGCCGCGCTTGGCTAGGTCGGTCCGTGGATGGGTTACCACCCATTACTTAGCGAGTTTCCTCCAAGCCTCGGAAAGCACGTTAATCGCAAAGCAGTGGCCCGAAATTCTGACAACCAGTCTTACCAAGGGGTATCGTACTAACTGGATTGTGGAGGTCAGATATTCAGTCGCTCCATGTAAAATACTGGTATTCAGCTGCATAGACTGGACGCCGAACCCAACATAGTTGGGAAAAGGCTAGGCAGATGATGATGTGTATGGCCATATTTGTATGACTATAAATCTAACTCACGACCCTTCACTCACCAGCCCAGTCTAACCTTTGGACAATTACAACTTTTCTTGGGACAAAGGGTTGAACAAGAAAGGATATTTCGTAACTCAACCCCTGTTCCAACAAAGGGTGGAAGTTTGTCTGCAAAGTCGCAGCCAAGAGCTACTTAAAATATTTCTCTGCTGGACTAAAGTAATATATATTTCAAAGCGGCCATATTGGATTTGCTGTGACCTCACGTTCCTTATGACGCTGTCCGGGACGTTGTAAAGGACACCTCATTTATTTCTATATAGGGATAAGCAGAAAATGTTGAGATTGTGAGGGAAATATAATAAAAACGTTGTAACATTGTAAGGGTGCGTCCACACCAAAAACATAACATGTTATAAAACATGGTTATTTAACATGATTCAATAGAGAAGTTAGCAACGTTGTTTTAATTAGACAAGTTATTTAACAAAAGTTTTGTAAAATGTTGCTTAATCTGGACGCACCTTTACTCTGCATTTCTATGTATATAAGATCTATCTTTTCATACACGAAATATTTTAAGAGTAACTTCTATAATTCGTAAAGTCGCCATAGCAACGAAAAAATATATTATCTGACTGTTTTTTTTTTACGAAATTATTATAATTCTAAATTTTTTTGAGACTTCTTGAATAAAACCTTAACTCTCATATTCTAACTATGACAGTAGGTAAATACGACGTAGTAACCTAGCGTAATGGATGCTTAAAAATAAAGAGCCAGTGTTTATTTTGTGGGTCAAGTAATTTTAAACTATTTATTTTTATAAAGAATATACTCAGATAAAAAAAAATCCCTTGAAATGGCTTTGTTATAGCCGTTAGATGATTCCCTGAAAATATTTCGTGTGTGAATAGTTAGACTTTATAGAGGCCCAAAGCATAAAAATTATGGCAGGGGAAAAAAAGTTTTTATGTAATTTTGAAGCTGGCCCAACAGGCCATCATTTTGTTGTGTTCATTTTTCCAAATTTGAATTATCGAATTTGAAAAACAGAAGTAAAGCGGCCTTGGTTCGTTTTAATGCGTTCATTAGAGTAACAATAAGTTTTCATAGTCTCGGACTCTGATTGCATCGTTGGACTGGTCGTCGCAAGCGCGACCGCTGAGCATGAGGTCCTGGGTTCGATTCCAAGGTCGGGCAAAGTGTTATTGGGTTTTTCCATCAGGAATTTCTCAGTAGCACCTACGGAGTCTGGATTTGCGCCCGGTTGATGGCAAAAGGCTCGCCCCTTATTACATGGACCTTAAACATAACTGGCGAAATGTGGGTGTACTGTTAGGTACACCTCTGTATAAGCCTTCGGGGATTACAGGCGTGATGTTCTGTTATAGTCTCTGGAAACCATAACCCAGGTTATTTATACAATTGTGGCAATTGTTTTCAAAGCGTCTCATTTTTCTACAACGATTTTCAATAGGATTGTCATAAATACCAAGTTTTTCGGTAGCTATCGGTAAATTCAATACATTTTTGTCATACTTAACCATCATTAGTAGAGGATTCTTCAAATTTAGTGAAAGGCCACAATATCTTTGAGAAGTTTTGACTATTTAAGTCGTTTTGGTCCAAGCCCCGTACGATGAGATGAAAATAAACGTTGTTCAACAGCCCGCTTGTTCGGTTTTGGCCCTTTTCGAAAACTTGAAGTGGCACCTGCCCGAAGGGGTTCTGTCTGAAACTTTTTTTAGTTTATTTGTAGCTTTCTCTTATCACGCCCTACCTACTCGTTTATCAAGTTTGTATGCTGCTTGCTGAAAAACCCTCTGAGCTGCTCTACGATCATCCTTTTAGAATATCACTTTTTTATACATGTCAGATCCGGTCATTGACCTACGGACATAGAATCGCAAGTGCGCCAGTGATGACATCATGCGACTTACTTACAAGTCTACCCACACACAGCGTGCTTCTACAGAGCCGTGATGTTTACAGTTCGGGGTGATGACGACATTTAATGTCTGATCGCAGCAGAGTTGAGACGTCTTGGAACTGTACCCGATTTATTGTGCTCCGTGTTATTGTGTTAAATTGTAATTTCAAGTAATTTGTTAGTTTAATAGAAACAGTGTATCGCACCCAGTGTATTTTCATAGCACAAAACCCATCTTCTGCCCACGTGATGTACAAGTTTAACGGAATAAATCCTGACAATTCAATATACATAACTTAACATCAAGCATGTAATCCCCGAAGATTTAAGCAGACGTGTACATTTGTTAAAAATCAGTGGTAGTATGATAGTCTATGCTGTGACCGTTGGACTGACAAGTCATAGGTCTCGAGTTCGAACACAAGACACGCACCTCTGATTTTATGGATTCATGTGCGTATTGTAGATTATTATGTCTATTATTATCCCTTGCTTCGGTGAAGGAAAACATCGTGAGGAAACCAGCATGCCTGAGAGATATGTCTTCTTTTTTTTTCTTTTCTTTCTTGTAGCATTAAGTCCGCCTATTGTACATGAAGTTTAAATAAATAAATAATAATTGTCGACGACATATAAAACCAAGACACGCCTACGGGCGGCATAAAAACTCTAACACCAGGTTAGGCACTAACCACAGGATAAAGAAAAAAAAAGTACTTAGTAGTATTTCATTAAAAAATATTATTTCACTGCAGCTGGTAAGTCTGAGAATTGTTTTGCATAAAACCTTTAACCCCGCGTTTATTTCCTTTCCCGATCCTATCAGGAGTTAAGTTTCGATAAGCCTTTTCAGTGCACCTCTAAACTGTCTAAGAAACGTTATCTTCTCGTGATTCGATCTCTTCTTCGTGTTTACTACGGACACTTTTAACGTACACATCTTGCTACATGATGTAACCAAGGTTTTGTAAAACTATTCTGATTTAGAAGAGTATCCATGGAGTTTCTTGCCCGTTCTTTTCCATAGAGATCTACGTTAGGGAATGGGCAACTACAGTACTTTCACAGTTTTTGTGCCTTGTGACTGGGACTGTAGCTACATTTCATTGTTGTCTTTGTTTCGACAATTCAAAAGTGCCTGTAACTGGCCTACTTGAAATAAATGCTTTGATTTTGGTTTTGTAGTTAAGGTACGTCGTGTTCCTGATAGTTTTTTAAGAAAATAACTATTATGAAGTCTTTAATAAAAATCATCTGCCTAGCCCTTTCCCAAACTATGTTGGGGTCAGCTTCCAGTCTAACCGGATGCAGATGAATACCAGTATTTTACATGAAGCGACTGCCTATCTGATCTCCACAACCCAGTAACTGCGGAATACGGTACCCCTTAGTAAGACTGGATGTCAGACTTTCGGCTTCCGACTACTCGTAACGATTGTCAAAGATCTACAAATGACAGCCGGGACCAATGGCTTAACGTGCTTTCACACTCAATCTCGGTATTATAATGATGGTCATCCATCCAAGAACCAACCTCGGCAAGCACGGCTTAACCTTGAAGGTCGTCCCGTGTGGCTGTTATTATTAATAGCCACATAATCCTCCGAAACAGTGTCACGTTCGAAATTCGAACGCTGTCTCGTTGTGAATCCGCGATGATTTACTTTTATAAACAAATTAGTTCGCTTTCGAATTGTGTGCGCTCACTTGAGTGAGGTGAACTAGTGCACTTTACAGAAAAACACTGGTTTTTCTTATGGCTTTGTAAGCCTTATCCTCTTTCTAACAAATCTGCTTACAGAGGGATAACAAAAGGGATCAGATTTATATTCCCGGGAGTCTATACACAATTTGTTTACGATAGGGTAGAAGTCCTGCTACTTGTCTGTGCTATTTTCTAGATTTATTGTCGGTACATTTTCGCGCTGAAAGTGTAAGAAGCTTGAGAAATGAACGCTTGAAGATTTTCTGTATGCGTTGTAATAGGATGTTGGATGAAATGGATAGAAGTCTTGATATACAACATTATTTTTAGTATATGCGAAACCTAAATATAGTTTGTTCAGAATAAGTAACTAAATCGATTCCAATCATTTTTAAACCATGTTATATTTTGTCCCAAAAATATTTTTAAAAAGTTACTGGTTGGACACCGAGCAACATTAAGTACCTATCGCAATCATTTAGGTACCTACTGCCAAATTATTATTATCAATGAACTCAAGACGACACTGGAGGCGCTCGCGCGGGCGCGCTGCGTGGTGACCACGTTTTTGTGAGGTCAACCAGATAACAGAACAAGCTTATAACTTTGTGATTTTTCATGAAACAGTTTTGAAATTTTGTACAAAGATTCTTTACATAAAAATACTAGACACGTGTTTCAGGTTTCGCATATACTAAAACTAATGTTGTATAAAACTAAGGAGTTGCATTATGTTTTTTACATAAGTACATACACTTACGGCGTTTCCTGAGCGACCTTCTTCTGTCTTTAGCATTATGAGTTAATAATGTTCCCACTGCTGGGACATAGGCCTCTTCTCTACGAGAGGGAATGGGCTATAATCCACCACGCGGGAACAGTGCGGGTTGGTAGATGTCACATGTCTTCGAATTTTTTGGTTCTAGGACATGCCGGTTTCCTCACGATGTTTTCCTTCACCGTTTTTGAGAGCAGTGGTGATGAAATAAATTACACAAAGTAATGCGCCTACTTGGGTTCAAACCCACGACCTACTGTTCGTAAGTCGGGGCCGCGACCACTAGGCCACCACTGCTCACTTTTACCACACTTCGATCTTTAATTCGAATATATTTCTGGTTGTCAGAATTTTCGAGCCACTGACTACCTGCACCGACTGTCAAAGCTCTTCAAATGACTGCCGGGAACAACGCTTTAACGTGCTTTCCGAGGCACGGAGGAAACTGGGTATATGATAGATGGTCACCCATCCACGCACCGACCTTGGCAAGCGCGGTTTAACCTGAAAGAACGACCTGTGTGATGGTTATTAAATAATAACAGCCACAAGTTCCTCAGCATGAGAAATGAGGACATTCGCAAGAGAACCAAGGTTACCGACGTAACCCGAAGAATTGCCAAACTTAAGTGGCAGTGGTCAGGGCACATTGCTCGCAGTACGGATGGCCAATTTTGCCGAAACGTTCTGAAGTGGCGACCCCGAACCGGAAGACGTTGCGTTGGAAGGCCTCCCACTAGGTGGACCGATGTTCTGGTGAAAGTTGCGGGGATCCGCTGGATGCGAGTCGCACGGGACCGGTCAATGTGGCGACTCTTGGGGTTCATGTTCATCAGTGGACGTCTTTCTTAGCCTGAAAGTCTCATAACTAATATAATAATATGAATAAAGCGACTTTATTTGCTTTTTTTTTACAAAAAAAGTAACTAAAAATAGAACATCTAACAAAGCTAAGCTTCCTTTGAACAAATGAAACCTCTTTAGGTAAGGGTTAAAACAACGACTCTTTAATTAGCAATTAGGACCCTTTTGGATAACCAAGACAGGTTAAATTAGGTAGTTTTTTCCTTGGCAATGTTTTTTAATTAAAAGGAAATTGTTTATACTTTTTTATTGTGATAACCTTTTTAAAATGTCCTAAATGTTTCAATTAAAACTTGGCTTTTTTCTAAATAGTAACAATTGTGTGTGACTGTGGCAAAATAAAATCCGTTTCATCGTTTAACTGAAAAAAATTGCAATTATCAATGAAACTAAAAACGATTATGGTTGATGATATCTTCGAAACTATGCATTTTTTTACCACATATTCTAGGAATTTTTGTATTATTTTTACTCATCTATTTTCTATATATATATAGTGGTTAACTGACTGACTGACTGACTGGGTGATATATCAACCAACACACAGCCCAAACCGCTGGTCCTAGAGACATGAAACTTGGAGGATGTGTTCTTTGTAAAGAGTACGTATCCACTAAGAAATTTTTTTTGGGAATTCCACCCCTAAAAGGGTAAAATAGGGGATGGAAGTTTATATGAAAGTCCGTCAGTTCTGAAGTTAAGATCTTCAAATATTGTGTTAAGCTGACGATTAAAAATTAATTTATACATGTCTCAGCGTTTTGAATAATTCTACCCCCGTAGGGTTAAAAAGGGGGATGAAGGTAAGTAACTATGTTTGTTCGGTACGTTCCCTTCGAATATTTTTCGACATCCACGCGGGTGACTCCACGGGCAAAAGCTAGTAGAATATAAACCTAGAGTTATGGGATTTAAAAAAAAAAACACGTTGTATAAATAAGTCAATAGAAAACCATGTCACATAAACACATAATAATTTCCCACACAATTCCAGGTCGAGCTATTTGAAAAACCTACATTGACCTACCACACACTTAATTACTACAGAAAACGTTAAAAAAACTACAGCTTTTCATATAAAACGCTACTATCACGATCAATTGCACTTTTTACCCTATAAAAGGGGTGCAAAGGGGTAAAAAAACGGGGTTGAAAGTTGAAGCGTTCATGCGAACGGGTCTATATCGGGGCAGTATGCAAATCCAAGCAATTTGTCCTGCTGCCCGTGTTTTCAGACTTCGTGAGGTGAATTTTAAGCTGATAGCTGATATAGGGTTCTGTTTTTTGTGATTTTTTGTGTGCAAGTTTGAAAGTGAAAAATATTGGCGTGTAAAATGAAAACCTAGGAACTATCAATGTTTATCATCATCATCATCTGCTTAGCCTTTTCCCAACTATGTTAGGGTCGGCTTCCAGACTAACCGGAAGCAGCTGAATACCAGTATTTTACATGGAGCGACTGCCTATCTGACCTCCACAGCCCAGTTAATCTAGGTAATACGATATCCCTTGGTAAGACAGGTTGTCAGAATTTTTGGGCCACTGATTACCTGTAACGACTGTCAAAGATCTACAAATGACAGCCGGGACCAACGGCTTATCGTGCTTTCCGAGGCACTGAGGAAACTCGGTTTGTAATGGGTGGTCAAGTTAATTGGTAACCTTTTACGCAATTAAGCCGCGCTTACCTAGGTTGGTCGTGGTGGTGTGTTAACCCACATTTCAAAGAAAAGTTAAAAAAAAAATTGTCGGAGCATGACATTTACGGACATAAAATAAATTGGAAAACGCGCCAGTGTGCAGTGGTGACATCACGCGACTTACTAACCAGTCTACACACGATGTGCTTGTACGGAGCCCTGATGTCCAACTCGAGGGAGAACGACAGTCAATGTCTGATCGCGGCGGAGTTGAGACGTCTTGGAACTGTACCCGATTCATTGTGCCCCGTGTTATTGTGTTAAGTTGTAATCTTAAGTAATTCGTTAGTTTTGCTAGAAACAGTGTATACGCACCTACTGTGTTTTCATGGCACGAAACCCATGGTCTGCCCACATGATGTACGAGTCTAACGGAGTAAATCCTGAGATATCCGACATATTTATAATTTAAGCCCACACTTCTTGTTTTATTACCACAGTTAAAAAAAGTATTACACGAACGGAAACAGATTTAATAAATCACAGTATGACTCGTTGAACAATCTTTTTACTTCTCTTTAACGATGTTCATTTCCTGCTCTCATTTCTTTTACACCTTTTTCTTTTAAAAGCACGTGATATTTTTTCTTTTACATTACGTATGTGTCTTGTGTTTATTGATATCTTTTTTATTTTATTGTAAAATACTGCAAAAAGTGTTCGATTTTCAAAATACAGATCTTTTTTCACATTGTTTTTGCTGCTCTGTACAAATCAATGTGAATTTTTATGTGTGTTAAAATAAGTTTGCTGTTAAAGAATAAAGAAAGGAAATATATATATTGGAACATGCCACAAGTCATCATCTGCCTAGCCTTTTCCCAACTATATTGGGGTCGGCTTCCAGTCTAACCAGATGCAGCTGAATACCAGTATTTTACATGGAGCGACTGCCTATCTGAGCTCCACAACCCAGTCAGTACTGGGTAATACGATACCCCTTGGTAAGACTGGTTGTCAGTCTTTTTGGGCCACTGACTACCTAACAACTGTCAAAGATCTACAAATGACAGCCGGGACCAACGGCTTAACGTGCTTTCCGAGGCACGGAGGAAACTCGGTATGTAATGGGCGGTCACCCATCCACAGACCAACCTAGGCAAGCACGGCTTAACCTAAAGATCGACCCGAGCGGCTGTTATTATTTAGCCACGAGCTCCTACCACATGGAACATGCCACAAGAAAGGTACACATAATAAAACAAACATAAAACCTTAAATCTAAAGAAGGATTTAAAACAGAATTTAAAGTCTAAAGAATCTGTATACGGGATGGGGGGGAAACCGACTCGAAAACGGTTACCACGTATTGCGTCAAATAGGCTCTGGTACAAATCATCATCATCATCATCATTTCAGCCGAAAGACGTCCACTGCTGGACATAGGCCTCCCCCAAGTGTCGCCAGTTGCGCTCATCATTGGGGGGGTTTTGCCATAATCGCCACGCTTGGCAGGCGGGTTGGCGATCGCAGTACGGTTGTTAAAAACACAGACAACGCTGCTGCCCATTCTCTGGTAAGTCCCTTAGTCGCCTCTTACGAAACCCACGAGAAGATATGGGGTACAAAAATAACAAGTGATATTATTTTTTTAATTTAATGTCTTTATAGCAAAATACTGTGATACATAAGTGGTTTAATCACAATTTTTTATGAAATCAAACTACGCAAAGGCAATCAGAAGAGACAAGTATCTTTTATTTTCGGACAGCTGATGTCAAGAAAAATTGTTTGTCAAAACGAAAGAAAATAGGAGAGAATTGTATTTACAAAAAGGTTGATAATGTAAAAAGGTTTTATGTTAGTAGTGAAGTCGTAAGATATTGTAAACAGTTGTCTGTTATTTTAAGTAATATTTAATCATGAATTCCATTAATATTATGAAGATTCTAAGAGTAGCCTACGCCACCCCCTCCATTCGCCAAGTTTTATTTCCAAGAAAGTTAAGTTAACACAATGCACATGAATTCATATCTGAAACAAACGTCTACGAGGTACTAATGTATGGCAAATATAATAATAGTATTGTTTGTCTCCAGGGCAACGAACCCATGACCCCTTACGTAGAATAGAACTAGGGTTTGCAATCCGGAAAACACGATCCGGTAATCTGGCAGATCCGGCGTCTTTAAACGTTTACCGGATCCGGTGATAGCAAATTTTTGGCAAAATAATCGCGCTGTTGCATGAGTTGGTACTTTAAATGCGTGTTGCGTGTGCGTGCGAGTCGTTTGTCGCTGAGCTGTGGCTGTAGAGGCTCTATACAAAATAAATTTTATTCTGTTAACTGCTGAACAACACTAAAATTTGTTATAGAGAAATTGCTCACTCATGACACGGTGTTAATTAATGAATTATCTGAAGCATTAAATGCGAGGGTTAAAGAACGCCGTGCGCCGCGTTGTAGTAATAGATATATTAATATATTTACAGCATCCAAAGAAATATCATACAGATACAAACCGATTCCATATTACATTTAGCCAAACGAAAAAAACCATACGACTAAAAATTAAAAAATCTTAGTAAGACTTATTCGAGATGATAACTCTAACGAAAACATTGACGAAGAGTAGAGAAGGATTTAAGTTCATCATCACCGAAAGAAAGATTAAAATGATATTATATAAGGAAAAGAAAAAAATATCCCTATTTGGTCAATCGGTCGGAATGCCGGATCGAATGGGAATCATTCCGGATCATTCCGGATTGGAAATGAAGCCGGATTGCAATCCCTAAACAGAACATTAAAGTTAGAAAACACCTTATATCAACAGACTGATGATGTAACCAAGGTTTTGTTAAAGTATTCTGATTTAAAAGAGTGTCCATGGAGTTTCTTGCCCGTTCTTCTCCATAGAGATCTACGTTAGGGAATGGGCAACTACAATACTTTCACAATTTTCGTGCCTTGTGACTGGGACTGTAGCTATATTTTACTGTTGTCTTTGTTTCGACAATTCAAAAGTGCCTGTAACTGGCCTACTTGAAATAAATGCTTTGATTTTGATTTTGATTTTGACTTTTTAAATTTAAAAAGTCTCTAAGCAGGAAAATATTCGTTTAGTTATTGTGCTGATAAATGCATAGAATAGTACGGGGGTCGTGGAGGCATTTAAAATAAAGATACGTTGAATCCGATCATTAGTACGGATATAAAATAAATCGCAAATAAGAAAGAAAGAAAGAAAGAAAACATATTTATTTGTCGTAGGGACATGACGCGCATCATACAAAATACAAAAATAAAGAAAGTCAAAGTACGCTGGTGGTGACATCACGCGACCTACTTACAAGTCTACCCACACCACAGCGTGCTTCTACAGAGCCCTGATGTTCAGCTCGAGGCAAGGGCGACGGTTAATGTCAGATCGCGGCGGAGTTGAGACGTCTTGGAACTGCACTTGATTCATTGTGCCCCGTGTTATTGTGTTAAGTTGTAATCTCAAGTAATTCGTTAGTTTGACTAGAAACAGTGTACCGCACCCAGTATGTTTTCATAGCACGAAACCCATCTTTTGCCCACACGATGCACAAGCCTAACGGAGTAAATTCTGACAACCCGAAAGATATTATAACATTAGAAGCTTGTATTTAAAAAAACCAAAACTTGTGAAAAAGTTGAATCTTTGATCAATAATAAATCCGTAACTAAAAGGTTCCCAGGTAGGGTCTCAAACAAAAAAATATTGCAATAACGAGGAGAATAATTACCTTTCGGCTTCGTTAAGGCTACTTTTACCCCCATTATAAGTATGATGATGATGATTTAGGGGTATGAAGAACGGGATGTATAGTTCTCCATACTTCAATGAAAAAGATGATAATTGTTAAAAATGTCGGATTGTCAGGATTTATTCCGTTAGACTTGGGTTTCGTGCAATTTAAATACACTGGGTCCGATACACTGTTTTTGTTAATTAAAAAAATACTTGAAATTACAACTTAACACAATAACATGGGGCACAATGAACCGGGTACAGTTTCAGGACGTTTCTACTCCGCTGCGATCAGACATTGAATGTCGTCCTCGCCTCGAGCTGTGAACACCAGGGCTCTGTTGAAGCACGCTGAGGTGTGATTAGATTTGTAAGTAGGTCACGTGATGTCACCACTGGTGTACTTGCGATTCATTTTAAATCCGTACCAATGACCGGATTCGACATACATAGTTATTGTTATGCCATTGGTTGCGTAATATTTAACTCGAGTTACAGGGGTCAAGTTGTCGAGGTCATGTTTCAGGGCAAAAGGGATGCTCGCGACGACTTATCATAAATTTAATGCAGATCCTCCAGTTTCCTAACAAAGTCTTCCAATATAGTTTTGGAATTAATATCTCAACCGTCTTCGGCGGTCTGAAGTTTGTTAATTGAGTTAGGGTTTCGGCTTTAGGTTAGTTGTAAATGTACTCGTCTAATCGGTTAGCGGTAAAGGGTTTTATTGATTGACAAATTACATTACAACACAAATTCAATTAATTACATTGTATTATTATGGTGGCTGTACGATGTGCGAGTGGAGCTCGTGGCTAAATAATAACAGCTACTTCGATCTTTAGGTTAAGCTGTGCTTGCCTAGGTTGGTCTGTGGATGGGTGACCAGCCATTACATACCGAGTTTCCTGCGTGCCTCGGAAAGCACGTTAAGCCGTTGGTCCCGGGTGTCATTTGTAGATCTTTGACAGTCGTTAGATAGTCAGTGGCCCAAAAAGTCTGACAACCAGTCTTAACAAGGGGTATCGTATTACCTAGTACTAACTGGGTTGTGGAGGTCAGATCCCTCCATGTAAAATTCTGGTATTCAGCTGCATCCGGTTAGACTGGAAGCTGATCCCAACATAGTTAGAAAAAGGCTAGGCAGATGATGATTAAATTAAGGTGGCTGAACAGTCTCGCTAAAATACTCCGAGACAGGGCACGTCCGAGACGAGCGCTCGTCTTGCCTCGATATTCATCGCTTGGTTAACGTCTCAAAAAGCGTCATCGTTATTTACCTTACTGCAGTTTCAAATAACAATATTTTCCTCTAAATTAAATCATCAAAATGAAAGCATTTATTTCAAGTAGGCTAGTAACTGGCACTTTGAACTGTCGAAACAAAGACAACAATGAAATGTAGCTACAGTCCCAGTCACAAGGCATAAAAATTGTGAAGCTACTGAAGTTGCCCATTCCAAAGCATAACTCTCTATGGAGAAGAATGGGTAAGAAACTCCATGGACACTCTTAAATCAGAATGTTGTTATAAAACCTTGGTTACATTATTCATGATGAGAACGATGTAGCAAGATGAGCACGTTAAAAGTGTCCATAGTAAACCCAAAGGTTGACTGGTAGAGAATGCCTTGTGGCATTAAGTCCGCCTATGTATCACTATTGTACATGAAGTTTAAATAAATAAATAAATAAAGACAAAAAAAGACAATTCAAAAATAACATAATTAATTCAAATAAGCCGCGGCATCCAGATAACCAGTCACAACTGACAGCGCCCGTTCACGAACATGACGCGCGGATCAGCACCATTCAACTCAACTGTTTTGAAGTAAAATAAATGATCCGACACACGCGCCACCATCAGCGAGACATTTGAGTGAACATGACATGCTCCCGCCAGGGCGCATTCAAGTCCAAAAAAGACGTAGATATTATGTAGGTTTCCAGTGAAACATCATCTGCCTTTTCCCAACTATGTCGAGGTCGGCTTCCAGTCTAACCGGACGCAGCTGAATACCAGTATTTTACATGGAACAACTGCCTATCACCTCAACCTCCACAACCCAGTTAGTGCTGGGTAATACGATACCCCTTAGTAAGAATGGTTGTCAGACTTTTTGGGCCACTGACTACGTAACGACTATCAAAGATCTACAAATGACACCCGGGACTAACGGCTTAACGTGCTTTCCGAGGTGCGGAGGAAACTCGGTATGTAATGGGTGGTCACCCATCTATAGACCAACCTACCGTGATGTATGGTGGTTAACAGTCTTAGATTGGGGCGATTTTTCCAATGACGAGTTTGTCTAAATAGGTTTTCATTTGTAATGAAGAATAGGCAGAAATAATCGACACTAAGGTAAACGAGGAAACAGTTTTACTATTCAGGATTACATAAATTACAGATCAATTTACTAATCTTACGTATCACAAAATTTGTGGAAATATTGCGTTTAGTTAGATAAAGTTTTTGTAATCGCTCGTCTTATGGGAAATCATCAAATGACCCCCATTTGATGATTTCCCATACGAAAAACAAAAAAAGCATTCTGTACACCAAACTAAGTTACTTTACGCAAAAATGATTGCTGGGTAACGAATTTTTTTTTGGGTTAAACATCTCGTTTTACGGTAGGACTCGATGGAACGCACTCAAAGCATTGTGCTGATGGATTCATGACTAGTACGGTGATCGTGAAGGTGTTTAAAGTAAAAATCTTACATCAAAAACATGTATTTAAAAGAAACTTTGACCCCCAATATCTCCGTAACTAGAAGGTTCCCAGGTATGGTCTAAAACAAAAAAAATTATCGCAAAGATGGGGAGAACAAGTGCCTTTCGAATATGTTAAGGGTCTATTTACACCCTTCATACCAGGTACAGGAAACACTGCTAGACGCACGAGCTAACTCTTGCATTTAAATTACTGTTTTCTGAACTTGTTCGTTCAAGATACTGTTACAGGATATTGCGTCGATCTTGGGTTTAGAACAGGTGAATGAGAATCTTGAGTCGATACGAGATGTGCAAGATTAGATTATGTTTGGTAAAACAATGCTATCCGAATAAAATCTTGTTTTTATTGTTTTTTTAGGGGTTCGTACCTCAGTCGACAAAAACGGAACCCGTATCATCACTTTGTTGTCTATCTGTCTGTCCCTTCGTCAATACAAGTTTAACAAAGCATTCAGAGCGGTTTTGGGTCTGCCTCGCTGCTGCAGCGCTGCAGGTATGTTTGCATGGGCGCGCACGGACTGCTTCTAAGCGACCATGTGGAAGCGCTGCGCGTCTCTTGTACCAGCTCCAATGCCGTTTTGAGTATGATAGCAAATAGGTTGGATTGTCCTTATGTGTGGCACTGTTGTGACAGGCAAGTTACACATAGTGTAGCACGTAGGACACTAATGTAATTAATTGATTTTAGTGAGTAATTGAATTTTGATTTATTTTTATTAGTGTAACGTATTTGTATGTGTTGTTGTATATGTATACGTGTGTATAATGTAAGATGTTTTTTTTTTAATATGTTTTTAATATGGGTTATGAACCTGAAATATTTTTTTTTTTATTTTTTTATTGGTACCCTTTTTCTCAAGAACTCAAACTTGTAAGTCAACGCGATCAAAAGATATGACCGTTTATGTCGCATATTTTGCGATTTCACAAGGGAATCAAAACCTATAGAGTACTTCCCGTTGACCTAGAATCGTGAAATTTGGTAAGAAGCAAGTTACAGCACATGTAAAGGAAAAATCTGAAAACCGTAAATAATTAACAAAGTACCTACAAGTTAATTCGGAACCCACGGTGCGCGAGTACAACTCGCACTTGGCTGGTTTTTTTCTTAGCCCATATCTGATGATATTTTATATGAGTAATGTCAACTTGATACAACCACGCGTTCTTGAGAAAAAGCCTTGACAGACAGACAGTAGGACAACAAAGTGGTCTGTATGAGGGTTCCGTTTTTCCTTTTGAGCCACGGAACCCTAAAAACTCAATGATTTCATAACGCGAAGATTATTACTTCAAATTGAGTTCTCTCCAATCGATACCCCAAGGAAATATATAAGTTCACTCACTCGTTCAAAATCGAATGAGTTTTGAAAATCAACTGAATGGATTCGGTCATGTTTGAAATTAGAATCGGTCGGTATCGTTCACTCCGATGACCTTGAAAAGACGATGGGCGCTTTGTTTTTTATTTATTTGATTGGTGATTACAGTGGAGCTCGTGGCTAAATAATAACAGCCGGTCGGATCGATCTTCAGGTTAAGCAGCACTTACCTAGGTTGATCCGTGGATGGACCACCCATTACATTCTGAGTTTCTTCCGTGCTTAAGAAAGCACGTTAAGCCTTGGGTCGGGCAACGTGTTATTGGGTTTTATCAGTAACAGCCACGTAGCATGAATCTGTCCCCGATTGATGGCAATAAGCTCGCCCCTTATTACATGGGACTTAAAAAACTTAACTCTCGAAGTGTGGGTATACTATTAGGTCCACCTCTGCTTTACCCGTTGGGAATTCCAGACATGATGTTATGTTAAGTCTATTATTTATAGTAAAAACTAAACATGGCGTCTGGATTTGTGCCCGGTTGATGGTTATAAAGGGTGTAAATAGACCCTTAATATATCCGAAACACTTTTGTTCTCCCCGTCTTTGACATCATTTTTTTGTTCTAGACCATACCTGGGAACTTTCTAGTTACGGAGATATTGGGGGTCAAAGTTCCAACTTTTTCACAAGTATTTTTTTTAAATTCATGTTTATACTGTAAGATTTTTACTTTACACACCTCCACGACCCCCGTACTATTCAATCCATCCATCAGCACAATGCTTTGCTTTCCATCGAGTCCTACCGTAAAACGTGATTTTTCACCCCAAAAAAAAAGTCGATTTCCAGCAATATTTTTTGCGTAAAGTTACTTAGTTTGATGTACAGAGTGCTTGGTTGACGGCTATGTGAAGGGTCTGTTTACACCCTGTATACTCGACCTCTTTGACGTGAGACTTATAGATACCTAACTAGCTACACTGGCTAAGTAACTAACTAAGTGGGTAATAGGTACACCTCTGCGTAACCATTTGGAGATCACAGGCGTGATGAGACAACTTGTGGAACTTATATATTTGTCAGATATGTCCGGATTTACTCTGTTAGGCTCGTACATCATGTGGGCAGACGATGGGTTTCGTGCAATGAAAACATACTGGGTGCGATACACTGTTTCTAGCAATCTAACGAATTACTTGAGATTACAACTTAACACAATAACACGAGGCACAATGAATCGAGTACAGTTCCAGGACCTGTCAACACGTAGAAACACGCTGTGGTGTGGGTAGACTGGTAAGTTGGTTGGTGCGTCATGTCGCCAGTGCCCACTGGCGCGTGTGACGATTCATTTTATGTCGGTACTAACGACCGGAACCGACATATTTTACAGTTCACAATTTACGATTTTTTTCTGTTATTCTTTGTCTCAAAACCAACAGAAAAGTTAAAACTTAGTGCACTCATTATACTTTTGTGAATAGAAAGAAAGAAATACAATACCCAGAAACTTTGCAAAATGTAAAATTTTAATAAAAAGTTTCTGCAAAAGTTTTTCAATCATATTCTTTTATTGAGTTTTATTTCGTAAACGGAAAAGATAAAGAAAGAAGAATTAATGATTTTGTCTGGGTTACGTAAAGTTCTAAATAAGTGGGTATGCGACGACGAATGCTACGATGAGTGAAGTTGGTACTTTTAGAAAACAGACGCTGTTTAAGAAAAACTCAAAACAATGAATACAACCGTTTATTTAAATTTATTAACAAAGTATCAATCACTGAAACTAACCTAAACCACCACCACATCATCATCATCATCATTTCAGCCGAAAGACGTCCACTGCTGGACATAGGCCACTCCCAAGTGTCGCCACATTGACCGGTCCCGTGCGACTCGCATCCAGCGGATCCCTGCAACCTTCACCAGGTCATAACACAAAACCTCCACAAATTGTAACAAATACAATTAACACGTAATTGTTTAGAAAAATAATGAGTAAGTACACAAAATATAAAATTATAAATCTTTCAGTCCTTTGAGCGATGTTCACGTCCCGAGTTTCACCCGAACAGCGACAATTCGAAGTGGTCACTCCTTTCCATAGAACTAACAAGTATATTTAATGTGTGTGTGGGTGTGTGTATAAGTTGTGTTGTTGTCTCTTCTGGCTTAAGGTCGCGATTGTACATAAGCTATATTATTGCAATTTGTATGAACCTATATTTGTTATTTTGTGTGCAATAAAGATTAAGAATTAGAATAAGGAATAAGAATGTAACGTACAACCTCATTACTACTTAATAGTACGTTCACACCTTAACTACTAAGTGAAATTTTGATAAACAACACAATTGAGCACTAACGGTTGGCTAACCGCCCAGGCATTATATGACCTAAAAGAATGGTTTTAAGAAAATTTATGTGATTTGTATACTGTAAGGTTCTATTATTCTGTTTATTGTGTATTATTATTATTTTTTAAATTATGATAATTTGTGTTTAATGCTCTTTTTAATGTATAATGACTTGTTTTTTTTTTTTTAATGTATTATGATTTGTGTTTTTACTTTTTTCAAAATATGACCTGTAATTTTTGATAATTATTAATAAATAAACTAAACTAAACTAAACTAAAGATGGCTATATACGATAGGTTATACATAACAGTTTTAAATACAAGGTGTAAACGGCCCCTTCACGAAGCCGTCAATCAAGCATTCTGTTCATCAAACTAAGTAACTCTACGCAAAAATTATTGAGGAGAAACGAGTTTTATTTTTGTTGTGATAAAATACGCTTCGTGGTAGTAATCAATGTAACGTACTCAAAACATTGTGCTGATGGATGCATGGAGTAGTATCGGGGTCATAAAAAACTAAGGTATGAGGTATAACAGTAATAAAGATATAACATTAAAACTTGTATTTAAAAAAAAAGTTCGAACTTTGACGTCCAATATTTCCGTAACTAGAACGTTCCCAGATAAAATCCAGAACAAAAAAATATTACAATGACAGAAAGTATAATTGCCTCTCGGATTCGTTAAGAGTGTATTTAAACATTAATTTTCGTCGTTTTTTTTCGTATAAATTCATCTTTAAAGGCCCCTGAAAAGCCGGACAAAGTTTTATTTATTTATTTATTTTAGTACAATCGTACTAAAATAAATAAAATATACGTAACCATGATACATTTGTATAAAATGTTGGGCCTTATTCTAAACCCGTTTATTTTATATTTACCCGTGTACCCTACACGGGTAAATATAAAATAAACGTAAAAAAAATAAACCTCGTGTAGGGTAGTCTACTTATACGCACACAATAATAATGAGCTGCTGTATGAACATTACTGACTCGTACAATGACAGTTACCGATGTGTGCGATGTAAACTATTTAGCTTGGCCGATTGTACATGGAGGACTTACAGCTAATAAAAAAAAAATAACAAAAAAGGAAACCATAGTCACCAGAAAGCCAAATACAAATCCTCACGTATAGACTCAGAACTCGTCGAGACCCCACAAGATTGCGAATACCTTCACATCAAAGCACATTATGTCAAAAAAATAGTTTAATCACTGCAATAAAAAATTTTAACAACATACCAAAAGAGTTAAGAGAACTCCCTTTAAGATATTTTAAATCGAAATTGCATAAATGGCTTGTTGACAATTGTTTTTATAGTTTGAAAGAATTTCTTGATAAAAAAGTATCCGATAGATATGGCTTCTGAGTTCTTTAAGTTGATTTAATTTTTCTTTTATTAAATGAGTCTATTATTGTTGTTATTATTAACTAGACATATAAAAATATAAATATATACACTAATAATTGTTGTTGTAATAAAATTCTATGTTTAAGATGTTCAAAAATTTGTATGCCATTTTATGGCGAAACATGTAAGTTCACAAACCTATTTATAAGACCTTAATGTACCATGTTTTTACACAAATAAATTATTCTATTCTATTCTATTCTATAAAAAGATTATGGTGTGACCACAAAAACAGAAAATACACTGCTTTAATCAAAATAAGAAGAATATAAATACTTGCCTTGCCATTATATGACTAAAATAATAGAGAAAAAAGTAAAATAATAAAACAATAATTAACCTACCGCTACTTAAAAAATTTGAGGCTTTCTCGTTTTGCAGAAATAATCGTCTATTAACCATTCCTGTGACTAGAAAATAAACATATCTATTTAAATACACAAGCAAAACCACAAGTCGCACATAAGTCCAAAAACATTGGACTGACAAGCCTTTATAAGGTCACTTACACATGAGCGAGTCCTTTGATCTCAGACTGTATTTAGATATGAACAGTGAACGTATCTTTTGTGGACGCCCTAAGGCCTGAGATTAGACCATAATGTTTTGGTAGAAAGGACAAACGGTACGTGAAAGGGGTTTTTGTGAAAGAGCTTGTCTGTCCGGGGTAGTTGCCACAATACCTAGCTATTTCTGCTAAATTCAAATTCAAATTATTTATTGCAATCCATAATGTACATATACAGGTGGTAAAATACAATTAAGAAGAAACAATTATGGACCCTGTCGGGCACAGCAAAATTAAATTATTTAGGAAGGAGAGAGGAAGAGCGCTTTTATCAACTTCGTACTATCATTCACATACTATCATTGCTAATACGTACTATCATTCAAAGGTGCGTCTGACCACCGTAAAGGAAATAGCACACATATCAACTCGGAAAGGGATCGTCACCGTATCAACTCGAGCCAATCAGTATTCTTTGTATAAAACTCCCTACTGCAACGTACACTAATCGGAATCGTAACGTAATCGCCTCGCCTCGGGACAAGGTCACGAACGGCTGCGGCGAAAGGCGATACGGTGATGATCCCTTTCCGAGTTGATATGTGTGCTATTTCCTTTACGGTGGTCAGACGCAAGTTTCGATGATAGTACTTATTAGCAGAAATAAGTAAGTATTGCGGTAACTACTACAGACGGCCTTATTTTCATGACCTTAAGGACTATTCCTGCTTGCAGCGCCTGGCTGCTGTAAACACTTAAAAACTTTATCGTTGTTGGTCCTTTTCAAGTTTCCGTACCCGAAGGGTAACCAACGGGACCCCATTACCAAGCCTCAGCTGTCCATCCGTCTGTCTGTCAGCGGGCTGTATCTCATGATCTGTAATAGGTAGACAGTTGATATTTTCACAGAATGATGTATTTCTGATACATCACAACAAAATAATAAAAAAATAAATTATAACAACAAATAATAAAAAAATAAATTAAAAATTAAAGGGGGAGCCCCTACTACGATGGTACGGAACCCTTTTTTTTTTTTTTTTTTTTTTTTTTTTCCGGATGGGAAATCATCAAATGACCCCCCCCACTCTGGGCGGAGCGGAAGGGAGTGTCAGACTTGTACTGACTAAAACCCATCCATGTTCCTTCTTTGTCCTTTGTATTCCAGGGCCACGGTATCTCTTTCGAACAGTCCCGCAGCCCTGGCAGATGGTACGGAACCCTTCATGCGCGAGTCCGACTCACACTTGGCCGGTTTTTTTATCTGTGATCATTAACAGAGCCTGAGATTTTATTTTAAACAAAATATAAAAATTAAAATAATAAGATTGCATATTTTTTCAGTCTTTTTCTGTTTAATACTATGGTCCGCACAAATAAGGGGCGGTAAACAAATGCGGTCATATTGTGCACGGGGTTTTGTTTTAAAGGGATTAGATGCAGCTTTGGTCGACTGTACAGACGCCAGAATATCAAGCAACCCGAAAATGTCAAATTTTCCAATCAACTTTGAACCTTCAGCGATAAAGTTGAAAATCTATTATAGAAATTTGACAGTTGTAGCAGCTTGATGTGCTGGCGATTGTACAATTGTACATTGCTATGTTTAAATGAGGTAGAAAATATGACATTAATTACAAACTCATGTTGAAATTCGCTGTAGAAACATGAAACTCTTTGAAAGTATATATTTTATTGTTTGGATTTCTTTACTTTGATATATTGTTATTAAGGTTATTATGCACATTACTATCGTTGCTGCCAGTTAAAATGGCAATAGCGGTCATTGCCCTTTCCCTGATATCTCTTTACACGAACTGAAACCACAAACCATGTACTTATCGTTTCTTCTGTTAATGTTCAGGATCACAATCAATGTCAATTCAGGGGCTATTAACAGGTTTGTATACGTTTTTTAAAAGAAGAGATTCAATAAATGTATGTGGTTCAATGACCGCTATTGCCATCTTAACTGGCAGCAACTATAGCTTTTGCTCGCGGCTTCGCTCGCGTTGATTTAGAATTTGACAATCAATTATATTATTACAAGCAGAGTACAACTGCTTGTAATAATATAATTCAATCATGATTTGACGGCACGGTTGGCGCAGTGGCTGAGCGATTGACTGCTGCGCTTCGTGTCGCGGGTTCGATTCCCGCACGGAACACATATTTGTATGGCCTACAGGTAGTTGTTCCGGGTCTGGCTGTTTGTGTATGTGAGCTTTAAATGTTTGTAAACGCACCCACAATACAGGAGAAATTCCTAGTGTGGGGCAACGTTTTTTAAAAAAGAAAGAAAAAGAAGAAGAAGAAGAAGAATGACTCGTGGCGCCATCTATTATCATAAGAACGTTACTGTTGTCTTCCTCGGAAACAGAACTTTTTTCGGGATGAAAAATAACCTATGTCCGTTTCTGTTCACCTGATAAAGTATATGCAAAATTTCAGGATAATCGGTTCAGTAGTTTAGGCGTGAAAAGGTAACAAACAAGAAAACAAACTTACTTTCGCATTTATAATAGCTAGCCACTTTTTTATACATTAGGTTTAAAAAAAAAAATCTAACATTTGTAATACTCTGGCAAAATTATGCAAGGTGTCTATAAAATAAAATCAGAAGCATAACTTCTATAACTTCTCTTACAGTACCGCTAATAGAGTTCTCGTAAAGGCGAGCAACCTAACGCCATCTATCGAGTTTCAGTGGAACCACAAGCCAGAAAGTGCCGCAACAAAGGAAACCCAACCTTTTTTTAAAAACTCAAACGTTCTTTTATAATAACTAGTATATTATAGTTTTACATTGTCAGAGCACGTTTTTAACACAAAATTTTATTACCGTTTTTTGAATTGATCAGTATGTTAGCGGGAAAAAATCACGATAATCACGATGATACGATAGAGCGACAAAAAAAGGAAATGGATGACGTTTTTATAGTTTTACCAATTTTTTTTTTTTTTTTTTCAAAATCCTTATGTCTCCCACTGCTGGGAAAAGGCCTTCCCCATATCCTTCCAGGTACTCTTCTCCTGCGCCACCTTGAACCAGCCTTCGTGATGCACGTCATTATCAATATCAAATTATTATTTTTTTTCTGACCACATAAAATCCCTAGCGAATTTGTGTTCCCTTTGTTTGTAAAAAGCGTCCGTAAATAGACGATACGACAAAAACCTAAGTTAGTGAAATAAAACACAGCAAATTATCTTGGTAGCGAATGGTAAAAATAACTACTAGATGAACTTTTTTCAACAAACTATAGTACTAAAACAAAAACAACAAATTAACAGACCATTATTAAAGCTAAGCCATTTAAGACCTTATCAACATAATCTATCCCTGCCAAACTTAGATAGTACATCATAAATCACTAAGGAAGCTTAGTATATTATCTGGGAATCGATTGGTATTATTTTAGGAGTGGGTCCGTTATCTGTCTTTGTCGCTGTGGCTCGTTTGAATGGGAGAGTTTACTTGCTTGGTTACTAGCTTGTTCACTTTCTTGTAGAAGCAAGTTGGCTAAGCATCGACAATTCGAACTGTTTTGTGGAAATTATAAGTGAAAGTCATCATGATTTCTTCAGTAAAAAGAACTCAAAGAATCTTTAAATAAATTTTTAGTTCATCGCTTCACATGTAAACATTGTTTGCTCAAAATCGTTATTAAGACAATGAATATTGTTGAATTTTCAAAATTAATACATTGAATAATGAATAATGCATAGCAATTATGAGTGCTGTGTTTCGCAATTACCCCGCAGGATGAATTTGCAGTTTCTTAGTTAGAGTGCAAATCTATTCTAAAAAATGTCATGCTAACTACAAATTTTAATATACTATATACTAGTCGTTCAACTACAAGTCCAGTAACTCATAAGATACGTAGATTTACTGATGTAAAATAAGTCTTTTGGTATCCTATGCTCTTTGCAAGAATAAATTTAATTGTGTCTGTAGTAATTGAAATAAAATGAAATCTCTATTGTCTAGATATAAATCCAAATACAACGTTCAATAATACTTACATGGATAACAAAGAAAATAAATTACTTTTGTGTACATACCAGTAGCCCTACAAGTGACAATCACTATCATAGCGTTTCTAATTAATTCTGCATATCCAACGATATTCAACACGATTGACATCAGATTTTGACAGCAGGCTTATGCTATGTCAGTCCTACACATACATTTTTGACTTTAGGTAATAGAATGTCTCTTTGTTTAGGGCTCCAAAAAGTTAGGGATTCTGTTATTAGTCAGGTTTGTAATTATGTTGTCAATATTTTTCAGTTTTAGTGTTTTAACTAATTTCGCTGCGATGAAACATTTTCTTTCAAAGTATTTAGAATTTAGTCAGAACTTTAAATAATAATTTGATTATAAGTCTAGCAAGTTATTGTAACCACTGGCTCGAGTCAACTCGCTCGTTTAAACGCACTCGGGTCGATGACGGCTCCGCAGCACCGCATCGCAATCCGCATAGGACGGGGCCAAGAGGCGAGCTTTTTGTAGTTATTATAAGCGATAGCGTTTATTCATTACAAGGACATTTTAAAGGCTTGATTATTACACAGGAAGTAAACGGAACCTTTACGAAGCCATCAACGAAGCATTCTATCCATCAAATTAACAAACACTGCGCAAAAATTAAAAGTTGCTGGGAAACGACTTTTTGTTTTGGTGTGGAAAATTAAAATTTACGGTAGCGCTCTTTAAAACGCACTCAAAATATTGTTCTGATTTGCATTGAATAGTACAGCGGTCATGGAGTTCTTTAAACTAAAGTTTAAAAACTTGTAAACATTTATAAACTTGTATTTAAATAAAAATACATTTAATAGGAAACGATCTTATTGCCGCCAACCGAACATAAAATGCTGTTTCTGCATTACACTATATTATAATTCAAATGTAATTTATTGCAATCTTTGACAAATGAATTTCAATTAATTGTATTTTTTTATATGTTTTATTAATCAATAATTTTATAATTGATCAAATGTTATTATAATACATATTTGTACGCCGTAAAGGTAAAACATGACTGTGAACCTTTCTGTAATGTACTTAACATCTTGCATGCTTTGTGTGTGCATACTCATGTTTCTGAAAAATAAATAAACTCTGAACTCTCTGCATTGGTACTGAGATACGCTAGCGTTTAAGAACTACTCACAATCGCCGATTTCATAGCCATTCACTCAAAACCTTTTCTGTTTTTGCTCCCGCAATTTAGCGTGAACCGTCCTGGGTTCGAATCTGGATTGACGTAAAAGGGTTTTTGCGCACAATTTCTGGAAAAAATAGCCGTTGACTTGGACAACCCTTTCCCTGATTTACTAGTGTGCGCTGCGTAATCAAAAGAATATTTTTGTAGTTATTTTAAAGGAATAAAATACAATGCATAGTTATTTTCATGATGAGGAGCTCGTGGCTAAATAATAACAGCCGTTCGGATCGATCTTTAGGTTAAGCCGTGCTTGCCTAGGTTGGTCTGTGGATGGGTCACCACCCATTACATACCGAGTTTCCTCCGTGCCTCGGAAAGCACGTTAAGCCGTTGGTCCCGGGTGTCACTGAAAATAACTATGCATCATCATCTGCCAAGCCTTTTTCCAACTATGTTGGGGTCGGCTTCCAGTCTAACCGGATGCAGCTGAATACCAGTATTTTACATGGAGCGACTGCCTATCTGACCTCTACAACCCAGTTAGTACTGGGCAATAAGATACCCATGGGTAAGACTGGTTGTCAGACTTTTTTGGCTACTGACTGCCTAACGACTGTCAAAGATCTACAAATGACAGCCGGGACCAATGGCTTAACGTGCTTTCCGAGGCACGGAGGAAACTCGGTATGTAATGGGCGGTCACCCATCCACAGACCAACCTAGGCAAGGTTGGTCTGTGGATGGGTGACCACGGCACGGCTCATGCACGGCGAGCATGGCACGACTTAACCTAAAGATCGACCCGAGCGGCTGTTATTATTTAGCCACGAGCTCCTCCTCGTTCTTCATATTATATCAATATTAATTACTTGTTTTAATTATATTGCATGGATTACTACTTTGCACGCCCTAGAGGCAAAGCGTCCTCAATGTTTTATCAAATAAGAACTAGTAATGTTTTACAATAAATAAATGAATCTGAATCAATGTGGCGACATTTGGGGGAGGCCTATGTCCAGCAGTGGACGTCTTTCGGCTGAAATGATGATGATGATGATGAATCATCTCCATAGAGATCTATGCTTTGGAATTTGCAACTACAGTACTTTCTCAAGTTATTATGCCTTTCGACTGTGACTGTAGCTTCGCTTTTTTTTTTGTTTTTTTTTTTTGACATTCAAAAGTGCCTGTGATGGTCTAATTGAAATAAAATAAATGCTTCGAGTTTGAGTTTGAGCCCATTAGAATCGGCTGCAACTTACAAGTTTGTAGGTCATAAATTCGAACCTAGACAGGCTCTTTAGTTTGTGTAATTCTTTCATCACCCCTGCTCCAGAAATGGTGAAAACACTGAGGCAACCAGCCAGCCAGTCTTAGAACCAAAAGTTCCAAGACATGTGACATTTACCAACCCACACTGAGCTCGCGTGGTCTTGTACAACTCATTTTCTCTCACAGAGAGGAGGCCTGTGTCCCAGCAGTTATTAGATCATCATATACCTGCCCAGCCTTTTCCTAACTATGTTGGGGTCAGTTTCCAGTCTAACCGGATACATCTGAATACCAGTATTTCACATGGAGCGACTGCATATCTAACCTCCACAACCCAGTTATTACTGGGTAATACAATACCCCTTGGTAAGACTGGCTGTCAGACTTTCGGGCCACTGACTACCTGTAATGACTGTCAAAGATCTACAATTGACAGCCGGCACCAACGGCTTAACGCGCTTTCCGAGGCACGGAGGAAACTCGGTATGTAATGGGTGGTCACCCATCCAGGGAGCAACCTAGGCAAGCGCGGCTTAACCTAAAGATCGACCCGAGCGGCTGTTATTATTTAGCCACGAGCTCCACCTCGAGGTTATTGTAGGCTAATTATGTTATATAGTTTTCTGTTTGCTGATTACATTAAATCAGATCTCCCAATCTGTTTTATCCACTTAGCCTTTCATAACTAGATTTGAGCCAGCTGCCAGGCTAACCAGCTTTAGCTTAATTGCAATATTTTACCTAGAATCTTCATCTACCAAGCCTTTATTTATTTAATTATTATATTAGGTCTACCAACAATTGTTCACACTTGATACAGCGACATAAATCATTCTAAAAATTAAAATTACAGCGCAACAATTACTTAAAGGTAAACACCACATGCTCAAAACAATAAATTCGGAAAATAAGCTAAGCTTAGTAAGTACTAAGCGCTAATATTCAATTAAATAAAATTAAAATTTTAAACAGTGAATAAAACAGAATTAGGACAAAATTGATTAAAAATAAAATTGATAATTTTTTTACAATGGTAACATTGGTAAATAGATAAAATTATCAAAAGTCTTATCCCAGCTACGTTTGTTTCGCTTCCAGTATTCAAATCGTAAATAGAGAATAAAACAGAATTATGACAAAATTGATTAAAAATAAAATTGATAAATTTTTTACAATGGTAACATTGGTAAGTAGATAAAATTATCAAAATTCTTATCCCAACTATGTTTGTTTCGGCTTACAGTCTAACCAAAAACATCTTAATACCAATATTTTACAAGGAGCGTCTGCCGTCTGACCTCTACAACTAATTACTGAGATGTCCAAAGTTTAACTTTGTAAGTAGTCTGAATTCTGAAAGTGTGCTAACACTTTCAGAATTCAGACTACTTACAAAGTTTGTTGTAGTTATTAGTATGATTATTGAGATCAATGGTTTACACAAATGGGGTTGAAACTACAGAATACCACCTCGTATGATCCTTATACAACATTATTTTTAGTATATGCGAAACCTGAATATAGCTTGTTCAGAATAAGTAACTGAATCGATTCCAATAATTTTTAAACCATGTTATATTTTGTCAAAAAAATATTTAAGGACAGTTACAAGTTGGATACCGAGCGACATTAAGTACCTATCGCAATCATTTAGGTACCTACTGCCAAATTATTATTATCAATGAGCTCAAGACGTGCGCGGGCGCGCTGCGTGGTGACCACGTTTTTGAGCCGACAACCAGGTCACAGAACAAGCTTATAACTTTGTGATTTTTCATGATACAGTTTTGAAATTTTGTACATAGATTCTTTACATAAAAATACTAGAAAGTGTTTGAGGAGCTCGTGGCTAAATAATAACAGCCGCTCGGATCGATCTATAGGTTAAGCCGTGCTTGCCTAGGTTGGTCTGTGGATGGGTGACCACCCATAACATGCCGAGTTTCCTCCGTGCCTCGGAAAGCACGATAAGCCGTTGGTCCCGGGTGTCATTTGTAGATCTTTGACAGTCGTTATTTAGTCAGTGGCCTAAAAAGTCTGACAACCAGTCTTACCAAGGGGTATTGTATTACCCAGTACTAACTGGGTTATGGGGGTCAGATAGGCAGTCGCTCCATTTAAAATATGTTATTCAGCTGCATCCGGTTAGACTGGAAGCCGACCCCAACATAGTTGGGAAAAGGCTAGGCAGATGATGATGATGACCAGAAAGTGTTTCAGGTTTCGCATATACTAAAACTAATGTTGTATATGGTGACTGGTAATTAGTGACCGATACTTAAACACGTGATTGTACTCATGATAACAAACAACTTTCCCAAAGAAACTTTTTTTTTATACTCATTCACAACAGCCGTATAAAATTCGCACGCTCCTTGTGACCTATTATTTAGCTGTTAGCCACGTGACGCTGTTCTGTCTCCTATTGCCTCTACCTATCCACTGTTACGCGGCACGTTAGTAAGGGGGTAATTACCAACGGCTTTTGTGTTATTAGGATAAAAGTGAACGTGTAGGTATAAAAAAATGTTTCTTTGGGAATGTTGTTTGTTATCATGAGTACAATCACGTGTTTAAGTATCGGTCACTAATTACCAGTCACTCTATATAATACTAGCTTGTGCCCGCGGCTTCGCCCGCGCCGAGTTCGGTAATTATACCACGGGATCGTACTACCGGGATAAAAGTTATCCTGTATGTTAATCTAGGCTATGAAGTATCTGTGTGCCAAATTTCATCCAAATCCGTTCAGCCGTTCTTGCGTGAAAGAGGAACAAACATCTATAACACAAACTTTCGCTTTTTTATTAGTGAAAATATTCTTTTTTCTTTATCCACGTTACACATTCTGTTCATATACGCACAAAGCACTTGTGTATAATTAAATGCTATTTAAGCTACTAAACAGCTTGGCAGAACACCAAAAATACTTCAAATACCGTTAGCCATTGTGTATGTATGATGTAGTGAGTGCAAAATGAACTACCAAAATACCGTAGTCTAAACAAAATTGAATACAAAATGTACAAGGATTGTCTCTAGTTGCCTGAGCATTGACTTTTGCAAACTTGTGGAAGTTAAGTTAGTGGAAGGAAGAGGAGTGGAACTGGACTGGCCATGTCTGCCACTTGCCCAATGAGATGTGGGACAAAATAACCACTTTCTGGAGCCGTGACACAGTCAGAAAACGTGGCAGATCTCGTAAAAGATGGGAGGACGATCTGGGCAAGACCATCGATCAGTACTCCAAATTGGTCCTGGATCGAGACTACTGGAAGTTGGGAAGAGGCCTTTGCCCAGCAGTGGGATGACGTAGGCTAACAGTATCATTAAACCAAGGTAAGGTAAGTCCTCCAGACTGAATTTCGGTCATTGTCGCCAATCTCAGGGGAGAGTAGCCATCGGTTCGGCAGACATTGTAGTCCAGAAGGTGAGTGCGCAAACCCAGGTGAGCTGTTTGATGGTCGGCCTCATCGCATGGTTCAGAAGAAAATCCCGCTTCTGTAATTCAGCTGCATGTAAATAATGATAATGACAGAGGATAATCGAGCTACACGATAACTGACAAATGCTTGCACTGACTGGTCTGGACAGGGGCACTCAAATCTGTGTGGTTCTTTTTTTCAAAAAACCATCTAGGCACCAATATTATATCTGGAACCTAAAAGAGACTAGACGTTTCTTCTCGGATTAGTCAGATACGAAACACCAGCCACATCTAGGTCAAAGAAAATGACGTGTAAAAGTATTTGTTTAATTATCTATTTGCAAAATAAACATCATTTATTATTTAATCCTGGCGATGGAAAACATTTTCAAAATCTTTCTGCAATGTCAAACTAGGCCATAATCTAGCCTAGAATCAAAAACTACTTAGTACTTTACTAATCACCCCCGATAATAATGAAAATGGACTCCCCAAGAAACTTTCTTCAGGGATTAAGTCGAAACTTTCGCAATAAGTGAAAATCCTTTTTTATCTAGTTTTACCCAACCACAGTTTAAGCCAGTTTTTGGCTAAAACCCAGCGGTTAACTGAGGCTATTAGATTTCCTTTTTCACTTGAGTATCCGGAATGACTGGGGGACGGATATTGCCAATTTTGCTTTTTTGGGACATGTGTTGTGGTGAATGTTCACACCAATGTACTCGTATCAGAATACCGGCTCTGACTTTTTTTTTTAAAGTTGCAGCACCATGCTGAGATAGGGACCTTTTGGCCTCGTACAGGACCAATTTAATTTGTTCTAGGTTTTTCTTATGTTTACTTTTTTATATAATTTTTGTATTATTGTAATCTCATTAATTTTTTTTTTGTTTTGTCCTGTGCGAGTCTAATAAAAATAATGTTTCTTTCTTTAAATGTAATGGTTCGAAAATCATGATATTACAGTGTTTGGCTACCGGTTCCTGATACTATAAGGGCATATTATATACTCATTTCTGTCGACAAATACACGTTTATACTGTAAAAAAAAACATTATTTTCATTTTTAGGCTCTTTTTGCTAAATTTTTCAGGAAAAGTTCTTTAATAATTTAATAGACTCGGCGTTTACTCTTGCAATAAGATCATTTGCACGTCCCTGGGTTTCTTAGATTCAAAGATATTAGAATTTCAGATATTAACATACCCTAGATCAAGCGATTAAAAAACAAAAATAACTGCCATTCGCGAGGTGTTATTATTATTTTATTTATTTATAAGACAAGGTTTTTAAAAAACTTAACATAAGAACTAGACCCCACAAAACCGTTTTCACGGTTTATCTGAGGGAACAGAACAAACAGTATAGATAAACGTTTACATGTGCGGACACTTAATTTTCACTTGTGTTACTTTTTAACAAATGTTTATATACTAATAAAAAATAGAGAGAGAGAGAGTGTGTGGGGTTAGACTATGTATAAACATGTATTTGTCGATAAAAATGAGTATTTAATAATGATGCCCTTAAATAATCGGTAACCGGTAGCCAAACATAGCATAGCATAGCGTAATCAGCCTATAATGTTCCCACTGCTGGGACACAGGCCTCCTCTCTATGAGAGGGAATGGGCTATAATCCACCACACGGGCCCAGTGCGGGTTGGTAGATGTTACATGCCTTCGAATTTTAGGTTCTAGGACATGCCGGTTTCCTCACGATGTTTTCCTTCACCGTTTTGAGAGCAGTGGTGATGAAATAAATTACACAAACTAATGCGCCTGCCTGGGTAAACATATTGTATATTAATTTGTTATTATTTACCTATAGGACGGCACACAGGTACACTGCTTTGTTGATCTACTCGTCATTTACCTAACCTTTTCCCAACTATGTTGGAGTCGGCTTGCAGTCTAACCGGATGCAGCTGAATACCAGTATTTTACATGAAGCGACTGCCTATCTGACCTCACAACCCGCTTACTAACTCATTTATTCGATACCCCTTGGTAAGACTGGTTGTCAGACTTTCGGGCCACTGACTACCTGTAACGACTTCAAAGATCTACAAATGACAGCCGGGACCAACGGCTTAACGTGCTTTCCGAGGCACGGAGGAAACTCGATATGCAATGGACAGTCTCCAGTCTACGGACCAACCTAGGCAAGCGCGGCTTAAGCTGAAAATCGACCACACCGGTTGTTACTATTTAGCACGAGTTTCATTCATGTACTTTATTAATTTGCAAGTTACTACCCGTATTATTTGAGCACTAGTGTAGTTTTCGCATTGTAACTATTATGCCGGACTAATAATGACATAAGTGTCTACTAACAACTACTCATTTCCTCACATTTTATAGCATTTCAACCGCTTCTGCAGCAATTGCATTTAAAAGCGAATTGCATGCATGCTGTGTTTTATAGCCATAACTGTGTTTTGGCACGTGTCCAGAAATTCCCAGCAAAGTGCTATGCAAATGTAATGGTTACGGTTTAGTTGGACCCTATTCGGTTAGTGTTAAGGTTGAGAATTTATTGAAAGTTGTACGGTTTGTTTTTGTGGTCAAGCCTTAAACTTTACTATGCTTTTTTAAGTAGGTAATGTTCAGTGATGATCACTATAAATATTTTTTTTCAATGATTACTGAAATGATTATTACTGTGAATATAAGGACTGCGTGGGTCATACTATTATTATTATTTTTTAGTTTAGTTTGTTTCACGATTGTCTGGAAGTTTGAGTACTTTATGCGGCCTACCCAAATGTCCTTTCTTTGGTATTGTTCGTCGTGTCGTTGAGCTCCTTGGATTACGAGTCGAGCTACACGATCACTGACAAATGCTTGTACTGTCTGGATAGGTCCACTCAAATCTGTGTGGTTATTTCTTAAAAAGACCATCTCAGACATTAATCTACATGGTCCTCATATGACTTGAGCAATGTCTGGACTTTAAAAGAGACGGTGACCTCTGAGTTTGTTTAGGATGTTTCTTCTCAGAGTAGTCAGGTACGAAACACCGGCCCCATCTAGTTTTAAAACATAATATGTTGACATGTAAACGAGTTTTGTAAACCAATTTACAGAAATAAATATGATTTATGAATATAAAATTAGTCTCCATTTTTAAATAACTGCTTCGTTGTCTAGTCGTCCTAAGCACGTCTGCTGAGAATGAGGTCATCATCTGCTTAGCATTTTCCCAACTATATTAGGGTCGGTTTCCAGTCTTACCAGATACAGCTGAATACCAGTATTTTACACGGAGCGACTGCCTATCTGACCTCCACAACCCAATTGGTAATAGATATTTCGATTTCTCGGTTATTTACAGATTACCTGCCACTGCTTGTCTCTGCATCACCCTAAGGTTGACTGCTAGATAATGCCAATGGCATTTTTTTTTTTTTTTTTGGATGGGTAATCATCAAATGACCCCCTCCACTCTGGGCGGAGTGGAAGGGAGTGTCAGACTTGTACTGACTAAAACCCATCCATGTTCCTTCTTTTCCCTTTGTGTTCCAGGGCCACGGTGTCTCTTTTGAACAGTCCCGCAGCTCTGGCAGGCATCGGCCCATGCGGACCCCTACTCGGTTGCTGACATCTCTTAGAGGCGCGCGTGGAACATGAACGCGCCGTCGACACGGCCTGTCGTCATAAGACGGCCGGACGGCGAGCTAGCCCATAACTCGCCGTCCACAGGCCCGCGCCTACGGTGGCCGGGAGCCACCACGTGACCCCCGACGCCCAGGGCGTCTCCCGCGGCGGCTGGGACGTGAGGTTCTTTCCCTCTCACATCCCACCACCTCCTTCACTAGCATGACTGCTTCACAGAAGGTGGTGACGGCTTCCCATTCCCTCTCGCTCCGGACCATGGCTTGAACCAGGGCCGGACGCGAGAGATCGCCGCCGCCAATCGCCGCTACAAGGACACGGCGGTGCTCCGCCCAAGCGGGGCAGACCTCTACGGTGTGCTCCACCGTGTCCTCCGGACGATCCTCGCAGTGGAAACACCCGGGCGTTTCCTCCCGCCCGATTCGGTGCAGGAACCTCCCGAAACAACCGTGTCCGGTGAGGATCTGCGTCAGGCGGTAGGTGAGGGCGCCGTGGCGCCTCTCTAGCCACTCCTCAAAGAGGGGACTTATCGCCACTATGGTAGCGTGCCCTATGCCAATGGCATTAAGTCCACCCCTGTACTTTTGTGCTTGAAGTGTTAAATAAATAAATAAATACCCCTTGATAAGACTGATTTTCAGACTTTCGGGCCAATTACTACCTGTAACGTCTCTCATAAATCTCCAACTAACAGCCGGAACCAACGGCTTAAAGTGCTTTCGGAGACACGGAGGAAACTCGAAATGTAATGGGTGGTCACTCATCCACGGACCAAACTAGGCAAGCACGGCTTAATCTGAAGATCTACCCGATTGGCTGTTATTATTTAGCCACGAGCTCTTCCTCTTTAAGTGTAACGTGTCAAAACTAAGACATGGAATGACTTGTGTTAATGAGATAATCTTTTGTTGCCTATCTTCTGGAAGTTAAATTTCTTTGAAATTAACCTCTCTTTCTTCTTCAACAGATCAACATGAAGACTCGTACAGTAGTGCTGGTGATCATCCTGGGATGTGGCGCGGCCGCCATCTTGTTCGCTGTGGCCGCCTACCTCTACATACGGAGGAGGAGGAAAAAGAGGGAGGACGAGGAGGACGGCACTAGTTGTGCTATCAGGTTAGTGATGGTTTCAATACTTGTAAAAAAAAAAATCTGATTGCGGATTTGCTTGTGAAAATATTTTGGGAATTCAAAAAAAAGACTTTGTCTGTGGGGACCTAAAAATCATCTTTTACGAGATAGAAAATGTGTTGTACTATTTCATGATATCCGCTGTCAAGCATAAGATTAAATATAATCAGCCTATAAGTATCCTTCAGGTGGGAAATTTAAAAACATTTATTTTAGCACAGCTCAATTTCTGTCATTAGTTATAAAAATAATTGAGCTTGTTGGATACATTTTGACCGTATAGGTATTGGTCTTTTGTATGAATAAGCAAGTTTTTTTTACAACCTATTATTCAACTTGCTAGTTAGTTTGTTGGTAAAAATGGGCCAAATGTTACTGAAACTGAATTTTTAACCCGTTCCCTCTAACTGAAATTTTGCTCACATGTTTTGAATCCAGGAAAATATTTTTTTTTATAGCTCACGTAAAAAAATATATATATATATATATATATAAACCTACTATCCGAATCATGTGATGAATATTCCATGCAAAACAGTTTGCACGTCGATGTCTCATACACCGTGTTTAACGTCTAGAAATTTCGTTTTAAATTCGCATTGAAAGCCCTGGAATTTCCCTAAAATTTTCCGCTGCAAATATTTTTTAAAAGATTTGAACGTTCTATGAACTATACGAATACTTTCACAACGGCTATCAAATATGGCGACCAGCCAGCGTCATATTTTAAAACGACACACCCCGTCCTTGCAGTTTTTGAAAATGTTAAAAGATTTCGAAGAAATCATTTCATTGGAAATGACCAGTAAACTCAGATTGTAGAACGTTGCGAATTCGTTCGTACTGATATTCTATTAAGTTCACTAGCTCACCTCACTCAAGTGAGCGTTCATAATTCGAAAGCGAACTCATTTGTTTTTAAAAATAAATCATCGCGGATTCACAACGAGACACCGTTCGAATTTCGAAGTGATGTTTAGAGAGCGTTACTGATTCTGTCGGTACATTCGATTCCGTTGTCAAATACTACGGGTCCATCCGATCGGAATTTGAGAGTGAGGGATCCGAGAGTACACCTGTGTTTGCTCACACAGTTGTGCATTATAATATCTTTCACGTCGATGGCTACTTTTCGCTGAGATTGGCTCAGTCAGGAGGGGTTTTATTTGTTGAACAACAAAGGAGACCTGAAGGTAATACAACATCATCATCTGCTTAGCTTTTTCCCAACTATGTTGGCTTCTAGTCGAGCGGAATGCAGCATCTTTATTTTAACAAGTAAGTAGTGAGAAGTACCTCTGAGATTGGTTGTCAGACTTTCGGGCCACTGACTACTGTAACGTTTGTCAAAGATCTACACATGACAGCCGGGACCAATAGCTTAACGTCATTTCCGATGTACGGAGAAAACTCGATATGTAATTAATGGTCACCCATCCACGAACTGACCTCGGCAAGCGTTGCGTAACCTTGAAAACCGACCATTGCGGCTGTTATTTAAAGTGACTAGTAAGCCTAAGCCCCCAAAAAACGCTTAAGAACTTCAAAAGGCTTCCAAGTTTCGCCACCACAAGGTCGAAGGCTAATGCGGTGGCAAACGAACGTCAAAAACTATATCGAAGTCATAAATCAGCTTTCTTACTTTCGTGGCTTCTTTGCAAAAGTTGCTACGCAAACCGCGTAAGGGCAAATTCCACAGACGGTACTTGGACTTTACTTTTTAGTGGTACGGGGAACAAGGTCTAAAGTTCCTCATCCTTCTTTGAACAGGGAGGATCCTCTGTGCTAAATCAAGGTCTCTCAGCGAGCTTTGGAACGGGTTACGCTTGGTGTCTCTCTGAGGGATCGCATCCAGAACGAGGTGGTCCGACAGAGAACCAGAGTTGTCAACATAGCTCTCAAAATAAGTAAGCTGAAGTGGCAATGGGCCGGCCATATTAGCCGTAGAAACGATGACCGTGGAGGTAAACGTGTTCTTGAGTGGAGACCGCGAATCGGCAAACGTAAAGTGGGACACCCTCAGACTCGGTAGAGTGAGGATCTACGTAGGGTGGCTGGTAGCAACTGGATGAGAGTTACCGAAAATCGAGTAAAGTCGTGCGATTGAAGAGACCTTTCTCCAGCATTGGACTGTTGTATGCTGATGATGATGGGCTACTGGGTCCAACAATTGTTACCTGGTTTTTCTATATCCTCTTATCTCAAGACGAAATGGAGCAATTTAGGAATTTGAATTTAGTTCTTCATTAGCATCAGATGGTGCTACAGTATTTTTGGTTGTTCCATCTATGCTGTTACAACTTTGCTGTGGAGTCAAGCTGTGACCGAGTTGCATCCAAAGACTGGGAATTTTTTTGATAACATTGTTGCTATTGGGGGAAACCCTTGATGAGGCTGGCACAGGACCGTGGAGAATGATAAAAAAGGGAGGCCCAGCAGTGGGTGAAATTGGGCTGTGGATGATGATGAAGCGGTTCCTACGTAAATGACCCTTATTTCAAAGTGGCTAATGTTCAAAAAGGACGCGCGGGTTCGCGTGAAATGGAAAGAGTAAAGTGAAGCCCTTGCCCAGTAGTGGGACAGAGCAGGCAATGGAAAACAAATGTTCAAACAAACTTATTCGAACCTTAAGCTGTTGCTCATAATGTTAATATTAGAATGAAACACCTATTTTTCTTTGGAACGTAAAGTCATAGACCTATTTGTGAATTGAGCCCTAAGGAGTCACGCACAGGGGTGAAATTGAATCGGAAATTGGAAGCAAAAACATACTTTGATCTACCACCGTTTTGAAATGAAATATTCAGGGTGTAAGGAATATCAACGCTAGGAGGAGCTCGTGGCTAAGTAATAACAGCCGCTCGGATCGATATTTAGGTTAAGCCGCGCTTGCCTAGGTTGGTCTGTGGATGGGTGACCACCCATTACATACCGAGTTTCCTCCGTGCCTCGGAAAGCACGTTAAGCCGTTGGTCCCGGGTGTCATTTGTAGATCTTTGACAGTCGTTATAGGAAGTCAGTGGCCCAAAAAGTCTGACAACCAGTCTTACCAAGGGGTATCGTATTACCCAGTACTAACTGGGTTGTGGAGGTCAGATAGGCAGTCGCTCCATGTAAAATACTGGTATTCAGCTGCATCCGGTTAGACTGGAAGCCGACCCCAACATAGTTGGGAAAAGGCTAGGCAGATGATGAAGGAATATCAACGCTCAAATTGTTACCATAACCCAAAGGTTGACTGGTAGAGAATGCCTTGTGGCATTAAGTCCGCCTATGTATCACTATTGTACATGAAGTTTAAATAAATAAATAAATAAAATAAGCACAATGTGATTCTAGGTCCCCAGGTAGAAAATTTAAGTCGGTTTGTAAAAAATACAACTAAGGAACTATAATATATTATTTTATTTTTTCATAACATAACATTACATCACGCATGTTATTCCCGAAGAGTAAGACAGAGGTGTACCTAATAGTATACCCACATTTCGCCAGTTATGTTTAATTCCCATGTAATATGGGCCCAGAAATTCCTGATGGAATAGCCCCATAACAATTTGCCCAACCCGGGAATTGAACCCAGGACCTCATGCTCATGTTTTTACTTTCATATTTTTATTTAATTGAGTGTGTCTCTTTGTCCATTGCTCGATCTTATTAATTATTATTACATTTACAATTCAGTCTTTCACTAATGTTGACCAATGATGTATCCCAAGCTTAACTTAACACCAACTTATTCCTAACTTAAGTTTTTGGAAGCAACTTAACATAATTCTTACAAAGCTTTATGTTTAAGTTATTAAGTCAGGTAGAAATGAAAGCTTTGTTCATTTCTCAGTCATCACTTAAGCTACTTATTAACTGCTTATTCCGCGGTTAAGTAAGAACTTAACAAATGTTAAGAACTTGGAAATTGTTCGACGTTTTTTTAGGTAAAAGGCGATTTTATCTCAAACTGGACGTTTTCATCTATTTTACTAGCACTTGTCCGCAGTTTCAGCCAATCTTTAGACAAACTAATTCATGTACCCGGATACAAATAATCGTTTGAACTTTTCCAGTTCATATTTAAGCTCTGTGCCGAAATTCCTCATAAAGACTGTAAGAAAATTTCATAGATTTAAAAAACCACCAATCAATATGATTACATTATTTTAAACGCTCATACATCGTATCTCAAATGTGTGGTGACAGTCTCTGAGTAAAATAGCTGTGACATACGGACAGATTGACAGACTGATCGACTGACAGACTGATCGACTGATAGACTGACAGAGTGACAGACTAACAGATTGACAGACTAACAGACTGACAGACTGACAGTCTGACTGACTGAGAGGTTAACAGACTTACAGACTGACAGACCGACAGACTGACAGACTGACAGGCTGACAGACTGCCAGACTGACAAACTAACCGACTGACAGACTAACGAGCGATATTTTTTTACATAAAATTTAATGTCATGGATTTCCGCTACCTAACGCCTAATTCTAAAACTTGGTTGTCCTTAGAATCTTCTAATTCTTCATTTCTGATTGAAACACGAAGGTCCCTCTCCAACTCTAATTAGATGACCAAAAGCAGCATACCAAGGCATAATTTCCAAGAATCCTAACCACGAATTACCAATGATAATCTAATCCAATTTCCACAAGACATGTAAGCATACATTATAGGCATGTTTTTCCCAACTTATTTTCTAAGAAACAAACAGTATAATAAATCTTGTTGCCAACATCAAAATGTTATGTGATGTTACTTTCAACCAATGTTTGGCTACCTAGAAATGTTTTTATAACCTACTAGTGTGTTAAGATGGCGAAAGAATCTAGTGAAATAGCAAATTAATAGGCTTTATTCAAAAGGCATTTTTTTTATAATTACATTTACTATTTTTATTTTTATATTTTTTTACAATTTTTTTTTGCCCGCGACCTTCATAAGCGTGAAATAATTATAAAAAAAATAATACTTCCCTATTTGAATCGGATTTTGTTAACAATTTCAAAGGCATTATTTTTTTTGCACGGAACCTAATTATTTTTCTAAAATAAAAGTAAGCTAAGTACTTCTTTTAACATCAGCTATCTGCTAGCATAAGTCCCGTCAAAAGTCAGTCCAGCCGTTACGAAGGATAACCGGAACAAACGGACAGACAGACAGACAAAAATTGTGACAAAAAAAAAATATTGTTTGAATTTTTTTTAGACTGGAAGCCGATCCGGAAGAGTTGCGGCAGATGATAATTACCCGTAAAAACTGTCAAAGATCTGCGAAGATATTCAAAGATACCCGAGACACGTAGCGGTCTATAACCGAAATGGATGGTCACTCAATGATCTCGGTTTTCTAGTCCCCCCGCATTAAGTTTCATCATCATCATCATCTGCCTAGCCTTTTTCCAACTATATTGGGGTCGGCTTCCAGTCTAACCGGATGCAGCTGAATACCAGTATTTTACATGTAGCGACTGCCTATCTGACCTCCGCAACCCAGTTAGTACTATACCCCCTGGGTTATACGATACCCCTTGGTAAGACTGGTTGTCAGACTTTTTGGGCCACTGACTACCTAACGCCTGTCAAAGATCTACAAATGACACCCGGGACCAACGGCTTAACGTGCTTTCCGAGGCACGGAGGAAATTCGGTATGTAATGGGTGGTCACCCATCCACAGACCAACCTAGGCAAGCACGGCTTAACCTAAAGATTGATCCGAGCGGCTGTTATTATGTAGCCACGAGCTCCTCCAGTTCTTCTTCAGTCTGTTCAGTCTTAAGTTTCATTATCATCAGCCAAAATTTACCACTGCTGGGTACAGACCTCTCTTCACTTGTGCCAGTCCCCACATTTTTGTGGAAATTTAAGCTTAATCTAGGAAAAATACTGTGATTTTTTTCTTTGTTATTTTTTTTACTTCGTGGCTAGTGCTAAGGGCCAATCTCTCGGAAATATCTGTGAATGAGTCAATAAGCACCCCAGAATAGATGGTCAATCAGGACTCCAGCTCATATCTCCACGCGGTCCACTTACAAAGCAGACAGAAAAGTTTTTCTTATTTGTTTGTTAGAGCAAGTCCGACGAAAACATCGTTAGGTTCAATGGTTTATTATTTTTTGGGGTTCTGCATAGATTCGTCGGAAGGGTTCTCGTTCTTTTATTTCTTTTGAGAATGGAGTTCAGATTTTTGAAGATTTGTGGAGGAACGTTACAATGAGTAATAGTTTGTCTGCCACGTTGGTCTAGTGAGCGCAAGCACGACTGCTGAGCATGAGGTCTTGGGTTCTATTCCCAGGTTGGGCAAAGTGTTATTGGGTTTTTCCGATCAGGAATTTCTGTCTGGATTTGTAACCGGTTGATGGTAAAAGGCCTGCTATTACATGGAACTTAAACATAACTGACAAAATGTGGGTCTACTATTGGGTACACCTCTGCCTAACCCTTCTGGGATAACAGGAGTGATGTGATGTCATAGTTTACCCAATTAGTTGGCGTTCTTAAGATTCTGTCAAACCGATATGGACAGGCTTTTTTTTCGGATAGGAAATCATCAAATGACCCCCCCCACTCTAGGCGGAGCGGAAGGGAGTGTCAGACTTGTACTGACTAAAACCCATCCATGTTCCTTCTTTGCCCTTTGTGTTCCAGGGCCACGGTATCTTTTTCGAACAGTCCCGCAGCCCTGGCAGGCATCGGCCCTTGCGGACCCCTACTATTATGGACAGGCTTCAATCCAACTATACGCTGACAGATACATTACGTCATTATTTATCAGAACGTCCAAAATTTGTCCGTACCCTTAGAAACAGTAAAAGCTTTTAAGATTAATAAAGATTTTAGTAAATGGAAAGTGTTTTTTTTTTTACGAAAGACATGTTTAACATCACGCCTGTAATCCCCGAAAAGTTAGGCAGACATGTAGCCTATTAGTTCACCCACATTTCGCCAGTTATTTTTAAGTCCCGTGTAATCGGGGGCGAGCTTGTCGCCATCATATCATCATCATCTGCCTAGCCTTTTTCTTACTATATAGGGGTCGGCTTCCATTCTAACCGGATGCAGCTGAATATCAGTATTTTACATGGACCGACTGCCTATCTGAACTCCCAACCCAGTTAGTACTGGGTAATACGATATAACTTGGTAAGACTGGTTGCCAGACTTTCGGGCCACTGATTACCTGTAACGAGTGTCAAAGATCTACAAATGACAGCCGGGACCAACGGCTTAACGTGCTTTCCGAGGCATGGAGGAAACTTGGTATATAATGAGCCTATTGCCATCAATCGGGCACAAATCCAGACGCCGTGGCTGCTTTTGAAAAATCACTGATGGAAAAACCCAATAACATTTTGTCCGACATGGGAATTGAACCGAGGACCTCGTGCTCAGCAGTCACACTTGCGACCACTAGACCAACGAAATTACAACAAACATAAATGAGTTTATTGTGGCGTGATATAAATTTATAAACATGAAAACTTTTCAGCCAATTACAAACAAATCTCAACAAACAAATAATTTAATTTAACACAATAAATATTTCGACGGATACTATAAAACAGAGTTAGTACAAAAAAAAAAAACACTGAACGTATTTACCGGTGGAAAATGTATACAGGGTGTTGACATAATTCACAATTTCCGTTACAGGGTGTTAAGTTTCACGGTAGGTAGGCATTGGGGCAAAAAAAAGTGTGCCAAGTAGAATTTATTTTACGATTTTATCGTCACTCATTTGCGCCCGAATTTTATGAGGCAAAGCCGCCAATGGTACAAATTACTGGTTAATGCGCCATGCCGAAAGAACTAAAATCTTTGCCTAATAAAAGCTAGTCTCGTAATAATGGAACTGTAGATTGCTTCTCAAGCTTAAGATTTCGCGGTGTGATGTCTAGCGATCAGATCGCGTTAGAAACTCCGCCCTACGGTCCATAACTCAAGTAGCTGATGTTTGAGTTAAAACAGTTAAGCTGAAGTGGAGTTGGCTGGCCACGACTTACTCGCTTGCTCACTGGCTCGACGAAATAGCCATCGAGGTAGACCGCGGCGAAGGTAGTATGACGAACAGATCATGTGCGCAGGGAAAATGAGGCCAGAAATATCACAAAACAGAGAGGTTTGAAAGAAGAAAGAGGAAACAGTATAATGGCTGTGAAAAAAAAAAGATTGCTCTTACTCACAAGCTATCTCCAAATATTATTATTAAAATTGGGACTACTTTGGCATAATACTGTTAACAGCAACCTAGTATCACCCTACTGCGTTACACACTGCGTTCCATAACTCAGGTTGCAGATGACGGAAAAAAAAATTGCCAAGCTAAGCCACGTAGCGTGAATGCACCCGGAGAGGTGTGCAAAGATTCACTGGATTTCTGACGGAGGAAATCGCTGCTGAGGTAGACCGCAGCTAAGGTGGAGGATCTGATCTTGTTTGCGGGGTGAACATGGGCATATACCGCATCAGATAGAGAGGTTTGTAAGGAGAAAGTGGTACCTTTGGCCAGCAGTAGGACACGTGACTTCGTTAGAAGGATGGTTGGTTGGTTGGCTGTTGGTGGTTGGTTGTTGTTGGTGGCAACAATAAAAAATCAATCAAAAATCAATAAAAAAAACCAAATCAAAAAATCAATCAAATCAATTATTGACTCAAATAGTAGCTACAATTTATTGTGGCTACTATTTGAGCCAATAATTTGAGTCAACGCACGAATGTTCCCCGGTCATTATCCTACACCGGAAGTATTTATTCGGGGTTCCAAGTTTCACGTACCGTGGAAATTGCCGAGGTCAAATTGACATAATTCAACCCCCATTAATGTACACAAAATTACTTTGTCATACCATAATGTGAAACACACATAAGCCTAGAAGACAATATTATTTATTAAACATATTAAAGTACCAAGTGTATTCACGATCGTATCACACACTTTGAATAATTACTACAGTCGAACGAACTATTTGGTGTACAGGTAAACTTATTCATATTTTCATTACGTATGTTTAAATTTTTTCCAATCGTAAACCCTGGATTTTTATTGGTGTCCAAAATACAGGCTTTACCTAGTTTGGGGTCAATTAATCTTTTAGTTATTGTACTGCCAGTGTTAGTTTTTAGGTTTCAGTTTTTTTTTTGACAGGTTTCTACTACTGGAATAAAAAACAGTCTAACCCACTTTATGGTACACCAGTGTGAATTTAATCAGACAGCGTTGGTTTCGTTTTTTAACCAACTTCTAAAAAGGAGGTGGTTCTCAATTTAGCTGTTTTTTTAATATTTGTCACCTCATAACTCCGGGAATACTGGTCCGATTTACGTGATTCTTTTTTCATTATTTATTTATTAAATTTATTCACATTGCTTGGGTAGTTTTATTATGAGTTATCTTCTATGGTACATTTTTTTCTTCTATGTCTATATGGATGATCTGCTAAAAACTTTTAGTGACAATTGAAAATTATTGTATACTCGACGAGAATTTGTGTGAGAACCATCTTAACACAAGTAAAAACGCTGAAATAACATTTCGTTTGTAAATTTTCGACTTTCTACTACAGTACCAACATTCATTTTTCTTCAATTTTTTATTATTAAATGGCACACACAGAAGAGTATTAATTAGGTAAAAGTAGTTTCAAGTCACCTGTATACCAAATAGATTCGTCCACTGTACATACAATACATAATGTATGACGGCACCAAGGATAAGTCATATATCAAAAACGTTATGACTAAGCGAACAAACATTTAAACACTATGACAAATTGGCCTAAAATACCCCACTTTCGACTTAGTATTTACCAACAATTTTATGTAAATCAAGAATATTCGGGGTTCTGCCGAAATTATAGCGTTAAAACTTATCTTTGGCGATCAAGGTCAGTAGTATTAACCTAGAAATAGTAATTTTCGAAACGAAGTAAAATTAGTTTTTATCTTTGTGTAAGGAAAAGATAATAATTATATCGGTCTAGACAAAAACACTAAGCTTGATCAAGGTTTCAGATTAAGCTTCGCTAACAAAAGGAATCATATTTAATATCATATCGATGATAAAAAGATTTAAGATAAGGATTACAAGCGTGATGTTATGTTTTTTTCGTTGTGGTCTCAAAGAATACCACCACCCCATCTCATCCAGCGGGTGTCGTAAGAGGAGACTAATGGAATACTTAGCATAAGCATAAGCATAGCATAATCAGCCTATTAATGTTCCCACTGCTGGGACGCAGGCCTCCTCTCTATGAGAGGGATTGGGCTATAATCCACCACGCGGGCCCAGTGCGGATTGGTAGATGTCACATGTCTTCGAATTTTTGGTTCTAGGACATGCCGGTTTCCTCACGATGTTTTCCTTCACCGTTTTGAGAGCAGTTGTGATGAAATAACTTACACAAAGTAATGCGCCAGGCTGGGTTCGAACCCACGACTTACTGCTCGGAAGTCGGAGTCTCCATCACTGGGCCATCGAATACTTAGCATATTTACAATAAATTATAAAGAAGCACAATAGCATTCCCAAGGAAGGTTGACATCAGGCAGGTGGCCGGTCATAAAATCTTTGCCAAAACCCAAAGCAGTATGATGATAAGTATAAATGAAAGTAACGTCAGGGCTAGGGCGTAACCCGCAGGCGACAAGCAGGGGCAGCACCCGGCCACTGCCCACCCCAAATGAATTGGGATAAGGACAAGAGAATGATGATGGTTTCATGTATTTAGAAAAGCACTTTATACTTGTGTACGGAAAAGTTTCGATCTACACAAGAAAATAAGATAGAATATCCTACCTACAATAAAGTTGAATGGAACACCAACAAAACGAATGAACTCGCTATCGCAACACTCGGGGAAACTAGTGGTGACACAAAGAAGAACCCTAGTTTTGAGTGCAAACTGATTGTCTGGGACTTTTGAAAAATTTCGTTTGAATGTCTTATTGTATGGAGAAATAGGGATTGATGTAGACAAGTGAGGTTTCTATTTAGAAACTGTTCGTCTATTTCATAATCTATGGGCGTTGGGTTCGCAAAAAAAAAGGTTGAGAGACTTACAATATAATGTGTAGTGTAGGTAGTCTATATACAGTTTGTCTCAAGGAAAAGTTGAACGTCAAAATTCCAAATTTTTTACGCGTTTTTGAATACAAGTCTTTTAAGTTATTATTTTTATTTTATTTAGCCTATTCTGTCCCACTGTTGGGCAAAAGCCTCCCCCATTCCTTACCAACTCTCCCGGTATTTTGCCTCATCTGGCCAATCAGTCAGGAACGAGTCTAAATCGTCACGCCAGCGTTTCTTAGGCCTGCCTCGGTGACGACGACCGTCTTCAGGCACCCACTGTGTGACGATTCTGGCCCATCTGTCCTGACCCATCCTAGAAATGTGAAAGTTATTACTGAACTTTAAACATCCCAAAGACCCCTGTATCCTTATACTGTCACTTACGGGATATCTTCCATGATTGTTCATTATTTTGAGCTCACGATATTTTTGCGCTGTTGCAAGCGCCATGATCGTGGGTTGGCGAAATATCGGGAGCTCAAAATAATGATCAATCACGGAAGATATCCCGTCAGTGACAGTATAAGTTTAGTTGTAAACCGTGAAAGCTTAAAACAGTGTTTGACCCCTGTATCGTTGCATGTACCTACAGTGACTTTCCACACCAAAGAATAAGAATCGTTTCTAATATTGCTGGTGGTCAACAATGAGCCATTAATTTAATACAAAAATATTCCACCACCAGCACCAGTCTAAAAGCCAGCAGCAGGGCAAGTGGCAGAGGGGCAGGGGTTTGTGGTACCTGTCTTACCGAGGGTATCGTATTACCCAGTACTATTTGGGTTGTGGAGGTCAGATAGGCAGTCAATGTATGTAAAATACTGGTATTCAGCTGCATCCGGTTATACTGGAAGCCGACCCCAATATATTCGGGAAATGGCTAGGCAGATGATGAATTCAAAAACCTTATTCTTACAACTTGATTAACGCATTGAATTAGCCTAAAAATCAGACAAACGTCGCCTTTGACAAAACTTTGTCATTTAAATAAACTCAATTTTGTGTACTATCTAAAACAAACCATTTTCAACCTTAATCCAATAAGCATAAAGCTTTGATGACACACTTATTATTACCTGATATAATCGAAGTCAATTCTAGATTCTAGAGAATTGGAACGACAGACGATTTTGAATTATAGACAGGAAATGTTAAGGTGTAAATTGTGTTGAACAGCCTGATACAACCAATCCATCAATTTTGGAGGATTAGAACACCAAACGATTCTGAATTTTACGTAGGAAGTGTTATGGTATAAATTGTATTGAACAGCTAACGTATACAAATAAATAGTATCTATCTGAGAATAGATAGTTAGTTTGTCTGTTGAAAGTGTTGAAACGCGAAGTTATTTTGAAGTCAAACTGGAGTTTCGTCGGCTTTTCATTGAACTTTGACTGTGGTCTAGTTTGGCTTTAAATGTATCCTTTATCGGGTTTAATTTATAAATAGGAAACTATCCAGGCCAAGTAATTAATTTGAGGTAGTGGAGTAGTTGAATTCGGTGCTTTAATTCAATGAATACAATGGGACAAAGATCTTGTTTCAAAATTTAATGGGTGTAAAAATATCCTTAACGAAGCCGAAAGGCGTTGTTCTCCCCGCTATTGCGATGAGTTTTTTGTTGTAGACCATACCTGGGAACCTTCTAGTTATGAACATTAGGGGTCAAATTTCCAACTATTTCGCAAGTTTTTTATTTAATACAAGTTTTTAATGTTATAATACCTCCATGATCCTCGTACTGATCTATGCTTTATTCAACACAATGTATTGAGAGCGTTACATTGAGTCCTACCGTAACATGTGATTTTTCACCCCAAAAAAAGTCGTTTACCAACAATATTTTTTTTCGGAAATATCCGTTTACACTTTGTATAATATTCATATATTATACATAATTGACACAGACCAAAAACTTAGTCCAATTCTTACGCTCAGAAATACACAACTAAAATAAAAAATCTCACTCATCATCCGCCTGCCATCCTTTTGGGTTGGCTTCAGTCTAACCGGATACAGCTAAAAACCAGTATTTTATAGGAGCAACTGACCATCTGACCTCCACAACCCAGTTACAGCGTTACACGATACTCCTCAGTAAGACTGGTTGAAAGTGCTCAGCTCAGTGATCTTGTTCAAAACCTTAGCAAGAACTCTTAAACTCGGACGGGGCGAGGTGAAAAATGAAAATAATTGTTCTCTTCAAACAGAGTAAGGGTTTTCACGGAAAACTACCTCGGTAATAAGGGCTGGGAAATGTAGAAACTCGCTGGAATTTTCTTAGTTGAAAATCAGTTGCATGGTATAACGAAGTGGATTAACGTAAAAAACATCATTGTTTAAGTATTATAGTAAAGTATGTAGTATCAATCAATCAATCAACTTTATTTGCACACCACAATATACACCGTGACTTTTTAGTCGTCTTACAACGGCAGCCCACTTCATGTATCCAATGAATACTAAACATTAAAAAAAATAGGTACGAGTATTTATGAGATTTTAATAATTTAAAAATAAAAATATTATTCTGTATTATAACGCATGACGTACCTAGTTAAAACACCCTGTTGCGAGCGATGAGCTACTGGACTCGAGGGCTGGGTATGTGTTCTCCCGTTTGACACGTAAACATCACTAACAGGATGTTTCATAATTTTATTCAAATTTTTTATTATTATTTTTTTTTTTACCTATTATGGAAGATAAAAAAAAATCGCGCCTAGAGCTATTTTATGTCGGGTACATAGAGTGGACGACCTTTGTAAGACGACTAAAAATTCACGGTGTACATAAATTATTTTACATTGGTCAGATTCGACAATGACACACAATTCAGGTAATCAGGTAGTAAGTTTGACGGCACGGTTGGCGCAGCGGCTGAGCGATTGGTTACTGCGCTGCGTGTTGCGGGTTCGATCCCCGCACGGAACAAATATTTGTATGATCTACAGGTAGTTGTTACGGGTCTGGCTGTTGGTTTATGTGAGTTTAAATGTTTGTAAACGCACCCACGATACAGGAGAAATTCCAAGTGTGGGGCTAATTAAAAAAAAAAAAGTGTTGTTGTTTTTAAATACTCAGCACTTGAAAAGTTTTGAATTGACTTAGGAGTAAGTTTACAACTTATTAATGAACTAGATTTTTCCGTGGCTTCTCACACGTGGAGTCTCAAAGTTATCCCACATGAACAAACTGCCAGAATAAAAATTATCTTTAATCCTAACCTAGGTACACACTGCCTCAGTAAGTGCTAACCTTCAATCTTTAATATGTTAAAGCTTGAGGTGTTTTCTCAGTGTTATGGCTCCAGAGATACGAACCTCTTCACATTACGAGCCGTATCGAGGAGTACTGCCTTCTGAATCAGGCCCTTGATCCAACCGCCTAAGGAAAGCCTCGAAAGATGGTCGTCGAGGCTCTTGGCCATAACGCCATTGGCTGTCACGACATGTACGCCTGGAAAGCAAACAGTGAAACATAACTTTTTTTTGATTACACCATGTACTTTCTTTTACCTATGTTGACACATAAAAACGTACCGTAACGTATTTACATTTAAATTTATATTATTTATTTGTGACCAAATAAACGTATTTAAATTTAAATTTGACAATCGGAACAATGATAGCCGAGTTCACATTCCACATGTCGACAACCTCGTGTGCCAAGTCGAGATATTTTATTTGTTTCTCTTTCTCAGCTTTCACGAAGTTTTTATTGCTAATTATTATAATTTGTACACACTAGTATGCGCACTACCCGTAGATGATATTGAGCAGCTCACGATTAGATAGATGTTCTAAGCTCGACATGATATTCCCCGAGGGCTCATAGATCACTGCGTACCGTCTATGTAGGAAGAATATTTCTGCGTTACTTACTTTAATACGTTTAGATGTATTAACCTAGTTTTACAGTTTTAATTTTATTTTACGTAAAGGTAACAATATCGTACTTTAAAATATTCAAAATCTTATTTTTATTATCATTTTAGATCCGTTTGTAGTTTGTTAATAATGTGTGTGTAATGTATGTGTTGTGTGTGTGTGTTTGTTACTGTTACTGTTAGCCTGTATTATAGCACTGCTGGACACATGACCCCATGACTTCAAAATTCTTCAATCCAGGCTCAATGTGGTCCACTGGTCGTTGGTTTTGTCCAGCTCGTCCCGCCATCTCCTGCGAGGTCTACCGCGTCGCGTTCTGGCTGTGTCAGGGCTCCACAACCTGGTTATTTTGGCTCATAGCTGCTAAGGGCATGCGGCAGATATGGCCAGCCCTGTCATGATGCAAATCATCATCATCATCCGAAAGACGTCCACTGCTGGACGTAGGCCTCCCCCAAGTATCGCCACATTGACCGGTAACATGCGACTCGCGTCCAGCATGATGTAATATTGATGATTAAAAAAATATACTTCTTCGAAATCTTGTATTAAACAAGCAAATGTACTGTGTTCGCAACATTTTAAATGGAACACCATTTTTTTAGTGATTCACATGAAAACAGGAATGACACGGCTGTAATTTGGTGTGTTTTTAATTAGCATAAGCATAAGAATAAGTACAATCAGCCTTTAATATTCCCACTGCTGGGACACAGGCCTTGTCTTTATGAGAGGGAATGGGCAATAATCCACATGTGTCTTTATTTATGCGTGAAAAATCAGTCTGGATTTATGTCACGTATTTTGCGTAGTAAACGTAAATACGCGTGAATTCTATCGAGTAATTTTCCGCTTGTATGTCAGTTTATGACCGTGGTAATTTCTAAAGGGTATAGTATTATTCAGTACTAACTAGGTTGTGGTGATCAGATAGGCAGTCGCTCCATGTAAAATACTGCTAGACCCGGTTAGACTGGAAGCCTACCTCAAAATTGTTGTAAAAGGCTTCCAGGTGATGATGACGTGAGTAAGTGGGAACCCTAATATTTTTCTAAAATAAAAGTAGTTTAAGTTACTCCTTATAACATCAGCTATCTGCCAAATACAGTCTCTTCAAAATCGGTCAAGCCGTTTTAGATATTAGCCGAAACAAACAGACAGATAAAAAAAAAAAAAAAAGTATTTTTTTTATATTTTTTATTTGTATCAAAAAATAAAGAAAGTATATACTTATTTTTATAAATAAGTAAATACTTTCATGTGCATTCAGTAAAAAGCTGTTATTTTGAAATTATAAACAGACACTAATATTTTATTCTTCTTCTTTATCGTGTGGTTAGTACCTAACCTGGTGGCAGAGTTTTTATGTAAAGCCAAGTCAGAGGTCCATACCTCTGACTTGGCTTTACATGGCCGGCCGTCAAGGAATTCTCTCAGGCATGCTGGTTTCCTCACGATGTTTTCTTATTCCTGCTAGTGATAAGTATAAGTGATATATTTTATTCATTTGTATAGATTATACAGTGTGTAAACAGACTCTTCACATATCCGTCAATCAAGCCTTCTGTACATCAAACTAAGTAACTTTACGCAAAAAATATTACTGGGAATCGACTTTCTTTTTTGGGGTGAAAAATCACGTTTTACGGTAGGATCGAATGATGGAAAGCACTCAAAGCATTGTGCTGGTGGATGGATTGAATAGTACGGGGGTCATAGAGGTGTGTAAAGTAAAAATGTTACATTAAAAACATGTGTTTAAAAAAAAACCAACTTTGCCCCAAATATCTCCGTAACTAAAAGGCTCCCAGGTATGGTCTAGAACAAAAAAATGTTCGCAAAGACGGGGAGAACAAGTGCTTTTCGGCTATGTTAAGGGTCTGTTTACACCCTTTAGAATCCTCACCATGCTTTACAGTTACACACACACACACACTTCACCAACCCGCACTGGGCCCGCGTGGTGGATTATAGCCCATTCCCTCTCATAGAGAGGAGGCCTGCGTCCCAGCAGTGGGAACATTAATAGGCTGATTATGTTATGTTATGCTACACTACACAGTTTGACTTCTACGTAGAATGTACTTATTTGAAATTCGGCTCAGGAATACATCCATCTTGGGCATAAATCGTTTAGCCATTTATCTCAATAAATTGATGGGAATGGGGTATCTAACTGCGGTATAGCCTTTGTGAAATTAGACAATAGATTCGAACCTAAGGCTCACTTTGAAACCAAGATATTGTATTCTGAAAGCCTAATCAGCTAATCTGCTATTAAATTCTATTCTATTATGATAAGTTGACCAAGATATCATAAGATAAACCATAATTTACATTACTTTATTGACGAATAGTAGGCATTTATTTCTGTGATTTTGTTTTAAAGGTCACTTTTACACGTCCACTGCCACGTTGGTTAAAATATGCTTGAAACCAAACAATCAAATTCACGATAAAAAAAAAAAAAGATTACATATAATAATAATAATCAATCAAAATTCAATCAAAAAAGACAATATACTTAAAAGTTAAAATGTCAGTCGTACAAAGCCAAAAAATAAAATAAAATTATGCATGAAAACTTAATTATATATAATAATTAAAATATACTCACGGTCGTAACACGTATGTATTTATAGAATTACTAGCTTTAGCCCGCGACTTCGCCCGCGTGGATGTCGAAAAATATCCGACGGGAACGTACCGAACAAACATAGTTACTTACCTTCATCCCTCTTTTTAACCCTTCGGGGGTAGAATTATCAAAAACACTGAGACACGTGTAAATTAATTTACAATCGTCAGCCTGAACACAAAATTTTAGAAAGAAAGAAAACATATTTATTTGGCCCATGCCTTAAGTGCACACAACAAGCACAAAAAAAATATTTAAAAATAAATAATCTTAAATATTTACAACAAAAATGTTGAAACAAAACAACAAAAAAATAAAGGAGATAATATTGTGTGTCTCACGGCTGCGCAGAAAATAGAAGAGATTTTAAGATCCTAACTTCAAAACTGACGGACTTTCTTATTTTACCCCTTTTTTTTTTTTTTTTTTTGGATGGGAAATCATCAAATGACCCCCCCCACTCTGGGCGGAGCGGAAGGGAGTGTCAGACTTGTACTGACTAAAACCCATCCATGTTCCTTCTTTGCCCTTTGTGTTCCAGGGCCACGGTGTCTCTTTCGAACAGTCCCGCAGCTATTTTACCCCTTTAGGGGTGGAATTCCCAAAAATCCTTTCTTTGTGGATACTTAATCTTCACAAAGAACACACCCTCCAAGTTTCATGTCTCTAGGACCAGCGGTTTGAGCTGTGTGTTGATATATCACCCAGTTAGTCAGTCAGTCAGTCAGTCAGTTTACCATTTTATATATATAGATAATCATTAAAATCATCAATACAAGCTTCGATGTTCATGTAATTCCATTGAATGACTATTTTATAAAAAAAGGTCGCGGGCTATCCTGGCGTTACCACCTTAAGACTTGACTGTACATAAAATCAAATAATATTATAAGCTTTGACAACCGTTCTTGAGTGAGAGAAAGATAGAAACAAAGACGTGCTCTTTCTAACATACTAAGGAAATGGAAAAAAAAACATATGCGGAAATAAATATAACGAGTAAAACCACAATCGAAACCTAGTCAAGCCTTCAGCTAATTTCGTATTGTACTGCAATTGCATAACCACATTCTAAAACCAACCCAATCTAAACCAAGTTAAAGTTCACATTCCCGTGAACAAACTCACCGAAACGAATAAGGGTGACTTGTAAGTTAGTTACAGCAGAGGAATTTGGGCTCTATGTTCAAGAAAGTTAAGTTTATTTTCATATGAAGCTGATTTCAGGAATAGGTTCTGAAATCGTACGGGCTTTCAGTTCGCCGGTGAGGTTCGGGCATCAAAGTTGTTTCGGACAAATTCGGTAAAAAAATACGAATGGACATTATACAGTGTGTTTATGTTTGTCGTGTTGTATACATTGTGGTTGATTTTCTGAATGCAAGTGTTTTGTGAAAAAAAAACAGGCTTAGTTTAATTTTTATTTTATTGTTTGTTTAAAATGTGCTTTGTTTACAAAAAAAACTTTTTGTTTTGTTTTAATGTTTAGTTCGTCGGAGCTTTTTTTGTATTTTGAATTTTTTTTTCGGGACATATTTGAAACTTAAGGTTTTATTCTGAAATTACAACGAAACTATACTGAAATAGACCGCCTTATCTTTGCTTTACTAAAATTAATAAATTAAATAAGTAGCAAGAATTTACTGACTTGTAGAGGTCAGACTGACTGTTGCTCCATGTAAAATACCTATACTTCTGGATGGACTTCCAGTCTAACCGGATGTACCTGACATCCGGTTAGACTGGAAGTACACCTCAACATGATAGGATAAAGGCTAGGCAGCAAATGATGATTAACATGTTATTTAAATAACTTATATTCAAAAAAGATTAGAAAAGACTGTGATTTATGACTTTATAATTTATGAATAACGTAACTTATAATATATTTTTATGCAAGTAGAGAATATATTTACCTTGATATATTAGGTGAAAAAGTACCATTAGCGAAACCGAAAGGCACTTGTTTTCCCCGTCATTGCCATATTTTTTTTGTTCTAGACCATACCTGGGAACCTTTTAGTTACGGAGATATTGGGGGTTTATGTTATAAATACAAATTTGAATTCCTCCATAACCCCCGTACTGTTCAATACATTGAGTCCCACCGTGAAACGTGATTTGACACCCAAAAAAAAAGTAGTTTCCATTGGGAAACTACTTTTAAAAAAAAAAGAAAAAGTATTAGCAGTACATTGGTACTGCTAATACTTTTTTCTTTTTTTGTTCCGTCCTGTTGAATTTATAGTTTGTTGTTTATTTTTTTGTTATTTTGTATGATGCACGTCATGTCCCTGCGACAAATAAAAAAATTTTTCTTTCTTTCTTTCAATAATTTTTGCATAGACTTACTTAGTTTGATATACAGAATGCGTGGTTGACGGTTTCATACAGGGGCCGTTAACACCATGCATAATTACTTTTCCAAGTCAGACGTCACAGTAGTCATTACTAACAGGGTTAAAATTTACAAAAACAATATCAAATCTTACTTACATAAACTATCCAGACAGATGATAACATCTTTCAGATTTTTACGACCTTGTTTACCATAAAAGGTGGGCAGAGGTCCAAAGAATATTCTCTAGGTACTATTACAACCTAGAGACTTGTCCAATAGAATCCAATTTGTAGTATGAGCTATCGACGAATAAAAACTACTGTTAATATGGCATGTTTATTTAATACGAAAGGTTATTTATTTTAACTTCATGTACAATTAGTGGCACATAATGTGAGACCTTTGGTTTAAATAGGACAACATTGTGATAGTTTACAAAAAACAATATACAGGGTGTATTTTTTTTTGTGCTGGAACATGCCTAGGAACCTTCTAGTTACGAAGATATTGGGGGTCAAAGTTCCAACTTTTTCACAAGTTTTTTTTTAAGACAAGTTTTTAATGTTATAACTTTACTTTAAATATCTCCACGACCCCTTGTACTATTCAATACATCCATCAGCACAATATTTTGAGTGCGTTACATTGATTCCTACTGTAAACCAAGGATTTTCATCCCAAAAAAATAAGTTTTCTAGCAAAAAAAAATTGCTTAGAGTTACTTAGTTTGATGGAAAGAATGCTTCGTTGATGACTTCGTGAAGGGTCCGTTTGTATGACTCTTACCAGCCGGCAATTAAATTGAAGTCAAAACCTCCACATTTTCTGACTGAATACCTAAAACAGATCATCACCATCATCTGCTTGCCTTTTCTCAACACGTTTGTGTCGTCTCCCGATCTTACCATAGTTCAGAAAAGTCGGACGACCCCAACATAGTTGGGGCTAGGCAGATGATGATGTTGATAGTGTCGGCTTCCAGGCGAACCAGATTCAGCTGAATACCAGTATTTTACATGGAGCGACTGCTTATCTGACCTCCACAACCCAGTTAGTGCTGTATACCTGGAATAGATATTCTTATTATAAATGGATGAGTACTGAAACGAATCTAGGAAGCGTTTTCTATATTTAGAAAGTTTCACAGATAGATAGCCAGCAGTAGCTTTGAATATATTTTTAGCACAGATATATTGTGTTGCAAACATCTGAATCTAGAAGTAGAGAGACAAGATGCAACTTTAATAAGATATCTTGAAATTTAGTGTTAAATTGAGATAATGCATCTTCACATTGTTAGATTATATACTAGTTATTGCCCTCGATCTTCGTCCGCGTGAAGTTAATATAAAAATATTACGTCCCTATTTGAATCGGATTTTTTTAACAATTTGAAGAGTTTTAATTTTTTGCACGCAACCCTAATTCTTTATCTAAAAGTAGGTTTATTACTTCTTATAACATCAGCTATCTGCTAGTAAAGTTCCGTCAAAATCGGTCCCGCTGTTTCGGAGATTAGCCGGAACAAACCGACAGACAGAAAGACAAAAATTTAAAAAAAATGTTTTTTTTTTTTTTGTAAAAGTATATACTTTCATAATATGCATTAATTAAAAAGCTAATATTTTGAATTAATAAAACAGACACTTCAATTGTATTTATTTGTATAGATACAGACTTAAATTCATTAAGATGTAAACATACTGAACGAACAACGAAGTTTTATAACATTTCATATACAAAGGACATTGAGCAAGTTACTATGGCACTTGGTTGCGCAACTTTTGACACAGTATAGTAATGAAAATTAGACACAAAAAAGGGGTAGTGTCATACTTTAAAACAAGGTTAAATTCAAAATTAAATATTGTGGGGTTTTTGAAAAAAAACATAAGTTGAATACCTACCTATTGAGGTTATGTTACATCACAACAATCAAAACGTCAAAACTAAAAACAATATTCTCGGCTTACCGAGTTAACACGGTAAACAGAAAACACCAGTTTGTTTGACATAATTATCATCGAATAGTGTTGTGACACGACAATAGACTACGGCGTCATAACATTATCGATTATATCTTAATTGTTTTATTTTTGCCTAGAAATTGTTTTTTTAACGAAAAAATAGTAATATAATTAAAGAATAATAATAATGACAACTCTTAATACTTTTTAGTTGCAAATGTAGATTATTTTGTTGTTCCACGATTTATGTTAATGTTTAATCGATCGATTATAATTGAAAAAGGAGTCGTTTCACTATAATGTAACAAATGACTACTTATTGTATTAAATACTAATTAAAATTAAAATAGAAACCCCACAAATTATTTCAATGAATTTAAGTCAAAAATTAATTAAAATAAGATTATGAATTATACATTACTCAAATGGCCATACGCGTCAAAAAGTGAATCTATAAGTGCTCAATCTCCTTTATTCAGCTCCCATATTATATCCTTCCAACCCTTCATATCTCATATTCCTTCCTTATCTATTTATCAAACTTCATGCAACATAAAAGGAACAAACATGGAGTCAACTTTTATATTCTTCCTTAGTCATGTTGAATGAGGAGCTCGTGGCTAAATAATAACAGCCGCTCGGATCGATCTTCAGGTAAAGCCGTGCTTGCCTAGGTTGGTCTGTGGATGGATGACCACCCATTACATACCGAGTTTCCTCCGTGCCTCGTGTCATTTGTAGATCTTTGACAGTCGTTAGGTAGTCAGTGGCCCAAAAAGTCCGACAACCAGTCTTACCAAGCGGTATCGTATTACCCAGTACTAACTGGGTTGTGGAGGTCAGATAGGCAATCGCTCCATGTAAAATATTGGTATTCAGCTGCATCCGGTTAGACTGGAAGCCGACCCCAATATAGTTGGGAAAAGGCTAGGCAGATGATGAGTCATGTTGAATGAACCCCTATTACTAAGCCTCCGCTGTCCGTCCGTTCGTCCGTGCATCCGTCTGTCTATCTACGGGCTGTATCTCACGATCCGTAATAGGTAGACAGTTGAAATTTTCACAGAATGTGTGTTTTCTATTGCCGCTGTAATAACAAATAATAAAAATAAATTAAAAATTAAAGGGGGATCCCCTACAACGATGGTACGGAACCCTTCATGCGCAAGTCCGACTTGCACTTGGCCGGTGTTTTTCTTTCTTTTCCTATTAATCCTATTTACCATTCAAATGTCAAACCTGTGTTAATGTTAGGGTATAGCTAATGTGATAGACAGTGATGTGACCGTCGGACAGCCAGAGCATGACCTGCTACGCCGTAGCATGATTTACTACGCCGTAGCACGCTCTACTACGCCGTAGCATGGTTACTACGCCATAGCATTTAACTTTTTTTGAAGCAGTGATAGCCTTGTATTGTGTCCGTTGGAGTGACAAGTCATTTATCTCGAGTTCGAACCCAAGACACGCACCTCTGAATTTTCGGATTCATGTGCGTATTGTATAATTATCACTTGCTTCGGTGAAGGCAAACATCGTGAGGAAACCAGCATGCCTGAGAGATATTTCTTGATGGCATGTAAAGCCAAGTCAGAGGCCCATGGGCGGCATAAGACACCAGGTTAGGCACTAACCACACGATAAAGAAAGACTGTTAGCGTGAGTCATCCCACGGCTACGCAAACGCTTCTCCATGAATTTCAGATTTTCGAAACCTCTATATTGCTCCTTTAACCCAGACGAAGCGATCTAATTCGTCAACCATCTTCTTTTACCAAAAAAATGCGAAGAAAACAAATGAAAACCGCAGGCTTTTGTTTGTCTTACAAAACCGAATAATCTCTTTAAATTAGGAGAGCCCACGACACTAAACCTAGTTCAATAAGACTACCCGATGGTATATATAATTAGTCACGTCATTAATGGGGTAACACGCAAATGAAGATGCTGCAATGCAGAAAACCTGGTCGAGCTATTAAGAATCTAATTTAAAAATCCGATTTCAATTATGATGGTGGGACGGACTATACGATAATGCAGTGCTGTAAGCCCCCCCCTGATTACCTACCCCTCCCCTGTTCCGAGGAAGAAACGAAACTTGGGAGTCTTATCATACTAATTACATATACAACATTAGTTTTAGTATATGCGAAACCTGAAACACGTGTCTAGTATTTTTATGTAAAGAATCTATGTACAAAATTTCAAAACAGTATCATGAAAAATCACAATGTTGTAAGCTTGTTCTGTTACCTGGTTGTCCGCACAAAAACTTTGTAACCACGCAGCGCGCCTCCAGCGTCGTCTTGAGCTCATTGCTAATAACATATTTTTTGGCAGTAGATACCTAAATGATTACGACAGGTACTTTCTTAACTTTTTAAAAAAGCGCCTTCATCCTCTCTCCTATTACCAATTAATTTAACTTTGCTGTGCCCGACAGGGTTCATAATTGATTCAATGTTTTAACATACCAACTGTTTTATTTAACATTATGGAATGCAATAAAGCATTGAGTATTGAGTATTAATGTCACTCGGTATCCAACTTATAACTTTTTTAAAATATTATTGGGCCAAAATATAACATGGTTTCAAAATTATTAGAACCGATTCAGTTACTTATTCTGAACAAACTATATTCAGGTTTCGCATATACCAAAAATAATGTATATCATCTGGTAGTCTTATCAAACTAGGTTTAGCGTCGTGGGCTCTTAGACTGTTAGTACAGCCCCAAAAACTTGTAATAGGTATCTATAAATCATTTTGTTTAAAAGCCTATTTACTTTATATTTTATTTTTCAGTGCTTCTAAATAAACGGTACAAATCCTGTGAGTAGTGAAAGAGCTTTTAAAAGCCATTCGATGTTTACAGTTGACGCTTAACTAAAAGTGACAGATATCTGTGACTAAAAAGTGATTTTGTGGATTTGAAAAGAACCGGAGTGCCATCATGAGTTTGAGACGGTAAGATTAGTTATAAGTTATATAAGATATAAGAAACGATACAATTTTTAAATTTTTTTTAGATAACTAGCTATGCCCCGCGATCTTCGACCGCGTGAAATTATTATGAAAATATTAATTCCCTATTTGAATCGGATTTTGTAAACAATTTCAAGGGATTTAATTTCAAGGATTTAGAGGAGGGGTGGAGGGATTTGGGGGAGGGTTTTTTTTTGGATTTTTTTCAAGGGATTTCGAATGGGAAGCCGTCACCTCCTTCTGCGAAGCAGTCATGCTAGCGAAGGAGGTGGCGGGATGTGAGAGGGAAAGAACTTCACGTCCCAGCCGCCGCGGGAGACGTCCTGGGCGTCGAGGGTCACGTGGTGGCTCCCGGCCACCGTAGGCGCAGGCCTGTGTACGCCGAATTATGGGCTAGCTCGCCGTATAGATAGGCCGTGTCGACGGCGCGTTCATGTTCCACGCGCGCCTCAAAGAGATGTCAGCAACCAAGTAGGGGTCCGCATGAGCCGATGCCTGCCAGGGCTGCTTGACTGTTCGAAAGAGATACCGTGGTCCTGGAACACAAAGGGCAAAGAAGGAACATGGATGGGTTTTAGTCAGTACAAGTCTGACACTCCCTTCCGCTCCGCCCAGAGTGGGGGGAGGGTCATTTGATGATTTCCCAACCGAAAAAAAATCCCTATAACGTCAGCTATCTGGTAGTAAAAGTACCGTAAGTATTAGATCATCCGTTTCGGAGATTAGCTGGAACAAACAGACAAGTGGACACATAAAATAAAATGTTTTTTTTTGTTATAAGTACCGTATATACTTTCATAAATTATGTATCTAGTAAAGATGTTATTTTGAAATTACACACAGTCATTTCAAATTTTGTTTATTTGTATTGTACTTTTCTAAACATCATGTTCAAAATTCGAAAAGTGTCTCGTAACCGTTGTGATTTACTTTAAAAACAAATGAGTTCGCTTTCGAATTACGCTCACTTGAGTGAGTTCTGCACAAGAGTGAATATTTTAAAACATACTCACGCTTTTATTGAATAGAATAGATTTTTTTTATTCCAGACCGGAGTCCATATTGTTAGTACCAATTTTACTTAACTTCTAGTGTTAGTAGGATGCAGACACTTATGAAAATATACAATTAAAATTCAGCGTCGAGCCGCATCCCAAGGAGGAAAGCACCTACACACCTACTGTTTGTCTCTGCATCACCCAAAGGTTGACTGGTAGAAAATGCCTATGGCATTAAGTCCGCCTCTGTACTTTGTGCTTGAAGTGTTAAATAAATAAATAAATAAAAGCAGAAATACAATTTAGTATTAAATTTATACACATAATTATATTTTGTAAGATGAATTTCGAATTAAAAAAATTAAATTCATCCGCTGGATGCGAGACGCACGGGATCGGTCAATGTGGTGACACTTGGGGGAGGCCTATGTCCAGCAGTGGACGTCTTTCGGCTGAAATGATGATGATGAAGATGAATTTTGTTACACTCAAATATAACAACATTCATCCTTAAACCTATATTTACACACTCAGGCAATTAGAAATACAGTAGCAGAAGTTTTCAGCGTTTCTTTACTGGAATAATTAAATATGGTTTTTTCAAAGCAAATTCACTATCCTCTCCAGTTAATTCGCAAAAAGACTTTGAAAAAGACATTACAAAAGAACAATGATAATTTAAAATGCACATTGCTTTCATTTACAGTTTTAATTATAATAGAGAAACTTATAATGTTGGTCACAATCGCGACTGCTGAACATGAGCTCCTAGGTTCGATTCCCAGGTTAGGCAAACTGTTATTGGAGCTCCTAGGTTCTATTACCAGATCAGGCAAATTGTTTTTGGATTTTTCCACCAGGAATTTCTCAGTAGCAACTACGTAGTCTGGATTTGTACACGGTTGTTGGCAACAGGCTCAACCCCTATTAATGGGACGAAAACGTAACTATCGAAATGTGGTTATACTATTAGGTACACCTCTGCCTAACCCTACGAGAATTACAGGCGTGATCTTATGTTATGTTACTAGAAGAATTAATAATATTCTAATGAGTAAACTAATACTGTCACTTACGGGATATCTTCTACGATTTTTCATTATTTTGAGCTCCCGATCAACAACACAAACAACAACACGAATGAACAATCACGGAAGATATCCCGTAAATGACAGTATTAGTTTAATTGTAAACCGTGAAAGCTTAAAACAGTGTTTATTTTAATGAGGTTTTGTCAATACAAAGCCACTATCAGCTCATATTAGCTTTAAAATTACCAACAAGACATCGAAAAAAACATTGCAAAAGAACAATGATAATTTCAAATGCAGACTGCATTCATTTACAGTTTCAATTAGATAGAGTAACGGAACAAAAGCAACTGAAACTAACTGGCCACTTAAATTAGGTGGAATGAGCTGAAAATGTAGCTTCCAAAACATTTGGTTAGACGAGAGATAATTGTATTCAAGTAAGAAACTGAAGTAGCGGGTTTGAAATTGTTACAGAGTAAATTAAATGTAACATAACATAACATCGTCCGTGCCTCGGAAAGCACGTTAAGCTGTTGGTCCCGGCAGTCATTTGTAGATCTTTGACAGTCGTTAGGTAGTCAGTGGCCCTGGTCTTACCAAAGGGTATCGTATTACCCAGTACTAACTGGGTTGTGGAGGTCAGATAGACAGTCGCTCCATGGCATACAAGTTTTCAGCTGAATCCGGTTAGACTGGAAGCCGACACCAAAATAGTTGGGGAAAGGCTAGGCAGACGATGATATAACATCACGCCTGTAATCCCCGAATGGTTAGGCAGAGGTGTACCTAATAGTACACCCACATTTCGGCAGTTACCTATATTTTAGTCCCATGTAATTGGTGGCGAACCTAACGCCATCAACGGGGCATAAACCCATCCTCCACGGCTGCTACAAACATATAAATCCAATAACAATTTGTTACAAGCGCGACTGCTGAGCATGAGAACAAAGGTTTTATTCCCAGGTGGGGTACAGTGTTATTGGGTTTTTCCTTTAGGAATTTCTCAGCTACGGAGTATGGATTTGTGCCCGTTTGATGGCAATGGGCTCGCCCGCTATTACATGGGACTTAAAATAACTGGCGAAATGTAGGTGTACTATTAGGTACAGCTCTGCCTAATCCTTTGGGGATTACGGGCGTGATGTTATGTTTTGTTTATTTCTGCAAATAGTATAATAAAGTTTATGCAACTTAGCGAGTTAGTTATCCTTAGTTCCTTGCTAATATTATAAATGCGAAAGTAAGTTTGTTTGTTAACGTTTCACGCCTAAACCACTGAACCGATCTTCCTGGAATTTTGCATATACGTTGTAAGGTGTACAGAAACGGACGTAGGGTACCTTTCATTCCAAAAAAAAGTATTGTTCCCGAGGAAAACAACAATAACGTTCTTATGAAAATAGATGGCGCCACGTGTATTTCGAATCATGATTGAATTATATTATTACAAGCAGAGTACAACCCCAATTGATTGTCAAATTCTAAAGTCTATTTCCAGCGGGCAAAAGCTAGTTTCAAATAATGTGAAAATTAGCTACATACTCTGTGTCTCGCCCGCATGTAAGTTTAATTTTGCTTGACAAAAAGTTATCTTTTTTCTTTATTAAGTTCTTAGTTTCGACCTTAAAATAAAAGTAATAAGATAGATTTTTAAAGACACCAGGGTTGGATTTAGGGATTGGTAGTTCTCTTAACCAAATACGTCCCTGAGGAAACCTGAAGATTATTGAATGGTGAGGATTAAACCTTCGTGTAACAATAAGGGTGACACTAATCCAAGGTCTTGCGGTTCTAATTAATTTGTAGGCAGTGAGACTTAAATTTAATACCAACCTGGTTTCCGTATCCAGCTATTCTACAATAGGCTGTCTTTTTTAATCTATTTACATCTCCCTCGTGGCTAAATTATAACAGCCGCACGTGTCAATGTTCAAGGTTAAGCAGTGCATGCCAAGGTCAGTCCTTGGATGGGGGACCATACCGAGTTTCCTTCGTACCTCAGAAAGCACTTAAAGCCGTTGGTTCCGGCTGTCATTTGTGGATTTTTTCATAGTCGATACAGGTAATCAGTGACCTGAATGTAAGATGGACAACCAGTCTTACTAAGGGGTATAGTATTGCACGGTTTGTGGAGGTCAGATATGTGGTCGCTCCATGCAAAATACTGGTTTTCAGCTGCATCTGGTAACTCTGAAAGCTGACTTTAATATAGTTAGGAAAAGGCTAAGCAGATGATGATAACATCTTCCAAGCTTCTCTATTACTCGTCATCCCATCAGACACCTCCTTTCTAGCCATATCATCCTTCACACAGTCCATCCATCGTTTCTTTGGTCTTCCTCTACTCTTATATCCATCCACATTCATAGCCAAAACTTTCCTCACGACATTTCCCTCATCACATGCCCATACCACGACAACCGATTACCACACAACTTTTCAGTCACCGGCGCCACTTTCAGACTTCCTCTTATATACTCATTTCTTATTTTATCCATTCACGTAACACTTTAAAAAAAAAAATGTTGCAGCACCATGCTGAGATGCTTTACCTTTAGGCCTCGTACAGGACCAATTTAATTTGTTTTATCTTTTTCTTATGTTTACTTTTTTTATATAATTTTCGTTTTATTGTGAATTCAACCATTTTTTTTGTTGTTTTGTCCTGTGTGAGTCTAATAAATTATTTTTCTTTCTTTCTTTCTTTCTAACACCACACATCTCAATTAGCATTCTCATCTCAGCCACATACAAATGCCTAGATTTAGTTGTTTCGTAGTGAAAACGGACATAATGCCATTAGGGCTAGAATAACAGAGGGCTGACAAAACGAATTAACTTTAATTTAAATAAACCGAATTGTTAACTAAATAAAAACTAGATTAGGTACTCTAAATTTGCCTTCAAATTTAACAAAAAAAATAACAATTTGGTTTCCCCGCCGTTTCTGAGTAACTGAAAATATTTGTGTTTTTCAGTTTGTTTTAAATAAACTGAATAATTTACATTGTGATTCAATTTTGTTTTCAACTATGTAAATTAGTCTCTTATAAAATATTGTTCAAGGTTATCTACTATTAGGTATACCGCCTCGTTGGTCTAGTGTTCGCAAGCACGACTGCTGAGCAGTCGAGTCCTGGGTTCGATTTCCGGGTCGGGCAAAGTGTTATTGGGTTTTCCCATCAGGAATTTCTCAGTAGCAGTCAGACTTAAACATAACTGGCATTAGGTACAGTAGACCTCAAAAGTGCAGTACCATGCTAAAGATTACATTGCTATGAACTGTGCGAGCGCGATACAGCAGTGTGTGTGCGTGTGCGTGTATGAGTGATGTCGCAACATTCTACACATAACACACACTAATGAACTGTCGTCACACTACGCGAAATAGCATTATATTTCTGTTGCATTTAGAATACACATCATAGTGATGACCTGTTCTTACCATTGTATTGTTAAAATTCGCGTAGTATTAACATGGGTTGGTAGCTGTTTGGGCTGAGCATGGGTTCACGATCAATGAAGTCCAAGTTCGAATCCATGTTATTACAATGTGTGGCTGTTTTTTGTTTCTTTGAAACCTTAATTATATTTGTTGGTATTTATGTTTATTTATAATATAGTCATGCTTATTATTTATTTTTTATAAGAAGTTAAATATTAGATAGTTATTGTATTATTATTTAACCTTATTAATTGATTTTTATTTTATGTTTTCGGTGTTGGAAGGTGGAAATAAAAAAATCATGCTGAATGATAACAAAAATGTTTATTCGTTTTATTTATTTATAAAATTAACAAACTTTTATGAGAATGTGACGTCACATTCCTATCTAGGCAAAAAAAAGTTCTTTTATCACCGTTCATAAGATTTTTTGTTGTATACCCACTTAGTCAATTCATAATAAGAATAACATAACACGGAAAGGATATTCTAATAACACAAATATAATTGTTGATACCCGCTTATTATAGGTATCAGTATTCAGCAGAGTTAATTGAATACTAATATATGAGTTAGACTTTATGAACGTGTTTTTTTAATGTAACGTCACATTGAATGTATTGAGGTTATATATAGCTTAAGTGTTCATTTTCTTGACGAAAAGAATATTGAAACTAAACCCCAATTTAAGATTATTAAATTTAAAATTTATTTCTTAACTTTTTTTATTTTTATTTACGGTTATGTTAATATTACTAAATATTTAGTTACCCGGTCTACTTATTAAATTAAGTATTATTATTTTTTCGCCATAAATTAAGTCTTCCTTTTGGCAAGACTTGAAAGTCTTCTCGTCAGAAAATACAGTCACCTCCCAGTTAAAATGTAAATAATCTCGAGCAAAACGTAGTCTTTCCTCCCTGTGTTTTTGTGTCAAAAATGGTTTTTAGCTGGCTTCCGATGATGTAAACCTTCAGCATGGACTGCATGGCGAACAGTCTGTAATGTAGTATCCAATTGCTCTGCAAACATTATAGTTGGAATGAAACCATTTGTTTCATATTCTTCCACCATAAAACGTCGCTGAGTCGGGTTAATAAGCGGCGGCCTTTCACTTCTTAGACGACTCTTCAGACTACCTTCGTCCTCAAACCTCTTTACCCAACGGCTAACAGAATTTCTAAAAAAAAACAAAATGTGATTACACACTTGCAACTAGCAATTTATTTAATAATAAGAAAATCACACACCACAACTATCATCATAATAATTATAATTTTTAAAAATAACTTACACATTTTAAGCCAGTTTCAGTTGAAATTTGAGAAATATTAAGCCCATTTTTACGCAAAGTGACAATATTTGCCCTGTCATCAATACTAATATTAGCTTACATTTTGAATAAAGACAATTAAACAATACGCTAATCGTAATAATAACACAAACGCTCGTAACAAAGTTCACCAACTAACAACGTCATAACTAACTACTTTGTTCAATCCAGAAGTTTATTTTGTTTCACATTCACCCTCATCTTTTTTGTTAATAATAAGTTCCAACTAATATTTAGAAAAACATATCTCATCGGGTCTAACGTATCATTTATAATTAAAACACAAAAAGTGTAATGTCACTTGGGTTCGAACGCAGACTATACTGTGCGAGACATTTTATCTATAGCGTTAACCGCTAAGCCAGATAGACTCATAATTGTTTGTTTGAAATTAAATATCACTAACTTAATACTCCGTCGCGACATGACAGGCTTGTCACTAAGGCAAATGATCATTATATCGCACTCTTTCTGACTAGATAATTATGAAAGAGAGCGATATACGAGATTGTGTATGTGTGCAAAATGTTTGTTATGGAAAAAAGTGCGACTTGTTTTGATGCGATCGTTTTGTGAAACTGCTACTGCACTTATGGTCTCTACTGTACATTTATTTCACTAGCTTACTAATTTTATTTTGAAATGAGTACATAAAAGGAAGTCTGTAAATGGCGCTGGTAACTGCAAAGTTGTGTAGTAATCGGTTATCGTGGTATGGACATGTGATGCAGAGAAATGGGGAAACTATCATAACGTCACATCACGCCTGTAATTCCCGAAGAGTTAGGCAGAGGTGTGCCTAATAGTAAACCCACATTTTGCCATTTATGTTTAAGTCTCCGGTAATAGAGGACAAGCCTATAGCCATCAACCAGGCACAAATCCATACTCCATGACTACGACTGAGAAATTCTTGATAGAAAAACCCAATAACACATTGCTCGACCTGTGAATTGAACTCAGGACCTCATACTCACCAGTCACTTCAGACAATAGACCAACGAGGTTCAACCAAAAAGGAATGATTAAAATAAATGATTTGAAATTGATACTTCTCCTTGTCGCGGAGAGGTGTCAATGACAAATGATTTTTTTAATCATACCTTTTCCAAATTTCCAAAAACATTCAATTTAATTATTGTAATCCTATCCAATTCTTTGTCTCTCTCCATTAAATTGTTTTTCTCAAACAAACACATTACTAAAATCCATTATAATATAAATATGTACACATATTTATTATATTTGTTCCGTCAGAACATACGAAGACATCACATCGAGTTACCATAATGAAATCAACATTATTTGTGAGTGAAATAGTTGTTTTGACATTCGCAGAGAAAAGCTTTGTCGATATGATATTATGTCCCATGTAATTGGAGGCGACCCTATTGCCATCAACCGGGCGCAAATCCAGACTCCGTAGCTACTACTGAAAAATTCCTGGTGGAAAACCCAATAATACTTTGCCCGACCCGGGAATTGAACCCAGAACCTCTTGCTCAGCAATCCCCACAAGATCAACGTAGCAGTTGTTAACAATTTCATGGGGTTTAATTTTTTTGCTTGGAAACCTTCTAGTTACGGAAATATTGCTGGTCAAAGTTCCAACTTTTTCACATTTTTTTTTTTAACTACAATCTTTTAACGTTATTTAATACAAATTCAGTTTAAATACTTCCATGGCCAACTGTGGCGATGGATGCTAATCCATCGCCACAGTATTTTGAGTGTTTTACATTGAGTCCTGCTGTAAAACGTGATTTTAAACCCCAAAAAAAAAATGTCGTTACCCAGCAATATTTTTTGTGTAGAGACCTACTTAGTTTGATGTTCATTATGCTTGGTTGACGGCTTTGTGAAGGGTCCATTTATACCTTGTATACACCAAAGCTACACTACCATTTTGGAGAACACAGGTGTGATATTACATCAGACATTTCCTTATGACGGTGTTCCACTCACGTCACACCATCCGGCCGGAAAAAAATGAAATTGAAAAAGTCAATTTGTAATATTACTTTTTTCGCAAACTTCTACCATATGGTAATCCATACAAATATTAGGAGTTAGAGTATGAAATTGCCGATTTGTATGGACGATTTTGTGAAAAGTGATATTTCCATAACAACATTATTTATTTTTTCTTGGAAAGGTCTGAAGTGATTATGTATGATTTGGTTAGAGTGAAAAAAGCTGCACAGCTCTGAGTATCTTAAATTCTTAAAACACAGTCTATGACAGAAATATACCTACTTGAAATAGTGATACCGACGGCACATTGAAACAGGTGTCTTGACACACTACCCTATGAGGTAATATGCAACTACTAGTACAGTCTCTAAAAGGTACGTCATTTAACAATTAATCCAATAAAAATAAAATTAGGAAAAAACATAACTATACGTCAAAGTTACAAACAGAACAAAATGTGAGAAAAAAATGGCAATTTCATAGTTAAAGACGTATTATTCTAAGAAGCAGGTGGCTTTCTATTGTTTCTTACACCCATAAGAAAATGCGTGAATTTAAGTATGTAACTATGTAATATTACATGTTTTTATTTACCTTCTGGACACCCTCGTTGGTCCAGTGGTCGCAATCTCGACTGCTGAGCATGAGGTCCTGAGTTTGATTCCCAGGTCGGGAAAATTGCAATTTTAATACATTATTTTCATCAGGAATTTCTCAGTAGCAACCACGGAGTCTGGATTTGGGCCTGGTTTATGGCAATAGGCTCGCCCTCTATTAAATAGGACTTAAACATAACTGGCGAAATGTGAGTGTACTTATTATTAGGTATACACCTCTGCTTAACCCTTCGGGGATTACAGGTATATTTACATACCTATGTATTTAGAACTTTAATTAAAATCTATACTCGCATGTCTGTCTGTTTGTCTGTCCGTTTGTCACAGTCAATTTACTCCGAAACTACTGGACCGATTGAGTTGAAATTTGGTACACACATGTAAGTCGGTGGTCCTAATACGGACGTGTACCGTAAATTAATGAATTTTAGACATGGGGGTCACTTTTTGGAGGTAAATTAGAAAATGAAAAAAAAAAGTTTTGCAAACTATATCGTGTTACATATCAAATGAAAGGGCTCATTGTGAGAATCTTAAATATATATTTAAAAAAATTAAAGACAAATATTTTTGTAGTCTTTTTTTTAGTTAGAAAATTAACCATTCCGAAACTACAGGGCCGATTTAGAAAAAAATACAAACAATGGTTCTTTGCTTACAGGATAACCTATAAGAAATCTTAGGTTTAAAACAAGTTACGGAATTTAGATAATTAACTTACGAAACCCTCTCCACGAGAGTCGAAATCTTACTTGTCCGGTTTTATTCCTGTCTTAACTTCAAAATTATCAAAGACTCTAAAAGATTCCTTTTTGCAGAAACAGTAGACACAACGACAGTGTAACAAGAAAAAACAACACACCTTTTTTTTCGAAGTTGGAATATTAATCCATCCCATTCTTACCTGTCTTATAAATATAGTCATAATGTACATATTTGTATGACATAACATCCTGAGCTGACGATGTGTGTAGAAGCATCCGTTTGGAAGTAATGTCTCAGCGTTTATCAATCCTTCCTCTGTTTGATATGAAATTGTCGCTGCGAAAACGTTGTAAAGCGAACTGCGACACTGCGAAAGCGTGTTCGCGTTATACGATTTTGTTATTGAAAGACAACTTTTATGAATTTAGGAATCGTATTTAGGTAATCAATGCTAAAATGTACAATTTATGTAATGACGGAAAGGACACCAACATAACAATATAAAAATATTTTTAATAATATTCATCATCTGCCTAGCCTTTTCCCAACTATGTTGTGGGCGGCTTCCAGTCTAACCGGATACAGCTGAATACCAGTATTTTACATGGAGCGACTGCCTATCTGACCTCCACAACCCAGTTAGTACTGGGTAATACGATACCCCTTGGTAAGACTGGTTGTCATACTTTTTGGGCCACTGACTACCTAACGACTGTCAAAGATCTACGAATGACAGCCGGGACCAACGGCTTAACATGCTTTGCGAGGCACGAATTAAACTTGGTATTAATGGGTGGTCACCCATCCACAGACCAACCTAGGTAAGCACGGCTTAACTTAAAGATCGATCCGAGCGGCTGTTATTATTTAGCCACGAGCTCCTCTTTTTAATAATATTATTCTATTTAATAAGAGAGGTATAGAGGTCTGATTGACAACCAGTCTTGACAAGGGGTACTGTGTTACCCAGTATCTGAGTTGTGGAGGTAACATAGGCAGTTGCTCCTTTTAAAATCAAGTATTCAGCAGTACCCGGTAAAACTGGAAAAGGCTAGGCAGATCATGGGATATATTGTCACCGACTTCCAGAATAGAATAGAATAGAATAGAATAGAATAGAATTTTTTTTTTTTTTAGAATAGAATATGTTTATTTCCCTAGTTCATTTATGTTACATTATGTCCACAGGTCGGTGGTGTATTCGGCCTGTGGGTGTGTCAGCTACTTACAGTCTACTTATGTTTGTCTGTAAGAGATCTATACAAGTGTCGTGTAGTGTGTGCTGTGAGCTTATTAGTATGTACAGTATCAATTTATATAAATTTATAATGTAGTTCTATATTGACCTATCCTACTTACAGCTAATTACAATCTATGGGGACGTGGAGCGGTCGTTCGCTTGCTGAGCAGCCGACTCCTGTCTTTTTTTGGTACATAATCGATTTCTCCTAGTCTAGTATTAGTGAGGAGGGGGTTGTGCTGTCCGTATCCGAGGTAAGCGTCACCAGGGGTCTCTAGATCCTCGATGTGCATTTCGCGGAGGCGGCGCAGCATGTCCTCGTTAAAATCTTGTGCACGGAGGTGCCATGGATCCCAATCGAGCATATCCCAGAGTAAAGAGGTTTCTAGGCGTCTTGGGAATTGTCCGCTGGTCTTGAGAGCCATTCGATATTGGCGTTCAATTTTTTGCAAGTTGCTCTTACTGTAACGTGAGAGTAGTTGTACAACGCCATAATCCAATATAGGAAGTAGGCAGGCCTGAATGACAGCAAGTTTCACAATTATATCTGTCTTGGCGTGCCAACCTATGATAGGGGCTAGCGCGCCGCGTGCTCGTCGCGCCTTCTGCACGACGTAATCCGTCTGTTTGCCCATGGTCATGGTCTTGTCTAAGTATACGCCCAGATATTTTATGCTGTTTTGATATCCGATTACCTCGTCTTTGATGCGAATGGTTCTGCGGTAATTTCTCTTATGAGTGAACATAGCACATTCCGTTTTGTCTACATTGCATTTTAGCCCCCAGCGACGGTAGTAGTCGATAACGGTGTCGGTGGCCCAGCCCGTGCGCTGTGTCGCGTAGTTTGGGTCGGGAGATCTGTTAAGGATGCACAGGTCATCTGCGTATTGAGAGAGCTTGAGTCCGCGGATACGGTCCCGTAGGTCCCAAACATCGTGTACGTACAGGTTAAAGATGGTTGGACCCAGGATAGAACCCTGAGGGACCCCGTGTGGCACCGGTTTTTCGTCGCCGTTGGTGGTTCTGAAACGTCCGTAGATTTTGCGACCGCTCAGGTAATTCTCAATTACTTTGATGATGTTATTCGGGACGTCAGCTGTTTGAAGTTTCTTCGTCAGACCTTCGTGGTTTATTGAGTCAAAGGCCTTCGAAAGATCCGTCAGGACCATGGCCACACTTTCTCTTGCTTCCAACGCATCCGTGATGAACTTGCCGGTGCGAAGGATCTGTGTGCCTGTCCCTCTGTTCTTAGTAAAGCCATGTTGGAATGGTGGTTGGAGTCTGTCGGCCGTCTGTCGCAGTCGCGACAATAGCAGCCGATCGTGTAGTTTACCCATGATGTTTAGGAGAGTGATAGGTCGGTACGATTTAGGGTCTCGATGATTCTTGCCTGCTTTATGAAGAAAGATGCACTCTCCGATTTTCCATCTGTTGGGATAATAACCTGTCAGTAACAGGTAGTCAGCTATCGTTTTGTACCTGATGAGGAAGGGGTCGCCTCCGAGTTTGAGGGCGTCTGATTTAATTTTGTCCGGGCCTGGCGCCTTCTTATTTTTAAAGCGTCTCAGTGCGAATCTAATTTCTTCTACAGAGGTGGGGTCGAGAGGTTGGAACGGTGTAATCTTTTCTGTGCTCTTATCTTCGTTGTTTATCTCAGCTTCTGTTACGATCGCTGCGTTAACCAGGGCATCGATGGTTTCTTTCTCGCTGTTGCAACCCTCAATGTGAGGGAGTCTCTGTACTGGAGCCTTCAGGTTGCGTTGGACTCGCCACATCTGAGCTCTGTTGTTCTGCGGATCGTTTATTATCCGGGTCCATTTTTCGCTGCTATGTTCCACAAGTGCTTGTAGGACCTGCTGTTTCAGACGATTGTAGGTTCTTCTTTGTTCCGTAATTCTGTCCTGGTTGAAGCGTAGACGCCACGCTTTACTTTTTGCTTGGTTTCTTTTGTCGATCAATTCATTAATATCTTCTGGAAGTTGATCTCTTCTGTTGTTTTCATGTAGTGGCGCATACTCCTCCAAGGTTTCTATGATGGCTTTTTCCAGTTGTAGTATATATTCTTCGCATTCTGCATCGGTTGTAATTTCCTTAGGTAGGTGCGTGGTTTTAGCCCATAGGGTTTGTTGGAATTGGTGTCTAATTTCTTCGTTGTTTGCAATAGCGTGGGTATTCCGTACCAGTGTTTTCTCTCTGTCCACCACTATGCTTAGGTCCAGTAGCCAGGGCACATGATCGGAGCCAACCGGTGTTGTTTGACGACATGTTATGGTGTCAAAAGCTTGCGCATCGTACGAGAAGATGGCTGCATCGAGGATGCCATAGCCCGCGCTGTTAGGTCGCGAGGGTAGGCCAGTGTGGTGTATGGTGCAGACGTCAGAGTTACAGAGGTCGCGGACGAGTATTCCCGCACCTTCGTCTCTCGTCTGATTGAGTGTGGTCATTTTAAGGTTAAGGTCCCCAATGGTGATGTTTGGAGCTTCGGTTATGATGTCTTCTAGTTCATCATTAAGCGCTGCGGCATCGAAGTGTTCTGATCTGTGCGGTATGTATATCCCCTTAATTTTTATGGAATCTCCTGTCAGATGATCATAGGTGAGGTTGATAGCGACGCCTTCGATGAGGCGGTCTCTTTCTTCGGTACCTGGGGTAACGTCAGTCTGACTCCAGCGTATTCCTCGCATAACATACAAGGCTGTAGTTAGATGTGACGCGATCGAGTGCGTGATCTTGTCGTAGTTCAGGAGATTCATGCGGATTTTTGAAAAGTCCACCCGGCACTCGTTGACTACGATTATATGTGGTTTGTGACGGTCGGCTAAGGATTTTAGCTCGAGGAATTTACCTTTTAACCCTTGCGCATTAAGGTGCAGTATACGCAACTTATGATATTGATTTCTCGGATTATTTGTTGAGAATTTTTAGGAGGATTTCGTGTTGTAGCTGTAGCTGGTGTAATATTTGTTTCATAGTGGTTTGAAGCTCTTGTCCTAGGGGTTCCATGCTGTTTTCTTTGTTTGTTGTGGGTTCATTTAGTTGCATTGGTGGCTGGCACTGTGGTTGTGATTGAGGTGCCTGTTTGGGCAACGGTGGAAATTGGGAAGTGGAGGTGATGTTCAAGTACGAGACGTTTTCCCGACGGGACCTCAGTGCTGCGTATCTGCGTTCAGTTGCTTCTCTTTTTTTCCTTTCTTTTTCTTCATGCTGTGCTAACTGGCGGTCCACTGCCTTCTGGAACTTCTCGCATTTGGCTTGGTTGGCCCCATGGCCCGGTTTTTTGCATGCTGTACATATTTCGATATCTATACCTTCTTCGTTTTGAATTGTAAAGGTGGGGTGTTTCTTCTCACCGTGACACGCTGATGTCGCATGCGTGAAGAGGAAACATGTCTTACATTGTACTACTCTCCTGGGATTATCTTTGTATTCCTGAGGCTTCATGCTGAAGGCCCCGAAGTACGCATGCTTTGTTGTCTTCATAAGCGTAGCGATTTCATAGTATGAGTGGGCACCATCAAAGATAAATAATTGTAGGTTACCTTTAATTGTTCTCATTTTGATCGGTCTCACACCGATGCACCTCTCCATTTCCTCTAGGCATGCCTCATTCGTCTCATCGTAGATGTTTGTGATGAGCACAACCTTCGTCTGATGGGTCTGCTGGGCTTTAGGGACCCGTGCCACGAAGCGGAGCCCGTCGTCAAGTTTCCTCAACTCTTCTATAATTATTTTCCTCATGTCCGCGGTGTATACGCGGATCGTGATGGTTCTTTTGTTACTAGCCATGACGTGTCTTGCTCCATGCTCTGTGGTTATTTTTCTAATTTTGCTAAGGCATTCCGGTTCGTTGATTTTCTTGACGTCGGTTATGATTATGTCGGGGATATGAGTGGATGATGTGATCACTCTCGGTTGTCGCTGGGTCGCTGTCGATTTAGGAGTGACGACGCCTCTCTTTCTCTTTTTGGGTTTCGGTGACGTAAAAGTTGCTTGTAAGTAGTCTTTTTCCCTTTCCAATTCGTTTTTGTGGTCCTCTTCGGTGGGGAGCGAGGAGAAGCGGTTACTTGTTGTTATGCCGGGCTGTCGCTGCGAGGCAACGGTCGGACTAGCGGCGCGCACCTGCTCCGTCGCATGACCAGACTGAGTGGCGGAATCGGCGCGCAGAAGCGTCGAGATGGTCATGTCCTGGCGCGCGCGCGCACCGGAGGCGACATTGCTCACTCGCGCAACAGCGGCGGCTTCATTCGGTGTCGTTAGTGAGACGCTACCTGTCAGCGTTCCACCGGGCGCCGTCGTCGAGCAAGCGCCACCAGAGGCGTAACGCGGCGCTCGGCGAGGGGGGCGGCTCGACCCACACAGCGATGTTTCAACCCTCTTGCTATGAGTCCTGGGTAGCCCTATATATTTCGATACTATTTTGTTCACTGTGCCACATTCACAGGTCACGTTTTCTTCACTTTCAAGTCCTAAAATGGGCATGTACTTAACATTTAACTGTCCATTGCATTTGCAGCAGTCTACCTTATTTATTTTGCAGAAATTTATATTACACGAATATATATTAATTTCGTTTACACTGTTCACTAGGTGCCCGTTTGAAATATTTGTAGAAGTTTTTATAAAACATTTCACGGCACTTCTCTTGTTACACAATCTACAAGTTAATTGTTTAATCTTCGTTTGGAGTCCCTGCCACTCATGGAATTTTTTTATTACGTTAATTTTTGCGCAGTACCAACAAGCAACTGCGTATTGTCCTTCATTGTCCGGGGAAAGTTCACTTACATTAGTTAATTTATAGTCACTGTTCTTTTTATAGTTCACAATTGCACTGTCCGTGTCCATTTCACTAGTTTCACTGTTTTCGGGAAGGCCTGGGGGGCCTCCCTTAGTTTCCACACTCATATGAGTGCAAGTGATGTAGGTAATCTTATAAAATATTACGACACTCGAGGCAATAGGCACGGAGCGCGAGAGAGCTCCGCGCGCACGTCCGCTCGCCACGGCTACTCCTCTTCCAGGACGAGAGTACTTTTTTAAATTCTCCTGGTTTTAGGTAATTTATACATCCACTAGTTCCCAGAAGAATTGAGTTTCGACATTCCTATTATTTATAATATCTATTATTCAGAATCTTTTAATGTCAATCTTTGGAATTTCTCAAGGGAATACTGTTAGAAAATTTATGTTTCCGTGCAATCACGTCATTAAATATTTATTTTGTATTATTGACATTGTAATCTATAGATTTAAATTCACCCAAAGGGCAGTGGAGAGGGCTATGCTCGTAGTTTGAAATGAAGAAATCTTAGTTACTTAGTTTGATGTACAGAATGCTTGGTTAACGGCTATGTGAAGGGTCTGTTTACACTCTGTATTATTATCGTTCGAAACCTATACATGATGTACCTAATATTACGATTCCCACATGTTCTGACACGTTTCCAAGAACGGTAGAACATGCTAATTGCTTTATGCCGTGCAATGTGTGAGTAATATTGAATTATACAAGTCGAGAGTATCATGTAGGCTTCCTAATGAAACACTCCATTAGCTATACTACTTATATTCAGCTGTAGACGGTTAGACTGGAAACCGATTCCAACATAACACTGTTTTAAGTTTTCACGGTTTACAACTAAACCAATACGATAAGAAAGAGGGTAGATAGATTTTATATTGTCTGCTCTTAACAATTTATTTTCCCTTTGGTTGACTGGAGAATGCGGGTGCGCATTCTCCAGTCAACCCGCGATCGTGGCGCTTGCAACGGCTCCGAAATGTTGAGAGCTCAAAATAATGAACAATAATATCCCGTGAAGGAAAACATCGTGAGGAAACCGGCATGTCCTAGAGCCGAAAATTCAAGACATGTGACATCTTACAACCTGCACTGGGCCCGCGTGGTGGATTATAGCCCATTCCCTCTCAAGGAGAGGAGGCCTGTGTCCCAGCAGTGGGAACATTATAGGCTGATTATGCTATGCTTATGCTAATATCCCGTAAGTGACAGTATTAGTTTGGTTTTTTTGACTCCAACATACTTTGGGAAAAGGCTGGGCAGATGATGATGATCCCCGAGTGTTATTTAGGCTATATTTGAAACGTTTTTCGTGGGATATTTTCGACCATATCGGGGGCAAAGCCGCAGGCTTAAGTTAGTCCCCCCTCTTTTGCCAAACGAGGTAGGTTACCCGGATATAAATACGAAATGAAAGCTGATGAAAATTCTGCTAAAAAAATCGCTCATCATCTGCTTTGCCTTTTCCCAGTCCTACTGTATTGGGGGTCCGGGCAGGTCGGGTAAAGTAATATTGAGTTTTTCCTTCAGGAATTTCTCAGTAGCAGCCACGGAGACTGTATTTGCGCTCGGTTGATGGCAACAGGCTTACCCCCCTATTGCATTTTGCCAATGATGTTTAAGACCCATGACTTAAACATTACTGACAAAATGGACTATAAAAAAAAAGTGTACGTATGCATGTATGTATGTGTGTGTGTGTGTGTAGCCTGCAATGTGTGTGTAAATGTACTATTAGGTACACCTCTGCCTAATTCTTCGGGGATTACAGGCGTGATGTGATGTAAAATTAAATATTTCACATAAAATTTTAATGACATGGAGTTCCGCAAAGTAACTCCTGATTCTATAACTAATAAAACCCAATATTTTTCAGTAATTTTCAAGTTCTACAATTTGAAATGAGTCATCTACAATGTTTTCATTCGACAAGAATAAATTCGACGTTCAATTTCATGCCGAAAGTTTGTGTAGCAATTACCTAACTAATAGTACTTTACAATTAAAGTATTATTAGTAATTGCTAGCTATCAATCAATAGTCAATTTGGGTTCAACATCAATAATGTTGAATCGAAATTGACGTCATTACAACAGTGTTGTAATCGATTTCATTCGGTATCGATTCTTGAATCGGTTATGCGGGGGTAAGTTTGATCATGTTTTTACTTTTTTTTTCAGACATATCGTTGCCCAGTGTTATCGGACTCAACTAACGTGTCATAGGTTCGAAGCCAGGCAGGTGGTTTACTTTATAAACATATTACCACACCTGGAATCCTAGAAGGGTTAGGCAGAGGTGTACCTAATAGTACACCCACATTTTGCCAGTTTAAGTCCTATGTAATAGGGGGCGAGCCTATTGCCATCAACCGCACACAAGTCCAAGTTCCGTGGCTGCTACTGAGAAGTTTCTGATATAAAAATCCAATAGCATATTGCCCGATCCGGAAAGTCAAGCAGTCTCATTTGCGACCACTAGACAACCAAGGCAGTAAATGTTATGTTTGGTTCTGTAACCAAAAAATCGAAGACACAACCCGCACTGGGCTCGCGTGGTGGATAATAATAGCTCACTTCTTCTCACAGAAAGATGACCTGTATTCCATCTTGCAGTAGGAACGTTATAGGCTGATATGTTTGGTGTGTCCGTCGGACTGCCAAGTCATAGATCTCGAGTTCGACCCAAGGCACGCACTTCCACTGCGAGGATCGTCCGGAGGACACGGTGGAGCACACCGTGGAGGTCTGCCCCGCTTGGGCGGAGCACCGCCGTGTTCTCGTAGGGACGATTGGCAAGCCATGGTGCGGAGCGAGAGGGAATGGGAAGCCGTCACCACCTTCTGCGAAGCAGTCATGCTAGTGAAGGAGGTGGCGGGACGTGAGAGGGAAAGAACCTCACGTCCCAGCCGCCGCGGGAGACGCCCTGGGCGTCAGGGCTCACTGGGTGGCTCACTGAGCCCTTTTTCGGATGGTAAATCATCAAATGACCCACCCCCCCCCCCCCTCACTCCGGCGGAGCGGATGGTAGTGTCAGACTTGTACTGACTAAAACCCATCCATGTTCCTTCTTTGCCCTTTGTGTTCCGGGGCTACGGTATCTCTTTCGAACAGTCCCGCAGCCCTGGCAAGCATCGGCCCATGCGGACCCCTACTTGGTTGCTGACGACATCTCTTTGAGGCGCACGTGGTACACGAACGCGCCGTCGACACGGCCCGTCGTCATAAGACGGCCGGACGGCGAGCTAGCCCATAACTCGCCGTCCACAGGCCCACGCCTACGGTGGCCGGGAGCCACCACGTGACCCCCGACGCCCAGGGCGTCTCCCGCGGCGGCTGGGACGTGAGGTTCTTTCCCCCGCTCCGCCCAGAGTAGGGGGGGGGGGTCATTTGAGGACTTCAATCGGTCCACCTAGGGGGGCCTTTCAACGCAACGTCTTCCGGTTCGAGGTCGCCACTCCAAGAAAGCTCCATGAAAGCTAACGCATTTTACAAGTTCTTCTCTTTTTCACTAACGTGGACAAAATCAATATAACTCTTTGTAAAACTAAATTCTAAGTTCACCTATAAATGTTACTTTAAAGCTCAATTTCGATTTTCCTATTTTCGTGCGACGAACAAAGTAGGGTAGAGCGCCTAATTATAGGCCGAGCTACACTTTACTGTTATTTCGTCGATTCACCTGAAATAAGAATGCTTTAAGTTAAGACTGATATAATTAAGACACATAATTAACTTAGGAAGTTTAAAGTGTAAAGTTGTTATAAATTATAAACTGTTTAAAGGAATAATTAATTTAAAATGAGGGCCATAAATTACAGGAAAGCTTAATTTCGGGAAATACATTAATTATTTGTCGCGACCTGGTTTTGGTGTAGTCAGCGTAAAATGTCGAAGGGTTTACGACCTGTTTCTTGGTAAGGTAAAATTATAGGTTACCTTTCTCTGTAATATTTTAAACTAGCTGTTGCCCGCGATCTTCGTTTGCGTAAGATTATTATAATAATAATACTTCCGTATTCTTCAGTCGAAAGACCTCCACTGCTGGACATAGGCTTCCCCCAAGTGATACTACACATTAACCTGTCCTGCATCCAGCGGACCCTCAACCTACGCCAGGTCATCGGTCCACCTAGTGGGAGGCCTTTCAACGCAACGTCTTCCGGTTCGAGGTCGGAATTGGATTTGTTTACAATTTTCGGATCCACAATCTTTTTTCCAATTCTAAAATAAAAGTAGTCTAAGTTATTCCTTATTGTATCAGCTACCTGTGAACAAAATTCCCGTCAAATCACTGTTTTGGAGATTGGCCGGAGCAAACAGACTGCCAAATATCTAAAAAAAATACGTTTCGTTATAAGTAGGTACAGTATTATACTTTCATATGCATTCAGTAAAACGCTGTTATTTTGAAAAGACTCTTCAATTTTATAAATAAATAAAATTGAAGTTTATGTCTTTTGCATAGATTACAATGACTTTCGTAACATAGATTTTTAGAACAATATGTTCACCCAATAGTTGAACATATTGTTCTATCGCAATCAGAAGGATTTTAAAGGGAAGTCGTAATTCATCGTTTCATATTATGTAGGAACCATGGATGAAAGAATCTAATCATCTATTATTTAGTTTTATTTAAGTGAAAAATGCGAACCAATGCCTAAGTGTGACGGAGATAACGAAAGTGTTGCGTGCTCGCTCGCTCTCTATTGTAATGAATGCTATTAAGTTAAGGTGTGCGCTCCGTATTAAAAGTGGTTTAAATTAAACCAAGTTATGTTATACCTGATCTTTATTTACCCACTCTTCCATATGTATTATATATATATATATATTATTTTTTAGTTTAATAATATATATGTATATATTTTAAATATATAATAACGCAGTGAATATTATTGTATCTTATGAATCGCATTGAGATTGTTTGTGTACTACGTTTCACTGATTTCTTTTTTACTTGCGTATGTTGTTGGATTTATTTACTTAACTACTTTCTATTATTATTTTACGTTTGTATTGTTAGTTAATTTGTAAATGATATATATAACGTAACTGATTCCACTATAATAAGAATCAAGGTAAGGTTTTTTACAGACCTAATTACGTACTTATGTTATTTTCAGAGTCAAACAGATCATTTAAAATCTTGTAAAACGGTATCGATTATCGAGAGTTACTGTTGATATGTGTGTTAAATCGTGACCAATTATAATATTGTAATAAAACTTACACTTTACTTTCAAGCAACCAGAATTCTGATCATTAATGAAAAGAAATACAAAAAGAAAACGAATTATGTGTCTCTAGTGTACAGAATAATCTTATAACTACAAACATCGTTCAAGCTACCATGAAACATAACAAAACCAAATAGAAACCCACATCAAATCATCAAAATCCAATAATAATTTCCTGAACGGACGATAACAGGTGCGTTCGCCCTATATTATTTCCCGCACGCAAGAATCAGACGTACCTTACGAAGTAAATCGACATTTTATTATCTGTCGTAGAAACTTGAATTATATCTATGATTATGTCTACCTGAATAGTAGTCAAATAGAATTTACTAGAAATAATCGTCGTCTGACAACCGGTCTTACCAAGGCGTATCGTATTACCTAGTACTAACTGGGTTGTGGAGGTCAGATAGGCAGTCGCTCCATGTAAAATACATGTATTCAGCTGCATCCGGTTAGACCGAAAGCCGATCCCAATATAGTTGGGAAAAGGCTAGGCAGATGATGATGATGAATCTGTACACGGGTGCGTTGCCATGTAAAATTGCAATTATTATTTATTTATTTATTTAAACTTCATGTACATGAGTGGTACATAGGCGGACTTAATGCCACAAGGCATTCTCTACCAGTCAACCTTTGGGTCATATAGGACAGCATTGTGATGGAGTACAAAAAATAAATAAGAAAAATACCGTTTTGATATACATAAATAGGTACATACTAATACACATACATATAGTAAAATTAAATAAACTAATAAATATTATAATACATACAAATAGTCCAAAATACGAGAAACCTTATAATAATTACTATGACTACTAATATCTAGCTTGTGAGCATTTTAGTCTGATCTTAAATAGTACTTCCGAACTGTTCTTTTGAAAGCCATTTTGCTTTCAGCTTTTTTAATGCCAAGGGGTAGCGCGTTCCAGAGCAATTCATTGCACAGTTTCCAAAATACGAAGATTAAAGCTGTTTTGTGATGAAACTGAGGTTTTCCTTATTAAAATTCCAAATTTCCTCTATCAGACACTAGGATAATACACAGAGTATACACGTTTCTAAATCACAGTGAGCGCACATAATTCGAAAGCGAACTCATTTGTTTTTAAAGTAAATCATCGCGAATTTCGAATTTCGAAGTGGTAATTAGAGATTATGGATACAGATTTCGCCGAAGCAATTTATTTTAGTATCGTTGTTATCAGACAGGAAGAAGCTTTTAATATAATTTTGACGGAATTTCTAAAGTAGATTAAAATTAAAATGAATTTAGCTGTTGCTACGAAATAGCTCGCGTAGCGCTACGTCGTAGCAAAGAACGTAGACTCGACGAAATAATGTTTGTAATAAAATTCATTAGAATAATACATAAGTATTATATTCTCATGAATTTACATTACTTTATTTTCTAGGCTAGGTGGCACACGATATACATTATGTATTTCTTAGTAAGATAAGTAACCTCTCCTCATCATCTGCCTAGCCTTTTCCCAACCATGTCGGGGTCGGCTTCCAGTCTAACCGGATGCAGCTTAATATCAATAATTTACATAGAACGACTGCTTATCTGAACTCCACAACCCAGTTAGCACTGGGTAGTGGGATACCCTTTGGCGAGACTGGTTGTCAGACTTTTTGGACCACTGACTATATTTTTGTAACGACTGTCCAAGATCTACAAATGACAGCCGGCACCAACAGCGTAACGTCATTTTCGAGGCACGGAGAAAACTCTTTATGTTATGGGTCACCCATCCACAGATCAACCTAGGCAAGGACGGCTTAACCTAAAAGTTGACTCGAGCGGCTTTTATTAGTTAGCCACGAGCTCCTCAAATTCACAATTAATGTGAAAAATCTTTCCACTCCATATATCCTTTCTTCCTTTACTAAAATCAGGACTAAAGAACCTACTAACTTCAATCGTACTCTGGTGTTCAAGCTCGTATAGCTGATTTGACGAAGAAACAACGAATCTATCGACAGTTTTATGAAAATGAGCTTTAAAGGTACAGGACTAGCATTCATAACTACGTCTTTTGATATTCGTCGCTTGATTCGTTCTTTTTTCAAGTTGTTAAGTTGTGATCATGCAAGCAACTTTATTATGTTGTTGTGGAATTACACGCCAACTTTGTGTTATTCATTTGTTTTAGACACGCATCGGCAAAAATGCAGGTCAGTGATATTTTTATGTGTTGAAGTTGGTAATAATGCCTTATTACCGACGTCTGATGTCGATTCCAAAGATACATTTCACAAATTTTATGTTCCTACTGGATAACCGAATGCCAAATAGAGGTCAAATTGTTTTCGGATGTAGGGCGTCGCAAGGTCTGTCTGTTGCCTGTATCCATAAAATAATAATTATATTTCGTCTGTTTTACAACCCTGTATTTTGATTACATTTACAACAAATCTACTAGGTAGATTCACCTATCATTTTGTTACATACATCGTAATAACGATGAACTAACAAATAAGTTAGTTGCCCCGTATTAGTCGGGAGAAATATTCATTTTTTAAAGGAGCTTACCCACTACCCTGTACCATACCATGACCGTGCTATGAAAGCATCAGTCAAAAAATTCCATGCAAGTAGCGTATCACCAGCGGAAAAATATTCTTGCCGGCAATTTATTGTTGACGCTCCGTGCATGGTAAGGTGACGTGACGGTGACGGAACGGTCTACTGGGCATAGTCTCATACTTTACAATACAAAAATTTTGGGTTTAACCGCGTATGACAATCGTTGTTAACCCGTTATAAGCTATTGATACGTACTAGTGGGCATAGTAGTCCGTGCTGTTTCTTTCCGTGCCTGATACGTTCATTGCACGGTCATGGTATGGTACGATGTAGTGGGCAGACTCCTTTAAAAAATGAATATTTTTTCAGATTAACACGGGGCAACTAACTTATTGGTTAGTTCATCGTTATTACGATGTATGTAATAAAGTGGTAGGTGAATCTACCTAGTAGATTTGTTGTAAATGTAATCAAAATACAGGGTTGTAAAACAGACGAAATATAATTATTATTTTATGGATACAGGCGACAGACAGACCTTGCGACGCCCCGCATCCGAAAACAATTTGACCTCTATTTGGCATTCGGTTACCCAGTAGGAACATAAATTTGTGAAATGTATCTTTGAAATCGACATCAGACGTTGGTAATAAGGCATTATTACCAACTTCTGATGTCAATATCGGGTCGAAGAATCACAATTTGGAATTAACGTCTCAGTAAGGTTTTATAAAAGTTTTCTAGTACTGCAGTAGTTGCAAAATAATATTACTTACGGCTGCTGCGTCGCCAGTTCTTGACTTGGGCAGCGTGTCTAGATTATTAAAGATATTGCGGGCTTTTTTTTAATTATCTCTAAGTATGTCTGCTGATACTGGGGCTAATTTTATGCAAAATAATTATGATTTGTGCATGCAATGGGTTCGTGACATATTGTGACACGAATGCCTGCAACGAACTCACGACCTAAGCTCACGCTCGCTATTCTGCGAGAACTGATGGGGCAAAGATCAATTAACATAGTAATCAACTTATATATAATGTTCCCACTGCTGGGACACGGGCCTTCTCTCTGCGAAAGAGAGTAGTCACAATGCGGGTTGATGAACGACACTATGTTTTCGATTTTTTGAGCGTAACACGGATACCGTCAGCAATTACGGAATTCTTAGAGAACAACCCAAGGCTAATAGAAACCAAGAACGGAGACGACCTTAGAAAAAAATCGTTTATATATATTATGATGCTCTGTGCTGCATCCTCATTAATCCCCATGCCTGAAAGATATTTCTCGATGGCATGTAAAGCCAAGTCAGAGGCCTATGGGGAGCATAATAAAATGTGTTTACTCGTTAAACCTTTTCGCTGTGTCTAACCTTTTTCGAGGAATCGACCACTTCATATAGATAAAACCAACTTATAAGAAAAGTATATTATATCTATCAGCAATCAGCACTTAACATACAAAACTTATATTCGAATAGTAGACATCAAAGTTAAGGTCAACGCAGATAGGAAGTAGTAAATTGTTCGAGAAGTTTTTACATTGATGATTTCATAAGTCCAGTGTCGCACGTACGTTAGAGCATATTTCGGATAGTGTGAATATAACATAACATAATAATTATGTCTGATGAGATGACGAGTAACAGAGAAGAATGGACGAAGAAGACATGCTGCGCCGACACCAAATGAATTGGGACAAGGGCTTGAGAATGATGAATGATAATGATGAATATAACATAACACCACGTCTGTTATTGCCTACGACTTAGGCAGAGGTGTAACTGATAGTACACCCACATTTCGCCAGTTATGTTTAAGTCCCATGTGATAGGAGGCAAGCCAAAACACAAAACCGGACTCCGTGGCTGCTACTGAGAAATTCCTGAAAGAAAAACCCAATAACACTGCCCGACGTGAGAATGGAACCCAGGACCTCATGCTCAGCAGTCGCACTTGCGACCACTTGACCAAAGACACATGCGGATGGCACATATTCTCGATTTCCAATTTCAGATCATGCCAGATTCCTCATGATGTTCTTTCACCACTTAGAGAGCATTGGTGTTGAAACAAAAAATAATAAAGTGCTCGCCTGTCTGTGTTCGAATTCCTGACCTGCACGCTTCGACCTAGTAGCTCAAATTTTCACTCATTTGACAGCAGAAAACATGTTCTACATGCGCTTACCCTAAAATGAGGGGGAGAAGGGAAAACTTGTGAGTTATGGCCAAAGTTTGGCCCAATATCTTTGGCCAAGGAATAAAAGTCTAACAACAGTTCCAAAGTGTTTTATTTTGTTAGTGAAACTAAATCGCTGGAAGAATATTATTATGTGTTACTGTTTTGGGAGTAAACATGATAAATAATGTGCCTAGCTACTGTTGTGTGTTTCAATATTTTGGACTAAGAAATTCGAATTCTGTATTCTAGCTATAGTTTAGTGTTATAAGGTTTTAAACTATCATACTCACTAAAATTATCAGTAACATTAGAAACGGGATATTTACCATGTTTACTGATTTCTTGGATTTGAGGAGCTCGTGGCTAAATAATAACAGCCGCTCGGATCGATCTTTAGGTTAAGCCGTGCTTGCCTAGGTTGGTCTGTGGATGGGTGACCACCGAGTACATACCGAGTTTCCTCCGTGCCTCGGAAAGCACGTTAAGCCGTTGATCCCGGCTGTCATTTGTAGATCTTTGACAGTCGTTAGGTAGTCAGTGGTCAAAAAGTCTGACAACCAGTCTTACCAAGGGGTATCGTATTACCCAGTACTGGGTTGTGGAGGTCAGATAGGCAGTCGCTTCATGTAAAATACTGGTATTCAGCTGCATCCGGTTAGACTGGAAGCCGACCCCAACATAGTTGGGAAAAGGCTAGGCAGATGATGATGATGATGACTGATTTCTTGGAGTTCGTGGTTGTCTGCTCATAAACACCCACCCGCAATAACTTCAATTTTTCCGTGAACTCAAAGAAATCAGTAAACATGGTAAATATCCCGTTTTTAGTGTTAATGATAGTTTAGTGTTTGCCTTAAAAAATGGACAAAGTATGCTGAAATATAGGTTTTTTACCTTATAGGATTAGTTTAAGTTTCAGAGGCTTCATTTATTTTTTGATACCTCTGAAATTAAGGGACTAATCGAAGGGACTGGTGGCCAATTGCAAGACTATCTAGTAATCAAAATAATTTGTTTTGGGAATTCAATACTAAAGTGTGCCTACTTGACGTCAGCAATCATCATATCTAAACAGCGTTCAACAGTTATGAATGTCATCATTGTTGTTGAATACTGACTTTAATCGGTCTTAAACTCGGTTTGGATGTAGGCGTGTTTAATTTTGTTGAAATTGGTCCTTAAGTCAGGAAAACTTTTTTTTTTTTGTAATTGTCGTATTTGGTTTTTAGCCACTGGGTTGAAGTTTAAAACTTATCTTACACTTTCGTTAATCAGCTTGCTAATAATTGGTGTCTTAAATTTGTACAACTTACGCAAGCGTTCGAGTTTTGTTCTCAAATATCTTATTCTTACTTCCTTTCCAATATTATAAATTATGCGAAATCCTTACTTACTTACTTCTTATCCTTACTAATATTATAAATGCGACAGAAAGTTTGTTTGTTTGTTACATTTTCAAGCCTAAACCACTGAACCAATCATCCTGAAATTTTGCATATGCTTTGTCAGATATACAAAAACGGACATAGGGTACCTTTCATCCCAAAAAAAAGTACTGTACCCGCGGAAAACAACAATAACGTACTTTTGAAAATAGATGGCGCCACGTGTTTTTCGAATCATGATTGAATTATATTATTACAAGCAGAGTACAACCCGAATTGATTGTCAAAATCTAAATTAACACGAGCGAAGCCGCAGGCAAAAGCCAGTGAAATATTTATCGCAGTCGTAATAATTGGTTAAAACCAATTCCTATTGCCACCAAAAAGTTCCGATTCGATACAATATTTTTAACGAAATTTTCCCATATATATTCGGAAGCCAATCCGAGCTGATTTCAGATCTCATATCCGATACATTATCGCTCCCATAAAGATTCTTAAAGGAGAAATAATACGAGCTGAGCCGAGCTTAGACATTATTTTCGGAGTAATATCGAGCAAGAGCGGAGATGGCCCAGTGGTAACGGCTGCGACTTCCGATTTGAAGGTAGTTGGTTCAAACCTTTTCCGGCTGTACTTTAAGTAAATTATTTCATCATCACTGCTCTCAAAACAGTAAAGAAAAACATTGTGTGGAAACCGACATGATTGTCTTAAAATCGAGAACACGTGACATCCACCAACCACCACACCAAGTACTGGTGCATCTGTAATCCGTAATGAGTGTGCTGTAAACAGCACACACACTCTTACAGATATTTTTAGAGTCTGTGTCCCGGCAGTGGGAACAATATACTGCCTCGGGTTGGACTAGTAGTTACAAGTGCTACTGCTGAGCACGAGGTTTGTGGTTCGATTCCTAAGACTGACAAAGTGTTGTAGGGTTTTTCACAGCTCCAGAGTTGTGCCCAGTTTATGGCAAAAGACTCGCTCCCTGTTTCATGGGACTTCAACATAAGTGGCGAAATGTGAGTTTACTGTATATATATCTCTGTCTAACTCTTTGGGTATTACAGGCGTGATGTTATGATATCTTGCTCCACATTGTATACCGATTGAATACAAATTAAGGTCAGGATAAGTACGTTGAAGGCACAGATGTTTCGAATGTCTTAGATTCAATTTCTTAGTTCAATAATGTTTTTGTTTGTTGTTGTTCGAAAATTCCCAGATGTGGACAGAATTTTAGAACTGTAACATTACGATTGTGACCGGATTAAGTAAAAAGCTGGCTGCCTCGTTGGTCCAGTGTTTGCAATCGCAACTGCTGAGCACAACGTCCTCGGTTCGATTCCCAGGTCCGGCAAACTGTTATTTTTCCCATTAGGAATTTCTCAGTAGCAGCCACGGAGTCCGGATTTATGCCCAGTTGATGGCAAAAGGCTTGCCCCCTATAACATGGGACTTATAACTGGCTCAGAACTAGCGAAATGTAGGGGTATTATTAGGTACACCTCTGCCTAACCTTCGGGGATCACAGGCGTGATGTTATGTTGTGTTAAATAAAATGCTAAACTAGAAGCTATTTTTTGATAAACGGAACCTCATTCAAATGAGCTCACACAATTCGAAAGCGAACTCATTCGTTTTTAAAGTAATTCATTGCGGATTGACAACGAGACACCGTTTGAAATTATCTATTCAATTATTTCGAGTGAATCGACAATTTTTTTTTGTTTACTATGACGTATATTTCGTTTATTTATTTTCTTACTTATTAAACACACACACACACACACACAACACATACACACACATCTCATCACATCACATCATCATCTCTCATCTCTTTACATTTTTCAATATTTCTAAAAAAAAAACCATATAAAAAACATTTAAAAATATAAAAAATAGTGGTCCGCCGGTGTCGGGAGCAGGGTCCAAGCTACCGGTGGTTAGGGCTCCAGAGACAGGAACCTCCTCACAATGCGAGTCGTATCGAGGAGTACTGCCATCTGAATCGTATATTATTTTTTAACTTCTAACGTTATTTATGTTACTCGTTGTGTTATTTCTATACGTAAATAAATTACCATAATACTTTCTTTCTTCATTCTTTCGATTTCAAGCCGTAGTAGTTCTCTACATCAAAGTCTAATTCAATAAGTCAAACCTTTTAGGAGAAAGGAGCCTTTGACAGACACACGCACGCACATGTCATACTAATAATACCCTTGTCCCTTTGACGTACAGACCTACAGAAGTAATAAAACGAAGTGCCACGTAGACTTGAACTGAAAATAAGGCAGCTTATTTTGTTCTGCGCGTGTCAAACGTAATTTATACTGATACTGATACTGTTGGCCTGTGTCATTCCACTGCTGGGCAAAAGCCTCTCTTTATGACTTCCAAATTCTTCGATCCAGGGCTAAAGTAATAAAAAAAAAAAAATACAGGCAAAGTGAGAGTTGGAGTCGCACACCGAAGGTTCCGTATGGACTTGTAGGTAGGATTCTTGAACAATGTTACCCCTATAGACAGGGACGGGGACATTATAGGTTTTGATTCCCTTTAGACATAATGACGGCACGGTTGGCGCTGTGGCTGAGCGATTGTCTGCTGCGCTTCGTGTCGCGGGTTCGATTTCCGCGCGGAAAAAATAATTGTATGGCCTACAGGTAGTTGTTCCGGGTCTGGCTGTTTGTGTATGTGAATTTAAATGTTTGTAAACGCACCCACGATACAGGAGAAATTCCTAGTGTGGGGCAACGAATTTTATAATTTTTTTGTATTTTGTTTATTTAAGCAAATTAAATAAAATATAAAAGAATTGTAAAATTCTATCTATTCATTATCTTAAACATCTCAACCATCTATGCAAGGGTGGGTCAGCTAACTGCTATCACTCACTGTACTTATATTTAATTGTGAAAAATCCGTGATTACTTTTTTTTTAACTTCTGTGTAAAATTTGGAATTTTCGTTTGGTAACAGTTTGCTTTTAAAGATGTGATATGTAGTTGTGACGTCATTTTTTTCGTATTCTTCTCATGCATGGGTATTGGGTAAGCATAGAAAATAACTAGTCTTTAATCTTTGATTTAGAAAGACGTCACTTAGCTAAACATGGAACCGAACTGAACACAAAATATATGCAAAATTTTAGCTGAATCAATTAGAGATTTACATTGCAAGTTAAATAAAAGCTTGTTAAAAATAGTGTTTTATGCAGTTTGTATTTGATTAAATCTATATTCAGAAGTTAATAATATCGTTTATGAAATCTCATATATTCAAACGTGTTATCCGGAATCATATCTGTTAGAGTTACAAATATTTTAAGGCCATAAAATAAAATGAATGCAGCTGTTGCTACGACGTAGCTCGCGTAACGAGTGTACCGTAGCGCGAGCTACGCCGTAGCCATCTCGTAGCAAAGACGCAACTTGCCTCGAATTTAATTTCATTGTTTGTGCTCTTATCGTAATCTCTTAGTAGCTTTTGACTGCATAGATGCACATGAAGATCTTTTGTATTCTATATCGTCTTTTCTATTCGCAAGGGGTTCTCGATTCGTTTTCGGTTCGGATAGTATATAATACTAGCTGTTACCCGCGACGTTTGTCCACGTGAACTTATTATTCAAATATTACTTCTGTATTTGAATCGAATTTTGTTAACAATAAACATTTTTTTTGCACGTAACCTTAATCTTTTTTCAAAAGTAAAAGGACCGTATATGCATTCTGTAAAAAGCTGTTATTTTGAAATAACAAAAATAAATTTTATTCATTTGTATAGATTATATAAATATAGATTATAGATATCTAAACTGACATAAAAAATGTGAAAATAAGTACGTCAATGTCCATAGGATACTTGATATCCCGGTAGTGCGTTGCTGTGGGATAGTTAACGACATCCTTGCGGGTAAAGCCGCGGTCAAAAGCTGATGTGTATGTTCAAAAAGAACCCGTTGGGTTTTCCTAGAATTAATTTCGCATCGTATTTGGGTACAAACCCAGGAGGAAGAGCTCGTGGCTAAATAATAACAGCCGCTCGGGTCGATCTTTAAGTTAAGCCGTGCTTGCCTAGGTTGGTCTGTGAATGGGTGACCGCCCATTACATACCGAGTTTCCTCCGTGCCTCGGAAAGCACGTTAAGCCGTTGGTCCTGGCAGTCATTTGTAGATCTTTGACAGTTGTTAGGCAGTCAGTGGCCCAAAAAGTCAGACGACCAGTCTTACCAAGGGGTATCGTATTACCCAGTAGTGACTGGGTTGTGGAGGTCAGATAGGCAGTCGCTCCATGTAAAATACTGGTATTCAGCTGCATCCGGTTAGACTGGAAGCCGACCCCAATATAGTTGGGAAAAGGATAGGCAGATGATGAATTGGGTACAAACCCATAGATGAAGAAATTATGACGTATTTATACCGGGAAAACTATAACTACCAATTTCAAGTCATTATTTAATTTATCCGTACGGAAGTTACATATTAAACTATAAATATATTTAAAGTATAAAATCATATGAAACTGAAACTTGTTAAGCAGCTGGACCATAAATTTTCGCCTGGAATTGGTGCTTTACCTAGGGTTGACACTTCCATTTTAGAAGTTAATGCATCTATAAATTCTGAAGATTTATTTTTTGAGGACTTTTCTATATAAATGTGATGTCTTCTGTGGTAAAGTGGTAAAGGGAGGAGCTCGTGGCTAAGTAATAACAGCCGCTTGGATCGATATTTAGGTTAAGCCGCGCTTGCCTAGGTTGGTCTGTGGATGGGTGACCACCCATTACATACCGAGTTTCCTCCGTGCCTCGGAAAGCACGTTAAGCCGTTGGTCCCGGGTGTCATTTGTAGATCTTTGACAGTCGTTATAGGTAGTCAGTGGCCCAAAAAGTCTGACAACCAGTCTTACCAAGGGGTATCGTATTACCCAGTACTAACTGGGTTGTGGAGGTCAGATAGGCAGTCGCTCCATGTAAAATACTGGTATTCAGCTGCATCCGGTTAGACTGGAAGCCGACCCCAACATAGTTGGGAAAAGGCTAGGCAGATGATGTCTTCTGTGGTAAAGAGTAATGTTCACCCAGTGGTTTTAACTACCGTAAGAGTTAGAGAATCCCATATACCGTGTACAATGTTTTTATGTCAAATTGTCAATAAATATTTTGTTGTTTGGTGGAGCTCGTTGCTATCATAACAGTCGTTCGGGTCAATCTTTAGATTAAGCCGCGCTTGCCTAGGTTAGCCCGTGGATGGGTGACCCATTACATATCGAGTTTACTCCGTGCCTCGGAAAGCATGTTAAGCCGTTGGTCTCTGACTGTCATTTGTAGATCCTTGACAGTCGTTACAGTAGTCAGTGGCCCGAAAGTTTGACAACCAGTCTTACCAAGGAGTATCGTATTCCTCAGTACTAACTGGGGTGTAGAGGTCAGATAGGCAGTTACTCCATGTAAAATACTGGTATTCAGCAGCATCCGATTAGCCTGGAAGCCGACCTCAACATAGTTGGGAAAAAGCTAGGCAGATCAGGTGCAGGACCAAACGGCTTAACGGGCTTTCTGAGGCACGAGGGTATCATACGAGTACCACTAACTTTCAAACTGCGAGCTACTGAGAAATTTCTAATGGAGGAATCTATTAACAGTTTTGGTCTGACTCGGGAATCAAACCAAAAACCCCACACTCAGAAATCGCGTTTGCGACCACGAGTCCAATGAGCCAGCTACTGTGACTAAATAACACCTGTCTGACCGTGTGAGTACTACCTAATCATGCGGATTTTTGTGAAAATAATATTATGTTTCTTGCCACCCCTAAAAACTAACACGAACTCAATTTTCTCCCTCTTCCCTCCCTTCCGTATGTAAGTCGGCCATTAACGACACCTAGCGGTCAAGTCTGCAATTAATGGTTTTTCTAAGTATCTTGTAGTGAAGTGTGTCCAACTATTATCAAGATGGATTAGAGTGCTATTGATAAGAAACTTTCAGCTTTCCTTGAGAATATTGTTTTTATAAGCTTTTATTTAACTTGCCTTGATAGTTATAGACCGACCGCTTTAATGAGTCCTCCGCCTTGCGCAATGTCAACCATTTTATCATATCAATGCACAGCCCAAACCACTGGTCCTAGAGACATGAAATTTCAAGGGTGAATTCTTTATGAAGAGTAGGCATCCACTAAGAAAGAGTTTTTTGAAATAGGGTGTTAAATTATTTGGGAAACTTTGTATAAACTTTGTACATACTTTTCAGTTAAAATAATGAGTAACGTGTTTCACAGTTTTTTAAAAATCAACCCCCAATATGAAATTCAATGTGCTGACTGGCTAGTAACAAGGAACTTTCAGTTTTCCTTGAGAATATTGTTTTTATAAACTTTTATTTAACTTGCCTTGATAGTCAGACCGACCGCTTTAATGAGTCCTTCGCCTTGCCCCATCAAAGGCACATTAAGCAACCAGGAAGGGGTCCGCAAGGGCCGATGCCTGCCGGGGCTGCGGGACTATTCGAAAGAAATACCGCGGCCCTGGCACAAAGGGCCAAGAAGGAACGTGCATGGGTTTTAGTTAGTAGAAGTCTGACACTTCCTTCCACTCCGCGCCTAGAACGGGTGGGGAGGCGGTGGGGGGGGGGGTCATTTAATGATTTCCCATCCATCATCAAAAAAAAAGTGTGTGCAGTGTGTGTCTCGCGCTTTGCTATCCAAGATGGCTAGGCGCGCCGCACTCATTCGAGTAAATATTGTAATTTTCATTTTTATTCTTACACATAATTTTTTTTATTTTAGCGTATATATAGAGCATTTTTAACCGTAGCGGCAACCTCATGCTTCGCATATTTTAATTGTAAAATTCAACACTGAAGCCCTAAATACCACAGAAAACAAAAAAACACTGCCTTAGTAATAAAAAACCAGGCATGTTCGGTATAAGTAAACCTATATCAAAATAAATTAGACGGTAGACTGACAATATCACGGGTCGAGACTTAAGTTCAGATAGACCCTTCTCAAATAAAACGAGTAAACAGACTTGATAGTTATTATAACTAGAAGACGGGATATTTACCATGTTTATTGTTTTCTTTGAGTTCCCGATATTTCGGCGCTGTTGCAAGCACCATGATCACGGATAAACTGAAGTTATTGCGGGTGGGTGTTTATGAGCAGACATATCGGTCTACCCTCTTTCTTGTTCGTTTTTTTGCACTCAGTACCGCTACCACTGTCACTCACAACTCGATTCTGTTCCCGACACACGAAACTCACTGTGTCTGATCGCGAACGTTTTTCGGCACTATTCCGCTTTTTACACAGCTGGACCACTGGTTTCCAGGCTTTCGACAGTTGAAACCCATCCTCCCGATGAAAAACGAACAAGAAAGAGGGTAGACCGATTTGTCTGCTTATAAACACCCACCCGCAATAACTTCAGTTTATCCGTGATCATGGCGCTTGCAACAGCGCCGAAATATCGGGAACTCATAAAAAACAATAAACATGGTAAATATTCCGTCTTCTAGTTATAATAATTTTAGTGACCATGAAAGTTTAAAATCTTAGACTTGATAGTTGGTGTCAATATCAGATTAGATTAGAATTTTAGCTAACAGTCCCGAAAAGTCCAGAATTCCGTGTCGGGCAAAGTGTTACTGGGATTTGTACCTGGTCGATGGCATTAGAGAGCATTTATTTCATCACCATTGCTCTCAAAAACGGTGAAGGAAAACATCGTGAGGAAACCGGCATGTCCTAGAACCATAAATTCGAAGACATGTGACATCTACCAACCCGCACTGGGCCCGCGTGGTAGATTATAGCCCATTCCCTCTCATAGAGAGGAGGCTTGTGTCCCAGCAGTGGGAACATTTAGGCTGATAATGCTAATGATAAAAAGGATGGCATTAGGCTCGTCCCTTTATACATGAGACTTTAACATAACTAGCGAAATGTTGACGTACTGTTAGGTACAGCTCTGCAGTCAGAACTCCAAACTCAAGGTTTGCCAAAGAGCGATGGAGCGTAGCATTTTAAACATCAAAATCACCGATCGAATACGAAACCCTGCAATACGCTCTAAAACACGCATCGCCGATGTTGGCGATAAGTCTGCGAGGTTAAAATGGGACTGGGCGGGTCACATTTCCAGGATGGGTCAGGACAGATGGGCCAGAATCGTCACACACAGGGTGACTGAAGACTGTCGTCGTCACCGAGGCAGGCCCAAGAAACGCTGGCGTGACGATTTGGACTCGTTCCTGACTGATTGGCCGGAGGAGGCTAAACACCGGGAGAGTTGGAAAAGAATGGGGGAGGCCTTTTCCCAGGAGTGGGACAGAATAGGTTTTAAAAAAAAAAAAATTAATCCTTCGAATTAAAGAAAAACTGATTTTATGTTATTTCCAAAGAAAACCATCAGTAAGACGGTAGACAAAAATATTATCGAGCCGCTTGTAACACAATTTATCAATAAAATATAACACATAGCTCAAATAAGTATCTGTAAGTGCGTGATTCACCTTGACCTTCAAACTTGTTGTGTTTAGAGATATCATTTATATTATAGCTAACGAATACAGTGAAAACCAAGGACATTATATTTTCTATGTCTCATTCTAGTCTCACGCACACACACACACTAAAACAAACATTCGCACATAAGTAGAATGATTAGGTACATTTTTTATTTAATGTAAAAACTTTGATTGTTTGCTTTTTTGTCATAAAATAATTGTGTCATTTTGTTAGTGGAAGACACTGTCTTCTGCAACACAGATTCCAACTACCGCAGGAGTCAGATAATTCCACTTACTTTAAACATTTTTTTTTTTGTGGAAAGTTGTTGTTGATAACTACTGAGCTCCATGCAGCACGCGTAGCATGACCACCGTAGAAACGGGTTTTGTCGACGGAAGAATCGACAAAATGACAGATTTCTTTAGTAGATCTGTCATTTTGTCGATTCTTCCGTCGACAAAACCCGATGCCACGCATGCAGGTGAAGTCGCGGCCAAGGCTACTCACGATTTCGCGAATACTTAAAAGCAAGATATTCTCATTACTTTTTCAATTTTAACATACTGCATGAAGACATACTTTTCAAAAACGTGAAAAGCTCATCGCAATATTTCTTCTTGAATGGCCGTAGCGGATATTTTCTAGAACATTTTCCCAGAAAATGCACCCGTGTTCGGGTTTCTAAAATTCTGTACGAAACGCGTATGAGATATACAATACTGTCATATGCATAGCTATATTCGACTTCATATACAATGTGTAAACGGACCCTTACTCTACGCAATAACTATTGCTGTGAAACGACTTTTTTTTCTCGTTTTTGGGGTGAAAAATAACGGTTTACAGGTAGGACTCAATGTACTGCACTCAAAACAGTGTGCTGATGGATGCATTGAATAGCACAATAGCATAAAGGTATTTAAAGTTATAACATTAAAAGATTGAAAAAAAAACTTGTGTAAAATTTTATAATTTGACGTTCAATATCTCCTTAACTTGAAGCTTCCCAGGTATGATCCAGAACAAAAATTTGATCGCATTTACAGGGAGTACAAATGACATTTAGCTTCGTCAGGGGTCTGTTTACATCTATGAAATTGCTTTATCACCATAAGTTTTTATATAAATACAAAGATTTTCAAAATGATGATCTGGTGAAGGTTGCAGGGATCCGCTGGATGCTAGTCGCACGGGACCGGTCAATGTGGCGACACTGGTGGGAGGCCTATGTCCAGCAGTGGACGTCTTGCGGCTGAAATGATGATGATGATGATGAAAGATTTCCAAAAGTATTTCCATAGTTTATGTCAAAACATCTAATTTTTGAGTTTTTATCATTAAAATCAATGCTATTTTTTTACCGACTTCAAAAAAGGAGGTTTTTGAAATGTTTTTTCATCGATATTTTCGCCTTTTATGGTAGGTAACTTTACTTGGTTAGTTTATGAATTATCTTTCTTGCAAAAACAAAAAAAAGTTTTGTCAATTTGTTTTATGTTATAGTTTGACGTTTGTAACTTCAGTGAAAACTGAATTTATAGGTTATTCTTGATTAGAATGATAGAACAGATTCAAGGCCGACAACACGTTAACAAGGGTTAACGATGTCTGCAGTTTAGGTCTGAAGTTCAAGCTATAAAATGCATAAGGTCAGACAGAATTGGAGTAGCAAATGTCAGATTTCATGGTTTTACTTATTGTTGTGTCTGATGTTTTTGTTATAGAACTACACGCAGTTAGTTGCGGGACTGTTCGACTGCGGGACTGATTGAAATAGATACCGTGGCCCTGGAACACAAAGGGCAAAGAAGGAACATGGATGGGTTTTAGTCAGTACAAGTCTGACACTCCCTTCCGCTCCGCCCAGAGTGGGGGGAGGGCCATTTGATGAATTCTCATCCGAAAAAAAAAAAGGATTTTATTTTATTTTTCACGGATCCTATTCCTTTTTCTAAAACAAAAGTAGGGGGGGTCATTTGATGATTTACCATTACAAAAAAAAAAAAAAGATAGTTGATACTGGAAGGCGACTCCAAAATAATTGGGAAAAGGCTAGACAGGTGATGTTGATGTACTGTTGTGGATGCGACTGAAACTGCATCGTCCCTCTGTCACAACGCTGCCTGCAATATCTAGAATTCTGTAGCAGCCATTTGTTATAGCTGTCCACGACAAATGGTCTGACGCGTCGTCTAAAATAATAGCCAATATCGTTTTAAACAGATAGCTGTTACTATTGTAGTGTTATTTTGTAAAATTCACTTGGGATCTCATTCAAAAGAGCGCACACAATTCGAAAGCGAACTCATTTGTTTTTAACCCCCCACGCAAAAAGAGGGGTGTTATAAGTTTGACCGCAGTGTGTGCGTCTGTCTCTGGTACCGTAGCTCTTAAACCAGTGAACCGATTTGGATGCAGTTATTTTATTTGAAAGCTAGTTTCTTGGCAATGGTTCTAAAATACGTTTTTATCAAAATCAGTGCAGTCATTAACTAGATATGGGGGATGAAAGTGGTGATGAATAATCGAATATTTTCAAATACGTAGGTTATCAAATGAAAGGGCATGATGTGTATATTATAATTTTATTAGACATGTTTTTTCAAAACCTGCTCAGCCATTTTATTGACTTTTCAAATGTTTGTTCGCTTTTCTTTGTTGTGATGGGGGTTTTTTATTTTTTTTATTAATACTTGATGTATTAATAAAAAATAAGTGTGGGTTAACAGGTCATGCAGATGTTGGTTTTTATTTTCTCTTGCAATGGTCAAGTAACTTATTTATTAGTTGTTACTTGTGATTATTATTTTTTCATATATTATTTACATTTTTAAATATTTTTACTAACAAAAATTATATAAAAAACATTTAAAAATATATAAATTCTAGCCTACCAGCATCGGGAACAGGGTTCGAGCTACCGGTAGTCAGGCCTCTAGAGGGAGGAACCTCCTAACAATACGCGCCTTGTTTAGAAGTAGTGCTTATTATTTATTAATAATATCCACCCGACCAAGTTTCACACAGTCTGTGCTTAGGTACAAGCGCGTTAACTATGCCTTTAGTTTTTTTTTCTGTTTAGTTTTTAACCTTTTTATTGTGTAAATATAAGTTTTTTTTTTTTTTTGTTTGTTTTGTGCACTTGTGGTATGTTCCAAATAAATATGTTTTCTTTTTTTCTTTCTTACTACACGATCGGTCACCAGGGATAGATCAGATGCCAGACCAACGGCTTTTGCAGTCTTCATTATTGGGTGGTAACACAAACATCATCACTTATTATTAGGAAATATTTAAGGCGTTTAATTGGTTGAAAGTTGTCTTGTAGGCATTAATAGTCACAACAATACCTATTCTGTGAAACTTTACGTCTAAAATATCACTTTTAGACATATATTTTTTATTTATTATGAATGTACTGATGTGTCCCACTATTACACTGTTGTACTGAGAGCAGCGGTGGCCCAGTGGTGGAGACCCTGACTTACGAGCCGTAAGTCGTGGGTTCGAACCCAACCAGGCGCATTACTTTGTGTAAGTTATTTCATCACCACTGCTCTCAAAAACGGTGAAGGAAAACATCGTGAGGAAACCGGCATGTGTTAGAACCAAAAATTCGAAGACATGTGACATCTACCAACCCGCACTGGGCCCGCGTGGTGGCCTTTAGTATAGCCCATTCCCTCTCATAGAGAGGAGGCTTGCGTCCCAGCAGTGGGAACATTAATTGGCTGATTATGCGTGTAGTGGGACACGCAGGGCAAGGGGGGCCTTTGCCCTGCGTGTCCCACTGCAGGGCAAAGGCCTCCCTTCCCTCTTTCTATTTATCTCTGTCTTTGGCTATTTGGGCCCAATCCTTTTGACAAGAGTCCAGCTCGTCACGCCATCTCCTTCTGGGCCTACCGCGTCGCCGGGTTCTGTTGTTCGGAACCCAATCTATTGCCACAGTTTTGATGAAGCATGCGGCAGATATGCCATGGCAGATATGCCACTGTTAAAATTCACGAACGGTACCAACACAGCTCTTGGCACCATTTATAGATGTTATCAACATTTAAAACAATAGACAGACTGGCATGCTAACAGTGCCAATTTTACTTTTAATCAGTAAAGCTTATCTACTAAGATATAAACAAATAACTTTTACTATTCTATAAAGTTAACTAGTTCACCACACTCAAGTGAGCGCACACAATTTGAAAGCGAACTCATTTGTTTTTAAAGAAAATCATCGCGGATTCACAACGAGACACCGTTCGAATTTCGAACGTGATGTTTAGAGAAAGATAGTAAAATAAATCTCAGAAGGGTTGATCTTGATGGAGTTATTCCCGACTTGAAGATAAGGACAGTATCTCAGAGATGACCTATAGCACATTTCCTTTTGGACAGTTTTACAATTATTGTTTTTATTATTCCATGTTTTGTTTTTGTTTTTGTTGTTGTTGTTGTTTTCCTGCAACTATACCCTACAATTTCGTCAATGGTGTTCTGACATGTCCGCTTTGTGCTCGGAGTTTTGCGGCCAAAGTTGGGTATGCTAGCTGCTTGAGAGAACATGATAGAGCAGCACACCAGAGCTCTCGACAAGCTCCTTAGAAAGCCATCGAATGCAGTCACTGTGGCCGAAATCGGCTAGATGGCATCTTCATCATCATCATTATTCCATGCGGACACTGTCAGTAGCATCCTCGAGTCTGGATTTGTGCCCGGTTGACGGGAATTAGGTTAAACGTATTACATGCGATAATAACAGACGCAGTGGTATATCTTCGAGTCCCTTCCGTTCATCGGTATGAACAATAAGCCGTTGGTTCCCGCTGTCGTTTGTGGATCTTTGACAGTTGTTACAGTTCGTCAGAAGACCTAAAGTCTGACAACTGGTTTTACCAAGGGTTATCCAGTAACAGGGTGTGGAGGTCAGATAAGCAGCAGAATATCACCAAGGCAGCCAACTCCATCATTGATGGGAAAAGGCTAGACGCATGATTATGATGAACTGAGCCAACAGTTAACAAACAGAGCATTTGACCATTATACCAATGTTTCAAACTGCACTAATTGATAATTAAACCAACCTAATTGATTAGTGTGTATAAGTAATTAAGTAAAATCATTAAGGTGAACACTGTTTTAAGCTTTCTCGGTACACAAACAAACTTATACTGTCACTTACGGGATATCTTCGGTGATTGTTAATTATTTTGAGCTCCCGATATTTTGACGCTGTTGCAAGCGCCATGATCGCGTGTTGACTGGAGAATGCGGGTGGATAGAAAATAAATTGTTAAGAGCAGACAAATCTATCTACCCTCTTTCTTTGTCTTTTGCTACGTGCACTACTGGACCTCGACACTAAGTCACGGCAAAACACACTCACAGTATCACCAGGTTTTGTGTAGTCCTTAATACGATGCCAGCTGCTACTTTTAATCTTACTCAAAACTGGATTCCACGAACTTGACAATTTGAAGCCATCCTCTCGACTGAAATTTTTGTGTCAATCACGGAACATATCCCGTATGTAACAGTATAAGTTCATTCAGGCGATTCTCACACGACACGCACGTCCACGCAGTCTTGCGGTGAAGCTGATCTCAGGTGATGGCTTGTATGAAATCGGTTAAAACCACGTACACATACACCGCCACAGCAAGTCGCACAGAAAAGGTTAACAAAAAAAAAAATTACATACAAAACACATTCAGAATTTTGGTGCAGTAGCTAACCGAATTTCTAACAAGAATTTTCTTGCGGCAGCTAACCGAGTCATAAAAAAACCAAACCAGACCAGTTCCTAAAAATCTTTATTCATTGAAAGGACAGTCGTAACAAATTGGTCAACAAATTGGTCCTTACTACAGTCCCTGAGGCGTTCACACAGAGAACATAATTGCATTTTAAAATGCTAACGAGCAACGAGCTGTTACATACTATGTTGATAGTACAGGGTGGTCCGTTGTGATTGGTCAGTTTGGTAATATTTGAAACTATTAAGGGAAGGGGAAGTTATGAACAGAAATTGGATTATTTGCACTAGCAATGTTAGAAGCTATATTACTTAAAGAATTTTTATTTTTGCACCTTTAATCTTATATGAGCCATACCCTAGTTTTTATCCAGTTAATTTTAGAACTATTATAGGACTGTAATTAATATCTACTACTGAACTACCTACCTACTAGAGCAGCGGTGGCCCAGTGGTAGCGGTCCCGACTTACGAGCAGTAAGTCGTGGGTTCCAACCCAGGCAGGCGCATTACTTTATGTAATTTATTTCATCACCACTGCTCTCAAAACGGTGAAGGAAAACATCGTGAGGAAACCGGCATGTCCTAGAACCTAAAATTCGAAGACATGTGACATCTACCAATCCGCACTGGGCCCGCGTGGTGGATTATAGCCCATTCCCTCTCATAGAGAGGTGGCTTGTGTCCCAGCAGTGGGAACATTATAGGCTGCTGCTATATACTATACTGAACTACCCGCACACTTTTTTGTAAAAAATAGTTATTAAAATAAGATTTATTTTTTATTTTATTTTATAATTTAGGTATGCGACATGTTCTAACAAAAATGTGAATTGAACAACCATGCATTATTAAAATGCCAATTTAAATTTTAATATTTATTTTATTGGTCATGTCATCGCGCCTGTTATTATCCCCGAAGTTGGCCGAGGTGTTTCTACATATAAACATCCGCATTTAGTTATGTTTAAGTGCCATGTGAAAGGAGGCCAGCCGATATCCCTATAGATCGGACAGAAATGTAGAATCCGGTCTACAATTGGGAAACTCAACATGAAAAAACTCAATAACAATTTGCTCGTCCTGAAAATCAAACTCAAGAGCCTCTGACTTGGGTTTACACGCCTCCGCGAAATATCTCACAGGCATACTGGTTTCCTCACGACGTTTTCCTTCACCGAAGCAAGTGATAATTATACAATACGCACATGTATCCGAAAAATTAGAGGTACATGCAGTCTTTTTTTTTTTTTTTTTTTTTTTTTTGGATGGGAAGTCATCAAATGACCCCCCCCACTCTGGGCGGAGCGGAAGGGAGTGTCAGACTTGTACTGACTAAAACCCATCCATGTTCCTTCTTTGCCCTTTGTGTTCCAGGGCCACGGTGTCTCTTTCGAACAATCCCGCAGCTCTGGCAGGCATCGGCCCATGCGGACCCCTACTCGGTTGCTGACATCTCTTTGAGGCGCGCGTGGAACACGAACGCGCCGTCGACACGGCCTGTCGTCATAAGACGGCCGGACGGCGAGCTAGCCCATAACTCGCCGTCCACAGGCTCGCGCCTACGGTGGCCGGGAGCCACCACGTGACCCCCGACGCCCAGGGCGTCTCCCGCGGCGGCTGGGACGTGAGGTTCTTTCCCTCTCACGTCCCGCCACCTCCTTCACTAGCATGACTGCTTCACAGAAGGAGGTGACGGCTTCCCATTCCCTCTCGCTCCGGACCATGGCTTGAACCAGGGCCGGACGCGAGAGATCGCCGCCGCCAATCGCCGCTACAAGGACACGGCGGTGCTCCGCCCAAGCGGGGCAGACCTCTACGGTGTGCTCCACCGTGTCCTCCGGGCGATCCTCGCAGTGGAAACACCCGGGCGTTTCCTCCCGCCCGATTCGGTGCAAGAACCTCCCGAAACAAGGTACATGCAGTCTTAGGTCTCGCGTTCGTACCCTAGACATCGTGCGAACTCGAGACTTATAACTTGGCAATTTGATAATCACACCACTAGGCTATAAAAAAAAAAAAAAAATAATAATAATATGTAATTTATTTCAGGTAACCCATAGATAAATACCTTAACCTAAATATACATACTAATAATAGTTTTGTTTGTAAAAGCAACAACTAACAACACAGCTATAACTACTGATAGATAGCTAGTCTCTACTGACCCATCATAACGAATCATCCTGTATACCAGCCACGCTTCGTAGTGCGAAATTGGCTCGCTCAGTTCAAAGGTAGTGATTGTCTAGGGACTTCGGATTCAGTCTGTAATATTGAATTCGGTTCGTTGAACAAGCTTTTGAGCATTTTGTTGCGTCTGTAGCGGTACTACAAAAGTACTACAGCGACATAGTACAAAAATTATTACAGCGCCATCTATGACACAAATTCTAAGACGCACTATTAATGTTATCTTCGACCGTATAAAGGGTGTAAAAAGACCCTTACAGAAGCCGAAAGGCACTTGTTCTCCCCGTTATTGCAATATTTTCTTTGTTCTAGACCATAACTAGGAACCTTTTAGTTACGGAGATATTTGAGGTCAAAGTTCCAATTTTTTCACAAGTTTTTTTTTAAATACTGCTTTTTAAGGTTATATATTTACTTTAATTACCTCAATAACCTGTTTACTATACTAAGCATCCATCAGCACAATGTTTTGAGTGCGTTACATTGAGTTTTAGTTAGTTCAGACCCGAAAACAAATCGTTTCCCAGCAATAATTTTTGCGTGCTTAGTTTGATGTACAGAATGCTTGGTTGATGGCTTCGTGAAGGGTCCGTTTACACCCTGTAGAAAAACACCGTCGGGCAGTAGCCCACCAGACATAACAGCCGGAGGATACTCCCTTTTCTATGGAGTATTGAGGAACTTTATACCCTGTTCTTCATACTCTACCGATTACGGCTCGCTCGTCACAGAAAGGATGCCTGTTTCCTAGCTGTAGAAACATAATCGGCTGATTATGCGGACAACCAGTCTGACCAAGGGTTACCGTGTTACCCAGTACTAGCTGGGTTGTGGAGGTCAGATAGGCAGTCGCTCCATTTAAAATACTAGTATTCGGCTGCATTCAGTTAGATTGGAAGCCGACCGTTTATGCGGATTTATGGTCTAGAAAAGTGGCCATCATTTTTAGAGCGTTTTGTATTTCCAAAACGATTTTGAATAGTCTTGACATCAGATTTTCGATAGCTTGTGTCGAAAGTATTCTGATTTAAAAGAGTGTCCATGGAGTTTCTTGCCCGTTCTTCTCCATAGAGATCTACGTTAGGTAATGGGCAACTACAGTACTTTCACAGTTTTTGTGCTTTGTGACTGGGACTGTAGCTATATTTTACTGTTGCCTTTGTTTCGACAATTCAAAAGTGCCTGTAACTGGCCTACTTGAAATAAATGCTTTAATTTTGATTGATTTTTGATTTCGATCCAATACATTATGGGTTTAAAAAGAGCAACCAAGTAGGAGTCCGCATGGGCCGATGCCTGTCAGGGCTGCGGGACTGTTCGAAAGAGATACCGTGGCCCTGGAACACAAAGGGCAAAGAAGGAACATGGATGGGTTTTAGTCAGTACAAGTCTGACACTTCCTTCCGCTCCGCCAGAGTGGGAGGGGTCATTTGATGATTTACCATCCGGAAAAAAAAAAATAGTCTGTCAGTTGTGACTGGTCATCTCTTGGTTGCCACGACTTATTTGAATTAATTATTTTATTTTTGAATTGTTTTTACTGTGGACACTTTTAACGTACACATCTTGCTACATTGTACTCACATAATGTACATTCTCAACATGAATGATGTAACAAAGTATTCTGATTTAAAAGAGTGTCCATGGAGTTTCTTGCCCGTTCTTCTCCATAGATATCTACGTTAGGGAATGGGTAACTACAGTACTTTCACAGTTTTTATGCCTTGTGACTGGGACTGTAGCTAGTTTTCTCGTTGTCTTTGTTGCGACAATTCAAAAGTGCCTGTAACTGGCCTACTTGAAATAAATGCTTTGATTTTGATTTTGAACGAAGAAAAAAGGCACTCGTTCTCCCCGCCATTCCGATCATTATTTTGCTCTGAACCATACATACCTATTTGATATTAAAAGTGTTAAGTTTTTAAGTAATGTTCTTAATGTTATAACCTTACTTTAAATACTTCCATGACCCCTGAACTATTTAATGCATCCATCAGCACAATGTTTTGCATTACATTGAGTCCGTGATTCACTTGAACCCTGATTTTTCATCCGAAAAAAAAATCGTTTCCCAGCAATGATTTTTGCGTCGAGTTACTTAGTTTGATGTACAGAATGCTTGGTTGATGACATCGTGAAGGGTCCGTTTACAGCTTGTATTTTACTTGTCCCTCATCGTTATCACTATATCACTTTGTCTAGATGCCCTCTGAAGATTTGCGAAAATAGATTGTTTAGAGATAAATTATCCGTTTTCAAGAATCATTAGTCAAGATGAGTAAGGCTCGAGAAGTGTAATTGGAAGATAGGATCACCCTCGATAACAATTCTAAACTTACTTAAAGCTAAATAATTAAGTCCCGTATAATAGGCCTAGACAAGAGCCTATTGCCATCAATAGCGCATAGACCTATACTTCAGTCTGCTACTGAGAGATCTCTTATGAAAAAACGTAGTAATAATTTGCCCGACTTGGGAATTGTATCAGGCGAATTACGGTCAGACGTAAGCCTTTTTTTCCTAGCCTGCTTTGCCAAACTCCTGGGCAGGTGTACCTAATAGAACACCCACATTTCGCCAATTTATTTAAGTCCCATGAAATAACCGGGCACAAATCTAGACTCCGTGGCTGTTACTGAAAAAATCCTGATGGAAAAACCCAATAACACTTTGCCCGACCTGGGAACCGAGCTCATCATTCGCGCTTGCGACCAACGAGGCAGAGTAATCCAACAAAATATCATACTTATAAAATGAATGGCGAAAATTTGAAACTATCTTAAAATACTCCAAATAAACTTTTTGTGTGAAAATATCTCCATAGCAATAAAAACTATAAACTTGAAATCGGCGAAAGTAAGCGATTTCTGGCAATAAAAGCAAATTAACCATCTTAACGACACAAGAAATGTTATAATTGTCAGAAATAAATGACTGAGTTACTTCTTCTTTCTTTATCATGTGGTTAGTGCCTACCCTGGTATCAGAGTTTTATGCCACCTATGAGCCTCTGATTTGCATGCCGCCGAGAAAAATCTCTGAGGATTGGGCTGCGGGACTGTTCGAAAGAGATACCGTGGCCTTGGAACACAAAGGGCAAAGAAGGACCACTGATATGTTTTAGTCAGTGGAAATCTGGTACTCCCTTCCGCTTCGCCCAGAGCGGGGGGGTCATTTGATGATTTCCCATCCGAAAAAAAAGGTATTATCTCATCACGATGTTTTCCTTCACCGAAGCTAGTGATGACTATACAAAACGCACATGAATCCGAAAAATCAGAAGTCCGTGTCTTGGGTTCGAACTCGAGACCTATGACTTGGCAGTCCGACAGTTACACCACTAGGCTGTCACTGCGTTATTAAGCGTCATGTTAACCGCAAATAAATATATTTGTCTTTCTTACTATCTTCACTGTCCGATAAAAGTGCTGATTACGGAAAAGCAATGCGAAAACAAAGACATTAATAATGAATTGCTGCCGGCCGTGTCGAGGGGATCAATTATTCACGTCCCTGCAGCTTTTCTTATTCCTTGGTCGACAAATAAGGAGCTTTGAATAATATGTGGGTAATTATTACGCGATTAAATATTTCTTAAAGCGATAGAGGCTAAATAATAACAGCCGCAAGGGTTTATCGAAAGTTAAGCCATGGTTGCCGAGGTCAGTTAGTAGATGGAGGTCCCTATCCATTACATATTGAGATTGTTCCCTTTGTCTGTCATCATCATCTGCCTAACCTAACCCAGTTAGTTGCGTTGGAAGGCCTTCCACTAGGTGGACCGGTGACCTGGTGAAGGTTGCGGGTATCTGCTGAATGCAAGTCGCACAGGACCGGTCAATGTGGTGACACTTTGGGGAGGCCGATGTCCAGCAGTGGATGTCTTTCGGCTGGAATGAATGAACCCAGTTAGTACTGGGTAGTACGATACATATCGGAATCAGTTCTACCTACCTGGGTTTGTTTCTACCGATCACGTTATCAGATTGAGTTTGCCACGGATCACGGTGAGTTGTATCCACTCATACCTTGATCCGATTTTCTCTAAATATTAATTAATATTTTGCCCACTGATCACGATATCTGTGGCTACAAGAATAAAAAAAATATTTTCGAAACTGATCACGGTGTACAGAGACAAGAAATAAAGTATGGTAAATATTAGTAAATATTTTCATTCTCCACCAAAACATAAATCTAACTCCACATACATCTAAAACATTATGATGTAACAAATCATCCTGTTCTCATTACATCTGAAAGTAGGAACTGTTCAATTTGCAAATTGCATTAACTCATCCGTTGAGAGTAACGTTATTATATCGGACATTCAGCCGGGACGGAACTCAGATGAAATGTGGTCCAGTGGGGGATGGTTATTGAGGATTATTTGCACCGTTTTTGTTTTACATATTCCAGTTCCTCCATTCCATTCATCATTCCAGGCATCGTCATTCCAGTCCGGTACGGTACGGTATTCCATTTCATCGTTCCAGTTAATCCTTTAATATCATGTCTTTTAATCAAATAATTAAAATTGAAACGTCTGTTTGTAAAACAAAGTAACAGCTTTTTACTGAATGCATATGAAAGAACTAGTACAGGGTGTAAGGGACAGCCTTCCACAAACTGACAGGGTATATTCAGCTCCTTATTTTGAATTATATTCCACTGGATTTTTTCTCCGGAATTTTAAATTTAATTTTTTTTTTTTCATTTACTATTCCTCTATTTGAATGTAAACTTACATTCTCTGTACGCAGCATTCCATTTATGTAAATAATACGGCTAAAATAAAAAATCCAACAATGGATGTTAAAATACTCTAACGAACGACGCGTGAAATCAGCTGTTCACTTCCTGCCTAGCTACAGAGTCCATCGAACTGGTCGTCGCGCTTGCCGTTCGCTACGTGCGTTGTGCCACGGTAACGATACGTTGCGTATGAGGAAATCAAACAAATCAAATTTATTGGATTCCTATAACATCCTGACATAATTTCCGATCATCGTAGTATGATTATACTGAATTCATCATCAATTTGTGGAAGCCTGTCCCTTACACCCTGTATAAGGTTCTTATAACAAAAAAAAAATGTTTAATTTTTTGTCTGTTCGTGCGTCTGTTTGTCTGTCTGTTTGTTCCGGCTAATCTCCGAAACGGCTAGACCGATTTTGACGGGACTTTTACTGTCATATAGCTAATGCTATAAATAGTAACTTAAGCTTTTATTTTAGACTAAGGATTAGGATTCCATGCAGAAAAATTGAACCCATGAAAAAATCAAATAGGGAAGTTATATTTTAATTACTTTATTTTTTCATTGTCGATTACTCTTTTACTCTGGACGCTCTTAATGTGCACGTCTTTCTACATTGTTCAAAAATATATGTATAATCTCAACATGAATGATATAACCAAGATTTTGTAACAATATTTTTAATTAAAATAGTGTCCATGGAGTTTCTTGCCCATTCTTCTCCATAGAGGTCTACACTTTGGAATGTGCAACTACAGTACTTTCTCAAGTTATTATGCCTTGTGATTGTGACTGTAGCTTCGCATTTTTTTTGTTTTTTTGATATTCAAAAGTGTTTGTAATGGTCTAATAGAAATAAATGCTTTGAGTTTGATAAATTTATAATAATTACACGCGTATGAAGATTACGGACAACATCTAGTTAACAATATTAGTATGGATTATTCATGACTCCACAGCTCCGAATGTAAAACGCCCCATTGCGCCTATCATCGTTAATTGGGCACTGCTCCAATTCCAGCCTATACCACAGTAGCTATAGTTACAGTGTATATATACTAGTATAGTTAGTTGGTGCTGTCTTCTGGTTTGGTGATATCGTTATTCCATTTGGAGATTTAGTTAAGGAATTCTAATTCTAGTTATTTTAGTAGCAATTTAGATTTGGTTTAGAAAGAAAGAAAGAAAGAAAATACATTTATTTGGCACATGCCACAAGTGCACACAATCATCATCATCATCTGCCTAGCCTTTTCCCAACTATGTTGGGGTCGGCTTCCAGTCTAACCGGATGCAGCTGAATACCAGTATTTTACATGGAGCGACTGCCTATCTGACCTCCACAACCCAGTTAGTACTGGGTAATACGATACCCCTTGGTAAGACTGGTTGTCAGACTTTTTGGGCCACTGACTACCTAACGACTGTCAAAGATCTACAAATGACACCCGGGACGGCTTAACGTGCTTTCCGAGGCACGGAGGAAACTCGGTATGTAATGGGTGGTCACCCATCCACAGACCAACCTAGGCAAGCACGGCTTAACCTAAAGATCGATCCGAGTGGCTGTTATTATTTAGCCATGAGCTCCTCCTCCACAAGTGCACACAATATAAAACAAAAATAATACAAGAAAACAAAATAAAACTTAAAACCAAAACATTAAAAAAAAAATGTAGGTAACACTGTGTGCCTCACGGCTGGGCCAAATAGGACCAGTTCAGCAAAATGCCGAGCAACTAGTGCCCGGCATTTGTTTCTTTTCTTTTGTGGGATTTTGGTTTTTTGCTGAGCATGAGATCCTGGGTTCGATTCTCAAGTCAGGCACAGTGTTATTGGGTTTTTCCATAAATAATGTCTCAGTAGCAGCCATGGAGTTTGGGAGATTATACAAACATAACATCACGCCTGTAATCCCCGAAGGGTTAGGCGGAGGTGTATCTAATAGTACACCGCATTTCACTAGTTATGTTTAATTCCCATGTAATAGGGAGCGAGCCTATTTCCATCAACCAGGCGTGAATCCAGACTCTGGCTACAGCATCATCGTATGGTGTCTACGGAGTCTGGATTTGCGCAATAATTAATAAAATTTTGCCCGACCCGGGAATCGAATCCAGGACCTCATGCTCAGCAGTCGTGCTTGCGACCACTAGATCAACGAGGCAGTAAAATGGTGTTATAATCGCCGAATGTAAATGAGTACAAAAAAACATGGAGTATGTAAGGTTCGGAGCAGGTGGTGTGTAGTTTGTGCGTACCATCCCGGGAAAAAGAGGAGAGTTTGAATGTGTATGCAAAAAGAGCACATTATCAAGCTGTCATTAAACCACAGCAAAATAAGAAGTGTATTTATTATTTATTTATTTATTTATTGGTGTGATTTTTGGTACATTTTACATGAGATCTTAATAATAAATAATTAGTTCCTCAAAAATCTACCTTAAAGGTGTACACTCTTTCACATTATTGGTCATTATTATAAAAAAGAAGAATAATCAACATTTGAAAATAAAATAATTGCAACAAAACACAACATAACTTAAAACAGAAAAAATCAAGCAAATCATTAACAATTGAGTAGTATAAATAATGAATGGAATAAAGAAAATAGTACAATATCAAAATTAAATAGCTCAAATCAAAATGCTTTTTTAAGCCGTAGCTTATTCTGTGCTAATTTTTAACTCGCAATGGAAAGTATGAACGGTGTGTACAATTACATGCTCAGACTACTGTGCTACGCCGTAGCACACTTTTGCTAAAGCGTAGCACACACTTTGCTACGGCGTAGCACGCGATATGCTACGGCGTAGTACACGATATGCTACGGCGTAGCACACGTAGTATTTGCGTGAAAGAGTAACAAACATCTTCACAAACTTAAACATTTACAATAGTAGTAAAATAGGATTGCTCTCGAAATCAGGCCGGATATCCGATTTCCTCTTTATCTATGCAAAGGTATGTCTACTAACAAAACATAATTAACTAAATCATCCCTTTCAGCGTGGGGTCAGAGATAAAGTGGCAAAATGTCAATATTAAGTAGAATTTGTTGAAATTAGGTTTAAACCAATAAACGGGGCGTGTGTCGACAAATACGCTGCCGTTAAACGTAATTCACAAGGTTTGGTTTAAGATATAAACTTGTGTCTGAAAATATTATTAATAATTCTTTCTTTTTCGTGTGGTTAATGTGTAATCGGTTTGCCGCTGTCTAATCAAATTCTCGACAGCTACAAAAATTCCACTACAATGATTTTTGCAATTCTTACTTGACCCAGTCTAACTTGTTTACAAATATATACTGCTGATTCTATCGTAATAGTGTTAACAATTAAGTGCGTAACATAGCATTTATCTACATGTTTAAGACCCTTATGTATTTTGTTCTTATCTTAAAATAATAGAGTTTAAGTAAATTACATTCACATCATAATAAATTTAAAAAAAAAGAAAAGGCTAAGCAGATGATGATTATCAACATTAATCTACATGGTCCTCATATGACATGAGCAATGTCTGGACTTTAAAAGAGACGATGACCTCTGAGTTTGTTTCGGATGTTTCTTCTCAGAGTAGTCAGGTAGGAAACACGGGCCCCATCTAGTTTTATAACATAACATGTTGACATGTAAAAGAGTTTTGTAAACCAATTTACAGAAATAAATCATCATCATTCTCTTGCCCTTATCCCAATTCATTTGGGGTCGGCGCAGCATGTCTTCTTCTTCCATACTTCTCTATTACTCGTCATCTCATCAGACACCTCCTTTCTTGCCATATCATTCTTTACACAGTCCATCCATCGTTTATTTGGTCTTCCTCTACTCATATACCCATCCACATTCAGAACTTTCCTCACAACATTTTCCTCATTCCTCCGCATCACATGCCCATACCAAGACAACCGATTACCACACAACTTTTCAGTCACCGGCGCCACTTTCAAACTTCCTCTTATATACTCATTTCTTATTTTATCCATTCGCGTAACACCACACATCCCCCTTAGCATTCTCATCATATCATCATCATCTCAATCTTATCTTTTTTTTGTTTCATATTTACAGAAATAAATATGAAACAAAAAAAAGAAAATTAAAACCTCGCACTATGAAGAGGGGTGTGACTGCAGTGAATAAACACAAAAAATGGCTCATCTCCTGTCCTGCTCCAACTGTAATTCCACCTGCAATTTGAGGGACCTGTTTGAAGCCACTACCATGGTAGACACAAAGAAGAAGAACTCGCACTGTGTTTTATGGCCCAGTTTTTTAGACCTGTGTTGCAGCAGTAGAAATATTCATCATCGGCTTAGTCTTTTTTCAACTATGTTGGGGTCGGCTTCAAGTCTATCCAGATGCAGCTCAATACCAGTATTTGACATGGAGCGACTGCCTATCTAACCTCCACAACCCAGTTAGTACTGGGTAATACGATACCCCTTGGTAAGACTGGTTGTCAGACTTTCGGGCCACTGGCTACCTGTAACGACTGTCAATGATCTACAAATGACAGCCGGGACCAACGGCCTAACGTGCTTTCCGAGGCACGGAGGAAACTCGGTATGTATTGGGTGGTCACCGATCCACGGACTAACCTAGGCAAGTTCGGCTTAACTTGAAGATCGACTCGAGTGGCTGTTATTACTTAGTCACGCTTTCCTAATATCACTAGTATGGTCTTAATAAAACAACAAGAGGGACTAGACTAGTAACAGTAATTTACAAAGCGTTCCGTATTTCTGCATAGATTTTCAAAAGGATTGTCAAAATAATTTCGTTTAAAGAAAGAAAGAAAGAAGAAAGAAAAATGCCTATACTGTCTTATGCTTAATTAGCTCTTGAATTAAATTTTGGATGCTTCAGATGCAGATGCAACGGTTCCGTAGATGATCATTTTTATTATTCAACCCACAATCTTCGCTGTCCAGATACAATTTGTATGTTATTTCCGATTGCAAACCGCGTGTTGTGGATTTGAACTAAAATTACTGTAAGTACTGTAATCTTAGTAATAGTACTGTGTGTGTGTAGTAGTGTTTTAGTACTTTGAGAAAGTTCTCAAAGTTGGCTTCAAAGAAAAATTTACACAAAACTCTTAAAATAGTGACAAAGCAAAGCAATGGAGTACACCAACCCAAGATTACATGGCTTTAATAAGATTTTCAGCACAATTGACACACAATGTGTAAACGGAGGACACAAGGTGTAAAGGTGTATACGAGTATCGACGGCCAATAAAAAAACGCCACTGGCCCTTATCAGCACATAAAAAAGACAGAATAAAAACATTATCTCATAACTTGCACCTCCCAGCTAATATAGAGAGTACTAAGCGGCGCGACATCTGTCGGTGACGGTCTTAACTAACAAACAACCCGGCGCTGCTTGCCTCGTAAAATACGAGTTTAGAATCTGAGGGAAATTGTGTGGTTATTTTATCTATCTTGTGGGTAAAGTTTGCATTTAAATATTTAAGAGTCATTTCTCTTGACTAGTTCACCTGGAGGTAAGGTGGATTAAAAGATAATAGAAAGCCATCTGCGTCAAGGAGTCACTTATTAACAAGTTCTTTATATTTTTCTAGCTTTTGCCCGCGGCGTCGCTCACGTTTATTTAGAATTTTACAATCAATTGTGTACAGTTGCATGTCAAAAAGAATTTAATTATTTAATTTGTTACTCCTTGTTCGCCCCACGCTACACAATTATGTATTATTTTTCAATGTTTTTGTATTCGTTTTTCTAAAGGAAAAGATGTTTGTATTTTTATTCATGTCATTGTAATTAATTTAATTTATAATGTAGATCCCAAATTACCTTATTTTTATTATTTTTTAAATAATTTTTATTTAGTTTTTAATTCTGATTGTGGACAGTTTATTTTATTAGACATGAAACATTATTGTATTAATTTAATTTTCATATATTATTTTGATGGTAAATTTAGTTAGAACAGTAGTATGTGGTGTGTGTCTCTGATTTTAATTAATTACTAACATTATTTTTAAGTGTACCTACTAACAAAATTATGGATCATTCATTGTCTGAAATAAATGAATTGAATTAAATTAAATTCGGGTTGTATTCTGCTTGTAGTAATCGCAAGCGCATCGATCTTGTATAACATCATTCTTCAATGTATCTTCATAAAATAACATCTGAAAATTATAATTTTTACTAGCTTCGTATAGAGGCCACTAATATGCAGTTCACTGTACTTATTCAGAGAACACGTGTATTACCGAAGCGTATACATGTTCAGGTTTAACTGTACTTATTACCAAGAACCTTTTTTTTTCCGGATGGGAATTCATCAAATGACCCCCCCACTCTGGGCGGAGCGGAAGGGAGTGTCAGACTTGTACTGACTAAAACCCATCCACGTTCCTTCTTTGCCCTTTGTTTTCCAGGGCCACGGTATCTCTTTCGAACAGTCCCGCAGCCCTGGCAGGCATCGGCCCATGCGGACCCCTACTCGGTTGCTGACATTTCTTTAAGGCGTGCGTGGAACACGAACGCGCCGTCGACACGGCCTGTCGTCATAAGACGGCCGGATGGCGAGCTAGCCCATAACTCGCCGTCCACAGGCCCGCGCCTACGGTGGCTGGGAGCCACCACGTGACCCCCGACGCCCAGGGCGTCTCCCGCGGCGGAAATACTTACGGAGTGAATAAGTCAGTGAGACTATGTAAGAAACTTACGGTTGAAGTTCTTGGGAATGAACTCATTCGAAGATATACTATATATCATTTATATCATATATATCTTTTGAACATGCCAAGTAACAATGGTATGTACTTGTACACACAACGAAACATCGGCTAGCTTTGTATACAAAATTATGATGCATCATCATCTGGCTAGCCGTTTCCCAATTAAGTAGGGTCGGCTTCCAGTCTAACCGGATGCAGCTGAATACCAGTATTTTACATGTAACGACTGCCTATCTGACCTGACATGACAGGCGACACTAACGGCTTAACGTGCTTAAACCCGTTATGTAATGGGTGGTCACTCATCCAAAGACCAACCTAGGCTAGCACGTTAAGCTAAAAAGCGATCCGAGCGGCTGTTATTATTTAGCCACGAGCTCTTCTTACATAATTATGATGCCTAAGCAACAAATCGCTTAGGACAACTTTGACCCGCAAAATTTGCTATAGCATTAACTATGGAATTTCTAGGCGGTTCTTCTATATAGGAAAACGCTTACCCGATCCGCGCACGTATACAAGGTGTTAACGGACCCTTCACGAAGCCGTCAACCAAGCATTATGTATATTAAACTAAGTCACTGTACGCAAAAATATTTCTGGTCCACGACTTCATTTTTTTGGGTTGAAAAATCACGGTTTATGGGAGAACTCAGTACATTGTGCTGATGGATGCGTTGTACAGGGGTTATGAAAATATTTAAAGTAAAGTTTAACATAAGACACTTGTATTTAAAAACAAACTTATGAAAACGTTGAAACTTTGACCTCTAATGTCTCCGTAACTAGAAGGTTCCCAGTTTTGGTCCAATAAAAAAATTATTGCAATGACAGGAAGAACAAGTGCCTATCGGCTTCGTTAACGGTCTTTTTACACTCATTATTTTGATATTTCGTAAGTGGCCATGTTGGTTTACGTGCCAGAAAAAATTGAACTACGCACTGACGAATACTAGTGTTGTGTGTTCATCAAGCCATACGTAAGCATTACATACAGTATAGTGCTAATGAAATAGGCCCCCACTTCTCAATTCACTTACTTGACTTAGATATTCCGCAGAATACTCCATTAGGGAGCCTACATGACACTTAGACTTGTGTAATTCAATATTTGCCACCACAGAACACGGAGAAAATGCTAGAGGAGGCATTAGCAACATTTTCCATACCAAAACAAGCGTGTCACAATTGCATCATCTGCCTAGCCTTTTCCTAACTGTCAGGTCGACTCCCAGTCTAACCGGATACAGCTGAATACTAGTATTTTACATGGAGCGACTGCATATCTTACCTCCACAACCCAGTTAGTACTGGGTAATACGATACCCCCAAAATACAACTGGTTGTCATACTTTCGGGTCACTGACTACCTGTAACGACTGTCAAAGATCTACAAATGACAGCCGGGACCAACGGCTTTCCGAGGCACGGATGAAACTCGTTAAGCAATAGTTGGTCACCCAACCTCTCTATACTACATACTACCTAACTACTCTAACAACAGTCATTAACTCGAAAGTAAATGGACATCATAATTTCTATTTTTTTATTTATTTAACAATTTATCATCATCATCATCTGCCTAGCCTTTTCCCAACTATATTGGGGTCGGCTTCCAGTCTAACCGGATGCAGCTGAATACCAGTATTTTACATGGAGCGACTGCCTATCTGACCTCCACAACCTAGTTAATACTGGGTAATACGGTACCCCTTGGAAAGACGGGTTGTCAGACTTTTTGGGCCACTGATTACCTAACGACTGTCAAAGATCTACAAATGACACCCGGGACCAACGGCTTAACGTGCTTTCCGAGGCACGGAGGAAACTCGGTAAGTAATGGGTGGTCACCCATCCACAGACCAACCTAGGCAAGCACGGCTTAACCTAAAGATCGACCCGAGCGGCTGTTATTATTTAGCCACGAGCTCCTCCAAAGCGCGATAAGCGATGATGCGCGTTATTTAACAATTTATGTACACACTAAATACAGGAAAGAAGAAAGGAACAGAAAATAGTACAAAGGTGATGCTTATTTCTAAAGAAATCTCTTCCAGCATACCTGCTTTTTTTTTTTGTTATCGATAACTTTTACGACTGCATAGTTCCGCCAGCTAATTTAACTTGAGCTTTTATGGGGTATAAAAAGCCCCTAACAAAGCTGAAATGCTCTTGTTCTCCCCACCATTGCAATATTTTTTTGTTCTGGACCATAACTGGGCACCTTGGAAAGCAGGTCAAAGTTCCAAATTTTTCACAAGTTTTTTTCAAACAGTAGTTTTTAACTGTTTTGACATGGAAAGAAAAATTCTAGTGCGAGCAGGGTTTGAACCTGCGACCTTCCGATTCAGTACACCGGATGTCTTAACAAATAGTTAAGTTAAGTTAGTTCGATACTTTCTTAAATAGATGGCGCTAACGTCACCGTAAGACGTTATTAATGGAACGAAAATTTCGAGAGCTGTGAGCAGGGTGCGATGGTCTAATTGGTTAAGACATCCAGTGTACTGAATCGGAAGGTCGCAGGTTCAAACCCTGCTCGCACTAGAATTTTTCTTTCCATATCAAAACAGCTATAGTTCCCTACGCAGGGTTTGCTTATAAAAATATTAAAAAGTAGTTTTTTAAGGTTATAACTTTAGTTTAAATACCTCCGTGACTCGTTTCCGATTCAACCCATCCATCAGCACAATGTTTTGAGTGCGTTACATTGAGTTTGACCTTTAAACGTGCTTTTTTACCGCACAAAAAGTCGTTTCTCAGTAATAATTTTTGCGTAAGGTTACTTTGTTCTGCGGGACTGTTCGAAAGAGATACCGTGGCCCTGGAACACAAAGGGCAAAGAAGGAACATGGATGGGTTTTAGTCAGTACAAGTCTGACACTCCCTTCCGCTCCGCTCAGAGTGGAGGTCATTCGATGATTTCCCAACCGAAAAAAAAAAAAAAATTTACTTCGTTAGATTTACAGAATGCTTGGTTGACGGCTTCGTGAAGGGTTCGTTTACACCTTATATAAGGTCCCATTAAAATAGATGGACAAATTTTAACAGAGCGTTCAGCACGTATAACCAAAGATATCCAAGCAAAAAAAAACACTGATTAAAGTGGTTTTATTTTGACGTAAAATCATTGGGTAACCAACATTTTTAGTGTATTTTCGTTAGCAGATTTTTTTTCTTGTCAGTATCTAATGCGTTTTTCTTATTTTTTTTACCATTGTCCTTATTTTGGTGGTCTAAATGATTTCTAAATTTTCTGTATTTCCATCTATTTTAATGGGACCTTATGTAGTACTGTCCGTCTCCAGACGCAGTTATTCCTCACTCTGTGTAACCCACATATTGTTCGGGAGAAGGCAATTAGCATGTTCTACCGTTCTTCGAAGCGTGTCAGAATGTGTGAGAATCGTACATTACATCACGCCTGTGTTTCTCGAAGGGGAAGGCAGGGTGTGAAGTAAACACACATTTCAAGTAGTCTTCTCATTTCTTCTTAATCATGTGTGAATACTCAGAATGTATGGTGAAGTTTAGGTCTTTTTTTTATAAGAAAATTTGTCCACTACATTACCGAGATTTTCTTATTAAAATAAAACTTAAAAAGTTCAAAACTGTTCCGACAGTTGGACCCCGAACAAATCTATAGTAATATTATAAATGCAAAAACTTGGATCGATGGATGTTTGTTACTCATTCACACCAGAACGGCGTAACGGATCTGGATGAAATTTGACATAGATATATATTATATTCTGGAATAGTACATAGGATACTTTTTTTTTCTAACACTTACACATCAAAATTTTCACGCGAACAAAGTCGCGGGCAACAGCTAGTTACTAATAAAATATCGTATTACCTAGTAACTTCATTGAGGAGGTCAGGTAGTCAGTCATTCCATGTAAAATACTGGTATATCAGCTGCATTCAGTTACACTGTAAACTGACAAGAAATAGGCTAGGCAGATAATGATGAATTGGACCACAACACCCCGTCGCCGGCACAACAAAATCCGTATGACAACTTGACCTCGACAACTCAACCCTGACAATTCAAGCCTCCAAAACTCGACCCCTAAAACTCTTGAACTAATCAGTCCAAGAGCAAGCAAAAGGATCTTCGTTAAGACTAAACCTATTGTACACTAGCTGTTGCCGGCGACCTTCGTCCTCGTGATATTATTGTAAAAATATAACTTCATCGCAAATTGTTCTCACAATAAAGCCCGCGCATAGTGTGTATGGCAAGTAGGCTTTCAAAGTTTTCGACGGTATAGCGAATCGTGAGTTCGGTAGGCCGATTATGTTGACCATACATTGCTCTAAGTGCACGAAGTACCCTCTTCGTAGAACGCTGATTTTCGGAAAACAGCTGAATAATTTATAGACGCTGTGCTGGGATGGAAAAACTTAATTCCATGATTAAATCTCAAACTCATCATCATTCTTTTGCCCTTGTCCCAATTCATTTGTTGTCGGCGCAGCATGTCTTCTTCTTCCATACTTCTCTAATACTCATCATCTCATGAGACACGTCCTTTCGTGCCATATCATTCTTCACACAGTCCATCCATCGTTTCTTTGGTGTTCCTCTACTCTTATACCCTTATAAATTGATTAAATCTCAAACAATACTGAACAAAAATACCATGATAGTTTAATACGACTTACGCTTCCTCTGACAAAAAATCCATAGACAAAAAATACCTCTAAATTAATCAACCTTTACTTTCATATGCATCGAGTTAAAAACTGTTGTTTTGCAATTATAAACAGACACGTCATTTTGTTAATTTGTATATAAAATCACGGAAATAAAAGTATTGGAAAACTACCACTGAGGGACTACTGACACCACTCACTCTCTCTCTCTCTCTCTGGCACTACTGACTTACTGAGGGTAGACCGATTTGTCTGCTCATAAACACCCACCCGCAGTAACTTCAGTTTATCCGTGATCATGGTGCTTGCAACAGCGCCGAAATATCGGGAACTCAAAGAAAACAATAAACATGATAAATATCCCGTCTTCTAGTTATAATAACTATTTACAATTTTCAAACATCCTGACATATTAGATGTACGTATGAGTATACTACCCGATAGGCACATGCGTCCATATCTATTACGTATCTTCATCACGCTATAACGAGATTTGCGACTGACAGATACGGGTCGAAGCGTACGGTTGAGTGTGAATTAGCTGTAGAGCCAGTCCAAAACGCCGTCTGTTTTCGATATCAAATGCAAGTGTGAATTTGAAATAGATTTATGTAGTTACAAAGTAGTCTTATTTAGTTAACTTGTTACGATATTAAACACCTATATGAAAAAATGTTCAAAACTTTACTTAGAAGTCATAATTATATTTTTTAACCAACGGTACTATTGCCTTCGCTGTCCGTCCTTCCGTCCGTCTGTCTGTCAGCGGGCTGTATCTCAAGATCCGTAATAGATAGACAGTTGAAACTTTCACAGAATGTGTTTCGGTTGCCGATAACAAAAAAAAAAATAAAAATAACTTAAATATTGAAGAGGGCTTCCCTCTACCAAGATGGTATGGAACCCATGCGCGAGTCTGACACGCACTTGGCTGGTTTTTTTTTACTTCTTTTATCCTTCGTGACAGTTTACTCAAAATATATGTATGAGACTTAACGAAAATTTGCAAGAAAAAGTTCTTTGTCTCGCGTTTGAATAGAAAACAGCAATTGTTCTTAAAAAGTTGGTATTTTGATAGTATTTATTGGTACATTATATTTTTCAATTCACGCGTTGCTTGTTGTAAAAGTACTGGTTGCCTGTTTGACTTTATGCGACAGGTCCTAGTCTGTCAGATTGGCCAAAATCTGTCCTTATCTAATATATTTTTACCTATACTATCAGACAGTCATAGCAGTAACTTTCTTCTGTTTGTCCGTCGTAGTTTAAACAGGATCAGAACTATTATAGCGTTATCACTATAACAAATATATGTGTCGGATCCGGTCATTAGTACGGATATAAAATGAATCGCAAGCGAGCCAGTGGTGACATCACGCGACCTGTTTAAAAGTCTACCCACACCAAAGCGTGCTTCTACAGAGCCCTGAGGTTCAGCTCGAGGTGAGGGCGACAGATAATGTCTGATCACAGTAGAGTTGAGACGTCCTGGAACTGTACCCAATTCGTTGTGCCCCGTGTTATTGTGTTAAGTTGTAATTTCAAGTAATTTGTTAGTTGAATAGAAACAGTGTTTCGCATCCAGTGTATTTTCATTGCACGAAACCCATCGTCTGCCAACATTACATCCTGGATATCAGGATTTATTTCGTTAGGCTTGTACAAGCCTAACGAAATAAATCCTGACATATCCGACATATGGATACTACCCCTATTTGTTTCCGTCTCTATTTGTCCCGGGAATGGTAGGTATCAACACTTTAGAACTCAGACGTAAGTGAGCGCTGTTGATGTACTTCTATCCACTACTTAATAATTAAATAGATGACGCGACTACTCTAGCTCGCTGTTCGTTGTACGCTCCGGACCAAATACATAGGTTGCGGGCCTGTGCCTCACGGGACCTGTTCGAGACTCCCTCTGTGCGTACCTAAACTCCTCGCGCCCACAACCCGTTGAATCTGCTAAATTCCCTGATTGCTCAAGAACCAGATCGACAAAACAGTAAAGACATGTGTAATAAATGATTGCATAACGTTATTTAGTTAATAAAAATAATGTACTTCAAAAAAAGAACATTTCACACCCATGAGCTATACCAAACAAGTAATCTATTATCAGTACGAAAATTATATATTATACACATAGTATTAAAAAAACATAAAACTCTACCCTTAGATCCTAATATATTAACTAGAAGAAGGAAACATAACATTGCTTCCACCACTTTTGTAAGAACAGAATTTGTAAATATTCAGTACGACAAACGCTCATCTTTCATATACAATAAAATAAATAAACGAATGGAATTACATGCTAAACCATATAAAGAATGCAAATCGTTGCTGATTGGGTGGATGAACGGGTTAAGCTACGATGAAGTAGAGAATATTCTACTGGATATAGGGTGAAACCCTTTCCGTAAAAAAAAAAAAAAAACAACCACACACGCACACATACATACATTCACATTTAACACATACACATACACATAACCACACACGCACCCACACATGTACACACACACCAACAGACTAAATGGAAATAATAAATTCATTAACTTTTAACTTTTTTTTTTTTTTCATAATTTTTGTTTAACTTTTGTTTAATAACTTTTCTTTAATAACATGTTACACTGGTGTTAAGATGTAAAGGAGCGGCGCCTCCTGGCACAGGCATCTATATGCTTAAAAGGGGACGCCACCAACTGTATAACGTGTGTATAACGTGTAATATTGAAATAAAAAAATTTTGTATTTTGTATTTGTATTTTTTGTATTTTAATGTTATACGTTGTTGCTGCACGCTTTGGTGCACACTGTAAGTGCAGCAAGTCATCATCATCATCATCTGCCTAGCCTTTTCCCAACTATGTTGGGGTCGGCTTCCAGTCTAACCGGATGCAGCTGAATACCAGTATTTTACATGGAGCGACTGCCTATCTGACCTCCACAACCCAGTTAGTACTGGGTAATACGATACCCCTTGGTAAGACTGGTTGTCAGACTTTTTGGGCCACTGACTACCTATAACGACTGTCAAAGATCTACAAATGACACCCGGGACCAACGGCTTAACGTACTTTCCGAGGCACGGAGGAAACTCGGTATGTAATGGGTGGTCACCCATCCACAGACCAACCTAGGCAAGCGCGGCTTAACCTAAATATCGATCCGAGCGGCTGTTATTACTTAGCCACGAGCAGCAAGCAGCAAGTATCTGTATAAATAAATAACCTATATCGACGCTCTATAGCTTGTGATATGAATACTCCAACGTTCTATAGGTACTCCATGTATATGCCTGGACACGGTTTTTCACTCACATCCGACTGAAGCCTTCAGGCTACACTAATAGACAGTGATTTGAAGCCGATTTTAAGCCTTTTCAGCAATGCTGTAAACATTGGAATCGAAGGAATTCTTTTAGAAACGTGAAAACTAAATAATTATAATGATTGATATTAAATAAATAACGGAGAGTACTTGCACAGACACAACCTCGTTGCCAGGATTATCCACCAGTAACTTGCTTCAAAGTACAGCCTTGTGGAATCAGAAGTGCCATACTATAAGTATAGGCCCGACCCAGTTCTCAATAATGTATAAAAGTATAAATCACATTTTAATGGGATCGACCTATCGTCACTGACAGGATTATTGCTGCCAATGAACCTGACATTGTGGTGATAGATCGATTGAAGCGTCTAATCATCACTAACTTCGAACTTGACACATAATTATTACAGGAAAGAATTTGCTTTAGCAAAACAGTAAACTAGGTTGCAAAACACGTTCGAGGCGCTCTTGTTTATATTCGATATTTATACCTAGTGACTAATGTGCTTAGAAAATAAAAAAGTTCTGAAAGAAATTTTGAATATTTATTTATTTACCTAGTGGTAATAAATGCTACAGACTGCTGATCATGTGATCCTGGCTTCGATTCTTAGGTCGGGCAAACTGTTAATGAGTTATTCCATCAGAAATTCCTCAGTTCTACCTGGAGTTTCGATTCGAGTCCGGCTGATGGCAAAAGGCCTAATGTCTCCTATTAGATGGGACTTTACCGGTGTACCGTAATAACATCTCTGCCAAACCTTTCAGAAATAGAGGCGTGACGATCGCAGTGATCTGAAGTTATTTTCCGGGATCAAAAAAATCTGACCTCTTTAGAAAGCCGTACTTTCAAACCATCTACCATAAAAAGCCTTCCACTCCATTCAAAAGTAAAATATCCATTCCCATGATGACCAAGCAAAAAATGTACCTAATGAAACGTCAGGGGTTCTACAGAGATTTTTGGATCGGCTTGCGATTAGGAAATATTTGTTGATCGGAAAGCTCACCTAAAGCAAGTAAAAAATTCGGCTGTCTTCCGAAATCCTTTAAATGTATTTTTTTTTCTTTGTTTTTTAAACGTTGTCCCACAGTAGGAATTTGCCCTGTATCGGGTAAGGTCATATAGTTGAATTACCCATTGTAATAAATAAATGTTAGTCAGTAGATGTCTATATGTAGTGCACTTGTAAATTTATTAGATAGTATTAAATGTTTTTAATGACTTATTAATTAATCTGTTTATAAAGGGTGTTAATAGACCCTTAACATAACCGAAAAACACTTGTTTTCCCCGTCTTTGCGATCATTTTTTTGTTCTAGACCATACCTGGTAACCTTCTAGTTACGGAGATATTGGGGGTCAAAGTTCCAACTTTTTCACAAGTTTTTTTTAAATACATGTTTTTAATGTAAGATTTTTACTTTACACACCTATACCACAGCGTACACGTACTATTCAATCCATCCATCTATCAGCACAATGTTTTGAGTGCTTTCCATCGAGTCCTACTGTAAAACGTTATTTTTCACCCCAAAAAAAAAGTGGATTCTCAGCAATAATTTTTGCGTAAAGTTACTTAGTTTGATGTACAGAATGCTTGGTTGACGGCTATGTGAAGGGTCTGCTTACAACTTGTATAGTCGTGTAATATTAACTTATTAGTGATTTAAGTTTGTCAAAGTATTGAACTGATTCATTCTTTGTTGGTCACTAATTTGACTACATGTTCCCCACTGAGAGTGGTGGGGCAAATTGCTAGAATTTCGGTTCGTCCGCCATCATCCGCAGTCATTGTGGAACACTGAGTAAAGTAACAAGTATAAATTGTAATGTGATGGAGTAATAAACGTTATTTTGGGATTTCGTAACGCGGTTTATACCTGTCCAATAATCGTGGGTCCGTTTACAAACATTTAAACACACTAACATCCAGACCCGGAATAACAAACTGTTAGCCATACAAATATTTGTTCCGTATGGAATCGAACCCGCGACACGCAGAGCAGCTGCCAATCGCTCAGCCACTGCCGTGCGTGCCGTCCCGATAACTGATAGACAGAAACTCAAAAGCATGACAACCAGTCTTACCAAAGAGTATCGTGTTACCCAGTAGTAATTATGCTGTGAAGATTGAACGTGCAGTGGCTCCATGAAATATAGTTGCATAGCTATAGCTATATTATTATGCGGTTAGATTGGAAACTGACTTCAACATAATAAGGAAAAGGCTCGGATTTTTTTCGGCCCGACGCCATTGATAAGCTTCGTTTGACATCTATCATCATTGAATCATGTTCCTGTCGACTCGGCATAATTTAGACTAAACTGAGCGAATTTTTGCCCAACGTGTAATTGACATAAATTATTTTTGATATTGCCGCCCGATAAATCAAAATAATACGAAACCCTATAGGGTAGAAAGAATAGGGTGTAAAGTTCTTCATCCCCCACAGAAAAGACAGAATACCCCAACCAGACGGGTGTTGTGTCTGTGGGCTACTGCCTGGCATTTGTTGTCGGGTTTTTCTATTTATAGTCTTACTAGGAACCCACCCGGCTTTGCACGGGTGCAATATATACATATAAACCTTCCTCTTGAATCACTCTATCTATTAAAAAAACTGCATCAAAATCCGTTGCGTAGTTTTAAAGGTCTAAGCATACATAGGGACAGACAGACAGCGAGAAGCGACTTTATTTTATACTAAGTAGTAAAGTTTCGGATAACTTTAATAGCGCGATTCAGAATTCTGATGTTAGTTTTTAATTTGTGTAGATAGATGGCGCTGTAGTACTTTTTGTACTATGTTGCTGTAGTACTTATTCTACTGCCCGCTACAACCCGAACACATTTTGTAGCAACCCTGTAGAAACGTAAAAACACCATAATATTTTACTCCGAAGGAAATGGCTGGTATATACGTAACACAAATACTATGACAAAGTGGCTCGACCTTGGTATTTAATGGTAGTTATAAAGCTAATGGGTATAGCAGGTTGTAGACCATTAATTTTCGTCATGTCAACTGGAATTTTAGTGGAGGAATGTAAAAAGAGTCATCGTCTAGGTATAACATTAAACCAACTGCTGATCGAGAAAAAAATATTGCTCGGAAACGATTTTTATTGATACGTTAAGTCGGTCGTCAAGGCTGTCATTTGTAAATCTTTGACAGTCGTTACAGGTAGTCTAGGAGTACCCTATTAATCATTATTAACAGGGTTCATGTAAAATACTGGTATTACCCAGGACTAACTGGGTTGTGGAGGTCAGATAGGCAGTCGCTCCATGTAAAATACTGGTATTCAGCAGCATCCGGTTAGATTGGAAGCCGACCTCAACATAGTTGGGAAAAGGCTAGGCAGATGATGAAACCATTTTTACTGATGGTGACAAAAATCTCTGTTCTCTCTGTTCAGTATCTATGGTCCTGAAGCGGTGTAAAACATTGACATTTTGCAAGCTATCTTTAAATCCCGTGAAAAGGGCAAGCCCTAATATACTGGACACAACAACAATCTAGTAGGTATCAAAATCTAAAGAATTGCAACAGTATTCTAATTTAAAAGAGTGTCCATGGAGTTTCTTGCCCGTTCTTCTCCATGGAGATCTACATTAGGGAATGGGCAACTACAGTACTTTCACAGTTTTTATGCCTTGTGACTGATACTGTAGCTACATTTCATTGTTGTCTTTGTTTCGACAAATCAAATGTGCCTGTAACTGGCATAATTGAAATAAAATGCTTTGATTTTGATTATAAGGTCTATTTAAATCCTTGTTTCTAATCAAAATCTTTTACTTCACATCTTCTAAGCCTACATGGGCACTTGTGAAATGTCAAAAGATAGGTGCACGGTTCGGGTTAGTCGTTTCCTATGGAGAACCGGCAACAAATGTTATTTCCACTTACTGTTACTGTTAGCCTGTTTAATCCCACTACTGGGCAAAGGCCTCTCCCATGACGTCCAAATCTATCGATCCAGGAACAATGTTTGTTAGGGGGTCGCACATGACCCCTCGTCGTTGGTTCACATTGGCCTCATTCACATTTTATTTCCACTTAACAAAACAAATATCAACTTTAGTTCAGTGTCAATTTAGTTGATTGTAGAATGATTACTGAAAAAGGTGAAATTGTAGCGCAAACTGAACTTTGTATGTAAGTGGTAAAGTTATTTTTCAAAAACTCTTACCTACTGGTTTACTTACTTACTACCTTTGCATTAAATTGCTTAGTAACAGTTAATACCAAACACCTTTGGTTATAGTTGAGACAACCGGAGTCTATAATTTACAATGATTACCCAATCGTGTTCCAATTTATAATTATGCAAATCTATAAAAGGTAACTTCAATCATTTGGTTTATTAGAAAGATTTACATAATTGACGTGAATTACAATTTATTTATTATGTACAGACCCTAGCACATCAAGGTACCCGAAACTGACAAACCCAATCAACCTTGAACCTAATGCTTCAGCGACAAAGTTGAAAATCTAAAAATCTATTAATAAAGAAATTTGGCTGGTTGTAGTAGCTTGATGTGCTGACGTCTATACCTATTACCAATATTATAATTTATTATGAAAATTATACCCTATTAGGTATCCAAGGTTTCCCTTATAACCTTTTTAATTTAGGTATTAATGATATTTCATTTTATCTTCAACATAATGACGTTTTGCAGATTTTATAACAGGGCGATTGCGAACAACATAGGTAATTCGTTCAAAACCACTGAAATGCAAAATGTGAAAATATTATTTACCTGAAAATGCTTATTTTTTCTGCAGCCTTGTTACATTTATATAAGCGCCATCTGTTGACCGTATGTGAAACTTATTTAGAACCAACTTTCTCGACGAACAAGTTTGCGTTAGTTCTAGTTTTAGAAGTAAGATGGCAGTATGCAATTGTTATGGTGCTGTGTCTATTTTAATAAATGTTCTCGAAAACGTAACATTCATATACCAATGTTCTCTTTGTCTCCAGGCCTGACCAGTCTTCCTCCGATGGAGGTAGAGAGAAGAACACAAGCAGGCTGAACGGCTTCCTCAACTTGAAGACACCCCTGATCAGCACAAAGACTCTTGGGTAAGTTTAGATTTAATTATTTTATTTTTGAACGACAACAGCGTCTTCAAAATCTGCATTAATTTCTTTTAAAAAATATTACAAAGTAGAGGTACTACTTCTTTCGGTGTAAAATTTGTAGACTCATTGTTGACAAAATATTGAGTCAAAGATGCCTACATTACTGGTAAAATTATGTTCTTGCGTTGAGCGCCATCTAGACTAGAAAAGTGAAACTAACTGTCAAGCGTGGTTTTGAATTTGTTCGGGCAGTAAATCATAGATGGCGTTTCACTGACTGGACTTGAAATCAACTAAACCCAACGCGTCTTTCCGATTTCAATAAAATCACTAGTTTGTAGGAAATGCTATCACTTATTTTGTAAACGATAGCCGATAGATGTTCCAACCGGATATTTTCAAGCTAAAACGAATTGAAGTTTAAAGTTTTTAGTGATGACGTCTGTTTTAGGTAAGATTACCTGCTTTTTATGCTCGTAAATGCAGATTGTCATAACCAAGGTGTTACGTAACTTAAGCCTCGTATAATTTTGATTTCCAGAACTAAAGGTGAATCTACTATTAATGACCGTTATTAGTTCATCCATTTTACCGACTCATTTTCTTAAAAGTATTAAGAAATCTACAGCAAAATAAGCTTTTCAAGCTAAGAAATTGTCTACCTTAAAAATAATACAATTTACGACTGGCGCTCATTTTGGTGAGCCACGCAGCCACGTAAAATATCTCCAACATCACTTTCCTAATTTTTTTACGAAACATCGCACACTACAGGTGCGCCTTTGTGCTGAAAATCATTCCAAAGCTGCCGACGTGGCTGTAATGTGATATTGTCTGTAAAATAATGAAGATTGTATTTAGGTATTTGATACTAATATGGCCTCCTGTTTCATGCCTCAACGTTCAGGGAAGCAATAAGGTAATATCTGTGAGTCTTGTCGCCCTAGTACCACCCTACATGTAAAATAAGTCTTGTGCCCCTAGCACTAAGCCCTGCCTACCTACTCGTAAAATAAACCTCAATTAAAAAATAAACCCGTTTGAAACCCGCACTTTCGACCCCAAACAAGATGTAAATCAAAATTCATGATTCAATCTAATATACGAGCCTGTATTTTGAATAATCAAATGATTGTTTTAAATATTTAAACCTGACAAAATCAGTCAATCAAAGCACGTATCCTCAGGCTGTGTCCTAATCAAAGTGATCGTCGCCCGAACACACGATCTTCACAATGGCAGAGCGGTTTTCCGAAAAAAAAAAAAATGTCATAACCTACAAATGTGACAGCCGTGTATTTGCCCGACATGTTACGCCCACGACCTCAAACGATGCAACTTGCGTCGACTTGGTGCGACACTCGCGTCTGTCACTTGTTTTTGTCAAGTGACTACCATCGCGTCGCAAGTAGCGACCTGTTGGCTTGTGGCATGTTGCAAGCTATTTTTACAAGCTTTTATTTAACTTGCAATGTTTGTATGTATGTTTGTTTGTTTAGGTCAAATCTTGCAACTGACTTTATATTATACATAAACCCTAACCGATTAAGCTGAAATGTTGCATATTATACGTCTAGTTTGGAAGACAATGCATGGTTAATGTCGACATCATTCTAAATTCAATATGACGGGCTAGTTATTTTTATTTTTACCGTGATGTGGGTAGAAGAATACGAAAAAAAATGGCATCACACATTTATTTAAAAGCTTAGGTATATTTTTACTACTGCTTGTTATTTATTTATTTCCCCCCCCCCCCCCCCAGTCGTCAAGCGTTGTCGGTCAAGCGGTGATATCGGTATAAACGAAACGATCACCCATTCGCACAAGTAATTGCTTTAGTTAGGACGCTGGTACAAACGCCATGTTGTGTCGTCATCATTTACTAATTACCTACAACATATAAAATACCCTTAGAAGACCTTTCTCGACCCTCAGGGACTGGACCTCATAAAACTGAAATTGGATACTTATTACCCATTTTATTACATTGTACCCTTTTTTTATTTGACCAGTTCGATTATAAAACGGATTATATTTACCTACATTTGTAAGTTAAAATGTCGTTTGATTTTATGTAAGAAAGATGGAATGCTTCTTGTTTTGCAACTTACTTCTTGCGTCATGTCCCTGCGACAAATAAATATTTTTTCTTTCTTTCTTTCTTTCTTTACTTGCGGTCGATTGCCCACTAAATGACTCTTACAACCTAAACTGAAATACAAAAGTCAAATATGTACTGAATTGACAAATACAACATTAGTTTTAGTATATGCGAAACCTGAAACACGTGTCTAGTATTTTTATGTAAAGAATCTATGAACAAAATTTTAAAAGTGTATCACGAAAAATCACAAAGTTATAAACTTGTTCTGTTACCTGGTTGTCCGCACAAAAATGTGGTCACCACGCGGTGCCGCCGGGCGCCTGCCTGCAGCATCGTGTTGAGCTCATTGATAATAATAATTTGTCAGTAGATACCTAAATTATTGCGGTAGTTACTTAATGTCGCAACTTGTAACTTTTTTTAAATATTTTAAGGACAAAATAAAACATGGTTAAAAAAATATTGGAATCGATTTACTTACTTATTCTGAACAAACTATATTCAGGTTTCGCATATACTAAAAATAATGTTGCATTAGCTGCCTAAAAGTTTAATATCCATCCTGTTACAACTCGTTGCTAGTATGAAAAGATTTGAAGGCGATTGCCACTTATACAGGATGGAAGAGACACCGACGTACAAACGGTTACCACGTATTCAGTACATCATTTTAAACTACCCCGCATAAAAATTATTCATCGGTAATTAAAATTAAAGTAATAACCTTTTCCCAACTATGTTGGGGTCGGCTTCCAGTCTAACCGGATGCAGCTGAATACCAGTATTTTACATGGAGCGACTGCCTATCTGACCTCCACAACCCAGTTAGTACTGGGTAATACGATACCCCTTGGTAAGACTGGTTGTCAGACTTTTTGGGCCACTGACTACCTATAACGACTGTCAAAGATCTACAAATGACACCCGTTACCAACGGCTTAACGTGCTTTCCGAGGCACGGAGGAAACTCGGTATGTAATGGGTGGTCACCCATCCACAGACCAACCTAGGCAAGCGCGGCTTAACCTAAATATCGATCCGAGCGGCTGTTATTACTTAGCCACGAGCTTTCAGTTTAAAAAGAAATACCGAAGAAAAAATATCCTTGGCCTCACACGAGTTGCGCCACAACACGCGACTTTCCATGCAAAGTGTCTGGTCTGCGCCAGACGCCTTTGTATAGTCATCGGTCTCTCTAGCCGTCGCTTAGTTCAACTACAGGACTAATCGTCATGTAGAATTGTACTTGCGGTGCAAGTAGGACGGTGAACCATTGTTTGTGCAAACGGTCTTGAAATCCGATTGAACCTCCACCGACCACTTAAGCTTGCCAAATCTGAAAGCTATATTGACAACTCCAGCTCTCATCCGGATAATTTCATTCCATACCAATTCGAGGGAAGGAAAATTCGATAATAACATAAGCTTAAAAAAAACGACATTTATCCGCACGTTATTAAGAAATGCCCGCATATCGTAACACGCCGTCTATGCGGCATATACGTATAAATATTTCGGTGGAATATGTCAGAGGTACGTGCGACATGGGAGCAGAATTGAGGGTGCGCATGGTTCAGTACTTTTGGGTGAGGGTTTCTTGATAAGCGGTAGCGGGAGCGGTTCAATTTATTTGTTCACAAGTTGGTGCCCGATGAGATTTCCGCAAAATGACAATCTACCATTGATTGGATGTTTTAAATCCTTCCTTATCCTGACTTACGTCATAACAGGAACGCTTGCACAAAATGTCATGTCATGCTTCAAGATCCAGACTATGACTATGACTTATGATCTGTCAGTCATTTAAGATCTTTATGTGGTAGAAGATTCTGAAAATGGTTTTAAAAACTATTTTAGATTGAGTGTTATTGCAATTAGTCGGTACCGTTGAAGTTATTGAAACATTTTTTTTATCTTCTCAATAGAGATATAACAAAAAAAAAAATATTTTATTGTCAGGCATCAAGGCCCATAGGGTGTTAGTATTACATCTTACTTAAAAACTATATTAGTAACATGCAGGAACACTAAAAAAGAAAAAAAAAAGAAAATCTCAGGGAGGTTTAACAAGCTTTGTTGCCAACATGTAGCTTGGTAAACCTATACATTATGGGCCCATCCAGCCTCTCTGCAAAAAACATCAGAAAAAAAAAATGTTTATTTGTTAGAATATGGTACAAATTGATGTTAAAATATTGGTTCCAGCATATTTTGTCATAACAGGGCTACAAAATTTTTATACAAAAACAAATCTTATTATTACTAACCTCGTAATAATATCAATTAATTATATTTAGAAGACAAAAATAGTTTTAAAGACGCTGTACTATCTAGGTATATTTAGTAAAAAAAAATTCTATTAGGCAAGATATTATTCAAGCATTTTTTGCCAGAATTGGCATTTAATACTTACAGCAGGACAGTTTAATATAGGTTAAGAATAGAATAATTGGTACTGTCAAATAAAAACAATATTCTATCTTAAAAATTGCAAGTTTTATCCCTTCAAAATTAAATTTTAACACCGACGGAATGTGCAAAAGTGGCATTTATTTAGGTGGCACCTACTATAAGTGAGAACGTCCATTAGAAACCAAGTTCTATAGTTTTTTTTTTTTGTTTTCGTATGGAAATCATCAAATGACCCCCCACTCTGGGCGGAGCGGAAGGGAGTGTCAGACTTGTACTGACTAAAACCCATCCATGTTCCTTCTTTGCCCTTTGTGATCCAGGGCCACGATATCTCTTTCGAACAGTCCCGCAGCCCTGGCAGGCATCGGCCCATGCGGACCCCTACGTGGTTGCTGACATCTCTTAGAGGCGCGCGTGGAACACGAACGCGCCGTCGACACGGCCTGTCGTCATAAGACAGCTAGACGGCGAGCTAGATTTGGCTAGAATAACATAATTTACAGATATACAGATACTTCATACCCTAGACTAACATATAGGATCATTTCGGACGGTGAGCTAGCCCATAACTCGCCGTCTACAGGCCCGCGAAGTTTTTGCCGTTAAAAAAAAAAAAAAAAAATTTAACACCGACGGAATGTGCTATAGCGGCATTTATTTAAGTGGCGCCTACTAACAGTGAGAACGTTCATTAGAAACCAAATACTCTAGTCTTGACATAAGTTTATGGATTTCTCGGTCTCGCCTCCGCCAATCCCAAGTCCAGGCCTCAACTCAAGGCCAAACAAATAAAAAGCAGAATTTATTTGGAGCCAAACATACTCAGTGATTGACAAGCGAGACCGCGAGATGATTCTATTTTCGCTCAGATTTATGTTATTGCTAGAGGTTTTCCCGCGATTTCGTCTCCGTGGATATCATATTTTGGTATGCAGAATTCGACACACCGTAGGGGTTAGGCACACATCTTTGTAGGGGTTGATCTAGTTCAAAAGAAAAATCTAAACGACTTTTTCTTCTGAATGGATCGAAATGATGGGCCATAAGGAAGATGTATGAAAAAAGATTGCATATAGCTGTGATCAGATGATGATGAAGATTGAGTGAAGTGCCAAAAATAGATCATCATCATCTACTTAGCCTTTTCCCAACTATGTTAGGATCGGCTTCCAGTCTAACCAGATACAGCTGAATATCAGTATTTTACATGGAGCGACTGCCTATCTAACCACCACAACCCAGTCAGCACTGGGTACTTCGATACCCCTTGGTAAGGCTGTTTGTCAGACTTGACATGACACGGTAAAGTTACAAACATACTGACAGAAAATTACACTTTTACTTTTACCGACAATAAGAGTATAGATGACTGTACACAGAAAGAATTCCTGTATTTCATGTTTTCAGTAATATTTTTGGAACCCTTGTTTTATGTTTTATTACATAGTACTATTTGTGTTAGGTTTGTTGACATAATATTGTATTATTTGCAGTAGAAGTCCACATAGTTTACTTAACAGTCAAATGAAGGATAAAACATAAGGAACAGAATTTGTTATTCTCGGGTTCCGTCACTCAAAATAAACGCAGAACCATTCGGTATAAGATTACTCGAGCGTAAAACCACGCATTTGTTACATTCGTTTTTCTCATTGATTAGAGGAAATAGAGCTTCAACTCACTACTTCGATACTGCCTAAGGTCATTGCTCTTTACTATTCAATTCAGAAGGACAATAACATCGTCATTATCTGACTAGCCTTTTGCAAATTATCATAGGGTTGGCTTCTAGTTTAACAGGCTGCAGCGAAATACCAGGATTTTACATGGAGCGACTGTATCTCTGACCTCCACAGCCCAGTTAGTACTGGGTAATATGATACCTCTCGGTAAGACAAGTTGTCAGACTTTCGGATCACTGACTACTTGTAACGACTGTCAAGAATCTACGTTTCCGAGGTACGGAGGAAACCCAGTAAGTTATGATGGTCACCTATCCACAGACCGACCTAGGCAAGTGCGGCTTAACCTTGAAGATCAACCTGTGCGGCTGTTATTATTTATCCACGACATCTTAGTCTGTCTAGACTTAAATTTTCTAAAAGTTAGGTTCTGCGAAGACGCATAGATTAGCTTTTCATTATAGATCTAGGTTCTAAAGTTTAATCCTAGAACTAGATTATGTCATACGCCCTGGATTACATTAACTAAGATTATTGTCAGTGTCTAAGTTATTATATTTATTATATTAAGCTATTTGAGAAGGGTTTGAAGGGATTTGTATTTTCAGGTATTCATACAGAAATTATTTTCTCAATTACTTTTTCATTTTCTTGAGATTTTGTTTGTATGTTTTTAGTACAAGGGTAAATTTTCTTGCGAATATTATTTATGTTTAGCATTAAACACGAATCATGGAAAAACAGCTCATAGTAAAGTATTAACCAGTCAGAATCGCCAGTGGCATCAATTTTTTGGGTTCAGTAGCTGATATATGCCTTATAGATTCGTGATGTCTGTCTGTCTGTCCGTCCGTATATCACAGCCACTTTATTACGAAACTATTAAGACTACACAGTTGAAACTTAATAGTTAGTATTCCGTGAACCACTTTACATTTTTTATACAAAAAAAAAAAAAAAGATTAACGGATCCATTAATGGGGAGCCCCCCCATAAATGGATCTGAAAATCACGCCTTTTTCTCATGGGGGAAGACAAAAACTAGAGAAACCCACCTGTTACGCTCCTGAAATACTCCTTGCTTGTCCACTCCTTGCTTGTTCATACATCTGGTCATACACGCACGCCGGTTGCGAGTACTAGGCACCTGCCCTTTCTGAAGAACCGCACCCATAAGGTCAGTGTGTATCCTTCTAGGGCCTCCCCCACCGACGTTGCATCTATTTTGATTTTTTTCCCAGCCTGCTCTGTCCCACTCCTAGGCGAAGGAGTCCCTTCCACTCCTTCCAATTCTCGCGAACCCGCGCGTCCTCCTTTCAGTTCGGACAGAACTTGTCCAGTTCGTCCGAACCTTCATGGCCTGCCGCGACCCCGCCTCACTGTGTCAGGGCGTCAGTTTCCTGATATTTTAGCCCACAGTCTGTCTGGCATGCGGCAGACATGTCCTGCCCAGTCCTATTTGAGTTGGATAGCCTTCAGAGCGTCAGCTATATTTGTTTTGGAGCGCAGTATTGTCTTTCGAACACGATCCGTTGATTTAACTCCTAGTATACCGCGCTGCATTGCTCGTTGGCATTAAAATAATACCGGGTGTAAGCAGACCCTTCACATATCCGTCAACCAAGCATTCTGTACATCAAACTAAGTAACTTGATGCAAAAATTATTGCTGGGAATCGACTTTTTTTTTTGGGGTGAAAAATCACGTTTTACTGTAGGACACGATGGAAACCACTCATAGCATTGTGCTGATGAATGGATTGAATAGTACGAGGGTCGTGGAGGTGTAAAGTAAAAATATTACATTAAAAAAATGTATTAAAAAAAAAAAACTTGTGAAAAAGTTGGAACTTTGACCCCCAATATCTCTGTAACTAGAAGGTTCCCAGGTATGGTCTAGAACAAAAAAATGATCGCAGTGACGGGGAGAACAAGTGCCTTTCGTTTATGTTAAGGGTCTATTTACATCCTATGTAATTTACTAGCGACCCGCCCCGGCTTCGCACGCGTGCAATATATATATATGTCGGATTTATTAGGATTTATTCCGTTAGGCTTGTACATCATGTGGGCAGACCATGGATTTCGTGCAATGAAAATACACCAAGTGCGATACACTGTTTATAATAAACTAACAAATTAATTGAAATTACAATTTAACACAATAACACGGGGCTCAATGATTCGGCTACAGATCCAGGACGTCTCAACCCCGCTGCGATCACTCTATCTATTACTGAAAACCGAATCAAAATCTGTTGCCTAGTTTTAAAGATCTAAACATACATAGGAACAGACAGCGGGAAGCGACTTTGTTTTATACTATGTAGTGATTCCTATGATATTTTAATCAAAAATCCTTTCTTATTTTAATTAACTGCCTGTAGTCCTTCTAATTAAATTTTCTATCGACTTACAGTCTCCGAAAAACTTAATACCTTATTAAATGTGTCCTACCCTTCTGTAACAAAGATCAAAAAAAGCAAATAATTAACTTGTTCCAGTCTTTTCCAGTTGAGTTAATTAGAAGAACAGGTCTAAGAAGATTAATTACAAGAAAACGGACACGGGGTAAGGCGTTGGTCTCACAGTCGGCGATCAGCGAGGAGCGAGTGGATGGAAAGCGAAGCGACTAGCTAAATGACGATTTTTAACCCACCTATGAAACGTACAAAAGAGTTGTAGGCCCCATGTAAGAACACAGATGCATTAAAAGTGCAGGGGGGTTACCATGACATCTTAAAGCAGGATTAATTACAGTGTGGGAAAGAGACAGAGCTATATAGGTCATCTAGCGCCATCTCTTTTCACACTGGAATTACTCCTGCTGTAAGACGTCATGGTAGGCCACGAGGTCGCACTGGAAACGAAGCTAAGTTCCTTTACCACTAGCACACTTCGCTTCACTGCGATCATCAGGTTCGCCAGCTTGAAAGCTTTTTTTATTAATTTTTTTTTGAAAAAAAACGTTACCCCACTCTAAGAATTTCTCCTGTATCGTGGGTGCATTTACAAACATTTAAACTCACATACACAAACAGCCAGACCCGGAACAACTACCTGTAGATCATACAAATATTTGTTCCGTGCGGGGATCGAACCCGCGACACGCAGCGCAGCAGCCAATCGCTTAGCCACTGCGCCAACCGTGCCGTAGTTCACATTGCTGGCGTAGTTTGGTCTACCAAAGTATGGACAGACGCGGTAGCTACATGTGCAGACGCCAGCACATCAAGATACTATAATTTATATATAAATTTCAAAAATCTACCAGATAAGATAAGATAAGATAAGATGTTTATTTTGCAAATATCGGTATAAACACGGTGACATAAAAATAAGGTACATCCTGTTGACCTAGAATCATGAAATTAGGCAAGAAGCAATGCCTTACAGTACGTGTAAAGGAAAAAAATGTATTGTATTGTATAACGGGCTGGTGTCCGCAACTCCACGTCAAAGCGCGTATTTTGCGTGCGGGAGGGAAATCTATTCGATCCACCCTAACTCCCCGAGAAAGGCCAGCAGCGCCTTGGTGTTGCTGACAATCTCGCGGAGAGTATCTGGGGTACCGAAGTATTTTGCCCTTTTTTTTTTAAAGGAAAAAATCTGAAAACCGTAAATATGTTGTTTAATCCCTACAAGTTTCTACGGAACCCGCGGTGCGCGAGCCCAACTTGCAGATGGCCAGTTTTTTTGTTGCTGGCTCCACTCGCTTCTCGCTAATCGCTTGCGATAGGATTGCTGCCTTAAATAGTCCGCAACAAAATAAAGGGTGTTTTCTACTTTGGCTTGTTTACATTTTGTTTTGAATTTAAACAATTTGTTTTGTTGACTATGCTTATGTTTGTGTTGTTTTGATTATGTAAACAAAAGTCTTATTAATTTCGTGATGGAGCTCGTGGCTAGATAGCAACAGTCGATTGGAAGTTAGGTTATGTTTGCCGATGTTGTCGGTCCGTCGTTTGATAACTACTTATTACACAATTACACATTGAGAGCCGTCAGTCCCGGCTGTCATTTGTGGATATTTGACAGTCGTTACAGGTAGACAGATGTCTGAAGTTCTGATAACTAACCTTAGCAATGGGTTAGAAGCACGGTCAGCCCTTGGTCCCGGCTGTCATTTGTAGATCTTTGACAGTCGTTACAGGTAGACAGATGTCCGAAGTTCTGATAACTAGTCTTAGCAATGGGTTAGAAGCACGGTCAGCCCTTGGTCCCGGCTGTCATTTGTAGATCTTTGACAGTCGTTACAGGTAGACAGATGTCCGAAGTTCTGATAACTAGTCTTAGCAATGGGTTAGAAGCACGGTCAGCCCTTGGTCCCGGCTATCATTTGTAGATCTTTGACAGTCGTTAAAGGTAGTCAGTGGCTCAAAAAGTCTGACAACCAGTCTTACTAAAGGGTATCGTATTACCTAGTACTAACTGAGTTGTGGAGGTCAGATGAATTTGTTTGGCATACTACAACTAAAAAACCCGACTAATGAAAAAGCGCGCTCTAATTAAATTTGGGGTTTACAAAGTAAAATCGACTCCTCCTATTGTTGAAGTCGGTTAAAATATAGCCTATGTTACCCGGGCCATCAAAACGAATCCATTGACATCTTATTTATCGAAATCAGATGAATAGTTTAGGCGCTACGGAGGAACATACGTAAATACAAACATACATCCATAGACTGAAAAAATCATAACCCTTCCTTTTGGCTTCGCCGTCGTCGGGTAACAAATAAATACATCAGCCGCCCCTACGAAGTGTACTTCGTAGGCTGTCCAAATAAGTCATTTTATCTATTTTTCTGGGGCGCGTTTCCCGCATAGCTATATCTTACTTAACTCGTTCCGTATAGAGGTTTACGACTCGGTACGTACTTCAATGACGCGGAATTTGTTACGATGATAGATTTTCGTGTGAATGTGTAGGAAATCTTATCAAATTGTATTTCCGAGGATAAAAAAAAAAAATAAGCAAGCCTCCAAACTTCTAAATATTCATCATCATCATTTCAGCCGAAAAAACGTTCACTGTTGGACATAGCCTCCCCCAAGTATCGCCACATTGACCGGTCCCGTGCTACTCGCATCCAGCGAATCCCTGCAACCTTCACCAGGTCATCGGTCCACCTTGTGGGAGACCTTCAAACGCAACAAAATACTCAATCGCGGTTTATGATTGTTTAGCGTGTTATCACCAGATATCGGAGAGGAAGAGTGCCTAACCTTCAAAGAAGTTCGAATTTTGTGGATAATACCTTTCTATAAAATCCCAGAATGATTTTTTAGTTCAACACCTGCCTAACCTTTTTCCAACTATGTTGGGGTCGGCTTCCAGTCTTACCGGATTCAGCTGAATACCAGTATTTTACATGGATCGACTGCCTGTCTGACCTTCACAACCCAGTTAGCACTGAGTAATACGATACCCCTTGGTAAGACTGGTTCTCAGACGTTTGGGTCACTGAAAACCTGTAACGACTGTCAAAGATCTACAAATGACAGCAGAGACCTAACGGCTTAACGTGCTTTCCGATGTACGGAGGAAACTCGGTAAGTAATAGGTGGTCAGCCATCCACATACCAACTTAGGTAAGCGTGGCTTAACCTGAAGATCGACCCGAGCGGCTGTTATTATTTAGTCACGAGCTTCTCAGAATCAGTAACTTCGAACAGAGTAATTAAACTTAGCCAACTAATAACATACAAAAGCCTTTAAAAGATTACCAAGTCATAGCATGTTCAATAATTCAGTGAAACTCTAAAGGATGTTTTCCACCAAACGGCTCGCATCGTATCGGATCGGAACGAATTTTACAATCTTTAAACAATATTAAATCGTGTATACAGTATTTAAAATCTGTATTACCAAGCCGCGCATAGCAGCTTGACCGCGGGCGTCTTCCCCGACACGCGATCGTTGCCGAAAGTACTATGATGCGACGCGCGATCGGCTCTGTTCGCCTGTCGTCGTATCCCATCGGATCCTTAACACGTCAACATGGTAGAAACTATTTGACTAGGCACAGAAACGAATACGTTCGCAAGCGTACGAAATCGTGCGTTTGCGTGCGTTTGTGCAAGCTGTTAACTTTTTTCTTTTCTTTTTTTTTGTTCCGTCCTGTTGAATTTATAGTTTATTGTTTATTTTTTGTAATTTTGTATTATGCTTGTCATGTCCCTGCGACAAATAAATATTTTTTCTTTCTCTTCTTTCTTTCTTTCAAGCGACGGTACGGGGCCGATCGTATACTTCGAAGACGGCCAGCCGGACGTGACCGGGTATCCGTTCGTATTATTTGCGATACGATGCGATGCGAGCCGTTTGGTGGAAATCATCCTTTAACCCGCTTGAATTTAATACGACATTGAAGAAGGTTCTGTACCCTTGTTACATTTTCAAACATTGGATATTGACTTCCGAACGTTTCTAAATTGTGGTTAAATATTTTTTATAAATACATGAAAGTCTTCTAATATCTTTTGGAATTTCAGTAACGGTGTTCCAATGATAGCGGCTTTGTCTCAGACACCTACGTTTGGGATAAAAATTTAGCAAGCACTTCACTTTATGTATCTACTTTTTAGTTTTGCAGATTAGTGTAAATAACTACCTACGAATGAGCGTTAACAACATTTTTTATTTATAAAACATTAGTTTAAGTATATTTATTTATTTAACACTTCAAGCACAGAAGTACAGAGGCGGACGGGGCGGGGTATATGTGAAACCTGAAACACGTGTCTAGTATTTTTATGTTAAGAATCTATGTACAAAATTTCAAAACTGTGTCATGAAAAATCAAAAAGTTATGGGCTTGTTCTGTTACTTGGTTGTCCGCAAAAACGTGGTCACCATGCGACGAGCCCGCGCGCGCGCCTCCTGCGTCGTCTTGAGCTCATTGATAATAATAATTTGTCAGTAGGTACCTAAATGATTGCGATAGGTACTTAGTGTCGCTCAGTGTCCAACTTGTAACCTTTTTTAAATATTTTTGGGATAAAATTTAACATGGTTTAAACATTATTGGAATCGATTCAGTTACTTATTCTGAACAAACTATATTCATGTTTCTCGCATACTAAATATAATGTTGTACGTATATGTTTTGGTGCTACGGGACCCTTTATGTGCGAGTCTGACTCGCACTTGACCGGTTTTTTTTATCAAAAGATCGTCAAGCAACCGGTAGGTGCTAGAACCTGACTGTGACAACCTGCACTGGTTAGTAGAGGTTGTCGCATTGAACCTGCGTTGTGCTACTTTCTCTTTCTCACAGATGATTGTGTCCCAGCAGTGGGAACGTTATAAGCTGGTTATGTTAGCAACGCACTTTTACCATAAAATTATTGGCTTAGAAAACTCTACTGCCTCGTTGGTCGAGTTGTCGTAAGCGCGACTGCCTGAGCATAAGGTCCTGGGATCAATTCCCGGGTCGGAAAAAGTGTTATTGGGTTTTTCCAGCAAGAATGAATCTGTAGCAGCCTCGGAGTCTGGATTTGTGCCCGGTCGATGTCAATAGACTCGCCCCTCATTACATGGAACTTATACATAAGTCGTGGAGTATTTGAGAGTGGAGACCAACTAAACTCTGAGGGTCGAAAGGTTAGAATCGCGCCACAACGAGTTCCATCTCACCATCTAGAGACCTTCATGAAAGAGGACCTTTGGCCGAAAGGTGTTGTATACCGACGATTCCCAGGACAGTTACGCGACACCACACAGCAAAACACAACGCCAACAACGATTCGTGTGTAGTTATAGTTATAAGGTTTTTTATATGTATCCGTTTATTATTGTATAAGATTATTTTTTATATTTTTATCTATGGGTCTCTATATAACCGATATTGATTGATTGATAACTGGCGAAATTTAGGTGTACTATTAGGTACATCTATGCCTTACCTTTCGAGGATTACCGGCGTGTTGTTATGTTAAAACTCTCATAATATGCATATGGTCAGCATTCGAAGCTTCAGTCAGCTGCAAAATAGCATTCTCGATGCGGTGCCGGACATAACAGCATTTAAACTGTTTACCGACTACGCAGAGCACAGTTCGCTTGCAGTTTCAACAACTTTGAAGCGTTAGCAAAGTTACTATGATTGAAGAGAACTAGAAATTCTGTGCTAGGTATTTAAGCTACCCGTTTTAACAGTAAAATTGCTTTCATTCATTGATGAATCATCATAATTTATTTATTTAACACTTCAAGCACAAAGTACAGAGGCGGACTTAATGCCGTAGGCGTTTTCTACCAGTCAACCTTTCGTCAAGTCATAATCATCTTTTCGAATTGGTTTGACGAATTGATTTTGAATATCGGTTCTTAAACTCAGTTTTTTTCTTGTTTACATTTCATGAAAATAGGAGCTAATGAGGGGCTCGTAGCAAAATAATAAAATCCGCTCGGGTCGACCTTTAGGTTAAGCCGTGCTTTCCTAGGTTGGTCTGTGGATAGGTGACTACCGGACTACCCATTAAATACTGTTTCCTCCGTGAAAGCACGTTAAAGCCGTTGGCTCCCCGGCTGTCATTTGTAGATCTTTGACAGTCGTTACAGGTAAGCAGTGGCTCGAAAAACTGACAACCAGTCTTACCAAAGCAATACCCAGTATTAGCTGGGCTGTGGAGATCACATAGGCAGTCGCTCCATGTAAAATACTAGTATTCAGCTACATCCGGCTAGACTGGAAGCCGGCCCCAAGATAGTTGGGAAGAGGATGCAGATGATAACCGATTTTACGAAATTCCAATCCTTTCAAACATGGCATCCGATGAATTTAACATTAAATTCATGTAGGTCAAGAGTTGCGTTTTCCAGCCAACAGATGGCGTTGTAACGGGTGCATCGCACAAGCGCTGTTTTCAATGAATTATTGAAGAACCTGTGACTTTGTAATCTTATACTATTAGGTTAAAAGAAGTATTTTTGCTGGAAACGAGTGTTTGCTAACACTTTTGTTCTGAAAATAAGAGTTATGTTAAGCTTCTTTGATCTGTTGTTTTTTTCAAAATGGCGGCTTTCTTTATTATTTATTATTATTAACTTACACACACTATCTTTACAGGATGACCCCAATACAATAGTGGTTTGACCCCATTACATGTCTAATTGTAATTACACACCAAATAAAATCAACTTACGGCTAATACTTAAAAAACAAAAATCTTAACACAGAATATTAATATCTAAATATAACTAACACAATTTAACAACACTCTTGCGAATTCACTCAGATTGCACGAAAATATGTCAATTCTCTCATGAACTTCGTTTAGTACACATATTGTGTGGGTGAGGGGTGTTTTTGACAGCTGATTGGTTTTGGCAGCAGGCACGGCCAGCAGTGGCGGTCGCCGCCGCCTCCACACATACCGGTCTGGCACGCACAGCTTCAGCTGACGCAGCACACCCGGGTTTTGAGCTGCTCCACGCAAGAGCTTTAGAGCATATGCCGCAATCGTAAATTCCCGGCGCACTCTGAGTTCGTTATACCCCACCATACCCAGAACAAACAGTGTAGAATACATCAGCGGGTAAAATGGGTACACCCCATGAAGTTCAAAATACAAGTACTGTTCGGCTTCTAGCAACTGATCTGTTAGAAAAATATGTAAGGAGTTGTTTTGTAGAAGCTTGTGGCTAAGTTATTATAACTAGAAGACGGGATATTTACCATGTTTATTGTTTACTAAAACAATAAACATGGAGAATATCCCGTCTTCTAGTTATAATAATGTTAGTGACGATAAAAGTTTAAAATCTTGTGGCTAAGTACTTAGAAGATCGTCTTCTAGGAGTTCAATTCATAGGGCGCTCATTTACGTTGCTGATTTTTGGACGGTGCAGTAAGGGCAGGTAGGTGAAATGCCTGCCAAAGGGTAGTCACCCAAAACATCGCCTCTCGCCAGAGGAGGCACGTGTGTCCCAGCAGTGGGATAGGGTAATTGTTTGAACTTTCGAACAGCCTATGTATGCACACACAACCATCCAGCATGAGGAATGGTGATCTAGATTTTGATTAAAAAACTTATTGATGAAGTATCTATAGGAAAGTTATCTACAATAGTATTATTTCATGAAATCATCATCATCTGCCTAGCCTTTTCCCAACTTCTAGTCCAACCGGATACAGCTGAATACTAGTATTCTACATGAAGCAACTGACTATCTGACCTCCACAACCCAGTTCTGGGTAATACGATACCCCTTGATAAGACTGGTTGACAGACTTTTTGGGCCACTGACTACCTAACGGCTGTCAAAGATCTACAAATGACAGCCGGGACCAACGGCTTTTACTTGCTTTCACGCAGGAAACTCAGTATTTAATGAGAGGTTACCCATCCACAGCCCAACCTAGACAAGCGCGGCTTAACCTAAAGACTGACCCGAGCGGCTGTTATTATTAAGCCACGAGCTTATCTTCCTTAAATACACTGTATTTATAATGAGAGATCATCATCATCATCATCATCATTTCAGCCGAAAGACGTCCATTGCTGGACATAGGCCTCCCCCAAGTGTCGCCACATTGACCGGTCCAATGCGACTCGCATCCAGCGGATCCCTGCAACCTTCACCAGGTCATCGGTCCATCTAGTGGGAGGCCTTCCAACGAAACGTCTTCCGGTTCGCGGTCGCCACTCCAGAACTTTTCGACCCCATCAGCCATCCGTTCTGCGATCAATGTGCCCTGCCCACTGTCACTTAAGTTTGGATATTCTTCGGGCTATGTCGGTAACCTTGGTTCTCTTGCGGATGTCCTCATTTAATTTTTTTAATGAGAGATGAGATGCGCCAAATTATCGTTCGCACAAATCATTTTTGTTCCGAAGTACTAATAGAGGTATCGACTTACAAAGGATCCAATATTTATAAGTGAAATCCGATAAATCTAGGTCATAAATAAAATACTATAAAGGCTATCTACAGGTCAGTGGTTTTATCAGTTTTCCATCGGATGGAGAGGCTTTATTTATTGGTGTTTCTGGCAGAAAGGTGGATAATATTAAAGTCGGTTAAAGTTCTTGTTTCCAATTGATGGCATTACAAGGTACTATGAACAATTATCGACTTTTTCATAATATTCAATAAATTGGTTTCAGAATATTTCAGTCATTACAGGTGTTCAGTGGCACAAAAAGTCTGACAACTAATCTTAAAAAGGTTTATCGTATTAACTAGTACTGACTGGGTTGTGGAGGTCAGATAGGCAGCCGCTCCATGAAAAATACTGGTATTCAGCTGCATCCGGTTAGACTGGAAGCCGACCCTAACATATTTGGGAAAAGGCTAGGCAGATGATGAGTATGGTTTCAGAATGAATAGTATTGAGATCGTCGTAAAGTATAGACCGTCGTACTGCCAAGTCATAGATTTCGAGTTCCCCAAGACACGCTCCTCATTTTTCGGATTCATGTGCGTCACTTGCTTCGGTGATGAAACGTCTGTTAATGATCTACAAATGTCAGCCAGGACCAACGGCTTAATGTGCCTTCCGATGCACGGAAGAAAATCAGTATAAAATATATGGTCAATCATCCACAGACCGACGTACGCAAGCGCGGCTTTACCTGAAGATTTATCTGCGCGGCTGGTATTATTTTAGATGTTTCATTGACAATGGCATGCCAGTTCCTTCTGGGGTGACCCCTCCCGGCGTTGCCACTCACATCTGTCTTACCTTTTGTTAGTCTCCTTTCACTCATACTCTCAACATGAGCAAACCAACTCAGCATACTTTTTTCACACGCTTTTATTAGCTTCATCAGTAACAAAGTAAAACAAAAGAGACAAAATGTTAGAAGTTAAATTTGACCCAATTCCCGGTTACCGATTGAGCTGAAATTTTGCACACATGTTTAGTTTGGATGACAATGCATGGTTAGCTAAGTGATGTCATTCTAAATCCAATATGGCGGACTCCTTATTTATTATGCATTCTCATGCTACGGGTATCAAATGAAAGGGTTTTTTTTAGAAGAATACGAAATATAAAATGACGTCACTTTAAAGCTGGTTTTTTAGTTTTTTTTTAAACTATAATGCAACTGGATGTCTTCCTTGAGAATTGGAAAGAAGTAGCACAGAAGCGTGACCTTTGAAAGGAGGCCTTAGCCCAGCAGTGGGACAGTGTGGGGCTGGCTATAATAATAATTTATAGTCACTCACTACACGTACGATTTATGAAACGATTAAAATTTTAAATGAAATGAAACGATTTCAATCTACGGGTAATACCTATTTGACTGATTAATCAATTCTCTAGGAGTTCTGCTTACCCCTTCAGTAATAAACAGAACACTACAAATTCAACACCGACTATAACTTTACATAATTCATAGTTCTCTCTAAAATTACGTCACGAAACTAACAGATTGAATCGTCATGCAAATTCCAATCTTGGCAGATTGAATTAAAGTTCAAAGTTTGTTGATTGGATTCGTGAATCAGCAACTCTGTGATACACTGTAGTTCTGATTGGTTGAGCGTTTTGTTGAGTCATTATTATGAAAGGGTTCTATTTGGAGACGAGGAAACCAGGTCCCCAGGTACTTAATACTTCTGTTCTGAAGTAATATAAGTAGTACGTACGCAAGCACGACTGTTGAGCATGAGGATCTGAGTTCGATTCCAGGATCGGGCTAAGTGTCATTGGGTTTTTCCAGGAATTTCTCAGTAGCAGCCACGGAGCCTGAATTTGCACCCGGTTGATGGCAATAGGCTCACTCCCTATTACACGGGACTTAAACAATGCTGGTGAAATGTGGGTGTAGTATTAAGTACACGTCTGCCTAACCTTTCGAGGATTACAGGCGTGATGTTATGTTATGTTATGTTAAAGTAATATTACAGTTTCTTAGTTATAAATCGCAGGTAGGTAGAGGTTTATAGACGACTAGCTTCTGCAAGATCACGGTTGGCGCAGTAGCTGAACGACTGGCTGCTACGCTGCGTATCGAGGTTCGATCCTCGTAGCGAATAAATATTTCTATGGTCTACAGATAGTTGTTCCGGGTCTGGCTGTTGGAGTATGTGAGTTTAAATATTTGTAAACGCACAAACGATACATAAGAAATTTCTAATGCGGGGCAACGTTTAACTAACAACAATGTATCTAAAATGTCGGTTGTCTCCAGTTGTAAGACTAGTTCTGATGAAATATATGTATTAGCATAAAAGCATAGCATAATCAGCCTATTAATGTTCCCACTGCTGGGACGCAGGCCTCCTCTCTATGAGAGGGAATGGGCTATAATCCACCACGCGGGCCCAGTGCGGGTTGGTAGATGTCACATGTCTTCGAATATTTGGTTCTAGGACATGCCGGTTTCCTCACGATGTTTTCCTTCACCGTTTGAGAGCAGTGGTGATGAATTAACTTACACAAAGTAATGCGCCTGGCTGGGTTCGAACCCACGACTTACTGCTCGTAAGTTGGGGTCTCCACCACTGGGCCACCGCTGCTGATGAAATATATTGCACAAAGCAAAATCCCTGCGACAGTTCGAACCCAGCAATCACAAAGCAAAATAAATCCAGAATCTACCTCTCCCTACAAATTGTAAGTAAACTAAAGGAGACCGTGTTATTTTTATGACTACGTGTGCTTACCTACTCGCAAACTATTGACAGAATCAATGTTTTCGTTAGGTTAGCGTTGCCCGTCACAAATGTTTTAGTTCAAGTCATTTTGCTATCCTTAGTAGAAAATAGGTTAAGAGTTCACCTTGGATACTACAGGAGTACTGTTTATCTGAGACCGTAATTGAGGTAGGTACACACGGCGACAGATCAAGTTACATATCCAGTATAACATGGTCTCGCTTTGTATACAACATTAGTTTTAGTATATGCGAAACCTGAAACACGTGTCTAGTATTTTATGTAAAGAATCTATGTACAAATTTTCAAAACTGTTACCTAGTTGTCCGCTCAAAATGTGGTCACCACGCAGCGCGCCCGTGCACGTGCCTCCAGCGTCGTATTGATCTCATTGATAATAATAATTTGGCAGTAGGTACCTAAATGATTGCGATAGGTACTTAATGTCAGACAGTTTGACAGAATAAAACATGGGTTAAAAATTATTGAAATCGATTCAGTTACTTATTCTGAACAAACTATATTCAGGTTTCGCATATACTAAAAATAATGTTGTATATTCACAATACAATGAGAGATCGGCATAAACTGGTTTTGCATTCCTTTTTGTTTAGGATGGGAAATCATCAAATGACCCCTCCTGCTCTGGGCGGAGCGGAAGGTGCAGTGTCAGACTTGTACTGACTAAAACCCATCCATGTTCCTTATTTGCCCTTTGTGTTCCAAGGCCGTGGTATCTCTTTCGAACAGTCCCGCAGCCCTGGCAGGCATCGGCCATTGTGGACCCCTCCCTGGTTGCTGACATCTCATTGAGGCGCGCGTGGAACACGAACGTGCCTTCGACACGGCCTGTCATCATAAGACGGCCAGACGGCGAACTAGCCTATTACTCACCGTCCACAGGCCCGCGTGGTTTTGTTTACCTTGATTAGAAATCTCTCATTAGCAGCTCGAAGTCTTCCCAAGTATTTTGATGTCGTCCATATCGCTCCATGTAAAATACTGGTATTTAGCTGCGTCTGGTTAGCCTGGAAGCTGACCAAAACATACTTGGGGACAAGCTAGGCAGACAATGACTGTCATCATCTGCCTAGCCTTTTCCCAACTATGTTGGGGTCGGCTTCCAGTCTAACCGGATGCAGCTGAATACCAGTATTTTACATGGAGCGACTGCCTATCTGACCTCCACAACCCAGTTAGTACTGGGTAATACGATACCCCTTAGTAAGACTGGTTTTCAGACTTTTTGGGCCACTGACTACCTAACGACTGTCAAAGATCTACAAATGACACCCGGGACCAACGGCTTAACGTGCTTTCCGAGGCACGGAGGAAACTCGGTATGTAATGCGTGGTCACCCATCCACGAACCAACTTAGCAAGCGCGGCTTAACCTTAATATCGACCCGAGCTGTCCATTATTATTTAGCCACGAGCTCTTCGTCCACGTCTATATGCGATCATCATTCATCATTTCAGCCGAAAGACGGCCACTGCTGGACATAGGTCTCCCCCAAGTGTCGCCACATTGACCGGTCCCATGCGTCTCGCATCCAGCGGATCCCTGCAACCTTTAATGGGTGGACACCCATCCACAGACCAACCTAGGCAAGCACGGCTTAACCTAAAGATCGATCCGAGCGTCTGTTATTATTTAGCCACGAGCTCAATTACTGTATCGTGTGTAAGTCTTTTAAATCAGAATACTGTCAAGTTGCTATTGACTGAAAAAGCCTATAGACTAAGCCGTCACAAAAATTCAAAAACTAAATCAATTTCTCTTTGCCACAAGTCCTCTGAAATACTTTTAATAGCAAATACATTATCAATACCAAAAATACATCGCCAATTCTGAACTGTCAAAGACATTGTTATGAACAATAATACCTACGTTTGACCTTTGCTTCTCTAGATATTTTTAGAAGCGTTTCACGTAATATTTTTCCTGACTTTCGACCGTATTCTTAGAGTTATGAAATCGTAAACAAGATCTGGACCTCTACAACCCAGTCAGTACTGGGTAATACGATACCCTTTGGTAAGACTGGTTGTCAGATTTTCGGGCCACTGACTACCTGTACCGACTGTCTAAGATCTACATATGACAGCCTGGACCAACGGCTTAACGTGCTTTCCGAGGCACGAAGGAAATTCGGTGTGTAATGAGTAGTCACCCATCCACGAACCAACCTAACAAGCGCGGCTTAAGCTTAATATCGACACGAGCTGGCTTTTATTATTTAGCCACGAGCTCTTCGTCCACGTCTATATGCGATCATCATTCATCATTTCAGCCGAAAGACGTCCACTGCTGGACATAGGCCTCCCCCAAGTGTCGCCACATTGACCGGTCCCGTGCGTCTCGCAGCCAGCGGATCCCTGCAACCTTTACCAGGTCATCGGTCCACCTAGTGGGAGGCCTTCCAACACAACGTCTTCCAGTTCGCGGTCGCCCCTCCAGAACTTTCCGGCCCCATCGGCCAGCCGTTCTGCGAGCATTGTGCCCTGCCCACTGCCTCTTAAGTTTGGCTATTCTTCGGGCTACGTCGGTAACCTTGGTTCTTTGCGGATTTTCTCATTTCTGATTTGATCACGCAAGGAAACTCCGATAAGCGATCATAATAGGTTTATTATGTTTTGCTACGTTTGGCTTTCCAATCCGTCCATCCGTATGTCCCAAGTCCCTTCATCTGAACCCCAGCTATTCGTCTTAGTAATCTCTAAATAGTGACGTCTAAAATAAATGTCTGCTCGTACAATTTGATTCTGTAGTCGCGATAACGAGACCTCCCCGACATGACCAAGTGCTAGTGTTTTATTACTTACTCTCCGGTTTTTAATTGCGAAGTTTCTGGCTACAGAGAATAGTGTAAATAAACAAGATGGATTATACAGCTCAAAGTTGTATTACTTTTATAGCTTTTTTTTTACAAAAAATAGGGGTGTAAACACTGTTATAAGCTTTCGCGGTTTACAACTAAACTTATACTGCCACTTACGGGATATCTTCCGTGATTGTTCGTTATTTTGAGCTCCCAATATTTCGGCACAAAAAAAACAAACAAAAACAACAAACAATCGATAAACGAATAATCACGGAAGATATCCCGTAAGTGACAGTATAAGTTTAATAGGGGTGTACTTTTGTCGTCCCAAAATACCGTATCGCAATGTTTCAGGAATGGTCAAAGATTTTTGTATTGCATATGCAAGCGGTATTTATACTAATTGCAACGTGTTCATGGATATCTCTCATAATCAGCTAGAAAAGAAAGCACTACGAGCGAAGAAAGAAAGAATACACATTATTGTTTATCAGCACAGAGAATAAGGCAGACAGGCATTGAAAAACCCTTTTTTTCGGATGGGAAATCATCAAATGACCCGCTTCGGGTGGAGCGGATTGGAGTGTCAGACTTGTTCTGACTAAAACATTCATGTTCCATCTTAGCCCTCTGTGTTCCAGGGCCGCGGTATCTCTATCGAACAGACCCGCAGCCTCAGCAGGCATCGGCCCTTGTGGATCCCTTCCTATTTGCTGACATCTCTTTGAGGCGCGCGTGGAGAAGCAACGCGCCGTCGACACAACCTGTCGTCATAAGACGGACGGACGGCGAGCTAGCCCATTACTCAACGTCCACAGGCCCGCGCCTGCGGTGACCAGGAGCCACCACGTGGCCCCCGACGCCCGGGGCGTCACCCGCGGCGGCTGGAACGTAAGGTCCTCTCCCTCGCTTGGAGAGAGGCCAGTGCTTGGAGAGAGGCCAGTTCCCGCTTTGTTGGAAGACGGGGAAGCTGGTCCTCATCCGGAAGCCAGGGCGCCCTGCGGACTCTCCATCCGCATACCGGCCCATCGTCTTGCTCGACGAGGTGGGCAAGCTCTTTGAAAGAGTTATTGAAAACCGCCTCACCGGGCACCTTGCGGGGATGGGGCCGGATCTTGCGGAACACCAGTTTGGTTTCCGCAAGGGGCGCTCGACGGTGGACGCCATCATGCGCGTGAGAGCCCTCACGACGGGGGACGCGGTGTCCCGGGGCGGGGTTGTCTTGGCGGTGTCTCTTGACATCGCCAACGCCTTCAACTCCATGCCCTGGAGCTGCATTGCGGAGGCACTCCGGTATCACGGGGTGCCGACCTACCTTCGTCGTGTGGTCGGGGACTACCTGACGGATAGGGCCGTCATCTACCCCAGTCGGAGCGGAGAATGGAACCAGCGAGAGATGTCGTGCGGTGTTCCACAGGGTTCGGTTCTGGGGCCGGCCTTGTGGAACATCGGTTACGACTAGGTGCTGCGCGCCGACCTCCCTACCGGCGTCAGTGTAGTTTGCTACACGAGATGTCGCCGCGCCAATCACTGCTACGAGGACACGGCATTTCTCCGCCGAAGCGGAGCAGACCTCCATGGTGTGCTCCACCGTGTCCTCCGGTCGATCCTCGTAATGGTAACACCCAGGCGTTTCCTCCCGCTCGATTCGGTGCAGGAACCTCCCGAAACAACCGTGTCCGGAGAGGACCTGCGTCTGACGGAATCCGTTGCATTCTTTGCATATTGTTTTTTTTTCCTTATAGAGCTATCATGCAAAATTATTTATTTATTTAAACTTCATGTACAATACTGGTACATAGGCGGACTTAATGCCACAAGGCATTCTCTACCAGTCAACCTTTAGGTAAAATAAGAAAACATTGTGATACTCGTAGGGTACAAAATAAATATTTAAAAAATAACTTCCCGCTTTCGAAAATGTAAATAGGCACTTCTAATGATACTAATACATATATACAAGTAAAATAAACTAATACATATTTTAACAAATACCAAAATAAAAAAAATGTGAATCCCAACAATAACTACTTTGTATGTATGTTTATTTTATATAGGTATAACTTTGTTTTAAGTTCCAATTTAAATTTTCCTGTTTTGTCTTTTCCACACACTGTGTCTACATTTCTAATCCTACTTTCCTCTCGCAGGTCTGCTGGAAGAGATTTCGCATGAAATAAGCAGTACCTTTGTGGTCTTTTATCTTAATGTTATGTCTTGTTGAGTATTTTGTGTGTACATAAATAAACAAATAAATATGACGGCGCGATACATGACATTTGACGTTTGCTGTCGGAATAGGATGGCAGCATGACAGATATCAGCTGTCAGCTGCCATTCTTGCGGAACGTCACACTGGTGGGAGCGGGGCGGCCATATCGGTCACTTTTGAATCGAGGACCGCCAACGCACCACGCGCTCGACGAATCGCTTATTTCCGACGCCATCTTTAACTGTTTCTGATTTGATTTGATAGAGTATCATTATCTGTGCCTAATTAAAGTGTGTTAGAGTAATATTTTGTTAATCTGTAAATTTAAAAAGAAATAAATCATTTGGAGATTTAATTTGTGACTTTGTTCGAGTTTCTGACCCACGTGAAATATGGAAGATTCTGATATAGGCCATCCTGAGTCTATAAATAAATAACTACCATGACTCGACTCGAGTTTATGTCAGTATTTTTGACTTTTCTATCATTCTTTTCGATTATCTTCCCAGATTCGAGTCTGCTCACTATACTTACAAGGCAACCCTCCATCTTAATACCTTGCTTAACTCCTCTACACCACTCACTTTTAATCCAACAAAAATAGAAGAAACCATTTATCCTCAAGTACAACTTACCTAACTATTGCATGTAACGTGAAAGTGCTCCCGACTTAGTTCTTAATCTGCTTGAAGCGACCCCTCAGTGGCGAACTAAAAGACAAATTGGATCGTATTTATATACTTCAAAAGGAATATTTTTGTATGTGTGAGTTTGGGGATAAAAATATCGTCATCCTAACTATTCTTGGTGTCGTTGAAGGTAGTTGGGTTCCAGGATAAAATATACCAGTTCTGCTATTTTTGATGCAATGATTTCCGATGTGCCCCACTGGTGGACAATGACACAATTTTTTTTAAATAATTTTCTCTGTCCACCGTCTGGTGGACAGCGACACAACCTTATATCATTATTCCCCTTAGTCAACACTGTTGTAAAACTCGTGTTACTGTTCACCAGTGGGGCACGAGCAGTTGTGGGACCTGTAACGACTGTCAAAGATCTATAAACGACAGCTAGAAATAACGGCTTAACTTGTTTTCCGAGGCACGGAGGAAACTCAGTATGTAATGGATGGTCACCTATCCACGGATCGACCTTGGCAAACGAGGCTCAACCTGGAGTACGACCCGTGCGGTCATTATTTTTTAATAACAAAATGTTATTTCTCATACTGGGGAAAATTAGGGATGAAAGTCCGCCTATGTACCAATTGTACATAAAGTTTAAATAAATAAATAAATGTTTGCCATATTTACCGGCCATACAGCTTGCTTTTCAATAAACTGCAAACATACCGTAATTCTATTAGTAGGTACGTCAAAAACAGTCGCCATTTTATTTCTTGATGACGTAAGAATACGAAGCTTTTGTCAAAACAAGATTATTGATTGGTCCAATCGCTTGCAGATATGTATTGGTGAAGTAATCGAGGGTTGTAATGAATAACCTGTCAATTGCAGGTTTATTTATATTATTTAGGTTAGACGATAACTTAGTCAATTAAAGATTTGTTGATATTAGGTAATTTTTATGTACATTATTAATTAAAAACTATTAAATAAACTAACAACAAACTGTAAAAGGGCATCGAAAAACTCCTACGCTTCAACGCTATCAGCTGGTAATGTGCCCAAGAGACTGGCGGCGTTGCGTTTTGGCGGGGTAATCCTTAAAGCGCAACTACTTATAAGCGCATCCAACTAAGAGCAACTAAATTATTCCTCGAAGCTCAACCTTTAGTTGTTCTCACAAACTCAAATTAAAAATATTATATGTTTATTCCCCAAAGCGCAACCATGATGAAAAATAGAGAGGGATATGATGGATTCATTAATTTTTTTTCAATTATGGTTGGTTGGTCCACCAGACACAACACCCATCTGGTCGGAGGATCTTCCCTTTTCTATGGTGAAGAACTTTACACCCTGTTCTTCAAAACCCCATTACCACAAAAATGTAGCAAGAAATTGCACACCTAACCAGAATTTCGTTCGTCTCAAAAGCTGTTTTTCGTTTCCGATTAAAATGAAATCTAAATCCTCGTACTGCAAGTAAGGAATTTCAAATACGGAATTGATCAGAAAATTAAAGTGTAGCAACCGGAACTTTTGAAACTCATCCGAGCTTTCCAGTTTCGAAGTCAATAAAAGATGGGAGTTGCTACCTGTTGTAGTTTTTGGGTGAAGAGAACCATGCAAAAGCATACAGTATTTTGGACGGCGCGTTCGTGTTCCAGAGATGTCAGCACACAGGAAGGGGTACGCAAGGGTCGATGCCTGAGTCTCTGAACGGAGATCCGTGGGGGCGCCCTTACAAGATGGTGCGGGACAAACTCCGCACCCGGGCCCCCCCGCTAACGCAGAGTCTCCGGCCTGAGCTCGTGGAGGACGTGGTGAGCGCTCTGTTCCCTTCGCGAGGGGAGCATCCTCCCCCGCCTATGGCTCCGCCGCCGCGTGCGGTGCCGGAAGCGGACCACACCGATGACGATGACGACGTTCCGGAGGTGACTGGGGTAGACCTGAGAGTGGCGGTACGCAGGCTGAAAACCAGAAACACCGCCCCGGGACCCGATGGCTTGCCTGGCAAAGCCTGGGTCCTGGCCTCTGAGGCTCTCGGGCCCCGACTGGAAGGGCTCCTAAGCGCATGCTTGGAGAGAGGCCAGTTTCCGCTTCGTTGGAAGACGGGGAAGCTGGTCCTCATCCGGAAACCAGGGCGCCCTGCGGACTCTCCGTCCGCATACCGGCCCATCGTGCTGCTCGACGAGGTGGGCAAGCTCTTTGAAAGAGTCATTGCCAACCGCCTCGCCGGGCACCTTGCGGGGATGGGGCCGGATCTTGCGGAACACCAGTTTGGTTTCCGCAAGGGGCGCTCGACGGTGGACGCCATCATGCGCGTGAGAGCCCTCACGACGGGGGACGCGGTGTCCCGGGGCGGGGTCGTCTTGGCGGTGTCTCTTGACATCGCCAACGCCTTCAACTCCATGCCCTGGAGCTGTATTAGGGAGGCACTCCGGTATCACCGGGTGCCGACCTACCTTCGTCGTGTGGTCGGGGACTACCTGACGGATAGAGCCGTCGTCTACCCTGGTCGAAGCGGAGAATGGAACCGGCGAGAGATGTCGTGCGGTGTTCCACAGGGATCGGTTCTGGGGCCGGCCTTGTGGAACATCGGTTACGACTGGGTGCTGCGCGCCGACCTCCCTACCGGCGTCAGCGTAGTTTGCTACGCTGACGACACGCTGGTACTGGCACAAGGGAGGTCGCACGAGGCGGCGGCCGAAAACATGACAGGCGGGGTAGCGATAGTCGTGGAGAGGATCCGGCAATTGGGTCTCGAGGTGGCACTGCACAAGTCCGAGGCCATGTGTTTTCATGGGCCTCGGAATGCGCCACCGTCGGGATCCCTACTGACGGCGGGAGGGGTTTCCATCGGCGTCGGGTCGACGTTGAAGTACCTAGGACTCGTCCTCGACAGCCGGTGGAACTTCGTGGAGCACTTCCGACGTTTGGCTCCCAAACTGGAACGGACAGGGGCTGCCTTCAAGCGGCTCTTGCCCAACCTGAGGGGTCCAAACGCCTCCTGCCGGAGGCTATACGCGGGGGTCGTGCGGTCCATGGCTCTTTACGGGGCCCCGGTGTGGGCGCGTTCTTTGAGGCGGCAAGCCGCCCACTACCTGAACGCGCCCCAAAAGGTAATAGCCATAAGGCTAATCCGGGGGTACCGCACGATCTCCGGCGAAGCGGCTAGCCTCCTTGCCGGATTGCCGCCATGGGATCTGGAGGCGATAGTCCTCGCACGCCTGCACGAATGGCGCGCGGAGGCACTACGTCGGGAGGAAACTCCGCTGCCGCGGCAAATTGCCGCTCAGCGGACAGACCTCCGGCGTGATCTCATGGCGACATGGAGAGAGCGACTGTCGCAACCCCGTGCAGGGCACGCCACCATAGTGGCGATAAGTCCCCTCTTTGAGGAGTGGCTAGAGAGGCGCCACGGCGCCCTCACCTACCGCCTGACGCAGGTCCTCACCGGACACGGTTGTTTCGGGAGGTTCCTGCACCGAATCGGGCGGGAGGAAACGCCCGGGTGTTTCCACTGCGAGGATCGTCCGGAGGACACGGTGGAGCACACCGTGGAGGTTTGCCCCGCTTGGGCGGAGCACCGCCGTGTCCTCGTAGCGGCGATTGGCGGCGGCGATCTCTCGCGTCCGGCCTTGGTTCAAGCCATGGTCCGGAGCGAGAGGGAATGGGAAGCCGTCACCTCCTTCTGCGAAGCAGTCATGCTAGTGAAGGAGGTGGCGGGACGTGAGAGGGAAAGAACCTCACGTCCCAGTCGCCGCGGGAGACGCCCTGGGCGTTGGGGGTCACGTGGTGGCTCCCGGCCACCGTAGGCGCGGGCCTGTGGACGGCGAGTTATGGGCTAGCTCGCCGTCCGGCCGTCTTATGACGACAGGCCGTGTCGACGGCGCGTTCGTGTTCCACGTGCGCCTCAAAGAGATGTCAGCAAATAAGTAGGGGTCCGCAAGGACCGATGCCTGCCAGGGCTGCGGGACTACGAAAGAGATACTGTGGCCCTGGAATACAAAGGGCAAAGAAGGAACATGGATGGGTTTTAGTCAGTACAAGTCTGACACTCCCTTCCGCTCCGCCCAGAGTGGGGGGGGTCATTTGATGATTTCCCATCCGAAAAAAAAAAAAAAAAAAAAAGGGTCGATGCCTGCCGGGGCTGTGGGACAGTTCGAAAGAGATACCGCGGCCCTGGAACACAAAGGGCAAAGAAGGAACATGGATGGGTTTTCGTCAGTACAAGTCTGACACTCCCTTCCACTCCGCTCAGAGCGGGAAGAGTCATTTGATGATTTCCCATCAGAAAAAAAAAAATGGTTCCGTTCCTAAATGGCAAAAAAAATTCGTTGGAAGTTTTTTTACGTTCTACAATAGAACCATTATTTTAGATTTTTTCTCCTCTTACTTTAAAAGTTAGAGGCACACAATTTTTATTACTTTAGAAGCAAGTATCTCATCGTCACTAAAATTATTATAACTAGAAGACGGGATATTTACCATGTTTATTGTTTTCTTTGAGTTCCCGATATTATAAACATATCCCGTCTTCTAGTTATAATAAGTATCTCATCATCCATTGACTTAATAAAAAAAGTATTTAACGAAACTCGATATTATTTTTCAAAAGCTGAGCCCTAGTCATGTATGGAGGGACGCCTCTTTATATTTTTTTTTTTCATAATTTCACTTCTTTTTTGTGTAGCGGTTTATACATGGTGTTTGGTTAAACGTGGGCAATACTTTAAGGGCGTGAAGTACTCATAAATATCAGCAACTCTTACTGTGGGGCTAACTATGAAATATGATTTAAAAAATCTGCTGTTGCCTACATTTTTTCGAGTTACGCGACCAATAATGTATAGAGCAGCTGATATTTTTTTCGTAAAAGTAAAAGTCGTTTATTTTCATGAGTACTACAGGCCCCTAAAGTATTGCCCACGTTTAAAAAAACACCCTGTAGAAGACACCAAATATCCAAATTTCAATGTGACCACACATTGAAATTTGGATATTTGGTGTCTTCTTCTGCCAACAGTCTCCGAGTAAAATAACTGTGACATACGGACGGACAGACAGACAAACGGACAGGGCGAATCTATAAGGGTTCCGTTTTACCCATTTGACAAACGGACTCCAAAAACGGTACATTTTTCCTTATCTAATCCCGAATATATTTTACAACATAGCTCACCATTTTGTGAAGACTAAGCCTGAATAAGATATTATATCCAAAATGTTACGGTGAGCATTAAATTATGTATGCCAGCTATATTTACCTTCCTTTCGAATAATTAATGGACGCAGTCATAGATTAGGAGGCGTAGCGGGGTTTATTTAGTACTAGCTTAAGCCCGCGGCTTTGACCGCTTCGAGTTCGGTAATTATCCCATGGGATCGTACTACCGGGATAAAAATGATCCTATATGTTAGTCTAGGGTATGAAGTATCTGTGTATCTGTAAATTATGTTATTCTAGCCAAATTTAGCTCGCCGTCCGGCCGTCGTATGACGACAGGCCGTGTCGACGGCGCGTTCGTATTCCACACGCGCTTCAAAGAAATGTCAGCAAATAAGTAGGTGGGCCGATACCTGCCAGGACTGCGGGACTGTTCGAAAGAAATACCGTGGCCCTGGAACACAAAGGGCAAAGAAGGAACATGGATGGATTTTAGTCAGTACAAGTCTGACACTCCCTTCCGCTCCGCCCAGAGTGGGGGCGTCATTTGATGATTTCCCATCCGAAAAAAAAAAAAAGCTAAATCCAATGTTATAAAAATATGCTGTGATTATCTTTTATCTTGATTAGACCGAGGCCTATCTTTTGAGAGTATTTTACGAATATACGCGAGCTGTAAGTGTGGTCCCCAGATTGTGTAAGGCGTTGACATTTTTCTTTCATCCAAATCCGTTCAGTCGTACTTGCGTGAAAGAGGAACAAACATCCATAAATCCTTACAAATTTTCACATTTATAAGTAAGATTATAGATTGTGGAGAATTTTAAAGGAGCCGAGGAGCTACATAATAACAGCCTTTTTTTTTTTTTTTTTTTTTTTCCGGATGGGAAATCATCAAATGACCCCCCCCACTCTGGGCGGAGCGGAAGGGAGTGTCAGACTTGTACTGACTAAAACCCATCCATGTTCCTTCTTTGCCCTTTGTGTTCCAGGGCCACGGTATCTCTTTCGAACAGTCCCGCAGCCCTGGCAGGCATCGGCCCTTGCGGACCCCTACTTATTTGCTGACATCTCTTTGAGGCGCGCGTGGAACACGAACGCGCCGTCGACACGGCCTGTCGTCATAAGACGGCCGGACGGCGAGCTGGCCCATAACTCGCCGTCCACAGGCCCGCGCCTACGGTGGCCGGGAGCCACCACGTGACCCCCGACGCCCAGGGCGTCTCCCGCGGCGACTGGGACGTGAGGTTCTTTCCCTCTCACGTCCGGCCACCTCCTTCACTAGCATGACTGCTTCGCAGAAGGAGGTGACGGCTTCCCATTCCCTCTCGCTCCGGACCATGGCTTGAACCAAGGCCGGACGCGAGAGATCGCCGCCGCCAATCGCCGCTACGAGGACACGGCGGTGCTCCGCCCAAGCGGGGCAGACCTCCACGGTGTGCTCCACCGTGTCCTCCGGACGATCCTCGCAGTGGAAACACCCGGGCGTTTCCTCCCGCCCGATTCGGTGCAGGAACCTCCCGAAACAACCGTGTCCGGTGAGGACCTGCGTCAGGCGGTAGGTGAGGGCGCCGTGGCGCCTCTCTAGCCACTCCTCAAAGAGGGGACTTATCGCCACTATGGTGGCGTGCCCTGCACGGGGTTGTGACAGTCGCTCTCTCCATGTCGCCATGAGATCACGCCGGAGGTCTGTCCGCTGAGCAGCAATTTGCCGCGGCAGCGGAGTTTCCTCCCGACGTAGTGCCTCCGCGCGCCATTCGTGCAGGCGTGCGAGGACTATCGCCTCCAGATCCCATGGCGGCAATCCGGCAAGGAGGCTAGCCGCTTCGCCGGAGATCGTGCGGTACCCCCGGATTAGCCTTATGGCTATTACTTTTTGGGGCGCGTTCAGGTAGTGGGCGGCTTGCCGCCTCAAAGAACGCGCCCACACCGGGGCCCCGTAAAGGGCCATGGACCGCACGACCCCCGCGTATAGCCTCCGGCAGGAGGCGTTTGGACCCCTCAGGTTGGGCAAGAGCCGCTTGAAGGCAGCCCCTGTCCGTTCCAGTTTGGGAGCCAAACGTCTGAAGTGCTCCACGAAGTTCCACCGGCTGTCGAGAACGAGTCCTAGGTACTTCAACGTCGACCCGACGCCGATGGAAACCCCTCCTGCCGTCAGTAGGGATCCCGACGGTGGCGCATTCCGAAGCCCATGAAAACACATGGCCTCGGACTTGTGCAGTGCCACCTCGAGACCCAATTGCCGGATCCTCTCCACGACTATCGCAACCCCGCGTGTCATGTTTTCGGCCGCCGCCTCGTGCGACCTCCCTTGTGCCAGTACCAGCGTGTCGTCAGCGTAGCAAACTACGCTGACGCCGGTAGGGAGGTCGGCGCGCAGCACCCAGTCGTAACCGATGTTCCACAGGGCCGGTCCCAGAACCGATCCCTGTGGAACACCGCACGACATCTCTCGCCGGTTCCATTCTCCGCTTCGACCAGGGTAGATGACGGCTCTATCCGTCAGGTAGTCCCCGACCACACGACGAAGGTAGGTCGGCACCCGGTGATACCGGAGTGCCTCCCTAATGCAGCTCCAGGGCATGGAGTTGAAGGCGTTGGCGATGTCAAGAGACACCGCCAAGACGACCCCGCCCCGGGACACCGCGTCCCCCGTCGTGAGGGCTCTCACGCGCATGATGGCGTCCACCGTCGAGCGCCCCTTGCGGAAACCAAACTGGTGTTCCGCAAGATCCGGCCCCATCCCCGCAAGGTGCCCGGCGAGGCGGTTGGCAATGACTCTTTCAAAGAGCTTGCCCACCTCGTCGAGCAGCACGATGGGCCGGTATGCGGACGGAGAGTCCGCAGGGCGCCCTGGTTTCCGGATGAGGACCAGCTTCCCCGTCTTCCAACGAAGCGGAAACTGGCCTCTCTCCAAGCATGCGCTTAGGAGCCCTTCCAGTCGGGGCCCGAGAGCCTCAGAGGCCAGGACCCAGGCTTTGCCAGGCAAGCCATCGGGTCCCGGGGCGGTGTTTCTGGTTTTCAGCCTGCGTATCGCCACTCTCAGGTCTACCCCAGTCACCTCCGGAACGTCGTCATCGTCATCGGTGTGGTCCGCTTCCGGCACCGCACGCGGCGGCGGAGCCATAGGCGGGGGAGGATGCTCCCCTCGCGAAGGGAACAAAGCGCTCACCACGTCCTCCACGAGCTCAGGCCGGAGACTCTGCGTCAACGGGGGGGCCCGGGTGCGGAGTTTGTCCCGCACCATCTTGTAAGGGCGCCCCCACGGATCTCCGTTCAGAGACTCCAGCATCTCCTCGCGGGCCAAGTTCTTAGCCCGCCGGACAGCCTCTTGGAGGGCGGTCTTCGCCGCTCTGTACCCCTCGTACAGCTCCGCCTCAATGGCTGCCGCATCCGGAGGGCGGATGCGGAGCCTGCGATGCCTGGCGTACAGGCGCCGCGTGGCAACGCACGCCTTGCGCAGAGACGTCAGCTCTCGCGACCACCAGTACACCTGACGCCGGGCGCTTCCTGGCCGAACTCGGGGCATTGCCACGTCGCAAATGTCGGACATGGCCTCCTGGAACCAACCCGCCTCGTTGTTGATGTCGGCAGGCCTGACTGGTGATGACACCCAGGCCTGCACGATCGAGGCTTCCAGGAGGAGCTCCCGGTCCAGCTGCTTCAGCGCCCATCGCGGACCACTCGGGGCCTGTAGGACCGGCACGCTTGAGGACTGGGTGGAGACGTCGAACCGGATGTACCGGTGGTCGGAATAGGTCTCCACCCCCTCCATGACGCGCCAGTCAACGACACGCGGCGACAGAGCGGGGCTGGCGAACGAGATGTCCACCACCGACTCGCCCCGCATCCGCACGCACGTGGGGACAGAACCCCGATTTAGGACGACCAGGCCTGTCTCCAGAGCCCAGTCCTCCACCATTCTACCCCGCACGTCCGTGTAACGAGAACCCCAAGCCAAGTTCTTGGCATTGAAGTCCCCGAGCACAAGCACGGGGAGGGAATGGCTTCCGATGACGACACTCAACTCCGTGAGGGAGTTGTGGAACTCGGCGAGAGTTCGGCTCGGGGAGAAGTAGACTCCCACTACAACGATCTCCCCGAACCGTGCTGCTACGCACCCCTGACCCTTCCTGACACTCTCAAGGGTTGGGGTACCGGCGGCGACCGACGCAATTATGGTCACTGAGCCGCTAAGGTCCTCCACCCAGTCATCCCTGGGCGGGACAAAGTACGGTTCAGCGACCACGGCGATGTTAATCGACCACTGCGCCACGCTCTGGAGCAACAGATCCTGAGCGCAGGCGCAGTGGTCGATGTTCGCCTGGAGAAGGCGTAATGGGGCCGTTACTGGCACTCCATTTCAGCCCCCTCCCGGGCCCCCTGCGAGGGCCCCGCTGCGGAAGTTGCAGCAGTAGCGGCAGCGGCGGCGACAGTGGCGGCAGCTGCGGTGGTGGCGACGGTGGGGGTTTTGGCGGTGGTGGCGGAGGGCCTTCCCTTGCCCCTGGCCTTGGCGGGAGTACCGCAGGACTTGCTCCCTGCCCGGTGATCGGCCGGCTTGCCAGCTGCCGCACATGCGGCGCAGCGCGGCGCGGCGGAGCAAGCCGCGGCCATGTGACCAGGCTGGCCGCAGCGGAAGCACAGGCCGCTGCGGTCCACCTCCGAAGTGCACCGGACCGACACGTGGTGCCCCACATGGCAGCGGAAGCACCTCAGAGGTCTGGGTTCCAGCAGCTTCACCTGCGCCGAAACCCAGCCCACCAAGAGCCTTCGGCCCTCCACAATGACTTTCGCCGCCGTCACAGGGCAGCTTACCGTTATGGTTCGCATGCCCGACAGGTCCGGACGTAAGGTGCCTGCCTTGACTTGCTCGGCAGGGCACCCACCGGTCCTAGTGACGGCGGCCACCACCTCCTTCTCGGTCACCGAGTCGTCCAGACCCAGTATGCGCAGGTCTGCGCATTTGACGGGCCTGGACACTCTGGCCTCGTCCGCATTTAGGGACGCTCTAAGCTTTTCAGCCAGAGCGTCAGCGGACGAGCCACGGGTTTCGCCAGGGATCTCCAGCACTCGAGCCCCTGTTGCGGTGACTCTAAGCCGGAGGCCCCCGGTGATCCCGAGCTCTCCGAGATCCACCGTCGCTTTCGCCTTAGCGAGCACGTCGCGGTAGGTCACGCCCCTCTTTTCCGCGTCCGGCTGTAGTGTAATCACTACAGCTGCGGTCTTCGGGGCGCTGAGCCTAACCGCGACGCCCCGCTCCTTTTGCCGGCGTTTCTGCTCCTGCCTCCTGGCCTTTTTGGCCGCCCTTCGCTCCCTTGCGTTTTCTCCAGCCACCTGCCACCCGGTCTCGGCCACGGAAGGCTTAGGGGGCGGGGGGGGCGGCGATAGCGGCTGTCTCGCGGCTGGCGCTGGCATATTCGCCACCTTGCCCTTCTTTTGGGCCGCCGCCTTGCCCTGTTTCAGGGCCGCCGCCTTCTTAACCGGAGCCGGTTTCGTCGGGGCCGACATAACCCTGCCGGGGGGCTGGCTGGACGGCCCCGGTGCGGAGGCCGCAGCAGACGCATATGAGGCCGCCCTCAGGCCCGGGGGCGCCTTGTTTGCCGCCAGGGGGGGGCGTAAGACAATGCCCTCCAGGACGGAGAACCGCGCCTGGAAGGCAGCCAGCTCCTGCCGAACCAGATTCAGGACCTGGTTCTCCACCGGCACGTGCTGGCTTGGACGCTTCTGGCCCCCATTTTGGGGCGCCTCGCGAGAGCCGGACTCGCGCAGACTGGCCAGGTCTGCTCGGAGCTTCCTATTCTCCTCTTTGAGAAGCTCCGTGGCGGCTGTCAGTCGAGCGACCTCTGCCCTCAGTTTGGCCACGCCGTCTGGCGGCGGCCCCGCAAATCTAGCCTCCGCTGCCGCCATAATGGAGGCGACCGCAGCAGGTATAGCCCTTTGCCTGGTGGAGGGCTTTTGTTTGAAGGAGACAGCCCTCAGCACTGCCTCCACCTCCTTCGCGAGCCCGGCCTTACGTTCCGCATCAGAGCCGCCATCTGCGCCCGCCTCGTCGCCAGAATAGCCCGAACGGGCCACCTCGTGACCGGCGGCCACCCCCGGGTGGCGCCCCTCCTCGGCAAGCCGCGCCGACCTCTCGGTGGCAGAGAGGCCTCTCCCCTTGCCGCGGATCCCGCCGCGCTTGCTGGTGGGGATCTTGCGAGCCGAAGCCAGCTCCCCATCTGACGACGACTCTCGGTCGCCTACCGGCCTGGACCGCTTGCGTAGGAACTCCCTGTTCCCCGCAGCAGCCCCGGGCCTCCCGCGCTGGGAGCACACTGAACCAGCGCTCACCTCGCTGGATGCGGCGCCGGACTCCGACCCCGCATCCCTCTCCTCCCTTCCTTCGCCGTTATCGGCCGTTTTTTGGGTTTTGTAATCTTCCATACTGTTCCCACGAGTATGGGGGAAATAAATAGTCCATCTGGGCAGTGCCCCCTGTACCCAGATAAGCCATAGCCAGGCCCGGCAGTGGTTCGCACTAGAGACTGATTTTCCAAAGGAACCCGTCAGCCATACATCTCCTCGCGGTGCGCCGCCGCTTGAGATTCGGGGTAACTTTTTATAGAGGTTTTCTACCTCGTGGTCCGGGCGGTTAAGCCAAGACCCTCGGTCCCAATCGAAGCCGCGAGACGTGTTCCACGACACTTCGACGGTGGGATTACGATATCGACGGAGACAGTGAAGGACGCACGTCCTTCACTGTCTGCTCGGAGGCAGGGTAAGTGCACACCGAGCCCGCCCTTGTTCCTCCGCTGTGCCCTCTGCTTTTCAGAGGGTCACGCGGAGCAACGCCCCCTTGGTCCATGAGGGACCCCCCCATGTCAGAATATTAGCCATGGGCAGTAACATTTCCCGAGGAATAAGAATCTCTTCCCATTCCTCGGGGAAGGATACTGCCCACGCCCAGGGTGCACCGGCCCAGCAGCTGCTATTCCCTCCAGACGTATCGAGAGGGACCGGCAGCCATCAGGCACACGAGGAGGAATTCTGACAACGCACCCCATAATAACAGCCTTCAGGCCGTGCTTGCATAGGTTGGCCCGTGGACGGGACCACCCATTACATACCGATTTTCCTCCGTACCTCGGAAAGCACGTTTAGCCGTTGGTATCAGCTGGCATTCGCAGAACTTTGACAGTCGTTACAGATAGTCAGTGGCCTGAAAGTATGACAACCAGTCTGACCAGGGGCTGTCGTATTACCCAGTACTAAATGGGTTGTGGAGGTCAGATAAGCAGTCGCTCTTTGTAAAATACTGGTATAGAGCTGCATTTAGTTAGACTGGAAGCCGAACTCCAGCATGGTTGGGAAGAAGCTAGGCAGTTGAAGATAGGCAGTGAGGATTTCATTGTGACCGGAATCCAACACTTCATCTGTACTTCTGTGACTTTTATTTCAATTGTTTCGAAGAAACAGGCTCTGATCTATTATGCGGTTCCTATGCGGTGAAAATCAAGCCAGGATATCCTGTTTGGAGATCTGAGGACCACGCTGTTAAGTTCCTTTGTTGACAAAAGAATATCCTCCCAGGCGACGAGAGTTGCGTTTGGCGGGCTAAAAAAAACACAAAACCATTTAAATTCTAAATTCAATATCGGTTTAAAAAAAAAGAATATTTATTTATTTTTACCAATATTTTGACACAGTAAACAAAAAATAAATTGATAAAAACCCTTATAGTAAGAAAACTATTTTAAGTTTGGAATTTACACAAAGTTGTTTGAATTATTCATTTAAATAAGTTTTTAATACCAAATCGTTAAAAAATGAGCAGCCATTTTTAACCCGATAACTGTATTTTCAGTTCTTAATATTTGCATAATATTAATTTTAATATTCATTCAATTTCACTTTGATGAGATCATGAATATAAAATACATTTTTGTTTTTATTTTATACTTCCAATTTATTTGTTACTTGGCATTCCTTTCACGGAATTCACTTCAGGAAAGTTGTAACCTGATATCTGGTTTTGTTTCTGGTTGATGGCAATAGGCTCGCCCCTATTACATGGGATTTGAACATAGAAGGCAAAATGTGGGAGTACGATACAGTTCAGCCCAACTCTTTGAAAAATTTACAAGCGGGATGTTAAATGGATAGTATTTTCAGAAGTTTGTTGTGGTCGATTTACATGGAGCGACTGTCTATACCTGCCTGTTCCTTGATAAAACTGGCTGTCACCTCTTGGGCATCTGACTACTTTCAAAGACAGAAAACAACAGCTAGGACTTGTCACATAACTGGACTAATCAATCCTACTCTTTTTATTTGGGGTCGGCGCATCATGTTTTATTCCATACCTCTCAATTACTCGTCAGTTTGCCAGACATCTCTTTTCTAGCCATATCATCGTTCATCATAATTATAACTGGACTAATAATGAAACAAAAGACGAATAACGCCGGGAGGTGACACCCTACACACACACTGACACACATACACTGACCTTATTGGTGAGGTTCTTCAGCAAGATCAGGTGCGTAGTACTCGCAACTGGCGTGCGTGTATGACCAGATGTATGAACGTTGACGAGGCAAAAGGAGTATGTGAGGATCGGTCTGTGATTCCTGCTTACCCCCATGAAAAAAGTCGTGAGTTTATGTATGTGTTCTTACACATCGAAATAAAAAATATATTTACCTAAAAAGTCGTTTCAAATTCATAGTTATTCCCACGAATAACAGAATAAGCTCAGTTTATTTTGTAATCCAATTACAAACTTAACATTAATGAAACAAAGCATTGTTTTCAGTCTATTTCATGGAATAATAAAAGCTAAGGTAGTTTGTCCGCAATTTCGATTCGGGACACGTTCTATTTATTTAACTAGGTAATCCTGGATGACCGTATGGCTGTGTGAATCGAGCTGTTACTTTAGGTAACGATGGTTTTAAAGCTGTGCCAGTTTCATCATCTGCCTAGCCTTTTCCCAACCATATTGGGGTCGGCTTCCAGTCTAACCGGATGCAGCTGAATACCAGTATTTTACATGGAGCGACTGCCTGTCTGACCTCCACAACCCAGTTAGTACTGGGTAATACAATACCCCTTGGTAAGACTGGTTGTCAGACTTTTTGAGCCACTGACTAGCTAACGACTGTCAAAGATCTACAAATGACAGCCGGGACCAACGGCTTAACGTGCTTTCCGAGGCACGGAGGAAACTCGGTATCTAATGGGCGGTCACCCATCCACAGACCAACCTAGGCAAGCACAGCTTAACCTAAAGATCGACCCGAGCGGCTGTTATTATTTAGCCACGAGCTCCTCATAAAGCTGTGCCAGTTTATGGGGATAAAATGGCCGAGTATGTGTTTTAAATACTGTTAGAATTAATCATCTCACTGTTGACCTTCTTCTTGCCCTGACTTAAAATTCTTCAAATCATCATCATCTGCCTAGCCTTTTCCCAACTATGTTAAAATTATTATTATTATTACTTAAAATTCTTAAAATAAGGGGTATAAAAATACCATTAATGAAGCCGAAAGGTACTTGTTCTCCCCGTCATTGCAATATTTTTGATGTATTTGTATGTGTTACGGCTAAAAGCCGAAGTGCGACTACACCTAGATTTAGTCGGCTAAACCTAGGTGCAGCCAGTTAAACTTTTATTTATTCAACTTATCTTCGGTTTGAACAAGCAACCAATTTGGATGTAGCGCTCGCTGGCCGCTGCCGCGGAATTGCTCGCTGCGCTCGCTCGGCTCGCGCGCGTTTAGTCACAGTTCTAACCTCACCTAATCCATTTGGTCGGTGTGTCCTAGCAATAAAAAGGATACACAATTGTTACCGGTCGCATCTAGGTTTAGCCGGCTAGAACTAGGTGTAACCTTACTTCGGGCTTTTAGCTGTAACATTTATGCATTGAATAGTATTATTATATATATTTTTGGTTTTAACTTTACCTAACTTAAAAAAAAGTTGTGTGTATGTTGGAACTGTGACTTCCAATATCTCCGTAACCAGAAAGTTCCCAGGTATGATCCAGAACAAAAAAAATATCGCAATGACGGGGAGAACCAGTGCCTTTCGGCTTTGTTAAGTGATCTTTTACATTATAGGTACTTTCTTTGTAAGCTACATAGAAAATCTATTTTGAAATATCTTTAAAGAAGCCGTTAAAAAAAAAAAAAAAAAATTTGAAACCCTCAATTTATGTTGAAAACAGCACACAGAATATTTTTTCCGTTCACAGCAAATTGAAGCAAGATGGATGCCAGTGTCGAAGCAATCTGATGCTAGTATAGTTGTTTATTTACTGCCAAACTTCACTGTATTGCAAGCTATAAATTGTGTGATAGTTTTAAAAAGAGATTTTTTAAGACCTGGTCGTGTTAGGTTTAGATGGGTCGATTGGCTTGCAGCCAGTACTCAGGTAAATAAAATTATTAATTTAGAAAAATTCTTCCATGAAAATGACCAAAAGCATAATTGGCGTAAAAAGTTCGCTGTTAAGACGCAGGCTTTCTGTTGGAGATTTTAATTAATAATATTGCAACACCAACATTAAAATGTAAATGATTATATAAACTGTGGCTGAGAGCAGCGGTGGCCCAGTGGTGGAGACCCCGACTTACGAGCACTAAGTCGTGGGTACGAACCCAGCCAGGCGCATTACTTTGTGTAAGTTATTTCATCACCACTGCTCTCAAAACGGTGAAGGAAAACATCGTGAGGAAACCGGCATGTCCTAGAACCTAAAATTCGAAGACATGTGACATCTACCAACCCGCACTGGGCCCGCGTGGTGGATTATAGCCCATTCCCTCTCATATAGAGGCGGCCTGCGTCCCAGCAGTGGGAACATTAATAGGCTAATTATTATGCTATGCTATGCTTATCTTTAAACTGTGGCAACACTCTTCCTTCCATCTGCGACACTAGTCCAATACAGACGTGAATTTATGCTCGGTTGATGGCAATAGGCTCGCCCCCTATTACATGGGACTTAAACATAACTGGCTAAATGTGGGCTTGCCTAACCCTTCGAGGATTACAGGCATGATGTTATATGTTTTTTTTTTAAATCTTAAAAGGAGTCTAATCTTTGTTTTAAAAACCAATTCTGTTATTTTAAATAGGTACTATTTTCTATAGTCAAATAAAAGGATAAAGACTACCAACAAAATCCCTAGTATTTCAATTTATCTAGTCTGGGTGACAATTTGTCGTAAACTCTAGCGGTTAAAGGGTTAACACTGACGAATTACTTCTAAACAGAAGTAGTTTTGGGTGTGTAGGGTTAAAATATATTTATTTATTTATTTATTTAAACTTCATCTACAATAGTGGTACATAGGCGGACTTAATGCCACAAGGCATTCTCTACCAGTCAACCTTTGGGTTAAATAAGAAAACATTGTGATAGGGTACAAAATAAATGTATAAAAATAACTAAAATATCTAGGTGGGGCTAAAATATTAGCTCAGACGTAACAGCCCCGACTTACCAGCCGTGGGTAGCTAGACCAGTCAGGCAAATTCTTTGATTTGTGTGATATATTTCATCACCATGAGAGCAGCGGTGACCTAGTGGCCGGCCCCGATTTACGAGCAGTAAGTCATGGGTTCAAACCCAGGCAGGCGCATTAATTTGTGTAATTTCTTTCATCATCTCTGCTCTCAAAACGGTGAAGAAAAACATTGTGAGGAAATCGGCATGTCTTAGAATCAAAAATTCGTAGACATGTGACATCTACCAACCCGCACTGGGCCCGCGTGGTGGTCTGTGTCTCAGCAGTAGGAACATTATAAACTGATTATGATGATTACATCACTAACAACAACACAACAAAATTGTCGAAGCCAAGCTGCAAATCCTTGAATATAGTGGCCAGTCTGTCGGTTTTTTATCGGTTATATTTTGGAGAATAGGCTTTCTGATCTAATTCCCCATCCCCATTCTATCATCGGACTAGCAGAGATACGGCGAAGCGTCACCGTTATATGGTTGAAGTTCCACGGACCTAAACAAAGCGCTATGCTTCCACATTTATTGTGCAACCCGCCAGTCTGTGGAATTCACTGCCGGCTTCTCTGTTCCCTGATCATTATAATCTAGATCTACTCAAAATTCGAGTGAATCGGTTTCTTCTAGGCAAGCGTGCTCGACCCAAGGCCGCGTCATCGCTTCACATCAGGCGAGTTGTTACGATCGCAAGTCTGTTCAACACAAATGCTAAATAAGCTTGCATTTAGCAACACTCACGAACATAGGTACGTTCGATAACAAACTAAAATGATGCTACAAGGTGTAAACGGACCCTTCACGAAGCCGTCAACCAAGCATGTACATCAAACTAAGTAACTCTACGCAAAAATTATTGCTAGGACTTTTTTTTGGGTGAAAAATCACGTTTTACGGTACAACTTAATTTAACACACTCAAAACGTGCTAATGGATGCATTGAATAGTAAACTGGTCATATAAAGTTATAACCTTAACAACTGGTATTTAAAAAAAAACTCGTGAAAAGGTTGGAACTTTGACCTCCAATATCTCCGTAACTAGAAGGTTCCCAGGTATGGTCCGGAACAAGAAACTGATCGCAATGACGGGGAAAACAAGTGCCTTTCGGCTTCGTTAAGGGCCTAATTACACCCTTTATAATAAGCTTGTAATTATTAACTGTAAAACTATATAAAAGAAAACTACACGATACCTTCCACCTCTTCACAAACTAACTTACTCAGAAACAAGCTCCTCAATCAAGGTAAAGTCGTGTTTCTAATCAAGGACTGTAACTTAACTGTTAATCCCCATAGTCTCGTACGAACCATTTAATAAAATGGATAGGGGACACTTGTAATGGTTTAGTGACTTCTGTTGGTGCGATTTGGTCCATTTATTCATCTTCTTCCTTACTTTTTACATTTTTAATATTCCTACATAAAATCAATGTAAAAAAAACATTTAAAAATATAAAAAAATAGTAGCCCACCGGTATCGGGAACAAGGTCTAAGCTACGGGTCAGGCCTCCAAAGAAAGGAACCTCCTAAAAATACAGGCCGTGTCCAGGGAGTACCGCGCACTAAAACTAGCCCTTGATCCAGCTGCTTGACGAGAGCCTCCTCAGGTATTGGTCGAGGCTCTGGGCCATTAAGCCATTGGCTGATACGACTATCGGAACAATGATCGCTGAGTCCACATCCCACATTTGATTTGATTATTTTTAGGATATATAATTTAATAAAAAAAAAATTGAAAATCTTTTGCTGTATATACAAATATTTTATAAAGGTCGAGTCAGAATAAGTTTGTAATTTTAATGCTGTCGTTAGGTGGTCAGTGGCCCTTAAAGTCTGACAACCAGTCTTACCAAGTGGTATCGTATTACCCAGTACTAACTGGGTAACTTGGTTGTGGAGGTCAGATAAGCAGTCGCTCCATGTAAAATACTGGTATTCAGCTGCATCCGGTTAGACTGGAAACCGACCCTAACATAGTTGGGAAAAGGCTAGGCAGATGATGATAATGGTAAATCTTTGGAACTACTAATCCAATTCCGAAAAAACTTTTCACTTATGGGAAGCTACATTATCCTCGAGTGTGATAAACATATAACTTCTTTTCGTTTCGAAAGATATTATACTAAATTTCTGGTCTCTTTACACCGTGATCAGTTTCGCCTTTTTTTTTTGTTATTGTAGCTACAGATATCGTGAGCAGTGAGTTTTAAAGGAAACGGATCACGGTATCACTGGATACAACTCGCCGTGATCCGTGGCAACTCAATCTGATAACGTGATCGGTGGAGACAAACCCCAATCGATCATATTATGTTTAGGTATAATGTGAGTGAAGCCGTGGGCAAGAGCAAGTGTATTAAAAAGTGTTTACTATCTCCATTAAAAGATTAAATAATCTGAATTTTGGCTGGATGGTAAGCAAATACTGCATTATTGCTTTCAAAATTCTCTGGCTTCGTATCTATTTTATTTAATTTTAATTAGATTACCTACTACTTTTCTAAATGGTTCTTTTACCTGAATTATAAGAATTTTATTTAATTAAATCGCTGAAAGTCACCCAAAAAAGACACTCCTACACTACTATAGCATAATCTGCAACGCTGGCCGCTTTAAGTTTGCATATAAAAATAGTCTAAGAGCCGGTATTGTTTTGCTTTATATATGTAAATAGGTGGGGTTAGACAAAGAACTAGGTTCACACATATGAATGCAGAACTTAACACTAGAGGGGAGGGTTGGCAGAAAAGTTAATTAAAATTTTAATTTATTTTTCTCATTAAAAACAGTTCAGTGCAAACATAAAATGTATACAGTTTTTTTGGAAAATGGGTCGACCATTTTCCTTACCGTAATTTGTCCAGTTGGATGGTCTGATTAACACCAAAGAGGTATTGCGCTTTTCACGAGAAATCATTCTCTCTATCGTCATTCAAGTTCTAACACCACGTAAGTCCATTTTTGCCGGTTTTGACATTTTGATGCCGTTTGCTAGTAAATCGGGAGACGCGTTGTTTCAGCCAAGAAAAAAGCAACGTTTCTCTCAAATTTAAAATTAACGCAAATTTTAAAATGGTACTGTACGTAGGTTACGTAGGTATAATTATGCAGTTTTTTCACTCTCTTGAAGAGTTACTATTTTTGACTTATGTAGTGTTAGAACTTCAACGACGATAGAGGGAATTATTTTTCGTGAGCTCATAGCAACATAATAACAGCCGCTCGGGTCCATGTTTAGGTTAAATGGCACTTGCATAGGTTGATCCGTGGATAGGTGACCACTCATTACTTACCTAGTTTCCTCCGTGCCTCGGAAAACACGTTAACTCGTTTTTCGTTTGTCGATTCACGAAACAAAAGGTAGGTCATAATTATAAAATACTACATTTAGCAGTCAATGCCTAGAATCAAACAATAGGCATGAAACAATTTTATATTAACTGGAAAATCAAACAATACTATGCAATTCATTATACCCAGTAAATCCTTGTAGGGTTTCAATATAATCATGAACATAATAATTATAAAGAATGAAAACCTTTTTTTGATATAACTATTCTTATTTCGTTTAAAAGCCTTTGGAATGAATAGGATAATTGTATGTAAAGGTCATGGAATATGCTGTAAATATCGTAAAAATAAATTCCATTTATATGGTCATATTTTAGTAGTTTGACCGTTAGAATGCCAAGTCATAGGTCTCCAGTTCGAATCCAAGACACGCACCTCGGGCTGTGGGACTGTTCGGGCTACGGGATTGTTCGGGCTGCGGGACTGTTTGGGCTGCGGGACTGTTCGAAAGAGATACCGTGACCCTGGAACACAAAGGGCAAAGAAGGAACATGGATGGGTTTTAGCAGTACAAGTCTGAAACTCCTTTCCGCGGAGCAGAGTGGGGGGGGGGGTCATTTGATGATTTCCCATCCGAAAAAAAAAAAAGACACGCACCTCTAATTTTTCGGATTCATGTGCGTATTGTATAATTAACACTTTGCTTCGCTGAAGGAAGACATCGTGAGGAAACCAGCATGCCTGACAGATATTTCTCGATGGCAGGTAAAGCCAAGTCAGAGGCCCATGGGTATAAAAATTCTGACACCAGGTTAGGTACTAACCACATGAAAAAGAAAAAGATATTTTAAGGGTATTCAGACCATCGAGCTGAACAACTTTCTTCATTAAACCGAAAACATAATAGCGAAAAAGTAATAAGCTGTCGGCCTGTGTGTGTACTGACTGTCTAATTGGTCGAGTGGTCGCAAGAGCGTCTGCTAAGCATGAGGTCCTAAGTTCAATTCCTGGGTCAGGCAAAGTGATATTTGCCGTCTTATGACTACAGGCCGTGTCGACGGCGCGTTCGTGTTCCGCGCGCGCCTCAAAGAGATGTCAGCAACCGAGTAGGGGTCCGCATGGGCCGATGCCTGCCAGGGCTGCGGGACTGTTCGAAAGAGATACCGTGGCCCTGGAACACAAAGGGCAAAGAAGGAACATGGATGGGTTTTAGTCAGTCAGACACTCCCTTCCGCTCCGCCCAGAGTGGGGGGGGTCATTTGATGATTTCCCATCCAAACAAAAGGCAAAGTGATATTGGGTTTTTCCATCAGGAATTTCTCAGTAGCGGCCACGGAGTCTGGTCGTGCCCGCTTGATGGCAATAGGCTCGCCGTTTATTACATGGGACTTAAACATAACTGCCGAAATGTGGGTTTTGTACTATTAGGTACACCTCTGCCTAACCCAACGCTGGTTACAGTTCAACTGTCCCAAAGGTACAACATTACAATACCTACTCTACCCAAATGTAAGGGCAAGCTGATTATTTTTTTGCGATTACACTGTTAGTTCCACGGAGGAGGAAGTTGTTCTGTTCCAGGTCTGCACCAGACCTTCAAAATATGACCACACCTTTCTGGTATACGGTATACAGGATGGATGGGTCATACTATTATTATTATTTTCTAGTTTAGTTAGTTTCGCGATTGTCTGGCAGTTTGAGTACTATATGCGGCCTACCCAAATGTTTTTTCTTTGGTGTTGTTCGTCGCTAGTATCTCCTTGGGTTATGAGTCGAGCTACACGATCACTGACAAATGCTTGCACTGTCTGGACAGGTCCACTCAAATCGGTGTGGTTATTTCTTCAAAAGACCATCTCAGACATTAATCTACATGGTCCTTATGTGACTTGAGCAATGTCTGGACTTTAAAAGAGACGGTGACCTCTGAGTTTGTTTCGGATGTTTCTTCTCAGAGTAGTCAGGTACGAAACACCGGCCCCATCTAGTTTTAAAACATAACATGTTGACACGTAAAAGAGTTTTGTAAACCAATTTACAGAAATAAATATGATTTATGATGGGAATTGACACAAAAATGTTTATCACTTATTAAGTACAGTACAACCTTTCGGGCTTCAGACTACCAGTAACTACTGTCAAAAGGTCTACAAATGAGAGCCATCTTTCCTCAAGTATACACGTGAATAAAAGAGACTAATTTGTGATACTACATCAAATGCACCATTCAAATGTAATTTATTTATTGATTTTTATTTAAGGTTATTTATAATTTTTATTTTATTATTTCCTTTATTTATTTATTCACAAATCCAATAAATTTTTAATAATCCTTAAAGTAAAAACAAAATACAAAAAAACATTAAAAAAAAAAAAAATGTAGCCCACCGGTATCGGGAACAGGGTTCAAGCTACCGGCGGTCAGGGCTCCAGAGAGAGGAACCTCCTAATAATACGAGCCGTGTCCAGGAATAAGGATATTTTAATGTTTATTGTTATTATTTTATTCTAATCTAATTATTGTCTGTGTGGAATTAATAAAGCTTTTTAAATAAATTAATAAATCATTCAAAATATAATACATACCATCAACCTCTATCTGGGTTCATAGTGCGTGCATTACTTGACCATAAAGCCATCGCCATTTTACGTCAGTTCAACGTCCTCTAAATGTCCAATAATAACAATAATATCGCTATCTTGCACATTATTGACACTTTAGAATATTTATGTTCAATAGACTATCTAGGAAAAGTACCCAAGTTGTGAGTAGATACTCGATGAATTATCTTCTCAAGTTTAAATAATTTTGAGTACCGTAAAACGGGGTGAATAGGACCACAGGGGTGAATAGAAAAAAAGGTGGTAAAGGTTGCGGGGACCCGCTGGATGCGAGACGCACGGCACCGGTCAATGTGGCGACACTTGGGAGAGGCCTATGTCCAGCAGTGGACGTCTTTCGGCTGAAATGATGATGATGATGATGATGGGTGAATTAAGCAGCGACAGCCTAGTGGTGTGACCATCGGACTGCCAAGTCATAGGTCTCGAGTTCGAACCCAAGGCACGCACCTCCCCTCTGGAACACAAAGGGCAAAGAAGGAACATGGATGGGTTTTAGTCAGTACAAGTCTGACACTCCCTTCAGCTCCGCCCAGAGTGGGGGGGGGGGGGGGGTCATTTGATGATTTCAAATCCGAAAAAAAATAAAAAAAAAGGCACGCACCTCTGATTTTTCGGATTCATGTGCGTATTGTATAATCATCACTTGCTTCGGTGAGGGAAAACATCGTGAGGAAACCAGCATGCCTGAGAGATATTTCTTGACGGCATGTTAAGCCAAGTCAGAGGCCCATGGGCGGCATAAAAACTCTGACACCAGGTTAGGAACTAACCACACGATAAAAAAAAAATGGGTGAATAGAGACAAATTTTGAAAGGGATTTTAACGTTGAATTAATTTGATTATGTTATTAAAAAGTACTCTGTTTTATTTACTTAGTCATACTTAATTATTTAGAGACCTTGTTAGCAACATAACATATTAATTCAACGTTGAAACGACGGTCCTATCACCATGTTATACCTGTAGGTATTTCAGTAACACTGGTTAGGGTTTAGAATAAAACCACCAAATTATCAGTAAGTAGATGAACTACTTTAAGGTTACGTGCACTCGCTGCCCGGGATAAGTGAGGACTAATCGACACGGAACCGTAAAGCGTCACGCTACGTTTATTAGTATGTCACATCTCTTCACCTCTTGGCCGGGAACTACATATTCAAGCGACATGTGTCTTTAGATGGCGACAATGGCGAAGTTTCAATTTTTTTGTGTCATCTACAATCAAACTAAGAAGAAACAAAAATGTGAAAAAAACCCACGTATGTGGGTATCCGTAGATTATTTCGTTGGGCGCCAATGTAGGGCTAGCCGTCCAGGTTTGTGGGTATCCGTAGATTATTTCGTTGGGCGCCAATGTAGGGCTAGCCGTCCAGGTTTGTGGGTATCCGTAGATTATTTCGTTGGGCGCCAATGTAGGGCTAGCCGTCCAGGTTTGTGGGTATCCGTAGATTATTTCGTTGGGCGCCAATGTAGGGCTAGCCGTCCAGGTTTGTGGGTATCCGTAGATTATTTTCCAACTTAGGGTTGCCACCTGATAAATAAATTATTGTAACTGTTGTAAAAGTATAATAAGCAAGTTGCCAATAAAATATTACCAAGTCAATGGGGCTTTAACTTCAGCAACATCAACCCTACTTCTCTAGAAATTCAAAAGTTATGTTATTGGAAAGCTGCGTCTGCAACTACATTCATTTAGTACACCTCTGCCTAACCCTGCAGGGATCACAGGCGTGGTGTTATGTTATGTACACCGTTATTTTACTAAAAATGTCAACAGTTTAACTTCAAAAGTGTCGTAAAAGAAAACCTGTAAGAAAAATGTAAAACAAAATATCTCTCACATATTTCGCCTTTTATGCTAACCGTACCCGATGACGTAACCGCCGGTGTCTCAGTTTATTCCGGCTGAATATTTCAGGCCGTAATTACAGCCTCTTTTCAGCCATTCACGGCCGTGGCTTGCCCTTAATTCGAGCACAGGGGCCACTGTATAAAATATTCAGTAGATCAACACTGTGTCACGAGCTAATTCTTTGTGAAACTTGTTAGGTATTTAAAAGGTTAGGCATTTGTGTTTTTTGATTTATTATTGATGCTTGTTCATGATTTGTTTCTGTCTTGTTACAAGCGCAAGCGCAGCTGCTGAGCATGAGGTCTGGTTTTGGGTCCGGTAGATGCAAATGGATCGGAGCAGCTCATAATCTTCCTAAATAATAATAGCCGCTTGTGTCAATCTTTAGGTTAAGCCGTTGATAGGTCCGTTGATAGGTCACCACCTATTACATAGGTACCGCACGTTAAGCTGTTGGTCCTGGATGTCATTCGTAGATCTTTGACAGTCGTTTTAGGTCGTCAGTGTCAAAAGTCTGACAACCAGTCTTACCAAGTGGTATCGTATTACCAAGTACTAACTGTGCTGCTGGAGATCAAATAGGTAGTCGCGCTATGTACAATACTGGTTTTCAGCTCTATCTGGTTAAACTGCAAGCCAACCCTAACATAGTTGGGAAAAGCTAAGAAGATGATTCTGGTACATTTCAATTGTAAAGGAGTTAGTTAACCAAAGAGAGCAGCGGTGCGCGGCAGCCCATTGGTCGCGGCCCCGACTTACGAGCAGTAAGTCGTTGGTTCGATCCCAGGCAGGCGCATTACTTTGTGTAATTTATTTCATCACCACTGCTCTCAAAACGGTGAAAGAAAACATTGTGAGGAAACCGGCATGTTCTAGAACCAAAAATTCGAAGACATGTGACATCTACCAACCCGCACTGGGCCCGCGTGATGGATTATAGCCCATTCCCTCTCATAGAGAGGAGGCCTGAGTCTCAGCAGTGGGAATATTATAGGCTAATTATGCTATGCTATGCTGTTAATCAAAAAGATAAAGCTACATGTACAAAACACTAATTTCAGCGTGAATCACTTCTGGGCGCTTATAAATCTTTCTAAGATGGGACTCAATTACAACCTTTGAACGAAGTTTTAATTAGTTCCAAAATCTAGTTCTGAACTAGGATATTGTATTTCTAAGGACCCAGAGGTCTAGGAACTTGGCGAAAGCGTTTTTGATTGTATTTTGTGCCTACTTCACTTATATGTAAAATTAGATACAAAATCATAGTAAATATGTGTCGGCTTCGGTCTTTAGTATGGACATAAAATGAATCGCAAGTGCGCCGGTGGTGACATCACGCGAGCCACTTATAAATTTACCCACACCACAGCGTGCTTCTACAGAGCCCTGATGTTCATCTCGAGGCGAGGGCGACAGCCAATGTCTGATCGCGGCGGTTTAGAGACGTCTTGGAACTGTACCCGATTCATTGTGCACAGTGTTATTGTGTTAAGTTGTAATCTCAAGTAATTCGTTAGTTTTGTTAGAAACAGTGTATCACAACCAGTGTGTTTTCATAGCACGAAACCCAACGTCTGCCCACATGATGTACGAGCCTAACGGAGTAAATCCTGACAAACTTAGTAAAACATATTATTTTATTTATTTAAAATTATGTAAATAACACCTTTACAGCTATAACGTTATTATGTCAGATACGACATAATATGTATTACTAAGTTTTAAAAATAGCAAGTTCATGTATCCGAAATACTGGATACCCGACTAATTTGTTTTAATTTTGGACAAAACCGGTACTTTATTATGGCAGACATTTTGTATCCACATTGATCTCGTATATCATTCAGTGATTTACATTACACGAAGTCTGAAGTGGTGCCGGTTGTCTTGGTATAAATGTCGTGTGGAAAGTTTTGAATATGAGTGTGGCTGGTTAGAAGAGTAGAGGAAGACCAAAGGCCTGTGTAAAGGATGATATGACAAGAAAGGATAGGAAGGAAAAACAAATATATTAGATTACCTTCAATAATTGTACAAGAAACACTTATCTAAGCACTATGCAGCGTTACAATTAGGGAAAAGAGCTTTTTCGATGGGCTCTGACACCCAATGTAAGATTTAACTTGTGTAGAGGGTACCAGGGTAATAGAGAAGTATGAAAGAACAAGATATGCTGCGCCAAGCCCAAATAAATTGTGATAAGAGCCGGAGAATGATGTCGATAGGCGATATCTTGAAATTGAACAAGCACCCACAAATAATAAAAAAAAAAAAAATGCTATGTCTAAACAAAATTTGTAATGTTGGCAACATTGCATTTGAAGCGCCATCTGTAGACGACAGCAAAGAAACTGACATCAACGAAGGCAGTTTCATATTGCCGAGGTTCCTGCAGTAGCTGTGGCTTTATAACGGCGAAGCACAAGCGGAGCGGCCTCTTTATTTATTTATTTATTTATTTATTTTAACACTTCAAGCACAAAGTACAGAGGCGGACTTAATGCCATAGACATTTTCTACCAGTCAACCATCCCCTCTTTGGCTTTCATATTTTGGATAGTTCACTATTCTCATACTCGGTATCATTGATTGTTATTTTCTTGTAACTAACTTATTGTAAAAATAAATAATTAACCAGTTGATTATCTCGAATTTATTTAGAGTAAATAAGCTTATAATTTAACAGTAATTAATAAATTGTAACAATTCGCTACACTTCACCAACATTTTCAACACCTACCCACTCACTGTAGTAACACTCGAAAAAAAAGTAAAAAAACAATTAAGAACAAAATCTTCCAATTATTTCCAGGATAAAAATAACATTGTACCGACTTAGACCAAGAGTCTACACAAACAAAGGTTGTTGATCTACTCCGTGTACTAACGTGAGAAAGATAAATATTATGGTCGTACTTAAGATAAAAGTAAACGTGATATAGGGCTGTGTACAGACTTCACTGACTTAACACCAGATTACCGCTTTATAGAAAAACAATTACATAACATCACGCCTGTAATACTAGAAGGATCATGCAGAGGTGTACCTAATAGTACACATATCCACATTTCACCTGTTATGTTTTAAGTCCCATGTAATATAGGGCAAACCTATTGTTATCAACTAAGCACAAATTCAGGCTCCGTGGCTGCTACTGAGAATTTCCTCATGGAAAAACCCGATAACACTTTGACAAACCTGAGAATCGAACCCAGGAACTTTTGCTTAGCTGTCGCGCTTGCGACCACAACGAGGAAGACTCAGAAAAAAATGATGTATAGGTATAAAGTACTATATCCTACTTACTATTATCAATACGAAAGTTTGGATCGATGGATGGGTGTTTGTCAATCACGCCAGAACGGCTGAACGGATTTGGATGAAATTTGGCACAGAAATAGAATAAAGTCTGGCTTATTTTTTCATACTTTTTTTACAGATCAAGGGATCGACATATTTTTTTTGTATAGTGGTGTTTTGGTGTATAGGGGTCAGAGAATGACATAAGTAACGGACTATCTATCGAGAAGAACTATGCGGCTGTAGTATTTTTGCATTACCAACCATCATCGTATTGATTTTAAGTGCCCGCCAGAATAACTAATTTGGAGCTACTAAGAATTCCTTCCTCCCTGAAAGTAAACAGCATTTTGATCGAAGAAGAAGAACGACTGAACTTTTATCTTGGCTACGATGCTTGGAACTAAAATAATGTTATTTTTTTTATATTTGGTACCCTAAGGGCTCCAAATTTAATCATAATAATAAATAATCAGATTATAACTGCTGGGACACACGGCCTCCTCTCTACAATCCTCCACGAGGGACCAGTGCGGGTTGGTAGATGTCACATGTCTTTGAATTTTTGGTTCTAGGACATGCCGGTTTCCTCACGATGTTTTCCTTCACCGTTTTGAGAGCAATGGTGATGAAATAACTTACACAAAGTAATGCTTGCCTGAGTTTCAAACCCACGACTTACTGTTCGTAAGATATTTTATTTTGTTTTATTGTTAATTCAACCATTTTTTTTTGTTTTGTCCTGTGTGAGTCTAATAAATACTTTCACTTTCTTTCTTAAATTTTGTCCTTCATTCGATCTTTAAATTTTGGACTGAGTCAGTTTTTATCTAACTTTTTGTTAAAAAACATCTAACCTGACATACTGTTTTCAAAGATACTGTGAAACCGACTTTTATAAACTTCAATTCAGTGTGATATTCACTCATTGACTCATCGTCATCTGCCTAGCCTTTTCCCAACTATGTTGGGGTCGGCTTCCAGTCTAACCGGATGCAGCTGAATACCAGTATTTTACATGGAGCGACTGCCTATCTGACCTCCACAACCCAGTTAGTACTGGGTAATACGATACCCCTTGGTAAGACTGGTTGTCAGACTTTTTAGGCCACTGACTACTTAACGACTGTCAAAGATCTACAAATGACACCCGGGACCAACGGCTTAACGTGCTTTCCGAGGCACGGAGGAAACTCGGTATGTAATGGGTGGTAACCCATCCACAGACCAACCTAGGCAAGCACGGCTTAACCTGAAGATCGATCCGAGCGGCTGTTATTATTTAGCCACGAGCTCCTGTATATTCACTCATTGACTACCTGTCGTTTTTAATTAATCTTAGATTGGAAAAAACACGACGATGATCTGCAATTTTTACTCATTAATTCCAAAAGGATAAAAAAAAAACTTTTTTGGTAATTATTTCCAAGAATCTATTCATTATTAAATGAACGAGTGATCATTAAATGCAAAAAAAATGAGGCAGATACGTTACCAGCGCGCGCATTGTGAATACTAACGTCCATCACCAGTCTAATGGAACCAACACCATCATCATCATTTCAGACGAAATACATCCACTGCTGGACATAGGGCTCCCCCAAGTGTCGCCACATTGACCGGTCCCGTGCGTCTCGCATCCAGCGGATCCCCGCAACCTTTACCAGGTCATCGGACCACCTAGTGGGAGGCCTTCCAACGCAACGTCAAGATTCAAGATTCTTTATTACGTCTTCCAGTTCGCGGTCGCCACTCCAGAACTTTCCGGCCCCATTGGCCGTCTGTTCTGCGAGCAATGTGCCCTGCCCACTGCCACTTAAGTTTGGCTATTTTTCGGGCTACGTCGGTAACCTTGGTTCTCTTACGAATTTCCTCATTTCTGATTTGATCACGCAAGGAAACTCCGAGCATAGCCCTCTCCATTGCCCTTTAGGTGACTTTAAGCCTCCTGATGAGGCCCGTTGTGAGCGACCACGTTTCGGTCCCGTATGTAATCACTGGCAACACACACTGGTCATAGACTTTCGTCTTGAGATACTGCGCTAAGTTGAACAAGAAGATACCAATTCTAATGGAATACTTTGCGAAAATCCGTGGTAATAAAATGTTAAACAAAATATTTAGTTTTAATTCCGCGAAATAGACACAAACCCTGGATGCAGGAAGCACGCCCGCGCAAAAATGTGCACATGCAGGAAAAGCAATAATAAAAATTAGCATACCATGCAGCCAAACCTATACTTGACACGTTTTGGAATCTTAACGGGGCAACATCAGTAGGGGTTGACTCGATGACCGTTCGGGTGCGAATGAGCATGTTGAACAGGCTGTAGTATTAGGTCGGTTGCGGATTCACCAGCTAACTATACTTCTTACCGTTGAGTAAGAAGATAATGTGCTTCTTACCTATTATCGTTATTGTTATTATCTTATAGATTTCTTTAGAAATAAGCATCACCTTTGTACTATTTTCTGTTCCTTTTTTCTTTTCTGTATTTAGTGTGTACATAAATTGTTAAATAAATAAATAAATATCGTTTACATCCAAGAATGTTTACTAAGCCAAAAAAAATACCTAGAAACTGGTTTTTTGAAGTTTTTTTCAAATAGGCTCCCGTTATGTACGGAAATTTACCCACGGAAACGTTTTAAATGTATAACACTAGGCGATAATGTAGCTTCTTGTTAGTGAAAGAATTTTCAGAATCAGATCAGTAGTTTCGAAGATTAGCCCCTGCATACAAACTTACAGAAAAATTTCACCTCTCTACAATATTAGTATAGTTACACCTGAAACAACGTCAAAGCATGTTGAAACATGTTTCCTACAAGAAGGTTTTTAACAACTCGGTATTGTAAACCTTTTTGACAACAAGTCTTACGAAAGTAAAACAAATGTTGACGAAAAGGTTTACAATACATGTCAGAAACAATGACTATACATGCATTATGAACGTAAGATGATCGACAAATCTATCACAAAATATGTCGAAAACAAGTATCACAACTTTTAAATAAGGTCTCAGAAACACAATACTCCTACGCATAAATATCATACCTTTCAGAAATTCTTTCAATTTTATCCTTCTACCCAACAACAAGACGCCTTTCTAACATAATTTAACGGGTAGCATTCTTCCAATTTTCAGGGGTCTCCAATGTTCAGGGGTCTTATCGATTGGGACCCTAAAGCGTTACCTTAAAGAGGTCAATTTTTGGGGCCCTGAAGGTCCCAATAGATGCTGTGATTGCTTGAATTTATTTCATGATCGTTCGATGATAATATGATTTCATTTTTGTAGGAGCATCGTTTCCATGTTACGGTTATGTTTTTCTTTTCATGAGACATAAGACGCCTGTAATCTCTGAAGGGTTAAGCAGAGATGTAGGTACTATAGAGACATTAACAAAGTTTTCAACTTGTTTTAATCAATACCAAAAATTTGAAGCCATAGTAAATTTGTCATCCACCAAACAGCTGGAGTTCTCGGTGGTGTATAACAGTCCCTTGCCTCTCATAGAGAGGAGGCCTGATTAAAAAGACGAGGCCTGATTAAATTGACGGCACGGTTGGCGCAGTGGCTAAGCGATTGACTGCTGCACTGCGTGTCGCGGGTTCGATCCCCGCACGGAATAAATATTTGTATGGCAGGTAGTTGTTCCGGGTCTGGCTGTTTGTGTAAGTGAATTTAAGTGTTTGTAAACGCACCCACGATACAGGAGAAATTCCTAGCGTGGGGCAACGTTTTTAAAAATATATAAAAATTAACCTTTGTGGAAATTTACGAATAAAATTCTGGCACGTTGTAAAAAAGAAGAAAATAAACGATGAAGTCGAAATTAGAACAAGAAAAGCTTAGACAGCTTAGGCGTTAAAAATATAATTATGATGTAAAACTATGATTATTTTCAATAAATAGTAAGTTAAAAAAGGCACTAGCACTAGCGCACGGTGTAAACGTAACTTAACTTTACTTAAATACGTCGATTTTTTAATAGCAAATACAATTATCATTTCAATTCATTAACATTTAAAGTTTAATGGTTTGCGACAAGCGCAATGAGTATCATCCATACATATGATTTTTTTTATAGTCACATTGTGTCCCACTGCTATACAAATGCCTATATTATATAAATTATATTCTATATTTAAAAACATAATTTTTGTTTTTTTTTTCTTCTTTTTTTATACATATAAATCATCATCATCTGCCTAGCCTTTTCCCAACTATGTTGGGGTCGGCTTCCAGTCTAACCGGATGCAGCTGAATACCAGTATTTTACATGGAGCGACTGCCTATCTGACCTCCACAACCCAGTTAGTACTGGGTAATACGATACCCCTTGGTAAAACTGGTTGTCAGACTTTTTGGGTCACTGACTACCTAACGACTGTTAAAGATCTACAAATGACAGCCGGGACCAACGGCTTAACGTGCTTTCCAAGGCACGGAGGAAACTCGGTATGTAATGGGTGGTCACCCATCCACAGACCAACCATACATATGAATAAATTCTTAAAATGATGAAAATATTGTAACATGACCGTGACTTCGCTCGTGTTTATTTAGAATTTGACAATCAATTCGGGTTGTACTCTGCTTGTAATAATATAATTCAATCATGATTCGAAAGACACGTGGTGCCATCTATTATAATAAGAACGTTATTGTTGTTTTCCTCGGGAACAGTACTTTTTTTCGAGATGAAAGGTACCCTATGTCCGTTTCTTTACACCTAACAGCGTATATCGTCGGGGATAGTGCAAATCCGCGGAAATAGCATTGGATAATTCCGCGTATCTAAAAAATGTAGCCAATTTCAATTACGCATTGTCGTAGCGACTAAATTAATGAATTTAATAGATTTCTACTGTTAACAATACATAGAACACATTGTTACTATTCATGTAAAAATGAGGTCAAATATCGTTGAATTAAAAAAAAATACAACCTTCTAACGTTCCCCTGTAAACCTACACGTAGTGCAGATACGCGCACTTAACGTATGGTAGATTCACGGATTTGCACTATCCCCGACGACATGCAAAATTTCAGGATGATCGGTTCATTGGTTTATGCGTGAAAAGGTAACAAACAAACTTACGCGAAAGTAAGTTTGTTTGTTACCTTTTCACGCCTATTTATAATATTAGTAAAGTAAGGATAAGGAAGGATGTGAAACAAGGATTTTTAATTTTACGTTACTTTTATATCGCTTGCTAGGGCCTAAGTTTTTTTTCGTCTAAACGCCTTTTATTTTTTACACTAAATCACTACATTTACATAACACACATCACGATCACCACAGTGACTATAATACCGGATGTAAACAGACCCTTCACATAACCGTCAACCAAGCATTCTGTACATCAAACTAAGTAACTTTACGCAAAAATTATTGCTGGGAATCGACTTTTTTTTTTTGGGGTGAAAAATCACGTTTTACGGTAGGACTCGATGGAAAGCACTCATAGCATTGTGCTGATGAATGGATTTAATAGTACGAGGGTCGTGGAGGTGTGTAAAGTAAAAATCTTACATTAAAAACAGGTATTTAAAAAAAAAATTGTGAAAAAGTTGCAACTTTAACCCCCAATATCTCCGTAACTAGAAGGGTCCCAGGTAAAGTCTAGAACAAAAAAAATATCACAGTGACGGGGAGAACAAGTGCCTTTCGTTTATGTTAAGGGTCTATTTACACCCTTTATACCAACGTTGCGCCAGACAGGTTTTAATTTTGTTTCTGTTTCCACACACAAGTTAATGTTATTCATTCTTCCTTGTTATTCAATATTAAGAATATCGTTTTTCATGCTTATCTTGCACAAAATCCCTGAAAATAAACTCCGTGATTTATAAGGGAGCAAGGAAAATGAGTTAAAGGGATCAAATTAAATTCGGATAATTTATTTTCATGCTCCGGTTTCCTCAGGAAATAAGATAATTTTCCTTGCAAAATAACCAGTGCCTTTGTTTTCAAACTATGCAGGCAGTTACACAGTGTATTATAGTTAAATATACTGGGTGGGTAAAAAATTGTGGATCAAACAAAACAGTTACAAATAATCTTTCGTGAGACTTAAAAGATATTGAATAAAGTGCCAATACTCATAAATCATGGTAAATACTGTCATATAACCAACCCATTTTACTCTAATTGCCTATTTAGAAAAATTTATAGATTTATAGATAGTTTCTTAAAAAACACTCAAGTAGTCATAACTTTTAAGATGATGAAGATAGGACTCTGCCACAGCGATATTTGAAGGTTGACTGGTAGAAAATGCCTATGGCATTAAGTCCGCCTCTTTATGTGCTTGAAGTGTTAAATAAATAAATAAATATTTTTTACTGTAAATAACCCCAAATGTCGCTCTGTTTCGATTGATTCATGATTTTTTAGCCACCCTGTATATCATTTTTTTTGTACGCAGAAAAACTTAAAACAGAGAAGAAATATCATTATCATCATCATTTCAGCCGAAAGACGTCCACTGCTGGACATAGGCCTCCCCCAAGTGTCGCCACATTGACCGGTCCCGTGCGTCTCGCATCCAGCGGATCCCTGCAACCTTTACCAGGTCATCGGTCCACCTAGTGGGAGGCCTTCCAACGCAACGTCTTCCAGTTCGCGGTCGCCAGTCCAGAACTTTCCGGCCCCATCGGCCATCCGTTCTGCGAGCAATGTGCCCACTGCCACTTAAGTTTGGCTATTCTTCTGGCTACGTCGGTAACCTTGGTTCTCTTGCGGATTTCCTCATTTCTGATTTGATCACGCAAATAAACACCGAGCATAGCCCTCTCCATTGCCCTTTGGGTGACTTTAAGCCTTCTGATGAGGGCCATTGTGATCGACCACGTTTCGTTCCCGTATGTAATCACGTGCAACACACACTGGTCATAGACTTGCGTCTTAAGACACTGCGGTAAGTTGGACGAGAAGAAATATATTGCTTATTTCAAAAGAAAATTTTGGGATGATCAGTTCAATGGTTTATGTGTGAAAAGGTAACAAACAAACAAAAAACTTACTTTCGCATTTATTTTATTAGTAAGGATTAATAACTAGTCTTGGAATAAAACCTTTTTACATTATGTATTACTCGCGATAGCAACTGTACCAATATTATATTAAAACAATATTATATTTCGTGGAAAAAACTTGCTATAAATATATCCCTTTTACTGTTTCTCAAGTGGAATAATAAAGAAGAAAATAAGAAATTATCTTTCCTAGACTTGAATTATTAGGAGTAGGTAAAGGATATTAATTTTAAAAGAACATTTGTAACAACATCTGGTACAGCGCTTGGACTACACTACGGTACTTAATTTCTTGCAATGAAGAGATAAATAATGGTTATATAAAATTAATACTAATAATAGTAGGACAAGTTGCAAACGCGAATGCTGAGCATGAGGTCTTTTTTTTTTTTTTTTTTTTTTATGGGAAATCATCAAATGACCCCCCCCCCCAATCTGGGCGGAGCGGAAGGGAGTGTCAGACTTGTACTGACTAAAACCCATCCATGTTCCTTCTTTGCCCTTTGTGTTCTAGGGCCACGGTAGCTCCTTCGAACAGTCCTGCAGCCTGAGGTCTTGGGTTCGATTCCTGGGTCGAGCAAAGTGTAATTGGGTTTTTTCATCAGGAAATTGTCAGTAGTAGTCACGGAGTTTGGATTTTTGCCCGGTTGATGGCAATAAGCTCGCCCTCTATTACATGGGACTTAAACATAAGTGGGTGTACTATTAGGTACACCTCCGCCTTACCCTTCGGGGCAAAAATGATGAACGTCAATTCAAAATGTTATCGGGTTCTTTCTTAGTGTTCACCAACGACATAAGAAACACTAGTTTTGTGCATATAGACTCTTCATTATCAGTCATTGAGTAAATGAATTTAGGTATAGCAAAATTATAATAATGGGAACGTCCATTTGGAAACAGTCTGCTGCAACACAGGTTATTAAAAATAGGCTCACCATGGGAAGAATACCATGGTAAGCCTATTTCTAAAATTAATATTGTGATCCATATCCAGAAGGACATGGATCACAATATGGATGCTTATTATGTGTGTTTTAGACACCTCTATCATATCTGAAGATATAAACACAATGTTTGTTATGATATCTATGTAAATTATTCACCATCCCTTTATTTTTCACAATTCTTTTAACTAAAAAACAGGCCAAGTCCGATTCGGACTCGCGCATGAAGGGTTCCGTACCATCGTAGTAAACGAGCCCCCTTTAATGTTTGATTTATTGTTTGTTGTTATTGTTTTTTTTAAGGTTTTCCTGTAATTTATAGGCAAAGAAGTATTTTTGTATTTTTTTTCAAAATTTACGGCTCTGTAGTTTCGGAGTTAAGGGGGGGAATTGTCAATTTTTACCTATTTTCTTAAATAACTTCAAAACTATTTGTTTTAAAATTATAAAAAAAATATATTTGTAATGCTCACAATGAGTCCTTTCGTTTAATATGTAACACGACATATTTTACAAAACTTTTTTTTTAATTTTCTTGTTTACCCACCAAAAGTGCCCCCATGTTTAAAATTCATTAATTTACGTTACATGTCCGTCTTTGGGTCACCGACTTACATACGTATACTAAATTTCAACTCAATCGGTCCAGTAGTTTCGTAGACGGACAGGCAGACACGCGAGTGATCCTATAAGGGTTCCGTTTTTGCCTTTTGAGGTACGGAACCCTAAAATTACAAAAAAACTTCTTGTAAAGATGAAACCTTGATAACCTCAGAGTTTCCCTCCCCAAGTATCATTTCCAAAGTACCTACACACTTGCCGAACGATATTGATAAACCAAACTACATGCCGATAACACCTTTACACCCATAAGGGAGCTAACAGAATGATAAGAAAAGTGAAAATATACGATATTCTTAGACTGAATAGTATTTTAGAAGACGTTACTGACAGTCAATGGTGGCGAGATAAAAATAACGATCTGCCGTCGCCATCTTGGATCTGAGAGGCGTAAATAGTTTTGGGGATGTCATGTGAGTAGAGTTAGGTAGGTGATATTTTAAGTTTGTTTGATTTATGATTAAAAAAATTTTTTTTTATGTGCGTGTTTTTCATTAATATTAGAGGAAAGGTCATTAAGAGTAATAGATACGCATTTTTCGGTAACTAAATGACTATTTATCGACGCCTTGTAACAGTAATGTTATATTTGTCGGATCCGGTCATTGGTACGGACATAAATTGAATCGCAAGTACGCCAGTGGTGACATCACGTGACCTGCTTACAAGTCTACCCATACCACAGCGTGCTTCTACAGAGCCGTGAGGTTCACAGCTCGAAGCGAGGACGACATTGAGTGTCTGATCGATTCATTGTGCCCCGTGTTATTGTGTTAAATTGTAATTTCAAGTAATTTGTTAGTTTAATAGAAACAGTGTATCTCACCCAGTGTATTTTCATAGCAAGAAACCCATCTTCTGCCCACATGATGTACGAGCATAACAGAATAAATTCAGTCAAACCAACATATTTATATAGTTTTTTTAATAGCCTTGTATGTCCCACTGCTGGGCAAAGGCTTCCCCCATATCATTGCAGGTACTCTTCTCCTATGCTACCTCTTACGTCTATCATATTCCTTTATTTATTTTTAAACATATTTAATACATTTTTAAATATTTTAATATAAAACAATATAAAAAACATTTAAAAATATAAAAATAGTGGTCCGCCGGTTTCGGGAGCAGGGTCCAAGCTACCGGTGGTTAGGGCTCCAGAAACTGGAACCTCCTCACAATGGGAGCCGTATCGAGGAATACTGCCTTCTGAATCAGGCCCTTGATCCAACCGCCTAAGGAGAGCCTCGAAAGATGGTCGTCGAGGCTCTTGGCTATAAGGCCATTGGCCGTCACGACGATCGGCACAATGATAGCCGAGTTCACATTCCACATGTCGACAACCTCGTGTGCCAAGGCTAGATCATATTCCTTACATAAATGCAGAAATGTGAAAGGATATTTAGTAACTTTTCACGCGAAAATTACTGAACGGATTTGGATAGAATTTAGCACACAGATAGTTTATAACCTGGATTAAAACATAGAATATTTTTATCCAGCAGTGCGATCCTGTGGGACAAAAACAGAACTATAAGCGAATGAAACCTCATGCACTGACTAGTTCAAAATACAATGGGAAAGTTCATTTGTGAAAATGATCATTTGTGAGAGTTAATTTAATTAAATATACATGATATTTAATTAAATTTCAGTGATTTTCCTCAAGCCAAGTTACTAATGAAATTTCGTACGTACTGTAACACTTATATGTATTTACTTAAATTGTATGTAGAGGATGTAGCAGTGGCCCAAGTCTGGCAACTAGTTTTACCAAGGGGTATCGTAATACCCAGTACTAACTAGTTTGTAGAGGTCAGACAGGCAGTCGCTCCATGAAAAATACTGGTATTCAGCTGCATCCAGTTAGATTGGAAGCCGACCCCATCATAGTTGGGAAAAGGCTAGGCAGATGATTATGTGTGTGTAGAGGATGAAAATGTGTTTTGTTGTTTTAAAATTGTGATAATACAAAATAGTACAAATACCTTAATTTTGCGTAACTTTTTTCATCACCGTTGCTCTAAAAACAGTGAAGACAAACGTCGTGAAGGAAAAATTCTTAGATATGATCATCATTCTCTTGTCCTTATCCCAATTCATTTGAGGTCGGCGCAGCGTGTCTTCTTCCATACTTCTCTATTACTCGTCATCTTATCAGACACCTCCTTTCTTGCCATGTTATTCTTTATACAGTCCATCCATTGTTTCTTTGGTCTTTCTCTACTCATATCATCCACAATCCACATCCATCCACATTCATACTCAAAACTTTTCTCACGACATTTTCCTCATTCCTCCGGATCACATGCCCATACCACGACAACAGATTACCACACAACTTTTCAGTCACTGGTGCGAGTTTCAGGCTTCCTCTTATGTACTTATTTCTTATTTTATCCGTTCGAGTAACACCAAACATCCCCCTTAGCATACTCATCTCAGCCACATACAAATGCCTTTCCTTCATCCCTTTTGTTTTTTTAGACAGAACATAAAATCACGCCTGTATTCCTCGAATGGTTACGCATAGGTGTACCTATTAGTACACCCACATTTATTTATTTATTTATTTATGTACACACAAAATGCTCAACAAGACATAACATTAAGATAGAAGAGCACAAATGTACTGCTTATTTCATGCGAAATCTCTTCCAGCAGACCTGCGAGAGGAAAGTAGGATTAGAAATGTAGACACAGTGTGTAAAAAAGACAAACAAAGTTATACCTATATAAAATAAACATACATACACATATAAAATAAATACTTGTACTGTAAATATATACCTATAATATATATCCAGAAGTATTTAATAAACAGAAAAAAAATTAAAGATAAGGAATAGTAACAGAAAAAAAAAAACATATTATCCGTAGAAAAATACCGGTGGAATAAGATTCAAAATAAGGAGGTGAATGTACCCTGTCAGTATGTGGAGGTCTGTCCCTTACACCCTGTATATTAGTTAAGATTCTTATGAATTGTTCTACGAATAAACCCGTTATGTAATAACTTCTCTATTTTCATTCTTAAACAAAATTGCCTGCTATTTTAAGTAACAGAACTGATAGTTCAAGGTCAAACACAATCATATAAATAGGTATCTACACCTTATATTTCTGCCCTAACATAAATTCTTTTCACCGTGACGTATAAGGAAAATCGTAGGAATAACTTTTCGGTTCCATTATTCATATTGTCTCTTTCGATGGACAGTGATAATAAATAATGGGAAAGATATTAAATGGTATTAGCACTAGAGATTGTTTTTATTCTTTATTCGTTGGTCCCGGCTGTCATCTGTAGATCTTTGACAGTCGTTACAAGTAGTCAGTGGCCCAAAAACTCTGACAACCAGTCTTACCAAATGGTATCGTATTACCCAGTGCTAACTGGGTTGTGGAGGTCAGATAGGCAGTCGCTCCATGTAAAATACTGGTATTCAGCTGGATCCGGTGAGACTGGAAGCCGAACCCAACATAGTTGGGATAAGGCTAAGCAGATGATGATGAGCACTAGAGATTGTGTATATTAGCCCCAACTATGTTGGGGTCGGCTTCCAGTTTAACTGGATGCAGCTGAATATCAGTATTTTTCATGCAGCGACTGCCTATTTGACCTCCACACACAACCCAGTTAGTACTGAGTAATACGAATCCACTTGGTAAGACTCGAATAGATAAGTATAACTTTAAAAATCACTATGAAATTAGTCGTCACTTACTTACTATACATCATCATCATCTGCCTTGCCTTTTCCAAGCTATGTTGAGGTCGGCTTTCAGGCTAGCTGAATGCAGCTGAATACCAATATTTTACATGTTTACAAGGAGCGACTGCCTATCTGACCTCTACAACTGAGTTAGTAACGGATAATACGATACCCTTTGATAAGACTGGTTGTCAGACTTTCAGGCCATTGAGTATCTGTATTGACTGTCAACCGCGGGGACCGTGCTTTCCGAGGCACGGAGGAAAGTCGGTATGTAATGGATGGTCATCCATCCACAGACCAACCAAGGTCAGCACGGCTTAACTTAAAGATCAGTCGTCACTTACATGTCAACAAATAAAATAGCTGATCAATTAATTTACCAAATAAATGAACAAAAAATCCAACTATTCTTTCTCAACAAACACACACACTATGGTCCCATTAGCACCTACTATCTACGGAACCCTAAAAAAACAAAAGCAACCCAGCAGAACGTTCGAAACGCCTTATTATTACATAGTACTGACTGACACGACCCTAATTTGTCATAGTCAACTGGGAGAACAGGATTCTGGATGAAAATAAACAATGAATGGTGGACGACTTCCCGTTTGGTACTTGTGTAGGTGCTTAGGTCTGTTTACATGCAATATTAGTATGCTTAATGTTTTTGGTGATGTCGTTTGTGAAATAATAGTGAGGCGACTGCTGAGCATGAGGTCCTGGCTTCGATTCCCGGGTCGGGTAAATTGTTATTTGGTAACTAAACTCGACTATTTGATCTAGTTAATTTAGATTCTATATTTAAAAGATCGTGGCTAAATAATAACAGCCGCTCGGGTCGATCTGTAGATTAAGCCGTGCTCACCTAGCTTGGTCCATAGATGGGTGACTTACCATTACTTACCAAGCTTCTTCCGTGCCTCGAAAAGCAGGTTAAGCATTTGGTCCCGGCATTCACTTGTAGTAGATCTTTGACAGTTGTTACAGGAAGTCAGTGGCCCGGAAGTGTGACTACCAGTCTTACCAAGAGGTATCGTATTACCCAGTAGTAACTCGTTCGTGGAGGTCGAATAGGCAGTCGCTCCATGTAAAATACTGGTATTCAGCTGCATCCGGTTAGACTGGAAGCCGACCCCAACATAGTTGAGAAAAGGCTAGCCAGATGATGAGCCACCTGTCACGGAGTCTGAGTTCGTGTCCGTTTGATGGCGATAGGCTCGCCCCCTATTACATGGGACTTTAATATAACTGGCGAAATGTGGGTGTGGGAGTTTCACTTCTGCCTAACCCTTCGGGGATTACAGACGTGATGTTATGTTTTTTGACATTATATTAGAAAACAAAGAAACTGAACAGTGTTGAAGCTACCCGTAGGACAAATAGTCTAAACTAAGTTTTCTAATATCAGGGGTTAAAGTATGAAATTGCGCAAATCTCAATTTCATACTTATTGTGGAGGATTTCGTGAAGAGTGATATATCAATTCTAGCGTTTTTCTATTTTTGTGGGAAACGTCTGAACCGATTATGTATAATGCAATTGCAAACTACTAGAGTGAAAGAAGCTGCGTTGCGCTGAGTATCTTAAATTCCCAAAACACAGTCTATGACAAAAATATACAATCAACCAATCAATAAAGTATTTATTTCAAGTAGGCCAGTTACAGGCACTTTTGAATTGTCGAAACAAAGACAACAGTAAAATATAGCTACAGTCCCAGTCACAAGGCACAAAAACTGTGAAAGTACTGTAGTTGCCCATTCCCTAACGTAGATCTCTATGGAGAAGAACGGGCAAGAAACTCCATGGACACTCTTTTAAATCAGAATACTTTAAACAATAATACCTACTTGAAGTAGTGGAACCGACGGCACATTGAAACAGGTGTTTTGACACACTACCCTATGAGTTAATATGCAACTATTTATACAGCTTTTAAACTCTAAAAGGTACGTAATTTCAAAATTAATCCAATAAAAATGGAATAAGGAAAAAATATAACTATACGTCAAAGTTACAAACAGAACAAAATGTGAGAAAAAAACGACTATTTCATAGTTAAAGACCTATTTGTAAAGCCTTCTCTCACGACAATTTAAATCGACAAACCATTTCATTAATAACAAAGAATAAAAGCTGCGTTTATAAAATTACAACAGGAAAAAAATGGATCTAATTCAATTTTTCAGTTCTAATAAGTCCTTTTATAAAAATAATGCCTTTGAGAGGGATGGTAGAATTAAATTATTTGACTGAAAATATTATTTTTAGCATTCAATTGTTTAATTTTGTTTTATTTGGCGGACCTTTGGTTCGTGAGGGGATTACGGGTCGACAGTTATTATGCTAGGCTTATTTTTTTTTTTTTGTAATATTTTTAACATGATGTATTTGTAAAGTGAAGTGGGTGTTCTTTTAGGTACAGACACATGCATTAATATGTAGACACTTAGCTAAATTCGAAAGTGATTCTCTTGTGGAACATCGATTGCAACCATAAAATAAGACCTATTTTATAATATTCATCATTTACTTGGCCGTTTCCCAGTTATGTTAGGGTCGGCTTCCAGTCTAAGCGGATGCAGCTGAATACCTACCCATATTTTACATGGAGCGACTGCCTGTCTAACTTCCACAACCCAGTTAGTACTAAGCAATACGATACCCCTTGGTAAGACTGGTTGTCAGACTTTTTGAGCCACTGACTACCTGTAACGACTGTCAAAGATCTACAAATGACAGCCGGGACCAACGGCTTAACGTGCTTTCCGAGGCACGGAGAAAACCCGGTATGTAATGGGTGGTCACCCATTTACAGACCAACCTAGGCCAAGCACGGATAAGCCTAAAGATCGACACGAGCGGCTGTTATTATTTAGTCACGAGCTATAAGGTTATAATGAGGTTCTAAGTATACGCTACATAATTCCTCAAAGCCTTGATGACACATGAAATTAAACTAACACTCTAGGCCGTCAACCCCACTAACAAATTTGATGACTGGCAATATTTTTACCACGGCATCAGATACTGTCGTGTATTTTTTATTATGTGACTAAAGAAAGACATACTATATTACCTGTATACTTTGTAAGCTTATTGTTGACTAGCTTTTTATAATAAATGGGCTTACTCTTGACCTCTATCTAGTCCAGAGGACAGAGATGAGGTCGATTAGTTCCGTGATTGTCCCACGGTATCGTACTACCGGGATAAAAAGTATCTTATGGGTTAATCCAGGTTATAAGCTATCTGTGTGCCAAATTTCATAAAAATCTGGTAAGTAGTCTTATCGTGAAAGAGTAACAAACATCCATTCGCATTAATATAATTGATTGATTGGTGGATAGACTCTAAAACTAGGAAAAATAGAAAATCGTAAGTTATTTTTTTTGTTTTTGTATTTTCGTAAATTATTCAACACAAACTTTCATTACGAATTAATTATTATAATAATCTTAACATAAGCAATAACTTAACTATGTATCCACTTTTTATCCGACTAAAATTACTATACAATTCGAACTCCATAACAGAAAGACGCTACATAACACTAAAATACAATTCCTAAAGCGATAAAATTCAAAGTACCTCTTATACAATGCAAATTCAACCCCTAAAATATAAGAGACATCAAACTGAAGTTGGCGTAGCACCTCTACGAGATTTCGTAGCGGCTCTACGAGATCTCGTAGCATCCCGCTACGCGCATCCACGGGCTTTAGTTACACTCCGTGTGTCGAAGCGACAGGGTGTTCCCGTTTTTTCTCTCGCTTTCAAAACTCTTCTTGTGAAAAAAAAGTCTTTCTCTCTTCGTCTTGAAGCAAAAAATAGAGTTCGTTCGTTCGTTGTTCAGTGTTTTCTGTGCTGATTTTTTTTTGTATATTTTTTCAAGCAATTTGTTGTCGTGCCTCCGTTTGTTATGTAATGAGTAAGTATATAAGTTTTGTTTATATAAAATAACTTGGAAGCTCGTTTCATGTATGAAATGATGAGCATTTCCAGGTATTTTTTTGTGTAGCGAGTTTTTGTCCCAAAAGTACTTTGTTTGATCAAATATTTAAGAGTGAGTTTTAAAATTTTTGGGTGTCTGCTTTTAATGAAATTTTAGGGTGTTTAACTCGTTTGAGGGTTTTTTAATTAATGTTGTGTCATTAACTTTGCGTGTTAACGGATTTTAGAATTATTTTCGAGAATTTTATTTAATGAATTTTACTTTCACATTATTTGGTGAAAATGAATGAATCATGAATGTGAACTGTCTAATTGAATGAATTCAATCAATGACAATATGAAGCATGGTAATAACAATTCCGAAAATAATTTGGGAACAGTAATGGTTTCAGCATTTAATCCCCAAGGGGTGCGTTCGGTGAAAATGCTTGCGTCCAACGATATACCAAATTAACAACAAAATGAAAAAGTTTAATTTTCGAATTCACATCTGTCATAATTAACTTTTGTTTTTCGAATTCGCTGAATATTTATGGCATTTTATTGCTCAGGGAAATCTGACTTTTGACCTGCAAAAATGGCCTGTATTTGTCGTGGTTGAGGACAAAGACCTCTTTGTATGACTGTATCTACATCACATCTCGAAGACTTCTTAGGGCAAGCTGAGCTAATTGAGCTTTCTATAGCTGTCAATTCTTTTTTCTAGTTTAGCCTTTCGTCATTGTGAATACCTAAGAATTTTACGCTGTCTACTAATGTTATTGTATTTTCATATAATACTATGTCTATTTTTTCTTTGTTAACATCCACATCAGTATCGATATTAAAAATGTAAGAATTTTACATAAGGTGGCACAATAGGCGGTATTATCGCTTATAAGTATATAAATCGATGGACATTAAAAACTTAAACAATCAAAACAAAACAATTATCAAAACAATTTAACAAGACCACCTACAAAAAATGCATAGTTCAATCTAACCAAGAATCTAGTCAATATAACCAAGAAATGGTCAACATTTTATTTGTAATCTATGGAAGACTAACAGCTAAAAAACAGATTAAAAATAGTACGTGAGACTGACAGCCAATGACAAGTCATCACTTATAAAAAACAATATATTAAAAAAGGAGTATGCACAACACAGCGCTGCCCAAAATAAAGAAAAAATAGGACATCAAATCAATTTTCTTCCCCTTCTATTGTCAATAACTATAATTAAACTATTTAAGGGCACTTTTTAATGGTTAAGTTGTCGACCAGGTAGTAAGAAAGTTGAAGCTAGTTTCCCGTTTCCTCAAATTCAAATTCAAATTCATAATATTTTATTGTGGATCATAGGTAGGTACAGTTCTTAAATAGTTGAAAATTTTGATCAGCTATGTCCCGCCCGTAGGGCATACAATAATCACACAGAAATTTACTGTTCCTTATGATGAAGAATTTGCGATAAATAACTAAATTAAATTCATGAACTACGACGTATATGAAGCAGTAGTTGAAAGTGTGTAAAAAAACATTTATATCAGACTAATAATTGTTCATAATCGTTTGTAACAAAAATTTTAAAACTACGTTAGTATTGCATTAATTAAAATAATAAATAGTCAATATTAATTGTCTAAAAAAAAACTCATGTCAGCAAAAATTCTAGTGTCAACTCGTCACCTGAAGCTAGATGAATCTCTCTAGCACTGCGGACTGAGAGGCCAGCTCTCAGAAATTTTCCAAACTCAATCAAAGCGAAATCCTTATCACTGTTTTTGTCTGAGCAATGGAACAGTCAGACTGGAGATTCACAAATCTTCTTCTTTCTTTTTCGTGTAGTTAGTGCTTAATCTGGTGTCAAAGCTTTTATGCCGCCTCTGACTTGCAAAGTCAGATTTACAAATACTTCAGTAAGTCATCATCTGCCTAGTCTTTTCCCAACTACGTTGGGGTCGGCTTCCAGTCTAACCGGATGCAGCTGAATACCAGTATTTTACATGGAGCGACTGCCTTTCTGACCTCCACAACCCAGTTAGTACTGGGTAATACGATACCCCTTGATAAGACTGGTTGTCAGACTTTTTGGGCCACTGACTACCTAACGACTGTCAAAGATCTACAAATGACACCCGGGACCAACGGCTTAACGTGCTTTCCGAGGCACGGAGGAAGCTCAGTGTGTAATCGGTGGTCATCTATCCTCGGACCAACCTAGGCAAGCGCCGCTTAACTAAAGGTTGACCCGAGCGGCTATTATTATTTAGCCACGAGCTCCTCCACCAATAATCAAAATATATAATGCTCAGTTTTTGTAAATAAACATCTTTAAAACCAAAACCTACATCATTCTTAACTCCTGCGACAAAACACAATAATTCAAATCTTAACACAGAAGAATTTGCTTACAGATATAATAATATTTCCACAAAATCGTAGCCGAATAAATGTATCAATATTTTATTTATTTCTTACAAGAGTGATTGTGTAAAAATCAAATACAGAATCGGCTTATCTGAGCTTGTTTCTGTTACTATATTCTTTGTAATGATATTTGCATAAATACTGGTAATTTGACTTTAGATATTTTATTCATAACTACCTCTGGCCCACGGTTTTGACCGCACGGAAGTCGGAAATTAACCAATTGGATTACAACTGGGTTGAAAAATATCTACCCTAACGTGAGTGTGTGCCAAACATGTACGATTATTAAAAAAAAAAAAACCGGCCAAGTGCGTGTCGGACTACGCACAATGTAGGGTACCGTCGTTGCCCATAAAAATATGCGGTTTTGCCTCCGAACGATGATTTTTAATGTAACAATTAAAAAACAAACTTACATTTGCATTTAAAAATCCTGTGCTCCCATTTATTATGTTTAGGAAGTAGTAGTAAAAATAATTTTCGAAATTTTATTTTACTGCTTTGTCGGTGTAACTAATCTGTATGTTCATGCCAAATCACAGTTTTCTAGTACTAAGAGTCTTTGAGGTAAGCTGCGGACAGACAGACGGACAATGCGAAACTATACGGGTTCCTTTCATTGTTGACTACGGAGCCCTAAAAGTGGGTCTAAACATTTTCCTGACTTCAATTTTATTTAAGCTGGTGTTAGTGATGTACTTGTTAATTTCATGCTTTTTATAGCGCTTTCACATACGCTCAGTGACAGGAATAATTCTCAGGCTTCAAAGCACTTGCTAAATATCGTTTATAAATTTCGGTCTCAGTGTTAGTTTCCTTCGCCGCCATCCAATGATAAATCAAATAAGAGATTAATGTGCGCAGTATGTTACTGGCAGACAAGAGGATGCTGTGTCCATCTTTGTGGCGTAACCACTTAATAACCTGAGAAAACACCAGATATGATGAAGTATTTAAATACGGCATACAAACCAGCCCTGTGCTGTGCCCCATAGCACAGCATCATGCTGAGTGGTAACCTGCTTGTCGCAGTTACGACGTGCAAGCTGTTAACTTTTTCTTGTTTTTTGTTCCGTCCTGTTGAATTTATAGTTTTTTGTTTATTTTTTGTAATTTTGTATGATGCACGTCATGTCCCTGCGACAAATAAATATGTTTTCTTTCTTTCGTCCGTGATCCACAATCAGTCTGACAGTCAGAAGTATTATTCTCTAATTATCACGTTCGAAATTCGAACGGTGTCTCGTTGTGAATCCGCGATGATTTACTTTAAAAACAAATGAGTTCGCTTTCGAATTGTGTGCGCTCATTTGAGTGAGGAGAACTAGTGAACTTTACAGAATAGCACTTAATAATTGTTTTTCAACTTCTTTAGAGCGATATGTGAGGGACGCCCTAGAAGTAGATACACTGACCTTTTTGGTGATGTCCTTTAGGAAGATCAGGTGCGTAACTTTTGTAATTGGCGGGTGTGTATGATCTATTGTATGAACATGGATAAAGCAAAAGGAGTATATAAGAATGGTAGTGAATAGCGTTCTGTAATGTCTGCCTGCCTACACCCATGGGAAAAGTCGTTAGTTTATACACCGTGACTTTTTAGTCGTCTTACAACGGCAGCCCACTTCATGTATCAAATAAATACTAAACATTCATAAAAAAAAAAACAGGAATTTATGAGATTTTAATAATTTAAAAAGACAAATATTATTCAGTATTATGATGCATATCGTAGTTAAAACACCCGTTGCGAGCGATGATCTACTGGACTCGAGTGCTGGGTAGCTAATGTTGATGTTGATAATTTGATGTTTCATAATTTTATTCAAATTTTTTATTATTATTTTTCTTTGTACCTATTACGTAAGATGAAAAAGAAAATCGCGCCTAGAGCTATTTTGTGTCGGGTACATTGAGTGGATGATCTTTGAAAGACGACTAAAAAGTCACGGTGTATATTTATGTGTGTGTGATGGAAGTGAGCGGCAGAAATAATTCATAACCCACGTGTTAGTAAGCAGGCATACAAAATGTACTGCTTTTTAGGGTTCCGTACCAGAAGGGTAACCGACGGGAACCTATTACTAAGCCTCCGCTGTCGGTCCGTCCATCCGTCCGTCTGTCTGTCAGCGGTCTGGATCTCATGATCCGTAATAGGTAGACTGTTGAAATTTTCACAGAATGTAAGTCTGTTGCCGCTCATCATCATCTGCCTAGTCTTTTCCCAACTATGTTAGGGTCGGTTTCCAGTCTAACCGGCAGAATACCAGTATTAGTGTGCGTTGCCGCTACAGCAACAAAAATTAAAGGAGGCTACTACGATGATACGGAATCTTTCATGCGTGAGTCCGACTCGCACTTGGCTGGGTTTTATTATGCATACGTTTTCGCAAGCCTGTATGGGAGCATACATTTGTAATGGCCGGGAGACCAGCTACAGAATCGTTTGGGGTCTCGGCGTAAAAGTCGGCTGTAAATCTGTTATAACTTTGGCCTTGTAAGTGGGTTATTTTGAATTCAGGAAGACAGAACATGACGTGTTTGAACCCCATCTATACAACATTAGTTTTATTATAAGCGAAACTGAAACACGTGTCTAGTATTTTTATGTAAAGAATCTATGTACAAAATTTCAAAACTGTATCATGAAAAATCACAAAGTTATAAGCTTGTTCTGTTACTTGGTTGTCCGCACAAAAACGTGGTCACTACGCGGCGCAATCGCGCGCCCGCCTCCAGCATCGTCTTAAGCTCATCGGTAATAATAATTTGGCAGTCGGTAATTAAATGATTGCCATAGGTACTTAGTATCGCTCGGTATCCAACTTGCAGTCTTTTTTAAATATTTTTGGGACAAAATATAACATCATCATCATCATCTGCCTAGCCTTTTCCCAACTATGTTGGGGTCGGCTTCCAGTCTAACCGGATGCAGCTGAATACCAGTATTTTACATGGAGCGACTGCCTATCTGACCTCCACAACCCAGTTAGTACTGGGTAATACGATACCCCTTGGTAAGACTGGTTGTCAGACTTTTTGGGCCACTGACTACCTATAACGACTGTCAAAGATCTATAAATGACACCCGGGACCAACGGCTTAACGTGCTTTCCGAGGCACGGAGGAAACTCGGTATGTAATGGGTGGTCACCCATCCACAGACCAACCTAGGCAAGCGCGGCTTAACCTAAAGATCGATCCGGGCGGCTGTTAGTACTTAGCCACGAGCTCCTCAAACTATAACAAAATATAACATGGTTTAAAAATTATTGGAATCGATTCAGTTACATTCTGAACAAACTTTATTGAGGTTTCGCATATACTAAAAATAATGTTGTATAAGCCTGTAATCTGTACCGTAATTACTGAATTATGGACCGGATTTACCGTTTGCTGACACTCAGATTGCAGGTGAACTAAAAAATAACCTGAAGTTTTTTTGTCATTTTGTATGTACGTCAATCAAAATCAAAGCATTTATTTCCAGTAAGCCAGTTACAGGTGCTTTGGAATTGTCGAAATAAAGCCAACAATGAAATGTAGATACAGTCCCAGTCACAAGGCAAAAAACTGTGAAATACTGTAGTTGCCCATCCCCTAACGTAGATCTCTATGGAGAAGAACGGGCAAGAAACTCCATGGACACTCTTTTTAATCAGAATACTTTTACAAAACCTTGGTTACATCATTAATATTGAGATGGTACATTATGTGAGAACGATGCAGCAAGATGTGTACGTTAAAAGTGTCCATAGTAAAAACAAAAAAAAACAATTAAAAAATAAAATAAATAATACATATGAGCCGTGGCAACCAAGACATGACCAGTCACAACTGACAGCGCCAGTTCACGAACATGACGCATGTATCAGCACCATTCAACTCAACCATTTTGAATGGAACTAAATGATCCGACACACGCGCCACCAACAGGGAGACATTCATTTCTCTGAGACAAAAAATATTTTTTCTTTATCTTTGTCAATTTCTATCTTTGTTTAGTTGTTAACCTTGCATCCGGCTAACTCTTTAAAATATGAATAAATAACTCACATTCACACAACATCATCTTTACTAATATTATAAAGCTGAAGAGTTTGTTTGGTTGAACGCGTTAATCTCAGAAACTACTGGTGCGAATTGAAAAATTCTTTCAGTGTTGGATAGCTCATTTATCGAGGAAGTCTATAGGCTATATAACATTAAGATATAACCAATACGAGCGGAGCATTAATAAAATGTTGCAAAAACGGGGAAAATACTATTTTGTATAACTTGACGCGGACGAAGGTCGCGGACTACCGTTAGTATAAAATAAAACAAAAGTCTTTCTAAAATACTAAAACGAAGATCTTACCAAAACATTCTGATAGCTAAATTCATCACGTAATACGCCCCACGTTTGGAACGATAACTTTTCTTTTTATATTTAGATCAGTGGGAAGGGCATAGCGAAGGGATCGTTTGCACTCAAGGTCAAGTTTCAACTGTTTAGATAAACATTCGTTTGACCTATTTCATGTCTGTTCCGTGCAAGGCTTTTGTGTTATTTGTTTGCGAAAATGATACTTAAAACTATTCTTATGTGAGTTGAATATGGTCTGGATTGATATGACGAAAACTGTCATCATCATCGTCATTATTTCAGCCGAAAGACGTCCACTGCTGGACATAGGCCTCCCCAAGTGTCACTTTGACCGGTCCCATGCGACTCGCATCCAGCGGATCCCTGCAACCTTTACCAGGTCATCGGTCCACCTAGTGGGAGGCGTTCCAACGCAACGTCTTCCGATTCGCGGTCACCTCTCCAGAACTTTTCGGCCCCATCGGCCATCCGTTCTGCGAGCAAAAAAAAAAACTGTCAATCGAGGATTATGGCGATGTTCTTTAGAAAGGTCAGGTGTGTAGTATTTGTAGCGTATGTGTATGACCAGATCTTCTTCTTTATCGTGCAGTCTGTGCCTAACCTGGTGTCAGATAGAAGAAATATCTCTCACGCATGCTGGTTTCCTCAACATTTTCTTCACCGAAGCAAGTGATCCGAAAAATCAGGGGTGCGTGCCTTGGGCCTTGGTATGACCTGATGTATGAACGTGGATGAAACTTAAGAAGCATGTAGGGGTCGAAGCAGATCGTTCAGTAATTTCTGCATCCCCTCACAAACAATACGCCTAATATAAAATCAAAATCAAAAATCAAAGCATTTCTTTCAAGTAGGCCAGTTACAGGCACTTTTGAATTGTCGAAACAAAGACAACAGTAAAATATAGCTACAGTCCCAGTCACAAGGCACAAAAACTGTGAAAGTACAGTAGTTGCCCATTCGCTAACGTAGATCTCTATGGAGAAGAACGGGCAAGAAACTCTATGGACACTCTTTTAAATCAGAATACTTTAACAAAACCTTGGTTACATCATTCATTTTGAGATGGTACATTATGTGAGAACGATGCAGCAAGATGTGTACGTTAAAAGTGTCCATAGTAAAAACAATTCAAAAATAAAATAATTAATTTAAATAAGCCGTGGCAAATAAGAAATCCAGTCACAACTGACAGCGCCCGTTCACGAACATGACGCGTGTATCAGCACCATTCAACTCAACCATTTTGAAGGGAACTAAATGATCCAACACACGTGCCACCATCAGCGAGACATTTGAGTGAGCATGGCATACTCCTAACCGCCAGGGCACATTCAAGTCAAGAAAAAAACGCAGGTTTCCAGCGAATGACAGCTTTCTAGTACATAGTACTCACTCAATATGGGCTAGGCGGCTATATAATACTAAAGAGATTGAATCTATACAAGCAAAGATAGCTATACAATCTTCAGCAGCTCCAACAATACTATTTGAAAATATATAATATATAAAATAAACATGAAATACACACACTAATACAAAGTAGCTAAAAGCTAAACGCTTTTGCTTGAATCTGTTGTTCTAGAATTAGGCCATTGGGTATTGTATTTCAATCTAGGATAGTGGATAAAACATCAATATTTAAGCGGGACCACTATCCTCTCATAACTAGGCAGTATCTACCAGTTCATCATCAGCGTAGCCTTATCAAACTACATTCAGGTCGTCGTCCAGTCTAAACGAATGAAGCTGAATATAAGTATTTTACATGGAGCGACAGCCTATCTGACCTCCACAACCCAGTTAGTACTGGGTAATACGTTACCCCTTCGAAAGACTGGGTGTCAGACTTTCAGGCCACTGACTACCTGTATCTACAAATAAGAGTAGTGACCAACGGCTTAACGTGCTTTCCGGAGCACGGAGGAAACTTGGAATGTACCATGTGCATCCACAGACCAACCTGGGCAAACGCAACTTAACCTGAAGATCGACCCGAGCAGCTGTTATTATTTAGCCATGAACTTCTCGCCCCCTATTACATGGGCCTTAAACATTTCTGGCGAAATGTGGGTGTACTATTAGGTACACCTCTGCCTAACCCTTCGTGGATTACAGGCGTGATGTTATGTTGTAAAATATTTCATAAAGTGATTTCACTTCTACTTCAGAGTAAAAATTCTTACATGTATTTAGTTTGGATCTTGTGATAATACTTTTTGACGTTAGAATTTTCATGAAAATATTCATGCGTTATTATGCAAACATTTGTGAGTGAGGGATTAAAGCGTTGTCTCCGAGATAAGTTTTCTAAATAACATGTTTACATTTTAATCAGTTTATGTTTGCTTTGTCGGCGGTTTTAAAGACATACGTGTATTTACTAGCAAATGTTCCCACTGCTGGGACGCAGGCCTCCTCTCTATGAGAGGGGATGGGCTATAATCCACCACGCGGGCCCGGTGTGGGTTGGTAGATGTCACATGTCTTCGAATTTTTGGTTCTAGGACATGCCGGTTTCCTCACGATGTTTTCCTGCACCGTTTTGAGAGCAGTGGTGATGAAATAACTTACACAAAGTAATGCGCCTGGCTGGGTTCGAACCCACGACTTACTGCTCGTAAGTCAGGGTCTCCACCACTGGGCCACCGCTGCTCTCTCTGCGTATTTACTACATCAGTAAACATTTGATCGTCTAGTAGATTTTCTCCACACATTTTTGGACTTGATTTTGAGAATTTATGACTGCCTCGGTTATCTAGCGGTCGCAAGCGGGACTGCTAATCATGCCACGGAGTCTAGATTTGCACCCGGTTGATGACAATAGGCTCGCCCCCTATTACATAAGACTTAAACGTAACTGGCAAAATGTTGGTGTACTATTAGGTCAAAGACATTCAATTATTTATGAGCGATAGACGGGACAAGACGAAGAAAATTGTAGTCCAAAACATATTACTACTTAGTAATAAATCGTTCTGTCTAGTGTCATACGCCCGCTTGTCAGGTAGCATTCGTGTGTCAAAATCGAAAACGAACGGGATCAAAAATTTTGTGTGAAAATATTCCTAATGTCCGCTCTATAAGTATTTTAAATCTCTTTGTATTAGGTACACCTCTGTCTAAGAAACTTCAAACTGCCCAAGAATTTTTCACACTTCATAGACGCCTTCAGCGTTACGTATTATGAAAATATTATCACAATTGAAGCGTTGAGTAATTTAGTTCGCGCTCAAATTGCGTGGAAAAGCTTAGAAGTTGAGATAGCATTCATAAATAAAAAGTAAATGAAGAATTCATGAAGGAATTTTCATTTACTTAATTATAAGTTCTTGGGCAATGTCATCATTAGGGTTATCATTGAAATGATGCGAGTGATGATATATTTATAGTATTTGATATATATTTATAGTATTATAAATATCCTTGTAGTTTATCATTATCATCTGCCTAACCTTTTCCCAACTAAGTTGGGGTCGGCTTCCAGTCTTACCAGTCATTTTGTCTCTGGAACTTCGTCGAGCTTCATCGTCTCGGCGCTTTTCTGGCGGTCGCGACTGTTGATAATGGCTCCTGAAGGAGTTGCAGTGGTTTGGAAATAGTGTGGCGAGCTTGTCCAAAAATAATAAAGCCCGTGGGTCTCATCCAGAGGAGGGTAGTGTCCCAGCAGTGGGGACATTCTAGGTTGGTTACAAATGGTCCGTGAGCTTGTTCGACACTCAATTAGATTTAGAATAAGTCTATTATTTGCTTTGCATTCGATCTTCAGAAAAACTGTAATTACGCTACAGTCCCTTTTAGAAATATTTAACTTTATACAATTTTTTTTTAATATTTTTTATACGCAAACCCAGCGTAGGGAACTATAGCTGTTTTTGACATGGAAAGAAAAATTCTAGTGCGAGCAGGGTTTGAACCTTCCGATTCAGTACACCGGATGTCTTAACCAATTAGACCATCGCACCCTGCTCACAGCTCACGAAATTTTCATTCCATTAATAACGTCTTACGGTGACGTTAGTGCCATCTATTTAAGAAAGTATCGAACTAACTGAACGGAACGGTGTACTGAATCGGAAGTTCGCAGGTTCAAACCCTGCTCGCACTAGAATTTTTCTTTCCATGTCAAAAACAGTTATACAAAAATTCTTTAACACTTCGTTGAACTCAAAAATGTAAATTAGTTGCGCAACAAATTGTAGTCATGTCTTCAAGATTTGAGCACAAACTAAATTGCGTGAGAGTTATGATTACTTTCTTAATAAATTATGAAGATTACGAGTTTGTGTTGTAAGGCAATGTATCTTGTATTCATATGCTTGAAGAATGAGCCGAGTAATAAGTAGTGTTTTCATAAAATATTTTGTCTTAGGTTTTTGCGATGATAATATTATTTTGTCAACTTGTTACTGCTATTACTGCTTAAGTGCTTACTATGGTGCTCAGACCTGGTCACTGTCAGAGTCTCAAAAGTTCCGCCTTGGATTTTGCCAAAGGTCAGTCGAACGCAGCATTCTGAGTGTCAAAAGACAAAACAGAGTTCGAAAACTGGCTTAATGGACATTGGCAAGAAGGCTGCTAGGCTAAAATGAAATTGGGCGGGTCACGTCAGCCGTATGCACGATGACCACTGGGCAAAAGTCTCCACATGATGATTGCCGGAAGACGGACGTGGCCGCCGAGGCCAGCCCAGTTAGTGGGGGCGAGATAAGCTGGACGCGTACCGCGAGGAGGCACGGCAAAACAGTACGTGGAAGGAATTGGGGGAGGCGTATGCCCAGCAGTGGGATAGTACAGACTAAAAAAAATTAGCTTACTGCTATTTCTACCAGGACTTTGACTGTGGTCAAAACGACTGCTAAGCATGAGGTCCTGAGCTTCATTCCCAGGTCTTGAAAAGCGATTATAAAAATAAAACCGGTGGTTCATAGATTCAGTTCGCATGGAGTATATACACCCTGTTCTTCAAACTCTTAAAAGTTTAATCCACCGATTACGGCCCACTCTTCACAGAAAGGATGCCTGTTTCCCAGCTGTAGCAACATTATCGGTTGATTATGCGGAGATCAACCAGTCTTACCAAGGGGCATCGTATTATCCAGTACCAACTGCGTTGTGGGGGTCAGATAGGCAGTCGCTCCATGTAACATAGTATTCAGCTGCATCCGTTTAGACTGGAAGCCGACCCCAACATAGTTGGGAAAAGGCTAGGCAGATGATGTGAGCTTTGAGTATTCTAAATTGAAAATAGTCTAAGTTCTTGCCAGGTCTTACAGCCACAAAACTTCGTATGAATAGAAATTAACAAAAAGCTCTATGTACCAGTTGCTTCAACGATATATAGACTTGGCAATAAGCCAACGACGTAATGATTTTTATCTCTGCCTGTTATTCTCCTACTTTTACAGCCTTATCCCTTTGTAACGACAGTTTAGTACGTGGGTCGCATTCTAGACGTCACGACGAGAACTAGTCTTGTATAAAAAGCTACAAGGTGAGCAAAAGGTGGTGGTGGTGGTGGTGGTGGTTTTGTAATTTTGTATGATGCACGTCATGTCCCTGTGACAAATAAATACTTTTTCTTTCTTTCTTTCTTTCTTTCTTTCTTTTCTTTCTTTCTTTTCTTTCTTTCTTTATTTTCTTTCTTTCTTTCCTTTCTTTATGTCCTTTCTTTTCTTTCTTTTCTTTCTTTCTTTCTTTCTTTCTTTTCTTTCTTTTCTTTCTTTTCTTTCTTTTCTTTCTTTCAAAAACATTTTGTGTAACTTCAGGCCAAAAAAAGGTAGCTTTACTTGTTCATTACGAGTATGTCAATATCAAATTTTATTACATCAGTAAAAACTACTGCCTCGACGGCCTCGTTGATCTAGTAGTCGCAAGCGCAGGTGTTGATCATGAGGACATGAGTTCCCGATTTATTCATCAGGAATTTCTCAGGAGCAGTCACGAAACCTGGATTTGTGCCCGGTTGATGGCAATGGACCCGAACCCACTACTACATGGGAGTTAAACGTATCTGGCGAAATGTGGGTGTACTATTATGTACACCTTTGCCTAAGTCTTCGGGGATTACAGGCATGATGTTATGTTATGTTATGATATTTCTTAAAATTTACATTTCCTTTTCAAGTGTAAGCCAAATTCATAGAGACGGTTTCTACTCGAAATTCTTTTTGTATTAGAATTTCACTGGCATGTGTCCAAACTTGTAATATTGTGGTTACGCTCCACCTGGCTCCAGCAGCAGGTGGCTAGTTGTAGTGGATGTTCTATGTATGTATTTGCATTCTGTAAAGTTCACTAGTCCACCTCACTCAAGTGAGCGCACACAATTCGAAAGCGAACTCATTTGTTTTTAAAGTAAATCATCGCGGATTCACAACGAGACACCGTTCGAATTTCGAACGTGATGTTTAGAGAATGACAACTGGCTGGTCTTATCTGACCACGAAGGTTTTCTATTTACATTGGACCTGTTTGTATATGATCAGCTTATCATATTTCCACTGCTGGGACAAATGGCATACCGTTTGAATATCGAAGTGATATCTTAGAGAACAGAAATACCTACTGTTCTTACATAAGTAGTAATTTTTATAACAAAAAAAAACTTAGTAAATAAACTTCACAGTCTCAAACACATTTTCGAAAACAAAGCTTAACATCACGCCTGCAATCCCAAAGAGGTTGGGCAGAGGTCTATCTAATAGTACACACACATTTCGCCAGCTATGTTTAAGTCCCATGTAGTAGGGACAGAGCCTATTAACATCACCGGGCTGAAATTGCGACCTGGTTTCTACCGAGAAGTATCTGATGGAATAACCCAATAACACTTTGCCCGACCTGAAAATCGAACCCAAGACCATAACCAGCAGTCGCGTTTGCAACTTTTCCTACTATTGTCTGCTCATAAACACCCACCCACAATAACTTCAGTTTATCCGTGATCATGGTGCTTGCAAGAGCGCATGAAATATCGGAAACTCAAACAGTAAACATGGTAAATATCGCGTTTTTAGTGTTAATGATAATATCCTATTATCATTGGTATTCCTTTTATTTAACCATTCAATCTCTTAAGTGTAAGAAAATAAGTGCCGTCTTCTGGTGCTTGCTAAAAACGACCAAATAACATTCAACATAAATAATCTATTCCATCCAAATACACTCCATCATTCAATGAAAAAAGAAACATTTCAAAATTCACACCACTCACCCGAAAGTACAGACACTTACGTTCCCAAATTCACTGCGTGAGCATCAAAAGATTGATTACTGAAAAAAATACATTATCATTTGCGCTCTAAAAGCGATTAGATTCCAAGATACATCGACCACAAAATAGATAGATCAGAAAGTTAATTTCCATCATCATCTGCCAAGCCATTTTTCCAACTATGAAGGGGTGAGCTTCAGTCTAACCGATGCAGATGAATATCGGTATTTTATTTGGAACGACTGCCTATCTGATATGGAGAGGGCTGTGTTAGGGGTTTCCTTGCGTGATCAAATCAGAAATGAGGACATCCGCAAGAGAACCAAGGTTACCGACATAGCCCGAAGAATTGACAAACTTAAGTGGCAGTGGGCAGGGCACATTACTCGCAGAACGGATGGCCGATGGGGTCGAAAAGTTCTGGAGTGGCGACCGCGAACAGGAAGACGTACCGTTGAAGGCCTACCACTAGGTAGACCGATGACCTGGTGAAGGTTGCGGGGATCCGATGGATGCGAGTCGCACGGGACCGGTCAATGTGGCGACACTTGGGGGAGGCCTATGTTCAGCAGTGGTCTTTCGGCTGAAATGCTGATGATGCCACGGAGATCAGAGGAGTTTCAGTATAATAACAGCCGCACGTGTCGATCTTCAATGTTAAGCTACTCTTACCGATATCGTCAGTAGATGTGCGACCATCCATTACATACCGAGAATCACTCGGAAAATACTTTAAGCAGTTGGTCGTCATACGTAGATCTTTAGCAGTCGTTACGTGCAGTCAGGACCCCGAAAGTCTGACAAGCAGTCTTCACTAGGTTGTGAAGGTCAGATAGGCAGTCACTCCATGTAAAATAAGCTGCATCTGCGTCGACTGGAAGCCGACCCTAACATAGTTGGGAAAAGTCTTGGCAGATGATGATCAGTCTCTCAGAACTCAATCTTCTGAACTATTCTGTGGTTCGAATCTTCAATTCTCCTGAGAGATTTGCACGTCGGCCGTCACTCACAGTCTTTCTTTTTATTAATTTATTTATTTATTTATGTACACACAAAATACTCAACAAGACATTACATTAAGATAGAAGAGCACAAATGTACTGCTTATTTCATGCGAAATCTCTTCCAGCAGACCTGCGAGAGGAAAGTAGGATTAGAAATGTACGAGTAGTCTTTTGTGGTAGACGTAAAAATTATTTCACTAACTTGCATTTTGGTGAGTGATTAATTAGGGCTTGTAAAAACTTGTGGAGTAGAGGTGAATGTGATTTAGGCTAAATTAACACAATAAATATTTTAAAGTTTATTTATTTATTATTTATTTATTTAACACTTCAAGCACAAAGTACAGAGGCGGACTTAATGCCATAGGCATTTGCTACCAGTCAACCTTAAAGTTCTTCGTCATTAATATCAATCATAGATAATCACTACAGATATTTTATTGAAAATGCAACACTAATTAAAACAGCTTATTGCCTCGTTGGTCAGTGGTGCAAGCGCTACAATTCAATTTAATTCATTTATTTAGTCAGACAAATAAAAACATCCATAACGTCATATACAGAATCGAATCAAATAACATAAACAAAATCAAAATATATACTTAAGCAATTAAAATAATAATTTAAAATAACAAAATAAGTAATTTGATTTAAATATATTATGTTTAAATAACATTATCAAGTACTTTAATTAAATCAATAATTTGAAAATAACATGATAAATAAAAGTAATCAAAGATAATAGTAATCTAAACACCATTTATCTCTCCCATGCCCTTCCGCTCCGCCCAGAGTTTCATTTTGATGATTTCCCATCAGAAAAAAAAAAAAGTAAAAAAACCCCTAACGCATGAATGGCCCCTCTAACCAGTCGGCGACGACGGCGAGGTGACTACTGCTGAGCATTAGATCTTGGATTCGATTCCCAAGTCGGACAAAATGTTACTGTATTTTTACACTAAGAACTTTACAGTAACAGTCTGGCATTTGGATATGTACCCGATTGATGACAATAGGCTTGCACTATTAAATGGAACTTCACATAACTGGTGAAATGTTTTTGTACTAGTTCTCTGCCTAGCCTTTTGGTGACGCCGCAAGCCATGAAGCTATGTCTATAAAGAATAAAAAAAACACTAATGAACTACCCTAAATTTAATAACGGCAGACTTCTTATATAGTTATATAATACACAACAATACACAAAAGTTCTAATAGTTTTCTTAAGACTCAAAGCTTGACCCGACCATCGTCACTTAGGATCCTAATAACCAAAACTATTCTATTGTTGTTTTTGTGCCAAGCTGCCTTTATCAATATAGTTTCCGAGATAATCAGTCATGACGGACTAAGGCTCCAAACGCAGCCACGAGCGTTGCGATTTGCTTCAAGCGACAAACGCGTGCGTCAGCCTTTTTCTTTCCCGTGGACACTATGAGGGCCTTCAAGTGAGGCGTGTTGCAACGCAATTTGCATGCTGGTTTCCTCAGGATGTTTTTCTTCAGCGAAGCAAGTGATAATTATATAATACGCACATGTATCCGTAAATGGTCTTGGGTTCGAACTTGAGACCGACAGTCACACCACTAGTCTATCACTGCTTAAAAAAAACGCTGATTGTGGGTAATCATAATAAAAAAAACTTTATTTTCTTCGAAGTATGTCTCGATTTATTTATAATATAACAAAGTTTAAATTCCCATCCTCATAAATCCAGCTATTACTCCTACTCCTTCTCCGTCCATGCTGTAAGGTTGTGGAACTCACTTCCGCCTAGCATTCGTGATTTAAAGACCATTTCATTATTCAAATCCCGAGTGAAAGAGCATTACCTTTCCTCTCAATTATAATTTATTATATATATATATATATGTATGTATTTTTATTAGTTTTTACATTATGTACCTATTTATATAAGTATATATTAATATTTATTGATATTTGTATTTAATATTTTAGTTAAAATTAGGTATGACACATATACACCTTATTCTCTTCCGTTTCTACACACTATTGTCTACATTTCTTTTTTTCACTTCTCCTTTTGCAGGACTGCTGGCAGAAATTTCTTAGGAAATAAGCAGTACCTATGTACTCAACTATTAAAATGTAATTTTCCTGTGTTGCATTGTGTGTACATAAACAGTAAAATAAATAAATAAATAAAATGATCTTTGTCGGTAAAATTGGCTTGAAGAGCGACGGTACTCATGCAAAAGAAACCAGTGAGGCGCGCGTTTAGCTCTTGTCGCATGTCGCATTACCTTAAGCTGTGAAAGAACCCTTAGGGATAAATCCCTCGGACAATGGACAACAAAGACACGTATGAAGGTTGGGGGACCAAAGGGTATTGTTTAGGCTCGAGCAAGATTACGTTAATAGTTGATTAACTTCTGTTAGACTAGGGAAAGATATCGGGTTTGCTTGTTGCTCAAAAATACCTTACTTAGATAGTTTAAGACTTAGTTTTTAAACTGGCATGGTCACTGACATTGAGGACTTTGTAATATTGAGGAGCTCATGGCTAAATAATAACAGCCGCTCGGGACGACCTTTAGGTTAAGCCGTGCTTGCCTAGGTTGGTCTGTGGATAGGTGACCACCCATTAGTTACCGATTTTCCTCCGTGCCTCGGAAAGCACGCTAAGCCGTTGGTCTCAGCTGCCATTTGTAAATCTTTGACTGTCGTTAGGTAGTCAGTGGCCCAAAAAGTCTGTCAACCAGTCTTACCAAGGGGTATCGTATTACCCAGTACTAACTGGGTTGTGGAGGTCAGATAGGCAGTCGCTCCATGTAAAATACTGGTATTCAACTGCATCCGGTTAGACTGGAAGCCGACTCCAACATAGTTGGGAAAAGGCTACCTTATCATTAAGACTGATAACGGGATATATAACATGTTTACCATAATTATGTTTTGAGTTCCCGATATTTCGGCGTTGTTTCAAGCATCATGATCACGGATAAACTGAAGTTATTGCGGGTGGGTGGCAAATATGTAGTAAACATGGTAAATATCCCGTTTTCAGTGATAATAATAATTTTAGACTAGAACTGCATGTTTTTTTGACGGCACTTACACACAAAGCTATGACTTTCAGTTCCGTCAATTCAGGGTTTTTTTGATTTTTTCAAGCTACTACCAAAAACGAGAAACGCGAAAAAATATGGAAAAAATTAGAAGATTTTTGACAGATTGTCACTCAGAGCAGAAAGCGAACGCTCCTTGAAATACGAGAATTGCCCCTCGAATATACTGATCATAGACTTGATCCAATTTCAAAAACTCCGGATGTTATTCGGCTCAATACCGTACCAGAAATAAAGCTCGAATTTAATCTCTATCCCATACAAAAACACGCCGTAAACTACCAATATTTCACAAGTCTTTCAATTTCCTGACTCGAAGCTGGCACCCCGAGACTTGCGATACTCTTTCATTAATTTTAATACCAAAACCTCCTGACAAAATGTTTCATAAAATTTAAAATTTTCATCTAAGATTTTCATGTCAACGTCAAATAATATGGGAAACTCAATAAGTGGGATATGAAATATGAAATGGCGGGACTTCTTTCATTGTGGAGGACATTGCTTTCTACTTTGTGTGAATTTGAAAGTCTGTGTGTTCGTAAACTTGTTTAGCATAAGCATAGCATAATCAGCCTATTAATGTTCCCACTGCTGGGACACAGGCCTCCTCTCTATGAGAGGGATTGGGCTATAATCCACCACGCGGCCCCAGTGCGGGTTGGCAGATGTCACATCTCTTCGAATTTTTGGTTCTAGGACATGCCGGTTTCCTCACGATGTTTTCCTTCACCGTTTTGAGAGCAGTGGTGATGAAAAAACTTACACAAAGTAATGCGCCTGGCTGGGTTCGAACCCACGACTTACTGCTCGTAAGTCGGGGTCTCCACCACTGGGTCACCGCTGCTCTCCTGTTTGTTTACTTGTTAATAAAAAAAAAATCCATTTATTTCAGGTTCTCCCATATTAAAATCACAAATTACAAAACAAATAAATACAAATCACAAAATTAAAATAAATACAATGCCAAAAAATCAAAAATACAGTGTCAAGAAAATCAAATCAGTGTCAATGTCAAAAAAAGAAACAAAAAAATTGGTAATGGCTCGTTAAAAACAGCCGGTCAGGTCGATCTTCAGGTTAAGCCGCGCTTGCCTATTTAGGTCCGTGAATGGGTGACCTACCATTACTGAGTTTCCTCCGTGCCTCGGAAAGCACGTTATGCCGTTGGTCCCGGCTGTCATTTTGTAGATATTTGACAGCCATTACAGGTAGTCAGAGGCCCGAAAGTCTGACACCCAGTCTTACCAAGGGGTACCGTATTTCACAGTACTAACTGGGTTGTGGAGGTCAGATAGGCTACTGCCTACTGGAGCCTACCTGGGACCTATTGGAGCTACTGCTCCATGTAAAATACTGGTATTCAGCTGCATTAAGTTAGACTGGAACCCGACCCCAACATAGTTGGGAATAAGCTAGGCAGATGATGATGACTGATGATGTACCAGAGATTAGCGCGTTCAAAGAAATAAACTTTTCAGCTTTATTATATACTAGCTTATGCCCGCGGCTTCGCTCGCGTAAAGTTCAGTAACTGTCCTACGGGATCATACTACCGTGATAAAAATTATCCTATAAGTTAATCCAGGTTATAAAGTATGTATATGCTAAAGTTCATCCAAATCCGTCCAGTAGTTTTCGCTGAAAGAGTAACAGATATCCACCCATCCTCACAAACTTTCTCATTTATAATATTAGTAAGATTAGTATAGATAACGCTTCTCTGTCATCATTTAAAAATCATTCCTGTCGATTTCAGATCTCCACACAGGCAAAGCCAAAGGCAATGTCTAGTTATAAAAATATCTCTTTTGAATTCATCGTTAGGCCGGTGAAGTGGAGTATTAAAACATGTATATTTGTTGAGGTTTAAAAAGCGATATATCTTTTCTTAAGTACAGGAGGAAGAAAATGGCGTTTTGAGATGATCATTTTCTTTTATAAAGTTTATCTGATACTGTATTTTATCATTATAATGTTTTGGTGAATTTATTTTGCCATAAACGCCAGTTGGCGTTTTGTAATGTTATTTTGTGAAGTTCAATTGGTACCTGGATTTGTGGTGTCAATTCGAAAGCGAACTCATTTGTTTTTAAAGTAAATCATCGTGGATTCACAACAAGACTGCGTTCGAATTTCGAACGTGATGTTTAAAGAAAAATAGTACAAATATTTTCATTAATGAAACTTCAAAACGATGAGACACTTGATATTGTGTCTTGCCTGTCCTGTCACATAACAGGAGCTGGTGGATACTACTGAAAGTGCCAAACATGTCACCATATTTTGAGCAGACTCAATTTAAATTGTCATCGACACGTTAAGCAGAAGAAGAATGTAACACAAAGGTAATTTTACCTGTAGCCAATAAAAAACTAGCCCCGCTCGCAACATACGCGCTTTGACGTGGAGTTGCGGACACCAGCCCGTTATACAATAAAAAGCTAGCCTAGCCTTTTCCCAACTATATTCAACACCAATATAGTTAAATAATTGCATTAGTGGTTTGTAATAGGAGCTCGTGGCTAAATAATAACAGCCGCTCGGGTCGATCTTTAGGTTAAGCCGTGCTTACCTAGGTTGGTCTGTGGATGTTTGACCGCCCATTACATACCGAGTTTCCTCCGTGCCTCGGAAAGCACGTTAAGCCGTTGGTCCCGGCTGTCATTTGTAGATCTTTGACAGTCGTTAGGCAGTCAGTGGCCCAAAAAGTCTGACAACCAGTCTTACCAAGGGGTATCGTATTACCCAGTACTAACTGGGTTGTGGAGGTCAGATAGGCAGTCGCTCCATGTAAAATACTGGTATTCAGCTGCATCCGGTTAGACTGGAAGCCGACCCCAATATAGTTGGGAAAAGGCTAGGCAGATGTGTAGTGGTTTGTAATAGCGGGTCTAAATCTACACCACGCAATAATGAGCCTAAATAAAACCATGCTAGATTCGCTTATATAACAGTCACTAAACAGGTCAACATTCAATGAAGTACTAGGCGCGCATACATAGCTAGGAGATGCAGTGAACGGGTTTAAATTATTCATGCGTTAACTCACATGCATATTGGTGGATTGTCGACACACTATTTTACGCTAGACTTGTGCTTTGTAATCGGGTTATGCTGCTCTAGTACTTTATGCGTTTAGGTTTGTTTTGTATACCATAATGTTGGCTTGTTAATGACCACTGCATTCAACATTTAACATGTTAATCGAGCTTAATAAACCGTGATTTTTCAGCAATAATAAGAGGTACTAATCCAGTTAAAAGCAATGTTTGTTTCTTCTATTAGGTCTTCACGGCTGCGGGACTGTTCGAAAGAGATACCGTGGCCCTGGAACACAAAGGGCAAAGAAGGAACATGGATGGGTTTTAGTCAGTACAAGTCTGACACTCCCTTCCGCTCCGCCCAGAGTGGGGGGGGGGGGGTCATTTGATGATTTCCCATCCGAAAAAAAAAATAAAGAATAAAACTATTTCTATCAACCAGGCACAAATCCAGATTCCGTGGCTGCTACTGAGAAATTCTGGATGGAATCCCAATAGCACTTTGCCCGACCCGGGAATCGAACCCAGAAACTCATGGTCAGAAGTCGCGCTTGTGACCACTATACCAACGAGGCAGTCGCGCAGAACACTTAGAGTAATGAACCTGTAATATACCCACCGCTGGGATAATACCCCTCCTACAAAATTGGTCTACCTAAATTACCGAAAGAAACACCACACTGCGCTCCAGAACGTAACTTGGAATTGGAAATCAGCAAATGACCCCCCATTTGATGATTTCCCATGCGAAATAAAAAAAAAAAAAAAAACGTCTTCTTTGTTGTCAAGCGCAATGCTAAATGTTTTACGGTATAGTTGACTTCTCCACGTCAACGTCACGTCACAATTGTCTTTGACTTCAAAAGGAAAACGGCCATTAATATTGTAGGAAAGATTATATTGACTCAATCCTGTTAAAGAATCGGCCGTTCGAGTATCTGTTTTGAATTTTAAAAGAATTAAGTTTGCTGCTATTTTCGGTTGGCTTGAATTTTCGTTTCTTCTTCGTTCGTCATTTGGTTTAATGTCATCCTGTGAAGTTTAATATAAGTTCGTTTAGTTTTCTATTGTTTATGCTATTAATTGAATTATTAATATTTTCTTATTCTTATTCTTTATTGCACACAAAATAACAAATATACATACAAGCCGAAAAAGATAAGCAAATCAAGTATCTTGACTTGGCTCACGAGGTTGTCGACATGTGGGATGTGGACTCAGCGATCATTGTGCCGATAGTTGTATCAGCCCATGGCTTAATTGCCAAGAGCCTCGACCAATACCTGAGGAGGCTCTCGTTAGGCAGCTGGATCAAGGGTTTGATTCAGAAAGCGGTACTCCTGGACACGGCTCGTATTGTTAGGAGGTTCCTCTCTCTGGAGCCCTGACCGCCGGTAGCTTGGACCCTGTTCCCGATACCGGTGGGCTACAATTTTTTATATTTTAAAATGTTTTTTTATATTGTATTTAGTTTAAGAAATATTTAAAAATGTAGAAGATTTGTATAAAAATAAATACATACAAATATCATTTTCATTTTTATTATCATTTTGTTATTTTTTATATTTGTACGGTGCTTTAAGGATTGTATCTGAAATAAACGATTTATTATTATTAACATGACTTCGAAATTCGAACAGTGACCCATTCGGAATCCGCGATGATTTTCTTAAAAACAAATGAGTTCGATTTCGAATTGTGTGCGCTCACTTGAGTGAGGTGAAAAAGTGAACTTTACAGAATCGAATTTAGAAAAGACATTATTATGTATCTTTGTTAGAATCATCTGCCTACCTTTTTTTCTTCAAATATGTTGGAAGCCTTTATACAAACGAATACCAGTATGAATACAAAGTATATGTAACCAGTTTTTTTTTACATGGACTCGACCATCACAACAATGATTTCACCATTTATTCTTTTCACACACTGTGTCTACATTTCTTGTTTAACTATTCTGTCGCAGGTCCGCTGAATGAGATTTCTGAATGAAATAAGCGGTACTTTTGCGTTCTTTTGTCTCTTTTTTCCTGCAATGGACTGGCCACGTCTGTCGCATGCCCAATGAGCTGTGGGCCAAAATAGCCACTTTCTGGAGCCCTGACATAGCCGGAAGGCGTCCCGGCAGAACTTGTAAACGATGGCGGGACGACCTGTACAGGACCAGCGACCAGTCGTCCACATTGGCCCTGGATCGAAACACCTGGAAGTCATAGGGAGAGGCCTTTGCCCAGCAGTGGGCTGATGCAGGCTAACAGTAATAGTGTTTTGTGTGTACACAAATAAGTAAATAAATCTATATATATAAAATGGTAAACTGACTGACTGGATGATATATCAACACAGCCCAAACCGCTGGTCCTAGAGACATGAAACTTGGAGGGTGTGTTCTTTGTGAAGTGTAAGTATCCACTAAGAAAGGATTTTTGGGAATTAAAACCCTAAAAGGGTAAAATAGGGGATGGAAGTTAATATGAAAATCCGTCAGTTTTTAATTTAGGATCTTCAAATTTTGTGTCTAGGCTGTTAAAATTAATTTATACGTGTCTCAGCGTTTTTTATAATTCTACCCCCGAAGGGTTAAAAAGAGGGATGAAGGTAAAGAGTAATCGGACGTTTTTCGACATGCACGCGGGCTAAGCCGCGGGCAAAAGCTAGTAATAGATATAACATGTTACTGGGTAACACGACACCGCTTAGTAAGACTAGTTGTCAGGTCTTTAGACTGCAAATTAGATTTCCATGTGAACATTCTCATTAACATACAACTCTCAGTTGAAAATGAACTTTCATGCTAGTTCAATTGGCTTCAGGCATTTGCATGTAATTTTCATTCAGAACTCGTTCTAATGGCGGCAATGAAGTGTCAATTTTCTTTGTAAGCTGTGCATTGCAAGAGCAGCGGTGGCCCAGTGGTGGAGACCCCGACTTACGAGCCGTAAGTCGTGGGTTCGAACCCAGCCAGGCGCATTACTTTGTGTAACTTATTTCATCACCACTGCTCTCAAAACGGTGAAGGAAAACATCGTGAGGAAACCGGCATGTCGTAGAACCAAAAATTCGAAGACATGTGACATCTACCAACCCGCACTGGGCCCGCGTGGTGGATTATAGCCCAGTCCCTCTCATGGAGAGGAGGCCTGCGTCCCAGCAGTGGGAACATTAATAGGCTGATTATGTTTATGCTTATATGCAGCTGTGCATTGAAATTTTGTCTTTGAGCAACACAAAGGGCAAAGGAGCATGGATGGGTTTTAGTCAGTACAAGTCTGACACTCCCTTCCGCTCCGCCCAGAGTGGGGGGGGTCATTTGATGATATCCCATTCAAAAAAAAAAAAAAAAAAAGCCTTACAGAAAGGAATTCCACACGTTGGCTGTGAACAAAATGAAATATGATGAGAAATGCTTTTTGGGACAAATGTAACATCACGCTTGCTTTATCCGAAGAGGAGTCTGACACCCTCTTTTATGAGGTCGTGGTTAAATAATAACAGCCGCTCGGGTCACTTTTTAGGTTAAGCCTCTCTATCCTAAGTTGGGTGACCACCCATTACATACCGAGTTTCCTCCGTGCCTTAGAAAACACGTTAAGCCGTTGGTCCCGGCTGTCATTTGTAGATCTTTGACAGTCGTTACAGGTAGTCAGTGGCCCGAAAATCTGACAACCAAGGGGTATCGTATTACTTAGTACTAACTGGGTTGTGGAGGTCAGATAGGCAGTCGCTCCATTTAAAATATTGGTATTTAGCTTTAACCGGTTAGACTGGAAGCCGACCCTAACATGTTTGGGAAAAGGCTAGGCAGATGATGAATTAAAAAAAAAAGATTTAAAATAAAAAAAATAATCAAATCGCGAACGCAACTTAGCTGTGTAGCCTCGATCTAATATAGCTATCAAAATACTTCATCCAACCACTACAATATAACAATAACGACATAAAATAAAAACTAACCGCCATACATTTTTATGACCTCATAACGAACTTTCGACACCGACAAAAGACCTTACAGTTACTGTAACTGTGGGTACTTTTGACCCCTGTATATCTGTAAGGTAATAAAACGAAAACAAGGCAGTGCCGGGGTCAATTAGACCGGACGATGTTGCGTAACTGGCTTTGGTACGTGGGTTGATCGTTGGTGATATGGAGGAGGTAGAAGATGGAGTAATCACGTATGTTTTAAATCAGCACTATCTGCAGAGGCTCGAATTGAGCTCAAAATATTGTGGGGTCACGGTGGATTTTCTCTCTTACCTATACCTACCATCTATTTATTGTAATTTCATAGCTGCACAATGTTTAACAGCTTAAAAAATTCTGTTAAACCGCACATGGATTAATGATTATATCAGAGTTTTTGTAGAAGTCAGACCATCTACCGTGCAGTTTTATGTCTAACAAAATTAACAAATGTCACGCAAAATGTCACCTAAAGTGCTAGATCAGCCATATAGTCACTGCTAATATTATTATACGTAGGAAATGTTCAGAAAAATCTTCTCTCACTCATCGTAACTATACATACCTACTCTTATTGATGAGGATTTACTCCGACGTCATAAAGTCTCTTTATACACATATACTCTATGTACTCTTTAAAAGTTAAAACAGTCATGTCACTTTGTCATCAACGGTGTCAAATCTTTTATTCACATCTCAACACCTACCTATATTTTTCACGATGTCATAGAAACAAAACTAGTTTTTCACGATATTACTCCACGATCTAACTATTCCGTGGCCCTCGACCATTAGCCAGGAATAAGGGTAATACAATGGTCGTACACCACAATATATTTTTATCCAATAGCTAAAGTTAATGCTTAGCCTTCATTAATTGAAGAGGAAAGAAAAACATAAGTGCGATTAGTATTCTAGGAGTGTTTTGCGAATTTGGGAGAGTATCTGAAAGTGAGATTGAAGTGCCTTATTCAATGGTATTAGGGTTCATAATGCTTACGGTTGTAAGAGGTCAAGCAGGATGAAGTTTTCAATTTGTTATTTATTTATGTACAGGTAAACACAAAATAATTGTTGTTTGTTCAATGTTGTTAAGTAATTATTTCTCACCGCATTGGCCAATTTCGAGGAGCTCGTGGCTAAATAATAACAGCCGCTCGGGTCGATCTTTAGGTTAACCCGTGCTTGTCTAGGTTGGACTGTGGATGGGTGACCACCCATCACAAACCGAGTTTCCTCCGTGCCACAAAAAGCACGTTAAGCCGTTGGTCCCGAATGTCATTTGTAGATCTTTGACAGTCGTTAGGTAGTCAGTTTCATAAAAAGTTTGACAACCAGTCTTACTAAGGGATATCGTTTTACCCAGTACTAACTGGGTTGTGAAAGTCAGATAAGCAGTCGCTACATGCTCCATTCATCTTATCAACTACCAGGTCAGGCTGTCTTGCGACATAGGCCTCCTCAAGTTCCCTCCACATTTGTCGATCCCTCGCTATATTCCTCCATCCCTTAGGCAGATCATCCTCACATCTTTTTATCTGCCTTCCTCTACGTCTTTTTCCGTCCCTTGGGTACCATTCAGAAACTTTTTTGGTCCACTTTTCTGTTTGTGTCCTCAAAATGGAAATGGACAGGTCACATGATAGGACAAAAACAGAAAAGAAAAGAAAAAAAAAGGTGGTCTTATATACATTAGCTTAATTCTGATGAGTAGTTTTTAAGTTAGCTTCCATAATACTATATTTCATCTACCTTGACTATTTTGATGACAGAATACAACAAGTATTCTGCCATTACTTACTGGGTAATATAACCATTACTTACTGGGTAATGACATAACCACGCCTTTAATTCCCGAAGGGTTAGGCAGAGGTGTACCTAATAGTACACCCACATTAAAACAGTTATGTTTTAAGTCCCATGTAATATGGGGCGAGCCTATTGCCATCAACCGGGCACCAATCCTGGCTCTGCTACTAAGTGATTCTTGATGGAAAAACCCAATATGACTTTGCACGATCTGGGAATCGAACCCAGGACCTCATGCTCAGCAGTCGCGCTTGCAATCACTCGACCAACGACGCAGTCAAATGATGCATTAAGTGCTGTGTAATACTCCAAAAAAAAAACACGAATTTGTAGTGTTTTAACTGACTTCGAATGTCAGTTGTAGTTTTATTTAAAAAGTTTTTAAATAAGTTTAATTATTGTTCTTTTGCTAAGAAAATCATTCTTCAGATTTTCAATACTGGTATTATATTTAAACAGAATAAAGGACAATATCGAAATAAATGTCAAACTTCACTAAAATACTTGGACTACGTTGAATACCAAATTGTCTATTGAGACCTCGCAGACAATTATGAAAATTAGTTTGTCTAGACTTTATTCATAAGATTATTACCGTTCATATTAAACTGACTTATTCAAAATATCGATATTTTGCATATTTAGTACCATTCTATAAAACCTCTCTAAGAGCGTTCATCCAAAAAGTTAGCAACGTTGCAAATAGCTGTCAAATATTTACCTGTTTTAATTAATTTGGCAATATTATTGTATGGAAATAAGAAAAATGGCTAACTAGTGAACTAGAATATTAATAATAAATTACAATTAAAACACTGAATTTGATGTTGTAACCGTTTTAGGTGTAAAAAAGGCATTTGGAACTACTAACGATACTAATACTAATTATTGCATTTCATAATCAATATTTTAGTTTACTAGTTAGCCATATTTCTTATTTCCAAACAGTAATATTACCAAATTAATCACAACAGCGAAATATTTGACAGCTATTTGCGACGTTGCCCAGTTTCTGTATAAACACTCTTAAGTGAGCGCACACAATTCGAAAGCGAACTCATTTGTTTTTAAGTTAAGTTATCGCGGATTCACAACGAGATACCGTTCGAATTTCGAACGTGATGTTTAGAGAGCTAAAACCTAGTTTAAGGAGTCGATAACCTAAATACGTAAAGGTTAGTCACTATGGGCTAGCTCGCCGTCCGGCCGTCTTATGACGACAGGCCGTGACGATGGCGCGCTCGTGTTCCACGCGCGCCTCAAAGAGATGTCAGCAACCACGTAGGGGTCCGCAAGGGCCGATGCCTGCCAGGGCTGCGGGACTGTTCGAAAGAGATACCGTGGCCCTGGAACACAAAGGGCAAAGAAGGAACATGGATGGTCAGTACAAGTCTGACACTCCCTTCCGCTCCGCCCAGAGTAAGGGGGTCATTTGATGAATTCCGATTCGAAAAAAAAAAAAAAAAAAAAAGAGGTGTCGATATCCTAGATGAATCTAAGAAATAAATGTAGCTGTTGGCTGAACGCCAAATGGACCGACATTTTGCTTTTAGAACGAATTATTAGTCTTCTCATTAGTAATTCTCACCACGTCTTGGTCTAGTTCTAAAATGTTAATTAAGTAATTGAATTCTATTCATTAAATTAAATGAAAAGTACCTTTTTCAATTTATTTTATTAGCATTTTTAATTGATTGTAGATACGTTTGATGACTTTGTATAATTAAGCAATTTGTATTTAGTATACAATATTTGTTCCAGGCCGTGGAACATATTTCGCCCAAAAAAAAAAAAACTTTTATTTACCTGATTTACGAGGTTTATTGACGGTTCCAATTTCAAGAGCACCCATGTTAATGGCACCCAGAATATTCCACATTGCTCACCCATGATTTGGGCGGTTATTAGAGAGAGGCATTAACTGTTGAAGACAATTATAGTCACACGATTTCGTGTTGTGTAGGATCGTCTTAGATTCTAATATCACAATTAGATTCGTTCACGATACTGTGATATTAGTACACATTATTTTTTATTTGTCTTGTGTCTATTCACCAAGTATCTCTTCTTTATTTCTTTGTCGTGTGGTTAGTATCTAACCTGGTGTCAAAGTTTTGTGTCGCCCATGGGCCTCTGACTTGACTTTACGTATCATCGAGAAATATCTCTCGGGCATGCCGGCCGGTTTCCTCACGATGTTTTCTTCACCGATAAGCTGATAATTATACAATACGCACATGAATCCGATAAAATCAGAGGTCTTGGGTTCGAACTCCAGACCTATGATTTGGCAGTCCGACGGTCACATCACTAGGCTATCCCTGCATGGTACTTAACTGAAAACTCTGAAACAAGTACCTGTGCATAATTAAACTGATAAATTGATTGTATATACAAGGTGGAGACGACAATACGACAATAAATTCAACTGCGCATTCCTCATGACGCTCCCAGTCTGCATACAAAAATTCAATCGAATATATCCAGTAGTTTAGTTACAGGACATTATTTTTAGCATTTTCTACATGATGATTAATAGGCTAGCTTCAACAGGTTACAGAGCCCCCATCGGTATAAACACTAAACGCATGGTGCCAACACGCTACTTCAAAAACCTTTGCCAAATTAGTTCCTTAAATTTTATTTCCTTATGCGAATTAGTGCAAATTATACCTAAGGTTAGTGATTAAATATTTATAAATGGTGTTCTATTTCGTTCACAGTTTGGTGCTATTTCGGTTTGAAAAAATCTTTTTTTTAATTTCGATGTTAGGATTTATTTGATAGTTTAAAAATATTCCATCATCATCATCATCTGCCTAGCCTTTTCCCAACTATGTTGGGGTCGGCTTCCAGTCTAACCGGATGCAGCTGAATACCAGTATTTTACATGGAGCGACTGCCTATCTGACCTCCACAACCCAGTTAGTACTGGGTAATACGATACCCCTTGGTAAGACTGGTTGTCAGACTTTTTGGGCCACTGACTACCTATAACGACTGTCAAAGATCTACAAATGACACCCGGGACCAACGGCTTAACGTGCTTTCCGAGGCACGGAGGAAACTCAGTATGTAATGGGTGGTCACCCATCCACAGACCAACCTAGGCAAGCGCGGCTTAACCTAAAGATCGATCCGGGCGGCTGTTAGTACTTAGCCACGAGCTCCTCAAGTTTAAAAAAAAGTTTAAAAATATTCCAATGAACTAGTATTACCAATGTTTTCATTTATTGTCGTAATGTCGACTCCACCTTGTATAATAATATTATAATACATAGTGTGGAGCTATAAATATAAAATAGAATTCACTTCACTTTTGTTCAAAATAAATTTAATAGAAAAGAATAATGTCGTTTAGCAATAAATAATAAAAAATACAGTGCTATATAAAAATAAATTTTCCTATTCGTGCACCTAGCATGTAATTGCGTATTTTGTTTAAAACACGAAATCCAAAAATAGTCATTTTTTGCAAAGAAGTACTTCTAAACAAAAAATCCTTTAACAATTTTAATTCTTATAAATAATACGATTACATGCTAGGTGCACGAATAGGAAAATTTATTTTTATATAGCACTGTATTTTTTATATTTTTTTTCTAAACATTATTCTTCTCTTCTTTCTTGCTCTCTCTCAATTAGAAGTCGAGTCATGGTAATTATTATTAGGTTTCTCGTTTTTAATTTTGGTATTTGTTAAAAAATGTATTAGTTTATTTTATTTGTATATAAGTATTAGTATCATTATAAGTGCCTATATAAATTTTCGATAGCAAGAAATCATTTTATATATTTATTTTGTACCCTATCACAATGTTTTCTTATTTAACCCAAAGGTTGACTGGTAGAGAATGCCTTGTGGCATTAAGTCCGCCTATGTATCACTATTGTACATGAAGTTTAAATAAATAAATAATAAATAAATTCTTTTCTATTAAATTTATTTTGAACAAAAGTGAAGTGAATTCTATTTTATATTTATAAATCCACGATAGCTCCCAGTGTACCTGCACCCTTAAACATAATTCTGTATGCTAATTTAATTTTGACCCTAACTTTTGTTGTAAATCAAATCTAATAGGGTTTTAAAATTCAGAAACCTTACGAAGCAAAAAGGGTTATGTTAGGGTCCCTATTTTATATCAAAGTAGATATTTATTTGGCTCTCGTCCTAAGTAAATATTTATGTTTTAAGGTAAGATCGATTATTTTTGTGTAATTTAAAGATTTTAGTTACGATACTGTAAACATACTCGTTTATTTAAATTTGAGATAGTAGAAAGATATTACAGTAGACAATTAAAAAAATAGCTGTTTTGACAAGGAAAGAAAAAATAATTCTCGTGCGAGCAGGGTTAAAAATATTCAAACACTGTTTTAAGATTTCACGGTTTACAACTAAACTTATACTGTCACTTACGGGATATCTTCCGTGATTGTTCATTATTTTGAGCTCCCGATATTTCGGCGCTGTTGCAAGCGCCATGATCGCGGGTTGACTGGAGAATGGATGGAAAAATTGTTAAGAGCAGACAAATCTGTCCACTCTCTTTTTTTGTCGTTTGCTACGCATACTACTGGAACTCGACACTAAGTCACGGCAAAACACACTCACAGTATCACCAGGCAAAATAATGAACGATCACGGAAGATATCCCGTAAGTGACAGTATTAGTTTAAAAAAATATTGAGTATCAAGGTAGTGGTGTATACTTAATCATCATCATCCATCATCATCATCATCATCATCCACAGCCCGACTTCACCCACTGCCGGGTCTCTCTTTGCTTGTGCCAAGCTCCACGTTCTTGTGCCAGCCTCAACCAGGATATTCCCGCAATGGCAACAATGTAGTCTGCCCATCTCGCCGGCGGATGATCAACACTTCTCTTTCCATTTCTTGGACGCTACTCGATCACAGCTATACTCCACCTGCCATCGCCGTGCCGCGCTAGGTGTCCTGCCCAGCTCCATTTGATATACATAAAGGGTGTAACAATACCCTTAACGGAGACGACAGGCACTTGTTTTCCCTGTCTTTGCAATATTTTTTTTGTTCTAGACCATACCTGGGAACCTTCTAGTTACGGAGATATTGGGGATCAAAGTTTCAACTTTTTTTGAAATACATGTTTTAAAGTAGATTTTTACTTTACACACCTCCACGACCCCCCCACATTTTCAATCCATCCATCAGCACAATGCTTTGAGTGCTTTCCATCGAGTCCTACCGTAAAACGTGAATTTTCAACCCAAAAAAAAAGTCGATTCCGAGCAATAATTTTTGCGTAAAGTTACTTAGTTTGATGTACAAAATGCTTGGTTGACGGCTATGTGAAGGGTCTGTTTATACCCTGTATAATATACTTGATACCTTTACAACATTACCAGGTCAGGTAGAGGTTACTGACTTGGTATGTCTACCTCGTAGGTCCAGTGGTCGCAAAATAATGCAAATGCTGAGCACGTAGCCCTAATTTCGTCCCACGAAGGCAATACCATTACATACCGAGTTTCCTCCGTGCCTCGGAAAGCACGTTAAGCCGTTGGTCACAGCTGTCATTTGTAAATCTTTGACAATCGTTGCGGCTCGAAAGTCTGACAACCGGTCTTAGCAAAGGGTATCGTATTACCGAGTACTACCTGAGTTGTGGTGGTCAGATCTGCAGTCGATCCATGTAAAATACTGGTATTAATCTGCATCCCATTACACTGGAAGCTGACCACAACATAGTTGGAAAAAGGCAAGCAGATGCTGATGAAAGGATAATCGCTATTAAAGCTTTCAACTGAATTAACTTAAGGTTTTTGGTAGCTGATATCAATACAATACATTTCTAACGTTTCAGCATTGTTAACGCTAATAGGAAAGCACTTGTGTTATTGAGAGTTTCATTTCGAATATGTATTTCAGAGCTCACTTGCTTCAGTGAAGGAAAACTTTGTGAGGAAACTAGCATGCCTGAGAGATGTTTCTCGACGGCATGTAAAGTGAAGTCAGAGGCCCATGAGCGGCATAAAAACTCTGACACCAGGTTAGGCACTAACCACACGAAAAATACGATGATATTAGGGTTATCAGACCGATGGATTATTCTATTCTATTTACATAACCTAACACCTGACTGTATTTTGTAATTTGTATTTTAAATAAAAATAGTTAAAATACTGTATTTTAAATTTCAAATACACTTTTCAAAAATATTTTGTATTTCTTATTTAAATACATGCGAGATAGTATTTTATAATTTGTATTTAATTAAATCAAAGCTTGTATTTTGCAGTATTATTTATTATTTATTTACCAACCCGCTCTGGGCCCGCGTGGTGGATTATAGCCCATTCCCTCTCATAGAGAGGAGGCCTGTGTTCCAGTAGTGGGAACATTATAGGCTGATTATGCTATGCTATGCTATGTATTTTGCCCAGCTCTACCCACTTCTCTTTCCCCCTCGAGGAAAATAGGCGCAATTTTATATATCATGATTAAGTATCTTTACTTCACCATAATTGAACCTGCGATGATAATCCACTTTCAACTTAACGGTACGGTACGAGAGTTTACAAAAATGTGTTTAGTCATTCCTGCAGTGTTAGAATTCAAGTGATGTACAGACCTATGTTTGAGACGTAAGTAGGTCGTGAAGAATGAGATAAGGTGTAATGTCCAGTCACGAGCACCAATATGTATCATCATCATTTATTTATTTATTTATTTATTTATTTATTTAGGATCTCCAACAAAGGATATACACAAACACATGAAATAAATAATCGACGACAAAAGTATTACGTAGGTGTACTCCTTCACTTACAGGAGACCACAGCATGCGTAATAAGATGTATAACTAAGCTAACAAAGTTATAGTAGCATTTAAACATACAAATCAAATTAAAACACAACACATTATGTAGTACTAAAATTTAATTTAAAAAAATTAAAAAAATAAAATAATTAAAAAAGTCATAATACCAATTAAAAAAAAAAATGAAATACTGTCATCTGGAAATACTGTTGGAAAAATAAAATTTAAAAATAAATTAACAAAGTCATCGCAGCAATAAAAAAAAAGTCATAGCAGCAATAAAAAAAAAAAAAATCAAAACATATTTGGCAATAAAATTGGAAAAATTAAAATAGTAATTAACAAATAATTAACAAATACATAATTTTTTGAGGCATTTTTTATAATTTGCAAGAGATTCACAGATGTCAAAATCGGTGGTCTTAGCCATTGAGTTATATTGCCTACAAAGCCTTGGCACAGCGGCGTAATGACCTAAGTTGGTTTTTGAGCCAGGAATGTAGAATAGCTCGTATGTGTTATGCCTGGGAGTCCGAGTAGGAATCCTAATCTGATTGGACGGACTAGAGTGTTGAAGAGCTTAATTTTCGTAAATGGTCTCTTAAATTCTTTACTGTTACGAAAAACGAATCCCAGTACCTTAAAGGACTTAGCCACAATATTTAGAATGTGCACATCGAACTTCAGTGCTTGATCGAGTTGAACTCCAAGGTCGCGAACAATACTCAGTTTTTGTACTTCAACCCCGTCTATGTAGTATTATATCATCATCATTTCAGCCGAAAGACGTCCACTGCTGGACATAGGCCCAAGTGCCGCTACATTGACCGGCGACAATATGTATACGCTTTTCTAAATTTAAAAGCTATTTTCGCGTGAACTAACTATTATAACTTGGAGGATCTTTTCCATAAATATGAGTTCCAGAATACTGTGTCCGTAACAACATGAAATTTTAATCAGAACTGTAGGAGAAAAACACTTTTAAAAGTGCTAAAGTGTTTACATATTGGTGTTCGTGACTTTATGTACTTACATAGACTTTATGTGACGGAATGGATCGACATAGTTCATCTAAGACTGTTATATCATCATCTGCCTAGCCTGTTCCCAACTATGTTGGGGTCGGCTTCCAGTCTAACCGGATGCATCTGAATACCAGTATTTTACATGGAGCGACTGCCTATCTGACCTCCACAACCCAGGTAATACTGGGTAATACGATACCCCTTGGAAAGACTGGTTGTCAGATTTTTCGGGCCACTGACTACCTAACGACTGTCAAAGATCTACAAATGACACCCGGGACCAACGGCTTAACGTGCTTTCCGACGCACGGAGGAAACTCGGTAAGTAATGGGTGGTCACCCATCCACAGACCAACCGAGGCAAGCACGGCTTAACCTAAAGATCGACCCGAGCGGCTGTTATTATTTAGCCACGAGCTCCTCACTGTCATCTAAGACAGTAGTGAGTTATAATGGGTGTAGAATTTCCCAAAAGGCACTTGTAATCACCGTCATTGCGATATCTTTTTGTTCTAGACCATACCTGGGAACGTTCCAGTTGCGGAAATATTGGGGGTCAAAGTTCTAAAACCAATTGACTCTTTGCCCGACCTGGAAATCGAACCCAAGACCTCATGCTTAGCAGTCGCGCGTGCGACCACTAGGACATCGTTGAGATTTTCCGAATAGAAAAATCTAAAGACACTCTATCCAACCGTGCTAATCAATACTATTGTATGATTAATTAAACACTATTAAATAAACTAAAATAAATAAACTAAAAACAAACTATAAAAGAGCATCGAAAAACTCCTCCTCAACGCTGTCAGCTGGTAATGTGCCCAAGAGACTGGCGGCGTTGCCACGTTGTATGGCAACACTTAGCCTCAGGCCAAAGTAAAAGCCAGTCGTTAGGCCACGGGAAGCGTCAACTAGTCGTTTCGAAATTTCCTTAAACACTGTTTGATTGATTACGTAATACCCCTAGATTCACTAAATGTAAGAGACATTTAAAGCTCAAATACAATAAAATGGCTTCGAACAATGCAATAAAATTTTATATTAACTCTCTAAAGATACATTCAAACATAAAATATAGAATTTTACTCATAATAATTATAATGTTCTTTGTACATTTATTACAAGGGCTTTCTGTGAAGCTTTTGTTTTGAAAATGGCCTTTATTAATAGCAGCCTATAATAGTATTGTCCACTGCAAATTAAAGGCCCCATCTCACACAGAGAATGAACGAGCATTTACTATTGCTCACTACAACTATTTTGAGTGATTTTTTTTCGAAATTCGAACGGTGTCTCGTTGAGAATTCGCGATGATTTACTTTTAAAAACAAATGAGTTCGCTTTCGAATTGTGTGCGCTCACTTGAGTGAGGTGAACTAGCGAACTTTACAGAATAGCATTTATATGACGATGCCATTAATGGTGTCTATGCATTCCTTCTAAATGGTTTTAAACCTATTTAATCATAACTATAGGGATTTGTTACACAATGTCCGGGTTGGCAGGCACACATTATACTCAGAGAGGGCGATCGATTGCAAATTTGAAACTTGAACTTGAGAAGTAATCGCTTTCGAAGCCTTCCGTATTTCTAGTCATTGTATATGTTACCGGCCAAACCCGATTTCAGGCCAAACTAGTTTGTCCTAGGCCAAACTAGGTACTCCGACTAAATGGGTTAGGTTAGGTTAGAACTGTGACCCACCACGCGTGAGCTGAGGGCGCATAGAAGGCCGATGAGCCCCACAGCAAAGTTGGGCGAATTGTAATTGCTTTGTTTGTGTTAGTGTATCCTGACACGATAAACACGTGTATTGGTTTGGCCTAGGACAAACTAGTTTGGCCTGAAATCGGGTTTGGCCGGTAACATATACAAAATGTAAGCAAACCCTACACGAAACCATTAACCAATCATTCTGTACATAAAACTAAGTAACCCTAAAAAAAAAATTGCTGGGAAATGACTTATTTTTTCTGGTGTAAAAGTACGTTTTACCGTAAAACTCAATGTAACACTTTCAAAATATTGTGCTGATATTTAGCACCGGTCGTGGAGGTATTTAAAAGTAAAGTAACCTTAAAACTAGTATTTTGAAAAAAACTTGTGAAAAAGTTTTAACTTTGACCTCCTGTCTCCGTAACTAGAAGTGAGTTATGGCCTTATTACACACATTAGATACTTACCGAATAGATTTGGTTGACGAGGAGCTCGTGGCTAAATAATAACAGCCGCTCGGATCGATCTTTAGGTTAAGCCGTGCTTGCCTAGGTTGGTCTGTGGATGGGTGACCACCCATTACATATCGAGTTTCCTCCGTGCCTCGGAAAGCACGTTAAGCCGTTAGTCCCGGGTGTCATTTGTAGATCTTTGACAGTCGTTAGGTAGTCAGTGGCCCAAGAAGTCTGACAACCAGTCTTACCAAAGGGTATCGTAATACCCAGTACTAACTGGGTTGCGGAGGTCAGATAGGCAGTCGCTCCATGTAAAATACTGGTATTCAGCTGCATCCGGTTAGACTGGAAGCCGACCCCAATATAGTTGGGAAAAGGCTAGGCAGATGCAGATGATGATGATTTGGTTGACATAACCTATTCGGTATGTATGTCAATCTAATACAGTAATGACTTTTCCATCACCATGAACACAGAGAACTTCACCCTGTCTGAGCCCTAAGAATGTGACCTCTAAACTGTAATTTTCGAGACACTAGTTTCCTAAGCTAACGTTAACATCGTTCTCACAAAGTAACACTGTCTCAAGAGGTTCCTTTGCGACACATTTTGTGACTGCGTTACGTTACATAGTACCACTTAAAGAGATATGTACAGAAGGACCGCTAAATACACGCACACACAGACACGTTTCACGTACAGCGAGTGTAAGTGAACTCGCGACTGGTATTTGTTTGAGATCGCTGCAGGTACGCGTGTCATGTATGTGTACAGATATGTAAGGAAAAGTTTGCGCTTCGGGAATTTCCGAAGATCTTCGAAAATACGAATACTCGATGATGAGATCTAATATGGAGGTGTCACAACTATGGTAGGTAGTGTTTGTCTATTTTGTAATTTCATGATAGCAAACGTTTTTTGATTTAAATTTTTGTTCCAAAACACTTTTGAATGACTTTTGTAGATAACGTGACTGAGATAAAAGTTCATATAAACGCACAAGAATAGACGCACTACTACAAAGCGCGGCAAGACAAAATAGAAGTTTCCGAGAAAGTTTTTAAAACGACACGGCGGCACGACGTTCGTGCTTGTTCGGAAATACGAAGTTTACCGAAGCGCATTTTTTTTCTGGTGTATCTATACGTGTGCTAGTTTTCAACTTTTCTATGAAACTGTAGTTCTTTCATAGTTATAATGCCTTGTGGCTGAACTGTAGCTTCCTATTTTTTTTTGACAATATAATTCAATAGTGACTGTAACTGGTCTATGTCATTTTCAGCATTACTCTTATGCCAATTTATTTGGGGTCGGCACAGCATGTCTTCTTCTTCCATACTTCTCTATTACTCGTCATCTCATCAGTCATCTCCTTTCTTGCCATATCACCCTTCACACAGTCCATCCATCATTTCTTTGGTCTTCCACTACTCTTATAGCCATCTTCATACTTCTCTATTACTCGTCATCTCATCAGTCATCTCCTTTCTTGCCATATCACCCTTCACACAGTCCATCCATCGTTTCTTTGGTCTTCCTCTACTCGTATAGCCATCTTCATTCACACTCAACATTTTCCATTGTAACTGGCAGTGGCGAAGGGTCCATACAACTCGATTCCTATCGGCTTCCCTTTGAAAAATGGCACAGTCAGTATTCTATAGACAAATAATATAATCACATTAAAGATATGTACTCCAGCTTACCTCTTACAAAAACTGACCCTTCGCTACTGGTAACTGGTCTACGTGAAATAGATTATTTGAATTTGAGTTTCCTTCGTTTTGTAGACCTTCTGTACTGTGTTATGACATAACTCTGCGTGTTCTACATACAGACGTACATAATAAAGTAGATACCTAAGTAGGACACAAGTTCTCGACGACAGTTAGTTATTTATACGATGCGTGTCGTGTTACCTGCAAGATAGAGAATGTTTCGCAAGCCAGCTTTTATGGTATTATTTATGAAGGATTCTTTGAACAAGTTGAAAGCCCGGTCATTTTCTGACCAGTAAATCTGTTTGCAGTTTTGAGTAGCTATTTAGTTCGGATTTATCTCACGGGCACCATTACATTACCACCAGCTTATTACTGTCCCACTGCTGAGCAAAGACCTTTCCCACAGACCTTTCTTACAGAAAAGGCACGAGCTTTGATCACCACGCTTGCTCAAGACGGGTTGGCCTGAAACAGGATGCAGCTGAATACCAGTATTTTACATGGAGCGACTGCTTATCTGTTGTCCACAATCCGGCTAGTACTGGGTAATACTTGGTAAGACTGACTCTCATACTTCGGGCCACTGACTACCTGTAACGTCTGTTGAAGATCTACAAAAAAATTACAGTCGGTCACCCATCCACGGACTAACCTTGGCAAGCGCGGCTTAACCTTAAAGATCGACTCATGTGGCTGTTATTATTACAGAGCTCTTCTGTTCAGTGAAGTAAAACCGTATCCATGACGTCAGAATCAATAATTTCTGTCTGAAAACACTACAGTTCATTAACCTTACATGAAATTAATTTGGGTCAAGCTTTATTGCGAAATGCAATTATGTGGAGTCGTGTTATTTCGTTAAGTAAATTCATGGAATGAGAAAATTGTGCGAAATCCATTTTGGATTTATTTATTGGCTTCGTAGTGACTGTGTTAATAAAACTGAACCTACTTTGTCACTGTTTGTCGTGATGGCCCAAATAATAACAGCCGTTTGGGTCGATCTTCAGGTTAAGCTGCGCTTGCCTAGGTTGGTCCGTGGATGGGTGACCACCCAAAACATACCGAGTTTCCTCCGTGCCTCGGAAAGCACGTTAAGCCGTTGGTCCGGCTGTCATTTGTAGATCTTTGACAGTCGTTACAGGTAGTCAGTGATCTGAAATTCTGACAACCAGTCATACCAAAGGGTATCGTATTACCCACTATAGACCGACCGCTTTAATGAGTCCTCGCGAAGGGATCAATTTAAATGGAATATTCTGAAGGTTGATCACGTATTGGTTCAATTAGTATCGTAATACCTACGTGGATTATGGTTATTTTAAAGCAAATAACCTGTGGGATATTGTTAGAACTTTGTGTACGATTAATGTGCCTTGATGGGTAAGGCGGAGGACTCATTAAAGCGGTCGGCCTATAACTGGGTTGTGGCGGTCAGATAGGCAGGCGCTCCATGTAAAATACTGGTATTCAGCTGCATACACATACAGGTGATGATGTCGTGATGGCCCAGAGGTTAAGGTCCTCGCCTGTCATACATGAGGTTGTAGGTTCTAGTGTACCACTACGACTTTTCAGTGCATATATACTTTCTAAGTTTATATACGGAATTACTGATATTGGTATAGAAGTAGAGGAAGACCAAAGAAACGATGGGTGGACTGTGCGAAGGATGATAATATGGCAAGATAGGTGTCTGATGAGATGACAAATAACAGAGAAGTATGGAAGAAGAAGACATGCTGCGCCGACCTTAAATAATTTGGGATAAGGGCAAGAGAATGATGATGATCACTGATATCATCATCATCTGCCTAGCCTTTTCCCAACTATGTTGGGGTCGGCTTCCAGTCTAACCGGATGCAGCTGAATACCAGTATTTTACATGGAGCGACTGCCTATCTGACCTGATAATGATGATCACTGATATCGGTGAAGGAAAACATCATGATGACACCTGGACTTATAATCTACAGTACCCATTGCTAAATGGCCAAATTTATCTTCCAAATCTCTCCACTATTGGCGATTTTGTGTCATGGCTATCCAGTTTCGTCTTACATCATCATCATCGTCATATCAGCCCGGAATCACCCACTGCTGGGTACAGGCCTCCACTTTCTTCTGCCAGACTTCCCGGATCTGTGCGTCCCTTATCCAGGTGTTTCCCGCGACTTTGACGATATCTTTAACCCAGCGAGCTTTAAGACGGCCCTGGTTTCTTTTGCCAGACCTTGGTCACCACTCGGTCAAAGCCTTGTTCCATCAGCCATCTCCGCGTCTGGATGTCCTGACCAGGTCCACTTGAGACGCACCGCCCGTTCCCCGACGTCGTAGACTTTCGTTCGGCGGCGGATTTCGGCGTAACGCACTCGATCTAAGAGGGTTATGCTGAGCATGGTTCGCGCCATGACCCTTTGTGCCACTCGTACTCGGTGGACAGTCTCCTTTGTGTTTAGTTATTGTTGGCAGAACACATTGGTTCAAAAGGCGGGTTTTTAGGCACTCGTCTTATATTACGACTTAAGCATAAGCATAAGCATAATCAGCCTATTGATGTTCCCACTGCTGGGACGCAGGCCACTTCTCTATGAGAGGGAATGGACTATAATCCATCACGCGGGCCCAGTGCGGGTTGGTAGATGTCACATGTCTTCTAATTTTTGGTTTTAGGACATGCCGGTTTCCTCACGATGTTTTCCTTCACAGTTTTGAGAGCAGTGGTGATGAAATAACTTACACAATGTAATGCGCCTGGCTGTGTTCGAACCCACGACTTACTATTCGTAAGTCGGGGTCTGCACCACTGGGCCACCGCTGCTCTCGACTACATACGACTTACTATCGAATAAATCACACACTCCTCCATTTACGACTCACTCAACTTTACTACACACTGTACATTCGTACTCTAACACCACCCTGTACTACTTAATTGCATTTTGCAATAAAAGCCTGACCCAAATTGACGCGACATGCTTTAAGTAAACACGCTGTGTATAGTCCGTTTCGGCACACACTGTATATGGGTCGAGTGCTCATTGGTCAGTTATACCCGTCAGGATTCGTGACGTCACGTCAGGTCGAGAGGTCAACCGAACGTTTCGCTATTGAAGTTTATTTTTCGATTTAAAATTCGAGTCAAGTGTGTATCGGGAAAATATTTGGTTTTCGTATTTATTTGATTGAAAAGCTTAAATTCAGTTGTGGGTATACTTAAAAAGCTTTATATTTCTATTCTTAAATTACCACTAAGGTGATTTTTTCTTCATAATAAAATTGCTTACATAAATTGACGCCTACATTTAACCTTTTGAACGCCATTGTCACATATACGTGACAAGCAAGCGCGTGCCCTGTACGCCAAACGACACAAATGTGTGACAAAATGGTAGGTGAAATTGTGGCTTGGCGTGGAGGGCACGCGCATGCGTTTATGCTCTGGCGGTCAAAAGGTTAATTAGCGGTAGCCAGAGAGTAATTAACAGTGGAAACCATGTTTTGTCCTACTCCTCCGCTATTATTTTCTGATTAATTTCGTTGCGTGATCCAAGACAATTAAATTGTTTCCCCGGGACTTCATCGAATCAGTGTATCCATTTATGTAAATAATACGGCTAAAACCAAAAAACCAACAATATATGTTGAATTACTCTAACGAACGACTCATGAAATCTGTTCTCTTCCTGCCTAGTTACAAATTTCATCGAACTCGTCGTCACGCTTGCCGTCTGCTACGTGCGTTTTGCCACGGTAACGGTACATCACGTATGAGGAAATAAAACAACTTAAATTTTTGGATTCCCATAACATTACTGAAATAATTTCTTGTAACGGTCATTAGTCTGATATACTGAATTCACCCGATCAGTTGGTGGAGGGCTGTCCCTTACACCTGTATTAAAATCCTTCATGATTTAGATATTTAAGTGTTTGCAAAAGTGAGTCACAGATAAAAGCTACTTTTCATATAAACAGACAATAGACTAACATGTCGCTATGATTAAGCCATATTTCAGACCCTCGTTATTATTTAGTTACGTACAGTTAGGTTCAATGTTATATTCTGATATGATTTGAAGTAATAGTCGGTATTATAGGTCTTTGGGGACCTAACTGAATCCGCATAAGGTCAATGATCTATATAGTACTGGGTTCACTAAAACAGTTTTTATGGTCTATGCTTTTAAAAGAAAATGGAACTGTGATTAGTTCTTGGCCTGTTATGCAATGGCCGTTCACGCTGTCTCTTACACCCTGATTACCGAGCCCAAATAAAAACTACTGGCTGCTGCTCCTGTCAAATTCCTGGTGAAAAAAAATATAATATCACTTTGCCCGACTGACAGACCCCAGACCTCTGGCTCAGAAGTAGCTTTTGCTACCACTACACCAACGAAGCAGACATATTTTCCCAACTAACTGTTGTTCCTGACCTTCGTTCACGTGAAATTATTATTTAAAAAAATCCCTTTTTGTATCGTATTTTTTTACCAATATCAAGGGTTTTTATTTTTTTGCACGGAACCCTAATTATTTTTCTAAAATAAAAGTAGTTAGTATCTACCTGTACCTTATAATATCAGCTACCTGTCAGTAAAAGTCTTGTCCAAATCAGTCTAGCCGTTTTGGAGATTCGCTCGAACAGACAGACACACAGACAAAAAATTAAAAAAATGTCTTCTTGTTAAAAGTGCCAATACATTTTCATATGCAGTCAGTAAAAACCTGTCATTTTGATAATACAAACAGACACTTCAATTTTATTTATTTGTGTAGATGTTTAAATAAAGGAACACTAATTATAATCTCCTTTCTTTCTTTATCGTGTGGTTAGTTCCTAACCTATAATCTCTAATTGCCTTTAACATTCTCACCCTTTAATGGCGAGAGTCTGCCGATCCAATTTCGGTTAAACAACGGTTTAGTTAAACGGACGGATTCAACGGTGCGTTCGGGCTGTGGTCGGCATCCCGTTTACCACAGCTGTGACTATAGCAAGCTACGACTTGTATTTGTCTGTGAATTTCTAGTTTTGAAAGGCCTTTAACTCAACTAAAAAATGTGCTTTTTAACACCATTTTAGTAGTTTCACCTGTAACAAAATGTTAGAAGTTAAAATTGACCCGCTTCCTGGTTTCCGATTGAGCTGAAATTTTGCATACATGTTTAGTTTGGATGACAATGGATTGTAAGCTAAGTAACATTATTCTAAATCTAATATGGCGGACTCCCAAAGATGGCAGACTAGTTATTTTTTATGCATTCCCATGATATATGGATATCAAACGTTCGTGTTCCACGCGCACCTCAAAGAGATGTCAGCAACAAGGAAGGGGTCCGCAAGGGCCGATGCCTGCCAGGGCTGCGGGACTGTTCAAAAGAGAGACCGCGGCCCTGGAACACAAAGGGCAAAGAACGAAAAAGGGAGAGTTTTTGGTCAGTACAAGTCTGACACAAAAAAAAGGGTTTGCTGAACGTAAAATGACGTTACTGTAAAGCGTCTTTTTTATTTACTTTTTTAATTATTTCCTTTTAGCGCCTTTAATTTTTTTTTTTTTTTGGTACAATATATTTTTAGCTGTTCAATGTTTTGAAATTGAATAATAAAAAAAACATAGTTTTTTTATTTTCTCCAAAAAAATTTGCTAAGAACTAAAATTACTTTCAGTTAAACACATTTAGACACCCACTGGACACTTCTGCCTACCCTTTTTCCAAATACAGTCGTAATGCTATGTTGCTACCTACAAGCAAAGCCTCTGACTTAGTTTTCCAACTATCTTTAATAGTAATTATGCATACCTACCAACTCAGGTATGGAACTAAGTAAGTTCTCATACGAGCTTGTTAATTACGCTGTTGTTAGCAAAGTTGACGATGTAAGTGTGCTTATGTACACACGAAAGTCCTGCATTGCGTAGTAATTTACATTTCTGTACCCCACTGAATATTTTGACCTACAAAGGGTGTAAAAAGACCCTAAACGAAATCGAAAGGCACTTGTTCTCCCCGTCATTGCGATAATTTTTTTGTTCTAGACCATTCCTGGGAACCTTCTAGTTACGGAGATATTGGGGGTCAAAGTTCCAACTTTTTCACAAGTTTTACATTACAAACATTTTTTTTTTTAAGTAAATGTTTGTAATGTAAGATTTTTACTTAAACCACCTCCACGAACACCCCTTACAATTCAATGCAACCATCAGCACAATGTTTTGAGTGCGTTACATTGAGTCCTACCGTAAAACGTGATTTTTGACCCCAAAAAAAAAGTCGTTTCCCAACAAGAATTTTCGCGTAAAGTTAGTTAGTTTGATGTATTTAATGTATGGTTGACGGCTTCGCTGGATGCGAGACTCACGGGACCGGTCAATGTGGCGACACTTGGAGGAAGTCTACGTCCAGCAGTGGACGTCTTTCGGCTGAAATGATGATGATGAAAATGATGACGGCTTCGTGAAGGGTCCGTTTACACCCTGTATACGGATCGGAATGCTGGGCTGTGAATGAAGAAGGTGGATAAAAAAATATTGCATGTAGCGGAGATGAGAATATTGAGGTGGATGTGTGGTGTGACAATAATGGATAAGGTAAGAAACAGTATATTAGAGGAAGTTTGAAAGTTGCGCCAGTTACAGAAAAGTTGAAAGGGAATCGACTATCTTGGTATGGACATGTGTTGAGGAGGGACGAATTGCATGTGACTCAAGGAGTGATATTTACTTTGTCTCAACATGACGTAACTATCTAAGCTGGGCGTCGGGGGTCACGTGGTGGCTTCCGACCACCGTTGGCGCTGGCCTGTGGACGGTGAGTTATGGGCTAGCTCGCCGTCCGGCCGTCTTATGACGACAGGCCGTGTCGACGGCGCGTTCGTGTTCCACAAGCGCCTCAGAGAGAAGTCAGCAATCAAGTAGGGGTTCGCTTGGGCCGATGCCTGCCAGGGCTGCGCGACTGTTTGAAAGAGATACCGTGGCCCTGGAACACAAAGGGCAAAGAAGGAACATGGATGGGTTTTAGTCAGTACAAGTCTGACACTCCCCTCCGCTCCGCCCAGAGTGGGGGGGGGGGGGTCATTTGATGATTTCCCATCCGGAGAAAAAAAAAAAGCTTCTGTTTTTCAATTTTTGGTTTATACCATATCTTTTAAACCACAATGTTATGTAATATTTCCTCAACTTTTTAAAGTAAAAAACGGTATTTTTCTTATTTATTTTTTGTACTCTATCACAATGCTGTCCTATTTGACCCAAAGGTTGACTGGTAGAGAATGCCTTGTGGCATTAAATCCACCTGTGTACCACTCTTGTACATGAAGTTTAAATAAATAATAAATAAAGTTCAAATAACTAGACCACATCTACTCCACTCATATCTACCTTCTAAATACCTTCATGAAAGGAACTGGTTCACTAACAGCCACCTAGATAACCCAATCTGCAAGGTTAAGCCAGGCTTATCACATTCATTCCATGGGTAATCATTCTGGACACAACAAGACCTCTACGTGCTTTGAAAGTCAAGCACCTCTAAGCACAACACAGAAGTACTATCCTCTAAACATCGTTTCGAAATTCAAAGGGTGTCTCGTTGTGAACCCGCGATGATTTACTTTAAAAACAAATGAGTTCGCTTTCGAATTATGTGCGCTCACTTGAGTGAGGGGAACTAGTGAACTTTACAGAATAGCACTACTGTATTCTTGCCCTGTAATTTAAGAGTCGGTTGTTATCTACGAAATTAAATCTAGAATAAATCTGCCTGGCTTTTTCCCAACTACTAATCTGCTCAAATCAACTTCTAGTCTAATTAGAAGCTCCTGAATATCATTATTGTATACAGGTTATCAGTAAGTCATGGGTTCGAACCCAGCCAGGCGCATTACTTTGTGTAAGTTTCTTCAACACCGCTGCTCTCAAAACGGTAAAGGAAAACATCGTGAGGAAACCGGCATGTCCCAGAACCAAAAATTCGAAGACATGTGACATCTACCAACCCGCACTGGGCCCGTGTGGTGGATTATAGCCCATTCCCTCTCACAGAGAGGAGGCCTGCGTCCCAGCAGTGGGAACATTAATAGGCTGATTATGCTATTATGCTATACAGGTTATAAACGGACCCTTCTCGAAGCCGTCAACCAAGCATTTTGTACATCAAACTACGCAAAATGTATTGCTGGGAAACGACTTCGTTTTTGGCACTCAAATACACATTATACAACATGTAACATAATTAACGCACATCCTGAAATTAGTTTGTTCAGAATCGTTTACTGAATCGATTTCTATAATTTTTATGATAGGTATTTTTTTTTCCCAAAAATAATTAAAACTACGTAAATTACAGTAAAAACTCGTTAACTCGTTTCGAACGCGAGCGAATACCTACTAGGCTAACAAGACCCTCATACCTACGTGTGCGACTGTCTGCGTTCGTGGATTTGTACTGTGACCACAACATTCTTCCGGAATTATTATAACTAAATCAATCAATAATCAATGCTCATTTATATTTAACTAAAAATTCAGTGTATGTATTATGATTATAACATAATATACTAATTGGGGTGTCTGAGGGTGTGCGTTAATTACGTTACATGTTGTATAGTACGGCGGTCCTGGATGTATATGAGGTCTAACTATTCATACACGAAATATTTTCAGGGAATCATCTTACGGCTATAACAAAGCCATTTCAAGGGATTTTTTTTTTATCTGAGTACATTTTTTATAAAAAATAAATAATTTAAAATTACTTGACCCACAAAATAAATACTGGCTCCTTATTTTTAAGCATCCATTACGCTAGTTTACTACGTCGTATTTACCTACTGTCATTGTTAGAATATGGGAGTAAAGGTTTTATGCAAAAAGTCTCAAAAAATTTTAGAATTATAATAATTTCGTACAAAAAAAAATACTCAGATATTTTTTTTTTTCCTTGCTATGGCGACTTTACGACTTATAGATGTTACTCTTAAAATATTTCGTGTATGAAAAGATAGACCTTATATAAACATTTTATTTTAAAAAATCTTGTATAAAGCTGGAAGTTTAACCTCCAATATCTCCGTAACTAGGAGGATCCCAGTTAGGTTCCAGAACAAAAAAAATATAGCAATAACGAGAAGAACAAGTGCCTTTCTGTTTCGTTTAGGGTTTTTTACACCCATTATGTATAAAGTCACTACCTATCTGACCTTTATAATCCAGTTACTGGCAGTATACTGATTATAGAAGGGTATCGGACTACCGGTATTCCCCTCGGTAAGACTGGTTGTCAGTCTTTCGGGCCCGCTTTCAACCATTAACTCCCCGAAACGTAAACTTATCTACAAACGACAACCAGGATCAACCGTGTAACGCACTCTCACAGGCCCTGAAGCGTCTCGGGAATGGTCACCCATCCATAAACTGACCTCAGCCAGCGTTGCTTAACCTTCGATCAGCCCGTGGAGCTGTTATTATTAAGCCACGAGCATACACGACATAAATAGTAGTTGTGTGCAAACGACACGAACAAATAGTTTACCTAACTCTGAACCCCCGATCAATCAGGCGGTTGTGTCAATGGGCGCCGTCGACTGCAGACAATGCGAATGCTGAGTTTCGAATGATGTCGGTTGAAAGGGGACAAACGTCGAACTTGTGAAAGTAAAAATCGCTGGTTTAGTGGTCAATGTTTTTGGGAAACCGTTCATGTTAAAATACATAACATAACATAAGAAGATGTGGACAGGTATTGGTATTACTGGTATTCAGCTGCATCCGGTTAGACTGGAAGCCGACCCCAATATAGTTGGGAAAAGGCAGATGATGATGATGATGATGAAGAAGATGTGAACGTGGACGTGGTCGTGAAAAGTATTGTTAAGTTTTTGCCTCAGTAATTTCTCAGTAGCAGCCACGGAGTCATGATTTGTGGCCGATTGATGGCAATAGGCCCGCCCCTTATTACATGGGACTTAACCGTAACTGACTATATGTGGGTGTACTTTTCGGTATGCCTCTGCCTAACACTTCAGGGATTACAGGCCTGATGTTATGTTATTTTATGAATCGTTTAAAACCAGCTGTTATCTGAGTTCCATCGCCCTCGTTACCTGTACAGTGTAACTCACCAATTATCGCCAAAAAATAATTGCCGGAGTTAACGAAGTAAATAAACGAGCCATCATGTTAATTTGCTAAAAAAATACGCACTCCAATTATCTCGGCAATATTCCTAATTGCTACATATATTCTGCGGAGGCTATCGATCTTAAGGCCGTGACAGACGCTCACGGTTCAAATATTATTTAGACGGGTCTGATAAATAACGATGAAGGAAAACATCGTGAGGAAACCGGCATATCCTTAAACCGAAAATTCGAAGACATGATGGTGACATCCAACCTGAACTGAGCCCGCGTGATGAATAACGGAACCATCGTTTTAGGAAACCTCTCTTAGAGTGCCTGTGTCCCAGCGCTGGGAACACTACAGGCTGCTAATAGATCAAAATATAGAAATGACAACTGATCATGGAAGCCTACCAATCGCCTTCACCATCTGTCTAGTCTTTACTCAAATATGTTAGATTCAGCTCCTAGTCAAACAGGATGCAGATGAATACTATTATTTTACATAGAACGCTAAATAATAACAGCCGCTCGGGTTGATATTTAGATTAAGCCGTGCTTATCTAGGTTGGTCTGTGGATGGGTGACCACCCATTAAATACCGACATTCCTCCGTGCTGTCGTTACAGGTAGTCAGTGGCCCGAAAGTCTGACAACCAGTCTTATCAAGTGGTATCGTTTTACCCAGTACTAACTGGGTTGTGGAGGTCAGATAGGCAGTCGCTCCATGTAAAATACTGGTACTCAGCTGCGTCCGGTTAGACTGGAAGCCGACCCCAAGGGAAAAGGCTAGGCAGAAAATGATGCGCGAAAGAAAAATAAGGCGCGCGCGTGTCATTAGTCGCTAGTCGCTCCGCCCAAAGTCGTGGATAAGGCCTTATGAAGTTGGGTAGTTACACTAGACCTTTCCAAGAATGAGTGATGTCAAATATACAATGGAACGTAATTTCTGTTTCCTGTACATTGGCTTTTATTATTTGTTTACGTACAGGGCTCTTGTTTTTATAGTCTGGCTCTTGTAAGGCTGTGTGGGGTAATAAGCTAAGCGGGAGCTGAAGCGATAGCTAATTTCTGAAATTTAAAGTAAAGCACGTAAAGCAAGTACTTTCGTAAATGAACCTCGATGAAGAAATAAATCGTAAATTTACCTGAAGTCGGTCTGCTGTGCTATTTACGGAATAGGACTGAAGACAGACTTCAAGTTCACTTGGAACCTCACTCAAGTGAGCACACACAATATGAAAGCGAACTCATTGGTTTTTAAAGTTAATCATCGCAGATTCACTACACGGAGATTCCGTTCGAATTTTGCAGTATTTATTTGTTAGGCTTCTCAACAATGAGTAAACTGTTACATTATAATTTGTACATTGCGAACTGAAAAACACAGCTTGCACCACATTATGCGCGGATAATTACACAACTAAATAATTAAAATAACTAAAACAAGAATAAAAAATAAAACTATTAAAACTTAATTGATTAAATTGTATTGCTTAGAGAACCATTGTTCTCTGCTATCATAAACGACCCTTATTCTGTAAATTGGTTCTTACAAACACTTTTAGGTATTCGTCAAAACTTACATAAAAACGGTATCAGGACACTAGCGCGAAAGACATTTGCGCGAAGGACACTTGCGCGAATCCACATGCGCGAAAAGACATATGCGCGCATGGAGTTTTGGGCGATTATACTTTATGCGCGAACGGACATTTATGCACAAAGACACATGCGCGAAAGGACTTATGCGCGAATGGTTAGGTTAAGTTAGCTGTAGAGTAAACATTACACTGAGGTTCTTCTAAATCGGAATCGATTGATTAATCTTTTTTGAACAAAGTAACAAGAATGTTCTATACATCAATATACATTTGTCATAATAGACATTAAAACAACTGAATGACCTTAAAAATCGACATTAATGAAACCCAAAAGCTTGAACAGAGAGTAAAATTATTTTGTTCAAAATCGATATTGTAAATCGATTAAACAATAATTATATCTGGCAACACTATTCATGGTAGATACGAAAAAATAATTTGACATGTTTCTCGGGCAATGTTGCCACCTCTCTCGCTCTATCTCATTGAAAATAAGATTTAATATGATGTTATGTTTACTCTACAGATTAACCGTAGCCAGTCGCGAGTAAATCTAGTCGCGGAAGTGTCCTTTTGCGCAAAAGTTCATTCGCGCAAGTGTCCATTCGCGCAAGTGTCTCTGCGCGCATGTGTCTATGCGCGTAAGTGTCTATGGGCGCAAAAGTTCATTCGCGCAAAAGTCTAATCGCCCAAAAGTCCATGCGCGTTATGTCTTTTCGCGCAAGCGGGTTCGCGGAAGTGTCCTTCGCGCATATGTCTTGCGCGCAAATGTCCCAGATCCCATAAAAACTAGTAGAGATCGATGTTTTTAACCAACTTCAAAAAGGAGGATTTTCTCAATACGTCGGAATCTTGTTTTATGTATTTTCACCGATTATTCGAAGACGCCTGAACCGATTTGGAAAATTCTTTTTTTGTTTGAAAGAACCCAACTTGCTCCCTTAGAAATATTGCTAAGCAAATATTTTTATAGGATATTACAACTAAAAGTGGAAGAATAAAAAAACTTATTTGCAAAAAATAAAACCGACTTCAAAAACACAAAAAAAGTGAAAGATAACTTTAGCTTTATAATCCGGTGACCATAAAACTAAATCAAACAAACAAAAACCGACTTCCGAAGCTAAAGTTATTTTTCAGTTTTTTGTGTTTTTGAAGTCGGTTTTATTTTATGCAAAAAAGTTTTTTTATTTATCCGACTTCTCTGAAACGAATCAGATATCTCCGAAACAAGGTTAGAGACTTTAAATTCCAGACATATTAGTAGTGTTTGATCAACCTTATCGCCCTTCCTATCACTATAGCCTAGCCCTAATAGTGAAGGATTTGTGGGGTCACTTACTTTTATTGTAAGAAATGTGTGTCAATGGTCGCTATTGTTTTCTATTATATTCCCGTGTTTAGCCTGAGGGTGAAATCCTAAAATAAAATGTTGTTTACACTTAATTTGTTGTTCTGAAATCTAGGGTGAAAATAGTTGGACCGTTTTTTGTGTTTTTTTTTCGTGTTGTTGTCGTTGAGAATAAATGAATTTTGTTTTGCGGAGGCATTCTGTAAATGAATATTGATGGAGAATATTTTTTCCTTTTGCTCTTTCACTTTTTTTTTTGTAAATAGTATAGATTTCGGCTGCCATTTATAGATGTTCTCTTAAGGGTGGTCAAAATCACGAAAGTCAGTCAACCTATCAAACTCACCAAGGAGTATCGTATTATCAAATGGGATGTGGTCAGATAGGCTGTCGAATCTTGTTAAATACCGGTATTCGGCTACATTTGGTCAGACTGGAAGCCGGTACCAATATTGTTGAGAAAAGGCAGACCAGATGTAGGTCCCTCTAGCAGAAATGTAAACTATCCCCAATAACCTAACATAACCTCACGCTTGTAATCCCCGAAAGGTTAGGCAGAGGTGTACCTAATAGTAAACCCACATTTTGACAGTTACGTATGTCACATCCGGTCATTAGTACGGACATAAAATGAATCGGAAAGCGCGCCAGTGTCCAGTGGTGACATCACGCGACCTACTTACCAGTCACAACATAGCGTGCTTCTACAGAGCCCTGATGTCCATCTCGAGGCGAGGGCGACATTCAATGTCCGATCGCGGCGGAGTTGAGACGTCTTGGAACTGTACACGATTCATTGTGCCCCGTGTTATTGTGTCATCTTGTGATTCGTTAGTTTTGCTAGGAACAGTGTATCGCACCCAGTGTGTTTTCATAGTACGAAACCCATGGTCTGCCCACATGATGTACGAGCCTAACGGAATAAAACCTGACATATACGACATGTATAAGTCCCATGTAATAGGGGGCGAGCCCATTGACATCAGCCGGATATAAATTCAGACTCCGTGGCTAATACTTAGAAATTCCAGATGATACTTTACCCAATAATACTTTACCCGACCCGGGAATCGCACCCAAAGACCTCATGCTCAGCAGTGGCGATTGGAACTGCTAGACGAACGAAGTCGACCCGATAGTTGCAGAAAGTTTCTCCAAAATATCCCATTTCCGGACAAAGGACCTAAAGATTATAAATAAACATAGACCCATTTAGCTTTCCCTTCTTGACAATAAGACTAACATCCCCAAACTCAAAAGGGATAGAATAATAAAAGGGCTAAAAGTAAACGATTGGCTGAAGAGGCTGAGCCTAAAATAGATGTAAGTGGAATTATCGCACATCACTTCGAAATTCGAAAGGTGTCTCGTTGAAAATCCGCGATGATTTACTTTAAAAACAAATAAGTTCACTTTTGAATTGTGTGCGCTCACTTGAGTGAGGTGAACTATAGTTGCTGTCAGTTAAGATGGCAATAGCGGTCATTGCCCTTTCCCTGATATATCTTTACACGAACTGAAACCATAAACCGTGTACTTACCGTTTCTTCTGTTAATGTTTAGGATCACAATCAATGTCAATTCAGGGGCTATTAACAGTTTTGTATACGTTTTTTAAAAGAAGAGATTCAATAAATGTATGTGGTTCAATGACCGCTATTGCCATCTTAACTGGCAGCAACTATAGTGAAGTTTACAGAATAAAACTAACATTAACACCATCATCATCTGCCTCGCTTGTTCCCAAATACGGTGACTGTACTTTGACCGTACCGACTGTACTTGACCTCTTACTGGATGTAAGCTGAATGCCTAAAGCGCGCCTACTTAGTAATAAGAAATATAAATGCCGGTTTCTTCACGATTTTTTCCTTCCCCGTCTTGAGAGTAGGGGTGATGAAATAAATTACGCAAATTAAAGTTATGGTCGGAATTCGAAACATCAACTTCGTAAGTCAGGCCATTACCACTATTCTTTAAAAAAAATTAATATATTATGTTGCCATTTTCTTAAGAGATTCCAAGTAACTTTTATCTTAATTTTTAATATTTTTATACGCAAACCCTGCGTAGGGAACCCCCCCCCCCCTCCCTGTCCTGTTTGGTTAAGACGTCCGGTGTACTGAATCGGAAGGTCACAGGTTCAAACCCTGCTCGCACTCAAATTTTTCTTTCCATATCAAAACAACTTTTATCTTTGTTATTATTATTTCAAATAATATTGTATTGTAATAGTATTGTTTCAAATTCCGCTTTGCATTCTGTCCGCCTGGTGTTCAAAACAGCCGCCTTTTACTGCTGATGCAGATTTGGCGAAGCGCTGTTCTGACCGGTTTTCCATGCTAAGCAAATATCAACATTGCACCGTTTAAAATAAAGTCAAAAATCAATAACCTAACCACTAACGACTGTCCATATACCCCTCAGACTTTAGGAAGTTTATTTGTTTTTAACTTTATTTCAGTCAAGTCAAGGTTGATTTTTGCTATGCTGAAAATTGCGCTGTTTTGCGTATTACCAGGTCTGTTTTCGCCTTTGGTAGAATAGAGAATTTATGTTGTTTTCGAGGGTCATAAATTTAGTGGTTTGAGGCCAGCGGAGTTTCTAGTAACGGAGTTTCTGAAGGAGGAGGAAAATAATCGTCATCGTTTAAAATGATACTGGTGGTATTTGAAGGTTTATCGCAATAAGTGTTTTTAATTTAGACGCTTTTAAGAACTTACAAAGTTTTTTTTTCTTTTTTAAAAACGTTGCCCCACTCTAGGAATTTCTCCTGTATCGTGGGTGCGTTTACAAACATTTAAGCTCACATACACAAACAGCCAGACCCGGAACAACTACCTGTAGGCCATACAAATATTTGTTCAGTACGGGAATCGAACCCGCGACACGAAGCGCAGCAGTCAATCGCTCAGCCACTGCGCCAACCGTGCCGTCAATTAATATAGTTCATCTATATTAAATAACAAGTCTGTAAAAATTGTTATGATAGACTATAGCTTATGAACGCGGCTTCGCGTGGATTTCGGTAATTATCCCACGGGATCGTATACCGAAATAAAAAGTATTTTATGTGTTAATGCAGGTTACAATCTATCTATGTGCCAAATTTCATTAAAATCCGTTCAGTAGTTTTCGCGTGAAAGAGTAACAAACGTGGCCTGCGTCCCAGCAGTGGGAACATTAATAGGCTGATTATGCTATGTATGCTTGCTATGTACGTAACTAGGTTATAACGCTAGCTCGGGACTTGTGCCACCCCGACTCGGACAGTTTATTCTCGAAGGGGATGGCGGGGTCTAGTGAGAGAGCGAAGTGAGCGAACTAAGACCCAGCCACCCACATCGTGCAATGTAACGTTAGGTTAGCTAGAATCTAACTACCAACAATGATGATGGTTAAATAAAAGTGGCTAGCAAAACTCAACCTGCGAGTCAAAACGTCAAACAAATACCAAAAAAAATTTCAGTGAATTCAGCATGACCTAGATCATTGTTCTACCACGGATTCAGTCGGGTCCCTAAAGACCTATAATACCGACTATTACTTCAAATCATATCAGAATATAACATTTAGCCTAACTGTACGTAACTAGATAATAACGAGGGTCTGAAATATGGCTTAATCATAGCGACATGTTAGCTCATTGTCTGTTTAAATGAAAAGTAGCTTTTACCTGTGACTCACTTTTGCAAATCATGAAGGCATTTAATACAGGGTGTAAGGGACAGCCCTCCACAAACTGATGAGGTGAATATGCAGTATGTCATACTACGATGACCGGTACAAGAAATTACTTCAGGAATGTTATGGGAGTTCAATAAATTTTACTTGTTTTATTTCCTCATACGCAATGTATCGTTGCCGTGGCAAAACGCACGTAGCAAACGGCAAGCGCGACGACGAGTTCGATGGACTCTGTAGCTAGGCAGGAAGTGAACAGCTGTTTTCACGCGTTGTTCGTTAGATTATTTCAGCATCCATTGCTGGATTTTTGATTTTATCCGTATTATTTACATAAATGGACTGCTGCGTACAGGGAATGTAATTTTACATTGAAATAAAGGAAATGAAAAAAAATATGAAAAAAAAAAATCCGGTGGAATATAATTCAATATAAGGAGCTGAATGCACTTTGTCAGTTTGTGGCGGAAGTCCCTTACACCCTGTATTTTAACTACGTTAGAATTTCAATTTTTAGGGTTCCGTAATCAACAAGGAAGTTCAAAAGTGCTACTTTTTCTTAGAGGTCAGTGTTTCTCAGAGGCCCAAAGCTCGCTGTGATGATTATACCGTGACGTTTCACAGGGGAGAATGGAAGAAGAAAACGCGTTGCCACAAGTACAAAAGACAAGGGCAGTAAGATGGTTTTATTTTAAACAAATGAAATGTATGATAACGTGTCTACAGAACTATTTTCAATATCGGCGTTGGGCTTTCTTTAGGCCCGTCGCCCACACGATCAAGAGCCGAGGTGCAGGCGCGGATGTGCCCCAGAGTGTGACGTCATTGTATTATTTCGTTTCGTGTGTAGCAACGTATTTAAAAGGGATAAAAACATAACCCGCGCGTCGCCTCCACTTAGATACCACGACTCAACCGTGTCGTGACTCCGCCTCGACTTACCATTGAGCGATGCGCTTTACACTTCAAATTGAAAAAGTCGAGCTAATCTGAACGCATTCATAAAGTATTTGATAACATAATACTCTGTCATAAAAACAACACCCTATTTTGAGCTCCACCGCGGTCGGGTTAGACACTAAAATTGCTTAACTCACAACTCCAGTAACAGGCCTTAAATAATAAAGGAATAAACTATCACACAAAAGTAATATTATGAAACAATATCTAAACTAAAAGAAAAAATGAGAAAACCGTCACGTACGTGTAAAAACGTAAGGATCTTTTGAAATACGTGTTCTTTTATATGAAAGTAGACAATGTGCTAACTCGGCGTTTAGATTGAGCTATATTTCAGAAACTATATAGCCTATTTATCTAACCTACCTTTTTATGTAACGGTTCAAAACTGACTTCATCATCTGCCTAGATTTTCCCAACTATGTCGGGGTCGGCTTCCAGTCTAACCGGCTGCAGCTGAATACCAGTATTTTACATGGAGCGACTGCCTATCCCACTAGGTGGACCGATGACCTCGTAAAGGTTGCAGGGATCCGCTGGATGCGAGACGCACGGGATCGGTCAATGTGGCGAAACTTGGGAGAGACCTATGTCCAGCAGTGGACGTCTTTCGGCTGAAATGATGATGATGATGATGATGATGACTGCCTATCTGACCTCCACAACCCAGTTTATACTGGGTAATACGATACCCCTTGGTAAGGCTAGACAGACTTTCAGGCCTACCTGCAACGACTGTCAAAGATCTACAAATGACAGCCGGGACCAACGGCTTAACGTGCTTTCCTAGGCACGGTGGAAACTCAGTATGAAATGGGTTGTGACCCATCCAGGGACCAATCAAGGCAAGCGAGGCTTAACCTAAAGAACGACCCGAGAGTCTGTTATTATTTAGCCACGAGCTCCGGTTTAAAACTGACTTAAGGTTCCATCAAACTGGTATGAACTAATTCTTGATCCACTCCGGACACAGACTCCTCCATACAAATAAATTATCTGTCCGTGTCCACGTCTGGAGCCGCTTTCGCAATTGGTCCGTAGTGGTGTGGCTGATCTTAAATATTTCATCCTTGTTCTTTAAAATGTTGTATACCTTTTTTTTTTGCGGATGGGTAATAATCAAATGACCCCCTCCACTCTGGGCGGAGCAGAAGGGAGTTTCAGACTTGTACTGACTAAAACCCATCCATGTTCCTTCTTTGCCCTTTGTGTTCCAGGGCCACGGTATCTCTTTCAATCAGTCCCGCAGCAAGTGTTGCATTCCTTGTGTGGAGCTCGTGATTAATAACAACCGCTCAGGCCGATCTTTAGGTTAAGTCGCGCTTACTGAGGTCGGTCCGTAGATGGGTGGCCACCCATTACATACCGAGTTTCATCCGTGCCTAACAAAGTACGTTAAGCTGTTGGTCCCGGCTGTCATTTATAGATCTTTGATAGTCGTTACAGGTAGTAGTGGCCCGAAAGTCTGATAACTAGTCTTACCAAGGGGTGTCGTATTATCCAATACTAACTGGGTTGTGGAAGTAAGATAGGCAGTCGCTCCAAGTTAAATACTGGTATTCAACTGCATCTGGTCAGACTGGAAGCTGACACTAATGTTAGCGTCAGGATGATGATGACATTATGTGAATTTTATGTTTGTTCGGTATTTTTGAAAACTGTCCTATATGGGGCGAAATATAAATGTGTTGAACATAACTCGGAAAAAAACAAACGTCTATTTTCATTTGAGCACAGGCAGGGTTTAAATAGAGCTATATTTCAAGCCGGAGACCCTACTTATTACCTAGTTGCGAAAAGCTAATCTTTTAGCCAGTTCCACAACGTTTAACTTAGAGACGATTTCATACATGTTTTTTGGTATATTGCCGTCTGGTCATGTTGAGGCAGTCAAAGAAAAGCGACTATCGAAGGTACAAGGCAGATGAGAGCTGATGTTATACTTAGGCTACTTTTATTTAATATTTTATAATAATTTCACGCAAACAAAGGTCTTGGACAACAGCTAGTTATAAAAATAATACTTCCCTATTTGAATCGAATTTGTTAACAATTTCAAGGGTTTAATTTTTTCTAAAGGAACCCTAATTCTTTTAAAAATAGCCAAAGTTACTTCTTATAACATCAGCTATCAGCCAGTAAAATTTCCGTCAAAATTGGTCAAGCCGTTTCGGAGATTACCCGGAACAAACACACAAAGTGTTTTTTTTGTTATAAGTGACGTATATCCTTTCATAATTATGCATTTAGTAAAATACTGTTATTTTGAAATTACAAACTGCCACTTCAGTTTTATTATTTTTTTAGATATTGCTCATTTAATAGGATAGGATAAAGTACACCCACTATTTACCAGACCCTCTGCCTACGTCCTTTCGAAGAATATAAGCCTAGTGTTACAATTTAAATTTTAAACCTTTTAAATCTTAGCGCTTTTAAACCTTTTGCAGTCTATACCTACTTCCGTTACCTAAGTGACTTAATGTAACCATTTTTAACCGGAAACGGAAACCATTGTACAAAGTAGAGAGATTTCAGGCCATTTTATTGGCTAAAAGAGAGGCTATAAAATGGGTCGGCTTAGTAATAAAATGTAGGCCCCTTTTTAGGTTTAAATTGAGTACGAATTGGTATCTTGCTTTTATAGGTTAAATTGGAGACCTATCTTCTATAACTTTCCAGAAAAATCTTATAACATCATCATCTGTCCAAGCCATTTCCTGATTATATCGCCATCTTGGATTTTCATTTTGTTGTCATTTTTGTTATCACCGTCCCCGAAAACCATGAAAACGACACATATGAAAGAAAAACCGAAAATTTTCCTCGGCGCCATCTTGGATTTCATTTTGTTTTTTCTGTTCCGGGCATGGACATTACGGAGCTCACACAGAAAAGTAACAAAGTGTATCGAGTGGTGGCGTAGAGGCCGCATCACGGCATGACATGCCATTCGCTGTCACGACATACGCGTCGGTTTTACTGGCCACTGCACTGACGGCCCCTCTCTATGAGAAGGATTGGGCCATAATCCAGCAGAAGGGCCTAGAATGTGATAATACATTTAATATAATGTTTAGTTCTAGGACATTTACATTAGGTTCCCTTACGATGTTTTCTGCCACATAAATGATTACCTCTAAAATAAGATGACATTAATATTCACTCTTACAAAACAAAAGGTAAAAGTAATCCGTTGAATACAAAGTTTTTTTTATCTGTATTGTAACTGTACCAAAGTCTATATTAAGATGACAAAGCAACCACTCAGCTAAATTGCCAATGAGTCGGAATGGCACACAGAAACTCAGCCTTTTTAAGCCACAAACAATTGTTACTTTTTAATTTCTTTGGGGAAACTGGAAGTCTTTCTGTGAGGAGAAAAAAAGCGATTATGTTGCTGAAATATTGTTGTAACTAGTTGAGCTAAAATTCAGCACAATTCCTACTAAAGTTTTTGGAATCAAGCAAACAGATTTAAAAGATTTATAGAGCGGAAATTAGCACAGCCCCTCGGATCGACCTTCAGGTTAAGCCGTGCTTGCCTAGGTTGGTCTGTGGATGGGTGACCACCCATTACATACCGAGTTTCCTCCGTGCCTCGGAAAGCACGTTATGCCGTTGGTCCCGGCTGTCATTTGTAGATCTTTGACAGTCGTTACAGGTAGTCAGTGGCTCAAAAAGTCAGTCTTACTAAGGGGTATCGTATTACTTAGTACTACATGGGTTGTGGAGGTCAGATAAGCAGTCGCAGGGAGCGACTGCCTATCAGAACATTTTAGAATTTTGTTACAGCTTAATTAGACTAATTTTAGTTTTTCCTTAGAAACCGAAATTTCCAATTATCTTTATTTTTAAAAAGACATTTCGAAAACTTCTCTGTCAAGTTTTTAGACTTGTGTATCCTGCTTATGCGTACTAAGTTTCATTAAAATCGGTTCAGTCATTTCGAAAAAATCACTGGAAAGTTTGTATGAAATGCCGTAAGACGTTAACGCTCTTAAATCTTTATGAAATACGATGAAAAACCCTTCAAAAACAAAGCATAAAATCACAACGAAGAAACGCCATAAAATCTTTGTCTAACATGGGAATTACAGATACCCAAAAAGCTCAATAGTTTCTTGCAGGGTCCCTAGATCAACGAGATTCCTTCTACTTAACAAAAAAATACGCCCCCATTACTAATTAAAATCAATTCAATACAATAGAAACGCGAACATTTCTACAATAAGTGTCTATTTATTGCTCTGAATGGAAGGACGTGAGTGCTAGCGTCCATTTTCTTTAAAAACATTAGCTTTTAACTGACGTTGAGATGCGGTGGCTTTAAAAGGTTCAATTTGTAGAGAAAGCGAACTATGTGAATTAAATATTTTATAACATTTTAAACTACCATGGTCAGTAACATTATTTCCTTTATTTATTTTTATACAAAACTTCTACATTTTTAAATATTTCATAAACTAAAAAAAATATAAAAAACGTTTAAAAATATAAAAAATTGTAGCCCACCGGTATCGGGAACAGGGTCCAAGCTACCGGCGGTCAGGGCTCCAGAGAGAGGAACCTCCTAACAATGCGAGCCGTGTCCAGGAGTACCGCTTTCTGAATCAAACCCTTGATCCAGCTGCCTAACGAGAGCCTCCTCAGGTATTGGTCGAGGCTCTTGGCAATTAAGCCATGGGCTGATACAACTATCGGCACAATGATCGCTGAGTCCACATCCCACATGTCGACAACCACGATACTTGTTTTGCTTATCTTTCTCGGCTTTCACGAGGTTCTCATCATGCGGGACCGTTATGTCTACAATCATTGCACGCCGCTCTGACCGATCCACCACCACTATATCAGGTTTATTGGCAACAATAGTCAGAGTGTGTCAGTGATGATGGATCGATCCCAGTACAATGTGATACTGCCATTTTCGAGAACTGGGTCGGGCACATACTTATAGTACGGTACTTCCGATTCCACAAAGTTGTATTTTAGAGCAAGTCATTATTATTAACACTAAAAACGGGATATTTACCTTGTGCGTGCGTGCGTGTGTGTGTGTGTGTGTGTGTTTTTCTCAAAGAAAACAGTAAACATGGTAAATATCCTGTTAAATATTTTATGTTTTTACTATGAATTATGAGTGTCCTGTTTTTCTGCAATGCCTTTTCGTGATGCGAAATAAATATAGGGTAAGATAACATGTGAAAGCATATCTACCGCATAGCCGGCAAAGCTGTGGGCCCGCACATCACAAAACTGGAGCCCTGAGCCAGCGTCGTGGTAGACCGAGGAGAAGATGGCGGGACGGCTTTCTCGTTAAAAGAGGAAGGAATGGACCCGGAGGCCTTTGCCCAGGACAGGCAAAAAATACATGAAAGAAGCCACATATTTTTTTGATACACTTTTACCAAATTGTGGTAAACTTAGACAGACTGTAGTCTAAATTAGTACCAGCCAGGAGCGAGTCATGCTCACATAATTTCCAAAACAAACCACACGCAACATTATGGGGAACAAAATGTTGCTTGTGGTTTGTTTTGGAAATTACCTCCACCACCACCATCATCAGTCACCGTAAGACGTTATTAATTTAACGAAAATTTCGAGAGCTGTGAGCAGGGTGCGATGGTCTAATTGGTTAAGACGTCCGGTGTACTGAATCGGAAGGTCGCAAGTTCAAACCCTGCTCGTACTGGAATTTTCCTTTCCATATCAAAACAACAATTGCTGTCCTACCGTATTTTTTTTTCTTAGCCTTCTCTGTCCCACTCCTAGTCAAAGGTTTCCCTCCATTCCTTCCATTTCTTGCGAAGCCGCTAATAAACAGGGTCACCTATTCATGAACCGACCTCATCCTCGCTTAACCTCACAATACAAATCTTCATCGCCTGCCTAGCTTTTTCCTAACTATGTTGAGGTCGGCTTCCAGTCTAACCGCATGCAGCTGAATACCAGTATTTTACATGGAGCGACTGCCTATCTGACCTCCACAACCCAGTTGACCTCATATTACAAATGAAGCTGGGTCTGTTCGATAGAGATACCGTGGCCCTGGAACACAAAGAAGGAACATGGATGGGTTTTAGTTAGTAGAAGTCTGACACTCCCTTCCGCTCCACCCAGAGCGGGACATTTGATGATTTCCCATCCTAAAAAAACAAAAAGTATTTACCTTCATATCAATTATGCATTCTCAGGTACAAAGTCTCCACCAAAACTTGTAAATTAGGTCGTCGCAAGCAAAGTTGACGTTTTAGTCCGAAAACACTTGGTTGCTAATTTATTTTGAATGCGGCTGAAACTACGGGGTGAAACGACGGGGTGAAACTACGGGGTGAAACTAGTTTAATGCTGACTTGTTGAAACTTGGTCTTTAGGTAGAAAACGGAATTGGTCACATGTGTGAATAATTATTTTAGGTAATAAATTCTAACTTACTTTACAATAATGACTATTATTTTGAAATGCCCATAGTAAAAGTTTGATAGGTTACTCAAGAGCGCATGGCTTAATAGGTAGTTGCAGAACGATCGATCGGTGAGGTTAAGCGGCGGTTGTTGCAATCAAAATGTGGATGAGTGACTGTTTGTATAGTGCACCCACATGTTTATTCCTATGTGATAGGGGACGCGCCTAATTGCCATCAGACGGTCATAATTCCAGACAATTCCGAGCTTTTTCTGAAAAATGATTGAAAAACTCAACCACACTTTGTCTGACTTGGGAATTGAACCCAGGACCTCATGCAGCTGTACTTTGTACGACCATTAGTCCGTCTAGCTAGACAGTCCATAAAGCCTATGAGTAAAGCACGTCACCCGACTTAAATCACAAAAACAACATACACACACTACACACACCACACACACACACTACACACACACACTTACTACATAATTATAATAAAAGTTTCTACGAATTTTCTCATTAAAACAACACAGAAATACTAATACCTCTTGACATTTTCCTCGTTCTGTAATTTAAATAAAAAAACATAAAGATTTAAAATAAAAATATCAGCACAGAAATGTCGTTTGTGAACTTTACGTAGGAAACGTACAATCACGAGTATGCGACATCGTTTTAGTAATTACGCTAGGCTTATGTCACATGAGTGGGGAGCGGTGTTTGTTATAAGCGGTAGCGGTAAACATAGTACACACCAGTGGCGAAGGTTCCATACAACTCGATTCCTACCGGCTTGCCTTTGAAAAATGGCACAGTCAGTATTTTATAGACAAATAATATAGTCAAATTAAAGATATGTAAACCGGCTTATGTCTTACAAAATTGACCCTTTGTTACTGGTACACACTATCCTCCTCCTCAAGTCGTACTCCTCATTACTGAGGGTCGTGATCCTCTCCTGAAAACATCAGTTCCCTGACGATGTTTCGCCATCTCTGTCTGTCCTTGGCCAAGAGAAGCGCATCATGAAATTTCGTATCAAGAGAAGAGCCTATCTGGTTGGACCATCGCAAAGGGCTGCGACCTCTCGGTCGTTTACCATCAACCTTGCCGGTAACCAACAGTGGTTCGAGGTTACTGCCTTCTTTTCTCGCTATATGGCCGTAAAATTCCAAAACTCTGCGGAGACAGGTCGTAAGGAGTCTGGTCTTTATTTTGAGCTCACGTAGGATGGACTATACTAAAGTCAAAAAAATAACAGCCACGGAATGAGAGATTCTAAGCTGGAAACTTATAAAAACCTTTATTTTGACATTCTAAAATAGTTCTAAACTAATAATAAAAATAATTATGTACATGTAATTGCAGAAAAGCGTCAAAAATATTCCTCAGCATCGCTGTCAACGAGAAAAGTGCCCAAAAGGCTGACAGCATTACCACGTTGGATGGCAATGATGTTTTTTTGGCCAAGAAATAGGCCAGCCCTGTAGTCACGAGGAGAGTCAACCGAGTGCTTGGCGAAATCCCGAAATACTAGGTGGCATTCGAGCGTCTTAAGTTGTACAGTAAAGTTTGGCAAACTGGTTGCCAGAAACTCATCAAGTGGAGTACTTAACTACCTTAAAAATGCATACGGCTGTTACTTACTTACAAAAAACAATTATATCTCTGATTGTTAGGATTTATTCAGTTAGGCTCGTGTGGGCAATGAAAACACACTGGGTGCGATACACTGTTTCTATTAAACTAACAAATTACTTGAAATTATAATTTAACACAATAACACGGGGCACAATGAATCGGGACACAATGAATCAGACACTCAATGTCGTCCTCACCTGGAACTGTAAACATCACGGCTGAAGCAGAAGCACGCTGTGGTGTGGGTAGACTTGTAAGTAGGTCGCGTAATGTCATCGCTGGCGCACTTGCGATTCATTTTATGTCTATAGTGTCTATACCAATGACGGGATCCGACATATAAATAACTGGTTAATAGTCACTATGCACATGATAAATACAGTGCACAGTAAGTCTAAAGTGAGATGAAAAGATAAATATTGTTTTTTTAAACAATGATTATGGGAATCATTCTTTCACGTCACATCTCGTTTTTTTTGACGCCATAGAAACGATGGATTTATTTTGTGAGTTAACGTGTTGTGCTGACCTTAAGTAATATTTAAGAGTCGAAAGTCCGCGGGCCTGTGGACGGTGAGTTATGGGCTAGCTCGCCGTCCGGCCGTCTTATGACGACAGGCTGTGTCGACGGCGCGTTTGTGTTCCACGCGCGCCTCAAAGAGATGTCAGCAAATAAGTAGGGTTCCACATGGGCCGATGCCTGCTAGGGCTGCGGGACTGTTCGAAAGAAATACCGCAGCCCTGAAACACAAAGGGTAAAGAAGGAACATGGATGGGTTTTAGTCAGTATGAGTCTGACACTCCCTTCCGCTCCGCCCAGAACAGGAAGGAGCCATTTGATAATTTCCCATCCTCAAAAAAAAAGGAGGCGAAAGTCGCTACAGTTTATGACTAAGTACTCAAATGTCAAAGTTCTTGATATAATGAGCATGAATCACTACACACGAAGTGTGATTAGTTGGGTCTGATAAATCATCACGCTTCTTACTCAGAATTGGTTACCAGAATAGCCAGCCAACCTCTTGAAACTACTATACTTAATTACGTACAACGTAATTAAGTATTCACCTATTTCAAAAACTTTGATAATAAAGATTAAATTGTAGATAAATCAACGCACAATTTCGCCCGGAAGATAAATGCAATCATGGCGCTTGCAAAAGCGTCAGAATATCAGGAGCTAAAAATTATGCACAATCACGGAAGAAATCGCATAAGTGACAGTATAAGCTTATTTCGGAACTTAAAAACCACGTCGGGATTTTATACGGATGAATTGTCCCTATGTAACTGATTTCCTTGAAGTCTAGGCAAATAAACTCTGCCCGTCCCGATGTCTGTGTATGACGTAATTTTCGTACGTGAGTACGTAAAGTATCCTGCACAATGAATATCCGTACTTACTATTCCATATATTTACCACATTTTATTCAAAATATTTCCTTACTTTTATTCATTTCATGAATTCTTCACTTCATAATATTGCATCCAACCGAACACAAAAACACAGCCACACACACACACAGGGAGATTTTATCCTTTTTTTTGCTGGTGGTGTTTCGGCCATTTCTTTTTACTCAGAAAAAACCTCAGTAAACACTAGTTTATTATGACGTAGGTTGCTATTTGAATAGAAAACAGTAATTCAAAACTTAAATACTGCCTCCAAAAAAATATTATGACACAACAAAATGATTTTAAAAACAAAACTCGCCTTTTCAATGAACCGTAAACGCCTTCAAAAGTCCATTCATTAATTTAATTTAAAAACAGGCACCAAAGATTCGTTTCCACAAATAATCAAACAAAGTACTTTTGGGAAATATCCAAGAAATGAATAAATGAAGAAGAAAACCTTTCTTTTCAGGTCTGTGAAAACATTCTACCAACTTTTCTGAAAGCTGTATTTTAAAAACAAAACATCGAGATACTGTGTCTGTGATAAAAAGAGAGATTTCTTAAAAGAAAAACAATACTTTTTTGTTAACTATTCAAAAAAACAAACAATTTTTTCGCGTGTTATCTGTTGCGAATAAAAAAAAAAAGAAATTACGTTCGATGTTGGGTTCTCAATTTAAAAAGTAAGTGTTGCTAACAATTAATTCCTCATTCAAATCAGTGTTCTTTTTTTCGAAGTGAAATAAAAACTCTTTTGTTTTTTTTTTCTGGGATATTGTTATAGTTGTTGTTGTTGAAGTGTTGCCAGTGTTTATAATTTAATTTGTGTGTGGTTTTGTGTGACAATAGTGACGTCACAGGAATCGACAATGACGAAGAACTTTTTGACGGTGACCAACATTGTGAACGAAGGAATCAAAGGGAGCAAGATCTCTAAGCTTGGGTTGTCCAAGTATCTCTCTCAATCTCTGTAAGTATCTAGAATTAGTTTCTTACTCACTTGAGACTAAAAAAAAAAAAACAAAAAAACATAATCATCATTCTGTTGCCCTTATCCCAATTCATTTGGGGTCGGCGCAGCATGTCTTTTTCTTCCATTTTTCTTTATTAATTGACATCTCGCCAGAGACCTCCTTTCTTACCAAATCATTCTGTACACAGTCCATCCATCGTTTCTTTGTTCTTCCTCTACTCATATACCCATCCACATTCATACTCAAAACTTTCCTCACAAAATTTTCCTCATTCCTCCGCATCACATGCCCATACCATGACCACCAATTACCACAGAACTTTTCATTCAAAAAAGTTTAAAAACAAAAATTATAATATTTTTATATTTTTATACGCAAACCCTGCGTAGGGTAACTATAGCACTACTACTATTAGTTTGGTATGGCGACTTCTATACAACATTGATTTGGCTGCAATGTCAACGGTTTGGTTTAAATTAGTTCGATACTTTCTTAAATAGATGGCGCTAACGTCACCGTAAGACGTTATTAATGGAACGAAAATTTCGAGAGCTGTGAGCAGGGTGCGATGGTCTAATTGGTTAAGACATCCAGTGTACTGAATCTGAAGGTCGCAGGTTCAAACCCTGCTCGCACTAGAATTTTTCTTTCCATGTCAAAACAGCTAAAAATTATAATAATTTAAAAAAAATCGTCCTCATAATAAATACGTAACTGCGCTCCATAACTCAAGTAGCTGATATTGGAGTTAAAACAACCAAGCTAAAGTGGGAATGGACTGGCCACGTCACACGGATGCACCCGGTGAGGTGGGCAAAGATCGTCAACCACTGGATGCTTGAGAGTGGACATCGCTGACGAGGTCGAGGACGTGGCCAGAAAGGGAAGGCGGGAGGGGAGGCCTCTGCCCAGCTGTGGGACAAAATACAGGCCACGAAAAAAAATACGTTTTTGGCTGAGTATACTTTGGGTACAGAGGGTTAATTCATCTCATTTTATGTCCGGAGAAAGAGCCTTGTGCAGGATAAACGTAGAAATTATCTTTGATATTTGTCATTTCAAGATTTTGCCATCCCTATTTTTAGCTCTTCGTAGTCAATGATATATAAACCCTATGGTTTATATAGCGATATGTTGCCCGCGCTCTGTAGTGGCAACATGAATGCAAGGTAATTACCGGACCTCCATTTAGTCGCGTACCAGGCTGTACAATCTTAGAACATTTTACCATGCAACTAGGAGAAAATAATGTTACCAAATTGAAAGACTACCGTAATCTAGTAACAGGTCCTTCTCTTAATGCATTTTTAATTTTGTCGTATTATAAAATCATGTATCGCTGGTTTGTGAATACAGATGGCGTTTGCTGACGCTAATCGACTAAATTGAAAATAGATTGCAATATACTACAGCTTCACTGACGAAGTGACTATTTTATTCTTGTTTCATTATACTCCATCAAATGAACGCCAAATGTTACCATTAATAAAATAAATATTCTGTTTAGTAGTTTATTTTATTATAATTGAACTAAATAAACTACCAAACTTTTTAAGTGAATTCGAAATACGCGTAATATATCAAATAAAATCATAAAATATGTTTTTAACAAATAAAACATTACTACTGGCATACATTTTAATGTAAGTGATACTCTAAATAAAACCTGCTAAATTGGTGTCGTAGTAGTTATTTTGTACTTTTTACTTGCATCAATGAAGCAAGCTGTCTAACAATCAATCTGACGGTCGTTTTTGTTATTTTTCAAGAAATTGGAATTGGAATTTTGAATGGAAGACAATATTTGTTACCCTTAAGATTTGGAGATATCATCCAGTCTGTTCTTGAAGGCATTCAATGTGTTATTCAACAACAACAAATGTGTTAACGACAAACTCGGCATATTATTATTATTGTTTGACGAAATGTCGCTAAAAGCTAACATTGCTAACAATAAAAGAAAAGATTTGATTCTATTATGTATGACCTACTACGACGACTGTTGCACCAATGCTTAGGCCAAAATAAATGATTATAATAATATGGGTTTAATTTTCTGCAGCCAAGTAATTCCTTAATTTATATATATATGTATATGAATAAATTAAGGAATTACTTGTCTATGAGTAAATTACGGGGTTAATAAACATAAATTACCTAATTTTAAAATAAAAACCTGCCTGGAAGCAAAAATGATGGTAGACGTATACATCTACACAATTATATACATATATCAGGAAAGTTGTATGTTTGTGGTTACAGATGGCGCCACCAATCACTTTCCTTCTGAACCCGTTGAGTAAAGCCTCTATACCTATATATAAAAGTACTCTGTGGTCGCGTACCAACCAGTGCCGCGGCTGTGAGTGACATTAAAATAACTTGTGTGAATAACTTCCTAAAATAACAAAAAAAAAAATGCCGTCCTGTGTCTTTAGGAAATGTAAAAATGATACTGCAACTGTGATAAAAAAAAGTATCATTTCATGCGTAAGTGTCAAGAAAAATGTATTTTATTTTATTTTTTTCGATGACTTCTAATGGCGGTTGGCGTCTGAGGTAACTTACGTGCCATACGCGCTCGGCCAATGAGCTTGCCCCACAGAATGACAACGTAATTAAAGAAATATATTTATCTCTCCCTAACAACAGAAATTCCGTAGATTTTCTTTCCCTTTCTTCGTGCGTCTAATAAGATATCTAGCTACCGATAGTATTTACGCTGTTTTCGTTTGCATGACGCGTCTATTTATATTACGTCATTGTTCGCAGTCCTTTGTTGGAGATAAACTTTTTCCGAGCTATGCCATAACACCCTATGACTACCTTCCACCATGCAGTCTGTTCTAACTATCTTTTAAAGGCCCTCGGAGCATCTAGTTCCCATCCAGGATTCGTTTTTCCGAACGTCAAATCGCGCCCAATCGGTGCTTGAACAGACATGCCCAATTAACCAGCCATCTGCCACGTCAGCTCGCTTACTCTGGAAACTATGTCGACGTGTGTGTGTTATTTTCGATTAACAATGGAGAAACCTTCCAAGTACTTTAAACATCAAAAAGTCGACTATAAATTCCACTCAATAAACTCAAGAATTTACTAACCGAATCAAACCGGCTGTAGCAGAAATGGAACTTTAACGTCAAAAGCATTTTCGTTGTAACTCGTTCGACGTAAAAATATCGTCGATTCGACATAGTTGCAGGAAATGGCGGCCTCGATACTGTGTGCGATAAATCTGTTGTCGAATGTTGGAGTAACAAAATATTAAGGTAGTTTAGTAGTGTTTCAAATGTAGGGATGTCAGGAATGACTTGGTTTGGTCGAAATGCATCTGGCTAGCTTGTGCGATAAAAAATTGTCATCTATCGGTAAATGTCAGTCAACTCTGGACGCTCTTTATTTGCACGACTTTCTACATCGTTCTCACATATATATACAGGGTTATTTGTAAAACACCAACAACCTCGCAGGAGTAGATAACTAACATGATAAACAACAACATTTGTTCTACGACTTTTCCGAAAACAGACAAAAAAAATTCAACTCTCCATACATATGTCCGAACAGCTGATCGAGTTTTGTATGAAAAGTCGTTTTTTTTTGTCTGTTGCCGGATGCCGGCACAGCTGTGGGCCCGAATATCGTAAGAGCCTGAGCCTGGAGTCCTGAAACAGCTAGACGGGGTCGCGGTAGACCCAAGAGAAGATGGTGGGACGTCTTGTATGGCTTCCTCGCAAATTGGCGAGAAGAAGCACACCATCGTGAGAAGTGGAAGGAATGGGGGAGGCCTTTGCTTAAGAGTGGGGCAATAAGGGCTAACAAAAAAAATATATATATAAAATAATTAGAGTTTTATATTATGATCCAGAGAGAGCAGCGATGCCCCGACTTACGAACAGTAAATCGTGGGTTCGAACACAGGCAGGCGCGTTACTTTGTGTAATTTATTTCATCATCACTGCTCTCAAAACGGTGAAGGAAAACATCGTGAGGAAACCGACATGTCCTAGAACCAAAAATTCGAAGATATGTGACATCTACCAACCCGCACTGGGCCCGCGTGGTGGATTATAGCCCATTCCCTCTCATAGAGAGGAGGCCTGTGTCCCAGCAGTGGGAACATTATAGGCTGCTAATGATGATAATTATGATCCCCTAGGGTATCGCAGAGGAACATTGAGTGCCGAGGAGTCCTACTCGGCACTCAATATGCCCGTGGGACTTGGTCTAGAGGATTTTAGTGGAACGAGCGCTTTTTCCCAACTATGTTGGGAGTGGTCAAAATCAAAACATTTATTTCAAGTAGGCCATGCACTTTTGAATTGTCGAAACAAAGACAACAGTGTAACAGGTTCACTGTCCAGGCTCCAGAGTGGGAATGGTCCATAAGTCCAGTTATGTTTTTATCCTTATGATGTGTCCTGCCAAGTCCGCATTAAAAATGAGACTTTCTTCTTACGTCCACAGTATCAGATGGCTTAGGAATTGTACAGGCAAACATACCACATACGGTCTGTGGACTGATGTGGAAGTCTCTCTACAGACCCGTATGTGGTCTGTGGACAGTGAACCTGGTAACATAGCTACAGTCCCAGTCACAAGGCACAAAAACTGTGAAAGTACTGTAGTTGCCCATTCCCTAACGTAGATCTCTATGGAGAAGAACGGGCAAGAAACTCCATGGACACTCTTTTAAATCAGAATACTTTAAAAAAACGTTGGTTACATCATTCATGTTAAGATGGTACATTATGTGAGAACGATGCAGCAAGATGTGCACGTTAAAAGTGTCCATAGTAAAAACAATTCAAAAATAAAATAATAAGTGGTTTCTAGTCAAAAGCGATGTAGTTGAATACCAATAATTTACACGGTGCTACTGCACTCCACAGCTCACTTGGTAACACGATGCGTCTTGATGAGACTGGTTGCCAGACTTTCGGATGTGTGATAAGTTGATAACCCGTAACGACTGTCAAATATTCTCGAATGGCAACTAAGACCAGTGTATTTACCTATTTCCCGAGTAACACAGAGTAATCTCACCAAAGTTGTCACCCATCCGAAGACCAGCTTCAGAAAGCGTTGCTTAACATGATAGGTCGACCGTATATCGGTCGTACTATAATGATTGCTCGAGGTTAAATAATAATACCAGCTGCACGCTGTTATAATCATTATACTTAGAAATTTCTTCTAAAATGAGACACCAACCTGGGGTAACCAGACGTGTCAATCAATTTTAAAACGTGTTGGCTGTCCTTATATATACAGGGTGTAAACAGACCCTTCACATACCCGTCAACAAAGCATTCTGTACATCAAACTAAGTAACTTTACGCAAAAATTATTGCTGGGAAACGACTTTTTTTTTTTGTGGTGAAAAGTCACGTTTTAAGGTAGGACTCGATGAAAAGCACTCAAAGCATTGTGCTGATGGATGAATTGAATAGTACGGGGGTCATGGAAGTGTGTAAAGTAAAAATCTTACATTAAAAACATGTATTTAAAAAAAAACTTGTGAAAAAGTAGGAACTTTGACCCCCTATATCTTCCTTAACTAGAATGTTCCCAGGTATGGTCTAAAACAAAAAATGATCACAAAGACGGGGCGAACAAGTGCCTTTCGGTTATGTTAAGGGTCTATTTACACCTTTTATAGATAACATTTCATCAACATTTTTAAATTTTCTTTGATCGTTATTGCTGATAGAACGTCACTTTATCTATGTCCTTAGGTTGATGACCTTGAACACGTTCACTTTCACCTATCTTTAATAGAAACCATTTTTCCTCGAGATAGATGCATCTACCTAGCTCCGAAGTCGTTTAAAAAAAAACGAATTCCGAAAGACAATTTCACCAATCATTAGATTGCTATCTTTTTTAGGGTTCTGTGTCCAAAGCGAGCCAACGCGGGATATTGCTAAGGCTCCGCTGTCCGTTCGTCTGTCACAGGGCTGTAACTTTTGAACCGTAATAGGTAATCACTTGAAATTTTCACAGAATATGCATTACTTTGACCGCTATAACAGGGATTTTGAGCTTTGTGTGTTGCGGACACACTTTTCAATAATACGGCAAACGATAAACATTTTAATATTATGTTGTGTGTTATGTTCTCGAAAATCATATTTATAATGAGCTACTGAAAAACTTATTATTGAATAACTAACTATCTGTCAACAATGATTATGATTATATCATTAGCGTTTATGGCATGTAGGTCACTAACTACCAAAGAGTTACTAAGGGATACGTCGCGTTACATATGTAATATTAAATATTGTACAGTGGTACGGAACCCTTCGTATGCGAGTCCGACTCGCACTTGGCCGGTTCATTTTTCTACTATTCCAAAGAGTTTGTCCTTTGCGTGTGTCCCAGTAAATTGTCTGCCATTTTGTTAAATTGGATGCAATTGTCGTTCTGACTAGTTTCGTAGATAGTTTTATTAAAAGTATAGGTGAAGACTTAGCAATTGATGATGATGATGATAGAATACATCACGCCTGTAATCCCCGAAGCGTTAGGTAGAGGTGTACTAATAGTACTCCAACATTTCACCAGTTATGTTTTAAGTCCCATGTAATAGAGGGCGAGCTTATTACCATCAACCGGGCAGAAATACAAGCTCCGAGGCTGCTTCTGAAAAATCCCTTATGAAAACCAGGACGGAAGCGATACCTTAATATATAGGTGTTAACCGACTTTCAAGATAGCAGTTACGTAGTGGCATGTACTAACCACGCCTGGTCGTATTAATTACTTGCCCTAATTGTTTTACCTCTTCATCATAGCTTGGATGGGGCTTAAAGTATGGGCGACAGCGATTCGAGATAGTGGCAATCGAAAATGAATTAGTCCGTTCGTAAGGTGATTACGAAATTGCTGTTATACACATTGTAATTTCCGCCAGTCACCGTTTTCACACACTTACATTATAGTCAAATCATTTTAAGCGACTTTTGTCGCTTAAAATGATTTGACTGTCAAACACTGTTTGACAAGTGTAAAACAGTGTTTGACAAGTGATTGTCAAACACTGTTTTAAGCTTTCACGGTTTATAACTAAACTTATACTGACACTTACGAAATATCAAAAACGGGATATCAGGAGCTTAAAATAATGAACAATCACGGAAGATATCCCGTAAGTGACAGTATAAGTTAAGTGATTGTCTACCTGTACTAAGAACTATGACGTTAAGGGACAGTTACACTATGGGTTGCGATAAATATTGTTTACAATTGAGAGTTTTTGGTGGAAGAAGCTCGTTGCTAAATACTAACAGCAGCTCCGTCGATCTTTAGGTTACGCCGTGCTTGCCTAGGTTGGTCCGTAGATGGGTGACCACCCATTACACACAGAGTTTGTAAAATGCTGGTATTCACCCATTACATGCTGCTGAATACCAGTATTTTACATGAAGCGACAGTTAGTACTGGGTAATACGATACCCCTTGGTAAGACTGGTTGTCAGACTTTCGGGCACTGACTAACTGTAACGACTGTCAAAGATCTGTAATTGACAGCCGGCACCAAAGGCTGAACGTGCTTTCAGAGGCTCGAAGGAATTTTGGTATGTAATGTGTGGTCACCCATCCACGCACCAACTTAGGCAAGTACGGTTTAACCTGAAGATCGAACCGAGCAGCTGTCTGAGATGAATAATGAGACTATCCATCATTATTATTCTTGCGTCAAATACTTATTCAACACAGATAACACAATAATCGCTAATATCTCATCACTTGTACCACACATAACTTAAAGGTCCCTCATGAATCGCTCTTATTTTAATGGCCTTTTGGGCTGGGCAGCGGTTGCGCCACCTGAAGGCTTATTACAGAATGAACTTCGACTTGTTATTAATATGGTAGCTTTTAATTTATCATGTGTTATCCTGTTAGATGGTTATAAAAGAGGGTGTCGGCAGCCTTTTTTGCGACAATTTACTAAGTGTACCAAGTCGCTTAGAATAATGAACCTATAATGTACCCATCGCTGAGACACCAACCTACAAAATTGTTTTACAAAAATTACCGAAAAACACTACACTACGCTCCAAAACGTAAATTGCCGACGTAGCTGGGTTTTTTCGGATCCATGTGCGTATTGTATAATTATCACTTGCTTCGGTGAAGGAAAACATCGTGAGGAAACCAGCATGCCTGAGAGATATTTCTCGACGGCATGTAAAGCCAAGTCAGAGGCCCATGGGCGGTATAAAAACTCTGACACCAGGTAAGGCACCACACGATAACGTAGAACCACAAACTTCACTAAACTTCGTCTAATCATTAAAATCAAGAATTTGGACTGGATTCTTCTTCTGCTGTTTTTTTTTATCTTTTTCTTTTTGTTCAGGATTTTTTTTGGATTTTTCATAATTTGGATTTTGATTATTATTTTTTTTGATTATTTTTGCTTTTTTTTTAATCATGATGCTAACAACAGCGCCGAAATATCGGGAACTTAAATAAATCAGTAAACATGGTAAATATTTCTAGTGTTAATGATAATCAAGAATTTACCACGCATACCGATTGATTAACGAGTTTGATAATTTGATATTTTGAACACAGACAAACACATGAAACAAAAGGAATTTAATTGAAATTCAGTGAAGTCTTCACATTTCAACACACGTGTATTTCTACTAATTGAAATTAAAGGTTTCCAATGACTTTGTGTAAATCAAAACCAGCGTATGTTCCCAGTAATCATTAGATTCGAAGTTCTGTTTAATTAGAAATAATTAGGAAATAGATTGCTTCTTACCAAGAAATCTTGCTGATTCATTCGAATTTCTGGGTTTTTGAAATTGTTTTCGATAATTAATGGTGGTTATAATGGTCTATTACGCAGTGTCCTGCTTGAGCGACGACTACGACGCGACGCCACACGACACGACACGATGCAATGCGACGCGATGCTACACGCGACAAATGTCCTACGTGATTTTGGTCATTACTTCTCGAATCACGAATAAGTACAGTACAATTTTGTTTGATAGTTCATATTTAAAGTACAGACTTTTAAAAAAAATATCGTAAAAAACACAGAAAGAAAATAAATATAATATTTTTACAACCAACATTTCGTAGTTCGTGGTGTCACGACTTGTCGCCCTCAAAACAAGTACGCGTTACGTCGCGTCTCGCTGCAGACTGGCATATAGGCCGCAAGCATGGTATGCCGTTGAGTTGATCGCGTTCGTCGCGTTCGCAGCGTCGTGTCGCGTCGTATTCGTCGCTCACGCAGGATACCCCGTTTGTGACTGATTTCTTTAAGAAATAATGGACCAGGGTGTTGCTAATGTATTTTTAAGTCTGACAGATTATTTCAGAATAGTGTCGATTAAAAGATAAGTTGTTACTAATCAGTTCAAATTAATGTTACTATACTGGTAATATCTCACAAAACATTACGTCTGTATTCCGCACGCAAAATACGCGCTTTGACGTGGAGTTGCGGACACCAGCCCGTTATACAATACAATACGTCTGTAATCGCCGAAGAGTTAGGTTAGGTTAGGCAGAGGTGTAGCTAATAGTACACCCAGGTTTTGCCAGCTGTGTTGTCCCATGTAACAGGCCGTGTCGACGGCGCTTCGCCTCAAAGAGATGTCAGCAACAATGAAGGGGTCCGCAAGGGCCCATGCCTGCTAGGACTGCGGGACTGTTCGAAAGAGATAAGAGATACCGCGGCCCTGGAACACAAAGGGCAATGAAGGAACATGGATGTGTTTTAGTCAGAAGAAGTCTGACACTCCCTTCCGCTCCACCCAGAGCGGGGGGGGGGGGGGGGTCATTTGATGGTTACCAACAACCGGGCATAAATCTATGCTCTGGGGCAGCTACGGAAAAAAATCGTGATGGAAAAACTCGATAACATTTTGCTCTAACTGCCAGTCTCCACACTGCCACCACTGTTAGAAAAATACCAATCTCTTACAAATATAAAATACTATGATCACCGAAACTTTGGCAATTTAGATTGATAACCATCTGAGTTACTCCAAAAATAAACGACTAAAAATCATTATACATCACCCACCGCATTCCATTAACTTAAGTAAACCATTACCAATATTAGTATTTTAACAGGCTTGAAAAATAGAGAACAATCTTTATTCATTAAAGCCTCTTTGAATGAATAAACGTCCATGAGCAGCTAAAACATAACATAACATCACGCCTGTAATTCCCGAAGGGTTAGGCAGAGGTGAACCTAATAGTACACCCACATTTCGCCAAGTCTCATGTAATAGTTAAAACCCATCAACCGAGCACAAATCAAGATCCTGTGGCTGTTTCTGAGCAATCTCTGTTGGATATACAAATTAAAACTTTGTGTGACCTGGGAATCGAACCCAGGACCTCATAATCAGCAGTAGCGCCTTGCACCATTAGACCAACGAGGGAGTAAAAAATAAGGATCTGTATTAAAAGCCTCTTCAAATGAATAGAATCTTAGTAAATATTAAATATAACACCCGTATCTACACCGTGTTCCGGACGATATACATATATTTCGACGAGATATTAAGACCACGGAAATAAGCATTTTTCATTATGATTTCTTTTTTTATTTACTCTCGGGTTCCTCTCGTACGTGCAATAGTAAGTAATGACTTGTGCAACCATATCTAAGCAACACACAAGAATTTGAACAAAGTTAGAACCGTCACAGAAAGCAAAGCAAAGAATTATAACTTTTGACAGTTCTAACTTCAAGCAATTACTAAACTACATAATTAAAATCGAATTTTAAATAACTGCTTTTACTCAAGTAATCACTCCGACTTGTTTATGGATACGGGTGTTCGAGAACAGGCCTAAGTTACTACTAAATAAAATATTTCAAAGAGTCTCAGGACACCTATTAAAAGTAATTGCAGAGCCTATCCAGAGCCTCGATCTTAAGACTAAACGACAAAAAGTAAAGAGCCTAAATTCAAGGACTTATAAACTTAGCTTGTACACCTGGGTCTATTTAATTATTATTCTTAACTTTCTTAGCAAAACCTGTTATAATTTTCAAGGCTTTTTTCTGAAAGTATCAAAACTGTGTGCTTTCCATAGAGCGATGAAAATGTTTGGAGATGACCCGGTCATTGACGTGCGATTGAAATCTTTTATGACTTTGAAAATGGCATGATTACATTAATTAATCTTATGGAGAAGTTTCTATTTTTTTTTTATTTAGTTTCATAATTCGATAAGAAGTAACAAAAATGTGAGAAAATAATTAAAATATCTCTAGAAATTAAAAAGTTATGAGACTTTAAAAATGCGCTTGCAATCTTCTTCTTAGCGTGTCGATGGCAAAAACTTAAAATGTTTTATTTAGCCCAAAACTTAGGCACGCGAACCCCACTCACTGATGCAGTAAGAAGATTAGCAAGTGCGCAGGTGATAGGGCATGCGGTGCAAGTTGGAAGGTGGACAAGCACTTGCAATGAGGTAAAAAGACGTAACTTTACCTAAAAAAAAATTACCGATTTTATAGATTTGATGTATATTTGGTCTATCTTTTCATACACGAAATATTTTAAGAGTAACTTCTACAAGTCGTAAAGTCACCCTAACAAGGGGTGCGTTGTCAGAATTCCTCCTCGTGTGCCTGATGGCTGCCGGTCCCTCTCGATACGTCTGGAGGGAATAGCAGCTGCTGGGCCGGTGCACCCTGGGCGTGGCCAGTATCCTTCCCCGAGGAATGGGAAGAGATTCTTATTCTTCGGGGAATGTTACTGTCCATGGCTAATATTCTGACATGGGCGGGTCCCTCATGGACCAAGGGGGCGTTGCTCCGCGTGACCCTCTGAAATTAAAAGCAGAGGGCACAGCGGAGGAGCAAGGGCGGGCTCGGTGTGCACTTACCCTGCCTCCGAGCAGACAGTGAAGGACGTGCGTTCCTCACTGTCTCCGTCGATATCGTAATCCCACCGTCGAAGTGTCGTGGAACACGTCTCGCGGCTTCGATTGGGACCGAGGGTCTTGGCTTAACCGCCCGGACCACGAGGTAGAAAACCTCTATAAAAAGTTACCCCGAATCTCAAGCGGCGGCGCACCGCGAGGAGATGTATGGCTGACGGGTTCCTTTGGAAAATCAGTCTCTAGTGCGAACCACTGCCGGGCCTGGCTATGGCTTATCTGGGTACAGGGGGCACTGCCCAGATGGACTTTTTATTTCCCCCATACTCGTGGGAACAGTATGGAAACAAATACAACCCAAAACACGGCCGATATCGGCGAAGGAAGGGAGGAGAGGGATGCGGTGTCGGAGTCCGGCGCCGCATCCAGCGAGGTGAGCGCGGGAGGCTCAGTGAGCTCCCAGCGCGGCAGGCTCGGGGCTGCTGCGGGGAACAGGGAGTTCCTACGCAAGCGGTCCAGGCCGGTAGGCGACCGAGAGTCGTCGTAAGATGGGGAGCTGGCTTCGGCTCGTAAGATCCCCACCAGCAAGCGCGGCGGGATCCGTGGCAAGGGGAGAGGCCTCTCTGCCACCGAGAGGTCGGCGCGGCTTGCCGAGGAGGGGCGCCATCCGGGGGTGGCCACCGGTCACGGGGTGGCCCGTTCGGGCTCCTCTGGCGACGAAGCGGGTGCAGATGGCGGCTCCGATGCGGAGCGTAAGGCCGGACTCGCGAAGGAGGTGGAGGTGGCGCTGAGGGCTGTCTCTTTGAAACAAAAGCCCTCCACCAGGCAAAGGGCTATACCTGCAGCGGTCGCCTCCATTATGGCGGCAGCGGAGGCCAGATTTGTTGGGCCCCCGCCAGACGGCGTGGCCAAGCTGAGGGCGGAGGTCGCTCGACTGACGGCCGCCACGGAGCTTCTCAAAGAGGAGAATATGAAGCTCCGAGCAGACCTGGCCAGTCTGCGCGAGTCCGGCTCTCGCGAGGCGCCCCAAAATGGGGGCCAGAAGCATCCAAGCCAGCCCGTGCCGGTGGAGAACCAGGTTCTGAATCTGGTTCGGCAGGAGCTGGCTGCCTTCCAGGTGCGGTTCTCCGTCCTGGAGGGCATTGTCCTGCGCCCCCCCCTAGCGGCAAACAAGGCGCCCCCGGGCCCGACGGCGGCCTCATATGCGTCTGCTGCGGCCTCCGCACCGGGGCCGTCCAGCCAGCCCCCCGGCAGGGTTATGTCGGTCCCGACGAAACCGGCTCCGGTTAGGAAGGCGGCGGCTCTGAAACAGGGCAAGGCGGCGGCCCAAAAGAAGGGCAAGGCGGCGAATATGCCAGCGCCAGCCGCGAGACAGCCGCTATCGCCGCCCCCCCCGCCCCCTAAGCCTTCCGCGGCCGAGACCGGGTGGCAGGTGGCCGGAGAAAAAGCGAGGGAGCGATCGGCGGCCAAAAAGGCCAGGAGGCAGGAGCAGAAACGCCGGCAAAAGGAGCGGGGCGTCGCGGTTAGGCTCAGTACCCCAAAGACCGCAGCTGTAGTGATTACACTACAGCCGGACGCGGAAAAGAGGGGCGTGACCTACCGCGACGTGCTCGCTAAGGCGAAAGCGACGGTGGATCTCGGAGAGCTCGGGATCACCGGGGGCCTCCGGCTTAGAGTCACCGCAACAGGGGCTCGAGTGCTGGAGATCCCTGGCGAAACCCGTGGCTCGTCCGCTGACGCTCTGGCTGAAAAGCTTAGAGCGTCCCTAAATGCGGACGAGGCCCGAGTGTCCAGGCCCGTCAAATGCGCAGACCTGCGCATACTGGGTCTGGACGACTCGGTGACCGAGAAGGAGGTGGTGGCCGCCGTCACCAGGACCGGTGGGTGCCCTGCCGAGCAAGTCAAGGCAGGCACCTTACGTCCGGACCTGTCGGGCATGCGAACCATAACGGTAAGCTGCCCTGTGACAGCGGCGAAAGTCATTGTGGAGGGCCGAAGGCTCTTGGTGGGCTGGGTTTCGGCGCAGGTGAAGCTGCTGGAACCCAGACCTCTGAGGTGCTTCCGCTGCCATGTGGGGCACCACGTGTCGGTCCGGTGCACCTCGGAGGTGGACCGCAGCGGCCTGTGCTTCCGCTGCGGCCAGCCTGGTCACATGGCCGCGGCTTGCTCCGCCGCGCCGCGCTGCGCCGCATGTGCGGCATCTGGCAAGCCGGCCGATCACCGGGCAGGGAGCAAGTCCTGCGGTACTCCCGCCAAGGCCAGGGGCAAGGGAAGGCCCTCCGCCACCACCGCCAAAACCCCCACCGTCGCCACCACCGCAGCCGCTGCCACTGTCGCCGCCGCTGCCGCTATTGCTGCAACTTCCGCAGCGGGGCCCTCGCAGGGGGCCCGGGAGGGGGCTGAAATGGAGTGCCAGTAACGGCCCCATTACGCCTTCTCCAGGCGAACATCAACCACTGCGCGGTGGTCGATTAACATCGCCGTGGTCGCTGAGCCGTACTTTGTCCCGCCCAGGGATGACTGGGTTGAGGACCTTAGCGGCTCAGTGACCATAATTACGTCGGTCGCCGCCGGTACCCCGACCCTTGAGAGTGTCAGGAAGGGCCAGGGGTGCGTAGCAGCACGGTTCGGGGAGATCGTTGTAGTGGGAGTCTACTTCTCCCCGAGCCGAACTCTCGCCGAGTTCCACAACTCCCTCACGGAGTTGAGTGTCGTCATCGGAAGCCATTCCCTCCCCGTGCTTGTGCTCGGGGACTTCAATGCCAAGAACTTGGCTTGGGGTTCTCGTTACACGGACGTGCGGGGTAGAATGGTGGAGGACTGGGCTCTGGAGACAGGCCTGGTCATCCTAAATCGGGGTTCTGTCCCCACGTGCGTGCGGATGCGGGGCGAGTCGGTGGTGGACATCTCGTTCGCCAGCCCCGCTCTGTCGCCGCGTGTCGTTGACTGGCGCGTCTTGGAGGGGGTGGAGACCTATTCCGACCACCGGTACATCCGGTTCGACGTCTCCACCCAGTCCTCAAGCGTGCCGGTCCACCAGGCCCCGAGTGGTCCGCGATGGGCGCTGAAGCAGCTGGACCGGGAGCTCCTCCTGGAAGCCTCGATCGTGCAGGCCTGGGTGTCATCACCAGTCAGGCCTGCCGACATCAACAACGAGGCGGGTTGGTTCCAGGAGGCCATGTCCGAGATTTGCGACGTGGCAATGCCCCGAGTTCGGCCAGGAAGCGCCCAGCGTCAGGTGTACTGGTGGTCGCGAGAGCTGACGTCTCTGCGCAAGGCGTGCGTTGCCGCGCGGCGCCTGTACGCCAGGCATCGCAGGCTCCGCATCCGCCCTCCGGATGCGGCAGCCATTGAGGCGGAGCTGTACGAGGGGTACAGAGCGGCGAAGACCGCCCTCCAAGAGGCTGTCCGGCGGGCCAAGAATTTGGCCCGCGAGGAGATGCTGGAGTCTCTGAACGGAGATCCGTGGGGGCGCCCTTACAAGATGGTGCGGGACAAACTCCGCACCCGGGCCCCCCCGCTAACGCAGAGTCTCCGGCCTGAGCTCGTGGAGGACGTGGTGAGCGCTTTGTTCCCTTCGCGAGGGGAGCATCCTCCCCCGCCTATAGCTCCGCCGCCGCGTGCGGTGCCGGAAGCGGACCACACCGATGACGATGACGACGTTCCGGAGGTGACTGGGGTAGACCTGAGAGTGGCGGTACGCAGGCTGAAAGCCAGAAACACCGCCCCGGGACCCGATGGCTTGCCTGGCAAAGCCTGGGTCCTGGCCTCCGAGGCTCTCGGGCCCCGACTGGAAGGGCTCCTAAGCGCATGCTTGGAGACCAGTTTCCGCTTCGTTGGAAGACGGGGAAGCTGGTCCTCATCCGGAAACCAGGGCGCCCTGCGGACTCTCCGTCCGCATACCGGCCCATCGTATTGCTCGACGAGGTGGGCAAGCTCTTCGAAAGAGTCATTGCCAACCGCCTTGCCGGGCACCTTGCGGGGATGGGGCCGGATCTTGCGGAACACCAGTTTGGTTTCCGCAAGGGGCGCTCCACGGTGGACGCCATCATGCGCGTGAGAGCCCTCACGACGGGGGACGCGGTGTCCCGGGGCGGGGTCGTCTTGGCGGTGTCTCTTGACATCGCCAACGCCTTCAACTCCATGCCCTGGAGCTGCATTAGGGAGGCACTCCGGTATCACCGGGTGCCAACCTACCTTCGTCGTGTGGTCGGGGACTACTTGACGGATAGGGCCGTCATCTACCCCGGTCAGAGCGGAGAATGGAACCGGCGAGAGATGTCGTGCGGTGTTCCACAGGGATCGGTTCTAGGACCGGCCCTGTGGAACATCGGTTACGACTGGGTGCTGCGCGCCGACCTCCCTACCGGCGTCAGCGTAGTTTGCTACGCTGACGACACGCTGGTACTGGCACAAGGGAGGTCGCACGAGGCGGCGGCCGAAAACATGACACGCGGGGTTGCGATAGTCGTGGATAGGATCCGGCAATTGGGTCTCGAGGTGGCATTGCACAAGTCCGAGGCCATGTGTTTTCATGGGCCTCGGAATGCGCCACCGTCGGGATCCCTACTGACGGCAGGAGGGGTTTCCATCGGCGTCGGGTCGACGTTGAAGTACCTAGGACTCGTCCTCGACAGCCGGTGGAACTTCGTGGAGCACTTCCGACAGACCTCCGGCGTGATATCATGGTGACATGGAGAGAGCGACTGTTGCAACCCCGTGCAGGGCACGCTACCATAGTGGCGATAAGTCCCCTCTTTGAGGAGTGGCTAGAGAGGCGCCACGGCGCCCTCACCTACCGCCTGACGCAGATCCTCACCGGACACGGTTGTTTCGGGAGGTTCTTGCACCGAATCGGGCGGGAGGAAACGCCCGGGTGTTTCCACTGCGAGGATCGTCCGGAGGACACGGTGGAGCACACCGTAGAGGTCTGCCCCGCTTGGGCGGAGCACCGCCGTGTCCTTGTAGCGGCGATTGGCGGCGGCGATCTCTCGCGTCCGGCCCTGGTTCAAGCCATGGTCCGGAGTGAGAGGGAATGGGAAGCCGTCACCACCTTCTGTGAAGCAGTCATGCTAGTGAAGGAGGTGGCGGGACGTGAGAGGGAAAGAACCTCACGTCCCAGCCCCCGCGGGAGACGCCCTGGGCGTTGGGGGTCACGTGGTGGCTCCCGGCCACCGTAGGCGCGGGCCTGTGGACGGCGAGTTATGGGCTAGCTCGCCGTCCGGCCGTCTTATGACGACAGGCCGTGTCGACGGCGCGTTCGTGTTCCACGCGCGCCTCAAAGAGATGTCAGCAACCGAGTAGGGGTCCTCATGGGCCGATGCCTGCCAGAGCTGCGGGACTGTTCGAAAGAGATACCGTGGCCCTGGAACACAAAGGGCAAAGAAGGAACATGGATGGGTTTTAGTCAGTACAAGTCTGACACTCCCTTCCGCTCCGCCCAGAGTGGGGGGGGTCATTTGATGATTTCCCATCCAAAAAAAAAAAAAAAAAAAGTCACCCTAACAACGAAAAAAAAAATATCTGAGTGTTTTTTTTTTTTTAATTTTCTTAGTGTTTATAATTCTAAAAATTTTTGAGACTTTTTACATAAAATTTTTACTCCCATATTCTAACAATGACAGTAGGTAAATACGAAGTAGTAAACTACTGTAAAGGATGCTTAAAAATAAGGAGCCAGTATTTATTTTGTGGGTCAAGTAATTTTAAATTATTATTATTATTTATTTTTTATAAAAAAATATACTCATAAAAAAACCCTTGAAATGGCTTTGTTATAGCCGTTAGATGATTCCCTGAAAATATTTCGTGTATGAATAGTTATACCCTATATTATGTTAATTCCATTTAGTAGTGTTATTCATGAAGATCATATTATTATGTAGAACTTTGACAGTTATTGCAGGTAGTCAGTGGCCCGAACTTCTGAGACCCAGTTTTTCTAAGGGGTATCGTTTTACCCAGTACTAACTGAGTTGTTGTGGTCAGGTAGCCAGTCGCTCCTTGTAAAATACTGGCATTCAGCTGCATCCGGTTAGGCTGAAAGCTGACCCTAACATAATTCGAAAAAGGCTGGACATAGGATATCTTTACTGTTTAACGATCTATAACGGCCTCATTTAGTGTACAGTTCAACAACAGTTAACATAATATATAATTAAACAGTACTGATAGTACAACAGCAACGTTGTATTTTCATTAAACTTCTACATATCGCTATATCATCTAAACTGCACAGTCCAATCAATTAGCTACCTAATGACTTGCATGCAAACACTTGAATGAAATGAAAAGCCAATGGTGGCCCCGTGGTATCACAACTTTCAAGTTGTAGATCCAGAATTCGAATCCAGGCAAGCAAATTCTTTTATTTAATTTACTTCATCGCGTATGCTATGAGCTATTTCTCATACGACGCCGACAAGAAACTGAAAGACAGAAAACAAAAGGTGTCGCCTATTCTAGCTTATTTATATGCTCTGTAGCACACTCACAATTTTGTCTCGCCTACTTATTACTTTAAGCGACGACCCGCGAGATCTTTGTATGCTAATTCAGCCATTTTGGAAAATAAAAGGAGTATTTTTTTTTTGTTTTGTTTCATTTAGCTTGCCTTTTTAGGGTTTCGTGTCAACGGGACCCTGTTACTAAGACTCCGTGAATCTGTCGGTCTGTCTGTCACAGGGCTGTAACTTTTGAACCTTAATAGATAGACATTACAGTTTGAATTATGAATATTCTATGGGTGATAGAATGTCAATTAAAATAAAGTTATTTTTTTGGCATTTTCTGCTTGATTTTAATAATCATTTATTCTTCTTCTTTCTTCTTCAACATTTGGCCACTAAGTGCTGAGTGTAGGTCTCATTCATATTTCTCCACATTTGGCGGTTTTGTGTGATGGCTACAGTATCTTCCAGCCACTTCAATAAGGTCGTCTGTTTACCTAGTCATGACGTTTTAACGTATGTGTGTATAGTCAAGTTAAAGTAATTATTTAAGTTTAAGTAATTACTAATATGCAACCATTTTTGTGCAATACATAAGACTTTGAACGAAGTAAGAACAAAGCAAAGCTAAGAATTGTAACTTCCGTTCTAACTTTAAGCAATTACTAAACCACAGATTAAAAATAATAAATAAATAATAAAATAAAATTCATTTATTTCAGGAAAGAGACTAAAATAAATTTAAAAATTAATATTTTAAGTAATAACTTTTTCTCAAATAATAACTTTGACTTATTTATAGATACGGGTGTAAGTAATGTAAAAAATTGTACTGTGGTACGGAACCCTTTGTGTGCGAGTCCGACTCGCGCTTAGCCGGTTTTATTGTTCAGTTTCGTTAACTTAGCCTTTTTCCACTGTATGGTAGGCTTGAAGTCACGTTATGTGGTAATGGCTACTAATATCGTATGAAATATCGAGGCTGCGTGTTTTTGGATGTAGATTATAATACTTAAGTACTCTATTCTTGGGTGGTTTAGTGCCGACCTAAGTGATATGAGAAAGCTGATGTAGCATATTTTTATATCTCCTAATACTTTGTTTAAAGTACTCGAGGAGTTCGTGGCTAAATAATAACAGACGCTCGGATCGATCTTTAGGTTAAGCCTTGCTTGCTCAGGTTGGTCTGTAGATGTGTGACCACCCATTACATACCGAGTTTCCTCCGTGCCTCGGAAAGCACGTTAAACCTTTGGGCCTGGCTGTCATTTGTAGATCTTTTACAGTCGTTACAGGTAGTCAGTGGCCCAAAAAGTCTGACAACCAGTCTTACCAAGAGGGATCGAATTACCTAGTAATAACTGGGTTGTGGAGGTCGGATAGGCAGTCGCTCCATGTAAAATACTAGTATTCAGCTGCATCCGGTTAGACTGGAAGCCGACCCCAATATAGTTGGGAAAAGGCTAGGCAGATTCTCCTTCTTTCTCTATTACTTGTAATCTCAGCAGTCACCTCCTTTGTAGCCACATCATCCTTCACACAGATGAAATAAACGATGGACGGCCATTAAACGAGTAAGCGATAAATATCATGAGTATACCTACTCTGTGCTGGTTACCTCTGCCTAAACCTCCGGAGATAACCAGCGTAATGTTATCATTAAAAGTAGAAACGTGATATTTACCATGTTTACTGATTGTTTTGAGTTTCCGATATTTATGCGCTGTTGCAAGCACAATGATCACTCAAAACAATCAGTAAACATGGTAAATATCCCGTGATATTTACCATGTTTACTGATTGTTTTGAGTTTCCGATATTTATGCGCTGTTGCAAGCACAATGATCACTCAAAACAATCAGTAAACATGGTAAATATCCCGTTTCTAGTTTTAATGATATAATGTTATTGACCTTGATAGTTTAGAAACTTATACAGCGTAATGTTATGTTATTTTAGTTCAGCTCAATCGGCAATTGCTAATGTAAATACTTTACATCACTTGGGCCATTAACCGAAAATGAAAGTTATAATCTCGCCCCAAAATTTATCATAGTTATTTGCTGGATACATTTTATATCAACAAACTTGTTGACTTTGGCGATATGCCAGTCGGTGGCGAATTACTTGAGCCATAATTCGCGGTATTTGAGTAGTTTAGTGTTGCTAATGGAATCTACTTATTTTTTTGAATGTGGGACGCAACATGTGTCGAAACTCTTCTCCAAGCTCATCGTGCTTTGCTAGCCCTGCCGCTGCAGCTGCTGAGAATATCAAGCGGCGTAACCTTTGTGGAACCTATGTTTTCGAGTCTTTGGGGTTAAAACTCTAGGGCCGTGACCATACTAATATAATAACTGCGCGACTGCTGAGCATGAGGTCGTGGCTTCGATTCCCAGGTCGGGCTAAGTATTATTGGGTTTTTCAATCAGGAATGTCTCAGTAACAGCCACAGAGTCTATATTTGTGCCCAGTTGTTGACAATAGGCTTGTCCTTTTTCTTTTTTCTTTTTCCGGACGGGAAATCATCAAATGACCTCCCCCCCACTCTGGGTGGAGCGGAAGGGAGTGTCAGACTTGTACTGACTAAAACCCATCCACGTTCCTTCTTTGCCCTTTGTGTTCCAGGGCCACGGTATCTCTTTCGAACAGTCCCGCAGCCCTGGCAGGCATCGGCCCATGTGGACCCCTACTTGGTTGCTGACATCTCTTTGAGGCGCGTGTGGAACACAAACGCGCCATCGACACGGCCTGTCGTCATAAGACGGCCGGATAGGCTTGTCCTGGCACAATTTGGATGAATTATTTTACACGTTATTTTGTTAATAAAGGTTGTAACAAGACCCGTAACGAAACCGAAAGGCACTTGTTCTTCCCGTCATTTTTTTGTTCTAGACCATACTTTGGAACCTTCTAGTTACGGAGATATTGGTTCTCAAATTTCCAACTTTTTCACAAGTTTTATTTTTAAATGCATGTTTTTAATGTAAGATTTTTACTTTAAACATCTCCACGACCCCCGTACTATTTAATTAATCCATCAGCACAATGTTTTGATTGCGTTACTTTGAGTCCTACCGTAAAAAGTGATTTTTTATTCCAAATTGTCGTTTACCAGCAATACTTTTTGCGTAAAGTTACTGTAGTTGCTTTGATGTACATAATGCTTGGTTGACGGCTTCATGAAGGGTCCGTTTACACCCTGTATAACAAAACCTTTCATACAAAAGCAATCACCATCAACTGCCTCGCCTTTTCCCAACTATATTGGGGTCGGCTTCCAGTCTAACCGGATGCAGCTGAATACCAGTATTTTACATGGAGCGACTGCCTATCTGACCTCCACTACCCAGTTAGTACTGGGTAATACGATACCCCTTGGTAAGACTGGTTGTCAGACTTTTTGGGCCACTGACTGCCTAACGACTGTCAAAGATCTACAAATGACAGCCGGGACCAACGGCTTAACGTGCTTTCCGAGGCACGGAAGAAACTCGGTATGTAATGGTTGGTCACCCATCTACAGACCAACCTGAGAAAGCACGGCTTAACCTAAAGATCGACCCGAGCGTCTGTTATTATTTAGCCACGAGCTCCTCTTACAAAAGCAATCACCATCATACAAGAACTAGGTTCCTCTAAAATGTATAGCAGAACACAATTTGTATTTTCTACTACAAGTTCCGAACCCGGAAAATTGAGCATCTCCCCGGAGACCATTTCAAAACAGTCTTGTCTTCACAATTTATTTGCCACGTGTTCCAATTTAGAAACTATCAAGAGGCAAAATAGGGAAAGGAACTCGTGGCTTAATAATAATAGCCGCTTGGGTCGATATTTAGGCTATGCCACACTTGCCTAGGTTGGTCCCTGGATGGGTGACCACCCATTACATACCGAGTTTCCTCCGTGCCTCGGAAACCACGTTAAGCCGTTAGTCCCGGCTGTCATTTGTGGATCTTTGACAGTCGTTAGGCAGTCAGTGGCCCAAAAAGTCTGACAACCAGTCTTACCAAGGGGTATCGTATTACCCAGTACTAACTGGGTTGTGGAGGTCAAATAGGCAGACGCTCCATGTAAAATACTTTTATTCAGCTGCATCCGGTTAGATTGGAAGCTGACTCCAACATAGTTGGGCAAAGGCTTGGTAGATGATGACCCATCCGTGGACAAGCACGGCTTGATCTTGACGATCGACCCGTGCGTCTTATTAGCGTCTTATTGCGATTATTTAGCCACGAGCTCCTCCCTAAGTTGAATTAACCGTTACTAAGAACGTGTTTTGGTTGAGATATAACTTCCCATCTCCATCTTGCACCTTGTAGTCGGACAGTTGTGCGAAAGAGATAGAAATAGCGCTGCCTATTTTAGTCTTCACAGTTTTAGCCATAGGAAGGCTTCGACCAAAACAGCTGTGAACACTAAAATATTCCTTACCTACCTATGTATATCTATACTTCTTTTATGAAGAGGTAAAATTTGTTTGTAAGTTTGCATGTAGGGAGTAATCTCCGGAACTAATGATCCAATTCTAAAAATTCTTTCACTGTCAAAAAGATACATTATTCGTGGGTGCTATAGACTATAAATTATTTTTATATCACGCATATTAGCCGAGCTATCACAATTTTTCCGGACAAAGTCGCGGGCGAATTGCTAGTGCCATATATTCTTACATAAACTTCGTCAGGCTACAAAGTTCGACTCGCTACAAGGATACCAAATGACACTTCTTTCTTGAACTTCTAACAAAGACAAACTTCCTAACAGTTTATGTGATTTATTTTGTAAAAAGGCTGCTGATATTATATTCATCTTATTTCTTTTTTTAAACAAAACGAGAATCAAGACTAGAGGCAATTTTTTGCTTTCCAACCGTTTCTATTAATAGTATTTCTACAAACGACTTTGACAAAATCTAGTTTATCATAAATTCGGGGCCGTATAATCTGTTAATTATCATACAATTCCAACTGTCACAAAAATCTATACTTCCAAAAATTATACTATCTTACTTTACTATCATAAATACGAAAGGTTGGATAGATGAATGTTTAATACTCAATCACGTCAGAACGGCTGAACGGATCACGATGATATTTGGCACAGAGACAGATAATAGTCTGGAATAGCACATAAGTTACTTCTTTTTCTTACAGATATCAAAATTTCCTCAATCGCTTTCCAACCGTTTCGTATTTCTACAACGCCTTGACATTAACTTTTCGATAGATTATGTTAATTCAATACATTTTTAAAATTTTTCGTCCTCAATATTGCTGATCATTTCTTTGTCAAGAACCTGGGGGCTCTGTAGTGGGGATGGTAGCTAAGCCATTCGTGATGGCTGTTTTATTTTCTTTGGAAGCATATTTATCTTTTAAGCAGAATTTAAGCCTCTAAAGCCAAGCTAAATGAATTTTGAAAACTACTGTGTAGAAGTGACACCAACCCACAAACAGTCACCACTCGTGTTCAGCACATTACAATGAACCGCTCCACATAGATATTTTTCATCGGTAATTTATATTTTCATCGGTATTTATTTCCGAACCCAAGTCGGCCGTACCAAGCATAATCTCTCTAGATGGGGGTTCATGGTTGGCTCAGATCTCAAATGTGTATGCGGCGTGTCTCCGCAGACAATGGGCCATCTTCCATCTTGCGCTGCATGCCCTAACACTTGCACACTTGACGATCTTATGACTACATCAGCGAGCGGAATTTGCGTTGCTGAATTTTGGGCCAAACATATACTCGTATAATAAAAATTTGCCATCGACACGCTAAGAGAAGATCGGTAATTTAAAAAAAAAACAACTGTTCCATACATTTTGACCGACTAGGTATTGCAGTTATGTTGGAAACTGCTGTTTTTTTTAAATAACCGACGATAAATTTCTATGGGATGTTCAAAATGATGTACTGAATACTACGTGATAACCGTTTTAGCGTCGGTGGCCTATCCATATATATGGTAAAACACAATTTATATTTTTGGAATCTAGAATAAGACTTCTTATGCATTTAAATCTTTCTTATTCAAAAAATATTTTTCTGTCTAGCTTCGCAGACATTCATAAAAATATAAATTGTGAAGTAAATAGAGCCAGAAAGAAAAAACTTCACAATATTTTTATACAAAAATTTTCTTTTCAAAACTAACAACTAAGTACAGTCGGTCTCAGAAGTGCTGGTAAGTCTGAACTATAAAATTATTTGCATTTATTATCACAGAAAACATATTACAGTATTGTGTCTGAAAATATTGTTGAGAATCACAAAGCATAAAGACGTCTCAACAACCGCTGTTAAAGGCGGTATTGTTTACATTTTCATGCAAATATTCGGGTTTCGGTCAAACCCGGGAATTCCCGGAATTTACAATGAAATCGAGACCGGGTTCCGCATGCCCTACATGTAAATCAAGCGTGTTACCGTTAACTTGCAAGACGACAGAATCGCCACCAACTTTTATTTTTTTCTTATGGGATATCATCAAATGACCCCTCCCGCTCTGGACGGAGCTGAAGGGAGTGTCAGACTTGTACTGACTAAAACCCATCCATGTTCCTTCTTTACCCTTTGTGTTCCAGGGTCGCGGTATCTCTTTCGAACAGTCCCGCAGCCTCGGCAGGCATCGGCCCTTGCGGACCCCTTCCTGTGTGCTGACATCTCTTTTAGGCACGCGTGGAACACGAACGCTCCGTCGGCACGGCATCTTCTTGCCCTTGTCCTATGTTACTTGGGGTAGACGCAACACGTTTTTAACACGCGTTTATTAGCTTCACCTGTAACTACGTAATAAAATCTTGGAAGTTAAATTTGACCCACTTCCCGGTTGCCGATTAAGCTTAAATTTTGCAGACATATTTAGTTTAGGTGACAATGCATGGTGGCTAAGTGACGTCATTCTTAATCCATTATGGCCGACTCAAAAATATGGCGGACTTGTTACTTTTTATGCATTCCCATGTTATGGGTATCAAATGAAAGTGTTTTCTAGGATAAATGCAGCCGTCATGCTATTTCATACTCTTTTTTTTTTCTAATGGTTTTAAAAGCGATCCGTGACAGATGATGAACGAATTTTCTACTTTATTTCATACTACCTTTTCTAGAAGCTACTTAGAAACTTATTTATAGTATTTTGTAAGAAGTGAAAGCTTTTATCATAACAGAGAAAAACTAGTATTTTTCTTGTCTGCAAAAAGTTTTTATCCTTTACTGCCTTACAAAATTTATATGAAAACAGTAAAATTTGTACAAAAATTTCGGCTGGCTTTTTAAAATATTCTTGAGACTTTGAGCAAAAATGTCTATCATTTGTCAAAATTATTAAATTAAAGGCCATTAAAAATAAATGACTATGAAAGAATTTCAACATGAACTTAGCTGAATGTCAAGTAAGCCGTTTGCCGAGAGATGTCATAAACTTGCTTTTCAAGCTCCATGTTTTCGGTTTTAAAATGGCCGGTCCAATTATAATTTGTTTTTATGTCACATAAAGTAATATTTACTCTTTGTATTTATATATTTCTTAGACATTACTTAACTTTTATTAAACAGTGGCTTTTGAATTAAGTATCTGATGTTTAGAACCTGTCAAACACATTTTTTTCTCAAAATTAAGATTCGCGTGAAATATTACTTCCCTGTTTGAATCGGATTTTGTTAATAATTTCAAGGGTATTAATTTTACTGCACGAAACCTTTATCCTTTTTCTAAAAGAAGCCTAAGTTACTCCTTATAATATCAGCTATCTGTAAGTTCAAGTCCCGTCAAAATCGGTCCCGCCGTTTCGGATATTAGCCGGAACAAACAGACAGACAGAAAAATATTTAATTATAATATTTTTTTGTTTATAAGTACCGTATATAACTTTCATATTTATGCATTCAGTAAAAAGCTGTTATTTTGAAATAACAAACAGATACTTACATTTAATTTATTTTTATAGAAAAACAAAACCAAAATCACATCCCAAAATTATCTCCGAACAGTTTCAAATCTAATTAAAAATAACACGTCGAACTAAACACAATAGGAAACATCCTCAATACAAACTTGCCAAGCTTGGCCGACTTGGCAATTAATCGCTGCCAAGTGGCGGGCAAACTGCCAAGTATTGCCAAGTAGACAAGTCTGCTTACCGCTTGTATGTAAGTTACCATGAAGTTTGCGCCTTCGGGAATTAAACCGGTATTTTGGTGTTATAGTAACAGACGCTCGGATCGATCTTTAGGTTAAGCCGTGCTTGCCTAGGTTGGTCTGTGGATTGGTGACCGCCCATTACATACCGAGTTTCCTACGTGCCTCGGTAAGCTCGTTGAGCCGTTGGTCCCGGCTGTCATCTATTATAGATCTTTAACAGTCGTTATAGGTAGTCAGTGGCCTAAAAAGTCGACAACCAGTCTTGCCAAGGTGCATCGTATTATGTGCTAGCTCGCCGTCCGGCCGTCTTATGACGACAGGCCGTGTCGACGGCGCGTTCGTGTTCCACGCGCGCCTCAAAGAGATGTCAGCAATCAAGTAAGGGTCTGCATGGGCCGATGCCTGCCAGGCCTCCTCTCTATGAGAGGGAATGGGCTATAATCCACCACGCGGGCGCAGTACGGGTTAGTAGATGTCACATGTCTTCGAATTTTAGGTTCTAGGACATGCCGGTTTCCTGACGATGTTTTCCTTCACCGTTTTGAGAGCAGTGGTGATGAAATGAATTACACAAAGTAATGCGCCTGCCTGGGTTCGAACCCACGACTTAACTTACGACTTACTTTTCGTAAGTCGGGGCCGCCACCACTGGGCCACCGCTGCTCTTTTTCGAAAGTTTCTTTATACTACCATATTTTTTGTGTTCCAGGGCCACGGTATTTGTTTCGAACAGTCCCGTAGCCCTGGCTGACTGTACTATTTCACTTTGAATTATTATTGTTGTTACCTAAGATCTACTTTTGTGGTAAAAAAAACAACAAAACCATTTAAAATGACTCCCGCGTGTCCCAAGGTTCTAACTCATTCTGACAGTACCGTGACTAAATTAATCAGATGAGGAAAAAGAACGACTAATTACCTTTTAGTCCAAAAAACCAGAGTAAAAAATAGACTTAAATAATGCTGGCAATTTTTTTTTTTGTAAATGGAACTTCAAACGAATTTCTCATAATGACACACAGTAAACATTATAACATCACGCCTTGTGATCCCCGAACATTTTGACAGAGGTCTCACATTTCCCCAGTTATGTTGAAGTCCCAAATAGGGGGCCAGGTTATTGCCATCAACCGAGCATAAATCCAGACTCCATGGCCAAACCCAAAAACACTTTGCTCGACCCTGGAATCGTACCCAGATCTCTTGCACATAAATCGCACTTACGACCGCTAGACCAATGTGGCAGTTTTTTAAGTAAGTTAATTCTTTACTTCGATACAGTGACAGCATTGTTAATCGTAATTGTTGTGTGTTACATTGTGATACAAAATTTTAATTTGTATGTGTGTTGTTGTGTGTGTGTGATTTGTGTGTTGTGGTGTGTGTGATGTGTATGTGCGTGTGTGCGATTGTTGGGTTTGTGTGATGTGTTTGTGTGTGTATGTGTTTGTAGGTGTGTGTGTGTAAAATGTGTGTCTCATAAATTGTGTCCCCTGGCTCCCGAACTAGGTTTATTTATTTACTATTTATATATTTAACACTTCGAGCACAAAGTACAGAGGCGGACTTAACATACCTGCGTGTGGTTTACACCTGTGACTTGGGATACAATATATAAATACAAGATAATTCAAAACTTGATAAGGCCAGCTTCAGGATTAGCTATTAACCCAATTGATTCCATACTAAACATCTAAAGGAAAATGGTTTCAACTCAACTATTTTGTAATACTAGAGTTTCGCCAAAACGTTTCAAAGTTTAGGACTTGCCTCGAGAGACCTAAGACGTGTTTGAAACTATAAACTCCAGCCGAGACCTAGGTCTAGTGCTAATTAAAATGACCAGGCGTACCCTAAAACTATGTTGGGTCCTGACTTATTAGTAACATGTGGGTAGGTATAGTTATAAGTTCACATAGTAAGTACTACCAACATACATACACTGACGGTCGACCAGTTTTCAATCTTATTACTTAGGGAATAATTATTTTTTTGTTAAATTTTATCTTATTTTAATTTGAATGGTTTTTAAATTTTAACTTTGGATTTTAATGTTAATTTATTTTACTTTTGATACTGATTCTAACGTTACCTAACGTTAGTCTAACGTGACTGTATGGATCAAGTTATTTTAAATAATAAATATTTTATTTATTTTTTATTTATTTATAACGGAGTTAAGTGGTAGACCATCAGTGACTTTGTTAGTACCTACGAATACTACAGGGTCTTGTGGCTATATCATAACAGCTGGATGCGATAAGCAATTTTTGGCGAGGTTGGTCCGTAGATCGGTGACCGTTCATAACATAAATAGGTTCTTTCATGACTCGGAAAGCACGCCGTTGGTGTTGGCTGTCATTTATAGGTCTTTGACAGTCGTTACAGGTAGTCAGTTACTGGTTGTCAGACTTTCGGGCACTGACAACCAGTCTTAACATGGGGTACAGTATTACACAGTATTAACTGGGTTGTAGAGGTCAGATATACAGTCGTTCCATGTAAAATACTGGTATTTAGCTGCATCCAGTAAGACTGGAAGCCGACCACAATAAATTTGGGAAAAGGCTAGGCAGATGATGAGTTGCTCTAAGTAAAAACTGCAACCGGTTAGAATGGACTGTAATTAACACTAAGCATCTATAGAGAAAATTCATGATGTAATTAAGTTTGTAAACTCAAAACATTGTGAAAAATACGCTTGAATTACAGGATATTAATTACATTTTTCGTAGGTTTTTAATATTGCAATAAATGGTTAAACTAGACTCCCAATAACGGTAAAATTTGTTGAAAAAAACGCAGCCAATCACTAAATAAAATACCTCATGCAAACAGAAGTTTTTGTGCAAAAAATTCAATTCACAGCTTTCAATTGTAAAACTTGAACATTGCCTACACTGCATACGGTACTGTTAATCAAACATTCCTAGAACGCCGATTCTAACTTTTTCTGTAGTCTTTGAAAAAAGAAGCCTTTCATTTTTAACCCCCGATGCAAAAACAGGGGTGTTATAAGTTTGACCGCAATGTGTGTGTGTGTGTGTCTGTCTCTGGCACCGTAGCTCTTAAACGAGTGAACCGATTTGGATGCAATTTTTTTTATTTGAAAGCTAGTTTTTTGGCGATGGTTTTTAGATACGTTTTATCAAAATCGATGCAGCCATTTACTAGATATAGGGGATGTAACTGGTGATGAATGATCGAATATTTTCAAATATACCGAAGTGTGGTATCTAATGAAAGTGTATGATGTTTATATTACAATTAGACTGGTATTATCAAAATCAGTTCAGCCATTTTAGACATGGGGGGAAAGTGGTGATGAATAATCGAATATTTTCAAATATACCCAAGTGGGGTATCAAATAAAAGGGCATGATGTGTAGTATCAGTAGTGTTTTATCAAAACCGGCTCAGCCATTTTATTGACTTTTTAAATGTTTGTTCACTTTTCTTTGTTGTGGTGGGGTTTTTTTAAATTTAAGTTAACTAGCAGTTTCCTGTGACATTGTTTTCATGTTTAAAAGCTTCGTTTGACACGTTTATGGCAGTTTCATCAATATTCCGAGGGAACAGAGAGCGAGTCTCCATACCAGTAGCGAAGGGTCAATTTTTGTAAGAGGTAAGCCGGAGTACATATTATTATATTTAATGTCATTATATATTTTTGGTCTATTGAATACTGACTGTGGAGGAGCTCGTGGCTAAGTACTAACAGCCGCCCGGATCGATCTTTAGGTTAAGCCGCGCTTGCCTAGGTTGGTCTGTGGATGGGTGACCACCCATTACATACCGAGTTTCCTCCGTGCCTCGGAAAGCACGTTAAGCCGTTGGTCCCGGGTGTCATTTGTAGATCTTTGACAGTCGTTACAGGTAGTCAGTGGCCCAAAAAGTCTGACAACCAGTCTTACCAAGGGGTATCGTATTATCCAGTACTAACTGGGTTGTGGAGGTCAGATAGGCAGTCGCTCCATGTAAAATACTGGTATTCAGCTGCATCCGGTTAGACTGGAAGCCGACCCCAACTTAGTTGGGAAAAGGCTAGGCAGATGATGAGAATACTGACTGTGCCATTTTTCAGGGGGAATCCGGTAGGAATCGCGTTGTATTGTAACTTCGCCACTGCTCCATAGAAATGTATTCCCCTTTTTTTTCTTCCTGAATAATAAAAATATCCCATTTTCACGGCCGTGATTAAAGCACTATCAGACAAATTCGAAAAGTTTTAAACATAAAAGAAAATAATAGGTCATACACATACTCTTTCTTAAAATTTTAATGTCAAAAATAATTGAATCAGCTCAGTTTTCGGAAGAAAAAAGGGTAATACGAAACTATGATCGCGTTAAAATTTTTGAGATTTGAAATTGAATTGATTGAATTTTTTTTAATGTTTTTTTTTTTATTTTTTGTTTTTTTTTTATTGTTTTTTTTTTTGATGTTTTTTTTTTTTATCTAAGCTGCAGCTGTCCGTATTGCACTCTACGGAGACAGGCTTGACGCAGAGCGATGGCAATTGTATCTTCAAATTCCTTGCAGGATTTGTTGCCTCTTAAGTGACATTTAATGAATAAGAATAAGAATAATTTATTAAAAGTATTACAAAAAGTCTACATTTAAGCGCAGTAGTATTATTTCTCATACTAATTATAAGTACTTATAACTAAAACATATTCTACAGTTGCAAGTATTCAATAGTTCAATTTAGATGTCAGCGACCTGACCGATTTCCACCGTAGGCGCGGGCCTGTGGACGGCGAGTTATGGGCCAGCTGGCCGGACGGCGAGCTGGCCCATAACTCGCCGTCTAATGACGACAGGCCGTGTCGACGGCGCGTTCGTGTTCCACGTGCGCCTCAAAGAGATGTCAGCAAATAAGTAGGGGTCCGCAAGGACCGATGCCTGCCAGGGCTGCGGGACTGTTCGAAAGAGATACCGTGGCCCTGGAACACAAAGGGCAAAGAAGGAACATGGATGGGTTTTAGTCAGTACAAGTCTGACACTCCCTTCCGCTCCGCCCAGAGTGGGGGGGGTCATTTGATGATTTCCCATCCGGAAAAAAAAAAAAAAAAATAGTGACCTGCCCGATCTAGGTTTATTTAAACCTTTGTTTCAGGCCAAAAGGTAAAACCTGCTCCGCTTCTAGATTTGAATAATATTTAGGCATAATTTTGGCACAGTGTAAGAGAAAACAGTCATTACTTTTATTTCTGTATAGTCTATTTTTGTTTCATAGCCTATATTGTGTCCCACTGCTGCTCCAAACCTCTCTGTTTTATGCATTTATGCGATATCTGACCACGCTTGTTCCGCGAACATGAACAGACCACCTTCACCCCGGTCGACCTCGTCGGCGATGTCCACTCTCAGGCGTCCAGTGAGTGACGATCTTTACCCACCTCTCCGGTTGCATCCGCGCGACGTGGCCAGCCCACTCCCACTTTAGCTTAGGTGATCTCATCATCTGCCTAGCCTTTTCCCAACTATGTTGGGATCGGATTCCAGTCTAACCGGATGCAGCTGAATACCAGTATTTTACATGGAGCGACTGCCTATCTGACCTCCACAACCCAGTTAGTACTGGGTAATACGATACCCCTTGGTAAGACTGGTTGTCAGACTTTTTGGGCCACTGACTACCTAACGACTGTCAAAGATCTACAAATGACACCCGGGACCAACGGCTTAACGTGCTTTCCGAGGCACGGAAGAAACTCGGTATGTAATGGGTGGTCACTCATCCACAGACCAACCTAGGCAAGCACGGCTTAACCTAAAGATCGATCCGAGCGGCTGTTATTATTTAGCCACGAGCTCTTCCTAGCTTAGGTGATCTAACGGACATAAATCATGTTTTCAAAATATCATGTTCCTGAAGAGCTGTAAGGTTTCTGGTGAGACACCAAATTATTTTACAGTAACAACTGACATAAGCCGTCAAAACGTATGGGACCTATGATCCCACACTTTTGACTTCTCCATATTCGTTATCGCTAACAAAAATTACTTGATCTAGGCCCTTTTTAGATGAGCAATAATAAAGCAATGAGTGTTTAAAAAAAAAATATAAGTAAATTTAAGTTACGGAAGAGTGGAGTGTCCTAATATAGGCATTTACTTGCTTAAAAGTACACTTCTGTCACTAGCTATATAGTACAAAACTGCTTAAAGAAAATAAACTATTTGTATTTGTAAAAAAAACCCTGAAAAAAAATAAAAACAACATCATAAAAATAGTTTCTCCCAACAGTATCCACCTTAACAAGACTACTTGATATTCTAAGCAATTTTCGTCAATCGTAACTTGTTGATAGCTTGGCCCTGTGCCAACCTTCTAACCGTTGGAGGATGTTGATAGTGGAAGACGGTGAGTTTCCTTTGGAACTAGAGTGGGTGAGGGGGTTGAGGAGCTTGAAATTGGTGTTGGAATGGGAGGCTAGAAGATTTTGGAACTGCATGCTTTACGATTTCGAGACACAGACTAATATTAAAACGAAACTTTGTTAATTGTTACTTTGCCACGGCTTAACCAGTTAAATTATGTGAAGGTGGAAGCGCCAGGGTAGCCCGAGAAATGCAAATTTTCTTAGGTTTTTTCCAATTCTGGCTGCTACTGAGATATACGTAATGGAAAAATCCAATAACACTTTGCCCGACCCTGAAATCGAACCCAGTACCTCTTGCTCAGCAGTCGCAGTTGCAACCGCTAGACCAATGAGCCAGTCTTACTCTTAACTTTTTCACTTAATCATTATTTGATGACACAATTTGTTGTTGATATTTGTAGACGAATTGAAACCTCATCATAACAACAACAAAATTAAACCATAGACTTAATGAAACGACAGTCACCATAAATTACTGCCAGACACTTTGATCACATTGCCACGAAACATAATAAATTTAAAATTAATTGCAGACAGCGTAAACGTTAATTATTATTTTTGGAACAAACTTTCATTAGTACCAGTCAATTTGACTTGAATTACGACCGTGGTGAGCGAAACTTTTTGGAATTAATTAAGCATTATAAGCTTGGCTGTCCGAAAGTCAGCGGACCAATTCTGGGATTCGGATTCTGTTGGTGGTGTTAAAATATATTTAAAAACGTATAGAAATCTATATCTATACTTTACATACAAACAAATTTTACATACATAATTATGTAGGGGGTAATATCCGGAATGATCTAATTCTAAAAATTCTTTCACTGGCAGAAAGCTACATTATTCTTAGATGCTATAACCCCGTTCATTTGAAATACTTCACCGAGAAAATATATCTTTCTTGTTCTGTTTTCTAGACTCTGTGCTAGTTTGAGCAAGATAGAGATAGTTTTAATAGACAAATTACGTTAAAACTAACGACAGTGACGACGACGGCCCCTCGGGCTTTCAACACAGTTTGCGGGAAATTGACATAATGCCCTACGGGCGCGGATAACAGTTGAAAGGGAATTGAATTATTAATATCATGCATATTAGCCGAGCTATCACAATTTTTGCGGACAAAAACGCGGGCGGAATGCTAGTATATTATAATTATAATTAAATATCTTTTGTAGTAAAATTATTTAAAGTTGTATACCTACAGCTTGTGCCAGAAAGGTATGATCATAATATTTAAGGGTGTCTTACAGACCATCAAACAGGACTTCTTTCTCCATGGAACCAACGTCGAAATCACGAAAAAATAAAAAGCTGTCCCATACATTTAAAAATTAATAAATCTTTATTCAGAATCCCAGAAGTTGAAATTCAATATGAATTTGAATCTAAAAATGTTGGTTTAAAAATGTTAAATGCCTGTACTAGGATAATCCTGTATCACAAACTGCAGCTCTAAATAATATAGAACTGTAGTTTTTTTGTTGTTTAATATTTAATTTTGATTTAATTTGTTTGTCATTACATAATTACAAACTTATTTTAATTAACTTAGAACTGAACACATAATAGACAGGAAAAAACAATGAAGAAACAAAAAAATACTGTGGGAATTTGGGTCGAGTAAGAATTGAAGTTTTATATCCCAGTTGATTTTTACACGCTGTACATCCTCTTATACAACAGACGGGGCAAAGTGAACAACTTCGTCATCTACTTGCAATAACCAACTGGTTGGCTTTGTCATTTTACCTTTGTTTTCAAATCGCTCTATTATATCTTAAATGTCAGTGGTATTGTTCTCTAAACATCGCTTCGAAATTCAAACGGTGTGATTAACTTAAAAAACAAATGAGTTCGCTTTCGAATTGTGTGCGCTCACTTCAATGAGGTTGCAAGTGAATTTTACAGAAAAGCAATGAACTTATTTGAAAAGAGATTTTCTATAAATTTCATGGTTAACGTTTCTCTACGAATTCTTCAATGAAGACTGCCAACTGAATGAGTCGGCTTCAAATTTGATCTTGACAAAAGAGCCAGAATTCCCCACCAAAGCACTGCCTACTAAAACTTTACCAATTTCCTTTTGATAAACTTAGTAATTGAGGTAACTGAAAGTTATCAAAGAAGTTAATTTGACACGCACTGGTACTTTCTAAGTAAAACTAAACAAAAGAAGAATCCAGCTAAATGATTTGATTAATAATTTTAGATGATAAAATTATGGACAAAATAAAAAATTCTTTTAAGTGACTTTTAATTCATGACAAGCCGGAACAAGTTATGACTGCCGCTCTGGTTGATCTTTAAAGTTAAGCAACACTTGCCGAGGTTGGTCCGTGGATGGGTGACCATTTATTGCAAAGCGCGCTTTTGTGAGTCGAAAAGGTTGTTATATCTTTGTTCACTACTTTCATTTGTAGATTGTTATCGAGAAGTCGGATGACCAAAATTCTTATAACACATCATCTGCCTGCTTCGCCTTTTTTTTACATTTTGGGAAAGCTTATAGACTAATTATTGGTGCCTGAGAGAATGTCATGCGCACTCAAATGTCTCGCTGATGGTGGTGGGTGTGTTTGGTCATTTAGTTCCCTTCAATATGGTTGAGTTGAATGGCGCTGATCCATGCGTCATGTTCGTGAACGGGCGCTGTCAGTTGGGACTGGTCTTAGCTGCCACGGTTTATTTTAATTACTTTATTTTTTTCATTGTTGATTTAATCTTTTACTCTGGTCGCTCTTAATGTGCACGTCTTTCTACATCGTTCTCACATAATTCTATGTATAATCTCAACTTGAATGATGTAACCAAGATTTTGTAACAATAATTTGATTTAAAAGAGTGTCCATGGAGTTTCTTGCCCATTCTTCTCCATAGAGATCTACGCTTTGGAATGTGCAACCACAGTACTTTCTCAAGTTATTATGCCTTGTGACTGTGACTGTAGCTTCGCTTCTTTTTGTTTTTTTGACATTCATAAGTACCTGTGATGGTCTAATTGAAATAAATGTTTTGCTCAAACTCAAACTTTACAGTTATAATAACAAAATTCATACTTAAATAGACAAAAACAAGCCTTCACAGATAAATATAAAAATTATTAGTTCCTTATTGCATAACTAAGTTACTTCCTACCTTCCTTTTTCCCAACTATGTTGGGTTTTCTTCCAGTCTAACCGAATGCAACATGGAGCGACTGCCTATCTGACTTCCACAACCCAGTTAGTACTGGATAATACGATACCGATAATTAAGCAGTGACAGCCTAGTGGTGTGACCGTCAGACTGCCAAGTCATAGGTCTCGTGTTAAACCCAAGGCACGCACCTCTGATTTTTCAGATTCATGTGCGTATTGTATAATCATCACTTGCTTCGGTGAGGGAAAACATCGTGAGGAAACCAGCATGCCTGAGAGATATTTCTTGACGGCATGTTAAGCCAAGTCAGAGGCCCATGGGCGGCATAAAAACTCTGACACCAGGTTAGGAACTAACCACACGATAAAGAAGAATACGATACCGGCACACTATTTCAAAAACCACTGTAACTCCTGAAAGCCAGAATAAACAGTGGCGACCACCAAGCAAATAACTTACACAAAGTAATGCGCCTGGCTGGGTTCGAAACCACGACTTACTGCTCGTAAGTCGGGGTCTCCACCACTGGGCCACCTCTGCTCTCCGAATAACATAATACCTCTTGGTAAAACCGGTTGTTACAATCGTTACAAAGAATAAATCAATTTCATATAATAAATAATTCGAAGTCTCACTCCTTCTATCGGCTCAAGCCATAAATTCAACGAAATTGATATTTTATTGCCAAGACGAATAAAACAAATTGATAACACGGCGTGTTTTTTGTTGGTGAAGTAAAATGTTTATGTGATAATATTAAAATTATGTAACACTGTATTATGAATGTGGATGTGTATAAGAGTAGAGGAAGACTAAAGAAACGATGGATGGAATGTGTGAAGGATGATATGGCAAGAAAGGAGATGTCTGATGAGATGATGAGTAATAGAGAAGTATGGAAGAAGAAGACATGCTGCGCCGACCTCAAATTAATTGGGATTGGCAAGAGAATGATGACTAAAATTAAGTAACGTCTACGTCTAGTAACGTTACGTCACGCCTCTATGAGGAATTTAGATTAAAAGTTTGATAGAGGTGTTAGAAAATAAATTTTTCCTGTTACATTTATTCAAGTCCCCGCGGCATTCTATTAACCCGATAAAAAAAAAAAAAAAAAACTTTATTATAATATTTTATACGCAAACCCTGCGTAGGGAACTACAGCTATTTTGATATGGAAAGAAAAATTCGAGTGCGAGCAGAGTTTGAACCTTTAAACCGATTCAGTACACCGGACGTCTTAACCAATTAGACCATCGCACCCTGCTCACAGCTCTCGAAATCTTGAATTTCGAGACCTCCGGTGAGACGTCCGGTGTACTCGAATTTTTCTTTCCATATCAAAACAGCAATAATATACTATATTGATACAATTCCTTACAATATACTTACTATCTAGCTAAAGTTCAATATTTAAAGGCGCACTGAAGTTGAAACCCTGTCTCCTAAACTAGGAATACCTGTGACTTAGGAGTCAAAAATCATGATGATGATGTAGTGGTCGTCAGAAATTCCTAATGAAACATCCAATAGAAACTACGGCGTTCTTGTATGTTCAGGTGTACATACGGTGTGGAAGGGACACCGACGCGAAAACGGTTACCTCGTATTCAGTATTTCATTTGGAGAAATTTTTTATCGGTTTTTAAAAAGAAAACAACTGTTCCATACATTTTGACCGTGTAGGTATTGAACTTTTGTAGGAAACAGCTGTATTTTTTTTTTAATAACCGATGATTATGTGCTCAGAGTGATGTAGGTACTGAATACATGGTAACCGTTTTCGCGTCGTTGTTCCTTCCACCACGTATAAATGAGGACGAAACTTAAGGAGTATTAGATGATCGTAACAGGGCGCATTCTGTCTGTCCCCAACAGAAAGACGCGTGATTCCTGCTAGGCAAAGGCCTTCCACATATCTTCTTAGATATCCTCTTTTTGTGCGCCACCTCGGTCAAGCCAATGCAGTGCGCGTCGAAGTCATCTTGCGAATAATAATTGATTATATTTAAATTCAAATTAAACTCATTCCTATTGACGAAGTGCTACTATAGTATAGAAGTGATTTTTAGGGACAAAAATAATGCCACAGTGTAACTTGTTTATTGGTTTAAGTTTAATACTTGACATGTTATTTTTTGATTAAGTTGAATGTTTGTTTTTTTTTTGTTTTTTGACTAGGCTAATTGTGTTTTTATTTTTTATGTTTTTTTTTTAATTTTAACTAAGTTCTTGATATTACTTATTTTATTTTTGACATTTTAACTATATTTTTGATTGTAACTTTTATTGATTATTATTATTGTATTTATCCTGTATTCGACACAAATGTATTTTTGTTCAGAATAAATTACTAATAATGACTAATTATAATTTATTTAAATAAATTTAGAATGGTGAAAAGTAATTACAATATTTTAAATCTCTGTTTAATCAAATTAGTTTCAATGTAGCATACATTAATGAATTTGAAACTTAAATTATGGATTGACAATCCAATTTATTGGAACTTAGAAGTTTCGTTATGAATATATTAGTTGGACTTACATATAATTTGTAAAGTTACAAAGACAAATAATTCAAGCCTGGACAGCTTTTAGTCTTGTAATAAAGCTCAGGTTCGGTCCGGCATGGAATATTGCTGTCACCTTTGGGATGGCTCAGCCAAATACCAACTAGCCACACTCGACTCTGTTGAGCGCAGAGCCAAGAGGCTCATTGGTGACGATAAGCTGGTTGGTACCAGGCTTCATAGCCTAGCCCACCGGCGCAAAGTTGCATGTTTGTCGGTCTTTTACAGATTGTACTTCAGTGAGTGTGCCCAAGAGCTCCACGAGCTCATTCCACCATCTCCCTTCTACCATCGGGAGTCCAGACGTACTGCAGGTTATCACCCATACCTTGTCGATGTTCCACATATTCGCACGAAGCGCTTTGCTGCATCATTTATTATGCGCACAGCCAAGGAGTGGAATTCCCTGCCTGCGTCGGTGTTCCCAAGTTCATATGACCCCAATCTATTGAAGTCGCGAGTTAATAGGCTTCTTTTGGGTTAGCTCGTTCCATCGTCGACCTCATGTCTGTCCTCTGGACTAGATTGAGGTCAAGAGTAAGCCCATTCATAATAAAAAAATAAAAAATACTATAAAACTTTTGACTACAGTTAAATTTTGCGCTTCATTGAAAAATATTGTTAATAAAACTCACTGCTCAATCATTTATCGAATCAGTAAATGCGTAATTCGGTGGTGATTTAAAATTTTAGGAGATCATTATGGCCAACGGGCCATTCGAGAACAGCAAAAACAGTAGGTGAGAAGAATCTTTTAAAGGTAAGTAATTCTATTTTTAAAATATACCAATCTGTAATTGTCCCACTGTAGGGTAAAGGCCCACTGTTATATTGGTCCGAGAATGAATGTTCACTGGCCATGCATAACATGCCGTAATCCCTCAACCTGTGCTGGCCCCCGGTCACCGTAGGCGCGGGCCTATGGACGGTGAGTAATGGGCTAGCTCGCCGTCCAGCCGTCTTTTGACGACAGGCCGTGTCGATGGCGCGTTCGTGTTCCACGCGCGCCTCAAAGAGATGTTAGCACACAGGAAGGGGCCGATGCCTGCCGGGGCTACGGGACTGTTTAAAAGAGATACCGCGGCCCAGGAACACAAAGGGCAAAGAAGGAACATGAATGGGTTTTAGTCAGTACAAGTCTGACACTTCCTTCCACTCCGCCCAGAGCGGGTCGGGTTATTTGATGATTTCCTATCATAAAAAAAAGTAAGCCTTCAACTCTCAGATAGTCAGACTCCTAAATTACTGAAAACCAGCCATACCTTGTAACTTGGTTGTGTAGGTCAGATAGTCAGTCTTTCCGTGTAAAACAGTATTCAGCTGCATTTGGTTAGACTGGAAACTGACCCCAACATAATTGAAAAAAGGCTAGGCTATGATTTCAAAACCATAATTCTTACTATCATCCACGCATTGTAATAAGATAGTCATTACGACATATTAATTATCTCACGAACCCCAATCGCGCTATTAAGAAGCTAATGTTCACTAGTTAACGGTAATAGTCTGATAATAACATTATCTAGGTAGTAATAATGGTTAGGTGGTGTTCATCATTCATTGATTAAATAAAAGAGGTTTTATTACAAGCGTAGCACGGTTTACTTTCAGTTTCATCGATTGTTCAGTAGTGCTATTCAGTAAAGTTCACTTGGAACCTCACTCAAGTGAACGCATACAATTCGAAAGCGAACTCATTTGTTTTTGAAGTAAATCATCGCGGATTCACAACGAGACGTCGTTCGAATTTTGAAATCGCTACATAGTACAAAACAAAGTCTCTTCCCGCTGTCTGTCTGTCCCTATGTATGCTTAGATCTTTAAAACTACACAACGGATTTTGATGCGTTTTTTTTTAATAGATAGCGTGATTCAAGAGGAAGGTTTATATTATTATGTATATTGCACCCGTGTGAGCCGGAGCGGGTCGCTAGTGATGTATATACAGGGTGTTTTTTTAAACGCCAGCAATATTTTAGGGGCGTGTAGTACTCATGAAAATAAGCAACTTTTATTAAGGGATCGACCATGAAATCGCGAAAAAAATATCAACTGCTCCACACATTATTGGTTGCGGAACTCGAAAAAATGTAGGCAACAGCAGATTTTTTAAACAATATTTCATAGTTAGCCCCACAGTAAGAGTTGCTCATATTTATGAGTACTTCACTCCCTTAAAGTATTGCCCTCGTTTAACCAAACACCCTGTAGAATAAACTACCTTAAAAGAGAATATCATTAATGTAGGAGGCCATGTATGACTGTATGTAGGGATTTAGTAAGTTATACTACCAACTTTGATGACTGACTGACTAGATCATCTTCGTGGTTGGAATCAACACTATTATCTTAGACTAGCTTATGCCTGTGGCTTCGCCATCGGTAACTGATATGGTAATCCAGGTTTTAAACTATCTATGTGCCAAATTTCATCCAAATCCGTTCAGTAGTTTTTGCGTGACAGAGTAACAAACATCCATCCATCCATCCTAACAAAATTAAAATATACACACACACATAGGCCCACATAGGCCTAGATGGGCACTTATAAAACGTCAACAAAAAGGTGCACGGTTCAGGTTGGTCGTTTCCTTTGGAGAAGAACCGGCAATAAACTCCATGGTTACTCTTTTCCTATCATTTGGTATTACAATATTATCATGGTTACAGCATTTGTACTTAAGTATGGGGGGACAGCGTAGGCCCGACAATAAGTCGTTGCTTACTTACTACACAAAAGATGTAAAATCAGATAAAAAGTTAACAAAAGTTAACAAGCAGCTTCGAATCTACAAAGCCTACAATGTTCACAAACTTTCACATTGCTTTATAATATTAGTAAGAAGAAAGATCAACCCGAAAGAAGATAAAGCCATAAAATAACATAAAATAAAAAGTATTTTTTAGCCTACAGTTATAGACTGACAATTTATTCAATTCAGGCAACTCCACTTATTCAAAAATCACTATTCATAACAAAATTCAAAAAGTCTCACCAAAGGAACATTTTATTCACAAAGCCCACTTGACGTAATAAGTAGAAATATCACAAAAAAAACCTCGGTAAGCATTGATCACGAAGTTAGGCTAAAGTTATCGTGATAGCCGTTCCGAATCGATCGGAGAGCAAAGTTTCGGATCGTGCGAATTCAGCTCGAATATATCAATGTGTTGTTGGTAGGGTTTTGGGAAAAGTATCGATACTTTTTACAATAGTGCTGTATATTATCAGCAAAGGAGATACGCATGTGACTAAAAGAGTGATGAATATAAACATTGATGGATGGAGAGGGAGATGAAGGCCAAATAAAAGATGGGTGGATTGTATGACTAATGATATGAAACAGAAAGGAGTAAATCATACCGTGACGTCAGTCAGGGGAAAATGGAAGAAGAAAACGTGTTGCGTCGACCTACATTATTTGAAGATAATGATTACTCGATACTTTCAGCCTATAGACGTTCATTGCTGGATATATTCCTCTTTAAAGATTTGAGACAACGACCGATGCTGTGGTACCCGCATGTGTTTTCTCGCAAAGTTTTTTAAGGTCGTCGTCATTGGCTACAGTCATTGGCCCTCTCTCATACAGTTATCACTAACAGCAACTGGTTTCCTCTACTGCAAAGTAAAGACTTCTTGGATGTGGATGGCTGGCCTGATTGTCCATCTGCAAGCTCTCTTCTATTAATTCTATAGGCGTCTTGCAAGATGCTATACAACACCGTCGCTAGCGCGACTGCTGAGCATGAGGTCCTGGGTTCCGTTTTTGGGTTGGGCAAAGTGTAATTGGGTTTTTCCATTGGGAATTTCGTAGCCACAGAGTCAGGATTTGTGCTCGATGGTGGCAATAGGCTCTCAATTATATGAGAATTAAAACATAAATGGCGAAATGTGGGTGTACTATTACACCTCTGCCTAACCCTACGGGGATTACAGGCGTGATGTTATGTTATGTATTAATCCAGGTTTCAATCGGATGAGGTATCGAATAAAGGCCAATCAATACCTAAGTATCGATACTCTTATCCCGATACCGATGCGTATATCGATACTTTAGCTTCGATGGCACATCCCTAGTTATTGGTAGGAAGGCTTGACGACTGACCCGATTTGACCTTAAATAATATTCATGAATGTTTTCAGAAGATTCTTGAAAAGACTGAAATAGTTTGACGAGATGTTGAGCTTTCTTAGATTTTAGATTACTCAGGGAACTGTAGTTTGAATTTAGATGAAGTGAGCTGAATTAGCAAGTCTTTGAGAAAGGTTTTGAATGAAAATGAATTTTGTTCTTTTATAGGGAAAGTCTACAAGGCATGTAAGCCTATTGTATTGCGTGGGTTGTGAAGGTCACATAGTCATCATCATCTGCCTAGCCTAGCCTTTTCCCCCAACCCTATGTTGGGGTCGGCTTCCAGTCTAACCGGATGCAGCTGAATACCAGTATTTTACATAGAGCGACTGCCTATCTGACCTCCACAACCCAGTTAGACTGAGTAATACCATACCCCTTGGTAAGACTGGTTGTTAGAATTTTGTTTCACCAAATTTTTGGACCAACGGCTTAACGTGGTTTCCGAGGCACGGAGGAAGCTGATTAGAGAGTTATTGGTCATTTTAAATTAACATTAATTACAAATAGCGTCAGTGAATAAGACATACATCATTTTAAAGCTTGTTAGAAGAGGGTTTTTCTTTGTTAAGGCCATAAGCAAATCGGTACCGGTAGAAAAAAGTTTAACGCCATAATGTACAAATTACTGACAACAAAATCTTCTAATTCAAGAGATAGAAGGAACCTCCTTCTGCGAAGCAGTCATGCTAGTGAAGGAGGTGGCAGGACGTGAGAGGGAAAGAACCTCACGTCCCAGCCGCCGCGGGAGACGCCCTGGGCGTCGGGGGTCACGTGGTGGCTTCCGACCACCGTAGGCGCTGGCCTGTGGACGGCGAGTTATGGGCTAGCTCGCCGTCCGGCCGTCTTATGACGACGGGCCGTGTCGACGGCGCGTTCGTGTTCCACGCGCGCCTCAAAGAGATGTCAGCAATCAAGTAGGGGTCCGCATGGGCCGATGCCTGCCGGGGCTGCGGGATTGTTCGAAAGAGATACCGTGGCCCTGGAACATAACGGGCAAAGAAGGAACATGGATGGGTTTTAGTCAGTACAAGTCTGACACTCCCCTCCGCTCCGCCCAGAGTGGGGGGTCATTTGATGATTTCCCATCCGGAAAAAAAAAAAAAAAAAAAAAAGAGATAGAAGGAACGTCTGTGATTTAGACATATTTCGTTTAACTTTTTCGTGGCAGTCGCTATTCGATTCAATTAAGCTACTTATTAAAGACTAGCTACCTGCCCCGGCTTCGCACGGGTGCAATGTAGATATACATTTACATATAATGTGTTTATTGTTTATGTATCCTTGGATACTATGGTGAACAGTAAAACTCTAACTTAAATTGAGTTGCTCTGAAAAGAGAACATTTTATTTAGTGACAAAAACTAGTTTTAACACTAATACATTCTTTAACCTTAATTAATAACAAACTCACCTGAAAAGAGAAACAACATTTAAAGCCATTGTTTCACCAGTTCTTAATCTAAAAAAAATCGAAAATTAGATTGAAATATGAATATTTAAATATTCATATTTCAATCTAATTTTCATAACCTAATTCGCATGCGGTGTTCAATACGTCAATCTGACAGACAGCTCCATAGAAACGACCAAGTTCACTCACAGATAACTTATACATCAAAGTTATTACGCGGCAAATTCAAACATACTTAAATGAAGTGTCAAGCACTTTGTTTACATACATATAAATCTTCCTCTTGAATCAATCTACCTATTAAAAAACCGCATCAAAATCCGTTGCGGAGTTTTAAAGATCTAAGCATACATAGGGACAGACAGCGGGAAGCGACTTTGTTTTATACTATGTAGTGATAAATCCTGTATAATTATAAGTAATGTATGACCACGTATGAAACAAAGAAACATCAATTTTGACCAAATTCCAATATCCACACGGTTCGAAAACATAAAGATAACTTTTCGTTCAGAAAACAGTTTCGGAACTCATTTGGGATTCATGAGAGCATAACCGAAGTTAGATCTTATGATAAATGGCTTTTATCATCAAAGTATCGCTATCTTTGCTGGGAAGGAAATTATTACAACTAATGTTTTAGAGTCGTAGTACGAGTATCATTTCGTAAAGTTCACTTGGAACCTCACTCAAGTGAGCGCTCTCTCGAAACCGAACTCATTTGTTTCTAAAGTAAAACATCGCGGATTTACAACGAGAATCGAGATGTTTAGAGCCATTATGTATCATCATCTGCCTAGCCTTTTCCCAACTATGTTGGGGTTGGTTTCCAGTCTAAACGGATGCAGCTGAATACCAGTATTTTACATAGAGCGACTGCCTATCTGACCCCCACAACCCAGTACTGGGTAAGACTGGTTGTCAGATTTTTTGGGCTACTGACTACCTGTAACGACTGTAAAAGATCTACAAATGACAGCTGGGACCAACGGCTTAACTATTTTCCGAGGCACGGAGGAAACTCGGTATGTAATGGGTGGTCACCCATTCACAGACCAACCTAGGCAAGCGCGGCTTAACCTTAAGATCGATCCCAGCGGCTTTTATAATTTAGCATGAGCTCCTCCAGAGAATCATTCATCATCTGCCTAGCCTTTTCCCAACTATGTTGGGGTCGGCTTTCAGTCTAACCGGATGCAGCTGAATACCAGTATTTTACATGGAGCGACTGCCTATCTGACCTCCACAACCCAGTTAATTCTGGGTAATACGATACCCCTTGGTAACACTGGTTGTCAGACTATTTGGGCCACTGACACCCGGGACCAACGGCTTAACGTGCTTTCCGAGGTACGGAGGAAACTTGGTATGCAATGGGTGGTCACCCATCCAAGGACCAACCTAGGCAAGCACGGCTTAACCTAAAAATCGATCCGAGCGACTGTTATTATTTAGCCACGAGCTCCTCCAGAGAACCAATAATGTATATGAAAAACTACATATTTACATCATACAACATTTACATAAATATCTATTCGAATCAAATGTATGACCATCTCGTTTTGATCCATGCTTTTTTTTAACGTTTAACGATGTTGAGTACTTTGAAAGAATTAGTGAAAATTCGGTGCCTTGTTAAAATACCCTACTTAACAAGTTAAGGCATCGCTTGTTCACAAATAACTTAGACTGCATGACTTTTATTTTTGCCGTTGAAAATTCCCATCAGACGCTCGGGTTGTACAGTCACGAGCACCAACATGTAAACACTTAACAACTTTCAAAAGCGTTTTTCTCCTACTGTTCTGATTAAAATTTCATGTTGTTACGAACATGGTATTCTGGAACTCATATTTTTATGAAAAAGATCCTATCTGCAAGTTGCAGTCGTTATTTCTCGCGAAAATTGCTTTTAAATTTAGGAATGTGTATACATATTGGTGCTCGTAACTGTAGCTATGTAGTGGCTGTTGAACAGGGAGCTACATTAAATTAATACAGCGACATTATCATATAGGTATGTTTATACTACATGGTCACTGTATCATGCAGATTTTGTGCAGCCCACCTAATTAAGCTACAAACGCGTCTGTTTACTGTCATATCTGTGCAAACTGTGCAGGTGTGTCCATTTGTAGCTGTCCTATGTGTATTTACACAGTATGACAATCCCAGGCTCCAGTACTAATCCAGGACTAACTGTTGGAATATGCGATGATACTAAAATAGGTGTATTTATCGCTGATTTTATTTTTCGGTTTCTGAATTTAGTTTCTTTGATTTTGTTTTTTTTTTTTTGTTTTGTTAATGTTCTTTTTTTTTGTTCTTTTTTGTTTTTTTTTTTTTATTATCGTTAATGAGGTTGCAGTAATAATGGACATCATCATCATCATTATTTGGTGTCGGTGCAGCATGTCTTCTTCTTCCATACTTCGTCAACTCATCAGACATTTTTTGCCATATCATCCTCTACATAGTGCATCCATATGAACGTGGAGTAAACTGCAGTAGTAATTAACATACGTGGTTAAATTAAACTACCTAGCGAGTCTCCGCAAGACGTTATCGAAATCAAGAGGAAAAAATTCTTAGCTGAAAAATCATGTATTCTTTGTGAGGCAACGAGGCGTCTTAGAAACAACCAAAAATGAAAAAATAAAAAACTTTTTTGCTACAATATAAAAAGTAAAAATAGTTAATAGTTTCGGAAGCCGGAGACTTTTGTTAGTTAGATTAATTTGTATGTCACCGTTCGAGTTATTTTAACACACGCGTGATAACGAAATACAACAGTAAGTATCTATTAAAACTAACTAATTAAAAACTAACAACAATACACTAAACCCAACAACTTTCAGTTAAAAAATAACCGTTAAAACTACCCCACAAAACAGTTGACACCACCACAACTCGGCTAGTTAGAGAGCTGGCGCAAATACAGCTTCATTTTGTATTAGCACCAGCAAACCGGCAAAGTTAGTCTTGTCACAAAAGGATGAGCTCACATAGTTGTACATATGATGACATAATGTGTAACAGCTTTGCGCGGTTTCGCCGCGTGGAGGTTGAATTAGTTTTAGGAAAACATACTGGGTGTAAATAGACCCTAAACGAAACCGAAAGGCACTTGTTCTCCCTGTCATTGCGATTAGTTTTTTGTTATGGACTATACCTGGGAACTTTCTAGTTACCGAGATATTGGGGGTCAAAGTTCCAACTTTTTCACAAGTTTTTTTCTGTTAAAACATTACTCACAATGTTTTGAGTACGTTACAATTAAGTTCTACTGTAAAACGTGATATTTCGCCCCAAAAAAAAAAATCGTTGCCCAACAATAATTTTGACATAAAGCTACTTAGTTTGATGTGCTGCTTGCTAAAGACGAGCTATGAAACGGGCTATACTTGAAGTATCTCTGAGGAATCGCATCTGGAACGAGTCGGTCCGACAGAGAACCAGAGTTATCGACATAGCTCACAGAATACGTAAGCTGTAGTGGCAATAGGCCGGTCATATTAGCCATAGAACCAATGACCGTTGAGTTACACGTGTTCTTGAGTGGAGACCGCGAATCGGCAAGCGTGAGGTGGGGGCTTCCTCAGGCTCGGTGGAACGACGATCTTCGCAAGGTAGCTGGTAGCAACTGGATGAGAGTTGCCGAGAATCAAGTTTAGTGTCGATTGAAGAGACTGAGAGAGAGCAATGGACTGTTGTAGGCTGATGATAATGAAAAAGCTTGCCTGAACGTCAAAATTTCCTGAAAAAGCTCATCTTCCAACACTTTCTTGTATTTTTTCTTGGGAGAAAACGTGGCGAAAAAATCTCTTCATGTGTGTATTGGTGTAGTACATATCCTATAACTATCACATATTTACTACATATACTTGTACATACGCAGCTCATTAAGGTCTGCACAGCTTGTTTACTCAAATAGGGTGGATAGGGGAGGTCGACAAACATAGGGGGTAACTGAGGTGTAGGTATGGATTAGGGAGAACGTTTTTCTCGCAAGATTATTTATTAGGTAAGCGCCAAATTCTCAGGTGGATCATTTTTTGTCGCTGTATGATTTTACATAAACAGTTATGAGATTTAAAGGGAACGTAGGTCGCTGGCTGTCCGTTGTTACATGCTGTGCCGCAAGCTAGCACGTTGCACGAACCCAGTTAAAGTAACGCTTTTCAAAGCTTACTCACAGTCATTCTACACGTGCAGCCTGTGGGTCAACTTCACTCGGCACACATACAGCGACCTACGCGTTCAATATAATAATGCGCTGAGAGTACTGCTGGGGCTGCCGTGGCAGTGCGTCGGGGATGTTTGCTGATAATAATATTGATGGTTTTGCCGCCATTATTAGGAATAGATGTGCATTCCTGATGACTCGTGTTCACGGCAGCACCAACAGCCGAAAGACGTCCACTGACATAGGCCTCCCATAAGTGTCGCCACATTGACCGGTCCCGTGCGTCTCACATCCAGCGGATCCCCGCAACGTTTACCAGGTCATCGGTCCACCTAGTGGGAGGCCTTCCAACGCGACGTCTTCCAGTTCGCGGTCGCCACTCCAGAACTTTCCGGCCCCATCGGCCATCCGTTCTGCGAGCAATATGCCCTGCCCACTGCCACTTAAGTTTGGCTATTCTTCACCACCAACCTGCACCAACAGTATTTTCATTGTATTTCCAGATTGGTGGGATTTTTCAATGCTGCGGAGGTGGATGCGGCTTTACGCTGAATTTTAATTGTATAATTTCCTCTGTGTCTGTAACCTACTAACACTAGAAGTTAAGTAAAATTATAACTAACCCTATGGACTCCGGTCTGTAATAAAAACTTTCTATTCTATTCTATAGAGCGACTGCTTATCTGTCCTCCACAATTCAGTTAGTTCTAGGTAATACGACATCCCTTGGTAATATTTTTTGTCAGGCTTTCGGGCCACCGACTACCTGTTACGACTATCAAAGATCTACAAATGGCGTATAAGTATAAGCATAATCAGTCTATAATGTTCCCACTGCTGGGACACAGGCCTCCTCTCTGTGAGAAGGAAACAAATGGCAGCCGGAGTCAATGGGTTAACATGCTTTCCGAGCCATGGAGGAAGGTCGGTATGCAAGGGATAGTCACCCATCCACTGACAAACCTTAGCAAGGGCTTCTTAACCTTGAAAATAGACCAGTGTATCTGTTATTATTTAGCCCTCTGATACCATATTTATTTCACAATTTAGCTTTTAGCCATAATTTTCCTTTTTACGATGAGATATTTTTCATACTCTGTATAAATCTCTAGAGATACCTGTTTTATTATGATTAGTAACAAACAAAGCATACATTAACTGACTAAGCAAAACAAAGGCTTGTTGATTAAACACGGAAATAATAATATGGTATAAATCCTTGAAACCGTCAGTCCGTTCTTTACAAATCTTTGGGGAAATTCGTACCTTATGTTGTTAACCTAAGGTTTAAATTACCCAAAAGGTCGTATTTCCGTATGTAAGTAGTGTTCTCTTATGTGTTCATTATCACAGGAGTCCTAGCGCAAATATTTGGCGTTGGGTTTAGATGGGGTTGTTTATTTATTTTAGTTAAAAGGTAGGAGGAAAACGTGGTGATGAATGCTTTTTTCTAGTACTTGTACTTTTTCTATTGACCTTGAACAGCTCCATCAATGAGGTGGAGCTGTTCATGGTTTATAGAAAAAGAAGGCATCAATTACCAAGCACAGTCATGTCATTATTATTAGAAGTAGTGTCGTTAAATTTCAAACCACTCTCCCAAAACTCAAAATTGATTACACAAAATATTACTTACCAATTCACGAAAATCTTCAGTCAACCGATTATTTCACCAAAAGGAATGCTCGAAAAGTAATAATACATATTTTCGAAGATATCCCGATAAATCCTTTTGACCTCTCTAAGGCTGGGTGTCCATTAGAGTGCTCGCTCCAATGCACACGCCTACTCAAGGCGTAGCGTAGCAAAGCGAGCGAACAAAGCAGAGTTGTGAAGGAACAAATCTTCAAGACTGAAGTATGACGGAAATAGGCTGGTATAAGTATTATAAAGCATCAAATACATTTTAAGCTATATTGATCCGAGCGGCTGTTATTATCTAGCCACGAGCTCCTCCATGGATAGTTGCTTTTTAGTTCTATAAAACGGCAAGAGGTGGCTGTTTCGTCTTTTATGGAAGACAAAGGCATTTAGAAACCATACCATACCATCATCATCATCATCATCATCTGCCTAGCCTTTTCCCAACTATGTTGGGGTCAGCTTCCATTCTAACCGGATGCAGCTTAATACCAGTATTTTACATGGAGCGACTGCCTATCTGACCTCCACAACCCAGTTAGTACTGGGTAATACGATAGCATACCATTACCATTTTTGTGTTGCTGCGGTCGTTTCGTAATCGAAACGACCGTCGGCACGGTTGGCGCAGTGGCTGAGCGATTGGATGCTGCGCTGCGGGTCGGGGGTTCAATTCCCAGAACAGCTATTTTTATGGTCTAACAGGTACTTGTTCTGGGTCTGGCTGTTTGTGTATGTGAGTTTAAATGTTTGAAAACGCACCCATGATACAGGAGAAATTCCATCCTTTTTAAAAAAATGGCTTGGATGCTGAGGTTATGCTCGCGTTCTGAATATAACCTTAAAGCTTCACACCGCGTTATCCCAATGGATAGGTACCCTAATACTCCCGAAGAAGGCAAAAACTTTGTCAGGAACTGACCTCGAATTTGAAAGATCTCGGTAACATTGTGGCAAGCAATTTTATCTTTTACTTTAAGATTTTCGTAAGGTGTGAATTTATCGGTCGAAGTTTTTCCTTTTGTGAGACGGATTTGCGAGTTTTTTTTAAGGCTTTTTGGCGGTAGTTATAAATTCTTCTTTGAGCTATCGCTTCTTATTTTGGTATTAGTGGATCTGTTTGTGGAGAAGAATCTTCTCCATAGAGATCTACGTTAGGAAATGGGCAACTACAGTACTTTCACAGTTTTTGTGCCTTGTGCTTGGGACTGTAGCTATATTTTACTGTTGTCTTTGTTTCGACAATTCAAAAGTGCCTGTAACTGGCCTACTTGAAATAAATGCTTTGATTTTGATTTGTATTAAAATTCTATCGCCACGGCCAATGAAATTATAAATAAAGATACGCTACGTTCAAACTGAGCGGCGTTCAAATATCGTTGCGTTGTTACGACTGCGATAGATAGATACAGAAAGAGATAGCTAATACGCTTGAATTACGACACTTGTCTGAATTTGTCTGCAACAATTTGCGCACGCTAGTGCGATATCTACCTTTTTTTATTTATAATACCATTGGTCACAGCGTAGTTGTGTTTCGGTTTGGGTATGAGTAGAATTACAGTTTTTGTTTAATAAGAACGCTCTTGTAAGGCTAATGGTATAGGGCACGCTACCATAGTGGCGATAAGTCCCCTCTTTGAGGAGTGGCTAGAGAGGCGCCACGGCGCCCTCACCTACCGCCTGACGCAGATCCTCACCGGACACGGTTGTTTCGGGAGGTTCTTGCACCGAATCGGGCGGGAGGAAACGCCCGGGTGTTTCCACTGCGAGGATCGCCCGGAGGACACGGTGGAGTACACCGTAGAGGTCTGCCCCGCTTGGGCGGAGCACCGCCGTGTCCTTGTAGCGGCGATTGGCGGCGGCGATCTCTCGCGTCCGGCCCTGGTTCAAGCCATGGTCCGGAGCGAGAGGGAATGGGAAGCCGTCACCTCCTTCTGTGAAGCAGTCATGCTAGTGAAGGAGGTGGCGGGACGTGAGAGGGAAAGAACCTCACGTCCCAGCCGCCGCGGGAGACGCCCTGGGCGTCGGGGGTCACGTGGTGGCTCCCGGCCACCGTAGGCGCCGGCCTGTGGACGGCGAGTTATGGGCTAGCTCGCCGTCCGGCCGTCTTATGACGACAGGCCGTGTCGACGGCGCGTTCGTGTTCCACGCGCGCCTCAAAGAGATGTCAGCAACCGAGTAGGGGTCCGCATGGGCCGATGCCTGCCAGAGCTGCGGGATTGTTCGAAAGAGACACCGTGCCCTGGAACACAAAGGGCAAAGAAGGAACATGGATGGGTTTTAGTCAGTACAAGTCTGACACTCCCTTCCGCTCCGCCCAGAGTGGGGGGGGTCATTTGATGATTTCCCATCCAAAAAAAAAAAAAAAAAAAAAGGCTAATGGTATTATTTATGTGGATGAAACCTTATTATTATTCATTTATTTTGCATTCCATATTGTAAAAAAGAACATCTTTTTTACAATATGGAAAAGGGCTTAAAGCTAGGTACATAAATTTATACCCTGTAAGGACACAGCAAGGTAGGAGAGAGGAAGAGGGCTTTAATTTTACTATTAATTAGTTGGCATACAAAGTAATAATTAGTGAATTATTATTATTAATTTAAAATAACCTTACCTTACTTATAATCATATGATAACAGATAATCTCTGTCTAGGCTTTTCTCAACTATGCTGGGGTCGGATTCCACTAAAGCAGGATGTAGCAGCTAAATAATGGCAGCTGGTGCCTACAGTCATCATCATCATCTGCCTAGCCTTTTCCCAACTATGTTGGGGTCGGCTTCCAGTCTAACCGGATGCAGCTGAATACCAGTATTTTACATGGAGCGACTGCCTACCTGACCTCCATAACCTAGTTAGTACTGGGTAATACGATACCCCTTGGTAAGACTGGTTGTCGGACTTTCGAGCCACTGACTACCTGTAACGACTGTCAAAGATCTACAAATGACAGCCGGGGCCAACAGCTTAACGTTTAACGGGGCCTACGGTAATTCATTAAATATTATGCCTCAAAAAAAAATAACTTTACTGTTTTACTTAATAACTTCAACTAACTTAACAGATGTCTGTAATAGTTAAGTATTAAATGGATTAATTAAAACTGAGCCAAGATTAAGACAAGTTACATTAATTTAGTTTAAACGCTTCACTTAAGGTTTTAAGTTAGATTACTTCATTTCAGTAATTGCTGTGTGTTTTGTATTTATTCGTGTAGTTAAAAAGATTCATGATTGTGTGAGTTTAAAGGTATATTAGGTAGTACACAGAAATGAAAACGTTACTACTATAAGGGTACGACGAACAGGGTGTCATCATCATCTGCCTAGCCTTTTCCCAACTATGTTGGGGTCGGCTTCCAGTCTAACCGGATGCAGCTGAATACCAGTATTTTACATGGAGCGACTGCCTATCTGACCTCCACAACCCAGTTAGTACTGGGTAATACGATACCTCTTGGTAAGACTGGTTGTCAGACTTTTTGGGCCACTGACTACCTATAACGACTGTCAAAGATCTACAAACAGGGTGTTTAGGTTTTTTATCCCCCATGGAAAAGAGAGGTCCTCCGACCGTCTGCTCTGAGGATCCTCCTCGTATTGTGTCTGGTGGACTACTAACGATGACAGTTGCTTTCGGGTTCTTATATACGGTCTAAGTCGCGGAGAACTTTAATATCACCATTTAGAAATTTTGCAAATACTATGTTGATGTAGCACTTTTTTTACTATGTTGCTGTAGCACTTTTTTTACTATGTTGCTGTAGCACTTTTTTTACTATGTTGCTGTAGCACTTTTTTTACTATGTTGCTGTAGCACTTTTTTTACTATGTTGCTGTAGCACTTTTTTTACTATGTTGCTGTAGCACTTTTTTTACTATGTTGCTGTAGCACTTTTTTTACTATGTTGCTGTAGCACTTTTTTTACTATGTTGCTGTAGCACTTTTTTTACTATGTTGCTGTAGCACTTTTTTTACTATGTTGCTGTAGCACTTTTTTTACTATGTTGCTGTAGCACTTTTTTTACTATGTTGCTGTAGCACTTTTTTTACTATGTTGCTGTAGCACTTTTTTTACTATGTTGCTGTAGCACTTTTTTTACTATGTTGCTGTAGCACTTTTTTTACTATGTTGCTGTAGCACTTTTTTTACTATGTTGCTGTAGCACTTTTTTTACTATGTTGCTGTAGCACTTTTTTTACTATGTTGCTGTAGCACTTTTTTTACTATGTGGCTGTAGCACTTTTTTTACTATGTTGCTGTAGCACTTTTTTTGCTATGTTGCTGTAGCACTTTTTTTACTATGTTGCTGTAGCACTTTTTTTACTATGTTGCTGTAGCACTTTTTTTACTATGTTGCTGTAGCACTTTTTTTACTATGTTGCTGTAGCACTTTTTTTACTATGTTGCTGTAGCACTTTTTTTACTATGTTGCTGTAGTACTTTTTGTTGTGCAACAACATAGTAAATATATACATTAAAATGAGCGCCACGAAAGCCGATTTAAAATGTTAGTCAGTAGTCAGCCCGCTGTCGATATCATCTGCCTAGCTTTTTCCCAACTATATTGCGGTCGGCTTACAGCCTAACCGGATGCAGCTGAGTACCCGAATTTTACATGGAGCGACTGCCTATCTGACCTCCACAACCTAGTTAGTACTGGGTAATACGATACCCCTTGGTAAGACTGGTTGTCAGACTTTTTGGGCCACCGACTACCTAACGACTGTCAAAGATCTACAAAAGAGAGCCGAGACCAACGGCTTAACGTGCTTTCCGAGGCACGGAGGAAACTCTGTATGTAATGGGCGGTCACCCACAGACCAACCTAGGCAAGCACGGCTAAACCTAAAGATCGACCCGAGCGGCTGTTATTATTTAGCCACGAGCTCCGCTGTCGATATGACCACGATTAAATTATAACTACCGGTATCTAAAGTTCGTGGTCAATAAATATGAAGCTAAAAAGAATAATTTAAAGTTCGTAGTATTATTAATTTATTCTTGAACGAGGGATGGATTAGACACGAACTTGCCAAGTATGACACAAAAACAAGCCTTTAAATAATATTCTTAAAATCTAATATTCAAGTCATACATTTCAAGTGTCTGTATACAAGTTTTTATTGGGTGATAATCGTTCATTTTATAGATGGGTTCTGGGAACCTTCCAACAGATTATCGAAGTGATTTGGCAACCAAAAACGTACTGTTATGAAGTCTGGAATCTGGATTAAGAAGTCTGTATTTCTGGAGTGTTGGTAACGATTTATTTATTAATTTATTTAATTTATTTAACACTTCAAGCACTTCTGTGCTTGAAGTGTTAAATAAATTAAATAAATAAAGTACAGAGGCGGACTTAATGCCATAGGCATTTTCTACCAGTCAACCTTTGAGTGATGCAGAAACAAGCAGTGGTAGGTGTATATCTGAAAACAATTTTAAATAATAATAAGATTAACTACAAGGATATATAAAATACTATAAATATATATCAAAATTTAAATTAATGTAAATAAACATTTCCACGAATATACCAAAATAAAAACACAAACCATGGGGAAAACATTACCGTTGTGACGAAACTGCCAGCTTCTTCCGAATGTACTCACGAACTTTAATTTTAAAAGATAAGCGATTGGTTGCCATCCTGATTTCCTGGGGAAGCGCATTCCACAGAGAAATAGACTGGACAAACATTACCGTTATTTATTAGGTTTGTTTGGGTGACCCTGTTGCCAACACGATGATAATACTCTCCCGTCGAAGTTCGATCCTGGCGAGACGACTGGTCTCAACTAAGACTAGCCCAGTACGCAGGAGATATTATTATGGTGCAAAACGGGTTGGGCAACCACTCCCTTCCCTGACTCTCATAGTTAGATAAGACGGCAACCTGAGACCAACGAGGAGAGATCTGGAGGTGTACTCTCTAAGCACAAAACCCTTAGCTCGATCAAACTCAATTCAAACTTAAAGCATTTATTTCAATTAGACCAACTCAGTCAGTTTTGAACGTCAAAAAAAACAAAAAAAAAGCTAATAATCTGCCAAATAAAAACGAACCTTATTTAAATCAATTTCAAAATACTGAGTAAGAAAATAAGCCCCAGAACTAATTTGCTTTCCACTGACATTTATTCCAATTTGTTTTCCGCATTCACATTCAATTATTTTCATATTTCCTTACGGCTCTTTCCAATTTTACCGGAATGCTCATTTCAAATTTTCCATTTTTCCTTATAGCTTCTACTTTAGTTTAAATAGCTTCCTTACTTTCCTGGAAACAGATCTTACAGATCAGTTTTCTTAAAAGTATTTTTACACTGTGGCACAGAAATTGAACAGAACTGCTATCAAATATAAAAATTAAGTTTCGGGCTATAGGTAAAGTCACATAATTTTGTCCGTGCTTCGAAGTGCCTGGCACAAATTTATGTCAACCTGAAGCATCTGGCAAGTGTTAATTATAAAATTTTAACAATTTTCTATACAACATAATATGCAGCAATCAGGTTTTAAGAAAAATACAGTATTATTTTTACGCAACTTTAGCACCTAATATCTAACAATTGGCCGTCGGCACAACTTAGCAAGTGTGCATACGTTCACAGTACATACTAACACTACTTGATGCCACTCATTGAATCATCATCATCTGCCTAGCCTTTTCCCAACTATATTGGGGTCGGCTTCCAGTCCAACCGGATGCAGCTGAATACCAGTATTTTACATAGACCGACTGCCTATCTGACCTCCACAACCCAGTTAGTATTGGGCCACTCATCGAATGAATGAGAAAATAAGTTAGATCTGGCGGCTCTGGGATTTTGTACCAAAAGTTCACTAGTACAGCTCACTCAAGTGAGCGCACACAATTCGAAAGCGAACTCATTTGTTTTTTAAATAAATCATCGCGGATTCACAACGAGACAGCGTTCGAATTTTGAATGATGTTTAGAGAATGACACAACTGGCTGGTCTTATCAAACCACGAAGGTTTTCTATTTACATTGAACCTGTTTGCGTGAGATCAGCTTATCACGTTCCCACTGCTGGAACACAGGTGTTCTCTCTTTAAGAGAGGCTATATTCCACCACGCTGGATTGTATGCGTAAAAATTTTCAATTTAAATGAGGTCGGGGTCGGCACCAGAGTTTTCTTTATGTAATAAAATAGAAATGGTAATGTTTACCTATTGTCCAAAGGGTAAGAATTGCTACTAAAAAGGGCCAAAAACTACCCTTTTGTGGTAATTTTGTGGGAAAATATTAGGTTTTTTTTCGTGTGTAGCTATATTTATATTTTCAATTTAGGGAGATATATTTGATTTATTTAAGATTTTTGTTGTTGTTATAATTATTTTGGAACTAATAATTTATTTTTATTGTTACAGGTAAGTTTGGACACAGTTAATTTCCGGTACAATAAGGTAATTTTAATTATATACGAAAATAAATGAAACCTCTAGAGTTTTTAAAAAAGCTTTTCGTACATAGATTTTAGGACATAATAAAAAAATATACAATAATATAAAAATAGTAAATTTCTAGCAAAAATTAAAAACTTTACCTGTCTTTCAGCCTCACCCGCACTCGAACAAAAGGAAAAAAAACTCTTTCATAATTAAAATATGCTTTTTATTCTTTGTGAAAAACTTCTTTCCAGCAAACAAACAACGGTATTATTTTGTTTCAAAGAAATATTTTTAAATCTCAAAGCAATTTTCATCATCATCATCATCATTTCAGCCAAAAAACGTCCACTGTTGGACATAGGTCTCCCCCAAGAGCATCCACATTGACCGGTCTCGCATCCAGCGGATCCCCGCAACCTTCACAAGGTCATCGGTCCACCTAGTGGGAGGCCTTCCAACGCAACGTCTTCCGATTCGCGGTCGCCACTCCAGAATTTTTCGTCCCTGATAAAAAGGGTCTTGACAGACAAACAGACAACATAGTAATCCTACAAGGGTTCCATTGTCCTTTTGATTTGCGAAACCCTAAAAACGGGGAGGAAACACTAAGTTAAATAAAAATATTACTTCAGAAATCTCTGTGACCTATTCAAAATATTCATACTAATAAAAACCAAAGCGAAACGATTCAGCCAAAGATTTCAGACGTAATTAGGGCCTGCAAATAAAGTGTTGGCCTCGCTAAAATTCGGAGGCCAGTCCTCCAATTATAAAAGCGATAAAAACAGAGTTACAGAATTAGGAGAAATATAACGGAATTAAGAGAAAATATTTTAAGGTCAACATCTGTATGTATTTCGGTTTTTATTGCGAGCAAGGGTTACTGGATGGACCCTTTATATTTGGGAGTATTAAATAATTTGACATTGAATAATTTGGTGACAGATGGCTGGGACTTATCGAATTTGCAACTTGGAATTATTAACAGAATTTTCGATTGCCTTTGAGAAACATACTGACTACAGAAAAGGGCTACATTTATTTATTTTCTCTTAAATACAACACACATTTTAACGATGAAATGACTGTAAGACACTAACTCTATAATATACTATACTATACACAATGGTGGCTGCTGTTGCTTTTCAGAAGTCTATTTTTTTTTTTTTGGTAAGTGTGTGTAGTTTAAATCTCTAAACGTCAATTCAAAATCCCCCCTCCCCCACATTCTCCACCGCAGACGAGTAAAAAGTCCCTTACAAAAAAGTCACTTTTCATAAAACTAAAGTTACAAAAAGAAATCCGAGAAAGATAAGCAAATTAAGTATCTTGACTTGGCTCGCGAGGTTGACGACATGTGGGATGTGGACTCAGCCATCATTGTGCCGATAGTTGTATCAGCTCATGGCTTAATTGCCAAGAGCCTCGACCAATACCTGAGGAGGCTCTACGCAGTTGGATCAAGGGCTTGATTCAGAAAGCGGTACTCCTGGACACGGCTCGTATTGTTAGGAGGTTCTTCTCTCTGGAGCCCTGACCGCTGGTAGCTTGGACCCTGTTCCCGATACCGGTGGGCTACAATTTTTTATATTTTTAAATGTTTTTTTTTTTTCTTTTGTAAGTAATATTTAAAAATGTAATTGATTTGCACAGAAGTAAATAAAGGAATAAGTAACAAAAAAAAGTCCACAAAAAGAAAAAAACTTTTAAAGTTAAAAAGTTAAAAACCAAATACATTTTCTCCTCAAGATAAATATGTAAATACGTACCGAAACGTTCTCTACAATAGAGATTGGAACAAATTGAAACGACTCTACAAATACAGAGCTATTGAAAGTAGAGCTCTCTTTAAAATGTTCTCGTTAAAACTCTGGGTGCCTTTTTAAAAGCTCGCCGCTTGCTGTGACTATGATTTGAGTTTTAAAATTGAATTCATTTTAGATTTTAAACGTATTTAAAATTTAAACTGCGGTTATTTTTTAATTAGTTTTTTAATAGTGGAAAGTATTTTGTAGACATTGTATTTTGCTAGTTATCTTTAAAAGATTTTGTGAAATACTCCTGACAACAAAGCTGATTTAAAAGACGTACCTATAATATTTCTGATGTTGAGAGAAGTGACGTCTAACGTGAACTAAAGTAAATTAGTTTTTACACAGTTCAATATAATTTATCAGGCGTCTTTCCCAAATGGGTTAGGCAGAAGTATACCCTATAGTACAGTTAAATTTGAGTCTCATGTAATAAGGAGAAAGCAGCGACCGGGCACAAATCCAAACTCCGAGTTACTATTAAGGAATTTCATTTGAGAAAGCCCAATAAAGAAAGAAAAAGTATTTATTAGACTCGCACAGGGCAAAACAAGAAAACAAAATTAAAAGAGAATAAAAAAAAAACATAATAACAATAAAAATATTTTATTGGTAGGCATCAAGGCCCATAGGGTGTCAGTATTACATCTTATTTAAAAAAAAACTTATAGAGACATACAATAAACTAAATTGGACCTGTACCAGGCCAAAAGATTCCTATCTCATTATGGTGCTGTAATTAAAAATGTCACAGTGCTGATATTCTGAAGGGGCCCAAGTGTTGCCACAGTATCACATTGTCCAACTCCGAAATCGCTTGTGACCACAAGAACAACGACACTTAGGTTTTATATAAAATGGTTTTACAACTTGATTAATTGCACAAATTATTAGAGATTCAGTCTGTGTTTCAGAATACTAAACAATTTATTATGAGCCCCAAAACACGCAACATAAGGCAATCAATTACTCCGACGTTTGGCTCCCAAACTGGAACGGGCAGGGGCTGCCTTCAAGCGGCTCTTGCCCAACCTGAGGGGTCCAAACGCCTCCTGCCGGAAGCTTTACGCGGGGGTCGTGCGGTCCATGGCCCTTTACGGGGCCCCGGTGTGGGCGCGTTCTTTGAGGCGGCAAGCCGCCCACTACCTGAACGCGCCCCAAAAGGTGATAGCCATAAGGCTAATCCGGGGGTACCGCACGATCTCCGGCGAGGCGGCTAGCCTCCTTGCCGGATTGCCGCCATGGGATCTGGAGGCGATAGTCCTCGCGCGCCTGCATGAATGGCGCGCGGAAGCACTATGTCGGGAGGAAACACCGCTGCCGCGACAAATTGCCGCTCAGCGGACAGACCTCCGGCGTGATCTCATGGCGACATGGAGAGAGCGACTGTCGCAACCCCGTGCAGGGCACGCCACCATAGTGGCGATAAGTCCCCTCTTTGAGGAGTGGCTAGAGAGGCGCCACGGCGCCCTCACCTACCGCCTGACGCAGGTCCTCACCGGACACGGTTGTTTCGGGAGGTTCCTGCACCGAATCGGGCGGGAGGAAACGCCCGGGTGTTTCCACTGCGAGGATCGTCCGGAGGACACGGTGGAACACACCGTGGAGGTCTGCCCCGCTTGGGCGGAGCACCGCCGTGTCCTCATAGCGGCGATTGGCGGCGACGATCTCTCGCGTCCGGCCCTGGTTCAAGCCATGGTCCGGAGCGAGAGGGAATGGGAAGCCGTCACCTCCTTCTGCGAAGCAGTCATGCTAGTGAAGGAGGTGGCAGGACGTGAGAGGGAAAGAACCTCACGTCCCAGCCGCCGCGGGAGACGCCCTGGGCGTCGGGGGTCACGTGGTGGCTTCCGACCACCGTAGGCGCTGGCCTGTGGACGGCGAGTTATGGGCTAGCTCGCCGTCCGGCCGTCTTATGACTACAGGCCGTGTCGACGGCGCGTTCGTGTTCCACGCGCGCCTCAAAGAGATGTCAGCAATCAAGTAGGGGTCCGCATGGACCGATGCCTGCCAGGGCTGCGGGACTGTTCGAAAGAGATACCGTGGCCCTGGAACATAAAGGGCAAAGAAGGAACATGGATGGGTTTTAGTCAGTACAAGTCTGACACTCCCCTCCGCTCCGCCCAGAGTGGGGGGGGTCATTTGATGATTTCCCATCCGGAAAAAAAAAAAAAAAAAAAAAGGCAATCAATTACTTCTCCCAAATCTTACTTATTTTCTTAATAAATGAACGCGACACAGTTACGTATAATCAAGTCAAGTAATAAATGAAGTACTGACACACTATTTATCCTCATACGAGAGAAGTATTAAAGAGTTTGTCTATAATACACAACCTCGTTTAATGCTACTTGCGATGCAATTTCCTATGCCACCATCTGTCAGTACCGACGGCGATATGTCAGACCGCACTCATCAATGTAACCGCCGTGATGCAAACTAAAAGCTTATATTTGAATTGATTGTCTCGTTGGTCCAGTGATCGCAATCGCGACTGCTGAGCATAGGGTCCAAGGTTCGATTCCCGGATCGGGAAAACTGTTATTGGGTTTTTCTATCAGTCATTTCTCAGTAGCAGCCACGGATTCTGGCTTCGTGCCCGGTTGATGGCGATAAGCTCGCCCCCTATTACATGGGACTTAAACATAACTGGCGAAATGTGGGTGCAGTATTAGGTACACCTCTACCTAACACTTCGGGGATTACAGCCGCGGTGCATTTTTTTTTTTTTCGATTGGGTAATCATCAAGTGACCCCCCCACTCTGGGCGGAGCGGAAGGGAGTGTCAGACTTGTACTGACTAAAACCCATCCATGTTCCTTCTTTGCCCTTAGTGTTCCAGGGCCACGGTATCTCTTTCGAACAGTCCCGCTGCAGGCGCGGTGCTTTGACATAAGCTATCGTAAACTGTCAATCCTGTTGAAAATTGTATTAGACAATAACACGAAACGCTTTGAAAGCGATTATTATTAGTTTATGTCCTCCAAACTAGTAATTTCGACCTACTTACGGGGGATGCAGCATTACTACGTAATTTCCTTTATCTCCGCACAAAGTTACTACTAACAATAAAATCTAATAAACGACTGAGTTCCCCGTACTAGTTTCCCAGAGTTATTTCTTATGACAGTATTCGTACGGGTTATGTCCGAGCATAATCGTAAGTCATTGTCAGCCTACTGGGGTAATAATGTCAGACGATTATTACAATGGAAGATCTAGAAGTCTTGAAGACTTATTTTTTTCCGTGTGATGTTTGTATGTGTGTTATTAATATCTAATAACGGTTTTATTCAGGATTTTATATTCCTTCTACTCGCGATTTTGTCTATGTGGAACTCAGCTGTACCATAAATTTTACCCTTTGCAACACTTGGCAATACTAAATCTTCCCATCAGTGAATGATATTTAATTGATCAGTACTAACAAAGTTTTATATCTTCCAAACAAAGACTAATCACAGTACGTCTGTTATTTTTTCACGCATTAATAGCTGAACGAATTTGAGTGAAATCAGTGAGATACTTTCCGACTTCTGCGCGGGCGAAGTCACGGACAGACGCTAGTCAAAATGTAAATAAATAGATAAACAGCTAATAGTTTGACACTAATTTGAAACTAGGAGCTGTTTATTTGATTATTATAGCATATTAATTAAGTAATTATAACGAACATGAGTTTTAAATCTGATTAGTGATAAAAAAAGAATGGAAATAAGTCAACAGTTTTTCTTATATTTTTAACGATTTTCGTTATTACTTTATACATTTCGTACGAAATCCAGTACTAATAAAATAATTCAAACAACTAAATCCTCACCTCAGATATTCCTCCGGCATAATATTCAGTCCTGGATGATAATAAATCAATGTCACCCTACTACTTGTGGGTGAAATTAAATTCTTTTCCCGACACGGCTCAGCGTAATGTAAAAATACTTCGGAATCATATTTATACGTTAAGAGATCTTTTTCGGTAAAATGTTTATGGTTTTTCGGTAAAATGGTTTGTGGTTTTTCGGTAAATTTGTGTGTAGCTAGGATGAATTGGAGACGGATGTATTTTTTGCTTTCATTGAAGAAGATATCTTTTTTTATAAAACCGTGGCTTGTTGATTCGTTCAGATAAAATATTTATAACAGATATTATGAGCATGTATAATAATATTCGGAAAAAAAAATCCTTTTTATATTTATTTTTCGTACTTTTTTCATCACGTGGTTAGTATATAATAGTGGCAGAGTTTTTATGCCGCCCATGGGCCTCTGACTTGGCTTTACATGCCGTCGAGAAATATCTCTTAGGCTCGCTGATTTCCTCACGATATTTTCCTTCACCGAAGCAAGTGACAGTTGTACTTTTTTTTTTTACTTTATCTCAATTTTGTCCTATTTAAACCAAAAGTTGACTGGCAGAGTATGCCTTATACCATTAATCCGCCTATGAACTAATATTGTACATGAAGCTTAAATAAATAAATAAGAAAAAAAAAAAAAAAAATATTTGGCACATGCCACAAGTGCACAAAATATGAAAAAAAAAAAAAAACCGAAAAAAAAAAATATAATTGTGTGTCTTACGGCAGCGCCAAATAAATAAAAATTTACCTAACTAGGTAACCTCTGAAGATGAAATACGCTTTAGGAGCCATGACTACCGCAGTGGATTGGCGACACCCTCCATAGCTGTTAAATAATGCTTCATGCACTGGTTCACAATAAGTTTGACTGCTCTGATCTAGTCAATGACTTATCGTATGTCGTGCCAAGAACGATAATAAGGCGAGAGGTGCGTGATTACCCGACTTTTGCCACGACTATGAGTCGTACAAATGCGGGTGAGCGGGCGCCCCTCCATAGACTAATTAAAAATTATAATGTTCACTTCGATAAAGTTGATATATTTGCCTTAAAACACAATGAATTCAAAAAAAGCATTGTTAAAATACTAAAATAACACCATTATGTCACTTATGTATTTGATAAGATTAGATAAGACTAGTATTAGCCTCAACACTCTCTCTGCATGTACCAACTAAATCTTTCTTAGTAATATGTGGAAATGTCGTGAATTGTACGTTAGCCTATTTTTATATTAGTAATTAGTTGTAAGACACAATGTACAATTGTTTGTTTCCCTAATAAAATAAAATAAAATAAAATAAAATAAATACAAAACAAAAATGCTGTCAACAAGCATGATGAAGAGTATGGCAGCCTTTTGACAGTTCACCAAGAAAAGAGCCTGTTCAGTAGCATTTCAAACAATAATTATTTCCTGTAACAAAATCTTTTGCTAATAGAAAATTTTCCATCCAATTCTATCAGGCAAGCCATATAAAATAATACTACGCCAATTTAACAGCAATTTTTCAGAAGGGAGTTTTGAACTCCACACGTGCCAACATACGTTTTTCAATATGTCTTGTACTTTCTAATTTTATTTTAAGGCTTCACTGGCTTGCAATGAATGAAAATGTCGTGATGAAACCTTATCACTACGGAGACAATTCGATAGCGAACTCATTTGTTTTTAAAGTAAATCATCGTGGATTCACAACGAGACACCGTTCGAATTTCGAACGTGATGTTTAATTAATAGTTCGGTTTTTAAAGAACTTAAAAGGTCTTTTACCAATTTCTGATGTTGTTATTGATTAATTATAATCGCAATACTAAAAATACAACACGAATAAATAATATTCAGGAGCACGTGGCTAAATAATAACATCCGCTCCGATCGATCTTTAGGTTAAGCCGTGCTTGCCTAAGTTGTTTTGTGGATGGGTGACAATCCATTACATACCGAGTTTCTTCCGTGCCTCGGAAAGCACGTTGGTCCCGGCTGTCATTTGTAGATCTTTGACAGTCGTTACAGGCTCAAAAAGTCTGACAACCAGTCTTACCAAGGGGTATCGTATTACCCAGTACTAACTTTGTTGTGGAGGCCAGTTAGGCAGTCGCTCCATGTAAAATACTGGTATTCAGCTGCATCCGGTTAGACTAGAAACCGATCCCAATGTAGTTGGGAAAAGGCTAGGCAGATTATGACTAAAAATACAATACCTTCTGCATTTCATTCTTTGGACGATAAAGATACTTTTATTGTATTGTATCGTATTTATTGTATTGTATTTTATTGTATCGTGAAGACCCATCACCAGTACTCGGTACGGATTCTACTTGACAGATCGTCGTGATTCCTTCATATCATCATATCAACTTCATGTTGAGGTCGGCTTCCAGTCTAACCGGATGCAGCTGAATACCAGTATTTTACATGAAGCGACTGCCTATCTGACCTCCACAACCCAGTTAGTACTAGGTAATACGATACCCCTTGGTAAGACTGGTTGTCAGACTTTTTGGGCCACTGACTACCTAACGACTGTCAAAGATCTACAAATGACACCCGGGACCAACGGCTTAACGTGCTTTCCGAGGCACGGAGGAAACTCGGTATGTAATGGGTAAGTCGCTCCTTGTAAAATACTGGTATTTTACAAGGAGCGACTGCCTATCTGACCTCCACAACCCTAACTAGCTAAGCTGCCTTGCTAACTAGATAATTCCAGTACTAACTGAGTACAAGGGGTATTGTATTAACGATACCCCTTGGCAATACTGGTTGTCAGACTTTCGGACCACTGACGACCTCTCATCATCATCATCATTTCAGCCGAAAGACGTCCACTGCTGGATGTAGGCCTCCCCCAAGTGTTGCCACATTGACCGGTCCCGTGCGTCTCGCATCCAGCGGATCCAACGACCTGTAACGACCGTCAAAGATCAACAATGAAATTCAAAATCAGTTGGGATTTTTAATCAAACGTGTATGTCTAACGTGAGTGTGTACTTTTCTCTTTTTTTGTTCCGTCCTGTTGAATTTATAGTTTATTGTTTATTTTTTGTAATTTTGAATGATGCACGTCATGTTTCTGCGACAAATAAATATTTTTTTTGTCTTTGTATGTGTTACGGCTAAAAGCCGAAATAAGGTTACACGTAGTTCTAGCCGGCTATACCTAGGTGAGACCGGTAACAGTTTGTTATACTTAGGTATACCTCTTTTTATTGATAGGACACACCGACCAATTGGATTAGGATAGAACTGTGACCAAACGTGCGGGAGCCGAGCGAGCACAGTGAGCGGTACCGTGGCAGCGGCCGACGAGCGCTACATCCAAATTGGTTGCATCAAACTTCCAATTTTTTTATTTTTGTGAATATTCGGAGTTTACCCAAAGAGCTTGGGTAACACTAAGTTTACCCGGGTAAACCTAGGTTTACTTCTTCTTCTAGCATTACCCGTAACATTTATGTCCGTGTAACAAAACATGATTGTATAATCAAAATAAAACCGCACTAACCGTCACTGAATATGATTAATTCTTCCATTATATGACGGTCACAATTCCTTTCAAGTTTGCTGAAGCAATATTAACATTATTTCAGAGACAATAGCCTTCATAATGATGTAATCAAACCCATGTAATGTGTTATGTTTGAGTTTTCATTATTTGTTTAAATGTGTTGACTTTTGTTTTTGTTGCGGGTTTCGTGGGTTAGTAAAATCCGAGTGGGTTGTTTTATCAAGGTGTGGCTACACGTGCCGGGGTGGATACGTGGATGGGTGACCTTCTATAGTGTGTAAATGAACCCTTGACGAAGCTACCTAATATTCATGTACATAATGCTTAATAAAAATCGTCGTATTTTTTTTTCGTCGGCGCGGTTGGCGCAGTGGCTGAGCGATTGGCTGCTGCCCTGCGTGTCGTGGGTTTTATTCCCGCACGGACCAGATTTTTTATGACCGACCGGTAGTTGTTCCGGGTCTGGCGGTTTATGTTTGTGAATTTATATGTTTATAAATGCACCCACTATACAGCAGAAATTCCAAGAGTGGAGCAAAGTTAAAAAAAAATACTGCGCCGAAATTATTGCTGGGAAACAACTTTTTTTAGGTGTAAAAAATCACGGTTTTGAAGTAGCGCTCAATGTAACGCACAAAACATTGTGTTGATGCATGAAAGAAAGAAAGAAAAAGTATTTATTAGACTCACACAGGACAAAACAAAAAAAAAGGTTGAATTCACAATAAAACAAAAATTATATAAAAAATAAACAAAAGAAAAAGATAAAACAAATTAAATTAAACATGAATAACATTTCAAACTTGTAAACAAACAAACACAACCTGTATGTCAGTTCTCGTTCATTGTTTATGACATTGACAACCAACAAAGGTATTCTACCGGAAGGTATCGTTACCCTAAGCCGCAAGAATCTTTGTGTAACGTTAAATTCCGGAAAACCGAGGGTTTTCCCCACAAAAGCTCTTGGTCGCATACATTCATAAACTGTATGGGTTACTAAAATATGTCTCGTAGATCATAAATTACGGACAATCTTCAATTTTCCCGTTCTATTCATCATCTGCCTAGCCTTTTCCCAACTAATGTTGGGGTCGGCTTCCAGTCTAACCGAATGCACTAGAATACCAATATTTTACATGGAGCGACTGCCTATATGACCTCCACAACCCAGTCAGTACTGGGACCGTTGGACGATACCTTTGGAAGACTGGTTGAGTGGAAGGGAGTATCAGACTTGTACTGACTAAAACCCATCCATGTACCTTCTTTGTCCTTTGTCGCGGTCTTTCGAACAGTCCCGCAGCCCCGGCAGGCATCGGCCCTTGCAGACCCCTTCCTGTGTGCTGACATCTCTTTGACCTCACGTGGCACGTAGACTACGAACGCGCCGTCGACACAGCCTGTCGTCATAAGAAGGACGGATGTCGAGCTAGCCCATTACTCACCGTCCACAGGCCCGCGCCTACGGTAGCCGGGAGCCACCACATGGCCCCCGACTATTCTAGTAGCTTTATGTAACTGTAAAAAATGAGTACTACCGAGTGCACTGAGGGTCGACCACTTTGCAACCTTATTACTGAGAGCACAACAGTGACAATTGTGTAATAAATCACGACAGATGTGGACGTGGGCCTATCTTTTGCTAAGTCTATATACTTTGTCTGTAACTCTTGTGGGATAATTTTCATCATTTTTTTTTTTATTTATAATTTTTTAATAAGCTGGAAGGCCTCCCACTAGGTGGACCGATGATCTGGTAAAGGTTGCGGGGATCCGCTGGATGCGAGACGCACGTGACCGGTCAATGTGGTGACGCTTGGGGGAGGCTTATGTCCAGCAATAGACGTCTTTCGGCTGAAATGATGATGATGAATAAGCTATGGAATAGGCTATTATGGGTTTAGTGGAAATTATGGTTTTGCTACTCCTCCTTCCTACTTTTCTAATTAATTTCTTTGAGGGATCCAAGACAGTTACATTGTTTCTCTGGGACTTCGTCGAACTTAATTGTCTCGGCGCTTTTCTGGTGGTCGCCACTATTGATTCTGGCTTTCAGGAGTGATTTGTGAATAGTGTGACGGGATTGTCCCATAAAAAAACTGTCATGGTTTCTGTCACACCGCTCAGCTTATCATTCCGCTCTTCCAACTCTCAGACCGTATCTCCAGTCTGTCTAAAGAGTCGAACAAAATGCTTCAAGTTCCTGACTCGTCTACAAAAATATTTCAACTGTTTACAAAGGAAACTTTGTAAAGTTCCCACTGCGAATCAGAGACGGGTAGGAACAAGTTAAATTAGTAATAAGTTACGAATAACAGTACCAATTGAATACTCGGTATTCTGATGTATTTTTGTAAGAGATTGAATGGAAATAGATGTTTTTTCTTTACTTTGTAGGGTTGAAAATTGAATAACTTATCTTTTGAACTTTTGATATTCTATTACCGTTGTGTTTTTGGTCTAGTGGTCGCAAGCATGACTGCTGAGCATGTGGTCTTGAGTTCGATTCCCGGGTCGGGCAAAGTGTTATTGGGTTTTTCCATCAGGAATTTCTCAGTAGCCGTTTGGAGTCTGAATTTGCGCTCGGTTGTTGACAATAGGCTCGCCCCCTATTGCATGGGACTTAAACATAACTGGCGAAATGTGGGTGTACTATTGGGTAAAAAAAATAATGGCGTTAGATCAGATTTTAGTCACGCGCCAAAATATCCTTGTACATTTAAAAGTAGAATTTCAAGTCCCATAGCAATATTAACTTAATGTGGACTTAGGAATGCAAGTATTTAATTAAGTGAACCTGTAACTCGGTTACTGCGAGACTGCGGTTAAACCAGGTGGCTGAGCGTTATAAATAACCACAGTTTAGCTGCTACCGGCTAAAATAACAGCGGTTTAACCGATTTAAATACGGCTTTGGGGACACAAATGGTATGGATATTATTTTGTTTAATTGTGCATGATATTGTACAATTACATAAATTAGAGCATATTACGTTATTTGAGGTACATATTATAGGGAATATAATCCTCGCAAATTATTTGACGTACCGACTATAGACCGACCGCTTTAATGAGTCCTCGCGAAGATATCAATTTAAATGGAGTATTCTGAAGGTTGATCACGTATTGGTTCAATTAGTATCGTGATACCTACGTGGATTATGGTTATCTAAAGCAAATAATCTGTAGGATATTGTTAGGACTTTGTGGACGCTTATAACTATGGGTATGTTCGTGGACTATAATCAATATTACAAAAAAGTAAACTCTTTTAGATTCATCCTGTACGTCTGTCTACAATAAAAAAATGATCAGATTCCCAGAGGTTCGATTCCCAGGTCGAACAAAGTGTTATTAGGTTTGTTCCATCAGGAATTTCTCGGTAGCAGTCACGGGGTCTGGACTTGTGCCCGGTTCATGGCAATAGGCTCGCCCCTTATTAAATAGGACTTATTTTTATTATGTTTTTTTATTTAATTTTTTTTTGTTTTTATGTTTTATAAAAATCTTAACTTAAAAACTATGCCCCACAAAACTCTTTTCACTTTAACATAACTGTCGAAATGTGGGTGTTCTATAATTGGGTACACCTCTCCCCAACCGTTCGGGTATTACAATTTCCTCCATTTACTTTAGTAAAGAAAAGAAAAGAAAAAAAAAAAAAAAGTTCTAAAAGTTCTTTGTGAAGGAGCTCATCCGAGAAACCATCACCATTCTGCTTTTCGTTACCAAGGTCTATTTATGTACACATCTGACTAAACATTCGGGGACCATAGGCGTGACGTTATGTTATGTGTTAATTTATTTGTGCATTGATTTTTTGCCCTTAGCATCTTGATTTCTCCATATCGGACATTTCGCAAAACGATTACACATTTTTTTACGAACAGCGGTCCCTGTATACAGCTGTCACTGTCAACAGCTGTCACTGCCCTGTCAACATCACTGAAACGTCAAAGGCATTGTACAAACACTTTTCGTGTATTTTTTTTAAACTATAGTAATGTTGATGTTACAGTCCAAAACAAAAGTTTATTTTATTATTGTGAATGGTAACATTTAATGATTTTCATGAGCATTTATTTTGTAAAGTAATAGGTCTTTACCTATGTAATTGGAGATTTAATAACCAGCATTTTTAGATTAAATTATCTTTGGATTGGCGCGCAATTCGAAATTCAAATAAATTTTATTCGAAAGCCGTGTTCTTTTAATTTCAAATTCAGTCATTTGTTTTTAGATAGTTTTTGTTTTTGTGAAATTGTGGTCTAAAACTACCACACCATACCGCTGCGCAAACAACACGAAACATTAACGACGTGTACGGGCCTAACACTGCTTGCATAAACACGGTCCATTATTAGTTCAATCGTTTTAAATCTGGAAATTTTGAGTTGAAGAATGAGCCTCGCGGTCGGCCGGTAACCATTGTCGACAAAGACGAACTGAAGGCGGTAGTGGAAACGGATACAACTCAATCTACGGCTGATCTTGCTGCGGGAGTTAGTGTCAAAACGACATTGAAACACTTGCGTCAAATCGGAAATATAAAAAAAGATAGATAGCTAAATAAAAAAAAAATACAAAAAAACGTTGTTTTTAAAATTTTCATACAAATCTCCAATTTTTTATATTTTTATACGCAAACCCTGCGTAGGACCCTGCGTAACGTCACCGTAAGACGTTATTAATGGAACGAAAATTTCGAGAGCTGTGAGCAGGGTGCGATGGTCTAATTGGTTAAGACATCCGGTGTACTGAATCGGAAGGTCGCAGGTTCAAACCCTGCTCGCACTAGAATTTTTCTTTCCATGTCAAAACAATCTCCAATTTCATAGGTAAAGACCTAATATTATTAATTTTATTTGAATCTTATAACCATTTTTTGTTTGCTTTTTCCCTTTGGTTTTAACGATTAATCTGACAGTTTGACTACACCGATCTTCCCAATTGCCTTTCTTTGGTATTGTTCGTCGTGTCGTTGAACTCCTTGAGTTATGAGTCGAGCTCACGAGACAACTGACAAATGCTTGCACTGACTGAACAGGTCCTCTGAAATCTGTGTGGTTCTTTCTTCAAATACCATCTCAGACACGCATGTGCATAGTCCTCATGTGCGACGTGCGTTGACCAAGATTATGTTTGGACACTAAGATTCTGAGAGTAGACAGGTACGAAACACTCGGCCTCATCTTGTTTAAAAACCTATTTGCAAAATAAACATCTACATTTATCATTTATCGAAAGATTTTACTTAATCTTTACATAGTATAAAACAAAGTCGCTCCCGCTGTCTGTACGTTTAGATCTTTTAAACTACGCAACGGATTTTAATGCAGTTTCAGCAATGGATAGAGTGATTCAAGAGGAAGGTTTATATGTATACATATTGCACTCTTGCGAAGCCGGAGCTGGTCGCTAGTAAAATATAAAACAACGAAATATTCACTTACGGTACGTGACGTCAAAATAATATGTAAAAGCGGATTCAAGAGGGTTTTAACACAACCTGCACTAAGAGCAAAAAAGCCGTAATAATTTAAATCAACGTCCACAAATTAATTGGCATTTTAATTGATTTAGTGGGACTCAGTCGAGCACCTGTCAGTGACAGGTTAGCGTCAAGTGTAATGAATAACCCTACGGTCGTGTTAGCATGGTTTACGGGCTTTATAAAAAATAAAATTTATAGAATTTAATGTAAAATTTTTTTTGGGATTACATGGAATAGTATGAATTAAAAAAACTTTTTTGCAAAAAAAAACCAACTACCAAAAAAAGTTTAAAATAATTTGGACTCTTTTGCCACCGACTTCCGAAAGTATAGTTATTTTAACTTTTTTTTGTGTTCTTTTTTAATCGTTTTTTTTTAAGATGGTGCGCAGGGTGTCGGGCAGCACCACCAGTATCTTAAACATGATTGCCAGTCGCCTGGACTGTGTTTATGTGGGTCGCTGATGTGCTATCACTCATGGGTTGTCACAGCAGTGATCCACCGTTATTTATTATGTTGTTTTGTTTTTTATCAGTGTTTACTAACATAGTCGTAAGTTTTACTAACAGTTTTTGAGTCATGGATATTCGATTAAAGAGAAATTCTATTCTATTCTTAATGTTTTTTATTTGGACCTTTTAAGTTGTTGTATCCCACACAAATTCTTGTCATGAATTAATTTTACATGGTAACTAGAAGTTATTAAGAGACCATCATGTCATCAACGTAGGCCAAGAAGAAAAAATACTAATTAAAGGACCTAACTCATAAACCTTTCAAGCAAATTTAATAAAAATGTATTTGACCGCGCAGGATTTCTCTACCATCACGAATCGGCCTAGTAATCACGAAGTAATCGGTTGCCTGATAAATGAATTAAACTTGTAACTGCGTAAGATGACCGTTCTAAATACATTATAATCGGATATGATAATTATTATTATATATTAATTATTAAGTTGTCACGGAACTGACTGATATGGGTACAAACGGACCGTACGTCAGTTGCGAAGGGTCAATTTTTATTAGGGGTAAGCCCAAGTACATACCTTTATTGTGATTATATTATTTGTCTATAGAATATTGACTGTGCCATCTTTCAAAGGGAAGCCGGTAGGAATCGAGTTATATGGAACCTTCGCCACTGGTATGAATGTAGATGGCTATAAGCCATCCCGGCCACCGTAGGCGCGCGCCTATGGTCGGCGAGTTATGGGCTAGCTCGCCGTCCGGCCGTCTTATGACGACAGGCCGTGTCGACGGCGCGTTCGTGTGAAGTAGGGGTCCGCATGGGCCGATGCCTGCAAGGGCTGCGGGACTGTTCGAAAGAGATACCGTGGCCCTGGAACACAAAGGGCAAAGAAGGAACATGGATGGGTTTTAGTCAGTACAAGTCTGACACTCCCCTCCACTCCGTCCAGAGTGGGGGGGGGGGGGGTCATTTGATGATTTCCCATCCGAAAAAAAAAAAAGCCCAAGTTAGTTAGTTATTGTGATTATATTATTTGTCTATAGAATACTGACTGTGCCATTTTTCTAAGGGAAGCCGGTAGGAATCGAGTTCTATGGCACCTTCGCCACTGCCGTACGTATTGGGCATAGTTGTCCAGGTCATGTTTTTTTCCGTGCCTGATACGTTTATAACACGGTCATGGTATGGTACGGTGTAGTGAGCAGACTCATCAAACCTCTAATCGAGTTTTCTCTAAAAACAGGCATTTCAATTGTTTATCATAAAACTCTTCACACTTCTCGTAAACAATTCGCTGTTACCGACAGCTCTCTGAAATAACAAAATAATAATTAATAATAATGACTGTTGTTTATTCATTAGTTTTCGAATTAAAATCCATAAATTTTAAGCTAGGCAGGTAATTCACAAACAAACACAAATTAATTGGTATTTGCTCGTTGATTATAATTTAAGGCTGTGGCTTTAGCGGTGACAGCGATTTTGCAAGCGTTTTTAAATCTGTCAATCACGGGACATCTTTCTCTGGGTCAATTAATATTTTTTTTTAATTTATTTAATAAATATTTTTCAATAAGAAATTAAAATAAAAATAAAAAAATTATTGTGTGTTGGTGTGTAAATTGATTTGAATGTTTTTTTTTAATTATTTTCTTTTAGAGGTTTCGCTCGATATTTATAGAAGGATCTCGCTTACACTTATTAACAACTAGCTGTTGCCGACCTTTGTCTTCGTGAAATTATTATAAAACTATTACTTCCCTATTTGAATTGGATTTTGTTATCAATTGCTGGTTTTTTTTTTTTTGCACGGAACCCTAATGCTTTTTCTGAAATAAAAGTAAGCTAATTACTCCTTATAGTATAAGCTATCTACCCGTCAAAGTCGGTTCAACCGTTTCGGAGATTAGCTGGAACAAACAAACAGTTGGACAGACAATAATAATAAAACAAAAAAATATTGTTTTGATAGAAGATGATGAAGTTTTGATAGAGTTATTTCCTCTGGTCACACAGGACCCATAGTATAGTTTCTTTAAAAATTGTCAACAAACTCCTAGAAATTAAATCAGCCTCCTGCTGATTTTTCCTACAATTTTTGTCCTATGTGTATGATTATGTTTTTGCTTGATAGAGGAAGCTCTCGATTTGAACCCATATAAATATAAATCCATGTTTTACCGAGAATTCAAGTCTTTGACATTGTTCATCTGAGTGTGTGTTTAGGACAAGACCGTTTCTCCTACAAAGATGGTACAACCCTTGATCATTGTGCTTGCCGACTGCAATATTTTTGCGTTCATATTTTTACTTGTGTTTCTACCAGTTGATCTTTAATGTTGTATAAGGGTGTAAACGGACCCTTCACCAAGCATTCTGAACTAAGTAACTCTACGCAAAAATTATTGCTTGTATACGTTTTTTTTTTGGGGTGAAAAGTCACATTTTATGGCTAAAACACTGTGCTAATGGAAGCATTGAATAGTGTAGGAATTAGGATTTCGTGCAAGTATTTTAAAGTAAAGTTTAAAACATTAAACAATTTTGAGCAAATCAATACAACAAAATTCTTAGGCTTACATATAGACTATAACCTAAACTGGAAGTCACATTTGGAAAGCTTGTGTCTCAAATTAAGTCAGCAGTCCTATGCGTTATATATGCTTGCAAAAACGGTCAGTACCAGTGCGGTCTTAGCATCTTACCATGGTTACGTAGGGTCCTTGTTGAGATATGGCATTATGTTTTGGGGCTATTCTACAGAAAAAGAGGCTGTATTTAAAATGCAAAAGAGATGTATCCGCGCAATATGTAGTTTAAAACCAACAGATAGTTGTAAGCCCTTTTTTCAAAGCCTAAAAATATTAACACTACCATGTTTATATATATTGGAAGTCGTAGTCTTTGTAAAACGCAACTTGCATTATTTCAAAAATTATAGAAGTCAACGGAACAATAGAAAAATATATTTCCCTGACAGCAGTAGAACTACTTTGTTTAGCAATAGTATTTTTTGGATGGCACCTCGACTTTATAACCATTTACCAAAATGTATAATAGATTTAAAAAGTGTGGACATATTTAAATGTACCTAATGTTAAAAAAATGTTATTGGTAAAATCTTATTATAGTGTTAATGAATATTTGTGTGACAAACCCTAAATAATGTTTATTACTTAAGTTTGAATTAAATTGCGTATTTCACAATGATTAATTAATGACATTTTAGCATAATAGATTAACTTTGACATTATTACTTTGACATTATTTACTTTGACTTTAATTGACAAATTTAATAGACATGTAATTTTGAACTTTAATGTATTTAAATTTTTAATTTAGGGACAAACCACGTTCCGAACTAAATGTTGCATGCCTAGTGCAGAATATGGTGACACTAACAACTTTCCTGTTTTTCAAAAACCCACCTGTATAACTACCCATATTTGCAATAAATGAATTTGAATTTGAATTTGAATTTGAATTAATCGTTAATCGTTAGTCACCTGTACCTCCAAAACCGCTTTCCGCTTTCGCCTTCACTAAACTCCCAACCTAATCTTAATTCTCCCTTGTATAATTTCCTAGGTATTACCAACTTTATCCTTATAAGCCTATCGTTTGCTATCGAGTCCCTTGCGTCTTCTGTCTCGTCTAAAGTCGTGCTGTCTCTTTCTTTCTTGAAGTTTTGAGGTATGTAGGTCAGAAGTATTGGGTGAACTTTGTAGGAATGTGAATTAGAATGTTTGAAAATGGATGGTGCAGTTATTTGAAAGTCAGGACCTGTTTCTTAAAAAATTTAAATATTTTATTTCACATAGGCCTAGATGGGCACTTATAAAACGTCGAAAAAAAGGTGCACGGTTCGGGTTGGTCGTTTTCTATGGAGAAGAACCGGCAAGAAACTCCATGGTTACTCTTTTCAAATTATTTTTATTATTACAATATTATCATGGCTACAGGATTAGTACTTGAGTATCGGGGGACAGCGTAGGCCCTACAATAAGTCGTTGCTTACAACGTTCTCTACACATACAACTTCCGTATTACCAACCGATTTCTAAAAAGGGGACACATCTTGCTACATAGTTCTCACATAATGTACAATCTCAACACGAATGATGTAACCAAGGTTTTGTAAAAATATTCTGATTTAAAAGAGTGTCTGTTGAGTTTCTTACTCGTTCTTCTCCAACTATGTTGGTCAGCTTCCAGTCTAACCGGATGCGCTGAATACCATTATTTAACATGGAGCGACTGCCTATCTGACCTCCACAACTCAGTTAGTACTGGGTAATACGATACACCTTGATAAGACTGGTTGTCAGACTTTCGGGTCATGGACTACCTATAGCGACTTGCAGAGGTCTACAAGTGACAGACAATAACGTTCTTATGATAATAGTGAATGGGCAACTACAGTACTTTCATAGTTCTTATGCCTTGTGACTGTAGCTACATTTCATTCTTGTCTTTGTAACTGGCCTACTTGAAATAAATGCTTTGATTTTGATTTTGAGAGGTTCTCAATTCGTTTGTTTTTATAATGTTAGTCATAACTCCGTGATTACTAGTTCGATTTACGTGATTCTTTTTTCATTTGGTAGAAAAAGTTTGCAAGTTGGTCCCATATAAATTTTATTAATATTGCTTCGGTAGTTATTGAGGTATCTAAATATATAAAAGCGAAAGGTCACTCACTAACTCATCACAAAATATCGAAAATCGCTTGACGAATAAAGATGAAATTAGGGAATAGATGTAGTATATAGGTAGGCAGTAGGTAGACAGTAGGTAGGCAGTAGGTAGGCAGAAGGTAGGCAGTAGGTAGGTAGAAAAAGCTGCATTGTAACGCAGGCCGGGTACAGCTAGTTTTCCATAATATCTGAATCGGATGATCTGCTAATAACTTTTAGTAACAATGGAAAATAAACACTCGACAAGACTTTGTTACCATCTTACCACAACAAAAAAGGCTTACATATTGTGCAAAAGAAAACGTTATTTTTACCAATATAATTTTATCATCATCTGCAAGCCATGTATGACCAAATGTATGAACGTGAACGAGGCAAACGGAGTATGGATCAGTCCATTCGTTCCGCAGTTTCTGCTGACTTCCATTCAAAAATGCTTGAATTTATTTCTACGAATCTGTATGATGATCTGGTATATACGATTAGACTGGCAGCAGACCCCAACTTAGCTAGAAAAATGCTAAGCAGTGTAATGCTTAACTTCATCTGCCTAGCCTATTTCCAACTATGTTGGTCAGCTTCCAGTCTAACCGGATGCGCTGAATACCATTATTTAACATGGAGCGACTGCCTATCTGACCTCCACAACTCAGTTAGTACTGGGTAATACGATACACCTTGATAAGACTGGTTGTCAGACTTTCGGGTCATGGACTACCTATAGCGACTCGCAGAGGTCTACAAATGTCAGACAATAACGTTCTTATGATAATAGATGGCGCCACGTGTTTTCAAGCCTAAACCATTGGACCGATCATCCCGAAATTTTGCATATGCATTGTCAGGTGTACAGAAATGGACATAGAGTACGTTTCATCCCGAAAAAAAGTACTGTTCCCGAGGAAAACAACAATAACGTTCTTCACGTTTTTTTCGAATCAAGATTGAATTATATTATTGCAAGCAGAGTACATTTCGAATTGATTGTCAAATTCAAAATTAACGCCAGCAAAGCCGCAGCTAAAATCTAGTCAAATATAAACTTGAACAAACAATCGTCTTTTATTACTCTCATGCCGAAATATAATAAAAAACTTTAAACATCAATTTGTGGATGTTTGGTAACACTTTCTAATCTTATTACATCCCAAAAACCTATAAAAACTTGCCAATGCCCCATACATTTATAATGCGAAAATGTATGGAAACGGGAAAAACATTTCACAAAACCGGGATAGGTACTCAAATATACACCGTATCTTTTGACAAAGAAGGTGTAGTTTTCAATGTCAACAGAATCTGAATTGGTCTTGAAAGTTCTGTGTCAAATATAAACCTTATATGTCTCAAGTTAAGGCGTATTATCCAATGACTTCAAGGTCACGTTCAGTCTGCGGAACGTTCATTGAGAAGTTATGTAATAATCAACGTTCACAGCTTTCAGAGTAATTTTAACCTTAAAGTGCCTGTTTAAGGTGTATTTTCCATTAAAGTTAATTCCACTTTCAGTTTTCAAAATTACCATCAGTTATCAAATACCTTATGGGTGTGTCTTTAAAGTCTGTTTTCCTTTGTTTTGTGTTTCTCCTCATGTTTGCAAGGGAATCGTCAAAGTAAGAACACATCGTAAGTAGGTGATACTTACAATTCAATGCAAGTCGAGAGGGTTACTTAGGGATTACCTATTGCGGTTTAGGAGTAACCTAAATAAGTAAATATTGAGAAAGTTATTAAAAAAAACATTAATTTTCTTTGACTCATACAGGACAAACAACAAAACTAAAAAAATTAAAACAAGAAATGGGAAGGGAAGGTTTTGTCCCGTCTGCCCCCACCAGTCTGTCCCCACTGGTGCTACTTGAAACTATTTGTCGCATCTACCACCATTGGTGGTGTTTGTTGTGTACCATCTCTATTTCTGTGAATTTTTCTGTGTATTTTCGTAGCACTCTTGCTACGGCGTAGCGCTTTGCTACGGCGTAGCAAACGATCTGCTTGGATGTTCCTCAATTCCTCATCTCTTGTGATTATAAAGTATTGCTTTTGAGATATTTTAGAGAGCATATACAGCTTTCATTGCAATAAGATTATATCTAAATATCGTGCTAATACTATTTCAACACTAGACAAAGCGGAGAGAATTGAAAATCGAACGTGCAACAACATTGCAGTACATTTACGTGTGATGTGTGTTAGAAGAAGAGACTTTACTTCTATGATTCTTTCTTTATCATGTGGTGAGGGCCTAACCTGGTTTTAGAGTTTTAATCCGCCGTCGAGAAACATCTCTCAGGCATGCTGGTTTCCTCACGATGTTTTCCGTCACCGAAGCAAGTGGTAATTATACATCATCATCATCATCAGCCTAGCCTTTTCCCAACTATGTTGGGGTCGGCTTCCAGTCTAACCGGATGCAGCTGAATACCAGTATTTTACATGGAGCGACTGCCTATCTGACCTCCACAACCCAGTTAGTACTGGGTAATACGATACCCCTTGGTAAGACTGGTTGTCAGACTTTTTGGGCCGCTGACTTCCTAACGACTATCAAAGATCTACAAATGATACCCAACGGTTAATTTTATATTTAATCTTTTAACAAGTGATAATTATACAATACGCACATGAATCCGAAAAATCAGAGGTTTGTGTCTTGGGTTCGAACTTCAGACCTAAAACTTGTCAGTTCGATGGTCACACCACTAGGCTATCACTGCTGCAGGCCGTGTCGACGGCGCGTTCGTGTTCCACGCGCGCTTCAAAGAGATGTCAGCAACCGAGTAGGGGTCCGCATGGGCCGATGCCTGCCAGAGCTGCGGGACTGTTCGAAAGAGACACCGTGGCCCTGGAACACAAAGGGCAAAGAAGGAACATGGATGGGTTTTAGTCAGTACAAGTCTGACACTCCTTTCCGCTCCTTAAATGTCGTGCTTATACTATTTCAACACTAGTCAAAGCGCATAGAGTTGATAATCCAACGTGCAATAACGTTTAGGCAGTATATTTACGTGCGATCTATGTTAGTGTAAGAGACTTTACGTCCATGATAAAATCCCATTATTTAGTCACTCTTTACACATCTAAAAACATACATCCATCATTCCATCTAAATATACACCACATATCTACACTATGCATGTCAGTATGTTTGCTTAGTCAGCGATACATCACCGTCAAGACGTAGCACTGCCCTAAATTAACCTAACTGACCTACATTCAAATATACACACACACACACACACACGAGCAGAGGTACTAGGTAAACATAACATCACGCCTGTAATCCCCAAAGGGTAAGGCAGAGGTGTACAGTCACGAGCACCAATATGTATAAGCATAAGCATAATCAGCCTATTAATGTTCCCACTGCTGGGACGCCGACCTCATCTCAAAGAGAGGGATTGGGCTATAATCCACTACACGGGCCCAGTGCGGGTTTGTAGATGTCACATGTCTTCGAATTTATGGTTCTAGGACATGCCGGTTTCCTCACGATGTTTTCCTTCAACGTTTTGTGCGCATTACTTTGTGTAAGTTATTTCATCACCAATATGTATACATTTTAATAAATTTAAAAGCAACTTTCGCGATAAATAACGATTGTAACTTGCAGTTAGAATCTTTTTCATAAAAATATGAGTTCCAGAATACTATGGTCGTAACAACATGAAATTTTAATCAGAACAGTAGGAGAAGAACACTTTTAAAAGTTGTTGAGTGTTTACATATTGGTGCTTACGACTGTACATAATAGTATATCCACATTTCGCCAGTTATGATTAGTGTCATCTAATTTAGGCGAGCCCATTGCCATCAACTGAGCGCAAATTCAGACTCTGTGACTGCTACAGAGAAATGCTTTAGGAAAAAACCTAACAACACTTTGCCCGACCTGGGAATCGATCCCAGATCAGAAGTCGCACCTGCGACCAATCATCATCTGCCTAGCCTTTTCCCAACTATGTTGGGGTCGGCTTCCAGTCTAACCGGATGCAGCTGAATACCAGTATTTTACATGGAGCGACTACCTATCTGACCTCCACAACCCAGTTAGTACTGGGTAATACGATACCCCTTGGTAAGACTGATTGTCAGACTTTTTGGGCCACTGACTACCTATAACGACTGTCAAAGATCCACAAATGACACCCGGGACCAACGGCTTAACGTGCTTTCCGAGGCACGGAGGAAACTCGGTACCTATGTAATGGGTGGTCACCCATCCACAGACCAACCTAGGCAAGCGCGGCTTAACCTAAAGATCGATCCGGGCGGCTGTTAGTACTTAGCCACGAGCTCCTCCCAATAAGACAGTAATATTAGGCGTTAAAGTATGAAATTCACGTTTTGTTAAATACCATTTTTTTTTTCATGGAAACGTCTGAACCGATTATATATGATGCAACTGCAATAGTTAGAGTGAAAAAAGCTGCGCTGCACTGCGTATCTTAAATTCTCAAAACACAAAAATATCCAGGGCTACGGGACTGTTCGAAAGAGATACCGTGGCCGTAAATGGACGAACTTAATTTACATACTCGGAGTTGCTAGATGTAAGAATTTTTGCATTACCTTGAACAAAACGAATACAAGCTTTGTATTCGTTTTGTTCTATACGTATCTGTAGGTAGATGTTGTCCATTGATACACTGTATTTTTCATCTTTCTCTACAGACAAAGGTAGGCTGGAAGACATTTCTTTAAAAATATTGACATAAGCAGTACGTTTGTGTTATTCTATCTCTATGTATTTGTCTCTAGTTAAACAGCAGTTGTAGTAATGCAGAGTAGCCCTGGAACACAACGGGCAAAGAAGGAACATGGATGGGTTTTAGTCAAAAGAAGTCTGACACTCCCTTACGCTCCACCCAGAGTGGGGGAGGGAGGGGTCATTTGATGATTTCCCATTCGAAAAAAAAATAAAAAGTTGTGAAACCGACGGCACATTGAAACAGATGTTTTTTACACACTACCCAATGAGGTAATATGCAACTACTATTACCTTTTTTAAACTCTAAAAGGTACGTAATTTAACAATTTATACAATAAAAATGGAATTAGGAAAAAATGTATACGTCAAAGTTACAAACATAACAATTTGTGAGAAAAAAATGGCAATTTCATAGATGAAGACCTATTATTAGTATTTTATCATGGCAACTAAGCCAGGCTGTTAATTATAAAAAAAAAACAACTTTAATAATCTTTAAAATAATGTAAGGTTTTAATACAAATCAGTTGAATCTATTAGTAAGTTCGTAATTTCATAATATTATGATTTCTTATTCAGGCCATAGTCACGTCACTGTTAAGGTGTGAAACAATTATATTCGAACTTGTAATATTAGTATGGATAATAACCTCTCTTCAACAACTCAACCTAAAAACTCATTGTAGTTTAATATTATAACTTATTTACATATTTAACACATTTTGACACAAAGTGTCAGTTAACTTCAAGAAGTTTCTGCCGAGTTAAATTGTTATGTGCCAAAGTTTTAACATTTTCATCTTATCTTTTATCATCGGTGGCAACTGTAATAATATTAATGTTAGACGTCACAAGTCAAATAATAACAGCCGCTCGGATCGATCTTCAGGTTAAGCCGCGCTTGCCTAGGTTGGTATGTGGATGGGTGATCGCCCATTACATACCGAGTTTCCTCCGTGCCCCGGAAAGCACGTTAAGCCGTTGGTCCCGGCTGTCATTTGTTGATCTTTGACAGTCATTACAGGTAGTCCAGTGGTCTGAAAATATGACAACCAGTCTTCCTAAGGGGTATCATATTACCCAGTACTAACTGGGTTGTGGAGGTCAGATAGGCAGTCGGTCCATGTAAAACACTGGTATTCAGCTGCATCCGGTTAGACTGGAAGCCGACCCGTACATGGTTGGAAAAAAGCTACGCAGATAATGATTAGCCTGAACTTTTTTTACTATAATGATCACTATTCACGGATGACCAGAATTATCAACAGTAAGTAGTAACACCATATTACTGTTCAGTATTATCAGTATGTTCACGATACTTGCTGTATGTTTGCAATTTCTGCACACGCTCAACTCGTTTTAATCAATGCCAAAAATATGAAGCCATAAAAAATTTGGCATCCACCTAACAGCTGGAGTTCTCGGTGATGTATAACAGTCCCTTGACTCTCATAGAGAGGAGGCCTGATTAAATTGACGGCACGGTTGGCGTAGTGGCTGAGCGATTGACTGCTGCGCTGCGTGTCGCGGGTTCGATCCCCGCACGGAACAAATATTTGTATGGCCTACACGTAGTTGTTCCGGGTCTGGCTGTTTGTGTATGTGAGTTTAAATGTTTGTAAACGCACCCACGATACAGGAGAAATTCCTAGTGTGGGGCAACTTTAAAAAAAAAAAGAAAAATAACTGTAAAAACATGGTTAAAAAACCCACACGCAGATCAGTTATATCTAAATTTCTGTGCTTTCAAGCGTTTTTGCAATACCTGTTATTTGAATTAAAAATAACAGCTCACAACTTAGGACCCATTCATATTAATGATAATATTTATCCGTGGTGCTAGGCAACTGGGCTTATCCCAGTTGTAAACGTCCCTTTGTGCCTATTGACCTTGTTTTGTTCTGTCTCTTGCTGATATGGAGGGAAGTAGAAATTATGTTTTTCCTACTCCTCCGCTATTATTTTCTGATTATTTTCGTTGCGGGATCTAAGACAGTTAAATTGTTTCTCTGGGACTTCGTCAAGCTTCATTTTCTCGGCGCTTTTTGGGGGTCGTCACTGTTGATTCTGGCTTTCAAGAGTTGCAGCGGTTTAGGAAACTTGTCCCGAAAAAAAATACAGGGTGTAAGGGGCAGCCCTCCGCATTCAGCTCCTTATTTTGATGCATATTCCACCGGAATTTTTCTCAGGATTTTTTTTTTCTTTTTTCGATTTTTTAGTTACTATTCCTTTATTTAAATTTAAAATTTTATTCTCTGTACGCAGCACTCCATTTATGTAAATAATACGTCTAAAACCAAAAAACCAACAATGGACGTTGAAATACTCCAACGAACGATGCCTGAAATCAGCTGTTCAGTTCCTGCCTAGTTACAGAGTACATCGAACTCGTCTTCGCGCTTGCCGTTCGCTAAGTGCTTTTTGCCACGGTAACGATACATTGCATATGAGGAAATAAAACAAATAAAATTTATTGGATTCTCATAACATTCCTGAAATAATTTCTTGTACCGGTCATCTTAGTATGATATACTGAATTCACCCCATCTGTTTGTGGAGGGCTGTCCCCTTGTCTCCCGCGGCGGCTGGGACGTGAGGTTCTTTCCCTCTCACGTCCCGCCACCTCCTTCACTAGCATGACTGCTTCACAGAAGGTGGTGACGGCTTCCCATTCCCTCTCGCTCCGGACCATGGCTTGAACCAGGGTCGGACGCGAGAGATCGCCGCCGCCAATCGCCGCTACAAGGACACGGCGGTGCTCCGCCCAAGCGGGGCAGACCTCTACGGTGTGTTCCACCGTGTCCTCCGGACGATCCTCGCAGTGGAAACACCCGGGCGTTTCCTCCCGCCCGATTCGGTGCAGGAACCTCCCGAAACAGAGGGCTGTCCCTTACACCCTGTCTAATATCTAGGTTCCTTGAAGTGCACCGAGCACATAATTTGCTTAGCATCGGTGATACTAAACTGATAATTCAAACTTCTTAATCTATTTAATTTAAGACGCTGCCAATATCACTCCCCAGCGTCTGAGATCCAATCAATGCGAGATTGAAATAGTTTATTAGTCAATTAACTATGAATTGTTCTATAAACCTATTGATTAAGGATATATGTGTCAGTGGGGGTATTCTGAGTATGTCTGATTTAATTGATTCCTCGAGGGAGCGGGGTGAGATGGATCTTGCAATGTGGTTAATGTCTTGAGAAGGGGTTTGATGGATGGATAAATAGAAACCTATCAGTAGCGAAGGGTCAATTGTGCCGCCCAGGCACTTCTATCTTAAATCTTAATCGATAGCGCACATAATCTTGCCTCGAAAAGATTGAGCTTTTTATTTTATGTAATAATTGTATGAATGCATTTGGAAATACAAACAGATTTTTTTTTTTTTGTCCATGCACGTAAACTTTGGCATTTATAATATTATTAAGTAGGATCTGTTGGTTTAAACAAAAGTGCAATACCTTTTTTTCTTTGTATGGGAAATTATCAAATGACCCCGCCCCCCCCCCCCCACTCTGGGTGAAACGGAAGGCAGTGTCAGACTTGTACTGACTAAAACCCATCCATGTTCCTTCTTTGCCCTTTGTGTTCCAGGGCCACGGTATCTCTTTCGAACAGTCCCGCAGCCCTGGCAGGCATCGGCCCATGCGGACCCCTACTTGGTTCCTGACATCTCTTTGAGGCGCGCGTGGAACACGAACGCACCGTCGACACGGCCTATCGTCAAAAACGGCCGGACGGCGAGCTAGCCCATAACTCGCCGTCCACAGGCACGCGCCTACGGTGGCCGGGAGCCACCACGTGACCCCAGACGCCCAGGGCGTCTCCCGCGGCGGCTGGGACATGAGGTTCTTTCCCTCTCACGTCCCGTCAAAGTGCAATACTTCAAGCAACGAAAAATTCTTCGCATGTAAGGGTCATGAAAATAATTATGATTTTGGAACTATAAGGATTCATTGTTTTTAGCATTCTTCCAAGGTTTAGATGAAAATTAAATTGACCCTGAAATGATAGAGAAGTCGGAAAGCAACGTGTCTATGCAACTACTTTATAGAATGTACTAAAGTTGAACACGTGCCGTGCGGCCTTGAGCAGACGACGAAATTCTGCAACGCTGGATTTTTCAGAGATATCGGTCTTGTAGGTAGGTTTTCAGTGGAATTTCCGGCGAACAGAGGCATGCTTCATGAATGTGTACTGTAACAGTTGGACCTTCCTATACCTGTAAGGATAGTGATGATGAGTTAATAAATAAATTCACTTAGGCCATCTCATAATTTTGTTTCTATCTAGATAGATAAATGAATGCCTAAACAAAAGTATGCTGTTGAATTTTTAAACTCTTTAAGTACTGAGCCGAACGTTGTTAATGCTACAACGCGCTTTGAGGAGTCAATTGATCCGGGCGTTGAAAACGGGCATTACCTGGAAAGTTATTTTATAACCTAAAGAAACAGCGGTGGCCCTCATCCCACTTTCAAAAAAGGAATACACCCTGTATTCCTTTTTTGATAGTGGGATGAGGGACGTAGCCAGAGTGCTACGAAAATGCACAGATTGAACGCCTTCTTACACAGGGGAAGCCAGGATTAATTACAGCAATGTGCGAACTATAAAAAAAACTACAAAAAAAAAAAAAAAAAAAAATGGCAAATTAAAAATTGCCTATGGCATTAAGTCCGCCTTTGTACAGTTTTTACTTGTGCATAAAGCTTTAATAAATAAATAAATAATAAACTATACTCTAACTTAAGACATATTATACAAAAGTATTTGATACTTTTACGAAACGAATAAGAGAAGTACTCCGTAATGGAGAGCCCTCCACAAACTGATGGGGTGAATTCAGTATATCATACTAAGATGACCGGTACAAGAAATTATTTCAGGAATGTTATGGGAATCCAATAATTTTGATTTGTTTTTTTCCTCATACGCAATATATCGTTACCGTTGCAAAACGCACGTAGCGAACGGCAAGCGCGACGACGACTTCGATGAACTCTGTAGTTGTGCAAGAAGTGAACAGCTGATTTCACGCGTCGTTTCTTAGACTATTTCAACATCCATTATTGGATTTTTGATTTTATCCGTATTATTTACATAACTGGACTTCTGCGTTCAGGGAATGTAATTTTACATTGAAATAAAGGAATAACAACTGAAAAAGAAAATTATAAAAATATTTTTTTTGCAAGGAGCAAAATTCCGGTGGAATATGATTCAAAATAAGGAGCTGAATGCACCCTATCAGTTTGTGGAGGGCTGTCCCTTACACCCTGTATACTCTAATATTATCATTGTGTTGAAATACTAGCGGTTCACCAATACTTTGTTCGGGTCAGGGCGATATGACAAAACATTGACATTTCTGTGGTATATCTTAGTTAATTACTAATGAATTATACAAATAAATCTTATGGAATAAATGATCTAGATGACTATAAAAATAGATTCAAATTCCAATGGTAGTTCAAAAATATCTTAACAGTGATAGAACAAAAATCGACGATACATATCATTCTTCTTCGTCTTAGCGAATGGATTTCAAAAAGTACAAATGTGTTTAGCCCAAAACTCTGTCAAGCGAATTCCGCTCACTGATGCGATAAATAGATCATCAAGTACGCAGGTAACAGGGCATGTGGTGCAAGATGAAAGGTGGGCCAATGTCTGTGTGGTGACGCCACATACGCACTTGACATCTGAGCCGTTGACGGCAAATAAGTTCTGACATTAATATAGAAGGAGAGGTTCCCACAGTAACATCTCTCCCTACACAACAAATACGCAAAACATTTTCAATATAAAAGAGATACGTCTGAATTTCAATTTCCAGTTCAAAAGAAACTAACTACATTATCCTAACTTGTAAGTAACATAAGTTTAAGTTAACCGTGCGAGCGTGTACGGTAAACATTGTTTGAACTCTTCACAAAGGAGAAAGTTTTGTGGGACTCAACTATACATAGTCACAGTACAAGATTGAGTAGAAGTTCGACAGTTAAAGGTATAATTTTTTTTTTTTTTTTTCATAATATGAAAGACCAGCTTCGCCCGCGGGGAGCCCACAGATTCGCCCGCGCGAAGTTCAATAAATGTCCCAGGTGATCAAATTACCGGGATAAATAGTATCCTATGTATTAATCCAGGGTATAAATTATCTGTGTGCAAAATTTCATCTAAATCCGTTCAGTAGCTTTTGCGTGAAAGAGTAACAAACATCCATCCATCTATCATCACATACTTTCCATTTTTTATTTAGGATAGAAAGTAAGAAATAGGATTTATAATAAAGTAGGATAGGATAGGACGTAGGATATAGGAAAGTAGGATAGTAAGTAGGAAGTAGAATAGGATAGGAAAATAGGAAGCAGGAATTAGGATAATAACACATTTTTGGACATCATTATCACTAGTGAATCATTAGTGCGTCTTTAGTGAATCTCCACCTGAGAAGTTTTCCTTGCTGCGACCAACCTGGGTCCAGAGACTGTTTAAAGACTTCCAGGTCAGCTATGGCAACTGATGTCCAGGTGGGAGATTTTCAGTAGATTTAACGAATGGGTTAGCCAAGGATGTACTACTAATATTATTTATTTATTTATTTAAACTTCATGTACAATAGTGATACATAGGCGGACTATTGAGAGCGGACGGTGTACATGACGGTGTCTATCTAGTTTTGAACAAAATAAAGTGGAACTTTGGTTCAAAACTGTTTAGTGGTATTACGCCACGGGGTATGCAGAGTACGCCGTACGAAAATACGCCTGTGGGAAAACGCGACGAATTTGAAGTGAAATACGAGTTTCATTTCGGCAGTTGCGGTTTTGAGCAGTACGGAATTAGAACTTATGTGTTCTCTCTTAGGATTGAATTGGGATTGTTAGATGGTTATGCAACTGGGGATATAGTACTCATTATTTTATTTCTCCAGTTAAACCAGTGGTAGTTTAGTAGTACATACGAAAAATAACTTATTTAGCCACCTTTATTCTTACCTTGACTACCTCGGTGGTCTAGTGGTCACAAGCGCGACTTCACAGCGTGAGGTCCTAGGTTCGATTCCCAGGTCGGGCAAAGTGTTATTGGTTTTTTTCCATAAGGAATTTCTCAGTAGCAGCTACGGAGTCTTTTTTCGTTTGGGAAATCATCAAATGACCCCCCCACTCTGAGCGGAGCGGAAGGGAGTGTCAGACTTGTACTGACTAAAACCCATCCATGTTCCTTCTTTGCCCTTTGTGTTCCAGGGCCACGGTATCTCTTTCGAACAGTCCCGCAGCCCTGGCAGGCATCGGCCCTTGCGGACCCCTACTTATTTGCTGACATCTCTTTGAGGCGCACGTGGAACACGAACGCGCCGGTGAAAATAGACTTGCGTATTAAATGGGAATTAAACATAACTAGCGAAATATGGGTGTACTATTAGGTACACCTTTGCCTAACCCTTCGGAGATTACAGGCGAGATGTTATGATATGATACATTATTCTGTCTTTCAAGGACACGAGTCATTTAAGCTCTGTGTCTGCGATGGCAATTCTGATGGTAGTACGGCAAATGTCTAAAGACGGCGGTGATCAGTGACTACTTATCATCAGGTGATCCAATCTGTCTGCTGTAATTACAATACCAATCTAAACTGTCCCACTGCTGAATAAAGGCCTCACTCCAGTCTTTACAATCCTTAGAGGCATTTGCCATTGAAAACAAAAAAACCTAGCTGCCTGTTCTACTAACATCCAACAAAAAAAACTATGTAGTTCTTCTATTGTTTATTCTTTTGTAGCGGAATATCATCCTCACAGTAACAATGTAGTATGTAGGGTACATTGACAATATTGTGCCCAAACTAAGTTTCTAAATGTACCCACTATGCATTGATTTTTGTTACAAATTTTATATAAAATGGACCGCCTTTTTTTAAATACATTCATTCCATATTCCATATTTCAACCATCACCACGAGTCTCATTTTCATACCTTGCGTACCCACTATGCATTGATTTTTATACAAAATTTGTAACAAAAATCAATGCATAGTGGGTACATTTAGAAACTTAGTTTGGGCACAATATTGTCAATGTACCCTACATACTACATTGTTACTGTGAGGATGATATTCCGCTACACTTTTAACTCGATTGTGAATCAAAGCTGAATTTCTCTTCTACCACAAGCTTTCACGTTGTTCGCGTGCCATAACTCCTCCCACCAAACATTTGCCTACCACCTACACTTCTGCCGACCCCCTTTCAATATATCCATGACGACAATACACTCTTGTATGCTCACAAAACAAAACGTTAGCTATTGACAGAGAATTCGACCCACTTTCGGACAAAGCCTGGCGATTGCTAGCCTATACGCTTTAATGGAGGAATTTGTAAATACTAGACTGTTTTGTTACGGTAGCTTTCAAGCTGAATAAATATTTGGCTAATTATGCCATTGTAAATTTGGCATCCACCAAACAGCTGGAGTTTTCGGTGGTGTATAACAGTCCCTTGCCTCTCATAGAGAGGAGGCCTGATTAAATTGACGGCACGGTTGGCGCAGTGGCTGAGCGATTGACTGCTGCGCTTCGTGTCACTGGTTCGATTCCCACACGGAACAAATATTTGTATGGCCTACACGTAGTTGTTCCGGGTCTGGCTGTTTGTGTATGTGAGCTTAAATGTTTGTAAACGCACCCACGATACAGGAGAAATTCCTAGTGTGAGGCAAGGTCTTTAAAAAAAAATATTTAATCATTCTCCTGCCTTTATTCTAATTCATTTGTGGTCGGCGCAGCATGTCTTCTTCTTCCATACTTCTCTATTACTCGTAATCTCAGCAGACACCTCCTTTCTAGCCATATCATCCTTCACAGAGTCCATCTATCGTTTCTTTGGTCTTCCTCTACTCTTATAGCCATCTACATTCATACTCAATATTTTCCTTATTCCTCCGCATCACATGTCCATACAACGATAACCGATTAGCAAGTAACTTTTCAGTCACCAGCGCAACTTTTAGACTAATTATGCCATATGCATAAGCATAATGAATTTGTAAAGTTACCACTACTGAGTCACAGGCCTCCTGTCTATTATCTAAGAGAGAGGGTGGTCATAGTCTACCATGGAGGTCCATTGCGGGTTCCAAGTCATATATGCGTTTGAAGTTTTGGTTCTAGGAGTTTCTTTGAGATGATTCTCGTTATGAGAGAAAGAAGAAGAAAGAAAATACATTTATTTGGCACGTACCAGAAGTGTACACAATATAAAACAAAAATAATAAAAGAAAATTCTAAGCAAAAAATGTAACACTGTGTGCCTCACGGTTGCGCCGGGCAACTAGTCCTCGACGCTGGTTTTCAACTGGACCTGGATAAGTGAGGTTACGGATGTGAAAAACAGTTTTTAATGTGTTAATGGTGGTGGTAAATAGGTACTTAAATATGTAGAAAATCATCTGTGTACAAAAACCATTAAAAAATAAACATACAATAAATTTTTAGTAAAATAAACTAGCTCATAAAGCTGCCAAACTAAAATGGGACTAGGCAGGCGACGTCTGCCGGATACCGTTGCAAAGCTGTGGGTGTGGGCCTGTAAGTCGCAAAGCTGGAGCCCGGAGAACGGCGGCGTCGCGGCAGCCCGAGGAGAAGATGGCGGGACGCCTTTGATAACTTTCTCGTTAATTATCTAGAAGAGGCGTAGCATCGAGAAAAGTGAATGGAATTGAAAACAATTACAGATGATTACTTGAAAAGTTTGAAATTAATAATCTTGCTTCTATTATGATACTACCGACTTCCTCAAATCAGCAACCTGCTTTCATTTCTACATATTTATAAAACAGCAAAGCTACCACGCAGAAAATAATACCAACCGCGATTTAAAATTGAAAGACTCACCCATCGAATCAGATGTTTCCCATCGGAGGTAGTAAAACTCAATGAGGGATGAAACAAGAAAGGGAAAAGAATACTAAAAGCATTTGGAAAAACGTATATTTCTTTGTAATGGGACTGTTTTGGCGTAATATGGGAGCGAAGAAAGTTTATCGAAATGGTTCCGTGCTATTCTTTACAGTTCGCTTGGAACCTCACTCAAGTGAGCGCACACAATTCGAAAGCGAACTCATTTGTTTTTAAAAGTAAATCATCGCGGATTTACAACGAGACACCGTTTGAATTTCGAACGTGATGTTTATAAAGAGTATCTAAATATAAGTGAAAGTTGTACTTTTAGGTGGACGGTGAGTAACGAGCTAGCTCGCCGTCCGGCCGTCTTATGACGACAGGCCATGTCGATGGCACGTTCGTGTTCCACGTGCGCCTCAAAGAGATGTCAGCAAATAAGTAGGGGTCTGCAAGGGCCGATGCCTGCCAGGGCAGCGGGACTGTTCGAAAGAGATACCGCGGCCCTGGAACACAAAGGGCAAAGAAGGAACATGGGTGGGTTTTAGTCGGTAGGAGTCTGACACTCCCCTCTGCTCCGGCCAGAGGGGGGGGGGGGGGTCATTTGAAGATTTCCCATACAAAAAAAAAAATGTTTAAACAATAAAACTGCTTGTACAAGACAGCTTGACAGATTTAAGAGCAACGTGGACGTAATATAACATCACGGTCAGCAAAGATGTACCATAAGTACATCCATATTTCGCCAGTTATATTTAACTGCCACATAATAGGGCTCGAGGAGCCCGTGGCTGAATAAAATCAGCCGCACTGGTTGATCTTTAAGGTTAAGCCGCGCTTGCCAAGGTCAATCTGTGGATGGGTGACCATCATATGCGCGTTAAGCCATTGGTCCCGGCTGTCATTTGTAGATCTTTGACAGTCGTTACACGTAGTAGTGGCCCGAAAGTCGGACAACTAGCCTCACCAAGAGGTACAGAATTACCCAGTACTAACTGGGTTGTGGACGTCAGATAGGCAGTCGCTCCATGTAAAATATTGGTTTTCAGCATTATCCGAGAAGACTGGAAGCCGACTTGAATAATGTTGGGAAAAGGCTAGGCAAATGATGTAATAAAGGGTGAGCCTTTTGCCATCAACCAGAACCAAACTCCAGGCTGTTACTAAGAAATTCCTGATGGCTAAAATCTAGGACCGAACCCAGCACCTCATGCTCAGCAGTACATCTTGCGTCTACTAGACCAAAGAGGCAATAACGCAATCTTTTTGGGGGGCTTTTTTTATAAAGAGTGTAAATAGACCCTTAACATAGCTGAAAGACACGGGTTCTCTCCGTCATTGCAATATTTTTTTGGTTCTAGACCATGCCTGGGAAATTTCTAGTTACGGAAATATTGTGGTCCAAAGTTCCAACTTTTTCACAAGGTTTATAAAAAATACACGTTTTTAATGTAAGAACTTTACTTGAAACACTTCCGCGACCTCCCTACTATTCAACCCATCCATCAGCATAATGCTTTGAGTGTTTTCCATCTAGTCCCACCTTACAACGTGATTTTTCACCCCAAAAAAAAAAGTCGATTCCCAGCAATAATTTTTGCGTAAAGTTACTTAGTTTGATGTACACATTGCTTGGTTGACGGCTATGTGAAGGGTCTGTTTACACCCAGTATGCATCCAAGCACCTCACATCTGTTTTTCGACAACAAAATGCAATTTGGAACAACCTGTAAGCAACTATCTGTTGTTTATCGTCCCTCTATGAATGTCAAGCAGACGAGGGACACAATGACCCGCACATGACCCGCGCTTGGGACCCGCAATTTGTCAATGTCTGGAGACACGTTGAAGTGACCCGCTGGGAGATTGCTCTTGGACGACAATACTTTTTATTAACAATCTATATTTTAAGTTGAGAATTAAGTATAAAGGATGATTTCCACCAAACTCGCATCGCATCGGATCGGAAAGGATACGAACGGAAGCGGCGACAGCCGATATCGACTCATACGATCGGCTCCGTACCGTCGCTTGCTAACGTCAGTTTTCATCAGTTTTTGCGCCTAGTCAAATAGTTTTATTCGTACCGTGTTGACGTGTTCTAATTTCGATCGGATACGACGACAGGCAAACGGAGCCGACCGCGCGTCGCAGCATACTTTTAGCTACGATCGCGTATCGCGGAAGACGCCTGCGGTCAAGCAGCTGTACGCGGCTTGGTAATATAGATTTTAAATACTGTGTACACGATTTAATATCGTTTAAAGATTGTAAAATCCGTTCCGTTTCGATGCGGTGCGAGCCGTTTGGTGATCCATCCTTAAAGATACTTAAAACCTGAGGTTCTAAAAAAAGTGGTATTCAGTTTCGAAGTGTTTGTGGTAGTTGCCGTGGTGGTAGTGAACTACCATCCTACGCGTTGATACTGGGCAGTGGATCGCTGTCCAGAGCAGCCCCTTCAGCGGGCACCAAGTGAGTTATTTATAGTTAGCGATTCTCGTTTCGCATTTCCACAATAACTTTCAACCGGAGTGACATTACATTTTGGCTTATGTGAGCCCCATTCATTTTTTATAAATAACATAACATCACGCCTGTAATCCCCGAAGGGTTAGGCAGAGGCTTGCCTAACAGTTTACCCACATTTCGACAGGACAGCCCTCCACAAACTGATGGGGTGAATTCAGTATATCATACTAAGATGATCGGTACAAGAAATTATTTCAGTGAACCGCGGGTGACACCGCGGGCGCCGCAACTAATTTCTTCATATGCAATGTATCGTTACCGTGGAAAAACGTACGTAGCGAACGGCAAGCGCGACGATGAGTTCGATGAACTCTGTAGCTAGGCCGAAAGTGAACAGCTGATTTCATGCGTTGTTCGTCAAAATATTTTAACATCCATTGTTGGATTTTTGATTTTAGCCGTATTATTTACATAAATGGAGTGCTGCGTACAGGGAACTTAATTTTATTGATATAAAGGAATAATAGATGAAAAAAAAAAATCGGAGAAAAATTCTGGTGGAATACTATTCAAAATAAGGAGCTAAATACACCCTGTCAGTTTGTGTATGTACTTTAATAAACCTATCCTACCATTTTTATACGGCTTTCTTTATTGTTCTGCTTAGGTTAGGCCCACAAAAAAGTCTTAAAAAAACTCCGTATCGCAACTTAAACAAGACGTAATCATAACAAATAACTGCAAAACAAAACACTGCCTCTCCCTCCCTGAACAAAGTTATGAAGTTTATGATACAGGCACTCCCCATCGAGGGTGGGGCCCCATTATCATTCCTTACCATTCCGTCAAGGTGGGGACAATATTGGCAGAATTGAGGAAGGAAATACTGTTCTATGGGTATTTTTTCTTAATAATGTTTTAGGCCACAAATTGAACGCATCTAAACGGCATTAAAGAACTGTCAGTTTCATATGACACTGACAGCTGTCATTGGTCATTGTTAACACTCCATTGTAAATATTTCCCCGATTTTTTTTCTTTTCCTTTTTTATCTCTGATTTTCCGGTTTCATGTGTGTAATTATCACTTGTTTCATTGGAGGAAAACATCATGAGGAAACCAGCATGCCTGAGAGATATTTCTCGACGGCATGTAAAGCCAAGTCAGAGGCCTATAGGCGGCATAATTGACGGCACGATTGTCGCAGTCGCTGAGCGATTGACTGCTGCGCTTCGTGTCGCGGGTTCGATTCCCGCACGGAGCAAATATTTGTATGGCCTACAGGTATTTGTTCCGGGTCTGGCTGTTTGTGTTACATGTGAGCTTAAATGTTTGTAAACGCACCCACGATACAGGAGAAATTCCTAGAGTGCGACAAAGCTTCCTAAAAAAAAAAGTTAAGTTAATTAAAAACTCTAACATCAGGTTAAGCACTAACCACACGATAAAAAAGAAGAATAAACAAATATTTGCTATAGAGTGACCGTTTGAGGTGCTCGTGGCTAAATAATAACAACCGCTCGGGTCGTTCTTTCGGTTATGCCGTGCTTGTCTAGGTTGGTCTGTGGATGGGTGACCGCCCATTACATACCGAGTTTCCTCCGTGCCTCGGAAAGCACGTTAAGCCGTTGGTCCCGGTTGTTATTTGTAGATCTTTGAAAGTCGTTAGGCAGTCAATGGCCCAAAAAGTCTGACAACCAGTTTTAACAAGGGGTATCGTATTACCCAGTACTAACTGGGTTGAGAGGGGAGAGAGGCAGTCGCTCCATGTGAAATACTGGTATTCAGCTGCATCCGGTTAGACTGTAAGCCGACCCCAACATAGTTGGGAAAAGGCTAGGCAGATGAGTGACCGTTGTCATTGGTCATTCAAAAACAATACTTCGAAATTCGAACGGTGTCTCGTTGTGAATCCGCGATGATTTACTTTTAAAATTCGAATTGTGTGCGCTCACTTGAGTGAGGGGAACTAGTGTACTTTACAGAATAGCACTTCTAACAGGTTTTAGTTGAAGAAGTGGTTAGTTTATTACTACAAAACACAGTATTTCTTTCATTTTGCTTTATAAACCCCGTGAATTAACAATATAATTAATCTTCATTCCTTCTCACCTCAATGGTTAAAAACTACCATGGTAAATTCTTATCCTCTATAAAGCTTTGTTTTTATGGGTAAACCGACTATATGGGCGTTGGTTGAGAGTCGGATATCCATTGGATAGTTATATTTGGATGTTTCACATCGACTTTTTAAAAATTGCTTATTATGTTGTTCGGTTTCTGTAATATCTTCTTCCATCTCGCTCGTGTAATTTTTGTTCTTTTTCTTTGTCGTGTGGTTAGTACCTAACCTGTTGTCAGAGATTTTATGCCACGCATGGGCCTCTGACTTAGCTTTACACGTCGTCGAGAAATACCTCTCAGACACGCTGGATTCCTCACGATATTTTCCTTCACCGCAGCAAATGATAATAAAACAATATGAATCCGAAAAATCAGAGTTGCGTGTCTTGGGTTCGAACTCGAAACCTATGATTTGGTAATCCGACGGTCACCTCACAAGGCTATCACTACTGGTAAACATGGTGATTCTCTACTGCGCAACGTTCAGACGTCGAACTGGACTGTTTTAATTACACCCGCAGAAGACTTTCTCGGAGTACACCTGGCATCAACAGAAAACCACTCGCTCGTCTCTCTCGGCACATAAGTATGTCTGGGATCTTCACTGGAACACAACAACAATGAAATTCCTTAACTTACTTGCTCTTGGCACGTCCCCAGGGAAACTTATTCATTTCCCCTTCAAATACCCCTCAAAATGGCTTAACACAATAATGGCATAATAACAGGCGACAAATAGGGGTTATACCCCTATTTGATTAATAAACGCCTTACTATTACGACAGCGGTATTCATTTCTCATCATCTACCTAGCCTTTTCCCTACTATGTTGGGGTCGGCTTCCAATCTAGCCAGATTCAGCTGAATCAGCGACTGGATATCTGACCTCCACAACCTAGTTAGTAATGGGTAATACAATACCCCTTGGTAAGACTGGTTGTCGGATTAGCCTACGATCCGTTCGACATACGGCAATCAACAAAAGCCACAGTTTTGATACAGAAAAATTCATTAGTAAATTAAATATTACGTAGCAAAAGCTTGCATTTTATAACTCCATTATGAAAAACATTTTGCAAAGCAAACACTAGCATCATCTCAAATCCAAAGAGCAGCCACCATCCATTAAAAATGGCGCTAATGGGCTGTCGTATCACTTTACTTCATTTTTAACAAACGTCAAAAATGAACACTGCATTTGTAGCTGTCAAAAATGTATGAACTTTTTTGCAGTACTTTATTAGTTATTTTTAACCCCTGACATATTATAAATAAATAAAATAAAAAATAAAATTCATTTAATTCAGATAACTTGATCCATACAGTGAAATTAAAAATTAAATTAAATTAACATTGAAGTGAAAAGCAGTATTAAAAATAAAATGAATTAACATTTAAAATAAAAAAAATAAAAAAAAATTACCGTCAAAATTAAAATTAACATTAAAATCAGAATTAAAATAAGATAAAATTAAAATTCATTCAAAATTAAAAAAGATAAAATAAAACAATCAAAAAAAAACAAAGAGCTAAAGAGTTTTCAGGTATGGATGTAGGAGTAATCTTCGCAGTAGGATTATCATCGTCTTCCTGACTTGTTCCATGTTAGTTGGGGTCAGCGCAACACGTTTTTTTCTTAAACTCTCCCCGTCAATCGTCAGTCTATCATTTACTCCTTTTTCCTTCATACCATTCCTCACACAATCCATCCATCGTTACCTTGGTCTTCCTCTCCCTCTCAATCCATCAACATTTATAAATTCATCACTATTTTAGTCACATGCGATTCGTCTCTCCTCATCACATGCCCATATCAAGACAGTCGATTCCCTTTCAAGTTTTCTGTAACTGGTGCAATTTCAGAAATACCGATTCCAAAGATTATTTTACTAATGGGAAGCTATATTATCACCAAGTGTCATCCATACTTCCATATCCATCCATAATCTATATGTATAAAATGGTAAACTGATTGACTAACTGACTGACTGGGTGATATTTCAACACACAGCCTAAACCGCTGGTCCTAGAGACATGAAACTTGTAGGGTGTGCTCTTTGTGAAGATTAAGTATCCACTAAGAAAGGATTTTTGGGAATTCCACCCAAAAAGGGGTAAAATAGGGAATGGAAGTTTAAATGAAAGACCGTCAGTTTTGAAGTTAAGATCTTCAAATATTGTGTTTAGGCTGACGATTAAAAATTAATCTATACGTGTCTCAGCGTTTTTGAGAAATCTACCCCGAAGGGTTAAAATGGGGGATGAAGGTAAGTAATCGGATATTTTTTGACATCCACGTGGGCGAGGTCGCGGGCAAAAGCTAGTAATATTATAAATGTAAAAGTAAGTTTGTTTGTTACCTTTTCACGCCTAAACCACTAAACCGATCATACTGAAATTTTGCATACACGTTGTCAGGTGTACAGAAACGGACATAGAGTACTTTTCATTCCGAAAAAAAGTACTGTTCTTGAGGAAAACAACAATAACGTTCTTCTGTTAATAGATGGCGCCACGTGTCTTTCGAATCCTGATTGAATAATATTATTACAAGCAGAGTACAATCCGAATTGATTGTCAAATTCTAAATAGACGCGTGTGAAGCCGCGGGCTAAAGCTAGTATGATATAAATTTAATACGTTCATCATCTGCCTAGCCTTTTTCCAATTATGTTGGGGTCGGCTTCCAGTTTAACCGGATGCAGCTGAATACCAGTATTTTACATGGAGCGACTGCCTATCTGACCTCCACAACCCAGTTAGTACTAGGTAATACGATACCCGTTGGTAAGACTGGATGTCAGACTTTTTGGGCCACTGACTACCTAACGACTGTCAAAGATCTACAAATGACACCCGGGACCAACGGCTTAACGTGCTTTCCGAGGCACGGAGGAAACTCGGTATGTAATGGGTGGTCACCCATCCAAAGACCAACCTAGGCAAGCACGGCTTAACCTAAAGATCGATCCGAGCGACTGTTATTATTTAGCCACTAGCTTACTTCTAAATTTAATACGTTTTCGTGCGATAATATCCGCTCAAAACGCGAGTGTAGCAGCGGGAAATAGCTACAAAAAATATAAAATCACAAAAGAGCGCAGTCATCTTAACGAACGCTAAATACTGTTGCTTTGACACAAAACACCCCAAGTTTGTGTTGTATACTTACACAACTATGTAGACATGTCTATAGTACTCATTCAAGATATATTTCAGCTTTTCACACGATGACGTAACGCCCATTGAGAATACACGACGTTTTCATATTAATGTCGCCGCTTTTGACGCTGAAAAGTTGTTGAAAACATTATTAAAAGAAGCGGTAATTTGTCAAGAGGTACAAGAAAAAACCGGCCAAGTGCGAGTCGGACTCGCGCATGAATGGTTCCGTACCATAACAGAATGACCTTTATTTTTTTTTGCATTTTTACATATTCTGTGAAAATTTGAACTGTCTACATATTACGAATCATGAGTTACAGCCCGCTGACAGACAGACGGTAGGATGGACAGCGGAAGCTTGGCTTGGCTTGGCCGTTGGTTACCCTTCGGGTACGGAGCCCTAAAACTGATATTTTCTTCAAGAGCTGGTCTTAAAGGAATTTCGATTACTTTTAATATTATTTAATCAAGCTTAGCTTAAATAAAAAATAAGGCTTTCAGTGCAACCAGATGCAGCGGAATATTAGTATTAAATATGAACCCTCTGCCTATCTGACCTCCATAGCCCAGTATTTTTCTTTTTCATGTGGATAGTGCCTAAGCTGATGTCAAAGTTTTAATGCTCCCCATGGAGCTTTAGGATGTTTTCCTTCACCTTACTTGCTTCGGGCAAGTGATGGTAAACGATACGCACATGAATCAAAAAAATCAGAGGTGCGTGTCTTGGTTTCGAACTTGAGACCTATGACTTGGCAGTATGACCGTTACACCACTAGACTATCACTACTGGTAAACATGGCTCTACTGCGCAACGTTCAGATGTCGAACTGGACTGTTTTAATTATACCCGGAGATGACTTTCTCGGAGTACACCTGACCTCAACAGAAAACCACACGGTCGTCTCACTCGGCACATACTGAGTAACAAGACCTGACATGGTAAGACAGACCTTCAGATTTCTGACTGCCCTCCTTAAGGATTGACAAAGATCTTCGAATGAAAGCTGGGACCAATGTTAATAAAACGTACTTTCCGAAACACGATGAGCTGTCATTATGTAATGTATGGTCACCCATCCATGGACCAACCTCGGCAAGTGTTACTTACTTTCAAAATCTACCCGTGCTGCTGTCTTATTTAGCCTCGAGCCAAAACAGCTTAATAATTCTCTTTATTTTATAAAAATACAAAATCACATCCTATAAACATTGAAATACAAGTACTAGGCGCCCATATACGCTAGGAAGTGTTAAGATAATCCTATATCGCCAATTAGCCCCCAGCCCCAGGCAAGCGAATAAATAGGAGGGTCAGCGAATTGACAAATTCAATGAACCTGCAGCCGTAACAAGGGATATTGGATTTGGTGTGAACCTTACCTTCCTGGAATTTCTGGAAAAATTGGATCGGTCATGGTGTTTGGGTAAGGTCTTTGGGTTTTTATTGGCAATGACAGATTCGAAAATGTAGGTAGCATTTTAATGTGCAAAATGGAGGATTTTCGAAATATTGTAACCAATGTTGAAATCTATGCACATCAAAAAGAAAACTATTTATCCTGAATCGAGTAAAATATAATTAGTATTATTATAAGCCTATATTGTCCCACTGTAGGGCAAAGGCCTCCCTTCCCATCCTTCCACATTTCGCGATCTAGTGCGATTGTAGGCCAATCCTTTGCGAAAGAGTCCAGCTCATCCCGCCATCTCCTTCTGGGCCTGCCACGTTTTAGTCGCTATTTGGTATCCACTGAGTGGTAATTTTTGACCATTGCTCCTCCGACATGCGGCAGACGTGACCAGCCCAGTTCCACTTCAACCTAGCAGCTGTAAGGCCAGCATCAGCTATTTGACTTTTGGAGCGAAGTATGGAGTTTCTGATGCGGTCCGTAAGTTTGACACCCAGTATCCTTCTCTCCATAGCTCGTTGGCAGACTCCAAGTGCGGACTTCTGACGTTTTGTAAGCGACCAAGTTTGCGCTCCATAGGGGAGGGTGGGGAGAATGCACATGTACATGAGCTTTTGCTTAAGTGCGAGAGGGACAGATCCCTTCATCAAATGTTTCATCGACCAGTAGCTCTTCCAGGCGTTCTCGGTGCGTCGAGCAACTTCTTTATCTTGTCTTGTCTGGAAAGAGACTATCTGGCCGAGGTATATGTATTAATGGACATATTTAATCAAGTAAATGAAAAGCTATGAAAGGTGTTTTCATTTTAGATTTGTAATAGTATTTTCGAACCATAAACTCCAGGTTTCATAATGAAGTTTCCTTCGCTGTTTTTTAATTACACAATCTAATTCCCTCATCTGCATTCTATCACCGGACGAGCAGAGATACGGCGAAGCGTCACCGTTATATGGTTGAAGTTCCACGGCCCCTGACAAAGCGCTATGTTTCCACATTTATTGTGCGAACCGCCAGTCTGTGGAATTCACTGCCGGCTTCTCTGTTCCCTGATCATTATAATCTAGATCTATTCAAAGTTCGAATGCATCAGTTTCTTCTACTCAAGCGTGCTCCACCTAAGAACCTCACGTCCCAGTCGCCGCGGGAGACGCCCTGGGCGTCGGGGGTCACGTGGTGGCTCCCGGCCACCGTAGGCGCGGGCCTGTGGACGGCGAGTTATGGGCCAGCTCGCCGTCCGGCCGTCTTATGACGACAGGCCGTGTCGACGGCGCGTTCGTGTTCCACGCGCGCCTCAAAGAGATGTCAGCAAATAAGTAGGGGTCCGCAAGGGCCGATGCCTGCCAGGGCTGCGGGACTGTTCGAAAGAGATACCGTGGCCCTGGAACACAAAGGGCAAAGAAGGAACATGGATGGGTTTTCGTCAGTACAAGTCTGACACTCCTTCCGCTCCGCCCAGAGTGGGGGGGTCATTTGATGATTTCCCATCCAAAAAAAAAAAAAAAAAAAAAGCGTGCTCCACCCTAGGCCGCATCATCGCTTCACATAAAGCGAGTTGCTGCCAAACGCAGTAATAAAAAAAAACAGTGTCTCAGAATGGCTTAAAATCAGTCTTTACTTGAGACTTCCTATTTTATTAATTTATTTTTTAATCATTAACACGTATATTTGTTTTAACACATTTGGAACCTGCAAATTGGTCTTGAAAGTCAATCCAGACTAACGCACCTATATCGACTTTCGTTTAAAAAACCGCAGCCACAGATATAGATAATTATACCTAGATAACGCAAGTATCACGATCTGTATGAAAAGCAATCTTGCCATATTTTGACTACCTACTCTGACGTCATAAGCAATAATTAGTTACTATACAAACAAGTTACTGTACAAAAAAGACTACGTTTTTGTTCTTTAAATATCTAAAATTAAGTTCTTGTAACGTTGTTGTTTTAAACAAATTGGCTTGCTGCGACAGTAGCCACGTTAAGCATAAAATGCTTAAGCCAGCAACGCGAAGTAGGTGCTCTTGCGTTATCTAGTTATTTATCTATATCTGTGACCACAGCTCACAGTAGCAATAATTATTTTCTTTTTTTCCTGTTCAGGTACAAAGTTCAAGTAAAAAGAAAAGCACTCATTTTGACTGGTTGAACGAATTTTACGCAGAGCAATACTCTTAACCTTTTTTCGTGTGTAACTCAATTTTCTTGGGTCAATGTACTATTGATACCTCCATACTGCCTATCTAGTTAATCTAGTTTACCTTTTTCAGACATCATTTGAGCAGATGGGAAAATCTAGTGAGACAAAATTTCATCAATTTCTTTTTTTTCATGTTAAACGAATCAAAATTAGCTTATTCTTCGAAATTACTAAGAATAGAACCCTAATAGAAAAAACCTGTCCGTCCGTATGTCACAGCCATTAAACTCCGAGACTGTTGACATCACGCAGTTGATATTTAGAGAGCAAGTGTCTTCTCTGAACTGAGAAGAGTGATGTGAAATTACGAATTAAAAATAATAAGGGTGAGCCTCCAAACTTGGCCACTAAGGGTTGAAAAACGTAATGCCCAGCAGTGTGGGGTATCTATCGATAGCAAAAAAAAAAAAACATCATCATCTTAAAAATTAAGATCGATGTTTCTAAGATACTTTTTTTCTTAAGTCAATGTTTGGTAAGATAATCGATTCTTAAGAATTACAAAGCAGACGGGAGGCTCTCTAATTTTGAAAGTAAGAGGAGGAAAGTCCTGAATAAAAGGCTTTTGTAGAACGAAAAAAAAAGTTTTAGAGAAAATTGGTATGACTAATATTTGATTATTAGTTTAGAGATATGAGACTTTTTCATACTGCCATACTATGACACCCAAATTTAGTTTTGCAGTTAAATGTAAATTGACATAGAGCGTTAAAAATACTGTTAAAATAAATTATTGCCACTCATTGAGGCTCTTGATACAAAAAAAAAAGATAATATCTTTTTTTTTTTGTATCAAAAAAAAAAACAAAAGAAAAGATAATATCTTTTTTTTTTGTATCAAGAGCCTCAATGAGTGGCAATAATTTATTACCAGTTATTTAGTAATATTTAGTAGTATTTAGTAATATTATTACCATAAATAATTGTACAAGATACACTTATCGAAGCACTATGCAGCGTTACAACTAGGGATCAGAGTGTTTTCGATGGGCTGTGGCACCCAATGTAAGATTTAACTTGTGTTTAGGGTGCCAGCGTCCTCGCCAATGGTTTGAGCATGTAACATTAGTTGCAAGACGAGCACAGTATATCATATACGAGCATAGTATATACCCCCAATATCTTAATTCATAAATAATACAAAATAATGAAAAAAAGCTTTACCCACATTTTCGCAAACAACCTCATAATGTATTAAATACACCGCTCTTAACGGGAACCGAACGACGGAAACTGCCGACCGACCCCGAAGTTTCCCGAAACAAAATCAATATAAATACACGTTCGGAACTTGTAGACTTTCTGGTGTCTGTTTGTCGAGTAGGGACGTGGGGTGACACGGTGGGGTGACAGATTTGGTTGGGCAACCCTGTTGGGATGCAAGGCGCGAAGTAAACTAAAAAATAACGTAATGTAACATCACGCTTGATTTTATGAAGCGCAAATTTAGTACAAATATGTATTGTTAGTTATGTACAAATACAGGGTGTAAACAGACCCTTCACATAGCCGTCAACCAAGCATTCTGTACATCAAACTAAGTAACTTTACGCAAAAATTATTGCTGGGAAACGACTTTTTTTTTGGGGTGAAAAATCACGTTTTACGGTAGGATTCGATGGAAAGCACTCAAAGCATTGTGCTGATGGATGGATTGAATAGTACGGGGGTCGTGGAGGTGTGTAAAGTAAAAATATTACATTAAAAAGATGATTTTTTTTAAAAAACGCGTGAAAAAGTTGGAACTTTGACCCCCAATATCTCCGTAACTAGAAGGTTCCCAGGTGTGGTCTAGAACAAAAAAATGATCGCAAAAATGGGGAAAATAAGTGCCTTTCGGCTTCGTTAAGAGAATATTTACACCCTTTATAACATAACATAACATCACACCTGTAATTCCCGAAGGGTTAGGCAGAGGTGTATCTAAGAGTCCAACCACATTTCGCCAGTTATGTTCAAGTCCCATGTATTATGGGGCGAGCCTATTGCCATCAACCGGGCAGAGATCTAGACTCCGTGGTTGCTACTGAAAAATTCCTGATGAAAAACGCCAATAACACTTTGCTCGACCCGGGAGTCAAACCCACGACCTTTCGCTCAGCAGTCGCGCTAGCGACCACGAGAATAACGAGGTAGTCTAAAATAACAATATATTTGATTTTTTTCATTTCGGTATTTTTAGCAGTTATAAAAATAAAAGCCGAACTGAAACTATGTATCCGTGCTCTCAGAGATTAAAATCAAGTTTAATATTACTGATTTGTTTACTTTTCGCTCTAAAATCATCAAAGAGGAAGGTTTCGCTCTAAAATCATCAAAGAGCCCACCTCTTTGATGATTTTAGAGCGAAACCTTCCTCTACCAAATGAAAACGTATATTTGTCCATAATTGACTGAAATACCAACTACACAGGAAGACGAGGAAGTGTTTCTCACATAGAAATTAATAATACCAACTACACATTAATTTTCACACGCTCAACACTATTCCGTCACCAAAAGCATAAATCAACACAACTTGTGCGAAAATCCATACAAATAATAACTTAGACAGTTTCAAGTTAGTTCATAGCTCAAGTGAGGCTGTAGTTCAAGTAACTCTGTCAGCTTGTTAGATCGTTAATAACTACTAACCTTCGGAGGGTGAACGACATTTTGCATGTGTTTGCCATTTCTCATAGTTTTTAGAAAAGTTATCAATGGATCGTAGTTTTTAACCGACTTCAAAAACATAAAAACAGTGAAAAATTACTTTGGCTCCAGAAGTCGGTGACAAAAAATCTGAATCAAACAAACGAAAGTCACCGACCTCTGAAGCTAAAGTAATTTTATATTTTTTGTGTTTTTAAAGTCGGTTTTATTTTTTGCAAAAAAGTTTTATATTAATTAAACTGTGATTTGGAATACAATATGAAGTTTGATTTGCGTTAGGCAGTCCTTATAGAAGACAAAATAATCCATCTTAGTTTATTAAAAACTAACGATCCGCCCCAGCTTCACACGGGTGCAATATATTATAAACCTTCCTCTTGAATCACTCTATCTATTACTGAAAACCGAATCAAAAGCCGTTGCGTAGTTTTAAAGATCTAAGCATTCAAATGGACAGACAGCGGGAAGTGACTTTGTTTTATACTATGTAGTGATATAAATATATTTTTACGTGAGTGTACCAAACCGTCGTGTCAAGGAAATGGGCAAACTAATTCACATATGTCCAAGTCACATAACTGTCCAATCAGCGAAACTGACTAATCGACTCATTGTCATCTGCCTAGCCTTTTCCCAACTACGTTGGGGTTGGCTTCCAGTCTAACCGGATGCAGCTAAATATCAGTATTTTACATGGAGCGACTCCCTATCTGACCTCCACAACCCAGTTATTACTGGGAAATACAATACCCCTTGGTAAGACTGGTTGTCAGACTTTTTGGGCTGACTGACTACCTAACGACTGTCAAAGATTTACAAATAACACCCGGGACCAACGGCTTAACGTGCTTTCTGTGGCACGAAGGAATTTCGGTATGTAATGACTGGTCACCCATCCACAGAACAACCTGGGCAAGCACGGCTTAACCTAAAGATCGATCCGAGCGGCTGTTCTTATTTAGCCACGAGCTCCTCAACTGACTAATCGACTAAAATGGCAAATTAAATAAACTGACTGTTGATAGTTTACAAGGACTCGAATTTCTGTGCTCACTTCTCACAAAAGATTTCATATCTTTTACGTGGACTTAATATTAATAGGAGACACATAATAATCGTGAATAGGGGTTTACCTATTGTCCTAAACCAGTCACAGTACAAGTATTGTATCCAGAACTCGAAGCAAATAAAAGCAAGCTTGTATACAAAGCGTCATTTTAATCGTCATTAAATCGCGCATCGCTAATGTGAACCCACCCTTAGACGGAGGCAGCGAAGTAATATTTTTTATAGAGACAAAAGACCCGTCTTGTTTAGAAGAAACTGTAAGGGATGGGCCATGAAATGAGCGCACTAACTTTCTTTTAATACTCCGAGATCAAGTTTTTACAAAGGAATAAGGTTTTGTCTACGCTTTTCCGTATTTTCTTAAACGGTGAAAGAAAACCATCAGTCTTCGTGTAGCCACACGCAGAGCTCAACCAAACGTTGGTCTGTAAATTTAACCTTTTTCGAATGTATGAATGCATGTTTAACTGTACAAATTAAACGGATTTATAGCTGCAATTAAAAGTTTTAATGAAAACTAGCTTTTTCCCGCGGCTTAGCCCGCGTGTATGTGGTCTTCGGGGATAGAATTATCAAAAACGCTCAGACACGTTTAAATTAATATTCAATCGTCAGACACAAAATTTTAAGATCCTAACTTCAAAACTGACGGACTTTCATATAAACTTTCATCCCTTATCCTACCCTACCCTTTTAGGGGTGGAATTCCCAAAAATCCTTTCTTAATGGATACTACCCTTCACAAAGAACACACCCTCCAAGTTTCGTGTCTCTAGGACCAGCGGTTTGGGCTGTGCGTTGATATATCACCCAGTCAGTCAGTTTACCAGTTTATATATATAGATCAACCCACTCGCTGCCCCACTGGGTATTGGATTACAGCTGACTTTCACACAGATAGTGGAGGCTTGTGTCCCAACAGTGGGAAACGCTACAGTCTGAATATACTTGTTAGAAAACATAATATAACATCGCGCCTGTAATCCCCGTGGGTTTACACTAATTAGAGGTGCACCATATAGTACACCCACATTTCGCCAGTTACGTTTAAATCCCATGTAATAGGGGGCGAGCCTATTGCCATCAACCGGGCACAAATCCAGATTTCGTGGCTGCTACTGAAAAATGTCTGTTGGAAAAACTCAACAACGATTTGTCCGACCTAGGACCTACATACTGGCTCGTGGAGGTCAGATAGGCAGTGTTTCCATGTAAAACACTGGTATTCAGCTGCATCCGTTGAGACTGGAAGCCAACCCCAACATATTTGAAAAAAGGCTAGGCAGATGATGATAAAACGTTAATATAGACACTATTTACGATACTTCAGCCTCTACCAAAAAAGCCGTTTTTTCACAACAGTTCATTTCAAATTATCCCGACCATCAAACATTTTTCACCGTACAAAAACGTTGTGAACAAACAATAGCCCATTTTCCAACCAATATGACGATCAGTATGCTAAAATACTGTAATAAATTATCTGGTCCGTCACACTGCTTGTCTGGTTAATCGATCTTGCGGTGAGTGATATGTTGGAGCAATTTCGGCTCCCATACACACGTATCATCACGCCTATCATCCCCGAAGGGTTAGGCAGAGGTATACCTATATTACTCCTACTTTTACCTAGTTTTTTCAGCCCCAGCAACCCGAGAACTATTTCTCGCGTTACTGAGAAAATTCAGATAGAAAAACCTACTAACACTGACCGACCTAAGATAAAAGTCAAAAAAAGAAGAAAAAAATAGAAGTGAGGACCTCATGCTCAGTGGGAGCGCTTGTGAACACCAAACTTATGAGGCAGTCCGCATTTAGAAGCGATTTAGTCCCTCATAAAACCTGATCATCATCATTTCAGCCGAAAGACGTCCACTGCTGGACATAGGCCTCCCCCAAGTGTCGCCACATTTACCGGTCCCGTGCGTCTCGCATCTAGCGGATCCCCGCAACCTTCACCAGGTTACATCGGTTCACCTAGTGGGAGGCCTTCCAACGCAACGTCTTCCGGTTCGCGGTTGTCACTCCAGAACTTTTCGGCCCCATCGGCCATCCGTTTTGCGAGCAATGTGCCCTGCTCACTGCCACTTAAGTTTGGCAATTTTTCGGGCTGCGTCGGTAACCTTGGTTCTCTTGCGGATGACTTCATTTCTGATTCGATCCCGCAAGAGCCTCTCCATTGCCCTTTGGGTGACTTTAAGCCTTCTGATGAGGTCCATTGTAAGCGACCAAGTTCCGGTCCCGTATGTAATCACTGGCAACACACACTAGTCATAGACTTTCGTCTTGAGAAACTGCAGTAAGTTGGACGAGAAGATACCGCGCAACTTCCCGAATTGTCCCAGGGAGACATAATCGTCCACAACTTCGAGTGTAGAGTCTCCGATCTTGATCAGAAGGGGTGTTACATGGCCAGGGCTGCGGGGCTGTTCGAAAGAGATACCGCGGCCCTGGAACACAAACGGCAAAGAAGGAACATGGGTGGGTTTTAGCCAGTACAAGTCTGACACTCCCTTCCGCTCCACCCAGAGGTCGTTTGATGATTTCCCATACGAAAAAAAAAAGGGGGTGTTACATGAGCATCCCCAACAACCCCGATCAGATTCATAATTATCAGGTTGGTCGTTCACAAGTTTCAACTATAAGGCATTGGCAAACTTGGAACCTCACTCAAGTGAGCGCACACAATTCGAAAGCGAACTCATTTGGTTTTTTAAATAAATCATCGCGGATTCACAATGAGACACCGTTCGAAATTCGAAGTGACATTTAATAGTATTCTTGTAGCAAACTGTTTTAACGTGTAATAGCCATTCCCTTCTATCAAAAACTCATTTAAATAAAGACTATTTTAGTCATCTTCATTCTCTTGCTCTTATCCTAATTCATTTGGGATTGGCGCAGCATGTCTTCTTCTTCCATATTCTATTACTCGTCATCTCAACAGACACCTCGTTTCTTGCCATATCATTCTTTACAAAGTCCATCCATCGTCTCTTTGGTCTTCCTCTACTCATATACCCATCCACATTCATACTCAAAACTTTCCTCACGACATTTTCCTCATTCCTTCGCATCACATGCCCATACCACGAAAACCGATTACCACACAGCTTTTCAGTCCCCAAAGACTATTTTAGAAGTTTCTCTTATAGAAGAGTACGTATTATCGCCTTATTGTACCCAGTCGCTATTGATTACATAATCCTTAGTAAGCAGTGTCTTTGGCGCGGTTGACATTACGACACTGATTAATAAAGCTCACTGCTGCAGCGAGATTTTATCTTTATAATAGTTAAGGGATTATTTAGTTCTGTTTCTGACAGAATTGCGAAAATTAAAACCATTTTATACTTTCTTTATTGTGGTGGTTTTTATAAGCCACCACTCTTCCTATGTATGAAGGGTGACTGGTAATTAGTGACCGATACTTATCCACAGGATTGTACTCATGATAACACACAACTTTCCCGAAGAAACATTTTTTTAAAACACATTCACTATCACAATAACAGTCTTGAAATTCGCGCGCGCGGTTTGACCTATCAGCTGTTAGCCGCGTGACGCCGTTTTGTCTCATTATTATAGTATCGTGCAGCAGTGTGTGTAGGCAGAGAAACGCGCGGCTCGCGCTCGCGGTAATTTCATACGGCTGTCGTGTTGTTGTGATAGTGAACGAGTTTAAAAAAAATAATGTTTCTTTGGGAAAGTTGTTTGTTATCATGAGTAAAATCATGTGTTTAAGTATCAGGCACTAATTACCAGTCCATAACCCTTTTACTATTCAATGCATCGAAGAGCACAATATTTTGAGTGGGTTACATTGAGTCCTATTGTAAAACGTAATTTATCGCCCCAAAAAAATCGTTTCTCAGCAAGAATTTTTCCGAAGAGTTACTTAGTTTGATGTTCAGAATACTTGGTTGACGGCTTCGTGACAAGTGTATCTTGTAGGTAGGAAAACGCTAAGTAGTAGTTGTTTTAAGTTCACATCATCACAATGATCACAAACTTGACTGCGAGGTATGAGACCCCTGACAGGATCCCCAGGTCTGAAATGTGTGCTATTTATTAATACCTCCCTAAACCTTGATTTTAGCATCATCATCTGAGCAACTCATAGAGCGGGTGTCTATTTGACCACCACAAACCATTTAGTACTGCTTAATACATGATGTTATGTTAATATTAAATCAATTTCAACGCTAAATTCCATCAATGTATGCCACATTTAACACACTTGCGACTGATTAACGGCATTATTGAATTGTCAGCTCACTAATTTATGGTACTTCAGTTCATTATGGTTGCCTGCATCTGATTGGTATATTGATCTGATCTAGTGATTTATGGCTTAGGTCATTATTATGCGTGTAATACAGAGACATCATCATCTGCCTAGCCTTTTCCCAACTATGTTGGGGTCCTGTCCGGATTCAGCTGAATACCATTATTTTACATGGAGAGACTGCCTAGCTGACCTCCACAACGCAATTAGTACAACAAATACAATACCCCTAAAAATACGACATACATACCTTAAACTAAATTGGTTTTGTACGAGGCCAAAAGGCCACTATCTCAGCATGGTGCTGTAACATTAAAAAAAAATGTCTCAGCACTGGTATCCTGATAGCTAAGCGATGCCGCGATGAAACATATTGGGGTCAGCTGCCAGTCTCATCATCATCATTTCAACCGAAAGACGTCCACTGCTGGACATAGGCCTCCCCCAAGTGTCACCACATTGACCGGTCCCGTGCGTCTCGCATCCAACGGATCCCTGCAACCAGGTCATCGGTCCACCTAGTGGGAGGCCTTCCAACGCAACGTCTTCCAGTTCGCGGTCGCCACTCCAGAACTTTCCGGCCCCATCGGCCATCCGTTCTGCGAGCAATGTGCACTGCCACTTAAGTTTGGCTATTCTTCGGGCTACGGCGGTAACTTTGGTTCTCTTACAGCTGCCAGTCTAATTGAATGCAACTGTATACCACTATTTTACATTTAGTGACTGCCTACCTACCTATAGATAGGCTACACTAAATGTAACAGGCACGATAAAGTGCTGCATTTTTTTTTTCTAAAACCGCTGTTCTACTGTCCACACTTTCCAGTTTATGACAAATCGCTCGTCTTCTATATTGGAAAGGCAGTAAGTATTCATCCTTTACTTGTCATAGTTTCAGTAAAATATTCATAACTAGTTCAAATAAATTTGTCGATGAAATTGATAGAATAGAAAAGAAAAATGTGGTAGTGAGTGGAATAGAAAAGGTTTTAGTGGTTCGGTAATAGTAATTTTGAGGAATGACGAAAATGTAGTGAGGAAATTATTGAGTAAGAATGTGGATGGCTATAAGAGTAGAGGAAGACAAAAGAAACGATGGAAGGACTGTGTGAAGGCTGATATGGCTAGATACGAGGTGACTGCTGAGATGACGAGTAATAGAGAATATGGAAGAAGAAGAATGCTGCGCCGACCCCAGATAAACTGAGATACGAACAAGAGAATGATGATGTGTAATAGTAACTTTGGGAGAGCATTCATATAAAGTAACACAAACATCACGTCTAGTATTTCCAGATAGATTGAGGGGCAAAATAAATGCCAGGGCTGCGGGACTGTCCGAAAGAGATACCGTGGCCGGGGGGGGGGGGGTCATTTGATGATTTCCAATCCGAAAAAAAAAGGGGCAAAATAAAAACAGCCACTTGGGTCACCTTAAAGTTAAGCCGCGCTTGCCTAGTTTTGTCCATAGATATCATTACATACCGAGTTTCCTCCGTTCGTCGAAAAGCACGCTAAGCCGTTGGTAGATCTTTGCTAGTCGTTCTGGTAGTCAGTGGTCCGAAAGTCGAGAATGGAAGAAAAAAACGTGTTGCGCCGACCCCAAATAGAATAGACATAGGCTGGAAGATGATGAGTTTCTTAGTTACAGCCCGGGGTCTGGATTCGTGCCTGATTGATGAGACTTGACAGGTGAAATTTAGGTGTATTAAAGGTACACCCTTTTTTTTTTTTTTTTTCGTATGGCAAATCATCAAATGACCCCCCCACTCTGGGCGGAGCAGAAGGGAGTGTCAGACTTGTACTGACTAAAACCCATCCATGTTCCTTCTTTGCCCTTTGTGTTCCAGGGCCACGGTATCTCTTTCGAACAGTCCCGCTGCCCTGGCAGGCATCGGCCCATGCGGACCCCTACTTATTTGCTGACATCTCTTTAAGGCGCGCGTGGAACACGAACGCGCCGTCGACACGGCCTGTCGTCATAAGACGGCCGGACGGCGAGCTGGCCCATAACTCGCCGTCCACAGGCCCAAGGTACACCCTCTGCTTAATCTTTCGGGGATGATAGGCGTGATTTAACGGATCATTCCTAAATGTTATGAATCGTAACGTATTTCGGTGTTTTCCGGAGTCAGATAAACATATTTCACGGCTCGATAGCGGCAACAACTCGTAATGCCTACGTACGTCCGCTTAGTGATTTATATTACAAAGGTTTTAGATATTTCTTTGTTTATTTTTAGGGTTCCGTACCTCAGTGTGCAAAAAGGGAACCCATATAGTATAATTTTGTTGTCCGTCTGTCTGTCCGCTGTCAAAACCATTTTCTCAGGAACGCGTGCAATGAAAAAAACAAACAAGTCAACGCGATCAAAAGATATGACCGTTTATGTCGCATATTTTGCGATTTCACAAGGGAATCAAAACCTATAGAGTACTTCCCGTTGACCTAGAATCATGAAATTTGGCAAGAAGCCATATCTCACAGCACATGTAAAAAAAAATCTAAAAACCGTAAATATGTATTTTAATAACAAAATATCAACAAGTTTATACGGAATCCTCGGTGTGCGAGTCCAACTCGCTCTTAGCCGGTTTTTTTTGTTTAGATGTAACATAACATCACGTCATTCACTTAAAGGGGCTTATCAGAAGTCTTCAGTAAGCAATTCATCCAGTTCACTAGTTATAGGAGCGAGCTTAATAGGCTCGCTTGTGGCTAAATAATAACTGCCGCATGGGTCGACCTTCAAGGTTAAGCCGCACTTGCCTAGGACGGTCCGTGGATAAGTGAACATCTATTGCATACCAATTTTCCTCCCTGTCTCAAAAAGTACGTTCAGCCGTTGGTCCCTGTTGTCATTTGTAGATCTTTGACGTCGTTACAAATGGCCCGAAAGTCTGACAACCAGTCTTACCAAGGAGTATCGTATTACCCAGGGCAAAATACTGTTATTCAGCTGAATCCGGTTAGACTGGAAGCCGACCCCAACATAGTTGGGAAAAGGCTAGGCAGATGATGAAAACTTCTAGCGTAATATGGGTGTTCCTGCTTGTCGCAGTCACGACGTGCAAGCTGTTAACTTTTTTCTTTTTTTTTTTCATCCGTCCTGTTGAATTTATAGTTTATTGTTTATTTTTTGTAATTTTGTATGATGCATGTCATGTCCCTGCGACAAATGAATATTTTTTCTTTCTTTCTTTCTTTACACCTCTGCCTATTCTTTTCTTTCTCTTTCGCGCAATAAATAGGCACTTTTATTATTTTTCTATAAAACTGTTTTATTCCTATAAATTCTGGCTGTTCGTGTATAGGTGTGAAATGTATCCGCATGTCAACAGATAGCCACGTTCACAGTAACAACTCATGAGTCGTGACGCCTAAAAGCGTTCGACGAATGATTTGTATGTCGGTTTATTCGGTGTTTACTTTTTTATACGAATTGAAAATAGTTGAAAATATTGGTTGTGGCTTTTCGCCTTCAATGCAATAACGCGTTTAGGGTGTCAAAATAAAAATATTTAATTTCACATAGGCTTAGATGGGCACTTATAAAACGTCGACAAAAATGTGCACGGTTCGGGTTGGTCGTTTCCTATGGAGAAGAACCGGCAAGAAACTCCATGGTTACTCTTTTCAAATCATTTGGTGATACAATATTATCGTGGTTACAAAATCAAAATCAAAATCAAAGCATTTATTTCAAGTAGGCCAGTTACAGGCACTTTTGAATTGTCGAAACAAAGACAACAGTAAAAAATAGCTACAGTCCCAGTCACAAGGCACAAAAACTGTGAAAGTACTGTAGTTGCCCATTCCCTAACGTAGATCTCTATGGAGAAGAACGGGCAAGAAACTCCATGGACACTCTTTTAAATCAGAATACTTTATACAGCATTTGTACTTAAGTATGGGGGGACAGCGTAGGCCCGACAATAAGTCGTTGCTTATTACACAAAAGAGTATTGTTACGGTTCAGGGATGTTAGCAGATGCACAGGTGGGCTTCCGTGCAATCTTGCGCAAGCGATGCGCCAGCCTGGACAGCATTCTACCGATCTTTAGTGACGGACTGAACAGTCGGTTAGATAAACTTTGGAGCAACCTACATTTACGTTCAAATACATAGTAGATATTAATAAGTAGTAATAGTAGTTTTCATAATACTATTCCGTTTGACATTATTGATAATATTTTTTTTTAAATTATTTTGACCATTTTGACATTTTTTATTTATTTTTTCTTTTTATTGTATACAATTCCAATGTCATGCCGCTTATTTTAAATTTATAATTGTAAACAAACTATTTGCATGCCCATGTGACGGCAAAATGTGGAGAACCTTATTATAAAAGAACATCTATGTACCTATTATATACCTACCTACCTATGTGCCTTATTATTTTATGGGAATCGAATTTCTTAGTTGATACTTACTCTTCACAAAGAACACATCCTCCAAGTTTCATGTCTCTAGGACCAGCGGTTTAGGCTGTGTGTTGAAATATCACCCAGTCAGTCAGTTAGTCAATCAGCTTACCATTTTATACATATAGATTATGGATGGATATGGAAGTATGGATGACACTTGGTGATAATATAGCTTCCCATTAGTAAAATAATGTTTGGAATCGGTATTTCTGAAATTGCACCAGTTACAGAAAACTTGAAAGGGAATCGACTGTCTTGATATGGGCAAGTGATGAGGAGGGACGCATAGTATGTGACTAAAAGATTGATGAATAGAAATGTTGATGGATGGAGAGGGAGAGGAAGACCAAGGAAACGATGGATGGATTGTGTAATGAATGATATGAAGTAAAAAGGAGTAAACGATAGTGTGACGATTGGAAGAAAAAAACGTGTTGCGCCGATTCACAGTAACATGGGACAAGGGCAGGAAGATGATGATGATCTTAGACGGCACGGTTGGCGCAGTGGCTGAGCAATTGACTGCTGCGCTTCGTGTCGCGGGTTCGATTCCCGCACGGAACAAATATTTGTATGGCCTACAGGTAGTTGTTCCGGGTCTGGCTGTTTGTGTATGTGAGCTTAAATGTTTGTAAACGCACCCACGATACAGGAGAAATTCCTAGTGTGGGGCAACGTTTTAAAAAAAAAAAAAAAAAATCTATGTACCTATTACCCATGTTTGCAAAGAAATAAATGATTTGATTTGATTCTATTTGATTTTAAGTAAGTTCTGTACGCGGTCGGTCCTAGTTGTCATTTTTAGATCTTTGACAGTCGTTACAGATAGTCAGTGGCCCGAAAGTCTGACAACCAGTCTTATCAAGAGGTATCGTATTGCCCTGTACTAACTGGTTTGTGGAGGTCAGATAAGCAGTCGCTCCATGTGAAATACTGGTATTCAGCTGCATCCGGTTAGACTGGAAACGGACAGCAACGTAGTTGGGAAATGGCTAGGCAGATAATGATGGATATTCTACCTACGATATTTTTTATTGTAACTTCTGTTACCATTTCCAAACACGGACCCAGAAAATCCTGATGTACCCCCATAAGATAAAAAGCTAACATTTCACCAAAGCAATAAACCCGTCTACCAATGATTTGTATGCGTATCAACGCTACGCTGTTATGCAACAGTCGAACCGTACCTTTAATAAAAAAAAGAATATAAAATTCTTTTGTCCAATTAGTATAATGTTTTTGTTTTCCTGAATTGTGAGGTATGTGTTAATTAAAAAACGGGGTAGATATACAAAAAACGTCTATTTTTGTGAACAAAAGAAATGTTTGTAGTCAGAATAATATGCGATAATTAATTGTTGTAAAAAAGTACCTAACTACATTGGAAAATACGCTTTGTAACGAGCTATTAAATATACTATCCTTTTTATTGGATTTTCAACTATTTACTAGGTCAGTTGACTGCCTTTTTGGTCGAGTAGTCGCAAGCGAGACTGCTGAGCATGAGGTCCTGTGTTCGATTCCCAGGTCGGGTAAAGTGTAATTGGGTTTTTGGATCGGGAATTTCTCAGTTGAAGCGTTGGAGTTTAGATTTGTGCCTGGTTGATGACAATAGGCTCGCCTCCTATTACATGGGACAAAAAACATAGCTGACGAAATATGGGTGTACTATTATGTACACCTCTGCCTAACCCTTCAGGGATACAGGCTGTTCACTTCATCATCATCTGCCTAGCCTTTTCCCAACTATGTTGGGGTCGGCTTCCAGTCTAACCGGATGCAGCTGAATACCAGTATTTTACATGGAGCAACTGCCTATCTGACCTCCACAACCCAGTTAGTACTAGGTAATGCGATACCCCTTGGTAAGACTGGTTGTCAGACTTTTTGGGACACTGACTACCTGTTACGACTGTCAAAGATCTACAAATGACAGCCGGGACCAACGGTTTAACGTGCTTTTCGAGCCACGGAGGAAACTCGGTATGTAATGGGTGGTCACCCATCCACAGACCAACCTAGGCAAGCACGGCTTAACCTAAAGATTGATCCGAGTGGCTGTTATTACTTAGCCACGAGCTCCTCAGGTAATACAGAGTTTAACGTCCAAATCCTTCATGATCATCTGTCTAGCCTTTTTCTAACTATGTTAGAGTCAGCTCCCAGTCTAACAGGATGCAGCTGAATACCAGTATTTTATATTGAGTGATTGTATATCTGAGCAGCCCAATATCGGGGCAACACGTAGTATGAAATGTCATAAGTTTACAGATGGAAAAATAATAAGAAAGTGTTTTTTTAAAAATAAATGAATATTTTAAAACTTGGATTGCTAAACGCACACTGAGTAATAAAATGAATATTACTTTTATTTATCACTAGTGGCTTTGCACAGGTGCAATAAAGGGTATAAATAGGCCCTTAACATAGCCGAAAGGCACTTGTTCTCCCCGTCATTGCGATCATTTTTTTTTTCTAGACCATATCTGGTAACCTCCTAGTTACGGAGATATTGGTGGTCAAAGTTCCAACTTTATCACAAGTTTTTTTTTTTAATAAACGTTTTTAATGTAATATTTTTACTTTACACACCTCCACGACCCCTGTGCTATTCAATCCATCCATCAGCACAATGCTTTGACTGCTTTCCATTGAGTCCTACCGTAAAACGTGATTTTTCACCCCAAAAAAAAAAGTCGGTTCCCAGCAATAATTTTTGTGTAAAGTTACTTAGTTTGATGTACAGAATGCTTGGTTGACGGCTATGTAAAGGGTCTGTTTACAACCTGTATATGCATAAAAACCTTTCTCATTATCACGCTTTCTATTAAAAAAACTGCATCAAAATCCGTTGCATAGTTTTAAAGATCTAAGCATACATACGGACAGACAGACAGAGGGAAGCGTCTTTGTTTTATACTATGTAGTGATTTATTCTCTGTTCACACAATTGACTTAAAGTTAATGTGAGCAAAAAATTTCTGCTGTATTCTACCTTTGTGAGAGACTGGTGCATGAAGTAGGTTTTGGGAAAAACCTGTGTTATAGAAAATGTTTATTAAACAGACAAAATCAGAGTCGAGTCGAGTCGAGTAAGAATCTGAGTTGAAATCAGATTTCAACATCGCAGGCAAAAGCATTGTCATTTAAAGCGTCTAACTTAGCCCCGAAGACAGGCAAAGTTAGTCAATATTTCAATATCAAAACCAAACTCGTAACTGTTATTGTAAATTAGTTGAAATTATCTTTGAGAAGCAGGTAATAGTGACAAAGGAAATAGTGTTGTACCAACGATAATCCGGTTCGGATACCTACGCCACTGGATTATCCGAGAACCGAAACGGATCTCAGCTTAGCTTTTCTGGATTAAAAGATTTTTGTTCAGAGTAAATGTAAACTTATACTGTCACTTACGGAATATCTTCCTTGATTGTTCATTATTTTAAGCTCCCGATATTTCGGCGCTGTTGCAAGCGCCATGATCGCGGGTTGACAGGTGAATGCGGGTAGATGGAAAAAAAATTTGAAGAGCAGACAAATCTATCTACCCTCTTTCTTTGTCTTTTGATACGCGCACTACTGGAACTCGACACTAAGTCACAGCAAAACACACTCACAGTATCACCAGATTTTTTGGAGTCCTTATTACTATGCCGGCTGCTACTTTTGATCTTACTCAAAACTGGATTCCACGTACTTGACAATTTGAAGCCATCCTCTCGATTGAAATTTTTTGTTTTCTTATTTCATTTGCTACACAATAATGAACAATCACGGAAGATATCCCGTAAGTGACAATATAAGTTTAGCTGCAAACCGTGGTGAAAGCTTAAAACAGTGTCAGAGTAAATGTAGGTTTTAAGTAAAGTATCTAATGTGTTTAAAATACATTAAGCTGTTTTACGAGGTAAGAAATAAGGTTGAGGGTGTAATTTTAGGTTGTGGATTGCGCATTGCGTCTTTTTACGTATCTGAATTTTGACAGCATTTAGGTCGTAAACTATGTCGGTTCCCATCTATTGAATATTACAAATATGTCTTATCTACTGATGATATTTTCAACATAACATCACGCCCGTAATCCCTGAATAGTTACGCAGGGGCGTAGAGGTTTATATGTTTGTCCAAATTAGTTTAAAATTAATAACATTTCAATGTAAATAATGAACTAACTTTGAGGAAGTATCATAAGCTATAAGGAAGTTATAATTTTGTATTTATCTGCAGAAGCTTGTAATTATCACTTTAGTTATATGTGTCGGAACCAGTTATTAATACGGTTTTGGAATGAATCGCCCACATCACAGCGTGCTTTTACAGAGTTATGATGTTTAGGACGAGGTCGACATTGAGTGTCTGATTGCAAAGGAGTTGTGACGTCCCAGAACTGTACCAGATTCATTATAACCCCGTGTTATTGTGTTAAATTGTACATTTCGCCAGTTATGTTTAAGTCTCATGACGTGATATATGGCGAGCCAATTTTGTCATTAACCCTGCGTAAATCCAGATTCTGAGCTGATACTGAGAAATTTCTGATAGAAAGCCTCAATAACTCACTGCCCAACCTGAAAATTGAACGTGGAAGCTACTGCTCAACAGTAGTGCTTTTGACAACTTAATCAACAAGGCAAATATTGCAAAGTAAAGTAAGTAAAGTAAAGTACAGTGTAGTAATAAAGTATACAACATTATTTTTAGTATATGCGAAACCTGAATATAGTTTGTTCAGAATAAGTAACTGAATCGATTCCAAAAATATTTAAAAAAGGCTACAAATCACCGAGCGACACTAGTTACTTATCGAAATCATTTGTGTACCTACTGCCAAATTATTATTATCAATGAGCTCAAGACAACGCTGGAGGCGCGCGTTTAGCGGCGCCGCGTGGTTACCACGTTTTTGTGCGGCCAACGGGGAAACAACAAGCTTATAACTCTGTGATTATTCATGATACAGTTTTAAAATATTGTACATAGATTCTTTACATAAAAATACTAGACACGTGTTTCAGGTTTCGCATATACTAAAACTAATGTTGTATACTTTGCTCATGTCAAACTGATTTAATAGTGGCATTAATTTCACTTCAAGATTTATTTTTTTCACAAAACTAAGCAATTTCGCAAGCTTCTTCGTAAGTACAAACACGTAACTATGAAATAGACACTATCAACTCAAAATACATTTCTCATTAACACAAACGACACCACATATCTCGTCTCAATATCCGACTTCAACGGATACAATTCCAATCACACACACTTCTTTATATCCCAGAAAATCCGACATCCTATTTTAGCTCCGGTATCCGCATTACGGAGTCGATATCCGCGGCTTTCGAAGCTTATATCCGCCAAAGCGCATCACTATTGCTAACAATACGAGATAATCGTGTTAACGAGTGTTGGTTCCTCCTGAAGGGGTGAAGAGGGGGAGGTAAGCAGTTATTTCCTCAGTTTCCCTTTTATAGTTTCTCTTTTGTTTTGACAGATAGATTGTTATTGTTGTTTGGGTAATTTTGAAATTGTTCGCGCGGATTTTAGGCGTCGGATATTTGAGTTTCGAATATGAATTGCTTTGTTAGCGCTTCATAAAGGAGTTTATCTGTCTGTTGTATTAGCACAAGCGTTATTAGTCTAAAATGTTGCTAATACTGGGACAAAGGCCTTCTCTCTGTTAGAGGGGCTCACCCCATATCCACCACGCGTCCTATGCAGTTTGGTGGATGTTATAATGTCTATGAATTGTTGGGTTCTCGAACAAGCCTTTTCTTTCACTGTTTTGAGAGTAATAATGATGAAATAAGTTTTTAAATTGACATGGTCACTAACAGTATCATTAACACTAAATACGGGATATTTACCTTTAAAAGGAGCTCGTGGCTAAATAATAACAGTCGCACGGGTCGATCTTTAGGTTAAGCCGTGCTTGCCTAGGTTGGTCTGTGGATGGGGATAACTTCAACTTATCCATGAAGAATAGCCAATTTTAAGTGGCAGTGGCCAGGGCACATTGCTCGCAGAACGGATGGCCGATGGGGCCGACAAGTTCTAGAGTGGTGACCGCGAACCGGAAGACGTTGCGTTGGAAGGCCTCCCACTAGGTGGACCGATGACCTGGTGAAGGTTGCAGGAATACGCTGGATGCGAGACGTACGGGACCGGTCAATATGGCGACACTTGGGGGAGGCCTATGTCCAGCAGTGGACGTCTTTCGGCTGAAATGATCCGTGATCATGGCGCTTGCAATATCGCCGAAATATCGGGAACTCATAAAAATTATAAACATGGTAGAAACATGGTGAAGTGATGAAATAAACTAACCAAAGTATTCTTTTTTGGGTTTGACTTACAAGGTGTCAGTCGGGGCTGATATGACTGGGCCACTGTTGTTCCCAATCAACTCAGCCTATTGCAACCCACTGCTGGGCAAAGCTTGTCCTCCGTATTTTTTTTTTATTACTAAATACAACATTACTTTTAGTATATGCGAAACCTGAATATAGTTTGTTCTGAATAAGTTACTGAATCGATTACAATTATTTTTAAACCATGTTATATTTGTCCCAAAAATATTTTTCAAAAGTCACAAGTTGAACACCGAGCGACACTAAGTACCTATCGCAATAATTTAGGTACCCACTGCCAATTTTTTTTATCAATGCGCTTAAGACAACGCTGGAGGCGCGCGCGCTTGCGCGCCGTGTGGTGACCACGTTTTTGTGTGGACAACCAGGTAAGATTTTTCATGATACAGTTTTGAAATTCTTTACATAAAAATACTCGACACGTGTTTCAGGTTTCGCATATACTAAAACTAATGTTGTATACGTGTATGGCGTCCAACGCTGCAATGAACGATACACGGTTTCCACTCCAGGACCCGTTGTCTCCATCGGCCCTCGGTCACAAACAAAACAGGGCGATACCATTAAACTTCAGCTTGCTTACTCTAAAAGCTGTGTCGGAAGGTCCAGACAATTTAAATAAAATTCTAATTCTTCAAAGAATTTCCATGCATAGCCGGTTCCAATAGTCCACTGAGCGACCTTGAGTTTGTGGACCAATCCGTCTGTCTTTGTCCATGTATTGCTACCGTACGTCATGGATGTTTAAAAAAAATAAATTTAAAGATAAGACAGTGTTATTTAAGTATTCGGGTTATTATTTCATCATTTGTACCTGATTTTCCTTTTACAAACAAAACAGCCCATTCCATAAGACGTTTACTAAGAAACCATCAGTATATTTAATAACTTCTAAACGCTTTAATACCTCCGAGAATGGCCTCTCCAGAACAATAATTAAGCTAACGACTCAACGGGAAGTGACGCCATCTTGCGGCGCGCCACGTAAACACTCATTTCCGGGCCCAAGTGACAATGGACTTAATTCTTAAGAGGCTTTTTTTATTGTTTTTGAAGTTAGAATTGGGCTTATATTTAAAAGGTTGGTTAATTAGTGCTTGGGAGAATAATTTAATTAGGTTTTTAGAATTCATTAGCAGTTTTACCAAGGGGTATTGTATTACCCAGTAGGTACGTGTTGTGAAGGTCAGATAGGCAGTCGCTCCATGTAAAATACTGGTATTCAGCTGAATCCGGTAAGACTGGAAGCCGACCCCAATTTTGGGAAAAAGGCTGGGCAGATGATAAATGTTTTAAATGAGAAAAATTTTTTCAGCCCCCATATTCACAAACGCTTCGATTCGATTTCGATTCGTCATGTCGTATGTCTATCTTTTTTTGGCTTTACGAAAGCGGAATCTGGTAGTTTCACATCACGCCTGTAATCCCCGAGTGGTAAGGCAGAGATGTATTTAGAGTACATCCACATTTTAGCAGTTATGTTTCGTTCTCATGTAATAGGGGGTGAGCCTATTATCATAAACATGGGACAAATCCAAACTCCGGGCTACTACTTAGAATGTTATAATATTTTTGGACAACCTGGTAATCGAACCCAAGACCTCATCGTTGGAAGTCGGAGGTAGCGCCACGAATGACGAGATAGATATGTTACGGCTAAAAGCCGAAGTGCGGCTACACCTAGTTCTAGCCGGCTAAACCTAGGTGCAGCCGGTAACAGTTGTATATCCATTATATTGCCAGGACACACCGACCAAATGGATTAGGTTAGGTTAGAACTGTGACCAAACGCGCGCGAACCGAGCGAGCGGCGCGAGCGGTGCCGCGGCAGCGGCTGGCGAGCTTTACATCCAAATTGGTTGCATGTTCTAACCGAAGATAAGTAGGATACATCTAAGTTTAACCGGCCGCACCTAGGTTTAATAAATAATAATAATAAAAAATAAAAATGTTTTATTGTCAGGCATCAAGGCCCATAGAGTGTTAGTATTACATCTTACTTAAAAACTATATTAGTAACATGCAGGAACACTTAAAAAGAAAAAAAGAAAGTGTAGCCGCACATAGGCAATTAGACGTAACAGATACATGTAATATACTTTATTCTACACCAACATTGTATAACAGGTGTTTTAAAATGATTGATGTTATGTTTTATTATTCACCGAATGGATAAATAACTACAAACCTTATCCACACAGTAATAACCATCACATTAATACTGAAAACAGCCAAAACCGCACATCTATAACTGTATACCTAGGACAGATTTATGCTCACTACATTGGGCCTAGGACGAACGCACGACGCGGCGACGCGACGTACCGAAATGTAACGTAAATTGGCTCGATTTAATAAAATGATGTACTCGCACATTAAAATATTTACTTAGTTTTAAGACATGCGCGACTGCTGAGCATGAGGTACTCGGTTCGAAAAGTGTTTCCATTAAGAATTTCTCAGTAGCAGTCAGGTAGTCTGGCATTGTGTTCGGTTGATGGCAATGGGCTCGTCCCCTATACAGGGTGTAAGGGACAGCCCTCCACAAACTGACAGGGTGCATTCGGCTCCTTATTTTGAATCATATTCCACCGCAATGTTTCTCTGCAACTTTTTTTCCATTTTTTAAATAATACGGCTAAAATAAAAAATCAACAATGGATGTTGAAATATTTTAACGAACGCTACAGTGTTCATCGAACTCGTCGTCGCTCTTGCCGTCCACTACGTTCGTTTTGCCACGGTAACAATACATTGCGTATGAAGAAATAAAACAAATCAAATTTATTGGATTCCCACAACATTCCTGAAATAATTTCTTGTCTCGGTCATCTTAGTATGATATACTGAATTCGCCCCATCAGTTTGTGGAATACTGTCCCTTACACCCTGTATATAGGACTTAAAAATAACTGGCAAAACGTGAGTGTACTATTAAATACACCTCTGTCAGACCTTTTGGTGATTACAGCCATGATGTTAAGTTCAAATTCGAATTTCGATTCAAAAACTGATTGAATTTACGTAACGTTTACGTCGCAAGTTTGCGCTAGCCCACAGAAGCCTCAAATAGGCGTCAACCACAACGAGGCTGCCTCTGGATCTATAATTACTCTGTGTTCCATTTGGATTGGAGTACAGGCTCGCTTTAGCCTGTGTTTCAGCCTGCGTTTTAGCCGTTTAGACGTTTAGGCGATTATCTGTGATGCTGGTGAGATGGAAGTAGCTTTAAAGGGTAGTTTGGTTGTGGTGTTTTAATGTGTCTGTTAACGCCATTTGTAGAATCTGTTTTATTAAGAAATAGTAACATAACTCCCTCTCATAGAGAGGAGGCCTGTGTCCCAGCAGTGGAAACATTTTTTGCTGATTATAGTAACATAATATAACATAATCGTAGAGAGCAGTGGTGGCCCAGTGGCGGAGACCCCGACTTACGAGCAGTAAGTCATGGGTTCAAACCCAGCCAGGCGCATTACTTTGTTAAGTTATTTCATCACCACTGCTCTCAAAAACGGTGAAGGAAAACATCGTGAGGAAACCGGCATGTCCTAGAACCAAAAATTCGAAGACATCTGACATCTACCAACCCGCACTGGGCCCGCGTGGTGGATTATAGCCCATTCCCTCTCATTGAGAGGAGGTCTGCGTCCCAGTAGTGGGAACATTAATAGGCTGATTATGCTAATATAACATAATGAGGAAATCCGTAAGAGAACCAAGGTTACCGACGTAGCCCGAAAAATAGCCAAACTTAAGTGGCAGTGGGCAGAGCACATTGCTCGCAGAACGGATTGCCGATGGGGCAGGAAAGTTCTGGAGTGGCGACTGCGAACTGGAAGACGTTGCGTTGGAAGGCCTCCCACTCCACAAAGGTTGCAGGGATCCGCTGGATGCGAGACGCACGGGACCGGTCAATATGGCGATGCTTGGGGGAGGCCTATGTCCAGCAGTGGACGTCTTTTGGCTGAAATGATGAAGATGGTGATAACATAACGCCTGCAATCCCCTAACGGTTTGCCAGACATGTACTATCCATAGTAAATAGTAACAAGTAATAGGGAGCGACTCTATTGATATTTAAATGTAGATATTTATGAATATTTTAAGCAAATCGAAAATATCTTGTCTCAGAGATGAAATAAAACTATGAATCACGGTGCGGCTTGAGTAGATTATAATATTTGACGGCACGGTTGGCGCAGTGGCTGAGCGATTGACTGCTGCGCTTCGTGTCGCGGGTTCGATTCCCGCACGGAACAAATATTTGTATGGCCTACAGGTAGTTTTTTCGGGTCTGCCTGTTTGTGTATCTGAATTTAAATGTTTGTAAACGCACCCACGATACAGAAGAAATTCCTAGTGTGGGGCAACGTTTTTTTTTTTTTAAAAAAACAAAACATGTTTCTACATTTAAGTACGCCATGCCATTTTAAGAAACATAAAAGAAAAAGAAATATTTGTCGAGACATGACGTGCAAACTAAATGACAAAAAATATAATCATCATCATTTGCCTAGCCTTTTCCCAACTATATTGGGGTCGGCTTCCAGTCTAACCGGAAGCAGCTGAATACCAATATTTTACATGGAGCGACTGCCTATCTGACCCCCACAACCCAGTTAGTACTAGGTAATACGATACCCCTTGGTAAGACTGGTTGTCAGACTTTTTGGGCCACTGACTACCTAACGACTGTCAAAGATCTACAAATGACAGCCGGGACCAACGGTTTAACGTGCTTTCCGAGGCACGGAGGAAACTTGGTATGTAATGGGCGGTCACCCATCCACAGACCAACCTAGGCAAGCTCGGCTTAACCTAAAGATCGACCCGAGCGGCTATTATAAACAAACAAAAACAAAAAATAACAAAAAAATATAATGTCCGTTCCGATTGTTACTTTTGTATTAATCTTCTGATTTTTACCAAAAGATCACGAATCCACTTTTAAAGATTAAAAGCTTTAGGCAATACGTCAAGCGGCTCCCGTCTATCAATAACAATTAATAGCGCTCATCGATCCTTGTGCCAAGTGGAGTGATTATGGCAAATTCTTGGCCCGTTCATTGTAGCATAACAGCGCGAGATACCAGATGGATTACTTACATAACAAGCCCCTTAGGCTTTCGACAAATGCTTTCGAAGCCTATCGTGTTTCTGCAGCATTTTTCAATGGAATTTATTATATTACTAGTTGTTGCCTGCGACTTTCATCATCATCATCATCATTTCAGCCAAAAGACGTCCACTGCTGGCCTCCCCCCAAAGTGTCGCCACATTGACCGGTCCTGTGCGACTCGCATCCAGAGGATCCCTGCAACCTTCACCAGGTCATCGGTCATAATCGGTGGGATCATATTGGGAGGCCTTCCAACGCAACGTATTCCGGTTCGCAGTCGCCACTCCAGGACTTTTCGGCCCCATCGGCCATCCGTTCTGCGAGCAATGTGCCCTGCCCACTGCCACTTAAGTTTGTCAATTCTTCGGACTACTTCGGTAACCTTGGTTCTCTTGCGGATGTCCTCATTTCTGATTTGTTTACGCAAGGAAACTCCGAGCCTAGCCCTCTCCATTGCCTTTTGGGTGGCTTTAAGTCTTCTGATGAGGCCCTGCGACCTTCGTCCGCGTCAAATTATTATAAAAATATTTCTTCCTTATTTGAACCAGATTTTGTTAACAATTTCTAGGGTTTTAATTTTTTGCACAGAACCGTAATCCTTTTTCCATTCCCATTACATACCGAGTTTCCTCCGTGCCTCGGAAAGCACGTTAAGCCGTTGGTCCCGGCTGTCATTTGTAATCGTTGACAGTCGTTATAGGTAGTGGCCCGAAAGTCTGACAACCAGTCTTACCAAGGGGTATCGTGATACCCAGTTCTAACTGGGTTATGGAGGTCGGATACGCAATCGCTCCATGTAAAATATTGGTATTCAACTGCATCCGGTTAGACTAAAAGCCCCAACATAGTTGGGAAAAGGCTAAGCAGATGATGAATTAACTTCAACAATAAAATAATTATTTTTTAACATTAGTTTTAGTTTATCCGAAACCTGAAACATGTATCTAGTATATTATGTAAAGAATCTATGTACAAAATTTCAAAACTGTATCATGAAAAATCACAAAGTTATAAGTTTGTTCTGTTACCTGGCTGTCCGCACAAAAACGTGGTCACCAAGCGGCGCGCCCGTGCGTGCTCCTCCGGCGTCGTCTTGAGGTCATTGATAATAATAATTTGGCAGTAGGTACCTAAATGATTGCGGTAGGTACTTAGTGTTGCTCGGTATCCAACTTGTAGCCTTTTATAAATATTTTTGGGACAAAATATAACATGGTTTTAAAATTATAGGAATCGATTCAGTTACTTATTCTGAACAAACTATATTCAGGTTTCGCATATACTAAAAATAAAAGTTGTATACAAGCTGTGATGAACCCATCTTAACATACAAAGCGTAAGAGTTAAGCAAGAGCTAAAAATAAAATCCCTTTGTTCTTGAAATATGTGTCTACTTCCCGAATCCGACCCACAGAATTTTTAAGATCCCATTCTAACAGCAAAATCTTCCAAAACCGACCTTATTGTCTTAGCCATTAAATTGGGTTAAGGTGCAAATGTTAAATTTCATTTCAAAGCCATGTTTCATCTGTATGTAGCTCCATAAATTGTTAGTAAATGCCAAAAATAGAAAAAAATATATTCTTAAGTAAGAGTTATTTTGCAAATTCAGGAAAAATTCTAAGTAACATTTTCATTTTCTCGGAATTCGAAGCAAGTTTTGAATCAAAGTAATGTCGATTAACGAAAATGCTTTTACAACTTCTGGGAACTTGAACCAATTGAATTTATATTTTCGCTGGTTTACACAGACTTACATTTTATTGAAAAGTTGCTGAAAACGTAAGGCTAACTAAAGGCATTAATTTTTTTCGGGGTTAAGGAGCGCAACCACAAAGGAGGCATTCTAGTTTTCGGAACAAATTAATAACATATTACTAAAAATATTACTTCCCTATTAAAATCGGATTTTGTTAAAACTTCAAGGGTTTTATTAATTTTATTTTTTAAGAAAAAGAATTAAGGCACGGTACCTTAACTCTTTTTCTTAAAAAAAATACTTCCTATAATATAAGCTATCTGCCAATAAAAGTCCCGTCAATATCGGCCCAGCCGTTCCGAAGATTAGCCGGAACAAACAGACAGACAGATAAATATTTTTTAAATATTTTTTTAAAATGGAACGGATTGGAACGGAACTATGAGGTGATGGTTCGAAGTGCAAAATATTAGACCGGCAGATTTCACGTTAATTTTTGTTTCAGGAAAAAGGTCCTGTCTATCTTGTGGAAGACACTCCCCCCCATTTCCCCGAGGAAATTGACCTTGACCTTGACCTTGACCTGAAACCAAGCATTCAAACTTCCCAAGCTTTACCATTTTCCTCCGAAATTTCCTGCACATTCAGCAGGAAGGCTCCCAATATAAAAAAAAAAATAAAATAAAATAAAATAAAATACATTTATTTCGAGCAACCTTAACTCATATTGGAGTACACACAAATACAGACCACACACAAATGATAATAAAAACTAAAACAAAAATATAATAAAAATAAACATTAAGAGGACCGGCCCTGCTGACGGCAACATGCCTATCACAACAGTGCCGTATGTATAGGCAGTCCATCCGGTCCGCGATCATCGCCAAGACAGCATTGGTGCTGCCCCGCACCCTACGCACCAGCGACGCGCTCCTCTTGCGCATGGTCGCGTAAAAGCAATCAGTGCGCGCCTCAGCGAACATGGCTGAGGCGCTGCAGTAGCGAGGCAGCCCCAATACAGCCCTAAGTGCGTTGTTGAACTGGACGCGGAGGGCCCCGTATGAAGCACGCGTGTACGCCGCCCACAAACCGCACGTGAAAAGGGACGTGCAGTACGCCCTGAAGAGCGTTATCTTCACTTCGCTCGAATAGCGCGCAAACCTACGTGAGATCATGTTCGCCCGCACCGACAAGGCCCTCCGTTCCCGCTCCATGTCAGCATTGTCCTTGAGGTCGGTCGTAACTAAATGCCCTAAGTACTTAAATTATTTTTATATATATGAAGACAGCATTAATTCTGTCCACGGAGTCAATTTAGCGAGAAACACAACCTTTTGTGACAAACCTGCGTATGTTACGTACTTTATACAGCGAAAGATATATTTAAGAGACGTGGAAAAAATAATAAAAAATATTCAGCAGATTTGTACAGGTTTTTTGGCACATTATTGCTTATAAAAGTAGCTTGTGCGATTCTGTAAAGTTCACTTAGAATCTCCCTCAATTGAGCGCACAAAATTTGTTTTTTTTTATGAATGGCATCTCGCAGTTCAACCTAGGAGGTTGTCTTCTGCTTAAACTGACTATTATGTGGGTGCTTTGAGTGTAAGACCTCCAGTCAGGGCAAAAAACTTACAAACTAAGCGACTACTCGCTAAGGTCATCCCCTGAGGTGTATGCGCCTCGGCTTAGAGGGTCACAATTCGAAAGCGAACTCATTTGTTTTAAAAGTAAATTATCGCGGATTCACAACGAGACACCGTTCGAATTTCGAACGTGATGGTATTCCAAAGCTGTGTAAATGTAGATGAGTTAATATGAGACTAGTAATTACTACAGCTTATTTACTATTATCTTTATTTATTATTTTATCAGCATTTTGAGAGCAACGGTGGCCCAGTGGTGGAGACCCCGACTTACGAGGAGTAAGTCGTGGGTACGAACCCAGCCAGGCGCATTACTTTGTGTAAGTTATTTCATCACCACTGCTCTCAAAACGGTGAAGGAAAACATCGTGAGGAAACCGGCATGTCCTAGAACCAAAAATTCGAGGACATGTGACATCTACCAACCCGCACTGGGCCCGCGTGGTGGATTATAGCCCATTCCCTCTCATGGAGAGGAGGCCTGCGTCCCAGCAGTGGGAACATTAATAGGCTGATTATGCTTATGCTTATATTATTTTATCAATAAGCCTAAGCCTGAGAGATATTTCTCAACGGCGTGTAAACTCAAGTCAGAGGCCCATGGGTGGCATAAAAACTCTAATACCAGATTTGGCACTAACAATACGATAAAGAAGAAGATATTATATCAAGGCGGACAATATATTACGTTAATTTTGAAAATATTACTAACGGATACTGACCCTGATTATTTATGAGAATACATGAATTATTCAACCTTGTATATTATGTAAGCTAAATGTGTTCTTACAAATTTCCAGCAATTAAAATCTTACCATACGTGATTAAAACCGTCATTAACCAGCCTGTTTCGAATACATAATGTATTTAAAAGCTAAAATCCCGCTCCAAATGTGGTAAGGTAAAAAACATTCATTTAAAAAATACCTTTTTCACCTCCCACACATTCACTAATTATGGATTCACACAGCATATATAACTTTAACGGAAAACGAAAAAGTGTAAACAAAAACAGAAAAGTGTAAACAAAAAAATTAACAATGCCGGACCACTTTTTACAAAACGCCCTCTCAGTGCCGTGAAGTGGGCTTAATCGGAAATCGTCGCTTGTTACCGGAAGCCGACAATCACCCCCCTCCCCCCACCACTGGCCACCCCGTATCCGGTTCAGATAACTCGCCTCTTTGTGCTCATATTTCTGCGTTGATACAAAATATTATGTGTGATGGGAATTTTTAATAGCAACGCTTGTAATATGCGAGGTTAGTAGAGAGTATTTGTTAGAAGTACTGTTCTGTAAAGTTCACTAGTTCACCTCACTCAAGTGAGCACACACAATTTGGGAGCAAACTCATTTGTTTTTAAAGTCATCGCGGATAATATACACATGTGACTATGTTAATTATTTTATTTTTTAAATTTAATTTTAGTACTAAATAATGTGTTGTGTTTTAATTTGATTTGAATGTTTAAATGCTACTATAACTTTGTAAGCTTAGTTATACATCTTATTACGCATGCTGTGGTCTCCTGTAAGTGAAGGAGTACACCTACGTAATACTTTTGTCGTCGATTATTTATTTCGTGTGTTTGTGTATATCCTTTGTTGGAGATCCTAAATAAATAAATAAATAAATATATGATAGAGATTCTTGATGTCAGAGGATTGCTTGATTAAAACACTCATGCACCAACACAAACTGTTTATTTCTAAACGAGTATTAGACACTTTACAAAGGTTTTGAATGAATAATTTCACAGTTTTAATGAATTTTGTTCAGAGTGCTTGTTAGACGAATGACTGTACCAGAGAGAGAGAGAGAATGTTAGAAAGAAAAGGATAGATGTGAGTATAAATTAGTGTGGCAATACTGAACAACACTGTTAAAGTGCGCTACATTAAATATCGCCTGTTTGCAATACTTTAAAAGCAGAAATCATTTAATAACAGTCCTTCATCGGTGACTTCCACCCGAAGTGTTTTATATAATGTCCCACCGTAGGCGCTGGCCTGTGGACGGCGAGTTATGGGCTAGCTCGCCGTCCGGCCGTCTTGTGACGACGGGCCGTGTCGACGGCGCGTTCGTGTTCCACGCGCGCCTCAAAGAGATGTCAGCAATCAAGTAGGGGTCCGCATGGGCCGACGCCTGCCGGGGCTGCGGGACTGTTCGAAAGAGATACCGTGGCCCTGGAACATAACGGGCAAAGAAGGAACATGGATGGGTTTTAGTCAGTACAAGTCTGACACTCCCCTCCGCTCCGCCCAGAGTGGGGGGGGTCATTTGATGAATTCCCATCCGGAAAAAAAAAAAATAAAAAAAAGTGTTTTACATAATTGTTTAACTGTTTGTTTATAGTTTAAGTGTTAATTATAAGGTTTAATTAATGCGACAATGGTAAAAGGCACAATGGGGTTGACATATCTGTTTAGATAAAAACAATTTTAAAAAAACATAGTCCTCTATTTTCCTTGGGTTTGTCATCCTAGCCTTTTCCCAACTATATTGGGGTCGGCTTCCTGTCTAACAGGATGCAGCTGAATACCAGTATTTTACATGGAGCGACTGCCTATCTGACCTCCACAACCCAGTTAGTACTGGGTAATACGATACCCCTTGGTAAGACTGGTTGTCAGACTTTTTGGGCCACTGACTACCTAACGACAGTCAAAGATCTACAAATGACACCCGGGACCAACGGCTTAACGTGCTTTCCGAGGCACGGAGGAAACACGGTATGTAATGGGTGGTCACCCATCCACAGACCAACCTAGGCAAGCACGGTTTAACCTAAAGATCGATCCGAGCGGCTGTTATTATTTAGCCACGGGCTCCTCACTCCTCCTTTTTGTTGATATCGGGAGCTCAAAATAACGAACAATCACGGAAGATATCCCGTAAGTGACAGTGTAAGTTTAATGTTTCTTTTAAATATTGCTTATTTGATTATTGTCTTTTATTTCTGTTTATTTCCTGATTATTGTATTATTAATGATTTTGACATTATTGTTAATGACTTTGACATTGTAATTAGTATCTTATTATTACCAAAATTTTCGTAATATTTCCTTTATTTATTTTTATACATATTAAATACATTTAAAAATATTCTAATATAAAACAATATAAAAAAACATTTAAAAATATAAAAAATAGTGGTCCGCCGGTATCGGGAGCAGGGTCCAAGCTACCGGTGGTTAGGGCTCCAGAGACAGGAACCTCCTCACAATGCGAGCCGTATCGAGGAGTACTGCCTTCTGAATCAGGCCCTTGATCCAACCGCCTAACGAGAGCCTCGAAAGATGGTCGTCGAGGCTCTTGGCTATAAGGCCATTGGCCGTCACGACGATCGGCACAATGATAGCCGAGTTCACATTCCACATGTCGACAACCTCGTGTGCTAAGTCGAGATATTTAATTTGTTTCTCTTTCTCAGCTTTCACGAGGTTCTCGTCATGCGGAATGGTAACATCGACTATCATTACACGGCGCGCTAATCGGTCTATCACTACTATGTCAGGTTTATTGGCGACAATAGTCCTGTCAGTAATGATAGACCGATCCCAGTACAACGTTACATGGTCTTTCTCGAGAACTGGGTCGGGCACATACTTGTAGTACGGTACCTCAGATTCCACAAGTTTATATTTCAAGGCAAGTTGTTGGTGAATAATCCTGGCTACTTGGTTGTGCCTGTGCAGGTACTCGCCGTTAGCCAGACGAGAACAACCAGAAATAATATGTCTGATGGACTCACCCGGACGGTGACATGCCCGACACACGTCAACCGTCCCGTCTTTCATAATATATTTCCGGTAGTTGTTCGTCAACATAACTTCGTCCATAATCGCACAGACAAAACCTTCAGTTTCCCCAAAGAGGTCGCCGAAACGTAACCAGGACACGGACGCTAGAAAATCTACATCGGGCCCATGAAGAGCCCGGTAGAAGCGTCCATGAAGCTCCTTGCCTTGCCATACTTCCTTGCGGTCATCGGTAGTAAGTACTACAGGTTTGCGCCAGTTCTCTTTAGCCATGGACAGCGGGGTGAGTCCCTTGTCCACTGCGACCACATCTCGGTGCATACCCACCTCTGTTTTTAAAAAATATTCTCTGAGACTGCATATCTCGCGGTTGTGAAGGGTCTTCCCGTTTAAAAAACCTCGACCCCCGCACTTCCGCGGGATGTACAGCCTCATTACCGATGATCGTGGGTGATGCATCCGGTTTGCGGTTAACAGTGTACGAACTCTTCTATCCAGGGCATCGAGTTCGGTCTGAGTCCATTTGAGTACGCCGAAAGAGTACATTAAAACCGGCATGACCCAACCGTTGAAGGCGCGCACCTTGTTCCCGCCTGTAAGAAGGCTATTTAATACCTTGTTCAGGCGTCCAAAGAAGCGCTCCCTCAACGATTGCTTCATGTCAGTTACGTTAATGCCTAACGATTCCGACATACCCAAATACTTATAGCTTTCGGATGAGGAGAGGGATCTCAGGTGTATGGAATCCGAGAGCTGAATTCCCTCGGATTCCATAATCTCCCCTCGCTTTACATACATGACTGCACATTTGTCCACACCAAATTCCATATAATAATAATATAATTATTATTGTGTTTAAAATGTGTACGTAGTACTAAAAAATTGGATTTTATGATCTGATAAATAAACTTTAAATATTAAGTTTATTTTAATATATTTACATTATATACATACTACAAACAGAACTAGACTAAAGATAAAAATAAGAAAAAAAGTAAGAAAATATAAAAATCTAAACAACGACGACAATAGAACACTTAGGCGTCAAAGTACTCCTCCGCATCGCTGTCATCTGGAAACGTGCCCAGAAGACTGGCAGCATTGCCACGCTGAATGGCAATGCTAATTCTTTGGCCAAAAAAAGAGCCTGCCCTCTGGTCACGCAAAGTGTCAACCAGTCGGCGAGAGATTTCCTGAAAAATAAATGATTTGATTTACCTGTTAAAAACATTTATAAAAATGTTTACCTCATTTGCGTCCTCAGGTAGACACAATATTTCATAACCAAATCGAGAGTGTGTACTCTACCTTAATTGTTTTGCTCGTTAGTGCCATTTATTTACGTTCCCAAGTATTTAGGTAAGTGAGGACGACTGTTTATTTTTTGGATAACGGTACTAATAACACGCTATTAGTTAATAGCTGCTGTTATTTTGTTATGGGTGTTGTTTATGCTTGTACAATTATTATTTAATATAAAAATAATAATTGTGCAAGCATGGTTTTTAATACTTGCCATTATTTTCATTATCAGCCTAGCCTTTTCCCAACTATTTTCTGGTCGATGTTTATGTGAAACCGTGCTAACCTAGGCTGGTCCGTCAATGGGTTTCGAAACTTGGTAAGTAATGGGTAGTCACCCATTACATACCCAGTACTAACTGGGTTGTAGAGGTCAGATAGGCAGTCGTCATTGTAAAATACTTGTCCCAACATAGTTGGGAAAAGTCTAGGCAAATGATAAACTTAAATAATGGATACCATCATAATATTTAAATTTAATATAGTTCTTCGTCATTTTCTCGGAGCCAATTCCTACATATTTTTCACACCAACGAAGCAAGCCTTTTATTTAAAAGTCGGAGCTAAAGAATGGAATGGTCCAAAGAATTTCTTAATCAGTCTTCTAGCCTATTTTTCTTTTTTTTTTCTTACATTACCTACTTTTTTTCATAATTATTTTAACAGATTTTTACATAACATCACGCCTGGTAATCCCCGAAGAGTTAGGCATAGGTGTACTTAATAGTACACCCACATTTCGCCAGTTATGTTTAAGTCCCATGTATTAGAGGGCGAGCCTATTACCATCAACTGGGCACAAATTCAGACATCGGACTGCTCCTGAAAAATTCCAGATGGGTAAACTCTAAAACAACATGCCCGACCCGGGAAACGAACCAAGGACGTCATCACGCTCTAGAGTACCGCCACATGGGGCCCAAAAAAATGTCACAGCGCTGTAATATCCCTGAATACCAGCGCTGTGACATTTTTTTTTAAATATAATAGCACCATGCGGATCTCGTATGCACGGCGGCCAATCAAGCTATGCAAAACCAAATTAAGCTGCTCTCTCATCGTACGGGAAGCTCATACTAAGCGAAGTCAGGTTATACTGGTTATGTAGAGCTTGATGTGCCGCCGTGTGTACAGGACCAATTTAGTTAAAAAAAAAAAACGATAAAAAAAGACTTATTTTGTGTCGTGGGGATTTTGGAACCGGGACCGCGGTCCCGGATTCCACCTTTAAATACAATTATTATTTTTGAGTAGTATTTTGGGACCACAAGAAATAAGAAGTTAAAGTACAGTTAACAAAAAAGCTGATATAATACATATTTTAAATCCATCATACTCGAGAATAAATATAATAATATAATATCTTCTCTACTTTTTATATACAAATACAAATACAAATACAAAATTTTTTATTTCAGTATTACACGTTATACACACGTTATACAGTTGGTGGCGTCCCCTTTTAAGCATATAGATGCCTGTGCCAGGAGGCGCCGCTCCTTTACATCTTAACACCAGTGTAACATGTTATTAAAGAAAAATTATTAAACAAAAGTTAAACAAAAATTATGAAAAAAAAAAAAGTTAAAAGTTAATGAATTTATTATTTCCATTTAGTCTGTTGGTGTGTGTGTACATGTGTGGGTGCGTGTGTGGTTATGTGTATGTGTATGTGTTAAATGTGAATGTATGTATGTGTGCGTGTGTGGTTGTTTTTTTTTTTTTTTTTTACGGAAAGGGTTTCACCCTATATCCAGTAGAATATTCTCTACTTCATCGTAGCTTAACCCGTTCATCCACCCAATCAGCAACGATTTGCATTCTTTATATGGTTTAGCATGAAAATCCATTCGTTTATTTATTTTATTGTATATGAAAGATGAGCGTTTGTCGTACTGAATATTTGCAAATTCTGTTCTTACAAAAGTGGTGGAAGCAATGTTATGTTTCCTTCTTCTAGTTAATATATTAGGATCTAAGGGTAGAGTTTTATGTTTTTTTAATACTATGTGTATAATATATAATTTTCGTACTGATAATAGATTACTTGTTTGGTATAGCTCATGGGTGTGAAATGTTCTTTTTTTGAAGTACATTATTTTTATTAATGTCCGTTGCGCTCTTTCAACATCAAGAAAACGTGTTTTACGCGCGCCCCCCCAAATGGAGATACAATATATTATTACTGATTGAACTAGTGAGATATACACTTCATTTAGAAGATTTTTTGCCAAGCCACTCTTGGGGACTATGTGTCTCAATGTTTTAAAAATCCAAATAAATTTTCGTATTCTCGCAGTAATTTGTTCAATTTGAGGATACCAGGACAAGCTTTGGTCCAACATTATACCTAAGTACTTGACGTGGTTAACTTTACTGATGGTTGGACAATTGCAGTCATAATGAATCGTCTGCCTACACTCATGTATTTTAATGTTGAAATTAGGTTCTGGTTGGACATTTTTATATATTGAAAAGCATATAAAATTAGTTTTGCTCGTGTTTAACGTTAGGAGATTTGTTTTTAGCCACGAAGCCACTTGTAACATACCTATTTCGGTGTTGGTTTTTGTTTCAGCCCAGGTTGAGCCGGTGAAGACGATTGCGGTGTCGTCAGCATACGAAAATATTTTTGCATTATTGATTGACATATTACATAGGTCGTTTATATATATTAAAAATAAGGTAGGCCCCAGAACGCTTCCCTGGGGTACGCCGCATGTTACATCAATGTCCTCGCTGACAAAATTATCAAGCTTAACCTTCTGTTTTCTATTTGTCAAGTAATCGGTGAATATAGATAGCTGTGTATCTCTAATACCAATTTTTTCTAATTTTTGGACCAGGATGGGAATAGAGACCGTGTCGAAGGCCTTTTTTAGGTCTATAAAAACTGATAAACACCTAGTTCCTCTATCAAGTTCTTTTGTTAGTACTGACGTTAAAGACGTGATAGCGTCTTCCGTAGAAATACCGCGTCTAAAGCCAAATTGAGATGGAGACAAAATGTTGTTGGTTTGAAGATAGCTTAATAATCTGGAATTTAGAAGTTTTTCTAATATTTTAGCTATAACAGGAATAACAGAAATTGGCCTATAGTTATTAACGTCGCCCTCCTGCCCGCCTTTGTGTATGGGAGTTATTATTGTTTTCTTTAAAAAGTTAGGGAAGGTGCCTTGTTTAAAACAAATGTTAGCTAAATGAGTTATAATTGGAGTTATTTCATGTTTTACATGTTTGAGGTAACTAGTGGAGATATTATCCCATCCTGGGGCACTATCTGATTTTAGAGTGTTTATTATACTATTTACTTCGTTGATATCTGTATCAAGCAGAACAAAAGATTTAGAGAGACTAGGTAAGGAAAGTAGGTATTGATTTAGTTCATTCTGGGTTATGGTTTGTTGGATGTCATTTGCCAGTTGGTTACCAATATTTGCGAAATATTTATTAATGAAGTTTGCTGATTCCGTAGGGGATGCTTTTAGATTAGTTAATTCAGTATTAGTTCTAGTAGATTTATTTGTATATGTGATAGATTTTAGGTTTTTCCAGAGAAGTTTGTTGTTGCTTAAAGATTTATTAATAAGGTTTCTTTCATATTTTCTTTTTAGTTTTTTTATGAGGTTGTTGCAATGATTTCTGTAACGAGCATATGTGATTTTATTTATTTCGTTATTTGGATTTTCTCGGGATTGTTTTTGGAGCTTATTACGATTTTTTATACATCTCAGAATGCCTTCAGTGATCCAGGGCTTGATTATTCGTTTACTTTTAGGGATCTTGTGAGTAGTAGTATTTATTTTTAGTGATTCAATAAGATATTGTGTTAAACATTCTGTTATGTAATTAGGGTTATCACAAAAAAGTAATGTCGATAGATTTTTTTCTTTTAAGTATTGCAAGGCGCTTTCAAAGTCAATTTTGGTAATGATAGCTGGTGTAGGTTGATAATGTTTTGTTTTAGATAACGCTAAGAAGGTAGTGCAGTGGTCTGTAACAGTAGTACGTAGAATGGCAATAAAAGCAGAATGCCGTTTCCTGTTTATTTTTAACATAAAGTGATCAAGACAGTTGGTTTCCCTTGTAACTAAGGTGTGACCAGAGAGAATACCGTAACCCGATAACATATCCAGGTATAATGTTCTATTTTTAAGTTCATATGTTTGTTCAGTGTGTTTAGGTCTTATGTTGATATTGATGTCACCGGCAACTATAATATTTCGTTTTTGAGAGTGTAAGTTATCTAAATGGAGTGCCAAAGAATTTATAAAAGGTTCCGCGTTAGTATTTGATGGTGAACGATAAATACCTAAAATTACATTATTCAATATATTTAATTGTAGGCATGATGCGTGGTTTATGCTTAATTCTGTGACACTGGCTTTTAAGGTGTCTTTGATATATACTACAACGCCGTCATTTTGATTTAGTTGACGAGTTGTAGCGTAGGAGCGATATTTGGATAATGTCGGTATAGGTTTGTTTGGATCAAGTCGGCATTCAGTCAGGATTATAACGTCTGTTTCAAAGTTGAGGGAGGACATATTTAGTATAAAGTCATCGAAATTGCAATATATGCTCCTAATATTTTGGGAAATTATGGTAAGGTCACTTTTATTTATGTTATAGTTGTGAGCGAGTTCACTACAATCGCATTCTATCGATCTTGCAATACTCATATTATCGATGTCTTTTAGAGTTTGTAGTAGATCACCCATTATTATATTTTATTAAATACACGGTACATTTTAAAATCAGGGTAAAATTTATATGTAATGTTAGAAGCTGTAAGAACACATGCCAAATGTATAATAATGTGAGTTTTAAGGATGTATAATAATTATTTTGTAGTAATTTTATTTTTTTGTGAATATTGATCAATGTGTTTTTAGTCATTAATATTGTTTTAAACCTATATATTGTACTATTTAGTTTCCGGTAAATCCTGTAATGAGTTAAAATTGACTTAAGAGTAAATAAGCTTTTAAGTCTATAATATGTGTGAAAATGGTAATGTGTGTGTGTGTTGGTCGGTGTATTTGGAGGAATAAGAAATATTGTATTGTTTGTGAGTGTCGAGTAGATGTAACAGACTTTACATACCCAGTTTGATAAGCACAGAAATAAAATAAAAAAGTGGTGAGAACAGTAGTGATGCTCGTTATGATGGTTTAGTCATTGATGGATTATCAGCTGTTGAATTTGTGCTTCGCTTTTAATTATAATGGATGGAGAATCGTCTTCTCTTTTGAGATATACCCGTCCGTATGCAGTCCAGCAGTATTTGTAAGTTTTTGACTTCACGAGGTCACGTGCAAGGAAATGTAGGCGAGCAGCCTTTGCAGTAAGTTGCTCAGTAATAAAAATAGGTGTATCCTCGTTTGTGCGCATGTCCAGGTGTTTGGCACACAGTTTAGATTTTTGTTTAATGTTGAATGCCTTGCAAGATTTTAGTATGTTATTCTTTATCATTGTGGAGTTTGTTTCCACTACAATTGGTGTGTTACTTGTATCTTTCTTTGAACGAACTCTGTATATATCACGAATAACCGTCTTGTCGATCGGACAACCCACTGAATTTGAAAGGCTTGTAACCATATGAATTAGGTCGTCTTTGGTTTCGTTTGACTTCTTCGGTGCGTTTTTTATTTCAAAGTTAGCCTTTCTGCTGTCCTGCTGCATACTTTCTATTTTATCTTCCAGAATTATAATATACTTTTTATCCTCTTTTATTTTGTCCTCTAGAGATTCAATTTTTTTCTTAAATTCTTCGTTTTGAGCCGTTAAGAAGGCCATGGAGATTTCGATATTACAACTTGATTGTTGAATTCCTTGCAGTATTGTAGAATTTTTATTAAATTCTTGCTCTTGGGCTTTCATCATCGTAGAGAACATAGACTGCATCTCTTCCTTAAATTTAGCGAATTCTTCAATAAAATCTTCCTCCTGTCTTCTTCTTTTTTGTCGGGATGATACAAAGCTAGGGGGTGTTATATGCTCCGGATTCTGCAGCCCAACCCGATTCAAATCCGTTTCCGACAATGATTTATCTAAGTTGCATCGTTCCATTTTGCTGTCGTTTAACGAGTAAACTTAATATTCTGCCGTAAACAGATGTGAGTCACAATAATATCAACCGATACGTGTCGGCAGTATCGTAGCGATCGCCTGTTGTTAGCTCCGCCCACGTGGATGACAGAGAGGGCAATTATGGAGATGGTCTTTTTCCCCCGAGGGTCGCGGAGGACAGGGCCCGCAGTTATCGGCGACTGCTGATATACTTTCACTTTTTAGAATAGTTGTAATTACGTGTTTATTGCACTAATAATAAGAACTAAACTGGTTGGTCCGTTTGATTTTAAGAATAATATATTTTTAACAAATTAACTGCGCACGTCTACTCGTAACAAGAATCCAGACGAAAGAGGAATATAATTTAGTTTTTATTGTTTTGTCCAGTGCGAGTCAAATAAATACTTTTTCTTTCATTCTTTCCTTTACCACTTGCGACCGCTAGACAAACGACGCCATGTCCTTTTATACGAGGAGAATAAGGTCATTCCGACCATCTGTCCTATAACATTTTATTAATCTTAAAACAATTATTATGGTACTTTTCCCATTCATGGCACTCGCAATTTGCTAGCTTTATGTTCTCCGGCACTAAAAGCTGCCCTTAATGATACCTCAACAAAACATCATGTTTTATATTTATTATTTAATAAATAGAAGTTTATAAGGTGCAATTTTGAACAAAATGGCTGTTTTATTTTTGTAAGGAATCGTAAATGTGGGAAAAGCTAGTAAAATGCTTGGTTTCTGACTAATTGCCTTACTAAACTTATACTGTCACTTACGGGATATCTTCCGTGATTGGTCATTATTTTGAGCTTCCGATATTTCGGCGGTCAACCCGCGATCATGGCGCTTGCAACAGCGCCGAAATATCGGGAGCTCAAAATAATGAACAATCACGGAAGATATCCCGTAGACTAGAGTTTTTATGTATAAAAACTCTGGTCTTGAAGTTTTAACAACATATTCTTTTTCATTAAAATAATCGACAATAGAAAGACTAGAGTTAGTTAGAAAAAAAAATTGTTGTTAAAACTGAGAAAGTAATTGAAAATTATGATTTTTGTCTTATTTTTCTGTAGTTGGTTAAATTCTTGATGATTAATTCCATTTTGTGAAGATAATTTACACCTTTTTAACATTAAAGAAATAGACAAGTTTAAAGTAATGTTTTAATATTTTTTCTAGCCACATAAACAATTTGAATAATTATTTACTATTTTAAATAAAAGTTCCATATATTTGCCATTATTTTACTTAAAAACAAAGTCTAAAATCTAATTGATAATGTCTAGTACGTAATGAGAATCGACCACCGTACTATAATTATGAAGGAGGGCAGATTACACTAAATATGTGCCATTTACCACCGGAGTGGTAAACGCCACTAGTTAGTGCCATCCACCACCCCGGTGGCAAGCTCGAAGGGGGCAAATGGGAATAAACGATAGTTTTCGATACAAAGAATATTTTTTGCGTGATATATTTTGTGCGTACTTTCAAAGCACAGTCATGTTATGTTACGGTGTAGTGGGCAGACTCCTTTACTTGTATCTCTTACCCAAAAACGCATATATATTATCGTACTGAATAAAATTCATCAATCACCAGGCATTAGGAGCTGTCAGTCAATGACACCTCATGTGTTATTTCCCAAGATAGGTAAGTAACATTTTACAAGAGGATTACTGTAAGTGAACGTTTTATATGCGATATATTTGAATACATACGGAAAGCTGAAACAGTCATCTGACGTAAGTTCGTGAAAAAATATGAAACTAGAATTTAGACTAGTAATTTTTCTACTTAGATGTAAGTAAATAACTTCAGATCAGAATGCTGGGCTGTGAAGAAGATAAATGAAATAAGATTGCATGTAGTGGAGAGATGAGAATATTGAGATGGATGTGGGCTCATGACAGAAATCAGTAGAAAGTCACGTGGATCAAGTGGGTTGAGGAGCCCCTCTGTAGGATATGTCCCACTTTCTTTCTTGCTCATCCTGCACAGTCACCTACACCTACACCAGGATTAGAACGAAGCCCACGAAAGAGCTGTGAAGGCGGATACTATCTACTAGACACTGGTATTATTTGAGTCAATTGACACTCAAAGAAGAAGTTAGAACATTTTTCTGTTGTCTTGAGTCACACCAGTGTTTTTTGTTATCAGCATCTCTAAAAAATAGGTAACTCGAGAAAAATAATGTTTTTTTTTCCTATCTTCAAAAATGACTGAGATATTAAACGTAAAAGTACGGTCTCCGCGTCAAAATCCGCTTAACGTGTGCCGTCACGCTGCGAGCTGTAAGTCGAATAATAATAAGTGCAAACCACTTTACAAATCAAATTTTATGAACGTTAACACTCGTAGAGTTAAAATAATAAGTGCAAACCACTTTACAAATCAAATTTTGTGAAAGTAAACACTTCACATCACCCGCAATCGAACATGACACTCGCAGCGTGACGTCATCGCAGTAGCGTGCGAAAGAACGCAAATTTCAAAAACATGGTGAAACTTTACAACACTGTAACTTTGGAAATCCTGGCCCGATTTCGATGAAACAAAGATTATTATTACTTGCACGAGTACGTGCATTAAATAACTAAATTTAATAATAACAATATGAGTCACAACAACGTGTGACTCATTGTGTATCCCTACTTTGTGATTTTGTACTAATGATGTGACTTTTTATTGTTCCAGGTAAGTGTGAAAACCACATAGATGTCGGCTTCGTAACTCGTAAGTTAAATCGTTGAACTAAAAATTCTATTGAAAGTTATTTTCGAAACGAAACTTAAACTTGTAACAAATTAAACACATTTTTCACTATAACTTCGCCAACTAGAAGCTACCTTTTGCAAAGAAAAAAATGAAAAAATCTTGATACTGAGAAGTTGCGTTTTGTGCGATATCGTCTGAAACAGCTTGAAAGTTCTAGTTCAAGTTCTGTAAATTTTTGCTTCTATCTCTTTCTTTATTGTATTTGATAGAAAAGGATAAAAGTAGGTATTAAGTCGTCTCCTTCGTCTTTCGTTTTCTCTTAAATGTGCACAACAGGTGTAGGGACACTTTGGCCATATCATACTGGCGATTTGCAAGCCAGTCGAGCTCGCCGTGAATTCGCAACGAGCGCGCAGCGTACACGCCTCGAGGTCTCCACGGGCGCGCAGCAAGTTTTCACCTTGTATGGTGAGGTCGGTTTCCAGTTAAACCGGATGCAGCTGATTACCAGTATTTTACAAAACAAACAAATTTTACTGCCTATCTGACCTTTACAGCCCACAGTTAGAACTGGATAATACGACGGCCTTTGGTGAGACTGGTTTTCAGACAGGGGTCACTGACTACCCGTAACGACGTCCAGGACCTATGGCTTGGCGTGATTTCCAAAGTACTGAGGAAATTTGGTATATAAAGGATGGAGCGTTTGCCTAGGTCTGTCTGTGGATGGGTGTCCACAGACAGACCTAGGCAAACGCTACTTGACCTTGAAGATCGACCTGTGCGGCTGTTATTACTTAGCCACATGTGGTTTTATAGTCCTTGCTTAGCCATGAGCTCTTCTTTATGCCTCCATTTTGCCAAATTGTATTTACTTACTTTTAATTGAGAATACTTTGATCTAGTAGTCGCAAGCGCGAATACTAATAATGAGGTCCTGGGTTCGATTTCCAGGTCGGGCAAAGTGTTATTGGGTTTTTCCATCACGAATTTCTTAGTAGCAGCCACGGAGTCTGGATTCGTGCCCGGTTGATGGCAATAAGCTCGCACCCTGTTACATGGGACTTAAACATAAATGGAAAAATGTGGGTTTATTATTTGCTAAGCCTCTGCCTAACCCTTCGAGGATTACAGGCGTGATGTTATGTTATGTAGTTGAAAAATCCGGCCTTTTTATTTACCGTAAACTAACTACATAATAATGTCTGTGTGTCTCATGAAGGTATCGTCAACGGTAGGATAAAAGCTGCCCTAAGTGGGGTAGGATAAAAGCTGCCCTAAGTGGAGCTCAGATTATCCAGTTCGAATTTACATGTGATTTGAATAATAAATACGAAGAATAATACGTTGAATTTCCTGATAATTTACCGTCTGTTTTTTATTGGATAGAAAGGTATTTAATCTTAGTGGAGCTGAAGATCTGGACAGGCATCACGAAGGCTGGTTCGAAGTGGCACAGGAGAAGAGTCTCTCTCTGGGGTCGGTCCCGGTCATGTCTGAGGATCGTGGTCATTATCAGAGTTGCATCTGGAGCGGATGATCTGCCTCCACCGGTTTCTGTCCAGCGCGTCTCTTACAACCGTGTAGAATTTGGATGCCGAGTCTTTAATTTGGGCGGTCCATCTTGTTGGTGAAGGACCGCGCGATCTTTTGGCTTCGGTGAGGAGAAGAGTACCTGGAAGGATATGGGGAGGCCTTGGTCCATCAATGGGAAATCAAGGATACAAAAAAAGTAAGTGGGGCTGGTTAAGCAACGCTTGCCGAGGTCAGTCCGTGGATGGGTAACCGTTCATCACCGTTTAACGCGAATTCACGTTAACCATATTACCCAGTTACTGGCAGGTCAGATAGGCGGTCACTCCTTGTAAATTACTAGAATTCTGCTGCATTACAGGAAACCTTCCGGCCCCATCGGCCATCCGTTCTGCGAGCAATATGCCCTGCCCAAGTTCTGGAGTGACGTCGTGAAGACGTCGCGTTGGAAGGCCTCCCACTAGGTGGACCGATGACCTGGTAAAGGTTGCGGGGATCCGCTGGATGCGAGACGCACGGGATCGGTCAATGTGGCGACACTTGGGGGAGGCCTATGTCCAGCAGTGGAAGTCTTTCGGCTGAAATGATGATGATGAGGATGACAGGAAACCTAGCTCTAAAACTCATTATTGGAGGACAAACTTCGGTTTAAAGACATTTATTTTACAAAGAACAAATTTCAGTTCACTTAAAGAGAAACTTAAATAAATTAACAATAGGTTGTTGTTTACATTACGACGTTCAACCCTTCCAAGAAACTGAACACCATAGTCCCATTTATAAAATAGCAAGTACATTTATGTAGTTAAGTATAAATAAAATACAAAACAGTTCACGCTAAACTTATGTGCTTAATACAGGGTGTAAAGGACAGCCCTCCACAAACTGACAGGGTGCATTCAGCTCCTTATTTTGAATCATATTCCACCGGAATTTTTCCCTGGAATTTTTATTTTATTTTTCAGTTACTATTCCTTTATTTCAATGTAAAATTACATTCCCTGTAGGCAGCACTCCATTTATGTAAATAATACGGCTAAAATAAAAAATCCAACAATGGATGTTAAAATAATCTAACGAACGACGCGTGAAATCAGCTGTTCACATCCTGCCTAGCTACAGAGTTCATCGAACTTGTCGTCGCGCTTGCCGTTCGCTACAAGCGTTTGGCCACGGTAACGATACATTGCGTATGAGGAAATAAAACAAACCAAAATTTTTGAATTCCCATAACATTCCTGAAATAATTTCTTGTACCGGTCATCTTTATATGACAATTATACTGAATTCACCCTATCAGTTTGTGGAGGGCTGTCCCTAACACTTTATATATCATTCCTTAGGTCTTTTTTAAATGTTGGTATGCTAATTTATTGCGACTTGAAAGATACCTCTGTCAACCTAGTTGACATTCAACTATAAAAGTTAACAAACTGTACGAAATATATTCTGAATACATTTATAATGAAATGAAAATATAATATTAATTAAATACTTAACAAAAACAAACTCATACACGTCCATTGTCCAACTTTAGAAGTTCTGACCTTTTTGACTTCGGACCTTTTTCAAAAGCTTCTGATGTGAAAGGACGCTGTAACTGGCAAGTCCTTGATATAAATGAAAAATTAATTGTGTAGGTGATTATCAGAAGAGGGCTTTTAATAAGTCAGGTTGAGTGAAAACCTAAATAGTACTGGACATTTGGACAATGACAGCGTTATTTCATGTTTGAAATGAGAGATTTTTACAGTTGAGAGGAGTTGGTCTAAAAATTATTATAACTAGAAAACGGGATATTTACCATGTTTTCTAGTTATAATAATTGTTAGTGAATATGATAGTTTAAAATTTTATATGTTGATCTAAAAAGTTTTTTTTTTTTTGTTGTTTCTCATTTGTTGTCGAGAACAGTCGATATACAGTTGAATTATTAAAGTGGGCGTGGATGGCCAAATCCGAAACCATGAGAAATAGGAAAAAACACTCAAAGGAGTTTTAAGCCCGATTTTGATGAAAACTAAAACTGCATTATTGGATTTTTGGAAAATCAATATTCCTAGCCAGGAATCGAGCCCGTTGATTTTGAAAAAAAAACACCTTGTATTATTACACCATTCGATAGTGTAGCTAATAGGGATCAAATTCTGGGAAGTAATGATATGTGACAAATTTAAGAAAAGGTAAAATTTTAGGTTTTTTCAATAATTTAAAATAATATGTTTTTTTTTTTATAATTTATACTGGACTATACCTGGGAACCTTTTAGTTACGGAGATATTGGGGGTCAAGTTGTAAGTACTGGAGTGGCGACCGCGAACTAGAAGACGTTGCGTTGGAAGGCCTCCCACTAGGTAGACCGATGACCTGGTAAAGGTTGCAGGGATCCGCTGGATGCGAGACGCACGGGACCGGTCAATGTGGCGACACTTGGGGGAGGCCTATGTCCAGCAGTGGACGTCTTTCGGCTGAAATGATGACGATAATGATGATGATGGGGGTCAAAAATTCCAAGTTTTTCTTTTTAATACTGGCTTTTCATTTTATTACTTTACTTTAAATATCTCCAAGCCGTACTCTTCATTATATTTATCAGCACAATGATTTAAGTGCCTTACATTAAGTCCTGCCGTAAAACATGACTTTTCACCCCAAGAAAAAGTCGTTTCCCAGCAATATTTTTTTGTTAAGAGTTACTTAGTTTCATGTACAAAATGCTTGATTGACAGCTTCGTGGAGAGTTCGTTTACACTTTTTAGACTACCGAAACGGTTTGGACTCACTTAACTTAAAGATATCATTCAAATTAAGGGTCTAATAGACCATAGTGGCCATTATCCTTAATCACTGATGCTTGAGTCGATAATCTTCCATCTATTCCATGCCAACGAAGAGGCTCCCTAATACTACCTCTAGTGACAAACGCTGTAAGATCAATAGACATCGTTAGTGTAATCACAAGAGTGTTTGTCCGTCTATTTGTCCTTGTACCACTACACGGTCATTTGTAAACGAAGTATTTACCTATGTCTTGCCGATATTGCCTTTGTAGGTACATACATACATAAACTCACGGTTTTGTCCCATAGAAATAAAGAAATAAAGAAAAGAAAGAAAACATACTTATTTGGCCCATGCCACAAGTGCACACAACAAGCACAAAAAAAAAAAATTAAAAAAAAAATTAAAATATCAGGTCTATCTTTTCATACACGAAATATTTTAAGAGTAACTTCTATAAGTCGTAAAGACGCCATAGCAACGAAAAAAAAATTCTGAGTGTTTTTTTTTACAAAATTATTATAATTCTAAAATTGTTTGAGACTTTTTGCATAAAATCTTTACTCCCTTATTCTAACAATGACAGTAGGTAAATACAACGTAGTAAACTACCGTAATGGATGCTTAAAAATAAGGAGCCAATATTCATTTTGTGGGTCAAGTAATTTTAAATTATTAATTTTTATAAAAAAATATACTCAGATAAAAAAAAAATCCCTTGAAATGGCTTTGTTATAGCCGTTAGATGATTCCCTGAAAATATTTCGCGTATGAATAGTTAGACCCTATATATACAATAAAAATTGTAAAACAAAACAAAAAAAAAGGAGATAATATTGTGTGTCTCACGGCTGCGCCAAATAGGCCCAGTTCAGCAAACTGTCGAGCAGATAGTGCCTGACGCTGGTTTTCAACTGGAGTTTAGATGGTGATGTGACGGCACCTGCTACGATCCTTGCATACTCCTTTTGCCTCGTCCACGTTCATACATCTGGTCATACACGCACGCCAGTTGCGAGTACTACGCACCTGACCTTTCTGAAGAACTTCACCATCAGGTCAGTGTATGTCCTTTTGAAAGCAGCGGTGGCCCAGTGGTGGAGACCCCGACTTACGAGCAGTAAGTCGTGGGTTCTAACCCAGCCAGGAACATTACTTTGTGTAAGTTATTTCATCACCACTGCTCTCAAAACGGTGAAGGAAAACATCGTAAGGAAACCGGCAAAAAATCGAAGACATGTGACATCTACCAACTCGCATTGGGCCCGCGTGTTGAATTATAGCCCATTCCCTCTCTTAGAGAGGAGGCCTGCGTCCCAGCAATGGGAACATTAATAGGCTGATTATGCTAAGCTATGCTATGTCCTTCTAGGGCGTCCCCTCCTTGGCTAAATAATAGCAGTCACCCGGATCGATCTTCAAGGACTTCTCCAAGCATTTCTTAGCAAAGCTCGGTCCGTGAATAGGTGACTATTCATTACATATCCATCCTCCTCCGTACCTCGGAAAAGTTGGAAAGCACGTTAATCAATTAGTTTTCACTGTCATTTGTAGATCTTACGATTTGTCGGAACCCCGGATGTCTGACAACAACTAGTGTCGTATTACCAAGTTATTTTATTTCATTTAACAAATCTATACCTACACATAGACAAAGTTGAAGTATCTGTTTGTAATTTCATATGAATGAATATGAAAGTAAATACGGTACCTATAACAACTTTTTTTTAAATTTTGTCCGTCTGTTTGTTCCGGCTAATCTCCGAAACGGCTGGAACGATTTCGACGGAACTTTTACTGGCAGAATAGATAGCTGATGTTATAAGGAGTAAGTTAAGCTACTTTGATTGTAGAAAAAAGATTTGGGTTCCGTGCAAAAAAAAAATTGGAATTGTTAACAAAACCCGATTGAAATATTCAAGTAATATTTTTATAATAATTTCACGCCGAAGAAGGTCGCGGGTAAAAGCTATTCTTCACTAAATGTCTCTTAAATTATTAAGTACAAGTTCGATAGCTTTGTTATCCGCAAAAATGACAAAGTTTTATACAAGTTTTCATCCACCTTTTCTCAATTAAAAAACGACTACGAACTACGCACATCTATCTTACTCTTAAGGAATGAAACCTCCGTGTTAACTTATAAAGACTTTACCACAACTTTACGTACTTTTACTTTGCTAAGCCGGTAAGTACAACAGTTTTATTAAACAGCTTGTCTAATAGGCAGAGACGGGTAAAGTTACTAGTTTGTTAACGTTAGTAAATGCAGTGAGTGGCTATTTGTGTAAACTTACTTACTTAGCGAACGTCGAGGGATAGTGTAACTTATGGTATGCTATGTTTATGTTATTAAGGATCTAACTTAAGTTGCTTATTATAAAGGAGGTTGTATTTTAGAGATTTGTTCAAGTTATAATAGAAAAAGCTTTAAATGTTTTTATCATCAAATTGCTGCCTTTTTCTCATTTCCGTAGCACTTGCTATTAGCACTGGCATGAGCACTTGCTTCCCGCACTGGCATGAGCACTTGCTTCCAGCACTGGCGTGAGCACTGGCATGAGCACTGGCATGAGCACTGGCGTGGGCACTGGTGCGAATACTGGCACGGGCACTGGCGCATCTAGTCTTTCCCCCTGGACCGCCTCCGGATAACCGGAGGTCTCACCTGGCGGACCGCTGAGGTGGCGTGAAGCAAGCGGCGTTATAATACTGTGCTGGGGCGCTCCTACCCAACACGAACGAATCCACACATAAGTTAGCTGCGTGCGCGCGATTTCCTTTTACCTGGCTTACATGGCCGTGCAATAACGGTGCCCGTAGCTACGGGCACACTGTTAAACCGCAGGCCCAAAGACGGTGTCCATAACCCGCCAGCTGCGTTCCCTTGCGGCAAAATCCACGACGGAGCAGTCTTTCTGATTTAAGGCGATACGACGAAGCGAATCCAAGAGAACTACAGGTGCGCTGCAGCTGCAAATATCTATCGTGTTTTGTGTTGAATATTTAGTGTTTAACCGTTGATGGTTTAATTTATCCCATACCCAGCTAGTAACAATAGCATGGAAATATTCATAATGACGGGAAACTGTAATATATATTGAAGTTTCGGAAACAATTAATCACTTCGCCCTATTTGAACATAGAATTGTGTCTTAAGGTATTTCACTGCGGGGACGGGCTGCTGCAGATATTGATTCTATATTTTTTTTCTGTAGAAAAGAGACACAACATGTATAATCCACTTAGGCGTAAGGAATATCTTGCCGATTCTTCACCTTATAGATTTACGCTGTGGAATGGGCAACTACAGTACATTCAAAAGTTATTCTGCCTCGTGACTGGAACTGTAACTTCATCTTGTTTCTGACATTCAAAGTTTCTGTCATAGTCTAATTGAAATAAATGCTTTCGTGAGTTGAGTTTTTGACTTGTCATTACTCATAATGCCCGGGAATTATGTTTAGTGCCCTCAACACTTTGCCCATAAATTAAATATATTATAATGTAAGTTGCATTCACAACTTATATTTTTAGCAGACTGCAATGATCTGCAACAAATCGGTCTCTATTAATATATCGTTGTAAATAACCCAACTTTTGGGCTTCGCCGTAGTCGGGTAAAAATAGCACAATAAAGTTATTGATACTGCGAAATGAAAAGTCCAGAATTTTCTTCAAATGGCCAATTTTTTTTCAGAAATCCTAGTTATGGATCTGGGAAGCCTACCACGGCTAGACCCACACTAAATTAATCGTATAGCTATAAAAAGTTCAAAAAATCAACTAGAACGTGAAAAATAATCAAAAGTTATCTTTGAAACAAAACTTGTAGGTAATTGAATTATTTATCAAAAGAAGTCGCAAACTCAATTAATATATTAAAACTTGGTAACAAGATGATGTCAAAGTTTCATGGAAGTTGTATTAATGAAAATATTACGTAGGAAGGTAGGAAGAAGTATATTTACTGCTACAAGACTACCTAAAAAAAATCGTGTCAAAAAATTAGTGGTCTAGGGCCAGGCTCATATGGTTATAAGTGGTAACTGCCATCTATGAACATCTGCAGTCATCATCTGCCTAGCCTTTTCCCAACTCTGTTGGGGTCGGCTTCCAGTTAACTGGATGCAGCTGAATACCAGTATTTTACATGGAGCGACTGCCTATATGACTTCTACAACCCAGTTAGTACTGGGTACGATACCCCTTGGTGAGACTAGTTGTCAGACTTTCGGGCTACTATCTATCTGCAACGACTGTCAAAGATCTACAAATGACAGTCGGGACCAACGGCTTAACGTGTTTTTCAAAGCACGAAGGGAACTCGGTATGTAATGGGTAGGCCCATCTACGGACCAGCCTAGGCCAACGCGCCTTACCCTAACGATCTCTTAGGATAAATATACGCTCCATTGCAGATTTAAGCACTTTTTTACAGTACGTATGGTATTAGTATGACGACGTTCCCAAGTTTTACGCCATTGGCTCTTCCCAAGGGAAGCAAAGTTGTTACCCCCACTACTTGCGCCTTGCACGACAGCACGTGACCACTACGTGCCTCCGTCTTCCCTAGAGCAATAGACGTGACAGTTCACAACAGGTGGGCTATCTAATGGTTACGACAGTTACAATAAGGAAATTAAAGGAATAAAATACCAATGTGGATTTTTAGTGTTGTCTTGAGCAACACTGGCTAAAATTAAAGGAAAACATCGAGAATAAAACCTGTAGTGCAATAAACTTCACTTGGAACCTCACTCAAGTGAGCGCACACAATTCGAAAGCGAACTCATCTCATCTGACTAGGCTTTTCCCAACTATGTTGAGGTCGGCTTCCAGTCTTACCGGATGCAGCTGAATACAGTATTTTACATGGAGCGACTGCCTATCTGACCTCCACAACCCAGTCAGTTTTGGGCAATAATACCCTTTGGTAATACTGGTTGTCAGACTTTCCTGTAACCATTGTCAATCTACAAAAGACAGCCGGGCCCAACGGCTTAACGTGTTTTCCGAGTCACGGAGGAAACTTGGTATGCAATGGATGGTCACCCATCTACGGACCGACCTTGCCAAGCGTTGCTTAACCTGGAAGATCGACCCATCCGGCTGCTATTATTTAGCCTCGCCTCCTTTGCCATGTACGGAAACAATATTTACAGGCTGTAATATTAATTAAAGGAAAACAAACCAAAACAAACAGAGGGCATGGAGTAAATAATATTAATGGAATAAACAAATAAAACAATTCGGTTTTCCTCAAACAACTCCGTGTTGTCACTTTTATTCGGAAAAGCTTTTCGACTTAACGAAATAAATAATTTTGTAGCTTTCGTTTCAATAGGAAATATTGAAACAATTTTATTGAAAGGAATGAATCCATTAATGGTTTTGTCTTCATATTTCGGAAACAAGAAATGAATTAATACCGATGCTTTAATTGAAAATATCAACTGAACTGCTTCACTGGTCTTGTGATCCCAAGTGCTACTGATAAGCATGAGGTCCTGAGTTTAATTCCCAGCTAATTGACAAAACGTGGGCGTACAGTTTACTACAGGTACACCTCTACGTAGCCCATCAACCATGTTTTCAGACAAAGTAGGACCAAGTACTGAACCTTAACCATGGTTACGTAATGTTGCTAAGAGTTCCCGATATTCTCTAAAATGTACCATGTCAAAAATAAGATTTAGCATACATATTTAATAAGCGTTTCACTGGATACAGGCAATGATAGCTTGGTGGTGTGGCCGTCGGACTGCCAAATTCGCAACTCTGATTTTTCGGATTCATGTACGTATTGCATAATTATTATAACTTGCTTCGGTGAAGGAAGACATCGTGGTGAAACCAGCATGCCTGAGAGATATTTCTCGACGGCATATAAAGCCAATTCCAGTACCCCATGGGCGGCATAAAAACTCTGACACCAGGTTAGGAACCAACCACACGAAAAAAAATAAGAAGGCACACCTCACTTTATTTTTTTACGAATCCTGATCAAACACTACTTATATGTATAAATGCGTTTCATTACGGATTTTTATATAAATATAAACCAGAACGGCTCAAGTTGAGGTGATGCTGATCATGTGTACTGCTTAAAACCGAGCGTTAACCTTTAAGAATTGACTTCTATTTTTGATTAAAGCCTTCTAAGGAAAAAAAATACAGTAAACAGATTTTTTGCAATAAATTGCGATTAAATCTGTCTGTTAGCAATAAAACCGGTCAATGGCACTGTAAACATTTTTGCAAGAAAAAAACGCATTCTTCTTTGATATAAATCTCTCTAGTTTGCAATAAAGAGAATTCAATATTCCATTCTAGTTTTCCCTCAGACGATATCAATTCCATCTTAAATCTTCCGCTAGCAAGTCTTAAATCTATAGCAACTTCGAAAGCATGAAACTGAATGTTTGACCACGAAGTAGGTAAGTACAGAAGGATGATTTCGTACAACCAGTGAAAACGTACGTACACATAGACGCTTCACGTACAACGAGTGTGATAGAGCTTTACATATAGTACATAAGAGCTGCTATCTAAATAAATTGGGTTAAGGACAGACAAAAAATGCACCTACTGTATATTGTCTCTGCATCACCCTAAGGTAGACTGGTAGAAAATGCCTATGACATTAAATCCGCCTTTGTACAGTTTTTTGTGCATTAAGCATTAATAAATAAATAAATAAATGAAGACAAAGTACACTCAAATAGACTGTTCATCTTACAGTAGACAACTACTGCATCTATTAATTTGCATGGAGTAGCTTGACTTGGGTAACTAATCAAATCGCGAGTAAAAACAAATTGTTGTAGTAACTCGGATGCGAGCTAATGGTCTACTCGAACTCGTTGTAGTAGCTACATTAAAGCACCTGACTAGGACACTATGTCGGGTATTTCATCAGAAAAACGCCCCATATTAAATAGAACTTAAACGTAACTGTGAAATGCGAAATACCTTTGCCTACCCTTTCAATAATTGTCAGTGTTATGATAGTGATACTATGTACGCCACTATTTGTGCAAGCCCCAGTTTCCACTCGCTGCATGAACCTAGCCTTCTGCCCCACTATCTACTCCATGGCCTAGCGAACACGAAGTACAGTCACATACAAAGTCAAAGTAGGTCAACTGTGGTACGCTCATTATGCGAGGCGATGCCGCTGTTTTTAATTTTCTAGTCTAAGATATTTTTATGCTTGCTTCGATTTTTTACTTGGATGCACTTTAAGGTTGTAATTGAATATAGAGTGGGTGGGTGTATTGCTATTGTGAGTTAAGTAGTTTGCGTTGCAATTAAATAATATTTGATGATTCACGGAACAGAAAAGATTGTAAATGGAGACATTTTTATTATTTTCCTGGTTTTGTCCCATGTTTAAGCTGTTTAAGTCGCTTTTGGGTTAGCTCGTTCCATTGTCGACCTCATATCTGTCATCAGGACAAGATTGAGGTCAAGAGTAGACCGTTTTAATAAAAATAAATGTTATTCGGGGTCGGCGCAACACCCTGCCGGGGCTGCGGAACTGTTCGAAAGAGATACCGCGGCCCTGGAACACAAAAGACAAAGAAGGAACATGGATGGGTTTTAGTCAGTACAAGTCTGACACTCCCTTCTGCTCCGCCCAGAGTGGGAGGGGTCATTTGAAGATTTCCCATCCGAAAAAAAAGAGTCGTGGCAACACATTTTTTTCTTCCATTCTCCCCTGTCAATCGTCACGCTATCATTTACTCCTTTTTCCTCCATGTCATTCATCACACAATCCATCCATCTTTTTTTTGGTCTTCCTCTCCCTCATCCATTATTTTATTACGCCTTCGCTGTTCTTTCTGTGCCTGGCCTCCAAGCCTGTGAAACCGTTTCTTCGAGTTTGATCAAGCTTCATTATGTTGCTTCGGCGCTTTGTAAGTGGTGGCCATTTTTGATTCTGGGTCACAGGAGCTGCACTGGCTGGAAATAGTGTGGCCTGTAGGCCATACAAATATTTGTTCCGTGCGGGAATTGAACCCACGATTCACAGCGCAGCAGCCAATCGCTCAGCGATTGCACCAACCGTGCCGTATCGCCACAACCAGCCTAGCCTTTTCCCAACTATGTTAGGGTCGGCTTCCAGTCTAACCGGATGCAGATGAATACCAGTATTTTACAAGGAGCGACTGCCTATCTGACCTCCACAATCCAGTTAGTACTAGGTAATACGATACCCCTTGGTAAGACTAGTTGCCAGACTTTTTGGGCCACTAACTACCTGTCACGACTGTCAAAGATCTACAAATGACAGCCGGGACCAACGGCTTAATGTGCTTTCCGAGGCACGGAGAAAACTCGGTATGTAAAGGGTGGTCACCCATCCACAGACCAACCTAGGCAAGCACGCCTTAAACTAAAGATCGATCCGAGCGGCTGTTATTATTTATCCCACGTATCGCCACAAACCAAACTAAAATAGTTTCACAAAGAAATCTTTGTTAAACGAGTTATCACACCAGTTAGTATGCAGCTCTGAATAATTATGTTAAACTTGTCCTGACGTAGACATATTTGAACTTCGCATAGACTTAATTATGGAATGTCTGGGTCGGACTAGTTTACGGAAGTTAAACCTTTTAGTTATAGGGAATTTAAAGCTTAGGGAACTGTCTTAATTTAATAAGTGGCTTTATGGTTTTGTCGCTGACATTGTTGTAGAAATTTCTTGTGACCGTCTTTCGGTATTGTCCTTAAAAATTGTTGCATTTATTTGGGAGATTATTGAGCCAATGACTGTCATAACGATAACAGAATTGGCAAACGACTTTCGGTAGGTGTTGGTCTCCTCTACTCCTTCATCCATTTTCAACATATATATCCATCACTCATCTAAATGAGTTACTACGTTACTAATAACATTGATTCGTCCCTCTTCATCTCCGTACCAAGACAGTTAATTCCATTTCAACTTCTGTAACTGGCGCAACTTTTAGACTTCCCTTGATATACTCGTTCCTTAACCTATCCATTCTTATCACACCACACATCTACCTCAACATTTTCATCTCTGCTACATGCCATTTTTTTTTCATTAATCTCCTTTACAGCCCAGCATTCCGATCCATACAGTACGACAGGTCTAATCACGGACTTATTTTCCTCTTAAACTTGAGGAACATCTGTGGGTTGCAAGCTGTTACAGTGACCTGTTGCCATTTCATCCATCCTGAGCTGATCCGGTACGTTACGTCTCGGTGTACTTCGCTAGTATTGGTTCTCAAATAACCATTATTGTTGAACCTATACTAGCTTTTTTTAATTTATTGAGAGTTATTTGACAACGTCTCGCTCCATAGGCCACTATGGAGCGAGACGTTGTCAAATAACCATGACTTTAATTCCTGTCCACAGTCCTAGTGAAAACAAAGAGCCTAATACAATATGTCCATTTCATTAAGAGGAGGCAACCTTTCAAAGAATAGCAAAACATTTTACTTTTAAAGGCACACGAAAAACATGAGGTCCTAATTAAGTACCCAGGGAATGAACGAACCCAGTCAGTTATTATGCTTCTCAAGTACTGAGTAATGTAATACTGACATTCTGAATTCCATTTGAAATAATTTAAGGTTGAAACGAGATGTATTTACATGGCTTCAAAGGGATGTTGAACAGTGGTGGTACATTGGTATCACATCACCTTAAATGTATGCTAGCCTGGTACTTTTTGATGAGTTATTAATTTATTATTAAAAAATACGGTCTCACTTTATGAGCGAAATTACTTAATTAATTAAAATAGCTGTTGCCTGCGACCTTCGTCTTCGTGAAATTATATTATAAAATACTATTTTCCCCGTTTTTGCAACATTTTTCGTTGATGGTCCGTTTCTTTTGGTCGTAGCGTGATGTTATACCTATAGCCTCCTTAGATAAATGGGCTATCTAACGCTAAAATAAATTTTCAATTCGAACCAGAAGTTCCTGAGATTAGTGCGTTTAAACAAACAAACTCTTCAGCTTTATAATATTAGTATAAATTAATAAAAAGCACAGCCGTGAATGTGACTGTGCTCTGTGACATCCATGTCGAGTTGAAAAACAAAAGACAATACATCAAAACCAAGAAAGTCGACATAATGGGAATCGACATAACACTAATGATTCATGGTATCATCTTACGACTTATGAGTTAGAACAGAATATATACTTTAATGTACACTAAAATTAAAACTCAAATGTTTTTGGATATTTCTAATTCGATGGTTGCAAGTGGCATTATGGCAGTCTTATCGCTGATAGCGATATCTTATTTATTTATTTATTTAACACTTCAAGCACAGAAGTACAGAGGCGGACTTAATGCCATAGGCATTTTCTACCAGTCAACCTTTGGGTGATGCAGAGACAAGCAGTGGTAGGTGTATATCTGAAAATAATTTCTATCTTCTAGGCAACCTTTGAATATATTGTACGAACTGAAAATACAGGGTGTAAGGGACAGCCCTCCACAAACTGACAGGGTGCATTCAGCTCCTTATTTGAAATCATATTCTACCGGAATTTTTCTCCGGAAATTTTCATATTTTTTTTTTAAATCAGTTACTATTCCTTTATTTCAATGTAAAATTACATTTCCTGTACGCATCAGTCCATTTATGTAAATAATACGTCTAAAAACAAATATCCAACAACGGATGTTGAAATATCCTAACGAACGACGGGTGAAATCAGCTGTTCACTTCCTGCCTAGCTACAGAGTTCATCGAACTCGTCGTCGTGCTTACCGTTCGCTACGTGCGTTTAGCCACGGTAAAGATACATTGCTTAGAAGGAAATCAAACAAATCAAATTTATTGGATTCCCATAACATTCCTGAAATAATTTCTTGTACCGGTCATCTTAGTATGATATACTGAATTCACCCCATCAGTTTGTGGAGGGCTGTCCCTTACACCCTGTATAAATGGGTGGTCAGTCGTGTACTGCTAAAACTACATAACATTTAAAATAATACAAAGTTATTTAAGTGTACTAATTATGATATAAATTAATTCTGCCATTTTTCTTTGACAGTCGTTACAGGTAGTCAGTGGCCCAAAAAGTCGGACAACCAGTCTTACCAAGGGTTATCGTATTACCCAGTATTAACTAGGTTGTGGAAACCAGATAGGCAGTCGCTCCATGTAAAATACTGGTATTCAGCTGCATCCGGTTAGACTGGAAGCCGCGTAGCATAGTTGGGAAAAGGCAGGTAGATGATTATGACTTTCAAAACAGGCTCATTTCATCCATCGCGATTTATTACAATCGGCATTTTCTCAGTTCTTTAGCATCCACATCAGTCTTGTCTAGGTAGCTCCATCATCGAACTTGGCTATAGGTATACCTCTCCCTAACCCTTCGGGAATTACATGCGTGATGTCATGTTCTAGTAAATAAAATTTTCCAGCTAAAAGCTTACTTCCTCAATAAAAAAAAACCTCTCACCCGTAACTACATAAAATAAGAAACACTAATAAAAGACGGCCATAAAAACTCGGGTATTAAATACACGTGGTCTTGAACTAGACTTTAATTCGGTTACGCTTCGGATCCGGGGCCGGTTGGGCGCCATCTTGTTTCCGGTCCGGACCGGTCAGCCTCTCATATCCGTTGAGACAGGATGTAATGTAATAATGAAGAGGAGATTTTATATTTCTCGTTTTTTTTTTGTGAAAAATGTGTGTGTAAAATGTTTATAGGTCTGTTTTGATTTGGTGTTGTCAATGTTTTGGTACTAATAGAAAGACTTTAATATCATTATTATACAACATTAGTTTTAGTATATGCGAAACCTGAAACACGTGTCTAGTATTTTTATGTAAAGAATATATGTACAAAATTTCAAAACTGTATCGTGAAAAATCACAAAGTTATAAGCTTGTTCTGTTACCTGGTTATCTGCATAAAAACGTGGTTACCACGCGGCGCCGCCACGCAGCACCTCAGCGTCGTCTTGAGCTCATTGATAATAATAATGTGGCAGTAGGTACCTAAATGATTGCGATAGGTACTTAGTATCGCTCCGTGTCCAATTTGTAACCTTTTTTAAATATTTTTGGAACACTAATAACATAGTTTAAAAATTAATGGAATCGATTCAGTTACTTACTCTGAAAAAACTATATTCAAGTTTCGCAGATACTAAAAATAATGTTGTATTTAATCCGCACTTTTTTATTGCTATGGGAAGTCCTCCCATTTTTTTTTTCGGATGGGAAATAGCAAATGACCCCCACCCCCCCACACACTCTGGGCGAAGCGGAAGGGAGTGTCAGACTTGTACTGACTAAAACCCATCCATGTTCCTTCTTTGCCCTTTGTGTTCCAGGGCCACTCTTTCGAACAGTCCCGCAGCCCTAAGCTTTGCATTCCTTGTTTTGTCCCATCAGGTCGCGTTTTATGCTATATCTAGCCAATTCGAAAAAATATAATAATATGCCTCTTTACATTTGTGGTGTGCTTTTTTGACCTCATCCAGATACAAACGTCGACATATCGAGCTATACATTCCATTCCAAATGGACTCGCGTTGTATAGATTTCTGCTACAACGACGGATCCGCTTACACTGGTTTTGCACAGCTTGGTTGGACGCCGTGCGTACTACGATAAGGTGTATAATCCATTTCCATCCTCTACCATTTTAAATCGTGCATTGTTTTTTTATCCGCATGTCCTTAACATCAACCGTACAAAAACGGAACTCTTGCCAAAAATTTTTTTACGAGCACACCTCATTTCCTCACAGAAAAGATAACGCAAAAGGATTATGCTGATGTGACAGATGCGACCAGTGGAGCGACGATCTTCGCAGGATGGCTGGTAGCAACTGGATGAGAGTTGCCGAGAATCGTTTTGAGTGGCGTCGAACAAAGAGGTCTATGTCCAGCAGTAGACTGTTGTCAGTAGGCTGATGATGATGAAGATCTAGTGAAAGCCATTAATTCTCGCTTAAACCAATATAATTATGCCTAATGAAACTAAGTTCTCGTATGTTATCATCATCATCTGTCTAGCATTTTCCCAACTATGTGTACTGTATACCATTTTTTTACATGGAGCGACTGCCTAAGGAGGAGCTCGTGGCTAAGTTATAACAGCCGCTCGGATCGATATTTAGGTTAAGCCGCGCTTGCCTAGGTTGGTCTGTGGATGGGTGACCACCCATTACATACCGAGTTTCCTCCGTGCCTCGGAAAGCACGTTAAGCCGTTGGTCCCGGGTGTCATTTGTAGATCTTTGACAGTCGTTATAGGTAGTCAGTGGCCCAAAAAGTCTGACAACCTGTCTTACCAAGGGGTATCGTATTACCCAGTACTAACTGGGTTGTGGAGGTCAGATAGGCAGTCGTTCCATGTAAAATACTGGTATTCAGCTGCATCCGGTTAGACTGGAAGCCGACCCCAACATAGTTGGGAAAAGGCTAGGCAGATGATGATGATGGAGCGACTGCCTATCAGACCTCAACCCAGTTATTGGGTTATACGATACTTCTATCAGACTTTCGGGCAAGATACTACCCGGAATGACTGTCTTAAATAAATGAATGACATCTGGGTTCAACTACTTAGCCCTGACCTATTTCAATTTTTCATTCGTTATTTTTATCAGCATGTCCTTAACATCAAAAAATGGAACCTCTGTCCTTATCTTCTTTACGAACACACCTCAGTTCCTCACAGAAAAGATAACTCAAAAGGATTATGTTGATGCGATCCTGTGAGTCTCGCTTACCTAAATCGTATCTGCCTTGATCACCATCTGCCTAGACTCCTCCCAACTATGTGGTGGCCAGCTTCCAGTCTAACTGGATACAGCTGGACACCAGTATTTTACACGGAGCGACAACCCATCTGACCTACACAGCCAAGTTACTGGCTGCTGATAAATACGATACCACTTGGTAAGACTATCAGGCCACTGACTAATGTAACGACTGTCAAAGATCTACAAATCACAGCCGAGACCAACGGCTTAACGTGCTTTCCGAGGCACGGAGGAAGTTCGTTATGCGATGGGTGGTCACCAATACAAGCGCGGCTTAACGTATAGCTCAACCCTGGTTATCAGTCGTCCATGCACCACTAGTGTACAAGAAGTTCAAATAAATAAATATCAGACGTTTCCCTTCTTGTTATTTTTTACTTTTCTTTGGGGTCTTTCTTACGTAAAACGTCTGAAGTCAAAATGAGTTAGGGAAACAATCAAACTACGTCATTTGGATTTCGGCACTAATTTTTGTTCGAAACTTTAAAAACCGGCCAAGTGCGATTTGAAATCGCGCATGAAGGGTTCCGTACCATCGTAGTAGGGGAGCCCCCTTTAATTTTTAATTTATTTGTGCCATAGCGGTAACAGAAATACACATTCTGTGTAAATTTCAACTGTCTACTTATTACGGATCATGAGATACAGCCCGCTGACAGACCGACGGACAGCGGAGGCTTGGTAATAGGATCCCGTTGGTTACCCTTAGGGTACCAGAAAGGTGCAAAAATGGAACTTCTGTCCTTATCTATTTTACGAGCATACCTCAGTATGTAACAGAAAAGATAAGGCAAAAGGATTATGTTGATGTGATCCTGTGAAAGCTATCAATTCTCGCTTAGCTCGCTTGTGATCGCTTTTGGTTAGTAATGGCAGCTGATAAAGGATGCGGTTTCAATGTCGCTTGTCGTTTTCTTTTGGATTACAGATTATGTTTTTACATGGTGATTATGGCTTACTTCTCTTATTTAATTCTTTTCTTTTTTTATGAACATCACGCCTGTATTCCTCGAAAGGTAACGTAGAGGCATAAGTACCTAATAGTACACCCAGAGGAGCTCGTGGCTAAATAATAACAGCCGCTTGGATCAATCTTCAGGTTAAGCCGCGTTTGCCTAGGTTGGTCTGTGGATAGGTGATCACCCATTTCATAGCGAGTTCCCTCCGTGCCTCGGAAAGCACGTTAAGCCGTTCGGTCCGGGCGGTCAATTGTAGATCTTTGACAGTCGTTACAGGTAGTCAGTGCCCCTAAAGCCTGAACCAGTCAAGCCAAGGGGTATCGTATCACCCAGTACTAACTGGATTGTGGAGGTCAGATAGGCAGTCGCTCCATGTAAAATACTGGTATTTAGTTGCATCAGGTTAGACTGGAAGCCAACCCCAAAATAGTTGGGAAAAGGCTAGGCAGATGATGACTTAGGTATATGAGCTTAACTTGTTCTTTGTAAAATGGGAATGGCTTTGATAAAAAAAAATAGTACACCCACATTTCGCCAGTTATGTTTAAGTGCCATGTAATATGGGGTGTACCTATTGCTGTCCACCGGGCACTAATCCAGACTCCGTAGCTGCTACTGAGAAGTTCCTAATGGAAAAACCCAATTACAATTTGCCCGACCCGTAAATCGAACCTGAGGTCCTTCCTTATCCTCAGAGGGATTGCGATCAGAAGACTAATGAGGCAGCTTTCCTTTCGTTTTTTTTTTCGAATTCAGCATTGGAAGACTTAATAGTTTAGACAGAAGGAATATTTGGCGCCATCTTATTTTTCAACACTGAACAAAATAATGCCGTGTAAAACAACTAATATAGAAAATAAATCATTTAATTTAATTTATCCTAACATAATGATAATCTAAAATATTGGGTGTTTTATAACATTCTATACATTTTAAAGAATTAAAATTATAATGAAGAATCTATTTCTTCGCGTTATTGATAATTTCAACCAACTAGTGACGTTCAGTAGTGTTATACCGGGTGTAAACAGACCCTTCACATATCCGTAAACCAAGCATTCTGTACATCAAACTAAGTAACTTTACGCAAAAATTATTGCTGGGAATCGATTTTTTTTTTTGGGGTGAAAAATCACGCTTTACGGTAGGAGTCGATGGAAAGCATTGTGCTGATGAATGTATTGAATAGTACGAGGGTCGTGGAGGTGTGTAAAGTAAAAATCTTACATTAAAAAGATGTATTTAAAAAAAAAACTTGTGAAAAAGTTGGAACTTTGACCCCCTATATCTCCGTAACTAGAAGATTCCCAGGTATGGTCTAGAACAAAAAAATGATTGCAGTGACGGGGAGAACAAGTGCCTTTCGTTTATGTTAAGGGTCTATTTACACCCTTTATAAAGAACTATGAATACCTAATCACAGATCAAGAGTTTGAGTATGTATTATTGAACATAGTCCATTCAGACGCGACTAATAAACAAACGACAATCAAATTACCCGTACAATAAAATCTTCGCATAGCAATATCATAGCTTTTAATACCATCTTATCTTTATATCTCATATCAACATACTTAAGGAAAGGTGAAAGGGGTGTGTTATCATCCCTTTTTGTAAGTTATGAGGGAACTAGCGGGGTGAAATGTTGATAAGAGCCTTTTTTCGAGGGGTTGTCGTGAATTCTGATGTAAGGTTTATAATGTTGGTTGAAGACGTGCCTTGAGGTTTTGCGTCAAAGAAAATACTACGTTACATCATGCCTGTAATCCCTGAAGACCCCTTCAGAGGCAGAGGTATACCTAATAGTACACCCACATTTCGCTAGTAATGTTTAAGTCTTATAGAGAGCCATTACCATCAATTGGGCAGAAATCCAGACTCCGTGGTTGCTACTGAGAAATTCCTGATGGAAAAACCCAATAACACTTTGCCTGAGTCGGGAATCGAACCCAGGACCTCATTCTCAGCAGTCGTACTTGCGACTACTAAACCAAAAGGATAGTCACTCATTGCCATCAACTAGGTGGAAATACTACCTCTGGACAGTCACTAATAGGGATTGCGAATGCAAAATCCAGAAAAAAAAATAAAAATCTGCCAGGGCTGCGGGATTGTTCGAAAGAGATACCGCGGCCCTGGAACACAAAGGGCAAAGAAGGAACATGGATGGGTTTTAGTCGGTACAAGTCTGACACTCCCTTCCGCTCCGCCCAGAGTGGGGAGAGGGGGGTCATTTGATGATTTCCCATCCGGAAAAAAAACAATTAAAATCTTAATCAGGATCGAACCTATGCCTCCATTTCCAAAAGCCGTATTTGTAATCGACGAACTACCTCTTGTTATTATAATCTCATATTTACCCGGTAGCTGTGTTGTGGCGTTCATATAGTCCATCTGACCACTTGACCGCCATCATGTAAATTACTATAGACCGACAGCTTTAATGAGTCCTCCGCCTTGCCCCATCAAAGGCACATAAAGCGTCCACAAAGTCTTAATAATGTTCCACAGGTTATTCACTTTAAAATAACCATAATCCACGTAGATATTACGATACTAATTGAACAAATACGTGATCAACCTTCAGAATATTTTAATTAAATTGATACCTTCGCGAGGACTTATTAAGAGCGTTAACGTCTTACGGCATTTCATACAAACTTTCAAGTAATTTTTTTTCGAAATGACTGAACCGATTTTAATGAAACTTCGTACGCGTAAGCAGGATACATAAGTCTAAAACCACCAGTCATAAGTCTTGACAGAGAACTTTTAGAAATATCTTTTTGAAAAAAAAGATTATTGGAAATTTCTGTTTGTATGGAAAATCTAAAATCAGCCTAATTTAGCTGTAAGACTATTTTTCGAAAATGTTCTCTGTCATGTTTTTAGACTTATAAAGGGTGTAAATATACCCTTTTTTTTTTTTTTTGGATGGTAAATCATCAAATGACCCCCCCCACTCTGGGCGGAGCCAAAGGGAGTGTCAGACTTGTACTGACTAAAACCCATCCATGTTCCTTCTTTGCCCTTTGTGTTCCAGGGCCACGGTGTCTCTTTCGAACAGTCCCGCAGCTCTGGCAGGCATCGGCCCATGCGGACCCCTACTCGGTTGCTGACATCTCTTTCAACTTTTTCACAAGTTTTTTTTTAAATACATGTTTTTAATGTAAGTTTTTTACTTTACACACCTCCACGACCCTCGTACTATTCAATCCATTCATCAGCACAATGCTATGAGTGCTTTTTATCGAGTCCTACCGTAAAACGTGATTTTTCACCCCAAAAAAAAGGCGATTCCCAGCAATATTTTTTGCGTAAAGTTACTTAGTTTGATGTACAGAATGCTTGGTTGACGGATATGTGAAGGGTCTGTTTACACCCTGTATATCCTGCTTGCGTACGAAGTTTTATTAAAATCGGTTCAGTCATTTCGAAAAAAAAATTACTTGAAAGTTTGTATGAAATGCCGTAAGACGTTAACGCTCTTAATGAGTCCTCGCGAAGGTATCAATTTAAATGAAATATTATAAAGGTTGATCACGTATTTGTTCAATTAGTATCGTAATACCTACGTGGATTATGGTTATTTTAAAGCAAATAACCTGTGGGATATTCTTTGGACTTTGTGGACGCTTTATGTGCCTTTGATGAGGCAAGGCGGAGGACTCATTAAAGCTGTCGGTCTATAGTAATTTTCATGTTGGCGGTCAAGTAGTCAGATGGACTATATGACCGCTACAACATAGCTGCCGGGTAAATATGAAATTATAATAACAAGAGGTAGTTCGTTGGTCACAAACACGGCTTTTGAAAATGGAGGCATAGATTCGAACCTGATTAAGATTTTTTTTTTGAATTTTCCATTCGCAATCCTTATTAGTGACTGTCCAGAGGTAGTATTTCCACCTAGTTGATGGCAATTAGTCACTATCTCGTTGGTCTAGTAATCGCAAGCACGACTGCTGATAATAAGGTCCCGGGTTCGATTCTCAGGACTCATTCAAGCTGTCGGTCTAAAGTATTCAGCTGCATCGGGTTAGACTGGAAGCCGACCCCAACATAGTTGGGAAAAACTATGCAGATGAAAGTAATGAAAATAACTTGATGCTTCTTTGTTTTATTTTAGCTTTTATTACGACATTAATTTAAGACTTTATGTGCAGGCTAAGTTTCCTTTCAACTTACTTTGTCTTTTAATAGGATACTATCTTCTAATAAGTTAAGTTACACTTAAGTTAGTTAAGCGAAAATAGTGGTTGCTTCAGAGAAGTTTTATGTTGTGCATCTAGTAAACTAAAATAATAGTAGATTGGTTTCACTAAGAAGCATTGTGTTAAATAATTAATTAAGTTTTTTTCCACGCAAAAATGCAATTTGTACTTAATTTCAAAAAACGAACGGAAAGTTGAAGAAGGGGTGTGTTGTCAGAATTCCTCCTCGTGTGTCTGATGGCTGCCGGTCCCTCTCGATACGTCTGGAGGGAATAGCAGCTGCTGGGCCGGTGCACCCTGGGCGTGGACAGTATCCTTCCGCGAGGAATGGGAAGAGATTCTTATTCATCGGGGAATGTTACTGTCCATGGCCAATATTCTGACATGGGAGAGGTCCATTGTGGGCCTAGGGGGCGTTGTTCCGCGTGACCCTCTGAAAAGCAGAGGGCACAGCGGAGGAGCAAGGGTGGGCTCGGTGTGCACTTACCCTGCCTCCGACCAGACCAGGGATTACGATATCCCCGTCGATATCGTAATCCCTCCGTCGAAGTGTCGTGGAACACGTCTCGCGGCTTCGATTGGGACCGAGGGGCTTGGCTTAACCGCCCGGATCACGAGGTAGAAAACCTCTATAAAAAGTTACCCCGAATCTCAAGCGGCGGCGCACCGCGAGGAGATGTATGGCTGACGGGTTCCTATGGAAAATCAGTCGCTAGTGCGAACCACTGCCGGGCCTGGCTATGGCTTATCTGGGTACAGGGGGCACTGCCCAGATGGACTTTTTATTTCCCCCATACTCGTGGAAACAGTATGAAAAATCACATTACCCAAAATAGGGCACCACGTGTCGGTCCGGTGCACCTCGGAGGTGGACCGCAGTGGCCTGTGCTTCCGCTGCGGCCAGCCCGGTCACATGGCCGCGGCCTGCTCTGCCGCACCGCACTGCGCCGCATGTGCGGCAGCTGGCAAGCCAGCCGATTACCGGACAGGGAGCAAGGCCTGCGGTACACCCGCCAAGGCCAGCAGCAAGGGAAGGCCTTCCGCCACCACCGCCAAAACCCCCACCGTCGCCACCACCGCAGCCGCCGCCACTGTTACCGCCGCTACTGTTGCCGCCGCTGCCGTTACTGCTGCAATTTCCGCAGCGGGGCCCTTGCAGAGGGCCCGGGAGGGGACTGAAATGGAGTGCCAGTAACGGCCCCATTGCGCCTTCTCCAGGCGAACATCAACCACTGCGCCTGTGCTCAGGATCTGTTGCTCCAGAGCATGGCGTAGTGGTCGATTAACATCGCCGTGGTCGCTGAGCCGTACTTTGTCCCGCCCAGGGATGACTGGGTGGAGGACCATAGCGGCTCAGTGACCATAATTGCGTCGGCCGCCGCCGGTACCCCGACCCTTGAGGGTGTCAGGAAGGGTCAGGGGTGCGTAACAGCACGGTTCGGGGAGACCGTTGTAGTGGGAGACTACTTCTCCCCGAGCTGAACTCTCGCCGAGTTCCACAACTCCCTCACGGAGTTGAGTGTCGTCATCGGAAGCCATTCCCTCCCCGTGCTTGTACTCGGCGACTTCAATGCCAAGAACTTGGCTTGGGGTTCTCGTTACACGGACGTGCGGGGTAGGATGGTGGAAGACTGGGCTCTGGAGACAGGTCTAGTCGTCCTAAATCGGGGATCTGTCCCCACGTGCGTGCGGATGCGGGGCGAGTCAGTGGTGGACATCTCGTTCGCTAGCCCCGCTCTGTCACCGCGTGTCGTCGACTGGCGCGTCATGGAGGGGGTGGAGACCTATTCCGACCACCGGTACATCCGGTTCGACGTCTCCACTCAGACCTCAAGCGCACCGGTCCTACAGGCCCCGAGTGGACAGACCTCCGGCGTGATCTCATGGCGACATGCAGAGAGCGACTGTCGCAACCCCGTGCAGGGCATGCCACCATAGTGGCGATAAGTCGCCTCTTTGAGGAGTGGCTAGAGAGGCGCCACGGCGCCTTCACCTACCGCCTGACGCAGGTCTTCACCGGACACGGTTGTTTCGGGAGGTTCCTGCACCGAATCGGGCGGGAGGAAACGCCAGGGTGTTTCCACTGCGAGGATCGTCCGGAGGACACGGTGGAACACGCCGTGGAGGTCTGCCCCGCTTGGGCGGAGCACCACCGTGTCCTCATAGCGGCGATTGGCGGCGGCGATCTCTCGCGTCCGGCCCTGGTTTAAGCCATGGTCCGGAGCGAGAGTTAATGGGAAGCCGTCACCTCCTTCTGCGAAGCAGTCATGTTAGTGAAGGAGGTGGCAGGACGTGAGAGGGAAAGAACCTCACGTCCCAGCCGCCGCGGGAGACGCCCTGGGCGTCGGGGGTCACGTGGTGGCTTCCGACCACCGTAGGCGCTGGCCTGTGGACGGCGAGTTATGGGCTAGCTCGCCGTCCGGCCGTTTTTGACGATAGGCCGTGTCGACGGTGCGTTCGTGTTCCACGCGCGTCTCAAAGAGATGTCAGAAATCAAGTAGGGGTCCGCATGGGCCGATGCCTGCCAGGGCTGCGGGACTGTTCGAAAGAGATACCGTGGCCCTGGAACACAAAGGGCAAAGAAGGAACATGGATGGGTTTTAGTCAGTACAAGTCTGACACTCCCCTCCGCTCCGCCCAGAGTGGGGGGGGGGGGGGTCATTTGATGATTTCCCATCCGGAAAAAAAAAAAAAAGAAAAAAAAAGTTGAAGAAGAAGTAAAGGTATATGCCGCTAAACAGCCTAATAAGAAAAACAGAAATTTCAAATATTTTTGAATTTAGAACACAAATAAATGTTAATTAGTTCATAAAAGTAAATATATGTTTTAAATAATCATGTCTAAATATGATTTTCTATTAATAAACATTATTTCTCAAAGAATTTTTAAAAAAGAAATATTTACGCCGTAAAGACCCACCATCTCTGACGAGATTTAAAAAAAAAACAGTCACCGTTGACTATAGTCATTGAACCCATTTGGACTTAGTATAAGTATAGTTATCTGTGGAAATTTTGATTTCCGCACATGTGCGGAAAAATATTAAAAATCCACGTGTGTGAAATACATTGCTTGTTGAACCTAATCCACTGGATGCGAGTCGCACGGGACCGGTCAATGTGGTGATACTTGGGGGAGGCCTACGTCCAGCAGTGGACGTCTTTGGGCTGAAATGATGATGATGATGATAAACCTAATCGTAGTGCGATAAGAACCAGTTTTCGAGAAAGTGTATTGAAAAATAAATGTTCATGTAGTAATTGCAAACTACGGGACGGTCATGACAAAAACATCATTCAAAATATATCAAAACCTCTACAAAAACCCGCCTCCAAGACAACGACTTAAAAGGGCCAAGAGTGAGAGGACCCTACACTACTCGATACACCCTTGAGTACCATTTAGTGGCCCTCGAGACCGTCTGGCTTTCTTTTTTACAAACACTTTGGTGGAAATCCACTTTTCATGGTAACAGGGTAAATATTACATCCTTTTTGGGTGAAAAATAATGAGAATTTGATGATCTAACAATATTGCCCAAAAATGATCATAACACGTTGTGCTGATGGATGCATTGAATAGTACAAGAGTCATGGCGGTATTTAAATTACAGATATTACATTTAAAAAAAGTTAGAACTTTGGTCTACAATATTTAAGTAACTAGAAGGTTTCCAGTTATAATCCAGAACAAAAAAAAATCTAAATGACGTGGAGAATAAGTGCCCAAGTGAAGGGTGTCTTTACACCCATTATAATGAACGGCCACCCATTCACCAACCATGCTCGGCAACTCTTGCTTAACCTTGAGGATCGACCCGTGCAGCTTATACTGCTTTCAGGCTTCTGTCAAAGTCTCCCCGTCTCTCCGTTTATACAGGGTGTAACAAGACCCTCAACGAAGCCGTCAACCAAGAATTATGTACGTCAAACTAAGTAACTTTGCTCACAAATTATTGTTGGGAAACGACTTTTTTTCGACGCACTCAAAACTTTGTGATGATAGATGGATTTAACTGTACGTGGGGGGGTCGTGGAGGTGTCTAAAGTAAAATTCTTACGTTAAAAACATGTATTTAAAACACAAAACTTGTGAAAAAGTTGGAACTTTGACCCCCTATAACCGTAACCGAAAGGTTCCCAGGAATGGTCTAAAACAAAAAAAATAGCGCAATGATGGGGCAAACAAGTATCTTTTGGCTTCGTTAAGGGTCCTGTTACACCCTTTATAAGAGTGTGTGAATATTATCGTACATAGGAAGTTGTTTCTTACGTAAAGTAATAAGGTCAAAACAATGCATACGCCGTCACTGGAAAGATCTCTTTGAAATGATCACAATGTCGGAAAGAATAAGTGAAATTTTTTTTTTCGGAAATCATCAAATGACCCCCCCCCCCCCCACTCTGGGCGAAGCGGAGGGGAGTGTCAGACTTGTACTGACTAAAACCCATACATGTTCCTTCTTTGCCCTTTGTGTTCCAAGGCCACGGTGTCTCTTTCGAACAGTCCCGCAGCCCTAGCAGGCATCGGCCCATGCGGACCCCTACTTATTTGCTGACATCTCTTTGAGGCGCACGTGGAACACGAACGCGCCGTCGACACGGCCTGTCGTCATAAGACGAATAAGTGTTTTGAAAATTGAAATGTCACCATCGCATACGAGAAGGTTCTACTAATACCTAAAAGAAAAAAACAATGATTTCCTTAGTACACTTCCCTTTACCAACCAATTTATTTCTTAACAATATTTTGTGATGCCAACGACATCTTACTCGTAATTCAAAACGTGACTGTTCTGCTTGAAACGTCATTAACATAAAAAGTAAACATATTTCAGTCATTTCTTCATGAACATTCACAAATTGGATTGTCAAAAAAGACGCTGTATTTTTTGAAAGGATGTTAAGTAGTTTTCTTTTTGAAGAAAAAAATACGATAGGTAATTACTGTTTCCCCAAGGGTATGCCTTAACAGGCGTTGCTCAGAGGGATCCGGACAGGTCTTTTAAGAGAAAACGGTGGTCACCTCCCATGTGGGGATGGTGACCACCGGAGTGGGTTTAGTGAGGTAGAAATCCCACACTCCCCAGTCTTATCCCCAAAGACCAGTCGTCTTTTGAAGGTTTCTACCCGCGAACAAAAAAAAAGGTAATAATTGTTTATTGCTGAAATGAATAATCATCATCATCTGCCTAGCCTTTTCCCAACTATGTTAGGGTCGGCGTCCAATCTAGCCGGATGAAGCTGAATACCAGTATTTTACATGAAACGAGTGCCTATCTGACCTCCACAATCCAGTTAGTACTGGGTAATACAATATCCTTTGATAAGACTGGTTGTCAGACTTTCGGGCCATTGACTACCTGTAACGACTGTCAAAGATCTACAAATGACAGCCAGGACCAATTAATTAACGTGCATCCACGGACTAACCTCACCAAGCGCGGTTTAACCTGATTGGAGACCCGAGCGGGTGTTATTATTTAGCCACGAGCTCTTCTTTAGCCACGAGTTCCTCGTCTTGTCTCGTCTATAGCTCGTAAATATTTGAATATTTTTGTATCTATTCAAAAGGATTTTGCGATGTTTCTTTGTGTTTGACTATTACGGAAAATTCCTGTCCAAGCTTGGTACACTCAAATAATATAGGTACAATATTGGATTTCACGGGACATGACGAGAAGTTAATTATTTTTCGATACACTTTCTCGAAAACTGTCTTTTATTGCACTATGGTTAAGGTTCAACATGAAATGTATTTCACATTCGTGGATTTTGGTCAGATAGTCGCTTCATGTAAAATACTAGTAAGACTGGAAGTTGAACCCAACATAGTTGGGAAAAGGCTAGGTAGAAGACTGAACAAGACGAGGAAAATCATGATAAAATCCTTGTTACTGCTTAGTAACAAGTCGCTTGTCAGGTAGCATTCATATGTCTAAATCTAAAATATTCAGGGTCAACATTTTTATATGAAAATATTCCCAATGTCCGCTCTCTTGAATTTTTGGTTCTAGGACATGCCAGTTTCCTCACGATGTTTTCCTTCACCGTTTTTGAGATCAGTACTGACGAAATTAATCACACAAATTGGTATTTCAGCTTGCTACATCAACATAACGTCACGCCTGTGATCCCCAAACGGTTAGACAGACTAGTACACCCGAATTTCAGTTATGTTGAAGTCCCACGTAACAGAGGGCAAGCCAATTGCCATAAACCGCGCACAAATCTAGACTCCGTGGCTGCTAATGAGGAATTCCTGATGAAAATACCCAATAACACTTTGAATCGTACCCAGGCCTCATGTTCAGCAGCCACGCTTGCGACCACTAGACCAACGAAGCAGTCTTACTATATCGTTTTGTTAAAATCTCTTAGACCGTATGGATTTTCTGACTACAAACATTTTGCCAATAAATTAGGTGACCTAGGTCACATTCCAATCTGCAACCTCAATCGTCCTAGGCTGGTCTAGGCTATTGTGTTTTCAGTAATAAATTGCGAAACCCTTTTCTTTGGTTGACTTTTATAAATAGTTGGGGATGACAGGTTGACGTACTCGTTTAGCTCGACTAAGCTTGTGGCTAAGCTAAGTCCACAGATTTCTAAGTTGGTATTTGTAGGGTTAAAATCTTGCTTATCTTTGCAAATAAATAAAATTGAACTGTCTGATTTTAATTTCAAAATAACATTTTTTTTTACTGAATGCATTTGAAAGTATATCCGTTACTTATAACAAAAAACTGTAAGTATTTATGATTTTTGTCTGTCTGTTTGTTCCGGCTAATTTCTAAAACAGCTGGACCGATTTTGACGAGATTTTTACTGGCAGATAGCTGATGTTATAATGAATAACTTAGGCTACTTTTATTTTACAAACAGAATTATCGTTCCGTGCAAATTAAAATCCTTGAAATTGTTAAGAAAATCCGATTCAATTTTGGAAGTAATATTTTTATAATAATTTCACGTGGCCGAAGCTCGCGGGCGCGAGCTAGTTCATCATAATTCTCCAGCCCTTATCTCAATTTATTTGAGGCTGGCGTAGTCATATCTTCCACTTCCATACTTCTTTATTAGTCGTCGTTTCAGCTTTTTAGGATTCCGTACATCATCTGCCTAGCCTTTTCCCAACTATATAGGGGTCGGCTTCCAGTCTAACCGGATGCAGCTGAATACCAGTATTTTACTTAGAGCGACTGCCTATCTGACCTCCAAAACCCAGATAGTACTAGGTAATACGATACCCCTTTTTTTTTTCCGGATGGGAAATCATCAAATGACCCCCCCCACTCTGGGCGGAGCGGAAGGGAGTGTCAGACTTGTACTGACTAAAACCCATCCATGTTCCTTCTTTGCCCTTTGTGTTCCAGGGCCACGGTATCTCTTTCGAACAGTCCCGCAAATACGATACCCCTTGGTATGACTGGTTGCCAGACTTTTTGGACCACTGACTACCTAACGACTGTCAAATATCTTCAAATGCCAGCCAGGACCAACGGCTTAACGTGCTTTCCGGTCGCGGAGGAAACTCGATATGTAATGGGTGGTCACCCATCCACAGACCAACCTAGGCAAGCACGGCTTAACCTAAAGATCGACCCGAGCGGCTGGTTTTATTTAGCCACGAGCTCTTTAGGGTTCCATACCTGAGTCAGAAAAAAAAGAACCCTTTTAATATCACTTAGTTGTCTGTCTGTCAAGACCTTTTTCTCAAGAACGCGTAAATGTATCAAGCTGAAATTAATATCAATTACTCAAATCTGCTATTTCTTAGACCAATGAAAAAATCAACGCGATCAAAAGATATAACCGTTTTTGTCGCATATTTTGCGATTTCACAAGGGAATCAAAACCCATAGGGTACTACGGTACCCGATGACCTAGAATTATGAAATTTGGCAAGAAGCAATGTCTTATAGCACTTGTAAAGGAAAAAATCTGAAAATCGTAAATATTGTTTAAGTTGTTATTGTGTAAGTTGAATAACAAAATACCTACAAGTTTATATGGAAAACTCGGTGCGCGAGTCCAACTCGCACTTGGCCCGTTTTTTTTTTTCTAATAATATGGATGAGTTGGGAGAAAGGACACAATGCAGTACAATCCTTCAATTTTGCTTCAATCCTTCAACAGCTTAGCTTGCTTAGTTTTGTATCGAGTTGAGATTTCGTGGAACATTCTTCTTTTGACTGTTGTAATTTTAATTTGTGTTTTGTTTTTTACTTTTGTAATTTTTATTTTTAATTTGTATTTGCTTTTTATAATTTGTAATTTTTTATTTTGCAAAAGTAACGTAATCATTAATAACAAACTTTCACCCCTTTCACATTTTAATCCCTTACGGGAAGAATCTTCTAAATTCTTCATTAGCGCTCACCTTCATTTTAAAAGAAACTCTTGATAAAATATCATACTTCGAGACAGAGTAATCAGCATAATCAGCTTATAATGTTCCCACTGCTGGGAGACCCTCCTCCTCTCTACGAGGGACAATGGGCTATAATGTAAATATCAGATGTCTTTGAATTTTTGATTCTAGGACATGCCGGTTTCCTTACGATGTTTTCCTTAAGCGTTTAGAGGAGCAGTTAAATAAATTACCCAGCCCAAAGTAATGCGCTGGGTTCGAACCTACGACTTACTTTTCGTAAGTCGGGGCCGCCACCAGTGTTCTCAGCTGGCTGTTAATGAATTAATTAAAGATGTTTTATGAAGTAAAAGATCCGGCAGTGTCGATCAAAACATAGTCTAGCTATTGGTCACCATATCGCTTCAATTTGTAAGTTTTAGGAGCCATTCCACCCTAATTTTGAGGGACTGGGTAATAAAAAAAGTATCGGCATATCAGCACTTTTTACAACAATCTTGCATTCTTTTTACTGACCATCCATTTAACGTTTTTTTCGGCACGAAGTATCTTAGGTATCGTTAATTTTATGATCCATTTTATTCTTTTGGGAGAAGGTTATAATACGTTGGCTTCAAATGTTCTTAAGCTGATTAAAACCGATGATGGATTTAATCTACTCTTGCGAAATCTAACAAGTATTGATAATATGATTGGAATGAGCTTTTACAGATAATCTGAAACGTCATTGACGATGACAACATAATATAAAGCGGTTCACAGAATACATCTACTTACTAAGTTGCAACTGTGTAGTCTTAATAGTTTCGGAATAAAGTTACTGTGACATACAGACGGACAGACAGACAGACAGATATGACGAATCTATAAGGGTTCTGTTTTTTTGCCAGTCCGCTACGGAACCCTAATATAGCCACTTTGGCTGTGACATACAGACGGACAGATATGACGAATCTATAAGGGTTCCGTTTTTTTGCCAGTCGGCTACGGAACCCTATTATACGGTGCAAAAAAGGTGTCTCATAGTAAATCCGCGACAAATGAGTTCGCTTTCGAATTGTGTTTACTCACTTAAGTGAGGTTCCAAGTGAACTTTACAGAATAGTGCATAAATAAATAACTAATTTATTCAGGACCAAACATTTAGTACATTTTATACACCCAAGCAGCGGTGGCTCAGTGGTGGCGGCCCCGACTTACGAACTGTAAGTCGTGGGTTCGAACCTAGGCAGGCGCATTACTTTGTGTAATTTATTTCATCACCACTGCTCTCAAAAACGGTGAAGGAAAACATCGTGAGGAAACCGGCATGTCCTAGAACCAAAAATTCGAAGACATTTGACATATACCAACCCGCACAGGGCCCGCGTGGTGGATTATAGCCCATTGCCTCTAGTAGGGAGGAGGCCGTGTGTCCCAGCAGTGGGAACATTATAGGCTGATTATGCTATACACCCATGAAAGACTATGGAATAAATAAGACAAATAAAAGTCCAATCCATCATGTTCCATTCTCAGCAACATCGATGCTTTTCAAAATTCTTCATCAAAACTCTATTTACCAAAATAGCATAGCAAAAGAGAGTCCACTTTTAAAACAAAAGCTCTACATAACATAACATAGAGACGGTAGAGCTTTGTTATAACTTGTTCAGGAAATGTAAAACTCTGTGAAAACTTTGAAACATGTTTGGTAGAGAAATAAGTTAGACCACGTTATCTCTACAAAGTTCTAGATTTTCATCGTTGGTCTAGTCTCTATTGGTCTCTATGTAGAGTTTAAAATGTCTGTCTCTAGTTTAATGAACATTTCTACGTCCGGGTCCGGGTACCAAAAAAAAAATCAAAAATCAAAGCATTTATTTCAAGTAGGCCAGTTACAGGCACTTTTGAATTGTCGAAACAAAGGCAACAGTAAAAAATAGCTACAGTCCCAGTCACAAGGCACAAAAACTGTGAAAGTACTGTAGTTGCCCATTCCCTAACGTAGATCTCTATGGAGAAGAACGGGCAAGAAACTCCATGGACACTCTTTTAAATCAGAATACTTTAACAAAACCTTGGTTACATCATTCATTTTGAGATGGTACATTATGTGAGAACGATGCAGCAAGATGTGTACGTTAAAAGTGTCCATAGTAAAACAATTCAAAAATAAAATAATTAATTCAAATAAGCCGTGGCAAATAAGAGATGACCAGTCACAACTGACAGCGCCCGTTCACGAACATGACGCATGTATCAGCACCATTCAACTCAACCATTTTGAAGGGAACTAAATGATCCGACACACGTGCCACCATCAGCGAGACATTTGAGTGAGCATGACATACTCCTAACCGCCAGGGCACATTCAAGTCAAGAAAAGACGCAGGTTTCCAGCGAATGACAGCTTTCTAGTACATAGTACTCACACAATATGGGCTAGGCGGCTATATAATACAAAAGAGATTGAATCTATACAATGCAAAGATAGTTATACAATCTTCAGCAGCTCCAACAATACAATTTAATGCTATCAATTTAGGCGCCCCTGTTCTTGTGGAGCAGGACCGGCATTGAGCCAAGCATTTTTATCAGTGATATAATCGTCCAACTTGTAATATGCTTTCTTACATAGTGTGCGTTTAATGCATGTTTTAAATTTCGTTTCATTCAGTTCAAGAATACTTTGTAGAATTTTATTATAGCATCTCAAACAGTACCCCATGAAAGATGAGTCTACTTTAGCGAGTCTGAAGCCTGGCTGAACTAATTGGTCTCTATTTCTAGTACTGTAACTGTGTCTATCTTTGTCTTTTATTAAAAAGATGTAGATTTTTTCTTACATACATTATGTTTTCGTAGATGTATTGACAGTGTAGCGTCATGATGTTAATTTCCTTAAACAGTTCCCTTAGAGAATCGCGCCTACGAAGATTATATATGGCTCTGATGGCTCTTTTTTGCAGAATAAATATAGACTCAATGTCTGCAGCCCATCCCCACATTAAAATGCCATAAGACATAATACTATGAAAGTAACTAAAATAGACCAGTCTAGCGGTATCTACATCAGTATATTGACGGATTTTTCTTATAGCATACGCTGCTGAACTTAGCCGCCCCGCAAGAGATGTTAAATGAGAACCCCATTGTAGCCTTGAATCAAGCGTAATCCCCAGGAAAACCGTTTTATCTACAAATTTAAGTTTCTCTTTATTCAATACTATATCACAATCGCTACTTTTAACATTCGGTAAAGCAAATCTTACGCATTTCGTTTTTTTTTCATTTAACACTAAATTGTTTGCTGTGAACCAATTATGGACCTGAAGTAGGGCATTATTCACGTCATCTAGATTTTGGGCCAGTCTATTTATCTTAAAAATTAGGGAAGTGTCATCAGCGAATAACACCATATTTTGAGGTTGGTTTTTCACCTATTAGTAGATATGACGTGATGCGGAGGAATGAGGAAAATGTTGAGAATGAATGTAGATGGCTATAAGAGTAAAGATGGACCAAAGAAATGATGGATGGACTGTGTGAAGGATGATATGGCTAGAAAAGAAGTGACTTTTAGATGACAAGTAATAGAGAAGTATGGAAGAAGAAGATATGCTGCGCCGACCCCAAATGAATTGGGATTTGAATGTTGGTGATGATCTATGGGTAAAAATTAATCGGGCGAATAAAAAATAATTGGCGACCAATATACTGAATGGGCGACTGTTGTACTAAGTAAGTAACTATTTATTCGTTCATTGCGGTAAGGAGAATATAGGAAACAAGAGCGAGCGAAGGCTGAGAGAGACTTGTGGCACCCCGATTCGGACAGGTTAGGTTCGAAGGGGATGGCGGGGTCTAGTGAGCGAGCGAAGTGAGCGAACTAAGACCCCGGAATCCCCTTCATGTTAGGTTACTTTAAACCCTGCAAACAGAAATAGGAGGTGGGGCTACGTCGACTACGCCTTATCTACAATCTAGTGGTTAAATAACCTTGTTTACCCTTGTAACCTTGTTTTAGGTTAGGTTTCAGAGTATTTCACTGTAGCTGCCAACCTATTTTTTTACTATAGTTGATGCCAGTTAAGATGGCAATAGCGGTCATTGAACCACATACATTTATTTAATCTCTTCTTTTAAAAAACGTATGCAAACCTGTTAATAGCCCCTGAATTGACATTGATTGTGATCCTGAACATTAACATAAGAAACGATAAGTACACGGTTTGTGGTTTCAGTTCGTGTAAAGAGATATCAGGGAAAGGGCAATGTCCGCTATTGCCATTTTAACTGGCAGCAACTATACCCATTTTTATTATTTTTAAAATCCTGAATCAGATTAGTTTGTCGCCGCGTTAAATACATGCCATACATATACATACATCTATTAGTAGATCTAATGGCCTCCTTGGTCTAACAAGCACTTCTACTGGATATGATTCTCAGGCCGGGCAAAGTGTTATAGGTTAACAGCATCTATACTATACAACATTATTTTTAGTATATGCGAAACCTGAATATAGTTTGTTCAGAATAAGTAACTAAATCGATTCCAATAATTTTTAAACCATGTTATATTTTGACCCAAAAATATTTTAAAAAGGCTACAAGTTGGACACCGAGTGACATTAAGTACCTATCGCAATAATTTACGTACCTACTGCCAAATTATTCTTATCAATGAGCTCAAGACGACGGTGGAGCGCGCGCGCGGGCGCGCTGCGTGGGGACCACGTTTTTGTGCGGACAACTAAGTAACAGAACAAGCTTATAACTTTGTGATTTTTCATGATACAGTTTTGAAATTTTGTACATAGATTCTTTACATAAAAATACTAGACACGTGTTTCAGGTTTCGCATATACTAAAACTAATGTTGTATATCACAGTAATAGCGCTGTTATCCCTTATCAACAAGGTTGATTTTCGAAGTATCAAATGACGTTTTTACTACAAGCGTAAGTATAATCAGCCTACAAGGTTCCCACTGTTGACAGCTAAAGATATAGAAAAAGAAGAAAGAAAGAAAGAAAAAAAAAAAAATTATTTGTCGCAGGGACATGACAAACAATAAACTATAAATTCAACAGGACGGAACAAAAAAAAAAGAAAAAAGTTAACAACTCGCACGTCGTGACTGCGACAAGCAGGTTACCACTTAGCATGATGCTGTGCTATGGGGAGCCCACAGCACAGCGCTGGTTTTCAGTGGTCACCCGTGAAAAAAACGTACGGAACCCAAGAAAGCATATATATTTATTTCCAATTTGTAGCGGCACAAAGGGCACGCCACCATAGTGGCGATAAGTCCCCTCTTTTAGGAGTGGCTAGAGAGGCGCCACGGCGCCCTCACCCGCCCGCCTGACGCAGGTCCTCACTGGACACGGTTGTTTCGGGAGGTTCCTGCACCGAATCGGGCGGGAGGAAACGCCCGGGTGTTTCCACTGCGAGGATCGTCCGGAGGACACGGTGGAGCACACCGTAGAGGTCTGCCCCGCTTGGGCGGAGCACCGCCGTGTCCTCGTAGCGGCGATTGGCGGTGGCGATCTCTCACGTCCGGCCTTGGTTCAAGCCATGGTCCGGAGCGAGAGGGAATGGGAAGCCGTCACCTCCTTCTGCGAAGCAGTCATGCTAGTGAAGGAGGTGGCAGGACGTGAAAGGGAAAGAACCTCACGTCCCAGCCGCCGCGGGAGACGCCCTGGGCGTCGGGGGTCACGTGGTGGCTTCTGACCACCGTAGGCGCTGGCCTGTGGACGGCGAGTTATGGGCTAGCTCGCTGTCCGGCCGTCTTATGACGACAGGCCGTGTCAACGGCGCGTTCGTGTTCCACGCGCGCCTCAAAGAGATGTCAGCAAATAAGTAGGGGTCCGCAAGGGCCGATGCCAGCCAGGGCTGCGGGACTCTTCGAAAGAGATACCGTGGCCCTGGAACACAAAGGGCAAAGAAGGAACATGGATGGGTTTTAGTCAGTACAAGTCTGACACTCCTTTCCGCTCCGCCCAGAGTGGGGGGGGGTCGAAAAAAAAAAAAGTATACAACAAGAAGTCACATGGTAGAAGTCATCAACCCTTATTTTTATGTTATTTTTATTTACTTTCGTTTCATCATCATCTTCATCATTTCAGCCGAAAAACGTCCACTGCTGGACATAGGCCTCCCCCAAGTGTCGTCACATTGACCGGTCCCGTGCGTCTCGCAACCAGCGGATCCCTGCAACCTTTACCAGGTCATCGGTCCACCTAGTGGGAGGCCTTCCAACACAACGTCTTCCAGTCCGTCTTCCGTCCGTGTCTTCGTCTTCCGTTTTACTTTCGATTGTGGACATTTAATTTGACATGAATAATTATTGTGTTAATTTAATTTTTATATACTATTTTGATGGTAAATTTAGTTAAAATAGTATTTTGTGGTGTGAAAATTTGTCTCTGATTTTTTAATTACAAAAAATATTTTAAGTGTACCTACTAACAAAGTTATGGATCATTCATTGTGCTTGAATTAAATGAATTGAATTGAATTTTAAACATTGGTGGAATGTGAAAATAGCCGACCTTGCAATTTTTGCGTAGAGTTACTTAGTTTGATATACAGAATGATCGATTTTTTTTTTTTTTAAAAAAACCTTGCCCCGCACTAGGAATTTCTCCTGTATCGTGGGTGCGTTTACAAACATTTAAGCGCACATACACAAACAGCCAGACCCGGAACAACTACCTGTAGGCCATACAAATATTTGTTCCGTGCGGGAATCGAACCCGCGACACGAAGCGCAGCAGTCAATCGCTCAGCCACTGCGCCAACCGTGCCGTCAAATTGCGCCAACCGTGCCGTCAGATTGACGGCTTCGTGAAAGGTCCATTTACACCTTATTTTTATATTATGACATAACTCATAGGTAAAATACGACTGTATTACTGAACTTCGAAGTTTAAAATGACGTACGTAATACGCACTTGTACGTGGAGTTGCGGACACCAGCCCGTTCTACAATACAATACAATACTATTGCGAATACTTTTACATCAAAGCACATTATGCCAAAAAAATACTTTAATCACTGCAAAATATTTTTTAACAACATTCCAAAAGAATTAAGAGAACTCCCTTTAAAATATTTCAAATCTGAATTACATAAATGGCTTATTGACAATTGTTTTTATAGTGTAAAAGAATTTCTTGAAAAAAAAGGAACCGATAGATATGGCTACTTAGTTATACAAAGTTCTTTAAGTTGATATATTTTTTTAAAGTTTTCTTTAATTAAAAGAGTCGATTATCTTTCCTTTATTTATTTTTATACAAATCTTATACATTTTTAAATATTTCTTAAACTAAAAACAATATTAAAAACATTTAAAAATATAAAAAAATTGTAGCCCACCGGTATCGGGAACAGGGTCCAAGCTACCGGCGGCGGTCAAGGCTCCAGAGAGAGGAACCTCCTGACAATACGAGCCGTGTCCAGGAGTACCGTTTTCTGAATCAAACCCTTGACCCAGCTGCCTAACGAGAGCCTCCTCAGGTATTGGTTGAGGCTCTTGGCAATTAAGCCATGGGCTGATACAACTATCAGCACAAGGATCGCTGAGTCCACATCCTACATGTCGACAACCTCGTGAGCCAAGTCAAGATACTTGATTTGCTTATCTTTCTCGGCTTTCACGAGGTTCTCATCATGCGGGACCGTTATATCAACAATCATTGCACGCCGCTCTGACCGATCCTCCACCACTATATCAGGCTTATTGGCTACAATAGTCCTGTCAGTGATGATGGATCGATCCGAGTCGATTATTATTACGATTTCGAATAGATACGAATCCTGATTTGTACAATGTTATTCTTATTACCTAGACATATTATAATATTAATTTACAGTAATTGACGTTGTAATTAAATTTTACGTTTAAGATCTCCTAATATTTGTATGCCATTCTATGCCGAAACATGTAAGTTTACAGCCCTATTAACACACACAGACACACACATAAATGGAACATGGACACACGGACACACACATCGCACACATATGGAACACAGACACACACAAACACTGGATAAATTAATGTACCATGTTTTTACACAAATAAAAAATATTCTATTCTACTCATAGGCAATGTGCAGTTTCAATATTGAAATTTCCATGTTTTTCGTCAAAAAAAAGCCAGTATCTTTTTTTCTCCAAAGACCGTGTTTCATGAAAACAATGGTATCGATTTCCTTTGTTTATTTTCACCCCATGCAAGTTTAAAATTAGTAACAAATTGAGCACCCAGTCACCTCTGACATGTGCCTTCATAACGTTATCAAATATCAACCCCAATGGGGTTCCGATCGCCAATACTTTATGGGGATCCTTATAAAAATTCATCATCTGCCTAGCCTTTTCCCAACTATGTTGGGGTCGGCTTCCAGTCTAGCCGGATGCAGCTGAATACCAGTATTTTACATGGAGCGACTGCCTATCTGACCTCCACAATTCAGTTAGTACTTGGTAATACGATACCCCTTGGTAAGACTGGTTGTCAGACTTTTTGGGCCACTGACTACCTGTAATTACTGTCAAAGATCTACAGATGACAGCCGGGACCAACGGCTCTCACATCAACGGAAACTCGGTATGAAATGGGCGGTCACCCATCCACAGACCAACCTAGGTAAGCACGGATTAACCTAAAGATCGACCCGAGCGGCTGTTATTATTTAGCCACCAGCTCCTTGTTTATTTTCACCCTATGCAAGTTTAAAATTGGTAACAAATTGAGCACCCAGTCACCTCTGACATGTGCCTTCATAACGTTATCCAATATCAACCCGATTGGGATCCGATAGCCCATACTTTATTGGGATCCTTATAAAAATTATGGGTAGTTATTTATCAAAAGGTGTTCGTAATTTCCTATTGTTTTCATTTAAAAGGAACACAATATTTTGTATATCTTAATCCTATCCTAACTAATATTATAAATGCAAAAGTAAGTTTGTTACCTTTTCACGCCTTTTTTTTCGGGAAATCGTCAAATGACCCCGCCCCCCCCCCACTCTGGGCGGAGCGGAAGGGAGTGTCAGACTTGTACTGACTAAAACCCATCCATTTTCCTTCTTGCCCTTTGTGTTCCAGGGCCACGGTATCTCTTTCGAACAGTCCCGTATCTCTGGCAGGCATCGGCCCATGCGGAACTCTTCTCGGTTGATGACATCTCTTTGTGGCGCGCGTGGAACACGAACGCGCCGTCGACACGGCCTGTCGTCATAAGACGGCCGGACGGCGAGTTAGCCCACAACTCGCTGTCCACAGGCCCGCGCCTACGGTGGCCGAAAGCCACCACGTGACCCCCGAGGCCCAGGGCGTCTCCCGCGGCGGCTGGGACGAGAAGTTCTTTCCCTCTCACGTCCCGTCAAGTTTGTTTGTTAGTTTGTTAGTTTGTTACCATTTCACGCCTAAACTACTGAACCGATCATCCTAAAATTTTGTAAATACGTTGTCAAGTGTACAGAAACGGACATAGGGTATCTTTCATCCTGAAAAAAGTACTATTCCCGAGGAAAACAACAATAACGTTCTTATTATATTAGATGGCGCCACGTGTCTTTCGAATCATGATTGAATTATTTTATTATAGGAACTTATTTATTTATTTATTTAACACTTCAAGCATAAATTACAGAGGCGGACTTAATGGCATAGGCATTTTCTACCAGTCAACCTTACCTTAACTTTAGTAGTGTGTTAAAAGTTTTAATTTTTATTTGTTTAATACATTTTATGAGTCTAGAGTGTCGGTAGACCGGTTTTTCATCTTCCTAACCATAATATTACAAGCAGAGTACAACCCGAATTGATTGTCAAATTCTAAATAAGCACGAGCAAAGCCGTGGGCAAAAAATAGTTAATAAATAACTAATTAAGCTGCATTCAGTAAGATTGAAAGTCCATCTCAACATAGTTGGAAAAAAGGGTAGATAATGATTTAAGTAACAAATAACACAAGCATTACTGCTGAGCATGAAGTCCTGGGTTCGATTACCGAGTCGGGAATTGTTAAACACCCCCAGTGTTTAAGAATTTTTCAGTAGTAGTAGTCTGAATTTGTCCCCGGTTGATGGTCCGTCCCTTATTACATAGAACTTAATCAACGTGGAGCGAAATGCGGATGACACAGATATATGTATGCAGCCTTACCTTTCTATAACATAAATAAATAAATAAAATAAAAATAGCCTTTATTTACTCTGACCTTCGTATACACTGTGAGGTTGGGAGTTGGAGACAAGTAAAACCAATGAATGCTGATCTAATACTAAACGTTTATTCTGGGTTCTTCAGTATATAGGCTTACACACTAGCATAATATGCACTTACATCACTACATCTCCCTCGGTAAGGGAAAATAAAATAATTAACTATATTATTTTATTTTTATCTTATTGCTTAAGTTATATAGGTTATTATTTTTTTTATGAGTACATGGACAGAATATATTATGATTACATGCATTCATTATAGTAATATTATTAATTACATAACTTTTTTTTTTTTGAATAACGGATAACATACAGAACAATACAGTTATGATTAGTTACATGATTTTACATTAGATTATAATTTTTTTTTTTTTTTTTGCGTATTAACTATTATACAGTTTGGTACGGTTCTTATGTACTACATCAATTTTGTTATTCTTTAATATTTCCACATTAGGTGGCATGTCTTTAATCACAATATAAGGACCTGAATAAATATTGGCAAATTTATTACCAGTCTCGTTCTTAACTAAGATTAAGTCGTTCTTTTTGTATACGATTGGGTTAATTCTTTGATCGTATTTTATTTTTCTAGATGTTTTTGATTGTATCAAATTATCACGAGCTTCTTTAGTGGATACTTGTAGTCTATATTTTAGCTGTAAAGGATAATCGTCAATATTATAAAGTGGTTCCACGGCCTTGGTTACATTACTGGGTAAGTTACATTTTTTACCGTATACTAACTCAAAAGGTGTGTATTTAGTTTCGGTGTGAACTGATGTGTTATAGCTGAAACACCAATAAGGTAACCAAGTACTCCACGATTCCGGGTGATTATCTGTTTGGATTCTCAGGAATGCACCTAAATGCTTATGTGTGTTCTCGAGTGAGCCTATGCTCTCGTGGTGATAAGCAGTAGCGTTAATTTTGTTTATATGAAGTAATTTACAAGTTTCTGTCATTGTTTCAGACATAAATTCTGCACCCCTATCGGTCGCTATTTCTCTAGGAATTCCATGTCGTAAGATGAAATTATTTACAAATTCTTTAGCAATTTCCTCACTTCTTTTTGTTTTTAAAGGATATGCCTCGACGTATTTTGTTAATTCGCATTGAAGCGTTAATATATATGAGTTACCTTGTATGTCCCTATCTAACGGACCTACAACGTCCATAAATATTTTCTCAAATGCTGCGTGCGCTGTTGAGGTTATAGTCATGGGTTCCTTGATATGTACCGAATATTTTTGTTTTTGGCATTTGTCACATCTTTTTATGAAATCAGTGACATCGCGTTCGAGACCCGCCCAATAATAGTACTTTTTTATGTTATTGACCATCCGTCTGATACCTGCGTGGCCACTTGTAGGTAACAGATGGAAGTCGTTTAGAATGACTCTAATTTCATCTTTATCCTGTATTCGTATTACGTCGTCTAATATGCATAATCTTGGACCTAACCACGGGCTACTTTGCTTTATTTCTTGTGCTATTCATTTTATAAACATACTATTTTGTTTATTTTTAAGTAAATATATTTCGTCAATTTTTAATTTTCCACAAAATGTTTCCAGTTCTCTCACAAAAGCGCCTGGCGTCGATTGTGATTGAGGTTCTGGTTTTATGTATATTACCATATTTTTCGGTACGTATACAAATAATTGACTTTCTTCTACTATCACGTTTTCCTTTCTTAATTTATTTATAGTTTTATTACATGTTAATGTAAGTTCAATTGACATTTTCGGCTTACTATGAGTTTCCACGACGTTTGGCTGATCAGACCATCCATCAGTAGTAACCATAGTATCTGAATTGTCTTGTCCCGTACATAACTTCTTTTTCTGTGCCCGCGTAAGTACATTTAAAACACATTCATGCATCTCTTTCAAATCCTTTGATGTTATTGTTATTCGTGACAATGCATCTGCAGCTGCATTATCCGATCCTTTCACGTATTCCACATAGAAATCATAGTCTTCTAACAAAATCCGAAACTTCATTAATCTACTGGACGGGTCTTTAATATTAAATAAATATATTAGTGGTTTATGGTCGGTTAGGACCTTAAACTTACGACCGTACAGGTATGGCCTAAAGTGTTTTATGGCCCAGACAATGGCAAGTAATTCTTTTTCTATTGTCGGATACATTTTTTCGGCCTTGTTAAGTGTTCTGCTGGCGTATGCGACGGGTTTTCCGTTTTGATTGGCTAACACGGCTCCTATTGCATAACCCGAAGCATCTGTTTGCAAGGTGAACACGTTGTCAGATGAAAAATTGGGATATTGAAGTATTGGAGGGTTCATTAATAATTGTTTTAAAAGATCGAATGACTGTTGACAGTCATCTGTCCATTGGAATTTAGTATTTTTCTTTGAAAGATTATTTAAGGGTTGTGCTATTGCTGCAAATTTATTAATAAATTTCCTATAGTAATTAGCGAAAGCGACAAATCGCTTTACCTCGTCCGAGTTTTTTGGTACTGGGTAATTTTTAACTACATCCAATTTTTTGGGGTCCGGTTGTACACCGTCTGACGATATTACGTGACCTAAGTATAACATCTCTTTTCGGAGGAAATCACATTTTATGGGGTTTAATTTTAAGTTAGTTTTTCGCAATCGGTCAAACACATCTATTAAGTTTTTAGTAGCTGAATTTAAACATTTCCCATAAACCACTACGTCATCTAAGTACACTAAACATTTTTCATACGTTAATCCGGCCATTGCCATATTCATCATTCTTGAGAAAGAATTTGGGCTCGTTTTTAGACCCATTGGCATCCTGGTCATTTGGTACTGACCGGAACAAAAAGCTGTGTATTTTCTACTGTGTTTATCGAGATTTACGTTATAAAATCCTTGATATAAATCTAGATGTGTGAAATAGATACAACCGGAAAGAGAATCAAGGATGTCCGTTATATTTGGCAGTGGGAATTTGTCGTCTTTAATAGCGTTATTTAATTTCCTATAATCTATAACTAAACGAAATTTCTTTTGTCCCGTGGTATCAATTTTTTTTGGTACTAGAAGTACTGGGCTTGACCATTCGCTTGAACAGGGTTCTATAATATTTTGTGATAACATGTTTTTTATTTGTTTCTCAATTTCGGGTTTCTGAGAATGTGGCAATCTGTATGGTTTCATATAGATGGGACTAGCATGTTCTTTTAAATGTATTTTGTGATTGTAAATAGGTGTAGTTTTTAATGTATCCCCTGGCAAATAAAAGATGTCAGCATATTTAGCACACACGTTTTGAACCGCTATCTTTTCTTCTAAGTTCAAATGTTTTAAGTTGAGGTTTGATAACAAAGTTTTTACACGATCGGCGCCTTGTGTGCAACTATCAAATGAACATAAATTGTATTCGCTTAACTTATGTATACTTGGCTTAATTTCAGTTAAGGTTACAGTGTTTTCAGTCGTATTTAGTATTCTAATAGGGATCTTGCAATTGACCGGTGAGACTATAGTACTAGCCATAAATATACCCTCAGACAACTCTTTCGCACAGACCACACATTCTTCATTCATATTTGTATCTAAATAATGGATTGATTCAGACCTAGATGGTATATTAAACATATGTTTAAGCTGGTTATTTAACTTTAAAACTATCTTGTTGTTAAACGAAGTATAAAGAGTCATTTCTTTACTTTGTAAGTCTATACACGATCCAAACTTGTTTAAGAAATCATATCCAATGATGCCATCCGCCTTACATGGCAACGAATCAAAAACATAAAACTTGTGACTAAAACAATATGTCTGAGTTGTCAATTTTATACACGCGTAGCCTATTGCCCGTACTTTGCCTCCAATCCCGTTTATAGTTGTCGTCCATTTATGGATAGGAATGTTATGTTTAATAATGTACTCTTGTTTAATAGCTGAAATCGATGCTCCCGTATCGATTAGCCATGAATATGCTGCACCGTCTATGGATAAAGTGGCGAATAGCGAATTATTATATGAATATATAAAGTTATTTTTAGCCTCGAAAAAACTGCTGGTTGTTTTCCTCTCCGACGTTTTCCGGTGGAACTTGGGGCTCCGAGTTCCCGGTTATAACATGTATCTGTCCGCCTCTTTGTTGTTGCCTACCACGGCTATAATTTTGATAGGACCTACCTCGTGATCCTCGTGCTGTTGAACGACCTCGATATGATGTGTCAGTCCAACCTCGAGTGGAACCCCTCTGCTGGTAGCGACCTCCCCGATGGGTATTCCTCGGCCGTGAGGTGGAACGCATACCTCTCTGATTACCTCTGTAATTGCTAACAAAATACCTGTTTGGTTTCCGCATTGTCAAAATATCATTTTGGTTTACAGTTGACGAAATGTCTTCGTCCACAGCCGCCTGTATTGCATCGTTCAAACAACTATAATTTCTTGCAGCTATTATTGTGCTTAACCTACGGTTTCGTAGTCCGTCAGCAAAGCGCTTTATAGCGAGCTTTTCGTTAACGCGTTTTAATACATCGTAACTGTCTTCGTGGCCTTCGGACTGCGAAATCGTGAGGTCAACGAATAAGTTTGAAATTTCTTGACCATAGTCAGATATTGATTTTTCGCTTTGTTTTGCCGACTGTAGTTTACTGGATAATGCTATGAATGATTTTTTAGGTAGTAGGTGCAACTTCATATCTCTCAGTAATTCAGATACCTTATTATATTTTTTAGATAGTTTTAATTTTGCAGATTGTGATAACCGACTTTTTAATACGAATTCTATTAAATTACTTTTCGAAGCATCCTCTAGAACAGAATCGTAATATTCGATACCATCAATTAATTGCATAGTGATTAATTCTGTGTCATTCATGACTGGTAATAAATTTAGCGCAATTTTTAAGTCAAATTTCGCCATTGTGACACAATCTATTGGCTTAATCTTACACAAATCAGCAATTTCTGAATACAACTTTTCAATATTTTCGCTAAACTGATTTATTAATTTAACTTCATATTCCTTTTTCGTCTGTAGTATCCTACTTATTTCTTCTAAAATTTTCGTATACTGCTGGTATAGAGTTTTAGCTTCACTCAACTTTTTCTCACATATATTTCCTTGGCGCCTAGAGGGACCAATTTTTATTAAATAAACTCTTATCTTTATGAGTTCTTCGCAAATAGTTTTTAAAAATTCTGCCATTAAATGAACATAACTCGATAAAATTAGATATAGTGAACATAACTCTATAACATTAGTATACTAAATATAATACATACCAAACTTCTCCGATACATACTGCGTAACTTAGTGTCCATAGCGTAACTTTTATACCCGTACCGCACTTTGTCGAGACCGTATTACATCAATTTATTTTTTATTTTTATTTTTTTTTTCGCGCACTTCCTTTAATTTTTCGCGCACTTCCACTTTTTTTTTTTTTTTTTTTTTTTTTAACACTTCACCAATTAGTTATTTATTTATCGCACTCGTTATTACCACGCGTATATTCTCTGCCGTATTCTTGTTCTGCTGGTGCACGACGTCCTCTAAAAATGCTGGCATACCTCCTGAGTACTATATCATTAGCATGTCTCTCCACCATCCGTCGATGACATCTTCGGTACATACGATATGCCACGATGAGCCCACCAAGAGCTAGCAACAAGGCAATTGCAATTAGAACAATGTTTGTAGTGCTGGCATGGTACATTAACTGGTCAACTTGAGCGGAGTTTCTCCCTGCAGCAGCATTCTGCGCAATCACCACCTGCTCCTTATTGTTTTGCGAGTTGCACATTTTGTTGCACTTTCTCTTCACTCGAACACGTTAGTTTATAGCAAAAGCAATAAATGATATGTGACTTCATCTTGATTATTTAAACGTTCACTGTGACAATTAATTACTTGTTTAGTTAGCGCTTTCCTTAAAAGGGGCACGGTACCGAGGCGCGAGTGCGAATCCGAGATGGCAGGGTCGCCATGTGAGGTTGGGAGTTGGAGACAAGTAAAACCAATGAATGCTGATCTAATACTAAACGTTTATTCTGGGTTCTTCAGTATATAGGCTTACACACTAGCATAATATGCACTTACATCACTACAACACAATATAATAATTTAGAAAAATAAACATAAACTACACTGTTTTTGACATGGAAAGAAAAATTCCAGTGCGAGCAGTGTTTGAACCTGCGACCTTCCGATTCAGTACACCGGATGTCTTAACCAACTAGACCATCGCACCCCGCTCACAGATCCCGAAACTTTCGTTCCATTTTTCTTTCCATGTCAAAAACAGCTATGTTCCCTACGCAGGGTTTGCGTATAAAATATTATAAACTACACTTATTTGTTTTCTACATCTAAACTTAAATTATAATTTAATTAACCTTAGATTGTACATATTTCATTTATTTATTCATCTTATCAACTACCAGGTCAGGCTGTCTTGCGACATAGGCCTCCTCAAGTTCCCTCCACATTTGTCGATTCAGGGCAGATCATCCTCCCATCTTTTTATCTGCCTTCCTCTGCGTCTTTTTTCGTCCCTTGGGTACCATTCTATTGCTATACGGAGATAACATGCGTGATGCTATTTAGATAACTTACACATTCTATATCAGTATAAATTCGAACCCCATAAAACTCTATCTGATTATGGCAAAATACTTCTCAATTTAACTACCTATATTAGGAAACGACATTTCCTATACATGCGGAAGGAAAAATTGGGATCAATTCCCCCAAAAAAATCTATAAGATATTCAAATAAAATGAAATGTCATTCGGTTCCCGTCTCTCGATAAATGGTAAATGGGTCATTTGCATTCTCTGGAGAAAACAAAATATTTCAGTTTTGTTAGTTTTATCAGTTAATGTTTTTAGTATAAAAAGGCCACCAAATCTTTGCTAGTAAGTCTCTTATAATGATGATTAAAGAATTATGTTTTTTTTTAGTAGCCTGTACTATCCCACCGCTGGGCAAAGGCCTCCCCCAATTCCTTCCATGTGCTCTTTTGAGTTGCACAGGTTTTGGCTCCGTACAAAACGGCGAAAAGAACACGTTCCTTGTTTGCCCCCCTTAATTTTCAACTATATTTCATTAAATAATTGATTGTTATAACAGCCATTGTAATACACACTGAGAAAATCACAAGTGTCTACTTATTATGATTACAAAAAATACAGTCCTGTGACAGATGGACAGACAGACAGCGGCGGCTTAGTAATTAGAGAACCTTCTAGCACTCTTTGGGTACAGATCCCTCAAAAAGGCTTATCTAACGTGCCTAAAAAGGCCCTAATAATCTAAAAACCACAGATATCTTTCAACAATCTACATTCTGCCTTTTTTAGCATCCTAAAGTCCCAAGTCTGAGCCTCTGTGGCCAAAAATTCTCTTCTGGAACCGTTTTATGGCCCCTAAACCAGTTCGGTACGGTTTACGATCGTAACGTTACAGGGAGTAAGTGAACAGGATTTATTAGACCAAAGTATAGTATAACTAGCTTTTACCCGCGACTTCCCTCGCGTTAATTTAGGCGCTCCGTCTCTGAATATCATATTCTCAAAATATCATAATCTGAAAACACCATAATCGCTAATCATCACATTATCAATACATCATATTCTCAAATCATCATATTCTCAAATCATCATATTCTCAAATCATCATATTCTCAAATCATCCCATTCTCAAATCATCCTATTCTCAAATCACCATATTCTCAAATCATCATATTCTCAAATCATCATATTCTCAAATCATCCTATTCTCAAATCATCATATTCTCAAATCATCCTATTCTCAAATCATCCTATTCTCAAATCATCCTATTCTCAAATCATCATATTCTCAAATCATCATATTCTCAAATCATCCTATTCTCAAATCATCCTATTCTCAAATCATCATATTCTCAAAATATCATGACCTCAAAATAACACTTTTGCAAAACACAACATTCTTAATACATCATATTCGTATTTTATAACATTTTCTTACCTGTGTGTACTGTTATTAACAAAATTCTTCGTGTAACCTCTTTTTAAAAAATCATACTGGCCGGATTATTTTCTCTTATGACTGATAATATCAGTGTCAACTGTTATGACTAATAATGTCAATTCATACTTTATTGCAATATTAATTATTATTTCGTTTCTGTACACCTGACAACGGAAAATTTATGGACAATTTCAGGATGATTGGATCGGTCAGTGGTTTAAGCGTGAAATGGTAACAAACAAACAAACTTACTTTCATATTTATAATATTATTTAGGATAGTTAGGATGTAAGAATTTTAGATACTTAAATAGTGGTTTAGAGAGCGATAAAAGCATTTTTGGTGGCAAATACGTGGAATTTAAATATCTTCTGTTATCATCATCTGCCTAGTCTTTCCCAACCATATTGGGATCGGCTTCCAGTCTAACCTTATGTAGTCAGTCGCTCCATGTAAAATACTACTAAATACTGGTATTCAGCTGAATACCAGTATTTTCCAACTAACCAAACTAAACTTCCATGTCCCAGTAAGTGGGCCACACGATGTCCCTTGGTAAGACTGGTTGCCAGACTTTCAGGCTTCATTTAATTTCATTTAAGTATTCGTGGACAATTTTCATTGTGTTATAGTATTCGTCAACAATATAACATATAATACAAAATGGTCAACTGACTGACTGACTGGGTGATATATCAACACACAGCCCAAACCGCTGGTCCTAGAGAAATGAAACTTGGAGGGTATGTTCTTTGTGAAGAGTAAGTATTAAACTAAGAAAGGATTTTTGGGAATTCCACCCCAAAAGGGGTAAAATAGGGGATGGAAGTTTATATGAAAGTCCGTCAGTTTTGAAGTTAGGATCTTCAGATTTTGTGTTTAGGCTGTCGATTGAAAAGGGGGATGAAGGTAAGTAATTAGATATTTTTCGACATGCACGCGGGCGAAGCCGCGGGCAATAGCTAGTAACATATAACATGCAATTTACGTATAATTATAAGAAAACAGTTTTAAACATGTCTTTTTACTCCGTTAATGAATTTTTAAATCATATATTTTGATATTATAATTAAGATATTAATATGACATTAGTACTTTGATTGTGAATTTTTTGACATAGTAATTTTTATTTTGACATTTTGATGTATATTTTTGACATTTTTTTACATTTTTACTTTTTATATTCTTGAATTAACCATTGCCAGCCTAACCTTTGAAATTGTATTTAATCATTCTTGACATTATAATTAATAACCCCTGACATTTTATTTAATAATTCTTGACATAACTATTAATACCCCTTGACATTGTATTTGATAGTAGTTAACGTTTTCCATAATCTTGACATTGTATGGTTTATTATTATTATTTTTTTTTTATTATTATTTGTACGCTGGAAACAGCAGAATATTATGGACATCATGTTTTGTGTAACACCTAAGTAACAACAATATTCTAACAAATAAATATTATTCTATTCTATTCTAAATATGATATCAATAGATTTTAGTTTATAAATAATGTCAAATGATAAAAAAAAAACTTTTAGTGGCCTACCGTGACGTCTTAAAGCAGAAGTAATTCCAGTGTGGGAAAGAGATGACCGTCTAGTGTCATCTCTTTCCTGTATAGCACTGCTCTAAGACTCATGGTAGGCATAACGCCCGTCGAAGATCTACAAATGATAGCTGGGACCAACGACCCCGTGCATCCTATCAACGCAACCAAATTAACTTTTGATGAACGTGCGGCTGTTACTATAAATCACGAGTCCCTTTGAAGTACTTATTTACCTCTGAAAAAAAAAACCACTTCTACCAATAAAATGTCAAATTCTTAAATAAAAAAACAATATTATTTGTTCCCCAATAGAACACCAAATTCTAGAAACAATCTCAACATTTTTCAAATTCAAATACACGTTCTATTGTCTTTTCAAAATGGCGAAACGATTCAAAACAAAAGAGTCACGTAACTTGAAAAAGAGCGAGAACGAAATAATTCCAAATTCAAAACGGGATGCTACTTATCATTGTCGAACGATCACCGTGTGCAGAAAATATGTTTAGGTTACGCTATGTTGAGTATGTGACGTAGTAGGGCTAGGCAAATTCGGTACGATACAAATGTGAGAATGTTGTGAAGGCCTTGTTAATTTTGGATGAGATTAGCGTTAGGATAATAAAATTATCTTTATCATGCCAAATGATGATAATGGGGTTCATGAATTAGGCATCTACCTAATAGTGAAGATAAAACCGAAAGTAAAATATTTTTATATTCTACTTTTGAAAATCGACAAGTATCAGTAACAGTAGATACGGACAAATTGCGAACTAGCTGTGGACTCCCGACTGACAGATACTTGAGCATGTCATGCATGTTCATGTGTGTGTGTGTGAATGAAAATAAGTCTTTGATTAATTAAAAAGCACTCCACTAATCCTGCCAACAAGGATTCTTTGTAAGCTCTATATACTGAAAGATTGAAAAGCTAATCTACCGATCAGACGGGTGTTATGTTTGGTAGGCTACTGCCCGACAGTTGTTATCGGGTTTTTCTATATCGCGGATAACTTTAACTACGCGTGCCGCTACATCACTGCCCCTACCTAGTCTTACATCCAAATCTGAGAAAAAAAACTTGCCTGCGTCATTAAATTCAGTTGATACTTTTGTAAATTCACAACACACCCTCCGCCATCCGATCGACGCCCCATTTAATACATTGAGCGTGAACCCTCATTAGTATCGAGCTTTATAATTAAGTTATTAGCCGTCGTCACACGTTAATTACGATATTATCTCATGCAGATAGCGGCAAATGACGTAAAATGATACGTAGGCAATATTGCATGTCGTATCAATGTTATTTAATTTTATAAGTCTATATAATGGTTAGTTGCATGTGCTGTAGAAATTTTTGATAAGAGAAAAATCGAGCTGAATCAGAATCAAATGTGTTTAAAAGAAAACCATGGCGCTTTTTGCCTTGCCTTTCTTTGTTCTTCTATATATATTTTGATGTCCCATAAGTCAATCTTACATTTATGTGAAATAAAATATTTAGTTTAATTGTTTTTGAATCAGTCAAGATTTATAAACAAAACCTGCTGTCTTGTATGGATCAGAATGTTGGGCCACAAAAAAGATGAATGAAAGGCATTTGCATGTGGCGGAGATGAGAATGCTATGGGGGATTTGTGGTGTTACGCGAATGGATAAAATAAGAAATGAGTATATAAGAGGAAGTCTGAAAGTGGCACCGGTGACTGAAAAGTTGTGTCGTGGTATGGGCATGTGATACGGAATGAGGAAAATTTTGTGAGGAAAGTTTTGAGTATGAATGTGGATGGGTATATGAGTAGAGGAAGACCAAAGAAACGATGGCTGGACTGTGTAAAGAATGATATGACAAGAAAGAAGGTGTCTGGCGAGATGACGAGTAATAGAGAAGTATGGATGAAGAAGATATGCTGTGCCGACCACAAATGAATTGGGATAAGGGCAAGAGAATGATGATGATGTTTTTGAATCAGTACCAATAATATAAAACCAAAAGTAGCTCGTTCTATCTAAATCTGACTGATCGGATTTCAGTTTTTGCAGTTTAGTACCTACGTTTATATGGGACTATTTCCGATCTACACGCCGGTGAATCTAGACGCTAAAGTCAGTTAATTACAAGGTGATCCGAAAAATCAGAGGTTCGTGCCTTGGGTTCGAACTTGAAACCTTTGGGGGTATGGAGAACAGGGTGTAATGTTCTTCATCCCCCATAAAAAAGGGAGGATCCTCCGACCAGACGGGTAATATGTCTGTTGGGCTACTGCTGCTGGTTTTGTCTTTTAAAGTGACTATCAAAAGAGCAGTAGTGGAATAGTAGAAATAGTCCCGACTGACGATTCGTCGTGGGGTTGAACTCAGACAGACTCTTGATTTTAAGTAATTTATCAACACCACTGCTCTCAAAATGGTGAAGAGGCACATCGTGAGGAAACGAGTATCTATTAGAATAAAAAACTCCGAACTAATATGAAATCCAATATTTAAGATTTATGTGATGGCTATGGCCACTCCACTCAAATAGGAGGCATCTGCCCCAGCAGTTCAAAACGTTAAAGGCTGGTTATAAATATTTGTCATTTAAAGACCTTAACCTCGCTATTAACATAGATCTACTGTCAATTGTAAAAGAAAACTGTTTTACACCCACCTACATTTTGCTATTTTTGATTTAAGTACCATATATGTAATAGGGGGCAAGCCTATTCCCATCAACCGGGCACAGAACCAAACTCCGGGCTGGTACTGAGAAATTCCAATAACTTCGTTTAAAATCCTGACCTTCCAATTTCGTCGGTAAGCACCATAATGCACTCGCCCGTACATCCGACCTACGTAACACAACCCAACGTAAGCTAGGAATGTCATCAATGCATCGGTAGCGGTACCTTCCGTTCGAAATACAAACTCGACGAACAAACAATCTGGCGATTTGAATTCTGATAACGTTCGAAACACTGGCAGCCGGTACCATAGAGTTTTGAAGTCGGATTTTTTTGAGTTTTTTTAATACAGTGTTATGGGGATCTTCTAGCACTTGAACTTGACTGAAAACGCTCTCAAACAAACAAAAACATAATTTGTTTTTTTTTTTTAATCTGTTAATAAAGTAAGATGGCCACTTTTGTAAAAGTTAGTTCCAATTTTGGCCACGCAATAAAAACATATGTTACAATTTATTTATTAAACAAGCAATGTTTGCGATGGCTCTGAACTGCGATTGACACTCATCATCTGCCTAGACTTTTCCTAGCTATGTTGGGGTCGACTTCCACTCCAATCGGATGCAACTGAATAACAGGATTTTACATGGAGCGACTCCCTATCTGACCTCCACAACCCAGTTAGTACTGGGCTATACGATACTTCTTGGTAAGACTGTTTGTCAGACTTTCAGGTTACCGACTACCTGTAACGACTGTCAAACATCTATAAATGACAGCCGGGACCGACAGCTTAACGTGCTTTCCGAGGCACGGAGGAAACTCAGTGTGTAATGGGTGGTCACCCATCCACATACCAACTTAGGCAAGAGATCGACACTCAAAGACGCAAAAAAAGTTTCCTATTATTGTAGCGCGATTGAATTCACAAAAGTTGTACATCAACCTATTCCAAAGTGAGTTTCAAAAGTAACTGCCATTCTATTGCTATTCCGTGAACTGCAATATTGGGAAGTTTGGGCCACGAAGCGAAAATCAACCGGAGAGATACCTGCTTTTATTGGACACCGACAGTATATGCTGATTTTGTAGTGAATAGAGCTTTTTTTCATAGCCTATATTGTGATACCACTGCTGGGCAAACGCCTCCCCTTTCTCCTTTTAAACTGCTGTTTGGCGAAATGTCTGACCATGTTAGCCCCGTCAAAAAAAGTAGGCAGATCGACACACCACCTTCGCCGCGGTCGACCTCGACGGCAATGTCTACTCAGTCGTCCAGTCGGTGACGATCCTTGCCCACCTCTACGGGTGGTCTCTGTGCGACATAGCCAGCTCACTCCCACTTCAGCATGGCTGTTTTAACAGAGTTCAGAGTCTGGCCTTGATGCATTTGGGTTTAGATCTACAAACGTTACTTAGCACTGACTTTGCAGCTTAGCATTACACTCGTCGCTGTCGATCAACTGTAAAACTACTGAAATTGAGTTTGGTGTACGCGACCAAATCAAGCAGAAATCCTACTAAACTCAATTTCTGACTGGCAACCTACAATTTCAAACTACCATCTAATTCTACAAAACCACCTAAATAATAAAATAGCTACTATTAAACTGTCTACCAGTAAAGCGGGCTAAACTCTGTCGGTGTTGCCAGCCACCAGTCTAAGTTATCTACTAATAGATTGCATCTGAGATTGACTATTCACTGGCAAACTCGCTGTTGTGACTGTTCGTAAATTACCCTAGGCTGGTGAAATTTTCGTTTTTCCTAAATCATGCACATATTAGTATTAATGTCGGCTCCCCCCGAAGGGGGAGAGGCCGCGCCCCTCCGTCCGCACGGCCTTGTAAGACTCGACACCAAACTGGTCATCTTTCCACCGACTACTAAATTGAACTCCAGCCCTGTCCCGACTTTGGAAGCTAGGGGACAGGGAGGGGTACAAGGTGTAGTTATTATTGGGAGGTCACAGTTAAGACATATACATGAATAATATCAAATCCTATAAAACTAAATCAGTAATAAAGTATGAAGCTAATAAGTCAAGAGGGCGCAAAGATATATATATGATGAGAGGTTGGTGAAAGGAAACGTTACGCTTGCGCTTAAGAGATTCATTATTTTACAGTTACGTTAATTTAATGATTCCAAAATACTAATTTGCCGATTTGCAAACGCAAACGATTCCATGTTACAACATGGAACCGTTTTACAACGTTTGCTCGGCGTACGTGTACTGTTAGACCTAAGTGCATAGTCCTACTGAGAACATTGCTATGAACTCTAACAGGCCACGTTCCCTAGGCTCCATCTACATATCTTTCCCAATCCTAAGGCAGTGGGTTGTGAGGCCACTGCCATTGAGGAAGACAGGTTTCTAGTTTTTCTACTTATACGCGTACTCACGTTAATAACACCCTTACGGCAGATTACCCCAATTACTATATTGTAACACAATTTGCACGAGCGTACCGTAGATTCAGTCTGTAGCAGAACATATTGCGATTGTTATTGGTGGACGCCGAAGTGGTTATTCCATCGTCACTTCATATTTCTTTACTCTGCCCCATGTCGTGGTTGCGTGTCTCGCTAAATAGTGTCGATTCAGTAATAGGCCTGTGGCAGCCGGGGTTAGTTTTAACGAGACACAGTCCCTAGCGTTCCTAAGAACGTAGCTATCCAATCAGTTTAGGATACTTGGTGAAGCCTACCCCCGCTCCCTGAAATGTGCGCCAACAATCTCTACGCAATGTTTCTGAGCTAGACCTTTACAGGAAGCAGTATTCATCAGCAACGTTTGGTTGATTTGTACCACAAGTACAAGTCGGCATTATATCACTGAGCAGTATAATTTGTCTTAATAAATCCGTGAATATTACGGTGTTGCCGTCACCACTGAACAATATATTTTATCTTAATTGGAATGTGAATATTACGGTTCTGCCTTTCATTTGTCAGATAAAAGTCAACATTCGTCAATAGTCGGGTGTGTTGGTGTATAGTGTGTTTGTCGTATGCATGAAATGTGTGTATAGTGTTGCGAAAGGCGGTCTCCGTTCCTATAACCAAACGCAGATGAAGAATATGTGCCAAGGTTAGGAGTTATTAGGACACACAACACAGGACATAATAATATACATTGTGATGATAAAGCGGCTCTGCCGACATGCTGAAATAAATAATTATTAGCATCGCTGCGTTTCCGCCAAACTGCTACTTAAGCTAGGAGGTAATTATAGTTAACACTTACCACGTGTTCATTGTTCATTGAGGAGGACTAGTCACCAGCTACTTACATAGTACTGCACACATTACCAGTCTCACCTCCGCTACAGCGTCTCCTTCAGGATCTCGTCACTCACTTTAATTAGGCATATGGCTACTACTTATATTTAACTTATAAAATACTAATCGCTCTCTTACGACAGTCCTCTGGGACATGTCCATCTTGGTACCAAGATTACGCTAACTACACGAACCTAACCTATAACGTCCTAGCTCTTTAACCGTTTTCAGACCGACTCCCTGACTTAGCTCGACTAGCCTCCACGTGTCGACTCTTCCGCGATTTGAAATCAACTGCCTCGAATCCACCCAGCTTTCTCCGGCCCAGCCTCCAAAAGCCCACCACGCTTGGCATGTTCCCATACTTTTTAAATCGCCTCTTTTTTTGTGCAACCGTCTCAATTGTTTTAAAGGGTCCCGGGCCGTGCGATACCGAAGACTGTCCAGCAGATGTGGCGTTAGTATCCTTTAGAAATCAGTAAATTTTTTATCTCTTCTTAAGATTTCTCTAGTCCCTTTCCCATTAAGCGTTTCTAAGTGATGCAATATTTTTTACAATTCAAGGAAGAAAGCTCACTAAATCTTTATTAATTACGGTCACTTGCCAGCCTGTCAAGCCATAAAATAGAAGTTTAATGTGTTTATAAGTGGCCCATACCGTGTGATGATTTTAAATAAAAATCAATACTAAAATATCTACTTAATAATTAGGAGTACGTGACAGACAGTCACACTGTGGTTATGAATTAAGTTGTTGAGATATTTCAACTATCTACCGTTAAAACTTACAAAAGTATATGAACCAAAGGCCAATTACTCTTAGGTCCTGATTTATAAATGTCACTTAGCGCGTAACAGTAAGTACTTAAATTAAAAGGAAATAAATAGTAGAAAATCTGTTTAAGGGACAGATGAAAAGCAAACTCATAGGAGGAGCTCGTGGCTAAATAATAACAGCCGCTCGGGTCGATCTTTAAGTTAAGCCGTTCTTGCCTAGGTTGGTCTGTGGATGTGTGACCGCCCATTACATACCAAGTTTCCGTCGTGCCTCGGAAAGCACGTTAAGTCGTTGGTCCCGGCTGTCGTTAGGTAGTCAGTGGCCCAAAAAGTCTGACAACCAGTCTTACCAATAGGTATCGTATTACCCAGTACTAACTGGGTTGTGGAGGTCAGATAGGCAGCCGCCCCATATAAAATACTGGTATTCAGCTGCATCCGGTTAAACTGGAAGCCGACCCCAATATAGTTGGGAAAAGGCTAGGCAGATGATGATGAAAAGCAAACTCATAGTCATAATTCTCCTGCCTTTATCCCATATTATATTATTTGGGGTCGACGCAGCATGTCTTTTTCTTCCATACGTCTTCTCTATTACTCGTCATCTCATCAGATACCTCCTTTCTTGCCATGTAATCCTTTACGAGCTATTTTTTGAAAACATACATATTTCTTTCAATAAAAGAGAGCGACAATAATGCCAGAAAACGAAACAAAATAATTACTTACTAAAAAAAAACATAATTGACCAGTGACGACAGAAAATACATTGCAATCCTTTCTTTTAGCTGTGAAAGCAACCTTATCGCAAGGCAAATAAAGACCACTGTAATGTTAAAGGTTATCCAATATCAGAGGTTTAATAACGCCAAACTTCCGAACCGTAACTTTCACAGTTATTTTTGTTCTGATATAAACCTTATGAAAGCGAAAATAAAGATCACTCTACTACAAAATCAGAAAATATTATTAAAAGGACAGTACCTAGCATGATAAGCCAAAACATAACACAATTCTAAATTCAATCGTATCGTCCACCATTTTGGAACACTAACCTGATTTGCGCTTCGGTCATCTTCGTGGTAATTCGGCTCCAATCGAATTTCATGGCCGACCGTTTCGGTATGCGAATATACGAATAATAACCGTTGAGATATACGGAATCGGAATGCATTCCGGAATATCGGATGCCGGAACTCCTGGTATACATCCGTATATAATATCGGTTTACGTAGGTATTGGTAATCAATATTAATTTAAGGTCAGTGGACGTGAAAATGTCAATTTTATTTAATACGGTGTCCTTTCCGTGGGCTTAAGCTCTTTACCATTGAATTGAAAAAGGTAAAATGTCAATCGGAAAAAACATTCAGTGTTATGATTTTCCTGCAGATAAACTTATAAACCCTGTGAAGCAATTCATTGTTACAAAAAGACCGAAGGTTGATGATAATACTATGATTGATACGCAATGGGCCATACTGGACTTCAGTAGCAAATAATATGGCGGAAAGACAAACAAGCCAACAACATTTTTATTTATTCGGTCCTAAAAAATGCTTTTCAAAATTGCTGTCACGTGTTAGATCTTTTATAATATTTCTTGTAATGCTGGCCACAACCAGTGAAAAAATAAATGAAGGCTATTTATTATTATAAAGAAAATAGATAAGTAAAAAAGAAAATTCAATGGCATCTGCGTGTTTTTTTACAGATTACGGACAGCACTTTTGCGTTTTAGGTCCTAAATAAATCCTGATTTTAATAATATTCCGCTATTTAATTTGTTTAGGTCTTTCATAGTACTCTTAATAGTTTTAAATTAGCATTCTATGTGGAATTACTTTTACCATGAGTTTTAACGTGTCTATGACGATAGCAAATTCAATACATTTTATACAATTTTACTACTCTTCAAAACTTATAAGTAGTGTTTGTTGTGGTGTTTAGTGTGGTTCAATTTGTTCGTAATAATATTACTACAATATGTCGAAGAAAAATAAATCGGACTTCAACTTTCTGCTTCAAAAGAAAGTGTCATTGGCACGAAAAGTATTTTCCCGCGCTCTGGATAAAAGAAGCTTATACGCCACAACGGCTTTCCGTCGAGTTTTCTAGATTCTAGATAGACTATTGTTCTTTAAAATAAAATTATTTTAGTGCAAATAGGATCGCATTTTATTAAAGAATATGGGTAGGTACCTGCATTTTCAGGAATGAACAATGTGAATACGTATTTAGTAGTTAGAAAAAAAAATACTTATAAAAGTTTTTCGATCTGTTATTATAAATTATCCCCCATCATATCTTCAGGAATCTATGTGTCGGATATGTCAGGATTTATTCCAGACAAAGGTTTTCGTGCTATGAAAACACTCTGGGTACGATACACTGTTTCTAGCAAAACAAACGAATTACAATTAATATGAATACACATGAATAAATTAAAATAACCTAAAGTTATTAACTTAACAATAAAGGAAAAAACTCTCAAACACTCTTTCTCAAACACTGTCAACAGGTAATATTTATCCCCAAGAAACTGGCGGCGTTGCCACATTGTATGGTAACGCTAAGCCTCTGGCCAAAGTAAATGCCAGCGGGAAGTGTCAACTAAGCGTTTTGAAATTACCTTAAAAAGTGTAAGTGTCTAATCAACTACGAAAAACCCTATAAAAATCATGATTTATCCGAACTCAAATCACCAACCAATTTTCACCGAGGCAAAAATAAAATTCCCCTTTACAAAAATCCGTAGGAAAGAAACTGCAAAATCATCGAAAACCGTTGAGGCTCACAAAATGTCGGTGTGTTTCAGCGAATGGAACGAATATTAGGTGTTAGGCTCCGCTTGTCATTGAGTAGTAGGATCAGAAGGTCAGTTTCTTACAACGTAAAAGTAAGGGAAATTTGTTGAATAGTTCTTATACCTTTTACAACATTTATAACTTTTTTCTTTAAAATTGGTGTATTATATGCTAGTCCATGGGGAGACGTGTAGATCACATGAGATGATAAGGAGCACTCAGAAAAAAGATTCATAAAGACACGCACACATAGACGCATACAGATATCCAAAAAGACAACATAATATTACGGCTTGTAATCCCCGAAGGGTTAGGCAGAGGTGTACCTAACAACACCCACATTTAGCCAGTTATGTTAAAGCCCATGTAATAGAGAGCGAACCTATTGCCATGAACCGGGCACAGATCTAGACTCCGTGGCTGCTACTGAGAAATTCCTGATTTAAAACACAATAACACTTTGCCTGAAATGGGAATCGAACCCAGGACTTATTGCTCAGCAGTTGCGCTTTCGAACACCAGACCAACGAAGCGATCTTATCTATAATTTTCTAACCATCGTAATACAAGATCTCAACATCGTGCGTTCGAATTTCCGAGGATAGACGACGGTTGCCGAAGCACATACTTTTCCTAGAGTTGCCTCAACAAATGACAGTCGCGAGGACACTTGCACTCGCTGTACGTGAAGCTTGTCGATGTGTGCGTGCGTTTTTGTTCGTTGTATGTAACTGAACTTCTGTACCAATCTGTTCAGTGCTTCTGTGCTTTGTAAATAGGTCAGGGATATTCCAGGGAAGTCTTTTTGTGACGTCAAAATAGAATTACTTGGGACACGGAGACATTTTCGAACTGGATTAAAAGTTTGCTAGAAATGCTTGACTATGCTACTAGTTTTGTTTTAGTTTTATTGTTCTGTGTTTTATTCTGCTTTGGAGGATACTTGCATTTCTTTGTTTGTCTTTGGAAGATTTTAATTGTAAATTGAAAATAACTTAAAATCATGCTTTTAGTTTCCAAATTGCTGGCGACTTGGATAGCCATCTCGGCGATAAGTGGGTACATCATTTTTAAGTTTAGTCTCCATTGTTAGGGGCGAGTGTATTCTCATTTACCAACCGTACTCAAATTAAAATCTTTAGGAGCTCGTGGCTAAATTATAGCAGCCGCTCGGGTCGATCTTCAGGTAAGCCGCGCTTGCCTAGGTTGGTCCGTGGATGAGTGACCACTCATTACATACCGAGCTTCCTCCTGGGCCCTGCGTAACTCTCTCTTGAGTCTTCCCTCACTCTCATAGCCCGATGGGACGGCAATACCACACGACCGGAGAGAGATCAGGTGCAGGACCAACGGCTTAACGTGCTTTCCGAGGCACGGTGGTCTCATCCCGCCAACTGCCAAACTCCGGGCTACTACTGAGAAATTCTTAATGGAAAAACACAATTTTGCCCTACCCGGGGATTGAACTCTGGACCCCAAGCTCAGCAGTCATGCTTGCGACCGCGAGCCCAATGGAGTAGTAGAAGTTTCTACAATGAGTCTCAACAGGATTGACTGCTTTCTCCTCAGTTTAAAATCAATCTCTCACTTTGTTGATTTTTCTTTCAAATTATCGCTGATAAAATTTCGGTTTATGTAGGTCTACTGGTTGATAGTAATCTTGTAGGCGGTGTCAGGCTTTATTCACGAAACAAGTGGCTAATGTGGCAATTGTCTATTAATATTCAAAAACGGCTACACGGACTGTTCTGTACGGACAGAAAATGAATTGGAAAGCGCGCCTGTGTGCAGTGGTGACATTACGCGACCTACTTACCAGTTACAACACAGCGTGCTTATACAGAGAGCCCTGATGCTCAACTCGAGGGAGGGCGACAGTCAATATCTGATCGCGGAGGAGTTGAGACGTCTTGTAATTGTACTCGATTAATTGTGCCCCGTGTTATTGTGTTAAGTTGTAATCTCGAGTAATTACTCGAGATTACAACTTAACACAATACTAGCAAACTAACGAATTCGTTAGTTTGCTAGAAACAGTGTATCGCACCCAGAGTGTTTTCATAGCACGAAACCCATTGTCTACCCACATGATGTACGAGCCTTACGGAGTAAATCCTGATATTTTCGACATATTAAAGACTTGAGCGCTGAGTATTCTTCTTCCTCGAACTTCGAGAGTGAAAGTAGATTTCTTTACCATCGTGATTGATTTAACCTTGAGCCTCTCTTTCCTTTAGAAAAACAACAAAAGTCTCCAAAAAAATGACCTCAATAAATCTCCCAAAAGGACCCAACAGTATCTGATAACGCCATTGTGTTCGCACCGTTTTATAACAATATTGTGTCCCCTTCGATATTGTATGAGACTTCATAAAACGCGTCAATGCTCCCGAACAATATTGATAAAGACATCAGTCCTCGTTTAAAAACCAGACAATGGAGCACAGAATGAATAAATACAGAATGTCAGCTCTATTCGAGTGAACGAGCAAATGATGCTTCACCTTCTATCCTGCTCTTTGTGCAACTCCATTTGTACCTTGAGGGACCTGCTCGAACCCACTACTAATACTTTGTTAGTTGGGAGTAGAAGAGTTCTGGTCAAAGCTCAACTAACTTAAATATGGAAATCATCGACACGACGAAGAAGATCGAGTGAAAACAGGTGCACAGAAGACCTCGTAGCAAGATAATAACTGCCGCACAGGTTCATCTTCAAGGTTAGCAACGCTTGCCGTAATCGATCCGTGAATGAGTGATCCTCCATTACATTTATTTTGATCTTTGACAGTCGTTACGGGTAGCCAGAAGACTGGGACCAGTGTTGTTAAGGGTATTGTTTTACTTAGTAACTAGATGGAGTTCTGATAGACATTCGCTTCATGTAAATATTTAGCTGCATCCGGTTAGACTGCAACCCGATTCCAATATATTTGGGAAAAGGCTAGATGATGACAAGGTCTGGTCCATCCAAAGTGCAAAAATAGGAGCACCCACACATAAACGCGAACGTACAGCGATCTCAAACAAATGCCAGTTGCCAGTGCTGTAGGTGAAACGTGTCTATGTGTGCGTGCGTTTTTATTTCTTTTTATGGACCTGGTCTTCTGGGACTATCTATTCTGTGACCATGGGTTGTAGGACGTACAAATGCTGGATATTTACGGGTGAAGTCTTTTGTTAGGTGACGTGTGAATAATACGGTTCGTTAGTCTTTTGAAGAGTTTTTTTTTGTTATTGTCTGACAATAGCAGGTGGGGGCGCCACTTGATAGTAATTGTTAGTTGCCATCTTTGAAAATCTGCAACACTTAAGGCATCGCAGTTGCGTTGTCATCCCGAAGACAAAGTTGAAATGACTCATTATCCTCATCATCATCAGCCTACTGTAGTCCACTGCTGGACATAGGCCTCCTCAATCGCAGATCAGTCAACTCGATTCTCAGCAACTCTCATCCCCTTGCTACCAGCCACCCTGCGAAGATCATCGCTTCACCGAGCCTGAGGGCGTTTCACTTTACGCTTGCCGATTCGCGGTCTCTACTGAAGAACACGTCTACCCCCACAGTCATCGGTTCTACAGCTAAATCTTCATCATTTCAGCTGAAAGAGGTCCACGTTGTCTGATGCTGGACAAAGGCGTCTTCCAAGCATCGTCACATCGACCAGTCCAGTGTTTCTCACATCCAGCAAATGTCCGTGACCAGAAATGTAACATCACATATACATGAGACACCTGTAATCGCCGAAGGGTGAGGCCGGAGTATGGTACACCCAGAATTTGTCATTTATGTGTAACTCCTATAAAATAGGATCGACCTTATTGTAATAACCAGGCACAAGTCTAGAGGCAAGCTTCCAGTGAAATTCCGAGACGAAAATTCCGACCCAGGAATCGAACCCAGGACGCTAAATAATTGTTTCTCATGTGTCTGTTATCAAAGTAGCTAAAATACCCTTCAATCCGGAACTCGGAAATGCTGCTTGTCTGCTAAAATCAGGGCTCGGATACCGGTATATTTTTCGAAACGGTATCGTCATAAATACCTAAGAAACGATTTGTTTCGGTTACGTTCGAACGGAATGTTATAAAAAACGTTTTTTACGAACAACAACATTTAAATCGTTCTTGGTTAATAAAACGTTTTAAACCGTTTTTTTTCCATTCCATTCCATAGATACGGTACCTGATTCAACTAAAAAAGTTCATGCTTGTCGCGGGCCGCCGTGCGCGGCTACGTCTTGCTTAATAAACCGGTTTTTACCCTGCGGGATAAACGTTCTCATTTCGTTTTCGTTCCGAACAAAATGTAAATACAAAGAACTGTTCAAAACGTTATTTTAAAAAACGTTTTCAAGCCCTGGCTAAAATAGGTATTGTGGAAGTACTTCTCCTAACGAGCCCCTTCTCAAAGACCTATACTGCTTTTCTCTCAACTATATTGGGATCGGTTTCCAGTCTAACCGGATGCAGCTGAGTTCCAGTATTTTACATGGAGCGGCTGCCCTTCTGGGCTCCACAACCCAGTTATTATTCTTGGGTAATATGATACACTTTGGTAAAACTGGTTGTCAGACTTTCGCACCTCTGACTACCTGTAACGTCTGTCAAAGATCTTCAAATGATAGCCGGAACCAACGGCTTAACATGCTTTCCGAGGCACGGAGGGAAATCGGTATGAAATGGGTGGCCACCCATTCACGGACCAACAGAAGCAAACGCGGCCAAACCTGAAGATCGACCCGAGCGGCTGTTATTATTTAGCCACGACCTCCTCTTAATGCTCGTTCTCTCTCTGTATGAAAAGAAGCTTTATACTAACCCTGCAATGCCCAAATATAACCTGATTTTCGTTAGTTAACACCCAATTAACTTTAACATGTTGTGAATGCGCCAATAAGCTCTTTTACGACGTCCAAAATTAATGGCAAAAACGGTAAGAAAGCCATTCGCAGCCGGAACCAACGTAACGTTCATCCAAACATTTCAAAGGTTATTTTCCGTAAGAATATTTCGAGCATTTCAAAACGCGAGCGGAAGAAATTTTTAAACAAATGCTTAAAAGCACTCAACAGGAGTTTCAAGAAATTCTTAAGAAAAAGTAACGTTTTATTTTTACTATCTGTTGTTCGGGATCTGTCTGCGTCGGATTTTGTTAACAATTTCAAGGGTTTTAATTTTTTTTTGTGAAACCCTAATTCTTTTATAAAATAAATAGTCTTAATTACTCCTTATAACATCAGCTATCTGCCAGTGAAAGTCCCGTCAAAATCGGTCCAGCCGTTTCGGAGATTAACCGGAACAAACAGACAGACAAAAATTAAAAAAAAAAGTTTTTTGCTTATACTTATAATATGCCGTGTATGCTTTCATATCCATTCAGTAAAAAGCTGTTATTTTTTAATTACAAACAGACACTTCAATTTTAATTTTTTTGGATTTATACACCGTGACTTTTTAGTCGTCTTACAAAGACCGTCCACTCAATGTACCCGACATGAAATAGCTCTTCTAGGCGTTATTTTTTTTATCTTCCATATACGGTTGACAGGAGAAAATGGAAGAAAAAAAAGTTTTGCGCCGACCCCAAATAACATGGGACACGGACAGGAAGATGATTATGTTGTGTAGAAGACAGTTACTGAAAGAAAAAAATTTTAATAGGTCATTCATCGAGGTAGCTTAAGCAACACTTGCTGATGTCTTCTTGGACGAGTAGTAATTCTAACATGCCAAGGGACCATGCCATGCCATGACCGTTGTTGATTTTATATAACAACACGCCTGTGCCTGTCAAAGGGGTGTTTGTTGTGTTCCACAAACAATAGGACACATGATCGTGTTCTACGTGCCCCGATGCCTGCACACTACAAGAATTGATGGACGATAGTGATGGCGCCAAACTGTTCCAATAATTTCTGGGTCGATTTATTTTGTGTAGACTGCCATCGATACGCTAAGATTCTAGGTTGGTAGTAATGTTTGGCATAATTGCTTTCACTCTGGTTTAAATTGCGTAATAAGCGCAAGAGCTTTTCAACTTTGTTTCTGTGATAGCAACAAAACAAATGCATTTGTTATTGTAGAATGTAACATCATGCCTGTAATCTCCGAAGGCAGAGGTACCCACATTTCGCCAGTTATGCTTAAGTCTCATGTAAAAGGGGGCGAGCCTATTACCATCAACTGAGCATAAATTTAGACTCCGTGACTGTTACTTCGTCAGTAACAGTCACGGAGTCTAAATTTATGCTCAGTTTTCCTGATGAAAAAACCCAAAAAAATGTACCCGACACGGGAATCGAACTCAGGACTTCATGCTCAGCAGTCGCGATTGAGACCATTAAACCAACGAGGCAGTCACTGTAGAAGTAGAACTACCTACTGTATTATGATATGGTGTTTGCTATACTCAAATACACCGTGACTTTTTAGTCGTCTTACAACGGCAGCCCACTTCATGTATCCAATGAATACTAAACATTCATTAAAAAAATAGGTATTTATGAGATTTTAATAATTTAAAAATAAAAATATTATTCAGTATTATGACGCATGACGTAGTTAAAACACCCTGTTGCGAGCAATGATCTACTGACTCGAGTGCTGGGTAGGTATATGTTCTCCCGTTTGACACGTAAACATCATTAACAGGATGTTTCATAATTTTATTCTAATTTTTTATTATTATTTTTCTTTGTACCTATAATGGAAGAAAAAAAAAAATCGCGCCTAGAGCTATTTTATGTCGGGTACATTGAGTGGACGATCTTTGTAAGACGACTAAAAAGTCATGGTGTAAAAGTCTCTATAGCGATACTGATACTTTTGGCCTGTGTCATCCCATTGCTGGGCAAAGGCCTCTTCTCCATGACTTCCAAATTCTTCGATCCAGGGCCAATGTGAACCACTGGGCGTTGGTTTTATCCAGCTCGTCCCGCCATCTCCTGCGAGGTCTACCGCGTCGACTTCTGGAAAACTCTATAAGATACACAAAATAAAACTTGAAGTCGGTGAAATAAAATAGCATTATTTATATGTAGGATTATTTGACTCCAGACGCCAAAAGCCTTCAATAAGGATATTGCGATTATATATCCGATTCTAGTTTCTTTCCCGGTTATGTAAGCTTCTTAGGTCTGATAGAAAAATATCTGCCTAGGCTTTTCCCAACTGTGTTGAGACCGTGTATTTATTTTCAGTTGAATTTCAGCATTTTCTTCTTATGTTACATTTACACCTCTACCATGTAGATTCCGTTTACCTGATTGTCAGACTTTCGTGAAAGCAACCTCATTATGTTCGTCATAACGTCCAGTATTTTCTCAACTATGTTGGGGTCGGCTTCCAGTCTAACTAGAGTCATCTGAATACCAGTATTTAACATTCAGCGACTGCCTATCTGACCTCTACAACCCAGTTAGTCCTGAGTAATAAGATACCCAATAGTAAGACTGGTTGTCAAATTTTCGGGCCACTGACTACCGGATAACGACAGTCAAAGATCTACAATTAATGACAGCAGGGACCGACGCGGGACGGTTTAACTTGCTTTTTGAGGCACGGTAAAAACTCAGTATGTTAGGGATGGACCCATTTGTGTACCAGTGGCGAAGGTTCCATACAACTCGATTTCTACCGGCTTCCCTTTGAAAACGGGCTCAATCAATATTTCATAGACAAATAATAAAATCACATTAAAGACATGTACTCCGGCTCACATCTTAATAAAAATTAAAACACAAGTTGTAGTGAAAACAGGTTAGAAACACTAAAAAGTGGATAGTATGAGACGATGTTTGAACAAAATTCGCCTTTATGATAAGTAGGTATTGTTAGTCACACAAAGTAAAAACAGAATGTAAAAATACCTATCACAATCCTCATCTACATATTTTATATCAATCTAGGTAACATTGTACATGATTAATTGTTTAGAAATGGCTATTTATCATTATCATCTGCCTAGCCTTTTCCCAACTGTGTTGGGGTCGGCTTCCAGTCTAACCAGATGCAGCTGAATACCAGTAATTTACATAGAACGACTGTCTATCTGACAACCCAGTTAGTCCTGAGTAATACGATACCACTTGGTAAGGCAGGTTGGCTATGAATATTTGGTGTCGAAAGTCGCGGTTTGTTCATCAAAGAGATGAACAAAGTAACTCTCGGCTTCGTATAAGTGTCTTTATCCACCTTGTATAAATTACAGATGCTGGCTTCATTTGCGCAGCACCCTGTAGCAATGAAAAGGTTCATGTATAACCGCTCAAAGGCAAAAAGCGAACAAAATTGAGGTTCTCCAAATATGAACCTCTTTTACACAGTTTTCCTACTTGGGAACAGTTATTTGACTAACCTCCTCTGAAAACCAGACCAACGAGGTTCTATTGTACGTAACTCTTTCGGCTGGTCCCTTCATCTCGTACAAAAAAAAAAAAAACCAATTCTGGTTTCAGATAACGTGTACGTAAAGGAAGCTAAGACAATATTATAATACTCTTTTGACTATAAAACATCGTACTCATTCGACCATGTCTTCATTTATTTTCTTCGAAAGAATAATCAGAAAAAATAACTACAATGGCCGCAAAATACTTAACAAACCCGAGAAACGTGTACAGACCTTTCAGCTTTTAAAACAAAGATTTTTATCTAAATAAAAATACAAAATCGTGCCATAACCGAGACTCGGGTGGAAAGTGGCCGCAAATATAGCCCGGGATCGTTGGAATTCATAGCCTGTTTCCCGGGGGAGGGCAATGTCAAAGCCTCTTTATAAATGCCGTTGGAAAAGTCGAAATATTCCGGTACGAAATTACCTAAACATGTCTTTAGGTATATTTCAACTACTTGTGTCGCCTCTAGTGGCAAATTTTGTAACTAGACTGAAATTGAGAACACCGCCATCTGTTGCTGTTTTAAAGCAACTGTTGGTTGGATAGTGGAACTGTGACACATTTCAGCCTTTGACAAAATTCAGTAGATGGCAGTGCTCTTTAACAAATGGTCTAGTTCTTCAAACATCTGTTAGATATCGCTGCACAAGTACTTCGCAACTTTATGTCTTAATTTGTTAGTGTGTTGATAGATGGCGTTGTAACAAAGGTGTTTGGAGCTTATTTAACGTTGTTAGATGGCAGCACTTGTAGCTTCATGTTTCGCGTCAATTTTTATAAGAAGCGCTTGTCTTTTCTCGCTTGTTTTTTCGCTAGTAACTCTGTTGACAGTTACGTTAAACTCTCGTAAGATGTCACTGCTTATAGTTTCCAGTTTGCTTTAATTTACGCAACCAGAGCGTTAGTTTCAGTATTTTTCAGTAAGTTTCTTTTATAAAAGATAGATAGCACCGATTAAAGTCCAGGACGCTACAAATTGGTAACACGCTGTTTTCCTATCGCCCGTTCAATATTATTTATTGGCATTTTGTATTGCAATATTTTCAAAGGAAACACTTCAAATAAATTTGGACAATATTTTCTTTACCTAACGATATTAGTTTTCAGTGCCATGTTGTTTTTATAACAAATCGATTGGAGCTATGTTTTCATAAACTTATAACAATGTTTTTCGCCCCAATTTTTCGAATATCTTTAGATAGGTACTCTAAGATTAACAAAATTCTCCTACAAATATTTTTGTCATAGTAGTTTTTTTAGTGGGGGTAGGTTGGATCAGTTTTATTTAGGAGTGTCGTGATACCGAGTGCCTGGACTGTGGAGATCAGACAAGTAGTCGGCACATGTAAAATACTGGTATTCAGCTTCATCTGGTTCGACTGGAGGCCAACCGCAACGTAGTTGGGAAAAGGCTAAGCAGTTGATAATGTGACACTGTTACAAAGACAGATATATGTTCTCTCTTATATTTTCGTGTATAGTACGCATCAAATAGTTTGGGGGTCATGAAGGTATTTAAATTAAAAACTTTTAATTTAAAAAATAAGTTTTTGAAAAAGTTGGAACTTTGACCACCAAGATGTCCGTAACTAGAAGGTATCCAGGTATAGTCCATAACAAAAAACAATATCGCAATGACGTGGAGAACAGCCTTTCGGTTTCGTTGAGGGTATTTTTAAACCCATTTAAAATGTGTGCTATTTTTTATGACCTCGTAACGAAACAATGTCTGCTTAACATAATCGCTTTGAAGAGACCAGTCACGGTGGTATTATAATCACCATACTTAGCAAAGGTATTAGTGATCGCGACATCTTTAATGTAGCGTTCCCATTCATTTTGAGTAGCCTTAAGTGATTCTTGTTATAATGATCACACCCTCGGTGAAGATTTCGGAGATTGCAATATTTACATGACCGGTCAATGGCGACACTTGGGGGAGGCATATGTCCAGCTGTGGACGTCTTTCGTCTGAAATGACGATGATGATGATGAATATTTACAGACAGGACGACATTGCTTTTCACCCGAAGGTGAAAATTAATTTACTTTCGACATGGTAATTTCAGAAAACTTGTTTACGAAAACAAACAACAATGAATAACAAAAATATTGTTTTATAAAAATTGGGTCAAGGCAATGGCAATGTTTGTATAGCTTACCTAAATCTTATGAATTTTCGCGACCAATTTCTTTGGAAGCGTTCGCGAAATGGTGGTTATTACGAAAATGATGGCATTTATTATGGAAATAATCACCCTAATAAAATTATTAGTCATTTTTCTTTTCTTATTATGACCAAAATTGAAAGAAATTATTATTTAACTGACTGCTTCGTTGGTTTAGTGGTAATAAACCTTACTACTGAGTATGAAGTCTTGGGTTCGATTCACAGGTCGGGCAAAGTGTTATTAGGTTAATTGATCAGGATTTTTTTCAGTAACAGTCCGTAATCTGGATTTGTGCGCACTCGATGGCGATAGGCTCTCCCCTTATTATATGGTTTATGTAGGTTATCATCATCTGCCTAGCCTTTTCCCAACTATGTTGGGGTCGGCTTCCAGTCTAACCGGATGCAGCTGAATACCTTTATTTTACATGGAGCGACTGCCTATCTGACCTCCACAGCCCAGGTAGCTATACTACATAATACGATACTCATTGGTAAGACGGGTAATCAGACTTTCAGGCCACTGACTGCCTGTAACAACTGTCAAAGATCTACAAATGACAGCCGGGACCAACAGCTTAACGTGCTTTCTAAGGCATGGAGGAAAATCGGTATGATAACACATCCACAGCCCAATCTAGGCAAGTGCAGCCTAACCAGTTCAGCAAGTTCGACCCGAGCGATATTATTATTTAGCCACGAGCTGCGCTATGCAACCTTATTACTTAGGGTATAAGGCTAGAAAATGGCAGACCGTTGTCGGTGAGTTCGATAGTAAATAGGACTTAAACATAACTGATGAATGGAGTAAGTGAACTTTGAGTATGTGTGTGAGCTGGCGGCGACCTCTCGCATCCGGCCCTGGTTCAATCCATGGTCCGGAGCGAGAGGGAATGGGAAGCCTTTACCTCCTTCTGCGAAGTAGTTATTCTAGCGAAGGAGGTGGTGGAATGTGAGAGGGAAAGAACCTCACGTTCTAGCCACCGCGGGAGACGCCCAGGGCGTCGGGGGCCACATGGTGGTTCCCGGTACCCGTAGGTGCGGGTCTGTGGACGGCGAGTAATGGGCCAGTTCGCCGTCCATCCGTCTTATGACGACAGACCGTGTCAACGGCGCGTTCGTGTTACACGCGCTCCTCAAACAGATCTCAGCACACCGGAAGGGTTTCGCAAGGGCCGAGTCCTGCCGGGGCTGCGGGACTGTTCGAAAGAGATACCGCGGCCCTGGAACACAAAGGGCAAAGAAGGAACATGAATGGGTTTTAGATAGTAGGTACAAGTCTGACACTCACTTTCACTCCGCCTAGAGCGGGATCCCGATACTTGATGATTTCACATCTGAAAAAAAAGGGTGTGTCATATAACAGTACCTACTTTACCTACCTAATATACCAAAAATAAAAAATATATGTCATATTTCATTTTAGACACCATTTGACATTAAATATCAAGCCCTTAATTACTCCAATTAGCAACCACAATACTTTACCATATCACGTAGGTATGTTCTTAAATATAATTAATTAACTAACAACACAAAATTTTTGTAACAGGAAATTGCTAGTTAAAACTAAATTGGTGTATTACAGCTGTTAAAATGACCATTCCACATTTTGTGTTGGACTTTTACGACCCATTTTGGTGTTATGTTATTTTGTTTTATGTAAGTTTTATTTCTTTTGTGAGAAAATATGGCACTAGAATTTATCGGTATGATGCTTCAAATAGAAACTCAAGAAGATTTTGATGACTTCTAAAGGAGAAGTTCGTCAAATTGAAACACGGACATGTCCGATTCTCCAAATAGAATATTTTTCAGTGTCCGTGCCGGAGCCGCATCCGCATATTATCCATAACGGTTTGTTCAAACTAGAATAAAAGTACATAAAAATGTGAATTTTAATTACGCTAAAACGCAACAACAACACAAACATTACACAACAAACAACAACACGACCACGAACACAACCACAACCACGTAACATTGTACTAATTATACCTTTTCTCTGTTTCAGGTAAGTCCCCATTTTACCTCGTTCTGCATACCGGAAACTTCTTATAACACGTAAGAAGAATTTTATATTTTCTCTACTTTTAATATAAGTTTTCAACCTGTGTGTAAATATCCCTATAAAAATGTTGACCTATTAATGCTATCTGCATTAATAAGAAGAAAGAAAGAAATAAAAAATATTTATTTGTCGCAGGGACATGACATGCATCATACAAAATTACAAAAAATAAACTATAAATTCAACAGGACGGAACAAAAAAAAAAAGAAAAAAGTTAACAGCTTGCACGTCGTGACTGCGACAAGCAGGTTATCACTCAGCATGATGCTGTGCTATGGGGAGCCCACAGCACAGCGCTGGTTTTCAGTGGTCACCCGTGAAAAAAGGTACGGAAGCCAAGACAGCATAAATATTTTTTACATCAATATGAAAATTAAATAAACTTGAAGAATAGTAACGTCATCATCATAATTATTCTCCTGTCCTTATTCCAATTTATTTGGGGTCGGCGCAGCATGTCTTCTTCTTCCATACTTCTCTATTACTCATCAAGAAGAATAGTATTAAAATAAACTCTTAAAATAATTAAATTGTTATAAAAAGATCTTATGCCATTTGAGTGATAGTTTTTATAATAGAAAGGCTCGTGGCTAAATAATAACAGCCGCTCGGGTCGATCTTTAGGTTAAGCCGTGCTTGCCTAGGTTGGTCTGTGGATGCGTGACTGCCCATTACATACCGAGTCTTCTCTGTGCTTCGGAAAGCACGTTAAGCCGTTGTTGGTCCCGGCTGTCATCTGTAGATCTTTGACAGTCGTATCAGATAGTCAGTGGCCCAAAAAGTCTGACAACCAGTCTTACCAAGGGGTTTTGTATTACCCAGTACTAACTGAGTTGTGGAGGTCAGATAGGCAGTCGCTCCAAGTAAAATACTGGTGACTGCTCAGATGACGAGTACCTAATAGAAGTATGGAAGAAGAAATCATGCTGCGCCGACCCCAAATAAATTAGGATAATCGCATCAGAATGATGTAGGTATTTAGGCATTTATGCAATCATTGGCGATTTCATCAGTTTAACGTTAGAACAGTTTGGGACTCAACTATGTAGTTACGTCGAACCGTGTTGAATTTAAAGCAGTATTGAACTTTACTCGGAGCGTTCAATGCTATCATCATCGTTTCAACTTATTTCCAACAAGCAATAAAATACTCCACCTGGACATGAGTTGCCATGGCTGATCTAGAAGTCTTTAAATAGACTCCGGACACAGGTTGGGTAAAGCAAGCAAACCCTGTTCAGGTGGAGATTCTTAGACGACTCTGCCCTGGAGTGTAAAAGTGGTGTTGTTCCACGTACGGTGATACTTGATGATGTGTCCTGCCCGTCCTGCTGTTTGCATATTTCAGGAGATGATGGACGCTACTGAAAATGTGAAAGTCGTCTCCAAATTTTGGGCTGATTCTATTTAGATTGCCATAGACATGCTTATGAAGAAGAACTATAAAATATTGTGATTTTAACACTTGTTTCTAACTATAACATAACTTCACGCCCGTAATCCCCGAAGGGTTAGGCAGAAGTGTACCTAATAATATACACCCATATTTCGCCATTTATGTTTAAGTCCCATGTAATAGGGGGCGAGCCTATTACCATCGACCGGGCACAAATCCAGACTACGTGGCTGCTACTGACAAATTCCTGATGAAAAAAACCAATAACAATTTACCCGATCCGGGAATAGAACCCAGGACCTCATGCTCAGCAGTTGCGATTGCGACTACTACAGCAAGGAGTCACCAAAGTGTCCATCCAAGGTGTGGTGTTTTCAACAATAAAAACAATAAGACTGTTTAATAAATAAAATAACTACAAAATATCACAAAGCCCACCCTATTACAATTTTATCAACCACTATTTCTGTAACCCTGTCTTTTGAAAGGGCGGTCTTCCCAGGGGAAATTAACTTTTAGAACATGTCCGCCATAATATTTAATAGTTATTATTTACACTATTACTGTCCATGACCCTATGGTGACAGCAGGCTCGTCCCTTTATTAAATGGAACTTAAAATGTAACTGGCAAAATGTAAGTGAATTTAATACCTACAAGATGTAATCAGACCCTTTTTCACGAAGCCGTCAACCAAGCATTCTGTACATCAAACTAAGTAACTCTACGCAAAAATTATTGCTGGGAAACGATTTTTTTTTTTTTTTTGGGTGATACATTACGTTTTACGGTAGGACTCAATGTAACGCACTCAAAACATTGTGCTGATGGATGCATTGAATAGTACGTGGGTCATGAAGGTATTTAAAGTTAATTATAACATTAAAAACTTCTATTTATAAAAAAAGTAAAGAATGATATGGCAAGAAAGGAGGTGTCTGGCGAGATGACGAGTAATAGAGAAGTCATCATCTGCCTAGCCTTTTCCCAACTATGTTGGGGTCGGCTTCCAGTCTAACCGGATGCAGCTGAATACCAGTATTTTACATGGAGCGACTGCCTATCTGACCTCCACAACCCAGTTTATACTGGGTAATACGATACCCCTTGGAAAGACTGGTTGTCAGACTTTTCGGGCCCCTGACTACCTAACGACTGTCAAAGATCTACAAATGACACCCGGGACCAACGGCTTAACGTGTTTTCCGAGGCACGGAGGAAATTCGGGTAAAAGAGAAGTATGGAAGAAGAAGACATGCTGCGCCGACCCCAAATGAATTGGGATAAGGGCAAGAAAATGAAGATTTAAAAAAAAAAACTTGTGAAAATGTTGGAACTTTGATCCCCAATATCTCCGTAACTAGAAGGTTTCCAGGTATGGTCTAGAACAAAGAAATGATCGCAATGACGGGGAGAGTAAGTACCTTTCGGCTTCGTTAAGGGTATTTTTATACCCATTATACTCCTTATCTAGTCGTTGGGGGATAATTTGACGCGAACTTATAGTAACGTTGCAAAAAAAAAATGGCTGGCACTCTGGTGAAAACGTAATTAAGAGGAAAGGCTGGCGGTGTTGATCCCATACAAACTTATTTCCCCGTTATATCAAAAAACATAACATTACGCCTGTAATGTTTGAAGGATTAGGCACTCATTAGTACATCCACATTTCACTAGTTATGTTTAAGTTCCATGTAATAGGTGGCACCACTGCTCTTAAAAACGGTGAAGGAAAACATCGTGAGGAAACCGGCATGTCCTAGAAAAATTCGAAGACATGTGACATCTATCAACCCGCACTGGGCCCGCGTGGTGGATTATAGCCCATTCCCTCTCATAGAGAGGAGGCCTGCGTCCCAGCAGTGGGAACATTAATAGGCTGATTATGCTTATGCTTATGCTTAATAGTTGGCGAGCCTACGGCCATCATCGGCCACAAATCCAGACTCCGTGTTGCTACTGAGAAATTTCTGATGGAAAAACCCAATAACACTTTGCCCGACCTGGGAATCGAACCCAAGACCTCATGCTCAGCAGTCATGCTTTCGACAACTAGACCAACGAGGGAGTCCTCGTTCCAGACGAGGCTGTTTTCTTCCTCGAAAATAAATCTAGAACAGAAGACATGAAAATGGCAGTCAATTACAATCTGTTTTAAATCCGACAAACGGTCGATAGTTTGACAGCTGGAAAGGTCAGCAATTCTGCCTGAACTTTGATCTATTGAGACAGAGTTTTTCTTCAAAGATCTCTATTGATCTGAAGAGTAATACGTATGGCACGTTTACTTACTTATCCTGTTTTTAGTAGCGATATTGGCCTTTAAATTAATCTAACTTCTACTTCTAAAAACAAGCATTGATCACAATTTCAATATTCTGTAAAGTTCACTAGTTCCCCTCACTCAAGTGAGCGCACACAATTCGAAAGCGAACTCATTTGTTTTTAAAGTAAATCATGGCGGATTCACAACGAGACACCGTTCGAATTTCGAACGTGATGTTTAGAGAAGGAAGTTATCTCTATAGTTACCGTTCGAATTTCGAAGTTATCTCTATAGTTACCGTTCGAATTTCGAAATTATCTCTATAGTTGCGGCTGAATTTCAATTCTGATGGCGCTTTAAAAGCTTCATCGTTTTTTGGGCAATTAGCCCTGATATCCACCTAGCTCCATTACTACAATACTGTAACCCGCGAAATTCAAATTTTCTTACATTTTTGCAATTATCAGATCAACGTCGAGACACTGATCTGCAGATCAGTGTCCCGACGCTGATCTGCAAATTGCAAAAAAATCAACATACATCCCGATGTATTTTGATTAAAATATGATTTGCGATCGCAACAAATATGACTTTACAGAATTATAATCATTAAACAGCTGTTTTGATATGGAAAGAAAAAAAAAAGGGATAGGATGCGATGCTGGGTGCGATGGCCTAATTGGTTAAGACGTCCGGTTTAAAGAATCGGAAGGTCGCAGGTTCAAACCCTGCTCGCACTCGAATTTTTCTTTCCATATCAAAACAGCTGTTATTCACTACGCAGGGTTTGCGAAAAAAACATATTTAAAATTATAATCATTAAAATCATCAATACAACTCTCAAGTTAATTTAACCCCATTGAATAACTTTTTCATAAAATAGTCATTAAAAAAAAATTAAAAAATAAAAAAGCCAAATAATAGAATAATAATAATAATAGTCATAGTCAGTCTTACCAAGGGGTATCGTATTACCCAGTACTAACTGGGTTGTGGAGGTCAGATAGGCAGTAGCTCCATGCAAAATACTGATATTCAGCTGAATCCGGTTAGACTGGAAGCCGACCCCAACATAGTTGGGAAAACGCTAGGCAGATGATGATGAGTCAGTGAATGGGACTAAATGGAATTGGCGCTCAAAAACAAATTTGGCGGGCTACCCTACCTTACGCGTCCCTCTTAAATGAGACTACATTATTCTTTCTTAATTAATTAAATGTCTTTGCTTAACTGATTTTGTGGAACCTCTTTTGCAGATAGATAATCAAGCTATCTGTCTATCGTTACTATTAACTACACATACAATACGAAAGGATAATAATGTTTTTCTCTTTCTATTGTTTTGCGTCCCTACTGTCTGTTTTCTCATCATCATATTTTCCTGCTTACAAGGAAAATAGTCGTATTTTCATTGGCTAGAGACAGATTGAAAAGATCTTATATTTTGCTGAAATCTTTGCTCATACTAGAATTGCCACCTTTATTTTATTATACAGGGTGTAAACAGACATTTCACATAGCCGACCAAGCATTCTGTACATCAAACTAAGTAACTTTACGCAAAAATTATTGCTGGGAAACGACTTTTTTTTTTTTGGGGTGAAAAATCACGTTTTAAGGTAGGACTCGATAGAAAGCACTCAAAGTATTATGCTGATGGATGGATTGAATAGTACGGGGGTCGTGGAGATGTGTAAAGTAAAAATCGTACATTAAAAACATGTATTTAAAATAAAAACTTGTGAAAAGTTGAATTCTTGACCCCCAATATCTCCGTAACTAAAAGGTTCCCTATGGTCTAGAACAAAAAAATGATCGCAAAGACGGGGAGAACAAGTGCCTTTCGTTTATGTTAAGGGTTTATTTACACCCTTTATTTGTCCAATACTAAGTACACAGTTGAACAAAAACGGGCCAAGTCCATAAGCATTTTCTTCACTCAACTTTAGTTTGTAATTTTTCTACATTTCAATGCCAATTTGGCTTTTTGCCACGCCACCAATGTGGCTTTGGACTCAGAAGAAGTGGGCGAGTGAAAAACAAATGAGCTCTAAAGCCACGGAACAACTATTTGTATGGCCAACAGCTGGTAATTGATCCGGGTCTGGCTGTTGATGTATGTGAGTTTAAATATTTGTAAACGCACGCACGATACAGGAGAAATATCTAGTGTAGGAAGGCGGGTGAACTGTTCGGTGTTCGCGATCGACTACGCGGGGCCGAGGGCTCCGAAGATCTTTCCTTGCTACTACAGTTTGACGAGGTCGGACTTGGTGGTGGCGAGGTACTCTTGGGACACGACGGTGCGAGGGCTGATCTTGGCCCTGGTGCTGCCGACGACGGTGTTCGTGTTCAGCCTGAGCGTGCTCGCGTACTGGCACTGTCGTTGCTGCGACAGGGCGTGTAACAGACGGGTGCACGCCGAATCGTTCGCGAAAAATCGAAAAATCAGACTTGCGTGTCTTGGGTTCGAACCCGAGACCTATGACTTGGCAGTCCGACGGTCACACCACTAGGCTATCACTCCTGCCAGCCTATGATAATTGCTTTCTCTTGTTTAACATATCGTATAGATTATTACGTCAGAAGTTAATTGGAGCAGGTCAACTTGCTCAGTCAACTGTAGTTCGCTATGATTGTCTGTTAGTTCAGCCAACCACAGCCGACTATTCCGATGAGCGTTGTTAAGATTTCGATGAAAGCTCTGTAGTTATGAAAAATATGGTGATACCAAATTGTTTATCGATGTAGGTAGTTGGTCTATGATATTACTAAAATGACATAACATTACGCCTGTAATCCCCGAAGGGTCAGGTAGTAGTTTGTACTTAGGTACACCACACCACATTTCGCCAGTTATGTTTAAGTCCCATGTATTTGGGGGTGACCCTATTGCACGGAGGAAACTCGGTATGTAATGGGCGGTCACCCATCCACAGACCAACATAGGCAAGCACGGTTTAACCTAAAGATCGATCCGAGCGGCTGTTATTCTTTAGCCACAAGTCATTATGAGCCGAGACAAAAACTAAAACTATGATTTTTTCTTAAACTTAAGTACCGTATAATAATATACTTTCATATGCATTCAGTAAGAAACTGTTATATTGAAATTACAAACAGACACTTCAATTTTATTTATTTGTATAGACGGGTTGTCAAATTTATCTCTGACTTTCCAACAAAAGCGAGAACGAACACTGATTTCAAGCTTCCTCCACGAAATATTTGATAGAAGGTCGAATTTCAAACGGCGGAATTAAAATGAGTAAAAATTCAAAAGGTACACAAATAACTTTCTTTTGAAATATAACTTGTAGGTACAATTTGGCATTTTTTACTGCTTTATTTTTCATCTTCGTTTTACGGTTTAAGGTCAAACTTTAAGAAATTGGTCCTGCCTAGGTAGGTAGTAACTTTATACTGTTGCTAGTTCAGTCTGAATTTCACAGGTATTTTATTTTTACTTTTATAAAAAATACTTAGTCTCGCAATTGTAATTTTAGACTTGGTTACCTATAGGTACCTAAAAGTATAACTTTCACTTATATTTAGATAAATAATTTTTTTAAACATCACGTTCGAAATTCGAACGGTGTCTCGTTGTGAATCCGCGATGATTTACTTTTAAAACAAATAAGTTCGCTTTCGAATTGTGTGCGCTCACTTGAGTGAGGTGAACTAATGAACTTTACAGAATAATTTTATCACAAGCTCACCCCTGTTTCATAGGATTTAAAAATAACTGGCGTAAGTAATATGGGTGTACTAATAGGTAAGAGTCAGTCTAACCCTTCGGGGATTACAGGCGTGGGTATCCCCACGTCTGTAATCCCCGCTATGTTTTAATAACCAAAGCAAGCAAAATTCCTCTCCCTCATGGACCAAGGGGGCGTTGCTCCGCGTGACCCTCTGAAAAGCAGAGGGCACAGCGGAGGAGCAAGGGCGGGCTCGGTGTGCACTTACCCTGCCTCCGAGCAGACAGTGAAGGACGTGCGTCCTTCACTGTCTCCGTCGATATCGTAATCCCACCATCGAAGTGTCGTGGAACACGTCTCGCGGCTTCGATTGGGACCGAGGGTCTTGGCTTAACCGCCCGGACCACGAGGTAGAAAACCTCTATAAAAAGTTACCCCGAATCTCAAGCGGCGACGCACCGCGAGGCGTCAGCCATACATCTGTATGGCTGACGGGTTCCTTTGGAAAATCAGTCTCTAGTGCGAACCACTGCCGGGCCTGGCTATGGCTTATCTGGGTACAGGGGGCACTGCCCAGATGGACTTTTTATTTCCCCCATACTCGTGGGAACAAAATGGAATTTTTTTTAACCCAAACAACGGCCGATAACGGCGAAGGAAGGTAGGAGAGGGATGCGGGGTCGGAGTCCGGCGCCGCATCCAGCGAGGTGAGCGTGGGAGGCTCAGTGAGCTCCCAGCGCGGGAGGCCCGGGGCTGCTGCGGACAACAGAGAGTTCCTACGCAAGCGGTCCAGGCCGGTAGGCGACCGAGAGTCGTCGTCAGATGGGGAGCTGGCTTCGGCTCGTAAGATCCCCACCAGCAAGCGCGGCGGGATCCGTGGCAAGGGGAGAGGCCTTTCTGCCACCGAGAGGTCGGCGCGGCTTGCCGAGGAGGGGCGCTATCCGGGGGTGGCCGCCGGTCACGGGGTGGCCGTTCGGGCTCCTCTGGCGACGAAGCGGGCGCAACGACTCCGATGCGGAGCGTAAGGCCGGACTCGCAAAGGAGGTGGAGGCGGCGCTGAGGGCTGTCTCGTTGAAACAAAAGCCCTCCACCAGGCAAAGGGCTATACCTGCAGCGGTCGCCTCCATTATGGCATCAGCGGAGGCCAGATTTGCGGGGCCCCCGCCAGACGGCGTGGCCAAACTGAGGGCGGAGGTCGCTCGACTGACGGCCGCCACGGAGCTTCTCAAAGAGGAGAACATGAAGCTCCGAGCAGACCTGGCTAGTCTGCGCGAGTCCGGCTCTCGCGAGGCGCCCCAAAATGGGGGCCAGAAGCATCCAAGCCAGCCCGTGCCGGTGGAGAACCAGGTTCTGAATCTGGTTCGGCAGGAGCTGGCTGCCTTCCAAGCGCGGTTCTCCGTCCTGGAGGGCATTGTCCTGCGCCCCCCCCTAGCGGCAAACAAGGCGCCCCCGGGCCCGAGGGCGGCCTCATATGCGTCTGCTGCGGCCTCCGCACCGGGGCCGTCCAGCCAGCCCCCCGGCAGGGTTATGTCGGCCCCGACGAAACCGGCTCCGGTTAAGAAGGCGGCGGCCCAAAAGAAGGGCAAGGTGGCGAATATGCCAGCGCCAGCCACGAGACAGCCGCTATCGCCGCCCCCCCCGCCCCCTAAGCCTTCCGCGGCCGAGACCGGGTGGCAGGTGGCTGGAGAAAACGCGAGGGAACGAAGGGTGGCCAAAAAGGCCAGGAGGCAGGAGCAGAAACGCCGGCAAAAGGAGCGGGGCGTCGCGGTTAGGGTCAGCGCCCCGAAGACCGCAGCTGTAGTGATTACACTACAGCCTGACGCGGAAAAGAGGGGCGTGACCTACCGCGACGTGCTCGCTAAGGCGAAAGCGACGGTGGATCTCGGAGAGCTCGGGATCGCCGGGGGCCTCCGGCTTAGAGTCACCGCAACAGGGGCTCGAGTGCTGGAGATCCCTGGCGAAACCCGTGGCTCGTCCGCTGACGCTCTGGCTGAAAAGCTTAGAGCGTCCCTAAATGCGGACGAGGCCCGAGTGTCCAGGCCCGTCAAATGCGCATACTGGGTCTGGACGACTCGGTGACCGAGAAGGAGGTGGTGGCCGCCGTCACCAGGACCGGTGGGTGCCCTGCCGAGCAAGTCAAGGCAGGCACCTTACGGCCGGACCTGTCGGGCATGCGAACCATAACGGTAAGCTGCCCTGTGACGGCGGCGAAAGTCATTGTGGAGGGCCGAAGGCTCTTGGTGGGCAGGGTTTCGGCGCAGGTGAAGCTGCTGGAACCCAGACCTCTGAGGTGCTTCCGATGCCATGTGGGGCACCACGTGTCGGTCCGGTGCACCTCGGAGGTGGACAGCAGCGGCCTGTGCTTCCGCTGCGGCCATCCTGGTCACATGGCCGCGGCTTGCTCCGCCGCGCCGCGCTGCGCTGCATGTGCGGCAGCTGGCAAGCCGGCCGATCACCGGGCAGGGAGCCACCCGGGAGGGGGCTGAAATGGAGTGCCAGTAACGGCCCCATTACGCCTTCTTCAGGCGAACATCAACCACTGCGCCTGCGCTCAGGATCTGTTGCTCCAGAGCATGGCGCAGTGGTCGATTAAATCGCCGTGGTCGCTGAGCCGTACTTTGTCCCGCCCAGGGATGACTGGGTGGAGGACCTTAGCGGCTCAGTGACCATAATTGCGTTGATCGCCGCCGGTACCCCGACCCTTGAGAGTGTCAGGAAGGGTCAGGGGTGCGTAGCAGCACGGTTCGGGGAAATCGTTGTAGTGGGAGTCTACTTCTCCCCGAGCCGAACTCTCGCCGAGTTCCACAACTCCCTCACGGAGTTGAGTGTCGTCATTGGAAGCCATTCCCTTCCCGTGCTTGTGCTCGGGGACTTCAATGCCAAGAACTTGGCTTGGGGTTCTCGTTACACGGACGTGAGGGGTAGAATGGTGGAAGACTGGGCTCTGGAGACAGGCCTGGTCGTCCTAAATCGGGGTTCTGTCCCCACGTGCGTGCGGATGCGGGGCGAGTCGGTGGTGGACATCTCGTTCGCCAGCCCCGCTCTGTCACCGCGTGTCGTTGACTGGCGCGTCATGGAGGGGGTGGAGACGTATTCCTACCACCGGTACATCCGGTTCGACGTCTCCACCCAGACCTCGAGAGTGCCGGTCCTACAGGCCCCGAGTGGTCCGCGATGGGCGCTGAAACAGCTGGACCGGGAGCTCCTCTTGGAAGCCTCGATCGTGCAGGCCTGGGTGTTATCACCAGTCAGGCCTGCCGACATCAACAACGAGGCGGGTTGGTTCCAGGAGGCCATGTCCGAGATTTGCGACGTGGCAATGCCCCGAGTTCGGCCAGGAAGCGCCCGGCGTCAGGTGTACTGGTGGTCGCGAGAGCTGACGTCTCTGCGCAAGGCGTGCGTTGCCACGCGGCGCCTGTACGCTAGGCATCGCAGGCTCCGCATCCGCCCTCCGGATGCGGCAGCCATTGAGGCGGAGCTGTACGAGGGGTACAGAGCGGCGAAGACTGCCTTCCAAGAGGCTGTCCGGCGGGCCAAGAATCTGGCCCGCGAGGAGATGCTGGAGTCTCTGAACGGAGATCCGTGGGGGCGCCCTTACAAGATGGTGCGGGACATACTCCGCACCCGGGCCCCCCCGCTAACGCAGAGTCTCCGGCCTGAGCTCGTGGAGGACGTGGTGAGCGCTCTGTTCCCTTCGCGAGGGGAGCATCCTCCACCGCCTATGGCTCCGCCGCCGCGTGCGGTGCCGGAAGCGGACCACACCGATGATGATGACGACATTCTGGAGGTGACTGGGGTAGACCTGAGAGTGGCGGTACGCAGGCTGAAAACCAGAAACACCGCCCCGGGACCCGATGGCTTGCCTGGCAAAGCCTGGGTCCTGGCCTCTGAGGCTCTCGGGCCCCGACTGGAAGGGCTCCTAAGCGCATGCTTGGAGAGAGGCCAGTTTCCGCTTCGTTTTAAGACGGGGAAGCTGGTCCTCATCCGGAAACCAGGGCGCCCTGCGTACTCTCCGTCCGCATACCGGCCCATCGTGCTGCTCGACGAGGTGGGCAAGCTCTTTGAAAGAGTCATTGCCAACCGCCTTGCGGGGCACCTTGCGGGGATGGGGCCGGATCTTGCGGAACACCAGTTTGGTTTCCGCAAGGGGCGCTCGACGGTGGACGCCATCATGCGCGTGAGAGCCCTCACGACGGGAGACGCGGTGTCCCGGGGCGGGGTCGTCTTGGCGGTGCCTCTTGACATCGCCAACGCCTTCAACTCCATGCCCTGGAGCTGCATTAGGGAGGCACTCCGGGATCACCGGGTGCTGACCTACCTTCGTCGTGTGGTCGGGGACTACCTGATGGATAGAGCCGTCATCTACCCTGGTCGAAGCGGAGAATGGAACCGGCGAGAGATGTCGTGCGATGTTCCACAGGGATCGGTTCTGGGGCCGGCCTTGTGGAACATCGGTTACGACTGGGTGCTGCGCGCTGACCTCCCTACCGGCGTCAGCGTAGTTTGCTACGCTGACGACACGCTGGTACTGGCACAAGGGAGGTCGCACGAGGCGGCGGCCGAAAACATGACACGCGGGGTTGCGATAGTCGTGGAGAAGATCCGGCAATTGGGTCTCGAGGTGGCAGTGCACAAGTCCGAGGCCATGTGTTTTCATGGGCCTCGGAATGCGCCACCGTCGGGATCCCTACTGACGGCAGAGGGGTTTACATCAGCGTCGGGTCGACGTTGAAGTACCTAGGACTCGTCCTCGACAGCCGGTGGAACTTCGTGGAGCACTTCCGACGTTTGGCTCCCAAACTGGAACGGACAGGGGCTGCCTTCAAGCGGCTCTTGCCCAACCTGAGGGGTCCAAACGCCTCCTGCCGGAGGCTATACGCGGGGGTCGTGCGGTCCATGGCCCTTTACGGGGCCCCGGTGTGGGCGCGTTCTTTGAGGCGGCAAGCCGCCCACTACCTGAACGCGCCCCAAAAGGTAATAGCCATAAGGCTAATCCATAAGGCGAAGCGGCTAGCCTCCTTGCCGGATTGCCGCCATGGGATCTGGAGGCGATAGTCCTCGCACGCCTGCACGAATGGCGCGCGGAGGCACTACGTCGGGAGGAAACTCCGCTGCCGCGGCAAATTGCCGCTCAGCGGACAGACCTCCGGCGTGATCTCATAGCGACATGGAGAGAGCGACTGTCGCAACCCCGTTCAGGGCACGCCACTATAGTGGCGATAAGTCCCCTCTTTGAGGAGTGGCTAGAGAGGCGCCACGGCGCCCTCATCTACCGCCTGACGCAGGTCCTCACCGGACACGGTTGTTTCGGGAGGTTCCTGCACCGAATCGGGCGGGAGGAAGCGCCCGGGTGTTTCCACTGCGAGGATCGTCCGGAGGACACGGTGGAACACAACGTGGATGTCTGCCCCGCTTGGGCGGAGCACCGCCGTGTCCTCATAGCGGCGATTGGCGGCGGCGATCTCTCGCGTCCGGCCTTGGTTCAAGCCATGGTCCGGAGCGAGAGGGAATGGGAAGCCGTGTCGACGGCGCGTTCGTGTTCCACGCGCGCCTCAAAGAGATGTCAGCAAATAAGTAGGGGTCCGCAAGGGCCGATGCCTGCCAGGGCTGCGGGACTGTTCGAAAGAGATACCGTGGCCCTGGAACACAAAGGGCAAAGAAGGAACATGGATGGGTTTTAGTCAGTACAAGTCTGACACTCCCTTCCGCTCCGCCCAGAGTGGGGGGGGTCATTTGATGATTTCCCATCCGGAAAAAAAAAAAAAAAAAAAAGCAAAATTCCTCACAATAAAATACAGAATAAACACAACAACATAAAGTTCTATGCATTCTAAACTTGCAACTGAACAAAAGTTTCACGTAAAGCAGTCTAGCGGTTTTCTTGTTTTGAACAAACAAACATACAAAGCTTTTCATGTAGCGGTTAAACCATTCCAAGTACGTGTATTTCGAGAAACAACTTGGTTGCGGTAAAAGGTACATAAATAATAATTACCTACACTTGGTAGGTTCATCTACACAGGGAGTAACAGAAAGGGTATAGTCATATGAAAGGATATGCTGCAGACCATCAAACTGAACAACTTCCTCCATGCGGCCACTCGAGAAATTTTTAGTAGGTAATTTAAAAAAAAAAACAGTTGTTTCCTACAAAAGTGTATGGAACATCTACACGGTCAAAATGTATGGGACAGCAAATTTATGTCCCATACATTTGGGTCGAGTAGGTGTTGAAATTTTGTATGGGACAGCTGATATTTTTTTTGCATTAACGATGTTGGACCCAAGGAGAAAGTTGTTCAGTTTGATGGTCTGCAGCATATACTTTCTTATGACTATACTCTTTCTGTTACACCCTGTATAAAACAAATAAAATTGAAGTGTCTGTTTGTAATTTTAAAATAACAGCTTTTTACTGAACGCATATTATAAAAATACGGACACCGATGCGAAAATGGTTACCACGTATTCAGTACATCATTCTAAGGTTTCTCACTAGAAATTTTTCATCGATAATTTAAACAAAAATTTGCTGTCCCATACATTTTGACCGTGTAGATGTTCCATACACTTTTGTAGGAAACAACTGTTTTTTTTTTTAAATTACCTACTAAAAATTTCTCGAGTGGCCGCAAGCGCACTGCTTAGCATGAGGTCCTGGGTTCGATTCCCGGATCGGGCAAAGTTTGATTGAGTTTTTCCATTAGGAAATTTACAGTACTGCTACTGTAAATTTCCTAATGGAAAAACTCAATGAGTCTTAATTTGTACCCGGTTGATGGCAATAGGCTCGCTCCCTATTACATGGGATTAAAAAAACATAACTGACGAAATGTAGGTATACTTTTAGGTATACCTCTGCCTGACCCTTCGAGGATTACAAGCGTGATGTATAAACCCAATCTTACACAACCCATGCAAGGAAACACTTTCCCCAACATGTTACCTCCCTAATTCCAACAAACGCAACTCAATTTATCATTCTGCCAAGCTCCGACCGGTCCTAATCTGTAGTCCGATCCTAAGAGGTACCTCTTAAGTGCACTTTGTTAATTTGACAGCTCTCCCCTGTCATTGTCTGTTAAGCAAGAGAGAGGACAATTGACAGGTGATTAGCGATAGTCTTTGGTGGAGTGAAAAATGTTTTAGTGAAATGAGGTGGTGGCCTTTTTCAAGGCAATAATCTCTGCCAATTAGTTTTGTTGGAAGGTCCGGAGGCCATATTGAGTTTTGCAATCCTAAATGCTATAGACCGACCGCTTTAATGAGTCCTCTGCCTTGCCTCATCAAAGGCACATTAAGCGTCCACAAAGTCCTAACAATATCCCACAGGTTATTAGCTTTGCTTTTTTGGCACGTGTGTCGGATCATTTAGTTCCCTTCAAAATGGTCGAGTTGAATGGTGCTGATACATGCGTCATGTTCGTGAACGGGCGCTGTCAGTTGTGACTGGTCATCTCTTATTTGCCACGGCTTATTTGAATTAATTATTTTATTTTTGAATTGTTTTTACTATGGACACTTTTAACGTACACATCTTGCTGCATCGTTCTCACATAATGTACCATCTCAAAATGAATGATGTAACCAAGGTTTTGTTAAAGTATTCTGATTTAAAAGAGTGTCCATGGAGTTTCTTGCCCGTTCTTCTCCATAGAGATCTACGTTAGGGAATGGGCAACTACAGTACTTTCACAGTTTTTGTGCCTTGTGACTGGGACTGTAGCTATTTTTTACTGTTGTCTTTGTTTCGACAATTCAAAAGTGCCTGTAACTGGCCTACTTGAAATAAATGCTTTGATTTTGATTTTGATTTTTAAAATAACCATAATTCACGTAGGTATTTCGATACTAATTGAATTAATACGTGATCAACTTTCAGAATAATAAAAAAAACTAAACCAAACCAAAAAAAATATTATAAAAAAATCATCATAATCATTCATTTAAATTGATACCTCCACGAGGACTCATTAAAGCGGTCGGTCTATAGAAGGTAAATATTTTTTCGTTTTTCCATAGAGTATGACAATAATTTTCTTAGTACTTTTCGAAATCCATTCACTAGGTAAGAAGTAAGTTAGTAATATAGTAAGAAATAGGTCCGACCTAGGTAGTAACTTAGACTGTTGCCAGGTCAGTCTGAATTAAACAGGTCGTTTATTTTGCTTTTACAACAAAAACTTCTCCTAAAACAAGTAAGTACAACTTTCCTTTATACTTACACTTTCGAAACATCACGTTCGAAATTCGAACGGTGTCTCTTTGTGAATCCGCGATGATTTACTTAAAAACAAATGAGTTCGCTTTCGAATTGTGTGCGCTCACTTGAGTGAAGTGAACTAGTGAACTTTATAGAATAGCAAAACCAACTATAGAACAATATTTTAAATTTATTAATAATAAAATTAAATTTATTAATTTATTTATTTATATTATTATTATTTTTTTATCAATATTTTTTTCTATTAGGTAGTTTTTAGGGTTCCGTACCTTGAAAGGAAAAATGAACCCTTTTAAGGTCACCTTGTTGTCCAACTGTCTGTCTGTCAAGACCTTTATTCTCAGGAACGCGTAGAGGTATCAAGTTGAATTTTATATCAAATACTTGGATCTACGGCCTCTTTCAGTTGTAAGGCAAACTTGTACTTCTAACTTGTGTCAACGCGATCAAAAGAAATGAATGTTTATGTCGCATATGTTGCGACTTCACAAGGGAATAGGGAACTTCCCGATGACCTAGAATCATGAAATTTGCTAAGAAGCAATGTCTTATACCACATGTAAAGGAAAAAATCTGAAAACCGTAAACATGTAGTTTAATAACAAAAAAAACTGGGCAGCTTTATGAAGTTTGTATGGAACCCTCGGTGCGCGATTCCAACTCGCACTTGTTTGACTAACTACTTATTAATACCCGCTTTTAACACTATATCACATCATAATGAATACCTAAAATAATATCGTTGCACAAATTTTTACTCAGTGCAATATTCATTTTAGTGTCATCCAGTTATAAAACAAAGTCCTCCGCCGCGTCTGTCTGTCTATTCGCGATAAACTCAAAAACTACTGAACGGATTTTTATGCAGTTTTCACCAATAGATAGAGTGATTCATGAGGATGGTTTAAGTATTAATTTGTCAAGGTTTTGTGCAAATTGGTTGAATTATGATGATAATTGATAGAAGTGTCGGAAAAATTCAAGCCACCTGTTAGCTTCATCAAAAACACTGCCTCGCAGTAGCGAAGAGTCAATTTTGTAAGATTTAAGCCGGAGTACATATCTTTAATGTGTTTATATTATTTGACTGTGCCATTTTTCAAAGGGAAGCCGGTAGGAATCGAGTTGTATGGAACCTTCGCCCTGCTGCCTCGACACACAAAACATAAGCTCTCATACCCGTGCGAAGACGGGGTGGATCGCTAGTGTTAAATAAAACTTACTTGCAAACAGACCTACTTATAGATTCCAATATTTACCCCACTAAAAGGAAACCTCAATAAGGAGCTCCCACCCAGGTAGCCCAATAAATAACCCTTGTAACACTTATGTTCCACACGCTATAAGACACAAATTGCCTCAATATCTGTAATATTGAAGAAGGAATTTGTTAGATATTGTTGTATTTTATTCTTCTGCCTAAGGCCTTCTATAGAATTTTCTTTTGTTAATATATTGTATTACTATAAATGTGGGTAGCATGATAATAAGTTGAGGAAAAAACGGTCAAGGAAAACATCGTGAGGAAACCGGCATGTTCTAGAACCAAAAATTCGAAAACATGTGACATCTACCAACCCGCACTGGGCCCGCGTGGTGGTTTATAGCCCATTCCCTCTCATAGAGAGGAGGCCTGCGTCCCAGCAGTGGGAACATTAATAGGCTGATTATGATGATTATGAAGTTGAGGAAAAGTTCGGTTTTGGAGGACTTTTCCACTGTTTACCTGTATATAAATAATCCTTTCTTATTATAAATATTCCTTTTCTTAAACTACAATAACATAAGAAGATGAATTATGTCGCTGTGTCAAGTGTAAACAATTGTTGGTAAACCTTATATAATTCTAACTAATATTATAGATTGAGTTAGCTTCTTTTGGGTTAGCTCGTTCCATCAGACCTCATCTCTGTCCTCTGGACTAGATTGAGGTCAAGAGTAAGCCCATTCATTATAAAAAAAAAAAAGAAAAGAGTTCCTAACGTCGAGATCCGAAAACGCACAAAGGTTTTCGATATTGTAAATCGCGTTACGGAACTCAAATGGAGTTGGGCAGGACACCTAGCAAGGCGCAATGATAACAGGTGGACTAAGGCTGTCACCGAATGGCGTCCAAGAACTGGCAAAAGGGTCGTCCGGCGGCGAGATGGGCAGACGACATAGTTGCCATTGGGGGAAAAACCTGGATGAGGCTGGCACAGGACCGGGGAGACTGGCACAAGAAAAGAGAGGCCTATACCCAGCAGTGGGTGAGTTCGGGCTGTGGATGATGATGATGATGAATATTATAAATGCGAAAGTAAGTTTGTTTGTTACCTTTTCACGCCTGAACCACTGAACCGATCATCCTAAAATTTTGCATATACGTTGTCAGGTGTACAGAAACGGACATAGGGTACCTTTCATCCCGAAAAAAAAGTACTGTTCCCGAGGAAAACAGCAATAACGTGCTTAAGATAATAGATGGCCACGTGTCTTTCGAAGTAGCAGGTGACATTCTGTTGTTAAACTTATACTGTCACACGGGATATCTTCCTTAATTGTTCATTATTTTGAGCTCCCGATATTTCGACGCTGTTGCAAGCGCCATGATCGCGGGTTGACTGGAGAATGCGGGTAGATGGTAAATAAATTGTTAGGTGCAGACAAATATGTCTACCCTCGTTCTAAGTCTTTATAATGAAAAATCACGGAAGATATCCCGTACTGCCGTGGTATAACTTTAATGCCGTTATCTGAGACTCACAAAGTTACTTAATGTTACTTTTGCTTATTTCACACGTGAGAAATATGTATTTAACGGCATTTTTTAAATTATAATTTCCAAAACTATTCAAGATATTGAAAATTCGCAAACACAGATCGATAGATTTTTTTTTTCTCATTAATATAGCATCAAAAGTTGAAAATTGACCAGATGTTGGATAACGGCATATTAGTTATACCACGGCAGCGTAATTAGTGACAGTTATAAGTTTAGTTTTAAACCGTGAAAACCTAAAACAGTGTTATTCCATGGTTTCTGCCCCTTTGAGAAAAAGACCTATGTTTATGTACTTATGTGTTAATAATAAATCAACACAAAAAAAAAACTACTTTGACGTAATCTTTCAGCAAAACGTCTAAGATAAAAACACAAAAAAAAAAAAAAAAAACAAATCATTTATTTGCGTAAAGCGTACAGAGGGTACTGCGGGACTGTTTGAAAGACATACCGTGGCCCTGGAACACAAAGGGCAAAGAAGGAACATGGATGGGTTTTAGTCAGTACAAGTCTGACACTCCCCTCCGCTCCGCCCAGAGTGGGTGGGTGGGGGGGGGTCATTTGACGATTTTCCAACATAAAAAAAAAAGCATACAGAGGGTTTCTTAAAGATAAATTATACGATTCTCTTATTCTGCCATTAATGTCGGCGTGAAAATTTTACAAAATAATTAATGTCATAGCATAAGCATAGCATAATCAGCCTATTAATTTTCCCACTGCTGGGACGCAGGCCTCCTCTCTATGAGAGGGAGTGGGCTATAATCCACCACGCGGGCCCAGTGCGGGTTGGTAGATGTCACATGTCTTCGAATTTTTGGTTCTAGGGTATGCCGGTTTCTTCACGATGTTTTTCTTCACCGTTTTGAGAGCAGTGGTGATGAAATAACTTACACAAAATAATGCGCCTGGCTGGGTTCGAACCCACGACTTACGGCTCGTAAGGCGGGGTCTCCACCACTAGGCCACCGCTGCTCTCATTAATGTCATAAGAAAAATCAGTTAATCAGAATCATGCAGGCAGTTAGTATTTAAACATAAAAACAATGAATTAAATCGATTCCTATTTGGTAAGAATTATTATTTATAATGGGGCATCAAGGCAGGACGCCGAAGACAAAGATCGCGTGGTCGTTCACCAACAAGATGGACCGGCCAAATTAAATGCTCGGCATCCAAATTCTACATGGTTGTAAGAGACGCGCTGGACAGAAACCGGTGGAGGCAGATCAGCCACTCTAGCCACTCCTCAAAGAGGGGACTTATCGCCACTATGGTGGCGTGCCCTGCACGGGGTTGCGACAGTCGCTCTCTCCATGTCGCCATGAGATCACGCCGGAGGTCTGTCCGCTGAGCGGCAATTTGCCGCGGCAGCGGAGTTTCCCCCAGACGTAGTGCCTCCACGCGCCATTCGCGCGAAAACTATCGCCTCCAGATCCCATGGCGGCCAGATGCAACTCTGATGCTGACCACGATCCTCAGACATGAGAGACCGACCTCAGAGAGAGATATGATGATGAATATATTAATTTTCTTTTCTGAAATAAAACATTCTCTTAAAAACTTATGAAATTAAGGTATAAAGTGTCTGTTTAAAATATTTAACACACCCTGAAGGGCTGTTCATTTTATTTTTATTCTTGAAAATTATTTTAAGAGAAAATATATTTAACTTTTTAGATTATTTATATTATAGATTGGTTCTGAACACAGTAAAATAAATTGAGATGAAAATTGATGAAAAAAACCATTTTTTATTACACAGAAGTCTAGTTTATTTATTAAGTAATCTAACTATATACATTATTATTTATTTATTTAAACTTCATGTACAATACTGGTACATAGGCGGACTTAATGCCACAAGGCATTCTCTACCAGTCAACCTTTGGGTTAAATAAGAAAACATTATTAATTAAAAACTAGTAAATAAACTAACAACAAACTATAAAAGACTATCGATTGTGATGAAAATTACAATTTTTTTATTATTTATACAAAAGTCTAGTTCATTTATTAAGTAAACTAACTAACTAACTAAACAAAGTCGCTTCCCGCCGTTTGTGTGTCCCTATGTATGCTTAGATCTTTAAAACTACGCAATGGATTTTGAGGGTTTTTTTTTAATAGGTCTTATTGGTGATAGCGATATCTTCCATATAACCTTTGGATGGACTACAAGTCCACCACACTATTCCCAGCCCATTGCAACTCCTGAAAGCCACAACCAACAGTGGCGACAACCAGAAAAGCGACCAGACAATTATAATAAAGCTCGACGAAGTCCCAAAGTGCTTTTAACTGTATTTTTTTATTTATTCAACTTACTTTTGATGGAACTGTACTAACATAAAATAAAAGGCAGTAAGTTAGTCAGCAGTGTACTGCTACACAAAATTATCATCATCATCTAGCATTTTCCCAAATATATTGGGGTCGACTGCCAATCTAACCAGGTGGAGTTGAATACCAATATTTTCATGGAACGACTGACTATCTGACATCCACAACCTAGGAACTGCGTAACACTACACCTCTTTCTTATTAATTTCTTAAATGTTACATAGCTCATCATTCTTCTGCATTTATCCCAATTTATTTGGGGTCGACGCAGCCTGTTTTCTTCTTCCATTCTTCTCTATTACTCGTCAACGCAGCAGTCACTTCCTTTCTAGCCATATCATCCTTCACAAAGCCCATCCATCACTTCCTTGGTCTTCCTCTACTCTTAAAGACATCCACATTCATACTCAAAACTTTCCTCGTGGCATTTTCCTCGTTCCTCCGCATCACATGTCTCTTCCACGATAACCAGTTACCACATACATAATTATTGTTCGTAATTAGAGTTTTTTACTTATTTTGGGATCTTTAATTTAATAAAAAATGGAGAGACGTCATGTCGATTAAAATATTGAAATTTTTAAAGAATAATACTTCTTATCATAAAACAGTCAAAAAACCACAAAGCCCAATATCAGAAGTGCTTTTCAATTTAAAAACAATAATAAAAAAGCCAAGCAGGCACCAATTTCGAGTAATAACTGTGCGAGAAGGATGGAGTTACGCGCTTACTACAAAGTGCAAGCGAGACAGTCATAGCTGTATCATCAATCGATCAGGTTACCATGGCAACGGTACAGCTTACAACACAAGTTTGACGCTAGATACAGTCGGTAGTAAAGGTTTTACAGGCGAAATCTGTAGGATAAGTTGTACAGTAATCGGAGTGATTTATCGCACTTGGATTTGAGCACGGGTTCGCCCGTATTTCCTCTGAAATATGACGATACTTATTATTTTACTTGAAATATGATAACAATGATATAATTTAGGAAATAATTGACATTATTTTTGGGAAATTGGATTTTCTTGAGGTTAGAAAAAAAAATTGATGAAGATTTAATCCTACAATCCTACTAATATTATAACATAATAACATAACATAATCAGCCTATTATTGTTCCCACTGCTGGGACGCAGGCCTTCTCTCTATGAGAGACTAATATTATAAATGCGAAAATTTGTGAGGATGGATGGATGTTTGTTACTCTTTCACGCAAAAACTACTGACCGGATTTTAATTAAATTTGGCACACAGATAGTTTATAACCTGGATTAACACATAGGATACTTTTTATCCCGGTGAAGCCGCAGGCATAGGCTAGTTATGTAAAAGATTGACAAGCCTGCAGTCCCGACTGTCTGGTATATCTTCGACAGTCGTTAGTTCGTCGTAACGTAGGAGGTAGTCATAGGTAGCCAGTAGCCTGAAAGACTGACAAACACATTTACACATGGTCAGCAAAAGGTCAATTTCTTACTTATTAGTGTTTATGGGTATTTTGAATGAGGACAACGAGAGGAAGACGAAAGTCTATGACCAGTGTGTGTTGCCAGTGATTACATACGGGACCGAAACGTGGTCGCTCACAATGGGTCTCATCAGAAGGCTTAAAGTCACCCAAAAGGCAATGGAGAGGGCTATGCTCGGAGTTTCCTTGCGTGATCAAATCAGAAATGAGGAAATCCGCAAGAGAACCAAGGTTACCGACGTAGCCCGAAGAATAGCCAAACTTAAGTGGCAGTGGGCAGGCCACATTGCTCGCAGAACGGATGGCCGATGGGGCCGAAAAGTTTTGGAGTGGCGAGCGCGAACCGGAAGACGTTGCGTTGGAAGGCCTGCCACTAGGTGTACCGATGACCTGGTGAAGGTTGCGGGGATCCGCTGGATGCGAGTCGCACGGGACTGATCAATGTGGCGACACTTGTGGAGGCCTATGTCCAGCAGTGGACGTCTTTCAGCTGAAATGATGATGATAATGATGGGTATTTTGCTGAAATAAAGCACACTTTTTATTTTTTTTTATTTTAGCCTTTTATACAGTAGTTTTATGTAAGTAGGCTGTCTATGCAAAATTCTGGTATTTATTTAGTTACATCTGGTAAGACAAGAATCAGATTGATTGCAGATGATGAAGAAGCTTTTCGTACTGCAACCCCCATTGTTTTGACTTAGGGTAAATATCAGAAGAATTTAAACCATCAGTACTGGAGCATTTTTTATCGATTTAAATATTACAGGGTGTAAACGGACCCTTCACGAAGCCGTCAACCAAGCATTCTGTACATCAAACTAAGTAACTACGCAAAAATTATTGCTGGGAAACGACTTTTCTATTGGGGAGAAAAATTACGTTTTACTTATTTTATTTTTTGGGGAGAATAAGTGCCTTTCGGCTTCGTTAAAGGTAATTTTACACCTTTTATGTAATTCGACACTTCATTATTAATCTACTAAACATTTTAAATTGCAAAAAGTGATTGTTTCCGCCCGGGATCGAACCGGGGACCTTGTGCGTGTGAAGCACACGTGATAACCGCTACACTACGGAAACTTGTTCTTAAGAGACGAAATAACAGATCTGTTTGTAAATACACAGGAGAGGCACATTATCGCTTACCGATAACAAGGTCATTTAAACCAAAGACATTTTAAATTATTCTTACAATAGACGGGGACAACACGAACCAAATAAAAATATACTTCCAACAGCCAATAAGGTGCTGTCGAAATAAATGTATAGGAGTGTCTGAAGAACAGGGTGTAAAGTTCTTCATCCCCCATAGGAAAGGGAGGATCCTCCGACCAGACGGGTGTTATGTCTAGTGGGCTACTGCGCGATAGTTGTTGTCGGGTTTAACTGCGCGATTTAGAATTTTGATGTTAGTTCTTCATTTGTGTCATAGATGGCGGTGTAGTACTTTTTGTACTATGTTGCACTACTAAACAAAATATATAAGTAAACATGTAGGTATATGAAAAGTATTTTGCTCGTAACTATTTTAGCCGTAAATATTTATCCGTAAGTACGTGAGTCAAATATAATGTTTTGAAGCTGCTTGTTATTGGTCCGCTCATTCTAGTCAACGTCTCCTATACAGGTTGCTTCGTTTTTGTATTTATATTAGTGTTTTTCAAAATAATTATTCCTTAGACCAAGTTGTTTATGCAGTTGTAATAGTATTTTTTGTATTTCTGCTTAAAGCTTTTCACGTTTATTTCGTCTTTTATGGATTTTGGTATTTCGTTGATTATTTTGGGAATTAGAAATTTAACTGTTCGCCTGCCATAATAATTTCTGGCCTGAGGAACTATCAGTTTATTCTTGGTGATACTTCTTATAATATATATAGTAATATTTAAATAACTCGATGACATTATCTTTTCATTATGTCAACACAATTATGTCACTGTGCTTTATAGTGTAACTGAGAAATGTCACATTTTTTCTTTGACACTTCGCTTCTCTTCTCTTCAATGAATATCACTTTGTCTTGTCTTGATCAGTATTACGAGTAAAGAATTTTGTACACTACACCGTACCTTACCATGACCGTGCTATGAACGTAGGTATCAGGCAAAACAATTTTCTCGCCGATAATTTATTGTTCACGCACTGTGCATGGCACGTGACGGTGACGGAATCTGGTCTAGTGGGCATAGTCCCATACTTCTCAATACAAAGAATATAGAATTTAACCGTGTTTAAGGATGACCGTTCTAAGCCCGCTATAAACGGGTATGATACGCTGATGATACGTTCTAATAGTCCGTGTCATGTTTTTCCGTGTCTGACACGTTCATAGCACGGTTTCGTACGGTGAAGTGGGCAGACTTCCATACGTTTTATCTCTTTAGTTCAACACAAATAAAGGCTTCTATTATTGCTGTTAATTAAAATAAACATGACGAGTGTGGAAGATCTACAAATGACAGCCGAGACCAACTACTTAACATGGATTTTGAGGTATGGTGAAGTTTCTGTCTGTAATGAATGGTCACAGAATAACATTGAAGATCGACCCGTGCGGCTGTCATTATTTAGCCAAGAACCCTTCTCATTAAAAAGAAAAAAACCGGCTAAGTGCGAGTCGGACTCACGCATGCGGGGTTCCGTACCATCGTAGTACACTCCAATTAAATTTTTATTATTTGTTGTTATAGCGGCAACAGGAAATACACATTCTGTGGAAATTTCAACTGTCTAACTATTACGAATCATGAGGTGCAGCCCGCTAACAGACAGTCGGACAACGGAGGCTTAGTAATAGGATCCCGTTGGTTACCCTTTGGGTACGGAACCCTAAAAAAGAAACAGATGATAATATAATGATGAGAAATGATGAGAATGAGATAATGATCTATTAAAACTTTTACACGAAACTAGCTTAATTCCTGTCTTAACGTCAAAGTTATCAAAGACTTTGAAAGATAACTTTTGGTGGAAACGGTAGACAATTAGTTACCTTTTGTCAAAGTCCGAGGAGATTTCGGAAACTTCTAGCAACAATTTGAAGTTGGAATTAAACGCTTATTTATAATATTTTAATTATTATTCGAGATGAACAGACCTCGTTAAGGTCTGAGAAATTATTGGACATTTTAATAAGTTAATCGTTAAGGCGGTAAAATCGAATTATTCGTCAACTGAAGAGTCTGAAACTCGCGAGTGCTCGTGACTTCCGATTTTACCTATTTTTTTTTGTCAGCTTCTCTTCTTCTAACGTAAGTTAATAGTAAAAACAATTAAAAAATAAAATATTTTTTTTTAGTAATATTCACTTGGAACCTACCTCAAGTGAGCGCACACAATTCGAAAGAAACAAAGAAAACACAATTATTTAACACATGCCACAAGTACACACAACAAAAAATAAAATAAAAAACTTGAAACAGGAAAAAAAAGCTTTACTCTTTTGTTTTTAAATAAAATATCGCGGATTCACAACGACACCGTTTGAATTTCGAACTGATGTTTAGAGAATGACATAACTGGCCTCTTTGGTCCGAAATGTCAAAACGCAGTGAACAAGCATTATGGTCTATTGTCGTTCATTCTGTATGATTAATCCTTTGCCCTTGAGTAGGATTATAACAGGCTGATGTTATTATGTACGAATATTTCAGGCATAAAATTAGGTACAGGGCGCTTAAGAGCATTATCTGGGGACACATTTTGGTGTACCGTCAATTTTCAAGCCGATTGGTTGGCTTAGATGGAAGTAGGTGTGAATATGGCTATAAAATATTTTGATGGTGTTGTAAAATGTTATCTTAAATAGGTGTCGATGGTTTTATTATTATTTTGAAGTTATGGGGGCTCTTAGCCTTTTTTTTCGGATGGTAAATCATCAAATCGCCCTGGGCGGAGCGGAAGGGACTGTCAGACTTGTACTGACTAAAACCCATCCATGTTCCTTCTTTGGCTTTTGTGTTTCAGGGCCACGGGTTGTCTTTCGGACAGTCCTGCAGCCCTCTAAGAGTCCCGCAGCCCGGGGCTCTTAGCCTTAAATGTTTTTTTACGCAGATTTATTAAGACCAGTAAGTTTTGAAGATGAAGAATCTTTAAACATTACTTCGAAGTTCGAATTTCGAATTCGGTGTGTTCTTGTAAATTCACGACGGTTTACTTTAAAAACAAATGAGTTCGCTTTTGAATTGTGTGCGCTCACCTGAGTGAGTGGTACCTACTACAAGCTCAACCATAAGAAAAGATGTCGCAGGAGCCTTGAGCTCAACCAAAACTATTTCCTGCTGCTTTTCAGCATCTGCCAGTCTAACCGGATGCAGCTGAATACCAGTATTTTACATGGAGCGACTGCCTATCTGACCTCCACAACCCAGTTAGTACTGGATAATACGATACGCCTTGATAAGACTGGTTGTCAGACTTTTTGGGCCACTGACTAACCTAACCTAACTACTGTCAAAGATCTAAAAATGACAGCCGGGACTTTCCGAGGCACGGAGGAAACTCGGTGTGTAATGGGTGGTCAGCCATCCACAGAACAAGCTAGGCAAGCACGGCTTAAGCTAAAGATCGACCCGAGCGGCTGTTATTGTTTAGCCACGAGCTCCTCCTATTTCCTGCTGCTTTTATAAAGCCAATTTTTTTGCTTACAGGTTTTCTATATTAAAAATAGTGACCTATTTCATCACTGAAGTAATATCCGCTAGTCAAGATTAAAAGCATCTGGAACTTTCATCCGAAAGCCTCATATGTGTGACAGCAAAATAGATTTAAAAAGATCTAAAAATGTTCCACCACTTACCTACAAACGCTGTCAGGTACAGCTACTTGAGAAAATTACGTTTAGATAAGTTATTTCTATTTTTTTTTGAGAGCAGCGGTGGCCCAGTGGTGGTGATCCCGATTTACGAGCAGTAAGTCGTGGGTTTGAACCCAGGCAGGCGTATTTCTTTGTGTAATTTATTTCATCACCACTGCTCTCACAACAGTGAAGGCAAACATTGTGAGGAAACCGGCATGTCCTAGAACCTAAAATTCGAAGACATGTGACATCTACCAACCCGCACTGGGCCCGCGTGGTGGATTATAGCCCATTTCCTCTCATAGAGAGGAGGCCTACCTCCCAGCAGTGGGAACATTTTAGGCTGTTGCTATGCTATGCTATGCTAAATTATTTCTTAGCGTGATGTATTACTGCTCAGACACTGAGCGGAGGCCCATGTCCCAGGCGGTGGGAACAGTAAAAACTACTTACATACACACACACATACATACATAAACTCACGCTTTTTCCTCATGGAGGTAGGCAGGAACCACAGAACAATACCTGCTACGATCCTTACATACTTCATTTGCCTCGTCCACGTTCGTACATCTGGTCATCACGCACGCCGGTTACTAGTACTACGCACCTGACCTTTCTGAAGAACCTCTCCAAATACCTAGCAATACTACTTATGCTGGTAAGGTTACCTATTGTAGTAGGCATTACAAAAAGTACTACGACAACATAGTACAAAAAGTACTACAGCGCCATCTATGACTCAAATGTAGAACTAACATCAAAATTATGAATCGTGCCATTAAAGTTATCCGCAACTTAAGACTGTAGAAAATGTGGCAAATTATTTAAGTGAAACTGAGTCGACGCTCGTGCTTCTCCCTGCAGGGTTTAAAGTAACCTAACACGAAGTGGATGACGTGGTCTTAATTCGCTGATTCGTTCGCTCACTAGATCCCGCCATCCCCTTCGAACCTAACCTGTCCGAGTCGGGGTGCCGGCCACTAGTCCCGAGCTCGCTTCGCTCGCTCTTACATCCGGTGTTGTCCTTGCCGCAATAAATTTTTAGGATAAAAAACATGTTACAAAATTATTTATATATGTGAGTATTACGTTTTACGCTCTGGCAAATTTGATGTGCAATCAGTAATTTTGATGTAAAAAATATTTAATTGATGTAAATAAATTGACGGGTGATAAGTTTTATGATATGCAATAATAATACTATTTGTTCAAGTAGCAAGTGGCAGTGCGAACTTTAAAGTTTACAGTTTTATATGGCTTCATAAAATTGTGCTTTAATAGGTAATTTTGGTTAGTTGGCTTGCTCACTGCAATGGCATAGGAAAGTTTCCAATATGCATCGTTCATAATATTTGACAATGATTTGTTATTTGTCCTTGAAAACCTTCTGTAGTGAATGAAGATGAAGAAGTATACAACACATGCTAAATCGCTCGCCGACTGGTCGACACTTCGCGTTACCAGAGGGCTGGCTCTTTCTTTGGCCAAAGAATTAGCATTGCCACTCAGCGTGGCAATGCTGCCAGTCTTCTGGGCACGTTTCCATATGACAGCGATGCGGAGGAGTACTTTGGCGCCTAAGTGTAATATTGTCGTCGTTGTTTATATTTTCTTACTTTTAGTCTTATTTTTATCATTAGTTTAGTTCTATTTGTAGTCTGTATATAATGTAAATATAGTTGATAAATAAAATATGCATTCATTTATATACATAATTTATACAAACTATAAACAAACTTAAATAAATAATAAAGACATTAAGTACAAGTTTCAAAAGGAGAAATAATCACAGTGCGTCCAAAAATTCGTCCACATCGCTGTCAACGAGAAAAGTGCCCAGCCTTGCAGCATTGCTACGGTGGACGGCAAAGCTGATTCTTTGCGTGTAGACCTATATTTGTCTTACAGATATAAAACATTTTTTTTTAAATTTATAATTGATGATTATCACCAAACTTTTGATCTTAAATAACATGAAAAAGAAAATCTATGACGATAACGAATAATTACAAAGGTTAAAGAAATATACTATCTTTTATCCAGCACTAAAAGTTACAAAAACATCACCCAAGAATAATCCATTAAAATAATAACTTTGACAAATAACACCTGTCAAATAGTGTGACCGAAACATTGTGCTAGGACCTGCAAATATTGTTGTAACCTAAGTGATATTGAATCATCATCTGCCTAGCCTTTTCCCAACTATTTTGAGGTCGTCTTCCAGTCTAACCGGATGCAGCTGAATACCAGTATTTTACATGGAGCGACTGCCTATCTGACCTCCACAACCCAGTTAGTACTGGGTGATACCCCTTGGTAAAACTGGTTGTCAGACTTTTTGGGCCACTGACTACCTATCGACTGTCAAAGATCTACAAATGACACCCGGGACCAATGGCTTAACGTGCTTTCCGAGGCACGGAGGAAACTCGGTATGTAATGGGTGGTCATGGTCACCCTTCCACAGACCAACCTAGGCAAGCGCGGCTTAACCTAAAGATCGATCCGAGCGGCTGTTATTATTTAACCACGAGCTCCTCTGATATTGAATATGATAATAATATGAATGTTCTTATTCACTTTATAAGTAGGTGGGGTTTCAGACGAACACGATGTGTCTGATTATCAATATTATTGAAAACGACTTCTATTCTGATCTACATATTCAGATTACAGAGGAATACGGCATGTTCTTTTATGTTTATTAAGAGTGTTTTAAAATAATTTATTTTGCTTGCGGTTAAGTACTACCTCACGTGATGCAGCTGAATACCATTATTTTACATGGAGTGACTGCTTATCTGACCTCCACAACACAGTTAGTACTGGATAATATTCTGGATGTCAGAGTTTCGGGCCATTGACGACCTGTAACCTCTGTTAAAGATCTACAAATGACAGCCGGGACCAACGGCTTAACATGCTTTCCGAGGCACGGAGGAAACTCGGTATGTAATGGGTGGTCACCCTTCCACAGACCAACCTAGGCAAGCGCGGCTTAACCTAAAGATCGATCCGAGCGGCTGTTATTATTTAGCCACGAGCTCCTCTGATATTGAATATGATAATAATATCATCCATCTAGAATGTTCTTATTCACTTTATAAGTAGGTGGGTTTTCAGACGAACCAGATGTGTCTAAGTATCAATATTATTGATAATGACTTCTATTCTGATCTACATATTCAGATTACAGAGGAATACGGCATGTTCTACTATGTATAATAAGAGCGTTTTAAAATAATTTATTTTGCTCGCGTTTAAGTACTACCTCACATGATGCAGCTGAATACCATTATTTTACATGGAGCGACTGCCTATCTGACCTCCACAAACCAGTTAGTACTGGATAATATTCTAGATGTCAGAGTTTCGGGCCACTGACGACCTGTAACGTCTGTTAAAGATCTATAAATAACAGCCGGAACCAACGGCTTAACATGCCTTCCGAGGCGGGGAGGAAACTCGATATGTAACGATGATCACACAGCCACAGACTAACCTTGGCAAGCGCGGCTTAACTTTGATGATGGACCCGCGCGGCTGTTATTATGTAGCCACGAGCATGGCTATCAAATGAAAAAAAGAATGTGTCAAGTCGACTGGCAGTACCAGAAATTAGCGCGATTAAAAAACAAACTCTTCAGTTTTATTATACATGGTGTAACACCGACGCGAAAACGGTTACCACGTGGTAACCTCAGTACGGGTACATCCCGCTTGGTAACTTTCCCATTTCGCCAACTAAACAAAAGACGTGCAAAACAGTGAAAAAAGGTCCCCTTTCGTAACTATTTTAATCTTCATATATTGATTCCCTTTTCGTCAACCATATAAATAACTGTTTTTTCTACGATATAGTCAGCTTCTAAAGTTACAAGGAAACTTCTAGTTGATGTTGCTATTTTTTGTCTCTGGCACACTAAGGTTTGTTGCGAGAGAACTGAATTTATAATTTGACCTGAACTCCACATTGAAACTTTTTATCGATTTTTTTACCGATTCTCTTTTCGTCTACCATATAAATAACTGTTTTTTCTACGGTACAGTCAGCTTCCAAAGTTAGGAGGAAACTAGTTGATGTTGCTATTTTTTGTCTCTCTCTCTGGCACACTAAGGTTTGTTGCGAGAGAACTGAATTTATAATTTGACCTGAACTCCATATATAAATTTTTCATTGGTAACAAATGAAACAGCTGTTTGCTACAAAAGTGCAATACCTGCACGCTCAAATTTTTTTTTTTTTTTTTTTTTTTTAATGTATGGAACAGCTGATTTTTTTTTAAATTACTGATGAAAAATTTCAAAGAAAATGATGTACTGAATACGTGGTAACCGCTTCCGCGTCAGTGTCCCTTCCATCCTGTATTGGTATAGATTTCACAAGTAAGTGAAAACAAAGACAAAGCAAGTCATCATCTGCCTAGCCTTTTCCCAACTATATTGGGGTCGGCTTCCAGTCTAACCAGATGCAGCTGAATACCAGTATTTTACATGGAGCGGCTTTCTATCTGACCTCCACAACCCAGTTAGTACTGGGTAATACGATACCCCTTGGTAAGACTGGTTGTCAGACTTTTTGGGCCACTGACTGCCTAACGACTGTCAAAGATCTACAAATGACAGCCGGGACCAACGGCTTAACGTGCTTTCCGAGGCACGGAGGAAACTCGGTATGTAATGGGTGGTCACCCACCCACAGACCAAGCTAGGCAAGCACGGCTTAATCTAAACATCGACCCGAGCGGCTGTACGAGCCACGAGCCCCTTATTGAATATAAACATAGAAAGATAATAAGATAGCCCAACAGACAGATTTATACCGGCGGCGGGCGGAACAGACCCAACTTGGCGAAAGCAGAGTCGTAGCGCAATTTGGGAGAAGTCTACGTCTAGCACTGAACTGCGATTAAAGAAAAGATTAATTTAGTGATCAAAAACATCTAGATCTAAATCAACAGGCACTGACCTTGAGATAAGTTATCAGTCATTACCACGCTGTTGGCATTGCAAATTAGTTATGCGGCCTTGAATATGTTAGAGAGAATGTTATTGAATTAAGGCTTGTCAATGCTTATTGCACAAAGACAAAGCAAGTAAAGTACATAATTCCTCAAAGCAAATCAACGCCTCCAGATGCAAAACGTATTCAGAAAAAAGAGTCCTTGTTACGCCAAGTTTCTTAGAAAAACTTTTCATAACTTGAAAATAGCAATTCTGTTCATAAAACTCTTAAAAGAATGAACAACATAATATCGCGCCAGTTTTCGCTTAGGAGGAAGACAGAATCAAAGTCAACGCACACTTCATCATCTGCCTAGCCTTTTGGGTTCTAGTCTAACCGGATGTAGCTGAATTATTTGACATGGCTCGACTGTATATCTGACCTCCACAAAAATAAGAAATACGATACCCCTTGGTAAGACTGTGACAGACTTGGTTGTCAGGCTTTCGGGCCCCTAACAGCCTGTAACGACTGCCAAAGATCTACAAATGACAGCCGGGACTAACGGGTTAACGTGCTTTCCGAGGCACGGAGGAAACTCGGTATGTGATGGGCGGTCACCCATCCACAGACCAACCTTGGCAAGCACGGGTTAACCTAAAGATCGCCCCGAGCGGCTGTTATTATTCAGCCATGAGCTCCTCACACAGACAGACAGACATGATAAATCTATAAGGGTGTTTTGGCATTCAACTACGGAACCCTAAAAAGGAAATTATTTTGTGTTTCGATACTTATTTCCTTATCGGAAAAACGCCGAAGGACGAACCGAGAGGAAAACAAAAGAACGATGGCAACTGAGCTTGATTAAATGGTTAGCATCTACTTGTATTTTATGATAAGGCATTTTATTTGTTTGAGGTTCTGATGATCGACTTACATTTTGATTTCGTATTTCTTCTGAGCCACGGGCCTTGAAATAAATTAACAGTAACATTACAGGGTGTCTTTGAAATAACTGGAAACTTCTAAAGGGGTCGCAAAACTGGAGCCCTGAGACAGCTAGCCGGGGTCGCGGTAGACCGAGGAGAAGTTGGCAAGACGCCTTGCATGCTCCGGGACTGTTCGAAAGAGATACCGCGGCCCTGGAACACAAAGGGCAAAGAAGGAACATGGATGGGTTTTAGTCAGTACAAGTCTGACACTCCCTTCCGCTCCGCCCAGAGTGGGGGGGGGGGGGTCACTTGATGATATCAAATCCGAAAAAAAAAAAGACAAGCCGCAAGCGAGTTGACCACACACCGCACCGCGGTCGTGAGGTTGTCCCTAGGCGAGGTGGTTACGTTACGATTCCGATTAGTGTGCGTTGCAGTAGGAAGTTTCATACAAAGAATACTGAACGGCTCGAGTTGATACGGTGACGATCCCTTTCCGAGTTGTTATGTGTGCTGTGACCTTTATTTGGGGTCGGCGCAGCATATCTTCTTCTTCCATACTTCTCTATTATTCGTCATCTCAGCAGTCACCTCCTTTTTAATCAAATCATACTTCACACAGTCCATCCATCGTTTCTTTGATCTTCCTCTACTCTTATAACCATCTACATTCATAATCAACATTTTCCTCACTAATTATATTTTTCAAATGTCACTATGGAAACAACTCAGAAATGACGGAAGAAAATTAACAATTGCTTATCGCTTGTAAAAATGTACGAAACAAGGGATGTTTTAACTCAAAATGGAAAAGCAATGGTCCATATCAGCTCTTTGTAACCATTTTTAAAGAAACTCAAAGATTTCTTCAGTATCAAAGTCCAAGAAAATTAGTACCAACCAAACAACCTTAATGAAGGTTCTATAAAACAAACTAGCGACTAAAGAATAACTGGAACTGCGCACTAATGACTATCCCGCTGCTTTGAACAAAAGTGGGCGAGATAACTAAGATAGATCTAGACACGGAGAAAGACTGAACCATAGACAAAGAAAACCGTATAGAAGTGAAACTTATGTATGAAGAATATGTCAGGATTTACTCCGTTAGGCTCTTACATCATGTGGGCAGACTTTTTTTTTATGCTAAGAAAACACATTAGGTGCGATACACTATTTCTAGCAAACTAACAAATTACTTGAGATTACAATTTAACACTAACACGGGGCACAATGAATCGGGTACAGTTCCAAGACGTCTCAACTCAGCCGGGATCAGACATTGAATGTCGCCCTCGCCTCGAGTTGAACATCAGGGCTCTGTAGAAGCACACTTTGGTGTGGGTAGACTTGTAAGTAGGTCGCGTGACGTCACCACCAGCGCACTTGCGATTCATTTTATGTTCATACTAACGACCGGATCTGACATGTAAATATCTACTTTTTTCGTGAAAATTCTGTGTTCCATTTCTGCCAAAATAATGTACTGACACTACCACCAGGGCCCTATTTAATGTAACTGACAATGCGACAAAATGTTATCAAAAAAATTACAAAATTAACACATTTTCACGGTATAATGCTGTATAAGAAATCAGAAAATAAATAGAACAAACTTGTAGAATTTTCTTAACATCACTTCGTAATTCAAATTATGTGGATATTCATGGGTAAATAATAACAGCTACTCGGATCGATCTTTAGGTTAAGCCGTGCTTGCCTAGGTTGATCTGTGGATGGGTGACCACCCATTACATACCGAGATTACCAAGAAATCAGAAAATATATAGAACAAACTTGTAGAATTTTCTTAACATCACTTCGTAATTCAAATTATGTGGATATTCATGGGTAACTAATAACAGTTACTCGGATCGATCTTTAGGTTAAGCCGTGCTTGCCTAGGTTGGTCTGTGGATGGGTGACCACCCATTACATACCGAGATTCCTCCGTGCCTCGAAAAGTAGTAGTACTAACTGGGTTGTGGAGGTCAGATAGGCAGTCGCTCCATGTAAAATACTGGTATTCAGCTGCATCCAGTTAGACTGGAAGCCGACCCTAACATAGTTGGGAGAAGGCTAGGTAGATGAAGACTTTGAAATTCAAACTATGTCGTTGCAAGTCCTCGGTAATTTCGTGAAAAACAATATTTGTAAAAAAATATCTTTTGAAAGTAGAAGTTGGCAAAATAAGACTGTTATCGGCATTAGAATACAAGCCAGTAAAATACTGCCCTTCTGTTAATATCATTGTAGAGTTAAAAAAAAAAAAACATTTTTAATTTTCTTCATAATTTGTCATCATATTTAGCGTATGTAGCGGTTCATAAAAAGCACCTACAAACTCTCAAACTTCAACTATATGATGCCAATAGTCTCAGAATAAAGTGACTGTGACATTCGGACGGACAGACAGACCGACAGACAGCAGGAATCTAGAAAAGTTCCGTTATCTGCCATTTGGCAACTCAACCCTAAACATCTTTTCTTTTTTTTTTTTATATAAGACGTTGCCCCACACTAGGAATTTCTCCTGTATCGTAGGTGCGTTTACAAACATTTAAACTCACATACACAAACAGCCAGACCCGGAACAACTACCTGTAGGCCATACAAATATTTGTTCCGTGCGGGAATCGAACCCGCGACACGAAGCGCAGCAGTCAATCGCTCAGCCACTGCGCCAGCCGTGCCGCCAAAATCTTTGATCTTTTTGATTATATCTTTGTGTCGCTTACTGTACAACATTTCTTACACGCTAACCATTTTATTAATACGTTTAGAGTACTCGTTTCAGTTCCAAATTTTCTTATTTTCTGGCCCAAACAAGATAAATTAAACAGCCCATCTGTCTTACGGCTGTCAGACTGTATTCAACAAGTATTGTTTGCTACATAATTCATGACTGTTATTCACTTGTTGATATTTGTAACAGATACTGAAAGAAATAATATCAACTGTTTCGAAGCTTACAAGTTGTGAGGCTGTCTTTCTGGATGATTAGGGCTTCTTGCCATTGAGCTTATATTCTGTAAGTATTAATCTACTGCTCTCAAAATTATCATCTGCTCAGCCTTTTACCAATCATGTTGAGGTCGGCTTCCAGTCTAACCGGATGCAGCTGAATACCAGTATTTTACATGGAGCGACTGCATATCTGACCTCCACACCCCAGTTAGTACTAGGTTATACGATACCCCTTGGTAAGACTGGCTGTCAGACTTTTCGGGCCGCTGACTACCTGTCAAATATCTCCAAATGACAGCCGGGACCAACGGCTTAACGTGCTTTCCGAGGCACGGAAGAAACTCGGTATGTAATGGGTGGTCACCTATCCACAGACCAACCAAAAAGGCTTACCTTAAAGATCGATCCGAGCGGCTGTTATTATTTAGTGACGAGCTTCTACGTCTAATAGCCTATACATAGCATAAGCAGCCTATTAATTTTCCCACTACTGGGACGCAGGCCTCCTCTCTATGAGAGGGAATGGGCTATAATCCACCACGCGGACCCAGTGCGGGTTGCTATATGTCACATGTCTTGGAATTTTTGATTCTAGGACATGCTGGTTTCCTCACGATGTTTTCCTTTACCGTTTTGAGAGCAGTGGTGATGAAATAACTTACACAAAGTAATTTGCCTGGTTGGGTTCGAACCAACGACTTACTACTCGTAACTCGGGGTCTCCACCACTGGGCCACCGCTGCTCTCGCACGTCTAATAGTGCCAGATAAAATAAATTACCGTCATTTTAGTAGCACTTGTTGAACGAGCAACGAAAGTAGGAAGAGAGGACAAACATAAAAGAGGCTTGTTTTCAAGAAATAACGGATTTGTCTTGAGCTCAACAATTACTTGGCTCACTGCCAAGGAGTGTTTACGCTCTTTGAACATCATTCGCGCCTTTCTATCTCAACATAGGCGTTGGATCATGTTTTTATACATTGACTAGCTTTTGCCCGCCGGCTTGGCCCGCGTGGATGTCGAAAACATAAACATAGTAACTTACCTTCATCCCCCTTTTTAACCCTTCGGGGGTAGAATTATCAATAACACTGAGACACGTATAAATTAATTTTCAATCGTCAGCCTAAACACAAAATTTGAAGATCCTAACTTCAAAACTGACGGACTTTCATATAAACTTCCATGCCCTATTTTACCCCTTTAAGGGTGGAATTCCCAAAAATCCTTTCTCAATGTATAGTTACTTTTTACAAAGAACATACCCTCCAAGTTTCATGTCTCTAGGACCAGCAGTTTGGGCTGTGTGTATATATATCACCCAGTCAGTCAGTCAGTTTACCATTTTATGTTTATAAGAATTTTCAATCGACAGCCTAAACACAAAATTTGAAGATCCTAACTTCAAAACTGACGGTCTTTCAAATAAACTTCCATCCCCTATTTTACCCCTTTAGGGGTGGAATTCCCAAAAATCCTTGTTTAGTGTATACTTTCTTTTTAAAAAAGAATACACTTTCCAAGTTTCATGTCTCTAGGACCAGCGGTTTGGGCTGTATGTTGATATATCACCCAGTCAGTCAGTTTACCATTCAATCATAAATCTTTAAATCTATGTATATAAATATATAGATTTCAAGATTTATGATTGATGGTCATTTATTTATTTAAACTTCATGTACAATAGTGATACATAGGCGGACATCATTTGACTCCCTCAGGCTCTGTGAAACAATGATCTTCACAGGATGGCTTGTAGCAACTGGATGAGAGTTCCCGAGAATCGAGTCGAGTGGCGTACGATTGAAGAGGCCTATGTCCAGCAGAAGACTACTGTAGGCTTATGATGATTTGACTGGCTTACTGGTCTAGTTGTTGTAAGCGCAATTGCTGAGAGTAATCTCCTGCTTTATATTTCTAGATAGGACATAATTAGTGTTTCAAGTTTTTTTTCAATTGCAGCACGGAATGTGGAAACGGGTCTTGTGATATCCTCGGGCTTTGGAAAACGCGTTAAGCAGTTGGTCCCGGATTTTTTTAGGAAATCTTTAACAGTCTTGACGGGTAATTAGAAGTTCTGAAGTCTGACAACCTGGTGTTTTTGTTTTTGAGAAACTGGGTTGTGGAGGTCAGATAATCAGTCCTTTCATGTAAATTACGGGTTTTCAGCTGCATCTGGTTTAACTGGAATTGGAACCTAACATAGTTGGAAAAGCCTAGACACATGATGATGATAATCACTTGTCTAGCCACTCATATCATCATCTGGCTAGGCTTTTCTCAACTATGTTGGAGTCGGCTTCCAGTCTAACCGGATGCAGCTGAGTATCAGTATTTTACATAGAGCGACTGCCTATCTGACCTCCACAACCCAGTTAATACTGGGTAATACGATACCCCTTGGTAAGACTGGTTGTCAGACTTTCGGGACACTGACTATCTGTAACGACTGTCAAAGATCTACAAATGCTAGCCGGGACCAACGGCTTAACGTACTTTCCGCGGCACGGAGAAAACTCGGACCCGTCCATGGTAAGCACGGCTTAACCTAAAGATCGAACCGAGCGGCTGTTATTATTTAGCCACGAGCTCGATGCGAGACGCACAGGACCGGTCAATGTGGCGACACTTGGGGGAGGCCTATGTCCAGCAGTGGACGTCTTTCGGCTGAAATGATGATGATGATGATGAGCTAGTCTAGCCACTCATATCTACGACAATATCTAACAAGTGCTGTCTGAATTGCAAAATTAAAACAAAAATACAAAAGAGTTCACAACTCATTACAAACAGAAACAGGCCATTTTTATAATTAAGTGTCACAGACTACCTTGAAACTTAGTTGCAAAATGGTTTGCTTGAAGGACACAAACGTAATTGTATTGTTTTGTGTTTCATTACGCCCGTTTCTTTAAGGGGTTGGCCAGAGGTGTACCTAATGGGTGTAAAAGTATCCTTAACGAAGCCGAAAGGAACTTGTTTTTTTCTTTCATTGCGATCATTTTGTTGTGCTAGACCATACCTGGGAACCTTCTAGTTCCGGAGATATTAGGGGTCAAAGTTTCAACTTTTTCACAAGTTTTTTTTTTTTATAACTTTACTTTAAATAGCTCCACGACCCCCGTACTATTCAATGCATCCATCAGCACAATGTGTTAAGTGCATTACATTTAGTCCTACAGTAGAACGTGATTTGGCACCCCCAAAAAAAAGTAATTTCCCAGCAAAATTTTTTGTTTAAAGTAACTTAGTTTGATGTACAGAATGCTTGGTTGACGGGTTCGTGAAGGGTCTGTTAACACCTTGTATAACTTAATCACAAATTTACCACATATTTACTTAGATAACGCACTTGTAGTTATCTTCGATCCGCTTCGTTGTGTAGCAGAAAAATCAGACGTGCGTGTCTTGGGTTCAAACCGGAGACCTATGACTTGGCAGTCCGACGGTCACACCACTAGACTGTCACTGCTTACTTAGATATTATAATTAAGTGTCACAAAACTCAAAGACTACCTTGAAAGTTAGTTGTAAAGCGGTATTCTTGAAGGACAAACGGAGGTACTGATATTGTTTACGCCGTCAGAAAACAACATGGCCGCCAGTTGCCCGTGTCAATTGTTTTCAGGTCACGGGTTGTTGTGGAAACCATTCTTGTACCTATATTATCGATCCATGATTTCCTCGTTGGTCTAGTCGTCGCAAGTGTGATTGTCGAGCATGAGGTTCTGGGTTCGATTCCCAGGTGGGGCAAAGTGTTATTGAGTTTTTCCATTAGGAATTTCTCAGTAGCAGCCACAGAGTCTGAATTTGTGCCCGGTTGATGGCAATAGGCTCGCCCCCTGGGACTTAAACATAACTGGCGAAATGTGGTTGTAATATTAGACACACCTCTGCCTAACACTTCAGAGATTACAGGCGTGATGTTATGTATGTTTTCATCTATACTTCATACTGTACTACGCCACTGTCAAAAAAACTATTCCATTTTGACGTTTCACCTGTCAAACTCACAGCGAAAATAACGGTTATAACCAATAATATATAGTTTCGTTGAAACGTTCCCTGTTGATGGATGTGACAGTGTGACAGCTTTATGCTTGATCACGCTCGTTGGAGTAAAAGTTTTTTTTATTTTTATGGGAAAGTGAAGTTTGTTTGAAAACCTTTGAGGTGTGCGCTACATAAAATAAAGTTTCTTTTAGCATTAACAGTCAGTCAAGAACTCAATTTAAGAGGGAACAGGGCCTGCGAGGAATTTGATTTGTTTTTTTTTTATTTGGATTTGAAGAAACTGTTGCAGTTGCGCTGCGACAAGCCTGCAACCTCTAGAGTACAATAGGGTAGCACAGACCGATTATATCACAATTTTGACGAGATCTTCGCTTCGTTTTCCTCTTTTTTCCTATAAAACTAAGACGATACAATTATTTTTGTATTAAAATTTAAAAAAAGAGTATGTCTAGGTTCCTATAAACATCTTTTATGTTAAATACTTTTCGATTTTTTCTAGTAGTCTTCTAATAACGACTGTAAAAATACGGGCATTATTTGTAATTTTTGGAGGGTTATATTTTCTTTACTTATTAGCTACAAAAAAAGAAAACGACAGAGACGTGTATACAGTAGACCTCGATTTTATGAAAAAAAAGATTGCTCTAAAGCCTTTATTCAGGAAGAAAAAAGGAAAATATATTTGTATGGAGAATACATACCGAGTTTCCTCGGTGCCTCTGAGTTGCACGTTAAGCCGTTAAGCCGTTGGTCCCGGGTGTCATTTGTAGATCTTTGACAGTCGTTAGGTAGTCAGTGGCCCAAAAAGTCTGACAACCAGTCTTACCAAGGGGTATCGTATTACCCAGTACTAACTGGGTTGTGGAGGTCAGATAGGCAGTCGCTCCATGTAAAATACTGGTATTCAGCTGCATTCGGTTAGACTGGAAGCCGACCCCAACATAGTTTTGAAAAGGCTTGGCAGATGATGATATTTGTATGGAGAAACATAGCTCCTGTTCCCTCATGATTTGTTTGTTTAAAATAGGCTACGGCGAAGCTTCTGTTGGTTCCATTTTACACGGTCATAATATGCACGCTCACTTATCTAATAAATTAGTTGTCAACATCTCATACAGCATATTGATTTATACAAAAATATCAATGAGAAAATTTCCAATTAAAATGCAGAGAATCCACTCCACATTCTGATAAAAGTACTAAATCAATACAGAAACATTCTCTTTGTTTTAAATTCCAATACTCGTGCGCGTGCATTACCATACCTTCCATACTTATAGAAGAATAAAAGAAAATAAGAAATTTAATAGATACTTGACTTAGAGTAAAAGTTTTAATAGTAGTGCATCTCGCGGTGAATAGACTCGGTTGGGACTTTATAAGAAAACTAGTGGACTGTATACTTATAGGTGTAATGCCACAATTAACATATACCGTACAAAGAAATGCCCGAAGTGGCCGACATCTGTGAGCTTAGTGTTTGAAACGGCGCTCGCGCAGCCGGGTTCGGTACCCCGAGCCCCGCACCCTCTCCGCGGTTATCCACGCATATGTGAGGCGCCGACACGCGGTTTTTATCGATAGCTGTTGCAAATGTACCTACAGGGTGTAAACGGACCCTTCACGAAGCCGTCAACCAAGCTTTCTGTACATCAAACTAAAGTTCTACTACACATAAGAAGGCAAATTGCTGCAGTTAATAGTGTATTGTTTACCCTTTTAGTTGTCTCAGTGGTGTTTTATTATGGCCCAAACTATAAGTAACTCTACGCAAAAATTATTGCTGGGAAACGACTTTTGTTTTGGAGTGAAAAATAACGTTTTACGGTTGGACTTAATGTAACGCACTCAGAACATTATTTTGATGGATGGGTACGTATGTAGTACGACGGTCGTGGAGGTGTTTAAAGTAAAAATAGTAAAACCTTACATTAAAAACATGTATTAAAAAAAAAAAAACTGGTGTAAAAGTTGGAACTTTGACCCCCAATATCTCCGTAACTATCTTTTGACGGGGAGAACAAGTGCCTTTCGGCATCGTTAAGGGTCTTGTTACACTCTTTATTTATCGAGCAGTGTATATTGCAAATATACAACATTATTTTTAGTATATGTGAAACCTGAATATAGTTTGAATAAGTAACTGAATCGATTCCAATAATTTTTAAACCATGTTATATTTTGTTCCAAATTTAATAAAAAAAAGTTACAAGTTGGACACCAAGCGACACTAAGTACCTATCGCAATCATTTGGGTAACTACTGCCAAATTATTAGTATCAATGAGCTCAAGACGACGCTGGAGGCGCGCGCGCGGCGGCGCCGCGTGGAGTCCACGTTTTTGTCCGGACAACCAGAAACCGAACAAGCCTATAACTTTGTGATTTTTCATGATACAGTTTTGAAATTTTGTACATAGATTATTTACATAAAATTACTGGACACGTGTTTCAGGTTTTGCATATACTAAAACTAATCTTGTAAATATCGATATCCCTCGGAGGAGTTCGTGGCATAATACTACCAGCCACTCGGGTCGATCTTTAGGTTAAGCCGCGCTTACCTACGCTGGTCCATGGATGAGTGACTACCCATTACATACGGAGTTTCCTCCGTGCCGGCTGTCATTTGTCGATCTTTGACAGTCTGTGTGGGCTGAAAGTCTGACAACCAGTCTTACCAAGAGGTATCGTATTACCCAGTACTAACATTGTTGTGGTGGTCAGATAAGCAGTCAGAGCAAAGATCCACTCCGTAGCTGCTAAATTCCTGAAGTAACAAACCAATAGCATTTAGCCCAACCTAGGAATTGAACACAGGACCTTATGCTCAGCATTCGCGCTTGCAACCACCTAGGTCCTAGCCCAACGAGTTTTTAGTATATTAATCTGTGTTTAGCAGCGATAGCCCAGTGGTGGCGGCCCCGACTTACGAACAGTAAGTCGTGGGTTCGAACCCACGCCGGCGCATTACTTTGTGTAATTTATTTCATCATCACTGCTCTCAAAACGGTGAAGGAAAACATCGTGAGGAAACCGGCATGTCCTAGAACCAAAAATTCGAAGACATGTGACATCTACCAACCCGCACTGGGCCCGCGTGGTGGATTATAGCCCATTCTCTCTCATAGAGAGGACGCCTGTGTCTCAGCAGTGGGAAAATTATAGGCTGGTAATAATGAATCTGTGTTCATAACTATGTCAGTAGCACGATAAAGTAGATACCTAACTTTGGAACTCGCCAGTTTCAAACCTGAAGCTCAGTGCATAGCCAGTTCATAATTCTCAATCTACTAAGATATTAATCAAGTGGACCTTCGGACGTGTGAGATTATTTCATGGGTTTGCATTTTTACACGGAACTCTTATACTTTTTCTAAAATAACAAATTAGCCTAAGTTACTCCTTATAACATCAGATATCTGCCAGTAAAAGTCCCGTCAAAATCGGTCCAGCCGTTTTGGAGATAAACCGGAACAAACAGACAGATAAAAATAAAAAAAAATATTGCCAATTTATAATTCTTCAATCTACAACGATATTAAACGATTAAACCGCGATAATAAAACCTGGTAAAATCCTTTTTTACATAGACACACGTGCTATTCGAGCTACGTGTTTCGTGTGAAAATCTTTTTTAAATTTGTTTTTTCTTTTCATTTCATTTCAACTGAAACGTGTTTCCAGTTTGTTTATTTCAGACTTAGATGACTATCCATTGAGCTCGTTCCGTAGATATTCTTTTTGGGGAACATTTTTTATTGATTGCTAGCTACAATTTCAAAGGATAGATAGCTTGCGGCTATATAATAACAGGCGCTCGGGTCGATCTTCAGGTTAAGCCGCACTTGCCTAGGTTGGTCTGTGGATAGGTGACCACCCATTACATACCTAGTTTCCTCCGAGACTCGGAAAGCACGTTAAACCGTTGGTCCCGGCTGTCATTTGTAGATCTTTGACAGCCGTTACTGGTAGTCAGTGTGGCCTGAAAGTCTGACAACCAGTCTAACCAAGGGGTATCGTTCTACCCAGTAGGTACTAACTGGGTTGTAGAGGTCAGATAGGCAGTTGCTCCATGTAAAATATTGGTATTCAGCTGCATCTGGTTAGACTGGAAGCCGACCCCAACATAGTTGGGAAAAGGCTAGGCAGATAATGATACGACTATTGTAAAGACGGGGTTACGTTTTCAAGAATAATTTTGTATGTATATGTGTTATTTTTCATGATCTCGTAACAGAAAAATGGCTGTATGATTTTTAAAAAGAGTAGTCATTATTTTCGTTTTAATTTTGAGTATGAGCCTAAAAACAAATATGGCGTCCATTAGCGGGTGTTATTTTGTCATAAGTGTATTTTTTTCTTTCAAAAAGGACATGGTTGTGCTCTTAAGTTTATCCCTTTTTTTTTAATACAACTCGAAGTAACCTTCAAATTGACCACTTAACATGTGCATTGAATTAGATTAAATTTAAATTGAATTGATTTGGATTGAATTAAATAGAATTTATTTGAATTAAATTGGATTGAACTAAATTTAACTGAATTTAATAGGATGTAATTGAATTATATGTAAAATTCGTACTAACAAAGTTCTTAAGCGCTCACTACTAACCCATATGAACTCTTGTTCGAAATAAACTTTTTTTTTTTTATTGATATTTTTTTTATTAAAACTTTATGCAGAAGTAAAAAACTGTACAAAGGCGGACTGAATGCCAAAGGCGTTTTCTACCAGTCTACCTTAGGGTGATGCAGAGACAATATACAGTAGGTGCAATAACAGAAAAAAAAACTAGAAAATATTTATAACTAAAACATATAAGAATAAATACTTATATACATACATATATTACACTTTAACTCTTACTATTTAATATGGAGGATAATGTGATGATATGTAACATGCATAATATTACAATGGCTGTAAAAGTACCCTAAACGAAGCCGAAAGCACTTGTTCTCTCCGTCATTGCGATAATTTTTTTTTTTCATTTTGGACCCATACTTGCGAAAAGGCTAGGCTATTGGGGGTCAAAGTTCCAACTTTTTCATAAGTTTTTTTTTAAATGCAAGTATTTATAGTTATAACTATAATTCTTAAACCCCCAGGACCTCCGTACTATTCATCAGCACAATGTGTTGAGTGCGTTACATTGAGTCCTACCGTAAAATGTAATTTTTCACCCTAAAAATGTCGTTTCCCAGCAATACATTTTAGAGATAGTTTGATGAATAGAAAGCTTCCGGATGGGAAATCATCAAATGACCCCCCCACTCTGGGCGGAGCGGAAGGGAGTGTCAGACTTGTACTGACTAAAACCCATCCATGTTCCTTCTTTGCCCTTTGTGTTCCAGGGCCACGGTATCTCTTTCGAACAGTCCCGCAGCCCTGGCAGGCATCGGTCCTTGCGGACCCCTACTTGATTGCTGACATCTCTTTGAGGCGCACGTGGAACACGAACGCGCCGTCGACACGGCCTGTCGTCATAAGACGGCCGGACGGCGAGCTGGCCCATAACTCGCCGTCCACAGGCCCGCGCCTACGGTGGCCGGGAGCCACCACGTGACCCCCGACGCCCAGGGCGTCTCCCGCGGCGACTGGGACGTGAGGTTCTTTCCCTCTCACGTCCCGCCACCTCCTTCACTAGCATGACTGCTTCGCAGAAGGAGGTGACGGCTTCCCATTCCCTCTCGCTCCGGACCATGGCTTGAAACAAGGCCGGACGCGAGAGATCGCCGCCGCCAATCGCCGCTACGAGGACACGGCGGTGCTCCGCCCAAGCTGGGCAGACCTCCACGGTGTGCTCCACCGTGTCCTCCGGACGATCCTCGCAGTGGAAACACCCGGGCGTTTCCTCCCGCTCGATTCGGTGCAGGAACCTCCCGAAACAACCGTGTCCGGTGAGGACCTGCGTCAGGCGGTAGGTGAGGGCGCCGTGGCGCCTGTCTAGCCACTCCTCAAAGAGGGGACTTATCGCCACAATGGTGGCGTGCCCTATGAATAGAAAGCTTGGTTGACGGCTTCATGAAGGGTCCGTTTACACCTTGTAAATACTTCAACAATTCGAACGGTGTCTCGTTGTAAATCCACGAAGATTTACTTTAAAAAATAAAGTTCGCTTTCGAATGTTCAATGGTACTTCAGTATTTAAAGTACCCTTCTATAAAACTGAAGTAGGTATCAAAGCTACGTGCAGCCTTACACGTGCTGAAACGATTAATTTATAATCGATTTGCAAATGGAAGCGTTCTCGATTACTTTTTTCTTTTCTCGTTTATAAGGTTTCTATCTCTGTCAAACGTTATCATGTTGAGTTGGTATAAGTTGTGTGGTAATCGGTTGTCGTGGTATGGGCATGTGATGCGGAGGAATGAGGAAAATGTTGTGAGGAAAGTTTTGAGTATGAATGTGGATGGGTATATGAGTAGAGGAAGACCAAAGAAACGATGGATGGACTGTGTAAAGAATGATATGGCAAGAAAGGAGGTGTCTGGCGAGATGACGAGTAATAGAGAAGTATGGAAGAAGAAGACATGCTGCGCCGACCCCAAATGAATTGGGATAAGGGTAAGAGAATGATGATGATGTTGAGTCGGTATAACACTAGCTTTATAATTTTGTGGTCTTAGTTTTTTAACAAAGCGATATTTATCATCTTGACTTTACAGTCAAAACACACACACCTTCACACCTTCGGGGATTACTCCCCGAAGGTGTCTACAGAGGTGTATTAAGTATTCGCATTTTCAGATTATGTTTTACAAATAGGATATAAGAAATGGAATATTGAACAGTACGCTTAGCCAAGTTGACAATCTACAATCGTTTACGCTAATAAAAAACTAACAAATGTATGGGAATGACGTCATCTCAACGTTAAGTCACGTGGTCAAAACAAACGAATAGAAAACTCGTAGACAAGTTTACAACTTATCTGAGCGTTCTAAATGATAGAATGAAATATAATCGTTTCTACAATGTTGATCGCTAGATCCCATGTAAATCGTAGCCAAGTTACAGTTTTGACAAGCGCTAACGAAACGATGTCGAAGTTTTTGAACGACCACTGAGCGATTGCCGACACCCAAGAGTTAACGATAAAAATAGGCGTCTATATGATTCAGCTGTGTCGTGTATCACGTCATTGTTTATGTTTCAAACTTTCAAGTGCCCGAGTATGATAGAGTTTCGAATAACACAGGTAGATATGTAAGAAATAACTAATAATTTTAGTACCTTTCTTTGAATTGCAATAAAGCTGCGAACTTCCTCGAGATCTAGATTCCATCCTATAAAAGTTATCACTTTACTTATGGTATCTTTCACTTAAATGCAGGATCACATCATATCATTTCGAGTCACAGTAATGTTTAGAATTACATTTCACACTGTGATATTATAATAAACCAATTATAATAAGAACTTGTTCCTTATTTCGCTTACTTTTTATCACTTAAAAGAATTATTTTCTTAACAATTCAAAACAAAAGCTCAGCCCGCGCACAAAGTAAACAACTGTGACTTTGACGTTAGTTTGACGTGGGTAGGAACGCTCACCATAGACTAAAGTATGGGTTTTTCTACAAACATTGAAGAACGAGCGATAGACAGAGTCGTGTCAAGTTGACTACCAACTTAGCGTTTTCTCAAATCGCTTACGCCGAGGCGTCAACGATTGTAGAAAGAGAATCGATAAGAAACGTTTGTAACTTGGCTAGGCCTGCAGGTATCGTTATTGACATAAGAGGAGCTTGTACCTAAATAATAACAACCGGTCGTGTCAATCTTCAGGTTAAGCCGCTCTTAGCTAGGTTGGTCTGTGGATGGATGACCACCCATTACATACCGAGTTTCCTCCGTGCCTCTGAAAGCACGTTAAGCAGTTGGTTTCGGCTGTCATTTATAGAGCTTTAACAGTTGTTACAGGAAGTAAGTGGCGTAAAATTTTGCCAACCAGTCTTACCAAGGGGTATCGTATTACCCAAGGCTAACTGGATTGTGGAGGTCAGATAGGCAGTCGCTCCGTGTAAAATACTGGTATTCAGCTGCATATGGTTAGACTTAAAACCAACCCCATCACCCCAGTTTAAAGGCTAGTGAGATGATCAATACAGACACTAGGTCTCAACTGATTAAGTTTCTAATGAAAAAAGAAAATACAATAACTACAAGAGAATTTCCTGATAGGGAAACTCATTAACACTTTAACCGACCTGGGAATCAATCCAGGACCTCGTGCGGGAGTGGCGCTTGCGACTGCTAGACCACCGAGACAGAAATCAAAAATACACGAGAAAATCGCTTTTAAATTTTGCATAAGTAGCAGGTATTTATGCTCGTAACTGCGCCACATCGCTGCACCTATGTCTAATTATCCGATAATGAAAGGGGCTTAAAGGCATAAAACTGTGCATTTCCGACGCAGTTTTCAAAATGTATCCGATAAAACACTGTCCTATACGGCAATGTTACCGGATTAGTGAAGCACGGGGTAATCCTGGACCTTCACAAATCTCTCATCATGTGCATAGCCTTTTCCCAACTATGTTGAGGTCGGCTTCCAGTCTAACCGGATGCAGTTGAATACCAGTATTTTAAATGGAGTGACTGCCTACCTGACCTCCACAACCCAGTTAGTACTGGGTAATACGATACCCCGTGCTAAGACTGGTTGTCAGACTTTTTGGGCCACTGACTACCTAACGACTGTCAAAGATCTACAAATGACACCCGGGACCAACGGCTTAACGTGGTTTCCGAGGCACGGAGGAAACTCGGTACTTAAGCGGTCACCCATCCACAGACCAACCTAGGCAAGCGCGGCTTAACCAGAAGATCAACCCGAGCGGCTGTTATGATTTACTTAACATAAATTCTACTGAAAAACAATCACAAAATATCTAATAACTTAAGACAATAATAAACAAAATACGCAACACAATATATTAACCCCTAACCACTTAATAACCCAATATATTCTATACCCACATCATATTCTTCCTACAAAAAAAAAAATAATAATAAAAGGCACTATCTCACTAACAAAACATTTTCGCCAACTATCTTACATAACAGACAAATAAAAGACCCGTATAATACGACCACGAAAAATATACAAAACCAACTGTGGCTTCGCATATATGTCTACATTTCTACATGACCGGGACAACCAGGTCTACTTGACCCCACAATCAACACCACACCTTCCCGAAACGCTCCTGAATTCTACGACCCAAGAGAGGGGTCTGAGGTCTTGTGTCCTGGTCATTGTCTATACAATTTTGTTAGGAACATGCGCAGAGTTCCCGAGTACAGCCAGTCGCTGTACGCCGGTACTACAGGTCGAACGTTGATCGCTATTGCCCGGGATATACAAAAAAAAAATTGAGAGAAAAAAAAAATCGTGAGTGAATTACTAAAAGTGTTAGTTTCGAAACAATTGTTATTTCTCGAATTGTTATTTTTTTTTAAGTGTTATTTTGTGTAAGTGGGTCAATGCACCTGTTGACTACGGCGTAGCAGCGTAGGTGTGTAGTACTACGGTGGGGTGTAAAAGTAACAATTTCTCGTAGCTCGTAGCCCGTAGCGGCGTAGCGGCGTAGGCTTAAAGCGGTTGAAAGCTTCTTATATGTGGGAAATAAAAGGTGTTGAAAAGAACAGGCAGGCAGGGATTACTTTGTTGTTCTTTTTCAGTGGTAATGTTACCTGAAAGATGTAGGTATTGTTTTTATTTAAATTTTGACTGAAAAAGGGATATTTTTTTATGGATGATTTCTGTTTTTGTGGTTAAAAAACAAATATATCAACGAATTAAAGATACTTATAGAATTAATAAAATTAAATATTCACAACAACAAAAAAAGACTTGGATTAAAAGGGATAATTCTTCAATAATAATTGTATTTTATTATTGTTTAAATACTTTTTATACATTACATTAAAAAAAAGAAAAATATCCGAGTAATTAATAACAGAAAAATTGACAAAATAAGAAAAATCCAATTTAATTACCATTCAAATCAAGTTTTCTCAAATATGAATTGAAAAAAGATTAAACCAGAAATTATACATAAATATATCTATGTATGGCATCGCGTAATACCATTATTTTGTAAGTATTTATAATCATACGAAACGAACCTGACACAATTACTAGATATATGAACTGCAGTCGAGCTATGCCACAGTAATGCTTAGTTCAATACATAATTACACAGCTGCGGTCGTAATACAATGCATTATGAATCATGCAATAATAGAATTATATTCGTACCTACATATACATTACAATATGTTTCTACGAATATACAATGTGTCCGGTCATGGATTAGCTATATTCTAGGTATTTATAAAACAAAACTTTTAACACACAAATACACTACACATTTAGGTGCAATCCACTTCCCTGCTATTTGGCAGCCATTTTTTTTATCATACGAAAAAAAATATATCACTCAAAGTTTTGGTCTTACTCAGATAAATATAGGCTTCTAAAGAGAGTAAAGATATTGTCTATCGTTTAAATTATGAAATAAAGGGTTCATAATTTTAAGAAAAAAAAAAATATCCCAGAAAAATATTTAAAAAATAATGCATATCAACAATTTTTTGTCAACAAATTCTTTGCAAATCAACATATTTGTATAATATAATAGTTTTTATATAAGTACCTAGAGTATCGCTAGTTCATGAACGGACACACTGTAATAATTTTTTTTTGTTCTTTATAATTCTCGACAAACTAAATCGACTGAATTATCATCTGCCCAGCCTTTTCACAACTATGTTGAGATCGGCTTCATGACACACATTTGACATCATATTTATCGTAGAAACTTGCAAAGTAATTTTTAAAACAGCATGTATTTAATTGATCGTCAAATAATTCAAACAATGTGAATCGACACGCTAATATTAACTGCTCGGTGATCTTGAAGTATCGTTTACCTAGTACTAACTGGGTTGTGGAGGTCAGATAGGCAGTCGCTCCAGTAAAATACTGGTATACAGCTGCATCCGGTTAGACTAGAAACCGACCCAAATGTAGTTGGAAAAAGGCTGTACAGATTATGATTAACAAACATAACAATATAACCTCACGCCTGTATTCCGCGAAGGGTTAGACAGAGGTGTACCTAATAGTACACCCATATATCGCCATTTATGTTTTAGTTCAATGTGATGAGGGTGAGCCTATTACCATTATTTTGTAAGCATTACTCATCTTTACACAAATTAATTACATTTTTAAATATTAATTTAAGAAAATATATAAATTGTAGCCCACCGGTATCGTGAACAGGGCCCAAGCTACCAGCGGTCAGGGCTCCAGAGAGAGGAACCTCCTGACAATACGAGCCGTGTCCAGAAGTACCGCTTTCTGAATTAAGCTCTTATAATCATTGTTATTATGATTTTTATAACTAAAAAAAAAGTTGAAACGAACCTGACGTGTAATTACTAGGTATATTAACATCGGTCAAGCTTTCCTAGCATATAATTTAGTCAATAATTACATACCCACGTAACCACGGCCATAATACAATGTATTATGACTCGCGTGCAATAACAGAATTTCAAATTCTTACATGTTCATATTACGTTACGTCAACACACATTTATGACATACTAGCGACCCGTGGTGTGATGTTATGATGGTAAGACCGCATCAAAATTCGTTGCGTAGTTTAAATTAGACATCTTAGATATAAAAATCTAGTGTCACGGTGTTTGTGGTCGCACTCCTCCGAAACGGCTTGTATGAGAATAGGTCGTAAAGAATATTTCACACCGCTAATTTTACGCGAACTAAGGTCGCGGGGCACAGGTAGTGACTATATGAAAAGCTATTTCAATTTATAATATGTATGAAATTTCCGTAAAAAGTTGCTAAGGAATTATTCTTCTTTAACGTGTGGTTTTTGCCTAAACTAGTGTCAGATTTTTATGCCACCCATAGGCCTCTGACTTGGCTTTACATGCCGTCAAGAAATATCTCTCAGGCATGCTGGTTTCCTCATGATGTTTTCCTTCACCGAAGCAAGTGATAATTATACAATGCGCACATGAATCCGAAAAATGAGAAGTGCGGCTAGGGTTCGTACTCGAGACCTATGACTAGGCAGTCCGACGGTCATACCACTAAGTTATCACTGCTGTAAGGAATTATTAAAACAACGCAAATACTGACGTGATATTTTTGCGTCTTTAATAGCGACATCTTTTTTTGTCAGACAATATTGCCTGTAACGTATTGTGTGTAACATTATTTTAGAATTCGTCGTAATCATATATACAGGGTGTAAACAGATCCTTCACGAATCCGTCAACTAACTATGCACTCCGTACATCAAACTAACTAACTTTACGCAAAAATTATTGCTGGGAAACGACTTTTTTTTGGGATGAAAAATCACGTTTTACGGTAGGACTCGATGGAACGCACTCAAAACATTGCGCTGATGGATGGATTGAAATTAAAAAGATGCATTTAAAAAAAAAATTGTGAAAAAGTTGGAACTTTGACAATATCTCCGTAACTAGAGGGTTCCCAGGTATGGTCTAGAACAAAAAACTGATCGCAAAGAGGAGAAAACAAGTGCCTTTTGGCTTCGTAAAGGGTCTATTTACACCCTTTATACGCGTCCTTATTTTAACCATAAATATACTGGCTTAAAACCCTTAAATATAGTATAATATGTACTTGTTAAAAGTAATTTACTTAAAACACCAATTTATTAACCATAAAGCTAAAAGATCAAGTTTCGTTATTTTTTCATGTTCGTAGCATGGAAAATCAACAAGTAATTTTCCCTTTCGCAAACCTCATTATAGAAAATATCGAATAACGTTACGACAAGCAAACAATATTATTATATCCACTTCATTAATAGACGTTATTAATTAATAATAATGACGTATCAAAGAAGCAGCGGTGGCCCAGGGGTGGAGACCCCGACTTACGAGTAGTAAGTCGTGGCTTCGAACCCAGCCAGGCGCATTACTTTGTGTAAGTTATTTCATCACCACTGCTCTCAAAACGGCGAAGGAAAACATCGCGAGGAAACCGGCATGTCCTAGAACCAAACATTCGAAGACATGTGACATCTACCAACCTGCACTGGGCCCGCGTGGTGGATTATAGCCCATTCCCTCTCATAGAGAGGAGGCCTGCGTCCCAGCAGTGGGAACATTAATAGGCTGATTATGCTATGCTTATGGTATCAAAGACAAAGGTACTGTAAAGTATAGTAGCGCTGCCCTGGGCGTCGGGGGTCACGTGGTGGCTTCCGACCACCGTAGGCGCTGGCCTGTGGACGGCGAGTTATGGGCTAGCTCGCCGTCCGGCCGTCTTATGACGACAGGCTGTGTCGACGGCGCGTTCGTGTTCCACGCGCGCCTCAAAGAGATGTCAGCAATCAAGTAGGGGTCCGCATGGGCCGACGCCTGCCAGGGCTGCGGGACTGTTCGAAAGAGATACCGTGGCCCTGGAACACAAAGGGCAGAGAAGGAACATGGATGGGTTTTAGTCAGTAAAAGTCTGACACTCCCCTCCGCTCCGCCCAGAGTGGGGGGGGTCATTTGATGATTTCCCATCCGGAAAAAAAAAAAAAAAAAAAAAAGTATAGTAGCGCTCAAAGCTACAATAAGGCAACTATAACGGGTGTAAAAACAACAGAAGTCGAAAGGCACTTCTTCCCGTCATTGCGATTTTATTTTTGTACTGAAGCTGGGGGCCTACCATGACTTCTTAAAACAGTAGTAATACCAGTGTGGGAAAGGGATGGCGCTAGTCAACCTGTATAGCTCTGTCTCTTTCCCACACTGGAATTACTCCTGTTTTAAGATGTCGTAGTAACCCCCCTGAGAACCTTCTACTTACTTTATTACAAGTTTTTTTTTTTTAAATTTCATATGTTATTACTTGACTCCATGCTCCCTGTACTATTCAATGTATCCAGCAGCACAGTGCTTTGAGTGCGTTACATTGAGCACTTTCCTAAACCATGATTTTCAAACTTATACCGTCACTTACGGAATATCTTCCGTGTTTGTTCATTATTTTGAGCTCCCGATATATGATAATATAGCTCCCAAAATAGTTAACAATCGCGGAAGATATCCCGTAAGTGACAGCATAAGTTTAGTTACAAACCGTGATAGCTTAAAACATGAGTATCAACACCAAAAAAGTCGTTTCCAATCAAAAATTTTTGCGCAGAGTTACATAGTTTGATGTACAGAGTGCTTGGTTGTCGGCTTTCTGATGGGTTCTTTTACACCCTGTATGCGAAGAACTTAAGCGACGCTTACCAGTGTAAATGGGTGACTAGTGATGATCATCCATAATATACCGGTTTCCCTCCTTACCTCGGAAAGCAGGTTCAGGCGTTGGTTGGTTGGCGCGGTCCTTTGGACGGCGAGTTATGGGCTAGGTCGCCGTCCGGCCGTCTTATGACAACAGGCCGTGTCGACGGCGCGTTCGTGTTCCACGTGCGTCTCAAAGAGATGTCAGCAAATAAGTAGGGGTCCGCATGGGCCGATGCCTGCCAGGGCTGCGGGACTGTTCGAAAGAGATACCGTGGCCCTGGAACACAAAGAGCAAAGAAGGAACATGGATGGGTTTTAGTCAGTACAAGTCTGACACTCCCTTCCGCTCCGCCCAGAGTGGGGGATATTGAAGATTTCCCATAAAAAAAAAAAAGACTAAGTCACGATAAGTGTTACCATTGATTGTCCTTTTCAGTAAATTTAGGTACTTTCTCATTTAGTGAATGACAAATAAAATAAATTACTAACTAGCTTTACTATTTAATAACTCGTATGATTCATGTATTTTGTTAAATAAATTTACCCCCCCACTCTGGGCGGAGCGGAAGGGAGTGTCAGACTTGTACTGACTAAAACCCATCCATGTTCCTTCTTTGCCCTTTGTGTTCCAGGGCCACGGTATCTCTTTCGAACAGTCCCGCAGCCTTGGCAGGCACCAGCCCTTGCGGACCCCTACATCGTGACTTAGTCTTAGGCCATCGTGGGAAGAGAATACCAGGCGAAGTATATTATTATACCATGGTTATAACAAGAATGATATCTTGTATCAAAGGCAAAGGTCGGTTAACGAAGCCAAAAGGCTGGATAAAGGTCATATTTCATTGTTTAGTTTCCAAAAATCCTTTGTCACCATTTTCAAGGTTTTTCAGATCAAAAATAACTCATGCCTTCTATAAAAAAAACCGGCCAAGTGCGAGTTGGACTCACGTACTGAGGTCACCGTATAAACTTGTAGGTATTTTGTTATTAAACTACGTAGGTTTACATTTTTTTCCTTTACACGTGCTGTAAGACATTGCCTCCTGCCAAATTTCATGATTCTAGGTCAACGGGATGTATAGGTTATACCCTATAGGTTTTGATTCCCTGAAATCGCAAAATATGCAACGTATACGGTCATATCTTTTGATCGCGTTGACTTACTAGTTTAATTTTTTCACTGCTCCATGGGGTAGTAGGCTGCGGGACGTGAGAGGGAACGACCTTCACATCCAAGCCGCCACGGGGTCGCCCCGTCGGGGTCCACGTGGTGGCTCCCGGCCACCGTAGGCACGGGCCTATGGACGGTGGTATGCACGGTGATTATCGGGCTATCTCGCCGTCCATCCGTCTTATGACGACATGCCGTGTCGACGGCGTGTTCGTGTTCCACGCGCGCCTCAAAGATATGTCAGCACACAGAAAGGGGCCGATGCCTGCCGGGGCTACGGGACTGTTTAAAAGAGATACCGCGTCCCAGGAACACAAAGGGCAAAGAAGGAACATGGATGGGTTTTAGTCAGTACAAGTCTGACACTTCCTTCCACTCCGCCGAGAGCGGGAGGGAGGCATTTGATGATTTCCCATAAAAAAAAACAAAGAAAAGGTGTAGTCGACTTGATTATTTGATATTAATATCAGCTTGATACCTCTAAGCGTTCTGACAGAGTCTAGACAGACGAACAGACAGACGGACAACAAAGTGATCCTATAAGAGTTCAGTCTTTGCCGACTGAGGTACGCAACCCTAAAAATTACACAATGAAAAAACTTCAGATATAAAAATTGCTATAAACCTCTTTTTATTTTCAGTACGAAGAATATTACATGTTTGTGAAAAACCTTTTTTTTTTCTTTTTACATTTCTGTGGGCTAGACTGGAATATTTTTTATTTAGTACCTAGAATTGTGTTTAATCTGTCTGAGAGTAATTTAAAGGCATGTTAACCAAATAAAATGGTGGATTTTTTTTTCTAAATATTTATTTTGGTTACTCGCATATTATTTTCTGGCGAATAAGCTTGATCATAATCACCACCTGCCTAGCTTTTGATGTGAAACATCTATAGGCATCTATACATAAAACTGACTCCAATGCCGTGACGGGAAATGGCATAACGCTGGCATGTCGTGATGCCCCCTCGACTCCCTTGTAAAATCAACCTTTTCCCATTGAAATGAAGTTTGCTTTTGGATCGATTGTCTATTTATTATCGATTGATCTATTATCAAAATGGGTGTCATCATGGTTTTCGGGGTCGCTGATAAGGAAAATGAAAATCCAAGATGGCGCCGAGGAAAGATTTTGGTTTTTAACGGAACTCTATTATTTATATTTTTTTTGTTATCGCTTTCGTTATAGGTGTTTATTAATTTCTAGCTGTTGCCCGCGACCTTCGTTTACGTGGAATTATTATAAAAATATTATTTCCCTTTTTAAATCGGTTTTTGATAACAATTTCAAGGGTTTTAATTTTTTTTCCACGGAACCCTAATTATTTTTCTAAAATAAAAGTAGCCTATGTTAGACCTTATAACATCGCTACCTGTCAGTATAAGTCCCGTCACAATCGGTCCAGCCGTTTCGAAGATTACCCGGAACAAACAGACAGACAGACAGACACAAATTGAAATAAATGTGTTTTTGTTATAAGTGCCGTATATATTTTCATTTGCATTCAGTAAAAAGCTGTTATTTTGAAATTACAACCAGACACTTCAATTTTATTTATTTGTGAAGATGAATTTCTAATATTAATATGGCTGTTTTACATCTGCCGGGAGTCCAGTGACGGCCAACTTTATTCAACTATGCTCATGTCGGCTTCCAGTCTAATCGGATGCAGTTGAATACCAGTATTATACATGGAAAGACTGCCTATCTGACCTCCACAACCCAGTTAATGAATTACACGATACCCTCGGCAATGCTGGTTGTCAGATTTTCAGGCTGGCATGCTACCCGTAACGACTGCTGAAGATCTACAAGTGAGCGCTAAGACCAACGGCTTTACGTGCTTTTTCACCCATCCATGGGTTAACCTTGACAACTGTTACTTAACCGACCCCTGCAGCTGTTATTAAACCCCTTTTTTCAGTAAATTGGTATAATAATCAAAAACGTCAAATAAGGTTTTAATTAAACAAAATACGAATATCATTACTATTTCTCTCCGATAAAACTATTTAAAAGAGGAAACAACAAAAGCATTCCTCAGTCAAATGAAATTTTAATTCTGTTCAGGAAAAATACTGTAGTGAAAACGAAGCCAATCGAGCTTAGCGTAATGTGAACTGTATTGTTACCGGCATGGAGCTCATTTTTAATTGTATCGTAATAATAGAAGATATTATGTCTTGATATAGCATAGTAGTATTTTTTTTATAAAAAAACGGGCATTGATTGCCACGCTTGCTGTTTTCAATTTCAGTTCAGCCGTTCTATAAACTTCACTAGTTCACCTCACTCAAGTGAGCGCACACAATTCGAAAGCGAACTCATTTGTTTTTAAAATAAATCATGGCGGATTCACAACGAGACACCGTTCGAATTTCGAACGTTTTGTTTAGGAAACATTGCTTGAACTAATCGCATCCATTTTGTTTTTCGTTTTAATAATTACTTTTTGAAGCATGACTTTATTTATCGTGTGGTTAGTGCCTAACCTTACGCAACAATACCCACAAGAAACAAGCACATTATTGAAAGTAGGCGGGGCCCATTTGAATATAAAATTATTAAATTATGGAATGGGTCAGGTCCTGCTTGCTTCCAAATGTGCTTGATTTTCGCTTTTCAGTCGGGCTTTTTAGTTTTTTTAAATTAGTTTTTTTTTTTTATATTCATCTTTCAGTTTAATAATGTAAATGATTTCACAGACCATTTGACTTATTGATTTTTTCACTTTTTAATGATTTAATTTTGAATAACCAACTTTAAATCGTTTTAAATCCTGAATGGTCATTCGAAATATGAAAAATGATATGTGAAATCTACATAAATCTAGATGATTTTCAAATACCTATTCAACGATACCCCACTTAACATAGTTCGTCGACTTTTTTTTTTCACAAAATGGCGTCTCGTTGTCGCCATATTGAATTTTGATTACTGTCATGTCTTTAGTGACACTCACAAGATTAAGAAAAATCAATTGACGTAAGAATCATTAAAATAGGCTCACGCTGTTGGTCTCTAGAGCACCACAAAAGAACAAACATACATACAACATGTAACATAATTAACGCACACCCTCAGACACCCCAATTAGTATATTATGTTATTATCATAATAACTGATCACTGAATTGTTGTAACATTTTAAATATCCCGTCTTCTAGTTATAATAATTTTAGTGACCATGAAAGTTTAAAATCCTATATGAGCATTGATTATTGATTGATTTAGTTATACTAATTCCGGAAGAATGTTGTGGTCACAGTACAAATCCACGAACGCAGACAGTCGCTCACGTAGGTATGAGGGTCTTGTTAGCCTAGTAGGTATTCGCTCGCGTTCGAAACGAGTTAACGAGTTTTTACTGTAATTTACGTAGTTATAATTATTTTTGGGGAAAAAAAAATACCTATAATAAAAATTATAGAAATCGATTCAGTAAACGATTCTGAACAAACTAATTTTAGGATGTGCGTTAATTATGTTACATGTTGTATACAAATAAATAAAATTAGAGTGTCTGTTTGTAATTTCAAAATAACAGCTTTTTAAGAAAATATAGACATATATTCCAAAAACTCATTTTTTAAATTTTTGTACGTCTGTCTGTTTGTTTGTTCCGGCTAATCTCCAATACAGCTGGACCGATTTTGACAGGACTTTTACTGGCAGACAGCAGACAACTTTTCCCAACTATGTTGGGGTCGGCTTCCAGTCTGACCAGATACAGTCTGAGGAGCTACTTTCCATGTATACAGGCTAATACTCACATTACCGTCCTTTGCGTTGCGCAGTCGGACTTAAAAACAAATTATACGCGCGCTTTTGGCTTGACCCAAGCCGGCTGTGAAATCATGATAGTATACATAAGTCACTGTTTTCGAAACAGAAATTAAGCAACATAAAGGAACATCCCTTTGAAAATATTATGTTTTGCAAATTGTATGGAATATCTACCGCAAAGTAAATATGGTAATGATGGAATTTGCATGAGAATCAGTCAAATTTTCTTCAAGTTTCACGTACGAACTTTGAGGAAATGCGTTTTATTGCGTGTTCATAAAAAAATTTATTCTACTAGCTTTTGCCCGTGACTTGGCTTGCGTTAATTTAGAATTTGACAATCAATTCGGGTTGTACTCTGCTTGTTATAATATATTTCAATCATGAATCGAAAGACAGCTATCTATTATCATAAGAACGTCATTGTTGTTTTCCTCGGGAACAGTACTTTTTTTCGGGATGAAAGGTACCCTATTTCCGTTTCTGTACACCTGACAACGCAAAATTTAATGATTGCTTTAGTGTTTTAGGCGTGAAAAGGTAACAAACAAACTTACTTTCGCATTTATAATATTAGTTCGGATAAGTGTGTCTTCTGAATGTACTGGAACGTCTTTAAATCGATTCCTACGTAAAGCCATCAATTTTTTTTTTTTTGTAACTAGCGACCCGCCCCGGCTTCGCACGGGTGCAACTCACACTACGTGTTTTATACCTTCATTTCATTTTATTTCATTTATTTTGCATTCCATATTGTAAAAAAGATGTTACAAAGGGCTTAAAGCTAGGTACATAAATATGGACCCTGTAAGGGCACAGCAAGGTAGGAGAGAGCTAGAGACCTTGTCTTGACAATAACGAACGCAATAAAAAAAAAACGAATCGGTAATTGACTTTTGACACTTTTGACACCGACGCTTTAATGGTTACCATGGAGAATTTTCATCGGTATTTTTACCCGACTGCCAAGGAAGGATTATGTTTTTCGCGGGAATCTTGTAAGTTTCTGTGTAAATTTCTTTATTACCTCGTATGTTCCAAATGGCTGGTTAGATTTCGACGAAACGGTATCATTACATTCGTCTCAAAAACCCAAGTGTTCAAATGAGTAATTAAAAAAAAAATGGCGGATTTTTGGCGCTAAATTGTAAGTCGTAATTTTTTTTTTTTTTTCAACCAAACCTGTCGAGTAGGGTCTCAAAATGAAGGAAATTAAAAGGAGATTACAAATATAAATATCTGCTCTTTTGTACATTTTGACCATGTAGATATTACTTATATCAGTTTTGTAGGAAACAGTTGTTGTTCCTTCCATCTTGTATACGTAATTACGTAGATAGATTCCTCTACCAACTATCATAACAGATTCTTATTTTACATCTTTGGGTCCTCAGTCCCATTGTCTAGATAGCTAAACACGTCAGCTTTCAGTGTCATCGATAATGGAAACCTTTAAAATGAATAGAATTCACAAAAGTTTCCAAAAACCTTATGTCAATTCTGCAGCACGCGTAGCATGACCACCGTTACAAAAGCGTCGACGGAAGAATCGACAAAATGACAGATCGAAGAAATCTGTCATTTTGTCGATTTTTCCATCGACAAAAACCGTTTCTACGGTGGTCATGCTGCGCGTGCAGAAGCACAAAATGCTTTGAAATCGATTTCCATTTGTGTTGGCTTCCAGGTTAGCGTACGGTACAACTCCGGCCCTATTTAATGGCAACAGAACTGGCTTTATTATAGCTGTATAATACACGTAATACACATCTGGCAACACTGAAATACGCAACGTAACGAGGTAAACAATACATTCATTGTTCCTTACAAATGCTGGGACTCAACGTCTTGGATTTTCCTTCAAAACGTGTCGGATTAAAACTTCAGTCTTAATCCCTTCCGGGGTAAGCAGAACTCTTTAGTGAGGTGTTAATAAAGGAAGAGATTATGTAGATAATATTACTTTTGTTATCTTGTTTTGGCTGCGGTTTTGCTTGCGAGAGATTTTCTTAAATTCCCCTTGAAATATAAGGTAGCTATTTTGATGTGGATACTAATATTCGGCAATTTTTTATTAAAGGGTCTATTGAATCTGACTTTTTTTATGTGTTAACGAAAATAGAAAAGTCAAAAATGTATTGGACTGACATAAGATATCGAAAAGTATTGGATTGACATAAGATATCGAAAAGTATTCGATTGACATAAGATAACGAAAATATTTGTTATGCGTTGTATGTTTATATATTTTTTTGTCATTTTGTATGCACGTCATGGCCCTGCGACAAATAAGTATTTTTTCTTTCTTTTCTATCGACTTCTGTCTATTCCTTTAAGGAAAATACAAGTCGTAAGTCATAAGTAAGTAAGTCATAAGTAATTTATTTCTGGACAATATACATTGTTTTGAAATTTTGTAAACATATTTAAAAAAAAAACAGTACATTAAAACATTACAATTGAAAAACATGTCAAAGAAATACAAATTCTAAACAAAAATGATCCACCATCGATTTAAAAAAAAAAATTAAAAAAAGAAAAAAAACATTTTTTTTTTTAAATAAAAATAAATTGTGTTAAAAAGATAAATATTATGTCATTTAATTTTCTGTAAATAATCAATTAAAAATGGAATATCAAATCAAATTAAAACAAATTGTTATAAAAAGGTCAGTAATAATAACCGCGAAGTTTTGTTAACAGCAGTTATCCTCGTTGTATTTTCTTCTTCCTTAATGAAGAAACTCGTCTAAAGTTTATATAACAGCCTGTCACGGTAAAAAAATATACAAAGTTTGTTATATTAAAATTAGTGACAATTCCACCTTCGAAGAATTTAATTTATTATGGGAAAGCAAAACTTTTTAATTAATTTATGAACTCCGTGTCACGGAGCAGAGAATTTATAATTGTGTTGGCTTGTGAAACACGCGAATATTTTTTTTTGTATCCGACGTCACGCCTGTATTCCCTCGAGGGGTAAGCAGACGTGTTTAGCACACCTACATTTTGCCGGTTATTAGGTCTTATGTAATATAGGGCGAGTCTATTGCCACTAGCTTTATGATTAGTCATGTTCCCACAGCTGAGCATTGCTGGCCCAATGGAAATAGCCAGGACTTTTTAGGTCGTTTACCAAACGATCTAGAAGTTTCCTCTGAGTAAATATTTTCATCATCAGAGCTATCAGACAGTAAAAGACAAAGAGGAAACCAGCATCCAACCATCGAAGACAAATGTGACATTCCACTAAGCCGCATTGCTCGCCCGTAGAGGATTATAGCCCACTCCCTCTCTCTGTCCCAGCAGTGGGACTATTACACAGTGACGTTTTAGTCGTCTTACAAAGGTGGTCTACTCAATGTACCCGACATAATAGGTACAAAGAAAAATAAATACCTAATACATTAGAATAAAATTATATAACATCCTGTTAATGATTTTTACGTGTGAAACGGGAGAACATACCTACCCAGGGGCTGCAGTCTCGTCATAGATAGCGACAAAAATCGGTCGTTAAGTCATAACGATGTCAAATTTTTATTTTCTTTAATAGATTTTCAACTTTATTTCGAAACCTTAAGGTTGAAAATCTATTAAAGAAATTTGACATCGTTATGACTTAACGACCGATTTTTGTCGCTATCTATATCGAGACTGCAGCCCCAGCTCTCGAGTCCAGTAGATCATCGCTCGCAACAGAATAATATTAATTGTTTATTTTCAAATTATTAAAATCTCATAAATACCTATTTTTCTTTTATGAGAGTTTAGTTTTTTTTTTTTTTTTTTTTTTTTTTTTTTTTTTTAGTATTCATTGGATACATGAACTGGGCTGCCATTGTAAGACGACTAAAAATTCACGGTGTATAGTCTGGTTACGTTATATGACAAGACTTCTTCTAAATTAAGATGACAATATTATGCAAAAAATGCTGCCTACGATACTTACAAGCAAAACCTTTTTTTTTATATATTTTTGTCTGTCTGTTTGTACCGGTGAATATCCGAAACGGCTGGACCGATTTTGACGGGACTTTTACTGGCAGATAGCTGATATTATAAGCAGTAACTTGTAACCTTGCAAAAATATTAAAACCATAGAAATTGTTAAGAAAATCCGATTCAAATAGGGAAGTAATATTTTTAAAATAACTTCACGCCGACCAAAGTCGCGGGCAACAGCTAGTTTAAAATAAAATAAATAATTTAGTTTATTTTTGTCCTAAGGTTAAAACCACTTTTCATTAACCAAGTTTATTCGCCAACCTATTATAGGAAAACCATTACTCTTCTTCATCAGCAGTTGGGTAAAAATAAAAAAGTATTTTCGTTTTAGTTCGATTCCCCGGTAGAACATTTTCAGCGTACGTTTTTATGTAACACTATTAGGTATAATAAAATCCTTTTCGATAAATAGGTTAAGGCTTACCTCAGGGTATGATTTGAGGTTCAGTAGATCAGTACTTACTTTTATTAGGTGTAGTTAAGTTTCAGTTAATCCTCTAAAGGTTTTAGGAAAAACAGTTTTACTGTTTTTTTTTACTGTTTACTATTTTGTCATTCTTTGGTTTATCTTATACTAGCTTTTGCCCGCGGCTTGGTCCGCGTGGATTTCGAAAAATATCCATCAGGAACGTAGGTACTACCGGGATTAAAAAGAAACCTATAGGTTAATCCAGCATCCCCTTTTTAACCCATCGGGGGTAGAATTATCACAAACGCTGAGACATGTGTAAATTAATTTTCAATCGTCAGCCTGAACACAAAATTTGAAGATCCTAACTTCAAAACTGACGGACTTTCATATAAATTTCCATCCCCTATTTTACCCCTTTAGGGGTGGAATTCCCAAAATCCTTTCTTAGTGGATACTTACTCTTCACAAAGAACATACCCTCCAAGTTTCATGTCTCTAGGACCAGCGGTTTGGGCTGTGTGTTGATATATCACCCAGTCAGTCAGTTTACCATTTTTTATTTTATATTTTTGTTTTTATTATCAATTAACTAAATCTAAATTAACTTATGCAACATCATTCCAATCTGTATTTGGGTAAGGGTGTAGTTAGCTGCGGTACAGTTTATACTTTAGCAGCGCAACCATCGTTTTACTTACTGTTGATACGTATTGTTTTTTGTTCCGAAATAAACTGTTATTATTTAGTTTATATCTTTCATTAATTTGATGATGAAACTGTATATCTTTTTTTTTATGAAATAGGTACAACAAACAGCTAAATTATGTGATATAACAACATGATAACATAAATAATAATGTAGCCCACAGCGCTGTTCACAGATTACTATTAATGACTAAACTTTAAATTGCTAAGAGATAAGCTGTTCATACATGACAGTTAACATACATTCGTTATAGGGTCTAACATAGGTTACTTTTATTGCATAAAAATAATTAGGATCCGTGCAAATAAGTTAAAACCCTTGAAATTGAGAACGAAATTCTATTCAAAAAGGAAGTAATCAATTTTTTTTTAATAATTTCATTCGAACGAAGCTCGCGAGCAACAGCTAGAATTTAATAAATTTAAATATTAGGTCTTTACCTATGAAATTGGAGATTTGTATGAAAATTTTAAAAACAAAAATTTTTGTATTTTTTTTTTACTTTAGCTCATCTAGCTTTTTTATCTTTTCGATTTGATGTAAGTGCTTCAATGTCGTTTTGACACTAACTCCAAGGCCCGCAGCAAGCTCAGCCGTAAATTGAGTTGAATCCGTTTCCACTACCGCCTTAAATTCGTCATTGTCAACAATGGTTACCGGCCGACCGCAAGGCTCATTCTTCAACTCAAAATTTCCAGATTTAAAACGATTGAACCAATAATGGACCGTGTTTATGCAAGCAGTGTTAGGCCCGTACACGTCGTTAATGTTTCGTGTTGTTTGCGCAGCGGTATGTCCACATAGGAACTCATATTCGAAAATTGTACGAATTTTCAGTTTATCCATGGCGCCAAAAACTACCACAATTTCACAAAAACAAAAAACTATCTAAAAACAAATGATTGAATTTGAAATTAAAAGAATACGGCTTTCGAATAAAATTTCTTTGAATTTCGAATTGCGCGCCAATCCACAGATAATTAAATCTGAAAATGCTGGTTATTAAATCTCCAATTACATTTATAACCATTTTACCTATTAATAAGCAACAAACCCTCTTTACAAAATTGCATATTTACACGAAAAAAAAAAACGAAATTCCCTTAGGAATAGAAAGACGTATCTGAGATAAGAAAATACCGTGTTACAAAAAGTCTGCAATCCGTTAATACCGATACTTTATCGAGTATCGGGAAAATATTTGACGAGACTTGTCTTGAAGAGAATTATGATATTTTGTTGTAGTTTGGGAAAATTCGGCAGTTTTAGTGAGACAGACGGGACCAACGGCTTAACGTGCTTTTTGAGAAATACAGGCTGTAAACAGATCCTTCACGAAGCCGTCAACCAAGCATTCTGTACATCAAACTATGTAACTTTACGCAAAAAATATTGCTGGGAAACGACTTTTCTTTTGGGGTGAAAAATCACGTTTTATGGTAGGACTCGATGGAAAGCACTCAAAGCATTGTGCTGATGGATGAATTAAATAGAACGGGGGTCGTGGAGGTGTGTAAAGTAAAAATCTTACATTAAAAACATGTGTTTAAATAAAAAACTTGTGAAAAAGTTGGAACTTTGATCCTTAATATCTCCGTAACTAGAAGGTTCCCAGTTGTGGTCTAGAAGAAAAAACTCATCGCAATAAACGGGAGAACAAGTGCCTTTCGGCTTCGTTAAGGGTCTTGTTACACCCTTAATTTCTTTAATAGTAGCATTATTTCCAGGCATTAAAATATTCCCCAATGATTTGAGTGTAAATGTTGCGGTTTTCTAAATGAAGCCTCTATCCCCGAAACGTAAATTAACGCTAATTTTAGAGTTGTGGTACAACACAAATCAAAATTCGGTTATTCGATTATATGTTATCTATTTCGTTTTGGGGTATTCCTCGAAGCGCAACCATTAGTTGCGCTCACAAATTCAAATATAAAATAGTATATATTTTCTTTCTCTCTGAGGAGCTCGTGGCTAAATAATAACAGCCGCTCGGGTCGATCTTTAGCTTGAGCCGTGCTTACCTAGGTTGGTCTGTGGATGCGTGACCGCCCATTACATACTGAGTTTCGTCCGTGCCTCGGAAAGCATGTTAAGCCGTTGGTCCCGGGTGTCATTTGTAGATCTTTGACAGTCGTTATATAGTCAGTGGCCCAAAGTCTGACAAGTGTCAACCAGTCTTACCAAGGGGTATCGTATTGGGCCTGTGGACGGCGAGTTATGGGCTAGCTCGCCGTCCGGCCGTCTTATGACGACAGGCCGTGTCGACGGCGCGTTCGTGTTCCACGCGCGCCTCAAAGAGATGTCAGCAACCGAGTAGGGGTCCGCATGGGCCGATGCCTGCCAGAGCTGCGGGACTGTTCGAAAGAGACACCGTGGCCCTGGAACACAAAGGGCAAAGAAGGAACATGGATGGGTTTTAGTCAGTACAAGTCTGACACTCCCTTCCGCTCCGCCCAGAGTGGGGGGGGTCATTTGATGATTTCCCATCCAAAAAAAAAAAAAAAAAAAAAAAAAAAAAAAAAAAAAAAAAAAAAAAAAAAAAAAAAAAAAAGGGGTATCGTATTACCCTGTACTAACTGGGTTGTGGAGGTCAGATAGGCAGTCACTCCATGTAAAATACTGGTATTCAGCTGCATCCGGTTAGACTGGAAGCCGACCCCAACATAGTTGGGAAAAGGCTAGGCAGATGATGATATGTTTACTCCTCAAAGCGCAACCATGATTATACAAAAATTCATGAATACATCATACTCCTCTCTATTTTTCATCATGGTTGCGCTTTGAGGAATAAACATATTATAATATTTTTAATTTGAATTTGTGAGCGCAACTAATGCTTGCGCTTCGTGGAATAATTTAGTTGCGCTTAGTTGGTTGTGCTTAAAAATAGTTGCGCTTTGAGGAATACCACAATAACGTAGCAAGGTGTGTAAAGAAAGGTTTTCAGGGAGCTATGTTTTAGTATCTTCTTCTTCTTCAACAGCCACTCAGATCAATCTTCAGGTTAAGTCGCGCTTGCCTAGGTTGTTCCGTGGATGGGTGATCACCCAGTACATACAGAGTTTCCTTCGTGCCTCGGAAAGCACGTTAAGCCGTTGGTCCCGGCTGTCATTTATACATCCTTGACAGTCGTTACAGGTAGCCATTGGTCATAAAAAGTTTGACAACCAGTCTTATTAAGAGGTATCGTATTACCCAGTACTAACTGGGTTGTGGTGGATGGATATTTAATGTTGAAGTTGACTGACTACTAACGACCGTCAAAGATCTACAAATGACAGCCGGGATCCACGGATTAACGTGCTTTCCGAGGCACGGAGGAAACTCGGTATGTAATGGGTGGTCACCCATCCACAGACCAACCTAGGTAAGCACGGCTTAACCTGGACATCGACCCGAGCGGCTGTTGTTATTTAGCCACGAGCTCCAGCACTACATACGTACACTTAACTAGTTCGTACCTACCTCTGTTGACCGCATAACCACCAACCTTCGAATTTAGGCTTGCGGTTGTGGTAGACACTGCTCTATATTTCATTGAACGATCTACTAGTACATTATGAGTAGTGCTATTCTGTAAAGTTCACTAGTTCACCTCACTCAAGCGAGCGCACACAATTCGAAAGCGAACTCATTTGTTTTTAAAGTAAAAAATGATTGCATTATATACTTTTTGAAAATTAATGACTGGCTGTTTTTCCGCGACCTTCATCCGCGTGTGATTATTATAAAAATATTACTTCGGTTTTTTTTCGGTTTGAATCGGATCCCCCACTGGTGGGATTAGCGGAATGGATTAAAACTATTTAAAAATTGTTCCCGTTGACCGCACCATGTCCCCACTGGTGGTGTCAACGGGAACAAAATTGCAGACTTCCTTTTGTACCACCGCAGCAGTGGTGCAGACAGTGGGGCCAGCAGGAACAAAATTACAGATTTCCCGTTGACCCCAGCAGTGGGACCATGCCAGCGGAGCCAACGGGAATAGACCTCCTGATTGTGTCAGGGCGAATGTATCCTGCTATTTTGGTCCACAGTATGTCCACAGTATATATGCAGACATGTCCTGCCCAGTTCCATTAGAGTTGGGCAGCCTTTTGAGCCACAGCTATATTTGTTCCGGAGACAGTATTGTCATTCGAATTCTATCGATATACTCGATATCATAAATTAGAATCACAAACAATCAATCTGGTTGAATTATCAAAATGAGTAATATTGGGAATGCAAATTAAGCCATCACCCAGAAGGTCTCACGATTATTATAAAGCTTAACAATTGGCATTATTAATCAATTAGGATCACAATAGTTTTCAATTTATATTCATTGCTCAACAAGAGCTGTAATCCATTTGATATTTCATGCAAACACAATGGTTGTGATGTTCAATATTGTATTCCAATCTGTATTCGAATACAACAAGGAGCAAAAACATAACATTTTAGTGTCGAAATAAGATTTTAAACTGTCATGGTCACTAATATTATTATAACTAGAAGACGGGATATTTACCATGTTTATTGTTTTCTTTGAGTTCCCGATATTTCGGCGCTGTTGCAAGCACCATGATCACGGATAAACTAAAGTTATTGCGGGTGGGTGTTTATGAGCAGACAAATCGGTCTACCCTCTTTCTTGTTCGTTTTTTTTTTTTTTTTTTAAGTTTAGTTCCCGAAATATCGGGAACTCAAAGAAAACAAAAAACATGGTAAATATCCCGTCTTCTAGTTATAATTATTTAAGTGTCGGATACATAATAAATAGTAACATAACCAACCACTGTCAAAGTGAATAAGAAATTTATTCACAAAAACTATTGAATTTCTTAATATTTTAAATTAGAATAAAATCCGATTTCTTAAATTAATATTTAAATTTTCCGTGCTTCGGAAAGCACGTTAGGCCGTTGGTCCCGTCTGTCATTTGTAGATCTTTGACAGTCGTTACAGGTAGTCAGTGGCCCGAAAGTCTGACAACCAGTCTTACCAAGGGGTATCGTATTACCCAGTACTGACTGGGTTGTTGAGGTCAGTCGCTCCATGGAAAATAAAGGTATTCAGCTGCATCCGGTTTGACTGGAAGACGACCCCAACATAGTTTGTAAGAGGCTAGGCAGATGATGAACATCCGATTTCTTAAATTTTTTATTAGATGAGTTAAAACATCGTGAGTAAACCGTCATGACCTAGAACCAAAAATTCGATGACATTTGAAACATTTACGTACCAAAGTAGAGAATAAAAGTAGCAAGAAAATTTTTATTTCTCTTAAAAACAATTACTTGGGTACTTAATTTCGAGTAACATAACTTGCTTATAAAAATAATAAACAATTAAATTCGAATCCGATCAACACCACAAAGTCATTTCAAGCGATTACAAAACAAGTGCCGAAAAATCCTTACTCCCTCCTAAATATTTAATGACACCAGTAGGCAGTTTTAAAAGGTTTTCACTGTATGCTTTATCAATTATTCAACGGCTACAGGATGTAGGAATAAACGGCCCGTATCAGATGTTTTCCGACATTTATTTATTACTTTTCACCCCACCCTGTCGTTTTGATTACGTTGTTAATTCGTCACTACATAGAAAAAAGGACGCGTGCTGTATATCTGTAGATGTGTTTACATTTATGTTTTTGTGGGTAGAAAGAGATTTTATTGAGATTTGCTTAGGGTTAGTGAAAAGCTTAAATAAAAACATTAAAATCAATAGTAATTTATTCAAAAGAGCGTAGTTATGTAAAATTGTACCAACCCACATTAAACATTCTCTCATTTTGTGAAGATATCGTTGTGATTTTAAGCTTCTTTATTGTTTTTATTTTTCATAAGTTTATGATTTAAGTGCGTCTGATTTTACGGGATAGTAATGTACTACGTTTAATATGTTGGATTGGTATCTCTTATTTAACAGAATTAATAAAAGATTGTGTGTTGGCTCAATTTCGACGACACGGTTGGCGCACCGAAAAAATATTTGTATGGCCTGCAGGTAGTTGTTCCGGGTCTGGCTGTTTGTGTATGTAAGTTTAAATGTTTGTAAACGCACACAGGAGAAATTCCTAGTGAGGGGGGACGTTTTTTTTTTTAAACAAAAAAAAATATAAATAAATTGCCCAAACTATTTTCAAATTGCTTGTTGGTCTAGTGGCCGCAAGCGCGACTGCTGAGCACGGGGTCTCGGGTTCCATTCCCAGGTCGGGCAAAAGTTTTATTGGGGTTTTCCATCACGAATTTCTCAGTAGCAGCCTCGGAGTCTGGATTTGTGCCCGATCGATGACAATAGACTCGCCCCCTATGACATAGGACTTAAACATAACTGGTGAGATGTCGGTACTATTAGGGTACACCTCTGTCTTACCCTTCGGGGATTACAGGCGTGATGTTATGTTATATATTATTTCGAAATTAGTTTCTTAGTATTTAACTTTAAAAATTACAACGACAGTCTCCCAAAACGCTTACTCTTCACCATTTTCTAAAATCGTCATAGTCTCTGAACATCGTTTTGAAATTCGAACGCTGTCTCGTTGTGAATCCGCGATGATTTACTTTTAAAAACAAATGAGTTCGCTTTCGAATTGTGTGCGCTCACATGAGTGAGGTGAACTAGTGAACTTTACAGAATTACACTCCATTTTAGTCCTTAAAAACCGTGATGTACCTACAAAAAATTAAAGATTATTTAATAGATTCTTGTTACCCACTTGAAGAGGTCGTGACAGATTATATTATTATAGAGTGTCTCATAAGATTACGTTAGCTAACCACCTTATAAATGAAATCGTCTAGCGGAGCGTGGGTGACATTAATGTTACCTGACGGAACGGTGACGCACATTAATGTTTGAGTAAGCTTGCGACGAGCAACGCGTGTGTGTCACTCGCTTCTTTAGCGTGAGTACCGTCGCGTCGCGGTGATTCGTGGCACGCTCTTAACATTTTTTTTCTTTTGTTTTCTTCACCTTCCTTAGGGACATTGCGTCTTAATAATTTTATTAGTGTAGGTACATAAATATATCATAAACTTGATTATTTTTGCACGCGGTCTGACTTGATTCTCTCGGGTCAGTTTTCAGAAATATTAAGTGAAACTAATTTTTAACGAAACTTTTAACGAAGATTTTGAGAGCTGTGAGCAGGGTGCGATGGTCTAATTGGTTAAGACGTCCGGTGTACTGAATCGGAAGGTCGCAGGTTCAAATCCTGCTCGCACTCGAATTTTTCTTTCCATATCAAAACCGCTATAGTGTTAGTTCTTACATCTACCAAAAAACATAAACAAAACAATTATACGCCACAGCCACTGTGCCAGCCATCGCTTGTGCCTACACATGCCTTATTGATTTATACTCGATTGATGAGTGGCGGCAAATAAAAAAAAAAATTGCTAAAAGTAAGCAAGGCAGGCTTCATACTAAAATATTCAAACCACTTTAAATGCTCTCAACGTACACCTAATATTTTTGACGTTCCAAAATAATAAAGTTGCCAATTAAAGTTTATTCACGAGAAGACAAAAGTTAGTGCAAATGTACGGTTCTTTTACAGTGTGTTTAGCTCTGACAGTAGTAATAAAGCAAGTAAAGACCACTGTCATTTTGACAGACGTGTAAGTGCAACTCAACAGCAACCTTATCACAATGATTATTAAGTTCACTTTAGTTTTCAAAGCAATGCAAAATGAGAGGTAAAAGGATTTTACCTACAGATGTATTCATTTTTTGTCTACCGCCATTTTGGAGCCAATTTGTATGCGAAAGGTGGAGCAAATTCATGTAAGCACGTATGGTTGTTTTTGTGAACATTCTGCCTGCAGAATTCGGTGGCAAAGTGATTAAACCTGGATTCGTTTAAAATAAATAAATACATACTCGTACATATAGGGTGACTGGTAATTAGTGACCGATACTTATACACGTGATTGTACTCATGATAACAAACAACTTTCCAAAAGAAACATTTTTTTTATACTCATTCATTTTTATCACAATAACACCACAGCCGTATGAAATTCGCGCGCGCGCGCCTTTGACCTATCAGCTGTTAGCCACCCGTTCTGTCTCATTACTATCGTACCGTGCAACAGTGGGTAGACAAAGCACCCGTGCGGCTCGCGAGCCCGCTCCCTTAGCGGCGCCCGCGCCACAAGCCACCCGCGACAAAAGTATAAGTATGTGTATAAAAAAAAATGTTTCTTTGGGAAAGTTGTTTGTTATCATGAGTACAATCACGTATTTGTATCGGTCACTTTTTACCAGACACCCTGTATATATATAGGACCATAGAGGGAGGATGAAAATACGTGAGTTTAAAATGGTCGTTTAATATTTCTTATTGATAGACACGTTCGTAGTAAACTAAAAACTTCCTCTGCATAAACACACTATATTTAAATCAAAACTTCTACCTACATAGTCGAAAGCGTTCGCTTTACAAGAGCAGCAAAACTTTCCGCTGAAACAACTAGAAACATACTATGTAAACAAAAACTAAACAAATAAAACGTATAATTTGAAAACAGCTGCACAAAGAAAGAAAGAAAGAAAAAGTATTTATTTGTCGCAGGGACATGACGTCTATCATAAAAAATTACAAAAGAAATAAACAATAAAATATAAATTCAACAGGATGGAACAAAAAAAGAAAAACGTTTACAGCTTGCACGTCGTGACTGCGACAAGCAGGTTACCACTCAGCATGATGCTGTGCTATGGGGAGCCCACAGCACAGCGCTGGTTTTCAGTGGTCACCCGTGAAAAAACGTACGGAAGCCAGAGCACTGACAAGACAGAAATATCACTAACAAACGAATACGATGTTTGAAACAGATTTCAGTTGAATCTAGGTACCACATGGTGTCGGACGTGAAGAATAGCACCATCCCATATCTTCCCGTGGGTGTTGTAAGAGGCGACTAAGGGACTTACCAAAGAATGGGCAGCAGCGTTCTCTGTGCTTTTGTAACAGCTGTACTGCGATCGCCAACCCGCCTGCCAAGCGTGGCGATTATGGCAAAACCCCCCAATAAATATGAGCGCAATACAGGAATGGCCCCTAGTGCCCGGCAGCCCGTCTACCGTCTAGGTTACGACGTGGCAAGGAAAAATCTCCGGAAGGGATCAGGCTACCTACACAGGCCTCCCACTAGGTGGACCGATGACCTGGTGAAGGTTGGATCTTCCGCTGGATGAGTGACGCACGGGACCGGTCAATGTGGCGACAGTTGGGGGAGGCCTATGTCCAGCAGTGGACGTCTTTCGGCTGAAAACTCCTTGGTTATGTGGTCACAAAAGCGACTGCTGAGCTTGATTTCAATCCCCAGTTCGGGCAGTGTTATTAAGTTATTCCATTAGGAGTTTCTCTGTACCAGCCACGGAGTCTGGATTTGTGCCGTTCTACCAACAGGGCACAGATCCAGACTCCCGGGGCTGCTACTGAGAAATTCCTGATGAAAAAACTCAATAACACTTTGCCCGACCCGGGAATCGAACCCAGGACTTCCTGCTCTGCAGTCGCGCTTGCGACCACTCGACCAACGAGGCAGTCTTACATTACATGATCAACCTATGAAATTCCCACAACTGGGAAACTGGGTTCCTCTGTGTAACAGGGAGTGGGACCTAATCCACCACGCGGGTCCATTACGGGTTGGTGAATGTCCAAGTCACATGTTTCGAAAGTTTTAGTTATAGGACATGTTGGGTTCACTATGTTTCCATCCACATCGGTATAAATCATCTAGGATATTTACCGTGACCCAAGTTCTGGCTTTTACCTTGGCCAGAGGCTAGGGGTTACCATACAACGTGGCAACGTGGTTAACGTTTTTCATAATTTTGACATTGTATGGTTTATTATTAATTTTAATATTTTTGAAATATTTGTACGCTGGAAACACCAGAGTATTATGGACATAATGTTTTGTGTAACACCTAAGTAACAACAATATGCTAACAAATAAATTTTATTCTAACGCCGCCAGCCATTGGGCACATTACCAGCTGACAGTGCTGAGGAGGAGTTTTTTGATGCCTTTTCATAGTTGTTGATAGTTTAGTTATTTTTAATTCGTTTTTAATTGTCATAACGTATATGTTACCGGCCAAACCCGATTTTAGGCCAAACTAGTTTGTCCTAGGCCAAACGAGGCACTCTGACTAAATGGGTTAGGTTAGGTTAGAACTGTGACCAACTACGCGCGAGCCGAGGGTGCGTAGCAGGGCCGGTGAGTGCCACAGCAAAGTTGGGCGCATTGTAATTTCTTTGTTTGTGTTAGTGTATCCTGACTCGATAAACACGTGAACTGGTTTGGCCTAGGACAAACTAGTTTGGCCTGAAATCGGGTTTGGCCGGTAACATATACAGTTAGTTTATTAAATAAAGGACTTCAAATATTATAAAAGAAATCAAACAGGTGCATTGATCCAACTATATAATTTTTTATCATTTTTAAGGAGTTAATAAAAGTGTTTATACATAATTTGAGGTAATTTTACAGTGGCGTCAAAAAGTTTATTTCATTTACAGAATTAAATAACAAAACATTATCGTTTAAAAGAAAACAAGTGAAGTGCAAGTGAATTAAAACCCAAAATATTTTTAACCCATTTTTCGTGCCCAAAATTATGTCAGAACTCAAGTGCTAAATGTCTGAGGGGCCGTCTCGAATACCGTCTGCTCTGACCCCAAAATGCAAGCCGCACGAAATGTGGGCTGCTATGACGAGGTCCATTGAGATACTGGTCGCTTTCTTCGAGTATTATGCTCAGAGGTAAGACTAGATTATAAGTAATTTTTTTTAATATGAATTTGTGTAAAATCTTCTCACAGCTGGAGCAGAGGATCTAGTGGCTAAATAATAACAGCCGCTCAGATCGATCTTCAGATTAAGCCGCGCTTGTCTAGGTTGGTTCGTGACCACCCACTACATATCGAGTTTCCTCCGTTTACTCAATCGTTTGTAAATTTTTGTCAGTCGTTACAGGTAGTCAGTAGCTCAAAAGTCTGTCAACCAGTCTTATCAAGGGGTATCGTATTACACAGTAATACCTGGGTTGTGGCGGTCGGATAGGCAGTCGCTCCATGTAAAATACTACTATTTACCTGCATCCGGATATACTGGAAGCTGAACCCTACATAGTTGGGAAAAAGCTAATCAGATGATGATGAAGACAATTCAATTCGGACAATTTTGTGCTGTCGTTGTTTGTTTTTGTGTCTGCTGTTGATATGCGGATGGATGATTTTGAAGTCAGGAAAAATTGAACAAGGCTAAGCAACATTGGGATTGAACTGCTCCAATTGAAATCGATATTAAAATGAATTTGTACCCATTTTATTTTATTTTATTACAGTTAGAATTTTTTTTAAATTTTTTTTTAGTTGACATTATTTACTTTTTTAAGTACCAATGGTATTATTATTATTTTTCTTGACTTTATTTATTTACTTTTTCAAGTGTCTTTTTATAATTATTTTGTTTATTACTGTGAATATGAGGACTACGTGGGTCATACTATTATTATAATTTTTTAGTTTAGTTATTTTCACGATTGTCTGGCAGTTTGAGTACTACCCAAATGTCCTTTCTTTGGTATTGTTCGTCGTGTCATTGAGCTCCTTATATTATGAGTCGAGCTACACGATCACTAACAAATGCTTGCACTGTCTGGACAGGTCCACTCAAATCTGTGTGGTTATTTCTTCAAAAGACCATCTCAGACATTAATCTACATGGTCCTCATATGACTTCAGCAATGTCTGGACTTTAAAAGAGACACGGGTACCTCTGAGTTTGTTTCGGATGTTTCTTGTCAGAGTAGTCAGGTACGAAACACCGGCCCCATCTAGTTTTAAAACATAATATGTTGACATGTAAAAGAGTTTTGTAAATCAAATTACAGAAATAAATATGATTTGATTTGATTTGAACATTGTAATACTTTAAAAATGAACGATTACAAGCAATCTCGAGCATACATACACATAACATAACAACACGCTTGTAATCCCCGAAGGCTTAGGCAGAGGTGTACCTAATAGTACACCCACATTTCTCCAGTTATGTTTAAGTCTCATGTAATAGGGGGCGAGCCTATTGCCATCATCCTATCCGACATGGTAGCAATAAAACAATTTGACTAGGCTCAAAAACGGATACTTTCGCGTACGGAACAGATCCGATCGTATGCTTCGACATCCTGCCTGTCGCGATCGGCTGTCGACGCATCCGCCCGTATCCTTTCCAATCCGATCCAATGCGATGCGAGCCGTTTGGTGGAAATCATCCTTTACACTATTATTGCGTGAACCATTTCATCCTCCTACATATCACTAGAACTTACCAAGACTTCAACTTACCCCATTAAGTACACACTCAAACGCCAGTTACACTCTCCAGACAGTTATAATAATTTAAACACCCTCAAGATGAACACACTAACACAGTCATAATTCCAGTGAGCTTGCTATTATCTGCGTTAGCAACAGAATAAACATGATTCGTTCAAGAATAAGGCTGCGTTTCCACCAGAGATGAGCGATGAAACGTAGCGAGGGATGTGTGTGGAACTAACAAATCACATAGCTATAGCCCGACCGCATTTCCTCGCGAAGCTATCAATTTAAATGGAATTTTCTGAAGGTTGATCACGTATTGGTTCAATTAGTATTGTAATACCTATGAGGGTTATGGTTATTTTAAAGCAAATATCATCATCTGCCTAGCCTTTCCCAACTATATTGGGGTCGGCTTCCAGTCTAACCGGATGCAGCTGAATACCAGTATTTTACATGGAGTGACTGCCTATCTGACCTCCACAACCCAGTTAGTACTGGGTAATACGATACCCCTTGGTAAGAATGGTTGTCAGGTTTTTTGGGCCACTGACTACCTAACGACTGTCAAAGATCTACAAATGACACCCGGGACCAACTGCTTAACGTGCTTACCGAGGCACGGAGAAAACTCGGTATGTACTGGGCGGTCACCCATCCACAGACCAACCTTGGCAAGCACGGCTTAACCTAAAGATCGACCCGAGCGACTGTTATTATTTAGCCACGAGCTCCTCCATCATCCTCAGCTCCTCCTCCTCATTTTAAAGCAAATAACCTGTGGGATATTGTTAGGACTTTGTGGACGCTTAACCTTTTGACCGTAGTCACAGTGACAAGCAAGCACGTGCCCTGGACGCCAAACGACACAAATATGTGACAAAATGGTAGATCAAATTGTGGCTTAGCGTGGAGGTCACGCGCGTGCGTGTATGCTCTGGCGGTCAAAAGGTTAATGTGCCTTTGATGGGGCAAGGCGGAGGACTCGTTAAAGCGGCCGGTTTATAGAATAGGTGAAACTGTAAAAAAGAAGCGATATTATTGGTTAGTTCCACACACATCCCTCGCTGCGTATCCTCGCACATGATCTATCGAATAAATTTCCCACCTGCACGCAAAATACGCGCTTTGACGTGGAGTTGCGGACACCAGCCCGTTATACAATACAATACAATACAATCCTCGCACATCCCTGCGGTGGAAACGTTGCCTTAACAGACAGACAAAACAACGTAGCCTTAACAGACAGACAAAACAACGTAGCCTTAACAGACAGACAAAACAACGTAGCCTTAACAGACAGACAAAACAACGTAGCCTTAACAGACAGACAAAACAACGTAGCCTTAACAGACAGACAAAACAACGTAGCCTTAACAGACAGATAAAACAACGTAGCCTTAACAGACAGACAAAACAACGTAGCCTTAACAGACAGACAAAACAACGTAGCCTTAACAGACAGACAAAACAACGTAGCCTTAACAGACAGACAAAACAACGTAGCCTTAACAGACAGACAAAACAACGTAGCCTTAACAGACAGACAAAACAACGTAGCCTTAACAGACAGATAAAACAACGTAGCCTTAACAGACAGACAAAACAACGTAGCCTTAACAGACAGACAAAACAACGTAGCCTTAACAGACAGACAAAACAACGTAGCCTTAACAGACAGACAAAACAACGTAGCCTTAACAGACAGACAAAACAACGTAGCCTTAACAGACAGACAAAACAACGTAGCCTTGTATTAAGAGGTAACATTACCTGTAGAGTTAGGTTTACTCAAGAAATGTAGAACATATTTTTAAAACTTTTAAGTAAAGAGAAAAGATCTTGCACAGTGCTTGGAAAAAATATAATGGTCTTCGGTAAACTGTGTGTGTATTCAGCACTTCAACCGCGAATTTGTTAGCAAAAATTGTGATAGCTCGGCTAATATATAGCAGCAGCCTATAATGTTCCCACTGATGGGACACACGGCTCCTCTCTATGAGAGGGAATGGGCTATAATCCACCACGCGGGCCCAGTGCGGGTTGGTAGATGTCACATGACTTCAAATTTTATGTTCTAAGACATGCCGGTTTCCTCACGATGTTTTCCTTCACCGTTTTTGAGAGCAGTGGTGATGAAATAAATTACACAAAGTAATGCGCCTGCCTGGGTTCGAACCCACGACTTACTGCTCGTTAGTCGGGACCGCCACCACTGGGCCGCCGCTGCTCCCCTAATACGCGCGATATAAATATAATTTATAGCCTGTAGCACCCATGAATAATGTATCTTTTATAGATTTGGATCATAAGTTCCTGAGATAACCCCCTACATACAAACTTACAAACAAAGGTGATGTTTCAAAATGTTTGGAGCCCCGGCCAGGTCTTTGTAAACTATACTCAAAAATAGGGAAACACACATAAAACAGTTTTCAACTATTCAATTACTTTAAGTTGGCTTTGTTTGGTAGTAAAACACAAGAATATGACACTTAAAATTGCAACACTCAACAAAAACCCGTCATGGCGGTAAGCTGTCATGTTGAATGATTATTGACGTTTGACATGTTTATTTCTGTCATATTAAATTGTAAAAGAGAATCAAACGTTAGTCAATTAAATCAAATAAAAAATCCAAAAATTAAAGCGAGGTTGTCAAAAATAAATCAAGAAACTCAAACAAACCGATCAAACACGATCGACAACGAAAGCGACTGAAGTGACAGCAGACAGTTTACGATCTATGATCAATGATCGATCTATGGTTTACTATCAATGTTATTTAACCATAGAGTACCTAAATTGGTGAGACGCCATGTTGAAAGTCGATAAACATAATTGATAAAAATATGAAGTGATTACAAGTAAAGTATGCGTTTAAGCTATTTATCTGTATTTTTCCCGAATTCTACGGATTTTTCTCGATTTTTCAAGGTCCTGTACACAAACTGGGCCCGATTTGAAACATCTCCTTTTACCTCTTTATAATATTAGTAAAGACTTACAAGGTAACATCATCCACATATACACAGTTTTTTACCTATCTTTTGATGCATGGCCAAAATCGGAACTAGCTCCGCCATCTTGTATTTTCAATACAATTTCCGGAAACAATTTCACAAAATGTTTACCAACTACGCCCTGTCAATGTCATCCAATCGCCGTAAAATACATGGAACAATTTACTTACCTACAGATATTCTCTCAACATCACGTTCGAAATTCGAACGGTGTCTCGTTGTGAATCCGCGATGATTTACTTTTAAAACAAATAACTTTTTTTTTGTCTGTCTGTTTGTTCCGGCTAATCTCCGAAAAGACTGGACCGACTTTGACAGGACTTTTTTTGGTAGATAACTGGTGTTGTGAGAGGTAACGTAGGTTACTTTTATTTTAGAAAAAAAGATTAGGGTTACGTGCAACCCACGAAATTGTAAATAGGGCCAGTAACATTTTTATAATAATCTTACGCGGACGAAAGTCCCGGGCAACAACTAGTAGCCACTAAAATTCAAATACGCATGTTTTGCAAAATATGAGTATTTGAATTTTTTGCATGGTAAGGTCCTCAGTTTACCTAGCAGAGACGCCAGCACATCAAACTACCCAAACTGTCAAAAAAAAACTGTCAAATTTCCCCAATCAACTTTGAACCAAATACTTTAGCGATAAAGTTGAAAATCTATTAAAGAAATTTTACTGATTGTATTAACTTCTTCTTTGTTTTACGCGTGGTTAGTGCGTAACCTGGTGTCAGAGTTTTTGTGCCGCCCAAGACCCGGCGACATGGCTTCACATGCCGTCGAGATATATTTCTCAGACATGCTGGTTTCCTCACGATGTTTTCCTTTACCGAAGCAAGTAGTAATTATGCAATACGTACCTGAAGAGCAGCGGTGGCCCAATAGTGGCGGCCCCAACCTACGAACAGTAAGTCGTGGGTTCGAACCCAGCCAGGTGCAATTACTTTGTGTAATTTATTTCATCACCACTGCTCTCAAAACGGTGAAGGAAAACATCGTGAGGAAACCGGCGTGTTTTAGAACTAAAAATTCGAATACATGAGACATCTACCAACTGGGCCCGCGTGGTGGATTATAGCCCATTCCCTCTCATGGAGAGGAGGCCTGTGTCCCAGCAGTGGGAACATTAAAGGCTGATTATGCTATGCTTATGCTAGGCACCTGAATCCAAAAAATCAGAGGTGCGTGTCTTGGGTTCGAACTCAAGACCTAGGACTTGACAGTCGGACTGTCACACCACTAGGCTATCACTGTATAAGCTTGACAATGTTATTAACTTGAGAGACAAGATGTCCCTTCGAGTGACGTTTAAACCTGCGCTCGGATACCGGTATATTTTTAGAAAAGGTATCGTCTTAAATACCTAAGAAACGATTTGTTTCGGTTACGTTCGAGCGGAACGTTATAAAAAACGTTTTTCACAAACAGCAACATTTAAATCGTTCTTGGTTCTTCTTAGCGTGTCGATGGCAATCTAAATTATGTCAGCCCAGAACTGAGCTACTATTTTGGCGCTTTCGGTAGCGTCCATCAGTTCTTGAAGTGAACAAACAACAGGACACGCAGGACACGATATTAAGTGCCCCATCGTTTGTGGAACAACACCATCGTTCTTGGTTAATAAAACGTTTTAAACCGTTTTTTTCCCATTCCATTCCATACATACGGTACACGATTCAACTAAAAAAGTTCATGCTTGTCGCGGGCCGCAGTGCGCGGCTACATCTTGCGGAATAAACCGGATTTAACCCTGCGAAATAAACGTTCTCATTTCGTTTTCGTTCCGAACAAAATGATCTACAAAGAACTGTTCAAAACGTTTTAAGAACGTTATTTTAAATAACGTTTCCGAGCCCTGGTTTAAACGTTCAAAACAAGTGACAGTCTTGTTTTATGCAGCCTACCGTCTGACCTTGACGACCCGTAGGGAAATCTGTCACGCAGTATGTTAGCATTATGTCATAGATGTACCTATATCTGCACACAGGTGTGGTGGATATAAATCTTTTTGACATTTTTACGATGTTTACGAGGGCGGGGTTTTTTTGGTGGGTAAGCCGTCATGTAAGAGTTGCTTAGGTACGGCAAGAAATTTTGTAGTTTTGGGTATCTTTGTAACCGAGTTTAAAAAATCAGGAGGTAACCCCCACACTGCGCTTACAAATACAAATTACTGACGTTGCTCAAAGAGAAGCTCAGCTGAAGTGGGTCTGAGCTGGTCATGTCGTATACCCGACGAGCTGTGGTCCAAAATAGCCATGTTGTGGAGTCCTAACACAGCCAGAACGTGATACGGTAGACCTCGCAGATAATGGCGGGACGAGCTGGACGGAACCCAGGACCAGTGCTCCTCATTGGCCCTGGATGGAAAAAATTGGTTTTCTTGAAGTCAAGTGTTATACTGTGTACCCTAACGTTTTAAGTGTACTTATATGAATATTTTTTAAGTGTAAACGCGTTCCTAAAACTTTTATATCTACTATTTATTTGAAAAAAACATGAACAACATTAACTATAACTGAATGTGTTAATTAATATTTGCATGCTATTTTTATGGCGAAATGTGTCATTGCACAAAATGTTATATTTCCCACTTTTTGTACCACAATAACCGCAACTAAATAATCTGAATAAAAACACAACGTAAGTAAAGAATGACAAATAATTGCAATTTTTACCAGTAAAACACTTAAAAGACACTTACCAGTGCAAAAAGAATATCCATTTAGCACACAAAAAGAAAATTCACAACCCACTTATTTGATAAACGGACCACTTATTAACAAAACACTTAACTATTATAATAATATTTCCTCCTGAATAAAACCATTACGCAATAAACTTCCTATTCTAAAGCCTGATTTATGTGTTAACTTTAAAACTAGACTTTAAGTCCAGTTCAGAAGTTGGGCCACAGACTGGAAACTCCGACCGTGTGAAAAATCCATTTATTGGATTCTGGCTGTAGTAGAATAAGGACGTGTGTCCATTGGAGCTAAGAGATGGGGTGTAAAGCTGCGAGAACCTTAGGTTATCACGCAATGTTGTCTTTGTTTCGACAATTCAAAAGTGCCTGTAACTGGCCTACTCGAAAATAAATGCTTTGATTTGAATCACGACGTCATTTTCTGAAGGGGTAGGTAGACGTGCAGGCGGTCTACCATGACGTCAATTCCAATGTGGGTAATAGATGGCGCTAGACGACTTGTATAGCTCAGTCTCTTTCCCATACTGGAATTACTCCTGATTTAAGACATCATAGTAACACCCCAGGCGGCCTACCCTAACGTCTTTAAGCTGTAGTAATGCCAGTGTGGGAAAGAGATGGTGCTAGACGACTTGTATAGCTCAGTCTCATTCCCATACTGGAATTACTCCTGTTATAAGACGTCATAGTATGGTACCCCCACATGTTGTTAATTAGACATGTCTCTAAAGCTCTCTTTTGCCACCGCTTGCCTCTAGACGGTCTTTTGACTAAGTAACTGTAGTCGCACTGGTCGATCTTTAGGTTAAGCCGAGCTTGTCTAGGTTGACCCATAACATATCGAGTTTCCTCCGTGCCTCGGAAAGCACGGTAAGCCGTTGGTCCCGGCTGTCATTTGTAGATCTTTGACAGTCGTTATAGGTAGTCGGCGGCTTCGAAAGTCTGACAACCAGTCTTACTAAGGGGTATTGTATTACCCAGTACTAACTGGGTTGTTGAGGTCAGGTAGGCAGTCGCTCCATGTCAAATTATTAAGTATTTGGCTGCATCCGGTTAAACTGGCCGACCCCAACTTACTTGGGAAAAGGCTAGGTAGCTGATGGTGACTGGTCGATCTTAAAGGTTCAGTAACAGTCACCGAGATCACTCTATGGATCTATCCATTTGATACCGTGATTCCTCTGTGCTTCTAAAAACACCTAAAGCCGTCGGTGCCCGCTAGATCTTTGACAGTCTTTTTTGATAGTTGGAAGCCTCGAAATCTGAAAAATTGCCTCAGCAATGGTGTGTTGCCCGGCAACTAGATTGTAGGCAATAAATAGGTAGATGCTCCACGGCAAGTATTGGTATTCAATTGCATCCAGTTCGACTGGAAGCCGACCCCAATATAGTCGCGAAAAAGCTTTTCAAGACAACCTCAGAATGCATTCAGAGCTATGACAATTCACATTCGCAACACGAATGCCTTTTCGTTCTTGCCTTCTCATCGCTCCAATGGGCAGAGAGCCTAAGGCGGCCATTTTGGTTAGAGTATCCATTTTAGAATCAGTCGTGCGAAACTTTGGTATGAATAAAAGTTATTCTCTTTTTCTTATTGAGCGCTTTGGAAAAGGGGAATATTTTATTTCTAGTATTGAATTTAAATCGTCTGGCTTCCGATGGGTTAAATAGACAATGCTACTAGATGTACTGTGTCTACGTCTCACGTTCAACTCTCCCGCCGCAGCACGCGTAGCATAACCACCGTAGGAACGGGTTTTGTCGACGGAAGAATCGACAAAATGATAGATTTCTTTTGTTAATCTGTCATTTTGTCTTGTCGATTCTTTCGTTGACAAAACCCGTTTCTACGGTGTTCATGCTACGCTTGCAGTTCTACTGAAAAAAAAATTGAAATAAACCAGTGTAAATAAGCATTATTTTATTACAAATATTAAAAACAATTGGTATTTATTAATATACTAGCTTTTGCCAGCGGATTCGCTCGTGTTCATTTAGAATTTGACAATCTCTGCTTGTAATAATATAATTGAAACAAGATTCGAAAAACATATTGTAGCGCCATCTGTTATCATAAGAACATTATTGTAGTTTTCCTCGTGAACAGTAGTTCTTTTCGGGATGAAAGGTACCTATGTCCGTTTCTGTACACCTGACAACGTATATGCTAAATTTCAGGTTGATTGGTTCAGTGGTTTAGGCGTGAAAAGGTAAGAATCAAACTTACTTTCGCATTTATAATATTAGTAAGGATACGTATAACAATTTAATAATTGTTATAAATGACAAATGTTTTTTAGTTATCTTAAGCTTTTCTTTCGTTCGTGTTCCACGCGCACCTCAAAGAGATGTCAGCAATGATGTAGGGGTCTGCAAGGGCTGATGCCTGCCAGGGCTGCGGGACTGTTCGAAAGAGATACCGTGGCCCTGGAACACAAAGGGCAAAGAAGGAATATGATGGGGTTTAGTCAGTACAAGTCTGACACTCCCTTCCGCTCCGCCCAGAGTGGGTGGGGGGGGGGGGTCCATTTGATGATTTCCCATCCGAAAAAAAAAGCTTTTCTTTTCGATAATTAAGATGTTTTTCATAACATCATTCCTGTAATCCCCAAAGGATTCAGCACAGCTACATTTTGCCAGTTATGTTTAAATCCCCTGTAATAGGAAACGAGCCTATTGCCATCAACCGGGCACAAATCCAGACTCCGTGGCTGCTACTGAGAAATTCCTGATTGAAAAACCCAAAAGTACTTTGCCCGACCTGGAAATCGAACCCAGGGCCTCATGCTCAGCAGTCGTGCTTGCGACTACTAGACCAAAGAGGCAGCCAATACATTTCTCGTATTCTATAATTTATTGGAAAATCCTATTAAATTATTGCGAATATAACAAAACCTAAAATCTTCGTCACAGACAGATTTGCTATGTAAGTAACAAATCTACAAAACTCGACTTCGAGAAATGTTCAATCCCTGCTAACAACGTCATTTGTTTCTGTGTAGTCATGAAATTCGCTTCGTGCCTTGGAGAGCAAGTTAAACTTTCGATCTCGGTTTTCATTCGAGCATCTATGACAGTTGCTACGGGCTGTCCGTAACTTTAGTGCAATTCTGTAAAGTTCACTAGTTCACCTCACTCAAGTGAGCGCACACAATTCGAAAGCGAACTCATTTGTTTTAAAAGTAAATCATCGCGGATTCGCTTCGAGACACCGTTCGAATTTTGAAGTGATGTTTAGAGAATGACACTATCATTCAAAATCTGAGTGTTTACGAAATAGTGGCACTCGTTTTCAAGACGCTTCAAGTTTTACCAACGGCCTTAAAGTGGATTGCCATAAATTTTTTGAGAGCTTAAAAATGTTTTGGATTTTTCTATCAACGCTCATCATCATCTGCTTAGCCTTTTCTCAACTATGTTGGGATCGGCTTCCAGTCTAACTGGATGCAGCTGAATACATGTATTTTACATGGAGCGACTGCCTATCTGACCTCCACAACCCAGTTAGTACTGGGTAATACGATACCCTTTGGTAAGACTGGTTGTCAGACTTTTTGGGCCACTGACTATCCGTAACGACTGTCAAAGATCTACAAATGACAGCCGAGACCAACGGCTTAAAGTGCTTTCCGAGGCACGGAGGAAACTCGGTATATAATGGGTGGTCACCCATCCACAGACCAACCTAGGCAAGCACGGCTTAACCTAAAGATTGATCCGAGCGGCTGTTATTATTTAGCCACGGGCTCCTCTATCAACGATATGGTTGATAAAAAGTCACTTTATCTAGTACTACTTACTACTACTTTAAGCTTTTACGGTTTTAAACTAAACTTATACTGTCACTTACGGGATATCTTCCGTGATTGTTAACAATTTTGAGCTCCCGGATATTCTGGATATTCCGGATATTCCCGGTCAGTCGACCCGCGATCATGGCGCTTGCGACAGCGTCGAAACATCCGGTAACTCAAAATTAGTGCCTAGAGCAGCGGTGGCCCAGTGGTGGAGACCCCGACTTACGAGCAGTAAGTCGTGGGTTCGAACCCAGCCAGGCGCATTACTTTGTGTAAGTTATTTCATCACCACTGCTCTCAAAACGGTGAAGGAAAACATCGTGAGGAAACCGGCATGTCGTAGAACCAAAAATTCGAAGACATGTGACGTCTACCAACCCGCACTGGGCCCGCGTGGTGGATTATAGCCCATTCCCTCTCATAGAGAGGAGGCCTGCATCCCAGCAGTGGGAACATTAATAGGCTGAATATGCTTATACGAAAGATATACCGTAAGTGACAGCATAAGTTTACTTACTACTGGTGCTACCTCGTTAGTCGAGTGGTCGTAAGCGTGACTGCTGAGCATGAGGTCCTGGTTTCGATTCCCAGGTCAAGCAAAGTGTTATTTGATTTTTCCATCAGGAATTCCTCAGTAGCAGTCACGGAGTCAGAATTTGTGCCTGATCGATGGCAATAGGCTTTCCCCCCCATTACAAGGGACTTAAACATAACTGACGAAATGTGGTAGCATTTCTAGTCTTTACTGTAGAAGTTTAGTGGAAGAGTTCGTGGCTAAATAATAACAGCCGCTCGGATCGATCTTCAGGTTAAGCCGCGTTTGCCTAGGTTGGTCCGTGGGTGACCCATTACATACCGAGTTTCCTCCGTGCCTCGGAAAGTACGTTAAGCCGTTGGTCCTGGCAGTCATTTCTAGATTTTTGACAGTCGTTACAGTTAGTCAGTGGCCCAGAAGTCTGACAACCAGTCTTAACAAGGGATAGCTTATCACCCGGTGCTAACAGGGTTGTGGAGGTCAGATAAGCAGTCGCTCCATGTAAAATACTAGTATTCAGCGGCATTCGGTTAGACTGGAAGCCGACCCCAACATAGATGGTAAAAGGCTAGGCAGATGATGATGTCTGTAGAATTTTAGTGCCGTTCAGTAATTGGGTCGTCAAAGACAGATGTCATGAAAGTTGGTAGGTCGTGTAAATTATTGCAGTTTATGCCATATTGTTATTCTAGAAGATGACCACAACCTAGAACTGGGGTAAGGCTATACAAATAAAGGGTGTAACAAGACCCTTAACGAAGCCGAAAGGCACTTGTTCTCCCCGTCATTGCAATCATGTTTTTGTTCTGGACCATACCTGGGAACCTTCTAGTTACGGAGATATTGGGGGCCAAAGTTCAAACTGTTTCATAAGTTTTTTTTAAACACATGTTTTTAATTTTAGAATTTTACTTTAAACAACTCCACGACCCGCGTACTATTCAATCCATCTATCAGCACAAGTTGTTTTGAGGGCGTTACATCGAGTCCTACCGTAAAGCGTCGAAAAAAAAGTTGTGTTCTAGCTATAACTTTTGCGTAAAGTTACTTAGTTTCATGTACATGATGTTTGCTTGACGGCTATGTGAAGGGTCCGTTTACACTCTGTAGACATCATTTGTTTCGGTTTCTGTTCACAAGCTCACACAAAACATGACAAGGAATTATGACACTGCTGGGTGTTTTTGTTAAAATTTCAGTTAGCTAAAATCCAGCTGTTCTTGGCTCGTAATAAATTTACTGTCAAGAGTGTGGACATTGGGTGAAGTAGTCTACATGTTTGTGTTCAAATCTAGCATAAACTGCCTTCTAACTTTTTTATTTGAACTCCCTTAAAAGGGAAGTGCCAGAGTAGCCCGCGAAATTCAAACTTTCTTAAGTTTTTTGTAATTTGCAGGTCAGTGTCAGGTTTTTAATATTTTTATACGCAAACCCTGCGTAGGGAACTATAGCTGTATTGACATGGAAAGAAAAATTCTAGTGCGAGCAGGGTTTGAACCTGCGACCTTCCGATTCGGTACACCGGATGTCTTAACCAATTAGACCATCGCAAGCTGCATCGCATCCTTCCCCTTTTTTTTTTTCTTTCCATACCCTGCTCACAATTCGAAAATTTGCTGTAAGCAGGGTGCGATGGTCTAATTGGTTAAGACATCCGGTGTACTGAATCGGAAGGTCGCAGGTTCAAACCCTGCGCTGCACTAGAATTTTTCTTTCCGTGTCAAAACAGCAGTGTCAGGTTGTACGAATATGTTGAATAAAAAATGATCCGCGTCGGTTTAAATTTTAACACCCGTGAGCGGTCGCTTGTACATTTAAATATCTCTGCGCAACCAGTCTTACTAAGGAGTCTCGTGAACTCTCGTCTTATACCATAACATCACACTTGTAATCCCCGAAGGGTTAGGCAGAGGTGTATCCAATAGTACACCCACATTTCGCCAGTTATGTTTAAGTCCCATGTAATAGAGGGCAAGCCTATTGCCATCAACCGGACGCAAATTCAGACTCCGTGTTTGCTACTGAAAACTTCCTAATGATAAAACCCTATCTACACTTTGCCCGACCCGGGAATCGAACCCAGGATCTCACGCTCAGCGGTCGTGCGTACGACCAGTAAACCAACAAAACAGTCTTATATGTTGTCTGTGTTGTTGTGTTGTGGAAGTCAGATAAGTATTCACTCCATGTAAAGTATTGGCATTTATTTACTGGCTTTGCTCTTTATCATGTTGGTACTTCATCCACTTACCCACAGACATAAGTCCCTTATTATGTGCCCATCGTAGGGGTGCATGTATAATTGATAGCACTGTTCTCAACACAGTTTTAATATTTATGCCAGGTACGCCCTTACAGCGGGGGAGATGAACGGTCCTATTATTGTTTAACGTACGTGTGATATAGCGGTTGGCATTATGGCGAGCTATTTATATTTTAACACGCTTTTATTGTATTAACTATGTAAAAAATCTATGAACTTAAATTTGACCCGCTTCCCGGTTTCATATTGAGCTGAAATTTTGCACGCATGTTTAGTTTGAATGACAATGCATGGTGGCTACGTGACGTCATTCTAAATCTGATATGGCGGACTTTCAAAGATGGCGGACTAGGTATGCATTCCCATGATATGGGTATCAAATGAAAGGGTTTGCTGAGAAGAATATGAGGAATAAAATGACGTCACTCTAAAGCGCTTTTTCTTTAGTTTTTTTGATCTTTTATATTTTATTTTGTGCTATTATTAGACTGCACTTTTACTCACGGCGTCGGTGGCACTAGCGACTTGCTAGACCGCGCTGAAATCCAGAACACCGCACTTGAATAGTAGCACAACACTTGGCAGGAGAGCTATGCTCGGAGTTTCGTTGCGTGAGCAAATCGGAAATGAGGACATCCGCAAGAGAACCAAGGTTACCGACGTAGCCCGAAGAATAGCTAAACTTAAGTGGCAGTGGACAGGGCACATTGCTTGCAGAACGGATGGCCGATGGGGCCGAAAAGTTCTGGAGTGGCGACCGCGAACCGGAAGACGCTGCGTTGGATGGCCTCCCACTAGGTGGACTGATGACCTGATGAAGGTTGCAGGGATCCGCTGGATGCGAGTCGCACGGGACCGATCAATGTGGCGAGACTTGGGGGAGGCCTATGTCCAGCAGTGGACGTCTTTCGGCTGAAATTATGATGATGACACTTGTCAGATCTGGGCAAATATTCTCATTACATCATTACTACAAAATGAACTCGTTTCCCGGGCCGGGCAAAGTTTTATTGGGTTTTTCCATCAGGAATTTCTTAGTAGCATGGAGTCTTGATTTGTACCCGGGTGATGGCAATAGGCTGACCCCCTATAACATGGGATTTTAACATAACTGGCGAAATGTGGGTGTACTGTTAGGTACACCTTTAGAAGAGTTAGGCCCTTCGGGGATTACAGGCGTGATGTTCTGTTACGTAGTCGCCTTTCACTTATCCTCTCTACATGCCCAAACCATCTAAGGATCCTTATTTTCCTAATCATCATCATCTGCCTAGCCTTTTCCAAATTATATTCGAGTCGGCTTCCAATCTAACCGGATGCAGCTGAATACCAGTATTTTACATGGAGCGACTGCCTATCTGACCTCCACAACCCAGTTAGTACTGGGTAATACCATACCCCTTGGTAAGACTGGTTGTCAGACTTTTGGATCACTGACTACCTGTAACGACTGTCAAAGATCTACAAATGACAGCCGGGACCAACCAAGCATCCTTTCTTAATATCGGTTAAAAATACGACTACTTCACCAGTCGTTAATAACGCATAAACTGAAAAAACATAATAAGCTGTCCTTTCAAGATACTCAGCCTCTTGCTCGTTTTACTCATCCGTATATCCTCAGGACAAAATGATCCATCGCCACGGAACTCTAATGCGGCACAGAATTCATTTTTCACAAGATTACATAAGGCGCGATAACTTCACAGGCGGCTGGGTTCCGTACAATAAGATATAACGAATGTTAGTGCTATTTATCTTTTGCTAAGGTAACAAGGGTCTGTTTTATTGTTGGCTCTTTTTCTAGTTATTTTTGTTAAAGGAATAGGTAGGTAAAGATTTGTAATAATATTTTCAACTTGATGACTGTACTTTTTTTAAATCGCTTTCTACGTAGTATCATCATCTGCTTAGCCTTTTACCAACTATGTTGGGGTCGGCTTCCAGTCGAACCGGATGCAGCTGAATACCAGTATTTTACATGGAGCGACTGCCTATCTGACCCAAACAACCCAGTTAGCACCGGGTAATACGATACCCTTTGGTAAGACTGGTTGTCAGACTTTTTCGGCCACTGACTACCTAACGACTGTCAAAGATCTATAAATGACAGCCGGGACCAACGGCTTAACGTACTTTCCGAGGCACGGAGGAAACTCGGTATGCAATGGGTGGTCACCCATCCACAGACCAACCTAGGCAAGCACGGCTTAACCAATAATTGACCCGAGCGGCTTTTATTATTTAGCCACGAGCTTCTCGCTTTCTACGTAGTATATGCGGTCGATAACCAGTACTTCTATTCTGTAAAGTGCACTAGTTCACCTTACTCAAGTGAGCGCACACAATTCGAAAGCGAACTCATTTGTTTTTAAAGTAAATCATCGCGGATTCACAACGAGACAGCGTTCGAATTTCGAACGTGATGTTTAGATAATGGCACTTTTGTCTCTAACTTACTAGATTCGTACATACAGTCACCACTTCTCTCATTATAGTTCCTTACTTACACATTTATACACCGTGATTTTTTAGCCGTCTTACAACAGCAGCCTACTTCATATATCCAATAACTACTAAACATTAATTTAAAAAGTAGCTATTTATGAGATGTGATTAATTTAAAAATAAAAATATTATGCATTAACATGACTCATGACGTAGTTGAAACACCCTGTTGTGAGCGATGATCTACTCGACTTGCGTGCCGGGTAGGTATGTTCTACCGTTTCACACGTAAACAATATTAACAGGATGTTTCATAATTCTAATGTTTTGTTTATTTTTCTTTATACCCATTATCTTAATTAATGGTAAAATATAAATAATCGCGCCAAGGGGTATTTTATGTCGGACACATTGAGTGGACCTCCTTTGCAAGACGACTAAAAAGTCACGGTGTATACATAATAATTATGAATAGACAACTCGGCTCCAAAACTCCATCCCCGATATTTATCATCCAATTTAACTAAACTTATTACCAAAGTTAAAACAACGCACCAAACTCATTACCCACATTTTATCTAAAGTAGGTAAAGTATAAGGATAAGATCGCACTTAAACGTTTTCGTCGTAAACTCACCGTTAACGTATATAGTCTTTTAACGATAGATATAATCTTTTGGGTAGTGATTACCAGTTTCGATAAAAGATTAGCCTTATAAACTCTTTGGAGCAGACCCTCTTCAGTTACTAAGAGTAAGAGTGCTATGCGGATAAAAAAGAGCATTCTTTAAGAAATGTGTGAATTTCTTACAGGCGCTTCAAATTGCTTTTTTGTTTTTCTGGTTTGATTTAGATGTTGAATAACATTTATTAATGCTTCTACATCTAAGCCGTAGACAAGACACAAGAAGGGTAATAATAGTGACATTCTATCAGCGCTAATCGTAACTGAACGCCATGAACCTCGTGAAAGCCGAGAAAGATAAGAAAATCACCAATCAAAAATCTTGACTTGGCTCGCGTATCACCAAGGCCAAGTCAAAAGTCAAAAGAAATGCTTTTGACTTTTGACTTTTTCAATTAGGCCATCACAGGCACTTTTGAACGTCAAAAAAAAAACAAAAAGAAGCGAAGCTACAGTCACAGTTACAAGGCATAATAACTTGAGAAAGTACTGTAGTTGCACATTTCAAAGCGTAGATCTCTATGGAGAAGAATGGGCAAGAAACTCCATGGACACTCTTTTAAATCAAAATATTTTAACAAAATCTTAGTTACATCATTCATGTTGAGATTATACATATATGTGAGAACGATGTAGAAAGACTTGCACATTAAGAGCCATTAGCAAGACTAACCAACACCTGATGAGGTTCTCGTTGAGCAGTTGGATCAGAGGCCTGATTCAGAAAGCGGTACTTCTTGAAATAGCGCGTATTTTAATGAGGTTCCTCTCACTGGAGACCTGACTACGCCGGTAGCTTGGACTCTATTCCCAATACCGGCGGATTTTTTGTGAAGGCGTATTTTAAAATGTATTAAACAATAAATAAAGACATAATAATTGAAACGTCAATAGTGTATTGAATTGACATATGCTACCGGAAGGCTTATGGTAATTCTGTCAAAAGTCGTTCTAGAAATATGAAACGCTTTCAAAGCATTTGTTACTTATGAAGGCCTTCAGGATATTAACACAAGTAAAATATGCAAATTCACATAAAATCATAGAGGCCTTAAGTAAGATTCTTTCAAAAATATCCCAATTTTTTATTGATTCTGTCTTCTTTGAAGAACTTTCTATTTTTCAAGTAACTTGGTATTTGTCACCGAGACATTGGCCCATACATTCGATTTTCAGAAAAAAAATATGAAGTCTCATGCCACCTCCAAATTGAAACTTGCTTGGCACAGAAACAATTAGAGTGGAATTTCCTCAAAAGAACATGTCACAAAGCGTTCATATAGCGTAATTCCTTAAAATAAATAAGAAACTTCAAAGAACTATTTCTCAAAGAATTCTACAAGACTATTTCTTACTGAAAATCAATAATATCTATCTACTTTCCTACTACTCCGATTCCAAGTCGCTATACACGGAAACATTCTGACATAAGCAACTTTTCCAAGATGGCGGCGGCCAGGAAATAGAAAACGTCAAATAGTCGCTGCGCAGCGGAATTGCTTTTAATTAAAACTGATTGAAATGTAAAGTCTTGAATGGATACAAATAAATAGTAGTTTGTTTTTTTCTGAGTAGGGAAAAGGAATGTCAATGAGTTAGTTTTCTGTTAAAGTGCTTATTAGTAGTTTTATTGACAGCAATAATCGCGGAAGGATAATACGACATGCACATTTATGCAATGACGTAATATAAATACACGCGTCATGCCGCCATGATGTTCAACATCATGGCGGCACTCGAAAACAGCGTAAATACTATCGGTAGCTAGATAGCTACTTAGACGCACGACAAAAGGGAAATTAAATTAAATGTCATCTACGGAATTCCTGTTGTTAGAGAGAGATAAATACATTTCTTTAATTACGTTGTCAGTCTGTGGTGCATGCTTATTGGCCGAGCGCGTTTGGCACGTGACTTACCTCATGCGCCAGCTGCAATTAAAAGGCATAAAAAATAAAAAATATAATACATTTTTCTTGATACTTACGCATGAAACGATACTTTTTATCTTTCACAGTTGCAGTATAATTTAACATTTCCTAAAAACACAGGACGGCATTTTATTTTTGTTATTTGAGGAATTTATTCACACAAGTTATTCTAATGTCACGTACAGCCGCGGCACTGGTTGGTACGCGACTAAATGGAGGTCCGGTAATTACCTTGCATTCATGTTGCCACTACGCGGGCAACGTATTTATATATCATTGTATTTTCAAACATCGTGAGGAAACCAGCATGCGTGAGAGATATTTCTTGACGGCATGTTAAGCCAAGTCAGAGGCCCATGGGCGGCATATAAACTCTGACACCAGGTTAGGAACTAACCACACGATAAAGAAAGAAGATCATTGCATTTATGTGAAAATGTAGGTTTGCGAGAAATAATGCCTCCACACATTTGGGGGCAGCTTAAGATAAATATTCGAAGAAGCTGCAGCGATCAGAACGCTCGCTAGGAGAAAGGAATTCCTACCTCCAAGTTACGGTAGGGAGGTGCGTCCTGTCCAGTCTAGCTTGTCCAATGGCCATAAATTGTCACAACTAACAAACAGTGTTCCTTGATTTATATAGAAACATGAGCTTCGGTTCGAAGATGAAATTATGCTGTTTCTTTTCTTCCGACAGGCCGAATAATCGTGTGTTTGACGTTCGACTCAAAAGTTCAAACTTCAATTGTTCTGAAAGCGTCCCTCAGAGCGTTGCAGTACGCGTTGCATACTGGTTTTAGTTTAGTTTTTCACTGCTTCAAGAGGAAACAGTCTTCAGTATTTGCTATTATTTTTAGCTTGATACCTCCACGCGTTTCTGAGAAAAATGGTCTTGACAGACGGTCTTAAATGTGATCCTATAAGGGTTCCGTTTTTGCTGACTAAGGTAAGGTTCGGGACCCTAAAAACACCTGAATGACGTACAAGCTCACCACAATGACATTGACGCAATAAAAACAGAGATAATGTCATAAATTGATGTCACAAATGAACGTCATTACCGAGTTGTCGTGTCGAACGAGCTATTCAGTAATTTGGCTCGTTTGATCCGAATTGTACTAATTACGTCGATTATACTCCATTCTCCCCGCTGTGTAGGCCGTGTTAATGTATTTCATTAAAGGTATTCATACTCTGAAGCTTTGTTTACCGATTGTTATGTGTATAAATTGTTTTCATTTTGTATTTGATTGCTCGCTGGCTACCTATAAACAGTTACATACATATATGGCTACATATAAACAGTTACATACACATTACATACATCTTCAGGTTAAACCGCGCTTGCCAAGTCGTTCCATAGATGGGTGACCATACATTACATACTGAGTTTTTTACGGGGTATTGTATTACCCAATGCTAACTGGGTTGTGGAGGTCAGATAGGCAGTCGCTCCATATACTAGCAAGACTGATTGTCAGACTTTCGTAACAGCTGTCAATGATCAACAAATGAATGCCGGAACTAACTGCATAACATGCTTTCCGTGGCACAGAGAAATGTATGTAATGGCTGGTCACTCATCCAAGGACCAATCTTGGCAAACACGGCATAACCTGAAGACTGTTAAGGCTGTTATTGTTAAGCTTGAAGCTCCTATTATACATCGCAGTAAACAGCCATGCAATACTTTTCCACAAAAAAACTTACGCCTAGATCACCTTGCCACTGCAAAAATAAATTGAATAAAAAATATAAATTTTCAATACTGGCAAACTATATTCCTTCTAACCTCTATCGACAAGGTTTCACCATAAATTAATAGTGAGGTGCGTTCAATATTATATTTTGGTATCGATATTCGATGCGGTGACCCGTAGAAAATGACGTTATGTAGGGGTCATTGTGTAGGGGCGACAAGGTTTAATAAATTATCGATAAACACATTTATTATGACGTAGTTCTGTGGCGGTATGAAGACTTTTCTTTGGTAATGTTATTTTTTAGCTTGAGCTGTTTCTGTCGGCGCCAGGCATATTCGAAAACATACCTAACTTCTCGACCACTGGCTACATCTACATCTTGCTTGAAATAATTTTTTTGGAGTGCTTCGAGTCCCCGTGACTTTTTGAGCGAAGAAAATTAAGCGTCGGAAACAAGAGACGCGCCCAAGTGTCGCTAAAACCATCATCATCTACCTGTCATCATCCGCTTGCTTTTTCCCAACTATGTTGGGGTCAGCTTATAGTCTAAACGGGTGCAGCTGAAAACCAGTAGAATTACATGCAGCGACTGCCTATCTGACCTCCACAACCCAGTTATTACTGGGCAAAACGATACCCCTAGGAAAGACTGGTTGTCAGACTTTTGGGCCACTAACTGGTGGTGGACAGGTAACGACTGTCAACGATCTACAAATTACAGCCGGGACCAACAACTTAACGTGCGTTCCGAGGCACGGAGGATACTCGGTATGAAATGGATGGTCATCCATCGACGTACCAACCTCGGAAAGAGGGTCTTAACAATGAAGATTGACCTGTGCGGCTGTTATTATTTTGGCACGAGCGACTGTACTCCCGCGAAGAAAACAAATGACGCACGCAAGTTTAACTTCCTTATCGTGTGGTTAATGCCTAACCTGGTGTCAAAGCTTTTTGTGGGAATAATACGATACCCCTTGGTGAGACTGATTGTCAGACTTTCGGGCCACTGACTGTAACGACTGTCACAGATCGACAAATCACAGTTGGGACCAACGGCTTAACGTGCTTCCCGAGGCACGTTGGAAACGGTATGTAATGGATGGTGACACATCCACGGACCAACTTTGGCAAGTACTGGTTAAACTTGAAGATCGACCTGTGCAGCTGTATTATTTAGCCTCGACAATAAGACCTCAATGTGACCTTTTTTCCTAGATAGCCCCTTAGATAAGACAAAGGTCTAATGAAGGCGTTAGTATGACAATGCTGAATGTTTTCATAATTCGGTCGAGCAAAGGAAAGACTAATAAAATCGGGGCCTATGATCCTTGAAATTACATGGTAATACTGCAGATTGGGTATCTAGATCGCTTTTAGTCCCTTTGGGCCTACACAGGCTTTACTTGCGAAAGAAAAAATATAGAATAGAATAGAAGACATTTACTTCAGACGTACTCCATATACTGTTACTAATACAAAAAACCTTATAAAGCTGTTGTTAGTACATACAAAAATAAACCCACAGAAAAAAGCGGCACCGCACAGGAGCGCCAGTTTATGCCAAGCCCTGGACGCGACCACCCGTGTGTAGTCACATTCAGTGCCGCCACATCAGCGAGCCCCAGCGACCCACGAATACGTTCTGAAGGCTGTTTGAGCTGGCACCCATGCACCTCATAAGAGACGCACAACGCTTCCGCATGATGGCATGAAAACCATCCACATGTCTCACCGTATACAGGGTGTAAAGGACAGCCCTCCACAAACTGATGGGGTGCATTCAGTATATCATAAGATGACCGGTACAAGAAATTATTTCAGGAACGTCATGGGAATCCAATAAATTTGATATGTTTTGTTTCCTCATACGCAATGTATAGTTACCGTGGCAAATCACACGTAGCGAACGGCAAGTGCGAAGACGAGTTCGATGAACTCTGTAGCTAGACAGGAAGTGAACAGCTGATTTCACGCGTCGTTCGTTAGAGTATTTCAACATTGATTGAATTGAATTTTTGATTTTAGCCGTATTATTTACATAAATGGAGTGCTGCGTAATGGGAATGTAATTTGACATTGAAATAAAGGAATAATATCTGAAAAAAAAAATTAAAAAACATAATTTTCCGGACAAAAATTCTAGAATATGATTCAAATTAAGGGGCTGAATGCACCCTGTCAGTTTGTGGAGGGCTGTCCCTTACACCCTGTATAAAGCAAGCAATTTAGATTACTTCAATTCAAATAATTAAGAAAAAATCAGATTTAATGCAAAAGCATATTCTCATTCAAACAACTGGACTATTGTTTCTATTAAAATCATGATATTCCCGGCCTTGTAACATGTTACTCGGGGTCGGCGCAACACGTTTTTTTCTTCCATTCTCCCCTGTCAACCATCACGCTATCATATCATTCATATCCTATTATACAATATTATTTTTAGTATATGCGAAACCTGAATATAGTTTGTTCAGAATAAGTAACTGAATCGATTCCACAAATTTTTAACCAATGTTATATTTGGCCCAAAAATATTTTAAAAAGTTACAAGTTGGACACCGAGCGACATTAAGCTCCTATCGCAATAATCTAGGTACCTGCTGTCAAATTATGTTTATCAATGAGCTCAAGACGACGCTTTAGGCCCGTGCGCGGGCGCGTTGCGTGGTGACCACGCTTTTGTGCGGACAACCAGGTAACAGAATAAGCTTATAACTTTGTGATTTTTCATGATACAGTTTTGAAATGTTGTACATTGATTCTTTACATAAAAGTACTCGACACGTGTTTCAGGTTTCGCATATACTAAAACTAATGTTGTATATATTTTTCCTTCATATCATTCCTTACACAATCCATCCATCTTTTCTTTGGTCTTCCTCTCCCTCTCCATCCATCAGTATTTATATTCATCAGTCTTTTAGTCACATACGATTCGTCTCTACTCATCACATGCCCCCACCATGAGGGTCGATTTCGTTTTCATTCAAATACTTAATATTATTTACTACTAATATTGCAAAAACTACCAACAGATACGTCTCCAGCTACTTTTCAGTCGTTACAGTGAACAGTTTCTTAATGAACCGACTTTTTGCCGGCCAAATAGATTATCACTACATAGTATAAAACAAAGTCGCTTTCCGCTGTCTGTCTGTCCCTATGTGTGCTTAGAACTTTAAAACTACGCTTCGAAATTTGATGCGGTTTCTTTTTAATAGATAGAGTGATTCAAGAGCAAGGTTTAAATGTATATGTTGCACCCGTGCACAGCCGGGGTGTGTCGCTAGTCCTTTAATAAATCTTGTTTTTACCATAAACTACGGAATCCTGAAAAATTACTACAAACCAATCTATCTTACTTACATAATTCCTTCAACAATTTTCTTAACGACCACTTCAAAAAAACCTCAATTCTAAACTCTCACGCTAAAGTCGCGATTGACAAGAATTAATCTTTCAAAAATTCTAAAGCCTTTAAAATAATGAATCTATATCCTTCAAAGAAACCAATGACCTATTAAAAAATCGAACTTTATCTTTGAAAAACTACTCATTAATCTTCTCCTTAATATCGTAACAAAAGTTATCTTGAACAAAAATTAAAAGTCTTAAAAATGTGCTATGATACTAAGCTGGCCTTAATTTGTTAAGGACTTACATGTAATAAATATTCTCAAGTTAGTCTTAAGCTTCGTTTACAGAAGCAACAAAAATATCGCATTATTTTGCAATTCGCTTACATTATCTTTAACACCAGAAACGGGATATTTATCATGTTTTTTTTTTTTTTTTTTTTTTCCGGATGTGAAATCATCAAATGACCCCCCCCCCACTCTGGGCGGAGCGGAAGGGAGTGTCAGACTTGTACTGACTAAAACCCATCCATGTTCCTTCTTTGCCCTTTGTGTTCCAGGGCCACGGTATCTCTTTCGAACAGTCCCGCAGCCCTGGCAGGCATCGGCCCTTGCGGACCCCTACTTATTTGCTGACATCTCTTTGAGGCGCACGTGGAACACGAACGCGCCGTCGACACAGCCTGTCGTCATAAGACGGCTGGACGGCGAGCTGGCCCATAACTCGCCGTCCACAGGCCCGCGCCTACGGTGGCCGGGAGCCACCACGTGACCCCCGACGCCCAGGGCGTCTCCCGCGGCTACTGGGACGTGAGGTTCTTTCCCTCTCACGTCCCGCCACCTCCTATTTATCATGTTTACTGATTGATTTGAGTTCCCGATATTTCGGCGCTGTTGCAAGCACCATGATAACGGATAAACTGAAGTGTACGTAGCATTATATTATCTGTGCTTAAGTTAACAAGAAAGAGGGTAGACCGATTTGTCTGCTCATAAACACCCACCCGCAATAACTTCAGTTTATCCGTGATCATGGTGCTTGCAACAGCGCCGAAATATCGGGAACTCAAATCAGTTTCTAGAGTTAGTGACTATAATAGGTTATAATCTTAATTCCTTTACAAGCTTGGCTAGAGGCATTATTGCCAAGAAGGTTTAGCTACAATTTTGACAAGAACTACCTCTGTACGAAGGGATCCTGACTCACAAACGGTTACCACGTATTCAGTTCATCATTCTGAACCACAAACCGATGAAAAATGATGACGTAAATTAAAAAAAAACAGTGGTTCTATACATTTTGACCGGTATTACACTTTTAGGCATCGTTCACACCAAAAGTCAGCCGCCGACTGTAAGAATGTATGAAAAAACAAATTCAGCCGCCGGTTGACTGGTCTTTGTTTTACATACATTCTAACAGTTGGCGGCAGACTATACGTTTTATGTGAACGATGCCTTATATGATACAGCAGATTTTTTAATTACAGTTGAAAAATTTATATGAAAGCATCGAAACTCGAACGGTGTCTCGTTGTAAATCCGCGATGGTTTACGTTAAAAACAAATGAGTTAGCTTTCGAATTGTGTGCGCTCACATGAGTGAGGTGAACTAGTGAACTTTACAGAATAGCTCTACTAGCAAGATAGCAAACGTGTGAGTTAGTTTGCGAGAAAGCTTTGTAATCAGTCTGACTGTAGATGTTTCGATGATACAACACTTAGCAAGATTGTTTTGCTTTCTACAGCATAACTGCTTTTTGTTAGAGTGGGTTTATAAGTACTTGGTTTTATATCCAAGTTTTGTCAACTTTAAGTCGTTCGTGGTTCGAGCTCCAACTCACCATATGCAGACCTACTTGAACGAGGACTTTTGGCCGAAAGGTGTCGTATACCTTTCCACTGCGAGGATCGTCCGGAGGACACGGTGGAGCACACCGTGGAGGTCTGCCCCGCTTGGGCGGAGCACCGCCGTGTCCTTGTAGCGGCGATTGGCGGCGGCGATCTCTCGCGTCCGGCCCTGGTTCAAGCCATGGTCCGGAGCGAGAGGGAATGGGAAGCCGTCACCACCTTCTGTGAAGCAGTCATGCTTGTGAAGGAGGTGGCGGGACGTGAGAGGGAAAGAACCTCACGTCCCAGCCGCCGCGGGAGACGCCCTGGGCGTCGGGGGTCACGTGGTGGCTCCCGGCCACCGTAGGCGCGGGCCTGTGGACGGCAAGTTATGGGCTAGCTCGCCGTCCGGCCGTCTTATGACGACAGGCCGTGTCGACGGCACGTTCGTGTTCCACGTGCGCCTCAAAGAGATGTCAGCAAATAAGTAGGGGTCCGCAAGGGCCGATGCCTACCAGGGCTGCGGGACTGTTCGAAAGAGATACCGTGGCCCTGGAACACAAAGGGCAAAGAAGGAACATGGATGGGTTTTAGTCAGTACAAGTCTGACACTCCCTTCCGCTCCGCCCAGAGTGGGGGGGGTCATTTGATGATTTCCCATCCGGAAAAAAAAAAAAAAAAAAAAAAAAGGTGTCGTATACCGACGATTCCGAGGACGGTTACGCGACACCACGCAGCGAAACACGACGCCGTCAACGATTCGTGTCTAGTTTTAGTTAAATAAGGTTTTTTATATGTATTAGTTTATTATTTTATAAGATTATTTTGTGTATTTTTATCTATGGGCCTCAGTTGCCTGACAATAAAATGATTGATTGATTATACTTAGGGTCGGCGCAACACGTTTTCTTCTTCCATTCTCCCCTTTCAGACGTTACGGCATCATTTACTATTTTCTCTTTCATATTATGCCTCACACATTCCATCCATTTTTTCTTTGATTTTCGTCTCCCTCGCCATTAACTGTAAGCGCAATGCATAAAAATACTGTCTGGACTGGAACACCCAAGGATTTCGTAAAATCAAAAATAAAATGTACCGTTTGATTATGTTACAAGCACACTGCAGCAAGTTAGTAACACGTATATTGTTTCTGTTCATAGCTGGCTTCCTAATTGTTACAGTTCTAATTATACAAAGCAGATAGACGTACAGACAGACGACGTAAACTTACCTTTAATAGAATTCTGCTGACACCATTTTAACCCTCTTTGTGTGCGGAACCACAAAAATATCCTCATTTAGACACTTGAGAATTATTACCTGCCTGCCTCGAATGCCTCGTTGACCTGTTCTAGTGGTCGACTGCTAAGCATGTCACCCTGGGTTCAATTCCCAGGTCGGGCAAAGTGTGACTGGGTTTTTCCATCAGGAATTTCTCAGTAGCAGCCAGGGAGTCTGGAGTTGTGCCCGGTTGATGGCAATAGGCTCGCCACTTATTACATGGGACTTAAACATATCATGTCGGTATACTATTAGGTATACCTCTGCCTAACCCTGCGGGGATTACAGGCGTGATGTTATGTATAATATGTATTTATGAGATTAATTATTATTTATTTTTTAATTCTCTTTTTTGTCTTCTATGGACACTTTTAACGTTCACATCTTGCTACATCGTTCTCACATAATGTAACATCTCGACATGAATGATGTAACCAAGGTTTTGTAACAATATTCTGTTTCAAAAGTGTGTCCATGCAGTGGCTTGCCCGTTCTTCTCCATAGAGATCTACGCTTCGGAATGGGCAACTACAGTACTTTCACAGTTTTTATACCTTGTGACTGGGACTGTAGCTACATTTCATTGTTGTTTTTGTTTCGACAGTTTTGATTTTGAGACTTGATAAAAAAAAAAATTTTTACCTAACTCACACAGACTCTCTCACACACACACACCTAATCCCCATATCGAAAGGATTCCTTAATGCTTGAAGCAATTCCTTTTGAAACGGTTTTGCTACTGTTATGAAAACTATAACACTGCATTTTCTATGTATTTCAAAAGTAGATTTTAAAAATGAAAAGTAGATATATACACTTCCACAAACACAGCTTTATTTTCCGATAGACAATGTAAAACCGAACGAGCTGGTTCAAAGATATTATTTATCTTGAAGAATGTTTCTTATTAAGAACTTTTATGGTTTATTAGATTTATATTAAGTATTTTTTTAAGGTTCTAAAAGCCAAGTTTTCTAGTGGTTTCCGGAATGGTTTATTAAGCTATTTTTAATAGATTTGAGTATTGTATATTTGCTTCAACCAAATTCACAAATGCTAACTGTGGTCATCGCGGCCAATCTAAACGAAGATGAGAAATGTACGCAGGTCACCCATCCACAGACCAACCCAGGCAAGCGAGGCTTAACCTGAACTGAGCGGCTAATATTATTTAGCCTCGAGCACATCGTGGCCACATAGTGACCACATATTACTGTAACTACAACACACTTATTCTAATTCGAGGCCATAAATTTGAAGGATTCCACTTATTAATTTATCAAACCAGGCCACAGCGTGTCGATGAATAAATTATGAGTTTGACCCGTCATTAATATTGAATTAGAAGATAATTTGTGAAGGTGCTGGTTGGGGACCGTTGAGATAATTTTGAAACCAAAAGTCATTATCTACCTTTTTCCAACTGTGTTAGGGTCGGCTTCCAGTCTAACCAGATGCAGCTGAAAACCAGCATTTTAAAGATTTTTGACGAGCAGAGATACGGCGAAGCGTCACCGTTATATGGTTGAAGTTCCACGGACCCGAAAAAAGCGGTATGCTTCCACATTTATTGTGCGACCCGCCAGTCTGTGGAATTCACTGCCGGCTTCTCTGTTCCCTGATCATTATAATCTGGATCTATTCAAACTTCGAGTGAATCGATTTCTTCTAGGCAAGCGTGCTCCACCGTAGGCCGCATCATCGCTTCACGTCAGGCGAGTTGCTGCCAAACGCAAAAAAATATGTACATGGCCGCCCATCTTAAATTCAAATTCATATTCAAATTCATTTATTTGTTAGAATGTGGAACAATAAATGGTCTTTTTAATCAGTGGTCTCATCACATTCTGCCACATGTGGCGTGCACATATTTGGTAGGTACATAAATAGAATTATTACAAGACAAAAAATAAATAAAAATAAAACAATAACAATTTGTGGCATGTCAGTTAAAAATATTATCTGGATTACATTCAAAATATTATTTAATTTCAAACTATTAAACAGATACGCTATGTCAAAGTTAATAAGATTACAATTCAATTAACTGTTAGTGTCATTCAAATAGTCGTTTAAATTATAATAACATTTTACATAAGAATTCTTTGAATTCCTATGAAAAATAAATGGATGAAATGGATGAAATGGCGGCAGGTCACGGGAACTATCTGCGACTCCCGCATTCCCCTTAAACTTAAGGGGAAGATTTATAAAACAATGGTTAGACCTGCTGTCTTGTATGGATCAGAATGTTGGGCCACAAAAGGGATGAATGAAAGGCATTTGCATGTGGCGGAGATGAGAATGCTAAGGGGGATGTGTGGTGTTACGCGAATGGATAAAATAAGAAATGAGTATATAAGAGGAAGTTTGAAAGTGGCGCCGTTGACTGAAAAGTTGTGTGGTAATCGGTTGTCGTGGTATGGGCATGTGATGCGGAGGAATGAGGAAAATGTTGTAAGGAAAGTTTTGAGTATAAATGTGGATGGGTATATGACTAGAGGAAGACCAAAGAAACGATGGATGGACTGTGTAAAGAATGATATGGCAAGAAAGGAGGTGTCTGGCGAGATGACGAGTAATAGAGAAGTATGGAAGAAGAAGACATGCTGCGCCGACCCCAAATGAATTGGGATAAGGGCAAGAGAATGAATTCTTTGAATTCCTTTTTAAACGCATTTAAATCCACCACAACCACATTACAGGGTAATACCTTTTAGTAAGACAGGTGTTAAAGCATCCGTCCCACTGTTCCAGTTAATTCGGCGCAATTCGTAGTCAATAAGATTTAGCTTTAAACATTTTATCAGGTCATATCTTAGAACCAAAAATTCGAAGACATGTGACATCTACCAACCCGCACTGGGCCCGCGTGGTGGATTATAGCCCATTCCTTCTCATAGAGAGGAGGCCTGTGTCCCAGCAGTGGGAACATTATAGGCTGATTATGTATGTATGTATGTAATTTATCAGGTGTTTTACTTTACCACGTCCTTGCTTTCTTTTTCAATGTCATGTATTCAGTAACTCAAAGTTGGCTCACTGCTTGCCACATTCTGAGTTTTTTAATTCCCTACATTCCTGCAAACTTTCTACAGTTTTTTTACATGGTCCTTCGAGCCGGATACTATATTAGGTTATCAGGTTATTAGGCTTTCAAGCTTCTGATTACCCACGTAGTAAGAAACTCGAAAGCGTTATTATAAAGATTTATGAACGACAGCCGGTAATAACAGCTTAACGTGCTTTCCGTAGCACGCACCTCCTTACCACGGTTTGTTAGCCATGGTCACCCGATCTCGTTAAATATTCTTATTCGTCACTTTGAAGATGGTCCCGTACGGCTGTTATTATTGAGCCATTACGCACGTATTAGCAGTGATGGCCTAGCGAAGTGACCGTTTTTTTCTGGTGAGTAATCATCAAATGACCCCCCCCCCCCCCCCCCCCCCACTCTGGGCGGAGCGAAAGGGAGTGTCAGACTTGTACTGACTAAAACCTATCCATGTTCCTTCTTTGCCCTTTGTGTTCCTGGGCCACGGTATCTCTTTCGAACAGTCCCTGCCCTGGCATGCATCGGCCCATGCGGACCCCTACTTATTTGCTGACATCTCGTCGACACGGCCTATCGTCATAAGACGGCCGGACGGCAAGCTAGCCCATAACTCGCCGTCCACAGGCCCGCGCCTACGGTGGCCGGGAGCCACCACGTGACCCCCGACGCCCAGGGCGTCACCCGCGGCAGCTGAAACCAGCATGCTTTAGAGTTATTTCTCGACAGCATGTAAAAACTATTCAGAAGCTCATGAACGGCATAACACCAATTTTGACACTGGCCACACGATAAAGAAAGAAAGACTACAAACTTCTTCAAAATCCTTAAGTTTAAAAGGAGTTCCTTTAAAACATTGCACCTCTAAACTTAAACGTAGCTAATCCGTAAATATAACATTATACATGTTGTCTCAATTAGCAAATTCATCATCTGCCTAGCCTTTTCCCAACTATATTGGGGTCGGCTTCCAGTCTAACCGGATGCAGCTCAATACCAGTATTTTACATGGAGCGACTGCCTATCTGACCTCCATAACCCAATTAGTACTGGGAAATACGATACCCCTTGGTAAGACTGGTTGTCAGTACTTTCTCAAGTTATTATGCCTTGTGACTGTGACTGTAGCTTCGCTTCTTTTTGTTTTTTTGACATTCAAAAGTGCCAGTGATGTCTAATGGAAATAATGCTTTTGACTTTTTTTTGGGCCACTGACTACCTAACGACTGTCAAAGATCTACAAATGACAGCCGGGATCAACGGCTTAACGTGCTTTCCCAGGCACGGAGGTAACTCGGTATGTAGTGGGCGGTCACCCATCCATATACCAACCTAGGCAAGCACGGTTTAACCTAAAGATCGACCCGAGCGGCTGTTATTATTTAGCCACGAGGACCTCCAAAAATCTAAAATTTACAAATTATCATACCAAAATTGATCAGTACTCCAAATATACAGAAAGATACCACTTTAAATCAGACAGTCTGAATTTCAGTATCGGGTGTTACTGAAATTCAGAGTGATCAACACCGAAATAGAATGAATGGATAGTATGAATACTTAAAATTCAGCTAACATTTAGAGTGCTTTCAAAGCTGTTATAATTTATACAATATTTTGCATTTAAACCGGAATACGCGGATGAAATTGTAATGAAGTTATAACGATCAAAAGTGTATGTTTTTCAGCCAAAAAAATACTCGTAGCATGCTAAATATTAACTTAAGTACTAATCTATTGTGTGTTTTATATTACTAACATTAGGTATAAGGTATTTTTTACTAACAAGATGGATTATATCGTTGTCCGAATCTGAATAAATAAATTTAAAAAAATCTGTAAAGTTCACTTCGAACCTCACTCAATTCATCATCATCGTCTCCCTAGCCTTTTTCCAACTATGATTGGGTCGGCTTCCAGTCTAACCGGATGCAGCTGAATACCAGTATTTTACATGGAGCAGCTGCCTATCTGACCTCCACAACCCAGTTAGTACTAAGAACTCGGAACCCCACTCAAGTGAGCGCACACAATTCGAAAGCGAACTCATTTGTTTTTTAAGTAAATCATCGCGGATTCACAACGAGACACCGTTCGAATTTCGAAGTTATGATGACGTCTCAGCAGTCGCCTCCTTTCTAGTCATATCATCCTTCACACAGTCCATCCACCGTTTCTTTGGTCGTCCTCTGCTCTTATAGCCGTCTACATTCATACTCATATTGGTCTTGTAAATCAAATTTAAGTTATACAACGTTATTTTTAGTATATGCGAAACCTGAATGTTCAGAATAAGTAACTGAATCGATTCCATTAATTTTTAAACCATGTTATATTTTGTCTCAAAAATATTTAAAAAGGTAACAAGTTGGACACCGAGCGACACTAAGTACCTATCGCAATCATTTAGGTATCTACTGCCAAATTATTATTATCAATGCGCCTATATCTTCGCTATTAATTATTATTAACAAATGATATAGGCGCACGCGCGGCTGCGCCGTGTAGTGACCACGTTTTTGTGCGGACAACCAGGTAACAAAACAAGGTTTAACTTTGTGATTTTTCATGATACAGTTTAGAAATTTTGTACATAGATTCTTTACATAAAAATACTAGACACGTGATTCAGGTTTCGCATATACTAAAACTAATTGTTGTATAGTTTAAAAACAGCAAAGAAAAAGAATTTCTAAAATAAAGAGTTCGATAAAATAATCTCCAAAATAAAACTTTCTTCAGGACATTTTCGTCCTTTACTTTGTATCGCTGACTAAGTTAGATTTTCCGTGTTGAATTGTTATAAATAAATTGATTGATACATGCTGGGCAATTGGGCTGCAATCAAGGCTGCTACTGAGAAATTCCTGATTAAATTACCCAATAACACTTTGCCCAACCTATTTTAGAATTTCGAAAATGAAACCTCACGCACAGCAATTATAGTACTTGTGTTCACTAGACCTACGACGCAAATAATAGGTCCATTAGTAGTTCAATACATAAAGGGTGTAAATAGACCCTTAACATAGCTGAAAGGCACTTGTTCTCCCCGTCTTTGCGATATTTTTTTTTGTTCTAGACCATACCTGGGCACCTTTTAGTTACGGAGATATTGGGGGTCAAAGTTCCAACTTTTTCACAAGTTTTTAATGTAAGATTTTTACTTAACACACCTCTACAACCCCCATACTATTCAATCCATTCATCAGCACAATGCTTTGAGTGCTTTCCATCGAGTCCTACCGTAAAACGTGATTTTTCACCCCAAAAAAAAAGTCGTTTCCCAGCAACAATTTTTGCGTAAAGTTGCTTAGTTTGATGTACAGAATGCTTGGTTGACGGCTATGTGAGGGGTCTGTTTACACCCGGTATAGGGTGAAAGGGACACCGACGCTCAAACGATTACCACGTATTCACTTCATCGTTCTGAACCCCTCATAGAAATTTTTCATCGGCAATTAAAAAAGAAAAATGGGGAGTGTTGAAAGATGGTATGCCTTGCTTGCTTGAAAATCGAACCACTCAACCATAAAATCTTTTATGGCGCAAGCGACCTCCTCGTTATTGAAAACCGCAAATACAATTTTACAGCACATTCAAAAGATTTCACAATATCTTTTAACCTGGGATTTTCGTCTGACATTGGATGCAGCGAGAGGAACACGTCAAAACGTATTTGTTCAGGTACGGTCGCGGTGACCTGCACAGTACACATCGCTGTGTCGACGTATTAAGGCTACTACACACAATAATGGCTGTAAAATATTCTTAACGAAGCTGAAAGGCACTTATTGTCCCCGTCATTGTGGTATTTTTTTGTTCTGGAACATACCTGGAAACCTTCTGGTTACGGAGATATTGGGGGTCAAAGTTTCAACTTTTTCACAATTTTTTAAAGAAAATTCAAGTTTTTAATGTTTTGACATTATTTGAAATACTTCCTTGACCTTTGTTCTATTCAATGCATCCATCAGCACAATGTTTTGAGTGCGTTACATTTTTTCCTACCGTAAAATGTGATTTAACCCCCAAAAAAAAATCGTTTCTCAGCAATAATTTTTGTGTAGAGTTACTTAGTCAGAATGCTTGGTTGACGACTTCGTGAAGGGTATGCTCACACCTTGTATGTTCAAATCAAAACAATAGTACAGCCAGGCGTCAAATTCCAATACACGTGGATATAAGTATTAGTATCATTATAAGTGCCTATATTAATTTTCGATTATTTATTTAAAGAAGTTATTTTTTGTACATTGTATCACAATGTTTTCATAGTGAACCCAAAGGTTGACTGGTAGAGAATGCCTTGTGGCATTAAGTCCGCCTATGTATCACAATTGTACATGAAGTTTAAATAAATAAATAAATATAAGTTTGGGAGAAAGCCGCCAGAATTTGCTGGAATTGTGCCGAGCTGATCAGCCGAACATAATATAACCCAGCGATAAAAGACGCCAAACAATTTTTACTACTAGAAATGAGCCGAATTAAAGCCAAATATACCTTTTCCAAGCATAAGAATAGCGGAGGGGAGTGTCAGACTTGTACTGACTAAAACCCATCGATGTTCCTTCTTTGCCCTTTGTGTTCCAGGGCCACGGTATCTCTTTCGAACAGTCCCGCAGCCCTGGCAGGCATCGGCCCATGCGGACCCCTACTTGATTGCTGACATCTCTTTGAGGCGCGCGTGGAACACGAACGCGCCGTCGACACAGCCTGTCGTCATAAGACGGCCGGACGGCGAGCTAGCCCATAACTCGCCGTCCACAGGCCAGCGCCTACGGTGGTCGGAAGCCACCACGTGACCCCCGACACCCAGGGCGTCTCCCGCGGCGGCTGGGACGTGAGGTTCTTTCCCTCTCACGTCCTGCTACCTCCTTCACTAGCATGACTGCTTCGCAGAAGGAGGTGACGGCTTCCCATTCTCTCTCGCTCCGGACCATGGCTTGAACCAAGGCCGGACGCGAGAGATCGCCGCCGCCAATCGCCGCTATGAGGACACGGCGGTGCTCCGCCCAAGCGGGGCAGACCTCCACGGTGTGTTCCACCGTGTCCTCCGGACGATCCTCGCAGTGGAAACACCCGGGCGTTTCCTCCCGCCCGATTCGGTGCAGGAACCTCCCGAAACAACCGTGTCCGGTGAGGACCTGCGTCAGACGGTAGGTGAGGGCGCCGTGGCGCCTCTCTAGCCACTCCTCAAAGAGGGGACTTATCGCCACTATGGTGGCGTGCCCTGCACGGGGTTGCGACACTCGCTCTCTCCATGTCGCCATGAGATCACGCCGGAGGTCTGTCCGCTGAGCGGTAATTTGTCGCGGCAGCGGAGTTTCCCCCCTATATAGTGCTTCCGCGCGCCATTCATGCAGGCGCGCGAGGACTATCGCCTCCAGAGTGTGGAGGCCCTTACAAACCACCTGAATTCAGTATGACGCTTCTATGTTATTCTATTTATAACTACAACACCTGTTTCCGTAAACATTGCATTTGGCAACTGTGCCATTTCTATAAACAAAAAATACATTTATGTATTATTTATTTATTTATTTAAACTTCATGTACAATAGTGGTACATAGGCGGACTTAATGCCACAAGGCATTCTCTACCAGTCAACCTTTGGGTTCAATAAGAAAACATTGTAATAGTGTACAAAATAAATATATAAAAGTAACTTCTTGCTGTCGAAAATTTATATAGGCACTTATAATGGTACTAATACTTATATACAAATAAAATAAACTAATACATAATCATATTCGTGTAGAAGTTGACAAAAATTGAAAAGTCTCAATTTAATATTACCCTGGGTAAATTTGTTTCAATACACTTCCTCGAAAACTGGCTATTATGGCACGATTAGGTTCAACAAGCAATGAATTTCACACTTGTGGTTTTTTTCATTTATAGTTTGCTGCAGCAAGTTTTGCAGTTGCCGACACCATAACAACCTCGCCTGCGGCTCAGGTGTTAATTTCGCCTCGACTGCAATAACAAAGTTTCCCCACTTATATACAGGGTGTAAGGGACAGCCCTCCACAAACTGATAGAGTGCATTCAGCTCTTTATTTTGAATCATATTCCACCGGAATTATTCTCCGGATTTTTTTTTATATTTTATTTTCGGTTACTATTCCTTTATTTTAATGTTAAATTACATTCCCTGTACGGAGCACTTCATTTATGTAAATAATACGGTTAAAATTAAAAATCCAACAATGTATGTTGAAATAATCTAACGAACGACGCGTGAAATCAGCTGTTCACTTCCTGCCTAGCTACAGAGTTCATCGAACTCGTCGTCGTGCTTGCCGTTCGCTACGTGCGTTTTGCTGTAACAATACATTGCGTATGAGGAAATAAAACAAATTATATTTATTGCATTCCCATAACATTCCTGAAATAATTTCTTGTACCAGTCATCTTAGTATGATATACTGAATTCACCCCATCAGTTTGTGGCGGGCTGTCCCTTACACCCAGTATTAAATGTACTATTGCTCAATATTGTTATGTATTAGAAAAGTATAGTGTTGACTTGTTGCGATCTACTATAAAAACAATCGCTACTGAATTTAGAAGCGACTATTCTCCTGAAAATCTAAAACTAAACGGTGCCAAACTAATAATATTTTCTTTTATCTTTTCAGGTAAGTTTCACAAGCTTCTCCCTGAGTTGGGTAAGACTTTCAAGACTACATTTATAACACATTCGTGTCAATTCAGTGTGAATTACTAAAACGCCACGAACTTGGATCTCTTATGATACACTTCAGTAATATTTGAAGGGTATTGGATTTTATCGCTCTGTCTACGGATAGTTTTTTGCTTAACTTTTTGGCTAGGTAACAGACAGCTATTTAAAGACATTGAATATTGAACTTAATTTTTTGCGTATTAAATTACATAGTTGTACGAACATCAAACGGCTTCATGAGCTTCCTAGGTATCACAGTTCATTTGGCACTTTATGTTGAAGATTCTTAAGTTTGTTGTTTCATGCCATCTGAAAATCTTTTGCCATACATATCGAATCGAATCGGAAATATTACTAAGGTTCCACAAAGACTGAGAGGTCTACGTAGAACCTTAGCAATATTTCCGATTAATTTTATAACAAGCATGGTTCCATTAGGAAAATCAGTTTCTTTGGCTACTAAGGCTCGACAGCGAATCTTATACTTAGCGTGTCTATACTGTTATTTTTTTTTTAAATAGAGCACGTTTGCCTAGAAGATGCCGATTCACTCGAACTTGGAATAGATTCAGATTATAATGATCAGGGAACAGACAAGCCAGCAGTGAATTCCACAGAGTGGCGATTCGCACAATAAATGTGGACACAGCACTTTGTTCGCGACCGTGGAACTTCAACCATATAACGGTGACGCTTCGCCGTATCTCTGCTCGTCCGATGATAGAATAGGGATGGGGAATTAGATTACAAAGCCCACAGCTCCAAAATATAACCGATTTAAAAACCGATAGGCTGGCAACTTTGCGGCGATTACTCTAAATGGGTCGACCCAAAACATGTTTAATACGCGTCCATCAGTTCCTGTAATTAACAAAAAACACGTATAAAAATACACACCTTAAATTTATGCTAGCCTAGTACTTTTTGGTGGGTCATCAATGTATTATTAAAATACTGTATCACCGGATGAGAGAAATTACTTTTTTAAATAAAAGCACAGGCATATTTCTTTTTAATGTGACTGTACTCTATGATAGCCATGTCGATGTGGAACAAAAGACAATGCATCAAAACTGTGGTGTTATATATGGTCTATTATAAATTTTACTGTTTCATGTTATTTATAAAGGGCGTAAATAGACCCTTAACATAAATGAAAGGAACTTGTTCTCCCCGTCACTGCGATATTTTTTTTGTTCTAGACCATACCTGGGAACCTTCTAGTTACGGAGATATTGGGGGTCAAAGTTCCAACTTTTTCACAAGTTTTTAATGTAAGATTTTTACTTAACACACCTCCACGACCCCCGTACTATTCAATCCATTCATCAGCACAATGCTATGAGTGCTTTCCATTGAGTCCTACCGTAAAACGTGAATTTACACCCCAAAAAAAAAGTCGATTCCCAGCAATAATTTATGCGTAAAGTTACTTAGTTTGATGTACAGAATGCTTTTTTTTTTTTTTTTTCGGATGGGAAATCATCAAACGACCCCCCCACTCTGGGCGGAGCGGAAGGGAGTGTCAGACTTGTACTGACTAAAACCCATCCATGTTCCTTCTTTGCCCTTTGTGTTCCAGGGCCACGGTATCTCTTTCGAACAGTCCCGCAGCCCTGGTATGTACAGAATGCTTGATATGTGAAGGGTCTATTTACACCCTGTATACTACATGTGGAAACTCATCAATATTTTTTTTTTTTTTTACTCTTACTCACTGACTGATTAGCTGTAAGTTTTCCCAAAAATGAAATAAATTAACAAAAAAACTAAGAAAAATCACGAGTCGACGTAACGGGAATCGACATAGCGGGAATGACCCGTATATCAACTGCACCATCGTTGATGGAAAGAAAATAAAATAAAAAATATCTTAAGAAAATGTGTACGTGTATTCTCCCCATTCTGACATATGGTGCACAGACTTGGTCTTTGACTAACGTCCAGAAGTCTAAACTCAGGATTGCCAACGAGCGATGGAGCGCAGCATACCGAATGTAAAAATAACTGACCGGATAAGGAACACCACACTGCGCTCCAGAACGCAAATTGCCGACTTAGCTTATAAAGCTGCCAGACTAAAGTGGGACTGGGCAGGCCATGTCTGCCGGATGCCGCATAGCTGTGGGCCCAAATATCGCAAGACAACAGCTAGACGGGTAGAGAAAGACACTAGGCGAAGAGAAGATGGCGGGACGTCTTGGATGGCTTACTCGCAAATTGGTGATAAGAAGCACACCATCGTGAGAAGTGGAAGGAATGGGGGGAGGCCTTTGCTCTGGAGTGGGACAATACGGGGTAACTAAAAAAAATAAAAAATTAAGAAAAACAATATATCTCATAGGTAATAAACAAGATAAATAAATAAAAAATGTACAACTTGCTTAATCTTTATCACCACAGCACCAAAGGAAAATATCGAAGAAAAACACGAAAATTCACAATAAATAGTAATAATATTTGTTACGTTTTAGCGATATATCTCACGAGTTATGTCGACTTATGTCGCGTTACCATGATATACGAGCTACGTGCAAAACGAAGGTGTTGACATAAACAAAGATTAGGAATGAAATAGAACAGTAAGTCCATCTGCGGGACTGTCCGAAAGAGATACCGTGGCCCTGGAACACAAAGGCAAAGAAGGAACATGGATGGGTTTTAGTCAGTACAAGTCTGACACTCCCTTCCACTCCACCCAGAGCGGGGGGGGTCATTTGATGATTTCCCATCCGGAAAAAAAAAACAGTAAGTCCATGCACTAAAACGTCTTTTTTGTAAAAAACATGTAGTAAACACAACTTTCTTGGTCTACACATCACTATCTCAGGTCCAATTGAAAACCAGCGTCGGGCACTAGCTGCTCGGCAGTTTGCTGAACTGGGTCTATTAGGCTCAGTCGTGAGACACATAATACTTTTTTGTGTGCCCTTTTTGGCATAATGTCAAATAAATATGTCTCCTTTCTTACTTGATGATAAAAATGCATATCAGTGCATTGATATGCCAGTTTCCTCCAACCCGCATGTTTATCATCATCTGCCTAGCCTTTTCCCTAACGATGTTGGGTTCGACTTCCAATCTAACCGGATGCAGCGGAATATCAGTATGTCGAATATGTCAGGATTTATTCCGTTACGCTCGTACATCATGTGGGCAGACTATGGGTTTCGTGCTATGAAAACACACTGGGTGCGGTACAATGTTTCTAGCAAAACTAACGAATTACTTGAGATTACAACACGTCACAATGAATCGGGTACAGTTCCAAGATTTCTCAACTCCACCGCGATCAGACATTGAATGTCGCCCTCGCCTCGAGCTGAACATCAGGGCTCTGTAGAAGCACGCTGTCTTGTGGGTAGACTGGTAAGTAGGTCGAGTGATATCACGACTGCACACTGGGTCTGACAAGTATATTACTTGGAGCGACTGCCAAGCTGACCTCCACAACCTAGTAACAGGGTAATACGATACCCCTTAGTAAGACTAGTTGTCAGAATTTCGGGTTTTTCAACTACTCGTAACGACTGTCAAACATCTACAAATTGTCATTTGTGGATGCAAGCCGGGACCAAACGGTTAAACGCGCTTTCCAAGGCACGGAAGAAACTCTGTATGTTGTGCATATTGTGTCAGGTAGTAACCGCTCTCTTTCATGGTACAGTTCTGAAGGCCACCATAACTGAAAACCGTATCGCAAAACCGCTCAATTGCAACGATAGACATCAGCGCCACGACTGGTTTTTTAGTAACTCATTGAAAACGTAGATTGTCCTGTTGACGTTTTCATAGAATTTCTGCAATAGAATTGTACCGTTATAGGACAGCTGTTAACTGCCATTAAAAATCCATCCATCAAAGCGTTACTGACAATTTTAATTTTGACCATTCATTGTGAGAGCAGCGGTGGCCCAGTGGCGGAGACCCCGACTTACGAGCAGTAAGTCGTGGGTTCGAACCCAGCCAGGCGCATTACTTTGTGTAAGTTATTTCATCACCACTGCTCTCAAAACGGTGAAGGAAAACAACGTGAGGAAACCGGCATGTCTTAGAACCAAAAATTCGAAGACATGTGACATCTACCAACCCGCACTGGGCCCGCGTGGTGGACTATAGCCCATTCCCTCTCATAGAGAGGAGGCCTGTGTCCCAGTAGTGGGAACATTAATAGGCTGATTATGCTTATATACTTATTGTGATACCCTATGAGGTTTTCGTATAGATACCCCATGTTTAGCTGTGGTAAACTTTTGTATACCCTGACTGACCTTGACCCAGTTTTACAGTGCACAAGCCCTGCTCCATGAAAAAACAAATATCAAGTCCCAAACCCTCCATTTTGCTAATAAATCAGTACCAACTAATATTAAATGCTCACATCAGTCTGTTACTTGTTCACGCCTTTTCTAGTAAACCAATTTCGATGAAATTTGGCACACAGGTAGACCATGAACTGTGTAATGATTAAGAATACTTTTGAACCCGGCACAAGGTTCTTGTTGGACAATTTTCGACATCCACGCGAGCGAAGTTGCGTGCAAAATCTAGTCGAGTATAAAACGACCAGTGTTTTCCTCCGTCCGTCAAATCGACAGTTCATTCCGTTCTACCCGATCTAAATGATCTCGCTTAATCCGCTTCATTAATCAAATTAACTCTCTGGTAATGACTCAGCTTTTTGCGGGTACTCCGTGGAAATGAGCTATGTCTAAAATGTCTGACTAAGGATGCCTCTCCATTGAAGCGAAGCGGACCGGAATGGACAAATGGGAGAGCTCAGAAAACGTTAACATTTCCACAAAATAGTTTTCGTCTCGGCTGTTACTTTGACTCTGTTCAGTGACTGGTAGCCATACTTATCGACGCGGAATGAGCTTGAACCGATTGGAAAGAGCTTTATAAACTAGGTTTTTGGCGCGGCTTCACTCGCGTTTTAATAACGTAATAACGTTTTAAGTAGTCTATGACTCTCGAGAATATGTATTTTACATGAAGCGACTGCCTATCTGACTTCTATAACCCAGTATCTGGGTAAGACCAGTCGTCAGACTGTCGGGCTATTGACTAACTTTAACGTCTGTCAAAGATCTACAAATGACAGCCGGGATTAACGGCTTAACGTGCTTTCCGAGGCAAGGCAGGAACTCTTTATGTAATGGATGGTCACCCATCCACGGACTGACCCTGGCAAGCGTTGCTTAGCCTTAAGAATCAACCCGTGCGGCTGTTATTATTTAACCACAAGCTTCTTGAAAATTTAACAGGCTATGCACTGCAACTTAACAACATAGTGGAACTTCCCGTTAAGTACTTGTTACACCTTATCTACAAGTTATCAGGTTCAAAGCTTTCCTAAGTACTGAGGATTAACTTACAAAATATGACTCTAACTAAGATATCCTATTACGAGAACTACCTAAGTTTAAGTAGGTGCTAGGGTGGAATTTAGTGCGACAGGGTGAAAGTATGGTAGGGTAGTTTAAAGGGAAGTTTAAATTAAGTACTTGAATAATCAGCCTATAATGTTCCCACTGCTGCGACACAGGCCTTCTCTCTTTGAAAAGGAGACTGTAATCCACGCGGTCACATGTCTTCGAAAGTTAGGTTCTAGGACATGCCGGTTTCCTCATGATGTTATCCTTCACCGTTTTGAGAGCAGTGGTGATGAAATAAATTACACAAAGTAATGCGCCTCCCTGGGTTCGAACCCACGACTTACTGACGAACAGAAATTAAGTACTTGTTAGAGTTTTTTTTATAATATGCATGCTAGATTCACATCTAGTAGATCTCAATCAGAAATATTGTTTTGTAACTTTTTTATTGCATTTGTGAATTGTAGATTAGTTTTGTGAAATAAAAAAAAATAAAAAATAACAAGTAAAGAAACAGACAATATTAGGTCTTTACCTATGAAATTGGAGATTTGTATGAAAATTTTAAAAATATTTTTTTTTGTATTTTTTTTTAATTTTAGCTTATCTAGCTTTTTTATCTTTCCGATTTGACGCTAGTGCTTCAATGTCGTTTTGACACTAACTCCAAGGCCCGAAGCAAGCTCAGCCGATTGAGTTGGATCCGTTTCCACTACCGCCTTCAATTCGGCGTTGTCGACAATGGTTACCGGCCGACCGCGAGGCTCATTCTTCAACTCAAAATTGCCAAATTTAAAAGGATTGAACCAATAATCGACCGTGTTTATGCAAGCAGTGTTAGGCCCGTACACGTCGTTAAACAAAAAACTATCTAAAAACAAATTACTGAGTTTGAAATTAAAAGAACACGGCTTTCGAATAAAATTTATTTGAATTTCGAATTGCTCGCCAATCCACAGATAAGTAAATCTGAAAATGCTGGTTATTAAATCTCCAATTACATAGGTAAAGACCTATTATTAACTGGATAATACGGTACCACTTGGTAAGACCGGTTGTCAGATATGTCTCACCAATGAATCCTTTCTTAGCTCAGTTTCGCTCCGCTCCTCTTTACTCTAATAGGCAACAGCCTAAAGCCTGACTAAGCAGTAAAAGGATTAGCCTTAATTATTACAATTGATTTCAGTAATAAATTACTGTCTGTGAAGGAATCAAAATAATACAATTTCGTTATTGAATTATTGGGTTTTTATCTAAATTATGAGTTTACTGTAAGTGAAAGAACTCAATCTTGAACATGACATAAAAACAACATCAAGCATGTATGTAAGTAAGTAAGTTACCACTGTTTGTCTCTGCATCACCCAAAGATCGACTGGTAGAAAATGCCTATGGCATTAAGTCCGCCTCTGTGCTTTGTGCTTGAAGTGTTAAATAAATAAATAAATAAATAAGTATATTTATTTGCATTAAATCTGGTATATACAAGATGTTTTATAAAATAGTAAAGTATACCTTTGTGTACAGTCACGAGCACCAATAAGGGTTAAGGAGAAATGTTCGCGAGAAATAACGATTGTAACTTCGAGATAGGATCTTTTTACAAAAAATTGCGTTCCAAAATACTATGCTCGTAACAACATCACATTTTAATCAGAACAGTAGGAGAAAAACACTTTCAAAAGTTGTTAAGTGTTTTCATATTGGTGCTCGTGACTTTACACCCACATTTCACCAGTTATATGTATGTGTGGTTTAATAGGAGAACCTATTACGATTGTAGCGGCACTACGAAAAGTACTACAGCTAAATCGATCAAAATGTATTACAGCGCCATCTATGACATAAATGTAGAACTAACATCAAAATTCTAAATCGCGCAGTTAAAGTTATCTGCGACTTAAGACGATATAGAAAAAACCACCAAAAACTGTTGAGCAGTAGAGCACCAGACACAACACCCGTTTGATCGGAGGATCCTCCCTTTTGTAAGGGGGATGAAGTACTTTACATCCTGTTTATCATACACTTGTACCATCAAACGGGTACCATTCCACTCTGTGACTGGAAATTCCTGATGGAAAAACCCCATTAAAACTTTGCCTGACCTGGGCATCAAACCCATGTCCAGCAGTCGCGCTTGCAACCACTAGATCAACGAAGCAATCAATTTATTTGTTTCTATCAAATGGAATTGAATTATGAATTTTCGATAAGTGAAAGTGCTTAATTTTGGAGAAGGCACTTCATTATCATCATTTCAGCCCCAAGTGTCGCCACATTGACCGGTCCCTTGCGTCTCGCATCCAGCACTTAATTTTACAAATCTACATAAGCTAACGAATTTCTTGGGAACCTGTCCTTTTAATTTTCTTGTCAAACACGTCTTTGACTTAATATTACTTTTATTTGAGTTAGTTACGGTAAAATCTGGAAATTGGATTGTGATGTAACTTTCCAAAGAGTCGTTTTTAGCAAAAAGCTCCACTCGGCTGATTGAATTTATTTTAACATAAAATTGAAAGTTTTTAAATATTGGAGTTGCCATTTTTATCCGCCAATTCTAAGTTTATTTTTGGTATGCCTTTAAAATAACACTCGAGGTAAAAATAAAACAGTAGTTTGTTCTGGATCTGGAGCATTTCCGCGAAGTACACTTGCGCCAACCCACTTGCGTGAAAAGACAGTGTGCGCATGGACATTTGCGCGCATGGACACTTGCGCGAACGGACTTTTTCAGTTTTTCCATCAAGGATAACGAAAAAAAGACACCCATGAAAAAAATACCAAAAACTTTCCTCGGCGCCATATTGGATTTTCATTTTGACCTCATTTTCGTTAACAGCGACCCCGAAAACCACGAAAACGACACCCATGACGTTAAGTCGCCCTAAAGTGCAGTCGCGCAAAAGTCCTTGCGCGCATATGACATATTACACCATACCAATAATATCCACATAATAACTCTGACATTTAACTATGGTTAATGATAGATTCTAAAACTGTTATTTTCTATTATTTGCAATAATACAACGAGTCCACCAAGGTGTAAACGGATCCTTCACATAGCCGTCAACCAAGCATTCTGTACATCAAACTAAGTAACTTTACGCAAAAATCATTGCTGGGAAAAGACTTCTTTTTCAGTGAAAAATCACGTTTTACAGTAGAACTAAATGTCCCGCACTCAAAACATTGTGCTGTTGGATGCATTGGACAGTAAGGAAACCGTGGAGATACTTAAATTAAGAAATTGTATTAAAAAAAATGTGTAAAAGTTAGAACTTTGACCCCCAATATCTCCGTAACTAGAAGGTTCTCAGGTATGGTCTAGAACAAAAAAATTATCGCAATAACAGGGAAAAGGTGCCTTTCGTCGTCGTCAAGGGTACTTTTATACCCATTATAAGCGTTCGATACCGTTACACGTCTACTCCGATACATTAAACCCATCATCGGCTATAAAATAATACTGTTATGTGTGGCCGCTGTGGCCGATATCAGATATAATGAGGTTTAGGCTAACAGGTATAATGATCGGCTTTCGTTATTATTTCGTGACCTAGGTGTTCAGATACTTGGTGATTATATAAGGTATATCTTTTCATACAGGAAATATTTTAAAAGTAACTTCTATGAGTAGTAAAGCCACCATAGCAAAAAAAAAAATTATCTGAGTGTTTTTTTTTACAAAATTATTATAATTCTAAGATGTAAAATACTGGTATTCAGCTGCATCCGGTTAGACTGGAAGCCGACCCCAACATAGTTGGGAAAAGGCTCGGCAGATGATGATGATGATTATAATTCTAAAATTTTTTGAGACTTTTTGCATAAAACCTTTACTCCCATATTCTAACAATGACAGTAGGTAAATACGACGTAGTAAACTACCGTAATGGATGCGTAAAAATAAGGAGCCAGTGTTTATTTTGTGGGTCAAGTAATTTTAAATTATTTATTTTTTATAAAAAATATACTTCGGTAAAAAAAAATCCCTTGAAATGGCTTTGTTATAGCCGTTAGATGATTCCCTGAAAATATTTCGTGTATGGATATATTTAGGCATTATTATTGCTGGGCATTTGGTCAAAATTTCTAGTCTACCTATGGTTTTTAGTCAAACTTTATTCTAGTGGTGTGACCGTAGGATTTCCAAGTTATAGGTCTCAAGTATACCATTACTACTTGACCGGTTTTAAAAATCAAATTCGGAGCCCGGTTCTAACAGTACGTAATAAACTCAAAATTGCAACATTCTCTAGTGCTCTTGCAGCATTGAACATTACCCTACGACAGTCACTCCACATCAAATTAGTAGCTAGTAGACAAAGCGCTGTACGCAACACGGTAGCGAATCTAGTTGTAATACTAGTTAATTATAATTATCTGAGTTAATTAGCATTGATTTGTTAGGAAGCTAATTATATAGATTTAGGAGTTCTGAAACTGCTTTGATGTCGTGATATCTCAAACCTGGTTTACCAGGTATCATTTGATTGCCAGATCTAATAGTTTTATTATTCTGTTCTATAGTACTCCTACCTTTCGCTACCTATGTTTTAGCTCCACGGTACACCACCCATACTTCGCTAGTTATGCTTGAAACCTATGAAGGAGATCTTTCTTTATCGTGTGATTAGTGCCTAACCTGATGTCAGAGTTTTTATGCTGTCCATGGGCTTCACTTAGCTTGACATACCGTCGAGAAATTTCTCTCAGGCATGCTGGTTTCCTCACGATGTTTTACATCACGGAAGCAAATGATAATTATAAAATACGCACATAAATCCGAAAAATCAGAGGTGCGTTTTGAACTCGAGGCCTGTGTAACCTATATAAAACCGTTAAACTTAAAAAATAAATGTTTCCTTTTTTTTCATATAATTTTTCACACAACCCATTCATGTTTTCTTACAAACGTCATAGTTATAACCTAAAAAACGATCTTCAATTTCACGAAAGATAAATCTTTCCTTAAAATGTTAAAATCAACATCTGCCACCCAAGGCAGCTTCACAGTGTAATTAGAATAAAAAACTTTGCAAGATAATAACTAAAGTTTGGGAAAACGAATATTTAAGGCTTTGAAAATGGATAAAATAATACTTACATTATTTTTCGTAAACAGATAGTTTTGATTTTGTGACCATTCATTACATACCGAGTTTCCTCGGAAAGCACGTTAAGCCGTTGGTCCCGGCTTGACAGCCGGGCCCAACAATATTTTTTTTTAAATTTGTAGATCTTTGACTGTAGTAACAGGTAGTCAGTGGCCCAAAAAGTCTAACAACCAGTCTTATCAAGGAGTATCGTATTACCGAGTACGAACTGGGTTGTGGAGGTTAGATAGGCAGTCGCTCCATGTAAAATACTGGTATTCAGCTGCATCCGGTTAGACTGAAAACCGACCTTAACATAGTTGGGAAAAGGCTAGGATGATTAGAGAGTGTTGATTTTGTCATCTACCGCTGTGGATAAGTTCGTAAAGATAATTTTTGAATTTGAAAATCAGGTCAACGAGTTTACGAAAGACATAACCATATAACCATCTTCTGCCTACCCTATTCTCAACTATGTTGGGGTCTGCTTCCAGTCTTACCAAATGCAGCTGAATACCAGTATTTTAACATGGAGCGACCGCCTATATGACCTCCACAAGTCAGTTAGTACTAGGTAATACAATACCTCTTGTTAAGACTGGTTGACAGAATTTCGGGTCACTGACTTCATGGGACGACGAATAGAAGATCGACCCGAGCGGCTGTTATTATTTAGCCACGAGCTCATCTATAGACATACTCTATAATCAAAAAATAACTATGCCATACATTTTAACCATGAAAGTGTTGCATTTTCTTAAAAATAGAGAAGATTTGTTTTCAAATGAAAAGCCAAGTACGCCAGACCGTCTAAGATCTTTTACTTGCAAGGAATTTTTCCACCCTGTGATGGTATCTCTAAAGATACCAAAATAAACGCTAAAAATTGCTACAATTATTCCTAAAACTACACTACTATAAATAAGTGTTCATCATCATCATCATCCACAGCCCGACTTCACCCACTGCTGGCTGGGTATAGCTGGCCTTTCTTTGCTAATAATAAGTATTGCTTTCCTTTCATTACAAAGGCCTTTATCCCTAAAAGAGCTCTGAAAAATTCTAAAAATTATCACAAACGCAGTTAATATTATGAATTGTCACTTTGCGACCATTTCACGAATTGTAACGTAATTCATATTTATTATCATAATGATTCTGCTAAAGACGTCATTTTTTTTTTTTTTCATATTTCATTTTTATGTTTTCAAACAGCCAAAACCATAGCACCAGGCAACAAAGTTAAACTTTTTAAATTTCGAACAAATCAATTGAAAATTCGAAAGTGCTCAAACGGTTTTCGAGCTCCAATAGTGCAATAAAATCATTGAAACTAGTTTTCAAACTCACTTCACGTTCAATGCTTTGTGAGAAAGTCAGTGAACAATTCTGTGATTTCCAATCGAATAGACAATTGAATGACTTCGGATTCGTAATCGATTCGATAAATGTTGACGTTTCGTTTCGAATTCTAATGAATGACGTAAGAAGGGGCCGCCATTTTGATTTTCGGAAGTGTTTTATTCATTTGTCTTTGGAATATTTTGTTTTGTAATTCAGTATCTTATTTTGTTGTCAGCCTTTTCAAAGAATTTACAATTATAACTGGAGTGTTAACAAAGGACCTGGTAAATGCGACATTTTATCAGCGATGTAAATGACTGAACCTAGAAAACGTCCTATCAGAAATCAATACAAAAGTTTATTACGCATCAGCTGAGTCCTGTAACACAGCATTATTGAGGAAAAGTGTTATTTGTATGGGTCCTACCATATACAATAAATTGCCAGATGTAATTAAAAATTATACAATTAAAAACTTTAAAAAGAAATTAGTGGGCTTCCTAATAGAAAAATGTTATTATTCCATTAATGATTTTTTAATGGACAAAACTTTTTAATTTTCAATGTGTTTAATAAATATTATTTTGAACTTAAGAACCTAATATACATTAATTTAAATTTAATTTTCAAATGACATTTTAATTTGACATTTTTTAATATTAATCAATGTATAATTGTATTATTGTAATAATTCTAACTGTGACATTTTTGTAATTTCTATTTTTGATGCTCTTGACAATTTTTTTAATATTTTTATTTTAATTTTGGCGTGCCTATTTCCAGGCAGAATTTACATAGCTCACACCTTTCTACTCCACCTGTATTTTAATTTAACCTACATTCATTGCAAATAAATGATTTGATTTGATTTGATTTGATGTGATTTGATTTGAACAGTCGTTTTTTTGTGACGCCAACACGACATTACATTTTATTGGCCCAAAACTTCACCACGTCCACGGTTTGTCATATTTCACCGTCAAACTAATGTTAAACCAGCCAATTCTTTTGAATGTCGATAAAGAAATACGAACTGCTTACAATCACACGTGCGTAAAAAAGAATTTTTATAAACTTAATAGGCTTCTTTTGAGTCAGCTCGTTCCATCGTCCACCTCATCTCTGTCCTGGACTAGATTGACGTCAAGAGTAGGCCCATTTAATATTTAAAAAAAAAAAAAATAAGTAAACTATTAAAAAACTAAGACTCGGTAAGACTCAATGTAACGCACTCAAAACATTGTGCTGATGGATTCATTTAATAATACTGGGGTCATAGAGATATTTGAAGTAAAGTTATAACATTAGAAAGTTGTGTTTAAAACAACTTTGTAAAAAAGTTGGAATTTTGACCCCCAATATCTCCGTAACTAGAAGGTTCCCAGGTATGGTCTACAACAAAAATTTGATCGCAATGACGGGGAAAACAAGTGCCTTTCGGCTTCATTAAGGGTACTTTTACACTCATTAAGTGTAAGTTAACCTATACAACATTATTATTAGTATATGCGAAACCTGAATATAGTTTGTTCAGAATAAGTAACTGAATCGATTCCAATAATTTTTAAACCATGTTTTATTTTGTTCCAAAAATATTTAAAAAAAGTTACAAGTTGGACACCGAGCGATATTAAGTACCTATCGCAAGAATTTAGCCAAATTATTATTATCTATGAGCTCAAGACGACGCTAGAGGCGCACGCGCGGGCTCGCTGCGTGGTAACCACGTTTTTGCGCGGACAACCCGGTAACAGAACAAGCTTATAACTTTGTGATTTTTCATGATACAGTTTTGAAATTTTGTACATAGATTCTTTACATAAAAATACTAGACACGTGTTTCGGGTTTCGCATATGCTAAAACTAAGGTAGTATAATAATTTATGAACACGCAGAATTTTCATAGCATAGCATAGCATAATCAGCCTATTAATGTTCCCACTGCTGGGACGCAGACCTCCTCTCTATGAGAGGGAATGAGCTGTAATCCACCACGCGGGCCCAGTGCGGGTTTTTAGATGTCACATGTCTTCGAATTTTTGGTGCTAGGACATGTGGGTTTCCTCACGATGTTTTCCTTCACCGTTTTGAGAGCAGTGGTGATGAAATAACTTACACAAAAAATGCGCCTGGCTGGGTTCGAACCCACGACTTACTGCTCGTAAGTCGGGGTCTCCACCACTGGGCCACCGCTGCTCTCAGAATTTTCATTCAACGCTAATCTCTAAAGAACCTGTGAACCATTATCAACGCGGAAGGGATTTTCCGACCCGTAATCAGATTAAATGAAAACGAATTTCACCTGGACGTTATAACCTCTAAGTAATTTGAAAAGCCCCATTATTTAAACATCACGGTAACAGCTCAAAATAGATTATAACAGAGAAGCTCCATGGCTGATGTTTTTTTTTCCGATGGGAAATAATCCAATGACCCCCCTTGAGCGGAAGCGAGTGTCAGACTTGTACTGACTAAAACCCATCCATGTTCCTTCTTTACCCGTTGTGTTCCAGGGCCACGGTATCTCTTTCGAACAGTCCCGCAGCCCTGGCAGGCATCGGCCGATGCGGACCCCTACTCGGTTGCTGACATCTCTTTGAGGCGCGCGTGGAACACGAACGCGCCGTCAACACGGCCTGTCGTCATAAGACGGCCGGACGTAGCCAATAACTCGCCGTCCACAGGCCCGCGCCTACGGTGGCCGGGAGCCACCGCGTGAGGCCCGACGCCCAGGGCGTCTCCCTCGGCGGCTGGGACGTGAGGACGGCTGTTATTCCTTGGCCACGAGTTCCTCTGTGTGTGTTCTATGTGTACGCACACAGAGGAACTCGCGCGTGTTTTCGCATGTAGTATGGAGTTTACCTTCTATATCTATCTATTGTGCAAAGGGAAATGAGCAGAAATAATAAATTAAGACGGCGCCGGCCCATTGTCCCTCCCAAATCGCAGTTTCTGGGTCAAAATTGCGAAACTTGAGCCGTTTTCCGACTACAAACTTAGAATGACTTTGGTAGCAGACTGATTGTGATTTGGTAGGGCTCAATGGTATTAAAAAGCAATAATATGATGATCAGGATGGGTGAACATACCTACATCAGGATTAGCTGTTAGAAAATTCAGTATCATCATCATCTGCCTAGCCTTTTTCCAACTATGTTGGGGTTGGCTTACAGTCTACATGGAGCGACTGCCAATCTGACCTCCACAACCCAGTTAGTACTGGGTAATACGATACCCCTTGGTAAGATTGGTTGTCAGACTTTTTGTGCCACTGACTACCTAACGACTGTCAAAGATCTACAAATGACACCCGGGACCAACGGCTTAACGTGCTTTCTGAGGCACACAGGAAACTCGGTATGTAATGGGTGGTCACCCATCCACAGACCAACCTAGGCAAGCACGGCTTAACCTAAAGATCGATCCGAGCGGCTATTATTATTTAGCCACGAGCCATTATTTAAAATTCAGTATATATGTGCGTTTTAAATGTTTTTATATGTCTGTCTGTCAGCGGGCTGTATCTCATGATCCGTAACTGGTAGACATTTGATTTCAGTTGCCGCTATAACAACAATAAATTAAAAACTAAAGGGTGCTCCCCTACTAAGATGGTACGGAACCCTTCATGCGCGAATCCCACTCACAATTGGCCGATTTTTTAATATAGATTAATTTGAGGAGTCAATCAGTAGTGCTATTCTGTAATGTTCACTAGTCCACCTCACTCAAGTGAGCGCACACAATTCGAAAGCGAACTCATTTGTTTTTAAAATAAATCATCGCGGATTCACAACGAGACACCGTTCGAATTTCGAACGTGATGTCAAATGTACAATACTTAACTATTTCACAGTCAAGTTCCAGATGAGAAAATATGCTGTCAATTCAATTTAAGTCAGTTAATATCAGATGAGTTGAAGTGAGCTTCGACTTTAGATTAAATTGTAATAATAGGCAAATGAATAACTACTATCGTCCTAAAGGGTGATGGACCGTAATATTATTAGTTGAATGAATTCATTGAAACTCAGTGAATCTGAGATACGCAATATACACTGAAATATAAAATTACAGAAATTAGCAACTTTGGCTATAAAACCATGGTTAGACCTGCTGTCAAATATGGATCAGAATGTTGAGCCACAAAAATTATGAATGAAAGGCAATGACATGTGGATGAGATGAGAATGCTAAGGGGGATGTGTGGTGTAACGCGAATGGATAAAATAAAGAGCGAGTACTTAAGAGGAAGTCTGAAAGTAGCGCCGGTGACTGAAAAGTTGTGTGGTAATCGGTTGGCTTGGTATGGGCATGTGATGCGGAGGAATGTAGTGAGGAAAATGTTGAAAATGAATGTAGATGGTTTTAAGAGTACAGGAAGACCAAAGAAACGATGGATGGACTGTGTGAAGGATGATATGGCTGGAAAGGAGGTGACTGCTGAGATGACGAGTAATAGAGAAGTATGGAAGAAGGAGACATGCTACACCGACCCCAAATGAATTAGGATAAGGACTGGAGAATGCTGATGAGTAACTCTGGCTTTTATTTTGTCTGCTTTAATGGGATGGGATAAATCCTACGACTGAAGTAGATACAGCCGCTAGTCGATCTTCAGGTTAAGCCGCGCTTGCCTAGGTTGGTTCGTGGATGGGTGACCGCCCATTACATACCGAGTTTCCTTCGTGCTTCGGAAAGCAAGTTAAGCCGTTGGTCCCAGCTGTCAATTGTAGATTTTTGACAGTTGTTACAGGTAGTCAGTGGCCCGAAAGTCTCACAACCAATCTTACCAAGGGGTACCGTGTTATTCAATACTAACTGGGTTGTGGAGGTCAGATAAGCAGTCGCTCCAAGTGAAATACTGGTATTCAGCTGCATCCAGTTAGACTAGAAGCCGACCCCAACATAGTTGGGAACAGCCTAGGCAGATGATGCTTAAAGATACCTCAAATCGAAAACATTACACTTTACAGAAACCGCCACAGTTACCCAATAAAAACGAGTATTTTTCATAACATAATTGACTGAAAGTGGTCACCTACAAAACTACCCTCATCCCTACCTTTTACTAAAGGTCACGCTAAGCAGTATAAAATATGAAAACCACAAAGTTATGCGTAGTTTAAGCTGAAACGCCTTCCGGAGACCGGACTCAACCCACATACCCTTATTTTTAATGTAACAAGAGGGTTCAGGTCGCGAACTTTTATTATGTTTAACAATGAAATAGATAGGATGAGGAGCTCGTGGCTAAGTAATAACAGCCGCTCGGATCGATATTTAGGTTAAGCCGCGCTTGCGGCACATCCACAGACCAACCTAGTGGTCTGTGGATGGGTGACCACCCATTACATACCGAGTTTCCTCCGTGCCTCGGAAAGCACGTTAAGCCGTTGGTCCCGGGTGTCATTTGTAGATCTTTGACAGTCGTTATAGGTAGTCAGTGGCCCAAAAAGTCTGACAACCAGTCTTACCAAGGGGTATCGTATTACCCAGTACTAACTGGGTTGTGGAGGTCAGATAGGCAGTCGCTCCATGTAAAATACTGGTATTCAGCTGCATCCGGTTAGACTGGAAGCCGACCCCAACATAGTTGGGAAAAGTCTAGGCAGATGATGAATGAAATAGATAAGGATGAATCTAGTAAATAATTTTTACACGTTTCAAGCTTTAAATATATTTGGTCTACTTTTTAGGGTTCCGTTCCCGAAGGGTATCCAACGGAACCCTATTACTAAATCAAATCAAATCATTTATTTCTTTGCAAACATGGGTATTAGGTACATAGATGTTATTTTATACTCAATACTCAATACTCAAATTTTTATTGCATTCCATAAGTATTACATAGATGGTGTAACAAGGTAAAACATCATTATGGACCCTGTCGGGCACGGCAACATTAGGAGAGAGGAAGAGGGCTAAGCAGCAATTCAATAATATCATATAAATTATTAGAAATTATAAATAATAATAAGGTTCTCCACATTTTGCCGTCACATGGGCATGCAAATAATTGGTTTACAAATTATTATAAATTAAAAATAAGTGACATGTCATTGGAATTATATAAAATTAAAAAAGACAACATGGTCAAAGTAATAAAAAATTAAAAATATTATCAATAATGTCAAACAAATAAGTGGCATATCATTGGAATTATATGTAATAAAAAATTTAAAAAAAAAATACTAAGCACTAGGTTTATTAAGCTTCCGCCGTTCGTCCGTCTGTCAGCGGGCTTTAACTCATGATCCATAATAGTTAGACAGTTGAAATTTTCACAGAATGTGTATTTTTGTGGTCGCTATAACAACAAATAATAAAAAGAATTAAAGGGAAGCCTCCTTCTACGTTATTACGGAACTCTTAATGCGCGAGTCCGACTCGAACTTGGCCGGTTTTCAAGAGACGTTTTTTAAGTACAGCATAACACCATCACGACCGTAATCCCCGAAGGGTTAGGTGGAGGTGTACCTTATAGTTCACCCACATTTCGTCAGTTATATTTAAATACCTAAATGTAATATTTGCCTAAATGTAACGTTTCCCTTTGGCCATCAACCAGGCACAAATCCAACTCCGCAGCTGATACTGATAAATTCTTGATGGGAAAACACAATAAAATTTTACCCGACCGGGGAATCGAACCCAGAATCTCTTGCTCAGCAGTCGCGCTTACGACCACTAGACCAAAGAGGTAGCGGTGCGACGATAGTGTACATAATAAAAACTATTCTATTTATCTCTTTCATTACATGCCTAGCCAGCAGTGATAGCTCAGTGGCGTGACAGTCGGACTGTCAAGTCATGTCTCGAGTTCGAACCCAGGACAAGCACCTCTGATTTTTCAGATGCATTTGCGTATTGTATAATTTATCACTTGCTTCGGTGAAGGAAAACATCGTCATCGAAACCAGGAGATTTCTTGACGGCATGTAAGGCCATGTCAGAGGCCCATGGCCGGCATAAAACTCTGACACCAGGTTAGGCACTAACCACACGATAAAGAAGAAGATTACATGACTATACAGGGTGGAAACAGACCCTTCACATATCCGTCAACCAATCATTCTGTACATCAAACTAAGTAACTTTACGCAAAAATTATTGATGGGAAACTACTTTTTTTTTGGGGTGAAAAATCGCGTTTTACGGTAGGAATCGATGGAACACACTCAAAGCATTGTGATGATGGATGGATTGAATAGTACGGGGGTCGTGGTGGTGTTTAAAGTAAAAATCTTACATTAAAAACATGTATTAAAAAAAAACTTGTCAGAAAGTTGTAACTGACCCCCAATATCTCCGTAACTAGAAGGTTCCCAGGTATGGTCTAGAACAAAAAAATGATCGCAAAGACGGGGAGAACAAGTGCCTTTCGGATATGTTAAGGGTCTATTTACACCCTTTATACTAAGAAATGAAGTTAAATAAAATCTTGAGTAATTTACTTCAAAAGAACCAAATATGTATACGTATCTTTATCTTTTGTAAAGCTTCAGGTGGTTATTCAAATTACCTTTTATAAAGAAATGTAAAAGTTACATTTGTTGCTCTGAGTAAGCACAAAGTTGGGCAAATGTGCTGTCTTATTGGAAAAAGTTTTTTGAAATATATGCTGTTTATGCTAATGTATTAAACGTAGGAATTTATCTTCGAAAACTGTTACAATTTGCCTGTGAGAATTTAAATTTTAGACCGTATTTTATTCTCACCATTTTTAGGGTACCATACCTCAGTCAGCAAAAACGGAACCCTTATAGGATCACTTCGTTGTCCGTCTGTCTATCAAGACCCTTTTTCTCTGAAACGAGTGGAGGTATCAAGCTGAAATTAATTTCAAATATCAAGGTCTGCTACTTCTTGGAGAACTGAAAAAAACTAACTTATAAGTCAACGCGATCGAAAGATATGGCCGTTTATGTCGCATATTCTGCGATTTCACAAGGAAATCAAAACCTACACGGTACTTCTCGTTGACCTAGAATCATGAAATGTTGCGTCTTACAGCACATGTTGAGCAAATAAAAACCGGCAGTCCAAAAGTCGCAAGCAACATCAACAGAAATTCTCTAATTCAATTAACAATGTAAAGTACCTTTTCATTATTATCTAGGTCCAGAATTAGCCTAATAATCACCATCCAACCTAATTTTAGCTCCAACACATTATTACCCCACATTTTCTCTCACAAATTCTAACCGACCCGGTTGTACATACCCCATTAAATATGCTTACACCAACTGTTGCGAACCCTTAAGTAATAACAACATTATCATACTCTGTCTCACTCTAACGAGAGTAACATTAATTTGTCTCTCTCTAACACTTCGGGTAATGAAAATCCTTAAGTTACGGCAGGGAACTTTGACAAAGTGTACTTTCGCGCTTTGCCTTTTGGCTCTTTTGAGCTGGCAGATTGGGTAAATAGATGTGTTGACTGTACCTATTCTGGTGTAGGCACGAATTATACAGGATGTTCGGTGCATAGTTGGCCAAATTGAAAGGACCGAAAGGCGGTGTCATTTGCTGTATCTTCAGACCCTATAATAACTCATCCTTGGCCGCACGGGTTTTTTTTTTAATATTTTTCTTGAAAAATCGCAAAATTCGACATTTAAACTTGAAGTTGACTTATAAGTTCAGTTTTACTTGGTGAGTTAAAAAAAAAAACTAGATGTTATCTGCGACCGTGCGATCATAGAACCAGAAAAAAATAGACATCAACATTTAAAATAAATTTGGCGGTTAGGCTATTTTTTTATTTAACTTTAAATGCTGAATTGCGATACACCTCGTGGCTAAATAATAACAGCCACTCGGGTCAATCTTTAGGTTAAGCCGTGCTTGCCTAGGTCGGTCTGTGGATGGGTGACCGCGTATTACATACTGAGTTTCCTCCGTGCCTCGGAAAGCACGTTAAGCCGTTGGTCCCGGCTGTCATTTGTAGATCTTTGACAGTCGTTAGGTAGTCAGTGGCCCAAAAAGTCTGACAACCAGTCTTATCAAGGGGTATCGTATTACCCAGTACTAACAGGGTTGTGGAGGTCAGATAGGCAGTCGCTCCATGTAAAATACTGGTATTCAGCTGCATCCGGTTAGACTGGAAGCCGACCCCAATATAGTTGGGAAAAGGCTAGGCAGATGATGTTGAATTGCGATACAGCTCCATATGCGGCCGCAGCGTCGAGTTAAGCTTACTCCTCGGGGTAGACTGGTTTCTTCTCTACTTGAACCTGTGGCCACCCCATGCTGAGGGTAGGCCTCTTCCAATCTCTTAATTTTTGCCGGTTCTGTGTCATGGCTATGCAGTTTTTTTTTTTGGATAAACGTGGTTCTTCGTTCCTGATTAATTTCATCATCATCATTCACAGCCCGAACTCACCCACTGCTGGGCATAAGCCTCTCATTTCTTGTGCCAATCTCCACGGTCCTGTGCCAGCTTCATCCAGGTTTTTCCCCCGATGACAACTATGTCGTCTGCCCATCTCGCCGCTGGACGACCCACGTTTCTTTTGCAAGTTCTTGGACGCCATTCGGTGAAAGCCTTTATTTATTTTTATTTTTTTTTTGGGATGGGAAAATCATCAAATGACCCCACTCTGGGTGGAGCGGAAGGGAGTGTCAGACTTGTACTGACTAAAACCCATCCATGTTCCTTCTTTGCCCTTTGTGTTCCAGGGCCACGATATCTCTTTCGAAGAGTCCCGCAGCTCTGGCAGGCATCGGCCCATGCGGACCCCTACTTGGTTGCTGACATCTCTTTCAGGCGCGCGTGGAACACGAAAGCGCCGTACACACGGCCTGTCGTCATAAGACGGCTGGACGGCGAGCTAGCCCATAACTCGCCGTCCACAGGCCCGCGCCTACGGTGGCCGGGAGCCACCACGTGACCCCCGACGCCCAGGGCGTCTCCCGCGGCGGCTGGGACGTGAGGTTCTTTCCCTCTCACGTCCCGCCACCTCCTTCACTAGCATGACTGCTTCAATGACAGCCTTAGCCTGATTAATTTACCTTCTGTAAAAAGAAAACACTAAGCCTATTGTATGTAGCGTTATATTTAATTACTATAATAATCAAAACTATCAATAGTCTTCATTAATAACTGTTATAATGAACAGTAAACACTTTTAATAATGTGGATACAATAATGTTGTGTGCTCACGGTAATAATCGTCGATATTTTCTATAATGAGGCTTGGAGATGGGAATATTCCATAACGATCTGTGCTTTGTGAGAAAACTGAAGATAAAAATGCAAATATAAAATGGAACTTTTCATAGAAGAAACGTAATGGAATATGCAAGCATTAGTAGTGCAGCTATTCTGTAAAGTTCACTTGTAACCTCACTCAAGTGAGCTCACACAATTCGAAAGCGAACTCATTTGTTTTTAAAGTAAATCCTCACGGATTCAAACAAACGAACGGAGTCTCCGTTCGAATTTCAAACGTAATTTTCAGAAAATAACTCAAAACTTTTTACTTTTAAAATCTAATCACGAAAGCGTTTATAACTTATGCTATTTAAATTACTTTTTACTCAAAAATGAGGAGGTTATAACTACTGAATCTTACTTTTCGTTCCTGGATCTATGTTAAGCGATAAACTTAAAATAACATCAATTTTGTATAGACCACATTTGTGCAGATCTTCATTATAATCCTCCTGCCCTCGTCCCAATTTATTTGGGGCGTAGCATGTCTTCTTTATCCATGCGTCTCTATTACTCGTCATCTCACCAAACACCTCATTTCTAGCCATGTCATCCCTCACACAGGACATCCATCCGTTTTCTTGGTCTTCCTGTACTCTCATACCCATCCACATTTATACTCAAAACTTTCCTCACGACATTTTCCTCATACCTCCGCATTACTTACCCACATCTTATTTGTCTGTACTTACAGTATTTTACAGGACCAATTCTCTAAAACGACCTCCCACTAACTACAGCTTACAAAGTTAATTGAACACAAACTATAGACTCCACTATCTAGTACCACCGGTACTAAGACCCCTTTATCAAGCGCCATTGGTACTTAGACCCCACTATTAAGTACCATTGGTACTTCAAACCCAATTTTGTTAAGTGTATACAAATATTGTGAAACGCTGTACCTATGTGAACTGTCCTTTACTATGGATATAGAACAACTGTTTGTTTTGGAATTTAGTTCAGTTGGAATTGGCGACAGGTGAATGTGAATGCCGCGCTATTTTATTAACCGACTTCTAATGACCGCCTTATTGTGATGATATTATAATAACTTCTCGTTACAAAGTAAAATTTAAATGTAACAAGAATTTGTGTAGGATATTTCAACTAAAACGGGTAAAAGCAAAAAACATTTGTGTAAAAAAAAAAACCGACTTTCAAAAAAAAACACTAAAAAAGTAAAAAAATGACTTTTTATTCGGAAGTCGGTGACTTTATATGTTACATTGACTTTATTGCCACCGACTTCCGAAACAAAATTTATTTTTTTCCTTTTTTAGTGTTTTATTGGAAATCAGGTTTTTTTTTTTTTGTAAAACCAAACGTGCACCTATTCCGTTGCGTCTGGGGTAAAAAAAATCAATGAAACATACAAAGTCACCGACTTCCGAAAGTAAAGTTATTAAGGTAGTTAGTTGTTAGTTAAGTTATTAGTTATTGTGTGTTAGTAAGTTAATTACCAACACACACACAAATCATTAGTAACGTAAGCTAATTTCAAGTAAGTTTTTTTTTATAATAATAGCAGTTTGAAAATAACAATATATCTCGTTCGGAGTGCGCCGTCAGAGTGCTAGGCCGGTCGGTATTGTATTTCTTTCATTTTTTTATTTAACATCAATGGGGTGGGTCTAGAGAGCGCTTCAATGTTTTAAGTACAAGCAAAAATGAGCTTAATGGTGATAAGGCGGGAGTGTTCGCCATTTCCGTTGCGTCTGGGGTAAAAATACGTAAAGAAAGAAAGAAAATACATTTATTTGGCACATGCCACAAGTGCACACAGTATAAAAAAATAAAAAATATAACAAATAAAAACAAAAAATTAAAAAAACTTAAAATCTAAACCAAAAAAAAAAAACCTAACCAACCTACCTAACGTACCTATTAGGCCCTACCTTTTTAACTGTTAGCTACCTATCTTAAAAGCCACATAAAATGTAACGGTAAAAGATTTTCCCAGATAAATATGAAAATAAATTCAAATAAGTGTAACTTTAGTCTTAAAATATTTCACTCACTTTTAGTTCTAAGAACAGTTATTTTCACTTTACTTCAATGAATTTATTAGTCTTTTTCACTTTAACACAAACTAAAGCTATAAGTTTTATCTATGACTAGTATTTTCCAGCGGATTTGCTCGCGTGGTAGTTAGTATTTATAAGCCTCAATTTTTTCTGTCTTATAATTTCGAACAAAAATTTTTCACTCTTTAAATTACCTGCTATCTGGACCCTTTAAAACGGGCTTTCACTGCGAAATATTCTTGCAGAGAAAGTGAGAGAAACCCACCCAAGCTCCTTTAAAATATTAATAAAAAGTAACAACGCATATCACTACATTGTCGAGTACGTACTTATACCCCTGATACCTGAATATAATCTTATAATTGCCTTTTGGGAAACCCGTAAAAAGAAAAAGGGGTACTTTTACCCCAAATGAAAAAATCTTTTACATACTTACGTATTTTGCAAGCAGATTACATGCCCATTCAAAATCACAAAAACAGGAAAACGAACCCAAGTAAAAACAAATTGCATAATCGAGGTGTGGAGGCCAGATTACACTTCCTTTCAAAATAACGGTACCTACAGTAAAAGGTGCTTGTTCAAAATTGAAATTATGCATATCCAGAGTTCAAAAAATAAATGCCAATGGGCCTTACCATGGGATTTATTTTTTGAACTCAAGGGTATTTTGATTTGACCTCTGGATAATAAAAAAAAAAACAAAAAAAAATAACACCTACACGCCCTGCGTCTATACCAACTTCTTTAGTCCGTTCTTCTTGCAGTAGGATACTAGCTAAAAAAATCAGCTGTTCGATACATTTTGACCGTGTAGGTATTGCACTTTTGAAGGAAAGTGCTGTTTTTTTTTTTAATTACCGATGGAAAATATCTGACTGAATACGTGGTAAGGGTTTATGCGTCGAAGTTGGGATTCCACTCTGTATAGGTGTACTAAAAACGGGTATATCAGAAAGATTACACTTCCTGGAAATTACTGGTATAGCAAAATTGACCCAATTTCAAACGAAAAAAAAAATAAACACACCTACACAGCCAGAGATTACACTTCCTTTCAAAATTACAGGTACAGTAAAATGGAAGGGAACAATAGGGGCGAAGCTGCGTCGTATTCTAAAGGAATGTTTTATGACGTTCTGTACAATTGAGGACAGAATAATTGGGTTATCTTTGCGAAGACTTTCGCCCCACGAAGTGTTCGTCCCATTTTAAAGTAGACGGTTCAATGTCAAAGTGAATTGAAGATGAGGTATTAATAGTGTTACTGTGAAAGTGGAGCTTTTTGTGGGGTCCGTTTAACTTTGTAATTCGGAAGTCACCTAATAATAGGTCTTTAACTATGAAATTGCCGTTTTTTTCTCACATTTTGTTTTGTTTGTAACTTTGACGTATATTTAATTATTTTTTCTATTTTAATTTTGATTGGATTAATTGTTTAATTACGTACCTTTTAGAGTTTAAAAACCGTATTAGTACTTGCATATTACCTCATAGGGTAGTGTGTCAAAGCACCTGTTTCAATGTGCTGTCGGTTTTACTACTTCAAGTACATAGTATATTTTTGTCATAGACTGTGTTTTGAGAATTTAAGCGCAGCTTTTTTCAATCTAACTATAGTTTGCATTTGCATCAAAATTGATTCAGATCTTTCCAAGCAAAAAAATGTTAGTATGGAAATATAATTTTTCACGAAATCGTCCATACAAATCGGCATTTTTATACTTTAACTCCTAATATTTTTGAAACCTGCTGGTCGATAAATGATGCTAGTTGTGGTCGCTTTCGACTGTCCTAAAAGAGTATCCAAATTTTCTTGACATAACAAACTATTCGGTGGCTTATGACAACCCAAAACAATAATGGGTGTAAAAGTACCCTTAACGATGCCGAAAGGCACTTGTTCTCCCGGCCATTGTGATATTTTTTTTTGTTCTAGACCATACCTGGGAACCTTCTAGTTACGGAGATGTTGGGGGTCAAAGTTGCAACGTTTTCAAAAGTTTTTTTTTTTAAATACAAGTTTTTAATTTTGTAACTTTATTTTATATACCTCCACGACGCGCGTACTACATCACAATACATCCATCAGCATGTTTTGAGTACGTTACATTGTCAGATGTCAGCAAATAAGTAGGGGTCCGCAAGGGCCGATGCCTGCCAGGGCTGCGGGACTGTTCGAAAGAGATACCGTGGCCCTGGAACACAAAGGGCAAAGAAGGAACATGGATGGGTTTTAGTCAGTACAAGTCTGACTCTCCCTTCCGCTCCGCCCAGAGTGGGGGGGGTCATTTGATGATTTCCCATCCGGAAAAAAAAAAAAAAAAAAAAAAAAAAAAGTACGTTACATTGAGTCCTACTCTAAAACGTTATTTTTCACCCCAAGAAAAAAGTCGTTTCGCAGGAATAATTTTTGCGTAGAGTTACTTAGTTTGGTATACAGAATCCTTTTTTGACGGTTTCGTGGGCCGTTTACACCCTGTATGTATAACTTTTTCATCAAAATTATCGCTGATATAATAGTAAGCAACTTTGTCTTTTCAGTAAGTTCAGTTCACTGAGCCGTTATGACAGAAAATTCGAAAAGGCTCTAGGCCGCAAAATATACGTAAAGGCTTTTTGTCTGCACTTTTGCCTTCCTTAAAGAATCTAAATGTACCTATTGTTAAAAAAAGTAAAGGGACACATTAAGACCTTTCCTATTTGCCTACATTTTCAAGATTTTTTTAACATGGCTTTTCTTACTAGGTACTATTAAAAAAAAAGTGACAAAGAGTGTGAGGATGGATGTATGAATGGTTGTGTGGATGGATGTATGGGCGGATGTATAGGTGAATGGATGGATGTGTTATAATGATTTGTTATTCTTTCACGCATAAACTGCCGAACAGATTTAGATGGAATTTGGCACATAATTCATTACTTGGATAGTAACATCCCGTGTGACAATTACCGAACTAAACCGAAGCCGTGGGCATGAGCTAGTTTAATCAATCATTTTATTGTCAGTCAACTGAGGCCTATAGATATAAATACACAAAATAATCTAAATCTCTCTCTATCTAAAAATACATAACTAAGATATTTAATTAAATTTCCTTTATTTGTTTCTATACAAATTAATTATATTTTAAAATATTACTTACAAAAAACAATATAAAAAAAACAATTAAAAATATAAAAAAATGTATCCCACCGGTATCGGGATCACGGTCCAAGCTACCGGCGGTCAGGGCTCCAGAGAGAGGACCCTCCTAACAACACGAGCCGTGTCCAGGAGTACCGCTTTCTGAATCAAGCCCTTGATCCAGCTGCCTAACGAGAGCCTCCTCAGGTATTGGTCGAAGCTCTTGGCAATTAAGCCATGGGCTGATACAACTATCGGCACAATGATGGCTGAGTCATAATTAAATTATGATTACTTAATTTTTTTTTTTAAGATATTGTTTTTCATTCTGTAATTATGTTAAATACTGGATGAAAGTTTGGAAGGATGATCAGCATTTTTGACTATGAGAAATCCCATAGAAGATACGTCTTGTATCTAATAAATTGGTTTATGGAAAAACATTGCTTTCAATTTGATTGCCTTATTTATACGACTGTTATTTTAGTTTCGTGCGCATTTCAACGAATGTCATTCATTCTACAATCTTCAAAATATTTGGCTGAGAATAAACCTCTTTACCAAACTGGAGAAAAAAAATATCACTTTACACCCGTAACATCTGTAAGTGAAACCAGAGATATATAAAGTTGGAAGTTGGTCTGCTATCTGCAATCCATTTCCCAGCCCCGGCTGTCAGTCGCAGGGTGAGCCACGTGCATTCAGAATTGTTTGTTAGGAGAAATTTTCAGACTGTTCTTGCACATATATTCCTGGTAAATAAATACTAACGATATACCCTGCTTCGCGTGTTTTTACGACTTGGTGAAAGGTCTTGGTTGGTTTTATTATAAATTACGTCATAAAAGTGAAAGCGTCCGGATAGCCCGGTATTGCTTTTTAAATAAAATGAAGAATTCGACTAAAATTACTTTTTAAATACTTTTTGTTAAGCGATTTCCATGAGCTTTGGTAATTGAAAGGCATCAAACACAACAAGTGATTTGAGTATCCTAGTATCAACAAAGGTTTTTGGACCAGAGTCTATAGAAGTTTACCCGATCTCCTTTCAATTTTCTTACGTTTTTTTGCGATTTGCGGGTCAGTGTCAGGCTGTATGTTGAACATGATATGATTCGACGCGAAACGCGAATAACCGGTGAAAAATTTATATGTGGTAACCGTTTTCACGTCGGTGTCCCTTCCACCCCGTATGTGTGTATTTACAGAATTAAAATCAAGAATACAACCCTCTTGAGATCATTTAATGCCATTGAATGATGTAAAAGTCATTCAATGGGGCTAATAACAGATACGACCCTATTGCTTTCGACGGGGCATAATTCCAATCTCTAATCTGCTACTAGGCTATTCCTGAAAATCCCAATAACACTTTGCACAACCCGGGAATCGAACCCAGGACCTCACGCTTCGCAGTAGAAGAATTAGCAAAAACACGACGACGTGACGCGGCATTAGCACTGAAACTGCTCAAACAAGATCATATTACAGTTGATTAACGTCACAATGTTAATTACGACCTTGTATCAATAACCATTAATGCTAATGTTCAATCACAAGTGACCAAATGACGTCATTCGCACCATTAACTGAATTTCATGACTAAAGTGGATCAAACAGCGAACATTAATGAAAAAGTAAATAGTACTAATGATTTTTGTATTGATTTTTATTTATTGTCTACTTGCTTAAGCCCGCGGCTTCGCTCGCGCGGAGTTTGTTAATTGTCACACGGGATCTTACTATCTTATTCAGATTTTAAACTGTCTGTGTGGCAAAATTCATCGAAATCTGTTCAGTAGTTTTTGCGTGAAAGAGGAACAAACATCCTCACAAACTTTTGCATTTATTATAGTTTTTTTTTCTATTTTATTGCCGGCGTATTGTAAATTGGATTTGGCTTAACAAAAACTGTTGTTTCGATAACCGTTTTGATAACAATACATTATTATTGCTTGTATTCTGGGTGTAGTCAAATTAATTGCCTTGTATTTTTAACGTAGATCAATTTAATTAAATTTGTTATGACAAAATGTAAACAATGAAAAAATCATCATCTGCCTAGCCTTTTCCCAACTATGTTGGGGTCGGCTTCCAGTCTAACCGGATGCAGCTGAATACCAGTATTTTACATGGAGCGACTGCCTATCTGACCTCCACAACCCAGTCAGTACTGGGTAATACGATACCTCTTGGTAAGACTGGTTGTCAGACTTTTTGGGCCACTGACTACCTAACGACTGTCAAATATGTACAAATGACAGCCAGGACCAACGGCTTAACGTGCTTTCCGAGGCACGGAGGAAACTCGGTATGTAATGGGCGGTCATCCATCCACAGACCAACCTAGGCAAGCACGGCTTAACCTAAAGATCGACCCGAGCGGCTGTTATTATTTAGCCACGAGCTCCTGAAAAAATGTGAACCATAAATCTATCACCACATAAATATTTTTATTCAGTATTAAGCGGTCTTAACTTGGACTGGACCCCATCATCATCATTATCTTGCCCTTATCCCAATTATTTGGGGTCAGCGCAGCATGTCTTCTTCTTCCATACTTCTCTATTACTCATCATCTCAGCAGCCACCTCCTTTCTAGCCATATCATCCTTCACACAGTCCAGGACCTGTCCTTCATTAATTATAGACTAGGATTTAGAAGGCAATTGGTTTATATGTTCCCCTAATGACTACTTACAGCTTTTATCATGGAAAGATGCCCTGGAAGAGGTTTGCTCGATACTAAAACTCTTCTTTGAGTATGTCACTTTCTACTTCTTGACAGGTTACTTTGACAAAGTAACATACTAGCTTCAACATGGAGGCAACAAAAATGGTTACGATCCACTTGACACCATCATTTGCTAGAAAGAGAGCAGCGGTGGCCCAGTGGTGGCGGCCCCGACTTACGAATAGTAAGTTGTGGGTTCGAACCCAGGCAGACGCATTACTCTGTGTAATTTCTTTCATCAACACTGCTCTCAATATCGTGAGGAAACCGGCATGTCCTAGAACCATAAATTCGAAGACAAGTGACCGACCCGCACTGGGCCCGCGTGGTGGTTTATAGCCCATTCCCTCTCATAGAGAGGAGGCTTGTGTCCCAGTAGTGGGAAAATATAGGCTGATTATGCTATGCTTATACTATTTGCTAGAAAAAGTGTTACAGTGGGATTATTAGTGATTTACAAATTAAATATTCAACATAAATGAAGAATAAATTTTCTTTTTGATTTTGTGTATTGACGTTCAAACACAGTTGACGCGTGATTTGGTAGTCGTTTGGTCAGCGATTATCCCCTAAATAACTGTGCCATACTAATTATATATTCTTTTATCTTTTCAGGTAAGTTTCAAAATCTTCTCCTGAAGTTGGGTAAGACTACCAAACCAAGACTTCCTTTATTACGATTTTTTTTGTCATTAAGTTTGAATTATTACTAAAACACCGCTCCTGGACCTAAGAACAACCCTAGTGAATTATTTAGTAACTTAGTACCGTCTAAAGGGTTTAATAGAGTCGTACGACTGAATTGAGAAAAAAATAAATAAAAGGAATTCTAAAGTTTAATAAAAAATTTAAATAGATTTTTTTTTTTAATTTTCCATTTTTTTATTATACAGGGTGGAAGGTATATAAGCGCACAAACGATTACCATGTATTCAGTACATCATTCCGGATCCAAAAAAATCCTGTAATAACTTCTGGTCATAACGAGTGAAGCCAGGGCCAAAGCTAGTTTCTTACAACTACGGAGATATATGTTATTTAGTAGTCAGAACTAACTCGTTTGCTATCCTCGTTCTAATGATATCTCTGTCTCTCTCATTAATCTGGTCACGTACCCTCATTTACTCTTTTATTATAACAGATTTCTCCTAGATTGTGTTTGTGTAGTTTTTCCTTGATTGTATATTATGTGACTCAATTGTTTATTATTTGGAAGGATGGGAATTTATATCATAACCATTTGAAGAAGAATGTGTTACGCGCATGAATAAAATAAAAGATTTTAATATTTTTTATACGCAAACCCAGCGTAGGGAACTATTGCTGTTTTTGACATGGAAAGAGGTAGAGGGCTGTGTGATTTTGTAAACAAAACACGGCTTCTGAAACTGTGTTGCTTAGTAAGACGTTTGTTTTGGTGAACAGGGTGTACACCTTCAGCGGGGCGGGAAGGAGTGGTACCTTTTTTTTTTTTTCTTTTGGTTAATCATCAAATGACCCCCCCACTCTGGGCGGAGCGGAGGGGAGTGTCAGACTTGTACTGACTAAAACCCATCCATGTTCCCTCTTTGCCCTTTGTGTTCCAGGGCCACGGTATCTCTTTCGAACAGTCCCGCAGCCCTGGCAGGCATCGGCCCATGCGGACCCCTACTTATTTGCTGACATCTCTTTGAGGTGCACGTGGAACATGAACGCAACGAACACGAACTAGCTTCTACCCTCAGCTTCATCTGCGTGACCTACATGATTTTTTTAAAATTCAGAAACAAATATTATAAATTTAAATATTTTATACGCAAACCCTGCGTTGAGAACTACAGCAGTTTTGAAATGGAAAGAAAAATTCGAGTGCGAGCAGGGTTTGAACCTGAGTTAGTACGATACTTTCTTAAATAGATGGCGCCAACGTCACCGTAAGACGTTATTAATGAAACGAAGATTTCGAGAGCTGTGAGCAGGGTGCGATGGTCTAATTGGTTAAGATGTCCGGTGTACTGAATCGGAAGATCGCAGGTTCAAACCCTGATCGCACACGAATTTTTCTTTCCATATCAAAATATTATAAACGCTTTCACTCCGTCTTTGACTATGTTAGGAGATGATTTTGAAAAAACTGTGATGCACGTGTTTCATAATTTCAATTGAAGAGTGTGTACACCAATTTTCGAGTCAAACGACCCAGAGAATATAAAGTTACACAGAAAATTCAACCCCCCATTTCACCCTCTTAGGGGTGGAATTTCGAAAAACCCTTTCTTAGTGGATACCTACCCTTCTCAAAGAATACACCCTCCAAATTTCATGTCTCTAGGACCAGCGGTTTGGGCTGTGCGTTGATATATCAGTCAGTCAGTCAGTCAGGACTTTGAATTTTATATGTATAGATAGATGAGTACATAAAAGAAAGTCGTGTGGTAAGTTGAGTGGTAATCGGTTGTCGTGGTACGGGAAAAATTTTACTAGAATCTTCAAAAACAGCTATTTTTAGGTTTCGGTACTTCAAAAGGAAAAAGGAACCCTTACAGGATAACTTTGTTGTCTGTCTGCCTTTCTGTCTGTAAAGACCCTTTTTCTCAGAAACGCGTAAAGGTATCAAGTTGAAATTTATATGAAATACTCGGGTCTACGGTCTCTTTCAGCTGTGAAAAAATAAAACTTGTAAGTCAACGCGATCAAAAGATGTGACCGTTTATTTCGCATATTTTGAAATTTCACAAGTTAATCAAAACCTGTAGGGTACTTCCCGTTGACCTAAAATCATAAAATTTAGCAAGAAGCAATGTCTTACAGGTCATGTAAAGGAAACAATCAGAAAACCGTAATTATGTAGTATAATAAATAAAAAAACCGGCATGCATTCAATCAAAATCAAAGCATTTATTTCAAGTAGGTCAGTTACAGGCACTTTTGAACAACCCACATCGGGCCCGCGTGGTGGATTATAGCCCATTCCCTCTCTAGAGAAGAGGCCGTGTGTCCCAACAGTGGGAACATTATAGGCTGATTATGCTATGCTTATGCTATTTGCTAGAAAAAGTGTTAATGTGGGATTAGTAGTAATTTCCAAATTAAATATTCAACCTATAAATTGTAATGACTGGTTTTACTTTTTGATTTCGTGTGACGTTCAAACACAGTTGACACGTCATTTCATAGTCATGTGCTCATCGTGTGATTGTCATGTTATAGTAAAAATAGTGAAAAAAAAACCGGCCTGCATTCAATCAAAATCAAAGCATTTATTTCAAGTAGGCCAGTTACAGGCACTTTTGAATAGTCGAAACAAAGACAACAGTAAAATGTAGCTACAGTCCCAGTCACAAGGCATAAAAACTGTGAAAGTACTGTAGTTACCCATTCCCCAGCGTAGATCTCTATGGAGAAGAACGGGCAAGAAACTCCATGGACACTCTTTTAAATCATAATATTATTACAAAACCTTGGTTACATCATTCATGTTGAGATGGTACATTATGAAGTTTGTACGGAACCCTCGGTGCGCGAGTCCAGCTTGCACTTGGCCTGTTTTTTCTCCTTTACATAAATAAATAAAACTACCTCAATCAAGTAGCAGCTAAACAAAAACACCATCTAGAAACTAGACCCATCCAATGTCACTCCCAACAACTAATAAATTGTAGTTTCAAAGTTAAAGGCAACACTTTATAGAACAACCTCCATTTCTAACTTTCTACTCTTAGTAAGGCAACTGTACCATAGCCGACGAGAGAACCTGCCTAGCCTTTTCTCAATTATGTTGGGGTCGGCTTGCAGTCTAAATAGATGCAGCTGAATATCAGTATTTTACATGGAGCGACTGCTTATCTGACCTCCACAACCCAGTTAGTACTGGGCAATGCGATTCCCTTTGGTAAGACTGGATACCCTTTGGATCATGTTGCACGTCCACGGTCACATCCTGTAGCCACTTCTTCTATATTTTAGATTTCTAAGATGTATTCTATTTTCATTTCTCCTTTAAAAGCAGTGATAGCCTAGTGGTATGACCGTCGGACTGTCAAGTAATAGGTCTCAAGTTCGAACCCAAGAAACGCCCCTCTGATTTTTTGGATTCATGTGCGTATTGTATAATTATCAGTTGCTTCGGTGAAGGAAAACACCGTGAGGAAACCAGCATGCCTGAGAGATATTTCTCGACGTCATATAAAGTTAAGTCAGAGGCCCAGGGACGGCATAAAAACTCTGACACCAGGTTAGGCACTAACCGCACTATAAAGAAAGATCCTTCCTACATCTATCATTCAAGGCTACACCATATACGCTTCACAAGGGCCGTATTTCTGCAGCATATAATATACCTACAATACGGTATTCTTAAAGTATGCTGTCAGGATCGCGATCGAAAGCGCACTTGTACGTGGAGACGGCCATTTGCCTATGACATGAGCATCTGGATCATTTATTTATTTGTGAAAACATAACAGATAAATCCAATCAATTGCATAGTTCAGAGAAACATATTTATAATAAGGAATGATAAAAATATTAAATAAATACTAAAATATAACTATAAAAAGTCATATTTCGTTCATCCTCTCACAGAAATTCAAACATCCACGACATACGTCTCGAGGCAAATAAATCACACTCCGGTGTAGATGTTAGCAGAGCATCAGTCATGTCAAGTTGCGGGCACGGGCCTGTTTTTTTTTTAGATTTCTATAGTTTATTCTATTTTCATGTCTCTTTTTCCACAACCTAGCTATATCCGCTCTTCGCTAAACGCCGGCGGAGGGACAGGTACCTTACCCCAGACGACCGGACGCTGTCTTTTTACAACATGGCAGCCGGAAGCCTCTCGGCGGCCATTTTCTTGTCCCGTCTTTTTGAAATGTTCTCGGTACGTTGAACAACGGGAGGGTGCAGTGTAGCGCAATAATTTCAGCCTCATATGAAGACCTGGGGTTAATAAGTGCCTAACTGTTTAGACTTAGTTACTGGATTTTATGATTTTGATGTCTAAAAAGGTTGGGTATGCCTTATTTTAAGAGCAGCGGTGGCCCATTGGCCCCGACTTACGAGCACTAAGTCGTTGGTTCGAACCCAGGCCGGCGCATTACTTTGTGTAATTTATTTCATCACCACTGCTCTCAAAACGGTGAAGGAAAACATCGTGAGGAAACCGGCATGTCCTAGAACCAAAAATTCGAAGACATGTGACGTCTACCAACCCGCACTGGGCCCGCGTGGTGGATTATGGCCCATTCCCTCTCATAGAAGAGGCCTGTGTCCCAGCAGTGGGAACATTATAGGCTGATTATGTATGTATATATGTATGCCCTAATTTTATGTCATGTGTGGGTGTTACGGCAATTTCATTCTTTACCATTCGTTGTCTTTGTTTTTCGTTGTCTTTATCGCTATTTGTTGTTTTAAATGTGTAAAGTATGTGAAATCAGAATCTAAGATAAAAGTCAAGTTTTAAGAGATATGCAATTTGTCTTTTTTAGTACTTCAACCTGGTGTGGTCCCATAGAAGTTTTTGATCAGTTTTAGACACATGATCGATTGGCATCATGTTTTTTGTTAAAAATGGTCATTTTGTTGCAAAATGTAGTTTTTTTTTAAACTGGAAATAGAGATCAAAATTTCACGTAAAATTATGGATAAAACTCAAATAATTTATTTCGATTAGACCATTACAGGCACTTTTGAATGTCAAAAACCGAAGCTATTCACAGTCACAAGGCATAATAACTTGAGAAAGTACTGTAGTTGCACATTCCAAAGCTTATATCTCTATGGCGAAGAATGGGCAAGAAACTCCATGGATAGTGTCCTAAGACCATTTTCGTGTGGCTGCAGTCTGTTAAGGTACCGCCCCTTTCAAAGAGATGTCAGCAACCGAGTAGGGGTCCGCATGGGCCGATGCATGCCAGGGCTGCGGAACTGTTCGAAAGAGATACCGTGGCCCTGGAACACAAAGGGCAAAGAAGGAACATGAATGGGTTTTAGTCAGTACAAGTCTGACACTCCCCTCCGCTCCGCCCAGAGTGGGGGGGGGTCATTTGATGATTAACCATACGAAAAAAAAAAAAGGTACCACTCCTTCCCGCCCCGCTGAAGGTGTACACCCTGTACACCAAAACAAACGTCTTACTAAGCAACACAGTTTCACAAGCCGTGTTTTGTTTACAAAATCACACAGCCCTCTTACACCTCCTCATTGGCAGGCGTCGAAAGAACGGGAGTGCAGCCTGAGGCGCGGATCAAGTACGTGACGGTTTTGTAAACATTTTTCCTTCATATTTTATAACAATTTTGAGCTACTATAGTAATGAAACTCAGGCTCCGTTCACGGTCTCAGGCTATCGACTTGTGTCCGGTAAAAAATAACATACTTTAAAAAATACACCAAAAAGTGGAAAAAAACGTTTACCCCCGAAAGTCGGTGACTTTGATTTGTTTCATTGACTTTTTACCATCGACTTCCGGAATTTATCAAATTTTTGAAGTCGTCTCTTTTGTGTTTGAGCCTCTTTAGTAGTGGTATGATGGTATCTCACACAAATTCTTTTTCCATTTTTCCAAATTTTAATTTTCCATTGTTACTAAAACTTATTAGCAGATCATCCACAAAGATATAGATGAAAAAATATTTATTGTAGGAGATAACTCATAAACTACCCAAACAATGTGAATAAAATTTATATGGGACCTAATAAATTGGACCAGTAATTACGGAGTCATGAGGTAACATACATTAAAAAAAATACAGCCGAATTGAGAACCTGCTCCTTTTTAGAAGTCGGTTAAAAATAAAAGGTGAATCACTACTCCAAGAGGTCGCAGACCTGAGTATTTGATATTAATTTCAGCTTGATACCTCCACGCGTTCTTGAGAAAAAGAATCTTGACAGACGGACAACAAAGTGATCCTATAAGGGTTCTGTTTTTGCCGACCGAGGTGCGGAACTCTAAAAAAGGCGTGTCAACTCAACATAGTTGGGATAAGGCTCGGCAGATGATGATGTAGTTGTAGCGTAGCTACTTTTCTTAAAACTACTTATTTAATTTTAAAGTATATTTAGTAAAGTAAGTCAATATTGTACAAACACAAACAGATAATTTTGTTATTAGATATATTTTATGGAGTCTGTGGATTGCAAACCACAGACTACTATATATATACTAGCTGTGGACAGCGGACCGGCAAGACTTAAGTCGATATGAGGTACCTAGTGTGTATAATAATAAAAACTGTAATCTGTGTTCTGTAAACTTGTGCAAGCCTTTCAACAATATACTCCTACTTTTCTGTAAGCTGTTGTGTTTATTAAATGCAACCCTAACAGTTTCATAGTTACAAAAAACTGTCTCTAACACTAGTAGAATTAAGCAACCTTCCTGACTGGCTAAACTATTCATTTCGCCTTTTATTTATTTAACACTTCAAGCAGAAAGTACAGAGGCGGACCTTTTCATACATGCAGCTACCGAATTCAACACTATTTAGTTATTATCTTAATACAGCGTTACAAACACGACAGTAGAACCTTTTTGTCCTGAAACAACCACTAGTTAATTCTAACCACATATTCTATTACTATGCAAATACTAAAAACATAATATTATACAGGCCTTACCTTAAATAAAAACTGGTCAAGTGTGAGTCAGACTCGCGCATTAAGAGTTCCGTACCGTCATAATAGGAGAGCCCCTTTATTTTTTCTATTTTTATATAAATACACATTCTGTGAAAATTTCAACTGTCTGCCTATTAAAGATCATAAAATATAGCCCGCTGACAGACAGACGGACGGACGGACGGACAACGGATAAATTAATAAAAATTAAAGTGGCCTTTTAATTTTAATTCATTTTTATTTTTATTATTTGATAGCGGCAACATAAATACACATTTTGTAAACATTTCAACTGTCTATCTATTACGGATCATGAGATACAGCCCGCTGACAGATACACAGACAGCGGAGGCTCAGTAATAGGGTCCCGTTGGTTACCCTTCGAGTACGGAGCCCTGATAAGATTCTCTTTATTCTATTAAGAAGAGCTTACTACAGTGAAGAGGAAGGGGGGGAATGGTACCTACACCTTAAGTTTGGCATTCAATTTGGGGAAAATTCAATTTATATTTTCGCTTCATTGGCTTAAATAGGAAGGTAGATTGAAAATAACTCGGGGCACGGCAGAAAACTTTATACATTTCCAAGAACACTTCTCGCTTTTGTATTTTTGTAGCGAAAAAAAAATGGATAACGCACACTCAATGTGCTGGGGCTGCAGACTCGACATAGATAGCGACAAAAATCGGTCGTTAAGTCATAACGATGTCAAATTTCTTTAATAGATTTTCAACCTTAAGGTTTCGTAATAAAGTTGAAAATCTATTAAAGAAATTTGACTTCGTTGAACAACCAAACGTTGTAACAGTGTTGAGTCATTAGGTTCGTCTCTATGGTTGCCTATGTGTACCAACAGTGTCGATATTTTGACAGCTGTCAAAAATTAAAACACCTGTTCAATTATTTAGAAAGCCAACCTCATCAATATACCGAAAAAGACGAGGTCACAGGAAATGTTTTGCCACTGTCAATCAATTTAATTGCGTAATTTCCTTCATATAATTAACATACATAAACTTACACCTTTTCCTTATAACATGGAAATCCTAAACTTACCAACTGTTCCCACTGCTGGGACACACGCCTCCTCTCTATGAGAGGGAATGAGCTATAATCCTCAACGCGAGCCCAGTGCAGGTTGGTAGATGTCACATGTCTTCGAATTTTTGGTTCTAGGACATGCCGGTTTCCTCACGATGTTTTCCTTCACCGTTTTAAGAGCAGTGGTGATGAAATAAATTACACAAAGTAATGTGCCTGGCTGGGTTCGAACCCACGACTTACTGCTCGTAAGTCGGGACCGCCACAACTGGGCCACCGCTGCTCTCCCCACCGCTGCTCCTCGAAACTTAATCCTAATTAATATTATAAATGCGAAAGTAAGTTTGTCTGTTACCTTTTCACGCCTAAGCCACTGAACCGTTCATCCAGAAAATTGTACATATACGATGACAGGTAACGGACATAGGGTACCTTTCATCCCGAAAAAAAGTACTGTTCCCGAGGAAACAACAATAGCGTTCTTATGATAATAGATGGCGCCACGTGTCTTTCGAATCACGATTGAATTATATTATTACCAGCAGAGTATGACCCAAATTGATTGTCAAAATTTAAATGAATGCAAGCAAAGCCGCGGGTAAAAGCTAATATACATATAAATTTAACGTAGCTGGAAAGCACTGTTTTTTTCCGTCACTGCGATAATTTTTTTGTTCTAGACCATACCTGGGAACCTTCTAGTTACGGAGATATTGGGGGTCAAAATTCCAACTTTTTCACAAGTTTTTTTAATACTACTTTATAAGGTTATAAATTTGCTCTAAATACCTCCTAGACCCCCGTTTACTATTCAATGCATCCATCAGCACAATGTTTTCAGTGCGTCACATTAAAGTCTACCGTAAAACGTGTTTTCACGATTTTTCACCCCAAAAAAAGTCGTTCACCAGCAAAAAATTTTTCGTAGAGTTACGTCTTAGTTTGATGTACAGAATGCTTGGTTGACGGCTTCGTGAAGGGTCTGTTTACGTCTTGTATGCATGGAGAACAGAATCTACAGAACGCCATCTGTAATGATCTTTTTGCTTCGTCCATGTTCATACATCTGGCCACACACGCACATACCTGACCTTTCTGTAGAACTTCTTCAATAAGGTCAGTGTGTTTCCTTCTAAGGCGTCCCCTTCCTTCGTTTCGACTCACATCTGTCTTCGTCTAATTAATGTAACAACATTTTCACTAACAAAACAGCCTTAAAATTATATTAGCCAAACATAGGCACATTTACATAAGAAATAAATTATTTTAAGTGGTGTCCCATTAATTTTGTCCTCAAGTGTAAATGGTGCTCTTTGTAAAATTAAAAGGAAATGGCGTCGTTTTAAATCGGCGAGAGTGGGAGACAATGGATGTGCGTGCGCGTGACGGATGCGTGATAGTCTAAGATCCCGACTTAGATCGACCTTCACTCATCTGTTTACCGAATTAAAAATATTTTTTAACAATGAATACGAACAAACATATTTGTGGAGAAGCTCGTGGTAATATAATAACTGCCGCACGGTTCGAACTTCAAAGATAAGCAGTGCTTGCTGCGATTGGTCCGTAGTTGGGTGACCATAATTACATTCCGAGTTCCCTCTGTGCCTCAGAAAACACGTTAAGCCGTCAGTCCTGGCTGTCAGTCGTTACGAATAGTCAAAAGCCCGAAATACTGACAACCAGTCTTACCGTGGGGGATTACCCAGTTTCTAGGTTGTGGAGGTCAGATAGGCAGTCGCTCCATGTAAAATACTAGAATCCGCTGCATCCGAAGCCGAACCCAACTTAGTTTGGGGAAAAGGCTAGGCAGATGATTATTTACAAACATATTACGAATGGGTTACCTGATCGAATTAAGCCAAGATTATTTAAAATTGCGACAGCCGAGAGTCCGATTTTACTTAAATAATGTAATAAAATTATCTGTATCTTAACAATCATATTATATTTTAATAAGAAAACAGATGAGTGTACTTACATTATAATATCAACACATCTATTTATATCTGACATCCCTGTAGTGGAGATACAAAGATAGACAATCCGGCAGTTTCTTGTAATCTGTGCTATCCATCAATATAACTTCGATTGGTTAAAAAATAAGAAAAAAAAACCTAATTATAATTTGGCATGACTTAATTTCATTAGGCAACCTATTCGTAATATTTTTGTTCACGCATTATGATTTCTAAAAAGTATTTTTCGTTCGGTAAACAGATGGGTGAAGGTCGATCTTAACCGGGATCTTGTACTGAGACGGATGCGTGGCGTTTGCGGGACGTTTACTAAACGACTTTTCGGCAGATGATTTACGTTAATATAGAAGGTACTCACTGAGATTCGCCTTCGTGATAGGTGCTATTAGAACTTCGGAAAAGTTCGGCAAGATTCGTTTTCGCTCGGAACTTTTTATGTCTTTCGGTCAAGGTGATAATGGAAGGCTGAATAAAGCAGATTTTCTTTTATTTTGAGTTCTTTGAGTTACATTTTTCTTTTGTTTTTGGCTTGCTTTTGTCATTTTCTTGACTGCCTACGAAATTCTTCGATGGGGCTTAAAAATACGTAATGATATTTGCGAGTATACCTCTGTCAACTGTGTCGAGTTGAGAGACGCGTGATTGAGGAGGCCTATGTCCAGCAGTGAACTGCTGTAGGCTGATGATGATGACAAACCTCTGTCAGGGAAATAAAAGCATGATATTTGCTACATTCTAAAATAATATGAGAATCCAACCGATTCTTACTTTAACACGATGGGTGCTTGAGGATGGACGGCTCCGCGCCGAGGCCGGCCTAAAAAGAGGTGGCGAGATGATCTAAACGCGCATCACGAAACTTATACTGTCACTTACGGGATATCTTCCGTGATTGTTCATTATTTTGAGCTCCTGATATTTCGGCGTGATCGCGGGTTGACTGGAGAATGCGGGTGGATGGAAAATAAATTGTTGAGAGCAGACAAATCTATCTACCCTCTTTCTTTGTCTTTTGCTACGCGCACTACTAGAACCCATTACGAAGGCTGGTTTGAAGCGACACCAGAGAAGAGTACCTGGAAGGTATGGGCGAGGGGATTTGTCCAGCGGTGGGACATACAAGGCTATTTAAAAAAAACGATTCTAACTTAATTACATATTTTTTACTTTTGTAACATTATTCCGAATTGCTCTTTGTTTACACTGGCAACCCGTTTAAGTCATAATTTATCATTCCTGAAAAGACAGCTGAAGTTAATTTCCAAACTGTCTTTAAACCGAATATTTATGACACTTTGAGCTAAAACTAGACTTTAATTAGTATTCTAACTAATTAACCGACTAACTAAGAAAGCTCTAGCACAATGAATTATCTACGTAAATAGCTGTTTCTTGTATAATTTGAGCTTGATGGTAATTAAGGTATTTTGAAGTCCTCTGTACAGGGTAATAATATCTTAGGGAATATGAAGAACAGGGTGTAAAGTTCTTCATCCCCCTTGGAAAAGGGAGGATCCTCCGACCAGACGGGGGTTGTGTCTGGTGGGCTACTGCCTGGCAGTTAGGCTAAGCATATGCTGAGAAGCAGGTGACGCAGCACAGCACAGTACACATTTTGCAGAGCAGGGCAGGCGAGGCAGACATAGGCCGCGAGCGCATGCTGCGATGCAGCTCAAAGACACATTCGCGTTCTAACTAGTACAAAGAATAGACGTGTTCGAGTTCCGATTATGAAATTAACGAGTTGTTGCTACTCTACTGTTTATCAAGGAGTAAAAAAACTATTTGGCAAAGCGAAGCGGGTATTTGTGAGAATTTTAAAACTACTTTTCTTAAATGTTCTGCCATTGCAACAAAATTAAGAATTAGCGGTAAAAAAACACGCGTCACGCAGAAATCTGTGCCGGCACGGCAACGAGGTGCAGAGCAGGACAGACACATGTCAGCGTCGCATGCGCCTACGTAGCTTACGCAGCTCTTAGTACGTTCATGCATTACAAAATCTGCGCTGCGTCAGGTCCCAGGCGTCACCTGCTTCTCAGCATACGCTTAGCCTTATTGTCAGATTTTTCTACTTGCTCTTACATCGCGTAGAACTTTAATAGAGCGATTCAGAATTTTGATGTTTATTCTTTGTAATTGTTTTTGTACTACTGTACAATGTGGCGATGCTGGATGCAAGGTTTATGTTTAGTGGTGGAAGGCTTTCGACTAAATTAAGTGTTACCCAGTACTAACTGGATTGTGGAGATCAGAAAAGCAATCGCTCCGTATAAAATACTGGTATTCAGCTGCATCCGGTTAGACTGGAAGCCGACCCCAACATAGTTGGGAAAAGGCTAGGCAGATGAAGATGCTATGATAGCACTGTTTGCAAGAAAATCAAGCTATAGTGATCAGTTTCTCACATACGGGTGTCTGTTTGCATTCCTGTGCAAAACAAATATTTGTATTCTGAGATTGTTGTTCCGTCTATTTGTGTAACTGTGTTTGTGAGATTAGTGACCGTTAACGTACACACGATAATGTTTAGTTTAGTTTATTTATTAATAATTATCAAAAATTACAGGTCATATTATGAAAAAAAGTAAAAACACAAATCATAATACATTTAAAAAAAAAAACAAGTCATTATACATTAAAAAGAGCATTAAACACAAATTATCATAAATTAAAAAAAAAATAATACACAATAAACAGAATAATAGAACCTTACAGTATACTAATCACATAAATTTTCTTAAAACCATTATTTTAGGTCATATAATGTCTGGTCGGTTAGCCAACCTTTCAGTTTAGTTTTAAAAACAGTGTCAGACGTAATGCATAATAATGTTGATATTGTATGCCAAGTATTGTTATACAAATGTTACAGGTACGGACGCTAATATGGATATACGTAGCAAGATTCATAAGTAATTTTCTCATGAAATATCGATTGAAACTTTGAGATCAGACCTATTTCGTAATAGTGTGGGTTTCAAAATACTATGCAGAAGAATTTCACTAATCCGTTACTACTAAAAAAACTTCTTTAAAATGTCCATTTTATCTTTCAAATCTAGTCTTGTGTTTCCGTTTATTTGGAATTTTTAATTACACTATTTTGACGTTAGACTGCTTTACGACGACGGAGCGCATACGCTGTGAATGGCGTTGGGATGGGCGAGAAAGGCGCGGGCGGAGGGTGTCGGATTATTGGATGTATCGGTGCCGGATTAGTGAGATTATACTGTATTTGTAGTAAATATTAAATGGAGTATTTTAATTTTAAAATCAACGTATTACGTCACGTTAACACCGCACGCTCGAGCCTGGGACTCAGTTCCATAACACAAAAATATAAAAGACAATAAACTAAAAACAAATTGGTAACAAACCCGCTCATAACAGACACACACCCGTATTCCAGAAGCCGACTTAAGTCCATTTTTGAACGTAAAACGACATTTGTTGTCATGGCAACAGGTGAAGAACGCCCACCACCGCATCAGCAACACCCACTCAATGATGTTCATAAGGTGAGGACAGACTAGCTAGAAGTTGCATTTGTAACAAGACATGAACCACTTGACACTTTGTTAAAACTTGATTTTGATTTGCTTGTAACATTTCATCGAGCAAAAACACGAGCGCGGGCAAATCGTACAACATGAAATGAGGTGCGTGGACTGAGGGGTCGTGCTGGTCGTTTCTTCTCCTAATGCGGTCAGTGTTTTTTTTTAATATAACTCATCAAGATAAACTGCAGCACACGCGACTTGCAAGTTCAACATATCAACGAAGAGTAAATGCCACACAGTAAGGACAGTCACTAAAGAACACCACCGGCTTACTCCTTTTGCTTCGTTCACGTTCATACATCTGGTCACTGCCACCTGACCTTTTTGAAGAACAATACTAATAAATTTTGTCCTTCTGGGGTGTTCTCTTTCGGGTTTTGTTAGTCGCCTTTTACTCGTCCTCTCAACATGACCAAGCCATCCAAACATCTCATCATCATTTCATCTGCTCATCATTTCAACCGCAACCTTGCATTATATCATTCCTCAATTTATCAACCAATGTTACAATACGTGGAAATGCTCATATGAGTACTCACCTTAATCTACCTCAAAAACATGCTGTCCATTTCAAACCCAAAAAAGTATGTTGCATGAAGGTTGCAAGCTGCTTTGTATGCTAAAAATGTTATATTAAAATACGTCACAATGCTAGAGTTATCATAAATTGATGTTCTACCGAATGCTCTTGGTTGACATCATTTGTCAAAGAACTTTTACTTGAAAATAAATATGTATTTTTTCGTGGTTCATTTATAAGATTTTCACTTAAAATAATGGCATCAAGTATTTTCTTTTTGGCTGGTGAAAAGTCGTGCGTACAGAAACTTGTCCGCAAGCACAAGCTCCTTCAAAATACCACGTTGTCGGGCAGCCCATCTGCGAAAAAATGTGCTTGGGCTAGCTGGGTTAGGCGAGCCCAACCAGTTACATCTGCTGAAAATGGAGGAGTAAAAGTGGCTGGTGAAGGCAGCAGAAGAAGCATACCAAAAGGCAAAACTCGAACGTTTGAGTGCCGCCCAGCTACTTCGATTCAGCGAGGTTACAAGGGACAAGGCCGAAAAAATAAATGAAATTATTATTATACAAGCCAACTGGTTTTTATTTTATTTAAAAGTAGTATCACGTATAACAAATAACAAAATTATTTAAATTACACATTTATTGACAAGCAAAGGAAATTTTTAATTTTTATTCACGTAGGACTACGTTAGACTGGATCCAGTCTCTAGGTTAGTAAAACCCAACAACACTGCATGGCCTGGGAATCGAACCCATAACCTCACACCATGCAGTGGCGCTTATAACTAGTTGTCCAACGAGAGATCAAACATATAAATATGAACATCACACAATTATAAACATACTAGCTGTTGCCCATGACCTTCGTCCACGATTATTGAAAGCTGACAAGCTACATGGTTTGTTGAAGAAATAAGGCATCCGAAGTGGCTACGTCACTACCGTTATTATTCCATTTTTGCCAGGGATGATTGCCAAGGATGAATGACTGTGGTCGCGTGGCAATGTTTAATAAATTGTACCCTGCTGCCTTTAATCCGTCGCGGGTACATGGTGGTCTCTTCAACCCAGCGGTGATAAAAGAGCTCAGTAAGCTTCGAGCTTTTCTTCGCCAGTTCGCTCTATTAGAAGGTTCCGGTCGTCCAGAGTTGAGGGAAGAATTCAGTTGGACGATGAACCGAGTAGCCTTGAATTTCTTTGGATTCGTTCACCCAACATAATGGTGTGTTTCATATCGGCCTTTCTCTTCCTCCGTTTAACAGTAGCAAGCCGCCTGCTCATGTTTTAAGCGCGTTTTGGTCCCAGTTCTAACATAACGTAACTCATTTGATGGGGATGCCCTAGCTTACACCTATCCTTACCCGTATCATTTGAAAAAAAAACCTAAGATCAGCCGGCTAAACCCCTAACGCAACGGCGAATAAGAATTCGATTTGATTATTTTATTATTGCAATATAACAGAAACTGGCCACTACAGCGGCCGGCGAGCGCTACATCCAACTTGGTTGCATCAAATTTGTATTTTTTTCTTTCTCTTTCTATTTAAGATGTATACAACTGCGATAGTACCGCAAAAGCAATGGGATTACCCGTATTATTACAGGTAGTAGGATTGATAGTAACACGGGTAAGTCACCCCCTACTATCGCTTTATTTGCAACTAATTTATGCCCGCGGTTTCGTGGAGGTCGGGAAATGCCAACGGGATCTTACTTCTGAGATAATAAGTTATCTATGTCCTATACCAGACTATAATCTATCTCTGTACCAAGTTTCATTCAGATCTGTTCAGCCGTTCTGGCGATTGAGTAACAAACATCTATCCATTCAAACTTTAGCATTTATAATAGTCATATAAGATTTATAAGGTTTTACTTTTAAAGTTGAATAGGTAATAAATAATAGTTAATGTAAGTATTTCATTTTATTTGAGCTATACAGGCACACTTGCGTTTTTCTTACATGTACTTACTTATAACTTGTTCATTGTAATATTAATTACATTACATATGTGAAATATTGATAACCTGGTTTGAGATTGGACACCGGGTGACGACAATCAAATGATTCATTAGGAATCTATATAGACATAATACTTTTACATAATATTTAATATCAATGTCGCGTATCACGAGCCAACGCGAAAATCGGGTTTTCACATATATTTACAGACACGACTACCTCAGAAATATTCCTCCTACTTACTAATTGGTAAATGCGCCCCGCACGCCCTGCGCAACACTGTGCGCCATGGCCTGTCTACGTGAGTTTCGAAGCCCTATTTGACTCTGTTGGGGGATAATTTTGAAAAACTGTGATACATAATTGTCTCATAATTTTAATTAAAGAGTGTGTACACCAATTTCTAAATCAATCGATTCCCAGAATAAAAAGTTTCACAGAAAATTCAACACCCGATTTCACCCTCTTGGGGGTGGAATTTCAAAAAACCCTTTCTTAGTGGATACATACTTTTCATAAAGAATACACCCTCCAAATTTCATGTCTCTAGGTCCAGCGGTTTGGGCTGTGCGTTGATATATCAGTCAGTCAGTCAGGACTTTGAATTTTTTAAGTATAGATAGATGATAAGAGCGACTTGGTGGTATCGTAGGTATAAACAAAACAACACGAGTATGGGCAAGCTCGCTCATAAGCACCATTCGCACCATTTTTAATGTCTGAGATTCAAAATGGTTCGTTAGTTTTCTCATGCTTTAGAAATATCACGTAGCTTGTATTATCTTTTATGTGTACGATACTCCATATTACGACTATTTGTCACGACTATAAATTATTATTTACGCGATCTTAATTACTAATTCAAAGAATCCCACGATAATGAACATTTCCAAATATCTACCGATTTGAAAAAGAAACCGTGCTTAATATATATTTACCACGGATAATGCAAGTGCTCGCAATATTAATAATAGTTCATTAATAATCCCGACTACAGACTAGCTGGCTTCGAAATTAAAGGCGATGGAAAATAGTTTTTATCAACAAGGGTTGATGGCCGTCCACGGGCTGTAGGTCAAAATTTCCAGAACGAAAACGTTGGAACCAAAAACGAACAGTGTTTTCTTCTACAGTATCTTCCCTATTTTATTTAATATCAGCCCTCTATGTCCCTCTGCTGGGCAAAGACCTCTCGCATGGCTTTCCAATTTTTGTACGGTTTCCTTCTGAAATCGAAAGTGTTTTTGGAACTGTTTATTGTTGTAACATTCTAACGGGTTGTCGGCATCGGGTCACGATATATAATTGTATGGCGTATCGTATACATAATCGACATATTCAACAAAATTCATCTTGCTTTGGCTATAAAAAGAAAACAATTTTACACACGTCGTTCACTTGAATTTCAGTAGGTATAATATATCAGCCATAACGTAAGTTTCACGGTTTCAAGGATCTTCTGGCGCGGGCAAACATCGGAACTAACGCAGCCATCTCTTTCTTTTCTCAATAATTTTTACAAAACAATTAACAAAAGGTTTATCAACAGCGCCCCCCTGTCAGCTTCATTCGAGCGCCAAAAGATTCTTGTACTACAAAACTCTTGAAAAGTGGGCGTTTATGTCAAATTATAAACAAACTGTAGCTGTCAATATGTCTAATGGGGTGGAAAGTAGGCGTGTCAAGTCCGACTTAAGTTCAGTCCACGACTTAAACTACGGGTGATGTTTTTATTTATCTGTGTACCCACATAATCTGTGCGCTCTAATTACAAATTTTAATTTTAGTGTGTTTCTCAGTAAGTGAATTATCTATGTAATTCTTATGAGAAATAAAGTTGTTCTTAAACCTTATAACAAAATACGCCACTGAACAACATGGCACTGTTAATTAAAAACCCGTGCAGGTTTTTAATTGTCCAAACACGGCCGTATTCGCGTCAATCAACAATACTGAAAAAACAAAAGAGATACAACCAATGTTTTACACCCCTGTCAATGTGGGCCTTGCACAAAAGCGCCGAGAAATGGTTACATAAATTCGGCCGATTAAAAATACCTACTCATTTCCAGATACTATTTACCTAGTATTAAGACTTTCTCATGACTAAGCGACTTTTTAAGTCTGTCTCTTGAACTAGAAGTAAGTACGCGCTACTACTGAGTCCTGGGTTCAATAGCGGGGTCGAGCAAACCGTTAATAGATTTTGCTTTAAGAATTTCTCAGTAGCAGCCTGGAGTCTGAATTTGTACTCTATTGATGGCTATAGGCTCGCCCCCTATTACATCAAAAGGAAACATAACTGGCGAAATGTGAGTGTACTATTAAGTACACCTCTGCTTAACCCTTTGGTGATTACAGGTGGGATGTTATGTTACGCCATTTTGATGCAAAAAGACATAAAATGACTTATTTATCTTTCCTTAAAAATGTAACTTGTTGAAAAGTATTCATTTTAAATGTACTTAGACTTGAGTACAAAGTATAAAATAATTATTAGTTAGTGCGCCTTTGCTAGCCTGAGCCTGTATTTCAGGTCACAGTTCTCTTCCCATGAAAAGGAAACATATCGAAAAGGAAAAATTTAGGAAATATTTAGAGGTGTGCCTATTGTAGGTATTTTAATATTTTTCTTTTTTGATATGTATTCTGATTGTGTTTTATTTGTATTTTTGTTAGCTTATGTAAGTTATTGTATCTTGGTGGTGGTAACATCGCATTGGCGTTATAGCTGTAAAGGTGTTATTTTATAATTTTAAATAAATAAATAATAAATAAATATCTGACGAAATAAGGGTGTACTACGCGTGACGCGAGGCGTGTTATAAGTATACTTAAAACTAGATGGTTGCAGATGTCAGCTACCAAGTAGGGGTCCGCATGGGCCGATGCCTGCCAGGGCTGCGGGACAGTTCGATACCGCGGCCCTGGAACACAAAGGGCAAAGAAGGAACATGGATGGTTTTAGTCAGTACAAGTCTGACACTCCCTTCCGCTCCGCCCAGAGTGAGGGTCATTTGATGATTTCCCATCCGGAAAAAAAAAGGGTTATGAGTAATTTATTTCTTAACAAAATACATTGTGCTGAAAAAATAACTTAAAATTAGATTAATAAGTATGAGATAGTAATAATCAACAATATAAAAAAAATAACAATAACAATTTTTTACAATAATAAAATTAATAGTCAATTAATAAAGAAATATAATGTCAAAACATGAAAATAATAAAGTGAATAATAGTGACTTAATTAACTAATAACGCATAAAAATAATAATAATACTCAATAATAGAAAATATCGCATAAATACATGTCATTTGTCAACTGATGAACTCTTTAATACTGGAAAAGCCCTTACTCAATAAATATGTCCTTAATTTGTTTTTTAATAAATTTGCACCCGCTGCTTTTAAAGAAAGGTTTTTAGTGGTTTTTTTTTATTTTATTTTTTAATCTTGACCTCAAAATTTTTTTCGGGTTCTTTCAGAGCCATGATGAACTGTTCATAATCTATGGGTGATACATATTGTACTTCTCTCAAAATATGAAACCATAACGTTACAGGATAGTATGTATAAACATCATAATCATTCTTCTGTCCTTATCCCAATTCATTTGGGGTCAGCGCAGCATGTCTTCTTCTTCCATACTTCTCTATTACTCGTCATCTCAGCAGTCACCTCCTTTCTAGCCACATCACCCTTCACACAATCCATCCATCATTTTTTTGGTCATCCTCTACTCTTACACTCAACATTTCCCCCACTCCACCTCACTTCTTGTGTAAATTCTATTAAAAAAAAACGAATTTACGTAACATTTACGTCGCGCGTTCGTACTAGGCTCTGTTTGCTATCACCAAAATGACAGCCAACAATAGTTTTTTGAGGGTTCAAATTGAAAATAAACAGAGGTTGAAAGCTGAAACGCTCAGTAATATTGGAGACACAAAGGGGTGGCTTTTGTGACATTGCTACCCCGTCCCTTTGCGGGCGAGTTTCAGTTGAAAATTACTGAAATATTTTTTCGTTTTTTTTTGTGTTGCATATTTTTTGTTAATGTTGTGATTGCCTGGTGTTGGGATGTTGCATGCTTTTGATAACTCTGTACTATGTCAATATTTTTATACCATTAAACTGGAGTTTAAGATATAAGCTTATTTTACAGAATGATTTCAATATCAGATTTCTAATGATTTTGACCTTTAATTTTATTATAAACTAGCTGTGCCCCACAATTTCAAGGGTTTTATTTTTTTGCACGGAACCTGAATCCTTTTTCTCAGTTCTGGGCTGACACAATTTAGATTGCCATCGACAAGCTAAGAAGAAGAAGAAAATAAAAGTGAGCCTAAGTTACTCCTTATAACATCAGCTATCTGCCAGTAAAAGTCTCCACTTCGGAGATTAGCCGGAACAAACAGACAGACAGACAGAACGACAGACAAAAATTAAAAAAATAAAATATATGTACCGTATAACCTTTCATATGCATTCAGTAAAAAGCTGTTACTTTGAAATTACAAAGAGACACTTCAATTTTATTTATTTATATAGATCACATTCACATTCGTGAGTATATGAGTCCCTAAAACTAACGAAACAATGGTTAATACAATGTCTACGTTATATAAACAGTCTAAAATGTACAGGTTTAACTAGACATTTCCGATCGTCTAGTGGTTGAAAGCGCGACTGCTGAGCATGTGGGTCTTGGGCTCGATTTCCGAGTCGGACAAAGTGTAATTGGGTTTTACCATCAGAAAATTTCTCAGTAGCAGCCACGGAGCCTGGACTTGTGCCCGATTGATGGCAATAGCCTCGCCCCCTATTACATGGGACTTAAACATAACCGGCGAAATGTGGGGGTGTACTGTTAGGTACACCTCTGCGAACCCTTTGGGGATTACAGGCGTTATATTGTGTTAAAAAAAATGTAAAATGTGTAAAAAAAGAATAATGTGTAAATGTTTGTGTGTGTGTGTGTGTGTGTGTGTGTAATAATGTATGTGTGTGTAATGTGTAATGTTGTGTGTTGTGTTGTTGTTTTTATCCTTTATTTGAAGTTGGATTATAAATTAATCCAGAATGTACATTTGCACATCATTACGTCTAGATTCTCAAGACGATTTAAATCCGTTACCTATTCCAACCCTCTCCTTCTCGATGGGGTAAGATCGGCAAACATTCTGACAGGTGTCATAAATAACAGAATATCGAGGGTAAATTAATCAATTTGAAACTAGGGAATTATCGCAAGGCTGCCTGTCAACAGTCTAGCAGATAGGTCACTGATTAATGGCTAGTTCTGGCTAAAATGGTGGTCTGGCAGTTTCTGGACCTAACTTTTAAGTGTTTACTAATAGGTAGGAGGTTTTTTAGTGGGGTCACCTGTTTAGGTGTATGAAGAACAGGGTGTAAAGTTCTTCATCCCCCATAGAAAAGGGAGGATCGTCTGACCAGACGGGTGTTGTCTGATGGGGATGAGCAGAGTTTGAACCTGCGACCTTCCGATTCAGTACACTGGACGTCTTAACCAATTAGACCAAACCCTGCTCGCACTCGAATTTTTCTTTCCGTATCAAAACAGCTGTAGTTCCCTACGCAGGGTTTGCATATAAAAATATTAAAAATTTCATGATGAATACTTTGAAAAACAATAAAAAGTACCATAAGGTTCTAGTTGTTTTTTGTTTTGTTCAAACGACAAAACTTAAAAGCCACGCCACGAATAAATAACTATTAACACTAAATCATCACACCATTTCTCGGCTAAAATTAACCCTTTAAATCCCACCTCTTATCCCCGGTCCATTTAATAACTTTCATTTAAATATCTCGTTACACACAAAAGGTCTTGACGATTACCTGCAGAGGTACTTAGCTCGACGAGTGTGATATGATAATGGCTTTAAGGGTGCTCGCATGGTGGCCTGGGCGGTAGCGGGTGAGGTAGCGAGAGCGATCATACGGCCTAGGCACAGTGACATTGGTGACAAAATCAAAAGTGTATGTATAGTATGGTTCAAAGCATTACGTTTTTTTTACAAAGACATCATCATCTGCCTAATCTTTACCGAATATGTTTGGGTCGGCTTCCAATCTAATCGGACGCAGCTGAATAACAGTATTTTACATGGAGCTACTGTCTATCTCACCTCCACAACCCAGTTAGCACTGGTTAATACCACCCTGGTCTTACCCTTTGCTAAGACTAGTATTCAGGCACTCCGGGCCCCGGAAATAACGCTAAGTCGTTGGTCCCGGCTGTCATTTTGTAGATCTTTGACAGTCGTTACAGGTAGTCAGTGGCCCGAAAGTCTGACAACCAATCTTCTCAAGAGGTACCGTATTACCTAGTACTTACTGTGTTGTGGAGTTCAGATAGGCAGGTGCTTCATGTAAAATACTGGTATTCAGCTGCATTCGGTTAGACTGGAAGCCGACCCCAACATAGTTTGGCTAGGCAGATGATGTCGCTCCCGCTTCAGCACCCGCGTAAACTCATCACCCTAGTCGAGGCCAATGGCGCCCAAATGACATGTAGGCTGGAAAAGTAGAGTAGCTTTTAAAATGGAGTATTCAAATGTATATTTTTCTCGGTAACTGACAGTTTTAGCACATTTTTGGGAGCGGTAAAAGAGCATGAGTGATGATACTTAAGTACGTCTAAAGTAAGTTAGGCAGGCATTCATTACCTTATTAATTAAAAACTCTTAAATATTAAGGATCGTAAGACCGAGATAAATAGTATCGTATGTGTTAATCCAGGTTATAAACGACCTGTGCACTAAATTTCACGCAAATCTGTTAAGTAGTTTTTGCGTGATAGAGTAACCAACATTTATCCATCCATCCTCGCAAACTTTGGCATTTATCATAGTAGTACGATAAGATAGTATGGGTCACCAAGAAAGTGGATAATATGGATGAACACTTTTCAAACCAAGAAGATTAGGTACCATATAGTTAACCATGTCGTTTATGTCGGATCCGGTCATTAGTACGGACATAAAATGAATCGGCAAACGCGCCAGTGGGCACTGGTGACATAACGAGACCTACTTACCAGTCTACCCACAGCACAGCGTGTTTCTACAGAGCCCTGATGTTCAGCTCGAGGCGAGGGCGACAGTCAATGTCTGATCGCGGCGGAGTTGAGACGTCTTGGAACTGTATCTGATTCATTGTGCCCCGTGTTATTGTGTTAAGTTGTAATCTCAAGTAATTCGTTAGTTGCTAGAAACAGTGTATCGCACCCAGTGTGTTTTCACAGCACGAAACCCATCGTCTGCCCACATGATGTAGAAATCTAACGGAGTAAATCCTGACATATCCGACATATACAATATTTTATTTATAACACAATCTAGACGTGACAAGGTTTCGTCACCCAAGTTGATGCGGAGCGTGAAAAACTAATTTAGGTTCTTATAAATTTATATTCGAGGGTCAATGTAGAAAGTTTCATAAGGGTTCTTCCAAAGTATAAGTAAAACGACACACCAGCCGAAGTACTGTGACGAAAAATTCGACATTCTTTTGTCTACAATGCACCATCATCATCTGCCAAGTATTTTCCCAACCATGTCGGGCTAAGCTTCCAGTCAGGCAACCATAGCAGCTGAATACCAGTATTTTACATGGAGCGACTGCCTATCTGACCTCCACAACCCAGTTAGTACTGGGTAACACGGTACCGCGGAAAGACTGGTTGTCAGACTTTCGGGCCACTGATAACGATTAAGAATAAGAATAAGAATAATTTATTTAAAAAGTATTACAAAAAGTGTACATTTAAGCGCAGTGGTATTATTTCTCATACTAATTATAAGTACTTATAAGTAAACTATAACTAAAATATATTCTACAGTCGCAAGTATTCAATAGTTCAATTTAGATGTCAGCGACCTGCCCGATCTAGGTTTATTTAAACCTGTGTTTCAGGCCATCACTTTACCTAGCACAATTCAATAAGGACAATAAAATTATATTAATCTATTAACAATTATAACTATGCATCAAGTTGGTATAAAAGAAACACCCTAAAACTAGCTTAAGTAAATATGTACAAATAGACACGATAACATAATCGAACCACAACTTCTAGAAGTTTTTCTGTGTCTGTGTAATTAAGTACCGCTAAATAATCTGACATTACCAAACTACATTTTTTATAACTTAAACTGTAGAAGTTTAGTATCTTGTTGAGTCTAAGAGAGAGAGTAGTTGTGTGAGATTGTCAAGGATCTACAAATAACAGCCAGGACCAACAGCTTTACAGCATTCCGAGGTACGGAGAAAACCCGGTATGTTATGATGGTCACCCATTCACAAACCGACCTAGTCAAGCGCGGCTTAACTTTGTAGATCGACTTGTGTGGCTGTTATTATTTAGCCACGAGCTCCTCCGAAGTGATCATCTTCTACTTACCCTTTTCCCAACTACATAATGTGGTGGTCGGCGTCCAGACATTAATTATTATTAGAATTTTTAACCGAGTTCTCAAAAGGAGGAGGTTATGACTGTATTCCATCTGTATCTTTTTTCATGCATGTACACTGATTTTTCTGTGATTACTGGTCTGATTTAATAGTCGAAAGTAAAATATATATACCAAGAATTTGTGTAGGATATCTCAACTAAAAAGGGTAAAATAAAAATAAAAAAAAAAAGTGGAAAATATTTTTCACTTTAGAAATATTTTTTCAAAGAGGTTTTTTTTACATGAAGGAGCTTGTGGCTAAATAATAACAGCTGCTCGGACTGATCTTTAGGTTAAGCCGTGCTTGCCTAGGTTGGTCTGTGGATGGGTGACCACCCATTACATACCGAGTTTCCTCCGTGCCTCGGAAAGCACGTTAAGCCGTTGGTCCCGGGTGTCATTTGTAGATCTTTGACAGTCGTTAGGTAATCAGTGGCCCAAAAAGTCTGACAACCAGTCTTACTAAGGGGTATCGTATTACCCAGTACTAACTGGGTTGTGGAGGTCAGATAGGCAGTCGCTCCATGTAAAATACTGGTATTCAGCTGCATCCGGTAAGACTGGAAGCCGACCCCAACATAGTTGGGAAAAGGCTAGGCAGATGTTGTTTTTTTACATGAAGCGACTACTTATTTGAACTCCACAACCTCCACAACTCAGTTCCTTGAAACCAAATTACGATAACCCTTGGTAACCTGGTTGCCAGACTATCGGGATTGTGAAATAGAGACCAATTAGTTCAGCCAGGCTTCAGACTCGCTAAAGTAGACTCATCTTTCATGGGGTACTGTTTGAGATGCTATAATAAAATTCCACAAAGTATTCTTGAACTGAATGAAACGAAATTTAAAACATGCATTAAACGCACACTATGTAAGAAAGCATATTACAAGTTGGACGATTACATCACTGATAAAAATGCTTGGCTCAATGCCGGTCCAGCTCCACAAGAACAGGGGCGCCTAAATTGATAGCATTAAATAGTATTGTTGGAGCTGCTGAAGATTGTATAACTATCTTTGCATTGTATAGATTCAATCTCTTTTGTATTATATAGCCGCCTAGCCCATATTGTGTGAGTACTATGTACTAGAAAGCCGTCATTCGCTGGAAACCTGCGTCTTTTCTTGACTTGAATGTGCCCTGGCGGTTAGGAGTATGTCATGCTCACTCAAATGTCTCGCTGATGGTGGCACGTGTGTCGGATCATTTAGTTCCCTTCAAAATGGTGTTGAATGGTGCTGATACATGCGTCATGTTCGTGAACGGGCGCTGTCAGTTGTGACTGGTCATCTCTTATTTGCCACGGCTTATTTGAATTAATTATTTTATTTTTGAATTGTTTTTACTATGGACATTTTTAACGTACACATCTTGCTGCATCGTTCTCACATAATGTACCATCTCAAAATGAATGATGTAACCAAGGTTTTGTTAAAGTATTCTGATTTAAAAGAGTGTCCATGGAGTTTCTTGCCCGTTCTTCTCCATAGAGATCTACGTTAGGGAATGGGCAACTACAGTACTTTCACAGTTTTTGTGCCTTGTGACTGGGACTGTAGCTTTATTTTACTGTTGCCTTTGTTTCGACAATTCAAAAGTGCCTGTAACTGGCCTACTTGAAATAAATGCTTTGATTTTGATTTTGATTTTGTGACTACGCAGTTCGTATCGAGTTACTTTTTGTATTAAAACCATAATTTTGAGAGAACAACTGCGAACATCATAACCTTCATTTCAAATTCGACCTTATTTATGGGCGTTTAGCTTTTTCTTTCCACCGGCAATAATTTATTGCTTTCAGTGAGGTTTTTTTAATTAATTTTTGTTTACAGTGATGTAACTCGTCTGTTTCGTAAATATTTGTTTGTGTAATGATTCATTTGAAATTCAGAGTTTATTTTTGTTGTTGTGTTAGCTAGCCAATACGCAATGAGCTGGCGCTGTGATCAATCCTCGTTTTTTTTTTTGCATAAGAAGAGACAATTTGAAATTAGATTATTAACCGACTTCAAAAAGGAGGAGGATCTCAATTTGTCGGAATCTTTTATTTAACGTTTGTTTTTTTCACCGATTACCCGAGGACGCCTGAAACTATTTGTAAAATTATTTTTTTTTTCTAAGGGAGGAGTTCTTCCTATGAGGTCCCATTTAAAATTTTATGAAAATTGGTCGAGCGGTTTTTGAAAAATCAACAAAAATCTAAAAATTGTATACATCGATTACAATTTAATTAACTTTTCTTCGGTACTAAATGTATAAGTTATCCTCTATAACATGCATTTTTTCTTCTTCATCTATGGGGATGATGTGTTAATAACTTTTAGTTACAATGTAAAATTGATACTTCACAAGGATTTGTGTGACATCACAACTAAAAAGGATAAAATAAAAACGATTAGTCAAAAGTCAATGAAACAAACAAAAGTCACCGACATTTTTTTTTTTTTTTTTTAATTCGGTTTTTTTTTGTAAAAGTTTTTTATCACAAAGCCTCACCAGCTTACTTATACACAGCTACACAGCTTCTGCTTAGCCCATCAAGCTAAACTAAAGCTCAGCAATAAACACCTAAAGCCGCTAATTTAAAACGTCTGTCAGGCGTACTGTTTCATTAGTCTGCAGAATTACGTCCCGTAGACGCCTAAAGTACCTGGTGCCCTGGTACCTGGTAGCTTCGCTAAGTAGGTTATAACTTAAGCTATTCCGAGTTAGGGTTTCATTTCAATTTTAAAATGGCTGGGCGTTAGTGAGATGTCAGGAGGTTCAGCAACAAATATTATGGATATAGCCGATCGAATCAATGTTGAGGTTAAGCCGCGTTTGCCTAAGGTGGTCTATGGATGGGTGACCACCCATTACATACCGAGTTCCCTCCGTGCCTCCATGCACGGCTGTCATTTGTAGATATTTGACAGTCGTTATAGGTGGCCAGTGGCACGAAAATGTGACTACCAGTCTTACCAAGGCCTATCGTATCACTCAGTACTAACTGGGTTGTGGAGTCATAAGCAGTCGCTCCACGTAAAATACTGATACTCATCAGCATCTGATTAGACTGGAAGCCGACCAAAACATAGTTGAGAAAAGGCTAGGCAGATGATGAGCATGGAAACACAATTTTCTCACTGTAGGACAAATATACTTTAAAGGTACTGGTAATAGCTTAAGATGTCTAATCACCCTCTATTCTTGTTACAAGAAAACTAACAATAAATTCAAAAATCTCAAGTAAGTACCTAATTTAAACTTCCCTTTAAACTACCCCACCATACTTTCACCCTGTCGCACTAAATTCCACCCTAACACCTACTTAAACTAAGGTAGGTACTCGTAATAGGATATCTTAGTTAGAGTCATATTTTGTAACTTAATCCGCAGTACTTAGGAAAGCTTTGAACCTGATAACTTGTAGATAAGGTGTAACAAGTACTAACGGGAAGTTCTACTATGTTCGGTTTGTTGGTAACTAGTTTAATGCTCGTATTCAGTGACACTAAGTTACACCTATGTTTACTTATACTTGGAGTCTCTCTGAGGGATCACATCCGGAACGAGTTGATCCGACAGAGAACAAGAGTTGTAGTATGGCTCACAGAAATAAGTAAGCTGAAGTGGCAATGGGCCAGTCATATTAGCCTTAGAACTGATAACCGATGGGATAGACGTGTTCTTGAGTGGAGACCGTACCGTAAGTTGGGAGGCCGTCAGGCTCGGTGGAGTGACGATCTTGATGATGAGAGTTGCTGAGAATCGAGTTGAGTGGCGTGCTATTGAGGAGGCCCATGTCCAGCAGTGCACTGCTGTAGGCTGATGATGATGAAGTGAAACCTAAGTGAGTGATTAAATAAAAGTGCAATGTTGCATTGGGGCCGAACGTTGATATGCCTATGTGCGCTTTTATTTAGGCATTATTGTTTGGGTTTTAGGTTTTGGACTGCCTCGTTAATCTAGTGGTCAAGCGCTACTGCTGGGGATGAGATCTTAGATTTGACTCGTGGGTCGAGCCAATTGTTATTGGGTTTTTCCATCAGATATTTCTCAGTAGCGGCTACGGAGTCTGGACTTGTGAATATTTCGATGTGGGGTGGGAGTTCAGAATGATGTACTGAATACGTGGTAACCGTTTGTGTGTCGGTGTACTATCCACCATGTATACCGGGTGTAAACAGACCCTTCACATATCCGTCAACCAAGCATTCTGTACATCAAACTAAGTAACTTTACGCAAAAATTATTGCTGGGAATCGACTTTTTTTTTTTGTTAAAAATAGCGTTTTACCGTAGGACTCGATGGAAAGCACTCAAAGCATTGTGCTGATGGATGGATTGAATAGTACGAGGGTCGTGGAGGTGTGTAAAGTAAAAATCTTACATTAAAAACATGTATTTAAAAAAAAATACTTGTGAAAAAGTTGGAACTTTGACCCCCAATATCTCCGTAACTAGAAGGTTCCCAGGTATACCTGGGAACCTAGACTATAGTCTATAACAAAAAAAATATCGTAGTGACGGGGAGAACAAGTACCTTTCGTTTATGTTAAGGGTCTATTAACAACCTTTAGGTATGATGCTAGCACCATACCTACCTAATACATACAAAAAGTATTACATTCACAGTGTTCTAGTTTGTAAACTACTAGGAAAATTACAGGCACATTTCAAGTTTAAACTTCATCTCTAAAGAGTAGAAGTTGTCAGTGACATTAGCAGCACATGAGACATTTCAACTTTGTCTGTTAAGTTGGCAAATGTCTGCAAAAACCACGTATTTCAGACGTCTAAGGAAATCGTGTGCTAATGTGCAAAGTTCACTAGTTCGTCTCACTCAAGTGAGCGCACACAATTCGAAAGCGAATTCATTTGTTTTTAAAATAAATCATCGCGGATTCACAACGAGACACCGTTCGAATTTCGAACGTGATGTTTAGAGAATTGACCATAGTTATTCAAAACATTTTCCATAGACAACATTCAGATGGAAAATTACAGTTTTCTCTTACATAATATCGATGTATCTCAGGTATTACATAAGATACGTCTATGTAGAAATACAGCAATGGGTATGAATGGAAATGGGACAATAGGAACGGATGGTGTCACCCCGTGAGAGGAGAATGGTCTTTCAAGATGGCGCAGAAAAGGGGGAGGTGTTCAACTTATTTTTTTTAATGGGGTGACCGGGTGTTTTACTTACACTATACACTTACCCTGGACATAGTTTTGCCATAATGAACAAACACACAATAAGAATTTTATTTAATTGAGAAAACATGTACAACTTAACAGACAAATCCAAGCTGTTTCACAGTGTAAAAAAAAACATACTCGTATTATATTATATGTCGAATAGTCAGGATTTATTTCGTTAGGCTCGTACATCATTTGAGCAAACGATTGGTTTCGTGTAATGAAAACACACTGGGTGCGATACACTGTTTCTATTAAACTAACAAATTACTTGAAATTACAATTTAACACAGTAACACAAAGCACAACGAATCGGGTACAGTTCCAGAACGTCTCAACTCCGCTGCGATCAGACATTGAATGTCGACCTCGCCTCGAGCTGTCAACATCAGGGCTCTGTAGAAGCACGCTGTGGTGTAGGTAGACTTGGAAGTAGGTCGCGTGATGTCACCACTGGCGTACTTGCGATTCATTTTGAACCTGTTCGACATATAGAATAAGGATGCTAAAAATATCAAATAAAATACTTAAAAATATATAACAAAACTCATCTTTGAATGGGCAAGAAACTCCATGGACAGTGTAGATTTAGGCATTGATTTGCTTGATGTTAATGAAAACGGTATTTAAACCTTTAATTTTTAGACTATCTTAATTAATAGTCCAAACGAAAACCCGCCTTAATGACATTATCTCCGTGTTGATTGGTGGACACATAACTCCCGTTAATTTGTTTAATCAACATAAAGTCTAACTGTTTATTTTAACGGTTAGTTTACGGAGTCCTAAACTACCTTACTGACTTTTGTCCTTTTAGTTTATTTAATGTTTAGAGCAACATAAATGAATCTCCCAGGGATAGTAAAATTAATTAAAGTTTTATGAGTTGAGTCGGCCATTTTGGATTATGAATACACGCTGTCTTTTAATTACTTGTATTATACAGGGTGTAAACAGACCCTTCAAATAGCCGTCAACCAAGCATTCTGTACATCAAACTAGGAACCTTTTCGCAAAAATTATTGCTGGAAATCGACTTTTTTTTTGGGGTGAAAAATCACGTTTTACGATAGGACTCGGTGAAAAGCACTCAAAGCATTGTGCTGATGGATGGATTTAACAGTACGGGGGTCGTGGAGGTGTGTAAAAACATTACATTAAAAACTTGTATTTAAAAAAAAACTTGTGAAAAAGTTGTAACTTTGACCCCCAATATCTCCGTAACTAGAAGGTTCCCAGGTATGGTATAGAACAAAAAAATTATCACAAAGACGGGGAGAACAAGACGTGGTTTTCGGCTATGTTAAGGGTATAGACCTTTACACACTTTATAGGGTTGAAGGGACACTAACGTTAAAACGGTTACTACGAATTCAGTACAACATTCTGTATGTAGTTCAATAACAAAATACCTATCTACAAGTTTATACGGAACCCCCGGTGTGCGAGTCTAACTCGCACTTTTTTTTATTTTTTTTATATTAGCCTTCTCTGTCCCACTGCTGGGCAAAGGCCTCCCCCATGGCTTTCCAATCCTGTTTACAATTCACCCTCTCCGACCAATCCGTTAAGAATAAGTCCAGTTCATCACGCCAGTGTTACTTGGGCCTGCCTCGGTTACGACGGCCGTCTTCAGGCTCCCACTGTGTGACTATCTCCACCCATCTGTCCGGTTTCATCCTAGAAACGTGACCCACCCATTTCAGCTTCGCCGATTTATCGCCAACATCTGCGATATGTCTCGCAACTCGCACTTGGCCGGTTTTTATTTAAATTAATGCTGCTCTTTTTCTTTTTTTATAAAAAAAAAATCTATGTGGGGGGACCGACACTTGCAGCTAACTTCAGAGCCGACATGTAGTTTGAACAGAACTAAACAGAAGTTTGCCTTTTTTGCCCATGGATAACTCCAATGGCTTGGTTTTGTATAAAAAAGCCATAAAACAGCAGAAAACCCTTCCAAAGAGAGTTGGTTTCACAGTAAAAGTAAGTTCCATTAGTAGTTTCTTTCACCTTCTGAAATCTACAATGAAATCAAAATTGGCATGTATAAAGAATTCAAATATGATGATCACGTAGTATATTTGACGTCTGTCAAAATAAAAAGGATGAAGTAACGTTTCTTTATTTGACAGACGTTCATACCAACATTACAACCAATATTCTTTGCACAAACGGGCGGAGAAAAAGTAACGTAAATGCGAACGGTTTATTCTAAAATACAGGACATCATTCAGATTTCTAACCAATTGTTAACCCTTCCACTGCTGTTTAAGGTGGAGACGCCAGGGTAGCCCGTGAAATTCAAATTTTATTACGTTTTTTGCAATTTGCAGGTCATTGTCAGGTTGTATGTTGGAAGAGCTCGTGGCTAAATAATAACAGCCGCTCGGGTCGATCTTTAGGTTAAGCCGTGCTTGCCTAGGTTGGTATGTGGATGGCTGACCACCCATTACATACCGCGTTACCTCCGTGCCTCGGAAAGCACGTTAAGCCGTTGGTCCCGGGTGTCATTTGTAGATCTTTGACGGTCGTTAGGTAGTCAGTGGCCCGAAAAGTCTGATAACCAGTCTTTCCAAGGGGTATCGTATTACCCAGTACTAACTGGGTTGTGAAGGTCAGATAGGCAGTCGCTCCATGTAAAATACTGGTATTTAGCTGCATCCGGTTAGACTGGAAGCCGACCCCAACATAGTTGGGAAAAAGGCTAGGCAGATGATGATGATGATGTCAGGTTGTCTGTTGATGAAAATACGAATCGCGCCAGTAACACGTATGTAGTTACAGAATTATAATCATTAAAATCATCAAGTTCATATAATGACTTTTTTCATGAAATAGTCATTCAATGGGATTAAATGTGATAATATGAGAGTGGGGTTGATGATTTTAATGCTTCCACCTTAAGTTTGAAAATAATGCTAAAAACAGTTTAAATAAAACCATTTTTTTTTTTTTTCAAACTTAAATAAAAACGAAAGGGTTAATGGTAGATTCTCGTTGTAATAGTAAAAGAAAAGTAGGTAATAAGTTGAAAAGCTAAAAAATCCGACTGAAATAAATTTAAAAACAGTTTAGGAGTTACGAGAGAACAAAGAAACGGTCATGCATACATACTTACATACAGGTCAAACACATAACGTAATATGGACATTACCTAGTCTGAATTAAAAAAAAAAAAATTGTTTTATTTATTACTTTATTTTCGAGAGCAGCGGTGGCCCAGTGGTGGAGACCCCGACTTAGGAGCAGTAAGTCTTGGGTTCGAACCCAGCTAGGCGCATTACTTTTAGTAGTAAGTTATTTCATCACCACTACTCTCAAAACGGTGAAGGAAAACATCGTGAGGAAACCGGCATGTCCTAGAACCTAAAATTCAAAGACATGTGACATCTACCAACCCGCACTGTGCCCGCGTGGTGGATTATAGCCCATTCCCTCACACAGAGACGAGTCCTGCGTCCCAGCAGTGGGAACATTAATAGGCTGATTATGCTTATGCTTATGCTTATTCTTTTCTTTTCGGCCTTCGCCGCAGTCGGGTAAAAAATGCGGACGGTGTCATTCCTCATAAGAAAATCGTATTTTTACTTAGGTACTTAATTTTTGGTCACATAATTACTGATACTGTCCATTCGCACATATAATTATATACTTAGTTTAAGACTTAATTCATATTTTTGGGCGAAATGTTGCAGAAGTTTACATGTATTTACGATTCAAAAATTAATCGAGAATCGAACATGCAGTCATGCAGTTTTAGCATGACCTGAAAGCTTCGTGAGACACACGATTACCTCAAACGACAGCGTCACATGAAAGATGCGAATTGTGGAGAAACAGACATCCCATCCCTCCTCACTTCATCAATCCAGCAGAACATCTTCCTCATGGACAGGAACTGCAGTGGCCAATCTGGAAATCTCTTAACCGTTTGCGGGCACAGGTTGGCTGCTGTAGAAATAATCTGACCAAATGGGGTATCATCGACCCGTCCTAAATACAATGTCTGGAGCCCCTCTCCAGGATATGCCCCACCTCCTTTCTTGCCCATCTTGCACGACCACCTGTACCTTCCAGGATTTAAACGAAGACAACGAGAGTCTATCGACACAAAGAAGAAGAAGTAGTATTTCATCAAAAGACGTATAGTCTGTTTTTTGATCTCTGAGACTAAACTGACATTACGTGGGTTGCCAGTATTTTGCAATTCTTAAATAGTGATGTGCCATTACCGTAAATTGCCGTTTATAAAATCAAGTAGTATCGTTTCTTTTATAATAAGTTATCTTGAATAAGTATTGATAGTTATTTATTATTCAAATCAATTCACACACTAACTGCCGTATTATCATCATTATTTTTAAAATTATAATTGTTTGTATGGTGTCAAGTTCCAATAATAGCCGTATTTTTTAAAAGTTCTGCCGTTTTGTAAGAGAAAAGGGTTTATAAATCCGTTTTATCGTGTACGGGAGCAACAATGATAGCATGTAATTTTTTTTTCTAATCGTCTAATAAATATAAAAAGTTACGATTCAACAAACCGGTATCGTAGGTATAACACTACACAAAAGACCTGACAACAGTATTTGTAAGTTTGACATTTGCATGTGTCAATTTAGTCTCAGAGATTAAAAAACAGACTATGGATAAAACTTCGGTTTCATGCATTTATTTACAACAACTGTTAAAAGCGAGGCCTTATCCTTACATTTGCACCAAAACATCTAAAACTCTTATCTTCATAAAAACACATAAAAATTGTATGCCATGAAAGATACTCTACTTCAACCCCTTTTAAAATATAAATAGAGATTTTAACATAAAATTATATCATGAACTGCGTTACGTCAAGACACCTCTGTGTAACTTAGAGAATTTTTCCATTTGCTTTTATTTTCTATCATTACGTATGAAAATAAAATCTGTTTTAAGATATTTGCGTCAAATTATTAAAAACTTCAGAACTATTTTTTACACAGAGCCACAAAAAGGTTACGCTGTGAATGATACTCTACTTCAACCCCTTCTAAAATACAAATAGAGATTTAAACATAAAATTATACAGGGTGGAAGCGACACTGACGCGAAAACAGTTCCACGCATTCAGTACATTATTCTGAGCCCTGAAAAATTTTTCAGAATAATTAATTGAATACGTGGTAACCGTTTACAAGTGTTATTGAGTTTTTGCATCAAAATTTACCCAGTAGCAGCCACGGAGTCTACATTTGTGTCCTGTTGATGTCAATAATCTCGTCCCCTATTACATGGGACTTAAACATTCTGCATTCACCTCTGCCTAACCTTTCGTCGATTACAGGCTTGATGTTATGGTAGATGTCCAACTGAGTTTGCCTCGAGTAGGTTTGGTTAAAGTGATTTTATTTAAGTTTGTTATGTGGACACGCGTGGAGCTCGTGGCTAAATAATAACAGCCGCTCGGGTCGATCCTTAGGTTAAGCCGTGCTTGCCTAGGTTGGTCTGTGGATGGGTGACCGCCCATTACATACCGAGTTTCCTCCGTGCCTCGGAAAGCACGTTAAGCCGTTGGTCCCGGCTGTCATTTGTAGATCTTTGACAGTCGTTAGGTAGTCAGAGGCCTAAAAGTCTGACAACCAGTCCTTACCAAGGGGTATCATATTACCCAGTACTAACTGGGTTGTGGAGGTCAGATAGGCAGTCGCTCCATGTAAAATACTGGTATTCAGCTGCATCCGGTTACACTGGAAGCCGACCCCAATATAGTTGGGAAAAGGCTTGGCAGATGATGACTGTAACAAACATACAGCGCCATCTAGTGTTACTTATCCAAAGCACTATGATGAGCGGATCCATATAATAGGAGACAGCAAGTATAGATAAGTGATGCCATCTACAATCTTCGTGTGTAGAATTCGTAACTACAGCTACAGAGGACCACACAACGATATTATGCACACATGTAAACCGAAACTGCTTTATAAGCAGAGCTGTCTTCGAACAAATTGTCATTCTCTAGCTAGAGGTTCTGAGCGAAGTAGCCACGCAGCCAGCTCTGATCCTTAGTAAACCGAGTTCGATAGCCTAGCAGTCTTCAGGAACTAGGCAGCTGGGGGAGGTCTGAAAGGCCACGTTTACACGTTACCACGCAGTCCCTTTCATCCGTTGCAACCTGATATATAAATTATTGTAAAAGTTGTAAAAGTATAATAATCAAGTTGCCAATAAAATATCACCAAGTCAATGGGGCTTTAATTTCACCAATGTTGGTAGAATAAGGAGATATATTATTTCGGTTTAAAACTCAAAAATAGTATTGTAGGAATGCTGTTCAGCATTCCTACAATACTATTTTTGAGTTTTACCAACTGGACACACATGTGTTCAGTCTTTTTTTTTTTTTTTCGGATGGGAAATCATCAAATGACCCCCTCACTCTGGGCGGAGCGGAAGGGAGTGTCAGATTTGTACTGACTAAAACCCATCCATGTTCCTTCTTTGCCCTTTGTGTTCCTGAACAGTCCTGCAGCCTCGAACAGTCCCGCAGCCTCAAACAGTCCCGCAGCCATGTGTTCAGTCTCTCGTGTCGAGTTGGTGACAAACTCAACAAAATACTGCCGGATCAAATATGGCGACCTGAAAAGTGTATAACATCCGCAACACAGAGTAATTTCCCTTTTGTTTTCACGTTCCGTCATTAAAATGCAAATAAAAAAAATGTGATAAGTACATTTTTATGTTGACACCATTTTTACTAACAGAAAGAGTATTATGCAGATACTCGAAATGGTTTTTACATGTATTTTTCACCCTACTCTTACATACAGGGCCCAGTAAATGGCAATGAGCTCTTCTCGTGTTATATGGGTCTAGAACATACATACATATACCCATCGGGGTAAGCAGCAGTAGCGAAGGGTCAATTTTTGTAAGAGGTAAGCCGGAGTACATAATCTTTAATGTGATTATGTTATTTGTCCTGACTGTACTGTACTGACTGTGCCATTTTTCAAAGGGAAGTCGGTAGGAATCGAGTTGTATGGACCCTTCGCCACTGGTAAGCAGAACGAGCTCGTGGCTAAATACTAACAGCCGCTCGGTTCGATCTTCAGGTTATGCCGCGCTTGCCTAGGTTGGTCCGTGGTGACCCATTACATACCGAGTTTCTTCCGTGCCTCGAAAAGCACTCTAAGCCATTGGTTCTTGCTGTCATTTGTAGATTTTCGACAGTCTTTACAGGTAGTCAGTGGCCCGAAAGTCTGACGACCAGTCTAACCAAGGGATATCGTATTACCTAGTACTAACTGGGTTGTGGATGTCAGATAAGCAGTGGCTCTATGTAAAATACTGGTATTCAGCTGCATCCAATTAGACTGGGAATCGACCCCAACATACTGGGTTATTCCCGCTCGGTAACACCCTTTCGTCAACACTGTTGACGATCGGGAAAAAAAAGTTTCGTTCGTTCACAGTGTTGACGAACGCTACTTATTATTTCGGGTAATTCCCGTTCGGTAACACCTTTCGTTCCTGTCGTCAACACTGTTGACGATCGGGAAAAAAAAGTTTCGTTCGTTCGCAGTGTCCATGAATGCTGGTTTTTATTTTTAAAATATGGAAATAAAAATAAAACATGTCATGGATTTTCAAATGTTTAATTACGACGAAAGTCTAGTTTAATTGATAAAAAATGTTGGATGTTGTTCCATTTGTAGAATTTAAGTTAGTAGATTGCAAACTTTCCTTTGCAGCAGGCAGGTATAGCGATGCCGCGCCGGTAGCCGGCACAAATTCTACAAATGGAACAACATCCAACATTTTTTATCAATTAAACTAGACTTTCGTCGTAATTAAACATTTGAAAATCCATGACATGTTTTATTTTTATTTTCATATTTTAAAAATAAAAACCAGCATTCATGGACACTGCGAACGAACGAAACTTTTTTTTCCCGATCGTCAACAGTGTTGACGACAGGAACGAAAGGTGTTACCGAACGGGAATTACCCGAAATAATAAGTAGCGTTCGTCAACACTGTGAACGAACAAAACTTTTTTTTCCCGATCGTCAACAGTGTTGACGAAAGGGTGTTACCGAGCGGGAATAACCCAACATACTTGGGAAAAGGCTACGCAGATGATGATAAAAAAAAAACTGATCTTTACTTTCATCCTACATTAGTTTGCGACATAATTACAGATTATCCACAGCTTACCTCGAACAATAAAAATACTATTATTTTGTTGACGCTACTTAGTTTTAATTGGAACTGTTATGTAGACAGTATTAATATAAGCTGGATTACACGAGGGTAGACAAGATATAGAAAGATTAATTAACAGTTTTAGTGATTAAAAACTGTGAAGCTTTTAATCCTATAGACTGATTGGCTAATGAAAGTTTGTCATTATACCTGAGGTTTTGGACAAAGCCACATTCTACATATACAGGCCATATTATCGATGATGAGAATTTAAATATATGTATTGGGTTGCCATTAGCTATCGAAACGCTTATTCTTATTTTTTTATTGTACACACAAATCATACTTCCATACTCCATACTTAATTACTAATATTATAAATGCGAAAGTAAGTTTGTTAGTTTGTTTGTTACATTTTCACGAATAAACCACTGAACCGATCAACCCGAAATTTTGGTTATACGTTGTCAGGTGTATAGAAACGGACATAGGGTACCTTTCATCCCGAAAAGATGTACTGTTCCCGAGAAAAACAACAATAACGTTCTTATGATAATAGATAGCGCCTCGTGTCTTTCGAATCATGATTGAATTATGCAGAGTACAACTAGAATTGTTTGTCAAATTCCAAATTACCGCGAGCGAAGCCGTGGGTAAAAGCTATAAGTTATATTAAGTTACTAACACTCGACGGATCTTTGTAGTTTTAAGAAATAGACTTCATTTATTCTGTTATTTCTTGACAAACTGTTACGAAGTTTGGTGAGAACATAAAATGTACAAAACGTTTGGTCCTGAATAAATGATTTATTTATTTTGATTGGATAAGGAGAGGCGTGGCGGTGGCCCAGTGGTGGCGGTCCTGACTTACGAGCAGTAAGTCGTGGGTTCGAACCCAGGCAGGCGCATTACTTTGTGTAAATTATTTCATCACCACTACTCTCAAAACGGTGAAGGAAAACATCGTGAGGAAACCGGCATGTCCGAGAACCTAAAAATTCGAAGTCATGCGACATCTACCAACCCGCACTGGGCCCGCGGTGGATTGTAGCCCATTCCCTCTCATAGAGAGGGGGCCTGCGTCCCAGCAGTGGGAACATTATAGGCTGCTGCTATAAGGAGAGGAGTAAACTACCCACCTACGTTTCGCCACTTATGTTTAAGTTCCATGTAATAGGGAACGATCTGATTGCCGTTAACCTGGATCGGGGTTTGGCTTATTAGATTGTAATATCGTTTCAGTAAGCACCTATGTAAACGTGACCTTATCAAAGATAACCAGAAGAATTGAAGAACATAGAGATTTAAAATGAAAGAAATTCCGAAACCCATAAGAGAGAAAAAGTCATATAAATGATTTCAAAAAGTACCCAAATAAATATTTAACACAAAAAGCATTTTACTCTATCAAAGAATATCTAGACGATACTGCAAACTAAGTAGATTAGATAGTAATTAAGAAAATTTTATTTTTGTAGTAGGATATGGTCCTTTTTTATCCTTTTTTCATAACTTTGTATGTTTAAAAAACAAATTCGGCTCATAATATTTAGTTAGCATAGTTTTTAAGAATAATTTATAGAATAATTTTGATATTTGTACGCCGTTGTCAGCAAAACATAGTGATCTCTTTATATTTACTTACATCTTTTACACCTATGTTTAACAAATAAAAACTTTGACTTTGACTTTGATTTGAGTAGTATCCTTGAAGAAAAACCTGAAATATGCCGTTGATATTTATTCCAATGAGTCTTATTACAGTTTAGGCTTTGTCTTTTAAGAAAACCTTTAGATTTTCTAATTTTGAGCATTAAATTATAAAACTAGTCAAATTCTACTCAGTGACTTCTCCAATATAATGTCATCATCATCATCTGCCTAGCCTTTTTCCAACTATGTTGGGGTCGGCTTCCAGTCTAACCGGATGCAGCTGAATACCAGTACTTTACATGGAGCGACTGCCTATCTGACATCCACAACCCTGTTAGTACTAGGTAATACGATACCCCTTGGTAAGACTGGTTGTCAGAATTTCGGGCCACTGACTACCTCTGCCTGTAACGACTGTTAAAGATCTACAAATGACGGCTGGGACCAACGGTTTAACGTACTTTTCGAGACACAGAAGAAACTCGGTATTTAATGGGTGGTTACCCATCCACGGACCAACCTAGGCAAGCGCAGCTTAACCTTAAGATCGACCCGAGCCGCTGTTATTATTTAGTCACGAGCTCCTCCTCCAATTTAACGTAAAAACCGAAATTAAAAACCGACTTCCAAAAAAAAAACACTAAAATGTCTAAAAGAACTTTTATTTTCAGAAGTCGGTGGCAAAAAAGACGATGAAACAAATCAATTTTACATTGTAACTAGAAGTTATTTAGGGGTCTTCCAAGATGGCCAAGAAGAAAAAATACGTATTAACGGGATCTAACTCATAAACATCCCCAGCAAAGTTAATAACATTTATATGGGACAACCCCGGGCGCTTCCTCAACCAAATGATAAAAGAATCACGTAAATCGGCCTAGCAATCACGGAGTAATCGGTGTACACATACATGAAAAAAAAAGATGCTGGTGGAATACATAAGCTCCTCCTTTGTTAGAAAGTGGTTAAAAAAATAAGATTGACAAGTTCTTCTCTTCAATTACTAACTAACAGTAAACAAGCGAGGCGATCAATGCTCAGTTCTTCTTTTAAAGCATTTATTTCAAGTGGGCCAGTTACAGGCACTTCTGAATTGTCGAAACAAAGACAACAATGAAATATAGCAACAGTCTCAGTCACAAGGCATAAAAACTGTGAAAGTACTGTAGTTACCTATTCCCTAACGTAGATCTCTATGGAGAAGAACGGGCCAGAAACACCATGGACACTCTTTTAAATCAGAATACTTTTACAAAACCTTGGTTACATCATTCTTTGTAGGAGACGCGGCTCGGTCCTAATTTATTTATAACAACTTTTGTATACACCCTGTGTTCACGAAATAATTGAATTTGAATTTGAGAAAAAGCCTTTACATCTTGTAATAGAAATTAACAGGAAAATGAATAAATCAATCTATCCTGTCCCTTGCTAAGACGAAGTTCGAACCCCACAGGGGGTGACCTTAGTGGGTAGTCGCTTAGCTTATAAGTTTTTTACGCTGGCTTTCCAACCAGCCAGCAAGAAGCCTTACTCTCAAAGAACCTACAGGATAGCCAGACACAGTTGATAACCTCACACGTAGACCTGCGAGAGACTATTTAAGAGCACTCCTACATTTCGGTGTTACGCTAATTTTACAATTTACCTAAAAGGCATATGAAGAAAATTGTATTCTATGATAATAAAAGTATAAGATAGCAGCGGTGGCCCAGTGGTGGAGACCCCTCTTACGAGTAGTAAGTCGTTGGTTCGAACCCAGCCAGGCGCAATACTTTGTGTAAGTTATTTCATCGCCACTGCTCTCAAAACGGTGAAGGAAAACATCGTGAGGAAACCGGCATGTCCTAGAACCAAAAATTCGAAGACATGTGACATCTACCAACCCGCACCGGGCACGCGTGGTGGATTATAGCCCATTTCCTCTCATAGAGAAGAGGCCTGAGTCCCAGCAATTTGAACATTAATAGGCTGATTATGCTAAAAGTATAGGATATATTTTGTCAGATGAGAAAAAATCCTATGGTCTATATTCAATAGTTTCTACAAATTAGAGGTCCCCAATCAGGTCTCTGTGAGTTTTTGCCTTAACATGCATCGGGTGAATGGTTATTGCTAAATAAATAATTATGTCGGATCCGGTCGTTAGTACGGACATAAAAGGAATTGGAAAGCGCGCCGGGTTGCAGTGGTGAGATCACGCGACCACCTACCAGTCTACCAACAGCACAGCGTGCTTCTACAGAGCCCTGATGTCCAACTCGAGGCGAGGGCGACAGTCAATGCCTGATTGCGGCGGAGTTGAGACGTCCTGTACCCGATTCATTGTGCCCCGTGTTATTGTGTTAAGCTGTAATCTCAAGTAACTCGTTAGTTATGCTAGAAACAGTGTATCGCACCCAGTGTGTTTTCATAGCACGAAACCCATCGTCCGCCCACATGATGTACGAGCCTAACGGAATAAATCCTGACATATCCGACAACTACATAAGTTGTCTAAAATTCAGTTTATTATTATTGTAGTAGAGAAAACGAACTATTTTTAACAAGTTATTGTTATTTTAAGCAACGAATGAAAAACACACAATTTTAATTAGAAACAAAATCTACACATATGAAAATAATAATCCGTTGGACCCATGATAATATTTAAGCTAAGCCACTAAACCCTAAGTTAAATTGTCTAGACTAGACCCAGGTAATCTAGACAAATAAACTACTCAAATATCTAGATATTTAGAGACCTAGATTGTAATCCCGGTCCAAATATCACGGGTGAACCCTTTTGTTTCATAACTTTAGTTATTTTAGAATTACTATTTGGTAACGTGGGTAATAATTTGAGTACGTATAATACCTTCTATGATTAAACATTATCAGCCTACAATTTTCCCACTGCTGGGACATAGACCTCTCTATGAGAGGGAGTGGACTTTAATCCACCACGCGGGTCCAGTATGGTTTGGTTCACAATTCATCATCATCATCTGCCTAGCCTTTTCCTAACTGTGTTGGGGTCGGCTTCCAGTCTTACCGATTGCAGCTGAATACCAATACAGTATTTTACATGGAGCGATTGCCTATCTGACCTCCACAACCAAGTTAATACTGAGTGATACGATACCCCTTGGTAACACTGGTTGTCAGATTTTCGGGCCACTGATTACCTGTAACTATTGTCCAAGATCTACAAATGACAGCCGGGACCAACGATATTACGTGCTTTCCGAGGCACAATGGGTGATCACCCATCCACGGAACAACGTAGGCAAGCGCGGTTTAGCCTAAAGATCGTCCCTAGCGGCTGTTATTATTAAGCCGACGAGCTCCTCCAAAACAAAAAAAAATACCAAACAACAAACATTTTTCTTCAACAAAAAACATCCATAATGCGAGAAAGCCTTGGAAGTTCGAAAACAAAATTACTAGAAGTATCTTACGTTAGCGTAAGTGAAATGAGAAGTTTTACACTCAGACTGTTTACCTGGCTTCAACTTATGTTATTTAGAATTAGTTTCAATGTTCTTAACACCTTTACAACCTGATGTAGTTTCTAAGTTGCTTCAAGTTCAGGTAAAGAGAAAACATAGAGGGGAAACTTGTACTAAATGGTGTGAAATCACCAGTCGGGCTCTTTAGTTATCATTATCGCCAGCAGTCCCAAGAAGGTTTATTCTGTATAATTGGTTCTGTAAAATTCGAGGTGTTAGGTGAAGAATTTAGGCTAGTCTCATCTTCATCTGCCTAGCCTTTTTAAGGTTCCGTACATGAAGAGTAACCACCGGGACCCTATTACTAAGCCTCCGCCGTCCGTCCATCTGTCTGTCAGAGGGCTGTATCTCATGATGTAAAAGGTAGGCAGTTGAAATTTTCACAGAATGTGTATTTCTGTTATCGCTATAACAACAAATATTAAAAATAAATGAGGGCGGGCTCGGTACTGCGATGGTACAGAGCCTTTCTTACGCGAGTCCGATTCGCAGTTGGCCGGTTTTCTTAACTATGTTAATGTCGACTTCTAGTCTAATCGGATGCAGCTGAATACTAGTATTTTACATGAAGCAGTCGCTCACTAACCTCCACAACCCAGTTAGTACTAGGTAGTACCTATTGGTAAAACTGGTTGTCCGACTTTTCGGGCCACTGACTACCTGTAACGACTAACAAAGATCTACAATTGACAGTCGGGACCAACCGCTTACCGCACTTTCCGGGGCACGGAGGAAACTCGGTATAGACGGATCTACTTCGGCAAACACTACTTAAGTATCACACCTTCAAGATCAATCCAAAGCCACGAGCCATCTTGACATATTTTTTTTTTAAATAACCTTGCCCCACACTAGGAATTACTCCTGTATCGTGGGTGCGTTTACAAACATTTAAATTCACATACACAAACAGCCAGACCCGGAACAACTACCTGCAGGCCATACAAATATTTGTTCCCTGCGGGAATCGAATCCGCGACACGAAGCGCAGCAGTTAATTGCTCAGCCACTGTGCCAACCGTGCCGTCTACTTACATTATGGGGGGGTTATTTGAATCCACCCCAATTGAGTACAAGAACCTCCTCCAGTGAAGCGATGAGAGACCGTTTTACTCTCAGCAATAAGAGTACCTTTTTACGTTTTCCATATAAAAGATAATTTCGAACCACCTGAAGCTTTAAACTGAAAGGTTAAAGGTTGTAAATATACTTTGTAAGGGGCCGTTAGAAGTTTTTGTTATGTTTGACATAAACAAAGGTAATGAAAAAGAAAGAAAAAAAAATTGTTGCAGAGACATTACGTACAGAAGCTACCAGAAACTGTCAAATTTTCCCAATTAACCTTAAACCTAATGCTTTAGCGATAAAGATGAAAATCTATTAAAGAAATTTGACAGATTGTAAAAGCTTGATGTGATTGGCGTCTGTACATACAAAATTAGAAAAAAATAAAAAAAACATGTAACGCATAACAAATATTTGGAATACAACAGGACAGAAAAAAATAAGTTGACAGCTTGCACGTCGTGATTGCATTACAATGCATTCATTGGTACCGAAATTTTAAATAAAAATTCGGTAATGTTTTCCCCATGGTTTGTGTTTTTATTTTGGTATATTCGTGGAAATGTTTATTCACATTAATTTAAATTTTGATATATATTAATAGTATTTGATATATATTTATAGTATTTTATATATCCTTGTAGTTAATCTTATTATTATTTAAAATTATTTTCAGATATACACCTACCACTGCTTGTCTCTGCATCACCCAAAGGTTGACTGGTAGAAAATGCCTATGGCATTAAGTCCGCCTCTGTACTTCTGTGCTTAAAGTGTTAAATAAATAAAAATGTGGAAAAACCATGACAAAACATAACATCACGCCTGTAATCCCCAGGTTAGGCATAGCAAACCCACATTTCCCAGTTATGTTGAAGTCCCATGGAATAGGGTCGAACTTATTTCCATCAACCGGCCACAAATCTAGACTCCGTGGCTACGCCCACGGGAAGTAAAAGAAATAGACCTTTGACCTTTTTTTTATTTTTCTACCAAAAAAAACACGACCTTTAAAACCTACCTCAATTCATTTGGGCAAGCCTTAAAGGCAAAATCTCTCTAAATACAAAAAATAAAATTAAAGTGTCTGTTTGTAATTTCAAAATAACATCTTTTTACTGGAATGCATATGAAAGTAAATACGGTACTTGTAACAAAAAAAATGTTTTGTTTTTCATTTTTGTCTGTTTGATCCGGCTAATCTCCAAAACGTCTGCAATTTTGACGGGACTTTTATTACGAGAGACTAGGGTTATGAGAAGTAACTTAAGCTAATTTTATTTTAAAAAAAGGATTAGGGTTTCGTGCAAAAACAACCCTAACCCTTAACCCCCTTTTTTTTCTTTCTTTTTTCGGATGGGAAATCATCAAATGACCCCCCCACTCTGGGCGGAGCGGAAGGGAGTGTCAGACTTGTACTGACTAAAACCCATCCAAGTTCCTTCTTTGCCCTTTGTGTTCCAGGGCCGCGGTATCTCTTTCGAACAGTCCCGCAGCCCTGGGATCCTTAACCCTATCGGATTTGATTTTGGACCAAATCGGATTTTGTTAATAATTTAAAGAGTTAAGGAACCCTTCAAATTATTAACAAAATCCGATTCAAATAAGGAAGTAATATTTTATAATAATTTCACGCAAACAAAGTTCGCGGGCAACAGCTAGTTATAAATAAAATAACAAAGAGAAATATACCGTGTACATATACAAAGAACGCTGACATTAAAACCACCCTTGTCAAGTTAAATGTGATGACGTGTTACAACCCATAAAAAATATCTTACAGCGTGTTCTGTCACGACGATTTTGTGAATATAAGTTTTTGGTACGGGCTTTTGTCCTTTTTAACCGACTTCTAAAAAAGAATTAGGTTCTTAATTCAGTTAATTTTTTTTTTGTTTGTTTCGTTATAACTCCGTCATTTATGAACTGATTTGAATAATTATTTTTCATGTGAAAGGATGTACTTGGAAATTTTATCAAAATCGGTTCAGTAGTTTGGTTTTTTTTTTCCTTTAATACATTTTTTTTTTCTTAGGCTATGTTAATAACATGATGATCTCTTAATAACTTCTAGGTGCAATGTAAAAATTAATTCATGATAAGAATTTGTTGTGGAAGATTTTGTATACTACAACAAAAAAAGGTAAATTAAAAAAACTTTCGGAAGTCGGTGGCAAAAAACTCAATGAAGCAAAGTCGACTTCCGAAAGTAAATTATTTTTGACTTTTTTTGAAGTCTGTTTTTTGCAGTAACTTTTTTAGTAACGAGCATTTTTTTTTCTCTTTGTTTAATTTTTAATTTTCAATTTGAAGATGTCGCCCCTGTCGTGCGGTCCATGGCCCTTTACGGGGGCCCCGGTGTGGGCGCATTCTTTGAGGCGGCAAGCCGCCCACTATCTGAACGCGCCCCAAAAGATGATAGCCATAAGGCTAATCCGGGGGTACCGCACGATCTCCGGCGAGGCGGCTAGCTTCCTAGCCGGATTGCCGCCATGGGAACTGGAGGCGATAGTCCTCGCGCGCCTGCACGAATGGCCGCGGAGGCACTACGTCAGGGGGAAACTCCGCTGCCGCGGCAAATTGTCACTCAGCGGACAGACCTCCGGCGTGATCTCATGGCGACATGGAGAGAGCGACTGTCGCAACCCCGTGCAGGGCACGCCACCATAGTGGCAATAAGTCCCCTCTTTCAGGAGTGGCTAGAGAGGCGCCACGGCGCCCTCACCTACCGCCTGACGCAGGTCCTCACCGGACACGGTTGTTTTGGGAGGTTCCTGCACCGAATCGGGCGGGAGGAAACGCCCGGGTGTTTCCACTGCGAGGATCGTCCTGAGGACACGGTGGAGCACACCGTGGAGGTCTGCCCCGCTTGGGCGGAGCATCGCCGTGTCCTCGTAGCGGCGATTGGCGGCGGCGATGTCTCGCGTGCGGCCCTGGTCCAAGCCATGGTCCGGAGCGAGAGCGAATGGGAAGCCATCACCTCCTTCTGCGAAGCAGTCATGCTAGTGAAGGAGGTGGCGGAACGTAAGAGGGAAAGAACCTCACGTCCCAGCCGCTGCAGGAGACGCCCTGGGCGTCGGGGGTCACGTGGTGGCTCCCGGCCACCGTGGCGGCGAGTTATGGGCTAGCTCGTCGTCCGGCCGTCTTATGACGACAGGCCGTGTCGTGTTCCACGTGCGCCTCAAAGAGATGTCAGCAAATAAGTAGGGGTCCGCATGGGCCGATGCCCGCTAGGGCTGCTGGACTGTTCGAAAGAGATACCATGGCCCTGGAATACAAAGGGCAAAGAAGGAACATGGATGGGTTTTAGTCAGTACAAGTCTGACACTCCCTTCCGCTCCGCCCAGAGTGGGGGGTTCATTTGATGATTTCCCATCCGAAAAAAAAAAAGATGTCGCTCCTGTAATACAAATTACAAAATCCAACACATATTACAAAACACAATCACACGGTAGATTCACGTAAGCTATTCTATCTTTGATGCCCATTTGAGCGAGCCTGTACAGCAGTCTGGCCTCCCTTGACAAAGGGAAGGACAAAATGCTGTTACACCAGCCCACATCTGAGGGACTCAAATTAATTTTACATTTTATAAAATTTCTAAGAGCTTCGTTCCGGACACACTCTATCATTGTGTGGTAAACATCTTCTACCACATCACATTCACTACAGTTCGATGAGACAACCTTACCCATCATAAGAGCGAACTTATTTAATGGAATGTGTCCCGAGCGAAGTCTGAAACTCGAGTAATTTGAAATGGGAACCTAGGAAAACGTAGTTTGATCGTTCAATGTCAAAATTGACATAGACAAATAGTCTGGTTTTTGCTCCAATATCAGTTGAGGCTCTCGCTACTGCGCGGGTCCATCTTCAAGTTTAAGAATTGCTTGAATAGATCGGTCTATGGATGGGTGACCATATATTACATACCGAGTTTCCTATGAGCCGTTGGTCCCGGCTGTCATTTGTAGATCTTTGACGGTCGTTACACGTAGTCAGTGGAGTGAATGTCTGACAATCAGCCATATACCAAGGAATATCGTATTACTCAGTACTAACTGGGTTATGGAGGTCAGATAGGCAGTCGCTCTATGTAAAATACTGGTATTCAGCTGCATCCGGTTAGATTGGAAGCCGACCCCAACATAAATAATAATAGACATTATTGGTGTGTTTTGCTGCAATAATTAGATACGTCAATAATAAGGTGTTGCAATCACAGCAGAATATAATGTGTATCGACTATTGTAATGTTGACTGTGCATGCAAAAAAGCTTGTGCATGTAACAAGGTTTTTTTTTATCTACTACATAAGTACTGTGTAATATTCTTTCTTTCTTTCTTTCTATGTTGTTTGATTTATATTTTAATTTATTGCAGTATCCCCAAATATAAGCCAACAGAAATTGCAAAGTCGTCCGTTTTCAGTCGCCCAGTATTTTTTATCCACCAGAAATAATCCTTAAGTAAGGTAAGAGGCACAATTATCAAGACACCGTGTCTAACATTTTTCCTCAAACATTTAATTAAGGGAAGCTCCAATTTGCAATAGTAATTTAATTTATGAATTTAATTTAGTTAATTAAAGATAATAAGTAAGTACTGTAATAATGGGGGGAATGAGAAAGGTGAGTTTTATTAGGTTTTATTTGAAACTTACAAAAAAACAGCAAAAATCCTAGAAATAAATGGTTTTGGCTGTTTTTTGAACGGAACAATTTGGTTTGTGATAAAATAAGTTTTTCAGTAGGTTTTCCTTGAAACCCATTTTTCTGACAGTCGTATCAGAAAAATGGGGTTCAAGGACTTCAATTAGTAGAAGACAGCCTTTTTTGAAGTATGGTGGACATGGACCATCACATTTTTCTTTAACTTGTAGTATCCAAATTTCTTTGTGGACAACAGATGCACTTATACGAGGAGCTCGTGGCTAAGTAATAACAGCCGCTCGGATTGATCTTAGGTTAAGCCGCGCTTGCATAGGTTGGTCTGTGGATGGGTGACCACCCATTACATACCGAGTTTCCTCCGTGCCTCGGTCCCGGGTGTCATTTGTAGATCTTTGACAGTCGTTAGGTAGTCACTGGCCCAAAAAGTCTGACAACCAGTCTTACCAAGGGGTATCGTATTACCCAATACTAACTGGGTTGTGGAGGTCAGATAGGCAGTCGCTCCATGTAAAATACTGGTATTCAGCTGCATCCGGTAAGACTGGAAGCCGACCCCAACATAGTTGGGAAAAGTCTAGGCAGATGATGATGAGATGTACTTATCCGACTTTTAGGCATTAGTTGAGCATTTAAGAGCGTTTATACAGAAAGTGGGCAACGTCGCAAATATCTGTCAAATATTTCGCTGTTCTGATTAATTTGACAATATTACTGTATGGAAATAAGAAATATGGCTAATTAGTGGATCCGATTCAGAAAATTCTTTTACTAATGGAAGGCTACATTATCCCCAAGTGTCATAAACTACATTTAAAACGTTCCCAAAGTCAAAGTCAAAGTCAAAATTATTTATTTGCTGTAAATGTGGTACAAAAGATGGTAAAAATGACATGAAGTGCAATGACACATTTCGCCATAAAAATAGTATGGAAATATTATTAAACACGAACATTAAATTAGGTAGGTAACTAAATAAAGTATTTATAACGTGCAAACCGAGAGTAAAGCCGCGAGCAAAACTTAGTCAACAACACGAGTCTCCTAAAACAAAAGAATCACAAGCCACAACAAGGTCTGTATGTGGAAGGTTCTATTTCCTTCTGCCGATCAAACTGTTACAATAGGTAGCGTGTATTGTTTGTCTATTTCATGAGGCAGCCATCTTTTGTTTAGCCAGCAATGAACGCGGAACGAAAGGAGGTCGTGGCTAAATAATAACAGCCGCTCGGGTCGATCTTCAGGTTAAGACGCGCTTGCCTAGTTTCCTCCGAGCCTCGAAAAGCGTGTTAAGCCGTTGGTCCCGGCTGTTATTTGTTATAGATCTTTGGCAGTCGTTAAGTAGTCAGTGGCCTGAAAGTCTTACCAAGGGTTTTCGTATTACCCAGTACTAACTGGGTTGTGGATGTCAGATAGGCAGTCGCTTCAAGTAAAATACTAGTATTCAGTTGCATCCGGTTAGACTGGAGGCCGACCCTAATATAGTTGGGAAAAGGCTAGGCAGATGCTGTGAAGTGGTACGAATATGTAACGAATCATTGATGGTATAGTGTGGAGATTTGTAGATTAGTATTTTTCATGAAATAGTCATTTAGTATAATAGACAGGGCACATTGCTCGCAGAACGGATGGCCGATGGGGCTTAAAAGTTCTGGAGTGGCGACCACGAACTGGAAGACGCTGCGTTGGAAGGCCTCCCACTAGGTGGACCGATGACCTGGTGAAGGTATAAGGTAGGCAGAGATCCGTTGGATGCGAGACGTACGGGACCGGTCAATGTAGCGACACTTGGGGGAGGCCTATGTCCAGCAGTGGACGTCTTTCGGCTGAAATGATGATGATGATGAGTCATTCAATGGGATTAAATGAATTTAGAGGGTTGTATTGATTATTATAATTCTGTAACTTCATACGAGTTACTTGTGCGAATCATATTGTAATCAACGTACAACCTGACACTGACCTGCAAATCGCAAAAAAACGTAATATTTGAATTTCGAGGGTTTCGAGGGTTGCTTTTCCGTTATATTATTAATCAAATCAAATCAAATAATTTATTCGTTTAATATGGGTATATAGATGGTACATAAATATTATATTACATAATATAACAGTAAGGATCCTCATATAAACCTTTTCTAATATACGAAATATATAATAAAAGCTAATAATGTAATATAATATAATAACAAATTGTGTGTACAAAATACTGTTCATAGCATTTATCTGTAAACTAAATTAAGTACTTTTTGTTAAAGAAATAAAATTTATTATTATTATTAAAAATATAGTAACAATAAAACGGAATGTGTGACATAACTATACTTAAGTACTCTTTTTTCATTTTCGTTTTATAATAACTTAACTAGCTATTATTGCACTAGAATAGGAACATAGTGAGGTGTTATAATAATTTTCTATTCTTATAACCAAGGCATTCCTAGGTCGTGTAAAAACATTTATAGTTCATTAAGCGGTTTAAAGAATAGAATAGAATACTTTTATTTGTGTAAAATCACGGTACGTATACGAACGCTTCCCAAGGAAATCACCGGAATCACTAAGCTTCAGACTTTTAATTTGTTTTTATTGGCAGACAAGAATACCATAGACTACAACCAATCCTCCATTGGATAAATAAGGTGGCCATGTTTTTTTGGCGGGAATTTTCCTTTGGAAGATATAAAATAAATTAATAAAGGGAGGGAAAACGTTCAATCAAAAAGGGAGTACATTTTATTAATCTGAATAATCAAACATAAATAAAGAAAACAAATCTGAATTCCGATAATTAAAAATTAATAAAAAAAGTTTTGAAAAATTAATAAAAGGCTTATTGGTCCCAAGCGGCGTGATTCGAAATTTAAATACAAATGTAAACCTAGGAATTTCTACTCTACGCCTCGTAGAATAAGGTCGTTTTCATCTTGAATCTTGATTCTAGTTTTACCAAGATTGAGCCCAAAGGATTTGGAAATCTCGACAAGCGATTTTAAACTTAAAATCTAGTGTGGTAAAACTCCTATCAGCTTGTGTTTATTTTTAATATAAAATAAATGGGCTTTTGATATTTAATGGAAACAATGTTCTTTGTTTTTCTAATAAAGTGTTTGTGGGACAAAATTTTTGGCGCGAAAAGAAAGACATTTTGACTTTTTTATTGGATTTGAAAAGATTCTTTTGCAAATGGATTTTTATATTTTTATTAAGTTTTTGATGGCGAAAATATTATATTTTATTAAAGATAACTTAATTAAGACTCTCGGATTTTTAATATTCTTACCTAGACTTTGTTTTACACTAGCGATGTCCCTGGTCCTCGCGGTCTTTACGACTTGACAAAACGTCTCCTGTGTTATGCTTTATACATACCTTTTTAGTTAAATATGAATCATCATCATCAGACATCCACTGCTGGACATGGGCCTCCCCCAAGTGTCGCCACATTGACCGGTCCCGTGCGACTCGCATCCAACGGATCCCTGCAACCTTCACCAGGTCATCGGTCCACCTAGTGGGAGGCCTTCCAACGCAACGTCTTCCGGTTCGCGACAAATATGAATGCATTATGATCAATATACCATATAAGTAGGTAACATAATACCTGTGCTCGGCTGATGGCTCGCACCTCCTATGACATAGGACTTCAACATAACTGGCGAAATATGGGTACAATATTACACCTTTGCCCAGCCTTTAGAGGATAACAGGCGTGATATTATGCTGTGTTACTTACCATTATTCGAATACCATCATTATTTGTTTATCATTATTTTTTTTTCATTATTTGATTTGGCTGCAATGTCAACGTGATGGTTTAAGTTAGTTCGATACTTTCTTAAATAGATGGCGCTAACGTCACCGTAAGACGTTATTAATAGAACGAAAATTTCGCGAACTGTGAGCAGGGTGCGATGGTCTAATTGGTTAAGACATCCGGTGTACTGAATCGGAAGGTCGCAGGTTCAAACCCTGCTCGCACTAGAATTTTTCTTTCCATGTCAAAACACCCTTCTACAATTGCCAAAACCTGTTTATTCACTCGTCTAACACGCCAGTATCTTTGCTCGAATCAAGCTATACCCCGTCCAGTATAACCTGACCTCTCATTACATGAAAAGCCTGTACAGTACACAGTCAGTTTACACTGAACAGTAAAGCCTCAGTTGTCATGTGTATATTCCAGTGTAACAGGAACTCTCATTGTACTGAAAAGTTATACAATGCCAGGTCAGGTTATGCTAGGCGGTATAGCTTGAGTTGTCAGTGTTTGTTATGGCATATGTCTCCACTGTGTTAGTAGCTAAGGGAATATGTAATGTTAGGTTTGTGAACTGTGGAGTAGCTACTGTATTTACTTAGTTTTGTGTATGTTTTGAAGCGCTTAGATAGTCACCTACATATATATATGTCGAATAATGTCAGGATATATTCCGTTAGGCTCGTACATCAGACGATGGGTTTTGTGCTATGAGAACACACTGGGTGCGATACATTTCTAGCAAAACTAACGAATTACTTGAGACTACAACTTAACACAATAACACGGGGCACAATGAATCGAGTACAGTTCCAAGACGTCTCAACTCCGCCCTCGCCTTGCGCTGAACATCAGGGCTCTGTCGAAGCACGCTGTGCTGTGACTGGTTAGTAAGTCGTGTGATGTGACCACTGCACACAAGCGCGCTTTCCAATTCATTTTATTAACGACCGGATCCGACATCATTTTTTTCTTCTAGATCATACCTGGGAACCTTCTAGTTACCGAAATCGAACCGAATATAAGGTTATAAATTGACTTTAATTACCTCAATGACTTGTTTACTATTCAAATAATCCATCAGCACAATGTTTTGAGCGCGTTATATTTAGTTTTACCATAAAACGTGATTTGACACCCCATAAAAAAAAGTCGTTTCCTAGCAATAATTTTTACGTAGGGTTATTTAGTTAAATGTACATAATGCTTGGTTGACGGCTTCGTGAAGGGTCCGTTTACACCCTGTATACAATGTGTAAACGGACTTAACACGAAGCCGTCATTTCTGTATATCAAACTAAGTAACTCTACGCAAAAATTACGAGTATTGCTGCGAAACGACTTTTTTTTTGGGGTGAAAGATCACGTTTTACGGTAGGACTCAATGTTACGCACTCAAAACATTGTGCTGATGGATGCATTAATAGTGCGGGGCTTGTAGAGGTATTAAAAGTAACGTTATAACATTCAAAACCTATATTTAAAAAAAAACATGAAAAATTGGTACTTTGACCTCCAATATAAAGTGCTAAACTGGAAAAATAAGGGAAGTTTCAAGAATATCTGTGAACATGAAATTTACGGCCTAATTTTCAAAGGTACAGGTACTATTTTAACAAATTGCTATTCCAAAGTTTTATTCATTCATGAGCTCTCCGAAAAATATTAGATTAACATCTTGAACGGTGTAGATTTCTTACACAAAACCTCTCCTTTATCTTTTTTTTTTTTTTTTTTTCTTTTTTTTTTGTTTTTTTCTTTTTGGTTATGTTTTAGAGGTAGAAAATTAAAAAAAAAAAACTTTCAAACTTCGATTTCTTCATCAGTGTCACCTGTCTAACCTTTTCCTAACTATGTTGGGGTCGGCTTCCAGTCTAACTGGATGCAGCTGAAGACCAGTATTTTACATGGAGCGACTGCCTATCTGACCTCCACAACCCAGTTAGTACTAGGTAATACGATACCCCTTGGTAAGACTGGTTGTCAGACTTTTGGGCCACTGACTACCTGTAACTGTCAAAAATCTATAGATGACAGCCGGGACCAACGGCTTAACATGCTTTCCTAGACACAGATCAAACTCGGTATGTTATGGGCGGTCACCCATCCACAGACCAACCTAGGAAAGCACGGCTTAACCTAAAGATCGACCCGAGCTGGTGTTATTATTTAGCCACGAGCTCCTGTTCGATTTCTTCAAAACAACCCAGTAACAAGCAGATTAGGTCAAGTATCATTTATTTAAAAGAAAACGGCATTAGGCGACAATGTCGCCGTAGCAGAAGCGTTTGCTGTCGTTGCGGTTACCTTCGTAATGTACCTTAAGGGTGAAAAGGTCACTTTTAATAACCCATCCATAAAATTATAATTCACTTTTACCCAAACACAAGACATCTATACAAATAAATAAAATTGAAGTGTCTGTTTGTAATTTCAAAATAACAGCTTTTACTGAATGCATAATTTATTATGAAAGTATTTTCGATACAGATAACAAAAACGTATCTTTTTAAATTTTTGTCTATCTTCGGTTTGTTCCGGGTCATCTCCGAAACTGCTGAACCGATTTTGACGGAACTTTTACTGGCAGTTAGCTGATGTTATGAGGAGTAACTTAGGTTACATTCAGGAAAAAAAAAATGTTAACAAAATCCGAATCAAATAGGGAAGTATAATCTGTGTTCGTGGTCGCACTCCTTCGAAACGGCTCGACCGATTTTTATGAATTTTTTTATTTATATTTGGTAGGTATGAGAATAAGTCGTAAAGTATAAAGATAAAGATAAAGATATATTTATTTTGTAAAAACATGAGTGGTATTGTATGCACTATACAGGTCTTATAAATAAAAATAAAGTTTCTACATGTTGTGCCATATAGGAACGGCGTACAAAAAACAAAAAAAAGTTAAGCTAAAAAAGTAGTAGGTGTATTTTAAAAAATTGAAGTTTTTACCTTAAAATATTATATTCACACCACTAATTTCACACGAAAGGTCGCGGGCAACAGCTAGTGTTATACTACATTATAATTATAATTCTAACATTCTCATTAATTTTCCAACAGTTCTGCAAATCCAAAGTATTCGTTTCCTAAGCTGGTCCACGTTCTGGCCATAAACCCTTTGAGCTGAACCTGATGTCCCTCTGGCAATAATAGCCGGCATAAAGGCCATCAGACGGACCTTCGCCCGTTTATGGCCGTTTTTATTTGTTTGTGATTGGCTGTCCTGATCCTATTGGGGACTATTTGTCGGTTTTATGGATTGAATGAGGCCGAGACTGAATCTGGATTTAGAAATTTTTGATTAAGAGGAGAATCGATTAATTTTTTAATTTAGTTTGAAACCGCTATACAGTTCACTTCTCATTCTGTAAACTTCACTAGTTCTCCTCACTCAAGTGAGCGCACACAATTCGAAAGCGAACTCATTTGTTTTTAAAAGTAAATCATCGCGGATTCACAACGAGACACCGTTCGAATTTTGAAGTTATTATCACTTTTTTTTTCATTAAAACATTTCAATTTAATATCAGTCTTTGGGCCATAACCTTTCGGTCTGATAATTCGTTGTTTTACTTTAGAAATTAAAGTTTTTATTAAACGACGAAAAAACTTACTCAGTACACTCCAACTGCCAAATGTCACTTACCAAATCTGCTTAAAGTACGTACGTAGTAAGACTGATTGTAGATACCAAAGAAACAGAAAAAAAAAACAATTATAGTCTTACCAAGAGGAATCGTATTACCCATTAACTGCGTTGTGAAGATCAGATAGGCAGTCAGTGTCCTGAAAGTCTGACAACCAGTCTAACCGAGGGGTATCGTATGACTTAGTACTAACTGGGTTGTCGAGGTCAGATAGACCCCATGTAAAAATCTGGTAATCCGCTGCATCTGGTTAGACTGGAATCTGACACCACCATAGTTGAGGAAAAGCTAGGAAAATGTGATATTACTTCTTCAATTCGTAAATTCAACAATTTATAAAATTAGAAGCTACAGTAACATGCAGCTAAGTTATCATCCAATAACTGCATTGAACACGATTCACTCCCTAACAACTTAGACCCCTACTTACCCCCCTCGGGTACACGCTTGCAGATAACTGCGGTACTTCATCTTAAGTTATATAACTCAATACCTGAGTATGACTGCTACGGAGTTAAGTTTAGACGCAGTACATAAGGCTGGGGATTTAGAGATAGCGTTTAGCGGGGTGACGTTTTGGGAGGAGCTCGTGGCTAAGTAATAACAGTCGCTCGGATCGATCTTTAGGTTAAGCCGCGCTTGCCTAGGTTGGTCTGTGGATGGGTGACCACCCATTACGTACCGAGTTTCCTCCGTGCCTCGGAAAGCACGTTAAGCCGTTGGTCCCGGGTGTCATTTGTAGATCTTTGACAGCCGTTATAGGTAGTCAGTGGCCCAAAAAGTCTGACAACCAGTCTTACCAAGGAGTATCGTATTACCCAGTACTAACTGGGTTGTGGAGGTCAGATAGGCAGTCGCTCCATGTAAAATACTGGTATTCAGCTGCATCCGGGTAGACTGGAAGCCGACCCCAACATAGTTGGGAAAAGGCTAGGCAGATGATGTTTAGCGGGGGTGACGAGTTTGAGTATATCGCTGTTAACTTTTTAGGATAAGCTTGGACACAATGGTTGAACCATCTTTACAGACCATGATATACAAGGTGTTACACAAGACCTCCCGTGTGGTCTGTCGAACCACGAAACTGAACAACTTTTGTTCTGTGAGATCTTGAAAAGTTGCTAAAAAATTGGACGCGTGCAGCTGATCGCGTCAGGTAAAAAAGTCACGAATTTCCAAAAGTCATGGAACAAAAAGTTGTTCAGTTTTATGGTCTCAAAGATGTGGTCAAAAAGGGTATGAAACCGACGAAAACAGAAAAAAAAAATCAACTGTTTCAGACATTTAGGTCGAATAGGAATCGAAATTTTTAATAGAACAGCCGATTATGTTTTTGCGATTACGATATATAGTTGTAAGTTGAGTCTTCTTAATTAGGAATTAGTAAACAGATACACACTTTCACTTTCACTTTTTAATTTAATATAAACAAATAAACGATATCAATGTTGCCTCGGCGAAGCGCAAGTGACCAGAGAGCGCAGCTTACTGAGCTCGGGGTATTTATAGAATTAATCCCCCTCCAAAGCGACGTCAGCCGATACAGACAGCCAATAACTGCAACGTCCGGTCCGACGCAGGTGGCAGCACTAGACCCACGGTGCGTCGCTTGACTCGTGATATTGGCGCTATGTTTAGTCGCCGGAAGCAGTGGCGCCAACATCCGGCCCTCCTGAACTGTGTCTGTCCCTAGACACACCGTCCTCTGTAATGTGAGAATAAATATGTTAGCTTTGATGACTATAATAGGTATAATGTTACGTTATTTTGAATGAGTTCCCACCACTGAGCCAATGAATAGCACATACAAAAGTGTGATCCCTGACTTTGCACCACCATGCTCAGACTCGCAGTCCACATGATTGCCGAAGCTTTCCAGTTCATCCACTTTTATCTGCATGAACCACATTGTCGCTCACAACAAGCTCAAGGTCGAACCTCACTTGTTTCTGTAGTGGAAACGTCATTCAAACTGCAACATTTCTATTTCATAATTATAAAGTGTTATTTGTTAAAGTGATTAATCATTTAAAACCAAAATGTAGAGCTGTATTATTAGATTATAAATAAATAATAATTTTACCTTTGATGTTTTATTAAATTAGTTTTTTTTTTTTGTACATACCAACCACGCCAACATCCTCATCCCAATCGGTTATCTTAATCCATGGTTTCATGTTTTCCACACAGGTAGTACCAGAATATTTCTTGTGTGATCGCTCGCTGCCTATTATGTCAACTATGTGGTATCTATCTTTCCCGAGTATTTTAGTTACTTTGAAAGGGCCCTTGAACACCGGTAGAAGTTTAGTTCTGCTGCCATTACTAGCCTGGCTAGACACTTTTATGAGAACCAAGTCCCCAATCTCATATTGTTTGGCCACACAACGTTTTGCATCAAAACTTTCTTTTTGATGTCTAGCATCCAGCTGTATTCGTCTATCGATATCCCGTCGCAGCTGTGTGACATCTATAATTTCTTCTTGCTCGGGTAAAAATATGTCGCTCTCTGTTCTAAGGCGGTACCCAAAAAACGCTTCACTGGGGACTGCATTGATGGTTTTCTGCAATGTGCTATTCATACCTTGTTGTAAGCACGTTAAAACATCATCCCAGTGTGTGTAGTCGTTATCTGCACCCAATGAACGCAGTGCCTCTACTATTGTTTTATTGTAGCGTTCGACTTGTCCGTTCGATCTCGGCATGCCAGTTGCTATAGTGTGTGCACGAATGTTTTTGCCGTCACAATATGTTTGAAATGCCTTTGCCATAAAAGCAGTACCAGCGTCAGTAATGAGTCTTCGCGGATTGCCAAAAATCTTAAACAAGTGGTCTAATTCTTTTAAGACACAAGCAGTGCCTGTATCACGCACCGCAAATACAAAGACGAACTTTGTAAACGCATCAACAAGTACCAGAATATGACAATTGCCCTTTGATGATTTCACAAATGGACCCACATGGTCCATATGGAGGGTATGAAAGGGGCGAGCGTATTTTGGAATTGGAAACAACTGACCTTCCTTTTTACCACTTTTATTTTTATTGTATAGGCAGTGTAAACAATTTTTTATGTATTTGGTCACTGTTTTTTTCATTTTAGGAAACCAATATTTATGTTTAATTCTTTCTAATGTTTTGTCCACAGCGAAGTGACCTATTTTGTCATGATTGTACATAATTACTTGCCAGATACAATTTTTTGGTACAACCCATCTACGTCCTATTTCAGTGCGGCGGTAGATTTTGTATCCAAGCAATTCGTACTCGTTAAAAATATTCCGATTCGCATCGGCCTCTCCTGACAGTAAAATATCTCTGATTTTACACAGTTTTGGGTCTTGTTCCTGAACACTCAAAAGCCAGTCAGCTTCGGTGATGGACATCACTATTTGTTTTTCACAAACTTCACCACTATAGTAAGGGTTTCTACTAAGTGCATCAACATGTTGCATTTTAGCGCCGGGTCTATGACAAATCTCATAGTCAAATTCTTGGGTCAGGAGCACCCACCTGGCTATTCGTGGCAACACTTCTTTTTTGGAAAGCGAATATCTGACGGCATTACAGTCCGTAATTAATTTAAACTTACGACCCAGCAAATATAAACGAAATTTTTGAAATGATGCCACAATTGCAAGAAGTTCGAGCTCAAACGAGTGATAACGCTTTTCCTCCTTGGTCGTTTGCCTGCTATAGTAATATATCGGTCGCTCACCATGCTCATGCACTTGTATCATAATTCCAGCTATCCCCTCCCTACTTGCATCTGTATAAAGTATGGTTTCTTTTTTGGGATCAAAGATAGCTAAGGTAGAATCGCAAGTTAAGACTTCTTTTAATAGATTTACCGTGCGATCTTGTTCGTCTGTCCATTGCCACCTTTGACCCTTTTTTAATAATTTTGTAAGTGGGCTACTTAGTATTGCACAGTCCTTAATAAATTTACGGAAATAATTAACTAACCCTAAGAACTGACGCAACTGATGAACTGTTTTGGGTATTGGGAACTGCTTTATAGCATCAATTTTCTTTGGTGTGGGTTTGATACCATTACCATTTACTTCATATCCAAGGAATGTGATATCAGTTAAAAAGAAAAAACACTTTTTTAGGTTAAGGGTCAAACCGTGTTCTTTAAATAATTTTAGTACAGATTCCAGGATGTTTATGTTTTCTACAACGGTTTCTGAAACGATCAACACGTCATCTAAATAGATAATGACATTTTTGAAGCGTAAATTGCCCAACATCTGGTTCATCATGCGTTGAAAAACCGATGGTCCATTTGATAGCCCAAATGGCATACGTAAAAACTCGTAATGCCCATCTTCCGTTATGAATGCAGTTTTGCCTATTGAACCCTCATTAACCCTTAACTGGTAATATCCACTCTTCATATCTAAACTAGTAAAATACTTGCACCCATTTAATCTATCTAACAAGTCCTCTATGCGTGGCATAGGGTATTTCTCTTTAGTAGTAATTTTATTCAATGACCTGTAATCCACGCATAGTCGCTTTTCACCCCCTTTTTTTTCTACTAACAGTACAGGACTAGCGAATGGGGACTTGCTTTCGCGAATGATGTTATTTTTAAGAAGCTCGTCAATTATTTTACGTAACGATGTCCTATCAGGCTCTGATAACCTGTATGGCCTGGTGTAAATAGGTTTGTTCGATTCAAGTTCAATCTCAATTTCAAAATCTTTAATTTTACCTAATGAACTATAATCAGCTGAGATTGTTTTGGGATATTTTTCAAACAGATCCTTTAAAGCATCATGATATTTATCCGGTACGTTGAATTTTACTTCATTAGACAAAACTAATGACACATTCACGGTTTTCTGAAAAGTCAGTTGATTTCCTATTCTCGTATACATAACTGACGTATCTTCAGTCACATTCCGACCTACCAGGACGTCACAACCCGACAACACGTCAATAATATAGAAATCAACGTTTTTGAATTCTATACCGTCTAAAATCAGTGATGTCGTTACGTAATCTTCTACCAAGATCACAGAACAATTCGAGAATCCCTGCAATTGAATGGGTATTGCCAACTTTAGTTTCGTTAACTTTAATTGTTTTACTAAATCCGACGTTATTATAGAGCAATCACTGCCCATATCAATAAAAACGTTTTGAGAAAAGCCCCCTATACAGGCAACTTTATTAAATTTATTTTTATTTTCACCAGACTTTACCAATTTTACTTCTTTTTTTACTTCGTCAGATTTTTTATTTCGACAAAAAGTTTCTGAATGTCCCTTCCTATTGCAATATTTACAAATTTCTGTACACTCATTTCGTTTATGATTACCCCCACATCCGAAACAAGTTATCTGCTTTGTGGTTCTGGCAGCCGTTAAACTTTGATTTGACACAGCATTACGACTACACTGTTCTGATTTCAATGAATTTCCTAGATCAGTTCGTTTAAACGAGGATTGAAGCACCTTTTGTTCACTGACAGCGCCGTGACTCGCATTATGAGAACTACTTAACCGACCGTGCAGAAAAGATGCAAATTGGTCGCATGTATTTATACTTCCGGCATCCACCGACGCACTTATGTTAGGATCGTTGATGTTGCCCGTAATGATAGAAATGATGTCCCGATCAGAAAAATTCACACTTAACCTGTCAATTTTACATTTTTGTTGAAAGTAAAATTCATACAGATGTTGCTGTGCTGTAGGTTTACTATCAATGATTTCTTTAAGTAACGTGAACATATTACGTTTTGTTTGAAATGTAAACGATATTTTATCCCGCCATTGTTTCCATTTCCAACTAGCCCAACTACTCTCATTTTTTAAAAATGAGTCGTACCAAGTTTATGCTGTTCCTTTGAATTTATTGACAGCCTGGTAAATTATCACTTGATCCTTCCAATTAAATGTTTTAGCATGCAAATCAACAATATTGAGCCAATTGCCTACTTTATCTGTAAGGGGGTCAAACTCAGGTACCATCGAGTTCAAAACCATATTATAGCAACCCGCTACTTGACTATCGACTGATTTCTTTGTTTTTTTACGAATGGGTGGAGGCGTGTAGCTTCTACTGGACTTACTGCTTGACGATGATGATGATGAAGATCTTATACGTTTGCTCCTTTTCCGTTCCCGTTGACGGGCACTTGACTTTCTGCCCATTTGTAGGCTTGATTTCGAAGCACTTCTGATGTAAGTTGAGTCTTCTTAATTAGGAATTAGTAAACAGATACACACTTTCACTTTCACTTTTTAATTTAATATAAACAAATAAACGATATCAATGTTGCCTCGGCGAAGCGCAAGTGACCAGAGAGCGCAGCTTACTGAGCTCGGGGTATTTATAGAATTAATCCCCCTCCAAAGCGACGTCAGCCGATACAGACAGCCAATAACTGCAACGTCCGGTCCGACGCAGGTGGCAGCACTAGACCCACGGTGCGTCGCTTGACTCGTGATATTGGCGCTATGTTTAGTCGCCGGAAGCAGTGGCGCCAACATAGTCCAGTTTGATGGTCTGATTTATACCCTTAAACATGACGTCACGACCTTTTTGTATGTAGTACACTCTTAAGCAAGACTATACCTATTTTTTTTCACACGTGGATATGTGACAGCACTTATATACCCACATCCAGTTTACCCTGGAAAGTCCCAAAGAAACTTGCTGATTGGTAAAAAATATGCATGTAGCACATAACTCATGACGACTCATATTGTCCAAGCCAACATAGCTCAAAATCGCGCCGCTCGTCGCTGCTCCGCTCTAAAGCCGTAGCTTTAAACTATATTGGTAGTACGCGACTAAATTTCACGACATGTACGTGATCTCTCTTTGTCATACATTGTGTCTAGAAATTCTAGATGTATGGCAAATTCGTGAGTGTTTTGTTTTGAGCTGTTTGTTATCTGTATGTCATATTGTATTCCGGAGTATATTTTTCTCGCTGTTTCATACAAACGGTTCTTCAATATATGTTTCTCACTATAGAGGTTTCCAATTGTTTTGATATTCAAGCACTGTTTTAAGCTTTCACAGTTTAAAACTAAACTTATGCTGTCACTAACGACATAATCATAAAACGCCACCGGTGAGAACTCTATTAACTTTGACCCCCAATATCTCCGTAACTAGAAGGTTCCCAGGTATAGTCTAGAACAAAAAAATGATCGCAAAGACGGGGAGAACAAGTGCTTTTCGGCTATGTTAAGGGTCTATTTACACCCTTTATTTATGAAATAAAGTTAAAAAAAAGATTGGGGCCTCCCTACTAGAACCGTGTTTTTTTAGCATTGTTTAATCGATCTTAATAATCATTACGTATTAAGTAGTCTTCAACCTTGTACAGTGGCACGGAACCCTACGTTTTAGTTGCTGCCTCTAAGTACTCGCTAATCTCTAGCGGTGAGACAGATACCTTAGGGTCCATGTTTGCTCAGCCAGTTATTTGTCCAAGTGATAAATGCCAATTGTATGCCTACAGCCAACGTTTGTTCCAATTACGATAATTGATTTTGTAAGGCATGTACGCCTAGGTCGTTGAGGAAACATTGATGCTTCATGGGGCTTGGAAAACAAGGGTACGTCCTTGTTAGAAGTAATGTATGCACTTCCATGTTCACAAAGACACCGACAAAATTACATAGGAATGAATGAGGAGCTCGTGGCTAAATAATAACAGCCGCTTGGAACGTTCTTTAGGTTCAGCCGTGCTTGCCTAGGTGGGTCCGTGGATGGGTGACCACCTATTACATACCGAGTTTCCTCCGTGCCTCGGAAAGTACGTTAAGCCGTTGGTCCCGGCTGTCATTTGTAGATCTTTGACAGTCGTTACAGGTAGTCAGTGTCTCAAAAAGTCTGACAACCAGTCTTACCAAGGGGTTTATTACCAAGGGGTGCCCCCCTTGGTAATTATCTGGTATTACCCAGTACTAACTCGGTTGTGGAGGTCAGATAGGCAGTCACTCCATGTAAAATACTGGTATTCAGCTGCATCCGGTTAGACTGAAAGCTGACCCCAACATAGTTGGAAAAAGGCTAGGCGGATGATGATGATGAATGTTCTCCTGCTCCTTTCGTTTTGTTTTTTTTTAATGCTAATGCGGCTTGCGTTTGGCTTCACCTCGCCTGATGTGAAGCGATGACGCGGTCTAGGGTGGAGCACGCTTGAGTAGAAGAAACTGATGCATTCGTACTTTGAATAGATCTACATAGATTGTAGTGGTTTACAATCTTACGGCAGGCTAGTCAAAGATGCTGGTCACTAATAAATTAATTTCTCTTTTTTTAATCATATTGTGTTCAGATCATTTACTGCATATTAAAGAAGCTGAACGAAAAAAAAAATTGAAAAGTGAATTTATTGATTTCGGTTTGATAGGATTCTTAAAGTCCCTCAAAAAAGTGCAGCTGGCGATAAATTGGGTGTAGGTACTATAAATTACACCTCATTATCAGAATTTTGGACCACAAAAGGGATTAATGAAAGGCATTTGCTTGTGGCTGAGATGAGAATTCTGTGTGGTGTTACGTGAATGGATAAAAAAAGAAATCAGTACATTAGAGGAAGTCTGAAAGTGGCGCCGGTAACTGAAAAGTTGTGAGGCAATCTGTCATCGTGGTATTGGACATGTGATGCGGAGGAATAAGAAAAATGTTGTGAGAAAAGTTTCGAGTATGAATGTGAATGGGTATAAGAGTAGAGGAAGACTAAAGAAACGATGGATGGACTGTGTGCAGGATGATATGGCAAGAAAGGAGGTTACTGCTGAGATGACGAGTAATAGAGAAATATGGAAAAAGAAGACATGGTGCGCTGACCCCAAATAAATTGGGATAAGGACAGGAGAATGATGACTATTAGTTACACCTCTGCCTTCCGTTCGGAACTCACAGGACCTGTGCTAAATTCAATCAACAGCTGAATCAAAAATGATGAATGATGATGAAGTTTTAATGGGGAAAAACAGGATTTACGTATATAAAATCATTGTGGTTATTTCCAAACATTGCCTTATCTGAATCTTTCACACATTTTTTTCCTCACAGTTTTCCTTAACAGGCACTTAAATCCTTGTTATTTCTAAAGAACAGGTGGCATTTTTATAGTTCTTGGATCCTAATGGATAAATACTATTAGTCAAATTCATTGCTATACTAAATCTTGATTTTTTCTCTCTTTTTCTTCAGCGAAAGGGTAACTTAACGGTCAGATATATGGTATAATAATATACTTCGCCTGGTATTCTCTTCTCGTGACAGCTGGGTCACGTGATTGGCCCAAGAATACGTCATCAGTTGCGATGCTGTCAATGTGTTGCCACGGTGTGTGATTGAATTACCCGAGCAAAATGCATTTTTTAACTTAACAAAGCAATTATGAACTAAAAATTCAATATATAAATTAATTTAAAACTAAATAGATGAATCACACGAGTTACTAAATAGTTAAGCTAGTTTTTTTAATTTATTTTATTTTCATTAACTAAATGAGAGTCCCTAAATTTACTAGAAAGGACAATCAATGGGAACACTAATCATAACGTAGTCTTGGGCCATCGTGGGAAGAGAATTCCAGGCGAAGTATATTATTATAAATAGTTAAGCTAGTTTATAATTTATTTTAATTTCATTCACTAAATGAGAGTCCCTAAATTTACTGGAAAGGACAATCAATGGTAACACTAATCATGACGTAGTCTTGGGCCATCGTGGGAAGAGAATATCAGGCGAAGTATATTATTAAACCATGGTCAGAGATAAACATCACGTTCGAAATTCGAACGGTGTCTCGTTGTGAATCCGCGATGATTTACTTTTAAAAACAAATGAGTTCGCTTTCGAATTGTGTGCGCTCACTTGAGTGAGGTGAACTGATGAACTTTATAGAATAATACTACTAGTCCTGTCAGATTTAGTTCTAAGCCTAGTACTGAATATTTTAATAATCTGTCTTAGTAATCCTTGATTATTATTATCCTTGGTAATTTATTCGTTGTATATTAATCATGTTTTATCTTTGTTTCATGTACCATCTTCTGATAACAACAGAGCACAACTTGAGTAAGTATAATCCTTTTGTTTATAACATTAGCGCATCTTTATGAGGTCGCACGCAGCGTCTGCTGAGCATGAGGGCTCGATTCCCAGGTCGGGCAAAGTGCCAATATGATTTTACTGTAAAAAATTTTCGTAATAAAATGCAGTGAAGCTTATTAAATTTAAAATAGGATTTATTTCTCATAATTTACCGTCATTTTCATCTAGTGGAACATTTATGCTCATTTCATGAAACCTAATAAATGCCAGAATATTATTGTATTAAACTTATACTGTCACTAACGGGACATCTTCCGTGATTGTTCATTTTTTTGAGCTCCCGATATTTCGGCGCTGTTGCAAGCGCCATGATCGCGGGTTGACTGAAGAATGCGGGTGGATGGAAAATGTTTTTTAAGAGCAGACAAATCTATCTACCCTCTTTCTTAAAAATCACGGAAGATATCCCGTAAGTGACAGTATAAGTTTAGTTGTAAACCGTGAAAGCTTTAAAACAGTATTATTATATTGTTAATATATCAACTCTGCGCTGACCCCGACATGTTAAAAATCCAACGCAGCGCTTTTATTTAGGTAAGTGTAAAAAGACATAAGTCTTAGACACTGAAGTTACCAGATTAATGAAAAGACCTAACCGTGAAACGACAAAATCCCCAGTTAACTCTTAAACTTAGGAGCCGTTTAGTGGTAAACCTGGGATTTTGTCGTTATATTTTAGTCTCAAAAGGCAAAAGTACAACTAACTTTAAAATAAACCCGACTGGACATCACATAATGAGTGTAATTCATCACATATTCGCTAAAAGCATTTATATGAAGCCCAGGGGAGTGTGACATGGAAGTTGGCTTAGCTATGGCGTGGTTGAAGCTGTTATGGCACTTATTCAAAGTAAATTTTAGGGGTGGCTTTTTAGAGTCGCTTTTTATCTGGGTTATAAATAAAACAGGTTGAGGAATGGTGTTAATTATTATGACTTAAAAATAAATTGAAGGAAAACATCGTGAGGAAACCGGCATGTCCTAGAACCAAAAATTCGAAGACATGTGACATCTACCAACCTGCACTGGGCCCGCGTGGTGGATTATAACCCATTCCCTCTCATAGAGAGGAGGCCTGCGTCCCAGCAGTGGGAACATTAATAGGCTGATTATGCTTATGCTTATTCTATAATTTTGCATGCTAGTTTAAGCGACTGCAGAAAAAACTCGACCATCTACATGTACTACAATTCTAGCAAATACTATTTCATTTCATTTTGCCGTTTCTCGCTCTAGCAACTGACGATGCTGATCGACAAAGGAACATGGAAAATTGCGATTCCGTGCTGATAGATGAGGTTCAACCCTAACACTGATGTTGCTAGGTATACTGGTAGCCAATCACAAAATAAATATCCCGAATATGACCCAATTGTTCTACGCTTGTTATTTTGGCGATAAAAAAACAAATCGAATTAACTTCGGACCAAAATCACAGCGATATATTTGTACAGAGGTATGGTAGCTATTTGTATTGATTTTATTTGTTTATTTATTTGAAATATTGTTACCTTTGTTAGGAATTTGAATCTTTTATATGGCAAACGTAAAAAGGTACTCTTATTACTGAGAGTAAAACGGTCTCTCATCGCTTCACTTGAGAAGGTTCTTGTACTCACTCTCGTACTCATTTGGGGTGGATTCAAATAACCCCCCCATAATGTAAATAGACGGCACGGTTGGCGCAGTGACTGAGCGATTGACTGCTGCGCTTCGTGTCGTGGGTTCGATTCCCACACGGAACAAATATTTGTACGGCCTACAAGTAGTTGTTCTGGGTCTGGCTGTTTGTGAATTTAAATGTTTCTAAACACACCCACGACACAAGAGAAATTCCTAGTGTGTGGCAAACATAAAAAAAAAGAATTAGAATGATTCGAATGAAAAAAATCTACAGGACGACATATTTATCAACATTTCTTCAGTATAGGCACAGAAAAAATAAGTATTAAAGGAGGTCGTAAACTGCTCCGACCGAATGAAAAAAGAATCACGTAAATCCTTAATCACGGAGAAATCGGTGTAGGTACAGTCATCAAAACCACCGACGGAGGAGGTTCAATGTTCGTGTATATGTTTTTTTTTATGTGTTTTCCTCCTATTTGGAAGCGTTAGTTTTTTTATCTTGACGCTGAGCGTAGCTTTGAGAATCTTTTGAACAAAGTTAATTATGTAATTAATATAAATTATTAGTCTTTTCGGAAGTTTATATCCACCAACATATTATTTTACTAATTCATCTGATCATTCTATCGTCATTATAGCTGTTAGAAAGTCACTTCGTCTAGGTTCAACAACTTGGTTTTCAACTTGGTGTCTGCAATTCCTTCCAAATCGTCACCAATTCAGTACTAATAACTTCCCTCCTTACAGGACAACCTCAATAAGCTCCCCTCAAGCGAAGTCACCAGCTGGTAGCAGTGCTGGAGCGGCTGCAAGCGCGTCCACAGCACCTGGAGAGAGGACACCGACAGCCCATAACAAGCAGCTGCAAAATGTCAAGGGCCAGGATCATCCGCCGCATCCATCTGTAAGTAGAATTTTTGGTCTAGAAAAGGGGAGTTTGTGGGATGGGAAAGGGTAGTTTGTGGGATGGGAAACGTGGAGTTTGTAGGATGGGAAAAAGTAGTTTGTGGAATGGGAAACATGGAGTTTATGGGATGGGAAAGGGTAGTTTGTAGGATGGGAACGGGTAGTTTGTTGGATGGGAAATAGGTAGTTTGTTGGATGGGAAATAGGGAGTTTTTGGAATAGAAATGGGTTCGTGATAGTGAAAAGGGTAGTTTAAAGGATTGAAATAGGGAATTTTGTCGATGGAAAAGGGGAATTTGTGGGAACAAACCCTTTTTCATCCCACAAATTATGTCTATGTATTATGACTTTGTGATAGGGAAAACGGGAGCTTGCGCGATGTAAATGTGGTAGTAAAAAAGGCAGTTTAAGGGATTGAAATGGGGGGTGCGTTGTCAGAATTCCTCCTCGTGTGCCTGATGGCTGCCGGTCCCTCTCGATACGTCTGGAGGGAATAGCAGCTGCTGGGCCGGTGCACCCTGGGCGTGGCCAGTATCCTTCCCCGAGGAATGGGAAGAGATTCTTATTCCTCGGGGAATGTTACTGTCCATGGCTAATATTCTGACATGGGCGGGTCCCTCATGGACCAAGGGGGCGTTGCTCCGCGTGACCCTCTGAAAAGCAGAGGGCACAGCGGAGGAGCAAGGGCGGGCTCGGTGTGCACTTACCCTGCCTCCGAGCAGACAGTGAAGGACGTGCGTTCCTCACTGTCTCCGTCGATATCGTAATCCCACCGTCGAAGTGTCGTGGAACACGTCTCGCGGCTTCGATTGGGACCGAGGGTCTTGGCTTAACCGCCCGGACCACGAGGTAGAAAACCTCTATAAAAAGTTACCCCGAATCTCAAGCGGCGGCGCACCGCGAGGAGATGTATGGCTGACGGGTTCCTTTGGAAAATCAGTCTCTAGTGCGAACCACTGCCGGGCCTGGCTATGGCTTATCTGGGTACAGGGGGCACTGCCCAGATGGACTTTTTATTTCCCCCATACTCGTGGGAACAGTATGGAAACAAATACAACCCAAAACACGGCCGATATCGGCGAAGGAAGGGAGGAGAGGGATGCGGTGTCGGAGTCCGGCGCCGCATCCAGCGAGGTGAGCGCGGGAGGCTCAGTGAGCTCCCAGCGCGGGAGGCTCGGGGCTGCTGCGGGGAACAGGGAGTTCCTACGCAAGCGGTCCAGGCCGGTAGGCGACCGAGAGTCGTCGTCAGATGGGGAGCTGGCTTCGGCTCGTAAGATCCCCACCAGCAAGCGCGGCGGGATCCGTGGCAAGGGGAGAGGCCTCTCTGCCACCGAGAGGTCGGCGCGGCTTGCCGAGGAGGGGCGCCATCCGGGGGTGGCCACCGGTCACGGGGTGGCCCGTTCGGGCTCCTCTGGCGACGAAGCGGGTGCAGATGGCGGCTCCGATGCGGAGCGTAAGGCCGGACTCGCGAAGGAGGTGGAGGCGGCGCTGAGGGCTGTCTCTTTGAAACAAAAGCCCTCCACCAGGCAAAGGGCTATACCTGCAGCGGTCGCCTCCATTATGGCGGCAGCGGAGGCCAGATTTGTTGGGCCCCCGCCAGACGGCGTGGCCAAGCTGAGGGCGGAGGTCGCTCGACTGACGGCCGCCACGGAGCTTCTCAAAGAGGAGAATATGAAGCTCCGAGCAGACCTGGCCAGTCTGCGCGAGTCCGGCTCTCGCGAGGCGCCCCAAAATGGGGGCCAGAAGCATCCAAGCCAGTCCGTGCCGGTGGAGAACCAGGTTCTGAATCTGGTTCGGCAGGAGCTGGCTGCCTTCCAGGCGCGGTTCTCCGTCCTGGAGGGCATTGTCCTGCGCCCCCCCCTAGCGGCAAACAAGGCGCCCCCGGGCCCGACGGCGGCCTCATATGCGTCTGCTGCGGCCTCCGCACCGCGGCCGTCCAGCCAGCCCCCCGGCAGGGTTATGTCGGCCCCGACGAAACCGGCTCCGGTTAGGAAGGCGGCGGCTCTGAAACAGGGCAAGGCGGCGGCCCAAAAGAAGGGCAACGCGGCGAATATACCAGCGCCAGCCGCGAGACAGCCGCTATCGCCGCCCCCCCCGCCCCCTAAGCCTTCCGCGGCCGAGACCGGGTGGCAGGTGGCCGGAGAAAAAGCGAGGGAGCGATCGGCGGCCAAAAAGGCCAGGAGGCAGGAGCAGAAACGCCGGCAAAAGGAGCGGGGCGTCGCGGTTAGGCTCAGTACCCCAAAGACCGCAGCTGTAGTGATTACACTACAGCCGGACGCGGAAAAGAGGGGCGTGACCTACCGCGACGTGCTCGCTAAGGCGAAAGCGACGGTGGATCTCGGAGAGCTCGGGATCACCGGGGGCCTCCGGCTTAGAGTCACCGCAACAGGGGCTCGAGTGCTGGAGATCCCTGGCGAAACCCGTGGCTCGTCCGCTGACGCTCTGGCTGAAAAGCTTAGAGCGTCCCTAAATGCGGACGAGGCCCGAGTGTCCAGGCCCGTCAAATGCGCAGACCTGCGCATACTGGGTCTGGACGACTCGGTGACCGAGAAGGAGGTGGTGGCCGCCGTCACCAGGACCGGTGGGTGCCCTGCCGAGCAAGTCAAGGCAGGCACCTTACGTCCGGACCTGTCGGGCATGCGAACCATAACGGTAAGCTGCCCTGTGACAGCGGCGAAAGTCATTGTGGAGGGCCGAAGGCTCTTGGTGGGCTGGGTTTCGGCGCAGGTGAAGCTGCTGGAACCCAGACCTCTGAGGTGCTTCCGCTGCCATGTGGGGCACCACGTGTCGGTCCGGTGCACCTCGGAGGTGGACCGCAGCGGCCTGTGCTTCCGCTGCGGCCAGCCTGGTCACATGGCCGCGGCTTGCTCCGCCGCGCCGCGCTGCGCCGCATGTGCGGCATCTGGCAAGCCGGCCGATCACCGGGCAGGGAGCAAGTCCTGCGGTACTCCCGCCAAGGCCAGGGGCAAGGGAAGGCCCTCCGCCACCACCGCCAAAACCCCCACCGTCGCCACCACCGCAGCCGCCGCCACTGTCGCCGCCGCTGCCGCTACTGCTGCAACTTCCGCAGCGGGGCCCTCGCAGGGGGCCCGGGAGGGGGCTGAAATGGAGTGCCAGTAACGGCCCCATTACGCCTTCTCCAGGCGAACATCAACCACTGCGCCTGCGCTCAGGATCTGTTGCTCCAGAGCATGGCGCAGTGGTCGATTAACATCGCCGTGGTCGCTGAGCCGTACTTTGTCCCGCCCAGGGATGACTGGGTTGAGGACCTTAGCGGCTCAGTGACCATAATTACGTCGGTCGCCGCCGGTACCCCGACCCTTGAGAGTGTCAGGAAGGGCCAGGGGTGCGTAGCAGCACGGTTCGGGGAGATCGTTGTAGTGGGAGTCTACTTCTCCCCGAGCCGAACTCTCGCCGAGTTCCACAACTCCCTCACGGAGTTGAGTGTCGTCATCGGAAGCCATTCCCTCCCCGTGCTTGTGCTCGGGGACTTCAATGCCAAGAACTTGGCTTGGGGTTCTCGTTACACGGACGTGCGGGGTAGAATGGTGGAGGACTGGGCTCTGGAGACAGGCCTGGTCGTCCTAAATCGGGGTTCTGTCCCCACGTGCGTGCGGATGCGGGGCGAGTCGGTGGTGGACATCTCGTTCGCCAGCCCCGCTCTGTCACCGCGTGTCGTTGACTGGCGCGTCATGGAGGGGGTGGAGACCTATTCCGACCACCGGTACATCCGGTTCGACGTCTCCACCCAGTCCTCAAGCGTGCCGGTCCTACAGGCCCCGAGTGGTCCGCGATGGGCGCTGAAGCAGCTGGACCGGGAGCTCCTCCTGGAAGCCTCGATCGTGCAGGCCTGGGTGTCATCACCAGTCAGGCCTGCCGACATCAACAACGAGGCGAGTTGGTTCCAGGAGGCCATGTCCGGGATTTGCGACGTGGCAATGCCCCGAGTTCGGCCAGGAAGCGCCCAGCGTCAGGTGTACTGGTGGTCGCGAGAGCTGACGTCTCTGCGCAAGGCGTGCGTTGCCGCGCGGCGCCTGTACGCCAGGCATCGCAGGCTCCGCATCCGCCCTCCGGATGCGGCAGCCATTGAGGCGGAGCTGTACGAGGGGTACAGAGCGGCGAAAACCGCCCTCCAAGAGGCTGTCCGGCGGGCCAAGAATTTGGCCCGTGAGGAAATGCTGGAGTCTCTGAACGGAGATCCGTGGAGGCGCCCTTACAAGATGGTGCGGGACAAACTCCGCACCCGGGCCCCCCCGCTAACGCAGAGTCTCCGGCCTGAGCTCGTGGAGGACGTGGTGAGCGCTCTGTTCCCTTCGCGAGGGGAGCATCCTCCCCCGCCTATGGCTCCGCCGCCGCGTGCGGTGCCGGAAGCGGACCACACCGATGACGATGACGACGTTCCGGAGGTGACTGGGGTAGACCTGAGAGTGGCGGTACGCAGGCTGAAAGCCAGAAACACCGCCCCGGGACCCGATGGCTTGCCTGGCAAAGCCTGGGTCCTGGCCTCCGAGGCTCTCGGGCCCCGACTGGAAGGGCTCCTAAGCGCATGCTTGGAGAGAGGCCAGTTTCCGCTTCTTTGGAAGACGGGGAAGCTGGTCCTCATCCGGAAACCAGGGCGCCCTGCGGACTCTCCGTCCGCATACCGGCCCATCGTGTTGCTCGACGAGGTGGGCAAGCTCTTCGAAAGAGTCATTGCCAACCGCCTTGCCGGGCACCTTGCGGGGATGGGGCCGGATCTTGCGGAACACCAGTTTGGTTTCCGCAAGGGGCGCTCCACGGTGGACGCCATCATGCGCGTGAGAGCCCTCACGACGGGGGACGCGGTGTCCCGGGGCGGGGTCGTCTTGGCGGTGTCTCTTGACATCGCCAACGCCTTCAACTCCATGCCCTGGAGCTGCATTAGGGAGGCACTCCGGTATCACCGGGTGCCAACCTACCTTCGTCGTGTGGTCGGGGACTACTTGACGGATAGGGCCGTCATCTACCCCGGTCAGAGCGGAGAATGGAACCGGCGAGAGATGTCGTGCGGTGTTCCACAGGGATCGGTTCTAGGACCGGCCCTGTGGAACATCGGTTACGACTGGGTGCTGCGCGCCGACCTCCCTACCGGCGTCAGCGTAGTTTGCTACGCTGACGACACGCTGGTACTGGCACAAGGGAGGTCGCACGAGGCGGCGGCCGAAAACATGACACGCGGGGTTGCGATAGTCGTGGATAGGATCCGGCAATTGGGTCTCGAGGTGGCATTGCACAAGTCCGAGGCCATGTGTTTTCATGGGCCTCGGAATGCGCCACCGTCGGGATCCCTACTGACGGCAGGAGGGGTTTCCATCGGCGTCGGGTCGACGTTGAAGTACCTAGGACTCGTCCTCGACAGCCGGTGGAACTTCGTGGAGCACTTCCGACGTTTGGCTCCCAAACTGGAACGGACAGGGGCTGCCTTCAAGCGGCTCTTGCCCAACCTGAGGGGTCCAAACGCCTCCTGCCGGAGGCTATACGCGGGGGTCGTGCGGTCCATGGCCCTTTACGGGGCCCCGGTGTGGGCGCGTTCTTTAAGGCGGCAAGCCGCCCACTACCTGAACGCGCCCCAAAAGGTGATAGCCATAAGGCTAATCCGGGGGTACCGCACGATCTCCGGCGAGGCGGCTAGCCTCCTTGCCGGATTGCCGCCATGGGATCTGGAGGCGATAGTCCTCGCGCGCCTGCATGAATGGCGCGCGGAGGCACTACGTCGGGGGGAAACTCCGCTGCCGCGGCAAATTGCCGCTCAGCGGACAGACCTCCGGCGTGATATCATGGCGACATGGAGAGAGCGACTGTTGCAACCCCGTGCAGGGCACGCTACCATAGTGGCGATAAGTCCCCTCTTTGAGGAGTGGCTAGAGAGGCGCCACGGCGCCCTCACCTACCGCCTCACGCAGATCCTCACCGGACACGGTTGTTTCGGGAGGTTCTTGCACCGAATCGGGCGGGAGGAAACGCCCGGGTGTTTCCACTGCGAGGATCGTCCGGAGGACACGGTGGAGCACACCGTAGAGGTCTGCCCCGCTTGGGCGGAGCACCGCCGTGTCCTTGTAGCGGCGATTGGCGGCGGCGATCTCTCGCGTCCGGCCCTGGTTCAAGCCATGGTCCGGAGCGAGAGGGAATGGGAAGCCGTCACCACCTTCTGTGAAGCAGTCATGCTAGTGAAGGAGGTGGCGGGACGTGAGAGGGAAAGAACCTCACGTTCCAGCCGCCGCGGGAGACGCCCTGGGCGTCGGGGGTCACGTGGTGGCTCCCGGCCACCGTAGGCGCGGGCCTGTGGACGGCGAGTTATGGGCTAGCTCGCCGTCCGGCCGTCTTATGACGACAGGCCGTGTCGACGGCGCGTTCGTGTTCCACGCGCGCCTCAAAGAGATGTCAGCAACCGAGTAGGGGTCCGCATGGGCCGATGCCTGCCAGAGCTGCGGGACTGTTCGAAAGAGACACCGTGGCCCTGGAACACAAAGGGCAAAGAAGGAACATGGATGGGTTTTAGTCAGTACAAGTCTGACACTCCCTTCCGCTCCGCCCAGAGTGGGGGGGGTCATTTGATGATTTCCCATCCAAAAAAAAAAAAAAAAAAAAAAAAAAAAAGGGATTGAAATGGGGAGTTTGTAGGATGGAAAAGGGGATGTTGTGGGACGGAAAACGGCAGTTCGTAGTCTTGAAAAAAATTGTAGGGTTGAAATAGGGAGTTTGTTGGATGGAAAATGGGGATCTATGGGATGCACAAGGAGAGTTAGTGGTCTATAAAAGATACTTGATGTTGAGGGTAGTGTTATGTTGATGTTTTTTTTAGTTGAACTCTGAATGTTGTGTTGTAGTTTTTTTGATAAATATTTTTTGTTTAGGCGTAATGAAATGTGAATTTGTTTTCAGAGAAGACGTAGGGTCGCAGGTATTTTTTTGTAAAAACTCAAATAGGACTAGGATGATACGTAATTGAGTATGTCTGAATGAAAATAACGAAGTGGAAAACGTTCTGATGTATTAGAATGTTTGAAAAGCTCTTCACATTTTTATATAGTTTATATTAATGTTACAAGTAAAAGACATGAAAGTAAAACCAATAATAATGGTAAATAACTAAAAAAAGAAATGAAAAAGATAAAAGTAGCTTGATCGCTAGACTGAGAGATGGTAAATGTCGATGATCGAGATGTTTGTCTTAGACATGTATCCGTCTTTATCTTGTGACAATGACAAGAAGTATGAAAGAGACGATTAATGTAGATAGATTCAACCTTGGTAAGTATTCTAAGTTATCAAAGTTGAGCTAAAATAGGTAGCCAATCATGAAAAAATGAAAATTTAATTATGTCAAATTCATGAAAGGTCAAATGACTTTATATTCTTTCTTTTTTTTAAATACGTTTATTAAAAAAGGAATTCTGTGAAAAAAATATCAGGTAGAGAATTAATTTAAACGTCAATTACTTTTGTATACAATTTAGTTAGAAAGTACTTGATATACGAAAGATTCTAAATGTAAATAAGTTTGTAATTTAGCTTCAAAAGACAAAACAAATAAAGGGTGTAAACGGACCATTCACGAAGCCGTCAACCAAACATTATGTACAGACGCCACCACATCAAGCTACTACATTCTATCAAATTTCTATAATAGACTTTCAACTTTATCGTTATAGCATTTATTTTTTTTTATTTTTTTTGGATGGGAAATCATCAAATGACCCCCCCACTCTGGGCGGAGCGGAAGGGAGTGTCAGACTTGTACTGACTAAAACCCATCCATGTTCCTTCTTTGCCCTTTGTGTTCCAGGGCCACGGTGTCTCTTTCGAACAGTCCCGCAGCTCTGGCAGGCATCGGCCCATGCGGACCCCTACTCGGTTGCTGACATCTCTTTGAGGCGCGCGTGGAACACAAACGCGCCGTCGACACGGCCTGTCGTCATAAGACGGCCGGACGGCGAGCTAGCCCATAACTCGCCGTCCACAGGCCCGCGCCTACGGTGGCCGGGAGCCACCACGTGACCCCCGACGCCCAGGGCGTCTCCCGCGGCGGCTGGGACGTGAGGTTCTTTCCCTCTCACGTCCCGCCACCTCTTTCACTAGCATGACTGCTTCACAGAAGGTGGTGACTGCTTCCCATTCCCTCTCGCTCCGGACCATGGCTTGAACCAGGGCCGGACGCGAGAGATCGCCGCCGCCAATCGCCGCTACAAGGACACGGCGGTGCTCTGCCCAAGCGGGGCAGACCTCTACGGTGTGCTCCACCGTGTCCTCCGGACGATCCTCGCAGTGGAAACACCCGGGCGTTTTCTCCCGCCCGATTCGGTGCAAGAACCTCCCGAAACAACCGTGTCCGGTGAGGATCTGCGTCAGGCGGTAGGTCAGGGCGCCGTGGCGCCTCTCTAGCCACTCCTCAAAGAGGGGACTTATCGCCACTATGGTAGCGTGCCCTGCACGGGGTTGCAACAGTCGCTCTCTCCATGTCGCCATAATATCACGCCGGAGGTCTGTCCGCTGAGCGGCAATTTGCCGCGGCAGCGGAGTTTCCCCCCGACGTAGTGCCTCCGCGCGCCATTCATGCAGGCGCGCGAGGACTATCGCCTCCAGATCCCATGGCGGCAATCCGGCAAGGAGGCTAGCCGCCTCGCCGGAGATCGTGCGGTACCCCCGGATTAGCCTTATGGCTATCACCTTTTGGGGCGTGTTCAGGTAGTGGGCGGCTTGCCGCCTTAAAGAACGCGCCCATACCGGGGCCCCGTAAAGGGCCATGGACCGCACGACCCCCGCGTATAGCCTCCGGCAGGAGGCGTTTGGACCCCTCAGGTTGGGCAAGAGCCGCTTGAAGGCAGCCCCTGTCCGTTCCAGTTTGGGAGCCAAACGTCGGAAGTGCTCCACGAAGTTCCACCGGCTGTCGAGGACGAGTCCTAGGTACTTCAACGTCGACCCGACGCTGATGGAAACCCCTCCTGCCGTCAGTAGGGATCCCGACGGTGGCGCATTCCGAGGCCCATGAAAACACATGGCCTCGGACTTGTGCAATGCCACCTCGAGACCCAATTGCAGGATCCTATCCACGACTATCGCAACCCCGCGTGTCATGTTTTCGGCCGCCGCCTCGTGCGACCTCCCTTGCGCCAGTACCAGCGTGTCGTCAGCGTAGCAAACTACGCTGACGCCGGTAGGGAGGTCAGCGCGCAGCACCCAGTCGTAACCGATGTTCCACAGGGCCGGTCCTAGAACCGATCCCTGTGGAACACCGCACGACATCTCTCGCCGGTTCCATTCTTTGCTCTGACCGGGGTAGATGACGGCCCTATCCGTCAAGTAGTCCCCGACCACACGACGAAGGTAGGTTGGCACCCGGTGATACCGGAGTGCCTCCCTAATGCAGCTCCAGGGCATGGAGTTGAAGGCGTTGGCGATGTCAAGAGACACCGCCAAGACGACCCCGCCCCGGGACACCGCGTCCCCCGTCGTGAGGGCTCTCACGCGCATGATGGCGTCCACCGTGGAGCGCCCCTTGCGGAAACCAAACTGGTGTTCCGCAAGATCCGGCCCCATCCCCGCAAGGTGCCCGGCAAGGCGGTTGGCAATGACTCTTTCGAAGAGCTTGCCCACCTCGTCGAGCAACACGATGGGCCGGTATGCGGACGGAGAGTCCGCAGGGCGCCCTGGTTTCCGGATGAGGACCAGCTTCCCCGTCTTCCAACGAAGCGGAAACTGGCCTCTCTCCAAGCATGCGCTTAGGAGCCCTTCCAGTCGGGGCCCGAGAGCCTCAGAGGCCAGGACCCAGGCTTTGCCAGGCAAGCCATCGGGTCCCGGGGCGGTGTTTCTGGCTTTCAGCCTGCGTACCGCCACTCTCAGGTCTACCCCAGTCACCTCCGGAACGTCGTCATCGTCATCGGTGTGGTCCACTTCCGGCACCGCACGCGGCGGCGGAGCCATAGGCGGGGGAGGATGCTCCCCTCGCGAAGGGAACAGAGCGCTCACCACGTCCTCCACGAGCTCAGGCCGGAGACTCTGCGTTAGCGGGGGGGCCCGGGTGCGGAGTTTGTCCGCACCATCTTGTAAGGGCGCCTCCACGGATCTCCGTTCAGAGACTCCAGCATCTCCTCGCGGGCCAAATTCTTGGCCCGCCGGACAGCCTCTTGGAGGGCGGTCTTCGCCGCTCTGTACCCCTCGTACAGCTCCGCCTCAATGGCTGCCGCATCCGGAGGGCGGATGCGGAGCCTGCGATGCCTGGCGTACAGGCGCCGCGCGGCAACGCACGCCTTGCGCAAAGACGTCAGCTCTCGCGACCACCAGTACACCTGACGCCGGGCGCTTCCTGGCCGAACTCGGGGCATTGCCACGTCGCAAATCTCGGACATGGCCTCCTGGAACCAACCCGCCTCGTTGTTGATGTCAGCAGGCCTGACTGGTGATGACACCCAGGCCTGCACGATCGAGGCTTCCAGGAGGAGCTCCCGGTCTAGCTGCTTCAGCGCCCATCGCGGACCACTCGGGGCCTGTAGGACCGGCACGCTTGAGGACTGGGTGGAGACGTCGAACCGGATATACCGGTGGTCGGAATAGGTCTCCACCCCCTCCATGACGCGCCAGTCAACGACACGCGGCGACAGAGCGGGGCTGGCGAACGAGATGTCCACCACCGACTCGCCCCGCATCCGCACGCACGTGGGGACAGAACCCCGATTTAGGACGACCAGGCCTGTCTCCAGAGCCCAGTCCTCCACCATTCTACCCCGCACGTCCGTGTAACGAGAACCCCAAGCCAAGTTCTTGGCATTGAAGTCCCCGAGCACAAGCACGGGGAGGGAATGGCTTCCGATGACGACACTCAACTCCGTGAGGGAGTTGTGGAACTCGGCGAGAGTTCGGCTCGGGGAGAAGTAGACTCCCACTACAACGATCTCCCCGAACCGTGCTGCTACGCACCCCTGACCCTTCCTGACACTCTCAAGGGTCGGGGTACCGGCGGCGACCGACGCAATTAAGGTCACTGAGCCGCTAAGGTCCTCCACCCAGTCATCCCTGGGCGGGACAAAGTACGGCTCAGCGACCACGGCGATGTTAATCGACCACTGCGCCATGCTCTGGAGCAACAGATCCTGAGCGCAGGCGCAGTGGTTGATGTTCGCCTGGAGAAGGCGTAATGGGGCCGTTACTGGCACTCCATTTCAGCCCCCTCCCGGGCCCCTGCGAGGGCTCCGCTGCGGAAGTTGCAGCAGTAGCGGCAGCGGAGCTGACAGTGGCGGCGGCTGCGGTGGTGGCGACGGTGGGGGTTTTGGCGGTGGTGGCGGAGGGCCTTCCCTTGCCCCTGGCCTTGGCGGGAGTACCGCAGGACTTGCTCCCTGCCCGGTGATCAGCCGGCTTGCCAGCTGCCGCACATGCGGCGCAGCGCGGCGCGGCGGAGCAAGCCGCGGCCATGTGACCAGGCAGGCCGCAGCGGAAGCACAGGCCGCTGCGGTCCACTTCCGAGGTGCACCGGACCGACACGTGGTGCCCCACATGGCAGCGGAAGCACCTCAGAGGTCTGGGTTCCAGCAGCTTTACCTGCGCCGAAACCCAGCCCACCAAGAGCCTTCGGCCCTCCACAATGACTTTCGCCGCCGTCACAGGGCAGCTTACCGTTACGGTTCGCATGCCCGACAGGTCCGGACGTAAGGTGCCTGCCTTGACCTGCTCGGCAGGGCACCCACCGGTCCTGGTGACGGCGGCCACCACCTCCACCTCGGTCACCGAGTCGTCCAGACCCAGAATGCGCAGGTCTGCGCATTTGACGGGCCTGGACACTCGAGCCTCGTCCGCATTTAAGGACGCTCTAAGCTTTTCAGCCAGAGCGTCAGCGGACGAGCCACGGGTTTCGCCGGGGATTTCCAGCACTCGAGCCCCTGTTGCGGTGACTCTAAGCCGGAGGCCCCCGGTGATCCCGAGCTCCCCGAGATCCACCATCGTCTTCGCCTTAGCGAGCACGTCGCGATAGCTCACGCCCCTCTTTTCCGCCTCCGGCTGTAGTGTTATCACTACAGCTGCGGTCTTCGGGGCGCTGAGCCTAGCAGCACCATTCCGCTTCTTTTCTTGGCGCTTCCGCTCCCGCTTCCTGGCCTTTTTGGCCGCCCTTCGCTCCCTCGCTCTCTCTCCGGCCACCTGCCACCCGGTCTCGGCCACGGATGGCTTAGAGGGCGGCGGTGGCGGCTGTCTCGCGGCTAGCGCTGGCATATTCGCCGCCTTGCCCTTCTTGTGGGCCGCCGCCTTGCCCTGCCTCAAGGCCGCCGCCCCCCAACCGGGGCCGATTTAGCTGGAGCCAGCTTTCCAGGAGCCGACGTAACCCTGCCGGAGGGCTGGCTGGACGGCCCCGGTGCGGAAGCTGCAGCAGCCGCATATGTGGCCGCCCTCGGGCCCGAGGGCGCCTTGTTTGCCGCCAAGGGGGGGCGCAGAACAATGCCCTCCAGGACGGAGAACCGAGCCTGAAAGGCAGCCAGCTCCTGCCGAACCAGGTTCAGGACCTGGTTCTCCACCGGCACGGCCTGGCGTGGTCGCTGCTGGCCATTTTGGGGCGCCTCGCGAGAGCCGGACTCACGCAGACTGGCCAAGTCTGCTCGGAGCCTCCTGTTCTCCTCTTGGAGAAGCTCCGTGGCGGCCGTCATTCGAGCGACCTCCGCCCGCAGTTTGACCATGCCTTCTGGCGGGGGCGCCGCATATCTGGCCTCCGCTGCCGCCATGATAGAGGCGACCGCTGAGGGTATAGCCCTTTGCCTGGTGGAGGGCTTTTGCTTGTAGGAGACAGCCCTCAGCGCCGCCTCCACCTCCTTCGCAAGCCCGGCCTTACGCTCCGCTTCGGAGCCGCCGTCTGCGCCCGCCTCGTTACCAGAGGAGCCCGAACGGGCCACTCCGTGACCAGCAGCCACCCCCGGGTGGCGCGCCTCCGCGGCAAGCCGTGCCGACCTCTCGGTGGCAGAGAGGCCTCTCCCCCTGCCGCGGATCCCGCCACGCTTGCTGGTGGGGATCTTGCGAGCCGAAGCCAGCTCCCCCTCTGATGACGACTCTCGGTCGCCTACCGGCCTGGACAGCTTGCGAAGGAACTCCCTGTTCCCCGCAGCTGCCCCGGGCCTTCCGCGCCGGGAGCTCTCTGAGCCTCCCGCGCTCACATCGCTGGATGCGGCGCCGGACTCCGACCCCGCATCCCTCTCCTCCCTTCCTTCGCCGTTATCGGCCGTTTTCTGGGTTAAAATATTTTCCATTTTGTTCCCACGAGTATGGGGGAAATAAAAAGTCCATCTGGGCAGTGCCCCCTGTACCCAGATAAGCCATAGCCAGGCCCGGCAGTGGTTCGCACTAGCGACTGATTTTCCAAAGGAACCCGTCAGCCATACATCTCCTCGCGGTGCGCCGCCGCTTGAGATTCGGGGTAACTTTTTATAGAGGTTTTCTACCTCGTGGTCCGGGCGGTTAAGCCAAGACCCTCGGTCCCAATCGAAGCCGCGAGACGTGTTCCACGACACATCGACGGTGGGATTACGATATCGACGGGGACAGTGAAGGACTGCATCCTTCACTGTCTGCTCGGAGGCAGGGTAAGTGCACACCGAGCCCGCCCTAGCTCCTCCGCTGTGCCCTCTGCTTTTCAGAGGGTCACACGGAGCAACGCCCCCTAAGTCCAAGATGGACCCCTCCCATGTCAGAATATTAGCCATGGACAGTAACATTCCCCGAGGAATAAGAATCTTTTCCCATTCCTCGGGGAAGGATACTGGCCACGCCCAGGGTGCACCGGCCCAGCAGCTGCTATTCCCTCCAGACGTATCGAGAGGGACCGGCAGCCATCAAGCACACGAGGAGGAATTCTGACAACGCACCCCATCGTTATAGCATTACGTTCAAGGTTGATTGGGAAAATTTGACAGGTTATGGTTGATGTGCTGGTGTCTGTACATCAATCTAAGTGACTTTAGAAAGACTTTTGTTGGGGGTGAAAAATTGGGTTTTACGGTAGGACTCAATGTACTGTGCTGATGGATAGATTGGAGAGCAGCGGTGGCCCAGTGGTGGCGGCCCCGACTTACGAGCAGTAAGTCGTGGGTTCGAACCCAGGCAGGCGCATTACTTTGTGTAAGTTATTTCATCACCACTGCTCTCAAAACGGTGAAGGGAAACATCGTGAGGAAACCGGCATGTCCTAGAACCTAAAAATTCGAAGACATGCGACATCTACCAACCCGCACTGGGTCCGCGTGGTGGATTATAGCCCATTCCCTCTCATAGAGAGGAGGCCTGTGTCCCAGCAGTGGGAACATTATAGGCTGCTGCTATGCTATGCTATGGATAGATTGCATAGTAAGGGGGTCGTGGAAGTGTTTAAAATAAAAATCTTACATTAAAAACATGTATTTATATAAAAACATGTAAAAAAGTTGGAACTTTGACCCCCAATGTCTCCGTAACAAGAAGGTTCCCAGGTATGGTCTAGAACAAAAAAATGATCGCAAAAATAGGGAGAACTGCCTTTTGGCTTCGTTAAAGGTTTTGTTAAGCCCTTAATAGTTTAGTTGACACTAATGTTAATAATTATGTTTAATAATCTACTAAATAGTTATATTTATTCTAAAGTCAACTTCATTAATACACGCATAATGTTAATATTTCTTTAAGTTTAACTTGAAGTATATGTATATAAATATACAACGAGATACGGTGTACACGTATATAACCCGAAGGTTTATTATTATCCCACTTACGTGTGGTTTGGGAACAACACTTCACCCTGACATTCGGGAGAGCCTCTCAATTATTCATGTTAGTCTATGGGAGCTTTTCGTAGACAATATTTTATTTAAACTGCTTATATATTGCTGTGAAAAAAAATGTTGTTGAAAGATCATTTTTCGTCTTCTCAAATTATTTTTCTTTCTTTGAGAAAGAAACACTCACAAGAGATACAAATTATAAAAAAAGCATTGAAACGGGTATTTTTTCAATTAGTTACGTAGGCCAAAAACACGACTATCTCAGCATAATGCTATGATATTTAAATTTACATCGTGGCTGTTTTGCTATTCTGATAGGGCCCGCAGTAAATCATCTATGATAGTCATATAATTAACTTGGAACAAAATTAAGACCAACAAACGCTGAGAATTTAAATCTAAACAATGCTAAATATAGCTAGAAAATATTAGGCAAGTATTTTTGAACTTGTACTGTTCAGAAACTACTTTATTAGCCGAGGTCGGAATTAGGTAGAGTTATTTGTGTACTTACACTGATTTCATACAGCGAAGGAATAAAGTGGATACGCCTCAAATTCCGAGATAATTTTAAAGAGCATAAAAATCCCGTGATTTATTAAAGAAAAAAGTTATTTACTTTTACACAATTTAAACCATCCGACATCAGACATCACGCGCACGCAACGCAGCAGTTAATGAAAAAATGTCGCGGGTTCAATTCCCGCATGGAACAAATATTTGTATGATCTACAAGTAGTTGTTCCGGGTCTGGGTATTTGTGTATGTGTGAGTTTAAATCTTCGTAAACGCATCCACGTTACAGGAAAAAATCCTAGTGTGGGGGAACGTAAATAAAAAATTGTATTGTGAATTAATGTAAATACTAATAAATATTGTATGTAAATTATCTTTGTTTTATTTGTCTTATCTATCTCTGAGGTTTTTATTATTATTTATTTGTAATATTGTTGGCCACACGGGATTGTATTATAAATCCCGGGAAATCCCGGGAGGATCCATATTAACATCAACATTTCGATGCAAGTACATAAATAACTCTACCTAATTCCTACCTCTGTTTATTAGATACTTAATAGTATAATTAAATTATCTTGATAAAAGGATTTTATACATAGGTTTTATACTTCATAATATAGTCAAATGTATTAAAACTTTATTAAGTAGTAAATAAGACAATAAAAAGGCTCTTCAGAAAGCAGTAAAAATAAACCAACGTCTTTTAATTTAAAAGAAATAAAACTGTTAAAAAGTAAAGAGTATTGTTGGCAGGAAAGAAAATATGGTAAGAATAAAAAAAACTTTCAAAAAAAAGAAATTCGTGGAAAATGGTATTGAAGTTTAGCAACAAATTTCATTTCATTTATTTCAGTAACAATTTTCACATTGTTTCGAAATACCCAAAATTATATAATTGAAAGAATTACAATAGAAATCATTATTAACAATAACCAAATAAATTAATTAAAAAGTAAATAGCAATTAGTGTCAAAAGTATAATAATATAATGTCAATAAAAATAGTGATGTTATTAAATAATGTGAAAGAATGAACATGAACACAGAATTAGATGTAAATACCTAGATATCAAACGAAAGGGCTCGTTACCAAAAGTTTTGGCCAAAGCCTTATTGGAAATCTGTTACATTGATTAAAGTTAGTGAATAGTTGAAATAGAGTAGGTACTGGGATCAGGTTACGAGATAAAGTAGGTATTGATAAATATAGAACGTAGTTATTCGTACAATGAAAACGTATCCTAGAATTTTTATTTGTTTATTAGTACCAACTGAACAATATTCCGCATAGAATACATTTTAAGGTTCGCGCACATTATGTGAGAGTAGCGGTGGCCCAGTGAGACCCCGACTTACGATCAGTAAGTCGTGGGTTCGAACCCAGCCAGGCGCATTACTTTGTGTAATTATTTCATCACCACTGCTCTCAAAACGGTGAAGGAAAACATCGTGAGGAAACCGGCATGTCCTAGAACCTAAAATTCGAAGACATGTGACATCTACCAACCCGCACTGGGCCCGCGTGAATTATAGCCCATTCCCTCTCATAGAGAGGAGGCCTGCGTCCCAGCAGTGGGAACATTAATAGGCTGATTATGCTTTATGCTTATGCACATTATGTCGGGCTGCAGCGGGTCGGGTCACAGCGCAAAAATCCGCTCTAATCGCTCGTTTGTATTGTATATGAACTATCGCACAACATGCGCAGCAGGCCGCATATTCCGACGTATTGTGCTAAGTAAGCTTTTTGCGTTGCGCTGCGGCCCGCTCCGCCCCGCTGCGGCCCCGACTTAATGTGCGCGAACCTTTAGGGATAGTATTTAAATGTTTTTTGAAAAAAAAAGCCTGCTGAAGTTTTCTTCTTCAGCCAAGTCATTTTTTTTTCAAAAAATATTTCGAATAAAGTAAAAAAATTTAATCAACGAAAACAAAAAGACTTTTAATTAAATTTAAATGCTTAAAGAAAAGAAGTGCGTAGGCCGTTTTAAATAGAACCGTCTATCTACTAAGAAAAGTTATTTTAGTCAGAAAATAGCTAAACAATAGATTATTCAGCATTCAGGGACAGAAAATAAAAATTTATTTTAGTAGTACAGAAAGAAAGAAAGATGAATGAAAGAAACAAATTACTTTTCAGAACAGAATGAAAAATAAAAACAATTTGAAATAATAATTTTGATTGGTCCACAGTAAGTAATTGACTAGTGATGTTAATTATTTATTTATAAATAATTATGTGTGTTTATAATTAAATTATAATAATTATAATTATGTTTTTAGTCAATGTTCGATGTTACTGGCTGCTGTTATAATGAAATTTGTTTTTTATTTTAGTGTTATAGATGTTTCCTTCTAGGTGTTTCAGAAATATATATCTTATTTCTATAATTATATTTTATGTGTCTATAATTGTTTAGTTTTTGTAGTCAGTCACAGTTTGTATAATTTAAATACCTCACTCCTGCACTGGTAAACGAAATATTTTTTCAAAATCATAGTGTTTTTAGGAATCAGTTTTCAAGATCATTAGGTTCCCTAGTAAATAAGAAAAATATAGTTTAAGTGTGAGTTGTGTGTTTTCAACTCAAATAAAAAATATTAAGTAGAGATTTCCTTCTCCCGATTTGACAACATTTTTTAAAAAAAACATCGTAATTATTTTTTTCTTTTTTTTTTGTAGAAAATCTATCTGTAATAGATTTTTTACACAAAAAAAAAGAAAAACCTAATTGAAAAAAATCCGATTGTCAAAACTTATCGAAACTAAATATTAGAAAAACATTACTTCGGAATTTTCATTGCTTTTTGACAATCTTCGTTAAAATAAACTACATGTATTTATTCTAAATAACTTTACCGTGCGTGACTGACTGCTAAAACATAGATGTTAACCAAAAAAAAAGTTGTAAGGCTTTTCCTTATAAATGTGTTTTTCTTTCAAAAAAAGGACAGTCTGGAGACTTTTACTGAATTTCTATATTTTTTAATCATAAATATGGCTTTCTTTTATTACTTTTATAACACTTCTGCAACTTAAATATTACAAACTAAACTTATACTCACATTAATAATGAACTCAAACACGAACTTAAATACAAAAAATAAAACTTATCCAAAATTATTGATTGCATATTTTTTTGAAACCCGACATTAAATACACCATTATAACATGTACATTATTTACAAACTACAAAACATTGCAAATAGTAATAAAATATGGAAATTTTCAAAATGGGAAAAAAAAAACAGGGCGTCAAAAAATTCGTCCATATCGCTGTCAATAGAAAAAGTGCCCAAAAGGCTGCCATCATTGCCATGTTGGATGGCAATGCTGAGTCCTTGGCAAAAAAGGTCAGCCCTCTATTACATAGAATGATGACCAATGACAAAACTCCTAATCAACTAATTCTCAAGTAATCCTCGACAGATTAGATAAAACTGTACCTAATACATAGTATACACACATTTCAATTATGTTCTCACATAATAAGGGTCAAGCCTATACCCATCAACCGGGCACAACTGCGGAGGGGTACCTATAACGTCTTAAAGCAAAGGTAATTCCAGTGTGGGAAAGAGACAGAGCTATACAGGTCGTCTAGCGCCATCTCTTTCCCACACTGGAATTACTCTAGCATTAAGACATCATGGTAGGCTACCAGGTCCCGTGTCTACTATTGAGAAATTGCTGATGAAAAAACCTAATAACACTCTGCGAAACGAACCCAGAGTCTCGTGCTAAGCGGATACGCTTGCGAACTAGACCACCGAGGCAGTCTTAATAGCACTATAACATTTTTTATAGCTGTCAAACTAGCAGTGAAATGCTTATTGTCATAAAAGACTTGTCAAAAGTCCTATATAAGAACAATTCAATATTAAATAAAGCCTTTTTCTATCTTTTCTTCGAATTGTTGGCCCAACGCACAATAAAATTAACCCTTTCAGCAATTGTCAATCTCATGTCTGTTACTCGCAAAGGAACCAATTTGCGTTCTGTCAATGTCACTGTCAAAAATGACAGCTTTATCTTTCTTTTGTTTCCTGTTCAACAATGTCGAAAGCCAGTGATTATTTGGTAGGTAGTGTTGTTCTCTAAAGTTCACTAGTTCACCTCACTCAAGTGAGCGCACACAATTCGAAAGCGAATTCATTTGTTTATAAAGTAAATCATCGTGGATTCACAACGAGACACCGTTCGAATTTCGAACTGATGTTTAGGAGATATGATATAAGAGTTAAGAGCGTTGATACAGAAAGTGGGCAACGTCGCAAAGAGCTGTCAAATATTTCGGTGTTTTGATTAATTTGGCAATATTACTGTATGGAAATAAGAAATATGGCTAACTAGTGAACTAAATTAAATATTGATTATGAAATGCAATAATTAATATCATAACACCGAATATTTAGTTTTAGATGTAAAAAAAGTATTTGAATACTTTCCAAATGCCTTTTTTACACCTAAAACGGTTACAATGTTTTAATTGCAATTCATTATTAATATTCCAGTTCACTAGTTAGCCATATTTCTTATTTCCATACAGTAATATTGCCAAATTAATTAAAATAGGTAAATATTTGACAGCTATTTGCGACGTTGCCAACTTTTTGGATGAACGCTCTTAACCTTTACGCAACTGATTCTGAATCCTGATTTTCGGCTTGAAATACGTCTCGGAACGTCTTCTTATATATCTTCGTATATCTGTATTCCTTTATTAGCCCTCTTTAAACCGAGACACGTTCGAGACAAGATAAATAATTCATCTGGAGTAATATAGACCGTACCTTTTAGCCAACGCAGGTGGTACCAAAAAGGTGTATGTGTTTTGTTTTTTTTTTTCTTCTGTTGTGAGATGATGTATTGAATTTATTTGAGTAGAATAACTGGTTGACTCATTGTCTAGTGGTCGCAAGCGCGACTGCTGAGCATGAGGTCTCGGGTTCAATTCCCAGGTCTGGCAGTGTTATTGGGTTTTTCCATCAGGAATTTCTCTTGAGTCTTGATTTGTGCCCGGATGCAATAGTCTAGCCCCCTATTACATGGAACTTGAACATGACTTTTTTTTTTTTTCCGGATGGGAAATCATCAAATGACCCCCCCCCCACTCTGGGCGGAGCGGAGGGGAGTGTCAGACTTGTACTGACTAAAACCCATCCATGTTCCTTCTTTGCCCGTTATGTTCCAGGGCCACGGTATCTCTTTCGAACAGTCCCGCAGCCCCGGCAACTTGAACATGACTGGGGAAATGTGGGTTTACTAATGATGGGTACACCTCTGCCTAACCATTCGGTGATTAAAGGTGTCTGGCGCGGATTTTCTACCACACAAAGTGTCTGGCAGTGGAGTATGTGAATCCATCATACTAGCCTTTTGTCATATCAAAAAACATGCTTGATAGTATGACGTAACTTAGGAGCTATTTAGCTCAACTTAGTAACCTGATATCTGCCATAGCCACCACGACCGACTTTTCATAACGCCCAATTATTGTTCTTACCTATTATAGTAAGGTACTGCCACAGAAATATCGCAGCTTTAATATATTAATGTAGGTCTAGCGTTCATGCGATCTTGGTCCTTACGTAAACTAATAGTGGTACTGTTAGCGTGTGTCATCCCACTGCTGGACAAAGGCCCCATGACTTCCAGTTGCTTCGATCCAGGGCTAATGAGGGCTACTGTTCGTCGGTTTTGTCCAGCTCGTCCCACCGTCTTCTACGAGGTCTCCCGCGACACCTTCTGGCTATTTCAGGGCTCCACAAAGTAGAACTACAAAGCTAAAATGACCCCCCCGCCCCCCCTATTCTGCACCCACTTTCCCAACTTCTAATTAACAAAAGAGCAATACTGTATCATTAAAACAGTAAAGTTTACAGTAAAAGAACAACAATGCTACAGTTACACCCAGTAACTGGTCCAGTCTAGTTTAAAACTAAAACTAACTGTGAACTAGTGAACACTAGGGTTTTACTCATTTTACCTTTATTTCGGTTCTAACAACGAGAATAGATGAATTTGTATTTTGTTTTGTAACTTATATACACTCATCATCTGCCTAGCCTTTTCCCAACTATATTGGGGTCGGTTTCCATTGTAACCGGATGCAGCTGAATACCAGTATTTTACATGGAGCGACTGCCTATCTGACCTCCACAACCCAGTTAGTACTGGGTAATACGATACCCCTTTTTTTTTTTTTTTTTTTTGGATGGGAAATCATCAAATTACCCCCACCACTCTGGGCGGAGTGGAAGGGAGAGTCAGACTTGTACTGACTAAAACCCATCCATGTTCCTTCTTTGCCCTTTGTGTTCCAGGGCCACGGTATCTCTTTCGAACAGTCCCGCAGCCCTGGCAGGCATTGGCCCATGCGGACCCCTACGTGGTTGCTGACATCTCTTTGAGGCGCGCGTGGAACACGAACGCGCCGTCGACACGGCCTGTCGTCATAAGACGGCCGGACGGCGAGCTAGCCCATAACTCGCCGACCACAGGCCCGCGCCTACGGTGGCCGGGAGCCACCACGTGACCCCCGACGCCCAGGGCGTCTCCCGCGGCGGCTGGGACGTGAGGTTCTTTCCCTCTCACGTCCCGCCACCTCCTTCACTAGCATGACTGCTTCGCAGAAGGTGGTGATCGCTTCCCATTCCCTCTCGCTCCGGACCATGGCTTGAACCAGGGCCGGACGCGATAGATCGCCGCCGCCAATCGCCGCTACAAGGACACGGCGGTGCTCCGCCCAAGCAGGGCAGACCTCTACGGTGTGCTTCACCGTGTCCTCCGGACGATCCTCGCAGTGGAAACACCCGAGCGTTTCCTCCCGCCCGATTCGGTGCAGGAACCTCCCGAAACAACCGTGTCCGGTGAGGACCTGCGTCAGGCGGTAGGTGAGGGCGCCGTGGCGCCTCTCTAGCCACTCCTCAAAGAGGGGACTTATCGCCACTATGGTAGCGTGCCCTGCACGGGGTTGCAACAGTCGCTCTCTCCATGTCGCCATGAGATCACGCCGGAGGTCTGTCCGCTGAGCGGCAATTTGCCGCGGCAGCGGAGTTTCCCCCCGACGTAGTGCCTCCGCGCGCCATTCGTGCAGGCGCGCGAGGACTATCGCCTCCAGATCCCATGGCGGCAATCCGGCAAGGAGGCTAGCCGCCTCGCCGGAGATCGTGCGGTACCCCCGGATTAGCCTTATGGCTATCACCTTTTGAGGCGCGTTCAGATAGTGGGCGGCTTGCCGCCTCAAACGCGCCCACACCGGGGCCCCGTAAAGGGCCATGGACCGTACGACCCCTGCGTAGAGCCTCCGGCAGGAGGCGTTTGGACCCCTTAGGTTGGGCAAGAGCCTCTTGAAGGCAGCCCCTGTCCGTTCCAGTTTGGGAGCCAAACGTCGGAAGTGCTCCACGAAGTTCCACCGGCTGTCGAGGACTAGTCCTAGGTACTTCAACGTCGACCCGACGCCGATGGAAACCCCTCCCGCCGTCAGTAGGGATCCCGACGGTGGCGCATTTCGAGGCCCATGAAAACACATGGCCTCGGACTTGTGCAATGCCACCTCGAGACCCAATTGCCGGATCCTCTCCACGACTATCGCAACCCCGCGTGTCATGTTTTCGGCCGCCGCCTCGTGCGACCTCCCTTGTGCCAGTACCAGCGTGTCGTCAGCGTAGCAAACTACGCTGACGCCGGTAGGGAGGTCGGCGCGCAGCACCCAGTCGTAACCGATGTTCCACAGGGCCGGCCCCAGAACCGATCCCTGTGGAACACCGCACGACATCTCTCGCCGGTTCCATTCTCCGCTCCGACCGGGGTAGATGACGGCCCTATCCGTCAAGTAGTCCCCGACCACACGACGAAGGTAGGTTGGCACCCGGTGAAATACGATACCCCTTGGTAAGACTGGTAACTTATATACACTATTGATACGATACCCCTTGGTAAGACTGGTAACTTATATACACTATTGATATCATATCCCGAGAATTTTGTTTATCACTACATAGTATAAAACAAAGTCGCTTTCCGCTGTCTGTCTCTATGTACTCGTATGCTTAGATTTTTAAAACTACGCAACGGATTTTGATGCGGTTTTCAGTAAAAGATAGAGTAGTTCAAGAGGAAGGTTTATATATATATTGCACCAGTGCGAAGCCGGGGCGGGTCGCTAGTCTAGTATAATCTAAACCCAAGTTCATCAGGGTTCAAAAATACGACGAAATGCTTCGAGAAAAGGTAGGTAGTAACCTTGCGCTTTACTTGGCGATTTTGATTCTGATATCGTTGGCTACACGCGAATAAAGTACATTTTTTTTTTTATTTACCCACAAACAATTAGATCTTGAGCAATGTAGATAAAACTATGTAACGGTGCTGACTTTCCACATTCATCAGAAGGATGAGGCAGAGGTGCATCTAATATTACACCCATATTACGACAGTTATATTTAAGTCCCATGTAATAAGGGCGAGCCAATTGACATCAACCGAGTACAAATCCGGACTCAAAACTGCTTCTGAGAAATTCCTAATAGAAAAACTCATAACACATTGCTCGACCTGGTAATCCAACCCAAGACGTCATGCTCTACAGTAGCGTCGTGTGATTTTTGACATTATTTGAACGTTATATATTATGGGCCTTTTTAACTACATCATATATAAGGTCTATCTTTTCATACACGAAATATTTTAAGAGTAACTTCTATAAGTCGTAAAGTGGCCATAGCAACGAAAAAAAAAATATCTGAGTTTTTTTTTACAAAATTATTATAATTTATAAAAAAAATTTGAGACTTTTTGCATAAAACCTTGACTCCCATATTCTAACAATGACAGTAGGTAAATACGACGTAGTAACTAGCGTAATGGATGCTTAAAAAAAGGAGCCAGTATTTATTTTGTGGGTCAAGTAATTTTAAATTATTTATATTTATAAAAAAATATAAACATAAGCATAAGCATAGTCAACCTATAATGTTCCCACTGCTGGGATGCAGGCCTCCTCTCTATGAGAGGGAATGGGCTATAACCCACCACGCGGGCCCAGTGCGGGTTGGTAGATGTCACATGTTTTAGAATGTTTGGTTCTAGGACATGCCGGTTTCCTCACGAGGTTTTCCTTCACCGTTTTGAGAGCAGTGGTGATGAAATAAATTACACAAAGTAATGCGCCTGCCTAGGTTCGAATCCACGACTTACTGTTCGTAAGTCGAGGCCGCCACCACTGAGCCACCGCAGCTCAAAAAAAAAAAATACTCAGATAAAAAAAAATCCCTTGAAATGGCTTTGTTATAGCCGTAAGATGATTCCCTGAAAATATTTCGTGTATGAATAGTTAGACCCTAAATACATAAACTCACGCCTTTTTCCCATAGACAAAAACCACAGAACACCACCTGCTACGATCCTTTTTATTTTTTTTCGGATGGGAAATCATCAAATGACCCCACTCCGGGCGGAGCGGATGGGAGTGTCAGACTTGTACTGACTAAAACCCATCCATGTTCCTTCTTTGGTGTTGTGTTCCAGGGCCACGGTATCTCTTTCGAACAGTCCCGCAGCCCACCTGCTACGATCCATTTTTTTTTTTTTTTTCGGATCGGAAATCATCAAATGACCCCCCCACTCCGGGCGGAGCGGATGGGAGTGTCAGACTGTACTTAAACCCATCCATGTTCCTTCTTTGCCCTTTGTGTTCCAGGGACACGGTGTCTCTTTCGAATAGTCCCGCAGCCCTGGTAGGCATCGGCCCTTGCGGACCCCTACTTGTTTGCTGACATCTCTTTGAGGCGCACGTGGAACGATGCTACGATCATTACTTACTCCTTTCGCGTCGTCCACGTTCATACATCTGGTCATACACGCGTTCCAAGCTGTAATTTGCTTGAGTAAATACGATTCACACACTGAGAGATGTTTGAGCCTCAGAGAACACATGGGCCGTACATAATCCTCAGCTGCCATGCGTAGGTTAAACCTTTGTCTAGAATTCAGTCTAGCTTTAAGTCTGTCTCCTAGCTAATCCTTAATACCTTTTGTTTACTTTAAGATCTTACACTTTTGAACTCATCCACAGTTACAAATAAAAAAATATATCGCCAATTTTAAAGTATACAGAGAGTAAACGGACCCTTCTCAAAGCCGTCAACCAAGCATTCTGTGCATCAAACTAAGTAACTTTACGCAAAAATTATTGCTGGGAATCGACTTTTTTTTTGGGGTGAAAAATCACGTTTCACGGTAGGACTTGATGGAAAGCACTCAAAGCATTGTGCTGATGGATGGATAGAATAGTACAGGGGTCGTGGAGGTGTGTAAAGTAAAAATCTTACATTAAAAACATCTATTTAAAAAAAACTTTAAAAAAGAAACTTTGACCCCCAATATCTCCGTAACTAGAAGGTTCCCAGGTATGGTCTAGAACAAAAAAAATATCGCGAAAACGGGGAGAACAAGTGCCTTTCGGCTATGTTAAGGGTCTATTTACACCCTTTAGATGTTTAATATTTGATCACAAAAACAGCACAACTGATTTTAAAATCAGTTCTCTATATCGTAGCGATGCCAATAATAAAAACCATTAATGGTATATATCATTTTATTATTGGCATTGCTACGATATAGAGAAGCTCGTGGCTAAATAATAACAGCCACTAGTATCAATCTTCAGGTTAAGCCACGCTTGCCTAGGTTTGTCTGTGAATGGGTGACCACCCATTACATACCGCGTTTCTTCCGTGCTTCGGAAAGCACGTAAAGCCGTTGGTCCCAGCGGTCATTTGTGGATCTTTGACAGTCTTTACAGGTAGTCAGTGGCCTAAAAGTCTGACAGTCTTACCAAGGGGTATCGTATTACCCAGTAATAACTGGGTTTTAGTCAGATAGGCAGTCGCTCCATGTAAAATACTGGTTTTCCAACCCCAAACACAGTTGGGAAAAAGCTAGGCAGATGATGATCTCTAGTTATCTCCCAATCTCAAAATCAAATTATCTTCTCATAAAATTACCGTCAACGATGCAGTACTGAAATTTCATTAGTGAAACGACCTGTAACTGAAAACCGACTGAATACATAGTGACGTAAAATTCATGTAGTTCTCGTTAATTAGTTTGAATTCACTTCGTGGAAATGCAAGTGAATTTACTGAAGTGTCAGTAGCTTTGATGTGGTTCGTAGTCGTGAGCCATATTTTATCTTGTTAAGTGGTTGACGGTGGGATGAAGGATGACATGGCTAGAATGGAGGTGACTGCTGATGTAAATGTATTGCCATCAGCTGGGTACAAAGACTCCGTAGCTGCTACTAAGAAATTCCTGATGGAAACACCCAATAACACATTGCCCGACCCGGGAAACGAACCCAGGACCTCATGCTCAGCAGTTGCGCTTGCGACCACTAAACCAACGAAACAATCCAGCTTATACACCATCCGTGTCCGTACAGAAGTTTTAAGGTGAAAGAGTATCAAACATCCATCCATCCGTACCTCCATCTATTATCACAAATTTTCGCATCGATATCAGTACTAGCTTATGCCCGCGGCTGTGCCCACCTGCGCGGGATAAAAAGTATCCTATGTGTTATTCCAGGTTATAAACTATCTGTGTACTAAATTTTATCAAAATCCGTTAAGTAGTTTTTGCGTGAAAGAGTAACGAACATCCATATATCCTCACAAACTTTCGCATTTATAATAGTAATGAGATTGATTTTTATGGGATGTGGACTCAGCGATCATTGTGCCGATAGTTGTATCAGCCCATGGCTTAATTGTCAAGAGCCTCGACCAATATTTGAGGAGGCTCTCGTTAGGCAGCTGGATCAAGGGCTTGATTCAAAAAGCGGTACTCCTGGACACGCCTCGTATTGTTAGGAGGTGCCGCTCTCTGGAGCCTTAACCGCCGGTAGCTTGAACCCTGTTCCCGATACCTGTGGCCTACAATTTTTTATATTTTTAAATGTTTTTTAAATTGTTTTTTGTAAGGAATATTTAAAAATGTAAATGATTTTTTAAAATATAAATAAAGGAATAATAATAGTAGGAAATCGGAAAAGTAGAATAGTAAGAAGTAAGATTCTCACCGACTCTTGTCCGGCCCTCTAGTATCGCTCATCTGCGATTTCTCTTAGACTTAGTGCGACAGTTTCGCCAACAGTATGTCATTTGTAATAAGTCGCACGTGGTGCCTTCTGACGTAATCTCTTTCATTTGATCAAGTTTCAAACTTCAAACTTAAATTAAATTTGCATACCTCGTCTCTTGTACTATGTAATATTAAAGCGGGATGAGTATATGTTTGTGTTTCATTTTGTAATTATATGAGGTAATTTATTGAGTTGTAGGAAAGTCTGGTAGTAGACAAAGGAACCGTGTCGTTGATTTTAAAGATACTAGGTGGTAAATTAACCACACATTTTAATTTTACATTGTTAACAAATGTATTGTCATGGTAAAAGGCTTATACTGGTTTAATCAGTGTCCATTTGCCCTTAATTTTGGATCCCAATATCAGATCCTGACTAATACCTTCCATTATCAGCTCAGCAACATAAGATGATGATTATCAGGCATACATATCTGAATAGTGTTAGATACGAGTAGTATATGAAAAACACTGTACGTGCCTATAAAATTTGAGGGTTGCCCTCGATTTCCCTGGGATCCTGTCATGAGATTTTAACTTGATGACAATGAGACCACCTCAGGAGTATAGGCTTTCGAATAAAAAAATAATTTTGAAAACCGGTCCATAAATGACGGAGAAATCGGTGGACATACATAAAACAAAATACGTACAGTCGAAAATAGAACCTCCTCCTATTTTGAAGTCGGTCAATAATGACATCCAGAAAAAAATCCATAATTCCCCATGTAAACATATTTCTTCAGCAATAAATTCAAGGCATATTTTGAAATCCGCACAAATTCCCTTCACCTTTTTTCCAAGAACACGAAAAGCACTTCCAAGAATCTCTTACAAAAACCCAATTGATATAAAACAGAATGGATTACCATAATATTTCCTTTACTCACAAACTAAATCAGTTTGAAAAACACTGGGAAAAGATGGCAGCGGTATTCAATTGCCATGAATAATGGAGGAGTTTGAACATTCATAGCCAATAGCAAGAATATAGGGCTGTGCTTCAGACTAAATAATAACAGCCGCACTGATCGATCTTCAAGGTTAAGCAGCACTTGCCAAGGTCGGTTCATGGATGGGTGACCATCCGTCACATATCGACTTTCCTCCGTGTCTCAGGAAGCACGTTAAGCCGTTGGTCAATTGTAGATCTTTGACAGTCGTTAAGGGTAGTCTGTGGTCCGAAAGGTTGACTAGGTACTAGTCTTAATAAAGGGTATCGTATTACCCAGTACTATCCGGGTTGTGGAGGTAAGATAGTCAGTAGCTTCATGTAAAATACTGGTATTCAGCTGCATCCGGTTAGACTGGAAGCTGACCCAACATAGTTGGAGAAAGGCTAGGCAGATGATATTACATCATTTCGAACCTAGCTCAGAAGAATCAGCTGTTCCATACATTTTGACTGCGTAGGTATTACATGTTTGTAGGAAATAGCAGATTCCATTTTTAATCATGATGAAAAATTTATATTTAGGGGGGGTTCAAAATCAAAATCAAAGCATTTATTTCAAGTAGGCCAGTTACAGGCACTTTTGAATTGTCGAAACAAAGACAACAGTAAAAAATAGCTACAGTCCCAGTCACAAGGCACAAAAACTGTGAAAGTACTGTAGTTGCTCATTCCCTAACGTAGATCTCTATGGAGAAGAACGGGCAAGAAATGACGTACTGAACTCGTGGTAACCGTTCGTGCGTCCCATCCACCCTGTATAGATAAATCCCAAAATACATTCCATTCCGTAGGTAACAGAATTACATCAAATTACATAGGTAAAGAGACCTCGTTAAGCAGAATTGTCAATAACGATCTCAATAGCAGACAGAATCCCGGATTTGGGGCCGTAATATCCCTTTGCCGCGACCGACTTAAGCGACACCCGTTTCGCGACAGTGGGACTGAAATATGACTAGTGGAATGTCAGTGGATGTTCTAATATAACACCTTTGAGATACAGGATAATCATAGACTAATTACCGTTCGTATTGCTGAAAACCAGGACTCATATAATATTTGAGAGGGACTAGGTCATAATCAAAAACAGAGCCCTTTGGCCCCAGAGTAGGTTTTTGAATGTCACATGTCTTATCAAGGGTATCGTATTACCCAGTTCTAACTGGGTTGTGAAGGTCAGATAGGCAGTCGCTCCATGTAAAAGACTGGAAGCCGACCCCAACATAGTTTGGAAAAGGCTAGGCAGGTAAGGACATGTCTGTCAATTTTTGGTTCTACAATATTTCTATTTCCTCATCTAAAACATTTCGAGGAACTAAGTATTATAATTTTACTATTTTGAGAGCAGTGGTAAACTGCCTGGGTGGGCTTGAAACTCACGGGTTTCACTTTTAGGGTAGTTAAATAACCGTCGTAATCACTGAGCCACCTTTGCAACATAACATCACTCTTCTTCTTAGCGTATCGATGGCAAAAAGTTCAAATGTTTAGAACAAAACTCAGCACCGCAAACCCTGCTCACTGATGCAGTAAATAGATCATCAGGTGCGCAGGTGATCCATGCGGTGCAGGATGGAAGGTGGGCCATTGTCTGTGGGGAGACGGCGCATACGCACTTAAGGTCTGAGCCGTCCATGAACCCCCATCTGTAGAGATTGTCTTCGCTTTGGCCGACTTGGGTAAGAAGTCTGTTTAGAGGTTTCCAAGTCGGCCACGGCAACGCTTGCCCAGGTGGACGGTTATCTGATGGATCGTTGAAGTTGTCAGGAGGTATAAACATCAGAATCAGAACTTTATTCGCTTTGAATGTAAGACAGAATAAATGTTGTACATATATTAATGAGATCGCCTATAGTCTATCTTACGGTGTGCAAATTATTCCACAAATTAAAATTTTAAAACAAACAAAATGATGTCAACACCACTCACTTAATAAAAAATCCTAATAACACTCTAAATGTTATATTAAATTCTAAAATCCCAAATACATTTGTACAAACCAGGGCCTCTAACAGAATTACATCAAATTATATAAGAGTCCTCGTTAAGCAGAATTGTCAATGATTTGCTACTAAAATGAGTCGTTCCATTACAAATGAGACTTGACTCTGAATTATTCATTTTGTACATATACGTTTGGTCTGAGTGCTGAGGGTTTAGCGGGGAGGTTATCAAGACTATTTTTGTTATGTAACCGCACAGCAGAGCAGAGCTGAGGTGACCCAGTGCTGGACACCCTGACTTACGAGCAGTAAGTCATGGGTTCGAACCCAGCCAAGCGCATTACTTTGTGTAAGTTATTTCATCACCACTGCTCTCAAAACGGTGAAGGAAAACATCGTGAGGAAACCGGCATGTCCTATAATCAAAAATTCGAAGACATGTGACATCTAACAACCCGCACTGGGCCCGCGTGGTGGATTATAGCCCATTCCCTCTCACAGAGAGGAGGACTGCGTCCCAGCAGTGGGAACATTAATAGGCTAATTATGTTATGCTATTATGCTAACCGAACAGCTGTTTACGACGTGTATGGAAAGAAAGAAAGAAAGAAAGAAAAAATATTTATTTGTCGCAGGCACATGACGTGCATAAAAAACGACAAAAAATAAAATAAACAATAGACATCAACGCATAACAAATATTTATAAATACAAAAGGACGGATGAAAAAAAAAGTTGACAGCTTGCACGTCGTGACTGCGGCAAGCAGGTTACCACTCAGCATGATGCTGTGACATACTTTGCCAACCTTGTGTCTTGAAACGTACAATAGCTGACAGGACAAGATTTGTACCAGGCATATGATCCCAAATGGACAAGTTCATGGCCTAGCAGTGTCTAAAAATAGACACAAAAAATTTCCTTTTGCATACAAATTCAAGAGCGATTTTTTCGTGTAATCCGCTGCCTCTTATCACTTGTACCAAACACAACATAGGTTGAAACTAATTAGTCTGGACCTGTGCACCAGACCAAAATGACTTAGAATACTTTATTAGGGCCTAACGCTTAGGGTTACAGTTCTTGAGGATTCTCTTCATCAAGGTTTTCATTAAGGCTTGTATTAAAACTATTGCGATATGGTGCGTGATGAATGTCCTCCTCCTCCTCTTCAAGTCGTACTCCTCATTACTGAGGGTCGTGATCTTCCCTTGAAAACATCTATTCCTTGATGATGTTTCGCCATCTGTCTATCCTTGGCCAAGTGAAGCGCATCATGAAATTTCGCATCAAGAGAAGAGCCTATCTGATCGGACCATCACAAAGGGCTGCGATCTCTTGGTCGTTTACCGTCCACCTTGCCGGTAACCATCAGTTGTCGAGGTTATTCATCCATCTTTTCTCGGAATATGGCCGAAAAATTCTGGAGACAGGTCGTAGAGAGTCTGGTCTTTATTTTGAGCTCGCGTAGGATGGATTCGTTGGTGCGGAATGCAGTCCAGGATATCTGAAGCAAGTTCCTTCAATACTACATCTCGAAGGCGTCTATACGAGCTCGGTATGTCTTTCTCAAGATCCAAAGCTCTAAAAATATTAAAATCGTCTCTTTTCTACATGAGTTTTCATAGAAAACGTGTGCATTAGAAACTGCTACGTACTGGAACGACTGTCAAAGATCTGCAAATGACAGCCGGGACGTGCTTTCCGAGGCACGAAAGAAATTTGGTATGTAATGGGTGGTCACCCATCCAAAGACCAACCAAGGCAAACGCGGCGTAACTTGAAGAGCAAGCTTGGTGACTATTTGACATTTATTCTTTTGCAGACAGTGAAGGGGTTATACGTTCCACGTATAAAATATTCAAGATTCCCGTCACATGTGGTTAGATGGAAAACGTGTCCAACCGCAATTTAGTGGGGAAATGGCTTGATATATGATGATGAAGTAAATAAAAAAGCACGCTGAGGAATACTAAGCTTAAATCTGGAAAAAATACATCAGTATTTCTGTCTAAAATAAGACTTCGTCAATCCTACTAATATTCTAAATGCGAAATTTTGTGAGGGTGGATGGATGGATGTTTGTTACTCTTTCACGCAAAAACTACTCAACTTTTTTGGATGAAATTTAACACACAGATAGTTTAAAACCTAGATGAACACATAGAATACTTTTTATCCCGGTAGTATGATCACGTAGGACAATTATCGAACTGCCAGCGGTGGACGCCGCGGGCATAAACTAGTACTAAATACGCTAGGAAATTCAACCTAAATAATTCTGGAGACCCAGACGAAAATCAAAAAAACCTTGTAGTAATAAAATCTACTGATTTCGGCCGAATTCGTAATAGGATTTGAATTCTAAGAATAAATGAAGAAAATAGAATACATAGGCTACAAGAATATTAAGTATTGGCAGTAAGTAGTAGACTGGAGGGACTTGTGGCTAAGCCATAGCAACCTTCAGGGTTAAGCAGCCCTTGCTGAGGTTTGTCTATGGATGGGTAACCGTCCATAGTATATTGGGATCCCTCCGTGTCTCGGAATGCATGTTTACTGTTGGTCCCAGCTTTCATAGGTAGATCTTTGACTGTGATTATATGCAGTCAGATGCCTGAAAGTCTGACCACCAGTCTTACGAAAGGATATCGCTTTACTCAGTAACTAGGTTGTGGTGGTCAGATAGGCAGGTTCCTTGTAATATACTGGTATTCAACTGGAAGGAGGAGCTCGGTGGGTAAATAACAACAGTCGCACGGGTCGATCTTCAGGTTAAGGCGTGCTTGCCTAGGTTGGTCCGTGGATGGGCGACCCTCCATTACATACTGGGTTTCCTATGTGCCTCGGAAAGCACGTTAAACCGTTGGTCGCAGCTGTAGATTCGTTCACCATTTAGAAAAAACCGCTTTTACATTTTTCCATCACGAGTTTCTCTGGAAATATGGGTGTAATACTCACTTATTGTAATTCTAACAGCCGTAACGTTATGTTATGTAAATAAGAAATAAAATTTGCGAAACCTCCTTCCTTTGATCCACCATACCAAAACCAGCATGAAATAAAAATCTTTTGCTACATAATTCAATTCGTTTCTCCAATTTTTCTTTTCGAACTGATTCAGCTGAAAATCCATGAAGTATTTTCTATTGAAACGTTCGGGCTAAAGGTAAACGCACACGTATTGAATTCAGAATTGCCTTTTAGTCTAGCAGAGGTGGGTTGAGACCAGCGGTGGCCCAGTGGTGGAGACCCCGACTTACGAGCAGTAAGTCGTGGGTTAGAACCCAGCCAGGCGCATTACTTTGTGTAAGTTATTTCATCACCACTGCTCTCAAAACGGTGAAGGAAAACATCGTGAGGAAACCGGCATGTCCTAGAACCAAAAATTCGAAGACATGTGACATCTACCAACCCGCACTGGGCCCGCGTGGTGGATTATAGCCTATTCCCTCTCATAGACAGGAGGCCTGCGTCCCAGCAGTGGGAACATTATTACACTGATTATGCTTATGCTAGCAGGGGTGACAACATACTCGTAATTTTATGGAGGGCCAAGATTAGTATTTTTGAAACCGCAGCCGGCCAAAAGAAATGCAAAGTGACCTCTAAATTTAAATAAAACAAGCTTCGCCGGACTAGACTGCGATGATGTGGTCTGCACTCATCATCATCATCATTTCAGCTGAAATATGTCCACTGCTGGACATAGGCCTCCCCCAAGTGCCGCCACATTGTCCGGTCCCGTGCGACTCGCATTCAGCGGATCCCTGCTACCTTCACCAGGTCATCGGTCCACCTAGTGCGAGGCCTTCCAACGCAACATCTTCCGGTTCGCGGTCGCCACTCCAGAACTTTTCGACCCCATCGGCCATCCGTTCTGCGAGCAAACTTCCTTGCCCACTGCCACTTAAGTTTGGCAATTCTTCAGGCTACGTCGGTAACCTTGGTTCTCTTGCCCCACTGCTGGGACACAGGCCTCCTCTCTATTAGAGGGAATGGGCTATAATCCACCACGCGAGCCCAGTGCGGGTTGGTAGATGTGACATGTCTTCGAAGTTTAGGTTCTAGGACATGCCGGTTTCCTCACGATGTTTTCCTTCACCGTTTTGAGAGCAGTGGTGATAAAATAAATTACACAAAGTAATGCGCCTGCCTGGGTTCGAACCCACGACTGCTCGTAAGTCGGGACCGCCACCACTGGGCCACCGCTGCTCTCAGCCTGGTTTAGCAGTTCAGGATTCTTTCTATAAATGACGACGAACGATGACGTATGCGTTACAGTAAAGTGCAAATGGATAGCCCACTTAAACGGTCTTCTTCTTAGCGTTTCGATGGCAAAAATTTTAAATATGCTTAGCCCAAAACTCAGCTACGCGTACCCCGCTCACTGAAGCAGTAAATAAATCAGCAAGAGCGCAGGAGATAGGGCATGCGGGGCAATATGGAAGGTGGGCCATTGCAAGCGGTAGGTCAACTCGTTTAGGGTGCTTGCATAAAGATGAAAGTGTACTGGGGGGATACCATGACGTCTCAAAGAAGGAGTAATTCCAGTGCGGGAAAGTTACCATGTTTACTGATTTCGGTAGTAGTGCGAAAAACGAACAAGAAAGAGGGTAGACCGATTTGTCTACTCATAAACACCTACCCGCAATAACTATAACTTAACTTATCCGTGATCATGGTGCTTGCAACAGCGCCGAAATATCGGAAACTCAAAACAATCAGTAAACATGGTAAATATCCAGTTTCTAGTGTTAATGGTAGAGACAGAGCTTTACAGGTCGTCTAGTGCCATCTCTTTCCTACACTGGAATAACTCCTGTTTTTAGACGTCATGGTAGGTCACCTGGTCCTGATTTGTCGGTACCGGAAAACTTGTACCTTATTTATTGTCTTTATAAATGTTTTTCGACAATTTTTTCTTTATGTGCGACCATCATCATCTGCCTAGCCTTTTCCTAACTATGTTGGGGTCGGTTTCCTGTCTAACTAGATGCAGTTGAATACCACCAGTATTTTACATGGAGTGCCTGCCTGCATGACCTCCACAACCCAGTTAGTACTGCGTAACACGATACCCCTTGGTGAGACTGGTTGTTAGACTTTTGGGCCACTAGGTAGCTGTAACGACTGTCAAAGATCTACAATTGACAGCCGGTACCAATGGCTTAACATGCTTTCCGAATCACGGAGGAAGCTCGTTATGTAATGGGTGGTCACCCATCCACGGACCAACCTAGGCAATCGCGGCTTAACACGAAGATCGACCCGAGGGGCTGTTACTATTTAGCTACCAGCTTTCATCTAAGCGTTTACCTTTATTATTCAACTTAGTTACGTATTGCGTAACTCAACGAAAAAAGTGAAAAATCCTGGTCTACTTGAGATTTCATTCGTTCGGAATAGTCTTGAGAGGGAATCGTTTGTGCATAATTGAATAAACGTACCAAGATTTTTATAGTTGATGGAGTAATTGTTGTGGGTAGGTAAACATATTTTTTATAGTGCTTGCTAGCTGTGCCCCGCGAACTTTGTTCGCGTAAAATTATTATACAAATATTACTTTCCTATTTAAATCGTATTTTGTTAACAACTTTAAAGGTTTTAATTTTTGGCATTCTAATCCTTTTTTCTTCTAAAATCAAAGTAGCTTCAGTTATTCCTTATAAGATCAGCTATCTGCTAGTAAAAGTCCCGTCAAATCGGTCCAGCCGTTTCGGAGATTAGCCGGAACAAACAGACCGACAGACGGATCGACAGACAGAAAATTTTAAAAATTGTTTTTTGTAATAAAAAAGTACCGTATGCACTTTCATATGCACTTAGTAAGTGTTTTTCTCATATATTACAAAATAACTAAGAACTTTAAGGTCACCACCAATATCTACAACATAATGTTACTATTGTCTAGTTGTAAGGAAATACCAACATTTATAACATAAGATAACATAACATCACGCCTGTAATCCCCGAAAGGTTGGGCAGAGACGTACCTAATATTACACCCATATTTCGCCAGTTATGTTTAAGTCCCTTGTAATACGGCGAGCCTATTGCCATCAACCGGGCGCAAATGAACACTCCGTGGCTGCTCCAATATTATAATGTTACTAAAAAATAACAAAATCATTACGAAACAATACCACAATTATTGCAGTATTTACAACGAACCAGCAAATAACAATTGAACTAAACACATAACTATAGCATTGATGTTGTAAGTATAATAAATACTTACAACATCAATGCTACCAACTATCAAATTACGCTCTCACGCCAAACCGACATCTGACGCAAATGCAGATCAAATAATCTTGATCTGTCATGATTGTATGCAGTCACATACTAAGACTACCCAAATGTAGAACTCTAACTTAAAATCGTATCTTTTTTCGTAAACAAAGAAAAATATTTTCTTATATTTTTATTTAAAGTGTTTTTTTAGTAATAAGTGTAATTTTTGTAGCTAAGTGTTTCCGAACTGTCCTTTTTTTCAACTGTGCTCCTTGTTGTTTTTGGTTTTTTTATATTTTATTTTTGGTGGAGTTTTTTCTAAACTATGAATTCTCTTTCCATGCTTTCTCCTTCAAACATGGTAGGTAGAAGAGGTTGTATATGAAAGAAATAGAGAATTTTACGAAAAAAACAGCGAAACGCTTTTCAAGATTCGCTTTTATTCACTTTTTTTTTTCAATATTATTAAGATGCTTAAAATTTTTCAGTGAGCCCGCTTGGTTTCAGCTGAAAAGCTTAAACATTTTTATAAATATTTGCTGCGCAAAAGTACACAAGAAATTGGCTTTTAAAAATGATTTCTTAGCAAAAACACAAGATTTTAAATTATTTCTGAATCCCACACGAGACGTGGAGTAGCAATTTTTTTAATGAAAATTCACAAATTATAAGTTAAACCAGTTTTATTATTAAATTTCACGGTTTTGTCACAATAAATCAATTTTAGAAATAGTAAAAAGTAGTACATAGGAAAATAGTATAGCTTAGCACTTAACACCCAAAACAAATTATTTCAATTTTCTAACTTAGAAGATTTGTAAAATAGCTACAATAATAACATAGTGTGAGATTACAAAAAGATAACATTTATTTCTAATAAAAGATTTTCTTTTATTTAATTATCATTTTTGCAATCTCACAATATTTTTATGAATTTGAACTTTAAAATATTCAATTTTGAACTAAATAGTTTGATGCTATAGCATAAATATCTTTTTGAGTTATCAAAACTTTTATAAAATCCATTAAAACATGAAAAATACCGTAGAATTAGACTAACATAGCCTAGATTAGCAATAGTTTGAATTGCTTATATTGCAAAACTATTTCATACAGTGCATTTTTAAAAGAGGTCTTTTCAAATCATCTTTTACATTTAATCTTTTTTTTTGAAAAATCTTAAAACTAACCCCGTAGTAACTTAATAAAATCGTTTTATGCAAAAACTATAAAAGGTTTGTAAATTAATTAAAAGGACTGTTTCTAATTAGAACAGAGAAACCATTTTTGTAAATTATATCCCTGTAAAAATCTTGCATGCACCAACCCCTTTGATTTTTGTGCCGTCGACCCGCAAAAAAAACGATCAAAAAGTATGATTTTTTTGTTTATAACTATTCTGTTTACTATAAAAGCCATTTAAAAATTCAAAATGTAATGGATATGAATAAAAAATTTCGAACCCATAACTTTTATTATAAAAAAAGAAATCATACTTTTAATTTAATTATTAAGTACCTACTTATAAATGAAACTGGAACTGCAATATTTTACTTTGCACGACGTAAATGGACAGAATTTTGATAAACATACTAATTCCTTTTATTTAATTGAACGTTTTTATATTTACGTATCAGTTAATCATTTTTTTCGTAGATATTTCTTATTGGTGTCGCCATGGCTAATAAATTTATCAAGAACTCTCGTCTCCCTACTTGTATTATCAAAAAATTTAAATTAAAAAAAAAAGTTTTATCAAAATTCAGTCCCCACTCCGCTTAAAGAAGGCGCCAAGCCACACAAACGCTTTAAGTGTCCGATTTGTGCTGACAGATGGCGTTTCTGCAGAACCGCTCCATCTCGCTGGTGGACATGTACATCGACAACTCCGAACCCTCGGAGAATGTCGGCCAGATTCACTTCAGCCTGGAGTACGACTTCCAGAATACCACTTTGATATTGAGAATCATTCAAGTAAGTCAAATTTTTCAAGACCTTTCATTGGCTCTTTCTTAGCAATAAGTTACTCCATATTTATATTTTTTGCCGGAAAAACAGTGGATATTATCAATTCGCTATCAAGCATGATATGATACAATCAGTCAATTATCCGGGTAAACTAACTTTTCTTGAATTTTAGATTGGCTTTAAGCAATAATTTTTGCAATTTATCCCAAAAAAACCGCCAAAGTTATGTCAGTATGCTCCAATTAAGCTACTAAGTATGTAACGCTTTAGCTTACAACATGAATAGCATTGCAGTTTGACCTGATAATAAGCTATAGGGATATCTAAGTAAACATGCTCGTGTTACAAAAATAAACCTATTTACAGGTCCATAAGTGTTAATGTTTCGTGACAAGATGGAATAATTGTAGCATGGACATTCGGAGTGCCAAATGCCCATCCTTTGGCACAATTATTTGATCTCCTTAAGGATTACAAGTACTACAGTACAGTACAGTACTTAAGTACTGGCAAATGCATTCACTGATTAGACAAGTCGGCCAATATTACGCATAGACTTTAAAATATTGGAATCACTGAGTTTGTTTATGATGCTATTTTAGTCCAATATTTCTTATTTCAATATTTTCTTTTTCTTTTTATTTAGGTAGGCAAGATATTTCTTATAAGTCATGGACCTAAATGACGACGCAATACAAAATTTAAAAAAAGAGAGATAAGATAAGATAATTTTTTATTTGTTCAAAACATGAGTATACACACATAGCATGCAAGATGTTAAATCCAATTATGATTTCCGTCATGTTTTGCCTGAACGGCGTACAAATATGAGGGTCGAATAGACTTTACAAAACTCAATCTTTGAATGCTTTAATGCTAATAACTAATAAAAACACAAAAACTCCTAAGAATAACTTATAAACAAATATTTTTATTTAATTTCATCATGCTAGAAGCATTATGATCTTCATAGCATTTGCCTGCTTATTTTTTAAACAAATAACGATGATTTGTTGTCTATTGTACCATCACGAATTGTCATGGTAATTGTTTTAACAAATAATACATTTATTTATATATTTAATATACATGAAGACCATATATGCTGTATCTTGTAAAACATAAAAGTCATGTCAAAAAATAACTCGATATCCGTCATCTTCACAGCAACCAGGCAGCAAGTTTTTTTATAAAGCAGAAAATGTTACTCTGTCAATTTATCCAAGACACTGTATGAATTTGAATGGCTTTACTTAAATGTATTATTACATTTTTATAAACAAACACAATACGCGATCGGAATTGGCAAAGGAAACGTTTGCCTTTGTAGAACAAAGAGGATGTCATACAGGGTATGATTGAGTGAAAAAAACGACGCAAACTCTATATAAAGCTGAACTTCTTCTACAACTTGGCTTGAGGTGTCATTTAACATTAAACATTCACTTTTTCAACTTCAAATGAAAATAAAGAAACCATTTTCCATGGAGACAGGCATAGTCACCAAATCGACATTTTGATTTTGCTGCAATTTGTTACAAAACCATTTTAATTGTCCTTCTTTCTTCAGGGCAAGGAACTCCCCGCCAAAGATTTAAGCGGCACCTCAGACCCTTACGTACGGGTGACCCTGCTGCCAGACAAGAAGCACCGCCTAGAGACGAAGATCAAGAGACGTACTCTCAACCCTCGATGGAACGAGACCTTCTACTTTGAAGGGTTCCCGATACAGAAGCTGCAGAGTCGGGTAAGAGATGATTGCTATTAGTTTCTGCCGTCTCAAGTTCGTTTCGGTGTTTGCGGGACATGGGTTTGCTTCACCACCTTCAGATCTCATCTACCTGCCCTTGTCCCATTCTACTTGGGGTCGGCGCAATACGTTTTCTTCTTCCATTCTCCTCTATCAGACTGCACGGCATCATTTACTCCTTTCTCTTTCAGATAAGACCTTTCAATGTAAAATTACAATCCCTGTACGCAGCACTTCATTTATGTAAACAATACGGCTAAAATCAAAAATCCAACAATGGATGTTGAAATAATCTAACGAATGACGCGTGAAATCAGCTGTTCACTCCCTGCCTAGCTACAGAGTTGATCGAACTCGTCGTCGCGCTTGCCGTTCGCTACTGTAACGATATATTGCGTATGAGGAAATAAAACAAATTACGTTTATTGGATTCCCAAAACATTCCTGAAATAATTTCTTGTACCGGTCATCTTAGTATGATATACTGAATTCAACCCATCAGTTTGTGGAGGGCTGTCCCTTATACCCAGTATATATTTATACGCAGGTGGTGTAGAAGCAAAATTTTAATTAGATACAATAAGGCTCCATCTGACGCTAATAAAGCCCAATATGTAGGGAAGAATAACTTAGTCAGTATAGAGCGTTTGATTTAATAAAATTATTTTACCGTAATACCGGCGTCGTTTCGAACCCAAGCAGCCTGCTCTCAAAACGGTTAAGGAAAAAAACCAAGGAGAAACTAGCATTTCTAGAAATACAGAGACATGTGACATCTGCCAACTTATAATGGGTCCGTGTGGTAAAAAAACAAAATAGTTAAGGAAAATAGAAGATAGATGAGATTTTTTGTAGTTTTAAAAACACACAACTCTAAGCCCTCGGTTACTCTAAGGTATAAATACATGTTTTTACACATAAAAACAAGTTTTATATAATACTAGCGACCCGCCCCGGCTTCACACGGGTGCAATATATACACCGTGACTTTTTAGTCGTCTTACAAAGGTCGTCCACTCAATCTACCCAACATAAAATAGCTCTAGGCGCGATTTTTTTTATCTTCCATAATAGGTACAAAGAAAAATAATAATAAAAAATTAGAATAAAAATTATGAAACATGCTGTTAATGATGTTTACGTGTCAAGCGGGAGAACATATAACCCAGCACACGAGTCCACTAGATCATCGCTCGCAACAGGGTGTTTTAACTACGTCATGCTGAATAATATTTAAAAAAAAAAATTAAATTATTAAAATCTCTTAAATACCTATTTTTTCTTTATGAATGTTTTGTATTCATTGGATACATGAAGTGGGCTGCCGTTGTAAGACGACTAAAAAGTCACGGTGTATAATATAAACCTTCCTCTTGAATCACTCTATCTATTACTGAAAACTGCATCTAAATCCGTTGCGTAGTTTTAAAGATCTAAGTATACATAGGGACGGACAGCGGAAAGCGACTTTGTTTTATACTCGTACTATGTAGTCATAGCGATTGTCAAAAAGGGAACAAAATAGGTAAACAATTTGTGTGTTACATGTTTGACACATAGAAATTTGTACCTATTATTATGAGTATAAATGCGAGGTTAAAAACCAGCTGACATACTTTTAAAATTCTGTCCATTTCCCAAAATAAAAAAAATAACGAAGGAAAAATAAACCATTCTTGTTTAATTAAAACACGTTAACTAAGAAACGGCCATTACTATTCTCCCGAGGTACTATTCTCCGTCACGCAACGTGGCAAATGTCAATTTATATCAATTTGCAGCTAGGGTAGGGCTGCCATACGACCCGGTACTCCGGGACATGGTCTGGTTTGAAACGTTGTGTCCCGGTCAATCAATGAGTCAGATATCCCACTTCTGATAATTGGCCTATCAGAACAGAATCGGTTTTTTTTTTAAACTAACTAGAACTTAGCTGGCACTGATCATCCCCTCCTCCCCCAAACGTAAAGCCTGGCTACGCCCCTTTCTCGTTCTTTATCGTGTGGTCAGTGCCTAACCTGGTGTCAAAGTTTTTGTGTCGCCCATGGGCATCTGACTTCACTTTACATGCCGTCGAGAAATATCTCTCAGGCATGCTGGTTTCCTCACGATGTTTTCCTTCACCGAAGCAAGTGATAATTATACATTACGCACATGAATCTGAAAAGTCAGAGGAGCGTCTCTTGGGTTCGAATCCGAGACCTATGACTTGGCAGTCCGACGTCCACACCACTATGCTATCATTGCTACACCCCTGATAAGAAGACATTAAAATTCACTTGTGTTTGCCCTAAAGAACTGGTTACTGGTGGCCGGGCTATAAAAATCTCTTTTCAAAACCTTACGACCTCTACGAAAAACATCTTCATAAACCCAAGAACCCTCGAAAAATGTGTCTCCCACATCATCATCCATGGTTTACCCTACAAATGTCCCGGTTGGCGTTTCGGTATTCATGGCAGCCCTGAGCTTGGGGCTCGCCAACCTAGCCTACATTGGCATTTTAATTATTTTCTGTGTAGTCATCATTTAGGGTAGATATTTGAAATAGATGTTTTAATGTTTTGTCGGGCTATAGTGAAGTTAGACTGGATACGAGCACCAATAATTTAGTCATATTTGAGTATGTAGTCTTAGTTGTGACTTTACATTCTCGCCGAAACACTCCGAGTCAGCGCAACTGAAGAGTGTAAAGCCAAGCGAGGAATACCGAGGCTAGACGAACGGTTCTAATACAGGGTGTAAGGGACAGCCCTCCACAAACTGACAGGGTGCATTCAGCTCCTTATTTTGAATCATATTCCATCGGAGTTTTTCTCAGGAAAATTTTGATCTTTTCAGTTTTGTTTTGACTTGCTGTGTTTTGTTTTCACGTGTCCCACTGCTGGCCATAGGCCACCCCATTCTCCTTCTAAACCCCTAATCTTGTGCGGTCCCTTGCCACGTTCGACCCGCAAACAAGATCAGATCGTGACATCACCTGCACCGCGGTATATTTCGATGGCGATTTTCTCCATCAGGTGTCCACTGGGTGACGATCTGTGCCCACCTCTTTTTTCCTTGACGAAATAATTTATACAAAGTAAATTGGCTGCCTGATTACGAACATACTTGTAATTTGCGTTCGTTTGTGTCACTTGGTTTATCTTGGTTTATTTTACAATATTTTCTTACTTGTATAGATTGTTTTTTATCGATTATTTGTGAATGTGTGAACATTGTAGGCTTTGTAGATTTCCAGCTGCTTGTTAACTTTTTAACGACTTATTGTCGGGCCGACGCTGTCCCATACTTAAGTACAAATGCTGTATCCATGATATTGTAATACCAAATGATTTGAAAAGAGTAACCATGGAGTTTCTTGCCGGTTCTTCTCCATAGGAAACGACCAACCCGAACCGTGCACCTTTTTGTCGACGTTTTATAAGTTCCCATCTATGCCTATGTGAAATAAAATATTTTGATCAGCACCGAAATCATAGTAAATCATAGGAAAGTTATCTAACAGTTATTTTTCTTGCAGGTACTCCATCTTCACGTGTTTGACTACGACCGGTTCTCGAGAGATGACTCCATCGGCGAAGTGTTCCTGCCTCTATGTCAGGTAGTGTACCTTTATATTTGCTGTATTTTTCTTTTTTGGGACTGTATTCTTCGCTCTTGTCTACTCAAGCATTCTGTACATCAAACTAAGTAACTTTACGCAAAAATTATTGCTGGAAATCGACTTTTTTTTTGGGGTGAAAAATCACGTTTTACGGTAGGACTCGATGGAAAGCACTCATAGCATTGTGCTGATGTATGGATTGAATAGTACATAGTGGTGTGGAGGTGTGTAAAAATCGTACATTAAAAACATGTATTTAAAAAAAAACTTGTGAAAAAGTTGGAACTTTGGCCCCCAATATCTCCGTAACTAGAAGGTTCCCAGGCATGGTTTAGAACAAAAAAATGATCGCAGTGACGGGGAAAACAAATGCCTTTCGTTTATGTTAAGGGTCTGTTTACACTCTTTATAATCGACGGGAGATCTCAAAATTAAAAAAAAACTGGCCAAGTGCGACTTGGACTCGCGCACCGAGGGTTCTGTACAAACTTGTGGGTATTTTGTTGTTAAACTAGATATTTACAGTTTTCATGATGCTAGGTCCAACGGGATATACCTTCTTAGTTTTGATTTTCTTGTGAAATCGCAAGATATGCGACACAAACGGTCATATCTTTTGAAACAGTATAACCGTTTGATTTTTTCACTGCTGAAAGAGACCGTAGACGCATCCGGTTAGACTGGAAGCCGACCATTTTAGCTCGGTCATTTGCCTTCGTCTTAGTGATCACTGTTCGTAATCATTATAGACTGTTATGACAGGAATCCCACTTCCCCCTACCGTCACCAAACCTCCGAAATTGCGCCGGTGGGATATTAGGGGAGGTCGAAATTGGTACATGAAATAAACGGGTAAGTTGCCGTTGGTGGTAGCTTCGACCCCTGGGCCCGGCGGCGGCCCTAAACATAGTTAGAAAAGGTTATGCAGATGATGAATAAGCAGATAGGAAGATCAGGTGCGTAGTACTCGCATTCGGCGTGAGTGTATGACCAGATATATGAACGTGGATGGGGCGGAAGGAGTAGGTATGTAAGGACCGGGCCAGCTGGCTTTCAGTAGTTTCTGCCGACCACTATTGGAAAAAGGCGTAAGTTTATGTAACATAACATAATATCGCGCCTGTATCCCTGAAGGGTTAGGCAGAAGTGTACCTAATATTACACCCACATTTCGCCAGTTATGTTTAAGTCCCATGTAATAGGAGGCGAGCCTATAGCCATCAACCGAGCACTAATCCGTGGCTGCTTCTGAGAAATTCCTGATGGTAAAACCTAATAAAACTTTATCCGACCTGAGGATCTAACCCAGGACCTCATGCTCAGCAGTCACGTTTACCAGACGAACTTTAATGGATTTTCACTCTCACTCAAGATACCATCAAGACCCTTGATTAAAGATTAAGCGAGATCCCTTTTAATGGAGACCATAAAAACGAATCTATGTCTTTCTTGAATACTTAATTGTAAGGAACGAAGCTCCTACTGTCCGTCGCAATATCTATTAACGTCCACTAAGATAGCTCGGAAAGAATTTTTTAGTGCCGCCTTTGAAGATAGTTTTTAATGTAGTTACCGGGGTTTTTAAGTTAATTTTCTTCAACATCTGCGTCGTTAAAATTTAAATAAAAACCGGCCAAGTGCGAGTCGGAGTCCCGCAAGAAGGGTTCCGTACAATGTAGTAGGGGAGCCCCCTTTAATTTTTAATTTATTTGTTGTTATAGCGGCAATAGTAATACACATTTTGTGAAAAATTTCAATTGTCTACCTGTTACGGATCACGACTCACACCACCAACCAGACAAGACGACCCACCAAACCACGAACCACCACGAACGACGTCCACGTTCTGGACTCCTGGAAGGAAAACGGAAACGTGGTGGTCAGTTTTTACGTTACGAGGATGTTCAGAATAGACATTTCAAAAGATGCGAAATTGAACCCTTAGTGTGGGAAAAGCAGCTCGTGGCTAAATAATAACAGCCGCTCGGGTCGATCATTAGGTTAATCCGTGCTTACCTAGGTTGGTTTGTGGATGGGTGACCGCCCATTACATACCGATTTTCCTCCCTGCCTCGGAAAGCACGTTAAGCTGTTGGTCCCGGCTGTCATTTGTAGATCTTTTACAGTCGTTAGGTAGTCAGTGGCCCAAAAAGTCTGACAACCTGTCTTACCAAGAGGTATCGTATTACCCAGTACTACCTGGGTTGTGGAGGTCAGATAGGCAGTCGCTTCATGTAAAATACTGGTATTCAGCTGCATCCGGTTAGACTGGAAGCCGACCCCAATATAGTTGGGAAAAGGCTAGGCAGATGATGATGAGTGTGGGAAAAGCAGGCACAAAATCGGCTCGAGTTGAGACGTCGTGTGTATCGGCAGGTCAACGCCTTTGAAGAGGGAAGAAGGTCGCAGCTAGACTTAAAGCGCGATAACCTTTAAAGTAGGCCACCTGCACCTATACCCTACAATTTCGTCAATGGTGTCATGTCCGCTTTGTGCTTGGAGGTTTTCGGCCAAAATTGGGTATGCTAACCACTTGAGAGCACATGATAGAACAGCACACCAAAGCTCTCGACAACCTCCCTAAAAAGCCATCGAATGCAGTCGCTGTGACCGAAATCAGCTAGATGGCATCATGATCACGGATCATTACATATAGCTTGCAGACAGACGGACGGACAGACGGACAAACAGACAGCGGAAGTTTAGTAATAGGGTCCCGTTGGTTACCTACGGGTACGGAACCCTAAAAATGAGCAGACGTAGCTTTTGTCGACTGTACCTAACTATTCTGCTTCGTATTCTCGTGACATGTTACTTTCAATAAACAAACAAAAATTAAAAAAAAAACACAAGTCTCGTTACCTTTTTTGGGTCGTAAAAACCAAGCCTTGTTCGTCTCGACCCAGTTACTTTCAATAAAGTAACAAAAATTAAAAAAAAAAACACAAGTCTCGTTACCTTTTTTGGGTCGTAAAAACCAAGCCTTGTTCGTCTCGACCCTCTCATAAAAAACTTCGTCTGGAAATATACAGTCAAATGTAGTATGTAAATATTACGTGTTCATATTTTTATCACATACTGCTTTGATATGTGACGCCACCCGCATGCATTAAAGCTTAAAATGGATGATCTGACTGATTGACATTAAAATGCAACCCCTACTAACATAACATCACGCCTGTAATCCCCGAAGGGTTAAGCAGAGGTGTACCTAATAGTACACCCACGTTTCGCCAGTTATACTTAAGTCCCATGTAATAGGGGGCGAACCTATTGCCATCACAAATTTTCCCGGACACAAATCCAGACTCCGTGGCTGTTACTGGTAAATTTCTGATGAAAAAACCCAATTACACTTTGCCGATCTGACCTCCACAACCCAGTTAGTACTTGGTAATACAAGATTTCCCTTGGTGAGACTGGTTCTCAGAATTTCGGGCCACTGACTTCCTGTAACGACTGTCAAAGATCTACAAATGACAGTCGGGACCACCGACTTTACTTGCTTTCGGAGGCACAAAGGAAACTCGGTATGTAATGGGTGGTCGCCTATTCATGAACCAACCTAGGTAATCGCTGCTTAACCTGAAGATCAAGCCGAGCAGCTGTTAATATTTAGCCACGACACAACGCCATTTCACCATGACAGTCTCCCCGTCAGTTAATCACGAAACTGTTTAGTATGTATAGAATAATAATTATACTATTAATATGTAGTTTCCTTCAGGGACTCTAATACATATAAATAAGCTCTCTTACCTTTATGTAAATTAAAGTAATTTATAAAAAACCATTTACCTACGCGTTATCTTTAAAAAATGAGGCCTTAGAATATTATTACAGGTATTTAAGGTAACTTAGGAGATATCACAGATAAGAGGTATATACCGGTATATTCGGGTAAATATTACCTGTAGGTGAAGTTTAATTTCACGGGAGTTTGCTGCGCCGTAAATTGGGTTTTATATGTACATAGATTTTCATGGTGATACCTGTAATTAAATATGGGAGACAACAAAACTTTATAGAAAAAAACAGATAACATCACCGTTAATACAGGGTGGGGGGAAGACGCCGACGCACGAACGGTTACCACGTGTTTAGTAACACGATTCTGAACTTCCCCACAAATAAATTTTTCATGGGAAATATTTTAAAATCGGCTGCTTCCTACAAAAGTGCAGTATTGCACGCTGCCGTGCTGTCGTGTGCGTAACACGTGACGACAGACGAAAGGATCCGATCCAGGCGAACGGGGCCGATCGCGCGTCGCAGCGTACTTTCGGCTACGATCGCATATCGCGGAAGACGCCCGCGATCAAGCTTCTGTGCGCGGCTTGGTAATTTAGACTTTAAATACTGTGTACACGATTTAATATCGTTTAAAGATTGTTAAATTCCGTTCCGTTCCGATCCGATTCGATGCGAGCCGTTTGGTGGAAATCATCCTTTAGAGACATCCACATATTTGTGCCGTTCATTTAGGCTAATACTTGTTGTAAGTTATCGGCAACAGAAAGCTCTCAATGTAATAAAATTTCACTATACTGCTAATACTATATCAGTTAAAGGCTAGTAATATAAAAGCTAGGTTTTATTTATTTTACGTTAGAACAACAATTCGGTTTATTTGGTCGATTTTTAGTATCGGCTCGAGATACGAGGTGGAGAGCTTTGGTTTATGTAATTTTTGTTGCTAAAAGATTACATAACATCACACCTGTAATCTTCGAAGGGTTAGGCAGAGATGTAGTTAGTTCCATGTTATACAGGGCGAGCCAATAGCCATTAATGCTGTCACTGAGAAATCTCTGATTTTGAAGTTCAGTAACGTGTTGACCGACCTGGGAATCGAACCTAAGACCTCATACTCAGCAGTACGCTTGCGACGACTAGACCAACGAGGGAGTTGAAGTGGAATGATACGAAAGATAAAGGAGTACATTACAGCGTGACGTTTGTCAGAGGAGAATGGATGAAATAATACTGTTACATCGACACCAAGACCCCAGTGCAGGCACCAGGCACCAGAGCTGTGGCTGTAAGATGATGATAATCATCATCAGCCAACAGAAGTCCACTGTTGGACATAGGCCTCCTCAATCGCACGCCACTCAACTCGATTCTCGGCAACTCTCATCCAGTTGCTTCCAGCCACCCTGCGAAGGTCGTCACTCCACCGAGCCTGAGGGCGTCACACCATAAGCTTGCCCATTCGCTGTCTCCACTCAAGAACACGTCTACCCTAACAGTGATCGGTTCTACGTCTAATATGGCCGGCCCATTGCCACTTCAGCTTACTTATTCTGTGAGCTATGTCTGGTTCGCTGTCGGATCACCTCATGATGGTAATAAGATGGCTAATAATAAATTACACACTTTCTTATCCGTGGAGTTCGTGGCTAAATAATAACAGTCGTTCGGGTCGATCTTCAGGTTAAGCCGCGCTTTCCTAGGTTGGGCCGTTGATGGATGACCACCCATTTCATACCGAGTTTCCTCCGTGCCTCGGAAAGCACGTTAAGCCGTTGGTCCCGGCTGTCATTTGTAAATCTTAGACAGTCGTTACAGGTAGTCAGTGGCCCAAAAGTCTGACAACCAGTCTTACCAAGGGGTATCGTATTACCCAGTACTAACTGGGTTGTGGAGGTCAGATAGGCAGTCGCTCCATGTAAAATACTGGTATTCAGATGCATCCAGTTAGACTGGAAGCCGACCCTAACATTGTTGGGAAAAGGCTAGGCAGAAGATGATGACTTTCTTATCCGTCATACACCCGGTAATCACAAAGAAAAAATCTGTATCAACATTCCTCACAAAATTAGCAACAATTGTTCCCAACACAAGGTCTCCGTAATTCGCAAAAGGGATGAACATAAGGAAAACATACGTTTATTTGTCGACCAATTTATGTAATAGTAAAGTGTAGTCTACGTGAATTACTGAGCATTTCGTACCCGAGTTAGTTAATGCTCGTTTTAAGATATAAGGAGGTCTGAGGAGAGACTGAGGGTTCCATTTGTGTACCTCTAATTACACGTGAAATCGGGGAAATTCACTGTTAAGTAAGTTGGCTAAAATGTGGAAAATAAGTAACATAAGAACGTTCTTTTTCAAAGGTCTGTTTAGCGAATTAACATACCATAACATCAGGCCACCAGCAGAGAATGGGCAGTAGCGTTCTCTGTGGTTTTTTTAACAACCGTACTACGATCGCCAACCCGCCTGCCAAGCGTGGCGATTATGGCAAAACCCCCCCAATTTGGGGGAGGCCTATGCCCAGCAGTGGACGTCTTTCAGCTGAAATGATGATGATGATGAACATTAGCTCTTGGCTAAATAATAACTGCTGCTCGGGTCGATCTTTAAGTAAAGCCGCGCTTGCCTAAGTTGGTCCGTCGATGGATGACCACTACATACCGAGCTTCCTCCGTGCAGCTACAGCTTACAGCGTTGTTTACTGGGATAAAAAATATCCGCTGACCCGACCAGATGCTATAAAAGTTCGAACTGACCACTAAGTTTCATCGGATTCGTTCAGCCGTAGAGGCGTGTAAAGTTAATAAGACATACCAATACCAATGTTACTCATCGAAAATAATATACCTAGGGTGTAAGGGACAGCCCTCCACAAACTGACAGGGTGCAATCAGCTCCTTATTTTGAGCCATATTCCACCGGAATTTTTGTCCAACTTTTTTTTTTCAGTTACTAATCCTTTATTTCAATGTAAAATTACATTCCCTGTACGCAGCACTCCATTTATGTAAATACTCGTAATACGGCTAAAATTAAAAATCGAATAATGGATGTTGAAATACTCTAACGAACGACGCGAGAAATCAGCTGTTCACTTCCTGCCTAGCGACAGAGTTCATCGAACTCGTCGTTGCACTTGCCGTTCGCTACGTGAGTTTTGCCACAGTAACGATACAAGATTGGCTACTTCAGCAGTCATATACTGCAACAGAGAGTCTGTTGCAGGTTTTGGCTTAATCAATCTAAAATTTACAGGCACATCATACACATACACACTTACACACACTCATGAACATCAACACACACGCGCAAGCCCACACACACTCATACACACACACACACATCCTCATGAAAGTAATTATTCTAAATTGTTTTTGTTCTTATATTGCTTTTTATTTTTATTTCTCTAATGTTATACTTTTGTTTCTTTTATTTTGCTAACCATCCTTAAATGTTTGGTACAAAACATTGATTTATTGTAAAATGTTTTCGAAGTGGAAACCTGGTGACCTGTAACACAGGTGTTCCACTACCTACCACAGGCACCAGTGATTCACAACCGTGTATTTGCGTGTTTATGCCAATAAATAAATTATTATTATTATTATTATTATTATTATTATTGCATATGAGGAAATAAAACAAATCAAATTTGGATTCCATTATCATTGCTGAAATAATTTCTTGTACCGGTCATCTTAGTATGATATACTGAATTCACCCCATCAGTTTGTGGAAGGCTGTCCCTTATACCCTGTATTAGTTCAGAAGTATGGATTCAGTTGGTCCGAATAGCAACTTCTCCAAGTCACGGAATGTGGGCCAAACATAGCGCTTTGGCTGAAAAACTCATTAGTTTTCCGCGTACCTACCAACTTACAGAATAGTTTCTTGTCCTACCCTCAACCCAGTGGTTGAGGGTAGATAGATAATTTATCACATTCCTGTTTAAAACAGACCAGTGGAGGCATGTGTTTCAGTTAATTTATTTGTTTACATTCATTACATACCGTAAATTTAATGCAATGTTGCTAGCAAGGAGCAAAGAGCTCGTGGCTAAATAATAACAGCCACTCGGGTCGAACTTTAGATTAAGCCGCGTTTGCCTAGGTTCGCCCGTGGATGAGTGAGCACCCATTACTTACTGAGTTTCCTCCGTGCCTCGGAAAGCTGTTGGTCCCGGCTGTCATTTGTAGATCTTTGACAGTCTTTACAGGCCCGATAATCTGACAACCAGTTTTACCAAAGGGTATCGTATTAACTTAAGTGGCAGTGGGCAGGGCACATTGCTCGCCGAACGGATGGCCGATGGGGCCGGAAAGTTCTGGAGTGGCGACCACAGGTATTATGTTACCTACTTATTTGGTATATTGATCATATGCATTCATATTTGCCGCGAACCGGAAGACGTTGCGTTGGAAGGCCTCCCACTAGGTGAACCGATGACCTGATAAAGGTTGCAGGGATCCGCTGGATGCGAGACGCACGGGACCGGTAAATGTGGCGACACTTGGGGGAGGCCTATGTCCAGCAGTGGACGTCTTCCGGCTGAAATGATGATGATGATCGTATTAACCAGGACTAACGGGGTTGTGGATGTCAGATAGACAGTCGCTCCATGTAAAGTACTAGTATTCAGCTGCATACGGTTAGACTGGAAGCCGACCCCAACATAGTTGGGAAAAGGCTAAGCAGATGATGACATTCAAGCAATGTTGGTACTCGATGTTTCGATATGAAGGGTAGATACTTCCAGGGCTGCGGGACTGTTCGAAAGAGTTACCGTGGCCCTGGAACATAACGGGCAAAGAAGGAACATGGATGGGTTTTAGTCAGTACAAGTCTGACACTCCCCTCCGCTCCGCCCAGAGTGGGGGGGGTCATTTGATGATTTCCCATCCGGAAAAAAAAAAAAAAAAGGGTAGATACTTGGTAGATATGGTGTAAAACATTCTTAATGGAGCTGGAAGGCACCTGTTTTTCCCGTCATAAACATAACATCACGGCTGTAATCCCCAAAGTGTTAGGCAGAGGTGTACCTAATAGTACACCACCCACCTAAGTAAATTTTATTTTCTTATATCATGAATGGACTATGCTGACTATTCTTTTTTGTAAGCATAAGCATAATCAGCCTATTAATGTTCCCACTGCTGGGACGCAGGCCTCCTCTCTATGAGAGGGAATGGGCTATAATCCACCACGCGGGCCCAGTGCGGGTTGGTAGATGTCACATGTCTTCGAATTTTTGGTTCTAGGACATGCCGGTTTCCTCACGATGTTTCCCTTCACCGTTTTGAGAGCAGTTGTGATGAAATAACTTACACAAAGTAATGCGCCTGGCTGGGTTCGAACCCACGACTCGTAAGTCGGGGTCTCCACCACTGGGCCACCGCACCGCTTTTTTGTAAAGCATTATTTAATGTTATTTTCAATTTAGTTAACAATTTCAATGTTTTCAACCATTTTATTGTTATATCTTATTTAATGTACTTGCAATGTAAGCAAATAAATTGTATTTTAGTTTACTTCTCATTTCGCCAGTTATATTTAAGTCCCATGTAATAGGGGGCGAGAATATTGCCATCAACCGGGCACGAATCCAGACTCCGTGGCTGCTACTGAGAAATGCCTAATGGAAAAACCCAATAACACTTTTTTTCCGTCATTTTTTCTAGTGTACACACGGCGGCACATGAAGCTGTATATTTCAAGTATAACTTGGCCTCGCTTTGTATAGATTTTTTATACCATGAGAGATCCGCATAAACTGGTTTTTTATAGCTTGATTGACCGACGTGAGTACCATACCTTGGGCTGCGGGACTGTTCGAAAGAGATAGCGTGGCCCTGGAACACAAAGGGCAAAGAAGGAACATGGATGGGTTTTAGTCAGTACAAGTCTGACACTCCCTTCCACTCCGCCCAGAGTAGGGGGGTCGCTTGATGATTTCCCATCCGAAAAAAAAAGGGTACCAGACCTTCTAGTTATGAAGATATCGAAGGTCAAAGTTCCAACTATTTCCCACGTGATTTTTTTTTTGAAAAGTTTTTTTCTTTTCCTAGCAATTATTTTAGCGCAGTGTCACTTAGTTTGATGTACAGAATGCTTGGTTGACGGCTTTGTGAAGGGTCCGTTTACACCCTGTATAGGTTAATGCAGATAAAACAGGCCGGCCACTAATACAACACTGCAAAAATCCTCCTACGTCACTCTCATACATTTTGTATGAGCCACGTTGGCGCAGCGCTCGTTATTCGTATTTTTGTGATCATTTTATGCGGTGTATATTCGTTCGAAATGCCAAAATATGTGTGGGCTTATTCATTGCACTGGAGTGGATGGACCTTGATGCCAAGAGCTGATGGATACTATTGCATTGCAGTCGCAACTTCTAATGTGCTTTGGCGCAATTTTGAGATGCGATGCGCTGCGCAATATTGCGATGCGATGCGCTACGTCCCGCCATTGCTGCAATTTAGTCATCACACCTGTAGCTGTTTTGACATGGAAAGAAAAATTCTAGTGCGAGCAGGGTTTGAACCTGCGACCTTCCGATTCAGTACACCGGACGTCGCAGGTTCAAACCCTGCTCGCACTAGAATTTTTCTTTCCATGTCAAAACAGCTGTAGTTCCCTACCCCTGCGTAGGGAACTACAGCTGCTGTGTTTTGCGTATAAAAATATTAAAAATCACTCCTGTAATCTTCGAAGGGTTAGGCAGAGCTGTAGCTAGTTCCGTGTAATAGGGACCGAGCGAAATTGAGTTTGGCTGCCACTGAGAAATCTCTGATGTCGAAGTTCAGTAACATTTTGCCCGACCTGGGAATCGAACCTAAGACGTCATGCTCAACAGTAGCGCTTACGACGACAAGACCTGTGGCTGTGACGATAATAAAATAACATCATGCCTGTAACCTTAGCTTATAGGTGCGTGTGTTAATTACAGGCAGATTCGACAGTTTGGTTTTGCATCTGGGAACCATCCCAGATGCAAAAATGCATCTTGTCTTGCAGAAGACATTAGGCAATGTATACGCCTAGTGGTGGGAACGTCGGACTGCAAAGTCATAGGTCTCGAGTTCGAACCCAAGGCACGCACTTCTGATTTTACGGATACATGTGTGTATTGTATAATTATCACTTGCTTCGGTGAGGGAAAACTTCGTGAGGAAATCTACATGCCTGAGAGATATTTCTTGACTGTATGTAAAGCCAAGTCAGAGGCCCATGGGCGGCATAAAAACTCTGACACCAGGTTAAGCACTAACCACACGATAAAGAAGAAAATAGGCAGCGTTTACCATTTACCTACAGCTGGTCCATCGGCTTTTTCGCTATTCAATAACTTCAAAAACACGCTGGTATTCAAAGTCAAAGCATTTATTTTAATTAGACCGTTACAGGCACTTTTTAAAGTCAAAAACAAAAGGATGAAGCTACAGTCTCAGTCAGAAGCAATGATATTATAAATAAAAAGAGATAAATATCGTACTAGCGCGCGCAAATTGTTGTAGACAAATTCAGACAATTGTCGTAATTTAAGTACTTCAAGTACTACTGTACGTTCCGTATTATCTGTCGCAGTCGTAATATCATCAGCTGTCTAGCCTTTTCCCAACTATGTTGGGGTCGGCTTCCAGTCTAACCGGAAGCAGTTGAATACCAGTATTTTACATGGAGCGACTGCCTATCTGACCTCCACAACCTAGTTAGTACTGGGTAATACGATACCCCTTGGTAAGACTGGTTGTCAGACTTTTTGGGCCACTGACTACCTAACAACTGTCAAAGATCTACAAATGACACCCGGGACCAACGGCTTAACGTGCTTTCCGTAGGTAATGGGTGGTCATCCATCCACAGATCAACCCAGGCAAGCACGGCTTTACCTAAAGATCTACCCGAGCGGCTGTTATTATTTAGCCACGAGCTCCTCTGTCGCAGTCGTAACAACGCAAAGATATTTAACCACCGCTCAGTATGAACATAGCGTATCTTTCTTTATAATATCATTGCTCAGAAGGCATAATAACTTGAGAAAGTACCTAAGTTGTCCATTTACTCGATATACAACATTTATAAACCAGTAACTTTCCAAATAGACCGAACTAAATGAATGAACACATCCTATCGAACTGGCATGATTGAATTCATTTGTTTCCGACCATTCCATTAGTGAATGAATGAGAACTCATTTGAGTACCCAAATAGGTTTTAAATTGAGGAATTTAAAGTACTAGCTAATGCCCGCAGCATCGCCCGCGTGGAGTACGGTAATTGTACTACCGGGATAAAAAGTATCCTTTGTGTTAATCTAGGTTATAAACTATCTGTGAGCCAAATTTCATCCGAATCCGGCCAGTAGTATTTGCGTGAAAGAGTAACATCAGACATCAAGACATCCTCACAAACTTTTGCATTTATAATATTATTCAAGCATTTTTAACGTTTTCATGTACTTGTTTTATTTTCTATTTTCTCCTATAACTGCCTCGTTGGTCTAGTAATCTCAAGCGCGACTGCTAAACACTAGGTCCTGAGTTCGATTCCTAGGTCGGACAAAGTGTTACTGAATTTTTCTCAGTAGCACCCACACAGTCTGGATTTATGCCCGTGTGATGACAATAGACTCGCCCCCCTATTTCATGGGACTAAACAAAACTGGCGATACGTGTTTGTACTATTAGATACACCTCTGCCTTACCCTTTGGGAATTACACGCGTGTTGTTCTGTATATTTCCATGGAATAATTTCTAACCTTCCTGCGAGCGATATTCATCATCATCATTTCAGCCAAAAGACGTCCACTGCTGGACATAGGCCTCCCCCAAGTGTCGCTACATTGAATTTGAATGATGTAACCAAGGTTTTGTTAAAGTATTCTGATTTAAAAGAGTGTTCATGGAGTTTCTTGCCCGTTCTTCTCCATAGAGATCTACGTTAGGAAATGGGCAACTACAGTACTTTCACAATTTTTGTGCCTTGTGACTGGGACTGTAGCTATATTTTACTGTTGTCTTTGTTTCGACAATTCAAAAGTGCCTGTAACTGGCCTACTTGAAATAAATGCTTTGATTTTGATTTTTGATTTTGATTTTTTTGACCGGTCCCGTGCGACTCGCATCCAGCGGATCTCTGCAACCTTCACCAGATCAACGAGCGATATTAGTACACATGAATTGCGAAATGTTGGTGTCCCTTGCAAGCTAATTGCTACTAACTGAGCTCAAAACCAAACCTTTAAAGTTAATAAAGACACATTAACTTACCTCTTTAAACAAACCTATTCATACCAACTTGTTTTTCAAACAGTTAACGATACGACGCCATACTGTTGTAATACACATGTATCAAAACAATATGGCGTCGTATTCCGACCGTCACGCACATCGCTTCGGGCTATTACCAAACATTTTCTTTTGCTGTACCTATTTATATACGATTGGTATAATATTTAGGGAACTTACGGACTTTGGGGAGTTACTTGTCTAAAGATAGGTTATCGCTCGTTAATATTTTAATGGCTTTGGTCTTCTACTTTATCGTGCGGTTAGTGCCTAACCAGGTGTCGAAGCTTTTATGCCGTTTAGGGACTTTACTTTGCTTTACATACTGTCGGGAAATGTCCCTCAGACATGGTATCCTCACGACGTTTTCCTTCACCGAAGCAAGTGATAATTATAAAATAAACACGTGAATGCGAAAAACCAGAGGTGCGTGTCATGGGTTTGAACTTAAGACCTATGACTTGGTAATCCGACGGTCATACCACTAGGCTATCACTGCTGTTTCCAGCTTGAAAGATAGGATAGTTTTGGACCCGATAGATGGCGCTGTGAGAAGCAGTTCGGCCAAGAGAAGGTTGCTAGTATACTGTACAAATAGACGAGAAGACTCAAACAAAATCCTAATAAGGTAGTGCCATATTGGCCATTGCTCGCTCGTCTAGTTCAAGTAACGTGTCATAATTGGCAATTCAAGGCATCACTGAGGCAAGGGATCGTATTTTACTGTCAGTTCGTCTGAAGTCACATTGTCTATATCCCTGTGAATATTGTTTTTTATTTATATATTTAACAATTTATGTACACACTCAATAGAGGAAAGAAGAAAGGAACAGAAAATAGTACAAACGTAATGCTTATTTCTAAAGAAATCTCTTCCAGCATACCTGTGAAAGGAGATACTGAAAAAGAGATGTAGACATAGTGCGTAAAACAAGAAGAGAAAAATGAGAGATTTTTTTTTTTCTTTTTTTTTTTTATTTCACTCTAAACATTTCCTAGTCACTTAAATATTACCATCAGCTTCCTGCTCTTGTCCCATGTTACTTGGGGTCGGCGCAACACGTTTTTTTCTTCCATTCTCCTCTGTCAACCGTCACGCTATCATTACTCTTTTTTCCTTCATTCCATTCCTCACACAACCCACCCACCCATCTTAAATATTAAAATGGGTGTACAATCATCGTTAACGAAGCTGAAAGCCCCCATCATTACAATCGTTTTTAGTTCTAGACCATACCTTCTTGTTAGGGAGATATGGTATGAGGTATCAGGACACTAGCGCGAAAGACATTTGCGCGAAGGTCACTTGCAAAATCCACATGCGCGAAAAGACATATGCGCGCATGGACTTTTGGGCGATTAGACTTGCGCGAATCGACCTTTGGGCGCATAGACAGTTGCGCGCATAGACACTTGAGCGAATGGACTTATGCGCGAACGGACATTTACGCACAAAGACACATGCGCGAAAGGACTTATGCGCGAATGGTTAGGTTAGGTTAGCTGTAGAGTAAACATAACACTGAGGTTCTTCTAAATCGGAATCGATTGATTAATCTTTTTTGTACAAAGTAACAAGAATGTTCTATACATCAATATACATTTGTCATAATAAACATTAAAACAACTGAATGACCTTAAAAATCGACATTATTGAAACCCAAAAGCTTGAACAGAGAGTAAAATTATTTTGAAACATACGTTCAGAATCGATATTGTAAATCGATTAAACAATAATTATATCTGGCAGCACTATTCATGGTAGATACGAAAGAATAATTTGACATGTCACTCGGGCAGTGTTGCCACTTCTCTCGCTCTAACTCATTGAAAATAAGAAATAATATGATGTTATGTTTACTCTACAGATTAACCGTAGCCAGTCGCGAGTAAATCTAGTCGCGGAAGTGTCCTTTTGCGCAAAAGTTCATTCGCGCAAGTGTCCATTCGCGCAAGTGTCTCTGCGCGCATGTGTCTATGCGCGTAAGTGTCTATGGGCGCAAAAGTCCATTCGCGCAAAAATCTAATCGCCCAAAAGTCCATGCGCGCATATGTCTTTTCGCGCAAGTGGGTTTGCGGAAGTGTCCTTCGCGCATATGTCTTTCGCGCAAATGTCCCAGATCCATGGTATGATGGAGGTCAAAGTTACAACTTTTTTTGTTTTTTGTAAAACGGGTTTTGAATGTTATAACTTTAAATACCTCCATGATCCCTTTACAATGTATCTATCAGCACAATGTTTTGAGTACGTTACATTGAGTCCTACCGTAAACCGTGCTTTTTACACCAACATAAGAAGTCATTTCGCCGCAACAATTTTTGCGCAGTGGTACTTAGTTTGGTGTACAGAATGCTTGTTTTACGGCTTCGTGAAGGGTCCGTTTACACGAAGTACATTACAAAAGTTATAATGCCTCAGTGGTTACCCCACATACGATCGATTCTCTAGTTTATGTTAAGTAATGTTTACTCTGAGAGATTTCTCCGAGCTTCGGAGAGCACGTTAAGCCATCAATTCCAGCTGTCAAGAAAATATATATCATGTCTTCTTAGCGTGGAGCCTGATTTTTAATATCCAACTACGAACAGATGGTGGAAATGTGATAGTGGTTTTATGCTAAACTAGCTACCCGCCCCGGCTTTGCACGGGTACAATTTTCTGGTGCAGTAAATTAAAAAATGGGGATATCCGATGATAAAATGGGTATAGGGAAATTAGATTGTGTAATTCCAAAACACACTCTCCGAAATGTAACCGATAGGCTGGCAACTTTGCTGCGATGGCTTTGGAGCCTGGCTTTGACAAGGGAGTCGTTGCCAATGAGCCTCTTGGCACGTCGCTCAATAGCTTCCAACGCTCGCAGCTAGTACTTGGCTGATCCATCCCAAAGGTGAATCCCACGATCGAACTTGAACTTGATTGGAGTCGAAGCGTGACTATCCTTATAAAATTTCCACTGCTGGGACACTGAACTTCTGTAAAACGGAACCTCCACGTATGAGCCTACGTGGAGGTTCTATCTGAATGCGACACAATTTCAAGTTATAGAAGTTGTAGCCTAACCTACCAATCTCATATTTGGCTGCCCTGCTGCTCTCGCAAACGGGACTGCTGAGCTCGATCTTCAGCTGTATTTCTAGGGATTCAGGGATTACAGGTGTAATTTTCTTTTTTATTTAACCTTATACCTTTTTCTGCATTTTCCAGGTCGACCTCAGCGAGAAGCCCTCATTCTGGAAGGCTCTAAAGCCACCAGCCAAGGACAAATGCGGCGAGCTGCTAACATCGCTCTGCTATCATCCCAGCAACAGTGTGTTGACCCTGACGCTGCTGAAGGCAAGGAATCTGAAGGCTAAGGATATTAATGGGAAATCAGGTGTGTAATATTGTATTTTTTTTATACGTCCCATAGGAACTTCTCCTTTATCGTGGGTGCGTTTTTATCCTCACGCACGTTTTTTGCTCACGAACAGCCAGACCTGGAACAACTACGAGTACCTGTAGGCCTAAAGGATCTGGTGGCACGAACTCTAACCTACCGGAACACGCAGCGTTGTAAGGCTTCCCAAAATCGGACTCCTGACCTGTTCAAGGCCGTGGGAATCCTTTGAATGCGAGAAGTTTAGGGCTGGACGATCTGGCGACGGTTGGGGGAAGCCTATGTCTAGCAGTGGATAAGTTTTAGCTGATATGATCTTCTTCTTTGCCCTCGTCTCTTTCGAGTACGCGGGGTCGGCTTTCTTAATCTTTCGGTGCCATTCACTTCGCTGGTAAGCGTCGTCATCCGTAACACCAAGCTTAGAAATATTTTTTCCGTGCGGGGATCATATCCGCGACGCGCAATACAGCATCTATGTGCAATGTAGCAGATTGCTATCTATAATTATGCAGGAGCTTGTCTCTGAAGGGTCCATATTTCTACGCAAAGCACCCTTGCTGAATTGCAATAGATGAAGAGCATGGGTGTTAGTGTAATAGCAGACGGATAAGATACACGGCTCAGTCTCTGGAATAGCCAGGCATCATCGATGCCTCTGTCCGTACGCAGCGACAGCCCACCATTAGGAGGGCTGCTTGTTGGCCGAGAGCAAAGGGTTGGCGAACGATTGTTTGGAAAGACAATCCATATCTATACTCGGCCTTCAGGTGGTCGAAGCTGCGGCTAAAGCTAGTGATTTATAAAAAAGATTTCTTTATAGATTGAAAATATAATGTTTTAGGGATCATGTCATGTCATATCCAAGCAATTCCTGCCTTGTATTGTTATTCATTATTGCAAACAAAATTAAAAGATATACACACAAAATTACAATATACAGCTTATGTACAAGGGCGAGCTTAACCCAGAATTTAAATAGATATGTACCACAATATTTGCGGTAAATATCTCAATATCAATATCTATTTAGATCACATAGCCATATTTTTAAGATTCTGCTTATAACATTCAACCATCATTTTAAACACATAATAATAAGCATTGACTGCCTCGTTAGTCTAATGATCGCAAACGCGACTGCTGAACACGAGGTCCTGGGTTCGATTCCCAGGTCAGGCAAATTGATATTGGGTTTTTCCGTCAGGAATTTCTCACCAATAGGCAATAGACTCACTCCCTATTTCATGGGACTTAAACGTGGGTGTACTATTAGGTACACCTGTGCCTAACCCTTCAGGGATTACAGGCGTGATGTTATGTTATGTTAATAATAAGCAATACCACAGAAAAATCTCATAACACCGTCCTCCTTACCGCAAAATTCTGAAATTTAAACATGTTCCAAATTCAATTGAAAAAGCCACTCTTTATGAAGTTGACTAATTCGCGCCCTCCCTAGGACTGGCCATAAATCAAGATATGCATCTAAGGAGGCCCAATTAAGAAAAGGGAGGGGTCCACTTCCAACGGTAACTGGAGACTGGGAAATCTTGCTGAAGAGTTTTTTTTTTTGGCTTAATGATCGTTTGGAGTAGGGTTGTGCCGCATGTTTTTTTTTTTAGTTTGAATAAAGAAAACAATTTTTTCTTGTAGTGTTAAGAAAAAGAGTGGTTTGTTTATTTTTTTTAAATGCAACGTACTCTGTGGCCATAGCTCGACAGATAAAAGAGCTATTAATTAATTAATTAACAAAATTGTAACTAAAATAAAGAAAAGAAAGAAAGCAAACATATTTATTTGGATTTATTTATTTATTATTCCTTAACACACACATTTGTTTTTACAGGTAAGACCCAAGCTAACAAATGGCACAATGCAATGGCATTTGGCACATGGCACAAGTGCCACTACAAAAAAATAAAAAGAAATTTAAATCTGAACAGAAAAAAAAGAGATAATTGTGTGTGTCACGGCTACGCCAAATAGGCCCAGTTCAAACTGCCGAGCAGCTAGTGCCCGACGCTGGAATTATTGTATTTTTTGTTAAAAACCGTTCTTTCTTTTTATCGTGTGGTTAGTTCCTAACCTGGTGGCAGAGTTTTTATGCCGCCCATGGGCCTCTGACTTGGCTTAACATGCCGTCAAGAAATATCTCTCAGGCATGCTGGTTTCCTCACGATGTTTTCCCTCACCGAAGCAAGTGAGATTATACAATACGCACATGAATCAGAGGTGCGTGCCTTGGGTTCGAACTCGAGACCTAAGACTTGGCAGTCCGACGGTCACACCACTAGGCTATCACTGCTTATATATTATTAAAAACCGTTTGAATTTAGTTACATTGCCGTCGCGAGTTCGCGCTAGGCCAACTGATCATATTAGAATAATTGCAATACTGGTACAATGCTTAATTTGCTTATATGTTCAATAATTGTTGATTTTCTGCAAAGTTTGAACAGATTACAGTTGATTTAAAGTCTTATTCTGGAGTTGCGATATATAACCAAATTTTACCATCAGTATATTGATTATTTTATAAGAATAAATAAATCATCATCATCTGCCTAGCCTTTTCCCAACTATATTGGGGTCGGCTTCCAGTCTAACCGGATGCAACTGAATACCAGTATTTTACATGGAGCGACTGCCTATCTGACCTCCACAACCCAGTTAGTACTGGGTAATACGATACCCCTTGGTAAGACTGGTTGTCAGACTTTTTGGGCCACTGACTACCTAACGACTGTAAAAGATCTACAAATGACACCCGGGACCAACGGCTTAACGTGCTTTCCGAGGCACGGAGGAAACTCGGTATGTAATGGGTGGTCACCCATACACAGACCAACCTAGCCAAGCATAATAATAATAATTATAATGCTTTTTGGCGAAGTATTTGGTCGGTGCCCGTCGGCCACACTGAGGGTGATTGGATGCGTGTTGTTGAGCGAGCGTGTGACTCAATTCCGGAAATGGAGGCCATTTCTATTAGTCCACTGGACGTGGCCTGTGCAGTCCGTCCGTTACCTAACTGGAAATCTCCAGGGCCGGACGGACTGCACAATTTTTGGATTAAATGGCTACAAAGGTCACACGCTTGCTTAGCCTCACAATTCCAGTCATCCTTAGAGACTGGGTTGCTACCACCATTCTTTACAACAGGAGTTACCCACCTGCTCTACAAATCGGGTAGTACTGTGGAACCTAAAAACTATAGACCAATTACGTGTTTACCGACGGTCTATAAAGTTCTAACATCCATTCTGAGAGCAAAAATTGTTCGTCATATAGATAGCAATTCAATTATGTCTGTCTCTCAGAATGGATGTAGGAATGGGTCCCGCGGTACTAAGGAGCTGCTCCTTATAGACATGGCCATAAGCCAACAGGTTCGTCGATCCCGAAGGGATCTGTCGACGTGTTGGATAGATTATAAGAAGGCCTATGACTCGGTGCCACATACATGGCTCATGAGTGTGCTGGAATTGTACAAAATAGATGCAACTCTTCGCACCTTCTTGATGTCGTGTATGGGGCAGTGGAGGACGGTCCTTCTTTATCCAGGATGTCGGCAGGTTCTTGAGAACGATGAACCGATCAGGATTGAGCGAGGAATATTTCAGGGTGACAGTTTGAGTCCGCTTTGGTTTTGCTTGGCCTTGAATCCTCTGAGCACACTGCTGGAGGATTCTGGTCTAGGCTACCGGTTGAGGAGAGGTGGTCAGGTTATATCTCACATCCTTTACATGGATGATTTGAAAATATTTGCTGCCAGCAATTTGCAACTGATGGAGCTACTAAAAGTGACTGAAACTTTTAGTAGCGCCATCAGGATGGAATTTGGCTTGGACAAATGTGCAGTCATGCATGTAAAGCGAGAGGAGATTATGGAATCCGTGGGAACTCAACTCTCGGATTCCATATTCCTTAGATCCCTCTCATCAACCGAGACCTACAAATATTTGGGTATGTCGGAAGCATTAGGCATCAATGCTGCCGACATGAAACAATCATTAAAGGAGCGCTTCTTTGGCCGCCTGAATAAAGTGTTAAACAGTCTTTTATCAGGCGGAAACAAGGTGCGCGCCTTTAATGGTTGGGTCATGCCGGTATTGATGTATTCTTACGGCATACTCAAATGGACTGAGACGGAACTTGACGCCCTGGATAGGAAGGTCCGCACACTACTGACCGCAAATCGGATGCATCACCCAAGGTCATCGGTGATGAGACTGTATATCCCGCGGAAGTGCGGAGGTCGTGGATTCTTAAATGCTAAGACCTTGCACAACCGCAAGGTATGCAGTCTCAGGGAATACTTTCTCGAAACCGACGTGGGGATGCACCGAGATGTGGTCTCAGTGGACAAGGGCTTCACCCCGCTCTCCTTGGCTAACCAGAACTGGCGCAAACCTGTGGTATTGGATACTAATAACCGTAGGGAGGTATGGCAGAGCAAGGAGCTACACGGACGCTTTTTCCGGACCTTACATGGGCCTGATGTAGACTATTATAACTAGAAGACGGGATATTTACCATGTTTATTGTTTTCTTTGAGTTCCCGATATTTCGGCGCTGTTGCAAGCACCATGATCACGGATAAACTGAAGTTATTGCGGGTGGGTGTTTATGAGCAGACAAATCGGTCTACCCTCTTTCTTGTTCGTTTTTTGCACTCAGTACCGCTACCACTGTCAAGGGCTTGATTCAGAAAGCAGTACTCCTAGACACGGCACGCATAGTGAGGCGGTTCCTCTCTCTGGAGCCCTGACCACCGGCAACCTGGACCTTGTTCCTGATGCCGATGGGCCATCTATTTTTTATATTTTTAAATGTTTTGTTTACTTTTCTTTGTAAAAATATTTAAAAATGTATTAGATAAGAGAAAGAATGAATAAAGGAAATAATTATAAAAATAATAAATAAGGGACCAATTCTTTAACCTTAGTTGTTCACCCTTATAAACGCCTTATAAGTTCTCATAGCAAGGAATTGCAATGCCTTGGCAAAGTTTAATAGCAATGCATCGCAAACTGGCAAATGCAATTTGCCAACACTTAGGTCCCAGTAACCAGTAACTAACTATATACTAAAGGCTCAATCCATTCACTCATTAATTGGCATAACATCACGCCTGTAATCCCCGAAGCATTAAGCAGAGGTGTAACCTAACAGTACACCCACATTTCGCCAGTTATGTCTAAGTAATTGGGAGCGAGCCTATTGCCATCAACCGGGCACAAATCCATACTCCGTGGCTGCTACTGAGATATTCCTGATGGAAAAACCAATAACACTTTGCCCGACCCGGGAATCGAACCCAGGACCTCGCACTTGCGACTACTAGACCAACGAAGCAGTCTAACTAATTAATTAAACCACAATAAAATATTTTTAATCCTCTCGGAATTTCAACTTAACATCCAGATTCAAGAAGAATTTGTGCCAGAATTCCAACGTACTTAGACCACCCCTAACTTCAGGCGAATGAATTTTATCTTCGAAGAATTTTCATGAAGAAAATATCTAGTAGATTACCGTCAAGTTCATTAAGATTTTTATTATTAAAGGTACCTTTTATAGGCGTCATATTTTTAATATCAAGGTACTTGTAATTTTACGATGATTGCCAGATGTCTTTATTGGGAAAGTCGTCTCGTTATTTTTTGACTGTCTATGACTTTAGGCAGGTTTAAAGTTAAGACCTAAGGTCATATATTTGGCTGCCAAATGTATGATGTTCAAGATTCGTGGCTCGCCTCTTATATAGCGGATCCCGAGTAGACTCTTCAATTTTTTTTCTGTGCAAAGTGCTTATTATTTTGAACACGAAGTTACAAGCTTAGAAAACAAATGCTTTCTGAAATAAAAAATATCAAACTTTAACAAACTAACCTCAAATATTGTACTATTTTATTGCTTTTGACGTAATTTTGACAGCTAGTGTTGCTATTTTATGGAGTTTCGATAATGCATTTTGACTTTTTTAATTCAAAATCTGTGAAAGCCTAAAATTATTTTTTTATCCAGATGGTATTAACTAACTGTGAAACGAAACGCGAACTCATTTTGACAGCCTGTTTTGTGAAATTTTGTGTCATGTCATTCAATGTTTGTACTCGCGTTTGAGAGCATCTGCCGTCTCGTTTGAGAATAACTTTTAAATGCCCTGCCACCATGTCTTCATCCTCTGGATCAAGTCCGGTGCGGGCACCAAGTAGTGGAAGTGAAATGACGCGTGTTTTGGACTTTGTTGAGCCGCATGCTCCTTCTAAACTGAGGCGTGTTTTCTACACAATACACAAAGCTGTTTAATGTACAGGTCAAAATCTATTTTACTACAACCTGTCTCAAGTCTTGACCTAGTAAAAAGGCACTGAGAACTTAGGATGCAAGAGCGAGCGAAGCGAGCTCGGGAAAAATTTTAACAGGGGAAATAAAAGTTTAATTTATTATTTAATCGTAATTAAATAATAAATAAACTTTTATTTAAAAACCCCTTACCTTACCTCCCCGCGTTACCTTTTTTTCTTTTAATTTCTTTTTACTTTTTTTTTAATTTCTTTTTTTTAGTCCGTAGACTGGAAAATGTAACACTGTGAAACTGGTTATTTTTGTTACTTCGAAACACAATATTATAATATTTATAGAATTATGTTTTAAACCGTCTATTCTTAACCGACCAATCTTGTCAATTCCAGATCCCTACGTGAAAGTCTGGCTCCAGTTCGGAGACAAGCGTATAGAGAAACGTAAGACAGCGATCTTCAAGTGCACCCTGAACCCGGTGTTCAACGACTCTTTCTCATTCAACGTACCCTGGGAGAAGATTCGAGAGTGTTCCCTGGACGTCCAGGTCATGGACTTCGACAATATTGGCAGGAACGAGCTGATTGGCAGAATATTGTTGGCTGGTGAGTTTATTTTTTAAACACTAATTAAATGAAAGTAACAATATCAAAAACTTACTTCAATTTAGCGTACGAAACACTCAATTCAAGTAAGTTTCTTACATTGTGCTTCGATCAATGATAATTTATTTGCAAGAATAAATATATTCATTCTTCGATCAACAATACCACTAGAGTAATTTTTATTAGAAACAAAAGTACATCGCGAAATTGGCCACAATTGCAAACACTTATCCGTAAGTCATCGGAGAAAAGGTTAAAACAATAAATTTCAAATTAATTGTCTATGTCTATTAAATGAGGAGCATTTGTTTTATTTATCACCAATATGAGACAGTTACAAAGTTCAGTAGATGGGTAGTATCGGGGCATAAAACTACCACTATTTTTCCGAGGTCAGTCCAATCAGACGTCTCTTGGGTAACTCAGATTACGCATGTCACCGACGGGATTACTGATTGGCTCACGTTACCTGACTGTGTTTGCTTTATTGAATACCAATATCAAGGATTACAATCGTTTTTACACTCAACATTATGATGGACGGAGAGATGTATTGACAAAGAGCTGTAATAGAGTAAGATCCCAGCATTACCACAATGCATTTCTTGAAACAATTTCACAAAATATGTTTATAAAAAGCTCCCCTCTTTCAAAGTCATTTTAGCGCAAACGTCCTTGTAACACTATTTTATTGTGTTGTTGTTTTTATTCAAAAGTCAATTTCACCAATAAATAATCCGCCATCTTGCATTTTCCAGGGAAAAATGGTTCCGGAGCGACAGAAACGAAACACTGGCAGGACATGATCACGAAACCTCGGCAAACCATCGTCCAATGGCATCGTCTGAAGCCAGAGTGAACGGCTTTTAACAAAAAAATAATTTAAAAAAAAAATACAAAAAACGTCATAAGACTGAACGGTTAACAAAATTTAATGGCACACCAATCTCTCTGAGCTGTCCTTGTATTGGCGTTGTGCATATCTTTTTCTCTTTTCTTTTTTTAGAAAAAAAGAAGGTATCTTTTTTTTTGTCTGTGATGCGGCCAATACTAGGCGGATTTTTTTTAATTGTGAAAAGTCGGTAAAAACGTAAAGTACGTTTAAGATATGTTTTTTTACTTATTTGTATTTATTATAAACACAGCAAAATATAAATTGAGTTTTGCAAAGCACTTTAATTTTTTCCACTTTTTTCCTTCATCAAAGCACACGCTATTTCTCGAATCCTGTCTATCTTTAAAAGAAAAATATTAAAAATGATCTAAATTAAAAATCAAAATTGGTGATATTTCTAAAAAAAGAAAAATCAAAGTGTTGAACATTAACTTTTCCTAAAAATTAGGCGAACTTGAAATGCTGTTCATTTATTTCATTAATCATGAAGCAAAGTTAGACTTTCCCAAGTTTTTCTTTCTGAAATCTACTCAATTCCTTTTTCTGTTATCAAAAAATTTGCGTCTTTTTTATGAGCTTGTGTTTTGTTTGTGATAAAAATTGAAAAATTTAATTCTTTTTTCTTGCTTTTAAAATACAAGTTACTTCTATGACTCATTTTTTTTTAAATATTTTCATGACATTTTGATTTCCATGACACAGCATTTTAAGTTAGTCTTAGTCTTCATGCTATATTGACGTTTTACTTATTAAGAAATGGTTGGATGATGAATGTTAAGAATTTTAATAAAAAATATTGTTAGAATTATAAAACTAATTGTTAAAAAATGTAGTAATTATTACGAAAAGTCGGGTTCACATCGCACAAAGAAGAGTAGATTTTTCTTTTTAACGTTATTTCCTTTTTTTATGTTTTATAATATTATAAAACGTAAAATGCGATGTTTTATCATGTAAGAAAGAATTTGCTTTTGAATTGCTCAATTATCGAGTCAATAAAAAAAACTGTTTTTTTATTTAACATTTTGAATAATAATAATAAATTGTAATAAAATCATCAGAGTAAATATCAAACTGCCAAATTGTTACCTTTGAAAAAAAAACAATAAAATAACATCTAAAAACGAGATTTTTGAGAAAAAATGTGTCAAAAGTTTGCTTTTTGTATTGAAGATGCATTAAGTGAGTAAACACATTCTAAATTAATTGTTAAAAATTAAGGAAGAGCTGAAAGTGTATGAGGCTGGTCAATTTTAGGTGAGAATTTAAAAAGAGATGTAAAAAATGCCCAAAGTTGCAAGCCGTTCTTTGATAATCATCCAGCAACTTTTGGATATAGCTTTGTTTGATAGGTAGCAACGTTTTTTGTTAAATATATAAAAGTATATATATATTATATAAAAATAATAAAAATAGTATCGAAATGCTTGTTGTTACATGTTAAAGCTTACATTCCGTAAAAGTAGTTCGAATCGATGTTAAAACGTATTGCGAAATAAAAAAAAATAATCATCAGAATCCAAATATTGTATACATTTATAAAAGTTTTATAGAAATTAGCGTATTTATAGGTGTACCATGTAGCTTGTTGTTATAGATGTTAGACAGTTCAATGTTCATAATAATTAGTTGCGAAAAACAAAACAAATAACAATCTGTTGAAAAAAAAAATTTACTAATTTTTTCTTGAAAAAAAAAAAACTCAAACTGAGCTTCAAAAACCGATTTTAGTGTGAAAAAGTCAAGAAAACATAAATTTTAAGATGTATTTAAATAGTTTTAGAGATAAAAAGTTAAACCAAACGGTTAGAGACACCGATACTTAATTAACCGACTATATTAGTCGCTATTACTTGTAAATAGGCAGAATTGAATCAGTAAAAACTTGGTAAAAAATTCTGGTTCCTTATAAGTCACAGGAATTAGCCGTTTTAAAATCTTTCGACTAAGTATCGATGTAACTGGCCCTGCTTTGGAACTAGTCACATGATACAACACCAATCTTCAGTCTAAACTTCGCAAATCAATAAAATACCTACTAAAATGCGCCAGTAAAAATAATTCAATAGAAAAAAAAACTTTAAAATCTCTAAAAATCAGTCACTTCGTTGAAATTTTAGTAAAATAGCTGAGAACTATATTTTTTACTCTCGTGTTTATGCGAAGATAAATGTCTATTTTAATGGGGTAAGAAAACCTCGATAACGCTTCTTTAGTTATTTTTGCTATGCATTTTTATATATTGTGTTGATTTGTCTAAATGTACGCTAACGCTTTATTAGTTAGGTGACCACTAAATCCTTATTCTCGACTTAAAAGTTTTTTTTTTACTCAAAAGTGACCATAAATGGCATTTCGTACTAACCAATGCAGTTTCATTAGATCCCTTTTAAAAAAACGAACATTCGAAATTTAATTCTCGAAAATTAGGACAACGACTAATTTCAGCTGTTTTTAAAAACAAAAGCATATCCAGGTATTGGTAGGGAAGTAAAAATAAAAAAAAAAATATTGTAAGTATAAAAGAAAGGTCAAAATGAGAGGAACTATTCTAATAAATGTACATAAATAGGAAAAAATGTATTGATTGTCGTCATGCAAAGTTTGAGCTATTAACGAAACTTATTTCATTAAAATAAATGCATAAATAAAATTTTTAAAGAAATATTTTTGCATCTTCCGATTACTACCTCTTTTCTGCTTTATCAATATTTTCACTGTTGAGTAGCGAAACGTTTTTCAACTCTAATAATTACGAAAAAAATATTTTTTCATATATAAAATACTGCAGTTATATTTTTAAGGAATTATCCAGTAGTTTGACACTAAAACAAAAATTTCTTTATAGAAAAAATAAATTCAATATGGCGATCATATTCTAAATTTCTCGGTAAAATTCTAAAATATTTTCAGCTTTTAGTGTCAAACTACTCATTTATCCTGCCTATTTCTAAGCTTTTCGATTTCAAAATCATTGTGATGTACAATTATAACATATCAATCATTTTTTTTTATTTTCAAAGCCTTCAAGGAATATATATTTTGGTGAAATGTTCTAAAAAAACTATTTAGATTAACACTGCGCACATATAAATTATTTTTTATCTATGTACAGAAATCCTCAAAACTATAATAAACTCTTGTATAACTATGAGAATCACAAGTTAATTTTTTTTTTCTTATAAAAATTACACCTGTATCCTAAGTTAACGATTAATTACAGAATGTTGCAATTTGTGACGAATAATGACGATTTTTGTAATATTAGTTAAGTTTTGTAGAAATTACCACAAAATTGGTGGCGCACGCATTTATTTTTAATCATATAACATTAATATATTTGAATGTTATCGTGTAATCGCAAATAACATAGTAATGTGGCCGAGAAAATGAGTTACATTGCAAAATATGTAATATTCGCGCTTAAATGTCATCTGCCATTTTAAAAATTGTCGTGACGCTTCGGTTTTTGTTCGGTAAAGTTCGGCTCAAACGGTGTAACTTATAATCGCGGTCTATGTCTATTTTGTGCAATATAAATGTTATAAAATTAGGAAAAATGTGATTTTAAAAATATAGTTGATTATATTTTATCGTATAGTTAAAAAAATAATAACGTTTTAAAATATATGTAATATCATGGTAATGTTAAGGAATCAGTGTTTAGATTAGATGAAGAAGTTAAAAAAATGTATTTATAGACTGTTACGTTTAAAAAATAAGGATGTATTCGCTTCGAGAACAATTTTTTTTTATTGTAACGCATAGTTGTCATTGTTGTAATTATTTTTTGTCTTTTTTATGTTTTTTCATGATTAATTAAGGTTTTTAGGTGTACGGTTCATTAAATTTATTATATTATACACGTATTATAAAGTGTTGACAATCATTAATGTATTGTGTATTTATTAATTGTAATTAAATTCATTATTCCCGAATAAAATATTGAGTTAATTACGGGTGATATTCATTTATCCCTGACCTGGAAAATGCATGGGTACGTCCCGATTGGTAACTTTGCCAACTTAACAAAATACCATCACAAAAGTCCCGTTTCGTAACTATTTTGATCTTCATACATGGAGTCTCGTTTCGTCAACTTTTGAGTATGCGTATATTCATTCCTGTTTGGTAAACTTTTTGTTCGGTAAGTACAGTTAGGACTCAGGAGAACTACTAAAAAAAAACACAATTACTAAAAAAAAAAGCGACACCGACATCTCCTTGATTCTGTTCTCCTAGTACTTTCTGTTATTGAGTTCGCTCGTAACAAACCTTATTTATTTATTTATTTATGTACACACAAAATACTTAACAAGACATTACATTAAGATAGAAGAGCACAAAGGTACTGCTTATTTCATACGAAATCTCTTCCAGCAGACCAAAAAAGAGACAGAAAAGTGTGTCAGAAGTGTGTTTGTGTGTGTGTGTGTGTGAAGTGTGTCTTAGTGTGTCAGAGAGACAAAAAATAGCAACATCAACAAGAGGTTTCTTTGTAACTTTGGGAGCTGACTGTACCGTAGAAAAACCAGTTGAAATTGATGGTTGACGAAACGGGAATCAATGTATGAAGATTAAAATAGTTACGAAAGGGGCCTTTTTTCAATTGATTAGCACGTCTTTTGTTTAGCGAAACAGGAAAGTTACCAAATGGGATGTACCCGAAAGGCAGCCACAATGAAATCAGCCAGAAGACGGTTGCGAACAGAATTTCATCCCCTCTGATTCAAAAAGTAATTGAATTTACCTCATTTTATGGATTGTGATTAAATTTTTCTCATTTTATGAATCGTGTATTATCTTTAAAGAATATTTTATATAGGACTCATTAAAGCGGTCGATCTATAGATGAAAATATTCTGTCTACTCTGAAGCGGAACACGTTCCTCTGCAGATGTCTACAGCTGCAGTGGAAGAAGAGGTGGACACTGAATTGCCCGAGATTACAGAGTTCATTTCAGCGGAGTTATGTCTTCGGGCAAAGAATACTGCTCCAGGACCAGCCGGCATACCTTTACGGGTCTATTGCTCTACTAGTTCTAGTTATAGCATAAAGTATATTTTATTTACAGTCCAGACGTACTGCAGGTTATCACCCATACCTTGTCGATGTTCCACATATTCGCACGAAGCGCTTTGCTGCATCATTTATTATGCGCACAGCCAAGGAGTGGAATTCCCTGCCTGCGTCGGTGTTCCCAAGTTCATATGACCCCTACCTATTTAAGTCGCGGGTTAATAGGCTTCTTTTGGGTTAGCTCGTTCCATCGTTGACCTCATCTCTGTCCTCTGGACTAGATTGAGGTCAAGAATTTTTTTTTTTTTGTAATGCATGGGCGGGCACGCATTACAAAAAAAAAAATTTCAATCCCAACTTTGACAACAGCGTTTACAGTATACTCAGACGAAAGGGTGGGTGTAGGGAAAAAATAAAAACCAAAATATAGAAATTTTGTATTTTTTATTGAATAGCTTTTCTATTTATATTTATGTTATCAATATCACAAAACATTATAATTAGGTAGGTATTCAAGTAAAAAAGCCGATAACTTCTAAAAATAAAACACCGTGTTGGAAAAATTTAATAAAAACATTTATTTTTAAAGAAAACTTAATTTTGTAGCGTTAAAACGCCAAATTCCGAAGAAAAACCTCTTTTTTGTATTTTTTCTAAATTTTTCCAACAGCGCGAAATCACAAGCAGCGTTTCAAAAATTTTGTGTCAACATACGCTTTCTATTGTCACTCGATGACTAAACAAACTGTTATCAGATCCATTTGTAAAGTTAATAAAGGGCAGGAAATGGAAATCTACTTTTTGAACTCTTTTGTGACTCGGTCACCGAAAAACGTGCTTACAAACCACGAAAATATGTTCCGCATGACTGATTTACTAAAAAACTGATAAAAAATCAATGATCATTTACTAAGATTTTTACAGAGAAGGCAAGAAAAAATTGGATTTCACAAAAAAAAAAAATTATATAAAAGTTTTCGTGGTCTAAACTTATCCCAGTCAAACAGAACAGTTACAAAAAATTTGGTATATTTAAGGAATATTTTGAGACCAATTACATACGTTTTATCGATAAAACGTATCCGGGGCATTTTACTTTCCCATCACTATAAAAATAACCAGCAAATGAGATTCCAGCATTTGAATTTATCGCGTGGTATTCGACCAATCACATTGCGTTGTTTTGAAGGACGCTAGTGTTGTACTTAGATGTAAAATGCCCTGTCTTCTGGTAACTTCTTAAGACTTCTTTGCTTCTTCTTCCTTCTTCTCCTCTTCTGGGGCGGGAGTGGGGAGCTCAGGGTACTCCAGTTTCACTCCTTCTTCGCAAGTGAAGATCGGACAGCAGCCGGGGAAAGGCGCAGTCTTGTTGGTCTTGTCTGAAATGGAGAATTTGATATTATTTTAATTATGTTCCTTTTTGTATATTTTAGTACACAATATCGCGCTTGTAATCGCGTCGTTAAGCAGTTGGTCCCGGGTGTCATTTGTAGATCGTTGACAGTCGTTAGGTAGTCAGTGGCCCAAGAAATCTAACAACCAGTCTTACCAAGGGGTATCGTATTACCTAGTACTAACTGGGTTGTGGAGGTCAGATAGGCAGTCGCTCCATGTAAAATACTGGTATTCAGCTGCATCCGGTTAGACTGGAAGCCGACCCCAATATAGTTGGGAAAAGGCTAGGCAGATGATGATGATCACGCTCGTAATCCCAGAAGGGTAAGGCAGAGGTTATACCTACATTTTCCAATTACAATTAAGTCCTATTTATTAATAAAAAGACGCAGCTACAACCTGCTTAATGGCATTCTTCGTTAAGTCATCGACACGAGAATAAAAACTCACAAGTTCCTCCAACCCAAAGGGGTTATAAGGGGTCTATAACCACTGATACTGTTAGCCTGCGTCATCCCACTGCTGAGCAAAGGCCTCTCCCAATGACTTCCAGTTGTTTCGATCCAGGGCTAATGTGAACGACTGGTCGTTGGTTTTGTCCAGCTCGTCCCTCCATCTTCTTCGAGGTCTGCCGCGACGCCTTCTGGCTGTGTTAGGGCTCCAGAAAGTGGTAATTTTGGGCCCACAGCTCGCCGGGCATGCGGCAGACGTGGCTAGTCCAGTCCTTCTTCAGCTTAGCGACTTTTTGAGCAACGTCAGTCATTTGTGTTTACGACTAATCCCTTTAATTTTTATTTCCTTTTTTCACTTACCAGTGTCCAGTTTGCACTTAGGTTTGGCCAGCGGCAGAGGGCCGCAGTCCTCAACCAGCTCCAGAAGCCTGGGGGGCTGGTCTTCACTGACGACGCAGGTGCTGCGGCCGCAGAAGGGGGCTAAGTCCCAGGTGTTGCCAGGCTCCACAGTCGCGCAACGGGTCGATGCGAAGCACATTCCGGGGAAGTCTAGAAAGATAAAAGAGTTTTTTTGAGTAATTTGGCGGGGAAAGGTCGAAAAGTGGAATTTTTGGTCGAAACGTGAAATTTTTAGGTCGAAAAGTAGATTTTTTGGTGGAAATGTGAAATTTTTTTGGTCGGAATATATGATTTTTATTGAAGAATGTAATTTTTGGATTGCTCTAGAAGTTAATCTCATTTTGTGTTCGAAATCGTTAACCACGATTTGTTTAAATTAAAAGTAAGTTTAAAAGAGTTTTTACAGCTTCGTATTTGAATCAGAAACAAAAAAAAATACACAATAATTATTTTATTTCCTATCAACTCAATGTATGTCATTAATACGCATCCCAAAATGATTGTTGTTAAGGGATAGCCATTTATCTATCCTTTAAAAATAATCGTAGAATTATGTAACGCAAAGAATAAGTAATTACTTCCAAAAAAAAATTTGGTTCTAAGAACACGCTTATGTAATCGGTAAATATTTATTTATTTATTTATTTATTAAAACTTTATGCACAAGTAAAAAAACTGTACAAAGGCGGACTTAATGCCATAGGCATTTTCTACCAGTCTACCTTAGGGTGATGCAGAGACAATATACAGTAGGTGCAATAACAGAAAAAAAGACTAGAAAATATTTATAACTAAAATATATAAGAATAAATACTTATATACATACATATATTAAACTTTATAAAGTTAAGAGAGATAAACAAGAAAAACTATAACAACTTAGTTCAGAGACGAATCTGCTAACTTCTTGTGTATATATTCCCGAGCTTTCACTTTCGCCTTCTTCTTTAAATATACCTATAATTACACTAATCAAATATCGACATAAGTCTGACGCCATCTTTGAACATACAAAACAAATATTTGGTCGCGAACTATGTACCATATAGTAAGAGGCTACTTTCTAACATTTGAACTTAGAGAGCCGATTTCTAATACTGAGTGTTTTATATCTACTAATTAGCAATTAGTTTGTAAATCTGTATGTTTAGGATTTATTGGCAGTAAATTACAAACCAAGAACTATGGAGCGGTAAAAGTTTCAATTATATAAAAGTAAATAAAATTGAAAAGGGTTTGGCGGACGTGTACATAATAGTACACCCACAAGTCCCATGTAATAGGGGGCAAGCCTATTGCCATCAACCGGACACAAATCCAGACTCCGTGGCTGCTATTGAGAAATTCCTGATGGAAAAACCCAATAGCAATTTGTCCGACCTGGGAATCGAACCCAGCACCTTATGCTCAGCAGTGGCGCTTGCGATCACTAGACCAACGAGGCAGCAACCCAATTAACCAAACCAAATAGGCACCCCCAAATCACCCCCCGCCCGGGGGGGCTCCTATATCTATTTAGATGCTCAAAAACAACAGGCATTGTTCTTTTAAAATCATTGACAAAAATTCACTTCGCTATTTCAATGTTGTTCACACAAAAAAAAACAAAAATGCGAAAAACGCAATTCATTTATTTTTTTTACAAATCACACTTGTATGGAACATTCACAAGCGCTCGTCATATTAATGGAAACAACGAACAATTGGGCATTTTACGTACAAATTTCGAGGTATGTAGAACAGGGTTATTGCGTGAGAATGTACTCGTATGTCTTTGTATTGTTGTATGTACAATGTGTTGTGAAAGGCTTTGGAAACTATTGTTGATAGTATCCTGGGGGCCTAAACAAAGTGGCATTCGACACAAAGATGACGGAAAAGTCAAAATGACGTGTTGGATTGACTTTAGCTATCGAAAAGGATAGTCGTAAGCTATCGAAAAGGATTGACGTAAGCTATCGAAAAGGATTGACGTAAGCTATCGAAAAGGATTGACGTAAGCTATCGAAAAGGATTGACGTAAGCTATCGAAAAGGATTGACGTAAGCTATCGAAAAGGATTGACGTAAGCTATCGAAAAGGATTGACTTAAGCCACCGAAAACTTTACGTGAATTCTGTTGAAAGTTGTATGAAAACGAAACTTTTTAATCGATATCGATTGCCCTCAAATAGAAATGATTGAAACTAGCGCGTATAAAGCGTCAGGATGACGTTTTATTGAAAAAAATGCTTTCAAAATACACACCACAGACACACGCACACAGACATAGACATAGTTAATTTTATAGCGGTTGTCGTAGTATTTTTTTTTTACCTATATTGTCTCGCTGCTGAGCAAATGTCTCCTCGATAACATTCCACTCTTCTCTCTGTTCGGTTTACTCTTATTAACAATACAAAACACCACAATGACGACCAATAAAAATGTCTACGCATTGCACAGGACGAAAATCCTAAAAATAGACAAAAGACAGTCTAGGTCATTCTAGATCTAAAAGAATGCTCTAAATTCTGTCCGTTTCCTTATTAAAAGTGAATGGTGTTTTGTCTCTGGTTTTCGTGCAAATCTTTGTCATTTTGGCGTTGAGTCATAATCAGTTAATGGGTTGAATTCGGTCCTTCTGGGTAGTGGTTTAGGAAACAGGATTCTTCGTCACGAGACTTGAGTTATGAGATAGTTCTCCAGGCACATGACTAATATGACATTGGCTAAACGGAATATTGTGGTTTTGATTTTAAATTCTTCTACTGTCATTTTTAGAATTCTACTAAGCTTGGGATAATTTATGTAATACTAGTTTATGCCCGCGGCTTCGCCCGTGTCGATATCAGTAATTATCCCAAGGGATCGTATACCGGGATAAAAAGTATCCTATGTGTTAATCCAGGTTACAACCCATCTGTGTACCAAATTTCATTTAAATCTGTTCAGTAGTTTTTGCTTGAAAGAGCAACAAATATCCTACCACCTATTCTCACAAACTTTCTCATTTATAATATTAGTAGGATAGGATGAAGGAAATGAGATGAGGAAATGATACCGTGACGGTATACAAGGAAGAATGGAAGAAAAAAACGAATTACGCTGACCATAAGTGACTTAAGACAATAGCAGGAAGATGAACTATCGTTAGGTCCTATATCAAGCATTATGATCTGACAAATCTTCAATTAGCTTTCCGTTTTTTTGTGTTAATTGACATTTCTTGTCCAACTTACCGTTATGAAAAAAAAAATACCTTGTATACAGTCACTGGTAATTTTTACCCAAGATAAGGTCCAAATGTTGGTGTTACTTAAAGTGCTGCTTACATCAACAAATGATTAACCATAGATCTAAGAGTAAGCTTACATTTAGTGCAGCCGGAATCCACTAAGACATTACGAAAGTGAAAGTACCTCATACATCTAGATTGAGCTATGTGGGGCGAAGTAGGGTTACCACACTAGTGCCAGACTTACTGCAATGCATAATTGCTTAACCATAATTAATTACAGTAACTAGACGACATTGATTTCAACACCACAGGATACAATTGTACTATTCTGTAAAGTTGACTTGGAACCTCACTAAAGTGAGCGCACACAATTCGAAAGCGAACTCATTTGTTTTTAAAAGTAAATCATCGCGGATTCACAACGAGACAGCGTTCGAATTTCGAAACACAACTCAAAGAGATGGATGGATTGTGTGAGAAATGATATGAAAGAAAAAGGAGTAAATGGTAGAGAGATGGCTGACAGAGGAGAATGCAAAATCAAATACTCAAATACTCAAATTTTTATTGCATTCCATAAGTATTACATAGATGGTGTAACAAGGTAAAAGATCATTATGGACCCTGTCGGGCACAGCAACATTAAGAGAGAGGAAGAGGGATAAGCAGCAATTCAATAATATCATATAAATTGTTAGAAATTATAAATTTAATTGGTTGTATAATTATGAATATATACATAATACATTGTTAGGTTTGTTCATATAGGTAGTATATTAGTTATTTTTAGGAGCTCGTGGCTAAATAATAACAGCCGCTCGGATCGATCTTTAGGTTAAGCCGCGCTTGCCTAGGTTGGTCTGTGGATGGGTGACCACCCATTACATACCGAGTTTCCTCCGTGCCTCGGAAAGCACGTTAAGCCGTTGGTCCCGGGTGTCATTTGTAGATCTTTGACAGTCGATAGGTAGTCAGTGGCCCAAAAAGTCTGACAACCAGTCTTTCCAAGGGGTATCGTATTACCCAGTACTAACTGGGTTGTGGAGGTCAGATAGGCAGTCGCTCCATGTAAAATACTGGTATTCAGCTGCATCCGGTTAGACTGGAAGCCGACCCCAACATAGTTGGGAAAAGGCTAGGCAGATGATGATATTAGTTATTTTTAATAATGTATTACATAACAATAATGTAGGTAATTATCAAGTGCTGCGTCGACCCCAAGTAACATGGGACGAGAACAGGAAGATGTTGTTGACCAATATTTAGAAAGAATGAGATTTATTCTTTCTTTATCGTGTGGTTAGTGCCTAACCTGGTGTCAGAGTTTTTATGCCGCCCATGGGCCTCTGACTTGGCTTTACATACCGTCGAGAAATATCTCTCAGGCACGCTGGTTTGCTCGCGATGTTTTCCTTTACCGAAGCTAGTGATAATTGTACAATACTCACATGAATCCGAATGAAATCGAAATTGAAAGAGAAAGATCAATACATCTGATCTTCAGAGGGACAGAAATCTTGCAAGTTCATCTTTCAACAATAATTCCACATTATTTTTACATTCTAGTCACACGTCCCAACCATACCTGAAGACACGTGACATTTCTCTTACTCAGAGACGTGACAACCTTGCGTGTATCCGTAATGTACCAGTTAATCCACCAATGGATTGAACTTTTGCAATCGTTGTGTAAGCATTAAGCCGACTCGTGATACATTTTTAATATCCTTTTTCGAAGACTATTGCAATGTGCATTACGGTATTATGTCAGACTGACAGCTGGTCTTTTGAGTGCGATTTTTTTAGACAGATTTTTAGAAACGTGGTTGTAAGACCCTTTTGATTTTACATATAGCCTTTTTGCTGAAATGCTGGTTAACAACCAGTGTGACCAAGGGAAAGCACGTTAAGCCGTTGGTTCCGGCTGTCATTTGAAGATCTTTGACAGTCGTTACAGGTAGTTAGTGTCCCGAAAGTCTGTCAAACAGTCTTAACAAGGCGTATTGCATTACCCAGTACTAACTGGGTTGTGGAGTTCAGATAGGCAGTCGCTTCATGTAAAATACTGGTGTTAGTTAAAATGGAAGCCGACCCCAACATAGTTAGGAAAAGGCTAATTAGATGATGATGAATGATGGTTATGGCTAGCAAACAAAAACGCAGTTTAACTACATTGAAACCTTTGGGAATTAGTCCTCTCATTATATTCATATAGTAGCTTTATATAAAACATGAATGAAAAATCATAAATTGCCTGCCGTCAGAACCGCAAGTTAACCGCAATTGTAGCCGCAGCATTTAACTTTAAACTTCGTCACTTAATTATTTAACTAGTTACTGGAATGAACGCAAGATCTCAGACAATTGAACACTGCCTTTTAATACGCCATTGAAACTTGGAACTAGTGATCAGAAAAGAATAATTGAGTAATTTCCTCATTGGTCTAGTGGATGCAAGCGCGACTGCTAAACACGAGGTCCTGAGTTCGATTCACGGGTCAGGTAAAATATAATTGGGGTTTTCCATCAGGAATTTCTCAGTAGCAGCCACGGAGTCTGGATGGCAATAAGCTCACCCCCTAGTACACGGAACTTAAACATCACTGGCAAAATTTGGGTGTACTATTAGGTACATCGCTGCCTAACTCTTCGGGGATTACAGGCGTGATGGTATGTAGCCACGGAGTCCAGCTTTGTCTCGCTAATAGGCTCACCCCCTATGACATGGGACTTAGGCATAACTGGTGAAATGTGAGATTTTGTAGTTATATTATGTAAAAATCTCAAGTTCATTAAGAAATCGATTCCCGCTGAAATAACTACTTTCAGGATTTCCGCTTACTACCTACAAGTTACATAAAGGTTATTTCCTTAATTCTCAATAGGTTACTGGTAACTGTGGTTTAACAAGACATTAACAGTGAAAGGTACACGGAAGGTTTAGTCGTGACAGTAACTGCTAAATGTCATTGAAGATCGGATTTCCTAGAACTTTCTCTTCAAGACCTAGGTTTTGCAGCTGTTCAGGCGAAACGTGTACATGATCGTGGTAAGCAGGTTTTGGTGGCATCTGGGTAAAATATAAGATCAGTCTAAAAAGAAAAAACTATAGTGCTATTCTGTAAAGTTCACTCGGAATCTCACTCAAGCGAGCGCACACAATTCGAAAGCAAACTCATTTGTTTTTAAAGGAAATCGTCGCGGCATCGCACCGTTCGAATTACAAAGTGATGTTGACAGAACAACCCTACACATAAACTTGAAGAACGTAACAATAAAAAAGAATTCTTTTTTTCTGTTTATACGGAACTCATTCTATTTTTAAACCTGACAGCTGCAGTGCTATTCTCTAAAAGACAATTTCATGGCTGTAAGCTGCGACGAGCTCGTCGACGAGACAGCCTTGAGATCGATCGAGCGTATAGCGCTGATTTAAACTGTATTCACTAGCGTGGTTGTGCTCGTCGACGAACTGTAGGCTGTGTCCTCCCGTCGCTGTTTCGTAGACGAATTTAGGGCTTGGAACAAATTCTTTAATCATAATCGATCAATCTCGACTGAGAGTTTTAAGGGTTTAAAATATATATTTAAGGTCTATCTTTAAGTATTTTAAGGAATAGAGCAAACCTATAAACATATTTCATAATTTTATGAGTTTATTCCATATTTCTTATTACATTTTAAGGCTGAATGACGATTCCTTTGCCTATTTTGATAACGCGACTCGGCCGCGCGGCGCCCAATACAAAAAACGTCAAACAAGCGACGCTATCAAAACCACTTGAGTTTATATTTTAAATCTTTTATGTGCTTTTTAAATTTATTTGTAACAGCGACTGCTTTGAACAAAGGTTTCTGTGACTAAGAGGATAAATGTACCTACTATGTGAGTATTATATTGTTACTGTTAATACATGTCACATTAATGTAATAATTGTATTACATTAATTTGACAAGGGTGTAGGAATGCAGGGGTGAATGGGGATGAAACTTTAAAGTGGATTTTGACAAGTAAATAATATAGTTAGTTTGTTGTGTTTTAAGCATGCCAAGAAGTACGATTCCATCCCGTGCGCAAGTAGAGATGTTAATAGAGAGTTTGGAAGAGCGGCGTTGGCTTGCCACAGGGCACCCTCGGACATCTCATGCCCGAGACCGCACACAAGCGGCATGGCAAGAAGTATCTGTCAAGCTAAACAGTGATGGAAGTGGCTGCATTAAAAGTTGGAAGCAGTGGTCAAAGGTTTGTTAACAAGTAACCTAGGTATTGCATTACTGGGGTGCTTCGTCATTTTGCATGCATACCTTAACTACTTAATTCTTAAGAAAAAAGTTAAATATCCAGTTCTTACCTATGTACATTGGGTCTAATTAATAACCTAGGATATAATATTATTGATACTTATGTGAAATCTTGATATTTAAACATTGGATATAATTTTTTAGTATTGGAAGGATAAGAAGTCAGCGGTTAGAAAAAAAGCTAGTTCAATACGAATGGCTAGGCAACGAACAGGTGGTGGTGAACTGGAGGAAGGATTTCTGTCTGTAATTGAAGAAAGAATAGTTGCTATAATGGGTGGTGAAAGCTTTGTTACTGGTGACAGGGAGCTAGAAATTGACCTTCATGTACCTATTTGTTTTTTTTTTAGTTACGTTTATGCTTGTTTTAATTTTATGAAAACTTTTTAAAGTAAAATATATACTTAGTAAGATATTTCCTGAAACATCAATGTAATGTTCCAAAATTTTATTTTTAGCCTGCTAATGAACCTGAACCAAATTTTTACTTTACTCCTGACGTGCCAAATGCTGAGGTATCAGATGAAGTGCTCTTGGTATGTTTATTGAAATATTATTCAACACATGTAACAATCCTTCTTGACTTCCCAAAAAATTGTTAAGTCTACATTTGTTTGCAGAGTATACAAGACGTTACAGAGGAGGCAAATGCAACTCCAGTGTCAGAGAGCATACTTCAGGTAGGTATTACTAGTTTTAAACTACTTACACCATTTATGAAAATTGTATACAGTCAAGTTATAATTTACAAATTTAATTTTGTAGAGTAATGTGCAAATACTCCCTGAAGAACACACTACTGCAAGCATACTGCGCCAGACTGAACAGTCCACACCTTCCATACCAGTAAGTTATTTCTAATAAAATATAATATTGTGATGTTACATTTTAAATAAATGTGATGATGCTGATTAAAATATATTTGCAGGATGTACAACCAGGCCCATCTTGGCAAATGGAAAACCAGCCTAATATGGAACATATGGTGAGATTTTAAATTAAAGTCTTACAATTTTTTTAATGGACATCTGCATAACTTTTTGTATTGCTTTAGGCTAGATCCCCACCTGACCACCAGACCGCCAGACCTGCCGTGCCTCATAGGAGTAATGCCCCAATTGCCTCTTCATGTAAGGTTAACTTAGTTACAATTTTAATTTGGTTAATTATTGGTTTAGTGTAAAACCCACTACATTGTAGAGTGGTCTCATTTTTGATTCCCAAGTTGGGTTAAATTGTTGGGATTTTCTGTAGGTTAGATAATTTTTCAACTCTTACTCATACTTACAACTTATTCAATCAACATGCTATATTATAAGCACTTATACTACATTGTAAAATCTTTTCCTTCAGAGAGTGTTGTGTTGCTGTTATACCTACATAATAATGAACTTTACATTTGTTTTGCCTCTAGTTATTAGTAATTTGTAAAATTTTTTATGTTCGTAGCACCTCGTAGGCGTCCAATGGTACGACGCCGTCTGATCCAGCGCTCACCACCTTCTCAAAGGCAGTCACAAATGGCGAGCTTGACTGAACGGTTTGTCGCCCTTGAAGAGAGACGTTTGGAAAATGAAAGGCTTCTCATCGACAATCAGCAGAGGATGTTAGAGACTTTTAATAACATAAGTGAGGCATGGTCAAGGCAGACCCAGGCATTGCAGGATTTGTGTGCATCCATGAGACGAGGGAGTTAAATTTAGTCAACCACTTATAGGATTTTAGTCCACTTTTAGATATTAAGTAAATGATAGATGTTATGATAATATAAATACACATAGTAAATGAAATTGTGATACCTAAACTTAAGTTAGCTAAAACAAGCAGGAAATTTCTTATAAATAGTATCTGCTTCTATAACAAGTTGGTTACAGAACTTGGCTTTTGGACAGGATATGAAAATTCAGACTTGTTAGGATGTTATGGTAATCATGTCATTTGATTTAAATATGTAAGTTTTTATTATTTTATGTTTTGTTCACAACATCAACATTGTAAGCTTAATAGACTATAGATTAGATTGTAGATGTATTTTGTTTAGTACTTGGTTGGTTGTTGATGACACTCCCGCACCTATTATCAATGTAATTGGAAAACTTTGTAAAAGCCAATTATTCTTAAAAAAGTAACCAACCAAATAATAGGAAACAACCAATGAGAATCATGTACCTAGCTTCTGACGTTTCATATGTGCTTATGTAGGTGTATGTAAAATAATATATTTTGATTTTGTTTTTTTTTTAAACGTTTTTTGTGGTAAATAAAATAAGACATATTATTAAGTAGTATTTAATTACTCATGCACTATACTGTATGAACATTTAAAAATTTTGCAGAAAAAAGCCTATAAATATGTATTTAAAGCCTAATAAAATATTACATAATATACCTACCAATCTATTATTATTTGACACCTTAAGTATACGACATAATTGTATTTATTTATTATAAGATACCAATATTGATTAATCTACATGCTTATATTATTAAATATCTAGGTATCTACAAAATATTCACAACTAATTTAATTACAAAAAAAAAAACTTATTGAGTGTACCATGATTAACTAATCAATTATGGTGAGTATATCCTATCTAAACATGTTTTCAACATCTGAAAAAAAAAGGAAAGCATATCTGAAATCTTAAATATTACGTGCTCGCCATAATTGATTAACTAAATCTCGCCTACATAATTGCCCACTGACTAAGTCATCATGTGTTTGGGCTGGTTGTGTCAGGATTCCAAGTAACCTAGATTCTTCATCTAAGTCATATTCGTCCAACTTAGGCGCTGGTAGCCCAGCACGATTACACATGTTGTGTAAAACACAGCAAGCTATCACTATTTTTCCCACTGTTATAGGGTCGTAGTGCAATACTCTGTGAACTAATAAGCATCTAAACCGGCCTTTTAGTAGTCCGATAGTCCTTTCCACGCTGTTCCGTGCACTACTGTGCAAATTGTTGTAATGACTCTCCGGAGTCCCAGTTTCTGGATTACTATGGGGAACCATTAAATAAGGCCTTTGAGGATATCCTGAGTCACCTGAAATTAATAAATGGAATTAAATGCAATATTGACTTGTGTGTAAGTTATCATGGTATTTTAAATAATAACTTACCAAGCAAGTACACAATTTCTCCATTATTATTTAAGTTTTCCAAATGCTCCTTAACTCTAGTGTTTGAAAAAACAAAACTATCGTGTGTTGCACCCCCAAAAGTCACATCCACATGTAAGATATTCAAATCAGCATCATTGATCTGAAATAAGTATAATAATTATAATATACAGGATTCCTTATAATTCTAATTATATTAATTAAAAACCAGTTCACCTACAATTAAAACATTCCTGGCATGATAACCTTTTCGGCAATAATATCTCTCCTCATGTTCCTTAGGACGTATCATTGAAATCAGGGTGCCATCAACGCAACCTAGCACCCCAGGAATTTTGAATTTCTCATAAAACCTGTAATCAGCATTCAAATTTCAAACGCTTTTGTTTTAACAAGACTCTAGATAGAGACTAATATGAAAATGTTGGTACTTTTAATACTCGCCTTGACTTGAGCACTTGTCGATGATTCTGGTTTTGCGGAAATCTAATATATTTACTAATGACGTTTTTGTTATTTAGAGCATTAACAACTTCGTGGATTGCCCTAGAGGCAGAAGACTGTGATATATATGTGTCCACATTCTTGCCGATGATTTTCTGGTAACTTCCATTTGCCAAAAATGATAGAGTGCATAATATCTGAAACATCAGGAAATCAATAGGTGTTGGTGTGGTCCCATCATAACTTATAAACAAACTGTAAACAAACCTTTAGCCTCTTGGTTAAACCACTGGAACGAACTCGTGGACGCATATACGGAGTTAAATCACTTTCTAATATATTAATTAAATCCTCTGAAAGCCTGTAAATATGGATAAAATCTGTATCACGGGATATTGTTTTAAACTTTCTTATTTGTTTCGCCTGTTGATCTTTCTTCAAATCATCACTTTTCTTAGCTTGTTCTAATAAATGTAGCTTTATAAGTAATCGAGCTGCCATTTTTTCAAATAATATGTAGTTAAAAGAATCGAAATATAAATTTTATTTTAAGTACTATCTAATATTTTTGTCAAGAGTACGCGCGATTATTGTAGCTTTTGGATTTGACAGTTGTAAGCGAGGCTGCGGGCGAGGTCGTAAGCGAATTTGTAGCTGTTTTTTCTTAGTGAATACCAAAATGTATGAAGAACTGTCAATTTGCCCTCCGTACTACTCCGTAGGTTAGTTTTAACTCACGGCCGTCACAGCCTTGAGCGCTAGTGTAGCTTTACTCAGCTTAGTGAATACCAAACTAAGTTTCACCGCTGCGGCAGCGCTGCACAACAAGGCTGTATCCTTAGAGAATAGCATTGCTGGTCGACATCTGTCACCACACACTACTGAATAAAAAAAAAAACAAAATGTCAATTGAAATGTCATTTCCTTTGTTACTTAACCCTCTTTACCCGTGGCCTTGCTCGAATTGAATTAAGTAGCAAAAAGTGCAAGTTGCATTCATGTCGATAAAATGTTGGATTAAATGTCGTCCCTTCTAATTCTAAATGGTAAGGTTAGTGTAATACGAAGTTATTATTATTTAGACGAAGGTATTTTATCATAGGTTTAATAAAATATTTATTGTTATACGTTTTTATAGGAGAAAGAGCTTGGACAAAACAGCGTCATACCATCATGACAATTGGTAATTCCTCGAAGAAAATCAATGTAATGACACATAAACAGCCCTTTAACGTCATCTGCTAATAACAGGCCTTTAGAACACCAAAGAAAAATGGCAAAAAATTAATAAACGACCTTAGGAACTTCCCTATTATCGCCAAGGTTGGTAAACCAAAAAGTCAAGCCATTATAATGCGATTAGTAGACGTCATGAGGATACTGTTTTATATAGTAACTAGGTTGTGGAGATCAGATGGGCATTCGTTTTATGAAAACTACTGATATTCAGCTGCACCTAGTAAGACTAGAAGATAAGGGTAGGCAGATTATGATGAGACAAGAACTCGCTGCTTCAGTTTCTCTTGACATACTAATCTCCGAGTCACCTTACCTAACTTCTCTATCATAATAATATGTCGATTTGTGCTCTCATTAAAATTTAAATCACTTTTAGTAACAAAATAATGATTCGAATCCACTTGGATGCGTTATTGATTTATTACCCGTCGTTTTAACCTCAAAATGTCAAGCTATGAAATATAAATCACTATGATATTTAGTAATAACTCTAGTCGAGTTATAACATTTCAAAATGGTTTTGCAGTAAACTTTATTGCAAATAGTCTGATTTAATGTCGTCTTTTTAAACAGGTATATATTTACTGTAACATTATGCCTGTATTCCTTGAAGAGGTAAGGAGACAAGTGTTATCAATATTAAAAGTCATTTATGCAAATTAGGCAGAGTACCAGCACTTTTTGAAACGTTAAAATTGCATAGCACAGTCCTCCAAAGTGCCCACTCTTCACCTCTTCCTATAAAATTTTAGCTAGAAAGAAGTTGCGTAACAATGTCCCCAGCAATAGTATACGTAATCTAAGTGATCATTACTAAATATAAACACCCACACTTCGTCAGAAATATTCCATTCCTCAGAGGCAGAGTTTATTGTCATAAACCGCGCACAATTCCAGGCTCCGTATCTGCCACTGACAGATATCATCTTACTTTGCCTTCCCTCCACAATTTTATCTTTTTTTTTTCCTTCATTCTTTCAACCCACCTTTGCTTACAAAATACAGACCAGAACGTTTTTACGTAATTCAAAACAAGAACGTGCTGCTTCGCGTTTAGTTTTTAAATCTCTTTCGTAATTATTTAACATCTTAATCTCATTGTAATTCTAATAGTAACAAGTGACATCATTTCTATGCGTGTGTCCATTGAACGGCAAAACAGTTACGCAAAAAAAGACTCCATCTTTCTTTCGTAAAAGATGGAGAGATGTTGAAGGGTTAGGTAAATTATTCGCTTTTGGTCCCTCGAAACGTAATAGAGTTAAAGATTCAGCTTGCCATTCATTCATAACTCCATATTTTTTTTATTATTATTTTTGATGTCAGCCTTTTATTGGCAAATACCGCTGTTAAGAATGCAGTATGCAGTAGCAACGCAAAACGTTGGACAATTTCTTATCTTAATAGTGCCGTGCTTTCCCTCAATTTAAATATATACGAGATCTACAATTACGACAGATCATAGGTTAATGCTGTTTAATTATTTAGTTGTTAAGCCTGTATTTAAACAAATGAATAATATTCAGTTCATATCTGATGATGAATACATACGTAAAGTTAATTATGCCGACCTCGCTTATCCAAGCTGCATAACTTTACTTGAATCAAGAGCAGAGCCCTAGCAGAATTCTAGATAGTTCCAAGGTCTAACCCGTTCACTTTTGAATGATTTTGTTCATAAAATAAGTCAACGTGTTTTTATTATGATTACGCCTCTTACCTCTTAAGGTCGCCAGGAAATGAACCGAGATTAAATAATGGAACCGTTTCGTTACACTTCTAGGAAAGTAAAAAGAAACCGTGTAAAAGATACTTGAATTGATTTTTACTTGTTTTTTTACACGATATACACTTTTTTGGGCGATTCTGTTTTTTTACCGGAATCGTTTTTAAGAGTGTCGAAGTTAATTTAAAAGATGCATTAAATTAGTTTCTTATGTTTTAAATTAGTTAATTTAGTTTTTACTTACGTGTTTGACTTTATGTAACATTATGTTAACAAGCATAATCAGTTAACTGTTAACAAGTGAAGATTTCTCTTGTTTCTTTAGCAAGTATTTGAAACTTTCTAGTTCTACACAAATCTTTGTTTATTTAATTATTTTAGACGACGCGACGTATGTACAAAAGCAGTCATTTACGTTAAGACAGCAAAAGGTACATCTGTGCATGGAAATCTGAAAAAAATACTTCTTCCTAATGTCTATGGGTACTGGGTACTCTTATATTACTATTGATAATACCTATTCATCCGACAAAAACCAAAACAAACTTTTATCAACTGCGATAAAAGATAAAAAAAAAAGATTAACCAGAGGCATGCGAAAAGAAATAAAAATGCAGCAAATATAGAGATGCCTCACATTAAAATTCACTGTTATAGCCAGTTATATTAATAATTCATACCCATAAATTATACTATCTGTAAAACAGTTACTTAAAAACAAAAACTCAAATTAACATTTTGTTACACGAAAAAGTTAAAATTACATGTAATTATAGTTTTAAAATTAAATCATTCTTCACTCAGGTCGTGTAACTCGTTGCAAAAGATAATAAAAAAAAGATAAATTTCGCGTTTCGGTTCGAGACCAGTTTTGGTGTCCGAAAAAGCGCATGTATTTTAGGGTTATCGGTAATAACCGATCGAAAAAAACGAAAAAAATCGTTTTTTAATCGATACAAAAAAAATCCTTCATAATAATGAAGGATTTTTTTTGTAGCGATTAATTTTTATTTTAAAAAAGGAACGCGAAATTGACATTGGTTTTCTTTTTAATAATTAAAAAAAAACAGAGCGAACGATTCTGTTATTGTTGATCATTAAGCTTGACGACTAAATACTTTTCGATAATTTGGTAGACTTCTTACAGAATAAAAAAATCAAAACTGCGTAATATACTATCATCAAGACTTAAGATGATAAAGGTATTTAAAAAAATTGTTAATGACAACCCTAACTTACGGTCACCGCCCCATTAAAAAGGTCCGTTACTCCCTGTGGTTATTCCAAAAAATTCAAACAAACGACCATCAACAAAATTCGATGTTTGAAAATATTGAACGCAATTTTGTCGTAACAATAAACTTTTGAAAATGGAATCATTGTGTCAGCTATTTATTGCTTAGTGGCTTTAGTAAAAGTGTGACCAATATTGTCTATTGTCCGAAACCCACAGACAATGGAAAATATTTGTCATGTTTTATGCGTGATGCAAACTTTCTTGTCTAAACAAATATTGCAAAAGTGCTAGAAATTGTAATCAATGTTTATTCAATCTATCGTCGATAGTTCGATAAATAAAACGTAACTAATAAGAGACAGAAAGATTATGAAATACACCGAAATAAATTGGCCAGTACATGATACAGACCAAACAAAACATCACCTGTAATCCCCTAAAGCCGACGATGTTTAAGTCTCATGTTATAAGGGGCGACCCTATTGCCATCAACCGAGCTCAAATCCCGACTCTGGCTAGACTTCCAGAGAAGGAACAGGTATTGATCACCTCTCTAGGTAGTTGGTCATCATCATCATTCTTCTGCCCTTATCCCTATTTTTTTAAGGCTGGCAGCATGTCTTCTTCCATACTCTGTCTCTATTACTCGTCATCTCAGCAGTAACCTCCTTTCTACCCATATCAGTCTTCACACAGTCTATCCGTCGTTTCTTTGGTCTTCCTCTACTCTTATAACCATATACATTTATTCTCAAAACTTTCCTCAAAACTTATTCATGGTTGATGAATTTAGATAGTAAATTCAGGCTTCCATTCGATATTCTTCTTCATCATCATACCCTTTATACAATTTCGTAAGTCCCATAACAAATTTCTTTGGTAGCTTTTATTTAAACCCGGTATCGCCGTTATAAATATTTATTTTACAATGCAAACAAACATAAACGCGTATGTTTTTAAATAAAATTCGTTGAATGAATCATTTTGAATAAAGTCGTCAAATTATAATTTATTGACTTCTAGTAGGTATCACAAAAATAATTTGAATCGAGTTTTTATTAATTTATCGATCAATACTGTCTTACTTTTTACGCTGATTTTTTACACATTCGAATAAATAACGAATTAGCCAGAATATATACGTATACAGAATTCAGGTTTTTTAACGTAATTCGGCTCTGCCTTATGGCCCTATGGGATATCTTCGCCTTCGTAGGAATATTTAATATTATCAGATTAATTATGTTAAATACTAAAGAAATCCTCATGTTCAGACAAGTCATAAAATCCATATGACGCAGGGGCGGATCGCCAGTCATAAATAATAGTAAGTACTTCTTACATCTATCGCTTAGATCATGGCACACGGAAGAAATATAAATGAAAGTAGATTGCGTAGTGAAATTGCAAATACAAGCAATGATCCAGGAAAGGAACAATCATTTTACATTTAACATTTCAGCTATAAATATTGGGTGCACCGATAGTTATCTATTCGGTTTACCTCTCGGGCACCCATCTTTTTTTTTAACAATCTCCACTTAAGTGATAATTAATGAATTATTCGATTGGTCTTAGCTATGGCCAAAAGAACGATCCCTAAGTTAGGAAAGTAGGCCAGTTACAGGCACTTTTGAATTGTCGAAACAAAGGCAACAGTAAAAATAGCTACAGTCCCAGTCACAAGGCACAAAAACTGTGAAAAGCACTGTAGTTGCCCATTCCCTAACGTAGATCTCTATGGAGAAGAAACTCCATGGACACTCTTAAATCAGAATACTTTAACAAAACCTTGGTTACATCATTCATTTTGAGATGGTACATTATTCTATTGTACAACAGGCTGGTATCCTCGACTCAAGTCCAAAGCGCGTATTTTGCGTACGGTAGTAAACTGTTGTAGCGATTTGTAAAATCACTAGGGATTTAGCTAAATCCCGGCTAACATGACATTCAAGATGAGCGTTTAGAGAAATTACGCCACTTTTACGCGTTACCGTTGTCGTGGTCAAAGTATAAATTAAAATGACTGTTCAGAAAGACTCAAAATTAAAACAAATCTTATTTAAAACCAGTAACTCCTAAAATCCAAAATCATGATGCTAATCATATATCTAGAGTTTTTCCAACTATGTTGGTTTCGGCTTCCACCAAACTTTTATTTAGAAGTCTACTACCAGTCATTTACAATGAGTAACAGCCTATCTGAGCTCTGTAATCCAGTATTTTAATAATATTTACATTTACAACTCAAGTTCCAATGCCACTAAAAAACAAACCAGCGCCATCCGCTAAAGTTACCGACAGTACACATTTCAAAACATCCTTTAAAATTGCGACAATACCTGATTATGAATTTAACAACATGAATCCTGCTTACGACACTTCCTTTCATTCAAATGATATTAACTATGCAATGATCACTGAAGGGCGATTGAGCAAAAGGAAGGCCTATTCTGTAGAACCTCACTTAAGAGAGCGCACACAATTCAAAACCGAACTCATTTGTTTTTTAAAAGTAAATCCTCGCGGATTCGCAACGAGACACCGTTCGAATTTCGAAGTTATATTTAGAGGTTGCCATGATAAAAATCTTCAGCGTATTATGTATGTGGAAAGATGAAACTGTATGATTATATCATAGTAGATCAGGAAAGCTGGTTATGCTCTAATAACGTTAATGAATGGTCTGATAATATCATACTGATATCATCAGCTTGCCAAACGTAGTGATTATGGCAATACTGGTAATGATAGTTGGGACACAGTGCTGTCAACAGCATTTAAGCTATAAATCGGGATGCACAAAACCGTGGAGATGGAGAAGACCTACACTCAGCATAGGTAGGATACGAGTTGAAAAAAGAGGAGAAGCTATCAGAGCCGATAATGAAACTATACTAGCAATACCTTCATCTTTTCCTTGAGTGGATCAACCATCTGATAAAAATATAAAGTGAGGGCACTTCTAGTACTCCTACATCATTTTCGATACGCATGGCTTCTCAGCATTTTTATTAGCACTAAAACCTTTTAAGATTCATTAAACTATGCAAATCTTCGACTGACACAGATCTAGATGAAATTTGGCTCACGGTTAGATCACCTTCCCCTGCCCTGTCTTAGAATATTTTTGTCTCGGTAGGTCATTCCCGTGGAATTATTTTCGACCTGTCTCGATCAGATGCTAGAAAATACGTAAATTAATATGAATTGGACTAGCTATTAATCTAGTAATATTTCAAACAATAATCTTAGGTTTAAAGATTATACAACACTTCGATACTAAACCTTTCAGACTGAATCGTGACTTAACTATAAACTAGTTAGGCAAGACTAGTCTCAGATTGAATTATAGATTAATAAGCCACAATCTGCTATAGGCGTGGCTGATCTAGATTTTAAATGTCAGTTCAGAGTTCAGAACCATACTAAAGACTAGGTTATAGAGAATAGGGCTGAGAAAGACGGAATAAGTTTTGAACAAAATACAGGAGATTAAGAAAACAATAAAAGGGAATAAATTGAAATACAGACTTCAAATGCAGAGAAAGTAGTTACTAATAGCATCGTAGATGCACATATAACGTTTACTTTAGATTACGAAATAGGAGACGAAGTTGAAAAAGAATGATTTACTATACTAGTCATAAAATGTAGAACAAGAGAAAAAAATATTTGTGAAGATAACATTAATAAAGACAATTGTTTACCGTATGATTATATACCAAAGATAATCATGCATTCTTCATAAATAGCAATGGAATTGTAATCGTCCTGCCCTTGTTCGTTTGTGTAAAGACCTGAATTTGTTTTCATCCCATCATCTTCATCAGTATTTTCTTTCTTTTTATTTTCATCACCTTTAACTCGACTTAAGCATCTTTAAACCTTTTTAATCGTGTCACGGTCAAGATGCTTATTATTATTTACTTTTTTGCCATTCCAGTTATGCCTCAAAGCTTTTCTTAAACTCCTTGACCTAGTGACTTTAATTTTATGTAAGTAATTCTGTTTTTTTGTTGTTAACCTTAATCGTAATTTTGGTATCTTTATTATTTCCCTTTTTGTTTTAAAAAGTTATGTAAGGTCTTTGTTTGTTTCAATTATATCATCGTGGAGATTTGGGTTATTTCCCGGCCTTTTTACTTCTTTGTTATTGGACATTATTGCATCTACTGCCTTTCTATCTTTATCGTAGGCCTTGTCAATATTCCAATTTATTTGGGACGGTGCAACATGTCTTCTTCCATACTTCTCTATTACTCGTCATCTCATCGGATATCTCCTATTTTGCCATATCATCCTTCACACAGTTCATCCATCGTTTCCATGGTCTTCCTCTACTCTTATACCCATCCACATTCATACTGAAAACTTTCCTCACGACCTTTTAAATCGTGACATTTTCATCTCATTACACAACTGGGGCATAAGACATACCCAAAAACATAGTCACTCAGCCAGTCCTGTTATTTTCGCATGCAGTGGATCTGTGCGACCTTCTAATTTTGAATTATGATGAATTTGGCATTGTTACTAACATCTTTCACCGCAATGATACCTGGCAAGGAGTAAATGATAGACTGACAAAAGAGAATGGAAGATCGCTCTGAACCGAAATAGCATAGGAAGATGAGGAATGCAACATGCGGCCCTATCAGAATATCAGCGCTGTGACATTTTTTAATGTTACAGTACCATGCAGAGATAGGGGCCTTTTGGCTCAGTACAGGACCAATTTAGTTTAATATATGTCTTATTATAGCTTTTTTTTTTTTATTGTTTTGTCAGGTGTGAGTCTTATAAATACTTCTTTTTTTCTAATACCTGGCCACCCAGTTAAAAAAAATCTGTACCAGGCTAAACACTACGTCCGAAGGAGGGTAATCCAATATATTACTACAAAACGTGTTACTTTGGTCAGAAACTGCAGTTTACACGCAATATTACAATAAACTGGTTAAAAAACACGACTGCTCATCAATTTCACTGTTAAATCACTTAGTGTGACTGCTGCTGTTATTAGGGTTGGCAGTGAAGTTCCATTTAGGTACTGTGCGAGTTTTCTTGAAAGATATTTTTAGTTAAATGTAGGGCTGAAAAGATTAGAAATTATTTTGAGGACCTTGGAAACTAAAGTTTTATTGCAACTGTGGCCAAAATCACAGTTACTTTTATTTAACTGACGGATTAAGAAGGAGGAGGAGCTCGTGGCTAAATAATAACAGCCGCTCGGGTCGATGTTTAGGTTAAGCCGTGCTTGCCTATGTTGGTCTGTGGATGGGTGACCGCCCATTACATACCGAGTTTCCTCCGTGCCTCGGAAAGCCGTTAAGCCGTTGGTCCCGGCTGTCATTTGTAGATCTTTGACAGTCGTTATAGGTAGTCAGTGGCCCAAAAAGTCTGACAACCAGTTTTACCAAGGGGTATCGTATTACCAGTACTAACTGGGTTGTGGAGGTCAGATAGGCAGTCGCTCCATGTAAAATACTGGTATTCAGCTGCATCCGGTTAGACTGGAAGCAGACCCCAATATAGTTGGGAAAAGGCTAGGCTGATGATGATGGATTAAGAAGCACAGAAATATACAATATTTCACATCTGTCTTTAAAATTTGAACTGTTAAAGGGATAACTCCCAACTAGAAAGACTTTTTGTAAGCTACAATAACTACAATTTGAAAAAATGCCTTTAGTTTATTTAATATTTATTTAAATATTCATTTAAACGCTCAACGTTTTTTTTTTAATCCTTACGAGTTTTCAACAACAAAATAAAAAAATGATAGTTTCTCTGGAAGATTCTAAATTATGGAAATGTCATAATATGTGTATGTTGGTAGCCCTGTGTCTTACCAACTGGTCCGTTACCGCCATCTGTTGCGTAATCGTGACACTTTTTTACACTCCAAATACACACGCAACTTTAAAACATTGACTCATTTTTGCCAGTTTTGTGAATTTAATTCGATTATGATGTTTTCGTAATAAAAGACGAAAAAAAGTAATTTTATAAAATTTGGATAGGAATTATTAATTAATAATTTTACCGTGTCCCTATTAAACTGTCATGGTAATTTTTAACTTATTTAAGCAATCATTTGAAACTGAAAAAAAAAAAAACGTTTTTGTTTTTGCAGTTCTAGGGAGATAATAATTATGATGTGTATGATTGGTTAATAAGCATAAAATAATAAGTACAGGAGATTTAATTTGCTTTTTTTTTTAAGTTGTTTTTTATATATTTATTTTGTGCCCTATCACAGTTTTCTTATTTAACCCAAAGGTTGACTGGTAGAGAATGCCTTGTAGCATTAAGTCTGCCTATGTACCACTATTGTACATGAAGTTTAAATAAATTAATAAATAAATTTAAGGTACTGTAACTAAACAGTGAAAATATTATTCTTTATCGAGTGTAAACTGAGTACACTAGCAAAAGAATAACAGAGCACAACACATAACAGACACTAAGTACTTTGTGTACGTTGAAATAATTTTATTATGAAAATACTCCTCTCCGTTCAAATGCACTATGGGAGTGGCCTAATCTAAGATTTGTTTCTAAGAGAACGAATGAAATGAATTATAATACTTTTGTATTTATAATTGTTAACTTTTCGATTAATAAATTATATATGAGGAATGTCATACTTTTAATATTCTTATTTTGGTACGTACAGAGTTTTTTTAACATTTGCAGAAACCAAATTACGCGAAATTATAATTTAAAAAAATATTTCTATAATTAATACTTGTTTGTTTTTCATTTCGTGTAGTATGCACATGACATGCTTAAAAAAATAAGCACTGAAAATTTATAAATCGTGCCTGTTTGAATTTATTTTTATATTTTTAAGTTTTTTTTTACAAAAATTCATACAGGGTGTATGAATTTTTGTAAAAAAAAATCTGAAAACAACCGACCTAACTACTTATATTAAGTGTGTATCTAATTAAGTAATAATGACTTAATCGCCGTAACGGATTACTTAAAACAAGTTGACCGTAACTTAGCGTTCAACTTTTACTATTTGCTAGAATGTTCGGTACTGCGATTATTTGGATCAACTCTTTCGACAAAATAAGAATTTACCTTTCACACACCTGAAGTATCAATTTTATAAGAGAATTTTAATTAAAAATTTCTTTAGGGGAATTAAATTTTGCAAGAACTTTTATGTTCCTAATTTTCTTTATATCGTCGTAAAGAAAATATTAAAAGTGAATTTATACCTCAATTTAATATATCAATTGGTTTATTCATGACTAATTTCATTGTGTCACTATTATTGAAGAAATCATCTTGTTCCTTTATAAAATAACCCATTTTTTAAAAACAAAGGCACTGATTTCAGTGCAACCACTCTTTGTTTTTCAATTCGACATTCCACCTTTTTTTTAAAAGGCACATGTAATTTTTGTTTTACGTCCTTCCAATTTAAAAAAAAGGTTTTAAATAAGCACTGACCTCTTAACACATCAGCCGGGATCAGTCTCTTGTACGTCGTCGGCCTCTCATCCTCCTTTTTCTCCTCAGTAGCAAAGGCAAGAGCGAAAATGGCGAACGCTACGAAGTATTTCATTTTGAACAACAACACCTTACGAATGCCGACTAGACAGAAAAAAGATAATAAAAAAAAAAACGATTTGAATTCGCGCGCTTTTTTGACAGGTACGTGTCAACGCCGCACCAAGACTGAGTCAATGGTTTGAGCTTCCCGCCTTTTTATGCCAGCTGTCAAGCGGGGAGTGAGCGGCTAAGATGGCCGGCGATTTTTTTTTCTCATACCTCTCAGGGTTGACTTTTGTTGTTTTGTTGTGAAATTTTATTATTTTTTATGATGTTATCAGTTTTTTTTGAGCTACCTAACGCCTTTATTGGTGTAGGAAGATATCCTGATTTAGATGTTGCATTTTGCAACGGAATGAGTCATACTTAAATACAATGTTTTTTTTTTAGTATTGACATTCTTTTCCTTATGATTTTAGGCTGAATGCTTTGAATACTTTTGCTAACACTGGAGAATTTTTATAACAATTGTTGTTGACTCGTCGTAGTAATGCACCTACATAGAAAATCATTTACACGTTTATACTCATTAGTACTTTTTCACAAAAAAAACAATATGGATGCGATTCCTGGCTTATCATTTTGTTTACTCAGGTAAAAACACTGTTTCCTTGTACTACAAAATGAAGATCATGGTTCCTAAGACCACTTAGACTGTATTTTGACATCGAGTAGATTCTCGGTCAAAATACATCCTTCACTGCAGATATCAAACCTAATAATATTAACTAGCACTACGCCCGCGACTTGGTCCGCAAAAATTGTGATAGCTCGGTTAATATGCATGATATAAATATAATTTATAGCCTATAGCACTGATGAATAATGTAGCTTTCTACCAGTAAAAGATTTTTTAGATTTTGATCATTAATTCCGGAGATTACACCCTACATACAAACTTACCTCTCATAATATTAGTATAGATAATTCAAAGATCTAGTTTTTTCTTCAGGACAAAGATTAAAATCGCACTTAAAATACTTAGAAGTCAGTACACCCCACGCAAGTTGTCATTAAAATGAATAAACCAGAATACCTAGTATAATGAATGATACTCATGTAGACCGCTGAAATAAATTCTAATCAGTTATTACGTGAGTCATACAGTCTGACTGCCTCGTTGGTTTAGCGGTCGCAAGCGCAACTGCTGAGCATGAGGTCCTGGGTTCGATTACCAGATTGGGCAAAGTGTTATGGGGTTTTTCCATCTGGAATTTCTCAGTAGCAGCCACGGAGTCTGGATTTTGTCTGGTTGATGGCTATAAGCTATCCCCCTATTACATTGGACTTAAACATTACTGGTGAAATGTGGGTGTATCTATTATTAGATACACCTCTGCCTAACCAGTCAAGGATAACAAGCGTGATGTTATGACTATACAGTCATACAACAATCCTTGTTTAAAAACTAGCCAGTTCTAGTATTTTATACATTTGTTTTTAGGTAATAACACGCCATTTTTAATTCAGTTGCTTTTGCGTGCGATTACGGTTGCGTGTGTTCACCATTTTTAGGCTTGATAAAAATATAAAGGAGAGAATAACATGGCGTAACGCCTGTATTCCTTGACGGGGACAGGTAAAGATGTATACAGACAGGGTGGAAAGTACCCCGAAGCTAAAACGGCTACTACGTATTCAGTATACATTCTGAACTTGAACCCTACGTAGACGTTTTTCATAGGTAATTAAAAAAAAAAGCTATTCCATACATTTTGACCACGGTTTTAATTTCAATTTTTAGTTCTTTTTAGTTTTTTTATTTTTATTCTTGTTTTAATTATTTAATTGTAATTATTCGCGCATAATGTACTGCACGCTGTGCTTTTCTGTAAGTGATGAGGCGCTTAGACTTAAGTTTGCAATGTACAAATTATAATGTAACAGTGTACTCATTGTTGAGAAGCCTAATAAATAAATAAATTTCCGCACGCAAAATACGCGTTTTGGACGCGGAGTTGCGGACACCAGCCCGTTATACAGAGTCTAACAGAAAGGGTATAGTCATATGAAAGGATATACTGCAGACCATCAAACTGAACAACTTTCTCCTTGGGTCCAATAACGTAAATGCGAAAACATAACCAGCTGTCCCATTCAAAATTTCAATACCAACTCGACCCAAATGTATGGGACAGCTAATAATTTTTTCGCAGAAAATTTGAATTTTTTATATAATTCTCTTTTAGTCGTTAACTGTGTATTCAGCCTTTGTAGCCATAATATAATCTGACACAGTGCATTCATTGTTTCTTTAGTGTTCCTTACTTCAATAGCGATCCACATTCATAATCAGTATGAGGACATAACTACTAAAACCTGCCTACTCTTCCGAGATCCAGTCGTGTTGTTACATAGTGCGAGTAATGTTATAACATGGCTTCTAAGTCTGCCGACCTTGTTTCGAATTAAAGCGTTAAGACTTACTTATTTATAGATGTTCTGGCTCTTTCGATTGTATTATACTTAATCTATTTGTCTACAAAACTACTCAAGGACTGAACGAGAAAGGCAGACTGCACAAATGGCTTAGAATCAATGACATCTATAGTGTGTACTCATATTAGACTGTCGTTTTGTTTGTATTCAACCGTACGGAAAGCTTTACTTGTATATCGAGCCACGGAAACACATTTCCTAGTTCATATAGCATAGCATAATCAGCCTATTAATGTTCCCACTGCTGGGACGCAGGCCTCCTCTCTATGAGAGGGAATGAGCTATAATCCACCACGCGGGCCCAGTGCGGGTTGATAGATGTCACATGTCTTCGAATTTTTGATTCTAGGACATGCCGGTTTCCTCACGATGTTTTCCTTCACCGTTTTGAGAGCAGTGGTGATGAAATAACTTACACAAAGTAATGCGCCTGGCTGGGTTCGAACCCACGACTTACTGCTCGTAAGTCGGGGTCTCCACCACTGGGCCACCGCTGCTCTTTTGTTCAACAAGTTCTCAAGTCAACTTGGAGATACGATCTTTTTCATAAAAATATGAGTTCCAAAATAACAGCATGAAACTGTAATAATAATAGTCGTAGAAAAACACTTTTACATACAGTAAAAAAAATGCTAAGAGGAAATAAAGATAAAAAATCTATATTTATAATGTTCGTAGGTATCTACGAACATAATTAATATCAAGCTACCCAATAAGGACAGGTATCGCAGCAATGTAGGTGGAATCTAGATCAAAATGTTCCTGAAATATTTGGCCTAGACTTCCTTGTAATTAACTTCTGAGATATTTTTACAAACATACCTTTTTAACTGTCAACTAACTATAACTTTATTAGTGTGGACTATGTAATATCACGACTATACACGGTGTAAACGGACCCTTCACGAAGCCGTCAACCAAGCATTCTGTACATCAAACTAAATAACCCTACGCAAAAATTATTGCTGGGAAATGAACCACGTTTTACAGTAAAACTCAAAACATTGTGCTGATGGATGCTTTGAATAGTAAACAGATAATTGAGGTAATTAAAGCCAATTTATAAAACTTAAAAAAAAAAAGTCACTGACTGCCTAACGACTGTCTAAGATCTACAAATGACAGCCGGGACCAACGGCTTAACGTGCTTTCCGACGCACGGAGGAAACTCGGTATTATTGTATTGTATTGTATAACGGGCTGGTGTCCGCAACTCCACGTCAAAGCGCGTATTTTGCGAGCGGGTGGGAAATCTATTCGATCCACCCTAACTCCCCGAGAAAGGCCAGCAGCGCCTGGAAACTCGGTATGTAATGGGTGGTCACCCATTCACAGACCAACCTAGGCAAGCACGGCTTAACCTAAAGATCGACCCGAGCGGCTGTTATTATTTAGCCACAAGCTCCTCAACCTGAATCCTGACATATACGACATATAAAATACTGTCAATGGCATGACAGTGTTTTATATTATATATTTCTACACCAAGAACAAGAAGTCGGATTCATTCCCAAGAACAGCATTCGTTTTTATTGAGGAAACCGTTTCTCATTACTGTGTTATGATATCAATGGATCCCCATTGCTCTCAGTGACAGGCCACGTGACCGTATCATCATATTGTCCCTGACGAAGACTACGTCATTCAGTAGGAGTCGTTGTAGACTGAAGGTCAGCCATGTTTTGTTTTACCATAATATTAGGGGATAAAGTATAAAATTGCTGACTTGTATGGACGATTTCGTGGAAAGTGACATTTCCATACTAACATTTTGTTTTAGCAAACTATAGTCAGAGTGAAGAAAGCTGCGCTGCACACACACAGTCTATGACAAAAATATACCTACTTGAAGTAGTGTAACCGACGGCACATTGAAACAAGTATTTTGACACACTACCCTATGAGGTAATATGCAAGTACTCATCATCATCATCATCATTTCAGCCGAAAGACGTCCACTGCTGGACATAGGCCTCCCCCAAGTGTCGCCACATTGACCGGTCCCGTGTGTCTCGCATCCAACGCATCCCTGCAACTTTCACCAGGTCATCGGGCCACCTAGTGGGAGGCCTTCCAACGCAACGTCTTCCAGTTCGCGGTCGCCACTCCAGAACTTTCCGGCCCCATCGGCCATCGGCAAGCCATCGGCCACCATGCAAGTACTAGTACGGTTACTAAACTCTAAAAGGTACGTTATTTAACAATCAAATGAATCCAATAAAACTGGAATTAAGAACAAATATACGTCAAAGTTACAAACAGAAGAAAATGTGAGAAAAAATACGGCAATGTCATAGTTAAAGACCTATTATTATCATTGTATTCCCTGAATTGTTAGGCAGACGCTTACATAGAATATACCTACGTTTCGACAGTTGGCTAAAGCGGGCTCAGTGCGTGTTGGTGGCTTCAATATGATCATTATCAACTGCCTAGCCTTCTCACAACTATGTTGGGGTCAGCTTACAGTTTGACCGGATGCAGTTGAACACTTTACATGTAGCGACTGCCTATCTGACCTCCACAACCCAGTTAGTACCGGGTAATACGATACCCCTTGGTAAGACTGTTTCTCAGACTTTCGAGCCACAGACTACATATTACGACTGTGTAAGATCTACAAATGACAGCCAGGACCAACGGCTTAACGTGCTTTCCGAGGTACGGAGGAAACTCGTGACTGAGTGGTCGCCTATCCACGGACCAACCCAGGCAAGCACGGCTTTACCTGAAGATCGACCTGAGCGGCTGTTATTATTTAGCCACGAGCTCCACCCACTGCTCACTTAGAATGCAGTGATCTAATAATAACACGTATCTAACCTTGACGGCTAGATCTAGAATACTAGACTTATTCGCCTACACCTATTTATGCTATCCTAGTACAAAACGTGTCTTTGTTCCAATGCTTATTTAATTGATACTGCTTTAGTTTTATATATTGTCTTGACCTTTGATTGAGAAGTTGATAGCCATAGGACAGTGTGATGTATCTATACCAATAAATAAAAATTGAAGTGTCTGTTTGTAATATCAAAATAACAGCTTTTTACTGAATGCATAATTATGCAAATTGTATGCGGCTCTGATAACAAAAACACATTTTTTTCAATTTTTGTCCGTCTGTCTGTTTGTTTGTTCCGGCCAATCTCCGAAACGGCTGGACCGATTTTGATGGGACTTTTACTGGCAGATAGCTGATGTTATAAGGTCTAACTTTGAACAATTAGGGTTCCGTGCAAAATTAAAACCCTTGAAGTTGATAACACAATCCGATTCAAAAGGGAAGTTTCTTTATTCTTCAACATAATACAGAACAGTACTTTCTCTTAATTTTGTGTCGGCAGTTCGGCACTGGAGCAGTTCGTTGTTCGTTCAGTATTTCATATTTTTAACCGACTTCTAAAAGGAGACGTTACTTATAATAATTTCAACAGCAACAGTTAGTTATTAATATTAAACGACTTCTAAAATAGGAGGTGGTTATGTATTCCACCAGCAACTTTTTTTTTTCATTTATGTTCACCGATTTCTCCGTGATAACTGCCCGATTTAAATGATTTTTTTAAGGGAGGAACGGGGAGAGGGTACGGAACCCTAAGGGATTAACCACACTTATGCAGCTCTCTTCAGCTTTTGTCCATAGAAAACAACAATTTTGAATGGAGATGCGTACGCATCCGTTCAGCTTTCCGCGTCTATTCAGATGCGTACGCATTTCCATACAAAATCGTTGTTTTCTATGGACAAAAGCTGAAGAGAGCTGCATAAGTGTGGTTAATCCCTTAGGGTTCCGTACCCGAAGGCTAACCAACAGGACCCTATTATTAAGCCTCCGCTGTCTGCCCGTCCGTCTATCTGTCAGCGGGCTGTATCTCATGATCCATAATACGAGGTACTCGAGGTACTCGTAGGTACGTGTATTTCTGCCGCCGCAATAATAAAAATAAATAAAATAGGGCTCCCCTCCGACGATGGTACGGAACCCTTCATGCGCGAGTCTGACTCACACTTGGCCGGTTTTTTTTCATATATGTTCACCGAATTTTCCGTGATTACTGGTCCAATTTAAGTGGTCCGTTTTTCATTTAGTAGAGGAAGCTCGCGTGGTGGTGCCAAATTAATTTTAATTAACTTTTTTTCGTTACTTTATAAGTTATCCTCTGTAATTTACATTTTTTCTTCTTAGTCTATGTGGATGATGTGTGTAACTAGAACTAATTATAAGTTCTAGTTACAATGTAAAATTGATACTTAACAAGGATTTGTTTGAGACACCACGACTGAAAAGGGTAAAAAAATCAATGAAACAAAAAAAAAATATCGACTTTCGGACGTGAAGTTATTTTCCACTTCTTAGCGATTTTTTTTTTCTGTAATTCTTTTTTTGCAAAAAAGTCTTGTAATAATCTTTAAACTATAGTCCATCCAGTCCGGTCCGGTTGCAGGGATCCGCTGGATGCGAGTCGCACGGGACCGGTCAATGTGGCTACACTTGGGGGAGGCCTATGTCCAGCAGTAGACGTCTTTCGGCTGAAATGATGATGATGATGACGACAGTCCATCCACGGTCATTTACTGTAAAGACAAAAGAGTTTGATCTCATGTCGGTCTGAATTCTAATGTTGTTGTGAGTTAATTGCACTTTAGTGTATTGTGATATTTCTTTTGTGTTGCATAACAATGAGTACGAGAATAAACAGTATTGATGGACGGTCCAGTGTTAGACATAGGCCTCTCCTCTGGTCTAATAATCTTATTGTGTCATTGTTAGAAACAATTACGTGTGCGTAAATATAATAATGTGTCAGCCATTTTGTTGTGTTATTCCCCAAACATCACGTTCGAAATTCGAACGGTGTCTCATTGAGAATCCGCGACTTTTAAAAACAAATGAGTTCGCTTTCGAATTGTGTGCGCCCATTTGAGTGAGGTTCCAAGAAAACTTTACTGTAAAGCTCGGTGACTGCTGATTTGTGTCCGGTTGATAACAATAGACAAAATAGACCTTTGTGTAATAAAGGTGCACCTCTAGGCCTTACCTTTCGGGAAATACAGGTGAGATAGACCGGCAAAATAGTTGCCGCCTGTTAGAGATACCGTAATACCAATGCTTCATGGCATAAACAGTGTGGAAGTGATACAAACGGTTACCACGTGTTGAGTTTATCATTCTGAACTTCCCCACATAGAATTTTTCCAACGATATTTTTTTATATCAGCTGTTTCAGGGATTTTGATCGTGTAGGTATTGCACTTTTGTAGGAAACAGCTGATTTTAAATTACCTGTTAAAAATTTCGATGTGGAATGATGTACTGAATACGTGGTAACATTTTGTGTGTCGGTGTTGCTGCCACCCTGTATGTGTAATTATTTTTAATGACAAATACAGGGTATAAAAAAACCCTTAAAAAAGCCCAAGGCACTTGTTCTCCTCGTCATTGCGATCATTTTTTTGTTCTAGACCATACCTGGGAACCTTCTAGTTACGGAGATATTGGGGGTCAAAGTTCCAACCTTTTCACAAGTTTTTTTATTTAATTTGTTTCATTGAGTCCTACCGTAAAACGTGATTTTTCACCCCAATAAAAAAAGTCGTTTCCCAGCAATAATTTTCGCGCAAAGTTACTTAGTTTTGATGCCGGCTTCGTGAAGGGTCCGTTTACACCCTGTATGTATTAAGACGTTTCCATGTGCCTGAAATATTTCTTCATGTTTTTATTTCTAATCTAGACTGTTACAAAAGCAAGTCTTGCCAACAATTTGCTGCCTTTCTAGATCCAGCTCGTAATTATCGAAGTCTCAGCGATTATTGATGACTCGGTGAAAGTTCACTGCAGTTTGGAGCAGTAATCGTCTTGTCACGTTTTCTAACTTAGCTAGTTTTAGTTCTAGACTTTTCTTGCGTAAGTTCTTCCTCTTACCATATCGATGTTATGGCGATGTCTGCAATGCCACATCATTATCATTTCAGCCGAAAGTCCACTGATGGACATAGGCCTCCCCCAAGTGCCGCCACATTAACCGGTCCCGTGCGTCTCGCATCCAGCGGATCCCCGCAACCTTTACCAGGTCATTGGTTCACCTAATGGGAGGCCTTCCAACGCAACGTATTCCGGTTCGCGGTCGCCACTCCAGAACTTTTCAGCCCCATCAGTCATGCGTTCTGCGAGCAAATCCCACACCTGCCCACTGCCACGCAACGCCACATAGCATAAGCTAAAACATAGCGCATTGTATAATATTCCCACTGCTGGGACACAAGCCTCCTCTCTTATCATCATCTGAATGGCCTTTTCCCAACTATGTTGGAGTCAGCTTTCAGTCTAACCGAATGCAGCTGAATTACATGTAGCGACTGCCTATCCGACCCCCACAGGCCCACAGCCCTTGTGGTAAAGCGTTTTATCGACGGAAGAGTCGACAAAAACCAATCGACAAAAGAAATCTGACATTTTGTCCATTCTTCAGTCGACAAAACCCGTTTCTACGGTGGTCATGCTACGCATGCAAGACAACATTTTTCACCGTATAAAGAACAGTGGTGACGGAATAATTACAGTGTGCTATACAATACATGTGGGATGTGATCTCAGCGATCGTTGTGCTGATAGTCGTTTCAGCCCATGGCTTAATTGCCAAGAGCCTTGACCAATACCTGAGAAAGCTCTCGTTAGGCAGCTGGATCAAGGTCTTGATTCAGAAACCGTAGTAGTATTGTTAGGAGATTCCTCTATCTGGAGCCCTGACCGCCGGAAGCTTGGACCCTGTTTCCGATACCGGTATGGGGTAGCCTTGGTTGTCAGACACACCACAACAGGTAAGACCCGTAGTCAGACTTTCTCGATTGCAGATCTTTGACGTTGTTGTACCCAACAACGTCAAAGATCTGCAATTTCTGCAAGAAATGGTGCCGTCACCTTCGTCTACGAAGCAGTCATGTTCCACGCGCGCCTCAAAGAGATGTCAGCAACCACGTAGTGGTCCGCATGGACCGATACCTGCCAGGGCTGCGGGACTGTTCGAAAGAGATACCGCGGCCCTGGAACACAAAGGGCAAAGAAAGAACATGGATGGATTTTAGTCAGTACAAGTCTGACACTCCCTTCCGCTCCGCCCAGAGTGGGGGGGTCATTTGATGAAAAAATTGGCACGAAATGGTCTCAGTGTGCTACTAGATTTATCAACTGTCCATATTTGTTTAATTAGGCAATTGCGAAACCAAATTAATTTGTCCAACAATCCATTTTAAGCTAAAACAATAGAAGAATGAAAAACAAAATGCATCAATGAACTTTTGTCATGTAATTTTCCCAAACAGGTCATTGAATGCCAGTGAAGCAATCGATGGAACGAATGAATGAACGTGTCATGGTACGGTAGACATGCAGGTCGGGTTTTTATCATTTCGCCTTTTTTTTCACATGGTCAGCAGAATACTAGGAGGAGCTCGTGGCTAAATAATAACAGCCGCTCGGATCGATCTTTAGGTTAAGCCGTGCTTGCCTAGGTTGGTCTGTGGATGGGTGACCACCCATTACATACCGAGTTTCCTCCGTGCCTCGGAAAGCACGTTAAGCCGTTGGTCCCGGGTGACATTTGTAGATCTTTGACAGTCGTTAGGTAGTCAGTGGCCCAAAAAGTCTGACAACCAGTCTTACCAAGGGGTATCGTATTACCCAGTACTAACTGGGTTGTGGAGGTCAGATAGGCAGTCGCTCCATGCAAAATACTGGTATTCAGCTGCATCCGGTTAGACTGAAAGCCGACCCCAACATAGTTGGGAAAAGGCTAGACAGATGATGGTCAGCAGAATACTAAAGAAATGTTGGATTGACTGTGTGAAGGATTTATGGATAGAAAGGAGGTAACTGCTGAGATGACGAGTAATAGAGAAGTATGGATGGAGAAGACATGCTGCGCCAACACCAAATAAATTGGGATAATGGCAGGAGAATTTTGATAATAATCAGCATAAAATATTGGACTGAATTAGACCAAAATAAAAAACATTCTAAAAACTATTTGTAAAAAGAAAATTTTGGGCTCGTCCGGGATTTGAACCCGGGACCTCTCGCACCCTAAGCGAAAATCATACCCCTAGACCAACGAGCCGCTTGGTAGACTTGTCAAAAACAGGCACTTTACTTGATATCAATTATTCCGTCACCACTGTTCTTTATACGGTGAAAAATGTTGTCTTGCATGCGTAACACGACCACCGTAGAAACGGGTTTTGTCGACTGAAGAATCGACAAAATGTCAGATTTCTTTTGTTGTTTTGTCATTTTGTCGATTCTTCCGTCGATAAAACCCGTTTCTACGTTTACGTTTACGGTGGTCATTGGTATCGGCGTAATCCGTTTTTTTAACACTCCTTTATTAGCTACACTTGGTAGCCAACTACTGTTGTTCGCAGAACGGATGGCCAATGGGGCCGAAAAGTTCTGGAGTAGCGACCGCGTACCGGAAGACGTTGCGTTGGAAGGCCTCCCACTAGGTGGACCGATTACCTGGTGAAGGTTGCAGGGATCCGCTAGGTGCGAGACGCACGGGACCGGTCAATGTGGCGACACTTGGGGGAGGCCTATGTCCAGCAGTGGACGTCTTTCGGCTGAAATGATGATGATGATGTAGCCAACTATGTAAGAAATCCTAGAAATTAAATTTGACCCGCTTCCCGGTTTCATATTGAGCTGAAATTTTGGATACATGTTTAGTTTGGATGACAATGCATGGTTAGCTAAGTGACGTCATTCTAAATCCAATATGGCGCACTCCCAAAGATGGCGGACTAGTAATTTTTTATGCATTCCCATAATATGGGTATCAAATGAAAGGGTTTGCTGAGTAGAATACGAGGAATTAAATTTCTTTACTCTAAAGCGTGTTTTAAGTATAATATTTTATTATTTCTTCCATTCCCTCCTGTCAGCCATCACGATAACATTCAGTACACTTACATTTCGCCAGTTATGTTTAAGTCCCATGCAATAGGCAGCGAGCCTATTGTCATCAACCGGGCGCAAATCCGACTCCGTGGCTGCTACTGAGAAATTCCTGATGGTAAAACCCTATATCACTTTGCCCGACCTGGGAATCGAACCCAGGACCTCATGCTCAGCAGTCGCGCTCGCGACCACTTGACCATCGAGACCTGATTTTACAACTCACAATGCTCTCAATAAAGTACATAGTAAAGATGACTTAAATAAATAAGATCATGTATAAAAGATGTTGACAAAGTAGGTCGCAACTCGCAAGTCTTACTCAGTTTGGTACGCAGATCGCATAAGTTAAGCAATAAACTGGTCGGCGATCGGATGGGTGACAAGAATGGTTTGTAATTGATACCGGTGTCTTTGATTTATTATTTACTGGGATTCGCAACGTGATAGGTCATTCGGTGGTTGGTGAATCATTGGAAATTGGTACATTGGCTGTTTAGCTGGCTTATGTACTTATTCTATCCGACGGAGGAGCTCGTGGCTAAATAATAACTGCCGCTCGGATCGATCTTTAGGTTAAGCTGTGCTTGCCTAGGTTGGTCTGAGGATGGGTGACCACCCATTATATACCGAGTTTCCTCCGTGCCTCGGAAAGCACGTTAAGCCGTTGGTCCCGGGTGTCATTTGTAGATCTTTGACAGTTGTTAGGTAGTCAGTGGCCCAAAAAGTCTGACAACCAGTCTTACCAAGGGGTATCGTATTACCCAGTACTAACTGGGTTGTAGAGGTCAGATAGGCAGTCGCTCCATGTAAAATACTGGTATTCAGCTGCATCCGGTTAGACTGGAAGCCGACCCCAACATAGTTGGGAAAAGGCAGGCAGATGATGAAACAAACAAATGACTCTGAGGCAGGTGTTTTATTAGTTATTGTCATTTTAATTTACAAATTTTAGTTTTAATTTGGATTATTTAATTAACTATTTTTTATACATAAGTGATTGGAATTTTATTTTTTATAATTGTTTATTAAGTCACATTCATAATAATTACAGAATTTTAATTTTAATTTATTTAATTGATTATAATTGTAACTTTTTGTTTTAAATGTATGCATCAAATATGATCCTTAATGGATTGAAATAAATGATATTGAATTTGAATTTTGAATTAGAATTAAAAAAGTAAAATAGGGTATGACAGCTTGTATAGAAGTTCGCCATTTTTGTCGATGGAAAATCCCACCGGACAGCATTTAATCTAATAAAGGACCATAGAAGTGTGTCGATTTCAAAATCGTCATGTAGGTAAATAGCTGTGCGTAGCGTGTAGGTAACTGTATCATTATTTCGGCATGCATACGCAATTCGTAACGTCATATCCTGTTATCATTTTAACGGTGTTTGCAATATGTGTCATACTAAAATAGGTATGTTTAGAGATCTAAAAAAAAACATTTAAAAAACAGACGAATTGATAACCTCCTTCTTTTGGAAGTCGGTTAAAAGTAGACAGGCTTCAACTGGAGAATTGTTGGGGTAGTATTAGGTACAGCTCTGCCTAACCCTTCGGGGATTACAGGCGTGATGTTATGTAGAGATCTAAAAATTTTTATTTTACTGGCCAAAACCGATTTCAGGCCAAACAAGTTTATCCTATATCCGATTTGTGCCCGGTTGATACCGGGCACAAATCTAAGCCCCGTGGCTCCGTGGCCGTCCCCGAAAGTTTAGGCAGAGGTGTACCTAATATTACACCCACATTTTGCCAGTTATGTTTAAGTCCCATGTAATAGGGGGCGAGCCTATTGCCATCCAAACTCCGTGACTGCTGCTAAGAAATTCCAGATGATAAACACGATAACACATTTTCCGACCTGGGAATCGAAACTAGGACCTCATGCTCAGCAGTTGCGCTTGCGACACCTAGACCAACGAGGCAAGCCATTCAAAACTGTATCATAAAATTCACACTTATAATTGAAGGATCCAATTAAAGTGGAAAAAGCCTTCTAAGTTTGTTATGAAACTTAAGCTAAGTGGTGGAGAAGCTGCCCCAGATAAATGGTGTTACTTAATAACTAGTACTTACTGTGCAGACAATGGGTTACTAAGTACCTATATGATATTGATGTTAGGGTAACCAGGTTATCGGTCTAAGCAAATACATTTACAGTCTTACCAAGGGTTATTGAATTACCCAGTACTAACTGGGTTGTGGAGGTCAGATAGGCAGTCGCTCCATGTAAATTACTGGTATACAGCTGCATCTTGTTAGACTGGAAGCCGACCCCAACATCATCATCATCATCATCTGCCTAGCCTTTTCCCAACTATATTGGGGTCGGCTTCCAGTCTAACCGGATGCAGCTGAATACCAGTATTTTACATGGAAGCCGACCCCAACATAGTTGGGAAATGGCTAGGCAGATGATGATGATGATGACTTAGGTAATTTTAAAAGAATAAATTCTTGCAATGTCTCGTTTATCAAATGTATATGTTACGGCTAAAAGCCGAAGTGCGGCTACACCTAGTTCTAGCCGGCTAGACCTAGGTGCGACCGGTAACAGTTGTGTATCCTTTTTATTGCTAGGACACACCGACCAAATGGATTAGGTTAGGTTAGAACTGTGACAAAACGCGCGCGAGCCGAGCGAGCGGTGTCGCGGCAGCGTCCGGCGAGCGCTACATCTAAATTGGTTGCATGTTCTAACCGAAGATAAGTAGGATACATCTAAGTTTAACCGGCTGCAACTAGTTGTACCCGGGTAAAACTAGGTGAAGCCGCACTTCGGCTATTAGACGTAACATATACATACGAGAAGCTTTCAACAAAGCATTCCATCAAATTGAGTAACTGTATTCAAAATGGATTGATGGGAAACGACTTTTTTTTGGGATGAGAAATTACGGTTTACGGTAGAACTCAATGTAACGCAATCAAAATAATATTGTGCTGGTGGATGCATTAAATAGTACGACGGCACGGTTGGTGCAGTGGCTAAGCGATTGACTGCTGCGCTGCGTGTCGCGGGTTCGATTCCCGCACGGAACAAATATTTGTATGGCCTACAGTTAGTTGTTCCGGGTCTGGCTGTGTGTGTATGTGAGTTTAAATGTTTGTAAAAGCACCCACGATACAGGAGAAATTCCTAGTGTGGGGCAATGTTACTATAAAAAAAAAAGCGTAATTTTTCACTCCCAAAAAAAAAATTGTGTAAAGTTACTTAGTTTTATGTACAGAATGCTTGGTTGACGGCTTCGTGAAGGGTCCGTTTACACCCTGTATGTATATACATTAATGCAAGCTCAAATGCTGTCCAAATGTTATTATTATAAGCATTTTGTACTTATAGTACGGTCTATGTAATGCCATTGGTTGTCCCCAAGCCCAACACTTTTTGTAATCTTGCATTGTTTTCTTTTATACCATCTGGCATCCCTCACGTTTATCGAACCCCATTTGTATAAAATCACACTTGCCATGCTATACTTTCTATTCTGAATTGAAGATAGTTTATTTAATCAGTTTTTTTAAGCCACTACATTTTAATCTAAGCGACTATAGTTATTGTTTTGACTTACTTTACACGTTCAATGCTATTGTGACTAGCTTTTAGCAAGATACAATGGACTTCGTGTCTATTCTAGTACCTTTCAAAAATGTTTTATTTTTATACTCAATTCAATAAAATAAGAATAAAAGATTACTAAAAGTAATAATAGTTGTATAGTTTAAATTCGAGTTCATTGGGCAGTCCTGTTACAACTAAAGTTTTAGTTCCGAAAAACGAACTAGATGGCGCTGTACAATTACGTCACGATTCTGAATCGCGGTGTTAAGATTCTCCGCCGTCGAACGACCCTCGCGCGGTACTGTAGTGAATTCATACTTACCTGGCATAGGGGAAACCGTGATCAAATAGGCGGTTCCCCCAGGGCGAGGCCTTCCCATTGCACTGCGGTTAGGTTGACCCTTGCGATTATCCCTAATGTGGATAACTCGGATGCGTAATTTTTGATAGTGGGGACTGCGTTCGCGCCGTCCCCCCAGAAATTCTTGAATAATGTAAGCCGGCAGCTAAATGCAGTTAGCTAGCTCACAGCTGTAAGCTGAAAGAGAGAGAGCTGAGCTGACTACATCTACATTCAGCTGCCGACTTCCATTTGACGCGCTTCCATTAATGTATATAGAATTATGTAGATAGAGTATCTATGTATAAGTCATGTGAAGGAATGTGAATACTATATGAAATTGTCCCAATCAACCTTGAACCTAATGCTCTAACGTTAAAGTTGAAATCTATTAAACAAATTTGACAGATTCTAGCAGCTTGATGTGCTGGTGTTTGTACATACAATGGAAAGATGTATAAAACATGATATCCATAAAAAAAAAAAACTCTCCTCTCCTCTTCTTGCTTCAACAAAAATATAGCCAATCACAAATAGCTTTACCATAGTTGAATAAAACAAAAAGAATTAAACTAAAAGCGTAGAAGAGAAAAAAATATCTGATATTTTAAAAGAGAGAGCTGATAATTTTTTCGCATTAACGATAATGGATCCAAGGAGAAAGTTGTTCAGTTTGATGGTCTACAGCATATCCTTTCATAATGACTATACCCTTTCTGTTACATCCTGCATATGAATATAAGGTCTAACTATTCATACACGAAATATTTTCAGGGAATCATCTAACGGCTATAACAAAGCCATTTTAAGGGTTTTTTTTTTTATCTGAGTACCTATATTTTTTATAAAAAATAAATAATTTAAAATTACTTGACCCACAAAATAAATACTGGCTCCTTATTTTTATTTTTAAGCATCCATTACGGTAGTTTACTACGTCGTATTTACCTACTGTCATTGTTAGAATATGGGAGTAAAGGATTTTTGCAAAAAGTCTCAAATAAATTAGAATTATAATAATTTCGTAAAAAAAAAACACTCAGATATTTTTTTTTTCGTTGCTATGGCAACTTTACGACTTATAAGAAGTTACTCTTAAAATATTTCGTGTATGAAAAAATAGACCTTATATATTACTCGTCACCTCGACATCCTTCACAGAGTCCATCCATCGTTTCTTTGGTCTTCCTCTACTCATATAGGTATCTACAGTCATACTCAACATTTTCCTTACTGCGTGGTAACCCTGTTCATATAATTCTGTTGTATGGTTTGCTTGCTTCTTGCTGATTATCATCACCTTACGAAAATAACACCATGAAGTTACTACACTAAAATGATTTGTTTATCTTTACGCTTAGCTTGGTGTGTTGATGTGATTTGAAAGGTTCTTAAGTAACTAACTTAATTTCACACTGTTGCATATACGGATGAGATAGACTTAAAAGATATCAATGTTGTTAACCATAGTATGTATAATAGAGTAATTAACAAAGGACCCTGCACATATAGGGTCTAACTATTCATACACGAAGTATTTTCAGGGAATCATCTAACGGCTATAACAAAGCCATTTCAAGGGATTTTTTTTTATCTGAGCATATTTTTTTATAAAAATAAATAATTTAAAATTACTTGACCCACAAAATAAATACTGGCTCCTTATTTTTAAGCATCCATTACGGTAGTTTACTACGTCGTATTTACCTACTGTCATTGTTAGAATATGGGAGTAAAGGTTTAATACAAAAAGTCTAAAAAAAAATTTAGAATTATAATAATTTTGTAAAAAAAAAACACTAAGAATTTTTTGCTGTGGCGTCTTTACGACTTATCGAAGTTACTCTTAAAATATTTCGTGTATGAAAAGATAGACCTTATATTATATTGCCTACCACCACCAAATACACCACCACACCACCACCACCGGTGGTCCGTGGTGTTATTCACCATCTACAGACCTTCATGAAAGAGGACTTTTGCCCGTAAGCTGTCGTATACCAACGACTCCGAGGATGGTTACGCGACACCACGCAGCAAAATACGACGCCGTCAACGATACGTGTCTAAAAGTTATAGTTAAATAAGGTTTTATATATGTATATTAAATATATTTACATTATATACAGACTACAAATAGAACCAAACTAAAGATAAAAATAAGACTAAAAGTAAGAAAATATAAACATCTAAACAACGACGACAGTAGGACACTTAGGCGTCAAAGTACTCCACCGCGTCGCTGTCATCTGGAAACGTGCCCAGAAGACTGGCAGCATTGCCACGCTGAATGGCAATGCTAATTCTTTGGCCAAAGAAAGAGCCAGCCTTCTGGTCACGCGAAGTTTCGACCAGTCGGCAAGAGATTTACTTAAAAAGGAAATCTCTCTCTCTGTCCATTTCATTATATGTATGTATTAGTTTATTATTGTGTAAGATTATTTTGTGTATTTTATGTATGGGCCTTAGTTGGCTGATAATAAAATGATTATTATTTCCTTTATTCGTATTTACACATATTAATTACATTTAAATATTCCTAGACAAAGTAATACAAAAACTATAAAAAATAGTAGTCCCACCGGTATCGGGAACAGGATCCAAGCTAAGGTCAAGGCTCATGATTAATATTATTTCCTTTATTTATTTTTATACATATAATTTTCATTTTTTAATATTTCTATACAAAGTAATATAAAAAAAAAACATTTAAAAATATAAAAAATAGTAACCCACTGGTATCGGGAACAGGGTCCGAAATACCGGTGGTCAGGGCTCTTGAGAGAGGAACCTCCTAACGATACGCGCCGTGTCCAGAAGTACTGCTTTCTGAATCAAGCCCTTGATCCAGCTGCCAAGCGAGAGCCTCCTCAGATGTTGGTCGAGGCTATTGGCTATTAAGCCATTGGCCGACACGACTATCGGCACAATGACTGCTGTACGTGAGTACAGCAGAGAGTGTGTGGGACGTGAGTCCCACATGTCGACAACATGATTATTATTATTATTATATTGAAGTCGGTAATCTGAGGTGTTTCCCACGACTTTGACGATATCGTCAACCCAACGAGGTTTAGTCGGTCAAAGCCTTGCTCCATTTGCGGGACTGTTCAAAAGAGATACCGTGACCCTGGAACACAAAGGGTAAAGAAGGAACATGGATGGGTTTTAGTCAGTACAAGTCTGACACTCCCTTCCGCTCCGCCCAGAGTGGGGGGGGTCATTCGATGATTTCCCATACGGAAAAAAAAAAAAAAAAAAAAAGCCTTGCTCCTTCAGCCATTTCCGCGTCTAGCCAGATGTCCTGGCCAGGTGACCTACACTGTGGGAAAGCGATGGCGCCAGACGACCTGTATAGCTCTGTCTCTTTCCCACACTGGAATTACTCCTGCTTTAAGACTTCATAGTAACCTCCCTGGTCTACTTGAGGCGCTCCGCCCGGTCCCCGACGTCGTAGACTTTCGTCCGACGGCAGGTTTCGGCGTTACGCACTCGATCTAAGAGGGTTATGCCGAGCATGGCTCGGTCCATGGCCCTTTGTGCCAGTCGTACTCGGTGGACAGTAGGGTGGAGTGAATAAAATATTTTTTATATTTTAAGATTCCTGTATGATCAATTGATGATACGTAGTATTAGATGTGTTCATGCAAAATATTAGCTATTTAATTCAATATCTTAAGGAGGCGCACTAGTATTGAATGTTTGAAAATAAAAAAAATATTGGCAATCTAACAAAACTTTATTTACGACAATTTAACTATCTTTACTACGATATTTATGCGTAAAATTTGACAAAGGAAAAAGGTTGACTGGTAGAGAATGCCTTGTGGCATTAAGTCCGCCTATGTATCACTATTGTACATGAAGTTTAAATAAATAAATATATAAAATTACTAAAGGAATGAATAACTATACAAAATACATACAAAAACATCACAAAAATACATATTATATCATGTATAGACGCCAAAAACTGCCAAATGATTTAATACACATCATCGATTGATCATACAGGAATCTTTAATTTAAAAAATTTTTTTTTTCACTCCACCCTAGTGGACAGTCTCCTTTGTGAGACTTATAGATAAAGATGACTGCCCCATTGCAGGGTGAAACCAAAAAAGCGAATGTGGTAAGACATAAAATTTCTCACTCCGTCACATCTCTGTATTTTGGTGATTTCTATAATTATTTTGGTTAGTATTAGAGTAATCTTTAAAACGGTCTTATGGCTTTTAACGTTTTTAGAGTTCCGTAACCGAATGGAAAAAAAAAACTGATCCCTTATAGATTCGTCATGTCTGTCGGTCTGTCTGTCCGTCTGTATGTCACATACACTTTATCCCGAAATTATTAGGACTACACACACACAGTTGAAACTTGGTAGGTAGATGTGAACCGCTTTACGATTTTTATACAAAAATAAAAGATTAAGAGGGGCTACCCATACATGGAATTGAAACTAAAAAAACTAAAGCATCAAACCTATACGTGCGGGGTGTCAATCAATAGGTCTTTTAAAAAGATGTTGAGGTTCTTAAAACCATCCCAGCCACCGTAGGCGCTGGCCTGTGGACGGCGAGTTATGGGCCAGCTCGCCGTCCGGCCGTCTTATGACGACAGGCCGTGTCGCGTTCGTGTTCCACGCGCGCCTCATAGAGATGTCAGCAAATAAGTAGGGGTCCGCAAGGGCCGATGCCTGCCAGGGCTGCGGGACTGTTCGAAAGAGATACCGTGGCCCTGGAACACAAAGGGCAAAGAAGGAACATGGATGGTTTTAGTCAGTACAAGTCTGATACTACCTTCCGCTCCGCCCAGAGTGGGGGGGTCATTTGATGATTTACCAACCGAAAAAAAAAAAGGTTCTTAAAACCATTATTTATCTCTTATTGCTCTCGCCCATTCTGTCACGTGTCCCCCGAAGTGAAATGTTTTCTTTTATAAATGTTATTTGTATGGTGTACATCAGTAGCGAAGGGTCAATTTTTGTAAGAAATAAGCCGGAGTACATATCTTTAATGTGGATATATTATTGTCTAGGGAGCAGCGGTTGCCCAGTGATGGCGGTCCCGACTTACGAGCAGTAAGTCGTGGGTTCGAACCCAGGCAGGCGCATTACTTTGTGTAATTTTTTTCATCACCACTGCTCTCAAAAACGGTGAAGGAAAACATCGTGAGGAAACCGGCATGTCCTAGAACCTAAAATTCGAAGTCATGTGACCAACCCGCACTGGGCCCGCGTGGTGTATTATAGCCCATTCCCTCTCATAGAGAGGAGGCCTGCGTCCCAGCAGTGGGAACATTATAGTGCTGCTATGCTATTATTGTCTATAGAATACTGTTTATGCCATTTTTCAAAAGGAAGCCGGTAGAAATCGAGTTATATGGAACCTTCGCCACTGGTGTACATTATAAAGAATATTCTATTCTATTCTAAGCGTATTGTAAATCACTTGTTTGTTGCATAATTACAAACCAATCAACTCTTACTCAACCAAACAATATCACTTCCTAACTCACCATCTCTCTGCCCACCATCCAACTCTTACCAAGTCGTAATACTATTACTCGCTGGCTCATTGGTGACACATATTCCTACCGTCTCGCCGGTAACGCCCAAACCAGCCGAACTGGTTTACTGCTGATGTAACATGGAAACTTACTGGTCGAAGGGACTTACAGACGGTTAGCAAGTAGTATGGGTTATTACTAATGGAAATTTTATAAGTTGTTTCTATAGACCGACCGCTTTAATGAGTCCTCGCGAAGGTATCAATTTATAAACATACAGGGTGTAAACGGACCCTTCACAAACCCGTCGCACAAGCATTATGTATACCAGACTAAGTAACTTTAGCCAGAAAATTATTGCTTTTTGGGGTCAAAAGTCACGTTTTACGGTAGATTACTCAATGTAACGCACTCAAAAATTATGCTGATAGATGGATTGAATAGTAAGGGGGTCGTGGTGTTTAAAGTAGAAATCTTACATTAAAAACATGTATTTAAAAAAAAAAACTTGCAAACAATTTGAATTTTGACCCTCCGTAACTAGAAGGTTCTCAGTATAGTCTAGAACAAAAAAATGATCGCAATGATGGGAAGAACAGATACCTTTCGATTTCGTTAAGGGGCTTTTTACACCCTTTATTCGTAAAATGTACGTGAAATCGTTCTATAGCAGTTAATAAACCCTTGTGATACATAACCGGCCTTCAGAAAGTTTCGGCCACGTCAGTACTTCATACTTCCGTGCTCTATACAGGACAATGACATTCTATTGTGTAGTTCAAAATACAAGCCCGTTTTATTTGCCTATTTAAATGCCTAAAACAAAACCACACTATTGAATTTTCAGCTTTCGAATGACTGTATAGAGTTCAATTCCAATGGTACAATAATATTTTAGAATTAATTTAGTTGTTGGTGAAAACGGGTGTTATTCTTTTGTGTAACACAATAAGTTTCGATGTCAATTGTTAGTTCGTTTTCAGGTTCAGTGAGAGGACAATTTGGAATAATGAAAAAAAAAAAACGTTTAACTGATATTTTTATATGTGGCTGTAATTGTTGGCCGGCAGGGCAAAGGCCTTCTCTCACACAGAAAGACCATTGATCACCACGTATCACGTATGCTCATTGCGTGTTCCTGATTTCAGATTGTTTCGTGGGAGAAGTTGATACGCCAGAATTTCTTAGATCAGCTTCGGGATAAGATCAAAAACATCATCTGAAAGTCAGAATCAACAACTCGACGACGTCCCAAGGAAACGATTTAACTGTCCTGGATCATCATCTCAGCTGCTTAGCCTTTTCCCAACTATGTTGGGGTCGGCTTCCAGTCTAACTGGATGCAGCTGAATACCCGTATTTTAAAGGGAGCGACTCGACCTCCACAACCCAGTTAGTTCTGGGTAATACGATAAGATAAGAATATTGAAATAATTTCATTTATTTGTTTTCCTAACACATTTTTTACATTTTTAAATATTTTCATTATCAAAAATAATATACAAAAACATTTAAAAATATAAAAAATAGTAGCCCACCGGTATTGGGAATAGGGTCGGACTACCGGTGGTCAGGGCTCTTGAGAGAGGAACCTCCTAACGATACGCGCCGTGTCCAGAAGTACTGCTTTCTGAATCAAGCCCTTGATCCAGCTGCCAAGCGAGAGTCTCTTCAGATATTGGTGGAGTCTATTGGCTATTAAACCCTTGGCCGACACGACTATCGGAACAATGATTGCTGTACTCACTTCCGACATGTCGACAACCTAATAATAGTTTTAAAAGAGTACCTAACTATGGCGTCGCTTGACAACTGCATTTAATACAATTTATTTGAAAATAAAATTTGAAATTTGAAAGTCCTTTTAATGGCCTTTTTGATATAAATATTCGACTTTGACTTAGGTTGATGACAGTGCAGTAGTGACTACTCATGGTGCACCAGACGTAGTTATCACCACTAACAAAATATTAAGTTGGAGTCTTCCTCTTTATCGTGTAGTTGGAGCCTCTAACCTGCCCCCGTAGCATGACGACCGTATACAAGGATTTCTTTGACGGAAGAATCGATAAAATGACAAGTAGTGCAAAGAAATCTGTCATTGTGTCGACACAATCTGTCATTTTGTCGATTCTTCCGTCAAAGAAATCCTTGTCTACGGTGGTCATGCTACTGGGGCTTGTGTCAGAGCATTTATTTGTTTTTTTTTTTTTAGATAACGTTGCCCCACTCTAGGAATTTCTCCTGTATCGTGGGTGCGTTTAGAAACATTTAAACTCACATACACAAACAGCCAGACCCGGAACAACTACCTGTAGGTCATACAATTATTTGTTCCGTGCGGGTATCGAACACGCGACACTCAGCGTAGCAGCCACTGAGCCAACCGCGCCGCCAAAATTTTTTTTTTACTGCGCCTTTGGCTTAGTTGCCACAGTTGCCATAGGTCATGGCATAATTGTAATAACTATCTATCTATCTATGGCACCTAGCAACAAAACGTATCTTCTTTACATAGTATAAAACAAAGTCGCTCCCGCTGTTTGTACGCTAAGATCTTTTAAACTACGCAACGGATTTTAATGCAGTTTTCAACAACAGATAGAGTGATTCAAGAGGAAGGTTTACATGTATACAGGGTGTAAACAGACCCTTCACGAAGCCGTCAACCAAGCATTCTGTACATCAAACTAACTAACAACTTTACGCATAAATTATTGCTGGGAAACGACTTTTTTTTGCGATGAAAAATTACGTTTTACGGTAGGACTCGATGAAACGCACTCAAAGCATTGTGCTGTTGGATGGATTGAATAGTACGGGAGTCGGGGAGGTGTTTAAAGTAAAAATCTTACATTAAAAACAGGTATTTAAAAAAAAAAAAACTTGTGAAAAAGTCGGAACTTTGACCCCCAATATCTCCGTAACTAGAAGGTTCCCAGGCATGGTCTAGAAAAAAAAAATGATCGCAAAGACGGGGAAAACAAGTGCCTTTCGGCTTCGTTAAGGATCTATTTACACCCTTTATGTATATTATCTACATTACCCCCGAGCGAAGCCGGGGCAGGTCGCTAGTAGGCACATAAATAAAATACATTCAATTATAACAGATAACTGTATTTCATCTATTTTACTAGATGACTACACAACGCAATCACCGGGTTTAGTAAACAATCGCTTGCCTAGTGAACGGCTCATTGGTTGCATATGGACCGGAATGGGCGAAAGTGAGAGCCGTGATCTGCGCACGCGCAGTATATTAGCTGTAGGTAGGCTTAGAGTCGGTCTGCATAATGTCTAGTTGTCTATACCGTTTAGGAAGGGTTTGTATCGCAATCAGAGCGCGTGTATTACCCGACTATCTTATGCCCGCGGCTTTGCTGGAGTTTGGTAATTGCCCCAGGGGTATTACCGGGATTAATAAATTTCATGTATTAATCTAGGTTATAAACTATTTGTGTTCCAAATTTCATCCAAATCCGTTCATTAGATTTTGCGTCAAAGAGTAACAAACATACAAACAGTCATCATTTGAAGTAAGATATATGAACGTGAACGAACCAAAAGGAATAAGTATATTGTAATGGTCTTAGCACTTCGATTTTTATGGTTTCAGTTAACCCACATAAGAAAAAGGCGTGAGTTTACATAAATGTATGTATGTGTCAAAAGAGGTCCCGCTTGGTCCCGCCTGTCATTTTTAGATCCTTGACAGTCGTTACAGAGAGTCAATGGCCTGAAAGTCTGACAGCCAGTCTTAGCGAAGCTATTGTGTTTCCCAGTAACTGGTCTGTGAAGGTAGGATAGGCAGTCGCTCCACGTAAAATACTAGTATTCATCTGCATCTGGTTAGAACCCCAAAATAGTTGAGAAAAGGCTGAGCAGAAACGCACTGCCTTTAGTCGCGAATTATACAGAAACAGCATAAGGTGAAGGCGCGGCGCAGGCGCAGCGCAGACATGATGCCTTTTGAAAACGTTTTCATATAAAATGCACTTAGGCGACGTGTCGTGAATTACACTCAAGCGGCGCGCGCAGGCACGCCGTTCTTTTGTTTCGTTATAAATTCCAAACCTGCGCTGCGCGTGCGCCGCGCCTTCACCTTACGCCGTTTCTAAATAATTCGCGCCTTAGAGAGAGTTTACTGTTTGCAAACTTGAAAGTATTATTAATAAATTTAATCTAAAATATCATAATTTGGGACTGTAAACTCGCACGTTCTACACGGCGTGGTAATGTATTTCGTAATGGTAGCGATATTGCAACAAGCTACGATAAATTAGAAGTCTTATATCGTCATACCATAGATGACGGAAACCGTCAGATTACTACCCCACTTGCTATTCATTCCAGTAGCTTGCTAATCAGAAACCAGTAGTCTAGTACTGCCTGTAAAGTTCACTTAGAACCTCACTCTAGTGAGCGCACACAATTCGAAAGCGAACTCATTTGTTTTTAAAGTAAATTATCGCGGATTCACAACGAGACAGCGTTTTTTTTAATTTCGAAGTATCAGTTTGAGGATCGACGATCATTGCAGGATGGCTGATAAGAGCTTTATGGTGTGTGATTGAAGAGGTCTACATCCAGGAATGGATTGCTGTAGCCTGATGAAGATGATGGCTAAAGTAGTAGCAGTAGAGATCTTTACTATAGAGGAAGATTTAGAACTAAAAAAACTGACTTCTAAAAACACACTTAGAACATCATTTCGGAAGTCGGTGACTTTGTTTGTTTCATTGACTGTTTTGCCACCGACTTCCGAAATTAAAGTTATTTTAGCCTTTTATGTTTTTAGGAAGTTTTTTTTATTAAAAAAGTTTTCGTTTTAGGCTTTTTAGTTGTAATAATATACCACACAAATTCTTGTAATTAATCATTTTTATATTGTAACTAGAAGTTAATAAGGGATCATCATTTCGTCAACATAGGCCAAGAAGAAAAAATAAGTACTCGTATTTAAGGATCTAAATAAACTCATAAACTACTCGAGCAAAAATAATAAAATTTATATTGGACCACCGCGCTGGATTCTTCTCACAAATGATACAAGAATCTCGTAAATCGGCCCAGAAATCACGGAGTAAACGGCGAACACACATGAACAAAAAAAGAGAGAGATACCGGTGACATAACCTCTTCCCTATTAGAAGTCGGTTAAAAATTACGAATACGGAGAGCATTAAATAGCACCCAAAATAATACCCAAGCAGATATCAGAGCACGATGACCTGGTAAAGGTTGCAGGGATCCGCTGGATGCGAGTCGCACGGGACCGGTCAATGTGGCGACACTTGGGGGAGGCCTATGTCCAGCAGTAGACGTCTTTCAGCTGAAATGATGATGATGATGATGAGATATCAGAGAACTCATTCATCATCATCAACCACCCACTGCTGGACATATGCCTCCCCTTTTTTCTGCCACACTTCACGGCCCCGTGCGTCCCTTATCCAGGTGTTCCCCGCGGTTTTGACAATATCGTCGACCCAATGAGCTTTGGGATGACCCTGGTTTCTTTGGCCTTCCTTGGCCACTCGGTCAAAGCCTTGCTCCATCGGCCGTCTCCGCGTCTAGCCATTAACTGAGAACTCATTGACTGTCTAAAATTAAGCGCTGCAATTAAAATGTAGATTTATAAGCAGATAAATCAGTTCAATACGACTGCTCTATATTTCTTCCGTTTCATCCAGACGCAAGGCTAAAAAGATATAAATCTCATTATTTTATCCGGAACACGGAAAGCCGGTATTTCTGACACACAATGACGCATAAAAAACTAGTTTACTGCAATACTGGCGCTTGTTTTATTAATCTTAATTATAATAACACTGTTTGTTTGTTAGTCATTTACTCTGTAAGACTAAACATAGCAAAGTTTGGCATAATCAGCCCATAATGCTCCCAATGCTGGGACATATCATCATATTCATCATTTCAGTCGAAAGACGTCCACTGCTGGACTTAGGCCTCTCCCAAGTGTCGCCACATTGACCGGTCCCGTGCAAATCGCATCCAGCGGATCCCTGCAACCTTTACCAGGTCATCGGTCCAACTAGTGGGAGGCCTTACAACGCAACGTCTTCCAGTTCGCGGTCGCCACTCCAGAACTTTCCGGCCCCATCGGCCATCCGTTCTGCGATCAATGTGCCCTGCCCACTGCCACTTAAGTTTGGCAATTCTTCGGGCTAAGTCGGTAACCTTGGTTCTCTTGCGGATGTCCTCATTTCTGGGACACTAGTAGTCCGTAATCCACCGCGCGGTCCCAACGCGTTTTGACTTCGAATTTTTGGTTCTAGCACTTCAAGTTTCCTTCACTGATTCGGTAGCAGTGGTGATGAAATAAATTACAGAAAGTCTAGTGGTCGCAAGCGCGACTGCTGAGCATGAGGTCCTGGGTTCAATTCTCAGGTCGGGCAAAGTGTTATGGGGTTTATCGATCAGGAATTTCTCGGTATCAGCCACGGAGTCTGATTTGTGGCCGGTTGATGGCAATAAGCTTGCCCCCAATTACATGGGACTTGAACATAACGGGTGAAATGTCGGTGCACTATTAGGTACACCTTAGCCTAACCTTTCGGGGATTTCAGGCGTGATGTTATGTTATGTAAAATGACTAACTGTGTTTAAACCTACAACTTTTGTTTTTTTAATCTTTTGACTAGGTTTCAAAAAACTGCATAAGCATAAGCATAATCAGCCTATTAATGTTCCCACTGCTGGGACGCAGGCCTCCTCTCTATGAGAGGGAATGGGCTATAATACACCACGCGGGCCCAGTGCGGGTTGGTAGATGTCACATGTCTTCGAATTTTTGGTTCTAGGACATGCCGGTTTCCTCATGATGTTTTCCTTCACCGTTTTGAGAGCAGTGGTGATGAAATAACTTACACAAAGTAATGCACCTGGCTGGGTTCGAACCCACTTACTGCTCGTAAGTCGGGGTCTCCACCACTAGGCCACCGCTGCTCTCAAAAAACTGCATCACGTTCGAAATTCGAACGGTGTCTCGTTGTGAATCCGCGATGATTTACTTTTAAAACAAATGAGTTCGCTTTCGAATTGTGTGCGCTCGCTTGAGTGAGGAGAACTAGTGAACTTTACAGAATATACTAAGTACTATTTCTGCAGGTAAAGACACTAGTAACTCTAGTGCGAATATTACAGTTTAACATTTAGCAAGTGATTAGCACACGGTTCCCACCATGCAATATTTTTTTATAGTTTTATACATGCAAAGACAATTCAGTGAATATAATCTCGTAACGTATGAAAAAGCTGTTAATTTTCGTTTGTCGTACTGTGAGGCAACTATTGCTTGTTGCTCTAGATTTATTTAGGGTTCCGTATGGCATCTATACATGCAGACTTATATAAGGTCTATCTTTTCATACACGAAATATTTTAAGAGTAACTTCTATAAGTCGTAAAGTCTCCATAACAACGAAAAAAAAAATTATCTGAGTGTTTTTTTTACGAAATTATTATAATTCTAAAATATGTTGAGACTTTTTGCATAAAACCTGTACTCCCATATTCTAACAATGACAGTAGGTAAATACAACGTAGTAAACTACCGTAATGGATGTTCAAAAATCAGGAGCCAGTATTTATTTTGTGGGTCAAGTAATTTTAAATTATTTATTTAAAAAAAAATATACTCAGATAAAAAAAAATCCCTTGAAATGGCTTTGTTATAGCCGTTAGATGATTCTCTGAAAATATTTCGTGTTTGAATAGTTAGACCTTATATAAGTATAAACTAGTGTTATTGAATTATTGAGTTTTTTCATCAGATATTTCTTAGTAGCAGCCACGGAGTCTGGATTTATGCCCGGTTGATGGCAATAGGATCGCCCGGGTTGTATTAGTAGGCCTTCTTTCTCCTTTATCGAGTGATAAGTGCCTAACCAGGTGTCAGAGTTTTAAACCGCCCACGGGCCTCTGACTTGGCTTTACATGCCGTCGAGAAACATCTCTCAGGCATTCTGGTGTACTCACGATGTTTTCCTTCACCGAAGCAAGTGATAATTATACAATACGCACATGAATCCGAAAAATCAAAGGTAGGTTTTGGGTTCGAACTTAAGACCTATGACTTGGCAGTCCGACAGTCACACCACTAAGCTATCACTGCAATATATAAAGGGTGTAAATAGACCCAACGAAGCTGAAAGGCATTTGATCTCCCCGTCATTGCAATCACTTTTTTGTTCCGGACCATGCTTGGGATAATTTGGGAGGAGCTCGTGGCTAAGTAATAACAGCCGCTCGGATCGATCTTTAGGTTAAGCCGCGCTTGCCTAGGTTGGTCTGTGGATGGGTGACCACCCATTACATACCGAGTTTCCTCCGTGCCTCGGAAAGCACGTTAAGCCGTTGGTCCCGGCTGTCATTTGTAGATCTTAGACAGCCGTTATAGGTAGTCAGTGGCCCAAAAAGTCTGACAACCAGTCTTACCAAGGAGTATCGTATTACCCAGTACTAACTGGGTTGTGGAGGTCAGATAGGCAGTCGCTCCATGTAAAATACTGGTATTCAGCTGCATCCGGTTAGACTGGAAGCCGACCCCAACATAGTTGGGAAAAGGCTAGGCAGATGATGACCATGCTTGGGATAATTTTAGTTACGGAGATATTGAGGGTCAAAGTCATAACTTTTTCACAAGTTTTTTTTTTAATACTATTTTTTAATGCTATAAGTTTACTTTAAATACCTGTACAAATCCCGTACTATTCAATGCATCTATCAGCACAATGTTTTGAGTGCGTTCCATGAGTTTTACCGTAAAACGTGATTTTTAACCCCAAAAATATTTTTTGCGTAGTTACTTAGTTTAATGTACCGAATGCTTGGTTGACGGCTTCGTGAAGGATCCGTTTACACCTTATATAATAATTTTATTTTTTTATTTTTTTTTTTTATTTAATGAGACTATAGTACAGAGGTGTTGCTTAAGTCTAAACTCGCCAAACTTTTACGTTTGAGGGCGAGAGGCGCTCTTTTACATAACAATGAACCACCTTACTTAAATAGCTATTTCTTATAAATTCTACTGTTATGGTTTAATCAAATCATAGTACATTTTGATATAAGTGGGGAAACCCTGTTACTGCATTCGAGGCGGAGTTAGCGTAAGTAAACAGCCCAGTATGAAAAACAGAAAACAGAAAACACTAATACAAAACTGAGCTGAAATATGAAAAACAGAAAATTCAAATGTTTTTTAATTTAAACACAAATAAATAAACATGAACATGAACACAACAATAATAGGTACACCTCTGCCAAATCCTTCGACGATTAAAGGAGTCATTATATGTAACTCAGGTTTAGCAATTCTTCCTTTAATAGTGACTTAATAAATTAAATTCGTCTCACATGCAACTAGACTTTCAGTTTCTATTTCAAAGAGACATACTTGCTCAATTCACTATCTTGTAAAGGTCAGACAATAAAAGCTTTTTATTTGTGGCTAATCTAAATTTTATCTACATGAATTGTTATCCAATCACTTTGTGAATGTATAAGTAAGAATACACCGTGACTTTTTAGTCGTCTTACAACGGCAGCCCACTTCATGTATCCAATGAATACTAAACATTCATTAAAAAAAAATAAGTGTTTATGAGATTTTAATAATTAAAAAAAAAAAAAAATATTCAGTATTATGACGCATGACGTAGTTAAAATACCCTGTTGGAAGCGATGATCTAACTGGACTCGAGTGCTGGGTAGGTAATGTTCTCCCGTTTGCCACGTAAACATCGTTAACAGAATATTTCATAATTTTATTCTAATTTTTTATGTGAAACATCTATAGCCCCACGTAAAACCGATTTCTGGCGTGGCGACGCATGCCGTGGCGACGCGTCGCCTTTTGACTTTGACTTTTGTAACATACTTCAGTTACCATCGACCAATTGTCACAGTAATACCGTCCTCAGAGGCAACATCGAATATAACTATTACCGAAGTCACTGATTAAACGAATTAAGTAGTCACGATTTGAAATAAATTCGTAAATTTTTGTATTTAATGAAAATAAATGTTTATTTAATAAATAGTCATCGTTATCTGGAAAAAAAAATCGTAATATTTCATTTTATCATTATGACATATTTAGTTCCTATCACAATCTGTTCTTTTCTGCATATTACTTTTACAAAATAATGTCGATGTTTCACATCTGCCAGGCGTCCCGTGACGGCTCAGATTTTTTTATTATTACTTTTCTTTGTACCTATTATGGAAGATAAAAAAAATCGCGCCTAGAGCTAATTTATGTCGGGTACATTGAGTGGACGACCTTTGTAAGACGACTAAAAAGTCACGGTGTATAATTCGCAATGTTAGGAACTTATTTAGTTGTTTCATTCGGGGTGGAAGGGACGTCTACGTACCAATGCTTACCTGGCAAGCGTTGGGAAGCCTTACCAGGTATTCAGTACCAACATTATTCTGTACCAGACCATTCTTAAACATAGAAAGTTTTCGTCGGTAATTTAAAAAAAAATCAGGTGTTCCATACATTTTCCCCGTGTATTGCACTTTTGTAGGAGACAGCAGATTTTTTTAAAATTACCATCATCTGCCTATCCTTTTCCCAACTATGTTGGGGTCAGCTTCCAGTCTAACCGGATGCAGCTGAATACCAGTATTTTACATGGAGCGACTGCCTCTCTGACGTCCACAACCCAGTTAGTACTGGGTAATACGATACCCCTTAGTAGACTGGTTGTCAGACCTTCGGGCCACTGACTACCTAACGACTGTCAAAGATTTACAAATGGCAGCCGGGACCAACGGCTTAACGTGCTTTCCGAGGAACGGTGGAAAGTGATATGTATGTAATGGGCGGTCACCCATCTACGGACCAACCTAGGCAAGCGTGGCATAACCTTAAGATCGACCCGAGCGACTGTTATTTAGCCACGGGCTCCTTTTTTTAAATTATACTCTTCCACCCTGTATGTAATGAATGGTCACCCATCCACGAACCGACCTCGGCAAGCATAGCTTAACCTTCGGTCGAATCATGCCGTTGTTATTATTTAGCGGTATTTTCCTACACGTAATGGTTATTTATTAATTAACCAACATGTTAGTAATTACTAATTCAAGTACTGCCCACAATTTGTTAATTACTACGATGTGCGTTCTAAATAATGTAATGTGAACTAAAAACATAATTATAGGAAACTACATGTACTGATAGACATAATTAAGTTAATCATGTAACTTAAATATGTATCTATTACTTAACATAACATAACATCACGCTTGTGTTCCCCGGAGTGGTGAGGCAGAGTCGAATCCGTATACTGCACATATTTTTCGTCAGTTATATTCAAGATCCATGTTATTGGGGGCGAGCCCATTGCCTTCATCATCATCTGCCTAGCCTTTTCCCAACTATATTGGGGTCGGCTTCCAGTCTAACCAGATGCAGCTGAATACCAGTATTTTACATGAAGCGACTGCCTATCTGACCTCCACAACCCAGGTAGTACTGGGTAATACGATACCCCTTGGTAAGACTGGTTGTCAGACTTTTTGGGTAACTGACTACCTAACGACTGTCAAAGATCTACAAATGACAGCCGGGACCAACGGCTTAACGTGCTTTCCGAGGCACGGGGGAAACTCGGTATGTAATGGGCGGTCACCCATCCACAGACCAACCTAGGCAAGCACGGCTTAACCTAAAGATCGACCCGAGCCGCTGTTATTATTTAGCCACGAGCTCCTCCATTGCAGCCCATTGCCTTCAATCGGACATTAATCCAGACTCAGGGCTGCTACTGAATAATCTTGATAGTAAATTCTCCACTTAAGTAGGTACCGTGGATGGGTGACCACCCATTACATACCGAGTTTCCTCCGTGCCTCGGAAAGCACGTTAAGCCTTTAGTTCCGGCTGTCATTAGTAAATTTTTGACAATTATTACAACCAGTCAGTCCGACAACTAGTCTTACCAAGGGGTACCATATTACCCAGAACTAACTAGGTTGTGAAGACAGATAGGCAGTCCGTCCATACAAAATACAGGTACTGAGCTGCATTCGGTAAGACTGGAAGCCGACCCCAACATCGTCGGAAAAAGGCTAGGCAGATGAGGATTGTGTCACTTTAGGTAGTAAGTGTAGCAGTGGCGAAAGGTCAATTTTTGTAAGAGGTAAGCTGGAGTACATATCTTTAATGTGACTATATTATTTGTCTATAGAATACTGACTGTGCCATTTTTCAAAGGACGAATAAATGCCATGCGTGATAAAACCGTGTAATGCGTGAGGAAACCGGCATGTCCTAGAATCAAAAATTCGAAGACATGTGACATCTACCAACCCGCACTGGGCCCGCGTGGTGGATTATAGCCCATTCCCTCTCATAGAGAGGAGGCCTGCGTCCCAGCAGTGGGAACATTAATAGGCTGATTATGCTATATTATGCTTATGAATAAATGCCCTGGTGCAGTTCTCAGGTCAGATAAATTGGGTTTCCATCATCAGCCTCCAGCAGACCAAACTGGAATACGATTCCCCTTGTAAGACTGGTCCACTGGTTGACTACACATAACGACTGTCAAAGATCTACAAATGACAGCCGGGACCAACAGCTTAACGTGTTTTCCGAGGCACGGAAGAAACTCGGTATGTAATGAACGGTCACCCATCCACAGACCAACCTTGACAAGCGCTGCTTTCACCTTGTAGATCGACCCGCGCGGCTGTTATTATTTTAGCCATGAGCAGCGAAATAACACAGTATGATATGAAATACATAGGTATTGTTATGTTCTTGAAGGTGGAAAACATACGTAGTATTATTGTGGCCGGTACCACTACTTTTGTTATGTTCTAACGTATTGGCAATTTTTTTTAAGCACTTTTTCTTGTTCATCGTGTGGTTAGTGCTTAACCTGGTGTCAGAGTTTTTATGCCACCCATAGGCCTCAGACATGGCTTTACATGCCGTCGAGAAATATCTCTCAGGCTGGTTTCCTCAAGATGTTTTCTCTTCACTGAACTTAGTGATAATTATACAATACGCACATGATGTCTTAGGTTCGAACTTTAGAACTATGACTTGGCAGTCTGACGGTCATACCACTAGGCTGTCACTTCATTAATGCACTGGTTCTGGATAATACGATACCCCTTGGTAAGACTGGCTGTCAGACTTTTGCGCCACTGACTATCTGTAACGACTGTTATCTATAAATGACAACCGGGACCAACGGCGAGGCACTTAGAGAACTCGTTACGTAATGGGTGGTCACCCATCCATGGACCAACCTAGGCAAGCATAACGCATACTGACCCTTTAAAAATTACAAAACCAAGTTTTAACACTGGTAGCGTGCCATATAAGTATTTAGTAAATAAATAAAATAAAAACCCATTTATCTTTTTGCCCACAGTCATTGCTTGAGTGCATCGAATCTAAAATTATATGCAATTGTATGTAATTCAGGACTTAATAGCAGAGTAGGCGTGAATTTAATCTTTCGACGATTTGCAGTTGGGAAATAAGACAATTGTTTTAGAACAAGTGTGGCGCCACCGAGGCCGGCCCAGAAAAAGGTAGCGAGACGATCAGTACGCGTACCGCGAGGGCTGGTTCGAGGAGGCACGGGAAGAGAGCTCATGGAAGGAATTGAGGGAGGCCTATGCCCAGCAGTGGGACAGGCTAATAAAAAAAAGACAAGTGTGAGGAGTAGGGGTCCTAGATCCATAACTAGTATTTCCGAAGAATTCCGGACATTTAAAGAAAGTTCCGGACTTTTTATTCTTTTTATTTTATACAGTATTGTGCAATTTTTTTTACAACGATGTATTATTAGGAGTACGATTTGTTGCAGAACATTGTCACAGTTTTGACCTAACCTACTCTTTCTTGAAAGCAGGTGCTGCAAGTGCCCACACCAGTGCTCGCGCCAGTGCCCGCGCCAGTGCTCGCGCGAGTGCTCACGCCAGTGCTCGCGCCAGTACTCGCGCCAGTGCTCGCGCCAGTGCTCGCGATAGTAATCGCGCGAATGCCCGCTTGTTTTCTGGTACTTGCTATTATCAGTAAAATGAGTAGATTCAGTACTGTCCATTCAGCTACATCTGGTTTTTTTTATATTGAAAGGGCCTACTCTTGACCTCAATCTATTCCCGAGGACAGAGATGAGGTCGACGATGGAACCAGCTAACCTAAAAGAAGCCTAGCCTGGTTAGACTGGAAGCCGACCCCAACATAATTGAGAAAAGGCTAGGCTGATGATGAAGCAGTCACGTCCAAAACGTCTCCCCGTATATTTTCAATCAAGGCCTACTTAAAAATATATACACCACACTTCACAGACCTTAACACGCTTGTAACCACATTAAACATATGACCCTAGTTTTAAGGTCGCTAATTATATTGTTAAAAAACATGGGTATTCCGCTAAATCGGATCTCCTTTGTTTTACACAGTTTTTTCGGCAAAAAAAAACCGTTCTAGGAACATAATTGTTTGGGACAATGTACGTGGAATTCCGTGTTGAATGAGATCTTTGTTTTGTGATTGCGTTTTGTTTTTATGCCTAATTAGTGCAGTGACGAAGCCGTCAACCAAGCATTCTGTTCATTGCGGGACTGTTCGAAAGAGATACCGTGGCCCTGGAACACAAACGGCAAAGAAGGAACATGGTAGGTTTTAGCCAGTACAAGTCTGACACTCCCTTTCGCTCGAAAAAAAAAAAAAAAAAGGCATTCTGTTCATCAAACTAAGTAACTTTACGCAAAAATTATTGCCTTGAGACGACTTTTTTTTTTGGGGTGAATAATCACGTTTTTCGGTAGGACGGTATCTCCGTAACTAGAAAGTTCACAGGTATGGTCTAGAACAAAAAAATGATCGCAAAGAAGGGGAGAACAAGTGCCTTTCGGCTTCGTTAAGGGTCTATTTATACCCTTTTTGTAAGGTCAGGTCTATCTTTTCATACACGAAATATATTAAGAGTAGCTTCTATAAGTAGTAAAGTCGCCATAGCTACGAAAAAAAAACAACTACTGTGTCTGTGTTTTTGTTTTTACGAAATTATTATAATTCTAAAATTTCTTGAGACTTTTTGCATAAAACCTTTACTCCCTATTCTAAAAACAACAGCAGTTAATTACGACATATTAAACTAACGTAATGGATGCTTAAAAAAAAGGAGCCAGTATTTATTTTGTGGGTCAAGTAATTTTAAATTATTTATTTTATAAAAAAATAATTAGATAAAGAAAAATCCCTTGAAATGGATTCGTTATAGCCGTTAGATGATTCTCTGAAAAAAATTCGTGTTTTAATAGTTAGACCTTATATAGGTGCTTACTGAGGCCTAAAGACAACTGGAAAAAGATCTCTTTCAGGATTACAGGCGTGATGTTATGTCATAAAGGGAGGCGTTTACCCAGCGGCCAGCAGAGAGTACAGGTGTGGTTGGAGAAACAAGTTGGAGGTAAAAGTAAGCAGAAAGTGAAGTCTCATTGTGAAGAAGCTCGTCTGTGAATTACACTATGATACCAAGATGACCTAGATCTAGCACCAAGCAGAATGCAAGCATGGGTTCATGTGAAATTACTGGCGCCATTTGACAATTCAACTGTGTGTCTAGAATTCAATGATACCTGTTATGCCTCAAAAAGTTACTGGCCACTTACAAAAAGCTAAACACAAAATGTCATCACGTTCGAAATTCGAACGGTGTCTCGTTGTGAATCCGCGATGATTTACTTTTAAAACAAATGAGTTCGCTTTCGAATTGTGTGCGCTCACTTGAGTGAACTTACAGAATAGTACTCTTTAATGCGTTGTGCATGCTCCATCCAGATTAAAATCGAAAGCACCTGAGAATGGCGTGTCAAAACTAACATTAAGACCGTAAAATATTCAAATTGATCTCAAAACTGTTACATTTTGTTACATAATAATAATTATTTCGAGCTATTTCATAGATTTATGATCTGTAACGAATTGTGCGGAAGAAACTGACTAATGTTTTAGAGGTACGGTTTTGTAATTAATTTTCTAGACTTATTCGAGCTGCCCTGTTCACTGATATAATGGCCCTCTTTAGTCTGAAGGTCGCAAGCGTGACTGCTGAGATTCGAGTCCTGATTCTATCCCATAGCTGATTATATTCTCTTTGGCTAGGCGGTATCATTACCATATATCCAAAATATTTGGTTATTAGTAACAACCTGATCTGAATTTGTAAGGAGCTCCTGGCTACATAATAACAGCCGCTCGGGGTCGATCTTTAGGTTAAGCCGCGCTTGCCTAAGTTGGTTTGTGGATGGTCTAGTACAGATCGAGTTTCCTGCGTGCCTCGGAAAGCACCGACTGGCTGTCATTTGTAGATCTTTGACAATTGTTACAAGTACTCAAGTAGTCAGTGGCCCGAAAGTCTGACAACCAGCCTTACCAAGGGATATCGCCGTATCGCATTACTCAGTACTAACTGGGTTGTGGAGGTCAGGTAGGCAGTCGCTCCATGTAAATTACTGGTATTCAGCTGCATCGGTTAAACTGGAAGCCGACCCCAAAATAGTTGGGAATAGGCTAGGTAGATGAAGTAATGGTCATAGATTACATCTTATCGCACAAGCGGCAAAGTTCTTTACTCAATCCTCAATATCTCCGGTGACATCCCCATTGGCAAATACAGCTTTGAAGTTATGTTATGAAGTATTGCTATCAAAGTCATATTCAATTCATTCTAGATTTGACTTACTATCGAACACCTTCTAGAATTCTAGAATAAAGGTCATAAGATGACCTTTTTTGTGTCGGACGAGCCCCCGTTTAAATATGACATAATAATATACAAAAGTGTTTATTAAGACTCGATAACGCCTTGTTAATAATGTAAATATTAATAATACATAATCAGCAGATCTTAAAAAGGCCCATAAACAAGTTTTTACATAATACTACAATTTAATAGCTAATTTGATTTACAAAATTCATGTTTCTGTTGCTCTCGATCCATACGTTAAAAAAATAATAAAATATTCTTTATTTTGACAGAATTGTTGCCATGGTAAACAATAAAGGCTATCGCGCATGAATTCGCCGCTAGAGGCGTTCGTGTAGAGTAAGGTCTTCAGACATGTCAGATGTCTAATATTCGCGCTTGTGATCAAGGTTGAGCCATTCCTGATTAAATACCGGGTGTAAACAGACCCTTCACATATCCGTCAACCAAGCATACTGTACAGTAGAGACCATAAGTGCAGTAGCAGTTTCACAAAACGATCGCATCAAAACAAGTCGCACTTACGACCTTTTTCCATAACAAACATTTTGCACACATACACGATCTCGTATATCGCACTTTTTCATAATTATCTAGTCAGAAAGAGTGCGATATAATGATCATTTGCTTTAGTGACAAGCCTGTCATGTCGCGACGGAGTATTAAGTTAGTGATATTTAATTTCAAACTAACAATTATGTATCTATCTGGCTTAGCGGTTAACGCTATAGATAAAATGTCTCGCACGGTGTAGCCTGCGTTCGAACCCAAGTGACATTACACTTTTTGTGTTTTAATTATAAATGATACGTTAGACCCGATGAGATATGTTTTTCTAAATATTAGTTGGAACTTATTATTAACAAAAAAGATGAGGGTGAATGTGAAACAAAATAAACTTCTAGATTGAACAAAGTAGTTAGTTATGACGTTGTTAGTTGGTGAACTTTGTCACGAGCGTTTGTGTTATTATTACGATTAGCGTATTGTTTGATTGTCTTTATTCAAGATGCAAGCTAATATTAGTATTGATGACAGGGCAAATATTGTCACTTTGCGTGAAAATGGGCTTAATATTTCTCAAATTTCAACTGAAACTGGCTTAAAATGTGTAAGTTATTTTTAAAAATTATAATTATTATGATGATAGTTGTGGTGTGTGATTTTCTTATTATTAAATAAATTGCTAGTTGCAAGTGTGTAATCATATTTTGTTTTTTTTTAGAAATTCTGTTAGCCGTTGGGTAAAGAGGTTTGAGGAAGAAGGTAGTCTGAAGAGTCGTCTAAGAAGTGAAAGGCCGCCACTTATTAACCCGACTCAGCGACGTTTTATGGTGGACGAATATGAAACAAATGGTTTGATTCCAACTATAATGTTTGCAGAGCAATTGGATACTACATTACAGACTGTTCGCCATGCAGTCCATGCTGAAGGTTTACATCATCGGAAGCCAGCTAAAAACCATTTTTGACACAAAAACACAGAGAGGAAAGACTACGTTTTGCTCGAGATTATTTAGATTTAAACTGGGAGGTGACTGTATTTTCTGACGAGAAGACTTTCAAGTCTTGCCAAAAGGAAGACTTAATTTATGACGAAAAAATAATAATACTTAATTTAATAAGTATACCGGGTAACTAAATATTTAGTAATATTAACATAACCGTAAATAAAAAAATAAAAAAATAAGAAATAAATTTTCAATTTAATGATCTTAAATTGGGGTTTAGTTTCAATATTCTTTTCGTCAAGAAAATGAACACTTAAGCTATAACGTCAATACATTCAATGTGACGTTACATAAAAAAAACACGTTCATAAAGTCTAACTCATATATTAGTATTCAATGAACTCTGCTAAATACTGATACCTATAATAAGCGGGTATCAACAATTATTTTTGTGTTATTAGAATATCCTTTCCGTGTTATGTTATTCTTATTATACTCAATACTCAATACTCAATACTTTATTGCATTCCATAATGTTAAATAAAACAGTTGGTATGTTAAAACATTGAATCAATTATGAACCTTGTCGGGCACAGCAAAGTTAAATTAATTCGTAATAGGAGAGAGGATGAAGGCGCTTTTTAAAAAGTTAAGGAATATTAAATTAAAATAGTAAAATGGCTTTTGTGGTATTTACATTATAGATCATAATTATATTTAATTGAGCACTAATAAATTTGTAAGTCTTAAATGTAATATTTGGTTTTAGTTTATTTTATTGCACCATTATACACGGTTATTTTTTGGTCGTTTTGGAACCGAAAGCCATAAACTCAATCATCGATTTCGAAACGATTGGGACTATTTTTTTCAAAAAGTAAAAATAAAAAAAATCACGAAAAATTTAATTTAATGTTTTTTTTGTGAAATAATGAGAACTCGAAGTAACGCTTCCTTGCGGTAAATGCATATGTGTGTGTAAAACGTATTCACGATCGGCAACACATGCGAACGGTACCCATTGAAAAATCCATTCATCGATCCGTAAGCCACGCCCCCACCCCACGCTTACACAAATACACAGTCTAGCCGTCGCGCGGTTCGTGTTCGGTCACTCACGCGCAACCTAATAACATGTTAAAAATGAGTCGGCAATACGCGTACTCCAATGTGGAGTATTGGGCAATGGTGGATTTTTATGGGACGCACAATAACCTGGAAGAGGCTAGACGACTTTATGCTCAGCCGGAACACCTGAACTCACTGCGCGCACGTGGAATCACCGACCCTCAAGTTCCCTTCACCTCCACCATCCTGCAGTGCGTGCGTACCTTAACAGTGAGTTTGGTGAGCAGTAGATAGGTCGTGGTGGCCCTGTGGCTTGGCCCGCAAGGAGCCCTGACTTAACACCACTGGATTTTTATTTGTGGTCCGAAATTAAAAGACTAGTTTATTTCGAGGAGCATACTACTCGAGATGAGTTAAGAAGTGCGATAGTGAAAAGTGACAGATACACATTAGGAAAATTAAAAGACAATGTGATTAAACGTGCCCGTTTGTGTATCGAGCAAAGTGGACTCCATTTTGAGCAGTTGATTCGATACAGGGAAGTGTAAATTATTTAAAAAGTGTTTAGCCTTAGTTAGTTATAAGTTGATTATGTTTGTAGATAGCTCCAATTTTTTAAATACGCCTGCGCCTGCAATACCTTTTCTTGATAATAAAAGAGTACTTACAAAGTTAGTAGGTAGGTACCGACTTAGACGTAAAATGTATTACTGACGCGACGGTCCTAAGCCCGTAAAAAGTATGAAGGAAAAATTAGAGTTATTTAACTGTTAAGTACGTAAACATAAACGCAATTTAGATCAAACACAACAAACAACACAATGGTCATGAATGCGGAATCAAACGATTATTACATGGGAATTAAACATAACTGGCGAAAAATGTGGGTGTACCATTAGGTACACCTCTGCCAAAACCTTCGGGGATAACAGGCATGATGTTATGTATACCGTTCTAACCAAAGGATCGGTCGCGCAAATAGGTACCTACGCGATAGATAAATTGGTACACAAATAAAAATACGAAAAGCGAATTTAGACTTTATTTCTTAACCGTAAACGGTGAAAATTAGAAATTTTACCCAAACTAGGTACCTAAGTAAAATACGCAGTTTACTAAAATTATTCTGAGAAACCCATTGTCTCGTGTCCGACCTGACTGTTACAAAGATGCACAACCGAATTACACGGTTCACTTTATTAAAATAAGGTCTTAATTCCAACCTAATACCTCCAATACCTAATAATACATCCAACTAATAATGAACTCTATTCGACAGACGAAACGATTCATTTTTCTGTGCGAATTGTCTGCGTTTGTAACAGCCGCCAGCATTACCGCAAAAAAAATGCTTTAGGCAGTATTATTTTATGAATCAGGTAGGTAGTTTCGATTGGTCGACACTCGATTTAAGGCCTAATTCCCAAGCGTACTGTCGTCGTGTCGGAGTCTAGTTCAATAGGTACGAGTAGTAGTGATTTCGTGATGCGAGAGTGGTGAATTAAATGCCAATTAATTTCTCTCGTTAACAAAGAGATGTGATAGTGGTAAAAACCGTGCCGTGCTTCTGATACGAACGAGAAATGATGTAGGTAAATGAACCTACACCAATCTAAATCGGACCTGAAATGAAATACTACTTGCAGTCGGTTAATAAATTCGTCCGACGTCCATTGACCCTCTCAACTGACTCGCAGTTGAGCGGGTCAATGGACGTCGGACGAATTTACGCACAGCTGAGCCGCGCTACGTCATCATCGAGCGGACCGCGTACGTTATTGCGTTTATGAATGAAATAGTGGGAGCCCTACTAAGATTTAACTCGAATGACAGAAAAAATGTGATAAATTTCTAACTTCTATATTAGACGTCATAAAAAAAAAAGAATATGCCAATAGTAACTATTACTCGACTGGAGTTACTGTGTTTCGGTTCCAGAACGACCTAAAAGTATTCGTGTATACTAAAATTATAAGTTATAATAATAATCTAAAATTAACTTTTTTTACAGTATTTTTTTAAATAAATTGGATAATTGGATTGAAATGAATTGACTAAGTGGGTATACAACAAAAAAATCTTATGAACGGTGATAAGAGAACTTTTTTTTGCCTAGATAGGAATGGGACGTCACAATTCTCATAAAAGTTTGTTAATTTTATAAATAAATAAAACGAATAAACATTTTTGTTATCATTCAGCATGATTTTATTATTTCCACCTTCCAACACCGAAAACATAAAATAAAAATCAATTAATGAGGTTAAATAATAATACAATAACTATCTAATATTTAACTTCTTATAAAAAATAAATAATAAGCATGACTACATTATAAATAAACATAAATACCTAACTACTTTCTGCTTAAAATACAAATATTATTAAGGTTTCAAAGAAACAAAAAACAGCCACACATTGCAATAACATGGATTCGAACTTGCACTTCATTGATCGTGAACCCATGCTCAGCCCAAACAGCTACCAACCCATGTTAATACTACACGAATTTTAACAATGCAATGGTAAGAACAGGTCATCACTATGATGTGTATTCTAAATGCAACAGAAATATAATGCTATTTCGCGTAGTGTGACGACAGTTCATTAGTGTGTGTTATGTGTAGAATGTTGAGACATCACTCATACACGCACACGCACACACACTGCTGTATCGCGCTCGCACAGTTCATAGCAATATAATCTTAAGCATGGTAGTGCACTTTTGAGCGTCTACTGTACATCAAACTAAGTAACTTTACGCAAAAATTATTGCTGGGAATCGACTTTTTTTTTTGGGGTGAATAATTACGTTTTACGGTAGGACTCGATGGAAAGCACTCATAGCATTGTGCTGATGAATGGATTGATTAGTACGAGTATCGTGGAGGTGTGTAAAGTAAAAATCTTACATTCAAAACATGTATTAAAAAAAAACTTACGTAAAAATTGGAACTTTGACCCCCAATATCTTCGTAACTAGAAGGTTTCCAGGTATGGTCTAGAACAAAAAAATGATCGCAGTAACGGGGAGAACAAGTGACTTTCGTTTATGTTAAGGGTCTATTTACACCCTTTATGACTTGAAGATTTTAAAAAGCATGTTAGAATCTAATTTGTTAGTACTTGGAGGAAGAATTATTTTTAAATGTTTCATGCTTACTAATTTTAGGGACAATATTGCAGATATATATCTGAACTTTACACTATGCTGTGCACATGTAATAAAATAAACTTATTATTAAGTTATTGGTACTTTAAAGTAAGAAATAGAATTAATGACATTACCTTACTCGCCAGTGGCGTCATCTGGTGAGCTCAAAAACGATAGCCCTCATTGTTTCAAGATGGCCTCAGAATAGAAACAATTCCGAAGGTGTAGCAGCAAACGCAAAAAGTAATATCTGGATAAACAGTGATAGGTATATCACAAGTTAAAACTCAAGTCATGGTCTATCTGAGTCATCTGAGTGCCCATGTGGAGATATGAAAAATTTACAAACAGATGGAATTACTCTTGCATTTACAATCCTAACTTAATATAACAATTGCGAAAGTAAGTTTGTTTGTTTGTTAACTTTTCACGCTCAAACCACTGAACTGATCATCCTGAAATTTTGCATATACTTTGTCAGGTGTACAGAAACGGACATACCTTTCATCCCGAAAAAATGTACTATTCCCGAGGAAAACAACAATAACGTTTTTATGATAACAGATGGCGCCACGTGTCTTTCGAATTATGGTTGAATTATTACAAGCAGAGTACAAACCGAATTAATTGTCAAATTCTAAATTAACGCGAGCAAACCGGCCGGCAAAAGCTGGTATTAGTATGAATATGAGTCACTCGGAGCTCGGTAAAGAGTCTAGAGAGTTCTCACATGTTACTAAGAATTATTTGACGTAATATTTATCTTTTAGTCCAATGGCAGCAAGCTTGTTGATAAACGTTAAGGTCCTCAGTTGAATATCCGGGTCAGGTAAAAATTATCAGTGACATTTGTAAAGTTCCTAGTAGTCAGTTTTGAACTGAGTGTTGCATCGGCATAAATTGATGTTCGTGGAAAACATCGTGAGGAAACTGGCATGTTACAGAACCAAAAATTCGAAGACTGTGTGTGATATCCACCTCGCACTGAGCCAGCATAGTGGACAGCAGTGGTGAAGATTCAATTAAGGAACAATTTAAGTGTCTTGGATCCCGCAACGAAATTAATCAGAAAAGAATAGCGGAGTAGTAGGAAAAATGATAGGTACCAGTGGCGAAGGTTCCATACAACTCGATTCCTACCGGCTTCCCTTTGAAAAATGGCACAGTCAGTATTTTATAGCCAAATAATCATCATCATCTGCCTAGCCTTTTCCCAACTATGTTTGGGTCGGCTTCCAGTCTAACCAGATGCAGATGAATACCAGTATTTTACATGGAGCGACTGCCTATCTGACCTCCACAACCCAGTTAGTACTGGGTAATACGATACCCCTTGGTAAGACTGGTTGTCAGACTTTTTGGGCCACTGACTACCTATAACGACTGTCAAAGATCGGTTTATAGACAAATAATATAGTCAAATTAAAGATATGTACTCCGGCTTACTTCTTACAAAATTGACCCTTCGCTACTGGTGGACAGCCTATTAGTTCTCACAAGGAGGTGACCTGTGTCCACATAGCAGGGACGTTATAGGCTGATTTTTCAGTTTCTATCTCTCTTTGTGTAACTTATCTGAACAACAATGATGAAGAAAAACCTGATAAACTATTCTCCATCTCTTATCCTGCCCTCTTAGCTCAAAAACATGTAGCCCAAGTGACCTCTGCGCTGCCACCGACGTCGCGGTGAAAGTGGCGAAGTTCTGGCCTAACAAAATATAAAAGTTGTCGTGCCAGCGACACGAAGAAGAAGACATGACAAATATCTTCAAATGAGGATGAGGACCAACGGTTTAGATATACTTTCAGAGACATGTGGGTCTTGGTATCTAATGGACGAATACATCCATGGCAAGCCAACCTTCGCAAGCGTTGCTTAACACTAAAAATCGACCCTCCCGGGCTGCGGTTATTATTTAGCCACGGACCTTAGTAAGTATCTACTAACTAATAGTTTTCAAAATTAAAAAATAATGGGTGTAGGTACACTTAACGAAGCCGAAAGGCACTTGTTCTCCTCGAAATTGCAAGATTTTGTTTGTTCTAGACCATACCTGGGAACCTTCTAGTTACGGAGATATTGGGGATCAAAGTTCCAACTTTTTCATAAGTTTTTTTTTTTGTTATAACTTTACTTTAAATGCTTCCACAATCTCCATACTATTCAATGCATCCATCAGCACAATGTGTTCAGCGCGTTACATTGAGCCCTACCGTAAGACGTGACTTCTGACCCCAAAAAAAAAAAAAATTCCCAGCAATAATTTTTGCGTAGAGTTACTTAGTTACTCAGTTGACGACTTCGTAAAGGGTCCGTATACACCCTGTGTTTATTTTTTTTAACGTGGGCAATACTTTAGCCACGTGTAGTACTCATTAAAATAAGCTACTTTTACTACGGGACCGACCATGAAATCGCGAAAAAAATATCAGCTGCTCCACACATTATTGGTCGCGAACTCGAAATAATGTAGGCAACAGCAGATTTTTTAAATCATATTTCATAGTTAGCCCCATAGTAAGAGTTGCTCATATTTATCTATCCAAACACCCTGTATAACCATATCATCAACATATTGCGAGGCATTAACACCTACAAATACAAGTAGGTATATAAACCAGCTCAGTAAATAAGTACCTAATCAAGTCATCCACTTAATTATTACATTACCAACTGGTTTACGATTATTTATGTTCAAATGTCAGTTTGTGAACGTACGTTAGGTTTGGACAATGACTTATAGATTACTAGTTTTTTACCCGTGGCTTCGCTCGGGATAAAAAGGATACATAACATCACGCCTGTAATTCCCGAAGAGTTAGACAGAGGTGTAAGTACCAGTGGCGAAGGTTCCCTACAACTCAATTCCTACCGGATTCCCTTTGAAAAATGGCACAGTCTGTATTCTATAGACAAATAATATAATCACATTAAAGATATGTACTCCGGCTTACCTCTCACAATAATTGACCCTTCGCTACTGGTAAGTACCTAATAGTACACCCACATTTCGCCAGTTATGTTTAATTAGGTCCCATGTAATAGGGGGCGAGCCTATTGCCATAAACCGAGAACAAATCCAGAGTCCGTGGCTGCTACTGAGAAATCCCTCATTGATAAACCCAATAACACTTTGCCCGACCCGGGAAGCGATCGAATCGATCATAATCGGACCTAACTCCGCCATCTTGTTTTTGCAATTCAAGTATCTCCGTTAATTCTGAATATGGATTGAAAGAAACTGGACCCCACAACACAGGGAATCCTAGTGTGGGGTTCAGTGCTTCATCTACATTTGTAAACATAATAAGACATTTGACATTTGTATTTATAGTATTTGATATATATTTATAGTATTTTATATACCCTTGTAGTTAATCTTATTATTAATCAAATTATTTTCAGATATACACCTACCACTGCTTGTCTCTGCATCACCCAAAGGTTGACTGGTAGAAAATGCCTATGGCATTAAGTCCGCCTCTGTACTTCTGTGCTTGAAGTGTTAAATAAATAAATAAATGAGACAACAAATATTTTTTTTTTTTTTTTTTTTATAATTTCACAATTGTTTCCCAATAACTCTAACAACTGACCTTAAAACCCCTTAAACTCCTAATAACTGACTTTAAAATGTCAATCTAGTATCAAAATATCCTAGCGACGGTACTTATACGTTACTAGCTTAAGGCCAAGGCTTTGCTGTGAAGGGCGAAAATTATCCCATAGAAACATACTACTGAGATAAAAAGTATCCTATGTGCTAACAGATCTTGGGCTATCCTTGGGCCCAATCCGTTGAGTTGTGTTGCGTGAAAAGATAACCTTTTCCCAACTATGTTGGGGTCAGCTTCCAGTCTAACTGGATGCAGCTGAATACCAGTATTTTACATGGAGCGACTGCCTATCTGACCTCCACAACCCAGTTAATACTGGGTAATACGATACCCCTTGGAAAGACTGGTTGTCAGACTTTTTGGACCACTGACTACCTAATGACTGTCAAAGATCTACAAATAACACCCGGGACCAACGGCTTAACATGCTTTCCGAGGCACGGATGAAACTCGGTAAGTAATGGGCCGTCATCGACCCCGAGCGGCTGTTCATGGTGTATTTCCTGATAAATTAAAGGTAACAATAATCAAACCACTTTTCAAGAAGGGAGATAGACTGTCCGTAAATTGTTATCGCCCTATAGCTCTTATACCAGTGTTTTCAAAAGTATTTGAAAAAGCAGTACATGAAAATATTTACAACTACTTTGTTAAGAATAACTTGTTTGCAGATGAACAATCGGGGTTTAGAAAAAATAAATCGATTGATATGGCAGTCTATAATTTTTTAAATGAAGTAATGCGTAATTTAAATAATAAGAATCATGCTTGTGCATTATATATGGACCTTACCAAAGCTTTTGATAATGTAGACCACAATATACTGTTATCGAAATTGTCGGCTTATGGCGTTAGAGGCAGTGCTTATGATCTAATAAAGTCCTACTTAAGTAACAGGAGACAATCGACTCAGATCACAAGGATTTGTGCTAAGACTTAAAGAGAAATAACTTACTCATCAAAATATAGAGAAGTAAAAATAGGGGTACCACAAGGCAGTGTTTTAGGACCACTTTTATTTATCATTTATGTGAATGACTTGCCGCGCATTACGAGCCATCCGACTGTTTTGTTTGCTGATGATGCCACTGTTGTATTCTCCAGCAAAGAACTGTCTCAACTAAAAGAAGAAGTAGAAAATACATTACTAACTATTATAGAATGGCTGACATCAAATAAATTAAAAATAAACTTAATCAAAACTAAAATTATGACTTTTAAGAATAGAAATGGCAAACAAACAGACGTCGATGTTTATTTCCAAGGACAGAAGATTGAGCAAATCAATACAACAAAATTCTTAGGCTTACATATAGACTATAACCTAAACTGGAAGTCACATTTGGAAAGCTTGTGTCTCAAATTAAGTCAGCAGTCCTATGCGTTATATATGCTTGCAAAAACGGTCAGTACCAGTGCGGTCTTAGCATCTTACCATGGTTACGTAGGGTCCTTGTTGAGATATGGCATTATGTTTTGGGGCTATTCTACAGAAAAAGAGGCTGTATTTAAAATGCAAAAGAGATGTATCCGCGCAATATGTAGTTTAAAACCAACAGATAGTTGTAAGCCCTTTTTTCAAAGCCTAAAAATATTAACACTACCATGTTTATATATATTGGAAGTCGTAGTCTTTGTAAAACGCAACTTGCATTATTTCAAAAATTATAGAAGTCAACGTAACAATAGAAAAATATATTTCCCTGACAGCAGTAGAACTACTTTGTTTAGCAATAGTATTTTTTGGATGGCACCTCGACTTTATAACCATTTACCAAAATGTATAATAGATTTAAAAAGTGTGGACATATTTAAATGTAATGTTAAAAAAATGTTATTGGTAAAATCTTATTATAGTGTTAATGAATATTTGTGTGACAAACCCTAAATAATGTTTATTACTTAAGTTTGAATTAAATTGCGTATTTCACAATGATTAATTAATGACATTTTAGCATAATAGATTAACTTTGACATTATTACTTTGACATTATTTACTTTGACTTTAATTGACAAATTTAATAGACATGTAATTTTGAACTTTAATGTATTTAAATTTTTAATTTAGGGACTAACCACGTTCCGAACTAAATGTTGCATGCCTAGTGCAGAATATGGTGACACTAACAACTTTCCTGTTTTTCAAAAACCCACCTGTATAACTACCCATATTTGCAATAAATGAATTTGAATTTGAATTTGAATTTGAATTTGTTATTATTTAGCCAGGAGCTCCTCTTGCGTGAAAAGATAACAGACACATTACATTCGTGTTATAATATTAGTATGGAAGGATAACTTAATTATTATAACTAGAAGACGGGATATTTACCATGTTTATTGTTTTCTTTGAGTTCCCGATATTTTGGCGCTGTTGCAAGCACCATGATCACGGATAAACTGAAGTTATTGCGGGTGGGTGTTTATGAGCAGACAAATCGGTCTACCCTCTTTCTTGTTCGTTTTTTGCACTCAGTACCGCTACCACTGTCACTCACAACTCGATTCTGTTCCCGACACACGAAACTCACTGTGTCTGCTTGCGAACTTTTTTCGGCACTATTCCGCTTTTTACACAGCTGGACCACTGGTTTCCTGGCTTTCGACAGTTGAAACCCATCCTCCCGATTGAAGTTCTTATATTTGGTGATCTCAATAGCTTCTCTAACGAGTCTAGGGATATAGTGGCGTTCTGTCGAGATGACCTGAGGGTTATGTAACTCAATCCAGTGGTTCGATCCTGATTTCAGGAGATGTTGAGCTATGGCTGATTTTTGGGTGTCGTTGTTCTTCACCGCCCTGATATGTTCCGATATTCGACAAGCCACCGTACGTTTCGTCTGACCGATATAAGACTTGCCGCAACTGCAGTCCACTTTGTAAACACCGGGCTTTTCCAGTGGAAAATTATCCTTCGGCGAACGCAGCATCTTAGACACTTTTTTGAAAGGAGTGAAGATAGTCTTTACGGCGTATTTCCGAAGAATGTTGGCAACCTTATCTGTCACTCCCCTCACGTATGGCAAAAATGCCGGCTGCCTCTCAACCTCGCACTTCCGGTGCTTACAACCACGGTTTGGTTTAGGTTGCGCAGGTTTCCCTGTATATCCGTTTCTCTGTAGGACCCTCTGCACATGTGTTAGCTCAGCACGTAAATGTTCCTCGTTGCATAGATCATATGCGCGGTTGGTGAGTGAAGTCACTACAGAGTACAGCTGTCTGGGATGGTGGTGAGAATCAGCGTGTAGATATCGATCCGTGTGAGTCAATTTCCTATAGACTGACTGGCTTAGAGAACCGTCAGTACAGACCCCTATTTTCACGTCCAAGAATGGAATTGTCCTCTCATTTTCCATCTCATTTTGAAAAGATAGACCTTATATACTTTCATACGCATTCAATAAAAAAGCTGTTCAAGCCGCTGCTGCTGCTGCTGTTAAAGCTGTTCTGTGTTTTAATAAAAAAACATAAAAAAACATTATGCGCTTTTTGATCTATTTTTCTAAAAAAAAAAAGTTTAATCCGTCCTGCAAGTTTTACTAAATGTCGCTTAGATCAATTAGCCTTTCAACCGTTCGATACGATGTCTATTTACAACAATTTTTTTTTTTTTTTTGTGACTCTATCTGTTTGTTCCGGCTAATCTCCGAAACGGCTGGACAGGTTTGACGCGAATTTTACTGGCATATAGCTGATGGTAAAAGGAGTCACTTAGGCTCCTTTTATTTTAGAAAAAATAGATTACCGTGGATTGGACCAACCAAAAAAATTAAACTCATGAAATTGTGGACCTCCACAATCAAGTTGGGTAATACGATACCCCTTGGTAAGACTGGCTGTCTGATTTTCGGGCCACTGACTACCTGTAACGACTGTCAAGGATCTACAAATGACTGCCGGGACCAACAGCTTAACGTGCTATGCGAGGCCCGGAGGTAACTCGGGATGTAATGGATGGTCACCCATCCACACACCTTGAAGATCAACCACCACCACGCTGCTATTGAGAATTACCTTATGGAAAAACCCAGTGACATTTTGGCCGGTAAGGACACAGACTGTTGCGCTTGCGACTTTAACCAACTATGCAATAAGTTAAGCAAGAATGAAGGCTAATAAATATGCTAATTAGACAATTGATTAGTACCAGGAATCGTAAGAGATCAGAGGCTAAGAAATTGTACCTAATTACTTCCCTGTCTTACAGAAAGGCTTATTATGTACTGAATGTTTTCGCCCTCATTCAGATTTATCTCACTATCGATTTCCATTTCGGTCAAAGTGTTTACAGTGTTTATTCATTAAGGATGTCAAAGCCTGGAATCCATCGTCATCATCACCCACAGCCCGACTTCACCCATTGCTGGGTATAAGCCTCTCTATGCTTGTTCCAAGCTCCACGCTCTTGTGCCAGCCTCATCCAGGATATTCCCGCTATAGCAATAATGTCGTCTGCCCATCTCGCCGCCGAACGATCAGCGCTTCTCTTTCCAGGCCTTGGACGCCACTCAGTCATAGCTTTACTCTACCTGCCATCACAGCGTCTTGCATGGTGTCCAGCCCAACTCCATTTGAGCTCCATAGCTCGATTTTCAATATCGGAGTCCTTGACCCTGGAGCACGATTGATTGGCAATGGGCTTGTCCCTTAATTAGCATATTTTGCTTCCAATGTGGGGGACAATGGGTTTCTACGCTGTGAGCCTTAAGATTCCTTTGCGGTTTTCAATGTCACATATCTTGCTTTTTTGCAGTTCGATGTTCTCAGTGTATTAGTTTGAGTTTCCTCCGTGCCTCGGAAAGCACGTTAAGCCGTTGGTTCCGGGTGTCATGTATAGATCTTTGACAGTCGTTAGGTAGTCAGTGGCCCAAAAAGTCTGACAACCAGTCTTACCAAGGGGTATCGTATTACCCAGTACTAACTGGGTTGTGGAGGTCAGATAGGCAGTCGCTCCATGTAAAATACTGGTATTCAGCTGCATCCGGTGAGACTGGAAGCCGACCCCAATATAGTTGGGAAAAGGCTAGGCAGATGATGATGATGTTCTCAGTGTATTAGTAGTGATAGCCTAGTGGTGTGACCATCGGACTGCCAAGTCACAGGTCTCGAGTTTGAACCGAAGGCACGCACCTCTGATTTTTCGGATTCATGTGCAAATTGTGTAATTATCACTTGCTTCGGTGAAGGAAAACATCGTGAGGAAACCAGCATGCCTACGAGATATTTATCGACAGCATGTAAAGACAAGCATGGCCGGCATAAAAACTCTGACACCAGGTTAGGCAATAACCAGACGATAAAGAAGGAAGAAGTGTTTTAATCATTTGGAGAGGATTGACGATGAACTGAATTAAATCTACATGCCTTGCCGCTATAAGTAGAAGCCGTTACCTCTGGTCCAACACGGTTCGGAGCAAATCCTATCACCCAGCACTAACTGGATGGAGGTCAGATAGACAGTCGCTCCATGTAAAATACGGGTATTCAGCTGCATCCGATTAGACTGAAAGCCGACCCCAACATAGTTAGGAAAAGGCTAGGCAGATGATGACCTACATTCTTCCCTATTACCAGGGACTGGCGTAATGCTGGCTAGATTATATCCTTTCTTGGAACAAAGGGTATTACATAAGTCTACAAACAGACCTGGAGAGACGGTCCGCCTTCGTATACGAGTGTCGTCCCACGTTTTGTGTTCGATGACGTCAGCGCAACTTTCTCTGTTGTGAGCGAACGCCGTGACTCACCGGTGTTGGGCCACGGAAACAGCGGGCTAAATGGCAATGCTGAATTAAGGCCTGGTGCATCTTAGTCCCCCAAGTATCGCCACATTGACCGGTTCCGTGCGACTCGCATCCAGCGGATCCCTGCAACCTTTACCAGGTCATCGGTCCAGCTAGTGGGAGGCCTTCCAACGCAACGTCTTCCGGTTCGCGGTCGCCACTCCAAAACTTTTCGGCCCCATCGGCCATCCGTTTTGAGGTCAATGTGGCGATACTTGGGGGAGGCCTATGTCCAGCAGTGGACGTCTTTCGGCTGAAATGATGAAGATGATGATGCATCTTAGTTAGAGCTATTCTGGAAAATACGAGGGAGAATATCTTTGCCCAATTTTACTTACACCTAAAATAATGAATTAATGAACGACTGCCTCGTTCGTGTAGTGGTCGAAAGCGCGACTGCTGAGCATGAGGTCCTGGGTTCGATTCCCAGGTCGGGCAAAGTGTTATTGGGTTTTTCAATCAGGAATTTCTTAGTAGCAGCCACGGAGTCTGGATTTGTGCCCGGTTGATGGCAATAGGCTCGCCTTCTATTACATGGGTCTTTAACATAACTGGCGAAATGTGGCTGTACTATTAGGTACATCTCAGTCTAACGTACCGGGGATTACAGGTGTGATGTTTTGTGTAACGAACGACACCAAGAACCTTCTGTTGTATTTTCGACACTCGTCTCTGCTTTGGGAGTTGATATTCCAACAGTGCTTGATACAAAAGGAAACTGATGGGTTTCGGCATCTACATTTCCTATTGTGACTGGTAATTATGAGTGTTGGATTAAGGGCCCAATATTCTAGCGCAAATCCTTCTGACGACAAAAGACAAGCATAATATAAGTATAATCAGCCTATTAATGTTCCCACTGCTGGGACACAGGCCTTCTCTCTATGAGAGGGAACGGGCTATAATCCACCACGCGGGCCCAGTGCGGGTTGGTAGATGTCACATGTCTTCGAATTTTTGGTTCTAGGACATGCCGGTTTCCTCACGATGTTTTTCTTCACCGTTTTGAGAGCAGTGGTGATGAAATTACTTACACAAAGTAATGCGCCTGTCTGGGTTCGAACCCACGACATTCTGCTCGTAAGTCGGGGTCTCCACCACTGGGCTGCTCTCACAAAAGACAATGTGAAGAAAAAAAACAGCTGATGATGTCTTTCTTTTACAAGTAAACCCCATAATTAAATTAAACAATTAGTAAACCTAGTAAGTCTGACAACCAATCTGACCAAGGGTTATCGTCAAAGAGATTTAAAATACTTATAGAGCGGACATTAGGAATATTTTCACACAAAATTTTTGATCCCGAACATTTTCGATTTTGACACACGAATGCTACCTGTCAAGCGGGCGTATGACACTAGACAGAACGATTTATTACTAAGTAGTAATAAGTTTTAGATTACAATTTTCTTCGTCTTGTCCTGTTTATCGCTCATAAATAATAGAATGTGTTTGGTTATCGTGTTATTCAGTAGCCGAGACTTTAATGTTGGGTACAGGGTTGACGGAAGCCGTCAACCAAGCATTCTGTACATCAAACTAAGTAACTTAACGCAAAAAATATTGCTGGGCAACGAATTTTTTTTGGGGTGAAAAATCACGTTTTACGGTAGGACTCAATGTAAAGCATTCAAAACTTTGTGCTGGTGGATGCATTGAATAGTACGGGGGTCGTGGAGGTGTTTAAAGTAAAAATCTTACATTAAATTTATGAATTAAAAAAAAAAAAAAAAACTTGAGAAAAAGTTAAAACTTTGACCCCCAATATCTCCGTAACTAAAATGACGGGGAGAACAAGTGCCTTTCAGCTTCGTTAAGGGTCTTGTTACACCTTTTATACAATCACTCTATAAAAAAAAAAAATATAATTATTTGAAATTAGGAAAATATGACATTTAATTTTAATTTATTTTATTTAATTTAATTTTTTGAAGTTCTGAATAATTAAATTGTAACTATAGTACATCAATCTTTATTTGACATTGACATTGTTTTGTTTATGTTTGTTATTATGTTATATCCACTGTATTTTGTACTTTTGCATGCCTTCTGGTAAAATATGGCTGTTCCTATTTATATTTTTATGTCACCGTGTTTATACCCATATTTGCAAAATAAACATCTTATCTTATCTTATCTTACAATACTGTTATTAAGCTGCATCCGGTTAGACTGGAAGTCAACTCCAACATAAAACAAGAAAAAGCTAGACAGTTGTTAATGTAGGTGTCCTCCAAAAAAATTAAAAAATAAACTCAAAAGTATGTAAATTTATTCGCCATTTTCACAGCCCCACACCAAACGCAGTCAACCAGTCTCGTCTCTCGCAACAACGACGATAAAATCCTCAATATTTGGCCGTGCACGGTAAATTCAGTATCTACCAAAATGTCTGGTATTACGTGTGGCGTGACTTGGCCGTTATTTTTGACATTTTATAATATTATTTTGGTTTGTGGTTGTCGACATGACATTTTACGCTTTCGATTTTTGGAATGAATAGTTATGTTTCATCTTTCACATCATACAGGGTGTAAGGGACAGCCCTCCACAAACTGATGGGGTATGAATGCTCAAAAACTCCGAAATGGATAACTAAAGGTATTAAACTATGTTGTAAACGGAAGCGTGAAATGCTATGGCAATTTAGACGCCAACCAAACAAAACGAATAAAAACACTTATAACACCTACTCTAAACGTCTAAAATTAATCATCAAATTAACCCAAAAGACGCAAAACAGCTACTTCATTAACAATGCTGACAACAAGGTTAAAGCAACTTGGAGAGTTATAAACTCAACTAAAACTAATTACCCGAAAGAAAATCCTTCTAAAATACTTATAGATAACAATGAATACATCACAGAACCAAATAGGATTGCCGAATTGTTTAATAACTATTTCATTGACCAAGTTAAACCTATCAACAAACATAACCACAGTACCGATTATACATCTTCATTAATTAACTCCAACCCTAATTCAATGTTCTTAGCACCGACTGTTCCTCATGACATACATAAAATTATTGTTGCTCTTAAAAATACCAACAGTTGCGGTTATGATGAAATTGTTACACATGTAATAAAAAACGTAGTTACAGAAATCTCTCCAGTTCTTAGCTATATTGTAAACGTGTGTATAGATAGTGGAAAATTCCCTGAAAATTTAAAATTATCTATCATAAAACCTCTTCACAAAAAAGAAAATCCACAAAATATGAAAAATTATAGACCTATTGCTCTCGTACCAGTGTTTTCCAAAATAATTGAAAAAGTGATTTATAACAGCCTTTATTCATTTCTTGAAAAAAACAATCTTTTAACTAAAGAACAGTATGGTTTCAGAAAGAACAAAAATATTAATATGGCCATCTATGAATTAATAAATAAAATTATTACTAACATGGACAACAAAATCCCGGTTTCAGCGTTATTCATGGATATGACGAAGGCGTTCGATTTTGTAGATCACAGAATCCTACTCATAAAATTAAATAAGCTTGGAATCAGGGGCAATGTCCAAGATTTAATTAAGTCGTACCTAGTCAATAGAAAACAAATAACTAAAATAGCAAAAGTATGCCCTAGAACCAAAACAGAAGAAACCTACCTATCAAATCAAAGACTCATAAACTACGGCGTGCCTCAGGGCAGTGTTCTAGGTCCGTTGTTATTCCTATGTTATATAAATGATATACCCTTAACTATAGAACATCCCATGACTCTTTTTGCTGATGACTGTACCACAATATTTACAGGAAAAAACTTACAAAAATATGAACAGGATATAAATAATAGCTTAAGTTTAATTATTAAATGGTTAACCGATAACAACCTACAAATTAATATTGGCAAAACACATGTCATGCACTTTAACCAGAGAACCAATCCTGTAAATCCAAATGTTAAATATGAGCATAACAACATTGTTAAAATTGACAACACAAAATTTCTAGGGCTTTGGTTAGATCGGCAGATGACATGGAAAACACATATTGAGCATTTAATAAAAAAGCTAAATCAATATTGCTATGCCCTACACAATTTAAATAAAGTCGCAAATCGCAGCACTGTTCTTACCGCATACCACGCATACGTCTCCACAACACTGCGATATGGAGTAATATTCTGGGGTAATTCTACGGATAGGGAAGCGGTCTTTAAAGCCCAAAAAAAATGCGTTCGTGCAATATGCATGATCCAAAACACTGACAGTTGCAAACCTTTTTTTATTAATCTAAAATTATTAACACTCCCGTCCCTTTACATTTATGAAGTTGCCATATTTATCAAAAATAACCCTAACCAATTCGAAACAGTATCCTCTAAACGCCACCAAGGTGCACTTAAGTCCAAATCCCATCAAACAGCCCTTTACTCAAAAAGTTTCCTAGGAATGGCGCCAAAAATATTCAATAAACTACCTAAGTCAGTAAAAACATCAAGAGATCCCAATACGTTCAAAAAAACACTCCATAACTTCTTAATTCACAAAGCATACTATTCTATAAATGAATACCTTGAAGAAAAATGACTGTTTTTATTTTATATTTTTATTACTTTTATTAGCTTAAGTTCATAAGATTATGATTATTACTTACAACTCAATAATTTAATTGTTTACTTACTTTGTATTGTTTATTTGTTTCTGTTTAACGTATATTTTATAAAAGATTTTATTAAAGATTTAATATTAGGTAATTAGCTGTAATGACAGTACCTAGTTTTAGTTTTTATTTAAGTTTCAGTTTTTATACATACCTATAAAAACTACCTGCACGATTTAATGTGTAGACATTATTTGTACGCCTTTGCAAGGCAGCACATAGTGAAACATAACTCTTTTTGATAACACCGTGTATTTAATTTACCTATGTGTCTCAAATAAATATATTTGAATTTGAATTTGAATTTGAATTTGAATTTGAATTCAGTATATCATACTAAGATGACTGGTACAAGAAATTATTTCAGAAACGTTATGGGAATCTAATAAATTTGATTTGTTTTATTTCCTCATACACAACGTATGGTTACCGTGACAAAACGCACGTAGCGAACGGCAAGCGCGACGACGAGTTCGTTGAACTCTGTAACTAGACAGGAAGTGAGCATCTGAGTTCGCGCGTCGTTCGTTAGAGTATTTCACAACCATTGTTGTTTTTTTTTAATTTTATTTTAATTGTATTATTTACATAAATGGAGTTCTGCGTACAGAGAATATAATTTTCTATGAAATAAAGGATGATCTCTCCCGGTTCAGCTGGAACGAAGCAAAAGTGGTCAATATTAGGGCGCGTTAGACCAGAAATTAGGGACAAAGTTTGTTGCTTGGTTAAGCGATCCATGGAGGAAGGTAACTGAAAAAACGATAAAAAAATTGAAAATTTTCCGGAGAAAAATTCCGGTAGAATATGAATCAAAATAAGGAGCTGAATGCACCCTGTCAGTTTGCGGAGGGCTGTCCCTTACATCCTGTAGTCGCGAGTGTGACCGCTGAGGGAATTCGCACACTATGTGGCCACGACCGCGCCTTGTCGCATGACCAGCCGCTATCTTGAACAAAACTGGTCGGACCCCCGGTTGTATTACCAAACCTTCGTCCTGGTCGAACATTCTGCATCAAAAGGTCGTGGTCGTAGCCATGTAGTGCACGAGGTCCATATGCGTGCAGACCCAGGTCTGATCCCCACATCGATGCCAATATGGATCTTGCCTCCTATTATTGCCTTGATTAAAACTGGTGTTAATGTATGTGTGGTCTAGGTCAAAAACATAAGGTACACATACCAACCGTTGCCAGTAAGATTACATCATCTGGAAGATCTCCAGGATTGAACATAGGTCTAGGTTGATATTTATCAGAATAGACAGGTAACGATGCCAACCGTTTATCCGTGACCAACTTAGGTCGGTTCTGAGTTAAATTAACTAGCAAAACTTCGTAGACGTAATGAATGTCGCGCACAATACTAACTATGTTGGGGTCGGCTTCCAGTCTCACCGGATGCAGCTGAATACCAGTATTTTACATGGATGTCTTTTTAAAAAAAAGATAAAAATGTTGGAAATTTCTGTTTCTATGGAAAATCTAAAATCAGTCTAATTTAGATGTTCACTATTTTTCGAAAATGTTCTCTCATATTTTTTAAGAACTATGTATCCTGCTTATGTTTATGAAGTTTTATTAATATCGGTTCTGTCATTTCGAAAAAAAAAGTGCTTGAAAATTAATATGAATTACCATAAGTTGTAAACACTACAACGTGATGTAACATTGATAATGTTGGCGATTGTTTTATTCGTTATTGCTGTATGATTTTATTTATTATCAATGTAATTATCTTATTACTAAGCATTTTCAGCGTTCCTACTGCTGCATCGACCATACAACTGCTGAAAACAGCAGCCTCATCTCGTCTCTGCAAGAGAGAGTAGGACACCTACATCACGCATCTTCCCACCCTAGTTCCATGTTACTTGGGGTCGGCGCAACACGTTTTTTACTTCCATTCTCCTCTGTCAACCGTCACGCTACCATTTAGGTATTCCGTTTTCTTTCATATCATTCCTCACACAATCAATCCATCGTTTCCTTGGTCTTCCTCTCAATGTCCATCCATCAACATTTACATTCATCACTCTTTTAGTCATTTACAAATGGCCCCCTTCTCACAATATGTCCATACCAAGACAGTCGATTACCTTTCAACTTTTCTGTAACTGGCGCAACTTTCAAACTTCCTCTAATATACTTCTTCTTCTTCTTCTTTTCGTCTTTCTTCTTCTTTATTCCTTCGTTCTTTACTTTATCCATTCTTGTCACACCACACATCAACATTCTCATCTCCTCTACATGCAAATTGACAATGACACTATCTGGCAATGAGCAGTGCATAAAAAAAACCTATTACAGGTTAGGTTATTGTCACTAACTGAATTTTCTATTAAACTCAACAGCAAAAATAACTATGAATCATGATCTAGCAGAGTAGGTAATCATTATACTTAATATTTGGACAAAACCATGTTTTTTTTTGTCTAAAATCTTCACGCTATGTGCACTTGGGTGACGAATAGAGTAACAGCCTTGGCATAGTTGAGTACTCTAGTATGAAAATTACTATTATTATGTTTTCGATGAAATGAGGATGTTATTATTCGCGTTATTATTCTGTTATGATATCCATACTTTATTTTTAACTGACTTCCAAAAAAGGAAGCGGTTTTCAATTCGGTTGACAACTTGTAACGACTGTTAACGATCTACAAAGGACAGCCGAGCAACGGTTTATCGTGCTTTCCGAGGCACGGAGGGAACTCGGTATGTAATGGGTGGTCACCTATCCACGGACCAACCTGGGTAAGCGTGGCTTAATCTGAAGATCGACCCCGAGCAGCTGTTATTATTTAGCCACGAGCTCTTTTTCACGACACGAGTTCGATCTCTGCATGAAGTAAATTAATAGGTAATAAGTAGGTAGGTAGACAAGTATCCCCACTTACCACTTATCGACAAGCAACTATTTCCAATCCTTAGTTTCTATTCATTGAATAATCATAATATTTATTTAAAGGAACTATTATAAAGCAGGTAGGTACGTAATATCGTTATTACAATTTGATTTGCAACTAGTTTTGCAATTCTAATTACTTACTTACCAATGATTATGCAAGTAAGATGAAACAGGAATTAACGGCGAACTATTTGCATAATAGATTTAAGCGAATTTAAAAACGAAAGTGCTATTTGTAATGTTGGTTGAAACAAATTAATAACATTGGTAAACTACATAGCTGTCCAGATAATAATAGTTGGTTTTAACGCCATCTATACAAAAACATATAAAGCTTGAGGATGATTATCTCCTCGTAGTTTTACAATTAACCAACAGATGGCGTTACTTCCGCGATATTCCTGTGTTCAGTAATTCACTAAAAATATCTGTAAAATAAATCAAATTCCATCTGCATTATATGAAAGTGTTTTAAAATTGAGAAAAATTGCAATTCTCTCACACTTTTCTTTCACATGTTCTTTGTTAAGGGTTTTGATTTCCGCCCTTAGTCCTTATAAATGTGGACCATTGTGCGTGTTCTTTCACATGATTACGATCATCATTTCAGCCGAAAGACGTCCACTGCTGGACATAGGCCTCCCCCAAGTGTCACCACATTGACCGGTCCCGTGCGTCACGCAGTCAGCATTATTACAATACAATGTTTTATTTTATTAAAAATATAGATTTCCAAACGAAACGTTTTATTTCTCAGTTGTCAATTTACTTGACACAACATTGACAGTTTGTGTTGCCAAATTACAGTTCCAAATTAGGCGGTATACTGACATTTAGGTCACTTGAAAAGACGATTAATTATTATGATCTTAGGCTACCGACGACAAGAATATAGACTTCTAGTGAGTTGAACGTAGTCAGATACCTACTAAATTCAAATACCACAGCAACGGCAGATTGTTTTAGCGCTAAATTAAAAGTCTTGCTCAGGTGCTGGGTCTGCCTGCTCAGCAAAAAAAAAAGTTTTGTGACAAACAAAACATTTTTTTGCAAACATTGTCTTTTTTACTACCCACATAAAATGTCAAGTTATTTTTCAATCCATAAAGTTCTTGCGATGTATAAAAGCTAATGACCAATATTGGTGACTTTTTATTATTTTGTGACCACTAACGAAGCTATAATTATTATTTACTAGCTACAATATCGGTTAGTACCACAATACAGAGTTACACAGTTTAGTTTTCGTAAAAAATTGTATAATATTGCATAAAAAGGCAATTCGGTGTTTCTAAGCCATTTCGTACGAAATAAATAAGTTAACTTCAGGCGACTTGCGCGCCACATCTGGCAACACTTAGCGTTAGTCTTCGTCAGTCAGTTGAGCATTTTTGGCAGCACTGTGCCGCGATTACTCAACGACGCGATACGGTCGGTCATTGTCACTCACGGAACCGATTACAATTTACAAGTTATTTTCAATAATAGTGCACGTGTGCAATAATAATAAAACAAAAAATATTATTCCAAGAAAACTTTAAACAGTGTTGAAGTGCTATTGTGTTGACAAAGTGTTAAAATAACTTTTTTTGTTTTGTGTTTCAAAATAGTGAAGTGATTCAAGATGAGTAATTTCACAAAGTTTATTAAAACTACGCCAATCACTGATGACTACGAGATCTCCAACACAGTACTCGGCCTTGGCATTAATGGAAAGGTAAGTTTTTCAGTGGGAAAGTTATTTTAAAACTTTATAAAATGTTGTTTACATATGACGTCACATTTTAAAATTAGCCTTTACCCGTTATTACCTTTATCTCATCACGCTTGAATGACAAAAGAATTAAAATTAGCTCTGGTTTTGCTTTTTTTAATCTTCGTTCGTCGGGAGGTTTGCGTCATATTGGCTATTTTTTTAACATCCTCTCGTTTTAAAACTTCGCGGAATGCGGAGTTATGATGCTGAATGAATAACAAACTTTTATACATTCAAACTAACATGAATTATATCTTCACGCATTTTAGATCTACGTACAAATGTCTATGGTTTAAAAAAGAGTTTTTACAGTAAGAAAATGTAAGCAGGCAAAAGTCTTGAGCTCTTTTAGTCTCGTGTCATAAGATTTAGATAAAGTATGAGATAAAAAGGTTATACACATATTGCACAATTATTGCCATTGGGAATGTACATTTAGACAATACTGATAAACAAGTTCTTGAATAAGATCTGATGACAAATAAAATAAAACTCAGGGTATTCCCAATCAGGTTTTTCCAAATGGTTCAAACTTTTGTGTTAATAAAAAACCCACAGAAGTTTCCGAAGCTTGTGAAAGTTTAATGCCTTTATTCATTGTGAAATAATATACTAAAATGTGAACTCATTTCCTTTTCCTGTTTACTATAAAGGTGTGAAAACAAACTTTGAAATATCTCAAAAGCTTAACCAAAAACAGGATGACTGTGTTGATGTGAGATTGTTTGTGTGTATGCTTGTGCAAACAAATGTTTCCTTCTACTACCAGCCAGTTGTTGTTTATGGAAAGAGTCCACTTAATAAATTTCGTAATTTTCCCTCCAAAAGTCTTTCAAAGTACATCATCTGCCATTTTTTTTTTCTCATCTATGTTGGAGTTTGGCTTCTAGTCAAAGCAGATGCAGCTGAAAACCAGAACCAATACTGTCCTGTACAACTCAGTTGCTTTGTATTACAATATCCCATGGTAACCCATAAGATGTAATCCTACTATAATACCTATTATAAATGCTAAAATTTGTGAGGATGAATGGATGTTTGTTACTCTTTCACACAAAAACTACTGACTGAATTTGGATGAAATTTGGCACACAGATAGTTTATACCCTAGATTAGCACATAGGATACTTTTTATACCGGTAGTATGCTCCCGTAGGATATTACCGAAGCCGCAAACATAAGCTAGTATTTAATAAGACAGCACCAGCACCATACATCTGATCATACCCTCAACTAGAGTGCATGTACAAAAGAAGTATGGAAGGATCACAGCAGGTGGCATTCTGTAATTTCTGCTGACCTCCAAGAGGAGAGGATGTGAGTTTATGTGTATGTAAGACTGCATCAGTGACTATTTATATTCAATTGCTCACGTCAAAGTTATTGAACTCAATTAAATAATCATCCTTATTGCACACAAACAAGTAACAACTAACTAATTATGTGTTCCTAGTACTTCATTTACTGTTTCACACATAATTTGCTTTTGAAGAGAACAATGTTTCTCACATTGTCGTTTCTCATTCAATTTTAATGTGTTAACGAGTGTTTGATGTCTCTGCTCCGTGCTTTTATGAATGACATGTCATACAAAAATATTACCCTCCTACTGAGGCAAATGGGAATTAAAAAAACAAACTTATCCACTGACTTATTTCAGCAACTAAACTGCACTAGGCCAGCTTGGTAAATTGTAGTCCATTAGGTCTCACTGAGACGAGGCCTGTGTCCTAGCGGGGGGAACATTTTCAGTAGTTTTTAAGTTTCTATTTACTAAAACGAAGACTATCATACAAATCGTATTTTTATGATATAATTATAATGTTAGTCTGTAAGGTAGTATCTATGGGTCAAAGTTGCCTGAAAATAAATTAATGTTATTTTTTTTTATTTTTTATTATTTCTGCCACCAATAGACATTCCATGGTACTTGATAAGTTAAAGTACTATAACAAACAGATAAAAAGTCATTGCTGCTATAGATGACTTTGCAAACTTGTCCATATCAGTAAACATAAAATGAGCCAAGTGTGGCAATAAATCTATCAAATTTGAAATTCGAAAGTCATGCAATAGCAATGTCGCAAGCAAATGGAAATTAAAAAAAAAACAGTCAAACTGCTGCAGACAACAGATTTTGAACAGATACTACAGTTTAGTATCATTTATAGTCCGCTGCCTGTTGTCAGAACGTACACAGAATATAAGTAGTACTAACGTGAATATTTGAGCATTTCACCAAAAGAATGTACTTGTCTAGTTTTTAGTATTACATGACTAGCAAAAACAGCTGATTACAGACTAATAACTAAACCGAGATGAAAAAAAAACCAATTTCGTTTAAAAGCGTTCATCCAAAAAGTTGGAAACGTCGCAAATAGCTGTCAAAAATTTACCTGTTTTAATTAATTTGGCAATATTACTGTATGGAAATAAGAAATTTTAATATGGCTAACTAGTGAACTAGAATATTAGTAATGAATTGCAATTAAAACGCTGAATTTGATGTTGTAACCGTTTTAGGTGTAAAAAAGGTATTTGGAAAGTTTCCAAATACTTTTTTTTACATCTAAAACTAAATATTCGGTGTTACGATATTAATTATTGCATTTCATAATCAATATTTTAGTTCACTAGTTAGCCATACTTCTTATTTCCATACAGTAATATTGCCAAATTAATCAAAACAGCGAAATATTTGACAGCTATTTGCGACATTGCCCACTTTTTGAAACGCTCTTAACAGTGTTGACTTACTAGCAGTATAAAAACTAATTACCATTTGACAATAAAATGTTATCTACAAAACCATAATTTACATAATATTTATTTTGTAAGCAGACATGCAGTAGACATTACTGTTGTTTAAAATTTATGATCACTATGATAATCACCAAACAGTTTTTTCTGTTCCGTGATGATCATACTGTGACAAATGGAATGGGACTGACAACCCAGGATGTGACAAATATACAGCGGTAGAACCAGTACCTATCCATTCCTTTGAATTATTATGATTAGCATTAAAAATTGTTGACAGTACTCAAACTACTCTATCAGAAATATTTATAAAAACACATGTGTAGTTACAGAATTAAAATCATCAATACAGCCCTCTAAGTTCATTTAACCCCATTGAATGACATTTTCATGAAATAGTTTAAAGGTAGAACACAATAATACACCGTGTTCTTCACGTTATCCATAAACTTTGGCAAACACTTCTACAGCTTTTACAAATCAAATCTTACAAAGGAAGTAGTACTTAAAAAGGCTTTGTTACAAAGATTTTTGTAATTTCATTTAATTTAATTGAGCTATGCAGAAGAAAGGGTCTTAATTTGGTCTATCTTGCCGCTTAGTGCAATTAAATTATCAAATGGTATTTGCATTTCATTTGCACGTACGAGAGGAATCCGAGAGTAAATAAAAAAATAACAATTCATTAATGTGTCCATAATGAAAAATGCTTATTTCCGTGGTCTTATCTGATCGAAGTTTATGTAGGTATATCGTCCGGAACACGATGTATAGGCCGTTCTGAACATGTTGTGTACTTGTGTCGACAATCGCTGATCTTATTAAAACAATAACAAATAAAAAAAGACGTTACACATTATTATCATAGCAATGACTCAAACCCGGTTTCACAAGGTTAGAAAACATATTTTTTGTAAATAAAAGCTTGTATTATGAAAAGACTGCCAAATATTACATTTTCGTCTGAGGTCATCGCGGAATCCAGTTTTATGGAAAAGTTACTTCATAGACATTAATCTGGTTTGTCGGGGACTTTTTAAAATACTTTCGAAATAAATTATAAACGTATCGTAGTCTACATTTGTCGAGACACCGGCTTAGTTTCCGAATAGTACCTATCATTAACGAAGGGTAAATTTTTGTAAGAGGTAAGCCGGAGTACATATCTTTAATGTGATTATATTATTTGTCTCCGTTAGGAATCGAGTTGTATGGAACCTTCGCCACTGGTACCTATAATTTTTCCTACTCCTCCGCTATTCTTTTCTGATAAATTTCGTTGCGGGATCCAAGACAGTTAAATTGTTTCTCTGGGACTTCGTCGAGCTTCATTGTCTCGGCGCTTTTCTGGTGGTCGCTACTGTTGAGGCTTTCAGGAGTAGCAGTGGTTTGGGAATAGTGTGGCGGGCTTGTCCCAAAAAGAAACTATGATTGAAAAAGAACCTTAAAAAAGTCGGGGCTTAGACAAGACCCTTAAATATAAGAAGATACGTCGTAAACACATGCATCATCAGCATCTGCTTAGACTTTTCCCGACTATGTTGGGGTCGCTTTCCACTCTCAACAGATGCAGCTGAATACCAGGATTTTACATAGAGCGAATCCTATCTGAACTCTACAAACGTAAACACATCTTGGCACCTATAATGTTCGCACTGCTGGGCCACAGTCCCACTTCTTCAGGCCTTCTTCTTTGGGAGAGAGAGTGGACCGTAATCCACCACACGGACCAGGTGTCGTTGCATTTTACATGTCTTCGATGTTTTGATTCCTCTAATATGTATTTTCCGTCGCTGTTTTTAGAGCTTGTCTTCAATAATAATTATGACTTAATTCTGGCGCTAAAGTAATATCAATGTGATACATCGTTCCATGTGCCATCAAGTTTATCTTTTGATAAGGACTTATCTTTGAATTACGATTAAATGAACGATAAACATATTACACTGGCATCTACATATAATGGGTACAACGTTGCTTTTTGTCAATTTACTTAAGTTTGAAATTGGCTTACAAAGTCCAAATCAGGAAATGTAATCAGTTTTTTTTACCCATACTCTTCTACTGTTACTGTGAGCCTGGTCGTCCCACTGTTGGGCAAAGGCTTCTCCCTGTGATTTCCAAATCTTTCGGTCTAGGGCTAATGTGGACCACAGATCATACAAATGCTTTTTTAATTCTTATTCTGAACCACCATAAAACAAGCCTCTCATAGTTTAACATAATTATAATGAACAATAAAATACCCAGACTGTACATGCGGCTTTCATAAACCACGTAGTTTGCGAAAATATTGACATTATTTAAAAAAAAATAGCGGTCATGTACAAAAAAGTTCGGACGTTCTTTTTAATCTTTCGGAAATAATTCGAACGGATGATAACTTATTGCGTAATAGCAGTTTTTCCTCACGAGGTTTTCCTTCCCGTATTTTACGGGCCCACTATTCCCCCCCTAAAGATCACAATCAATAGTTTCGCAATAATAATGCGCCATTATAAAAATCAAGCGGTTTTCCTCAAGCGACTTCTGTACCGTGTGGCGTGTAAGTCGTACATAATATCACAAAATGGGCACAATTAACGGAGCTAATACATTGTTATGGGTAAACATGACTTATTTATTTTAATTATGTCGCGTAGACTTCCTTAAAGGCTCGTCCTGATAAATAAGGACTTACTAAAGGTATAATTATTTAGGTCGTCTGGGTTTTGTGCCTATGCCTTGTTTGAAGAACTTGTTTTGATGTCCATCCACCCATCCTGGACTAGCGTGGGAACTACGGCCCACTCCTCACTGGAAGTGGACATGATTCCCAATAGAGTAGGATCTCTAATTACTGATTTGCTGCAAAAGAGGGTAGTTTGTAATAAAACTTTACTAGAAAAATATTCAACTACCCACTTTTCAAACGATTTCTTTTCAGAATATTAAAGGTTTTGAATAGGTTTTGCTACTTGCCATAAAGTGAATAAAATCCATAACATGAATAGAAGGCATTTGCATGTGGCTGAGATGAAAATGCTAAGGGGGATAATAATAATATGTGGTGTTACGCGAATGGATAAAATAAGAAATGAGGACATAAGAGGAAGTCTGAAAGTGGCGCCGGTGACTGAAAAGCTGTGTGGTAATCGGTTGTCGTGGTATGGGCATACGATGCAGAGTAATGAGGAAAATGTTGTAAGGAAAGTTTTGAGTATGAATGTGGATGAGTATAAGAGTACAGGAAGACCAAAGAAACGATGGATGGACTGTGTGAAGGATGAAATGGCAAGAAAGGAGGTGTCTGGTAAAATTACGAGTAATAGAGAAGTATGAAACAAGAAGATATGCTACGCCGACCCCAAATGAATTGGGATAAGGGCAATAGAATGATGACTTGCCATAAAGTGGCTTTACGTAATTTGTTAGGGCATCTCACATATGAAACTTATACCGAGCCTTTTCCCAACTCTGGGATCGGGTTCCAGTCACACTGAGAGCGGCTGCCTCTGCCTATCTGACCTTCACAACCCAGTTACTAATTAACACAATACCTTTTAGTACGTAACGACTGCCGGGCGGAACTCACAGCTTAAGGCTGAGGCCAAACAAACGTAATTTTTTGAGCTGTGAGTCGCGGAATTTACGCTGCATTCGGGTTCATACTAAAGTAAGACTCATTTTGCGTCACCGTGTGGTACAACTCATTTTGCGACATAATAGTAGTAGGAGTAGTATAGTATAAAACCGAATGCAGCGTAAATTCCGCGACTCATTTTACGCGACTCACAGCTCAAAAAATTACGCTCGTTTGGCCTCAGCCTTAACGAACTTCTTGCGACACCTCTAAGGGTCTTGAAATGCGCATGAAGATTTGCAAATAAATAAATCTTACGTCAATGGCAAACTTCATATGACGTGCTCTTGTGGTTTGCAGCTACTAATAGAATTTAATTTGTATTCTTATTCTTTATTGTTTTCTCAAATCACAGAGGTACTTAACTACAATATTAATGCTCATGTACAAAGTCGAGCTTAACCCAGAATTATTCGGAGCAACCATTTAATTTTCTAGCTGTTGCTCAAGTCTGGCAGTGTTATTTGATTTTTTTAGGGTTCCTTACCTCAAAAGGAAAAAAACGGAACCCTTATAGGATCACTCGCTTGTCTGACTGTCTATCTGTCCGTTTGTCACAGCCAATTTACTCCAAAACTACAGACCCGATATTTTTTTTTAAATTTACAAAAAATTGTTCTTTGTCTATAGATTACAGGAAAACGTTTATGAAAGCTATAACAACATATAATAAAAATAAATTTAAAATAAAAGGGGCTTACCACGATGATACGGAACCCTTCACACGCGAGTCCGACTCGCGCTTGACCGGTTTTTCAATCAGTAGCAGCTTTGATAGCAGCCCGCAGTCAGGTTTTGTGCCGGGTTAATGTCGATAGACTTGATTGAAATGTGGGTGTATTTACTGTAGGTACCTAAAGCGCAGGCCACACCGTAAGCTGGCTTCAGGGCTGCGGGACTGTTCGAAAGAGATACCGTGGCCCTGGAACACAAAGGGCAAAGAAGGAGCATGGATGGGTTTTAGTCATTACAAGTCTGACACTTCCTTCCACTCCGCCCAGAGTGGGGGGGGGTCATTTGATGATTTCCCATCCAAAAAAAAAAAAAAAAAAAAAAAAGCTGGCGGCCGCGAGAGACACCCCCGAACGCCCTTTTCATACTTCGACGTTCGGCTCTTTCGATAGTTCGCAGTGTGGACCAAAGTATGGAAAGAGAAGAAACGATGCGTCGTCATTCGCCCGCTCGCTCACCCACCAGCTGCTGGCATGGCGATTAACTCTTCAAGTGTTAAAGTCGTGATGTTATGTTTAGAGTAGTTTTTTTTTAAATTGTTTCAAATAGTTATTCAATGAAACTCATCTTTCAACGTTGCTTTTCTTATCAAAGATACTCGTAAAGATAAGATCGCAATTCTTTCCTATTATTGCGTAAAAACGGCAATGACAAAGCATGAAGCGGTCCCCACATCAACTACGCTAAATTATTGCACAATATCATGAATTGCGCAATTGTTTTTGGGGATTACCCCTTGGCCACAAGCTTCACGCTCAAGGGAGACGCGTGTAGCGACAGCGAAAAACTTTTTGGAAAAAAACACCTGGACCCCAGACCAACTCGTGGGCTTTCTCTACCAAAGGAAAAAAGAATCACGTAAATCGGCCCAGTAATGACGGAGATATCGGTGTCCTTACATGAATGAAAAAAAAAAGATACCGGCCGAATACATTACCTCCTGTTTAAGAAAACAACTAAAGTTGTATTGAGCAGGTCATACATAAATCACCTTGACGCGGCATATGGAGCGATAGACAGAATAAAAAAAAAGCACGTGTCGTCTGACGCAAGTGGTATCGCCCGGGGCTATGCACGAGACTTTACGCGAAAATATTGAAACTTATGGAGGGACAATGTTATTGCACAAAAATAATTAATTGATGATTGAATAATCGGTCTATCAAAATGTGAGGAAACGTCATGACCTAAAACCAAAAATTCAAAGGTAATCTGGGCCTATGTGGTGGATTACAGCTTCACACGCAGATGAGGTCTGTGTCCCAGCAGCGGGAACATTATCTAGGCTGTTTATTAATACTGGTTATTAGTCATGAGAGTGAAAATATTACGCAAAAATATTGTAAGTTTTCAGACCGCCAAATATGGATAAAAATGAGTCATCATATTTTTATCATAATGGATGTCGTTAAATTATTCACGAGTGCCTGAAATAGCATAATCAGCGTTGTCAATTTATTATGATAATAACTGACATTATCAAAATTATCTTTGGTTTAGACTTGACATTCAAATTATCTCGTATAGCGCCTAAAGAAAATATAAATATGTAGAAGGCTTGTTTATGCTCACGCACGAATAGCGCTATAAGATTTGCCCCAGGCTACACGCGCAAGTGACAAGCATGTTGTAACAGCCATTGCGGAGAAAACAAATGAAACAAGATGTTTATTTGATCATGACATGAGTCACCATGACGTCACTAGCGGAGCGACCGAGACGGTGCTTACGCGATGTAGACTCGTGACGCGCGTGCGTTTCGGTGGGCGCATTACCTGAGGCCGTGTACGGAACCTAATACCTACCTTTTTTTTTTAAATGGGCTTAGTATACTCCCTAAAGCATACAGCTTTATTTTCGCTTCGAACGAAATGTTATTTAAATTGCTTTTTCTGTAATTATACCCCAAACTACATCATAAACCTCGGAACATATTATGTTCAATTATACGAGCGACTGCCTCGGTGGTCTACTGGTCCCAAACGCAACTGCTGCGTATGAGGTCCTGGGTTCGATTCCCAAGTCGGGCAAAGTATTATTGGGTTTCAGCCACGGAGTCTGGATTTGTGACCGATTGAGGGCAATAAGGTCGCCCCCTACATGGACTTAAACATAATTGGCGAATGGTGGGCGTACTGTTATTAGGTACACCTCTGCCTACACCCTTTCTTCGGGGATTACAGGCGTGATGTTATGTAAACCAGCGACCAATGGCCAGTAGGATCTTGCAAGTAGATCTATAATGATTTTGTTTACGCATTTAAATGTCTTATGTTAATTAACATGTTACTATAGACATCACGTCAGTGTGACGTTAGAATGTCATCAATAAGTAGGGGTCCGCAAGGGCCGATGCCTGCCAGGGCTGCGGGACTGTTCGAAAGAGATACCGTGGCCCTGGAACACAAAGGGCAAAGAAGGAACATGGATGGGTTTTAGTCAGTACAAGTCTGACACTCCCCTCCGCTCTGCCCTGAGTGGGGGGGGGGGGGGGGGGGGGGTCATTTGATGATTTCCCATCCGGAAAAAAAAAAAAAGAATGTCATCAATATTACTGTCATTTTAGGGAAAATCCTTTATTCAGTCCATTACATAACTGAATTTCACTATGACAAATCAATAATAATGATTAGACTTTAAAATGTGACGAAAATGCCGAATGAGTCATTGAAAATATTTAGATACATTCGGTTATTTTGAGGTGTTGAGTGATGACTGTTCCGTAGGGTGTTTCGTCATTCGTCCGTCTTTTATTTTTATAGTTCATATACCTCTTGCACATACTTAGCCGGCTCCCGTCAAAGGCGTGGTATCTATCATACGTTTATAGACTAAATATTGAAGTTGCTTTTACCAATGCCCTGGGGTAGAGCCACCTTGATGCCGCCTTAGACGCCATAGACGGGGAAAACTACCGTCCGTTTTGCACGAGCTCATGTCAGTCGGGTGATGGAGGGGTCGCGGACGTCAAGCAACGCAGTACTCTGGGCGCATGGCCCGACCACGGTCGTGCTGTAGCCCACCAGACATAACATTCGTCTGGTCGGAAGATCTTCCCTTTTCTCGAGGGTATGAAGAATTTTACACCCTGTTCCTCCTACCCCTAAAATATTATCCAGAAATGCAGTTCTGTTCACATGAAAAACCGAATTCTTTTAGAATATTAAGGAAACCGTAACCTTTAAACACTACTTTACAATTCTGGCCAAAAACAACAAACACGATAAATACTCCATTGAAACAACTCCAAACTTCGCAAGAACCATGAATATTTATCAGCTAACTGTCCAACTACCTAGAAGAACTGAAGAAAGACTCTAGAAGACTGCAGACAAAGTTTTAAAATAACCTTTGCAAGATCCATCAATCTGGGTATAATCAAAACAATTTGCAGACGCTTGTTTGAAAATACAGTTTTATGTCGGAACATTCTAAAACGCTGTTGAAGCTAAATATGGATCTAACAACAAATTTATATTAAAAGGTCAAAAGGAAATTGGCATTATGATTGAAGACCACTGATTTTGTTATCACAGACGGCAAAAGACTGTTTACATTGTCCCGATCTTCTCCTTTCGAATTCGCAGGAACTATCAAAGAGAATAGCATGTAGTATGTCAGCTACCATATAGCTCCACACCATACCATATGGCTTTTGGCTGATTTTTACCACGGCATGAGCTATTCATCCACCAACCCGCATTGGGTGGTGGATTACGGTCTTCTCCGTTTCACACAGAGGAGACAGCAATGGACATTTTGGGCTGATTATGCTACAAGCTCATCATTCACCTGCCTTATCCCAATTTATTTGGGGTCCGCGCAGCATGTCTTCTTCTTCCATACTTCTCTATTACTCGTCATCTCATCAGACACCTCCTTTCTTACTATATCATTCTTCACACAATCCATCCATCGTTTCTCTGGTCTTCCTATACTCTTATAATCATGCACGTTCATACTCAAAACTTTACTCACGACATTCTTTCTCACCCAATCCATAAAGTTTCATTATGAAAATAACTTTGTCATTAACTTAGCAGAACTCGTCAATCAACATACAGTTTAGAAAACATCTGTACTCCATAGGCCGTACAAATGAAAGATCAACAACCGGGACATTCAACTCCGGACCCTCGGTCAACTCCACATGTGGTAATGTGTGACCAGTCAGTCGATATAGTCGCTCATTGTTGTAGCGAGTTCATCTCCTTTCCTGTTGGCAAGAAGCGTGTCATAAGATCTCGTTTTTAAATAAATGCTTGGTAATAAAACTTGTGTTGATAGAATGTATAAATGGAGCTGGGGAAAACCACTAAGGAGATCTTCTTCTTATCATATCGATGTTCCTTCCATATTACACGGTTTGGACCCAGTAGGTGGCCACGTTTATTGCAGCGGCGGAGACTCTATTCAGGTCGTCAAGAGTGCAGGTAAACGGACACCTGGGACAATCCAGCAGGTGGGGCACAGTTTGATCCGGAGCGCCGCTCTCGTACTCTGTGTTGGAGGAACCAATAATACCCCATTTTGCCAGATTATGTTTGCAGCGGCCTACTTGGGTACGCAATCGATTCAGAGCTTTCCAAATAGGCAACTGTAGTTCACTGCCGGGAGCCAGGTGTTCTTGGGTTCTCACTAAGGAGATGGGAGGATGAGATAAGACTTACAGCGGGCCTTAACTGGAGGAGAGTGGCTCGAGATAGAAAACAATGGAAACAGCTAGAGGAGGCCTTTGCCAAGAGGCTTGCTGAATAGGAATACTTAAACAACAAACAAAAACAAAGGAAAATTTAGAGAAAAGGGCTTCTTAATAAATTATTCTGGAAATGTTAGGACGTTTAGCCGTTTTTATGAGATTTCTATGGTAAATCGGAATCATAATATATTCAAGTTAGTTTGATAATCAGCACTTTTTAAACGTCGAAAATTATATATGCCATTGCCAGTTCCCAAAAACGCCCACCCTTCACCAATTGTTTTAGCTGGGGAAAAAAGTGACGGAACAAACAGCCCATCAAAAAACAAACTTTAAGGTAACCCTATCAAGATTTTTTTTGTAACTGGGGAGCTGGTTGACCGTTAACCAAGACACCAACGTTTCGTCCGTTTTGTCAAGTCACACAAAGACCCCTGGCGAGTCTATTGTTATTAACTGGTGTAGTGGCACTATGAAAAGCACTACAACAGCAGCGTAGTGCAAAAAGTACAACAGCGCTATCTATGTTCACAAATCAAAAACTAACATCAAAATTCTGAAATCGCGCTTTTAAAGTTTTCCGCGACTTAAGACCATATAGAAGAACCCGACTGCAACTCCGGCAGTAGCCCACCAGACACAACACCCGTCTGGTCAGAGGATCCTCACTTTTCTATGGGTGATGAAGAACTTTACACCCTGTTCTTCATACTCCTAAATTGGGTACAAATCTAGACACCCAGGGACACTTTCCCTACCCTGATGATTGGGGACCAAGCTGGACATCCCACGCTCAGCTGCTTACGGCCACAAGATCGACGAGGCAGTCACAATTGACTACCCACAATTGTTACGTCTCCTCCAAAAAAAACCAAAAGCATTCGGGCATATTTGCAAACTCGCACGGTTAAGCACCCAATCAGCCTAACATTGATCTATCATTTACTGTTACATGCTCATTGAACCGCAGTGCCCTACATTTGTCATCACGAGTATAACTTCAGAGAATATTCAGTAGCTCTGTCTCTTTTATCCTTGCTAAACATCCTGTGAGATAGAAAGAGGACTGTATAGTTGTCTCTCTTTTTGTTCAATTTTCCCCTAGACATTTGGTCACCAGGCATACCGAACTAGAAAATAGTTTTATTTTAGTCTGTGTTAGTACTGTGAGTTGGCAGGTCTTTTGCAGTCGTTACGGGAGCCCGAAAGCCTGGTAACGTCTTGCCAGCGGGTTTTGTGTTACTCTGCAACTGGATTGTAGTCAGATTGTCATTGGCTCCATGTAAAATACTGGTATTCGGCTGCATCGGGTTAGTCGACCGACCCGATCATAGCTGGAGAAAGTCGACGCAAATGATGAACGCACAGAACAATGAACCGCAGTGCCCTACATTCATCATCACGCACGAGTATGACCTCAGAGGGTATTCAGTAGCTCTGTCTCTTTCATCCTTGTTCAACATCTTGTGGATTAGAGAGAATACTACTTTTTGATTCACAAGAGTATCAATTCTTCTCCATGGAGATCTACGCTTTGGAATGGGTAACTACGTCACAGTCCTTTTCACAGCATCTCCGTCAAAATCGTATTGATCTTTATTTTCAATTCAATAAGGTTGCTGCTAGTGCTACCAGGGTAGCAGTGGCTGTGAACAAAATGGTGAGGCTACAGCTTCATCATTTTGTTTTATTCTGGCCAACTCCTTGACAGTTCAAAAGTGCCTACAACTAGTTTATTTGAAATAAATGATTACAGTTACAAAGAGCACTTTTATCGCTTCTCGCCAAATTTCGGCTGTCGACATTTCGTCATCAGGCATACGCACAAATTTTCTGAACACACGACCTCAGTACGGCACGACAGTAAACAAACGTATGTAAGGTTCAATATAGCTCACCTTCGACACATTAGTTATCACTCTTTGAATACGACGTCACTTCACAAAGTTCATTGGCATCAATTATTTTCCACGGTAATTTGTATTTCTTTACTTTATGTATGTCGGTATGGAATCTAGTTAGTTACGAACTCGTCTAGAATTTGTAATTTGTAGACAGAGACTGATTTATGGGACATTGCCAAGGTTCTCGTAATTTTTATAGAGAGACTAGACAAATCTGATGTCATACAGTAGGATAATCCAACATGTGACTTAATAGCGGCATTGGCCGTGTAATTTTTGTGTGACACTCCTGGGAACAGAGGTGTCATCATCTGCCTAGCCTTTTCCCAACTATATTGGGATCGGCTTCCAGTCTAACCGGATGCAGCTGGATACCAGTATTTTACATGGAGCGACTGCCTATCTGACCTCCACAACCCAGTTAGTACTGGGTAATACGATACCCCTTGGTAAGACTGGTTGTCAGACTTCTTGGGCCACTGACTACCTAACGACTGTCAAATATCTACAAATGACACCCGGGACCAACGGCGTAACGTGCTTTCCGATGCACGGAGGAAACTCGGTAAGTAATGGGTGGTCACCCATCCACAGACCAACCTAGGCAAGCACGGCTTAACCTAAAGATCGACCCGAGCGGCTGTTATTATTTAGCCACGAGCTCCTCACTCCTCAGAGGTGTGACGGGGATTAATTTAGTCAGACACTATTATGACAAATTAAGTCATGCTCGAGAGCCATGAGACAAACCAGCCAAAAGTGAAGTGATTTGGGATGTGAGAGACCTACACTCATGCGTGGCCAAAGGTTGAAGTAGAAGAAGAAGTTATACTATCGAATAAAGCTGTCATACATACTGTACCAAATATTTCCGTACCATTGGTACAAATAGCATCATTGCGAAACCCTAGACATCCTTCTGAACTTTCACTAACCCCTGCTCTTTTCCTGATCCCAATTTATTTCTGTTTGACACAGCACGTCGTTCTTCCATGAATACTTCTCTATCAGTCGTCTTCCCAGTGTTCACTTGCTTCCTTTCGATATCATCTTTCAGAAAATCCTTTGACGTACATTTCATTTGATTATCCTCTCTTCTTGTACCCTTTCCAATTCCTTTTACTAATTTTCACGATTCTGTCCTAATTGTCTTCTACCATGTTTTGAAAGACTGGTCTTCATTTGAAGGCGTCCTGCTGTTTGGTTATTAGGCAAAGTTTATTTGTATTGCCTATCGTATTGATTTTATAATTGGTTCGCGTGTGAAACGCGACCATATACAAGTTTTAATCAGCCCGAATAAAATTGGCCTCTAGTAACAAATGAGGGAAATAACTCAGCGACTTGAGTGTGAAAAACATCGTTGGTTTCATTAGCGACCAACATATCTTGAGACGCGTTGTAATTTGGAACTACGTTTAAAATGTACTGGATTTGACAGATGGGTGTCGTTTTTCTTAGCAAGCAAAGCCATCTTCATGTTCCAAATTATGTTGGTCATGTAATTTTCATTATCATGATGCCTAAATTGGTCTAGCGTGGGTAGAGAAACTCCCTGGCGTTATCTCAGTTTCGTATGTACTTACATTGGTGCTAAAGTAATTAATTTTATACTTGGGCCTTTTGAAGGTAGTAATTTCTTGTAACTTGAGTCAAATTGCTCTCTTTTACTTGGAAGGTATTTCTAAGTAGGTTTCGAAGAAATTAAATTACTGGTTATTTTTGCTTATTAAGTACCCATATTTTATAAGATGGGATGGCATGAGCAACAGTCCAACTCCATTCCATAGAAGGTCATCATGGTGATTTCAATAAGTTTTTAAACAATATCACGCTGGATATGGATGAGGAGAGACGAATCGCATGTGACTAAAAGTCTGATGAATATAATTGTTGATGAATGGAGAGGAAGACCAAGGAAACGATGGATAGATTGTTGAAGAATGATATGAAAGAAAAAGGAGTAAATGATAGCTTTATGGTTGACAGAGGAGAATGGAAGAAAAAAACGTGTTGCGCCGGCGCCAAGTAACATGGGACAAGGGCAGGAAGATTATGATGATGACCTACCTAGGGCTCAAGAATAACAGTTATTTTTAGATCTTCTTCACAGAAAACCTAATTTTGCCTGTAAATAGAGTCTTTCTTTACAAAAATCATGACCCAATAGCAGGACCTATTTCAGTTCCTCCATCAGACATGCCGATTTTTAAACTTGGTCACATAGCAACCTTTAAGTAAACACAAGAGAAAAAGCAACTTATCAAAAGAGCATTATAGTTGAAAATGGAAGCTGATTTTAATATTCCCAAAATTTTCCTATGACGTAACCACAACACGGTTTGTAAAGCCACCACGAAAAATACAAATAAAACGGTCTCGCAATTAGGATTAGCAATAACCGAATACAATAAACCTATTACACTAAAAGCAAAGCTGTTTGAGCACAATAACTCATTGTTTGGAGTTTGAACCTTGAAGGTGTGTATTGAAGAATACTATTTGCATCGTGTTTTGTCGATTATCATATTCTTATTTGGCTGGGAATCAGCAGCTTTTGAATATCAAGAATTACTTACAACGGCTCCTCAATACACCCGCCCTTTGGAGCTCCTTGGTATTTCAGCTGGAGAGATGAATAGCGGAACAGGAACACACTTTTTTTTTGCTAGCCTATATGGTGTCCTACTGCTTGGCAAAAGCCTCCCCTTTCTACTTCATACCTCTCTATCTTGAGCGATCTCCGGCTACGTTAGCCCCGCAAACGATCAGATCGTCACGCCACAGTCACCGCGGTCGACCTCGACGACGTTTTCCTTCCTCATGCGTCCAGGCGACGATCCTTGCCCATCTCTCCAGGTCTATCCGTGCTACGTGGCCTCCCCACTTCCACTTCAGCCTGGCTGTTATTTCGCCAACTTGAGTTATGGAGCACAGGGTGGTCTTTTTAACGCGATCTGTTCGCTTAACACCTATTATGCTGCGTTCCATTGCTCGCTGGCAAATCTGAACAGAACACACTATACAGCAATAAATCTGTCTGTTAGTTTAGAAGACCTGTATGGTGTGGACATCGGTATTGAGTTCATCATAAGTGACATGGTGGCCCCTTGGTATCGACCTCGATCTAGGGCGAATATCACCTCTGAAACTAAATGCGATCAGCATATGTAAACCTCGTTCCAAAGCTGTCTGTGATCAGTTTTATTGATTTCTGATGGAAACACCCAATAATACTTTGCCCGATCCGGGAATCGAACCCAACACCTCATTTTCAAAAGTTGCGCTTGCCACCACTAGAGCAACAAAACAGTCAAGTAACGATACTTTAATAATTAAAAACTTGACACGCAATTTTATCATCGGCACGAATTGTGTACAGAATTTTGGATCGATATTTAAATTACTGTCTCGAAATAAAAATGACCTTTTCCACTGAAAAAACAAGCGAAGCAAAACCTTTTCTTAGATAAAAGATTTTTTGTAAGATGCCCCGAATAAAATAACATCTGTCTCCTAAAAACATCGATACCTTACCCGTGTGATTTTTAAGCGGATCCTAGATCACTTCAAATCTTCTTTTGATCATACCCTATCTTTCGGAATTAGATCTACCTACAACATACGCACTAGATACGCTTCTCTGACCTTTGTTTACCCAGATTTTCGCAGGCACCTCGACCTAATCGGTTTCTGCAAGATGTGCCCCGAATAACACTGACCCTTTTCAAAGAAAAAACAGGCCAAGCGTGAAAATATTAAAGTCTTAGAAGTGACCTATCCAAACAAAAACAGGTTACCCGTGAAATTTGAAATTTTTGTTCGACAGAATACTCCAGAAACCTCTTTTGATCTTGATTAAACCTTTCTCCCGAAATTAGGTTTACACACGCAACAGATACGTCAATTGGCTGATACGCATCTACCTGACCTTTGTGTAAGGAGGCTCTTGTTTATCATATTAAAGCTTATGTAATCCAATAACAGGTATATTTAGATTCGATCTTGGTATGATAATGATTCGTCTTAGCAGTGTAAACTAATTCCCCAAACTGACCTTCAGTTTGGGGAATTAGTTTACACTGCTGATCACAAAATGAGTCAGAGTAAAGGCTCTCGCATCTTTTAAGTCCCGTTGATTCGACACATCATAATCATCATTCTCCTGCTCTTATCCCAATTTTTTGGGGTCGGCGCAGCATGTCACCTTCTTCCACACTTCTCTTTTACTCGTCATCTCAGCAGCCACCTCCTTTCCAGCCATATCATCCTCCACTCAGTCCGTCCATCGTTTCTTTGGTCTTCTTCTACTCGTCGATACAAAATGTCCAAAACCGTTTACGATTAGTTTCTGAACTTTTTGGAGTCTTCTAGATACTTGGGAAAGCAAGACCTCGTTGTTAACTTGTAATAGATCCTGTTTCAGATCACCAACGTACAGAAACATTATGCCTTTAATTCGCACGTTATGTTTAAGTCCCATGTAATACGGGGCGAACCTATTGCGATCAGCCGGCACAAATCCAAATTCTATGGCTGCTACTTAGAGATTCCTAATGGAAAAACTTAGTAACATTTTGCCCGACCTAGGAATTTAAACCTAATACCACATGCTCGACTATCGCACTTGCGACAACTAGATCAATGAGACCAGATCCATAAAAAGAAACGGAAAAAAACATGACGTAGCTGCCAAACTTACTTAGTTGTCTGTTAGAAATTGTGACGCAGTACCCAATACACAAGACTTCGTAGTAATAGATCCTCATTTAGATCAGTTTCGCGAAATACAAACTAACTATCATACTCGTATCTGCAATAACTAAACACACTGATTCCTTGTAGTAAATGCCAATACATATCCGAAGCAGCGTAAACATTGAATTCGGATATAAACATCCGTAATGAGACCAGCGACCCTGAATACAAACAGATGCTTTTCAGAATCATGGTACATCCTTATTCATAATCAGCCTACATGATCTATCTACACTGGTGGGATTCTATTTATCCGGGAGACGGAGCCCAGTGCGGTTCGATGAATGACAAATGTCTTCGAATATTTAGTTCTAGGTCATGATGGAGTCCTCAATCGAGATTATAATGATTTATGTTAATTGGTACATCTTCCCTGCTTGTATCCAATTCTACTTCTCTGTGATATTACATCATTCGTATTAGGAAATGATGCCGTGACGTCTGACAGGAGAGAATGGGAGAAGAAAACGTGTTGCGTCGACCCCAAATAGAATGGGACAAGGGCAGGAACATAATGATTCTAAAAGCGATTCGTTTAGGTGTGATCTATGGAACAACTTATGCCGTGAGACATGGCTCAAAAATAAAGCCCGACTTATTAAAAAAAGTAACTCTGAAGAAGGATTTATTTGCCAAATATAAAAAGTCTGGAACTTCAAGAATCTCTCATTTGACTTCGCCGGCTTATTTATTTTAACTAAGTCAAGAGAAGACTCGAGTCCTAGTACAAGTAGACGAAACTGAAATGTCAAGTAAACATCGCTCCAGAAACTAAGGTAAAGGTAACAACATTTGCCTATCTCAATTTCAGCGCAAACACACCGCGAAGACTTCCTATAAGAATAAATAAAGGAAAGTTACGCTTTTAGTAACAGCTGAACTCAATTCAATTCATCTGTAAGCTATTGTGGAATAACAGACGTTGTTATTACAACTGGTTACGCTCAAGTTCTTCCGAACTACGCTGTATTTTTATCCGCTAAGGTTTTTTTATCGGCTAGGTATCTCGGCGAAAAACGCGACTAAAGTACACGTGCGTTTTTGCGCGTCTTAGAGACACTGTGGCACCCTGACATTGCCAGACACCAGTGGCGGAGGCTCCATATTACTCGATTCCCACCGGTTTCCCTTTGAAAAATGGCACAGTCAGTATTCTATAGACAAATAATATAATCACATTAAAGATATGTACTCCGGCTTACCTCTCACAATAATTGACCCTTAGCTTACGCCAGACACGCGGTAGACATTGTAGAAGATGGCGGGACGAGCTGGACAAAACCCACGACCGATAGGCCTGGATTTAAAGAAATGGAAGTCATAAGGAAGAAGTCTGCCATGGGCCATCTGAGAGGGAAAACGCAACTTTGCTCCATCGTAGCTGAATAAATATTCTGAAATGATTTTTCGCTTAAATGTAAAATTTTACTTTATCTGGTGAATCTGAGCGGAAAACGCAATTTCACTCCATTGTAGCTCGGAAAGTGTGATCATCATCATCGTCTACCTGCCCTTGTCCCATTATATTTGGGTCGGCCCAACACGTTTTCTTCATATTATGTGTAGACCACGTGGGTATTTCCAGATTTAATGAAGTTTAGTAAAGTTATACCACTTTTTAAATTTGGGGACAGCAAAGACAAATAATTATAGACCCGTATCTATTATGCCGGTTTTCAGCAAGGTATTTGAAACAGTGATGCTAAATCAAATGCTCAATCATTTTAATCGAAATGACATCCTACATGATCAACAATATGGCTTCACCAAAGGGCGTTGCACGACTGACGCCGGTGTCACTTTACCAAAGCACATCTTCAATGCATGGGAAGAAGCAAAAGATGCACTAGGCATCTTCTGCGACCTATCCAAGGCATTTGATTACGTGAATCACGACACACTGTTGCTGAAACTTGAGCATTACGGACTGGGGAAACAAGCACTTAGCTTAGTAAAATCCATTCTCCTCTGTCAGACGTCACGGCATCATTTACTCCTTTCTCTTTCATATCAGTCTTCACACAATCCATCCATCTTTTCTTTGGCCTTCCTCTCCCTCTCTATCCATCAATATTCATGTCCATTACTCTTGTGATATAACGCGAAAAGAAAAGGCTGTTTCTGCGACTTTGCCACCTTCAGCGCTTTTCCCTTCAGATCTGCCCCTAAACTAAAGGAAAATGAACACACAAACACGGAGTCTCGCAATAGAATTCCGTGAAACATGATGCCTGTTCCTTCAGACATTTATTACCCAGATCTGGATGTACAAGATGTCAAACAATCACGGTTGCGGGTTTATTTATGTTTTTGTTTATTTTGTTAGTGGAATATTACGTTTTTATTGGTTTTGTGTGGTGAGAGATGACGTCTTGTCCTTCATCCATTACAATGTTACGCTTGTATTTTCTTTAGATTTATCTTTAATTCGTGGTGGTATTGTGGCCGTTTATGGAGGAAGAATATGTTTTCAGTGCACGCATTTTAACTGAGGAGATGATGATTACGAAAACAAATAAAAGTCAACTCAAATTTATTTTTCCCGACTTGTCCGTATCTGTTTGTAATATCAAAATAACAGCTTTTTATTGAATGCAAATGAATGTATACATATTAAACGGTACTTGTAACAAAAAAAAACATTTTTTTAATATTTTTCTGTCGGTTTTTTCCTGCTAATCTCCGAATGGACTGATTTTGACGGGACTTTTACTGGCAAATAGCTGATGTTATAAGGAATAACTTTACTACTTTTATTTAAGAAAAAAAATTAAGGTTCCGTGCAAAAAATTTAAACCCTTGAAAATTGTTAACAAAATCCGTCATAATTTTATAATAATTTCACGCGGACAAAAGTCGCGGGTAACAGCTAGTGTTGCAATAAAAGTAAATACCTAGTTGAATATAAAGAGAAAGAAATAATATTTATGTAATACCGCCGACAAAAGACATTGTAACAGAGTAAACCCGTCCAGGCTCTCAAAGAAATCTTTCAGAAAAACCTCAACAATGATTGAATAGGTATAGCCCCAGAGCCGAGTAAATTCATAAAATAAAACACAACAAATAAAACTAATTACCATTTTTCCCAAGCCAACAGAAGCATGACGTCAGCCAAGATGAGAATCCATTAAAGTTAACTGTGTACATATTGTGATAGGTTACTTATTATATCTTAGGCTGAGGCCAAACGAGCGTATTTATTTAACTGTGAGTCGCGTAAAATGAGTCGCGGAATTTACGCTGCATTCGGTTTCGTACTAAAGTCCTGTTTGTATCACACGGCGACGCATAAATAAATTCCGCGACTCATTTTACGCGACTCACAGCTCAAAAAATTACGCTCGTTTGGCCTCAGCCTTAGGTGGTCATTTTATGACTGCATGCTAATGACTAGTATTATTATTGCACCGCGTCTTTGGTATCGTAGTAGCAAGTATGGTTCTAAGTTCCCTGGTGGAATCCCAGGGTCTGCAGTGTATTGGGTTTTTCTGTTTGTAAAATTTAGAAAGCAGCCAACACCAATACTCCCCCCCCACACACACACACACAGATACTCCGCCCGCCTTCAAGCAGCCTTAAGTGATTGTGCCCCGTTGACAATTAAATAGACTTGCTCCCTATTTTTTACCGACTTCTAAAAAAGGAGGAGGTTAAGTATTCCACCAGCATCTTTTGTTTTTCTTCTGTATTTTCACCGATTTCTTCGTGACTGATGGTCCGATTTAAGTGATTCTTTTTTTATTTCGTAGAGGAAACTCGCGCAGTGGTCCCATATAAATTGTATTAACTTTGCTTCAGTACTTTATGAGTTATCGTTAACATTTTTGCAAAAAAAAAATAACGACTTCCGAAAAAAAAACACCAAAAAGTGGAAAATAACTTTATTTTCTTGTGTTTTGGAACTTTTCTTTGTTTCATTGACTTTTTGGAAGTCGGTTGTTTTTTTTTTGCAATAAGTTTTTGTTTTTCTCTTTTTATTTGTGGTTTATTTAAGTGTTAGCTGGCGAAATGTGGTTTGGTACTTGGTACCACCTAGTGAACGTACAACTCTGCGATTATTATTTACAACAACGTCATATCATACAAGCGGTTGTTTATTAATTGCGCTGTTTTAATTCAGATTTTCCTATGACGCAATATAATTCTTGATATTATGTACTATTACTTTGATAGATCACATCCTGCGTTACAAGACATCAACTTACAATATTTACAGATCAATATTTCGGCGCCGCCGGCCGATCGTATTATAATAATTATTTTGAGACACTAGACAAAATTAAATTCTAGTTTAGATTTCGCAATCTCCCAAATTCCCAAAAATAGATATCCAGCCCAATTTAAATTAAATAATAACAGCCGCTCGGATCGATCTTTAGGTTAAGCCGTGCTTGCCTAGGTTGGTCTGTGGATGGGTGACCACTCATTACATACCGAGTTTCCTCCGTGCCTCGGAAAGCACGTTAAGCCGTTGGTCCCGGGTGTCATTTGTAGATCTTTGACAGTCGTTACGTAGTCAGTGGCCCAAAAAGTCTGACAACCAGTCTTACCAAGGGGTATCGTATTACCCAGTACTAACTGGGTTGTGGAGGTCAGATAGGCAGTCGTTCCATGTACAATACTGGTATTCTGCTGCATCCGGTTAGACTGGAAGCCGACCCCAACATAGTTGGGAAAAGGCTAGGCAGATGATGAGATATCCAGCCCAAAAGTTGAGGAAGGAAACGTATAACAATTCAAACGTATAATAATTGACAATAGCCTGAAGTTTCAATTCATATTCCTAATTATATCCAGGATTAGCTAGTAAATTAAATATAAGTACTTCGTAATAAAATCTGGGTACAACCCAGATTTTATTTTGGCGAAGCTATCCAACCATTGAAAGGGCAATATTTTGCGTGTATTCTATTCTTGTCATTTGTATGGCATCTTAATAAATTATGTAATTATTCTCCTGCCCTTATTTCAATTTATTTGGGGTCAGCGGTCCACACTTCTCTATTACTCGTCATCACAGCAGCCACCTCCTTTCCAGCCATATCATCCTTCACACAGTCCATCCATCGTTTCTTTGGTCTTCCTCTACCCTTATACCCATCCACATTCATAACCAAAACTTTCCTCACGACATTTTCCTCATTGCTCCGCATAGCATCTAAACGATTACAACACAACTTTTCAGTCACCGGCGCCACTTTCAGACTTCCTCTTAGGTACTCCTTTTAAAATGTTAACAGACTATGTACTAAGAATATATACTACTTTTCTAAAAATACCATTGATCTTATTGCTTTGTAATGGGATTTAAGCAATCTACTGTGATTTATTTTTAAGGTTGCCTGTATGCACTTCTGTTTTCTAGGTAACATTGCGCAATCAAAACGAAAATGACCGAACTCAAAATAACGTGAATAGAGAATATCCAAGAAATACAAAACTAGAAAACTTATTTATTTCTTTAAAGTGCCTTATATTAACATATATAAAAACATATCGGTATTTTTCATTATTTTTTTAAATTTTCTAATTCAACACTTATTTTACAATTTAATATTTTATGTAGCGTGTCTTTGGTGAAACGTAATGCCAACTCAAAACGCATCTTCCCTCGATAACGCCGGTAGTGACGTCAAAGTCAATACTAACACATCATCTACCTAGCCTTTTCCCAACTATGTCGGGGTCGGCTTCCAGTCTAACCGGATGCAGCTGAATTCCAGTATTTTACATGGAGCGACTGCCTATCTGACCTCCACAACCCAGTTAATACTGGGTAATACGATACCCCTTGGTAAGACTAGTTGTCAGACTTTTCGGGCCACTGACTACCTAACGACTGTCAAAGATCTACAAATGACACCCGGGACCAACGGCTTAACGTGCTTTCCGATGCACGTAGGAAACTCGGTAAGTAAGGGTGGTCACCCATCCACAGACCAACCTAGGCAAGCACGGCTTAACCTAAAGATCGACCCGAGCGGCTGTTATTATTTAGCCACGAGCTCCTCTAAAGTCAATACTAACACAATTTTGTTATTTCACACAAAAAAACGCAAATTTCGTGTTAGGACACTTTTGTTCTCAGAGTGCGCATGCCATCTTTCCATATTTATAAAACACTTTTGTCCGCTAGTATGTTTATGACTTGACAATCGCTCATCCGATTTACGTGATCTCTACTCTGCGGCTTTATAAAAGAGCTTAACCAACTTACATTATGGCTTATTTGGTGATAACATAACACCACGCCTGTAATCCCCAAAGGGTTAGGCAGAGTAGTACCTAATAGTACCTACACACACATTTCGACAGTTATGTTTAAGTTCCATGTAATAGGGGGCGAGCCTATTGCCATCAACCGGGCACAAATCCAGACTCCGTGGCTGTTACTGAGAAATTCCTGAAGGAAAAACCCAACAACACTGCCCGACCTGGGAATCGAACCCAGGACCTCGTGCCCAGCCAGACGCGCTTGCAATCACTAGATCAACGAGGCAGTGTTTTTTAACAACACTAACAAAACATTGTTATGATATCTAAAAATAGCTTAAAATCTGGTTTCCCCCAACGTTTAACGATAACCCTATTTAGTAACACATGACCTTTAAAAAAAATACGTTAAAAATGCTAAATTCATTCGCGATCGAGTGGATTTTACTTCGGCCTTCGCTCAAGGTTATGTTTTTTACGTGAACTAGAATCGTATGTTTACTTATAACATTTGTGTGTCTGAGACGCTTTGTTGGGTTAAAAGTAGGTTATTTTAATCGTTTTTAGTAACGTCTACCTAATACCCGCGACATTCTTTCGCATGATTTTTTTTTTAATCGGGTTTTTATTTGTTACCAATTTCAAGGGTTTTAATTTTTTTTTGCACGGAACCCTAAATCTTATTCTAAAATAAAAGTAACCTTAGTTACTCCTTATAACATCAGCTATCTGCAAGAAAAATTACCGTCAAAATCGGTTGAGCCGTTTCGAAGATTAGCCTGAACAAAGAGACCGACAAAAATTGAAAAAAATGCGTGTTTGTTCTAAGGACCCTATATACTTTGTCGCTCCATGTAAAACACTGGTATTCAGCTGCATCCGGTTAGACTGGAAGCCGACCCCAAGATAGACCAAGGCTAGGCAGATGCTTTGAGAAAAGGTCTTCAAAAAAAAAACAAAGTTAGTAATGCTCATCATCTTGTCTGAACCTAACCCCACAGGAAGTCGTTATCCCTAGTCTTAGCAGACCAAACACGAGACGACATCAAAATGGAAATCTCATTGCCAACATCGTTAAACTTTTAATTGAGGTAACGGTCTATACTTCTTTACTAATATTATAAAGAGAAAAGATTTATTTGTGTGTTTGTACCGAATAAGCCCTGAAACTACCGGACCGATTTTAACAATTTATTTACCAGTAGAAAGCTAAATTATCAGGAAGTAACATAGGCTATAAATTACCGGGTGTAAACAGACCCTTCACATATCCGTCAACCAAGCATTCTGTACATCAAACTAAGTAACTTTACGCAAAAAATATTGCTGCGAATCGACTTTTTTTTTGACGTGAAAAATCACGTTGTACTTTAGGACACGATGGAAAGCACTCATAGCATTGTGCTGATGAATGGATTGAATAGTACGAGGGTCGTAGAGGTGTGTAAAGTAAAAATCTGAAATTAAAAACATGTATTAAAAAAAAACTTGTAAGAAAGCTGGAACTTTGACCCCCAATATCTCCGATAACTAGAAGGTTCCCAGGTATGGTCTAGAACAAAAAAATGATCGCAGTGACGGGGAGAACAAGTGCCTTTCGTTTATATTAAGGGTCTATTTACACCCTTTATATTTATATCATGTAAATTAGCCGAACTATCACAATATTCGCGGACTAAGTCGCGGGCGAACTGCTAGTATTAAATATAGAGTTTCACACTATGAAGGAAAACGTTGTTATAAAGTTCGCGTGTCGATGATAAAATCTAATAATGTTCAGGACCGATGTCTGAATTCAAAATGTCTGATAAAGTCTGGCCTTGGAGGCTTAAAATAGAAAAAAAAATGTAATTACAAGAAGTACATTAATTGATTTAGATTACGTACTTCTTTACAATAGGGTTTTTCCATTTTTCGTCACTTTGGCACTTTATCCGGTTTATTTAAATACGTAATAAAGGAAGGCAGCAGAACAGGTTTTTTTATTAGTCTTGTATTTTCCAGTCCAGAAACGGGTTTTGTCGACGGAAGAATCGACAAAATGACCGATCAACAAAAGAAATCTGTCATTATGTCGATTCTTCCGTCGACAAACGCCGTTTCTATGGTGGTCATGCTACGCGTGCTAGGCAAAGGACTTTACGAAATCTTTCCAGGTACACTAGCTCAGACCAGCCCTCATTAAGCACTTCCAGGTCATTTCACCACTTCTTAGTCTTCTGGGGTGGCTAAACATTGTCACTGACTATAAAATATTACAAAGACATACATATAATTTGTACTAGCTGTGCCCCGCGACTTCGCGCGAAATTATTATAAAAATGTTGCTTCTCTATTTGTCGTATTTTGGAAACAATTCCAAGGGTTATAATTTTTTTGCACGAAATCCTAATCTTTTTTCTAAAATAAAAGTAGCCTAAGTTACTCCTTATAACACCAGCTATCTTCTAGTAAAACTCTCGTCTAAATCGGTCCAGCCGTTTCGGAGATTAGCCGAAACAAACAGAGACAAAAATTAAAAAATATATTTTTTTGTTATAATTACCGTATGTACTTTCATATGCATTCAGTAAAAAGCTTTTTAGTTGAAATTACAAACAGATACTTTAATTTTATTTATTTTTATCTAGATACAAACCCACTAGGTGGACCGGTGACCTGGTGAAGGTTGCGGGGATCCGCTGGATGCGAGTCGCACGGGATCGGTTAATGTGGCGACACTTGGGGAAGGCCTATGTCCAGCAGAGGACGTCTTTCGGCTGAAATGATGATGATGATGTATATTCAGAAGTCTACACCAAAATCCAAAACCATTAAAATTAACAAAATGAGTCGTCTCATCCTCTAACTCGTCATTAGCAGTTAGCTAGGTCAGTTACTGAACCGTATCGTGTTACAGGATCATTATTTATAAATAGACGCGGTTCCCATAAATGCTTCAATGTCAAAGCAATTCGGTCTGATTGTAGAATTTGAAGAAAGGAGGAGCTCGTGGCTAAATAATAGCCGCCGCTCGGATCGATCTTTAGGTTAAGCCGTGCTTGCCTAGGTTGGTCTGTGGTCTAGGTTACTCCGTTACTACTGAGAAATTCCTCATGGAAAAACCCAATGACACTTTGCCCGACCCGGGAATCGAACCCAGGACCTCAGACCAATAGACCAACGAGGAAGCAGCAGAAAGAAAGAAGGAACGTTGTAAACTGATTAAGTTATACAGGAAAAAATGCAGATAAACAACAATGAAGCTAAATGAAGACTAAAATGATGACTAAAAGAAATCGTTGATCCCTTATATTTATCTACAGATACGAATGACAAATTATCAACAAATTGTACACAGTGGCTATGACTAGATTATTTCTAAGTATTTCTACTTACGTTAGGTGTCAGTGGGGAAATCCGTGAGGCCCTGACCTGGATGGCGATGCACGGAGAGATTTCAATGCGTTGTAAATGCATTAGGTTATCTTCCGTGGTTATTCATTATTTTGAGCTCCCGATATTTCGACGCTGTTGCAAGCTCGGAAGATACCCCGTAAGTGACTGTATAAGTTTAGTAGTAAACCGTGAAAGCTTAAAACAGTGTTAGATACGTATCTGTAGTACACCCACATTTCGCCAGGGATTTTTGAGTTCCATGTAATAGGACACCGATGAGAAGATGGTGGGATGCCTTTGGATGACTTCCTTTCGTACTGTCGAGAAGAAGCACACCATCGAGAGTAACGGAAGAAGAAGGAATGGGGGAGGCCTTTGCCCAGGAGTAGGTCTATATCTACTCCTGGGCAAAGGCCTGCCCCACTTACATTACATTTTTTTCCAAAGGACAATTACATTACATTTTTTTTTTCGTATTGACGGGCATTTAAAAAAAAATGTAGAAGGTGGTGAGGAGCTCATTAACTACCTTTTACGACAGTCAAAGGTCTCCGAAAATCCAACGGCTTACATGCTTTTCGAGCCAAGGTTGTGGACTCACTATGTAGTGGATGGCCAGGGTCACTCATTCAAGGACAGTCCTCGGCTATAGGAGGTTAGCCTTCAATCGATCTGTGAAACTTATTATTTAGCCTTGGGGCTTGTCCCTGTGCTGCAAATTAGGGAAATAGGTTTACTATGTAATAGTGTATAGTTTGACGGCACGGTTGGCGCAGTGGCTAAGAGATTGGCTGCTGAGTTGCGTGTTGCGAGTTCGATCCCCGCACGGAACTAATATTTGTATAACCTACAAGTAGTTGTTCCGGGTCTGGCTGTTTGTGCATGTGAGTTTAAATTTTTGTAAACGCACTCACGATACAGGAGAAATTCTTAGTGTAGGACAATGTGTTTTTATAAAAATAAAAAAAAAATGGTAAAAGTTCAAAATAACGCAAATAGAAGAAACTAGACGTGCAAATTGTGCAAAACGTTCTTACAATGTATTTTAAAATTTAGCTATGCAAATACTTCTACAAACTTATATTATGTTTCTAGTCCCAAACTGTGTCAAGACTAGAGATAGTTCTTTTCTAGGTACTGACGTCAAGCTACTGCAATCCGTCAAATTTCTTTAATAGATTTTCAACTTTATAGCTAAAGCATTAGGTTCTAGGTTGATTGAGAAAATTTGACAGTTTCTGGTAGCTCGATGTGCGGTCGTCTGTACATCCTTGAACTCCACCCACCCATTCATAAAAAAACCGTAGACAGAGACAGCTGATAATTTCACCTAGTTTAGAAAAGGACAGATACATAAATATAGAACAGTCATTCTCTGTTTTGAACAATTACTATTTCTGTAGCAGACCAATATTATCCTGAATGGTTAGTAGTGGATACGGATATCGCCACGCATCAAGATTAATTAGTCCATTTGACTGTAAGCAGTAAATAAATGACCACAATTTTCTACGTTCAATGCAACGGGATTTTATAGCTATTTGACGTCATATATGACGTCATACATACGTCAAGATATTATAGTTTACACATATTTGGTAAGGTTTACATTCCTTTTATGGTTTTTGAGTAAAGAATGCGATCGTGCAAGGATGTCGAAATTATCTGGAAATTACGTCACGACAGAATTCGTTCGAAGAATTTAAATTTTAAGGCTAGACAGTTACAAACACGATTTATTTAAGGTAGGTTGACAAATAAAAATCTAACGGTAAAAAAAAAGATATAAATTTATTACAGAAGTCTGAACAACATTCTTTAAAACCTATGGTGGAAGTATTTTGGTGAAGTTCTCGCCATCATCATCATTTCATAACATAACCTCACGCCTGTAATCCCCGAAGGGTTAAGCAGAGGTGTACCTAATAATACACCCACATTTCGCCAGTTACGTTAAAGTCCCATGTAATAAGAGACCAGCCTGTTGCCATCAACTGGGCGCAAATCCAGACTCTGTAGCTGCTACTGAGAAATTCCTGATGGAAAAACCCAATAACACTTTGCCTGACCTGGGAATTGTACCCAAGACCTCACACTCAGCAGTCGCGCTTGTGACTACTAGACCAAAGGGGCAGTCACATCATGTCCCGGCTTCTGGACATAGACCTCTTTCGTTCGTCTAAGATCCCGTGCATCCATCATCCAGGTGTTTCCGCCGAACTTTGATGTTGTCATCAGTCCAACACACTTCCGAAATCCCGGATTTCCTTTTTCACTACCTTCAAGCACCCAAAAAGAGTATTTTGATGCTCCACATTGAGAAATATGGATGATCACTATTTTCCTGGCCTTGTCCCATTCTACTCGGGGTCGGCGCAAAATGTTTTCTTCTTCCATTATCCCCTGTCTGTCATCACGGCATCATTTACTCCTTTCTCTTTCATATCATTCGTCACGCAATACATCCATCTTTTCTTTGGCCTTCCTCGCCCTCTCCATCCATCAACATTAGTATCCATCACTTTTTTAGTAACATGAGATGTATGGATGCATGATGAGGAGCTCGTGGCTAAACAATAACAGCCGCAGTACTAACGGTTGTGGAGGTCGGATCGGTTGCTCCATGTAAAATGTTGGTATTTAGCTGCCTCCGGTTAGACTGGTGGCCGACCCCAACATAGTTGGGAAAAGGCTAGGCAGATGATGAAAAGTATGGATGCCGATCAGATAATTATCAGACAGGTCGGCAACTCGTTGGCAAACCCCTTTTCTTTTTTTTTTTGGCAAACCCCTTGATTTTGTGTAGACGTTGAGCATAACCTATATGCTCACCGCACAGAAGGCTAATTCACGTAATTTTATGACGCGCCGATGAAGTTGTAGTGCAGTTGCAGTTACGTTTAAGTTTGAGTGATAAACGGTATTCTTGTAATCTTTGAACTGCGCGTAAGCTGCGCGTGAACTGCACGTCAACTGTACGACAACCAAACGCTACCAAACTTACTTATGGTGTGGCCATATGAGAGAAAAAATATTACTCACTAAATAATCGAATAGAATCGATTACATTTCAATGAATATGACGTTATTATAATATTAAAATAATACCCCAGTATAGTTTTTAGTGCTTTTTCTTACTATATAAACAAACAATTATGCTTTGATTCACAATCAATCACATATTTTGCTAAAATTAGGCTGAATGATGATTTATCGTTGCCCCATAAAACCAAACCTCAAAATAACAGGAGACCCGCCAATGGCGCGAAAGTTGAAAATCAAGACTCAGTGCAAATCACAGGTGCAATTAGAAAACTTTAAAAGATTTATTATACTTTGAAGGTAAGCATGTATTATGTTATAATAATAAATGATTATGAATAAAATGATATTTAAGGATGTAGTTAAAGAAACGATAAAGTAGCCGATTAAATTCCTTTCATACAAGTTTTATCCTGATTCTTAAGTAGGTATGGCTTCACGCAAACGCGTTTCTGTGCGTCAAATTGAACTGCTGGTGGAATATTTAGAGAACCACAGGGACCTTGCCCGTGGCAGACTAAGGTCTAGAGAGGGGAGTGCCCTCACATCACGCCTTTGGTCAGAAGGCTAATTCACGTAATTTTATGACGCGCCGATGAAGTTGTAGTGCAGTTGCAGTTAAGTTTAAGTTTGAGTGATAAACGGTATTCTTGTAATCTTTGAACTGCGCGTAAGCTGCGCGTGAACTGCACGTCAACTGTACGACAACCAAACGCTACCAAACTTACTTATGGTGTGGCCATATGAGAGAAAAAATATTACTCACTAAATAATCGAATAGAATCGATTACATTTCAATGAATATGACGTTATTATAATATTAAAATAATAACCCAGTACAGTTTTTAGTGCTTTTTCTTACTAGATAAACAAACAATTATGCTTTGATTCACAATCAATCACATATTTTGCTAAAATTAGGCTGAATGATGGTTTATCGTTGCCCCATAAAATCAAAACTCAAAATAACAGGAGACCCGCCAATGGCGCGAAAGTTGAAAATCAAGACTCAGTGCAAATCACTGGTGCAAATAGAAAACTTAAAAAGATTAATACTTTGAAGATAAGCACGTATTATATTATAATAATAAATGATTATGAATAAAATGATATTTAAGGATGTAGTTAAAGAAAGGATAAAGTAGCAGTTTAAATTCCTTTCATACAAGTTTCATCCTGATTCTTAAGTAGGTATGACTTCACGCAAACGTGTGTCTGCGGCAAATTGAACTGCTGGTGGAATATTTGGAGAGCCACAGGGACCTTGCCCGTGGCAGACTAAGGTCTAGAGAGGGGAGAGTGCCCTCGCATCACGCCTTTGGTCAGAGTGCGCCAACATAACTCCCAAAGAGTGGAGCAAGTTCTATTAGATTCTATCGATATTATACCTATGTGTATCGGTACATTATACTCGGGTTAATAACTAGATTTGTAATATTTTTAGTGGTATACCGACTATAAGTGCCGCTTACTCAACCGTGTAAAGCAGATTCGGCATAATCAAAGGGGTACAGGTGGAGGGCCAGGCGTACCCACTCCTTTATCCCTTTTGGAGGAAAGAATCGCTGCTCTGCTTGAAGCAGGCACTGAAGCTGTGAGGAGGAGTGGCACACCCCAAAATGAGGTGCAAATAAATCCCTTGTATTAATATGTAAGTTTTAATTTATGTCAAGTATTAGTAAACATTCTAACTGTGCAATAACTATTACTAACCAGTTAATTTACATAAATGTTATTTATTTTTTCAGAAATTAAGATATTATTATTGATGTTACACCCACAGTAACACAACACATCACACATTTTACTGAAAGGTAATTATAGTAACTTGTCGTACCTATTTAGGAAATAAATAACAGTCTGATTTCCATAACATAATATTTTTATTTTGTTTCAGTGAGCAAGAGGCAACTAGACAGCGTCCAAGCAACAATCCACGTCGCCGTCGTAGACAATATACATATTTTCACTTTCTTTACTTCTTCAGATGATGAATGAAACAAGCAGATTTTATATTACCTCTTACTTAGAATATTAACATAATTTTAAATACAAAAATAAATAATTAAGGTTCTTAAGTGGAATTCTGACTCCTTATTCCCTATGTAGCCTCAGGCGATTAATAAGAGCCTGTTGGACAGCCCGACCTTCCAATAAATTTCTGTTTGGCTGCCTATTGCTTTGAGCAAGAATACTCAGGCTCTCCATACGCACATCCTTTTCTGCAGTTCTACGCCGTACATGCATTCTCTCTTCTTGCTCACACTCTTGATGTGTCAGTTGTGGTACTGGTAATCATGCCTTGTTTGCTATATTGTGCAATACCGCAGAGGCATTCTAAAGCATGCATGCAGCTAATAAACACCTGAAACAAAAACATTTAGAAACTATAATAAATACCTAACAATACAAAAATAAAACATGGGCCTCAATACATTCACTTGGTTTGACTTCTTGAGGTAAAGATAATAAAAACAGTATAATTATTATGAAAAGGAAACTTAGGGAAAACTAGTTTTACTCAAATACATACCTCAATCGAGCTTTCAAGACACCAATGCATCTCTCTACTGTATCGCAGGCTGAGACCTGCAGCTTATAATAATGTACATCAAGGGAACCTGGTATTGCATTCAACACTGGGGTCATCATTATCTTCCTCAATGCATAAGCGCTGTCACCTGGAAGAACAATAAGTATTAAAATAATTATTCACAATATTTAGTATAAACATAATTAAATAAATTAAACTTTTTCAGTATGTATTAATAAGCAAGGACATTCACCGAGCAAAAATATTTCCTCTTTATCATATTTTTGGTTAAGATAGGGCTGTAATTGCTTGTTGGGTGATCACGCCATACTGAAGAATCATGGGTTGCTCCAGGTTTACTGGGATCAATGCATAAAATGTTAAGATCCGCATCACATATCTAAAACAATAATTTTCAAATGTAGATACAGTTTTTTTTATGACAGTAAAGCATAATATTATTACCTATGTACCAGTACCTAAGTATTGTTTGTTTTTTAAATAAAGTAGATTAAGATAGATTAAGTATAGGTAAATAGATTACATACAATCATCACATTGAGAGAATGATATCCTTTTCTATTAAAATATTGTTCTTCATGTTGAATGTGACTACTAGTTGTACCCTGCGGTTTCACCCAATTTTGATTTGACTGGTAGTTCTAGAGATTAGCGCGTTCAAACATACAAACTCTTCAGCTTTAATAAATTACTATAGATAAACAGGATTGACTAACCTTTGCCTGTACACTCAAACCATCTTTCCTTCTCTCCTTCTGAATACATGTTCATAATGTTGTTATCAATTGCCGAGTCATGTTTTTGTTCAGACGATAGGTTTTCTGGAATTCCCGTTCTGAAATACGGACTAGATCCACAGAAAATCTTTGTCTTCTTATGGCTTGACGACGTTCTCGGGCATCAACTTCGGCAGCAAGGGATAAAATTCTCAAACCAAGTTGGAAACTCATATTCACTCAAAAGTTAAAAAAAACATTTAGAATTTCATTGAAAACGACTTGTAGTTAACTTGTCTACATACAATAATCCATTTTAAACACTTACATTTTCAAAAAATACAATTTGATGCCAACAAAAGTAAATAACGAAGAACTTAAATTGCGCGTAACCGACACTGCACGGTGATCGAATTGAAACTTCTTAGCTGTCATTTTGAGACGTCAAACGAATAGTAGAATACCGATCATGTTGCGTTCCGAAACAAGCACCAAAGACGCGCAACAGTAGAATGCCGATAATGCGCTCGCGTGACGCGCACTTGACGCGAGCGTGTCTGACAGCGGTAGAGAATACGAAAAGCGTTGTTTTGATCGAAACTTAACTGCAACTGCACTGCAACTGCACTTCTTTTGTTACGTGAATTAGCCTACAGAGTGCGCCAACATAATAAATGCCGAGGCAGACGGGGATCAGAGAACTCCCAAAGAGTGGAGCAAGGTCTGTTAGATTCTATCGATATTGTACTTATGTGTACCGGTACATTATACTTGGGTTAATAACTAGATTTGTAATATTTTTAGTGGTATACCGACTATAAGTGCCGCTTACTCAACCGTTTAAAGCAGATTCGGCATAATCAAAGGGGTACAGGTGGAGGGCCAGGCGTACCCACTTCTTTATCACCTTTAGAAGAAAGAATCGCTGCTCTGCTTGATGCAGGCACTGAAGCTGTGGGGAGGAGTGGCACACCCCAAAATGAGGTGCAAATAAATCCTTTGTCGGTAAGTTATGGAACACCTTTTTTATCTTTATTGTATTTATGCTGTCACAATGAGTGTTTTTTCTTTTTGCTTTGCTAGCCTGCACACCACGCAGTTTCTCCGTTGCCTGCACTTCCCAATTCTCCGTTGCCTGCACTGCCCGATTATGTAACGCTTTCACTTCCCACATCTTTCGCATTACCTTCAGATGGTATAGAACATGCACCTACACCCAACAATAGTATTAATATGTAAGTTTTAATTTATGTCAAGTATTAGTTAACATTCTAACTGCAATAACTATTACTAACCAGTTAATTTTCATAAATGTTATTTATTTTTTCAGAAATGAAGATATAATTGTTGATGTTACACCCACAGTAACACAACACATTACACATTTTACTGAAAGGTAATTGTAGTAACTTGTCGTATTTAGGAAATAAATAACAGTCTGATATCCATAATATAATATTTTTATTTTGTTTCAGTGAGCAAGGGGCTACTAGACAGCGTCGCAGCAACAATCCACGTCGCCGTCGTAGACAATGTACATATTTTCACTTTATTATTATAATACATAATCTACTATTATGTATTGGAAAATTAAAATTAAATCTGTAGGTAATTTTTTTACCTAATAACTGATTTTTAGGTAGGTACATTTTTAATATCTTCTTTTTTGTAGCGCCTCCTCCAACTTCAGAACTGGACCAGGCTCAAAATACGCTGGCCAATATAGAAAAATCTAGAATAGAAGTAGAAAGGCTTGTGGCTGAAGGCTATGCTAAGATGGCCGATGCCATGAATAGAATGGCTGATGCAGCAAACAAATCTGCAGATGCACAGTGCCGCATAGCAGAAGCACTGGCCAATATAAATAGTTCCTTGGTAATAACATTTTTTTTTTTACACACACATTGACTTGACTTTACACTGATTATAATGTTATTGTTATTATGTTTATAATCTTAGTAGAACCTATATTGCAGTATTTTTATTTTTAGGCAAGACGGCGGAGGCGGCTTGCTTCTTCAGATAATGAATGAAACAATGATTTTATATTACCTCTTAGAATATTAACATAATTTTAAATTCAAAAATAAATAATTTAGTTTCTTAAGTGGAATTCTGACTCCTTATTCCCTATGTAGCCACAGGCGATTAATAAGGGCCTGTTGGACAGCCCGACCTTCCAATAAATCTCTGTTTGGCCGCCTATTGCTTTGAGCAAGAATACCCAGGCTCTCCGTACGCACATCCTCCTCTGCAGCTCTACGCCGTACACGCATTCTCTCTTCTTGCTCACGCTCTTGATGTGTCAGTTGTGGTACTGGTAATCGTGCCTTGTTTGCTATATTGTGCAATACCGCACAGGCATTCACTATTTGGCCTGCAAAAACAGGATCATAGTGAAGCATGCGTGCAGATAATAAACATCTGAAACAAAAACATTTAGAAACTATAATAGATACCTAACAATACAATAATAAAAAATGGGCCTCAATACATTCACTTGGTTTAACTTCTTGAGGTAAAGATAATAAAAAGAGTATAATTATTATGAAAAGGAAACTTAGGGAAAACTAGTTTTACTCAAATACATACCTGAATCGAGCTTTCAAGACACCAATGCATCTCTCTACTGTATTGCGGGCTGAGACCTGCAGCTTATAATAATGATCTTCAGGGGAACCTGGTATTGCATTCAACACTGGGGTCATCATTGTCTTCCTCAATGCATAACCGCTGTCACCTGGAAGAATAATAAGTATTAAAATAATTATTCATAACCTTTAATATAAACATAATTTAATAAATTAATATACTTTTTCAGTATGTATTAATAAGAAAGGACATTCACCAAGCAAAAATATTTCCTCTTCATCATATTTTTGGTTAAGATAGGGCTGTAATGGGTGATCACGCCATACTGAAGAATCATGGGTTGCTCCAGGTTTACTGGGATCAATGCATAGAATGTTAAGATTCGCATCACATATCTAAAACAATAATTTTCAAATGTAGATATGGCTTTTATGACAGTAAAGCATAATATTATTATGTACCGGTACCTAAGAATCGTTTGTTTTTTAAATAAAGTAGATTAAGTATAGGTAAATAGATTACATACAATCATCACATTGAGAGAATGATATCCTTTTCTATTAAAATATCGTTCTTCATGTTGGCTGGGTCTTATAATGGCAACATGGGTGCCATCAATACAGCCTATTACCCCTGGCAACTTGAACTTTCTATAAAAACTGAAAATAAAACAGATATTTTGCTCATAGATAAAAACAATATCTATAAAAGTAAGATTACATAAATATAAATTTTACCATCTTTTAATTTCATCACGGGCTTCCCTTGTCATGGGAAACTTAATATAGTTGGTAAATAAGTTTCTCATGTTAAGGGCTTTTGTGACTTGCCGGATCGCTCTTGACACAGTGGGCTGTGATACTCCATGGCACCTGCTCTGGCCCACCAGAGTCTGATAAGATCCGCTGGCCAAGAATGCTAGTGTTATGAGAACCTGAAAGTCACCCAATTATTTAGACTACCTTGTGTCAAATATAATGCATTTTGCATTATTTAATTCCAATACTAGTTGTACCCTGCGGTTTCACCCGCACTCGGCTTCTGAGAGTCATAGCGTGATGTTAAATGATCTATAACCTTCAAGGAATTTTGATTTGACTGGTAGTTCTAGAGATTAGCGTGTTCAAACATACAAACTCTTCAGCTTTATTAAATTACTATAGATAAACAGGTTTGACTAACCTTTGCCTGTACACTCAAACCATCTCTCCTTCTCTCCTTCGGAATACATGTTGACAATTTTATAATCAATTGCCGAGTCGAGTTTTTGCTCAGACGATAGGTTTTCTGGAATTCCCGTTCTGAAATACGGAATGGATCCACAGAAAACCTTTGTCTTCTCATGGCTTGACGACGTTCCCGGGCATCAACTTCGGCAGCAAGGGATAAAATTCTCAAACCAAGTTGGAAACTCATATTCACTAAAAAGTTTAAAAACATTTAGAATTTTATTGAAAACGACTTTTAGTTAACTTGTCTGCATACAATAATCCATTTTAAACACTTACATTTACAAAAAATACAATTTGATGCCAACAAAAGTAAATAACGAAGAACTTAAGTTGCGCGTAACCGACACTGCACGTTAATCGAATTTAAACTTCTTAGCTGTCATTTTGAGACGTCAAACGAATAGTAGAATACCGATCATGTTGCGTTCCGGAACACGCACCAAAGACGCGCAACAGTAGAATGCCGATAATGCGCTCGCGTGACGCGCACTTGACGCGAGCGTGTCTGACAGCGGTAGAGAATACGAAAAGCGTTGTTTTGATCGAAACTTAACTGCAACTGCACTGCAACTGCACTTCTTTTGTTACGTGAATTAGCCTACAGATGGCATCAATGAGGAGAACCCCACAGAATAAAAACTCAACCGTCAACGGTCAGGTGGACCGTCAGTTTTTAAGATTATAAATGCACGTCACGAGACGTGCATTCAAAACATGTTTTGAATAACAGTCACGAGAAAAATCAATCAATACCACACACAGTCTTCAAAGAAACATAAATACGTAAATTATCACACAATCGCTCTATATGGAGCGTTCAAACAAACTGTTCTGGGAAAATTTACCATGATTCATCCACACTTATACATCATTTAGTGTGGGCAGTAACATCAGCTGGTTTCCTGCGTCTTTATCGATGTTTACTGCCTTGTTTCCAGGATCCTGATCTGAATTGGTTGTTGATTTAGTTGGTTCTAGAAAGAACATAATATGACGCCTGTAATCCCCGAAGGGTTAGGCTGTACTAATGGCTGGCTGGCTGTATGTGGTGTGTACACCCACAATGTGTGATGTTGATGGATGGAGAGGGAGAGGAAAGTCAAAGAAAAGATGGATGGATTGTGTGTTGTGTGAAGACGGATATGAAAGAGAAAGGAGTAAATGATGCCGTGACGTCTGACAGTGGAGAATGGAAGAAGACCCCAAGTAGAATGGGACAAGGGCAGGAACATGAAGATTTCGCCAGTTTTGTTTATGTCCCGTGTAATAGGGGGCCAGCCTATTGCCGTCAACCTTGCTCAAATGTAGACTCTGTGGCTGCCACTTAGAAATTCATGATAGAAAAACCCGAAAACAATTTGCCCGACCTGGGAATCGAACCGAAGACCTCATGCTCAGCAGTCGCGCTTGCGACCACTAGACCAACATAATATGCTGCTACGACTACTAATAAATTCGGATATGGGCTTGTGGATAATGTTGAAATCCTCAGTTAAGTCCAAAAATAATCTTTAAAGACTTCAACAGAACGCTTATTTTAGCATGCCATATCTATCTCTAAAGTACGTCAAACCAATCGTAAGCCATAAATAACAAACAGATCAATTTGTCGATCAATCAGTCTATTAAAGTTTATTTATAAGATTGATCTAAACGGACTGTCCGTAGTATCGTAATGGTCTGTAGTACTCGTAGACGATGAATAAACAGCTCTATTCATTGTCTATTATTAGTTGGTTACGTTTTTTGTTTATTTGATTGTAACCCTGGTCTTTCATGTGCAAAAATACTTGATTGGTAGTAGATTTCTTTGTGACGGTGCTGGTCTGGGGAAATACAGTCAGCCATGCCGTATTGCATGTCCTGAACTACTTGGCTCTTCTTACAAAAAATTATAAGACCACTGTGACCCCTGTCATTATGAAATGATGGGCACTGACTATACTTACCATCAATCATCATTATCATCTGCCAAGCCTTTTCCCAACTATATTGGGGTCGGCTTCCAGTCTAACCGGATGCAGCTGAATACCAGTATTTTACATGGAGCGACTGCCTATATGACCTCCACAACCCAGTTAGTACTGGGTAATACGATACCCCTTGGTAAGACTGGTTGTCAGACTTTTTGGGCCATTGACTGCCTAACGACTGTCAAAGATCTAAAATGACAGCCGGGACCAACGGCTTAAAGTGCTTTCCGAGGCACGGAGGAAACTCGGTATGTAATGGGCGGTCATCCATCCACAGACCAACCTAGGCAAACACGGCTTAACCTAAAGATCGACCCGAGCGGCTGTTATTATTTAGCCACGAGCTTCTCAATATGGGAATCAAAATTGTTCCAAGCTCGTTCAGATTCAAGTAGGTTTTGTCAGAGCTTATTACTGTCACACTCCAGGGCAAAGTCCTCTTGTACAGGGAAGATATTGAAATATAACTGCTGAAATATTGTTTTTACTAAAAGCTTCACCCTAATCCTACGGAGAATTCGTCACGTCACGACAAAACCGTAAATCCTTACAAAAAGGTAAGCCGCCTAAATGCCGTCGATAAAGGCATTACACCATATTAATGTAGTTAAACCCCATTACAAGCTTATCATGTGACGAGAACCACTTGTTTGTACAATGATAGTGTACCAGCAAAAAACATCAGATCCCCGTTAACTGCGCTTATCTATAAAGTACATATTGGCGTAACACATTGGTTACGATTGTGACCACGGTGTTGTGGAACACGTGATGATTATGGTACTTGTACGTTCATGCTTGTAACCGCCGAAGAGTTAGGCAGAGGTGCCTCAACTGCCTCAGTAGCAACATTTTGCCAGTTTTTTTAATCTTGGGACTCTTGTGTAGCCAAAATGGAATTGAGCTGGACAGATCTGCTGCATTTCAGACGATCTATGCATCAAATTCTCGGTTCAACGGTGGTCATGTCCAACGATGCAAGAAATTCTTAATGGAAAAGCCCCCCGTCTGATTCGGGATGTTCCAAATCCAAACCGAAGAAAAAAAAAAGAAAGTTCCAACTACAAAACTTCCTTAGACTTATTTTCGAATCGATGGCAATAATACTGATGATTACATGAGTTAGGCTCAGTAGGTGGCCACGCCATGTTGATTACGAGTAACAAGGCTATGAAAAGAGACTGTGACTTCTGAGTTTGTTTCGGCATTTTCTCCCAGGGATCTGCTAGAAACTGTCGACGCCATCTTGTCGAAAATTTTTGCAGATCAAAATTTTAAAAGATCGAAGAAATTAACATAATTGAATTTCTGAATAAGAAGGTATTGGTGCCAGAAGAACACACCTCTAGAAATAGTGACAGCACTCAGATGATGCATTATCTAAAAATGGTACTTGAGATACAGTTCTTTGCCAGCATGTCTGCGTTTTATCTTTTGCAATATATTTGATCTTCCAATGGTTTTATTAAAGTATTAGGTACCTACTTTTGTACTGCATTCTCGTCAAAACTAGTGGAAAGAACGAAGAATTGGGTTTTCTGGAATTGTGAGATCCTTGTATCAAACTGGGATCTGAAATCGCCACTTGAGGCATCAGCTATGTTTGGGTTCCAAACTGCCGATTTAATTATAGGCTCGTGATACAGACGATGTAATAGAGAGAGAGAGGCACAAGAAGGGTGTTGTCAGACCATCTGCCTGATGTAGAGGACGTACATCAGATGTCAGAGCTGGGAAGGCCTGGATCAGACTCCAGCAGACCAGGGAAGCATAGCACAATAGGGAGCAGGTCTCCACTCAGCAGTGGGTGGAACAAGGCTGCCAATAATGATAATGATGAGGCAGTTCAGCTTAGTCTGTGAGGTCGCAACGGTATTGCAGATGCCCATAGTTCAAATCATAAGAAGCTACTAATGCTACTATACGCCCTGTTAGGCAGCTTCTCTTGCTAATATGTCACACTTACTCAACAACAGATTAACGACACAAATTGTAAATAACAAGATTATTTACTGTTTATTTACTAATCCTGTCATCTAGTTACAACCCACATAATAATTCATTTATCACGCTCGTCTTACATTGTGAAGGTTCCAAGTTTTGACATATTGGTATTAATTGATTTATTATTAACCGTTACGTGATACTTGATATTTTATTTATTTCTTAAACCAGCAATGTACGATACATTGATACTCAATAATAGTCTCCGAAAGTCTTCGAACTCTGAACAGCGCTGCTTTGTGTGGTAATCAGTTATCGTGGTATGAACGTGATGCAGAGGAATGAGGAAAATGTCTTGAGGAAAGTTTTGAGTATGATTGTCTATAAGAGTAAAGGAAAACCAAAGAAACGATTGACGGACTATATGAAGGATGATATAGCTAGAAAAGACGTGACTGCTGAGATGACGAGTAATAGCGAAGTATGGAAGAAGAAGACATGCTGCGGCGACCCCTAATAAATTGGGATAAGGGCAGAAGAATGATGAGGTATTAATATTGAGGATCTTCTTATTACTTTTTTAAAGTTCTCGCTATGTTTTGTCATTACTGACGTACAAATTAAAATACAAAGTGTCAATTTGAATCAAAATAATAATCATAAATGAGCGGCGATTTTTTTTGGACCAGCATATGCATTAGATGTGCCAGACTTAAAGTATCGCCGATGGAGACTGATATCCTAGACCGGAAATATAAAGGGTGCAACCAGACCCTTAAAGAAGCCGAAAGGCACTTGTTCTCCCCGTCATTACGATATTTTTTTTGTTCTAGACCATACCTGGGAACCTTCCAGTTACGGAGATATTGGGGGTCAAAGTTCCAACTTTTTCACAAGTATTTTTTTTAAATACAAGTTTTTAATGTAAGATTTTTACTATTAAATCCATCTATTATCACAATGTTTTGAGTGCGTTACATTGAGTCCTACCGTAAAACGAAAGAAAGTCGTTTCCCAGCAATAATTTTTGCGTAAAGTTACTTAGTTTGATGTACAGAATGCTTGGTTGACGGCTTCGTTGAGGGTCTTGTTACACTCTGTATTAAAACTTTAATCTGCTAGCACCCGGATTACGTATCATACCTAAACCTAACGCACTCTTGATTATGAAGCCTTCATTTGAATAAAATATGATAAATTGTCAACCCACTCCGAGCACAGAGAACCTACGCGCTGTGAGCTGTCAAATCCAGACCTATTGTGATTATGAGCGTACGCTCATGGTGTTGCGTATCCATATTTATACTTGAGAGAAACGAGAATGACGTAGTTTCCCTGGCAACATATATGGACACTTTTTTTCTTTTTTTTTCCGGATGGGAAATCATCAAATGACCCCCCCCACTCTGGGCGGAGCGGAAGGGAGTGTCAGACTTGTACTGACTAAAACCCATCCATGTTCCTTCTTTGCCCTTTGTGTTCCAGGGCCACGGTATCTCTTTCGAACAGTCCCGCAGCCCTGGCAGGCATCGGCCCTTGCGGACCCCTACTTATTTGCTGACAACTCTTTGAGGCGCACGTGGAACACGAACGCGCCGTCGACGCGGCCTGTCGTCATAAGACGGCCGGACGGCGAGCTGGCCCATAACTCGCCGTCCACAGGCCCGCGCCTACGGTGGCCGGGAGCCACCACGTGACCCCCGACGCCCAGGGTGTCTCCCGCGGCGACTGGGACGTGAGGTTCTTTTCCTCTCACGTCCCGCCACCTCCTTCACTAGCATGACTGCTTCACAGAAGGAGGTGACGGCTTCCCATTCCATCTCGCTCCGGACCATGGCTTGAACCAAGGATATATGGACACTTGATTTATTTTAATGCACAATGAACACAACCAATTTTACACGCTAAGCTTAAACTAGTGCGTACATGACCATGTTAGGACGCAGCAAGATAACTTAAAACTAATATTGCAGAGTATCTATTATTATTTATCGAATATGACTTACATAAATCGGATTTTGGCGTCCGTACGTTTTTTTGTTGAGTGACCACTGAAAACCAGCGCTGTGCTGTGGACCCACCATAGCACAGCATCACGCTGAATGGTAAGGGAGCGTTCAAGTATAGCGTAACGCAATTTTTGAAGATTTTTGACCCTCTCTCCCATCATGTAACGCGCCGTAACGTTTTTCTGTCGGCCGAAGAACGTCCTCTACTACTGACCAAAGACCTTGTCTCATCATCTGACTAGCCTTTTCCCAACTTTGTTGGGGTCGGCTTCCAGTCTAACCTGATGCAGCTGAATATTTTACATGGATGCTTATCTGACCTCCACAACCCAGTTAGTGCTGGCTAATACGATACCCCTTGTTAACACTGGTTGTGAGACTTTCGGGCCACTGACTACTTGTAACAACTGTCAAAGATCTACAAATGACAGCTGGGACCAACGGCTTAACTTGCTTTCTGAGGCACGCAGGAAACTCGGTATGTAATGGGTGGTCACCCATCCACGGACCTAGGTAAGTGCAGCTTAACCTAAAGATAACCGAGCGGCTGTTATTATTTAGCACGACCTTGTCTATGAACCGTATACCAAGCGTCGACAGTTGCATGTTTACGCAAAAAATTTGGCAACGTCGCCCTGTTGATATTTCAATGGTAGCAAGAATTGCCAGCGCACCTCCCATATATTTAAACTATGTCATGTCGTTGGACGTTTAAGTTAATTTTGGGGATATGATTCATTTGAATAACATCCCGTGGGTTGGCCCACGGGATGTTGGGATTGGTGATCTGACGAGGTGTGTACCTATGACTTGAGATACGTAAGATTGTATCTCCACCTTGACATGAGTTGCCATGGCTGACCAGGAAGTCTTTAAACAGACTCCGGACTCAGGTTGGTCGCAGCAAGGACAACCTGCTCAAGTGGAGATTCATTAATGACTCTGCCCTGGAGTGGAAATGTGGTGCTGTTCCACAAACGATGGGGCACTTAATATCGTGTCCTGTGTGTCCTGTTGTTTGTTCACTTCAGGAACTGATGGACGCTACCGAAAGCGCCAAATTAGTAGCTCAGTTCTGGGCTGACACAATTTAGATTGCCATGATCTAAGAAGAAGTAAGATTGTATCATAGAAAACTAGATGTACCTAGGGCACCTACAGAACTGTCTACGTCATCATCAGCCTAGCCTATACTAGTCCACTGCTGGTCATTGACTTCTCTAATCGATTGATCCTCGGCAACTATGCTTCATACAAGTGATGGCACGGTTAGGGCATTAACTGAGCGATTTCACTGTTGCACTACGTCCGCGGGTTCGGTATCCGCACGGAACAAATATTTGTATAGCCTACAGTTAGTTGTTCACTCCAAGTTTCTAGTTGGCTGAAACAATGCGTCTTCCAGTTCTCTAGCAAACGGCATCAAAATGTCAAAGCTCCAAAAATTGACTTGCGTGTAAATAGAACTTCAACGACGATTTGTTGAATTGACAAAATGGAAATGCTATCGTGTTATGCAATTACCCAACAGAATCTCTTACATAATCAACAGTCTGCCTATCCAGTACAGGTATATAGGCATCCCCTAAAATACACCCCAACTTATAATTGCTGGCCTACAAACAAATACAAACTGCCTTCATTACTAAAGTTAGATTCCAATTCCCCAGCTTGATTAGTGAGAATATTCCGTAGATAATCAAACATATCTTTCCACACGAGGTTGTACGCACGACGGCCAATCGTCCAAAAGGTTAAGCGTCCACAAAATCCTAACAATATCCCACAGGTTATTTGCTTTAAAATAACCATAACCCACGTAGGTATTACGATACTATTGAACCAATACGTGATCTAGCTTCAGAATATTCCATTTAAATTGATACCTTCGAGCAGTCGGTCTATAGTACGTTATCTAATGAATGAAATCCAGTCATGTCCTGTCCTATGTTACTTGGGGTCGCCGCAACACGTTTTTTTCTTCCATTCTCCTCTGTCAACCGTCACGCTATCATTTACTCCTTTTTCTTTCATATCATTCCTCAGCTCGTGGCTAAATAATAACAGCCGCTCGGATCGATCTTTAGGTTAAGCCGTGCTTGCCTAGATTGGTCTGTGGATGGGTGACCACCCATTACATACCGAGTTTCCTCCGTGCCTCGGAAAGCACGTTAAGCCGTTGGTCCCGGGTGTCATTTGTAGATCTTTGACAGTCGTTAGGCAGTCAGTGGCCCAAAAAGTCTGACAACCAGTCTTACCAAGGGCTATCGTATTACCTAGTACTAACTGGGTTGTGGAGGTCAGATAGGCAGTCGGTCCATGTAAAATACTAGTATTCAGCTGCATCCGGTTAGATTGGAAGCCGACCCCAACATAGTTGGGAAAAGGCTAGGCAGATGATGATCATTCCTCACACACTCCATCCATCTTTTCTTATCTTAAAGCTCCTTTTTATGGTGAAATCTGAATGTAGACCTACCGTATACAGGGTGGAAGGAACCACACCGACGCGAAAACGGTTACCACGTCGTACTCAGCACATCCTTCTGAGCCCCCCATAGAAATTTTTCAATTCATCGGTTATTAAAAACAAAACTGCCTGTTTCCTACAAAAGTGCAATGTCTACACGGTCAAAGTGTATGGAAAAGCTGTTTTTTTTTAAAAACCTGTGAAAAATTTCTATGTAGGGCTCAAAATGATGTAATGAATACGTTGTAAACGTTTTCGCGACGGTGTCCCTTCAACCATTTATGAGTGAAGAATACATCTTTGCAAATCAATTCACGGAATGCAATCGTGAGGTTATGTTATTGAATTGGACACTTTTAACGTACACATCTGGCTGCATCGTTCTCACATAATGTACCATCTCAACATGAATGATGTAACCAAGGTTTTGTAAAAGTATTCTGATTTAAAAGAGTGTCCATGGAGTTTCTTGCCCGTTCTTCTCCATAGAGATCTACGTTAGGGAATGGGCAACTACAGTACTTTCACAGTTTTTGTGCCTTGTGACTGGGACTGTAGCTATATTTTACTGTTATCTTTGTTTCGACAATTCAAAAGTGCCTGTAACTGGCCTACTTGAAATAAATGCTTTGATTGATTGATTGAAATATTGAACCGCATATATGCACTGATCAAAATAAACGAAAAAAACAAAGACGGAAAATGCGAACAGGAAATAAACTTATTAATTGTTACTGCATGTTATGTTATGATGTTATAATGCAGGCCCCCATGCCTTCGATTGAATGTAAATAAACTCAACCTGAAGATAATTTCAAAAACATCTAGAAAAATTTCGAAGAATGCAACATGCATCGACCAACCTGCACTGGGTCTGCTGGGTGGATTACAGCCCACTCTGTCTTACAAAAATGGTTTTTATTTTACTCTTTTTAGTTGTGGTATCTCACACAAATTCTTGTCAAGTATCGATTTTATATTGTAACTAGAAAATATTAGCGAATGTGGATGGGTATATGGGTAGAGGAAGACCAAAGAAACGATGGATGGATTGTGTAAAGAATGATATGGCAAGAAAGGAGGTGTCTGGCGAGATGACGAGTAATAGAGAAGTATGGAAGAAGAAGACATGCTGCGCCGACCCCAAATGAATTGGGATAAGGGCAAGACAATGATGAACGAGAAAATATTAGTACATCATCCACATAGACAAAGAAGAAAAAATTAATGTTTTAGACGCTTAACTGGAACAAAAACACTGAACTAACCATAACCAAAGGTGCGAAAGCCCTTGATTCACTAAAACCAATCTTAAATCGAAAATCCATTCTTAGCCCCAGAACTAAACTGCTTATTTATTCAACATTGGTCAGACCTTGTTTAACATACGCAGCACCTGTCTGGTCCAGTGTGGCTGAAACTAAGTATAATAAGCTTCAAACCATTCAAAATAAAGCCTTAAAATTATCCTACAATACACCATTTCGCACAAATCTTAAAACACTACATAAACGCATAAAGTTTCCTTTCCTAAAAGATTTTATACTAAAGATTTCACGTAAATTTTATTTGCACAAAAACCCATCACACCGAAACGTACTAATATCAGCAATTGGCAATAGTAGATTATCGACACTGCCTTACGCTCGAACGTACAATCGATATCGACTCCCCCATCACTACTTCCTTCGTGACGAATCATGACGATAACTCGCTTACTGGCCGACGCCGCCTGACCGGCTGTGTATTAGCAATCTTTGCACAAAACTACCCGCTACCTACCTTATATTATTATAACGTACCATTATAATAAAACGTACATTTTGTATTTAAGTTATTGTAAATATTATGTGGGTCATTACTAAGACCTGCACATACTTAGTTAATCGATGTTAATCAATATGTTAAGTCAACACCTAATAAGGTAATAATAATATGTTTTGATGTTTAAAAAGGCGATATATTTAGCCTATGTAACAAACCAAATCCTGACTGGCTAACAAATAGAATAAGATCATTTGTAAGCAGACTGTATTTTAACATTATATAAATAAAGACCTTGAAAAAGAAAAAGAAAAGAATGTTTTAGAAGATAACTCATAAAGTACCCAAACAGAGTTAATAAAATTTATATGGGACAACCGCGCAAGCTTCCTCTACTAAAAGAAAAAAGAATCACTTAAATCGGACCATACATCACGAAGAAATCGGTGATCATAAAAGAAAAAAAAATGCTGGTAGAATACATGACCTCCTCCATTTTTAGAAGTCGGTTAAAAACCTTTGTGTCCCAGAAGTGGGAACAACATAGCTTGATTCTGCTATTGCCCTGCTACCTAGACTCTTCAGCCATACTACAAGACAGAACATTACACATTAATTAATTACCGTGCGACCAGACTGATTAATTAATTAATGAACAGACTAGACACGTGAACAATGAGCACGTGTTCCGACACATGTTCGTTACGAATTAACATTGTTGTCATTATTATATGGTCAGAGTTAAATAGAATTGAGGAGCTCGTGGCTAAGTACTAAGAGCCGCCCGGATCGATCTTTAGGTTAAGCCGCGCTTGCCTAGGTTGGTCTGTGGATGGGTGACCACCCATTACATACCGAGTTTCCTCCGTGCCTCGGAAAGTACGTTAAGCCGTTGCTCCCGGGTGTCATTTGTAGATCTTTGACAGTCGTTATTGGTAGTCAGTGGCCCAAAAAGTCTGACAACCAGTCTTACCAAGGGGTATCGTATTACCCAGTAGTAACTGGGTTGTGGAGGTCAGATAGGCAGTCGCTCCATGTAAAATACTGGTATTCAGCTGCATCCGGTTAGACTGGAAGCCGACCCCAACATAGTTGGGAAAAGGCTAGGCAGATGATGATGAGTTAAATAGAATGGTTTCTTAATTGAGTTTTAGAGTCCGAAAATACCATTTTGGTAATGAATTGAGCTGCATCTATTGTTTTGGTGATTTGAATGGGTTTGCCTAAAAGCTAATATACATGGTGTTACAGGACCTTAACGAAGCCGAAAGCCACTTGTTCTCCTCATCTTTGCGATCATTTTTTTGTTCTAGACCATACCTGGGAACCTTCTAGTTACGGAGATATTGGGGGTCAAAGTTCCAACTTTTTCACAAGTTTTTTTTTTTAAACATGATTTTAATATAAGATTTTTAAACACCTTCACGACCCCCGTACTTCAAATCCATCCACAAGCACAATGCTTTGAGTGCGTTCCATCGAGTCCTTGGTACGACTGGTAGTTGTTAGTTAATAAAAAATAATACGTGTAAATATTAGGAATACCTTAGTTATAAGAATAGAAAATTATTATAAAACCTCACTATGTTCCTATTCTAGTGCAATAATACCTGGTTAAGTTATTACACAACGAAAATCAAAAAGAGTACCTATATGTATAGTTATGTCACCCATTCCGTTGTATTGTTATTATATTATATTATAAGCTTTTATTTAATTTTTCGTATACCAGAAATGGTTATTATGAGGATCCTTAATGTTATTTTGTGTAATGTAACATTTATTTACCATCTATGTAGTGCCATATTATGCGAATAAATTATTTGATTTGGATTTGATTATAACTAGAAGACGGGATATTTACCATGTTTATTGTTTTCTTTTAGTTCCCGATATTTCGGCGCTGTTGCAAGCACCATGATCACGGATAATCTGAAGTTATTGCGGGTGGGTGTTTATGAGCAGACAAATCGGTCTACCCTCTTTCTTGTTCGTTTTTTGCACTCAGTACCGCTACCACTGTCACTCACAACTCGATTCTGTTCCCGACACACGAAACTCACTGTGTCTGCTCGCGAACTTTTTTCGGCACTATTCCGCTTTTTACACAGCTGGACCACTGGTTTCCAGGCTTCCCGTCTTCTAGTTATAATAATGTTAGTGGCCATGAAAGCTTAAAATCTTATAACGTGTAAATATCTTTGTTACAAACATTACTGTTAACAAATCTAAATATCATTTATCATTTGATATCCTTCTCAATATTTAAAAGAGTTCCCAAATCAAAAAAAAAACAAAAGAAAAAAAAAATCGTGCACGTCTTCAGAAATGATACATTTGTCATTTTAGTGACATAAAAAACAAATACTGAGTTATTTTAAGTGATAATCTGATATGGGTTTATTAATTGCCTTGTCGACGATGAGTTTGCGTCACACAAAAAGTTTGTAAGGCAATCTGTCTTTGTGTAAAGAAGTTTTTGCAAGACTGCTGTTACTTCGTCCTTCCTTATCTGTAATACACCTTCTCATAACATCACGTCTGTTATCTCAGAAGGGTTAGGCAGAAGTGTACCTAATAGTACAACTCACATTTCGTCAGTTATGTTTAAGTCCCATGTAATAAGGGGCGAGCCTACTGCCATGAACCGGGCACAGATATCTCTGATGGAAAAACCCAATAACACTTTGCCCGACTTGGGAATCGAAACCAGGACCTCATGCTGAGCAGCGGCGCTTGCGTCCACTAGACCAACGAGGCTGTCCTGCGAATACTCCTTTTCATATGTCCATGTTGATGTATGAACATGGAAAGTAGCTCCTTGTAAAATACTGATATTCAGCTGTATCTGGTCAGACTGGAAGCCGACCCCAACATAGTTGGGAAAAGTTGTCTGCTGTCTGCCAGTAAAAGTCCCGTCAAAATCGGTCCTGCTGTTTCGGAGTTTAGCCGGAAGAAATAAACAGACAGACGTACAAAAATAAAAAAAAATGAGTTTTTGTTATAGGTGTCTATATTTTCTTAAAAAGCTGTTATTTTGAAATTACAAACAGACACTTTAATTTTATTTATTTGTATACAACATGTAACATAATTAACGCACATCCTGAAATTAGTTTGTTCAGAATCGTTTACTGAATCGATTTCTATAATTTTTATTATAGGTATTTTTTTTTTCCAAAAATAATTAAAACTACGTAAATTACAGTAAAAACTCGTTAACTCGTTTCGAACGCGAGCCAATACCTACTAGGCTAACAAGACCCTCATACCTACGTGTGCGACTGTCTACGTTCGTGGATTTGTACTGTGACCACAACATTCTTCCGGAATTAGTATAACTAAATCAATCAATAATCAATGCTCATATATGTTTAACTAAAAATTCAGTGTATGTATTATGATTATAACATAATATACTAATTGGGGTGTCTGAGGGTGTGCGTTAATTACGTTACATGTTGTAGATATCAGATATGTAAAGATACTAAGAAAATGTGTATATATATATCTTTGTTTGCATCAAATTAACATGGTATCTACGTCATTAAGATAATATTATGCAGCGCGGTGCGATGTTTTGTAACGCTTGTCTTTCAAAGAAATGATTTCCATAATTACGTGCGATAAATAAGATTTCTCAACATATTGTTATAATAACGTAACATAGATCGGCAATGTGAATATCAAAGAAGTTGGAATTGAGGTGTACTCTAACCTGCCAGGGCTGCGGGACTGTTCGAAAGAGATACCGTGGCCCTGGAACACAAAGGGCTAAGAAGGAATATGGATGGGTTTTAGTCAGTACAAGTCTGACACTCACTTCCGCTCCGCCCAGAGTGGGGGGGGGAAGGTCATTTGATGATTTCCCATCCGGAAAAAAAAAAAGGTGTACTCAAACTCAAATCGACTGCCTCGTTGGTCGAGTCGGTTTGATTACCAGGTCGAACAGTGGGGAATTTTTGATGATCGTTTGATGGCATTTGGCTCCCTATTACATGAGACTTAAATATAACTGGTGAAATGTGGTGGGTGTGCTATTAGGTAAACCTCTGCCTAACACTTCGGTGGTTACAGGCGTGATGTTATGTATCTTTCAGCCCTCTTACCACCCGTAACGACTGACTAAAATAACCACCATTACCAGAATATCAGAGCTAAATAAGAGGTAAGCCAAGTCAGAGTCCAATGGGCGGCATAAAAACTCTAACACCAGGTTAGGAACGAAAGAAGGAAGTATTTGACTTATACGAATCGAATGCCGTGCGCAAACTCTCTAATGAAAAACGTGAGAAAAACAGTGTATACCTACATTTTATTGACTTGCTTCGAACTTTTAATATCTATGACAGTCACACCACTATCCTATCACTGCTTGCTAGGGAATCAATTAGAATGGAACTCTGATATTAATCTCCAAATCGGATTGAATGCACTGCGCAAATCCTTCAAACAGAAAAACTAACATCCGTATTACACATGCATAATGCATAATCAGCCTATTTATGTTCCCACTGCTGGGCCGCAGGCCTCCTCTCTATGAGAGGGAGTGAGCTATAATCCACCACGCGGGCCCAGTACGGGTTGGTAGATGTCACATGTCTTCGAATGTTTGGTTCTAGGACATGCCGGTTTCCTCACGATGTTTTCCTTCACCGTTTTGAGAGCAGTGGTGATGAAATAACTTACACAAAGTAATGCGCCTGGCTGGGTTCGAACCCACGACTTACTGCTCGTAAATCGGGGTGTCCACCACTGGGCCACCGCTGCCCTCCGTATTACACGGCTACTACAAAAAGAAATGATTTCATAACTCCACGCTCACAATTAAAACCATTTTTAAATGTCGTCATCGGTACTGATACATGTTCTCATTTTAGTACTAGATGCGTGCGTCATTGTGAGACGTAGTGTCAATATACTGTTCGAATACGTCATTCGTCATTATTATCTCTCCTGTAAAGGTCATCATCATCTGTCGAGCCTTTTCATACAATTGTTATAACAGTAACAACATTTATTTATTTTTGGCCCATAAATATACATTAGTTTTAGTATATATGCGAAACCTGAAACACGTGTCTAGTGTTTTTATGTAAAGAATCTATGTACAAAATTTTAAAACTTTATCATGAAAAATCACAAAGTTATAAGTTTGTTCTGTTACCTGGTTGTACGCACAAAAACGTGGTTCCCAACATAGTTGGGAAAAGTTGTCTGCTGTCTACCAGTAAAAGTCCCGTCAAAATCGGTCCAGCCGTGTCGGAGATTAGCCGGAACAAACAGACAGACACAATTAAAAAAAGAGGTTTTGCTGTTATTCGTACCTTATAATGTATACTTTCAAATGCATTCAGTAAAATGTTGTTATTTCGTTTTAATTGTCGAAACGAAAAGTATTGTATCGTTATACAATTTTATTACCGGTCGGGCAGCGTGTTATTTGGTTTTTTCTTTACGAATTCCTAATATCAGTTCGATGCCAACATGTCACACTAAATGTCTTGTCATGTGACCTTCAAAATAAAATGTTTCTATCTATATATTCGCATTCATTGACACAAAGCCGGAAATACTACTAAAAGCTATAATAGAACTCCCACTATTAACCTTAATCTAATTAAATAAAAATAGCGAACTGAGCAGCTGATATAGACAAAATAGATTACATCTCGTTCGTTTTGTCACATCACCTAAACAAAAATGTACACACAGCTCAGGACACAACTCGGCATAGCCGAGCGGCAAAATAAACTTTCAATTTTGCCGCTCAGTTCTGTCCCGAATCAGTGCTTATACTGCATTTATGCTTGATACCAGTGGCGAAGGTTCTATAGAACTCGATTCCTACTAGCATCCCTTTGAAAAATGGCACAGTCAGCAGTAGCGAAGGGTCAATTTTTGTAAGGGGTAAGCCGGAGTACATATCTTTATCTTTTGTCTATAGAATACTGCGTGGCCATTTTTCAAAGGGAAGCCGGTAGGAATCGAGTTCTATGGAACCTACGCCACTGACAGTCAGTATTCTATAGACAAATAATATAATCACATTAAATATATGTACTCTCGCTTACCTTTTACAAAAATTGACCCTTCGAAAATACCCTTAACGCTTATAAAAGTTTTCGGACGACTGAAAAATCAACCTTACCGGTCGACCACTTTTCAATCTTATTTATTTTTTATTTTTTTTTCGGGTTGGAAATCATCAAATGCTCCCCACTCTGGGCGGAGCGGAAGGGAGTGTCAGACTTGTACTGACTAAAACCCATCTATGTTCCTTCTTTGCCCTTTGTGTTCCAGGGCCACGGTATCTCTTTCGAACAGTCCCGCAGCCCTGGCAGGCATCGGCCCTTGCGGACCCCTACTTATTTGCTGACATCTCTTTGAGGCGCACGTGGAACACGAACGCGCCGTCGACACGGCCTGTCGTCATAAGACGGCCTACGTCATAAAAGCGAAAAGTGGCAGACCGTTAGTGAGCGCGGTAGTACCATGTAGCATCACTAGCAATTCTTAATGTTACGTCCACAGACATAGATAGACCTCCGTCAAATCGCACAAGACACGGCTCCAGAGTTCCAGACACCAGACTCTGACAGATCTTCTTCTTCTTCTGGTGCTTCTCCAATTAACTGAAAGTGGGCCATCAACTCCGTAATTTCTCTTTGTCTTTCGCGAGGTGGAACTCTCAGCAGCACTCACTCGTGATTCCGTTATACTGACAGATAATGTACGCGCAAAGTCAGTGTCCGATGTCCTGAGCTGGTCTGCAATATGTCCTTAACGGTTTAACCCAATCTGTAAAGTGCGGTAAAGCCCGTATCGGACTTCAGACTGGCTGCGGACAGATCATATATAAAAAATCACGCCAGTTTCCCATTCGCCCGATACGTCCCCTCCAAAATAGGAAAGATCCGCCGACCAAGGCTCACCCTTCTTGAACCCGACGACCCCGTGACCCTCCTTCAAGAGAGCTGTAGGGAAACAAGCACCACTACCAGCAATACTACCGCCCGACCCTTGCTCGACGTGCCAGCCCGCGCCGCTGAGCCAGTAACGTTAAACTCCCTAAATAATAATTCGACCCAGCCTGACCCAAGCTGCCCCCCCCCTCAATGACGCACTAAGTCAAGGCCCGAACCCCGCAGGGGGTGCCGTTAGTGACTGTTCATTTAATATTGAATATCCTTAGTTTGTAAGCCCTGGCTGGGGGCCTTAAAGTATTTTTTGGCCACCACAGGATAAGTTCGGTTAAGCAGGAACAACCTCTAGTAGATGTTCTACTGCCAGTGGTCATTTCTCCGATGGAGGTAGACAGACCATAGAACGCCACCTGCTACGGTCCTTACATACTTATTTCGCCTCGTCCACGTTCTTACTTGTCTTCTGTCCATGCACGCACGCCTATTGCGAGTACTTACCTACTACGCACCTGACTCCAGAATAACCTTAGCTTTGACAGATATTTCATTACATTATCTGTCTAACGGATGAGGAGGAGGAGCTCGTGGCTAAATAATAACAGACGCTCGGATCGATCTTTAGGTTAAGCCGTGCTTGCCTAGGTTGGTCTGTGGATGGGTGACCACCCATTACATACCGAGTTTCCTCCGTGCCTCGGAAAGCACGTTAAGCCGTTGGTCCCGGGTGTCATTTGTAGATCTTTGACAGTCGTTAGGTAGTCAGTGGCCCAAAAAGTCTGACAACTAGTCTTACCAAGGGTATCGTATAACCCAGTACTAACTGGGTTGTGGAGGTCAGATAGGCAGTCGCTCCATGTAAAATACTGGTATTCAGCTGCATCCGGTTAGACTGGAAGCCGATCCCAATATAGTTGGGAAAAGGCTAGGCAGATGATGATCTGTCTAAAGGATGATTTCCACCAAACGGCTCGCATCGCATCGGATCGGAAAGGATACGAACGGATGTGGGGAAAGCCGATCGCATCCTGCAGGATGACGACGGCTACGATCGGCTCCGTACGCGTATGCGTATGCGTTTCTGCGTCTAGTCAAATAGTTTCATTCCTATCGTTTTCACGTGTTCTAATGTTTGAAAAGGATCCGATCGGATACGACGACAGGCGAACGGAGCTGATCGCGCGTCGCAACATACTTTCGGCTACGATCACGTGTCGCGGAAGACGCCCGCGATGAAGCTGCTGTAATATTGATTTTAATTAAATATTGTGGACCTACACGATTTAATATCGTTTAAAGATTGTAATATCCGTTCCGATCCGATGCGATGCGAGCCGTTTGGTGGAAATCATCCTAGTCCGTTGTCCAATCCAAAGTACGGTCCGTAATAATTATGTCCGGTAGGTTTAACCGAATCTTTAGCCGGACACATCCTACACTCTCTTATGTATACGACAAAGAAATTGAATTTGAATTTGAATTTGAAAGAAAGCTCAAATATATAAATATGTGTTACAATTTAGGTCAAGTTTGGCGTATGATACGAGCGCCAAAAATTTTAGCGTTGGTGGGTTATTTATCATCTTATGTAATGTGAGGGATGAGATCATTCCTTTTTGTCTGAATTTCGTAAAGGCACGGTCACTGTGTTAAGACAAAAAAAACGATGGATGGACTGTGTCAAGGATGATATGGCTAGAAATGATGTGACGAGTAATAGAGAAGTATGGAAGAAGAAGACATGTTGAATGAAAAGCGACGATTCGACAACAATCAGAGGAGCTCGTGGCTAAATAATAACAGCCGCTCGGGTCGATCTTTAGGTTAAGCCGTGCTTGCCTAGGTTGGTCTGTGGACGGGTGACCGCCCATTACATACCGAGTTTCCTACGTGCCTCGGAAAGCACGTTAAGCCGTTGGTCCCGGCTGTCATTTGTAGATCTTTGACAGTCGTTAGGCAGTCAGTGGCCCAAAAACCCTGACAACCAGTCTTACCAAGGGGTATCGTATTACCCAGTACTAACTAACTGGGTTGTGGAGATAGGCAGTCGCTCCATGTAAAATACTGGTATTCAGCTGCATCCGGTCAGACTGGAAGCCGACCCCAATATAGTTGGGAAAAGGCTAGGCAGAGGATGGAAGAAGAAGACATGTTGCGCTGACCCCAAATAAATTTTGTGACTATAGAAAAATGGTAATCGAAATGTACAGTCAAGGAACTTAATTGTTCGGCCGAATGCCTACGTCAATATGAAAGTAAACTGCCAAATTAGTTCCGCGTAGATGCCGCCACGTGTTGGTTACCGTCATTCAGCTGCCATGCTGAAAACTTAGCCGCGAGATAAATGCTAAGTGTTTTGTCTTGTCGCCGAACCGTTGCTTTTCATTCATGATTTATTTGACATTGACATACGACATACACTCGGTACTCTCTCACGGCGAAGTCACGAATCTTCCAACATACATCCCTATTTAGACTGACAGTTGACAGTCAGTTTATTCTTCACTGAAGATCCTGGATTTTTTTTCTTTTTAATTAGCCTGTGTTGTTCCACTCCTGTGCAAAGGTTTCCCCGATTTTCCCACTTATCTCGATGGTGTGCTTCTTCTCGCCATTTCAGTGAAGTCCCTCTGGACTTATTTTTTTTTGCGGAAGAAATGAGATTTGAAAGAAACAAAGAAAAGTATATTGGAGCTCGTACAGGACTATAATTAGGTTTTTTTTATTGTGTAACTTAAATTCTGTAATGCCAATCTTACTTGCTCTTTTATTATTCTGCGAGTGCTGTGCTCTTCTATAAGTGACAAATTCACTATACTTAAAATAGTTTGTGATTTATGTTTATGTATGTTTTAGTGAGTAAGTCGCCATTTAAATAAATAAATAAATTAGATACTTACAAAAAAAAATCAAAATAAAACAAAATTTTAAATATTACGTTTTTAAAGTAAAATATCGTAGCGCTGGTATTCTGATGAGGTCATGGGGCCCCCAAATGATGCTATTTAATTTATTGTGTTAGTTTGTTTGAAAAGAGACTTACGTATTGAACCGTTTTCAATTAATCAATGAACTCACTTGCCAAGTCACGGTCTCTACTCAAGGAATCGCCTATTCCAAACGAATATAAACAGAACATCACGCCTGTAATCACCATCACATTTCGCCAGTTACGTATAAGTCCCATGTAATAGGAGGCGAGCCTTTCGCCATCGACCGGGCACAAATCCTGGCTGCGAGGCTGCTACTGAAAAATTCCTGATTAAAAACCACATAAACCCTTTTCCCGACTTGGGTATCGTTCCCAGGACCTCATACTCAGCAGTCGCATTTGCGAACCTTTAACCCGTTTCTAATGTAACCCTCTCTGTTGTTTTCAGGTCGTAGAATGCAAAGAAAAATCAACTGGTGCGAAACGTGCATTGAAGGTTCTTCACGACAATACCAAGGCACGCCGCGAAGTGGAGCTGCATTGGAGAGCAAGAGGCTGCATTCATATTGTTCAGGTAATTGAGGAATAATTTAGTAAATGTTGAGCATGATTGTAATGTTGCTGTTTGTGAAGGGTGACCCTGTGGGGTGCCTCATCATCATCATCTTCCTAGCCTTATCCAAACTATGTGGGGGTCGGCTTCCAGTCTAACAGGATGGAGTATATATACGAGTATTTTACATGGAGCGACTGCATTTCTGCAGACCCAGATAGTACCCACAACCCAGTTAGTACTGGGAATAATAACAGCCGCTCGGGTCGATCTTCAGGTTAGCAGTGCTTGCCTAGGTCTGTGGATCAGTGACCACCCATTACATACCGAGTTTCCTCCGTGCCTCGGAAAGCACTTTAAGCCGTTGATCCCGGCTGTCATTTGTAGACCTTTGACAGTTGTTACAAGTAATCAGTGGCCCGAAAGTCTGACAACCAGTCGTACCAAGGGGTTATCGTATTAGCCAGCACTAACTGGGTTGTGGAGGTCAGATAAGCATCCAGTTAGACTGGAAGCCGACCCTAACATAGTTAGGATAGGAAAAGGCTAGGCAGATGATGAGACAAGGTCTTTGACGTTAGGTAATCAGTGGCCCAAAAAGTCTGACAACTAGTCTTACCAAGGGGTATCGTATTACCCAGTACTAACTGGGTTGTGGAGGTCAGATAGGCAGTCGCTCCATGTAAAATACTGGTATTCAGCTGCATCCGGTTAGACTGGAAGCCGACTCTAACATAGTTGGGAAAAGGCTAGGCAGATCATGATGAACACGTGAACTCGCATCACTTTATAAACAACTTATTACACTTCTCGTTATGTATGATGAACTAAACGAAATAGACCGACCACCACCACGTCTAAAAATGATGGATTGGCTCCATGATTGATGAGAAAGCGAACAAACAAACTTATTTTTCTGTAAAACAACCGAATAACATTGACTAAGAACAAAATGACTGGTGGAAAGTTTGATCCATTAGAATAATGTAATCAGTCAAAGTGTTTATTTTAGTTTTAGGTTTCTTTGTACGATTGGCTAAGCTATGTAACAGCCGCACAGGCCAATCCTTTAGGTTAAGAGGAAATGCGGTCGGAGAAACTTTTGAAAATTAGGTATTTGAAGACATTGGTGCGATATGGACAACTGCAGATCCGACTGAATAGCCTAAGTAAAAAGTCATAATTCGAGGTTTGGCTCTCGACTGTTTCCTCCTCCAATATTCGACCAATTTAAAGGATATTTTATAAACTGAATAAGAACGGTATATCCTGTGTCCCTATGTTTTTCTTTTTTCATTAATAGTTGTCAAAGTACACTAGGCCTCTGTTGACAGCGGTCCAAATAGACAATTTTCAGCATTTTGTAAAGGTTCTAATGCTTATGTATCATCAAAAAGGAAAACATAGGGACAAAGAAGAAGTTGATATTTATTTTACTGTAAAAAAATCATTTCTATAGAGTCATAGAAAACAGGCGAGAGCGTTCTTATGGAAAAAAGAGCACCCGCATTTCCTCTTATAAAGCAACGTTTACCGAGGTCGGCACGTTAATGGACGTCCCTCCATGCCTTTGAAGCCGGGCAGTGGGTGGAGTATATGCCGTACAGTCACGATATCGAGCACTAATATGTATTCACTTTCCTAAAAAGCGAGAAACAACGATTGTAACTTGGAGATAGGATCTTTTTCATAAAAAAATGAGTTCCAAAATAATATGTTCGTAACAACATGATATTTTAATCAGAACAGTAGGAGAAATACATATTGATGCTCGTGACTGTACATGGCAGATGGGACCGAAAACTTCTAAAGTAGCAACAGAGTACTGGAAGACGCAGCATTTATAGACGTCTTCTAAAGTTTTACTGATGACCTGGTTAAGATCGTGGGAATCCGCTGGAAGCAAGGTGATGATACTGGTCGATGTGACAAAGCTTGTGGAGGTCTTATGTCCAACAGTGAATGTGTTTAAGCTAAAATAAAATTGATGATGTACATATGAAGAGAGCCGCGGTAGCCCAGTGGCGGAGACCCTGACTTACGAGCAGTAAGTCGTGGGTTCGAACCCAGCCAGGCGCAGGTTTGTGTAAGTTATTTCATCACCACTGCTCTTAAAACGGTGAAGGAAAACATTGTGAGGAAACCGGCATGTCCTAGAACTAAAAAAAAAAAAAATCGAAGACTTGTGACATCTACCAACCCGCACTGGGCCCGCGTGGTGGACTATAGCCCATCCCCTCTCATAGAGAGGAGGCCTGCGTCCCAGCAGTGGGAACATTAATAGGCTGATTATGCTTATGCTTATGCTTATATGAAGAGAGGCATTACATCAGCTCACTAAACGCGTAAATACTTAATAGCCCACCTACACATTTAACGCAGAGTAGTAATAACAATCGAGATAAATGGCTATATGAGTCAACTCTTTTAAGCGATAAGGGCAGCAATTATGCATGAAATCTGCACTATCGATGTGGGCAGTCACCAGTCACTGATAAGAATGCAATTACATACCTACCGCAGTTTAACTTTATCGATTGGAAACCTACACTACTATTTAGCTAGTATTTTTTACTTACAGCGGTTTCAGATTAGCATATTCTGTAGAACGTACCGGCTTACGCGCGTACACGCACGCCACATTACGACGCGCTTCAAAAAGTCGATCGCGTGTACTCGCGCTTACACACGTGTCCGCGTGGGGTGAGCGGGCGTGCGGTGTGTATTCGCGGCTCACGCTTATACGAGCTTCTAAGCGCGTCAACGCTCGTACGCGTCGAGTATATGCGCGTACACGCGCTACCAAAAACTTATAAACGCTGAATATCCGCTAAATCTGAAACCGCCTTTAGATTCATCACATGATTATCGTAGCCATTTCTCCAAGTCTCGTCTATGGTACGGCTTCCAGCCTAACCTTTGTATAATACGAAGAAAATGACATCGTCACAAAATCTGACACATCGTGCGACGCAAAATTCACAAACTTTTTTTTAAGGTGACCGTCCATCATTTGCTGCGTTCGAGTTCGTTTCTCTCAAAGCCAATATCATTTATTTACTCTGTGATTTCATTGTCACGTGCGAAACATTCAACAAACCATACTTGATATAACAGTTTAATTGATAACACATAATCTTGAAGTAATTGGCGACGTCATTTTATGTAGACGTCGGCGCATAGATAAAATTTTACTGCAGTTATGATGTTATAACTAGCCTATGCCGAAAGTCTAACAACCAGTCTTACCAAGGCGTATCGTATTACCCCAACTGGGTTGTGGAGGTCAACTAGGCAGTCGCTCCGTGTAAAATACTGGTATTTTACAGCATCTGGTTAGACTGGAAGCCGACCCCAACATATGTGGGGAAATGGCTAGGCAGATGATAATGAACCAGCTTATGCTTGAGACATAGGCTCGGCCATTGTTAAAAGGAATGTGCGTTTAGGGAGCGACCACAGCGCTTATCAATGCGAAAAAGACGTCACTCGCCTCTATTCTGACGCAGCGACTCATCACCGGTTCGGACTATTCGCCTATAACGCATGGACATAAAGGTATTTGCTGGTTATGCACTGCTGAGCATAAGCCTCACTTTTCTGGTACCAGTCCCGAAGCTCATATGTTCGCCTTATATCCAAGTGTTACCCGCGATGACAACATTGTTGTCCACCCATCATGCTGCCGAATGACCGATACTTTCTCCAGCCCTTGGAGGCCACTCAGTAACTGCCTTACTACACCTGTCATCATCGGTCATAAACGAAAAAAAATATGTCTTGTAGTCACTTGGTAGTGTTCCTGGTCCACTCGTGGATCCTGGTTTGGACTGTATATGGTTTTCCATTGGGAAAAGTCTCAGTGATATCCGGATTCTTCTATTTTACCTGTTTAGTGGTGCTATCATCAGACGAGCAGAGATATACAGCGAAGCGTCACCGTTATATGGTTGAAGTTCCACGGACCCGAAAAAAGCATTATGCTTCTGCATTTATTGTGCGAACCGCCAGTCTGTGGAGTTCAGCCGGCTTCTCTGTTCCCTGATCATTATAACCTGGATCTATTCAAAGTTCGAGTGAATCGGTTTCTTCTAGACAAGCGTGCTCCACACTAGGCCGCATCATCGCTTCACGTTAGGCGAGTTGCGGCCAAACGCAACCCTATTTACTACAAAAAAGCGACTCTGTTGTAATTGGCCTTTATTACCTCAAGCTGGCAAAATGTGACTGTAAATTTCTCTGACATACAATACTAGCGTGATGTTAACAATTTTTTTTCTACATTTTTCAGGTCATAGACGTGTATGAGAACTCCTACGGCGGTCGAGGATGTCTCCTAGTCGTCATGGAGTGCATGGATGGAGGGGAGCTGTTCCAGAGGATACAGGACAATAGGGAGGGTGCTTTCACTGAGAGACAGGCTGCTGAGGTAATATGATAGTTTAAAGCATTTATAAAGTGTTTTTGTGATAGTTAGGTGTTTATTTCTGCGAGTGTGCAATATTTTTGGCGAATTTTTCAAAAAAAAGTATGATGAAAGTATGATATAGCTAGCAGTAGCTATCGACCTGACCGCCTCGTTGGTCCAGTGGTCGCAAGCGCGACAGCTGAGCATGTTTTCGATTCCCGGGTTGGCAAATTGTTATTGGGTTTTCCATCAGTAATTTCTCAGTAGCAGCCACGGAGGCTGGATTTGTGCCCGGTTGATGGCAGTAGGCTCGCCACCTATTACATGGCACTTAAACGTAACTGGCGAAATGTGGGTGTACTTTTGGCACAGTCTCGAGCACCAATATGTAAACACTTACCAATTTTTAAAAGTGTTTTTCGCTCCTACTAAAATTTCATGTTGTTACGAATATAGTATTTTGGAACTCTGAAACCGACCCGGGAATCGAACTCAGGACCTAATGCTCAGCAGTCGCGTTTGCGGCCACTAGGCCAATGATTTAGTCACTATTTCTATTTTCTAATAATTAACACATTTCTGATTGTCAATTTATTCAAGAGTTTTTTTTTTCTATTACAGATAATGCACTCCATCTGCGTCGCCGTGCGTCACCTCCACGATTCCAACATTGCCCACCGGGACATCAAACCCGAGAACTTGCTGTACACCAGCACTCAACCCAACGCAGTACTGAAGCTGACCGACTTCGGCTTCGCAAAGGAGACCTTGACTCCTGCCGACACCCTGCAGACGCCTTGCTATACACCTTATTATGTAGCTCCTGAGGTAAGGACCTAAAAAGTTTCATCATCTGCTTAGCCTTTTCTTAACTCCTTGTTGGAGTCGGCTTACAGTCTAACCGGATCATCATCTGCCTAGCCTTTTCCCAACTCTGTTAGGGTCGGCTTCCAGTCTAACCGGATGCATCTGAATACCAGTATTTTAAATAGAGCGACTGCCTATCTGACCTCCACAACCTAGTTAGTACTGGGTAATACGATACAACTTGGTAAGACTGGTTGTCAGACTTTTTGGGCCAGATCTACAAATGACACCCGGGACCAACGGCTTAACGTGCTTTCCGAGGCACGGAGGAAACTCGATATGTAATGGGTGGCTTCCACCACCTAGTTAATATTGAGTAATACGGTAAGAGACGCTTGGTAAGACTGATTGTCAGACTTTTGGGCCAGTGACTACCTGAAATGATTGAATAGGCTCACACAAGCATCAGCCATCAGTCTGTAATGTTCCCACTGCTGGGACAGGCCTCCTGTCTATGGATGGGAGTGGGTTGTATTCTTCCACGCGGGTCCAGTGCGGGTTGGTAGATGTTACATGTCTTCTACCAACAGAACTTCTAAACTACACAAGGTTATACCACCTGATGCTGATTTCCAGCTGCAGCTTTTACACGGGGCTTACTAAAATGTCAAAATGTGGGTGTACCTCTTTCTACACCTTAATGTGATAGTAAAATGGTGTTTTCTTTGATTCCAGGTGCTAGGCCCCGAGAAATACGACAAATCCTGCGACATCTGGTCACTAGGTGTCGTGATGTACATCCTACTGTGTGGATTCCCGCCATTTTACTCCAACCACGGGCTGGCTATATCTCCTGGCATGAAAAAGGTAGGTCACAAACAATTTGTAACTTTTAAACGACAAAAACAGGCCTTATTGCTAGGAAATAGAACTGCTTTTAAAGTCAGAGCTAAGTCAGAAGAGAGAATCCAGTATTCTTGTCAATGCTTCTTCCGAAATTCCAGATGTAGTGGCCTGTGGACATGTTTAATAATAGGCGAAATACAGGTTTACTATTTACCTCTGCCTAAGCCCACGGAGATTACAGGCGTGATCTTGAATTATTCATGATCTGCCTAGCCTTTTCCCAACTATGTTGGGGTCGGCTTCCAGTCTCACCGGATGCAGCTGCATACCAGTATTTTACATGGAGCGACTGCCTATCTGACCTCTACAACCCAGTTAGTACTGGGTAATACGATACCTCTTGGTAAGACGGGTTGTCAAACTTTTTGGGCTAGTGACTTCCTAACGACTGTCAAAGATCTACAAATGACAGCCGGGACCAACGGCTTAACGTGCTTTCCAAAGCACGGAGGAAACTCGGTATGTAATGGGTCGTCACCCATCCACAGGCCAACCTAGGCAAGCACCGCTTAACCTAAAGATCGACCCGAGCGATTCTTATTATGTAGCCACGAGCTCCTCGTGATCTTGAATTATTCAATTAATTAATTTAAATTTTCCTAAATTTTCCAGCGCATCAGACTAGGCCAGTACGATTTCCCGGAGCCCGAATGGTCCAATGTATCGACCGAAGCTAAGAATCTCATCCGTGGAATGCTCTCAGTTGACCCCGCCAAGAGATTAACTATTCAGCAAGTAAGTATTTGTGTTTTAACGAGAATAATGTAAAATATAGTTTTCAGTTTAAAAGTTTCTTTTCTGACCCATATTTTACTGTTTTCAGAAAAGTAACTTTCATACCTACATATAAAGTTTAGTTATCAGAAAAAGCTTATATTTTGGATCATTTCAAAGTTCTAATCATTCTGAAATCGACTCAGTTTACACCCTCCTTTTCCTAAAAGACTAACCATTGAGTTTCTTGCCCATTCTTTTCAAAAGTACAAACATACATCTTCCCCAACTTTCGCATTTATTATAATAGTAGTTAGTGTTAGTAACACAACATACATATATCACCAGCAACAATTGTGCACAACAGTGCACAAATCATTGATATAAATAAGGAAAAGTAATGTTAAATGAAGTTTTCAATTACATTTTTTATTAGCGTAAATGCTATTATTTAATTTCGTCTTACTGTGCGTCAAAATACTCATTACTTTCTTTTTATTTCAGGTAATGTCAAGCCCCTGGATCAGACAATTCACCCAAGTGCCGCAGACCCCGCTATACACACACACGCTGCTACGTGAGAGCGGAGAAGTATGGGCAGACGTTCAGGACGAGATGACTCGCTCACTAGCCACCATGCGAGTCGACTACGATCAGGTGACGGCGAGTGTGCAACATGCGTTTTTTGCGTGTTATTTTATAAAAGAGGCTCGAGGGTAACCTTCGTGGCTAAGTTAATTAAGGCTCGTGGCTAAGAATGGTAGGGTTTAAGGCTAAGTAGGGAGGGGCTCCTGGTTGAGAATGCTGGGGCTCGTGGCTGACTATTGAGGAGCTCGTGGCTATGTATGAAGGGGTTTGTGAGTTTATAAAGAGGGGGGAACTGGGGGTAGATTTTGCTTTCTATGTATAATTGTTTTATGTGTTTTCTTTTGCTAAAATAAATTACGGATAGGTGACTTTAAATTGTCAATCTGGGTTCGAATCCTGTCAGACCACACAAGATGGTTGCGCTGACAACCTCAAATACAACTCATCCTGCCTTGAACCTAGACTAGGCTGCGGGTTCGATTCTCGCAGATATTTAGCCGGGAGTTTATTTAAGAAAAAAATAAACTAGAGAAAAACTTTTTAAAGAACAAAAATGTACCAAAAACTAACCAACATTTTTTTTCCTTATAGGTACAAATCAAAGCACTGGAACAGAGTAATAACTCCCTCCTAAACAAGAGAAGAAATAAGGTCGGCGCCTGATCTCGGAGCGGAACCCGACTGGAAACCCGTCGAGAATATACTAAATAAGTAAATAAAAATACAATAATATATGACGAGTTTAGTACCACAACATGTATAGGTATAAAAGATTCTCTCCATATAACGAACGAAAACACACGCAAGTTTCATCATCTGCCTAGCCTTTTCTCTATGTTGGGGTCGGCTCCCAGTCTAACCAGAGGCAGTATTTTAAATGGAGCGACTGCCCATCTGAGCTACACATCCAAGTTAATACTGAGTAATACCCCCCTTGCCCTTGCCCTTGGTAAAACTGGTTTTTAGATTTTCGGGCCACTGACTACTTGAAATGATTGAATAAGTATAAGCCATCAACCTATAATGTTCCCACTGCTGGGACACAGACCTCCTGTCTGGGAGAGGGAGTGGGCTCCAATTCAATAAGCGAGGCTAGTGAGGGGGTAATATACGGCTGGCCGGCAACATCGAATAATACTGTTGAGCTGGCCCGTACATGATTCTACTATGATACAAGTCAAACCAAGAATCCGGCCAGCACGAGCCGATGTAAGAGGAAAATGTGTACGGCTTAACAAATACTGCCGAATAGGCTGAGCCAGATATGTGTGTCAAATGTCTTGGATTTGTTTGGTTCTAGGACAAGCCGGTTTCCACACAATATTTTCATCACCGTTTTGAGAGCAGTGGTGATGAGAAATTAAAAGGCTTGGGTTTAAAACCACGGCCTTCCTACATGCTTTTGTATCGCTGATCTATAATTGCATTCTTATACGGTTGCTGTTGAGTACGGCGATCTCAATGCCAGTCGTGAGTGCGCTTACACTGGCTGCGCATGAGTATGTGCGCGTGCGTTTTCTCTCGATGTATGGAGCCGACCTTTCTATACTATTCTGTGGTACTAGTGAATCGTTATCAACACAAAAATGACGCGTAGTAGTGAAGGAACTATATTTTGTGATAAGAGTGTTTGGTTTTATTTGCACCCGTTTATTGGTGTTAGCGCCATCTAGTTGGTGTTGTTGGTTGTTTTGATGTGAACTTTTTTGGTATTTTTTAATAATGGTTGTTTATTGTTTTATGATGTCTTAAAAGCTTATAGAAAATAGCACATTTTATCCAGAGCTTTTTGTATCATGGTAACACTGAAAACTTTCTATTTTCTCACTTTTTCAGCCGTACTTCATCAAAAAACTTTGAAAATTTTAACAGAAAAATACAGTTAATTTGAAAAATTGTTTTTTTAGTGATTCTAGTTTTTAAAAGCCCGCCTTTCATTTGTTCACATTATTGAAAACTACCAAAAAGCTCGTGTAATAATTTACATAATTATAAATATAAATGTTAAGAATAACAATATGTCTTTACAAAATTGTCGTGTAGTCAATTATTATTATAATACCGAAATTCATAGATTCAGAAAAAAAAACGTCATAATTTTTTCACAATGAAATAGTCTATTTTTTTAGATTATTTTTCTACAGTCTACGTTCGAAATCACAATTATTTTTATTGTAATATTAAGATGATTATAATAACTTAGCTTTTAAGAAGATTTTCCTTTTTTTTTAAATTAATTATTAAAACTAAATTTTTCAAAGCCTGCCGTTAAAACTCATGTCATATGATGATACTGCTGCATAGTTCCTTTGGCGTAATTTTTAATCTCCTATTTTGTCTTCTTTCCTCACTAATTTCTTCATAAAACATTGGCAGAATTGTTCACATCGAAATAATTGCCATAAATAAAACGTACACAACGTACTAACGTCGCCATCTTGTTTTTTCCATACAATTTTTTTACAGCAAAAATGACAGTGACACACACACAGGTATGTTTACCGCCATTTTAACAGCAAATGTCACTCAAGCGCCAAAATAACCATGTAGCACTTTATGATTGGTTTTCTGAAAAAGCAATCATAATCAATGACATGCATTTTGACAAATTAAAAATGAATAGGCTTTTAAAAAAAAAAGTACTAATTAAGGGATGTATTAATTGAATAATATTGTAAAAGCATAGCAAAAGGTGTGTTTACTTAAAGCCGGTCCTAGATATTTACAAATACCACTATGTAATGCCATTTTGGGATTTAATGTGGGCCATTTTAAAATTTAATATTTAAACATCTTTCCATTTTTTACGAATTGCCCGTTAAAGAGAGCAGCGGTGGCCCAGTGTTGGCGGTCGGGTTCAAACCCAGGCAGGCGCATTAGTTTGTGTAATTTATTTCATCACCACTGCTCTCAAAACGGTGAAGGAAAACATCGTGAGGAAACCGGCATGTCCTAGAACCTAAAAATTAGAAGTCATGTGACATCTACCAACCCGCACTGGGCCCGCGTGGTGGATTATAGTCCATTCCCTCTAGAGAAGAGGCCGTATGTCCCAGCAGTGGGAACATTATAGGCTGATTATGCTATGCTTATGCTGTCCACTAAATTAGAACTTGAAAAAATCGTCCAGTTTTTACATATTTAAATTATTTTGAGACAAGCCATTTTGACACTAAACTTAAATAAAACTACAAAAATATTTGTAAATATCTAGAGGACCAAAGAATAAACTTGAGTATTCGGTCGTGTCTGGTCGTGATGTATGCAGATAAAGAAAAAGTTCTGATTTGTAGAGCGTTGTCTCTGTCGCTCACAGTGGCGAAGGTTTCATACAACTCGATTCATACCGGGTTCGCTTTGAAAAATGGCAGTCGGTATTCTATAGACAAATAATATAATCACATTAAAGATATGTACTCTGGCTTACTTCTTATAAAAATTGACCCTTCGCTACTGGTCGCTCATATCTATGTCTCTTTCTAATGGTTGGGTACTGTCCAAAAAATGACATCACATTAATATTAAAAACAATTAATGGCTAATATTAGGCAGATCATTTGATAAAAACAGAAAAATAGCAATTTCGTGAAATAACAGAATATTTAAAAATGATCTCCATAGAATTGTTGTATAAACAAGACTTCATAATGTACTATGGACAAAAAAAGTTGGGTATAATCTCTTTTGCTGTCGTTACATGCGATTTTTTAATCGCTTCCATAACATAAAAAGTTGCTACATTTAATACCATACCTATTCTCAAACAAATTAAATTTGAGATCGAAAAACACTTGCGACAAAAAAAATCGCAACTTTTTACAAAACGTGCGATTATTTTTTGTCGCAAGCTTTTGTCTGTTTGCGCCAGCGTTTATTAAGTAAGACTTCACAAATTTCACAAGTTGTGATTAGAATATAAATTAGTTTTATCAATTAAATGTTACTTAATGGTTTATTTAATAGGAAATAACATCACGACTGTAGTCCCCGAAGGGTTACGCTGTGGTGTTTTATAGGCGCCACCTATCGTGTCTAAAACTATCTGTCAAGCTGAAACCAACCATTCAAAAAAAAATAATTGAAATCGTTTGGGTAGTTTCGGAGATTAACGTGTACGAACATACTGACACGTGAACTTATGTATTAAGATTACTAGAAATAACCAGTCGATGTGTGGAGTAACTGATTATGATTATTTACTTATAATTTTTTTCTTATGTATTTTGACTATGTTCCTTTAGTTGGTCAGTGATGATAGCAAGGTAAATGCCTTCTTTCCCAAAGCTTACATATTTTGGGTCCGTAATAATTCTTTATTTTGCAAAAAATGCATCGTAAATAAAAAGGGCACATCTGAGTTTAGTGAGTGGGGTAAAATATGCCTTAATACCTAAGGCTTATTTTTCTTTACATTTTGTAATGTTTCTTTGACATTTTTTTTTATGAAGAGGCTTTTACAATTTTGTCATATTGACAAAAATCTAGTCTTTACATCACATTTAGAATCACAGACATTTTTACTTGAGTTTTCTTAGATATTTATGAGTTTTAAGAACATTTGAATCATTCCAGTTAATTATTGTTTTCAATAATTTCAAATAATAAAAACAATATATTACGGACCCTATGAACTTTAGACTAAGACTCGCTTTGGAAAGACATAACAATAACTTCATACGATAATCGCTGCGATTAATCGCAGAACATCAATAGTTTAGTATTAAAAAAGTGCAGTTTTTATATTCAAGTACAGTCATAAAGACAATTTCAATAATCAAATTGCTAAACAATTAATTTCTGACTTTATGTTCGATTGTACAGTCATATACAATTTTAGTTGGTAATCAAATGGCTAAACAATTAATTCTTGACTTTATGTTCGATTCTAATTTTGATGTTATGAAAAATCTTTGCATCACAAGTGTATACAAATATTTTAGGAGGCTTACAAGCTTAATGAGTTTGGACTAGTAATAGTTGCACGGTAATAAAGCTGGAATATTTAACCATTTGACCGCCAGAGTTTTACGCCACAATTTCATCTACCATTTTGTCACATATTTGTGTCGTTTGGCGTACAGAACAGAACAAGCGCTTGCTTGTCACTTATCTATGTGGATGTGACTATGACGGTGAAAAGACTAAAGCGACCGTAACGACACGACTGGTTCCTATGTATCTCTATGAATTCGGCAACAGTCGGATTACCGACTTCTAAAAAGGAGGAGATTCTCAATTCGGCCGTATTTTTTTTTTTGGGTAGTTTTTGAGTCATCTTCTATAATACATAGTTTTTCTTCTTTGGATGATCTGCTTATACTATGAATAACAAGAATGACAAGAATTTGTGTGAGATACTGTCGTACCACAACTAAAAGGCTGAATTAAAAAACATTTTTGCAAAAAATAACAGACTTCCAAATATATTTTTTTGGACTTCCGGATGTCGATGGCAATTTTCCACTTTTTGGTGTTTTTTGGAGTCTGGTTTGATTTTTTGCAAAAAAGTTTTTCATACAAAAAATTCGCCATCTACAAAAGCGTTTTCATAGATTTCAATAAAAAAAACTAGTCGTGTCGATTAGACGGCTTTGCCACTTCCATTTGCGGGAGCTTTCAGACTTGTCACGGATCAGCGTTTTCGAGTATCTCGTGTCTCATTCAGTCACGTAAAGGCGTCATTTAAAGCGAGGAGTCCGGTTGTAGGTATCCGCATTCATTAATAATCCGTACTTTAACGTGCGGTAGGACCTCTCACTTTATTGAATTTCAATTCTAATTGACAACGAGACGAAGGTGTATGAAAATGCTGATCCGTGCGTGTAAATGTCGACGTTAGAACCATAGTGCCTCACTGATCGAAGTTCTCTTTAGTGCTTTCTTCCTTGAGGGATCACTACGTCACTATAGAATTGGTGCGGCCTGCAAAGTTAAGGCCATGCCACACTGATCTAAGTAATGAGGTGGACTTACATACTTTTGCGCCTTAGATTACACTGGTTCCAACGTCGTCAAATTTTCACCCTTAATGTTCTTTCGTCTAAAAGTCATCAAAATTGTTAATTTCTATGTAAACTCTTAATGTCACATTGTAAGGTGCTGTCACAAATTTAATGTTAAATACTTATACTTAGTTTATGAAAAAAGATTATTTGAATATGAAAATGTTGAGTGATTTATGCTAATGTGTATTGTAAAAAATAAATAAGTCTGTACCTTATTTTTTTGTGGTTTTAATAATATCCTGCATTCTTAGTATTGCTGTACTACTTGGATTCTCATTTTTGAGTTTTTCGCTGATTAAATTTTTATCATCCGCTTGTGTGGAAGGGTTATTTTCGTCAGTTCGGAGTTTCCTTGCGTGATCAAGTCAGAAATGAACACATTCGCAAGAGAACCAAGGTTACCGACATAGCCCGAAGAATTGCCAAACTTAAGTGGCAGTGAGCAGCACATTGCTCGCAGAACGGATGGCCGATGGGGCCGGAAAGTTCTGGAGTGGCGACCGCGAACTGGATGACATAGCGTTGGAAGGCCTTCCACTAGGTGGACCGATGATCTGGTGTAGTTTGCGGGGATCCGCTGGATACGAGACGCACGGAACCGGTCAATGTGGTGACACTTGGGGGAGGCCTATGTCCAGTAGTGGACGTCTTTCGGCTGAGATGATGGTGTTGATGATGATTTTCGTCAACAAATAGGTGGATGACCTTAATTTACCTTGACATTTGGTATTTTTTTTGGATTTATAGCTAACATACATCACATAAGTATATCGCTCTAAAACCCATCGTAAGGTGCGTTCAAAGTTCGACAACTTCCCCATTTGAGTATTTCGCAAATATCTTAAAATCTAGACGTCCTAGGTAAATGGTAATAGAATTTTGCTTGTTTATATCCCATTGACATGAACAGACAGACATTACAAATGTTACGGTCAAGGTCAATGAGGGCTTTCGTTTTTGTGCTCATCAGATGGCCATCAAGCTAGTGTTAGAAGATAATACTGGCAGTGTAGTGTAGTTATGTTAGGTGCTCGAAGACAGGTTGTAATACGTATTTACAGAATTTTAATCATTAAAATCATGAACACAACCCTCTTGAGTTCATTTAATACCATTGAATGACTATCCTTCAATGTGCCTACATAGCCGTTGAGTTTTTTAATGCCAACCACAATGACGGATGTTTAGTTTCCTATCGGCTCGATAGATGGCGCTGATCTTATGTCGCGCCTAGATAGCCGTTATTTTATGCCAACCACAATGACGGACCTATAGTTTCCCATCGGCTCGATAGATGGCGGTGATCATATGACGCGCAATCCTGAATCGCGATGTTAAGATTCTCCGCGGCCGAATGACCCCCCTCGGGTAATTTATGTCTGGTATCGCTTCTCGGCCTTTTGGCTAAGATCAAAGTGTAGTATCTGTTCTTTTCAGCTTAATATCTGAAAGTTCCCTCACTGAGGGACCAGTATATTAGTCTGATTTTTGTAAGCTGACGGGATGTTCGGGGCTCGCTCCACTCCCGTCGCGGGTCGGCCCGGCATTGCAGTGCCGCCGGGATCGGCCCACATAATACCTTATGAATAACTGAGATGAATTTTCCAAATCTCTGTACTTGCAGCTCCGCTGTCTATGTCAGTGGCGCGAATTCGCTCCGTCTCTTATTTTCAAAATATCATGAGCTGAAAAAACCCGATCGCAAAACACAATTTTCTTAGTACATCATATGGCTCAGGCGCAAAACGTCTCTTTCGCAAAATGTCTCCTGGTAGTAAAATGTCTCTTTCTCAAAATGTCGCTTTCTCATAATGTCGCTTTCGCAGAATGACTCCTTCTCAAAAGGTCGCTTTCTCACAATGCCTCTTTCGCAGAATATCTCTTTCGCAAAATGTCGCGTTTGTAACTTAGAACAAAATTTAGCCAGGTTTAAAAAAGGTTGCTTTTTTCCAATTTCTTATTAAATATTTACAAGTTTTACAACATATTCAATCGTCGAATCTGACTCGGCTGGGCAGCGTTCGGGAACTTGCGCGGTATCTTCTCGTCCAACATAACGCAGTGTCTCAAACTATAAAACTACTGAGACAATTAGAATGTAAGGAGTTGACGCTGTCGCAATTTTTAAAGAGAATTATATTTTTACAATGTTCAAAATAAATATTAGGTGACTTTGAGATGAGAGGTGTAAATGCAAAGTAGTCCTTGTTATTGTTTATTCCATTTTTTAATTCAATAAAAAAATAAGTAGATTACAGTACCTACTTACCAAAGTGAAGACGTATATGATTTGTTCCCTTTTTTTGTTTGTAATTGAAGACGTTTATAATTTGTTTCCTTTTTACAAAATATGTTATTTTATTATTTAAATGTTTAACGTACTATACCACTATACCAGATTTTGTAAAGAACTCATAATAAAAGTACTTTTATTTTTGATTTCACTCGAAAAATCAAATTTACAACGTTGCCATACAATATTAACAAAGAACAGAACAGAACCAACCAAGAATAAGAAATTGGAAAAAATCAACCTTTTTTAAACCTGGCTAAATTTTGTTCTAAGTTACTAACGCGACATTTTGCGAAAGAGATATTCTGCGAAAGAGGCATTGTGAGAAAGCGACCTTTTGAGAAGTCGTCATTCTGCGAAAGCGACATTATGAGAAAGCGACATTTTAAGAAAGAGACATTTTACTACCAGGAGACATTTTGCGAAAGAGACGTTTTGCGCTTGAGCCCATCATATTCGTATTTTATAACATTTTGTTACCTGTATGTACTGTTATTAACAAAAATTTTCGTGTAACCTCTTTTAAAAAAATCATACTGGCCGGATTATTTCCTCTTATGACTGAAGTTTTTCTCTTTAATCTTTTTGTGGATGCCAGTACTGGATTACAGTGGAAACAAGTTAGGTTACCATAACTTAAAGCTGCTGGCTGGCCGCAACGCTGTGTGTGCCGCCGTGTGGTCGCGGCGGTATCCCCCGCAAGTAACGCATAAACGCGCGCAGAATCGCTTCTCCGTTAACGCTCTCATACATCGTCATAAGTTTTCGCGCCGAGTCCGAAAAGAAAAAAATATTGATGTTCAGTTGATTCTATTAAGCCACCTGAGCATTTATTTTTTTTACTTTAATTTGAATTTAGATTACAGAAAACGAAATCAGCCATTTTCTTTTTTTTAATGGCTTCTTGCAGGTCAACGTATGAGCCTGGCTTCTGTTTAACCGGACTGTCCTGTGGGGCCTTGAGTGTAAGGCCTCCAGCCAGGGGCAAAAAACTGGGGTACGAGCCTCGGCTTAGAACGTCGCAGGATGAGGGCAGAAAAGGGAGAGGCTGGATCTGAGTGATACAATAAATGTTGCCAGGAACAAATTGACGTCAAATCTGTTGAATATGTCCAGTGCTTTTAAAGTTGTGTGATATCCCTAGATGATGTTGTGTGGTTGGAGAAAAGGCCAAAAATAAAAATAATTTAACAAAACGTTTATTATAATTCATTACAACGCACCAATACTGAAATGTATAAATATTAATTATCAAAAAAAAAAACAATTTAGTTACAGTCGCGTATAAAATGAAGGATTTACTCAGCGAAATTCATCCCTCTTCTGATCAACCAAAATATTACATACAAAAACACTACCTTCTTTTAGGGAAGTCGGGTGATGGGATCAGTCTGAATACCAGTATTTTACATGGAGCGACGGCCTATCTGAACTCCACAACCCAGATAGTACTGGGTAATATGATACTCCATGGTAAGACTGGTGTCAGACATCGGGCAAGTGACTATCTGTAACGACTGTCACAGATCTACAAATGACAGCCGGGACCAACGGCCCCGGTAAGTGAAAAAAGGCAGTGAGATCTATATTTTTAATGTAGAATATTATTTTTGAATTTCGTTGAGAAAATCTCATCTTAATACTCGTTACATGTAAAAGCATCTATTTACTTAACTTATATTTACTAATGCACCGTGTCCTTATCATTTACAATAATCAATAGTTGTTTCAATCTTATTAATATAAGTATACATACTTATGTATCTAAGAATATTCTAGATTTTTTTTTTTAATTCGAATTGCAGAGATTCCCCTTATCTTTTAAGAAAATGTTTTATTAATAAGATTATTCAAGAATACAAATAGATTAAAAACAGTATAAGTCTTTGTAGTTAATTTACATTGATAAACTGTATGATGTATTACATGGAGCTTAAAAATAACGAAATGTGGGTTTACTATTATAATACCAGGAAAGCTAGTGGTCATAAGCGCGACAGCTGAGAATGAGGTCCTGGGTTCGATTCCCGGGTCGGGCAAGGTGTTATCGGGATTTTCCATCAGGGTTTGTGCCCGGTTGATAGCGAGGTTCGCCTTCTATTACATGGGACTTAAACATAACTGGCGAAATGTGGGTATACTATTAGGTAGACCTCTGCTTACCCCTTCGGGGATTACAGGCGTTATGTTATGTTATGTTATGAATGCTGGCAGTGGTGTTTATTAATTACCGCTGCTTTAAGTTAAACATCGATAAACCACATTTTTTTTATGGTAAACACAGCCGGAGTAGATATATTTTATGTGATTTTATTGTCTATGAAGTACGTGCTTGTTTTCAAAGGGAAGCTGGTAGGAATCGAGTTGTATGGAACCTTCGCCACTGGTTTAGCTTTCTTCTCAACTTGACCTTTAATCAATTTTTATGAAACCCCATGATATTTTGTCGTAAATTCTCAAGCATTTACAAACACATAAAAAAAACAGATAATACTTATTAATTAATACAAAAATAGAACATTCTAAAAACATCTACAGTTCCATGAAATTTCTCAAAAAACATGTTTTTCTATATGAATGTAAACAGTATATAGATGACAGGAGCTATGAAAGCGGAGTGAGCGAGCGTCAGACCAGTCAGCCACGCGAATAGGGACCACAGCAGACCCATGATGAAGAGCTGCCAAAATACGTGGAACATCAGGAGGCTGGAACAAATATTAAGAAAATGATATAGTTAGAGTGTAGTGTAGTTGTTTTATAGTTTATTGTTTATTTTTTGTAATTTTGTATGATGCATGTCATGTCCCTGCGACAAATAAATATTTTTTCTTTCTTTCTATATTACTTTGGTACAGACGTACAGTACAGTGTTAGGATATTATACAAGATTATTTTTAGTATATGCGAAACCTGAATATAGTTTGTTCAGAACAATTAACTGAATCGATTACAATCATTTTTAAACCATGTTATATTTAGTCTCAAAAATATTTAAAAAAGTTACAAGTTGGACACCGAGCGACACTAAGTACCTATCGCAATTATTTAGGTACCTACTGCCAAATTATTATTATCAAGGAGCTTAAGACGACGCTGGAGGCGCGTGCCGCGTGGTGACCACGTTTTAGTGCGGACAACCAGATAAAAGAAGAAGCTTATAACTTTGTGATTTTTCATGATACAGTTTTGAAATTTTGTGCATAGATTCTTTACATTAAAATACTAGACACGTGTTTCAGGTTTCGCATATACTAAAACTAATGTTGTATATTTCAAGGAAGAGGCAGGAATAAATGATGATCACGGCCTACCCTGACTTTCACCATAATCTAGAAGTCATTACTAATGATTGTCATACGTTCCATTATTGCGACGATATTTATTTCTAATAACGACATTTTTCTAATTTTGGATTACGGTAACCGCTTGGCTATCCTATATCAATTCTATAAACCTAACTAATCTTATAAATTTAATGTGAAAGTAAGTTTGTTTGTTACCTTTTCACGCTTAAACTACTGAACAAATCATCCTGAAATTTTGCATATACGTTTTCAGGTGTACAGAAACGGACATTGGGTACCATTCATCCCGAAAAAAAGTACTATTTCCGAGGAAAACAACAATAACGTTCTTATTATAATATGGCGCCACGTGTCTTTCGAATCATGATTGAATTATATCACTATAGAAACTTTAGTACTGTGTTAAGAGTATGATTGCCAAATTCTTAATTAACGTGAGTGAAGCGGCGGGTAAAAGCTAGTTTCATATACTTACACCATGTCCTTTTTCCGTGCGGCAGGTAAAGATGACTCCTTTTCACGGTTCAAGTAGCGTCTGACGCCCAAATGTAGTGTTCTGAAGTATTCCACCCACTAAAATTGAAATAAAGATATAGAGGCATCACCAAAGTAGCAGCGCCGCGGCTAACTACCCAGGGTGAGTACTAAATACAGTGTGGAAGGTACACCGACGCGAAAACGGTTACCACGTATACAGTACATCATTCGGAGCAGGGCTTGGAAACGTTACTTAAAATAACGTTTTTAAAACGTTTTGAACAGTTCTTTGTAGATCATTTTGTTCGGAACGAAAACGAAATGAGAGCGTTTATTCCTCAGGGTAAAAACCGGTTCCGGCCGGACAGCGGCCTGCGACAAGCATGAACTTTTTTAGTTGAACTGGGTACCGTGTGTATGGAATGGAATGGAAAAAAAAACGGTTAAAAACGTTTTATTTACCAAGGACGATATAAATGTTGTTCGTCAAAAACGTTTTTTTATAACGTTCCGTTGGAACGTAACGGAAACAAATCGTTTCTTAGGTATTTAAGACGATACCGTTTCGAAAAACATTCCGGTATCCGAGCTATGATTCGAAGTCCCCCTCCACATAGAAATTTTACATCGGTTATTAAATAAAAATCAACTGTTCCATATATTTTGTACCGTGTAGGTATTGAACTTTTGTTGGAAACAGCAGATTTTTTTTTATTAATAACCGTTGAAAAATTTCTGTGGGAAAAATTTCTATATAAATCTCAGAAAGATGTACTGAATACGTGGTAACCTTTTGTGCGTCGGTGCCTTTCAACCCTGGGGCTGCAGTCTCGACATAGATAGCGACAAAAATCGGTCGTTAAGTCATAACGATGTCAAATTTCTTTAATAGATTTTCAACCTTAAGGTTTCGAAATAAAGTTGAAAATCTATTAAAGAAATTTGACATCGTTATGACTTAACGACCGATTTTTGTCGCTATGTATGTCGAGACTGCAGCCCCTGTATATTGCGGACTTCAATCAACGGAATCAATGACGGTAATAACTAGTGTCAAAAGAGATATAGCGGTATCATCCGCTGTCCATTGAGGAGCTCGTGGCTGAATAATAACAGCCGCTCGGGTCGATCTTTAGGTTAAGCCGTGCTTGCCTAGGTTGGTCTGTGGATGGGTGACCGCCCATTACATACCGAGTTTCCTCCGTGCCTCGGAAAGCACGTTAAGCCGTTGGTCCCGGCTGTCATTTGTAGATCTTTGACAGTCGTTAGCCAGTCATTGGCCCAAAAAGTCTGACAACCAGTCTTACCAAGGGGTATCGTATTACCCAGTACTGACTGGATTGTGGAGGTCAGATAGGCAGGCGCTCCATGTAAAATACTGGTATTCAGCTGCATCCGGTTAGACTGGAAGCCGACCCCAATATAGTTGGGAAAAGGCTAGGCAGATGATGATGATCCGCTGTCCATTGACCTACTATCCAGTATCCGGCCGGATAGTAACCGAATATCCGTTTCAGCAAATAAATACTACCAATACTCACATATAACGTAGATATATCAATAAAGAACAGTTCTTTATCCGTTTGGTTCAGCTTCTTGGCAAGTTCTAAAGTATTCGGGTTGTAGAACTTCCACTCGTTGAAGATGAAACGATGGAGCCGGTTCAGAGAGTTCCAGACGTTCTTGTGGAGGCGGATTAGGCTGGAATCGGAGACAAAAATCCAAAAAAAATAAAAAAAATACTCATATAACATCACGCCTGTACTTTCCCACGGGTTAGGCAGAGGTGTATTTTTTTTTTTTTTATTTATTTGGATCTCCAACAAAAGATACACAAATACAATATAGATCACAGTTATACAAAGGTTCTTTTAAGTGTGTTCTTTCAATTACAGGAGACCACAGCATGCACATAAAACTAGGCGTTAACACAGAAATAAAAAAAAAAAAAAATACAAAAAACAAAAAAAATAAAAACAAAATAAATAAAATCAAAATTAAAAAAAGAATTCATAAGTATTAAAATTGTTTCACATGCAAATTATAATTATCATTCTACATTTATTGCAGTGGTCAATTTTTTTTTGTATTTAGAGATTGGGAGTGTTATGTCCAATGTCCATGTCAGATTGATTTGACAATTCATTGTATTGAAGGTACATCTAACACAAGCATCTCCTTGCTTAAAAAGTGATCTCCAAATCATGTGTGTTAAAGCATTACTTTTAGCATTATTTATTTTACCAGTTTCTTTGTTTTTATTAAGAAATCTTTGCCCTGCACTAGGAATTTCTCCTGTATCGTTGGTGCGTTTACAAATACTTAAACTCACATACACAAACAGATAGACACGGAACTATTTACTATATCGCACATCCTCTAAAAAATTGTCATAACACAAAAATAGCAGTTTTGAGATAGACGCATTTAAAGGTTTTTGTGTTCTTAACGATGCTTTGCGTCAAAAACTTTCGCTTGTACCGTACGGCGACATATTTTTGTACACTTATGGTGGTTTTTTTTTTAATTATAGAGCAAGGGCAATTGAAGTCGAGTAGGTATTATCTAAAAACCTAAAAATTTTGTGTAATGACAGTTTTTTAGAGGACGTGCGATATGTAGGTCATACAAATATTTATTCCGTGAGGGAAGCGGACCCGCGACACGTAGGGTAGCAGTCAATCGCTCAGCCATTGCGCCAACCGTGCCGACAAAGCCAGAGTTATATTAAAGTCCCACGTTATAGGGGCGACCTTATTGTTTTTAACCTGGCACAAATAAATTCAAACTCCAGAGCTGGTACGGAGAAATTCCTGATGGAAAAACCCAATAACACTTTGCTCGACCTAGGAATCGAACCAAGGACCTCACACTACAGTAGCACAGAAGTTCAACTGGATACAAATAGAAATTAGAATATTTATTTATCGTTGTTGCAGGCTGGTAACAAATAAAGGTGGTAACAAAGGGCTGCGGGACTGTTCGAAAGAGATACCGTGGCCCTGGAACACAAAGGGCAAAGAAGGAACATGGATGGGTTTTAGTCAGTACAAGTCTGACACTCCCTTCCGCTCCGCCCAGAGTGGGGGGGGGGGGTCATTTAATGATTTTCCATCCGAAAAAAAAAAAAAAATTGTTGTAACCAACAGTGGCGAAGGTTCCATAAAACTCGATTTCAATCTATGAAAAAGGGCGCAATCAGTATTCCATAGATAAATAATAAAATGTAATTAAAAACATATACTCCAGACTTACCTCTTAAAAAAATTAACCTTTCGCTACTGGTAACAAATCAATTTCTATTTAAATAAATAACAAAATAATTCTACTCACACAGGTTTACCTCCAGTTACTCTCAGCATCAGGTCCAGTAACAGAGCCGGGAAGAAATGCACGAATATCGCCGAGATACGGAACAGTAGAAGTGAGGGCATGAACTTGAGGTGTGGGTACCTGAAAATTAATCATCAAATATTTTTAAAAACAATAATTAAACTAGTTCAGTCAATTTCAACGCCTGAAACGCGGAGGAGCTCGTGGCTAAGTAATAACAGCCGCTCGGATCGATCTTTAGGTTAAGCCGCGCTTGTCTAGGTTGGTCTGTGGATGGGTGACCACCCATTACATATCGAGTTTCCTCCGTGCCTCGGAAAGCACGTTAAGCCGTTGGTCCCGGGTGTCATTTGTAGATCTTTGAGAGTCGTTATGTTGTTAGTCTGACATCCAGTCTTACCAAGGGGTATCGTATTACCCAGTACTAACTGGGTTGTGGAGGTCAGAAAGGCAGTCGCTCCATGTAAAATACTGGTATTCAGCTGCATCCGGTTAGACTGGAAGCCGACCCCAACATAGTTGGGAAAAGGCTAGGCAGATGATGAGTCAATTTCAAGGCCTCCACAGCAAGGTGCAATCTCTGGCGAGAGCGGTTTAAACACCCCTCACAGCATCAACGATCCATCAGAAAACCTGGGCACGCGTTGTCGTGGCCCACTTGGAAATCCTTCCTTGTATTGTAGACTTAAAAAGTATGGACATATTTAAATGTAATGTTAAAAAAATGTTATTGGCAAAATCTTATTATAGTGTTAATGAATATTTGTGTGACAAACTCTAAATAATTACTGAAGTTTGACATAAATTGCGTATTTTACAATGATTAATTCTTGACATTTTAGCATAATAGATTAACTTTGACATTATTTACTTTGACTTTAATTGACAATTTAATAGACATGTAATTTTGAACTTTAATGTATTTAAATTTTTAATTTAGGGACTAACCACGTTCCGAACTAAATGTTGCATGCCTAGTGCAGAATATGGTGACACTAACAACTTTCCTGTTCTTCAAAAACCATATTTGCAATAAATGAATTTGATTTTTTAAACAGACTTCGAACCCAAGTCGGCCGGAGCAAAGAGATGGGGGTTCATGGACGGCTCAGACCTCAAGTGCGTATACGGCGTCTCCCCACAGACAATGGCCCACCGCGCCATCTTGCACCGCATGCCCTATCACCTGCGCACTTGCTAATCTTCTTACTGCATCAGTGAGTGGGGTTCGCGCGGCTGAGATTTGGGCTTAACATAATATTTGAACTTTTTGCCATCGACACGTTAAGGAGAAGAAGACATAATCATCTTACTCTAACATCAAAATATTAAATCGCGCTATAGGTAATGGTCATCCGCGACTTGAGAACATATAGAAAAACCCTACACCAGACATAACACCCGTCTGGTCGGATAATCCTCCCTTTTCTGTGGGGGATGAAGAATTTTACACCCTGTTATTTATACCCCTATATGCTCAAGGAAGGATTTTCGAAAACCGATGCCTTAAAGGAGTATTACGGCTTTTTTTGGATAGATATCATCATCAGCCTAGCCTTTTCCGAACTATGTTGGGGTCGGCTTCCAGTCTAACCGGATGCAGCTGAAAATCAGTATTTTACATGGAGCGACTGTCTATCTGACCTCCACAACCGAGATAGTACTGGGTAATACGATACCACTTGGTAAGACTGGTTGTCAGACTTTTTTGGGCCACTGACTACTTAACGACTGTCAAAGATCTACAAATGACAGCCGGGACCAACGGCTTAACGTGCTTTCCGAGGCACGGAGGAAACTCGGTATGTAATGGGTGGTCACCCATCCACAGACCAACCTAGGCAAGCACGGTTTAACCTAAAGATCGACCCGAGCGGCTGTTATTATTTAGCCATGAGCTTTTTTGGATAGATATATGCAACTATTTAGCTTTGTACTCACCACACGGCACTCTTCAAAGGGTACTTATGCAGCATCCCATTGACTGTGTTCTCAAGCATGGACCAACAGAATGGCTTGCAGGTAGACGATGAGCAGTGGTATACTGTCAAACCGGACCTGGAAATAAAATTTATTTTCATCAATTTTCCTAGCCAGGTATCGAACCCGTTGATTTTGGAAAAAATAACACTCTTATTACACCATTTGATAGTGTCGCTAATTGGGATCAAATTATGGAAAGTAATGACATAATACAGAGTGTCTTTTTTCCAAAAATCAACGATCAATATTGAATTTTCAAAAATCCAATAGCCGCGTACTGACTGAGCGAACAGCCTCGCAAGGCGGCCTCGGACGTTTGCCTCGCGAGGCAGCCTCGGTATGTAGATTTATTGCCGCGCGCGGCAAGACCGAACCAGGGTGAGGCTGAGCCAAAATTGACCGGTCATTTTGACCTGAAGTCGAACAAAGATCAAACGATTCCATCATCGTTCGTTCGTCGAACAAGCGAGGCAAAACACAACCGTGCGCGCGGCTAACCTACTGAGACGCTTTTGAGCATCGACAAAAACCGACAACGCTCGGCTCGGGCCGAGGCATGCAGCGCGTGCGCTTGCCTCGGGCGAGGCACGTCCTGACCGACCGAGGATTTGCCTAACGAGGCTGCTCGTTCAGTCAGTACGCGGCTAATGATGGATTTTTAGTTTTCGTCAAAACGTCGTTTGGAGTATTTTTCGCTATTCCTTATAGTTTCGGACTTAACCATCCACTTGAAAAATTCACGGTGTATAGTACGGCGAACCGAAAAGAGACGAATGACGTCTTTATCGCTTTGACATAGTGTTTCATAACATCGATGGGTGTGGTCACTCTCTAAGAATTGAATCTGAGCTCGATTGACGGCATTAGGCTTCTTATAAACACAACTGGCGAAATGTGATTGTCCTATTAGGCACTACACCTCTGCCTAACCCTTCGCGGATTACAGGCGTGATGTTATGTTTACTTACGTAGACTTGCCCGCTTCCCAGCCAGCGACCAGCAGTTCATTGATGACGACATCCACCGGTATGTAGTCCGCTATGTTATCTTTAGCCAACGGTAAGCGACGAACGACGCCTGAAAATACAGAAATATAAATATTATACATGATGTATTTTGACCTTTTGAGCGCCATTGGTCGGATATAGCCGAGAAATGTATTTTTTTTTAACTTTGTAACTGCTGTTTAATGATATAATACGAAATAGTGTCAAATAAAATAATGGTGTTACGAGTGATATTTTATTTCAATAATCATCTTCTGCCTATCCTTTTCCCAACTATGTTGGAGTCTTCCAGTCTAACCGGATGCAGCTGAATACAAGTTTTTTACATGGAGCGACTGTCTATCTGACCTCCACAACCTAGTCAGTACTGGGTAATACGATACCCCTTGGTAAGACTGGTTGTCAGACTTTTTGGGCCACTGACTGCCTAAAGACTGTCAAAGATCTACAAATGACAGCCGGGACCAACGGCTTAACGTGCTTTCCGAGGCACGGAGGAAACTCGGTAAGTAATGGGTGGTCACCCATCCACAAACCAACCTAGGCAAGCACAGCTTAACCTAAAGGTCGACCCGAGCGGCTGTTATTATTTAGCCACGAGCTCCTCCACTATTTTATTTCAAAAATATAGGACTAAAAGCAATGATTAATTGGTTATCGATAAGATGTTCCAATGTTCGACGTGGTACACGCTGATGCGTTTACGCTCTGGCGTTCAATAGGATAATTTAAGACCTAGATAAAGGAGTATCAGAATAATTTCCAGTTAGTATAATATGCATAAATCAAAATCAAAATCGAAGCATTTATTTCAAGTAGGCCAGTTACAGGCACTTTTGAATAGTCGAAACAAAGACAACAATGAAATATAGCTACAGTCCCAGTCACAAGGCACAAAAACCGTGAAAGTACTGTAGTTGCCCATTCCCTAACGTAGATCTCTATGGAGAAGAACGGGCAAGAAACTCCATAGACACTCTTTTAAATCAGAATACTTTTACAAAACCTTGGTTACATCATTCATGTTGAGATGGTACATTATGTGAGAACGATGCAGCAAGATGTGTACGTTAAAAGTGTCCATAGTAAAAACAAAAAGCCAATTCAAAAATAAAATAAATTATTAAAATAGTCGTGGCAACTAAGAGATGACCAGTCACAACTGACAGCGCCCGTTCAAGATGACACATGTATCAGCGCCATTCAACTCAACCAATTTGAAGGGAACTAAATGACCCGACACACGTGCCACCATCAGCGAGACAAATGAGCATGACATACTCTCAACCGCCAGGGCACATTCAAGTCAAGAAAAGACGTAGGTTTCCATACCTTTGGCAGCTCCCATTAGGAATCCTTGAGGGCCCACTTTGGAGCAAGTCCAGCCTGGTAATGGTTCCTTCCATGCCGCGACAACTGTAAACATTTTTTTTCATTCAACAGTTTGGCAGAGATGTGTATTATATTATTAAGCCAGTTCGTTTCAAAACCTATGTAATAGGCGAGCCTAATGACAATTGGTCTTCAAATAAAGACTTCGAGGCTTCGGGAAGACTCAATAACACTTTTTGTCATCCTGAAAATCGAATCCAGGGCCAGATGGCCAATGATGCAGTCGCAGAGGTTTATCGAGTTAGATATTAATAAAATCTATTTTGAATCAAATCCACGTTTCCAATTTACGTCGTTTGATGTAAGAATGACCTTAGATCCCTACTTAAATCCTATCCTCATAAATCCAGCTATTACTCCTACTCCTTCTCCGTCCATGCTGTAAGGTTGTGGAACTCACTTCCGCCTAGCATTCGTGATGTAAAGACCATTTCATTATTCAAATCCCGAGTGAAAGAGCATTACCTTTCCTCTCTATTATAATTTATTATATATATATGTATGTATTTTTATTAGTTTTTACATTATGTACCTATTTATATAAGTATATATTAATATTTATTGATATTTGTATTTAATATTTTAGTTTAAATTAGGTATGACACATATACACCTTATTCTCTTCTGTTTCTACACACTATTGTCTACATTTCTTTTTTTCACTTCTCCTTTTGCAGGTCTGCTGGCAGAAATTTCTTAGGAAATAAGCAGTACCTATGTACTCAACCATTAAAATGTAATTTTCCTGTGTTGCATTGTGTGTACATAAACAGTAAAATAAATAAATAAATAAATGACAAGTGCTATAGAAAATTAAAGTTGTAGTGTAAATCAATATACACCGTGACTTTTTAGACGTCTTATAACGGCAGCCCAATTCATGTATCCAATGAATACTAAACATTCATAAAAAAAAAAATAGGTATTTATGAGATTTTAATAATTTAAAAATAAAAATATTATTCAGTATTATGACGCATGACGTAGTTAAAAACCCTGTTGCGAACGATGATCTACTGGACTCGAGTGCTGGGTAGGTAATGTTCTACCGTTTGACACGTAAACATCATTCACATGATGTTTCATAATTTTAATCTAATTTTTTATTATTATTTTTCTTTGTACCTATTATGGAAGAAAAAAATCGCGTCTAGAGCTATTTTATGTCGGGTACATTGAGTGGACGACCTTTGTAAGACGACTAAAAAGTCACGGTGTATATGCCAGTTTTAAAGTTATTTTCTCCGAAATCATATTGGAACTTAAATTGTGAATACTATTTAGAAATTAATTTTATCATGATAGTAACAAACTTACTCATGGTAGGTCGAACAATGGTGCAGGGGAACAAATCAGCGCATTTCACTACTTCGTGTTCAGCCAAATGCTTTGTAAACGTGTAAGTGTTCGGATGACTCTTTAATAATCTGTGGAAAAAACAAAATTTTGTCATTAGTACTTTTTTTATTTATACACTCATTTTTTTTTTTACATATTTGTCAAAACAACATTTTCATTTTTTTAACAAGCTACTGGTGGCTAGGGCTCCAGAAACAGGCCTCTTCAAAATGCCAGCCGTATCTAGAAGAACTGTCTCCGGAATCAGGCCCTTGAGCCAGCTGCCTATCGAGAGCCTCATGAAATATTGGTAAAAGTTGTTCACTACTTTATCGTTATCTCCATCAACTGCATAGCTTTTTCCTAAATATGTTGGGGCTGTCTGCCAATTTAACTGGATACAGCTGAATACCAGTATCATAAAAGGAGCAATTAACTGTCTATTCTACCACCCAGTTATTAAGATTGGTTATTAGACTGGCTGTCAGATATTCTGTTTTCCGATTACTCGTTCTATAAGAGTAGCAAACGTTAAAATCCTTAAAATAGTCACAGATGCAGTTAATATTATGAATAGACTTTGTAACTATTTTAGGAATTGTAACAGCTTTCATATAAAAACCTGTGTCACTGTGTTTGTGGTCGCAGTCCTCCGAAACGGCTAGACCGATTTTTATGATTTTTTTATGTATATTTGGTAGGTATGAGAATCTATATATATACAAGAAAGTCGTGTTAGTTACACTATTTATAACTCAAGAACGGCTTTACCGATATGGCTGAAAATTGGTGAGGAGGTAGCTTAGTGCCAGGAGACGGACATAGGATACTATTTATAGATAGGTAGGTGGTAGGTAGGTAGTAGGTAGGTAGTAAGTAGGTAGGTAGTTAGTAGGTAGGTAGTAGATAGGTAGTAGGTAGGTAGTAGGTAGGTAGTAGGTAGGTAGTAGGTAGGTAGTAGGTAGGTAGTAGGTAGGTAGGTAGTAGGTAGGTAGTAGGTAGGTAGTAGGTAGGTAGTAGGTAGGTAGTAGGTAGGTAGTAGGTAGGTAGGTAGTAGGTAGGTAGTAGGTAGGTAGGTAGTAGGTAGGTAGGTAGTAGGTAGGTAGGTAGTAGGTAGGTAGGTAGTAGGTAGGTAGGTAGTAGGTAGGTAGGTGGTAGGTAGGTAGTAGGTAGGTAGGTAGTAGGTAGGTTAGGTAGGTAGTAGGTAGGTAGGTAGGTAGTAGGTAGGTAGGTAGTAGGTAGGTAGTAGGTAGGTAGGTAGGTAGTAGGTAGGTAGTAGGTAGGTAGGTAGTAGGTAGGTAGGTAGTAGGTAGGTAGGTAGTAGGTAGATAGGTAGTAGGTAGGTAGGTAGTAGGTAGGTAGGTGGTAGGTAGGTAGTAGGTAGGTAGTAGGTAGGTAGGTAGTAGGTAGGTAGGTAGGTAGTAGGTAGGTAGGTAGGTAGTAGGTAGGTTAGGTAGGTAGTAGGTAGGTAGGTAGGTAGTAGGTAGGTAGGTAGTAGGTAGGTAGTAGGTAGGTAGGTAGGTAGGTAGTAGGTAGGTAGTAGGTAGGTAGTAGGTAGGTAGTAGGTAGGTAGTAGGTAGGTAGTAGGTAGGTAGTAGGTAGGTAGTAGGTAGGTAGTAGGTAGGTAGTAGGTAGGTAGTAGGTAGGTAGTAGGTAGGTAGTAGGTAGGTAGTAGGTAGGTAGTAGGTAGGTAGTAGGTAGGTAGTAGGTAGGTAGTAGGTAGGTAGTAGGTAGGTAGTAGGTAGGTAGTAGGTAGGTAGTAGGTAGGTAGTAGGTAGGTAGTAGGTAGGTAGTAGGTAGGTAGTAGGTAGGTAGTAGGTAGGTAGTAGGTAGGTAGTAGGTAGGTAGTAGGTAGGTACACAGAAACAAACAATATATTTATAAATAAACTAAAACGATTTCTCTTAGATAAAACCTACTACACAATTGACGAATACTTCAAAGAAAAATTCCTCCTAGAGAAACGAAGATAATTAGAATAACCAAGTAGTACCTAATACATCTATTTACCTTATCTACCGTGCAATATCTTTAATTACTTACTATTTAGTTAATAATAAATTACAGCTAATATATAAATAAATATATAAAATAATTACCTAATTTATAATTTAGAAAATATCTATTAATAATAAATAAATAAATATATAAATAAATAATAAATTCGTCTGTCTCAACAACATTAGCTACGCCGACGACATGGTGCTGCTGAGCCCGACGGCAAGAGGGCTTGGAGAGCTTTTAAGGATATGTGAGACCTATGCTGCTGCACATGGTCTTGTATACAATGTCCAAAAATCTGAATATATGGTTTTTGGGGCCGCCGGTGGATGCTCTGAGTATTCACATAATATTACCCTTGATGGCTTGTGCATAAACCGTGTGACGAAATTTAAATACTTGGGGCATTTAATTACCGAGGGTCTTGAAGACGATATGGATATTGAGAGGGAGCGCAGGGCTTTGGCGGTCAGAGGTAACATGCTGGCCCGCAGATTTTCCCGCTGCTCTGAACAAGTAAAAATAACGTTGTTTAAAGCATATTGTCAAAGCTTTTATACGGGAAATTTGTGGGTCAAGCACACCAAAAGATCGCTGGATGTCCTGCGCGTCCAATATAACAACATCTTCAGGATGATGTTGGGGCTGCCTCGTTTCTGTAGTGCATCGGGGATGTTCGCGCTGTATCGAACTGATGGCTTTTATGCCGTCATTCGCAAGAAAACTGTTTCCCTGATCTGCAGAATGCGAGTCAGCTGCAACGGAATTCTGAAGACTTTCGCTGACAGGATCTCTTCTCCATTATGGGTGACGCTTATTAAGAGGGTGATTTGAATTGTTTTAGATTTATAGATTTATTTTATTTTTATTTTTATTTGAATGTCTAATGTTTAATTTATCTTATTTTATTTGATTGTTTTGTTTTATCTTTTTAATTTTGCAGGAATTTTAATTGTATCTTATTTTAATTCTGATTTTAATGTTAATTTTAATTTTGATAGTAATTTTTATTTTTAATCCTGATTTCAGTTCAATGTTAATTTAATTTAATTTTAATTTCAGTGTATGGATCGAGTTATCTGAATTAAATGAATTTTATTTATTTATTTATTTAATAAATAAATATAGAAATATTAATAATAAACAAAATTAATATAAATCTACTCATAAATAATATCTACTTAAATATCTAAATATAAGATTTACTCCTTAATTTCAATATTATTATGTTTTTAAACAAAAAGCGCTTCATCCTCTCCTCTAAAAACTAACTTGCTGTGCCCGACAGGGTCCATAATTGTTTCTCTATAATTTACCTACCAGCCTTGTATACATTATGGAATGCAATAAAGTATTGAGTATTGAGTATTGAGTAGGTAGTAGGTAGGTAGTAGGTAGGTAGTAGGTAGGTAGTAGGAAAAGGTGCATTGTAACGCATGCCGGGAACAGCTAGTAGGTCATAAAGTATATTTCACACCGCTAATTTCACGCGGACGAAGCTCACGGTGTACAGCTAATAATTCACATTATTATCCTATTATGATTCTGCTACAGCAGCCATTTTAGACCCCCAGATCTATGAATGACCTATATGAATGTCTTAGCATACTTGCAAAGGTCAGTATCGGAAAAACCATAAATCATACTCACTTTGGCTCAATCTCAAGTAAAGCCTCATCGTTCAGCGTTCCTACTAAAGATATAACCTTCTCTGCGTCTTCCGGAGCCTCATACACCTTCTCGTGGGCTTCTGTCAGGAACGAGTTCACATACGCTGATGAAACGTGGATCATCACCTGGGAAAGATCGAAACAAAAAAAATTGCACACATTAATTTATTTTTTGATCGTGTGGTGGTCTTGGGTTCGAACTTGAGACCTACGACTTGACAGTCCAAGGGTCACACTGTTAGGCTTTCTTCCACTGAAAGTATTTTAATGAACTCATGAAAATACAATTTTCTACTGAGATTATATCATTACCTAGCAACCCGTCCTGGCTTTGCATGGGTACAATATAAATTTAAACCTTCCTCTTGAATCACTCTATCTATTAGTGAAAACTGCATCAAAATCCATTGTGGCCTTTTAAAGATCTAAGCCTACATAGGGACAGACAGACAGCGGGAAGTGACTTTGTTTTATACTATGTAGTAAAGCAAAGATGGAAGTGCTCCCGGAGCTGGCACAGCTTGTTTTATGCTAACAATGTTTTTTGCTTATGCAAATATAATGCAGATTTTAGTCTACTACAAATATTGTTCTACTTTAGTGTTAGTTACTTTGGTAAATAGTTTTTTCTCAAGAAAATTGAAACCATTTTGTGCGAGTCAGAGTCCTATTCAAACCTAAGACCTCATGATCAACAGTTCCACTAAGAGTCTCTGGAAAAACGATGCACATAATATAGTCCTTAGATAATTACCGCGTGCCTCCCACACGGACCCACAATTTCACCTACCATTTTGTCACACATTCGTGTCGTTTGGCGTACAAGGCACGTGCTTGCTTGTCACGTATGTGTGACTATGGCAGCCAAAGGGTAATAAATGCACACTTAGATTTTCAATACTTGTTTCAGCATTGAGGATTTAAAGTACAACAATATGAGACATTTACTTAAAGTAAGTCTGCTCTTCTCTTTTATCATGTGGTTAGTGCCTGACCTGGTGTCAGAGTTTTTATACCGCCCATGGAGCTCAGACTAGGCTTTCAATGCCGTCGAGAAATATCTCTTAATGTCAGTGAAAATGTGTGAATGTGTTGATGTAACATATGCCCAGACAGTACTTTATTAAATTAACCATTACCTTCAAATTCTTAGCATCCTTACACAGCTGCATAATCCGTCTGGTTCCAAGCAGATTAATATTGACCGTAGGCCTCAGAGTCTCTTGGAAGTCCAATGTAGCAGCGGAGTGGATCACTACATTCATATTATCTACGAGTGTCTGCCGATCCTGAGGACTTAGACCTAGGTTCTCTTCACCTACGTCACCGGCAATGGGGATTAGTTTTTGGAAGACATCTGCTGTGTGGCTTTCTAGGAGTTTTTCGAAGACCTGGAATTAAAAAAAAGGTTTTTTGTTAGAATATAATTAGGGAGCGTTATGGTAAGAGAGAGAGGAGCTTGTGGCTAAATAATAACAGCCGCTCGGGTCGATCTTTAGGTTAAACCGTGCTTGCATACGTTGGTCTGTGGATGGGTTACCGAGTTTAATCCGTGCCTCGGAAAGCACGTTAAGCCGTTGGTCCCGGCTGTCATTTGTAGATCTTTGACAGTCGTTAGGCAGTCAGTGGCCCAAAAACTCTGACAACCAGTCTTACCAAGGGGTATCGTATTATCCAGTACTAACTGGGTTGTGGAGGTCAGATAGGCAGTCGCTCCATGTAAAATACTGGTATTCAGCTGCATCTGGTTAGACTGGAAGCCGACCCCAATATAGTTGGGAAAAGGCTAGGCAGATGATGATGGTAATACGTCAAGGCTGCTACACAGCTACAATGGCTATTATATCTATGCTCCTAATGTGAAAAGGGGAGGGTATTAAAAAAAAAACAGCTGATCCATGCATTTTGAGCGTAGGTATTGCACTTTTGTAGGAACAAGCTGATTTTTTTTTAATAACCAATGAAAAATTTCAATGTGGGGGGGAATGAAAGAATGATGTACCTACTGAACACGGTTACCACATATTTATGTGGTAACCGTTTTCGCGTTGGTGTCATTCCTCCTTGTTTAATTTATTGTCACAAATTTTTATCACCTCTTTAGTACATGATTTTAGACCTACCAGCATTGACATCTTTTGTCAGTTATTGGTGGGTCCAATATCATGGATTGAAACATTGATGTTCCTTACTCCGTGTCTCTACAATGTTTCTTCCATAATTGACAATTTCCTTTACTGTTTTGAGAGCCTACCTTTACTAAAGCAATAATTTCAATTAATCTCATCGATAGATTCAATGACTATGGAGCTACCACATAAATTACTTTATAAGTAAATGAATGGTGTGTAATATGACTCAATTGAAGGTCCATGGTTTAAAGTTACTGAGAACCTTTAAAACTGAGTTCTTTATTATTATTTGATCAACAATGGAGTTTAAGTCTATAAAGATAAAATGAAACACTGCTTTAAGCTTTCACGGTTTATAACTTATATTGTCACTTACGGGATATCTTCCGTGAACAATCATGGAAGATATCCCATAAGAGACAATATAAGTAAAGATAAAACGTCTTTGTCTCATTGTTCTCGTGACTGCTGAGCATGAGGTCCTGGGTTCAAATCCCAGGTCAGACAAAATGTTGTTAGGATTTTATTTCAATGATTTCTTAGTAGCAACCACAGTCTGATTTGTGCCCTGTTGATGGTAAAAAGCACTATTACATGGAACTTAAACATAACTGGGCAAATGTGGGAGTACTATTACGTAAACCTCTGCTTAAGCCTTTGGGGATTACAGGTATGATGTGATGTTATCTTTAATCTAACAATTAATTTTGAGTAAATCAAAGAAAAATTATGAAACGACTATAAATATTATCGTTACAACTGTGGAGATCTTATAAGATGGTGGGTTAAGAAGTACCACTTACATAACAAGACACACACATAATAGATTATTATAATGTTTTTTCTATGAAATGTCATAATTCTTAATGTTTATTTTACATTGAAAAATAAAGAATGACATAAGGGTTGTGTTAGTATGCTTGATAGCATAAAAACAATGTGAAATAATCAAAATTGTTGAGAGAATTTGATAGTACAAGAATGAATAAAAGAGACAACTGTTTTTTATGCAAAACTAATATTACAAATTGCTTTGGCCTTCTTTTGTCAGGCAAATCATTTCATGAAATGATCCGGCTTACATTAAAATGTAGTCAAAAAACAATAAGTAATGTAATTGTTTATATAACAATGGAGCTCTTATGAGGAGAGGGTGGATCCTAGGATCAACAGATTAAAGGCAGATGAGACCTTACAACTTGGACTGGGTGAAGAAGTAACAAAATATTGTGGACATCTACAAAGTGGTTTTAATGTCATTTATGGCATATAACAGGTGATGTATAGATCAGTTTCAAAAAAAAATTAAGTAAATTGATAGACTGTCAATTTCATTTCTCTAGGAAAAAATTTAATCATCTGAAACATGACACCTACCTTCTCATTTCAAACTTTGGATACTTTTTTGCTTACCGGGTTTTTAGGGAACTCCTGCAGCCTCTCAGATATCTCTTTGCCTTTCTTGGGTCTCATTAGTAAGTAGATCTTTCCGACATCAGGCATACATCGAAGAATCTTCTCAATGAGGCAGAGACCGACAAATCCAGTGCCGCCGGTTATGAAGAAGTTTTTGCCCGCGTAAAACGCACGAACTTGCGAGTCGTCAGGCATCTTCAAGGTTTTGCTTCTGTCTTTAGTTCAAATCCTGTAATTAATGAAAGGGGCCGATTTTAAGACTTTGTGTAACCAATAAATCGTCCGTAAGTTAGCAAAAAAGTGTAAATTTGTGAAACTTTGGTGTTATGTCAAAAGTTCACAATGTCAAGATTTTGTTTTTTTAGTTTTCGTGTTTTACTGGCTTTGGGTTTTAGGGATTTTAGCCGAAAATCTCATGACAAGGAAGCAAAAGAGAAATGTTGCAACATTATAAATTCAGTTTACCGCTTTTACATAGATAAATTCCTTTTTAATTACCCGACTACGGCGAAGCGAAAAGGAGGGTTCTGATTTTGATTCTTTGAAAACAATTTCATGAATGAATGACTAACTGACAATATTGTGCATTCAAGAATAATGTAATTCCTTTCATTTAAAAATTGCAATAATATTCAAAAGGAACGACAAAACATGACACGTAAGCCGACTTATTTAAATATGTTAACCGTCCTAAATAGAAAAAAAAACCTTATAAACATGAAAAGAAACTGCTTTGAATACTATTAAATATAAAAAGAAACGTTATGATACTTTTATAATTGCTAATGATGGATTAATAAAGAATTTTCTATGAAATGTTGCGCTAGGTAAACCGGTATTATTGTTACTATTAACATAACTAGTTCTTAGGTTCTATTTAGTTTGTTTTGTAAAAAAAACGGGTTTTATCAGAAAGGAAAACAAGGAATTATTTAAGTTGTTGTCGATTTACTGGTTTCATTGTAGTGCAACAATTGTTATTATTTCCATGTATTTTTTTCAATTACCCGATGGTTTAAAAAAATAACACTACTAGTATTTAAGCTATGAATACCAATCGTAGCTAATTTTTTTTTTAAGGAATACCGATGATCTGCAATGTAGCGGAGATGAGAATGTTGAGGTGGATGTGTGTCATGTGTAGTGTGACAAGAATGAATAAAATAAGGAATATGTTAGAGGAAGTTTGAAAGTTGCGCCAGTTACAGAAAAAAGTCGAAAGGAAATCGACTGTCTTGGTATGGACATGGGATGAGGAGGGACGAATCGCAGAGGAATGATGAATATAAATGTTGATGGACGGAGAGGGAGTGGAAGACCAAGGAAACGATGGATGGATTGTGTGAGGAATGATATGAAAGAAAAAGGTGTAAATGATTGCGTGACGGTTGACAGAGGAGAATGGAAGAAAAAAACGTGTTGCGCCGACCCCGAGTAACATGGGACAAGGGCAGGAAGATGAGGACCGAAGTTCTATCTACATAATTGATTGTAGGTAGGTACGTGTAAAAGAGTCTTAAAATCTTGTAAGACTTTTTACTTGAGCAATGAGAAATAAACAATCAATCATAAAAAAGTAGTAAGCCGGATTCAAATTATACCAAAACAGACATTACATCAAAAACTCGCGCTTAAATATTTACTTTATATTTTCTGTGTTAGCTTTAGATATTATCAATAAGATAAGTAGATACAGAAACGACGTCAATGCCTAACTTTTATGTTCTCTTTAAAAATAATGTGTTCAGGTTGTTGTTTTAACTTTATTATTAAATTAATTTACTCATTTTATAAAGTGACATCATGCTTATGTAAATGTGTAGTTTAGTTATTGGAACGTTCTCTATTTTCTTTATCCATTTTTGTCATAATGCTTTTATAATTGGCTTTTGTGGGTGTCTTCACCCTCGTGAAAGTAGATACCACGAGAACTGGAATTATAAATATCGTATGTCCTAACCTGATTTATGTGTGTGCCAAATGTCTTTTAAATCTGTTTACCCAATAGTTGTGGAAAGGTAAGAGAAAGCCAGATTTACTTTATAAGCATGGAAAACTTTTTTTCCGTCATCATGCGTTCAAGCTACCATAGTATTTTTTTTAAAAACCACCCATTCTCTTTCGTATCTAAAAAATAACAAAAGACTGTTTTGCTCGTAATAAGAAGGTATTGCTGTTGTAAATGGCAACCCTGCGCTAGTTTACCTCACTTTATAATGTTTACCTTTTTCAAGGCAAGCTAGCCAGTAAGACGTCAATGGAGGTCAAAGTCCGAAAGAAACTCATGAAGGATTAATAAAATTATTATGTACCTAAATATTCTATGTCCGTACCATACAAGGATTATTATCCATTACGTATTTGACTTTAGTACCTACCGCGATTTTTTATGTCCTGTACCTGGTCAGAGGCGTCACTTCGATCAAAATAATCGACCAGCACCAGTTGTTCCTTCCTTTCCTAACCTTTCTATAGTCACAATCTATCTTTCTTGCCCGTTGGTCACAGTGATTTTTAGGATAAGTGCAATTTAGCTAAATAAGAACGCTTTTACATTGACATCTATCAACGTAATTTTAAGAGCATTTCAAATGTATAGCAAGATTTGCAAGACGTCGAGGGAATGCGAACTTAGTTCAAATTCTCTACTAAAAATATGTACAATTATAGGTAAATATTCATAAGTAACAATGAAAAAAACATAATATTAGGTATGTATTAAAATTTTGAATTTACATAGGTGTCAAAGATCAGAAAGTCAGAAAACTAAGTACGCACGACGTCCAATCAAGCTATACAAAACCAGTTTATGCGGATCTCATTGTATAGGAAATCTATTCAAAGCGAGGCCAAGTTATACTATAAATGTACAGCTTCATGTGCCGCCGTGTGTACCTAAGTATTTATTGAAGTCAGAATATTTGCCAGTTAACAAAAAGTAAACGCCATTTCACCACACCGCACCGGCTATTTTCGGCAAATGACTTCCTGGCTAAACAAGCGTTAACCCACAACATAACAAATAGTGAATAATAGCATTAAGATTTATAAATAATTAGCGGTTAGAAATGCATTCAAAACATCTTACTTTGAATCTATTCTTGCCTAAATACAAGTGAATAAAATTTGATGATTGATAAATTTTAAGTAGGCAATAACTTTGACTGGAGAAATGCTATTACACAATTAAGGATTTTTTAAATGACAAAACTTTATAGGAAAATTTTATTGATAAATGTACGTTGTCTTTGCAATTTCGAATGTTTTAGATTATAATAATGACATTGTTATTTATTTTTTGTTTTTTTTTTTTTTTATGGTTGTAGCTATATAGTTATTTGACAAACAGATTTTGACATTATCAGATTATAACTGGTAGTAATTGTGATTGTAGTTAATGTTTTGAATTATTTTGACATTAAGCTTTTTAACATTACACATTATGACATATTCTTCATTATATCATTTGCGAGAGATTTATATTTAATTCATTGATTATTTTGATTATTATTGCTATTATTATTATTTTTTTTTGTTTTAGTCCGATCTGTAATTACATATTAAATTTGACTATGGCTAATAATGATCATATCGATAGCTGTATCTATAGTACTATATTTAAATTCAAAGGTAAGATAAAATGTATCGGGACATTTAGCAAATATTCCAACTTATATGTATACCTACATTATCAGCAAATAAATGATTTCTTTCTTTCTTTCTTTCTTGAGTGAACCGCCCCTAAGACGACCCACTGACCGAGTTAAGAGTAGGTAACATTTTGGATAATTACTTCCCTCTGATTTTACAGCTATATTTCGGAAATTATAAATCATTTCGAGATTTTATAGGATCGGATTTTATATTCACATGTTATTTCCTCTCTTGAAGTTTCATCAATTATTGATTACGATCATCAGTTTTCAGAATTCAGACCACGTGATGAAGATAGCTGCGCTCCACTGGCCAGATCCCTATTCTAATATTTAAGAATAATATAAACAGCATTTTCTGTTTTAATCACATCGTAACAACTTCTATCCAAACTACACAACTTCCATTTTTTTCACTTAATTTTACAAATTGTTTTGAGGTCTTGTAAAATAGCGTTGTACAAAGATGTTGTGCGTGCGGGGCTAGCGCCGTCATCTTGTTTTTACAATACAAAACGAAACAATTTCACAAATGTTTACCAACAACGCCACCCTGTCAATGTCATTCTAGTTCCAAAATATCCTGGCAGCACTATTTCCATAATTATACAAAATACTAACTTAATAATTTATTTATTGCAATCATGATCATGATAAATATATATTTGCTGGAGTCATAATTATAGGTATTTGCCAAAACTTGTAACAAGAATTAAAATAAAACTGTTTCGCCACACTGGCTGTTTTCGGCAAATACCATAAACAAACTTTCAAAACAACCGTTGACCCACAACATGACAATCGTGATAATAACGTTAAAATCTATTAATAAACGGCGGTTATAAATGCTTTCATAACATCTTACTTTCAATCTATTCTTAGCTACTTCAACATCTTGCCAATTAAAATTAATGATTGATCAATTTTTTGTAACGACTCGAGTAACGGTTTTCGTAATCTTCAATGTTCGGATTTCAGAAAACTTACATTCGTAGATTAGTTCTGTATCTTAATAGGTTTTTTAATTATTTAAAAACTTTAATACAAACTGTACCTACTTTCATATGACTGTTACGCATGTTTTGTTTTTCCTTTCGTTATTTTTACAAAATTTTGATCTTCTGGGTAAGATTGTATAAGGATCTTGTGGTGCGTGTGGCCAAAATTGGAACATCTTGTTTTATTTTTCAATACAATTTCACAAAATGTTTATAGTGTAGAATGCGTAGACAGGTGTAATATTCTAGCACGTTTCAAGTTCATTTGTCGCTTGAATGACATTGTCTGTTCCAGTCAATGTCATTCAAGCGCCAAAATATCCATGTAGCACTGCACCTGTAGATCTAGCTATACTAATATTATAAAGAGCTATGTTTGTAAGTTTGTATGTGGAGGTAGTTTTCCGAAATACGATTCCGAAAATTCTTTCACTAAAGGGGAAGCTACATTATCCCCGAGTGTTATTGGCTACATTTAAAACATTTCCGTGAGGACATTCCGTACACATCGTGAGCGAAGCCGTTAGATACAGGTGCAGTGTAGTAGTTTTACTTAATAGTAGTAATTTATTATGTAATCTTAAATACATTTAAATTAATATGCAGTGGTCGGATAAAAATTAATATTGGCAGTTAAACAAAAAGTTCAATAATACCGTTTCGCAACACTGGCTATTTTCGGCAAACAACGTTTCATAAAAAGAGTTGACCCATTCATTTAAGCCCGTTCAATGACTATTTCATGAAAAAGTCATTCAATGTGTTTAAATGAACTTAGAGGGTTGTACTGATTTTTTTAATGATTATAATTATGTAACTACATGTGTTACTTGCGCGACTCATATTTCAACAACATACGACCCTACACTGACCTGCAAATTGCAAAATACTTAAGAAAATATACCTTAACGAAAAAAATAAATAAAACCTTTTTGCCATACTTAATTTTCGGCAATTGGCCTAAACAACCTTTCAAAATAAGCGGTGACCCAAACTAATAACATTAAAATCCGTAAATAAACGGCAGTTATAAATGCATGGAATATTTTTATTGGCCGTGTTTTTCCATATTTTTGATGGGTATACCTACTACTTTGCTAATCGGTTTATGTAATACTAACATATTAAGTAGTCTGATTTGCCAATATGATTAAGTATGGTTGCAATACCCGTTTTATTGGATTTTCCTTCGTTATATTCCAACCAGTAAAATGTTCAAACCTATTAGGTATTTCTGTGATGGCTATGGTCGTTAGAACTAGTTTTAACCATTTTAGGCAAAGATTCTTAACTTGAATTTATAAAACTAGAAATTTTAATTTTTAAAAGTTTTTACCGTAAGAATGGGTAAAAAATAATTGGAAAGGTGAATACTAATACTACGATTGACGATTGTATTTCTACGATGTCCGAACTTTTTTTTGTAGGCTGTCAATTGAATTCCTAAGCCTATTGTTTTTTTTTTTCATTTGATTCTTAATTTATTCCCTCTCTTTTACGATTTGTTTTTTGAGGTTTCTTCTAAACTTATCAACATTTTAGGTACCTACTGGCCTTAGCCCAATTCCTTTGGGATGTCAACAATGTTAAAAGTTGCTAATATAAAAGTCGTCATCAAAGTTAGGCATTTACTTACTTGACTCTCTTAACTTTTCACAACTTATTTTATAATCAGTTATTAAATTATGTAAAACTGTTTAAAACCCACACCTCTTTCGTTCTTACGTTGCATTTCCAAGGAATTTTCAAACACCATTCACGCAAACGATTTTTATGTTTTTAAAAATCAATAACTACCTACCTAATTCTGTTTGTGACGTGACCTATCAAATTGCTAAGCTGATTTTATATGTTTTTTGTCATAGAATATTTTAAGGTCTAATTTCCCAATAAAAAATCCCTTTTATGAAAACTATGTCATAAGAAAAATGTTTTCGAAACATTTTTTATAATGTTGCTATCATTTTAAGCACACGCACAATGCGTGTAAAGGTTGATGAACCTGTTCCTTATGTATGCAGGATTCTCTGGCATCCACGGTAACTAAGGTTAACGCCCTATTTTACTTAGCATATTGTGTCAATTTAACTAACTGTAGAGTACAGTATATCCTGATATAGTTTGATAAAAGGGAAATAAAGGATGCGGGTAAATTTGTCGGCCATTTTTAATAGTGTTCAAAAATGGAAGTAGGTTTAAAACGGAAAATGTTAAATTTTATATGTTTTCATATTTTAAATGATTGTCTTTGATTGATGACACTCGCAGCCCAGACATCTTCACAACGTTATGTTTTAATTTCAATTTTTTACTAACCGCGAAGGTTAAAGGTGAAAGTAAAAGAAAAAAAAAAAAGTAGGTAACCAAAAGTGCACTGGTGGTTTAGAAACAGCTTGTATTATGGCTTCCTTAGTATCAAAACGTCAAGGAAACCGGATTTTACAGGTTTTATTTTAATTTAAGTTAATGTTTGTCAAGTTAATAGGCGGATTATTTATTTATGTCTATTAGGTCAATGTGCTTGCGTAAACCTGCGAGCGGATTTAAACTTTTCCATAAAAAGCAGTCGAAGTTTTGTAAGGATATTGAAATTAAAACAAATATTAAGTACTGGAATTTACTGAGAGCAAGTTGATAGGTATAAAGAATTTTTTTTTTAAAACCTCACACTAGGAATTTCTCTTGTATCGTGGGTACGATTACAACATTTCAACTCACTAACACAAACAGCCTGACCCGTAACAACTACCTGGTGGCCTACCATGACACATTATCAGCTATACAAAACAAAACATACAAAATACAAAATTACCATACAAAATTTCAATACCTGCTCGACCCAAATGTATGGGACAGCTGATAATTTTTTCGCAATTACGATATTGGACCCAAGGAGAAAGTTTTTCAGTTTGATGGTCTGCAGCATTTCCTTTCATATGACTATACCCTTTCTGTAACACTCTGTATAGTCAGTCTATCTCTGTATGTAAATAGATAAAATCTTAAAGGAACTTATTTAAAGCGAATTAACATTTTAGTCAGTTTAGTCGACTTGCTGCGAGTATTCACAGGATAACCTTAGTTTAAAACAGTCTGTCAAAAAACCCATCAAAGCCAGTTTAGTAGTTTTGCAGTAATAACGTTGCAAACATACAAAACTGAGACTTGGCACTCAAAATGTCAAGTTATCGATAAAGTCGATCAAATAACATTGAACTAATGCCAACAAGTTTATTTAAGAGCTATGACATAGCTTACGACCTTCTCACATAGGTAATTGTAAAGTAAATAGCTAAAGTAAATAACGTTATGCTTGCTTGTCACTTAAGAAAACCGGACAAGTGCGAGTAGGACTTGAGCTATGAGGGTTCCGTTATGCCACCCATTCCGTTTTATTGTTATTATACAACATTAGTTTTAGTATATGCGAAACCTGAAACACGTATCTAGTATGTTTATGTAAAGAATCTATGTACAAAATTTCAAAACTGTATCACGAAAAATCACAAAGTTATAAGCTTGTTCTGTTACCTGGTTGTCCGCATAAAAACGTGGTTACCACGCAGTGCGTCGCGCGCGCGCCTTGAGCTCATTGATAATAATAATATGGCAGTAGGTACCTAAATTATTGGGATAGGTACTTAATGTCGCTCGTTACCAACTTGTAACTTTTTTTAAATATTTTTAGGAAAAAATATAACATGGTTTAAAAATTATTGGAATCGATTCAGTTACTTATTCTGAACAAACTATATTCAGGTTTCGCATATACTAAAAATAATGTTGTATTATGTTATAAGCTTTTATTTTATGTTTCGTATACCACAAATGGTGAATATGAAGATTCTTATTGTTATATTGTGTAATGTAACATTTGTGTACCATCTATGTAGACCCTTATGCGAATAAATTATTTGATTTGATTCAAAGCTATGCTTGACTGCCCAAATTCCCGATTAAAAGAAAAAACGTAATTTTGCAGTTGTTGTTGTTTTGTCCTGCCTCATTAGGCTAGTGGTCGACTGCTGAGCATGAAGTCCTGGGTTCAATTCCCAGGTCGGGCAACGAGTTATTGGGTTTTTCCATCGTACTTTCTCAGTAGCAGCCACGGATTTGTGGCCGGTTGATGGCAATAGGCTCACCTATTACATGAAACTATTAAGCACACCTCTACCTAACCCTTCGGGAATTACAGGCGAGATGTTATGCGTGTGGTTCTTACTCAAAGCTGTGCCCGACTGCCCAAATTCCGAATGAAAGAAAAAAACTTAATTTTGTCGTTGATTTTTTTTTATAGATTTGAATATGAAAATTGTAAATAGTGAAATATTTCATTCAAATTCATATTCAAATCTATAAAAAAGCTAAAGCTAATATTATTAGCTAATTTGTTATTTTACAACATCTATGGTAAATGTTCGATTCACGCTAAGATAGCCCGCGAAATTCAAATTCAAATGTTCTTATAATGAAAAAGTCATTCAATGGGATTACACGCTTGTATTAATGAATATAAATCTGTAAATACATACGTGTTTAGGTTGCAAATCATATGTTGTTTAAAATACAGCCAGCAAATTAATTACTGAACGGCAAATTGCAAGAAAAATTTAAATTTCGCGGGCTTTCCTGGCGAGTCCACCATTAAAAATTGTTCTACATCAAGGTCGATGTTCCTTACGCAATTGTAAGGCATATAATATTGAAGGAATCCACTTATTGAAGCCCTTTTTTTTTTTTTTTTTTGATGGGAAATCATCAAATGACCCCCCCCACTCTGGGCGGAGCGGAAGGGAGTGTCAGACTTGTACTGACTAAAACCCATCCAAGTTTCTTTCTTTTTCCTTTGTGTTCCAGGGCCACGGTATCTCTTTCGAACAGTCCCGCAGCCCTGGCAGGCATCGGCCCATGCGGACCCCTACGTGGTTGCTGACATCTCTTTGAGGCGCGCGTGGAACACGAACGCGCCGTCGACACGGCCTGTCGTCATAAGACGGCCGGACGGCGAGCTAGCCCATAACTCGCCGACCACAGGCCCGCGCCTACGGTGGCCGGGAGCCACCACGTGACCCCCGACGCCCAGGGCGTCTCCCGCGGCGGCTGGGACGTGAGGTTCTTTCCCTCTCACGTCTCGCCACCTCCTTCACTAGCATGACTGCTTCGCAGAAGGTGGTGACGGCTTCCCATTCCCTCTCGCTCCGGACCATGGCTTGAACCAGGGCCTGACGCGAGAGATCGCCGCCGCCAATCGCCGCTACAAGGACACGGCGGTGCTCCGCCCAAGCGGGGCTTATTGAAGCCCTTAAGTTTCTATTCTGAAGCTTGCAGGTCCAAAGACCAGTCTTACCAAGGGATATTGTTAGTAACTTGTGTGTTTGTGAACACGCAATTAACTGGGTTGTGGAGGTCGGATAGGCAGTCGCTTCATGTAAAATACTGGTATTCAGCTGCGTCCCGTTAGACTGGAAGCCGACCCTAACATAATTGTGAAAAGGCTAGACTGATAAAGAAAGGCTCGACCTAGTTTGCTAAATACCTATTGCTATTCTAACTGGATTTAACTTAAACTTTTAGTCAAGTCGTATTTATTGTAAGTTCATTGACATTATAAAAATGTCTGTTTTTGCATCATTCATGAATTAAACATATTTTAATATGAATGACTACCTACTTATGTTTATTTTATTCTCATTTCTCGAATTTACTGTAATGTATTATTAGAAGTACTATTATATTACTGTACTAATTATACGGATTCAAATATTTTGCGCAACTTATTTAAATTTAATTTAATGTCTTTTAGTTTAATTTAAAACAATTAATTTAAATTGCATTTTATGTCTTTCAATTTTATTTGAAACAATTCAAATTGCATTTAATGTATTTTTAATTAAATTAAAAACAATTTCAATTGCCACATTTTGAAAGTTTTACCTTCTTTATGCTGGAATTATGGTTATAAAAATATTTATTACCCATAATAATATGCATAAAATAATAATAAATACAAATATGTTTCAAATTGCAACAGTTATTATTATTCGCTATTAAAATAACCAATTCGCTCTCAATGATTGCAGTTTCAATAAATTTATCAAATCTCATAAAAATAAAGAATCAGAATAAAGTTAGGTAACTAATGAGTATTCACAGACGAATGGAATTATCGATAATTAAATTCGATTAACCCATTTGCAGACATGCAAATTGCAAAAATGCAACAGTAATTTTTTTCATTTTCTTTTACAGACAATTAATGACTAATAAACTTTTTAACTGACCTAACCTGAAACATTGGTGATTAAATCATTTCTAGGTGATTAAAATTATGTTTATCATCAGAATATGGGTTTAGGTGAGACATAGAGAATTAAATTAGCTGGTGAACTTCACAGACGTGATCAATCGCGAAAAAAAAACACATATTTTTTCAGTAGAAATAAGAAGAATTTATTTGTCTCACACATAAATATCAAAATAATGGGTGTAAATAGACCCTTAACGAATCCGAAAGGCACTTGTTCTCCCCGTCTTTGCGATCATTTTTTTGTTCTAGACCATACCTGGGAACCTTCTAGTTACGGAGATATTGGGGGTCAAAGTTCCAACTTTTTCACAAGTTTTTTTTAAATACATGTTTTTAATGTAAGATTTTTACTTTACACACCTCCACGACCCCCGTACTATTAAATCCATCCATCAGCACAATGCTTTGAGTGCTTTCCATCGAGTCCGTAAAACGTGATTTTTCAAGCAAAAAAAAAAGAAATTCCTAGAAATCATTTTTGCGTAAAGTTACTTAGTTTGATGTACATAATGCCTGGTTGACGGCTATGTGAAGGGTCTGTTTACACCCTGTATTTCTAAAATTTCTTGAGACTTTTTGCATAAAACCTTTATTCCCTATTCTAACAATGACAGAAGGTAAATACGACGTAGTAAACTAACGTAATGGATGTTGAAAAATAAGGCCCAGTAAATAAGACCCACAAAATAAATACTGGCTGTATTTATTTTGTGAGTCAGGTAATTTTTTTTTTTTTTTTAATACTTTTATAATGTTTTTTTTTTCCCTTGAAATGGCTTGGTATAGCCGTTAGATGATTCGCTCAAAATATTTCGTGTATGAATAGTTAGACCTTACATTCTAGTTGTCTAAAGTCTAGACAGATTATGAAAGCAAAATTTCTCCGGATGTCAGCCATTCCTCAGTGGTGTGGTAGCATGACTAGAAAGCGTGTCGTGTTACCGCATTTTACATAATGACTGGGTACCAACCTTACTGCTGATGACACTTTAATAGTTAGGGAAAAGTTTTCTTGCCAAATTGTAGTAACAAATGTTTTTGTAATGGTTGGTGATGAGAAATGGGTCGTTTTGTTACAAAGTGTGAAATTTGGAAATAAACATGACATCACGCCTGTAATCCCCGAAGGGTTAGGCAGAGGCGTAGCTAACAGTGCCACAGTGGGCAATAACCCAATGTGTGCCCTGCCCATTGCCACTTAAGTTTAGCTATTCTTCGGGCTACGTCGGTAACCTTGGGTCTCTTGCGGATGTCCTCATTTATGATTTGATCACGCAAGGAAATTCCGAGCACAGCCCTCTCCATTGCCCTTTGGGTGACTTTAAGCCTTCTGATGAGGCCCATTGTGAGCGATCACGTTTCGGTCCCGTATGTAATCACTGGCAACACACATTTCGCCGGTTATGTTTAAGTTCCATTTAATAGGAGGCAATACATCTACCTACCAAGTTTCAACTGTGTAGTCCTAACAGTTTTGGAATAAAGTGGCTGTGACATACGGACGGACAGACAGACATGACGAATCTATAAGGGTTCCGTTTTTTGCCATTCGGAACCCTAAAAAATGCAATCGACTACGAAGGTTATCTTAGAGCTGAAAAACACCGTCTACAGAAGATTAGCGCCCAATTTCTTCTTTCTTCAATTTTATGCAGGACTTCAGATAAAGTACTGGTATTCAGCTGTTTCCGCTTAGACTGATGATGATAATTCTTCATTTTAAGGAAACATGGTCAACGCAAATGGTTTTTTTTTTCTAGTAAATATTTGTTTTAAGAATTTTATTACTAAGCACTATGTATAACAGGAAAATATAGAAAAATACTTGTGCATGTTGTTTTGACGTCATCATCTAGAATTTTAGAATCTTGATGATTTTTTTTCTACATTTAGCCATATACGTATATTTAGTACTTTATCTATATTTTAATTCGTGAAAAGGCGTGGCTAAATAATAACAACCGCACGGGTCGATCTTCAAGGTTTGGCCGCGCTTGCCAAGGTGGGTCTGTGGATGGGTGACCATACATACCGAGTTTCCTCCGTGCCTCGGAAACATATTAAGCCGTTGGTCCCGGTACCTGATGTTATGTCACCTCTTAGGTAACTATTATTTCATACTATTAAACGTTTAATCGAAATGAATTTAAATAATTTTAAACCTATCATACATATTGCGTCCATTACCAGCAAATTACTCATAGACAATCAATGTTATTTTCCCAGCATCAAGTGCCCACAACATCGACCATTCACTTACTTAATTGTCATGTTTATACCATAAAAACCATGGTCGACTCGGCTTTATTTAACTACACATTACATAACAAGTACATGCCTTCATATGGTTAAAAATAACTGTAAGTAAGCGTAAAGGTGCAAACCCACCGCGGTGTACGCTGTGCACGGGCACGCGGCGCATTTTAACTGCGTGGATTCATTTGTTTGACAACGTTGTCTACGTTTTCACTGCAGTACACACTACACACCCACAACTAACGGTATCGAAAGATATATTTGGGCAAAACCTGCCGACATTATTTGTTCAAAGGGCACAAATAATAATTGAAAGGGGTGTCAACTATGAGCTTGGTCATGTTTAAGTATTAATGTTTTAACTATAGCTATTATAATTTATATTTTTTTTTTTAACGTAATTTTACTGTTTATATTGTTTTATTATATGACTTGGTCTGTAATGTGGCTATAATTTGGTGGTAAATAAATAAATAACAATGTACAACTGTAGCGTGCGTGGCCCACCGCGGCATAGTGTGTATTGCATGCACAGCGTGCAGCGTTGAGCTATGTGAGCGCCTTGTTCGAGCATGCCACGCATGTACTAATGACGTTATTTGCCATAGCGGGTCCGTGGTTTGCAGTGGACACTCATCATCTGCCTAGCCTTTTCCCAACTATGTTGGGGTCGGCTTCCAGTCTAACCGGATGCAGCTGAATACCAGTATTTTACATGGAGGACTGCCTATCTGACCTCCACAACCCAGTCAGTACTGGGTAATACGATACTCCTTGGTAAGACTGGTTGTCAGACTTTTTGGGCCACTGACTACCTATAACGGCTGTCAAAGATCTATAAATGACACCCGGGACCAACGGCTTAACGTGCTTTCCGAGGCACGGAGGAAACTCGGTATGTAATGGGTGGTCACCCATCCACAGACCAACCTAGGCAAGCGCGGCTTAACCTAAAGATCGATCCGAGCGGCTGTTATTACTTAGCCACGAGCTCCAGCTCTTTGCTCTTTGCAGTGGACACTATCACATACATTTTCTTGCAAAATGAAGCTTAATACACGTGCGTAGCCTATCCGTGCGCCGCGGTGGGTTTGGGCCTTTACTCTGTAAAGATCACTTGGAACTTGCTCAAGTGAGCACACACATTTCGAAAGCGAACTCATTTGTTATTACTACTAGCTAGCTGTTGCCCGCGAGCTTTGTCAGCGTGAATTTATTATAAAAATATTACTTCCCTATTTAAATCGGATTTTGTTTACAATTTCAATTTGTTTTTGCACGGAACCCTAATTCTTTTTTCTAAAATAAAAGTAGCCTTTGTTAGACCTTATAACATCTATCTGCCAGTAACAGCAGTTTCGGAGATTAGACGGATGAAACAGACAGGCAGACAAATATAACTGGCGAAATTTGGGTGCACTATTAGTTATACCTCTGCCTAACCTTTCGGGGATTACAGGCGTGATGTAATGTTATGTATTTTTATTATTGTTTGTTGTTCTTTATGTACTTCATTTTGTTTCATTGTTTTGTCCTGTGCGAGGGTAAAAAAATCTTTTGATTTCTTTCTTTGTTAAGAGACTAGCTGTTGACCGCGACCTTCGTCCGCGTAAAATTTCATAGTCTATAACCTTCCTCCATAAATAGGCTATCCAACACTAAAATAATTTTTCAAATCGAACCAGTATTTCCTGAGATTAGCGTGTTCAACCAAAATAACAAACTCTTCAGCTTTATAATATTAAGTATGGATTGTGGGTTGGTTCATTATGACAGAACTACGTCCAATTGTATGTCGATCATTTTTCAACTTTGTTGCTTAGAGCATAAGGCTGAAAAGTGGTGGACCCTCAGTGAGCTTGGTAGAACCTACAGTCAGTGCCCAGGTCCGGTTAAGCAGAAAATTAGCTGTACCACTATTTCTCTATTGCTACTATGTATTTATATATCACTGTTACTAGCTGTGCCGTACTTTACGACCTATTCTCATACCTACCCAAAATACATAAAAAAAATCATAAAAATCAGACGAGCCGTTTCGGAAGAGTGCGACCACAAATACCGTGACACGATATTTTATACAACCCATGTTACGGCTAAAGATGGGTGTGAACATAAACTTAAGATTAGCCGGCTAAACTTAACATATCCTAACCTAAGTTTAGCCGGCTAATCTTAAGTTAATGTTCACATCCATCTTTAGCCGTAACATATATATTTAAGAAGATTACGTGTGTAAGATCATGTAAGTCGACGGTCATTAACAATAAGAGTGTCAGTGGCTGATAAACGAGCTCCAATTATACTTAATAGTATTGTACGTATAGTTGTGGTATAGTATATGTAGATAATCCATTCGTCATGCGCATACTCGTAGATATGAGATCGCAAACCTTTTAAAACGAAAAAAAAAATGCAAGAAATATCATCAATGAAATTTTCCCAATTATGTTGGAACCGGCATCCAGTCTAACGTGGCTGACTGCTTTTCTTCATCTTCCCTCCATTGTCCCATATTACTTGGGGTCGGTGCAACACGTTTTTTTCTTCCATTCTCCTCTGTCAACCGTCACGCTATCATTTAATCCTTTTTCTTTCATATCATTCCTCACACAATCCATCCATCGTTTCCTTGGTCTTCCTCTCCGTCTCCATCCATCAACATTTTATATTCATCACTCTTTTAGTCACATGCCATTCGTCCCTCCTCATCACATGTCTATACCAAGACAGTCGATTCCCTTTTAGCTTTTCTGTAACTGGCGCAACTTTTAAACGTCCTCTAATATACTCGTTCGTTACCTTATCCATTCTTGCTTATATAGGTATTTGTTTTATTTTTATTTGCTTGTGCAAAGCCTCGTGTATGACCTCTACCCTGGCATGTGCAAAGAGGTCTGTCAGACTCCTACTGACTAAATCCAGACGGTGTTCCTCGGCTACCTTTGGCCGGTGTGCTGGAGTTTTTGCGTAGTTCTGTTCCTTCTAGGTATTTGCTCCCGACCTATACGGCTCAGTTACTTTCTGAAGCACCCAAGCCGTATTTCCAGCCACTCCTTCATCACGGGTCTCACCGCGTCCCTAACCTAGGTTCATGTCATCAGGAGTGATGATGAACCCACACTATTTGCTATCAATAAAAATTTATCAGTTCTCGATCCATGACCAACCGGTTTACAGAATAGTTTCCTTTAAAAAATGAAGGTCGATTAAAATCTCGACGTAGGTATGTACAAGTAAATTGTTATTTCATTGACTTTAGTTTTTGGCGGCAATCTGTTGATAACACTTCCGTGATATTGTAATAAACAAAATCACTTGCACCCGTATCTATAAATAACTCAAAGTGATTACTTGAGTAAAAGTAATAACTTGAGATACGGATTTTATTCTGTGATTTAGTAATTGCTTGAAATTAGAACTGTCAAAAGGTAGAATTCTTAGCTTTGCTTTCTTTGACGGTTCTTACTTCGTTGTTCGTAATTCTTGTATATTGCATAAAAATGGTTGCATAATTAATTACTTAAAGTCAAAATTAACATGACTATAGATAAAGTGTTAGACTATAGATAAAGTGTTAGGCATTGGCATCAAAATCTCGATAAAAAAGCAAATCAACAAGTATGTATTGATTTCTGATAAAAAAAGAATTCAAGTTTGTTTTGTTTTGCGTCTTACAAAAAAAGGTTTAAAAATATATCAAAGGTCAATAAGACAAGAAGTCTATTAAAAACATAAGGTTAGAAAAAAAATACGAACTAAATAATAAAAAGTAAACAGGCTGTGAAAATAATATAATGGTACCTAATATACAGACTGCTTGATATAACCATAGCGTTCTACAGGATATTCGATATGGACCAGAGTCATCATCTGCCTAGCCTTTTCCCAACTATGTTGGGGTCGGCTTCCAGTCTAACCAGATGCAGCTGAATACCAGTATATGCTGCATATATATTTATATATGATATGCATATATATAGGGTCTAACTATTTATACACGAAATATTTTCAGGGATTCATCTAACGGCTATAACAAAGCCATTTCAAGGGTTTTTTTTTTATTTGAGTATATTTTTTTTACCAAAAATAAATAATTTAAAATAATTTGACCCACAAAATAAACACTGGCTCCTTATTTTTAAGCATCCATTACGCTAGTTTACAACGTCGTACTTACCTACTGTCATTGTTAGAATATGGGAGTAAAGGTTTTATGCAAAAGGTCTCAAAAAATTTTAGAATTATAATTATTTCGTAAAAAAAAAAACACTCGAAATTTTTTTTTTTTTGCTCTGGCGACTTTACGACTTATATAAGTTACTCTTAAAATATTTCGTGTATGAAAAGATAGACCTTATATATGTTATGGACCAGAGTAAAAGTGTTCAATATACATCAGAGTTATAGCAATAATTATACAGGGTGTATGATTAAGCAACTTTATTTTGCAATGGGCGTATACAGGGGGCCAGTAATTTTGTAATATAAATCCTTATGCACATTTTATGTTAATTTTATGCGTTTTTTCACACATATTCAAACAGTGGAAACATAGTACACAGTAATTTACATAAAACATGTTTTCTAGATTACGTAGGTATAATTGGTAGAATAATAAAGAAATAATTATTAAATTATGCAGACTCACTGAAATTACACTTAACTACTCAATAATTATAAAAAAAATATGTGAATTGCACTGTAATAAAAATAGAAAAAAAAATACATTCATTAATGTACCTAATGTCTGTCGTGTACATGGACCATTTTGCAGGTATGGTCGATCGTTTTATAGGTTAGTTTTGAATTAATGCTTAATAGTTTTCGTCTTTTTTTTCTCCGACGAGTTTTTAGCTTTTTTACCATTTCAAATAAAAGCATTCATACTCTTATTACGATAATACAAATACTATTATTAATATTATTCTGCTGATAGTAGTTTTAGTTGGAGTTTTGTTGTTTTATTCTATTTCGTTTATTCAGTTTGATAAAATAGAAAGTATGTTTCAAAATATTTTAATATAAAACAATTAAGAATAGTAGCCCACCGGTATTAGGAATAAGGTCCAAGCTACGGGCGGTTAGGGCTCGGCTATTTTATTATTATTAATAAAATAATAATAAAATAAAGAAGGAATAATAAAAATACTATTTTTATATTTTTAATTTAAAAAAAATGTAATTTATATGTATAAAGAATGAACAAAGGAAATATTAATAATATGATATATTATTACAGTAGTAAAAATACTAAGATAACACGCTACTAAATATCTCGATAGTAGGTAGGTATATTAATTCCAATAACGCTAAGTCTTAGCGTTATTTCTTAGCGGCTTAGAAATTCCTTTGCGTGCTAAAAGAACATAAAACGAGTAAATATACCTACAATTTCTATAACAGCGTGTCTGAGTGTGTTACCGTTTTACAAGTAACAGTTTAGTAAAACAAGATCACTTGTTCAACACAATCTTAAAAGAATACTGCATACCTAAGTATTTTTCTCAATAAAATCATTGCTACAGAAAAATCACTCTTAAAATAAAAACAATAAAAGTTAGTGTAACTTACCGGTTCGTAGTCGTGAGTTTATAGTCCAGTTATTTCACTTTGAATATTTAATTTGTTACACAGACGTGCGCGCGCGTTCGATGCGCAAGAGTCACTGGTTGGCGGAGCATCTTCTTAGTTGTACACGTTTTGGGGATCCTAGCGTTGTGAATTAAAACTGCTGGAGATTGTAGATGGGCGGTAAAGGTTTAGAATATTATTTCTACACGTGATTATTTTTTTGTTTTGCTGATTTTTTTTTCATTTTTTCTGAAGTTTTTTTCCATAATTCCCACTGTGAACTAAGAACGCACATTTTCCCACTTTTAAGGTATTTGTATCCATAGGTCTTTGAGAATATTTCTAGCTACATTTTTTCACCTGTGAAACGAACTAAGCTAAGAAATGGTGGCTGTTATAGCTTATTTTTAACCGACTTACAAAAAGAGGAGGTTATCAAGTTGACTGAATTTTTTTCAAAATAAACTGTGTGATAGTGGTGCTAATATTATCCTTTTTCTCAGATAATGAGCAACGTATGCCTATACAACATTAATTTATATTATTATTATTTTTTAGTATATGCGAAATCTGAATATAGTTTGTTCAGAATAAGTAACAGAATCGATTTCAATCACTTTTAAACCATGTTATATTTTTTCCCAAAAATATTAAAAAAAATTAAAAGTTAAACACTGAGCTAATTTAAGTTCCTATCGCAATAATTTAGAATAATAAATAATAATAATTTACCTACTGCCAAATTATATTATTATTTCCTTTATTCATTCTTTCTCTTATCTCATACATTTTTAAATATTTTTACAAAGAAAAGTAAACAAAACATTTAAAAATATAAAAAATAGATGGCCCATCGGCATCAGGAACAAGGTCCAGGTTGCCGGTGGTCAGGGCTCCAGAGAGAGGAACCGCCTCACTATGCGTGCCGTGTCCAGGAGTACTGCTTTCTGAATCAAGCTCTTGACCCAGCCGCGCAATGAGAGCCTCCTAAGGTGTTGGTCGAGGCTCTCTGCTATTAGTCCATTAACCGTAACGACTATCGGTACAATGATTGCAGAGTCCACGTCCCACATGTCGACAACCTCGTGTGCTAAATCAAGATACTTGATTTTTTTATCATTCTCAGCTTTCACGAGATTCTCGTCATGAGGGACAGTGATATCAACAATCATTGCACGGCGCTCTCGGCGATCTATCACCACAATATCAGGTTTATTTGCTAAAATAGTCCTGTCTGTGATGATAGATCGATCCCAATACAATGTGGCATGACCATTCTCGAGAACTGGGTCGGGCACATACTTGTAGTATGGTACTTCAGAACTCACAAGGTTGTATTGCAAGGCAAGTTACTGGTGAATAATCTTAGCTACTAGGTTGTGTCTGTGCAAGTACTCACCGTTAGCAAGACGAGAACAACCAGAAACAATATGTCGGATGGATTCACCGGGACGGTGGCATGCCCGACAGATGTCAACCGTACCGTCCTTGATAATATATTTCCGATAGTTGTTCGTCATGATAACTTCATCCATAATCGCACAGACGAAACCTTCAGTTTCCCCAAAGAGGTCACCGAATCGTAGTCAGGATACGGATGCCAAAAAGTCTACATCAGGCCCATGTAAGGCCCGGAAAAAGCGTCCGTGTAACTCCTTGCTCTGCCATACCTCCCTACGGTTATTAGTATCCAATACCACAGGTTTGCGCCAGTTCTGGTTAGCCAAGGAGAGCGGGGTGAAGCTCTTGTCCACTGAGACCACATCTCGGTGCATCCCCACGTCGGTTTCGAGAAAGTATTCCCTGAGACTGCATACCTCGCGGTTGTGCAAGGTCTTAGCATTTAAGAATCCACGACCTCCGCACTTCCGCGGGATATACAGTCTCATCACCGATGACCTTGGGTGATGCATCCGATTTGCGGTCAGTAGTGTGCGGACCTTCCTATCCAGGGCGTCAAGTTCCGTCTGAGTCCATTTGAGTATGCCGTAAGAATACATCAATACCGGCATGACCCAACCATTAAAGGCGCGCACCTTGTTTCCGCCTGATAAAAGACTGTTTAACACTTTATTCAGGCGGCCAAAGAAGCGCTCCTTTAATGATTGTTTCATGTCGGCAGCATTGATGCCTAATGCTTCCGACATACCCAAATACTTGTAGGTCTCGGTTGATGAGAGGGATCTAAGGAATATGAACAGAGATCTAAGGAATGAGTTCCCACGGATTCCATAATCTCCCCTCGCTTTACATGCATGACTGCACATTTGTCCAAGCCTAATTCCATCCTGATGGCGCTACTAAAAGTTTCAGTCACTTTTAGTAGCTCCATCAGTTGCAAATTGCTGGGAGCAAATATTTTCAAATCATCCATGTAAAGGAGGTGAGATATAACCTGACCACCTCTCCTCAACCGGTAGCCTAGACCAGAATCCTCCAGCAGTGTGCTCAGAGGATTCAAGGCCAAGCAAAACCAAAGCGGACTCAAACTGTCACCCTGAAATATTCCTCGCTCAATCCTGATCGGTTCATCGTTCCCAAGAACCTGCCGACATCCTGGATAAAGAAGGATCGTCCTCCACTGCCCCATACACGACATCAAGAAGGTGCGAAGAGTTGCATCTATTTTGTACAATTCCAGCACCCTCATGAGCCATGTATGTGGCACCGAGTCATAGGCCTTCTTATAATCTATCCAACACGTCGACAGATCCCTCCGGGATCGACGAACCTGTTGGCTTATGGCCATGTCGATAAGGAGCAGCTCCTTAGTACCGCGGGACCCATTCTTACATCCATTCTGAGAGACAGACATAATTGAATTGCTATCTATATGACGAACAATTTTTGCTCTCAGAATGGATGTTAGAACTTTATAGACCGTCGGTAAACACGTAATTGGTCTATAGTTTTTAGGTTCCACAGTACTACCCGATTTGTAGAGCAGGTGGGTAACTCCTGTTGTAAAGAATGGTGGTAGCGACCCAGTCTCTAAGGATGACTGGAATTGTGAGGCTAAGCAAGCGTGTGACCTTTGTAGCCATTTAATCCAAAAATTGTGCAGTCCGTCCGGCCCTGGAGATTTCCAGTTAGGTAACGGACGGACTGCACAGGCCACGTCCAGTGGACTAATAGAAATGGCCTCCATTTCCGGAATTGAGTCACACGCTCGCTCAACAACACGCATCCAATCACCCTCAGTGTGGCCGACGGGCACCGACCAAATACTTCGCCAAAAAGCATTCATGGCGTCGTTATCCGGCAGATGCGTGTCAGTCACTCCTTGAATGGTAACGGGCCGCTCCCATGTTCTGTACACCCACCTTTCGTCACTCTGGAACATGCGGTTCTGAGTGTATCGATCCACTCTTCGCCTATACCGACGGATACGGTTAGCCCATGCATAAACTTTCTGCTTCAGGAAGTCGATGCGCTCTGTGACTCGTGACATGTATTCTCGGGGACTGATATCAGTTCCCGAGAATGCCCGCCTCACAAAGCGCATCACCCTTGGGCGTGTATTCCCCTCCCTGAAGCAGATGAGCTTCCCGATAAGTGCCCTGGCCTCATTAATACGACGCTCAATCCTGCATTGCCAGGCTGGTACGGCAGATTTTGGTCGGGTAGGACTGTCAGTGTTTGGAAATTTGACATTGGCTACACGACATGCCGCAACAGCCGTGCAATACAAGATTGAGTGTGTATCACAAAGGTTTGTGCTGCTTTCAATAAAATTTGGTAACAGCGCATCCAGGGCACACACCAGTGCTCTATTCTTTTTATTCATGGGCAAACGTGGTAATCGTGGTCTAAGATCAGGTGACATGAACCGATACTCACGAATCGCACCCTCCAGAGCGCTCCTTAATTCCACATTGCACAGGTTATCTGCAGATATAGTCCTGTCATCCTCTTCCTCAGCATGATGATTTGCCCGCAGTGGTAGTACAGCAGGCACATGTGTAACGTTCTGGGATGGGAGAGGGTTGCTGGCTGGGCTAATCTGCATTTCCGAGCGCAGCCGATCAAGTGTAGCATCATCCAACCTATGATTATTTAGAATGACGCGCACCTGATCCGACAATCGTTGAGCAGAGACATTGACGGCAGGTTCAAGAGCCTGAAACAGAGAGAGCATCCGACATCGGTACGCAGTAAGGTTAATTCCTCCCTCTGTAGCCCCATAATATGCGCGCATCACATTTTCGTTCATGGACTGCGTCCATCGAATGCGCGACACATTTCCACCGGCAGCGGGGACCCTGTTCGTGGCCTGTTGGCCTCGAAGTCCCAAGCCCGCTGGTGGCCGTCCTCTTCCTCGTCGTCGTGGTGGCGGTGGTGTCGACGGCGGGGAGAAAAACTCGTCACTCGAGCTCGACGCAACTGCAGCGACCGGCGACGCAGCGCTCACCGATGTGGCGCGTCCCGGCGAATGCGAGGCGGAGCTGAGTGATGAGCCCGGAGATGGCGGGTGTGTCTCGTGTAATTTGGCCCGGCGTCTGGTCAGCATTTTTGAAGACGTACGTCATACATACACGTTTTCAAATATTTATATGATTTTAGGCTCCAGTTTTTTGATGTATCTGTTTTCTTTTTTTTTTCTTATCATAATTATATTATATTATTATCCTTTATTTATTTTTATACAAATCTTCTACATTTTTAAATATTTCATAAACTAAAAACAATAAAAAAAACATTTAAAAATATAAAAAATTGTAGCCAAGAGCTAGTCTAGTCTCTGGAGCCCTAACCACCGGTAGCTTGGACCCTGCTCCCGATACCGGCGGACCACTATTTTTTATATTTTTAAATGTTTTTTTTTTATATTGTTTTATATTAGAATATTTAAAAATGTATTTAATATGTATAAAAATAAATAAAGGAAATAATAATATAATTCTTGTCTTTACAATAGTTACCTAAAAACAGTCAATACATACCTTTTTAACAAAGTAAATAATAGAACATTGGAAAAATACAATAAAACCAGAAAGTGAAAAATTTTAAAAACCCTTCAACTACAATGACATTATGTCAACGTCAATAGAAAATCAAAAATACAAAAAACAGAGAAGAAAGCATGATGTGATAACATGATTACGAGAGCTGCCTACCGACGCGCACGCCTTACAACCCCGGACTCGTCGCTCAGCTCCGCCTCGCCACCGCCGGACCCTGGATCCCCTGTGTCACCGGCAGCGGCAGTTGCGTCGAGCTCGAGCGACGAATATTTCTCTCCGCCGACGTCGCCAACACCTGTACGTCGGCAGGGGAGAGGCCGGCCACCGAAGAGCTTGGGACTTAGGGGCCATCCGGCCCCGAGCCGGGTCCCCGCTGCCGGTGGTTGTGTGCAGCGCATGAGATGGACTCAAACAATAAACGAGAACGTCATGCGCGCATACTACGGGTCTACAGAGGGGGGAACTAACCTCACTGCGTACCGTGTTAGGATGCTGTCTCTATTCCAGGTACTTGAACCAATCGTCAACGTCTCGGCCCAACGACTGTCGGATCAGGTGCGGGTCATCCAACGCAATCACATGTTGGACGATGCCGCACTTGATAGGCTGCGCTCAGAGGTACTGAGCAACCGTATCGTCTTAGCTCCGGCACAAACCGCGGTGTAACGGTCAGCTATTGACGCAACCCCGCCGCGGTCCAACCCAGCTGTTGTAGAGGAAGATGATAGGGTTGCCATGGTAAGTAGCCAGTGCAACGACCGATTGAGGAGCGCTCTGGAAGATGCGCTTCGCGAATATCGATCTACTCCTACCAAACTTAGACCCCGATTACCACGGTTACCCATGCATAATAAAAATAGGGCGCTGGTGTGTGCCTTGGACTCGCAACTCAAGAATATTTTCGAGAGTAGCGAGAACCTCGTTGATACACACTCGATCCTGTACTGTGGGGCTGTTGCGGCATGTCGTTTAGCTAATGTCAAATTCCCAAATTATGACGTAGCTATTCGACCAAAACCAGCCGTACCAACCTGGCAGCGCAGGATCGAGTGCCGCATCGACGAGGCCAGGGTACTCATCGGCAAACTACACTGCTTCAGGGAAGGCAATACACGACCACGTGTGATGCGCTTTGTGAGGCGGGCATTCTCGGGGACTGGAATCAGTCCTCAAGAATACATGTCCCGTGTCACAGAGCGCATCGACTTCCTGAAGCAGAAAGATTATGCATGGGCGAACCGTATTCGGCGGTATAAGCGGCGGGTTGATCGGTACTCGCAGAATCGCATATTCCAGAACGATGAGAGGTGGGTATACAGAGCTTGGGAGCGAACCGAGCAAAATATGACAGACGTGTGCCGCCCGGATGATGCTGCCACGAGTTCTTTCTGGCGTAGCATCTGGTCGGTGCCCGTCTGTCATACTGAGGCTGACTGGATGCGTGATGTCGAGCGAGCGTGTGAACCTATCCCAGAAATGGAGCCAATTTTAATAACACCTATAGATATAGCCAGAGCAGTTCGTCCGTTACCGAATTGGAAATCCCCGGGACCGGACGGACTGCACAACTTCTGGCTCAAATGGCTTAGTAGTTCACACACTTGCCTGGCATCCCAATTCCAGTCATCCTTAGAGTCTGGGTCCCTACCGCAGTTTTTAACAACAGGCGTTACCCACCTGCTCCATAAGTCAGGTAGTCCCGCGGAACCCAAAAATTATAGACCGATCACGTGTTTGTCGACGGTCTATAAACTTCTTACATCCATTTTGAGAGTGAAAATTAATACACACATTGACAAAAACTTCATTATGTCTGCCTCTCAAAATGGATGTAGGAATGGGTCCCGCGGTACGAAGGAGCTACTCCTCATCGACATGGCCATTAGCCAACAGGTTCGTCGATCCCGCAAGGATCTGTCGACATGTTGGATAGATTATAAGAAGGCCTACGACTCGGTGTCACATACATGGCTCATGAGGGTACTGGAGTTGTACAAGATAAATGCAACTCTACGTGCCTTCCTTGAGTCATGTATGGGGCAATGGAAGACGGTCCTTCGATATCCAGGATGTCGACAAATCCAGGGGAATGATGAACTTGTATGGATTAAACGGGGAATATTCCAGGGCGACAGTCTGAGCCCACTTTGGTTCTGTCTAGCCCTGAATCCTCTGAGCACATTGCTGGAGGATTCAGGTCTAGGCTACCGGTTGAGGAGAGGTGGTCAGGTCATATCTCACCTTCTTTACATGGATGATCTGAAACTCTTTGCCCCCAACAAATTGCGACTGATGGAGCTACTGAAAGTAACTGAAACTTTCAGTAACGCCATTAGGATGGAATTTGGTGTGGACAAATGTGCAGTCATGTATGTAAAGCGAGGGGAGATTATGGAATCCGAGGGAATTCAGCTCTCGGATTCCATACACCTGAGATCCCTCTCCTCATCCGAAAGCTATAAGTATTTGGGTATGTTGGAATCGTTAGGCATTAACGTAACTGACATGAAGCAATCGTTGAGGGAGCGCTTCTTTGGACGCCTGAACAAGGTATTAAATAGCCTTCTTTCAGGCGGGAACAAGGTGCGCGCCTTCAACGGTTGGGTCATGCCGGTTTTAATGTACTCTTTCGGCGTACTCAAATGGACTCAGACCGAACTCGATGCCCTGGATAGAAGAGTTCGTACACTGTTAACCGCAAACCGGATGCATCACCCACGATCATCGGTAATGAGGCTGTACATCCCGCGGAAGTGCGGGGGTCGAGGTTTTTTAAACGCGAAGACCCTTCACAACCGCGAGATATGCAGTCTCAGAGAATATTTTTTAAAAACCGAGGTGGGTATGCACCGAGATGTGGTCGCAGTGGACAAGGGACTCACCCCGCTGTCCATGGCTAAAGAGAACTGGCGCAAACCTGTAGTACTTACTACCGATGACCGCAAGGAAGTATGGCAAGGCAAGGAGCTTCACGGACGCTTCTACCGGGCTCTTCATGGGCCCGATGTAGATTTTCTAGCGTCCGTGTCCTGGTTACGTTTCGGCGACCTCTTTGGGGAAACTGAAGGTTTTGTCTGTGCGATTATGGACGAAGTTATGTTGACGAACAACTACCGGAAATATATTATGAAGGACGGGACGGTTGACGTGTGTCGGGCATGTCACCGTCCGGGTGAGTCCATCAGACATATTATTTCTGGTTGTTCTCGTCTGGCTAACGGCGAGTACTTGCACAGGCACAACCAAGTAGCCAGGATTATTCACCAACAACTTGCCTTGAAATATAAACTTGTGGAATCTGAGGTACCGTACTACAAGTATGTGCCCGACCCAGTTCTCGAGAAAGACCATGTCACGTTGTACTGGGATCGGTCTATCATTACTGACAGGACTATTGTCGCCAATAAACCTGACATAGTAGTGATAGACCGATTAGCGCGCCGTGTAATGATAGTCGATGTTACCATTCCGCATGACGAGAACCTCGTGAAAGCTGAGAAAGAGAAACAAATTAAATATCTCGACTTAGCACACGAGGTTGTCGACATGTGGAATGTGAACTCGGCTATCATTGTGCCGATCGTCGTGACGGCCAATGGCCTTATAGCCAAGAGCCTCGACGACCATCTTTCGAGGCTCTCGTTAGGTGGTTGGATCAAGGGCCTGATTCAGAAGCCAGTACTCCTCGATACGGCTCGCATTGTGAGGAGGTTCCTGTCTCTGGAGCCCTAACCACCGGTAGCTTGGACCCTGCTCCCGATACCGGCGGACCACTATTTTTTATATTTTTAAATGTTTTTTTATATTGTTTTATATTAGAATATTTAAAAATGTATTTAATATGTATAAAAATAAATAAAGGAAATAATAATATTATTATTTCCTTTATTCATTTCTATACATATAATTTACATTTTTAAATATTTCTATACAAAGTAATATAAAAAAACATTTAAAAATATAAAAAATAGTAGCCCACTGGTATCGGGAACAGGGTCCGAAATACCGGTGGTCAGGGCTCTTGAGAGAGGAACCTCCTAACAATACGCGCCGTGTCCAGAAGTACTGCTTTCTGAATCAAGCCCTTGATCCAGCTGCCAAGCGAGAGCCTCCTCAGATGTTTGTCGAGGCTATTGGCTATTAAGCCATTGGCCGACACGACTATCGGCACAATGACTGCTGTACTCACGTCCCACATGTCGACAACCTCGCGAGCCAGATCTAGATATTTGAATTGTTTATCTTTCTCTGCTTTCACGAGGTTCTCGTCATGCGGAACCGTTATATCAACAATCATTGCGCGACGCTCCAATCGATCTATCACCACAATGTCAGGTTTATTGGCAACAATAGTCCTGTCAGTGATGATAGATCGATCCCAATACAACGTGATATTACCATTATCGAGAACTGGGTCGGGCGCATAATTATAGTATGGTACTTCTGATTCCACAAGGTTGTACTTCAAAGCAAGTTGCTGGTGGATAATCCTGGCAACGAGGTTGTGTCTATGCAAGTACTCTCCGTTAGCCAGACGAGAACACCCAGAAATAATGTGTCGGATCGATTCTCCCGGACGGTGGCATGCCCGACATATGTCAACCGTGCCATCCTTCACAATGTATTTCCGGTAGTTATTCGTCATCATAACTTCGTCTATTATTGCACAGACAAAACCTTCGGTTTCCCCGAATAGGTCACCGAAACGCAGCCAAGATACGGACGCTAAGAAGTCTACATCGGGTCCATGTAGGGCCCGGTAAAAGCGTCCGTGAAGCTCCTTGCCCTGCCATACCTCCTTGCGATCATTAGTGTCTAATACTCTAGGTTTGCGCCAGTTCTCGTTAGCCAGAGAGAGCGGGGTGAGGCCCTTGTCCACTGAGACCACATCTCGGTGCATCCCCTCGTCGACTTCTAGGAAGTATTATTATTATTATTATTATCTATGAGCTCAAGACGACGCTGGATGCGCGCGCTGCGTGGTGACCACGATCTTATGCGGACAACCAGGTAACAGAATAAGCTTATAACTTTGTGATTTTTCATGATACAGTTTTGAAATTTTGTACATAGATTCTTTACATAAGAATACTAGACACGTGTTTCAGGTTTCGCATATACTAAAACTAATGTTGTATATTTGCTGGACTATAACGCAATTCGTTTCAGTGAATGAACTCAAGACCTTGTGTAACCTCAGTCTCCTTTTAGTAGGTAACACTCGAGAGCAAATAAACATTCATATCTCAGAAACTAGTTTTCTAGGTTATTCAAATAAAATGATTTTTGTTTAATGTGTAGGTAGAGGAGCTCGTGGCTAATAATAACAGCCGCTCGGGTCGATCTTTAGGTTAAGCCGTGCTTGCCTAGGTTGGTGACCGCCCATTACACACCGAGTTTCCTCCGTGCCTCGGAAAGCACGTTAAGCCGTTGGTCCCGGCTGTCATTTGTAGATCTTTGACAGCCGTTAGGTAGTCAGTGGCCCAAACAACCAGTCTTACCAAGGGGTTTCGTATTACCCAGAGTACTAACTGGGCTGTGGAGGTCAGCTATGCAGTCACTCCATGTAAAAGCCGAATGATCTTTAGGTCCCGTGATTGATAAATAAATAAGTTAGTCATCATCTGCCTAGCCTTTTCCCAACTATATTGGGGTCGGCTTCCAGTCTAACCGGATGCAGCTGAATACCAGTATTTTACATGGAGCGACTGCCTATCTGACCTCCACAACCCAGTCAGTACTGGGTAATACGATACCCCTTGGTAAGACTGGTTGTCAGACTTTTTTGGCCACTGACTGCCTGACGACTGTCAAAGATCTACAAATGACAGCCGGGACCAACGGCTTAATTTGCTTTCCGAGGCACGGAGGAAACTCGGTATGTAATGGGCGGTCACCCATCCACAGACCAACCTAGGCAAGCACGGCTTAACCTAAAGATCGACCCGAGCGGCTGTTATTATTCAGCCACGAGCTCCTCAATGGACAGCGGATGATACCGCTATATCTCTTTTGACACTAGTTATTACCGTCATTGACCCCGTAGATTGAAGTCCGCAATATACAGGGGCTGCAGTCTCGACATACATAGCGACAAAAATCGGTCGTTAAGTCATAACGATGTCAAATTTCTTTAATAGATTTTCAACTTTATTTCGAAACCTTAAGGTTGAAAATCTATTAAAGAAATTTGACATCGTTATGACTTAACGACCGATTTTTGTCGCTATCTATGTCGAGACTGCAGCCCCTGGGTTGAAAGGCACCGACGCACAAAAGGTTATCACATAGTCAATACATCATTCTAAGCCCACATCGATAGGGCTTGGGAGATTTTTGTATGAAGCCTGGCCGGCCTAACTTGCGCCATTTTAATTTTTTATCAAAGTTGCGGCCACGCTTAAAACCTATATTAATTGAGAGCTGGTAGAACCCAGTTTTTTTTTTTAATACTAATTAGCCTTGCGTTTGGCCGCAACTCGCCTGATGTGAAGAGAAATATTCCTCCATACTTCTCTATTATTCGTCATCTCAGCAGTCACCTCCTTTCTAATCATACCATCCATCGTTTCTTTGGTCTTCCTCTACTCTTCCAACCATCCACATCGACATTCGTACTCAAATTTTTATCACTTCATTTTCCTCATTCATACGCATCTCATGTCCATACCATAATAACCGATTACCACCCAACTTTTCAGTCACCGGGTGGGAACATTATAGGCTGATTATGCAAGCTACGGAACCACCATACTTATAATCTCGCTCAAAGCTCTTTACCTGCACTTCAAGTGAACGCTTGCGCAAGTTTTGGTCATCATTGCCTTTTTCGTTTTTTCTTCGCGTGTAGTTTTTGCGCTGAGTGGCAAATCTTGCAATGAGCGGACTTGTCGAGTAGGTATTACGAGTTATTTTGGGCTTGTGTTCATTTGTTTTTGTATTGTTTTAACGTGGTTTTATCAGATAGTATCTGTAGTACATCCACCAACATATCGTCAGTTATGAGGGGGCGAGACTATGGGCTATGGCCATCAACCGGGCACAAATCCAGACTCCATGGTTGCTACTGCGAAATTTCTGATAGAAAAAACACAATAACTCTTTGCCCGACCTCATGCTCAGCCTGCAGTAGCGCTGGCGAATTTTTGTATTGTTTAAACCGGAATATTGCTTTCTTGATGAGAGATTAAATTCAGTGTTGAAACCCTTTGTTATTTAATTATGAAAAGAATGTTTTCTACACTAATATAATTAAGTTTGCAACTTTGGATTTAAGTGGTAGAGGTTTTCGTCGGAACTTCTGATCCAATTCCGTAAATTCTTTCACTTTAAATTATCGATTGGTTCCCGATCATAACGCAAGCGTACATGTGGACAAATGCTAGATTAGAATCATTCCAAAGTTAGTATGTAGATCTATAAATAGAGAGCTCGTTTCCCAGCAGTGGGAACGTAAAAGTAGAGTAATTATTCTTATGGTATAAATGAAGATAACATTGCAGTAATTATAATAAGTTACTTGATAGCTAGCCGTGTGGGAATAATTAGCTATGAACCATGAACTCAGAGTTAAGAATGACTGCATTATTGATGTTGCCAATTGCCATAAAATAGGTAAATTCTGCTAACAAACAATAAGGGTCAGTGGGCCGTCTTAAGCCCGCGGATTACTTTGAAAAAGATGTAGTTACTTTGTAAAGACAGATTGGTATGTTTATGTTTTTTTGTAGTGTCCGGCCGAAGCCTCGGCCACCATCGGCCAATGCTTCGGCTTCGGTAAAATGATGCGACGTTTTGGCCGAAGGCAAAGGATTTTATCAAGCGGCAAAATTGAACGAACTGTTAGGTATTCGCGACGGAAAAGGCGACGCGCGGGGGCATTTTGAGTGTGTGTTTATTTTGTGAGTAGTGTGTTTTTGTGTGTGTGTGTGTGTGTTGTATTATTTTTGACAAATTACACGATAATTTTAAACATCTCGTTAAGTAGTTTATATAAAATCAACATTAGCTGTTAATTAAAAAAAATAAAAAAAATCATAATAATATTATTCGGGAAAATAAGACGTATAAAAATACCTACACTGATTTTAAACTTATTTTTGAGAAGGAAATCTTGATGTTTTGTCAAACATGAGCGAAGCAGGGGCAGGTCACTAGTATTAACATAAAATAAAACTTCAAAATTAAACATCTACAATTTAATTTTGTATCTTACTGAATACAAATTTTGTGGATTCTTAGATCTAAGTTGTAACTACATACTTATAACGCCTAGGTCTTGCGACATAGGCAGACCCGGCGTTAGGTAAATATAAGATAAGTATATAATATAACATTATATAAATACTACAGTACGGGCTAGAGATTTAGACGATTTTAGACAAGCTTAGTCAAGGAAAATAATAAAGGTAACGATTTTTGAACTAAAATTATTCAAATACGGAAATAAAATCATCTGGAATAGTAATTATCAATTTTTATGTTGATTATTTTATTAGTTTTACAAAAGTTGCAAGAAAAAAAAAATTTAAGTCGCTCTGGATTTCTTTTCTTAAAAAGTAATAATTAAAAATTCAAATCCATTCTTAGTAATGTACTAAACGTGTCTAGATGTCTTTAAATGTAACTAAAATTACTAGGTACTTAAATTTATCCATCTACTTAAAATGAGATTTTCTAATTCATTAAAAAAAAAACATGCGATTTTGAAAAAAAATAATACGCATCTTTTATTATTACAATAGTAAAATTATTTAAGCTTATAATATAATTCTAAAGTGCTATCATAAAAGGGCTTGATATCCTTTTTAACAAATGAAAAAACGACAAAATTTACAAATAATAAATTCCTTATTTAAAAAAATAAAATAATCTTATTTCGTATTAAATAAAGATATAATTACTTTTTCTTGATACATTTATTTTGGAGAAAGTAAAGAGAGAAAAGCCATGTCTTTTAATTGTTTTAAATATTTTCTGAGAAAAAACAAAGCTGCCAACAAAAAGTTTCTATTGCCTAAATAAAACCTTTTATTTGAAAACATTCTGAAAAATAGCAACTAAATTGGAGAAATAAATAATTTGTGATGTTTTAATTAGTAATATGGCAAGAAAAAATACTAGCCTAGATTATTTTTAAGCCTATTTTGTAAAGCTACTTTCATCTTAACCTTTCTGTACCATCCACCCTTAAACAGAGTAATTTTTTAGGCATAACTCGTAAAGGATTAAAATTGAATATAATTCAGCATGAAAATCTTTTTATTTAGTATTTTGGAGGTTTATTAAGAAATTTTGTGGCTGAATATGACGATAAGCTTATAAAACTATATTTTCTATCATTTTTAAATAATAAAAATATGTTACGAAATTATAAGATTTATTTTTAAAATATAATAATTTGTGTGATGTATTTTTTTTGTTACTTAAAATTTTAGAAATACAAGAAATAATTCTTTATTTGTTTAGTCATTAGAGAATCTCTTTTAGTATTAGTCAAATCGTAAGTATAGCCATATACTTGGTTTTGATTTTGAATACAAACAGACATGACTACCGAGAAACTTGTAAATAAAAAATAATAGAAAAAAAATACTAACATTTAAATACACATAATATCAATTTTACACTGAGAGCTTGAAGGTTTTTAAAGCCATACAATGACACTGAGATTCTGGGAAAACAACAATTTTAAATAAAATGAGTGTTTTATTTTTAAAATAACAAGGCTTCAAGGAAATTATAATATTATTATTTACTACCGTGAAGTTTTGTATTATTACCGTTTTTCTTGCTCTAAACTTAGTTGCTCATGGAAAACGGCGCCATATTGTGATGTAATCAGTTTTTAAAGTTTTTAAAGATTATACAATACAAATACTTATATACTAATTAAGTACTGGCTTGGAATGTATAGATACTATATCTACGTATAATTGGAATTATTTCCATAATTTGTTTAGAAAATACACTAATTAAGAAGTAGTCACTGGAAAAACGACTCTTCGTAGAAAGAAAAAGAGATTATATAAGTTAGAACACCTAATTCTACAATACCTAATGAGACATCACTGCTCTCAAAACGGTGGTAACCAAAGATTTAAAGACATTGTGACCTCCACCAACTTGCATTGGGCCCGCGTGGTGGATTACAGCTTAGAGCCGATTCAGCGCTTCACACCAGGCGAGTTGTGGCCAAATGCAAGCCTAATTGGTTATAAAAAAAAATACTTCCTTTTTTAAAGAAGAAGTCTGTGTTCCAACAGTGAGAAAGTTATAGATTGATTTTACTGTAATACCTAATCTATTCTTAATTAGTGTTTTTTCTAACAAATTATTTCGATAATAAGTATTAATAATAGCAAATCCTTCTGATATGATATAATTATGGCTCATCCATGGTTCAAAAATATAAAATAATTTCATTATCTGAGTATTACACTTACATAATTTCAAACAATACAACTTATAACTATTCAAAAAATAATAATTAAAAACTAAAAATAAAGCTGCAAAAATACTTAAAATAATAGTAAAATAAATTCTTTATTATAATAAAAAAAAATCCTATTATGTACTAAAAATAATAATAGTAGCTACCACCATTTCTAGTTTAAATTGTATAAAAATATTATTTAAATAATAATAAAAAAAACAATCCAATTCCTTTAAAAATAATTTCTAAATTGTAACTCATTTTTACTAAGTCCCCGTAGGGGTAGATCGTTATCCAAGTTGTAAAATACCTTTAAAAAGTATTTTCTTATATCAAAATAAATAATTTAAAACCTTTTTAAATTAATGTCATTATTTCATGATGGCGTTGCCATGTTTTTTATAGTGCCTTCTATTTGTGTTCGAGCCAAAATTAGCTTAACTTTTTTGTTTTTAGCTTTACTCATTAAAAAGTAAAATAGTACCAAAAATAATAAGGATTTTGTAAAATATTGTGACCGATCTAAGTAAGCACCAGAAATGCCATATCAGTATTATTATTTAATAAAAGTAAATATAAAAATTAGTACGATATTTTGCATTACAACGTATTGTACACATGAAAAGACATGTTTGTAGCCGTCTTGGCTGTTTTACGAATTAATAGCTCCGAATCAGTGTACGGGCTATAAGACATGGGTTCTATTGTTATATTAGGACGGATAATAGTTACATAATTGCACTTATGGAATGTGTAATATAATAATAGACTTTTTCACTATTCATATTATACTAATAGTACTAAAATACTTAATAATACATATAATAATTGTGTTATTATTTGACTTTATTGATAAATGCTAATTTTTTTTCAATTCAGTAAAATTTAATCTAAAAAAATAATATACACTCAAATAATTAACTTTCACAGGTTTAGTTTCATTCACTGGTAGAAGCTACAATGGGTTTTATTGAAATAATCTAATTAAAATATAATATATTAAAGAGCTAACAAAATAATACCAAAAATCTTTTTTTTTTTATGGCAATTGTCAACTTTGCCCATCTTCGTCATGGGCAAAGTTAACATGTCTAAACATTTATCAATAAAGTCATACAGGGTGTCTGTGTATACTGTCTTCATACAATTACGTAGTCTGTGACATATTAGTTGTGACAATCTCTATGGATGCGTATGTTGAACTCTATGAACGGTATCTTGTGTTCGTGGATTGGGTAGCACAAGTCCTGAAACAGAAATACTGGAGTTAATCAAATGTCCTTCATTTGCCTGTACAGTTCCTGGAGTCGTGAGTCTCATAATTTAACACTGTAACATCATAACATTGTTGTAACTAACCGAATAACTATAACAGATCAACAAAAGAAATCTGTTATTTTGTCGATTCTTCCGTCGACAAAACCCGTTTCTACGGTGGTCATATATGCTACGCGTGCTGGTATCTATAGTCAAGATAAATTAATTACTTGGGTTGAAGTATTACAGCAACCATTTGTATGCATTAGACAAGAATTTGAACGAAATAAGAACCGTCAAAGAAAGCAAAGCTAAGAATTTTTCTTTTCTCACAGTTGTAACTTCAAGCAATAACTAAATTACTGAATAAAATCATCATAAATTATTACTTTTACTCAAGTAATCGCTTTGACTCGTTTGTAGATACGGCTGTAAATATTGTAAAAGAGTGACTATGGTGTTTTTGTCAATTCTTTGACATAGGAAACGACTATCTGAATGTTGCATCTATCTTTTGATTTTTGTGTCTTCATAATGTTATCCAAACTATAATATGTATGTGTTACGGCTAACAGCCGAAGTGCGCCTTCACCTAGTTTTAGCCGGGTACAACTAGGTGCTTCGATTAGAACATGCAACCAATTTAGATGTAGTGCTCGCCGGACGCTGCCGCGGCATCGCTCGCTCGGCTCGCGCGCGTTTGGTCACAGTTCTAACCTAACCTAATCCATTCGGTCGGTGTGTCCTAGCAATAAAAAGGATACACAACTGTTACCGACCGCTCCTAGGTATAGACTAGAACTAGGTGTAACCTTACTTCGGCTTTTAGCCGTAACAAATATGTATATTAAAACACTCTGTAGTTAGAGATAGTGCGATTTTTCAAGTTGGCGCATTACTGTAATTTATTCATCACCACTGCTCTCAAAATGTGGTGAAAGAAAACATCGTGAGGAAACCAGCAAGTCGTAGAACCAAATATGCGAACACATGTGATATCTACCAATCCGCACTGGTCCCGCCCGGCCCACTCCTTCTCATAGAGAGGAGGCCTGTGTCCCAGCAGTGGGAACATCAAACGCTGATTCTGTTATGCTATGATTGTGGGAACACAAACAAACCTTGTTAGGAAACATCTTCATCGGGAAGCTAGCTCTGACCCTGAGCATCCGGTCGACATTGCACTCCAGCGCCATCTTGATACTCCAGGTATTGTCAGCTAAAGCTGGCTTAGGAGGCTCCTTGGTGGAGAGGCAGGATTTGGACGAGTCGTAGCTGCATTGAAGGTCGCAGAGACGGAACTCTTTGATTTTTAGAGACCTGTACCAGTAAAGAAGTATAAATAAGAATATTTACTTGTATGTGTACCTTAGCTCGTGGCTAAATAATAACAACCACATGGGTCTATCTTAAAGGTTAAGCAGCGTTTGCCAGGGTCGGCCAGTGGATGGGTGACCATCCATTACATACCGAGTTTGCTCCGTACCTCGGAAGGAACGTTTAGCCGTTGGTCCCGGTGTCCCCAGTCGACTAGTCTGACAAAAAGCACGCGTGGCATGACCACTGTAGAAATGGGTTTTGTCGAAGGAAGAATTGAAAAAGTGATAGATTTCTTTTGTTGATCTGTCATTTTGTCGATTCTTTCGTCGACAAAACCCTTTTAGTTCTACGGTAGTCATGCTACACGTGCAGTTTTCTCAACGGGTATCGCAATACCCAGTACTAGTTGTGTGTAGAGGTTAGGTAGATCCTCGCTCCATGTAAGACACTGGCATTCAGCTGCATACGGTTAGACTGGAAGGCGACCCCAACATATTTGAGAAAAGGCTAGGCAGATGATGATGTATGTACACTTACCTGAACGTCAAATCAACGTGCTTATGACTGAGGCAATGTGACAGCGGCACTGAGTAGGAAAAGTTGTGTATGCTTTCGGCGCAGACATGCTCGGTGAACAGGGACGAGTTGATGATGGACTTGCTTGAAATACCCACGCGGATTGTGTCGCATTCTGAAATTAAGAAGATAAAGCGGTTACATAAACAGCTGGTGGGTGAAGCGAGGCGGGGGAAACTATATAAACTAAGCAAAGCTTTGGCGAGTTAAACTATGTGGGACACTGAAAACTACGGACGGACGGGCGAGCGAGGGGGCGAGCGGGCGTGTTTGTATTGCTGAAGTAGCTTAGCTCTGTAGTTCGCGGTGTAAACCAAAGTATGAAAAGAGGTGGAACAATGCTCGCCCAGTTCGCTCGCTGGCGGTGTGGCCAGCGCTTTAAGGTATTATGCTTATTTATTAAATTGTGTGTTTGCGCTCTTACAGCAGTTCTCTGTCTGAATACAATAAGAAATGGCGTTTCCTCTGGATCCTACATAACACATTCATCCCAAGTCAAGAAGTGAGAATTAAACAAAGTCAATCAGACAGAACAAAAACAACCTTTCATCCTGTACCGTAAGTATATCTCTGATCTAATCAACATCATCACCATATCAGCCCGGAAGCACCCACTATTGGGTATAGGCCTCCACTTTCATATGCCATAGATCTCGGTCAAAGATTACCATTAAAGATCAGAATTATTCATATGTAGTTCCGGTGTGTAGTAATAGTCCAGTTTTTTGTATAGGCTAGGTAAGGTGGTGGAGGTAACCGAGAATCCCTTATCAAAACGGGCAAATACGTCAGTCTTACCGACCATTCAAATTCAAATGTTTTACAGGGTGGAATACATCGACGCTATCGACGAAATAGTTACCATGAATTTAGCACATGACTCTAGAACCACCAGCGTCAAAACTTTCGTCAGTAATACTTACACGGTCAAAATGTACGGAAAAGTTAATTTTGTTTTGAAGAACCGACGAGTTATTTTCTTTCTTCATCGTGTGGTTAGTCCCTAACCTGGTGTCAGAGTTTTTATGCCGCCCATGGGCCTCTGACTTGGCTTAACATGCCGTCAAGAAATATCTCTCAAGCATGCTGGTTTCCTCACGATGTTTTCCCTCACCGGAGCAAGTGATGATTATACAATACGCACATGAATCCGAAAAATCAGAGGTGCGTGTCTTGGGTTCGAACTCGAGACCTATGACTTGGCAGTCCGACGGTCAGACGGATAGACGGTAGACGAATTATTTTGACGCTGGCTGATCTAAACCATGTGCCGAATTCATGGTACCCGTAAAATCAGACCATAAAAACGAATGCTTAAAACAGATTTGAAATAAATCAGTCGTAACTATGCCAAATTGTTTCGAAAAATAGAGGACATATTGAAGTGGGTTGGTACATTTTGGCAGAACTAAGCTCTAGTTTAAGTAATAATAGCACTTTAAACTTACCATGAGCTCCGCCACTCTCATGCGAGTCACCCAAAATATGCATCTCCTCGGAACTACTCTTCAATTCTTCTCTAGTATCCCTTTTATTTCTTAAATCTCTTTTCATCCTGCTACCATTATCTGTCCCATTTTGTTTAGCACCGTCCAAGTAAATGCTATTGGCTATAATTTCTTCGTGAGTTTTGAAAGAATCGTTTTCATTTCTGAATGATTCTGATTCGGTTTTCAGTGAATCTGTGTTGTTTTTTTCTGCGATTACGGGGATGTTCGGTAGCTTTTCTCTTGGAAGTGGTTCTAAGGGTCTGATGGAAGTGTCGTTCAGTTCCTTATCCGGTTTGGACCTTTCTAAAGGCTCTTGGTTGTCGTAAGTTTGGGGTGGGTCGAGACCGCATGGGGACTGGAAATTATGAAACACATGTAATATTAGGTTTGTGTTGTGAGACATTTGTGGTAGAGAGTTTTTATTGTGAAATTTTCGGGTAAAATTATTCACTTTTAAATTTTTTGTTAAAGACAATCAGACATTTCGTCGTTCAAGTTCTAAAACCACGTAAGTCATTTTTTGGCGGTTTTGACATTTTGATGCCGTTTGCAGCCAATCAGACACAAGCAACGTCTCTATCTAATTTGAAGTGAACACGAATAAGCATAATTTTTCAGTTTTTTAATCTCTTGTAAAGTGACTTACGTGGTGAACTTCAGCGACGATTCTAACAATTTTTTTTTTTTAATTTAATTTAAAGTATTTTTACCCGACTATAGGAAAGGTGTATTATGAAATTTAATGGTCAAAAGAAATGATATCAAACACTGAGGTATATTAATTATTATTTTATTTTAGCACCGAAAGAAAGAAAGAAAGAAAGAAAGAAAGAAAAAATATTTATTTGTCGCAGGGACATGACATGCATCATACAAAATTACTAAAAATAAACAATAAACATCGGACACCGGACACCGGACTTAAAGTAAGCAAGTACGATTATGAAGGACTTCTGAATTCTGACCCTGCATTTTCTCATCGACATAAAAGACGTCGATGCCTTGAAAATTGTTGTCCTGAAGATTATCGTGATATCTTACCAAAATTGATCTGATCCATGCAGTAATCCTTATAATATCCTTTTGAAGCAGCGTGTAAATAATTTCAAAAAATCATTACGATATCAAAATAGTTATAACAGTTTTTGCATAATTATTTTACCTCCGACTTGGCGATACTGTTAAATCACAGTGAACCTTATTCTTATTACAATAAGGATACTGTTTGATTGCTGCCAGTGACCAGTCTGTTAAAATTACGGTGATCTTTATTCTTGTTACAATAAGGTAGGAACAGGTAAAATATCAGTGAAAAGACTCTACTATCTTCCGTGATTATTCATTATTTTGAGCCCCCGATATTTCGCCGCTGTTGCCAGCCCCATGATCGCGGGACAGAAAGACAAAGAAAGAGGGTAGATAGATTTGTCTGCTCTTAACAATTTATTTTCCATCCACCCGCATTCTCCAGTCAACCCGCGATCCTGGCGCTTGCAACAGCGCCGAAATATCAGGAGCTCAAAATAATTAACAATCACGGAAGATATCCCGTAAGTGACAGTATAAGTTTAGTTGTAAACCGTAAAAGCTTAAAACAGTGTTTGACTATAGTGTTGACTTAAAACAAAACACTGTATGTTCTTCTTTCTTTTTTTTGTAATGTCATTCTCTAAACATCACGTTCGAAAATCGAACGGTGTCTCGTTGTGAATCCGCGATTATTTACTTTAAAAACAAATGAGTTCGCTTTCGAATTGTGTGCGCTCACTTGAGTGAGGTGAACTTTACAGAATAGCACTAGTGTCTGTGTAGATAGTTTTCTTACCTGACATTCCGGATCTAGTTCGTTATTGGTGTTGGCTGCGAAAGAGCATCCACCACCAATGACGTCTGCAGTCCTTGATAGAGATATAGGACGCTCGGTTTGAAGAGATTGTAATGTAGGTACTGTGTCTGCAAAAAGAAGAATATCTATGTCAATTGTAGTGGATTATATTTTTTGTACTTACGTTCTGCCTCGTGGGTCGAGTGGACGCAAGTGCGACTGCTAAGCATGACGTTCTGGGTTCGACTCGCGGGTCGGGCAAAGTGTTATTGGGTTTTTCAATCAGGAATTTCTCAGTAGCAGCCACATAGTCTGGATTTGTGTCCGGTTGATGGCAATAGACTCGCTCTCATTACATGGAACTTAAAATATAACAGGAGACATGTGAATGTACTATTAGGTATCTGCCTAAGCTTTCGGGGATTACAGGCGTGATGTTATGTTATATTATTTACGTAACTACCTAAGTCGTTTGAATTAATTCTAGTATGTATGTTGTGATGGACCTGCGCTTAAGACCTCGCCGTACGACATAATGAGTTTAATACGAATAATTGACAATGTGACTTTTTCTATTCATATGTAAAAAAAGGAAAAGCCTATGATACTAGGCCGTGTAGAAGGTAAACGCGTTCAACGCAAAAAGCACCGGCAAGACGGTCAGACGTGATCAAGAAGGCTGTTGGAGGCAGTCTGCACCGTGCGGTTCACACTGCAGGAGATCGCATGGCTTGGATACGTGTCATGTGTGGTCGCGAGGGAACAACAAAGAAGAAGTAGTACTTTCTGAGTTTGTTCTGGACATCGGTGAAGGAAAATATCGTGAAGGAACCGGAACTATCTTGTCTTACATCTTTTGTGTAGTACCTGAGTACCTGAGTAACAACTTATTGTCGGGCCTACGCTGTCCCCCCATACTTAAGTACAAATGCTGTAACCATGATAATACTGTAATACCAAATGATTGTAAAGAGTAACCATGGATTTTCTTGCCGGTTCTTCTCCATAGGAAACGACCAACCCGAACCGTGCACCTTTTTGTCGACGTTTTATAAGTGCCCATCTAGGCCTACGTGAAATAAAATATTTTGATTTTGGACTTCGTGAAATTGCCCATCCTCATCAGATGCTTTTGAGCAAGAATACTGATCAATGCTCATGCTGTTCCTGAATGAGAAGAGGGCTTTGGCTTGAAGTGGGACATTATTTGTTTCTCCCTCTTCCCCTAGTTACCTTGCTCCCCACTTTCAATACATCTGTGCCAATCATAATAGGAGTCTGCGCTCATCGCATAACCGAATTCTTCAATGTCCCTCTCACCGCACTGACTTCATTCACCGATCATTCTTCGTTCAGTCTATTTCTCTGTGGAATGCGCTTCCCCAGGAAATCAGGACGGCAACCAATCGTTTATCGTTTAAAATTAAAGCTCGCGAGTACATTCAGAAAAAGCTGGCAGTTTCGTCACAACGTTAATGTTTTCTTCATTGTTTGTCTTTTTATTTTAGTTTATCTGTGTAAATTTCTATTTACATATATATATATATATTGATATATATTTATAGTATTTTGATATATTGTTATAGTATTTTATATATCCATGTAGTTTATCTTTGTAGTAAATAATTTTTTTGCAGATAGATACACCTACCACTGTTTGTCTCTGCATCACCCAAAGGTTGACTGGTAGAAAATGCCTATGGCATTAAGTCCGCCTCTGAATTTTGTGCTTGAAGTGTTAAATAAATAAATAAATAAATAAATATTGGTATAGTATTGTGTAGTGGGTACTTACTAATAAGAATACTTCCGTAATTTTTCGTAGGATGAGCAGAAGTGGGTACCGTATGAGGAGATTCCGTTGGCGCGGTCGTTATGTATTCTTGAGTCGTTTTGTGAGGTCCTTTCTCTGAAGGAATATTAAAAAGGTGTTTTTATCAATCTGTGTGGTTGAGTAGTGCTGCTTACATTCAGTTTGGGGTATGAATCTGGGACATTTGCGCGAAAGACATATGCGCGAAGGACACTTACGCGAACCCACTTGCGCAAAAAGACATATGCGCGCATGGACTTTTGGGCGATTATACTTTTCCGCGAATGGACTTTTGCGCCCATAGACACTTACGCGCATAGACACTTGCGCGAATGGACACTTGCGCGAATGGACTTTTGCGAGAAAGGAGACTTCCGCGACTGGCTACGGTTAATCTGTAGAGTAAACATAACATCATATTATTTCTTACTTTCAATGAGATAGAGAGAGAGAAGATCCCGATTTAGAAGAACCTCAGTGTTATGTTTACTCTACGGCTAACCTAACCTAACCATTCGCGCATAAGTCCTTTCACGCATGTGTCTTTGTGCGTAAATGTCCGTTCGCCCATAGGTCTATGCGCGCAAGTGTCTATGCGCCCAAAAGTCCATTCGCGCAAAAGTCTAATCGCCCAAAAGTCCATGCGCGCGTATGTGGATTCGCGCAAGTGTCCTTCGCGCAAATGTCTTTCGCGCAAGTATCCTGCTCAGTTTGGTTGATGGATAACCATTATTTAAGCAGAATCGAGTTTTAGAGAGGTGGTAAGGTAATTTATTAGTTAGTAAGTTCGCCCGCGTGGAGTTCGGTAATTGTCCCACGGAAACATATTACCGGGATAAAAAGTATCCTATGTGTTAGTTAAGGTTATAAACTAACTGTGTGCCAAATTCCATCCAAATCCAGTCAGTAGTTTTTGCGTGAAAGAGTAACAATCATCCACACATCCTCACAAACTTTCATTGCATTTTTAATTTTAGTAGTAGGAAAAGATACTGCAACAAGTTCTTAAGCAGAGTACTTTCCAGTGGCGAAGGGCCAAAATTGAGTCAGGTAAATAGTCTAACTTACCTTTTGCAGTTTTCTTTGATGCCGTGTGTTGTGATGATTTTATATTCTGAAACAAAAGATTACAGTTTTAATTTCCAATCTAATTGATCCTTAGAAGTCAAATTAAACGATTATACCATCATTACTCACTAAGGTAATATTTCCTTTCGAATTAACACTACCGATGATGTCATTACTGCCCAATCACCCTTGTTCGTAATATTTCCTTTTAGCAATATTTTCACATCATGATAAAACTGTCCGCTGGGGCAACATTGCCTGTGAGGCGAACATTGCACGCTCATCATTTTCTTGCCCTTATCCCAATACATTTGTGGTTAGCATAGCATGTCTTCTTCTTCCATACTTCTCTATTACTCGTTATCTCATAAGACACCTCCTTTCTTGCTATATCGTCCTTTACACAGTCCATCTATCGTTTCTTTGGTCTTCCTCTACTCTTATCCACATTCATACTCAAAACTTTCCTCACGACAATTTCCTCATTCCTCCGCATCACTTGCCCATACCACGACAACCGATTACCACACAACATAGCCCGCTCTGTTAACATAAGTTGTTGTTGCAACATTGGCCGTTATTGCAACACTGGCCGTTATTGCAACATTGGCCGTTATTGCAACACTGGCCGTTATTGCTACATTGGCCGTTATTGCAACGATGGCCGTTTTTGCAACATTGGCCGTTATTGCTAAATTGGCCATTTTTGCAACACTGGCCGTTATTCCAACATTGGCCGTTATTCCAACATTGGCCGTTATTGCAACATTGGCTGTTATTGCAACATTGGCCGTTATTGCAACATTGGCCGTTATTGCAACATTGACCGTTATTGCAGCATTGGCCGTTATTGCAACATTGGCCGTTATTGCAACATTGACCGTTATTGCAACATTGGCCGTTATTGCAACATTGGCCGTTATTGCAACATTGGCCGTTATTGCAACATTGGCCGTTATTGCTACATTGGCCGTTATTGCTACATTGGCCGTTATTCCAACATTGGCCGTTATTGCTACATTGGCCGTTATTGCAACGATGGCCGTTTTTGCAACTTTGGCCGTTATTGCAACATTGGCCGTTATTGCAACATTGGCCGTTATTGCAACATTAGCCGTTATTGCAACATTGTTCGTTATTGCAACATTGTTCGTTGTGCCAACTGATACTATGGCAATATTCCCCACCGTGTCTTATAGTAACATACCTGTATTTGGTTGGGGTCCGGGTGCGTGCGGTGCGCAGGCGGCTCGTTGTTCAACTTGCCGTAGTGCGGGTAGTGAAGCTTGTCGTGAACGCGGATCTCCTTCATCGATATCAACTCTTGGTGCTCGCGGAAGTATAGAGCTGACATTACGACGAGGCTGTAGTAAGGAAAAGAAATAATTCAAAATTTTGCAAGTTTGCCTAACGGACATAGTGTCATCGTTGGGCCAAGTTATACTGTCTTTGCTAATAGGGACGGAATATTTTTGGGTTTTAATAAAAAAATCTGCAATCACGAAATTTTCAAGTGATATAATAAAAACGTTGATAGTTTTCGTCTATCTACCACATTTATGAGGACGGATTTTTATTAAGATTACGCCTGTACTCGCAAATGGATAGGAAGGAAGAGATGCCTACCTTGGAATGAGCTGCAACTCAGAATTTCTTTACGGGAAAGTCCAATATAACTTTGCCAGATGCAGGGATCAACCCACGGATTTGGAATAATAATTAAAAATAAATACTCCGATATGCACTTACCAAACAGCCATAATAAAAATCAATATCGTAATAACAATTTGCAGAAACTTATTCGAAATCAATTCACTGCTGGTATCCCCATACTCTTTCCGACAGCAAATACCATACTTAGAGTTGCCATACGAAAAATTATCGTCACTCTTCAACCATAGACAAGTATCCTTTTTCTTCGTCATCGTACTCTCGTAGCTTTCGTCCGGGTATTTTTCGATAGGCTCTGCGTAAGTTGGATTCTCAACATTTTCCGCCTTTTCGAGTTTACTTGAGTGGTATCTAACACATGTTTTGTTATAATTGTAGTATTTCCCATACTTGGAGTAGTTCCCGTGGCAATTTTTGCACTGCTTTCTGGTATATTTCGGGGAGTTATGGCTTAGCTTATGGCAACATTCGTGCTTTCTGATGTTGCGTGCTATGTCTCTGATTTGGTCTATGGATATGTTGCCGTCACTGTAGAGAGATTTTGATGAGTTTGATATTCCTGAGTAGCGGGAATCTGGAACGGAACAGATAAATACATATTAGAAGAGAATGACAATCTTGGTGTAAGCGTTTGATATTGGGTGTACTTACAACCCAGTTTAGTTGAATAGGAATAGCGTGAACGAAATGCTTCGGAAGAAGCCTCGCTTCTATCGAGAATCTCAGTCAGAAATAGACTAGTTCCACTACAACCAGTTCTCCACCATCTGCATCTATTCCCAACTGCCCATTTTGGGTGATTTTCTACTAAGGCGGAGACTGCAGTAATGCGACAGACGAGATGTGAGTAATTATAGCTCTAAGTAGTCTCTCTGCTCATCTCCACGTTAGTATAAACGAATCATCATCGTTTTCAGTTCATCTAGCTCTGCTTACGTGATGTCTACTCATTGGCTGGTAGGGTCAGGTACTTAGTTATTTCATCTATACTTGGTTTGTAAGTTTAGTTGTTGTTGGAGGTAATCTTCAGAACTACTGATTGGGTTCCGAAAATTCTTTCACTAATGGGAAGTGTAATTATCCCCGAGTATCATAGGCTATATTTAAATAGTTCCCAGTGATAATTTTCGACTATAATGCGAGTGAAGTCACGGAAAGAAGCTAGTTTTCTATGAATCCACATCTTTCACTTCTTCACCTACCATTACTAACACTGGACCGTGAGCTATCCCTCCGCTGCAGCACGCTGATCTTGCACAGTTTCTTGTTGATCCTCTCGAGCTGGTCGATCCTGGACTCCAGGTTGCCGGTCACTTTGCACAGCTCTTTGACGGCACCTAGGTTTTCCATGAAGATTCGGTCCTGGGAAAAAATGTGAAATTAGTAAATGTCGCAAAAGGCAAAGTCTGCGATATATTGATTCGCCGAAGATCGTAGTTATTCACTATTTTATTGCTTAATGAAACTGTTTTAACTTTCAAAGACTTTATGCCACGTGGTCCCTCCAGGATAGCCAAAGTTGAACATCTTGAAGGCTTAATAAATTTATAAGACTTTTTACTTGACTGTGGTCTGTCTTTATAGTTTTTACATCCTATTCATAATTATACAAGAACTGACATTTTTTTTGTCTGTCGTGTTTTATTTATCTTAAGTACTGCTACTGTCCACAGCATCTATAAAATACACAGATGTGTTCCATGGTTTGTTCGGATGGGTTTATCAGTATGATTTTTATAGCTCACCGTCTTCTAAACAATATTGCCTTCATTTTTGCTAGAAAGCCCTCACCTTATTAACCACCAGAAACTTGTGTATAGTGTCTCCATTGGGCAGCGTGACGTCTCCAGCCTCCTTCACGGCCTCCGGTATCACGCGGCGTACTTCCTGCGCGATCACGCCAGTGTCCAGCTGAGGCGTGGCGCGGGATGGGTCGTAGCCCAGTAGGCCGGAATGCTCCGCGAATGATGGGTCGTAGTTGAACCTGGTGGGAGAGAAAGACCATTATAATAATATTGGGAAGCCCCTTGTTACGAGTAAATGGGACTTAAACATAACTGGCTAAAAGTTTGAGTATTATTTGGTACCTACACATATGCCTTTGGGATTTTGGAGATAATATATTTATGATAATCTTTAACGTAAAACAATTTTCTAATTAAAAATAAATAAAAAAATAAACTACGACTGTTCAAATAATGTTTATTTATTTACGTACACACAAACACATACAGGGTGTAAAAGAAAGGGTATAGTCATATGAAAGGATATGCTGCAGACCATCAAACTGAACAACTTTCTCCATGGGTCCAATAATGTAAATGCGAAAAATATATCAGCAAGTCCCATACACAATTTCAATACCTACTCGACTCAAATGTATGTAAAACTATTTCATATGACTATACCCTTTCTGTTAAACACAGTATACAAGAAAGAAAATATAGATAAAAGAGCACAAGGTTTCACTTATTTCATAAGAAATTGTTATTACTAATGTTGAGAAAAAAATACCAGTGTGCTCAATATATTGTGACATGAGACAAGCCTTTGGCTAAGTGGACCATAATATTTTGCTAAATAAAATGGACGCTTACGGAATTAGAGGGAACGTCTTGAATTTAATAGAATCTTATTTAAATAACAGGAAACAATAAGCTGAAGTATCAGAAATATTATTATTATAAAAATACAAGTCGGATTGTGGTGTACCCTAGGGTAGCGTTTTAGGGCCTCCTCTATTTATAATCTGTATAAATGATTCCAAAGAAAAGTATAATTTTGTATTGGCTACTAACTTGACAACTCGGATGCTCTGTATATTCTTCAGTTGTTGCTCCGTGTCCAACTCCTGAATATTGTGTTTAGCGCGAGCGTCTGACGGGTGCAGAATGTGACCCATCACTTTGAGATTACCTGGGGAATTAAGCAGTTGTACCTTGTTACTATAATAAGTTTATTTTTAAGTGCAGTCAACAGAATTATATTTACCATACAACTTAGTACCATGGTAAAAAAACGTGATGTACAGACACCAGCACTTCAAGTTACTACAATCTGTCAAATTTCTTTAAAATATTTCAACTATATCGCTAATGGAATAGGTTCAAATTTGATTGGGAAATTTTGACAGTTTCGGGTAGCTAGATGTGCTGGCGTCTGTACATATGTTGTGAGGATATCCAAAGAAGTAGATATATATAGTTTGTGTAAAAGCTGCAGGTGACTGAATTCACAGCCTGTGCAAACCAGAAATCAACTTTGGATTTCAATACTGCCGATTGAAGCCTCTTTTTAACTAATTCTAGAAATACTCAAAATGGGACCTTACCGTTAACAACGCAGGACTCATCTGGCCTGTCAGTATTGATGCCGACCCTCCCCGTGAAATGGACGCTGTTGTCTGACACTCCTCGCTGCCACCAGCTCTCGGTGCAGTCTGATTCGAACTGACCGGGGTTTGATGCCTGAGGTATGAAATGAAAAATTGAGATTTGAAGATTTGTAAGTTTAAAACCACTAGAAGTCAATGCCTGAGGTATGAAATGAAAAATTGAGATTTGAAGATTTGTAAGTTTAAAAACGCTAGAAGTCAATGTTAAAGTCAATTCCACATCCCGAGAGCAGTCATCGAGTCAGCCAATGGCTCAATTTCCAAGAGCCTCGACCAACACTTGAGGAGGCTCTCGTTAGGCAGCTGGATCAGGGGCCTGATTCAGGAAGCGGTACTTCTTGACACGACGAACATTGTTAGGAAACCTCCTAACAATGTTCGTCGTGTCAAGAAGTTCCGCTTCCTCTCTCTGCAGCACTGACTGCCGATAGCTTGGACCCTGTTCCCGATCCGATGAGATACTATTTTTTTTAAATTTAAAGATAAAATAAGTATGTTAAATTTAATAAAAGAAATCAACAACTAACATGACTTACCCGCACTATTATTCTGTCACTAGCAGAAGCAGCAATGATGAAGTCAGTATGACCCACATGTGCCCTCAGAGCTACGACCAGCTGGAAGTGTCTCTGGTCAGGGTTTGGTCTGCCTTTCTTTCTCATGTTATTGTTTGTGGTTTCAGCGAAGTGGAGACGGCCTACTGTCACTTTAGCTCCTTCGCGGCGGATTTCGACACTGTAGATGATAATTGGAAATTAATGTTTTAGATCTAAATACATATTTTGCAGAGATTAGGCCTCCACCGACCCGGACTGGGCCACGTTGTAGGTCTCCCTCACATAGAGAAAACCTGTCAGTGTCTCAACAGTGGGTAAACTAACTCCGGACAAAAACTGCGGAGACCACCTTCAGAAAAGTGGTGACACAATAAAGTTTAATGAGTCTTAAGGAAATGATTCAACTGGCTTCTTCTTTATCATGAGGGGAGGCCTATACCCAGCAGTGGGTCATTCCGGGCTGATATGATGATGATGATGATTACGTCAGAGATATACTTACGGTACAGGATGAAAGGGTTTCTTTGTTCTGTCTGATTGACTTTGTTCAATTCTCACTTCTTGACTTGGGTCCTCCGCCTGTAACGAACATGCTCGTATGAATCTACAAACACATACTAGACAACAACACTAGAGGTATCGCCACTGCATTGTCAGTACCATCCCAGAGACAAATTTGGAATGTGTAGAACGTCTATGCGTGTCGGTAGACTTAGATGAGATGTGATTGCTCTTCCTCGGACGAGGTACTTCTCAAAAATCAAATTCTTTTTAAATTACAGATGAAATTGTTTTATGTTTACAGAATAATGTTTTGAATATGTAATAATCGTTTTAGCGTCGGTCTCCTTTCCACCTTCTATTATTTTTGGCATTTCACTATTCAGGCAGTACACTATTACGACTTGATAAAATAGATAGAATATATTTTATTGTAGGCCAACATTGTCACGCAACTCTATTACACTATCTCACTCACTCTTTCACTCTCTTTGTCTTTAATACTGGTTTCCTCACCTTAACCCCGTAGAAATGCAAACAGAAATTGCTGATCTTCTTGAACCCCTCGCCGGTCTTCACATAGTGGGGGTCACCTTGCATCTGTATCTGACAGGTCACCTGGAAGTGGTTCTTCTTCTGGCAGACGAAGGCTTCGTCTATTTGCGAGAAGTTGAAGCCTTTGTCGGCGCCCACCACGTAGGAGGGTGGTTGGCTGGAAGAATTTTTGAAAATGGTTAAGTTTATAATCGACCTGTACAAAAAGATGCTTATGGCCACTAAATTGAAGCTTTTGATGGTTCTGGATAAAAAATAGAGCGTTAACAGATCTAGTCACCGTGAAAATAATTTTATCATTATTTAAGTATCCTGTTACAACCTGTCACTTGGTTATCCAAAAACCACGAAACGAGGAAAAAACAGGTTGTCTTCAAGATTTTTTATGCGAGATTCATCTGCTTAATTAAGCAAACCTTAGGCCCTCCTAAGGTTTAATTTAAGGCTCGTCGGGATCTGGATCGAAATCTGCATGTAATAAGAGGCTTGCCGTTTTATTGAGACGGTGCCTGAGATAGTTGTGCGGTGGTGACATATCACAACACCCTTCTCGTACTGCAGAACCACCGCCTTCTTCTTCAGGTTCCGTCTCAGTAAAGAGTAGAGCCTACAGTTTTAAAAATAAATACTCACAGTGGCTTCAAATTGCAATCATACAGCGAATGCCAGACGTTCTGCTGGAAGGAGCCGAACCTGATGCACTGCAGAGGAGCATCGTCGCCCGCCTCTGAGCCGTCCACGGAGGGGGGCGCGGGACGAGGCACGTGGGTTACACTCTCCGGGGATAAGGCCGCTGGGGAGAGAAAAATGATATTATCATATGAGCAAGATACAAAAAAGTGGTTGGTCTTAGTCTTCTAACTCTAGTTAAATAGATTCTTACCAGGCTCACATTTCACTTGAGAGGTATCCTGTGAATGCTTCCTCTTCTTCGTGCTGGGCTCCTGCAGACTGGTGTACACCGGCGCTAGGGTCTCGTGACCCAAAGCCACCAGCTGCGGGTTTATCATCCCCTGTTCCAGCTCGGGCATATCTACCCTCATCTGGCTGTATCTGGGGAGAATGCAGATTGCAGATTTTGGTTGAGTTGAAGTATTTATACTAATGAATGATGCTTTAGTCTAAGATGTTAAATAACGAAGTGCAGTTACTTTTTGAGAAGCAACGTTTGCAAGAGTTAGTGATAACAAAGATTTAGAAAAAGCCACAAAATAGAGTTACTTTATGTCATCATGTTGCTCTGCTTGCCATTATGACTTCTCCTAGAAGTCATAATTGCCGCAGTCACTCATATGGAAAATCGTATTTTATATTCCACCCATTCATTCGCGCGACCTAAGTACGACGAGGGCCTAATACCGAATGATTAAAATCTTTGCGTTTGTATCATCATTCTCTATGAAGACCTAGAAGCATAATTTATTTTTTTGTAAATGTGAGTATCATGTAGACTTCCTATTATGGTTATTAGGGCTTATCCTATTCTTTAAAATTTGATTTGTATTTTCTATTTCTAAATTGTGCTCACATAATAAGCAACAATATTGTACCCAGGACTATGTAATACCCAACTTGATTTGAAAACTTGTCCATGGAGTTTCTTGCCCATTCTTCTCCATGAGACCTACGATTTTGGAATGGGCAACTACAGTCCATTCACAGTTATTTTGCCTGTGGCTGGACGGTAGATAGCTTATTTTTGACTATGCAAAAGTAGCTGTCACGGGTCTATTTGAAAACAATGCTTTGAGTTTGAGTTATTTTTGAATAATATTCCATTAAAAATATAAATTCTATATCTCACCTGTTCTGGTAGACGTCCCCCAACCCTAAATCATGTCTAACAGTCCTGATCCCCAGCTCAACTATATTAGAATCCTGGGGCAGCACCACCACATCATTGAGATTACTCCGCAAAACCTCATGGTCAATATTATCCGTCTTCAACTCCTCGTAAATGTAGTCGCCATTTTGTTGCAAGATTTCGTGGGTAGGTATATGGTCGTGGACTAGCATGTAGTCTGAGGACAGGACTGTTTGGGGCACTGCGATAGCATGGGTTCCTTGAGTCTCTGAGGGACTGTAGGGGTTCTCTGATCCTGAGTCTGGTGGGCTTTCTGGGAGTTGGTGGCCCCTGAAATTAGAAAAAGGTATTTTTAGTTAAAAAAACAAATAAATAATAAATCAGAATTAATTTATTTCTAAATCTTTCAATCCAGGGCTAATGTGGACCACTGGTCGCTGGTTCTGTCCAGGTCGTCTCGCCATCTCCTACAAGGTCTACCGCGTCGCCTTTTGATTTTGTCTGGGATCCACATCGTGGTTATTTTGAAAGTCATGGAGAAAGGTCCAGCAGTGGGATGACACAGGCTGACAGTAACAGTACTTTATTTATGTTGTCATCATGTATTTACAGTTCTTTACCTAATTCGGTAGTTTTGTTATCAGCTGTTGTTATATCTTCTATGGCTCTACGACGATTCCGGTTTTGATTCGCAAAGTAACCTTTGTCTGATTGAAGTGTATATTTTTTTTTACGATGGCAAAAAGTTGTACTGTTCTCTCGACGGTTAAAACCACCAATGTGGTGTGTTTTGGTATCTACTTGTGGTGTCAAGATCACACAAGCACGTGACTCCTAAAAATATCTAACGCCAGAAAAGCTTGCTGCGATGGCAACGATATGCGAATCTCTATAAACTTCACTGAATTTTTCGTGCCCCCTGCAGCACCACAAGTCATCTAACCTACAAATTGCCTACCGCAATTGGAATGAGCCTATCTTACATCATGTTGCTGTTATATTCCTCTATTTTACATACATATATAGGGTCTAACTATTCATACACGAAATATTTTCAGGGAATCATCTAACGGCTATAACAAAGCCATTTCAAGGGTTTTTTTTTTATCTGAGTATATTTTTTTATAAAAAAATCATAATTTAAAATTACTTGACCCACAAAATAAATAATGGCTCCTTATTTTTAAGAATCCATTACGGTAATTTTCTACGTCGTATTTACCTACTGTCATTGTTAGAATATGGGAGTAAAGGTTTTATGCAAAAAGTCTCAAAAATTTTTTGAATTATAATAATTTTGTAAAAAAAAACACTCAGATATTTTTTTTTTTCTTTGCTACGGCGACTTTACGACTTATAGAAGTTACTCTTAAAATATTTCGTGTATGAAAAGATAGACCTTATATACATATAAGCAGTTCTTACCCAGTGCGGCGCGGGTCGATAGTTTGGGGAGCATAGCAGCCCTCGCCGACGGAGCTCATGTACGCCTCTATGTCCAACTCTTCGATGGGGAAACCCGGACCTGTAACAAGACAGATAAAGGTGTTAGTTTGGATGTAAAATGAAATAAGAACCTATCGGATTCGATGTTAAAGAAGGGTTTTAAAAAAATGCGCGTTCAATATACCGGGTGTAAACAGACCCTTCACATATCCGTCAACCAAGCATTCTGTACATCAAACTAAGTAACTTTACGCAAAAATTATTGCTGGAAATCGACTTTTTTTATGGGGTGAAAAATCACGTTTTACGTTAGGACTCGATGGAAAGCACTCATAGCATTGTGCTGATGAATGGATTGAATAGTACGAGGGTCGTGGAGGTGTGTAAAGTAAAAATCTTACATTGAATGACATGAATTAAAAAAAAAAAAATTGTAAAAAAGTTGAAACTTTGACCCCCAATATCTCCGTAACTAGAAGGTTCCCAGGTATGGTCTAGAACAAAAAAATGATCGCAGTGACGAGGAAAACAAGTGGTTTTCGTTTATGTTAAGAGTCTATTTATACCCTTTATGTATGAATTGTTGTATGAACATGGAGGTAGTTCTTCTTCGTAGAGTCGATGGTTCCTATTTTTGTAATCAAATTAGTTTTAACCAGAACTCTGCTACTTCGACGGCGTTGATAGTGGCTTCGGAAATGCCCCTCAAACAGCAGGTGGAGCCGCACATAGGACGCAGCAAGGAAGGGGTACATAAGTATCTCAGCAAATTGATACTCAGAGTAAACGGTTAAAGTGAGGCCCCGAACACGGCCTCGGGCGATGCATATTTACGACACAAGGAACACGCGCGCCCGTCAATTGTTTCCTTTACGTGAGTACCGGCGGCGTTCGGAAAGTGTCGTCGCGCGTCGCGATGACTTGTGGTAAACAAATTCTTTCATTTGTTTTTAGTCGCAACGCTTTTAACAACGCTGTACTTTTCCAGTATAACATGGCCTCGCTTTGTAAAGATTTCCCGTACAATGAGAGATCCGGTTATACTGGATTTGCATAGCTTGATTGGTCGTTGTGCATACCTCGTGGCCAGCAGGTAAGAATTCCATACTATAAGATGGAGCATTACTAACTAGGTTGTGGAGGTCAAACAGGAGTCGCAGTTGCTCCACGAAAAATACTGGTTTTCAGCTGCATCAGGTTAGACTGGAAGCCGACCCCGACATAGTTGGGAGAAGGCAAGACAGATGAAGATGGAGCATTTTTTCTAAGTTCTTAAGAGTTATCTAAAGGGTGTAAATAGACCTTTAATATAAACAAAAGGCACTTGTTCTCCCCGTTTTTGCGATCATTTTTTGTTCTAGACCATACCTGAGAACCTTCTAGTTACGGAGATATTGGGGGTCAAAAATTCAACTTTTTAACAAGTTTTTTTTTTAAATACATGTTTTTAATGTAAGATTTTTACTTTACACACCTACCTCCACGACCCTCGTGCTATTCAATGCATTCATCAGCACAATGCTATGAGTGCTTTCCATCGACTCCTACCGTAAAACGAGATTTATCACCCCAAAAAAAAAAGTAAATTCCCAGCAATAATTTTTGCGTAAAGTTACTTAGTTTGATGTACAGAATGCTTGGTTGACGGATATGTGAAGGGTCTGTTTACACCCGGTATAGCTCGAAATCAAGCTAACCATTAGGATTCTAAAAGATACAGCTGCGTAATCTTTCAGTTACGCAGCTACTATTTAGCTGCATCCGGTAAGACTGGAAGTCAACCCTAACATAGGAAAAGGCAAGGCAGATGAAGATGGGGCATTTTTTTGCAAGTTCTTAATAAGAGTATTGCATAATCAGCCTATAAGGTTCCCACTGCAGGGACACACGGCCTCCTCTCTATGAGAGGGAATGGGCTATAATCCACCACGCGGGCCCAGTGCGGGTTGGTTAATAAGAGTATTAAATAGCACGAAATCAGTCTAACCATTATTTTTCTAAAAGATACAGCTGTGTAACTGAAACACACAGCTTCTAGGCTTGATAATCTAACTCTCAAAACGAAGTTTAGGACAGCTTACTCCAAACCTATGTTTTTAATAGTGGTAGGTACAATTGCAGTTCTGAACCTCGAAAGCGAAGCTGGTAGGAATGGAGTTCTAGTCCGGTACAACACGGCACCCCTGGTAAACTTCAAAATGAAAGAATCCGTCGGAACAATAATTCCTGCAAAACTCATTGCGTGTTTAAGTTCTTTCCTCCATAACATTGATATTTGACGTATTCGATCCATATGCATCGATACATTATCGATTAGTTTGAAGTCAATAACTTTTCATTTTCCGCCAATCACTTTCTCAATTGCAAGTAATTATAAATACAGTACTGTGTGACGCTCGTTGGTCTAGTGATCGCAAGCACTACTACCGAGAATGAGGTCTTTCATTCGATTCCCAGGTCAGGCAAAGTGATTTTTCTATTTGGAATGCTCAGTAGTTGTACGGAGTCTGGATTTGTATTTTGAGTCAGAATTTTTGGGGAGGAGGAACTCGTGGCTAAAGAATAACAGCCGCTCAGCTCGGTTAAGCAGCGCTTGCCTAGGTTGGTCTACAGATGGGTGACCACTCATTACATACCGAGTTTCCTCCGTGCCTCAGAAAACGCGTTAAGCCGTTGGTCCCGGCTGCAGGTCGATCTTCAGGTTAAGCCGAGCTTGCCTAGGTTGGTCTGCGGATGGGTGACCACTCATTACATACCGAATTTCCTCCGTGCCTTGGAAAACACGTTAAGCCGTTGGTCCCGGCTGTCATTTGTAGATCTTTGACAGTCGTTACATTTAGACAGTAGCCCGAAAGTCTGCCAACCAAGGGGTATCGTTTTACCCAGTACTAACTGGGTTGTGGAGGTCAGATAGGCAGTCACTCCATGTAAAATACTGATATTTAGCTGCATCCGGTTAGACTGGAAGCCGACCACAACATAGTTGGGAAAAGGCAGGTAGATGATGAGTCTAGATTTTTGAGCATGTGGCAATAAGTTCGCCACATTCTAGATGTGAGTGTTCTATAGATACACCTCTATCTACCCCTAAAGGGAAACAGGCGTGATGTTATGTTAAGTTATGTAAGGAATATTGTATACTTCACTTACGTAATTGGTAATTTATTTTGCCCATACCCTAGGTTTTAATGACGCATATGAAAAAAACTGCATTTAAAATAGAATTGGCCACAATGTTCAAACGTGATCGAAGCTTAAGAATATTATTTGTCTAGAGTTCTATACTTTCGCCTACAATAGAAGAAAAGGTATCGGAGTGCAATCATGTGTATTTGTAATTATTATTTGGAGATCAAAACTCAACATTTAAAGCTTTGTTGCTTTACTTTAGAGCTTATTATTAAATCGGTCGCAAAAACTGAACGAGACTCCAAATATATACGTTTTTGTCTGACTTATATTTGCCAAATTTTTTGAGCCATTCGAAATTTTTACCGGTCAACACAAAGACATTTAACTGCTCAGTTGCATTTGTAAGTAGTATAACCATAAAGAATTGGTACAAAATTCAATACGATTTTCAACGTGTGTCTAATGACCTGACCACCATAAAAGCAGAACAAATGATTGACAAAATGGCGTGGTGTTAAAAGTTTATAAAAGAAATATCACTTTTTGTTAACATAATTCTTCCTAAAGAAGCAATAAAAGTGGACTTTAAAAAGTTCTTCCTACGTGGAAAATGCACTCAAGAAAAACAATAGAAACACCACATTGCAACGTTTCACTCTATCACAACAAAGTCAGGATCTGAACCTAAAGAAGACAGACCATCGCACTCAAAACACACGCACAGTATTATAATACTATACTATACTTTTTATTCTCTATAGCACAACTTGCGCGGCTTGATAAACAATAGATACTGCCTATCTATGCTTGCGAAATACACGCAATTGTTTACGCATTGGTGCAGTGCTTCCGCACCCTCCCCTATGGAGTGCGCACGCGCATGATACGGACTACAGTGCGCTAAGAGATTGAGATCTTTCTGCCTGTGAACTTAAGCAGTGTGATCAAAGTTTTTTGAGTAAGAGCGTAAAGATAAAGACACCATTCTAATTTTCGCATTTTTTTTTTAAGATCGGCGCAGGATGCGACAGCTGTAGTGTCATGGCCCATGATTTTCCACTGACTGACGAACGGACGGAGTGTGCCTACTCCGGATTGGTAGATGTCACATATCTACATGTCGCATTTAAGGTTCTAGTAACATACCGGTTACATCACGATGGCGTCGGTGACTGAAAAGTTGTGTGGTAATCGGTTGGCTTGGTATGGGCACGTGTTGGGGAGGAATGAGGAAAATTTCGTGAGGAAAGTTTTGCGTATGAATGTGGATGGGTGTAAGAGTAGAGGAAGACTAAAGAAACGATGGATGGACTGTGTAAAGGATGATATGGCAAGAAAGGAGGTGTCTGATGAGATGACGAGTTATAGAGAAGTATGGAAGAAGACATGCTGCGCCGACCCCAAATGAATTGGGATAAGGGCAGAGGAATGATGATGGTTTCCTTATCTATTCTGAGAGCAGTTGTGATGAAATTAAATTACTTAAGAGCTTGCTTGTCACCGCTGTTTTGAGACGTAGGAAACGCCCAGACTATTTTTGCATGCTGTGTCTATCGCATTATATTAGGTCTTTACCTATGTAATTGGAGATTTAATAACCAGCATTTTCAGATTTATTTATCTGTGGATTGGCGTGCAATTCGAAATTCAAATAAATTTTATTCGAAAGCCATGTTCTTTTAATTTCAAATTCAGTCATTTGTTTTTAGATAGTTTTTTGTTTTTGTGAAATTGTGATAGTTTTTGGCGCTATGGATAAACTGAAAATTCGTACAATTTTCGAATATGAGTTCCTACGTGGACATACCGCTGCGCAAACAACACGAAACATTAACGACGTGTACGGGCCTAACACTGCTTGCATAAACACGGTCCATTATTAAACCAATCGTTTTAAATCTGGAAATTTTGAGTTGAAGAATGAGCCTCGCGGTCGGCCGGTAACCATTGTCGACAACGACGAATTGCAGGCAGTAGTGGAAACGGATCCAACTCAATCTACGGCTGAGCTTGCTGCGGGCTTTGGAGTTAGTGTCAAAACGACATTGAAGCACTTGCGTCAAATCGGAAAGATAAAAAAGCTAGATAAGCTAAAATAAAAAAAAAATACAAAAAAAATTGTTTTTAAAATTTTTATACAAATCTCCAATTTCATAGGTAAAGACCTAATATTTTACACTATGCTTGTATCATATTGCTTGTAGCATTAGAATAAACAGTGTAACAATTGTAGAATGGCCAATAAATAAATAAATAAATAAATTAGCTTTTAAATGCTGTGAAGTATTTATTTTCCTACGCAACGGAATACCGACTGTCATCGTATGAATAAGTTTTCAATCGGGAACAGAAATATTTTTTGTCGTTGATCGACAATCATGCGTATACAACACTTTCGATGATGCGTGAACATCTACAATTGACACACGCAACTGAAGTTGCATATTTAGACATAATGGAATAATAAAAATTATGGGTAATATTCAAGAGTTCCTTATGTAAGTACAGTTGTATCGGACACAAAATCAGAATCAAAGCATATATTTTAAGTAGGCCAGTTACAGGCACTTTTGAATTGTCGAAACAGACAACAATGAAATGTAGCTACAGTCCCAGTCACAAGGCATAAAAACTGTGAAAGTACTGTAGTTGCCCATTCCCTAACGTAGATCTCTATGGAGAAGAACGGGCAAGAAACTCCATGGACACTCCCTTAAATTAGAATTTTTTACAAAACCTTGGTTACATCATTCATGTTGAGATAGTACATTATGCGAGACACACATAAAAGAAGTAGGAGAAAGACATCCCAGCCCTGGAGATTTTACTGATGGAACGTTACCATAATTATTTGCCAATGTTCCTTTATTTTCGTCGCATCATACTTTAGCACACCTCATTACCTGCCTAGCCTTTGTCCAACTACATCTTGGGGTCGGCTTTCAGTATACCCGAATTCAGCTGGACACCAGTATTTTACATCGAACGACTGCCTATCTGACCTCTGCAACCCAGACTGGGTAACACGATAACCCTTGGTAAAACTGATTGTCAGAATTTCGGGCTTCCGACTACCTCTAACGACTGTCAAAGAAAATTCTATAAATGAAAGCCTACAAGCTTCAAGAACTACGGCTTACCGTGTTATCTGAGACACTGGGTGATTATATGTATATGCTACTAACTTTTGCCCGCGGCGTCGCCTGCGTGGAGTTTGGTAATTGGTGTAATATACTATGTGTTAATCCAGGTTATAAACTATCTGTGTGGCAAATTTCATTCAAATCAGGTCAGTAGTTTTTGCGTGAAAGAATAACAAACATCTAGACATCCATATAACCTCACAAACTTTCGCGTTTAGTAGAATGAATTGCCTTTTCTACCCACAATACAACCCCAGCGAGCGTAAGTTATCATTCGATTAGCTCGAGTGACCTTTATCACAAGCTCCTCATTTACTCCAGACTTGAACACAAATCTCTTTCCTTCTCTATTTTCTTCCTCTTATTCCCTCCCTGCATTTGCGCTGGAATCTAGGCACATTTTCTCCCTCCTGTCATCATAAATCGTTAGCCTACACATTCCATCAATAAACTCTGCCTGCACTATAGTTTCCACGACGCGGCAATGCGTGACCGACGCAAGCAGTGGCTGCATGAATTATCTGGATATTTGCAAATCCTATTGCTGCTAATCATGTATGTGGGAAAAACTTGGTGGTGTTGTGTATTTCATGTTGAGGTTCTGTACGTATTGCATACTTATTAATTATAATATACTAGTGACCCGCCCCGGCTTTGCATGGGTACAATATAAGCCTTCCTCTGGAATCACTCTATTGCTGAAAACTGCTTTAAAATCCGTTGCGTAGTTTAAAAGATCTAAGCTTACAAACAGCGGGAGCTACATTGTTTGTTTGTTGTCCAACGAGATCGTACTACTAGGATTAAAAATATCCTATGTGTTAATCCAGGTTATAAACTATCTTTGTGAAAATTTTCATCGTTCAGCCATTCTGACGTGATTGAGTAACAAAAATCTATCCACCCATATTTTCGCATTTAATTTTATAATGGTAAAGAAAGATTTATGCAAAAATAACTCTATCTGTTACCATTTCAAGCTTTAACTTCTTAACATTTCTTGATAAATTTTGGCACACGGGTACGACTTTTGTATCCTGATAGTACATTGACTTGGGATAATTTCTGACCTACAAGAGGGTAAAGCTGGCAAAAACTAATAAGAAGTTAAGAGCTGCGTCTTACTTATTACTGCGTTTGTTATGTTCTTACAGGAGGAGGAGCTCGTGGCTAAATAATAACAGCCGCTCGGGTCGATCTTTAAGTTAAGCTGTGCTTGCCTAGGTTGGTCTGTGGATGGGTGACCGCCCATTACATACCGAGTTTCCTCCGTGCCTCGGAAAGCACGTTAAGCCGTTGGTCCCGGCTGTCATTTGTAGATCTTTGACAGTCATTAGCTAGTCAGTGGCTCAAAAAGTCTGACAACCAGTCTTACCAAGGGGTATTGTATTACCCAGTACTAACTGGGTTGTGGAGGTCAGACAGGCAGTCGCTCCATGTAAAATACTGGTATTCAGCTGCATCCGGTTAGACTGGAAGCCGACCCCAATATAGTTGGGAAAAGGCTAGGCAGATGATGTTATGTTCTTACAAGAGCTGTCTTTACTCTGTCTATCTTTGAGTCAGAATCAAAAGGGGGGGAGTCCTACCACCTTGCTAACTAGCTATTGTTTTTACAAAAGAGATGCGATTTTTACTAGCATGTGCCCACGGCTGCGCCAGAAATCCGAATTATACAACAGAATTGTAGGTCGGTAATTATGCAATAGGAACGTACAAGAAAAAAGTACCATAATGCCCTAAGTTAAAGTACCATAATATCCTAGATTAAAGTACCATAATGTCCGAAGTTAAAGTACTATTATGTTCTAAGTTAAAGTACCATAATACCCTAAGTAAAGTCCCATAATGCCCTAAGTAAAAGTACCACAATGACTAAAGTTAAAGAACCATAATTTTCTAAGTAAAAGTACCACAATGTCCTAAGTTAAAGTACCACAATGTCCTAAGTTAAAGTACCATAATGTTCTGAGTACAAGTACCATAATGTTCTAAGTTAAAGTATCATAATATCATGGTCTAACTTTGTGCCATTTTTTATTTTTACTATCAAATCCTTATTAATGTAATTTCAAGTTATTTTCTACACAATGTATTTGTTAAGAAATAAATGACTTATTAAGTCGACCTATTACGTCTTATTAAGATATTCCAATCACCTGCTAAGGACAGACAGATAGACTGAGAAGTATCCGGATACCAATCCAAGAAAAGAAGAAAAAAAAAACTGTTCCGTATTATTACATTTAGAGACTGCTTCGCCAATCATAGTCGCCACAATACCTCAACATGAACATTAAATAAAGTGACATAACGCAACATTAATTACGATATAAAAAACAATTTATCGTAACCCCAGAGAACCCTGCCGATAGCCATGTTTAGTTGAAGTCATCGACACTGGCTGAACGAATAAGTGATGATCGAGTGAAAGGATCGGGGTGAACGGCTTGTACACGATTGGTGTGTTGTGAAGGTACGTGCAGAAGTACTATTAGCATAATCAGCCTATAATGTTCCCACTGGTGGGACACAGGCCGCCTCTCTATGATAGTGAATGGGTTATAAACCACGACGCGGGCTCAGTGCGGTTTGGTTGATGTCAAATGTCTTCGAATTTTTGGTTCTGGGACATGCCGGTTTCCTTACGATGTTTTCCTACACCGTTTTGAGACTGGGCCACCGCTGCTCTTCGACAGCAGCGAAGTGCTATTGGGTACAGGCATTTTAGCTGTAGAAGAGAGATCTCTTAAATAATGGCTTAGCCGCTGTTGGGTGCATTTAAATAGCTTCTAAGTGCCGGCACTCGAGTGCACGTTTGGCTTGGCGCGGCTTGGGCCGTCATTACCGCTATAAACGATTGGAAACAATAGGAAAATTATATGTCAAGAGGTAATTAATTAAAATTATTGTTTGATAGAAACAAAGCGGTCCATTTCATACATAAATCATCATCATCTGCGTTTTCCATATGTTGGGTTCGACTTCCAGTCTAACAGGATGCAGCTGAATACCAGTATTTTACATGTAGCGACTGCCTATCTGGCCTCCACAACCCAGCTAGTATTTAGTAATAAATAAAAAAATAATAATCGCTGTAAAATAACAAAGCCGCAAAGCATTTGTTCTCCCTGCCAGGGCTGCGGGACTGTTCGAAAGAGATACCGTGGCCCTGGTACACAAAGGGCAAAGAAGGAACATAGATGGGTTTTAGTCAGTACGAGTCTGACACTCCCCTCCGCACCGCCCAGAGTGGGGGGGAGGGGGTCATTTGATGATTTTCCATCCGAAAAAAATTTGTTCTCCCCGTCATTGCAATATTTTTTTTGTCCTAGACCATACCTGGGAACCTTCTAGTTACGGAGATATTGGGGGTTAAAGTTCAGTTACATTGAGTCCTAAAGTAAAACGTGATTTTTCACATAATTAATTATATTTTTATTTCTCCACACTTCTCATCAACATCATCATCATCATTTCAGCCGAAAGACGTCCACTGCTGGACATAGGCCTCCCTCAAGTGTCGCCACATTGACCGTTCCCGTGCGACTCGCATCAAGCGGATCCCCGCAACCTTCACCAGGTCATCGGTCCACCTAGTGGGAGGCCTTCCAACGCAACGTCTTCCAGTTCGTGGTCGCCACTCCAGAACTTTCCGGCCCCATCGGCCATCCGTTCTGCGAGCTATGTGCCCTGCCCACTGCCACTTAAGTGAGGCTATTCTTCGGGCTACGTCGGTAACCACACTTCTATAGAAGTGAAACAAAACAACAAATCAAAACAAAAAGAAAAAAAAAGAAACAAATCCCTAGATATATCTAGAGATTTGTTTCAACCATCACAAGAAGTAGTAATTCTGTCTGTTTTTTTTGCAATATATCTGCTTATTACTGAATCTAAAACGTGGTGTGTTGTCATACAGCTCAATGGTGGATTTATGCTTATTTTGTGCTATTTCATCAACACGGAGAGCTTAGTACGTTGAGAATAATAGAATTTATGTAAGTATGATTGTATAATTGTATAAATCTGTACTAATAATCAGAGTGTCATTGACGACACGGTTGGCGCAGTGGCTGAGCGATTGGCTGCTGCGCTGCGTGTTGCGGGTTAGATCCCCGCACGGAACAAATATTTGTATGATCTACAGGTAGTTGTTCCGGGTCTGGCTGTTTGTGTATGTGAGTTTAAATGTTTGTAAACGCACCCACGATACAGGAGAAATTCCTAGTGTGGGGCAACGTATTATAAAAAATATATATATATATATTATATAGAGGTAAAATTTGTTTGTAAGTTTGTATGTAGGGGGTAATCGATGCGATTTCGAAAATTCTTTTACTTATGGGAAGCTACATTATCCCAGAGTGTCATAGGCTACATTTAAAACGTTCCGTGGGATAATTTCCGACGATAACGGGAGTGAAACTGCAGACAAAAGCTAGTGAAAAATATTTTGAGCAGTGTGCGTATAACGTATTTAATGGGCAATCCATACAACAACACTTTTGAGGATATAAAGGGTGTAAATAGACCCTTAACATATCCGAAAGGCACTTGTTCTCCCCGTTTTTGCGATCATTTTTTTGTTCTAGACCATACCTGGGAACCTTCTAGTTACGGAGATATTGGGGGTGAAAGATCCAACCGTTTTTTTTAATGCATGTTTTTAATGTAAGATTTTTACTTTACACACCCCCACGATCCCCGTACTATTCAATCCATCCATCAGCACAATGTTTTGTGTGGTTTCCATCGAGTCCTACCGTAAAACGTGATTTTTCACCCCAAAAAAAAAGTCGATTCCCAGTAATAATTTTTGCGTAAAGTTACTTAGTTTGATGTACAGAGTGCTTGGTTGAAGGCAATGTGAAGGGTCTGTTTACATCCTGTATGAACGCCACTGACACTGGCGTGGGCAACCCACTGGGCCTAACAGATTTAAACAGGACGTATATCATCTTCCAGACCATGTCCCATGTTACTTGGGGTCGGCGCAACACGTTTTTTCTTCCATTCTCCTCTGTCAATCGTCATGCTATCATTTACTCCTTTTTCTTTCATATCATTCCTCACACAATCCATCCATCGTTTCCTTGGTCTTTCTCTCCCACTCCGTCCATCAATATTTATATTCATCACTATTTTAGTCACATGCTATTCGTCCCTCCTCATCACATGTCCATACCAAGACAGTCGATTCCCTTTCAACTTTTCTGTAACTGGTGCAACTTTCAAACGTCCTCTAATATACTCGTTCCTTATTTTATTCATCAACGCGAAAAAAATAAGTGCACGGTAATAATAATAAGTATACAAGTGTACATAAGCTTGATTCAGGAAGTAGTACTTCTGGACATGGCGCGTGTCGTTAAGAGGTTCCTCTCTCAAGAGCCCTGACCACTGGTAGCTTGGAACCTGTTCCCGATTCCGGTGGGCTACTATTTTCTATATTTTTAAATGTTTTTTCATATACTTTGTATAGAATAATATATTAATATTACTACGAATATTAATATTATTTAAAAAAACTTAAATCATATGTAAAGAAAATCAATAAAGGATAAAAATAAGTATTCAATAATATAATAACAATAAGGCATGTCTCGCGTCGTAGGGCCCGAGTGCGCGTCTCCTTTTTAAGGAAATCTCTCGCCGACTGCTCGACACTTCGCGTGACCAGAGGGCTGGCTCTTTCTTTGGCCAAAGAATTAGCATTGCCATTCAGCGTGGCAATGCTGCCAGTCTTCTGGGCACGTTTCCAGATGACAGCGATGCGGAGGAGTACTTTTACGCCTAAGTGTCCTATTGTCGTCGTTGTTTATATTTACTTACTTTTAGTCTTATTTTTATCATTACTTTAGTTCTATTTGTAGTCTGTATATAATTTACATAATATAATAAGTAACAAATCGCTCATCCCAGCAATTATGATAAGTTATGTTTTCATGTGAATTTATCTATGATATGAAACTCATTAATGCATGATTAAGAGTCCAGCTCACGACGTGTCGTGATTTCACATATGTTTAGCTAGGATCTTACTGACTATCATTAACCGTCTGCAACATCTTAGGTGTTTAGATTACAACATCTCTTACGAAAGCTTTTGTAAAACTATTGTATGTACCAGTAGCGAAGGATCAATTTTTGTAAGAGCTAAGCCGGAGTACATATCTTTAATGTGACTATATTATTTGTCTATAGAATACTGACTGTGAAATTTTTCAAAGGGAACCCGGTAGGAATCGAGTTGTATGGAGCCTTCGCCACTGGTATATACTATAAAACTGCAACTTCTGTATTGTATGGACAGCCTCTTTAGTTTAGTGGTCGCATGCGCAACCGCTGAGTATGAGGTCCTGGGTTTGATTCCCGGGTCGGGCCAAGTGTTATTGGATTTTTCTATCAGGAATTTCTGTCAAGAGGCTGTCACGGAGTTTGGATTTGTGCCCGGTTGATGGCAATAGGCTCGCCCCCTATTACATCATCATTTGCCTAGCCTTTTCCCAACTATATTGGGGTCGGCTTCCAGTCTAACCGGATGCAGCTGAATACCAGTATTTTACATGGAGCGACTGCCTATCTGTCCTCCACAACCCAGTTAGTACTGGGTAATACGATACCCCCTTGGTAAGACTGGTTGTCAGACTTTTTGGGCCACTGACTCCCTAACGACTGTCAAAGATCTACAAATGACAGCCGGGACCAACGGCTTAACGTGCTTTCCGAGGCACGGAGGAAACTCGGTATGTAATGGATGGTCACCCATCTACGCCCCAACTTAGGCAAGCGCGACTAAACCTGAAAATCGACCCGAGCGGGTGTTATTACTTAGCCAGAAGCTTAGTTTAAAAAATGGTGTTTTTGTGAGAAATGTCACTGATATTAAGGTTGATAAAGGCCAATACTCTGCTCAGTTCTAACTTAGAAGTTCCATCGAACGTCTGCTTTTCCGAAAATACACGATGATTCACGAAGCGCATGACTTCTATTAGGAGATCAGCACCTAATTAGTAAGTCGAAAGAAATAAATTACCAAACTAGCATTTTATGAGAATTTAAAAGACACATTTACATAGGTATTATCAGTTACTAACACTGACTAAACTGGAATCGAAGTATGATATCACCACAAATTTCAGGTCAAGGCGCCTATTGGCACGAGAGTGATAATTAAATATCTTTTTGTACGAAAATGTGTATATTTTTGTCTGATAAATGCGTTAATTTAGAAGAAAATAATGATCATCATCATCTGCCTAGCCTTTTCCCAATTATATTGGGGTCGGCTTCCAGTCTAACCGGATGCAACTGAAAACCAGTATTTTACATGGAGCGACTGCCTATCTGACCTCCACAACCCACTTAGTACTAAGTAATACGATACACCTTGGTGAGACTGGTTGTCAGACTTTTTGGGCCACTGACTACTAAAGATCTACAAATGACTGCCGGGACTAACGGCTTGACGTGCTTTCCGAGGCACGGAGGAAACTCGGTATGTAATGGGCGGTCACCCATCCACAGACCAACCTAGGCAAGCCCGGCTTACCGACCCGAGCGGCTGTTATTATTTAGCCACGAGCTCCTCGAGATGAAAATAATGATGAAGATTAAAATAATTGCGCGATATCGCATGATAATGGCTGGACAGGAATTGAACACTGAGGATAAAGGCCAGCTTCCACCTAAGCGGAGATGACATGGCAAAGATTCTGTTTCAACCAATGCGATAGGTCGATTCATGGATTACTTCGTTCCTGTCCACCTTAGTGCAAACGGGTCCTTCTGCGAAGCAGTCATGCTAGTGAAGGAGGTGGCGGGACGTGAGAGGGAAAGAACCTCACGTCCCAGCTACCGCGAGAGACGCCCTGGACGTCGGGGGTCACGTGGTGGTTCCCTGTCACCGTAGGCGCGGGCCTGTGGACGGCGAGTTATAGGCTAGCTCGCCGTCCAGCCGTCTTATGATGACAGGGCGTGTCGACGGCGCGTTCGTGTTTCACGCGCGCCTCAAAGAGATGTCAGCAACCAAGTAGGGGTCTGCATGGGCCGATGCCTGCCAGGGCTGCGGGACTGTTCGAAAGAGATACCGTGGCCCTGGAACACAAAGGGCAAAGAAGGGACATGGATGGGTTTTAGTCAGTACAAGTCTGACACTCCCTTCAATCAAAAGGGCATCAAAAAACTCCTCCTCAACGCTGTCAGCTGTTAATGTGCCCAAGAGACTGGCGGCGTTGCCACGTTGTTTGGCAACACTTAGCCTCTGGCCAAAGTAAAAGCCAGCCCTTGGGTCACGGGAAGCGTCAACTAGGCGTTTCGAAATTTCCTTAAACAGGCTATGAGCACTCGGACCCCACGACCCCAGAAAAATGATAAAATGATTAATTAAATCATTTGGCTACCCGACGAAAGAGAACATAACGGATGGCCGATGGGGTCGAAAAGTTCTGTAATGGCGACCGAGAACCGGACGACATTGCGTTGGAAAGCCTCCCACTGCTTGGACCTATGACCTGGTGAAGGTTACGGAGATCCGCTGTATGCGAGTCGCACGGGACCGGTCAATGTGGTGACACTTGGGGGAGGCCTATGTCCAGCAATGGACGTCTTTCGGCTGAAATGATGATGACGAAAGAGGGAATGAGAGTCTGAACAAGAATAAAAAACAAGCACAGCCTTGGGTATAAAGATTTGCAATTATCCTCAAAGTAAACAATAACAAACCTAATAATAACATCATTAGGTCGAAAATACAAAGGTTATCACTAAAGAAATAAGCTATCCTTGACCGAATTTTGTTATCAATTTGCTCTCAAAATTAATTTCTGGGTCAGTCAACAAAATTTTATCTATAAATACAATTACAAGATGGTACATATTCTTTTTTACTTGTGGGCGCACAAGATAAGGGAGAAGGAAGATAGATTATGATGACCTTATTCAAGATAAGGGCAATCCCTGATCTTGAAGAAGCTCATCATCATCTATCTGCCTAGCCTTTTCCCAACTATGTTGGGGTCGCCTTCCAGTATAACCAGATGCAGTTAACTACCTCTATTTTGCATGGAGTGACTGCCTATCTGACCTCCACAAACTAGCAGTAGCGAAGGGTCAATTTTTGTAAGAGGTAAGCCGGAGTACATATCTTTAATGTGATTATATTATTTATCTATAGAATACTGACTGTGCCATTTGTCGAAGGGAATCCGGTAGGAATCGAGTTGTATGGAACCTTTGCCACTGCAACCTAGTACTGGGTAATACGACTTTTTAATAAAACTGGTTGTCTGACTTTCGGGCCACTGACTACCTGTAACGACTGTCGAAGATGTAATGACAGGATCTGACGCCTTAATCTACTTTTTGATGTACGAAGCGGTCTCGATGTCTAATTGATGGCTACCCATCCACACACTAACCTCGGCAATAGTTACTTTACCTTCAATCGACCCATACGGCTGTTATTATGTAGCCACGAGCCCCAACAACATTAATCGAAAATTATAACGATTAATACCAGATGCATTTTCACGGATCACTAGTTTCCAAACCCCTGCCGTGAGGTGCACACAATTTAGCTTGTAAATTAGCGTGGGGTGTCCACATTATTAGCCTGTTCGGTCAACTGTGTGATTTGCTCAAATAAAACATTATTTACCCCTTGTAAAGGGTATGTTTGGAGGGGAGACAGGTGTTCTGTTCGTTATGGTTTTAAAATACAGGGTGTAGGGACCTCCCTCCACAAACTGACAGGGTACAACCAGCTCCTTATTTTAAATCATATTCCACTGGAATTTTTCTCCGGAAAATTTTGTTCCTTTTTTCGGTTACTATTCCTTTATTTCAACGTAAAATTACGTTATCCGTACGCAGTATTCCATTTATATTAATAATACGGCTAAAATAAAAAATCCAACAATGGATGTTGAAATACTCTAACGAACGACGCGTGAAATCAGAAGTTCACTTCCTGCCTAGCTACAAAGTTCATCGAACTCGTTGTCGCGCTTGCCGTTCGCTACGTGTGTTTTGCCATGGTAACGATGCATTGCGTATGAGAAAATAAAACAAATCAAAATTATTGGATTCATTCCTGAAATCATTTCTTGTACCGGTCATCTTAGTTTGATATACTGAATTCGACCCATCAGTTTGTGGAGGGCTGTCCCTTACATCCTGTATACACAACAATACGTTGATAAGGGTCAAAATATATCAGCCAATTTGCCCTCTACAGACATTACAAAATACCAGAGAATCCGCTGTTTGTCAATGAATGTTGATTTCCATTCGCCAAACGGTTTACAAAAGACGAATTGACCAATCATAAAGTAGTATCAACTCCGTGCTTGTAAATTGGAGTTGATGAATGGGTCTTACAATATGATATGGTGGTCAAAATCTTGGTTTGTTATAACGTAATATAACATCATTCATCATCGTTTACAACACCTGCATACTTCCATGCCTTAGCTACGGCTTCCAGACCACTAACAAAGAATATTGAATACAAACTAGGTGTATGCCAAAGAGGAATGGAAAGGAGCATGATGGGTCTAAGGTTGAAAGACAATAGGAAAGCTACAACAATAAGGAACACCACAAAAGTAGCAGATGTTAAAGTAAAAACACGAACCCTAAAATGGAAATGGACAGGTCACATGATGAGGACACAAACAGAAAAGTGAACCAAAAAAGTTACTGAATGGTACCCAAGGGACGGAAAAAGACGCAGAGGAAGGCAGATAAAAAGATGGGAGGATGATCTGCCTAAAGGATGGAGGAATATAGCGAGGGATCGACAAATGTGGAGGGAACTTGAGGAGGCCTATGTTGCAAGACAGCCTGACCTGGTAGTTGATAAATAAATTAAATATGTATAATCTAAGGTTAGTTAAGTTATAATTTAGGTTTAGATGTAGAAAACAAATAAGTGTAGTTTATTTATTTATTTATTTATTTAACTGTTTATGCACACACAGAAGACAACACAGGAAAATAACATTATAATATATGAGTACAAAGGTACTGCTTATTTCAAAAGAAATTTCTGCCAGCAGACCCGCAAAAAGGAGAAATGAAAAAGAAATGTAGACAATAGTGTGTAACAGGGAAGAGAATAATGTGAATAATATGTGCCTTAACTAACTAACTTATATAAATATACATATAGGTAAATATTAATATATACTTATATAAATACATAATCATAATTGAGAGGAAAGGTAATGCTCTTTCACTCTGGTTAAAAAAAATTATCTGTGTTTTATTTTTCAAAATTATTATGTAAGGTCTAACTGTTCATAGACGAAATATTTTCAGGGAATCATCTAAAGGCTATAACAAAGCCATTTCAAGGGATTTTTTTTTTATCTGAGTATATTTTTTATAAAAAATAAATTATTTTAACTTTTACTTTTTTACTTGACCCACAAAATAAATACTGGCTCCTTATTTTTAAGCATCCATTACGCTAGTTTACTACGTCGTATTTACCTACTGTCATTGTTAGAATATGGGAGTAAAGGTTTTATGCAAAAAGTCAAAAAAAAATTTAGAATTTTAATAATTTTGTAAAAAAAAAACACTCAGATTTTTTTTTTTCGTTGCTATGGAGACTTTACGACTTATAGAAGTTACTCTTAAAATATTTCGTGTATGAAAAGATAGACCTTATATTGTGTATACGAAGGTCAGAGTAATATAACATCATGCTTGTCATATAACGAAGGGTTAGGCAGAGGTATCACTGTGCCGTCCTTCAGTACACACACATTAAGCATTCGTATAATATCAAGCTCATTGGATATTCAAATTCAAAATTTTTCATTCGAGCGGAAGCTCATATAGGATTAGTAACACAATCCTAAAAAACCAAGTGTTAGTAAACAACACGATACGGTGACACATGTAGCTGACAGCAGTGGACCACACGACAGTCCACTCTGCCAGCAATCATTTCCAGAACCCTGTTAGGGCTGGCCATGACGCGAGCCACCAACGGTGCTGCGCGTTGCTGTGCGGTGCGTATATTAGAAGCTTATTAAAATGTACACTTTTTGTAATACTTTTTAAATAAATTATTCTTATTCTTATTTATTATTCGATATTTCTCGACGGCATGTAAAGCCAAGTCAGAGGCCCATGGGCGGCATAAAAACTCTCGACACCGGGTTAGGCACTAACCACACGATAAATAAACAATTGGAGGGCTAGGCCAATGTGTACCTTATAGCGTTCGCCAGATAATGGGTGTAAAAATACCCTTAACGAAGCCGAAAGGCACGTGTTCTCCCCGTCATTGCGACCATTTTTTTTGTTCTAGACCATACCTGGGAACCTTCTAGTTACGGAAATACTGGGGTCAAAGATCCACTTTTTCACAAGTAATTTTTTTAAATACTAGTTTTTAAGGTTACAACTTTACTTTAAATACCTCTATGATCCGTTTACTATTCAATGCATCCATCAGCACAATGTGTTGAGTGCGTTACTATGATTAACAGCAAAACGTGATTTTTCACGCCCAAAAAAAATTGTTTACCAGCAATAATTTTTGCGTAGATTTTAGTTTGATGTACAGAATGCTTGGTTGACGGCTTCGTCAAGGGTCCGTTTACACCTTGTATAATTATTCAAATAGGGAGCGAGCGAGCGACCTATTGCCATCACACGGGCACAAAGCCAGACTCCGAGCTGGCACTTAGAAATTCCGAACGGAGAGAAAATTAATAATGCTTTGTCCTACATGGAGATCGAACCAAAGACCTCTTACTCAGCAGTTGCATTTGCAAACACTGAAGAACGAGGCAGTCCAGGTGTCTTGGTAGTATAAGCTTCGAAAATGATTAAATTTCTCTTGTCACAACTATAGTTAAGATCGACTTCCAGTCTAACCAGACGCAGCTGAACATCAGTATTTTAGACGGAGCGATGGCCTATCTGATCTCTACAATTCATTTGTAGGGTAACAAGAAACTCCTAGGTAGGGTGTTCGGGCTTAATGTCCTTTCTGAAGCACGAGGGGATCTGTATGGAAAAACGATGGATGGACTGTGTAAAGAATGATATGGCAAGAAAGGACGTGTCTGATGAGATGACGAGTAATAGAGAAGTATGGAAGAAGAAGACATGCTACGCCGACCCCAAATGAATTGGGATAAGGGCAAGAGAATGATGATGATGATGATGAGGGTATCTGTATGAAATGGATGGTTACCTGGAAGTCTCAGCCAACATAGCTATCAAATAGTAAATAAACAGAATAGTAAAAACAACAAAAAGTAAGACAGCAAAGAATAGATATTTACCACTAAGTTTCTAAAAAACCAAGATGGTATTCCCCGCGGTAACACACGCCAATCTACGCTTTTTTTCACATCATAATTTATTCAAAATAATCATTGACGTAGTATGCATCTAAGTGGGTTTTGAAACAGGATTTTATTTATTTGCCGGTCATCATAAGTTAAGATAAATGTATTGCTAGCCAATCAATGTGCACTCGTGTTCTTTTCTGGTAGTGATACTATGCATAACCGTAAAAAAAAAACAAATTCGCCTCCGCACGTTTGGATAACAAGCCAGTTAGTACTGGGTAATACGATACGCCTTGGTAAGACTGGTTGTCAGACTTTCGGGCCACTGACTTCCTGTAACGACTGTCAAAGATCTATAGATGACAGCCGGGACCAACGGGTTTACTTGCTTTCCGAGGCACGGAGGAAACTCGGTATGTAATGAGTGGTCACCCGTACACGGATCAACATAGGCAAGCGCGGCTTAACCTAAAGATTGATCCGAACAGCTTTTATTATTTAACCACGAGCTCTAAATACCATCTTCATTCTCTTACCCTTATCGCAGCTTATTTGGGGTCAGCGCCGCATGTCTTCATCTTCCATACTTCTCTATTACTCGTCATCTCATCAGAAACCTCCTTTCTTGCCATATCATCCTTCACAAAGTCCATCCATCGTTTCTTTGGTCTTCTATCTACATTCATTCTCAACATTTTCTTCACTACATTTTCCTCATTCCTCCGCATCACACGTCCATGCCACGATAAAAGATTACCAAACAAATTTTCAATCAGCGCATCTTTCAGACTTCCTCCTGTACTCATTCCTTATTTTATCCATTCGCGTAACACCACACATCCCCCTTAGCATTCTCATCTCAGCCACATGCAAATGCCTTTCATTCATCTCTTTTGTGGGTCAACATTCTGATCAATACAAGACAGCAGGCTAACCATTGTTTTATAAATCTTTCCCTTAAGTTTAAGGAGAATGCGGGAGTCGCAGATTGTTCCCGTGACCTGCTGCCAGTTCATCCATCCCATTTAAGTAAAAACCAAACAAACACGTATCTCCATTAAAACGGTACGTACTAGCACCATCTAAACTGTAGACCAGTACATCGGCACGCCTCTATCTCCGACCAGGCATATTGTGTTACCGGCCAGATCGTAACTCCGGGAGATATCGTCAGATTCATTGTTACTGGTTCGTACGCAAGTGGTTATTCGTTGTTTTGATGGGGGAAACCATTTATTATAAAATTTTATCAAACTTTTTCCCGTTCGAAGGGTTTTGGTAGACTCAAAGAGCTTTTTGGAAGCCTATGCCCATCCAAGAGCAGCGGTGGCCCAGTGGTGGAGGCCCCGACTTACGAACAAAAAGTCGTGGGTTCGAACCTAGGCAGGAGTATTACTATGTGTAATTTATTTCATCACCACTGCTCTCAAAACAGTAAACGAAAACATCATGAGGATACTCTAGAACAAAAATATCGATGACACGTGACATCTAAAAACCCGCACTGGGCCCGCGTCGTAGATTACAGCCCATTCCCCCTCATAGAGATGAGGCTTGTGTCCCAGCAATGGGAACATTATAGGCTAATTATGCTTATGCCCATCCAATTCCTTTAATTTTTCACCATCGATTTCTCTAAATAGAATGCTGTCTACACTATGTTGAAGCTCCCTGAAATCCGACGGAATCCGCTGAATGCGAAAAATGCACAACACCAATAAAAGACCGGAATAGAAGCCAAATAATAATATGTGTAATGAATGAGAACTACACGAAGGCTTTGATGTTTAATAAATGTGCACTCGATAGCGCTGATACAGACGATTATGATGCACTCTTCAAGAAGACTCTGCCTATTTAGATTTTGCTATAGAGAAACACCGACTCCGGCAAGATAGCATAATATCGAGACATCTTGCAAACATAATTATTTATTAAAGACTCCTATCCTGCCCTCTATGACCCGAACTTAGTTTAAGCGACCACTTTGCTGCCATCGATAACATGATGTTGAAGTGGTGTCGAAGTTGTGGGCCAAACACCGTATTGCCAGCAACACGAAGAAGAAGAACATAACATCTCGCCTGTAGTCCCCGAAGGGTTAGGCAGAGGTGTGCCTAATATTATCCACATTTCGCTAGTTATGTTTTATTCCCATTCACGACATTTTCCTCAACTTTTTAAAACATCCCGAATATTATAACTTCGTTTAGTGCAACATCAACACGCTTACATATTACGACTTGAATAAACAATGACACATATTCAGGAATTCCAATGGCGCAAAATACGTCACAAAAATGCGAATCTGGTCTTTGATAAGGCTCTAAAATGTTAAGTCTTATCTATACATTTTTTACACAGTTTCCAATGGGCGCCAATGACGTCAGTACATTGCGATCGTTGTAAAAGCAATCTGTGTTTTGTTAGTATAAGTTTTTGTAGCATTAGAACTTTTTATCCTGCATTCACATCGTTATACGGAGTGGTGGGAGGGACACCGGCGCGAAAACGGTTACCACGTATTCAGTACATTATTCTGGTATTCAGCTGCATCCGGTTAGACTGGAAGCCGACCCCAATATAGTTGGGAAAAGGCTAGGCAGAAGATGATGAAGATGATTCTCAGCCCACTTAGAAATTTTTCATCGATTATTAAAACAGCTGTTTCCTACAAAAGTTAGAAAAGTTAGACTTCCTTCTACCATCGGGAGTCCAGACGTACTGCAGGTTATCACCCATACCTTGTCGATGTTCCACATATTCGCACGAAGCGCTTTGCTGCATCATTTATTATGCGCACAGCCAAGGAGTGGAATTCCCTGCCTGCGTCGGTGTTCCCAAGTTCATATGACCCCAATCTATTTAAGTCGCGAGTTAATAGGCTTCTTTTGGGTTAGCTCGTTCGATCGTCGACCTAATCTCTGTCCTCTGGACTAGATTGAGGTCAAGAGTAAGCCCATCCGTTACAAAAAAAAAAAATGCTATACCTACACGGTCAGAATCGATGGAATGAAGTGGGGGGCTCAGAATGATGTACTGAATACGTGGTATCCGTTTTCGCGTCAGTGTCCCCCCTTCCACCCTGAATTATACTGACCGGACAGGTCCACTCAAATCTGTGTGGTTCTTTCCTCAAAAGACCATCTCAGACACTAATCTGCTATTCCTCGTCTGATTTGACCAATATCTAGATTTAAAAAAAAATAAAAAATTCAGTTGACTTTATAACCTCCTCTTTTTGAAGTCGGTTAAAAAGAGACAGTGACGTCTAAGTTTGTTTCGGCTGTTTCTTCTCAGAGTAGTCAGGTACGAAACACCGGCCCCATCTAGTTTTAAAACATGAATTGATGTGACGTGTAAAAGTGTTTTTTTAAATCAATTTACAGAAATAAGTATGATTCAATGATATACCAGTTGAGGCCTAACTCCGGGTGAGCAAAACTAGAGAAAACACTGCAAAAACGAAAACAGATCGTGTGCGCGGGACAGATAGATGGACAGGATGTCAAAGGGGAGCTCTCTTTGACATCCTGTCTAACTATCTGATACCATGCTTAATTACTTGTCTTGTGTGTTTCAAAATTTCGGACAGTCATCATCATCTGCCAAGCCTTTTCCCAACTATATTGGGGTCGGCTTCCAGTCTAACCGGAAGCAGCTGAATACCAGTATTTTACATGGAGCGACTGCCTATCTGACCTCCACAACCCAGTTAGTACTGGGTAATACGATACCCCTTGGTATGACTGGTTGTCAGACTTTTTGGGCCATTGACTATCTAACGACTGTCAAAGATCTACAAATGACAGCCGGGAACAACGGCTTAACGTGCTTTCCGAGGCACGGAGGAAACTTGGTATGTAATGGGTTGTCACCCATCCACAGACCAACCTAGGCAAGCACGGCTTAACCTAAAGATCGCCCCGAGCGGCTGTTATTACTTATATGTATGGACATTCTGAAGGTTAGTCTCTAAACAAAATCAAGGAAAATCTGCGGGATTTGATTGTTTCAAACCTGATTCGTACATTTTTTTGACGTTTTCGAGGAGTTTCCTACAAATTGCAGAGACAACGTTTAGTCTTAACGAAGCCACGGGTAAAAGCTAGTTTATAAGAAACTAGGGTTTGCCCGTGTTATATACAAATAATTATACAACATTATTTTTAGTTTATAGTTTTTAACCCATGTTATATTTTGTCAAAAAAATATTTTATAAAAGTTACAAGTTGGATACCGAGCGGCATTAAGTACCTATCGCAATCATTTAGGTACCTACTGCCAAATTATTATTATCAATGAGCTCGAGACGACGTGGAAGCACTGCAACTCCTGAAGCCAGAATCTTTTTATTTTTTTTTCAATTTAAAAAAAAAACGTTGCACCGCACTAGTAATTTCTCCTGTATCGTGGACGCGTTTACAAACATTTAAACTCACATACACAAACAGCCAGACCCGGAACAACTACCTGTAGATCATACAAATATTTGTTCCTTGCGGGGATCGATCCCGAGACACGCAGCACAGCAGTCAATTTCTCAGCCACTGCGCTAACCGTGCCGTCAAATCAACAGTGGCGACCACCAGAAAAACACCGAGACAATGAAGCTCAACGAGGTCTCAGAGAAACAATTTAAATGGCATGTCTTGGATCCTGTAAGTTCTTCAGAAAATAATCGCGGAGGAGTAAAAAACACGGATGGACTGTATAACGGATGATTTGACAAGAAAGGAGGTGTCTGATTTGATGACGAGTAACAGAGAAGTATGGAAGAAGAAGATGCTGCGCCGACCCCAAATTAATTGGGATAAGGGCAAGAGAATGATGATGATGACGTATCAAGTGTATAAAATCCAAGAAATATTATCACATCTACCACAAGCCATCCGAGAATTTCACCGCAACAACCTATCTATTATGTTAATTTGATTACCCCGCAGACACGTGCACAAATATTGCGTTATATCTTGAAATAGCGCGCAAATAAATAATAGTACAGTTTTTATTAATACGTGGTTCTATGAATTAATTATGATTAACAATTAGCAAGTAAGAGTGCATATGTTATGGAGCGGTAAAGTGGATTGTTAATTACAGATTTGCAGCCACGAGTGGTATTTTATTTGTAGTACGTCAGTCGGGCATCTGTCCCATCGAATAGCAAATAGACAGCTCTTCTAAGAACTTACAACAAAGTTCTAGCAGGTGACTTAAATAATTCGTGATCAATGACTGGATCACGATTGACTGATTCAGGGATCCGCTCGATGCGAGTCGCACGGGACCGGTCAATGTGGCGACACTTGGGGGAGGCCTATGTCCAGCAGTGGACGTGTTTCGGTTGAAATAAATTACCAATGGCTTATAATGGGTGTACATGTACAAGTACCCTTAAAGAAGCTGAAAAGCACTTGTTCTCCCCGTCATTGTGATCATGTTTTTGTTCAAGACCATACCTGGGAACCTTCTAGTTACGGAGATATTGGAGGTAAAAGTTCCAACATTTTTTAAAGTTTTTTTTTTATAATACAACTTTTTATAACTTTACTTTAAACACCTCCACGACCCCGTACGCATAATGCATCCATCAGCACCATCACAATGTTTTGAATGCGTTCCCCCAAAAAAAAAGTCGTTTCCCAGCAATAGTTTTTGCATAGAGTTACTTAGTTTGTACGCAGTAGCGAAGGGTCAATTTTTGTAAGAGGTAAGCCGGAGTACATATCTTTAATGTGATTATGTCATTTGTCTAAAGAATACTGACTGTGCCATTTATCAAAGGGAAGCCAGGAGGAATCGCGTTGTATGGAACCTTCGCCACTGCTGTACAGAATGTTTAGTTGACGGCTTTGTGAAGGGTCTGTTTACACATTGTATGTAAGGATCGTAGTAGGTAGGGCACGCCACCATAGTGCCGATAAGTCCCCTCTTTGAGGAGTGGCTAGAGAGGCGCTACGGCGCCCTCACCTACCGCCTAACGCAGGTCCTCACCGGACACGGTTGTTTCGGGAGGTTCCTGCACCGAATCGGGCGGGACGAAACGCCCGAGTGTTTCCACTGCGAGGATCGTCCAGAGAACACGGTGGGGCACACCGTGGAGGTCTGCCCCGCTTGGGCGGAGCACCGCTGTGTGCTAGCGGCGATTGGCGGCGGCAATCTCTCGCGTCCGGCCTTGGTCCAAGCCATGGTCCGGAGCGAGAGGGAATGGGAAGCCGTCACCTCCTTCTGCGAAGCAGTCATGCTAGTGAAGGAGGTGGCGGGACGTGAGAGGGAAAGAACCTCACGTCCCAGCCGCCGCGGGAGACGCCCTGGGCGTCTGGGGTCACGTGGTGGCTCCCGGCCACCGTAGGCGCGGGCCTGTGGATGACGAGTTATGGGCTAGCTCGCCGTCCGGCCGTCTTATGACGACAGGCCGTGTCGACGGCGCGTTCATGTTCCAAGCGCGCCTCAAAGAGATGTCAACAACCAAGTAGGGGTCCGCATGGGCCGATGCCTGCCAGGGCTGCGGGACTGTTCGAGATACCGTGGCCGAAAAAAAAAAGTGGTGGAAAAAAAAAAAAGGATCGTAGCAGGTGGCGTCCTGTGGTATCTGCCTACTCCATGGCAAAAAAGGGGTGACTTTTTGTATTAATGTATGTATGCAATGTAAAACATCTTTTAATTAGATCTAACTTTCCACTGACCAGTCCACCTGTGTATCCGTTAGTCTATGATAGATGAACGCCCCAGTAATCAAGCGGTTAATTATTTAATTACCAACATGTCAAGTTTCATCAGTCTATCGTAACTGGTCACCTACTTACTGCCGCCAATATAGTTGTTAACAAAGATTTAAATCGTTCGATGTGCCCCTGTACGCTTCAATCTTGGCTTCTGTCGATGCGTCCCGCGACGCGCCTTATGTCAATCGACATGCGAATGCGTCACTTTTTTAACATGCTTTTATTGGCTCACCTGTTAGTATCATATTAAATTTGATCCTGGTTTCCGATTGAGCTGAAATTTTGCAACGTGTTTAGTTTGGATTACTATGCATGGTTAGCTAAGTAACGTCATTCTAAATCCAATATCTCCATAATCCAAAGGCTCCCAAAGATGGCGGACTAGTTATTTTTTGTGCATTCCCATCGTATGGTTATTAAATGAAAGGGTTTGCCGAGAAGATTACGAGAGTAAAATGACGTCACTCGAAAGCGTGTTTATTAGTTTATTTTTAAATTGTAATATTATTATTTCTTAAGTCACGTCGCAGCGACTCATGGTAAAATCTTAACTTTCATTAGATTTCTCCGCAATTGTTGTCGCAGGAGTGCAGGTCGTGGCCAAGCAGTTAGATACAGTGAAAAAGTGTGTATCACTCGCATATCCTGCTTGGATCATCATCTGCCTAGCCTTTTCCCAACTATGTTGGGGTCGGCTTCCAGTCTAAACGGAAGCAACTGAATACCAGTATTTTGCATGGAGCGACTGCCTATCTGATCTCCACAACCAAATAAGTCCTGGGTAATACAAACCTTACGCCTTAGTACGACTGTTAGTCTGACTTTCAGGTCACTGGCTACCGTAACGGCTGTCAAAGATCTACAAATGACAGACGAGACCAACGGCTTAATATGATTTCCGAGGCACGGAGGAAACTTGGTAAGTAATGGGTGGTGACCCATCCATGGACCAAGCTAGGCAAGCGCGGTCTAACCTAAAGATCGACATGAGCAGCTGTTATTATTAAGCCACGAGCTCCTCCCGCATGGATATGATTGTCAGTATGAGTGAGCGACACAATAATAACTATTAAAATCATAATATCAACAAAACAGAAACACGATCATTGTTTGACGCGGAATCTAGCAATCTAAATATTTGGCGGTTTTTTTTTACATATTTTTTTTCTAATTTATTTTTTATTTTTTCAGTATCAACCAAATATATGTAATATATGTTGTGTATTGTGCCGTATATGGCATGTCAGACGACCAATGGGCTAAACTGTAGTGTTCTCACGTAACTAGATACTATTTATACCTGACTGACCCAGAAGGGGGGTAATGTTTTTTGCGTGCATGTATGTATCTATGTCCGTTCCATTGTTCTTCCGTAACTCCTAAACAGATGAACCGATTTGGATGAATTATACGTCGTTAGATTCGTGTTATTGGATACATTAAAATATTAAAAAGACAATTGATTATGATATTGGGTGCCATTTTTATTCAGACCCAGAAGGCTTTTAAAAGGTGATTATTTCTATAAATTAGTATGAAGGGTAGGTAAGCGCTGCCTCTGACAGAGAGGAACCCTGTGTTCTAGTAGTGTTAATAAAATAGGATGTATATGATATTGCCACAAAAAAAAAGTCGTTTGTCTTGGTATAAATATGTAGTGAGGAGAGATGAAACGCATGAGACTAAAAGAGTTATGGATATGAATGTTGATGGATGGAGAGGGAGAGGAAGTCCAAAGAAAACATGAATGGATTGTGTGAGGAATGATATCTGTACTAATATTATAAAGCTGAAGAGTTTGTTTTTTTGGTTGAACGCGCTAATCTCAGGAACTACTGGTTCGAATTGAAAAATTCTTTTAGTGTTGGATAACCCAGTTATCGAGGAAGGCTATAGGCTATACCATCACGCTACGCGAAAGAACAAGTCAGAAGCGGCGGGTTAAACCGTGGGGCACGGCTAGTGAAAGATAAAGGAGAAAATGATACCGTGAAGTCTGACAGGAGAGAATGGAAAAAGAAAACGTGATGCGCCGACCCCAAATAGAATGGGACAGGGTAGGAGGATCATGCACCCGGGCGCAAGGCTGCGGTAATTGACACGATTGAACATAAAATGTACGAATTATCTCATAATAGCATAATAAGCATAATCAGCCTATTAATGTTCCCACTGCTGGGACGCAGGCCTCCTCTCTATGAGAGGGAATAGGCTATAATCCACCACGCGGGCCCAGTGCGGGTTGATAGATGTCACATGTCTTCGAATTTTTGGTTCTAGGACATGCCGGTTTCCTCACGATGTTTTCCTTCGCCGTTTTTGAGAGCAGTGGTGATGAAATAACTTACACAAAGTAATGCGCCTGGCTGGGTTCGAAGCCACGACTTACTGTTCGTAAGTCGGGGTCTCCACCTCTAGGCCACCGCTGCTCTCAATGTAATAATGTCAAAAAATGGTCATTTTATTAGTCTGAATACTAAAGAAGACTTTTATTAACCAAATATTATATATATTTATAATTTAAAATAACCTAAAATAACTAACTAAACAATAAACTTTAAAAATGGCGTCAAAAAACTCCTCCTCAACGCTGTCAACTGGTAATGTACCTAAGAGACTCTTGGCGTTGCCACGTTGTATGGCAACGCTAAGTCAAAAATAAATCATATCAAACGTAAATTAACAATTAACAGAACTTTTATAATTATCTACACGTGATTGTATAACATTACATTAACCACACCAATCAATTTAGTTAGTTACGTTAATTACACAGTTAAGTTTAACTGACACGGTTCAGTGTTTCTTGTTAATACTGCAATAACATATTACGGTTATCTGTATGTTTGATTGAAGTTGGATACAATTTTAACTATTTTATTGAGGTTAGTTCTGTATGTAACTTAATATTAGTTAAGTAAATTATTTAAATTTTGTAAGAAACCACTTTCATCATCATGATTCTCCTGTCCTTATCCCAATTCATTTGGGGTCGGCGCAGCATGTCTTCTTCTTCCATTCTTCTCTATTATTCGTTATCTCAGCAGACACCTCCTTCTAGCCATATCATCCTTCACACAGTCCATCCATCGTTTCTTTAGTCTTCCTCTACTCTTTTAGTCATCCACATTCATACTCAAAACTTTCCGTACGACTAAAATACTGGTATTCAGCTGCATCCGGTTAGACTGGAAGCCGACCCCAACATAATTGGGAAAAGGCTAGGCATATGATGAGGTTAACCCAAAGCTAGCCGTAGGACAGCAGATAGGTTCAGAAATAATATGAGCATGAGTTTATAAAAAGGAACACTCAATAAAAAATTGCGTAGATTCCATTTACACGGCACACTGGTCATATCGAGCGTATTAACGAAACCGGTATGTAACTAAGTATGTACGAATTAATAATTCTATTTAAATACTCTATACGAAAGCGGGCAACGCTCCATTTGCTTGGCAGCGTGATTCTGAAATATTTTGCGGTTAAAATGCGGCGATGGCGCATATTTTTGCAGAATTAAGTTTTGAGTTCGAATTTTGAAGTTTCAAACTTTGTTCTTGATTACAAATTGTGTTAGGAATTAAGATTTATTTTATTGGAGCATTTATTCCAATGACATTTGTACCTGTTTTCTTTTTTGGCTAAGTATTGTATTTCAGCATAAACCAAAATACATACTGCCTTGTTAGTCTAGTATTCGCTAGCGCGACTGCTGAGCATGAGGTCCTGGGTTCAATTTCCGGGTCGGGCAAAGTGTTATTCGGTTTTTCTATCAGGAATTTTTCAGTAGAATTTGTTAGTAATAGGCTCGCCCCCTATTACATGGGACTTAAATACTCAACAACAACGCAGATGATAAAGTGTCCTTATTCCAATACAAACATACAAAATCAGGTCTCAACTGCTGGGCCACAGGCCGCCATTTTGAAAGCTAGGCACACGCGGGTTCAGAGCATGTTCGTAGATGCTTATCTTCGAATTTTCAGTTCTAAGCCATGCTGGTTTCCTAACGATGTTTTCCTTCACCGTTTAATGCTCGTAATTTTGCACTCGTAACCTTGCAAGCAATGAGACAGTTATAACGATCGAATTAACTCGACTCATGTCGAGTAACTGTTGAATGTTATTAACGTGTCAGTTCGTAGTAAGTTGTAGTAAGACATAAGAGCAACTATATTGAGTATCGATTCTTTGACTTTTGGTGTTATGTGTGCTAACGTTGCAGTTACGTCATTGCATTGAGTTAGTTATATAGGGCCTAACTATTCATACACGAAATACGTTCAAGGAATCATCTAACGGCTATAACAAAGCCATTTCGAGAGATTTTTTTTATCTGAGTATATTTTTATAAAAAATAAATAATTTAAAATTACTTGACCCACAAAATTAATACTGTCTCCTTTTTTTTAAGCATCCATTACGCTAGTTTACTACGTCGTATTTACCTACTGTCATTGTTACAATATGGGAGTAATGGTTTTATGCAAAAAGTCTCAATAAATTTTAGAATTATAATAATTTTGTAAAAAAAAAAACACTCAGATAATTTTTTTTTCGTTGCTATGGCGACTTTACGACTTATAGAAATTACTCTTAAAATATTTCGTGTATGAAAAGATAGACCTTATATAGATGAAATGATTTCTGAATGCTCAAAGATTAGATATGTGAATTTAACGGTATAGCACCCAAACCGAATACAACCAAAACAGTATCTTTATCAATCAATCAATATCTTTATTGTGGATCATAGGTAGGTACAGAATACAGGTCTTAAATAATTAAATTGTGATCAGCTATGTCCCGCCCATATAGTTACTTACATGGATGTTAAAAAAGGTTACAAATTATTAAAAAAATCACAAAGAATATAATGGAGAGAAAAATAAACGCTGGTAGGTACACATTAGAGGGCTACTGAACACATCATGACTGAGGGAGACTGTACTGGAGCAGTTTTGTGTGATAGGTCTTTTATAGAGTAGTAGCATTTGTTTACTAATGTTTTATCGTGTGGTTAGTGCCTAACCTGGTGTCAGAGTTTTTATGCCGCATACGGGCCTCTGACTTGGCTTTACATGCCGTCAACAAATATCCCTCAGGGATGCTGGTTTAGTTTCCTCACGATGTTTTCCTTCACCGAAGCAAGTGATAATTATACAATACGCACATGAATCCGAAAAATTAGAGGTGTGGTGTGGGGTTCGAACTAGAGACTTATGACTTGGCAGTCCGACGCCTACACCACTGGGCTATCACTGCTTAGTCATAATAAAACCAAACCTGAATTATAACGTCGATTCGAAAACGCATTTAAGGTGAAAATCCAGTTCTGTCTTTCATTTTTTGGCAGCGCAGTTATCAAACGTCAAGTGATGGTTTTTAATTACGTTTTATTATTTTGATTAACAGCAAAATAAATTAGAAAATATTTATGAGCAAGCCCATAACTTTTTGCAGAGCAGTTTGCACCGCTTATTGTTCAAAATCTTTTGACACTGCAATACAACACACTGTAACTGCCGACTTTCGATGACAGCTATCAATAATATGTCAAAAAAAAAAATGTGTTCATTTTGGCAGATTGAAAATAGAACGGGAGCGTTCTTAAAAATACGGGAATACCCTCTCAGATTAACAGCGGAACTTCAATCAGTCTTGCTAGAGACAGACATATTGTGTCACGGCCAGTTAAATGGATAATTTCAACAAATGATTCTAGCGGGATTGCCATTGAACAAAAAATATTCTCTGATCTTTGTATTTTCTACCTTTTCCTCGTTATATTAATGCCGTAATTGGATTAACTTGTTGCTGTGCCCGACAGGGTCCATATTGATCTTTTACCTTGTTACACCATCTATGTAATACTTATGGAATGCAATAAAAAATTTGAGTATTGAGTATTGAACCAGCTGTAGGTCACGGTATTTCAAACTTTTTATTTTCGATGGCTTTGTGTGCCCATAGTCTCATGAAGAGCTTGTGGCTAAACAATAACAGACGCACGGGTCGATCTTCAAGGTTGCCAAGGTCAATCCGAGGATGGGTTTCCTCCATGTTAAGCCGTTAGTCCCGGCAGTTCTTCGTAGATCTTTGACAGACGTTACAGGTAGGTAGTCAGTGGGCCGAAAGTCTGACAACCAGTCTTACCAAGGGTTATCGCATTACCTATTACTAACTGGGTTGTGAAGGTCAGATAGGCAGTCGCTTCTTGTAAAAAAATGGTATTCAGCTGCATCCGGTTAGACTGGAAGCCGACCGCAACATAATTGGGAAAATGCCAGGCAGATGATGATTATGTGTGCCCATAGCTTAGACAGAATCAAAGTGCTGCAGAGCTACATGGGATCGAGTTTATGCGTAAGAGGTGAGATGAGACGCAATTTGGGACACGCCTAGGTTCAGCATCTCACTGCGTTATGCTGAGTAGATTCAATATTCGAATAGAGTCAAACTTTATTTAAAAAAAACCGGCCAAGTGCGAGTCGGTTTCGCGGATGAAGGGTTCCGTACCATCGTAATAAGCCATTCACCATCCACACATTAATTTTCAAGTTATTTTTATTATTTATTGTTATAGCTTTCTTGCTATTTTCGGTTTTCCTGTAATCTATAGGCAAAATTTACCCCCCAAAAGTGGCCCACATATTTAAAATTCATTAATTTACGTCACACGTCCGTCTTTAGGTCACCAATTTACATATGTGTACCAAATTTCAACTCAATCGGTCCAGTAGTTTCGGAGTAAATTGGCTGTGACAGACGGACAGACAGACAGACAGACACGCGAGTGATCCTTAATGGGGTTCTGTTTTTCCTTTTGAGATACGGAACCCCAAAAAAAGATAAATTAATTAAAGCTGTCATCAGAGCTTATAATAGCTATCATTATTCAAATCGTGATTCGTCCACGTTCAACGAGGTGTAAATCCTGTTTAAAAATATTTAATTAACAGCTAATCATAGAATTAAATGAACAATTAACTTTGAAAGATTGTTTAAATAAGAATTAGCTATGGTATGGCTCCTTTGTAAAGTCAGGAACTTGAATGTAAAGAAGATTATTTTAGCATCATCATTGTTTTGCTAATATGACTATTTATTTGGGGTCGGCGTAGCGATGGCCCAGTGGTACTTATGAGCAGTAAGTCCTGGGTCAAACCCAGGCAGGTGCATTACTTTCTGCAATTTATTTCATCACCGCTGCTCTCAAAACGGTAAAGAAAAACATCAGGAGGAAACCGGCATGTCCTAGAACCAAAAATTCGAAGACATGTGACATCTACCAACCCGAACTGGGCCCGCGTGGTGGATTATACCCCATTCCCTCTCATAGAGGAGGCCTGTGTCCCAGCAGTGGGAACATTATAGGCTGATTGTGCGTCTTCTTCTCCCACATTTTCTTCGTATCCACCCATCGCGATACACCACACATCCCTTCCAGCATTCTCTTGTCAGGCATATGCAATTGCCTTTCTAATATAATAATATTTTATAGAGATATGTTTTTTACGCAAACTCTGCGTAGGGAATTACAGCTTTGATATGGAAAGAAAAATTCGAGTGCGAGCAGGGGTTGAACCTGCGACCTTCCGATTCTGTACACCGGACGTCTTAACCAATTAGACCATCGCACCCTGCTCACAGCTCTCGAAATTTTTGACGACCGAACGAGACGTCCGGTGTATATTTTATAGAGGTTTGAAAGTTTGTATGTAGGGCGTAATCTTCAGGAAATAATGAATAAATTATAAAAAATCTTTCACAGGCAGAAAGCTACATTATTCTTGGGTGCTTGCACACAGAATAGTACAAGTAGCTATAGGCTAGTTATATTTATATCATGCATATTAGTCGAGCTATCTCATTTTTTGCGGATGAGGTCGCGGACGATGTGCTAGTCCATTATAAAAAGAATGACTATCAACTATTTTGTACGAAAGTCAAAATAACTTAGGAACTGTCCTCTCTTCTTTCTTTTTATTTCTTTCATCATCATCATCATCTGCCTAGCCTTTTCTCAACTATGTTGGGGTCGGCTTCCAGTCTAACCGGATGCAGCTGAATACCAGTGTTTTACATGGAGCGACTGCCTATCTGCCCTCCACAACCCAGCTAGTACTGGGTAATACGATACCCCTTGGTAAGACTGGTTATCAGACTTTTCGGGCCACTGACTACCTAACGACTGTCAAAGATCTACAAATGACACCCGGGACCAACGGCTTAACGTGCTTTCCGAGGCACGGAGGAAGCTCGGTATGTAATGGGTGGTCACCCATCCACAGGCCAACCTAGGCAAGCACGGCTTAACCTACAGATCGATCCGAGCGGCTGTTGATATTTAGCCACGAGCTCCCCAAACTCCCTCTCTCTATCTCTTATTTCTTTGTCTCGTGTAATTATCATACTTTTCTTTGCACTCATAATAATGAAGTTCTGCATCAAAGGTATTTCTTGTTTTGAATTATATCAGAATGAGACGTTTTTAAACAAAACAAGAATTGTTTTAGCTTATTCTGAGGTTTAGTCCGTCGTTTATTTTTACTAGCTTTTGCCCGCGGCTTGGCTTGCGTTAATTTAGAATTTGACAATCAATTCGGGTTGTACTCTGCTTATAATAATATAATTCAATCATGATTCGAAAGACACGTGGCGCTATCTGTTATCATAAGAACGTTATTGTTGTTTTTCTCGGGGACAGTACTTTTTTTCGGGATACGAGGTATCCTATGTCCGTTTCTGTACACCTGACAACGTATATGTAAAATTTCAGGCTGATCAGTTCAGTGGTTTAGGCGTGAAAAGGTAACAAACAAACTTTCGCATTTATAATAATAGTAAGGATAAGGATTCTGTTCTTGCTCTTTTAATAATATTTTTAATTGGGTACTATGTTTACATACATGATGTCTATTAAAATATAACCAAGGAGTAACGTATTAGCCAGTACTAAATGGGTTTTAGACATCAGAAAGACACTTGATCTATATAAAAAACTGGTACCTATTCAGCTGCTGTTTTAGACTGGAAGCCAATTCCAACGAAATTGGGAAAAAGCTAGGCAGATGATGATTATGCAAGGTGTAAACAGTCTCTTCACGAAGCCGTCAACCAAGCATTCTGTACATCAAACTAAGTAACCCTACGGAAAAATGATTGCCGGGCAAGGATTTTTTTTTCGGGGGTGCTAAATCACGTTTTACGGTAAAACTCAATGTAACCCCCTCAAAACATTGGCTGATGTATGCTTTGATTAGTAAACAGGTCATTGAGGTAATTAAAGTCAATTTATAACATTAAAAACTAGTATTCTTAAAAAAAACTTGTGAAAAAGTTGGAACTTTGACCTCAAATATCTCCGTAACTAGAAGGTTCCCAGGTATGGTCTAGAACAAAAAAAAAATACCGCAGTGACGGGGAGAAGGAATAAGCCTTTCGGCTTCGTTAAGGGACTTTTTACACCCTTTATATTTGATGAGTTAAACACAACTTTTTGGTATTATAGGGAAGCCTTTGTTTCTTTTGATAGAACTGTGATCCGATGTCTCAATTTTGACACAAAGCAATGGTCAATTGGTTCTTGCAAGCAGATGACAATTTTTTTCGCGCTGTCCCGTATATTTCAACTACTTAAAACTTAAATATCCTCATTAAGAAATTGACATAATTTTACCTTGGCCTCTGCTCTGCGACCGTGTGGTCCGCGAGTTCGATTCCTGTCCCGCGTCCTCCATATGCCAAGTATATTCCATCTTAGTTCAATAAACACACATTTTTTATCTGTATTTTGATTTCACGTTGCATCGAGAACGAACCCAATGTGACACATCGCGAGAAACGTCAAATGATTGTCTTTTTTATTAATGTCTTTTTTTAAATATTCTTCAAACGGATATTGCGTGAATTTAAGTCTTTTCCGCTACGTAGTTTGTTACCACATCACGTGCCTTTAGAGTTTTTTTGTTATAGAATTTCGTTTTCACTTTTAAATCACATTTCACAGTGAAATTAGTATGGGCGTCGAACCGTCACGATTCAGCCAGTGTGTAGCAAATTTAAATACGACAAAAAAAAGTATTTATTCACTTCTTTTTAACACTTGTAACACTCGTTCTTTTTTGTATTTACTTTTTTATTGTTCTTAAATTAAAACCTCTTTTGTTTGTACGGTACGTCCGTCATTAGTTAAAACTTAGAAAGCACTGACAACAAACGTCAACAGTGCGTTTCACCCCTAGCGTTGGAAAGAGACGGAGATAAAGTTAAACGACCGTGACGGTGAGTTAGAAAGGGACAGGTATGTTTGCCATCTAACGGTTTCCACGGAAAACATTGGTGGTTTGGAGGGAAAATGTTGACCAATGGCGTGATTTTCCTTTTACGAGGTAAACGGTAGGGGGATGATTTTGGGTAATTTGAATATTAGGGGTGGACGATTATTTACTTGCCGTGTGGAGCAAGTAAAATAATATTTACTTATTTTAACATGTCTGCGGAGATTTTCTAGATATGTTGCTACAGCATTCATTAGTTAAGTTTGTTTATAGATATTTGGAAGTGCCTCTTCAGCATCATCCGCCTAGATTTTTCCGAACTATGTTAGGGTCGGCTTCCAGTCTAACAGGATGCAGCTGAATACCAGTATTTTACATGGAGCGACTGCCTATCTGACCTCCACAACCCGGTTATTACTGGGTAATACGATACCCCTTGGTAAGACTGATTGTCAGACTTGCGGGCTACTTCTTTTCGAATCGATGACTCAGATTTTGTCTGACCAATACGTAGTGACCTGGACAGCTCTGTCCTTTGCCTCAGTCAAGTCCTGGAGTGTGCAGTTAATAGTGCACGACGGGCAAGAGATATGTGCCATTGCACATTAAATATGTCTTTCTTTTCTTTTTTATGTAGTAAATTTCTAACCTGGACACGAAACATGACCACCGTAGAAATAGGTTTTGTCGACGGAAGAATCGACAAAATGAAGTTGATCTGTGTATCTGTCATTTTGTCGATAAAACCCGTTTCCACGGTGGTCATGCTACGCGTGGTGGTGTCAGAGTTTTTATGCCGCCCATGGGCCTCTGACTTGGGTTTACATGCCGTCGAGAAATATCTCTCAGGCATGTTGTTTCCTCACGATGTTTTCCTTCACCGAAGCGATAATTATCCGAAATATCAGAGGTTCGAACTCGAGACCTAGGTACTTTACTAGCTGACCTGCGCAACTTAGGTTTGTAAATGTGAATGTAACGTGACTTTATATTTTTTTATTTTTTTTTTTGTCTGACAACCTGTCTTACCAAGGGTTATCGTATTACCCAATACTAACTGGGTTGTGGAGGTCAGATAGGCAGTCGCTCCATGTAAAATACTGGTATTCAGCTGCATCCGGTTAGACTGGAAGCCGACCCCAATATAGTTGGGAAAAGGCTAGGCAGATGATGAACTGTGTGTGAAAAGAATTGAAAATAAGTTGCAAAAGATCCCCCCGGAACAAACTGCGCCAAATCCATTCTATCCCATTTGTAAGTGACATGTAACAATTTTTTTTACAGTAACTAAAGAAATATACATCTATTCTATTCTATTCCATCTTTAGGTTAAGCCGCGCTTGCCTAGGTTGGTCTGTGGACGGGTGACCACACCCGTTGCATGAGTTTCCTCATTGCCTCGGAAAACACATTAAGCCTTCGGTCTCGGCTGTAATTTGTAGATCTTTGACAGTCGTTACAGGTTGTCAGTGTCCCGAAAGTCTGACAACTAGTCTTACCAAGGGGTACCGTATTACCCAGTACTAACTGGGTTGTGGAGGTCAGATAGGCAGTCGCTCCGTTTAAAATATTGGTATTCAGCTGCCCATCCATTGTTTCGTTACAACGTCCACACACTCATCTCCCAACTGCTTCCACCATGTCTACCAGACCGTATCACAGGTGCTCAGTGACCAACAAGTCGCCCACCAGTAGTTCACCGGTTCGAATCAATGGTGCGTTACATCTCACGAGTGTATCGGCATAAATTAGGGTACCATATCAGGTGCTGATCACATCAATGAAGTGTGACGAGCAGCTGGTTGTCTTTTGTGGATGGAACAGTAAATTAAAATATAAAAAAAAAACTTGAAATGTGGCGTGTCATTGTCTAATTTTTCATTATTCAAAAACGTAATGTCTCTTTGGTCTAGTAGTCGCAAGCGTGACGGCTGAGCATAAGGTCCTGGGTTCGATTCCCAGGTCGTGGAAAGTGTTATTGGGTTTTTCCATCAGAAATTTCTCAGTAGCAGCCTCGGAGTTTGGATTTGTGCCCGGTTGATAGGCTCGCCCCCTATTACGTGGGACTTTAAAACATAACTGGCGAAATTTTGGTGTACTATAAGGTCCACCGGTTCCTAACCTTTTGGGGATTACAGGCGTGATGTTTTGTTGTGTCTGTTTAGTAAAAAACTTTAAAAGTTGCATGTCATTGTCCATTTTTTTTTTATAAATAACTTTACCCCACTCTAGGAATTTCTCCTGTACCGTGGATGCGTTTACAAACATTTAAACTCACATACACAAACAGCCAGACCCGGAACAACTACCTGTAGGCCATACAAATATTCGGGAATCGAACCCGCGACACGAAGCGCAGCAGTCAATCGCTCAGCCACTGCGCCAACCGTGCCGTCAAAAGCCTTGGTAACAAAATGGTTCCCGGAACGGTTGAAGACATCATTCGTGTGGAGACGACCTTGGCTGTAGCATCAGGTCATTTCTACTAAATAAATACTGGGTGGAAGGAACACCGATGCCCAAACGGTTACCACGAATTCAGGACAGCTTACTGAAATCCACATAGAAATTTTTCATCGGTAATTTAAACGAATTAATGAAGAATTAGGAGGAAGAACACAGGTAGGAAATTACCTAGGTTAGAATGTAGGATACTTTTTATCCCGGCAGTACGTTCCCGTGGGATAGTTTTTGTCCTCCACGGGCGAAGCCGCAAAACCTAGTGTGATTGTGTGAAGTGATTCAATTAGATATGCCTAGAGCTTCCGCTAAATTCTACAAAGAAAAATTCTTGTGAAGAGAACCCAATCGTATTTCGACCAAAATAAGCTGCAATTTGGATTGAATTTCGTAAACTACCTCAGCAAATAGAAGTAAGAATCCACCAGCCCACTAGCAATATTTTGACGGCACGGTTGGCGCAGTGGCTGAGCGATTGCCTGCTGCGCTGCGCGTCGCGGGTTCGATTCCCGCACGGATCAAATATTTGTATGGCCTACAAGTAGTTGTTCCGGGTCTGGCTGTTTGTGTATGTGAGTTTAAATGTTTGTAAACGCACCCACGATACAGGAGAAATTCCTAGTGGGGGGGAAATTAAAAAAAAAAAAAAAGAAAATGGTTTAAGTAAATCCGAAGACACCCGATCATTTCCGAATCACACTCGTCAGTACCACGACATAATAATCATCTAGCCACTGTCCCAACCAGTAATTATAAAAAAACAATCAGTAGTTCTGTCATATTCCCACGCCGGCTATTATAACGACTACACAATAGAGGGCTGGGCAGCAGATGACCTTTATAGTGACGCGTTTAGCTTTGCTTGTAATTTATGTTATTGAAATGGAGAGGGGCTGTAGCTTGGGCAGGTGAGTTATTGATGGGTAATTGTTTCTGGTTGAGTAAGGAATCTTTAAAATGTAATCAAAGGAAAATAGGTTTATTAAGCCAAATCATAACAAAATTATTTACATATACAAATTAAAATAACATCCAGTAACTAACTTGACAATGAATTAAAAAATGGCGTCAAAAAACGCCTCTTCAACGCTATCAACTGGTAATGTCCCCAAGATACTGACGGCGTTGCCACGTTGTATGGCTTAGCCTCTGGCCAAGGTAAAAGCGAGCCCTTGGGTCACGGGAAGTGTCAACTAAGCGTTTTGATATGTAATTTACCCCCAATTTTATGCGTATCCCTAATCGGGTAGATAGAAGATCTTAGTCTATTTGTTCTACTCAAATAAATTTTGTCGAAATTCTGAATACAATTAAGTCGAAATTCGATCATCAAATCAAGGGTTTCGATGTAAAACCGTTTCTGTGCTCCGGTAAGCACACTAACTACCCATAGTAATCTCCATCATCATTTCAACCGGTCACTGCTGGACATAGGCCTCCTCCAAGTGCCGCCACATTGACCGGTCCTGTGCGACTCGCATCCAGCGGATCCCTGCAACCTTTACCGGGTCATCGGTCCACCTAGTGGGAGGCCTTCCAACGGAACGTCTTCCGCGCGGTCGCCACTCCAGAACTTTTCGGCCCCATCGGCCATCCGTTCTTTTCGTACCCATAGTCTATAGTTCTCAATTGTCAAGTTAGAGATTAGGTGATTATTGTTGTAAGTAACACCTCTGCGTCCTGCGTGCTAGTAAACGGACCCTTCACGAAGCCGTCAACCAAGCATCCTGGACATCAAATTAAGCAACTCTACGCAACAATCATTATTGGGAAATTTTTTGGGGTGAAAAATCGCGTTTTTTGTAACGCACTCAAAACTTTGTGCTGATGGATGCAATCGATCGATGGTAGAATGGCGACGCCAATTGATCGATCGTCGTAATTTCTACCATCGATCGATTGGTGTGGAAACACCCTTAGATTGTGGTCGGCTTCCAGTATATTTTATTCTTCTTCTTTTTCTCCAATTATTCTTCTAGTCCTTCTCCAATTACTGAAGGCTGGTCATGAATGGTTGATCGATGACCTTGATCGAAGATCGATCGATTGGTGTGGTAGCACCTTAAGGACTTGGGAAAAGTGGATGATGCTAACTTAATAATACAGGTTGCTACGGCTAAAATCTAACTTCAAGATAATCTATACTATATAATCTATACTATATAATATATACTATATAATCTATACTGATAAATATAAAAAAAGGAACAAAGAAAAAAAAAAAACAGCAAAAAAAAAAAATAAAGCTGAAGAGTTTGTTTGTTTCGTTGAACGCGCTAATCTCAGGAACTACAGGTTCGATTTGAAAAATTCTTTTAGTGTTGATTAGCCCATTTATCGAGGAAGGTTATAGGCTATAAAATTTCACGCGGACGAAGGTCGCAGGCAACAGCTAGTTTATAATATTTAGGTACATCCCAGATCCCATAATTAACTCTCTCAACAACCCCAGTGTCATGAGTTAGGGGTGTCACCAATTATGAACGGATATACGCGTCAAACGGGGTCGTGCGACTGACCTGTCAGCCGTTACTACATTACAGTAATCACCTTAATTGTTTCACACCCCTGTGTTTTACAATTAATCGTTTATTTTTTTGTTACAGTGAAGTAATCCGTACATCCAGGGCTGCGGGACTCCAGGGCTGCGGGACTGTTCGAAAGAGATACCGTGGCCCTGGAACACAAAGGGCAAAGAAGGAACATGGATGGGTTTTAGTCAGTACAAGTCTGACACTCCCCTCCGCTCCGCCCAGAGTGGGGGGGGGGGGGGTCATTTGATGATTTCCCATCCGGAAAAAAAAAAAAAAAAAGGGATCCGTACATTGATGGTCCACTTGGAAGTCCCTGAACCTAGTCGGAACCCAAGTGGGGATGTAATTTAAGTTTGTAACATTAACAGCGTAAAAAAGCCCCACTTTAAGGTTTTTATACAGCGATGAAAAAACCGAGAGGTGAAGATATGAAGCTGTAACGCTCCACCTTCAGTCTTGACTTCTGAGCCCCAAAATATGCAGCCAAAGTGACCTCTGCGATTTGTATCACAAAATTTCTAATACTGTCATGCTAGCGACACGAAAAAGAAAGAAAGAAAGAAAAAGTATTTATTCGACTCACACAGGACAAAACAAAAAAAAAAGGTTGAATTCACAATAATACCAAAGTTGTATAAAAAATAAACATAAGAATAAGATAAAACAAATTAAATTGGTCCCGTACGAGGCCAAAAGGTCCCTATCTCAACATGGAACAGCTATGCAACATTAAAAAAAAAAATCACAGAGCAGTCAAAAAGAAGAGGAAAATTCCTTAGTTCTTCAGAACATTGCTGTAACATTTTTTTTTTAATGTTACAGCACCGTGTTGAGATAGAGAGCTTTTTGGCCTCGTACCGGACCACTTTCATGTATCGTACATCGACATATATGTCGCGTCCCGCACTAAAGGCCTACCCATCTTTCATGAAAACAAAGATATGCCGTCCGGTCATTTGCCACAGTCGCTTGCAAAGCCATTGGGTTCTAAAGCAGCTGGAATGCTGACGGTGATAAAAACAGGTCGGATGTTGTCGTATCGAATTAACCTAACATAACTTTTGTGAATTACTTGAACGAAAAATATTACGAGCTCTAAAAATTAATTGTCAGCAAGAAGCAAGCTCTAACAGTCTTAATATTCTCGGTATAATTTCGTGGAGATTTGCATAACTAATTTACAAATTGTCAACGATAAAAGAAGACATAGTTTGAGGTCAAAATCTTGGAATAAAATTAATACACGATTACAATCAGTCATTTTGATTAGGAGGTCTACTTTTGTGTTGAGTTCAATATTTCCAGTTGAAATGAGAATTTAAAAGAAATTGATCACTATTACTTATTCATTAAATAGTCATTGAATGGTATTAAGGGGTTGTTGTTGATTGATGATTTTAATGATTATAACTCTGAAAACCACATTTGTCGCGGCCACGAATCGTATTTTAATCAACATAAACCCTGACACTGACTCCGCCTTTTTTTTTTTTTCGGATGTGAAATCATCAAATGACCCCCCCCACTCTGGGCGGAGCGGAAGGGAGTGTCAGACTTGTACTGACTAAAACCCATCCATGTTCCTTCTTTGCCCTTTGTGTTCCAGGGCCACGGTATCTCTTTCGAACAGTCCCGCAGCCCTGGAACACTGACTCCCCCTTAAATATCGAAGTAGTGTGTTGCGTCTGGATTTGTGTCCGGTTGATGGTAATAGGCTCGCCCCCTATTGTAAAGGACGTACTTAATGGTCCAATAAGATATGTGTATATTTGTATGTATGTTTATTTTATATAGTTATAACTTTGTTTTAAGTTCCAATTTCAATTTTCCTGTTTTGTCTTTTCTACACACTGTGTCTACATTTCTAATCCTACTTTCCTCTCGCAGGTCTGCTGGAAGAGATTTCGCATGAAATAAGCAGTACCTTTGTGCTCTTCTATCTTAATGTAATGTCTTGTTGAGTATTTTGTGTGTACATAAATAAATAATAAATAACTTTTCTATTCTTCTAGATTGACAAAGTTTTTCAAAGCCTTAATTAGATTGGGAATATCAATTCAATCTTGTTTTTTTCCAGGATAAACGCTGTGAAAATACAGCCAGACGAGAATGGGAAATTCAGCATTAAAAATCTTAGAATTGAGTGGACCATAAACAGTTTCGGTATGAATGTAGACGGCTATAAGAGTAGAGGAAGACCAACGAAACGATGGATGGACTGTGTGCAGGATGATGTGGCTAGAAAGGAGGTGACTGCTGAGATGACGAGTAATAGAGAAGTTTAAAAGAAGAAGACACGCTGCTTCCAAATAAATGAGGATAAGGGCAGGAGAATTATCATTCTAAATCTATCTTCAAAATTACCCATTAATTATCTATTTTTCTTTAAAATTAAGTTTGGGGTAATTTTACGTCAGGACTTCATCATTTCAGCCGAAAGACGTCCACTGCTGGACATAGGCCTCCCCCAGGTATCGCCACATTGACCAGTCCCATGCGACTCGCATCCAGCGGATCCCTGCAACCTTCACAAGGTCATCGGTCCACCTAGAGGGAGGCCTTCCAACGCAACGTCCAGAAGTTTTCGGCCCCAATCGGCCATCCGTCAGGAATTAAACATTTAATATTCCGAAGACTTCTATTTTCTCATTACCCAAAGCCCTTAGTATCCCCCAACTGCTCACAACATTAGCTCCGCTTTACAACGTTAACTGTGATAGTAAGCCACGTCATCGTGGGAACACGAAATGGTTGCTATTCGCTGGTGTACAGTTTGGTCGATACGAGGCTGGGGTACTACGTTTTGTCCATGACATTATAGGAGTCGTGCTGGCTTGTTTGGTGGGGTGGAAAATTATGATATTTAGACGTAGGTATCTTTAAAAAGGAAACTAATATTTTGTAGTTTGGTCAGAAGAAATGGAACTGTATTGGAGGCTACTTCAGTTGAGGTTCCACTAACGTTATCTGCTTAGCCTTCTACCAATTATGTTACGGTCGGCTTCCAGTCTAACCGGATGCAGCTGAATACCAGACTTTTACATGGAGCGACTGTCTATCTGACCTACACAAGCCAGTTAGTACTGGGTAATACGATACCCTTTGGTAAAACTGGTTGTCAGATTTTAGGGCCACTGGACTACCTGTAACAACTGTCAAAGATCTACAAACGACAGCCACGTGCAACGGCTTAAGGTGCTTGCCGAGGCACGGAGGTAACTCGGTATGTAATGGGTGGTCACCTATCAGCGTATCAACCTAGGCAAGCGCGGCTTAACCTGAGTTCCTCCAAGGTTCCACCAACATATCGGGATTAATTTAAAAACTAGGTACTTAAGTAACTGATTTTCGATAAAACCGTTCATCTTTTCGTTAAAACTATATCATTGTCTAGTTAATAGATAATAGGAATAAAACAATAGATATTACAGCTTACAGATAAATTGGAAAGCTTCTTTAAGCGCAGGCTACACCGCCAGCTAGCGAGCGAGCGAGCGAGCCGGGCGAGCCTCTTTTCATACTTCGTTTCGGCTCTTTCGGTAGTTCGCGGTGTGAACCAAAGTATGAAAAGACGTGTAACGATCCCTCGTGCGGCTCGCTCGTTAGCTGGCGGAGTGGCCTGTGCTTTAGGCACCATCGAGATATCACGAAAGAAGCTATCATAGAGAGACCTTATTTGAAATCTGAAATTGCCGACAAGGCATAAACAACCGTGGTGATTAACACTCTAAGAGACGAAAAAACAGTAGGACGAATATGAGCCAGCTCTGTTTAACCTTTTGAACACCATTGTCACATATACGTGACAAGCAAGCGCGTGTCCTCTACGCTAACGGCACAAATATGTGACAAAATTGCGGTGCACTTTAACAGGAAATAAACAGTTAAATAGTCTTGGAAATCTAATTCTTTTGATAGGTATTTGCGGTGGAATTGCGGCTTGGTGTGAAGGGCACGTGCTTACGTTTATGCTCTAGCGTTCAAAAGGTTAAGGCCTATGTGATGTGAGCCTTATTGACATCAACCGAGTGCAAATATAAATTCTGACCTGCTCCTTATAGATTCAGATTGCCTAAACCCAATAACATTTTGTCCGTCCTGAAAATCGAACACAGGACCTCATACTCGGCATTAGCTTAGAGGTAGACTGGGAACATTGTTCTAATTAATATGAGAGCCACATTTTAACAAATAGACAACATTGGACTCGATAAGCCAGTGAAAGTGACATCAGAAGACAACGCATCACTTTCGCCCTGAGCATGTATTTATACTGAGACCTCTAGTATGTTGTAATGGAATAATTATGCGATAGTTACAGGGCGGTTAGGGGTATACGGCCTACGGAGAAGCTCGTGGCTAAATAATAACAGCCTCCAGTTCTCTACAGGGTGTAACCATACCCTTCACGAAGGCGTCAATCAAGCATTCTGTACATCAAACTAAGTAACTTTACGCAAAAAATATTTTTTTTGGGGTGAAAAATCACGTTTTATGGTAGGACTCGAGGGAAAGCACTCAAAGCATTGTGATGATGGATAGATGGAATAGTACGGGTGTCGAGGTGTTTAAAGTAAAAATCTTACGTTATCATCATCTGCCTAGCCTTTTCCCAACTATGTTGGGGTCGGCTTCCAGTCTAACCGGATGCAGCTGAATACCAGTATTTTACATGGAGCGACTGCCTATCTGACCTCCACAACCCAGTTAGTACTGGGTAATACGATACCCCTTGGTAAGACTGGTTGTCAGACTTTTTGGGCCACTGACTACCTATAACGACTGTCAAAGATCTACAAATGACACCCGGGACCAACGGCTTAACGTGCTTTCCGAGGCACGGAGGAAACTCGGTATGTAATGGGTGGTCACCCATCCACAGACCAACCTAGGCAAGCGCGGCTTAACCTAAATATCGATCCGAGCGGCTGTTATGACTTAGCCACGAGCTCCTCGTTACGAATAAAATCTTACGTTATAAATATGTATTAAAAAAAAAAACGGGTGAAAAAGTTGGAACCCCCAATATCTCCGTAACTAGAAGGTTCCCAGGTATGGTCTTGAACAAAAAATTATCGCAAACACGGGGAGAACAAGTGCCTTTCGGCTTCGTTAAGGGTCTATTTACACCCTTTATACTCAATGCAGAAAGCTTACAAAATTCAGTTGTTCGACATCTAAACCAATAGATTCCTTGTTCAGGTCTTCACCCTAATAATATTCGTAGTAAACCAGAGTCCATCGTATTTTTACCTTTGTACTTGATCTTTAGATCGGGTTCCTTCGTGAATACTCGGCTAAAATCGTTAAAATTCAAGGTATTTGACTACAATACCATCATCGACCAAATAAAGGTAGTTTTCCGTAGTTATAGATGGGCGGGGTTTATCCCCTCCCTATTGTGAGGTTTCAGCCAATAGGGTGCAAGGATTTAAATTAGGAACGCGTGCCGATGCGTCGCTGCTTTACAACGTCAAAAATTGACGTATCGTCAAAACCAAAACAGCTGTATACAGGGTGATCTCTATTTTTTTACAAAGTGTTTTCTGTTAGGCAGACGAGTTCTTTTGTGTAATTATTCCTCACCACTCGTTCTCAAAACGATCTTGCTAGAATCAAACATTCGAAGACATGTTATATCTACCAACCCGCACTGGGTCAGCGAGCGAGGCGATTATAGCCCACTCTCTCGTAGTGATGGGCCTGGGTTCTAACAGTGCGAATAGTACAGTCGCCAGCGCATCAAGTTACTACAAACTGTCAAATTTTTTCATTCGATTTTGAACGTAACCATCAACATTTTATGGTTTAAAATCATCATACATCATCATCATTTCAGCCGAAAGACGTCCACTGCTGGACATAGGCCTCCCCCAAGCGTCGCCACATTGACCGATCCCGTGTGTCTCGCATCCAGTGGATCCCCGCAACCTTTACCAGGTCATCGGTCCACCTAGTGGGAGGCCTTCCAACGCAACGTCTTCCAGTTCGCGGTCGCCACTCCAGAACTTTTCGGCCCCATCGGCCATCCGTTCTGCGAGCAATGTGCCCTGCCCACTGCCACTTAAGTTTGGCTATTCTTCGGGCTACGTCGGTAACCTTAGTTCTCTTACGGGTTTCCTCATTTCTGATTTGATCACGCAAGGAAACTCCGAGCATAGCCCTCTCCATTGCCCTTTGGGTGACTTTAAGCCTTCTGATGAGGCCCATTGTGAGCGACCACGTTTCGGTCCCGTATGTAATCACTGGCAACACACACTGGTCATAGACTTTCGTTTTGAGACACTGCGGTAAGTTGGACGAGAAGATACCACGCATCTTCCCGAACGCTGCCCAGCTGAGTCGGATTCGACGACTAACCTCTTCGTTTAAAATCATTTGGAGAAATTTGATAGTTTGTGGTAACTTGATGTGCTGGCGACTGTGCCTATTAGGGACAAAAACGAATGTTTACTGTTCTACCATTACGTAAACGAGTACCAATTGGCCTCTCTAAAGGCAAAACTAATACAAGCAGGTACTTTCTGATAACTGTAGTTAAATGTCAAGGAGAACGGCTGCCTTTGTATACCAACAAACCTTAACTGTGCGGTTATTTACCAACATGCACAGTTAAGTTGATCATAGAAGAACCTCGTGGCTAAATAATAACAGCCGCTAGGATCAATCTTCACGTTAAGCCGCGCTTGCCTAGGTTGGTCTGTAGATGAGTGACCACCCATTACATACCGCACACATTAAGCCATTGGTCTTCGCTGTGATTTGTAGATTTTTGATTTTTGACAGTCAGTGGCCCGAAAGTCTGACAACCTGTCTTACCAATGGGTATCGTATTACCCAGTACTAACTGGGTTGTGGAGGTCAGATAGGCAGTCGCTCTTTGTAAAATACTGATATTCTGTTGTACCCGGTTTGACTGGAAGCTAATCCCAACATAGTTGGATAAAGGCTAGGCAGGACTGTTACTTGCAGGGATCCGCTGGATGCGAGTCGCCCGGGACCGGTCAATGTGGCGACACTTGGGGGAGGCCTATGTCCAGCAGTGGACGTCTTTCGTCTGAAATGATGACGACTGTTACTAAAGAAAATAATAGCTGTTTTGACATGGAAAGAAAAATTCTAGTGCAAGTAGGGTTTGAACCTGTGACCTTCCGATTCAGTACACCGGTCGTCTTAACCAATTAGACCATCGCACCCTGCTCACAACTCTAGAAATTTTCGTTCCATTAATAACGTCTTACGGTGACGTTAGCGCCAAACAGCTATAGTTCGATACGCAGGGTTTGCGTATAAAAATATTAAAGAAAATAATGGTAAAAATATTTTTTCAACACCCTGTATAAGCTAATGACATCACAGCATGATAAATTTTCACTGCCATGTCGTGAAACGACGACAGTACACACGAAACGACATAAATTATTTATTTATAACAATAACAGCCATAGTTTTTAACAAATAAACTAATTGTGAGCTTTTTTTGAGATATGAAGGACAGTTTTGTTTACTCGTCACGACTGTACCCTAGTGGGGTTAGTAGCGGGGTACAGGAGTACCCAACTTAAGTACTGGTGTTGTAAAAGTTCAGGTAAATAAAAATTGATAGTAATATTGGTATTTTATTCAGGTATTTTTATTTGTTTTGTTGTTTTTGAAGAATTTTCTCTGAAAGGAGAGGAGGACTAGGACTGCCCCATTGGTCGAGTGGTCGCAAGCGCGACTGCTGAGCATAAAATCCTGGGTTCCATTCCCAGGTCGGGCAAAGTGTTATTGGGTTTTTTCATCAGGAATTTCACAGTAGCAGCCACGGACTCTGGGTTTGTGCCTGGTTGATGGCAGTAGACTCGCCCTCATGATTTGGAACTTAAACATAACTGGAGAAATGTGGGTGTACTATTAGGAGGATCCTCACCCTTTGGAGATTACAGGCTAGATGTTATGTTTCTCTGAAAGGCGGCCAATCGCATAAAATATGGCTTTTTGCTTGCATTGACAAAACTGACAAAAAATTCTTAGATAGTGTTTCCGAACAAAATTCGTTGTAGAGCTTTCGACATCAAAAATGGTTGCTATTATTTTCAATGGCTAACCACTGCCATAGTAACCCCCTCTATTTATATATGTGGAAAAGAAAACACCCTTCTTATATGTTAATCAAATGACTGTGAATCACTCTTCCTGTCTTCAAGGAAAATATAATATACTAGCGGCCCGTCCCGGCTTTGCACGGGCGGACATTTATCTTTTAAACATTTTGGGATTTTATAGTAATAAATATAGTCTATTTTAATCTGGAATAATGTAGCATTCTAATGGTGAAAAAATTTTTGAAATCGGTTCAGCACTTTTTGAGTTTATTCGTTACAAATATACAAATCTTCCCTATTTACAATGTTAGTGTAGATGACAACCAAATTATGGTGCTATTCTGTAAAGTTCACTAGTTCCCCTCACTCAAGTGAGCGCACACAATTCGAAAGCGAACTCATTTGTTTTTAAGTAAATCATCGCGGATTCACAACGAGACAGCGTTCGAATTTCAAAATGATTAGAATACAGTTATGTATCAGTGGCCAGTGCTAACGTACCGAATTTAAACAAACTAAGGGCGTACTTGGCTTTGTTACTACATCTGTCAAATTTCTTTAATAGATTTTCAACTTTATTGCTAAAGCAGGTTTAAGCTTTTAGGTTCAAGGTTGATTGGGAAAATTTGACACTTAAGGGTAGCTTGATGTGCTGAGTCTGTACAAGGTTTTAATACTACTCTAAGAACTATAAACGAAATTATAATGAGGAAGCTGTTCTACGTGTCCTCGAAACACACAATGCCCGCATAGTGATTATGGTTCATTTCCTCTCATGAGAGGCGACCTGGTGGCAAAATTTTGTTTTAATCTTATTCCAGAGTGGAAGAGAGATGGCGCTAACGTCCTCTATACCTCCGTCTCTTAGTGACAATAAAACAATATTGCTTTATGACGTCATTGTAACCCCCCTGATTTAAAAGTGTCCGATTGGATTTCACATTGCCAAAAATAAGGAACGTTTTAGCATCTTTATGGAATTAATTTTCAAAAATCCTTTTTCTTCGATAAAATACTTACAAAAATTCTTCCTTAGTGTTCAACTTCGTTATAAAGGTATTCGGTTAGGTTAGGCTCTGCGTAATCTAGTTAATTTCAGATTTTTATTAAGTTGATTGAGTGCCTAGGCTGGTCCGTGGATGGGTGACCACATATTACATACCGAGTTTCCTTCGAGCCTCAGAAAGCACGTTAAACCGTTGGCCCGGCTGTCATTTGTAGATCTTTGACAGTCGTTACAGGAAGTCAGTGACCCGAAAATCTGACAACCTGTCTTGCCAAGGGGTATCGTATTACCCAGTACTAACTGGGTTATGGAGGCCAGATAGGCAGTCGCTCCATGTAAAATACTGGTATTCAGCTGCATCGGTTAGACTCGAAGCCGACCCCAACATACTTGGGTAAGGCAGATGATGATTAAGAGTGACTAAAAGAAAAAACCTATCCAAAAAGGTACAAACCCATCATAGAGTGTTGACCAAGATTATGTTTTTACTTTAAAAGATGATGATGACCTCTGAGTTTGTTTCGGCTGTTTCTTCTCAGAGTAGTCAGGTACGAAACACCAGCCCAATCGAGTTAGAAAAATGGCGTGTAAAAGTGTTTCATCATCATTTCAGCCGAAAGACGTCCACTGCTGGACATAGGCCACATTGACCGGTCCCGTGCGACTCGCATCCAGCGGATCCCTGCAACCTTCACCAGGTCATCGGTCCACCTAGTCGGAGGCCTTCCAACGCAACGTCTTCCGGTTCGCGGTCGCCACTCCAGAACTTTTCGGCCCCATCGGCCATTTGTGAAAAGTTTAAAGTGTTTGTAAAAATCTATTTGCATATTAAATATCATTTAATATTAGAACTTAGGGCACTAAAATCGCATAGGTATTCACTTAAATAACAGTAATTCTAATAAAAACTTTTTTCACAATGAAAGACCTTGGCATTGGTCAACCTCCAATTACAAATCCGACCACGACAACTAAAGACTTGGCACATTTCATGCAGCCTCTACTCTTGTAAATCTAAGTTCATCTCAGCATGACGATTAAGGTTTTTGTTCGCGTTTTTTCTGTCGTAAAACTATTGAATAGTTGTAACTGAAGGCTATATTGTAAGTTTTTGTGCAATCTGTCTGTTCGTCTGTACCCTTGTATCTCTAAAACGGTTGAACAGATAATGATAAAGTGTGAAATCTTTTATATTTAGCACGATTTTTTGGGTACTTGACATTGAAAATTGTTTTATTGACCTAAAATATTTTTTTTCTCTGAGTAAAAAAGAAAAATCTTGATCTCTTTGGAACAGCATCAGCGTATTTTTCAAAAGAGTACATGTGCTGGATTTATGTCCATTCAAAAAGGAGACCTGAGTCCTTTCAGAGTAAGCTGTTTATATTATAGTTTTGTTACGTAAGCAATGGTTGACTGAAACTTTGGTTGTTGTTTGTGTGGTTGTGTGATTTTCAGACAGCCATTTCTTATGTTTACAAGTAATTTGCAGTAAGTTATTTAGATACTACAAAATGTTGAAGATAATGCTACTTTTCCCTTTTTAATTATTCTTGTTTAAATATTTTAAAGACACAAGGTCTATTACTAATGATATCTTAAAATAAACGTTTTTTATTTCTATCTTAGTTAACCTCGGCGCCAATAATCACGACGCCATATTGGATTCATTTCAACAGCCCCGAAGGTCGAAAAGGCGCACAAAAACATTTACCTTCCTCAATGAATTAACAATACGAAACATAGTCTATAGTTTATGTAGTATAACCGTACAGTTTTTCGCAATGCCGTGAATCTATGACGTTTAAAGGTAGGGCAGGTATTGTGGTATTGCATAAATTGTAGTACAATGCGTTCGCTGGAAACTAGGGTTGAAATGTTGGAATGTAGAATTATACAGGGTGTAACATATCAAGCATAGAATACAGGGTGTAACAGAAAGGGTATAGTCATATGAAAGGATATACTGCAGACCATCAAACTGAACAAGTTTCTCATTGGGTTGCTGCCCCATACATTGGGTCAAGTAGGTATTGAAATTTTGTATGGGACAGCTGATAATTTTTTTTGCATTTACGATTTTGGACCCAAGGAGAAAGTTATTCAGTTTGATGGTCTGCAGCATATCCTTTCATACGACTGTACCCTTTCTGTTACACCCCGTAGATAGATGGACTTATTCGTCGGCTTTCTGTCTAACCGGATGCTGGGACACACGGCCTCCTCTCTATGAGAGGGAATGGGCTATAATCCACCACGCGGGCCCAGTACAGGTTGGTAGATGTCACAAGTCTCCGAATTTTTGGTTCAAGGACATCACGATATTTTCCTTCACCGTTTTGAGAGCAGTGCTTATGAAATAAATTACACAAAGTAATGCGCCTGCTTGGGTTCGAACACACGGCTTACTGTTTGTTAGTCGGGGCCTCCACCACTGGGCCACCGCTGCTCTTCAATACTATACCCCTTGGTAAGAATGGTTTTCAGACTTGCCTGTCTGGCCACTGACTACCTGTAACGACTGTCAAAGATCCACAAGTGACAGCTGGGACCAACGGCTTAACGTGCTTTCCGAAGTACGTGAATATGGAAAGTGGACCACACAAATCATTAACCACTGGAAGAGTTGGTAAGTGACCAAATATTGGTATCTTAATGAGTGGACTGTATATTATTGCAAGGGTTGGTGGCAAGGTGTGTTACGACTGGCAATGTAATCTCTTACTTCTTCTCAAAATAATATACATATACAGCGTGTAAACAGACCCTTCACATAGCTGTCAACCAAGCATTCTGTACATCAAACTAAGTAACTTTACGCAAAAATTATTGCTGGGTATCGACTTGTTTTTGGGGTGAAAAATCACGTTTTACGGTAGGACTCGATGTAAAGCACTCAAAGTATTGTGCTGATGGATGTATTGAATAGTACGGCGGTCGAGGAGGTGTGTAAAGTAAAAATATTACTTTAAAAACATGTATTCAAAAATAAACTTGTGAAAAAGTTTGAACTTTGACCCCTAATATCTCCGTAACTAGAAGGTTCCCAGGTATAGTCAACAACAAAAAAATGATCGCAAAGACGGGAAGAACAAGTGCCTTTCGGATATGTTAAAGGTCTATTTACACACTTTATATTGTAAGACAAACAACTCGCGTGTATATTTTATAAATCTTGACACAACCAAAGCAATGTTGCAAGTTTAAAAAAATCTGTTGGTGTTGCCAAGAAAATGCAAGTTAGTGTCCTAATACTTCTATTTAGTCAGCCAACAATATGTCCACTGTTGGGATAAGGGCCTCCTCTCTCAGACCGGGAGTTTGCCTGACTAGTGAGGGTGGACTACGCTGGTTTCCTTTAGATGTTTCTTATTCACAGCTTAATTTATGTAAATATGTATCTTAGGAAAACATCCAACTACAAGACACCATTAATGAGTTTTTTTATCATAGTATTTAATCAGTTGCTTCTTAGAGGGAACGAGATAGCGTAATTTTTCTCAGCACCTTACTTAATAATTCACAAACGATTAAAAGACTACTTATTTTTCGTCATAATGAAAATAAAGGCAGAAGGTTTGACACAGGTTTGGAGGTTTCATATTTGTTGTCTTTTTAGAAATCCTAACTAATATTATAATTGCGAAGGTAAGTTTGTTTGTTTGTTATCTTTTCACGCCTAAACCACTGAACCGATCATCCTAAAACTTTGCGTATACGTGGTCAGGTGTACAGAAACGGACATAAGGTACCTTTCATCCCGAAAAAAAGTACTGTTACTAAGGAAAACTACAAAAACGTTCTTATGATAATAGATGGCGCTACGTGTCTTTCGAATCATGACTAAATTATATATTACAAGCAGAGTACCTACTACCCGAATTGATTGTCAAATTCTAAATTGATGCGAGCAAAGCCGCAGGCATAAGCTAGTTTGTTATAAGTACTTAAATCTTCCACTATTATATAGATTTTTCTCAACACAATCGCAAAAAATAAAATATTTATAAAGCACTTAGACGTCATAAAAAAACATGTAATAATATTTTATTTTATGGATACGGCATTTTAAAACGTCATAAAACATTATTTGTTTGTGTGTTAAGGAAAAACATTGAAGGTAAGTGTTTATTTTCTCACGGTTATTAGAGCCTCGTTAAACTGGTGGTTCAATGGATGGAATATTGTTTTTTATCGTTTGGGTGTTCAGTTTGGTGCTGAGCTGGGTCAAAAGAGAGATTGGGTTCGTAAAATAATCTTCGTCGAAACATTTTTAGGTTATTCGGCGATGGGGTACTATTTTCAGGTAATTAGGTGTACATGCATAAACTCACGGTTTTTTTCATGAGGGTAAACCACAGAACGCCACCTGCTACGGACCTTACATACTCCTTTTGCCTCGTCCACGTTCATACATCTGATCATACACGCACGTCGGTAATTAGGTATACTACTCATTTATAAGTTACTAGCTGTTGACCGCGACCTTCGTCCGCGCGAAATTTTATAGCCTATAACCTTCCTCGACAAATGGGCTATCCAACACTAAAAGAATTTTTCAACTCGAACCAGTAGTTCCTGAGATTAGCGCGTTCAACCAAACAAACAAACTCTTCAGCTTTATAATATTAGTATAGATGTTTTAAAAAAGAATATGTCGGTATACAAGGTGTAAGCAGACCATTCACGGGATAAAGATGAGTTTATATATACCTAATTATGTATTTCTTTGATTGACCTTTGTTAGGACAACGTTAATATGTCACAAATGAAAGGAGATCTTAATCCGGAAGTGAATGGTTTCAGGCTGAAATTTTTACTGACTCAATTTGGCCAAACTATGTTCAATATCTTCCCTCGTTGGTGTAGTGGTCGTAAACGCGACTGCTGAGCATGAGGTCCTAGCTCCGATTCCAAGATCGGGTAAAGTGTTTCTCAGTAGCAGCCACAGAGTCTAAATTTGTGCCCGGTTGCTGACACGCCTACTGTTACATTTTTTTAAATTACAAAACGGGTCTGCTCTTGACCTCGATCGCTCCTGATGGAAGGCGATGGATGAGGTCTATGATATTTTTTTTTTATTTATAGCATAAGCTTAAGCATAATCAGCCTATTAATATTCCCACTGCTGGGACGCAGGCCTCCTCTCTATGAGAGGGAATGGGCTAAAATCCACCACGCAGGCCCAATGCGGGTTGATAGATGTCACGTCTTCGAATTTTTGGTTCTAGGACATGCCGGTTTCCTCACGATGTTTTCCTTCACCGTTTTTGAGAGCAGTGGTGATGAAATAACTTACACAAAGTAATGCGCCTGGCTGGGTTCTAACCCACGACTTACTGCTCGTAAGTCGGGGTCTCCACCACTGGACCACCGCTGCTGCCTTACCCTTCGGGGATTACAGGCATGATGTTACGTATCCGCCTTATTAAGAGTGGTACTACTGTTGCATGCCTGCTTTACGCAACATTCCCACGTATTACAAGACAATGGTCTACAAAACGAGCTTGACACAGCTATTGTGTGCGCTGATTATATGCCGACTTTATTCTACCCGAACACCTGTATGTTATGAGGTATTCAGCTGAATTTCAGATGAAAATTAAGGCTAGAAATGTATTTTCAGGAGAATTGACGTATAACAGTGTGTGGTGGTGTCACTAAACAAGCCACACAAATTTCTTAAAAATATTGCAGTTTGGAAAGGCACGTTTGTGCAGCCTCTGTCTGCCAATAATGATAGTAACTTATGGCAATTCCTCATTACACGTTCATTGGTCGTCCAGTTTTTTACATTATGGCAAATCACTACATAGTATAAAACAAAGTCGCTTCCCGCTGTCTGTCTGTCCGTCCCTATGTATGCTTAGATCTTAAAAACTCTGCAACGGATTCTAATTCAGTTTTCAGTAGTAGATAGAGTGATTCAAGAGGAAGGTTTATATATCTAATTGCACCCGTGCAAAGCCGGGGCGGGTCGCTAGTTTTTATTGAATATGTTCGGCCCAAAATTCAGCTATGCGAACTCCGCTCGCTGATGCAGTCATAAGATCGTCAAGTGCGCTGGTATTCGGGCATGCAGCGCAAGATGGAAGATGGGCCATTGTCTGTGGAGAAACGCCGCATGCACATTTGAGATCTGAGCCGTCCATGACTTGATACATATCCCTATTCTAATCACTTCGAAATTCGAACAGTATCTCGTTGTGGATCCGCGATGATTTACTTTACAAACAAATGAGTTCGCTTTCGAATTGTGTGCGCTCACTTGAATGAGGTGAACTAGTGAACTTTATAGAATAGGACTAATCTAAATTGTCTTCTTTTGTTTTAGCACGAAAATAATAGTTGAAAAGACTGCATAGAGTGGACGTGCATTGTATTGTCATTTGTAGAGGCATTTAAATGTACCTCACATTTCTGCATTAGTCTGTGACTCACCATCTGCCTAGCCTTTTCACAACTATGTTGAGGTTGGCTTCCAGTCTAACCGAATGCAGCTGAATACCAGTATTTTACATGAAGCGACTGCCTATCTGACCTCCACAACCCAGTTAGTACTGGGTAATGCTTACTCTTGATAAGACTGGTTGTCCGACTTTCGGGCCACTGACTACCCGTAACAACTGTCGAAGATCTACAAATGACAGCCGGGACCAACGGCTTAATGCATGTAACTGTAGACTAGAATCACTTTCTTCTTGTATATGCTTACTGCAACTTTGCAAGATTGACTTGCTTGCTGGGCCCCTTGCGCCAGAAAATAAAATATCCAATTTACTCCCGTAAATTAGGAGGCCATATTGAGACCCTACGTCTATTTGCCGTGTTACTTATAACCATTTCATAGAACTGTTGCATAATGGCTTCTGTGATTAGACTATACGAATTATTTATGTTGTTAGTGAATGAAATAAACACCAATTCTACCAACTTACACGTAATATCATTGATATTAGTCAATTTGGATCATAATCATCCTCCTACCCTGTCCCATTCTACTTGGAGTCGGCGCAACACGTCTTCTTCATCCATTCTTCCCTGTCAGACGTCACGGCATCATTTACTCCTTTCTCTTTTATATCATTCCTCACACAATCCATCCATTTTTTCTTCATATTAGTCAGTTTGGATGTTTGTTACTTAATCATAAGCTACCTTCTTAAAGAATTTGGATGAAACTTGGCACACAGGTAGACTATAACCCGAATTAGCAAGAGGAATCTTCTTATCTCCGTTATATTCGTTTTATCCAACACAATCATCATTTTCTTGCCCTTATCCCAATTCATTTGGGGTCGGCGCAGCATGTCTTCTTCTTCCATACTTCTCAATTACACGTCATCTCATCAGACACCTCCTTTCTTGCCATATCATCCTTCACACAGTCCATCCATCGTTTCTTTGGTCTTCCTCTAATCTTATACCCATCCAAATTCATACTCAAAACTTTTTTAAATATCAGCTGTCTGATACATGTGGTTCGAGTAGGCATTGAAATTTTGTATAGGACAGCTGGTAATTTTTTCGCATTCACGATATTGGACCCAAGGAGAAAGTTGTTCAGTTTGATGGTCTGCAGCACATCCCTTCATATGACTATACCCTTTCTGTTACACCCTGTATAACGTACCTAGAATATCGCTAGTTTGAATCACGACCGGACACATTGTCATCATCATCATCTGCCTAGCCTTTTCCCAACTATATTGGGGTCGGCTTCCAGTCTAACCGGATGCAGCTGAATACCAGTATTTTACATGGAGCGACTGCCTATCTGACCTCCACAACGCAGTTAGTACTGAAGACTGAAGACTGGTTGTCAGAGTTTTTGGGCCACTGACTACCTAACGACTGTCAAAGATCTACAAATGACACCCGGGACCAACGGCTTAACGTGCTTTACGAGGCACAGCCGCAGGAAACTCGGTATGTAATGGGTGGTCACCCATCCACAGACCAACCTAGGCAAGCACGGCTTAACCTAAAGATCGATTCGAGCGGCTGTTATTATTTAGCCACGAGCTCCTACCGACCGGACACATTGTATTTCGGTGATTTATTGTTAACTAGCCAACAGTCATACTACAATTGCTTATTACTATTATGTACGATTAGCTCAATGATCGTATTGACAGACAAACACCAGGTATTTGTGTATCTCTTGGCCTTCTCTGTGAGTGCGTACCGAACACATGCAGATAACCGGACGCGGGACAAGGTATGAGCGACAGCGGTTTGTTCCAAGATATAAATAGGCCGGATGGTTTATTGTTCGAAAATACCTTACGAGTGCAGTGAATACTGTTTGATAGCTGCATTTTTTTTTTAAATACTATAATATATTCTTGCGAAACCGATTCAGTCGAATTCTGAATAGATCCAGATTATAATGATCTGGGAACAAGGAAGCCTGAAGTGAATTCAAAAATCTTGTATTCAAATGAAAGTGGCTTTTGGTATCGATGTATAAAACGGACTCTTGATTAATGTTCCGAAATTGTGGGTATTGTGACTTTTTTTTGGTTATTCGACTTACAAAACGTATATGTCTGAAATTGGAGAATCATTACAATATTATGAAAATGTTAAATATAAAGAAATAGCAATTTATCATGTCATGTAGTTACGGGTTTTAAAAGATCTGGTATGTGAGCAGGACAAGATGGCTAAAAAGGAGGTGACTGCTAAGATGGCGATGTCGACCTTCAAAAAATTTATTTATATAATTATTAGCTCTCATGCACATTACACATTTTACATATTTCGTTTTGTACATGAACCCTGTCAGGGCACTGCAAAGCACAATTCTGGTTTGCTGTTGAGTTTATGATACAGACTGATGTTCAGTTAACAGTATTAAATTAATTATTATACACTATACATTAACAAATATACATAACATACACAATTAGTGATGAATTCCGAAACCAACAACGGTTCCGATTGACGATTTCCGTAACTGATCTTACTGAGACATTTTTGGACATTACCCGATTTAATTTTTTTCTAAAATCGCTCCTCTTACAAATTGGGCCAAACCCAACCACACAATACAAAGTAGATAATGGCTGATCTGGTTCCAGCGTTCGTTCCATTGTGCCGCAGTTAGGGCAGACGAATTTCTGTACCTTCGTGCCTTGACATCATTCACATCATCATCCAATTGACTGAATGACGGGCGTAAGAAATGTTTACATCACGCCTGTTATTCTTGAAGGATTAGGCAGAAGAGAACCTGATATTACACCCACGTTTAGTGGTGGCATAATCTTCTTTTTAGAGGTGTTTCTTCTTTATCGTGTGGTAAATGCATAACCTGGGTTTTTAGAGGTGTCGATGCTGAGTCTAAATAGGTGTTATTTTGTTATGTTTACAACGATATTACCTAGAGACTTCGATCAAGAATTATAACCTAGATTCAGGAGTGCCTCAAAAACGGCCTAAATACGATTCCCGGATCCAGCAAAGTATTATTGGGAATTGCCATCTGGAATTTCTTTGTCCGAGTCTGGATTTGTACTCGGTTGTTGGCAATAGGCTCGATCCTATAAGAGAGCGGAGAACGGAACGGTGAAAATATGGGGCTATTATAATGGTAAGATGCATAAGCCTGAGATAACTGACAATTGAGAAGTATGGAAGAACAAGACATAGCATATAAGCATAAGCATAATCAGCCTATTAATGTTCCCACTGCTGGGACGCAGGCCTCCTCTCTGAGAGGGATTGGGCTATAATCCACCACGCGGGCCCAGTGCGTGTTGGTAGATGTCACATGTCTTCGAATTTTTGGTTCTAGGACATGCCGGTTTCCTCACGATGTTTTCCTTCACCGTTTTGAGAGCAGTGGTTATGAAATAACTTACACAAAGTAATGCACCTGGCTGGGTTCGAACCCACGACTTACGGCTCGTAAGTCGGGGTCTCCACCACTGGGCCACCGCTGCTCAAAACATGAACAGAACAAGTCATGGTGCCAAATAAATAAATAAAACAATATTCATAAGTCCAACAATTGAATAATAATAAATTTTTCAGAATCTTCCTCTTCTGTCTTTTGAAATTAGAAGGGCACAACTTGTAATGCTTTTTCTTTTTTTCGGTTGGGAAATCATCAAATGACCCCCCCCCCCCCCCACTCTGGGCGGAGCGGAAGGGAGTGTCAGACTTGTACTGACTAAAACCCATCCATGTTCCTTCTTTGCCCTTTGTGTTCCAGGGCCACGGTATCTCTTTTGAACAGTCCCGCAGCAACTTGTAATGCTTTAGAAGCAAATATCTCAAGACGGCGCGTTCCAAAAAAACAAAAAATCTAAGAAATCCACAAAAAATAAAACAAAAAAAGATCTACGAATGATCTTGAATGACGTGTTCCTTATTATAGAAATAGAAAAAGGCAAGAACTAAACAGGAAAAGCACCTGATAAACCATCAGCGCACTTGGAAGAATACACACAAGTATTTATTGATTTTCCTCATCCTCAAGAGCAATTTAAAAAAATAAAAAAAAGGTTTTAGTAGGCAGTAATATTTGCTGATTATTCTTGACTTGGTCTTCATGTTCATAAAAGTCTGTCTTTACTGTCTTATGAACGAATAATAATTTGGTTTTGTACAGATTTCCTGTTTTCTCGGCTTGAAAATCGTCATCAGCCTGCAGCAATTTGGCAATTTTTATGTCTATTGGCAAAACATAGGGCACAACCTAATTTTTAAAATCTTGTATGCAATTATTACCTATGTTTAATGTTTATGAATAAATGATTCTGATTCTTATTCTGAGCAGTCCACTGCTGGACATATGCCTCTTCAAATGCACGCCACTCAACTCTATTCTCGGCAACTCTCATGCAGCTCCTACCAGCCTGAGGGCGTTGGGACGCCCTCAGGCTGACCGAGTGGAGACCGCGAATCAGCAAGCGTAAGGTGGGCCTTACGCTTGCTGATTCGCGGTCTCCACTCATGAACACGTCTACCCCAACTCTCTTCGGTTCTGCGGGTAATATTGTCATTTCAGCTTGCTTATTCTGTGAGCCACATTTTTTTCTCTTCCAGATCATCCCGTTATTAGCCTTCCTTATTTTTGGTTCGGGAAATTTGATAACTAGTGGGTATCCGTATCGTCCTGAGCTTATTTTAAATTATTAAGAGACTGTGCAGTGTTCCTTTGTCTTCTTTCACTCCATTAAAAACCCATCGTTAAGTTTATCACATTTTATTTAAATTCTCTCACTCATACAGAAAGCCACGAGCTCTTAAAAGACGTTGGGGAGCTCGTGGCTCAATGACAACAGCCGCACAGGTCAATCTTCTAGGTTAAGCCGCGCTTGCCTAGGTCAGTTTGTGGATGGGTGACCATCATAACATACCGGGTTTTCTTCGTGCCTCGGTAAGCACGTTAAGCCCTTGATCCCAGTTGTCTTTTGTACATCTTTGACAGGCGTTGCAGGTAGACAGTGGCCCGAAAGTCTGACAACCAGTCTTATCAAGGGGTATCGTATTACCCAGTACTAAGTAACTGGAAGTCAGGCAGTCGCTCCATGTGAAATACTGGTATGCAGGTGCATCCGGTTAGACTGGAAACCGACGTCAACATAATAAAAGGCTACGCAGATGATGACTCATACAGCATTCACTGCAAAATGTCTTGACCACAGACTTTATCAGCTTTTAGACATTAGGGTCTGTCCTTCAGGGTTTTTGGCCATCAGACGAACACTGGTTCAAGTCTAGCCACCTGAAGATCTAGACGAGTGACTATTGCTTGCCAAGCATTAAGTTTCTCCAGCCTTTCGACAGGATAGCCTAGTCGTGTGTTCGTCGGACTGCCAAGTCATAGAGTTCGAACCCAAGACACGCAACTCTGATTTTTCGGAAAGTCTGACACCAGGTTAGGCACTAACCACACGATTGAGAGAGAACAACAGGATTGATATAGCGCTTTCCATCAGCGCTATCGCCGAAAGAATGTCACCTTCAGAGGAACCAAAGTCAAAACTTATTGTTTTTTTTTTTAATCATTAACACCATCAGTGCTAAACAGAACATCCTGCCTGTCTATATTTACGCACAAACACGAAAAGATAACGTATTCGACGGAATTAGGGAATTTGATACCTTGCTATGTTTTCGATAGGTAGATACAATTTTATTGATGTTTGACAAAATACTACGTAATAGGAAGTTATGAATATGACGTCAAAGAGATATTATTCTCTTTATTATTGCATGCATGAGTTATTTGAAAGTTCCATCCTATCATCCTATCTAAAGGGTGTAAATAGACGCCCGGAATGCGCCACCGTCGGGATCCCTACTGACGGCGGGAGGGGTTTCCATCGGCGTCGGGTCGACGTTGAAGTACCTAGGACTCGTCCTCGACAGCCGGTGGAACTTCGTGGAGCACTTCCGACGTTTGGCTCCCAAACTGGAACGGACAGGGGCTGCCTTCAAGCGGCTCTTGCCCAACCTGAGGGGTCCAAACGCCTCCTGCCGGAGGCTATACGCGGGGGTCGTGCGGTCCATGGCTCTTTACGGGGCCCCGGTGTGGGCGCGTTCTTTGAGGCGGCAAGCCGCCCACTACCTGAACGCGCCCCAAAAGGTAATAGCCATAAGGCTAATCCGGGGGTACCGCACGATCTCCGGCGAAGCGGCTAGCCTCCTTGCCGGATTGCCGCCATGGGATCTGGAGGCGATAGTCCTCGCACGCCTGCACAAATGGCGCGCGGAGGCACTACGTCGGGAGGAAACTCCGCTGCCGCGGCAAATTGCCGCTCAGCGGACAGACCTCCGGCGTGATCTCATGGCGACATGGAGAGAGCGACTGTCGCAACCCCGTGCAGGGCACGCCACCATAGTGGCGATAAGTCCCCTCTTTGAGGAGTGGCTAGAGAGGCGCCACGGCACCCTCACCTACCGCCTGACGCAGGTCCTCACCGGACACGGTTGTTTCGGGAGGTTCCTGCACCGAATCGGGCGGGAGGAAACGCCCGGGTGTTTCCACTGCGAGGATCGTCCGGAGGACACGGTGGAGCACACCGTGGAGGTTTGCCCCGCTTGGGCGGAGCACCGCCGTGTCCTCGTAGCGGCGATTGGCGGCGGCGATCTCTCGCGTCCGGCCTTGGTTCAAGCCATGGTCCGGAGCGAGAGGGAATGGGAAGCCGTCACCTCCTTCTGCGAAGCAGTCATGCTAGTGAAGGAGGTGGCGGGACGTGAGAGGGAAAGAACCTCACGTCCCAGTCGCCGCGGGAGACGCCCTGGGCGTTGGGGGTCACGTGGTGGCTCCCGGCCACCGTAGGCGCGGGCCTGTGGACGGCGAGTTATGGGCTAGCTCGCCGTCCGGCCGTCTTATGACGACAGGCCGTGTCGACGGCGCGTTCGTGTTCCACGTGCGCCTCAAAGAGATGTCAGCAAATAAGTAGGGGTCCGCAAGGACCGATGCCTGCCAGGGCTGCGGGACTGTTCGAAAGAGATACCGTGGCCCTGGAATACAAAGGGCAAAGAAGGAACATGGATGGGTTTTAGTCAGTACAAGTCTGACACTCCCTTCCGCTCCGCCCAGAGTGGGGGGGGTCATTTGATGATTTCCCATCCGGAAAAAAAAAAAAAAAAAAAAAGGGTGTAAATAGACCGTTAACGAAGTCGAAAGGCACTTGTTCTTCCTGTCTTTGCTATATTTTTTTTGTTCTAGACCATACCTGGGAACCTTCTAGTTACGGAGATATTGGGGGTCAAAGTTCCAACTTTTACACAAGTTTTTTTTTAAATACATGTTTTTAATGTAAGATTTTTACTTTAAACACCTCCACGACCTCCGTACTATTCATTACATCCATCAGCACAATGCATTGAGTGCTTTCCATCGAGTCCTACCATAAAACGTGATTTTTCACCCCAAAAAAAAAAGTCGTTGCCCAACAATAATTTTTGCGTAGAGTTACTTAGTTTGATGTGCATAATGCTTGGTTGACGGCTTCGTGATGGGTCTGTTTACACCCTGTATGTGTCGTGTCTGTCAAAAGACGTCGTTTTTAGGGTTCCGTACCCGAAGGCTAACCTACCGGGACCCTATTACTAAGCCTCCACTGTGCGTCCGTCCGTCTGTCTGTCAGCGGGCTGTATGTCATGATCCGTAATAGGTAGACAGTTGAAATTTTCACAGAATGTGTATTTCTGTTACCGCTGTAACAACAATTAATAAAAATAAATTAAAAGTTATAGGGGGCTCCCCTTCTACGATGGTGCGGAACCCTTCATGCGCGAAACCGACTCGCACTTGGCCGGTTTTTTTTTTAAACAGGATTGCCCTTCAGAAAAACTGACGAATTTCCACACAAACTTCAATCCCTTATTTGGTCTTGAAATAGGAGCATTAAATCGTTTCCCTTATCGTTTTCGTTCTAGAATTTTTAAAAATCACTGAAAAGAGAAGAATATGGCTATGTTGAAAATTCGACCTAAAGGAATCTCTTTACTTTAAAAAAAATCCTTGTTGATCACTTTCGCTTTTTGAAGAACTTTTGCGGATCATTTTTAATGATAAATAATGTTTACTTTGCAAATAGGTTTTTACAAACACTTGTACACGTATTTTTTTAAATCTAGATAGGGCTGGTGTTTCATGGCTGACTACTATGAAAAGAAACAGCCGAAACAAACTCAGAGTCTCTTTTAAGGTCCAGCACACGTAGCAAGACCATCGTAGAAACGGATTTTGTCGATGGAAGTATCGACAAAATGATCTGTCACTTTGTCGATCCTTTCGTCGACAAAACCCGTTTCTACGCTGGCCATGCAACGCGTGCAGACATAATCTTGGTCACCTCTCATGAGGACTATGCAGATTAGTGTCTGAGATGGTCTTTTGAATAAAGAACCACACAGATTTGAGTGGACCTGTCCAGTCAGTGCAAGCATTTGTCGGTTATCGTGTAGCTCGACTCATAACTCAAGGAGCTCAACGACACGACGAACAATACCAAAGAAAGATTTAAACCTAAATTGTCTGATCCACGGTCCTTGCCTCGGAAAGCACGTTAAGCAGTTGGTCCCGGCTGTCATTTGCAGATCTTTGAAAGTCGTTACAGGTAGTCAGTGGCCCAAAAAATGTGACAACCAGTCTTATCAAGGGGCATCGTATTATCCAGTACTAACTGGGTTGTGGAGGTCAGATAGGCAGTCGCTCCATGTAAAACATAGTTGGGAAAAGGCTAGGCAGATGATGATGTATCAAACACGAGGCGACTTCATCAAAGCCGAACATGGGCCTCTCGCTAACCGCTTAACAGCAGTTTAACTTGACCAGCAACGCAGTGACAACTGAGAGTTAATTCAATTAATATGCGTAATTTGATAGTGTAAGTGAGCGTGGCAGTCGAGGGTACTGTTTTGAGGTCGAAATTCCGTTCTTGGGTCAGGCATAACAATCTGGGATATAACATAACCTAATCTAGGATTGTTTTATTAACTATGTTATTATTAATTATTGTTTATTTAGTTGTTTATATTATGTTAGTTTATCTATTCATATAAAGAAGAAAGAAAGAAAATACATTTATTTGGCACATGCCACAAGTGCACACAGTATAAAAAAATATAACAAATAAAAACAAAAAATTTAAAATACTTAAAATCTAAACAAAAAAATAAAATAGTGCGTGTTTGCCTCACGGTTGCGCCAAATAGGACCAGTTCAGCAAAATGCCGGACAACTAGTGCCCGACGCTGGTTTTCAACTGGACCTGAATTAGTGAGGTCACGGATGTGAAGCAGTTTTATAATTATAAAGAAATTGTAACAGGCCGCTGTCTGTACAAAGAAAGTATTGAAAAATAAATATATTCTTTATTATAGTCTTTACTAGAGCAACAAAAGTCAAAACAACAGTTTTTAGAATTTTTGTCTGTCTGTATGTTTGTACGCGCATCACGCAAAAACTACTGCATGGATTTGAACGCAGTTTTCTCCGCTCTACTGCTAGATGCTTAACTTAAAATATAGCCTACATTAGATATAGTTTTGGACCCGATAGGTGGCGCTGTGCGAAGCAAGGGCGGGTCTCTAGTTTAATATAAATTAGTCCTTTTTTGTTAATATTTAGTTTTAATTACACTGTTGCATATTTAAATAACTACGCGATCTGTAGGTACCTAGATAGATAAAGAGGTAATGTTTGGATGTGGGAGATAAACTCCGAAACTATTCATTCGATTTCAAAAAACCTTTCATTGATGGAGAGTTAATCTATTATCGAGTATAGTTAAAAAAAAGCAGGACGTTTCGTGTGCTTATTTCCGACCACAACGCTAGCGGTGCCGCGGGTAAAAGATAATGTTTTAATAGAAGCGCATTGTTTAATTTTCAACGCTGTGTGTGTTACTTTGACGTCGTACAGCAGGAGTAATTCCAGTGTGGTAAAGAGAAAGAGCTATACAGGGCGTCTAGCGCCATCTCTTTCCCACAATGTCGTGGTAGGCCACCAGCTCAGCGCTAAAAGCTTAAAATTCGACGCCATTTAAGTGTTGCCTAGTTTTCGGTATAACGATAGCCAAAGTCAATGATAAAGTACGTAATCACTGAGATACCGTGGCCCTGGAACATAAAGGGCAAAGAAGGAACATGGATGGGTTTTAGTCAGTACAAGTCTGACACTCACTCCCCTCCGCTCCGCCCAGAGTGGGGGGGGGGGGGTCATTTGAATATTTCCCATCCGGAAAAAAAAAAGTAGCAATCCAGAATTTTCTAAGCAAAATACAGGGTATTTTTAGGGGAAGAAGGGCTAAAATGGACCATGTTGTTTAATTACTTACGTTACTGTATAATTGAGTGGCTTGTGAATTTTAATCACGTTGATTTTCACGTGAGCTTAGGTACTTATAAAAAGCGAGCAAAAAAAAGCTCATAATTAATAACATTCCACATTACTTCACAATTTTATGTTATTTCTAATGGAAACTATTTTCAGTATTTTCCCATGCCATTGTGTAGGTATTTTTAAATAAATAACGTTTAAACATTTTTCTACACAACTTGGATCAGGTTTTTAGTTTATACAATTTTTATTTAAGTTACAAAACTGGTTTGCACTTTGCAGATATCTATTTCTGTTATAATAAAATTAAAGAAATGTCGCAAGTTCGAATCCAGTCACGACTTTTCAATTTTGATCGGAACTAAACTTGTTTGTATGTAAATGGCTGCATTACTATTATAAAATAAATTACGAAGATTTATAACATAATCTTGCGATCCCCGAAGGATTACGCAGAAATGCACCTAACAGTACACCCACATTTCACCAGTTTTGTTTAAGCCTCAAGTACTCACGTAAGGCGCTGTTCACACACAGCGTATAGTCAGCCGCCAACTGTGAGCGCTCAGTAAAAAATGTATGAGAAAAAAAACGGCAGTCTGAATTTTCTTCGTACATTTTTTACTGAGCGCTCACAGTCGGCGGCCGATTATACGCTGTGTGTGAACAGCGCCGAATAGGAGGTGAGCCTATTACCTCGAACCGGGCACAAATTCAGACTACGTGATTGCTACTGAGAAATTTCTGATGGAAAAACCCAATAACACTTTATCTGACTTGGAAATCGGACCCAGGACCTCATACTCAGCAGTTGCACTTGCGACTACTGGACCAATGACGCAGTCATATGAAGCTGATGAGTCATAATTTAAAAATAAATTCAATACACAAAAGATTTAGCAAGGTTTCTTTCGTTCCATAACAGTTGTATGTGCGAAAATAGGCATCGTTAGGTAACCCGTAGCTAAGACATTGATAGTAAACATAGCTGTGTAATAACTTCAACGGTGACAGAGGCGCCACCTACGATTAATCAGCTAAAGTTGCAAGTTTGACAAAGTTTTTCGACCTTTTTCATTCTATTTTTATTATCATAAAATGTCGTATCGTTATGTAGTAACATAAATACAGAATTTATAATTAAAATACACGGTGTTTTTTTCATAAAGTAAGTAACACAATCTCTTAGAAAAATATAGTAAGACTAAAATAAAAAGATATTATGTTTCAATAAAAAAAAAATCTTTAGCGTCAACATCCAAAAAGTAGGACAAAAGCTTTTAAAACAAAGTTAGGAGCTAGCATCATCAAGGAATTGAGAAATAAATCTTAGAACAATAAAAGGTTTTCGCCAGACCAACACCGTATGCAAATTCCACGAATTCCAATGTATGGTCATAGACCCTAAAAACGTGCATTGAATACCAATCAAAGAGACAAGTGACTCTTTTCCTATAGAAAGTCATACTCACTTAGAGGGGATAATCCGGTTATCACATCCATTTTTCTACTAAAGCACAAACTACAAATGTTCTTTTCACTCTATATGGATGTTTTAATCTGTCACCCATTTCTTTGACACTATTTTACACATAACACCAATTTAATTAAAGTATGTTCGCGCATTATAACAGGTTATTGTTAACAAAATGTCACTGATTGTACATTTTTTTCCGTATTTATGATTAAATTACTAGACACTATCACACTGGTTTCATTCACCCGAGGTTTGCAGGTCGAAATGACAATCACTCGCGTTCCCTTTACGAATTGCGACGAAAATCCTCTCAAAACACTATTAAAACTTTATTTTTATGAAACAGAAGTGATTGTTGAAGGTTTATCTATTAGAATTTCACGTTAAAATCACATATACTTGTTCCTCGAATCACACACGACACAAAAACATCACAAACGTCATTCTACTAAACAGTCAAACAGGTTTTGTTTTTTTTTCTTCTTGATCAAGTTCTTACCACGTGACGGTATCGACTATTCCAACGTAGTTCCACCGCGTTTCACTAGATGTCAGCACATGCGGTGTACAAAATCAGAGCCTAAAACTAATTAAATCCAACGGGCAAGTATAAAGATTATTTCTTCACGTGAATCAACCATGGAAATTTTATTGGCATATTGAATATTTTCGTAAGATGAAATGAATTTCTTTTTATGTTGATTAGAATTGTTGGCGATAAAGCAGCGGCCGATGACTTTTTGTTTACGGTTTTGTGTGTCAACAGTTTATTTTAAGGTCAGCTGTTATTATTTAAGACATTTTATAATCTTAAAATAAAAATAAACATAGAAATAGTCTTTATACAAACTCCGATGTGTTAAGAAACATCTTAATTTTCAAGATTTTCCTTCTTTTGCTGTAGGAATTCCAATAAAGATTAAATGTTTGAAAGTATATTTATGAATACAACCTATACTTACTAAGGTGACCTTAGTAAGGTCATCTTTAAAGTTATATTAACTAATAAAAATATTATTGAATTAGTAGCCAACTTGTAACGAATGCCATCAGCTAGCTAGTTAGGTAGATACTTGCTACAGGACCACAGCAAGTTTTATGAAACAAAACAAAATATTTTATGCTTTGAATTGCTCACAAAAACGACACTGGTCCGTTTTGTCCCTAACTTACCCGACTATTTTAATGGCCTAAAAATAGGTGTAGGTATTTTTACTGGACATTTTCCTCATTTTTAAGTAGACAATAAGCAGTATGAGAATAACTATTAATAATAAAGGAAGCGTTCTGTAGTTCTACCTACCCGTTTGGAAAAGGCAATAGTTTATAAAGGGTGTAAACAGACCCTTCACATATCCGTCAACCAAGCATTCTGAACATCAAACTAAGTAATTTTACGCAAAAATTATTGCTGGGAATCGACTTATTTTTTTGGCGGTGAAAAGTCACGTTTTACGGTTGGACTCGATCGAAAGCACTCATAGCATTGTGCTGATGAATGGATTGAATAGTACGAGGGTCGTGGAGGTGTGAAAAAATCTAATGTAAAAATCTTACATTAAAAACATGTCTTTAAAAAAAAAACTTGTGTAAAAGTTGGAACTTTGACCCCCAATATCTCCGTAACTAGAAGGTTCCCAGGTACGGTCTAGAACAAAAAAATTATCGCAGTGACGGGGAGAACAAGTGCCTTTCGTTTATGTTAAGGGTCTATTTACACCCTTTATAATATGACTATTAATAATAAAAATAAATAATGCCATTCGTTGATATTTGATCGTAGTCGTGACCGTTAGTCAAGACTCCGAAAGTCTGACAACCAATCTTACCAAGGGGTTTGATAGGTTTACCCAATATTTGGGTTATTTATGGACGTAAGATAGACAGTCATAACAACTACATAATCAGGTTTTAATGTTTAAACCGCTTTGACACAGACCTCCCATTTATGAATTGCTATGCTACATTTATTGTGATAAATGCCAGTCTGTGGAATTCACTGCCGGCTTCTCTGTTCCCTGATCATTATAATCTGTATCTAATCAAAGTTCGAGAGAATCGGTTTCTTCTAGACAAGCGTGCTCCACCCTAGGCCGCGTCATCGCTTCACATCAGGCGAGTTGCTACTAGCGGTGGGTGTTGAATCAATAAACGGTTTTTTTAACGACTTTTCATTCGTCAACGTGTTAACTGTTATTCATTAATGAAAAAACAGGTTTAAATATTAACTGTCAAATAACGTCAACGCACTCAATGCATTATTTTAATATTATTTTATTAATTTCTGAGAATTTAGTCTCCTTCGGAAATATTCGTTAAGTACGCCTGGATCTTTCGCCAGTCCTAACTGGCTGGGTAAAGCATGGAAAGTACGAAGGAAAGGTCATTCCAGTTGAAAAAAATAAAGTAATCTAAATTCTTATCAAATCAATAATCTTTAACTTAATCTGCAACAAAATTTACATTGATCAAAAACGTTGACATATTAAATTGAAGTTTTAAAACCTGTTATTAATTTAACTGCTTTTTTAACCCGTTGACCATTATTGATTAACAGTTAAATTACATTAACAAAAAAACCGTCAATGACCCATGCCTAGTTGCTACCAAACACAAACCTATTTAGATAAAAAACAATAGCGTTACCATTCACGCCTTTTCCTGTGTGAGTCTAATGAATACTTTTTCTTTCTTTCTTTCTTTCATTTAACGTGGCAATGCTGCCAGTTCCCTGGGCACGTTTCCGGATGGCAGCGATGCGGAGGAGTGCTATGACGCCTCAGTGTACTTAGTGCTTTTTTTGTAAATATTTTGTTTGTATGAAAAATAAATCTTCACAACATATAATTTTGATAATAAAAATCAAAAAATCAAAATCAAAGCATTTATTTCAAGTAGGCCAGTTACAGGCACTTTTGAATTGTCGAAACAAAGACAACAATGAAATATAGCTACAGTCCCAGTCACAAGGCACAAAAACTGTGAAAGTAGGTACTGTAGTTGCCCATTCCCTAACATAGATCTCTATGGAGAAGAACGGGCAAGGAACCCCATGGACACTCTTTTAAATCAGAATACTTTAACAAAACCTTGATTACATCATTCATTTTGAGATGGTACATTATGTGAGAACGATGCAGCAAGATGTGTACGTTAAAAGTGTCCATAGTAAAAACAATTCAAAAATAAAATAATTAATTCAAATAAGCCGTGGCAAATAAGAGATGACCAGTCACAACTGACAGCGCCCGTTCACAAACATGACGCATGTATCAGCACCATTCAACTCAACCATTTTGAAGGGAACTAAATGGTCCGACACACGTGCCACCATCAGCGAGACATTTGAGTGAGACGAATTCCTTCTTAGATTGTAAAAAAAAATTGAAATGGGCATTTCTCCACCAAGCGGTCACACTGTTATTGGTAGATGACGCATGCCTTTGAATTATTTTTTCTTGTGAGCATTGAAATCCCAATGGTCTAAACCTCTGAGTTTTAGATAGTGGGTTCAAACTCAGGTAGGTGGTTTACTCTGACCTTGAGGGAGAACTACAGCTTAGAGTTCATACACTGAAGAAATTCCTGATATCCTTTAAAAAGGATAGCTGAATGTGTGAGTTAGTAGGACATTTGTGAGTTACCAACCCGCACTGGGCCCGCGTGGTGGATTATAGCCCATTCCCTCTCATAGAGAGGAGGCCTGCGTCCCAGCAGTGGGAACATTAATAGGCTGATTATACTTATGCTTATGCTTGTGAGTGACTGTGGTAGTGGTACCAAGCGCGTAAAACGTACGGGATGAGGATAGATCGATGTGTCTGCTCATCAGTGGCGAAGGCGATTTTTGTAAGAGATAAGCCGGGGTACATATCTTTAATGTGATTATATTGTTTGTCTGTGAGAGGAGCTCGTGGCTAAGTAATAACAGCCGCTCGGATCGATATTTAGGTTAAGCCGCGCTTGCCTAGGTTGGTCTGTGGATGGGTGACCACCCATTACATACCGAGTTTCCTCCGTGCCTCGGAAAGCACGTTAAGCCGTTGGTCCCGAGTGTCATTTGTAGATCTTTGACAGTCGTTATAGGTAGTCAGTGGCCCAAAAAGTCTGACAACCAGTCTTACCAAGGGGTATCGTATTACCCAGTACTAACTGGGTTGTGGAGGTCAGATAGGCAGTCGCTCCATGTAAAATACTGGTATTCAGCTGCATCCGGTTAGACTGGAAGCCGACCCCAACATAGTTGGGAAAAGGCTAGGCAGATGATGATATTGTTTGTCTGTAGAATACTGAATGTGCCATTTTTCAATGGGAAGCCGGTACCTACGCCACTGCTGCTCATAAACACCCACCCGCAATAATTTCAGTTTATCCGTGATCATGGTGCTTGCTTGCAACAGCGTCCAAATATCGGGAACTCAAAATAAATAGAAAACGTCACAGGAAATATCCAGTTTTTAGTATTAATGTTAGTGTATAAGTAGATGGTGCGGTCCTGGGTTCGATTCCCGGGTCGAGCAAAGTGTTATTGGGTTTTTCCATCAGGAATTTCCCAGTAGCAGCCACGGAGTGTGGATTTGTGCCCGGTGACGGCAATAGGCTCGCCCCCTATTGCATGGAACTTAAACATAACTGGCTAAATGTGGGTGTACTATTAGGTACATCTCTGCCTAACCCTTCGGGATTACAGGCGTGATGTTATGTTATGTATTAATAGGACTAGCCTCAAACGAAATGACAAAATGTATGAACGTGGACAAAAAAAAACGATACGGCAGCCTTCCGTATATAAGGTCTAACTATTCATACACGAAATATTTTCAGACAATAATCTAACGGCTATAATGAAGCTATTTCAAGGGATTTTTTTTTTTATCTAAGAATATTTTTATAAAAAATAAAAAAAAATAAAAATTAGTTACTTGGCTCACAAAATAAATACTGGCTCCTTATTTTTGAACATTCATTACGCCAGTTCACTACGTCGTATTTACCTACTGCCATTGTTATAATAGAGAGTAAAGGTTTTATGCAAAAAGTCTAAAAAAAAATTAGAATTATAATAATTTCGTTAAAAAAAAAAAAAAAAAAACTCAAATATTTTTTTTTTTTCGTGGCTATGGCTACTTTACGACTTATAGAAGTTACTCTTAAAATATTTCGTGTTTGAAAAGATAGACCTTATATTAGGAGTCGTTCAATAATGTCTGCCTACCCCCATAGAAAACATACTGTGTATTTATATTTGTATCTGGAGAAAGTAAGTAGCGTTCTGTGTCGTTTCTGCTTACCACCACAAGTATACAGGGTGTAAACAGACCCTTCACATAGCCGTCAACCAAGCATTCTGTACATCAAAGTAAGTACATCTAACTTTACGCAAAAATTATTGCTGGGAATCGACTTTTTTTTTTGGGGTGAAAAATCACGGTTTACGGTAGGACTCGATGGAACGCACTCAAAGCATTGTGCCGATGGATGGATTGAATAGTACGAGGGTCGTGGAGGTGTGTAAAGTAAAAATCTTACATTAAAAACATGTATTTAAACAAAAAACTTGTGAAAAAGTTGGAACTTTGACCCCCAATATCTCCGTAACTAGAAGGTTCCCAGGTATGGTCTAGAACAAAAAAATGATCGCAAAGACTGGGAGAACAAGTGCCTTTCGGTTATGTTAAGGGTCTATTTACACCCTTTATAAGAGGCGTGACTTTTTTATCTATGTAGGTTTTATTAGGTCCAGCATTAACCATTGTGTAAACGTATGATTACCAAATGCCAAAAGCCTTGTCATGGTATTTAGACCGTTGCTATAGTAACGCATTGTATAAACTCAAGTGGAACTATTCATTTTTATGTGGTGAGTCTTTTAAACAGTAAATTCTTAGTAAATTACATTGACAAAACGAGGCAAAATTAACATTAGTAAAGTGCGTTTACACTTAGCGAAGGATAAAGTAAGTTTTAGCAATAATTTATCATTGTCCTGTCATTTCAATTTATTTGGTGTCGGCGCAGCATGTCTTTTTCTTCCATACTTCACTCAGCAGAGAAGTATACAGAAGTAATACTGTCATCTCAGCAGTCACCTCCTTTCTAGCCACATCATCCTTCACACAGTCCATCGTTTCTTTGGTCGTAATCTACTCTGATAGCCATCCATATTCATACTCAAAACTTTATCTGACTAAAAAAAAATTGTCGTGATCTTCACTTACTTGCTCTGAACCCTGGAATAGCAGCTAACCATAACCCAGACAGCATATATTACTTAGATTAGATCTGTTTACCTGCCTGACTGTTCGTGTTCACAGTAACTGAGTCGTAGAGGACAGATAGGCAGTCGCTCCATGTAAAATACTGGTATTCAGCTGCACCTGCTTTAGACTGGAAGCTGACCCCAACATAGTTGGAAAAAGGCTAGGCAGATGATGATTATTTTTAGAGAGACCACGATACGAAGAAGGATTTACTTATTTTGGCTGTACTTTGGGGTGTACAATGTACATAGTCGGTTTAGGTATTACTAGCGCCATCTATGTTACTTACTTGGAACTACTTAGTCGACATGCGAACATGGATGTGAAAATTTATATTAATTCATTACAATAAATTAGTTTACAGTTCTTTTAAAATAAATAAAGGTCTTTGACTGTGGTTACGTGCTGCGAGGAACCTGAAAGCCTGACCACCAGTCTTACCAAGGGTTTTAAAGTGTTAACCAGTAGGTAACTGTGTTCTTTCTTTCTTTATCGTGTGGTTAGTGCCTAACCTGGTGTCAGAGTTTTTATGCCGCCCATGGACCTCTGACTTGGCTTTACATGCCGTCGAGAAATATCTCTCAGGCATGCTGGTTTGCTTACGATGTTTTCCTTCTCCGAAGCAAGTGTACGCAAGTGTACTATACAATACGCACATGAACCCAAAAAAACAGAGGTGCGTGTCTTGGGTTAGAACTTGAGACATATGGGTAACTGTGAGTGTGTTGTGTAGGTTAGATAGGTAGTGGCTACAAAATCTATGTAAAATACTGGTATTCAGCTGCATCCCGTCAAAATCAAAATAAAAATCAAAGAATTTATTTCAAGTAGGCCAGTTACAGGCACTTTTGTATTGTCGAAACAAAGACAACAATGAAATATAGCTACAGCCCCAGTCACAAGGCACAAAAACTGTGAAAGTACTGTAGTTGCCCATTCCCTGACGTAGATCTCTATGGAGAAGAACGGGCAAGAAACTCCATGGACACTCTTTTAAATCAGAATACTTTACAAAACCTTGGTTACATCATTCATGTTGAGATGGTACATTAAACCGTTGTTCTGAAAGAAAGAAAGAAGAAAGAAAAAATATTTGCACAGATTGTCATTGTATTGACACAATCTGTCATTTTGTCGATTCTTCCGTCAAAGAAATCGTTGTCTACGGTGGTCATGTTACGGGGGCAGGACACTGTTTGTAGACATTGTCTATGGAAATTGTATGTTGTTTGTCGTATGTAGGTATTGATAAAACAAGATGGCGACATTAGTTCCGACCAAGGCCACGCGCCATAAGTTACTTTTACAACTGTATACACTTCAACCAACTTATCTGTTCAGTCGGCAAAATATAGAACTAAAATAAATGTACCAAGTTTCACATTTCGATGCATTTTTTCTTGACAAGCAGCACTACTATGAACTACACACTTAAAGAGGTCGTACTGTAGTTTGGCATTCAAATGATTATTTTTTTTATTTATTAATAGCAAGCTGAAGAAAAATCCTCAAAATGCCGGAGCTAATCGAGCAGATGTACTGCTCGCAGCAAATTGTGATTCCACCCAAGTACCCGTACATACTCAAGAGGTATTGTAAAGGTAAGTTAATAAACAGTAACGTAGTGACGTGTAGTAGTGTACGGTAATATTTATGGTAATGTTGTAAACGCACCCACGATACAGGAAAAAATCCTAATGTGGGGCAAAGTTTAAAAAAAAAAGAAAAAGAAAAGAAAGAAAGTTCTTCTGACTAGACAATCCCGCCACACTATTCCTAGTCATTACCACCACCACCAACCAAACACTATTCGGCACGGTTGGCGCAGGTGCTGAGGGTTTCACTGCTACGCTGCGTGTCGCGGGCTCAATCCCCCCACAGAACAAATATTTGTATGAACAAATAGTTTGGCTGTTTGTGTATACTGGGTGTAAACAGACCCTTCACATATCCGTCAACCAAGCATTCTGTACATCAAACTAAGTAACTTTACGCAAAAATTATTGCTTGGAATCGACTTTTTTTTTTGGGGTGAAAAATCACGTTTTACGGTAGGATTCGATGGAAAGCACTCAAAGCACATAATATAATACTACGACTCAAAGCATTGTGCTGATGGATGAATTGAATAGTACGGGGGTCGTGGAGGTGTGTAAAGTAAAAATCTTACATTACAAACATTGTATTTAAAAAAAAAAACTTGTGAAAAAATTGGAACTTTGACCCCCAATATCTCCGTAACTAGAAGGTTCCCAGGTATAGTCTAGAACAAAAAAATGATCGCAAAGACGGGGAGAACAAGTGCCTTTCGGATATGTTAAGGGTCTATTTACACCCTTTATGCATCCACGATACAGGAGGAATATATAGTATGGGACTTGGATAATAAACGAGGAAGCGTGGAATATTCTGTGTTGGGGCTCAAGGATATGCAATACCTTCGAGATATGCCACACCTTGGGTGTTCGAGATGGATAGATTATACCCCATACAGCCAATTTGGAACGGCAGCGGCTAACTTGAGCACGCAGTTAGCGATTTTGGGCGATTTACATTCTTCCTTTTATCTTTGTCTTCCAACAGCGGCAATAAAAACCCAACCATACGATCTTCTTTGCTGGTCTTTCCAATACTTCAAGGCATTGGCTGAACACCGCCGTCCTCCCGTCAAGCTGAGGTTGGAGTACCCCATCTACAGCACAGAGGGGGGACTTACAAGGGGATGTTTGAAGGTGTTGGCTCATCAGGTAATACTACTTTATTTTTAGTTCTTCCTCCAAGAACTTTGTATCCAATGTTTATGAAAATAACGCGGACGGAGGAGTATGAAAGGCACAGTTAAAGTTTATAATAATTATGGAGAAGGAGTGCAAAAAGCTAATATTTTATTTAATAATGCATTTGACACTCTCACACATTATACGGGGTGGATGAGACACCGACGCGAAAACGGTTACCACGTATTCAGTACATTTATTTATTTATTTACTCCAAACATACAGTTATCTTTACAGGCTAGACCCAATGCGATATTGTACACTTAAAAGAGTATCCATGGAGTCTCTTGCCCGTTCTTCTCCATAGAGATCTACGTTAGGGAATGGGCAACTACAGTACTTTCACAGTTTTTGTGCCTTGTGACTGGGACTGTAGCTATATTTTACTGTTGTCTTTGTTTCGACAATTCAAAAGTGCCTGTAACTGGCCTACTTGAAATAAATGCTTTGATTTTGATTTTGATTTTAAAATTATACACTGAAAATTTAAACAGTTATTTATTTGCTTAGCAAATTATATGCATAGCTGTTCTTGTGAATTCACCCAAAGTGCAACAGAATAAGTCTTAAGTCCTCAGCAATGAGGTTTAGAGTGCGGAGCGCGCTCGTGAGCGGCGCCTCGCGCAGCAGGTTAGTTCGCGTGCGCGGTTCCACCAGCAACCGCGGCTGACGACGACGACCCACATACCCGTCTGGCACGACCAGCTCCACCCTTCGCAATACATCCGCATTGTGTATCTTCCCTCTAATTAACTTAAAGATTTAAGTCACTAGTGTGTGTTGCCTCCTGACCCTTAGTTCATTATATCCGACCATTCCCAAGACAAATAGATAACATCAATGGATAAAATGGATATACCCCGTATTCCCTCATATATTTGTACCTTATAAACTTATTTTGTACTCGCTCCAACATGAGACTATACTTAGTTTCATGTGGAGCCCAGATAACTGCATTATATTCTACATCATTTTGAGCCACACAGAATTTTAACATGGGTTATTAAAAAAGAAAAATCAGCGGCTTCCTTCAAAAGTGCAATTCCTACACGGTGAAATTGTATGGAACAGCTGTTTTTTTTTAAATAATTGATGTAATGAATACGTGGTAACCGTTTTCAAAATCAAAATTTTTTATTCCACATAGGCCTAGATGGGCACTTATAAAACGTCGACAAAAAGGTGCACGGTTCGGGTTGGTCGTTTCCTATCGAGAAGAACCGGCAAAAAACTCCATGGTTACTCTACAATCATTTGGTATTACAATTATCATGGATACAGCATTTGTACTTAGGTATGGGGGGACAGCGTAGGCCCGACCATAAGTCGTTGCTTACTACACAAAAAAATGTAGAACAAAATAATAAGTTAACTAAAGTTGTATTGTATAACGGGCTGGTGTCCGCAACTCCACGTCAAAGCGCGTATTTTGCGTGCGGTCTATTTAACTTAAGTTAATAAGTAGCTGGGACTCTACAAACTTTTCGCGTCGGTGTCCCTTAAATCCTGTATAAACTAGGCTTGCATGAATTCAAGGTGGTATTTTATTCTAACAGTTCCTGTACACACAAGTTCTGTCTGGGCAATAACTACTTAAAAAAGAGATTAAAACATAACGTTAAATTAAAATTTAAATGAATAATGGTCGAATTTCGACCTCTGGGCGACTACTAGTAACATTTAAGGATTGGGAAGAGGTGTACCGAATTATAATACACCCGAATTTCGACAGAATGTTTAAACCCAATCAAATAGGGGGAGAACCAGCTGCCATCACAAGTCGCAGCTACCATCACAACCGGGCACAAGTCCAAATTCCAGTCTGCTGCTGAGTCTTGGAGGAAAAACACCATAAAACTTTGTTTGACCAGGAACTCGAACCCAGAACCTTTGTCCTTAATAACGCTTGCGATCACCAGACGAACGAATCATGCAGAAATCTAATCACGCCTGTAATCCCCGAAGGGTTAGGCAGAGGTGTACCTAATAGTGCACCCACATTTCACCTGTTACGTGTAAGTCTCATGTAATAGGGAGCGAGCCTATTGCCATCAGCCGGGCACAAATCCAGATTCCGTGGCTGCTACTGACATATTATTTATTTATTTATTTAAACTTCATGTACAATAGCGATACATAGGCGGACTTAATGCCACAAGGCATTCTCTACCAGTCAACCTTTGGGTTAAATAAGAAAACATTGTGATAGGGTACAAAATAAATATATAAAATAATTTCTTGCTATCGAAAATTAATATAGGCACTTATAATACACACACACATACATACACCACACACACACACACACACACACACATTCCTTACATATTCCTGATGGAAAATCCCGATAATACGGCCCGACCCGGGAATCGAACTCAGGACCTCATTATAGGGCTTTCCTAGGATTATAATAGTAAACCCACATTTCGCCAGTTAAGTATAATTCCATGTAATAACATCATACAGTTTATCAATGTAAATTAACTACAAAGACTTATACTGTTTTTTATCAACTTGTATTCTTGAGGAATCTCGTATTTAAAACATTTTCTTAAAAGGTAAGGGGAATCTCTGCAATTCAAATAAAAATAAAAGAGAAATAGAATATTCTCAGATACTTAAATAATAGGGGTGAGCCTACTGCCGTCAACCAGCATAACTATGCTTACCTATCTATAAAATAATATCTTTCAACCCCAGCTCTACGGCATGACAGAGATCCCATCAGCAGTACTGCGGCAAGCCTGGCAGGGCTTCTGTCTGGACTCCTTGGAGCTGAACAGGATCCTGTGCCTCTGTGAGGTGTACATGCGATCGGAGGTGGTACCCTTCTTGCACTTCTTAGCGGTTGCTGGAGCGATGCTGACTAAGGTTGATATCTTATTTCTTTTTAACACGCTTTTATAAGCTTCACCTGTAACTATGTAAAAAACCGGCCAAGTGCGTGTCGGGCCACGCACAATGTAGGGTTCCGTAGTTGCCCATCAAAATATACGACCACTTCCCTACTACGCACAGTGTGGGAATTTCGCAATCTAGGGGGGTTTAAATCAAAATATAAATTTTAATCATTGATAATATTGTAGTTATAACCTGAGATCCTATCTGTCACAGCTACATATTAGAAATTCTTGTAGGTAGGTTAAAAAATTAAATAAAAATGTTGAAGTGGGTAGATAATAATCGTTGTACCCTTACAATACGAACAACAACATTCAAGAGTCATCTTCACATGAGATTACTGATCAAATTCTGATCCCCAAGATACAGACTAACTTCTAGTTTTGCGATCACCGTTCAAATTTCTATGTTTAATGTACATGATTATTAATAAATAAGTTGAAATTAATTTTGTAATTTGAAATTAACGTATAGTCTTGTTTATTGGTTTGTTATTGTATTGTGTATATCTCTCATGGTAAATTAGAGTGTATTTTATTTAAGTAATAGTTAAACATTGTAACGAAAATTTCGAGAGCTGTGAGCAGGGTGCGATGGTCTAATTGGTTAAGACGTCCAGTGTAGTGAATCGGATGGTCGCAGGTTCAAACCCTGCTTGCACTAGAATTTTTCTTTCCATGTCAAAACAGCTGTAGTTAAACATTGATCTAATAATATCATTTGAAAGCACAGTTAAATTAAGGATTTTTTAGAGATGATTTGCAACACAAAAGGTGTATAAAAAAATGACCTGAATATCCCGGTGTTTTTATTGTTTTAATTTATAGTTTAGAGTCTTAACTTTTGAGAACAATTGATAAAACTTGCGATTTTGTGCGACCGTCATACATTTTTTTTCGATTTTTAGAATGACCGCCGAAATTACAAAACACACTAGAAAAACGTCACGAGTAGACAAAAATACCGACCTACTTAATAGGCTACTTATATCATAAGACCCCTTCATATCCAGCTTAAGACTTATAATGAAGAAAACATTGCTTTCTGTACCCACCGTAAATGAGCCGAAAGTGGAATTGGTGACTAAAATAACAAAATTTATTGATATCGCATTTTTTTTTAAAAACAACTTTATTTTCTATTTGAATACCAATCAATATTATTTTTTAGCTTGTATCTTTTATTTAAGTTAATTTGGAATTAAATGCCCCTAGGTTGTGAAATTCCAACACTGTGCAGCGCACTTCAAGAATCCAATGACTTCTATCCATTAATAAAAAAAAATTGGTATTAATGAGTTTTTAATCATTTAAAAATAAAAATATTATGCAGTATTATGACCCATGACGTAGTTAAAACACCCTGTTGCGAGCGATGATCTTCTAGACTCGAGCGCTGGGTAGGTATGTTCTCCCGTTTGACACGTAAACATCATTAACAGGATGTTTCATAATTTTATGCTCATGTATTATTTATTTTTCTTTATACCTATTATGGAAAATAAAAAAAATCGCGCCTAGAGCTATTTTATGTCGGGTACATTGAGTGGACGACTTTTGTAAGACGACTAAAAAGTCACGGTGTATTTCCACAGTGTCTAACCCACACAATGATCCTGCTCTGCGAGTCTCTAACCAAGGAACCCGATGGAGGATCGGCTGCTATACCGGTGGATGAGTTCCTGACGATGTACCGCTTTCTAGCTAACATAGATGCTTCTCAGGACGTGCAGTACCATGACGGGTACAGAGCAGGTAATTTCTAATTTTTTATGTAAAAAAAGTAACATCAAAATAGTAATGATCATTTATTTAATTAAGTAGAGTAAACTAACTAAATATATTATTAATTAAAAACTATTAAATAACTTAAAATAAATAAACTAAACTAACAACAAACTATAAAAGGGCATCAAAAAACTCCTCTTCAACGCTGTCAGCTGGTAATGTGCCCAAGACTGGCGGCGTTGCCACGTTGTATGGCAACACTTAGCCTCTGGCCAAAGTAAAAGTCAGCCCTTGGGTCACGGGAAGCGTCAACTAGGCGTTTCGAAATTTCCTTAAACAGGCTATGAGCACTCGGTCCCCACGACCCCAGAGTTTCAACTCCAAACGGCTCGAAAATATAGTTACCACAAAGGTTTCTATATTTACGCCGCTTGATGTTCTCTGTTATGTAAAATAAATAAAACAAAATAAAAATAGACTTTATTTTACTCTGACATTAATACATAAACAAGTACAAGTACTTCTTAATACATTAACTTAAAACTAATCAGCTACTAGGGCAGGCTGTCTTGCGATATAGGCCTCCTCTATTACCCTAAACTTATCCCTAACCAGAGCAGTTCTTCGCCAACCTTTTGGCAGACTATCCTCCCAACTTTTTATCTGTCTACCTCTACGTCTTTTTCCATTTCTTGGGGTAAGTAACTCTACGCGAAAAATATTGATAGGAAACGTTTTATTTTTTTGGGGTTAAAAACCACGTTTTCCGGTAGCACACAATTTAACGCACTGAAAACATTGTGCTGATGGATGGATTGAATAGTACAGGGGTCGTGGAGGTGTTAAAAATAAAAATCTTACAGTTGGAACTTTGACCCCTAATATCTCCGTAACTAGAAGGTTCCCAAGTATGATGTACTACAAAAAAATTTCGCAATGACGGGGAGAACAAGTGCCTTTCAGCTTCGTTAAGGGGTTTGTTACACCCTGTATATGAGAAGAGATTGCAAGCGCACAAATATAAAAAGGTGGACTTTACTTTTTAAGCGGAGCTTTGCAACGATTGACTTGGCCCAAGGAGGGGCAACATTCTTTTGATTTTGTTACTACCATCAATTGTTTTATGAAACGTTTTGTTTCAGGCACTAGACACGAATCTATACATGAAGAAATAGAAGAAGAATCAGAATTAGTAAGTGAATAATTTCTATCTTAAATTATTACGGCTGTAATACTCGTAACCTGTGTTGTGATAGGCATTTGTTCCGGGTCTGGCTGTTTGTGTATGTGAGTTCGTAAACGCACGATACAGGAGAAATTCATAATGTGGGGCAAAGTATTATTAATAAGAGAAGAAAGAAATTTCTCAGTAGCAGCCACGGAGTCATTTGTGCCCGATTGATGGCAATAGGCTCGCCCCCTACATGGATCTTAAACATAACTAGCGAAATGTAGGTGTACTATTTGGCACACCACTGGCTAACCCTTCGGGATTACAAGTGTGATGTTATGTTAAAAAATAACATTTCGATAGTTATGTTGGGTCTTATGTGGGGGTGAGCTTATTGTTATCAATCGGACACTAATAAAGACTCTATAGGGAAATTCCTGGTGTCAAAATCTCAGTAACACTTTGTCCGTCCTGACAATCGAACTCAGGACTTCAAGCTCAGCAGTAGTGATTGCGACCACTAAACTGATGAGGTAATTCGAGGAAATATTTAAGTGTAGAATACTCGTAATTTGAAAGGAGCATGACAAATGTAGGAATCGTGTAGGAAAATATTTTAAATTTGTCTCACTGTAATACTTAACTGTGAAGTCATCAGCAATCAGCGAGCGACAGGTTTCTATTTATTTATTTAACACTTCAAGCACAAAGTACAGAGGCGGACTTAATACCATAGGCATTTTCTACCAGTCAACCTTTGGGTGATGCAGAGACAAGCAGTGGTAGGTGTATCTATCTGCAAAAAAAAAAAATTATTACTAAGATAAACTACAAGGATATATAAAAAACTACAACTATATATCAAAATATAATAATATAATATAATATATTTACAGTCACCTGCGCATCAAATTTCCACAAACTGTCAAGTAACGCGATAATAATGAGAGCAGCGGTGGCTCAGTGATGGAGACCCCGACTTACAAGCAGTAAGTCGTGGGTTCGAACCCAGCCAGGCGCATTACTTTGTGTAAGTTATTTCATCACCACTGCTCTCAAAACGGTGAAGGAAAACATCGTGAGGAAACCGGCATGTCCTAGAACCAAAAATTCGAAAACATGTGACATCTACCAACCCGCACTGGGCCCGCGTGGTGGATTATAGCCCAATCCCTCTCATAGAGAGGAGGCCTGCGTCCCAGCAGTGGGAACATTAATAGGCTGATTATGCTATGCTATGCTATGTGAAATAACTGTCAAATTTGACAGTTTTTGGTAACTTGAGGTGCCTCCCTTCCACCCTGTATTTAGATATCCCGAGTAACGGTTTATTTTTCCTCTGGTACTAATATTTCTCTTGTCCTGTAGGAAGTTACAAATCTTGAGGTAAGTCCAGTAAATGATAATATTTAGTATGGCATCTCCTGGAATCATTACTTTGGAAGGTAATCTTTGTATTCTCATTATTTATTATACAGGGTGTAAGGGACAGCCCTCCTCAAACTGATGGGGTGAATTCAGTATATCATACTAAGATGACCGGTACAAGAAATTATTTCAAAAAATTATTTCAATTTCATTCAAATGTTATGGGAGTCCAATAAATTTGATTTGTTTTATTTCCTCATACGCAATGTATCGTTACCGTGGCAAAACGCACGTAGCGAACGGCAAGCACGACGACGAGTTCGATATACTCTGTAGCTAGGCAGGAAGTGAACAGCCGATTTCACGCGTCGTTGGTTAGAGTATTTCAACATCCATTGTTGGATTTTTTATTTTAGCCGTATTATTTACATAAATGAAGTGCAGCGTACAGGAAATGTTGTTTTACATTGAAATAAAGGAATAGTAACTAAAAACACATTAAATTAAAAAAAAATCGAGAAAAATTCCGGTGGAATATGATTCAATATAAAGAGCTGAATGCACCCTGTCTGTTTGTGGAGGGCTGTCCCTTACACCCTGTATAGGTATCGTCTAAATTTGTCTAATTACTGTTAGTCTTGAAGTATTAATATTCTGTAAAGTTCACTTGGAACATCGCTCAAGCGCACCAGCTTAGCTCATTCTAAGCAACGTCATTGGTCATATTGAGACCTAGCTATGGTCGCACCATCTAAAATAATTAGTTTTCAACGGTCTTCACCATTCGAAAGCGAACTCATTTGTTTTTAAAGTAAATCATCGCGGATTCCCAACGAGAAGATACCGTTCGAATTTCGAAGTGATGTTTAGAGATTACAGCGCTATGCTAAGTATCGGTATTTCTCATCTAGATAGCAACTATCTACTAGCTAATATTTTTATTTTACCAAAATTTTAAACAGATTTCCTGAACTTGATTTAGAAAAATATCCATTTTCACTAACAATAGATGACACCTTAAAAAATGCATAAATCGAAGATACTTTTGAATTCTCACTTGACTCTGCGTCAAGAGTAAACATTCCCAAAGTGCAATAATGCAATGGAGAAGGCTATGCTCGGAGTTTCCTTGCGTGATCGAATCAGAAATGAGGACATCCGCAAGAGAACCAAGGTTACCGACGTAGTCCGTAGAATAGCCAAACTTAAGTGGCAGTGGACAGGGTGCCCCCCTGTCCACTGCCAATTAAGTTTTGCTATTGTCTAAGAACTCATTCAACATTGCTCTAAGAACGGATGGCCGATGGGGCCGGAAAGTTCTGAAGTGGCGATCGCGAACCGGAAGACGCTGCGTTGGAAGGCCTCCCACTAGGTGGACCGATGACCTGGATGACGCTGGATGCGAGTCGCACAGGACCGGTCAATGTGGCGACACTTGGGGGAGGCCTATGTCCAGCAGTGGACGTCTTTCGGTGGAAATTAATGATGTTGATGAATAATGCACGCATGTATTTGTCGTGTAACTCTGAATGATAAAATGAGGAATTAGGTTATACGAGAACTTTGCGGTTTAAAAGAAGATGTACTGAGGAAAATTGGAAAGAGTATGCTTAGATGGTTTGGTCATGTGGAGGGGATGAGTGAAAGGCGTCTAACAAAAGGTATTTACAAGGCAGATGTGAGTGGCAACATCGGGAGGGGACGCCCTAGAAAAACATACCACTGACCTTATTGGTGAAGTTCTTCAGAAAGGTCAGGTGCGTAGTACTCGCAGCTGGCGTGCGTGTATGACCAGATGTATGAACGTGGACGAGGCAAAAGGAGAATGCAAGGATCGTAGCTGGTGACGTTCTGTTTCTGCCTACCCTCATGAGAAATAGGCGGGAGATTATGTACAGGGTGTAAACAGACCCTTCACGAAGCCGTCAATCAAGCATTCTGTACAACAAACTAAGTAACTTTACGCAAAAATTATTCCTGGGAAACGTTTTTTTTTTGGCGACTCGAAACACTCAAAGCATTGTGCTGATGGATGGATTGAATAATACGGGGGTGATTGAAGTAAAAATCTTACATTAAAAACATGTATTAAAAAAAAAAAACTTGTAAAAAAGTTGGAACTTTGACCCCTAATATCTCCGTAACTAGAAGGTTCCCTGGTATGGTCTAGAACAAAAAAAATAACGCAGACGGGTAGAACCGTCTATTTACACCCTTTATGTATGTTTGCAATAATATTAAGACATTCACTTAGGTGTCGCTTAGTGATAATGGACATGGACATAATCCTCATTTAATTTCCATATATACGTAAGTAACCCTATTAGCTAGAAAAATCAGCATCATTCCGTAAAAGTAGTATGGTACGAAATTTAGGGCAATGTCTGAAATATTGTGAGCGTCAGTATGGCTGGTTGTCTGTATCGGCTCGCGTCAGGCTGGTGACCAAAAATTGCTACCTATTTGCTACCTTTTACTACACATTTATTAACATTGTTATAAATAATATTATTCAATAACCTTAATCCATTCTCTGTAAAAAAATCAAATGATCACAACTTTTTACTCGTTAAAGCTACATGGTGGAAATAGAAATACGTGAGGGTAGCAATCAGGTAGCAATTATTCAAGTAAAAATAATAACACAAATTTGAATAGTTCACACAAACGGAGCCACCCTGATATCAGAATGGCTGGTCATTTTGAAGTCCCTTTATTTTGTTTTCAAGTTAGGTAGCAATTAATTGACTATAGGTAGTAAAAGGTAACAAATAGGTAGCAATTTTTGGTTACCAGCCTGACGCGACCCGATACAGGCAACCAGCCATACTGACGCTCACGAAATATTGAGGCTTACATCGCCAACCCGAAGGTCACCCATGCGAACATCACCTTATTATGAATCAATTTGAATAACTACTATGGGTGCCCAGTCTTACCAAGGGGTATCTTTTTACCCAGTACTAACTGGGCTGTGGAGGTCAGATAGTCAGACGCTCCATGTAAAATGTTGGTATTCAGCTGCATCCGGTTAGACTAGAAGCCGACCCCAACATAATTGGGGAAAGGCTAAGCAGATGATGCTGACTATGAGTGATATTTGCACGGGTGCTCTTGTAATTGCTATCTAAACGGAAAGCCTCGAAATATTCATCTCCCTTTCTACCAAACTACAGGAAGACTCTGACGATAATTACTGGGAAGATGCAGAGCTTCGAAGACTATCTCTGGTTAACGACAAAGTTTCCGAAGCAGCTAAAATCAGTCAGAAAATGAACCGTCCTATCCTGGGCTCGATTAAGAGGTCGCTCTCTATGGAACTGTTGGCGGAAATTGACAGAGAAAATTTCAAAAAGGAGAGATCAGGTCCTCATGTTTTTGCGTTGATAGAATAGAAAGATGGCTATGACCATCAAGGCTTATTTAATACTCAATACTCAATACTCATATTTTTATTGCATTCCATAAGTATTACATAGATGGTGTAACAAGGTAAAAGATCATTATGGACCCTGTCGGGCACAGCAACATTAGGAGAGAGGAAGAGGGATAAGTAGCAATTCAATAATATCATATAAATAAATTATACATCCAATTAAATTTATAATTTCTAATAATAAATTATTAGAAATTATAAATTTAATTGGATGTATAATTATGAATATATAAACACTAGGGCTTTCAATACCGGTATTCCGGGATCCCGTAATACCGTGATCACGGATTTAATATGGGCCTTTTACAATACCGGTATTGACGCACCAATACCGTGATTACGGTATTACAAACATTAGATGTGATCTTATTCTTTCAATAGTTGTTATCTTTAGCTCACCCTCCCTCGCCACGCCTGAGACAATGCCCGAAATCAAACTGTACTTATGTCGTTTTTGTTAGTCAGTTTCGCAAAGGCGACGGGATAACACGCAGACTTTGTCATTGTGTTGTGAATGTTGAGTTGACTTGTAAAGTTGTGATCTGGCGCGTATTTTTGCTAGTTTAATTAGATTACCGTCGTTGCCGCCTCTTCGAATATAAGAATAAGAGAAGAAGAATTTCAGAAAAAATATTAAAACTTTTTGTATTATTGTGTTCTTATTCTTATATAAATACTTTACATTTTTTTAACTGTTCGTCAAAAATTTTTATTAACGCTTGATTTATTTTGTTACTTGTTTGGTTTTAGATTTTTGTTTTTGTTTATTTCATAATTATAAGAATGTTTCTAAAATGCACACCAAATGATTGCTAGCTAATTAAGCTATACTTACTTTTATATAAATATGGATACCTATGTATTTTGATTACATGAGACATGATGACGCTTTGATAATAATAAGAAGTTTATATTTTTTTGATTTGTACTTTACAAAGTCTATGTGAAATGTCTTTCTGCAAAAAGACTAGTTTAAGTTTTGATAACGTTCCTAATTCATCTCTCTCTCTCTCTCTCTGGGGTCGGTCCCTCATGTCTGAGGATCGTGGTCAGCATCAGAGTGTTTCTGGAGCGAATGATCTGCCTCCGCAGGGTTTCTGTCCAGCGCGTCTCTTACAACCGTGTAGAATTTGGATGCCGATTCTTTAATTTGATCGGTCCATCTAGTTGGTGAACGACCACGCGACCTTTTGCCTTCAGTGTTCCCAACCACAATAAGTTTTTCCTAACTTTCGTCGCCTCTGCGCACTGTGTGGCCGAAGTACGAAAGAATACGTTGTCGGCATAAAGTGGACAAGCGAGTTTTTATTCGGAGCTGGGTCAGGATCGATGCATTGGTGCGTTTCGCCGTCCAAGGTATTCTCAGCATTCGTCTCCAACATCAAATTTCGAATGCATCAATCCTTTGCCTTTCTCGGGACAGGATTGTCCACGTTACTACTCCGTACAGGAAGATAGAGAAAACCAGAGTTCGTATCAATCTGATCTTAGTTTAGATACCAATCCCTCTTTTCTTCCAGATGTTGTTCAGTCAGGACATATTAGCATCTTTTGCCATCCCGATTCTCCTTTTTATCTCGGGGACACAGCTGCCGTTATTGTTGATATGTAGTGGTCGACGTTATTAATGCCAGGAATGTTGCAGAAGCCGTTTGTCAGCTTTCCGGCTCGATCAACTATCATCACTTTGGTTTTTGCTCTGTTCACCGCTAGACCGATGTTGCCACTTTCTGACCCAAGTCGATGGAACAGCTCCCTCATATCTTCTATGGATGTTGCCACAAGAATGGTGTCGTCGGCATATCAGAGATTTAATAGTCTTTTTCCACCTATCCTAATTCCTTGTCCTACCTAAATAAATAATCAACCAAAATCAAATTGTTATATAAGAGAGCTATGTATAAAAGGTATTTATAATAAATAAGAACAATTAAGAATGATTTAAAAAAGAAACACTTGTTTTAAATGTCCTAATTGAACTTGCGTTCAAACCGGTATTAATACCGTGATCACGGTATTGACTTCCAATACCGGTATTGATACCGGTATTGAAAAAATTCGGTATTTGAAAGCCCTAAACACACACACACACACACACACACACACGCGCACACGCACACACACACACACACACACACACACACAGCAGTACAGTAGTTTTAGCAAACAGAAGCGAAGATGTTTAAAAAAAGACAACGAGGTCCACAAAATAATGAATACAACCGTTTATTCTAACTTGGATCAAAATATCAATCACTGAAACTAACCTAAACCGTCACAATACTAACGAATTAAATCAACACGTAATTGTTTACAAAAATAGCGATTAAGTTCACAAGATCGGAAAATATAAAACTTTCAGCCCTTTGAGCGATATTCCCAACCAGAGTCTCTCGCGACCAGAGACTATTTTTTAAGTTGTCACTCCTTGCCATAGAACTAACATAACTGGTCCACGTAAAACCTCATTTCTTCCTAACAGTAGTTTATTCCCACAAAACGGCACGGAAGTGACAAACATTGAGGAGTCTAGTGTGCATCTTCGACGGAGACACCATGGTTTGTTTGTGTGGAATAGCGCTAGCTCTGTGCCACTAGCAAATCTTCGTACAGCAGGTGTAGATCATCAGCATCCACACATCTGCCTTGCCTTTTCCCAACCCCGTTGGGGTCGGCTTCCAGTCTAACCGGATGCAGCTGAATACCAGTATTTTACATGGAGCGACTGCCTATCTGACCTCCACAACCCAGTTACTACTGGATAATACGATACCCCTTGGCAAGACTGGTTGTCAGACTTTTCGGGCCACTGACTACCTAACGACTGTCAAAGATCTACAAATGACAGCCGGGACCAACGGCTTAACGTGCTTTCCGAGGCACGGAGGAAACTCGGTATGTAATGTGTGGTCACCCATCCACAGACCAACCTAGGCAAGCACGGCTTAACCTAAAGATCGACCCGAGCGGCTGTTATTATTTAGCCACGAGCTCCTCGATCATCAGCATCCAATGCAATGAAAATTATGCTCTTCTGACCTCTCCGCTATTCTTTTTAGGGCTTCGTTGACAAAGCCATTTTACTCCAAGACTGTTGACTTCACGCAGTTGAATTTTGGAGATTTGGTGTCTTCTATGAACTGCTACAGAAAATTTAAGTGAACACAAAATTTAGTTTTGCCGTTGAATGTAAATTGTCATTATGAATGACCGTTAAAAATATTGTTATTAAATTGGTCGGTGCTACAGAACGCTTTATGTGCGAGGTCGACTCGCTCACAGAGGGTTTCGTAGTTTTTTTCGTAGAATTTAGAATTTCATAGCGGATTCCAGACAGATATGAGGAGCTCGTGGCTAAATAATAACTGCCGCTCGGGTCGATCTTTAGGTTAAGCCGTGCTTGCCTAGGTTGTTTTGTGGATGGGTGACCACCCATTACATACCGAGTTCCTCCGTACCTCGGAAAGCACGTTAAGCCGTTGGTCCTAGGTGTCATTTGTAGATCTTTGACAGTGTTTAGTAGTAGTAGACAGTTTGGTAGTCAGTGGCTCAGTCTAACAACCAGTTTTACCAAGGGGTATCGTATTACCCAGTACTGACTGGGTTGTGGAGGTCAGATAGGCAGTCGCTCGATGTAAAATACTGGTATTCAGCTGCATCCGGTTAGACTGGAAGCCGACCCTAACATGTCATTGTCTTGTCACTTTTCTGATGGTAGCCTCTGTTGATCTGGCTTTCTGAGTTGCAGTGGTTGGTAATAGAGTGGCTGGTGTTGCAAAAAGAAATGCTTTCCTAACGATGAATGCCCACGAATCCGAACGCCGCATTTTTGATGCGAACCGCCAGTCTGTGGAATTCAAATAATCTGGATCTATTCAGAGTTCGAGTGAATCGGTTTCTTCTAGGCAAGCGTGCTCCACGCCAGGCCATCTGGCCCTGGTCTGGCCGTCTGCTGGATTTTCAACTTATAGCACAGAGCCGAACGTTATCAAACTCAAAGCATTTATTTCAAATAGACCCGTGACAGCCACTTTTGCAAGCTACCTACAGTCCAGCCACAGGCATAATAACTGTGAATGGACTGTAGTTGCCTATTCCAAAATCGTAGATCTCATAGAGAAGAATGGGCAAGATTCTCCATGGACACAACCAGAAACGTGGCTGCTCTAATTTATCCTTATTTCTAGTGTTAATGTTATATCTGTTACTAGCTGTGCCCCGGGGCACACCCGCCGCTTCTGACTTGTTTTATTTTTGCGTAGCGTGATGTTATATAGCTATAGCCTTCCTCGATAAATGGGCTATCCAACACTAAAAGAATTTTTCAATTCGAACCAGTAGTTCCTGAGATTAGCGCGTTCAACCAAACAAACAAACTCTTCAGATTTCTTAATATTAGTATAGATGTATTTTAAAAAAAATGTAGGTATACAAGGTGTAAACAGACCCTTCACGAAGCCGTCAACCAAACATTATGTATACATCAAACTAAGTAAGTCTGTGCACAAATTATTGATGGGAAACGAATTTTGTTTGGGGTGAAAAAGCACGCATTACGGTAGGGCTCTGGGACATTTGCGCGAAAGACAGTTGCGCGAAGGACATTTGCGCCAAGCTACTTGCGTGAAAAGACATGCGCGTAGGGACTTTTGCGCGATTGGACTTTTGCGCGAACGGACTTTTGCGTGAACGGACTTGCGCGCATGGACATCGTGTTTATTTATTTATTTATTTAAACTTCATGTACAATAGTGATACATAGGCGGACTTAATGCCACAAGGCATTCTCTACCAGTCAACCTTTGGGTTAAATAAGAAAACATTGTGATAGGGTACAAAATAAATATATAAATATAACTTCTTGCTATCGAAAATTTATATAGGCACTTATAATGATACTAATACTTATATACAAATAAAATAAACTAATACATATTTTAACAAATACCAAAATTAAAAACGAGAAACCTAATAATAATTACCATGACTCGACTTCTAATAGAGAGAGAGCTTTTTATTCTGACTTAAATAGTGGTTACGCACTTTTCTTTTAAAACAGAACAGGTGTGTGGTGTTTTTGAACAGGTGTTCATTGTCTCTTATGGCTTTGTCATTTCAAGTTTCCACTGAGAATATGTCGTCTTATCTTTTGAAACACTCAAACTATTTACTAATTTCATAAAATTTTCAGGGCGACCTGAGCAAGATGATGACATTAATGTTAGTTTACATTTTGTGTTATAGTAACTTTTAAGTAGTTTATTTGAAGTCGTTTCTCTTTTTTTGGAGTACACAATGGCGGCACATCAAGCTTTACATAACCAGTATAACTTGATTTCGCTTTGTATCAGATCCGTACGATGAGAGATCAGCCTATTTTGGTTTTGTATAGCTTGATTGGTCGCCGTGCGTACTACGACTAAACAAGCTATACAAAACCAGTTAATACGGATCTCTCATTGGACGAGAACCGAATACAAATCGAAGCCATATTGTACTGTTTTTATGTTTTGATGCAATTTTTTTTAATGAAATTGTCTATTTAGTGTAATACCACAAATAATAAAAATAAATTGAAAACTAAAGGGGGCTCTGTTCTCTGTCAAGTTTTTAGACTAATGTATCCTGCTTATGCGTACGAAGTTTCATTAAAATCGATTCAGTCATTTCTAAAAAAAATCATTTGAAAGTTTGTATGAAATGCCGTAAGACGTTAACGCTCTTAAAATAACTTTACACTGCGTTATATTGTCCCACAACTGACTTTAATTGACCGAGTAGACGACGACAAAAAATCTACCAAGCCGACCCTTTTCTTACTTAAACTTGTGATAATATTTACGCGGTCAGCACATCCAAACTTGGTCTGTGCTTTGACATATTGACACTGACAGGTGACAGCTCCTCTTGAACACGGTTTAGATTTGCTGATCGCGTTCAGATTCAATGGTGAAATTCGCCTTTAATTGAGTATTGTCATAAATGTCTTTGGTATTTTTTCAGAAAAAACTGAAAGCGATGAGTTCGATGATGATGGCGGAGGACTACGACGCCAAAGCAGGTGCGTTTTTCAGAGGATTAATCCTTAATAGATTTTGACCGCGGTTTCGTTCGTGCTAGGGCCAGAAATTGTCCCACGGGAACGAAATCGACACTCGGCGATAATGTTCCTTCCCATTAGTGAAAGAATTTTCGAAATTGGATCAGTAATTCCGAAGATTACGCCCAACATCCAACCTTACAAACTTTAAGTCTTTATAAAATTAGCTGAATTATTTGTGTCCAATCTAAACCAGAGGCAAACTCAGGTTCAAAACGCAGTGCTATTCTATAAAGTTCACTAGTTCACCTCACTCAAGTGAGCGCACACAATTCGAAAGCGAACTCATTTGTTTTTAAAAGTAAATCATCGCGGATTCACAACGTGACAGATTCGAATTTCGAAGTGTCTTTTAGAGAATAGCTGTTTTAAACCATAGATATTAAAATTTGTTATTATTTTTTTTTAGAAGAAGAAAAGGAAAAAGAGACCATTGACATAATAGTTTATAATGAAGACGAGGAACCAATCGAATATGAATTATACGGTTTTGAAACGTTTTATTTATTAAAAAATCCATCGCTTATTGCAGATTTATGGGGAATATTATTTGGGAGGCGTTTCATTATGTCTGTAGCATTTCGCATGAAAGATTGTGATATAGTTAGTTCTTAAAAGATTAGTAAAACTTTAGCTGAAATTTCTCATAATTCTACGGTAATTTTACTAAGTTTATGAAAACGTATGGCATATGTCAGGGGATCTATGGGAAAAGTTTTTACAAAAAAAATTGCAATTTGCGAATGGATTAGGTAATAATGAAGTTATTTTCTTTTAGAGCACTAGACCTTTAATATTAGACAGAATTTTGAAGTAGAAGTAGTATTGTTGAAGTTTATTATTTTGTAAAAGTATTTTGTCGAATATATTATCAAGAACATGAGAATATAACATAATATATAGATTATAGGGTGTAACAGAAAGGGTATAGTCATATGAAAGGATATGCTGCAGACCATCAAACTGAACAACTTTCTCCTTGGGTCCAATATCCTTTCATGTGACTATAATCTTTTTGTTACACCCTGTATGTATAAGCTTTTAAAGTACTCAATAGCAAAACTACAAATTAGTTCGTTGATACTAGAATAATTGTTAAAGTAACATAAATATAAAGTAAGTAGTTTGTTTGGAATGTAATCTGGTTGATTGCACATTAAATAACTAATGCAAGCGTTTGTCTAAATTAAAGAAGTAGAAAGAGATGTCACGTTACCAATAGAATCAGTAGTTTTAACAGAAGCACTTTCTGTTAATAGGTACAGAACAGTATCATTTCATATAACAGTATCATTTATCAGTATCATTTTATATATATCTTTCAGTGGCCGAAAGGAGAGGTCTTTTGTGGTATCTAGTCCCAATTACCCATCCTTCAACCCACAGTTTTTTTTTAAATATTTATTTTGAAAAATCGCAAAATTCAACGTTTCATCTTAATATTTTAAAGATGTTAATGTAGCCACCAAATTTAATTTAGATTTTGATGTAGATACTGTTTGCTGGTTCATCATCATCACAGATAACATCTAGTATTTTGTTAATTTAAAAAGTAAAAAAAAAAAATAATGAAAAATCAACTTCAAAATGAAATGACAGAAGCGATTTTTCAAAATAAATATATTGAAATTAACAAATGTGTGGGGCCAAGGATGAGTTATTAGGGCTGAGGGGACAGCAAAGGACCCCCACTCCTTTCAGCCCGTTTAATTTGGCAAACGATGCACCAAACACCTGTGAACATGGTCCCATATTGTGACGTCATAAAAAATAGACAGAAAATAATAGAACAGAAGCCCAGGGGAAGAGGGTGGGGGAGAGGGGGGATTCCTCAAGCCTAGGGGTATCTGAAAATACTCGTTGTATGTTCCGTGATTCTTGATAGATTTAGAGTTATACTTCCTTGAAAATAGTGTGGGTGTGGAATAGTGTGGGTGTGGCATAAACATAAGCATAATCAGCCTATTAATGTTCCCACTGCTGGGACGCAAGCCTCCTCTCTATGAGAGGGAAGGGTGTGGGTGTGTGTGTAATAGTGTGGGGTGTGTGTGTGTGTGTAGTGTGGGTGTGACCTGGTGAAGGTTGCAGGGATCTGCTGGATGCGAGTCGCACGGGATATGGCGATACTTAGGGGAGGTTATATCCAGCAGTGGACGTCTTTCGGCTGAAATGATGATGATGATGAGTGTGGTAAGCACTTGGAAAATACATCTATCTTTATTTTTATACGGCTTTTTCGAATTATATAACGTTAACTACAGATTTTTAAATGCCGATTCACGATTATACCATTGGGCTAGTGGTTTTTTTTTATGATGTTACTATTAGGACCACCCTGTATAGATAGACATTCAAAGTACTCATGTCATTGTAAAATAGAAGTAGATACCATAAACTAGCCGTCATTTAGTTCAGATCTTAACATCAGTCCCTGTATTTTATCTAGTGTTAAAGTCCCAACTGTTCCATTTCGAAAAAGAGATAGTGCTATTAGTGCTGTACAGCTATCTCTTTCTAACACTGAAACAATGATGGCTATAACACCTCATAATACGGCTTTAGGAGAACCAAAAGTTGAAAGAACTGAATTTGATACGGAAATGACAGATCCATTTATGCCTCCGGAAGAAGATACCAATGTAACGGAAGAAGCCATCGTTCTAACAGAGGCTGAGAAAATACAAGAATATCTGAATGAAGTAATCCTTCTTCTTTTCATGTCGACGTTATATCTATACAATATTAGTTTTAGTATATGCGAAACCTGAAACACGTGTCTAGTATTTTTATGTACAGAATCTATGTACAAAATTTCAAAACTGTGTCATTAAAAATCACAAAGATAAAAGCTTGTTCTGTTACCTGACTGTCCGCACAAAAACGTGGTCACCACGCGGCGCCGTCGCGCGCGCCTCCTGCGTTGTCTTTAGCTCATTGATAGTAATAATTTGACAGTAGGTACCTAAATTATTGCGATAGGTACTTAGTGTCGCTCGGTATTCAGCTTGTAGCCTTTTTTAAATATTTTTGGGGCAAAATATACGGTAATATGGTAAAAAATATTGGAATCGATTCAGTTACTTATTCTGAACAAACTATATTCAGGTTTCGCATATACTATACGAGGTGTAAACGGAACGTATACGAAGTCGTCAACCAAGCACTGTACATCAAACCAAGTAACCCTAAGCAAAAAATATTGATGAGATACGACTAAAAAAAAAAAAAAATAACTTTAAAAACTAGTATTTAAAGAAAACTTGTGAAAAAGCTGGAACTTTGACCTCCAATACTTCCGTAATTAGAAGGTTCCCAGTTATGGTCCAGAACAAAAAAATGATCTCAATGACGGGATGAATAAGTGCCTTTTAGTTTCGTTAAGGGTCTGTTTACACGCTTTATTATACTGTTAGGGCTTAGTAAGTGGCCACTGTTAATGAAACGTCACAGGTGTTGTTCTCATCGTCAAGAGTGCAAGTGAACGGACATTTAGGAGGGTCCAACAGGTGGGACATATCCTGATCACGGGCACCGCACTAGCACTTTGTGTTTGTGGAATAATAAATACCCCAGATGAAGTAATGTATGAAAACGATATTACTGGATCCACAGAACACGAAGACATCTGGGCAGTCGCTGCTAGAGACGGCATACGAACCAACCGTGTCGTTGTTTACTCGCACTACTATTTATATGAAGAATAGAAACTGATTGTAGGTTTGGCTCCAAGAATTTAATCAACACTTTCGTCTCTAGACAGCAGACGGCGAGATGATTCGGTGGTCTGTGGATAGATAGATAGAATTTGTATTTTTTAGAAAACCAAAATTTTGTTTTAGGATTTTCAAGTTTGATAGTGTTACAGTAGTTCGATCGACTAGGGTTTTTTTTAGGGTATTTTGAATTTGTTCACGGTAATTTGCTACAGACCATCTTATCCATTGACGACGATGGACTATTAATATTGTCCGCCAGATAAACGCGGATTTACAAACAACCAATGGACAGGATTAATTTCAGCAATCATTTCTGTCCAGCGGACAGACCGGCTTCCAGTCTAACTAAAGACTGGAAGCCGGTCCCAATTTAGTTGGAAAAAGGCTAGGCGGATTAGTAGGAGGTTTAACGGTGAGAAAAATAATCATAGACCCCAAAATAATTACAAATTAATTCTAGAATAGTCCCTCGTCTGCTCAGGACGTTAATTGAGACAGTGCCTGAGGTAGCTGCCTGCGCGGGTGCGTAATGACGTCCGTCAATGGGCGAATTAGGATCAGTTTCCACACCCCGCTCGTACTGTGCAGCTACTCCAGACATTGTCTCTGTTAAATGGTAGGCCTGTAGCATTTAATTCAATAATTCAAGCAATATTGTTATTAGCTCCATTTATAACTCCTTTCCTTAATCCTTTCTTCCTGTCCTGTCTACCCCAGATTGCAGCAGCTCGCGAGGAGCGTTTACTAGATCTTGAGCAGACCTTTGATGAAATACGTGTTCTTGTGGATAAGTTTAAAACCGTTAACTATGATCTTGGTTAGAATACTTTCCCTTATCCTACATTTCTTATTTACATTCTTTCATTTTTCTGCCCTGATCATTATTATGCTCCTATTCTATTCTCCGCATTTTTTCATCTTCCTACCGTTGTTTATTTGTGGTGATGAAAAAAACATGATCTTTTTCGATTCCTATATTAAATGCAGTCACCTCTTTTCTTGCCTATCATCTGTAATTTCAAGCTTCTTTTTTTTGTCATACTCGATTATCTCTCACCTATCTCAGCTCATTTGTGGTCTGCGCAGTATGTCTTCTTCATCCACATTTCTCCAATAGTCGTTATTTCAGTAGTCTCACTCTTTTTAGCCACATCGTTTTTCGTATAGTCTATTTAATTCCCCCTCCAATCTTTTTACAGAGGAGATGTTTTTATTACGGATATCAGAGCCTTTATATCTAAATCTTTTCTCACACATGTTGCCAGCATTATCTATTTCCCCTTTTTTAAATTTCTATATAGTTTTGTTCTTATGTATAACAGTATCAATTTGCTTACAGGAATGGTGGCTGGCCGTCAGATGTCGACAACGAGTGGAGAATTTATCGTTCAGACCATTGAGAGGGAGATATTGGAGTACATTGATGATCAGATCGCCATCTTGCCAGATCCTGATCTGAAAAAGAAGAAGGTTATTATTGCTAATCTATTTGTCTTCCCTGTTCTTTTTCACTGAATTCATACCTATATCCTTGTGGGTCCATTGTGGTATCCATTCAGTAGGGTCGAGTCCGCCCCTCCATATTTTGTCTTGGTAAAAAATAGTCTTGAAACACGGACAGGATTTTTTTCATAGGCTTTTATTTAACTTGCAATGTTTGTTTGTAAAGACGTCAAAACTTGCAACTGAATTTTGAAACAGTTTGATATGGTTATCAATTACAAGAGTTTGCCGAGAAGAATGCAAACAATAAAATGACGTCACACCTATACTTAAAAACTTGTTTATTTTTTTTCTTTTAATCTCTATAAGCTTGTTTAAAACACAGTTTTGTCATGGAATCATTTTTTTACTAAGTTTATGACTTGAAGAAATTTAAAAATGACATTTAATTCTAAGACTAATGAAGAATACGCGATTGAAATCCAAAACGAGCCGACTTGGAATCTAACATTGGTACTCGGAGTAGTAACTTAAAATGTATCAATCATCAACTTGAATTGATTTTAATTTATAGGCTGACAATATTTTATATGGAAACACTAGGTATCAGTGGAAAAAAAAAAGATATCGGAACTATTCCAGATTGATTAATTTAAGTAAAGAGTAAATATCGCGATTAAGTTTTAAAATCTGCCGTCAGAACATTTGTGAAATTCGCTTGTTTCGGCCATCTTGGAACCGAAGATGTCGAATCCTAATTACATAGTAATAAAATCTATATAGGGTGACTGGTAATTAGTGCCCGATACTTAAACACGTGATTGTACTCAAGATAACAAACAACTTTCCTAACAAATCTTTTTTTTTATACTCGTTCACTTTAAACCCAATAACACAAACAGCCGTATGGAATTACTGCGCGCGCGCCTGTGACCTATCAGCTGTTAGCCGCGTGACGTCGTTCTGTCTCCCACTGTGCTCTACCTATCCATTGTTACACGGTACGATAGTAATAAGACAGAACGGCGTCACGCGTTGGCGCGGCTAACAGCTGAAAGGTAAAAGGCGCGCGAGCGCAGTTTTTGTGGTATTGGGGTAAAAGTGAACGAGTAGGTATAAAAAAAAATGTTACTTTAGGAAAGTTGCTTGTTTTACGTGTTTAACCACTATGCTCGACAAGATTTTGATACATGACACACCAGCTGAATCGGCGGGGTGATGCGAATTGTCATGAATTTCAAGAATTTTCGTGAACTTTCAGCATTCGATTTTATTATGAAAAATATGTCACGGCGGCTGTTTTATACGATAAGTTTGTGGTTAATATCTCCAATAACGTGTTGATATCGGTAAAATGGTGTCAGTCAATTGCCAAATATGTGTAAATTACATACCACTACACCCTTCCAAAAAATAGGTAACTTAGACGCACTGGAAATAAAGTACTTAGACAAATTTCTCGTTTGCTAAAAAAACTCGAAAGGGCAAAATAAAGAGAGTAACATTCTATTTGCGTTCTTATTTTTACCATTATTCATACATAATTTCATGAAAAAACACGATCAAAGTCTTGGCAAATATTATTAAAAACTCTAGTGCTGATTGTTATCCAAAGTTTCATCATTCGATTATAAAGTTGCATAAACCCTAATCGATACTCGCAATGAAATCAAGTTTGGAAAAAAAGAGTTGAAACGGCATAAAAACTCTTTGGTATAATTTTAAACAATTATTTAATTTTAACTAATCTTTTTAGAATAGAATAGAATAGAATAGAAACTTTTTATTTCAGACCAGGGTCCATAGGGTTAGTAACAATTTTACTTAAGTTCTAGTGTTAGTAGGTTACAGACACAGATGAAAATATACAAGTTAAAATACAGCATGGAGCCGCATCCACCTTCGCAACATCGGGGAATCCCACCGATCTGCGAACACACCGAGAATACTGTTGGTGCTGCCGCGAACACGAGTAATCAGGGATGCACATCTATTTCTAATAATGGCGGCAAAACCATCAATATTATTATCTGCAAACATCCCTGACGCACTACTACGCCACGGCAGCCGCAGCAGCACTCTCAGTGCATTATTGTATTGAACGCGTAGGTCGCTGTATGTCCGCTGAGTAAAGTTGACCCACAGGCTGCACGTGTAGAAGGACTGGCAGTAAGCTTTGAAAAGCGTTACTTTAACTGGCTTCGTACAACGTGCAAACCTGCGAGCCAGCATGTTACAACGGACAGCCAGCGACCTACGTTCCCTTTCAATGTCACAATTATCTTTAAGATCTTCAGTGACCCAGTGGCCCAGATATTTAAACTTGTCCACCCTTTGCAGTGGTTCTCCACAAAGAGCGACAGTCGGAATACATGAATATGTCACATTTCCTGCTTTAAAAACCATTAGTTCGCTCTTTGTGACATTATATCTGAGCCCATGATTCACCGCATAGCATTCGCAAATAGCGATCAGTCGCCTCAGAGCACCGATCGATGGGCTCAGCAACACCATATCGTCAGCATAACTAATATTGTTAATGCACACCCCGTCAATATGACATCCGACACTGGTGCTGCTGAGCTCAAGGATCAGCTGGTTCATGTATAAGTTGAAGAGCCTGGGGGAGCTGAGCCCCCCTTGCCTCACCCCGCACTCCAACCGATACACGTCCGAGTGCGAACCATTCCACTTCACGCTATTGCTTTGACTACCATACCAGTACTTAAATATCGACACTATTTCAGATGGTAAGGTAGTTTCACATTCAAGTTTACGCCACAATACATCGTAACATACAAGATCAAATGCCCTTGACAGATCCAGAAAACAAGCAAAAATAGGAGTCTTCCTGTCTGTGTAGTATTGGACAGTCTGCTTGAGGCACAAGATTGCACTCTCAGTTGACAGCCCAGGCTTAAAACCGAACTGGGCGTCATGTAGTTCGAGGTGTTTAGCCAATTGCTTATCAAGCAGACTGTCCAACACTTTTGCTATGACAGTGGCCAGAGAAATGGGCCTGTAATTGGATATGTCAGAGACATCCCCGGTTTTATTTTTCACAATAGGCACTACCATTGTATACATTACGTCATCAGGTAAGTAACTGTGACTAACGCACAGGTTAAAAAATAAAGCCAGCACACGCGGCAAGTGTCCCCCCCCATACTTCAGGTGTTCGATGCCGAGGCCATCATGACCCGGGGATTTACCCCTCTCCATTTTATTTATGATGGCTGATATTTCTTGTGCCGTAAAAACAATAGAAAGGTCCCCAGAGTTGCCTCCAGCATCAAACACCCCCACAGGTCTAGTAAGAGGTGACTCAATCTGGAAATGACGCCGAAATGCATTGGCTATATCCTCCGGCTCGTGCACGCCCGCCACGCTCACAGGTGGACTCAACTTCGGATTCAAACTATTTGTTGATTTCCAAAATGATCTAAACTTCTTTTTAGTGTGATGTTTAGCTAAAATATCCATTTTTATCTGGTTTTGGTTATCTTGACAATATTTCACATTTGTCTTAAAGGTTTTTCTAGATTGGCACATTTTATTGTAAACATAACCACTAGCAGGTTTACCATAAAACAGCCATGTTTGATAACACAGTCGAGCCTCTCTGTGAGCGTCACGAACATATTTGTTCCAACCAGGAATGTATCTCATGCTATTATGACGCATCTGTTTACACAAATAAGTACGTTCGGCACCTTCCTTTAAAATACTTACCAAACTGCGATACATTGTATCTAACACTGCCACGTGATTAGCATTAGAACACATTTTATGCGCACAATACTGAAAATCATCTGGAAAATCTATTAATTTTAATTTAGAATTACAAAACTTTGAATATTCATTAATTTGATTGATATCTCTTTCACCCCATATAACCTTATTGCAAGTATAGATTGGGTCTACCAACTTAGGTATTATTAAATCAATATTACATTCAATTAATAAAGGAATATGATCTGACAAATATACTCCATACAAAACTGACGCGTCTACAACTAAATGTCGTGCCGCACTGCTCACCACACAGTGATCAAGCCAGCGCAATGCACCGTTAGCGGTACTCTCAAACGTAAACGTGTCCTTCGGAAGTAGTTCCATATCAACACATGACCACGATTGCTCCCCACATACAGTTAACAATTCTTTTGAAAAGCGCTCGCCTGGATGTGCGTTAAGATCACCCAATATAAACACTGACTCAACATTACTGTTCTCAATTATAGCAATGATTTCACTTAAGCACTCCGTAAACTCAATTAGATTATCAGACGAGTTAGTCGGCATATACACTGAGAATATCAACAGCGAACGTCCCGCGTGCTCAATCCTAATAGCTAACAGACGATCACTATTACACTGCACCACTGATACCGTCGCAAACGCTGATTTCCTCCATAGAAGCGCAACTCCACCATACGGTCTACCTATAAGCACTCCAGCAGACGTGTCGACGGCGGACTTGCCAGCATACGCAAAATCATCATCAATACTACCGAGATACGGCACATCATGGGGTAAAAGCCAAGTCTCCTGAAGTGCAATAACATCAGCGACACAGCACAACCTGCGCACACAATCAGCTGATCGAATAACATTCTTGCAATTGAATGTCGATAAAGTTACATTCTTTTTGATGTTGTTATCCATTATTTGCTACGGGATTATCATTAACAATATCTGAGACTTTTCCTTTCTTGAAATTAATAAATCGTCTGAACATTACTCCCTCCGGCCAGAATTTGTCATCCAAAAAAGTACATAATTTGTGTTTAGGTATAAACAACTTAAAGGCGTTATATTGCCTTTCCGACTTCATATTGAGTTTCTCCAGTCTTACAAGTTCATTCGTTTTTTGCTGTATGTATTCACATATGTCTTTCTCAGTTGTATCCTTATTAACATTAGAGATTAAAACAGGTATTTTAATCTCGGCGGCCTTAAAATTTCCTACTGAATTAGAAGTAGCTTTTCCTGTCATGCCAACGAATCGATTTCTGGTTTTTGACCTTTGCACCAATATCCATTGTTCTTCATGCTTATTTTCCTTCCAATCGCCTTTTTTTACAATATCTGCCAATGTCTGTTGTTTACATGCGTCATCTAGGGCCACTAAGCTATCATTCTCAAGCATAGTCGAGTTAACAGGTGCAAGAGAGACGGGCTTAGTCTGAGTAACACTTCCGGTATGCGTGTGTACGAGAGAGCGATATATCGGCGCTGGCGGCGTTTCGCTTGCAGTATCGTGACTCATATCCTTACGACTGGAACGCGATACATCGACGACGTTTACCGGCCGCGATTCGATGTGAGGTAGGAGGCAAAACGGGCGGGTTTTTATGCTATCTTTTTAAATAATTTAATTTAGTAGTTATTCGATGCTTTTGGTTGACTTCAAGAGAAGGAGATTTATAAATGATAAGAAACACTGAAATGTGTAATCCCAAAAAGAAACTTGCTTCTAAGTAAACATTCTGATGATTACCTTTCTTTTAAAAACTTATAGATGGTGTCCTAACTTTCCGTTGAACTAGCAGCGTGAGATCAATAAAATGGTAAATATCCCGTCTTCTAGTTATAATAATAGCAGCGTGAGATCTGGCATGAAATTAAGTTTCACAATTCAAGCTAATAAAAAATCTGGAAATGGATTGATTTTCAATTGTAGGTAGATAAGTGCGCACGGTTGCGTTTTTTTGTTTCAAAATTTAAATTTGGAATGCGCTTGCATTTCACATTTATACTTAAGTGTTTTAATTTACTATTATCATTTATTGCGAATTTTGCTTCTGAAGGTTGGATATAGAATCATGGTAGGCATAGTAAAAAAAAATGGTTTGATCCGCCAAAAATAAATTATATTTATTCCTACAAAATTGTGTATCGATTGGTAGCGTTTTGTCGGTTATGTCTTAGATTAGGATAATCTTTTTTTTGTTTAGCCTATTTTTTCCGACTGTTGAGCAAAGACCTCCTCCAATCCTTTCCAACTCTGTCGGTGATTTGGCTTCTCTGGCCAATCAGCCAAGAATGAGTCCAAATCGTCACGCCAGCGTTTCTTGGACCTGCCTCGGTGACAACGACCGACAAACTTAATGTCTTTTATTTCGCAATCGGCAATTCATAAGACGTATCCTGAAGAAACATTAGTTTATTCTTTGAAAGAGGTTCACTTTCAACTCTAATAACTCTTCTTACAACTGCTAAGTTCAGGTTATCCATCATAGGCCGTGGGCCATGTCACTTGACTTAAGCCGTGAATAGCTTTGCGACAGAACCCTCAGGGCAAGAGCCCTACTCGCATTAGTAGAGTTTTTTTTTAAATAGTTTGGTTGCTACTAAACTAAGCTTATTAGGTAACAAAAAATATTGACTATTAAAGGTATTAGTCGGAGAAGGCAAAATATAAAGAAAATTGGAATGCCATAGGGAGGCCTTTGCCCCGCAGTGAGAAAGAATAGGCTGATAAAATAAGTATTTGTAAATAGTGAATAAAACACACATAACGAATCTAACCTAACATAATAAATTTACCATCTTGGGAACCAAATAAATTTTTACTATGCCTACCAAAATCCTGGGCTTTTTTATATAAAACCGACCAAACAATAGAAAAATAAAATTATTAATTAAAAAATAATAATAATCTTATTTTCGAATTTTTAGTTTTGTTGTATTCTGTACATTTCTGATACCGCATCATTATATTATGCTATTCACCGTTGAGGAGTGTCCTCATGAAAAGACAATCCTGGCTATAGGTAAAATACGAAATCATGTTTATTGATCAAAATTGAACGCGTACCTATCTATCAAAGTTTCGTGTCTGGGCTATTAACCATTGAGGAGTTCCCTCGTGACAAGAAGATTCTGTCTGCAGGATGAGGTCATGATAAAAATCATGTTTATCCATCAAATATGAACGCGTCTACAGATTTTTGGATCCGTGCTATTTAACGTTGAGGAGTTCCCTCGTGAGAAGACCATTTTGACTGCAGGATAAGGTCATGATAGAAATCATCTATATCTATCAGAATTAAACGCGTATACAAAGTTTCGAGTCCGCGCTATTAACCGTTGAGGAGTTCTCTCGTGTGGAGACGATCCTGGCTGCAGGACTAAGTAATGTTTATCATAAAAATGTATTGTCATCGAACAAAAGGTGTGTGCGAAAATTCAGTTCAATCGGTATAAAGAAACTGGTTTGAAATTCAGTTGCAAGATTTGACCAATACTTACTAACAATGGAAGTTAAATAAAAGCCTATTTTATTAATATACAAAATCACAATAAATAATCTAGTAAAATACATTATAAATTTGAACAGCGAATGCATTCTTAATTTAAATTTTGATGTGGAAAAAGAAACGGCGCGAAATTAGCCATAAATCAGTCTGTGCTGTTTGTTGTATCGGTTTTAGTACCTACAATTTACGAAAAACTGTTAAAAAATACCAATATAAAGCTTACAAAATATTATTTTTATTTATTTATACTATTTTACGCTTAAAACAAAATTATTTTAATTTCTATCTATCGATTTTTCAAATTCCATAATTTAATTTCTCGATTATCGAAATTTACAAAAAACGAATCGATTGAAACAATCGCTTCCATACATCACAATAATTAAAAAAAAAAAATGCTCGTCAATTTCGAATACAAATTTGAGGAGTCGTAATAAATATTACGAGTTTTTGGTCCCGTATTAGTAAATTACGCTAAGATCTGGGCATTCTCATGTTGTTTATAATATTTGGAATGATATTTGTCATGTTTGTTATCGAATCTATACGCATCTGTGTGATGTAATGTGAAAAATAAAAATGTAAACACGCACGATTGGCGCGAAACTTCGACTTTAGATATCAAAATTCATCATTACCACTGCTTATTTAAATTGAACTATGGAATTATTCGTCACATAATTTAATAATGAGTTAATCATTCTCAACATAGTGGAGCTTGGATGTCCGAAAACCACAATTTTTATGATTTTTAGCCTCGGCCAGCACTGACATCAAAATGGCGATGACCGTATTTATGCACTTGGATTTTTGAAGGGTAAATTAAGAAACTTGCGCGCTAAATACAGAAGTTTTAATGGCGAAGACATATGAACTTTTTATCCAGCTCTCTTAATTAACGCACACTCATAGTATTTGATAATCAGAATATTAAATATTTACATAAATAATGAGGATGACGCATGACTCAAACGCTAGACCCCTTCGGGGGCCGGTACCAATCCAGCGGAGGTTTGAGTGTCAGACACCCAAAGGGAACGTACCGAACTTTATGGTTAAGTATCGGTCACTAATTACCAGTCACCCTACAAAGAAGACTAGTAGTGCCCCGCAGATTCAACCACCGTTTCTGTTTTTGTTCGTTTCCTAAGGGCCGTATGGTGATACAACATAGCCTCCTTACCTACTATAACCTTGCTGTTTTTGACATGGAAAGAAAAATTCCAGTGCGAGCAGGGTTTGAACCTGCGACCTTCCGATTCAGTACACCGGATGTCTTAACCAACTAGACCATCGCACCCCGCTCACAGATCCCGAAATTTTCGTTCCATTAATAACGTCTTACGGTGGTTTAATTTTTCTTTCCATGTCAAAAACAGCTATGTTCCCTACGCAGGGTTTGCGTATAAAATATTAAAAATTACTATAACCTTTTCCAAGCATTAGGCTAACAAATGTAAAAATATTTCAAACAAACAAATAAACTGTTCAGCTTTTTTTGTGTTATTGTAGATTAGTAAGAACCCTAGGGATGAAATCGAGCTCAAATTATTAGGCAAACGGTGTTCCAAATTAGCTACTGATAGTTATAATGAGTATATTAGAGACATTGAAAATGAAATACCTAAAAATCCGAACCGCTTCTGGGCATACATTAAAGATAAAAAAGGTGGCTCTAGCTCTTATCCAGCCACAATGACTAATGGAACCGTATTTACATCAGATGGTCCAGAAATTTGTGAAATGTTTGCGTCAAATTTTTCCTCCGCTTTTAAAAGCGCGACAGTGACCCATAGTGAACCTGAGTCCGATTTTCTTCATAATATGAAGAATAACAGTCTACCACTAACAGCACCTGTGATTGATCGCGATAGCCTGTTGAACAAGCTCAAATTATTGGATATTCGTAAAGGTGCTGGGCCTGATGGTATTCCGCCAATATTTATTTATAAATGTGCTCCCGCTTTGGTATCCCCTTTAGCACTAATATTTAACAAGTCTCTTAGCTCAGGTGTTTTCCCTGATTTATGGAAAAAAGCAAAGGTTATTCCAATTTATAAAAGTGATCAAAAGGATGACATTAAAAATTATAGACCGATCTCTATCTTATCAACCTTTGCTAAGGTTTTCGAATCCTTAGTTTGTCCTTACATTCAGGCACATTTCAAATTGTATTTGAGCTTTTCTCAGCATGGATTCGTAGGGTCTAGGTCTACTTGCACTAATCTGGCGACTTTCACAGAAATGCTATCGGATGCCATTGACTGCGGCAAGCAGATTGACGTGATTTACACAGACTTTAGCAAAGCCTTTGACCGCGTGCCTCACCATATACTTCTATCGAAGTTATCTGCGTATGGAATCACCGGTACACTTTACGACTGGCTTAGGTCTTATTTCGAAAATCGTTCCTTCTTTGTCGCAGTTAATGGTTTCCAATCGGGAACCTACAAAACATCATCAGGGGTCCCCCAGGGCTCACATGTTGGACCAGTTCTATTTATTATGTTTGTTAATGATATCCCGCACTGCCTAAGATTCTCAGATTGTTTTATGTATGCAGACGATCTTAAATTCTCACGGATAATCGAATCTAAAAACGATTGTACATTACTTCAGAGGGATGTAGACTCGTTGGTTAAATGGTGTAATGATAATGAAATGAGCTTAAATATAAAAAAGTGCTACCACGTGAAATACACTCGAAAAAAGAAAGCAACTGCTAGTGTATATCGCGTGGGCCCTAACGTTGTCCAAGAGGTGGATCAGACGAGGGACTTGGGAGTTGTTTTCGACAGCGCCTTGACATTTGTACCTCATGTCGAGGGTGTCATCAAAAAGGCTTCTAGAATGCTAGGTTTTGTCATAAGGAATGTTGCTGGTTTTAAGCGTAATCGGACGAAGATCTTATTGTACAACTGCATCGTTCGTAGTATCTTAGAATACTGCAGTACGATTTGGAGACCTCATTACTCTACGCACATTCTTCGACTGGAGCGAATACAAAAGAGATTCCTCTGGCATCTAGCCTATGCTAGCGGAAATGCTAAAAGGATACGATCCTATGAATCCCGACTATCTTATTTTAAGATGGTCTCACTTGAGAAACGTAGAACAATCATTGACTCTTCCTTTGTTTATAAGCTACTCCGGTGCAAAATTGATTGTCCTCTACTACTATCAAAGTTTCAGTTTCGTGCTCCTGCCAGAATCCCTCGTGCTCCTATAACTCCTTTACACCCTCCACTCCGCAGAACTATACTAGGTGCAAACTCTGTCGTTCCTCGTCTTTGCAAATTATTGAATAACAGCAGTGATCTTATAGACGTGCATTTTGACTCATATGCCAAGTTTCATAGAACAACTATATCAATTGTTTAATTTTAATTTAATTTTGATTTGTTTTTGCTTGTTTTTACTTTTTACTTTTACTTTTACTTTTACTTTTACTTTTATTTTAATGTTAACTTAAATTTTAATTTTGATTGTAATTTTGATTTTAATATTAATTGTGATTATAATTTGACTTTTGATTCGGATTTTAATTAATTTTGATTTTAATATTAATTGTGATTTTAACTTGACTTTTGATTTCGATTTTAATTTTGATTGTGATATTAATTTTACTTTTCATTTAGATTTTAATTTGTGATTTTAATTTAGATTTTAATATTAATTGTGATTTTAATCGACTTATGATTCGGATTTTAATTGATTTTGATTTTAATATTAATTGTGATTTTAATTTTGATTTTAATTTGTGATTGTAATTTTGATTTTAAATAGATTTTTAATTCGGATTCCAATTTCGCTATTATGTACAGTTTCGATGTGTTTCTGTTTGCTTTTCTTACTGTAAATCTCACACATCTTATTTGTTTATGGGGCATGCGGTGCTAACCTGTAATTAATTGTTACACTAACCTTGGGTATTATATACTTACTTTAAATGTTATCAGTGTAAACAATTGTTGGTTGGCCAATAAAGGAAAAATAAAATAAAATAAATAAAATTAGTAAGAATAGATCATTTTGTCTAACAAAACGTACTCTCCTGTTGAACAGGCAAAGCCGGAGGAAGTGAGAATGATTAAAGAAATGCTGGAGGAGTTCATAAGTGACAACATGGATGTGATTGTACCAGAAATTGAAGAGGTGGAAGAAGAGGAAGCGCATTTACCTGTGGTAATGTCTTTATTAGTAGAATATTGGAAAAAGAAAAATTTCAAAGATGATTAAGTGTTTTTAAAAATATCTGCTCTGCAGAAGTTTTTGTGAAAGAAGAACTCTTGGTTTCCAACTTAGTTACCAAGTCAGAATGGTAGCCAACAAAACTTAAAAGAACATGAAATAAATATGTAAACTCCTATATATACTATAGCTCTAGTTGGTCCTTCGAGCCGGATATTTTTGAAAAGCATCTTTTTTAACGAAAATATCATGACCACAATTTGATTTATTTTATCTTCAAAACTGCAGAAAGGGATAGAGTTTAGGGGAACGCAAATTTGTGCAGCTTCAAGTCTAGCTCAATTTTTAAGAAGCACTGAAATCAGTCTAGCTAAGTAGTTATCCATCTACAGAACCCATACAGTCTAGTAAATACTACGCTAGACTAGAATAAAGGGCATAGAAACGAAGTGGCATTAATTCCATCATTATTTTAATTTTCTTCAAAGTTTCGGCGCACGATGAAAGGGAAAGACACTACGCCAGCTTCCATAGCAAAAAGATCAAACCCTTAATCGAAACTCTTTAAAAGGCCTATCAAAATAACGTAATAAAGTTCAAGCAGTATGACGTAATTTCACTTAGAATTTAACATACTTTAAAAGTGTCTGGCGGGGATTTTGCACCACACAAAGTGTCTGGCAGTGGAGGAGGTGAATCATCATACCCTTATGTAATATCGAAAAATCACGCTGTATAGTGTGACGTAACGTAGCAACTATTTAGCAGAATGTTACCTGATATCTGCCAAAGCCACCACGACCGGCTTTTTATAATATACAATTGTTCTTACCCTAGTAAGGTACTTCCACAGAAAAAGTGTCAGCTTTTATAAAATGACGAGGTCTGGCATCTCATGTCGTAAAATGACGTGGTTTATGGTATCTTAGTCTATCCAAGATCCCATGACGTGCTTCTTAAGGTTATATTTAATTTGTGCGCAGGTAACAGTTGTATACGCCGTCCCTGGTATCGGGGGTCAAGTGAGTAGTGATATCATAGCGGACTTCGTGGAGTATATCAACGAGGTCTGCAAGGTTCAAGCCGAGACGGTGATGCCGAGGAACATCAGGCACTTCCTCTGCCCACCGCTTGAGAAGTAAGTTCAATAAAAAGCTTATTAAACAAACTGCAGGCAAGTTGACAATCTACAATCGTAAACACTAATAGAAAACGAATCAAATGTATGGGAATGACGTCATCTCAACGTTAAGTCACGTGGTCAAAACAAACGAATAGAAAATTCGTAGACAAGCTTACAATTTATCTGAGCGTTCAAAATGATAGAATGAAATATAATCGTTTCTACAATGTTGATCGCTAGATCCCGTATAAATCGTAGCCAAGTTACAGTTTTGACAATCGCTAGCGAAACGTTGTCGATGGGCTCACCATTCTTAACGGATTGGTCGGAGTGGGCAAATTGTAAACAAGATTGGAAAGCCATGGGGGAGGCCTTTGCCCAGCATTGAGACAGAGCGGGCTGATATTATATAAAAAAAAATTAAACTAGCTTTTGGCCGCGGTTTCACCTCTGTGGCGGTCGATTTACTGAAAGTACTACTGCGATAAAAGAATCCTAAATCCCCAATTATGGTTTACCTAACCAGATGCAACTGAATACCAGTATTTTACATGGAGCGACTGCCTATCTGGTACCCCACCATTGCCATCCGGCCTTCTAGTTTCAGATAAATTGGAGATCAAAGTTTCAACTTTTTCACAAGTTATGTTTTATGTTAAAACTTTACTTTATACCTCCATGACGCCTGCACTATTCAATGCAACTATTAGCACAATGTTGATGAAATACAGCCCACGTGCTTCTGCATTACCCAGTGGTTGCAACATACAGGGCAAAATACTTCGGTAACCCAGGTACTCTCCGCGAGATTGTCAGCAACATCAAGGCGCTGCTGGCCTTTCTCGGGGAGTTAGGGTGGATCGAATAAATTTCACACCCGCACAAAAAATACACGCTTTGACGTGGAGTTGCGGACACCAGCCCGTTATACAATACAATACAATACAGCACAATATTTTAAGTACATTAAGTCCTACTGTAAAGCGTAATTTTTCACCCCAAAAAAGGCGTTTCCCAGTAATATTTTTTGACGTATTTACGTTACGTTACCACAGCGTGCTCGTGCTTAGGTCTCAGAATGCTTGGTTGACGGCTTCGTGAACGGTCTTTTTACACCTTATAATATATCTGAAGATTTTTAACCCCCGACGAAAAAGAGGGGTGTTATAAGTTTGACCGCAATGTGTGTGTGTGTGTCTGTCTCTGGCATCGTAGCTCTTAGACGAGTGAACCGATTTGGATGCAGTTTTTATATTTGATAGCTAGTTTCTTGGCAATAGTTCTTAGATTTTTTTCAAAATCGGTGCAACCATTTAATAGATATAGGGGATGAAAGTGGGTATAAAAATCGAATATTTTAAAATAAACCCAAGTGGGGTATCAAATGAAAGTGCATGATGTGAATATTACAAATAGACATGTTTTATCAAAATCGGTGTAGCCATTTACTAGATTTGCGGGATGAAAAATCGAATATTTTCAAATATACCTACCCGAGGGAGGTACCTATCGAATCAAAGGACATGATGTGTATATTACAATTAGACATGTTTTCTCAAAACCGGCTCAGCCATTTTATTGACTTTTCAAATGTTTGTTCGCTTTTCTTTGTTGCGATGGGCGTTTCTTTTTTTTTTTTTAAATTAATGTTTTTTATTTCTGTTTATTCACAGATATGTTGAACCCAACTACTCAGCAAATGACCCGCCTGCTAAAGAAGAAGTCGCTACAGGTGGAAAAATTACAGAATAAGAATTTTAAGCCTTATAACCATTTCCATATAGACCAGTTTTCATTTTCTATACTTCAATTAACACTGTAATTACAGTTCGAAAGACATTTGTGGCAAAACTTTGATGGCAGTACTAATTTCAAATGATCAATAGTGCGGACTGTTGATCATTTGACATTAGTACTGCCACTGTGAGCCATCCCACAATCTCATATTAATTCAAATAAATAACTCAAACTGATCCAACATTCTTAAGAACATAATATAACATCACGCCTGCAATCCCCGAAGGATTAGGCAGAGTTATACATACCATAGAGTACACCCACATTTCGCGAGTTACGTTTAAGTCTCATGTAATAAGGGCGAGCCTACTACCATCAACCGGGCACAAATTCAGACACTGTGGCTGCTACTAAGAAATTCCTGATGGAAAAACTCGCTAACAATTTGACCGACCCGGGAATCGAACCCAGGAACTCGTGCTCAGCAGACGCGATTGCTATCACTAGACCAACGAGGCAGTCTGAATGTGGTATATTACCTAATCCGTCAAAAAGTCGGCGTTAAAATTAGTAAAATGTTTATGTGGATTGGTACATTTTGGCAGAATAACTTTCATTTCAGCACAATTTCTTTTTTTTTTTTTTTGTTAGCCTATTCTGTCCTACTGCTGGGCAAAGGCCTCCCCCAATTCCTTGTGCTCTTTTCCCGCGCCTCCTCGAACCAGCCTTCGCGGTACGCGTCCAGATCGTCTCGCCACCTCTTTCTGGGCCGGCCTCGGCGGCGCCGTCCATCTTCCGGCAACCATCGTGTGGAGACTTTCGCCCAGCGGTCATCGTGCATACGGCTGACGTGACCCGCCCAATCCCATTTTAGCCTAGCAGCCTTCTTGCCAACGTCCATTATTCCCGTTTTGGAACGCAGCGTGGAGTTACGAACCCTGTCTTGTCTTTTGACACCCAGAATGCTGCGTTCCATTGCCCTTTGGCAAACTCCAAGGCGGAACTTCTGGGTCTCGGTGAGTGACCAGGTCTGAGCACCGTAGGTTAGGACGGGCAGAATACACATGTCGATGAGTTTGGGCTTCAGGGAGATCGGAAGATCACCCTTCATTAGCGTCTTCATGGACCAGTAGCTTTTCCAAGCGTTCTCGACTCGGTATTATTATTCATCACTATAGTACTATTTTACCATAAATTTTATATGTAACGTAAATTAGACTCTTGTATATTTAATCAAATTAATAGATTTTTTGTCAAACAAGTTTACAATAATATTTTAGCTTTCTTACTTCCTACGAGCCCACAGTAGGCCGGATTCCAAGAAACCATATACCTAACTGCAATGGAACTTACATATCATCCTTCACACTAGAGTGAGAATTCTATATTCGTATTGGAAGTGGGAAATATAGTTAGGTAGATCTTTTTCACACAATCAGAGTTAAATTATAATGGCAACGCGAAGCACCTCCCATTTCCAACTTGTCTCACCATTATGTCGCAATTTTGTCACAAGAATTGTGTAGAAGGTAAATAAGTATTGAATCCTACCTCGAAACTGTGTGCAGTGCTATGAGAATCTTTTGTTGCTTGAAAGACATTCACAGAGGGCGTTGTTAAACATTTAAGAGTTCCGTGAATTTGTATTTGAAAAACAAGATGGCGTACATTGTCGACCGAGATGTATCCGTTTCCGAACTTTCTTAATTTATTGTTACCATTTTTTTGTTTTATTTTTATTAGTAGTATATTCATGTTCCAATGTTACCTTTCAATTAAATATATTATTACATTTTATTGCTTAGTTTTATTTTCTCCTTCAGTAGTCTAAAAGTTCTATTTTTTCTGTCACCTTCAATCTTTAGCAGGGCCGTGTTAAGACGCTTCCTCACCGGGAGACTTAAAGGCGAATTCTGCTGTTTGTTATGTAATGCTCACCCTTTACCCTGGTATCTATAGTCACGTTATTAATTTTTATCCAATAGACAAGAATTTGGACGAAGTAAGAACCGTCAAAGAAAGCAAAGCTACAGAATTGTAACTTTTCAGTTCTAATATCAAGAATAGGTAGCATAAGCATAAGCATAATCAGCCTATTAATGTTCCCACTGCTGGGACGCAGGCCTCTTCTATATGAGAGAGAAGCCCAAGAATAGGTATCTTAAGTTGTTACTCAGTCATCACTTTGACTTGTTTATAGATACGGGTTTAGGATGTTACATTACATGGTGAGGGAGCACCTTTCATTCCAATCGCATTGGTTGAAAGCTACATCGCGTCCCTCGTCTCTACTGCGATTGGTTAAATCCTGCTCGTCTCCCCACCTCTGCGGTCGTCACTGGTTTTTTGGAGTCCGGTCCATAACTAAAACCAGCCTTGGTGCAAACAAGAAATTGGGGCCTGTCACCCACCTCCCCGCATAGCATAATTAGCATATTCACACTGCTGGGACACAGACCTCCTCTCAATGAGAGAAATGGGCCTATAATCCACCACGCCAGCCCAGTGCGGGTTGGTAAATATCTAAATGTCTTCGAAATTTTTGTCGTGGATTAACACGTCATCGTTCTCTTGCCCTTATCCTAATTCATTTGTGGTCGGCGCAGCATGTCTTCTTCTTTCATACTTCTCTATTACTCGTCATCTCAATAGACACCTCCTTTCTTGTCCAGTAAATCAGGTAATTATGTAGGTTTGGGACTTTTGTATGAAACAGCGATTTTTTTTAAATTACCGATGAAAATTTTCTATGACGGTTCGGAATGATATACTGAATTCGTGGTAACCGTTTCTGAGTCGATATATCCCTACCCCTTGTATCCTGGTCATCCGTGAGAGAATTTGTGACCACATGACCGAGGTATAAATTGAGTGACTTTTAATGGCGTTCCTTGTAACGTCACCGGTGGTTTATTCGTGGGTGTATTATTACAAGCTTTAAAAACCATTACTCACTTTTAGTGGCATTATAGTTCAAGCCATGAGCCTCCTCATACCTCTCACATATGGCCACCAACTTTCTTAGTCCACAGATTGATGAGCTGTGCAGCACGATGTCATCAGCATAGCTAATGTTGTTAATCATTCTTCCATCCGCAGAACAACCACCTGTGTACCACTCTTGTACATGAAGTTTAAATAAATAAATAAACAACCAACCCTAGTGCTACTCAGCTCACCAACCAGCCGGTCCATGTACTTGTTAAAGAGACTGGGTGAAGTCAAGTGCTTCACTCCACAATCTAGCCAATACTGTGCTGATTTTGTATCTGTCCATTTAACACAGTTTCTCTGACTTTCAGACCAATATTTAAATATAGTTGAACAACCTCAGGTGGAAAGTCTTTCTCATCCGACATTTTTTGCCACAGAATGTCATAATTCACCAGTTTTGGAACGGACTACAAGGCTTCGTTCACACGGCGTTGGTTTATATGATATTTTACTGAATATCTTTGGGATCACATAGCAGTATTATTATGTATTCATTTTTAACCGTATGAACATTGGGACGTTGGCGTTTTATTCCAACTTTTTGCCGCAAAATATCATGTAGGACAGCGCTGTATGAACGGCCACTAACGTCAACTTTCTATCTAACTGACAGCTGTCAGTTGCCTGTCAAAGATTTAATTTAAAATTATGCTTTGAGTTATTGTTTGTGTTTTCTTAAGCTACCGGGATTTTGGAGAATAGGAAGGATTTTAGGAGTTTCCATAGGCTAGGTAGTTTCCAATGAAACATAACAAACTTTACATTCGTTTTATTACATTATGGAATAATAAATAAACCCCCCCATGTATATACCGACCTATCACCGAGACACGTTTCTCCTGCCTGCGGACTATCACCGTCCTTTTCTAGCTGGGCATTTGCGTATAGCGTTGTCTCGCTCTAGAAGAACTTTGGAGGTTATCGAGGGTGTAGGATTTTTCCGATTTGCGATAAATGCAGTTCTAATTGATACTGACCTGATGACAATTTACGACACGATTTTTTTTATTATTAATTAGATTCCCTACGAACGAAAAGCAAGATGAAAATGCATAGGATTTTAATTAAATGCAAAAAATACTATCTTAGATCAAAAGTGATTATTTTGGACGTCCCCAAATTTCGTTTTAAAGATTCCAAATATGTTTTATAGAGTAATTTCATTCAAATACAAAATGCCACGCCCAATACCCAGCCAGTCAAGACGAAGACTTCGAACATTGAGCATATTTCTTTTCTGCGCAATTTATTTCATCCCATCATGGTTTTACTGAATTACCATAGCCATAAACCGCTGGCGTCTAAGCAAAACAAATTTTTATTTAAAGCATTATTATGCGGTTTTCGAACGTCAGCCGCCATTATAATTTACCTGTCAAAATTTCGGCGCGATCGTATAAAATTTTTAAACGACACCCATTTTTTTACTTGTAAATAAAAGAACAGCAATATTTTATTTTATTAGGTACATATGGTTCGTTATATTTTTTGTACTATTAGTTAGTTCAAAATTTACGTTAAAATCGGTAGAATTATCACTATCTACTCAGCCATTAAAGTAGAAGAAACTACTTCCGAATTAACATCTAAGTGTTACCAGGTTGGTCACAAATCTTCTCTTAAATACACAATTACAAAAATTGTGAAAAAACAGAAATTAATTCTTTCTCAATCCGTAATCAACCGCCATATTGAAAGTTCGTTCGAAAACCGCCAAAATCTTATACCACTCCAAAACATGTCTACTTTACAAAGATACAGCGAAAAAATGAAAAATAAATCCCGCATGTTTATATTTGGATTTAACTTTGGGGTAACTAAATTCTATATACACAATTATAACTCAGCACGGACAATTTCAACTAAAGTCTCCCAAACAATATCTTCTTATCATAATTAAATACAAAACTTTACTGAACAGAAAGCGTGAAATAATAACAACATGACTGAAAGTATTTCTTTTTCAAAATGTACATATAATATACTTACAGACAAAACAAATATTTACGTACGCACTAGTTCCGTTTATTTATCGAAGTCATTATCCCTTTGACAATTTAAGTAATGGCTTTGATAAATTCTAGTTTTCCCACTCTCGAATTCACTTCCATTTTTAGGAATCTATAAGTTTTAAATTTACACTAAGAGAACTTAAATTAATTCGACACTGGAAGAAAATTGAAATGGTTTTCGCAAAGTTGGGATTGATTTTGATACTTTTTTATTGTTTAGAATAAAGGCAATATTAGCTAAAAGCTAAGCCAAACAGTTTTTGGAATAAGTGAGAGATGACGCAGTAATGCTTATATAGCTGATGAGGATGAACCATCAAAATGAAACTGGAATTTAAATAAAACATCAAAAATCATCTATGAAGCCATCAAACCCCAACTTTGTGGAAACATTCCATCATTTACTTACATTCATTGTGATATAAGAAAAACAGTGAGAGCCAAAGAGTCCTGCATTAGACTTATACAATAAGAAAAAATGCTAACACTTAAATAACATGTCGTATAAACTTAGGCATTACTTAACAAGTACCGCTTACACCGATTATTATGGGATTATGAAGATAACTTGCGTTTTTTGGTAAGAACAACCAATTTATAAGTACGCATTGGGAATAGTCGAAGGGCAGAAGTCCTGTAGTCTACAGGTTTCCTAGCATAGATATACAAAACTGAAATTTTTACTTTATATCAAAATTAATAAATACCTACTTTAATTATCACTAAGGAAGCGTCATTTTGGAACGAATTTTATTTAATTTATTTTTAAAAAATGTTTGCTTGCGTTAACTAAGCGCTCAGAAGGACCCATGTCATGTTTTTTTTTATTTTTAATAATTAATATCTAGCTGACTGCTCTAAGTCGACACGTGAAAATATTTACCATTTCAAAATGGATTTTTAAAACACATCCATCATTCATGAGGTGTCTTTAGAGAAAGTAGTTTTCACTATAATATTTCGTATTCACAACAATGGTAACAATTCACAATATTTAGGATTGCATGTCATCGTTATTGAGTGACAAAATATTCAAAAATATATAATTTCACGTAAAACTAGTAAGTCATCCATATAAACAAAAATAAAATCAACATTGGAAGTTTTTTTTTTTGTAATTAGGACTGCTAGTCTGTTAGAAACTAATGATCGTTAATAGTTTAACACATTCATTGTCACTCATTTGAATGATGAAAACTGGATTTGCAATCCATTACAAAAATTTTAGGTATTTGGAAGAATCCTGAATCTATATCTAAGATTAATGCAATAAAAATCTATATTAATCTTGTGTATTCCTTAACTTTATAGGCCTCAGGCGTGTTGAATTTGATAATTGCATTAATTACTATGTCTCAAATTCCCACGTAGTTTATTATTTTAATATCAAAATTTATGACATGGGAACTTCATTATTTTTCAAAAATTTGTTACGTATAAATAGACATGGTCTGATACACACACTTTTGTGTAAAAGCCATTCAAAATAGCATGTGGATAAGGAAGAATATGAAATTGAGCTTCATTACAGCCAAAATAAGGAATAGTAGGAGCCAAAATCAATGGCAAAGCTTCGATCACGATTGATCAAATATCAATCGGCCGCAAATGGCTCCTATGCAGGGTATAGAAATTACAAAATGGAAAACTTTTAGGACAAAAACAAACCCATAAGAGAATATCTTTTCAAATTCTTCAAAATGGGTTTCAGCGTTGGCGGTAAACCATTCTAAAAAATCACACGAGTGTGAATATTCCGCATTCTTTTCATTGCGTTCCTACATTTCATACATTACCACGAACCACTACGCTCCTAGCCGCTATCAAATCGCACGATCCATTATAATCATTACTTTATGACACCTTCTAATAAATTACCAATATCATATTTCTATAGTAATCGTTAAAAATTGAATAATTCTACTTAAGTACTTCGAGAAGCGTCTGTGAGATGGCCAAGAACTGAGAACAGATTATGAAAAACTGTTGGATTTTACCTAAGTCCAATAGTAGACAAAATTAGCCTGATTTGATGACAATAAGATCTTATAAACGATACTCATCTTGAATACTGAAGAGGAACTCTTACCAGAAGCCAGTCTACTTATTGCACTAGTAAACCTGATGTTATAAAGCCAATCATTGATCGCAAACTCTAAAGTTACTCAATTTGTCATATAATATATAGAAGATTGAAGATGCGAAAGGTACATAAAGACATGTAGACAATAAATTAGAAGATGCCACAATTACACTTCATAAATATTTTCGCTAAGTCGCTTGTTTAACAATTTTATTTTGGAATCTTTATTTTACATGGGTGCCTATATATAATATAACTTCTGCGTTTAAGAACAACTCTATGTATTTAGCAAGTGTTCAAAGTGTAATATATTAACTATATAATATATCATTTTATACGAACAATTGTGATAAAACAGCTCAACTAATTCTCAAGACTAACATAAGAGTTGTTCTTTAAAACGAATGCATTTGACTAGTTCTGAACTTCTATTTATTATTGAGCCATCAGAAATCCTAATTGCGATCTTTAAAAAATATACACGCGTCCGCTTAATGAAATGTTTTCCTTTGAACATGCTAAAACATCAGAAAGAATCTTCAGCGGAGAAAAAAAAGCATTTTCATTAAACACATTATGGTACTAAGCATTTGCTTTTTAGGCTCGAAATTCACAAACTTTGACTATCGTGTCAGTTAAGTGCTTTTCAAATCTTTTGTCTTCTTCTATCTTAAAACTGTCCACCTTTATAAACTCTCTGAATATATTAGTTTCAATGAACAGTTACGTAGAATCAATGATTCGTTAATCAACATTACTGATGAGAACCACCAATCCAAAAGCTGGTTAATAAGTATTTTTAAATGACATTTCATGGAAGCATGACTATTAAATTAATCGAAGACTTGAGAAATTATTGGCACAATAACTGACTTTAAAAATATAATCTCACGAGTTTATAACATGAATATCAATACAATTCGCTATTGTTTATTAAAACTAGGCGATAACAGATTTGAATTCATTATATATTGAGCTGTTAAGGTATAAAATTATTGGAATCACTATTACATATAACGATCCGTAACTAACAGCCTAGCGCTTGGGAAGTAGTAGAGATACACTGTGTTATGGAAAACATGATTATCATTAATGCTTTAACAACGTACAAGATACTAATTTTATAACCAATGCCCTACAGTATTTAGGAACAGACTTCAACAAGTTTTTACACAGGAGTTATAGGCTGATACTATTTTACAATAAAATACCTATTTTATCTTAACTTTTATACATGAAAGATAATAGGGAAGGATATAGGAATTGTAATGTTATATTTCAGTACTGGCCATACATGTTTCACGTCGTATTTCCAAAGAATCCACGTCCATCATAACAACAATCACAATATACATTTTAACACAACACAGTGTAAATCCCGAAGCAAATATAACAGCCCCGTAAAAGCTTATTTTTAAAGAGAAAAATATATTACCTAAATTATTTGCCTGTGTACTTAACAATTATCTATTGGTGTCAATGTTGAATTGGCGGGAGTCGCCATCTTGTAACAAATGTCAAACGAATGTCAAATGCCAAAATTGGTTTGTTTTATCGTGGCGTGATTGGAAGCTTGAAACGAAGAGGCGTTAACGAGGATAGCTTCGTTTGCAGATGACATCAGGCTATAGCTAAAAGTCGAGCTGCCCTAGTTAACAGTTCTAATACACGTCGCCAAATGTTGCGCAGCGCGTTGGAGCGTGAGAACAGAAATCTCCATAGGAAGAACACCGTGGCCACTTGTGTTAGAATGTGGACTATGTGTAATCTGTAAACAAAATTATATTGTAATAGCATAATATCGCCAGTAATCTCCGATGGGATAGGAAGTGGCTCAACATATGGTACAGTTACATTTCGCCAGTTATGTATACGTCCCATCTAAACGGGCCTCAAACCAGATTCAGGGCTGCTGCTGAGAAATTCCTGATGGGAAAAGCCCAATAACACATTTCCGGACGTGGGAATTGAATCCAATGTCTCATTCCCAGCAGTAGCGCTTGCTATTACTAGGCCCATAAGGTAGCCATATTTTTATAAAGATCAATGGCTATCGTCTGATACTAACTTGCAAAGTCTGATAAAACTAAATTCATTCTTGTATCATAGAAAGTCTGGTAAAAATTATTTTCCAAGACCTCCCAACATTTCTGGCATTTCACATACAAGAACTTCAATAAACGTAAAGTTTAAAAATATCAAAATATACCTTCGCAGCACCGCCCTGGACTTTGGCAACGTGTCCGGGCTCTCTTTGAAGAGGAACCTCCTGATGCCAAGTACATACGACTCGATGTACGCGTCCCAGTCGATGTTTCGCACGTTGAAGTCGAAAGTCCTGGACAAACGGAAAGATTTCATGTTAGAAATGTGTTTGAGAAATCCAATTGTGGAGTATACCTACACTTTGGATTGCCCCTCGCCCCCATATAAGCTATTTAAAGATTTGGCGAACAGGGTGAACATTTTTTCGTCCTCCATTGAAAGGGAGGAAGACACAACACTCGACAGGTTGGAGGATTCTAATCGGACGGGTGTTGTATCTGATGGACTACTACCCGACGGTTAATATTTGGATCTAATTTATATGTTAACCACGCGGTTAACTCTAATATTAGCGATATAGAACAAGTCATGATGAGCGAGGAGGAGTCGGAGGAGCTCGTGGCTAAATAATAACAGCCGCTCGGGTCGATCTTTAGGTTAAGCCGTGCTTGCCTGAATGGTCTGTGGATGGGTGACCACCCATTACATACCGAGTTTCCTCCGTGCCTCGGAAAGCACGTTAAGCCGTTGGTCCCGGCTGTCATTTGTAGATCTTTGACAGTCGTTAGGCAGTCAGTGGCCCAAAAAGTCTGACAACCAGTCTTACCAAGGGGTATCGTATTACCCAGTACTGACTGGGTTGTGGAGGTCAGATAGGCAGTCGCTCCATGTAAAATACTGGTATTCAGCTGCATCCGGTTAGACTGGAAGCCGACCCCAATATAGTTGGGAAAAGGCTAGGCAGATGAACAAGTCATGATAAGTTGTAAACTAAGATTTTGAATAGAAAACCAAAAATCTGCACTGCAGACAAACAAGAAAAGTGCTGATTCGTTTAACCTCATTGAATCCCAGAAAATAATGAAAATGTCTGAAAGCCACTTAAATAATATGCAGGACTATGGGGACGGTGGGTCAAAGCTCAATGTAGATGGCGTATCTGATGATGACTTATTTTGAAATGTAAAATGAAATTACCAGAGCCAAGCAAAGTCAGAGGCCCATGGGCGACATAAAAACTCTAGACACCAGATTAGACACTAACCACACAAAAAAGAAAGAAGATCAGAATTCACACGACGATTTGAGGGTGCTTGGAACTAGCTGTGCCATCGCATTATTTTTACAGCTATCACCCCCTACTACTACCCACTACTGGTAATCAGCACTAGTCTTACCTGCGATCGTCAGGCGAAAGCGATGCACAGAGAGCCTGCACGTTGTCATCAGCGAAGGCCCACTGGCGCGTAGTGAAGTACTCTAGACATGCGGCCGCTTTCTCTAACTTGTTCTGTACGCGGACCATCCTGGAAGAGAAGGTGGAATTGAATAACATCAAATAGAAAACTAAAATATTTCTTCAATAGAATGGACTGGGTAGCATAAATCAAAGAAGTTAGAAAATGTAAGAATATAAGCTAATATCATCAAAATCTTTTTTTTTCCGCAGGTCATCCTTCGGGATATAATCAGTTCCTACTTCCTTTTGATATCTGAAGTTAAACCGAAATTGATTTATAAAGTTATTCCCGTAAATACAACTGCATGTGCTTTGATTAAAGCCATCCCAAAAACATTCTCAGAACAGAGATAGACTAAAAAAGTCTAAAAAAACTCTTTATAAATAACATCATTTATATAGATGACATTCTGATTTTTACAACCATGATTTGCAAGCATGCGTACAAATTAACAGCAGCATCTACTAACTAAAATAGTCTGCATATTCAAACAAAAACTGTATTTTTATCAGTTTTCATCGATAATAAAAAAAAGCTGTTCCATTCATTTTGACCGAAAAATAACTATGAAAAATTTCTATGTGGGATTCGGAATGATTTACTGAATACGTGGTAAACGTTTGTGCATCGGTGTCCATTCCACGCTGTATAATGGCTTTATCCTTTATCATGGTGACAATTTGTTAACAATTAAATTACCCTGATAGAACAATGGATATATTTACTTAATGGTAATATATAGCACTCTATACTTACATGGGTTTCTTGCCAGTAGCAGTGGCAACGAGATCCATGATGGCGGCGGGCGCACGGTGTTGCAACAGGGACAGCGTGCCGTGCTTCAATCTATTGCTTGTTATGTCACCTCCTGGGTACCATAAGACTTCGTCTGAAAGTGAAGTAAAAAGTTTTTAATTAGTAACAAATTCATGTCTGTATTCTAAGATTAAAATTTTGATCAAAAGCGTTTTTGAGAAGAAAAAAAAGCTTAAAATATAACTTTAAAGATAGCATTAACCGCTTGCCAAATTAAATATCTGGGCGTAATAGTACTCAATCTGTAGCTTAAAACTGATTCTCGATTGCTCTTCCGATAGTGATCAAATTTGGTTGAGGACAGAATCAAAACTAGCTCGAAGTGAATAGTTGATGTAGGAAGTGGAATTCAGACAGTAGAATGCAAGATTGATTAATATAATCAAAAAGGGGATCTCAATACTGGTGTTTGGAGAGGCATGAAACCCGTGAATGATGAGCGGTGCTCCATATGGTTTTCGCTTGACAGTTGAATATCCTAAGTTTAAAATGATCATCATCATCATCATCATTTCAGCCGAAAGACGTCCACTGCTGGACATAGGCCCAAGTGTCGCCACATTGACCGGTCCCGTGCGTCTCGCATCCAGCGGATCCCTGCAACCTTTACCAGGTCATCGGTCCACCTAGTGGGAGGCCTTCCATCGCAACGTCTTCCAGTTCGCGGTCGCCACTCCAGAACTTTCCGGCCCCATCGGCCATCCGTTCTGCGAGCAATGTGCCCTGCCCACTGCCACTTAAGTTTGGCTATTCTTCGGGCTACGTCGGTAACCTTGGTTCTCTTGCGGATTTCCTCATTTCTGATTTGATCACGCAAGCAAACTCCGAGCATAGCCCTCTCAATTGCCCTTTGGGTGACACTTTAAAATGATATTGAGTGAAATATGGTATTAACTTACTGAACGGATGTTTCCGCATGTATTTGAAGCTGGTCTTGACGAATCGTTGCCACGTGATGGGGTTCTGCTGGCCGGTGCAACAGTTGTACACCACTACGCCCTCACCTCTTCAAAGAATAAAAAAGAAAAATATGTAACATATGTAATACTATCACAGTTATATTGTTACAGGATTCGCATTTCTAATTCCTGTCCTGCAAACTGATGGACGCTATCAAAGGTGCCATACTCGTAGCCAAATTTTCAGCCTATTCAATGGAGAGGGTCGGTCAAATCTCACTGTAGCTAGGTCCCAACCTGACCAATGAGGTCGCTATTTTCAAAAATAAATTTACATTAACATATTTTCAACCAATAACGATGTGGGGAACCAGCTATGCTAGCGCACTTAGTTTCACAGTTTCCTTCACCATACAAAATTGTCATCGACAAGTAAAAGTAACGAAAGGTTTGCATAATCAGCTTAAAATGTTTCGATACGCGGTAGGCCCAGGAGATGGCGCGTGGTGGGACGAACTACCTTTTCTCAAGGATTTGTCAATAACAGCTATGAATATGGAGAAGTGGAAGGAGGGAAGGGCAGTCTGCCCCGCAGTGGTCCACAAAAGGCTAATGATAATAAAATAACTGGACTGGGCACACGAGTTTGTTGACATGTGGAATGTTAACTCGGCCAGCATTGTGTTGATTGTCGTAACGACCAATGGTCAGATGGTCAAGAGCCTCGACATATATCTTTTGAGGCTCTTCTTAGGCGATTGGAGCAAGGACCTGATTCAGAAAGCAGTACTCCTCGATACGGCTCGCATTGTGAGGAGATTCCTGTCTCTAGAGCCCTAACCACCATTCCTAACACCGGCGGACAACATTTTTTTTTTTCAATGATATATTTAAAAATGTAATAAAGGTGCAGGAAGTAGAAGCTCGTGGCTAAATAATAACAGCCGCTCGGGTCGATCTTTAGGTTAAGCCGTGCTTGCCTAGGTTGGTCTGTGGATGGGTGACCCATTACATACCGAGTTTCCTCCGTGCCTCGGAAAGCACGTTAAGCCGTTGGTTCCGGCTGTCATTTGTAGATCTGTGACAGTCGTTAGGTAGTCAGTAGCCCAAAAAGTCTGACAACCAGTCTTACCAAGGGGTATCGCATTACCCAGTACTAATGGGTTGTGGAGGTCAGATAGGCAGTCGCTCCATGTAAAATACTGGTATTCAGCTGCATCCGGTTAGACTGGAAGCCGACCCCAACATAGTTGGGAAAAGGCTACGCAGATGATGAAAGCTGCAGGTAGGACAAAAAAAACAAAACTGGGACACAGGTCGCCTCTTTATGTGAAGAAGCGGACTGTATCCACTACGCGACCTCAGTGCGGGTTGGTAAAAGCCACATGTCTTCCGTAGAATCCTGATCACCAGTTTTGTTATTTTAGTCCTTGAAATATTAAAGTTCAATAAAATAACTGCGAGGGACCTTGACCGAATTCAAAATGACGCATCAGCGGCGTCAAACGATTTTGATAAGACAGGTGGTTGGCGGTTTGATGTTACAAAGTCCAATCGTAATCAATGTGTTAGTAAATTGATTGTACATTGACTTAGCAACGATGGCTTAGTCATAGATTATCCCTATCGTGTTTATTAGATTACAGTACCAATAAATCGTAATAAAGTGTTCACTTAAAGGCTTTTCAGTAAATACCTGCTTTAGAATATAGCTGACTTCTACGATAATATTCTATGAGAATAAAGTTATAATGGGAGCCAAGACATCATCATATACCTAGCCTTTCCCCAACTATGTTGGGGTCGGATGCAGCTGAATACCTGTATTTCACATAGATCTGACCTCCACAACCCAGTTAATTTGTTGGGTAATACAATACCCCTTGGTAAGACTGGTTGTCAGATTTTCGGGCCACTGACTACTTGTAGCGACTATTCACAATCTACAATTGACAGCCGCGACCAACGGCTTAACGTGCTTTCCGTGAATTGAGCGTGTATTTTTCTAAACATCTCTATTATCAGTCATCTCAACAGTCACCTTCTTTCCAGCCTTATCATCTTCCATACCGTCCATCTTTTTTCTTCTATGCTCTTCCTCTACACTTGGTTTTTGATCCCTAGCCAACTCCTCTACTATTTAACAGATCAATGGAGGCATGAATATAATTGTCGTCTTACGAATCACTTTTTTCTTCTTTTACACACGTCTACCAGTCGTCAACTCATTAGTTATCCCTTTACTAGCCATATCATCTTCTACTCAATTTATCTATAAATTTACTTCTACTCTTGGTCTTAAGTTCCTAGTCAGTCTCCCAATATTTAAAAAAACCATCACTCACCGTCTCAAATGCGTCCTCCACGCACAAACAATCATAAGATTGATAACAGTATCGACGGGTACCAAGTCTGCGACCTTCGTGCCTGTGCCCAGCATCGTACGAAAGATCCCCTTGCCCACTGCCGCTATGATACCGTTGGGACCATTCCAATTGTCCACCCAGCCTTTTACTGGCTCTCGGACTGATGAGAGCACTGGAAAAAAAAGAAAAAGTCAAATTAATCGACGGTCTGAAATTAGCAAAGACTGGAGTATAGAAGACTGATGATTATCACTACATAGTATAAAACAAAGTCGCTTCCCGCTGTCTGTCCATATGTATGCTTAGATCTTTAAAACGCCGCAAGGGATTTTGATGCGGTTTTCAGTAATAGATAGAGTTATTCATGAGGAAGGTTTATATAATATTGCACCCGTAGGAAGCCGGGGTGGGTCGCTAGTTTTATTATAATGTATGAGTAGAGCAGTCAAAATGGGTAGTATTTTAGAATTATAATTACGTTCACAAGCATTTGCAGCTGCCTAGGGTCGAGAGATGCTTCGAATTCTTCGTTCAATATCTACCATTGGTTAATCATGTTATGACGATGACTGTGTGGTTTGTGTTTACAAAGTGGTTATTATTTCAACCATAATAGTCTAGTCAAAATTGTAGACATGGATTTACAATTTATTATTATCCTTATAACCTAGACACTTTAAAAGTATAACTCATGTGACAAATAAATCAGCAGATAACATTACGTAATTGCTATCTCCATACTCAGCCTAAAATTACATAATCTAGTCTAGATCTTATACAAAAAACACTTACGCCTACTCATCTACTCAATCCATCAATGATAAGGCAGATTATATCCAAATTTTGTGATAAGTGTGATAACATTGTAACACAATTCTTAACTTATAAATATAATGAAGATAAAACAACTTAGTAATGAAAATGATGTCAGTAAAGGATAGGCGTGTTCGTTTAGTATGCCGGGTGTAAACAGACCCTTCACATAGCCGTCAACCAAGCATTATGTACATCAAACTAAGTCACTTTACGCAAAAATTATTGCTGGGAATCGACTTTTTTTTTTGGGGTGAAAAATCATGTTTTACTGTAGGACTCGATGGAAAGCACTCATAGCATTGTGCTGATGAATGGATTGAATAGTACGAGGGTCGTGGAGGTGTGTAAAGTAAAAAAATACATTAATAACATATATTTAAAAAAAAAAACTTGTGAAAAAGTTGGAACTTTGACCCCCAATATCTCCGTAACTAGAAGGTTCCCAGGTATGGTCAAGAGCAAAAAAATGATCGCAGTGACGGGGAGAACAAGTGCCTTTCGTTTATGTTAAGGGTCTATTTACACCCTTTATCATTGGACGAAACATATCCCGGATTTTTGTGTATGACAAATTTGTTACTACTAATAGACAGCCAGTACATACAGACAGAGTTACTATAGCATTTATATTAATAGTACAGGCAGAAACACTTGCATTACAATTTGAGGAAAACGTTATAATGAGCATAAGCGCGTCACACCTGTCCTCCGATTCAGAATCTCTGGACGGCAGTCATACCAAATTCGGTATAAATATAAATCATGGTAAATTCTCGAATCATTTGTAAGCTATCGTCGCGTCTATATGACAGGTTGGACATTGACGTCCTCATCATCATCTGCATCCCTTTTCCTAACTACGTTGGGGTCGGCTTCCAGTTTAACCGGTTCAGCTTCATACCAGTATTAAACCATCCAAACCAACTACCAAAGTTTGTTTATACCATCCACCATCGGATCTTTTGTCAATACCTATTATATTGTATGACTCTAAGGTCCTAGGCAAATGAGTATTAATATTTTAAACTCAAATTATATCAAAAATATATTTATCATAATATAGATTGATACAGCTTTAAACAACGAAAAAAAATCTCATTGCAAAACGAATTAAGGCCCTTAAATTATCTCGCGGTGCATAAATGCAGCAAGCGGCTGGACCAACGGCTGCATTGACGTCAACATAATATTTATCATTCATCCCAAGGCCGAAAATAATCGAATTAGGCGAATATCCGATAATGTGAACGAAACAAACAGTCTGATTAGTAATGTAGGTAAGTCTATTATCAAATCGTATATTGATATTCATATAATTTTAAGTAATAAACTTTAAAAGTCTGTGGTCATACAAAATTTGCATTTTTAAGCAATAACTTGTAATGCTCATAATATAATATTTTAATACCCTTTTGGTGGAATTGTCATAAAATACACGATATTGAAGTTTTATGAGACTAGCAAAACTCTTAAATATATCAATTTATTCACAAGGCAAATATGCGTTCAGTCTATAAAACGCATTACCATTGTAATCGAGATATCAAGGTGTAAATGGACCCTTCACGAAGCCGTAACCAAGCATTCTGTACATCAAACTAAGTAACTCTACGCGAAAATTATGGCTTTTCCTTTTGGGGCGAAAATTCACGGCAGGACTCAATGTCATCATCATCATCTGCCTAGCCTTTTCCCAACTATGTTGGGGTCGGCTTCCAGTCTAACCGGATGCAGCTGAATACCAGTATTTTACATGGAGCGACTGCCTATCTGACCTCCACAACCCAGTTAGTACTGGGTAATACGATATCCCTTGGTAAGACTGGTTGTCAGACTACAACAGCAGGACTGGTGGACTGGTTGGCAGGACTCAATGTAACACACTAAAAACCTCATGCTGATAGATGGATGCATTGATTAGTACAGCATTTTGTAAAAAATTTGAAACGTGACCACCAATACCTACGTAACTAGAAGGTATGGTCCAGAACGAAAAGAAATCGCAGTGACGGGGAGAACTAGTGCGGCCTGGTAACACGAATTGCGAGAAGCACAGAACTGCTCGATTTGGTGATACTTGGGTGGTACCAAGAGGACAATTCTAAATAGTGAGTGGTTCTAGGGTATAAGGATGATGACGATGACCAGATAATAAATGATCTTCTTCTTTCGAACCCAAGGCACGCACCTCTGATTTTTCGGATTCAAGTGCGTATTGTACTTAATCATCACTTGCTTCGGTGAGGGAAAACATCGTGAGGAAACCAGCATGCCTGAGAGATATTTCTTGAGGGCATGTTAAGCCAAGTCAGAGGCCCATGGGCGGCATAAAAACTCTGACACCAGGTTAGGATCTAACCACACGATAAAGAAATAATAAATGATGATTGATATTCTTACCGATAGAAGGCCGTACAATGGAGACGGGTAGGTTACCGCTCTCCTTTATAAGCATATCCTCCGCTAGAGCCTTTGTGAATGTGTATGTGTTAGGCCTGTCACCTGAAATGTAGAAGAAAATCACATCAATATTTTTGTCAAGGAAAATCTGGAGCCGCTTTTGGCGAAACACAAAAAAAATTACGAGAAATTAATTGTCAAGCATATCGACCGCAAAATAGTAGTGCCATCACTGGCTGTCATTAACAAAACGACCAGCCCCCGTAGCATGACTACTGTTGACAAGGATTTCTTTGACGGAAGAATCGACAAAATGACGGATAGTGCAAAGAAATCTGTCATTGTGTCGACACGATCTGTCATTTTGTCGATTCTTCCTTCAAAGAAATCCTTGTCTACGGTGGTCATGCTACGGGGGTTGAAGTATTTTTTTAACCGACTTCTAAAAAGAGGAGGTTATCAAGTCGACTTGATTTTTTTTTTTTTTTGTTTATGTTCAGCGATATCTTCGCCAATTGTGGACCGATTTTAATGATTCTTTTTTTTTTGTTTGACGTTGGACTTCGAAACTAAAGAAGAAAAAGGCCGCTCTCATCTCAGTTATTTCGCATTCGGAATTCAAATCGCAGCAGCATCGTAGCTGCAGTTATTGTCAATCACAATGCTACCGACATTTACCATGTGTTCTTTGGAAGTGGAAGACCATATTAACGAATTTTTTGTAACTGTCACCTTTTCATCATCATGTTCGCGATTTTGTAGTGATTAAAGACTCCATTTCTCTCTATTCACTCACCGACTAGATCCGGTGTGATTCTGTCGACCAGCTCATCCGGCAGGGTCTGGACGAGGGTCACGACATGCTCGGGGTGTGCAGGCGGTGCGTATACCGTCTCCTCAACGCGTTCGCGCTCGCAGTTGCAGTACGCTGTCGATACGTGGACTAGGGCCTGGAAACAGAGAAATAAAGAGTGTAAAAGTTGAAGGAGTAATAGAAGATAGCGATAGCTGACCGTAAACGGGTGCCACTAAAAAAATTATCACGACGAACATTCGTGCAACAAAAAGGACATCCTACACTTCGAAGGATGGCCTAGGAAGAGTGAGAAAGACTGCCTGTAAATCAAAGCATCTCATTTTAGATTTCAGAAACTCTTTGGTTTTTTAAACTAATATCTTGAGCAAAACCTACCATCGGTGTGAGTGTGACATTTAAAAACCGGCTCAGGTTTACAGAAGACGGAGGCTAGGGGTTACAAATTGAATTCATTCAAGTAAACTTCTCACGATTTAGATCTTATGATAAAACTTACATGGGATGTATCACTATTCCGGCTTATCGCTGAAAGCTATCTTTTGACAGAAACAAAATGTTTCAGTGTAGGTACTACAGTCATGGAATCGATGATGATAGACACTGAGTCATTTGACAATGATTCATAAAGTTAGAGAGATAAGTCGCAAAATGCGTCATGCGAAAATAATTTATACACGGTAGTAAATGATTAATGATAATATGTAGATTATTAATTAATATTAATTAATATGTATTAATAATAACAATGTAGTCTGCTCGTGGCTACATAATACCCGCCGCATGGGTTGATCTTCCGTCGATGGTTGACAGTCTATTTGATCCATTACATGTTGATTGCATTACACTCTTCCCGGCTGTCATATGTAGATTACTGACGTTACGGGTAGTCACAAGCCCGAAAGTCAGACAACCAGTCTTACCAAAGGGCTAAGGAGGATAGGCAGCCGCTCCATGTAAAATACTAATACTCGGTTGCATCCAATTACATTGGAAGCTGACCCCAAATCAACATAATTGAGGAAAGGCTAGGCAGATGATGACTTGCGTCAACTTTCATCTTGAGATAGAAGGCCTTGCTTCTCGTCTATCTTGCGTTGTCGTCATCACCATCTTTCTTGCGAGTACTGTACTACAGGAGAAATTCCTAGCATGGGGCCACGTTATTTAAAAAAAAAACAGAGACGCTGTGGTTCGCAAGTCACGTCACGATGATTGGTGGCATACACTGAAGTCTAAAAACTGCTTTTATTCGTTTTCCCCGTAGTCCCTGTCACATCACATGGACCACTTGAGCGTGCAGCTCCTGGGCAAGAGGGCACGGTCTCCTTCTTCTTAGGGTGTCGATGGCAGTCTAAATTGAATCAGCCCAGAACTTGGCTACGACTTTGGCGGCTTCAGTAGCGTCCATCAGTTCCGAGCGAACAGGACACGCAGGACAGGAGAAGTTTATGGAACAGCACTACATTCCAACTCCAGGTCAGATTCATCTATGAATGTCAACCTGAGCAGGTTTTCCTTGCTTCAGTCAACTTGGAGTCTGTTTATTGACTCTTTAAAATATCCAACTATCTCCTGCTGATAAAACATATCTTAAGCTGCTTACCTCAAGGCTAAGCATACGATGGCAAAGCTGCACTAGCTGCTGTGTGCCCAGCATGTTGATAGTCACGGATAGCTTGAGTTTCTCGTCGAATTTCACCGTTGCCGCTGAGTGGAACACCACTGATATCTGATGGAGAAGAATGGAGGATAATATTAAAACTAAGTTATTTTGTAGGAAAAAATTAAATCGTTACCATAATTAGATCGCGAGAAATAAATGTTCGCTCTGAGAAGACTACCTAATTTACACATCTCTTAATGAACGAAAAACTTAATACAATTTTCAGTATGAATGAGCGAGGCAAAATATTCAAATGTTATTTTCAACGAAATAATCATGTGTACATTTTTAGATGCATCAGAGCAATCTTATGATAAATATTGATTGAATATTGTGATAATATCTTTATTTTAGAGGCAATTGTAATAGGTAAAAATTACCTCTTCTTACTTATTTATGCCACGCTTGCCTCGGTTGGTCCGTGGATGGGTGACCACCCATTACACGCCAAGTTTCCTCCGTGCCTCGGAAAGCACGTTTTGCCGTTGGTCCCGGCTGTCATTCGTAGATCTTTGACAGTCGTTACAGGTAAGTGTCAAAATCTAAGAACCAGTCTTAACAAGAGTATGCGTATTACTCAGTACTAAGTGGGTTGTGGAGGTCAGATAGCAGTCGCTCCATGTAAATACTGGTATTCGGCTGCTTACGGTTAAACTGGAAGCCGACCCCCACAAGGTTGGGAAAAGGCTGGGCAGACGATGATGATGATCATACAAAGGATTTCATCTTACCTTCTGACAAAGCATAGCCTGATCTGCAGCGCTGATGCCCAGCTCCGGTTCGGTGATGTCGCCCACTATTGGGACTATCTTGTTCAACTCCTGGGGCCGCTCTCTCCGTAAAGTCTCGAACAGCTGGAGGAGAAATATTCTTCATCAGTAATTGGATAGGAGGAGCATAAAAATTGGAGTTAGGCACTAATAAAAAACCTTAAATAATAAAGGGTGTAAATAGACCCTTAACGAAGCTGAAAAGCACTTGTTCTCCCCATCTTTGCGATCATTTTTTTCTTCTAGACAATGCCTGGGAACCTCTAGAAAGTTCGGTTACGGAGATATTGGGGGTCAAAGTTCCAACTTTTTCACAACTTTTTTTTTAAATACATGTTTTTAATGCAAGATTTTTACTATAAAAACCTCCACGACCCCCGTACTGTTCAATCCATCCATCAGCACAATGTTTTGAGTGCGTTACATTGAGTTCTACCGTAAAACGTGATTTTTCACCCCAAAAAAAAAAGTCGTTTCTCAGCAATAATTTTTGCTTAAAGTTATTTAGTTTGATGTACAGAATGCTTGGTTGACGCCCCCGTGAAGGGTCTGTTTACACCCTGTATTAAGTAACATAACATGGCTTTATATTATTATGATAACCTGTGAACAGTGTTGTGGGTTACATTATTGGCAAAACGCAAATATTGTTATACTAATTTTAAATTTTCATAATGTAACTGTTTGCTGTTCCTCTTAATAAAAAAATAACTAAAATCCCCGAAGCGTTAGGCAGAGGTGTACCTAATAGTACAACCACATTTCGTCAGTTATGTTTAAGTCCCAGGTAATAAGGGGCGAGCCTATTGCCATACCGGGTACAAATCCAAACTCCGCGGCTGCTACTGAGAAATTCCTGATGGAAAAATCCAATAACACTATGCCCGACCTTGGAATCGAACCCAGGCCTTCATGCTCAGCAGTCGCGCTTGCGACCACTGCCAACTGATCAACGAGGTAATATTAAGTAAATACTTCATAAATGCATAAAAGAATAACACATAATGACAACACTTAAGTATATGATGCAAATGTCACTCCATTGAAGTAAATAGATAAATAAATGGCATCTTATAAATAAGGAAGCTAAATAATATTGAAGTGCTCGTCATGTCTTTAGTATATAATGTTTTGAATATTATGTTAAGTACTTCAAGACTTTTAAAGTACATACTTACAATATTCTAATGATTCTTTGTCGAGAAAAGCACAAAGCTGAAGTGTTTAACATAATTGCTGACAGACCAAATAAGGATAAAGGGGAATTATTAATATATATTTATTTAATCTCTAAGTACAGGGTGTAAGGTACAGCTCTCCACAAACTGATGGGGTGAATTCAGTATTATCATACTAAGATGACCGGTACAAGAAATTATTTCAGGAATGTTATGAGAATCCAATAAATTTGATTTGTTTTACTTCCTCATGCGCAATGTATCGTTACCGTGGCAAAACGCACATAGCGAACGGCAAGCACGACGACGAGTTCGATATACTCTGTAGCTAGGCAGGAAGTGAACAACCGATTTCAAGCGTCGTTCGTTAGAGTATTTCAACATCCATTGTTGGATTTCTTATTTTAGCCGTATTATTTACATAAATGGAGTGCAGCGTATAGGAAATGTTATTTTACTTTGAAATAAAGGAATAGTACCTAACTGAAAAAATACATAAAATAAAAAAAAAACTGGAGAAAAATTCCGGTGGAATATGATTCAAAATAAGGAGCTGAATGCACCCTGTCAGTTTGAGGAGGGCTGTCCCTTCCACCCTGTATACACCGTGACTTTTTAGTCGTCTTACAAAGGTCGTCCACTCAATGTACCCGACATAAAATAGATCTAGGCGTGATTTTTTTTTTTATCTTCACAATAGGTACAAAGAAAAATAATAATAAAAATTAGAATAAAATTATGAAACATCCTGTTAATGATGTTTACATGTCAAACGGGAGAACATATACCTACCCAGCACTCGAGTCCAGTAGATCATCGCTCGCAACAGGGTGTTTTAACAACGTCATGCGTTATAATACTGAATAATATTTTTATTTTGAAATTATTAAAATCTCATAAATCCTATTTTTTTTTAATAAATGTTTAGTATTCATTGGATACATGAAGTGGGCTGACGTTGAAAGACGACTAAAAAGGCAGGGTGTATATTAATATTATAAAAATTCCTGTTGGAAAAATCCAATAACACTTTGCCCAACCTGGGAATCAATAACAGGACCTCATGCTCAGCAGTCGCGCTAGCGATTACTAGACCAACGAGACAGCAATTTGTTCCATGTAACCTACTAGATTTGTTTTGTTTCATAAATAATCGTAGTTATTACAAAAACCCATGTCATATGCAAAGCACAAAACCGAATTGTAAATTAAATAAAAGAAATAACACTTAAATCAATTAAAGATGTATATACTTATTACATTTCATGAATAAAACATTGATAATATTTCGAATGAGGAAAAGTATGATGAATTTAAAAGTTCGACATACGTTTAGAATTTAACAAACGTAAGATTTACGAAAAAGTATTTTATTTAAATATGTAAATTGACTGTCTTCACGTGACCAGAGGGCTGGTCTTTTTTTGCCAAAGAATCCGCATTGCCATCCAACGTGGCAATGTTTTTTTTTTTGTGTTTGTTATTGTGGGCAGTGTTTATCTTATGAAAGATCTTTTTTGTAAAATCCTTCGGAAAAGTTTGGTTGGTATTTTTTTGTTATAAAATCTCGTTAATATACGGTCTAACTATTCATACACGAAATATTTTCAGGGAATCATCTAACGGCTATAACAAAGCCATTTCAGGGATTTTTTTTTATCTGAGTATATTTTTTTTTTTTAAATAAATAATTTAAAATGACTTGACCTTGAAAATAAATACTGGTTCCTTATTTTTAAGCATCCTTCATTGTTAGAATATGAAAAACCTTTACTCCCATAAAAAATTTTAAATTTATAACAATTTTGTAAAAAAAAACACTCAGATATTTTATTTTTTCATTGCTATGGCGATTTTACGACTTATAGAAGTTACTCTTAAAAAATTTCGTGTATGAAAAGATAGACCTTATATAAATAAATTAAAGGAGAACGAATGAGTGAAAGACTGACCGGTGACTGTGTTAGCTCGGTAAGACGTGAGGCAACATCCTGGCCACGCTTCGGCCGCATCAGTAGGTAGATCTTCTTAATCTTTGGACAACTCCTTAACAGCTTTTCAACGAGCACCTGTGGAACAAAGACAAGTTTTTCATTTAATATCTACAGCACAAGACATTAATACTAAATTTAGTTAACCCTTCCACTCTGTCTTCTCACAGAACTACAAAAAAATTAATATAATCGTCTTCCATTCGTCAGCAAACATGTCCAATACAGGGTTGGTCTCCACGAGCGCGTTGAGCATCGTTAACATACGCCAGATCGAGCTATAGTCCGACAAAATGGGACATTAAACAATTTATCCCCTCTAGAGCGATTGTAATTATTTCGAACGATTGCACAGCTCCGCATGCAAATCCGACGCATCGAACCCATGATAATAGTAATATTACAGGCTGTTGTTACTTGCTCAACGGATGTAAAGAAAATGCCATATGTTACTATTACTAGTAACAAGAAATTACTTGTGTTGTTGGGCTTTTGCCATCAGATATTATTCAGTAGCAGCCACGGAGCCTAGATGTGTGCCCGGTTGATGGCAATAGGCTCGCCCCCGATGATATAACTGAAGAAGTGTGGGAATAGGTATTGAAAGCACACCACTGACTAACCCTTCAAGGATTACAGGCGTGATGTTATGTTATGTTAGACGATACTTGTGTAACAAATAGGTTTACATACGTCAATGGCGCAACGGATGGAATTCAGAATCAAAATTTCTCACTTAACATGCTGTGTTTTTATGTAATTTCAATAAAGTCATGAAATTGTAATGGAAGAAGCATTACTTTGTGTAATTTTATTTCATCACTACAGCTTTCAAAAATCTCTTTTCTGAGCTGTTCCACCTCGCAAAAGACAATGAAATATATTCCGAGTTGATGGGTAACTTTCAGTAATGGAGAAGGACCAGAAGAAGAAATAGCTCTCAAATACGGATAACATTGTGAGGAAACCGAAATGTCCCAGAACCAAATATTCGATTTCAACAAGAATGATGTAACCAAGGTTTTGTAATCATGTTATAATTTAAAAGAGTGTCCATAGAGTTTCTTGCCCATTCTTCTCCATAGAGATCTATGCTTTGGAATGGGCAAGTTCTACGTACTTTCAGAAATAAATGCCTTTCGACTGGGACTGTAGCTTCATTTTATTGTTGTCTTTGTTTCGACAATTAAAATGTCCCTGTAACTAGAATGCATGCTTTGATTTTGATTTCGAAGCCTGGGCCCGCGTGGTGGTTAGCAGCCTACTAAATACTACAAAATTATGTAATACGTAAGTACATTTCATCGACACCGATATTGGCATCAATATAATATTAATATGTTAATCTTATCAATGAAAGTTTCAATGATTAACGAGTTTAGCCGTTATCAACACATACTATTTTGGCTTTATCTAATCTTTTCGCTTACGGAAACGGGATATTTATTTAACACTAGTAACCTAATTAATATAATATTTTGCTGTTGTCGTAACAGCAGGTCGGTAGGGACTGCCCCGAAGACAGGGGGAACTAGCAATGAAGTACACTCAGCCTATAGCATCGCACCGAAAAATGCAGAGAATGAAGACACACTGCAAGAGCATTTTAATCGTCTCATTAAAGGTGTTTGAGGGCGTGGATGGCACTATCAGAAACTATGGGGGATATCGGAAAATACTCAAAGAGTAAAAAGGTATTAATTTGACTCGCACAACAATAATACAAAACGAAATTTAAAAAAAAAAATCTCGCCCTTGATTTTGATAGAAACTAAAACTACGTCATTCGATTTTTGAAAAATCGATATTCTTCCAGGAATTTGACGCAGTGATTTCGAAAAAACACACTGTATTATTACTCCATTCGAGAGTATTGTTAATATGAAAGAGAAAGGAGTAAATGATGCCGTGACGTCTGACAGGGGAGAATGGAAGAAGAAAACGTGTTGCGCCGACCCCAAGTAGAATGGGACAAGGGCTGAAAGATGATGATGATGATAGTGTCCCTGATAAGGATCAAATTCTGGGAAGATGACGACGACTAATAACATACGGCAAACTAAAGGAACCACGTATCTGGTGACAGGTGAACAGGTGGCAGACTCCACTCAGACGTCTCTGAACCGTCTCCGATCCAGGGCTCGGATACCGGTATATTTTTCGAAACGGTATCATCTTAAATACCTAAGAAACGATTTGTTTCGGTTACGTTCGAACGGAACGTTATAAAAAACGTTTTTGACGAACAACAACATTTATATCGTTCTTGGTTAATAAAACGTTTTTAACCGTTTTTTTCCATTCCATTCCACACACACGGTACCCGATTCAACTAAACAAGTTCATGCTTGTCACGGGCCGCTGTGCGCGGCTACGTCTTGCGGAATAAACCGGTTTTTACCCAGCGGAATAAACGTTCTCATTTCGTTTTAGTTCCGAACAAAATGATCTACAAAGAACTGTTCAAATCGTTTTAAAAACGTTATTTTAAATAACGTTTCCAAGCCCTGCTCCGATCTACTAAGCCGCATATCCATATGCTTAGGACGCTCAACGCGCTCGTGGAGAACAAGACTGAACTACCTGACTCGTTCTCGTTCGTTCGTTCTCGTTCTTCTGACTTGTTTGCTGATGAATGGATGAAGATACTGTTAGAATGTTTGTGGTTCTGTGAGAAGACCGAGTAAAAGGATAACTTCATTTAGTATTAATGGCTTAATGCTGTACTAAATATAATAAAAATAAATAAATAGCCCACTCTCTGTCCAAAAGAGGAGGCTTGTGTCCCAGCAGTGAGAACATTAAAGACTGAATAAACATAGCGGTTACTTCACGATCTTTTACTTCACCGTTCTTCAATTTGTAAGAAAAATCCAAAGAAATCTAGTTTTTCCCTGACATTAATGAGACCCTATTAGTGTTAAGAATCAAGCACTTAGACGTAAGTATCAGGTTAACAAGGAACATTGTCTAATGTATTTGTCAACAACATTGTCTTTCACACAGATAACATAACATCACAGCTGTAATCAGAATTAGGCAGAGAGATGCACCTTGTAGTACACCCAAATTTTTTCAATCATGTTAAAGCCCCATTTGATAAGGAGTGAGTCTATACTTATCAATGTGGAGCTCGTGGCTTAATAATAACAGCCGCACGGGTCGATCTTTAGGTTAAGCCGTGCTTGCCTAGGTTGGTCTGTGGATGGGTGACCACCCATTACACACCGAGTTTCCTCCGTGCCTCGGAAAACACGTTAAGCCGTTGGTCCCGGGTGTCATTTGTAGGTCTTTGACAGTCGTTAGGTAGTCAGTAGCCCAAAAAGTCTGACAACCGGTCTTACCAAGGGGTATCGTATTACCCAGTACTAACTGGGTTGTGGAGGTCAGATAGGCAGTCACTCCATGTAAAATACTGGTATTTAGCTGCATCCGGTTAGACTGGAAGCCGACCCCAACATAGTTGGGAAAAGGCAGGCAGATGATGAGTCTATACTTATAAACATCATCATCATCATTTCAGCCGAAAGACGTCCACTGCTGAACATAGGCCTCCCCCAAGTCTCGCCACATTGACCGGTCCCGTGCGACTCGCATCCAACGGATCCCTGAAACCTTCACCAGGTCATCGATCCACCTAGTAGGAGGCCTTCCAACGCAACGTCGCAACGTCTATACTTATCAACCGGGCACAAATCCAGACTCCGTGGCTGCTACACAGAAATTCCTGACGCCAAAACTCAAAAACTTAGCCTCCGAGTTTGTTTCGGATGTTTCTTCTCGAGTAGTCGGATAGGAAACGCTAACCTCATCTCGTTTTAATACATAAATAAGTTTTTTTGACGTGTGACAGTGTTTTTACCCGACTGAAGAGGGTAATGTGTTTATCCACCTCTTCACACATCTTTAGGTTTCTCATATAATTTTTCATTTCGAATCTGTCAAGGATTTAACGATAGATGATAGTTATTTGAAATGACAAATCATACAAAAGTAAATCAAGAAATTAAATCGTCTGTGAAATCTTTGACATTATGAAACTGAAAAGCTGGAAATAAAAAAAAATATTATAAAAACTAAAAAACCCGACAGAAAACCAAAAAAACAAACGCATTTGGGAGCATGTGGATTTATTGAAATACAAAATTTTCCGTCGGGTTTTTTAGTTTTTATAATTACTTGGTTTTTTACAATCAATTTAAAGAAACAAACATAATAACAGCATGTTAACATAATTGTGTTATTAATATTGTTTTAAGATTCTCTTTATCATATGTATGTTAGTCTGTAAGGTATATTATCTATTGGGCAAAGTGGAAAATACATGGACGTTGTTGTTGTTATAATTTTAAGGATCTTACCATAATCATAATCATAATCAGCCTATAATGTTCCCACTGCTGGGACACAGGCCTCCTCTCTATGTGAGGGAATGGGCTATAATCCACCACGCGGGCTCAGTGCGGGTTGGTAGATGGCACATGTCTTCGAATATTTTCTTTTTTTTTTTTTTTTTCTTAGCATAATTCTAAAAAAGTCAGATATCCTTACCTTCCCCATGAAACCGGTCCCACCAGTGACGAAAACAGACTTATCGGCATAAAACTCAGCAACTGGCACATACTCCTGACTCCCAGGTACATAATGCCCACCAGACAAACACGACGCCATCTTGAATTACTTTCCCTGCACTAATTCACGCTTGAACACTTGATAGATACATCAAAACTCGACTAGCCCCTCCAGTAAGCATGTGCAGATTTTCTCACAGGTTCTTCGTTGGTATTGGTTTAGTGTATCAGCAGGTTACGGGTTGCTTTAACATGGTTGTTTGGTTACACCTGGAAAGATAGAGAAATTGGTTAGTTGGTTGTACATTCAAATATTTACGAGCGACAGACGGGACAAGACGAAGGTGTCTGATGAGATGACGAGTAATAGAGAAGTATTAAATTAAATTATTTATTAATAATCATGTACATTATACACAGCAATTGGAACGGTGATCCCCAAACTAGAGATTAGTCTGTATCTTGGGGATCAGATAGAAAGAAGACAATATGCTACGCCGACCTCATGAATTAGGATAAGGGCAAGCGAATGATGAGACGAGACAAGACGAAGAAAATCGTTATCCAATACTTGTTACTACTAACAAATAGGTCTGTCTAGTGTCATACGCCCGCTTGTCAGGCAGCATCAAAAAAAAAAAAACGAAAACGTTCGGAATACAAAATATTGTATGAAAATATTCCCAATGTCCGCGCAATAAGTCTTTTAAATCTCTTTGTTGTTGATATTACGATTTGTAAAGCGAAAAGAAGAGTGTTTTTTTCCATTACTACCATTTGAAACGCTTCATCATCATCATCATCAATTCAGGCGAAAGACGTCCATTGCTGGAGATAGGCCTCCCCCAAGCGTCGTCACTTTGACCGGTTCCGTGCGACTCGAAACGTTTAATTGCTAGCAATCAAATGCTATCCTAATAATCCTTAATAAATACATACTTTAAAATTAACATTAATACTAGAAACGGGATATAACCTCCGCCGTCGCCGGGGAATATCCCGTTTGTAGTGTTAATTATATTTATTTTTTTTTATTTTTTTTATTTTTTTTCACTTCAAGCACAGAAGTACAGAGGCGGACTTAATGCCATAGGCATAATGATAAATGATAATGTTAGTGACCATGATAGTTTAAAAACTTATTCATTTGACGGCACGGTTGGCGCAGTGGCTGAGCGATTGACTGCTGCGCTTCGTGTCGCGGGTTCGATTCCCGCACGGAACAAATATTTGTATGGCCTACAGGTAGTTATTCCGGGTCTGGCTGTTTCTGTATGTGAGCTTAAATGTTTATAAACGCACCCACAATACAGGAGATATTCCTAGTGTGGGGCAAAGTTTTTTATAAAAAAAAAAAAAAAAAAAACTTTAAAATGTATTTTAATTATAAATATTTTGTAGGATTTTTTTTCTGTTATGTTACACCTACTATGTTTTGTCTCTGCATCACCATAAGGTAGACAGGTAGAAAATGCCAAAGGCATAAAGTCTTTTTTAATTTGTGCATAAAGTTTAATGTTTAAGAAAAATACTTATTTCTCTTGCAAATAAAATAAAAATAAAATCTGTTATCAGAAATAACTATGGTCCTAAAATACTGCCCTGACGTACACCGGCTACATTCGTGCATAATGATAGCAATACTGATTAAAATAGTAACATAAAGTTATTTCTGCACTCATAATACAAAACAATTGAAACTATAACAAAAGTCTTTGAAAGTTGTCAAATACTACCTAATAACTTTTCGATTTCAGGGCGAACTTCAACGCTTCTCTTGAACGCGGTTTAGATGTTGTGATCACGTTTATTGTTCAAAATTTCCCTCAGTGTCAACAAACTCAAAAACTCGACCCATTTATTTTAAATATACCGTTACAGGCACTTTGAAATAATCAAAACAAGAAGATAAAGCTAGTCCAGCCGCAGACATAATAACTGTGAAAGGCTGTAGACGACCATTCCAAAGCATATATCTCTATGGAGAAGAATGGGCAAGAAACTCTATGAAAACTCTTAAAATCAAGTTAGGACGTACGACAATTTTGTTTTTTTTTATCCCATAGAATAGCATAGAACATGCTTTATTGTAGGTAAACCAAAGTTAAACACAACTATTGTACAATATTTCCAATTCTATGATTACAATGGCGGTCTTATCGCTGATAGCGATATTTCCAGATAACCTTTGGATGGTCTGTACGAACATAAGATATAAACGGGCATAGTATGTGGCTATGGCTATGGCTTTTTTTTTTATTGAACCTCTATCAACAATTTTGCAAGACCCTGTACAAGCGCTTTGGGATATTAATTCCTTCATCTAAAGGGTGTAACAAGATCCTAAACGAAGCCGAAAGGCACTTTTTCGTCCCGTCATTCGGATCATTTTTTTGATCAAGACCATACCTGAGAATCTTCTAGTTACGGAGATATTGGAGTTCAGAGTTTCAATTTTTTCGTTTTTTTTTTTTAAATTCATGCAAAATTTTAGTTTCTACACCTTCATAACCCGTACTATTCAAATCCATCCACCAGCACAATGTTTTGAGTGTGTTACATCGAGTCCTACCATAAAACGCGATTTTTCACCCCAAAAAAAAAGTCGTTTCCCAGCTGTAATTTTTGCGTAAACTTATTCATATTCACATTTGTTTTATTGTTAAAGTTACTTAGTTTGATGTACATAATGTTTCGTGAAGGGTCCGTTTACACCTTGTATTTCGAAGCAATAATCCTGATTATTTCGATTCCTTTAAAAAACATAATCATCTTATATATACTAACTACATCTTATACATAAATAGGAAGTGAATCACTTGTAACCTCAACCTTCATATCAATTGCAACAGTTATCAAAAATCATATTTATAAATTGACAAAACATCCTTGCGATTATGAGGTCGTCTGGTTTGCAAAGGCTAGGAAGTTCATTAGCTGTCTACAGGGATTTATTAGTGAAATATACAAGAGGAATAATTGTAGAATTATTTATTTGGAAAGAGAAAATCTTTTAAACTTTCATGGTCTCTAAAATTATTGTAACTAGAAGACGGGATATTTACCATGTTTATTGTTTTCTTTGAGTTCCCGATATTTCGGCGCTGTTGCAAGCACCATGATCACGGATAAACTGAAGTTATTGCAGGTGGGTGTTTATGAGCAGACAAATCGGCCTACCCTCTTTCTTGTTCGTGTTTTGCACTCGAAGAAAACAATAAACATTTAAGAGAAAATCTTGTTAAGTAAATAACGATTAATTTCGAGAATTCAATTTTATTATGAATTTAAAGATATTAAACACTGTTTTCAGCTTTCACGGTTTACAACTAAACTTATACTAGTAATAACAGGAGCTTAAAATAATGAACAATCACGGAAGATATCCCGTAAGTGACAGTATAAGTTTAAAGATATTAAGTAGAGTAAATTAACGATATACATTATTAATTAAAAACTATTAATAATAAACTGACGACAAACTATAAAAAGCATCAAAAAACTCCTCCTCAACGCTGTCAGCTGGTAATGTGCCCAAGAGACTGGCGGCGTTGCCTCGTTGCACTTAGCCTCTGGCCAAGGTAAAATCCAACCCTTCGGTCACGGGAAGCGTCAACTTGGCGATTTCCTTAAACAGGCTATGAGCACTCGGACCCCACAGCTCCAGAGTTTCAACATTATTTTTTCATTTTGGAAAGATATGTTGTGTGTTGTTGTTATGAACGTTTAAGGTCCAATTTCATCATTAAAATTTAACGCAATCAGCACATTTACACCTCGTTCAAGCTGTCAGTGTCAAACTCAAAGCATTTATTTCAATTACACCATAACAGGCACTTTTGAATGTCAGAAAAACAAAGAAGGCGAAACTACAGTCACAGACACAAGGCTTAATAACTTGTGAAAGTACTGTACTTGCACATTTCAATCGTAGCATCTCTATGGAGAAGAACGGGCAAGAAACCCCATGGACATTATTTTCAATCAAAATGTTATCATTGTATTCGAATATTGTCATAATTCTTGAACGCGTTCTGATGTGCTGGCCGCGTTAACTTTCATTGGTGGAATTGGCCCATAAGATACGATCTTAGTTCCATACGAGACGAAACCAATTCCGGTGCAAAAGTATTGTATCTCAAAAGAATACAATTAATAGTTTTTTTTTTTTGACAAATAATAGGATTTTAGTAAATATTATATGAAATTCGTGGCGTCGAAAGAGCGTGGAGCGCATTTCTTCCAACCGACCACCATTCAAAGTCGTCCGTAGAAGTATCAGCCTTCTGTCAAAGAATCTGACAGTTGCTAATTTCAGGTTATACCCAAAAAATTCAATCATTAGATGTGCCGTCACAGAATTAGGTTGCTCGATAATGAGATTACACATGAAACGATAAACACGATTTTGAGAATGAGTGAGCGGGACAATATTCTTAAAATGTCATTTTCAAAGAAAGTAACACATTTTTATTTACAACAAAACGGGATCATGGTTTGACGCGGTAGGGTATAAATAATAAACCATAGAAAAGTTTATAAGGATATATACACAATACCAATAACAAAAAATGTTCATAAAATTCTCGACGTCATCGTAAAATGCCAAGGTATTAACAAGTTTAAGGCTAAAATAGTTGCAAAGCTCTGTAGGTCACATAAATATTCATCAAAAACACAAAATATATGCAATATTACATAATTGCAATCACAATGTTCTTCCGGCAAAATTGAATATTGATTGAGGTCGTAAAAATGCCTATGATAATATAAGTTGCCAAATAGAAATATTTGTTACTAATTAACATGATTTTTACAGTCATTTTCGCATTCTTTATTAGTTTAAAAATAGTTTAATTGGTGGTTTCATTAATAAAATATAAGTTGATTTCATGAATGATTCTCGAGAATAGAAAACCTGCTGTCAAAATCAACTCACTTGTTGAAACTTAAGTAAAAACTACAAGCCAACACTGCACAGCTTAAAAAGCTGGACCTGGAAGCATTAATTCTTCACTAAAATTTATTTTTATCAAAGTGAAATACGATTCAAAAGATCCCTAAACATGCCATAAAATTTGGGGTATTCCTCAAAGCGCAACTATTTTTAAGCGCAACCAACTAAGCGCAACTAAATTATTCCTCATAGCGCAAACATGATGAAAAATAGACAAATATTATTAATTAATCCATCATAACCCTCTCTATTTTTCGTTATGGTTCCGCTTTGAGGAATAAACATGTATTTTTAATTTGAATTTGTGAGGGCAACTAATGGTTGCACTTCGAGGAATAATTTAGTTGCGCTTAGTTGTTTGCGCTTAAAAATAGTTGCGCTCTGAGGAATACCCCTAAAATTTGTATGGAAGTTCGTAATTTTTGGCGATGAGAACGCCGATCGGACGTACGGTCTGTAGTTTTTAAGATTTGAAAATACTAATTCAAACTACCAAGTTAACTTGTTACTGTACATACCTATAGAAATAACATAAAATAAAAGTCTCCGTAGCGTTAGTTATTCTTCTTAAAATAGACCACGTTCTGCAAAGAAATCAATTCAAACTACTAAATTATTTCGACTGCAACAGAATCGTATCAAAAGACAGTTTTCGTTCAAGAATCTCTTAATATGTCGTAACGGTTAAACAATTTTGAGAGTAAGGATGCAGGTAGACTCAGGACCTCGGTTTTGAAATAGGATAATTCTTATCCCAGTAGTACGTAAACGAGGGTTAAGTTCCGTCATCCATGCGGGTAAAATCCAATTCAACAATCTAATTTTATGGCTGGATGTGCCGTAGAAGACGGCGGGACGAGCTGGACAAAACAAACGACCAATGGCCCACATTAGCCCTGGATCGTAGGAACTGGAAGTCATGAGGAGAGGCCTTTGTCCAGCAGTGGGATGACGCAGGCTAACAGTATCAGTATCAGTGCCGTAGAGATAAATACATGTACATCTCTACGGCACCTCCAGACTTCAATAAGACGATATGTAAAGGTATTCGATCGAGCATATGCCTTCCGACCAACACAGTCGTGACGTATGCAGGCTCAGGGAATACTTCCTAGAAGCTGACGTGGGGATGCACCGAGAAGTGGTTTCAGTGGACAAGGGCCTCACCCCGATCTCCCTGGCTAACGAGAACTGGCGCAAACCTAGAGGTATCAGACACTAATGACCGCAGGGAGGTATGGCAGAGAAAGGAGCTCCACAAACGCTTTTACCGGGCCCTTCATGGGCCCGATGTAGACTTCTTAGCGTCCGTATCCTAGATGCAGTTAGAGTTTCCCAAACATTTCGTAATAGAAAAACAAAGGAAAAAAATTATCATACCAATCAAAGATCATGTTTTGGAAGCCTGCTAGCTTCCAAACAGAATATTTTAAGTTTTGAATATTACCAACAAACGGGTAATTAGGTCTAAATAGCTGACAAATGAGTAATTTAGGAACAGCTTGGTAGGTAGGCCATTTCCAGGATAGGACGGCAATGGAGTCACCACATGGATTGATTGATTCAATCTGAAATCCTAACCTCTCACACTAAGTGATGCAGGGTTTCTAGGTCTAAATAAAGAGAAATCTGGAAATCTGAACTAGGTACAAATATGTTCTTACCAAAATAGTTCGTACAAAAAAATATCACACTTTTCTTTTGAAATTGCAAAACGTCAATGCACGTAGAATTAAAGTATGCAACAGCCAAAACACTTGTATTTCGCTTTCAGATACATTTTTAACAGTCACAAGCACGCGCCGATGTAAATAATATACGTTCATGTACAATTTTTTTACTATTTCACTTTTTATTTCATCGGTTTTCATAAAACAGGCGATATCCGTGATCACGGTGTACTTATGTCTTAATTTTGACGTCTTCAGTCATTTTTTACATTATTTTTAATTTATTAGTTTTGGCCAGTTTTTGTAAATGAGGTCGAGGTTATAATTAAAATAAAAATGACGACCATTCGCAGTTCTGAATTTGTAATTTTTTAGTTTTGGGTCCAGTACCTACAGGCTCACAAATAATCATGTAAAATGTCTTCGGTAATAAGGGCATGTGATACGGAGGAATGTGGAAAATGTCGTGAGCAACGTTTAGAGTTTGAGTGTGTGTGTGTGGAAGACCAATGAAACGATGGATGGATTAATTGAAGGATGATATGGATAGAAAATGGGTGACCACTGAGACAACGACAAATATAGAAGAATGGAAGAACAAGACATGCTTCGCCAACCCCAAATAAATTGAGATACGAGCAGTAGAATTATGGTTATCTGTCATGATTAAAACATTCCTTTTTTACATGACTGAGTAATCGGATTTTCATAATTAATATAATTTTACCTACATACCTACATATTTAGGGACGTCATATAATTTTAATAATAAACTGTAAATTGATAATTCCGATTGCGTCAGGGAAAACCCTGTCGCAATACAGTGAACATTGTATGAATTCATTTACTAATAATACCATTGTTGTATCAAAGGCTAAATTGTGTTTTAAAGGCTTAAAACAAAGACTAATTACATTGCTGCCAATCAGACCTTTCCATCATCATCTTCCTGGCCTTGTTCCATGATACTTGGGGTCGGCGCAACACGTTTTTTTCTTCCATCAGCCGTCACGGTATCATTTACTCGTTTTTCTTGACAAATGAAAAGTAACGGTCATTCCAACGACAAGTTCAGCAACTGTACTGGTGGTGAGATCGGTGGGCATGGTGCTGTCTTCTCTCACTACAGCATAATGGGTGTAAAAATACCCTTAACGAAGCCGAAACGCACTTATTCTCCCCGTCATTGCGTTATTTTTTTATTGTTCAGGACCTTACCTGGGAACCTTCTTGTTACGGAGATATTGGGGGTCAAAGTTCCAACTTTTTTGCAAGTTTTTTTTTTAAATACAAGTTTTTAATGTGGTTAGTGCCTATACTGGTGTCAGAGTTTTTTGCCGCCCATGAGCCTCTGACTTGGCTTTACATGCCGTCGAGAAGTATCTCTCAGGCTGGTTTCCTCACGATGTTTTCCTTCACCGAAGCAAGTGATAATTATACAATACGCACATAAATCCGAAAAGTCTGTGGTGCGTGTCTTGGGTTCGAACTTGAGACCTATGACTTGGCAGTCCGACGGTCACGCCAGGTTACCATTCTGCCCCCGATAGAAGAAAAGACGTATCTAACAAAAAGTAAAAACGGAGAAAAAAATGTTTTAATGAATGAAACGGGAAATTGTTTGCTGTCTTCGAGTAAATTAAAATGTTTACATAATAAAAGTTGAAAATAATTCCCACTAGGCTAGGCTTTAATTTGTTTTAATAAATAATATGAATTTATTAATTATTATATTAAAAATAATGAAAAAACCGTTACAACTTAGCATAAAAAATGAAGAAAAATATTACTTACTTAATTGAATAGACGTAAATGGCTAGATGCGTCTTTTAAATTTCAAACGCTTGTGGGTGTACTTTTCTTCTAAGTATTTAGTTTAGCTATCTAGTATATGGGTTTAACAGCAATGGGCGCAAATAGGTATTTCCGCCTTTTTTCTTAAGAATTAGAAAGTATGTAGATAACCCTTGGCTTAGATAAAATGTTTATAAAATTATTTAATAATCCTTTTATTTACGGTAATATATATTCTAGTATAGTAGGTTTGTGGTTATCTTATAAGTTATAAGCCATAGCCTAATTTATTATTTGTAAATAAAACACAATTGATTATATTCAAGTATTTATTTAAATTCTTTTGACATAAACAAAAATGCTATCCATGGCACAGTAAATTATAATGGAAATCAGAACTATGTATTAAACTTGAGCAAAGTTTGCTTAATCAGTCTTATATGATACAGATCTATAATTGTAATTATCTCTTATATCTTTATCATAGCAAATACGTCTTAAAAAAATAACATTGTTAGGCTATAATCCCATTACTACAAGTAGTTTTCAAAAGTAGTTTACTAACAATATTATGATAATTATTTGACTAAATTATCAAAGTAAAAACGTTATAAAATCAATATCAAAAAATTTAAAAAAAAATCAGTCTCAACTGCCTCTAGATTCTCTTAAAATCTAACTTTAACGTAAGATCACAGACAATTATCAATCCTTTGGACAAATCTTAAAAATAAGTACAAAAATTAGTTTTTTTGAAAAATATTGTCTAACCTAAAAATCTAAACAGATAACATTAATCAGCGATGTAAATGCAGTTCCACTGCTACCAAACACAAAGAGCTGCTGTTGCTTTGTATGCCTATTTGTCACCATCTTCCTCATATTCGTTAATCAAATCGACAGAGTTATCATTAACTGGCAAATTTAGCCAAAACGCCCTTCGGTTCTCTGGCATTAGAGAAAGTAACTGATTGATTATGTCAGATTTTCGCTTTTCATTAACTCCTCTGAATTGAGTTTTTATTACTGGTCTTGGAATGCCAATTTTGATATTTTTCACTCTCAGGAAGTCCAGTTCACTTTCTATGCCATCATAATCAGTTCTGTATGCTATTGTATTTATTCCCCTTCGAAAAGTGACTTCGCACATGCTACTCAGATAAACTCTTGGAATCGTATTTTGAAGTTTGTAAGAAGAAGAGCAATCTTCAAATCTACAAAAGTCGCTGACGACCATTTTCTTCACAGTGATTTTACGATGAGTATCAGAAACCGCGTGATGGAAGTCTTCGAAGTCATATATTCTTTTCTTCTTTTTGAGTGACAACTCGACCTGGTGATGAAATTCATCCGCTGACATGTAAGTGTGTCCTACTTCCCAATATTTCAGAGTGATAGTTTCCAAATTTACATCGCTTGAGTTTATCAGATACAATAAATAGGAAAAAAGACTCCAGTTCTTGTTTTGAGCGGCACAGTTGTCAAGCCACAGTGTTATGTGCTTGACATCACGATAATTCAAAAAAAAGGCTCGGAAGCAGCTTATGATGTCGTCTTTTTTCCTGCCAGCAATAGCTTCGTGCCAGATACAAGCAAATGTGTCCTTCGCGCCTCGAAATTTCTTGTCTCCAAGAGGTACGAAACTCTCGGTAAATAATATGAGTCTTGGGCAAAATATAGCAACCTTGAATTCATCAAGACGAGGGCACATTATAACCTTTTCTAGGTCTACAGAGTAATACATAGCGTCACTGGTTTGGTCTTGCATACTCATTTGACGAGATTTATCTTCATCGTATTTCTGTCGTGCTGAAATGTATCTTCTGTGATGTAATTCATATTCCTTACATAAGGTGCAATTTCGATGACGGATCTCCATAATATTAGGGTTATGTAATTTATATTTTTCGCATATTTCGCACTCCTCATTACCTAGTTTTGCGAAAGAGATATTAAGTTCTTTAATAACTCGTCGATAGTGATCGTAAGATACACAATCTTCGGGAGCGGACTGCTCAGTTATACCCATTTTTTCACAAAAGTCTTTGTACATATCACGGATATTTAATTCTGACGGTAAATATTTTCGTTTGGGTGCATGTACCCTTCTGTAATGTGATACAGCAGGATGAAAAGAATTAATGTGATCAATGATGGGCTTGTTATCGATCTTTTTAGGGTTAGGATTATTGCCTCGCATATCCGTTATTTCTTGTACTTGCACTTGTTTTAAAGCGTTTCGCAGAACCTTGTCGTTTTTTTTCCCAAATCCAAGGGTTGTCAAAAAAAAAATCTTGCAAACTGTTACTTTCTCATTATTTTCATTCAACATAAAATATGTAATAGTTTTTCCTCGGTTAATTTCTTTTGAGTTAGGATTTTTTTTTGTTCGCCTGGCCGGTATAGTTTGAGATGTGTTGTTAATTATGTATATGTACTGTTCTCTCCACGTAAAATTACGAAACTGCTTATTTATAATACCTCGCTGGTTCTCAGATATATTTGAAGAACAGTTTTTTTTACATTCTTCGGCACAACCTGGTTTAACGCAATACTTGGTATTAGCCTTTAACTCTTTCTTAGCTTTAATACGCTCTCGCAATGAAGTATCGTAATGTTTGCGTTTACGTACACTTCCTTTCTTGGTAAGTTGGATTACATTTTCAGAAGCCTGGTCAGTCTGATTTTCGGACTCAAAATCTTCTCGTTCAGGTGACTCTGATACGCGAATGTGGTTTTGTTGTAAGTTCTCTATGAAATCAATATCTGAATCAGAGTCGATATCACTATTATTGTTGGTTTTTTTTTGTGGTGGAATGTAATCTTTATCAATAACTGAATCATCAGAGTCAAAATCTTTTACTGAACTTGTTGAACTGCTGCTGCTGCTGATAGTAGCTGCAGTGGTGGTATCGCAGATTTTATCCGGAAGAACACTATCAGTTGTAGAGACGTGGTTAATTTCTTCACCATTAGTAGCTGCAGTGGTGGTATTATCGCAGACTTTATCCGGAAGAACACTGTCAGATGTAGAGACGTGGTTATATTCTTCACCATGGCTTATTTGGTAAGGGTGTTGGTCGTGAAATAAGGGATACAGCGAAATTCGCTCTGTATTTTCCACTGCAGTACTATTTGTACTTTCCGTACTTGTGGAAGCTAAAGCTTTAGTAAGTAACTCAAAGCATCGACCCTTTTTCATGTTAGTTTTACCTGTAACAACAGTTAATAGTGTTAGAATGTACAAAAAAAGCACGTTAAGAGTTTGCAAGCGATATAACGCACATCAAACTTAACTTTTATTAAACGAAAATTAAATATGATCACAAAAAACACACAATTTAATAAGAATTACTCAATAAAAGCTCACTTCAGTTAAGTATCACTAATGTATTATATATCTTATTCAAAGAAATGATAAAATGTAAGTACCTAATAAAAATGTTTATGAATGAAATAATTTTCGTACACCTAAATCCGAATGAAGTAAGTAAAACAAGTCTTTAACAATTCGTATTATTATTTGGCACACTACGGTTGAATAAAATTGCACACACAAACAACATACAAACTTTTCAAATAAAAAATACTTACTTTGTTACGACGAATCACGCTGCGAAAAATTGCGCGACCGCGACACGTTCGTGCTCCTTCAACCTACTCGGGCGCAACTGACATAGAAATTGGTCAGGCGCCGTACTAAACATACCCCGCTCCACCCCCGCGCAGTCTCCGCTCGATTCACAATTTCTAGGAAAAAAGGACGTTTCTGCACACATGCGCCTTTTTTATTAAGCATCGTATTGTATTTTTTTATTCAACGTAACGTATTAAGACGCTTATGGCAAATGCGCCTATGCTAAAACAATTTTACGAAGTAAATAGGGCGCAAGTGGTTAGATGTGGTCTTTTTTTCTTAATATGAAAGCAGTTTTTTAGTAACGCGTTAGACGCAAATGCTTATTTGCGTCTTATTAACTTCCTCTCAGAAATAGGGACAAATATGCGCCTTTTATATTACTGAACTAAAAAAAGAACTGTAAAGTATAAGGACATTATCTACATAAATGCGACTTTTTAATTAAGTTTCATATAAATTCGTCTTTTCATCTTCAATCGGGTGTAAAAAAATGAACAGAAGCGCCCTATTTTGTTGTGCTAAAACCGCATTGGATTGAGTTAGAAAAATATTAAAAATACAGGCAGATGCGCCTTTTTTTTCTGATTCCGGCAATGTATATAACTCAAATCCGGAAAAACTGTTAGATGCGTCTTTTCTTCTATCGGGGGCAGCATTGCTCGCCCGCCTGCACTGATAAAGTGGTTGAAGAGGAAACCAGTCGTGTTGCTGCTTATTGCGATTTAGCAGGATTGCCGCAGCGATCAGCACTTTTTTTTTTTTTTTTTTTTTTTCTGATGGGAAATCATCAAATGACCCCCCCCACTCTGGGCGGAGCGGAGGGAAGTGTCAGACTTGTACTGACTAAAACCCATCCATGTTCCTTCTTTGCCCTTTGTATTCCAGGGCCACGGTATCTCTTTCGAACAGTCCCGCAGCCCTGACAGGCATCGGCCCATGCGGACGCCTACTTGATTGCTGTCATCTCTTTGAGGCGCGCGTGGAACACGAACGCGCCGTCGACACGGCCTGTCGTTATTAGACGTCCAGACAGCGAGCTCGCAGATCAGCGACTCGCAGTCGCTTTTGGAATTGTACCATCAGATGCTACTTTTAAAGTCCATTTTCACAATTTCCTTATTTTTATAGGCTCGGTTGTTTACCTAGTGTCGTTTTGATTGATAACTTAAAATTGGGGCCAGATTTCTTTCGTCTACTTTTTATCACTATGCACAAACATAGGTTTCCTATCGACACTGCTTATCGGTTGATAACAGAGTATCATCTATCTATCTACGAGTATACATATAAAATTCAAAGTCCCGACTGACTGACATATCAACGCACAGCCCAAACCGCTGGTCCTAGAGACATGAAATTTGGAGGTTGTATTCTTTTTAGAGAGTAGGTGTCCACTAAGAAAGGGTTTTCCGAAATTCCACCCCTAGGAAAGGAAAATGAGGGGTTGAAATTTCTGTGAATATTTTTATTCTCGGGGTCGATTGACTTGAAAATTTGTGTACACATTCTTCAATTAAAATTATGAGACACGTGTATCACAGTTTTTCCAAATTCACGCCGCAACAGACTCAAATAGACTCAAATAGGACTCGAAACTAGCGAAGACGGGAGTATGGCGCGCAGTGGCGTAGAGGTGTGGCCACATAAAAAAAAAATATGTCATTTGTTTCACGTAGGCCACGTGGGCGAAGCCGCGGGCAGAAGCTAAAGTACTAACTAAACTACAAACTGACTGCCTCGCTGGTCGAGTGGTCGTAAGCAGGACTGCTGAGCATGAGGTCCTGGGTTCGATTCCCAGGTCGGGCAAAATGTTATTGGGTTTTTTCTATCACGAATTTCCCAGTAGTTGCCACGGAGTCTGGATTTGTGCCCGGTTGATGGCAATAGGCTCGCCCCCTGTAACTGTGGCTGCTACTGAGCGATTCCTGATAGAAAAACCCAATAAAAAATAGCCCAACCCGGGAATCGAACCCAGGACCTCATGCTCAACAGTCGCGATTGAGACCAGTAGACCCAGTTAGTGTTTAAATTCTTGTCACTAAAACCAAGGTCTTATATTAAATACCATACTATTATATCATAGTTAAAAACCAGATATTATAAGCTTAAAATTTAAAAAAAAAACGCAGCGAAATTAATTCATATGACCGTGGCACAGTTTTATTAATTAATCCATTAGGTGTAAACTATTACCGGATATATATAAATTGGCTGTCATATTATATACTAATCTTTTAATATTATGTACATTTTCACGCCTCATTTGTATAAAGGATGAGCAGAATTCAAGGTGGTTGAACCGGAGTAAGTTGATTTATAAATTCTTTGATATGTTAAGAAATATGATTGATTTTGATTGATTAGGTTGTCATAAGACAAGGTGAGATGGCTAGACTTGGAACTTTTGATTTAGAAAGTAGTTTTTTTTTAATATTATGTGTATAATTAATGAATAAATTCATATGATCATCATCATTTCAGCCGAAAGACGTCCACTGCTGGTCATAGGCCTCCCCCAAGTGTCGCCACATTGACCGGTCCTGTGCGACTCGCACCCAGCGGATCCCTGCAACCTTCACCAGGTAATCGGTCCACCTAGTGGGAGGCCTTCCAACGCTACGTTTTTCGGTTCGCGGTCGCCAAATAAAATAAATATTATATCCCCATAGAAAAGGGGGGGGTTCTTCCGACCAGACGGGTGTTATGTCTGGTGGGCTATTGCTCAACAGTTGTTGTCGGGTTATATGGTCCTAAGTCGCGGATTACTTGATTTTAGTTCTTTACTTGTGTCATAGATGGCTCTGTGGTACTTTTTGCACTGTACACCGTGACTTTTTAGTCGTCTTACAACAGCAGCCCACTTCATGTATCCGATGAATACTAACGAAATAAGCAATACCTTTGTGCTCTTGTTGAGTATTTTGGGTGTACATAAATAAATAATAAATAAGAAAATGTCAACGTTAAGGCTGAGATAGTCATTCACGGAATAAAATGATTTTTCTATAAGACATCTGAATAATGCCGTTTTAAATCTATTGATTGGTAGTTCTCTGTATGATTTCGGTAATCTATACTAATATTATAAAGCTAAAGAGTTTGTTTGTTTGTTTGGTTGAACGCGCTAATCTCGGGAACTACTGGTTCGAATTAAAAAAATATTTTAGTGTTGGATAGCCCATTTATCGAGAAAGGCTATAGGTTATATAACATCACGCTATGACCCTCAGGGGCTGAGCAGCGGGTGATACCGCGGGGAACAGCTAGTTTACTAAATATCCTTATAAAAATTGGAAAGCAACTTCTGTGATATAAGTGGCTTTTCATTGGAGGAATGATCAGTGCACTGAGGTTCTGCGACTTTTCACCCTTTTGCCTCAAGACATAAGGTTGTAAACTGGTCGACCTTCAGTGAACTCAGTAGATTGTTGGCTTAGACTGTCATTTTTTTAGGTCGTCTGGTGTTCCCGTACCAAAATAATACGTATGAATTAAATATACCTCTCCGTTAAATGGTTGCTCTAATAGACAGCTACAACTGAATTTGGCAGGATAATACCATTATTAGCAGGCTTGGCGTTGGATTTGGGACACGTTTTGATAACGGCGGCACGTTGGGAGCCATTTGTATCCGATAGGGTTTGATAAAAGGTTTACGTAAATGAAAAACAATATTTCAGTTATTGAGGAATTTCTTCGGATTTGGGCCCGGTTGATGGCAATAGGATCTCCCCCTATTACATAGGACTTAACCATAACTGGCGAATGTACTATTAGGTACGCCTCTGTCTAACCCTTCGGAGATTACCAGCGTGATGTTATGTCATCTGACTAACTGTTACTTTTCCCAACTATATTGGGGTCGGCTTCCAGTCTAACCAGATGCAGCTAAATACCAGTATTTTACATGGAGCGACTGCCTATCTGACCTCCACAACCCAGTTAGTATTGTGTAATACGATACCCCTTGATAAGACTGGTTATCAGACTTTCACGCCACTGACTACCAGTAACGACTGTCAAAGATCTACAGCCGGGACTAATTGCTTAACGTACTTTCCGAGGCACGGAGGAAACTCGGCATGTAATGGGTGGTCACCCATCCACGGGCCAACCCAGTCAAGCGCAGCTTAACCTGGAGATCGACCCGAGCGGCTGTTATTATTTAACCATGTTCTCCTGATGTAGTCATATTGTATTTATGTACTTTTTATCTCGTTTTGTTTTCGGCCCGTCGTCATCATCGTCATACCGTTGTTCCATATTAGATGGGGTCGGTGCAACACGTTTTTTTCTTCCATTCTCCTCTGCCAGTATACGTTACGCTATCATATACTTACTCCTTTTTCTGTCATATCATTCCTCACACAATCCATCCCACTTTTGTTTGGTCTTTCAAAATCAAAATCAATGAAAATATTTTATTTCGCATAGACCTAGATGGGCACTTATAAAACGTCGACAAAAAGGTGCACGGTTCGGGTTGGTCGTTTCCTATGGAGAAGAACCGGCAAGAAACTCCATGGCTACTCTTTTCAAATCATTTGGTATTACAATATTATCATGGATACAGCATTTGTACTTAAGTAAGGGGGGACAGCGTAGGCCCGACAATAAGTCGTTGCTTACTACATAAAAAGTGGGAAAAAAAATAACATGTAGCTGGGAATCTACAAAGCCATTAACTTGAATTTACAAGCTTATTATAAACTAGCGGGCAGTACCCACGGCCATCGTCTGCGTGAAATTATTATAAAAATGTAACTTCTCCTATTTGAACCAGATTTTGTTAACAATTTCAAGGGTTTTAATTTTTTTGCACGGAACTCTAATCTTTTTTTTTAAATAACCATGCCTAAATTACTCCTTATAATATCAGCTATCTGTCAGTAAACGTCCCGTCAAAATCGGCCCAGCCATTTCAGAGATTAGCCGGTACAAACTCACAGACGTACATTAAAAAAAATGTGTTTTTGTGATAAGTACCGTATATTATTATACTTTCATAAGCATTCAGTAAAAAGCTGTTATTGTGAAATAACAAACACACACTTTAATTTAATTTATTTTTACCTATAGATACTTTACATCTCGCTATGTCATTTTCGACAACCATGCGGTCGGAGAGTTACATTATTAGGTACAGAACAACACCTAAACGAAAGAATAATACAACAAGGAAAACATTAAAAAATACCATTTCCTCTCTAATCTCACGCCTAAAAATTCCCAAAACTCCTAGCCTACAAAACTACGACTCCTGCTAACCCCAAAACTAGAAAGCGTGCGTACAGTTAGGCGTAGAGAATCAATAAGGACAAGGTCGTACGATGCCCCTTACCCGACGTCGACGCCCAGTGTCGGGCGGAGTACTAGGAATATGCCGCGTTTACACACAGGGAGAGTTAGTGGGACGACCTACTGGCTTAGTAAAATAGTGACACTGCTATAGAGTTGATTTTGGAGGTGGAAATGGTTTTATTTTTTAAATGGATTTGTATAAATTGGAGTGGGAAATATGTCGCGTTTGTACCCGGGAGAGTAAGTGGGTCGATCTACTGGCTTAGTAAAATACTGACACTGGTGTAGAATTGATATTGGAGGTGGAAATGGTATTTTTTAATGGATTATAATAAATTGAACTAGGAAATATGCCGCGTTTGTACACGGGAGAGTAAGTTGGGCCACCTACTGGCTTAGTAAAATACTGACACAGATGTAGAGTTGATATTGGAGTTGGAAGTGGTATTTTTTTTTAAATGGCTTATAATCAATCTGTGTATATACTTCTGTAATTTTTTTGGGGACAGTTAATAATCAAAATTAATGACTTTTAAAACTTTTCACGATTGAATGGGCTTACAACGAAATCATGAACGTAATGTGTCAAATATGCTTCGATAAAACATTGCTAAAATAGAATGGCACATCGATTCATATTCCAAACAGCTCGAACTCAGTAATACTGTAAAAATATTTTTTCCTGGTACCTCCTTATCAATAACTAATTACAAACACGTCGATGCATTGGAGTTCGATGAAATAATTCCGGAAACAATGTTATGTTATCTTAAAAATGACTCAATAATTCATTAGAAAAAACACCTAAGCGGATAAAGCACAAGTTTTAAACATAATTTAATTTTGACGTACAAAATATATTATTCCGACCAATTTACTGAAATAAATATCATTTTCATCAGTGGGAGCCACGCCAGTACTAGGCAAGTAACTCGACCAATGTAAACGCGTCGTCCCTCGTAACACACAAACGCGTCTATGCGGGAAGTTGGAAGTTGGTACAAAATGTAGAACCGTAGCACATTCAATGTTAGGTAATCTGTCGTAGATTACTATCTAGCTAGATAGATGTTACTCAGACTTACAAACAAAATGAGAAATTCGACATGAAAAAACATACAAGGTGTAAAAGTTTCCTTAAGGGAGCCGAAAGGCACTTATTCTCCCCGTCATTGCGATCGTTTTTTTGTTCTAGACCATACCTGGGAACCTTCTAGTTACGGAGATATTGGAGGTCAAAGTTCCAACTTTTTCATATTTTTTTTTTTGCAATGTGAGTTTTAGATGTATTACTTATAACTGTACTTTAAATATCGCCACAAATCACGTACTATTCAATGCATCCATCAACACAATGTTTTGACTGCACCACTTTGAGTCCGACCGTAAAATGTGATATTTTTGCCAAAAAAAAATAGTCGTGGCCCAGCAATAATTTTTGCAAAATTAATCAGTTTGATATACAGAATGCTTATTTTTTATTTGTATATAAGTATTAGTATCATTATAAGTGCCTATATAAATTTTCGATAGCAAGAAGTTATTTTTATATATTTATTTTGTACCCTATCACAATGTTTTCTTATTTAACCCAAAGGTTGACTGGTAGAGAATGCCTTGTGGCATTAAGTCCGCCTATGTATCACTATTGTACATGAAGTTTAAATAAATAAATAAATAAATGCTTGGTGCTTGGCTTCATGAAGGGTCCGTTTACACCTTGCATTAAATATTTAAAAAAATACTAGATTTGACGAGAGAAGACATGCTGGGCCGACCCTAAATTAATTGAGATAAGCTCAATCGGGTCCATTTTAGGTTAAGAATCTACCAGTAGAGCGGTGAAAACTGCATTCAAATCCATGCAGTAGTTTTTGCGTGATGCGCGTACAAACATACGGACAAAAAGACAGACAGACAAAAATTCTAAAAACTGTTGTTTTAAATTTTTTTTGTTCAATATCTTCAATGTACAGACATCGGCCTGTTACAATCTTCATCTGTTAAAATCTCTGGTGTTTGTGGTCGCACTCCTCCCAAACGGCTCGACCGATTTTTATGTATATTTGGTAGGTATGAGAATAGGTCGTAAAGTATATTTCACACCGCTAATTTGACGAGGATAAAGGTCGCGGGCAACAGCTAGTTTTATTATATGTCATATAGATTCCTTCGACAGCCCACTGCTAAAGAATTAGACCAACTTAAACGATGAACTCTTGCGACCATAATGCCACCTACGCTACATTTTTGGTTTCATCTATTCGACGGATGACATCCATCTGCCCATGCAACATAATTGCGATTAGGTGGAATTTAAATCTACGGTCCTGGGGGATTACCATGACGTCAATAAGCAGTATTGTTTTTATGTCACTTGTTTTTATGGAAAGAGACAGAGCTATAGAGGACGTCTAGCGCCATCTCTTTCCCGCTCTGGAATAAAATTAAGGTGGATGCCAGGGTAACCTGCGAAATTCAATTTTTTTTACGTTTTTTGGAAGTTGCAGGTTAGTGTCGGATTGTATGTTGATTAATATGATTTGCGTTCGTAACAGATACGGCTTTACAGAATTATAATCATTAAAATACAACCCTCTAAGTTCATTTAACTCCATTGAATGACTTTTTCATGAAATAGTCTCTGATTGGGATTAAATGAACTTCGAGGGTTGTATTGATGATTTTGATTATTAAAATTCTTTAACTGTTCGAAACGCCTGTTGGCTGCGGGACTGTTCGAAAGGGATACCGTGGCCCTGGAATACAAAAGGCAAAGAAGGAACATGGATGGGTTTTAGTCAGTACAAGTCTGACACTCCCTTCCGCTCCGCGCAGAGTGGGGGTCATTTGATGATTTCCAAACCGAAAAAACAAAAAAAATCTTCATGCCTGTTACGGTTGTTAATCACATTTTGCTCAACATACGACTTGACACTGACCTGCAAATAGTAAAAAACGTAAGAAAATTTGAATTTCGCGGGCTCCCCTGGCTCTTCCCTTTAACCTTTTGAACGACATTATCATTGTCACATATACGTGACAAGCGTGCAGTGCGTGCCCTATACGGCCAACGACACAAATATGTGACAAAATGGTAGGTGGAATTGTGGCTTGGCGTGGGCACGCGCTTGCGTTTATGCTCTGGCGTTCAAAAGGGTAATTTCACTCCAGAGTGGGAAAGAAACAGAGCTATACAAGGTGTATCATAATAAATTCAAAACCCCCCGTGTGGTCTCTCGGACCATAAAACTGAACAAATTTTGTTCTACGTGTTATAGAAATACCCAAAAAAAAAAATTTGGATTTTATACCGCTTGTAAATAGACCCTTCACATATCCGTCAACCAAGCTTTCTGTACATCAAACTAAGTAACTTTACGCAAAAATTATTGCTGGGAATCGACTTTTTTTTTGGGGTGAAAAATCACGTTTTACGGTAGGACTCGATGGAAAGCACTCATAGCATTGTGCTGATGAATGGATTGAATAGTACGTGGGTCGTGGAGGTATGTAAAGTAAAAAATCTTACATTAAAAACATGTATTTAAAAAAAAAACTTGTCAAAATTTGGAACTTTGACCCCCAATATCTCCGTAACTAGAAGGTTCCCAGGTATGGTCTAGAACAAAAAAATGATCGCAGTCATGGGGAGAACGAGTGCCTTTCGTTTATGTTAAGGGTCTATTTACACCCTTTATAGGAATTGACGCGATCCGCTGATCAACATGTATGATAAAATTAAAAAAAAAGTGAATGAAATTCCAAAAGTCATAGAACAAAAGCTGTTTAGATTCATGGTCTGAGAGACCACATGAGAGGACTTGCGTTTATTATATTACACTCTGTACAGCCCCCGTAGCATGGCGTTTATCTATCTCTATTCTTCAAGAATCGACAAAACTCTTTCTATACAACTCGACATGTCTTCTGCCCGAGCATGCGGCGAGCCGTAGACTCGAGTTTTCACGAAGACAAAGACTTAGGAATTCTTTCCTTAGCAACGGATAAGTAGCTAGTGATTTGGAAGAAGAAGACATGCTGCGCCGACCCCAAATGAATTTGGATATGGGCAAGAGAATGATGAAGTTAGATCCACTAATAAGGTTGCCTATTATTTTTACAAGGTAGTTGAAAGGCGTACCTAACCTGAATTGAACTTACTTTAACGAGAACAGGCAGACCCTGTGATGTGCTAGGAGACAGATCCTGGCTCAGCTCCCTACACAAATATTGCACCATCTCTTTACTTATCTTATAATTTTCGAGGAACTCGTTTTCAGGGAGATCAAAAGCCCCGATTAATGCTCGTACAGCGTTCCTTTTGGCCTTTCTTTCTTTCTTCTCGGCATAAAAACTGAGGAGATGGCGACGGTAGGACCCCGACATGTTTTTAAAACCAAAGTGGCTCACAAACACAAATAAGAGTTATAACAATAATCTTTTCTAGGTCCGATGTGATGTAGACTATTTGACATTGGTTGAGAAGAAACGTTTCTACACCCAAGTGCCAAAAGTAGAGAATAAATTGTCGCCATGCTCGACGTTGTCGATTTTGTTGACAGAAGAATAGAAACTTTTCTTTTCCACATGTCTAACATCGCCATGCTTAGGACGATAGAAATCTTTCTACAATCTGTCATTTTGTCGATTCTTCCGCCGTCAAAACCCGTTTCCACGGTGCTCATGCTACGTGGGCAGGACGTCTAGCGCCACCTCTTTCCCACTCTGGAATAAGATTAAAACAATACTACTGTTATAGTTTACTTATAAGTACTTGTAATTAGTATGAGAAATAATACTACTGTGCTTAAATGTACATTTTTTGTAATACTTTTTAAATAAATTATTCTATTTTAATTATTACTTTAAGGGACTAACCACACTTATTCAGCTTAGAAAACAACGATTTTGTATCGATATGCGTAGGCATCCGTTCAGCTTTCCGCGGCTGTTCAGACGCGTACGCATCTCCATACAAAATCGTTGTTTTCTATGGACAAAAGTGAACAGAGCTGAATAAGTGTGGTTAGTCCCTAAGACGTCATGGTAAGCCGGCAGTCTGTTTATCAGTTGTTTCATGTTGCTATTTAACTGCAGATTATTTTCATGGTTATTTTACTTTCCGATGTAAATCTTATGATAAGGAGAATAAAGACAGACATCAGCGCATCAAGCTACCACAATCTGTCAAATTTCTTTAATAGATTTTCGACTTTATCGCTAAAGCATTAGCTTCAAGGTTGATTGGGGAAATTTGACTGTTTTGGGTACTACAGGGTTTGTTGATACAATTTTCCGGAGCTGAAGAAACGTTTGTACACGCGGCGGCACATGGAGCTGTACCTTCCAGTATAACTTGGCCTCGCTTTGTATAGATTTCCTATACAATGAAAGATAAACTGGTTTTGTTTACTTGATTAGGCGTCGTGCGTACCATAGGAGCACGCATCAGTATTTATAAATTGAAAAAGTTGTTATTGTGTTGGATTGGATATACAGGGTGTAAACGGACCCTTTACGAACGTGTCAACCAGGCATTCTGTACATCAAACTAAATAACTCTACGCAAAAAATTTTGCTGGGCAAAGTTTTTTTTTTGAGGTGAAAAATCACGTTTTACGGTACGACTTAATGTAACGCATACAAAACATTGTGCTGATGAAAGGATTGAATAGTACGGGGGTCGTGGAGGTGTTTAAAGTAAAAATCTTACATTAAAAACATGTAGGTATTTGAAAAAAAAACATGGGAAAAAGTTGGAACTTTGACCCCCAATATCTCCGTAACTAGAAGGTTTCCAGGTATGGTTTAGAATAAAAATATTATCGCAATGACGGGAAGAACAAGTACCTTTCGGCTTCGTTAAGGGTCTTGTTACACCCTTTATACTGATAAGGTGGCTTTAATATGTAAAAAAAACGTCTTCTCGACAGTGTGCCATCTCAAAATGAATAATGTAACCAAGGTTTTGTTAAAGTATTCTGATTTAAAAGAGTGTCCATGGAGTTTCTTGCCCGTTCTTCTCCATAGAGATCTACGTTAGGGAATGGGCAACTACAGTACTTTCACAGTTTTTGTGCCTTGTGACTGGGACTGTAGCTATATTTCACTGTTGTCTTTGTTTCGACAATTCAAAAGTGCCTGTAACTGGCCTACTTTAAATAAATGCTTTGATTTTGATTTTGATTTTGATTTTGTAAATGAACATAGTTGAATTGTTAAGATGCCTTGGGTTTGTGGCAGTGTGTTACGCAATTATCCCGCTGTTCAGCTCATCCAACCATCGCTTTCGCGGTCTACCTAGACACTTTGGTTCATCATACCTCCACTAAACGACTAAAATGGCTCACAGGTTAGCCAGCAACCAGCAAATGTAGCTAGTTTAATCCCACCTAAGATTAGCAGCTTTACGTACAGCGTCAGTGATTTGTGTAGGAGCGCAGCGTGCTTGGTACATTTAACACGTTAATTCACATCCTGCGCTCTACTGAAGTATCAGTAGAGCATTTTATAGGCATTATCTGCCTAGCCTTTTCCCAACTAAATTGGGGTCGGCTTCCAGTCTAACCGGATGCAGCTGAATACCAGTATTTTACATGGAGCGACTGCCTATCTGACCTCCACAACCCAGTTAGTACTGGGTAATACGATACCCCTTGGTAAGACTGGTTGTCAGGTTTTTCGGGCCACTGACTGTCTAACGACTGTCAAAGATCTACAAATGACAGCCGGGACCAACGGCTTAACGTGCTTTCCGAGGCACGGAGGAAACTCGGTATGTAATGGGCGGTCACCCATCCACAGACCAACCTAGGCAAGCATGTCATAACCTAAAGATCGACCCCGAGCAGCTGTTATTATTTAGCCACTAGCTCCTCCAGAGCATTTTATAGGCAAAAAAAATATATTTATTTTATAAAGTATATTTATCTATTAAAAATGGTAAACTGACTGACTGACTGACTGGGTAATATATCAACACACAGCCCAAACCGCTGGTCCTCGTGACATGAAACTTGAGGGGTGTGTTCTTTGTGAAGAGTAAGTATCCACTACGAACGGATTTTTGGGAATTCCACCATTGTAAAATAGGGGATGGAATTTTATATGAAAGTCCGTCTGTTTTTAAGTTAGGATCTTCAAATTTTGTGTTTAGGCTGACGATTGAAAATTAATTTACACGTGTCTCAGCGTTTTTGATAATTCTACCCCCGAAGGGTTAAAAAGGGGTATGAAGGTAAGTAATTGGATATTTTTCGACATCCACGCAGGCGAAGCTGCGGGTAAAAGCTAGTTTACCTATAAAATAGGAATGCCATCATCTTTTCTCGTTACGGCATGAACTTATATTTTTTCCACAGCATGAGCACAACGTTGCCTCGCCGGTTTAGTGGTTGAAAGCGCGACTGCTGAGCATGAGATCCAGGGTCTGATCTCCTGGTTAGACGAAGTGTTTTTCCATCAGGACTTTCTCAGTAGCAGCCACTGAGTCTGAATTTGCGCCCGGTTGATGGCAATATGCTCATAATCAGCCTATAATGTTCCTACTGCTGGGACACTGGCCTCCTCTCTAGAGAGGGAATGGGGTATAATCCACCACGCGGATTTATGGTTCTAAGACATGTCAGTTTCCTCACGATGTTTTCCTTCACCGTTCTGAGAGCAGTGGTGATGAAATAAATTTCACAAAGTAATGCGCCTGCCTGTGTTCGAACCCACGACTCACTGTGCGTAAGTCGGGGCCGCCATCACTGGACCACCGCTGCTCTAATTAAATAGGACTTAAACATCACTGACAAAATACGGTTTTACTATTAGATACACCTCTGTCTAACTCTTCGGGGATTAAGAGCGTGATGTTGTGTATGCAGAGCAATACTCGTCCATCTCCGTTTCCCCAAAAATAAGTTCCTCTATATTCTGCAACAAAGAAATCTAAAAACACAATTCATTCACGGTTTAGGCGAACCCCAGTCGAATATTTTCTCAAAGAAACTTGGCACGCGTACGGATTGAAAATCGGTAAAATGCAGGTAGTTTTTGTGCGCCATTTTAATGGTTCCCCAGCGGTCGTGTAAAGCCGGGGGCTAAGCCAAGCTTGTTACACACTTTTTTTTGTTTTGTCTGTCGGTTTGTGAGATTTTTCACTGGTTTTAATGGTCTGAGTTCCTGTTATTTGGGTAGTGTGGTCATCGATTTGTTCTATCTTTGTAAAAAAAAAGGGGAAACAGCTTGTCGGTTAAGAAAGACAACGTGGAAACTCTAGGACTTCTTTACTGAGAAATTCGTGATGGAAAAACCCAAAAACACTTTGCCCGACCCCGGAATCGAACTCAGGACCTCATGCTCGACAGTCACGATCACTACACCAACGAGGCACTAACACTAATTACAGCGAAAAAGAGCAAAACCATAAAGTACCCACAGTTGTACATTTAGGTGACCTCAATTTAATGGCAAGCGTTTTCACTTCCAAGACGTTTAGAAAGCATTTAGATTATTACAAGCACAGTCAGTTTACATACTAGAACCCTCTCCAATCATCATCATAGCCTTTTCCCAACTATGTTGGGGTCGGCTTCCAGTCTAACCGGATGCAGCTGAATACCAGTATTTTACATGGAGCGACTGCCTATCTGACCTCCACAACCCAGTTAGTACTGGGTAATACGATACCCCTTGTTAAGACTGGTTGTCACACTTTTTGGGCCACTGACTACCGAACAACTGTCAAAGATCGACAAATGACACCCGGGACCGACGGATTAACGTGCTTTCCGAAGCACGGAGGAATCTCGGTATGTAATGGGTGGTCATGGTCATCCATCCACAGATCAACTTAGGCAAGCGCGGCTTAACCTTAAGATCGACCCGAGCGGCAGTTATTATTTAGGGACGAGCTCCCTGTAAATCAAGAGTTCTATTTTAGAAGTTGTGTTATTCAAAGGTGCACTAGGGGAATAGGTCAACAGAAGTCCTAGCACGAGTGCTTAGTTCAGGTATAAGTTTTATACCCCTGGGTGGAGACCTTACTCTCAAGGCATCCACAAGATAGGACCAGTTAAGCAGAAGCAGGTTCCAGGGCTGCGGAACTGTTCGAAAGAGATACCGTGGCCCTGGAACACAAAGGACAAAGAAGGAACATGGATGGGTTTTAGTCAGTAGAAGTCTGACACTCTCTTCCGCTCCGATGATTTGCCATCCGAAAAAAAAAGCATCATAGGTTGACCAGCAAGATGCCATGCCTAAAAAAAACCTAGTACGAGTGCGCGGCGTAAACGTAACGTAAATACTCGTATGTCAATTTTTTAATCGAAAACACAATTATCTTACAGCATTTTATTTTGTACATTATACGAGTATACATACTACAAATAGAACTAAAGTAATGATAAAAATAAGACTGAAAGTATGTAAATATAAACATATAAACAAATTAAATTGTTTGCAACAAGCACAAGTCAGTATCATCCATAGCATAAGAATATGTTTTTAAAATTATGAAAATAATATAAATATTTGAAACACAAGCTTCCTCTGAGCTCGTGGCTAAATAATAACAGCCGCTCGGATCGATCTTTAGGTTAAGCCGTGCTTTCCTAGGTTGGTCTGTGGATGGGTGACCACCCATTACATACCGAGTTTCCTCCGTGCCTCGGAAAGCACGTTAAGCCGTTGGTCCCGGGTGTCATTTGTAGATCTTTGACACTCGTTAGGTAGTCAGTGACCCAAAAAGTCTGACAACCAGTCTTACCAAGGGGTATCGTATAACCCAGTACTAATTGGGTTGTGGAGGTCAGATAGGCAGTCGCTCCATGTAAAATACTGGTATTCAGCTGCATCCGGTTAGACTGGAAGCCGACCCCAATATAGTTGGGAAAAGGCTAGGCAGATGATGAAACACAAGCTTCCTCTGCCAGCTAAAAAAAAGAATCACGAAAATCGGACCAGTGATCTCAGAGAAATCACTGTACGTACATATAAGAAAAAAAAAGTATGCTGGTGGAATATAACCTCCTCCTTTTTTAAAAGTCGGTTAACAAAAATGGTGACACACAGAGGAAGTGGCTGTTTCTAAATACGCAAACTAAACCTACATAACAGACGTAACAGCTTAGAACCTGATGAATGCGGATCACTAATGTATATAGGAATAGGAACCGCTCACTAATGAGTCCGCGTCGAATGCATCGACTATGCTGTCTACAATAATCTCTCATGTTTCTTGTACAAGATTATGTGTTGACATATTTATACAACACACTCTAGAGGCGATAGTTTTCTTATTTTTTACGACGGGCATGATATACTTCAAAGTGTGTTAGGCTCAATCATGCAGATAAAGTGACCTCTGTGCTGCCATCGACCATGCTATGGAAGTGGCAAAGTATTGCGTCCTCATATGCAAAGTATAATACAAGTTGTAAACGGACCCTTCACGAAGCCGTCAACCAAGCATTCTGTACATCAAACTAAGTAACTCTACGCAAAAATTATTGCTGGGTATCGACAAATTCTTTTTGAGGTGAAAATTCACGGTTCACCGTAGGAGTCAATGCAACGCACTCAAAAGAATGTGCTGATGTATGCATTGTATTGTAAATAGGTGATGGAGGTTTTAAAGCAAAGTTATAACCTTAGAACTAGTATTAAAAAAAAACTTGTGAAAAAGTAGGAACTTTGATCTCCAATATCTCCGTAACTAGAAGGTTCCCAGGTATGGACTAGAACAAATAAAAAAATGATCGCAATGACGGGGAGAACAAGTGCCTTTCGGTTATGTTAAGGGTATTATTACGCCTATTATTTAAATGTTTTGGGACAATAGATGTTACATAAAAAACAGTTGAGGAGCTCGTGGCTAAATAATAACAGCCGCTCGGATCTTTTGTAGATCTTTGACAGTCGTTAGGTAGTCAGTGGCCCAAAAAGTCTGACCACGTATTACCCAGTACTAACTGGGTTGTGGAGGTCAGATAGGCAGTCGCTCCATGTAAAATACTGGTATTCAGCTGCATCCGGTTAGACTGGAAGCCGACCCCAACAAAGTTGGGAAAAGGCTAGGCAGATGATGATGAGATGTTACATAAAAACCTACCAATTCAAGCAACAAAAAAGCCCAAATATTTAATATGGCTTCAAACCAAATGTAACTGCGTGAGTCAACACAGGACCATAAAACACCGTATCATTTTCACCTAAGACAAGGCATGCTTAGGACGTTAGTCACCCTCTAAGAAAGCCGAAATGACTAAAAGACTTTGACACATATCGTTAGACTTTCGCTGCGTGTTTGTAACTGTTCACAGCTGAGTAACTAAGTATATTCTTTAAAATCACCTCCATCATCTGCCTAACCTTACCTAACTATGTTTCGGTTGACTTCCAGTCTAACCGGATGCAGCTGAATACCATTACCTACATCATAAGGAGCGACTGCCTATCTGACCTCCACAACTTAGTTAGTACCTGGGTAATACGATATTATTTTGAACATAGCATATAAGCATAAGCATAATCAGCCTATTAATGTTCCCACTGCTGGGACGCAGGCCTCCTATCTGTGAGAGGGAATGGGCTATAATCCACCACGCGGGCACAATGCGGGTTGGTAGATGTCAAATGTCTTCGAATTTTTGGTTCTAGGACATCGGTTTACTCACGATGTTTTCCTTTACCGTTTTGAGAGCAGTGGTGATGAAATAACTTACACAAAGTAATGCGCCTGGCTGGGTTCGAACCCACGACTTACTGCTCGTAAGTCGGGGTCTTCACCACTGGGCCACCGCTGCTCCTACAACATAACAACTTGAAAAACCCAAAGGCTTAGGCAGAGATGTACCTAAGAGTACTCCACATTTCGCCATTTACATTTAAATAAAGGAAGAGAGCCTGTTGCGATTAACTGGACACTAATCCAGACTCCTTGGCTGCTACTGAGAAATTCCTGATGGAAAAACTCAACAACATTTTGCCCGACCTGGGAACCGAAACCAGGACCTCATGCTCAGTAGTCGCGAGCACTAGACCAACGAGGCGGTAACTGACAAATCTTTAAAATCACTTCCATCATCTGAACTCAAAGATTATTTATCAGCGACTTAATAAATTTCAATACCTACTCGACCCAAATGTATGCGACAGCTGATAATATTTTCGCATTTACGTTATTGGACCCAAGGAGGAAGTTGTTCAGTTTGATGGTCTGCAGCATATCCTTTGATATGACTATACCCTTTCTGTTACACCCTCATCATCTTCCTGCCCTTGTCCCATGTTACTTGGGGTCGGCGCAACACGTTTTTTTCTTCCAATCTCCTCTGTCAACCGTCATGCTATCATTTACTCCTTTCAGCTTTTTTTTTTTTTTTTTTTTTTTCCTATTGGGAAATCATCAAATGACCCCCCCCCACTCTGGGCGGAGCGGAAGGGAGTGTCAGACTTGTACTGACTAAAACCCATCCATGTTCCTTCTTTGCCCTTTGTGTTCCAGGGCCACGGTATCTCTTTCGAACAGTCCCGCAGCCCTGGCAGGCATCGGCCCATGCGGACCCCTACTTGATTGCTGACATCTCTTTGAGGCGCGCGTGGAACACAAACGCGCCGTCGACACAGCCTGTCGTCATAAGACTCCTTTCACCTGCATATCATTCCTCACACAATCCATCCATCGTTTCTTTGGTCTTCCTCTCCCTCTCCATCCATCCACGTTTATATTCATCACTCTTTTAGTCACATGCGATTCGTCCCTTCGTTCTTTTTGTTACACCCTGTAGATACCAAATAACACATAGGCCGACCTAGAAATCGAACCCAGGACATCATGCTCAGCAGTCACGCTAGCAACAAATAAAGTCATCATCATCATCAACATTTCAGCCGAAAGACGTCCACTGCTGGACTTAGGCCTCCCCCAAGTGTCGCCACATTGACCGGTCCCGTGCGTCTCGCATCCAGCGGATCCCCGCAACCTTTACCAGGTCATCGGTCCACCTAGTGGGAGGCCAACAAATAAAGTAGCAGTTCGTTTTGCTCTACTGATCAGCGTAAGACCTCTAACAGCGAGAGATATTTTTGTAAACAAAAGTAATTTCTGTTTTTTTTTTCGTCAACAATTATGTGCCAATACTATAATATAGTTTAGTAGGCCATTGTAACAATTTCTACCACTCCCTAGCGGTCATAACAATGGTGGCAACTGTCCACAAATGGTGCGTGACTGTACCACGGGCGTACGGTGAATTTTACTTGTAGATTAGGCTGCGTTTACACTGACTGTGAGATCTAAACTACTCGATCAGAACTACTCGATCACCGAGTCGTTTGGGAAAGTGTTTTAACTTGGTGACATTCAAAGTCTTTACGCATGACTTAAATCTAAAAAAAAAAAATATTAATTTTTTTTTATGTTTTACCTTGTTTGTTTATCGCATTCGTTGATATTTGCTAAGAAATTTTTGGCCTTGCAGTTATGTACTTATGTTTTACCAAGGCTTGCAATTCAATATCATTCGTCAATAATAGTCGATCCTATTAGTCGTCAGTTCGATGTTATGCATTATCTTAGCCGTCAACTGATCTCAAGTCCGAAACATAAGTTATTGAGTGCTTGTAAAATAACCTCACGGCTTTTTCCCACTTGAGAACTCAAAACAATTTTTTTTTTTTTAAATACTTTGCCCCACACTAGGAATTTCTCCTGTATCGTGGGTGCATTTACAAACATTTAAACTCACATACACAAACAGCCAGACCCGGAACAACTGTCTATAGGCCATACAAATATTTATTCCGTACGGGAATCGAACCCGCGACACGCAGCGCAGCAGTCAATCGCTCAGCCACTGCGCCAACCGTGCTGTCAAACTTACTTCGCCAAGTTCATAAATTCACAGAAACTCTCATCATCTGCCTAGCCTTTTCCCAACTATATTGGGGTCGACTTCCAGTCTAACCGAATGCAGCTAAATACCAGTATTTTACATGGAACGACTGCCTATCTGACCTCCACAACCCAGTTAGAACCTGGGTAATACGATACCCCTTGAAAAGACTGGTTGTCAGACTTTCGGGCCACCGACTAACTGTAACGACTGTCAAAGATCAACAAATGACAGCCGGGACGAACGGCTTAACGTGGTTACCGAGGCATGGAGGAAACTCGGTATGTAATGAGCCCTCGGTATCCACAAACTAACCTAAGCAAGCACAGCTTAACCTGGAGATTGATACGAGCGGCTGTTATTATTTAGCCACGAGCTCCTCGATTACTGAAACTCTAACTTTGAAAAAAAAAAACAAAATGAAATTAAGCCCGATCTGGCGATCAACCACGGAAAGGATGCAGCAATCACTACCAGTCTAGCAAAGATGGCTGTCAAAAATTACAAAATTGTCAGTGTCCAAGTGAATTGAACGTAAAACTAAGATCATATGGTTCTAAATTGCGAAGCACAAAACTAAGCGACCTAAACTTACGCACAAAATGATCACGAATTCAATGTTGCTCAATGAGAACTCACCTTTACAAGACGGATTCTATTCCACTGTACATTGACCTAGCGGAGAAAGTGGCCAAGCGCAGGTACAGTCGTCCACTGCGGTGACTTTTACAGATAATTTTATTTTGTTTTTTTTTTTTTGTGCTGTGATTTGCTGGTTTTTTGTTGCGTTTCGTTATGGCATACTGTTTTAATTATTGCGTTGTTACATGATGTTGTTTTAATTTGAAATTGTTGAGCCATTCTTTGTTAATGTTGATGAATGATGACATAGTTTTGTACTTTATTGTTATAAAATTGGAGGTAATATCCAAGCTGATAGTGTCTAGGGATGCAGAATGAGACATTACATAACATCACGTAAGCATTTACCTAAAGGATAGGCAGAAGTGTACCAAAGATCACCCACATTTTACCAGTTAGGTGTAAGTCCCATTTAATAGGGCACGTGCCTATTGCCATCCAAATTCCGGGCTACTACTGAGAAATTCCTAAAGGAAAAACCCAATAATACTTTGCACGACCTGGGAATCAAACCCAGGATCTCACATTTATTAGTAGCGCTTGCGACAACTGCTCGTTCGATATATGTAGGTAAGCGATTAAAAAGTATGTTATGTATGGAGGTTATATATACGAATGCTTGCGATCAGCTGTTTGACTGGCCGCTTATGTAATGTTGGTAATGAAGCTGGCTTGATGTAGTTCGTTTATATAATGATTGTTGATCTTCTTTTTGTTTAAAGTTCATCTTATAATGTTGATTTAGTACACTTAGAGAGAAACTTCACGGAGGAGCTCGTGGCTAAATAATAACTGCCGCTCGGGTCGATCTTTAGGTTGAGCCGTGCTTGCCTACGTTGGTCTGTGCATGGGTGACCGCCCATAACATACCGAGTTTCCTCCGTGCCTCGGAAAGCACGTTAAGCCGTTGGTCCCGGGTGTCATTTGTAGATCTTTGACAGTCGTTAGGTAGTCAGTGACCAAAAAAGTCTGACAACCAGTCTTACCAAGACGTATCGTATTACCCAGTACTAACTGGGTTGTGGAGGTCAGATAGGCAATCGCTCCATGTAAAATACTGGTATTCAACTGCATCCGGTAAGACTGGAAGCCGATTTTAACATTTATTTAGTTGGGGAAGGTAAGTTTGATGATGTTAAGTACCTAGAAATGATATAACATAATTATGATGATGTATTTTTATTTAATCAGTATTTGTTTGTTCATTCATTTTAAAACAATGCCGTCATCATTTTTATAATATCTTAATTCTATTATGCGTTTTAGTATTTGTATAACAATACCTACACAATACTGAATATTATATCATCATAATAGTCCCATAAACGTTATTGTTAAAATTATAACAATGTGTTTATTTACTTCACAAGCAATTAATAAGATTTGTAACAGATGAATTGTATTCAGATCCCTGGAAATAGGAGTATAATAATTTATGTCAAAATCATATCAACTATTAATAGAATGACAATACTTATTTACTAAAACAAGAATAACTAATTAAAATTATGTAAATGCAAAAGTTGAAAAGGTTATTTGAAATCCAAAACTGCATTTGAATTACAATTGCTCGCAACACTACATAGTATAAAACAAAGTTCCCGCTGTCTGTCTGTCCCTATGTATGCTTAGATCTTTAAAACTACGCAACGGATTTTGATGCGGTTTTTTTTAATAGATAGAGTGATTCAAGAGTTAGGTTTTCATATATATATATATATAAGGTCTATCTTTTCATGCACGAAATATTTTAAGAGTAACTTCTATAAGTCGTTAAGTCGCCATAGCAACGAAACTAAAAATTATCTGAGTGTTTTTTTTTTACAAAATTATTATAATTCTAAATTTTTTTTTAAACTTTTTGCATAAAACCTTTACTCCCATATTCTAACAATGACAGCAGGTAAATACTACGTAGTAAACTAGCGTAATGGATGCTTAACAATAAGGAGCCAGTATTTATTTTGTGGGTCAAGTAATTTTAAATTATTTATTTTTTATAAAATAATATACTCAGATAAAAAAAAACCCTTGAAATGGCTTTGTTATAGCCGTTAGATGATTCCCTGTATGAATAGTTAGACCGTATGTTGCTCCCGTGCGAAGCCGGGGCGGGTCGCTAGTTTATTATATTTAAAACTGGCTGTTGCCCGCGACTTTATACACGTGAATATGTTGATGTAAACGTGAGAGAAAAAGAAGATAGCCTATGTCCTTCCTCAGGATGTAATCTATTTCCTCGCTAAATTTCATTACGATCCAATTAGCCGTTCAGTCGTGAAAAGGTAACACACAAACGGAGTTATTTTCGCATTTAAAATTTTAGTATGGATTTTGAGTAGGTCTTATATAAACTTAAACTGTCACTTACGGGATATCTTCCGTGATTGTTCATTATTTTGAGCTCCCTATATTTCGACGCTGTTGCAAGCGCCATGATCGCGGGTTGTAAACCGTGAAAGCTTAAAACAGGTCTTATATAATCTGAATAATTACCTACGATTGTTTAGAAGTAGCATCCGCCGGCGGCTTCGCCCGTGTTTTTTTTTTTAAAGTTATTTATACTATGGCTAGCAATTGAAGTTTACAATATCTTATCGCAGTCGGATAAACGATATGGCAGCGCATAAAGAACAATCAAACATTAATTTTCATATACAGAGTGGCAATTAATGGACTAGCGATACTCCAGGTACTTATATAAGCAAGAAGAAAGAAAGAAAGAAAAAATATTTATTTGTCGCAGGGACATGACATGCATCATTCAAAATTACAAAAAATAAACAATAAACTATAAATTCAACAGGACGGAACAAAAAAAGAAGAAAGTTAACAGCTTGCACGTCGTGACTGCGACAAGCAGGTTACCACTCAGCATGATGCTGTGCTATGGGGGGCCCACAACACAGCAACACAGAAGCCAAGACAGCATAAACATGTTTTACATCAATATGGGAATAAAATAAACAGTACCTGGGTTATATAACAACTATTCTATTATACAGTTGATTTGCAAAGAATTTGTTAACAAAAAAATGTTGATATGCATAATTTTTTTTAATATTTTTCTGGAGTTTAATTACTTTTTCTCAAAGTTACGATAATTAACCCATTATTTCATAATGTAAACGAGAGACATCTTTGTGTTCTTTATCTCAATAAGACCAAAACTTTGAGAGAAATGAGTTTTTTTTGTATGAAAAAAAAAAACAAAATGGCTGCCAAATAGCAGGGAAATGGATTAGACCTAAGTGTGTAGTGTATTTGTGTATTAAATTTTTTGTTTTATAAGAACCTAGAATATCGCTAGTCGGTGACTGTACACATTGTATAAGGAGATTAAGCTTTCAGTTTTGGTGGTACAGTGGTAAAGACCCCGATGTTCCAGTCGTTGGTGGGTTTGAACGCCTACCGGTCACTTTGTGTGATTTATTGCATCACCACTGCTCTCAAAACGGTGAAGGAAAACATTGTGATGAAACCGGAATATCCTAGAACCAAAAGTTCGAAGATGTGTGACATCTACCAACGCGCACGGGGCCGCGTGATCATTCCCTCTCATAGAGAGGAGGCCTGTGTCCCAGCTGTGGGAACTTTATAGGCTGATTATGCTTGCAGCTTTCGTTTTGTTTAAAAAACTTGTTTATACGTCAATTCCGAATATGTATCGTTGAGAACAAAAGTTTTAAAGTTCTGGAAAAAACACTCTTTAAAGTTTTTTAGTTTATTTTTGATTTAATCTCACTTGGATGTTTTTTTCACTTTAATTGGATAAGTGCATACTTAGTTTTGTGAGAAACTTAACAAAAATTGACAGTTATTTTTAATGCAAAAATATCTTCGGTCATATTTTTGTTTAACAACCTGCAAAGACCTTGAACTGATCATTCTAGATGTTTTAATAAGATTATATCGTCATAATATTTAAATATTTAAGCCATGTCATGTTTAACACCCTAACTAATAACTAACATCTTAACGAATGAACTATTTTTTATTGAAAGAATACTACAAAACGAACTTACATGTATAAATCTTCTTAAATACATTGAATACTATAAGCATTTGGAAAACAAGCTAAAAGTATGTACTTATTTATGTTTACAAAAAAACATGCTTATTTTTTTGATGTTTTCACATTAATTTGAAGCTTTATGTACTTTATACTATAATCTATACTAATATTATAAAGCTAAAAAGTTTGTTTGTTTGGTTGAACGCGCTAATCTCAGGAACTGCTGGTCCAATTTGAAAAATTATTTTAGTGTTGGATAGCCCAGTTATCGAGGAAGGTTATAGGCAATTTCACGTGGACGAAGGTCACGGGTAACAGCTAGTCTACACTAATATTATAAAGAAGAGGTAATTTTTTTTTGTAAGTTTTTATGTAGGGTGTAATCTCCGAAACCACTGATCCGATTCTAAAAATTCTTACACAAATGGGAAGTTACATTATCCCCGAGTGTCACAAGCTTCATTTAAAACGTTCCCGTGTGTTATTTTCCGTACATAACGAGAGCGTAGCCGCGAGCAAAAGTTAGTTGCGCTATAAAAAACCATAGGCTATTTTATATAAGGTTATTTTTCGATTGTCGAAGTATGCATGGTTATCATTCAATTGTTTAGTGAATTACAAGTATGATATAACCTATGATCATCATCATTAGCCTAGCCTTTTCCCAACTATATTGATGTCAGCTTCCGTCGAGCGGGAGCCACTGAATACCAGTATTTTATATAGAGCTGCTGCCTATCAGACCTCCACAACGATGAATAATACGATATCCCTTGGTAAGACTAGGTCAGACTTTCGGACCACTACCTGTATCAAAGCTCTAGAAATGGCAGCCGGGACCATCAGCTTAACGTCCTTTCCTAGGCAGGGAGACTTATGACATTTAAAAAAAATCTTTTTAATAGTTTAAAAAAAAGTGGTAACACTTTTGTTCCCGATGTTACTTGGCCTACTTAGAAAGAACTTGAGTTAACTTAACCGACTGAACTATTTAAATCTAAGCACGATGCACCGCGCTATGTGGACTTAGTTTTAACTTAAAACTTAGAATTGCTTGTGTCTTGTGTACTTAAGAACTGTTTTCTAGAACTTTGTAGACGTAAAAGGAGGCAACTGAGGAGGAAATGCAGAGGAAAATCAGCCTTATTTAACAAATAATACATATCTAGTAAGGCTCTTACTTCAAATGTGCCCGTTTTACTGATGTCTGCAGAACTATTGTCTAGAAAAGATGAATATAAGGTAAAAAAAAACTGAAAATTGTCCCTGTACTGGTAATTTTAAGAGATTTTTAATTAAGAAATTCCTACATGAATGTCACAAAATCATCATACAATGACAAGTATTATCAACTTTATTAATATTCATACAATAAAGTACAATAGCTCCAAATTAAGAACTAATTACATTAAATATTTTAAATTAAGTTATTTAAAGTTATATTAACTAAGAGCTCGTGGCTAAATAATAACAGACGCTCGGGTCGATCTTAAAGTTATGCCGCGTTTGCCTAGGTTGGTCCGTGGATGTGTGACCGTCCATTACATACCGAGTTTCCTCCGTGCCTCAGAAAGCACGTTAAGCCTTTGGTCCCGGCTGTCATTTGTAGATCATTGACAGTCGTTACAGGTAGTCAGTGGCCCGAAAGTCTGACAACCAGTCTTATCAAGGGGTATCGTATTACCCAGTACTAACTGAAGGTCCTTTAGGCAGTCGCTCCATGTAAAATATTGGTATTCAGCTGCATCCGGTTAGACGAGTTCGGTGATGGCTGCGATGACGTTTACGTTACGTTTGAGTTACGTTATCATACTTTACTGACTTGCTGACTCAGAGACTCAACGAGCTTTCTCCGCATATCATCGAAACTAACCGCTTGGCCACGAACTGCACGCTCAAGCTACACGCGAGTCGCGACGTTGAATACGGACAGAATAACATTACTATCGGAAGTCCGTGTCTTTTTTGTTTTTTTTTCATTGAATTTTCTGCCATCAACTTGTGTGGTATTTTAAATTCTTGTTATATGTTCATTTTACATTTCAATTAGAACTTGTTCAAGACATCATATTAAGTATAGAAGAAAAAAACCGGACAAGCGCGTGTCGTACTCACACGCACACAGGGTTCCGCAGCACCAAACAATTTAATAAAAATAATTTGAAGGCTCATTCATATGTTGTATTGTATTACATTCAACAGAAAACTAAATTTGTTTTTTATAATACTATAAAAAACAAATTTGCAACTGTTTGATGAAAAAGTCCCATATTTCGTTAAAAGTTTTTTTTGACGATCTACAGTCCTACATTTTTTTTTCAGAATTTTCCTCTTCTTACTTTAGAAATTAGAGGGAGGGGAGACACATTTTACCAGTTTGGAAGTGTCTATGTTTCAAACTATTGACTTTGAGAAAAAATGGGTTTAGGAACTTCTATGTCATTTTTAAAGACCTATCTATAGACACCTAGGTGAAAATTTAGCCATTCGGCTACGGATCCCTAAAAATACTAACTCATACACTACTCATACAAAGTTAATAAAATTCAAATGAGACCACCGCGCACTGATGGTTAAAAATTATGAAAGAAATTGTCTAAACTCTGATCAATTTCTCTTCCTTCAAGACTGTAGGCCCTAGAGCTACAAGTCACTGCGACGCGGCTAGTGATGCAATGATATTCACGCGAAGTAAACAATTGACACACGCGCATGTTGCGTCGACTGAGGTCGTGAACGGGACCTAAAAATTTTTTTCCTGTATGTAACATACTTTAAATTATTATTTGTAAAGATGACTGGTGGGTTCTCAGAAATTATTTCATCAGTTTCGGTGATTGCCTTACGTCATAGGCTTATCAAATTGCTCATAATGTCGGTAACGGTATATTTTATTGAAGACTAGCTGACCCGCGCAACTTCGCCTGCGTTTGGATTTTTCATAAATGCTCCGCCCCTCTTGGTCGTAGCGTGATGTTATATAGCCTATAGTCTTTCTCGATAAATGGGCTATCAAACACTAAAAGAATTTTTCAATTCGGACCAGTAGTTTCTGAGATTAGCGCGTTCAACCACACAAACAAACTCTTCAGCTTTGTAATATAAATAGTATGGATTTTACTTTATTTACTTGAAAGATGAATATAAATGTTGATGGATGGAGTAGGAGAGGAAGATCAAAGAAAAGATGAATGGACAGCAAAGACTAGCACGTCACCCACGACTCCGTCTGCAAAAATTGTGATACCTCAACTAATATGTATGATATAAATATAATTTATAGCCAGTAGCACCCCCGAATAATATAGCTATCAACCAGTGAAAAAAAAATTTAGAATTGGATCATTAGTTCCGGATACTACACCCAACATACAAACTTACGAACACATTTTACCTGTTAATAATATTAGGTCTTTACCTATGAAATTGGAGATTAGTATGAAATTTTTTGTATTTTTTTTTATTTATCTAGCTTTTTTATCTTTCCGATTTGACGCAAGTGCTTCAAAGTCGTTTTGACTCTAACTCCAAGGCCCGCAGCAAGCTCAGCCGTAGATTGAGTTGGATCCGTTTCCACTACCGCCTTTAATTCGTCGTTGTCGACAATGGTTACCGGCCGACCGCGAGGCTCATTTTTCAACTCAAAATTTCCAGATTTAAAACGATTGAACTAATAATGGACCGTGTTTATGCAAGCAGTGTTAGGCCCGTACACGTCGTTAATGTTTAGTGTTGTTTGCGCAGCGGAATGTCCACGTAGGAACTCATATTCGAAAATTGTACGAAGTTTCAGTTTATCCATGGCGCCAAAAACTACCACAATTTCACAAAAACAAAAAACTATCTAAAAACAAATGACTGAATTTGAAATTAAAAGAACACGGCTTTCGAATAAAATTTATTTGAATTTCGAATTACGCGCCAATCCACAGATAATTAAATCTGAAAATGCTGGTTATTAAATCTCCAATTACATAGGTGAAGACCTATTATTAGTGTAGAAAAAGGAGTAACATAGCATGACGGTTGACAGAAGAGAATGGAAGAAAAGACCGCGTTGCGCCGACCCCAAGAAACATGGAGGAAAGGACAGTCATCATCTGATGATGATGTGGCTTCTGTGCGTTATAGTTAGTTTAGTTAGCCAGTGCTTGTGAATTGGGCTCACATCATCACCCAGACCCCGATTTCACCCACAGCTAGTCATAGGCCTCTCTTTACTTGTGACAAGCTCCACGCTCTTATGCCAGCCTCATCCAGGATATTCGCACAATTCATATAATGTAAAGCATTAGTCAAGATTAGGAAATGTAATCTTGATCAAACCGAGATCTTACGCCTTGTTTCAATATTCCACCTGGAAGAAAATCTCGTTCTTGATATCTCGTCGGAAACCTCGACCGTACTGGTCGACATTACAACACGACTCGAGTCGAGGGTTGTCCTCGACTTAGAACGCGAGCAGTCGAGTTGCATTCACTAGTTGAGGCTAGAGTTGTATGTAATAGATAACTCATCATCTGCCTAGCCTTATCCCAACTATGTTAAGGTCGGCTTCTAGTCTAACCGGATGCATCTAAATACCAGTATTTTACATGGAGCGACTGCCTGTCTGACCTCCACAACCCAGTTAGTACTAGGTAATACGATACCCCTTGATAAGACTGGTTGTCAGACTTTTTGGGCCACTGACCACATGTAACGACTGTCAAAGATCTACAAATGACAGCCGGGACCACGAGGCACGGAGGAAACTCGGTCTGTAATGGGTGGTCACCCATCCACAGACCAACCTAGGCAAGCACGGTTTAACCTAAAGATCGATCTAAGTGGATTAATATTTATGTTATAGATAACTATTGAGTAATATTTATTTAATTTATTGTTGACGGTTCAGTTCAAAATCGGACGCTAAAAAAACTTATCCATGAGCTTGCCACAGCTAAATTAGTGCGTAAACCTGATTCACAATTTCACTACAAGTTTCTGACGCAAACAGAGTCTAATGTTACAAAAAAGACGGTAAACGACCAAATAAATAACATAACATCACGCCTGTAATCCCCGAAGGGTTAGCCAGAGGTATACGTAATTGCTATGGATGTGCAATTACGTATACCTCTGGCTTTTATATTTCGGGGTATTCCTCAAACCGCAACCAACTAAACGCAACTAAATTATTCCTCGAAGCGCAACCATTAGTTGCGATCAAAAATTTAAATAAAAAATATTATATGTTTATTCCTCAAACCGCAACCATGATGAAAAATAGAGAGGGTATGATGGATTCATTAATTTTATATTATATTATTATTATAGGAGGTGTCGATTTTACCTTATAAATCCCGAATTTAATTAGAGTGTGATTATCAGTAGTCGGGCTTTTTAGTGTATCACACCAATGCTTTTTTTTTATTCTTTTTTTTTTTTTTCGCATCGGAAATCATCAAATGACCCCCCCACTCTGTATTTTCATAGTTTTTGTGAGTTCACCAATATATCCGATCATTCGGTTGTTATGGCATCATTCCAAGTTAAAAGTGGGCTATAGGAATCCCGTTATCACACTGATATCTTATCACTATTGATAAGAGGTACGTCATCATAACAACTTCAGACGTTTCCTGTGAATTAGAGTACGGTTATTTCCTATTTATTTGATTTGCGAACTGCACCTTGTCGTTGAGCATTTTATAACTTAGCTTAGCTTAGCTTAGCTTAATCAGCCTATTATTGTTCCCACTGCTGGGACACATGCCTCCTCTCTATGAGAGGGATTGGGCTATAATCCACCACGCGGGCCCAGTGCGGGTTGGTACATGTCACATGTCTTCGATTTTTGGTTCTAGGACATGCCGGTTTCCTCACGATGTTTTCCTTCACCGTTTTGAGAGCAGTGGTGATGAAATAATTTACACAAAGTAATGCGCCTGGCTGGGTTCGACCCCACGACTTACTGCTCGTAAGTCGGGGTCTCCACCACTGGGCCACCGCTGCTCTCCATTTTATAACGTTTAAATCAAATATATGTTTGGTGATTTCTCAGTAGCAGCCACGGAGTCTGAATTTGTACCCCATTGATGGCAATATGGTCGCCCCCTATTGCATGGGACTTAAACATAACCGTCGAAATATAGGGGGTACTATTAGGAACACCTCTACCTAACCCTTCGGGGATTACAAGCGTGATGTTATGTAAAATGATGGTGGAGGAACTAAAATTACCTTTAAGAAGCTGAGGGGTCCCTATGGAGTAGTGTGGTGTGATGCAGAGTAAAGAGGAGTATACAGATAAATTTGTAAAACACCAACAATCTCGCAGGAGTCTCTAATTTAACTCTCCATACATATGTCCGAACAGCTGATCGAGTTTTGTATGAAAAGTCAATTTTTTTTGCCTGTTTACGAAAAAGTCGTAGAACAAATGTTGTTGTTTATGATGTTAGTAATCTACTCCTGCGAGGTTGTTGGTGTTCAGTCAAAATTCAAAAAAAATCAGTCGACTTGATAACCACCTTTTTTTTGGAAGTCGGTTAATAAAAAAGAGGTAGCGAAAACAGATGAAGAAAGATAAATATGGCACGGTATGAAGAGAACCTAAAGATGAGGGCTAATAGGGATGTATAGAAGGAAACGACGCAATGCGCTGACCTCAATGTCAGGATAAATTACACAAGGTATTTTAAAGAAATCAAAAATATACATATATCTCCCGAAATCTTGATATGAATGTTGACGTTAAAAAGATTATGTATTCGAAATTCATATGATCCACATAGCTGTATGTCTGCTTACCTCATAAGGAAAGCAAAAGCGCAATGTAATGTTAATGTAAAACAGTATTGAGGAGTGTACAGAGGGCACAGAAGAGTTAATAAATGGAGTGCTAACACAATTTTAAGAACTCCATTGAGTCTTTAAAACATTTAAACATTACATCACATTGAAATATTTAAATTTAAATTCAGTTTTTGTATTTGACATATTTTTTACCTACACTCAACAGAAAATATAAGAAAACAACTAAACACAGCTTTGAGAACAAAGGCATTGCTTATTTGGTAAGAAAAAAATTATAAAAATATAAACAATAGAAAGTGAGAATAGGAAGAAAATAATACTAAATGTAGCAAGCCGTCAACTTTCTGGAGTAAGCAAGGCTTTTAAACTGAAAAGTACAAGCATTCACCTGTTAACGTTATGTACAAAAATACAACGATTTTTGACACCAAAATCAGATCATTACCCTCGTTTTAGCGTAAGACTTTACGTTTTAGCATATTTTGCAAACTATAACGCCGAGACGAAGGCGACATACACACAATTCCGCTTATCATTCTTGCACACTCCATTGACTCTTCACTCCGTGTCCGTGCGTGACTAGGATGTCACTTTCTACAGCATTAATATTGATTTCAAACGGCTATGTTAGTTGGCGAAGTGTACGAGTATATTCTCTGTAATATTTAACCTTGTATAGACTGAATTGTAAAGGGTTTTAAAACCTAGGGCCTTACGCAAAGGGACTTTTTAACAACGACAACTAGATAACTATACATCATGGTATAATAATATCAAAGACATTAAATTATACTATACAATAATTTTAATCTCTTTGAATAATATACTTCGCCTGGTATTCTCTTCTGTGACAGCTGGGTCACATGATTGGCCCAAGAATACGTCATCAGTTGCGATGCTGTCGATGTGTTGCCACGGTGTGTGATTGAATTACCCGAGCAAAATGCATTTTTTAACTTAACAAAGCAATTATGAACTAATAATTCAATATTTAAATTAATTTAATACTAAATAGATGAATGACACGAGTTACTAAATAGTTAAGCTAGTTAGTCATTTATTTTATTTTCATTCACTAAATGAGAGTCCCTAAATTTACTGAAATGGACAATCAATGGTAAAACTTATCATGACGTAGTCTTGGGCCATCGTGGGAAGAGAATACCAGGCGAAGTATATTATTATACTATCCTATACATGTTTTAACATAAGCAAAGACATTCAAATATTTCCGAGCGATAGACGGGACAAGACCAAAAAGGTCGTAATCCAAAAATTGTTACTACTTAGTAAAAAGTCGGTCTGTCTTCTGTCATACGCCCGCTTGTCAGGTAGGATTCGCGTGTCGAACTATGGTGTCGAAATCGAAAATATTCAGGATGAAAATCAAAGAGATTTAAAATACTTATAGAGCGGACATTAGGAATATTTTCACACAAAACTTTTGATCCCGAACATTTTCGATTATGACACATGAATGCTACCTGACAAGCGGGCGTATGACACTAGACAGAACGATTTGTTACTAAGTAGTAAAAAGTTTTGGATTACAATTTTCTTCGTCTTGTCCCGTCTATCGCTCATAAATAATTGAATGTCTTTGATGAAAACTATTGTACAAGTGAGAATATTAATAATGTTCGCTACATTTGTGTTTTAAATAAATTTAAACATAAGCTGCGTCTGGGGTCGAAACTCTGGGGTCGTGGGGTCCGAGTGCTCATAGCTATTTTAAGCAAATTTCGAAACGCCTAGTTGACGCTTCCCGTAACCCAAGGGCTGGCTTTTACTTTAGCCAGAGGCTAAGTGTTGCCATACAACGTGGCAACGCCGCCAGTCCCTTGGGCACTTTACCAGCTGACAGCGTTGAGGAGGAGTTTTTTGATGCCCTCTTATAGTTTGTTGTTAGTTTATTTATTTTAGGTTATTTAATAGTTTTTAATTAATAATTTATTTAGTTAGTTTACTCTTCTTAAAAAACTAATTTTGCTGTTGAATGTAATACAGTACAACATAATATGAATGAGCTTCCATAAATCAAACGTCAATGGTGTCGTTTGCTGTAGAAAATATGAAATATTAACTTACGGCAGCGGCTAACCCGCGTGATTTTCGATAATTGTTCCACGGGATCATTTTACCGGGATAAAAAGTATCCTATGTGTTTATCCAGGTTATAAAGAATCTGTGTGCAAAATTTCATCCAAATCCGTTCAGTCATTTTTGCGTGAAAGAGTAACAAACATCCATCCATCAATCGATCCTCACCAACTTTAGCATTACTAATACTATTAGGATGAGTATGACTAGTAGGACTAGCGACACGCACATTGCTTCCCATGACGGCACTTATGGGGTCTAAAACTATCCTAGCTTTGAAATCGGTTGGATGGTTTCGTAGATTAGCGCATACGACATAGTGACACGTGATTTTTATATATTAAAGAAGACTATGAAAGCGATTCTCGTCAAAAGTTACGTCATCCTATTTTCTTCCATTCTATATGTTGGGACTGAGAAACTTAAAGATGTAGACACACTGATATAACTCTTGATAGTTCTTCAAGAGGTTCTTCTTGGGGAGCTCGTGGCTAGATAATAACCGCCGCTCGGGTTCAATCTACAGGTTAAGACGCGCTTGCCTAGGTTGATCTGTGGATGAGTAACTACCCATTACAGACCGAGTTTCCTCTGTGCCTCAGAAAGCCCGCTAAGCCGTTGGTCCTGGCTGTCATTTGTAGATCTTTGACAGTCATAACAGGTAGGCAGTGGCTCGAAAGTCTGACAACCAGTCTTAGCAAGGGGTATCGTATTACCCAGTACTAACTGTGTTGTGGAGGTCAGATAGGCAGTCGCTCCATGTAAAATTCTGTTATTCAGCTGCATCCAGTTAGACTGGAAGCCGACCCCAACATAGTTGAGAAAAGGCTTCGCAGATGAGTTCTTCAAGCTTGAATAAAAAGTTTTATTCTTAATAGGTACTTGTCATTTCCTCAAAAAGGTCAGGTGCGTTACGTGGTAGTGTTTATGTCGAGGTCGAAAAGAATTATGTAAGGATCGTAATACGTGTTATGTACAGTCTATGTACGCTAATATAATATAGATTAGATTACATACAGAAACTCACGCCTTCCTCTAATGTGAGTAGGCAGAAATCAAAGAACACCACCAGCTACGATACCTAAATACTCCTTTCGCCTCGTCCACGTTCATACATCTGGTCATAAAAACACACCATCATCTGCCTAGCCTTTTCCCAACTATGTTAGGGTCGACTTCCAGTCTAACCGGATGCGTCAGATTACCCATATTTTACATGGAGCGACTGCCTATCTGACCTTCACAACCCAGTTAATACTAGGTAATAAAGATACCTCTTGGTAAGACTGGTTGTCAGACTTTTTGAGCCACAGAGTACCTGTAACGACTGTCAAAGATCTACAAATGACAGCCGGGATCAACGGCTTAACGTGCTTTTCGAGGCACGGAGGAAACTCGGCATGTAATGGGTGGTCACCCAACCACAGACCAACCTAGGTAAGCACGGCTTAACCTGAAGATTGATCCGAGCGGCTGTTATTATTGACTGAGCTGTAAGAATTTCCCGGATATCAAACTATGGCCCTCAAAAAAGGCAGGCCTTAAAAACGTTATCAAGGCTGCATAGCCTTAATTTAAATTCAATAGTGCAAAATATTATATTGGCTTTGACCTTAAAATACCTAAAAACATTTATATTGAATCTTTATCAATTTGATTCGTTGCCCATGCAAATTAATGGGTGTTTAAGTTTATGGGTCCCTGTCAATTATTTAAATAATATCTAATAGTAATTTATCAATTTAATTTTACCATATTTTATGGCTTTATTAATATTATTAAACAAGTTGAGAGTCAAAAGGAAACGATTATGCACTAAGGTGACTTTTTTTAATATCTTCACTAATTTATTTTCAATCTCAAATTCAATACATTTATTTAAATTTAACCGTTAACAGAAACTTCTGAATTGTCATAAGTAGAATTTCGTCAAGAAAAAGTTGAAGCTACCAGTAGCGAAGGGACAATTTTTGTAAAAGGTAAGCCGGAGTACGTATCTTTAATGTGATTATACTATTTGTTTATTGAGGAGCTCGTGGCTAAATAATAACAGCCGCTCGGGTCGATCTTTAGGTTAAGCCGTGCTTGCCTAGGTTGGTCTGTGGATGGGTGACCACCCATCACATACTAAATTTCCTCCGTGCCTCGGAAAGCACGTTAAGCCGTTGGTCCCGGGTGTCATTTGTAGATCTTTGAAAGTCGTTAGGTAGTCAGTGGCCCAAAAAGTCTGACAACCAGTCTTACCAAGAAGTCTTATCGTATTACCCAGTACAACTGGGTTGTGGAGGTCAGATAGGCAGTCGCTCCATGTAAAATACTGGTATTCAGCTGCATCCGGCTAGATTGGAAGCAGACCTCAATATAGTTGGGAAAAGGCTAGGCAGATGATGATATTATTTGTTTATTAAATTCTGACTGTGCCATTTTCCAAAAGGAAGCGAGTAGGAATAGAGTTGTATGTAACCTTCGCCAGTGGAAGCTACAGTCCCACTCACCCAGTAGCCCATTCAAAAGCATAAATCTCTATGGAGAAGAACAAGAAACTCCGTGGACACTCTTTTAAATATTACAAAATTTGGTTACATCACCATTATTCTGCCTGAGAATGTTGAGGTGGATGTGTGGTGTGACAAGAATGGACAAAATACATTAGAGGAAGTTTGAAAGTTGCGCCAGTTACAGAGAAACAAAGTTGAAAGGGAATCGACTGTCTTGATGAGGAGGGACGAATGGCATGTGACTAAAAGAGTGATGAATATAAATATTGATGGACGGAGTGGGAGAGGAAGACCAAGGAAACGATGGTTGGATTGTGTGAGGAATGATATGAAGGAAAAAGGAGTAAATCATAGCGTGACGGTTGACAGAGGAGAATGGAAGAAAAAGACGTGTTGCGCCGACGCCAAGTAACATGGGATGGTGGGAAGATGATGACAATTGTCCTGCCTTTATCCCAATTTATTAGTGGCCAGTCTCGTGGGAACATTACCAGTTGACAGCGTTGAGGAGGACATTTTTTGACGCCATTTTTCTGTTTATCTTCAGGTTATTTTAATTTATAATTGGATATAATATTGCTATTATGAATTTTGAATAAATACATCGCTATCCATTTTCAATGTAAATTTCAGACTCGTTATGGCTGATTTTATGGCACTTTGTCCTTTGTCTGGACTCTCGTTGTTTAAAATCACACGCAAGCTTGTTGATCAAATGCTCGGTAATGACCGAGCATTTCAGAGAAAGCTCTGAATGAAAATACTCGTTTTCCCTGAAGCTTGACCCCTCGTTCACACGCCATACATCTATGCTTTTCAGTAGAACTTGGGTTCACATGACAGTTCTATATTACATTTGTTAGCACCACTGATATAAAGGGTGTTACAAGACCCTCAACGAAGCCGAAAGGCACTTGTTTTCCCCGTCATTGCGATCATTTCAGATCTTTGTTCTAGACCATACCTGAGAACCTTCTGGTTACGGAGATATTGGGGGTCAAAGTTCCAACATTTTTACAATTTTTTTTTTTATAGATACAAGCTTTTAATGTTATAACTTTACTTTAAATATCTACATAACCCTTGTACTATTCAATTCATCCGTCAGCACAATGTTTTGAGTGCGTTACACTGAGTTCTACCGCAAACCGTGAATTTTCGGGTTAGGGGTCCACCTCTATCTAACTCGCCTGTATTTCCCCGAACATCAAGACAAAGGTCTAATAGGGCGCGATCCTATTACCATCAACCAGACAAGTAAAAACAAATCTAAACTCCAAGCGACTAAATGAAACATTCCTAAAAGAAAAACTCAATAACGCTTTGCCCGAGAGTCGAATCCAGGCTTTCACGCTCAGCAGTCGCGCTTGTAACCGCTAAACCAACGAGGCGTCATCAAAATAACACTCACGATCATTCATAATGTCGTAACTAGAGAGCACAAGTGCGTAAACCATATTATTGTTCTTCTTCGCCGTTTAATTTCGAAACCGTGATTTCGTTTTCGTAACTATATGATGTGAATGACCGATTAAAGGGAAAGTTTTATTTTCTACTACTTTATGCCCGCGGCCTCGCCCGCGTGGAGTTCGATAATTGTCCTACGGGATTACGACCGGGATAAAAAAGTGTATAATTAAAAAACACGCCTGTAATCCCTGAAAGAGTTAGGCAGAGGTGTAGCTAATAGTACACCCACATTTCGCTAGTTATGTTTAAGTCCCATGCAATAGGGGGCGAGCCTATTGCCAACAGCTGGGCAGAAATTCAGACTATCTTATGTGTTAATCCAGGTTATAAAGGAGTTATTGCGTAAAAGAGTAACAAACAAACATCCATCCATCAATACATCCATCCAGCCTCACAAACTTTCGTATTAGTAGTAAGACACTAATACTATAAAGAAGTTGGTAGAGGTCGGATGTAGGGGGTTATCTTCGAAACTCCTAACCTGATTCAGAAAATTATTTCACTAATTGTAAGCTACATTATCCCCGAGTGTCATCAAGCAACGGCTGAACGGATTTGGATGAAATTGGAACAGAGATAGATTATAGTCTGGAATAGCACATGAGCTATTTTTTGTCCTGGCAAAAACATATGTCCATGCGAACAAAGTCGCGGGCAACATAAAAAAATCCGTTGCAGACATGCTGCATGATTAATTTATTTAATAATTATGTTATTTTTAATTAATCTATATTATACAAAGACTAATAAAGAAATACTTATTGAGTTTTAAGATTTATTTCATTTCTATACACTGTCAGGTGAAAAACGGGCATTCCTATTTCAATTTTTTTTTTTTCTAAAAAAATTAAAAGTATTTTTAAAGTATTTCTTTTTCGACAGACTAAATCTTATTCCGGGAACCAAATTAATTTACATTATAAAAGATAATCCCCCACATAATTTGCAAGCTAATAAACATACTGGAAATAGTATTTTTTTTTAAGTTAATGGATATAGTATCCATTAAATTAAAATATATATATATTATTTCAAGTTAATGGATACGATATCCATTAACCTTAAAAAAAAATAAACCGGTATTTTCTTTCAGTCTAAATTTCTATCTGAATCTAAATACTGGTTGGTTTTTACTGCTGAAAGGCAGATTTAGTTTGTTCAGGAAATCTAGTTAGAACTGTAATAATTTTGCCTTAGTAAGGAAAAAAGATCTAAAAACTTATTTTTTATCGTAAATATGTTAGGTTACCTAGTTATTTCTAAAATATAAGGATAATGTTAAAATAACAATGAGATCTGTGCCAATTTTAGCCGATTCTTATTAATCATTTGTTAGTTCCTATTTGTTTTTTTTTGTAAATTTTTGTTTTAATTTTAATGTCAACATAACTTTTTGTGATCTATTTAAAATTTCGTCATTATTGATGGTATATCTGACTATTTTTACTAGGTCTCAAAAAAGGTTTCTTTTATTCTTATGTTTAACTTATAGGTATTAAAAAAAATATTTAAAACTAAAAACAAAATAAATAAAACTAAAACTAAAATACCCACCGAAATAAAACGTCAACCTCCAAGACACAACACTTCAAAAAAGGAACTCTCCCAAAAAAAAAAACGAAACTTCCGAGTCAACGGAAAAAAAAACAAAAAAAAAATCGAGTCCGCGGAAAAATAAAAAAATAATAATAACGTAATTATTTTTATCACTTCACCAAAGCACTTATATTATGTCCACTACAGTACTTCGCGACAAGTGAAAGGCGACGTCGAAGACCGAGCGGTGCCGAATCGCGACTGAGCGCGCGCGGGACACAGCATAGCTTATAATAGGTAAGATAGCTCAGCTCAGTTAAGACATCATCACGATTTTTGACTAAGAGGGGTGTGGGCTTCTGATGATGAAGAAGGTTGGTATTATGAATGAGAATTTTGACGTCTAAAATAACATAACATGTCGCAACAGAAGGGTAACGCCGAGGTGTATCTAATAGAACACCCACAGTTATGTTTACGTCCTATTTAATAAGGAGCGGGCCATTTGTCATCAACCAGTCCACGGACAATGGGCTGCTACTGAGAAATTCCTCTTGGAGAATCTACCCTAACCTATCACAATGTTGTTCTATTTGACCCAAAGGTTGACTGGTAAAGAATGCCTTGTGGTATTAAGTCCGCCTATGTACCACTATAGAACATGAAGTGCAATAACACTTTACCCGACCCGGGAATCGAACCCAGGACCTCATGCTCGGCAGTCGCGCTTGGGATCACCAGACCAACGAGATCGTCACAAGCCACTTTGAGGTCATATTTTTTTTTTAATCGAATGCAGCTTATACCTAATAGTTAGGTTAGTAGAGCAAAGATATAACATAACATCTAGCCTGTAATCCCGAAAGAGTTAGGCAGAGACATTTCGCCAGTTATGATTAAGTCCCATATAATAGGAAGCCAGCCTATTCCTATCAACCTGGCAAAATCCTGACTCCAGAGTTATACTAAGAGACTGAGATGTACCTATTATAACTACACTAGGTATGGCTGCCTCGTTGCTCTAGTGTTCTCAAGCGCAACTGCTGAGCATGAGGTCTTGGGTTCGATTTCCGGGTCGGGCGAAATGTTATTGATGTTTTAAATTACAAATTTTCTGTAGCAAACACGGGTCTGGATTTGTGCCCGGAAGATGGCAATAGGCTCGCCCCCTATTACATGGGACTTAAAACATAACTGTCGAAATGTGGGTGAAGTATTTGGTACACCTCTGCCTAACCCTTCAGGGATTACAGGCGTGATGTTATGTTATGTATAGCTGTATAGCAGCTGCCACAGAGAAAGCAGGCGTAATGTTATTGCTATGTCCGTTTACACTGAGGATGAAAAATAAATTTTACAGCCTCTACGGAGGGCACATTGGCATAGCGAAACTAGCCCATATCTTTCCCAATGCAGGGACACAGGCGTCCTAATCTTTCTTTAATATTGATTTTGACTTTAATTTTGATTTTAATTTTGATTTAATTTTAATTCTGATGCTGATTTCGATTTTAATTTAATTTGAATGATGTATTTAGAAACCATAGTTTGTGTGGTGAGTAGTTAGGTACTCATCTGATTTTAAGTTGGCACCAGTAGCGAAGGGTCAATTTTTATAAGAAAAAAGCCAGAGTACATATCTTTAATGTGAGTGTATTATTTGTCTATAGAATTCCGAGTTTGCTATTTTTCAAAGGCAAGCTGGTAGGAATCCAGGGCTGCGGGATTGTTCGAAAGACCAAATAAATAAAATCTATAACTTATGAATATATATAAATATTCATAAAAATACAAATTGTCACACACACACACACACACCGGCACCAAATTCGCAATGTTTTCCACGTTGACAATAACTCTATGATGTAATAGGGGGCCTGGAGTTCTAAAATACAGGCCTAGGCTTAGTTTAGACTCCAGATCTCCTACAAATTACAACTTTCTGCTGTAAATTATATTACCTGTCAACTATATCTCAAATAACGATTGTAATTTGTGGAGATAAATAAACGTTTTTTATTATTATTTTTTATTTATTTTTTATTATAACGAGCCCAGAGCGTTACATGTCTTCGAATTTTCAGTTCAAAGAACATACCGATTTTCCTCCACTGTTGTAAGAACAAGTGACTAACAAATACATAATTACACAAAGAAATGGGCCTGCCTTTACTGACCCGACACGTCAATAAGACCCGTTACAGCTGGGCCAGCGCTGCTCTCAATATGATTGAATATCTTTAATGTACAATGGATGACGTCGATCATACTCATGGAGAAAGATGGAGGAGCTCGTGGCTAAATAATAACAGCCACTCGTATCAATCTTCAGGTAAGGCCGCGCTTGCCTAGGTTGGTCTGTGGATGAGCCACCCATTACATACGGACTTTTCTCAGTGTTTCGTTAAGCCGTTGGTCCCGGCTGTCATTTGTAGATCTTTGACAGTCGTTACAGGTAGTCAGAGGCAGTCTGACAGCCAGTCTTACCAAGAGGTATCGTATTACCCAGTACTAACTGGGTTGTGGAAGTTAGATAGGCAGTCGCTCCATGTAAAATATTGTTATTCAGCTGCATCCAATTAGACTGGAAGCCGATACCAATATAGTTGTGAAAAGGCTAGGCAGATGATGGGATGACGTCGATCGTCGACGTTCAAATTCAGTATTGAAAAGATCAAGTTCTTTTGTCGGATCTCACGTCCAAACCTTAATATTGAGGAAGAGCAGTGCTCAATGGACAAAGCTTCGCTTTTTAAAGGAAATAAAGGCAACTGTACATATGAAGTCATGTTTTGTAAACAGCCATTGTTTGTTTGTTTGTTGTTCAGTATGTTTTCTGTATTCGGGTTTTTCTGACGTTTTTAAGAAAATGGCCGTAAAATCTTTAATGAGCATTTCATCGTAGAAGTTAATACCACGTGTTTTTGACATTTTGATTTTTGCTGCCGTTTACTAGAGAATCGGAAGGCGCGTTGTTTCAGCCAATTAAAAATAAGCACCGTCTCTATTACAAGTACTATTAATTACTATTACTATGCAGAATTTGATCCTTAATAGCGACACTATCGAATGGTGTAATAATACAGTGTGTATTTTTTTCTTCAAAATCAACGGTTTCGGTTCCTGGCTAGGGAAATTGATTTACCGAAAATAAAATGGTACAGTTTTAGTTTTCACCAAAATCGGGCTCGAGACTACCTTGAGTATTTTTCGCTATTCCTCATTGTTTCGGATTTGGCCATCCACGCCCTCTTGAAAGATCACCTGTGTACACAGTGTTCTTCATGTTATCCATAAACTTTGGCAAACGCTTCTATAGCTTTTACAAATCAAATTTTACAAAGTACTTAAAAAGGCTTCGTTACAAAGATATTTGTAATTTCATTTAATGAAATTAAATTGAGCTATGCAGTAAGAAAGGGTCTTAATTTGGCCTATGTTACCGTGTAGTGTAATTAAATTATAGAATGCTATTTGTATTTCATTTGCACGTACGAGAGGAACCCGAGAATAAATTTAAAAAAAAAAGTGTTAATTAATGTGTCAATAACGAAAAATGCTTATTTCCGTGGTCTGAACATCTGGTCGAAGTTTATGCATATTATCATCCTGCACAAGGTGTATAATATTAATCATTTTTTTATCAGGCAACTTTTTTTTTATTTTAGCCTGAATTGTCCCACTCCTGGGCAAAGGGCTCCCCCCATTCCTTCCACTTTTCTGTTGATGTTGTGCCTCTTCTCGCCAATTATCCAGGCAACTAATGTTCATAAATAAAATATACAAAATAACATTATTCAACAATAATAAACTAATAGATATTTTAAATCTTATGAAACTACAACTATACACGTAGCGTTGTCGGCGTCGTGTTTCGCTGCGTGGTGTCGCGTAACCGTCCTCGGAAACGTCGATATACGACACCTTTCGTCCAAAAGTCCTCTTTCAAGCAGTCTGTAGATGGTGGAACTCATACCACGAATGACTTAAATTCGCGATTCCAACCTTTAGACTCTCAGAATCCAGTTGGTGTTCACTATCAAATACTGCACAACTTCCTCAATCGACGGCTGCAACAGCTGCGTCGTAGGCATAGCAGGGCGCTGCAGCATGCTGGATCCACTCGGTGTGGTACCGCAAAGGTTACGAGAACAGGGCTTCTTTTTTTATCAACTAGGCTCGTTCTTGGAAAGGAGCTACGGACCGCAGTCGGGGCAAATTGAGCACCCATTTTCAAGTTATCCCCTTTTCTGGTTTGTCAGGCTGCAACGCATCAGATTAGCCGCTGGTAACAATAGCAGCGTAGGCACGTTTAGGGGTCGACGTACCTATGCATGACGTTTCCGCAGCCGGTGTTGTGGTGCAGGCGCCGGCGGTGGCGGGCGCTGCTTGCTCAGAAAAGAAAGAAAATACATAAGAAAGAAAATACATTTATTTGGCACATGCCACAAGTGCACACAGTATAAAGAAAAATAAAAAAAAAATATAACAAATAAAAAACAAAAAAATTAAAAATAAAATAGTGTGACACTGTGTGCCTCACGGCTGCGCCAAATAGGCCCAGTTCAGCAAAATGCCGGACAACTAGTGCCCGACGCTGGTTTTCAACTGGACCTGAAATTAGTGAGGTCCCGGATGTGAAGCAGTTCTCAGCGTTATTGGCTGCTGGTGACGCTCTTGTGTTCGCCGATTCAAAACTGCCGATGGTTGCATTTTGCGCACCTCGACCTGTGTTCACCTTTGAGGCCTCAGGTGACCCAATTACCGAACCAACGTTGTAAAAAAGTCAATGAAATAAACCCAGTCACCAGTCAGTGTTTATTTTGGAAGTCGGTTTTTCGGACTGCCTCATTCAAATCAAATCATTTATTTCTTTCCAAACATGGGTATTAGGTACATAGATGTTATTTTATAATAAGGTTCTCCACATTTTGCCGTCACATGGGCATGCAAATAATTAGTTTACAAATTATTATACATTTAAAATAAGTGGCATGTCATTGGAATTATATAAAATTAAAAAAGTCAACATGGTCAAAGTAATAAAAAAATAAAAATATTATCAATAATGTCAAACAAATAAGTGGCATGTCATTGGAATTATATAAAATTTAAAATTTAAAAAAATGTCAACATGGTCAAGGTAATAAAATATTATCAATAAAGTCAAACAAATAAGTGGCATGTCATTGCAATTACATAAAATATAAAGAAGGACAACAAATCTTATTTCTTCAAAATTATTTCTCGGTAAGGAATTCACTGACAGTATAGTATGCTTTATGCGTTAAAAAACTTCGGAGCCTGCTTTTAAATATTGATAGCGGCAATTCTTTCCATTGCTTAGGTAATTTATTATAAATGACCGAAGCCATGCAGTAGACGCTCTTGCGCATTAGTGCCGTTTTGGCGGGATTGGAACACACTTTGTTATTGTCGCGTCTATTACGTGGACGTTTAAAACGATTTGGGTTCGACTTCACAAACGCAGCTACTTCCATTATGTACAGACTAGGTAGTGTTAATATTTTGTGTTGTTTACAGTATGGCATGCAACTATCAGTAGATTTAAGCTTAAACATCGCCCTTAGACATCTTTTCTGGGCTTTAAAAACTGTTTCTCTTTCGGTTGAATTTCCCCAGAACATTATACCGTAACGTAGGTGGGATTCTACTAATAATAAGCAGTGAGAAGTGCGTCCATATATACTATTGGGGATAGTGAATGTAGAGCGTATGCGGACTTACTAATTCTCTTACTTATAGTATCGGTATGTGCTTTCCAATTTAGGCTTTTATCTAATACGAGTCCCAGAAATGTTGTATTTTCTACTTCTTCTACTACTTCATTGTTGTAGTATATATTAGGGCTAATTCTAAGAATACGTTGACTAAAATGTGCAACTTTTGTTTTTTACAAGTTTATTTTTAAATTATATGCCTCTAACCAATTAACAACATTTTTTAAACAATTATTAATGTCCCTTTCATATGTCTCCACACTTTTACATGGTATTGTCACAGTACTATCGTCCGCAAACAGTTGTGTTGTTGGTTGTTCAATGCATTTAGGTAGACCGTTTATGTACAGTATGAATACACAAGGACCTAATACGCTCCCCTGTGGTACTCCAAACATAACTTCAAGCTCTGAGGATCTAAATATCTCTTCGCGCTTGCTCACTAGATTAATTAGACAGATTTCAGTTATTTGTTTTCGATCTTTAAGGTAAGACTCAAGAAGACTAAGTAAATTGCCTCTAATTCCGTAAGCTTCAAGTTTTCTTAAGATAATCTCATAATCCACGTGGTCAAAGGCCTGTGTCATGTCATAAAATATGCCACATACGGGTGTTCGTTTGTCGACATTCTGCATAACATTATAAATAAAGTCATAAACGGCCATATTAATAGTTCTATGTTGTCTAAATCCTTTCTTTTCGTCATATAAAATGTTATTTTTATCAGTGAATTTATACAGTTCGTTATAAATGTATTTCTCAAAAATTTTGGACATCACGGGTATGAGTGCGATTGGCCGGTAAAATTCCATTAATTCTTTATTATTTTTCTTAAAGATTGGCTTTATTATTGAAGTTTTTGAGGCATCGGGGAAGATGCCTGCGATGATACTGAGGTTAATTATACAGGGTGTAAACAGACCCTTCACATATCCGTCAACCAAGCATTCTGTACATGAAACTAAGTAACTTTACGCTAAAATTATTGTTGGGAATCGACATTTTTTTTGGGGTGAAAAATCACATTTAAGGTAGGACTCGATGGAAAGCACTCAAAGCATTGTGCTGATAGATGGATTGAATAGTACGGGGGTCGTGGAGGTGTGTAAAGTCAAAAATCTTACATTACAAACATGTATTTAAAAAAAAAACTTGTGAAAAACTTGGAACTTTGACCCCCAATATCTCTGTAACTAGAAGGTGCCCAGATATGGTCTAGAACAAAAAAAATATCGCAAAGACGGGGAGAACAACTGCCTCTCAGATGTGTTAAGGGTCTATTTACACCCTTTATGACTTAAGTGACCACGTATTTCCTATATATATATGTGCTTGAATATTTTTGTACTAATACCATCATACCCTACGCTACTTGTATTATTCAATGTCATTATTATTTTATGTATTTCTAATTCTCATTGGTCGAGTGGTCGCAAGTGCGACTTCTGAGCATAAGTCCCTGGATCGGCAAAGTGATATTGGGTTTTCCAATCAGGAATATGTCAGTAGCAGCCACGGATTCTGAATTTATGCCTGGTTGATGGCAATTTAGGCTCGTCCCCTATTACATGGACTAAAACATAACTGGCGAAATGTGGGTGTACTATTAGGTACACCTCTGCCTAACGCTTCGGGGATTACAGGCGTGATGTTATGTTATGTTTAGTGTTTTTTTTGAAAGACGATTTTTTTCGACTTTTCATCATCGTTATGGCTGATACAGTTAGTTTGTCTATGTCTGACACTCCCAAAAAATGACATACCTACATATGACGTCACCTAAACCAAAGTCAGCCTTATTGCTGTTAAAATTAAATTAAATAAAAAGTTAATAACGTTGACTTCTCAAGGCAACACTTAGATGCGCCATTTTATGGTGTAACCTCAGATTGACATTAGATTTACCTTGAAAATGACATTCGGATTTCATGTTTTATTTCATTAAAATTAAGTAATAGCAAATTTAAGCCGATGTCCTTTTAATACTTGAAACGGTAAACAGCATAATATGGCTAGAAAGGAGGTGACTGCTGAGATGACGAGTAATAGAGAAGTATGGAAGAAGAAGACTAGGCTAGCTGTGCTGACCCCAATTATATTGGCACTAGCACTTCGTCCGTAAGAATTGTGATGGCTTGGCTCATATGCATGATATAAATATAATTGACAGCCGACAAGCTACAAGCAGCCTACAAGCAGTGACAGCCTAGTGGTGTGACCGTCGGACTGCCAAGTCATAGGTCTCGAGTTCGAACCCAAGGCACGCACCTCTGATTTTTCGGATTCATGTGCGTATTGTATCACTTGCTTCGGTGAGGGCAAACATCGTGAGGAAACCAGCATGCCTGAGAGATATTTCTTGACGGCATGTTAAGCCAAGTCAGAGGCCCATGGGCGGCATAAAAACTCTGACACCAGGTTAGGAACTAACCACACGATAAAGAAGAAAGAATATAATTTATAACTAGCTTTTGCCCGCGGGTTCGCTCGCGTTAATTTAGAATTTGATAATCAATTCGGGTTGTACTGTGTTGTAATAATAAAATTCAATCACAAATCGAAAGTCACGTGGCTCCATCTATTATTATAAGAACGTTATTGTGGTTTTCCTCGGGAACAGTATTCTTTTTTCGGGATGTTTCAGGTTTCGCGTATACTAAAAATAATGTATAAGCATAAACAAGCACAATCAGCCTATTAATGTTCCCACTGCTGGGACGCAGGCCTCCTCTCTATGAGAGGGAATGGGCTATAATCCACCACGCGGGCCCAGTGCGGGTTGGTAGAAGTCACATGTCTTCGATTTTTTGGTTCTAGGACATGCCGGTTTCCTCACGATGTTTTCCTTCACCGTTTTGAGAGCGGTGGTGATGAAATAACTTACACAAAGTAATGCGCCTGGCTGGGTTCGAACCCACGACTTACTGCTCGTAAGTCGGGGTCTCCACCACTGGGCCACCGCTGCTCTCAAAAATAATGTTGTATAGTCAAGTTAAAATAATTACTAGAATTTAATTAATTACTTATGCAAACATTTTTATGTACCAGACATAAATTTAAATGAGTTACGAACCGTCTCGTGGCTAAATAATAACAGCCGCTCGGGTCGATCTTTAGGTTAAGCCGTGCTTACCTAGGTTGGTCTGTGGATGGGTGATCGGTCATTACATAGTGAGTTTCGTCCGTGCCTCGGAAAACACGTTAAACCGTTGGTCCACACAAGTAGTGGCCCAAAAAGTCTGACAACCAGTCTTACCAAGGGGTATCGTATTACCCAGTACTAACTGGGTTGTGGAGGTCAGATAGGCAGTCACTCCATGTGAAATACCGGTATTCAGCTGCATCCGGTTAAACTGGAAGCCTACCCCAACATAGTTGGGAAAAGGCTAGGCAGATGATGAAGAACCGTCAAAGAAAGCAAAGCTAAGAATTCTAACTTTTGACAGTTCTAACTTCAAGCAATTACTAAACTACATAATAAAAATCGTATCTTAAATAATGACTTTTACTCAAGTAATCACTTTGACTTATTTATAGATACGGGTGTTAGTCAATTATTTCTTGACCACAGCCGCTCCTTTTTACCCGACTACGACGAAGCCAAAAGGAAGGGTTATGATTTTAGCAGTCTATGCATATATAAGTCAGATCCGGTCATTGGCACGGACTTAAAATGAATCGCAAGTACGCCAGTGCTAACATCACGCGACCTACTTACAAGTCTACCCACACCACAGCGTGCTTCTACAGAGCTCTGATGTTCACCAGCTCAAGGCGAGGACGACATTCAATGTCTGATCGCAGCGGAGTTGAGATGTCTTAGAACAAAATTGACGAAATGTAAGTGTACTCCACATATCTACTCTACTTTGGAAAATACAAACGCAACGATACACCTTTTCTTTTTGCATACACTCACAAACTTCGTTTTCTTGTGGTGGTAGGCAGAAACTAAAGAAGTCAGCTGCTATAATGCCTACATACTGCTTATGCCTCCATGCCTTCAAGTTCCTTAAAGCAATTTTCTATCAAAGGTACCCCGTCCTCTGCCTAACCCACTAGGGACAAAGATCACATATTTAGCGAGCCCTAGCGGAGGATATCCTCAATTCAGTTTGAATGTAAATAGGGACCCAGCATTATGCATGGTTTGTGTAGCGTCAGCGCAACAAGCTAATGATATTTGATACCTTATTAGCGTTATTATTTACGTAGGTAATTTGTGACATCTAAAGCACCTATAGTTTTAACATCACGCCTGTTATCCCCGAAGGGTTAGGCTGAGGCGTACCTAATAGTAAAACCCACATTTCACCAGTTATGTTTTAAGTCCCATGTAATCGGAGTCGAGCCTATTGCCATCAATCCGGCACTAATCCAGAATCTGTGCCGGCTACTGGGAAATACCCAGCAGAGACATCCAATAACACATGTGGCGTGCCCTTGGGGGCATCAATACGACATGCCCCTAGGAAAAGCAGACTGTTCAGGAACCTTAACATCTTAAAGAATAGTAAGCTATAAGGGCAAGCCAAGCTGAATGTACCACCACTTAACCCTAGGGGTCGTCCATTAATCACGTAATGTTTTTTAGCAAGTTCTTAACTCCCTCCCAAGGGGGGTCTTTCCCTATGGTGATACGTGGTAAGGTTATAGACCGCCCCCCAAATCACTTGTATTTTTGTTACAACGTATCTTACAAACATTCAGAATATTATTTTTAAATACAGGTTAACAGGTATAATCTAATTTAATTCTGGAAAATTAAGCACCGTGGTAAAAACGTCAAGGTCACGCACCGCTTTTCGGTTCAGAAATCGCGCTTTCAAAGAAAAAATAAATAAACGTGATATCTCACTGCACCCCTCCCCAGTGATATTTTGTGATTTTTCTAAACCTCTCCCCCCCTTTCAAGCCTCACGTGATTAATGGACGACCCCCGACCTGGGAATCGAACCCCCATGATCAGCATTAGCGTTTGCGACCAGCAGCTGTCGAAAAAATAAAGTCTTAAACTACGCCCAAAACATTCGTTCTGCAGACCGTACTTTCAAAATTAATGTCAATAGGTCAACGTACTGTATGTCAGTTAGTAATTTTTTTATTAATATTATTGTAACGATTGTGAATCTTTGAACCCGCGGTCTAGTTTGTGATTGGTGGGTTTTTGACTGGCTATTACTGGCGCACTCACACATTTTAATGAATTAATATATTTTTTTAATCATATTTAATCAAATTAGGTATGTATATCGTAATGTTTTAAAACTCATTAATAAAGCAGTGATAAGCCTAGTGGTCTGACCATCGGACCGCCAAGTTACAGGTCTCGAGTTCGAACCCAAGAAAGAAAGAAAGAAAGAAAGAAAATATATTTATTTGGCCCATGCCACAAGTGCACACAACTAACAAAAAAAAATATTAAAAAAAAAAAGCTTAAATTTATACAATTAAAATGTTAAAACAAAACAACAAAAAAAAAGGAGATAATATTGTGTGTCTCACGGCTGCGCCAAATAGGCCCAGTTCAGCAAACTGCCGAGCAGATAGTGCCCGACGCTGGGTTTCAACTGGACCTGAGATACAAGACACGCAGCTATGATTTTTCGGATTCATGTGCTTTATTGAATACTAGCGACCCGCCCCGGCTTCGCACGGGTGCAATATATAAGGTCTAACTATTCATACACGAAATATTTTCAGGGAATCATCTAACGGCTATAACAAAGCCATTTCAAGGGATGTTTTTTTATCTGAGTATATTTTTTAAAAAACTTAAATAATTTAAAATTATTTGACCCACAAAGTAAATACTGGCTCTTTATTTTTAAGCATCCATTACGCTAGTTTACCACGTCATATTTACCTACTGTCATTGTTAGAATATGGGAGTAAAGGTTTTATGCAAAAAGTCTCAAAAAATTTTAGAATTATAATAATTTCGTAAAAAAAAAACACTCAGATAATTTTTTTTTTCGTTGCTATGGCGACTTTACGACTTATAGAAGTTACTCTTAAAATATTTCGTGTATGAAAAGATAGACCTTATATACATATAAACCCTCCTCTTCAATCACTCTATCTATTAAAAAAAAACTGCATCAAAATCCGTTGCGTAGTTTTAAAGATCTAAGCTTACATAGAAACAGACAGACAGCGGGAAGCGACTTTGTTTTATACTATGTAGTGAAATATCGCCGAAGCAGGCGATAACTTGATGATAATTAAGAGAAGGAGACCATCATGAGGAAACTAAACCAGCAACAGTATACCTGGTAGATATTTCACGAAGGCATGTAATGAAAAACAAGTCAGAGGCCCATGGGCGGCGCAAAAAGTCTGACACCAGGTTAAACACTAACTACACGAAAAAGAAAGAACTCGTTATTTCATCACTTTTTATTTACTTGTTATGTTACACTTTGTTAAGAAATTAAGTTGTATAAATAGTAAAAAATACTTCTTTGGACTTTGATCAAAACGTTAGGTGCAAAGTATTGCATAAGCATAAGTATAATCAGCCTATTAATGTTCCCACTGCTGGGACGCAGGCCTCCTCTCTATGAGAGAGAATGGGCTATAATCCACCACGCGGGCCCAGTGCGGGTTGGTAGATGTCAAATGTCTTCGAATTTTTGGTTCTAGGACATGCCGGTTTCCTCACGATGTTTTCTTTCGCCGTTTTGAGAGCGGTGGTGATGAAATAACTTACACAAAGTAATGCGCCTGGCTGGGTTCGAACCCACGACTTACTGCTCGTAAGTCGGGGTCTCCACCACTGGGCCACCGCTGCTCCGCAAAGCATAGTGTAGCCTATACTATACTAATAATATATGACGGCACGGTTGGCGCAGTGGCTGAGCGATTGACTGCTGCGCTTCGTGTCGCGGGTTCGATTCCCGCACGGAACAAATATTTGTATGGCCTACAGGTAGTTGTTCCGGGTCTGGCTGTTTGTGTATGTGAGTTTAAATGTTTGTAAACGCACCCAAAAAAAAATAAAAAAATAAACGAGCAATATTTGTGTAATTGTAATCACTATCTCGAAAACGGCTCTAACGATTTCGATGAAAGTTGCAATATTGAAGTTTACGGGGGCAAAAAATCAATCTTTAGACTCATCATCATCATCAGCCTAGCCTTTTCCCAACTATATTGGGGTCGGCTTCCAGTCTAACCGGATGCAGCTGAATACCAGTATTGAGCGACTGCCTATCTGACCTCCACAACCCAGTTAGTTCCAATCTTTAGACTCATATTTGGGAAAATTCGTTTTCTCAATTTTCACCCGACCAGAGCTCGGTCGCCCTGGTACTTGTTTCGTAAATACCGTTGCCATTAAGACCGTCTGTGGCAATTAGACTACAGGGCAATATACCAACAAAAAAAAACACCCAACTGGCAGAGGGTGCAAGTACCCACTGCCAAGTAAATAGCTCATTAACGCAAACAAACGTCTGTGAGTGCGGCGGTAACCCCAGGAATTGTTACTGCAGTACTAAAAATAGTCACGTATACTGTCACGAAGTATCTAAACAGGTTTAATATCCTTTTGCGTAACTCGGGACGAGAAGGCAGGACCGTCCGCTAGACACAAATAAATTGAGATGCAGAGGATACGATGACGATTTGGGAGCTCGTGGCTAAATAATAACAGCCGCTCGGGTCGATCTTTAGGTTAAGCCGTGCTTGCCTAGGTTGGTCTGTAGTTGGGTGACCACCCATTACATACCGAATTTCCTCCGTGCCTCGGAAAGCACGTAAAGCCGTTGGTCCCGGCTGTCATTTGTAGATCTTTGACAGTCGTTAGGTAGTCAGTGGCTCAAAAAGTCTGACAGTTTTACAAAGGGGTATCGTATTACGAAGTACTAACTGGGTTGTGGAGGTCAGATAGGCAGTCGCGGAATGTAAAATACTGGTATTCAGCTGCATCCGGTTAGACTGGAAGCCGACCCCAATATAATTGGGAAAAGGCTAGGCAGATGATACGATGATGATTTACTAGTACCTCAGTGGCCCGAAAGTCCGAAAACTAGTCTTACACTGAGGCATCGTTGTGTTGACGAGTTGTGGGTTGTGGAGGTCAGGAGGCCTAATCTGACCGCTTTAGCAGAATCATAACAGGATAACACTGACTGCCTCGTTGATCTAGTGGACGCAATCGTGACAGCTGAGCATGAGGTCCTGGGTTCGATCCCCGGGTCGGGCGAATTGTTATTGGGTGTTTCTATCAGGAATTTCTCAGTAGCAGCCACGGAGTCTGGATTTGTGCCCGGTTGATGGCAATAGGCTCGCACCCGAGCTTGCGACTACTTGCGAGGACTAGACAACGAGACAGTCTTGCAAGTTTATTCTCTAAACATCACTTCGAAGTTGGAACGATGTCTCGTTGTGATACCGCTATGATTTACTTAAATAAAAATCTTTTTTGCACAAAATAAAACCGACTTCAAAAACACAAAAAAGTGATAAATAACTTTAGCTGACTTTTGTTTGTTAGATTTAATTTTTTTGTCACCGACTTCTGAAGCTAAAGTTATTTTTCAAGTATTTGTGTTTTCGAAGTCGGTTTTATTTTACGCAAAAGAAAAAATTACTAATTCGTCTATATACGGAGTTATGCCCGAACATACATAAAAAAAAAATATACAACCCTCAGACACCCCAATTAGTATATTATGTTATAATCATAATACATACACTGAATTTTTAGTTAAACATATATGAGCATTGATTTTTGATTGATTTAGTTATACTACTCGTAATTCCGGAAGAATGTTGTGGTCACAGTACAAATCCACGAACGCAGACAGTCGCACACGTAGGTATGAGGGTCTTGTTAGCCTAGTAGGTATTCGCTCGCGTTCGAAACGAGTTAACGAGTTTTTACTGTAATTTACGTAGTTTTAATTATTTTTGGGAAAAAAAAATACCTATAATAAAAATTATAGAAATCGATTCAGTAAACGATTCTGAACAAACTAATTTCAGGATGTGCGTTAATATCTTACATGTTGTATATATAAACATCCGAATTGATAACCTCCTCCTTTCTGAAGTCGGTTAAAAACAAATGAGTTCGCTTTCGAATAAGTTTCTATGTGAACTTTACAGAATAACACAACGTGGGACACGTTGGACATATAGCGAACTTCTCATTGCATGATAATTATGACGACAGTTTATAAATAACCTTATTTATTTATAAGCCAAGACTGATTCTATTTCTGGTTCTGTAATACTACGTGTACTTCTAGACTAAGAGTAGACTGCCACAAAGAATTTGAAATAGATTTTGGTGAGGATTGACATGACATTTGCTTGACAGAATGTTTAGTCACAAAAAGGTTGCATGTGGTTGTGATGAGAATGCTTAGGGAGATGGGATAAAATAAGAAATGAGTACATAAGAGGAAGTCTGAAAGTGGCGCCTTGACTGAAAAGTTGTGTGGTAATTAAACGGTTAGCTTTATATATACTCAATACTCAAATTTTTATTGCATTCCATAAGTATTACATAGATGGTGTAACAAGGTAAAAGATCATTATGGACCCTGTCGGGCACGGCAACATTAGGAGAGAGGAAGAGGGCTAAGCAGCAATTCAATAATATCATATAAATTATTAGAAATTATAAATTTAATTGATTGTATAATTATGAATATATACATAATACATTGTTAGGTTTGTTCATATAGGTATAGTATATTAGTTATTTTTCATAATGTATTGCATAACAATAATGTAGGTAATTATTAATAAATTATTAAAAGTATTTAATTTTTATTAAATTATGTTATTATTTGTGTATTCATATTTTCATATTTATATTTGGTTTCCTAAATTCCATATTATTCCATATTATATTATATATTTATCGTTTTTTTTTATTTATCGTATTACCCAGTACTAACTGGGTTGTGGAGGTCAGATAGGCAGTCGCTCCATGGAAAATACTGGTATTCAGCTGCATCCGGTTAGACTGGAAGCCGACCCCAACATAGTTGGGAAAAGGCTAGGCAGATGATGATGATTATATATTTATTTCGTAATGTTTGTTGTATTACATGAGAGCGAATGATTCTAATCGCTAATATATGCGCTTGTGATGCGGAGGAATGAGGAAAATGTCGTGAGGAAAGTTTTGAGTATGAATGTGAAGAGTAGAGAAAGACGTCTCTCTCAAAATATTTATGCTGTCTTGGCTTCCGTATGTTTTTCCACGGGTGACCACTGAAAACCAGCGCTGTGCTGTGGGCCCCCCATAGCACAGCATCATGCTGAGTGGTAACCTGCTTGTCGCAGTCATGACGTGCAAGCTGTTAACTTTTTTCTTTTTTTTTTGTTCCGTCCTGTTGAATTTATAGTTTATTGTTTATTTTTTTGTAATTTTGTATGATGCATGTTATGTCCCTGCGACAAATAAATATATTTTCTTTCTTTCTTTCTTTCTCCCTCTAACATCTATTTTCATCAGTTTTTACTATATGTATGGTAGTATAATATCGGTACTAATACTATACTTATAAAGAGATAAAGTTTGTAAGATTGGATGTAGTGGGAATCTTCGAAACCGATTCGGAAAATTATTTCATTGATGGGAAGCTATATTATCCCCGAGTGTCACAAGCTATCAGGACGTTCCCGTGGGATAATAGTCTTACCAAGACGCGAGCGGCGCCGCGGGCAAAAGCTAGTACAGAATAAAGACACACATCATAAAATCAGCAAAAAAAAAACTTGGAGTAATTTGTGTTTTGTGGCATAACCTAAATTGATAGTTAGATAGGCTACTTATTATAGACCGACCGCTTTAATGAGTCCTCCGCCTTGCTCCATCAAAAGCACATTAAGCGTCCACAAAGTCCTAACAATATCCCACAGGTTATTTGAATTAAAATAACCATAATCCACGTAGGTATTACGATACTAATTGAACCAATACGTGATCAACCATCAGAATATTCTATTTAAATTGCTGCCTTCGCGAGGACTCATTAAAGCGGTCGGTCTATAGATTTATGCTTTGAAAAATTAATTATACTCATTTTTGACAATTTTAAAAGTATCTGCACGCTTTATTCGAAAGTGTTAAAGTTAATTAAACAGACACCATTCATTTATACAAGACTATATAATTTGTAAAAAAAACTTACGGTGCCCATACATCAAGAATGAGACCGTTTTCTTACAAGTCGTAACATTTGCATTTCCAACGATTGAAAATTTTCCTAAGCTTTGAAAATGGGTGCAGTGAAATGGTCTCTACGAGGGCGATAGCTACCTAGTACCTACTACACGGTAATTCTGGCGTACCCTGGTTTGATGGTTGTCTTACATCTTCAAGTTTTTGGGTCTAGAACATGTCAGTTTCTTCATAATCATAATTTTTTTTTTTTTTTTTTTTTCATTTGTCCTTTTTTTTTTTTGTTTACCGTTTTGAGAGCAGTGATGATGAAATAAATTATCCAAAATAACCAAGAAATTAGGTTCTACAAGGATCTACAACTCGAAAAACAATCTAAAAGACCGGCCAAGTGCGAGTCGGACTCGTGTAAAGGATTCCGTAGCACCAAACAATATTTTTAATGCTTATTCAATTATGTCAATTTATACTCAACAGCAAAACTAAATCTGTTCATCATGGTATGATAGAAGCCGACCCCAACATGGTTGGGAAAAGGCTGTGCAGATAATGATAGAAACAGAACGAAGTTGCTGTTGTGTTTCCGTTTTTGCCAGTTGGCAACGGAACCCTAAAAAGGATTAAAAACATAAGACAGCCCCCAAAAATCCGGCAATTCGCCACTTCCTATAATAGGAACAAAATTGTTAAATAAAACGTTAATTTGTATGAGAAATAAGACCTTTTGATCGAAATATGTCTTAGACACAGAAATATGCCCATTTTGGTCGGAATGTCAAAGTTTAAGATTTTTTTTAATTACGTGCTTTTCGATCAAAATTTTATCAAATATGGATGGGTTTTAAGTTGGTTTCGGGAAAAAAAAAATCATTTCCTTCTACAGAGAAATAGAACCATTTGAACTGACACTCCTCTATTGACTTTTAGCTGTGGCGACGCAGCGCTAATCCATCCAAAAAACTGTCCTCGTAAAACACAGCTTATCTAGCTATTGAACTAGTCGTAGTAAGTACATTCAGTACGACCGTTTAAACTGTTTGTAACAATAACTGCCAACAGGGGTTTTCTATTAATAGACTACAAATACTTGCAGAGAAATGTGGCCAGTTAAAAATATGCATTGTTTAGATTCTCACACAAACAAAACAAAAATAAATCTTCGTTCGCGCGATAGGCGAAAACAATGTGCTGTCGAAAGTTATGATTATCTAAATCTGTAGCTAGCTGTATCAGTCGTCGGAGTTTCAGAGTGGGTTGCAGTAGCGAAGGGTCAATTTTTTTAAGAGCCGGAGTACATATCTTTAATGTGTTTATATTATTTTGTCGGGGATAGTGCAAATCCGCGGAACTAGCATTGGATCAATCAAAAATCAAAATCAAAGCATTTATTTCAAGTAGGCCAGTTACAGGCACTTTTGAATTGTCGAAACATATACGTGGAATAATTCTATATATCATATATAGGATTATTCCGCGTATCCGAAAAATGTAGCCAATTTCAGTTACGCATTGTCGTAGCGACTAAATTAATGAATTTAATAGATTTCTATTGTTAACAACACATAGAACACACGAATTGTAATTCATATAAAAACGAGGTCAAAAATCGTTGAAATAAAAAAATTAAATAAAGTTATAACCTTCCCTGTAAACCTACTTGTAGTGCAGATACTTTACGTATGGTAGATTCGCGGACTTGCACTATCCCCGACGATAAATTTAATGTGATTATATTATTTGTCTATAGAATACTGACTGTGCCATTTTTCAATGGGAATCCGGTGGGAATCGAGTTGTATGGAACCTTCGCCACTGCTGGCTTGGTTGTTCATGTGCAGTGATAAATTCAATGTCGCCAGTCCGTTGGTGTAGACCCGACAGAATTATGTCACCCAATTAGCTGTATTACCGGCGTTGCATTTGTACTAGTAATCGGTTATTTAAACAGAGTTACTTGCTTAAAACGGGAGGCTAAATAATAACACGCTCGGGTCGATCTTTAGGTTAAACCGTGCTTGATTGAGTTGGTCTTTGGATGGGTGACCACCCATTACCTACATACCGAGTTTCCTCCGTGCCTCGGAAAGCACGTTAAGCCGCTGGTCCCGGCTCTTCTGGGAATATGCTGTGACACTTTTTCTCAGATTTTTAGTTTTGTTGTTCATTTCAAAATCTCGGCATTGGCAGCTTTAAGAGTGATTTCCCCGAGGTAAATATGAAAGCAATCGGAATAATGTACTGCCTTCTATCGTATTGGCATCAACTAAAATATTATAGGAATAACTCTGATCTGCCTTAGCACGTTAAGCCGCTGGTCCCGGCTGTCATTTGTAGATCTTTGACAGTCGTTACAGGTAGTCAGTGGCCCAAAAAAACTGACAACCACTCTTACCAAGGGGTATCGTATTACCCAGTACGAACTGGGTTGTGGAGGTCAGATAGGCAGTCGCTCCACGTAAAATACTGGTATTCAGCTGCATACGGTTAGACTGGAAGCCGACCCCAATATAGTTGGGAAAAGGCTAGGCAGATGATGACTTGCTTTAAACAGGACATGTAGAATGATTTTTTGTAATGTCCCCTCATTTTTACAAGCCTGTTTTTTGTCAGAATTTTCGAAAGTTCTGATTATCCAAATCTATAGTTAGCTGTGTCAGAAGTCGGAGATTGAGAGTAGCTTGGTTGTTGGTTGGGTTGGTTGTTAAACTGGTGGGTTGATTGGTTCGTTGGTTAACAAGGAATGCTGCTAACAGGTCTCTAAAAAGTTAGAGACTGCCGGCTTCTCTGTTCCCTGATGATTATAATCTGGATCTATTCAAAGTTCGACTGAATCAGTTTCTTCTAGGCAAGCGTGCTCCACCCTAGGCCGCTTCATCGCATCATTCGACTTGCTGACAAAATCAAAATCAAAGCATTTATTTCAAGTAGGCCAGTTACAGGCACTTTTGAATTGTCGAAACAAAGACAACAGTAAAATATAGCTACAGTCCCAGTCACAAGGCACAAAAACTGTGAAGGTACTGTAGTTGATCATTCCCTAACGTAGATCTCTATGGAGAAGAACGGGCAAGAAACTCCATGGACACTCTTTTAAATCAGAATACTTTAACAAAACCTTGGTTACATCATTCATTTTGAGATGGTACATTATGTGAGAACGATGCAGCAAGATGTGTACGTTAAAAGTGTCCAACACAAGCGTATTTAGTATTAAAACAGACAAAAGGTTCGTCGAATTGGGCCATAACCCAAAAAAATAAAGGTTTTTAATTTTCTTTAACCAGCCAATATTATTAGACCTTGATAATTAGCAGATAACCCATTTAAGATCTCATTAAACATTTAAAAAAAACTTCTTAATAGCTCTTTCCTGACATTTTTGTGTTGAACTTCTGCCAATTTCAAGTCTGAGTGTAGACTAATTAAAACAAACGGCTTTCAAAAAACAGAATATCCACATTAAAAAACTACATTTGAAAACAATCTGTTACTGACACTTTCTGCAATGTTCAAAAAAAAAACAAAATTAATCTTTTCACAACCATTGCAATATATGTGACAAGTAAGGGCAAACGACACAAATATGTGACAGTAGATTAAATTGTGGCTTGGCGTGGAGGGCACGCGCGTGCGTGTATGCTCTGGCGGTCGAAAGGTTAAACCATCCGGAAAAGTACAAGACTTACAAAAATACCTTGCAGAGTAAGCTAGCTGTCTTGAAAAGAACGCTTTTATCGATAATGCAGGCGAGGTATTGTGTCACCCAATGCGAAATGTTTTCTTTTTAAAAATGTTATTAATCATTTATTAAGTAGAGTAAACTAACTATAATTATACATTAATAACTAAAAACTATTAAATAAACTAACAACAAACAATAAAAGGGCATCGAAAAAGTCCTCCTCAACGCTGTCAGCTGGTAATGTGCCCAACAGACTGGCGGCGTTGCCACGTTGTATGGCAACACTTAGCCTCTGGCTAAAGTAAAAGCCAGCCCTTGGGTCAAATGTTACTTGTATGGTGTACATAAAGAATATGAATTGACGGCACGGTTGGCGCAGTGGTTGAGCGATTGACTGCTGCGCTTCGTGTCACGGGTTCGATTCCCGCACGGAACAAATTTTTGTATGACTAGAAGACGGGATATTCTAAACAAACATGGTAAATATCCCGTCACAAAACAACATTTTGTGTTGTCCCGTCTTCTAGTCATAAGAAAATTTTAATATTTGTATGGCCTACAGGTAGTTTTTCCGGGTCTGGCTGTTTGTGTATGTGAATTTAAATGTTTGTAAATGCACCCACGATACAGAAGAAATTCCTAGTGAGAGGCAATGTTATTTAAAAAAAAAAAAAAAACTATTCTAAACAAGCTACGACTTGCAGTCAGGGCCGTGTTTATCGTAGGACCGATAGCCCTAGCAAAAACCATGTTTATTTTTCCTTAAACCATGGCTTAGTGAGTTGTCATTGATGAATAATCTGCAAGAAATCCGCATGAGCTCTCAATATCCAACTCTTTCCTTCTGAATTTTCTGTCTTGAACCTCTGCCAATTTTAAGCAAGAATAAAGATTAATTAAATGGCTAAAACAAATGGCTTTCAAAGTAACACAACATATAAAAAAAAATCGGCCAAGTACGAGTCGGAATCGCGCATTAAGGGTTCCGTACCATCGTAGTAGGGGAGCCCCCTTTATTTTTTTTTTATTATTCGTTGTTACAGCGTTACATTCTGTGAAAACTTCAACTGTCTACCTATTACGGATCATGAGACACAGCCCGCTGACAGACAGACGCACGGACGGACAGCAGGGGCTTAGTAATAGGGTCCCGTTGGTAACCCTTCGGGTACGGAACCCTAAAAACATAACTAGCTGAAAAAACTAACAATTTTTTACACCCGTTTCAAAAAAAAAGCTCCCGATATCAACAGCGCCGAAATACCGGGAGCTCAAAATAATGAACAATCACGTAAGATATCCCGTAAGTGACAGTTTAAGTTTATTTATTTATTTAAACTTCATGTACAATAGTGATACATAGGCGGACTTAATGCCACAAGGCATTCTCTACCAGTCAACCTTTGGGTTAAATAAGAAAACATTGTGATAGGGTACAAAATAAATATATAAAAATAACTTTTTGCTATCGAAAATTTATATAGGCACTTATAATGATACTAATACTTATATACAAATAAAATAAACTAATACATATTTTAACAAATACCAAAATTAAAAACGAGAAACCTAATAATAATTACCATGACTCGACTTATAAGAGAGAGAGAGCTATTTATTCTGACTTAAATAGTGGTTACGTACTTTTCTTTTAAAAGTGAATTTGTGAAGTTTAGTTGTAAACCGTAAAAGCATAAAACAGTGTTTAAAAAAAAAATTGTCTGATAATAAAATTCAACCCACATAACAAAAATTTACTTTAGAAACAAATAACTATGTTTAAATAACCGATTACTAGTACAAATGCAACGCCGGTAATACAGCTAATTGGGTGACATAATTCTGTCGGGTCTACACCAACGGACTGGCGACATTGAGTGTATTTATCACGGCACACAGAGGAGCAATTTGTTCGTTATTTATATGGACATAAGTCATTTTTTTTTAAAAAGTGTGCTTTTATTCGGGTGTAGTTGCTTTTAAGGGTTTTGTCCAGCTGTGGGATTGGAAAAGTTGTAAGCAAAGTGGCGACACGGATGAAGTGTGTTACTACCTCGTTACTCTAGTGGTCGCAAGCCCGACTGCTGAGAATGAGGTCCTGGGTTCGATTTCCAAGTCGGCCAAATTGTTATTGGATTTTTCCATCAGGAATTTCTCAGTAGCAATGGAGTCTGGATTTGTGCTCGGTTGATGGCAATAGGCTCGCCCTCTATTATATGGGACTTAAACATAACTGGCGAAATGTGGGTGTATTATTAGGTACACCTCGGTCCATCCCTTCGGGGATTACAGGCGTCATGTCATGTCATGTTATGTTATGTTCAACAAAACATTTAAAAAGTTTATAAATAGTTTAACTAACATAGATAATATTTTGAAAAACAATGCATACAATTGTCTCTGAGAATAATACAACAAAACAACTCTGGCATAAATTAAATAACTTCAAACACTGTTTTAAACTTTCACGGTCACTAAAGGCTTTGCCGTGATTTTATATCGAGTTCCAGTAGTGCAAGTCATCATCAACATCATCATTTCAGCCGAAAGACGTCCACTGCTGGACATAGGCCTCCCCCAAAGGGGGGGGGGGGGGGGTTTACCATAATCGCCACGCTTGGCAGGATTGTTGGCGATCGCAGTACGGTTGTTAAAAAAGCTTAGAGAACGCTGCTACAGTGCTGTAGTGCGAGTAGCAAAAGACTATAAGAAAGAGGGTAGACAAATTTGTCTGCACCTAACAATTTGTTTACCATCTACCCGCATTCTCCAGTCATCCCGCGATCATGGCGCTTGCAACAGCGTCGAAATATCGGGAGCTCAGGATAATTGATAATCACAGAAGATATCCCGTAAGCGACAGTGTAAGATTAATTTAATAAATTGTTTTTACAAAATATTTCGAAGGATTTGTTGGTGACGATCAAACCCAATAACACTTTGTCCGACCTAAGAATCGAACCCAAGACCTCATTTTACAATACAAAAATATAAAACCAAGGAGGCAGTCTATAGGGTCTAACTATTCATACACGAAATATTTTCAGGGAATCATCTAACGGCTATAACAAAGCCATTTGAAGGGATTTTTTTTTTATCTGAGTATATTTTTTTTTTTTTAATAAATAATTTAAAATTACTTGACCCACAAAATAAATACTGGCTCCTTTTTTTTAAGCATCCATTACGTTAGTTTACTACGTCGTTTTTACCTACTGTCATTGTTAGAATATGGGAGTAAAGGTTTTATGCAAAAGGTCTCAAAAATTTTTTGAATTATGTAATAATTTTGTAAAAAAAAAACACTCAGTTATTTTTTTTTTTTCGCTGCTCTGGCGACTTTACGACTTATAGAAGTTACTCTTAAAATATTTCGTGTATGAAAAGATTATATTAAGCTCGTTTTAAATATTCATGTTGTTCTTAAATCGGGATGTGGACGACTATAAGAGTCTACATGGTGTCAACAGACCCTTCACGAACCCGTCAACCAAGCATTCTGTACATCAAACTTTAAGGCAACTTTAGGCAAAAATTATTGCTGGGAAACGACTTTTTTTTTGGGTGAAAAATCACTTTTTACAATAGGATTCGATGGTACGCACTCAAAGCATTGTGCCGATGGATGGATTGAATAGTACGGGGGTCGTGGAGGAGCTTAAAAAAAAAACTTGTGGAAAAAGTTGTAACTTTGACCCCCAATATATCCGTAACTAGAGGTTCCTAGGTATGGACAAGAACAAAAAAAGTGCCTTTTGGCTTCGTTAAGGGTCTATTTACACACTGAATAGGTTATATTAATCTTGTTGCTCGAATGAAATTATTAAATAAATATAAAAGTAGGTAAATACCATCGAAACGATGGATGAACTATGTCAAAGATGATATGGCTAGAAAGAAGGTGACAGCTGAGATGACGAGTAATAGGTATGGTAGAATTACCAAGGAGTATCGTATTATCCAGTACTAACTGGGTTGTGGAGGTCAGATCAAGCATGTAAATTATTGGTATTGAGCTGCATTCGGTTAGACTAGAAGCCGACCCTAACATAGTTGGGAAAAGCCTAGGCAGTTGATGATGAGGAAGTATGGGAGAAGAAGAAGACAGACTGCGCTGACTTGAAACAAATAAGGATAAGAGCATCTATCATTTAAATGTGTATTCTTGTAAAATCTAGTAGTTCTTCCCGTTTATTCGCTGGGCCAGTTAACACGGCCGCAAGTGCACTGCACGTAAATAAGTCTAATAGGATGACACAATTGTACGTCTGAGTTACGACGCCCGCCAGTGTAGAGCTCGTTTTACGATATTAAAAGATTCATCATCGCCTTGCTTTTGTTGTGATGATTTCGTAGACGATGACAAAGATACCACGATCTAGATGATGACATTTCAAGTATTGTGTAACAGCACACATTTTTAACCGACTTCTAAAAAAGAGGTAGTTCTCAATTCGGCTGTATTTTTTTTATGACTGACGATTTTTTATTTTTTTTTTGTAGAGGAAACTTGTAGCGTGGTCCCATATATTTTTTTTACAATGCTTAGGTAGTTTATGAGTTATTTTCTATAATACAATGCAGACAATGTAATGCGAAAAAAATATCTGCTGTCCCATACAAAAGTTCAATATCTACTCGACCCAAATGTATGGGATAGCTGATAATATTTCGCATTTACGATATTGGACCCAAGGAGGAAGTTTTTCAGTTTGATGGTCTGCAGCATATATCCTTTCATAGGGCTAAAACTTTTCTTAAACACCCGTATAATAATAATGTATTTTTTTTCGTTTTTATGTACCTAACAGTTCTTTTTTTAATTTTTAATTTTTGAAATTTGTTTTTCGTGGGGCCATCGGGCCAGAGCCATCTTGCCTAAAATAAATGAAAAAAAAAATCCAATGTACATATAAGTACCTTTAATCCATTCGAAAACTCCCAATTCTAAGTTACTGTAATTTTACCCAGCACTTGCAAACTGAAAGAAGTTCTTTCAAAACCTCACTCAAGTGAGCGTACACAATTCGAAAGAGAACTCATTCGTTTTTAAAGTTCTTTAACATTTTATCGACCAGGGATTCGAAGACCTCGTGTTCAGGAGGAACTCAGCACAAAATTATGACATCGGCGAACAATAACTTTGCTTAACACGCTCTTCTGGGAATATGCTGTGACACTTTTTCTCAGATTTTTAGTTTTGTTGTTCATTTCAAAATCTCGGCATTGGCAGCTTTAAGAGTGATTTCCCCGAGGTAAATATGAAAGCAATCGGAATAATGTACTGCCTTCTATCGTATTGGCATCAACTAAAATATTATAGGAATAACTCTGATCTGCCTTAGCACGTTAAGCCGTTGTTCCCGGCTGTCATTTGAAGATCTTTGACAGTCGTTACAGGTAGTCAGTGGCCCGAAAGTCTGACTTCCAGTCTTACCAAGGGGTATCACATTACCCAATATTGATTGGGTTGTGGAGGTCAGATAGGCAGTCGCTCTATGTAAAATACTGGTATTCAGCTGCAACTAGCCTAACCTAACCTAACAATAATGGAGTCCACGTCTAGTCTTACCAGATGCAGTTGGATCCCAGTATTTTACCTGGAGCTGTGCTTGCCGATGTCGGTCCGTGAATGGGTGACCAATAAGAAAGCATGGAAATCACGTTAAGTCCTTGGTCCCGGCTGTCATTTGTAGATCTTTGACAGTCGTTACAGTAAGTCAGTGGCCCGGAAGTCTGACAACCAGTCTTACCAAAGGGTTTCGTCTTACCCAAGGACTGGTTTGTGAAAGTCAGGCAGGCAGTCACTCCATGTCACTGGTATTCAGCTGCATCCGGCTAGACTGGAATATACTTGAAGAAAAAGACTAGGTAGATAATGATGGGCGTTTTAACGGTAAAACTAAAAATAAAATAAGTTTTTATAAACATCTGGGACGTTAATCACTGGACTATTTCAAACTATTTAGAGATTATTCTTACTTCATTGTTCGTGCGTATTTATAGACCGTTTTCTAGTCTATTGGTTATAAACGCAAGCTGAGTAACGCTGAGCGCCAAGCCTTTGGGTTCGATTCCCAGGCCGGGCAGTGCTATTGGGTATTTTGATCAGGAACTTCTCAGTAGCAGCCACGGAGTCTGGATTCGTGCCCGGTTGATGGCAATAGGTTTGCCCTCTATTATGTGGGACTTAAAACATAACTGTCGAAATGTGGGTGGACTGATACACATCTGCCAAACCGTTCTAGGATGCAAGCGTGATGTTCACAAACGTCTTGTTTAATAAACAAACAATACGTACTTAATTTGGTTGGAATTAAAACAATGCATTATTACCCTTTGGCATTTTATTAACGTGAATACTAATTTGAATGGTCCCTATATTATTAAAATGTATGTATATTTATGGAAAGAAATAAGGTTTTTTTTTAAATTATCTCCTGATTAAAAACGAAAACATTTATATTATAAATCAATGACATTAATAATTAAAATGAAGCCAACACGACGTTTAAATATTTATAAAAAAAAATACAACAAGCATGACCTGAGCCTGTGACTGAAAAGTTGTGTGGTAATCGGTTGTCGTAGTATGGGCGTGTGATGCGGAGGAATGACGAAAATGTCGTGAGAAAAGTGAATGTAGATGGGTATATGAGTAGAGGAAGACCAAAGAAACGGTGGATGGACTGTGTGATGGATGATATGGCAAGAAAGGAGGTGTCTGATGAGATGACGAGTAATAGAGAAGTATGGAAGAAGAAGACATGTTGCGCCGACCCCAAATGAATTGGGGTAAGGGCAAGGGTATGATGATGAAGCATTATCAGCCTGCAGTATTCCCATTGGTGGGACAGAGGCCCCTTTGCGAGTGGGACCAGGCCACGGAAAAAGAAAAAAAAAATGCAGATGTAAAAAAAATAAATGAATATTGATGTTTCCACGAACAATTTGAAGGGTCCTGAACCGCAATAATACCTTTAGATATTCAACTTCATCCGGAGTGAATGGACCGACCCCAACCTAAAATAATTGGGGTTAGCTTGAGCGCATAACAACATAATTGTTTACGCCACCATTGCCAAAAATCGGCTTACAAAGAAGCCAGCCCTATTTTATAAAATTCACTCGGAACCTCACTCAAGTGAGCGCACACAATTCGAAAGCGAACTCATTTGTTTTAAAAGTAAATCATCGCGGATTCACAACGAGACACCGTTCGAATTTCGAACGTGACGTTTAGAAAATGACACTACTGTTTAATTTTTTGTCGTTTCTGAAACGTGATATTGGTTAATATTAAAATACGGAATGAAAAATTTTAAAGAGCTGTCGCCATATTGGATTTCCTGTGAGTTCATACGGGTTATAAGATTGTGACACATTCTGTAGCAACTCAATTCATATTTTGTCATAATTGGTTTGAATAATTCAATACCATACCCAATACTCAAGGTGCTCGTGGCTAAGTAATAACAGCCGCCCGGATCGATCTTTAGGTTAAGCCGCGCTTGCCTAGGTTGGCCTGTGGATGGGTGACCACCCATTACATACCGAGTTTCCTCCGTGCCTCGGAAAACACGTTAAGCCATTGGTCCCGGGTGTCATTTGTAGATCTTTGACAGTCGTTATAGGTAGTCAGTGGCCCAAAAAGTCTGACAACCAGTCTTACCAAGGGGTATCGTATTACCCAGTACTAACTGGGTTGTGGAGGTCAGATAGGCAGTCGCTCCATGTAAAATACTGGTATTCAGCTGCATCCGGTTAGACTGGAAGCCGACCCCAACATAGTTGGGAAAAGGCTAGGCAGATGAGATGATGACCCAATACTCAAGACGTGGTATCTAAAAATATAAAGAGATCGTTATGGACCAGGTGCTTTATAAAAATTACCTTTTAGTCTTCATATACCCATACTTAAAATATTTAAAGACTTAAAGTTAGTAAGTTTGTATGTCTTCGAAACTACTGATCCGAGTCCGAAAATGCTATCACTGATGTGACGCTTCATTATCCCCAAATGTCATAGGCTTTATACAAGACATCCCGAGGAAGTATTTACGACAGCAACGCGAGCAAAGTCGCGGGCAAAACCTAGTGTACTTATCTATAACTTGAGTGCAGTTGAGCTCGTGGCTAAATAATAACAGCCGCTCGGGTCGATCTTTAGGTTAAAACGCGCGTGCCGTGGATAGATGACCACCCATTACATACCGAGTTTCCTCCGTGCCTCGGAAAGCACGTTAAGCCTTTGGTCCCGGCTGTCATTTGTAGATCTTTAACAGTCGCTGCAGGTAGTCGGTGGCCCGAAAGTCTGACAACCAGTCTCACCAAGGGCCTTACCAAGCACTGACTGGGTTGTGGAGGTCAGATAGGCAGTCGCTCCATGTAAAATACTGGTATTCAGCTGCATCCAGTTAGACTGGAAGCTGACCCCAACATAGTTGGAAAAGGCTAGGGAGATGATGAGTTGTATCAAACTATTTCATAAATAGGTATACAAGTTGCAAACGGAGCCTTCACGAAACCAGTGCCTTCACACCAAGCATTCTGTACAACAATAGTACATTTTGATACAAGTGGGAAAACTTTGTTATTGCATTCGAGGCCGAATTAACACCCGAGCTGCAGGCGAGGGTGTTATGGAGCCGAGAACTGCAGTAACAAATCCCCACGCGTATCAAACGACGTTTTTCAATACACTTTCGAAGAAAAAAAATATTAGAATGGTATTTTTGTCAGGAATTATTAGGAAACTATGATTGTATATGCTTTTTTTCCGCACTTTGCTTTCACCAGGTTGAAGAAGAAGCAAAGGTATGATGCCACTTCTTCTTTCTTTATCGTGTTTTTAGTGCCTAACCTGGTCTCAGAGTTAAGCCAAGTCAACAGCCTAATATGAAAAATAGAAGAATCATTTTGTTTTTAAATTTAGAACACAAATAAATGTTAATTTGTTCATAAAAGTGAATATTTGTTTGATTATTTAAATATAATATTCAATTTACAAACACAATTTAAAAACTCGAAAAATATTGACGCCGTAAAGACGCATCTCTTTGCCGTGATTTAAAAAAAAAACAAAACACCGCCGACTGTAGTCATTGAACCCATTTGGACTTATTATAAGTATTATTTGTAGAATTTTTTTATTTCCGCTTTTGTACGGTAACATATTAAAAATTCACACGTATGAAATACATTGCATGTTGAACCTAATAGTAATGCAATAAGAACCAGTTTTCGAGAAAGGGTAGTGAAAATGTATAAGCCATCATCTGCATGGCTTTTTCCGAACTATGTTGGGGTCGGCTTCCAATCTTACCGGACGCAGCTGAATACCATTTTACATAAAAATATAAATAAGTAGATATAAACATCAGGTAGTATTATATTCAGTAATCATGAAAATAATACGTTATTTTTATTTTAACAATCTTAACGAGACCAGCAGCTAATTATTATTTGCGTTAAAAAACGTATTTTCAACGTACACGAAAGTGTTGCTATTTTTAATGAGATTGACGCAAATGCAAACCAGTAATTATTGCTTACAAATGGGTCATTTGTACATGAAACTGTGATTAAATAATTTAAACAATCCTGAAAATAGAAATAAAATATGAATTTCAAAAGTTTTTCGTGGCGAAATTGACGAAAATTGTCTCATGACAAAAATCCTAACCTATTTACGCTAGGGACATCGATCCAGTATTTTTTTGTGTTCATATCTAAGATTACTTAATACGATTACATACTGTTACAATGACCAGTAATCAGATTAACCTTACACGTAATTTCTCGTCACCCATTCGCAATGGATGGAATATGTGTCAACTTTGACATTGGCGAAAAAATTCGCCCGTGAAACATGGAAATCCTTACAAAATTGTCCAGACATCACCACGGGAAGACAGCGCATGCTTCACTCTCATTCAGGAACGTAACCAGAAAGAGACAGTTATAGAAGACAGAGAGAGACAGCGATAGGATTCCTAAAATTCAGGGAAAACCACTTTGGCTGCCGAACATTAAAACACATTAATGGTTATGTCATTCGTGCAATTTTTTAAATCTGTCACTTCGAATACGTCATACTTTCCCCGCAATTGGAATACTTAATTTCAAATTTCGATTCAGAAAATTAAAAAGAAAATGCGGCAAAAATGAACCGTCACTTTTTTTTTCTTTAGCTAGCGCGGCGCGGCATAGTTGACGCCTTAACATTCGTCCGTCTGTTACTAACTGCATTAGACAGATTTTAGGTCACACTAACCAAACTAAACTGGTGAATTAAATGAAAGATAATTTACTTACGTGTGCTGCATCGACCTCGGGACGTCAAAAAACACTTAAGTCTTAACATTTGTTGGAAAAACCGACAATTTAACATGTAATAACGATTAAAACACACGACACAGTTATAACCTGCGAGCTTTACACTAGAAATTTATTTTTACACTAACTCGGTATGTGGTGCGCGGTTAATTTTAAATAATTTTATTTAAACACAGTAAGGTTGAAATGTGTATGGTTACTAGTTTCGTGGGGAAAAAAAATCAATTGCAGACGGTCCGTCGGGTAGCCATTTTGTCTCCGACTGGATAAGCAGGGCACTGTTTTTACGCATGCGCCAAGTGCCGCCCAAATATCTATGCTCGAATAGATGAGTACAACAGAATATGTGGAAGACTTGGAACCCTCTTAGCTCAATGTTACTAACGTCATTTTTTGATGCTGGCCGGTTTTTTTTTAAGAAAACTCTTTTCCGTTTAAAAATGTCGAACGCGTGGTTTAATTTTTTTTTTAAATGGCATTTTCTTGTTCTGTTCTGATGTTTGTTATAAATAAAATGACTCACGCTTTTTTAGGGTTAATTTTATGAAATGGAATGAGAATATATTTTTGACTGACACTTTTTTTGACGATAGATTGGCAGGTCAGTGAGACAAAATAAAAAAAAAAATCCATTTTTTAATAATATCAGTGTCGACAATCATTTCCTACACTTAGTAGCCAATATTAAACTACCTTCATTCTCAATACTTTCAAGGACTGAACATTGAAGTCGCTCAAGCAAAATATTTGCACCGTTCGCAGAGTAGTAACCTCGTAGTAACGCGGTTACTACCATGTGCTTCACTCAAACTAAGATAGATGGCGCTGTTCTCAAGTTGCAACCAAAGAGTGTGTGTATTTTAGATGTTAAGTACCTATTTATTATCATATTCCTTTTATTGTGTTTAATTAAATATAGGTTTATTTATTGATTCAAACGAACAATTGTTTTAGAGTATAGGTAGGTAGGCAAGTGGGTAAATATAGCAAAACCGGTATTTCCTCTACCCAGCTACTTATCTTAAACACATAAACAAAATAATTAGTGCTTATTTTATTAATCATATTCTGCAATAGACCCAAATATACGATTTTTAAATGTCTTCAAAGTAATTTATTTTTACAAAATACTTGTACTGTAATGTCTATCGTCAGAAAAAAACCAATTCCTAAACTTAAAATAATGTTCCGAAATAAATTATTCAGTCTTCTTTAAATAAATTGTTGTATAAAAATATTATAGTTATTAGAGGTCAGATAGGCAGTCGCTCCATGTAAAATACTGGTATTTAGCTGCATCCGGTTAGACTGGAAACCGACCCCAACATAGTTGGGAAAAGGCTAGGCAGATGATGATGGAACTGAAATAAATAGAATGTGTACTGTGTACCTAAGATATAACTTCTTGGGGAGGTACAGCATACCTACCGATCGTTATTGAATAGTTGCGGATACGTATAAATATGTATAAATAACATATACATGACATAATTATATAGTTTAAAATGAAATGACTCATATCAAATAATTTCAATCAAGTAACAATAACAGACGTTTGCTTGGAGAAAAACTGACCACAACAAAACAAACTTTAATTGCTTTTGTTTTTAATACCTAAAAACCAGAAGTCTCTTTCATAATATCTCTGGCAGCTGCAATCCCACAACAACTTTATTGTAACGAGAATAAAGATGAATATAAGTTTGACAGAATTGTACTGTCTGACCAAAGCCCCAGTCTCGGCCACCATCGGCTTTTAAAAAAATGGGCCGAAGTTTTGACCGAAGCCCATATGGTGGTACATTACATAAAGTTTCCATAACCTTAATTCTGTAAACATCACTTCAAAATTCGAACGATGCCTAGTTGGGAATCCCCGATGATTTATTTTAAAAACAAACGAGTTCGCTTTCGAATTGTGTGCGCTCACTTGAGTGAGGTTCCAATCCAAATGAACTTTACAGAATTATAGTACTAATGCAATCTTTAGGAATTTACTGATGTCATTATACCTGTTCAAATGTCTCATTTGATTGACATAGGACCGATTTTTCAATCATTAGATAACTTTTACCGTAAGAGTAAATGTCCATTCGAAAACTGTCAAAATGGCAAATTTATTCGTCGAATAGAAATTAACTGGTGATTGTATACCGGCCATTAGTATGGTGTTCAATGAAAATAAATTACGAATAACAAGCACAAATTGACACGAAAAGTATATAATGGCAAAGGTACTTACAAGGAAAAAGCAATTATCTGGTATACAGTATTTATTGTTCCCCATTTAAATCAGGATATTTTACTTTTATCCTGTTTTCATACTCATGTTAGGGTGACCAGATTATTGGTACTACTAGGATTTTCTATAACGTCTCACACGTTATAGAAAATCCTAGTAGTAACGCCCTAAAGAGACATTTCCTTTTCTATCTTTGCAGTACGTACTAGCTAGTGCACTAACGTTCGACCACTTTTCAACATTATTACTTTGGGTATAAGAGTGAAAAGTGGTAGACGTACGTAGGACTTGAAACTATTACTCTTGTATGACTAAAGATTGAACCTGGATGAATCAGAAAGAGTAGATAAGGATGATCATGTTTTTCTGTAAATTCTGCTTACCCCACTGCGTTTTTATAAGCGAGTATTACATAGTGGTCAGAGAGACAGAGGATTGTAAAAGGACGTCTGTACTTCATCATCACCACCGTCTATGAAGGACAGAGCGTCATTTACACCTGGACGGCTTTCGAGCTTACAAGCAATGTTGCGAATGACTACTTATTACTCTGTTCCTCTGCTTGACAATAAATTGTCCGCATAGGAGGGAGAATTTCAGGCTATAGAAGATATGCTGGCTAGGCTTTCTAGCAGACGAGCTGCAAGTAGTAAGCACATGCTTAAAACCGTGATTAGTTGAATATTATCATCATCATTCACCTGCCTTGCTGAATACATTTTGTTGGCGCTACATATCCTCCTATAGCTTCTCAGTAGCTACCCTTTTAAGCCATATTGTCATCTATCACACCAACAGTTGTCGGTTGTGTGTTGTGACATTTTTCCATGAATGCAACGAAAAATTCTCCCACTGTTCTTTTCTGATTCAAGTCGAGTTCTTGACAGTTAAATGATAAATGGTGTTTATTTTAATTAGTAGCTATAGGTATTTATAAACACTTTTACACGACATTGTTTTTTAAACTAGATGAAGCCGGTGTTCCGTACCTGTCTACTCTAAGGAGTGGGACATTTTGACGCGTTTTTTCATTTCTGCGTCTCGTCCGCGCCCTTTCTTTTCTGTTTATTTTGTGCCGCGACGCTACTATACATTTTGTATGAAAATTTATTGAAGAGGCGCCGCGTCTGCGACGCGTCCTCGTACGTCTTTTCTGTTTGTCCCGCCCCTAAGAAGAAACTGTGGAAACAAACTCAGAGGTCAAATGATTTCTTAGATACTTCATTGCTTCGGCGCTTTTCTGGTGGTCGCAACTGTTGCGTTGTATTGGTAGGTAAAAGTGTCCTCTATGGACCAAGTAAAGAATGAATGCAAACGATTCCACGACCGCTCGAAATTAATCAGCCTATAACGTTCCCTCTTCTGGAACAAATGCCTCTTCTCTATGAAAAGAAGTGGACTGTAATCGACCACGTGGATCCAATGCGGGTTGGTGGATGCAACACGTCTTCGAAAGTCTGTTTCTCGGGACTCCGGTTTGTTTCACCGTTTTTAGCGCTGTGGTGATGAAATAAATTAACAGTAAGGACCTGCGTCATTTATTTTTTTATTTATTTAGGATCTAAAACAAAGACTACACAGATAAATAGGAGTCACAATTATACAAATGGTTCTACTTCGTAACCAATCCCTATCTACATCACAGAGAAGAAGCCTATAAGGGTATGAAGACCAGGGTCCCCCAAAGGAAGGATCCTCAGACAAGACGGGTATTATGTTTGGTGGGCTACTGCCCGACAGTTGTTGTCGGGTTTTTCTACATGGTCTTAAGTCGCGCATAACTTTAGAATTTTGATATTAGTTCTTCTTTTGAGTCATAGATGGCGCTGTAGTACTTGTTGTACTATGTTGTAGTTACATTTTATAGTGCCGCTACAAGCCTGTGTCCCGACAGTGGGAATGTTATACGCTGATTGAAGAATGTCCCCGCTTGAGTTCGAATCTAAGTTCTACGTAAAAGTAATTTGGGACAGTGGTAGTGGCACATAGTCATTGTTCCATTATAAAATTCTTAAATTATTCTATTAACACCTCTTCACCACATTACTCTTAAACAATAGACATTTAAATGACGTTCTATTGATATTACAGTGACGTTTCAATTGTTTTCGAAGCATACCTCTGTGTTACGTATGTCAATTCTATTGTCAATTCAATTCCGGGATAACACAGGATTTTATTGTCACCCTACTCTGCCGCCATTTTCAGTGTCTCTAACTTTATTATACAGGACAGTTGTCATTTGTTCTTTTTTCTATATAACGTTTCAAAAATGTTAATATTTATTTATTTATTGTTCTTGTGTTCGAACTTTATGTTTATAAAATCTGAAGGTGAGTTTTCCATTTCTCTGTTTTTTTTTATGTGTTTGGTTGGCCATTGGTTGATAATGTCGAAAAGAAATGAATAATGAAAATGTTTCTCTGACATAGTATTGTTAGTGATTGTTTGTTCATTTATTTTTTTGGTTTAACAAATCGAAAGGTAAGTTGGTTTATTTTTTAAATTATTATCGATTATAGTAATGTTAATAATGTGAAAAAACTTGTTTTAACGGTCGAGAGTGTGTGGTATATATTTTTTTAAGAACGAAATTAAAAGAGAATTTAAAAGAGGGTCTAAGGTTAAGTACTTATTGTACTTAACCTTAGACCCTCTTTTAAATTTACTACAGAGAGTAACTTTAAAAGACTATTAAAGCAGATTATTTCATAATTTTATAGGATTACAAAAAAACTTTAAAAAATATATACCTACTGCCATTTTATTCTATATTTTAATAAAAATATTCAATCCATTGACTATGGGGAAAGGGCATGTCTCACTTGAGGAAGGAATGTACCAGACTTTCTGAATGCATTTATCCTTTTATTTAATCCTAAAAACTTACATACAAAATGAAAAAAAAAAAAACCTTTTTCGGTGAAATCAGTTTCCACTCACGGGCAAGAAATACGAGACATCACGAAAAACTAAAATTACTAGAGGTAACGGGATGAATGAAAGCGTATATTGTAGATAATCTACCAGACTCAAATTGACGACTTAGATGTTAAACTGAGAGAATGGGACTGGACAGGCCATGTCTGCCGGATTATTGTGGGCCCGAAATATCGCAATTTTCACTCTATTTGTAGCTCTAACTCTGCTACGCCATAGAAAGGACTCTGGTACCTTAAGAGTGTGAATAGACCCTTAACATCGCCGAAAGGCACTTGCTGTCCCCGTCTTTGCGGTCATTTTTGTTTGTAGACCATACCTGGGAACCTTCTAGTTGCGGAGATATTGGGGGTCAAAGTTCCAAGTTTTTTACCATTTTTTTGTAAATGCATGTTTTTAATGTAAGATTTTTACTTTACACACCTCCACGTACTGTTCAATCCATCCATCAGCACAATGCTTTGAGTGCTTTCCATCGAGCTTCGCATCGTGCTTTCAAGTTAACCACCAAACCAACAATTTTTATGCAATAGACAAGAATTTTAATGAAATTTCTAACTTTTGACAGTTCTAACTTCAAGCAATTACTAATATATACGGAATAAAAATCATATCTTAAGTCATTACTTTTGCTCAAGTAATCACTTTGAGTTGTTTATAAAGGGTGTTAACAGAGCCTTCACATAGCCGGCAACCAAGCAATCAGTACATCAAACTAAGTAACTTCACGCAAAAATTATTGCTGGGTATCGTTTTTTTGGGGTAAAAAAACACGTTTTACGGCAGGACTCAATGGAAAGCACTCAAAGCATTGTGCTGATGGATGGATTAAATAGTACGGGGGTCGTGAAAGTGTAAAAAGTAAAAATCTTACATTCAAAACATGTATTTAAAAAGAAACTTGTGCAAAAGTTGAAACTTTGACCCCCCATATCTCCGTAACTAGAAGGTTCCCAGGTATGGTTTAGAGCAAAAAAAATATCGCAAAGACGAGGAGAACAAGTGCCTTTCAGCTTTGTTAAGGGTCTATTTACAGCCTTCATACGGAATAAAAATCGTATCTCAAGTTATTACTTTTACTCAAGTTATCACTCTAACTTGTTTATAGACCGTATCTATAAACAAGTTAGAGTGTCAGCCCCACTGCTTCTGACTAGGTCTTGTCTATTCCATGATAGACAACGGGGTACCCCTAGTCCCCTGTTAACCACTACATTTTTATTCCTACGAACAATTAACTATTTATTCAATTGTGACGTATATATCTATTGGTAATAGGAAAATAAACGGTTTGTGGTTATTTAGCATTATTGCTTCAATAGTCTAACTGTGTCATAATGAATTTGGTATTTTCCCTAAAGTGATGTTTGAAATAACTAATTTTAAACAAATGATTGTACTTTATTGATCATTTACTAAAATAAAATGACGTTGTTGCTATCGCTATTTAACCTGTTGGTGGAGCTACAGGCTCAACACGCGTGTTGTGACAGACTAATAAAAAGTGAAAAATAGCTTTCGAAGTCGGTGACTTCTGTTTGTTTCATTGACTTTTTTGCCACCGACTTCAATACATGCTGTTGATAAAAGCAAATAATTTTATAAATTATGATTTGCTATTTGTAAGCTCAATTCAAATATTCATAAAATATTTAGGCTTTAAAGGCATACCTCTGCTGAAATAAAAATAAAAACAATCACCGCCAACTATAGGAATTGAAAGTATATACGGAACATAATAAAAAAATAAAACAATAAATTAAATTTTTGTCTGTGTTTGTTCCGACTAATCTCCAAAACGGCTAGACCGATTTTGACGAGACTTTTACTGGCAGATAGCTGATGTTATACGGAGTGACTTAGGTTACGTTTATTTTAGAACAAAGATTAGGGTTCCGTGCAAAAAAAAAAAAACATGAAATTGTTAACAAAATCCGATTCAAATAGGGAAATAATATTTTTATAATAATTTCACGCAGACGAAGGTCGCGGGCAATAGTTAGTGTGTCGTAATTGGACTTCAGAACTGTAATTTCAGCGTGACTAAGCAGCTTGTCAGAACAAGCTGTGAAAATGTGGTAAATACATTAAAGTCAGAACTTTAATGGATTTACCACATTTTCCTACGCGGAAATGAACTTAAAGTGCATGCAATAAAAGCGAACAGTATGACGCGTTGTGTACTCGCGTCGTCCAAACTGAACGAGGCGTATGACGTAGTTTCATCGGTGAGTGTGATCACTCCATAAGGCGAGGCGGGTTAGATGCGAACGTCACAATGGCAGTAGCAATTGCCAGCTACAACCCGCCATTTTGTCATACATTTTATATGAGTGTAGCGACATCTAACAAGCCACATACGAACTATGTATCAGACTTGACGTCACGCAATTTATTCATCGCGCATGTGGAGTTACCCGCAACACCATCACCTGCCTAGCCTTTTCCCAACTATGTTGGGGTCGGCTTCCAGTCTAACCGGATGCATCTGAATACCAGTATTTTACATGGAGCGAATGCCTACCTGGCTCTCCACAACGACCACAATCCAGTTAGTACTGGGTTGTGGTATATAATATAATATATAATTACCATACGGTTCCCCATGGTAATTCTTCTATTCCTATTACTCGTCATCTCAGCAGTCGCCTCCTTTCTAGCCATATCATCCTTCACACAGTCCACTGCCTTTCTGACCTCCACAACCCAGTTAGACTTTCGGCCAACAAGCCACATACGAACTACGTATCATACACATCATCACCTGCCTGGCCTTTTCCCAACCAGAAGCAGCTGAATACCAGTATTTTACATGGAGCGACTCCCTATCCGACCTCCACATCCCAGTTAGAACTGGGTAATACGGTAGTCCTCGGTAAAACTGGTTGTCAGACTTCTCGGGCCACTGACTAATACGATACCCCTTGGTAAGATTGGTTGTCAGTTTTTTTGGGCCACTGACTACCTGTAACGACTGTCAAAGATCTACAAATGACAGCCGCGACCAACGGCTTAACGTGCTTTCGGAGGCACGGACGAAACTCACCCATCCACAGACCAACCTAGGCCAGCGCGGCGTCAGCTGAAGATTAATCCGAGCGCCTGTTATTATTTAGCCACGAGCTCCTAGACTTACCCGCAATATTTAACATAAATATATACAAAAACCATTAATCGTTGATCAACAAACCTCCGTTTTCCATAAAGTATGGAGGATAAGGAACTTTACTACCTGTTCCTCATTCGTCTACAGAGGTTCTCCATACAGGTTGTAAACAGACCCTTCACATAGCCGTCAACCAAGCATTCTGTACATCAAACTAAGTAACTTTACGCAAAAATTATTGCTGGGAATCGACTTTTTTTTGGGGTGAAAAATCACGTGTTACGGTAGGACTCGATGGAAAGCATTGTGCTGATGGATAGATTGAATAGTATGGGGGTCGTGGAGGTGTGTAAAGTAAAAATCTTACATTAAAAACATGTATTTAAAAAAAAAACTTGTAAAAAAGTTGGAACTTTGACCCCCAATATCTCCGTAACTAGAACGTTCCCTGGTATGGTCTAGAACAAAAAAATGATCGCAAAGACGGGGAGAACAAGTTACGTTAGAACGGTTATGTTAAGGGTCTATTTACACCCTTTTTTTTTTTTTTTTTTTTTTTTTTTTTTCCGGATGGGAAATCATCAAATGACCCCCCCCACTCTGGGCGGAGCGGAGGGGAGTGTCAGACTTGTACTGACTAAAACCCATCCATGTTCCTTCTCTGCCCTTTGTGTTCCAGGGCCACGGTATCTCTTTCGAACAGTCCCGCAGCCCTGGCAGGCGTCGGCCCATGCGGACCCCTACTTGATTGCTGACATCTCTTTGAGGCGCGCGTGGAACACGAACGCGCCGTCGACACAGCCTGTCGTCATAAGACGGCCGGACGGCGAGCTAGCCCATAACTCGCCGTCCACAGGCCAGCGCCTACGGTGGTCGGAAGCCACCACGTGACCCCCGACGCCCAGGGCGTCTCCCGCGGCGGCTGGGACGTGAGGTTCTTTCCCTCTCACGTCCTGCCACCTCCTTCACTAGCATGACTGCTTCGCAGAAGGAGGTGACGGCTTCCCATTCTCTCTCGCTCCGGACCATGGCTTGAACCAAGGCCGGACGCGAGAGATTGCCGCCGCCAATCGCCGCTATGAGGACACGGCGGTGCTCCGCCCAAGCGGGGCAGACCTCCACGGTGTGTTCCACCGTGTCCTCCGGACGATCCTCGCAGTGGAAACACCCGGGCGTTTCCTCCCGCCCGATTCGGTGCAGGAACCTCCCGAAACAACCGTGTCCGGTGAGGACCTGCGTCAGACGGTAGGTGAGGGCGCCGTGGCGCCTCTCTAGCCACTCCTCAAAGAGGGGACTTATCGCCACTATGGTGGCGTGCCCTGCACGGGGTTGCGACAGTCGCTCTCTCCATGTCGCCATGAGATCACGTCGGAGGTCTGTCCGCTGAGCGGTAATTTGTCGCGGCAGCGGAGTTTCCCCCCTATATAGTGCTTCCGCGCGCCATTCATGCAGGCGCGCGAGGACTATCGCCTCCAGATCCCATGGCGGCAATCCGGCAAGGAGGCTAGCCGCCTCGCCAGAGATCGTGCGGTACCCCCGGATTAGCCTTATGGCTATTACCTTTTGGGGCGCGTTCAGGTAGTGGGCGGCTTGCCGCCTCAAAGAACGCGCCCATACCGGGGCCCCGTAAAGGGCCATGGACCGCACGACCCCCGCGTAAAGCTTCCGGCAGGAGGCGTTTGGACCCCTCAGGTTGGGCAAGAGCCGCTTGAAAGCAGCCCCCGTCCGTTCCAGTTTGGGAGCCAAACGTCGGAAGTGCTCCACGAAGTTCCACCGACTGTCGAGGACGAGTCCTAGGTATTTCAACGTCGACCCGACGCCGATGGGAACCCCTCCTGCCATCAGTAATGATCCCGACGGTGGCGCATTTCGAGGCCCATGAAAACACATGGCCTCGGACTTGTGCAATGCCACCTCGAGTCCCAATTGCCGGATCCTCTCCACAACTATCGCAACCCCGCGTGTCATGTTTTCGGCCGCCGCCTCGTGCGACCTCCCTTGCGCCAGTACCAGCGTGTCGTCAGCGTAGCAAACTACACTGACGCCGGTAGGGAGGTCGGCGCGCAGCACCCAGTCGTAACCGATGTTCCACAAGGCCGGCCCCAGAACCGAACCCTGTGGAACACCGCACGACATCTCTCGCCGGTTCCATTCTCCGCTCCGACTGGGGTAGATGACGGCTCTATCCGTCAGGTAGTCCCCGACCACGCGACGAAGGTAGGTCGGCACCCCGTGATACCGGAGTGCCTCCGCAATGCAGGTCCAGGGCATGGAGTTGAAGGCGTTGGCGATGTCAAGAGACACCGCCAAGACAACCCCGCCCCGGGACACCGCGTCCCCCGTCGTGAGGGCTCTCACGCGCATGATGGCGTCCACCGTCGAGCGCCCCTTGCGGAAACCAAACTGGTGTTCCGCAAGATCCGGCCCCATCCCTGCAAGGTGCCCGGCGAGGCGGTTGGCAATGACTCTTTCAAAGAGCTTGCCCACCTCGTCGAGCAACACGATGGGCCGGTATGCGGACGGAGAGTCCGCAGGGCGCCCTGGCTTCCGGATTAGGACCAGCTTCCCCGTCTTCCAACGAAGCGGGAACTGGCCTCTCTCCAAGCATGCGCTTAGGAGCCCTTCCAGTCGGGGCCCGAGAGCCTCAAAGGCCAGGACCCAGGCTTTGCCAGGCAAGCCATCGGGTCCCGGGGCGGTATTTCTGGCTTTCAGCCTGCGTACCGCCACTCTCAGGTCTACCCCAGTCACCTCCGAAACGTCATAGTCGTCATCGGTGTGGTCCGCTTCCGGCACCGCACGCGGTGACGGAGCCATAGGCGGGGGAGGATGCTCCCCTCGCGAAGGGAACAGAACGCTCACCACGTCCTCCACGAGCTCAGGCCGGAGACTCTGCGTTAGCGGGGGGGCCCGGGTGCGGAGTTTGTCCCGCACCATCTTGTAAGGGCGCCCCCACGGATCTCCGTTCAGAGACTCCAGCATCTCCTCGCGGGCCAAATTCTTGGCCCGCCGGACAGCCTCTAGGAGGGCGGTCCGGAGGCCCCCGGCGATCCCGAGCTCTCTGAGATCCACCGTCGCCTTCGCTTTAGCTAGCACGTCGCGGTAGGTGACGCCCCTCTTTTTCGCATCCGGCTGTAGCGTTATCACCACAGCTGCGGTTTTCGGGGCGCTGAGCCCAGCCGCGACGCTTCGCTCCTTTTGTCGGCGCTTCCGCTCCCGCTTCCTGGCCTTTTTTGCCGCCCTTCGCTCCCTCGCTCTTTCTCCGGCCACCTGCCACCCGGACTCGGCCACAGAAGGCTTAGTGGGCGGGGGAGGCGGCGGTGGCGGTGGCGGCTGTCTTGCGGCTGGCGCCGGTACATACGCCGCCTTGCCCTTCTTTTGGGCCACCGCCTTGCTCTGCCTCAGGGCCGCCGCCCTCCCGACCGGAGCCGGTTTCGCCAGAGCCGGCTTTTCGGGGGCCGACGTAACCCTGCCGGAGAGCTAGCTGGACGGCCCCGGTGCGGAGGCCACAGCAGCCGCATATGTGGCCGACTTGTTTGCCGCCAGGGGGGGGCGCAGGACAATGCCCTCCAGAACGGAGAACCGCGCCTGGAAGGCAGCCAGCTCCTGCCGAACCAGGTTGAGAACCTGGTTCTCCACCGACACGGGCTGACTTGGTCGCTGCTGGCCCCCATTTTGGGGCGCCTCGCGAGAGCCGGACTCGCGCAGATCGGCCAGGTCTGCTCGGAGCTTCTTGTTCTCCTCTTGGAGAAGCTCCGTAGCAGCCGTCAGGCGAGCGACCTCCGCCCGCAGTTTGGCAACTTCGTCTGGTGGAGGCCCCGCATATCTGGCCTTCGCTGCCGCTATGATGGAGGCGGCCGCTGCAGGTATGGCCCTTTGTCTAGTAGAGGGCTTCTGCTTGTAGGACACAGTCCTCAGCGCCACCTCCACCTTCTTCGCAAACTCGGCCTTGCGCTCCGCATCTGAGCCGCCGTCTGCGACCGCCTCGTCACCAGAGGAGCCCGAACGATCCACCCCGTGACCGGCCACCCCCGGGTGGCGCCCTTCCTCGGCAAGCCGCGCCGACCTCTCGGTGACAGAGAGGCCTCTCCCCTTGCCGCGGATCCCGCCACGCTTGCTGGTGGGGATCTTGCGAGCCGAAGCCAGCTCCCCCTCTGACGACGACTCTCGGTCGCCTACCGGCCTGGATCGCTTGCGTAGGAACTCCCTGTTCCCCGCAGCAGCCCCGGGCCTCCCGCGCCGGGAGCTCTCTGAGCCTCCCGCGCTCACATCGTTGGATGCGGCGCCGGACTCCGACCCCGCATCCCTCTCCTTCCTTCCTTCGCCGTTATCGGCCGTATTTTGGGTTAATTGTTCTTTCATACAGTTCCCACGAGTATGGGGGAAATAAAAAGTCCATCTGGGCAGTGCCCCCTGTACCCAGATAAGCCATAGCCAGGCCCGGCAGTGGTTCGCACTAACGACTGATTTTCCATAGGAACCCGTCAGCCATACATCTCCTCGCGGTGCGCCGCCGCTTGAGATTCGGGGTAACTTTTTATAGAGGTTTTCTACCTCGTGGTCCGGGCGGTTAAGCCAAGACCCTCGGTCCCAATCGAAGCCGCGAGACGTGTTCCACGACACTTCGACGGAGGGATTACGATATCGACGGGGACAGTGAAGGATCTGCTCGGAGGCAGGGTAAGTGCACACCGAGCCCGCCCTTGCTCCTCCGCTGTGCCCTCTGCTTGTCAGAGGGTCACGCGGAACAACGCCCCCTAGGCCCACAATGGGCCCCTCCCATGTCAGAATATTAGCCATGGACAGTAACATTCCCCGAAGAATAAGAATCTCTTCCCATTCCTCGGGGAAGGACACTGCCCACGCCCAGGGTGCACCGGCCCAGCAGCTGCTATTCCCTCCAGACGTATCGAGAGGGACCGGCAGCTATCAGGCACACGAGGAGGAATTCTGACAACACACTCCATCTATTTACACCCTTTATGTCATGCTTAGTAATTACAGAGACAATATTGTTAATATGTATTTAAAGTTTACACTACGTTGTTGTACGTTATAAAATAAACTTTTTATGAAGTTATTGGTACTTCAAAGTATAAAACAGAATTAATGACAGGACCTTACGCGCCAGTGGTGCCATCTGGTGAGCTCAAAAACGATAGCCTTCATTTAAACTGCACATTAAAAGTGGTCATACTATAGATTATGCTAAATAGGTAATTGCATGAAAACCACACTGTTACTAACTGTCAATTCGTCATCAAAGAGTCACTATGTATTGGTATACTCAAGTGAACTTTGATCGACTAAACATTGCTTTAATTTTTTAAAAATAGTCACACTAAACTCTGTTGAGCGCAGAGCCTACAGGCTCATTGGTAGCGATAAACTAGTCGGTACCAAGCTTCATAGCCTGGCCTACTGCCGCAAAATTGCATGTATTTTATAGACTGAACTTCGGTGAGTGTGCCCAAGAGTTCCACGTGCTCATTCCACCATCTCCCTTCTTCCATCGGGAGTCCAAACGTACTGCGGGTTATCATCGATGTTACACACATTCACACGAAGCGCTTTGCTACATCTTTTATTATGCGCATAGCCAAGGATTGGAATTTCCTGCCTGCACCGGTCTTCCCGAGTTCATGTAACCCGAATCTATTTAAGTCGTGAATTAATAGGCTTTTTTTGGGTTAGCTTCCTCCATCGTAGACCTCATCTCTGTCCTCAGGACAAGATTGGTCAAGAGTAGGCCGAACTAATATTAAAAAAAAAATTAAAGAAGGTTTTTATTCAACATAATTTGAAACTAAAGATATCATTCGTAAATCTTTGACAGCAGTTACGGGTCTGTGGATAGGTTAGTCAGTGGATGGGTGACACCCCCTTTACATACTGATTTTTCTCCGTGCTGGAGCTGGTGCTTTGCTTTATGTTATGACTATATTTTAAATACGGCCACGACCCCCGTAATTTTCAATGCATCCATCAGCACAATGTTTTGAGTGCTTTACATTGAGGTCTACCGTAAAACGTGATTTTTCACCCCAAAAAAAAAGTCATTTCTAAACAATAATTTTTGCGTACAGTTACTTGGTTTGATATACAGAATGCTTAGTTGACGGCTTCGTGAAGGGTCCGTTTACACCCTGTATACATTCTGTATTGAAATGTCTTTGGTAGTATCCAAGTCCTGCATAAACGACGCTCCAGGATACCAGTTATTCGTATTTGGAAATAAGGAGTTAGTAAACAAAATAGCTACACTATTGTAAGTTGTGGTTTTAACAATTGACGTAAAATAAAGATTACTAGGTATTATTACTATGGGGGAAATGAAGTATTATTCATTACGAATTATTAATCATTTGGCAAGTCATTTAAGTAAGAGCAGTTTCGTTAATGACTCATTTACTTTATTTAGTCATCATGTGCCGAGCCCTTTCCAAACTATGTTGGGATCGGCTTCCAGTCTAATCAGATGCAGAGGACCAGTCTTTATTATCTATCTGACCTCTACAACCCATTAGTACTGGGTAATACGATACCCCTTGGTAAGACTGGTTGTCAGACTTTCAGGCCACTGACTTACTGTAACGACTGTCAAAGTTCTACAAATGACAGCGGGACCAATTCCGTATGTAATGCGGGCGTCACCCATCCACAGACTAACCTAGTCAAGCGCGGCTTAACCTGAAGATTGATCCGAGTGGTTGTTATTATTTAGCCACGAGCTCCACCAAAATTTCTAGATGTCTCATACAAAATTTCAATATTTCTTGACCCAAATTTATTTATTTATTAAAACTTTATGCATAAGTAAAAAACTGTACAAAGGCGGACTTAAGGCCTTGGATATTTTCTATCAGTCCACCTTAGGCACGATTTATACAGAAATGGCGAAGGTGAAGGCGCGGCGGAGGCGCAACGCAGGCATGATGCCGCTCCAAAACGTTTTCATACAAAATGTACGTAGAGGCGACGAGTCGTGAATTACACTCTAGCGGTGCGGCGCAGGCACGCCGTTCTTTCGTTTTCTTACAAATTCCATGCCTGAGCTGCGCCTGCGCTCCGGCTACGCCGCGCCTTCACCTTAGGCCGTTTCTGTATAATTCGCGCCTTAGGGCGATGCAGTATGTATGGCGGCTGATCGGTACTTTATTGCGATTACAAAGTGGGTATCATACAGAAAATAGCTCAGACCATCGATGTAGTTTAACAACAAAGAATTGTCGAATAAAATCATGGAAAAACCGAACAAGGTTAAATGTAATTTTATAATATAAATTTTTTAAAAGTAACAACATTCAATTAATACCAATATAAACCAATAATACATTCAGTGATTCACAAAAACACATGCTTGATGATTCGCTTCTCTTGCACTCAATGTACCTATTCGCGTAAATAGATATTCATTTAATGTTTACTTATAATAAAAGGCTCGAGGATTAATAAAATAGATCCATACGGGTCGATCTTCTAGGTTAAGCAACGCTTGCAGAGGTCGATCCGTGGATGGGTGACTATTACACACACCGAGTTCCATAGCTCGATAATCTGTGGGTCCCGGCTGTCATTTGTAGATCTTTGACAGTCGTTACAGGTAGAAGCCCAAAAGCCAAGCAGTCTTACCAACGGGTGTCTTGTTACCTAACCAGTTACTGGGTTGTGGGGGTCAGATAGGCAGTCGCTACATGTAGACTACTGGCATTCAGCTGCATCCGCTAAGACTGATAACTGAATAGTAGGCAGGTGTTGAGGTAGTAATAATAAATAATAATGTGATGGATGTGGATTCAGCGATCATTGTGCCGATAGCCGTATCAGCCCATGGCTTAATTGCCAAGAGCCTCGACCAATACCTGAGGAGGCTCTCGTTAGGCAGCTGGATCAAGGTCTTGATTCAGAAAGCGGTACGCCTGAGCACGGCTCGTATAGTTAGGAGGTTCCTCCCTCTGGAGCCCTGACCGCCGGTAGCTTGGACCCTATTTCCGATACCGGGGCGCCCCAATTTTTTTTTTTTTTGTTTATATGTTTTATATATATTTTTTAATTAATATTTAAAAATGTAATTGAATTTGTAAAAAAATAAATAAAGGAATAATAAATTCAAATTGTTATTGTGTGTGTATTGGTGTGTTGTGTGTGTGTGTGTTGTTGTTGTTATAATACGTACTGTTTTTTTACAGATAATGGCTTTGTGAATATAAATGTGGTACACGGCTCCAACTGTACTTTGAACGATAGATATACATTCATGGAAGGACAAAATATAACTCTGGTTGTAACACCAACAAGATACATTAACCTTGGCTGGTAAGTTGTACCTCAATCATTTGGCAAAAAGTTCACTTGGATCCTCACTCAAGTGAGCGCACACAATTCGAAAGCGAACTCATTTGTTTTTAAAGTAAATCATCGCGGGTTCACAACGAGACACCGTTCGAATTTCGAACGTGATGTTTAACTTTGCTGAATAAATGTGTTTCATCAATAGCATGCCACTAAATTTTATTAACGGCCAGTCTCATCCATTGAGTACACCAAGCTCTTTGTGTCATCAGAACCGTCGCTCTATCCTGGAAGCATGCTTTACTATTTTTCATGAACCGACCGCATCACCAACACTTTTTATTACCAACGAAACGCAACGAAAAAAATTGTATTGTTTGCAATAAAAACTGAATCTGACCGATAGGGTTTCAATCTTAAATGATTCCAAAAAATAAGTAAAGTCAATATTTTTTAGAATAGTCTTATTGCTTCTCAATACTCTGTTAAATAAGTTATAATTTGTGTAAAAATATGAATTTAATTGTAAACTACATAGCAGTGATAGCCTAGTGGTGTGCCTAGTGGACTGCCAAGTCATAGGTCTCGAGTTCGAACCCAAGGCGCGCACCTCTGATTTTTCGGATCCATGTGCGTATTGTATAATTATCACTTGCTTCAGTGAAGGAAAACACCGTGAGGAAACCAGCATACCTGGGAGATATTTCTTGACGGCATGTTAAGCCAAGTCAGAGACCGATGGGCGACATTAAAACTCTGACACCAGGTTAGGCACTAACCGCACGATAAAGAAAGAAAATTTGTAACTAAAAGCGTTTCACTCTTTGCTATAAGTGTATTTGACCAATCTCGAGGTAAAACGTAAACTTTTTAAAACAGATGTCATTGGTTTCGCGAATCGACATAGCGGGAATCGACATAGCGGGAATCGACATAGCGGAAATCAACATAGAGGGAATAATTCCTTTTTTTTTACAGGTGGCGACTTATAAATGGGACTGATTCTAAAGTGTTGTCTGATAAAATAACCTCTAAGGAAACGAATCAACAGGAAAACTCTGATAATGACCAGGACAAGCCACCTGAACCAACTATACATGTAAGTGAAATAGAACTAAAACTAGGTATAACATTTCTGGCTCGTGTATCTACCGAAGCTGTGCGGAGACGTGTAATACGGAGAGGAGAGCACACCGCTCACAGCACGCCGCTCACAGCACACCGCTCACACAACGCCGCTCACAGCACACCGCTCACAGCACACCGCTTACCGCACACCGCTCACCGCACGGCGCTCACGTCTCTTCCCGTCTCCGCTGGCTTAAATAATTACGAGACATCTCCTCTCCTGTCAGCTCAACCGTTTCTACTAAAGCTAAGCGGAGACGAGAAGTGTAAATGACATTCTATTGGTGGTTTACAACACATCTCGTCTCCTCTCGTCTCGTCTCCGCCTATGTGGAGTGGCCGCACTCCACCGAGGCGGAGACGAGACGAGAGGAGAACATAGTGGAACATATCGGCTTTGTATAGCGTCATATGTGTTAGTCTTACGAATGTCCTTAAGGCTCGATGTGTCATACACACGGACAGAATATATGCAGGGTATACAGTGTGTTTGGTTAACGGTTACCGATACTTTAAAGGCATGTTATTATACAGGATGTAAACAGACCCTTCACATAGCCGTCAACCAAGCATTCTGTACATCAAACTAAGTAACTTTATCCAAAAATTATTGCTGAGAATCGACTTTTTTTTTTGGGGTGAAGAATCACGTTTTACGGTAGGACTCGATGAAAAGTACTCGAAGCATTGTGCTTGGCTGGATTGAATAGTACGGGGAACGTGGAGGTGTTCAAAGTAAAAATCTTATAATAAAAAAAGTTGTGAAAATGTTAAAACTTTGACCACCAATATCTCCGAAAAAAAAAATTATCGCAAAGACGGGGAGAACAAGTGCCTTTCGGCTTCGTTAAGGGACTATTTACACATTTTAATATAGAAAATATATACAGGGTATACAGTGTATTTGGTTAACGATTACCGATACTTTAAAGGCATATTATATACACACCTCCGCGAATGGCAGCCATCTTGTTTTATTTTTTTTTGTACCATTGATATCTCATCCGCTCTTTTTTTGTTTTGTCCTGTGTGAGTCTTATAAATACTTTTTATTTCTTTCTTTCTTTCTTTCATATTCAACAGCAGAGCCATACCGCACTGTTCTCCGTTTATTTTGATTACTATTAATATTGTATTTTTTTTCCAGCCGGCTATTGTCAACAAAACTATGGAAGGAAAATGGGAGTTTACTTTTTTTATGTTACAAAATAACGTCCTTGCTTATGAGCAACATCCGAATGCAAACATAAGATACCCTGATGGTAATGGAAAAAGCTACGTCGTGTCAAAGTGCAATACAAACGTTAAAATAGGTAAACAAGCACTTTAAAAAAACACACACACATCATCATCATTTCAGCCGAAAGACGTCCACTGCTGGACATAGGCCTCCCCCAAGTGTCGCGACATTGACCGGTCCCGTGCGTCTCACATCTAGCGGATCCCTGCAACTTTTACCAGGTCATCGGTCCACCTAGTGGGAGGCCTACCAACGCAACGTCGTCAGTTCGCAAACACACACAATTTTTTTTTTCCGAGAGGACCTATGCAAAGCGAGCCTCTCCCAACCGGTCGGGTTCTCTTGATGATGCCTCTTGAGCAAGTCCTCAACGGAGATGTTGACCGTAAAGCTTCTTTTTGCCCTCTGCCATCTCATAGCAGATGACCACTTTCGGTAAACGGTAATGCTTCATGCGAAGGACACCACCTGAGTTGGCGCTGCATCAGTACCGTTAATATGTCATACATGTCGGAACTGCGCAGAACCTCAGTATTAGGAACGCGTTCCTACCACTTAATGCTAGGATAGTAGACAACGACTCGATACATTGAACGAAAAGCGTCAAATACCTAAAGAGGATCTAAGCCCTCAAAGACACGCGTCTCAAAGAGATGTCATCACACAGAAGGGGTCCGCAAGGACCGATGCCTGCCGGGGCTGCGGAACTGATCGAAAGAGATACTGTGGCCCTGGAACACAAAGGACAAAGAAGGAACATGGCTGGGTTTTAGTCAGTAGAAGTCTGACACTCCCTTCCACTCCGCCCAGAGCGAGAAAAGTCATTTGATGATTTCCCATCCAAAAAAAAAAATTACCTCCTACACCTACACCTATAACTCTACCAGTCAACTCTACTGCTTTAGTTGTGACCGGGTATTTAAAAGCAAATTCGGCCTGGCCAAACATATAAGGGCCCACGCAAGGAAATAGCTCCAATGGGGCGCCGTTACCGAAATCACTAAGGAAGACTATAAATAAACCGTGACTTTCTGTCGTCTTACAACGGCATCCCACTTCCTGTATCCAATGACTACTTAAAATTCATATAAAAAATAGGTTTTTATGAGATTTAAATAATTTAAAAATAATAAATATTATTCATTATTATGACGCATGACGTAGTTGAAACACCCTGTTGCGAGCGATGATCTACTCGACTCGTGCGCTGGGTAGGTATGTTCTACCGTATGACACGTACAGGATGTTTCATAATTCTAATGTTATATTTATTTTTCTTGTATTAATAGAACTAAACTAATAACAAAAATAAGACTAAAAGTAAGAAAATATAAACATCTAAACAACGACGACAATAGGACACTTAGGCGTCAAAGTACTCCTCCGCATCGCTGTCATCTGGAAACGTGCCCAGAAGACTGGCAGCATTGCCACGCTGAATGGCAGTGCTAATTCTTTGGCCAAAGAAAGAGCCAGCCCTCTGGTCACGCGAAGTCTCGACCATTCGGCGAGAGATTTCCTTAAAAAGGAGACGCGCACTCGGGCCCCATGACCCGAGCGTTTCGACCCCAAACGGCTCAAAACTGTAGTTACCAATAAGGTTACAGTATTTGCGCCGCTTGTGGATCTCAGCAGCCGCAGCAGCAGCGCCTGCATTAATTAATGGTAAAAGAATTATAATCGCGCCTTGAGGTATTTTATGTCTGATACATTGAGTGGACCACCTTTGCAAGACGACTAAAAAGTCACAGTGTCTAAAAAAAAACATACACGATCGCGATTTTTTACAGCCATGCAGTAGCGATGCAAATACAATATGTTCTCTCGCTGTCATCAGGAACAGTTGCGCATTTGCATAGATACAATGCCACACTGAAGCGCGAATTCGACTAAAGCCTGGTATTGACAGACCCAGTTTTGACGGCTGGTCATCAATTGTACGTTCTGCTGTATATAAAGTACTGTCACTTTCTCGTGTTCTTACTACTGGGTAGTGAGAACACGTCGGGAAAGTGGATAGGAGACAGCAGTACACAGCTACAGTGTTACTAGTTCTGGCCAGGTGTTTCTGACCCATCTAGTTGCGTTCGTATGGAGCGAGTGACGACCCAGTAGCTGTCCTTGTGGGAGTGGGGGAAAAGTCAGTGGACAGTAGAAACAAAAAAATTTGAAGTAGCTGACCGACAGCAACTGACCGGTCAGTACTGGCTTAACTTTGTTTTCACGGACCCAGTAGCTGCCAGACAGTAACTGCCAGACAGTAACTGCCAGACAGTAACTGCCAGACAGTAACTGCCAGACAGTAACTGCCAGACAGTAACTGCCAGACAGTAACTGCCAGACAGTAACTGCCAGACAGTAACTGCCAGACAGTAACTGCCCTTAACTTCTTCTTAGCGTTTCCATGGCAAAAATTTTAAATATGTTTAGCCCAAAACTCAGCTACGCGTACCCCGCTCACTGATGCAGTAAATAAATCAGCAAGAGCGCAGGAGATAGGGCAAGCGGGGCAATATGGAAGGTGGGCCATTGTTTGTGGGGAGACGCCGCATAGGCACTTGAGATCTGAGCCGTCCATGAGTCCCCATCTGTAGAGATTGTCTTTGCTCCGGCCGACTTGGGTTCGAAGCTACTAGGCCTGTGAAAACTAAGCTTTATTCAGTATGTCACTCCGAACCCCCACATAAATTCTTTTTATTGGTAATTAAAAAAAAAGAGCTGTTCCATGCATTTGGACCGTAGGTATAGGACTTTTGTAGGAAACAGCAGATTTTCTTTTTAATTACCGATTAAAACTAAACTATTACTATGTGGGAGTGTTCGAGTTCGAGGCAAATAATATGTGGTAATCGTTTGTGCGAGCGGTTTCAAACTAGCAAGTTTTGTAGCGCGTATAATTTTAGATTTGTTTGTGATACCCAAGGCATTTAATATCATCCATATCTTTCTCAGTACCTGCACCTACACCTGCACCTGCTGCAAATAAAGGCCGTAAGTTATTTTTTCAATTTTCTGTTGGATACTTGAGACCGAGTTTTTTTTTTTGTATGAAATATTTTTCATTGAATTTTTTTGAAGATGATTTTTGTGTTTATTGATAGATGTTTTTTTTTAATGTTTTATTTAACTTTTTTTTATGTAACACATTCAGGCACAATAAATACCCTGAATAGGCCTGAATGTGTGAAAATGAAATGAAATGTAATTTGCAAATGCCGATTTGCGTTTGTATATTATTGCTGTTTTTTAAAGAGAATGCTTATTTGCTGATCAGCTCGTGGCTAAATAATAACAGCCGCTCGGGTCGATCTTTAGGTTAAGCCGTGCTTGCCTAGGTTGGTCTGTGGATGGGTGACCGCCCATTACATACCGAGTTTCCTCCGTGCCTCGGAAAGCACGTTAAGCTGTTGGTCCCGGCTGTCATTTGTAGATCTTTGACAGTCGTTAGGCAGTCAGTGGCCCAAAAAGTCTGACAACCAGTCTTACCAAGGGGTATCGTATTACCTAGTACCAACTGGGTTGTGGAGGTAGAGATAGGCAGTCGCTCCAAGTAAAATACTGGTATTCAGCTGCATCCGGTTAGACTGGAAGCCGACCCCAATATAGTTGGGAAAAGGCTGGGCAGATGATGATTAAAGAGAATGCTTATTTAAGATTAATTCTTCGTATGATGCATTTTTGGGCATATTTTCTTAAATTTTAACTGTGTTTAAAAACTGCTAAAATGCCAAATGGGCCAGAGGTGGTACCCGCAAAAAGCATCTTAGTTCAAATATAATGATCTAAGTGCATGTAGGCAGATCCTTTTTAAACACTGTTTTAAGCTTTCACGGTTTACAACTAAACGTATACTGTCACTTACGGGATATCTTCGGTGATTGTTTATTATTTTGAGCTCCCGATATTTTGATGCTGTTCAGTCAACCCGCGATCATGGCGCTTGCAACAGCGTCGAAATATCGGGAACTCAAAATAATGAACAATCACTGAAGATATCCCGTAAATGACAGTTTAAGTTTAAATCCTTTTTAAGTTTTAAAAATATTGTAATAAATAAAAGGCTCAATCGTACCTACTGATATAATTAGAAACTGTACTCGGTCATAAAAAAAAATCCTTCCCCACTAACTTCTAAATTTATAATTGAAAAAAGTAAAGCGTGAAACTAACTCAATTGACACATAGGATACTTCTTATACCAAAGGTTCGTTACCGTAGGATAACTTCCGAAGTCCACGCCAGCGAATCCGCGGGTCAAAACTATTCATTTATAAGTGGAACGTTCTTAGATGCAGCTGACAATACCATCATCATTGCGTGCGTGTTGGGCGCGGTGCTAGTGGCTATAATAATAGCTCAAGCGGCTTATATCCTGTTCTTAAAAGCTAAGGGTAAGTTTCTTAACATATACACATCTATGAATTTTCTACACATCTATCTATACATTATCGCCATCTATCATACGGTTCCGTACCCGAAGGGTAACTAACGGAACCCTATTACTAAGCTTCCGCTGTCCGTCCGTCTGTCTGTCAGCGGGCTGTATCACATGATCCGTAATAGGTAGTTGATACAAGATTTAGAATACAACCTTAGTATATGCGAAACCTGAAACACGTGTCTAATATTTTCATGTAAAGAATCTATGTACAAAATTACAAAACTTTATCATGAAAAATCACAAAGTTAAAGCTTGTTTTGTTACCTGGTTGTCCGCGCAAAAACGTGGTTACCACGAAGCGCGCCTGCGCGCGCGCCTCCAGCGTCGTCTTGAGCTCATTGATAATAATAATTTGGCAGTAGGTACCTAAATTATTGCGATAGGTACCTACTTAATATCGCTCGGTGTCCAACTTGTAACTTTTTTTAAATATTTTTGGGACAAAATATAACATGATTTTAAATCAAAATCAAAGCATTTATTTCAAGTAGGCCAGTTACAGGCACTTTTGAATTGTCGAAACAAAGACAACAGTAAAAAATAGCTACAATCCCAGTCACAAGGCACAAAAACTGTGAAAGTACTGAAGTTGCCCATTCCATAACGTAGATCTCTATGGAGAAAAACGGGCAAAAAACTCCATGGACACTCTTTTAAATCAGAATACTTTAAAATGATTGAAATTGATTCAGTTACTTATTCTGAACAAACTATATTCAGGTTTCGCATATACTAAAAATAATGTTAATCTCTTAGTGGCATACAATAACATCGCCGATAAAGTGCTAGTTATATTTTAAATATTCTACGTTCTTCTCATAATTTCAGCACCCAACAATAATCAAACTAGAGCTTTTTACAAACATATCCTCTTATTTTCCAGCTCAAAAACTGATCACATTGAACACACACAACAATCTGTCGAGAAAGTCGGATGCTGCTCCAAATGATACCGGTAAGCTATGCTCAATCTTTATTTGACGACACAGAACAGAAAAAACAGTTCAACGCTATAATATTAGAAAGAAACATAACATCATAAGAATAATAACAACTGCCGGCGTCGATCTTCAGGTTAAGCCGTGCTTGCCTAGGTTGGTCCGTGGATGGGTGATCACCTATTACATTACCGAGTTTCCTCCGTGCACCCCCAAAAAAAAGTCGTTTCCCAGCGATTATTTTTGCGTAGAGTTGCATTGTATTGTATAACGGGGTGGTATACGCAACTCCACGTCAAAGCGCGTATTTTTAGAGTTACTTAGTTTGATGTACAGAACGCTTGGTTAACGGCTTCGTGAAGGGTCAGTTTATACTTTGTATTAAACATGTCCCCATGGGATAATTTCTGACCTAAAGCGAGCATTGCCGCGGTTTGCCCGCGGCTGTCACACAACATTATTTTTAGTATATGCGAAACCTGAATAAAGTTTGTTCAGAATAAAAGTAACTGAATCGATTCCAATAATTTTTAACCCATGTTATATTTTGTCCCAAAAATATTTAAAAAAAGTTACAAGTTGGATACCGAGCGACATTAAGTACCTATCGCAATCATTTAGGTACCTACTGCCAAAAAATTATTATCAATGAGCTCAAGACGGTGCTGGAGGCACGTGCGCGGGCGCGCTGCATGGTGACCGTGTTTTTGAGCGGACAACCAGGTAACAAAACAAGCTTATAACTTTGTGATTTTTCATGATACAGATTTGAACTTTGTCTTCAGATTCTTTACATAAAAATACTAGACACGTGTTTCAGGTTTCGCATATACTAAAACTAATGGGGTATTATAAATTCTTAATTTTTTTCATTCACTCTATGCTTTCATGAACGAAGCACACTCTCTCTGTCTCTCTCACTGGGCAGACGCCAGTCCCACCATTGGGAAAAATTAAAGGCTGATTATGCTCTATACATCCACAGCTCGCTACTGCTCAAACCCAGGCCAGAAGATGATGAAAGTAGCCGCTCCAGTGGACGAAGACGACAATCGTAACAGCGTCATCTACGAGGCACCGAATATCGAAATACCTAGCAACCGTAAGTTATGTTATTTTGTTGTTGCCTGTTTCGATTCACTATACAGGGTGTAAGGGACAGCTCTCCACAAACTGATAGGGTGCATTCAGCTCCTTATTTTGAATCATATTCCATCGGAATTTTTCTCCGGAAAATTTACATTTTTTTATCATTTTTTCAGTTACTATTCCTTTATTTCTATGTAAAATTACATTCCCTGTACGCAGCACTCCATTTATGTAAAAAATACGGCTAAAATTTAAAAACCAACAATGGGTGTTGAAATACTCTAACGAACGACGCGTGAAATCAGCTGTTCACTTCCTGCCTAGCTACAGAGTTCATCAAACTCGTCGTCGCGCTTGCCGTTCGCTACGTGCGTTTTGCTACGGTAACGATACATTGCGTATGAGAAAATAAAATAAATCAAATTTATTGGATTCCCATAAAATTCCTGAAATAATTTTTTGTACCGGTCATCTTAGTATGACATACTGAAATCACCCCATCAGTCTGTGGAGGGCTACTGTCCCTTACACGCTGTATAATGGGGAAATAAGTTGCAAGGATTAAATATGGAGAAATTTAGAAACTCGATTTAGCAACCCTGGGGTGCGCACTACAGTAACCGATCAGCTGCTGTGATGACTTAAATAAATTAAGTAAATAAAAAAACTCGCTTTAGAGTGTCGTTATTTTATTTGTCGTATTATCTCAGTAAACCCTTTCATTTGATACCCATATCATGGGAATACATATAAAAAAAATAGTCGGCCATATTGAATTTAGAATGACGTCACCTAGCTAGCCATGCGTTGTCATTCAAATTAAACATCTTTGCAAAATTTCAGCTCAATCGGAAACCCGGACGTGGGTCAAATTTAACTTCTGACATTTTTTATTTTTTTTTAACTTCAAAAATTTTTTTTTTTACTTCTATCATTTTTTTTTTAAGTTCTGAATTTTTTTTTTGTTAGTTACAGGTCAAGCTAATAAAATCGTGTTAGTTAAGCACTCAGACCAGTGCTTTCAGAAAATACCAATTGTTTGCTATGTAGTGCTGTTGTTATACCAAATAATAAACAATGGGCATCTTCAAATTCTGTCGAATATCTTTTGAAAAGTAGTCATTGCTCTTCCCTTATCTCAATTCATTTGGCGTCGGCCCTGCGTGTTTTATTCTTCCATAGTTCTCTAGTACTCTTCCTCAGCAGTCATCTTCTTTCTAGCCATCTAAAACAATCATATACCTTTTATTTCACTCACAGCACGCATGCCAATGCAGCCTCCTCAACCACCAGCTATCAATACTATGCCTCGTAAGTACTCTTTACTAGTTTATTACTTACTAGCGACCCGCCCTGGTTTTGCACGGGTGCAATATATACATATAAACTCTCGTCTTGAATCACTCTATCTATTAAAAAAAAACCGCATCGAAATTCGTTGCGTAGTTTTAAAGATCTAAGCATACATAGGGACAGACAGACAGCGGGAAGCGACTTTTTTTATACTATGTAGTGAAAAATCACTTCTAACTACTACCTCACCATCATCTTCATATTTTCTCAGTGGGATAACTATTTCTGATTAGCATATAGCATAAGCATAACCAGCCTATTAATGTTCCCACTGCTGGGACGCAGGCCTCCTCCCTATGAGAGGAAATGGGCTATAATCCACCACGCGGGCCCAGTGCGGGTTGGTAGATGTCACATGTCTTCGAATTTTTGGTTCTAGGACATACGGGTTTCCTCACGATGTTTTTCCTTCACCGTTTTTGAGAGCAGTGGTGATGAAATAACTTACACAGAGTAATGCGCCTGGCTGGGTTCAAACCCACGACTTACTGCTCGTAAGTCGGGGTGCAGTGAGAGCAGCGGTGGCCCAGTGGTGGAGACCACTGGGCCACCGCTGCTCTCTATTTCGGTTTAACAGGTTTAAATCAAATTCTTTGTTTTTAGTTGCAAGAAATAAAAATAAAATTAAAAAAACTCGTGTGGAATTGTGATTGTGTGTGATAAATTGTGTTTATTAACTACAATTTGTATTAAATTATTACGGTATTAGAAAATAAAATAAAATGGCGGACGTTATTTAATTTTATTAACACTGAAAACGGGATATTTACCATGTATACTGTTTGTTTTGAGTTCCCGTAATTTCATTTACCTGAACAATTTTGACAGACACATCATGTCATCTGATGGTATTTCGTGCGTGTACCAGAAAAGACGGAAGCTGTAATTAAATTCTGTCTACAGGTACTCCCAGACCAGACCACAATATGAGGATTAATCCGATGCTGGCATCAGCTCTAAACAGTCCTGTACGGAGCCCCATGCCGGAGAACTTTCCTCCTAACTTTCAAAGGCCGAATCATAACGGTTAGTATCATCATCAATCATCATTTTAAAAGCCCTCACAAGTACTAAAACAAAATAGTCTTCTTCTTCTTCTCTTCTCTTCTAGAAGAAGAAGAAAATAGTTAAAAACAAAAACAAAACTTTTTTTTTTGTTTCCCCAGACGTGATGGGGTTTGAGTTAAGATATTTTGGACGGTAACACAGTTACTTTGTATTCAGTACAACATTCTAAATCGTACACAAATATTTTTCGACGGTTATTAAAAAAACAGCTGTTTCCTACAAAATTGCAATGCCGCCACCAGCTTACACGGACAAAACGTCATCATCATCTGCCTAGCCTTTTCCCAACTATGTTGGGGTCGGCTTCCAGTCTAACCGGATGCAGCTGAATACCAGTATTTTACATGGAGCGACTGCCTATCTGACCTCCACAACCCAATTAGTACTGGGTAATACGATCCCTTTGTTAACACTGGTTGAACTTTTTGGGCCACTGACTACCGGCTTCACGTGCCTTCCGAGGCACGGACGAAACTCGGTATGAAATGGGTGGTCACCTATCCACAGACCAACCTAGGCAAGCACGGCTAAACCTAAAGATCGACCCGAGCGGCTGTTATTATTTAGCCACTGTCAAAACATATGAAACAGCATTTTTTTTTTGTGAAAAAGTTGTCGGTGTCCCTTCTAGACTGTCTTCTTTCTTTATCGTGTGGTTAGTGCCAAACCTGGTGTCAGAGTTATTATGCCACCCATGGACCTCTGACTTGGCTTTACATGCCGTCGACAAATATCTCTCAGGCATGCTGGTTTCCTCACGATGTTTTCCTTCACCGAAACCGAATCAAGAAAAAACAAGTTTACCAAACTCAAACTTCAAGTAAATCCGAAAAAAAAACATCGACAACAACAAACGTCTGTGGAGTTTTGCTAGCTAATATAACATGACCCTGTATCTCTGTTGTGCAAATATGAAATAACTTAAAGGACATTGGGCATTTTTTTCTTTCTTTCGATATCAAGCCGACCGTTGCTAATTCAGCAGCGCATTCTTGAGCGCTTGGGCTTGTGCTTTTTTGAGTCGTTTAGCTGTCCTGTCGGTCTCGTGGTCGCGATCACGACTGCTGAGCGTGGTGTCCTGGGTTCGATTCCCGGGTCAAGCAAATAGTGATCTTGGGTTTTTCCATTAGGAATTTCTCAGTAGTAGCCTGGAGTTAGGAAGTTGGCGGTATGATACCCCCGTGCTTCGTTAAGCCGTTGAACCAGCGCCCAATCTTTCTGCGGTAGTGTCGAAGTGCCGTCCCATTGGACTGTACCAGTAATGGAACTTGTCTGCGAACCCACGTGTGCACTAATGTCTCTCGCGCCGATTGCTGATCTCGGCTAAGATTGGTCGCCGTCAGGAGGACTATTATTATTATTGTCTTCTTTCAGATGTGGCTAGCCGCCCTCGACTGCCTCTGCCAAACACTCTTCACGACACTCCTCACACCATTCCGAAACACAATCCGCATGAACACATGTTTCAAGAAGTCTACGAAGGTAAGTCCAGAAAAATACCATGAAAAAATAGTGGGGATCCGGGTAGTATTATGTTCTTCTAACTTAACAAACATATGTGTTGCTGGGAAGGTGCTCCGCCACTTCTTCTTCTTAGCTAAAACATGGCAAGGGGGACTGTCACCGGAGGTGACTGGGGTAGACCTGAGAGTGGCGGTACGCAGGCTGAAAGCCAGAAATACCGCCCCGGGACCCGATGGCTTGCCTGGCAAAGCCTGGGTCCTGGCCTTTGAGGCTCTCGGGCCCCGACTGGAAGGGCTCCTAAGCGCATGCTTGGAGAGAGGCCAGTTCCCGCTTCGTTGGAAGACGGGGAAGCTGGTCCTAATCCGGAAGCCAGGGCGCCCTGCGGACTCTCCGTCCGCATACCGGCCCATCGTGTTGCTCGACGAGGTGGGCAAGCTCTTTGAAAGAGTCATTGCCAACCGCCTCGCCGGGCACCTTGCAGGGATGGGGCCGGATCTTGCGGAACACCAGTTTGGTTTCCGCAAGGGGCGCTCGACGGTGGACGCCATCATGCGCGTGAGAGCCCTCACGACGGGGGACGCGGTGTCCCGGGGCGGGGTTGTCTTGGCGGTGTCTCTTGACATCGCCAACGCCTTCAACTCCATGCCCTGGACCTGCATTGCGGAGGCACTCCGGTATCACGGGGTGCCGACCTACCTTCGTCGCGTGGTCGGGGACTACCTGACGGATAGAGCCGTCATCTACCCCAGTCGGAGCGGAGAATGGAACCGGCGAGAGATGTCGTGCGGTGTTCCACAGGGTTCGGTTCTGGGGCCGGCCTTGTGGAACATCGGTTACGACTGGGTGCTGCGCGCCGACCTCCCTACCGGCGTCAGTGTAGTTTGCTACGCTGACGACACGCTGGTACTGGCGCAAGGGAGGTCGCACGAGGCGGCGGCCGAAAACATGACACGCGGGGTTGCGATAGTTGTGGAGAGGATCCGGCAATTGGGACTCGAGGTGGCATTGCACAAGTCCGAGGCCATGTGTTTTCATGGGCCTCGAAATGCGCCACCGTCGGGATCATTACTGATGGCAGGAGGGGTTCCCATCGGCGTCGGGTCGACGTTGAAATACCTAGGACTCGTCCTCGACAGTCGGTGGAACTTCGTGGAGCACTTCCGACGTTTGGCTCCCAAACTGGAACGGACGGGGGCTGCTTTCAAGCGGCTCTTGCCCAACCTGAGGGGTCCAAACGCCTCCTGCCGGAAGCTTTACGCGGGGGTCGTGCGGTCCATGGCCCTTTACGGGGCCCCGGTGTGGGCGCGTTCTTTGAGGCGGCAAGCCGCCCACTACCTGAACGCGCCCCAAAAGGTGATAGCCATAAGGCTAATCCGGGGGTACCGCACGATCTCTGGCGAGGCGGCTAGCCTCCTTGCCGGATTGCCGCCATGGGATCTGGAGGCGATAGTCCTCGCGCGCCTGCATGAATGGCGCGCGGAAGCACTATATAGGGGGGAAACTCCGCTGCCGCGACAAATTACCGCTCAGCGGACAGACCTCCGGCGTGATCTCATGGCGACATGGAGAGAGCGACTGTCGCAACCCCGTGCAGGGCACGCCACCATAGTGGCGATAAGTCCCCTCTTTGAGGAGTGGCTAGAGAGGCGCCACGGCGCCCTCACCTACCGTCTGACGCAGGTCCTCACCGGACACGGTTGTTTCGGGAGGTTCCTGCACCGAATCGGGCGGGAGGAAACGCCCGGGTGTTTCCACTGCGAGGATCGTCCGGAGGACACGGTGGAACACACCGTGGAGGTCTGCCCCGCTTGGGCGGAGCACCGCCGTGTCCTCATAGCGGCGATTGGCGGCGGCAATCTCTCGCGTCCGGCCTTGGTTCAAGCCATGGTCCGGAGCGAGAGAGAATGGGAAGCCGTCACCTCCTTCTGCGAAGCAGTCATGCTAGTGAAGGAGGTGGCAGGACGTGAGAGGGAAAGAACCTCACGTCCCAGCCGCCGCGGGAGACGCCCTGGGCGTCGGGGGTCACGTGGTGGCTTCCGACCACCGTAGGCGCTGGCCTGTGGACGGCGAGTTATGGGCTAGCTCGCCGTCCGGCCGTCTTATGACGACAGGCTGTGTCGACGGCGCGTTCGTGTTCCACGCGCGCCTCAAAGAGATGTCAGCAATCAAGTAGGGGTCCGCATGGGCCGACGCCTGCCAGGGCTGCGGGACTGTTCGAAAGAGATACCGTGGCCCTGGAACACAAAGGGCAGAGAAGGAACATGGATGGGTTTTAGTCAGTACAAGTCTGACACTCCCCTCCGCTCCGCCCAGAGTGGGGGGGGTCATTTGATGATTTCCCATCCGGAAAAAAAAAAAAAAAAAAAAAAAAAAAAAAAGGGGGACTGTCAGGCCTAAAAATACCCTTAACGAAGTCGAAAGGCACTTGTTCTCTCCATCATTGTGATATTTTTTTGTTGAAGAGTCTAGAGTAACTAGAAGGTTCTTTGGTGTGGCCTAGAATCTAGCTAGACCATGCCTGGGAACCTACTAGTTATATTGGGGGTCAAAATTCCACCTTTTTCACAACTTTTTTTTTAAATGGGTAATACGAATACAAGTTTTTATTGTTATAACTTTACGACCCTCATTCTATTCAATGCATCCATCAGCACAATATTTTGAGTGCGTTACATTGAGTCCTACTGTATAACGTAATTTTTCACCCCAAAAAAAAAGTCGTTTCCCAGCAATATTTTTTGCGTAGAATTACTTAGTTTGATGTACAGAATGCTTGGTTGACGGCTTCGTGAAGGGTTCGTTTATACCTTGTATATTGTTAATTTTGTAAAAATATATTTGTGTAAACCGATCGGTACCACTAAGGCCACAACACAACTGACTTAAAAATTCACTTAAACTACTAACATGGTCTCTGTTTACCTATCTATTAACTCATTGTCTCTGGAAATCTATGCTTGATCACAGAAATGGAACCAATGGAAGAGAACAATTATGAACCACCACCTGTCATCAACGCTATGCCACGTAAGTAACTAAATCCATAACTTAAGTAAAGTCTCATTTATTGGGAACCTTCATGCAGTAGTGTTACTCTGTAAGTTCACTTGGAACCTCACTGAAGTGAGGGCACACAATTCGAAAGCGAACTCATTTGATTTGAACGTGAATCATCGCGGATTCAAAATGAGACATCGTTCGAATGGAAAAGACCGTTAAAAGATATTTGTAGATGGCGCGACTACAGCTAGGTCTCAAACTGACCAATGAGGTCAAACTAACATTTTGAAATATGAAATGATATTACCAGATTTTCAACCAAAGACGTTGCTTGGAATCAGCTATGTTAGCGCCATCAGTTTCACAGTTGCCATCCCCATTGCGAAGTGATGTTGAGAGAATAACACTACTGCTATACAGGGTGTAAGGGACAGCCCTCCACAGACTGATGGGGTGAATTCAGTATATCATACTAATATGACCGGTACAAGAAATTATTTCAGGAATGTTATGGCAGTCCAATAAATTTGATTTGTTTTATTTCCTCATACGCAATGTATCGTTACCGTGGCAAAACGCACGTAGCGAACGGCAAGCGCGACGACGAGTTCCGTGAACTCTGTAGCTAAACAGGAAATGAACAGCTGATTTCACGCATCGTTTGTTACAGTATTTCAACATCCATTGTTGGATTTTTGATGTTAGCCGTATTATTTACATAAATGGAGTGCTGCGTACAGGGAATGTAATTTTACATTGAAATAAAGGAATAGTAACTGAAAAAAAAAGAGCCGGAGAAAAATTCCGGTGGAATATGATTCAAAATAAGGAACTGAATGCACTCTGTCAGTTTGTGGAGGGCTGTCCCTTACACCCTGTATTTGTTTAATTCTAGTGTATGTTTGTATACTGATATATCTTTTTGTATTACAGCTCGACTCCCTATGCCTCCAAAGAAAGTTCCTACGGGTAATATATCGAACTTAAAAGAAAATACATTGAAGTTAAGACAAGGCATTAAACCAGCAGTCACACCGAAGCCAACACGGCCTGGATCCAGTAAGTTTTAAATATTTCGCATCATCTTTTAAGTCTGAGGAGCTCGTGGCTAAATAATAACAGCCGCTCGGGTCGATCTTTAGGTTAAGCCGTGCTTGCCTAGGTTGGTCTGTGGATGGGTGACCGCCAATTACATACCGAGTTTTCTCCGTGCCTCGGAAAGCACGTTAAGCCGTTGGTGCCGGCTGTCATTTGTAGATCTTTGACAGTCGTTAGGCAGTCAGTGGCCCAAAAAGTCTGACAACCAGTCTTACCAAGGGGTATCATATTACCCAGTACTAAATGGGTTGTGGAGGTCAGATAGGCAGTCGCTCCATGTAAAATACTGGTATTCAGCTGCATCCGGTTAGACTGGAAGCCGACCCCAATATAGTTGGGAAAAGGCTAGGCAGATGATGATCTTTTAAGTCTGAATTGCTTCATCTTTTTGTAGCAAGTGAGTGGATCCTGTGGTGGTCAGTTATATTCCAAGACGGCAGAGTTGGCGCAGTAGCTAAGCGATTGGCTGCTGCGCTGCGTGTCGTAGTTTCAATTCCCACACGGAAGAAACATTTATATAGTCTACAGGTAGTTGTTCCGAGTCTGGCTGTTTGTGTAAGTGAGTTTAAATGTTTGTAAATGTACCCACGATGCAGGAAAAAATCTAGTGTAAGGCAAAGTTAAAAAAAACTATCGGGAAATTTTTCTTCATTGAATTTCTGAACAATTTTGTCCAATCAATAACTGATACTGATACAGTTAGCCTGTGTCATCCCACTGCTGGGCAAAGGCCTCTCTCCATGACTTCCAAATTCTTTGATCCAGGGCCAATGTGGACCACTGGTCGCTAGTTTTGTATAGCTCGTCCCGCCATCTCCTGCGAGGTCTATCGCGTAGACTTCTGGCTGTTGCAGGGCTCCACATCGAGGTTATTTTGGCCCACAGCTCGTGGTGCATGCGGCAGACATGGCCAGCCCAGTCCTTCTTTAGCTTAGCGGCTTTTTGAGGAATGTCAGTAATTTGTGTTTTGGAGCGCAGTGTGGTGTTGCGTACATGCTCGGTAAGTTTGACGCCTAGGATACTGCGCTCCATTGCACGTTGGCAAACCTTGAGCTTGGACTTTTGAATGTTTGTCAAAGACCAAGTCTGGGATCCATATGTCAGAATGGGAAGAACGCACATGTGCATGATTTTTCGCTTGAGCGACAAATAAAGATTTCCTTTCATAAGCTCTTTCCTGGACCAGTGCTCTTTCATGGACCAGACCTCCATGCATTTTCGGTTCGTCTAATGACTTCCTTGTCTTGTCTGGACTGGAAAGAGACTAACTGACCCCAGTAGATGTTTTCATGGACATATTGCAATTCTTCACTATTCACTCGGATCTTGTATTTGGTGATGTTTGACATCAGTTTGGTCTTCGAAATGTTCATCGCGAGTCCCACCTTTAAGGCTTGCATCACTGAGCTGGTTTAACATAAGCTGCCAGTTCTGCCGCTGTGGAAGAAAATACGACAATCTCGTCAGCGAAGCGGAGTAATGTTAACCGCACCCCACCAATTTCAATGCCACTTCTCTCCCAGCTGGCCGTAAGCTTTTTAAACACTTCTTCAAGCGCGCTATTAAATAGCTTGGGTGAAAGCGGATTTCCTTGCTTTACGCCTTTTTCTATGGAGAATGATGGTCCAACAGTCTGTAATCTAATTGAAGCAGTGCTGTTTAAGTACACGTTACGAAGCAGGTTGATGGAAGTGGGATCGATCTCTTGGTTGTTCAAAGCGTCAAATATTGCATTGTGTGTCAAACTATCAAAAGCTTTTGAACAGTCTATGAAGGCAAGGTATATCGGCATGTTGAACTCTTGGTATTTTTTTAGTTATTTGGTTTATTACATGCAGATGGTCAGTAGTGGAGAGACCTGATCGGAAGCCAGCTTGTTGAGGAGGTTGATGTTTGTCTAACTTTAGGTCCGACTTGTCTCCTTTTTTATGAAACAGTATTATATTGGAGTGGCAGAAACCATCCGGGAATATACCTGTTTTAAAATAGAATTGAAAAGATTTGTTATTACAGGGGACATTTTTAACATACACATCTTGCTACATCGTTCTCACATAATGTACCATCTCAACATGAAAGATGTAACCAAGGTTTTGTAAAAGTATTCTGATTTAAAACAGTGTCCATGGAGTTTCTAGCCCGTTCTAACTTCAGTACTTTCACAGTTTTTATGCCTTGTGACTGGGACTGTAGCTACTTTTCTCGTTGTCTTTGTTTCGACAATTCAAAAGTGCCTGTAACTGGCCTACTTGAAATAAATGCTTTGATTTTGATTTTGGGAGAAGAGTAGGTTCGCCTATTTTCAAAATCTCTGTACTTATACCATCCTCGCCTGGTACCCTGTTATATTTCATATTACTAAGTGAGGAGTGTACTTCAAAACCAGTAATGGTGGGGATGGTGTCTGGGCAAAAATAATTAATGCTGGGAGCTGGGGGTTGGGAGTTTGAATATAGCAATTTGTAGTAGTTAGTGCTGATTTGTAAAACCTTGACTCTACTTTGATGTTTTTGGCCGTTAGGTACGGTCTTCTAGTAATAAATAGCTTCTTGGATTCATGCCCGCCTATTACTATTCGTAAGCTATAACTAGCCCAACTGTACTAACACTTCTCGAACCCATGCAATGTTTTTGAGTAACATTTTATTACTTAAAAATACATTGGGGTCAACGGGAACAATTTTTAATTATTTTAATCAATTTCCGCTGGGCCCACCAGTGGGGCTACGGACGGTAGGGTCAACGGGATACACCTTGTTGTCCTTAAGACAATTTATCCACTGTTGGCCATTAGTGGTGCCTTGTTATGCTATTTTTACTGAACGGTTGTTTTCAAGAGGTATTTGAATCAGTTTGACCTAGTATCAATAACTATTGTTCAATAATTATCGCTATTGAGGACCTCAGAAACATCTTAACATCACTTCGAATAAACGACATAAACGAATAAATCAATAACTAATGTTCGAATAAACGAATAAATCAATAACTATTGTTCGAATAAACGAATAAATCAATAACTATTGTTCGAATAAACGAATAAATCAATAACTATTGTTCGAATAGACGAATAAATCAATAACTATTGTTCTACAATTATAATCAATTATCGAATAAACGAATTCGAAATTCAAATAGGTGTTTCATATATGTGTTATAAATCTGCGACGACAGTTCGCTTTCGAATTGTGTGCGCTCACTTGAGTGAACTTTATAGAACAGCACTTTTACTAAAAAAGTTTTTTTTTATTAATTTATTTTATTTTCCTTTTACAGATGTTATGATTCCGCCCAATGAACTCGAACAGGCTCTAAGGAGGAGGAATGGTAAAGATTTATTTAAAAGTATTACTACTAAAGGTTTTTTATTTCAAGGAGTGACATAGCCGCTCCGATCAATCTTCAGGTTAAGCTGCGCTTGCCTAGGTTGGTCTGTGGATGGGTGACCACATACCGAGTTTCCTCCGTGCCTCGGAAAGCACGTTAAGCCGTTGGATCCCGAAAGTTTGACAACCAATCTTACCAAGGGGTATCGTATTGCGCAGTACTAACTGGATTGTGGAGGTCAGATAGGCAGACGATCCATGTAAAATACAGGTGCACCCGGTTAGACTGGAAGACGACCCCAACATAGTTGGTAAAAGGCTGGCAGATGATGACTATTAAAGATTATTTCTTTCTTTTTCTACCACCAGTCAGGGTCCCGTGACCTCGTTAGTCTAGCAGTCGCAAGCGCGACTGCTGAGCAAGAGGTCCTGGGTTCGATTCCCAGGCCGGGCAAAGTGTTATTGAGTTTTTCCATCAGGAATTTCTCACAAATCTAGTCTCCGTGGCTGCTAGCCACGGAGATTTGTGTCCGGCTGTACTCGCCTTCTATTACATGGGACTTAAACATAACTGGTGAAATGTGGGTGTACTATTAGATACACCTCCTTCGGGGATTACAGGCGTGATGTTATGTTATGTTCAAATCTTGTAATATTTACCTCTGTGAAGGGTGACACTGTGTCGCGACGTTCGTATTCATTTCGAAGCACGAAGATTAGTTACCGAAGCATATACTTTATCTGGTTTATTTATAAATTGATAGTTAGTTCCGGTCTTTCACAGATACCATGCCGAAACCCACCATGACGCCAATGCAGCAAGAGCTGATGAGAAAAAGGCCTAATGGTAAGAAATATTATTTAAAAAAAAAACAAAAATTTCTTTCTGAGAACTAAGACTACGAAGTAAAATTGCGCACTCAAAAACACTACACATGTAAGCTGCATAACGGTTTTACTTACTTTAAGCCACACCTAAATGAATGCCTAAGTAAGAGCAACTGTCAGTGATCGCTGAGCGCAGTGTAGAAAATATTTAATTGACATTAAAAGGTTCTACATTTCCATATTTGGAACCCTGACTCCTGAGCTAGGTAAGACTCGTGTTACAGGAGTAAATCTAAAGCACAGGTCACACCGCCGGCTGGCGATGTGCGGCGATGGAAACTATACAGCATTAGTTTTAGTATATGCGAAACCAGAAACACGTGTCTAGTATTTTTATGTAAAGAATCTATGTCCAAAATTTCAAAACTGTATCATGAAAAATCACAAAGTTATAAGCTTGTTTTATTACCTAGTTGTCCGCTCAAAAACGTGGTCACCGCGCAGTGCGCCCGCGCGCCCCCCTCCAGCGTCGTCTTGAGCTCATTGATAATAATAATTTGGCAGTAGGTACCTAAATTATTGCGATAGGTACTTAAAGTCGCTCGGTGTCCAACTTTTAACTTTTTTAAATATTTTTGGGAAAAAATATAACATGGTTTAAAAATGATTGGAATCGATTCAGTTACTTATTCTGAACAAACTATATTCAGGTTTCGCATATACTAAAAATAATGTTGTATAAACTACGCGAAGATATGGTGAGTTAAACTATGTGGGTTCACACCGAAAGTACGGACGGACAGGCGAGCGAGGAGGTGGGCGGGAGAGCGAGAAGAGCGTTCTGTCTGATTCCCGCACCAGGCGAGGCGTCATCATCGGCTATTTCGTTCGCATCGTTTGTATCGCTGACGTAGCTTAGCTCGTTAGTTCGCGGTGTGAACCAAAGTATGAAAAGAGGTGAAACGATGTCCGCCCGGGTCGCTCGCTCGCTAGCTCGCAGTGTGATACGTTTTTATTTACGAAAATGGGCATAACCATTCCCTTTGTTTTAGAATATTAAAGCCGAGCTCGTGGCTAAATAATAACAGCCGCTCGGGTGGATCTTAAGCCGCGCTTGCCTAGGTTGGTCCGTGGATGGGTGACCGCCCATTACATACCGAGTTTCCTCCGTGCCTCGGAAAGTACGTTAAGCCGTTGGTCCTGGCTGTCATTTGTAGATCTTTGACAGTCGTTACAGTAAGTCAGTGGACCGAAAGTCTGACAACTAGTCTTACCAAGGGGTATTGTTTTACACAGTACTAACTGGGTTGTGGGGGTCAGATAGGTAGTCGCTCCGTAAAATACAGGTATTCAGCTGCATCCGGTTAGACTGGAAGCCGACTTCAACATAGTTGTGAAAAGGCTAGGCAGATAAATATTAAAGTAAAATAAATCGTCTTTCACAGGAATACCAACAGACCAGACCAAGGAACTTGAGGAAGCTTTGAGAAGGAGAAATAACGGTAAGATTGATCAATGCTCTTTTATTGATTGATAAGGATAACATAAAAAAATTAATTTAATATTTAAAAAACCCCCATCGCAACAAAGAAAAGCGAACAAACATTTGAAAAGTCAATAAAATGGCTGAGCCGGTTTTGATAAAACATGTCTAATTGTACACATCATTCGCTTTTATGTGATACCCCACTTGGGTACATATTTGAAAATATTAGATTTTTAATACCCACTTTAATCCCCCATATCTAGTAAATGGCTGCGCCGATTTTGATAAAACGTATCTAAGAACCATCGCCAAGAAACTAGCTTTCAAATAAAAAAACTGCTTCCAAATGGATTCACTCGTTTAAGAGCTACGGTGCCAGAGACAGACACACACACACACATTACGGTCAAACTTATAACACACCTCTTTTTGCGTGGGGGGTTAAAAAATGCCTAGTGCTTTACATGCATTCACATTCAATATACCTCACCGCTTTTTAGTCAGTTTATCAGCATCCTAAGCTGCTTCACTATGCAAGAAAATGTATGTGATTGTGTCCACTGACCACCACAAACCACGGACACGCTATGCATCAATTGACGTCATTAGACCATGCGTGGCTTGCTCGAACAAGGCGCTCACATTGCTCAACGCTGTCAACGCTCTGCATTCGGTACACACAGTTGTACGTAGTTGTGGGTGTGTAGTGTGTACTGCAGTGGAAACGTTGTCACTAAAATGAATGCACGCAGCTAAAATGCGCCGCGCACATCATGCGCCACGTGCCCGTGCACATCATGCGCCGCGTGCCCGTGCACATCATGCGCCGCGTGCCCGTGCACATCATGCACCGCGTGCCCGTGCACATCACGCGCCGCGTGCCCGTGCACATCATACGCCGCGTGCCCGTACACATCATGCACCGCGCGCCTGTGCACATCACGCGCCGCGTGCCCGTGCACATCATGCGCCGCGTGCCCGTGCACATCATGCGCCGCGTGCCCGTAAACATCATGTGCCACGAGCCCGTGCACATCATGCGCCGCAGTGCGTTTGCGCCTTAATGCCAATTCAGCGATCCATGTTGCTGACTTATCATCTTCCATTCTACTTGGGGTCGGCACAACGTTTTTTTCTTCGATTCTCCTCTATCAATCGTCACGCTATCATATTTTACTCGTTTTTCCTTCATATCATTCCTCACACAATCCATCCATCTTTTATTTAGTCTTCCTCATCCTCTCTATCCATCAACATACAACAAACAAACAAACAACCAAACTTTTTTTTTTAAACTCATTCACAATAATCATAATAACACAACAGCGAAGCATTACGGAGCGGGCTTGAAAGCCGCGCGGGTGCTCTGCCTACCCACTGTTGCACGGTACGATAGTAATGAGACAGAACGGCGTCATGAGGCTAACAGCTAATAGGTCACAAGCGCGCGCGCGTGAATTTCATACGGCCCGCTGTTGTGTTATTGTGATAAAATAGAATAAGTATTTTAAAAAAAATGTTTCTTAGGGAAAGTTGTTTGTTATCATGAGTACAATCACGTGTTTAAGAATAGGTCACTAATTACCAGTCACCTTATATACATATATGTGTGTGTGTGAGACACTGTACTTTAAAACGTATGTCTTGATAAGTAGCAAGTTAGTATGAGAATTAAAACATAATAAGCAATAAGTTTACCTGCGTTCTTACAAGTATAGACCGACCGCTTTAATGAGTCCTCGCGAAGGTATTAATTTAAATGGAATATTCTGAAAGTTGATCACGTATTGGTTCAATTAGTATCGTACTACGTGGAGTATGGTTATTTTAAAGCAAATAACCTGTGGGATATTGTTAGGACATTGTGGACTATTAATGTGTATTTGATGGGGCAAGGCGGAGGACTCATTAAAGCGGACGGTCTATAAATCTAAACCCTATCACCAAGACATTGTTACTGTAGCTACGTCCAAACCAAATAATAAAACTTTTTTTTTATTCTCAGCAGTTATGAATGTGCCGATTGTGTCGATTCCGGATCCCTCTTCAAAGGAATCACCAAAGCCAAGTAAGTGTTCGTTTTGTCTTCTGAGTGCGGTTTCAAATTGACGTATTTTCGGTGCTTAAAAGCTCGTTGTTGGTAAACACTGTTTTAAGCTTTCACGGTTTACAAAAAAAAAAAACAAATCAAATAATGAACAATCACGGTAGATATCCCGTAAGTGACAGGCGTAGCTTTTGATACACGCCTAATGCGTTGACGCGTTGACGCGCTTACAAGCTCGTATAAGCTGTATAAGTACAAGTGATAATTTAATTGAATTATTTTGTATTTTATTTTGAATTGAATTATTTTGATTTCAAATATATTGAACTCAATTTTATGGAACTGAATTGAATCGAATCAATACTATAATGGAATTGGAATTGTAATAATTTGTAATTTATAATTTGTATGTAATCAAACGAAATTAAGATAAATTTAATTGCATTATGTCGGAATATATTAATTTATTAACTTGTAATACATCAGCTGTCACAAAACACTCTGTATTCTGTAAAATCTACCATAGTCTGTTATTCTTTTGTTAAGACGTGGATATTGGTGTGGGTTACATGTTTGTGATCTTTAGTTTTTAAGAATTTTTGTATTTTTTTTTTTTCTGTTTTATGTCGCTAATAAATAAAATAAAATAAAAAAATAAGCGCGAGCCACGAGAGACGTGCCCACTCATACCGTGATAATACGCTGGAATATACAGGATGTTATTTTCAATAACTGGCCCAGAAAGAGGTGGCGAGACGATCTGGACGCGTACCGCGAAGGCTGGTTCGAGGTGACACGGGAAAAGAGCACATGGAAGGAATTGGGGGAGGCCTTTTCCCAGCAGTGGGACAGTACAGGCTACTAATAAAAAAAAATCGATGAACAAATTCTTTGTGGGCAGTTCACAATGATGTACTAAATACGTGGTATTCCTTTGAGCGTCGGTGTCCCTTCTACCCAGTACACAGAGTGCTTGGTTGACGGCTTCGTGAAGAGTCCATTTACACCTTGTATATAGGGTCTAACTATTCATACACGAAATATTTTCAGGGAATCATCTAACGGCTATAACAAAGCCATTTCAAGGGATTTTTTTTTATTTGAGTATATTTTTTTTAAAATAAATAATTTAAAATTACTTGACCCACAAAATAAATACTGGCTCCTTATTTTTAAGCATCCATTACGGTAGTTTCATCATCATCATCATCATCATTTCAGCCGAAAGACGTCCACTGCTGGACATAGGCCTCCCCCAAGTGTCGCCACATTGACCGATCCCGTGCGTCTCGCATCCAGCGGGTCCCCGCAACCTTTACCAGGTCATCGGTCCTCCTAGTGGGAGGCCTTCCAACGCGACGTCTTCCAGTTCGCGGTCGCCACTCCAGAACTTTCCGGCCCCATCGGCCATCCGTTCTGCGAGCAATATGCCCTGCCCACTGCCACTTAAGTTTGGCTATTCTTCGGGCTACGTCGGTAACCTTGGTTCTCTTACGGATTTCCTCATTTCTGATTTGATCACGCAAGGAAACTCCGAGCATAGCCCTCTCCATTGCCCTTTGGGTAACTTTAAGCCTTCTGATGAGGCCCATTGTGAGCGACCACGTTTCGGTCCCGTAATCACTGGCAACACACACTGGTCATAGACTTTCGTCTTGAGACAGACTGCGGTAAGTTGGACGAGAAGATACCACGCAACTTCCCGAACGCTGCCCTGCCGAGTCGGATTCGACGATTAACCTCTTTCTCGAAGTTAGACCTACCTAACTGGATCGTTTGTCCCAGATAGACATAATCGTCTACAACTTCGAGTGTAGAGTCTCCGATCTTGATAGGAGTGGGTGTTACATGGGCATTCAACATGACTTTGGTTTTGTCCATGTTCATTTTAAGACCCACTCTTTCGGAAGCTCTACCAGTAGTTTGCTACGTCGTATTTACCTACTGTCATTGTTAGAATATGGGAGTAAAGGATTTATGCAAATAGTCTAAAAAAAATTTAGAGACAATAATTTTGTAAACAAAAAACTCAGAATTTTTTTTTTCGTTGCTATGGCGACTTTACGACTTATAGAAGTTACTCTTAAAATATTTCGTGTATGAAAAGATAGACCTTATATATTTGGGGCCTTCGAGGAGTTCGTGGCTAAATAATAACAGCCGCTCAGGTCGATCTTTAGGTTAAGCCGTGCATATCTAGGTTGGTTTGTGGATGGGTGACCACCCATAAGATACCGAGTTTCCTCCGTGCCTCGGAAAGCACTTTAACCCGTTGGTCCCGGGTGTCATTTGTAGATCTTTGACAGTCGTTAGGTAGTCAGTGGCCCAAAAAGTCTGACAACCAGTCTTACCAAGGGGCATCGTATTACCCAGTACTAACTGGGTTGTGGAGGTCAGATAGGGAGTCGCTCCATGTAAAATATTATGAATACCAGATTCAGCTGTATCCAGTTAGACTGGAAGCCGACCCCAACATAGTTGGGAAAAGGCTAGGCAGATGATGATGATATATTTGGGGTCGTCGCAACATGTCTTCTTCCTCCATGCTTTACTTTAGCCATATCATCCTTCACACAATCCAACCATCGTTTCTTCATCACATTCAAACTCAAAGTTTTCCTCACGAACTCTGGTTAGGTTACATGGATAATTAGGTTTGTGTAAATTAATTCTCTAATTAAAATTATTTGTTTTCAGAAGTGCCACCACCATCAAAAATTAAGGGGCAACCAACACCACATCCAGTACAAGAAGGTAACATACTATGTAACCTTTCACACAAGCTTAGTTATATTTTACCCTAAATGACATAAGGGGTCATTTTGCTGATAATTTTAAATCAGACCAACCGTGAAATTGGGAAAAAACTCCGCTGCCCCTATACCTATACCTTTTTGTAAAGGATGGTTTCCACAAAACGGATACGAAAGGTTGCGGCGACAGCCGATCGCGTCCGGTACGATGTCGACACATACCTACGATCGGTTTCGTACCGTCCCGTGCAACGTTTCCGTTTCTGCGCCTTGTCAAATAGTTTCATTCCTACCGTGTTGTCGACCGATCGGATACAACGACAGGCGAACGGAGCCGATCGCGCGTCACAGCATACTTCCGGCTGCTGTGCGCGGCTTGATAAAATAGACTTTAAATACTATGCACACGATTTTATATCGTTTAAAGATTGTAAAATTCGTTCCAATCCGATGCGATAGGAACCGTTTGGTGGATATCATCCTTTAGCATAAACATTCCACGATTGACCAATATTGCAGTTAGATAATGCTCTTTCTTTTTCATCTTCATTGTCCTACCCTTATCCCAATTCATTTGGGGTCGGCGCAGCATCTCTTCTTCTTCCATACTTCTCTACAACTCGCCATCTCAGCAGCCACTTACTTTCAAGCCATCTCATCTCTCACACAGTCCTTCCATCGCTTCTTTGGTCTTCCTCTACTACTCTTTATTCTGTACCAACATTGTTACCCAGCTGGTTAATTGCATTGAGAATTGCATGTTGATTTACATTATCATCATGCTAGTAAACCTCGAAGGGTTAGGCAACCCTATTACCATCAACCGGACATATATCCAGGCTGAGAAATCCCTTACGGAAAACAACAATATCGCATTGACCAACCTGGAAATCGAACCCAAGGCCGCGTCCTAAGTAGTAGCACTTGCAGCCACTAGCGTAATTTCAATGTTACTGTTTTCCTTTTCAGAAATCTATTACAACGAAAATCAAGCATCCTCTGATGAAGAATGGACCTACGAGCCACTGAAACCTTTAAACAGTTATGACACAAACATATATAATGTATAATTTACCTTGTTTGAGGGAAAATAGGGTTTTAATTTGAATATTAAAAGAGGCTTTGTAAGGTAGATACTAGCCTGTAGCTGTCCCCATGCACGAATGTTGGCGAATCAGAGTACAGTTTGTTCACCCAGTGCAGTTTTCTTATTAATCTTAAACTGTCACTTACGTGATATCTTCCGTGATTGTTCATTATTTTGAGCTCCCTATATTTCGGCGCTGTTCCCGGAATGCGGGTGGAAGGTAAATAAATCACGGAAGATATCCCGTAAGTGACAGTATAAGTTTAGTTGTAAACCATTATTTTTACCAGGTACAGAAAAGGTTACCCGTCTAGGTGTTTTAATCGGGTTACTTTTTAGGAGAGAGTAAAGAATAACCCATATTGTACGGTTAATCAGCCTATAATTACCGATTCCCGCACAGAGTTCATTTTTGTGCATAAAAATATGCAAGAAAATAACGGAGGCAGCCCACGCTCGGTGCTTTGTCTGTTTCATTCTGGTTAACCAGCAATATTTAAATGGCTAACTTAAATAATGTAAGGGTTAACTCGTAAAATGGTTAATCAAACAAATAAGTCTAACCGGTTAACCTTTTAACACGATTAATCGGCGTAGTCCATACAGTGTTAGTGTTTCCCGCGACTTTGACGATATAGTCAATAGGTTGCGCACGCGCTTTTGGACGGCCCTGGTTTCTTCAGCCCAACCTTGGCCACCATTCACCAACTTTACACCATCGGTCATCTCCGTGTCTAGCCAGAAATCCATAATAATATATTAGCATAACATCAAATCAGACTTCAAAAGTTCAGATGATTAGTCGCTATGTAAAAATGTATTTTGTAATTTAAAAATATACTCGTACATACCATCGATTTATTCATTATAATTAAGTAGGTCTTTGGTAATTGCGATTTTACGAAGTATCATTTTAATAAATATTTATCTTAAACTATGAAATTGCCGTTTTTTCTCACATTTTGTCCTGTTTGTAACTTTGACGTTTAGTTATATTTTTTCCTAATTCCACTTTATTGGATTAATTGTTAAATTACATACCTTTAAGAGTTTAAAAACCGTACTAGGTGTTGTATATTACCTCACAGGGAAGTGTGTCAAAACACCTGTTTCAATGTGCCGTCGGTTTTACTACTTCAAGTAGGTATATTTTTGTCATAGACTGTGTTTTGAGAATTTAAGATACGCAGTGCAGTGCCGCTTTTTTCACTCTTAGTATAGTTTGTAATTGCATCATAATCTGTTAGACATTTACATATTAATATGGAAATATCACTTTTCACGAAATCGTTCATACAAATCGGCAATTTCATAGTTTAACCCCTATATTATAGCAATTTAGGTACGTACAAAGTAAGATAAAATTTTGACATCTTTCGTAAGTATTAAGAAAACCAAATGTAAATAAGTAGTCTTAATATAAGAACCAACTATACCTACCTACCTGTTTACCAGCTATAGTCATATGTAGCTATAAAAAGAATAATAAAGACATATGAATTTAATCAATTATTTAGGGTGACTCGTAATTAGTGACCGATACTTAAACACGTGACTGTGTTCATGATAACAAACAACTTTCCCAAAGAAACATTTTTTTTTTTATAGTCTTTCACTTTTATCACAATTACACAACAGCCGGATGAAATTCGCAAGCGTGCGCCTGTAACCTATCAGCTGTTAGCTGCGCTATATTGAATATAATATATATTGAATCAGTGCGGAGCCGGGGCGGGTCGCTAGTATCTTTATAAATTAAGAGGATTCTCTTTTATTTGTTTAATGCACAATGTAATTGTACACAGCCTTAGTTACACGCTAGGCTTAAAACTAGTGAGTATATGACCATTTCAACAGTAATTTAAAAAAAAACTAATCACTTTTATCACAATCAAACTTGCGAGCCGCGCGGGTGCTCTGTCTACCTACTGTTGCATGGTACGATAGTAATGAGACAGAACGACGTCACGCGGCTAACAGCTGATAGGTCAATGGCGCGCGCACGAGTTTCATTCGGTAGTTGTGTTATTGTGATAAAAGTGAATGAGTATAAAAATAAAAAATTGGGAATGTTGTTTATCATGAGTACAATTACGTGTTTAAGTATCGGTCGCTAATTACCAGGCACCCTATACAAAATAAGTTCTTTTTTCTGTGAATAGTTCAAAATTATATTGTAAACTAAGGTGAAAAATTAAATAAAAACCATTGAAAGCTTGCTTGATTTTTGGTCTCTTATATTATTTTAATCTGACATATTTTATATTGTCAACGACTGTACTATCACACAAAACAATTACCTAAGCTGAAGTGGCAATGGGCCGGCCATATTAACCGTAGAACCGATGACAGTTGGGGTAGACGTGTTCTTGAGTGAAGACGGTGAATCGGCAAGCGTAAGGTAGGACGCCCTACGGCTTGGTGGAGTGACGATCTTTGCAGGGTGGCTGGTAGCAACTGGATGAGAGTTGCTACCAGCCACCCTGCAAAGATGAGAGTTGTAGTTGAGTCGAATCAAGTTGAGTGGCGTGCGATTGAAGAGGTCTATGTCCAGCAGTGGACTGTTGTAGGCTGATGATAAATACTGTACTATTGTACTTCTTACCTCTGGTAGTGTTAATCAGTAAAGTTCACTTGGAACTTCACTCAAGTGAGCGCACACAATTCAATCTGTCTGTTATTTTATAAACTTTATTATTTACAAACTACAAATCTATAATAGTAATAAAAATATGTACAAGTATCACAAGGAGTCAAAAATATTTGTACACATTACTGTGAACAGGAAAAGTGCTCAGAAGGCTGGCAGCATTGCCACGTTGGATGGCAATCTGATTGTTTGGCCAAAAAATAAGCGAGCCCTCTGGCCACGTGAAGAGTCGACCAACCGCTTGGCGATAAACTTTTATAACCTAAATATCTTATTTGCGAATCTTTTCCTACAAAAAAACTCTTAATAATGCGCACTTCAAGGCAACGTAAATATTAAGAGCATCAACGTCTTACGGCATTTCAAACAAACTTTCAAGTGTTTTTTTTTTCGATATGACTGAACTGATTTTAATGAAACTTCGTACGCATAAGCAGGATACATTAGTCTAAAAACCTGACAGAGAACATTTTCTAAAAATAGTGTTACAGCTAAATTACACCGATTTTAGATTTTCCATAGAAACAGAAATTTGCAATTTTTTTTTTTTTTAAACATTTTGAAAAGTTCTCTGTCAAGTTTTTAGACTTATGTGTCCTGTTTTAAATGCGTACGAAGTTTCATTAAAATCAGCTCAGTAATTTCGAAAAAAAAATCACTTGATAGTTTGTATGAAATGCCGTAAGATGTTAACGCTCTTAACACGCAACTTATCTTTTTTTCTTAGAAATTATGCAAACGCCGATTGTGTCAAATCCAGACCCCTCTTCCTGCGAACCACCTAAGCCAAGTAAGTATTCGTTTGTATTCTTCACCTTTTAAACGCCTGAGCCACAATTTTGTCACATATTTGTGTCGTTTGGCGTACAGGGTACGTGCTTGCTTGTCACGTATATGTGACAATGGCGTTCAAAAGGTAAAAAAAAATATTTATTTGTCGCAGGGACATGACGTGCATACAAACAAAATAACTTAACAATAATCATACAATAACAACAATAATCATACAACTCATACCAAATATTATAAATACAAAAGGACAGAAAAAAAAACCAGTTAACAGTTGCACGTCGTGACTGCGACAAGCAGTTTACCACTCAGCATGATTCTGTGCTATGGGGGCCCACAGCACAGCGCTGGTTTTCAGTGAACTTAACATAATTTCACGCCTGTAATCCCAAAAGGGTGAGTCAGAGATGTACCTCACAGTACACTCACATTTCGCCAGTTATGCTTAAGTCTCGTGTAAGGCGAGCCTACTGCCGACTACATAGGGGATGAAAACCAGGGTGTAACCTCATCCTCCATAGAAAAATGAGGATCACCCGACCAGTCGGGTTTTGTATCTGGTGGGCTATCATCCGTATTTTTCTTAGGCCTATGTCAGAGCGAGGCCGACACCAGTTGGGCGTTTCATGGCGTACAATTTTAACGACCGGCTCACGTTGAACAGTGAACGCTATCATACAAGTCTATGGATATGGAAACGTACTCAACCGGCGCAGGTCTCGCTCTGAAATAGGCCTTAGTTTATCAAAAAACCTAAGGACCCAGAGACAATGACATTCTATTATTGATAATGATAACCGAGAAGTCAAAATTGTGTTGGATTGCCACAAGTTACCGAAAAACTGACGTCAATGAGGCAGATAGGCTCATGTCAAATCCGTTGAAAAACTTTATACCATGGTATAATAATATACTTCGCCTGGTATTCTCTTCCCAGGATGGCCCAAGACTACGTCACGATAAGTGTTACCATTGATTGTCCTTTTCAGTAAATTTAGGGACTCTCATTTAGTGAATGAAAATAAAATAAATTACTAACTAGCTTAACTATTTAGTAACTCGTGTGATTCATATATTTAGTTTTAAATTAGTTTAAATATTGAATTATTAGTTCATAATTGCTTTGTTAAGTTAAAAAATGCATTTAGCTCGGGTAATTCAATCACACACCGTGGCAACACATTGACAGCATCGCAACTGATGACGTATTCTTGGGCCAATCACGTGACCCAGCTGTCACGGGAAGAGAATACCAGGCGAAGTATATTATTATACCATGACTTTATACAACATTTTAAAACCGATTGTCTCTTGTCTATGCCCTCTGTGATGCTATTCTCTAAACATCACGTTCGAAATTCGAACGGTGTCTCGCTGTGAATCAGCGATGATTTACTTTTAAAAACAAATGAGTTCGCTTTCGAATTGTGTGCGCTCACTTGAGTGAGGTGGACTAGTGAACTTTACAGAATAGAATTTGGTTGAGAAGTCAAATTGTTCAAATAGTTTTGTGTTGATTACTTCTCTAATTAAACTTTTTTTGTTAACAGAACCACCACCATCAAAACAATGGGGACCACCAACTCCTAATCCAGTACAAGAAGGTAAAATAGTTTGAACATCTTATACATGGTGGAAATTACTGATCAAAAACTTCTATGAGACCATCCCAGGTTGAGTACTAAAAAAGTCATAAATTGCAAAAACCTTTTCCCAAACATTGTGTTTAACCCAAAAACTGCCCCGTTGAAAGGTTCCACCCTGTAGATAAAGTGAAATAGAGGGCGAGGTCCTCCATCTCACTTAATAATAACAGCCATACCGGTCGATCTTCGAGGTTAAGCCATGCTTGCCTAGGTTGGTCCGTAGATGGGTCACCACCCATTACATACCGAGTTCCCGCCATATCCTGGAAAGCACGTTAAAAGGCGTTGGTCCCGGTTTTCATTCGTACATCTTTGACAGTCGGTACAGGTAGTCAGTGGCCTGAAACTGACAACCAGTCTTAGCGAGGAGTATCGTATTGCTCAGTACTAGCTGGGTTGTGTAGGTCAGATAGGCAGTCGCTCCATGTAAAGTACTGGTATTCAGCTGCATCCGATTAGACTGGAAAGTCGACCCCAACATAGCTAATAAAAGGCTAGGCAGGTGATGTAAAGCCAAATACTGCACGTACTTTTGTGTAAGTTACTTCTCTGATAAAAATTCTTTGTTATCAGGACCACCAGCATCAAGACCGAGGGGACCACCTATACCTCATCCAGTACAAGAAGGTAAAATACTGTTTAACAGCTGATTAGGAGTAATTTCACAGACCTTAATAAAATAATATCACCAATTTCGCGATGGGGTATGCAATAACGTTGACGGCGCGGTTGGCGCAGTGGCTGAGCGATTGACTGCTGCGCTGCGTGTCGCGGGTTCGATTCCCGCACGGAACAAATATTTGTATGGCCTACAGGTAGTTGTTCCGGGTCTGGCTGTTTGTGTATGTGAGTTTAAATGTTTGTTAACGCACCCACGATACAGGAGTAATTCCTAATGTGAGGCAACGTTTTTTTTAAAAAAAAAAACAAATCAATAACAATAAGGGTATTCACTTACTTTTCGCCAGGTAGCCAAAAAGTCCCATGTAAGGCACGATTTATACAGAAACAGCGTAAGGTGAAGGCGCGGCACAGGTGCAGTGTAGGCACGTTGCCGCTTCAAAACGTATTTGTTTTTTTTTTTTTTTTTCATACAAAATGTACGTAGGCGACGTGAATTACACTCAAGCGGCGCAGGTAACCGTTCTTTCGTTTCGTTATAAATTCCACACCTGCGCTGCGCCTGCGCCGCGCCTTCACCTTACACAGTTTCTGTATAATTCGCGCCTAAAATGGGGCGAAATTATTGCAAGAAGAGTAAGGAAGTAATATTTTTATAATAATTACACGCGGACGATGACCGCAGGCTACAGCTAGTTATTTAAAAATAGTTAAAATATGACCGTTTTCCTTTCCAGAAATCTATTACAACGAAAATCAAGCATCCTCTGATGAAGAATGGATATACGAGCCACTGAAGCCTTCACACAGTTATGATAGAAACTTATAATATAATGTATAATTTACCTTATTTTAAGGAAAATAGGGTTTATATTTGAATATTACAGAAGTGTTGTACGGTAGGCCTGTAGTTTATCTGTTGTTGTGTCCACGATCTAGAGTTCAGGTGGACATCTTAAAGCTGGAGTAATTCCAGTGTGGGAAAGAGACAGAGCTATAAAAAGTCGTCTAGCGCCATCTCAACATTTTATCAGACATGTACAGACACGAGCACATCAACCTACTACAATCTGTCTCTAAAGCATTAGGTTCAAGGTTCATTGGGAAAATTCGACAGTTTCGGGTATAGACCGACCGCTTTAATGAGTCCTTCGCCTTGCCCCATCAAAGCCACATTAAGCGTTCACAAAGTCCTAACAATATCCCACAGGTTATTTGCTTTAAAATAACCATAATCCACGTAGATATTACGATACTAATTGAACCAATACGCGATCAACCTTCAGAATATTCCATTTAAATTGATACCTCCTCGAGGACGCACAAAAGCGGTCGGTCTATAGCTTGACGTGTGCTATCTGCACACTATATCAAGTTTAAGTCTCAAAAATGTAAGTCAGGTATAACTAGACTATCATTTTAAGTTCTCCATTACATCGCTCATGTTACAAATACTAGTAATACATTGTAAATTGTACCTCACGGTACATAAAAGGAGTATATAGGGTGTGAAATCAACTCACAGTTTCCACATCATTCCGAATCCTGCTTATGTATTTTGCTATTAAAAATATACCATCGATTTATTAATTTTAATTAAATAGGTAAAAGGTACATAATATAGGAGGAGCTCGTGGCTAAATAATAACAGCCGCTCGGGTCGATCTTTAGGTTAAGCCGTGCTTGCCTAGGTTGGTCTGTGGATGGGTGACCGCCCATTACATACCGAGTTTCCCCTGTGCCTCGGAAAGCACGCTAAACCGTTGGTCCCGGGCGTCATTTGTAGATCTTTGAAAGTCGTTAGGCAGTCAGTGGCCCAAAAAGTCTGACAACCAGTCTTACCAAGGGGTATCGTATTACCCAGTACTGACTGGGTTGTGGAGGTCAGATAGGCAGTCGCTCCATGTAAAATACTGGTATTCAGCTGCATCCGGTTAGACTGGAAGCCGACCCCAATATAGTTGGGAAAAGGCTAGGCACATGATGAGGTAAAAGGTACATAAGGTATTTTCTGATTATCAGTAAAATTTATTATCTGTAAATTCACAAGCTTTTCGAAATATTTATAAAATAATAGCGACCTGCGCAGGCTTCGCACGGGTTCAATATATACATATAAAACTTCCCTCTATCTATTAAAAAAACCACATAAAAATCCGTTGCGTAGTTTTAAAGATCTAAGCATACATAGGGACAGACAGACAGCGGGAAGCGACTTTGTTTTATACTATGTAGTGGAATTGTACTATAGTAATTTAAATACTTACTTTACAAGATTAAATTTTGACACCATTGCTAATTATTAAGTAAATAAAAATGTAAAAAAAAACTAGTTATTAATATTAGAAAGGTACGTAGTTGTAAAAAAGAATAATAAAGGCATAATGAATTTAATTGATTTTATGAAATAAGTTTTTTTTTCTGTAAATAATTCAAAATTACATTGTAAACTAAGATGAAAAATAAAATAAAAAGATTGAAAACTTGCTTGCTGTTGGTCTCTTCTATTATTTTACTTTTACCAATACATATTTATTTTTATTGTTTATACGACTGGACTGTCAGTAAGTACCACAGACGGGCCCCATAGTGCTATTCTGTTGCGTTCACTAGTCCACCTCACTCAAGCGAGCACACACAATTCGAAAGCGAACTCATTTGTTTTTAAAGTAAATCATCGCGGATTCACAACGAGACACTGTTCGAATTTCGAAGTGTTGTTTCAAAAATAACCCTTCTGCAATTTTGCATGTCAGTGTCACCGTAAAATTGTAAATACCGTTAGATTATAATCTATCTCGTGAGATTGTAAACTGTCGAAAAATTGTGAACCGTCACATACTTCTTACAATTTAACGCATTATTTTTCGGTAGATTATAATCTATCGAAGTGAAACCGTCAAATTGTGAAAGGGCGTGTAACGGAACGCACCTCGCGCGCTGATTGGTTGAACGTCATGTGCCCCGCGCCGCCATATTTGTTTGTTGTCGAATGTAAACAAACAATTTTTCGACAGTTCTTTACGTTGATATCAGCAAGGTAATAGGTTTTCATTCGAGGGATGGTGTAATTGAGTCTTAAACCACAAAAGAAACACAGATATACGTTTCTAACATAATTTATTTACAATACTTAAAATACTTTTCATTCCAATTTTCTATTATTAGGTTACATGTTACCTACAGTTACATATATGTTTATGTATTAATGACTAATATTATGGTTAATTTAAGAGATCACGAAAACCGGTTTTACCATCAGTCCTTACAAATTTAAAAAAAAAATCGGTAGATTTCGTCTAATCGATTCCAGTTCCATCCTTATTTATTATCCTTCCCAACTATACAGGGTGGTAGGGACACCGATACACAAAGACGGTTACCACATATTCAGAACATCATTCTGAACCGCCCTACTTGGAAATGTTTCATCGGTAAAGATAAAGATAAAGATAATTTATTTGTCAAACATGCGTTTACATAAACTGACTAATCAGACATGCAAGGTATTGAATTAATAGATGTTGTGTGCGTCCATGTTTTGCCACTAACGGCGTACAAATTTTGTAGGTATTTGGTAATTTAAAAAAATATCTGCGTTTCCATACAGTTGACCGTGTACAGATTTTAAGCGATTTTCGGGTCGGTTTACCTTCCACCCTGTATATCAATTTCGGTTTTCTTATGAATGAGACATACAAAAAACTTTTATTACTTGAAATTTCGTGAGATCCTGAATTGGTGAAACGAATTTACAAAATAAAAGGGGTGTGTCCCAGCAGTGGGAACGGTACAGACTCATTATAAGAATATGATATTATCATAATAATGTATGCTAAAGCTATTTACAAAATTGGGATAAAGGAGCAAGATGGCAGTCGTTACATTTAAAATACTTACACTCAGGCGCATTTAGGTAGATGACCACAATAATTATTTAAATTTGATTTTATTTATATATTTTGTTTTAATTTCGCCAAAAACAGATGCTTGAATAAACCCCATGAACTGTCAGGACGGTGAATTGAAATTAAATTTTATTTATTTGCTAGAATTGCGGCCTAAACACTTGTTGAGTAGGTATTCAGGGTGTAAACGGACCCTTCACGAAGTCGTCAACTAAGCATTCTGTGCATCAAACTAAGTAACTCTACGCTAAAATTATTGCTAGGAAACGACTTTTTTTTTTGGGGTGAAAATCACATTTTATGGTAGGACTCAATGTAACGCACTCAATACAATGCTGATTCTATGCATTTGCATTGCATTAATTAGTAAGGGTGTCGTAAAGTTATTTTATATCATAAAAAATAAAAAACTTGTGAAAAAGTTGAAACTGACCCCCAATATCTCTGTAACTACAGGGTTCCCAGATATAGTCTAGAACAAAAAAATGATCGCAATGACGAAAGCAAGTTCTTTTTGGCTTCGTTAAGGGTAGTTTTACATCCATGACAAATTACATCATAATTAATTGTCGAGGAAATAAATGTCGCATGAATATATAACTTATTAAAATGTTTTGGTAAACACATAATTTTTAGACTAGATACTTAATGGCAGTTTTTTATGTTACTGGGTGGAGAACACGCTGATAGGAGCACGGGAGCGAGGTGTTAACGTAAGGTACATACGTCAATTTAAAAAAATTAAATACTTGTCCCAGCAGTGGGAACATTAATAGGCTGATTATGCTTATGCTTGTTTCACATATACAAGGTAAGGTATAAGCTTTAACTATTCATACACGAAATATTTTCAGAAATTCATCTAACGGCTATAACAAAGCCATTTCAAGGAGTTTTTTTTTATCTGACTATATTTTTTAATAAAAAATAAATAATTTAAAATTACTTGACCCACAAAATAAATACTGGCTCCTTATTTTTAAGCATCCATTACGCTAGTTTACTACGTCGTATTTACTTACTGTCATTGTTAGAATATGGGAGTAAAGGTTTTATGCAAAAAGTCTCAAAAAATTTTAGAATTATAATAATTGCGTAAAAAAAAACACTCTGATAATTTTTTTTTCGTTGCTATGGCGACTTTACGACTTACAGAAGTTACTCTTAAAATATTTCGTGTATGAAAAGATAGACCTTATATAAGGTCCCATTAAAATAGATGGACAAACTTTTAGAAATCATTCGGACCACCAAAATAAGGACAATGGTAAAAAAATAATAAGAAAAACGCATTAGATACTTACAAGAAAAAAAATCAGCTAACGAAAATACACTAAAAATGTTGGTTACCCAATGATTTTAGGTCAAAATAAAATAATTTTAATCAGTTTTTTTTTTTGCTTGGATATCTTTGGTTAGACGTACTGAACGCTGCGTTGTGATAAAATTTTAATAATTAAAAAATATATTAATATCCATGAATGATACCGATTGTGCTTATTGCAAACCATTTAACTAAAATGCTATAGAAAATTATATTGTCGATTCAAATATCGACGTATTTACGATAAGCTGCGTCTAAGCTAGGTGAGCCGAACTCGAGCAGAGCACAAGCGGAGCACAAAGGGGATAGAACCGATCTAGCATTAACAATAAGTGTCAAGTAGGTACTTGTCTTAAGTCTTATGTTGCATATGGAATTAATGACATGTCGACTGCGTTTCATTGCGATGCGATTTAGTGTCGTGTCGTGTGTCGTGTCGTGTGTGTCGTGTGTCGTATATTGTCTATTTTGTTTGAATTTTGATTGATTTTTATATGTATTTTTTTACTGCGAATGTGATTGTTTGGTTTTCAAGTAAATTTTAAGATTGTACAAATTACACAAAATTTTGTTGTGCTCCGACGGGGTCTACAACGGCTCTTAGCTCTAAGCCTTTTGTATAACACCATGTTTTTACCTTGTAGAACGCAAATAAAGAAATAAATAACGTAATAAGTCTATTTTTAATGATTATCGTTGTACTCGTATGTCGATGTTTACCTTCAAATATCTCGGTAACGTGACACTTTGGGGTACCTTGTTGCTTGACATTTTTTTTTAGTCTATGTGTCCTCTACCCATAGATTTCACTTTCATCGTGCGCCGCGATTTCGAAAAAAAATCAAAATGGCGGTGGGTCGATATGCCAGCTTCCATACAAAGAAGTTCGAACCCCTTCCCTTGGCGGGAGTGCTCGGTCGACGCTTCTAAGTCCGTCTACGCTCGTCTCCGATCGTGTTCAGCTCGCCTAGCGCAGACGCAGCTTTACGTTTCACACCGTGCGCTCGTGCTCGCCTATGAGGGTGAGCAAACACCGCCGTGTTAAGGCCAGCGCACACAGGGGCTGACTGGATAGATTATTTTATCTTTACCAACGTAAATTCGTACGTAACTAGTGGTAACAAGATACACATTTCAATGTATAGATATCGACCCAAAGGCATCAAATGGGGCTTCCCTTCGCGGCATTGAACATTGAATTATGTATCTTGTTACCACTAGCTAATATCTACAATACCAGATACACAACAGATGCATGCGTTGCATCCCAAAAACATCTGAAAGTCCCGTGTGCCTATTCTCATAAAATAAATGATTTCGACTTTGACTTTTGCTGCCAATAGGCAGCGGCAACAGTTTAAGTCATTTAATTAACTTATTAGTTATTACCTATTATAATTATTGAGGTATTTACTCGCAGGCTGCAATTTTTCATACTGCCATTCATCATCCGACATTCTGCTGGGGTCTGTAAATATGATAGAATTTATTACTACAATTTTAAAAGGTTTCTTTTTCGTAAGGTACACGATATAAAGCTCACATTTGAATGTTTTACTGTGAGTTGAGTCGGAGTGGAGTTTAAAGGCTTCTTCCAAGTAAATGTTGAAAATTCTATCGTAACGAACACAACATAAAGCTCACATTTCAGTGCTTTACTGTGAGTTGAGTCGGAGTGGAGTTTCAAGGCTTCTTCCAAGTAAATGTTGAAAATTCTACCGTAACGAACACAAAAAGCTCACATTTGAATGCTTTACTGGGAGTTGAGTCGGAGTGGAGTTTAAAGGCTTCTTCCAAGTAAATGTTGAAAATTCTACCGTATCGAACACAATATAAAGCTCACATTTGAATGCTTTACTGTGAGTTGAGTCGGAGTGGAGTTTAAAGGCTTCTTCCAAGTAAATGTTGAAAATTCTACCGTAAAACTCACATTTGAATGCTTTACTGTGAGTTGAGTCGGAGTGGAGTTTAAAGGGTTCTTCCAAGTAAATGTTGAAAATTCTACCGTAAGATACACGATATAAAGCTCACAAAAGTGACCAAACTCAAAATTACTTATTTATGTAAATAATACGGCTAAAATAAAAAATAAACTAACAATGAATGTTGAAATACTCTAACGAACGACGCGTGAAATCAGCGGTTCAGTTCCTGACTAGATACAGAGTTCATCGAACTAGTCGTCGCGCTTGCCGTTCGCTATGTGCGTTTTGACACGGTGACGATATATTGCGTACGAGGAAATAAAACAAATCAAATTTATTAGATTCCCATAACATTCCTGAAATAATTTCTTGTTCCGGTCATGTTACCATCAGTTTGAGGAGGGCTGTCCCTTACACCCTGTAGATTCCACCCTAAGTGTACTAGGAAGGCAGAAGAATAAGAAGATGTTACAAACCTTGCTTTCTAAAATGCGCTGGCGGTGGAAATACTGCCACATTTTTCGGATGTAAAGGTGGCCCAGGTTCTGTAAAAATATAACATAACATAAGATCACGCCGGTGATTCCCGAAGAGTTTTACAGGTGTGTATCTAACAGTACATCCCACATTTCGCCAGTTATGTTTAAGTCCCATGTAATAGCGGGCGAGTCTATTGCCATCAACCGGGCATCGATCCAGACTCCGTGGCTGCCTAATGGTGTGACCGTCGAACTGCCAAGTCATAGGTCTCAAGTTCGAACCCAAGACTTGATTTTTCGGATTCATGTGCGTATTGTATAATTATCACTTGCTTCGGTGAAAGAAAACATCATCATCTGCCTAGCCTTTTCCCAACTATGTTGGGGTCGGCTTCCAGTATAACCGGATGCAGCTGAATACCAGTATTTTACATGGAGCGACTGCCTATCTTACCTCCACAACCCAGTTAGTACTGGGTAATACGATACCCCTTGGTAAAACTGGTTGTCAGACATTTTGGGCCACTGACTACCTATAACGACTGTCAAAGATCTACAAATGACACCCGGGACCAACGGCTTAACGTGCTTTCCGAGGCACGGAGGAAACTCAGTATGTAATGGGTGGTCACCCATCCACAGACCGACCTAGGCAAGCGCGGCTTAACCGGTGAAAGAAAACATTGTGAGGAAACCAGCATGCCTTAAAGATATTTCTCGACGGCATGTAAAGCCAAGTCAGAGGCCCATGGGCCATAAAAACTCTGACACCAGGTTGGGCACTGAAAGACACTGATGAAGAAGAAGACTGAGTAATTCCTAGTGGAAAAATCTAAGAACATTTTGTACGATCCTGGAATCGGACCCAGGACCTCATGCTCAGCAGTAGCGCTTGCCCAACGACCCAAGCATAAATATAACAATTGTCCTTATTTACTTCAACTATGTTTCATAAATAATATCCATTGACGCCATTATTAACGCATGTTAACTTTGAGGAAATAATAATAATGTTCATTGTTATGTACGAGTGACTAAGCTAGCATACCAAAAATTAAGTATTTTGTTTTCTATTGTGGTATCATCATCTGCCTAGCCTTTTCCCAACTATGTTGGGGTCGGCTTCCAGTCTAACCGGATGCAGCTGAATACCAGTATTTTACATGGAGCGACTGCCTATCTGACCTCCACAACCCAGTTAGTACTGGGTAATACGATACCCCTTATGTTACCGGTAACCTTTATCATTTGGGTTACATAAAAACAGTTCACTTGTTTAACCGATAAATAAAGGAACGATATATCTACCGGTATTTATTCGACATTAACCGCTCTTTTTAAACCGGTTCCGAGACCTGGTTTGATGTACAAAATGCTTGCTTGACGGCTTCGTAACGGGCCCGTTTGCTTCTTGTATAAATATCGATCGATGGAAAGGGAGAGAAAGGCCAAAGAAAAGAGGGATGGATAGTGTGAAAAGAAGAATAAGACGTTTTTTGCGCCGACCCCAAGTAATATAAAAAAAATATATATAATGAAAATGATAAAAAAAAATAGATGATATAATATAAATAAATAAATAAATATAGGACAAGGGCAGACCCCTTGGAAGACTGGTTGTCAGACTTTTTGGGCCACTGACTACCTGTAACGACTGTCAAAGGTCTACAATTGACAGCCGGGGAGCCGGCGTTCTTTCCGAGACACGGAGGAAAAAAAAGATCGGGCAGCAAAGAGGTTACTGCTACTAAAAAATAAATAAGTTAGTACCTGGCCTGTGTGCTGGGTTGAATGGTGGTACCCTCTCCAGTGTGGGTGATGGTGGCGAACGAGGCAAAGGTTCTGCAAAAATAACTGTCCATAACATAACATAACATAACATAGAGCCTATAAACCCCACAGAGGTCTACCTACACCCACATTTCGTCAGTTATGTTGCAGTTCCATTTAATAGGAGGCGATAGCCATAATTTTGATTGAAAAGTGTGTACACCAATTTTCGAGTCAATCGGCCTAGAGAATATTAAGGTTCACAGAAAATTCAAACCCCTATTTCTCCCTCTTAAGGGTGGAATTTCGAAAAATCCTTTCTTAGTGGATACCTACTCTTTACAAAGAATACACTCACGTATCACGTCTCTAGGACCAGCTGTTTGGGCTGCGCGTTGATATTATCAGTCAGTCAGTCAGGGCTTTGAATGTTATATGTATATAAATAGATAAGTATACATTTCGGATATAACTAAAAAAACTTCTTAAATTAACACACTTACTTGGAAGTTTAAACGATTTAGATGGAGCAACTGCTTTTGGTGGTAACTTTGCAAATTGAGCTGAAAAAAAACACCACAAGTTAATGTCTCACCAGTCACCGGTACCTCTTATTTGGGATATGCGATAGATTGTTAACATACGTTTTTACAAAAAATCCCCGTTATTGCTAAACGGATTTGGAAGATACGCTGACACTTGATTTCGGAGACGGTTCAGAGACTCTTGTAGATTACCTAATCTACAAAATAAAAATCAAAAAAATATCCGATAAAAACTTTACACACCAAATTATTATAATGTCGGACCAATGTGTGCCTCATGACCTCTTTCACTCCAAACGAATGTCGCCGTCTGGAGCTTCATAGTCCACTAAAGAGTCCCTGAACCGTTTCCGAAATCAAGTGGCAGCATATCTTTGAAAAATATCAATATTTTTGTATTTCAAGCTGTAGTTAGCTTTAGTAAAAATCCAAACTTTTGCTCATGATGACGTCAGAGATATGGCTAAAGAGTTTGATGTCTTTGCCACGTCGCACGTCCTCTAAAAAACTGTTATAACACAAAATAAGAAGATTTTTAGATAATACCCTACTCGACTTTAATTGTCCTTGCTCTATATTTGAAAAAAAAACCGCCATAAGTATACAAAAATAAGTCACCGAATAGCACAAAGCGAAGCGAGTTTTTGACGCAAAGAAACTTTAAATGCGTTTATCTGAAAACTGCTATTTTTGTGTTATGACAGTTTTTTAGAGGATCTGCGACGTATAGTACAAAGACATCAAACTATAGGACACAAATTATACGCTTCAATTTTGATCTTTGCTACTTTATAATATAAATAGAAACTTCAAACTTGACACCCCCCCAAGATGATCCACTGAACGAATCACCATAGGTTAATTTTTACTTTACATACCGAATTCTGTTAATTAAGTGATCTGGTTCCTGTGTTACAGGAATTAGGTAATAGTACAAGAGCCATAGCCAGACTCATACTGTACGGGTAAGGTTTATTTTACTACTTAGTGTAAAACAAAGTAGCTTCCCGCTGTCTGTCTGTCCCTATGTATGCTTAGATCTTTAAAACTGCGCAACGGATTTTGATGCGGGTTTTTTTAATAGATAGAGTGATTTAAGAGGAAGGTTTATATGTATATATTGCACCCGTGCGAAGCCGGGGCGGGTCGCTAGTATATGATAAACTGATTGAATAAAAAACCTGTGAATTGAAACTATTGTAAGTTAAAAGCCAAAAGCCAAAACTGAAATAGTTCTGTTCAAACTTTATGGCGGCTCTGAAGTTAGCTGCGAGTGACGGTCTGCGCTTTATACGGTCAAGAGGTTTTCTAGAGCGCCACACAGAAAGAAACATACATACATGCATAAGGGGATAAACACATTACCCTCCTTTGCGTCCCGCAGTTGGGTAAAAGCGTTTTGCGACTCGACCATAAGTTATAGTAATTTGGAGGTATGAAGAACAGGGTGTAAAGTTCTTCATCCCCCATAGAAAAGGGAGGATCCTCCGACCACACGGGTGTTATGTCTGGTGGGCTACTGCCCGACAGTTGTTGTCAGGTTCTTCTATATAGTCATAAGTCGAGGATAACTTTACTTGCGCGATGTAGGGATTTAGGTGTATTTCGATGTTTAGTTCATCGTCTGTGTAATAGATGGCGCTGTAGTTATTTTTGTTCTATGTTGCTGTAGTACTCTTTGTAGTGTCGCTACAGGGACAAGAGCAATAAAATGATGAAAAGCTAAATTTATACCTTCTATTTGTCTTCGGGCAAATCCAGGAGTCTTATGTTCTTCGTCGGAGTCATCAGATACAACGCTGTGCCTATATGTCGGCTTTGGTACTATGGGACCTGTAAATAAAGGTTTATTAACAACGGTATAGTAGATCTATCTGTATGTTGCGGTCTCATTTCTCCATTTAAGTTTAAGGTGGAAACGCCAGGGTAGCCCGCGAAATTTAAATTTTCTTACGTTTTTCGGGTCAGTGTCTAACAGTGTGCTTTCATTTAGGCATTTCCTAGTCTGGGTAAAAACAGGAATCAAAAAACAAAGATCGATGCTTACCGTCCATGTACCTCCGAGGAAAACCAGGAGTCCTGAGTTCTTCAACTGAAGCTTCTAATGCCTTATTCCTGTATGACTGTTTTGGTACTATCGGACCTGCGGATCAAATCAAATCATTTAATATTCGTGTAATCAGTATTTAGTTATTTTTTAGATATTATTTTGTACCCTATGACAATGTTGTCTTATTTAACCCAAAGGTTGACTGGTAGAGAATGCCTTTTGGCATTAAGTCCGTCTATGTACCACTATTGTGCATGAAGTTTAAATCCTAACTAATATTATAAATGCGAAAGTAAGTTCGTTTGTCTGTTTGTTACCTTTTCACGTCTAAAACACTGAAACGATCGTCGTAAAATTTTGCAAATAAGTACATTGTCAGTTGTACAGAAACGGACATAGGGTACTTTCATCCCGAAAATAAGTACTGTTTCCTAGGAAAACAACAATAACGTTATTATGATAATAGATGGCGCCACGTGTCTTTCGGATCATGTTTGAATTATATTATTATAGAAACTTTATTAGTGTGTTAAGAGTTTTTTTTCTGATTTAATTCAAGCGAAGCCGCGAGCAGAAGCTAGTAATTAAATATAATTAAGAACGATGCTTACCGTCCATGTACCTCCGAGGAAAAGCAGGAGTCCTGAGTTCTTCGACAGAAGCATCTAATGCCTTATTCCTGTATGACTGTTTTGGTACCAACGGACCTGCGAATGAAATCAAATAATTTTATATTCGTGTAATCCGTACAGTAGTTATTACTCGACTGCAGCGAAAAGGAGGGTTATGTGTTTGACCTGTATGTATATGTATGTTAGTTTCTTTGTTCCCTCGAAACTCCTACACGGATGTACGGATTTGGCTAAATTATACGTCATTAAATTCATCTTGGTAGCGCGAGTGTCATTAATTACGTTAAACTTTTAAAAAAACAAAGCAAAATGGCTGATTTGGGGTGACATATTGTGTAGTTTATTTTTTTTCTTCCAATACTGTCGAGTGGGGTATCAAAATGATAGGTTTTAGTTTTTTTAGTATCATGAAAGATTTCGCAGACCCTAACATGTTTTTATTATTGAATACAATTTGTCACTTCGAATTACTTTTAAACAGTTGCGTATATTTTTGTAATAACCTTTTAAAACCTATCATTTTGATACTCCACTCGACAGTATTTCAACTACTTTTTTATCTTTTAGATATTATTTTTAACCCTATCACAATGCTATCCTATTTAACCCAAAGGTTGACTGGTAGAGAATGCCTTGTGGCATTAAGTCCGCCTATGTACGACTATTGTGCATGAAATTAAAATCCAATGAAGCAGTTTTAGTTTTCATCAAAATCGAGCTCGAGACTCCTTCGAGTATTTTTCGGTATTCCTCACAGTTTCGGATTTTGCTATCCACGCCCATTTAAAAATTCACCCTGTGCTAGTGTGGTTTTATTTAGCCATAAAAAGAGCAGGACTAATACAAAGATCGATGCTTACCGTCCATGTGCCTTCGAGGAAAACCAGGAGTCCTGAGTTCTTCGACTGAAGCATCTAATGCCTTACACCTGTATGATTGTGTTGGTACCAACGGACCTGCGAATCACATCATTTATTAAATAGGGTGACTGGTAATTAGTGTCCGATACTTATACACGTGACTGTGTTCATGATAACAAACAACTTTCCCAAAGAAATATATTTTTTTTTATAGTCTTTCACTTTTATCACAATTACACAACAGCCGGATGAAATTCGCAAGCGTGCGTCTGTAACCTATCAGCTGTTAGCTGCGCTATATTGAATATAATATATATTGAATCAGTGCGGAGCCGGGGCGGGTCGCTAGTATCTTTATAAATTAAGAGGATTCTCTTTTATTTGTTTAATGCACAATGTAATTGTACACAGCCTTAGTTACACGCTAGGCTTAAAACTAGTGAGTATATGACCATTTCAACAGTAATTTAAAAAAAAAACGGCTAGTGTGGAACAGCAGATTTTATTTAATTAAAAAAAAAATAAGAGCTCTAAAAAGATTTTATACAGGGTTTACAAGACCCTTAACGACGCTGAAAGGCACTTGTTCTCCCCGTCTTTACGATCATTTTTTTGTTCTAGACCATACCTGGGAACCTTCTAGTTACGGAGATATTGGGGGGTTAAGTTCCAACTTTTCCACAAGTTTTTTTGTAATACATTTTTTTAATGTAAGATTTTTATTTTATACACTTCCACGACCGCTGTACTATTCAATCCATCCATCAGCGCAATTTTTTGAGTGCGTCACATTGATTACTACCGTAAAACGTGATTTTTCACGCTAAAAAAAAGTCTCTTCCCAGCAATAATTTTTGCGTAAAGGTACTTAAAAATGCTTGGTTGACGACTTCGTGAAGGGTCCGTTTACACCCTGTATAAGGAAAAAACTTACCAGGGTCTGACGGAGTACTATAAGGATTCTCGACTGGCATGGGCGGCGCTGTGGGAACTGAAAATAAACAACGAAAATAAAAATTAGAAAATCATAAATAACATTTACTATCTACTCTAAAAATATGAATTGACATCATCACCAATTCATCATCCACCAAGCCTTTTCCCAAATTATAATGCAGTCGGCTTCCAGTCTAACCGGGTGGAGCTTGCAGTCTTACTAAGGGATTTCGTATGACCTAGTAACTGGGTTGTTGAGGTCAGATAGGCAGTCGCTCCATGGTAAAGTTCTAGTATTCAGCTGCATCCGGTTAGACTAGAAGCCGACTTCGACATAGTCAGGATAAGGCTGGGTAGATCATAGATATAATAATCGTTGGGAAAAGGCTAGGCAGATGATGATAGTGGACGAACCAAAATTACAACTAAACGAGTTATCGGGTTGTGGAGGTCAGATAGACAGTCCTTCCATGTAAAATGCTGCTATTCAGCTGCAGCCGGTAAGACAGGAAGGCGACCCCAACATAGTTGAGAAAAGGCGAAAAGATGATGATCTGATACTCACAGAGATGCTTATGTACTGGTCCAGGAGATATCGGTGGTTGTGGGGGCGCTGTAATGATAAAGTAATATTTATAATTAGGTACAGCTAATTATTATGAAGAGCAGCTGTGGTCCAGCGGTGAGGGCCCCCACTTACGAGCAGTAAGACGTGGGTTTCACAGGCGCATTACTTTGTGAAAACATCGTGAGGAAACCGGCATGTCTTAGAACCAAAAATTCGAAGAAATGTGACATCTACTAACCCGCACTGGGCCCGCGTGGTGGATTATAGCCCGGTCCCTCCTATAAAGAGGAGGCCTGTGTCCCAGCCGTGGGAACTTGCTAGGCTCATTATGGAATTATTATGACGAACGATACATGCCTAAGAGTGGATGTTACCAATGAACGTAATCAGCACATCTCAGGCTTGGTTCAAGAGCGTTACTAATTGCTAAGGTTTATTGACACTACCATAAATTTTAACGCCGTTTAGATACGCTGATCGCGTTCAGTAATTTCATTGGTGAAATAGGCATAGATAACCTAGTGTACCGTTGGACAGCCGTGGTATAATAATTGGTCTCCAATTCGAACCCAACCGTGGCCCTGGAACACAAAGGGCAAAGAAGGAACATGGATGGGTTTTAGTCAGTACAAGTCTGACACTACCTTCCGCTCCGCCCAGAGTGGGCCCCCCCACTTCGTCCCACGTCATTTGATGATATAAAATTCGAAAAAAAAAAGACACGCACCTCTGATTTTTCGGATTCATGTGCGTATTGTAAAATTATCACTTGCTTCGGTAAAGAAAAACATCGTGAGGAAATCAAACCAGCATGCCAGAAAAATATTTCAAATTCTCTTACACCGGGTTAGGCACCAACCAGTCACGAAAATGAAAAGAAGGTTGGCGAAATTAGCCCTAAGTAAAAAAGAGAATAGATGACTGGCTGGATACGGAAGAAAAATGAATATATTTACGCTAAGGAGAAACGACCACTTTGAACTTACTTTGTATAACTTCGCCGGGAGGTAACGGCAACGGTGGACGATTAGCGATGTTCCTTCTACGCTCTGTAAAAATACAGGGTGACATTTTTGCTTAAAAACTTTACAAAAGGTACGAATATCAGAAAGAAAAAAAAAGTTATCATAGACTGACTAAAATAGACTATTAAATAGTTATAGGTAATGTTTAGCGTTATTGTATGGAAGTATCTTTTTATTAATGGAAAAGTATAAATAGTTACATAAATATAAAATTATATATGAGAGCCAATGATATTATAAAGAAAGATACACTATGTTCATACGTAGCTGCGTTTAAATATCGTTGCGTTGTAACGACTGCGATAGAATATAAAGATAAAGATAAAGATATATTTATTTTGTAAAACATGAGAAAATTATATATGAGAGCCAATTATATTATAAAGAAAGATACACTATGTTCATACGTAGCTGCGTTTAAATATCGTTGCGTTGTTACGACTGCGATAGAATATAAAGATAAAGATAAAGATATATTTATTTTGTAAAACATGAGTGGTATGGTATGCACTATACAGGTAATGTATGATACAGAAGGAGATAGCTATTGCGCTTGAAGTAGTTAAATTACGACAATTGTCTGAATTTATCTTCAACTATTTGCGCGCACTAGTGCGATATCTTCCTCTTTTTATTTATAATATCATTGATGGGAGCTACATCTGCCAACGAACTGCTTCACAGTTTGGCATCACTAATAAACGCTTCTTAATTTTTTTTTTCTATTCATTATAAATTTATGAGAATCACAGTTGGTTGATTTTTAAAGCTTTTAAGAACCGTAAGATAGCAATAACTACTTGTCTAGCCAAAAGAACAGAAGCTGGAGAATTATACAGTCTTTCGAAATTGGTAGAAATGTAAGTTAATCAACCGATGGTAATTGCTCTCCATAGTGTCCGACCGAAGTTTCGGTTTCAGCTACAGTTTCGTCTAAAAAAACTGGTTTCGGCTGGAGTTTTGGTTTCGGCCAAAAAGAAACCGGAACCAGAATATTCGGAACGACCGAAACTAGTGCTCTTTGAAACTAAAATTAGTTTTCGCTGTGAAGTTGGTTTTCCGTACTATGTTTTACTTACACTGTGTTTTAAAAATATTTTTAATTTGGCCTAATTTTTAACGAAAAAGAAAGATAACATATTTATTTGGCACATGCTTACGAGTGCATAACACAAAAACTAAAAAAAAAACTAAAAGCTAAACAGATTGAGAGGATTTTTCAATGATCTGATAAATATTTATATTATAATTTAATTTTTGGTAAAGTTTACTTGTCTATAGATACATAGATCTTGGTTCGGTAACGGTTTCGGCAGAAATCATTAATTACTGTTTCGGTTTAGGCTGAAAATCGTATTTCGGTCAGACACACCGCCTATGTTGCAGTTAGCATGCAAAAAAATAAATATGATTACTTACTAGAACGTTTTCCTTTTGGCGACTTTGGAGATATTGGATCTACAAATATATTTATTTTGAATATTAAAAACGAAAAAAAAGCCACAATACCTGAACTGAACTTAGTTCTGCCAAAATGTACCAACCCACATCAACATAATCTTTTTCTAACCAAATGTGTGGGGTGTATAATGTGAGTAAAAAGACCCTTCCCGAAGCCGAAAGGCAGTTGTTCTCCCCATCATTGCAATCAGTTTGTTGTTCTGGAGCATACCTGAGAACTTTCTACATAGTTACGGAGATATTGAACTTTTTCAAAAGTTAAAAAATGCAAGTTTTTAATGTTATAACTTTACTATAAATACCTCCATGAACTCTGTAGTATTCAATGCACCTATAAACAACAAATCATAGGTCTCGAGTTCGATACAAGATACGCACCTCTGATTTTTCAGATTCATGTGCGTATTGTATAATTATCATTTGCTTCGGTGAAAGAAAACGTCGTGAGGAAACCAGCATGCCTGAGAGATATTTCTCGACGGCATGTAAAGCCACGTCAGAGGCCCATGCTATGCAACTCTGACACCAGATTAGGCGCTAACCACACAATAAAGAAGACCTATAAACACAATGTTTTAAATCCGTTTCATTCAATTAAATCTCCATCTCACCATCCATCAGCACAATGTGTTGAGTGCTTTACTTTGAATTTTACCGTAATCCGTGTTTTTTCACCCCAATAAAAAAGTCTTTTCCCAACAATAATTTCTGCGTAGAGTTACGTAGTTTGATGTACAGAATGCTTGGTTGACGGCTTCGTGAAGAGTCCGTTTACACCTTGTATAGGACTGATTTTAATGGATTGGACACATTTAAGAATGTTGATCTAGTTTTACATATTTAACTGATTTAATAAGAGATAGTGGATTGGTTCCTTTTGCCAGAACTACGCCCAAATGTAAGAACGTTTTGCAACCGATCCGCATCCGAGAAAATGACGGTCCGGACAAAATTTTCTAAATTCTCACGGCTCTACAGAGATACAAGGACTTTTTGCCACTTCAATGACATTGCCAGGGGACGTTGTTGGTGTAAATTCAGGCTTAGCACTTATTTGTTCCACGGCCCAGATTCGATTTTACACACGCGCCAGAAGATCCTTGTCCTCATCATTCTCCTGCCCTTATCCCAATTTACTTGGTGTCTTCTTCTTCCACACTACTCTATTACTCGTCATCTCATCAGACACCTCCTTTCCAGCCGCATTATCCTTCACACAGTCCATCCATCATTTCTTTGGTGTTCCTCTACTCCTTTTTGCCATCCACATTCATACTCAAAACTTTAAGTAAGTTTATCTGACAAAAAGGAATTTGTTGTGTCCCACTATTCTGTGCCCTAAATCATGGAATAGTAGGTAGCCACAACCCAGGGAGCATTTATATTACTTAAATTAGTTATATTTACAAAAATTTCCTCACGACATTTTCCTCATTACTCCGCATCACATGCCCGCACCAAGCCAACCGATTACCACATAACTTTTCAGTCACCGAAGCCACTTTCAGACTTCCTCTTATGTACTCGTTGCTTATTTTATTCATTCGTGACACAGAACTTTCTTGTATATATCATAAAAACAAAAAGTACGACAAGGACCGTCATTTCTCAGAAGTAATTGTCCAGTACTTGCAAACTGTATGCAGTATACAGAAGAATGTAAAATAAATGAATATTCAACTATGTTTTATACCTTCATCATTATTTCTTTTTGCTCTGCATCCTGAAAAACACAAATATTTGCGTGTTATGTTATCGTCATTATAACAGCCTTTAAATATTTATTAGGTAAGTGCTATTCTGTTGCGTTCACTAGTTCCCCTCACTCAAGTGAGCGCACACAATTCGAAAGCGAACTCATTTGTTTTTAAAGTAAATCATGGCGGATTTGAAATGAGACACCGTTCGAATTTCGAACGTGATGTTTAGAGTATAGCACTTTTTCTTTGAGAATAAAGATGATACGTACCTTTGACTTTTCCGTAAATAATATATGATGATTGAACCACCACGAGTAGCCCAAAGAGAGATACTACATAGATAACCCAATCTTCCATTAGAGGTTCTGAAAAGAAAACAGTAAGAAATATAGGACCTGTTATGCAATAGTAGAAAACTTTACTTACAAGTGTAAAAAACCTCGGTTTTTGTAAATTGCACTGCTTTTGGGAAAAGTTATAAAACAAGTTTATCTCCGAAAGATAAAACAGATATGCTCCATTACACAGTACACTTTTTCGCCAGTAATCTTTAAGTCCCATGTAATAGCAAACACGTCTAATGCCATCAACCGGGCACAAATCCTGACTCCGGCCTGTTTCTGAGAAATTGCTGAAGAATAACACATTCTCCGACCTGGGAATCGAACCCGAGATTAGCATACTCTTTTCAATTCCTGGTTGATACTTCAGATAGGAAGTTGCTCCATGTAAAAACTGGTATTTAGATACATCCGCTAAAACAATTTGTCACTAACCATAAACTTTTTCTGCAACCTTTGGGGGACCTGTAAACAAAAAAAAAACGGTTATTCCGATAACTCAAAGTGAGTCTTTTAATTATCCAAGCGATCGGAATAGTGCCATTCCCTAAACATCACGTTCGAAATTCGAACGGTGTCTCGTTGTGAATCCGCGATGATTTACTTTAAAAACAAATGAGTTCGCTTTCGAATTGTGTGCGCTCACTTGAGTGAGGGGAACTAGTGAACTTTATAGAATAGCACTGTAGGTATTAGAAATAGTACTATAGGTGTTTTTAAAACGAATCTGCGGTTTCATACATTTTGACAGTGTAGGTATTGCACTTTTGTAGGAAACAGCAATGTTTTTTTAATCATCATCATCATCATCATCATCATCATCATTTCAGCCGAAAGACGTCCACTGCTGGACATAGGCCTCCCCCAAGTGTCGCCACATTGACCGATCCCGTGCGTCTCGCATCCAACGGGTCCCCGCAACCTTTACCAGGTCATCGGTCCACCTAGTGGGAGGCCTTCCAACGCAACGTCTTCCAGTTCGCGGTCGCCACTCCAGAACTTTCCGGCCCCATCGCCCATCCGTTTTGCGAGCGTTTTTTTAATTAACCAGGAAAATTTCAAAAAATTCTATGTCCCCAAATAGAATTTTTTCATAAAAACGCTGTCTGATCCTTGAAGGCATTATTAGGTATCGAGATTAGATTCTATTTATGTAATCATTTATTTACATAAGTAAAAAAAAAAATACCCCAACGAAAATTAAATAAAATGTACTAAAATGAGGAGACTTACATGGCAACACAGGGGCGCGGGCGGCGACACTCTGGGTAGTGACGTCATAAACAAACACTTGACGATCGAATATTATAATATACTTATGCCGAAGATAGTGTTGTCACGTTTTAAAATTTTGTTAGAATTTAGTGAAATGGTAGTAATTTGGGAGAGGAGCTCGTGGCTAAGTGAGGAGCTCGTGGCTAAGTAATAACAGCCGCTCGGATCGATATTTAGGTTAAGCCGCGCTTGCCTAGGTTGGTCTGTGGATGGGTGACCACCCATTACATACCGAGTTTCCTCCGTGCCTCGGAAAGCACGTTAAGCCGTTGGTCCCGGGTGTCATTTGTAGATCTTTGACAGTCGTTATAGGTAGTCAGTGGCCCAAAAAGTCTGACAACCAGTCTTACCAAGGGGTATCGTATTACCCAGTACTAACTGGGTTGTGGAGGTCAGATAGGCAGTCGCTCCATGTAAAATACTGGTATTCAGCTGCATCCGGTTAGACTGGAAGCCGACCCCAACATAGTTGGGAAAAGGCTAGGCAGATGATGATGGTAGTAATTTGGGACAAAAATCACACATTTTAAAATTCGTTAATATTTTTACTGTCACGAATATTTTATGTTTCTTATTTTATTTGGTATTGCCAATGGTATACCTATATGCCCCTTTCGGATCGGACACGGTTTTTTTTTATCATATATAGGGTCTAACTATTCATACACGAAATATTTTCAGGGAATCATCTAACGGCTATAACAAAGCCATTTCAAGGATTTTTTTTTTTATCTGACTATTTTTTTTTTTTTTAAATAAATAAATTAAAATTACTTGAACCAGAAAATAAATACTGGCTCCTTATTTTTAAGCATCCATTACTGTAGTTTACTACATCGTATTTACCCACTGTCATTGTTAGAATATGGGAGTAAAGGTTTTATGCAAAAAATCTTAAAAAAAATTTTGAATTATAATAATTTTGTAAAAAAAAAAACACTCGAATATTTTTTTTTTCGTTGCCTTGACGACTTTACGACATAAAGAAGTTACATTTAAAAATATTTCGTGTATGAATAGATAGACCTTATATATGCAATATTGGTGAAGGAAAACATCGTAAGGAAACCAGTATGTACTAGAACCAAACATTCGAAGACATGGCATCCACCAACCAGCACACAGGCCCGTGTGGTGGACCATGAGCCAGTCCCACTCGCAGGTTGGTGGTCTGTGTCCCAGCAGGGGGAACTTAATAAACTGGTAATGCAACGTATAGTATTATTACTTAGGTACTTACCGCTTGCTTTTATTTCATTTACGGGTTCTGACCTTTCTGCAAAATAAAAATATTATTTAAACCAGGCTTTTCACCTTGACGTGATCCTCAAATCCTCTAAGGTCTATCACAGTGGTAGTTCATGCGAAAATGAACCTTAATCTTATTAACAATAGTCCTTCTGACCGTTTCCGATCACGGCGGCCAATCTCAGCGGTGAATGCCTTGTGGCATTAAGTCCGCCTATGTACCACTATTGTACATGAAGTTTAAATAAATAAATAATTAGCCATCGGCGCGGGAGATAGAACAGTGCACAAGTGTGTGCGCAGGCATAGGTGCCCTCTCTGTTCCTTTTCTCTCATACACTGTTTTAAGCTTTCTTAAAAAACTTCGCTTTGTCAGTCAGTTCAGTATTTGTCTGTTGTTTGTTTCATTGCTTCGTGAAACAAACAACAGACTGTGACTGAACTGACTGGTGATTGTTCATTAAATAAATAAAAAAACAAAAAAAAATATTTAAAAAAATAATGAACAATCGCAGAAGATATGTTTGTACAAATTTTCAATAAATTGCCATTAGAACTAAAAATTATTAATAGTCCAAGAATATTTAAATTCAAATTAAACTCATTCCTATTGACGAAGTGCTACTATAGTATAGAAGAGTTTTTTAGGGACAAAAATAATGCCACAGTTTAACTTGTTTATTTGTTTAAGTTTAGGTCTAGTTCTTGACATGTTATTTTTTTATTAAATTGAATGTTTGTTTTTTTTTTTTGACTAGGCTAATTGTGTTTTTATTTTTTCATGTTTTATTTTTTATTTCAACTAAGTTCTTGATATTACTTATTTTATTTTTGACATTTTAACTATATTATTGATTGTAACTTTTATTGATTATTATTGTTGTATTAATCCTGTATTCGACACAAATGTATTTTTGTTCAGAATAAATTACTATAATGACTATCCCGTAAGTGACAGTATAAGTTTTTTCTCACATAGTCCGATGGGACGGCAATCCGACACGACCGGAGAGAGATCAAGCGCAAGACAAACAGTTTTACATGCTTTCCGAGGCACGGGGGTCTCATACCGCCAACTTCCAAACTCCAGGCGACTACTGAGAAATTTCTTATTTAAAAAACCCAATATCACTTTGTGCCCGACCGGGGAAACGAACCCAGAACCCCACACTGAGCAGTCGCACTTGCGACCGCGAGACCAACCTTTAATCTTAATAAGTAAGTTATGAACATCGACGCGGATATCAAGCGTCATCGCCTCGACCATGCGCGCATAGCACATCTACATATATCAAATTCACAAAGATTTTATGTTTGTAGTAATAAGGTTGATGCTAGATTGTTGTTGTTGATTTTTGTTGTTTTGTTTGTTTGTTTGTTGTTTGTAGTGGAAGCGAAGAGTTATAGAGCGTTGATTATAAGTGAATAATGTGGTACTATAATTGGAAGCGCACACTTGTGCTTGTCCCTGTTTAATGTATACTTTTTTTTTCTTTTTTTTTTTTCCGGATGGGAAATCATCAAATGACCCCCCCCACTCTGGGCGGAGCGGAGGGGAGTGTCAGACTTGTACTGACTAAAACCCATCCATGTTCCTTCTCTGCCCTTTGTGTTCCAGGGCCACGGTATCTCTTTCGAACAGTCCCGCAGCCCTGGAATCCCGCAGCCCTGGGTTTAATGTATACTTGCATGTGAATAAATAAATAAATAAAAGTACTTACTTTTGAGCTGAACAGAAGTGCTGCAGGCACAATAACTAACATTTACGGTATTAAGCGACCAAGGATCGTATTCATCTAGGTATTTAAATGAAAAGTACCAATGTCCTTCCAAACTGTCCTCGTGTCCGCTGACCACTCGTGTCTAGAAATAAAAGGAAAAACAAAATGTTAAAACACTAGCACTTCACCCGCGACTTGGTCCGCATAATTGTGATAGCTCGGCTAATATCCATGATATAAATTGATTTATAGCCTATAGAACCCACGAATAATGTGTAGATTTCTGCCACTGAAAGAATTTTTTGAATTGAATCATTAGTTCCGGGGATTACCCCTTACATACATCATCTGCCTAGCCTTTTCCCAACTATATTGGGGTCGGCTTCCAGTCTTACCGGATGCAGCTGAATACCAGTATTTTACATGGAGCGACTGCCTATCTGACCTCCACAACCCAGTTAGTACTGGCTAATACGATACTCCTTGGTAAGACTGGTTGTCAGACTTTTTGGGCCACTGACTACCTAACGACTGTCAAAGATCTACAAATGACAGCCGGGACCAACGGCTTAACGTGCTTTTCGAGGCACGGAGGAAACTCGGTATGTAATGGATTACCCCCTACATACAAACTTATAATATTTAGTAAGTGTTAGAACAGAAGTACTTGCTTTTTCCCGCGGCTTTGCTCGCGTTAATTTAGAATTTGACAATCAATTCAGTACTCTGCTTATAATAATATAATTCAATAATGATTCGAAAGACATGTGGCGCCATCTTTTATCATAAAAGCGTTATTGTTGTTTGCCTCGTGAATGTTATGTAAGGTAACAAAGAAAGAATATTAATGTGTGAATTTGAAATCGAATTAAGCCCGTCATAGACGAAGGTATAATATAAGGTCTATCTTTTCATACACGAAATATTTTAAGAGTAACTTCTATAAGTCGTAAAGTCGCCAGAGCAACGAAAAAAAAAAATCTGATTGTTTTTTTGTTACAAAAATATTATAATTCTAAAAATTGTTGAGACTTTTTGCATAAAACCTTTACTCCCATATTCTAACAATGACAGTAGGTAAATACGACGTAGTAAACTACCGTAATGGATGCTTTAAAATAAGGAGCCAGTAGTTATTTTGTGGGGCAAGTAATTTTAAATTATTTAGTTTTTTATAAAAAAATATACTCAGATAAAAAAATAAATCCCTTGAAATGGCTTTGTTATAGCCGTTAGATGATTCCCTGGAAATATTTCGTGTATGAATAGTTAGACCCTATATATTAATATGAATCAAAGCCGCACACGCAGCTATAATATATATTAAAGCTGCGTGTGCGGTCACTCGAAAATTTATATAGAAAATATGTCGTATAATATATTATGGCTAGGTCTGTGACGGGCTGTAAACATAAGAACTAAATCGGTAGGTACTTACATGTAAATAATTATATGTAAACATAACATTTTTTATTGGGTTTGTAGTACTGTGGTTCCTCTTAGCGTTGTAGTTGCGATTATAATTTACACTAACGTAAGAGTTTTCCAGACCTTCCAGGCGATCATTTTCTTTACTGTGTGTCCAGCTGAAATTCAGAAATTCTGTGAATCGCGTCGAATATACACTGTGACTTTTTAGTCGTCTTACAAAGGTCGATTTTTTTTTTATCTTCCATAATAGGTACAAAGAAAAATAATAATAAAAAAATAGAATAAAATTCTAAAACATCCTGTTAATGATGTTTACGTGTCAAACGGGAGAACTTTACCTACCCAGCACTCGAGCTTGCAACAGGCTGTTTAACTACGTCATGCGTCATAATACTGAATAATATTTTTATTACTAAATTATTACAATCTCATAAATACCTATTTTTTTATGAATGTTTAGTATTTATTGGATACATGAAGAAGGCAGCCGTTATATGACGACTAAAAAGTCACGGTGTATAAACTAGTCGAATAATAAATACAAAAACAGGAACTGTACCACCACATTGTAAAGGGTGTAAAGAGACCCTTAGGTATTTGCGCATCCTCGAAAATAAATCGTAGCTGGACTGATCTACTCAGCGAGCGAGTGATGCAATTACTTTTGAAACGCAAAAACAGAGATGGCCATAGTGTGAGTGCGCTCGGAATAAAACGACGTATGTACCAAAACGAATTTACTCCTTTTTTAACAAAATAAATGAATTAAATTTAAAACTACTTGAGTAAACTTTGGTATGATAATTCTCTATGTTTTAAAGTAAGTTCCATTGAATAAACTCTTGAACGTTACGCCGTGATACCAAAAAAAGTAAAGAAATAGATATAACTTTGCAATTTTTTTGTATCGAGAAAAATTAATTGAATCGTGTGACCAAAGAATCAAAAAAACATATACCAAATGTTAAATCTGTATTCCACATACTTAACAAGTTACACGAAATACCACATTTTTTTAATATATCACCTTAACGAAACGGAAAGCCACTTGTTCTTCCCGTCATTGTGATTATTTTTTCAGGACCATACCTGGGAACCTTCTAGTTACGGAGATATTTGAGGTCAAAGTTCCTACTTTTTCACAAGTATTTTTTTTAATACTATTTTGTATAGTTACACTTACAACTTTACTTTAAATACGGTACCTTCATAACCCGTTTATAATGTATCCATCAGCACAATGTGTTGAGTGCGTTACATTGACTTTTACCGTAAAACGTGATTTTACACCCGAAAAAAAAGTCCGTTTTCCAGCAATAATTGTTGCGTAAGGTTACTTAGTTTGATGTACCGACAGAATGCTTGGCCTGTGGCTTGGCTGACGGCTTCGTGAAGGGTCCGTTTACACCTTGTATTAAAGTAGCATTTTAATCTAACTTTAATGTGAAGAGTGTAGTTTGTAGGTAGGCCTAGACTTCATTTTTAGGCCCCGATTTTTTCACCTTTAAAATAATGACAGTTTCGCTGGTCCAGTGGTCGCAAGGGCCACTGCTGAGCATGAGACCCTGGATTTGATCCCTAGGACGGGCATAGTGCTATTGGATTTTACCATCACGAATTTCACATCAGCAAAGAATATGGTTCTACGACATGCCGGTTTCCTCACGATGTTTTCCTTCACCGTTTTGAGAGCAGTGGTGATGAAATAACTTACACAAAGTAATGCGCCAGCCTGGGTTCGAACCCACGACTTACTGTTCGTAAGTCGGGGCCGCCACCACTGGGCCACCGCTGCTCTCCCAAAAAAAAAAAAAAAATTCGAAAACATGTGACATCTACCAAACCGCACTGGGCCCGCGTGGTGGATTATAGCCCATTCCCTCTCATAGAGAGGAGGCCTGCGTCCCAGCAGTAGGAACATTATAGGCTGATTATGCTAAAGAATATGGGGCTTAAAAATAACTGGCGAAATGTGGTGTACTATTAGGTACACCTCTGCCTAAAATTTCGGGGATTACAGGCGTGATGTTATGTTATGTTTATAAAAAGCGGAACGTCTAGGGCTCTTGCATTAATAAAAGAACTTACTTGCTCTCTATGATGAAGAAGGCGCTACTGATTTCCAACGTGAACTTGGCTCCAATTTGCGTTTTTTGTTGGAGTGTGCATAAACCATAAGAACCCTCTTTGATAATTATCCTGACAGTGTCATCTGAAATATAGAGAGTCAGATTCATAAATTATTTATTTATTTATTTAAAATAGGTCTTCTTTATTGTGTCCCGAAACTGACAAATTTTCCCAATCAACCTTGAACCTAATGCTTTAGCGATATACTTGAAAATCTGTTAAAAAAAATGACAGATTGTAGTGGCTTGATGTGCAGGCGTCTGTTCTGTACTAGGGCATGCGGAACTGGGTTTCGATCCCATAGTAAAACCCGGGTAAAACCGGGTTTAACTATGGGACCGAAAACGGTTTCCGCATACCCTAATCTGTACCTAACCTGGTATCAGAGTTTTTATGCTCTGACTTGACTTTACAACTAAAAAGGGTAAAATAAAACCTTTTTAAAAGAAAAAACCGTCTTCATTTTCGTAACCACAGTACTTACTACTAAAAGTAGAAAGCGGTACTCCTGGACACGGCTCGTTTTGTTAGGAGTTTCCTCTCTCTGGAGCCCTGACCGCCGGTAGCTTGGACCCTGTTCCCGATACCGGAGGGCTACAGTTTTTTATATTTTTAAATGTTTTTTTTATATTGTTTTTTGTAAGAAATTTTTAAAAATATAATTGATTTGTATATAATGGGTTTATGTATCCTTGGATACTATGGTGAACAGTAAAACTCTAACTTAACTTGAGTTGCTCTGAAAAGAGAACATTTTATTTAGTGACAAAAACTAGTTTTAACACTAATACATTTTTTAACCTTAATTAATAACAAACTCACCTGAAAAGAGAAACAACACTTAAAGCTATTGTTACACCAGTTCGTTTATTATAAATAAATAATAGAAATAATAGTAGTAAAGGTAGGGGGGTGAGCTGGGGGGTAGGGTAGTGGTAGTAATTGGTAAGTAACTAAGTACTTCTATGACTGTAAGAGCTGTATTTTGATCATCACGACTTTATTAAAAATACACGGTGATTGCTGAAGCGTATACATTTTCTGGGCTATTTGTAAATGGTTGTTCCCAACGTCGTCACCAATTTTTTATAAAAATTAATATTATTAATTATAATTTAAAAACAAGACTTTGTAAATATTGAAAAAAATGTTGTTTTTTTTGTAAGTAAACTTGTTAAAGAGTACCTATATTTTTATTAATTTTTATTAATTATTTATCGTGTGGTTAGTGCCTAACCTGGTGTCAAAGTTTTTATGCCGCCCATGGACCTCTGACTTGGCTTTACATGCCGTCGAGAAATATCTCTCAGGCATGCTGGTTTTCTCACGATGTTTTCCTTCACCGAAGCAAGTGTACAATAAGCACATGAATCTGAAAAATCATTGGTAAAACTAGTACGACAACAGTAAATACAGACTGTAATAAGATCCTTAACGAAGCCGAAAGGTACTTGTTCTCCTTGTCATTGCGATATTTAGTCCAGTGATGCGTATCGGTCATGCATACATATGTTACGGCTAAAAGCTGAAGTAAGGTTACACCTAGTTCTAGCCGGCTAAACCTAGGTGCGGCCGGTAACAGTTGTGTATCCTTTTTATTGCTAGGAAACACCGACCAAATGGATTAGGTTAGATTAGAACTGTGACAAAACGCGCGCGAGCTGAGCGAGCGGTGCCGCGGCAGCGTCCGGCGAGCGCTACATCTAAATTGGTTGCATGTTCTAACCGAAGATAAGTAGGATACATCTAAGTTTAACCGGCTGCACCTAGTTGTACACGGCTAAAACTAGGTGTACCCGCACTTCGACTATTAGCCGTAACAAATACATATTGTTGAAATATAAGAATTTAGGTCAGGATTGTTATGTAGGTACCAATTACAGGTGTACACAACATTCTCCTATGGTCAGACGCCAGCACATCAAGCTACAACAATCAATCAAATTTCTTTAATACGTATACAACTTTATCACTAAAGCTTTAGGTTCAAGGTTGATTGGGAAAATTTTACAGTTTCGGGTCTCCCCGCGGGCGATGCCACGTGCATAAGCTAATAGCATCAATTATTTTATCCTACTAATTATGTAGGGTACAAAGTCTAAATTATAATTATGCATTTTCCCTTACTTACCATTTATGTCAAATGTAGCGCTTTCGCAAACAAGGAAATACCCTAATGCCTATTAATGATTTATTTGGAATGACCTATTTAAATATATATTTATGACGTTACAGAACCATAATAATTATATCAGTGGTATGGTGCAGTATACAGTTTTTTTACTAATTTATTTACTGCTACCTATTATGGGGTCGTCCTTTATTTACCTGCGGTTCGAACGAGGGGGGGAAGCGGTGGGGTTAATGTGAAAATCAGGTGTATTTTTGGAGGAGCTCGTGGCTAAATAATAACAGCCGCTCGGGTCGATGTTTAGGTTAAGCCGTGCTTGCCTAGGTTGGTCTGTGGATGGGTGACCGCCCATTACATACCGAGTTACCTCCGTGCCTTGGAAAGCATAACGTTGGTCCCGGCTGTCATTTGTAGATCTTTGACAGTCGTTAGGCAGTCAGTGGCCCAAAAAGTCTGACAACCAGTCTTACTAAGGGGTATCGTATTTCCCAGTACTAACTGGGTTGTGGAGGTCAGATAGGCAGTCGTTCCAAGTAAAATACTGGTACTCAGCTGCATCCGGTTGGACTGGAAGCCGACCCCAATATAGTTGAGAAAAGGCTAGGCAGATGATAATGAGGTGTATTTTACGTGGGATAAAAAAAAAACTAATGTGAGACGTACAATTTTTTTACCAATAATGAATTAAAACCCAAGCAAGCGAGTTTGTGCTAAGAAACCGATAAAAATTGTTGTTTCATATTCAAAAACTATATTAGCAACTATATAACTATACACGTGATGCTGGGAAGGGGAGGAGTGGTGGCCTAAGACCTCACGACGTATCACCAAGGGGAGACGGGTTATAAAAGTGGCCTAAAAAACCTCACGTAATTAAAGGATGGCCCCTAAGTTGGCTACGATTAGTCAAAAAAAAAAGAAATGTTCCAGACAGGGATCATTTTAAACCTCAGGTTAGCTAACTTAATAGGTAGCGTAGCGGTGAATAAACTGTGAATACGTTAGACAACAACAATCCAACCACAACCTTACTGTAATGAAAATAAAGATCACTGTTCTGTCAAATCAAATCAAATCAAATCATTTTATTTGCATAATATGGGTTTTTCAGGAGATGTTACATTGTTTGTTGTTTCACCATACTCAGCCTATATATAAGCATGCAAAATTTGGTTAATCTTACACTTATGTTAAAGTTCTTCAAGTGAAAGAACAGTAGTTCCTGTGGCGCTTGAGCAGGCTGTACAATCTTAGAACATTTTACCATGCAACTAGGAGAAAATAATGTTACCAAATTAAAAGACTACCGTAATCTAGTAACAGGTCCTTCTCCTAATGCATTTTTAATTTTGTCGTATTATAAAATCATGTATCGCTGGTTTGTGAATACAGATGGCGTTTGCTGACGCTAACCGACTAAATTGAAAATAGATTGCAATATACTACAGCTTCACTGACGAAGTGACTATTTTATTCTTGCTTCATTATACTCCATCAAATGAACGCCAAATGTTACCATTAATAAAAGAAAACATTTGATTCTATTATGTATGACCTACTACGACGACTGTTGCACCAATGCTTAGGCCAAAATAAATGACTACGATTATAATAATATGGGTTTAATTTTCTGCAGCCAAGTAATTCCTTAATTTATTCATATACGTTAGTCTATGAGTAAATTACGGGGTTAATAAACATAAATTACCTAATTTTAAAATAAAAACCTGCCTGGAAGCAAGAATGATGGTAGACATATACATCTACACAATTATATACATATCAGGAAAGTTGTAGGTTTGTGGATACAGATGGCGCCACCAAACGCTTTCCTTCTGAACCCGTTGAGTAAAGCCTCTATACCTATATATAAAAGTACTCTGTGCGCTTGAGTGACATTGTTGAAAAATAAAATGGCGGCGTCAGTTGCGACTATGGCCACGCGCGAAAAGAACTAAGCAGCACATAATAAAGAATATTCTATCTACACTTGCACAAAAAATAGCACCCGCTTGGTCACAAGATACAATCACGGACGACACGCGTGTTTTTACAGAAACTACAGAGAATTCTTTTTTTTGTTATAAACTAACCGTTTAAAAAAAAACACTTAAAATGTCAAAAATAACGTTACTTTCGGAAGTTAGTAACTGTATGTTTACTGACTTTTTTGCCACCGACTTCCAAAAGTAAAGTTATTTTAGCCTTTTTGTTTTTTTTTTAAGTCGATTTATTTTTATTTTTTTACCGCTTTTCGCTGTAGTATCCCACACAAATTCTCGTCATGTAGGTATTAATTTTACCATCCTTTTTTTTTTTGCCAAGAAAAAAATACTTATAAATAATTTAAAGGGACAAGTAACTCACAAACTACTCCGCGAGCTTCCTCTACCAAATGAAAAATGAATTACGTAAATCGGTCCAGTAATCAAGGAGAAGCTCGTGAATAAATAATAACAGCCGCTCGAATCGGAGGAGCTCGTGGCTAAATAATAACAGCCGCTCGGATCGGAGGAGCTCGTGGCTAAATAATAACAGCCGCTCGGATCGATCTTTAGGTTAAGCCGTGCTTGCCTAGGTTGGTCTGTGGATGGGTGACCCATTATATACCGAGTTTCCTCCGTGCCTCGGAAAGCACGTTAAGCCGTTGGTCCCGGGTGTCATTTGTAGATCTTTGACAGTCGTTAGGTAGTCAGTGGCCCAAAAAGTCTGACAACCAGTCTTACCAAGGGGTATCGTATTAGCCAGTACTAAATGGGTTGTGGAGGTCAGATAGGCAGTCGCTCCATGTCAAATACTGGTATTCAGCTGCATCCGGTTAGACTGGAAGCCGACCCCAACATAGTTGGGAAAAGGCTAGGCAGATGATGATGGTCCAGTAATCACGGAGTAATCGGTGTACATACATACAGGAAAAAAAAAGATACTGGTGAAATACACAACCTCTTCCTTTTTTGAAAGGCGGTTATCGAATGAAAGAACTACGTCACTTTACTGAGCCCTGGATTTTCAATTTTCAACCTAACACTTTTACCTATTCATTCGGGAAACCCAACATGCATTGTGTTATGTTATAACATCAATTCTTCAGGAAAACATGATAATGGGTCTTTCCACAATTTCCAGCGTACGCTCCAGTCCCAACCAATTACATATTGATAGGTAATTAGTACACGATTTTAAACCATGTGGTTAAAATACTTACGATGAATTTTCCTCATTTTAATATGGAACACATTGATTGAATTCAAATTTCTAAACATTTTTTCGAGTATTCACTTATACAGGGTGTAAGGGACAGCCCTCCACAAACTGATGGGGTGAATTCAGTATATCATACTAAGATTACCGGTACAAGAAATTATTTCAGGAATGTTATGGGAATTCAATAAATTTGATCTGTTTTATTTCCTCATACGCAATATATCGTTACCATGGCAAAACGCACGTAGCGAATGGCAAGCGCGACGATAAGTTCGATGAACTCTATAGCTACGCAGGAAGTGAACTGCTGATTCCACGCGTCGTTCGTTAGAGTATTTCAACATCCATTGTTGGTTTTTTTTTATTTTAGCCGTTTTATTTACATAAATGGAGTCTTGCGTACAGAGAATGTAAGTTAACATTTAAATAAAGGAATAGTAACAGAAATAATGATTAAAAACATAAACATTTTCGTGAGAAAAATTCCGGTGGAATATGATTCAAAATATGGAGCTGAATGCACCCTGTCAGTTTGTGGAGGGCTGCCCTTACACCCTGTATCGGATACCTGGGTTATCAAGACCTACTCGGGTGAATGTGAGACCTAGCTAGATCGATTTTTTGCTCCCGTAAATTCCTACAATGCAACTTTCATCGAAATCGTTAGAGCCGTTTTGGAGAACGTGTTTATAAATATATATGTTACGTCTAATGGCCGAAGTGCGGCTACACATAGTTTTAGCCGGGTACAACTAGGTACAGCCGGTTAAACTTAGATGTATCCTACTTATCTTCGGTTAAAACATGCAACCAATTTGGAAGAATCCAATAGTCTAAATAAATATACTAAAATATATAGCCACAATACACGCCATACAATTACAGGCACATTTCCTTTACCGCCGCCGTCCCACCCGCAAAAATATGCAAATATGCACGAAAAAATAATATAATTAGCATGCCTGCCATGCACCCAAACCTATAGGTACTCAGTGAGTATTTAGCATACCATTTTATGATGAAAAGAGGCAAAAAGTTGCCCCACACTAGGCATTTCACCTGTATAGTGTGTGGGTGGAAGGTAGCTAGCCAGCACACGCGCTTCTCTTGTTTCCGTCGCGTGAGTAGATACTACCGCGCTCACAGCCGGTCGGCCGGTCGAAATTTTTTTTAAACAATAATGATAGTACCGTTTATAATAATTACACTTTAAAACGTGTGGTGTTACGCGAATGGATAAAACACAAGTACATATTATGAGGAAGTCTGAAAGTGGCGCCGGTGACTGAACAGTTGTGTGGTAATCGGTTGTCGTGGTATAGCCATGTAATGCGGAGGAATGAGGAAAATGTCGTGAAGAAAGTTTTGAGTATGACTGTGGATGGGTATGAGATAAGAGGAAGACCAAAGAAACGATGGATGGACTGTGTGAAGAATGATATGGCACGAAAGGAGGTGCCTGATTCGATGACGAGTAATAGAGAAGTATGGAAGAAGACATGCTGCGCCGACCCCAAATGAATTGGGATAAAGGCAAGAGAATGATGATGTAACTTTAAAACAATTTCACTGACGGTCAACCACTTTTCAACCTTGTAACTATAAGGGTTAAAAGCGGTCGACCGTCAGTGAGCGAGTTCCTAATCCGCAACTACTGTAGCAATACGCGTGTCGCTTGAGCGCCGTAGGTCGTGGCAAAGGGGTAACGTTGCGTCATTGCGTGATTTTATAAATAACAGGTGATAAGGATTAGATCATCAAATATAATTTCCCAAAAAAGGTGACCATATCGATAGTAGAATTCCTCAAAACTTTCACAGTAGTTGATAGGCATGCCTAGTTTAGCATCCATGATTATAATCAATTAATCATAAATTATGAAATGAGGATACAAAATTATACAAAATGATACAACATTATTTTTAGTATATGCGAAACCTGAATATAGTTTGTTTAGAATAAGTAACTGAATCGATTCCAAGCAATTTTAAACCATGTTATATTTTGTCCCAAAAATATTTAAAAAAGGTTACAACTAGTACACCGAGCGACACTAAGTACCTATCGCAATCATTTATGTACCTACAGCCAAATTATTATTATCAATGAGCTCAAGACGACGCTGGAGGCGCGCGCGCGGCGGTGCAGCGTGGTGACTACGTCTTTGTGCGGACAACCAGGTAACAGAACGTGCTTATAACTTTGTGATTTTTCATGATACAGTTTTGAAATTTTGTACATAGATTCTTTACTTAAAAATAGTAGACACGTGTTTCATGTTTCGCATATAGTATATACCAGTACTTTACAACTGGTATATACTATATGCGAATAAAGACTTTTTATGTTTTTAAATTATGTTGTAAGTATAATTTAAACTAGACTCCCGAAGTCCCGCTATACAGCGACTTAAAACATTACTGGCGAAATGTGGGTGTACAATGCACTACTGACTACCGCGTACGGAAAAGCTGATGTGATATTCTGTTCGAATAATAATAGTACTTAGCCTAAGGTACCAGGTACCGGTAGTTATAGGGACCAAGGTCCAAGCTACTGACGGTCAGGGATCCAGAGAGAGGAACCTCCTAACAATACGAGCCGTATCTAGAAGTAACGCATTCTGAATCATCATTTTTTTTTTTGTTTCGGGGTGGAAAATCCTCACGGATGTCCTCCGCCCTGGGGCAGGCGGGTCTGTCAGACTCAAACTGACTAAAAACCACCCCGGTGTTCCCTTCCCACACTTGCACCGGGAATCATGGGAACTAGTGCGCCTTCCACGGTTCTGTATTATCATGACCCAACTGTCTTAACGAGAGCCACCTTTATTTTTATTTTTTTTCGTATGGGAAATCATCAAATGACCCCCCCACTCTGGGCGGAGCGGAAGGGAGTGTCAGTCTGTAAGACTTGTACTGACTAAAACCCATCCATGTTCCTTCTTTGCCCTTTGTTTCCAGGGCCACGGTGTCTCTTTCGAACAGTCCCGCAGCCCTGGTAGAACGAGAACCACCTCAGGTGTTGGTTGGGACCCTTGGCAATTGTCATTCGCTGACACGACTATCGGCACAATGAACGCTAAGTTGAAGAAGACGGAGGAAATGGTGTAGAGGCAATTTGTGAGAGGCCTATGCCCAGCATTGGACTGCAATAGGCTGAGTCCACTGATCGCTAAGTCCACACCCCTCATGTCGTCAACCTCGTGAGCCAAGTCAATATTTAGTTTTTATAGGTTTACATATTACTCATCAAAATGAACGTTGCATGTATTGTGAAAGTACTAAATGGGAGAAACTCGCATTTAAAGATACTAAGACCAAAGAAACGATGGACGGAATGTGTAAAGGATGATATAGCTAACAAGGAGGTGACTTCTGAGAGACGAGAAGTATGGAAGAAGAAGCAGTGGCGGATTTACCAGCAGGCTGAGTAAGCTTGAGCCTAGGGCGGCAAATTTGGGGACCGATTTTTTGTTTTTTTGCTACCTCATAGAAATCAAAAAGATTTTGGCATGACAGTTTTCTGATGTTTTACAGATAGAAGTCTGCAACAAATTTTGCCGATGACGTTCCCCTCTCACTTGTCATTGCACATTCCGAATAGCAATGTTCCATATTCTAGAGTAAAACAGCTAGTTCGCCGCCCCCCAACCAGTAATCGGTAATATATCCAAAAAATATTTTACGTGCAATTTCAACGAAATTGTTGGATTGTAAAAATAATATAGGACATGACAATTGTAGAGGCAAGGGCGGCAAAAACTGTACAGCCTATGCCTTGAAAACTAGTAAATCCGCCACTGACAAAAAGACATACTGCGCTGACCCCAAATAAATTTGGAATAAGGACAGAGGATGATGATGATATTTATACGCTAGCATTAAAACATTGTAAAGTTTTGTATGTCCATACGACTTACTATGTATTAGGAACCTTAATTACTAGGTAATTTTAAGTCCAACACTGTACCAATATCTATTGCAAATAAATGATTATGATAATGAACATTTGAAATGCGTTGGGTACCTGAGTACCCCAGTAGTAAAGGTTGTGGAGATCTGCTGGGAAAGTGAACCGCTGTGCATTTGTGTCTTTTATTTAAGTTTTAAATAAAGTTCGAACGAGTTCGAATGAGTTAGGTATGCCCTTTGTCCAGCTATGTATATTTTTGGACATAGATTACGACTATTTCACTCTAAATCAGCAAATTTTTGGCAATAATCACGATGCTTACTTTGAAATTGTTTTCTTATTTTACTTTTTAAGTTTCACTAACATAGCTGTAAGTTTTAGTCACCATTTTTGACTCATGGACACTCGAATAAAGATTTATTTGTGTAGTATTTTGATGTGCCGTAATTGTACCTTACTTTAAACCTTTATAAGATCTTATTAACATTATTTATTTATTTTATAAAAGGTAGCTGTCACAGCTGACTTTAACATAAAAAAATGTTAATCGAACATTACGCCAGTTACGAAGTACACAAAGAAAAAACAATCGATTAGGATTATGAAACGCAAATGGATGAATATGCCCAAATATCAGCAAAAGTCACACCTAATTTTAATCGACTCGCTCAAACTCATAGGTTTTAAATATTGGCATACTATACACGAATTTATCATAACACAAAAACTACTTACTTTCCGTTTTAACCATTTGGCTGTTCATAGACACAAGGATCACGACGAAAATTAACATGTTCACAATTTATTCTCACTCCATCGTCACTAACACCAACTGAATAAAGTATTTATTTGTCCTACATAACGAATTGCAGGAATTATCCAAAATAAAATTGACAGCAACTAAATGAATGTATTTGAAACAATTAATTTTCAATTTTTCCTTATGTTTGCCGTAATGGATGTTAGGCAATGATCTACTAAAGGCAGAAGGATAATAAATTAATAAATCTTAAATACAAATACAGTCATGAGCACTAATATGTATTCAGTGTGGAAGGGACTCCAACATACAAACGGTTACCACGGTTTTTCCGAGGCACGGAACAAACTCGGTATGTAATGGGTGGTCACCCATCCATAGACCAACCTAAACAAGCGTAGCTAAACCTGAAGATCGACTCGAGCGGCTGTTATTATTATCCACGAACTCAAGCGATAAAATACGAATCGATACAGTAGGAGAATCACTTTTTTGTTGCTAAGTCAGCTAAGTGTACACATATTTGTGTTCGTCACTGTACACTATTTCTATTATTTGTGGTCGTGCTTTTTCTACGAATTTTGATACAACAAGGCGTCAATTCAGACAAGAAACTTCAAATTAAATTTTCCTCATTACACCCAAACTCTTGACATACTCAGAAATCGAACTCGGGATACCTTATTGCGATAATTGTACTAGCGACAACAAAACCAGTGAGGTAACCATCATCATTGGCCTAGCCTTTTCCCAACTATATGGGTGTAAAAATACCCTTAACGAAGCCGAAAGATACTTGTTCTCCCCGTCATTGCAATTATTTTAAGGGTTACGTAGCCGAATGGCAAAAAACGGAACCCTTATAGATTCTTCATGTCTGTCTGTCTATCTGTCCGTCCGTATGTCACAGCCACTTTATTCCGAAACTATTAGAATTCCACAGTTGAAACTTGGTAGGTTTATATTTTTTATTCTGTGAACCGCTTTACGATTTTTCTACAAAAAAAAAAAGATTAAAGGGCTCCCTCATACATGGCATAGCATAGCATAGCATAATCATCCTATTAATGTACCCACTGCTGGGACGCAGGCCGCCTCTCTATGAGAGGGTATGGGCTATAATCCACCACGGACCTATATATGGACTATAATCCACCCGCACTGGGCCCGCGTGGTGGATACCATGCGGGCCCAGTGCGGGTTGGTAGATGTCACATGTCTTCGAATTTTTGGTTCTCGTTTTGAGAGCAGCATACATGGAACTGAAACTATTTTTTTTTCACCAAACCTATCCCGTGTGGGGTGTCTATAGATAGATATTTAAAAATGACAGGTGAAAATTGAGGTTTCTAAACCATATTTTCCCAAAGTCAATAGTTTGAAAGATAGACAATTCCAAAGTGGTAACATGTGTGTGCTAATTTTTAAAGTAAGAAGCGGAAAATTCTGAAAAAATGTAGGATTGTAGAACGTAAAAAAAACTGGTTTGAATAATAGTAGGAGAGCCGACTGCAAAATTTCCAATCTACTTGATACCGCGATAAAATGCACAATGGTTTCTCATAAAAGTGATGCTAAGTCCGAATTTAATAGTCTGCCACGGCGGAACTTGCCGAAAGTAAAAAAAAAAGACATTTCCAGTGTGAAAAAGTGGGCGTTATTTTACCCATCTGATACTGAAATAATAGTTATGGCATCAGTTAGAAATTTATTGGTAGATACAGAAAAGCGAAATCTGTCAGTATTTTTTTTGCCGGAAGTGCTTGGCAGACGCTCTCAAAGGTGACCATCGGGACCCCTAAATATACCCATCTGATACCAGCATGAAACCAATTCCAGTCGGTAGGTAGCCTTCAAAATATTGTTTGGTGCTACGGAACCCTGTGTGCGTGTGAGTACGACTCGCACTTGGCCGGTTTTTTGTTCTGGAGTATAGCTAGGAACCTTCTAGTAACGGAAATATTGGAGGTTCCTTCAATGCATCCATTAGCACAATGTTTTGTGTGAGTTACATTGAGTCTCTAACTTATATCGTGATCGTTTTTCAGCAATAATTTTTGCGTAGAGTTACTTAGTTTGATGTACAGATTGCTTGGTTGACGACTTGTGAAGGGTCCGTTTACACCTTGTATATTGAGGTCGGCTTCCAGTCTAATCGAATGCAGCTGAATACCAGTATTATTTAAGTAGTCTAGTATGAGAAAAGAAAATGATGCTCTCAGAAGAGTCAATTCAATTATTTCTTCGTGTTGACGTTATTTCTGTTTAAACTAATATCAAATTTATGTCTGTGAAGACAATGTTGATTCCAGAATTAAAGAAGGAATGGGTACTATTTGAGCATGACGTAAACTAGCGAAGTTGTAGTGAAAAATTAACTTTATTTATGTGTAGGTATTAAAGTTATTTTTAAACGACTTCAAAAAGGAGGAGGTTCTTCGAAATCGGTCGAAATCTTTTTTTTTTATGAATTTTCACCGATTACTCGAAGAGGCTTGAACCGAATTCATCAACTAAAATCTAAAAATTGTTTATATCGATAATTTTTTCGTTTACTCCGAAACCTCGCCGTCTCATTGGAGTAGCGCGCAAATATTTGTATAGGATATTTCAACTAAAAATGAACAAATAAAAAATCTTTTTTGCAAAAAAAAAACCGACTTTAAAAACACAAGCTTCAGAAGTCGGTGGCAAAAAAAACTGAATCAAACAAACAAAAGTCACCGACTTCTGAAGCTAAAGTTATTTTTCACTTTTTTGTGTTTTTGAAGTCGGTTTTATTTTTTGCAAAAAAGTTTTTATGGAATCAAACATTAGAAAATAAATTGTAATGACAATTAGTCATTAATAAAAAGCAGGTACTCTTTAACAAGTTTATTTACTAAAAACAACATTTACTCAATATTTACAAAGTCTTGTTTTTAAATTAAAATAAATAATATTAATTCTTATTAAAAATTGGTGACGACGTCGGGAACAACCATTTACAAATAGCCCAGAAAATGTATAGAAAGAAAGAAAGAAAAGAAATCAATCAATCATAGAAGAACTTACCAATGGTGTACTAGTCATCACCTGCCTAGTCTTTTCCCAACTATGTTCGGGTCGGCTTCCAGTCTAACCGGATGCAGCTGAATACCAATATTTTACATGGAGCGACTGCTTATCTAACCTCTACAACCCAGTTAGTACAGGGTAATAAGATACCCCTTGGTAAGACTGGTTTTCAGACTTTCGGGCCACTGACTACCTATTACGACTGTCAAAGATCTACATTTGACAGCCGGGACCAACGACTTAACGTGCTTTCCGAGGCTCGGAGGAAACTCGGTAAGTAATGGGTGGTAACCCATCCACGGACCAATCTAGGCAAGCAAAGCTTAACCTTCAGCTCAACCCGAGCGGCTGTTATTATTTAGCTACGAGCTCGCAGATTAAAAAGGTGCATTCTGAAAATTGCAAAAACTTAAATAGTTACTAGAGCTGGACCAAATGTGGAATCTGCCGAATTTCGAGTACCGATGTCCGGTTGAATTTGTGGCGACAGGTCCAATCACGTCTGTTAGTTTTTAAGTGTAGGTACAGTAGTCCTCGAGAAAGTATAATTTTGCCTCTGACAGGACCAAAATATACATTACTGTAATTTTGACAGTGATGCGTCGGAAGTAAAATATTTGTTTTAGATATACGAACGTCGAACAGACAGAAGGTTGACAAACGGTCAATGATAGATGCGCAAAGCATTTTTGTTTCGCGGAACCATTCTAAATCACGAAGATTACGGAAGCGCATACCTTTTCTGGTTTAACTGTTTATCTTTTACTTCATATCGTCATCAGTCAGTTTAACAATTTTGGGATCTTCTATAATTTCATCGATTCTATGTAAGTCCTTGAGTGAGACCTGTCCGGTGCCTCTCTGTATGGGTTTAGGTTGAGACGGGTCAGGCTTCCAGCCGAGGAAGTTAATGATCTGGTATGTAGCTGGCACACCGCGCTCTTTTCGGTCTGGCATTTCCTGAAAAGACATTGAAATAAGTTTTAAATATTTTTATTTACATAAGATCATCCTTCGATTTCATTTTGTTCTCTTGTCTTAAAAAGATGGATTCTTAAGAAGGAATTTTGGACAGATTCTTTATTACTGTACTCCGTTTTAAAGAGTATTTATTGGTTGTAGTGAAATTACTAAGGTGTGTTACACAATTGTTAGGGACAGCTACAAAATCTTATTTTACCAATATCTTACTCTTACTAATATTATAAACGCGAAATTTTGTGGCGAGGGAGGATAAAAAAAATACTCACTTTTCCATACATTTCATCATAAATACTTGCTGCGGCGAACAAAACGTCTTTGGACAGTCGTAGCGGCCGATTTAAAGCCGCATTGCCTTCGCCTAACGCGCGCACGTCCCTCATGACTTCGAATATACTAGGATACCAGATAACTATAGATTCTACGTCCACTGTTTGTAGTGTGTAGCCGCTCCTGTAATTGTGAAAAAAGTTTGAATGAGTTCTATGCCGGACAAAAAAAAAATCAACTGCATCCGGTTGGACTGGAAACCAACCCCAAGGCTATATTATAGACGATGATGATATATTTACAACTTTTTAGGGTTCCGTGCCTCAGTTGGCAAAAACGGAACCGTTATAGGATCGCTTTGTTGTCCGTCTGAAACGGAACCCTTATAGGATCGCTTTGTTGTCCGTCTGAAACGGAACCTTTATAGGATCGCATTGTTGTCCGTCTGAAACGGAACCCTTAAAGCATAGTTTTGTTGTCCGTCTGAAACGGAACCCTTGTAGGATCGCTTTGTTGTCCGTCTGAAACGGAACCCTTAAAGCATAGTTTTGTTGTCCGTCTGAAACGGAACCCTTATAGGATCGCTTTGTTGTCCGTCTGAAACGGAACCTTTATAGGATCGCTTTGTTGTCCGTCTGAAACGGAACCTTTATAGGATCGCTTTGTTGTCCGTCTGAAACGGAACCCTTATAGGATCGCTTTGTTGTCCGTCTGAAACGGAACCCTTATAGGATCGCTTTGTTGTCCGTCTGAAACGGAACCTTTATAGGATCGCTTTGTTGTCCGTCTGAAACGGAACCCTTATAGGATCGCTTTGTTGTCCGTCTGAAACGGAACCCTTGTAGGATCGCTTTGTTGTCCGTCTGAAACGGAACCCTTATAGGATCGCTTTGTTGTCCGTCTGAAACGGAACCCTTGTAGGATCGCTTTGTTGTCCGTCTGAAACGGAACCCTTAAAGCATAGTTTTGTTGTACGTCTGAAACGGAACCCTTGTAGGATCGCTTTGTTGTCCGTCTGAAACGGAACCCTTATAGGATCGCTTTGTTGTCCGTCTGAAACGGAACCCTTAAAGCATAGTTTTGTTGTACGTCTGAAACGGAACCCTTGTAGGATCGCTTTGTTGTCCGTCTGAAACGGAACCCTTAAAGCATAGTTTTGTTGTACGTCTGAAACGGAACCCTTGTAGGATCGCTTTGTTGTCCGTCTGAAACGGAACCCTTATAGGATCGCTTTGTTGTCCGTCTGAAACGGAACCCTTAAAGCATAGTTTTGTTGTACGTCTGAAACGGAACCCTTATAGGATCGCTTTGTTGTCCGTCTGAAACGGAACCCTTAAAGCATAGTTTTGTTGTACGTCTGAAACGGAACCCTTATAGGATCGCTTTGTTGTCCGTCTGAAACGGAACCCTTATAGATCACTTTGTTGTCTATCTGTCCGTATGTTAAGACCCTGTTTTTCATGGACGCGTGGAGGTATTAAGCTGAAGTTAAAATCAAATACTCAGGTCTGCTTTGCCTTGCAGCAGTGAAGATGAAACTTGTAAGTCAACACGATCAAAACATATGACCATCTATGTCGCATATTTTGCATCAGATTTAAGGTAACCAATCGTACTCACGCAGTAAGCAGTCCCCCAATATCTCTAACCCTAGTAAAAGGCGATATGTGAGGAGATATCCCGCCGCTGCGTTCACCCTCAGCCAACTGTAGCGCTTGACGCATCTCCATGAGTGTGTCGCTACCGAATAAACAGGCCATGAATACCTGGTAAGAGAGGGTGCATAAAATATTAGAATAGTTAGTTTAATAGTTTATTTATTTCCAAAAACTTAGTACTACTTTCCGAGTTTCCTCCGCGCCTCGGAAAGCGCGTTAAGCCGTTGGTCCCGGCTGTCATTTGTAGATCTTTGACAGTCGTTACAGGTAGTCAGTGTCCCAAAAATTCTGACAACCAGTCTTACCAAGGGGTATCGTATTACCCAGTATTAACTGGGTCGTAGAGGTCAGATGGGCAGTCGCTCCATGTAAAATACTGGTATTCAGCTGCATCCGGTTAGACTGGAAGCCGACCCCAATGTAGTTGGGAAAAGGCTCGGCAGTTGATGATGACTTAGTACTACTTTACAATGGCAATGTGGCAACAAGTTCAATTAAGGCAAAAAGATGTGTTTTAAACCACCAAAAGAATTCAGTTATTTACACTTCTCGTCTCCATTTAGCTTTAGTGGAAACCGTTTAGCAGATAGGAGATGACATGTCTTGCAATTATGCGTGTTGTAGGACAGTGTGAACGACACCTAATCGAATCAAACTGCTACTCACCCCATCAGGTTTCAGGCACTTCATGATCCTATCAAAGCAGCCAGGCAGATCATTCACCCAATGCAGCACTAAGGATGATACTAGTAGATCCACACTGTCGTCTGGAAGCTAAACAAGAAAATATCATTATTACAGAAGGTTACAATAGACCTTCTTTTTTTTTTCGGATGGATATTCATCAAATGACCGCTCCTGCTATGGACGGAGTGGAAGGGAGTGTCAGACTTGTACTGACTAAAACCCATCCATGTTCCTTCTTTGCCCTTTGTGTTCCAGGGCCACAGTATCTCTTTCGAACAGTCCCGTAGCCCTGAAGGTTACAATAGTCATATCTTTTTCTTGTTTCGTATCAATGGTACGACTTATCAAATTTCTTGACCCGACTTTACAACTTATTCCTTTTATGTATGAGAAAAGGCTTTTGACCTGGTACCATCAAACCAACTAGAAAAAATATATCAACAATAAAGTAATAGCTAAGCAAATATCTCTGACATAGTTGTTTTTGATTCTATTTTTAAATTTTTATTTATATTTTGTTTCAGTTTAAAACTTGACATAATTTGTTCCAATTCAATTTAATTTATTATTATTTGGATTAGTTCAATTTAATTCATTCTCAATCAAGTTATTTTAAGTTTAAATCCATATTCATCTGGACTACCTACATAACTGCTACTAACTTAGTAACAAAATATGGACATAACCAAGTCTGAATTAAACAAATTTTTTTTTTTCTTTATTCAGTCTTCTGGGCACGTTTCCAGATGACAGCGATGCGGAGAAGTACTTTGACGTCTAAGTGGCCTATTGTCGTCGTTGTTTAGATGTTTATATTTTCTTACTTTTAGTCTTATTTTATTCATTAGTTTAGTTCTATTTGTAGTCTGTACATAATGTAAATAAATTTCATGTTTTATTTATTATTTACTATAAAATAATAAATAAAACATGAAATTTATTTCTTGATAGTACTGTTTTAAACTTTCATGTTTTACAACTAACCCGCGATCATGGTGCTTGCGACGAAATATTGGGAGCTCAATATAATGAACAATCATGAAAGATATACCATAAGTGACAGTGTAAGTTTATTCTTGATAGAAAGTGTGCTCGTCCCTACATACTGGTCAGATAATATCTGAATTAAATTAATGCATAAAGGAGAATGAAAAATACCGTACATACGTCAATATTCTCCTCATCCATAATTCTTTTCTCGAACTGTACGCCATCTGCTACTATAGCCTTATCAAGGTGCGTCTGTGAAGTGTCACACAGTGTCACTTTCTCAACGCTGTCAGGGAAGAAGTGACGGGACACATAACCACGGCTCGCACCTAAAATGTAAGTTTTTAAAGATTATTGAACAGGTTTTATTTACTTCGAAAGCCTGTACTTCCAAAATATTTTTAAATCTGTCCATTATTAGTAAATTAGATTAGACTTGCTATTCCTGGAACTTTGTTTGCATTGTGGTCAGAACCACCACAATGCAAACAAAGATAAACATTTTAAATACAAGGTGGAAGCACCGACGCACAAATGTTTACTGCGTATTCTCATTTGTATGTTCGATCTTAAGACACTGAAATAAAAATGTTCAGAAAATTGTGTTGCCTAATATGAGGACCCTACAAATATTTGTTCAGCGCGAGAATTTAACACGCGACCCCTTCGCACTGAAAAAGCCCTTTGCTGGACCACACACACAAACAATTTTTTTTTAATATTGGAGTTAATGACAGAAAAGTTGTCAGCAGAATCAAGAAAACCATTGCTTGTTGTAAACCCTTTATTCAATTAAAAATAGTTAATTACTGACTTACCAAGTTCCACAGCATTCTTAAATACACGTTTGATATCTAAAACTCGATCGGCAGTCCGATAACCAACCTCTTCTTTAATATACTCAGATAGGTGATAATCGTCTCTCCTGGCTGACCTTTCCCTCTGCAAAGCCTTCGCTTTCCTATCAAATATATTCATAGAACGATATACAGATGCAGCAGTCTTCTGTTTTGCAGTTTTAGAAGAATTATTTCGAACCAAAATCTGAACATAGTTACGTAAATATTTCGACTCGTTTCTCGTTATGTGGAGCATGGAAAGGCAGTTCAAGAGTTGCGTTTGTGACATTTTTGGTAAATAAATAAATAAGTAAGGTTTATGTTTAGTTAAAAACACATTATTTCATAAACTTCGCAATTAAGCGTCTACGTTTTGAGGTTATGTTTTCAATTATCTGACGTTTCAATGACAGCTTGCAGACCATTTGAAAAGGAAAATTGTAATCGTTCGGAAATCAACCATCTGTTGAGGAATTAATTTACGTTTAATTCCGTGTGCAGTGTAACCGATCATAAATAGCCATAAAATAGCTACTTCTTACATTTGCACAGTTACCTTTTACACTATCCCTAGTTAAATTCGTGTTCATGATCACATATCACGTTAGATTGTTGCCTAAAAGTTTTCTAACCCAAACTGTGTAAGTCAAGTAAAATAATTGTCAAGTTGTCTAGTTGTCAACTTGTCAGTCAAGTAAATCTAAAGTCAGCTGTTATTCGGTGGATACGGCTGTGAAAAATAATTATTTTCACAGAATATAGTATAGCGATTCACTAAATTGTATAATAGCGAACGTTATTAATATCAAAAGTAAGTTATTGTCACGTCAGAACCCAAATACAAAAGTAATGTTATCGACCGCTTACATAACCTTAAAACTTTTGAAAATATTTTGCGATTTTGAATACTTTTTTCAAAGCACAGGTTTTCTTGAAAAGAAATAGTACATAATACCTTACTATGTTGCGAAAATTGTAAAAGCTGATTGAAAAATAAAGGATTTTTTATCAGTGCGCGCCAATTTTATACCACTGAAACGATACAGAGATTTTTCGTCGTTACCGTGCTGTAAAAAGTCCCCAAAAACACCACCCATCAGCATTATCATTTTCCTGGCCATAGCTTAATTTATTTGTAACAAAAATAATACTTTTTTTTTCAAGCATCATTTAGTCATCTCTCTGTGCCACATACCTTTAAAAAAATAATTATTGTTTATTTCAGATGTGGCCCATAATATTTCAGTTCTTAAGATCAAATGCTCCATACTTCACGTTACCAATAGCAGCAGTTGTGGGAGTCATAGGATATAACTTAGAAAGCTTGTTGTCTGATAGATATACACCATATACCAGTAAGTAAACAACGAAGTGTTGTCATGTTCTATGTTAGCAGTTTTGGATTCTCATTTCTGCACTTAGTTTTTAAGTCGACCCTAAGTCAAGAATAAAGTACAAGTAGTAGTGCAGGTAGTCAGAACATCATTCTAAACCTCCCAACTTAGAAATATTTTGTTGCTTATTAAAAAAAAAACACCCATTTCTTACAATAACTACCCACCCAATAACCACCGACTTTTTTTTTTTTAATTACTGACGAAATTTTTTTATGTGGGTATCAGAATGATTACCGTTATTTGCCAATTTCTAAGTTACACCTCCTTTATTTCTATAATTCCAGAGCCCGTTCAAGATACGAGATTAGAACGTCTAGTAGATGAAGATGCGCTCATCGACCCAACCAACGTAAAGAAACTGAAATACAAGGAGAATGTGCTGGGACGGAATGTGTCACCGTCGCTGCAGACAAACAACTAGTCATTGTGGTTGGATTTATACGTTAAAATAGTGCATCAGATAGTTTGAGTAGGGTATTGCCATCCTTGGTTGTGCGAGTGTGATGGTGTGAACCATCAACTCACACAACCATCTTACAGAAAGATTTGTTGATGGTACCTTTAAAATTTGAATTAAATTGAAGTGTGGTGCTGCATCATGATCAATGCGGAACAATTAATACGACTTAAACTATGTCACAAACATCCACTTCAAAAGCTATGACTGACCATTTTTTATTGTCTTTTTTAACCAAGCACTCGATTTTAAACTCTCCGCATTGATTCGAGCATTGAAAATGCAGCAGTGCAATTTTCCAACAAGTATACAGTGTTGAGTTCTCAATGACGAGAGCTAAAAATCAAGCTCGTCGTAAAAAAAGCCCGAGCGATCATGAGAATGAATGAAGAGAATTATACATGTCAATCATACATATGGGGGTTGTCCTTTAATCACGTGAAGATCGAACAAAGAGGGGGTCAGAAAAAAATCACGATTAATCACAATGGGGGGGTGGGTTCATGTGGCAATCGTGTGTATTTTTAGTGACAGTTTTTTACTAATAAATTAATTTAAAACTGAGCAAGCAAATTTGTGTCTAAAATAGCGTTTTTATTTAATTAAAACAGATTAAAAAACTATCACGTCATAAAAAAATACATGTGATGCTGACCGGGAGGAGGAGGGGGTAGCCTAAAAGCTCTCGACGTATCACCAAGGGGGAGGGGGGCTATAAAAGTGGCCGAAAATATTTCACGTGTTTAAAGGAAGGCCCCTATAGGATATTGTCACAAACTCAACACTTGTTGTGCCTATGGTTGCTACCAGTTATGACTGTGAAGGAGCTGTTAAATAAAAAAATAAGTAGTTGAAAAAAGTTAATAACCCCTACTGAAAAAACTGAAAAGCATAAAACAAGCACATTTTAAATTAAACAAAAGTTGGAAGCAGCCGCCCCGCCTACTTTTTAGTTTTTTCAACTACTTTTTTTATTTCCAGCTTTTTAGTTTAGTAATATGAACTTTTGAGATGATGATTTGTCACTTCGAATTACCTCTAAACTTATAAGTTAAATATATTTTAATACCCCACTCGGTGGTATTGGAAGAAAAAAAATAATTCGAACGTGACGATATGGCACCCGAAATCCGCCATTTTTCTTTATTTTTCATTTCAACTAGTGACATTCGCGCCACCAAGACGAATCTAACGACATATAATTTATCCAAATCCGTTCATCCGTTTAGGAGTTACGAGGGAAAATAGAAACAGACATACATACATACATACATACAGGTCAAACACATAACCCTCCTTTTGGGCTTCGCCGCAGTCGGGTAAAAAAGAAGCACTTTTTTATTATGTAGTTTGAAAGGGTGTTGATAAAATATTCAACTCATCACATAGCATTAATTATCTTAGTTAGACCAGAAAATTGTCTGTGACTCAGTCAGCATTTTTACATTATCACGTCATAATGTAATCGTTTTTCTAACGTCTATTTTGACGCCTAACTTTGGTGTCTTCTTGAGCGGCCTTATGCCAGCGAGCCGTTAACAAAATATAAAAAAAACAAAACCAGCAAATACTCGCTTCCGTTTACAGTCCTTTCAAATATGCAAGGTGTACTCGCTAAAACGGTTACCATGTATTCAGTGCATCAATCTGATACCCACATAAAAAAAATTCATCGGTAGTTAAAAAAAAAAAACAACTGTAAACAAAAAATACAACCTTAGTTTTAGTATATGCGAAACCTGAAACACGTGTCTAGTATTTTTATGTAAAGAATCTATGTACAAAATTTCAAAACCTTATCATGAAAAATCACGAAGTTATAAGCTAGTTCTGTTACCTGGTTTTCCGCGCAAAAACGTGGTCACAACGCAGCGAGCCCGCGCGCGCGCCTCCAGCGTCGTCTTGAGCTCATTGATAATAATAATTTGGCAGTAGGTACCTACATTATTGCGATAGGTACTTAATATCGCTTGGTGTCCAAATTGTAACTTTAAAAAAAAAATTGGGACAAAATATAACACGGTTTAAAAACGATTGGAATCGATTCAGTTACTTATTCTGAACAAACTATATTCAGGTTTCGCATATACTAAAAATAATGTTGTTTATTTTTACCGTGTAGGTAATTAAAAAAGTTATTATAAGAAACGGGTGTTTTTTTTTTAAATAATTGACAAAACATATCTATGTTGGGTGGTTCAAACTGATGTGCTGAATACGTGTACTTGTATTTTACCTCCGACTTCATCATCACGAAATCACAATGTCTGTTTTCGCAACTAAAAAGTTGCTGTTGGTTTTCTAGTTTGTACCAGTGTCAAGCAGTGGCGGATTTACCAGCAGGCTGAGTAGGCTTGAGCCTGGGGCGGCAAAGGGGACCGAATTTTTTTTTTTGCTACCTCATAAAAATCAAAAAGATTTTGGCATGACGGTTTTCTGATGTTTTACAGATAGAAGTCTGCAACAAATTTTGCCGATGACGTTCCCCTCTCGGTATTATTTTTAACTGTTTGTAAGCGCAATAAAGATTATTTATTCACGTTTACTAAAAGTACATTATTGTGTAAGTAGTATATATTACCCCGCCTTATTAATCGTACATTTGATTAGCTCAAAAAATACCCAAAAAATATTTTACGTGCAATTTCAACGAAATTGTTGGATTGTAAAAATAATGTAGGACATGACAATTGTAGAGGCAAGGGCGGCAAAAACTGTACAGCCTATGCCTTGAAAACTCGTAAATCCGCCACTGGTGACAAGTTTGTCAAAATAACTTATTTTTATTTAAGGTCAAAGCGCCAGGGTGTCCCGTGAAATTCCGCATTTCTTATACCGTACACTTAAAACCATCGATACGGTTGTATCGATGGTTTTAAGTGTACGGTAGTGTAGTTCCCTTTAGCTTTAAGTTCATTTAATTCCTATGAATGACTAGTTCATGAAAAGTCATTCAATGGGATTTAATGAACTTGGTTGGAGGGTTGTATTGATAATTTTAATGATTATAATTCCGTAAATACATACGTATTAAAATCAAAATATTTTATTTCACATAGGCCTGGATCAAAACGTCGACAAAAAGGTGCACGGTTCGGGTTAGTCGTTTCCTATGGAGAAGCACCGGCAAGAAAGTCCATGGTTACTCTTTTCAAATCATTTGGTATTACAATATTATCATGGATACAGCATTTGTACTTAAGTAAGGGGGGACAGCGTAGCAGAGGCGGCGCTAGGCGTAGGCGACGTGGGCCACCGCCTACGGCCTCGCGTTACGAGGGCCACCTCGCACCTCGAAAACCCATTGCCAAAATAGGGGCCCGGAACGAAAAAAAACTCTAAACTGTACATGGCCAATTCTGGCCAATAAATATATTATGTTGACAGCGCACTCTGTTTTATTTTTTTTCGATTTTGCTAACACAGCGACATCCTTCGTTGTTGTACTGATAGAAAGCCATTGTAGTTTCTGATATTTTATCATACCATTTAGCTATGATTTCGAAGTTGTGAAATGATTTGTTTACACTCTGCGTCGCGCCACTGTAGGTAGGTATATATTTTGTAGTAACGAATTTAGTCCACGCGATTTTATTATTATTTGTATTTCAAAACTTTGTTTGAAGAATGGTAACTATTATATTATGATGTACTGAGTTAGGCTATAATTTATGTTAAAACATGCATCTAAGCTTAATTACGGTACAGTCATTAAGGAGTTAAGTAAGATTAAGCGCAGGAAATTTCTGTTTCTTTAATGTTAGTCTAAGAAAATAGTTTGGATTGCAGTGTCTTTGTTATAATAAAATAGTTAAAACTATTTTTCAACTGTTTTTTAATTTATAACATTGCTTCTTGCGCCACCAGAGGGCCTCGCTAAATGTACCTTGCCCACATAAAATTGTGGTCTTGCCCCGCCACTGCAGCGTAGCCCCGACAATAAGTCATTGCTTGCTTACTATACAAAAAATATAGAACAAAATAAAATAATATTACGGCTGCACATCATATTTTTTATTTTTTTAATTAACATACAACCTGACACTGACCTGCTTATTGCAAAAACGAAAGAACATTTTAATTTCACGGGCTACCCTTGCGTGGAACCGCTTAAGTCACGATAAGGTTGCTATTACGCTGCTCCTGTCAGAGTTAAAATAATTGTGAAAGGACTGTATTTTAGCCATTAGCCAATATTGATTCAAAAAGTAAAAAAAATGAACTGTTTTAATATCACATGTAGGTACTTATTTAATAACTTATGAACTCCCTCAACCCTTTCATATCTTAGTAGCGTAATTAGTAAGTTGAACATTTCAATTTAAATGTTGTACATATTTGTTATTATTAAAATAATTTTTGTTTTAATGTTGTATTTTATTTACAACCTCATGTTTATTAAGCAAACACATTTGACATCCACCAACCATATTGGCCTTATTTCAAATATGTTGGGGTCGGCTTCCAGTCAAACTGGATACAGTTGAGTACCAGTATTTTACATGGAGCGACCTATCTGACTGCCAGAACCCTTGGTAAGACTGGTTGTCAAACTTCAGGGCTACTGACTACTTGTAACAACTATCAAAACTATAAATGATAGCCGCGACCAACGGCTTAACGTGCTTTCCAACGCACGAAGGAGTTTCGATATGAAATTAATGGTCACCCATCCACGGACCGACCCTGGCAATTGTAGATTGACCCTCGATCGAAACGTGCGGCTTGTTATGAGCCTACGAAATCAAATAAAACAACATAAAGACTTGACACTTAAATCGTTTATTCTTAAAATACTTCTTTTAGGAAATAACACTTTTAACAGACTACAATAATAACGCCACAATTCCACCCAAGTGCCACAAAAGCGCTAAACTGCACTAGTGTGCATTTACCTTTAAACAGTGTTGCCAAACTTAAAAATGTTAGAACTAGGGAATAATTGGAAAATAGTGTAAAAAGTTATAATAACATTAAAATGTGGTAATCTTTAAACGGTACTTCAAAAATGATGTAGTCTGGCAACACTAATCCATTCAATGCATAATCAATGTTTTTAAACGTTTGAAGACAAATGCATAGGAAATAACTGAATACAAAGAAATGTATCAAAATTACATTGCTTTTCGTTTCTAACTTTTATAGTAACAAATTACAACCCTGAAAAGAGGTTTTCGAGTCATCTTGTGTTTTTAAATTTTGTCTAACAGACCCTTGTCTGTTTCAAAGATTCATGAAACAATTGTAAAAAAAACCCTGTTCAGGTTAAATCACATAATCACTCACCAGAAGCTGGGACCGATAAATCAGGTTAATCGGTTAGATCTATAACCTTGACCATTATACGGGTTAACCCGTCTAATATATGGGTTAACCATTTAAATTAAAAAGAAGGAAAGAGACAAAGCACCAAGCATGGGCTGACTCAGTCACTTTCTTGAATATTTTTTTTGTACAAAAATGAACTCTGTGCGTGAACCCGTTATTATAAGCTGATTAACCCAGGTTTCAATCTTATATCTCACTGCTTTTTGCAACAAATATTGGTTGAATACCAATATTATTTTGTAATTGAAAACGCGAGGAAAATTGAGGTTAAAAATGGCTTGACCACATTTGACAGATTGGGATTAACCTACAAGCTTTGACCGACCTACCTCATTGGCATCCATAGTTATGTTTTCTGACCCCTTTTTTTACCCTATCATTGGGAACAGACCTATTCAGGGTGTAACGAAAAAGGCGCAGTAACTCTGGTGGTGATTTAGACCATCTCAAACAGATAAAATTTTTGGAAATATCTCATCAGCTGACGCAATTAGAAGTCTTTTTTTTTTCTTTAATTCGACCCTTGTTCGTTAGGTAATGTTGCCCGGACAGATGAGCGAAGATAGTCATACTGGGTGCCTGAAGACGGCCTTCGTAACCGAAGCAAGCCCAAAAACGCTGGTGTGACGACCTGGACTCATTCTTAACGGATTGGTCAGATAGGGCAAATTGTAAACAGGATTGGAAAGCCATGGGGGAGGCCTTTGCCCAGCAGTGGGACAAAGCAGGTTGATATATATAATGTTGTCCAGTTTGAGGGTCTGAATCACCACCTAAAAGGTATTATGATTTTAGTGTTACACCTTTTATAAATTGTTTGATACATACATTGAATGAATTTCTCCCCGAAGCAATCATACTCAAAATCTGCTCATTATAATAAAATTGGAATTTCTCTTACATCAAAAATATTTACAAAAAAAGAAATAACATATAACTTTCGCTTAATGTATAATAAATCTCGCTATGTATATACATAAAAATTTTCGTACATAACAAAAAACAGGCAAGATAGAATAGATATAGATAGAAAAAGGATGAAAATACTTTGATTTACTCTAGATGGGCCACTTTAGAACCATCGTTTTTAAGGCAGATTATCATTATCAGATATTTGTTGTTATAGAAAAATGGTTTCTATGGCTTCCATTATAAATAATAATAATAATAAAATTCGTTTATTTCAGGCAAGATGCGCCCATATGAAAGCAAATTTCAATAATTACATAATTGAATTGAATTATACAAGAAAAAATTGAATTAGCTAGCAAACGCAGACGTGATGGGTATCGATATTACGTCTAGGAAGTTTCCCTAGCGAATTCAGTTTGACCCTGTATTTTGTAACAGTTAATTAGAGATCGGATATTCGGATGCATATTTACCTAATGTACGTTAACCTTTTAAACGCCATTGTCACATTTACGTGACAAGCTAGCGCGTGCCCTGTACGCCAACGACTCAAATATATGTCAAAAAATGCGGTGCACTATAACAGGAAATGAACAATTAAATAGTTTTGGAATCCCTATTCTTTTTGTAAGTTTTTGCGGTGAAATTGTGGCTTGGAGGGTACGCGCGTGCGTTTATGCTCTGGCGTTAAAAATGTGAAACAATAAAATGGAATAAAAAAAACTATTTATATAAACCGGAACTTTTTCCGTACTGACACTCGCTCCATACTAATCAACACTCAAAATTTAGGTAAAGTTGCATCCGAAAATCCGATGCCTACAGTTAATATACGGTAAAGTTCAAAAGTTTCCGGCCTGAAACATGAATTTATACACTAATCTAATAAAGCTGAAGAGTTCGCTTGAACCCGCTAATCTCTGGAACTACTTGGATTTGAAAAAATATTTTTACATTTGATAGCCCAATTCTAAAGGAAGGTTACAAATCTAAGACGAGCGGCAGGTGAAGCTGCAGCGCAAAAGCTGGCCCAGGATAAATATCCAAACAATACTACTTCATTTTTCAATCAGTCTTACCAATGGGTATCGTATTACCCAGTACTAACTAGATTGTGGAGGTCAGATAGGTAGTCGATCCATGTAAAATACTGGTATTCAGCTGCATCCGGTTAGACTGGAAGCCGACGGCTAGGCAGATGATGACTATTTAATTTTTCCATATTCCCTTTATTTCAATTTTTTTTTATTGTGGGTAGCTAGAGAAAAGTACAGAAATTTTAATGACATGATAGTTTTGTATCTGATTAATCTAATGTGGGTAGGCCGGAAAGTTTTGTACCTACGTGATACCTCACACATTTTTTAAAAACATAGATAAAAAAATCTTTTTAAAAATAAGTCTATTAGTGAAATGCATACATGGTCATGTGTGTGTCAAATATTTTAAGGCTGCGTTTGGACCAGAGATATACGAGGATGGGTAGGGAGGGATATGTGCGGAACTAATCAATCACACAGCTAACCCAGCTTAAGCTGTGAAAAAGAAACGATATTATGAGTTAGTTTCACACACATCCTCGCTCATCTCTGGTGAAACGCAAACTAAAACTTTACAAATGTATGTAATTAATAGACAAGTCAATATATTAAAACCAGAGAAAACTGTTTTAGCTTCACCTATTAAAAAAAAAAACAATTAACAGTGGCGCCATCTATATCAAGTGAAATATCTAACTTCACGTCAAAAATTTTACTACTTACTAATATATTTAAATTGTAACCATCGACAAATGTGTATAAAAATTCAAAATCTGTAAAAGCTAGATTCGTTGATAAGTAACTTGTAATATTGCCATTTTTAAAATACAGTTTGTGTGGAATAATTTCCTCTTCTTCGTATTGAGCTTTTTGCCCAAATATTTTTGAAACAGTATTGCTTAAAGAAGTGATCACACGTATCGACGTGAAATCAGCTTGAGCTGATTAAAATAAGCTTTATATCCGGGCATCATTTATCTTTCTCCTGCCCTTATCCCAATTTATTTGTGGTCGGAACGTCTTCTTCTTCCATAATCTCTTGCTGGTCATCTCATCAGACACCTCTTTTCTAGCAATATTAATCTTCTCAGTCCATCCATCGTTTCTTTGGTCATCCTCTACTCTTAGAGCTATCAACATTCACACTTAAAACTTTCCTCACGACGTTTCCCTCATTCCTCCGCATCTCATGTCCATACCACGACAATCGATTACCACACAACGTTTACTTCTCTTATGTCAGACGCTGTGTTGAGTCGCGTCATCCGAGCTGAAACGAGACTAGTAACGCCTTTTCGCTTTTATTACATAGACATAAAGCTTTTTCTAATCGGATCAAGCCAATTCCACGTCGATAAGTGCGGTCGGTCCCTAAATTAGAGCTAGACATTTAAATTAAACGTTTTGATACTTGCTGTCATAATCACATATCATTTATTTTATTATAAAACATCGATTAAGCGCAAGCCCCCTTTTTATCGCGATTAGGCATAATAGGTCCGCCTTTTTTTAAAAAACCCGCCACTTTCCCAAAGCACTGCAACTCCTGAAAGCCAGAATCAACAGTAGCGACCACCAGAAAAGCGCCGAGACACTGAAGCTCAACGAAGTCTCAGAGAACCAATTTGAAAAATCTGAAATGAATAGCGGAGGATTAGGAAAAACATAACTTCCACTTATGATATGGAGGAATCCATATCATCAATAGCAATAGGTTAGCCTTTATGCCTAACTGACTGACAGTCAAAAAACTAATTAATCAGGTTAAAAGGTTAACCGTTTAACCCTATAACCCATGTTTGATTAACCATTATACGGGTTAACCCTTTTAGCATATGGGTTAACCATTTAAATATTGCTTTGTGCCCGGTAAATGGCAATTAATATGCTTGTATTACATGGGACTTATAACATAACTGTCGAAATGTGGGTATGCTAGATATCTCTGCATAACCCTTTGGGAAATAGATGCGTTATGTTATGTATCTTTTCAAATTTTAACAAGATGTGATTATGGCAATAGGTATTTTTTTTTTACCGCCTTGTATCCAATTTGTAATTCTTATAAATTTAAATAGAATTTCAAAAGTTAGATCTAATTTTGACTCAGCTAGCTCGCTACTCGAATCTAAGATTTTTTTGCACAATTTTTAACGAATATTTTACAAAAAATAAAAATTATGACTATTTTTTAACAAATCTATGATTATTTTGACTTTCTTATCATGGAGGCGGTAAATGGTATCCCATGGTGGAATTAAGCGCCTGGGACTGCAAACTGCAGCGTCAAAACCGCTCAATCGCTATCATAAACCGCGTCGACAAGACTGATCTCTGGATTAACGAAGTCGAGAGGTACTTGTTCTTCCCGCCATTGCGATATTTGTTTTGTTCTAGACCATACCTGGAGACCCTCTACATAGTTACGGAGATATTGAAGGTCGAATTCCAACTTGTTCACACGAGATTTCTTTTAAATACAAATTTTAAATGTAACGACTTTATTTTAAATTCCTCTAACACCCCCGTACTATTCAATGCGTCCATCAGCACAATGTTTTGATTGTGTTACATTGACCGCTACGACACACTACACTAACTAACACCAAAAAAAAGGCGTTTCCCAGCAATCATTTCTGCGTAGAGTTACTTGGTTTGTCGTACAGAATGCTTGGTGGACGGCTTTGTGAAGGGTCCGTATACACCAGTAGCGAAGGGTAAATTTTTGTGAGAGGTAAGCCGGAGTACATATCTTTAATGTGATACTTTATTTGTCTATAGAATACCGACTGTGCTATTTTTCAAAGGGAATCCGGTAGGAATCGAGTTGTATGGAACCTTCGTCTATATCTTGTATGTAATTCGATGAAAATTCTTCGATAAATTCCGTAGACATTCGCCTGTTGCTGTTTTCGTAGTTACATAGAAGTCATTCGTGGCTTTACTATTGGTCGGCAATACCGACGACGTTAAGATTACCTTCGGTATATTGCACCTTTAACATATTTTTCTTATCGAGAGACGACTAAAGACTATTCCAATTTGAACTTTAAGAACAGGGCTTTAAATTATTTGGCAGTCCTAACTTCCGACATTTTATTTTATTTAAAAAAAATAACGGCTAAGCATGACAGAAAAAGGAGTAAATGATAGCGTGACGGTTGACAGAGGAGAATGGAAGAAAAAAACGTGTTGCGATGACCCCAAGTAACGTGGGAGAAGGACAGGATGATGAGCGGCTAAGCATTAAACCTTACCAACGCCTTAAAGGGTATCTGTAAACAAAATGGCGGACGTCAGAAGTCAAGCTTCATACAAAAATCTTGCTATCCCTTTGAATTTAGTTGGCTAATCTCAAAAAAAAATGCCGCGCACTTTCAAAATCCACAAATTACACCATGGGTTACCGTAAACTGTACCGAAAATAACAAAAACCAAGGTCAACCAATAACAGACTGCATAACAAATTTCTCAATCTCCATAAAACAACAAAAAGTGTCATAAGAAGTATTATTCGACTGTAAATACTTTCTCACTATATCTAGGTCTTGCAACGCTCTAGACTTTTTGACTAAAACCTCCTTTTCTTCCGAATCAGGTTTGTTTGTGGCTAGAGGCATTAAATCCTCCTTCGCTTTTTCAGCGTAGTTAAAAGGGTCTGTTACTTTATGGTTTCCGCCGAACACAGATCCATTGGTCCCTTGTCCTGTCACCAATTCTTCATCAACTGTCAGATATTGATCTAAATTACTTATGTTTGTATAGTAAGATTCTACATCATAATCTTTCAGCATACTGGCTAGAACTTCTTCGTCATTTTCATAGACTTTTGGCTTGTCTACAGTTATTATTTCATCTGGTACGGTGACATCATAACCGGTATCGACGAAACTTTTTGTTATTGCATCCGGTGGCGTTCTTTCCCATGCTTTTTCTAGCATGTTTAATGCTTCTAAACAAGTAAGATCTCTATCTACTCCTCTAAGTACATTCATGGCTTTTTCTTCTAGTATTAACCTTCGAAATTCATCTCGAAATTTCGCTGATACGCCATTTTTCATTGGTATTAAACCGTTAGCCGCTTTCCACGGTACGAAGACTAGTTTTAAATGAGATAATTGCAATTTAGAATGTATCGTTGCTCTGTCTAGCACAAGAATTGCTCTCCGATTTTTCACCTGTAGTTCTCTGTTCCAATATTTCACATATTCTTCGAACATTTGAGTTGTGAAATGGGCTTGTGAATGTCGAATATACGTTACAGGTAATGTATCTGGATCTCTAAAGGAATGTAACAACGGGTCTTCAGTACCACAGACAAGTAGCTTTTTTTTATCTGTGCCAGGCATATTCGCGCAAAGAAAAACCGCCAATCTGTCTTTGACATAACCCTGTATATATTTCTTTCCTGCTAACTTTTTAATTCGACCTTTAGAAGGGTTGTAATAAAAGCCAAATTCGTCTGCAGTATAAATGTCTTCGTCTGGGATACCTAACCGAGCATCGCTCCATTGTTCTCTGAAAAAATGATTCTTCCATTTCGATTCCATCTGGTTATGATAATCTCTTTTACATGGCGTTCCTCTCAAACTAATATTATATCTTTTCTTGAACCTGTCAAGCCATTTCTTGCTACCATTAAAAGCGACAAAGCCACTTTCTTTGGCAAACGCTTCAGCCACATCTTGTAGCATTTTGCCGGAGACCTGAATATCATTCGCTCTTTGAGAATGAAACCACTCCACAATTCTTGTATCCAAAATACTGTTCATATATCTAGTCGTTCTTTTTCCTGCTTTTTTGGGTAACGCATATTTTTCCCTATCTTCCCAGATTTCGTTTACAACTTCTGGTGTTAAGTGGTATAGCCTACACACATCTGAGACAGATCTTCCTTTATGCATTTTGCTGACGATGGCACATTGGGTGGGGTGGCTCAAGTCTTCCCGTTTGAGGCAGGCGTTGAACTCGCTGTATAAAAATGACGGCTTACTTTCCTCATCTGACATTTTCTGGTCTTGATCTGACTGTGTATTATCATCGCCCGCTGAGGAGCTTTGATTTTGGTTTCGACGGCGGGTTTTTCTGGAAAAAATTGATGGAAATTATTATGATTACTTTATTTGACTTAAGTTTTCTGTTTTGGGAGCGTCCATTAATTACGTGAGACGTTTAAGGGTGGAGGGGGTCAAGCCGAATCTCACCCAATCTCACGAGAGAGACAGGAGGGATCTCGGCAAATACCATGTCATTCGTTTCCCGCAAGCAACAGTGTAAAATTGCGAGAAAACTGGGTTTAATTACGTAAACATGTTTTTTCCACTAAAATATGGCTAAATCCTACCCAATAATATTTAATAACAACTATTCAATGAAAAAATTAAAAATAATTAAGCAAATTATGTATAAATAAATCCAACGCGATCAAACAGATTAACTTATTTACACTAAAATACGCATTTAAAAAAATCTCAGGTGAGATAAGGGAAGGGGTCAAATCAAATCTCACGACATCTCACCAAGGGGGGAGGGGAGCTCGATAAACCAACAAAATCGACTGGCGTAATTATTGGACGCCCCCTTTTCATTGCTAATAATTGGTTGGTTTTAAATGGTCGTTCTTATTTCAGCGCTTGGTGGCTGTTTGTCGCAATAACAACACGCTATTGAACCGATTCATGATCTTCAGGTAACGCTGCCAAAGTAGCAGAGATCTCGAAGTTCACCTTATGGAATTATCGACACGTCGAAGAAGAAGAATCGATATAATCGCATAGTATCGATTCAGCATCGCTATTCTCTAATCACGTGCGACTGTTTTGGGCAACATCAGGTACAAGAAGAATCGGGGGTACCACGGCTGTGCAAGGACAGAAAAAAGTGCTGATTAATCAGTGGCGTGCCTACTGCCCAAGGCTAGCAGACTGTTCAGAAACCCTAACATCATAAAGAGTAGTAGGCTGTAAGGCCAAGGCTTTTAGGCTTGTATGGAAGTCAAGATCAGCCCAATTTGAATGACCTCGATTTTCGCCCAGCACAATCTCCCCTAAATAATGATACCACGCAGATCCAGCTTGTCCCTTTGCTCCCAGCGACGCCCTAAGCCGAGGCTCGTACCCCACAGGGGGTGCCGCTTAGTTTATAAGTCTTTTTGCCCCTGGCTGGAGACCTTACACTCAAGGCACCCACAGGATAGTCCGGTTAAACAGAAGTCAGCCTCATAGGTTGACCTGCGAGACGCCATAAAAAAAAACCCAGCACAAAATCCACCCTAAATAGTATATTACTTACATGGAAGTCCCTGCCTCTCTCTTCTTCTTCGAATGCGCTTGTTTCGTGTGGTTCTTGAGCTGGGACTTGGTGTGGAACTTGGAGTGACACGTCTCACACTCTTCTGTTCTGTCGTGGGTCGACATGTGTCGCGCCTGGAGAGAAAAGGAAATATTTAGATTTAGCAGTTGGAGTTCTGTTTCTGCCTACTGCTCCCATGGAAAAAAGGCGTGAGTTTATGTATGTATGTTTAAGGAATAGTTTTTGAAAATAGCATTAGTATTTATTTATTTAACACTTCAAGCGCAAAGTACAGAGGCGGACTTAATGCCATAGGCATTTTATACCAGTCAGCTTGAGCTAAAATTTTTCATACACATTTAGTTTGAATGACAATGCATGGTTAGTTAAGTGACATCATTCTAAATTTAATATGGCGGACTCTCAAAGATGGCGGACGCCCAAAGATGGCGGACTTGTTATTTTTTATGGTGGTAAAAATATCAATTAAAAGGGTTTGCAAAGAATACAAAAAAAAATGACTTGACATCTATATTTTAAAGCTTGTTTTAATAAATGTTTTTAACTATAAGCTTCTTTCACACATTTCTGATACACATTGCATATACTTACAAGGAGCAAGAAGTACTTACCAAATAACTCTTATTATTAAACTTGACACCACAAAGTGGACATTTTGGGCCCTCCTTCTCCATGTGCACTTTCGAGTGCATGCGGAGACTGAACGCCTTCTTGAAGTAACGCCCGCATATCTCACATTTATGTCTGGGAAATGATGCAATCAATTAAACAACTAGCACTTAAGAGCGTTAACTTCAAACGGAATTTCATACAAACTTCTAATTATTTTTTTCGAAATGACTGAACCGATTTTAATGAAACTTCGTACCCATAAGCAGGATACATAAGTCTAAAGATTTGACAGAGAACTTTTAGAAATGTCTTTTTAAAATAAGATAATTGGAAATTTCTGTTTCAATGGAAAATTTAAAATCTAATTTAGCTGTAACACTGTTTTTTGAAAATGTTCTCTGATAACTTTTTAGAGCTAAGTATCCTGCTTATGCGTATGAAGTTTCATTACAATTGGTTCAGTAATTTCGAAAATAAGGACTTGAAAGTTTGTATGAACCCAAACCATAAGTCATGAACACTACTACTCTTAACAGATAGAGAAATATTTAAATGAACATCTACCTTGTTTTAACTTGATGTTCAAGCCCATGTGTCTTGAGGTCAGCAGAGTTCTCAAACTCAATCTCACAAACTGTACACCGGAATGATCTCCCTTTTTTGATTTTCTCATTATTTTCTTTTTGCTTTTTTCTCCTTTTTGATTTTTTTGGCTTTTCACTCTGAATAATGTAAGAGACAAAATATAAAGTTTTAAAAAAAATTTAAGGTGATGATGGTGGGAAAAATAGTTTTAACTTAAGTTCATTTAGGACTGGTCATTCAAATGAAATCACGTTCCGTCAAATCATATTCATAAATTCAGTGGAACTTTTAGCCTCAGGGTTTATTTGCTGCAGAAAATATTACTATTTTATGTAAACTTGTTGTTTTCGTATTTTGTGACTGCCTCAATGGTTGGCTACTGAGCATGAAGACCAGGGTTCAATTCCAGGTCAGGCAAAGTGTTACTGTGTTTTCCATTAGGAATTACTCAAAAGCAACCATGGTGTCTAGATTTGTGCCTGGTTGATGGCAATATGGTTGCCCCCTATTAAATGGGACTTAAAATAACTGGTGATATGTAAGTTGTTCTTGGGTATACCTCTGCCTAACCCTTTAAGGATTACAGGTATGATGTAATGTTATATGTTATTTTGTAAATGTTGTCAAGTATCTGATAAATAACAATTATCTAAGTCATTAACAAAGGTATTTTCCTGCTGTGGAACAAATATGTACTTAATGTCTGTAGCACAAAGTTCACTTTCTAGTACAACTAAAAGTTTAAATCATTGTTTTTCTGAAATGAACATTGTTATAGGAAAAAATATTTCCAACAGTAAGATCAATAATTATCATGTCATAATAAGTAGTTATTATTATAGCAAAAACAAACTTATTTTTAGGCAGTAAGTTCCATTATTCAGTGATAACAGGACTATGTTATCAGTCTATTTACTAAACAATAATACTTCTGGTAAAATCCCTATGATAAACATATGAAATATTTTCATCGATCAATTGAAAGTAGAACCTTTTATTAAGAACCATGGTAAATTCATGCATGAAACATGTTTATTACTTTTCAAGTATGTGTAATTTCAACCTTAATGAAAAACTATGATGTTCATACTGTATAGAGAGCACAGACAAGTGGAAAATTGTTTTTGAGAGCTAGTTTCAAGTATATAAACAAGTTAACAGGGCCGAAACTAGTAAGAATATAGAAAAGATCGGAATTTTAATGGCAATAATGTTACCTACTTTGTTAAACTCTAGCGGACAATCTTCGTCCATTTCTTCCACTTCCACGGTAACCAGCACCCCAGCCATGATAGGCTCATCATCAGTGTCCCCGTCATAATTACAACTTCTACTATTTTCTTCAGCTATTTCGGCTTTTCGTTTCACAGACGACAAACACTCATCGTCGGACGAACTATCGACGTAAGTCGTAGCAGGGGCGTCTGAACTAGAAGCCATTTCGATAGACGCGTTACTCATTACCGGCACTACACAAACATTGTCATTATTATCGAGATAAAATTCAAGTTTTCAAGGATATAAATAAAAATAAACACCGCATATCATCGCAGACGCCATTTTCCATCTGTCAGAATTTGATAATGGCATTTTACATGGGTGGAAAAATAATGATTAATGATCACGTCTGTAAAGAATAGTTTGCATATTTGTTTTGTAATTAATCCAGATGTAAACCTGGATTTAAAATTACTATATGTTCAAATTAGATAATCTTTGTAATTTTAGAGTTAAACAATTTTTTACATTGGCAACAATAAACTTGTCAAGAATAAAAAAAGTTACCGCTGTCAATGAACCGCCCGAAAAAAACCAACGCGCATCGCTTCTCTTTTGGAATTTATGGTACAGTAACAAGGCTCCCTTTTGTGTTACCGCTGATATTTTAACGTGAAATCCTCAAACTAAAGCATAAACAAAGCGCGATTAGCGTTGTAAACGCTAGAATTGTGTATTTACGCGAATTTGTGAATAGAATATCAGAATTTATGGATCAATATTGCACACTTGTGAATATGCGCTAGCATCTGCGAAGCGTCGGTACACCAAATGGAGACGAAATCCGGTGTTGGCATTCAAGACCACTGGATGAAGAGTATGATGGAGCCGGCGTCTAGTGACAAACAAGATAACCGTTCGTCAGTTAAACGTGAAAAAATGGCCGAAGCTTACAATGGTGGTGAGAATGTGACATACGAAATGAAGCAGCAGCAACAGAACGATCAGAGATACAGATGTGATGTTTGTGATCTCACTTTCGAAGGTCTGGAATATTTGATGCTGCACAAGAAGTTCCATGGAAATGACAAGGACTCTCCAATTATGGAGCCTGAGCCTCCAGTACATCACAAAGAAGGCCCTAAAAAAAGGCGCAAATTCAAATGTGACCAGTGTGACGTGAAAGTGAACTCACAGTACCACTTGGATATTCACAGGAGCAAACACGAAGGTGTTGCCTCTAAAAAGTATTTATGTGAGGTCTGTGACCGAAGCTTTGTTGCAGCTCAATTTCTCAAAAGTCATATGCAAACTCATTCGTTAACCTCGACTATAAACTGTGAGATTTGTAACAAAAGCTTCACAGGACAGGCTTATCTGAAGCTACACATGCAGCTACATAATGATATTAAGAAATTTAAGTGTTCTAAATGTGATGAGATGTTTCCTACTAAAAACTGCTTGAAGATACATATGAAAAAGCATACAAAAGTGAAAAATTTCAAGTGTGATTGTTGTAACAAGCAGTTTGTATCTAAAATCACTATGGAGAAGCACAGACAGACGCATGAAGGGCAGCCTATAGATTGTCATGTGAAATGCACACAGTGTGACCGAACTATGCATGCGTCGTTACTCAGAACTCATCTTACTAGAGCCCATCCTCCTCATGTTGACGATGATGTGAAAAGACCACATAAATGTACTACATGCGGTAAGAGCTTCATCGTAAGAATTAATCTTAACCTCCATATCAGAGTTTGTCATCCAGACCTCGCTGAACCGGAGGATGACGATGAAGAGATCTTGACGGACAACTCTTAGGTTACATATTCACTTGCTACATGGATATTTTGGCGCTTGAATGTCAATTTTATGTTGTAAGTAAACTTTTTCAACTGTAACTTGAAAAAACAAAATGGCCAACTTAGTTCTGATTTTGGCGCCAAAAAATTCCATGTACAATGTTATCCTAGAGCATATTGCTACGTATTATTATAGAGTAATTATACTTTTTTATGATAACTAGTAGTTTAAATATATTTACTTCCTGTAACCTTCCAATTTATGTTTAAAGTTGAATTAAATACATATTTTTGTAGGAATTATTTTATTTTATTAAATGCATCTCCTATAAGGTTTGAGCAGACGATGGACTATTAGTCCACTGGACAGAAATGTCCTGTCCTGTCCATTGGTTGCTGTGTTGTTCTTTCAGCCATTGGTAGTTGTATTTCGTCCATTGTCTGCTTACCTTATAATTATTATAAAAGCCTCTTCACACTCGACAGCAATAAATTGTCGAGCGCAGATACAGCGTGAAATTTTCAACAAAAAAAAGTTCGATATGGCCTTCGCGTGGTGTTCCTCCGATCAGAAATGAGAGCGGTAACATACCGTCGTCCTCACCATTCTCATGCCTTTATCCCAATTTATTTGGAGCCAGCGCAGCTGTTCTTCCATACTACTCTATTACGTTACTGCTCTTTGGTCCTGCGCCTGATCTCTTTCCGGTCGTATCGGATTGCCGTCCCATCGGACTATGAGAAATGCTGCCTTAGAGCTTATTACTCTATGGTGCTTGCGCACACGCTTGTGCATTATAATATGTCCGGCGCTGATCGCCAATCTCTACTGAGATTGGCCGCCGTGAGTCCGTGACCGAAAAATGATCATGAGGACTGTAAGCCGCTGTGCCAGTCAGCGTTGCCAGGCTTCCCGATTTTCATGAGATGTCCAGATTTTTAAATCAAAATTAAATGTCCCTATCCTTAATTCAAAGGGGTTGTTTTTATTCTTTCTTTACTACGGCAAAAAACGAAAAACACCCCTTAGACGTCCTCATAGCTCAAGCTCTGTTAAGTAAAAAAAGGCCACTATGTGGAGATTGTGAAGCCCTCACACAGCCAGAAGACGACGCGGCAAACCTCATAGAAGATGGCAGGACGAGCGGGACAAAATCAACGACCAGTCGGCTATATTAGCCCTGAATCGAAAGCTCTGGAGATGCCTTTGTTCAGCAGTGGAATGGTGCAGGCTTATGACCTAACAGTAAAAGAAAAACGAAAAATTACCCTTAACTACATTTTAATGAATAAATAAATTAATTTAGAACAATTCACTTCTCAGTCTCCGGCTTCTTTTCTTCTGCCGTATCTTCGGATTTCTCTTCTGATTTTTCTTCTGCTTTTTCTTCTGTTTTTTCTTCCTCTGTCTCTTTTACTTCTTCTGCGGCTTGCTGTGAACAAAAAAAAAATACATAAATATTTAATTTTAAGTTAATGAGAAAAAACATGGAGGTAGACTACTGGATGCAGTGGCAGCCGCCCCACAAGTTGCTGAGTCTAAGGTGGAACCATAGACAAGAAAGAAGGGTCGAACCCAAAGCAAGCAGACAGAGTAGGGAATTTATTTCATCACCACTGGAAAACATCGACCGGTATATGATAAATGGGTATAATTTATAATCTGCGTCCACATGTGTCATCCACCACGCACCGAGCAAATATTATTTTAAGTCTAGTTTGCCCTGATAATTTTAAAGATATCACACTCCACTTGATCCGGTGGGACAGAGTCCAATAATCCCTCAACTTACCGCCTGTTTTTTCATATCCTCTTCCTTCTTTTTCTCCAAGTCCTGGCTAACTCCCCTGTTCAGTAAGAGCTCAGCCAAGCTCTTCTCCGACAGACGAGAGAACACCTTCACTGGTTCCTTCTCCAGGTCATTGCAGGCGTCCTGGAAGTCTGCGTAACGTTTGCTCAAGACGGCGAACTCTTCAACTGCCAATCCTAAGTATTTGTCGTGCATTTTCGCTGAAATAAATTAATTGAAGATTGTGTGTTAGTTTATAATTATATACAGATGTTAAATAACTAGCTGTGCCCCGCGGCAACACCTGCCGTTTCTCTTGCTCGGCTCCTAAGGATTGTAGCGTGATGTTATTTGTCTAGATTTATAACCACCCTCAAAAATTGGGCTATCAATTTTCAAATCCGAGTGTTAGTTTCAGAGATTAGCGAGTTCAAACAAATTCTTCAGCTTTATTAAACAGGGTGATTGGTAATTGATTGCATTCCTTGAAATGGCTGATACTAGACCTTATTTGCAACAATTTTGACCATCGGGTCAAAATTGTGGTTTAAACTGGGATGTTTTCAAGAAATCGAACTTTGTTTTTTTTTTTGGAAATTTTCCACCTCTATACCATAAACAGCTGACGTCAGAAATCTACGCCGTTCAGGATGTTAAACAGATACTTTTCAGATAGCTCATGCATCAGGATGCATCAGCTTGAGGTTTTGGGTTCGATTCCCATGTTGGTTAAAGTATTACTGGGTTTTTGTATCAAATATATCAACAATCACAGTAACAGCCAGGTAAATATTACATAACTTACTTTAAACAGAGCATCTAAATAAATCGCTGATGGGTGCAAATCGGTTTTAAGTAGGTTTATAAATTGATAAAAAAAATTGTAGATAAAAATACTTACATTTTGTGTCGGAGACCTGTGAACTACAAGAATAATAAACTACAAATGAACGTTAACAGTGACTTTGGAATTTACTAGTTATACATACTTTTTTGTTTCCGTTAATATCGACAGGGATTACCAACATTATTGTGTATCACAAGTTGGTTATTAACACGCCTTTTTTTTGTTTGAACGCGCCGATCTCTGGAACTGCAATGTTGGATTAGAAAAAATATTTTTGAATATAATAGCCCAGTTCTTAAGGAAATTATACGCTATTGGACATCACGCTATGATCCTTAGGAGCCGACCGGCGACGGCTGAAACCGCGGGCAACAGCCAGAACTAATGTGAATAAAATGAATATGAACAAGTGTTATAAAATAAATACGATAGGTAAATCAATCTTCAAAATTACAAGATATCAAACGAGTGTAGTGCCTTGTTGGCCCATTGGTTGCATACGCTACTGTTGAGCATGAGGTCCTGAGTTCGATTCCCAGGTTGGGCAAAGTGAAGTAGGTTCACCACCCGGATTTTCTCTGTAGTAGCCCGGAGGCTAAATTTGAACTTTATAACTTTTAAAATTTTACCAAAATGTTCACTACCCCCGGAGTCAATTGGTGACTTTTAATGAATAACACATTGAAATAAATTATAACAGTTTACTTACCAATGAATTTGCATGTAAACAATTCAGTGATTACCTATACATTTTAATCGACTCCAATTTAAATTTATTTAGTGGAATAATTTAAAAATACGTAAATGTATTGTTGTTTTGCAAAAGCGTAGCATAATTAACCTTTAACGTTCCGACTGCTGACGCCACTAGGCTACTTCTTTGAGTGAGGCAACTACATTATGTGACTGTTCCTAAATTACCCTAGGCTGATATAATATTCGTTTTTCCTAAATCGTCTTAATATAAGTACTAAGGTCGGTTTCCCCGGCCATAGTCACACGTACGGCGATCAATTCATTGAACACACGGCGACACATTATTTCCAGTATAACCTGACCACGCTTTGTATAGATTTCTCGTATTATGAGAGATCAACACAAACTGGTTATGCATAGCTTGATTGGTTAGGAAACCAACATTACCCGCGTTTTTTTTTTTCTTGCAGTTTTTCGGTCAGTATCTGGTTTTATGTCGAACAAAATATGATTCCCGATCGTAACACGTATGTATTTAGACAATTATAATAATTAAAATCAACAATACCTACAAACCTCTTAGTTCATTTAATTCCATTGAATGACAATTTCATGAAAAAGTCATACAACACTACTTACGATTATAAAGGGTGGAAAAAGACACTAAACGAAGCCGAAAGGTACTTGTTCTCCCCGTCATTGCGATATTTTTTTTGCTCTGGACCATACGGAACCTTCTAGTTACGGAGATATCCCCAATTTTTCCGTCGTCGAAGTTACAAATTTTTCACAAGTTTTTTTTTAATGTTATAACTTTACTTTACTTAACCTAATGTAATATAATACTTGATGTAATATAATTTAATTTAATTTAATTTTGTTCAATTTTAATTTAATAAAATCTATAATCTATGCACCTATTTTAATTATATTTGTTAATTACTATTTTAATTTTATGTGTCTTGATTTTGTTTAATTGGTATGACTTTGTAAATTTATTTTTTAAATTTAATTTAATTTTTTTCCAAAATTACTTTCGATTTTTTTTTAAATTACTGTTATGACTTTGTTAATTATTTTATTTTTCTAATTTTAATTTTAGTACTAAATAATGTGTTTCGATTTTAATTTTTAAATGCTACTATAACTTTGTTGGCTTAGTTGTACATCTTATTATGCATGCGGTGGTCTCCTATAAGTGAAGGAGTACACCTACGTGATACTTTTGTCGTCGATTTTTTATTTTCATGTGTCTGTGTATATCCTTTGTTGGAGATCCTAAATAAATAAATAAATAAATAAACTTGAAATACCTCCACGGCTCCCGTACTATTCAATGTATCCATCAGCACATTGTTTTGAGTGCGTTACATTGAGTCCTACTACTGTAAAACGTGATTTTTCACCGCAAAATAAAAGCCATTTCCCTGCAATAATTTGTGCGTAGAGTTACTTAGTTTTATGTACAGAATGCTTGGTTGACGGCTTCGTGAAGGGTCCGTTTACACCATGTACCTATAGGCCGTGGGTATGACCCTAGACAGGCGTATTACTTTGTGTTATTTATTTCATTACCACTGCTTTCAAAACGGTGAAGAAAAACATCGCGAGGACATCGGCATGCCCTAGAACCAAAAATTCGAAGACATGTGACATCTACCAACCCGCGCGGGGCCCGGGTGGTGGATATCTATTTCTCATAGTGAGAGACTTGTTTTCCAGGTTCAGTTGGTGATTATAATGGGGGGTTAGTAAGATTTGCTTTCTACAACTAAAGTAGTCATTATAGAATAGGTGTGTACCTGCCTCGTTGGTAGTGGTCGCAAGCGCGACTGCTGAACATGAGGTCCTGGGTTCGATTCCCGGGTCGGGCAAACTGTTATTGGGTCTTTCCGTCAGGATTTTTTCAGTAGCAGCCAGGGAGTCTGGATTTGTGGTCGGTTGATGGCAATAGGCTCATCCCCTATTACATAGGACTTAAACATAAGTAGCGAAATATGGGTGTACTGTTAGGTGGACCTCTGCCTAACCCTTCGGGGATTGCAGGCGTGATGTTATGCTATGTAGTTGTAGTTATTATTCTTGGGAAATGTCTGGCAAGGGTCTTAACAAGTAACAAAAGGACATACCTTATTAATTGTTAACAAGACGAGGGTTGACATGTTTGTTTCGAAGCCCTTTTATGAGTGAGAACTCTATACTGGAACCCTCTATGGCCCTACAAATGCTATACCTAGGTGCTTAAATTGTTCAGTTAGGTCTCTGTATTTAGATGATGGACAATCTTAGGAGATTTTGATCTATTTATGCCAATTTTCACTAAAACAAGGTGACACCTAAAAGAAATGCATAGAAAAGGGCTTTGTTGGATTTTCAACTCTCAACTCGGCGCCGATAGTTGAAATTCCAACTCGAAAACAAGGATAGGAAAGCCAGTCCAATTTGACAACTTATTGGTCCAATTTAAAGGTATGTAGTTAATCTTTGTAATACAAGATGGCGCTTGTCTCACCTTTTCAAGCAAATTTATTATTGAGCTAATAATGAATTTGGTTTTATTTGAGACAGTATACTTTGATTTGTGCATACCAATAAGATTTAAATAATGTTTAGTACATTTTATTATTGAAACGAACTATATTTTGTAGGTAAAAAATAAAAAACGGGCTGGAAAATTAATTTTCGGTCACCTTTGCAAATTATATATATTATGAAATACTAACTAGGTAATATTAATTTTATTCTTAAAAAGTATGAATATTTTTCCTTGTCAATTAGTAATCCACTACTTATTCTACTTAATTCAAAATGTTCCAATAAGAAATAGTTCCCCTAACAAATCTTGCTCGTGGAACGGAACGAAAAGCCACCCCTCGAGGGGTAATGACTCACTCGTTCCACCCCCGACGGAAACACCCGACGTAACCCGACCATAGCCGAGCGGTGAGCGTACGGAGCCCGCACGGAAAACATTAAATCTGAACCCACATTATTATGTAATATTTTACAATTTTTTTAACAAATTAAAATTATTAAAGTCAAAGTGAAAATGTGCGGGAATATGTCAAGTGATTGTTTTTTCGGATACGCATCAATGTGCTGTGTCAAACTAAAGTGCTCTAGCCAAGACAGCCTATATTGATTTTCTAGTGACGTGCAGATGAAACGTTGTATGCGGAATACAGTGTTATTATTAGATTGTGTAGTGCTTTTAATAATTCAGTAAGTCTTTTTAACAAAATAGTGTTGCGAATTCGGATAAATACATCCTATTGGAACTTTGAAGCGATTCCTGTGCCTCAATGTTGGAAATGTGTGGAAATCTGCATTAATGTTTTTTCATAATTAATTATGCCGCACCAGTATTTTTTTTTTAAAGAATTAATGATTTAATATTAAAACCAACGTGATTTCGAAGAAAAACATCCTAAAAAAATACTTAAAAATAAAAAGACGCCATATTTACGTTCTAAAAATAGTTTCTACCGCTAAATAGACAATTTTAGAACAAAATCTAAAATAAACACCGTTTTCTAAAATCGTCGGTAAAAGTGTAGAATTTATCGATCGTTTTACAAGTAATGCCACCAACGAAAGCGAAATTAATTGCTATTTTCTTTCTATTACATACCAGCACGCTAGATCGATTTTCGGATAAACAAAAAATAATGACTATCGCTGACGTAACCATCTGATTAAAACAACTCTTTTAAAGTTTGTCAGTCTTCCAATTTTCGTGTCAGATAACCAGCCAGCGTAGAAAACGATCTGGTGACGGTAAAACCTGAATTTTCCAGTGTTTTCATGTTTAATGGTACGTTAATACCAGCCTATTGACAGGAAAAGGTAGAGGTAATCTCCCCATAATTTGTAATTGGCATAGAATCTACTCTATGGTAATTGTTAGATCGAATGATTACCTAATTAAGAAAATTAAGAACTCACCATTAGTTTCTTCCAATAAACCTTATTATTACTACTACAAGAAGTATAGGCAGATGCCAGTGAGGTATTCTATCGAGATTACTTTTAAAATTCTTAGATCTTTGACAGTCGTTACGGGTAGTCAGATGCCAAGTTTCAAATTACCCAGCATCTGGGTTGTGAAGGTCGGACGTTCAGTCGCTCCATGTAAATACTGGTATCAAGCTTTATCCGGTTAGACAGTAGCCGACCCCAACTCAGTTGGAAAAAGACTAAGTACATGACGATGATGACATAGTCTAGGCAAATCACTGGTGATTTATGTCAAGGCCACTTTTAAAACTCGAATCTGACATAAGCCGATGCGGATAAGTTAGAGTTCGCTCTTGACACCTCTTCACTGTGTTCGAATTTTGAAGTCTTCTTCTTCTTCTAGTGACATCAGAGTGATGTCGAAATGTTGTTGTCAGCGGTATGATAGTTGAGAAAGGAATATAATTATATTCTCGAACTAGCTGTTGACTGCGACCTTCGACCGCGTGAAGTTATTTTAAAAATATCACTTCCCTGTTTGATTCGAATTTTGTTAACAATTTCAAGAGTTTTTTGCAGGGAATGCCATTTTTTTTTAAAACACTATCTGCCAGTATAAGTCCCGTTGAAATCGGCCCAGCCGTTTCGAAGATTAGCCGGAAAAAACAGACAGACAAAAATTAAAAATAAAAGATTTGTCAAAAGTACAGTATACTTTCATATGCATTCAGTAAAAAGCTGTTATTATGACGTTACAAACAGACACTTCGATTTCATTTATTTGTACAGAAAAAGTGATGTAAAAAATCACCTACTTCTACCATAGTCATCGTGCCAACATTATTTTCTTCTCTTCTCATTACAAGAACATTTTGACTTCTATACAAGCTGTTAATAAAGTCACTAAATTGTCACCTCTCTTATAGACCTGTGTGGCTATAGGCAGATTATATAATTAAATTGTCACCACAATCGTGTGATTCCAAGCATTTAACGAATCCATCTGCTGTCTACGTACTTATTTCATCGGAGCAAGGTCGCTTCGATATTGACACTGCATTGAAAATTACCCTGTACCGTCAGTTATGCCAATGTAGGCTGTAGTTTCAAAACAAGGACATTTCCGGAGTAAAAAACTTTACTTAACTGGAAAAAAAAACGTGATTTTTCGCTGTCAGAGATAGGTCTCTAGGCTTCTAGGTCCCATTTAGCCCCAGGGATGTGCTTTAACAGGCGTTGCACAGAGGGGGCTCCGGAGAAGTCTTTTAAAAGGAAACGATGCCTTTTCTTATGTGCGAATGGTGACCACCGGGGTGGTTTTAGTGCGGTAAAAATCCTACACTCCCCGGTCTTATCCCCAAAAACCGGTCGCCTTTTGAAGGTTTCCCCCCAAAAACAAAAAAAAAGGTCCCATTTAGTAGAGTATGTTCCGTTTTATGCAGTTTTGTCGTCAGGTTTCTAGTTTGTGTATATTGTGGTTAGTTAGGCTCCAAGTTTGGCAAACATATGTCAGGACAGATAAAATACACGGATCAAATATTTTCTTAGCTTTGAGATTCATTTAGTGCTTGGCAATTACGAAAAGGAAAATTGTGGCCCAGTGATAACTGCCCCGACTTTCTCGTTGTTGGTGGGCTCTTACCCAAACAAGCTTTAACATACATCACGCCAGTAATCCCCGAAGGCTTAAGCAGAGGCGTACTTAATAGTACACCCACGTTTCGCCAGTTATGTTTAAGTCCCATTTAATACGGGGCCAGCCTTTTGCCATGAACCGGGCACAAATCCAGACTCCGTGGCTGCTACTAAGAAATTTGTGATAGAAATACTAAGGACATGGAAAGAGAAGGTGGATTCCGATTTCGTCTACCTACTATGATCACACGATAGCACTTCTGAAAGGAGACTCCGGTATTTCCCGTTGACACCTCCTGTGCAGCGTGTTTTTGGGGTCGATAGACCTCGCAAGTACGGTCGTAACGTAAGAGACAGCTAACTTTGAAATAAACAGCATAAATGTCTTTTAAATTAAGAACGCATTTCTTTCTGCCCACAAAGACTTGTGATTACAGCTATTTATAGATCCAGACAGCCTTTTGTTATGAAGGTTGTTGACCTGCCTATTTTTAGGAGCCACCTATACGGCAATTAGAGGTTCTAAAACAATCTTGTGACCTTCACCAGAGGGCCAAGTCTAAGTGACACTCTATGATCAAACATTAACGATGATGGAAAATAAAAAAAATGTATTGGAGTGACATAAGCTAACGAAAAGCTTATGTCGATTCTGCAAGATGTTGTAAAAATATGAAACGCTTTGAAAAGCGAATGCGACCTACAGGGTGTAAACGGACCCGTCACGAAGCCGTCAACCAAGCATTCTGTACATCAAACTAAGTCACTCTACGCAAAAATTATTGCTGAAAAACGACTTTTTTTTAGGTGGAAAATCACGTTTTACGGTAGGACTCAATGTAACGCACTCAATTCATTGTGCTGATGGATGCATTGAATAGTACAGAGGTCGTGAAGGTATTTAAAGTTATAAAAAGTTGGAAATTTGACCTTCAATATCTCCCGTAACTAGAAGGTTCCAGGTTTCCAGGTATGGTCCAGAATAAAAAAAATGATCACAATGATGGGAAGAATAAGAGCCTTTAGACTTCGTTAAAGGTCTCTTTACACCCTTTATTGTGTCAGCAATAGTCATGTGACAAACGACAATACTGGAGTCTTTCTTCAAAATACTAGAGCAGAGGTGGCCTAGTGGCCTAGTGGTAACTTCCCCGTCTTACGAGTCGTGGTCGTAGGTTCGAATTCAGCCGCATTACTTTGTGTTATTTATTTCGTCACCACTGCTCTCAAAACGGTGAAGGAAAACATAATGAGGAAACCGGCATGTCCTAGAACCAAAAATTCGAAGACAAGTGACATCTACCAACCCGCACTGGGCCCGCGTGGTGGATTATAGCCCATTCCCTCTCAGAGAAAAAAGAACTTGGTTCCAACCAAGTTCTTTTTTTAAAGTTCCTTTCTTAGTAGCCTGTATGTGTACATACAACAAATACTTTTTCTTTCTTTATTTCTGTTAGCATTATAAAACCGTCATTGTTACTTGTTACCACGCCAACAATATCGGTTCATGATCGAAAATTTTCATCTCGTCATTAAATTCGACAAAACCTAAAAATTTGCCTACTAGCTTATGGTAGAACCTTGAACTTTTACATTTTTACGTTGGCAACTGTGGGCCTAATCTGATTAAACACGCGCCTAGAATTGGGCCTTATTATAATTATACTATTTTACCTATTATTTACGACAATGCTAAGTAAATAAAAACTTTGTCGAGACTGAACACGCGTCTTTTGTTTTAGTTAGATTTCTATATAAGTATTGATGTTGAAAACCGAAACAAATACTTATTACAGGTATTATAAGATTCTTATTTTTTCATCCATAGAAAAGGGATAAAAAACGCAAAAAATACATTTTATTCACTTATTCAATGATAATACTCAAATGTTTACATTCAAGGTACCTACTCATTTATAAAAAAAAATAAAATTAAGTATTGTAAAAAAATTATCTACTTTAACATCACTTCAAGTGCACATATATTTCGAATTATTGTGTTATTAGTTGGACATAAGATCTTTCCTTGTAATGTGTATGTATTTTCTTGCAAATAAATATTTTTTAATTGATTTGATTTGAGAACGTCTCTCAACTAATTATAACCAATTGTACCTCGCAGAACGAGTACCTACACCATAATCTTAATTCTAACAGCATCATATTAAGATCTCCAGATTGCTTTTTAAGCGTAACTACAGCTTATTAATTCCCTAAACGGGCTCCTGGTTGGGTGGTCTAATAACAATATAATTAGCCAAATCGTGTGTAACGAAAAAATGGTTGCTCCATTTGAGCAAACTCGTGTGGCGTCGTGCGGTGTTTAGGACGAAAATACCCAAAATGAGGAAGTGGAACAAATATGATTAAAAGAGACCATATTTTAAATGGGACCACCGCGGAATAATCAAAATCGGTTCACAATTGGCGAAGATATCGCTGAACATACACACAAAAAAAAAAAATCTGTCGACTTGATAACCTCCTCTTTTTAGAAGTCGGTTAAAAAGAGACCATATTATCTAATCGCCATCTTTATTTTATCTACTTACATACCGCAACTTTATAAGTTAGTACCAACAGGTAGGTCCCACAAACTTTGCTTTGTTTTGTCTCGTTGGTCTAGTCATCGCAAGCGCGGTAGCTGAGCAAGAGATCTTATAGTTGATTCCCAGGTCGGGCAGAGTTTTTGTTTTGAGTTTTTCCATCAGGGATTTCTCGATAGCAGCCACCAAGTCTAGATTTGTGCCCGTTTGATGGTATCCAGTTATTGACATCAGCCTGGCACGAAACCAGATTCCAGAGCCGCCCATCGTAACTGGCGAAGAGTGTACCATTAGGTAGGTACACCTCTGCCTAACCCTTCGGAGTATACAGGCGTGATGTTATGTTTTTTAACTTCCAAGGAAAAACTAAAAAGAAACTCTTTTTTAAAACCACCATTTTAACATCCGAATAAATTCTCATTCCGCATAAAGAAATAGGTAGTCTAAGGCATTGTTCTAAGACTTTTTCACGCTGGCAACAATCCAGCGAGATGCGGACTACTTATTGCTAAAAGCCTTTCTTTTGACCCAATTCAGTTACCCAAACGGTGTAATAGGGCTACGTTAATTGCTTTCAAACTGGATAGCCGTCATTCAGGCTTATTGTTTACTTAATTAGCATCTTTCAGAGGGATTTTACTCGCAACGTTTGTTTATAAAAAAAACATTTTTCCTTAATTATATTTTGCAGAAATATGGCGGGTTAACTTGTTTGGTACACGGCTTTTAAAATTATGTATTCTGTAATCTTTTCTAAGTAGGTACTCGTTTTTACACAATGAGACGCCGTTTGAATTTCGAAGGTAACATACCTTCGAAATTCAAGCGATTCCTCGATGATTTATTTTAAAAACAAATGAGTTACCAAACTTACCTATACTGTCACTTACGGGATATCTTCCCGATACGTTCCCTTTCACGGAAGATATCCCGTAAGTGGCAGTAAGTTTAGTTTAAAAAAAATGAGTTCCCTTTCGAAATGCATGCGGTCACTTGAGGGAACTTTACAGAATAGCTAATCCGTGATGACAGGTAGACTTGTATAGTTCTCTGACTTTGCATCACTATCAAAATTACAGTGATCTTTATTCTCATTCACATAAGGTTGCTGTTCAATTGCTGCTGGCACAATTAAAATAAATTAAAAAATACTCTTGAACTAGATACGTAATTCACGCCTCCATACTGTATTGTTCGAATTCCGAAGAGAACACTCAAAAAGGTTTGAGCTCACAATGCGATCTTTTTTCAATAATTTATTTTATAACAATAGGGGAAGCTCGTGGTTACCGTTTCTATATGATGCAATAATAATCCAACCCCATTTGTTTGTTTTTCGCCCAACCCTGAGTTAATATTGACCCGACTACCGCATCAAATTGGTTATATTTGGGAGTAAGTGTACCTTTATTACGGGCATTCTAGTAAAGTAATTGCTTTTGCATTCATTTCTGCTTGATTAATTGTCATCAACGATAATGGTCGAGCATTTAGGTGAGTCTTACTTGACACTGCGCATCCACGCGGTTGAATGTATTGGCGGTTCACCGCACGGAGAGGCGGTTAGCGCCGCTCGTCCGCGCGGTCGGGCGGTGTACGTGTGATAGGTATCAATAGATTTCTTACAAGCCAATGTGACGGGAGGGATATCTGCTTCACGTCCCGATAGCGCAAATGAGCGGTGTCGTATGAGAATCGCCTTAAGCTCAAGCGTTATCAAATTTACGAGTGGTACGTTGTGGTTAGAAACCTGTGCAGACAAGCACTATACCCTCCTCCGCTATTCTTTTCTGATTAATTTCGTTGCGATCTAAGACAGTTAAATTGTTTCTCTGGGACTTCGTCGAGCTTCATTATCTCGGCGCTTTTCTGGTGGTCACCACTGTTGATTCTGGCTTTCAGGAGTTACAGTAGTTTGGGAATAGTGTGGCGGGCTAGTCGATAAAGCACTTTACTTCGTGCAATTCACCACTGCACAAAAAACGACGAAAAATGGAAAACATCATGCATGATGAAACTTCGTAAAATCCAAAATAATTGTGTGAATTTTTGATGTCACTAACTGGCCTCACGTAGTGGACTGCCGCTATAGCCCACCTCCTCGCACAGCGACGAGTCCTGAATTCCTGTTGAAGTCGACAGAAGGGTTATAGGAATCTATGGACCTTGCTTAAACTATAACGATCGATACTACTCCGGCAGGATTCGGCCATTTGTCACGTGGGTCTTGGCTAACAGTAGGTTAAGCTATGCCATTTTTACACTCGGACGGAATACAACTGGTCGTAAATCGAAGTTAAAAGTTATATCCCAGAAAGATTCTTGAATTAGCTGAAGGATTATGAGCTCTACCTCTTAGCGTGCAAGCTGAATGCCCCGTCAAGGATAGAAAAATATTGCTTGCGTCGATTTTGTTTGAACTTGACACCGTTTCACACCATGCCCGGGCTTGTTTAGCCCTACCGTGCATGCTAGGGCATTCTCAGTATCCGAGTGCATTAAAAAATTCCTACACGAACTCTAAGCCTAAAGCCCCGACTGACCCGGAACAGTGATAATACAGCTACATACTACAGTTTTAAACATTTATTTAATAATAAAAGTTGCATTTCATACGTTCCAAGTTCCCTGAGCGACGTGTAATGAAATTCACTTCGTAACTCATTCAAAATAACTCAAATACTAGTTTGAGTCGAGCTTATTCAATTTGAGCTGGTGTAACTTTTATGTGCAGAACATTATTAACATAATTATGCTGATTTCTTCTTTTTTAAATACTTGAATATACCATAACCTACTCTATATCTAAGATTTAAGACCCCGTAGGTAACGAACATATTGAGGCACAGGAATCTTAACAACAAAAATCATTCAATAATATCTTACACAAATATTAAAAAAACAACGTTAACTTTACAGAATTAATAACAACACTAGTGAATGTGAAAACAAACAATAAATGTAAAATAAAATACAATATACTGCCGGTATGAACGTCAAACGGAACAAAACGTCGATTTAAAAAATAAAATGACTATTAATTTAGTACAACGCCATCTATCGGCGAAAAGACTGAACAATGTTGGTGAAATGTGAAATTTTTTATGTTCGTTATTGGACCTTGTGGAGTGAAGCGTGAAGATGGAGGGCGGAGGTTCTACAGGGACCTCAGAGGTCTACCAGTATGTGGGACCTTTCAGGCTGGAGAAGACCTTGGGAAAGGGACAAACAGGTAATACTTATTTTACATTATTTTAGGATAAAATAATTGAACACCATCTTAAGTGTCTTCTCAATCATTTTTGGAGAGTTGGTGCAAAATTCTGCATGCAATAATGGGTAGGTTATTTTGCTTAGTAAAGTTACCGATTCTTACATATAATTGAATATGAATATTGCTTTATTAGTTTAATGGTCATATTCCTATGACTGAATTTTAATAAAGATGTCGTGTCACGAACAGTAATGTTGACATTAATTACAATGAAACACCGGTCTGTGAATTTTGCCCCGACGAACTCCATGAAGGTACAACCTGTATACCTTCATGGAGTTACCATGGTGTTTCCTGGTCTTTGTTAGTCCGATACCATGGCTTGATGTCCTCTGGATCTTTTACCTTCTGCTTAAATAAGGTTAGGAACTCCCCCTTTGGTCTCGTAATCACAACTTCAATTGACAATGGAGTCCTATGTACGACTCAGAAGGAATTCAGTAGCCGTCCTTGAAAATTGGCGACATTATATCAACGCGTAACGAAAGCATGTTGATCTGTTGATTCTGTGGCTGATCTGTCTCCGGTCACTATGCTGAAAGAGAGAGTGTACCGTACCGTTCTGGCACACACTTAAGCGCAGGCCGCACCACCGAGGTTTGCCCGGCTCGCTCGCTCGCTAGCTGGCGGTGTGAGTCTTTACTAAGATTGGCCGCATTACCAAAAACGGTCAGGTTACTATAACTATGTATTATTTAGAAAGAATGGATTCTTCGGTAAAGGCAAATTATGATGAGGAGGTCTTGGGCTCGATTCCCATGTTGAGCAAAGCGCTATTAGGTTTTTCCATGAGAAATTTCTCAGTAGCAGCTACGGATTTGTGCCCGGTTGATGGCAATAGCCTCGTCTTAACATATCTGGCGAAATGTGGGTGTAACTACTATTAGGACACCTCTGGCTACTCTTCGGGGATTAAAGGCACCATGTTATTAAAATGAAAGACGAATGAAGGCCACTTCTATTCATTTATTAACTTGGCGTGACCGCTCTGTATCTCTGAACGCGTTTCTTATTCTCCGATTCTTCCACCAAAGCTTGCAACAAGGAGCTGGTCAAGAAAGCATCTGAAACAGAAATTATATCACCTTATATTGCCTGCTTACAGTTTTAGTATAGTTTGGCATCATGGCATTGATAGTCAGCATCCAATTGGAAATTATATGCAAAATGTAAATGATAACGTGACGGTTGACACGGGAGAATGGAAGAATTTGTGTGCAACTAAACTAACTACAACTAAAAAACCCGACTATTGAGTAAAATGTAGCCTATGTTACCCGGGCCATAATAACGAATCGATTGACACCTTGTTCATCAAAATCGGATGAATAGTTTAGGCGCTACGGAGGAACATACATACATGGACTGCTGAAATTGTAACCCTTTCTGGGACAAGGGCAAGTAGATGATGGTGATGATATACTTCACATAATAAAAGCACAAGCTGTCGTGTGGTGTCTCGAACCATGAAAATGAATAATTTTTGTTCTATGGGATCCGGAAATTCGCAAGGAAAGGTGGAGTTTCTATAGGAACTGACACGATCAGCTGATCAACATGTATGGTAAAACAAGTTGTGAATTTCTAAACGTCATACAACAAAAGTTGTTCAGTTGCATATATCATGGTCTGAGGGATGAGGACCCGCACTAGAGGTTGTGCGTATCAACATCAAAATATTTTATTTCGCATAGGCCTGGATGGGCACTTATAAAACGTCGGCAAAAAGGTGCACGGTTCGGGTTGGCCGTTTCCTATGGAGAAGAACCGGCAAGAAACTTCATGGTTACTCTTTTCAAATCATTTGGTATCACATTTATCATGGATACAGCATTTGTACTTAAGTATGGGGGAACAGAGTAGGCCCGACAATAAGTCGTTGCTTACTACAAAAAACATGTAGAACAAGATAAAAAGTAAACAAAAGTTAACAAGCAGCTGTGAATCTACAAAGCCTACAATATTCCCACATTCACAAATAATCGATAAAAATAATCTATACAAAGGTAAGAAAATATTGTAAAACACTAAATTAAAGTATATTATTTTAAGTGCACCTTGCAAATAATTTCCAATTGGATGGTGACCCCACTTGGTGGTTTAGCTCAAGACTTCCTTATACATATAACGCAGCTCAGTTCTCAAGATTTATCAAAATCTATCTTCTCATCATCTGCCTAGCCTTTTCTCAACTACATTAGGTTCGGCTTCCAGTCTAACCGGATGCAGCGGAATACCCGTATTAAATTTACATGGAGCGACTGCCTATCTGACTTCCACAACCCAGTTACTACTGGGTAATACGATACCCTTGGTAAGACTGGTTGTCAGAGTTTCGGGCCACTGACTACCTGTAACGACTGTCAAAAGTCTACAAATGACAGCCGGGACGACCGGCTTAACGTGCTTTTCGAAGCACGGAGACAACTCGGTATGTAATTTGTGGTCACTCATCCACGGCATTTTATCGGTAGAAAGTTCTATCGGGCGCATTTTTTAAACTTCACCTTTTCCCAAGCAACGCAAATTCCTGAAAATATTTCGTGGCGTTTATCAGTCCTCGTTATTTAAAGCTTAAATATGAATTCTATTTTGTTATTAACTGCACCAGTTATTAAAGCTGATTGGCTCTCTTTGCTTATGAAACGGGCAGCTTTCCAAGCGCCAACCGCTGGTTGTGTAATAAATAACTTTCAACATAGCTTGAAATAGCTTGAAATTCAACCACTGGTAGACGCATTTATTAAGTTTTAATGAAAGCAGATGGGGTTTATTTCTATATTCTATATGCTCCACGTATGGCAAAATATAAGTTACAGACGAAACATACATAATGGGTGTAAAAATAGCCTTAACGAAGCCGAAAGGTACTCATTCTCCCCGTCATTGCAATCATTGTTTTTGTTCTAGACCAGGCCCGTCCAACATACGGCCTCCGGGCCACCTCCTGTCTAACTTTATCCCAATTAATTGATTTGGGGTCGGCGCAATATGTCTCCTCGTTCAATACTTCTCTATTTGTAATATTTTCCTACTCCTGAGTCACACCCTTTCCAGCCATATCATCTTTAATTAACACAATAGATGCTCATACTCATACAGAAAAAAATACGATAATATATTTTTGAGTAACGCTTGAAAAAACAATGCATTAATCGCCACTCTAAGCAAACCAATTTGTAGATTTGTTAAAAAAACACAAGCGATCATCCATTACCATTCGAATTTCGAATTCCGTTTTCGTGAACAAACGTAAAAATCCGTGAACAAACATTCCATTTTCGAATCGTTTGAATTTCCAATAGTGCTTCGATGTGACCCGAATATTCAAAATGGCGGAAGCGTTGACAGCTGACAAGACCTCAGGAAATAGAGGTTGGGAACAGTTTTCAGCCTTTTGAAATCGTTTTCTGTTGAGAACATGGCTTTTCATTGTATTGTTACGGTACTGAATGTTAGAAGTTGCTTTGTAACTTTTGAAAGTTGCAATTCTAATCTACACTCGTTGAAGTAAAGAAACATCTATAGGTACTACAAGTATTATAAATGCGAAAGTTTGGATGGATGTTTGTTGCTCAATAACGTCAGAACGATTGAACGGATCTGGGTGTGGCACAGAAATAGATTATAGTTTGAAATAGAACGTAGAAGACTTTTTTTCCATCTACATCAAAATTTTCACGCGAACAAAGTCGCGAGCAACAGCCAGTAACTTCATAAGCCAAGAAACAAATAAATTCGATTTATAAACGCACTGTTCCATTATTTTAAGACATTGACACTACAAAATTAATCGCAATACGCAGGTCAAGTAATGCAATTGGCTATTGATAATAATTCATCATCATCATCATCATTTCAGCCAAAAGACGTCCATTGCTGGACATAGACCTCCCCCAAGTATCGCCACATTGACCGGTCCCGTGCGACTCGCATCCACGGGATCCCTGCAATCTTCACCAGGTCATCGGTCCGTCATCGGTCCGAAGGCCTCTCACTAGGTAGTGGGAGGCCTTCCAACGCAACGTCTTCCAGTTCGCGGTCGCCACTCCAGAACTTTACGGCCCCATCGGCCATCCGTTCTGCGAGCAATGTGCCCTGCCCACTGTCACTTAAGTTTGGCTATTCTTCGGGCTACGTCGGTAACCTTGGTTCTCTTGCGGATGTCCTCATTTCTGATTTGATCACGCAAAGAAACTCCGAGCTTAGCCCTCTCCATTGCCATTTGGGTGACTTTAAGCCTTCTGATGAGGGCCATTGTGAGCGACCACGTTTCAGTCCCTTATGTAATCACTGGCAAGACACACTGGTCATAGACTTTCGTCTTGAAACACTGCGGTAAGTTTGATGAGGAGATACCACGCAACTTCCCGAACGCTGCCCAGCCGAGTCGGATTCGACGATTGACCTCTCTCTCGAAGTTAGACCTACCTAACTGGACTGTTTGTCTCAGGTAGACATCATCATCATCATCATCATCATTTCAGCCGAAAGACGTCCACTGCTGGACATAGGCCTCCCCCAAGTGTCGCCACATTGACCGGTCCCGTGCATCTTGCATCCATCGGATCCCTACAACCTTTACCAGGTCATCGGTCCACCTAGTGGGAGGCCTTTCAACGCAACGTCTTCCAGTTTGCGGTCGCCACTCCAGAACTTTCCGGCCCCAGCGGCCATCCTTTCTGCGAGCAATGTGTCCTGCTCACTGCCACTTAAGTTTGGCTATTCTTCGGGCTACGTCGGTAACCTTGGTTCTCTTACGGATGTCCTAATTTCTGATTTGATCATCTGCGGTAAGTTGGACGAGAAGATACCACGCAACTTCCCGAACGCTGCCCAGCCGAGTCGGATTCGACGATTAACCTCTTTCTCGAAGTTAGACCTACCTAACTGGATCGTTTGTCCCAGGTAGACATTATCGTCAACAACTTCGAGTGTAGAGTCTCCGATCTTGATAGAAGTGGGTGTTACATGGGCATTCAACATGACTTTGGGTTTGTCCATGTTCATTTTAAGACCCACTATTTCGGAAGCTCTACTGAGGTCATCGAGCATTGTACTGAGGTCCTCCATGGTCTCAGCCATGACCACTATATCGTCGGCAAACCGAAGGTGAGAGATGTACTCGCCATTGATGTTGATGCCTAGCCCTCTCCAGTCCAGAACCTTGAAGACATCCTCCAGTGCAGCGGTGAACAGTTTCGGAGATATGACGTCTCCCTGTCTCACACCTCACTGCAGGATAGGTTCCGAGGTCTGGTTCTGAAGTCGGACTGACATGGTGGCCTTTTTGTACAAACACTTCAACACCTCGATGTACCTATAGTCGATGTGGCACCGTTGGAGAGACTGCAGTACAGCCCAAGTCTCGATCGAATCGAAGGCTTTCTCGTATTCCACAAACGCTAGACAGAGAGTCCGGTTATACTCTGATAATAATTAATTCAACCCAATCACAGCAGCAGTTAACGCTGTCAATTGATGTTTGCTATTTTTAGAGTTGATTGTTTGCCTTTGAAATTTGCCTAGAGGTACACTTCAACCAAATTATCTGTTCAGGCGGGAAAACACAGATCTAAAATAAATGTACCAAGTTTGACATATTTTTGGCATTTTTGCGGTCATACTGTAGTTTTTTTATTTGTACGGCTGCATGGTTCTTTGATTGCGTAGCTATTCGGAACTAAAGCCGCCATCTTGTTTTTTCAATACAATTTCCACAGTCAATTTCACAAATGTTTCCCAACAGTGCCCTCATTTATACTAATGTCATTCAAGTGCCAAAATATCGTTGTAGCAATGTACTCACTCATATTAATAGAATTGCCGGAATTATGCTTTTCAAGAATGGGAGTGAGAGAGACACTGGGTGGCACCGCTTGTATGGCGGCTTGCTGATGCATGACGGTCGACGAACTGGTCATCATGTCTAGGACCATCAGAAGTAGGATCCTGAAAAGAGAATTACATCATCAGCGGGTGCATTTATAATTTAACATTTTCTTGACAATTTCATGGGGTCAATTTTTTTTGCAAGGAACGTAAGTTATTTTTCTAAAATGAAAGTAGCCGAAGTTATAACATCAGCTATCTTCCAAATCCCTCAAAATTGGACCAGCCGTTTCGGAGATTAGCCGGAACAGACAGACAGACAAAAACAATGTTTTTTTTGTTAAATAAGTACCATAAATATTTTCATTTGCATTCAGTGAAAAGCTGTTATTTTGAAATTACAAACAGACACTTCAATTTTATTTATTTTAAATATATTTGACGTTTTCGGAAGCTTATCCAATAACTTTGACTATTATAGTCCATCTTCGTTACCTATCCCTTTTACAATGTCAACTTGACCAGCCCCACTGACCTTGGTCAAACTAATAGTTTTTTAAGAAATTGGATTTGGCTGGTTACAAATCTATTCTATACAAAGAAATAAAATTGAAGTGTCTATTTGTAATTTCAAAATAACAGATTTTTACTGAATGCGTATGAAACTATATCATCATCCTCTGCCCTTATCCCAATTTATTTTGAGCGGAGCATGTCGTCTTCTTCCTTACTTCTCTATTACTTGTCATATCATCAGACACCTCCTTTCTTGCCATATCATAGCGTATGAAAGTATATACGGTACTTAAAACAAAAAAATGTTTTTAATTGTTTTTGGCTATCTGTCTGTTTGTTCCGGCTAATCTCCGAAACAGCTGGACCGATTTTGACGGGTCTCTTACCGGCTGATATTATAAGGACGCTACTACTAAGTTGGCTATACCTTGGTAAGACTGGGGTTACTGACTGCCTGTAACGACTGTCAAAGATCTACAAATGACAGCCGGAACCAAAGGCTTGACGTGCTTTCCGAGGCACGGAGGAAACTCCACGAACCAACCTTGGCAAGCGCGCCTCAAAGAGATGTCAGCTACCATGTAGGGCAAGGGCCGATGCCTGCCAGGGCTGCGGGACTGTTCGAAAGAGATACCATGGCCCTGGAATACAAAGGGCAAACGAGGAACATGGACGGGTGTTAGTCAGTAGAAGTCTGACACTCCCTTCCGCTTCGCGCAGATCGAGGGGGGGAACCTTTTGAACCATCCGAACCAAAAATTCTTCCACTAATCGGCAGCTACATTATCCACAAGTATCCTAGGCTATATTTAAAAATTTTCACATGGACTAATTTCCGGCCAAAACGCGAGCGAAGAGGCAGAAATAGCTAGTAGCAAAAAAAGTAAATTTTTCCACTCACCCGTTTGCAAATGACATTATTGTTGATTTTCTGCACTTGTTACACTTTCAGAGGGTACCGTGTGAATGGTGTTTTTCTACAAATGTGTCTTCGAGTTTTGTTTCTAGAAATTATGTTTATAGAGCTGATAATAAACGTATTGAGCAGAAATAATAGGATGAATATCATTGGAACAGTCGTGACTCAAAGCTTTTCCAATTGCACGCCATTCAGCTCGATTCCCGGCAACTGTTATCTAGCTGCCACCAGCCACCTTGCGGATCTCCGCAGGATAAGAAGGTTCAGGCTCCAGCTGTCCTTAAGGCGTCCCACTTTACCGATTCACAAGAACATGTCTACCCAAACGGTCATCGGTCATCGGACGTACATTGCCACTACAGCTTATCTGGACTGTACATATGTATGGTGAACAAAATAAAACTACCTTCAATCAAGCAATCAAGTGTCAATGTACGTCCTGTGCATTCTGGTCAGTCAGGCCCACTGCAAATCTAGCTTACTAGCAACCAGTTTTACCGTGGAGACGTCATTCGACACAAGAGTAAGGCTACGATGATTTGCAACAGAAATTCTTTATTTTCTTTGCGTGAGAAATTCAGGTGGTCTTCCATGACGTCATAAAGCAGTATTATTTTAATCTTATTCCGAGTGTGTGGAAAGGAGGCACTAGACATCCTGTATAGCTTTGTCTCTTTCCCATACTGGAATGACATTAAAAAATACTTACTGCTCATGGTAACCCCACAAATCTTAGTTACCCACTTTGTTCACCAAACTAGCGACCGGCCCCGGCTTCGCACGTGTGCAATATAGATATAACCTTCCTCTTGAATCACTTTATCTATTGCTGAAAACTGTATTAAAATCCGTTGCCAGTTCTGTCACGGCACTCGTGTAGATCGCACGCACGCGACTATCGATTACGGTGTAGAATTAACAAATTCATTATATTGACGCGCTCATCAGTCATGCAGGATTATACCTAATAATGGCTACAGATGATCGTGGACAAGAAAAAACTAACTTTGATCAGATTGATACGGAAGTGAGGCAGTTAGGTGGATGGATGGCACAAATAGAAGATGAAGAAAATAAAAGTGATTTGTTGGATAATATTAATGACTCAAACTGCTATGAAGTACAAATTATGGAGGAAGAAGTACTAGTAGATAAACCGATAAAACGAGGAAGAGAAGAGGATGAACAAGGCTGGACTAAAGTTGAGGGTAATAGAGGAAAAAAACTGAAACAAATCAAGAAAGAGGTTTTTATTTGGAGCAAAGAGAAATTACCGAAACAGTTTGCTATCGCAAAATTGTTTAACAGTATGGGTTTGACTGATATAAACAATATTAAATATATTAACCCATATAAGTTAAAAATTGAGGTTTCGACTGAGGAATGTGCGGGCAAGATATTGGACTGTCAGGAATTCCAAACCAAGGAGTGGAAAGTTTATAGTGCAATGGACGTAAACATTTCCTACGGTATTATACGGGATGTAGACCTCGAGCTGTCTGACGAGGAGGCATTACAAGCGATCAAGTGTCCTAATGATATTCAAATCGTAACATTAAAAAGACTTCAAAGGCGAGATGGAGAAGGCCAGTGGGTGCCTAGTGAGGTAGCCAAGGTGGGCTTCAGGGGTTCACACCTGCCAGCATTTATATATATAGACTGCCTACGTGCCAAAGTTGAACCTTATGTTTTCCCGGTAACACAGTGTTCAAACTGTTGGAAGTTTGGTCACATAAAAGCAAGATGCACGTCCAAAAAAACTATATGTCCTAAGTGCACAGAAGAACACTATAACTGTGAAGTTACGATTTTTAAATGTGTGAACTGTCGGGGTGACCACATGGCGCTGAATAGAAGTTGTCCAATATATGTTCGAGAGAAGCGCGTAAGGGAGCTTATGTCAGAATACAACTGTACATATCACGTAGCCTGTAATATGTATGTTAGACCCAAGTCACCGATTAGTTTACAAACAGTGAGAGATAACGTTAAGTGGAAGACGGACACCACCAACAGCTTTAGTGGATTATTAGAAGAAACGGGAAATAATCATAAATATACGAGTCAATTCCCACCTTTGTTTACGCAGAAACGACCGAAATCACCGCAAGCAAGTAATAAAAATAAGCAATTACATTCGCAAAGCATCGGTAAAACGGATTGGTGGGGACAGCGGGAGTCACCGGACTGCATTCCAAAGCAACCAGCTGCTACTGATAACGATCTCGGTGACAACGTAAACAATAACCAGCAGGTACATCTTGACGAGTTAATTACACGTTTGAAAAATATTATATTTATGCGAGATTTGACTTTTAAAGAAAAGTTTAATAATGTTATTAAGTGTTGTATTGAATGGTTAATAATAGTTGTGGTAGATCGTATATCTGAGTGGCCTATTTTAAATAAGTGTTTAGAGTTTATTTTCGGACTTAGTACATAATAGATCCTAAAAATAAAATTGTTAAGTTAAAGTTGTTGCAGTGGAACGCACAAAGTTTAAGACCTAAAATTAAAGCCTTTGAGAATGTTTTATTGATAGACAAAATTCACATTTGCATCATATCAGAGACCTGGCTTGAACCAGACAGTCATCTGAAAATTGGTAATTATTGTATTTTTAGACAAGACCGGGACGATTCATACGGCGGGATTGCAATTGTAGTTCATAATTCCATCAAGGCACAGATCACCAATTTTAGCTTACGTAATCGAAACATTCAAGTTCTCCACATTAAAATATTTAACTGTAACTTCTTAGAAAATATTGTTGCGGTATACTGTCCTCCTAATATTCACACTACAGATGAAGATTGGAAAATGCTATTTTCTAAATGGTCAAATAAAACTTTTATAGGGGGAGATTTCAACGGGCATCATACAAATTGGTCATACAAAAGCGATCGCAGGGGTTTACAAATTCACGATGCAGCTGATGATTGGCATTATGTTTCACTTAATACTGGAGACCCCACCAGACTTAAGTTAGTATTAAATCAGCTTCAAGAAAGTTCGCCTGACGTCACGTTTGCGTCATCAGATATAGCACTTCGGTTCAAGTGGAATGTTGTACATGAAAATTTAGGTAGTGATCACTTAATGGTTCTTATAACCACAGAAATAACATGTAATAACTTTATGAAATCGAAACGTAATTTTAAAAAGGCAGATTGGCAGAAATATAAGGAAATAATAACAAGTAAAATAAGTAAAATTGGTTTAACAGGTAACACGCAACAAATTTATGATGATCTTATAGATTTGATTAATTTTGCGTCACAAGCATCAATTCCAGACATTAAGATATGTGAAGATCCTACCAGTAAGTTTATTCCTAGATCATATTGGTCCCCCGCCTTGTCTAGAGCAGTTGCGGAGCGTAGATTGGCATTAACACAAATGAGGAAGAACCCTATCCCCACAAATTTTATCATTCTTAAACAGAAGGTAGCTACAGCACAGAGACTAATGCGTAAAGCTAGTGCAGAATCCTTTCATCAATTCTGTGACAGTATGAGTGAGCTGGTATCTAGTAGCGAGTTGTGGAACAAAATGCGATGGCTCAAAGGATATCGTACTGGTAGAACTTGTTTGGATGCAGAGAGGGCTGGTGAGTTCTTACGACAATTGACGCCAGATTACGTTCTACCACTAGGTCCTGTTTTTAGTTCAATTAATTTACAGCTGGAGGCACCGATTTCTGAGCAAGAGCTCTTTAATGTACTGAAGATGAAGGATACCGCTCCAGGGGAGGACGATATCTCTTATTCGATGATTTATAATTTCCCCAGCAAACAACTGATAGTTGATTTATTTAACAAATGTTTGTCTGCCGGTGAGGTCCCAAGACAGTGGAGGAATGTTAAAGTAGTGCCTGTGCCGAAACCTGGGCGTGATCCAAGCAACATAACATCCTTGAGACCTATATCACTCATATCTTGTCTTTGCAAAACCTTGCACAATATTATAACGCGACGTCTTGAATGGTTTTTTGAAAATAATAGTCTTTTTTCTAAGAACACTGTGGGATTTAGGAGATCACAGTCATGTCTCGACAATCTTGTACGATTAGTTTCACAAATTCAAATAGGTTTCACCAATAATCAAAAGACGTTAGGATGTTTCGTTGACATAGACAACGCATATAATAATGTAAATATATTGAAAGTAGTATCTAAACTTGACGATATGGGGGTGGGGGCTTCTATATGTAAATATATATGGGAATACTTAAGAGAGAGACATTTAGCTGTGGCACAGGTAGGGAGTAATGGTTCGATTACAAGATGGACATGCAAGGGTTTGGCCCAAGGAGACCCTATGTCTCCAATATTATTTAACGTAGTTACTAGTGATATTTGTAAAGATATTATGAATGTGTATGTATCCCAATACGCCGATGATTTCGTCCTCTATATTTCTGGGCAAGACATTAGATTTATGACCACAACTCTTCAGGAAGCTATAGATAATTTGACGAATTTGCTGGGAGTATTGGGTCTAGAACTATCTCCCACGAAAAGTAAAATATGTTTATTTTCTAGAGGAAAGACATTACTGCAGGCAAACGTCAATATTAACAATGTCAGTTTGGAAACCGTTCCGGTTGTTAAATATTTAGGACTGTGGCTAGATTCATCATTGAGATGGCGCAAACAGATCAATGAAACCTATGAAAGAAGTATGAGATTTTTAAATATTATTAAGGTACTGGCAGGTTCGTCATGGGGAATTCATCCATTGCATTTAAGACGACTATATATTGCAATAATTCGCAGTCGGTTAGATTATGCAAGTTTTTTAATCGATAATAGCGCTAAGACCAATATTTCGAAATTAGACAAAATTCAAAACCAAGCCATGAGAGTAGTTGGCGGTTTTTTAAAAAGTTGCCCAATCCACGCGATGGAATCGGAGTTATGTCTGCCACCATTGTTTATTCGACGGAAATATTTAGCTGCAAAATTTTTCTTAAAAGCTAAGTCTGTTGTTGACGGTGATACCATTTCAATGATATCAAAATTAACATCGATATGCGAGCAGGAATCATATTGGCGCAATAAGAAAAAACCGTTGCTAACTATCGTATATAGTGAGTTGTCCAATCAAACTTTACATCGCTCTAAAGTTCTAGAGATGTTCTCGCTGTCGACATGGATGGCGAATATTGATATAAAAGCACACATTAGCTTAAATATTAATGATATAACAGGACCTAAAAGATCTCATACTTCCGTAGCACTTTTGAAGAAATCTGCAGAAACTATCACACGAGACTATGACGGATTCTATCGAATTTACAGTGATGGGTCCAAGGACGATAATGGTACAGGAGCAGCCTTTTTTGATCCTCAATCTAATACAGGAGCAAGTTTCACATTGAACTACAAAGTATCCATAATGGCAGCGGAATTGTATGCTATTTTGGAAGGTTTATCGTACTTGATGTCATGCAATTATTCTAAATTATTAATACTTTGTGATTCAAAAAGTGCTTTGCAGCATATAGCTCGGTGCACCTCGGGCATACGAGGTCTACCCGTAGCTTATTCCGTATTAGAATTATATTTAAGATTGAAGGAAAGTGGCAAAACCGTAAAATTCCAATGGATTCCATCACACGTTGGTTTGATGGGAAACGAGCAAGTGGATAAGTTGGCAAAAATAGGAACCTATGAAGGAATATCTGTCAGTCATCTACCCTTCTTCACAGATATATTAAGAGATGTCAAAGAAACTTGTAATAACATGTGGAAGACTTACTTTGACAAACGATCTGAAGAGAAGGGTATATGGTACAGGACAATTCAATCTGAACCACCAAGAATTCCTTGGTTCTCTGAAGTACAGATGAATAGACGATTGTTAGTAACAAGTTTGCGTCTGCGATCCGGGCACCTTCCATTGAATGCGTTCGGGCATCTTATGAAGGTTGTTGACACCCCCAATTGTCTGATTTGCAACAAGAGGGAAGACACCTACCACGCTTTGGTGGAGTGTGCTCGGGTTGGAGAAGAACGGAGAGCTTTGGAATCAGAAGCAGGACTTAGCTTAAGGGAGGTTGGAATTTGTAATTCGATTTTGTCTAAACCTACGTCCAAATTAGCTATTAAGTTATATCAATTGATTGTTAAATTAATTAAGTTAAGATCCTAGTTATTTTATAGATTCTAAGTATTTTGTAAAACTATGAGGCTGACATAATCGCTGCGCGATTAACGCCTTTTCTAAAAAATAAAGATATAAAAAAAAAAAAAAAAAAATCCGTTGCGTAGTTTAAAAGATCTAAGCGTACAAACAGCGGGAGTGATTTTGTTTTATACTATGTAAAGACGATACTCAGTGACTATTGATGTTATCAATGCCGTTTCATTATCTGTGCAAGCTAGTCTTTCATCATGAATCAGGATAATTTTATTACAGACGTTTCAATCAGATGAAACAAGAAATTTCTGAAACAGCGTAAAAAAAAGTGTCAGGGAATGGTATTAACCTCTCTATGTGAGTAGCAAATACCGAAACAGGAAATATTGATACTAAACGCGTAGTTTGCACTAAGTATAAATGTAAATTGTAATTATTTTTAATAGACCGTGAGAAAGATACTATAAATGATTATAATTATGTACCTTCATAGTGCACAATATGACGCATTAGATCAGAAAGTGTTCGAAGTTTGAAAACACGGACACATAATTATTTTTCCTTCCCTCACTATTACCAGTACGTCCCGTTTGGTAACTTTCCCGTTTCGCCAACTAAACAAAATACCATCACAAAAGTCCCGTTTCGAAACTATTTTGATCTTCATACATTGATCTTACTGTAGTGTTGAAGACGGCGGGACCAACATCTTCTTCACGAGTCTGTTCTCCTAGTACTTTCTGTTCAAATACCAAATTGAGTTCTTTCGTAACAAGTCTTGGTGTGCCCCCTTCATCTCCTAGTACTTTTTGTTGGGTATTCCTATTCACTATACAGACGATTTCAGCGGCGCCATCATCTCCTTCTTGATTCTGTTCTCCTAGTACTTTCTGTTCAAATTCTAAATTGAGTTCTCTCATAACAAACCTTTGTGTGCCAGAGAGACACAAAAAATAGCAACATCAACAAGAGGTTTCCTTTTAACTTTGAGAGCTGACTGTACCGTAGAAAAAACAGTTGAAATTTATGGCTGACGAAACGATCAATATAATTATGAAGATTAAAATAGTTACAAAAGGGGACTTTTTTCACTTGTTTTCCACGTCTGTTGCTTAGTTAGCGAGACGGGAAAGTTACCAAAAGGGATGTACCCAATATCCGACACAGCGTAGGAGAGAACAGTTGTTGCAGGACCGATATCATTACGTGCTCCCTGCTCAGTGCTCTATACAGGGTGGAAGACACATCAACGCTAAAACGGTTACCCCATATTCAGTCAATCATTCTGAGCACGTAGACTACATTGTAAAAAATTCTATGTGGGGCCCCCACATAGAAATTTTTCTTCGGTTATTAAAAAAAAACAGCTGTTTTCTACAAAAATGCAATACCGGTCAGAATGTAACAAACCTTTGTTTTTTTAGAATGACTTACTGAATATGTGGTAACCGTTTTAGCGTCGTTTATTATTTTCGGTTGCATCGTTGGTCTAGTCGCCGGAAGCGTGACTGCCGAGCGTGCGGTCCTGGGTTCGATTCACTGGTATCGGGAACAGGTTCTAAAGCTACCGGCGGCGGTCGGGGCTCCACAGAGAGGGACCTTCTAAGAATACGACCCATGTCTAGGAGAACCGCTCTCTGAATCAAGCCCTTGATCTAGCTGCCTAACGAGAGCCTCCTCAGGTATTGGTCGAGGCTCTTGGCAATTAAGCCATGGGCTGATGCGACTATCGGCACAATGATCGCTGAGTCCACATACCACATGTAGCTAACCTCGCGAGCCAAGTAAAGATACTTGATTTGCTTATCTTTCTCAGCTTTCACGAGGTTCTCATCATGCGAGACTCTCTGATCGATCCACCACTACATACTCTACATAGTTATAGTTATTATTTCCTTTATTTATTTTTATACATATTAAATACATTTTTAAATATTTTAAAACATTTAAAAATATAAAAAATAGTGGTCCGCCGGTATCGGCAGTGTCCAAGCTACTGGTGGTTAGGGCTCCAGAGACAGGAACCTCCTCACAATGCGAGCCGTATCGAGGAGTACTGCCTTCTGAATCAGGCCCTTGATCCAACCGCCTAGGAGAGCCTCGAAAGATGGTCGTCGAGGCTCTTGGCTATAAAGCCATTGGCCGTCACGACGATCGGCACAATGATAGCCGAGTTCACATTCCACATGTCGACAACCTCGTGTGCCAAGTCGAAATATTTAATTTTTTTCTCTTTCTCAGCTTTCACGAGGTTTTATTAGACTAAATACGGAGCTCGTAGCTAAATAATAACAGCCGGTCGGGTTGATCTTCAGGTTAAGCCACGCTTGCTTATGTTGGTCTGTGGATGTGTGACCAGCTAGTACATACCATATTTCCTCGTGCCTCGGAAAGCAAGTAAAGCCGTTGGTTGGTCCCGGCTGTCATTTGTAGATCTTTGACAGTCGTTACAGGTAGTCTGCAGTGTGAAAGTCTCACAACCAGTCTTATCAAGGGTATCGTATCACCCAGAGTTAACTGGGTTGTGGAGATCAGATAGGCAGTCACTCCATGTAAAATACTCGTATTCAGCTGCATCCGGTTAGACTGGTAGCCGACCCCAACACAGTTGGAAAAAGGCTTGCCAAATGATGAGCTGCCGATAACTATAACGTCTGCGGTGTTGCGTGAGTTAATTTAACTTGGCCTTTTATTGATGACAAGTTTTTATTTTTGGTAATGGCGTCTCGTCGCAGGTCAACCTATGAGGTTGTCGTCTGCTTAACCTGACTATCCTGCCTTAAGTCTAAGGCCTTAAGCCAGGGGCGGAAACTTAGAAACTAAGCGACTGCACGCTAAGGGCACCCCTGCGTCCCTGTGGAGTACGAGGCTACGATCCTCGGCTTAAGGCGCCACTGTGGGGGGCAGGAAAGGGACAGGCTGGATCGGAACAATATCTAGGTGTGCGTTACGATTGCTCCGCCAAGTTAACAAAACAGAAAAAAACTTCGCCAAAAAATTTGTCGAAATTTGTCAAAATCGAAGGGTACAAACCAAAACCCCCAACATAATTGAGAAAAGGCTAGGCGGATGATGAGAACGGATGCATTTTCACATGGTACCATATACTTGATTAAAGGAAGGTTCGTGAGACGCACCCTGCCCAGCACTTTGTAGAACTGCTAATATAATATTGCAAACGTGAGATTGCGGCCACCCCATACAGCGATAAACTTATCAACCTGAAATTTTATGGTTTTCAAGTTTTGATTAAATTTCTCATAGGTATTTTCTTTTGCATTTTCAGGTCTAGTGAAATTGGGTGTCCACTGTGTGACGGGCAAGAAGGTAGCCATCAAGATCATCAACAGGGAGAAACTCAGCGAATCAGTGCTGATGAAGGTACCTACAATCGATTTTAATTTAATTTAAAGTTTTAAGTGAGTTTAACACAGCGCCATCTGTTATTGAGTAGCTAAACCAATTAACAAAAAGCGATTTTATTTTGAAGTCAAGAATAACAAAAATTCAAGATATTTAAATTCAGTTATAAATATTGATATGTTATTGATGTGGTAGAAAAAACTAACAATATTTTTCATTAATGACGAGTAGTGCCAAAGAAAATGTAAAAATGTAATTTAATTAATTTAATGCCATCTATTGGCAGTAATGAGAATTAAAATTTACAAGTTCTAACTTCTGCGTAATACAACAGTGTTGCATTTATTAAAATTAAACCTTAATTTTTTCAGGTGGAAAGAGAAATAGCAATTATGAAATTGATAGAACATCCACACGTACTAGGACTGTCCGATGTTTACGAAAATAAGAAATATTTGTAAGTATCTATTAAAATTAATATTATTCTACTTTATCATTCCACGTCGGCTTATATCTAAGAGGTAGTTTAAAAAAAAACGAGATTAATAATAAAAATAAAGCTGTCATACAGTATGAGTGCCAGAAATGGGGCCCAACGAAGCCAAACTTTCTCTAAATCCCGATGTACAGATGCCAACACATCAAGCTAACCGAAAACGTCAAATTTTCCCAATCAAACTTGAACCTAATGCTTTAGCGATAAAGTTGAAAATCAATTAAAGAAACTTTACAGTTGTAGTAGTTAGATGTACTGGCGTCTGTACCTACATACTTAAGGCCGGATGTGCTAACCTGTATTTATTTAAAACACATATTATGAAGTGGTAAAGTTTGTATGTTTGTAAGTTTGGCTGTAAGTAAGGGTCATCTTCGGAACTACTGTCTGTAATTCTTTCAAAATGCTATGCTACTTTTAAATTGCTCCGGTAGGATAATTTCCGACCATAACAGGAGCGATGTATATCTTGTATGTCATAAACGAACTGAGTAAGTACTGTATGGCTGGGACGCTGGGCCTGTGTCCAACTTTTATTTTTGACGGCACGGTTGGCGCAGTGGCTGAGCGATTGACGGCTGCACTGCGTGTGGCGGGTTCGATTCCCGCACAGAACAAATATTTGTATGGCCTACAGGTAGTTGTTCCGGGTCTGGCTGTTTGTGTATGTGAGTTTAAATGTTTGTAAATGCACCCACGATACAGGAGGAATTCCTAGAGTGGGGCAAAGTTTAAAAAAAAAAAAAACTTGTAGTAGTGTTTGTGTTTCATTAATGATAAACCTTTAGCATTTTTTATTTTTACCTTGACAGCAATTACTGATCCACTTTTGTATTATTTTCCAGATATTTAGTATTAGAACACGTTAGCGGCGGGGAGCTGTTCGACTACCTGGTGAAGAAAGGCCGGCTGACTCCCAAAGAGGCGCGCCGGTTCTTCAGACAAATCATATCCGCGCTCGACTTCTGTCACAGTCATTCTATATGGTACGTATCTCTTTCAATGTAAATGTAAAGTCAGCAGAGCCTACTATAATGCGTTAGTAAAAACTGAAAAAAAAACCCGTATGTAAGTGGACCAAGCGTCACATCTGTGGCGACATCTATCTATCAACAAACGCACTGAAATCATATTTGCAATAACCCGACAAAGTCCATCGGGTAGTAGACAACACTCGTCTCAGTCGAGAATCCTTTCCTTTTTTATGGTGGATGACGATATTTACACCCTGGTCCTCTTACCTCTATACACCCTGCATGCCTAAATTCGGTCGGGTCGGCAGTAGGTATGTCCATTTTTTGTTGTTTTTTTTTTTCATAATGGGCCTGCTCTTGACCTCGATCACGGTTGATGGAAAGCCAAAATACGCCCATACCAGAATATAGTTCGTGCTCGGTTAATATCCATTATATTATCGTACATACTATAGGTAGCGTAATCTGACATTCCGTGATTCTAAAAATCGAATCAAGTCTCAAAAAGCACTGCCAATCCGCTGGATGGATGCGAAAAGCACAGGACCAGTCGATGTCACTTAGCTTAGGAAAGGCCAGCTATGTACGTATTTTAACATGATGACGTTCATGAATCAAATTACACAGGTATTGCAGTAAATAAGCGTTCAGAAGTCAGGTAAATATAGCTAAAAGCGAAAACCATATCTTAGAGTACAATGCCTATTACTGCCATCTAGCGTCGAGTAGCGCAACTAATTTCATCAATTTCTAGCGCTCACCTCCTTAAGACCAAGACAAACTCAAAATACAATCTTTTTATTTACTTTCCAGCCACCGCGACCTAAAACCCGAGAACTTACTCCTGGACGAGCGGAACAACATCAAGATAGCAGACTTCGGGATGGCCTCGCTTCAGCCGGCGGGGTCATTGCTAGAGACATCTTGTGGCAGTCCGCACTACGCCTGCCCTGAAGTTATTAGAGTGAGTAATATTGTAGATCTTTGACAGTCCATGCAGGTAGTCAGTGGTCCGAAAACCTGACAACCAGTCTTACCAAAGGGTATTGCATTACCTTACCCAGTACCAACTGGGTTGTGGAGGTCAGATGGGCAGTCGCTCCTGGTATTCAGCTCTTCGGTTAGAAGTCGACCCCAACATAGTTGGGAAAAGGCTAGGCAGATGATGGCTACATATTAACCTACTTCTAATAAGAACGAAAGAGTTGGATTTTGAATAGAGATATTAATTAAAACATATATGGTCAAAATAATTAAGTATCTAGCGAAAGATCTATATTTAAACAAGATAAACAAACGAATTTTGTTTTATCATATTTAGATGCCGATAACTATCACGTCTGCGGTGTTGCGTGAGTTAATTTAACTTGGCCCTTTATTGATGACAAGTTTTTATTTTTGGTAATGGCGTCTCGTCGCAGGTCAAGTAGGCCTCAAGCCAGGGGCGAGAACTTAGAAACTAAGCGACTGCACGCTAAGGGCACCCCTGCGGCCCTGTGGAGTACGAGGCTACGATCCTCGGCATAGGGCGTCGCTGTGGGGGTCAGCAAAGGGACAGGCTGGATCGGAACAATATCTAGTTCTAATAGTTTTATTTCTCAGGAACTATCCAACTGATCAAGTGTGTTTTCTTTACTTCAGGTACTTTTTAGGTACAATTTTTTGGTGTAATTATATTTTATGAGTAATGATCAGAGGTCGGAATTAGGTAGAGTTATTTATGTACTTGCATCGAAATGTTGATATTAATATGGATCTTCCCGGGATTTATAATACAATCCCGTGTGGCCAACAATATTACAAATAAATAATAATAAAAACCTCAGAGACAGATAAGTCAAATAAAACAAAGATAATTAACATACAATTTTTATTAGTATTTACATTAATTCACAATACAATTTTTTGTTTACGTTGCCCCACACTAGGATTTTTTCCTGTAAGGATGCGTTTACAAAGATTTAAACTCACACATACACAAATACCCAGACCCGGAACAACTACTTGTAGATCATACAAATATTTGTTCCGTGCGGGAATCGAACCCGCGACATTTTTTCATTAACTACTGCGCTGCGTGCGCATGATGTCCGATGTCGGATGGTTTAAATTGTGTAAAACTAAATAACTTTTTTATTTAATAAATCACGCGATTTCTGCTCTTTAAAATTAATCTCGGGAATTGAGGCATATCCACTTTTTTCTTTCGCTGTATGAAATCAGTGTAAGTACACAAATAACTCTACCTAATTCCGACCTCTGGTAATGATTAAATAATAAAATATTATAGAACACACGCCATCTTGATGTCAATATGGCGGGTGTACCTTTATTTCGTTCTGAAGGAGGTACAGATTTTTTAGAGCTAGTTACAAAATAGTATTTTTTAGGTACATTTTTTTTTGTAATTGGTAGAATTTGATTCGCTATGGTACAGCTGCCATTTTGATGCTCACGTTTAAATCTACAGGCTCAGCATCGCAGCCTGGCTCGAGCAAGGGTCGGGGGGAGGGGGGGGGGGGGGGGGGGGGTTGATGACAAGTGATCATAGAGATCCTATTAAAGGAACTTGATACCGGGTTGAAAATTCACTAAAAACTTAGCAAAAGAAAAAGAGGAAATCCCTTTCAAAATTTGTCTATTCACCCCTGCGATCCTATTCACCCCGTTTTACCGGTACACAATCCATCCATCGTTTCTTTGGTCTTCCTCTACTTACTCTTATGTAATAAATTTTACCGTGACTGCGAATAAAGTATAAGTAGTAGACAAATGGAAAAATATTTTATGCCTTCGAATCTATCCCAGATGATCCAGGTCCTCATACTCAACAGTAGCGATGAAGCAATGAATATGTCACGCACGTCGCCGTCATGTCTGAATCTATAGTTTTCGTGCAGCTTTAATGGCGTCTCCCTAGAGACCCGCAACAATGACAGCTGTTGACCGTTACATTACTCAACAATAAAGTGTCCGTTTCCTGTATTTATCAATGTAATTCAATTACTGGGCGTTTATGTTGTCAATTGTTGAACGAGACTCAAAAGACAAACAGATGGCGATACAAATTCGAAGATATAGCAGTTAGTACCTTCAAGCCATTGGATCTTTCAGCTAAAATGATAAGCTAGCACATAATCTTCGTTAAATGAGGCAGAATAATAATAATGCTAAGAACACTAAAAAAATAAAACACCAAACTCAATGGAAAAGTTTTTTAATACAACTCCGCGCCAAAAACTTGGCGGGAAAACTTACAATTGACGCACAAAATGGCGTCGACAAAACAGTTTAAACCAAAGTTTATTAAATAACCCATATCCTCATAATCATCTAGTTAAGTACTTTGAACGCAAACCGGTGAACACAATTGAATCAAGTGGTGTTTTAATAGGGCTTGAAATTGAGCGTGGGCTGTGGTGGTATACTCTTACTTGACGAGTTAAAATGTTTAGTAGGTATTAGTAGTACGCGCTTTGCATTCATGGACTATAATACTACAAGCTAGTTTCTTGGATTGCCAGAATCCAACCCAGCACGTCGTGTTCAGCAGTCGCTCTTGTGATCACTAGACCAACGATGCAGTGACCACACTATTCGACGTAGAGTCGAATTGTGCCGATCAAAAACAGCTTTATGTCCATGCAATAAAAGTGAATAGTTCGACGCGATGTCGAGTCGCGTCATCTGATTTTTTTTTTAAGCATTACCTCACTCTAGGAACTTCTCTTGTAACCGAGGCGAATGCGTCCGTTTCGCTTTTATTATAGGGACATAACATAAAGCTCATGTTGACAAGTCGATTCAGCGTGGATAAGTATTGACAACGTTGCTATCGATTGATTTGTTTGGCTGCAAAACATCATTACAAGAAACCAAACACCTGTTGACAATAGTTGCGGTTTTATACCTAAGTTTTCAATCAATGAATTAACAATCTATATTAAAAATGTAATTGCCGAAATGTGGATGTAGGTACTGTTAGGTATTTCTCTGCCTTACACTTGGGGGATTACAGGCGTGATGTTATGTATTATAATGTTAGTAACTACTACCTCAAAATAACAAAGTATAATCAGCAATGTTCTCACTGCTGGGACACAGGCCTCCTCTCTGAGAGAGTGAGTGCGCTGTAATCCACCACACCACGCGGGCACCGTGCGGGTTGGTAGATGTCACAATGTCTTCGAATTTTTGGTTCTGGGACATGTCAGTTTCCTCACGATGTTTTCCTTCACCGTTTTGAGAGTAGTGGTAAAGAAATAAATTAGAGCCACCACTTCTCTTTCAAAAGAACAAAGAAAGAACATTTTAACTATGCAGTTAAAATAGTGCTTACTAACGATGAGATTATCAAAACGGGGTTCAACGGTCAGATTAAACTCGACCTTCATACCGGAAAGGGACACCCCTAAATTAGATTATCAATTTCCGTTTCCTAAATGTGTTGTAATTACTCACCCGCTGTGCAGTTCAACGTTAACACCAACTTTGAATCATACACACTAAGAATATTATAAGCGAAAGTAACTCTGTCCGTCTGTCCTTTGAGCTGAACAGATTTAGATAAAATTCGGCACACGGATAGACCATGACTTAGGATAGGACTTGTGGGTTAGGACCAACAATACGGCAAGCCCTTAATGCAAGCAGACTGCTCAGAAACCCTAACATCATGAAGAGTAGAAGGTTACAAGGGCGAGCCAAGTTAATTGTGGTGCTGTTCTACAAACGATGGGGCACTTAATATCGTGTCCTGCATGTCCTGTTGTTTGTTCACTGCAGGAACTGATGGACGCTGCCGAAAGCGCCAAACTAGTAGCTCAGTTCTGGGCTGACACAATTTAGATTGCCATCGACACACTAACAAGAAGGGCAAGCCAAGCTTTTAGGCTTATATGAAAGAACCGCCACTAATAGTTACCTAGCTAGGTTTAAATAATACGGACAAACATAACATCACGCTTGCACAATTCCCCGAGAAGGTAGACAGGTGTATGTGTATAGTATAAAAGTGTTGTCAACCTCGCACCTCTCACTTTTGACAATTATTCCCAGCTACTTCGAACTTTTAACAAGAGTATAACACCATTTTAAAAAGTTATTTACGAATAAGAGAGCCTGTCCACTGTTCTGTGCCACATTGCGTTTTTCTAGTCTAGGTTTCTCAGATCTAAATTAGTAGAACTTATATTTGCCTAGGGCTGTATATTATATACTACATTTTAGTACATTATATTGTTTGAAAATACTTAAAAGTTAACATGAAAAAGTTTATTTTCAAATTTAAGGACCATAGTTTAAAAATGCCGTACTTAGGTAAGTAATAATGCTACATAATCAGGTTTTCCAATACATAGATACAAGTTAAATAATTGTTTTGCAAAAAAATTATAGATCAACGGCTTTAATGAGTCCTCCACCTTGCCCCATCAAAGGCACATTAAGCGTCCACAAAGTCCTAACAATATCCTATAGGACCAATACGTGATCAACCTTCAGAATATTCCATTTAAATTGATCCCTTCACAAGCACTCATTAAAGCGGTTGGTATATAGATGTTTGCGGAAACAGTAGTTTTTTTTCGATCTACCTCATTACATATAGAAAGTTGAATGAAAGACTTATTTACTATTTGTGTAGGTAATATATGCGAGTATTTGAATACTTAACATAGGTATCTTATTTCATTGAAAATGCTTAAAACCAATATTGCAACATTTAAAAAAAAAAGAATTGTGTATCTAACGCCACAGTGTTGATAATTTTAATTATTTTAACTCACACTTAAGAATGCAAGGAATGGCTACTTTGTACTTGTGAATATTTTTTTAATAATTGTACTTATTAAATCACTCGCTAATATAAAGCATTGTCAATGAAATCAACTTTAAAAATGTAACAAAAAAATGGTATGTACTTTTACAATGAGCAATTTTATTTGAATCACAGTCAAAAATGTCTTCAATATCAAAAAAATCACAAACCCTTCTAAGCGTGTATTGTGGAATATCGCTGAATAAAAAATTATACATTATATTAGTTATACCTAAACTTCACAATTACCCTATATTTGTTTCTAAAAATGAAGGCAATGTTAATCAAATTGGTCAGCCAAAGATTATGTTAGGTTTTAGAAATGCAAAATTTAATAGAAAAATCTATAACTAAAAAATTACAAATCTTAAATTAACTATTTAGCTCCTAAAAATACCACTAATAACAGCAGCAAAAATGTTGATAAACTAACCAATGTTTTTGTGTTAATTTTACCCGACTATGGTATAATAGATAGAACGATAGAGCTTCATTATTTCCTTTAATGAAATATAAAGCAATCACAGAAAAAAATAGTTTTTGTACACAAAGTTATTTTGAACTTGGGTTTAGGAGAAAATTTTATCAATAGTCAGGTCCTAACTAATTGACACATGTTAATATAACGTTTAACAAAACTTAAGAAATAACAACAAACCTTTGTAACTATTTCACACAATTTATCATCATATTAATTAACTAATAATAAACAGACACATCTGAAATTCCTGATCCATTACTGACCAAATTTTTTCTGAGTTTCATATCAATCAATGATGTTATCAAGTAAATTAGATAAGAAATCACAAATGTACGTAGACAAAAGAAAATGGCAGAAGCATCTTACCAATATCTACAGTCAATCGTCATCCACTCGCTGTTTTTTGCTGGTATTCGAAGGTGTCTGCGGTGGAGAGCTATTGGTGTCCCGACGCTTGCCGGAATGCCTTGCACAGTTAGTGCCAGACTGACGATTAGATTGCGACTGTGAAGATTCTCTTGTAGGAGAGAACTGTTTTAGCATCTCAACATCATTAAATATCACCTGGGCGCCTCCTCCACAAGTAGGGACCACATCTCCCTTATACAACTTCGTTTCCAGCTCACCGTCAGTATCCTGCTCTTGAGAAATGAGGCAGTATTTCGACGTCCTCGAGTTGGCTATGTCTCTAACACTGGTTAGTTTGTTGACAACTTTGCTGTTGACGATATTAGGCTTCATTACTGTGCCCATAGGGACTATTTTGTTGGGAGCATGTTCAATCCAACCTCGGCCATCAGCAGAGATGGAACGACGGTGTCTAGGATTGGCGATGGCTATGCCACGACGTGAAGACGATGGAGTTTCCCTAGTTGTCTCCCTTTGATTGTGATTTGTCTGTGGTGCAGAGCTGAACGGTGTTAGAAGATGAGCTGGTAAAGCTCTAGGTGTAGACCCCGGAGTGAAGTTCCCGTCTTTATTACTTGTTTGTGCACCCATATCTAATAATCCTTTGTTAAAATCATCATTATCTCCTCGGTTAAGTGCTTCAGCTATGATTCTCAGTCTGTTCTCCTTTTCTTCGATAGCATTCCTCAATCTTTCTTTCTCGCAATTTATTTCTTTTGCTTTCTCATGTTCTGCTGCAATCTTGTGGTTGTATTTTCTTTCTAGAATTTTCTTCTGCTTTTCTTTGTCGAATTTGTTCTGGCTGAGCATCATCTCCTTTTCTTGTAATTCTCTTTTCAGTGAGGATGTGTATTCTGTCAATTCGTTTAGTTTTCTTTGATGTGTGAGTGATGCATTCTCTGTGGCAGTCAAACGTTCTTCTAAAGCTCTCACCCTTCGTTCAGATGCTGCCAACTGTCCTCGAAGGGAAGCGTTCTCACTCCTGATTTCTAAAGAATCCTTTTCAAGATCTAAAAGAGCAGATCTTAGTCTTTCATCCTTGACAGCTTTGCTGCGTTTCAGGGTTTCGCGACGACTGATTCTCATCTCCAAATGGGCCATGAGTTCTTTGATAATATGAGCTGCTTGAGAACTGTTGAGTTCTAGACTGGGGAAATCAGGTCCAAGACTGTATACAAGTCCCAAGTCCATCTCCAAATCCTTGGCTTCTGGCCTGACTATGTTGTCTCGGGCTGTTGTGAATAGTCTGTTAGCCTTACGACGGCCTGAAGTCAGGCCAATGTTAGAAGCAATGTCAATGACCTGTGGCTTAGCAACTTCCACCTCCGCAGCCATCTCCGCAAACCTCATCACTTGTAGAGTCTCATCATAATCTTCACCTCTTGGGTTAGTGCACACAACCATGCGGACTTGGCCTTCTCCTTCAAAGAAATTCTTGAACAAGTGAGTGATCTTTGACTCTCTGTACGGCACCATATTGTTAGCTCCGCTAATCTGATTCTCTCGTAATGCTTCCAAACAAGTTCTAAGTGTCATCAAAGACTTGTTAATGTTTCCAGCTTCTCGTAGACGTTGACCAGTGTTCTTGGTTCTGTTTGTGCGCTCACTGCCAGCTAAATCAACTAAACTTAGCTGACTTATGTTAAGAAACTTCTTGTTCTGGATGACAGCTTCTCCCATCTCATCCACTGGTGCCTGCACCAAACGGATTGTAAATACAGAGTGGCTTCTGCTTGATTCTGCGTTCAATGAAGTGTGGGCCATTCTTTTACGTTTTAAACCCAAATAGAATGCTTCAAAAGCTTCTTCAGCAGACTTTATTTCTACTTCTGTTACACCATGAACATACATGTTGTGAGCTGCGTCTTCACGGATGATTTTTACAGGCAAGTTTCTACTTATCGGAGGCCCGTCTTCAAGTAAATCAAACACACTGTTGTTATAAATTTCCACATAGGTTACAAAGACAGCATATTGATTATCTTCATTAATACCCTCAATTTTAGTTACATCTGATGATGACATAGCTAAATCAGGATTTGAATGGTTCTTTCTTCCACTTTTGAATTTGTGGAGTTCCTGTTGCCGTTCCAACATGGCTTCTGCCTCATTTTGAATATCGAACATGTTCATTTTGTCTGGTTTGAAGATATATTTGTGTGCTTGAAATTCGTTTATAGTTTTGAAGATAATATTCAAACATCGAGGTAAAATGCCGCAATTTTGCGGTTCACCGGTCATTGTGAATGTTTTGCCACTGCCTGTGACACCATAAGTAAATAATAAGCCATTTTTACCTTTGATTAGGCCTTCGACTATCGGTAAGGCGACTTTGTCGAACACTTCTTGCTGGTTCGTTTCCGGCGGGAATACTTCTTTGAAAGTATACTTCATGGTCTTCGCATTCTCGTTTCTGTAGCTTATAGCAGTTGCAGGAGGTGTCAGAAGGACCATAGTAGGCGATATTATCTTCATACATGGTGAATCAGAGTCCCTTTGCATAGGTCGCAGTCGGCAATATACTTGTACCGGATCTCTCTCCCCAACTAGATTTTGTTTACTCCGAGCTGGCGTTCGCATGTCGTTTAATCTCTGTTTCGATTTAGCGGACTTCATTTTGAACGTATTTTGATATCACATTCACTATCACAAATTATATTTTTCAACGGATTGATGAAATCAAAGCAACGGTCGCTCATGAATTATCAATATGTTACAAACATTTTAATTATTGAATTGCGACGTACGTGATCTCTTTCTAGCGTGTGGGATTCGTATATTGCTGTTTCATGTTACGGCTGACTGTTGGTATCTGCCGCATTTGGTGGGATAATATTCGGCCGTTGAAACTTGGTTTGACATATTGTTAATGTTGCTTGATTTCGAAATGAAATTTCCATAAAAAAAAACAAAAAAAATAACGACCTTGACGACCTTTCTTTGTTAATTGAACGAAAAATAGAATCAAATGGTCAAGTAGTGAAACATTATTAAAATTTTGCTGGTTGAACTGTCATTATTTGATATATGTACGTACAAAGTAACAGGCAATAATAGTTCAAAATTCGTGATTTCTTTATAATCTGTAAAATATAATATTAGTCTTCTAGGAAATTACTTTTCAGTAATAATAAAATCATGGCATTTTTTAAATCGACGTCAAACATATTAGCTAAGATATTGATTACCCTAATTATAGGTAGCCATCACTAAAGTGGCCACACCGAACGATCACAATGCAGCCAACTTACTAAAGATGATCACGTATTGTTTTACTCTGTTCCACGTAACAATTTTTGGAATAGTAGTTTTTTCATACAATACTCATAAATATGAAAACTATTTATAAAAATAACTCATTCATGTCAGTATTTAATCGTTGACTAACTGAACAACTGCAAATACTGTCGACTGTAAATTACAAAATACAACAGATAAAAAATATGGTGGCCACATAAATGACGTTTCGATATTTTCACGCTGATTGTCAAATTCGTACAGTGCTGCAAGTATCTCTTGGCGGTTCATTGACATAGAGGGCGCTGTTGTTTCGCTTTTGCAAGACTACCTGTGGAAATTGTATTGAAAAACCCAGATTTAGTTCCGATCAAAGAGCATATTAATAAGATAGGTTCTGATTAGGGCCCACGCACCATGCATAAATAGATTTCTTATACTTTGAAATATCAGTACATACCATTTACGGTAAATAAAGAAGAAAACTATGATTACAAAGATTATTTTTATTACTTTCAGGGAGAAAAGTATGACGGTCGTCGCGCAGATGTTTGGTCGTGCGGGGTGATCTTATACGCACTGCTGGTCGGAGCGCTACCCTTCGATGATGATAATTTACGTCAATTACTTGAAAAGGTTTGATCTTTTAATTATAGTTTTATGCTAGAATCCTGGAAGTACCCAAAAAAATAATAATAAAACAATTGAATAACTATTAATTCCTTGTGAATTTTATTATTATTTTAGGAAGTTTTTTATACTTACAATACACATATTATAAACAAAATAATTAAAAAAAACTACTATTGTTATATTTACTTGTTTTTATATCTGGGTGCACGGCAGTGCGCTATTCAAGTTCGACATTATATTAATGGCGTTCTGTTCACTTTTTATTTTCAGGTAAAGCGTGGTGTATTCCACGTACCACATTTCGTTCCTCCCGACTGCCAACAACTTCTGCGAGGGATGATAGAAGTCAACCCTGAGAAACGGATGACGGTAAGAAGAAAAAAGCAATATGTTTTGAAATAATTATTGTATTGTATGTTGCTGTTGGTTGCAAGCGCGATCGCTAAGCGTGGGGTTTTGGTTTCGATTCCCTGGTTGGGAAAAGTGTTATTGGTTTGGTTTTTTCCATTAGGGTTTCTCAATAACAGCTTGGACTTTGAACAACTGCAAATACTACTATAAGTTGGCGGTATGTAACCCCCGTGCTCAGAAAGCACGTTAAGCCTGTTCGACAACGAACGACTTGTTCCCATCCGCCCCTATGGACCTTCGAAGGATCAGATGGGAAGAATAGTGCCATCGCCTCTTTTATCACCAGCGTTGGCGTTTAAAGGGAAGGATGACAAGGAAAAAAAATAATTTGTCCGTGTTTCATCATCATAAAAATACATATGATTATGATAGGATGCCATCAAAAAGCCCAATTACCAAAATCAGCCTTATTACTCACCCACAGCTAGCAGAAATCACCAGACACCCCTGGGTGACGGCGGGCGGACGCGGGGAGTTGGAACAGGAGCTCCCCATGATGGAGGTGGTCCAGACCAGGGTGCTGCCGTCTGCAGAGGCTATAGACCCTGATGTGCTGCAGGCCATCTGTAGCCTTGGTTGCTTTAAGCAGAGGGAGAAGCTTATACAGGAGCTTTTGAGTCCACAGTGAGTTCTTAGTTTCGTATTTAATTATTATTTTGTTAAAAAAGTCTGCTGTCTTATAGAGCATGTATCAGTAATGGGGGGTCTTATTCAAGGGTGTGATCAGACTTACTCACTGAACAACTTTCTCCAAGAAATATTCAGTTGTCCCTTACGAAATTTCAATACTTAAGTAGATATCCAAATCGAAATGAATGGGACAATAGAGAGAGATAGAAAGTTGTTTAGTTTCATGATCTGAATCACACCCAATATGAACACACCTTTTTGACAAGACGACACAAGATGGGCTGTCAGGCACAGGGCATCACCCCCTCTTGTGACAGCTATACCTTAGCCCGTCAATTAAACGGGACCGTCTTTCTGGGGCCTTTCTAGGCGCTGTGTGTGATTGCTATAAATGGGCCCGTAGGCGCGCCTTTCTTCTCATACCTGCAGTATTTTTATTTTCCAAACATGCCTTCATAAAACTGTATCTGACTATGGCAGAATTGTCAAAATTGGCACATTAAGCCATTTAGAACAAAAAAGAACAGAATCTCGCTAAAAAATTGTTTTAAATTATTAAATGTTAACTACGGTGGTTTGTTTTAGATGAACTCATTATCTGCGTTATTATAGCCCTTAGCTCTATGGCTATAGATTTGGATTTCCTATTTTCACCAATTAATTGTCGTTCCACAGCCACAACACAGAAAAAGTAATCTACTTCTTACTACTGGAGCGCAAGCGGCGGAGACCCGCGCGGGACGACGAGCCGCGACCCGCCGCGCCCGCGCTGCCGCCCGACCCACCGCGGAAGCGACTCGACACCTGCCGGGTAAGGAGCTTGGTATGGACATCTTTATGGATATTCTAGGAAGAAGAAAGAACAATTTCGAACAATTTCGAGCGATTGGCTGCTGAGCTGCGTGTCGCGGGATCGATTCCCGCACGAAATAAATATTTGTATGGCCTACAGGTACAGGTTGTTCTGTGTCTGGCTGTTTGTGTATGTGAGTTTAAATTTTTGTAAACGTCATCGGCATCGTTTTTTTTTTTAATTAAAAGAAAAGTCTCGTGGATCTCTTCAAAGTTCGAGTGAATCGGTTACTGCTAGGCAAGCGTGCTCCACCCTAGGCCGCGTCATCTCTTCACATTAGGCGAGTTGCGGAGTTATAACATGAAAAACTTGTATTTATAAAAAACGTGTGAAAAAGTTGGAACTTTGACCCTCAATATTTCCGTAACTAGAAAGTTCCCAGGTATGGTCTAGAAAAAATAAATGATAGCAATAACTGGCAAGACAATTAATTGCCCTTCGGCTTCGTTAAGGGCCTTTTTACCACTCTTTATACATTTGATAATGTAACTGCCGTCGCTGTCGTGGTCTCAAGCGCGACTGCTGAGCATGAGGTCCTAAACTCCCAGGTCAGGCAGAGTGCTATTAAATTGGGTTTTTCCATCATAGATTTCTCAGTAGCAGCCACGAAGTCCGAACCTGGTTGATGGCAATAGACTCGTCCCCTATAACATAGGACTTAAAGATATCTGGCGAAATGTTGGTGAACTATTAGGTACCCCCTTCGGGGATTACAGACCTGATGTTATGTTACAGGTAAACGGACAGTCTGCACACTTTGGTCAGATCAGCGAGGGATCGCCCATCACGCCACGAAGATCACAGTATAGGTACGAAGTACAAATTCATTCCTTCACGATATTCGGTATGGGGGTAAGCAGTCATGTAGGTTTAGACACGTAGAAACACCTTCTGTTCATTGATACTATAGTTTGGGTGCACGGTAGTGTGCCGAAAAGTTTTTGTCAAGATTTTTCTTTGTTTTTCGTTCTTTGTTAACATGGTGGTATATTAACTAAGAACAATGCTTAAGGCTGCATTTCCACCAGAGGTGAGCAGATGCGTAGCGAGGGATGTGTGTCAAACTTGCCAATAATATCGCTTCTATTTCACAGATTGGGGTATTCTAGCTATGTGATGGAATAGAATAGAGTAGAATGGAATAATTTTATTTGTGTAAAAACATGGTACATTGAGGTCTTATAAATAGGGCTGTGAACTTACATGTTTCGCTATAAAATGGCATACAAATATTAGAACATCTTAAACGTAGAATTTTAATACAATAACAATTAGTGTAAATATTAATATTATTGTATGTCTAGGTAATAAGATTAACACTCAGGATTCGTATCTATTCGAAATCTTAACAATAATAAACTCTTTTTTTACCTCGTGAAAGCCGAGAAAGATAAGCAAATCAAGTATCTTGATTTGCTTATCTTTCTCAAGTATCTTGATTTGGCTGACGAGGTTGTCGACATGTGGGATGTGGACTCAGCGATCATTGTGCCAATAGTTGTTTCAGCCCATGGCTTAATTGCCAAGAGCCTCGACCAATAGGAAAAGAAATATATAATTTTGTTAGGAATATTTAAAAATATAAATAATTTGTTTAGAAATAAATAAAGGAAAAAAAATAGACTCTTTTAATAAAAGAAAAACTAAAAACAATATATCAACTTAAAATACTTTGTAGAAACTCAGTATTTCTTGAAAAAAAAGTATCCGATTGATATGGCTATCAATCGGATACTTTTTTTCAAGAAATTCATTTACACTATAATATCAATTTTTATTTTTATTCACACATTCCTTTTTCCTCGCTGCGCTTCCTCGCTCATCTCTGGTGCAAAAACACCATCAACGTACTCCACTCTTGTATGAAATACTATAGGTACTCACCTTCTCATACCGCTGATACAAAATATTATACGAATACATATTTGAGAAAATGAGTTGAATGTAAAATGGAGCCCGTTTCGTACACAACTTTGTTAATGCGAAAAGAGCATAGCTAAGCCAGAACTGTATTTTTTTGCTCTCTTTCATATTTTTCGTGTCACAAACAGGTAGTGTAATTGGTCACTTACGTCTGTAGCTGTATCCATGCCCACCTTTTTTTCGTTTCTAACATTACTCTACATTGTTAAAAAACTCATGTAAACAGCCAACTGAATAAAAATAATTCAGACCCAATAATGCCAAAACGAATCAACCTCTCAAGTTCTCAACACCTTAAAGTTGAAGTGTCTGTTTGTTTTTAAATTCAAAATAACAGCTTTTTACTGAATGCATATAAAGGTATACACGGTTCTTATAACATTTTTTTAATTTTTGTGGTAATCTAATCTAATCTTCGAAACGGCTAGACCGATTTTGACGGAACTTTTACTGGCAGATAGCTGAAGATGAAGATTGCGAGTAACAGCTAGACAGTGTTCTATAAAAATGGTCTACTAAACATACATATTTTCATTAAACAATTATGCTTAGGACTGCCTAGTTGGCCTAGTTGTCGCAAGCGCGGACTGCTGAGCATGAGGTCCTGAGTTCGATTCCCAGGTTGGGCATAGTGTTATTGGGTTTTTTCATCAGGACATTGTTAGTAGTATTCACGGAGTCTGAATTTGTGCCCGGTTGATGGCAATCGTCCAAATGTGGTAGTACTAATAGGTACACCTCTGCCTAACCCTTCGGGAATTTTGGGCGTGAAGTTATGTATGTAAAGTTAATTAGGCTTAGAAGATATAATTATGTAATTTAATAATGTACTATTATGTTTTAGCATAATCAGCCTATAATATTATCTGTAAGAGGGTTAACTATGGTTGGTTGGTTCGTTTTGGCAGAACCAAGGCCATATCATCATGCCGTTCACCGGTAGAGTAGATAGGTAGTAGTGTGTGTAATATCTGAGGTTTGAGCACAGGTTTGGTCGCAGCAGGTCCGCGTCGGGCCGGCGCGGCGAGGGCCGGAGCTCCCCGCAGCTGCCTGCCAGCCCTCCAAGTGAGTACCATTTTCTATAACTGCGTAAAAAGGTAGGGACCCTCTGCCATCACAATACTCGTAGAATCCATTTCCTTGGAAATATTGACATTCAAAAGTGATTTAATTTTTTTTTTTTTCGTAAGGAAAATTAACAGTTGCAGATTAAAATAAACATTTAACTTAAACTATCCACTACATTTTCCACAGACAAATTGATGGCAAAAAACGTTAACTTTTTAATGGCTTAACTTGGCTTTAACTTTGCCGGGCAAAGCCCTCCAAATTAATGAAGAAAATCCTTAACTGATTCTCTCGAAAACTTTGTTTTTATTCATTCAGTAAAGTACACCTAGATTAGTTGGAGAAATAGTTTTAATGCATAAAGCATCCAAGTATCTGGCTAAAAAAACTATTGTTAAACGTATTTGCGAATAATTTACACATAAAACGTGGTTAAAATCTTTGTTTGTCTCTCTCTCTCTTCTAATCGATATTTTTTATCTCCATCAAGCAACATGTCTTTATGTGAATGTTTCGCCATTAGGAAAGCACAGTAATTATAGCTTTTTGTCTTCTTTTCTTCAGCTGGTCACACTCCACATCGGGTGTCGTCATTAGGAGGTACACCTGCCACTCCTGGATCACCGTTGGGTATGTATGATACTACTACACTAAATTTAAATTTAAGCAATTTACCCGATCGGACTATCCATCGCAAATTGGCACACATTCATACCCTATTTAAAATCCCGTAAATCAAATAAATGTTCAAAAATCCTTAAATATGAAAGTTCAAGACTCTTCGGTTCAGGCCGTGACTTATTTGTCAGTGAATGTATTTAATATTTCTATTGAGTAAATCAAATCTGCTTAAATCAAATATTATGTAGAAGTTATTATGCAAAAATGTACTAACCCACATTAAAATACTTAAACAAACACTACAAACACAAAGTATTGCCCACATTTAACAAATCACCTAGTGTATTAAAAAGATGTATGTTTACATTGTGCACGAATCATGCATGGTTTACGCTACGTAACGCCATTGCTAGCCCCTCGTTTTAGTTCCGAATTCCAAACTAGATGGCGCTGTACATTTACGTCACGTTCCTGAATCGCGGTGTTAAGATTCTCCGCCGTCGAATGACCCTCGCGCAGTACTGTAGTGAATTCATACTTACCTGGCATAGGGGAAACCGTGATCAAATAGGCGGTTCCCCCAGGGCGAGGCCTTCCCATTGCACTGCGGTTAGGTTGACCCTTGCGATTATCCCTAATGTGGATAACTCGGATGCGTAATTTTTGGTAGTGGGGACTGCGTTCGCGCCGTCCCCCCAGAATTCTCTAGCAAAGCCAACATCACTGGCACTATGTAAGTACGTAGCAACTATGTTGCCTACATACATAAAGATCATTGTCACCGATGCAACGGCTGGTGTTGTTATCACTGACTGAAAAGTCGGTCAAAATAATATTGATCTTTATTCCGTGATGATGGAGTTGCCGTTGGAATGCAGCTGTTAAAGATATTTTAAAAATGACTGAAAGAACTGTTTAAACCAAAGACATTCAAATATTAAAAACAAAATGTGACCGTATTAACTACAAAATGGATTTATTTGAATGCGGTCATCACTATTATTTAGAGAATTTATTCTGAATGTCTCATAATGTTTTGGAAAGTTTAGGTTGACGTTTAAATGTTCAATGTTTTGTCAAGTCATAAAAAGCGAATGAAGCAGGGCATAAATACAATAATTGGACTTAGTTCTGCGAAAATGTACCAACCCACGTCATAATTTCTCCCGTTTTCCGAAGTAATTGTACCTGACAATTTTGGTGAATTTTGCAGATTTTTAAATCTTTTCTAAAGAAGCGTTAAGCTTTAAGGGTTGCATATGAATCTATTTTTATTGGATAGCTAGTTAGGTTTAGTATGGATTAGATAGACGTATTTAACTGAATTGATAACAGACTGTTGGTTGACCCATTTTAGCAGAATTACGGTGGTCAGTTTTAAATTTAAAAAAATCTGAATATGAGTACAGTTTGTGGCAAAGTACTTTATCGTTCCAAAACTATTGCTAACTTCGCTTTAATGAATCTCATTTATAATTTTAAGGGGTTCTGTACATCCGAATGAAAATACGGAACCCTTATAGGATCACTCGTGTGTCAGTCTCAGCCAATTTGCTCCGAATCTACCGGACCGATTTAGTTGGAATTTGGCACATTTAATATTATATTTTTTAAACTTAATTTCAGCGTCCCCATCGGTTCGGGAGCATCATCACCAGAGAGCGAACTCCACAGGACCTACAATAAGTCTTAATATTAGTAAGTTTCGTAAATAACAAATTAATATGTGACTGCTTCGTTGGTCTAATTGTCGCAAGCACTACAGCTCAGCATGAAGTCCTGGTTTCGACTCCCAGGTCGGGCAAAGTGTTATTGGGTTTTTCCATCAGGAATTTATCAGTAGCAGCCACGGAGTCTGGATTTGTGCCCAGTTGAGGGCAATAGGCTCGCCCTCTATTACATAGTACTTAAATAAAAAATAAAATAAAAATACTTTACTGTCAGGCATCAAGGCCCATAGGGTGTTAGTATTAAGCATAACTGGCGAAAAATGGGTGTGCAGGTTACAGGTGTGATGTTATGTTATTTTTGACTGCTGAACCTGAAGTTTTGGGTTCGATTCTCAGCTTGGTCGAAGTGTTAAGAATTTCTCAGTAGCAGCTCTGAGCCTGGCTACTCTGACTAGCTTCTAAATCTTACGTCATGACCTTTTGCCATCAATCAGACACAAAGATAGCCAGGTCATAAAATGATCACCTACCTATGTTATAAGGAAGTCAATATGTACTTAACTGCCAAAATGTGATTAAAAATATACAGCGTACCCTTTTACAGGGTGTAAACGGACCCTTCACGAAGCCGTCAACCAAGCATTATGTACCTACATCAAACTAAGTAAAATGATTCCTGGGAACGACTTTTTTTGGGGTGAAAAATCACGTTTTACAGTAGGACTCAATATATAACGCAATCAAAAAATTGTGCTGATGGGTGAATTGAATAGTACAGGGGTCGTAGAGGTGTTTAAAGTAAAGTTCTTATATTAAAAACATGTATTTAAAAAAAAAACTTTGTGAAAAAGTTGGAACTTTGACCCCCAATATCTCCGTAACTAGAAGGTTCCCAGGTATGGTCTAGAACAATAAAAAATGATCGCAATGATGGGGAGAACAAGTGCCTTTTGGCTTCGTTAAGGGTCTTGTAATCTTGTTACACTCTTTATGACTGCACACTATCTGTTACACACTGTATACAGGTTGGAAGGGACACAGACCCGCAAACGGTTACTACGTATTCAGTACATCATTCTAAACCCCCTTATAGAAATTTCTCCAGGGTAATTAAAAAAAAATCTGCTGTTTCCTACAAAATGCAATTCCTGATTGGTCGGAATGTAGGCAACAGCTGATTATTTTTTTAATTACCGATGATAAATTTCTCGGAGGAGCTCGTGTCTAAATAATAACAGCCGCTCGGATCGATCTTTAGGTTAAGCTGTGCTTACCTAGGTTGGTCTGTGGATGGGTGACCACCCATCACATACCGAGTTTCATCCGTGCCTCGGAAAGCACGTTAAGCCGTTGGTCCCGGATGTCATTTCTAGATCTTTAACAGTCGTTAGGTAGTCAGTGGCCCAAAAAGTCTGACAACCAGTCTTACCAAGGGGTATCGTATTACCCAGTACTAACTGGGTTGTGGAGGTCAGATAGGCAGTCGCTCCATGTAAAATACTGGTATTATTTATTTATTTATTAAAACTTTATGCACAAGTAAAAACTGTACAAAGGCGGACTTAATGCCATAGGCATTTTCTACCAGTCTACCTTAGGGTGATGCAGAGACAATACACAGTAGGTGCAATAACAGAAAAAAAAAGACTAGAAAATATTTATAACTAAAACATATAAGAATAAATACTTATATACATACATATATAGCATACACACATGGTACATATATACATGATATTCAGCTGCATCCGGTTAGACTGGAAGCCGACCCCAACATAGTTGGGAAAAGGCTAGGCAGATAATGACTGATGATAAATTTCTATGTAGGGGGTTTAGAATAATGTACTGAATACGTGAATACACTCTGTATATCATAGATTTAAATTACTAGTTAAAGTTCTCATGGAGTAAAATATATCCGTAACAAATAACCATCACCATAGGTGGCGAGCCTGGTGAAGCGGTGATTATAATAAACGAATCACCGATGATGGGCTCGTCCGTGGCAGTGCGGCCGCACAGTCCTTCGCAATCGCATCGAGGTATGTGCACGGTAGAGGCAGCGCCAAGTTCTATTTTCATCACAGTTTTTTAGAAACATTTATTTGTTGTCAGTTCATCATACCTATATCATTCTGCCATTTTATTAGCTTGTTTATTTATTAAAGTTTAAGAATATCTTAATAAATATTATGCATAAATTGGAATGAATTCGAACGGTGTCTCGTTGTGAATACGCAATGATTTACCTACTTTAAAAACAAATGAGTTCACTTTCGAATTGTGTGCGCTCACTTGAGTGAGGTTCCAAGTGAACTTTACAGAATAGCACCTTTATATTTTCTTGCTTCGTCTAGATTTCTACCGCCAGAGAAGAAGGCGTGAATATTTATATTTCATTGTTAAATTATAATGGTTACAGTGCGTGAAAGATCATCTCTACCGGGTCCAACGAGCGGACCTCAGTCACCTGCGCAACCTTCCCTGTTCCCCAACTTAGGTACTATTACGAGTAAGTACTTAGTTTCTATCAGTTTTAGTTTTTTAATCTTTAACTCTCAATTATTAAACGAATTGACATAGCTAGTAGTTTGTGTTATGAAAAGCGTATTCCATATGGTTTACTTAAAATATCCTGAAATTGAGTTTCAGAACAAACGAAGTGATTAATGTTCATTCTTTGTTTATAAAAAAAGTCTTTGAGTTGAGGTACTGTCTACAGTCGCATTCACGCAAAATCCTTCATCGCGCAAGTAAAGAACATTAAACAACATTATACTGCAGGGTGTAGCGAGTAGACTGGACTGTTTGTGTGTGAAAAAGTGCTGCTGCAAGCTTTCTACTTCGCTGTTAAGCTTGTAGCAGGGATTCGCATAAATCTATAATGTAAGACAGTGTTAGGTTAAGTGTGTAGGTTAAGTTTTCTAACATAGTTGTAAGGAAATATTGTTACTAACTTTGTGAGTCCTGTTTCTTGTGAATTAAATATAAATAAATAAATAAAGATATTTGCAAGATTAGCACGACAACAACCGTTCGGCAGTAGTCCAGCAGACAACACCCATCTGGTTGGAGAATCCTCCCTTTGGAAGATGGACCCCTAACTTAAACGTCAGTGTAGGAAAGAGATGGAGCTAGACGTCCTGTATAGATACGTCTCTATCCTCACTAAAGTGACATTAAAATTGAATAATATTGCTTTAACAGGTCACGGTAAGGTCCCTAAGGTTATTTTGGTCAGATCATGGTGTAGACCATGTAGGTTTCGATTTGGACTTGTCTGATGACAACTGTCGAGTCACACGTCGTATGAACAATGGGGAAAGCAACTGTAAATCTAATGGCGCTAGCATAGCTTGGTGATGTTTCAAACATCGCCATTGGTTGCCAATGTAATTTTATATAAGTAGCCTGACCTCGTTGGTCAGAATGGGACTAAGCTATGGACACGCCATCTACAATCAGCTTTGACCTGCCTTGCCCAGTGGTTGATTTAGGCACCCAGAAAATGGAATTCACTAATCACTGGAAACATGTTAATGATACGGTTAAGAAACGCATCAAGCAAGCCGTATGTGCCAGCTGTTGAAAGTACTGTATGGATGCCCCCCCCCCCCCCCTACCCCGCAGGCGTGGCCCCCGGCAGCGCGGGCGGCGCGGGCGCAGCAGCTCCGTGGCGCGTGCGGCTGGCGACCATCAAGAACTCCTTCCTCGGCTCACCGCGCTTCCACAGGAGGAAAATGCAGGGTACGTACATTTATGACAACAAAATGTAATACAAAAAGTGTATTCATTTGGAACAGTCACCGTCACTTTAAAGCGGATGGATTATATTGATTGTTTTTTTTTCTACACAGTTCTCTCATCTACAAAATTTAATTTTATAATACGTCATCATCTGGCTAAACTTTTCCCAACTATGTTGGGGTTGGCTTTCAGCAGTTACTGGGTAACACAAAACCTCTTGGTAAGAGTGGTTGTCAGACTTTCAGACTTCTGAATACCCTTAACCACATGACACGTCTATGAAATATCCTAATAAAATCTAACTAATTCTTTTAAAAGTAAGATTATCTATAAACATTCATCTCTGTTCCACAGCGTCATCAGAAGAGGTCCACTTAACTCCAGAATCGTCTCCGGAACTGACGAAGAGGTCCTGGTTCGGTTCCCTCCTCCTGTCAGCTGACAAGGAGGAAACCTTCACTGCTCTAGTGAAGGGCAAACCTCTGGCCACAGTGAAGGCTGACCTAATACATGCTTTTTTGAGTGTAAGTATTACTTATCTTGAGTGAAAACCTGACAATTTGTTTTTGAATGACATGTCCACTTCTGCGGTTGTTTGTGAACCCATGAACTCACTAATTATTGCTGGGAAATAACTTTTTTTGGGGTGTAAAATCACGTTTTACGGTAAAAACTCAATGTAACGCACTTATTACATAGTGCTGATGGATGCATTGAATAGAACAGGGGTCATGGAAGTATTTAAAGTAAAGTTGTAAAGTTTGACCTCCAATATCTCCGTAACGTGAAGGTTCCCAGGTATAGTCCAGAACAAAAAAAAATATCAGAATGTCGGGGAGAACAAGTGTCTTTCGACTTCGTTAAGAGGTCTTTTACACTCATTATTTAACCGACATTTAAATTGCAGATAGCAGAGTTATCCCACAGTGTGCTAAGTCCAATGTCCTTTCGGGTGGAATATAAGAGAGGGTCCAACGCGCCCGCCATGTTCCAGAGACATGTGAGGTTTCAGGTAAGCATCATTTTTCTCTCAATTTGTCTCGGTCCTCTCATACCTACGTAGTTTTATAGAGGTTTGAGGAACAGGGCCTAAAGTTCCTCATACTCCGTCGAAAAGGGAGGATCCTCCGACCAGATATGTCTGGTGGACTACTGCGCGACGGTAGTTTTCACATACAGTCCTTTTAGCGTTATTTTTCCTATGGCCTCAGTAATCCAACAATATCCGTAAAGTTACGAGAATACAGATCACTGTAATTTTGACAGACTTGAAAGTTACTTGACCCACAGTAGTAATTTCTCCCTTATCTGTGGGTACGTTTACAATCATTGTGGGTGGCGTTGTACCTCACGGCGTCACCCCGGATAAGCTAGTTGAGGGATACCTCATCCCAGGTCTCTGGGCAACGGGCTCACTCTTCTAGTTTTGATATGAGGTACAGCTCTCGTTTCGGCGGGATTGGACGGTCACTCATCAAACGTTGCAGACGAAAGTCTGCTAACATGAGTTCTGAGGGGGGGGAGGATGTCCCTACCGTGGGGCGACGGTAGCCTCCCCCGCTTGGTGACGGCCTCTCACGGGCTGTGTCACGCAGTACTGATAGAACGGGACTTGAGGAGCTTGCCATTTCAGTGTACGGCATCTCCTTAAGTGAGGGGGGGCCGCTGCCTCTGGTGGGATGGGCCCTATCCTTGCCTCCCGGCCCTGTGTCGCCTTTGATCGGTGTTGGGGTCGGGGGGTGGATGACATCTATCCAACATCTAGGTGCAATCTAGAGTCATTGGTACTGGTCTTCGAGCGACCGTACGTCTGAGGGGTGGCATGTAGCGCCGGGTGCACGACCGACCACCAGGTGATCGTGTATTGTAATGGGGTTAAGCCCACGGTTTCTACCCTAATGACTATCGCAGCTGGTTGATCTGAGATCGCGCCCGTCGACTAGGCGGGGCGCCTACGCGACCCCTCACACCCCCCGCGCGGCGGTCCTAACCATGACTCTTAAGGTAATGTAGGCCATATAAAAATTTGTTCCGTGCGGAAATCGAACCCGAGACACGCAGCGCAGCAGTCAATCGCTAAGCCACGCATGTTCTACAGCAGTGTTATGAACCTTAAATTAAAATGGTGTCATTGTGGTTTCAGGTTGACATTTCTACAATAACGAAAGCGCCAGGAGAGAACGGCAAGGAGTATTTATATGCCATCACCTTTACGTTACTATCCGGTAAGTTGTACAGTTAAAAATTTATATTAAGTAACTGCAACTTTTTGAAAAGTTAGAGATTGAATTAATTGGCAAGGACTTGGCGCTGAGCTATGCACTACCGTGCACCCAGAGATTTTTAAATGACATGACTCTGGATATAAAAATGCGAAATAGCAATATATAACACCAATACTTACTTAGTTTTAGTACACTTATTTTATCCTTATTAAAAAGCCAATATCAAAATTGGTGCTTTTGCTGATTTCAACTGCCATTACAGAAAATTGCATTACCTATGACAAGGTGTAGACGGACCCTTCACGAAGCCGTCAACCAAGCATTCTGTACATCAACTAAGACTGGGAGGAGCTCGTGGCTAAATAATAACAGCCGCTCGGGTCGACTTTTAGGTTAAGCCGTGCTTGCCTAGGTTGGTCTGTGGATGGGTGACCGCCCATTACATACCGAGTTTCCTCCGTGCCTCGGAAAGCACGTTAAGCGGTTGGTCCCGGGAGTCATTTGTAGATCTTAGACAGTCGTTAGGTAGTCAGTGGCCCAAAAGTCTGACAACCAGTCTTACCAAGGGGTATCGTATTACCCAGTAATAACTGGGTTATGGAGGTCAGACAGGCAGTCGCTCCATGTAAAATACTGGTATTCAGTTATATCCGGTTTGACTGGAAGTCGACCCCAATATAGTTGGAAAAGGCTAGGCAGATGATGATGCAATGTTTGGGAGAACAAGTACCTTTAGGCTTCGTTCGCTCAGTTCGCTTTGAGCCTAAACTGAGAGACCATATTTGATTGGTGATTTTTGAAATGACACTTCAGAACTTCACGTTCAAAATTGAGGTCATCGTTCCTTTGCTTCGGAGTAGCGAAGCAAAGGAACGATGACCTCAATTTTGGAATTTTAGTTTTCTTTTTCTTAAATAAAGCTTCGAGTCAAGAATCGAGTTTTTTTCACTATTTATTTAGGGCTCCCTGTACAAATAAGTTAGACCATGGTCCCTTCCGTGTGCAGGCAACATCCGCCGCTTCCGGCGCGTGTGCGAGGTGGTGCAGTCGGCCGTGTGCCGCGCGCCGGGTGCGGGCCGCGCGCCCGCGCTGCACCCGCTGCACCCGCCCTCGCCGCGCGCGCAGCGGAGGAACATACACCCGCACGGTCAGTTACAGTGCACTATAGCTTTAGCTTAATCTAAAATACATGTGTGTTGTGGCCAAATGCCTTACAATAATGTGATATCATTTTGCATTTTGCGTCGTTTATGCTAAGCCTGTTTTTGCAGGCGCTTACGCATTTTTTTTTTTGGAAAGATTTTTTGGTATAATTTAACGGTCATTCTACCTACCACTCTCGCACTTTACGCACAATTGTTTTATTTGGATTTCAAAGTAAGCCCCAGTATAAATAAAAATACAGACTATTTTCATTACTCACTTTCTTGGATAAAAAGTCTTAAGTTTCCCGCGAGCGTGACTTTAATTATACTTGTATTACGGTACAATTCCGAAGGTATTCGTAGCAAAACCGATAGATTTTTAGGTACACTATGGAAACGCTCCCGTAAGTGACATTGCCGACTGTTGTCGTTTTATTACTCGTCATCTCAGCAGTCCTCCTTTCTAGCCATATCATCCGTCACACAGTCCATCCATCGTTCCTTTGGTTTTCCTCGACTCTTAGAGGCACATTAACTCAACTTTCCTCATTCCTCCGCATCACATGCCCATACCTTGACGATCGATTACCACACAACTCTCAGTCACCGGCGCCACTTTCAGACTTCCTCTTATGTACTCATTTCTTGTCTTAGCCACATGCAATTGCATTTCATTCATCCCTTTTGTCACCAAACATTCTGACCATACACAAAAGCGTAATGTTACAAAAAATATTCTTTGTCACATGTTACAGCGGTAGGCGAGATTCCCGACAGCCCAGAGACTCCGCACCAGCAATCAGACCACGACAGCGACTCGTCAGTGTTCGACACTATCAAGAGTCCAACTAGCCACACTTCTATAGACCAGCTAGACCAAGTAATTCTCATCATCATCTGCCTAGCCTTTTCCCAACTATGTTGGGGTCGGCTTCCAGTCTAACCGGATGCAGCTGAATACCGATACTTTACATGGAGCGACTGCTTATCTGACCTTCACAACCCAGTTAGTACCTACTAGGCCAGTTGTAGATTATTGACAGTCGTTACACGAAGTCAGTAGCCCGAAACTCTGATAACCAGTCTTACCAAGGAGTATCTTATAACCCAGTACTAACTGGGTTGTCAGATGCAGTCGGTTTATGTAAAATACAGGTATTCGGCCGGTTAGACTGGAAGCCGACCACAACATAGTTGGGAAAAGGCTAGGCAGATGAAGAATGTTGCCAGAAAAATAGTTCTATTTCACCATTATTTACCAATCAGTACCTAGATCATTTTGATGTGACAATATTATAATTTTAAATCTGTAATATTTCAGAACGGCACACATCCGCTCGGGTCGAGTTCGTCCGTCACCAGCGGGTCCAGTGGATACAAAGTAAATATTCATACTTTTTAACTAAATAATTTTTAATCACACCATAATTATAACAATAACAAAAAAAATATATACAGCTATATGTAGAGCTAAAGCGTAAGCATTGAAGACACAATGAATGAATGAAAACTGCTTTATGAATAAAAAATGAGTGATTTAGTAAATGAATGGGCGAGTAACAGAAGATTAATAATTAAATTGTCTCAAGTAAACTAGTCTTGAAAAAAAAATGAGCTTTCACAAATTTCATCATATAATTCAAAGCGAATGAATTAATTGATTGAATAAATTGAATAGTGTAAATATGAGAGTTATGCGAAAATGGCGATTCGGTGATATTGTTTCTCCTGTATTTCTAATATAATGAATGACTGAGTTATTTAACGATTAATATTGTTATGATTCATGAATTAAATATGGAACAATAAAAGATCTGCGCTAAAAGATCCGTGGTTTTGGCTCCAGAATAATGGATAACTGAATGAAGGAGTGAACTACTGAACGATAGAATGACACGAGTAATTGTGACAGCTGTCAAGAATAGTCCCGTGTTACGTGCGTGCATGACCTACATCTTTTATTCCTCGAACAGAATGACTAAATGAATGAGTAAACGGTTGAATGACTACTACTGAATGGTCTAATGTCAGAGTGAATGTGACAGCTGTCAAGTATAGTCCCGTATTGCGTGTACATAACAACTTGGCAAGTAACAAGGCTGGTCCCGGCAGCAAGGCGCGCGAGGTCGCCGCGCCGCAGACCCCGCCTCCGCCTCCCTCGACCACGAGATTATGAGCTGCGGCAGAGATCTGCCAGGTTAGTCCCTCTTCATCATTACTTATCATAGCAAGGCTGCTCAACCGTTTTTGAAGGTGTGCCAACATTTGATTTCTCACCAATTAAGATACAGGGTAGCTGGCTAGAAAACAAAAGAGGCAGCCCTCTCAGTCTGCCGCCCAGAGCCATGACCCTCCTCCGGCTTAAGAGCTAAAACACGCCACTGTCACACATTGATTGTGAAGATAATTTAAGTATCAATGTAGTGTGCTTTTTGGATTTCTGTAATTTCTAGCTGGCTTATTGAGAATCACTTCAAATGTGTTGGTGCGGTTGACCTGACCTGGCTGAACCTGAGGTTCAGCAGCCTTGATTCATAGTATTCGTACTGAATGTTCATTATTAGGCCCTGAGCAGATGATGAACTATTTGTCCGCTGGACAGAAATTACTGCTGATATCCTGTCCATTGCTTGCCGCGTTGTTTTTTCATCTATAGGTGTTGTAAACTGTCCGCGTAAGTCCATCGCCTGCTCAGAGCCTAAAAGACAATTTTAGCAGTCAACATTTAGATTTTTTAAATTACTTTTTATTTTACTAGTTATGCAGGGAGTAAGACAACGGCGCAAACAGATACATGAATTCAGTTCATGATTCTAGATTTCCGCCAGAAATTAATAAATTTGCTGTTTCATACAAACCTGCTAACCGAAAGTAGTTTTTTTTGACTGGGGAGTCTAATCTTATGTGCAGAATTCATGGTAAGCTTGTGAGCTGATGACGCACATACATACAATTACACCGTGTATAATAAAGGCAATAATTATATAGTTTTATGGACTGTCAAAAATTTAGATTTTTTAATTAGATTTGGATTTCTGGCATGACTTTTTTAGTTATATCTCTTTTTTTACGTTTCAGTCACACAAAGCTGAAATTTTGATCTAAAAAAAAAAACTTGTTGATGATAATAATATAAGTATTGGCATGTCTGCACAAGTTTGTTACTAAAGTATTTCTAAATTTTTTGAAAGAGCGTGAAAAAATAACGAATAAAACAAAATATCACCCGTCCCATTCAATCAGAATCATCGTTACACTCTCACCCCGATCTCCAGGCACACACACCAAGCGTTCCTCATCCGAATGTCGCGAGGCAACATCATCGCCACGTCGCGGACTCGACAGCCGCGACAACTCCATCAAAGACGAGCTTCGACGCAACAACTCTCTGCGCGACAATCGCCGCGACTTGTTGCAACGCGACAGAGATGTCGCACCGCCTACTACATCGATTGCGTGAGACTAAACTTAGAAAGTTCTGGCGAATTGTGATGGGGAATACTGAGGAGTGAAAAAGAAAAAGTCCCCTTTTTTGAGGTAATTGCTTGGCAGACAGACCGTGTGAACTATATGAGAATACCTAGTAAGGTGGTAAAAATATTTGCCAGTCAGACAGTGGAGCTGACTGCCCAGAAACACGACTCTAGAAGATCTACAAGGGTTTTTAACAGGACTGACATAAACTTAAAATGTAACTCACGTTAATACAATAACGTTTTTGATAAAATGTCACTAGGTCCTCAAGAGGCTATTTAAATACAACTAAGATGATAAATGACGGTTGAAATCCGTCATTAGTCTGCCATTCTGAGCGACCGCTTGAAAATTAAAATAAATTAGCTATTGAAATTAGAAAATTTGCTAAAGCAAAATAATGGTTACTTGTTTTGTAAGCTGTAAATTAATCAACCCCATTGAGTATTGTGATAAAGTTCCAGTACTGTTTCATTTTGCTTGAGAAATGGAATATTAGTGGTTTAACTTACCAAGGAACCATGAAAAACAATGGTTATAAAATACATGAATGCTCAAGCTTGAATCCGAGTCATTACAAACTTTGACAGAAGGAAATAATTTAAAAAAAAAACTGAAGCTTAATACCTACCTTTTTTGAGAAATTATTACTACTACAGAAAAAATAAATCATTGGTTCAGTCTTGATAATTTTTACCGTAGATACTTACATTTGATACCATTTTTCCTATCATCTTTTATTCCCCATCACATTCGGCCTTGGCTAAAACACGATGTATGTATTCTATACAGAATTTGTCGATTTCCCTCCAAATTGAGCTAGACTACAAACAACAAAGAAATATCTATACGGCCGCAATTACCGGAATCAATAACCAAGTTTTTGAGAAAACCTGATGCATAAATAAGTGAATGTTTACATTCTAGTGTTTCATTCACTCATTCATCGATACTTTGAGATACCTACTATGGCCCATAAAATTTAACTTGACTAAAATGACAGCGGCCAAAGCCAAACTAAAGGGGACTAAGTAGTAGTTTTGGTAATATCGAAAAAAATAACTACAAATGCATATTAATGCAGACAGTATTTTACGCTGTGTAAATATGTGTATTAATTAGGGCCAATTAAATTAAACTACAAAAACATAGTCTTAATAAAATTATCGGCTTAATTATGTACATCCTGACAGCTGTCATTTTAATCAAGTTAAGTTTTAAGAACTCAAAAAAGAATGAATGAACGAAACATTGAAGCGGGTCTGGTGTTTCATTCACTCATTCATCGATACTTTGAGATGGCTATTACTAAAAAAATAAGTAAAAAGTAAATGATGGAGAACGAGAAATGTAACCAATATTACAAGGAAAGTGAGTTAAATAGGTACCTACATCATTCATGATTTGTTGAAAATTCTAAACTTCTTTTCTGGTGACGAAGGTTAGTTACCTTGTTTTTTTTTGTCTAACTTTGGCGTGTACTCCTAGCCTAACCTTTATGGTCTAGCTCAACTTGGGGTAGTCAATGTACCTACAGTCAGTTAAGTAAAGTAATATGGGTACGGTTCTGTCTTCACCGACTAATGAGTAGCTCTGGCCAAGAAAGAGATAGGCCTACCTAAGCTACCACGAGAAAAACTGTTAAGAAACAAAAAAAATCAATACATGAACATGTTTTTTTTTTCTATAAGACGCATATAGGTACTTTTAACACCTTTACTTGTATAGTCAGTGCCAGTGTGAGTACTGAGTCCGCAATTTGTCCGCACGTCCGTAATCTAGTGTCTGGTCAGGCTCAATTCTTCCGTGAAGACAGAACATGAGGTGAAGTGCACAAAGTTCGGATAAGACTAAGAAACTACAAGTTTTTGGAAACGACTGTACTTCCAAATTATTAAAAAAATATAGTTGACACTAAAGCTTCCTAATTGACACCACTTTTGCAACAAATCGATTAAAAAAAAAACACATTTGGCATACTCCCAAACCAAGTTTTTGTCGTTTTCAAAGTAAGAAAAAAAATACATGGTGTTTTGAAAATGTATTTTGTTTCGTGTAAATTATATACATATTGAGATTTTAATTATAATTAAGTATTTTGGCGGAGTGATTGTAATTAACAAAAAAACATCAAGCGAAAAATATTTTTAACTACACCATAAAAGCCGGAAAAATAATGCAAACTATGTATTTAAGTTCAATATTTTAAGCAAAATAGTTCATTATTTTGACTGGCTGAAGGTTACAAGTGTGAATGATATGCATAAGTACATGATGTAACAAAATTCCAAATATTTAGTAAAAAAAACTGTCAAAATTATATTTGTATTTGAAATTTTGTTACAAATGTAAAAGCTCGCCGATCGAGGAAAAAGAATGTAGCAAAATCTGATTTATAAGTATACATATAGCTGTATTTAGTAAGCTTAAAGTATGTGTTAATTTTAATTAAAATAAAAGAAAAAAAAACTTATATAAAAATAATGAAACCGGCCATGTACTTTTTAAAATGTTAAAAAACGCTACCCCTGTGTACTGAGATTACGCTAAAATTAGTTTAAGGCATGAGATGTATGCTGTATTTTTGCAAAAGAAGTATATATGTATATGTTTATCCTTACCTACTGCCATAGACGACGCTTACCTACACCATAGTTCTAGCATCTATAGACTTGCACTTTATGTATCGCCCTAGCTGAACTTTTTTTTAAAACGAGTGAAGGATATATTTTCTAGGCATATGTGTAATTATTAATTTTCTTATATTATACTAGCATTATATTAGTTTTATTTCAAACAAAAAAATATAAACAGGTGTAAGGAAAAAGCTGAAAACTGTTAAAGAAACTTCGTTTATCTCTTCTTTGTTATAGTTAAATACTGAATGAACTTTTTCGAATACTCCCCGTCTCTTTCACTCAAGTATATTTCTTCAAAAATAATATTTAAATACTGAAGGTAGTTAATTTTTAAAATTTAAAACTTATTTATTTTTTTTGTTATAAAAAAAAAAATATTATTCTGGGCGATATAGTAGTTGTTTTAAATCTATAAAAGTCGTCTTACTATATAAAATATAACATGCTGTGTTCATTGTCGGTTAATATCCTGTATCGTGCAAAATATTGTAGAACATATTATCTGGATACAAAAGTTATTCAAATAGTCTAGGAACTAAAACACAATAATAATAATAGTATGGGTAACGGTTATTTTTCTAAGTGTCCATAAATGCGTGTCCCTAATATTCATGCATGGTAGTTAGAAGTCTAAGCTGTTACTCCATCCAATTCTTGTAAAAAATAGACAAGAGTACTAGACTCTATTTGAAAAAACATATAAGTACTTTATATTTTTTTTTACAAAAAAGTCAATAAAACATCATTATGGAATAGAATTAATGGTGTCAATTTTAACTGAATATTGTAGATGCGGAAACAAAACGATATTTTGCACGTAAAAGCCATACCTATGCATGTTTAAAAAAAAAAACAATATAAAGCCGTACGACGTACGTTATATAAAATTCTAATAAACATCTAGTAAGCAACTTTTTCGTTCTGTTTGTAAATTATTATTGTTAAAAAAAGTTTGTTGTAAATATTACGCAAAGACATATTTTTTTCACGTTGTTTGTTTTTTTACAATTAGTTTTGAATGTTAAAGATATCAAATGGTATTTTTTTTTGAGTTGACTAGTATAATTGTGTGATTCTAAAAAGTACTTTATACGCACATTAATTTCCTATAGAAATCAGGTTAAAAATAAACTGCTTAAGTATTTCTGTGTCAAATCAGATTTTTTTTAAATTATTTTTTTTACCTTATCTCAGGCTGTCAAATCATTCCCATCTAATTGATATTCCATTACAAATTTAATTCCATTTACAGTCATATCTCAAAAATGTTTTTTTTTTAATGTTAATTGTTGTTTAGTTACAAAACAGTCAATTAAAATAAACTAGCGAAATGCCTCAGACGATAGGTAAACACAATTAAAAAACAATGTTTTAATCTTTTTTTTTGTCAGGTGTACCGCAAGGTTTATTGAAATATCAGTTCAAAAAGGTGAGTATTTTTTAATTTATTGACGTGATGTCGACGGAATATCGCTAGCTAATTTCATTTGACCTTGTATAGGTACATATTTAGTTATTCAGGGTGTAAACAGACCCTTAACGAAGCTGAACAGCACGTGTTCTCCGCGTCACAAGTGCAGTTGCCGAACAGCATACCTGAGAACCTCTCGTTACGGAGATATTGGAGATTCCAAATTTTTTTTTAATGCTAATGTAGAGTTATATTTGCATTAAAAACACTTAAAATACCTCCATAACTCCTTTACTATTCAATGCATCCATCAGCACAATTGATTGCGTTACAGTGAGTCCTACCGTAAAGCACGATTTTTCACCCAAATAAAAAAGTAGTTTCCTACTTAGTTTGATGTACAAAATGCTTGGTTTACACCTTGTTTTTAGTCATATTAGAAATGGATCTCATTACTCAAAATTTCCATTTATTTTTTTGCTTTTATTAAAATGTTGATAACCGTATCATATGATATTATTCAACGGCTTTACTTTTACGAAACATTCCCTAATACCCAGTATGTATGTAGTTAGGTAATTTGTATAGTATATTATACGTCAAGTGCTTTTGTATAAAAAACGTTTTGAATATGCCTTTGGTCGCGTTTTGCGAAAAGGACTGGAGTTATAGCATTTACAATTTTAAGACGCTGACAATTAGAAAAAAAAATTTACACTAGATTAAAATAAAATTACCCACTATTATTTAAACTAAGCAATTAATAATATTATTAAAATAAAAAATAACAAACACAGGTACAGCTATGTTGTTTTTTGCTAAAAACATAAACAAAAAAAAATTAAATACCTGCTTATTTTTTTATATAAATAACTTAAAATTGTGAGTGCTATTTAAGTTACCATGTTTGATATTATTGCTGCAATGATAGTAACGTTTTCTAGTCATTATGTGACTTTCTTGTCCTATTTAGTCTAATTCCTATTATTTGTTAATTTTATTGGCAATGGTAATGTCCATACAAGGGATTGCTCATCAGAAAAAATATAAAAGTATGTTTAAATTATAACTTATTTATTACAGGATGCTTTTATATGCGTAAATTTTCGCAAGTTATGAAAACTAATTCACACTTTCACTTAGGGGTCGTCCATAAGTCACGTGAGGCTCGAAAATGGGGGCAAAATCACGAAATATCACTATTCTAGTGAGATATCACGTATATTACTTTTTTCTTTGAACGCGCGATTTCTAAACCGATAAGTGGTGTAATCTTGACATTTTTATCACTGTGCTTAATTTTCCAGAATTAAATTAGATTATACCTGGTAACCAATATTTAAAGATAAAATTCAGAATTGTAAGATACTTTATACCAAAAAAATACGTGATTTTGGGTAGGCAGGGAGGGGTAGTCTAAAACCTCACCCGTATCACTATGGGGTTGTTAAAAACATCACGTGATTAATGGACGACCCCTCAGTCTAGAATTGTGTAATGAAGTTTTATTTACGGTTACCTTTTCCGCGTCGACGACACTTCGACCCTGTATACCTAATTATCATTTTCTATCTAGAAGCTTTCCGTTTATCGTTTTTCAGTGTATTACCAATTTTGAGAAAGTAAGCGCTTGTATGAATATTATCGTTGTCCATAATAAATTGTCCTAGGGTGCTTATTTTGTTGAAAAGCCACAAAAAATATTTTTATGAGCCTTTTTTTCAACTCAGAAATGTTTTACTTAAATAATATTTTTAGTGGCTTGGCGAGTTTTCATGTTCCCATTGATTTGTGTTTGATTAATAGGTTTTATTATGTTAATAAATATGTTATTAAGTATATTAAAAGAACAATATTGCTATTTGAAAATTGCAATTAGCAAATTCAATATGAATAAGCCATTTTATTTTTGTTGTAAAAAAAAATTATGTTTGTATACGACTGCCTGACCTGATTTTTACATATCACAGAGAAAAACCATGTCAACATTCCCATATAAAATATCAAACCTATGGCTAGTAAATCTAAAAGAACACAATTCCATAAATTAAGAATGTTTATGCCTGCTTAAATTGAACGAATGAATGATAGATAATATTTTTTTCATTCATTCAATCAATTTGTGTTCAGCGAATGAACGATTTTTTTTGCAAGGTAAAAAAAGTGTTTTGTAAAATAATATTTATTTACGAAATAAAGCCTTCGTAAATCATAGTAAATGTATCGTTGAAAATATTCGTATATTTTTTGTCATTGTGAGACGAACATAATTTTGTACTCAGTAATTTTTTAAGAGAAACTAACAAATGAGAATATCCTCAGATATTTATTTATATATTTAAAAGAATATATAAATACAATTCCGTTTACTTTCTGTGTGTTTGTGTAACTCTGTAAAATACTTAATAATTAATATATTTATTAAAAAAATATTCTTCATTGGTCTTCGAGCAAAGAATGTGACGGGTCAAGTTATGATCGTTCTAAGTTATATTTGTTCGAAGGACCAAACTTGAGGGAACTGTACATTTTAGAGGGAGTATACTACGCTACGCTATATCCATACTGTAACTTGCTTAAGAAACTTATTGGTTAACATTGAACAAAATAATAAATTGAAAAATAATTTATGCGTTTTATTTGTGACACAACATTTTCATAAATTTTTGTATAGAAAGGTGTTTAATTAAACATGAAATAGCACTAACATGTTTTACTAAACTAACACAGCATGAAAAATTTCAGTCACAAACAACAAAACTCGAAATCTTGAAATTAGGGCTCCGGTTTAATTTTCAAAGAGCGTCCAAATTTTAAAATTAAGTTTTCTGTTTATCTGCCTAGCCTTTTCCCAACTATGTTAGGGTCGGCTTCCAGTCTAACCGGATGCAGCTGTATACAGTATTTTAAATAGAGCGATTGCCTATCTGACCTCCAGAACGCAGTTAGTACTAGGCAATACGATAACCTTTGTTAAGACTGATTGTCAGACTCGAGCCTGGAAGATCTGCAAATGATAGCTGGGACCAACTGCTTAACGTGCTTTTCGAGGCACTGTGGAAACTCAGTATGCACCCATCCACGAACTAACCCAAGCAAGCCCCGGCTTAACCTGCAGATCGGCTGTTATTATTTAGCCACGAGCTCCTCTCGCTCTCTATTATGAACCGTAACTAAATGTTAAATATACTAATTAAATAAAAGTTTTTTATTTATTTATCACTTTATTTTCAGGCAACATAAAGGCCCATAGATACAATACAGAAAATTATCTTATATATGTATAATACATTAATACATTTTAAAAACATTTACAAAAACTATTAACTACGCTGCCGTCTTCTGTGAAAACCGATACACGAAGGTAGTTAATTTTTAAAATTTAAAACTTATTTATTTTTTTTGTTATAAAAAAAAAAATATTATTCTGGGCGATATAGTAGTTGTTTTAAATCTATAAAAGTCGTCTTACTATATAAAATATAACATGCTGTGTTCATTGTCGGTTAATATCCTGTATCGTGCAAAATATTGTAGAACATATTATCTGGATACAAAAGTTATTCAAATAGTCTAGGAACTAAAACACAATAATAATAATAGTATGGGTAACGGTTATTTTTCTAAGTGTCCGTAAATGCGTGTCCCTAATATTCATGCATGGTAGTTAGAAGTCTAAGCTGTTACTCCATCCAATTCTTGTAAAAAATAGACAAGAGTACTAGACTCTATTTGAAAAAACATATAAGTACTTTATATTTTTTTTTACAAAAAAGTCAATAAAACATCATTATGGAATAGAATTAATGGTGTCAATTTTAACTGAATATTGTAGATGCGGAAACAAAACGATATTTTGCACGTAAAAGCCATACCTATGCATGTTTAAAAAAAAAAACAATATAAAGCCGTACGACGTACGTTATATAAAATTCTAATAAACATCTAGTAAGCAACTTTTTCGTTCTGTTTGTAAATTATTATTGTTAAAAAAAGTTTGTTGTAAATATTACGCAAAGACATATTTTTTTCACGTTGTTTGTTTTTTTACAATTAGTTTTGAATGTTAAAGATATCAAATGGTATTTTTTTTTGAGTTGACTAGTATAATTGTGTGATTCTAAAAAGTACTTTATACGCACATTAATTTCCTATAGAAATCAGGTTAAAAATAAACTGCTTAAGTATTTCTGTGTCAAATCAGATTTTTTTTAAATTATTTTTTTTACCTTATCTCAGGCTGTCAAATCATTCCCATCTAATTGATATTCCATTACAAATTTAATTCCATTTACAGTCATATCTCAAAAATGTTTTTTTTTTAATGTTAATTGTTGTTTAGTTACAAAACAGTCAATTAAAATAAACTAGCGAAATGCCTCAGACGATAGGTAAACACAATTAAAAAACAATGTTTTAATCTTTTTTTTTGTCAGGTGTACCGCAAGGTTTATTGAAATATCAGTTCAAAAAGGTGAGTATTTTTTAATTTATTGACGTGATGTCGACGGAATATCGCTAGCTAATTTCATTTGACCTTGTATAGGTACATATTTAGTTATTCAGGGTGTAAACAGACCCTTAACGAAGCTGAACAGCACGTGTTCTCCGCGTCACAAGTGCAGTTGCCGAACAGCATACCTGAGAACCTCTCGTTACGGAGATATTGGAGATTCCAAATTTTTTTTTAATGCTAATGTAGAGTTATATTTGCATTAAAAACACTTAAAATACCTCCATAACTCCTTTACTATTCAATGCATCCATCAGCACAATTGATTGCGTTACAGTGAGTCCTACCGTAAAGCACGATTTTTCACCCAAATAAAAAAGTAGTTTCCTACTTAGTTTGATGTACAAAATGCTTGGTTTACACCTTGTTTTTAGTCATATTAGAAATGGATCTCATTACTCAAAATTTCCATTTATTTTTTTGCTTTTATTAAAATGTTGATAACCGTATCATATGATATTATTCAACGGCTTTACTTTTACGAAACATTCCCTAATACCCAGTATGTATGTAGTTAGGTAATTTGTATAGTATATTATACGTCAAGTGCTTTTGTATAAAAAACGTTTTGAATATGCCTTTGGTCGCGTTTTGCGAAAAGGACTGGAGTTATAGCATTTACAATTTTAAGACGCTGACAATTAGAAAAAAAAATTTACACTAGATTAAAATAAAATTACCCACTATTATTTAAACTAAGCAATTAATAATATTATTAAAATAAAAAATAACAAACACAGGTACAGCTATGTTGTTTTTTGCTAAAAACATAAACAAAAAAAAATTAAATACCTGCTTATTTTTTTATATAAATAACTTAAAATTGTGAGTGCTATTTAAGTTACCATGTTTGATATTATTGCTGCAATGATAGTAACGTTTTCTAGTCATTATGTGACTTTCTTGTCCTATTTAGTCTAATTCCTATTATTTGTTAATTTTATTGGCAATGGTAATGTCCATACAAGGGATTGCTCATCAGAAAAAATATAAAAGTATGTTTAAATTATAACTTATTTATTACAGGATGCTTTTATATGCGTAAATTTTCGCAAGTTATGAAAACTAATTCACACTTTCACTTAGGGGTCGTCCATAAGTCACGTGAGGCTCGAAAATGGGGGCAAAATCACGAAATATCACTATTCTAGTGAGATATCACGTATATTACTTTTTTCTTTGAACGCGCGATTTCTAAACCGATAAGTGGTGTAATCTTGACATTTTTATCACTGTGCTTAATTTTCCAGAATTAAATTAGATTATACCTGGTAACCAATATTTAAAGATAAAATTCAGAATTGTAAGATACTTTATACCAAAAAAATACGTGATTTTGGGTAGGCAGGGAGGGGTAGTCTAAAACCTCACCCGTATCACTATGGGGTTGTTAAAAACATCACGTGATTAATGGACGACCCCTCAGTCTAGAATTGTGTAATGAAGTTTTATTTACGGTTACCTTTTCCGCGTCGACGACACTTCGACCCTGTATACCTAATTATCATTTTCTATCTAGAAGCTTTCCGTTTATCGTTTTTCAGTGTATTACCAATTTTGAGAAAGTAAGCGCTTGTATGAATATTATCGTTGTCCATAATAAATTGTCCTAGGGTGCTTATTTTGTTGAAAAGCCACAAAAAATATTTTTATGAGCCTTTTTTTCAACTCAGAAATGTTTTACTTAAATAATATTTTTAGTGGCTTGGCGAGTTTTCATGTTCCCATTGATTTGTGTTTGATTAATAGGTTTTATTATGTTAATAAATATGTTATTAAGTATATTAAAAGAACAATATTGCTATTTGAAAATTGCAATTAGCAAATTCAATATGAATAAGCCATTTTATTTTTGTTGTAAAAAAAAATTATGTTTGTATACGACTGCCTGACCTGATTTTTACATATCACAGAGAAAAACCATGTCAACATTCCCATATAAAATATCAAACCTATGGCTAGTAAATCTAAAAGAACACAATTCCATAAATTAAGAATGTTTATGCCTGCTTAAATTGAACGAATGAATGATAGATAATATTTTTTTCATTCATTCAATCAATTTGTGTTCAGCGAATGAACGATTTTTTTTGCAAGGTAAAAAAAGTGTTTTGTAAAATAATATTTATTTACGAAATAAAGCCTTCGTAAATCATAGTAAATGTATCGTTGAAAATATTCGTATATTTTTTGTCATTGTGAGACGAACATAATTTTGTACTCAGTAATTTTTTAAGAGAAACTAACAAATGAGAATATCCTCAGATATTTATTTATATATTTAAAAGAATATATAAATACAATTCCGTTTACTTTCTGTGTGTTTGTGTAACTCTGTAAAATACTTAATAATTAATATATTTATTAAAAAAATATTCTTCATTGGTCTTCGAGCAAAGAATGTGACGGGTCAAGTTATGATCGTTCTAAGTTATATTTGTTCGAAGGACCAAACTTGAGGGAACTGTACATTTTAGAGGGAGTATACTACGCTACGCTATATCCATACTGTAACTTGCTTAAGAAACTTATTGGTTAACATTGAACAAAATAATAAATTGAAAAATAATTTATGCGTTTTATTTGTGACACAACATTTTCATAAATTTTTGTATAGAAAGGTGTTTAATTAAACATGAAATAGCACTAACATGTTTTACTAAACTAACACAGCATGAAAAATTTCAGTCACAAACAACAAAACTCGAAATCTTGAAATTAGGGCTCCGGTTTAATTTTCAAAGAGCGTCCAAATTTTAAAATTAAGTTTTCTGTTTATCTGCCTAGCCTTTTCCCAACTATGTTAGGGTCGGCTTCCAGTCTAACCGGATGCAGCTGTATACAGTATTTTAAATAGAGCGATTGCCTATCTGACCTCCAGAACGCAGTTAGTACTAGGCAATACGATAACCTTTGTTAAGACTGATTGTCAGACTCGAGCCTGGAAGATCTGCAAATGATAGCTGGGACCAACTGCTTAACGTGCTTTTCGAGGCACTGTGGAAACTCAGTATGCACCCATCCACGAACTAACCCAAGCAAGCCCCGGCTTAACCTGCAGATCGGCTGTTATTATTTAGCCACGAGCTCCTCTCGCTCTCTATTATGAACCGTAACTAAATGTTAAATATACTAATTAAATAAAAGTTTTTTATTTATTTATCACTTTATTTTCAGGCAACATAAAGGCCCATAGATACAATACAGAAAATTATCTTATATATGTATAATACATTAATACATTTTAAAAACATTTACAAAAACTATTAACTACGCTGCCGTCTTCTGTGAAAACCGATACACGACCTCCTCTGGCTAAAATACCTCCTTCATTCAATTTAAAATGTCCAAAATAATCGTCAGAATTTTAACCCAACCCAAAAATTCACCTGACTATACAACAAGAAGGCAAGATATTATTTACTCTGTGCCTTACTCTAAATCTTCATCTGCCATAGACATGCTAAGTAGAAGACCGGTGTGAACCTTGATGTGGTTATATAAAGACCTCCTCTGAGTAAAACTACGGTCACATATATCACACTTGTAAGGTTTTTCACCAGTGTGTGTTCGAATATGTTTTATTAAATCGCTCTTCTGGCTAAAACAACGCTGACACGTATCACACTCAAAAGGTTTTTGACCAGTGTGTTTTCGAAGATGTATTGTTAAAGCATGCTGTTGAATATAACTACGCTGACAAACAAAACACTTGTGAGGTTTTTGATCAGTGTGTCTTAGAAAATGCTTGTCTAAAGCACTCTCTTCTCTAAAACTACGCATACATACATCACACTCATAGGGTCTTTCACCAGAGTGTGTTCGAAGATGTGTTATCAAAGCAATCTTTTGAATAAATCCACGCTTACAAACATCACACTTGTAAGGTTTTTCACCAGTGTGTATTCGCAAATGATTTTTTAAAGCGCCCTTTTCTATAAAACTACGCTGACATAGATTACACTTGAAAGGTTTTGTACCAGTGTGTATTCGATAATGTTTTTTTAAATTATCCTTTGTACTAAAACTACGATTACACATAATGCACTTGAAAGGATTTTCACCATTGTGTATTCTCATAATATGTCTTGTTAAATAAGCCTTTTGAATAAATCTACGCTCACATACATCACACTGGTAAGGTTTATCAATAGTGTGCATTCGACTATGGTTTGCTAAATGAGAGCTTTGATTAAAACTACGCTGACATACATCACACTTGTAAGGTTTTTCACCAGTGTGTATTCGAATATGTTTTATTAAATCGTTCTTTCGACGAAAACTACGCGGGCATACTTTACACATAAAAGGTTTTACACCACTGTGTGTTCCAATATGATTTCTTAAATTATGTTTTACACTAAAACTACGCTGACATAAATCACACTTGAAAGGTTTTTCACCGGTGTGTGTTCGAGTATGGTTTTTTAAATCACTTTTTTGACTAAAACTACGCTGGCATACATCACATTTGAAAGGTTTATCACCAGTGTGTTTAAGAATATTGGCCTTACGAGTTTGATTTGACTGGATAACTTTTGAATTTGATTGTTCATTTTTCTTTAGCTTTGCTGTAACTGTACCTTCTAGTATAGTTCTTCGTGTGTCTACTTTTGGTTTCTTTACGATGGGTACCCCTGTAAATACAGATCTAGTAAGTACTAATTAAATGTACGAAGAAGATTGACACCTATCGAAATAACAGCACTTCAAATTATTGACATCGCTGATGACATCACATCACTAGTAACATTAAGTACAGTATTTTACAGTACATGCACATTAAGTTACCACGAACTGTCTCCAAATGATTGATGACCATAAAATGTTGTCGGTTAAGTTCAAACTCGAATGAGAAAATTTGACAGTTTGTGGAAAGTTGACCACGCAGACATCCCTCGCCTACCTCACAAGCGTTTTTAGGTATCATCGAGCGTCCCGGGCGTTCTAGGGTTTCGAGATTATTTTATTTTAATTGAAATCGTGAACTGTGGGACATAAACCCCACATTTCGCCAGTTATGTTTAAGTCTCATGTAATAAGGGGTGAGCCTATTGCCATTAAACGGGCACAAATCCAGACTCCGTGGCTGCTACTGAGAAATTCCTGATGGAAAAACCCAATATCACTTTGCCCAACCCGGGAATCGAACCCAGGACCTAATGTTCAGCAGTCGCGCTTGCGCCCACTAATCCAACGAGGCAGTCAACTTATTATGAATGACCAAGAATTGAAAAATAAGACTCTGAATAAACTAAAAATAACAACAGGATGTTCAGTGACGTTGATTCATTTTCATCTCATCTTACTCTATTACTGTTAGGGGAGGTGCTGCCAAAACCGATCTTATTGCTTCAGAACGAGCACAAAGTGCTGCTCTTGAGGTGATGAGTTATAGGCAACTAGCTATTGCCCGGAACTTTGTTCGCGTGGCAATTTTGATGTGATTTTCAGGGATAACAAGTAGGCTATGTCCTTCCCCAGGATAAAATCTATCTCCTTGCCAAATTTTATAACGATTCACTCTTTCGCATTTGTAATATTAGTGAGGATTTAGATACCCCACTTAATAAGATTTGTTATACTCGGAAATATCAGTTTTTACAGTAAGACAAAAATCACTTGACTATACACAGTGACTTTTTGGTCGTCTTATAACGGGAGCCTACTTCATAATAATATATAAAATGCCTACTGCACATTCATTAAAAAAAATAGATATTTATGAAATTTGAATAATTACTAAATAAACATATTATTCATTATTATGACGCATGACGTAGTTTAAACACCCTGCTGCGACCGAAGATCTACTTCTACTCGACTCGTGCGCTGAGTAGGTATGTTTTACCATTTGACACGTTAACATTATTAATAGGATATTTCATTTTTCTTTGTACCTATTATCTTAATTAATGGTAAAAAATAATCGTTAATTTAAATTTTATGTCGGTTACGTTGAGTGGACCACCATTGGAAGACAACTAAAAAGTCACGGTGTGTACAAGAAGAACTTACTCTGTGCCTTACTCTAAAACTTCATTTACAAACCGAATTTTCAATTTCCTAGGACTATTCATGTGTAATAAATATATCAAAGCTAATCTAAATTCATAATCTTAATAGTCATATCCACAACCCATTTAGGCCTGGGTAATATGATGCCTCTTGGTAAGAGTGGTTGTCAGACTTTTGACTTGCCTAACGACTGTCAAAGATCTACAAATGACAGCCGGGACCAACGGCTTAACGTGCTTTCCGAGAAACGGAGGAATCTCGGTATGTAACGGGTGGTCACCCTTCTATGTACCAACAAGCACGGCTTAACCTGAAGATCGACCCGAGCGGCTGTTATTATTTAGCCCAAGAAGCAATTTTTTTTTAAATGGATTCTTCTTATATCATCTCACAATTTTTGACTAGTGAGATGATATAAGAAGAATCGTGATGTTTTTTCGCAACTTTTTAACCCCCCAATGGTGATACGTGGTAAGGTTTTACCCATATAACAGCCGCTCGCATCGATCTATAGGTTAAGCCGTGCTTGCCTAGGTTGGTCTGTGGATGGGTGACCACCCGTTACATACCGAGTTTCGTCCGTGCCTCAGATAGCACTTTAAGCCGTTGGTTCCGGGTGTCATTTGTAGATTTTTGACCGTCATTACAGGTAGTCAGTGGCCCAAAAAGTCTGACAACCAGTCTTACCAAAGGGTATCGTATTACCTAGTACTAACTGGGTTGTGGAGGTCAGATAGGCAGTCGCTCTATGTAAAATACTGGTGTTCAGCTGCATCGGTTAGACTGGAGCCGACCCTAACATAGTTGGGAAAAGGCTAGGGAACTGATGATGTACTGTAACTAATATTAGTAACTAATACTAACTAGTTGCCTTCACAGCTCTTCTTTTCTTCTTAGATACTTCTATTTTTTTTTCCATTCCTATTTTTAACATGTCTAACGGTACATCATCTGAATCAGATCCAGAATTCTGTTGGGGTGTATCTTGCACATTTTGACAACTATTGTCTACATTTACTGGCTCTAGATCTGTAAGTAAACAAGAATAATTTTTTACTTATTCCTTCAATGTACTTTTATATAATAAGACTATGGGGCCATTTAAGTATAACGTAAACACCAAAAGGGAGTGGGGGTCTTTGCTTAGCTTATTTTTAATGGCATGGGGGGCCGGGGGGTCTAGATGGTGATTATGTAGACAATAATCATTTAGTTGCTTTTTCTAATTTAATAATTATGATTGGCAACCCTACTTGGCTATACTAGAAAACAAATAAGCAAAGCGCTTACTTTTGCTGACAAGTGGGAGGTGAGGGCCAAAAATTACTAAAATTCTGCTTACATAACATTTGAATGGCCCCTATATAATGAACACAATTGACAAATTATCTCTTAATTTTATTTAAGAAATTATTAATTTATTAAACAATAATCATATAATTTTCCATTCTTAAAAACATACCATCACTTTGATTTCCCTCTGTAAGCTCCATGATATCATCTAGTCTCTTATGAATAAAGCTGGTGATTATTCTTTGATGGCAATACTTTCTTCTTGTGGTTTATCAAATATACTAATGTTCCACTAAAAGATTCCACGTGGTCATGGATTACTTAAGACTTAGGCTGTAAAAAGATGATTATAGTATTAGGTCAAGTCACTCAATAGTGCCTCCACAAGAGAGGATACCTACCACCATGTGGTGGTTACCTTTTGACCACCACGTCAATAAAGAAAATCTGTGTTCTCTAAGCCAAGAACTTTAAAAAAGTGTTATGTTCGACGTGCCATGCTGTCTGAGGCGTCATGAGCATTTTTAGATTTGACATCCGTAGCGCTCAATAGGTACAATGCCTCACACACTGGAAAGTTGGTTGTGCTACCAACCGTGCTGCGCAAGCTATTGTTGCATAGCTTATGCCAACATGACAACAACCAATATCAAACTGCCACATCCATGTACAAGTTTCATAATGAAGTTGTAACAGTAGTCAACTTCATTTGACAACAGCATACATTTCAACATTAAACACTCCATGGTATAGTTGGCATGAAATCTAGACACAATAAGATGAAATAAATGACCTATTCATTTTTACTAAAATCAGAAGTTATAAGTGATCCCAGTCTATTGAAGGATTAGGTGCTAAATGTTGCAAAAAAGTATTGGTCTACTGTCTCCAGTTACAAACAGCAACAAAACTTGTCCTACATTATTTTTTTTGTTTGAATAAAATACTCTCAATCTTGCAACTGTCCAATCGTACAGTCAGAGGCGGCGCTAGGCGTAGGCGACGTGGGCCACCGCCTACGGCCTCGCGTTACGAGGGCCGCCTCGCACCTCAAAAACCCATTGCCAAAATTGGGATAACTATTTTTTAATTTATAACATTGCTTCTTGCGCCACCAGAGGGCCTCGCTAAATGTACCTTGTTCACATAAAATTGTGGTCTTGCCCCGCCACTGCGTACAGTTGGTGTTTTCATTCCACAATCTACAGAGAAGTCATAAGCATTGTTACTGTAAGCCTGTGTCATCCCACTGCTGGGCAAGGGCCTTTCCCCATGACTTCCAAATCTTTCCATCTAGGGCTAATGTGGACCACTGGTTGTTGGTTCTGTCCAGCTCTTCCCGCCATCTTCTGCGAGAGAGCACTGATTTCCACTTTATTCATGACTGATTGGCGACATAAGTCCTGGTTTCCTCACAAGTCTTCATTCACTGATGTCAGTGATTTCTATATTCCTTGAAACGACCCTTTTCATCCAAATTTTCATGTATGAGAAGAGGAGTTACACATATTATTATCGGAATTACAATCGTAAACAAAGTATTTACTTACTGGTGTTCTTGTTGATTATGCAAACGTCATATTGGAAGTTTTTCCATCTTTAAGTAAAAAAATAAGCCTAAGTTATTTATTTCAAGTTTACACTTAAAATTAAAAAAACTCTGATAATATCGCAAAACTGCAATGCAAAATTGTTTGGGCGCTCAAACTATGGCGTCTGCTGTCGCTGTGGCACGAATCGATAAATCGCATGATAATATGTCAAAAAGTGACAGTGACAGGTGGCTGAGGGAAAACCAAGGGGAAAACATCGATGTTATCTTTGTTAACATCGAAACATAGATGAATAATATTAGAACATTGTGATATACCTATGGAGACGGCATATTTTACTACAGAAAGGAAAGTAATACAAATATCTTTAATATCGGCACACATTTGAAAAACAGTATTGTTTCTTCTTTTTAATAAAGCAGCTGCATAGGAAAAGAGAGACTACTACAGTTTGTCAACTGCTTATTTTGACAACCTTGGTATGACGTCATAAGCAAGAATTCGTGACCGTGTCGCCATGTTTTGCGCCGAGTTTTTTGGTAGATCAACCCACGTAGCATGAGCACCGTGGAAACGGGTTTTCACGGCGGAAGAATCGACAAAATGACAGATTGTAGAAAGATTTCTATCGTCCTAAGCATGGCGATGTTAGATATGTGGAAAAGAAAAGTTTCTATTCTTCTGTCAACAAAAGTCGACAACGGCGAGCATGGCGACATTTTCTTCTCTACTTTTGGCACTTGGGTGTAGAAACGTTTCTTCTCAACCAATGCCATTGTCAAATAGTCTACATCACATCGGACCTAGAAAAGATTATTGTTAATCAAATCAAATCAAATCAAATCATTTATTTCTTTGCAAACATGGGTAATAGGTACATAGATGTTTTTTTTTTTTTTTTTAAATAATGTTCTCCACATTTTGCCGTCACATGGGCATGCAAATAGTTGGTTTACAAAATATTATAAATTTAAAATAAGCGGCATGTCATTGGAATTATATAAAATATAAAAAATTAAAAATGTCAACATGGTCAAAACAATAAAAAATAAAAAATATTATCAATAATGTCAAACAAATAAGTGGCATGTCATTGGAATTACATAAAAAAATTATAAAATAAAAAAATAAAAAATGTCAGCATGGTCAAAGTAAAAAAATAAAATAAAATAAATTTAAAAATATTATCAATAATGTCAAACGGAATAACATTATGCCAACTAGAATAATAATATGTCAATTAGTAGTAACAGCATAAATAGTTTCAAATCACAACTTATCTAAAAACACAATACAAATTATTAAGAAAGGCAGAAAATCTTTTTTCTTCAGAATTCTTTCTCGGTAAGGAATTCACCGACAGTATAGTACGCTTTATGCGTTAAAAAGCTTCTGAGCCTGCTTTTAAATAATGATAGCGGCAATACTTTCCATTGCTTAGGTAATTTATTATAAATGACCGAAGCCATGCAGTAGACACTCTTGCGCATTAGTGCCGTTTTGGCGGGATGGGAACACACTAGGTTATTGTCGCGTCTATTACGTGGAACTACGTCAGTCAGACGTTTAAAACGATTTGGGTTCGTCTTCACAAACACAGCTACTTCCATTATGTACAAACTAGGTAGTGTTAATATTTTGTGCTGTTTAAAGTATGGCATGCAACTATCAGTGGATTTAAGCTTAAACATCGCCCTTAGACATCTTTTCTGGGCTTTAAAGACTGTTTCTCTTTCGGTTGAATTACCCCAGAACATTATACCGTAACGTAGGTGGGATTCTACTATACCATAATAAGCAGTGAGAAGTGCGTCCATATATACTATTGGGGATAGTGAATGTAGAGCGTATGCGGACTTACTAATTCTCTTACATAAAGTATCGGTATGTGCTTTCCAATTTAGGCTTTTATCTATTACCAGTCCCAAAAATTTTGTATTTTCTACTTCTTCTACTATTTCATTGTTGTATTGTATATTAGGGCTAATTCTAAGAATACGTTGACTAAAATGTACAACTTTTGTTTTTTCCATGTTTATTTTTAAATTATTTGCCTCTAACCAATTAACAACATTTTTTAAACAACTATTAATGTCGCTTTCATATGTCTCCACAGTTTTACATGGTATTGTCACAGTACTATCGTCCGCAAACAGTGTTATTGGTTGTTCAATGCATTCAGGTAGATCGTTTATGTACAGTATGAATACAAAAGGACCCAATACGCTCCCCTGCGGTACTCCAAACATAACTTCACGGTCTGAGGATCGAAATGTCTCTTCGCGCTTGCTCACTAGATTAATTTGACAAATTTCAGTTACTTGTTTTCGATCTCTAAGGTAAGACTCAAGAAGACTAAGTAAATTGCCTCTAATTCCGTAAGCTTCAAGTTTTCTTAAGAGAATCTCATAATCCACGTGGTCAAAGGCCTGTGTCATGTCACAAAATATGCCACATACGGGTATTCGTTTGTCAACATTCTGCATAACATTATAAATAAAGTCATAAACGGCCATATTGATAGTTCTATGTTGTCTAAATCCTTTCTGTTCGTCACATAAAATGTTATTTTTATCAATGAATTTATACAGTTTGTTATAAATGAATTTCTCAAAAATTTTGGAGATCACAGGTATGAGTGCGATTGGCCGGTAAAATTCCATTAATTCTCTATTATTTTTCTTAAAGATTGGCTTTATTATTGAAGTTTTTAATGCATCGGGGAAGATGCCTGCGCTGATACTGAGGTTAATTATATGACTTAAGTGACCACATATTTCCATTGAGACGTGCTTGAGTATTTTTGTACTAATACCATCATACCCTACGCTACTTGTATTATTCAATGTCATTATTATTTTATGTATTTCTAAAGGTACACTAGGTGACATGAACATTGATTTCGCGCTCGTGTTTACTTTGCAGCGTTTGGGGTCCTCGGTGTCATTATGTTTCGGCTGAATTCTATCGACAAAGTAGTTATTAAACGCTTCAGCTATGCACTTGGGATTTGAAAGAATACGGTCTCCAACCTTAATTTTATAAATGTTTTGTTTGGGTAAATTATGGTTTGCGCGATTAATAATTTGCCACGTAGTTTTAGATTTATTTTTAGATAATTTAATTTTATGATTGTTTTGTGCCTTTTGTGTCAAGTGTATAATTTTTTTGTGTAATTTTGAATAATTAGTGAATTTAGTTCTACTTTCTCTACTTCGGTTTAATCTCATCTGCCACAGAAGCTCTCTTTTTCTTTGGCTACACAATTTAATTCCTTTTGAAAGCCACTTAGGTTTTTTAATGACATCAATTTTGATCAATTTTATTGGAAAACACAAATCGTACAAAAGCTTGAAAGAGTCAATAAAATGAGTATAAGCAATATTCGGATCATCCGTGTCATAAATCTCGGAAAAGGTAAGATTTTTGATGTGGCCTTTGAACTTAGCTATGTTTTCCATACTATAATCCCTTTTAGCCGCATACCAATGGTTTATGATAGATTTAGTTTGAACAGGACAGTGAAGGAGCTGTGCCGTATGATCGGACAACGCAAATTCTAGCACGTCAGTTTTGCAAGATTTACTAAAATTATGCGCAAAATTATCTATGCATGTCATGCTTGCCATGCGAGTAGGTTGCCTTAATGCCAATTTCAAGTTATACCTCATTAATAAATATTCAAATGCATTTGTGTGATTATTTTTTTTAAGCATATCTATGTTAAAATCTCCAGCAATAACAATGTTTTTATAACGTGCTCGTGATATTCCTCGCAGTACAATTTCTAGTTTGTCTAAGCAGTAGTTAAGATTATTTACATTAGGTACTCTATAGATACAGATTACAACTATCCTATAATGCGTAAGCTCAATAGCACAGCATTCAAATATGCCTGAACAAGATAAATTTGAAATTTTAGGTAATTCCTTCCATTGTATACCATTTCTAGCTAGGATGCAAGCACCTCCCCTTTTACTCCCCTCTCTACAGAAGTAAGCAGCTAAACAATAATTTGGAACAGATAACTGGTTTTGATATCCTTCCATAATAAAGTGCTCTGTAATGCACAAGACATCCACATTTATGTTTTTTCCCGTAAGTTCATCTAAACATACAGTTAGAAAGTTAGATTTTGTTATTAAGCCTGCAATGTTTTGATGCAGTATTTTGAGATATTTATTGGAGAAAAAACAGTTCACCAACTTGGTCACGATTATACTTACGCGGAAGTTGGGATGTGCCACTATGGTTTCCTTCGAGGAGGTGGATATTGTCGCTAACTTTAGTACAATCTTGATCACAGTTAACAAATATGTTGGATCTGATCTGGTGAAAGATGTCGCTCCATCCGTATTTGTTAATTTTCCCTGTATTGTAAGAAAACATGTCTAGAGTCAGGGTGTAATTACTGTCGAAAAAGTATGCATACTTGTTGTTTTTTATGTCCAAACTGAGGAGGTTGTTGAATAACTCGACTTTATAATTGTGAATTAGTGCACCTCTTATATAAGTCGGAGCGCATATAACAATATTTGTGTGTTTGGTGTTTTTCAGAGAGTTTTTCAGGTTTTCAAGGATATCTAGATACTCGCTATTTCTGATATCGTTTTCTCCAATGAAGATCAGACAATAGTCTTGCATTGTGAAGTCTTTTAAGTTGTCTTCGACAGTGCGTAGCAGCTCTTTTGTGGTAGCGTTATGAAGCAAATAATGACAGTAGTCAAATTTATTAGAGAAGACCTCTTCAATTAACGGCAGCGCTCCTTTAGTACACCTGTTACTCATTATAGCGAGTCTATTTTTAGGTTGTGATCGTGAAACGCCTACTGGTTTTTTTGAGGCAACATTACCTAGGTGTGAAGTTGATGTCATGTTTTGTTTTTGTGTCAATGTTTCATTAGTCATCTCGGAAGTTTGCGTTTCTTTGTTGAGAGTGTCGACTTTTATCTCCTTGCAGTAATTGAACGGAATCTGGCAGTCATTATTTGAAGCAGTTGGTCGAATTTTGTGATGCATAGATTTTTGTTTTCTCGATGATGATGGTGCGCTACTTTTTCTGCCAGGCGTTAAGCAGATCTTTTTACATGTCTCGACATTCTTTAGAGCTTTTTGTAAATCTGATTTTAATCGGAAGTTTTCGCTGTTGAGGTCGTCTATTTCCTGATGAGCACTCATAAGCTGCATTTTCAGTCTACTTATTTGCTCGTTCAAGTCGTTAACAGTGTCGTCGTCATTATAATCGTGCAGGCTGTCCGGTATGCTCATCATTGTGGTGTCAAATATTGCTTTTTCATCGTCATTTGTCAAGACAGATAAATTAGTCAAACGTCAGATAAATTAGTCAAAAGTTGTTATAACTGTTATTTGTGTTTGTGAGCCACTTTGGTTTTAAAAACATGTCGGGGTCCTACCGTCGCCATCTCCTCAGTTTTTATGCCGAGAAGAAAGAAAGAAAGGCCAAAAGGAACGCTGTACGAGCTTTAACCGGGGCTTTTGATCTCCCTGAAAACGAGTTCCTCGAAAATTATAAGATAAGTAAAGAGATGGTGCAATATTTGTGTAGGGAGCTGAGCCAGGATCTGTCTCCTAGCACATCACAGGGTCTGCCTGTTCTCGTTAAAGTGAGTTCAATTCAGGTTAGGTACGCCTTTCAACTACCTTGTAAAAATAATAGGCAACCTTATTAGTGGATCTAACATCATCATTCTCTTGCCCTTATCCAAATTCATTTGGGGTCGGCGCAGCATGTCTTCTTCTTCCAAATCACTAGCTATTTATCCGTTGCTAAGGAAAGAATTCCTATGTCTTTGTCTTCGTGAAAACCCGAGTCTACGGCTCGCCGCATGCTCGGGCAGAAGACATGTCGAGTTGTATAGAAAGAGTTTTGTCGATTCTTGAAGAATAGAGATAGATAAACGCCATGCTACGGGGGCTGCTGTGAAACGGTTGCGCGCTAAAAGATTTTTTGAATGATGATGAATGAAAATGGCGGCCATTTTGTGCGCCAGATTTTAAAGGTAGTCAACCAAGGAACTTATATACTAACTGGAATGATTACGTGCAACGGAAAGCCGTTCTGAACGAGAATACTTCGAGAGTGGATGTCATCTCTTCCTAGTAGGGTATTCAATATTTGTACTTTATATTTGGGACAGTCATTCCCAAACATAAGGCCCGAAAAGTCTGACAACCAGTCTTTCCAAGGGGTATCGTATTACCCAGTATTAACTGGGTTGTGGAGGTCAGATAGGCAGTCGCTCCATGTAAAATAGTGGTATTCAGCTGCATCCGGTTAGACTGGAAGCCGACCCCAACGTAGTTGGGAACAGGCTAGGCAGATGATGATGATAATTTGGGACAGTCATTCTGTTCTCTCTTACTAACACTCCGCTCTCCGCTTTGCATGGCTAGCAGTTTATTCAAAATTAAGCGAAACCTACGCACACTGTAGAACTCTGTTATGTGATAGGTCTATAAAGTAAAGAATACGTTACGCTTATTTTCGTTCACGGTGGTCTACATGTTAGGTTACATCCGTCATTTGTAAAGAGATTTTAAAGCGTACAGGGCTGCAATATTCACATAGATGAAGCATAAGCATGTAGCAAGATTAGGTTGCATATTCAAACAACTTAATACGTAGTATTAGATAAATTTATTAATCACACTATACATAATTAAATGTATGGTTTTATGTAATTGTTGGTCTTTAGTAAGAGTCAGTAATTTTAAATTTAAGTGCGAAGATGCTGATGATGGAAGACGGTTGCAAGCTAGGCAATAGGATGAATACTTCTATTTTAAAGGGACAACTTCAAGGCAACGTGGCTGAAGATTCTCATTGTTAGGGAGTCTGCAAACAAAACAGTATTATTAAAACACAACAAACAGTATTTAAAACAGTAATAAATAGTATATAAAAGTAAAGATAGAATTCAAATGTTTATTTTCAAGAAGTTATTTGTGTTATAAAATTGAGTAATTGATTAAGTTTTGCTACTGCATTTTATATTACAATGTTTTGTGTTTTGAACGCATTTGCACAAGACTATAAACACCGTTATGGATAATAGAAAAGGCGTATTCTTTACAATATGTTCATGATCCCCGTTTACATATCTAGAACACATTGAACATTGTCACCCTAGTCGTAATTTGTAAACAAAGTTAAAAGAACTTACCTGAAAAAAGAAATTTCATCCAGCAAACCCCTCACTATTACACCCCTTCACACAACTTGAATTCACGATATTTAAAGACGAAGATTTCACTTAAATAATGTAAAAAGAATTTGATAACGCAAAAATATGACTTCATCGCAAATTTGTATCGGCCATACTGTTTGTTTATATGAGTGTCATCTATGTTGCCATTCAGAAATAACTTATTTCATAAATAATTTAATTTATAATAAGCTTACTTTATTTGCAAGAAATTATTATTTAAATATTTAGTATTTGAATATTACATTAATCCCGTTACGATTTATGTGCTAGTTTAGCTATCAACGTGATTTCCGATTAATACATTAAAATTGTTAGACAAGGACAGAATCCACTCTGTTCGCTTTCTCGCTCTGAAGGTTTGTGTACCCAAAAAATAAATGAAATAATGTTTTATTTTACCACCTAATAAAAAACATGTTTTCGGACATCGATAGTTTCCTTTCGATAACGCACATCGATGTTTTTCTTTTTTTGTCATCCCTAGTGGGGCTGAGATCTATATCTGTGGGCTGAGTGCAGCATAGGGTTGCTAGACTAGGTTTCTAAATAATTACACCCAACTTATCTGTGCAGGCGGGAAAATACAGAACTAAGATAAATTTAACCTGTACGATATCCTGTAAGTTATTTTTTTAAATAGCATATAATAGTATTTTGTCTATTTATGTGAAATTTTTGTTCCCTTAGAACAATTCAACATAAGACAAATACCCAGAATGGATTTTTATAAAAAAAAACTCAATAATGATAAATTTTTTCAAATTGATTTCCGAGCAAAGCCACTTTTTTGAGAACGACCCATGTTATTAGTATCTCAATAATTATCTGGATTATATTTTTTCCCATGTTATTACTTATTTCGAGCGTAAGTAAAATTTAATTCGTGTTCAGTTACTAAAACTTAGTTCTGTTGCATTCGAATGCAGAGGATTCGTGAATATAATTATCCTACTAAAAGTTTTGTTAAACAAAATTTTGGGTGGGCCGCCCCGATGACGGGCCCGCTGTGGTCGAAACGCCCGTACCGTCCTACGGTGCGAGCGAAGCGAGCTTAAATTTTTTGGCACCCCACCTCGAAGAGGTTAGGTTATCTTGTAAATTATGACTTATGCTGAAAAGCTAGAGAATTGTAAGAATACAAAAGCAAGCGAAGCGAGCTCGAAAATTTTAGTATCCCGCCTGGGAGGAAACAAGGAGGGGGATATCCCCCTCCTTGTTTTTTTTACAGCCACTAGTTAAGGCTATGACCAAATCAGATTAAGGGTTGCATCAAGCTCTGTATTGACATCAAATTACTTATAGTATATATTTATGTGTGCAATTAAAGGCAGCGCTGCTTGTCAAACAAAAATACATAGATATGTCAAACTTTTTAACCATGCAATATCAGCTTTTTATTATATTTAACTGCAAAAAATAGTTACATTAACCTTTTGACCGCCACAGTCGTGTATCAAAAACCAAAATATGCCTAGCACGCCACAGTCCCGACTGGGTGACAGAATTTTAAAGTAATATCGACCTCGACAGCATCCTACGTTATATTTGATTTACTCTGAATTCTGCACTAATAAATAAACAAAACATTTGATATTGAACTTTTATGTTTGAGAAATCAAGAAAATTTTATAATACTGAACTATGCGCTCTTTAAAAGTAAAGTATTAGTTGATTATCGATTAATTGTAATGACTGCAATGCCCATCTCTATCACACTGTTGTATTGTCTGTGCCGGGAACGCCACAGTCGTCTATGTTGGACAGTCCCACGACGTCAAACGCGGAATTTTTTTTAAAGAGTACCTACCTAGTTCGTTTACTGTTATTAAATATTATTAATAATGGATGACTTTAATATGAGTAGTAAAGATTTATTGTATATACTGCTGAGTCGACACTGACACGTTTATAATGGAAGACAGTGCGGAAGTTTTAGAAGACGAAGATTTTGAGGTAAGTTTATTAATTTTATGCTTATTACGTTAAGAAAAAAAACGAAAAAAAAAATACCTACCTAAAAATATATCGGACTATAGACTGTTAAATTAAAGTTCGCCGCCTGTGCCGCAGCTCAGTATGGCGTCCGCCATCGACTACGACGCGGGTGAGGAGTGTGCGCCGGTGATGTTGATTGTCTTTTAAATATTGAACAGTATTTAATGTGTGGAGGTATTAAAAATGGTGTGATTGTTCTAACAATTTCTACTACCTATTTGAATAAAAGACTGATTTTTATAAAATGTTTTATTTTATCTTTTGTGAACTTCATGTATGTGACACATAAGAGACTTTGTCCATGTAGGTACCATTATTTCCTATTCATTTCAGTTTTTTAAATAATCTACATTCGAAAGTAAACAACACTAACATACCATCGATATTTACAAAAGTTTTTCCACAATATGAAACAGAATATCAGTGAAACGTAACTTACGAAACTATTAAAGCAAAATACCTATTATTATTTCGATATTATTAATAAATATCGGTTGCGTACCTCTAGTGCAGAGGCGAGCAAATTAAAAATGCCGTGCCAGGGGCTGCAGTCTCGACATATATTTGACATCGTTATGACTTAACGACCGATTTTTGTCGCTATATATGTCGAGACTGCAGCCCCAGCTACGCCACTGTCATCATAAGGTGACAAGAAAGTACGTCATAATTTGACATAGTGCTGTGATGGTATTGACTTGGTTTTATCGATTGTTGTTTTGAATTGTGGATTTAACGCCGAAACTGAGACACATTTCATTTTTATTTCTGTCTTAAAGGACAAAGCGGGATAAAATAAAACTCCTGTATTATATATTTCCGGTATAGTGAGCTTTTAATAAAACCATACTCTAGGTTAAAAAATAAATAGTTAGCTTTATCGATATAATTTCGAACTCACTACTATTTTGTAGGTATTAAAGGATGAATTCATAGCTTGGCACCGAGGGCACGTTTTTTCTTTTTTGACGTGGCGGTCAAAAGGTTAAAAAGGTCGACTTTACAACTAAAAAAATCTCAACTTGATGTCGTCTTACTAAATATTTCTGTCGATACATTTAGGGATATACAAATATCAATATCGAATCTCTAAGAAATATTAGAAATTTTCTTCTTATTAATCAGTCAGTCAATTAAAATTAAACATAACATACTTATAATAAATATAAAGAAACTTCTTATCTTTGGATTACTTACTTTTTGGTTCTGGATACATTACATTAATTCGGACCATTTTTGTTAAATATGTCGAAATCGGACCACTATCATTTTCAAATAACATGCTTAGAAATGTTCAAAGAAGACTTTGTTACATTGGCAGGCCTTTCATTTAAAATCGTATCTACTACCTACGTAGTAGGTCTAGTAGTCGTAAGGACGCTATTTCCTTGTATTTTTAATAGCGCAAGAAGTAGCAGGACTTATTTCTCTAGACCTAGTAATTCTTCTGCACTCAGAAATACCCTGTGTCTGTCTTACTGTTTCTTGTCTATGGCAACTATGACAACCAACCACGTTATCAATATCGCGGGAAGTATATCGTTGTTTTATTGCTTTTTGTTCCTTTTTGCGTTGATTTGTTCCATTTTCTGATCTCCTGGTGTCAAATTATTTATAGACACTACTTTTCTGTCCTCTTTTTGTTTTTCGTATTTTACCTTATTTTGTTCTCTATATTTTGCATAAGTATAGTTTCCTGAGAATAGTAAAAAAGAGCATCTCACGGCGCCCCTCTTCACTCACTACGGCGCACAGTTCGGGAACCCCTGGCTTAGGTAATAGTGTCACCAAAAAAAACAACAGAATTATTTTTCCAATATATTTCAGTAATCAATATATATATAAAAATAGGCATACCTATATATGGTAATAGTAACAATCGTAGTCCGTGGTCAAATTGATATCAAGATGGGGTGATCACAAAAAATACAAAACAAAACAATAAACGCTTATTTATAAACGAAAGACAATCATTTTGGCAATACAAAAACCTTCAGCCAAAAAAAAAAAAAATTACACTCGAAAAAGTATTATCCAATAGAGTATTACATTTATTTTAAATAAACAATCATGAATGTGCAGATTTCTTTACAACGCCAACGTAGAGATTTTTTCGCTTGAATTTAATTCAATCTTATCTTACTATTGCATTATAAATGCGAAAGTTTAGATGGATGGATAGATATTTGTTACATAATCACGCCAGAACGGATCTAGGCACAGAGATACGATTATTGTCTGCAATCGCACATAGGCTACCTGAATTTAACGGGCGAATTGACGGACATAAGCTAATATTATGTTATGTTTAAAAATATAAAAAATAGATGGCCCATCGGCATCAGGAATAAGGTCCAGGCTGCCGGTGGGCAGGGCTCCAGAGAGAGGAACCGCCTCATTATGCGTGCCGTGTCCAGGAGTACTGATTTCTGAATCAAGCCCTTGACCCAGCCGCGCAATGAGAGCCTCCTTAGGTGTTGGTCGAGGCTCTCTGCTATTAGTCCATTAACCGTAACGACTATCGGTACAATGATTGCAGAGTCCACGGCCCACATGTCGACAACCTCGTGTGCTAAATCAAAATACTTGATTTTTTTATCATTCTCAGCTTTCACGAGATTCTCGTCATGGGGGACAGTGATGTCAACCAGCATTGCACGGCGCTCTCGGCGATCTATCCCACAATATCAGGTTTATTTGCTAAAATAGTCCTGTCTGTGATGATAGATCGATCCCAATACTATTATTATTATTATGTTATAAGCCTATATTGTCCCACTGCAGGGCAAAGGGCTCCCTTCCCTCCCTTCACATTTCGCGATCTAGTGCGATTGTAGGTAAATCCTTTGCGAAAGAGTCCAGCTCATAAGTTAGTATACAATAAATAAAAAAAACGGCCAAGTGCAAGTCGTTCTTGCACACACAGGGTTCCGTAGCATTAAACAATATAATAACGATATTTAACGCTCATCCGTATGTAAATTTATATGTTTTGATAAATCACTCTTTTGGCTTAACTATCGTTCTGTTTAAAATTTATGGCGGCTCGGAAGTTAGCTGCAAGTGATGTTCAGCGCAGGTAGAACGGTTTAAACTTTATTGCGTCTCACAACATGTAACGTAAAGCTGTGCAGAACACAATTTTAGGTCTCAGCGGGGCGCAGAGGACGCATCGTCTTGACTGTATAATGAGCAGACCGTCACTCGCAGCTAACTTCCGAGCCGCCATAAAGTTTGAATAGAACTATACGCTGACATGCACACCACTTTTAGAGTTCTTCACCTATGTGTATTCAAATGATTTGTTAATGCATTCTTTCGACTAAAACTTTGCTGACATATATCACACTTGTAGGGCTTTACACCAGTGTGTGTCAAAACATGTCTTGTTAAATCAATCTTTTGAATAAAACTATGCTGACAAACATCACACTTGTGAGGTTTTTCACCAGTGTGCAATCGAACATGTTTCGTTAAATGACTCGTTTCACTAAAACTACGCTGACATATATTACACTTGTAAGGTTTTTCACCAGTGTGTGTGCGAGTATGTCTAGTTAAATCAGACTTCTGAATAAAACTACGCGGGCATATATCACACTTGTAAGGTTTTTCACCAGTATGTATTCGAACATGAGTTGTTAAAGAACCTTTTTCTCTAAAACCACGCTGACATATATTACATCTGAACGGCTTTTCACCAGTGTGTATTCTAACATGACTTATTAAACGACCCTTAACACTAAAACTTCGCTGACATACATCACAATTGTAAGGTTTATCACCAGTGTGTTTTCGATAATGACTTGTTAAATGATCCCTTCTACTAAAACTACGCTGACATGCATCACATTTGTAACACTCTTTTAAATAAGAACCACTTTTGGCTGTACAACTTTGAGTTGCCCTGATAACTTTTAAGTTTGAGTGTTCATTATGTTTTAAGTCCGCTGTAATTGTATCTTCTAGTTCTGGTCTTCTAGGGTCTAGCTTTGCTGTCTTCGCGACGGGTGCCCCTGTGATTATAAATCTGGTAAGTACAATGTAAGAAGACGATTGTATACATCAAAATATTGGCACATTGCTCTATAATTAAAAAAAAAACTGTCATAACACAAAAATTGCAGTTTTGAGATAGACGCATTTAAAGTTTTTTGTGTTCTTAACGATGCTTAGCGTCAAAAACTTTCGCTTGTACCATTCGGCGACTTTTTTTTGTATACTTATGGCAGTTTTTTTTTTTATAGAGCACTGACAATTGAAGTCAAGTAGGGTATTATCTAAAAACCTACAAATTTTGTGTTACGACAGTTTTTTAGAGGACGTGCGATATGTAGGTGAACACATGTACACTTTATCACTAGAACATTAAGAGGGAGGGAGGGGGAGCATTTTTTACGACTTTAGAAGCAAATATCTCATCAACCATTGACCATATTCTCACTTTTGTTTCCATCGTTTGTGTCCATCATATTTTTTCTATCGGCTGATTAATGTCTCAGAGATGAAACATTTTTTTTAATTTTTTGTTTGAATATTGAACGTCGCACCGTGGTCATAATTACTAATTACTTGTTTTATTCAAAAGTTTGTTTTTCCAATTGTAAATGTTTTTAAAGTATAAAGGGTGTAAATAGACCCTTAACATAAACGAAAGGCACTTGTTCTCCCTGTCACTGCGATCATTTTTTTGTTCTGGACCACACCTGGGAACCTTCTAGTTACGGAGATATTGGGGGTCAAAGTTCCAACTTTGACCCCCAAGTTTTTTTTTAAATACATGTTTTTAACGTATTATCTTTAAAAACCTCCACGACCCCCGTACTATTCAATTCATCCATCAGCACAATGCTTTGAATGTTTTCCATCTAGTCCTACCTTAAAATGTGATTTTTCACTCCCAAAAAAAAAGTCGTTTCCCAGCAATAATTTTTGCGTAAAGTTACTTAGTTTGATGTACAGAATACTTGGTCGACGGCTTCGTGAAGGGTCTGTTTACACCCTGTATATATTTGGGGGTACGAAGAACAGGGTGTAAAGTTCATCATCCCACATAGAAAAGGGAGGATCCTCCGGATATTTAAATGCAAACACAATTTCAGGTAAATAAAAAACAAACAAAACAAACAAAGCAAAGTAAAATAAAATCTTTTATTAGTACTACTACTATCCAATAAACTTATAACGCTACTAGACAATAGAAACTTCTTGTTTCGCGGCAATTTCCTGCTGGAAGTGATCAAAGGATCTGAGTTCAGCAGAAGTCTGTTTGTGGACACTCGAGACATTTTTCTTGTGTGTGTCATATTCGCTGTGATTGCTTACGAATTTCGAATTTCGAATACGAATTTCGCGACTTGCAGTCGCGAAATTCTTTTTTGGGTCGCTCAACAGCAGCTGTGGTCCCCGATGATGACGTTTGGTCGGGAATATCGAGAAAAGTGTTTTCTATGATAATTAATGTTCTCGGTAGACTGACTCTTTCGTTGTGACTAAGCCACTTAGAATGTTTTTTGAGGATTGTGCATTTCTTCCGAGTACTAGATTTCCAAAAAGCGACAAGTCGTTTGCAAATAGATTTCACAACCTTCTCCAAATTGCTGACATCTACGTTATCTACGACCGGCATCATGTCCATTAGCTGCCTTATCACTTGCCTGCATCTTTCAGTGTCTGAGCCACGCGTGGATAGCCACAGTTCAAATATAAAACGTCTTGAAAAGCTTCCGATGTAATTAACATCTGAAAAAAATAAACATAAAATAATTTAACTTTTGCAATACTTTCGCCTACTAAGGCGTAGCAAGCTTATAACTATCCAATGCGCAAATTTCCGCAGACAATGACTTAAGGCCGTTATTTGAATCAAGAAAAAGTGATCGTTAAATATGATCCATAACACAGTGAAAACACGGGTTGTGATTCTCCATACAAATTTTGAAGAAATCGACAATTTCGTATTCCCCTTTTTTCTTCCTGAATAATGCCTCTAGAGCAAACATTTTTTTTTTATAAATCAATGTCTACTGTAGATACGTCCCTGTCATTTCTTTTTTTAGCAACTAGTAAGTAAAGAAAATATGATCCCCAAAATTGACATATAATGCCCCATTTTTACGGCCTTGATTAGACAACCAGACAAATTTGAAAGTTTTTAACACAAAAGAAATTGATAGAAACCTAGATATTATACTCTTTCTTAAAATTTTAATTTCAAAAATAATTGAATCGCCTTAGTTTTCGACGAGAAAAAGTGGAACACGAAACGTCGATCTCGTCAAAAATTTTGTGACACGCAGACCCGTGTCCAGCTGCAGCTGTCCCTATCGCACTCTCCGGGGCAGGCTTGACGTAGCGCAACGGCAATAGTTTCTTCAAATGCCTATTTTTCAAATTCCTCGCAGTCCCTGTCCCCTCTTAAAAGTGTAAGTAAAGAATAAATTTACAGACTTCTATAATATTTGGTCTTCGCGTAGGCACATCTACATTTCAATATTTTTCAGCAAAATGTCAAAACGAGTATAAATAGCAAAACAAAATACCTGATTCTTGAAGCTCCATTATAAAAAAAATATCACTTCAATGACAACAATTTGGAAAAACAGTTACTAATGACCGGTCACATAATGAGTCGCTGATAAGGGTGCGTGAGTCTTGTTCAGTTTCGAGTTTTATTAGAAAGTGGTTTTTTTTGTGAATGGCATTTCGCAGGTCAACCTAGAAGGTTGTCGTCTGTGTAACCGGACTATCCTGTGGGTGCCTTATGTGTAAAGCCTCCAGCCAGGGCAAAATACTTACAAACTAAGCGATTACACGCTAAGGGCACCCCCTGAGGTGTACGAACCGCGGCTTAGGGTTCCGCTGGGGAAGGGCAGCAAAGGCACACAGGCTGGATCTGAGTGATATCATTATTTAGGGGCTGGTTTAAAACTACGGGCTCAGCATCGCGGGCTGGCTCGAGCAAGGGTCGGGATGTCGCGACAGGCCTCGACGGCGAGGGCGGAATGACGGATGCTTCGTCTGTATTTTTTAAGCGTGCTAGTTTCCCTACTGCTGTCCTGGAGGAGGGTGATTAGCGTCATCGGAAGTGACGAGGGTAGGTATGCCTTGGTCGGAGAAACTGACTAATGCGCGAGGGCTCCTGAAAGTAATTAGTTATAGTATATATTGGCCAATGATATGACAGCATTCGATATTTGAAAATATCACATGCGTCTTTTTGAATTATGACCTGTAGCGGGACCGTGCGTTTGGACTTGGGACTTAAGATAGATTATGAGTTGCATCTACATTTTACTTTCGTTCATAAACTTTCACAATGCCAAAAGTATAGGTGGTCACGTGAGCGAAGCCACGGACACAGCTAGTGTTTAGAATAAATTACGACAATGAAGAAATCAAGAAGACGTGCGACAGGTCTCAACCAAAATGTTTATGATATTTATTACTGATGATGAACAATTACTGATCGGCTAAAGAATGATAACAAGAGCAGCTGCAAGCCGCGCACGTCCTCCACCTCCGGACCCGGCGCTCAGCTCCGCCTCTCCGCCGCCGGAACTCAGCCCCATTGTTGGCGCGTGCCGGCCGTGGCAGTTGCATCGGGCTCGCTCAAGTGCAGAGTATTTCTCTCCGCCCCAGCGGCATAGTGCAGCACATGCGATGGTCGTAAGCCATCAGTGAAACTGTCATGCGCTCATACTATGGGGCTACAGAGGGGGGAAACAACCTGACCGCGTACTGTGTTCGGAAGCTCTCTCTGTTTCCGGTTGCCGAGCCAGCCGTCAACGTTTGGCACAACGATTGTCGGATCAGGTGGCATGTCATCCAGCATAATCGTATGTTGGATGACACTGTACTAGATCGCATGCGATTTGAGATGCAGAGTAGCCATGCCATTGACCTCTCGCAGTACAACATCTACTAGAGGTTGTTCCTGCTTAACCGAACTTATCCTGTGGTGGCCAAAAATTACTTTAAGGCCCCCAGCCAGGGCTTACAAACTAAGGATATTCATTATTAAATGAACAGTCACTAAGGGCACCCTCTGCGGGGTTCGGGCCTCGACTTAGTGCGTCATTGAGGGGGGGGGGCAGCTGGGTCGAATTATTATGGATTTACCAGCAGGCTGAGTAGGCTTGAGCCTAGGGCAGCAGATTTTCGGGACCGAATTTTTATTTTTTTGCTACCTCATAGAAATCAAAAAGATTTTGGCATGACGATTTACTGATGTTTTACAGATAAAAGTCTGCAAAAAATTTTGCCGATGACGTTCCCCTCTTTTTTTTTTATTTTTAACTGTTTGTAAGCGCAATAAAGATTATTTATTCACGTTTACCAAATGTACATTATTGTGTAAGTAGCATATATTACCCCGCCTTATTTATGGTACATGATTGAGCTTTGATTAGCTCAAAAATATACCCAAACATTATTTTACGTGCAATTTCAACGAAATTGTTGGATTGTAAAAATAATGTAGGATATGACAATTTTAGAGGCAAGGGCGGCAGAAACTGTACAGCAGTGCGGATTTACAAGGCATCAGTGGCGGATTTACAAGTTTTCAAGGTATAGACCTTGAAAACTTGTAAATCCGCCACTGATGCCATTATCATTACGAGGGGTTCTACGTATACTAGTACAAGTGCAAAAACACAACTGTTCAGGAGAGCGGGTTTAAAGTTTCTATAGCTTATAATTTTGACGTAAATTAATTAAAATATTTAAAATTTTGTAATGTTGTATTTGTATTAGCATATCCCATGAAAAAGACTGCATTATTTGGTTTTCTTATCTTTTTATAATTTAGAAAATATCATTACTTGCATTGATGTAGCTTGTTTTTTAACTATGATAGAACCGGTAAACTGGTACAACCACTTATACCAGTTTATAGTGTACTTTTCAATAAATATAATTAAGGAAATTACCTTTCTTACATGCTTTATTTTATCTATTGATTTAATATAGGCACATATTAACAAAAATATATTTTATCGTCTTTGGAAAACTTGCAGCAGTTTACTAAATACTGGAAAATTACTTGCAACAGTTTTCTACATTGTTCCTTTGCTATTAACTTAAAATATTTGAATGGGTAATAGCAGTAAATGAAATAAAAATATTAAAAAAATCGAAATAAAACTTTATTTCACATAGTAAAAGTACCTTACCAGACCTATGCTTAATAAGTGATAATAATCTTATGTTCCTTTATTTATGTATTTACACATTTATGACATTTTTAAATATTTCTTAAAAAAAAACATTTTTTTTTTTTTATATAGTGGTCCCCTGGTGTTAGGAGCAGGGTCCAAGCTACCGGTGGTTAGGTTAGGTTAATGCCTCGAATAATAAAAGTAAAAATATCAAATTATTTTTAACTTAAGTAGAAACTGTCGTTAATTTTATTAATTGTTTAATTATATTTTCATTACTACTTAATATATATGATTCATCAGTCTTTCAGACACCATCAAATTATTGCCTTGTCACATAGTTATCTATCGTAACAATAATCACAGTCGGTAAAGGTAGAAAAAACAGAATAAAAAGAGAAACAACATCTTAAAAAACAAAAATTAGGTTTTATTTAATTATTTATGTAACCTAGTCAGAGACATCTCCAGTGTTATCGGTCCGTTTCTCTAAATTATTGTAAGATGCTTGGTACCGCTCAGGAAAAACATTGGATTTGCAAAGATCTTGAAGTTGTTTAATTTACAAAAAAAAAGAAAACAAAAAAATATAAGAAATTTAAATAATAAAAGAAAATTACATTTTCACAACTTGACTAGCTGTGAAAATGTAATTTTCTTTTATGATAAAAAGTACTAACGTTTCTATGTGGTACATTTTGTGTTTTTCGCAAGTCGAAAGTAACAGCAACTACAGTTTTATCTTCCTTAGCATAACTTAGCTAATTGTGTATTTACCTCTTTTAATTTTAGAGCTCTTTTTCAGCCAAATGTCGGTTGTATTTTGATAATTCAGTATGATTTTGCAAGTTTTCAAATGCGTGACAAAATTCGTACTTATCCTTTAGAAGTGTGAAACGAGAGATCAAAGTTTTTATTAACGATGTCTCTATATTGCCTTAACGTTTCAACTCTGCAATTTAGAGGAATTTCTTCTTTATCACACCATTCTTTGTAAAAATTTAACATTCGCGAAAAAGTCAACGACCCATCTAAATAGACCTTGCTTGATTCCTTTCTTGTATAGTGAGGCTCTACGGGTTGTAACATCTTTACATGGGAGCAAACAATTTCAATGGCAGTTCTGGGTATTGATGGATGATTTGAATGTTTTCCCCTATAATCCCTCACTATCACCCCAAAACCTTTTTCGAATTTGTCCAACGCGGTTTTCACGAAACTATAACTTATGGATAAGGTGTTTAGGAACATGATCTTACAAACATAAGCCTTTTCAATGCTACCACTGTCTCCTGTTAACGGTAACGAATATCGCAGTGTGCAATTTCTTTGAGAATTTTCAGTAATAACTCGTTTTTTGTCCAGTTTTGAAACATACTTAGCAATGAAGTCCCATTGCCGAGTGTGATCCCCCATTTCCCAGAAGTTTCTAAATATCATGCGTCTTGCAGTTTCTGTAATTTTTTCAGAACATTTTTTTGGACATTTGCAAGCGGCTTTTATTTCTTTCTTTTGATGTATCTTTCCCGTTCGGCTCAAGTATTCTAATCCCCTGTTCACACTGAACTTACGTTTTTCATCTAACCATATATTTTTGTACCTCTCTCGCAGTCTGCCCTTATCTTTTTTCTTGTGCCTGTTTCTTTTCACACTTGCTGGACTACTTAAAGGTGTATCAGTATAGTCAGAATTTATTTCTGATAAATAGTCAAATTCAGATTTGAAAGAAAGTAATGGCGAAGGCACTGGTGTTGAGTTGTCAATTTCATCATCAGGAAGATTATTCTGCTTTAACACACTTGATTCAGAAATAGGATTTTGACGTAGATGCAACATTTGATAGTTGTGCACAATCGCACTCATCTCCTGGACGGTACAGCAGTCAGAAGAATTGTCAGAATTAGACGAAATTTTTGATTTTCTGTATAAATTTTTAACGGTAGTGGTTGCCTCGTACATTTCTTCTGTATCGCTTAAGCTAACAACCTTATTAATGTACGACATATCTTCAGTTAAAATTTCCGCACTTGGAGGTAGGTGGGAATCTAAAACGACATAAAATAATTATGGAGTTAATGGCTGGTTAAATGCATTATTAAATAATTGTTTTTCGATTGATTGTATTAGTAAATTTAGTGTAACATAATGTAACTTAAAATATCAGTTTACAATAAAATTGAAAAAAAAAACCATCAAATGAGACCTTGTATACTGATACAAGTGCAAATTTTATTAAAAAGAATTCAGAAATAATAAAATCACATTTCATTTAGTAGTCTCTTTACCTGGCTTTTCTCTTAGATTTCCATTACTAAAATTATTATTTTCATATAAATCGGTCGGTTCCGTGGTCCCGTGGCAAATTTTATTTAGGTCCAATTCTTCACATATTTTGCGTGACGGTACTGTAGGCGGCTCTAAAATAAATCAAAATTAATGTGTTAAATTCATTTTTTTTATATATTTACAAATAATCGTTAAAATTCACTTAAACCACCATACAAACTAGGCGAGTAAACAACATGAGCCTTGTATACCGGTGTAAGTGAAAATATAAATAAACTACATAATAAATATAATTTAATTTTAAAAAAAATTGCATCTGATCAGAGAAAACAAAGTTTATCATTATAGTATTTAAATTGTTTAATTGATACTTAACTTCGTAATTTTCTGGAATGTTTATTTTACTGCACTTATTTTCTAATATATCTATCACTAATTGACCTCGTGAACGCTTCATTGTTGTTACTTCTAACCACTGTTACTAAAGACAAATAAGATCCGAATATTTTTTAAACATTGAATAAGTAAACTAAGACGCATCGCAGTTGTACCAGTGTTTGACGAGCTCTCTAGAACGTCACCGCGCGCATACTGGAGTGAAGAACACTTGCGCTCGAGCGTCGCATCGCACGCGACTACCTACACTGGTGTAAGTGACTTACATCAGTGAAGGTAGTAGCGGTGCTTAAAATTATGTCACTTACATCACTTTACAAGTTTGTATCTTTGGAACTATTTGATAATTTAAGTTTTTTTAAGGAAACAGCTGTTTTTTTTTAATAACCGATGAAAAATTTCTGTGTTGCCGCTCAGAATGATGTACTGAAAACGTGGTAACCGTTTCCACGTCGGTGTCCCGTCCAACCCGTATCATTTTTACAGGATACAAATAAAAGGTTAAAATTTTAAGGCGTTTGATGCAAAAAAAAAGGATTTTCGCTGTTTAGCGGGTTGCACCAGTATACGTAGGACCTGTCGTTAGTACTAAAAACAGGATATATTCCATGTTTACTATTTGTGCTTCCTAGTTGATCCTGCTTGCAGTCGCGTCGGGGCACAAAAACAGCGAGAGGGTCAGCCATTAACCTCTCTGATTTCGATCCTAGCTCGTGAATTGTGGTAACCGGATATATTTTTGTCTGGGCATGGTTTTGTCATTGTTACCAGAAATGACAGTTTGTTAAGTAACGGCGAGTCTGAGAGCAAGTAACACTTAAATCTAAACCGATACCGCACATAATTTTATCTCAAAAAGATTGAGCGTTATTTTAATGTAATAATTATTTGATAAATGCATATCGAAATAAATGATAGATTTTTTTTTTCAGCTGTAATGGTCGTGGTTTTCCATTAGTGACAGAGTTACAGTCCCATGAATATAATTCAACATGCTCTAGGTAACATTATCCACTTCCTCTCAGATATCTAGACTCTCACACTTACGTTGATTTAATAGTTTTAGACTGACAAAAATATTTAACCACTTTTTATTGATCTGTTTGTTGAATTATAATTAAAAAAAATAAAGAAAAAGAAATAAAAAGATGCGTCTCTTTTGCCAGCTTTATGTAAAATACTCATTGCAGCATGTAACAAGACTTCATCAGGATTTTTTTTCTTAGTTCGGTTCTTTCTCATTTTGCTTATGTCACTTAACTCGCTGAATTCCTTCCAAGGCCGACGCTTGTTACAGTTTTTGGGATTTCGTTTTTTTTTTTTCTAACCACTGCTTATTTATTTTTTAAGAATTTACCATGTGTTCTTGATGCTTTGCCCAACTTTTTTTAAAGTCGATCTTTATTTATTTTCGAAATTTTGTGCTTCAACTCATTCTTTTGGGTATCAGAGTAAACATCAGAAGATGATTTTCTAAATGATTTAGTTTATCATCGAATTTCGGTGCATCAAATTCACGCATTTTATCGTACAGCCATTTTCTGGTAACTACTCTATAATTCGAACCACTAGGGGACCTTAAAACCAAATAAAAACAAAGATTTCACAAATAACTATTTTCGTACCACTACCTTTAACAGTGAGCTGATAACAGACGAAGTGGCACTTAGGGGAAATTTTTGTTTACGGATTTAATAACACAGGATTAATCTACACGAAACAGTTAGTCAGATGACTCAGAAATTCACCGGTACATAACTAATTTCTTTGAGATTTTGAAAATTCAGTTTTTTTGCAAATTTTAAACCCGTAACATTTAAATTCTTGCAAAATAAAAATAAATTAATAGATTCAGTCATATAACGTTAAATTCATTACTATACATACCTGTATTACGACATTCCATCATCAATTCAGTTGTAAACACAAATAAAAATACTTCAAGTTTAAATGCCTAATGAAAGATAATACAAAATTTAATGCAATTACACTCGGTGCGTTAAAGACAGTCAACTCTAGATTTTCACAATAAATCACCAGCGAAGCCGAAAATGCTAGAAGTCATTAAATTGTGTTCAGCAAATACCTGTTTTTTTTTTTATTTTGGCCGCCTAAAAGCGTTAAATCAACGTATGTGCATAGGTCTGTCAGCTTTCCTACTGATTAAGTAACTAATACTTACTACTGCTCTCCACGGCTCTTCTTTTATTCTTGGATACTTCTAGTTCTTCTTCCATTTCAGTTTTAAACGTCATTAAAGGTACATCACCTTCTGAATCTGATCCAGAATGAGGTGGGGGTATATCTTCTACATCTAGATGGGTATTGTATATGTTTTCTGGTTCAATATCTGCAAGTAAGCAAAAGCTCAAAAGTAATACTCGTTTACTATTTTAAATTGTTTTATGCCACTAGGTAGTGGTTTTTTTTAGTTAAATTTAAGTTATTCCTTCAATGTAGTTATCAAAATAATATTTTTTTAGTGAAAATATGACGATGGCAATATTTTTGTTTTAAATTATATGGACAAAGTAATTATTTTGTCATAATTGCTGTGTTATGAATTTTGATCCAGATGCAACATAAACACTGCCATAATCTGTAAAAATCACAATAAAAAAAATATCAAAATATCTAATGATCATTAGATATTTTGAATTTCACAGGCTGTATTGCAATATTGATAGATGCATCTTAAAATATAGGATGCAACTAAAGGCTGTTTAATAAGAGGCGGGAGTGATCTTTAAATTGAAATGAAAACACAGGAAACAGGTTTTAATTTCCATGAATTTGGTCTTATTTGACTTTGAATTTTATGGCATTTACGTTTTAATATAATGGGCATGTTGTCACCGCGGCAAATGAAATAAAATCATCCGTCAAAAAAAGCCAATTTCATTGATTACAAAAACATTTTTCTGTATTTTATCATGGTCCTAGTTTATCATAAATGGCAACAAGAGGAAGCTAACCACTTCTTATCAACCCCCGTAGCATGACCACCGTAGAAACGGGTTTTGTCGACGGAAGAATCGACAAAATTACAGATTTCTTTTGTTAATCGGGCATTTGGCGATTCCCGTAGCTTGATCACCTTAGAAATGGTATACAGTTTTTTTTTGTTTATCTGTCATTTTGTCGATTCTTCCGACGACAAAACTTGTTTCAACGGTAGTCATGTTACGCGTGCAGATAGACCATCGGCCTGTTTGCTTTCCTATTGATTATTTGACTTTTACTTACTACTGGTCTCCACAGCTCTTCTTTTATTCTTAGGTACTTCTAATTCTTTGTCCAGCTCAATTTTAAACCTCATTAAAGGCACATCACCTTCTGAATGTGATTCTGAATGGTGCGGGAGTATATATTCTACATCCAGACGGCTATTGTCTATGTTTTCTGGTTCTAGACCTGTAGGTAACCAAAAACACTCAAAATTACTAGTTTATTATTACAATTGTTGTATTTCATTAGGTCATATGACTTTTTGTTGAATTAAAAGATATTCCTTCAATGTAGTTATCAAATAACTCCCAAAATAATATTTGATGCAAATAAGACTACTTAGTGAAAATATGATGATGACAATATTGATGTTTTAATTGAATGATATTCACAAAGCATTACTTTATTTTATCATAATTTTGATCCAGATGCAACATATTTTCAATTTCACAGGCTGTATTGCACATTGATAGATTCATCTTACAGTAAACAAATGTGCGAAACATTTTTTGATTGATAAGGTATCTTTTAATTTGTTTGTTTTTCTCTTGTTTATGATGCGATCTGTCCATTTACGGACATTCAGCATCTTTTGTTTTGTGCATGCACATCAATCAGTTTTATGGTGCGTCAGCTGTCATAGTATCAGGTCTTGTGGGGTTTGTCTTTTAAGCCTTGTGAATGTCTTATTTTTCCTCAAGTTTGATGCCAGTTTATTAGGATGAGTAGTAATCCTATTCTTGTGGGGCACTGACTGCTCGAGTGATTTGTTGTTTCAACATTAGTTTTAATAATTAATATTAAGCATTAATTATCAATGATCAAACTATGTTTGTTTCGTACTGGTCAAACCAAATCAGTCATTGATTCGAGAAGAAGACTATATTTATTCTTAAAAACATACCATCACTTTGATTTTCCTCCTTATGCTCGATTATATCCTCACACACTGCTGATAATTCTTCTTTGATAGCACTGGTATCTTTTTCAGTTTTATCAACTATACTAATGACTTCTATTGGAGTTTTAATAAACCCACTGAAAGATTCTATGTGGTCATGGTTTACTGAAAGTTTAGGCTGTAAAAATATGATTATAGTATTAGGTAAAGTCATTCAAAAGAGCTTCACAAGTGAGGATGTTAAGTAGGTCCAATATTCTACAAATGATGGGGCACCTAATATCGTGTCCTGCATGTCCTGTTGTTTGTTCACTACAGGAACTGATGGATGCTACAGAAAGCGCTCCATAGTTCAGTTCTAGGTTGACACAGTTTAGATTGCCATTGACACACTAAGAAGAGCAAGTAGGTCCAACGCCAATGCACCCTGGAAAGTTAGCCATGCAACCAACAGCACTGACCATTGCACAAGCTATTGTTGCATATCTTGTGTGAACATGAAAGAGAATCAATATCAAACTGCCACATACATGTACAAGTTCCATACTGAAGTTGTAGCAGCTCGCCCTCTATTACATGGGACTTAAACATGACTGGTGAAATGTGGGTTTTACTATTAGGTACACATTTGCTGAACCCATCAGCTTGATGTTATGTTGTAGCAGTATTTGACCGGCATCACAGTAGTTAAGAAATCACCAATTCATTCTGCTAAATCAGAAGTTTATAAGCATTAAATGTCAGTTGAAGAATACCTCACCTTATAATTCTCGTCCATCATCTGAGCAAATAGCTCTTCGGCTTCCAAACATTTTTTGAGTAACTTGAAGCATTGTTTTAGTTTAGCGCAGCAGAAGAAACAAACAAGTATTGGTCTACTGTCTTCAGTTACAAACTGCAACAAAATTTGTCTTACAGTATTTTGTTTATATCTTACAAATATCAAGTATACAATTGCTATTTTCACTCCGCATCTTACAGAGAAGGCATAAGCATTGATTCACCACTCTTATTCAAGGCAGAGTGGCAACATACGACCAGGTTCCTTCACACGTTTTCCTTCACTGATGTGTGATTTCTATTTTCCCCGAAGACGTCCCTTTGATCGAAAATTCTTATGAATCTTTGCGAGATAAGAAGAGGGGGAGTTAAAACATATTATTGTAGGCATTTATAAAGTAATAACTTACTGCTATATCAGTCAGCTTCTCATAAAGTTCATGCAAATTCTTGTTGACCAATGCATACATGGGAACATTCTTCACTAAACATATCCTACACATTGGAAAATTTTCCATGTTTAAACTCAGAAAGTAAATATCATATATTTATTTCAACATTACACTTATACTTAAAAAAACACTGTTTAATTAGAAGAATTCTGCTAAAAGATTGTTTTGGTATTTGGAGCTCGAATCGATGTCGAATGACATTTTGACAGTGACAACTTTTTTTTTAAATTTATTTTATGACTGTTGATACAAAGTCTTTTAGCCCAAATAATGGAAAACAATTATAAGAGTTTTACAAAAGATATATAGTACAATATTTAGCTAATATACATAAAGGAATAAAATAAACTACATTAGATAGCAAAGAACGCGGCGGCGCGGGGAGCACGACGAGTTTTCTTTTGCTGCTGGACTAATGTCACAGGCACAAGTAAAGACGAATAATCTAAAGTAAAGAAGAATAATCTTGAGAACAACTAAATCAAACAAACAATGCGTACAGAATTAGCGTGACTACCTACAAAAATCTGTCGCATAAAATGGCCACCATTTTCTTTCATCAAAAAAACAACAAAAAATCTTTTAGCGCGTAACCGCAACAAAACTCGGTGCAAAACATTGCGAAGTTGGAGTGGTCACTTATGGATGAGCTTATGACATTCTGTCAGTTCTTAGAACGTTGACAGTAAGTAGTATTCATAAATATCAGTAAGTAGTATACTTAATATTTCTTTACGTTTATTTATCATCAACAACAACTAGTTGTTTATCTGACATTTGTTTAGATTGATTTGATTTGTTTTTCTAAATAATTCAATTTCTATACAATTTTACTACACAACGAACAAACAAAATGATTGTATAAACACAGATTACTTTTATATATAGATGTATAAATGTCACTTTTGACAGGGCGCTCTCAGCATGGATATTCCTGTGCGATATTGTGTCAAAAAGCCGCTTAGAGATTCGACTGTAGATCTAGATTTCGAGACCTTATTACATAAGATGTTTTCATAACTGGCGAAAAGTGGGTTACTTTAATTTTTGTGTAGTGTAGAAAATAAAAATAAAAAAACAGAATTATTTTTCAAATATATAAATATATTTCAGTAGTCAAAATTATTATAACAGGGTTATACGTTATTATATACTTCCAAAACCTATCCTGTGACCAAATCGAAAGCAACAGGGAGTCGCTACAAAACATTAATAAACTATTATTTTATACATGAAAAAAAACCAAGTTGATAACAGAAAAACTACAAAATACAACACGAAAGTACATAATATCCAAATATAGAGTATTGCATTATTTTTACATAAATAATCATTATGATTTAGACTATTCGCAACATGAAGATTTTTTTCCCTTTTTTCTTCAATACAATAAATAAAAAATAAAACAAAGTTTTAATTTGTTAAGATTTTAGTGCATACACGTTTTTAAGAATACATATATATTTTTTTGTTGATAAAAATGATCATCTGAAAGTAATTTTCAATATAATTATTAAGTATTTATTATCAAATCAAATCAATTTATTTGTGAAACATAGGATAGATGATAGATGGATCTTAAGAACTAAATAGTGCGCTATGCTTTGTCAATTTTGACATACAAATATTTATAAAGGAAACATACATCCATGCATAGTCAATTATCATTATTAAAGAAAAAAAAAATATTAACATAATGAATTAAATAGTTAGTTCACACTTAATTACACTATTAATTATCATTTAAAAAGTCTTCAATTTTATAATAACATTTGTCAATTAGCAATGTGAGAGCTTTTTTAAACTTGACTAGAGGCATATTTTTGATATTGTCTGATATTTTATTTGGCGCAATGCCAAAAAAACTCTTTTGCATTAAAGATGTCTTGCATTTTAAATTACATAACTGTGACAAATACTGAGCACGTACTGGCTTTCTTTTAATATCAGACATTTTTTCGAATAAGTGGGGGTTGCTTTTTATAAATATTGCAGATTCTAAAATATACAATGCTGGTAGTGTTAGTATTTTCAGTGATTTGAAGGATGGTACACAGCTATCAGTAGTCTTTAATCCACACATAGATCTTATACAGCGTTTTTGCATCTTAAATATAAGTTCCCTGTCAGTTGACTGTCCCCAAAATATAATTCCGTACCGAAGCACTGAAGCGACTAGTCCATGATAAGCTGTCAGTAACGTGCTAATATTTACCTTTTTAGACAATTGACAGAGTGCGTATGCAGATTTACTCAGTCTGTTACATAGGTGTTCTATTTGTGGTTTCCATGTTAATTTATTATCTTCGGTTATTTATATTATACGGGGTGTAAGGGACACCGACGCGAAAAACGCTTACCTCGTATTCAGTAATTCATTCTGAGACATAAACTTAATCGGTTATTAAAAAAAAATCAGCTGTTTCCTACAAAAGTGCAATACCTACACGATCAAAATGTATGGAACAGCTGTTTTTTTTTAATAAACGATGAAAATTTTCTATCTAGGGGGCTCAGGATGATGTATTGAATTCGTGGTAATCGTTTTCGCGTCCACCCTGCATAATTAATACTTTCGTCAGGTAATTTAAAAAAAAATGTGACTTAGGTTAACACTCTTGTACGGTTTACGTACAGATTGTCAGGCTGCAAACGCAGCTACCTACCTTTCTATTTCGTATTGAAAACAATGTTTAATATAATTTTAAGTTAGTTGACAAATTACTAACTTACGCGAACACCGCGTATTAGCATCGAACCAACTCTAACTTGGTTGTGATCGGTACATCTAATAAACCAGTGTTACCAAATCTGTGTGAGTTTACGTGAACTCATCTAACTCAAAATACTTACTTGCCACTTCTAACTGAAACTGCAAGTGTAACTAATATGGGACCTTACATTTAATGGTCCATCGAGACGGATGGAGTCTGATTGCACATTGATTTTTAAGGGTTTTGTTTATTAGTTTTCTAAAGCAGTATTTAACCGAATTGCCAGCACGCAATATTAATTAATAAATTATCCATGTGAAGTACATGATGCATGTGATGCACAACAGTATTCTATGATGCATAATTTTTTTAACACCACCAGGGGCGTTACTATGACGTCATAAAGCAGGAGTAATTCCAGTTTGGGAGGGAGACAGAGCTGTACAGGTCGTCTAGCGCCATCTCTTTTCCACACTGGAATAACTCCTGCTTTAAGACGTCATGGTAGGCCACCTGCTCGAAAATGTCAAATTAAAGGCCATGCAAACCTAACGTACTTAGTGCATTGCTGCGCTAGGCTCTAGCCGGGCAGTAATATAATATTGTACAAACCTCTATCATACAGAAACTTGATTATAATAACAATGTTTTAGTATAGGTCCTGTGCATCATCATCTGCCTAGCCTTTTCCCAACTATGTTGGGGTCGGCTTCCAGTCTAACCGGATGCAGCTGAATACCAGTATTTTACATGGAGCGACTGCCTATCTGACCTCCACAACCCAGTTAGTACTGGGTAATACGAAACCCCTTGGCAAGACTGGTTGTCAGACTTCTTGGGCCACTGACTACCTAACGACTGTCAAAGATCTACAAATGACACCCGGGACCAACGGCTTAACGTGCTTTCCGAGGCACGGAGGAAACTCGGTATGTAATGGGTGGTCACCCATCCACAGACCAACGTAGGCAAGCACGGCTTAACCTAAAGATCGATCCGAGCGGCTGTTATTATTTAGCCACGAGCTCCTCCGAGTATAGGTCCTGTGCACAAGGAGCAAATTTGCAACAAAAATAATCGTATCAAATTTTTATTTTTTATCAGTTTATTTTCTCAATGTGTTTTGTTAAAGCACTCATTTGATTAAAACTACTCTGACACATCATTTGTTAGGTTTTTCATCAGTGTGTTTTCGAATATGACTTGCTAAAAGATTCTTTCGACTAAAACTACGCTGACATACGTCACACTTTAAGGCTTTTTCACCAGTACATATAAGAATGTGTTTTGTTAAAGTACTCTTTTGACAAAAACTACGCTGACATACGTCACATTTTAAGGATTTTTCACCAGTGTGAATTCGAATGTGTTTTGTTAAAGCACTCTTTTGAGTAAAACTACTCTGACATAGGTCACACTTTAAGGATTTTTCACCAGTGTGTATTCGAATGTGTTTTGTTAAAGCACTCTTTTGAGTAAAACTACTCTGACATACATCACACTTGTTAGGTTTTTCACCAGTATGTAATCGAACATGTTTGGTTAAAGTATCCTTTATACTGAAACTACGCTGACATATATTGCACTTATAAGGTTTTTCACCAGTGTGTATTCGAACGTGTGATGTTAAGTTACTTTTTTGACTAAAACTACGCTGGCATACATCACAATTGTAAGACTTTCTAAGAGATTGTGTGCTTTTATGATTTTTCAAGTTGTTTACTAGATTTGAACTACGCTGATCACATTTGTAAGATTTTTTGATACTCTCGGCCGTAATATTTTGAGCTGTCAAATTTGCTTGTTCATTTCTCTTTAGCTCCGCTGCAAGTGTATCTTCTAGTTTTGTTCTTCTTGCGTCTAATTTTGGTTTTTTCGTAACGGACGCACCTGTGATTATAAATCTGGTTAGCAAAATGTAAGGTTGTAATCGTTAACAAACAGGGTAGGCCAGGGCAGCGCCAGTGGTCTACAAACTGTTCAACAAAGACCCTACGGGTGAAGCAGAAGTGATGTTGTGTTATTACTGGAGTTGTTGCTCATTCTTAGTACCGGATACCTACGTTTGGGCGTTATGAAATATCATGCGGATTTCACCCGCTGCGTCCCGCGAGCGTCATTGATACCTATACTTAATATTATAAATATGCGAAAGTAAACTCTGCTTGTTACCTTTTCACGACCAAACGGCTGATCGGATCGTAATGAAATTTAGCAGGGAGATAGATTATGTCCTGGGCAAGGACACATATTCATCAAAATTTCCACAACAGATAGTTAATTATATTTTTGTATGAGCCACAGCAAGTTCGTCATGCTTTCTAGTTGTTCCTGCTTACGGTAGCGTCGGGGCTCAAAAACAGCGAGAGGGTAGGTAATGGCTGATCCCAGCTGGGCACGGTTATGTAATTGTTATCAGGAATTAACAGTTTGTTGATGTAACGACAGGGTGATTGGTAATTGGGTGCATTCCATGAAATGGATGACCCATTCCATAAAGGTCATGTTCTGTCTCCAAAACAACCCAGTTTGGACCCAAGTTATCGGGTCAAAGTTGTTGCAAATTAGGCTTAGTATCACCCATTTCAGAGAAGGCACCCAATTACCAATCACCTTGTATAATGGTCCTAGTTTAACATTGATAACACGGAGTTACAGTCCAATGGATATAATTAAACATGCTCTAGGTAACGCTATCCATTTCTTCTCAGATAGACCATCGGCCTGTAAGCTTTCTTACTGATAAGTAACTAATACTTACTACTGGTCTCCACGGCTCTTCTTTTATTCTTGGATACTTCTTGTTCTACTTTCACTTCAGTTTTAAACGTCATTAAAGGTACATCACCTTCTGAATCTGATCCAGAATGAGATGGGGGTATATCTTCTACATCTAGATGGCTATTGTATATGTTTTCTGGTTCAAGATCTGTAAGTAAGCAAAAGCTCATTAGCAATACTCGTTTACTATTTAAAATTGTTTTATTTCACTCATAATGTGTTTTCTGTTGAATTTAAGACCCTCTCCATATTTTATTTTATCTCTTACAACAAAAGTCTAGGATTACCCCTTCCACTGCTATTTAAGTTTTAAAACACTAACAGGGTAACAAGTCAACAATTTTGTGAACTTGACTGTTAGTTAAAGGTTAAAAAATGTTGATGTTCAGAATGGTATAGACAGGTGTGGGGGGGTCACAGAGGTCATGACCCCCCCCCCCCCCCTAAATCATACACGCCAAATTGACAAATCTTAAAATAGCTTTTTTAGGATATAAATTATTAAGTACCTCATTTCCTGCTTAATCGTTCAACAAGAGAAACTAACCTTTTTCGAGGCAGAATTAAAAAAATTTCGAGCACGCTTCTTTCGCTAATGCATCTCAGTTACTTTTATTCTCATCTCTGTATGAATGAACAAATAAAACCTAATACACGGGGTGGAGGCGGGCTGCTTCAATTTTGATCTACTCCTCTCACTCTTGCATTCTATTAGTATCAAGAGCGGATCCAGGAAGGGGGGTCATGGCCGGGTGTCATGACCACCCCACCTGGGTTGGGCCTAGGTTGACCGTGATCATGTTTCTGAACGCATTGATTTAAAAAAAACTTTTTTGTAAAACAAAAAAACCGATTTCAAAAACACAGAAAAGTGAATAATAACTTTAGCTTCAGAAGTCGGTGACTTTTTTATTGTTTGTTTTACTTTTTTTGTCAAAAAGATATTTTATTTTTCCATTTTTAGTTGTAATATCCTATAGAAATATTTGCTATACATTTATTTTACAAGATATAGAAATTATTAATGAGATAATGGGATAATTAATTAAATTTTAAAAATTAAATTAATTATCTCAGGGGCAGGGCCGCAGGCAACCCCCCGAAATCTCCGACAACTATTAAGAAATCAACCTTTCCGAGGCGGAATGCAAAAAATTTTTCGCTCGCTTCGCTCGCCAATACATCATCATCATCTGCCTAGCCTTTTCCCAACTATATTGGGGTCGGCTTCCAGCCTAACCGGATGCAGCTGAATACCAGTATTTTACATGGAGCGACTGCCTATCTGACCTCCACAACCCAGTTAGTACTGGGTAATACGATACCCCTTGGTAAGACTGGTTGTCAGGTTTTTTTGGGCCACTGACTGCCTAACGACTGTCAAAGATCTACAAATGACAGCCGGGACCAACGGCTTAACGTGCTTTCCGAGGCACGGAGGAAACTCGGTATGTAATGGGCGGTCACCCATCCACAGACCAACCTAGGCAAGCACGGTTTAACCTAATGATCGACCCGAGCGGCTGTTATTATTTAGCCACGAGCTCCTCCTCCTCTTCGCTCGCCAATACATCCTATACTTTTTCAATTCTGCAAAAGTTGACAGAATGCTCCTATTCTCATTTCTGTATAAATTAAAAAAAATAAGTGATGCCAGAATTTTCTAGCTCGCTTCACTCGCTAATATATCCATATTGCAATACATCCTGTACTTTTGAATTCTCCACAAGTTGACAGAGTTCCGCCTATACTCATTCCTGTATAAATGAACAAAAAGAACTTAATTTATCAAAGGAAGGGTGCAAAAAATGTCGAACTCGCTTCGCTCGCTCATGCGTATGAAAATGGTCGAAAGAAAATCTAACCTACCCGATGTAATGCTAAAATTTTCGAGCTCGCTTTGCTCGCTCTGACATTCGTTGTTTTGTTTATTTAAATCCAGAGATGGTTGATGTAATTTCGTTTTTCAAAAGTTGTTAATAATAGTTTAACACGCCCCTCCGGAATCGCTCCCCAACCAAATTCCTGGCTATGGCCTCTTGTGACCCCCCTCCCCAAAGACTTAGGCTGGGACCGCGCCTGGGTACAGAGACATGATTACCAATTTTTCGTGTCTCAATTGTGAGGCATTCAATTCGCAGACATGTGGTTTCAACAAGATGGCGCCTCATGCTGAACAGAGTGCGATACGATTAATTTACTCAAAGAAACTAGCAGCAGTGGCCGCATTCCCGAAATCGTATTCAAGCATAAATACGAGTAGCATAAAATGGTCAAATATAGAAAAAAAAACAATTTCATTGATATTTTAAACTTCCTGTGTTTATTTCAATTAAAGTTCTCCAACTCTAAATAAACACCTGTTATCAAAGTCCTAGTTTTTCATTAGTGGCCATAACCAACGTTAGGTACGCTAGCCGCTGCCTATCAGGTAGACCATCGGCCTGTTTATTTTCCAATTGATAATTTAACTTATACTTACTACAAGCTTCCACGGCTCTTTTTTCATTCTTAGTTACTTCTAGTTCTTCTTCCACTTCAATTTTAACTCTCATTAAAGGTACATCACTTACTGTATGTGATTCAGAAAGGTGTGAGAGCGTAAATTCGACATCAAGACAGCTATTTTCTACATTTTCTGGTTCTAGATCTGTAAGTAACCATAGTCATAGTCATTTATTCATAAACAAATAGTTTGTAATGGAATTTAAACACCAAAATTATACTATTACAGTACATACACTAAAATAAATTCCATTTGATTATCAGTATAATTATGTAGTGTTTCGACATACAATATGACAACACCTTAAAATTTAAAATAATAGATAACAATATAATAATTATTAAAGATAAATTTGTATAAATTGATAGAATTCATTAAAAATAACAATATCAAATTTATAGTTATGTCAATAAATCAGAACTCAACATTACTGGTTATATTATTACAATTATTTTCAGTGAGTAATGTAGTTTTTTTTTTAATTAAAGTTATTCCTTCAGTGTTAAAATGCAAAACAGTATTTAATGTGAATGACTACATATTTTACATATTGATGTTTTAAATTTACTTTATGATAATTGTTGTGTAATGAATTTTGATCCAGATGTAACATGAAGACTGCCCTCATTTAATAAAATCATTAACCTTTTTTTTCTTTTTTGAACGCCATTGTCACATATATACGTGACAAGAAAGTGTGTGCCCTGTATGCCAAACAACAAAAATATGTGACAAAATGGTAGCTGAAATTATGGCTCGCGTGGAGGGCACACGCTTGCATTTATGCTCTGCCGTTCAATGGCGCATGGCGTATATTGAATTTCACAGGCTGTGCACATTGATAGAATCATCTTAAACTAAACCAATGTGCAAAGCTGTTTTTGGTCTTAAAAACATACCATTACTTAGATTTTCCTTCTTTATCTCGATAATATCCTCACAATCGTCTGGTAATTCTTCCTTGATAGTAATGCTTTCTATTTGAGGATTATCAACTGTACTAGTGTGTTCTATTGGAGTTTTAATAAACCCACCGAAAGATTCTAAGTTGTTACGGTTTACTAGAAGTTTAGGCTGTAAAAAGATAATTATAGTATTACGTAAAGTCATTCAAAAGAGCCTCCACAAGTAAGGATACTGAAGTAGACCCAATGCCAACGCATCCTGGAAAATTGGCCATGGTACCAACTGCACCAGCTCTTGTTGCATAGCTTGTGCCAATATGAGAGAGGATTGTTTTCGAACTGCGTCATACTTGTACAAGTTCCATACTTAAGTTGTAGCAGTATTTTGTGGACAAACTGTGTCATTATAGCCACCTGCGTCTGACAACAGCATACCCACATTCAACATTGTTGGCATGGAATCCAGGTACAAATCACCTATATATTATTGGTACTAAAATCATAAGTCATAAGCACAAATGTCAGTTGAAGAATACCTCACCTCATAACCCTCACACATCATCTGAGCAAACAGCTCTTCGGCTTCCAAACACTTCCTCTGCAAACTGTAGCTTTTCTTTAGTTTAGCGTAGCAGAAGAAACAAGCAAGAAGTGGTCTATTGTCTTCAGTTACAAACTGCAACAAAACTTGTCTTACACCATTTTGTTTGTGTGAATAAAATACTTTAAATCTTACAAATATATTGGAAAGCTGCCTGTGTGGGAGGGTGTTTTCTGTTTGCATCTGATAAAGAAGTTATAAGCATTGATTACCACTCTTTACAAGGCAGTTTGGTGACTTAAGTCTAGGTTTCTTCACACAGTTTTTCTTTACCAATGTCAATGATTTCTATTGATTATCAATGATTTCTATTTTTTTCTAAGAAACTTGACAATCTTCTGACCGAAGATTCATAGGAATTCTCATATATGAGATAAGAGGCAGTTAAAATATAATATAACCGGAATGTCAATCATTTAAAAAGTATTTACCAGTATTCACTTACTGGTATATCAGTCAGCTTCTCGTAAAGTTCATGTAAGTTCTTGTCGACCACTACATGCATGCGAACGTTCTCCACTAAACATATTCTACACATTAAGAGTTTCTCCATCTTTTAACCCAAAAATTAAATATCATTAATATTTAAGGTATTTTATTTTAACTTTACAGTTAAAATGAAGTAAAACGATGTTTTGTTTTGATACCGTACACTAATGATCGAATTCGAATGACAGATGGAACTTGATGACATTGACAGCAGTAAACCAGAGTGGCGGTGTTGCCAACCAGAAAAAATCTACTTTATGGAATCATCCCAAAAATCGATTTGATCAAGCAACGTCCCAAATTAATTCCTTGTAATGTAAGAAATAATCTTGTTCAAAAAACTTAATTGCGACTTAACTAGAGCGAGCACGGCGACCACTTGTTTGCGTCATAAAACAATACACAACAATATTAACACTTAAGTTTCTCAGACGATCCCAAAAGAAAGATCTTCCTTCTTGTGCAGCGAGAACTACGCTGGTGGCGGAACGCCATAGACCACAGTTCAGTAGTCTTGCTCAAAAAAGAGGTGACCCATTTTTTGACCATAGACGCTGCAGATGCAGGCTGGGGCGTTCATCTGAACGAGAAGTATCTCACAGGCAAGTGGGTAGTGCACCAGAGGTCTTGACATTCAAATGTACAGGATTTGTTTGCAGTATACGGTGCCATAATTCAGGATCAAATATCCCTAAAGAATTCACGCTTACATCAGGAACAAGGGAGCGACACGATCCCTACCCCTACTAAACTTACGACCAATCTTACGTGTCTGCTGGCGAATTAACTAGTTTTATATAACGTCTATAAGGCCAATGTATGTACAGAGTACAGACCAACATATCAAGCTACTTCAATCTGTCAAATTTCTTTAATAGATTCAAGGTTCTTTGGAAAAATTTGACAGTTTCGGGTAGCTTGATGTGCTGACTGTACCAAGGAACTTATATACTAACTGGAATGATTACGTGCAACGGAAAGCCGTTCCGAGCGAGAAAACTTCAAGAGTGGATGTCATCTCTTTCTATTAGGGTATCCAATATTTGTACTTACATTTGGGACAGTCATTCTGTTATATCTTACTAGCACCCCGCTCCCCGCTTTGCATGGGTAGCAGTTTATTAAAAATTACGGGGTATAAAAGACAGGGCGAAGCAGAAAGGGTATGCCAACACTAGAGTATATTCCTTTATGGAAAAAGGGAATATATTTTAGTATCTTGTCTGTCTGAAATGTGGCAACACTGGTAATTTATTGTCATTCTCATTCGAAATTTCGAATTAACGATCCGAAAGAATCCGAATCACAGAGTACTTTTATACAATAACAGAGACAGCGCTAGGTTTTTAGTGTTCTGTAGGAGACAGGCCACTACATGGATGTGATTGTGGATGCTTAAGGTGCACGCACATCGGCCCGAGACGAGGCTTTATTGTCCAGGAGATTTTGAGAAACCGCTACTTGACCGCTGTTGAGAAACGCCAGCAGCTTCAAATCGCGAGAGGCGTTCGTGTTAGCGAGCGTACGGCGGAAAGACGAATGGAGAAATTAATTTAAAAGCTCGTAGATCTGCAAGAGGTCCAGCAATTGTCAGACAGTACCGAGTAGCTCGTACAGTTCGCACGAGAACACGTCAATTGGACCCACGAGCTGTGGGCTAGAGTAGTGGAGAAGAAGAGGAGAGTGGTTTCTATCCATTACCACCACGCAAACAGTGAGTTTCCATGGAGGCTCAATAATGGTATGGGGAGGTTTAAGTTTCGACGCACGTACAGAGTTGGTTATCGTCGATAATCGGCTATTCGATACATCGAGGAAGTTCTTCAGGAACACGTAATGCCTTATTCGGGTTTCATTGGACACGACCAATTCCTCCTAATGCACGCCCGCACGTCACACATTGTAAAAAAGAATATCTGGAAGAGGTTGCCATACAAAAATTGTAGTGGCCAGCTTGTAGCCCAGACTTAAACACAATCAAGAAAATCTGGGACATGCTCAAAAAAAATATAAAGCCCAGCTCCAACCTGCTGCAAACTCTAAACCCGCTCTGAACTGCAGCGCTGGCGGCTTGAGGCAGTATACTGCAATTAGATGTCAGAAACATCATCCAAAGTATGCCAAATCAAATGCAGGCAGTTATCAGCACTAGAGGAGGAAACACCTGATATTAAAATATATAGACAGTTAAGAAAAAGACAATAATGAAAGATTTTTTATTTTGTAGTGCTTTTAAATTGAAAGTAGAAAACTGTGAGATTTTAAATACTGATTTGCTGGTGTAGTAATCTTTTAAGAGACCAGTTAGAGGATTTTTGTGGGCTTGACAAGGTCCAATAGAACAAATTAGGCTAGTGGATAAACCTCTAACAAAAATCATTGCTGTCAAAGAAGAATCATCAGCTGTTTGTGAGGAACTAGATAATATTATGGAGCCAATGTAGGAAAAACAAAGTGATGGTATGTATTTTAAGAACAAAATATAATATTATCATTAATCAATAAAGCATTATCTATACAAATATGGAAATAAAACTGAAGTGTCTGTTTGTAATTTCTAACAACACATTCAAATACTGGTGAAAAGCCTCACAAGTGCAATATATGTCAGTGTTGTTTCACTGCAAAGAATTCTTTAACATCACATATTCGAATACAATGTTGAGTTCCGGACGCGGCGGATGCCCGGATGGTCAGCCAACAGTAGGTTTGATCTTATTGTGTATATAAGGTTCAGTGTAAAGTAAAACAACCGAGTACTATACACTGATTTATCCATATATTGAACTCGATCGACAGGACCCCAACTAAACGGCGGAGAATCTTAACACCGACTTCTAATTCGACGTCAACGCCATCTAGTTAGGTAATGTGTAACTAATTTTTTGAACTTGGATTTTACTGAGCGTATTTTGAACACACATGGTTCTTAACATACACACTGGTGAAAAGCCTCACAAGTGTGATATATCTCAGCGTTATTTCACTGCAAAGAATTGTTTAACATCACATATTCGAATACACACTGGTGAAAAGCCTCACAAGTGACATTAAGAGTGATACATGTCAGCATTGTTTCAATACAAAGAATTCTTTAACAACACATATTCGAATACACACTGGTGCAAAGCCTCACAAGTGTGATATATGTCAGTGTTGTTTCATTGCAAAGAATTCTTTTTAACAACACATATTCGAATACACACTGGTGCAAAGCCTCACAAGTGTGATATATGTCTGTGTTGTTTCATTGCAAAGAATTCTTTAACATCACATAATTATTCAAATACACACTGGTGAAAAGCCTCACAAGTGTGATATACGTCAGCATAGTTTCACTGCAAAGAATTCTTTAACATCACATATTCGAACACACACTGGTAAAAACCTTACAAGTGATACATGACTATCAATGTATTTTTAGAAGTTAGAAAGATTTATTAAAACATTCAAATGTGCACGGGTGAAAAATCTTAATAGTGTGATGTTTCCAGTCCAAGCCAAATTTCTCGCAGAGATCTATAACAATATGTGCTAAAGCAACATTCGTACATTTTCTTTTCTAGCTTCCGAGTAAAACAAAGTCGTCCCAAATGACATTATGTTTGAGATATCGAAATGATAAACTGAGTTGCTCCGTAGTTGAGATGTCAGTTGTTATGTCGAATATAACAGCAAAAATTCAGCATCCTTTACATTATTTATTATTGTTTCCTGTATTTCTTTTTTACATGAATCAATTGTTTCATTTTGTATTTTCTAGCTAATATATGTAGCTTTTGAAATGTTGATCTAATATTTTATCACCTACATCAAACTTTTATAAAGCGTTTTATGAAATTTCCTTCATTCACAGAACTGTCAATATCTGTACCATTATTAGGCGCTGTATGACGTGTCTTTTGAATTAAGCTGTGCCTTTGTACTCTCAATTTATGTTATGATGTTTTCTTATGTTCTCTCTTGTATGTATGTACATAAATGATAAATAAATGGTATGACGTAGCTCGTAAGCTAATTTTAAGTCCTCTCAACCTCTGTACACAACGCCAGTCGTTCATTAAACCTTTAACTGAAAATACGCTCTTTCATTTACCAAACCTTCTGATAACTCACACATCAACTACATTATTGGTTCTTAACAGCAAGGGTGACCCTATCGCGAGTGAAATTGAAGACCCACGTTATCAGGCTGCAGCTCTCCAACAACCCGCAGCCACAACCACAACCGCAACAAATGACGGCAGTGTCCATCATACCGGATTTCCTGCGTTTCACCTCTTAACATATTTAGGTTTACACCGCGAACTACCGAAAGAGCCGAAACGAAGTATGAAAAGTGGCTCTCCCGGCTCGTTCACTCGCTAGCTGGCGGTGTGTCCTGCACTTAAAGGTCCACGTTTAGGCTGCGGTTCCACTGAGGCGGAGCGGAGACGAGCTGTTCCGCGATTCACCAATCACATGGCTTGAAAAGAGATTCCGAGTGGATTTCAAGCCATGTGATTGGTGAATCGCGGCACAGCTCGTCTGCGCTCTGCTCCACTCCGCCTCAGTGGAACCGCAGCCTTAAGGTGGTAGCGCCAGGGTAGCCCGCGAAATTCAAATTTTCTTACGTATTTTCCATTTTGCAGGTCAGTGTCAGCTAGTATGTTTATTTATTTAGGATCTCCAACAAAGGATATACACAAACACGAAATAAATAATCGACGACAAAAGTATTACGTAGGTGTACTCCTTAACTTACAGGAGACCACAGCATGCATAATAAGATGTATAACTAAGCTAACAAAGTTATAGTAGCATTTAAACACATTATTTAGTACTAAAATTAAATTCAAAAAAATAAAATAATTAACAAAGTCATAACAGCAATTAAAAAAAAAAAAACACATTTAGAAAGGATGTTGGAAAAAATAAATTAACAAAGTCATAGTAGCAATTAAAAAAAAAAAAATCAAAACATTTGGTAATAAAATTGAGAAAATTAAAATTAAAATAGTAATTAACAAATAACAAATACATGATTTTTTGAGGCATTTTTTATAATTTGCGATGTTGATGAAAAATGAATCGCGCAAGTAACACGTATGTAGTTACAGAATTGTAGTCATTAAAATCATCAATACAACCCTCTTAAGTTCATTTAACCCCATTGAACGACTTTTTCATGAAACGAGGCACACTTTCATTAGTAAAATCGACTGTAACTGAAAACCGACTGAATACAAAGTGACGTAAAATTGATTTATTTCTCGTTAATTATTCGGAATTATTAACTTCGTGGAATGAAGGATGATATGGCTGCCACTAAACCGACGAGGCATTCCAACCTTCTGAACGCCATTGTCACATACGTTACAAGCAAGCGCGTGCCTTGTACGCCAAACCGACATAAATATGTGACAAAATGGTAAAACTGTGGCTTGGCGTGGAGGGTACGCGCGAATAATAAAGATTAGGTAATATAATTACAAATAAATAAAAACCAGAATTATTTTTCAAATATATTTCAGTAATCAAAATATAATAATAGGCTTATACGTTAATAGTTACAAATCGTATCCTGTGGCCAAATCGAAATTAACAGGGAGTCGCCACAAAACATCAATAAACGCTTATTTTATACACGAAAAAAAACCATTTTGATATCACAAAAACCTTCAGCCAAAAAAAATATTTACACGCGAAAGTACATATCCAATAGAGTATTACATTATTTTTACATAAACAATCATGAATGTGCAGATTATTCACAACGTGAAGATTTTTTTCGCCTTAATTTAAAAATACAATAAATAAAAAGTAAAACAAAGCTCTTAAATCTAAGTGAATTTAATTTTTTAACATTTTAGTGCATTAAACACGTTTTTATTAAATTATTCTTAAAAAAAAATTTTTTTTTTGTTGATAAAAAATGTTCGTATGAAACTTTTTCGTTTATAATTTTCAATATAATTATTAACTATTTATTATCTTCAGTTATTTATATAAATTAATACTTTCGTCCTGTAATTTTCAAAAAATGCGTTTTTTACTTATGTCGTTAGCACACTGGCGACTGATTGCACGATTTTTTGGGAAATGTCTGTCTTATCCGTTTTCTAGAACAGTATAGTAACTTTTTCTTCTATCGCAGAAACACTGGGTCTGTTAATATTATAGATTAATAAAAATAAATATCCATTTTAGAGTCGCAACAAAAAAAATCTTGGAACCGAGTCGCCAGCGTGCAACATTAATATTTTAATAAATTATCCAGCTAAAGTATATACAATAGTCTTCTGTGCTACATAATCTTTCTTTATAAAAACAAATTTTAGGCAAGCACTGACATTCTGAATCAGAATATTATCACAAATGATAAAATTTGAGTTCAACTAAAATCATACAGGAACTTGATTATATTTACAATGTTTTAGTGCCTACGTACACGGAGCAAACTTGCGACAAAATCATTTTTGATTGTTTTTTAAGAAAATTTAGGGCTTTTTGAGTATTTTTGTAAGCAAGCAGTATCCGTGTACATAGGTTTCTAATACTTAATTTAATTTATCACATACAAAATAAAAATCAACTATTTCGTATGAGCAAATGTATATTTATATAACTACTGTTGGTCATTATTGATTTTTAGCATTAAAAGCAAACTGAGTCAGAGGAAATTATATTAAGAGACGGGGGCCATCTTGAAATGCATACGTCAAAGAGACTAATATTTTCAGAACGATTTATTTTTAGGATTCCGTTCCCGTAGGGTGCCATCGGGACCTCATTACTAAGGTTCCGCTGTCTGTCCATCTGACAAAAGGCTTTTTCTATCTTTTGTAATAGTTAGATACTTGAAATGTTCAGTGTTTATTACTATGGCCGCTATAACAAAAAATAAATAAAGAGTGTCAGATGTTAAAATTTTATTGTATGGTTGTACGGAACCCTTCATGTGCGAGTCCGACTCGTACTTGGCCGGGTTTTTAGACTATGTCATTACTTTCAATAACCCTCCTTTTGGACTTAGCCGCAGTCGGGTAAAAAGACTAGCGATGGCCCCACTAAAAATAATAATTATGTAATAATACAAAATAACTTCATAAAGTATGTTTGTTACACTCCTAGTACGGAATAAGAGCTTTTCTTATAAATATATGAAATACGTATAAATAGCTGCTTCAAATAATACTCAGTGCCCCTGAAGGGGTTAAGCGGAGGTGAGAGGTGTATCGTTTACTTACATTCCGACAAGTCTTAAAGTATTATTGTTTTACAAAATTTTTAATGTATTTTTTTTTTTAACTGGTGTATGTTATTACCTAGTAACTGGGTTGTGGAGTTCCGATATGCAGTCGCTCCATGTGAAATACTGGTATTTAGCTGTATCCGGTTAGACTGGAAGCCGACCCCAACATAGTTGGGAAAAGGGTAGGCAGATTTTTTATAAATAGTTTTTTAAATAATACAAGGTGTAAACAGACCCTTCACGAAGCCGTCAACCAAGCATTCTGTACATCAAACTAAGTAACTTTACGCAAAAATTATTGCTGGGAAACGACTTTTTTTTTGGGAGTGAAATATCACGTTTTACGGTAGGACTCGATGGAACGCACTCAAAGCATTGTGTGGTGGATGGATTGAATAGTACGGGGGTCGTGGAGGTGTTTAAAGTAAAAATCTTAGGATTAAAAACAGAAAGTTGGAAATTTGACCCCAAATATCTGCGTAACTAGAAGGTTCCCAGTTATGGTCTAGAACAAAAAAATTATCGCAAAGACGGGTAGAACAAGTGCCTTTCGGCTTCGTTAAGTGTCTATTCACACCCTTTATTTTTTATGATTTAAAGATCACAGAAAGAAACCACATTAAACAATGACTATCCTCAGCTCTTATTTCGCACTTTTAGCTGCAATTCTTACAATAAACACAAACAAATGAGCATAATAAAAAGATGGACGTCATTCGTAAACTAATCAAAATCAGCTGAGCAGTTTTATCTACATTTAGTTCTATCTAAATTAGTCTTATTCATATATTCTGTATATTCCTCCGAAACCATTGCTGAACATATTATAACAAACATCTTTTAGGTTTAACCGACTTTAAAAAAGGAGGTAAGAGAAATTTGAAAGAATTGCTTGGACGATTGAAATAGTTGAATTACAGCCTTTAAGATATTTTTTTTTTTTTTTCTCAAATACTTTTTATTTGACCATATTGTTCAGCAGTGATTTCGGCTATGTTTTTATGCTATGTTTAATCTGCATACAATGTATACTTTGAAAGCGTTTTTTCTATAATATATCATCGTTATATTAAACAGAGTAAATCAATGCCATATTTGTGAAGAAAAAGTCGCACAATACGACAATTTCGTCGCGCGATTTTTGAGCAATTTTTTTAAAAGTCGTAGCTGCAATTTGCCTACGCGCTGAAGGTACTTTAAAGCAGGTTTGCGCTTGCGCATAAAGAAAAAATCGCAGCAATCACAATCGACTGCAGGCTTAACAATAGCGAAACATCTATGTTACTCAAACTAAGACTAATAATCGTGCGACTAACAGCTGCGACAAATCGTCGGTACGTAGGAGAGCTAAACAAATATGGCACCGACAACATTAATATACTACCTAAGTATGTTTAAAAAATAAAAATATCAAATATCTGTACTTACGCGATCAGAATGGGATAGAACTTTGTCGCAATGAAATCTGCGAGTTTTTTTTTTACATATTTTCAATGATTGTGAAAAATATATTTCCATGATATCATTATGACTGTTCTATAACATCCCCGTCGATAGATTATGTTTATATGTACCATAATTAAATTACATAAGTAACAATTATTTAAAAATCGTCATATTCTCTTCAGTTATCCAACTTTATACCTTTTATTATTTACATTATCAATCACGTTGCTTCGTTTCTTTTAACATTGTTTCGTTCTCTTCTAACCTATAGCACACGAGAAAATTATTTCACAGAGTTCCTCTTAATCAAACATTTTTTTACAAAAAATACGAACCGAAATAAAATGCGCAACTCTATAAAATAATTCACCGTCAAATGGCAACATTTTAGCACTTTGACAGTTCAATTTCAGTGTTGCCATTCCTATAAACTACTAAAAGCTGGCTCGCTCACAAAGGAGGTCGGTACTCAGTGTTCTTGCCATATTTTAACTATTCGCTATAATAATTAGCAGGGTCTGATCTCATAGCATGCGGGTTCATACAGTTAGTGGGCGACAGTAGACGTGTGGTAAGCTGGTCGTGCACAGCTACAGCGTAGAGCCTATGATGTCCTGCACATCAGTGCGCGCGCGCAGGGTATCACCTGGCGCCCAGCAGCAGCAGCGCGGCCAGCAGCGCCAGCGCGGGCGCCAGGCGCGCGGCCGGGCTGTTGTACTTGCTGCTCTGCTCGCAGGTACCTGCGGGAACGCTCAGATGTACTGCCGTCGTCATCCACGGCCACTGCTGGCCTGTCTGTGCCAGCCTCATCCAAGATCGTGATGGCAACAGAACGTCTGCACATCTCGGCGCCGGACGGACAAGGCATTTACAACTAGTCAACCTTTGTGTGACACAGCGCCAACTGCATACATTAGTATTACACAGATATAACTATACAGGGTGGAATTTTGAGATGACAAACTTCGGTACTTTAACCGAATCAGTAACAGGAAAACGGTCTTAGCAGACATATCACCACAGTCAAAATGTGCAGATACAGTGAGCCTTAAAAATATGCATAATTATGTGAAGATTTCATTTCACTGACTACAATCTTCGTGCCATGACATTGTAGCTAATTATTTTTGTTACAATAGTTTGGAACACAAATTATAAACAATCAAATGAATTCTTGTCGGTGTTGCCATCTTTGTGAGATTATGATTGTGTAATACATACCGTTGATGGTGAGGTTGTAGGCCTTGTCGCCCGCCACGCCGGGCAGCACGGTGCGGTCGCACGAGCGCGACACGCCCGACAGCGCCAGGAACTGCACCGGCACACCCGACTCTGTGGGACATTGGCTCATACATTAAAAACCGGCCAAGTGCGAGTCGGACTCGCGCATGAAGGGTTCCGTACCATCGTAATATGCGAGCCCAATTTAATTTTTCATTTATTTTATGTTGTTATGGCGGCAACAGAAATTCACATTCCGTGAAAATGTCAACTGTCTACCTATTACAGATCATTAGTTACAGCCCGCTGACAGACAGACAGGCGGAAGGACGGACGGACAGCGGAGGCTTAGTAATAGGGTCCCGTTGGTTACCCTTCGGGTACGGAACCCTAAAAATGACAGTTTAATTTGTTTTGTATTTTTTTATTTCAGTATATACATAATTATTTTATAATTATTTTCTAGCTCGTAGCCAAGAGTTTAACATAAAAAGTATAATGTGTCGTACTGACCATTTCTGACGTACGTGGTGTATATGAAGCACAGCGCGTGAGGGCGCGAGGCGGGTCGCGCCGGGCCCGCCACCACCAGCCCCAGGTTGCCCTCGCGCCAGCTGGCGTAGCATGTGTATACTGGGAACAGAACACTTCTATTTAGCACTCAATTACATGATCGAACCTATAAAAGGTGTAAACGGACCCTTCACGAAGCCGTCAACCAAACATACTTAAAATATTTCAAGAATTAATTCCTGAAATATTTTAAGTATGTTTTATTTCCTCATACCCAATGTATCGTTATCGTGGCAAAACGCACGTAGGGAACGGCAAGCCAAACGACTAGTTCGATGAACTCTGTAGCTAAGCAGGAAGTGAACAGCTGATTTCACGAGTCGTTCGTTAGAGTATTTCAAAATCCATTGTTGGATTTTTTATTTTAGCCGTATTATTTACATAAATGGAGTGCTGTGTACAGGGAATGTAAGTTTACATTGAAATAAAGGAATAGTAGTCGTTTTTTTTTGTTTAATAAAATTTTCTGGAGAAATATTCAGGTGGAATATGATTCAAAATAAGGAGTTGAATGCACACTGTCAGTTTGTAGAGGGCTGTCCCTTCCACCCAGTATTAAACCTTGTACAGTGACAATAGAGCTGGCTTTTAGCTGAGTAATGATGATGCTGAAGCATACCTGTGCTAGTACACGCGGACTGGAACTCGATGGTGTCTTGGGAAGCGCCACATCCGATGCTAGCGCTGTCGTACTGGCCCATCACGCACTCTACTGGCTTCTCCGCTATCTCCGAGCCAGTTGACTCGTCTGGAAAGTAAAGGGTAGTGTTAAAATTGGCATGACTAATATTAAAAATGACTAAAGAGACTTTGTAACAAGTCGATTGTCTACAATCCGGCCTGTCCTCGTAAGAGCTCTACAGTTTTATCTATTATTTTGATTGTTGATTCTAGTTCGTTTTTCTTATGTTCGGGTTAAGTTCATATGTTTCGTTGGTCGAATAATAAATGATTGTCTAGTCTACCAACATATAGCTACACGTAAGATTAATGTTTTTTTTTTTTAATTTTGTAATGTAATTTGATGGTGTATACTGAGGCACTCAGGCTAATGACCACCTAAGTGTTACTGGTAGTACTCCATTCATAATGTTTTCTACAACTTTTTTTGAAGGATCTTATCTGGCTTATGTACTTAAACGTTGCGTATTCAATGATCCTATGGCTATAGCAGTGGTGCAAATAACTTCAAAATATTCTATGCTAATCACAGAATTCTCAAACCAAACGTGTCTTGTGTTATCTCGGACACTTTACGTGCCCTAGTGACATAAAGACTTCATGACGCCTGTAGCCCCCGACGGCATAAGTAGAGTTGTACCTAATAGTTCACCTAAATTTCCCTAGTAATGTTTAAGTTTCATGTAATAGAAGAGAGCTTATTGTCATCAATCGGGCACAAATCTAGATTCCGTGGTTGTTACTGAGAAATTCGTGATGGTTTTTTGTAAATTTGGAGGAAAGATAGAATGTTACCTATAGTGAGTTGCTGTCGTCTCCGGCGTCTGTCCGCGAGAGAGTCCACCACTGTGTAGCGACCCAGCATCGGACACCGCACCGGGACCAGAGATGTCGCTGGAAATATTCATAAACACATTAATAAATTAATATAGCAGGAAACTAAAAATATTATATTTTTTAGAGAAGTTGTGTCTTGGAATGATTGATGAATGGTGTCAGGTACTGAACCCCACCGCACTGAGTGGCGCCCAGCGGCCTGGCACCGCTGCACCGTTGCACCGCTGCACTGCTGCACACCGCTGCACCGCCCGCCCGGGCTAGCTCTAGCTCCGCGGGGTTATGATATCGGCCATTGCAGTGGGCAGTAATAGAACCGAGACGATAGGCCTCACCGCAGAACGACGTAAGGCTGCAGTTTGCCAGTAGTGCGTTCAAAGCTTTACTATTCTATGACTGAGATCTATAGAGCAAACTCAGAATAACTCAAATCTAATTCAGTCGTACTTTACTCGAAAATAAACCTAACTAACATTCTAAAATTAATTAAAATTACTGCCTACATTTCGTTTTTCGTTTCGCAGATCTGCTAATAGAAATTTCTTTTGATATATGCTATGCTTTGGTACTCTATCACTAAGTTATGTTGTTTCATTATGTTTTCTTTTCTGTTTACATAAATGATTAAATAAATTAATATTGTACAAGCAACCATGATCAAGCATATCATACGAATAAGAACATAAACATTAAGTAAATAAGGTTCATTTTCGAATTAAGCGTGACTAACCTAAGCTTAAGTTCGCTCTATAAGGTTGATAAGACATCGGCGCGCAAACAAATACTGCGTGTTCAGAATATCACTCGGTAATTTTAAAAAAAATCTGGCGATCATTTCGACCGTAAGCTACAGCAGATTTTTTTTTAAAATTAACTATCATAAATTTAGATTGCAGAATGACGTACTGAATATGGGGTAACCGTTTGTGCGTCAATGTCCTTTCTACCCTGTCTAGGGCCTAGTAAGATATCAATGATTAATGTAAGTGGTAGTATGCGAACACAACTCACTGATGAGCGTGACGTGCGGCGTGTAGGGCAGGTCGGCGCAGGCGTGGTGCGGCGCGGCGTGCAGCGCGCCGCCCAGCTGCAGCTCCAGCGCGCCCGCGCGCCGCGCCAGGCGCACGCACACGTGCCCCGACTCGCTGCGGGGTAGCAATCATTAAAGCTAACACTTGCACCCACTTTCTAATTAGCTAAATTAAGACAAAACAAATAACAAAGACTAGTCCCATTCACAAGGCATAGTAACTGTGAAAGGTACTGTTGTTTCCCATTCCAACGCGTAGATCTCTATGAAGAACAGCGGGCAAGAAACTCCATGGACACTCAAGAATGTCTATGAAGAAAAGTTGGAAGGAGCTCATGGCTAAATAATAACAACCACTAGGTCGATCTTCAAGGTTAAGGTTGGTCCGTGGATGGGTAACCACCTCCGTGCCTCGTTGGTCCCGGCTGTCATTTGTAGTCAGTGGCCCAAAAGTCTGATAACCAATCTTACCAAGAGGTATCGTCTTGCCCAAAAACAGGGTTGTGAAAGTCAGATAGGGAATCCGCTATATGTAAAATACTGGTACTACGCTGCATCCGGTTTGGAAAAAAGCTAAACAGATGAAGACACCAGACGGCCCTTGCATTACACTCACCATCCTCTAGTGAGATGCGCCACCAACTTGACCAGCTTGTTGTCCTTGTGCTCCAGTATAGAGTGGCACACCAGCCGCTTCTCCTCGAACGAACCGTCCTCGTTCATTATCTGGAATATTATAGAAAATACGTTTAAATTTTATTTAAAAATCTTATTGTGCTTCATCATCATTTCAACCGAAAGACGTCCACTGCTGGACATAGGCCTCCCCCAAGTGTCGCCACATTGACCGGTCGCATCCAGCGGATCCCTGCAACCTTCATCAGGTCATGTCGGTCCACCTTTATTGTGCTTACAAAAAGAAAAATATACGAAATCCACTTCTCTCTTTCTAATAATTAAGTCACAAGAACGACTGCAGAAAGGGGGTTACCAGCAAATAATAAAGTGGTGTTACCTTGAGCGTGGCGTTCTTGGTGGTGAAGTGGTACTGGTGCGTGTGGTCGAGACTGAACCACTTGTGGTGCTGTACCACCCAGCTGGGGAAGTGGCAGCGGTTGTGCTCGTCGTCGACTGCGAATAGACAGTTAGAATATACGTTAGTTACGTCTAGTTGTTATATAAAGACGTTCATTCCCTGTTAATTATTATTTTGACTTGCAATTTTCAATGTTTGAGCATGAAAGATTTCACCCATTAAACTGACCGCGATCAGGCCTACCATGAGTCGACATGTTAAAGCATTATTGTTTAAATTTTATTTCAGTGTAGGAAAGAGACGGAACTAGACGTGATGTACAGCTCCGTCTGTTGTCCAACCTTGACGGTTTCAAAAGGCTAATTTCGTTACAAGCACATGTATTAAACCGACTGCACATTATAATGAATGGATAGTTTCCCGACTGTGACTGAACAATGAAAAATGAAAGTATTTATTTATTTAACACTTCACGCACAGAGGCGGACTTAATGCCATAGGCGAATAAATAGAGATGAAAGTAAACAGAAATAGCTTTGGCAGCAAAATCAATTGAACTTTTTAGTGTATGAACCACGTATCTTTTGCAAAATATCCTTAAACATCATTCGAAAGCTAACGGAGCTGATGTATAATTGCCCACTTAGACATGCGATTATTCAGACTGGTAATAATCAATTGCAGGTCATTTCATTAGCTTCCTCTTCTAAGCTGAACCCATGTTCAGGCAATCGCAATAATCCTGTAGGTACTTATCTTTTTAAGGTCACTGTTCAGCATACAGAAGATTCATATATCATAGTCAAACAAACTTCTTAAAGTTCTCTGCATGTTTAGAGACGACACAATACCAAACAGTATTGGGCCGAACATACAACCTTGAGGAACCCTCCATTCAAATTACTATTCCAGATACCTGATGATACCATTGGCCATCGTAATTTGCGTACTGTTTTCTATAGTTTATAAAATTGTGAATGGATCCCATTTCATTTGCTTTTCATAGTAAAAATGCCTTAAAAGCAGACCCATCTACACAATCAAATGCCATCGTGTAGCCTATTATCAGGATTCTGTCTTCATTTAGCATTATTCTGTCAAATTAAAATAGAACTATAAAAAACCTTTAATACATCTAAAATTCACACCTCGCATCGTTTGCATTTCAAAGTGACACTTAGATAATAACACAAAAAAAAAAACAATTATATTCCCAACACCACATTCATTGTTATAAAAAAAAAAAATTGTTAGTACACTATAAAGAAATATAGAATAACAAGCCCCATAATACATAAAAAAGAAACATTCCTAACAAAATAAGAGTAAAGAAAGATATAATAAGGAAAGAAAGAAAAAAAGAAACTAACCTTACTACCCCACTTATAAATAGAGACTGGATTAATTATGCAACTCAAAATCGTCGAAATATGAATCATAAATGGTCGAAATATGCAAAAAAAAATCCAAAATTTGAAACATAAAATTGAAATAAGTATAACAAAATTATGTTTTTTTTTTTTAAACCGAGTACTGTTCCGAAATTTCAATAGTACGATTGAGCCTTCTATTAATTAAAATATTTTTATAATTTGTAAACGATTGTTCTACATCCACTTCAGCTTCGTTAAGGGTCATATTTTATCACCTTGTATACTCCGTTCTCTAATCATACACAATATACTCAGTACAGCTATACTGATCATACGTACCGTTAGTGAGCTTCATGGTGCGGCTACCGTCGACCGATGACGTCAGACCGTTGCAGGTGGCGTCGCCGGACTGCGCTATGGTGTACGTCACCGACTTGTCCGCGTGCGAGCCTTTGTATACGAAGCATCTGGAATAAAGGACAGGAGTTAGATTTTTTGGTATTTATGACATTTTATACAAAGTGGAAAGGACACCAACGCTAAAACGGTTACCACGTATTCAGTACATCACTCTGAACCTCCCCACATAGAAATTTTTCATCAGTAATTTACAAAACTGGACTGGAAAAAATGGATGGAACCGTCATGGATGCCGGGGAAACGGTCGCATTTGGAACCACAGGAAAAGTGCGTTTTTAAATGTGACTCAAACTCTTGGTGTGTCATACCTGTACATATCTTCGTCAGTGGAGATGGAGTTCCTCCTCTGCACCTGCGAGATGAGACCCACCAGGTACCGCGTGGAGCCCTCCTTCCACGTCGCTAGGCAGATCAGCTCCTCAACTGAAAATGTAGACGGATAAACTTTAGCAATACTGGTCTTTATCTAATAATTGCCAGTTCGTCCTTACTGTCTGTCAACGCATACAGGACTCCTCTCTATGAAAGGGAACGGGCTATAAACCACCACGCATGTCCAGCGCGGGGTGATAGATGTCACATGTCTTAGAATTTTAGGTTCTAGGACATGCCGGTTTCACGATGGTCCCCTGCACCGTTTTGAGAGCAGTGGTGATGAAATACATTACACAAAGTAATACGCCTGACTGGGTTCGAAGCCACGACCTCCAACTCGTAAATTATGGCCCTTACCGCTGGACCACATTCCCTATGAGCTCTCATAGTTGTCCGAGTCGATATGCTTTCCGTGTGCTAGTATGTGATGACATACCGTTACTCTCAGTGCCCGGCACGTCAGGACAGGCCATGTAACGCAGGAGTAGCCGCGAGTCGTCAGTGCACGACTCGGCGCGCGACGGAGGGTTCACGCAGTCGCCGGAACCACTGCAACATGTAAGAATTTATTTAACTTGAGATAATAGAACCTTCTTGAAAAACATAAGGGTTTAGAGATCTAGATCTCTTCCCTGAAGGCTTTACAAACCAAACGCAGGTCAGTTCAAGCCTTTATGTTCGTTTTGTGTTACACCCTGCCTCTAATACCTTTCAGAAAAAGAGTATAAAGTTCCTTAACCTGGAGATGTCTGGTGGGAGATATTTGGAACTGGTACGGCTCAGGCAGCGGCCTGGATTCCTTTCTCAACATGGAGTAGAGAGCTATATCACCAGTTATTGAACATGAACACTTACCGACTATACGTGAAGGTGAACGGCGCGGGATGGAACGGACACGGCTCAGGCAGCGGTCTGGGCTCCTTCCTGAACATGGAGTAGAGCGCCGCATCGCCAGTTATTGACTCACACATGGTGGATAGTGAGTCTCTCTGGCCGCAGTATGCTGTGAAAAAGAGAAAATAAATGAATATTAAATGAAAAGATAACATACTTTGGCCAGGCGACATATTTTCAGTAATTAGGATAATAGTTGTTACGGGACTTAAAGGACTCACAGCAATTCTCGTTATGACAAATAAAAACACCTCAAAAGAAACAATATGGAGGCAAAAATTATAAATTTTAGAAAACATAACATTACAAATTATGGATTCGTTTGCGCCTGTAATCCCCGAAGGGTTAGGCAGAGGTGTACCTAATAGTACACACACATTTCGCCAGTTATGTTTAAGTCCCATGTAATAGGGGGCGAGCCTATTCTCATCAACCGGGCACAAATCCCAACTCTGTGGCTGCTACTGAGAAATTCCTGATGGAAAAACCCATTAACACTTTGACGACGCGGGAATCGAACCCAGGACCTGCTCAGCAGTCGCGCTAGCAACCATTACATCAACGAAATTTATGAGACTATATTTTAGTGCAGGCCTGTCCAACATGCACCTAGCGGCTCGCTTAGGTATTTCACCCGGCCCGCGACCGATTTAAAACTTTAAAAGACATCAATAAGGCGCGAACATTGTTTAAAAAAAAATTAGAGGTCACTTTGCATTTCTTTTGGCCCGCTATCATCTGCCTAGCCTTTTCCCAACTATATTGGGGTCGGCTTCCAGTCTAACCGGATGCAGCTGAATACCAGTATTTTACATGGAGCGACTGCCTATCTGACCTCCACAACCCAGTTAGTACTAAACCCCCTGGGTTATACGATACCCCTTGGTAAGACTGGTTGTCAGACTTTTTGGGCCACTGACTACCTAACGACTGTCAAAGATCTACAAATGACACCCGGGACCAACGGCTTAACGTGCTTTCCGAAGCACGGAGGAAACTCGGTATGTAATGGGTGGTCACCCATCCACAGACCAACCTAGGCAAGCACGGCTTAACCTAAAGATCGATCCGAGCGGCTGTTATTATTTAGCCACGTGCTCCTCCTTCTTTTGGCCCGCTACGGTTACAAAAATACTAAACTTAGCCCGCCATTAAAATTATTTTGGACACCCCTGTTCTAATGCAACGCATGAGCAATAGTGAACAAGTACTGTGCTAGAACTTTCCCGAACGAGCTCTTTGACAAGAAGCTCTGCTGTTACTAAACAGAATTAAAATGTATAAGCTGTGTTGAATACTCACTTTCTTTATATTGTAACACATATTTGTGTTTTTCGTGTATGACCAGGCATCTGTAGCAGTCTTCGTTCCTGAAACATTACAAGTGTGGACTTTAGTATTTTTGTCGGACTCAACGTCAACTAGCCATGGTCGTGGACAGACATTTTAATCGGAGTACGTACTATAATATTAGGTCTTTACCTATGAAATTGGAGATTTGTATGAAAATTTTAAAAACAAAAATATTTGTATTTTTTTTTTTTTTTAGCTTATGTAGCTTTTTTATCTTTCCGATTTGACGCAAGTGCTTCAATGTCGTTTTGACACTAACTCCAAGCCCCGCAGCAAGCTCAGCCGTAGATTGAGTTGGATCCGTTTCCACTACCGCCTTCAATTCGTCGTTGTCGACAATGGTTACCGGCCGACCGCGAGGCTCATTCTTCAACTCAAAATTTCCAGATTTAAAATGATTGAACCAATAATGGACCGTGTTTATGCAAGCAGTGCTAGGCCCGCACACGTCGTTAATGTTTCGTGTTGTTTGCGCAGCGGTATGTCCACCTAGGAACTCATATTCGAAAATTGTACGAATTTTCAGTTTATCCATGGCGCCAAAAACTACCACAATTTCACAAAAACAAAAAACTATCTAAAAACAAATGACTGAATTTGAAATTAAAAGAACACGGCTTTCGAATAAAATTTATTTGAATTTCGAATTGCGCGCCAATCCACAGATAATTAAATCTGAAAATGCTGGTTTTTAAATCTCCAATTACATAGGTAAAGACCTATTATAATTCCCAAGGCATTAAATACAAAACAAACATGAGTATTGGTCGTAATCGGTTGGTTAGTTATCGAGCGTTCTGTATCACGGGCTAAGCGAACACCTTAACTCATCAGATACATGGTAGGTATTCCATACCAGTACTTATGATTCCACGCTCTCTTGAGAGCTTCTTTTAACACAACCCTATTGCGAGTTATTACAATCCTGATGCATGCCAGGGCTGCGGGACTGTTCGAAAGAGATACCGTGGCCCTGGAACACAAAGGCAAAGAAGGAACATGGATGGGTTTTAGTCAGTACAAGTCTGACACTTCCGCTCCGCCCAGATTGGGAGAGGTCATTTGATGATTTCCCATCCGAAAAAGACGAAAGTCTATCGCCTTTTATCTTACTTTTTACTATAGAAGGTGAAAGGGACACCAACACTTAAACGGTTATCACGTATTTACTACGTCATTACGAACCCCCCCCCCCCCCCCCAACATTACCACATAGAAGTTTTTTAATCGGTAATTTCATAATTTGAATAAAAACATTTTGACTGGTATTTCAGTTTTGTAGGAAACACCTCTTTTATTTTTAATAACCGGCGAAAAAATTCTGTGTGGTGGAGTTCAGAATGACGTTCTGAATATGCGGTAACCGTTTTAGCGTCGGTGTCCTTACGACCCTGTATATAAGGTCTATCTTTTCATACACGAAATATTTTAAGAGTAACTTCTATAAGTCGTAAAGTCGCCATAGCAACGAAAAAAAAAATTATATGAGTGTTTTTTTTTACAAAATTATTATAATTCTAATTTTTTTTGAGAATTTTTGCATAAAACCTTTACTCCCATATTCTAACAATGACAGTAGGTAAATACGACATAGTAAAGTACCGTAATAGATGCTTAAAAATAAGGAGCCAAAGTTTATTTTGTGGGTCAAGTAATTTTAAATTATTAATTTTTTATAAAAATATACTCAGATTTAAAAAAATCCCTTGAAATGGCTTTGTTATAGCCGTTAGATGATTTCCTGAAAATATTTCGTGTATGAATAGTTAGACCCTATATTATACTACTTATTATAAACACGAAAGTTTAGATGCGTGGATGTTTGTTACTCAATCACGCCAGAACGGGTCAGGATGTTTGACATAGAGAATTTTTTCACACATACACCTCATAATTTCCACCAGAACGAACACGCGATAACAGCTAGTACAGTATAAAGGCATACAGTATACCTACATTATGCATACTGGGAAACATTCTATCGGCAAATACGCTAATGGAAAACTCAAGCTTGTATTGACATAAGCTACCGATAAACTATTGCTAATTTATCTCGTTGAAAAACGTTGTAGGAATATCAAAGTCACCCAGCACCACAATGATTTTGTAAATCAGTCTGTAGACTGTTTTGACATGGAAAGAAAAATTCTAGTGCGAGCAAGGTTTGAACCTGCGACCTTCCGATTCAATACACCGGACGTTTTAACCAATTAGACCATCGCACCCTGCTCACAGCTCTCGAAATTTTCGTTCCATTAATAACGTCTTACGGTGACGTTAGCGCCATCTATTTAAGAAAGTATCGAACTAACTTAACGCACTAGAATTTTTCTTTCCATGTCAAAACAGCTGTAGTTCCCTACGCAGGGTTTGCGTATAAAAATAATAAAAATCAGTCTCTAGACTGTTCTGCATGTTGGCAAAACAGTTAAGATGTTATTGTTAATACAGATTTTGAATAAACAAAAAAAATAAGGACAACTTGCCTGTCATAAACTAGAAACTTGTCGTTGGCATCCGTCTCCGCACATTCCCCCTTGCCCTGCATGGTGGTGGAGTTGATGTAGATGAGGCCTGGGGTACCTGACTGGAACCAGCCGCCCGTCCAGCCTTCTGGAAAGTTGCAGCCGCCGCCTGGAAAAAGAGAGAAAGTAGGTTATATTTGAGTTTCCCAACGTTTTGTAATGAAGGGTCTACCCATCAGATGTCAGGACAATTTTGACCTGATGGGGATCGGCTTCCAGTCTAACCGGATGCAGGTAAATCCCAGTATTAGAGAGACTGTCTATCTGAGCGTAGCAACCTAGCTATTGGGTAATACGACACCCCTTGGTAAGACTTGGTGGCACACTTTCGGGCTACTGCCTATCTCTTTCGACTATCAAAGACGACAGTCGGGACGATCGAATTGTGAGGCTGTTATTTTTTAGCCACGTGATTTGGAGTACCCAAAATAAATGGGTGTATTACTGTTTTCGTTATACAGCTCTTAAACATGTTGCTTACACGCTGGATCTCAGGTTGGAATGCCCTGGATAATATACAAAGTGACGTAAATAGGTTCTTGACCATTCTATTCCATAGATATCTAGGCTTTGGAACAAACAACTAAGGACTGTAGTTGTCACAGTTCTCATGCCTTGTGACTGGACAATTCAAAACTGATTGTAACTTTTACAGAACCTAAAAAAAGCCACCTCTAGCTTCGTCCACGTCCAATCTCACACACACGGATCAGTAATCATTTATAAATCAGTCCATTAAGGACGAGTGTCCCTCAACAATCCAAACCATTACAAAAAACCCTCACCGACCCCCAATAACCCTAATAGGTAATAACCACCCCATTTTTATTATTATTATTACGTTACCAACCGCAATTACAACTACCCTCTAATTGTAGTAATAATAAAAGGGGTAAAACAAAAGATCTAGGCACAATAGGCCTTGGTCTAGTATTCACGGCTAGACTAGGCACCAATAAGCTTTGTTCTTTATTTTTGTAAAGCCTAATTTACAGCTTTGAAGAATTCAATGGATTGTGGTTTGGTCTAAGTGATGAGAAACAAGCAATTTTGATTTGAACGTTTCTGTGACTTAACTGGCGAAATGTGGGTGACTATTATACACATTATACCTAACCCTTCGGGGATTATAGGCTATACATATCTGATAAAAACATCATCTGCCTAGCCTTTTCCCAACTATGTTGGGGTCGGCTTCCAGTCTAGCCGGATGCAGCTGAATACCAGTATTTTACATGGAGCGACTGCCTATCTGACCTCCACAACCCAGTTAGTACTGGGTAATACGATACCTCTTGGTAAGACTGGTTGTCAGACTTTTTGGGCCACTGACTACCTAACGACTGTCAAAGATCTACAAATGACACCCGGGACCAACGGCGTAGCGTGCTTTCCGAGGCACGGAGGAAACTCGGTATGTAATGGGTGATCACCCATCCACAGACCAACCTAGGCAAGCACGGCTTAACCTAAAGATCGACCCGAGCAGCTGTTATTATTTAGTCACGAGCGCCTATCAGATAAAATATACCTTAATATTACCCTTCCTGGGGTAATATTTCGGCGGACATTCAACTAACACAAATAACTTGAGACAGAGACATCACCAACCCCGCTGGACTCTCTTCGCTCACACCACAGCCCGCGGTGCCAATGTATAAAACATTTGACGCCATTGTCCTGCCCTTTGTTTTACACGCCATAGCCTGACTCCAGGTGTTCCAGCCATGACGGATGCTAGGGGCTTTAGAGTTCCGTACGGTTTTAAGCGAGAATTGTTTGTTTTGTTCATTAAGTTATCCTATATAGATATTCAAATCATTTAATTTAGTTAGGCCTTTCTTCTTTGGTTTTCGCGTGGTTAGTGTCCTGTTGTCAGAGTTTTTATGCCGGTCGTAGGCCTCTGACTTGGCTTTATATGCCGTCTAGAAACATCTCTCAGGCATGCATTACGCCATTTAAAAGATACTTTTAAATGTCAATGTCTACGAGGAAATACAAGGTATTCTAATAAATAAATAAATAAGTGGGAACTTTTAAGAACGTTGTATAGTCAATATCAATATATTGAAAGGTTACAATGTGTCCGTCGAGGATCCTATTGGTCGAAAATTCGTAAATTAACTTATGGCTTAAGATCTTAATGACTATCTCCATCAGTGTCTATTGTAGAGGACTAGTGTATTCTGTAAAGGCGTTCAACCGGAGCATTCGCCTGTAATGTAACACTTCACTTCCAACAATAATTAAATCAGAACTTCGTGGTCAGAACAAAGACAAAAAAAAACCATACGGAACCCCGTGAAAATCAGGCACGATATTGAAAAACAAAACTCGTTCAGTCATTAAAAATGAATTTATTCTTCAGGACTGCATCCTGCCATTGTATCAAATTAAATATAACGACGTTAGCTGCAATTCCGACACAATACTTATAAAATGTCGTGAGGAAAGTTTTGAGTATGAACGTAGATGGGTATAAGAGTAGAGAAAGACCAAAAAAAACGATGGATGGACTGTGTGAAGAATGATATGGCTAGAAAGGCCAGGTGACTGCTGAGATGACGAGTAATAGAGAAGTATCGAAGAAGGAAACATGCTGCGCCGACCTCGAATAAATCGGGATAAGGGCAAGAGAATAATGATGGTGATTTACAATTATCTACCAACTAGGAAGTTAAATAAAGCCTGCATATAAATCACAATACATTTATCATCAATCAATTTTATTTAATGTTGCTATACAATGGCTAAGTATTGCCATACAACGTGGCAACGCCATTGGCACATTACCAGCTGACAGCGTTGAGGAGCAGCTTTTTGATGCCCTTTTATAATTTGTTGTAAATTAATTGTAACAATGTATATAGCTAGAATAGAATTATAAGTTTCATTTAAACATCAGTTTGTCTCTGTCAAATTCAAACGATTGATAGAAACATAATTATATTTAAATATGTTCAGTGCTATATTTTTGACAGTCGTTAGGCAGTCAGTGGCCCAAAAAGTCTGACAACCAGTCTTACCAAGGGGTATCGTATTACCCAGTACTACCTGGGTTGTGGAGGTCAGACAGGCAGTCGCTCCATGTAAAATACTGGTATTAAGCTGCATCCGGTTAGACTGGAAGCCGACCCCAATATAGTTGGGAAAAGGCTAGGCAGATGATGAGTGCTAAATGCATTCGGCGATATAAGAAATTGAGGATCGAGAAAGCAGCAAAACACTTTCAACCAACCTTATTAGAACATAACATCACGCCTGTAATGCTCGAAGGTTTAGGCAGAGGTGTACTCATTAATACACCTACATTTCTCCAGTTAAGTTTAAGTCATATGTAATAGGGCTTGCCATCAACCGGTCACAAATCTTCCGTGGCTGCTACTGAGAAGCTCCTGATGGAAAAACTCAATAACACTTTGCCCGACCTGGGAATCGAACCCAGGACCTCATGCTTAGCAGTCGCGCTTGCGACCACTAGACAGAGAGGCGAGACCTTATTAAAAGAATCAAGTAAATCTGCACAATTCTACATACTTCACTCAAAAAGTCAGATTCAAACCAAACAACAAATTCCAGCTAAACATCAAGATTCCTCACACCATCTTAATTACTATCTACACTTCAACCGTTTATTATTTATTACCCCCCGATTTCACTCCACCCTCACCGCAAAAATATTCTAATTTCTCCCAGCTATTCGCCAATTTATTATCAAATTAATTACGCTTTTCCCCCCAAAAGATGGCGCTGAAGGACCACTCTTCAGGTAAACAAATATATTCAATTATAAAATGGCGAACAATTAGTTCTCGAGATTGCACCCGCCGAAAACAATTTCGGTGACAGACAGACACACAATTGAGTTACGAATGCTGCTATATCTCTTTTATCTTTTGTCAGTCTGTTTAATTGTGAATTTATGAGTTTTTGACAGTTTTCGATGAGCAATGTTTTTAGTTTAAGAAAAGGCATTGTTTTAGGTGTGTTGAGATGATAGATATTAAATATTAATAAAACTAGAGCCTCGTAGAACTTCTTTCATAACGGACCACAGGTTAAAAGGTTGGAAAAAATCTGCAGCTATAACCAAAATGCACGCCGAGCGTGGTTATGGCGCGTGGCAATCATCAATCATGCACAGCCGACTTCACCCACTGCTGGATATAAGCCTCTGTTTGGTTGCTAGGTGTCCTGCCCACGTGCAGCCGTGAACACTTGCATAGCGAGGCTCAGGGGAGATCTCTGTATACTCCCCCCAAGGATGTGCCTTAACAGGCGTTGCACAGAGGGGGCTCCGGACAGGTCTTTTAAGATGAAACAGTGCCTACTCTCATATGCGGATGGTGAACACCGGGGTGGTTTTAGTGCGGTAAAAATCCCACACTCCCCGGTCTTATCCCCAAAGACCGGTCGTCTTTTGAAGGTTACCCCGAAAACAAAAGTAAAAAAAGTTGTCCTGCCCAACTTCATTTGTGTTTCATAACCTAGTCAGTGTGGCCATAATGGTAGTCGAAACTAACGCTTCCGTCTTGTTTTTAGGGTTCCAACGGGATCCTATTACTAAGCCTCCGCTGTCCGTCCGTCTGGCTATCTGTCAGCGGGCTGTATCTCAGATCCGTAATTGGTAGACACTAGACAGTTGAAATTTTCAAAGAATGAGTATTTCTGTTACTACTAAAACAATAAATAAGAAATTTAAAATTAAAGGAGGCCCCTAGGTCCCAGTCCCAGTCGACCAACCGCCTGGCGATATCACGGAAGGCTAGGTAGGCACTTATGATAATTAAAATCAACATTAAGTTCTATAATAACTAATAAAACATGTACATATTTCATGATTTAATTACAGCGAGTCATAATCGAGTATGCATCACTCGTCAAAGCTTTCTTAATCGCGTTTCCTACGTTATTGGAGCGGATAGCATTATGCTAGAGTGGAGCATAATGCTACATTGGAGAAGTAAGCTGAATTAGTTAGGTATTGTAGATCTATGCTGGGGGAAGGGTCGCGGTGGAAATAGGTGACAAGGAAATGTTATTTTTGTGCAATGATTTCAAAAGGGTGAGGTTTTCATTTGAGTTAAGAGAGAAATAGGGAAAAAATTGGCGTTTGTGTAATTAGTTCATATTCTTTTCAAAGGATTGTCTTTTCTAAGGGTCCGCCGAGGAAGGCCTAGAAAACGTGACGACCTAGTGGAGAGAGATTGGACGGAGATAACCGCGCGGAGAGAAGATTGGAAAGCTATGGGGGAGACCTTTGCCCAGCAGTGAGACAACAGAGGCTAAGTAAAAACATATTTATTGGATTGTGTCTTAAATGGAACACTTACACGTTTGGTGCAATTATTGAGTATGGTATTTTTTGTAAAAAAAATATCAATAAAAAAAATCTCGGCACTTCAATAGCGTGACACACTGTCAACCACAATATGGTCCTAATATTGCTTCTTATGCTTGATAATTCTTTAAATAATATATATATTTGTAAATTAAAGCAATGAATGTTGTTGAACGGTTAAATTAATTGACATTTCCATTGTAGGTTTCGCAATCAGCTATCCTGTAGGTTTTAGTCATGTCAGATTTATTTTGATCCTGCCAGGGCTGCGGGACTTTTCGAAAGAGATACCGTGGCCCTGGAACACAAACGGCAAAGGAACATGGATGGGTTTTAGTCAGTACAAGTCTGACACTCTTTGCCAATCGTATCTTTAAAACCTTAGCGTGAAATAATTTTCATAAGTAGCAATCTACGAGTAACTATCATCACCACTCTTAAAAAACAAAAGGTATCAAGCAAGTTTGAAAAAATTGTGAAGTATATAAATAATCGTATTACCCACATCATCACTATAGTCCTTTCCAATCTACGTTGAGATTTCCAGTCTAACGTGTTGCAGCTGAATACCAGTATTTACAGCCTATCTGACCTCCACAAACTAATTACTTGGTACTTCTTGGTAAGACATCGTATCCACATGCTAAAAGCATAATCAGCCTATTAATGTTCCCACTGCTGGGACGCAGGCCTACACACACATCCACACCACACATGCACACACATGTATCCACATGCTACTCTTCAAATAGGAAAACTCTCTAAGACGAATATAATATTCCCCACAAACTAAATCCTGCTTAAAACTTCCTGCAAATTACGAAACTCCCAAAGAAAATCCAAACAAACTGCATTACTTACTCGTGCATAATGCTATCCCCTCTAAACGCGACGGAAATGTGATTGAGTTTCATTTTCCGAATGCCTAATGAACTTCGCTCATTTACCCGCCTGTACTCCATCTCGCTCACACATGCTCCGATGACATACGTTAGAGAGAGATAGCTACAAGTTCGTCTGTTCTCACGAATGAGCGATTTCATCTCGCAGGGACCATTCTCTTAATGCCATTAGGTTTTAATTAATTTTGTATAGAACATGTGAGCATGTTCCTGAATGAAGTATTAAAAGAAAACTAATAATATGCTCGGGTATTTTAGTGCTTTCATTTGGTAAGTTGTTATTTTAAATGGGTTTGTAATTAATTTTTGGGAGGTTCTTCGTTGTTTATTGGCTGTACCGTTATTATCGTGGGACTTTAAGAAAGAACTTGATTATTTGTGGTTAATAGTTGGGTAAGTTGTTTGAAGTAAACTTTTACTTTAATGAAAAGTCAAGCCGTTTTGTTAGTTTAATTCAAGTTAAAATATACTTTGCATTGACAAGTTGAAAACAATTAAAATAACAGACGCTATCAAAATCTGCGGTGTAATTACGTGAAAAACATACTTGCATGTTTGTCGGTCTTTTACAGACTTTACTTCGGTGAGTGTGCCTAAGAGCTCCACGAGCTCATTCTACCATCCCCTTCTTCCATCGGGAGTCCAGACGTACTGCAGGTTATCACCCATACCGTGTCGATGTTCCACACATTCGCACGAAGCGCTTTGCTACATCATTTATTATGCGCACAGCCAAGGAGTGGAATTCCCTGCCTGCGTCGGTGTTCCCAAGTTCATATGACCCCAATCTATTTAATTTGTGAGTCAATAGGCTTCTTTTGGGTTAGCTTGTTCTATCGTCGGCCTCATCTCTGTCCTCTGGACTAGATTGAAGTCAAGAGTAAGCCCATTTAGTATTAAAAATAAAACAATCTCATTGTATTTTTTGACAGTTTAAGTTTTACTTTTACTGTCTGTGTGTGTGTCTGTGTGTGTCTGTCTGTCTGTGTTTTTTTTGTCGAGCTGAATTTGTTTCCAAGCATATGAATTTTCTATAAAAATCCTTTGAATTTTGATAGAAAGTTGTTGCATGTGTTGATGACAAACTCACAACAGTGAATTCACTATAGCATAATACGAAAATAGTGTTCACAAACAAAATTCAATTAATTTTAAACCAGCTCAATTAGTTAAATGACTAGAAAACAAAAACACTATGTAAACAAGCTATTTTCGCGCACAAAAATAGTCGGCCATTTTCCGCGGGTGACGTAAACAAAGCCGCCATATTGGAAAATGGTGGCTAATGAAAAGCGCGGCAAAAATATCGCAGTGTTTTGTGTTTGGCTAATTAATTAATTGAGTATTTTTTTCACCTGTTTTTTTAATTATACAATTAACGTCTAATTGATATTACATTTTGATAAATATTTTGGGATTAAGTAAAAGAATATTTATTGTTTGGTGGTCTTATTTTTAATTGATGTATGGTGTATTATTTAATATTGTGTTGTTCGTTTAAATAAATCTCTTCTTGAGACTTGATAAGCTCAAGTACCAGTATTTTACTAGGAGCGACTGCTTATCTGACCTCCACAACCCAGTTAGTACTGGCCTTGAGTAATACGCTACCCCTTGGTAAGACTGATGAAGAATTTCTGAGGTTGAGGGTCTGAATTATGTACTGAACACGTGGTAATCGTTTGTGCGCCGATGTATTCCACCCTGTATACGTTTTCAATTATAATAACACACTAATCATTGTCAATTCCGTTCCCAAACCACTCGACATGCCCCGAGAGCGTCACATTATAACCTACAATTGTATTTGACAGTATCAATTGTTCAATGAGCTTACCCGTCGCGCCCTCTTAGGGGATACAAGATGTTTCAATAATTTATTGACTTTAAGCTTTTCCTACGGCTTCGCTTGCGTTGAGGTGAGGAAGTTAGCCTAAGGGAATGTCTTACTAGGATTAAACGTATCTTATGACCTAACTTAGGTCATGGTCTACCCGAGTGTAACATTCCATCGAAATCCTTTTAGCCTTTTAGGCGGGAAAAGGTAACATACAGGCGGTGTTACTTTCGCGTTTACATTATTAAGTACTAGCTGTTGCCCGCAACTTCGTTCGCGTGGAAATTATGATGTGTATGTCAAAGAAAGAAAAAAGATAACCTACGTCCTTCCCCTTACCGAGCTTCCTCCGTGCCTCGGAAAGCACGTTAAGCCGTTGGTCCCGGGTGTCATTTGTAGATCTTTGACAGTCGTTAGGCAGTCAGTGGCCCAAAAAGTCTGACAACCAGTCTTACCAAGGGGTATCGTATTACCTAGTACTAAATAGGTTTTGGAGGTCAGATGGGCAGTCGCTCCATGTAAAATACTGGTATTCAGCTGCATCCGGTTAGACTGGAAGCCGACCCTAGCATAGTTGGGAAAAGGCTAGGCAGATGATGATGCTTCATGCTTGGTTTTCTTTCACAGAAGCAAATGATAATTATACAATACGCACATGAATCCGAAAAATCAGAGGTACGTGTCTTGGGTTTGAACTTGAGACCTATGCCTTGGCAGTCCGACGGTCACACCACTATGCTATCACTGTCCATTACATTAAAATGTACACTCACTAGCTTTTGACCGCGGCTTCGCCCACGTGGATGTCGAAAAATATCCGATTATTTACCTTCATCCCCCTTTTTAACCCTTCGGGGGTAGAATTATCAAAAACGCTTGAGACACGTATAAATTAATTTTCAATCGACAGCCTAAACACAAAATTTGAAGATCCTAACTTCAAAACTGACGGACTTTCATATAAACTTCCATTCCCTATTTTACCCCTTTAGGGGTGAAATTTCCACAAATCCTTTCTTAGTGGATACTTACTCTTCATAAAGAACACACCCTCCAAGAAGTTCCATGTCTCTAGGACCAACGGTTTGGGCTGTGTGTTGATATATCATCCAGTCAGTCAGTCAGTCAGTTTACCATTTTATATATATAGATTAAATCAGTGACAAGCATTTTCAAACAGCCTGTATTCACCACATATTCTGCGACAGCACTCGAGACTTCCCCCGTCGATCACATACACAAATACACATACCAAACCACTCGATGTTTACAATTGTGCCGATTACAGTAATGGCTCGAGATTAAACCGATTACCGATTATATCGAGAGCAGTATCGAATTAAAGCTCTCAAGTAAGCACTCTGTAACTATAATCCTATAGTTACAGAGTGTTTACTTGAGAACGGGTACTCTTAATATTAGTTCATGTTTGTTCAAGTTATGTTAGACTGTACCTACTAATAACTACAAGGCGCGTTAGGTTTTATGGTAATTAGAGTAGAATACTGCCTGAGAGCAGCGGTGGCCCAGTGGTGGCGGCCCCGACTTACGAACAGTAAGTCGTGGGTTCGAACCCAGGCAGAGGCGCATTACTTTGTGTAATTTATTTCATCACCACTGCTCTTAAAACGGTGAACGAAAACATCGTGAGGAAACCGGCATGTCGTAGAACCAAAAATTCGAAGACATGTGACATCTACCAACCCGCACTGGGCCCGCGTGGTGGATTATAGCCCATTCCCTCTCATAGAGAGGAGGCCTGCGTCCCAGCAGTGGGAACATTTTAGGCTGATTATGCTATTATGCTACTGCCTCGTTGATCTAGTGGTCGTAAGCGCGACTGCTGAGCATGATGTCCAGGGTTCGACTCCCAGGTCTGACTGTATTATTGGGTTTTTTCATCAGGAATTTCTCAGTAGCAGCCACGGAGTCTGGATTTGTGCCCGGTTGATGGCAATAGGCTCGCCTCTTATTACATGAAACTTAAACATAATTTGCGAAATGTGGGTGTACTATTAGGTACACCTCTGCCTAACCCTTCGGGGTTTACAGGCCTGATGTTATGAAGTAGTCTAATTGATGGACGTGAGCAAATGAGTCCTGGAGCCCCTGCAGACGGAGTGAAGACTGCGTATCATCAGCACGAAATCGCATTTTTTTCATGTTCCCAACCTTCCTGTCGCCCGGAACCGTCTTTTTTGCCAAAAACAGTGTTTTTATTTCGTTTTCAGTTGAAGCATTCTACACAAATTCTAGTCAAGAACTAGAATCTAGATTCTAGTCTTTGGATTGTAATTATAAAATATTAGCACATTATCCACACAGACGAAGAAGAAAAAATGCATATATATTATAGAGGATAACTCATAAACTACCCAAAGAAAGTTAATAAAATTTATATGCGACCACCGCACGACCTTACCAAATGAAAAATCACCTAAATGAGAATAGTAATCACAGAGAAATCGTTGAACATACATAATGAAAAAAAAAGATGCTGGTGGAATACATAACCTCCTCCTTTTTTAGAAGTCGGTTAAAAAGTTGAACTATTTTATTTATCTATCAATATCGCCTTATATAATTTTCATATAAGCATAATCATTATCAACCGTAAACTAAAAGGTCGTATATCATCCGTAAACTAAAAGGTCGTATATCATCGTATATAAGATCCTATTATATAATTTAACAACTTATTTTTATGTACCTACATTCCAAGCAAATAAAGACCTATTCTATTCTATTCTATCAAAAGCAAGGTCACTTTCCACTGAAAGGCACACCCGATAGCCAATTTATGTAGCCGGTACCCAGACGGCTATCAACGGCTATTTGAGGCTAATCGGCCATTATACATGTTTGTCTAGGCCGAGCAAAGTCTACAACTAATTTAGGTTCTCTATTCGTGTGACATAAGCTTTTCCTAGAGTTTTATTCATGTACTAGCTTTTGCGCGGCTTAGACCGCGTGGATGTCGAAAAATATCCGACGGGAACGTACCGAACAAACATAGTTAACAAACACCTCCATCCCCCTTTTTAACCCTTCGGGGATAAAATTATCAGAAACGCTGAGACACGTATAAATTAATTTTCAATCGACAGCCTAAACACAAAATTTGAAGATCCCAACTTTAAAACTGACGGACATCCATATTAAATTACATCCCCTATTCTACCCCTTTAGTGGTAGAATTCCCAAAAATCCTTTCTTAGTGGTTAGTTACTCTTCACAAAGAACACAGCCTCCAAGTTTCATGTCTCTAGGACCAGCGGTTTGGGCTGTGTGTTAAAATACCAGTCAGTCAGTCAATCAGTTTACCTTTTTATATATATATAGATTAAGGTTTTATTCATTTATAAAGGTTTTTTCATAGTTGTGGTGACGGGACTGAGCTGAACTAATTAAAGTTTGCGTGTTTGGAGATAACTGTGTGACATTTGATGCCGTTTAGTTTCGTTTCTGGTAAAAATAAGTATAGCAGTACTAGAGTTTGCGATCAGTCTAGAATGTTATTCTGATTTACCAATCCGACGTGGTGGATACCAGCGTAAATAAATTATCGTGGGTTTACAATGTTCGATTTTTTTTTCATGAAAATAGGTGTCTGATTAGATTTTTTTTCTTTAACGAGTGGTTAGTGCCTAACCTGGTGTCAGAGTTTTTATGCCGTATATGAGCCTGTGACTTGGATTTACATGCAGCGGAGAAATATCTTTCAGGCGTGCTTGTTTCCTTGCGAAATTTTCTTTCACCGAAGCAAGAGATAATTATACAATACGCACATGAATCCAAAAAATCAGAGGTGCGTGTCTTGGGTTAGAACTCGAGATCTATGACTTGGCAGTGCGACGGTTACACCACTAGATTATCACTGTTTTCAGATTATATGACTAAGATTCAAATCATCTTATTGGATGACGAGTAATAGAGAAGAAGAAGACATGCTGGACCATGCCGACCCCAAATAAATTGGGGTAAGGACAGGAGAATGATGACGGCTCTTACTAAAGGAGTTATGGAGATCAGATGGTATTCCACTTCATCTAGTTAGACTGGAAGCCAATCACAACGTAATTAGGAAAATGGCTGACGATGATAATTAATATTTTGTTCAGACCATGTGCAAAACCGCACTACACTCACGCTAAATCAAATAAGTTTCTCAAAACCCAAAACAAAATCAATAGACTATAGTACATTTCTTAGCAACGCCCTAACATTCAGGGTTCCTTGCGAAATAAAACAAATCCCTCTGTAAAAAATTATAATGTACGTAATTGTATCTGAGGCCGCACCTGTCGCGGAGGCGGACGGGACAATCTTGATACTTGCGTCTGGGACCGGTTTTTATTTAAAGTTTGTTATTGTTGCGAAATAAGAGAGGTTGGATTGCGTGAGGAATTAAATGCAAGAAATTGGATAGCAAGAATGAAAGAAGAAAACGTGTATCGCCGACCTAAGTATGACTTATTAGAAAGGTTCGAGTTATAGCTGCAGATTCTTTGAGACATTGACATGGATACAAAACAATAAAAAGTAGGTGGCCTACAAGCAAAACGACAACGCTTTGCTGCACAGTGATCGCGTAGCTCTACTTTGGATAAGCATGAAGCGCAGGCCACACCGCCAGCTAGCTAGCTAGCGAGCGAGCCGGGCGAGGCATCGTTTCAGTCTTTTCATACTTTGGTTCAAACCGTAAACTACCGCAAGTGCCGAAATGAAATATGAAAACAGGCTCGCCCGGCTCGCTAGCTGGTGGTGTGGCCTGCGCTTTATTCCTGTCACTGTCACACAACTGTATAACAACAAGTGCAAGATAAATACGTGAACATGACTAAGCCAACGGTTATGCTAAGCAACGTTTATAGATTTAGGATTAACACTTTGGTAGAACTTCAATTTGAACAAGCTTTAATGTTTTGTTGGTGAAACCCCAGAACATGGACGAGCACAATGGTCCACGTACTTTCACATGCTCTTTTGTTATGCAGTTCAGAATTCAGCCCAACTCAACAAAATATTTCAGTTTATTTATTCAGATCAAACGCTCATAAATTACCTACAAAACCAAAGATAAATAACAGCCAATCGAGAAACTCTTCATCTGTTAGTTTCATTTGTAAAATTAACCTCGAGAGGAGAACGGATCCATACGGTTCGTTAATCAGGTAAAGAGCCCGTTCTGACCCGACCCGTCAATTTTGCACGCTTCAACACACTTTCTAAAAGAATTTATAACAATAATATAGGTACGTTTCTCATTTTAGATACGTAGGTATGAGAATTACGGAAGAAAGGCTATGAGTTTTTTTTTTGTACATTATTTCGGCTCTGTCAATATTGACTGACCATATTTTATTTAGTTTTAGTACTTGAGAAGAGGATACGTGACAGGTCAGAGGTTCTGTTACCATATGAAAATGAAATAATTTAACTGCGATTTAGATATTTTCAATTATTATTGCATGTAAAAGTCAACTTTATCATTTCCATAATTATTATTATAAAATTAAGATAAGTTATAGAATCAGGCGTTATTTTGTGGAAATTCATGTCACTAATTGTTACGCAAAATATGTAGTTTCAATCCCGGAATAAAAACAACCTATTTTGCATAAAAATTAATATAAAATTAAATTCTAAATACTAATGTTGCTGCTAAAATAATCTCTTACTGATACTGATACTGTTAGCCTGCGTCATCCCACAGCTGGGCATAGGCCTCTCCCCATGACTTCCCGTTGCTACGATCCAGGGCTAATATGGGCCACAGGTCGTTTGTTTGGTCCAGCTCGTCCCGCCATCTTCTACGAGATCTGTCGCGATGCCTTCTGGCTGTGTCAGGGCTCCAGAAAGTGGTTATTTTGGCCCACAGCTCATTGGGCATGCGGCAGACGTGGCCAGTCCAGTCCTACTTCAGCCTAGCGGCTTTTTGAGCAACGTCAGTAATTTCTATTTTTAAGCGCAGTGTGGTGTTGCGAACATGGTCGGTTAGTCACCCCACTGCTTGGCGAAGGTTTCTTTCTCTCACCTCTCCCTGACCGAAACTATCAAAGTAACTCCTTAATCACGTCATCATGTTCCCCATAAACTGCACAACAGGACATTTTTGAAACAAAAACTACGATGCACTTTAAACTAAATTCCACTAAGTACCAGATTCAATAACCTGAAATAAAGTGACATGGTAATTATTTACGACACCGTAAAGTACCAAGAAGGTTGGTCGCCGTAGTGTCCGCCGAGCTCAGGTGTGTTATAAAGACGTTTTTCTTGTCTCAGGTCCCGCGGTGCCATTGCGAAGTAGGGATGCGGCACTGTCGCATTTTGTTTATCGATATGTCGATGTTTTTTTTTTAAAGCACTAATTTTAGCTTACATTTTCAAAAGTTTTATGCCACAAAGAGTTTTGAGAAACAAATTGGTTGATCATGAAATAAAAAATAAACACAACTAAATATCGTATGTCCGAATTTACGATGGATACGAGACGACGAGTGTGATTTTGATGACTATTTTGTTCCGATCTTTTGTTTTAACAACTATTTGTTTTGCTTTGAAATAATTTCCTTTTATATTTTATTTTTGTATGCATGTCAAGTCTCTCGACAAATAAATATGATTTTCTTTCTTTCTTACTATGGATCTTACCAGTAGCAGAACTATTTCTTGATAAAATTGTGTGGTAAGATTATATGTTTTTGCAGAAAACAAAGGAGTATAAAACTAAAGTTCAGCTCACTCGTAAACAGAACACGATAAGATTAACATAACCACAAGAACGCTGGTATAATTCCAATAACACTCCTGTATTGGTCATTACTGGCAACATTGGTTATGTAATACATAATGAGAACAGTTAACCCAGATTACCAGTATTACTGCTTACTTCCCGTTTCAATTGTTATTTCAGTACGAACTAGCAATATGGTCGTATTTGCGGAGCGATTACGATTTAATTTTGTTTGTTTATTTAATCATACGTTTTAATGAAAACTGACGGATATTTATTGCTTTAAGTGTTCTGTGCAACAGCAGAAAACGTGAAATAACATATAAATCATCTTCATCATCATACCAGTATTTTACATGGAGCTACTGAATATCTGACCCCCACAATGCAGTATCTGGGTACACGATACCCTTTGGAAAGACTGGATGTCACTCTTTCGGGTTTGTGGCTACCAGGACCAACATTTTTTTTCGGATTTTTTGTCATAAAATGACCCCCCCCCCCTCCCGCTCTGGGCGGAGCGGAAGGAAGTGTCAGACTTCTACTGACTAAAACCCATCCATGTTCCTTCTTTGCCCTTTGTGTTCCAGGGTCGCAGTATCTTTTTCGAACAGTCCCGCAGCCCTGAGGACCAACAGCTTTACGTGCTCCATGTGTCATATTAAATAACAATAAGGCGAGCCAAATATAACGCACTGGCTATGTCATAATTATTGCTGCTAACAACATCATCTGGGATGCCCTTGTTCCATGTTACTTGGAGTCGGCGCAACACGTTTTTTTCTTCCACTCTCCTCCGTCAACCGTCACGCAATCATTTACTCATTTTTCTTTCATATAATTTCTCACACAATCCATCCACCGTTTCCTTGGTCTTCCTCTCCCTCTCCATCCATCAACATTTATATTCATCACTCTCTTAGTCACATGCGATTCGTACCTCCTCATAACAAAACATTAAAAATAGAAATTATCGATATCGACAGAACCTACCCCATCCCTAGCCATAAAATATCAGTCAAAGTATGACAAATATTGTTTTTACTACACAACGGGATAGGCGGGACGAGCCAGCATCCCGGCTGCAGAGATTTTAAACGTATCTCGGGAAAATAGCTCGCATTACTTACATGCTTCTTATTGAGATCTGAGGCATGTTCTTTCAAAGAACGTGGATATGGTTTGCAAGGAGTATAATAATATTAGGTGGAGGTAACTTTATTTTGAGGCAAGACGATCTGGACGCGTATCGCGAAGGCTGGTTCGAGGAGGCACGGGAAACGAGCACATGGAAGGAATTGGGGAGGCCTTTGCCCAGCATTGGGACAGTACAGGCTAATAAAAAAAACATTATTATAAAGTGTTCCTGCTTAGACTACTCGTTTAACTGTTTTTTCAGAGAACATAGTATAGTTGGTGTACAGAAGAAGTTTGAAAGTGGCGCCTGTTACAGAAAAATAGAAAAAAAAAGCCGTTTGTCACACACAAACACTATCATCACCATCTACCTACCCTTGTCCCATTCTACTCGGGGTCGACGAAACACGTTTTGTTCTTCCATTCTCCCCTGTCAGACGTCACGACATCATTTACACCTTTCTCTTTCATCTCATTCCTCACACAATCCATCCATATTTTCTTTGGCCTACCTCTCCCTTTCCATCCATCAAAATTCATGTCCATCACTCTTTTAGTCACATGCGTTTCATCTTTCCTCATTACAATATGTCCATAGCAAGACAAACGACAGCCTTTCAATTTTTCTGTAACTGGCGCCACTTTCAAACTTGCTCTAATATACTCATTCCTATGTATCTACTATATACTGACGCTAATTAATTGTTATTCGGTTTTTCCATCAGGAATATCACAGTGTCAGCCATGAAGACTGGATTCGTGCCCGGGTGATGGCAATAGACTCGTCCGTATTACATGGAGCTTAAACATAACGTGCGAAATGTGGGTGTACTATTTGATACATCTCTGCCTAACCCTTCGGGGATTACAGGCATGATGTTATGATGTAAATATTGTCAACGTCAAAAGAACAAAAAAAGTACACTTAACCCCACTGAAAATAACAAGAAAGAGTAACCTAAAATAGGGCAACACTTTCGCCCCTAAGTGCCGGACAAAACGTCAAGTAGAATTTGTCACCTTGCAACCCAATCTACCTTTTTAGATGAAATACTCGGCTTGTTGAATAAATATCGTATTTCTAAGAAAACGGCCCAATTGTCGCGACTCTAATGGTCGCGGAATTGTACAAACAAGTTAATTTAACTTGAAAACTTGGTATCCCTTACAATTGTAACTTTAAAGTTAAAGTATGGCGTACACTGGGTTGCTGTAGATGGGTTTTTGGCAGATTTACTGAATAACCGCCTTGTCAACGAAGTATTAAATCCTTAGATGTCACCGGAGCACGTTTAAAAGAGTGTCCATGGAGTTTCTTGCCCGTTCTTCTCCATAGAGATCTACGTTAGGGAATGGGAAACTACAGTACTTTTACAGTTTTTGTGCCTTGTGACTGGGACTGTAGCTATATTTCACTGTTGTCTTTGTTTCGACAATTCAAAAGTGCTTGTAACTGGCCTACTTGAAATAAATGCTTTGATTGATTTTGAGCGCGTCAAAGGAAGGTCCCGTTATTGGTACATTGACTGTCTCACTCGTAGCTAAATAATAATAGCCGCTCGGATCGTTTTTTAGGTTAAGCCGTGCTTGCGTAGGTTGGTCTGTGGATGGGTGACCACCCATTACATGCCGAGTTTCCTCCGTGCCTCGGAAAGCACGTTAAGCCGTTGGTCCCGGCTGTCATTTGTAGATGTTTGACAGCCGTTACAGGTAGTCAGTGGCCCAAAAAGTCTGACAACCAGTCTTACCAAGAGGTATCGTATTACCTAGTACTAACTGGGTTGTGGAGGTCAGATAGGTAGTCGCTCCATGTAAAGTACTGGTATTCAGCTGCATCCGGTTAGACTGAAAGCTGACCCCAACATAGTTGGGAAAACGCTAGGCAGATAATGACTGTATTATTCGTAGTGAAAATCATATTTATCGTTTCATGCGTGATGTGTAAGCTCTCACTTCTTAGTATGTGCTGTTTTTCAGTACGGTGAGGGAAATCTTTCGATTTAAATCTTGTTTTTCTCACGTTCAGGGCTTATTTTTTTTTGTTTTATAGCTTTATGATGTTCTCTGAACATCACTTTGAAATTCGAACGGTGTCTCGTTGTGAATCCGCGATGATTTACTATTAAAACAAATGAGTTCGCTTTCGAATTGTGTGCGCTCACTTGAGTGAGAATCCAAGTGAACTTTCCAAGAGTGTGATTTTTCGTATCCTGAAAAATACGATTACAGTTTCCTGAGACGCAGTACAACCGCAGAGATCAGTTTTAGTACAAATTCAAGGAGTCTAGTAACACAAGGTCAGCTTATCATCATCTGCCTAGCCTTTTTCGAAACATTATTACCCGTTTTTTTACTTGACGCGACTAAGTATCTGACCTCCACAATCCAGTCCCTTGTCAATCAAAATATACATCTTGCGGCATATTTTCATGCCACCCCAGTGTACGACGCCCCTTAAACTAATGGGCCAAAGAGCCGTCTTTGTATTTGGGCGACATTTTGTCGATAAAATAATTTGATGGCCGTTATAAACAGTTGACAATTAGGTGGAGATGTCCTGTAGAATTAGGAAGAGGGGATAATTGGAACAATGTTTTAAGTGGCAAGATGTAGTCGCAGGTTCTTTAACCGACAGAAAAAGGGGGGTACAGGTTTTCAATTCGGCGTGTACTTTTTTCTCGAGTTAAAAATCACACGACTTTTTGGATCACTGAAGAACACTCCAGGGTACTATACAGAGTAGTTAAAAAAAAATCAGCTGTTTCATACATTTTCACCGTGTAGGAAACAGCTGTTTTTTTTTTTTAAATTACTGATGAAAAATTTGAATTTGGGGCTATTCAGAATGATGTACTGAATACAACGTGACCGTTTATGTGTCGGTGTCCCTTCGACCGAGTATATACTCCAGACAAATAAAAGATTTTAGCGACTTACCACCAGAGCAATGATGGCCTTGTGGTATTACAGGAAAGCATAATCAGCTTACGTTCCCACTGCTGGGACACAGACCTCTTCACTGTGAGAGAGAGTGGGCTGCTGTCCACCACGCGGGCCCAGTGCGGGTTGGTAGATGTCATAAATGTCTTTGAATTTTTGGTTCTTAGACATTCGGTTCCTTGGTAAGGAACGTCGAAGTCGTTTTGCTATACAGCGTTTTGAAAGCAATGAGAAGACTAAATTACTCATAAATCATAAGTAATTATTACTTCTGAACAATATACAATTGTGTTGAAATTTTGTAAAATTATTTAAAAAAAACAATACATTAAAACATTACAATTGAAAAACATGTCAAAGAATTACAAATTCAAAACATTCGATTTAAAAAAAAAAAATACATAAAAAACAAAGTTATTTTTTAAAATAAAAAAAAAATTGTTAAAAAGATGTCATCTAATTTTCTGTGAATAATCAATAATAAAAATGGAATGTCAAATATGAATTAAAAACAACTCAAACTAAAGTGCCGAATATTGTCAGAATATGTTTACGGTCAAAGTCGCGGGCTAAGCTAACAAGAAAAGGTGTTCTCAAGTGCTATCCACCCCTTAAAGTATAAGTCGTGAAGTCTTCCGCGAAGACTGTGCATTACCAATATTACCATTCACACTGGACCTATTGTATATATGTCCATTTGTCACAAAGGTATATGATAAGCAGTCGTCTTTGACATAGTGCTCTGTTTAACATATCTTTGAAGATCGTCTCTTATATGGATAACACAGCATCCGTATGAGTTTCAATGACTTTATTGATGTAGCCAGTTCTTTAGTACATGAATATCTGAGAACAGATGGAGCAGTGAAGGAAAACATCGTGAGGAACGGTGAAGGAAAACATCGTGAGAAAACCGGCATGTCCTAGAACCAAAAATTCGAAGACATGTGACATCTACCAACCCGCACTGGGCCCGCGTGGTGGATTATAGCCCAATCTCTCTCATAGAGAGGAGGCCTGCGTCCCAGCAGTGGGAACATTAATAGGCTGATTATAGATGGAGCAGTGGACAAAAAGGTCTTTTCAGACACGTTGTAAGCTGGGCTAGATTTTTCCTTTACCTAACCGACGATGTCCTCGATGTATAGAATGTATGCTGTATACAAAGAACACGATGGAGACATCGACTTATGGGTTCGTCCATTAATCAAGTGATGTTTTTTAGCAACTTTTTAGAGTTGTTTTGACATGGAAAGAAAAATTCTAGTGCGAGCAGGGTTTGAACCTGCGACCTTCCGATTCAGTACACCGGACGTCTTCACCAGTTAGACCATCGCACCCTGCTCACAACTCTCGAAATTTTCGTTCCATTAATAACGTCTTACGGTGACGTTAGCGCCATCTATTTTAGAAATTATCGAACTAACTTAAACCAACACGTAACCAACCCTGCTCGCACTAGAATTTTTCTTTCCATGTCAAAACAGCTGTAGTTCCCTACGCAGAGTTTGCGTATAAAAAATATTAAAAACTTTTTAGAGGTTTGAGACTACCCCTCCCCCCAACCCAATATCACGTGTATTTATTGGTACAAAGTATCTTAAAAAAAATCAGAATATTATCTTTAAATACAGGGTAACAGGTGTAATCTAATTTAATTCTGGAAAATTAAGCACCATGATAAAATGTCAAGGTCACGCACCGCTTTTCGGTTTAGAAATCGCGCGTTCAAAGAAAAATTAAATACACTTGATATCTCACTACAAAAACCCTTTTTTAATGGATACCTACTCTTCACAAAGAGTACACCGTCCAAATTTCATGTCTCTAGGACCAGCATTTTAATGCACAGATAACCTAGATTAACACCTAGGATACTTATTATCCCGGTAGCATGATCCCGTGGATCAAGAATTATCGAACTCCACGCGGGCCAAGCCGCAGGTAAACGCTAGTTCATAGGAAAGCTAGACCAACAACTCCGGTAAACGCGTTGGTTTTTCAAGTCCTTTTTCACTGGCATCATCCATCGCTGCACTCTTCATCAAACGTCAGCGAGAATGGAACGTCATCGGATGCATCGTCCGACATATCCAACATATCGGACGAGTTGGACGGGTCGGACAAGTGATCGAGTGACAAGAACAAATTGCTTCTGAGCTCTCAAGCTCGGATCACGGTAAACGGTGGATGATTTTGTATGAGGTTTTTTATGGATGGGTTCAGTTTCACCTTGGGTTTTGAATGGCTGGTGTTACTATTACATAACATCACGCCTGTAATCACTGAAGTGTTAGGCTGAGGTGTACCTGATAGTGCATCTACATTTTGCTAGACCCATGAAAAAGGGGGTGACACTAAACCAGACTGCCTAAGAAATTCATGATGGAAAAACCCAAAACACTATCCGACCTGAGAATCGAACCTAGGACCTCATGTTCAGCAATCGCGTTTAAAACCCATGTGAAAGACTGTGAACCTATTGCCATCACACAAAAATCTAGACTGCGTGGCTGCTACTGAGAAATTCCTGACTAGGGAAACGAATCCAGGCGTTCATGCTCAACAGTCGCACTTGCGACCACTAGACGAACGAGGTGATATTATTTAAAGTAGTCCCTTTAACTTAATAATTATTTGATACCTTTATCCTTCACGAAAGATTGTCTTTGCTGGGACTTACCTGTAAAAGAAAAATATAAAAATTAATGAAAATGAAAAAAAAAAAAAAAAAATTACTGCAGTGCAATTGAAGCCATTTTATAAACATCACGTTCGAAATTCGAACGGTGTCTCGTGTGAATCCGCGATGATTTATTTTAAAAACAAATGAGTTCGCTTTCGAATTGTGTGCGCTCACTTGAGTGAGGAGAACTAGTGAACTTTATAGAATAGCACACCTCTGTTTACAGCCTGTTAAAGACAGGCGTGATGATAATTAGTGTTTCTAAAATATAAAACCCTCTATTGCATGTGAAAACCCAGTTGACATAAAAGTAATAATAATTAATACAATTATGACGCCCACATCATTACTAAAACACAATTTAATAGTTCATACAAACATTTTTTTTATTACAATAATAATAACTTTATCTACAAATCAAACATATGTCGCATATCGAGAAAGGTTAAGGTCGTTAAGGTTCAGTTTACATTGCCGCGAAATGGAATGGAAGAAAATGTTTAAAACGAAATCTTACAAAGCAAAATGAGCTTTGTGTTAATTGTGTAACGTGCAGACTACGACAGAGCCAAAAAACAAGTCGCGAATCTTTCGGAGAATTCTCGGGAATTAACACAGTTAGCTGCTCTTATCTAATTTGTTTATTACACACATAATTATTGATATCAAGTTTTATATGCTTTGTAAGATTTCGTTACAAAAATTCGCTTCCATTCCTATCCGCGGCAATGTAAAGTGAGCCTTAAATAAACACTCATTTGTTTAATCATTTATTTGGGCTATTAAATAAGCATTACGTATGAGAAGGGGCTTTTTTAAATTGACAAAATACGAGTCCACTTATGGAGGGGTCGTAATGAACCGTAAAGATCTTTTTTTTAATAGTTTTTTTTTATTTGGTGGGTTAGCCAACAAGCCGACCTATTCAATGGCTTACCATCGAGTTAGTTTTACTGCAACACCAAAAGTTTTGCTAATGTTTTGCTGACCATAGAGCCACGTAACCTAAATGATATATGCCCTCGTGATTTCCTGACCTTACAAATCAGAACACAGCAATGCTTGACACCCGTATCGATAAAGTCACTAATAAAAGGTACGATTTTATTCTGTAAGTTTAGTAATTGCTTGAAGTAAGAACTGCTAAAAGTTAGAATTCTTAGCTTTGTTTTCTTCGACCGTTCTTACTTCGTTAAAATTCTTGTCTGTTTCATAAAAGTGGTTGCATAAGTAATCACTTTTGCATCGAGTAATTCAAGGGCAATTTCAGGACCAACTTTTGCACTGAGGGCTGTAATATTGTTCCAATTACATGTCAATTACTGTACCATTGTAGAACTATTTCTTCCCAATCTTCTGATACAGAGAAAAGCATACCACAGATTACCAAACTTGCTCACTACATGCTGACACTTTACAAAAATCTATACAAATAAATGAAATTGAATGTTTGTAATTTCAAAATAACAGCTTTTTACTGAATGCATATGAAAGTATACACGGTACTTATAACATAAACACATATTTTTAATTTTTGTCTGTCTGTTTGTTTCGGCTAATCTCCAAAACGACTGGACCGATTTTGACGGGACTTTTACTGGCAGAGCTGGTGATAGTAACTTAGGTAGGCTACTTTTATTTTAGAAAAAGAAATGGGCTCCCGTGCAAAAAAAAAACAAGAAATTGTTAACAGAAACTTATAATCTTTAAATAGTATAAAACAAAGTCGCTCCCACTGTCTTTACGCTTAGATCTTTTAAACTACGAAATGGATTTGAATGCAGTTTTCAGTAATAGATAGAGTGATTCGAGAGAAAGGTTTATATGTATATCGCACACGTGCGAATCCGGGCGGGTCGCTAGTATTTTTATAATAATTTCACGCGGATGAAGGTCGCGGGTAACAGCTATTCCAGAATATTTTCTTTCATAGAAGATTAGTTACGCCCAAGAATAACTAAAAAAGTTCATAGAAAACTGAACCAAAGAACACATATAAGTAGGTTCAAATCACAACATCGACATTCAGCATCCAATACCCTAAACCAGTACCACCGGACATCACGACAACTCCGATACCTAAATGCAATAAATTATCCCCGTCAATTTAATAACGCTTAGCTTCCTGCCCACCCGTGTAAGAAAACCGTGAAGATAGCGATAAATTCCAGGGTCTCATCAGGGGTGTAGTAATATAAATAACGGAATACTCCCTACGCCTGCTCGTGATGGTATGTGGTAGATGAGGGGTATTTGACTGGCCGGTCCCTATGTATCTGGGATACATAGTGTAAGGAATTGGATAATCTTATAGTAATTATTTTAAAACTCTAGCTTTGCATTCCATTAAGAAAAAATAATACAAAAAGTCCTAGCATAATGTGGTTCAAAAATGCATAGTTTCGAAGATATCATCAATCATTATTAGGTAATTCATTTTCATTCAAACCAATCATTCATATTATTTAAAGCTAAGAAAATGCGATGTTGACATATTTCACGTAAGGGTGTTTTAGATTAATAATCGTGATTTTGTCGAATTATTTTGTATGAAAAATTAAAAAAATAATAATAATAATAATTCATAATATGCCAGATGATTCTTAGATATGGTCTCATTCATAACCTAGAGCTATGGGATTAAAAAAAAACACCATGTATAATCGATTTATGCGGTAAAATGTTTTGTGTATAGATTCCCACATTCCCACACTGAGGTCATAGACAAATTAACATTCTATAATGAAAACGATGACAGAGAAGTCAAAAATTACTTTGACATAAGCTACCGAAAAGGCGAAAAGCTTATTCATAGTCGTTGTAGGAATACGCAACGTTTTTAATGAGATTTTCAACTGTCAAAGCACTCTTGCCTATGTAGTTTTATGTTGATAGATTCTTGCAATAAAAAAACTAATATACAAAATCGCAACAAAACATAGGAACAAGAGACTTGGTTAATATTGCACGAAGTGTTTGTTTTACCCTTGTAACGTCCGTAATACGGAAAAACTTGTATTGAGACAACAATCATTATTTGATGGCAGACATGAGTTTTTGGAAAAAAAATAATTTAAGATTTATTTTTTTTTTTTTTATAATTTTTTTTTTAGGAAATTCATTACATTTTTAATGTTGATCAAAAAAATATAAAAACATTTATAAAATTATTAAAAAATTGTAGCCCACCGGTATCGGGAACAGGGTCCAAGCTACCGGCGGTCAGGGTTCCAGAGAGAGGAACCTCCTTACAATATGAGCCGTGTCCAGGAGTACCGCTTTCTGAATCAAGCCCTTGATCCAGCTGCCTAAGTAAAGTAAAGTAAACTACTGACTAAAACCCATCCATGTTCCTTCTTTGCCCTTTGTGTTCCTGGGCCGCGGTATCTCTTTCGAACACTCCCGCAGCCCTGGCAGGGACAAGAGCCTCCTCAGGTATTGATCAAGAATTATTAAGCCTGAAGATTCAACCCTCAGACTGATCGACTCCTAGAAAATTCCAAAGCGCCTGTGACGTTGAGTTTTGAATTCCAGAAAGACCTCAACTCACTTCCGAAATGGTACTGTAACCAAGAATGATTTCCTTGCTTAACGAAAATAAACCCTAAAGCACCTCCAACTACTCAAACAGACATCTGTTACATCACCGACTGCGGTATCATCAATAACTGCTCACAAATGCAACATGAACCCTAATTTTATGACCTCAAGGTAGTTTTTCGTTCGACACGCGACTTACATAACTCGGGAAAACGGTATGTTTCTCCAGTTTTATGCGTCGATAATATTTGGCAATATCTAATAATAAATGTTGCTTATTTGTATGTGTGTGGATTTACTTTATGTCGTTTTTATTTTCTGTGTCCGGTGTTGCTCCAGTAACCAACGTTTGCTTACATGACCAAAATTTACAAGTGTATAAAAACGGAAAATGTTACATCACCATCTGTCTAGCCTTTTCCCAACTATGTTGGGGTCGGTTCCAGTCTAACCGGATGCAGCTCAATACCAGGACTTTACATAGAGCGACTGCCTATCTGACCTCCATAACCCAGTTATTACTGGGTACTACGATACCCCTTGGTAACACTGGTTGTTATGAGACTTTCGGGCCACTGACTACCTGTAACGACTTTCAAAGACTTATGAATGACAGCCAGGACCAACGGCTTAACGTACTTTCCGAGGCACGGAGTAAAACTTGGTATATTAAGGGTGGTCACTCATCCACGAACAAACCTAGGCAAGCGCGGCTTAAAAGGTCGATCCGAGCGACTGTTATCAGAGCCAAGAGCTCCAAAATTTAGAAGTGAATAAAAATGGAAAGGTTACATCATGTCTGGATGCGCCGAAGGTGTAAGCAAGGGTGTCTAGTTGACTATGATCATCTTCTTCCTATCCTTTTGCCAACTATGTTGGGGTCGGCTACCAGTCTAGCCGGATGCAGCTGAAGTATTTCTTATGGAGCGACTGCCTATCTCATCACCACCACCCAAACTACCATTTCAGTCCTTTAGTAGTGTCATAGGGCACTGCTGGGCACAATAACTGAAAATCTGATAACATTACCCCTAGACTTTGTATCCAGGACCTCACACTCAGCAGGCACATCATACAGACCACTTGATGAACGAGGCATTGCAACGTACAGAAGACAAGACAGCATCGGTGGTAACAGCACTTTGAGCTGGCTTTAGGTTATATGGAGTTTCAATAGAATCAGACCAGCCCGCTTATACTGGTTTTCGTAAATACTGACATGCGGTCTTATGGTATTCTTATTAGCCATTTGTGTCCCACATCAAGGCAAAGGCTTCCCTTGCCTCCATCCACCTATCCATAGCTGTTATTGGCCAATCATTGAGTAAAGGGTCGAGTTCGTCCCGCCATCTCTTTCTAGGCCTGCCGCAATGCCGTTTGCTGCTGTTTGGGACCCACTGTATGGTTGCTTTAGCCTTCTTCTTCTTAACGTATCGATGGCAAGAAGTTCATATGTTTGGCATAAAATTCAGCTACGTGAACTCCGCTTACTGATACAGTCAAGGGGTCAACAGTGAGATAAAGTGCAAGATGGAAGTTGGGCCATTGTCTGTGGGGAGGCTCCGCATACACACTTGAGATCTGAGTTTTCTATGAACTGAAGAGGGGTTCATGGACGACTAGCTACGAAAAAGTTATTTGGATATTGTTTGCGAAAAATATAGAATATTTCGCAAGCAATACCGCGTGTCATCATAGTCTTTCTTCGCGTGACAGCCAACAGTTGTATAGACACGCTACCCCACTTATTTATTCACGAGTACCATCTCTATATATCTAAATATATATGTAACATACTGCAAAACAATGTTATTTTACCCGCCCTATGAAAAGAATAGTCTCAGGTAGGATTGTCGCAGATATGGGTATGGCGTTTAAAATATATGGAGGAAACGTTTTTTGTTTCTACGATATGGTTTAGTATTTTGGGAATTGATATAAATTCTTATGAAGGTAGTTTTATACATAAATAAGCAGTCTATACTGTTCCCACTTCTGATACTTAGGCTTTTAGAATTGGACCAAATACCACCACGTGAACCAGTGCGGGTTGGTGGAGGACACATTATTTTAAATAGTTTAAGGAGTGAGGAGCTCGTGGCTAAATAATAACAGCCGATTGGATCAATCTTCAGGTCAAGTCGCGCATGCCTAGCTTGGTATGTGTGTGGGTGAACACCCATTAAATACCGAAATTCCTCCGTGCCTCAGAAAGCATGTTTCGCCGTTACAGGAAGTCAGTGGCCTGAAAATCTGACAACCAGTCTTACCCAGGGGTATTGTATTACCCAGTATTAACTGGGTTTTGGAGATCAGCGAGGCAGCCGCTCCATGTAAAATACTGGTTCAGCTGCATCCGGTTAGACTGAAACCGGCCTAACATGGTTGGAAAAAGGCTAGGCGGATGATGAGTTGGTTTAAGGAGTTTCCAGAACTTTTCTAACCACGTTTTCCTTCAGCTGTTTTTAAATTAGAGAAGTGATGACGACTGGCCGCCATAGTACGCCTAGACTGTCCTAGAAAACTGAAAATATCGACTGAAGTTTTTTGGTGGCATACGTCAATCGAACAAAGACTTTCCATCATCTTTATGGCTATCTACATCTATATAATGAAATCTTTCTGCTGTGGAGACAAATTTAGCCAGTCCTTTCTGATATGGACACGGAGTGTATAAAATCGATTTTCTCATGATTCTGAAACTCCTCAAAACAGATTTGGCAAGGAAATTGAACCAAAACGGTGGAGTATACCAATAAAATGGTGACATAAAGCTAGGGTACATGGTGACATAAAGCTAGGGTACATGCTTCCAAGGTACACATCAACTTTCCATGGCGTCACCACCCGTGCCAGTCGCGGTACAGTCAGACAAATAAACTGCTATAAATATACTTTGATTTACTTCTCTAGGTGCTTTTATTTACTCAGTGAGGTTATGAAAAACACAACATTACGCCTGTAATTACCAAAAAGTTAGACAGAGGTGTACCAGGTACCTGTACACACATTTAGCCAGATAATAGGTACCTATACGTTCCATATAATAAGGGTCGAGCCTATTGCCATCGGCCAGAGCAACAGACGAGCTGCTAGAGACCTAAAAAAATCCTGAAAGAGAAACCTCAATTTAGTCCAACCTGGGAAACGAACCGAGTCCTCTCGCTCAGCAGTAGCACTAGTGAGCACTAGACCAACCAGGTGGAGAAACAATATTTTTACTGCTTTACCTACACAAATTATTGTAATTAGAATAAGGTTCACATTCTCAGAAACAACATAACATGACAGTTCGATCTTCGATCTATCATAACAAACCTATGAAGTACTGTCACATCAAGGATAATCATAAAAGAAATGGTAAAACAACAGCGGGAAAGATATTTATATATCTTTTCCTCTTCGCGTATCTTTCCGCGATCACTCTTGTTCCATCCAAAATCTTCGACATTATGTTAAGATCAGAATATATCTTGATTTCTGTAAATGAATATATAATGATGGATTCTTGCTTTATTCTCGGTTTTACGTGTCGGTAGTATAGCTTCTTGGCCACGAGTTACACGCTCAAGCGATATGCGTCTTGCAACAGCGAAGAAAAACCAGTGAAAGAACGACGGCACAGGACGGCACTCCGCGAAGGAAACAAATGAGGCGCGTGCATCTCTTGACGCTAGTCGTATCGAACGAGGCCGTGGCCGTAATATAATATCATCATTTGTCAGGTACGCGTCCATATTTTTCTATTAAGGGTTGTAGATATATCATGATCAGGATCGTAGTTAATGTGTTTTAGTTAAGGACTGAATATACGCATACGTTTTTTTGTGGTTTTCTAATGTCTAGATAAATGTTTGGAGTTAGAAAATTAGGTCGTAAGTTAGAACTCGCGTGACGTTAAAGATAATGGCATTTTCGTCATAAGCATGATTTGCTAGATTTCAGTCTAGCCCCATTTATCATTACCACCTTTTTACACAACCACTCGCAGTAGTGCTATTCTGTTAAGTTCACTACTCCACCTCACTCAAGTGAGCGCACACAATTCGAAAGCGAACTCATTTGTTTTTAAAGTAAATCATCGCGGATCCACAACGAGACACCGTTCGAATTTCGAACGTGATGTTTTAGAGAATTTTACTAGAAGAAAAAAACTGAATACGATAGAATTATGGGTAGCTTCATATTTCTTTAGCAAAAAATAACTATTACGACCATTCTAACAACAATTTCAATGCTTTATCATCTCATTGTTTTCAAGTATCTCCTGACGCTGACATACACAAATTTAATTTCATCATAAATCACCGCCTGACTGAAGGTAATTATGACAATGAAAGACCAAGTCGTATTTCTTGAAAAGCTCCTGTTGTCTTAAATATTTTTTTTTTTAAAAAGGTAATTAGAAGATTTTCTTTTGTTTTTGTAATGAAGAGGTCGTATTTCTAAAGAGGTAGAGAAATATTTGACAATATTCTGGACACTGTCTTCATTATTAGACTAGCTTTTTGCTAACGATGTTGGGGTCGGCTTTTAGAGTGAGAGTGACTGCCTATCTGACCTCCACAACCCCGCTACTCCATAACAGCAGGACTGGTTGTCAGACTTGACTGCCATGGAGGGAAGTGGCAATTATGGTTTGCCTACTCCTCCGCTATACTTTTCTGATTAATTTCGTCGCGGGATCCAAGACAGTTAAATTATTTCTCTAGGACTTTGTGGAGCTTCATTGTCTCGGAGCTTTTCTGGTGGTTGCCACTGTTGATTCTGGGTTTCAGGAGTTGCAGTGGTTTGGGAATAGTGTGGTGGGCTTGTAGCCTTGACTGCATCGTTGGTCGCAAGCGCGACTGATGAACATGAGGTCTTTGGTTTGATTCCCGGGTCAGGCAAAGTGTTTTTGGATTTTTTCATCAGGTGTTTCTCGGTAGCGGTCGCGGTCTGGATGTGTGCCCGGTTGATGGCAAAAGGCTCGCCCCCTATTACTTGGAACTTAAAACATAACTGACGAATTGTGGGTGTACTATTAGGTACGCCTCTGCCTAACCGTTCGGGGATTATGTTATGTTATGGTTGTCAGATTTTCTGGAATATGACTACCTGAACCGGCTGTCAAAGATCTACGAATGACAGCCCTGAAATACTACTCAACCTGTTTTCCGAAGCACGGAAAGTGGTCGGTATGTTTGTAGATGGTCGATCCACAGGTCGAACTAAGCAAGTAATCTTGAAGATCGATCCATGCTGATAATATTGTGTAGCTACGAGCCTTTCCCATTAGTGACACTTTTGAAAGACTTTTTGTGAAAAAATAAAGGCTGACAACCAGAATCTACGGCTTTCGGGAGTAGCAGTTTCTTGAGATTCGTTAATTTTGTACAGAATATCTAAAACGGGGGTTCCCATTTTCGATATTCACAAAAGTGACACACAATACTGTTGGTATATAAAATCATTCAGTCGATCTGCGGACCGTAAGAGCCAATCACTTAACGATGCGAATGCCGCGACGATCAAAACTTGCTGCCCGATGAATTATAGCGCGATTAGCTGATTTTGATATTTTGCATTTTTTTGTTGGGCTCCAATTAATATGAAACTGTAAGAGAAGTGGCCAGTCATAGGCCATATTATTTCAAAACGATAAAAAAAAATTAAAGAATCTTTTTTTTTAATTTTATTTGTTTTTGTTAGCCTACATTTTTGCTAATGCTGGGATAAGGACTCCCGTTTCTCTGCTTTCTGCTTTGGGCTTACTCTTGACCTCAATCTAGTTCAGAGGACAGAGATGAGGTCGACGATGGAACGAGCTAACCCAAAAGAAGCCTATTAACTCGCGATTTAAATAGATTGGGGTCATATGAACTTGGGAACACCGACGCAGGCAGGGAATTCCACTCCTTGGCTGTGCGCATAATAAATGATGTAGCAAGGCGCTTCCTGCGAATATGTGGAACATCGACAAGGTCATCTCTAGCCACGTTCGACCTTAAGCGCAGGCCACAGAGCCAGCTAGCGAGCGAGCGAGCCGGGCGAGGCATCGTTTCACCTTTTTTTGCATACTTTGGTTCACACTGCGAACTACCGAAAGAGCCGAAATGAAGTATGAAAAGAGGCTCGCCTGGCTCGCTAGCTGGCGGTGTGTCCCGCGCTGTAAACGACCTAAATCTCCAATACCTTCGTTTCGCTCAAACTTGTAAAAATAGATTAACTTAAATACACTAACTTGTTAACCTGTCAAGCTCCTCGTAAGAGCTCCACAGTTTATGTACTATAAACATTGAGACAGACAATGAGTGACAGTGAGTGTGTGTCAGTAGTGTGTGTGTATGTGTGTGTTTTGTCGGCTCATGCGACATTCTCGGGTTAATAATAGGCTCTAAATTGTAAGGCCGGAAAATGCTGTTCAACAAGTATATTAAATAATATAGATTTGTATGTATTTAATAAGATTTTCCTGTACTTACAGAAATATCACCACATTAAGAAAAGGTTAGGTAGAATAACACATTAAATTGTATTTATCTCTCATTTCGGGCCACCCGGCAAATAATAAGAAACTGAAATGTACCAAATCATTAAACGTTTTACATATTCCATTCATTCCAAAATTACTTTCCTTTAATAGAAGCCTTGAAAGTAGAGAGAGAAGTTTTCTTATGTAATATTCCATATTTTACGTAATATAATTTCTATGTTAATGTACAAATTATAGAAAGACGGTTTTCTGAATTATAAGTGGAAATTGTTGATTCAAATCATTCGTTACATATTGTTTTTCGCTGTCTCGTGGGTGGAAGAAGAAATTAGGTTTTTACTACCCTTGGGTTGTTGCTAACTCATTATTTTCAGTGATTTTTTTTGTTGAAATAAACTCTAAATTATACATGGACGCACAAATTGTTACCACGTGTTCAAGTACGTCATCCCGAACCCTCCACACATAGAATTTTTTCATCGATAATTTGTAAAAAAAATGTTTCGGTAGCTAATGTCAATCCAATAATATGTCTTTGACAGTTCTATCATCGTTATCGTAGATATAATGTCACCTTCAAAATCCAGACAGAAAATCAGTGACGCAAATTTCATAACCTGCTTATTGAGAGTGTTTTTGTATGATTGAACAACATGTTTATTATAATTAACAGACTGCCTTGTCCCATTGCAGGCTTTGGCCTCGGTTTTCTTTTATCCACTCAAATCGATCCAGAGCCAACATTGAATTATCTAGCCTATAGGTGTTCAGTCCATCTACGCCTGGGTCTTCCAAATACTTAATTTTTACAAGTCGAAATAAATAAATAAAACAGCAAGTATCAAAACATTTCCCGCGTCGAAATGCCGAGTATTGACAAATCGCTTTACCGGGACGCCGAAGCTCCTTCAGTCGCGAATTCGGTCACATCCGCCTCCCGTTGCGCGTAGGGTTACCATCCAGAAAGAAAAGTCCCGACAAAAAAGCAGGACAATTGCGAATGTCTGCCTCTGCATCACCCGGAGGTTGGCTGGTAGAAAATGGTAAGAGCAAATAATAAGTGTTAAATAATTTGAATAAAAAACGCAGTTTTTTTTTAATTTTATTTTTTTGCATAAAATCCCCTGTCAAAAGTCTGGACAATAGATAATGACAAGAGATCAAGATCATTTATTTGCTAGAATTTGGGTAGTTCGTAAGGATGTGACTACTGAGATAACAAATAAATACCAGAGAAGTATAGAAGAAGATTAGGGCAGAAGAATAATGATGATGCGTACTACAAAAGCTGGGACAAGTCCGGACAGAGAACCAAAACGACGCCGAACATGTCCAGACAGACGGCTGAATGATGGTAACCCTAGTTGCGCGTGCCCACGTAAATAATATTAGCTGCCGATAATATTGGCTCGGCGTTTGTTTCTGCCGAATTATATTTACGATACGGATAAGCGGAAGAGTTTGGCAGTAATTGTTTGTGAGGAAACCGACATGTTCTAGAAGCGAAATATTCGAAGATATGTGACATCGACCACCAAGTTCTTGGTCCGCGATGTGGATTACAGCTTTCTTGACACACGACGCTGTCGACATGTGGAATATGAACTCGGCTATCATTGTGCCGATTTAACGGCAAACTGGCCTTATGGCTAAGAGCCTCAACAAACATCTTTCGAGGATCTCCTTAGGCTGTTAGATTAACGGCCTGATTCAGAAGGCAGTACTCCTCGATACGGCCCGCGTTGAATAGGTTCCAGTTTTTGGAGCCCTTATCACCGGCAGCTTGGACCCTGCTCCCGACACCGGCGGATCACTCCCTCTCATAGAGAGGAGGCTTATGTCCCAGCAGTGCGAACATTATGGGCTGATAATGTTTATGCTGAGTGCAATTACACAATTTCAATGCTGTGTTTCCATCAGCCCTTTGGAACAGTCAAAGAAGAAACACCAGCACCAGGTTTCCTAGATTGTAGATAGCATATTTGATAGTACCAGGCAGGAAGACGCTGTTATCCTGTTAAGACTTTAGTGACCCATGACATCGCATTCATTGATACATTTAAATTGAAGAAAAATGAACAGAATTACTATTCTTTCATAATCATCATCATCCACAGTCCGACTTCACCCACTGCTGAGGATAGGCCTCTCTATGCTTTAGCCGGTAAGAATGATGGTGTATTCCTCAAAGCGCAACTATTTTTAAGCGCAACTAACTAAGCGCAACTAAATTATTCCTCGAAGCGCAAAAATTGGTTACGCTCAGAAATTCAAATTAAAAATATTATGTATTTATTCCTCAAAACGCAACTATGATGAAAAATAGAGGGGTATGATGGATTCGTTATTTTTTTTTCAATCATGGTTGTACTTCGAGAAATAAGTTAGTTGCGCTTAGTTGGTTGCGCTTAAAAATAGTTGCGCTTTGAGGAATACCCTAAGAATGATGCCTGCTAAACCAATTAAGACTAAGCCTCGAATGCTAGGTGGAGCAAATATTTTCGCAAATACGTTCAATTGAAGAAACATATGTATGTTAAGCCGTTGTCTGTTAAGTCGATGATGATTTGAGCATCCCTTGTTTTTGCAAAAAATGGCCGGCGTTTTGTGAGACTGTATTGTCATTAAAACGTTCATAAAGTGCTGATTGTCAGCCTAATTCTAAAACACTGTTTTAAGCTTTCAAACTAAACTTACACTGTAACTTACGAGATATCTTCCGTGATTTTCAATGATTAAGAAAGAGGGTAGACATATTTGTCTGCACCTAATAATTTATTTACCGTCCACCCGCACTCTCCAGTCATCCCGCGAACATGGCGCTAGCAACAGCGTCGAAATCGGGAGCTCACAATAATTGAAAATCACGGAAGATATCCCGTAAGTGACAGTGTAAGTCTAATTCTAAAAGATCAAAATGGATCAGTCGTTTATCATAAGTCAAACAATAAAACTAAAGAAAGCTTCTCCTTTGTCAACAGTAAACAACAAGTAATTGGCTCGCAACCTATCACGAGTCCACGACACTTTCAATTAACTTGGACCCCCACGTATTTATGTCAAACGTGAGGAGAGGTTTGACACAAATTATAAACGTTTACAGACTATAGAAGCAGTACTGTTTTAAACAAATTAGAAGATTTGTACTTTATAGCTAGTGATTTAAGCATTATTTTTGCTGACCTTATTGGTGGTACTCTACAGAGAATTCTGGTGTGTAATACTCGAAACCAAAGTGTAAGATGTATGGAATTGAACAAAGCAAAAATAGTACAGCCCCAAAAAAAACTTAAGATGGTGGCGAAACGCGGAACTTTATATTTCCTAAACTTATACTGTCACTTGATCATCACGGAAGATACCCCCCGATCTTCCGTGATAATTCATTATTTTGAGCTGCCGGTATTTCGACGCTGTTGCAAGCGCCATGATCGCGGGATGACACACGATTATCCTACGATCATGGCGCTCATGTCACGGAAGATATCCCGTAAGTGACAGTATGAGTTTAGTTTTAAAACATGAAAGCTTAAAACACTACATATGTTCTACCTGGCACTGCCACACTTTCTGTCAAACTCGGCAATGTTATTGGCTTGTCACTCAGGGTTGTCAGAAAGCCTCATCTTTTCCATACTCTATTTTGCCAAACTGTAGGTAAGGATCGCAACTAGTGACGTTCTGTAGTCTCTGCTTTCTACCATGGAAAAAATGGCGTTTTTGTTTTTTTTTTTGTGTTGTAACGGCATACTTTGGAGTAGCCAGTTTCACCACCTAATTAATCAAGAATATTGTAACTAAATCTATACCATTTTCGTGTTTAGCGTTAGTGTAGCTGTTTATCTGCTATAAATAACTTAACTAAGGTCTAGACTGCACTTATTCTCTACGGTCACGGTAACTCGAACATCGGCTGGTTGTGAATCCGCGAAGATTTACTTTAAAAACAAATGAGTTCGCTTTCGAATCGTTTAAGCTCACTTGAGTGAGGTGAACTAGTGTTCCAGGTGCTGAGTAAGAAATGCTATTTATGGAAATTCTCAGGAACCTTAGCCTCATATTTATTTAGTACTAGTTTTTGCCTGCGGCTTGGCTCGCGTTAATTTAGCATTTAACAATTAATTCGGGTTGTACTCTATTTGTAATAATATAATTCAATCATAATTTGAAAGACACGTGGCGCCATCTATTATCATAAGAACATTTTTTTTTTTTCTCGGGAACAATACTTTTTTTCGGGATGAAAGCTACCCTACGTCCGTCTCTGTACACCTGACAACGTGTGTATATGCATTTCAGGATGATCGGTTCAGTGGTTTAGGAGTGAAAAGGTAACAAACAAACTTACTTTCGCATTAAATTTAGAATAATAGGTCTTTACCTATGTAATTGGAGATTTAATAACCAGCATTTTCAGATTTATTTATCTGTGGATTGGCGCGCAATTCGAAATTCAAATAAATTTTATTCGAAAGCCGTGTTCTTTTAATTTCAAATTCAGTCATTTGTTTTTAGATAGTTTTTTGTTTTTGTGAAATTGTGGTAGTTTTTGGCGCCATGGATAAACTGAAAATTCGTACAATTTTCGAATATATCTCATATTCGAAAATTGTACGAATTTTCAGTTATACCGCTGCGCAAACAACACGAAACATTAACGACGTGTACGGGCCTAACACTGCTTACATAAACACAGTCCATTATTGGTTCAATCGTTTTAAACCTGGAAATTTTGAGTTGAAGAATGAGCCTCACGGTCGGCCGGTAACCATTGTCGACAACGACGAATTGAAGGCGGTAGTGGAAACGGATCCATCTCAATCTACGGCTGAGCTTGCTGCGGGCCTTGGAGTTAGTGTCAAAACGACATTGAAGCACTTGCGTCAAATCGGAAAGATAAAAAAGCTAGATAAGCAAAATTTTTTTTTTTTAAATTTTCATAGAAATCTCCAATTTCATAGGTAAAGACCTAATATTAGTAAGGATCATGTCATAGTCTTACCAGCCGCGTCGATCCCAACAGTACTCTCCCATACTAACTGCACTTAACCTCGTTGTGGAGGATGATAAATGACATCTGTCGGTCTGTCCACTTCAGTGTTGATTCAATACTACCCACCGTATTGGTAAACGGTACTTCTCAGCAATCTTCGAGTTCCGGGTACTGGGAATATATTGATGTAACGAACGACTTTGTTCATGTAGAAACTTCTAGACATGTGATTCATCGGAGTATCGCAAAATCCTTTCTCAGTGCAACTTTTGTTAAATCTGAATTATAAATTCGTAATTTACTGTTTCCATCTTCACTGGTTGAGGCTGAGCATATTCTGAGGGTCTTTAAAAACATTCTATCAGAGATAACGATGATTCAAAAGTCAAAAATATTTGTATCGGTTTTTTTTTCACCCCAAAAAATCGTTCGACTATTATGAATTGTTTAATTTGAGTTACAGAATGCTTGGTTAACGGCTTCGTGAAGGGTCCGTTTACACCTTGTAGGAAGAAGCATTTGCGCTGTTGTAACACTAAATTATAAAACTAGTCCCACAAATCACTGAAATTACCCACAACAGCAGCACAAAACTAAGAAGAACTCTAATCCATTAAACCTCATCAACGTAACCCTCAAATGACTCCATATTATGAATATTTTTACACACAATCCTGGCCAAAACCTGTAAAAACAGACGCTGTCAAGGTTGTGGGCAAACGGGTTGTCCCCTGGGCCCAGGCCACTCCCATATAAATGGAAAGGCCTTGTTCTGAGGCCCCAGGAGGCCAGAACGGCGTGTGTTAAAAAATGGACACCGTTTCGACGTTGCCTTACGTAAAATTAGAATATGGAAAATAGTAAATGGATATTTCTGTGTTCAAGGAGAAAACTGCTGATGTGTTCTGGTGGTTTAAAAATGGGATATGGTTACGGAAGTATGGGACCTGAGTCTAATTTGCTACGAGAATGATGCTGATTCACACCATGCTCAAAAGACAATGGGCAAAAGTGGTCCAAGAGCCTCCACTGATGAGACTTGTGGGGAATGAAAGTACATACTTGTCACATCGTTCTGACAAAAAATTATCAAAATCCGTCCCCGGATTCTTTTGTTATGATCATGTTGACCTGACTAACCTTTTTTTCTTTTTTTTTTGATGTGACAAGTATGTACTTTCATTTCCCAAAAGTCACATCAGTGGAGGCTTTTGGACCAAGTTCCATACATTTTTGCTCATTGTCCTTTCGCCTAACGTTATTTTGGTATGGAAAGCCTTTGTACTTGCTATTCTGTAAAGTTCACTAGTTCACCTCACTCAAGTGAGCGCACACAATTCAAAAGCGCACTAATTTGATTTCAAAGGTAATCATCGCGGATTCACAACGAGACACCGTTCGAATTTCGAAATTATATTTAGAGAATGACACTACAGAGAATCAATAGCCTAGTTAGTGCCACTATAACTTAAAGCCCTGTTGACGACCTCAGGCGATGCGACTCGTATTGGGCCATACGCGCGTTTCACTTGTTTCCTCCGACTTAGTCACGGTGACTCGTGCCATGCTCTCAACAACTTTTGAATCATAATAGGTAGACACTTGGAATTTCACAGAGTGTGTATTACTATGGCCACCATAACACCAAAAAATTAAAATAAAATTAGAAATGGGTCCTCATAAGAGAAACGTTATTTTCTCGTGTTTGCTCGATTGAGAACTTTGTTACGGAACCGTGTGCGAGCTCTACTCGCACTTGGTCGGTTTTTCTCCACAGTCGCTGTCACAACATGTGTGTCGCTTTGTCGTGCAATTTGCGGCCGAGCCGTAACGGATAGAGACGGTCGCTGCAGTTTATAGCCGGATGGCAAACGGGTGTGGCTAAATACGTCGCCGTAACGACAATGTTGCTAATTCCGGGGCCATTCGTTGCAATGGACGAAGTGTACAATAGTGCTGTGTTTTTAATTGGCTTCAAAATAAAGAGGACGTCTTCAATCAGACGGGAAAATTTCTTGTTGCTTGTTTCAAATGAAACGGTTATTTGTTTAGTATTTAAAAGAGTGTATCTCGTGGCTAAATAATAACAGCCGTTCGGGTCGATCTTTAGATTAAGCCGTGCTTGCCTAGGTTGGTCTATGGATGGGTGACCGCCAATAACATACCGAGTTTCCTCCGTGCCTCGGAAAGCACGTTAAGCCGTTGGTCCCGGCTGTCATCTGTAGATCTTTGACCGTCGTTAGGTAGTCAGTGGCCCAAAAAGTCTGACAACCAGTCTTACCGAGGGGTATCGTATTACTAACTGGGTTGTGGAGGTCAGATAGACAGTCGGTCCATGTAAAATACTGGTATTCAACTGCATCCGGCTAGACTAGAAGCCGACCCCAACACAGTTGGGAAAAGGCTAGGCAGACTTAAGACTTAGACAAAAGGGTGTATCAGTGAGGTTGCATATTGTAAATATCTGATGTAGACTTGTGGAGATAGGGAATGGAACTCTTAGACCTTAGTATAGAGGTTATTTGTGATATCGTTTTTGGGGTTACATTGATTCGGGTTATAAATACTTTGAGTTGGAATAGCAGGACATAGCGTTCGCTATGATTCCCAGATTACAGGACACGGAATTTCATTTTCTTTTGTTACTAGCATAGGACAAAGGCCCGTTTTTTTAGACATGTTTAAAAAATCGTCCGGTTTCCGTTAATAGTTTGAAGATGACTGACGCAAAATGGTTCAAGTGGTTCTTTTTTTATTAGGACAATCCCACCACACTATTCTCAAACCATTGTAACTCCTGAAAGCTAAAATCAACAGTGGCGACCACCAGAAAACCGCGCCGAGACAATGAAGCTCGACGAAGTCCCAGAGAAACAATTTAACAATAAAATAAGGATAATATGCACAAAGGGTCGATTACAAGATACCGTGGCCCTGGAACACAAAGGACAAAGAAGGAACATGGATGGGTTTTAGTCAGTACAAGTCTGACACTACCTTCCGCTCCGCCCAGAGTGGGGGGGGTCATTGGATGATTTCCCATCCGGAAAAAAAAAAAAAAAAGGGGTCGATTACAACTGGGATAAGCCCAGGTGCCTAGCACCACGGAGGTCCAGTGGGCCTTGCCAACACAATCGTGAATGCATTTCGCAACTAATTATTTCTTCTTCACTAATAACACTACAGACGTAACAAAACATTCCCATCCAACTCCCGACCTAGCTATTTATATCTTCATCGCACAAACACTGCCGGTGACGGTTAGTAGTTACTAATTCGGACACAATTACTCGCAAGGAGACATGTGCTGCCAAGTGCGAGTGCCGTCGAAATTGACGTTGTTTAACTGAACGTTAAGAGTAACTGACACTTTTGTAGTTATTTCGCGTCAACGGTTAGGGGTTAGTGGATTAAATCAGAGATTATTCGCAAGTTACGTTCGTTAAAAATTGGCGATCTAATACGACTGTTTAAAATTACTCTCCACAGAATTGAACAGGCTTTTGTTAAACTAACAACCCATTGATACAACATTGTTGCCATGGAATTTTAATAGACCATCTCACACCAAAGTGTGAGATGCAACTTGCGTCGACACCCTTGCGTCATCCCATCTTCCTGGCACGCTGAAAACCTCAAACGGCGCAAATACAATAACTTAATAGGTAGTTATTCGTTTGAGCTAGGGCCATGGGGTCTGAGTGCCAACCTAGTACTTCGGGATATCGCCAAACAGTTGACCGACTCTTCATGTGATCAGAGCTAGCCTTTTTTTCGGCAAAAGAATCAGAATTGCCATCCAACGTGGCAATGCTGCCAGCCTTCTGGCCACTTTTCCTATTGACAGCGATCTGGACGGCTGTTTTGACGCCCTGTATTTTTTCTTATCCCATTTTATTACTGGTACATATTTTTATTATTATTTTAGACCTATTTGTAGTTTGTAAATAATGTACATACTGAAATCAACTAAATCCATCTTCAAGGTAAAATAAAACGTTGTTACATCGTTTGTTTAGTAGAAACTACCCCGTTAGGTTTTATCAGTAGCTATACAGGGTAATAAAACAGTATTTATAAGTGAACAAAATTATTACTTCTCTGTTTCAATGTGATTCTGCTTACAAAATGGCGAATAATTAATTCAACAGCCCTTAGAAAACGATCCTTTAAAAAATATAACTTGATACCTTTATCCTCCATGAAAGTTAGTCTTTTCTGGGACTTACCTGAAACAGAAAATAATATTTCATTAATAATGATCAGGTTCTCTAAACATCACGTTCGAAATTCGAACGGTGTCTCGTGTGAATCCGCGATGATTTATTTTAAAAACAAATGAGTTCGCTTTCGAATTGTGTGCGCTCACTTGAGTGAGGTGGACTAGTGAACTTTAGCAGAGCTGTTCATCAAACAAAAACCTAAACAAAATAACACCGAAACAATGTTTTTAAGCCTCAAAATCGTATGAAACACCTTTGCATACAACCCGGCCGGATAACTGAATATAGTTAAAACAATTACACAATATTTCAGTTTCAGTAACTCGGTCAAAGCTGAAGGTTTAAAAGGTTTTCCTTGTAATATTCATGGCAACTACGATTATATCGGAAATATACTCCCCTCTGCAGAACTTGAGTCGTTTGGAGGGTAGGCAAACATTTTTGGCGTTATTATTATTTTGTATTAATAATATAAACCACTCAATTCGGGAGCGAACTCATTTGTTTTTAAAGAAAATTGTATTACTGTACCACAATAAGGACTTAACATTGTGTTGTCGATCACATAATGGCTTTACCACTTTTGCCAATAACTGTGTTATTTCAAACTTCATTAAGGTCGAAACCAATGATTTTATAAATAAAAAGAGGTAGATATCGCAAAATTTTTATTTTTACAAATTCAGACAATTGTCGTAACAATAGCTATCTCTTTCTGAATCACACGTTTCGTATTATCTATCGCAGTCGTAACAACGCAACGATATTTGCACGCCGCTCTTTCTTTATAATATCATTGGTGGAAACAATGTTTGTAACTGCAAGTAAGGGTTGCGCTACATCTATCAGCACGGAATCGCATTTTTCCATGCTCCTATCGTGTTTCGTCGCTTAGAACTGTCATATGCTAGAACGAGAAACAGAGCGGCAGTGCACGCGGCAGCATCGATGCTGCGCTTGGCAAAGGATGAACGAACTTCAAACAAAATTTTTTTTTTTTATGTAATTCTTTCTGTAATTGACTGTAGATGACAATCAACCAAAATAAAACGATAAACCACCCCATTGTAGATCCTTACCAGGGTTTATTCATAAACGCTGGCTAAAATTAGGGGCTAAACTGCTATGAAAAAATAGAAATATTAAATAAAATTATTCCTCAACGAAGTACGAGACGTTTAACTTAAAAAATGTATAGTTAAACAATGTAAAATCAGCCTACCTAGTAGCCTATATAATTAAACCCGCAAGTTAAATAACAACCACACTTCACCGCGCTCCGTACCAAACCGCACATGATCGCAACACACGGCCAATACAAGAAAGAAATAAAATATTAAACTATTCGCACAACTTTTGACAATGCCACAACTGTAAACAAAGTTAAAATGATAAGTTACAGTGGAAACCTCTTAGTAAGTGCAAGTTTATGCGAATGTTAGCAGTTTTTGTCGTCTGTCCCTTATTGTTTGCGGAGAAGTGTGAGTTGACTTTAAGAGATATGTCCGGGTTCAAGTTTTGACGGGCGGAGACGCAGGGTGGCGTTGTGTTGTTTTGTGATTGTCTGGGAATTTTGTCGCGTCGATGATTATATTTAGATGTGAATAGACAACGTTTAATTGTAGATATTGACTTTGAAATCCTGTTGTAACCTGCCTTGAAAGCACGTTAAGCCGTTGGTCCCGGCTGTCATTTGTAGATCTTTGGCAGTCGTTACAGGTAGTCAGTGGCCCGAAAATCTGACAACCAGTCTTACCACGGGGTATCGTATTACCCAGTACTAACTGGGTTGTGGAGGCCAGATAGGTAGTCGCTCCATGTAAAATACTGGTATTCAGCTGGATCCGGTTAGACTGGAAGCCGACCCCAACATAATTGGGAAAAGGCAGATGATGAAGAGGAAATTTTCATAAGGAAGTTGTCATAATAAAAAGCGAAGATAATTAAAATGAGTAATACACAATTTGTATGGAAGAAGAAGACATGCTGCACTGACCCGAAGGATAGAAGAATGATGTTGAATGAAAAACATGAGTTAAAATACACACCCCTTTCCTTTACCCATTCACGAAAACCTTATCTAATTCCTAATCAGTAACTTCCCTCACTCGCCCGGGAACAGAACCCGGAACCGTCACTAACGCTACCTTCCGAGGAGGCTGTAACCTTCACCCTTACAGCCCACTCCACTGCTTATTATACGCAAGACTGGTTCAAGTTGAGAAAGTTAGCGATTTTCGACTTCTGAAGGCCTAACATGACGTCGTTGTGGATAAGAGATGGCGCTTGACGACCTGTATAGCTCTGTCTCTTTCTCACACCAGAATTACTCCTGCTTAGACGTTATAGAAACCCCCCTGAAATCTTAAAACCCTTGAAATTTCCTAACACACTTTTCTGTAACATCATCATCATCTGCCTTTTCCCAACTATGTTGAACTCGGCTTTCAGTCTAACCGGATGCAGCTGAGTACCAGTACTTACATGGAGCGACTGCCTATCTGACCTCCACAACCCAGTAACTGAATAATACGACACTCCTTGGCAGTCTCTGGTAAGACAAACATCACAAATGTCAGAAAAACTTAGAAGTCTAAAGCACAATATAATTTTTTTTTCTTACCACGCTGTCAGCTTATGCCTGAACCCACCCGCACCCTGTAAATATATTAGGCCACTGGCGATCCGTATTCTTGTCACAGAGACCAACATTAGTTCAGCATTAGTATGAGCCCAGCGGTGCGCGCGCTATTCATTGGGTTCACTCGACAAATGGTGGATGTGGCGTAGCTATAGGCTACTTATATTGGAGTAATATCTCAACATTGTCAACTGAATTGCATTGCAAGAGGTCGCTCCTTTACACCTAAATAAACAGTCGTCAAAACAAACTAGGGTCTGGAGGTCAGATAGGCTAGCATCATATAAAAACCCGGTTTTTAGCTGCATCGGAGACTGGAAGCCTACCCCGACATAATTAGGTCAAGTCTAGAAGATGATGATGAGTTTTCGCGGTATATGAGAATTTATGTTTATATTGCAAATAGGTTTTTACAAACACTTTTAAACGTCATTTTTTAAAAACTAGATGGGGCTCGTGTTTCGTGCTTGACTACTCTGAGAAGAAACAGCCGAAACAATCTCAGAGGTCCAGACATGATTTTGATCAACTCACATGAAGACTATGCAGATTAGTGCCTGTGATGGTCTTTTGAAGCAAGAGCCGTAAGTTAAGAGATAGGTTTCATTTTCAGCAATTTTCAAACCACATGATACGAGTAAGAAAACCTTGAATTTTAGTAAAATGGGTAGTTCTATTCGGTACACATATCTACATAAGGAAGATATTTTCTCGGAAATTCTATGCTCAGAAAATTGAGTATAAGAATACCTGTAAGTATCGTATCGGAGACCAACTGAGCTAGCCAGGCGTAAAGTTCAACTGAGCATGCTCTTTCATTTGTACTCGAAGCCACTTAGATGTAGACAGGGCTGCTATTTGCAGGAAATTATCCAGAAAATCTGGATATTTCTGTGTCTGCGTAACATAACGTAACATCGCGCCTATCCCTGAAGAGTTAGGCAGAGGCCTATAAGTACACCCACATTTCGCCTGTTATGTTTAAGTCCCAGGTAATGAGGGAGAGCCTATTGCCATCAACCGGGCACGAATCCAGACTCAGTGGCTGTTACTCAAATTCCTGATGGAAAAACCCAATAACATTTGGCCCGACCCACGAATCGAACCCAGGACCTACTGTTTAGCAGTCGCGCTTGCGACCACTAGACCAACGAGGCAGTCACTCTTAGTTCGGTCTGGTCTAGGCCAAAATTAGAGATCAATTTTGTCAGCCCTGTTTCGAAAGAACTGGTAGTCAAAAGTCCTTAGACCAGCAGTGGGATGACGCAGATTAACAATAACCAGAAAAAAACAGGAGTCAGTAAACTTCTGGATGTAAAAGGATTTTAACCGACTTCTAAAAACGAGGAGGTTCTCATACATAACACCGTCATTTCTGGTCCGACTTACGTGATTCTTTTTTCATTTCATTTGTTAGAGGAAGTTTTTTTTTTTAAATGTATTTATTTGGCCTACATTGGCACTTATAAAACGTTGAGAAAAGGTGCACAGTTCGCGTTGGTCGTTTCCTATAGAGACGAACACACCATTGAAACACCATTATCGATTCTATAAAGTTCACTAGTCCACCTCACTCGCGTGAGCGCACACAATTCGAAAGCGAACTCATTTGTTTTTAAAGTAAATCATCGCGGATTCACAACGAGACACCGTTCGAATTTCGACGTTATTTTTCTAGAAACAGAAAACCATACTTAGAAATTCTTACGCCGTCTACTGACCGCTATGACTTTGCCATTTATTACATGGCCTGTCCTGTTTTATTCAGTCTACATGACATCCCCAGCCGTACTAGGAGGAAAAATTATCGAGATAGACGAACGGTTAGTAACGTTTTGTTTGGCGAACGAGGAAACATTCGGAGAGACTATTTATCAAAGAGAAAAGTCAATTGTTGGTTTATATTACAGACATATGTCAGTTTCGCTTTTGGGTTGAATGTTCGGAAAAACGAGTAGAAAAGAAAGTGGCCTTGTTGGTGATACGTTTAATGCTATGATGTATGTGAATCAGAGACTCAAGACACTAAAGAGATCCCATATCTCAGTGAGGTATAAGTGATCCTTCGAGCCGGATGCAAAATTGGTGGTGAGTCAGGATCTGGAAGATCGGATATAGCAAAACGATATAATTACCAAGTCACACTTTTAATGACAGAAACCAGTTGGTGGTAAAGAGTGTTTTTTGTAGGCGGAGAACTTTAAATTTAAGTAAAAAACAAAAAAATGTTTAATATCCATGAATTGGCTTTATTTGACTGATAATTTTGTGCATTTCGCTGATGAATCCGGGCATGTTGAACTTTCGAAGTTATTATGGGTGATACAGAGTTGACGAAAAAACCAAAAACTTGAAATCTATCGAATTCGCCAGTAAAGACGGTAAATCAACAGTCTCATTCGCTAATAGTTTGTATCGGACATGCAGAGGGGAGAGGGTGCTCCCCTTTTGACGAAAACCATTAAGTTGACGATTTCCGCGGACTGGCGCGACTAAAGATATGTTTATACACTTAACAAATTCTATTGCGTTTTAGAACAGTGCTTGTTGATGTATAATAGGCTTCTGTTGCGTAATAATAGTTCGTAGGATCTACGCAAAGAGGGTGATATTCGTCAGTAAGAACGACGATGGAAAATTCATATGAAGGCACAATAAGCTGCCCAAACGCCTATGTTAATCTTATTGAAAGTCTGTGTAGAAATATGAAATGCTAAGGCATCGTTCATACCAAACGAATTGTCCGCTGCCGACTGTGAATATGTACAAATGTACAACGCACTACGTAATAGCGTATAGTCGGTTCTGTGTGAACGAGAAGTTAAATATATATGGGAAAGCGATAAACTGCGTAATACGCTCACAGTCAGCGGCTGACAATACGTTTGATCTGACAAATGCCTAAATCGTCACTTGTCATCTTTTGTTGCGATTTCATTCGTTCTTACTGAAAATAAATCGAACAATTACGCTCGTATAAGTAAAGTCGTAGCTAAAAAGGCAAAAAATATCTACTGTAAGTGTTGTTGGCCCGTAGAATACAGGATTGATTTCTGACACAGCGAGATGAGGCCGAGACAGACTACAAAGGGGATGGGAGACATCTTGGCGAGTTCTTCCTCGAAAAGTGGTCAAAAAGTAGAAAAAAAAAACGTAACTGATGAAAATGTCTTTTCTCTCTGTCTCATTATTGCGCTTATAACTCGAAAACCATAAATCTGATTTAAGGCTACTTTGCTAGGTTTTTAGTAAATATTTGTATGACTCGCTTTAACAAAAAAATAAAGTAAAAATCTCTCAAAACAGAATCCCATCTTATAATTCAGCGTGCATGAGTGTACCGCTGGTAATTCTGGTGAGTAGCGCATTCAGTTCAGTCGCATACAAATGGAACTGCTGTGATTCGGTTAGTCGCAAGCCTGTGGCATTACTTGTAAGGGCGACGGCAGATGGGGCGGTTATTTTGTGTAGATCTTCTCCCTCCTATACCTATATCGGCAAGTACTAAATGGATTGATGCCAAAAACTGAGACTATGTAAAAATACGAAGTGGTCATACCCTTTGCAACAAGGTACAAAACACTAAAAGAATTTTACGCTAAACTATTTACTTAGGACATCATTCTGTCTTTATCATTTTCCAACGATTGACAGAAATCAAATGATGTTTGAAAGACGTTTAACGTGACGTTTACAGTGGAACTTAATCATTGATAAGTTTATCAGGGAGAAAACCTAACCTACATTTTACGTTTAAAGTTGAAATGCACCGAAATTCGTTTCACATTCGGTTATACCGAAATCCGGCTGCTTTTACCGAATTTGGGTATTCGGCCGAAGTTTGGTTCACGGATCAAATATTAGGTTCTTTAGGCACTTTCGAATATTTAAAAACAAAAAGAAAAAGTTACAGTTTCAATCACGAGGCATAATATCTCTATAGAGAAGAATGGGTAAGAAACTTCATTGACACTCTTTTAAATCAAAATCATCATCAATGTAAGCAAGCCAACGTACCTACTCGATAATAAAATCACACCTACTATCGCAGCGACCAACCGCCCAATCTGGACGTGACCTAACATTCAATAAGGCATCAATAGAGGACCACTCGGCGCAAACCGCAGCAACGCGGGCGACACGTCTGAAAGGCCTTTAACTACATTTGCGGTTTGTCTTACATGTGAGACGGCTTTTTGTTGCTTTTATTAGATGTGGGTAATCGGATAAGATTGAGCTGGACTAAGTGCTGTGCGGTTCTGAGGAAGGAATAGATCAGGCTTTTGTGTCAACGGTGCAGAGCTTAAGCAGTATCAGCACGCGTAGCATGACCACCATAGAAACGGGTTTTGTCGACGGAAGAATCGACGAAATGACAGATTTCTTTTGTTGATCTGATCTGTTTGTTTGTTACCTTTGCGTGACTAAACGGCTGATCGGATCGTAATGACATTTGGCAAGAAGATAGATGATATCCTGGGCAAGGACATGGCTAACTTTTTTTTTGATCTCACTCATGCACATCAAAATTTGAACGCGTACGAAGTCGCGGGCAACAGCAAGTTATTATAAATGCGAAAGTAACCATAACATATTATGAGCTGGCGCACATAAAGTGTAGCTGGAAAGAAATGGGAGTGGCCTTTGCTCAGCAGTGGGAATTGAAAAAATAACTCTCGACCGTGTCACCTTTGCACCTTAAAAATGTGAACGTGGTTCGATGTTTGGCACAGAAGTATACCATAACTTGGGTTAGGTTTTTATGTCGGAAGTTCACTCCCGTGGGATAATATTCGACCCACAATGGAAAAAGTTTGTTGCTAATATGACTAAAAGGGTGTTTCATACTTTAAATGCAACTTCAGTAAGGTTATTCTCTAAACGTCACGTTCGAAATTCGAACGGTGTCTCGTTGTGAATCCGCGATGGTTTACTTTAAAAACAAATGAGTTCGCTTTCGAATTGTGTGCGCTCACTTGAGTGAGGAGGACTAGTGAACTTTATAGAAAGACTGAGATTTCTTGAGACTTAAGTGAGGTGTTTACAAGAAATATGAATTTGTCTGGTGATAAAGATAGGAAACACAGTTTTTTCAAACAATCGAAGTTTTAATGAGAGGTTTGGACAATACAAGCTCTAAGGTACTAGGCACACAGAATGGCTGAGAAGTGTACATAAGCAAGTATATTGAATGTGTCACCTCAAATAGGCCTAAGCATTATCGCTCTGCCAGCCGATCCCCAAGCTAAGGGATCCGATGTATGGGCACTAAAACAGAGTAAACAGTGCTAATATCGGCCGTACATTGTGTACCCACAGCAAAGAGTACTTACATAGCGAACAGAGACCAACCAGTGAGAGACAAAAATGTATACAGCATGTATCAGACAGAAGAGTGATACACCTTACTGATATTTGAGGATGTGGTTCTAGACCATCAAACTGAACAACTCTCGTAATCGCAAAAAAAAGCAGCTCGCCCATAAGGGAATGGAATTTTTTTATGACATAACATCAAGCCCGTAATCCCCTAAGGGTTAGGCAGAGGTGTACCTATAAATGCTGTACAGACAACAATTTTATTTTTTTTAAACTCGGACAGATACCAGATTAGCAAAAAAAAACCTGTCATTTTACTTTAAAATCGTTTTTGTTTCTCACTCTATTAATGAAATCCACAGTTCGAAAACTCCAGACATATGACGAGGCTAGACAAAGTCCGAAAGGGGTTGGGGAGGGGGGATACAGTTGGACATGATCAGGTAAATGGTAACCCAACTACATAGTTAGGACCTTGGCTTTCAGTTTGTTTCGGTATTTCTTCCCCGAAAGTCGGAAAGGGCACACCGATCACATCAAGTTACTAAAATTGATTCGACAGTCCATACTTCTTTCGTATTGCCGTGCAATATTCGAGAATGGAGGTATGTTATGTATTCTTTTCGATGGACTCCGAAAGTCACAAATGCAGAGATCTAAAGACGAATGGGTCAGGACCGCCATTTCACACAGACCGCACAAACAAAGAAAAGTTGGTTACTTCAGGGTGGTTTTTTGAGTGTCATTTATTTCTATTTTCTTTTTACCACCTGTACATGATTACGGAATAGCAATAAACGATTTGATTTGTAGATCTTTGACAGTCGGTTACAGGTAGTCAGTGGCCCGACAGTAAGAGCTTGTCAAGGGTATCATATTAGCCAGTACGAACTGGGTCGTGGAGACCAGATAGCCAGTCACTCCATGAATAATACAGGTATTCAGCTGCATCCAGTTAGACAGGAAGCCGTCCCCAATCCCCAAAATACTCGAGAAAAAGCTAGGCAGATGTTGAGGCAATGTTACAATATTAATTAGGATGAACAAACGAACCAATCTCGCCTCTAATTACACCTCACAACAGACAAACAAAGCAATCATTATAACGTAATATTCATATACAAAATCAATTACATGTATTTTAGTACCACGTCCCAAATGATTAGAACGGTGTTAACATTCCACGAGCGTAGCTCTCGCTGTGTTTGTACCTTTATAAACAAGCGGGGTGAAATACGTTGCTCAGGTTGAACAAGGGGAGAATTAGCTTAAATTGTATGTATGGGGATCATTTCTGCGGTTTTGTACTGTAGCAAGTTTGAATTTAATACATACATACATAAAGTTATATCCCATTAGGCAGAGGTGTACTATTAGGTACACCTCTGCCTAACCCTACGGGGATAACAGGCGTGGTGATGTTATGTAACTAAAAAAGAAGGAAATTTTTACTTAATTTTTTTATTGCCAGCTTTATAGCTTACAAACGTGAAAGAATTTACAGTCGATTTAACTTCTCTCATGTATTTTTTTTTCACTTTTTATTCGATTTGTCATTTCGAATTACTTTAAAAATATAGTTTCACCTGTCATTTTGATACCCCACTCGATAGATTTGAAAAAAAAAATTCAAACCACAATGCGGCACCCAAAATTCGTCATGTTTTTTTTTATTGTTAACCTCCACCTCATGCGCCACCTGTTTTCATGTCATTTTGTCGATGGCAGAATCGACAAAATGACAGATCAACAAAAGAAATCTGTCATTTTGCCGATTATTCCGTCGACAAAACCCGTTTCTACGATGGTCGAACTACGTGTGCAGGACGAATCTAACGACGTATAATTTGTCCATATCGGTTCATCCGTCCAGGAGTTACCAGGAAAACAAGAAACGGACATACAAACTTATAGGTCAAACACATAACCACCCTTTTGGGCTTCGCCGCAGTTGGGTAATAGGCCTGAGTTTATGTATAGTTATCTATCAACGAAAACTGCAAAATTGAGCAACCGAAATGAAGGTCCTTATGCTTATTATAACTCTGCCTATCCCTTTATTTATTAGGATTACCAACCACACTACATTTGAATTTACATTGTAGAATTCAAGCTTGATGTTATGTTATGCAAAAGTCCCAATAGCATCAATATTTTTGCAGTATTTGCTTAAAACGATCGCATGCACCGAGAGCTGTGCGTCCCATAGCGGTACGTAAATAAATTCACCATAAAATGGCTGGTGCCTTCCTCGTGACATATTTGGGTCAGTGTGCTGTGACCATATGCAGCGATTCCTTTAGGAATTGTATGTGTACGTCTTGTTCACGACCTTAGACGATGCGGCATGTGACTCGACTTGCGAAGCAACCTGTTTTCGTCCGCCGTTCTGCAAGTCGCGTCGCTCTAAAGGATTCTGCCCACTACACCGTATCATACCATGACCGTGCTAGGAACGTGTCAAGCAAAAAATATTCTTTGTATTGAAAAGTAAAATAAGGCTATGCCCACTAGATCGTTCCGTCATCGACCAACACCGCCGCGTGCCATAAGTGCCATGGTAAAGACGCTTTTCAATACAAATAATTCTAAACCCGTTCAAAACGTTCTAAACCCGTTATCAACGACTATGATAAGCTACGTCAGCTGCAGCAGCAGCTGCTTGATACGTTCTAGTGGGCATTCTTTCCGTGCCTGACAAGTTCATAGCACGGTCATGATATGGTGCGGTGTAGTGGACAGACTCCTCAAGGCGACTTTCACATGACAACGGTCGTCCGCGCGGACGTGCGGTGAAGCGGATCTCACGTCACATTGGTTTGTATCGAATCCGTTGATGTTAGACCGCGCGGACGAGCGGTGCTCATCGCCTCTCCACGTGGTTGTCCTACACAAAATCCGCCTCGTCATCGCCACACAATTGCGCGGACGAACGGTGTCGTGTGAGAATCGCCTAAGCAACTTCTTTCGTTTTGTCCTCTCTACAGTAGCTGTCACAAGAAACGGGTCGCTTGAGAATGTAGCCCGTGGCCAAGCTCACTTAAAAATGGTCTGTACCTGGCTTGCGACACATCTAGGTCAGTGTGATGTGGCCATATGCAGTGATTGCTTCGGGAATTGTAAGGAGAACATTCTTTATATCAGAATATAGAAGAGTTAGTGAGGAGTTAATATGTGATAAAGTAGCTGTATGTGAAGAGCTCGTCCAGGGAAGGTTTCTGTTGATATTTTGTGGTAAAAATTCACAAAATAAGTTATACAGCACAATTCGAAGGAAAGAAAAGTCCGGAGCTCCCAGATATTTCGACGCTGCCGCTGTTGCAAGCGCCATGATCGCGGGTTGACAATCCGCGATCATGCTCAAAATAAAGAACAATCACGGAAGATATCCCGTTAGTGACAGTATAAGTTTAGTTGTAAACCGTGAAAGCTTAGAACAGTGTTTCATATCTGCAAATGTTCGTTATTTTCTTTGATAAGTTTATTTATGGATCTGGGAACTCTAGTACCTCTAGTTACCGAATTCATTGACTGTCGACCACTTTTCATCCTTATTACTTAGTGCATAAGGGTGGAAAGTGGCATACCCTCAGTGAACGCGATCGTACACACGGCGACACATTTCCAATATAACATGATCTCGCTTCGTGTAGATTTCCCGTGCAATGAAAGATCCGCATAAATTGGTTTTGTGTAACTTGATTGGTCGTCGTGAGTACATGAAACTTTTAAATAGTTTTATCTGTGAGATCACAAGCTTAGACAAGTGACACTTCCACGACTACTATAATAGGATTGCCATAATAGCCGTTAGATAGCTAAAGTCAATCCAGCACGTGTAGCATGAGCACCGTAGAAACGGGTGTTGTCGACGGAAGAATCGACAAAATGACAGATTTCTTTTGTTAATCTGCCATTTTGTCGACTCTTCCGTGGTCATGCTACGGGAGCAGATGGCCTAACGATGATGGAGCTAGACCATCCATGGATAATATTAAAAAAATAGTGCTTTGAGATGTCATGGTAACCCCCTGACTTATCTGTCATCGTTGTCGCTGATAGCATATCAGTTTGGCTAGGCCGTCTGTTGTTGTAGAGGTCCATAGACAGCTGTATCCGAATCCAAATAGGTGGATCACTTCTCTTCGAAAAATATGTGATCTGATCTATTGGCACTGGCATCAGCAGTAAAAAAAACAAATGATTTTGCTTTCGAATTGTATGCGTTCACTTGAGTGAGGTTCCAAGTGAACTTCACAGTAATCATCATCTGCCTAGCCTTTTCCCAACTATGTTAGGGTCGGCTTCCCGTCTAACCGGATGCAGCTGAATACCAGTATATTACATAGAGCGACTGCCTATCTGACCTCCACAACCCAGTTAGTACTGGGTGATACTATACCCCTTGGTAAGACTGGTTGTCAGACTTGTTTGGCCACTGACTACCTGTAACGACTTTCAAAGATCTACAAAAGACAGCCGGGACCAACGGCTGAACGTGCTTTCCGAGGCACGGAGGAAACTCGGTATGTAATGGGTGGTCATCCATCCAAAGACCAACCTAGGCAAGCACGGCTTAACCAAAGGTCGACCCTAGCGGCTGTTATTATTTAGCCACGAACTTCACAGTACGTATAGCCAGTCTATTTCTCTGTGGAATGCGCTTCCCCAGGAAATCAGGATGGCAACCAATCGCTTATCTTTTAAAATTAAAGTTCGTGAGTACATTCGGAAGAAGCTGGCAGTTTCGTCACAACGGTAATGTTTTCCCCATGGTTTGTGTTTTTATTTTGGTATATTCGTGGAAATGTTTATTTACATTAATTTAAATTTTGATATATATTTATAGTATTTGATATATATTTATAGTATTTTATATATCCTTGTAGTTATCTTGTAGTTAATCTTATTATTATTTAAAATTATTTTCAGATTTACACCTACCACTGCTTGTCTTTGCATCACCCAAAGGTTGACTGGTAGAAAATGCCTATGGCATTAAGTCCGCCTCTGTACTTATGTGCTTGAAGTGTTAAATAAATAAATAAATAAATATAGCCTTAAGAAGTTGGAAGTTTAGCCTCAACCGTCGATTCGCAAATAGATTGGCCATAAAATTGTCGTGGCTGGTACTTGACGTAACTGGGTCGTGTGGCTAACTTATGTATGTCAGCTCGCTCCTTTAGGAGTTGGATTGACTTTGAACTGTATTGGCATACCTGTTTAAGTTAAGTTAGTTTCAAAATTCATCTACAATTACAAATACATAAAATTGAAGTTTCTGTTTGTAATTTCAAAATAACAGCTTTTTACTTGAATATATTTGAAAGTACATTTTTTGTCTTTCTGTCTGTTTGTTCCGGTTAATCTCCTAAATGGCTGGACGGATTATGACGAGACTTTTACTGGCAGATAGCTGATGTGATAAGGAGTAATTTAAGCTATTTTTATTTAAGAAAAAGAAATTGTTAAAAAAATCCAATTTAAATAGGGAAATAATATTTGTCGGATATCCGGTTGATTTTTGATTAAAAGTTGTTAATTTGAATTGTAAGGTAGTTGGTGAAACACGTGGTTAGATCACGGGCCGGGCGCCATTTTCGGATGGACATTCTTGATCGAACCGTCGAAGTGAGAGCACCACTCTGAAACTGTCTCTTCACCTACTGCGGCCTTAACGTATTTAATCGTGTGATTTAATCAACGCAATACAATATTAATTGAGTCTGTGTGGTTTTCTTGCTCGAACACCTACGCCATGTCAGACCATGAAGCAGGCAACGTCCCTGATGCCGCGGAATCTAGGCGCGAGTCGACATATTTTCATAATAATTTTACGAGGACGAAGGTCGCAGGCAACATCTAGTACTTAATATTACGAATGCGCAAATAACTGTCTGTCATCTCTTAACGCCCGACTGCAAGGGTTCTGTTAAAATTTGGTAACCTGAGAATATTTTTATCCTCCTACTGTTCCGCGGTTTATTTTACGACCTCCACGTAGGCGGAGCAGCGGGCATAAGCTAGTATCTAAACAGTTTTTCGCATTTATTGACGCTAAAAGGAGAGAAAGGAGCTCATTGCTAAATAATAGCAGCCGCTCGGGTTGATTGTCAGGTTAAGCCGCGCTTGCCTAGGTTGGTCCGTGGATGGGTCACCATCCATTACATAACGAGTTTCCTCCGTGCCTTGGAAAACACGTTGGTCCCGTCTATCATTTCACAGTAGTTACAGATAATCAGTAGCCCGAAATTCTGACAAAGACTGGTTGTCAGAATTTCGGGCTACTGACTATCTGTAACGACTGTCAAAGATCTACAAATGACAGCCGGGACCAACGGCTTAACGTGCTTTCCGAGGGATGGAGGGAACTCGGTATGTTATGGGGTGGTCACCATCTACGAACCGACCTAAGCAAGCGCGGCTTAAGGTAACTTGGTCTGTGGATGGGTGACCACCCATTACATACCGAGTTACCTCCATGCCTCAGAAAGCACGTTAAGCCGTTGGTCCCGGCTGTCATTTGTAGATCTTTGACATTCGTTAGGCAGTCAGTGGCCCAAAAAGTCTGACAACCAGTCCTACCAAGGGATATCGTATTACCCAGTACTAACTGGATTGTGGAGGTCAGATAGGCAGTCGCTCCATGTAAAATACTGGTATTCAGCTGCATCCGGTTAGACTGAAAACTACTGAACAGCTTCTATACTTTACTCATAGAGAACCATTTTAATCATAAACATGAAGAACTTCCCAAGGGAAGTAGCTAGAAACATATAAAACTATTTTTTTTTACAAAAGTAAGCATTTCCCAGAACCCAGCACCTGTCGTCCATATCTCTAGCAGTAGGGTTACAATACAACCAATAACACCTATGTGGAACGCAGTCAGCATATTGCACTTCTGGCACAGATACCGACCATTTCTGCTATGATTTTATTTGCAATAACAATTGCTTACGCAATAACAATTTGCAAGACCCGGGAATCTAGCCCAGGACCTCTTGCTCAGCAGTCGCGCTGCGACCACTAGACCCAGGTCACTCAAGTACTGTCGAAATCCATTCAGCCGTGAAAAGGTAACAGAAAGACAGGCAAAGTTACTTTCGGATATAATATTAGTCGTGATGAACAAGCAGCCTTAAATAGCCCTTGACCCAAAACTCCAACCACCAATGCTGAAGTTCCAAGACTACCATCAGCAGATATTCGTGCCAGCCAAACACGACAGCACAAAGGTAATGACAGAAAGAAAGACATGAAAAGATAAGCAGGCGTCAGCACCTTCCTCCATATTTGTAGACGTCGTGTAGTCAGCGATAAAATGTGAGAGTAGCATGCAGCCAGGCGAGCTGTGACCTACTTGTAAGCGGTGCAACCACGGATTTTATTTGCGAGTGTGGATAGATTTGTTGAAGACTAGGTAAAATCGTTTGATAATGTAGAAGTGTTCGCTACTAGCCACTTATTTACTTTATAAAAATATTAAATTCAATACCGCTGGGTCTAACTAGAAGCATTTTGCAAAAGAGGTCCTTATACAAACTAAGAAGAGCACTAAGGAGGAATTTTTATTGTACATATAACACATCACACTAATGTGGAGTGACATTTCGCCGATCATCATCTGCCTAGCCTTTTCCCAACTATCTCAGGTTCTGCTTCCAGTCGGAACCGGATGCGGCTGAACATCAGAATTTTACATTGAGCGACTGCCTATCTGACCTCCGCAATCTAGTTAGTACTGGGTTATACAATACCCCTTGATAAGACTGGCTGTCAGACTTTCAGGCTACTCACTACCTGTTACGACTGTCAAAGATCTACAAATGAAAGCGGGAACTAACGGCTTAACGTGCGTTCCGAGGGATGGAGGGAACTCGGTATGTTACGGGGTGTTCACCATCTACGAACCGACCTAAGCAAGCGCGGCTTAAAAACCTAAAGATCGATCCGAGTGGCTGTTGTTATTTAGCCACGAGCTCCTCAATGAAATTTTTCCAATGTTCATGATTTAAATTCTCAAAAAACACACAACTCTTTAAATTTCACGACTTGCATTGAGTGGTAGGTCGCGACAGTTACCACTAGGACACCCCTACTCGCTGATACCAATCTATCTATACCTTTGAAATCAGGACACAATAATCCTGCTTGGAATAGTATTTTCCTCGAACTCCTCCACGAATTCGTCCTGCTTCTAACTAACCATTACCAGCAAAAAACATCCATCGACAGCAACCAAAAGTATTTTTTTCCGCACAACATTTGCAAAGCCACAATATCATTAGGCCGAGTACACAACGCTGGAGTTTAGTGTCGCCATGGGAACGCTCGTGTGCCCTCCGCCCACGCTGACGTCATTATGTGTTTGCCTTTACTTATATTCACGCTATTTTTGTGTTTAGCGGTGAGTGGAGGACTAAGATGTTTCGGAGATCAGCTACTGAATGGATACCTAGCAAACTTTGTTATAACACACGTAACATCACGTCTGTAATCCCCTAACAGTGTACCTAACAGTACATCTACATTTCGCCAGTTATTTTTAGGTCCCATGGCCTATTGCCATCAACCGGGCGCAAATCCAGAAACCATGGCTGCTACTTAGAAATTCCTGAGGGAAAAACCCAATAACACTTTTCCCGAACTGGGAATCGTACCCAGGACCTCATGCTCAGCAGTCGAGCTTGCGACCACTAGACCAACAATGCAGTCCTGGTTTGTTATAACCTTCTCAGAAATAAGCCTAAAAGACTGAGAAAAATTGCCTTGGTGATGGGTCTTCGCTCTGTGAATGGAGTGAGGACGTCAGATAGGCATGTGTCGTTCCGTGTTAAAATACTGGATTTCAACGGCATTCGGTTAGACCTGAAGCCGACCCCAATGTTGGGGAACGGCTATACAGATGATGGTTTTTACAAGTTTTGACTGCTACGGGGTTATAAATAATGCAAGTGTGACTTCTAAAAGGCTCCTGGCTTCGATCAGTTTGTCAGACATTAGTGGGTTATTGTATCTCTTAGGTGAGTGACTTGTTTACAGAAATATGCTTGCTGCCTTCATTATTACTGGAAATAAGTGGTTGCTTACACCTCTGCCAACGTCTGCTGATAACACAGCCGCGATGTTTTGTTAATGCCGTGACCTGTACAATGATATATTATAATTTTAGACTTATCCCAACAGAACACGCATACCATCAAACCATCGCTAAAACCAAATACCAGAACACCCATCACTACAACCCGGAGTAACCCCCTCACAGCGAACCAAAAACAAAAGCTTTTCATCAAAATTCCTCTTCTTCACACGCTTTTGAGCTCACAAACGAACAGATCTCGATTTTTCACGGCACACCTCCCCCTTTCACTCAGATGGACACAATCAATGCTCTAAAACTGGGGTTTTTCAACACGGAACCCCAATAGAGGATGGAAGGGGGACGAGTCCGTAGGATGAAACAGTTAATCGAGAGCTGGAGAGGTGCTTCATTCAATGCGTCTGTAATTTGGCGAATTTTTTTGGAGTGGTTCTGCGAATTAAGGGGTGGGTTCCGAATGAAATTGCATGCAAACGAGTTTACAACTTGACGGTATCGAAATGCAATGATACTTGGGCACGTCTGTCACATTACTTCTGTTTTCACGAACACTAGGTGAATGCCAAAGTAAAAGCGCACTGTTCAATTTTCAGAGCTCGGCTCAACGCTTTTTTTTTTTTGGATAGGAAATCATCAAATGACCTTCTCAGAAACCCCCCCCCCCACTCTGGGCGGAGCGGAAGGGAGTGTCAGACTTGTACTGACTAAAACCCATCCATGTTCCTTCTTTGCCCTTTGTGTTCCGGGGCCACGGTATCTCTTTCGAACAGTCCCGCAGCCCTGGCAGGCATCGGCCCTTGCGGACCCCTACTTATTTGCTGACATCTCTTTGAGGCGCACGTGGAACACGAACGCGCCGTCGACACGGCCTGTCGTCATAAGACGGCCGAACGGCGAGCTGCCCCATAACTCGCCCTCCACAGGCCCGCGCCTACGGTGGCCGGGAGCCACCAGCCTCGGCTCAACGCTGAGACTTAAAATTACAACCGTGCAAATAAGATATTTTGGAATTCATGAAGAGTAAAAGTTGATTAGTAGATAGTAAAAGCTAAAGGTTACTTAATGAATGCGACATCTATCAGTAACACAATTCCGCCACGTTCACTAGTTCACCTCACTTAAGTGAGCGCACACAATTCGAAAGCGAACTAATTTGTTTTTAAAGTAAATCATCGTGGATTCACAACGAGACACCGTTCGAGTTTCGAAGATGAGAACTATACTGGGTAGACTACAACGGTTTAATAAGATTTGAAGCTTAGCACTTACCTAGATTGGTAGCTAACGTCTTAGCTGCTGTGTTGTATACATGAGATAAAATGTTTTCTGTAAAGATGATTCTACATGAGCTCAGAGTTTTATCCTATCGGGGGTAAGCGATAACTCACGAACGCACCTGCTACAATCCTTAAAAACTCATTTGGCCTCGTCCACGTTCATACATGCATGCATGTTGCGAGTTTACGCACCTGACCTTCGCGAAGACCATCACCAGTAAGGTCTGATATCCACTAATCACTGTCTGTTAGGTGAAGTGGTCGCAACGCCGACAAGTGAATGGTTATGAGTTCATTTCATCTGATTTCATTCATTTGTTCATCATCATTATCTCCCACAGTTTGTCTTTACCCATTGCTAGGTCGCATATGCCTATATCTCCTTATACAGTGGACTTACTTCAGTGACAAAACTGATCTTGAGTTGACCTATCGTAGTACGGAGTTCAATTAGAATTAGAAGCCATCTACGGACCACCCTCACAAGCGTTGCTTAATCTAGAAAATGGACCAACGTGGCTTTTTTACTGAGCCACGAGCCTTTCGACTTTCGGTCGATATGTCACGTACTTTTCACAAAAAAACAATCACACACATCATGACATTTTTCGGTGGACGGAACCCTAAAACGCGGAGTGCCAATAAGGGGGTGTCCGCAGTAGATGAAACAGTGTTCGGTAACACAATTGCGCGCCGCTCTGAATTACAAGCGTAGGGTTAAGGACACGTAGACACGCTAGGGTTGGGTTGCGCTGTTACACGGGAAGCAGTTGGGGGGTTAATTTGTAAAGGGTGATGTTTTTTTTTAAAAAAATGTTGAGCCGTGTGTGTTGAAATGGGTAGATTTCATTTTTCATGTATGCGTAAACAATATTGAAAGGATTATACGAGTACGAGCGCTAGGTTTTACACGCAGCTTCGCCCGCGTAGCGTAATCAATCAGCCTGTAATGTTGCCACAGCTGGACCACAAGCTTTTTCTCTGTGACAGGCATCTGGCCCACCACGCGGGCGCAGACGGTTTGGTAGGTGTCCTAATTAAGTCTTCGGTTTTGATACTCGAACATGTTGGTTGCCTCACGAATGTGAAGTTCGGGGAATTATCACAAAGGAAGCCACTACCGCAACAAAAAATATTTTATCTCTGCGTTTCAAACATCTGAGTCAGTTCAGCCGTTTGTGCAAAAGGTAGCAGATAGAAATTGTTAATTTCGCATTCATATTTTTGTATGGCTAAAAAAGAAGGGAGTCATAAAATAACAGTAGTAGTAGTAGACAAGTATGGAAGAAAACATGGTGCGTCGACACGAAAAACAAACCGGTCAAGTGCGAGTCCGACTCGATTTCACATCACTTCTGTGCTTCTGTGTAGCGGTTCGTAGAAGATACCTGCTCTCCGAATCTTAACAGAATGGTGCCAACAGTCTCGGAGTAAAATGGCTGTGACATATGGACGGATAGCCAGACGGACAAGACGAATCCATTTTCTGTTTTTGCCATTTGGCAACGGAACCCTAACAAGGGCGGGTAAATGATGATGATGATGAAGTATAAATTCTGTAACACGCTTTTCAAAATTATCGTTTGAAAAAACAATGAAAATTATTTTATCTTTTAAGTCAAGACAAGATCTGCCTGTATGTGAGGTTTCACTCAAATGAATTTAGCCGTTAAAGCGCGATTGAGTCACAAAAAATCAGTTCGACGGTTTTTGAATTTCAGCCTCAACGGCTGAACGGGTTTGGATAAATTTTGCAAATTGTTAGACCACGCCCTCCAGCAGGAGATAGGGACATTGATACACGTTATCCTAATAGCGTTCCCGTGGGATATTTTTTTTTAAATAGGGGTCATTTCCCAAATTACACACAGCTGAAACCACGAGTTTAAGCTATTTAATAACATTAGTAGGAGCAGGTTTGGATCAACTATTATCCGTTCTTTTTACAGAAAAATTGAAAGGGAGTCTTTTGTCTTAGTATGGACATGTAATGAGGAGGGATGAAACGCATGTGACTAAAAGAGTGATGGATATGAATGTTGATGGATGGAGAGGGAGAGGAAGGTCAAAGAAAATATGGATGGATTGTGTGAGGAATGATATGAAAGAGAAAGGAGTAAATGATATCGTGACGTCAACAGGGGAGAATGGAAGAAGAAAACGTGTTGCGCCGACCCCAAGTAGAATGGGACAACGGCAAGAAAATGGTAATCCGTTCTTAAAAATCCCGTACCGTCTCAAACAACGTAGACGCGCCACACGCGCGCGCCGCCATCGATCCGTGCCCGAAGAAAACAAATTAACTAGCCCGCCGCCCGACCCCGCCTGAACAGATAATAACCGCGGTTATTGTGACCGGGCTACCGCTCACTGAACTTGAAACTAACTTAGCTCAACTTTGCGTACAGGTATCTTGGAGTTTTGTAGGCTAAATCTATGATGGCAAGATGTCTATAAATAAAGTTGTTTTTTGTATCTGTCAGTTTGATCGCGTTGTTTTTAGAAAATGCGATACGGCATCAGATGTGGGTGTAATAAACCACGTCTGATGCCGTTTCGAATTTTCTTCTATACTTATAGAATTTGTTCCGCAAAGTTTGGACATATAATAAGTTTACTATTAAAGGTGCATAATAAAAAAATCACGATGTTAAGAGATATACAGGGTGTAACAGAAAGGGTATAGTCATATGAAAGGATATGCTGCAGACCATCAAACTGAACAACTTTCTCCTTGGGTTCAATTTTCACGGCACGGTTGGCGCAGTGGCTGAGCGATTGACTGCTACGCTTCGTGTCGCGGGTTCGATTCCCGCACGGAACAAATATTTGTATGGCCTACAGGTAGTTGTTCCGGGTCTGGCTGTTTGTGTATGTGAGTTTAAATGTTTGTAAACGCACCCACGATACAGGAGTAATTCCTAGTGTAGGGCAACATTTTTAAAAAAAAGAAAGAAAAGAAGAAAGAAATTTCGTAAATGCGAAAAAATTATCAGCTGTCCCATACAAAATTTCAATATCTACTCGACCCAAATGTATGGGACAGCCGATATTTTTTTCGCATTCTGTTACACCCTTCTGTTTACCCTTGTAAAATACTGGTATTCAACTGCATCTGGTTGACTGGAAGGGGGATCCTTACAGCTAGGCAGATGATGATGATGATGAATAGTAAAAGTATGAAACTGAATCTAAAATGAATGCATGACGTAATCTCGGGACTAATAGGTACTAGCCCGGCCCCCGACCCTATCTGAACAGATAATAACCGCGGTTTTTGTAACCGGGCTAGCGCTTTCTGAACTAAAAATTTACTTAGCTAAACTTTGGGTACAGGTATCTTGGAGTTAGGCTAAGTCTATGATAGCATACTATCTAAAGTAGTCACATGTGATGTGGATTTAGCTTTTAGCCATCAGTTAGAGAATTTATTTAATAGTCTTTATGGGTAAATAACAAGCCAATATAGGTGCTTCGGAATGACAACGGCAAGCGACACCGTGGCCCAGATGGAGATGTCGGGATGAGCTGGACTCCTTCAATACTGGTCCTTAGAAGATTTAAATATATAGGAGTGGAAAGAGAGTAGGGATACCGTTAGGGTGCTGACACCAATGACTTTTAACAATAATACTGATAGAAAAGAGTCTCTTACCACCACAGGCATTTGGCCTTCCCAAAGGTATAGTGCATAGAGTTTTAGAGCCTTATAGGCTGAGGAAAACGTTAGCCATCAGCTTACCATAGACAAATAATCCATGAAAATTTCATCATCAACATTCACACAATTCTCCGGCCCTTATCCAATTTTATTAATTTTGTTTCTTAATCTGTGTTTTAATTGTAATTTTTTTCTGCTGTACATTGTAATATGGTTTTATTTATTGATGAACTTAGTTTAATAATTTTTTTAGGTATTAACAATGCATCATTGTTTTAATATATTATGATATAACAACAAATAGTACATGATTGTGGTGTTAGCCTGTCATTCATTGTTGCAGTTATAAATGTAGCTATAACCATTGTTTTGTAAATGTATTGTGCAAACAATTGTTGGTTAACCAAAATAAATTTATTTATTTATTCGGGGTCGGCGCAACGTGTCTTCTTCGTCATCTCAGCAGTCACTTCCTTTCTAGCCATATCATACTTCACACAGAATCCATGAAAACTACCAAATCAAAATATAAATGAGTAAACAACATACAGAGACACCAAAGTGATTCCAAAAAGTGTCTCGTTTCACCAATTTGCACGCAAAAAGAATCTCCCAAACCGTCTGATTCACTTAGAAAAATAACGTCTCAACCCCAGCAAAGCATAGACGACCTCTAATAAAATAAGAAGGCACAATCTTACACAATTCCGCCGAGCCGTGTCGCTGACCGCGCTAGCTTTATCGCGTGTGCCAATTTATGCCCTGAAACACTGCCAACCAGAATACTGACCGGTTAGCGTTGGTAACCACTGGGGTGTAACGTGGTTCGGGCAAAAAAAGAGATGCAATTCGGAATAGTGAGGGGTATTACACACACGTTCGTGTCGGCGGCATGTACGATTCGGCAGTATTTGTTGAGCAACAAACCAGACCTGAAAATATTCAAATTCTTTATTGCGAACTAAGTGTACAGTATTTTGACGATGGTAACAATAGGTAGGTTCTTGGAACTTAGTGGCCTGTTAAGGCGTTGTAATTTAAATGGTTTTAAAAATATACATACTTAATATTACATTACTAGCCGATCGATTCGAGCCACACCGAGCGGCTGTACAGAATCATGTAAGTGTAGAACTCCAGATTGACGACGATAATACACAATGCAAGTTTTCTTCTTGTAATGCAATTCTCTAAACATCACATCGAAATTCGAACGCTGTGAATCCACGATGATTTACTTTAAAAACACATGAGCTTTCCAATTGTGAGGTTTAACTGAACTGTTCTCGTAAAACTCGTAGAAGAGTTGAAGCTAAGATATTGTTGTTACACCGCGGTGTACAAGCAAGCTTTACATTAACATTAAGACGGTCCAAGTCACAAATTCGCTTTCAAGATATACAATAGCTAGACTACTCCACGTCTGCTGGACGTGCAGCCTAAAATACGATTAGGGTAAAGTATTTTAGCTGTAACGACAAAGATTTTAAAAAGCAACTCAGTAGAGCTTTAAAAAACCTACAACAGTCTATTTTTTTTTTTACTGACAACCCCGTAAGTCTGATTGAATTTCCCATTGGCAAAAAAGATGATGACGAACCTTCATCTCCTATCAAATCCCTCTAGAGATGGATTTTCCGAAATCTTTTCTTCTAGACCCACCAGCACAAGGCCTTGCGTTGCCTGATCGAGAACTTAAGATTCTTATTAATTAAATCGTCAGATTACTTACTACTATTGCCGTCAACTCGTATATTTTGTAAACAGAAACTTACCTGAAAAAGACAAAAAACACATATTAGTATTCTTACTTACTGGAATATACTATTGCATATACCCGCAACAAAAAGAGAAGTATGGGAGAAGAAGGCATGCTGCGTCGACCCCAAATAAATTGGGATAAGGGTAGAAGAATGATGATGGCTCAAAACAAAACGGCTTTTTTTACAATAACTCAATGTTGTAGAGAGTGCCTTGTTGCATTGAGTTTTGTCTTTGTACGACTTCTGAACATGTATTTAAAAAAAGTGCCAGGGCGAATGAGCTCTGCTCAGGTGAAAATAGAGAAAACTAATTGTCACAGATATGAGGCGTAGCTAGATCGGTTTTTATTTATTTATTTAAACTTTATGTACAATAGTGATACATAGGCGGACTTAATGCCACAAGGCATTCTCTACCAGTCAACCTTTGGGTTAAATAAGAAAACATTGTGATAGGGTACAAAATAAATATATAAAAATAACTTCTTGCTATCGAAAATTTATATAGGCACTTATAATGATACTAATACTTATATACAAATAAAATAAACTAATACATACTATGTTTTTCGCCCCGTAAATCCCCATATTGCAACTTTCGTCGAAATCGTTAGTGCCGTTTTCGAGAAAGTGATCACAAATATATATAACTAGCGGCCCGTCCCAGCTTCGCACGGGAGGACATTTATTTTTTAAATATAGTTTATGTTAATCAGGGATAATGTAGCATTCTAATGGTGAAAGAATTTTTGAAATCGGTCCAGTAGTTTTTGAGTTTATTAGTTACAAACACACAAATATTTCCTCTTTTTAATATTAGTGTAGATTATATGCAAATATGGCTACTTAATGGTATAGGATAGGATATAGATTACATCATCTGCCAAGCCTTTTTCCAACTATATTGGGGTCGGCTTCCAGTCTAACCGGATGCAGCTGAATACCAGTATTTTACATGGAGCGACTGCCTATCTATAGATTAAAACAACAGAACTGCATTAAAACAAAAACTACACAAAAAGACACAGTTTCGACATTTCCCCACAACACACAGCCTACAATCACTCTAGCCAATTCCTAACAATTTCCTTCTAACACAGCAACATATTGGCAGACTGAACTCCAGATTGCCTGGGTAGGCTGTGCCTCCCGGAAGTGCCGTGACGTCAGCGCGACGCCATTTCCGTCTGCCATTATCCAATAGCAGCGGGAAATTGTTCGATACAGGTGGTTTATTGTATTTTTGGATTTGAACAGGAATCGCTTGGATTGGGTAATGGTTTTAACTTTTAAAGAAAGAAAGAATGAAAGAAAAAGTATTAATAAAATGTTTGTAAAATGTTTGTGCTTTTAATGTTGTTAGGCTCTTTGGAGATCTCAGCTTTTCGGCGAAAAACAGTTTTCTTAGGTTTTAGTCGCCTCGTTATTCTAGAGGTCGCAAACGGAACTGCTGAGCATGAGGCCCTGGGTTCGATTTCCAGGTCGGGCAGTGTTTTTGGATTTTTCCATCAGGAATTTCACCGTAGCAGCCACGGAGTCTGAATTTGTGCCCGGTCGATGGCAATAAGTTCGCCCCCTATTAAATAGGACTTAAGCGTAACTGGCGAAATGTGGGTGTACTATTAAGTACACCTCTGCCCAACCGTGCGGGGGTTACATACGTGATGTTATGCTAGTATGTATTTTTTTTTGGAATTTCTGGACTACTAAATGGGTTAACGTGTTTATTTGTCACTCAAAAATACAAAAATTCAAGGCCAATTTAAGCTTGAATAGCTGCCAAACTCATAACCCTTCTAACGTAATCGTGTAAAAACACTAAAAGCCACTTTATTCGATTTTAACCCTCCGATGTTCACGTTCATATAAACATTGGAAACGGCGCTGCGTTCTGATTAGTTATAAATTAAAATATCTCACTCAACCCTCCGTCCGCTGAGTATTCCCGACACGGCCGGTCGATTCGACCTGGATTGCAAATGAACTCAACGGTAAATGGGAATAAATTTATTTGCAGGTTAATTAATAGCTAGTAGATGCTTTCTTGTTTTTGATTTTTTTTTCCTTACAAATATATTTTTTTGTTTCTCTAAAGAATTTGAAACTATTGTTTTATTTGTTTTTAAAGGATTGAATAAACAATAGTAATTGTTATGTAACCCTCGTTTTGAAAAGAAACAAATTTTTATACACCTTTACTTTTTAAGGAGTTGAAAGAAAAGAAGGAACGAATCGCATGTGACTAAAAGAGTGATGAATATAAATATTGATGGAGAAGGAGACGCAGAGGAAGACCAAGGAAACGATGGATGGATTGTGTGAAGAATAATATGAAAGAAAAAGGTGTAAATGATAGCGTGACGGTTGACAGAGGAGAATGGAAGAAAAAAAACGTGTTGCGTCAACCCCAAGTAACGTGGGACAAGAGCAGGAAGATTATGATGAATTGTTTCATTTTTGTTCTTGCGTGTATTTACCGAAATAACAACAATTGAGGTACAATTTGACGGCACGGTTGGCGCAGTGGCTGAGCGATTGACTGCTGCGCTTCGTGTCGCGGGTACGATTCCCGCACGGAACAAATATTTGTATGGCCTACAGGTAGTTGTTCCGGGTCTGGCTGTTTGTGTATGTGAATATAAATGTTTGTAAACGCACCCATGATACATGAGTAATTCCTAGTGTGGGGCAACGTTTTAAAAAAAAAAAATGCTATTATGCCACACTTCTACTGGTTTGGGTGACAGGCCTTTTCATAGGATCGATGTATTTCTACCTTTAAAATGTAGTGAAAAGGCATGCCAAAGGCGCGTTATCTCTTTTACCTCGGTTTAATAGAAAATATAGACAATGTTGTTTGAAATCTCAATCTTCCTATCCTTTCCAAAATTACATTGGGGTCAGCTTCCAGTCTAACCGGCGAAACCAGCATATTGGTGCGACTTTTGTTGGTCTAGTGGTCGCAAGCGCGACTGCTGAGCATGAGGTCCTGGGTTCGATTCCCGGGTCGGGCACGTTGTTATTGGGTTTTTCTATCAGGAATTTCTAAGTAGTAGCCACAGAGTCTAGATTTGTTCCCGGTTGATGGCAATAGGTTCGCCCCATTTTACATGGAACTTAAACATAACCGGCGAAATGTGGGTGTACTTTTAGATACACCTCTGCCTAACCCTTCGGGGATTTCAAGCGTGATGTTACGCGTTTTGTTGTAATGTAATTTAAAAAAACTTTAGTATCGAATCTCACACCCGAAACTAATGACGAGCCTACTACTCAACCCATTTTATGAGTACCTACCGTCCTTACACAATAATATTACCTCAATTTTTGCAACAGTGTATAAATTAAACTGATCTTTACACGCCCAGCAATAAGGTCGCTATTGGAACGTAGCAGTCAGAGGTAAACATAACTGTGAACAGACTGTAGTAGAATTTTTGTCTGTCCCCTCGCACTGAGGCGAGATAATTGAATGCCGATGGAGCTTACCAATCATGAAATATGTTTGTAATTCTATTACTTTACACGATTGGATCTCGTTTGTTTATCAAAAGTTTTTGAATGTTTTTTTTTTTTTAAATTTTGTGTTGAGAAATGACCGTTCTCGAAGTTGATTTGAACTGTAATTAAATCAAGATTTACGCTTTTATTAGATAGATGTTAGATTTGTTAGTAGCAGCATGGGGTCCCATCTCGAACACATTATAATTAGTCTTGAAAAAATATCATAGATGGCAGCATAGGAAACAGTTATGAAATTAACAACCACTAAAATGAGTTAAACGGCAGATTTTGGCTGAAGTAAGATTAGTAAAAATCAAAACTTCCTTGTTTAATGCTGATTTATCTATTTATACTCACAAATCACGTAATTTCGACAAAAAAAATAACTGAAGACTTTTCTAATTCATTCGAACCCATAGAATGATAAAGTTAGTTAAAGGAGCTATCTGTTATCCATTTTGTCTATAGCTCTTTGCAATAGATGGCGTTTTACTCAAAGCGTCACATACAATGTAACCACAATCGTTGCTAAATATGTTTAGTTAATTCATTTAAAGGAAATTCAGTATTTTTTTTAAATCTATTACTGTTCACAGAAATGTAAGAAATATTTCTAACATGTTTATGGTAAATAATTATATATTTTTTCATGTAACTAAAACCGGAACTAGCATTGCACGAAACGTTTTCAAAGTAGGTAGTTACTCTGTCTGTCAATGTCAATGTCAATTCTGTTTTGGTCATGTCTGACTCGCAGTCCCAGTACCCAGCTTTGAATGCGTTTTTGTTTTCTTCTAACCGACCTCGGTTCGAACTATGGATTTTAGAAAAGACACCTCCCTATGTCTTGACCTGGACCCTGGATACTGTACAACAACGAATCTTGCACATACGACGCCTTATGTTAGTAAAAACTTTGGATTTTGATTTTAGAAAGTACACTCAATATGGCTCCTATCAAGTGCTCATATTTAAGCGAACAGTCATCGAAAGATTTCTCAATGTGTCGGATTCCAACTGGACATGCAAGTCGTTTGGCAGTTTGGTTGAGCAATTGTGGTAACTGTATTTACGGCTAAAATATTATGTAGTCACTTTTGAGATACTAAAAATAAAAATCAAATTAATGACGAAATACATCAAATTTAACTGGTGTTAAACGTCTCCTGAACTCGCACATACACTGATTTTCAGTTTTAACTACTCATTACAGAAACTAATTAATTTAGGAGTACATAGTATGATCAAATAATTATAATGTAACATTGATAAGTATTGTGTGATAAAGACTCTATAAAATAAAATATGTACTTACTACTAACGTCTATAGCCAATGGTTACTCCAAATTGTTTTTATAAATGTTGAGAACTAACTGAAAACTAATAGCTCAACAATATACATCTAAAATGTGGCCATATATTAGTCAATAACATATTGTTTGTGATTTTAGGAAACATGACGGTAGCTCACCGTAATCATCAGGAACTGCGGTGATAAGTTCATTCAGACTAAAACTGGCAAAAGGAAAAAAATATCAAAAATGGCAGTGCCTCAAAACCACAACGATGTGCAATGCTCGGTCACGACACTGCATTCACCATGTCCATCAACATCACAAGGCATTTTTTTAAATAATCACAATTTTATTGTACCCTCATTTATGGGAATTCTGTGTGTAAGTTTTTAAGAATGACAAGAACTGTTCTTACAGGTCGTCAATAGTTTGTAACATAGAGCTTACGTTACCTTTATATCTGTTTTTTTAGCTCAAGAAACTTCACCTGTACTGAAAATTTTGACTCGCAACCAAAGTGTATAAGACACAACTGACTTGTAACAGTCCAAATGTTGAAGAACCAACTGCATCTAGTGCACTTTTATGTTTTGACACATAAAAGAAAAGGAAATCAACGAACACTCCAAAGTGCAAGAAATTAAAAATGACCCTTCAAATGTCTTCCAGGTTGATCAAAAAAGAAAAAATCAAATATAACAAACTGTAAAAAAACCTAACCTGTAGTAAAACTAATTACTACATAGTATAAAACAAAGTCACTTCCCGCTGTATGTCTGTCCCTGTGTATGCTTAGATCTTTAAAACTACGCAACGGATTTTGATATGGTTTTCATTAATAGATAGAGTGATTCAAGTGGAAGGTTTATATATACATATATACTGCACCCGTGCGAAGCCGGGGCGGGTCGCTAGTAACATAATAAATTTAGGAAAACATCACTTCAAAAGTAATGCTTCAAGAATTTTTAGTTATTTATTTATTTAAAATAGATACACCTACAGTACATAGATTTTACATTTAACAATAGAAATATACAGGTTAGGGTTCTTATGTAGGTACCAATTACAGGTGTACACAACATTCTCTTAAGTACAATATAGCTATTTTATTGTAAAGTTAAAGAAATAAAATGTAACATAAAATAGAAAACAAAACATCTTTGCCTTAAACTAAAGAAGAGATCAAAAAACTGACTTACACTAATAAACACAAAACAAAATAAAAAAAAATCCAAATAAAACTGATAGAAACTAATTATAGCCATTTAAATGTAGGTTCATATGAGAGCGCAACAGGCTTTTGAACTTCGGTAGGGAACCAAAGAACACATCCAAGTCAAGTAATTTACAGTTGAGTTTGTAGTATTGAATGCACATTCTTGATACTGGTGAGTTGGTTTGCGTTTGAAAAAGTCTAGAAATTGGCTGTCTAGGACGATTGTTTGGGACTGGCAACATTACACGTTCTAGCAACTGTTCTCATTCAATTTGACTATTGACAACCTTATGGAGAAAAACTAAGTCATGAGTTGAGTCGCTTCGAAACCGTCGCACTGTCGACGGTTTCGAAGCGACTCAAGTTTAAAGAAAGTCAAACGTTCTTCGTATGGACATCGGTGGGATATTCCTGTGGACATGTATGCAATTATGTCTCGTGAACGCTCGCTGGATGTTCTCGAGGCGCTGCGAATGTACAGCATACATAGGATTCCATGCTATACTGGCATACACTAGATGACAACGTACCAATGCCTTGAAAAGGATAATTTTAGTTTTTACTTCAAATGACTTCGCGTTTCTTTTGTTAAAACCTAACAGTTATGCAATTAAAACAAACTAAAAGACAAAAATTAAACTACAAAAGCAGTTAGGTATTTGATTGAAGTATTAAAATATTTTTATAAAATTATTCCGTTTGTTTTTTGTTATTTATGTAAGTTGGTACTTAGTACTTACTTCCATCTTTCATCCTCCTACTCCTAGTACCTACCTTTTCATATCATTTCCTTGCCGCAGTAACTACATTAAATTAAAAGCAATTGTATAGGACCTAGATTTGATTGATTTGAGTACCTATAATGAGCTGCAAGTGATGATCTGCAAACTTTATGGCGGGTCGGAGTATCTAACGTAAGTAAATTTTCTTACGTTTTTTGCAATTTGCAGGTCGGTGTCAGGTTGTATGTTGATTAAAATATGATTCGCGGCTGTAACATGTATGTAGTTACAGAATTGTAATAATTAAAATCATCAATACAACCCTCTAAGTTCATTTAATACCATTGAAAGACTTTTTCATGAAATAGTTATTCAATGGGATTGTATTGACGATTTTAATTATTATAATACTGTAAATACATACGCGTTACGGTCGCGCATCATATTTTGTTCAACATCCAGCCTGACACTGACCTGCACATTGCAAAATGGTAAAAAAAAAATTCGCGCGCTGTCCTGGCGTTTTCTCCAGCCAAACCACAGGGCGCGGTGCAGCTCCGGCGCGGCGCCCGAACGTTGCCGTTCCGGTTTTCTACATACAACAATGTGTTGTAACCACACGGCGCTGTGCGGTGCTCTCCGGCACCGCACCGCGCGCGTGCCTGAATCAAGACGAGGCGGGAATGGATAAACAGAGCGGCGCCGGCGTGGCACCGCACAGTTGTTTGCGATCCATAGTTTTTTCATCGCCGCTGCGATGTCGCACTTCCCGTGTGTTTGTCAGTGCGGCGAAATGGCTTGCGGTACGGCGCCGCACCGTGCCGTGTGGTTTGGCTCTAAGAAAGTTTACGACTTACGGCATTTCATACAAACTTTCAAGTCCTTTTTTTTTTAAATTTCTGAACCGATTTAAATGAAACTTCATACGCATAAGCAGGATACTTAAGTCGAAAAAGTTCTCAGAGAACATTTTCGAAATGTCATTTTAAAAAAAGAGATAATTGGAAATTTCTGTTTCTATGAATCTAAAATCGTCCTAATTTAGCTGTAATACTATTTTTCGAAAATGTTCTCTGATATTTTTTTAGAACTATGTATATTGCTTAAGTGTATAAAGTTTCATTAAAATCGGTTCAGTCATTTAAAAAAAAAAGAACTTGAAAGTTTATACGAAATGCCGTAAGTAGTAAACGCTCTAAAAGTATTGAAATATTCAACAAAAACAAATGAAGACGCATTCGCCGCAAAGAGATGTTTGTTAGCTCACTCACACAAATGAAACCGTTTCGCCAACTAGAGATATTTTTTGTTGTATTGTTATTATCTATTTGTCCTTGAACGCACGGTGCGATGTAGAGAATCTATGCGCCATCTAGTAGTATCGATGCCACTTAGTATCGATGCCACCTAGAAACTAGGCCTACTCCTAGATGGCGTTGTAAAACTACTGCCTCTGGTAATCAGTGAGACGTTGGTGCTACCATCTGTTGAAAAAATGGAGGACAAAAAATAGCCAGTCCGATTGCCAGTTTTAGGGAGGTATCATTTCTTTGTATGGGATTGGGTATCTGTACGTAGTATTATATTATCTGTGGTAGCAGGTTGATGGCAATAGGCTCGCCCCCTATAACATAGAACTTAAACATAACTGGCGAAATGTGGGTGTATAATTAGGTAAACCTCTGCCTAACCCTTCGGGGATTACAGGCGTGATGTTATATTAGATAGGTTTTGGAGTGAGAACACTTTCAAGATGAAACCTTGGATCTTCTCAAGCAAACCACACCCATCACGCCTGAATTCGTGAAGGGTAGGTTAAGCACAGGTGGTAGTACATCTAGGACACTCTTAAGTCACCACATAAATGTCCCATGTAGTAGTGGGCAAGCCTATTGCCGTCAGCCGGGTATAAATTCAGACACCAGGCTGATGGAAAGCTGCGATATCACTTTGCCTCATATGGGAATCAAAACCAAGGCCCCGTGCTCAGCAGTCACGCTTACAATAACTAAATTCCTAGAACTAAGAATTACATAAATCGAGTAAGTGGTTCTCGAGTTTTATGCGAACTAACACAATATTAAACATCTTTTTTACAAAATGGACTGCAAAATAAATCAATATGAATATTTTATGTTATCTAACAAAGAAAATAGTCGTTAACCATATTTCCAAGAAGACCAGTCGGTATCTTGGCAGCGTAAATAAACTTAAAATATGAAACGATACTAGTTATTTATCCCCGGTCTGTCTGCCAACAGTATTATACACGTTAGCGTTAGGTAATAAAACAAAATTTTATGGTTAGATTGCATCCAAAAAGAAGAATAGATTTCTAATATTGAGATTTTCTCCCCATATCGAAACAACAGTACTATTCTGTTTTTTTTTTTAAGTAAATCAACGAGATACCACTGGAGGAGCTCGTGGCTAAATAATAACAGCCGCTCGGGTCGATCTTCAGGTTAAGCCGTGCTTGCCTAGGTTGGTCTGTGGATGGGTGACCACCCATTACTTACCTAGTTTCCTCCGTGCCTCGGAAAGCACGTTAAGCTGTTGGTCCCGGGTGTCATTTGTAGATCTTTGACAGTCGTTAGGTAGTCAGTGGCCCGAAAAGTCTGACAACCAGTCTTTCCAAGGGGTATTGTATTATCCAGTATTAACAGGGTTGTGGAGGTCAGATAGGCAGTCGCTCCATGTAAAATACTGGTATTCAGCTGCATCCGGTTAGACTGGAAGCCGACCCCAACATAGTTGGGAAAAGGCTAGGCAGATGATGATGCGTTCATCATCATCGGTGGTGTCTCGTTAGACACCAGTGGCGAAGGTTCTATACAACTCGATTCCTACCGACTTCCCTTTGAAAAATGGCACAGCCAGTATTCTATAGACAAATAATATAATCACATTAAAGATATTTACTCCGGCTTACCTCTTACAAAAATTGTACCTTCGCTACTGCGAGACTCCGTGCCATTTTAATTTGGAAGTGATGTTAAGTGAATTTGACTACTGAGATGACGAGTTATAGAGAAGTATGGAAGAAGAAGACATGCTGCGCCGACCCCAAATGAATTGGGGTAAGGGCTGGGGAATGATGATGGTGTTTAGAGAATTTGATGACATCATCACGCCTGTAATTCCCTAAGGGTTAGGCAGAGGTGTATCTAATAGTATACTGTGCACTCACATATGTCGCCAGTTATGTTCAGGGCACAAATCCAGTCTGCTACTGAGGAATTCCTGTTGGAAAAACCTCAATAATACATCGCTCGACCTGGGAGACGAACTCAAGACCTCATGCTCAGCAGTCGCGCGTGCGACCACTAGACCCACGAGCATCACTTAGCTTTTCCTCTTGTATTTCTTCAACTTCTTCTTAGCGTGTCAAACTGTCAATTGCAAATCTCTAAATTGAATTGGTCCAGAATTCGACTACGACTTTAGTATCTTATTTTTGGCCCTCATCATCATCTGCCTAGCCTTTTCCCAACTATATTGGGGTCGGCATCCAGACGGAATACCAGTATTTTACATGGAACGACTGCCTAACTGACCTCCACAACCCTGTACTGGGTAATACATACCCCTTGGTAAGACTGGTTGTCAGACTTTCAGGCCACTGACTACCTGTAACGACTGTCAAAGATCTACAAATGACAGCCGGGACCAACGGCTTAACGTGCTTCTCGAGGCACGGAGGAAACTCGGTATGTAATGTGTGGTCACCCATCAACGGACTAACATAAGCAAGCGCGGCTTAACCTAAAGATCGACCCCGAGCGGCTGTTATTATTTACCCACAAGCTCCTTCTCTATTTTTGGCACAGTACTTTAAATATTACTGAATTCCCTCATTCCTGCATAACAGCGTTCACCAATAACTTGTACTCTCAATACAGCCCCGAGCGTACGTCTCGCTGACAGCTCAATTTGTTTGCTCCACAATAGCTGCACAATTTACTGGATCGGTGTACTGAGCTGGAAGTTTCACTAATTTTAATTACGCATGTATTTGTGCGACATGAGTAGTGAGGGTGACGGAGCAAGTTCTGTTTTAATAACAGAAGCCTGTTTTGATCACTTGACAGGCCAAAAGCAAGTAAATATACACGCTCACGCACACATCTACACTAAAACCATGCTGTGCGATGAGCGTACTACGTACGTAGCGATGAGCATGGTTTTACTTGCAGAAGCACGGTTTTTGTGACTTCATTTTTGATGTTCGTGGCGCGCCGTCTTTTTATTTTGTTGGTTTGAGGCCAAAAGTTTGTTTTTATAAAACAGAACCTGCATTATTCGTAACTTCAGATGTCAACGCCAAATAAGTTAGATAAAGTGACATTAGGTTGACATTCAGTCATCGACAAAAATGTCAGAAATATATTGGATTGACATAAGGTACCGAAATGCACTGTTTTAAACTTTCACGGTTTATAACTAACGTGATTATCAATTGTTCTGAGCTTCCGATATTTCGACGCTGTTGCAAGTGCCATCCATGGTATAATAATATACTTCGCCTGGTATTCTCTTCCCACGATGGCCCAAGACTACGTCACGAAAAGTATTACCATTGATTGTCCTTTTCAGTAAATTTAGGGACTCTCATTTAGTGAATGAAAATAAAATAAATTACTAACTAGCTTAACTATTTAGTAACTCGTGTGATTCATCTATTTAGTTTTAAATTAATTAAAATATTGAATTATTAGTCCATAATTGCTTTGTTAAGTTAAAAAAATGCATTTTGCTCGGGTAATTCAATCACACTTCGTGGCAATACATCGACAGCATGGCAACTGATGACGTATTCTTGGGCCAATCACGTGACCCATCTGTCACGGGAAGAGAATACCAGGCGAAGTATATTATTATTCCATGGTGCCATCATGCGGGTTGACTGGAAAATATCCCGTAAGTGACTGGTACAGAAAAGCTTATGACAACCCTTTTGAAAATCGCTGTAAAAATGCGAAATACTTTGAAAACCATTGTCATATGTTTTTATTTTTATGAAATTTACTTGGACTATAATATAATACTACGTAACTTGGACTCTCACTCAAGTGAACGCACACAATTCGAAAGCGAACTCATTTGTTTTTAAAGTAAATCATCGCGGATTTACAACGAGACACCGTTCGAATTTCGAACGTGATGTTTATAGAAGTTCTTTCAAAATTGTATAATGAATGTCACCTTAATCTTGTCTACATCGACATAATATTATTTTGATATTCGTGATACGAATTTCGTCGAAATTGAAGCTCGTAAAAAGTATCTACATAAAGTTCCACGTACTTATATGTTTGTCGTTCTACCGTTTTTTCAGTCTGAAACCAGGTTACTAAAGAAATAAGCACTCATTATCGAAGTTTTGAACAAGGTGCTTGTTCACAGTGTGATACTTTTTTTTGTTGTCTTTGAAAGTAACACTGCTAGTCTATACATATAATGAGAATGACAGACTTTATAAATATAAAAAATATTGTAAGAAAAAAAAATATTTTATGGTATTTCACGTTCGAAATTCGAACGGTGTCTCGTTGTGAATTCGCGATGATTTATTTTAAAAACAAATGAGTTCGCTTTCGAATTGTGTGCGCTCACTTGAGTGAGGTGGACTAGTGAACTTTACAGAATAAGACGGCTGAGCTAGACAAAATATCTAGCCGTAGGTATATCATGTAATGTGCATATCCTACTGATGCAATTTCGAAGTAATGCAATTTCTGAGAAAGAAGGTAACAAATAACAACAAATTTATTTAGTACACACGACGATGTATCAAGCTATAATTATCCAGTATAACATGGCCTCGCTATGTATAGATTTCCCGTACAGTAAGAGATACGCTTATACTGGTTATGCATAGCTTGAGAGGTCATCGTGTGTACAACATAAGCCATCAATAATAAGTTAATCCTTTCACTCGTCTCCTTGCAGAACCACAGACATTCTAACATTATCGTTTTCTATTCATCAGCTAAGAAGCCCAGTTCAAGGTTAGTCTCCACTAACGCGTTGAGCATAGTATCTATGACAGTTCGGTTCTAAAGTAACATCGCCCCCGCCCGCGGCCTGTAATGCCCTAAGAGTAAGGCAGAGGTGTACCTCATAGTACACCCACATTTCGCCAGTTATGTCTTAGTAATTGGGGGCGAGCCTATTGCCATCAACCGGCCACAAATCCAGACTCCGTGGCTAGTACTGAGAAATTTCTAATGGAAAAAACCAATAACACTTTAAGTACGGAGCTCTATAAAATCGCAAAACATCGAGAACGGTTCCCCAAAAAAAACACACCACAATTTTTTATTCAAAAATCGGTTAAATAAAACATGGCTCCCCTACATTTTATAATAATAAAACCCTAATGAAAGTCCGCTTCAGTGGTCACATATAATTCTGAACAATGCGCTGCACTTGGGGAGTAGGCAGAAATAATAAAAAATATGAGTGGATAGACAAGCGACGTGATTCGTGCATTGTTGTTCCAATTTATTTAATTTTTATTTCGCGTGTGGCATACATGACATGAATTTTTATAGGACTCTGTTGGTAGTACGGTTAAATCTATACAAATTTAATAAAATTGAATTGTCTGTTTGTAATTTCAAAATAACAGCTTTTTACTGAATGCAAAGTATATACGGTAATTATAACAAAAAAACTTTTTTTTTTGTCAGTCTGTCTGTTCCGGCTAATCTCCGAAACGGCTGGGTCGATTTTGACGAGACTTTATTGGCAGGTAGCTGATGTTATACAGAGTAACTTAGGCCATAATTTTAGAAAAAGAATTAGGGTTCCGTGCATAAAATTAAAACCCATTGAAATTGTTAATAAAATGCGATTGAAATAGGGAAGTATTATAATAATTTCACGTAGACGAAAGTCGCGGGCAACAGCTTGTCTTAACATAGTTTTTCAGTGAAATTTCCAAATGGGTAGCTGGGACCTGTCTTCAGAACCGTGTCGTTCTGAAGACAGGCCCGTCATGCGAGCGATAGACGAAGACATACAGACCGACAGACAAGCGCACGCTGTTAGTCTTAGGGTCCCGTCAAGATGGCACCCTTCAGGTACGAAACACTAAAAAAAACTATGAAATACGTCAGCATACAAAACATCACGCCTGTAATCCCAGAAGGGTTAGGCAAAGGCGTACCTAATAGTACACCCACATTTCGCAAGTTCTGTTTTAAGTCCCATGTCATAGGGGGCAAGCCTATTGCCATCAACCGGGCATAAATCCAGACACCGTGGCTGCTACTGAGAAATTCCTGATGGAAATACCAAATACCATTTTGCCCGACCTGGGAATCAAACTTAGGACCTCATGCTCAGCAGTAGCGCTTGCGACCACAAAATCAACGAGGCAGTAAGCTGAGAAGTTAATTTTTTCATATTATAAAGTGCAGCTGTAAAGCTACGTTTCTACTGCAAAGCACTTACAAGTCTGTTACGTCGCTGATCTAGGAATTTGTCTCTGTCACTCAGTCTGGATAGCTAGACTGGAAAATGTTCCTCTCAGATTCGAATGTCTGATGTGACTTAATGATAGATCATGCAGTGTAATAAATATGTGTATATTTAAATATTTATGCATCTAATAATTTAATACTATAAATAAAATTGAAGTGTCTGTTTGTAAGTTCAAAATAAAAGCTTTTTTCTGAATATATTTGAAAGTATAAACAGTAAAGTATATACGGTAATTATAACAAAAAAAAACTATATTTTTAATTGTTGTCTATTTGTCTGTCGGTCGGTCGGTCTGTCTGTCTGTTTGTTCCGTCTAATCTCCGAAACGGCGGGAAGGATTTTGACGAGACTTTTACTGGCAGAGAGCTGGAGGGTTACTAAGACGTCTTAAGCAGGAGTAATTCCAGTGTGGGAAAGAGACAGAGCTGTACAGATTGTCTAGCGCCATCTCTTTCTCACAATGGAATTTCTCCTGCTTAAAGACGTCATGGTGGGCTACCAGATGTTATAAGGAGTAACTTGCTACTTTAGGCTACTTCTCTTTGAGAAAAAAAATGAGGGTTCCGTGCAAAAAGATTAAAACCCCTGAAAGTGTTATTTATTTATTTGCGTTCTACAAGGTAAAAACATGGTGTTATACAAAAGGCTTAGAGCTAAGAGCCGTTGTAGACCCCGTCGGGGCACAGCAAAATTTTGTGTAATTTGTACAATCTTAAAATTAAAATTAAAATATACTTGAAAACCAAACAATCACATTCGCAATAAAAAAAAAATACATATAATAATAATAATCAATCAAAATAGTCAATATACTTAAAAGTTAAAATGTCAGTCGTACAAAGCTAAAAATTAAAACAAAATTATACATGAAAACTTAATAATTACATATAATCCACAAAACACAACAATAACATAAAATTAACAAGCAAATAAAATATATAATTCTTATTATTTGGTTTGGTTTGGTTTTAGTGTTAACAAAATTCGATTCAAATAAGGAATTAATATTTTTATAATAATTTCACGAGGACGATGGTAGCGGGCAACAGCTAGCAGCAATTATTTATACATAAAGTATAATGCTGGCACTTCACTTGGCGTATTTGTCAAAATTTTCGCAATATTGGATCAAAACAAAATGTTTTTTCTGCCTATTGCGATATAGTTCACACACAGCACAGCACAGCAGCAGCCTATAATGTTCCCACTGCTGGGACGCAGACCTCCTCTTTATAAGAGGGAAATGGGCTATAATCCACCACGCGGGCCCAGTGCGGGTTGGTAGATGTCACATGTCTTCGAATTTTAGGTTCTAGGACATGCCGGTTTCCTCACGATGTTTTCCTTCACCGTTTTGAGAGCAGTGGTGATGAAATAAATTACACAAAGTAATGCGCCTGCCTGAGTTCGAACCCACGACTTACTGCTTGTAAGTTAGGAATGCCACCACTAGGCCACCGCTGCTCAAGTGCGATATAGTTCACTTTGTGTTAATGATAGAAGGCGAATATTTGCCCAGATCGGCCAAGTGTAGTACCACCATAAGGTGGAACATTATAAATGCAAGACCTCTTGTGTGTCTCGGACCAGGGAACTGAACAAACATTGATTTCTTAGAGAAAGCATTGAATCTGGATTTGTGCCCAGTTGATGGCAATAGAGAATTGAGAGCAGCGGTGGCCCAGTGGTGGAGACCCCGACTTACGAGCAGTAATTCGTGGGTTCGAACCCAGACAGGCGCATTACTTTGTGTAAGTTATTTTATCACCACTGCTCTCAAAACAGTGAAGGAAAACATCGTGAGGAAACCGGCATGTCCTAGAACCAAACATTCGAACACATGTGACCAACCCGCACTGGGCCCGCGTGGTGGATTATAGCCATTCCCTCTCATAGAGAGGAGGCCTGCGTCCCAGCAGTGGGAACATTAATAGGCTGATTATGCTATGTTATGCTATGATGGCAATAGGCGCACCCCTTCTTACATGGGACTTAACCATAACTAGGGGAAATGTGGATGGAGGTCCTACAGGCACATCTTTAGTTATTCCATATCGGGAATGACATGCGTGATGACATGTATTCATGTACAGGGTGGTGTAGTATTACTAACCCACGTCCTTAATATAATGAAGATTTAAATAATAATTATTTTCAGAAATCGAGCCACGTAGACACGACGACACATCAAGCTTTACACATCGAGTATAACCTGACCTCGCTTTGTACGAGCTTCCCGAACAATGAGAGATCAGCTTAATTTGTCGTCGTGCATACCAACCAAGTCACGTCTTTCGTATCAAAATAATTTCACTAATAATTTAGTCTTAGCGAGTCTAGATTTTAAATTAATACAAACTTTTAGGATTACAAATTAAGGATTAAAACAGACGCGACTCAAAGAAATCGATCCTTTTAAAGGTCAACGCACACTTATAATCACTGCGGAGACCAGCATCGCCTCAACTCGCGCCGTTCAGGAATTCTTTCTATTAAACTTCATAGAATCAATGAGAAGCTCGTGGCTAAATAATAACAGCCGCTCGGTGTCGATCTTTAGAGTTAAGCCGCGCTTGCCTAGGTTGGTCCGTGGATGGATTTTGATTTTGATTTTGATCGGTGACCACCCATTACATACCGAGTTTCCTCCGTGTCTCAGAAAGCACGTAAAGTCGTTGGTTCCAGCTGTCATTTGTAGATCTTTGACAATCGTTACAGGTAGTCAGTGGCCCGAAAGTCTGATAAACAGTCTCACCAAGGGTACCAGTATTACCCAGTACCGACTGGGTTGTGGAGGTCAGATAGGCAGTCGCTCCATGTAAAATACTGGCTTTCAGCTGCATCCAATTAGACTGGAAGCCGACCCCAACATAGTTGGGAAAAGGCTAGGCAGATGATGAATTATACTTCTTTAACTTTTATAATATTAGTACGATTAAGTTTTCAACAATTAATACACTATTACTTACAGTAATTTTAAATTGCAAACCTAAGTTGGTCGTTGTTTTACGGCGATCCGACGGGGTGCGTTGATGCCGGCTCCGCGCAGTGCTTATATGTGTGCTTTGACCTTTAATTTAGAATTATTTCAAAGGTATCTCTTGCTTAATGTTATAATGTATTTTCTGAGCGACGTTTTAATTAAGAGCACTATTCGTGTTGATATTAGATTTCAGCCGCACTTAGAATTGGGAATAATCATTTTATCTTCTAATTTGTAAATGAGCAGTTTTTATACGATTATTGAATTAAAAACCAAGTTATGTTGATTGTTCTATCATCATTACGACCAGTTAACCATATTAGCCCTGCTGGAAATCATGGGGAGAGGCCTATGCCCAGCAGTGGGATCATAAGATATAAGATAATCAGTCCCACACTCCCCATCGCGACAGTGGAGTTGCGCGAGTCCGAATCGCACTTAGCCGGTGTTTTGTCGCAACTAAGAGAGGATCTCACCAATGAAACTGAAACCAAACGGCGTTCAAGAGGAATTATGACACTGACAGCTTCTTGAACGCGGTTAGATGTGCTGATCGCGTTCAATTTCAATGGCGTATTTTGCCCTAAACTTACTTATTTCTCAGTTTTTTTCGTGTTCAACCCCATGTCTTACCCACCCTATACACCGAGCCATACGTTGAGTACCACTAAATAATTCATTCGTCTGTAACTCACCAGTCTAGACACAAGACGTTTTTATAGTAATTGCCGACGACTGGTTCAAACTAAAGGCTCGTTTTAGCCTATCGCCAATCACAAGGGACTTCGATAAAAGGGGCCAGTACCGGCCAGCATGGCCAATGCTGTATGTGTAAAGTTCACTAGTCCACCTCACTCAAGTGAGCGCACACAATTGGAAAGCGAACTCATTTGTTTTTAAAATAAATCATCGCGGATTCACAACGAGACACCGTTCGAGTTTCGAACGTGATGTTTTAGAGAATTTCAGAATAGGGGCTCATAACCAATGGGGAAGACCGTTAGAAGCTCATTGTAGATGGCGCGACCATAGCTACGTCCTAATCTGACCAATGAAGTCAAGCTATTCTGAAATATAAAATGTTATTACCAGATTTACAATCAAAGACGATGCTTGGAAACAGCTAAGCTAGCGCCATCAGTTTCACAGTTGCCATCTCCATTGACGGGTAGTTGACGAGAGAGCTAGTAAGGGTCAGCGCAGACAGAGAGGAATAATCCCCGCGCGGTCTCGGGCATTTTCTTTACGGATCGCGCATATCTTCGAAGACGCGCGAGTATTTTTTGTCAGGTTCAAGCATGTAAGCACTTTGTGCGTTAATAGAATCCTCTCCGCTGCGCTCCGTTCTGTCAGCGCTGAGCCTAAGGCTAACCTTAGGCTCAGCACGCGCACCGTAACTAATTACGGTGCGCGTGATATAAAATCATTTAACACTTCACTTTTCCAATAATATTTTTAGGGTTCCGAACTTCAAAAGGAAAAAGGAACCCATATAGGATCACTTTGTTGTCCGTCTGTCTGCCTGACAAGACCCTTTTACTCAGGAACGCGTAGAGGTATCAAGTTGAAATTTATATCAAATACTCGGCAAAATTGTACGCCAACGCGATTAAAAGATATGACCGTTTCTGACGCATATTTTGGGATTTCACAAAGGGAATCAAAACCTATTGGGATCCGTTGACTCAAAATCTTGAAATTTGGCAAGAAGCAATGTCTTTGGTCAACGGGCCCAGTTGACCAATACAAACATGTATTAGGTCGAGTGCACCCGCGGGTCCCGCCTGTGTGGGATCAGTTGTCTAAAGAGCCGTAACACATGAAAAGAGAAAAAAAACTGAACACCATAAAAATGAAAAAAAAAAAAATACATTAAACTACATTAAAATTTAGTTTAAGCATGTTATATGTCATAAAAAACAGTTTCTTCAATGTAAAATAAACAAAACAAAAGTTTTCCTAAAGGCCGGCCATCAAAAAACACATCACGTAGAAAACTGGAGTTTTCGACTCCTCAGGGAAAACGCATGTTATCCAACGATTTTTTACGCAAACATGTAGGGACATCGTACTCTCATAACCCTATGACTGCTCCGCGTGTCCCCACAGTAATTCATGCATGTTTAACCCGCCACTCGCCGCTAGTCTAGACTCGAAGACGTTTTATAGTTATTTGGGACACCAATTGCGAATGTGTCGCAAATATACATATAAGTTATGTTTAAAAGCATGGGGTGAGGCTCAAATGGTTTTGGGGGCATCTTGGAGTTTATTTATATTGATGGGTTTTCGTGTGGGTATCAATTTTTAAAGTAGTACTTAGTCAGGTTGTTTTTATTTATATTATTGTTTCTAAGGCGCGTTTGCCTCACAAATTACGAAATGTGTTTAATGTTTAAACGTACTTAAAACATCACATCACAATAAGACTGCCTCGATGGTCTAATGATCGCAATCGCGACTGATGAGCATGAGGTCCTGAGTTGGATTTCCAGGTCGGGCAAAGGCAAAGTGTTATTGGGTTTTTCCATCATGAATTTCTCAGTAGCAGCCACGGAGTTTGAATTCGTGACCGGTTGATGGCAATAGGCTTACATGGGACTTAAACATAACTGGCGAAATATGAGTGTAGTAATAAAGGGTGTAAATAGACCCTTAACATACACGACAGGCACTTGCTCTCCCCGTCACTGCGATCATTTCTAGACCATACCTGGGAACCTTCTAGTTACGGAGATATTTGGGGTCAAAGTTCCAACTTTTTCACATGTTTTTTTTAAATACATGTTTTAATGTAAGAATTTTACTTTACACACCCCCGTACTACTCAATCCATCCATCAGCACAATGCTCTGAGTGCTTTCCATTGAGTCCTACCGTAAAACGTGATTTTTCACCCCAAAAACAAGGTCGATTCCCAGCAATAATTTTTGCGGAAAGTTACTTAGTTTGATGTACAGAATGCTTGGTTGTCGGATATGTGAAGGGTCTGTTTACACCCGGTAGGTACAGCTCTGCCTAACCCTTTGGGATTAGCGTGATGTTATATAAGACAATCCTTTTAATACAAATCCCATCCACTAATCACAACAATTCATCTAACTCAAACCATCTATCTAGGGCTATCTATAAAACGTCCAATAACCAATATCCAGTGCTAGCCCAGGGCACAGATGCACCCTGGAAAATATTAATCTCTTAGCAACGTAATATTTCACGGATTATTGATAGTGACACCTACCAATACTGGTTATGTTTTAATTTACTTTGGATGGAGTATTGAGAGAGGTCTTTTCTGAGGATTATGGCTTGGATGAGCAGGTTCGCTTGGTCTTGACTGTGAAGAGAAATGTAAGTTCTAGAAATAGTGTGCCATCCCATCTTCCTAGGACGGTGGGCTGCGCTGGGGCGGCTGCTACAGGTGCTGAAAACCTCAAACGGCGCAAATACTATAACTCAATTGGTAGTTTTGTGTTTGAGTCGTTTGGGTTGAAACACTTGGGCCATGACCCCATATATGGGATCCGAGTGCCCATATATTATTTCGGGATATCGCCAACCAGATGGTCGACTCTTCACGTGACTAGAGGGCTGGACTTTATGCGGCCAAAGCATCAGCATTGCCATCCAACGTGGCAATGCTGCCAGCCTTCTGAGCACTTTTCCTATTGACAGTGATGTGGACGTTTGACGCCCTATAATTATTTTCCCATTTTGATAATTGTACATATTTTTATTACGATTTTAGATCTATTTGTAGTTTGCAAATAGATAGTTAAAATTGACATCACACGGCGTTGTCTTCATTGGCGGCCACGTCGGTCTAGTGGATGCAAGCTTTACTGCTGAGCATGAGGTCCTGGGTATGATACCCAGGTCGCGCAAAGTAGTATACGTCGTTGGTCTAGTGGTCGCAATCGCGACTGCTGAGCATGAGGTCCTGAATTCGATTTCCAGATCGGGCAAAGGCAAACTGTTATTGGGTTTTTCCACCAATAATTTCTCAGCAGCAGCCAAAGTTTAAATATGAGCAAAAATTTGAGAGTGAAGTGAAATTAAAACCAATTTTTTTAAATCTTGCATCTATTTTGAATTAGGAGAACTTGGAACAAAGATTCCGGGAAAGGCCCTCACCAACATCTTAGAAACCTATAGTCACGGCAGCTAATTCGTCTACCAAAATCATTTACGACTAGTGAAGTGAAATATTTATCGATATAATCCCGGGATTATATGCGGTCGCACGCACTGCCCCGGGATTAGCCCGGGTCGCGGCGGTTACGGGATTCAGCTTTCGAGACAAATTAGTGTTTGTCAAGGGACAGTCGGATTCATGTTTAATTTGCGAATTAGTTTGTCATTTGTTTATTTCCGTGGTTTTGCCCGGAATTATGTTGGCTTTGGGATTGTCACGCGATATCTAATAGATCTGAGTGATTTGCGAAAGCTTTACTATTTTTGGATGGTCCGTGGGAAGTGAAATGTTGTTATTATGATCTCGAATTACTAAGAAATCGCTGTAACAATTTGCAACCTTATAAACCTTAACACTGGATTTTACCCACGGCTGAACACGCGTGGGTGTCGGAAATTATATCACGAAACGTTATACCGGGATCAACAGACTGACAGACAGGTACTTTCGCATTTGTAATATTAGTACGGACGATGACAAAGGCTAAGTGTTAACATCGCGATAGAATCCGATTTTATATTCTCAGTATTTTGGAATATTATATGATCAAAAGATAACGCGCATAAAAGATTTCCAAGTCCCATTGTGTCATTTTTTCCGATAAGTATAAGAGTTCAACTGTCTTCTAAGCTTCCTTCCAAATAATAAGATTTTCCTCACTTTACTTCCTTATTACCGAAATATCTTTTCCCCGTACAAATTCCCAAATGTTTTGGTCACAATTTTATTTATTTAAGCAACGCTTTGTTGTTGATCACAAACGCAGTTGGCGAGCGCCATTGTGGTAGATTGTATCGACGCGGTCCCGCGTTTAAGCCTTTAATCCCGGGGTGCGGGATTCACATCGACCGCACTACAAGACAGGCGGTTTTTGTTGGGATGTTAAGGACATTTAAGTGGAGTTGTACATATATACATGCTCGATTTGTTATGGTAAAGAAATTTTTTGAGCGAAATTTAGTTAAAGGCCTTTTTTAACAATTTTCTGTATGTTGTAAAAACGATCCTATTGGACTAAGATTCCATGAACGTTATAGTATGACGTCACTTAGCAGCTATTTAGCACAATTTTACCTGATACCTTCCAAAGCCACCACGACAGACTTAAGTAAGGTAAGGTACTTCCACAGAAAAAGTTTCAGCTTTTATAAAAGGATAAACGTCTGGCGCTCACGCGATTTCTCTCTATACGCATCATCATCATTATTTCAGCCGAAAGTCGTCCACTGCTGGACATAGGCCTCCCTCAAAGGGTATGGTATGGGTATTCTATACGCTATACTAGATAAATAAAAAATTGCAACACAATTTTAATGCAGTTATCTACCGAACAAGTTAATAAGAACAAATCTATAGATCAGAATATTACTAATGGAGATACTCACATGTTCTGCAGAGAGGTCAGGACTACTCTCAACCTGCGTGTGTTTGACTCTTAACGAAGCAAAGGGAGGGAGCACGTGAGGACCGGAGGCATCCGTTAAAAAAAAAATAGTTTATTTCAAGTAACAAGACTCATACAGGGTGTAAACAGACCCTTCACATAGCCGTCAACCAAGCATTCTGTACATCAAACTAAGTAACTTTACGCAAAAATTATTGCTGGGAAACGACTTTTTTTTTGCGGTGAAAAATCACGTTTTACGGTAGGACTCAATGGAAAGCACTCAAAGCAATTGTGTTGATGGATGGGTTGAATAGTACGGGAGTCTTAGAGGTGTTTAAAGTTTAAAAATGTTACATTAAATACATGTATTAAAAAAATACTTATGAAAAATTGGGAATTTTAACCCCCAATATCTCCGTAACTAGAGGGTTCCCAGGGATGGTCTAGAACAAAAAAATTATCGCAATGACGGGGAGAACAAGTGCCTTTCGGCTTCGTTAAGGGTCTATTTACACCCTTTATACAAACAGATACATAAAAGGATACAGACAGGATAACAAGCACAGACAAAAACGAACACTCACTAGGTAACAATATGTCTGCTACAGCATTGCCGGATATAAGGGCAATCCAATCTGTTAGCGATCATCGTCAGAACATTTTGGGCCCTAAAGGAATATCAGCGCTGTGACATTTTTAAATGTTACAGAACCATGCTGAGATACCTTTTGGCCTCGTACAGGACCAATTTTGTTTAATGTATGTCTTTATTACAGCTAGCCCACATTGTCCCACTGCTGAGCAAAAGCATACCTCCACTTCTTCCAAAGGTCGCGCTCCTGTGCTACTTCTTTCCAATTCTCAAGGAAGACATCCAGTTTGTCCCGCCATCTCTTTCTCCATTTTAGTTGGGCAGCCTTTTGAGCCACGTCAGCGATTTGCGTTTTGGAGTATGTCTTGTATAAGTTTTATTTTTTATTTTTATTTTGTTGTAATAAATACTTTTTCTTTCTTTCTGTTGTTTCTGTATATGATGGGAAAAGGGCATAGGTTTTTCTATGTACCTAAAGAGTATTCAATATACACACATACATAAACTCACGCCTTACACATTGAAATCTACAAAATCCTATTCTTCACATTAAAAAAAGCCCTTTCAAGAAGGTTCGTAATCCAGTAGTTGCCCAGCAACGTATCCCAAATTAATTTAAAACCAAACAAACGGAATACTAAGAGTCCTCATACAAATATGAACCGAAGAGAGAATTTGTATATATTTTGCTGAGTCCCGAGTACCATCGCCCTTTACGGCCGGCCAGATACTAACATTTTTGCATACAAATGTTTTTTCAAGCGATATGAGGGTAGGAAATTGTGGTGCATTTAGTGGAATGACTACAGTCAGGGGTTTTAAATAGTGTCTACCTTAGTTGTGCTGAGTCAGTTTTGTTGGATACTAGCTTTAGCCCGCGGCTTTGCTCGCGTTAGATTCCGAAATTATCCTACTGGAACACTGAAATAGATTTTGAAATTCGGGGATAATGTAGCTTCCCATTATTGATATAATTTTCGGAATCGGATCAGTAGTTCCAGAGATTCCTCGCTACTTTTAAACTTACAAACATTACCTCTTTATATAATACTAGCTGTTTCCCGCGACCGTCGTTCGCGTGAAATTATTATAAAAAAATATTACTTCCCAATTTGAATCGACGGATTTTGTTACCTATTTCAAAGAATTTATTTATTTTGCACAGAACCCTAATTCTTATTCCAAAATAAACGTTACCCCTTACAACATCAGCTATCTGCCAGTAAAAGTCCCGTCAAAATCGGTCCAGCCGTTTCGGAGATTAGCCGGAACAAACAGACAGACAAAAATAAAAAAAAAGAGTTTTGGTTATAAGTGCCGTTAGCCGTATATATTTTCATATGTATTCAGTAAAAAGATGTTATTTTGATATTACAACAAACAGACACTTCAATTTATTTTTTTGTATAGATAGATAGAGGGAGAGTAAGGATCACGTGCCTAGCCTTTTCCCAGCTATGTCGGGGTCAGCTTCCAGTCTAACCGGATGAACTTGAATAGCAGAACTTTACACGAGCGACTGCCTATTTGACCTTCACATCCCGGTTAGTGAGTAACACGATTCCTCTTGGCGGAACTCGTTGCCAGGGTTTCGGGGACGGATGGTATCTTATCTGCGGACCAACCTGGTCAGGTTGAAGATGGACGTGCGGCTGTTATTATGTAGCCACGAGCCCTTTGGAAATACCGAGTGCTTCACAAATCCTGAGAAAAAACAAGCTTGAAATTGAGATCTGCGTCTTAACTTTGAAGCCAATTAAAACAGATCACACACACTTGTCCATTGCATTGCATCGAATAGCTCCGGAAATAATAACATTGTCGTTGTTACGAAGTATTTAAGAGCACATTTATTTATTTGTTTTCTACAAGGTAAAAACATGGTGTTATAAAAAAGGCTAAGAGCCGTTGTAGACCCCGTTGGGGCACAGCAAAATTTAGTATAATTCGTACAATCTTAAAATTAAAATATACTTGAAAACCAAACAATTACATTCGCAACAAAAAAACATTTAGGCGACACACTGATTTTACAATTTACCGAAAATGTATTCTATTATTACAAAAGTATAGATATTTGTGAGATGAAAATAAGAATGATGGTATGGATCTATAACAATTTTTTTTTTTTTTGTTAATTAGAGGTCCCAAATCAGGTATCCGTGAGTTTTGCTTAAACATGCATCGGGAGAAAGATTATTAGTTTATTACTAAATAAATCAGTAAGTTATCTAAAATGCGCTTTAAAATTGTTGTAGTAGAGAAAACGAACCATTTTTAACAACTCATCATCTGCCGAGCCTTTTCCCAACTAAGTTGGGGCCGGCTTCCAGTCTAACCGGATGCAGCTGAATACCAGTATTTTACATGGAGCGACTGCCTATCTGACCTCCACAACCCTGTACTGGGTAATACGATACCCCTTGGTAAGACTGGTTGTCAGACTTTATGGGCCACAGACCACCTGTAACGACTGTCTAAGATCTACAAATGACAGCCGGGACCAACGGCTTAACGTGCTTTCCGAGGCACGGAGGAAACTCGGTATGTAATGGACCCATCCACATACCAAACTAGGCTAGCACGACTTAACCTAAAGATCGATCCGAGCGGCTGTTATTATTTAGCCACGAGCTCCTCCTACTATTTTTAACAAGTAAGTTTTTGTTATTTCAAGCAATAAACGAATCACATACAATTTCAAAGAGGTAACCTTGCGACGTAGCGTTTTTTTTTGTACACTTTTATATCGGTTAGTAGAAAAAGTTACCTAGTTGAATTTTAACATAGGTAAGTCCTAACTTAAGACAATAGTTCTGTGTCGGATGTGAACCCAGTGAGTTATGTGCCTCGGGACTATGCAGACGTGTACACATGGTTTCTTTAAATAACGTTACATTTGCAACGGTCTGGCTCCAGTCTGACTGAACGAGGGGAAAAAAGTACCCCGCTGAGAGGAACCCAGTGGAAAATAGAAAAAAAATGGAGAACAAAAACGTGTTGGTTTAAAAGATTTTGTGTGATAAAATATCAGTTTAAAAAAATTCACAATGATCACATATTTTAGCAAGCATTTTGACAGCTTAGCTAGCTTAAGTACAGCGAGACTGTCTGAGACATTTCGAGCTTTTAATTTCAGTATAGGTACGTTATCTTTTCATTACAACTTTTTAAGGAAAGCCAATGCAATGTCAGCTTATACCAACTTAAAATTATAGCGTGATATGTACTTCTTACTACTCATAAAAGCGAAATTTTGTGAGGATGGATGTATGGATGATTGTTACTCTTTCACGCAAAAACTTCTGTACAGATTGGGATGAAATTTGGCACACAGATAGTTTATAATTTATTAACATATAGGATACTTATTATCCCGGTAGTACGATCCCGTGGAACAATTACCGAACTCCATGCGAGCGTGCTTTGGTTAATTGAAAAAATTGTTTGTAAGATTGTAAGACTTGCAAGCACAAGGTTCTGAAAAAAATTGTCAAAATGAAAGCTACAGCAAAACCTAGACATTTACAATTTTAAACGAGTATCTGTACACAGTATCTTCCTAGCAATATCCGCTTGCCAATTTCCAAATGGTGTCTCATAAAAAAGGCTTCAGGCATAAATTATAATTTACTATTGGACGTGTTCGCGTTCGCCCAGTTTACGAGTTTCCCCGCGACATGACGTAACGCGAAGTGCATTTTATAACCGTTTGATATATTAGCATTTGAGAGTATTTTATTTATGGGTCAGGTTGGGCCTCCAATATCGTATTTTAGGGTTGACCCGTGCCCTGTTTGGCAATGACCCGTCGCGTAATAACAAACTCGACCATTCGTAAAAATATGAGGTATTCAATTCTGCGCACCAATTTGAAGTGCACCCGTGATGTGCGCAGGGTTGCAGATGTAGTTAGAGGCATTGACTATTGAGAAACATAGATAGTCGCTTCCCGCTGTCTGTCTGTCCCTATGTATGCTTAGATCTTTAAAACTACGCAATGGATTTTGATGTGGTTTTTTTTAATAGATAGAGGGATTCAAGAGGAAGGTTTATATGTATATATTGCACCTGTGTGAAGCCGGGGCGGGTCACTAGTTGCTAATATTACAAAGAGGTAATAGTTTGTAAGTTTGTATGAAGGGGGTAATCTCCGAAATTACTTATGATCCAATTCTTCTTCTTCTTCTAAAATTCTTTCACTGGCAGAAAGCTACATTATCCGTGGGTGGTATAGGCTATAAATAATACAGGGTGTAAACAGACCCTTCACATAACCGTCAACTAAGCATTTTGTACATCAAACTAAGTAACTTTACGCAAAAATTATTGCTGGGAATCGACTTTTTTTTTTGGGGTGAAAAATCATGTTTTACGGTAGGATTCGATGGAAAGCACTCAAAGCATTGTGTTGATGGATGGATTGAATAGTACGGGGGTCGTGAAGGTGTGTAAAGTAAAAATCTTACATTAAAAACAAGTATTTAAAAAAAAACTTGTGAAAAAGTTGGAACTTTGACCCCCAATATCTCCGTAACTAGAAGGTTCCCAGGTTAGAACAAAAAAATGATCGCAAAGACGGGGAGAACAAGTGCCTTTCGGATATGTTAAGGGTCTATTTACACCCTTTATTTATATCATGCATAATAGCCGAGCTCGAACCAAGTGCTGGTTTGATGTACTCTTATATATATATTTTTTTTACTAGCCTACATCGTATGTGGGATACAGGAGGAGCTCGTGGCTAAATAATAACAGCCGCTCGGATCGATCTTTAGGTTAAGCCGTGCTTGTCTAGGTTGGTCTGTGGATAGGTGACCACCCATTACATACCGAGTTTCCTCCGTGCCTCGGAAAGCACGTTAAGCCGTTGGTCCCGGGTGTCATTTGTAGATTTTTGACAGTCGTTAGGTAGTCAGTGGCCCAAAAAGTCTGACAACCAGTCTTACCTAGGGGTATCGTATTACCCAGTACTAACTGGGTTGTGGAGGTCAGATAGGCAGTCGCTCCATGTAAAATACTGGTATTCAGCTGCATCCGGTTAGACTGGAAGCCGACCCCAACATAGTTGGGAAAAGGCTAGGCAGATGATGATCGTATGTGGGATACGATTTAGGCTCCTGGGCAAAGGCCTCCCTCCACTTTCTCCTATTTTCAATATTTTACTATTTAATAATTTAGTAACATGTGTGTAATAATATCTATCAATAATCTAATTAGCAATCGAACTCAGGCATTGTTATTTAGTCAATTACATACAGCCTTTGATCAGATCAGAAAGTAGATATAGAAGATATTTGACTTGAATAATTGACATTGAGTGTCTAGAGATTACTGATATTTGACTTAAATATGATTAGTATTGTGTCAGTATAATAAAGACTTGAGGCATTTGAACTTTATGTCTAAAGGTTCATAAAGCGTCGATGTTATCCTCGGTGCATGAGACACATTTGCTTCCAATTTTTAGTATGACACATCTGACCTGCGTTAAGGTGGCTGTACCGTACACTCTCGACCGAGAGCTCCCTCTATGCCCCTTCCGAGACGTCTTGCAACAAAACGACACGGGACGGAGAGTAAGCGAGGAACTACTATGCCTCGGAGTGTCTCAGCGAGAGTGTCAGTCACCATTACACATTTACAATGGCAATACTTTTCAATTTGACAGTTCAACGTTTTTATGCTGTTGAGCAGAAGAAATTTTCTAACACATGAAGCAATGTATTACGAATATCCTAGAAAATCCTACTAAATTGCATTGTGATTGAAAGCGTGCTAAGCACTTAGAGGTAGCCATTTCACTTTGTGTAATTTTTTCTTCATCACGCGGGGGAAGTTACATGCAAAAGTTAGATGTCTACACAAAGTAATGCTATGGAAAAGTGCGTGCCGATTACCAAACTGCCATAACAAAACAAAAAACGATCACAGCTATTATGCAAAATCCCGGCCGCCATAGCTCAAAAACATTTGATTCGCGGTCAACAAAAAAATAACACTAATAAACAGAGTGACTCGACTTTTCTAACATCTGGTGCGAGTTGCGGCCGAACCGAACGAATGGACGACCGAACCGAATCCATTCGTTCCGTTCACTCAAAAGTTCAAAGTCATTCAGGATATATCATTTATTGGGACTTCAAAGTGAATTATTTATAAATTAATGTATTGAATGTATTATGTGAAGGTTTATAATAAGGTGTGAATTTGAATCTGTAAAATTGTTGAACTGAAATTTTATGTCAAAATCTTGTGTAAATTTCTAGTTTCTTATTACAGTGGTTGTTCTTAAGCAGTCATAAATATGACAGTTTGTGTGCGAACAAGCATGAGCATTATAAGCCTTATAATGTTCCCTCAGCTGGTACACAGGCCTCTTCTTTGTGTAAGGACCAGAATCCACCACGCACAACACATTCAATGACATGCGACAACCAACAGGATGACATGTCTTTGATTTTTTTATTCGAAGATGTAACTGTTTCTTTACAATGTTTTCCTTCGCCTTTTGAGAGCAGTAGTGATGAAATACTTTATTTATATAAAGGGTGTAAACAGACCCTTAACATAACCGAAAGGCACTTGTTCTCCCCGTCTTTGCGATCATTTTTTTGTTCTAGACCATATCCGGGAACCTTCTAGTTACGGAGATATTGGGGGTCAAAGTTCCAACTTTTTCACAAGTTCTATTTTAAATACATGTTTTAATGTAAAATTTTTACTTTACACACCTCCACGACCCCAAAAAAGTCGATTCCCAGCAATAATTTTTGCGTAAAGTTACTTAGTTTGATGTACAGAATTCTTGGTTGACGGATATGTAAAGGGTCTGTTTACACCCTGTACATAAAATGGTAAACTGACTGACTGACTGGGTGATATATCAACACACAGCCCAAACCGCTGGTCCTAGAGACATGAAACTTGGAGGGTGTGTTCTTTGTAAAGGGTAAGTATCCACTAAACTATTTTTGGAAATTTCACCCCTAAAAGGGTTAAATAGGGGTTGGACGTTTATATGGAAAGTCCGTCAGTTTTGAAGTTAGGATCCTATTTTTTTTTTTTTTTTTTCCGGATTGGAAATCATCAAATGACCCCCCCCACTCTGGGCTGAGCGGAAGCGAGTGTCAGACTTGTACTGACTAAAACCCATCCATGTTCCTTCTTTGTCCTTTGTGTTCCAGGGCCACGGTATCTCTTTCGAACAGTCCCGCAGCCCTGGCAGGCATCGGCCCTTGTGGACCCCTACTTATTTGCTGACATCTCTTTGAGGCGCACGTGGAACACGAACGCGCCGTCGACACCGCCTGTCGTCATAAGACGGCTGGATGGCGAGCCGGCCCATAACTCGCCGTCCACAGGCCCGCGCCTACGGTGGCCGGGAGCCACCACGTGACCCCCGACGCCCAGGGCGTCTCCCGCGGCGACTGGGACGTGAGGTTCTTTCCCTCTCACGTCCCGCCAAAGTTAGGATCCTAAAATTTTGTGTTTAGGCTTACGATTGAAAATTAATTTATACGTGTCTCAGCGTTTTTAATTCTATCCCCGAAGACCACATACACGCGGGCAAAGCCGCCGGCAATAGCTAGTACTTTATAAAAGTGCCTACTTGAGTTCTAACCCACGAGTGACACTACCTAATACTACGTGTTAGTAACGGAGCCGTGCTCTCTCTCTCTATTTGTATGCAAACACACAAAAATATTGCCACGGTAGTTGGCAGCAATTTCACAGACAAGTCCCACTTCCAATTAATCTAGAAACATCCCTAAATTGAATCCGCTGCATCTAACCCATAAAGTGCTAGAACTACTAGTAATTAAAACACCCGCCATTGCAGACAATAGCCATAACTTACCGCTGTCACGTCACTGACGTTAAAACGTCAAAAACAGCGAACTCCGCCATTTTAGAACGCAACCGGACGTTTGGTATAAAGACAGATTTATGAGTTGCACTGCGACATAAGATAGCTTTTGATGTGTGAATAAAATACTTGTTTTAAGTGTTTCTCATTTAGGCTGTTTTAAGTTTAATTGCTGGGGAAGTAAAAGAAGGAATTTATTCTTCTTAATATAGCCAGGAAGAAAATAGCCACTAATTCAATAGGTATAATAGATTTTCTTTCAAAATGAAAAATAAATATGGTCATCTCTTATTCCGTGAGAAAAAGGGGTCTTTGGAAATGGATTTATTTCAATTTTCAAAAAGCATTAAAATATCAAAAATGCATTTAGTTTATTCATAAAAAAGACGAATAAATATTGCACGTAGCGAGAATCTATTATCGTAGGCCATGCTGTAACCGTCTGGTTTTCAATTTAAAATATAACATTAACTTTTTCAATGTTTTTTGTTCAGCATTTTAATTTTAAACGACCATTGGTCCACAAAAGTCAAAGAATGAACTGGATGTCGTGGAAAAAGGTATTTGCCCTTGCCCAGCATTGGGCTGATACTGGCTAACAGTAACATTAATGTTAAACAATCTATTGTTCCACAGCCCACAACTCCTCCAATCATATCTCTCGTGTAGCAAGGGATTTACGAATAAACAGCGCCAAGATTTATATCGACGAAACTCGCGGGGCGGACGTTCAGCGGAAGCACTGATTTACGAGTTTCACCGCAACACGCCTAGGCTTTGATGTGCCGCTGCATGATATTATTATAGTCTGTTTATTACTTGACTGTGGATTTGGAGAAATATTAATGTGTGGAGTGTCGTTAAGTTACGTTTTAATTTTCAAAGAGTTTTATTCTAAGTTATACACTTCTTTTTAGGAAATATTAAAAGAGAAGCCTTTTATGTAGTGAATTAAAAGCATCCGGAAATTAAAAATTTATTTCGGACATCTTTTTCTTAGTTCATCAAACTTTCTCTCCAACACCATGTCGATACCACAAACAGCAGCTTGATTTTGCACCTATGACAGAAAAATATTCTGTCTGTGTTTCTGGCTGAACGGATTTAGATGTTTGGCACGAAGGTAGACCATAATGAGGCATGCAGAATCGGTTCTTGTTCAGTAGAAAGCAGTGGTTGTCCTGGTTCTTATTAATGAACCAGAACCGGTTTTATGTGCCCTAACCATGATCCGGTTTAGAATATAGGTTTTTAAGGTTTTTATCCGAGTATTTCCAATTGTTGTTGCACTGTTTCATAAATTTGTCCCAAGTCATTTCAGAAGTAAAAAGGTCGCTTCTAGGGAGCCTTGCACTATCATCGCTTACTATCAGGTGTGATATTGGCGAAAGTCCTTCCAATAATTCCAAACCGAGGCTTTTATAAGGACATCTAAATAGGTATGTTGATCCTTTTTGCTTACGAAGATAGCTCTTTGTCAAAAAATCCTCGATGGTTCTAGCCAGAGTGATTAGTTTTTCGATTATTTCTGTGATAACATCAAAACTCTAAGCACAGTAACCGCCAAACATAGAAATAGTCAATCAATTAGATGACTTGCGAATAGCTAGGAATAAACTGTGGGGACGACTCACAAGCGGTCACAATGTTGCCGTATGTCGCTACTCGCTAACTAGCTTACAAACGCACTGGGTTTGATAACGGCGCCGTTTTTAAAAATAGTTAAAAATAAACTTAAACTGTCACTTTCGGGATATCTTCCGTGATTTTCAATTATTGTGAGCTCCCGATATTACGACGCTGTTGCAAGCGCGTGGTTTTAATTAAAGATGTTTATGTATCTTGCTGCGCTATTGCGATTACCGCACGCTACAATTTTTTCCGGGTTAAGGTATTATTGTACGAGAGCTTTGTTTTGTTTGCGTCCACAGACAGGAGGAAAGGAGGACGCTGGAATTCTCCCAACTAAAACACTAGAAAGTTCTACAGACTCTGTTACGCAAAGTAGACGTTCAAAAACTGCTTATTATCTGCCAAATCAAAATAAATTACAGTTTGATTTTGTCATGTTTCGTATGTCACCTTTAACCAAACAAAACAGAAAAACGTCTAACATATTATTTGCCAGCAGTAAAAACTATAACCCGTTACAAAAAAAACGCGCTTAAGAACGCGGCGTTTTTCCAACTGAGTGCGAACACCAAACAAAATAACAACGTTTTCTAATACTTCTTGGAAAGGGGTCAAAAACGCTCCGTCACAATAGTTAGCCGGATAATTGATTGAGCTGTTTGGCTTTCATGTAATTTTCGAGCAAGGGTCCCCAGTTCGATTACCGTGCGATGTACGTTCTATTGTAAGTGCTGTAACTATAGAAGCTGATAAGTACTGGGATGATGTATATGATTTTATTGTTACGTTTTTTGTTTAAATTTTGATTCCTGAGGAAATCACTTCAGCATGTAATTTATCTTCTAGACATGAAGAGTGCTTGTTACAGGAGCTCGTGGCTATATAATAACCGTTCGGGTCGATCTTCGGGTTAAGCCCCGAATGCCTGGATTAGTCCCTGGATGGGTGACCACCCATTACATACCGAGTTTCCTCCGTGCCTCAGAAAGCACGTTAAGCTGTTGGTCCCGGCTGTCAATTGTCGATCTTTGACAGTCGTTACAGGTAGTCAGTGGCCCGAAATTCTGACAATCAGTCTTACCAAGGAGTATCGTATTACCCAGTACTAACTGGCTTGTGGAGGTCAGATAGGCCGTCGCTCTATGTAAAATACTGGTATTCAGCAGCATCCGGTTAGACTGGAAGCCGACCCTAACATCGTTGGAAAAAGCCTAACTTGTTTAAGAGGACCATTACATTCGACAGTATTTCTTGAACAACAATCGGTGTTATAAGGCTCGTGCCGATCGGAATTAACCTAGGCTGAACCGGCTGAACCACATGGAGCAAAGAAGTTCGAATGTCTCGTCGAACAAATGAGTTCGCTTTCGAATTGTGTACACTCACTTGAGTGAGGTTCCAAGCGAAATTTACAGAACCGCTTTACATTTTTTTTTTGACTTTGCTTACTGTCTATCCCTGAAGGGATCTAAATAGGGGTAAGGTAGGTCAGGTTGACAGACATTCGGCTTTTTCTGACTATCCGTAACGGCTGTCAAAAATCTACGAATTCCGGGACCAACAGCAAAACGTGCTTTCTAAAACACGGAAAAGTCTTGGTATGATAGGGATGGTTACCTATCAACGAAACAACGTCGGCACGCATTGCTTAACCTTGAAGATCAACCCGTGCATTTGTTATTACAACACCTTGAATTTATGCTAGCCTAGTACTTTTGATCGCCAAAATGACGATTTTAGTCAATATTTTGAAGAATTTGAGCCAGAGAATTTGATTTTTGGAGCCTTGTTGTTCATCTTATTAGAATAAGTTATAACTAGTGTAAAAAAAAAAATGAATTGTTTTTTTTAAAACTGTTCCACTTTTTAAGTGTACTTGATCAACCATGAGGTCAAGTGTAAACTTTATAAAACAGTCATTTGTTTCGCGAATCGACATAGACGAATCGTTCTTACCCAAACTAACAGAAACAGTTATTACCTACATATTAAAACTCTACTCAAATAAAAGAAGAAAGGCAAACACTAAAATTTTTAGATCTCCCTCATAAAGAAGCGTGTCGTGTTCCCCGACTATTTAAAAAGGTAGTAATTTTTCTTTCGCGAGGGTTCCGTACCTCGGCGTCCTTGGGGATGCCGGAATGTAATGGCATGTCTCACGCATCAACGTGAATGGGGATGCCTCTATGTTTATAGATCAGGATGCTGTATGGCACTGGGTTTTATTTGGAGTGGGTTCTTTACGTTATCTCACTCATATTATTTTATCTGTACTAATATTATAAAGCTGAATAGTTTGTTTGGTTGAACGCGCTCATTTCAGGAACTGCTGGTTTGAATTGAAAAATTCTTTCAGTGTTGGATAGCCCATTTATCGAGGAAGGCTATGGGTTATAAATCATCACGCTACAACTAATAGGAGTGGAGCATGAATGAAAACTGTTGCAAAAACAGGGAAAATATATTCCTTTTGAGAGCTTCCATTGCGTGCGCTGCGTAAACAGTTAAAGTTACGTAACAATCATATAGGACGGAATCGTTCCTCTTAAAAAATTCTAAAAAAAACTCCGGGATAGCATATGTCTATCTTTTAAGGTTGACTGTCTCTCTCTTATGTGGCGCAGACGAAGTTGCGCGGGTCAGCTAGTAGTAAATATGGCAAGACGATCTGGTGTGCCATTAATACTTACAAAAAGTAAATAAATTAAATGTGTATTTCTCGACGCTTGGTTAATTGCCCCATGAGCCACGCTTTAGATCGATAGCTCGAAAGACCGATACAGCGTTTGTTTTATATTATATATTTTATGTAAAACATTGCGAAGTAACTTGAAAAACGGGCAATTTAATTTAAAAGTATAATACGAAACGTCATATTGTAAATCAAAATGTCATTGCTCAATTTAACAACAATCTACACGTGTCGTGACGAACCGTTTTTCTCTCTTCGCCATGGAACCCCAAAACTACAGCCGTGTCCAGCGACAATATGTCGCCGCATCAAATTATTGGACCCCAGCTCTCTGCCCCCGCCCCCCACCCCCTTCTCAGAGCGCCCAGTGATTAATGATACGCCATCGACCACTATGCGATTAAACATTTATGTTATTACTTGTCCTGTATTTATTTATTGCGTGTTAGAAAAAAGTAGCTGGCAATAGGAATGCTCTAAAAAAACAGGAGTACTTGTCTTTTGATTTAAATCGCTGAAATATAAGTAATTACATGGATATGGAAACAAAACAAACAAACGCCTTTTACAAAAATACAAAAAAAACAACGGTAATTTCTTATATCGTCGGGGATGGTGCAAATCCGCGGAACTAGCTTTGGATAATTCCGCGTATCTGAAAATTGTAGCCAATTGTAATTACGCATTGTCGTAGCGACTAAATTAATGAATTTAATAGATTTCTACTGTCAATACATAGAACACATGAATCCAATGTAAACATGAGGTCAAAAATCTGTTGAAATAAAAGAAATATAAACTTATAACCGTCCCCTGTAAACCTACACGTAGTGCAGATACGCGCACTTTACGTATGGTAGATTCGCGGATTTGCACTATCCCCGACGATATGTAGTAGTAGTGCCTGTTAGCCAGGAGCACGTATTACCTAGTTTCTGTGGGTTGTGGAGGTCAGATAGAAAGCCACTCGCTTCATGTACCAGTATTCAGCTCCTAGGCTGGAAGCGACCCCAACATAGCTTGTAAATGACTAGGCAGATGATGAAGACGTTCCTACTTCCAAATCAAATAATAGTACCATTCATCAACAGTGGCCAGTTGATAAAAACAATGGCAAAAGCCATAAAGCTTGCTAGGTCTTCTCAGTAAATCTGCTGCCAAATTTCGAGTTGAAATATCGAAAACAAATATAACCTGGGTTAGTGGTTAATCAGGCTGTCAGTTATTTCTAGTACTATTCTGTAAAGTTCACCTCACTCAAGTCGTCATCTGCCTAGCCTTTTCCCAACTATTTTGGGGACGGCTTTAAGTCTAACCAGATGCAGCTGAATATCAGTATTTTACATGGAGCGACTGTCTATCTGACCTCCACAACCCAGCTAGTACTGGTAAGACTGGTTGTCCGACTTTCGGGCCGCTGACTACCTGTAACGAAAGTCAAAGATCTCCAAATGACAGCCGAGACCAACGGCTTAACGTGCTTTCCGAAGCACGGAGGAAACTCGGTATATAATGGGTCACCCATCTACAGACCAACCTAGGTAGGTAATTGATCCGAGCGGCTGTTATTATTTAGCCACGAGCTCCAAGTTCACCTCACTCAAGTGAGCGCACACAATTCGAAAGCGAACTCATTTGTTTTAAAAGTAAATCATCGCGGATTCACAACGAGACACCGTTTGAATTTCGAACGTGACGTTTAGAGAGTATCACCTCTTATTGACCTAGCTGGAAAAAACTATATAGGGTCTAACTATTCATACACGAAATATTTTCAGGGAATCATGTAACGCCTATAACATAGCCATTTCAAGGGTTTTTCTTATCTGAGTTTTTTTTTTTATAAAAATAAATAATTTAAAATTACTTGACCCACAAAATAAATACTGGCTCCTTATTTTTAAGCATCCATTACGGTAGTTTACTACGTCGTATTTACCTACTGTCATTGTTAGAATATGGGAGTAAAGGTTTTATGCAAAAAGGCTCAAAACATTTTAGAATTATAATAATTTTGTAAAAAAAAAAAAAAAACAATCAGATAATTTTATTTTTTCATTGCTATGGCGACTTTACGACTTATAGAAGTTACTCTTAACATATTTCGTGTATGAAAAGATAGACCTTATATAAGAAAAATATTTCGAAATATCGTCGAATCACGTGATGAATAAAGTGACTTTCCCAATTTCTTGTATTGCCCTTTTGACATTACACATAAAGGCACTTTTAAACTATTGTTGTGCACTCGGTGCCACAATAAAAGGTCCAGTGTTCGCCACAAATGTATGATTGATTGTTGTATACCTTTTTTTGGCCTACAATGTAGTTATTTCATTACACCTACCACGTTTTTACGATATATTTTACCCTTCGGAATAACTTTTTGTATGCTTACATCAGAATAATAATATGTTTTTGTGAGTTAGCTAAAAGATTTTTGTTTTTGTAAGTGGCTGTGTTAGGGCGAATTTTGCTGCAGGTCTTAACCGCGTTCATGAGCTCTAAGTAGACATATTACACAAACTAGCTTTTGCTTACAGCTTAACCCGCATGGAGTCCGCAAATTATCCCACGGGAATGTACTATCGGGATAAAAATTATCCCAAGGCCTAACTTAGATCACGATCTACCTGTGTTGACGATTTTGCGAAAATACCTGTTATTTTCTAATTTATTATATAAGTATGGTACAAAGTATTCTAAAAATAAATACAAATCTATAGAAAACCCGACCCGCGTGGCCCCGGCTCTTCCTGCCATCTTTTAACATTAGTATTTTGATGGTTCGTGTGAATTATTCACAAATTCATAATTTACACCCCCTCCCACCGCCCTCTCCTCCTCTTGTTCCCCTATAACATCCACGTGCCTAGCCCCCTACCACCCGAGTGGCAGTGATTCTCAACCTTGTGACTTATTTGACCGAGAAGAGTTAAATATATTTATTTAATTACCCAAAGGTTAGGGTAAATTAGAATTCTGATGAGATATATAGATAGTATTATAGTACAAACAAAAAACGACCGGAAAGAACCGGATAAAATAAAGTGTCCGGAAGAAACTGGATGGTCACAAAACCGCCAAAAGTGAAGATGTTTGAAACAGACCTACAATCAGCATTTGGTGGCCAATAAGCAGGACAGACAGAGCACAAACAAGTTCCATTCGGTCATGTTTTTTTTTTTTGACTTCTTGTAAATACAAATTTTTAGCTGCATCGGGTCGACTTGAGCGGATGATGTTATAGGGGCTGAGTCAATGTTAATCCTGATGAGAGTCGTCATCGTCAATTATGAATAAATTACTTGTCCTTCGTCGTTATTGCTGATGTCCTGAGGTTTTTGTGGTGTTTAACACAGCAACACAGACAAACATCACAGTTCATCATCATTCTCTTGTCCCAATTCATTTGGGGTCGGCGCAGCATGTCTTCTTCATTCATACTTCTCTATTACTCGTCATCTCGCCAGACACCTCCTTTCTTGCCATATCATTCTTTACACAGTCCATCGATCGTTTCTTTGGTCTTCCTCTACTCATATACCCAACACAGTTAAATACCAAAATTCACTGGCATCACTAAAGGCGCCTCATCATACCTAAGAGTTTCATAAAGCCCACACTGTAATTTACTCTTGTAATAAATAATTTGCAAAGCCCCAAACGTTGAGAGCCACTGCACCAAATCATTTCTAAGGTAATTTTATTTGTCAGAGACAGTGAGTTCAGGCCGGCCAGACTAAATCTATTTCTTTTGTATATTTCTTCATGATTTCTAGTAGTACTCATTAACAATTCAGAGAATGTCACTCCTTGGGCCTAAGATGGACTTTAGGGCATTAATATTTAGTACTAGTTTTTGCATGCAGCTTCCCTCGCTTTATGGACGGAAATTATCCTACGGGAGCGTTTTAAATATAGCCTAGAGCACTCGGTGTTAAGGTAGCTTCCTATCAGTGAAAGAATTTTTGAAATCGGATGAATAGTTTCGAAGATAACCTCCTACATCCAAACGTATCTCTTTATAATATTAGTACTTAAACAAGATGTAACAATAATAAACGCAAGACCTCTCGTGTGGTCTCTCGTACCATGAAACTGAACAACTTTTGTTCTACGAGATCTTGAAATTCGCAAAAAAAACGAGAACTATTACTAATTTTATAGGAATTGACGCGATCAGCTGATCAACATGTATAATAAAACTAAAAAAAAAGTTATGAATTTCCAAAAGTCATACAACAAAAGTTGTTCAGTTTCATGGCCTGAGACACCACACGAAAAGCGTTTCGTTTATTATGTTACAACTTGTAGAAAGAATACTCATGAATGAAAGATCAAGTCAAGTCTTGGATGAATCCTGGCTAACATCGCCATTTGATTTTTGAATGAGGAAATACTCCGGGTAGTGATAGGCCAGTGGTAACAGCCCGAACTTACGGGTTATAGGGTATGGGTACACAGTATCAAAGAGATTTTAGATACTACTTAGCTTATGCCCGCGGTTTAGCCGGCGAGGAATTCGATAATTGTCCCACGAGATCACACTAACATAAAAAATAAAAGTATCCTATGTGTTAATATAGGTTAACAACTATCTGTGTGCTAAATTTCATCCAAATCCGTTCAGTAGTTTTTGCGTGAAAGAGCAACATCCATCCATCCATCCATCCTCACAAACTTTCGCATTTATAATATTAGTAGAATTACCATCAAGAAATGTCATAAAATATGTGATCCATGTTTCAGAGATACTTTTAAACCAGATATTACCGCCAAGTTTGACATGTAACACTTGTACTGACCGCAACCTGGGGGCCTAAAATGGCCGCCTTAGAATCATAAAAAAACTGAAAATTCACTTTGTGACCATTTTACGAATTGTAACGTAATTCATATTATTATCCTAGTTTTCGATTCTGCTAAAGCGGCTATTTTAGACCCCTAGTTGGCTCTTGAAAGTAGATTACGAATGGTTCGCGGTGTCTCGTCTATCGAAAGCATATTTAAGTGTCTTAGTGTGTAGTTGTGTACTTATACCACCTCCAACTCTGCCTTCCACGTGGAGGAATATTATTTTAAGAAACTTATTAACAAGGACATTTTTCCCACATAGCAATCTTTGTCGCAAATATTTTATAATAAAAAACTCATCATTATTACCAGGTACTTAAGCCGATTATTTTCGAGTGTGTAGGTAGCGCCGGTAAAAACTGAGGTACTTGCTCAAACATGCTTACCTGCGGAAGAAGAAATGAATCATTAGTTGAGTTGAGGGTAGCTGTATATTTTTAGGTATAAACTTTGTTGAACTACCCACATTTTGTAGAGTAGGTTTGGGGTACGATAAAAATGTTTAGTAAGAAGGTTTAATTGGCCAAAAAGTTGAGTCATTTAATAACAGTCCTTCATCGGTGACTTCTACCTCAAGTGTTTTATATAACTGTTTAACAGTTTGTTTATAGTTTAAGTGTTAATAATAAGGTTTAATGTGACAATATAAAAAGGGACGATGGGGTTGGCATATCTGTTTAGACAAAAACCCCAAAACAATAAAAGAGAGAAAAAAAAAAGGTTTAATTGGGTTTTTGAGTCTAAGTTCAATTTTGTCAGACCTTGGTCTGAAAGCGCATTCTTGAGTGAAAATAAGCGAGATTCTGTATCAATACAATACCTACTTATATGAATGTAGCGACGATTGCCATTGAATTGTTTTTTTTTTTTAATTTATTTATTTAGGGATTTTTTAAAATCGTAATGCGTATTACAGTCAAATCGTACCCAAATAGTGGCAGTAGTTTCATATACAAGCCTAAAAGCTTGGCTTGCCCTTATAACCTACTACTCATGATGGTTAGGGTTTTTCAACAGTCTGCTTGCCTTATGGGCCATCCGTATTGTTGGCCCTTAGGCACTGACCCTAAATACTTATTGCTCTGATCTATGAACTTGAACAGACTCTTCGCATCTTCACCATTCGGTGAAATGATGAGGTGAAGCTAATACAAGCGTACACACGACGGCCAATCAAGTTTTAAAAAACCAGTTTACGCGGATCTTTCATTGTATAGGAAATCTATACAAAGCGAGGCCAAGTTATACTGGAAATGTACAGCTTCATGTGCAGCCGTGTGTACAAACAGTGAGCCATGTGAGTAAAACATAAACAAATAACTATGATGTTTCCTATGGCCACAGCAACGCATGGTCCATCCATGTGCTATTGTATAATGAAGAAAGTTGGCCGGCTTGGCCGTGGGGACGCAACTTGTGATTGTTTCATAGGTTTAATGTGTATGCTGAGTTGGTCTGTTTAGATGGTAGGAACCTACACACGGCGACACATCAAGCTATACATGTCCATTATAACCTGTCCTCGCTTTGTATGAGTTTCCCGTACAATGAGAGATCAGCTTTATTTGGATTGAATAGATTGATTGGTTGCCGTGCGTACAATCAGCGTCTGAAAGGTTTAACTACACTCAGTACATGGGTGCAAACACAAGCGACAAGCGCTATCGTCAAAGCTGAGTATTGAGTTCATGTCACTCCAACACATTTTTGACATTTTCACCATCGTTACCGGTGATAGAATACCACCTTGACAAATTTTTAAATATTTTTATACGCAAACCCTGCGTTGGGAGCTACAGCTGTTTTTGATATGGAAAGAAAAATCCACTACATTGGTCTAATTGGTTAAGACGTCCGGTGTACAGAATCGGAAGGTCGCAGGTTCAAACCCTGCTCGCATTCGAATTTTTCTTTCCACCTTGACTAAGTCCTAAAGTTCAAAGGATTCTGATAGTCTGTACTTTGTTTTTAGCCTTTAGCACGGCGCAGGGCTGAAATATTAGGCGCTAAGCTGGGACAAGACAAGTACACGATTGGTCTGGAGTCTCAGGACTGAGGAACAGAGAATAATATGAAGTGAATCTAAGGGCAAAATCTTGTTTTAGCTAAAGCTAAATGGTTTGTTGTTTGGCTAAGCGTTATTTCTGTTGCTGTCACACAACTGCCAAACTAGTGCATTTTATTCACTGAAACATGTAAAAGATTAGTAACGTTTATAGATCTCGGGCTAAAAGCATATGGCGAAAAACTATCCATCAGAGCAAGTATGCATTCATGAACAGCAAATGCTAAAACAAATCTCCAACAAAACTTACTAAGCTAAAAACGATAGCACCGCAATTGAAGTAACAATTAACTGTACGAATAACTAACTAACTTACAAGGTAAAGCTAATAGTTAACAGCATAATAACAGATTCCCCACAATCTGCGAACAGTCGCGTGATCAATTAAATTGTAATTAGCTAGCGCGTACGTTGGAAATTAATTTAGAAAAATGTTTTTTAGTTAAGTTAACAAAGGAAGTCGATTAGACAAAGTTTTGTTTTGTGGTTTGGGGAATGTCGGGCTTTAGGAAGCCTGAAAGTTGTTGCAACTATAGTTTGGACGATAAAAATGACATTAGCTTTTAACTATAACTGTGTCGCGGTGGCGAAGGTTCCCATAAAACTCGATTCCTACCGGTTTCCCTTTGAAAAATGGTACAGTCAGTATTTTATAGATAAATAATATAATCACATTAAAGATTTGTGCTCCCGCTTACCTCTTACAAAAATTTACCCTTCGCTACTGCTGTGTCGGTACTATCGACGGTCGACCACTTTTGAAACTTATTACTAGCAGCATAAGGGTGAAAAGTGGTCAACCGTCAATGAACGCGGTTGTACAATAGGTCGTCGTACATCAGTGGTATGCTTATAGAGGTAGCCAACTTCAGTCGTAATATGCTAGCCCAACTAAAAGTTGTCAAAGTGCTATCATCGACGTCTTCTCATACATAGCCGCCAATGAATATCTGCAGTAGGTACAAAAAGCATTTGTCATCACCCACAGACACGCTTGAAATATTTCAGGTGCCTGGAATTATACGGGCACCCATACCCTTCAAATCAAGACACAGGAAAAAAAATGTGAGCAGTCACGGGACGCCTGGCAGATGTGAAACATCGACATTATTTTGTAAAAGTAATATGCAGAAAAGAATAAATAAATAATGAATAATAAATGAAAAAAAAGATAATAAAAATTATTAATTAATTGATATTAATTATTATTATTTATTATTAATTAATTAATTAATTAATGCCTCTAGATACATCCAGCAGGTGACGCACCGTACACACTACTGCATATAGACTGTATATATATACCATCATACAGCGTGGCGACGCGTCGCCACGGCATGCGTCGCGACGCCAGAAATCGGTTTTACGTGCGGCTATAGATGTTTCACATCAACAGTTTGTCGACAGAAATAAATTATTGTGATAATAACACCCCGATAGGAGGTGTCTTATCCTGCCCTCCGAATGCAGTGTCCTCCTGCGGTAGCATTAACAACGCCATGAAAATAGGAGGTTTTGAGCTAATAACAAAATTTATAATACTGTAGAGCCGCGACCCGACAAAGACTGCCCGGACGAAATTCCTTCATTAAAGGTCTCAACTTCTAATTGCACAAGAGTGCAAAAAAATAGTCCAAAAATTTAATAACTGTAAAAAAATATGAAAACGCGCGACAAAAACGCGAACGAACCAACATACAAACATACATATATATCAGTTAGTTCGTACATGTATGTAGATGAACGTAAAAAGCTTGTTCCAATACAAAGTTGGGTTAGGGCGGGCGCGCCAATTTCAAACTCGATTTAACTACCGCACAGAGCAGTGTGGCGCAGAGGCTGCGTTTCCATTAAAATGTTGTTGTTTGAGGTTTTATGTGATGGGTTGGCAACCAGATAGATTGTCTATAGTTCTGCTCTATGGGACATGCCACTCGCTACCACCACACCTCACACACCGCTAACACCTCTGTATACTTACCACGTTTTAGGCAAATAAATTATCTTATCTTACCACACATAGCCTTAGGTATTAAAGAATGAACTACCATGTTTGCACAGCGTTTGGTTAACGTAAAATTGCAAGATATTCTTGAGGGAGCCGTAAAAAGTTTCGTTAGGGGGATAAGTAGCTGGATTATAAGACATATTTGCAACCGTATGTTATTTTGCGACTTGAACGTTTTGAGAATAAGGCGGTTCTCCCACTGCACCGCGCTCCGTCGCGTAGCGCGGGGCCGTGCATTTTAACACTGTACGCCGACGCGTGCCGACGCGTAGTCAGTGTGTTGTCCTAGGCGTGTTTTCTATACAAATTCAGATACTTTCTTACAATGTTAAAATCAGCGGCCAAGCGCTACGCGACGGAGCGCGGTGCAGTGGGCGAATTGCCTACATCCACCATTGTGCGTCCAGGACATCATCACGTTGATGAAGAGCACCGACCCGGACGACGTGCCCGCTTTTGTGGCGAAGGAGCTTCATAAGCTGCCCCCAGTCACGTTTGACCACGTCGATGTCACCAGGTTGCTGAAGGATATCACAACTCTTAAGGCAGGCCTGGCCGAGGTACAGTCCAAGTTGGAGGTGTCGAATAACACCATTGGTGAGCTACGTGCCGAAGTAGAGTTGTTGCGCAACGCTGTAACGGTAATTAGGTCACCTGATGCTTCCAACGTGAGCACACGTCGCGGAGCGAGAATCGCTAGCAACGGCAGTTTTGAGTCGGCGAGCTCCACTACGTCACTCGCTGCTGATACTGCACGCGTTGCAACTTGCGCCGCCGCTGTCGCTAACTCGATGCCGGTCGAGATAATGACTCGTGTAGGTACGTCGACCCCTAAACGTGCCTACGCCGCTATCGTCGGCACGCACAAATCTGTGTCGCGGACCCAGAAGGGGATTAAGAAGAGCTGCTGTGAACCTGGCAACAGGGATTCGAAAGAGCAAGGCCCAGCTACGGGCATGTGTGACAAGGATGGCTTCGTGAAGGTGGAGAGGAAGAAGAGGAAGAAGCCCTCTAGTCGTAACCAGTGCGGGACCGCGCTGGCAGGACCCAATGTGCTGCGTCCGGCGATACCATCGACGCAGTTGTATGTGTCCCGGCTACATCACACCACGAAGGTTGAGGAGGTCGTGGAGTATGTCCGAGCGAAGACCAACTGGATCTTGAGGGTTGAGAAGTTAGAGTCGCGCCACAACACGAATTTCAAGTCGTTTGTGGTGCGAGTTCCGACTCATCATATTGAGACCTTCCTCAAGGAAGAGTTTTGGCCGAAGGGTGTCATATATCGGCGTTTCCGCGGAAGGCTACGCGACACCACGCAGCGCAACACGACGTCGTCGCTTCGTGTACAATAGTTTTATATTTTCTTATTTTTATAAAATATGTATGATAGTCTATAAGGTATATATGTTATGGGTCTTTGTTACCTGAAATAAATGATATATTATTATTATTATTATTATTATTGTCATCACCAGTGTGAGCCAGTGTCTGTTGTTTGTGTCATCTCATCATCTGCCTAGCCTTTTAATAACTTTGTTGAGGTCGCCTTCCAGTCTAACCAGACCCAGCTGAATACCAGTATTTTACATGGAGCGACTGCTAATCTGACCTCCACAACCCAGTCGCTTGGTAAGAAGATACACCTTGGTAAAACTGATTGGCAATTTTTTTTGAGCATGGCAAAGTATAAGTCACCTTATTTAACCACATGTTTCTAAAGTAATCTTAGACATGCCTGGCTAACATTGAAAGTAAACATCGTGATGAGAAAACTTGTAAATTGTAATAGACTGAAATTACCAAGATATGCTATGAGAAAGAGTGACCATATCTTCATCATCTGCCTAGCCTTTTCTCAACTTTTTTGGGGTCAGCTTCCAGTCTTACCGGATGCAGCTAAATACCAGTATTTTTGATGGAGCGACCGCTTATTTGACATCCACAACCCAGTTAGTACTTGGTAATACGATACCCCTTGATAAGACTGGTTGTCAGACTTTCGGGCCACTGACTACCCGTAACGACTGTCAAAGATATACAAATGACAGTCGGGAGCAACGGCTTATCGTGCTTTCCGAGGCACGGAGGAAACTCGGTATGAAATGATGGTTACCCATCCACAGAAAGACCTTGGCAAGCGCGGCTTAACTTTGAAGATGGACCCGTGCAGCTGTTATTATTTAGCCACGAGCTCCTCAAGAGTGATCAGGTCAAAGCTCGTTAATGCTTCTCTTTATCAGAAAAAGCCTTTTTTCAGTAGACATTCTTTCACCACCTACAAAAAAAAGGCAAAGCCACTTCAACAAAAAAAAAAGTCATTGAAAAAAAAAAACAAACTCTACCCCTTCACTGCTCTATGACTCGACCCACAGAATAAAAGAGTGGTTTTAATTTTACAAAAAAAAAAAAGAAAAAAAAAACAACATGGCGGGCGCGGTTAATGACCCCATTGTTTCGGCGTGTATTGTTCAGACTAGCAGACGGTCAGTGGACATAACCTGCAAGTACGAGCAGAATGTGCAACAGCTGTTTAACTTCATACATTCGTATTCAACATAGCAGCTGCTTTCTTTACGGTACAGATTATGCGCCGGTTTTTATGGCTTCAAGTGTACTGAAGTGTTATTCTGAAAACATCAGTAGGTGTGAGTGGTAACGCAGAGAGGCGGTCCCCCCCGTAGGACATAAACTGACCTCGAAGGTCTTCAGAAAGGTCATGTTCGTAGTACTCGCAACCAGCGTGCGTGTGTTACCAGATATACGTGGACTAGGCGAAAAGAGTTTGTGGAGATGGTGATCCGTAGTTTCTGCCAACCTTCATGAGAAAAAGGCGTGAGTTTGTTTATGTATGTGTTTAGATAAGGGAACGGTGTCTCGTTGTGAATCCGCGATGATTTACTTTAAAAACAAGTTCGCTTTCGAATTGTGTGCGCTCACTTGAGTGAGGTGAACTAGTGAACGCAACAGAATAGCACCACTGCACTTTTAGTCCAAACTGCAAAAGTTCCTGACAGGTTTCTGTAAGACTACTCAACTGACACCAGAATTGAATTTCAGCTTCGATACAAAAACGAAATTACGAAGACAAACCTTTCGAAAAGCTTTGGTTTTCCATTTTAGGCGTTGAAACTTTTTTATCCTCGAATTAATGTCTTAATCCGTTTAAGATTCAATTAAGTAATAGGTTTTTGTTAGCTCGAGTTTTGAGTGAAACCATTGCTATCCACGTGGTGGATGACGGCCCACGCTTTCTCATAGAGAGTAGGCCTGTGTCCCAGCAGTGGGAAATATAACCTATTCTGATTATTTGTGTAGGAACTGGCGAAATCTGGGTGTATTATTGGGTACACTTCTGCCTAACCCTTTAGGGATTACAGGCGTGATGTTATGTAATGTATATATTATGTGTGTATTTAGTATGCATGAATAAGGCCCGGTTACACCATCACTCACTAATGATTAAAACATCGTAGGTACAGTTTCTGACAATAGTATAAAGATGAAAAAAAAAGACTTCAAATCACGTTTGTTGGGCTAACATGACCAGAGATCGCACAGGATAGAAAGGCATGGAAGTAAACAGGGGAGGCCTTTGCCCACCAGTGGGATAGGACATGATGTAGGCAAGTAAAAAAAGCTTTAAATGCATTTCATGTATCTACGGTGCATACGGGCCTTATTGGTCATAAGTTAAACCATGGAGTTCGTGATCATAAGTTAAAATGTGGAGGGAACTCCACATTAGAGCAATATGTCGCTACAAAACATCGTGGCATACTAAAAAACACAACTTACTACAGGCAATAGGTGACGGAAACGCAATTTTGTGTTATCGATTTCTTCTGACAACACCTCCACGACATAACCCATTTATCTAAACCGCAAACTACATTCCAACAACAACTTTAACACTCTTGTAATACAGTTCCTTTTACATTGATACACAGTGTCACTTATTCCCATTTGCATTTAACATCACTCCAAGTTTATTCCTTGCTGTTACAAAGGAAAATCAGCTTTGTTTTTATGAGGTTAGAGTAAGTTTTGTGAGAGTGTTGCGGTGTGATTTAAGTCATTGTGTTATTGAGTTGGGGTCCGGATTCCCCTTCAGTTGGCATTGTAAACAAAACGCCTATTATAATGGACAGCGTAGTGTTGTGCTCTTATCGATAAATTGAGATGGTGCGATAGTGCGGTGACTGATTGATATTTGACGTCATGTTGTAATCAGACAGGTTTTAAGGGTTGAATAAATTATGCAAGCAGTAGGACGTTTTTAATTTAATGGTTTTAATTAAATGAAGTATCATGAATATGGCTGAATTGTGGACATTAGTTAAAGCAATTGAAATAAGATGAAGTAAGATTGTATTTCTTTTGTTTAGGTTTTTCTTAAAGATAAATTAGAAACACGGACAGATCGTTATAATTATCAAACAGATAGTTATTTACTACCAATTTTTTTTTTAAAACTGATTTCAAAACATGAGACGAGAGTATGCGCTTATTTCTGAACAGCCGTTTTTTTTTTTTCAATTACTTTCTACAAATACACCCCTAATAAACAATTAAAGCCCAAAAGAAAAACATATTTCCTTAACAAAAACAAAAATAACACCAAACATGTATAAAAAGTTAAACATTCCTATATTTAAACTCCCATATTTGCTTCGAGTCAAACAAAATAATACTTCGCTAACTTGGAAGAGAAAATTTTCGTTATTTTGACACACTTCGGTTAAAACAATAAAAAAGTTTCACACTTAATTACTTTACAAAACGTATATTTGACTTGTGCGAATTTTCTAGGAAACTCGTTCGGTATTATTTATTTAAGCTTATTTGTTTTGCTGTATGAAGTTAAATTGAATCAAACAGCGTATGTTTGTATACCTTTAAGTCATACAATTGGGAATAACCGTTTGATATTACTAGAAATATAATTGGAGCTAGGAAAAACCGGCGCCATCTTTGATTTTAAAATTATTGGCCAAATAAATGACTATGTGTCTTAGGAGTCTTTACAGAATAAATAAACATTAAAAAAAAACATAATAAAACATAAAAGCAATAAAAGAATATCGATTTCCCATCACTAGACGGCTAATCGATTTGTAATTAAATTTGTCACGTCACTAGCTTAGGGCTGGGATCACTTTGAATTAATATTTTTCGCATCACTAATTCGTTTTGCTAATTGAATATTTTGTAATATAAATTGCAGTTTTATTCATTTTACTTTGAACCTGCATTATTTAAAATTAAACCTAATACTTTTACAGTTAAGTCTAATATTGGCTTACTTCTAAAACCTGGTTGTACATCATATCCTGTTACGAAAAGCATTATAAAATGATGACAAATGAATGACAATGTCATTTGACAGGTCTTATGACATCTTCCCTACGTCAATTCAGTCAGATTTTTGATGTTTCGAATTTTCATAAGGCTTGAAATAAAACAAAAAAGTGCTCAGTGATTTTAGTTTTAAGCTTAGCTATCGATCAGATCAGTCCAACCCCAATTAACAAGAGCATATGAATAGAGAATGTTACCTGGAGCGACAGACAATTTGACTTCAGGACTACAGAAACACTTTATTATATGAATAGACTCATTAAAAAGCTTTCAAGAGTGGCGGATACTTAAATCTACGTTAGGCGCCAGGCTGTACAGTCAGCCGCACTACCACCACCTTGCTGACAAGCTAAAGGTACAATAAACCGAAAGACCGTAACTACTTACTGAGCGGCAAAACTGCCCAAACAAAATGACAGATCGCAGTGACGCGACTATTCTCTACATATGACAATGGCAACAGGCGTCAGTGTCACCATCGCATTTTCCTGTCCCGATTTATTTGGGATCGGCGCAGCATGTCGTGTCTTCCATATCAGCAGTGACCTCCTTATTAGCTATATCATCCCTCACGTCCATGCATCGTGTCTTTGGTTTTCCTCTACTCTTATAGCCATCCACATCATCCATTCATACTCAAAACTTTCCTCACGTCATTTTTTTCGTTTCTCCGCATCACATAATACCATGACAATCGATTACCACTCAACTTTGTCGCCATGTTTTAAGAAAGAAAGATAGAAGAAACTATTCCCATATGATCTGGTTGAAGATCGATAGTAAGACTAAGTGGTAACTCAATCTCATACCACTTGCACAACACACTCCATAATTGGAAAAAAAAGCGAGAACGTAAATAAATAAGTAGCGGTTTCAACTTTCAATGTTGTCACATCGTCCCCTAATTTTTTAGTCTGGTAACCCTATCCTCGCATTGTGAACCATTACAAGATTGAAATGGGGTTGCCAGCAATATATCACGCGCAATTATATTTACAATAAACATTATTTTTAATTCGTTTTGTCGGTTTTTGTAAGGGGTTCAATTTGAATTTTGAAAAGTAATTGGTAATGATGTATTCTTGTTATCTTTTGTCTAAAGTCATTTGAATGCGGTCTTCGTGGTGAAGAACTGTAAATGGATGTCATAAAATGACAGTGGTCTTTTTAGAAAAAAAAAAAACTTTGTGTTAACATTGTTCTCCAAAAATCACGTTCGAAACTCAAACGGTGTCTCGTTGTGAATCCGCGATGATTTACTTTAAAAACAAATGAGTTCGCTTTCGAATTGTGTGCGCTCACTTGAGGTCCCAAGTGAACTTTACAGAGTAGGGCTACTGCACTTAGCGCAAACTGTAACGAGTGAAAGAAAATCTCTCTGAAAGACTATTCAACCGAAAACTGACAACCAGTCTTAGCAAAAGGTATCGTATTACCCAGTACGAACTGGGTTGTGGAGGTCGGATAGGCAGTCTCTCCATATAAAATACTGGTATCCAGTTGAATCCGGTAAGACTGGAAACCGACAGCAACTTAGTTGGGAAAAGGCTCGCCAGATGATGACTACTGCAGTTTAGTCACTATAGAAGTAATATAATTTATAGCTAAAGATTATCTTAGTGTTTTGTGACTAAACCATTAATACCTTAGAAACTAGCACAAAGTTATATTGTATCCGATGAGTCAACGTAACAGTCACAACAGTGAAGATACAGTCTCACGAGATGAATCATTTCTACTCATAAAATGTAGTAAAACTGGTTGGGAGAAGATTTGTATGTCATTTGGATGAGGTGGTGGTTAAGGTAAAGTTACCGACGTTGTGGCACGAAATTTATAAGGATATAGTGATATATTTAGGTGACTAGCATTGGCAGTGTTGCAATGTAACAGGAAGATGTTAATAAACTATCAAATCCATAAAATTCTATGATTGTTCAATAATTCCTTACTAAGAGTGTCGATCTACAAGCTGTTATTGAAAAACCGAACAGAATTTTCATTGGGTCATTATGAACAATTTTTACTGGGACCATAATTAGCTGTTCTCCACATTTTATCGAGATGTGCGAGAAATACATGAACAGTTTTTAACTTAACATCACCCTTCGGGGATTACAGGCGTGATGTTATGTTAGAACAGTTTTTTTTTTGGGATTTCAATGTTGACCGTCCAGGATTGAAATGAGGCAAAAACAGTGCAGATCAGCAAAACAAAAAAATAAAAATATTTTATATACCATAGACCTACATGGGCATTAATAAAAAAAAGGAGAGTTGTTCTGGAAACTAAGCAACGGTCGGACAAAATTTAAGTTTTAATAAGGGCTCTTCCTATACCTTTGCTTAAGTTCGATTTACGCATTCTTTGCTCACTCTTTCGCTATTTAATATCCAACATTCCAGCGCCGCCACAACATCACATTTCAACTAAACCATAATATTCTTCCCATAAACCATAGGAATAAACGCCATTGTTTATTTTTATCCCCTACACATCGCATACTTCGTTGAACAGCTATGACTGACCATAAAGGTTGTCATTCTTTTATGCGATCAGCCGAACTTTAATATTTTCTTGTGCTTTACTTTTATGCATCGTTCGCGAATACAAAGACTTTTTATTACGAGTCTTAACGTCTCTTTTCTCGTAAAATTTCGTCTTGAGGTTAGTGCAGACTGAGCAGGAACACATATCCATTGCTGTGAAACAATTTTTTGTTATTTTTTTAATGACTCCTCCATCGTGTGTCTGCACACGTTGTTTGCCGGAAGATAGACGGCGCCGCCGAGGCCGGCCCAGAAAGAGGTGGCGAGACGATTTGGACGCGTACTGCGAAGCCTGGCCCGAGGAGGCGCGGGAAAAGAGTACATGGAAGGAATTGGGGAAGGCCTTTGCCCAGGAGTGAAACAGTACAGGCAAATATAAAAAATGACCGCTCCCGCTCTGGACGAAGCAGAAGGGAGTGTCAGACTTGTACTGACTAAAACCCATCCATGTTCCTTCTTTGCCCTTTGTGTTCCAGGGCCACGGTATCTCTTTCGAACAGTCCCGCAGCCCGCTGTCAACTGCGAAACACATTTTCTGTCACAACCCCGAGGATTTTAAAAGAAATTCCGTATCCTTTGTTTCGTCAGTTTGAAATTTTCGTCTGCTTGACAACGCGAAACGTAAATAACGCAATTAATGTTATTGAATTTTAAGTTTTGAAATTTCAACAACATTTAATGCGTAACACATTACCCGAAGGTATGAGTGGAAATAAGCGCTAAAATGCCTCATGTCCTGCAAGCTATGTTGAACTATATTTAAGTTGAGATTAAGTTCATTATGCAATTTGACAATGAAAATCTGATCTTTTCTAATCATTTCGCAGCTCTATCTGCACTGACCCTAAGAAGATGTACATGCATGTCCTCGGTGTACCGAGCTGTCACAACATTATAGGGAATTTGAAAATTAGTTTCTTGAATGCTCGTTTTAGTGAGTTTATGACTAAATTTCTTGAATGGACAGTGGAAACGTGGCACAGTTGCTATGGGACTGGCTTTTGCGTTAAGGATCGTGGGTTCAATTCAGTAGGTACAGGCAAATAATCTATTACAGTACTAGTATTTTAAATATATTTATAGTATTTTATATATCCTTGTAGTTAATCTTAGTATTATTTAAAATTATATTCAGATATACACCTACCACTGCTTGTCTCTGCATCACCCAAAGGTTGACTGGTAGAAAATGCCTATAGCATTAAGTCCGCCTGTACTTTTGTGCTTGAAGTGTTAAATAAATAAATATCTTTCTGGCTGTATCTTTTTTAAATGAAGTGTTTTGCTAACTTATGTTCCACTGAACAGTAGCAGTAATTCCAGTGTGGGAAAGAGACAGAGCTATACAGGTCGTCTAGCGCCATCCCTTTCCGCACTGGAATTACTCCTGCTAAAAGACGTCATGGTAGGCCACCCGAACTTTGTGATTAAATGCTCTCCAGGAATTAAACAAAAATCTCTTAAAAATTTACAATAAAACGTATATGGATGTAAAAAGATCCATTGCTAAGTTGAAATCTACACAAAAATTTTCTTCATCAAAGTCACAATGCACCTTACACAATACTCTTGTATCGGTTGGTACGAACTTCAAGGCAAAAGCTCATTTGTGCTTACTTAATTAGAGACATGTAAAAGTCCGATACTCGATAATCCTTGAACTGTACGATGAGCGCGTGTAATGTAAGGTTTTACGCACGCGTGTAACGTAAGTTTTGATACACGTGTAAACTTTGTAAAGCTTGTAAGTGGTGACCGTTAATTGTTTAAATTATTAACAAATACACTATTGGTTGTTCGAGTATCGATACGGTTTTCGCAATTTGTCGTTGATCATGTTAACAAACATGTGTTTTTGGAATAGCTACTTTAAAACTAGTACATTAAGGTTCAGTTTGCTCTACAACTTTAATTAAAACTTTTTCAATAGTAATCGACATTCTGAAACAAACTTAATTTACTCTAATATGGATTTAGTTTAGTTTAAGAGCAAATAACATCAACTGCAAGGATTGGTTTAGACTATAATAGTCTGAAAGAGGTCCTATATTCTTAATTGCACACAGAAGTAAAAGATATACAAACAAAATTACAATATATAGCTTATGTTCAAGGTATTTATAATAATTATTTTTTCCAAAGTCAAGTCGATCTGTTAACTTGGGGTATTCCTCAAGGCGCAACCAATTTTAAGCGCAACTAAATTATTCCTCGAACCGCAACCATTAGTGGCTCTTACAAATTCAAATTAAAAATATTATGTGTTTATTCCTCAAAGGGAAACCATGATGAAAAATAGAGAAGGGTATATATAATAGAGGGGGGTTTCGCTTGGTTGCGCTTCGAGGAATAATTTAGTTGCGCTTAAAAATAGTTGCGCTTTGAGCAATACCCCGTTAACTTAGCTAGCTTAATAGGCTTATGGTAAAGTACCCAACGTCCATAGAGTACAGTTTAGCGGGACTAGACAAGTGAAAGTATTTCGTATTTCTTCAAAAACTTGATAGAAAGACACTTTGTCTATGCCTCCAGAATCAAAAGCTCATAAATGATTAACAAGCTTTTCCTTACTAATGCATGACCACGAATGTAACAACAAACATTACTCAAGCTGCGCGTAAAACAAACCGAGCCCTAACAGTGAATTAAAAGCACTAATAACAGTTTATAAGGCAACGGATAACACTCATTAACACTCACATTCTGTATTATTTGTACTCTCTACTTATGTACTTGTGGAGACCACTACAGAGATGAAACGAGAAGGTTCACACTTGTATCTACGGGATGTAAACGGACCCTTCACAAAGCTGTCAACTAAGCATGCTGTACATCAAACTAAGTAATCCTACGCAAAAATTATTGCTGGGAAACGACTTTTTTTTTGCGTCAAAAATCACATTTTACGATAGGACTCAATGTAAACACTCAAAACAAACTGGTGGATGGATTGAATAGCACGGGGGTCGTGGAAGTGTTTAAAGTAAAAATCTTAAATTAAAAACAGGTATTTAAAAAAAAAAAACTCGTGAAAAAGTTGGAACAATATCTCCACTAACTATAGAAGTCCCAGGTATGGTCTAGAACAAAAAAAATATCGCAGTGACGGGGAGAACAAGTGCCTTTTGGCTTCGTTAAGGGTCTATTAACACTCTTTATAGTCAACATAAAATAATTACTCATGCAACCACTTTCATGCAATGGACAACAATTTGATCGAAGTAAGAACTCTCAAAGAAAGCAAAGCTAAGAATTTTAACTTTTGACAGTTCTAACTTCAATTAATTACTAAACTACATAATAACAATCGTATCTTAAGTAATTACTTTTACTCAAGTAATCACTTTGACTTGTTTATAGATACGGGTTTTAGTTATATTCCCTTGCGTTCACTAGTCCACCTCACTCGCGTGAGCGCACACAATTCGAAAGCGAACTCATTTGTTTTTAAAATAAATCATTGCGGATTCACAACGAGACATCAACATCGCCTAGACTTTTCCCAACTAAGTAGGATCGGGTTTCAGTGTAACCGGATGCGGCTGAATACCAGTATTTTACATGGAGTCTATGTGACCTCCACAACCCAGTTAATATGATACCCCTTGGAAAGACTGGTTGACAGACTTTCGAGCCACTGACTACCTGTAACGGCAGTCAAAGATCTACAAATGACAGCCGGGACCAACGGCTTGACGTGCTTTCCGAGGCACGGAGGAAACTGGCTACCAAGCTCCTGCCTCCATAGCATGACCAACGTAAAAACGGGTTTTGCCGACGGAAGAAAACGACTGATTTCTTTTGTTGATCTGTCATTTTGTCGATTCTTCAGACGACAATACACGTTTCTACGATGGTCAAGCTACGCGTGCTGTCTTCTAACTTATCCCCCTCTCTTTTCTACAGAAAGACAGCAAAGAGTGAGCCTTTTGCATTTCCTCCAAAGTCAATGCTTTGTATGGCTATGTGAAGCTTTATAAAAGAGTTGCTATAACGTACTTAAACACATCCGTCTTACTCATCTGTTAGATCAACGGTATTGTGTGTTTTATATTCAGCTAATGGAAGTTATATTTGTGTTTGTTGAGGCTAAAAATAGCCATCTTTACTCGCATGGGTGTACCGAGGGACCTCATTGATTACTGGAGACTCGTTCCTGCTTCACATGGTTCTTATAACTTGTCAAAACGTGGATATTACTTTATTATTTTACATTAATTAACCTTTCGATTATTTTTCTGAGTTCTGCAATTATGGCTTTATGTTAACTGTAGTTTTAAAACACTTGCTCTGCCTGCAATTATTTTGTAAAACTGAAGTATGTATGGGCTTGTACCATTGCCCTTAATACAAGTTATTTCATAACTTAGTAAGGGTGCTGGTTGCAACACCTACCTGTTTTTGTTAACTAGCGTTAAGTCAACTGCACTTATAGATGTTTCTATAATGTTAACATTGTTATTTGATTTAATAAATAAATTTGAAAATTTGAATCATTGTCTCAGCGTGAGCTGAAAGCTGTCGTCATTCGTGAAGGTTTCATGCACACTTGTGCCAAAATTCTGATTAAAATTGTATCATTTTATTAACATAAATAACTCAGATTTACAAGTAAACATGAAACCACTACGTAATCATTGACCAGTAGGTTAGTTACTTAATATCCTTGGTTGTCGCAAGAGTTAGGGCCTACTTTCATGTCCAATTACTAATCCATCCTGCCACGCTGTTAATGCGAGCAGCCGATTTACAAATAGACGTAGAATAGCAGGAATAATGTTGTACTGGACTTATGACTAATAGCATCGAGCATTCTTCTTCATGGAGATGTAGATTTCTATGAAGAATGCTACAGCTTTGTATTGGGCAACTCCAGTCCTTTCACAGTTATTATGCCTTGTGTCTGGACTATACCTTCTTCTTCTGGACTTATCCCATCTTTATTTAGGGTCGGCTCTCCAAATCATTTGTTTCCAAATATGTATTTTCTGGATCATAATTGGGTCAATATCGCTATGTACTAAGTCCTTCACAACTACAGACATCCATGTAAGTCAGGGTCTTGACGGGACTGTAGTTTTTATTTTTTATTATTTTTTATTTTAGATCACTCAACAGTGCCTTTAACTGGTCTACTTCTGACAAATGCTTTGAGTATGAGCGAGACTTTAAACAAAACAGAACTTCTGATTTCATAAGCATTTTATTGTACCCATCTTATTCTCTACTACCATCTGTACTGTTGCTCTGTATTCCTACAGATTTTTAAAGATTCGTCCAGCAAAGCCTTTCGGACCCAAAAAATAAAGTCTGTAATGAATGACAGTAAATTAACTGAGATTGTTGCAACTTGTATTTATTGTATCCCCAAACTACCACCAGCTCGGTAGCAAGGTGGTGGTAGCGCTGACCGCGTAACGTATGTACAGTCGCCAGCACGTCAAGTAACAACAAACTGTCCTCCAAATGATTTTAAACCATAATCGAAGGTTGATGGTTCAAAATCGAATGAGAAAAGACAGTTTGTAGTAACTTGATGCGATGGCGACGGTACCTACATTTCATTTAATCCTATACGCGCCTTTTAAAGGCTATTTTAATACACCCCAAAATACCGAAAAAAAAAAACAAAGAAAAAATTAATTTTCTAAACTCCAAAACACTTCTAACTTAAACCTCATCTTCGAAGGTACTCCCTCCGAACTACCTATAATCACAGGTCCCTCAGGGAGGGAGAAAGGGAGGTCTTAAGTCCACAATCACTTAGCGCAACTCAATGGTATATCGCTTACCATGATCATCAAAATGTTATTTGCATGTCTAATTTGATACCAGGATTTAGTCTTCGGATAACTTTGGGATATAAGGGACGACATTTTGGGAGGGACCGAGTTACTTACACGTGTTTTTTTGGGAGGATGTTGTTTTTAAAAGCAGTACCTTTACTTTCATAATGGTTTCTTTACGTAAAGCTGTTAGTTGGAATAATTTTGTCCATCATCATCATTTCAGCCGAAAGACGTCCACTGCTGGACATAGGCCTCCCCCAAGTGTCGCCACATTGACCGGTCCCGTGCGCAAAATCTTGCATTTTAGTGCAGCTGCTTAGAAAGGATCCCAACCTTTTAAGAATTATTTCATCGATGTTTTCGTGAATATGTGATCACTACAACAATACAGATTGCCTCTTTGCTCTAGTGTACGCAATCGCAACTGCTGAGCATGAGGTCCTGGGTTCAAATTTCGGGTCGGGAAAATTGTTATTAGGTTTTTCAGTCAGGAATTTCATAGTAGCAGCCATAGAGTCTGGATTTGTGCCCGCGTGATGGAAATAGGGTCGCCCCCTATAACATTAGGAATTAAAACATAACTGGCGAATCCTTGTCATTTCGTCTAATTACAAAAAAAATCTCAATCTCTTATGAATGCCCCAAATATGATATGCGAACTGCTCTTTACGTGCCTGTCGTCTACATTCATCCCTATGTTTCCAACCTAAAGAGCAAACTTAGAACTCAGAGCCGCTAAACTTGGCCTCAAGTTAATTCCCCACTCTATGATATGACTGTCTACCAGGACACAAGGAAATTGCTTGAATTACTAATTGATGTTATTTTGCCTTAAACATAATTGAATTGTTTGACGTCACAGAATTGAGGTTCGAAGTGATCTTCACAGAAAAGCACACAGCCATGAATTAAATCCAAATTCCAAATGGTATATTATATACAAGCTGTGCCCCGCGTTTTTACCAGCTGGTTCTCTTTTTGCTCGGCTCCTACAGCATAAGCCATTAATGCTAAATAAAATTAAGTACTCCTTTCACCCTGTCTTCTCACAGAACCACAAACATTCTAACATTATCGTCTTCCATTCATCAGCATCATCATTCTCTTGCTCTTGTCCCAATTCACTCGGGGTCGGCGCAGCATGTCTTCTTCTTCCATACTTCTCTATATCTCGTCATCTCATCAGACACCTCCTTTCTTGCCATATCATTCTTTACAAAGTGCATCCATCGTCTTCCATTCATCAGCAAACAAGTGCAATCCATGGTTGGTCTCCAATAGCACGTTAAGCGTCGTCAGTATACGGACACGGATGTTACATAGCCTATAACTTTGCTCAAGAATTGGGCTATAAAATTCCAAATCAATTTTCAAATCCAACTTGCAGTTCCGGAGATTAGCGCGTTTAAACAAACAAACTTTTCAGTTTTTTGTCCTTGAATTAGGTTAAATGGAGTAAATATCGTAGAATTGTCCGATTTTTACCTTCGTCTCCAATTGTTATTTAGTGGAGAGTCAGGAACTTACCTGAAAAGACAAAAAAACATATAATTAGTGGATTTTCATAATTTCCTACCCCTATAACTATTATCATTTTCATCCAATACACCGTTAGTTTCTTTGTTCTTCCTCATTCAAACTCAAAAGAATACAGAACTCAATAAAATTCAAAATCTATGTTTTGATTAAGATTTTGAGACGGTGGGATGAGTCGCTCTGCAAACAGCAGCCCACGTGCTTCTACACTGCCCAGTGATTGCAACATACAGGGCAAAGTACTTCGGTACCCCAGGTACTCTCCGCGAGATTGCCAGCAACACCAAGGCGCTGCTGGCCTTTCTCGGGGAGTTAGGGTGGATCGAATAGATTTCCCACCCGCACGCAAAATACGCGCTTTGACGTGGAGTTGCGGACAGCAGCCCGTTATACAATATACAATATATGAGTCGCTCTGCAGAGTAGTTCAGAACAATCTACTACACACGTCTGCTACTACTGCTGAGCGTGCGCGCCTGCTGGCTCTGGGTGCGTGGGAGTCGGGTCTTTGGCTTCACGCACTACCGTCGTCTCTTCGCTGTCACTGTGGTGAAGTTGTCAACAGCCTTGGGCACCACGGCCTGTCATGCAGCCGAAGTGCGGGCCGTTTTGCAGGGCACGCGAACTTAAACGATATCATCAGACGAGCTCTTGTCACCGTGGCCGTTCCAGCTTAAGAACCCAATGGCTTGGCACGCAACGATGTCGGCATGTCTTTGTTTCTATGGAAGATGGGTAGACCTTGAGTGTGAGAAGCACAAGGATTTCAACGAACAATACCAAATAAAGGACATTGGGGCAGGTCACTTGTAGTGCTCAAACTGCCAGACAATCTTAAATTCAAAGAGTATAAACAAACAAAAAAAATGAAATAAAAAATGACCCACATTCACAACAGAATGAAGAAGAACTGCCTATCGTATCAGCCTATCGTAGTGCACAGCTGGACATATGTCTCTCCCAAACTACGCTACAACACCCGGCAAGTCAGCCTATTTGCAAGAAAACACTTTTGATTGTTTTTCGTCTAACCGTAAAAAACCCATCAACTATTCAACGTATTTAGTTCGTAAAGTGACAAGTGTTTTTCGTCGAACAACAACGACCGTCGCGTGTCCACTCCATTTAAGTGTCTATCTCCCTGTTTTAAAATTTCAGTCAACTTAGGGTTTCCCCAGTGGTTTAAGTTAACGCCTCGTACACGACCTCAGGCGATGCGAATTCTAGCAAGCGACGCATGCGTTTGGTCGCTTATTTCCTTCGTGAGAACAACATCGTTCCGCAATTCGCGTCGCGTCGCGTCGTAGTGACTCGTAGTATGCTCCAAACAACTTCTTCCACTTCACTTGGTTAGTTTACCCAGTAGTTGAGGTTAACTTCCCGTTCACGACCTCAGCCGATGACCCGATGACACTTACAACTCGAGTTTGACGCAACTCGAGTTGTAGAGACATCCGCGGGCGTTACTTGTTGCTTTCGCGGGAGCACCATCCTCGTCGTTCAGCAAGTCTTGTGGCAATCGAGCTCTAAGCGACTATCACTTGGAAGTGTGTCGCTTGAGCGTGTCTCGTGGCCAGGCGGTTAGGGCTTCCCCAGCGGTTGAAGTTAATTCCATTACCCCGGGTCATTGCGTCGCCGCGGAAATATGAATTGGCTTGCACTGATTACTGGTGGCGCTACTTTTAATATTGCTTAAGTATTTTCGTGGCCTAGAAACCTGGATTCTATTTAGGTTGGAGAATGACCTTTTTGATGAGTTAGTTATTCTGGCTTAAGCTGTAAGAGTAAAGGTAGCTCATGTCGTGGAAAAAATATTAGCGAATCAGCATGTTGCCGCAGTGGTGGTGGTAGTCAAAAGGCAAATACTTAGTCAACAGTACTACTTCACATTATCCTCACTCACGGCCTAGACAAACTGACATAAGTTACCGAAAAGCTAAGGTTTTCATGTCATGCCAGTTCTATTGAAAACCGCTGTAGGAATACGAAACACTTTAAAACGATTAATATTATTTTATCTAATCTATTTGAGAGTCCCCTAAAAACCGTTGGTGCTTAAATAAAGGTTTTATCGCAACGTTGCCTTAGCTTAGAGAAAAAGTTATAGAATTCTTCACTACTGTAATTTTACAAGCACCTAAATTACGAATAACTGCCAGTATCGTTTTCACGGTCTTCTTACCCACGTACCCTCCACAAAACCAGGCTATATTCCCCACCAACCCTTTAAGAATACGACACAACAAAACTACATTATTATTGCGAACTTCACGACCGTTAGAAGTTCGGTAGCACAAGTTTTTTGCGCGACAGAGATGTATGTGCGAACTTCGGATAGGCTTGCGTGTATGTTTATGTGTAGGAGTACGTTACGTGGGTAGGGACGGCCGACGTTTTGACTTTGGCACTGCAGGGGTGCTAAAGAAAATCAGTGTGTGCCTCGTAGAGCAAAAAATAAACGATTAATGGGGTGAAATAGCCATAGAGTGTAGAAAAAACTGAGCAGATGATGCTGTAACGAATAGGAGCAATCGCAGCCACGTTTTAAGCAGATAAGGAGTTATGCGTTAACAATTTAGGCACTCAATGGTATTGATTAATACGTTTTTTTGTTAAGTTTGAAGAAAAAACTCGTAGAAGACCAGCAATCAGCCTAGCTTTTTCCCAACTTTGTTGACGTTGGCTTACAGTCTAACCGGCTGCAGTTTAATAACCGTGATTTGCATAAAGCAACTCTTCAACTCAGTTACTAGGTAAGATGATAACCCTTGGTAAGACTACTAAGCCTAGTTGCCAGACTTTCAACCTTCAGACTGCCCGTAACCACTATCAAAAATCTACGAATCTCAACAGCCTTTAGTAAAATAAAATAAATACTATCCTTACCCGTTATCCCCGAAGTAAAGTCTCATTCAGCTGCTATATGTCAGATAGATTAGGCACTAAGTCTACCCAGGGATCCTACGCAGATCATAAAACAGTCGTAGACCGTAACCCAGGACATCTATATGCCTTCAAAGATGTTTAGCAAGACATCGATGTTGTACAGAGAACACGTTCGGGTAATGAAATAACTTATGTACTGTACCGATCTCTTTTGTGCTAGGGCTGCTAGCTATTGGACTAGAATAAGATCAGTTAGGTAAGGTACGGAAAAAACCAGGTCTGATTGCAGTAACTACGCCTAGACGAGGGTCTGGACGTATGCTCTTAAAATTATAAATTGCCTAAGAACATAGCCAAAAATTTTGAAATCTCGACAATTTTTAAAGTCTACTTTTCCGTTGAAAAGTTTAGAATGGGAGGTCTACGTGTTCCACTACCAGAAACAGACCTGACAGCGAGTAAATCTTTTGACTAATTCACCATCGTTATTATCACTAATAGAATTTCACTTCGTCCTATCTGTTAATGAAATCTCAGATGTTAGAGTTTACAAAAAGTCTCCACAAGTGACAATACTTCCCTGATCAAACAAACCCTGAGATATCAGCCCAATCTAGTTTGCTAACTGGCTTATAATGTCTTGGACAAAGGCATGTTTGTAAATCTGGTAAATCACTCATCCTTAGGAGGTATTAGAGCACTTGCCTTTGCGAAACCATTCGCCGAGTTCGAAAAGCACAGAATCAGCCGATGTGGCGACGCTTGCGCCTAGCAATGTACTCTTTTCGGCTGTATGATGATGATGACCGGATGGACCGGATTATCGGAAAACCAGAAAGCTTTTCGTAATAATATGAACTAATGTCAGGAATAGGATTGCAAAAATCGAATTTTGCAAACCTATTCATACATATACGGGGTGGAATACACCGACGCGATAACGACCATGTATTTAGTACATCATTCTGACCCCAGGGCATAGAAATTCACAATAACAACAAAAACAAAAGAACAACAACAAACAAACAACAACAAAAAAAAACAACATCATCATCTGCCTAGCCTTTTCCCAACTATATTGGGGTCGGCTTCCAGTCTAACCGGATGCAGCTGAATACCAGTATTTTACATGGAGCGACTGCCTATCTGACCTCCACAACCCAGTTAGTACTGGGTAATACGATACCCCTTGGTAAGACTGGTTGTCAGACTTTTTGGGTCACTGACTGCCTAACGACTGTCAAAGATCTACAAATGACAGCCGGGACCAACGGCTTAACGTGCTTTCCGAGGCACAGAGGAAACTCGGTATGTAAGGGGCGGTCACCCATCCACAGACCAACCTAGGCAAGCACGGCTTAACCTAAAGATCGACCCGAGCGGCTGTTATTATTTAGCCACGAGCTCCTAACAAAAAAAAAACAACATCGGTTATTAAAAAAATCATCTGCTGTTTCCTACAAAAGTGCAATACCTACACGGTCAAAATGTACGGAACAGTGGTAACCGTTTTCGCGTCGGTGTCCCTTCCACCCCGTATTAATATTCTTGTTTTCTTAAACTTCCATTTCAGTTCATTATCAACCCTACCGTAGTGCGGTGTTTCAGACACAAGTTTATTTATTTTGACATGCCGTTATAAACGTGATGCGTGCCGGCTGAATATATTACCTGGGACCGAGACGACTGGGTACTAGAGAGAAGGTAGCTAGCGTGGAACTACCTTCATACCTGTGTAGATACATAGGTAGGTCTTAGATCTAACTAATGTTTAAGACGCTAGGTTGTTTAGGCATGGATAAGACATAAAACTTTGCATGAAGCAAATCTAGGAGTAAAATTCGTGCTGAAACGAGGCCAGAAGCGTGATTTTGATTCTTTGAAGGCGTATTGTTGTGAATTCGAATGAACGTATTGAATGCCTCCCACTAGGTGGACGAATGACCTGGTAAAGGTTGCAGGGATCCGCTGGATGCGAGACGCACGGGACCGGTCAATGTGGCGATACATGGGGAGGCCTATGTCCAGCAGTGGATGTCTTTCGGCTGAAATGATGATGATGATGATGTATTGTTGTGTACCAGTCGTGGTTCGTTTAAATAGGATGGTATAGGGTACAGTCCTGGTTAGACAGTCGCCAGTTGACGAACAATCGTCAACTGGCGACTGTGAAACTCGCGCGCGTGAGTTGACACCTTCCTATTTTACCTATTTTTTTTGTCGTCAACTGAATTTCACACTCGCCAGTTGACGAATAAGTTCCTGGTTAACGGTATCATAATTAAATAAATGCAGAGTAGTGAATGCACTCCATACAACAAGGAATCCTTAGTGTCTGCCGTCCCATCTGCAAACCTGACCGCGACAACCACCCCTTAACGTTGCTGATCGATAATTATGCATGTTTGTTAGTTAGGCATGGAACTCTAAGGCCAAGATTTATAAACGTCACATAATACAAACTATGGGGAAGTGTTATTCCTGTCACTGTCGCACAACTGTCAAACTACAAGTGCAAGACAGAGACGGTATCATATCAAAGCCAAAGAAAGCGCTAAGTAAAATTAGACTTCAGTCTTAGGTTCTTAAGTAAACCTATATTTAGTCCAAAACGTTTACTGAGAAAAACACCATACAATGTTTGAATCACTCTCCTAAGAAATATTTACCACGAAGTAATCGTCTAAACTAGTCGAGTACAGGGTTCGATTCCCGAGCACTTAAGTAATGTAAACACTGACCGTTTACTTTCTGTTATTATAAACAGTTTTATTTAAACACATCCGTTTTAGATTGTTTAGGAATGCTTCAAGTGAGACTTGGTTCAAAGAAATTTTATAGGAAAAGATAAGGTCCCTTTCGGCCCAACTGATGGTAAGTAGTCATACACACGTGTCAAGCGTTCTCTTCTAAGCGTGTCGATGACAATTTAAATTGAGTCAGCCTAAAATTTGGCAACGAGTGTGGCACTGTAGCGGCCCTACAAAAAGTACTACAGCAACATAGAACAAAAAGTACTACAGCGCCATCTATTACACAGACGATAAAGTAAACCAGACATAACACCCGTCTGGTCGGAGGATTCTCCCTCTTCTATGGGGGATGAAGAACTTTACACCCTGTTATTCATTCCTCCAAAGCACTTTCAGCTCCTGTGATGTGCAAGTGACAGGACAGGCAGTACACGATATCAAGTGTCCCATCGTTTGTGGGCAACACCTCATTTACACTCCAGGGCAAAGTCATCTATGAATCTCCACCTGAACAGGTTTTCCTTGCTTCGGCCAACCTGTGTCCGGAGTCTATTCAAAGACTTCCAGCACGCGTAGCATGACCATCGTAAAAACGGGTTTTGTCGACGGAAGAATCGACGAAATTACAGATTTCCTTTATTGATCTGACATTTTGTCAATTCGGCCGTCGACAAAATCCGTTTCTAAGGTGGTCAGCCATGGCAAATCGTGTCCAGGTGGGAGATCTTCAACAAGTGGCACAAATGTGTTGGGTAGGGAAATACTTTCTCGCCACAGCTTGAGCCTTTCTTTAGAGCATTCGATAGTGAGCGGAGACACGCACTTTAAAAAACTGTTACGGCTTTTTAGACTAACTAGATACACAATTTGACATGTCTCATGTGCCTTCAATATGCCTGTAAAGTTCCCACAGCAAGGACATAGGCCTTCTTTTTGAGAAAGAGCTAGGTTGTAAACCTCCACGCGGGGCTAGTGTTGGTTGGTGGAATCTACTAGCTAGCACCCATTCGATTGCGAAAGAGCAAGGTTGCTGGGTGCCTCAACATATTCTGTATGCCGTCGATACCTAAATGTATGTCAAGCACTTCTCTAGGCAGTCAGCTGGTTACCTTATAGACAGGCTATTTTTTTCGTCACCAGACCAAATGCGCAGAATGTACTTTTACGAACGAGACTAAACAAAAGACAAACGATATCGATACTTTACCGTTACTATACTAATCAATGAGTATCGTATTGCATTACTAATGGTGACTATGCAACTGATTATTATACGATACAGTGTAATAGGCTATGACGTCATTTCCTTTCTGGCGAATATTGAGAACGTTTGTCACAATTAACCAAAGTAAAATGTAACTTCGCAAGTTACAGCAGAAGTTTTTTTTGCAAAATCTCGACCAGAAGAAACTGCTCCTGTGACATGGAATGGCTCATGCAGGACAGATCCTCTCATCAGGCGGTGTTCATAAATGTAATATCTACGAGTAAAATCTCACAGTCATCTAGTAAACTTAGGAGTCAGCATTTCAGGCCAGTTAACGGCAACAGGCTCACACTTAATTGAAAATGAAACTTGAGTTAACTACTAATTTTGGGGAACACAGAAGCTTTTTCAATAAATTCTAACATCAAAATCATCAAATTTTAAGTTCAGCATTAACTGATCTTACACTCCCGGGCCATCCCTTCGTCATTTAACCGCATTGACTGCTCACCCCTCAAGAGAGCAAGACAACCCCGTGTCATGAAAGAAAAAGGTACAGAAGGTTTGCTTCGTTCATACATACATAGTCAGTATGTTATATTCCCACTGCTGGGATCTAACATAAAGAGAAAGCAAGCCGTAATTCAACCGCTCTGTCCCATTGCGGTTTGGTAGATGTTACATGGCTCCATCATCATCTGCCTAGCCTTTTCCCAACTACGTTGGGGTCGGCTTCCAGTCTAACCGGATGCAGCTGAATACCAGTATTTTACATGGAGCGACTGCCTATCTGACCTCCACAACCCAGTTAATACTGGGTAATACGATACCCCTTGGAAAGACTGGTTGTCAGACTTTTCGGGCCACTGACTACCTAACGACTGTCAAAGATCTACAAATGACACCCGGGACCAACGGCTTAACGTGCTTTCCGAGGCACGGAGGAAACTCGGTCAGTAATGGGTGGTCACCCATCCACAGACCAACCTAGGCAAGCACGGCTTAACCTAAAGATCGACCCGAGCGGCTGTTATTATTTAGCCACGAGCCCCTCCACATGGCTCCATATGACTATTAAAATTAGTCCCACATAGACATGTTAGTACGGCAATCTCAAACAAATACACACACACACGTACACGTATATTTTGTAAAATAATTTTATGGATCGCTGTTGGTTACCTAAATAAATAAAATAAAATAAAATAAAATAAAATGACAGTCGTCAAGAGCTGGCCCATTTTGTAATAAATAAAATAAAAAAAAGTCGCGTGAAGCAATAGTGAAGCGAGTATATCAGAAACAAGAGACAGTTGCGAAAGCAGTAATCATCTGCCTAGCTAGCCTTTTCCCAAACTATGTTGGGGTCGGCTTCCAGTTAAATCGGATGCAGCTGAATACCAGTATTTTACATGGAGGCTATCTGACCTCCACAACCCAGTTAGTACAGTGTACGATACCTCTTGGTAAGACTGGACCTTTTGTACCTACCTATCTCTTTCGTACCCGGGTGCTCATCATACGCCTTCATTTAGTATTCTATGCGCAAATTTGATGAAAAAAATACAATCCTCTCTCAGTGCTGTTTTGGACGACTGTTCCTCGTGTTAGGATGTAGCGTGGATGAGAGGAAGTAGCGGGGAATCTTGTCTTTAGTTGAGCTTAGACCTGGAATTAGATAGAGCTGAGTAATTGACGCATTTGTCAGGCACAGGATTGCAGGCTTTATTAAATGCAGACAGGACTGGTCTTTGAGGCAATTCTGGAGGAACGCTGATAAGGATCACCTTTTCAGTTCCCTGCTGGATATATACTTGACTAGAATATAGATAAAGCAATATCCAGCAGGTTGCACACAAGTGATTTTTGTTTTCAAAGCGTTTTGTATTTCTACAAGGACTATGTCAACAGGATTGGCATATCTAAGGTTTTCGGCAGCTGAGGGCATCCAATACATTTGGGACTTTCCCACTATCATTGTCGCAAGGAAAAAGGAGTAAATGATAGCGTGACGGTTTTCGGAGGAGAATGGAAGAAAACGAGTCGGACTCGCGCATGAAGGGTTCCAAACCAACGTAGTAGGGGTGGCCCCCTTTAATTTTTAATTTAGTTTTATTATTTGTTGTTATAGCGGCAATAGAAATACACATTCTGTGAAAATTTCAACTGTCTACCTATTACGGATCATGAGATACAGCCCGCTGACAGACACGTCGGACGGACGGACGGGCGGACAGCGGAGGCCTTAGGAATAGGGTCCTGCAAGTTATCCTTCGGGTACGGACCTCTAAAATCGTGCTACCCCAAGTAACATGGGACGAGGGCAGGAAGATGAAACGATTGTCGCTGATAAAAAGACCCACATAGAAGTTTCTTTTAATTGTGTCACTTCTAGTAGTCCAAGCGAATGGTCCAGAGGGTACAGCTAGTTACACTATAAAATTAGACCATTGTTCAGGCTTTTCTTTTAATTTCTTTCAGCTAGACAGCCCGCCATTTTCTCAGCACTCGCACCGTATTTGCCGTTACCTCCGGAACGTTGTTCCTTGATAAAGTATGCTTACCATTTCATATTCATCCCTGCGACATCTTTCCAAACGTCTGACAAAAATCAACATCGTTGTCTTCGTCATATTTTACATTTATTCAACCTACGCCATTTTGTTTTTGGTTTAATTAGCGTTTTATTTTAAGAAAATGGTATGAGAAACGTACGTGTTATATTATTTTTAATTGTAGCTGCGGGGCTGTAAAAGGCTCCTACCACAGAATACATAGTAGTCGCTCCTACTCAAATAGTGTAGGAGTCATATCACTACGGTTGTTCACTGCGTGTTGGTGATTTCAGTCTACTTTAAGGTTGCCAACCGTGCGGAATTTTAGCTCAGTGTTCGAAATTCTTAAACGTCCGGTATTTTTTAACAATGACATTAACAAACAGTTGATACTGATGTTTGATAAAACAAAAGAAAAAAGTCCGGATATATCTTCAAATGTTCGAATTTTCTCTGAAAAAAAATCACAGGTCTGGGAATCACTTTAACTCTTTCTTAATTTGCTTTATCTTATAAAGTCTTCTAGTTACCAGGGAGCCTAAACAAACAGACATTTTATCAACGAAAATGGTGATGGGAAAGTCAAAAATTTATTTGATCGACATTTAAGGGGTAGTGCCAGCTGTGTGTAGTTTTTCATAAAATAGTCATTGGAGGGTTGTAATAATGATTTGAATGATTATAATTCTGTAACTACATACATATTAAGGTCGCAAACCATAATTTAATCAATATACAACCCGACACTGATCTGCAAATTGCAAAAAAAAACGTAACAAAATAAATTGCGCTACCCTGGCGCTAAGAAATAGTTTAATGACAATCTTGTTGCAAGTTGCTGTAAAAATAGTAAACGTTTTTAACGGGATTAACACTTTTCTAGGCCGTAGACTGACTGAAAAAATCCGTATCACAAATGAAAAGAAATAAATATTTTTTAAGGTACATTTTTGAAGCTTTTAATGGCAAATTATCATAAACTTTGGTAAAGAGGGTGTTAGTAGCAATTTTACAGTTCACATCCCATTATACTTCAAGCTCAGATAGTCGGATAAAAACAAAGTTCACCCCGCACCACGCAAATTAAAATATCCGCTTCGAACCAGCAAAGCATTCAGCTCGAACCGGTTCAAACTAGTTTCAGAAGCGCCATATTCGAAAAATTACCATTTCGCAGGCATCATGCAAGTTTAAAATCAATTATAGTCGACTACCGGCGCTCAACTTCGGGGGGAGATGAGCATTACACTTTATAATCCTTTGGGGGTCGGCAGATCGATAGCCTGACCTTCCCGACCTGAGGTAGCTCGGAATAGTGATAGCTTTAGTTAGAAGCAATATTATTTTGAACTTTGTAGCCAGTTCAATCGGTCTCGAGCCCGTGGCCCGTATTAATAAATTGTGGTGCTATTCTATAACGATCAAGTGAGCGCACACAATTCGAAAGCGAACTCATTTGTTTTTGAAGTAAATCATCGCGGATTCACAACGAGACACCGTTCGAATTTCGAACGTGATATTCAGAGAATAGCACTGTCCATTCACAGATATTTTACTTTTTGACTTAGCATCCCTGTCAAACAACATTGATCTTTATTCCAATTGCAATAAGGTTGCTGAGATACAATAACTGTTCTAATTTTAAAAGAAATGTGATGACATAATGCCTGAAACATTAACGACATTGATATGAGCAACTATGTCACCAGGAGGTTGTTCCAAGAAATGAAGTCAAGAATTAATAATAACTGATAAAGGCACAGTAACAGTTTAGTTCACTCATAAAGTAAATATAGATTACCTGAACGTGACGCTTGTTTGTATAACGATAATAATTTAGGCTCATGATGACATGTACCGTTAATGAATCGAGGCATTTCTTAGTACTGTAGTTTTCCATGAAAAACTATAGTTAAATTGGATTGACTGCCTCGCTGGTTTAGTTGTCGCAATCGCGACTGCTGGGCATGAGGTCTCGGGTTGGATTCCCGGTGTCGGGCAAATTTTTATCGGGTTTTTCTATCAGAAAAACCTCCACATCCCGTTTACTATTCAATGCATCAATCAGTACAATGTTTTGAGTACGTTACATTGAGTTTTACCATAAAACGTGATTTTTAATCCCACAAAAAAAAGTCGTTTCCAAACAATAATTTATGCTTAGTGTTACTTAGTTTGATGTACAGAATGCTGGCTGACGTCGATGACGTGGCGAGAAGGGTCCGTTTACACCTCGAATAAAGCTTGCTGTAGCCTTAAAATTAGAAAAACCTGCTAAGTGCGAGTCGGACTCGCGCATGAAGGGTTCCGTACCATCGTTACAGCGGCAACAGAAATACACATTTTCAACTGTCTACCTATTACGGGTCAAGAGATACAGCCCGCTGGCAGACAGACAGACAGACGGACGGACAGCGAAGGCTTAGCAATAGGGTAACCAACGGTGGTTACCCTTCGGGTGCGGAACCCTTTAAAGTAAGTGTTTAACGATCTATTTGAACAAAAACGAAGAATAATGTTAGATTCTTGAATAAGAATGTAGTCGAAGCTAAATTAAGAACAATTAACTAAGTTAATCCCACTGAATTCCTCAAAGAGAAGCCTAGATAATACCGTAATGAAATCATTATAATATCATAATTTAATTTAATAATAATATCTTGAGTATACACGTGCCTACGAAATTATACGTATTTGTACTAAAAATTAATAGAAACTAGATGCCCGCGGTGGGCATTAAGTAAGATGGACGTCGAAGACGTTTCGTTATGTAGTTTAAACTGAGTCAGTTGTTAGCATAAGTATATTATCATCATCTGCCTCGTCTTTTCGCTACGATCGGCTTCCAGTCTAACCGGATGCAGCTGAATTTCAGTATTTTACATGGAGCGACTGCCTATCTGACCTACACAACCCAGTTAGTACTGGGTAATACGATACCCATAGGTTAGACTGGTTGGCAGACTTTCTTGTAACGACTGTCAAAGATCTACAAATGACAGCCGGGACCAACAGCTAAACGTGCTTTCCGAGGCACGGAGGAAACTCGGTAAGTAATGGGCGGTCCGGTCACCCATCCACAGACCAACCTAGGCAAGCACGGCTTAACCTAAAGATCGACCCTCGGCTGTTATTATTTAGCCACGAGCTCCTCTCTTTACCAAAAGAACACGGATCGAAAAAAATAAATTGAGTACATACTAATTGCGTCAGCCAGTGCGATATTTGTATGGAACGCCGAGTACTAAATAGGCATCCGTTTGGCCGCAACTAGCCTGATGTGTAGCGAGGACGCGGCCTAGGCTGGAGCACGCTTGCCTAGAAGAAACCCATTCACTCGAGCTTTGAACAGATCCAGATTATAGTGACCAGGGAACAGAGAAGCCGGCAGTGAGTTCCACAGACTGCCAGTTGCTTTAGGGAATGTCTGGTTTGATGGTCTAGACCACCACCTAAGATGTAATATGAATTATACCCTGTTTAATTGAGGTTCAAAGCCAGAATCTCACTATCAGCAGCCCTAAGCTACCTCTATAAAGCCAAATGTATTTCTCTAATCTTTCCAACAATTATCCCAAACTGACAGTCAAGTAGGGAAAATTTCGTTTGTAGTTTAGTTTGTGTAACAAAAATCATAGAATTTATCACCCCTAAGGTATGATTAAGCCTTTCTGTTTCACTAGACAACCCTCTCGTAACAAGTTGAAAGCACAAAGAGCTGTCAGCTACCCGACTGACGGAGAAAAGTGATGTGTGCTTTAGATGTGTGTACATGTCTTGTTGGCGCGTTGATCTAGTAAACTGACGTTTTAAATGAGAGATGGTTCGAGAATATTTTGATTAAAACTTTCGCGTTTTTGGTAAACAATCTCTAAGGGTTGAGAGCGTTACAGTTGAGCTTGAGGGCCTGGGTTCGATTCCTATGTCGGGCAGTGTTATGAACAAATGGAAAAACACACTATGTTTCTCAGTAGAAGTCCGGAGTCTATACGTGTGCCGGGTTGATGGCAATAAGCTCGCTCCCTATTACATGAGACTTAAACATAACCAGCGAAATGTGGGTGTACTATAAGCTACACCTCTGCCTAACCCTTCGGTGAAATACAGGGGGTTTGTTAGGTTGCGTAGACCAGCTGTAACTACAAACCCTGTATATCCGGAAACTTGAACATAAACAGACAAACTTGTCTTGTACTGTTGTAACTATCAGTTAAGATCGTGTTGTTAAGATATTAATAACAACATAATCTGTTCGTTAACTTCTCTGTTTGTGTTCACACATCGCGGCGCAGGATAACATACGGGTTAGTTGAACTATGCTTAACAGACGGTTAGAGGAACGGTGCCATTGGTCCAGACTGGTTAGGTCTGTTTAACTAAAATGAAAATTCTTAGTCTGAATGTGGGTGGTTGGTTATAGAGTAACTTAGATTAGTGGAGACCACGGATGGGGCGGAGGAATGTGGGAAGACCACCGACTAGGTGGACAGATGATCTTAGTAGAGTGGCCGGAAGAAACTGGATAGCCATGACAAAAAACCGCCTAAAGTGGAGAGATTTGGAACACACCTACGCTCAGAATTGGGTGACCAGGGGTTGAAGAAGAAGGAGGTTTAAAAAAGAAACGATAGATAGATTGTGTAACAGATAATAAGGCCAGATTAGAGGTGACGTGAGGTGGTGTGATAGAGATATATGGAGAAGATTTGCTGCACAAACCCCGAAAAATGATGATGATGGATAGTCCTAATTTTTTCCCAATTTTGTTCTTTTTTTTTAATAAAAATGTTCACAATTCATATAATGAAGATTGTCCAAGTAAGATGGGAATACTAAACCGTCAGAAACTGAGAATATTCAAATGTCTGCGAAAAAACCGAACACTGGCGCATTTCCACCATCAAAACTCTACCAAAACACAATTATATACTTGTACTTATAATAGTTAGGCGTTAAACCTATTTTAAATAGTAAACAAGCAGGAACGAGGAGAGGGATCGTGACTCCAGCACCGCCTGCAGGCTTAAGAGCTCAGCAGTAAGGGATGCGCGCAAATACACAAGGATCTTGAAATAGTCAAGTGTACCCCTGTTTTGGCACGAAGTTTCGCAGCTACGGTATTGGAGCCATTATTGATCAAGAAGATATTGACTTGCAGCTTCGTTCAGGAAAAAAAAGGAATGAAAACTTTAACCGTATGTCACACGCGACAATCAGGAACCTCACTCATGTGTGCGCACACGATTCGAAAGCTAACTTCAACACAAACGGTGAAGGAAACATCGTGAAGAAACTGGCATGTCCTAGATCGGAAAGTTCGAAGACATGTGACAAGCACCAAACCCGCTCTGGGCCCGCGTGGTGGACTACAGCCCGTTCACTCTCATCGAGAGGAGGCCTGAGTTCGAATTAGTTAGAAAATTAGAAGTTGTCTATGGTCATAATGTCGGGGATAGTGAAAATCCGCGAATCTACCATACGTAAAGTGCGCGTCGCGTATCTGCACTACGAGTAGGTTTACAGGGGAAGGTTATAAGTTTATTTTTTTATTTCAATGATTTTTGATCTCACTTTTACATGACTAGTAACAATTCATGTGTTCTATGTATTGTTAACAGTAGAAATCTATTACAGTCATTAATTTAGTCGCTACGACAATGCATAATTGAAATTGGCTACATTTATCAGATACGCGGAATTATCCAATGCTAGTTCCGCGGATTTGCACTATCCCCGACGATAAGTGGCCTAATATTTTACCTAGAACTAGTTAACATGGATGGTGTTGTTGCTAGTGAGTCTCAAACTAGACATTTATAGTCTATCTTAGGGCTCGGTATTTGACTTCGAGAGTGGAGACTGGAGTGGTGATAAATTGTAGAATGGATACATTGGTTTATTTTCTTGTCAAAAGTCACTTTAGCAGTATCCGCGCTCTGCTATGATGTAACGTTTACGTCTCGATAACATATTTATCAAAACATGACCTATTATGAATACAGTAAATGCTATTTCCCGATGTAATCAGAAATGAATTGAATGCATTTATTCATCGGCGCACTCGCTCTAAATGGTCTACAACCAATTTACGACGCGTCAATGAATATGACATACTGGACGACTGCATTGTGGTCCAAGGTAGAGACTTGCGAGTTTATAAATAAAACTAAGTAAATAAATAATAAGTTTACAGAGAAGTAGCAAAAGACTTTTCTACTAGCTGAATTGATGAAATGGATTTCTAATCCCCATTAAAATAAATTGGACTCGGACTTCGGCGAGATAGGCCGACGACATTGTTGCCATCGCGGGAATATCCTGGATGATGCTGGCATAAGAACGTGGAGCTTGGCACAAGCAAAGAGAGGCCAATACCCAGCATTGGGTGAAGTCGGGCTGTGGATGATGAGACTTTTAGTAAGGTTTCGCAATTGGACTGCTTGTTAGTTCGAACTAAATTAGAATCGCTCATGTGATCATACTTCCAACGAAAATAAAAGCAGTAGCGGCGACATCCAGAGTACCACAGACACACATTTAACATGGAAGCCATTTAAATGCACATTGCAGTTTGGTTTTATGACACAAAGTATACAGCGTGTAACAGAAAGGGTATAGTCAGTCATATTAAATGATATACTGCAGATCATCAAACTGAACAACTTTCTCCTTGGATCCAATGTCGTAAATGCGAAAAAAATATCAGCTGCCGCATACATTTGGATCGAGGAGGTATTGAAATTTTGTATGGGGCAGCTGATAATTTTTTCCATGAAACAGGTCCAATGAATGAAAACGCTATAAGTTCACAACTTACCCCACAGTCCATGTTAATAGTGAATGTAACCAGTAACGTAATTACCACTATGTTAGCAACGCGGACACAATGGTAATCTGCTTACGGGCTTGTTTACCCACCAATCTCGTGGGAATTAATACACTAATGCCTGTCCAGAGGTCTTCAGAACTTAATAAATTTTACTGAAAGCTGGCGAGACAGTAAAGTATAAAGTAGTAACTTAAACCATGATTGGCTTCCAGTCTAAGACTAAATAAAAGAAAAAAAAAAAACTTTTTCTTTTCTTTATTTGAGTTGGGGTTTTTGTCTAAACAGATATGTCAACCCCATCGTGCCTTTACCATTGTCATATTAAACCTTATTATTAACACTTAAACTATACAACCAGTTAAACAATTATATAAATAAAACGCTTGGGATAAAGAAGGACTGTTATTACATGACTTAACTGTTTGGCAGCTTCTGAAGTTGGTTGGGATAAAATTGATTGTATTAATCCTACGTTAAGCCTATTTAAGTCTAATTCTGTCAAAAGTGACTCCCTCTCGCGTCTGTTGCGGACACAATCCATCAGTAGATGGAGGAGGTCCTCAATCTGATTACATTCTCTGCAATTCGACATCCAAACATAAAAAAAAGAAAATATTGTGTGTCTCACGGCTACGACAAATAGGCAAAGTTCAGCAATCTGCCGGGTAGCTAGTGCCCAACGCGACGCTGGTTTTCAATTGGACTTGAGACAGTGACGAGACGGACATAAAACAGATTTGTACCTTGTGTTAATATGTCTATGTATAGGGACTTTTATGCATATAATGGGTTTATGTATCCTTGGATACTATGGTGAACAGTAAAACTCTAACTAAAATTGAGTTGCTCTGAAACGAGAACATTTTATTCATTTACAAAAACCAGTTTTAACACTAATACATTCCTTAACCTTAATTAATAACAAACTCACCTGAAAAGAGAAACAAAATTTAAAGCTATTGCTTCACCAGTTCTTAATCAATATTATTTAAATATTCAAACCACAATCTAATTTTTATAACCTAATTCGCATGCTGTATCAATATGTCCAATCTGACAGACAGCTCCATAAACACGACCAAGTTCACTCACAGATACCTTATACATCAAAGTCATTACGCGGCAAATTCAAACATACTTAAATGAAGTGTCAAGCACTTTGTTTACATGCATATAATTTTGTGTACAATAACAAGGAACGACTCCCTATCTGACCTACTTTCTCAAGGGATATTTGAGAAAGTTCTTTTGGAAAAAACCTAGAATCCCGCGATCGACAGTCACGCAACAACAAGAGAGTTTACTAAAGAGTAGCTTGACCAAAGAGGCTTCATTATCATCATCATTTCAGCCGAAAGACGTCCACTGCTGGACATAGGCCTCCCCCAAGTTTCGCCACATTGACCGGCCGGTGCGACTCGCATCCAGCGGATCCCTGCAACTTTCACCAGATCATCAAAGAGGCTTACGTGCAACGAACTACCAGAACAGCAATTGTCTGGCTCATGCCGGGGTTACTAGACTTGGTAGTAGGTCTGACTGCTTGGAGAGTTACCTTAGTAGTCATCCCTGCAGGCTTGGTCCAGCCACCCAAAGACATGTGTCACTGCCACGCATTAGGACATCCCTATTCGGCCTGACACGTAAACCCATGAAGATACAGCACTATCGTATAACGCATTGGATGGTGGGTTTTTTATCACCGCCCATAAAAAATGTCTTAACTACTGATTTACTGTGCTGAATTTACGCGACTAATAAAATGGAGTCGCGAACGTGTAGTCACGGCAATCGATTATGTTGGGGGGCTGGAGCTGGTGAACGGTGACAGTTGTTGGAGTCTTCGCCTCGTGTGGTGTCATCGCTTTGACCAGCCTATTCTGGACAGTGAGCTCCGCTACTGTTTTTCCTACTCCTCCGCTATTCTTTTCTGATGAATTTCGTTGATCCAAGACAGTTAAACTGTTTTTCTGTGACTTCGTCGAGCTTCATTGTCTCGGCGCTTTTCTGGTGGTCGCCCCTGTTGGTTCTGGTTTTTAGTAGTTGCCGTGGTCAGGGAATAGTGTGGCGGGCTTGTCCCAAAAAAAAGCTCCGCTACTACAAAGTTGCTAATATTTTTTTTTTTTTTACCACGGCATGAGCATTAGCCATTAACTTATGGGGTGTGTTGTCAGAATTCCTCCTCGTGTGCCTGACGGCTGCCGGTCCCTCTCGATACGTCTGGAGGGAATAGCAGCTGCTGGGCCGGTGCACCCTGGGCGTGGGCAGTATCCTTCCCCGAGGAATGGGAAGAGATTCTTATTCTTCGGGGAATGTTACTGTCCATGGCTAATATTCTGACATGGGAGGGGCCCATTGTGGGCCTAGGGGGCGTTGTTCCGCGTGACCCTCTGAAAAGCAGAGGGCACAGCGGAGGAGCAAGGGCGGGCTCGGTGTGCACTTACCCTGCCTCCGAGCAGACAGTGAAGGACACAGTCCTTCACTGTCCCCGTCGATATCGTAATCCCTCCGTCGAAGTGTCGTGGAACACGTCTCGCGGCTTCGATTGGGACCGAGGGTCTTGGCTTAACCGCCCGGATCACGAGGTAGAAAACCTCTATAAAAAGTTACCCCGAATCTCAAGCGGCGGCGCACCGCGAGGAGATGTATGGCTGACGGGTTCCTATGGAAAATCAGTCGCTAGTGCGAACCACTGCCGGGCCTGGCTATGGCTTATCTGGGCACAGGGGGCACTGCCCAGATGGACTTTTTATTTCCCCCATACTCGTGGGAACAGTATGGAAAATCACTTTACCCAAAATACGGCCGATAACGGCGAAGGAAGGAAGGAGAGGGATGCAGGGTCGGAGTCCGGCACCGCATCCAGTGACGTGAGCGCGGGAGGCTCAGAGAGCTCCCGGCGCGGGAGGCCCGGGGCTGCTGCGGGGAACACGGAGTTCCTGCGCAAGCGATCCAGGCCGGTAGGCGACCGAGAGTCGTCGTCAGAGGGGGAGCTGGCTTCGGCTCGCAAGATCCCCACCAGCAAGCGTGGCGGGATCCGTGGTAAGGGGAGAGGCCTCTCTGTCAGCGAGAGGTCGGCGCGGCTTGCCGAGGAGGGGCGCCACCCGGGGGTGGCCGGTCACGGGGTGGATCGTTCGGGCTCCTCTGGTGACAAGGCGGTCGCAGACGGCGGCTCAGATGCGGAGCGTAAGGCCGAGTTTGCGAAGGAGGTGGAGGTGGCGCTGAGGGCTGTGTCCTACAAGCAGAAGCCCTCTACTAGACAGAGGGCCATACCTGCAGCGGCCGCCTCCATCATAGCGGCAGCGAAGGCCAGATATGCGGGGCCTCCACCAGACGAAGTTGCCAAACTGCGGGCGGAGGTCGCTCGCTTGACGACTGCTACGGAGCTTCTCCAAGAGGAGAACAAGAAGCTCCGAGCAGACCTGGCCGGTCTGCGCGAGTCCGGCTCTCGCAAGGCGCCCCAAAATGGGGGCCAGCAGCGACCAAGTCAGCCCGTGCCGGTGGAGAACCAGGTTCTGAACCTGGTTCGGCAGGAGCTGGCTGCCTTCCAGGCGCGGTTCTCCGTTCTGGAGGGCATTGTCCTGCGCCCCCCCCTGGCGGCAAACAAGGCCGCCACATATGCGGCTGCTGCGGCGTCCGCACCGGGGCCGTCCAGCAAGCCCTCCGGCAGGGTTACGTCGGCCCCCGAAAAGCCGGCTCTGGCGAAACCGGCTCCAGTCGGGAGGGCGGCGGCCCTAAGGCAGAGCAAGGCGGTGGCCCAAAAGAAGGGCAAGGCGGCGTGTGTACCGGCGCCAGCCGCGAGACAGCCGCCACCGCCGCCTCCCCCGCCCACTAAGCCTTCTGTGGCCGAGCCCGGGTGGCAGGTGGCCGGAGAAAGAGCGAGGGAGCTAAGGGCGGCAAAAAAGACCAGGAAGCGGGAGCGGAAGCGCCGACAAAAAGAGCGGAGCGTCGCGGCTGGGCTCAGCGCCCCGAAAACCGCAGCTGTAGTGATAACGCTACAGCCGGATGCGGAAAAGAGGGGCGTCACCTACCGCGACGTGCTCGCTAAAGCGAAGGCGACGGTGGATCTCAGAGAGCTCGGGATCGCCGAAGGCCTCCGGCTTAGAGTGACCGCAACAGGGGCTCGAGTGCTAGAGATCCCCGGCGAAACCCGTGGCTCGTCCGCTGACGCTCTGGCCGAAAAGCTTAGAGCGTCCCTAAATGCGGACGAGGCCCGAGTGTCCAGGCCCGTCAAATGCGCAGATCTGCGCATCCTTGGTCTGGACGACTCGGTGACCGAGGAGGAGGTGGTGGCCGCCGTCACCAGGACCGGTGGGTGTCCTGCCGAGCAGGTCAAGGCAGGCACCTTACGTCCGGATCTGTCGGGCATGCGAACCGTAACGGTAAGCTGCCCTGTGACGGCGGCGAAAGCCATTGTGGAGGGCCGAAGGCTCTTGGTGGGCTGGGTGTCAGCGCAGGTGAAGGTGCTGGAGCCCAGACCTCTGAGGTGCTTCCGCTGTCATGTAGGGCACCACGTATCGGTCCGGTGCACCTCGGAGGTGGACCGCAGTGGCCTGTGCTTCCGCTGCGGCCAGCCCGGTCACATGGCCGCGGCCTGCTCTGCCACACCGCACTGTGCCGCATGTGCGGCAGCTGGCAAGCCAGCCGATCACCGGGCAGGGAGCAAGGCCTGCGGTATACCCGCCAAGGCCAGCAGCAAGGGAAGGCCCTCCGCCACCACCGCCAAAACCCCCACCGTCGCCACCACCGCAGCCGCCGCCACTGTTGCCGCCGGTGCCGTTACTGCTGCAATTTCCGCAGCGGGGCTCTTGCAGAGGGCCCGGGAGGGGACTGAAATGGAGTGCCAGTAACGGCCCCATTGCGCCTTCTCCAGGCGAACATCAACCACTGCGCCTGTGCTCAGGATCTGTTGCTCCAGAGCATGGCGCAGTGGTCGATTAACATCGCCGTGGTCGCTGAGCCGTACTTTGTCCCGCCCAGGGATGACTGGGTGGAGGACCATAGCGGCTCAGTGAATATAATTGCGTCGGCCGCCGCCGGTACCCCGACTCTTGAGAGTGTCAGGAAGGGTCATGGGTGCGTAGCAGCACGGTTCGGGGAGATCGTTGTAGTGGGAGTCTACTTCTCCCCGAGCCGAACTCTCGCCGAGTTCCACAACTCCCTCACGGAGTTGAGTGTCGTCATCGGAAGCCATTCCCTCCCCGTGCTTGTACTCGGGGACTTCAATGCCAAGAACTTGGCTTGGGGTTCTCGTTACACGGACGTGCGGGGTAGGATGGTGGAGGACTGGGCTCTGGAGACAGGTCTAGTCGTCCTAAATCGGGGTTCTGTCCCCACGTGCGTGCGGATGCGGGGCGAGTCGGTGGTGGACATATCGTTCGCTAGCCCCGCTCTGTCACCGCGTGTCGTCGACTGGCGCGTCATGGAGGGGGTGGAGACCTATTCCGACCACCGGTACATCCGGTTCGACGTCTCCACTCAGACCTCAAGCGCACCGGTCCTACAGGCCCCGAGTGGTCCGCGATGGGCGCTGAAGCAGCTGGACCGGGAGCTCCTCCTGGAAGCCTCAATCGTGCAGGCCTGGGTGTCATCACCAGACAGGCCTGCCGACATCAACAACGAGGCGGGTTGGTTCCAGGAGGCCATGTCCGAGATTTGCGACGTGGCAATGCCCCGAGTTCGGCCAGGAAGCGCCCGGCGTCAGGTGTACTGGTGGTCGCAAGAGCTGACGTCTCTGCGCAAGGCGTGCGTTGCCGCGCGGCACCTGTACGCCAGGCATCGCAGGCTCCGCATCCGCCCTCCGGATGCGTCAGCCATTGAGGCGGAGCTGTACGAGGGGTACAGAGCGGCAAAGACCGCCCTCCAAGAGGCTGTCCGGCGGGCCAAGCATTTGGCCCGCGAGGAGATGCTGGAGTCTCTGAACGGAGATCCGTGGGGGCGCCCTTACAAGATGGTGCGGGACAAACTCCGCACCTGGGCCCCCCCGCTAACGCAGAGTCTCCGGCCTGAGCTCGTGGAGGACGTGGTGAGCGTTCTGTTCCCTTCGCGAGGGGAGCATCCTCCCCCGCCTATGGCTCCGTCACCGCGTGCGGTGCCGGAAGCGGACCACACCGATGACGACGATGACGTTCCGGAGGTGACTGGGGTAGACCTGAGAGTGGCGGTACGCAGGCTGAAAGCCAGAAATACCGCCCCGGGACCCGATGGCTTGCCTGGCAAAGCCTGGGTCCTGGCCTCTGAGGCTCTCGGGCCCCGACTGGAAGGGCTCCTAAGCGCATGCTTGGAGAGAGGCCAGTTCCCGCTTCGTTGGAAGACGGGGAAGCTGGTCCTCATCCGGAAGCCAGGGCGCCCTGCGGACTCTCCGTCCGCATACCGGCCCATTGTGTTGCTCGACGAGGTGGGCAAGCTCTTTGAAAGAGTCATTGCCAACCGCCTCGCCGGGCACCTCGCAGGGATGGGGCCGGATCTTGCGGAACACCAGTTTGGTTTCCGCAAGGGGCGCTCGACGGTGGACGCCATCATGCGCGTGAGAGCCCTCACGACGGGGGACGCGGTGTCCCGGGGCGGGGTTGTCTTGGCGGTGTCTCTTGACATCGCCAACGCCTTCAACTCCATGCCCTGGAGCTGCATTGCGGAGGCACTCCGGTATCACGGGGTGCCGACCTACCTTCGTCGTGTGGTCGGGGACTACCTGACGGATAGGGCCGTCATCTACCCCAGTCGGAGCGGAGAATGGAACCGGCGAGAGATGTCGTGCGGTGTTCCACAGGGTTCGGTTCTGGGGCCGGCCTTGTGGAACATCGGTTACGACTGGGTGCTGCGCGCCGACCTCCCTACCGGCGTCAGTGTAGTTTGCTACGCTGACGACACGCTGGTACTGGCACAAGGGAGGTCGCACGAGGCGGCGGCCGAAAACATGACACGCGGGGTTGCGATAGTTGTGGAGAGGATCCGGCAATTGGGTCTCGAGGTGGCATTGCACAAGTCCGAGGCCATGTGTTTTCACGGGCCTCGGAATGCGCCACCGTCGGGATCCCTACTGACGGCAGGAGGGGTTTCCATCGGCGTCGGGTCGACGTTGAAGTACCTAGGACTCGTCCTCGACAGCCGGTGGAACTTCGTGGAGCACTTCCGACGTTTGGCTCCCAAACTGGAACGGGCAGGGGCTGCCTTCAAGCGGCTCTTGCCCAACCTGAGGGGTCCAAACGCCTCCTGCCGGAAGCTTTACGCGGGGGTCGTGCGGTCCATGGCCCTTTACGGGGCCCCGGTGTGGGCGCGTTCTTTGAGGCGGCAAGCCGCCCACTACCTGAACGCGCCCCAAAAGGTGATAGCCATAAGGCTAATCCGGGGGTACCGCACGATCTCCGGCGAGGCGGCTAGCCTCCTTGCCGGATTGCCGCCATGGGATCTGGAGGCGATAGTCCTCGCGCGCCTGCATGAATGGCGCGCGGAAGCACTATGTCGGGAGGAAACACCGCTGCCGCGACAAATTGCCGCTCAGCGGACAGACCTCCGGCGTGATCTCATGGCGACATGGAGAGAGCGACTGTCGCAACCCCGTGCAGGGCACGCCACCATAGTGGCGATAAGTCCCCTCTTTGAGGAGTGGCTAGAGAGGCGCCACGGCGCCCTCACCTACCGCCTGACGCAGGTCCTCACCGGACACGGTTGTTTCGGGAGGTTCCTGCACCGAATCGGGCGGGAGGAAACGCCCGGGTGTTTCCACTGCGAGGATCGTCCGGAGGACACGGTGGAACACACCGTGGAGGTCTGCCCCGCTTGGGCGGAGCACCGCCGTGTCCTCATAGCGGCGATTGGCGGCGACGATCTCTCGCGTCCGGCCCTGGTTCAAGCCATGGTCCGGAGCGAGAGGGAATGGGAAGCCGTCACCTCCTTCTGCGAAGCAGTCATGCTAGTGAAGGAGGTGGCAGGACGTGAGAGGGAAAGAACCTCACGTCCCAGCCGCCGCGGGAGACGCCCTGGGCGTCGGGGGTCACGTGGTGGCTTCCGACCACCGTAGGCGCTGGCCTGTGGACGGCGAGTTATGGGCTAGCTCGCCGTCCGGCCGTCTTATGACTACAGGCCGTGTCGACGGCGCGTTCGTGTTCCACGCGCGCCTCAAAGAGATGTCAGCAATCAAGTAGGGGTCCGCATGGACCGATGCCTGCCAGGGCTGCGGGACTGTTCGAAAGAGATACCGTGGCCCTGGAACATAAAGGGCAAAGAAGGAACATGGATGGGTTTTAGTCAGTACAAGTCTGACACTCCCCTCCGCTCCGCCCAGAGTGGGGGGGGTCATTTGATGATTTCCCATCCGGAAAAAAAAAAAAAAAAAAAAAAAAAAAAAAAGCCATTAACTTATAAAGAGTGATTGGTTACACGTGGGCATTACTGAATTAACTATAGGACTTAATATCTGAAATTACGAGAGAATTTTCCATAGATATTTCTGAGTTTTGCGACCATAAATGTATGGAGTAGTATTTTAGCGATTTCAAGGTTATTCCCATAGTAAGATCTTTTAATTTTCATGAGTCATACACGCCCTTAAAGTATTACCCAAGTTTAACATGATGATCAACCAGTATTTTTTGTGCCTATTCGGGAGAAGACCTTTTTAATTTTCTTCAAAAACGAGGAGGTCCTCAATTCGTTTGTATTTTTTATGTTTGTTACCTCATAACTCCGTCATTTGTAAAACGATTTGAAAAATTCTTTTTTTATTTGTGTAGTTGACGATGATGATGATGCTCGTGATGATGATCGGTTCGACCTTTAGGTTAAGCCGTGCTTACCTAGGTTGGTCTGTGGATGGGTGACCGCCGATTACATACCGAGTTTCCTCCGTGCCTCGGAAAGCACGTTAAACCGTTGGTACCGGCTGTCATCTGTAGATCTTTGACAGTCTTTACAGGTAGTCAGTGGCCCAAAAAGTCTGACAACCAGTCTTACCAAAGGGGTATCGTATTACCTAGTACTAAAGGGTTGTGGAGGTCAGATAGGCAGTCGCTCCATGTAAAATACTGGTATTCAGCTGCATCCGGTTAGACTGGAAGCCGACTCCAACATAGTTGGGAAAAGGCTAGGCAGATGATGAGTTGACGATGATATGCTAAAGTATATTGTCAGAATAGGAAAGCACAGGCTTAGGTTATTAGACATGCATATACTCAGCGGAAACCAAAAGACACCGAACTCGGAACAACAAAGCCAAAGTTCACGCATCAGTGGAACTCCTACCAATCACCGGCCGAGCATTCACTCAGAAGCGGAAAAGGTGTCAAGATAAATCTTTTTACTCGAATAACAATTGATACTTAAGTCCAATTTTATTTACTCAACCAACAACTGGTGCTGCCACCCTCCGGAAATACCACACAAGCGCTAACTGCTTACGGAAACGATAAAAATTCTTACTAATCTTTTTAATTTGTTACTTATTCGAGCGATTTGTGAAGAAAAATGTCTAATTCCGTGGAAATGTATCCGAACGATTTGTAAAAAGAACTTGATTTGACAGTTGAAGAGATATGGCGGTTATTTTAGTAATGGCGGCGAGACAAAATGGCGGGAGTTGTTCTCAAGATATATTGTTTAGTTGTTTGGTGTTAAAACTTTTAATGAGCGGTTTAAAATGAATCATTTGGATTCTGATGTGGGATTCGTGAGAATCTTTTAGTTTTGGATTGATGTTTATTACTTAATGACGCCATTTCGACTGGTCGGACTGGGGTTTTCTGTAGACGTGGAATGTATGTGAATTATAGCGAAGTTTGTGAAGTAAGTTTTGTAAGTCTGGAAGATTTTGAGAGTTGCACATCGTAAAATTTTATGTTTTGAATGAACAGATTTCCAGTTTAATTGGATAAATGAGTTTTTGACGTTGAAATTACCGTAACGCTGTTCTTCTGATCGTAGCTTTCATATTCATTAGTCTCTATTCAGAGCTCATCCTCATCATCAACCCAGCTTTTTCTATATGTCGGAGTCAGCTTCCAGTACAATTGGATGAAGCTGAATACCAGTATTTTATTATGGAGCGACTGCTTATCTGACCTCCACAACTCAGCTATTGGGTAATACACCCCTTGGTTGGTGAGACTGGATGTCAAGACATTTGGGCTTATTTATTCGTAACGACTGTCACAGATCTAAAAATGACGACAGAGACCAACGGCTTCACGTGCTTCATTTACTCTTTCGCGACTTTATTCTGAATTATAATTTCGCTATTCTTCAACAAACATTAAACCATCGAATGCCCATTATGTAGAAGCGAATCCAGGTTGATAGGCTTCGATATAATATTTCAGTTCACCGCTCTAAAAATATCTAGTTACAGCATAGTTCTTGTCTATGAAAGCCTACAAGGACTGACGTTAGTTTTATCTTTTTTTTTATTTCTTTCTTATAAACTATCTAAGAAGCCTGCAGGCTTTTAAATATCTATTTAATATGGTTGCGCAACAGGCTTTAAAAAAAAATTGCCATGCCAAACTTGAACAGTGCATATATATTATAGAGACTGACAGCTGAGATAATGGAAGCCTGTATGTGAAGTTTTACTGGAAATAGCTCACATTTAAAAGATAACAGAAACTAGATTCTTTTCAAATATGTATAGACTCTTTTTGCAAGGCATTAAATATGTTAAACCTTTTACTTGAAGGTAAAACAACACGCATAAGAAGTTAGAATATTTCAGAGCTGTCAAAGTAAGACTGAACTTATAACTGTCAGTTCTCACACTACTTCGGAAAGTGTCTCAGGAGATGCTTATTGAATAGTAAGTTTACACGCAAAGGTTTCAACTTATATGACAAGGTGAAGTTTCATTTTGTTTCAGGGCTGCGGGACTGTTCGAAAGAGATACCGTGGCCCTGGAACACCAAGGGCAAAGAAGGAATATGGATGGGTTTTAGTCAGTACAAGTCTGACATTCCTTTCCGCTCCGCCCAGGTGGGGGGGGGGGTCATTTGATGATTTCCACACCAAAAAAAAAAAAATTTATTTTGTTACTTTTGTAGTTTCTACCTAATTTTCTAATTTAACGCGCCTTGGTTTAAATAAAGTATTATTGTAACTATACTTTCATAATTATTTTTACCACATTTTTGCACCACCCCACCAATCGTTACAGTGGCCTGAAAGTCTGACAACCAGTCTTTCCAAGGGGTATCGTATTACTCAGTACTAACTGGGTTGTGGAGGTCACATAGACAGTCGCTCTATATAAAATACTGGTATTCAGCTGCATCCGGTAAGACTGGAAGCCGACCCCAACGTAGTTGGGAAAAAGCTAGGTGGATGATGACTTTGCGCCACTATGAAAATATACAAGATCTTCATACATTATGGAATGCAAATAAAGATATGAATATGAATATCAGTGATCTTTATTTTTAACCGACTTAAAAAGTGAGGAGGTCATAGTTGTGATAAGGTTGCTTCTACTGACAAATAACAATGATCATTAGTTTCATACAAAAAGGTTACTGGCGTGAGAAGTTTAATATCAGTGAATCGTGTGTTCATGAGATTGATCAATTTTACATGTAAATTGACTGGTTTTATTATTTAAAATAATTTTCACTTCATTTTTGGAGCAAAAAAAAAAAAACACAATGTATCCCAAGTATATTGTTCACTTAAGTAAGATCAATAGTTTGTTGTTAGTTTATGTATTTTAGTTAATTTAATAGTTTTTAATTAATAATTGTTTAAAGGCAGTAACAAGACAACAAGATTCTTAACTAAGGTGAAAGGTACTTGTTCTCCCCATCATTGCGATCAGTTTTTTGTTCTAGACTATACCTGGGAACCTTCTAGTTACGGAGATATTGGGGGTCAAAGTTCCAATTCTTTCATAATATTTTTTTTTAATGTAAGATTATAATTTTAAACACCTCCACGTCTCCCGTACTATTCAATCCATCCATCAGCACAATGTTTTGAGTTACATTGAGTCCTACCGTAAAACGTCATTTATCACCCCAAAAAAAAAGTCGTTTCTCAGCAATAATTTTAGCGTACAATTACTTAGTTTGGTGTACAGAATGCTTGGTTGACGGCTTCGTGAAGGGTCCGTTCACATCCTTTATAGTCCAGTATTAGTAGTTAGTTTACTCTGCTTAAGATGCGTAGTTGTAGGTTTTTGATGGCACAGTTGATAAATAACTTCTGACATAGTTTTGTCGTAGTGGTACAAAGAAATTAAAAGCTTTAATAAGCTTTCGTCTTAGCAGCCTAAGGAAAATAATTACCTTATAAAGATGTTTTTGTGTACCTTCGTTAGAGACTTAGTGGCCAAGGACTTACCTGAAAAGAAAGATAATACAAATTAGCTACACGTGTATCAAGAACAAAGATGAAAGGAAAATTAAGATAGGAAAGTGCTTTTATTTTACATCAGACAAAACTCCAAACAATTATTCCGCATTTTAATCAAAGCGGTCGTGTGCGATCGACCGCCTCGTTGGTATTCTGTTTGCAAGCACGACTGCTGAGCATGAGGCCCTGTCCGCCCGTCTGTCTGTCAGCAGACTTTAGGTCCGTAATAGGTAGACAGTTAAAATTTTCAGCAGTCGGCTGAGCATGAGGTCTTGGGTCGGGCAGTGTTATTGGGTTTTTCCATCAGGAATTTTTCAGTAGCAGCCACGGAGTCTGGATTTGCGCCCGGTTGATGGCAATACGCTCGCCTATTACATAGGACTTAAACATAACTGGCAAAATGTGGTTGTACTATTAGATATACCACTGCGTATCGTATCGTATTTACTGATACTGGGTAAAAGACCAGTTACTGGGTTGTCTGTTGCCTAGGTTGTGTTGATTGTGGAAGTTAGATAGGTAGTCGCTACATGTTAATAATACCACGTATTCAGTACATCATTCATCAGCAATTAAAAAAAATCTGCTATTTCATACATTTTGGCCGTAGCAGGTATTGCAATTTTGTAGGAAACAGTTTTGTAGGGTTCTGCACCCGAAGGGTTACCAACGGGACCCTATTAAGCCTCCGCTGTCCGTCTGTCTGTCAGCGGGCTGTATCTCATGATACAAATAATAATAATAAATTAAAAATTAAGTTACCCTACTACGCCGGTTTTTATTTTTTTAAATTGTTGATTAAAATTATCTATGTGGATAGTGGGTATGGATGAATACGTAGTATTGGTTTGTACGTCGATGCCCTTCCACCCTGTACGAACTATGTACCTAAGTATCCGCTATTTGCTCGTACCTTGAGTATGTAAATTAATCGACACTGTTATATTTAACTTAATAATAATAACACGTCCGATTTTTAAATAATACGCGCGTATGATTGAATACGCTCGGGGTTAAACATGGCAATACCGTTTATTTGCCATGGCACGCCGTGAGTACGCCGTTAGGGCGTGTGCAGAACAAAGGGCGTAAGGCGGCGTGCACAACGCCACGTAATACCGCCTTGGGGCTATACTAGAGAGGGGAAGATGGTATATCGATGTATCGATGATTTAGTATATATGGTAATTGTTTTTTACAGATGATGGCAAATCAAAAGCACGAAAATTGAATAAGGCCCAAGGAACATACTTCAAATCCAGAATTAAACTTAATTCGGGGCTAACTCCAGCAACTCTAAGTCAATGTTTGTTATCTTAAAAGGCTACTAGATTCAAGGGTATTTGTGTTAATCAAATTTAATACTAACTGTAGCAATAAGCAGTTACGTCATATTATCAAAACAAACAAACAAGCTTCTTCACATAAAACCATTCCACTAAGGATGGCAACTCTAACAAGCCGTTACTACCAAGGTCAGTGGGCCGGTGACATGACCGCAGAGACATGTCTGTTTACTGTACATACTAGAGCTATGGAGCAGGATTCAGTCACCATACGCCCAACGATACAACGCAAGGCATTATTCTTATAACTAGACCATTCATTAGGCACCTCATTCTCTTGCCCTTATCCCAATTCATTTGGGGTCGGCGCAGCACGTCTTCTTCTTCCATACTTCTCTATTACTCGTCATCTCGCCAGACACCTCCTTTCTTGTCATATCATTCTTTACACAGTCCATCCATCGTTTCTTTGGTCTTCCTCTACTCATGTACCCATCCACATTCATACTCAAAACTTTCCTCACAACATTTTCCTCATTCCTCCGCATTCATTAGGCACCTAAGTTTAGATAAGTAAACATGATGGCATAAGGAACAAAGCGCTATGTAAGATTGTTAACTGCCATGGTCACTAACGTTATTATTAACACTAGAAACGGGATATATACCATGTTTACTGTTTTCTTTGAGTTCCCGATATGGCAAATACACACAGACACACGACATATCATATAATATGACATGACATTGTAAATATCCCGTTTCTAGTGTTAATAATAAAGCCCAATGTTACCACATTTATTGTGCGACCCGCCAGTCTGTGAAATTCACTGCCGGCTTCTCTGATTCCAGATCATTATAATCTAGATATCTTCAAAGCTCGAGTGAATCGGTTTCTTCTAGACAAGCGTGCTCCACCCTAGGCCGCGTCATCGCTTCACATCAGGCTAGTTGCGGCCAAACGGAAGGTTTTTTAATATTTAAAAAAAAAAACAACAAGCAAATTTCGATGAAAAGTGAAAGACGGTGACTGAGAAGTTGTGTGGTTATCAGTTGTCGTGGTATGGACATGTGATGCGGAGGAATGAGAAAAATGTCGTGAGGAAAGTTTTGGGTATGAATGTGGATGGCTATAATAGTCGAGGAAGACCAAAGAAACGATGGATGGACTGTGTGAAGGATGATATGGTTAGAAACGAGGTGACTGCTGAGATGACGAGTAATAGCGAAGAATGGAAGAAGAAGACATTCTGCGCCGCGCCAACACAAATAAATTGGGACGGGCAGGAGAATGATGGAATGGGAGCCTTTGATGTTATTACTGCTGAGGCACAGGCCTCTCTGTGAGAAGAAACGGGCCGTAATCCACAACGTGGGCCCTGTGCGGGTTGGTAGATGACACATAGTCGACTCTGTTTTAGTACATGCCGGTTACCTCACGGTGTTTTCCTTCAACATTTTGAGAGCAGTGGTGATGAATTAAATTAAGATAACTAACGCGCCTGGCTGGGTTCAAAACCACAAACCCGCAACTCGTTAGTCGGGGCCGTTACCAATAGGCCACCACTGCTCTCAAACTTATTCTTATACCCAAAGCATTAATAAACCTAAGTTTACTAACAGTTAAGTAAAGTAAACATACAGTTTAACTACATTGCTGTAACACCCGTAGTGTTTAATTTATCAAATATCTAACGTACTATACCAATATTAGCTTAGAATATCATAGGGGCGAACTAACACATATAATATCGATACATTAATCTATCGACATCACCCCCGCACTGTCCACAATCGGTTAACGCTCTGTTTCGCCAAATAATCCTGGGAAACACGGAGTGCGGTGTCCACACGATCTATAATATATTATACGGACTTGCTTGTTGATGCTCAAGTGACCACGGTTTTTAATAATGTTTGCACTTTTGTTCGGAGGAAAGTAGAGGGAATTGTGGGTAAACAATCGATTTGGGGAAATGGAATTGATTATATGGCTCTACTGTCTGCGGTAGTCTATTTTGTTGGTAGGAATGACAACCCTCCTTGTGGTGCTGTTGCTAAGAGGGGTCAAGTGGCCCCAATATTCAACAGTAGCAAAGAGTTTCCAACCGGTGTGGTCGACATTTCAAAGTTCAAGTTGTCTCAATCTCATGTCAAATGTACTGATTTTTAGCCCTTGACAGGAGGACACTGTAGGTAAACACTTGTAAAATTTTATTGGAATATAAGATGGCGGCGTTAGTACCGACTATGGCCACTTGCCAAAAGACTCATGTCGCACTATAGCGACTTTCTCAACTGTTTTTCCGATTTTACAATGTTCAAAATTAATGCCGCATTTTTGCCAAACTTGCAAAAATGAGAAACACAGGAGACCGTTTCCTCTTTTTGTAATACCAAATTCAAATAAAATATGAATTCTTCTACCAATGAAAAACAATAAGAAAATTCAACATAAAAAAATATCACGCCTTACCAACGAAGACGGGGAGGAAGGCAAACCAAATATTTGTGAACTAATTACAATTTCTGAACGTAAAGTTACATTTCATTAAAGGTACAGTGTCAACAGGGCTGATGGTTCAGAACGAAAAAAGTAAAATAATTCAAAATGGCTGCCCATTGGAGATACAAAAGAAATGTTTAGAAGGTTCGTACTATCCTTTAACAGTTGATTTTTAAAAAGGTTTTTGTAGAATGCCGAACTACCTGGAATAGTACTTTTTCTAATCAATTGGGTCCATGGTTTTCGTTTGTAGAATGTTCTTTTGTCTTTGTTTGTTCGCCCCCTGGACGAGCTCCCAAAGAGCTCTACAGACTTTTTACAGTAATTTTTCCTTCTACGGCAACCCAAAATGAACCAAGCAGCAACACATATCAACCTTATCGCAACGAGAAGATCTCTGTCTTCTTCTTTATCGTGTGGTTAGTGCCTAACCTAGTGTCAGAGTTTTTATGCCGTTCATGGGCCTCTGACTTGGCTTTACATGCCGAAGAAGAAGAAGAAGAAAGAAATATCTCTCAGGCGTTTTCCTTCACCGAAGCAAGTGACAATTACACAATACGCACATGAATCCAAAAAATCATAGGTCTTGGGTCCGAACTGGAGACCGACGGTCACGTTCACGGTTAAGATCTCTGTGATATTGACAGTCTAGCCAATTCAGAAGTACATGTACCTCAACCAAGTACTTTTTTTTTAGATGCAACCAAAACAGAATTGTGGCAGTATTCCTTAAAGCGCAACTATTTTTAACAGCAACCAAATTATTCCCCGAAGCGCAACCATTAGTTGCACCACAAATTCAAATTAAAAACATTATATGTTTATTCCTCAAAGCTCAACCATGATTGAAAAAAAATAATTAATCCATCATAAACCTCTATTTTTCCCCGAAATCTGAACCTTCTGATTTGAACACCTGGCATCGCGGTGTTGCAGTCTTTGTCAATTTCAGGAAGAGTGTTTGTCTGTTTGTCAGGCAAAAACCTCGGGAAATTGACGTTGCTTTGTTAGGTTAAGTAAATAATGAATATTATGATTTATGTTTTGTGACCGCTTACTGCGCTGTTGCAAGCACCATGATCACGGATAAACTGAAGTTATTGCGGGTAGGTGTTTTATGAGCAGACAAATCGGTCTACCCTCTTTCTTGTTCGTTTTTTGCACTCAGTCAGTCAGTTTTCGTCTTCAGTTTATCCGTGATCATGGTGCTTGCAACGGCGCCAAAACATCGGGAACTCAAAGAAAACAATAAACATGGTAAATATCCCGTCTTCTAGTTATAATAATGTTAGTGACTGTGATAGTTTAAAATCTTTTACTACATTCAATGGCGTTTTCTTTCCCTATAATTACCATCACGATGTAGTATACGGCAATGCGCTAAAAGCGTAACCAAAACTTTTAACAAATAATTCTACATTTAGAAAAGGCAATAAAATCAAATCTCTTAATTGCTTTGTTATCCTTAAATTAAGTATTACTTACATAAGGAAATTTTAGCAAAATTTTCAACAAGTTCGTAAGTATATTGTGACTCGAAAACCGCTAACCTGATTCAGATGCGGTTTTCAATGACGCCTCATATACCTATTTAGTCATTTGTTTGCCTATTTTGTAAAGTAAACATGTTGCATAATTCTAAGCTGTTATTACTAATTCGAAAACTGACACTCATGGATGAAACAGTCATAAGAAAATAATCTTTCGTTATTCTTGAATGCCATTTTGTTCTGCCAAAAAGTTTTAACAGATAAAATGAAAGACAGGCGAATGGAGGTCTGTCAAAAGCAACAGCTACTTTATTTATTTGTTTGTAGGTATTAGTTTCAACAACCCGGTGGATTTAATTTTGCACCTGACTTTGATGGCTTAGCATTCCAGCGGGGATGTTAACTTAGCTCAACCGGGTTGTACACACGGCGACCAGGGATACGGATACGGGAAATCTATACAAAGCGAGGCCATTTTATACTGGAAATGTATAGCTTGATGTGTCGCCGTGTATATCTAAAGGTATTTGGTTAGTCATTTATTCATAAACAATAAATTGTATCTGAAATTACAGAGGAGAAAAGAAGAAAAAACAAAAATACGTAAAAATATTACAGCAATTCATAAATACAACATAGGAATTAAGATTTTAAACTCTCATGGTCACCAACATTATCATTAACACAGGAACAACAACAACATAGGAATTTCGTTATAGATCTTCAACAGCATAGAGGCACCTATGCCAGTTCGTGCCTATGCTAGTTTTCAGGTCTTCATTCCTTTTTCCAATGAGCATTAAAATAATAAAAATGAACACATTAAATGAGAAAAGCCAGCAAACACTGCCACAATAATTTAATACAAAAACATTTTTCTCCATCGACATTTTTTGACTTGTGAATTCTTATTTTCAATCAAGCAAACGCGATTTGAATGTTAAGTGGGTGTCCCGCCATTTTGTTTTCACTTATAATTCCCGCCAATTTCAAAAAAGGAATGTTAATTCAAATGGATTCCATCTGTTTTCGTTGAATTATTTTAGTGCGACGAGCGTTCATTTTGAATAATGTTGCCAGGTAAGGTATTATTTTTTTGGAATTTATTAGCATTATTTTTGATTGCGTAATTAAGTTTGCAGATTTTACATAAGAATCAAATCTACTGGAAAAGAGAAGTTCAAAAATATATTTTGTTATGTAGACGCAAGGAACTGTCTTCACATTAAATAACTAAACTGATAACAACTAAATACTTGAATAAATTAATCCCCACACACATAATCACAGACTATATACCATTTCATACATTATTACTAGCGTAGCTAATACTCCAGTGAATTTTCAATGTTGTTCAAATACCCTTGTACACTCCGCCTTATGATATTAGTGTGACGGCTCGCCCTTGTATACTCGGCCTTATGATTATGACGGCTCCTTGAGTGTGCTCCAGGTTTAAGGTGGATATGTTTTTAATTATTAAGTAGATGTGTACCAAAAAGCTGTGTTTACGGTAACTTGGTTGCTACGTCAGTTTTAAGTAGATTTCGGGAGCGTTGGTATATGAACCTTTAAGGTCTGACGTTACCTAGCTTCATTGACGTTGAGCTTCACCCGTCAAGTGCTTAAAAGAAAAATTGCCACAGACCTGATACTGAAATGTTCGTCATATTCCAGAGAATGATGTCGGAAAGTCAAAATGTTAAAAGGACTGACATAAGCTATAGGAAAGTTCAGGTTAAGCTGCGTTTGCCTACGTCGGTCCATGGATGGGTGACCACCCATTACATACCGAGTTTCCTGCGTGCCTCGGAAAGCTCGTTAAGCCGTTGGTCCTGGCTGTCATTTGAAGATCTTTGACAGTCGTTATAGGTAGTCAGTGGCCCGAAACGAAAGTCTGACAACTAGTCTTACCAAAAGGGTATCGTATTGCCTATCAGGGCTGCGGGACTGTTCGAAAGAGATACCGTGGCCCTGGAACACAAAGGGCAAAGAAGGAACATGGATGGGGGGGGAGGTCATTTGATAATTTCCCATCCGCGAAAAAAAAGGGGATCTTATAACTACGTACTAACTGGTTTGTGGAGGTCAGATAGGCAGTAGCTCCATGTAAAATCATCCGGTTAGACTGGAAGCCGACCCTAACATAGTTTTTTTTTTTTTTTTTTTTTGGGAAAAGGCTAGGCAGTTGATGATGATAGGAAGGACAGAAACCCCTTTGCGCTAAAACACATCCCACTTTCAGAAATCAAACCTCGACTCCAACTTCTTTGGATTTTTCTTCGAATTAATATTCTAGTGCCATCGCGGGGTACAGGCTGAATTTAAAGCGATCGCTGTTCCTATAATGGAGGGGATTACCCTGATGACGTCACATGACCCCTGCGACTTATGAGAGGGATCTGTTAGCGTTTTAAGAAAGAGACACTGAGATGTTAAGATAGATGGATAGAATACTCTTTATTATGGTACACTTATCTATACAAATACATGATTTGAATACAAACATTGATAGATAAATTTGAGTATATCAAATATTATACAGGATGGGTATTTAGTTCTTTAGTTACTAGCTGCTGTCCGCGATCTTAGTATGCCTGAAATTATTACAAAATATCCCTATTTCAATCGGATTTTGTTAACAATTTCATGGGTTTTAATTTTTTTGCACGGAACCCTTATCGTTTTTACTAAGCCAGTGAAAGTCCCGTTAAAATCGGTCGAGACGTTTCGGAGATTAGCCAGAACAAACAGACAGAAAAAGATTTAAAAAAAAATGTTTTTTTTTGTTAAAGCTGTTATTTTGAAATTACAAACAGACACTTCAATTCTATTTATTTGTATAGATAGAATTACTCAATGATAAGCCAGTACAGCAAGCTAAACGTTATTTTCCTTACAACTATAGTATACTACACAACAGACTTATTATAGAAACTAAACTGGTGTTGTTCAAATTTGAAACACATTGAAAAGATTTCATGGGGAACAATGAATAAACAAATCTTCTGAAAAGAGTTAAAACAAAATCCTACTATTTGTAATGTATAGTAATGTATAACGGGCTGGTGTCCGCAACTCCACGTCAAAGCGCTTATTTTGCGTGCTCAATTATAAAATCCTACTATCAAACAATCAGTTAAACCTCTAACCTCATTCTCCCCTGGTAAGATAACACAAATGCTAACAAAACCGCGGCGTCATAACTTTGAACTCGCCGACACAGTTACCGGGATGATCCAGTTAAAACTAACCTATGTCAGTAACTAACTGTTTTGGGGGGTCGTTAGGACGTGTTTGCCTAGCTTATTATAAGTAGTTAACTTTATGTTAAGCATAAAGTAGCGTATGTAGTAAGCGTATGCATACTTATGTTAGGTTATAAACTTTAATAAACTGTTTTCATTTGTGTGTCCGAGATTAACTTATCTTATCAAGCTTAAAGTTGACTCACACACTAGCACATTTTTTGTTGGGAGACCCCCAAGGGGAACACATTAATAAATAAACAAAATAACACACAAATACCCTTAATATAACACACCTGTGGCTGTGATCCCTGAAGGGTTAGGAAGGGGTGTACCTCATAGTACATCCACTTGTCACCAGTTATGTTGAAGTGACATGTAACTAGGAGCGAGCCTATTGCCATCAACCGGGCACAAATCCAGACTCCGAGGCTGCTACTAAGTAACTCCTAATGGAAAAACCCAATAACACTTTGCTCAACCTGGGAATCGACCCCAGGACCACATACTCAGCGGTAGCGCTTGCGACTAACGAGACAGTCATGAACCAATGGATTACGAATTTCCTTCACCTTCGGATTATGATAGAAAAGAAAGTGTGTTATAATTGAGGTGCTGCGATTCATCTCAGATCAAGATGGTAATCAGAAAATTTGCCGTCAGATCTGAACCTAGATGTTATTATTGACTGTATTCACAACAGCCAATCGTATCTTGAACGATTTGACAGAGAGGCATTTCATACTGTAAACGGTTCCGACATTTGCTGGCCTATTAAATCTACAGTCGTCATCATCTGCCTAGTTGCAACCACTGGGCAGTGTAGAAGCACGTGGGCTGCTGTTTCGTCTTCCTCCATGCAGGCTCGGCACAGGGGGCTGTCTGTGACTTCTATGACAAAGAGGTGTTGTGATGGCGGCTGTAAGTGTGCGCAGCTGTAGTTTTGTCAGCCGAAGCGCTCGTTTGGTGAGGCGGCCATCGATAGTAGGAAGTGCTTCCTTGGCCTGCGACTATCTATCTGACTTTCAAATCCCATTGCAGTTGTTACTGCCAACATCCCTCGGTTGTCAGAATTTTGAAAATGTTTGAACTTCAGCTGGGAACTATTTTCTGAGGCATGGTCGCCTCCATTTCTTTAAAATGCGCACCCATCCATAGACCTGGCAAGCTTTGCTTAACCTTAGATATAGACCCGTACGGCTGTTATTGTTTAGCATTTATGCGTGTGGACGGAGCTAAAGGATAAGCGTAAGGGTCGTAGTTGGTGGCGTTTTGTAGTTTCTGCGGTTTTGCCCACCCGTGTTTACTCGTAAATCTACACAGAATTTATCCCCTGTAAAGGTTCAAATCTTAACTACCGTATGTCGGTTTAAAGCTAAACCAACCCTTCCCCGCTATCACACACCACTGGCAGATTCCTGACGCAATTAGCAAAAGATTTACAAAATAAGATTGGGCGCACGGCGGCGGCGGCGACATGTTGACAGGGGGTTACGTTACGTGGTTTAATCTAGCTATCTGTAATTAAACAATTGTGGAGGACTGAAAGTTTTGTTATAGAAACAAAATAATAATTTATTGTATGATAGCCACACTGTTTAGAATCTTCTAGTGAGACAATGGTATTGCCATTCGACATAAAATGTCTTACGTCCATAATAACAACATCCAGGTCCACCAGTTTGGATTGTGTTTGTGCGTTATGCGTGAGTGAATCTCTGACTTAAACTTAGACGTTCATAGGCGAGAGAGCGACTGTCGCAACCCCGTGCAGGGCATGCCACCATAGTGGCGATAAGTCCCCTCTTTGAGGAGTGACTAGAGAGGCGCCACGGCGCCCTCACCTACCGCCTGACGCAGGTCCTCACCGGACACGGTTGTTTCGGGAGGTTCCTGCACCGAATCGGGCGGGAGGAAACGCCCGGGTGTTTCCACTGCGAGGATCGTCCGGAGGACACGGTGGAACACACCGTGGAGGTCTGCCCCGCTTGGGCGGAGCACCGCCGTGTCCTCATAGCGGCGATTGGCGGCGGCGATCTCTCGCGTCCGGCCTTGGTTCAAGCCATGGTCCGGAGCGAGAGGGAATGGGAAGCCGTCACCTCCTTCTGCGAAGCAGTCATGCTAGTGAAGGAGGTGGCAGGACGTGAGAGGGAAAGAACCTCACGTCCCAGCCGCCGCGGGAGACGCCCTGGGCGTCGGGGGTCACGTGGTGGCTTCCGACCACCGTAGGCGCTGGCCTGTGGACGGCGAGTTATGGGCTAGCTCGCCGTCCGGCCGTCTTGACGACAGGCCGTGTCGACGGCGCGTTCGAGTTCCACGTGCGCCTCAAAGAGATGTCAGCAAATAAGTAGGGGTCCGCAAGGGCCGATGCCTGCCAGGGCTGCGGGACTGTTCGAAAGAGATACCGTGGCCCTGGAACACAAAGGGCAAAGAAGGAACATGGATGGATTTTAGTCAGTACAAGTCTGACACTCCCCTCCGCTCCGCCCAGAGTAGGGGGGGTCATTTGATGAATTCCCATCCGGAAAAAAAAAAAAAAAAAAAGACGTTCATAGGCACCTGTTGTGAACCTAAAACATATATCCCATGTCGACAGATTTGGTATCACCGCCAACAAAATATGACCTCTAAAACAAAGTCGCAAGACAGATAATGTCAACAAAACGACATTGTCTCCAGCACTCGGACCGCGGGCAGGCGCCGCGGTCTTAAAATAAATTCGCAATCACGCCGTTCCGGATTACCGGCGTGTGCTGAGTTGCTGACCAAACACTAACTAATGAAACAATGTGTTGTCCCCTCCATAATCAAGGGTGGATGTTCACATTAAACGGTTAAGGGTGGGTGAGCAGTTACGACGAACGACTGCGACATTAGTGAAAAGGTAGATGTTTTGTCGGAATGACTTCGGCCGTGATTCTGGGTCGATTCTAGTCTAATCTTGTCTATCTAGCCTTGATTTTGTTCTGAATTTTAGTGTCGTACGATTTGATTTGTAGACTACAGATTTGATTTTGTTTTTGAGATTGGATCTACAGGCACTTAAGAGCATCTACAATTTCAAAGTTCTTGTCGGGGTCTAGATTAGCACTGAAAAATAGCTTCAGCTTTTTTTCTTTACGTGTCGACTTAACTCAAATTGTATCAGACCAGTCTGATGCCATCTGCTCAGCTCTAACATTTGCTTCGTCTAAATCCTAAAGATGGTTGTGCAGGATAGGATGTAGTGTAGGGTACATCCTGCAAACATGAAACATGGAGATGGATCCCAAACAGAAAGAAAATGTGGAGATGTTCTCGATCCATCGAGGATCATTTTGTCAGATTGTATTAACAGCGGCCAACTTGGGCCTGGAATCAGTTAAGAGATTTCCAGTATCCAGATTCAGCTCTTAACCGTTCATCAATAAACAAGTTAAAGAGTTAAAACTGTCAACGTTTGCTTGGAGAGTTAGAACTGTTGCTGAAAAAGAAAACCAAATTAAAGATCGCATCATTAAACAAATCGCAAGTGCGCACCCAAACTAACATTTTCCCCTGTAAATGATAGCGTTAGGAATTGGATTCGGTGGGATTTATGTGTGCGCGATTAAAGTCTGTCCCCGAGTGTGCGCCTGTGCGGACTATCGCGTGTGTGTGCGTGGCGTTAGGGCTGCAGCTTACAAGTGGAGTTGTAAGCGATGAGGGCAATCTAAATTTAATTTGATTTTAATAAATATATTGGTAAGTAATCTATTCTAAGTATATCTATCGGCAGTCATTATTATGAAATTCGATTTGAAAGCTTGCTTTATTCATCTTCTGCTTACCCATTAAGCACAACCATCTGTAGATACATAACAGCCGTTAGGTTAAGCCGCGCTTGCCTAGGTTAGTCCGTGGATGGGCGACCACCCATTACGTACCGAGCTTCCTCCGGACCTTGAAAAGCACGTTAAGCCGTGGGTCCCGGTTGTCATTTGCAGATCTTTGACAGTCTTTAAAGGTAGTAGATAACTAGCCTTACTAAGGGATAACGTATTACTCAGTTGTGGAGGTCAGATAGGCAGTCGCCATGTAAAATACTGGTATTCAACTGCATTTTTTTTTTTTTTTTCGGATGGGAAATCATCAAATGACCCCCCCACTCTGGGCGGAGCGGAAGGGAGTGTCAGACTTGTACTGACTAAAACCCATCCATGTTCCTTCTTTGCCCTTTGTGTTCCAGGGCCACGGTATCTCTTTCGAACAGTCCCGCAGCCCTGGCAGGCATCGGCCCTTGCGGACCCCTACTTATTTGCTGACATCTCTTTGAGGCGCACGTGGAACACGAACGCGCCGTCGACACGGCTTGTCGTCATAAGACGGCCGGATGGCGAGCTGGCCCATAACTCGCCGTCCACAGGCCCGCGCCTACGGTGGCCGGGAGCCAACACGTGACCCCCGACGCCCAGGGCGTCTCCCGCGGCGAGTATTCAGCTGCATACGGTTAGACTGGAAGCCGACCACAACATAGTCGGGAAAAGGCGAGGCAGATGATGAGTACGCAAAATGCAGTCATTTAATGAAGAAGATTCAATCTACCATTAACTAGTTGCTTTCAGTCTGTACTGTACAACATTGTAACAGCCGTCGTCGACAGCCCTGCGCGTGATTAAAGTCGGGACACAAGTGGGACGAGCTAGTAAATGTGTTTCAGCTCGATTTGTCCTTATTAGTGCATTGATTGCTTCGCCCTGACATACACTTATTTGGGGTGGACCTGTTCTGAAAAACAACTGTAGAGTTAAACTTAATGCCTTAGATTAGAAAGAAAGAAAAAAAAACTAAATAAATCTTACTTCAGGTCCTTAAAAAACCAGCTATGCCTTTATTTACTTCAAGCACAAAGTACAGAGGCGGACTTAATGCCAAAGGAATTTTTTACCAGTCAACCTTTGGGCGATGCAGAGACAAACAGTGGTAGGTAAATATAATTATCTGCAATATTCCTTTCTCGTATGTTAAGCTCACTTGGCAAAAGAACGTATAAGGAGTTAAAACAAAATGCAAGTAAATCTGATAAAAGCACCGCACTATCCAATATAACGACAGAGAAACATGTTGCGTTTTGTAATTCGTAAAGAAATGAAGTTTGGTTGGGGGCTTGTTAGCACTGACACAAGCGGATGAACAGATTTCAACTTTCGCTACTTCCTAATGTTTTAGCTGGTAGAAGTGGTGGAACAAACTGCATAGTAACACATCAGTCTATTAGGCACAAGGAGAAGTCTACATTTCTAATCCTACTTTCCTCTCGCAGGTCTGCTGGAAGAGATTTCTCATGAAATAAGCAGTACCTTTGTGCTCTTCTATCTTAATGTAATGTCTTGTTAAGTATTTTGTGTGCACATCATCATCATCATTTCAGCCGAAAGACGTCCACTGCTGGACATAGGCCTCCCCCAAGTGTCGCCACATTGACCGGTCCCGTGTGTCTCGCATCCAGCGGATCCCTGCAACCTTTACCAGGTCATCGGTCCACCTAGTGGGAGGCCTTCCAACGCAAGGTCTTCCAGTTCGCGGTCGCCACTCCAGAACTTTCCGGCCCCATCGGCCATCCGTTCTGCGAGCAATGTGCCCTGCCCACTGCCACTTAAGTTTGGCTATTCTTCGGGCTACGTCGGTAACCTTGGTTTTTGGTTGTGTGTACATATATATATAAATAAATAAATAACTATCAATGAGGTTACTGTATTTGCGAAGTTTGAGGTTTTCAGCACCGGCAGCAGCCACTAAGCTTAACCTCGCCGTACTAGCAAGATGGGATGGCACATGTTGTTCTGCTAGTTAACTGATTTCTTTGGTTTCAGTTTCAGACAGTGGGTCTAGACTCTATTCTTAGTCATTTCATATTCCACACAATCCATCTTTTTCGTGCGTCCATTCAATCCTTCTTCTTCGTCGTCGAGTCGAGGATTCGCATATGCAAGATGAAAGAGCATCGACCAGAACCCTGCCAATTCAATAGCATTAGTAGTGGCCTCGGAAAAATCCCTCTAGGTGCAAGTGGATTTGTACAAGGGAGCAGGACAGGAGGTGGAGCATCGTCTGCGATCCAAGTCCTTATTCTATTTTGTCGTTTTAATGATTCCCATATTCAAGTTGAATGAGCTCTTTTTCTTATCACACCTATTCCTGCAACGTTCCGCGCCGCTCGCAACAATTTGAAGGCATAGACAACTGAATTACAGCTCGGACTGTAGATTCCACGCCTTCGTCTGAGTTATGGTCCGAGGCGGTTCCCTACTCGATCACTGGGCCACGCCCACAGCTGGGCGACAAGCCAACATGCACCCGCAACGTAGTACCGATTTAGTTAAAGACTTCAGGAGTTTTGTGATGAAAAAAGGTAAGATTGCTTTTTGAGGAAAAAGTGTGGAAGGTGAGCTAGATGATCCTGAAGGAATTAATGGGCTTCATGGAATGTAGAACGCTCTAAATTCCATAGCACACCAAATTAAGGAATGCGCTAACACGTAAGCAAGCAAGCAGAGGATGGTAGTAAAGATGTAGATACCGTCAAAAATCAGGAATTTAAAAATTACGTTGTATTTCAATGAGCTCCAAAATGAGCACGATCGTTTGCGAAGATCGAATGTCAAGTCCTCGGTTCATATTGAACAAAAAATATGTCTGGTTGTTTGCATCATAAAGCAACAAAACAAAATTGTGATTTCCTTCTAATGTTCGCATAGAAACTAGAGGATACCTGGAATTGGGCCTGCCGGCAACAAAACGTGACTACCTAAGTACTCTCAACAGGAACCTGTACATCTTAATTATAACATCACTCTCAAGAAAGAAAATTAAAAACAAACATTGTAATAAAACCTCAAAAGAGAATAATATCCGGAATCTTCTCATAACTATATTTGTCACCAATAACACACTTCCTAAAGGAATCCAAAAGAACGAGCGTCCCTTTGATGCGACATGAAAAAACCCAAATCTATGGGAAAAGTCCGCCTTTGATAAAGAATCATACGATTTTGAATCTTACCATCCAAAAAATACAGTCCAAATTCGTAGAGGGATACGCTAATTTTAGTTTACAAAAAGAAATCTGTCACTTTTTCTTTGAAAGTCGACGACTTTTGATCGAATGAACGTAACTAAGATTGTTGTATTTGGATAAGAATAATATTTCAATGGTGTCAAAATGTGTTTCATATAACTAGTTTTTTCAGTCCTTTTTATAATTGGATATAACAGTTTGCTGAGGAGCTCGTGGCTAAATAATAACAGCAGCCGTGCTGTGCTTGCCTAGGTTGGTCTGTGGATGGGTGACCTCCCATTACATACCGAGTTTCCTTCCTGCCTAGGAAAGCACGTTAAGCCGCTGGTCCCGGCTATCATTTGTAGATCTTTGATAGTCGTTACAGGTAGTCAGTGGCCCAAAGTCTGACAACCAGTCAAGTCTTATCAAGGGGTCATTTTTAAAATAAAAGGAGGTGGCACCATCTTTCAAGATTATTCGGTAATCTTAGATGGAACCGCCAATGTGCATCGCAAATGTAGATCGTGGAATCAGAAATCGGTTGTCATTAATCATTAATTACAAATGAACATCTACTTTTAGTTAAATACTAATAGTATTAGTATTCATTCATTAGTCATATCCACATTTCTAAATTCCAAGTACATATCCTCAACACATACGTTATTCGGCTCTTTAAAAATGTCATCGAATTTTGTTTCGGAAAGTAATGGAGTCGCCTTAATGTTAATAATTAAATATTAATTTAAAAAAAAATGTTGCTTTATGTTTCGTAAATGCACATTAAAATGTGTTATTAAGAATGCTGCTACTTCGAATTACTCAGTAAATCAGTACCTTAAAATCCATACTAAGATGAATTCGTAAGTAACTTTGTCATTATATTCATGGTGGAAGGAGCACAGACGCTAAAACGGTAACCACGTATTCAATATATCATTCTGAACCGGCTACATAGAATTTTTCGTCGATTATTAAAAAAACCAGCTGTTTCCTACAAAACTGAAATACGTCAAAATGTATGGAACAGCAGATTTTTAAAAAAATTACCGATAAAAAATTTCTGGGGTATTCCTCAAAGCGCAACTAAATTATTAATTTAATATTTTTTATTTGAATTTGTGAGCGCAACTATGGTTGTACTTCGAGGAATAATTTATTTGCGCTTAAAAATATAGTTGCGCTTTGAGGAATACCCCAAATTTCTAAGTGGCCGGTTCAGAATGATGCGTGGTAACCGTTTTAGCGTGCTTTCAATCCCGTGTGCCTGACTACCTTTTCGCGGCTCAACCATTGAGCATTTCACAGACGTATCATCTTTAAATGAACGGAGCATACTTAAACGTTTAAGTACCAAACGCACGTGTCTGACATAACCTTTAATACATAATTAGCTTATCTTCTCAAGAGCAAGCATTTCTCTGAGCACTGCTCATTGCTGGCTAATTCTCACATCATCTTCGCCTTATTGTAGTTATGCTCGGTAAGAATATAGGACTTGTTCAGGGTGGAAGCCCGCGGGGGATTGGGGCGGCAGCGGGAGCGATTAGAGCAAAAAGAAAAAGTAACTTTTGGCATTTGGAACTGCATTGCGTTTTGTTGAGTTTCTGCGTTGATTTTTCATCGTCGAAGTAGCCTTTTCCCAACTATTTTGGGGCGGGCTTCTAGGCTTATTGAATGTTGGATCGGATTCGGAGCTGAATACCAGTACTTTACATGGCTGTAGCTCCATGTAAAGTTTAAACCTTTTCGGACTTTCTGCGTTTGGTTGCTGTATCTAAATCACGCGAGAGTAACGTTCGTTGCATTGACCTTGCAAAAGGCGACTCGCTCGTCGCATGTACATATGCGTGCGGACAGGAGTGTTCAAACACGGCATCTGCCATAAATGCTAAATGCATCCTAGGGGTAGGGAATGTTTCACCAAGCTTTTATACTGTCAGATGTATTCCATTTTAGGAATTGACTTAGTTCCCCATATCACTTCACTATGGACACAAACGCTGGTTTCATAAACAAGTTTATTACTCCGCTCTCGCTTCGCAACCCGCTCAAGCTCCTCACCCTGGACGAAGTCATACGCTTAGCAATTTCACTTGATACCACGTCCGCGGGAAGAAAATTACCAGCTAATGCGTACTTACATTTGTGTGTAGTTCGGGAAATTAATAACGGAGAACCTATGTGGCCTTGGTGCTTTGTAGATTAGGATTTGGTAAAGGTATGCAAAGTGACTTTCATAACAGATTGCTATTTGGGAGTGGTTGTTTTGTAAAAAATCCATTGAGGTTTTCTCAAGACTGTTAAAATTGGCACCAATTGGGCGATGTGGTCGCTAAGCGATAAAGCCATCTAATTAAATAAAAATAAAAAATTTGCCTCTCAGTACGATTGGCTGGTTGGGTTGACGAAATGACGATATTGTCAAAGTCGCGGGAAACACCTGAATCACGGACGCATGGAACCGGGATTTGTGAACGTAAGAAAGGGGGAGAGGATTCCGGGGTGAAACGATGATGATGAAGAAGATTGGGTTTGAAAGCCAAAAGTGCACCTTGCAGACGGTTTAAGGAGTTTCCGACTCTGAATGGTCATACCAAAATTATTTAGAAAATATTTGTTCAAACGGCATTATCAGATAAAGTTTTATAAAATCTACTATGCGTACACGTTTGCACAATCGAATTATATGTTGATGTTTGTTATGATGTTTTTTTTTTAATATCTATCAATATTAAAAAAAAAAACATCTTTAGACCCGACACGACTCCACAGTTTCTCTCTGTCGCCACATGGTGCGCACATGTCTTCAAAAACCGAGCTACGTTTCAGGAAACATGAATGAAACATTAATAGTTTCCTACTTAATACTAGTATTATAATTTTAAATCGCATCGTGATTCATTGGGTCTTTCTGAGAAATTCTTTTCATAGTTTTTCCTTTTAAGAATTGGATGAGAATGTGTTACGTTGTTTCTGATGAAGATGGTCATCAATCTATTTATATTACGTCTTATGCCCGTTTTCATTAACACAAGGCGTTACTTAAGAGCGTTAACGTCTTAAGGCATTTCATAAAAACTTTCAAGTGATCTGTTTTCGAAATGACTGAACCGATTTTAATGAAACTTCGTACGCATAAGCAGGATACATACGTCTAAAAACTTGACAGAGAACATTTTCGAAAAGTAGTGTTACAGCTAAATTAGACCGATTTTAGATTTTCCATAGAAACAGAAATTTAGAATTATCTTTTTTTTAAGACATTTCGAAAAGTTCTCTGTCCAGTTTTTAGACTTATGTATCCTGCTTTTGCGTGAGAAATTTCATTAAAATCATTTCAGTCATTTCGAAAAAAATCACAAGAAAGTTTGTATGAAAAGCCGTAAGACGTTAACGCTCTTAAGCCGTTGGTCCCGGCTGTCATTAGTAGATCTTTGACAGTCGTTACGGGTTAGTCAGAAAGCTAAGTCTGGCAACCTATCGTGTTACCCAGTAACTGGGTTGTGGAGGTCAGATAGGCAGTCGCTCCATATAAATTACTGGTATCCAGCTCCATCCGGTTAGACTGGAACTCGACCCCAACAAAGTCGAGAAAAGGCTAGGGAAATGATGACTTTGATTAACCAAATTATGACTTTTAGTTTATAAACCAGTAGACGCATTCAAATTCTCAAGCTACCGTCACAAAAAAAAGCACAAGAGATAACGTTTTTAATTAAATTAATAGTGTTTTCTTAAGAGATATCCGGCGTTATCTTTATCTTGAGATTAGACGCACTTACGTGTACACGGCACCGGCATTACGAGTGATAAGCTGATAATATATTACCGATATCTAGACGTGTAGGCAGTACTGAGAATACTGATTGTCTGTGGTGCAATCGAAGATGTTTGGAGTGTAAGTTTATAAAGAAATGTTCGCGGGGAATACCACAATTACCGACAAGGAATCGATTGAGCCGAAAAGAGCTTTATGTATCTTACTTAAAGTTACTATTAAGCTAGATCAAAAGTAAAATCAACTTAAAAAAAGTTTTGTACAAGGCAGATGTGAATCGAAATGCATGGACGCCCTAGGGCTTACACCTTGTTCTGCAGTAAGGTCAGGAGCGCAGTACTCGCAACCAGCGTGTATCATCAGGTGTATGAGCGTTGACGAGTTCTGTTTCTGTCCATACCCATGGGAAAATCGCTAAGTTTATATTTACTTATATTTTATATAAAAAAAAAAAAATTGTTTTGACATTAAAAAACTTACATCTTTTACGATATTAATCGGAACAACATTAATTAATAAAGTATCGACGTAAACTTACGAAATGTCACTTGTAAGCCTGATAATACAGCGCTCTATAATTTATAGCCGCTGTCATAATTAATCTGTGGTTACCTCACGCGACATTTTTAATAATTTTCACTTTTGTGACCTATACTAAAAGAGTATTTAATTTTCAATACCTGTGGATTTTGGGCTTTAAATGCTATGCATTACTTATTTATTACTGCTTAATGATTCACGAGGCAGAAACTCAGATTATATATAAAGATGGATGCATACATTTATTTATTTATTTTTATTATGCTTACAGTTTTCGCTAAGTTGAAGTGGGGACTGGACACGTTTGCCGCGTGCCCAAAAAGCTGTGGGCCAAAATAGCCACTGTGTGGAGGCCTTTTTTTTTCGGATGGGAAATCATCAAATGACCCCCCCCCCCCCCCAGACTCTGGGCGGAGCAGCGGGGAGTGTCAGAATTGTACTGACTAAAACCCATCCATGTTCCTTCTTTGCCCTTTGTGTTCCAGGGCCACGGTATCTCTTTCGAACAGTCCCGCAGCCCTGGCAGGCATCGGCCCATGCGGACCCCTACTCGGTTGCTGACATCTCTTTGAGGCGCACGTGGAACACGAACGTGCCGTCGACACGGCCTGTCGTCATAAGACGGCCGCACGGCGAGCTAGCTCATAACTCGCCGTCCACAGGCCCGCACCTACGGTGGCCGGAAGCCACCACGTGACCCCCGACGCCCAGGGCGTGGAGGCCTGACACAGAGGTATCGGGGCAGACCTTGTCGAAGATAGCGAGAGGAGCTGGATAAAACAAACAGTGGTCCAGTCCAGCCCATGACCTCTGGGCTGTTATGGATCATTATTCGTTTGTTTCAGACCGATTTCAAACATTAGGTAAGTTTCAAAGAGTTTTATAAGCCTCCAATGACTTCCGAAAGGTTGACACAAGCTTTGCGGAAGCTTATGTCAATTACAATCTTACAATTCCATTTCCAACTACATAGTTAAGATAAGATTTTAGTGACCAGAGAGTTAGACAAACTGACATTCTATCACCGGCAACGGTGAATGCAAAGTTCAATGTGTATGGGACTGACATTTACTATCGAATTGCTTATTTCAATTCTGTTGAGTCTGTGTACAAAGACGAAACACTTTTAAAGCGATGATGGCCAGTTTCCAATGCCCTTAGAGCTGATAGCTGTGAATATATCACACACGAGTATTTCACAACATAGTCTTACCGGTATACGGGATGGGAATCAATCATAACTTTCGTTGGACTCGACTCCATTTTTCAAGAGGACCAAAACGTAACTTTATTTACCGAACTTAAATTCAAAATGGGTCAATCGGTCAAACCACCTGAGTTCACCAAAAGTAAATGACAGCGCAAGTACCACTTAACCTAAAACCATTTTGAAAAATTAACTTTCCGAACCGATAATCAGTCATCGTTTCGCGCCGTCACGTCCTATCCACCGCTAATTCGCGCCAAAACCTTCCCGTCATTTATTGACGTCAAAACAAACGGGAGAGAAATAAAAATTAAAAGTCCCCCACAGGCCCACAGCTAAGAATGTCTCCGCCAATGAGAGTGGCATAAATAATCAGCGGGAGAACGTCTCGGCAAATTACCCAGAACGGGCGGGTTGGAAATTGATGGCAACACTGAAATAAGTGCGCCATGTCAACTATGTTGGCTGTCGGCGCGCTTGCCTTTGCCTTATTTTTTTTTCGTCTGTAATGATTCGAGTGGCGCGTTCTAAATTGGTTCTATTGTAATTATGGCGGCCATTTTATTTATGGTCGCTTGTTTATGTTTTATCCTTTTTTTTGAGGTCATGTCTCCTTTGCTGGACTAGAGCACAGTACGAAGATAACCAGTAATCCAACTACAATTCTTTCAAGCTTATTTCGTTTTTATTAAGTTGGTTAACTTGATATTGGAAAGAACCCTCTGTGCAACATTTTTTTTTTAAACAAACCTCGGATCAATTGCTAGTGGTAAATAAACTATGAAAGCCCTTTTTATGAAATCAAAACCAACTTATATTGCACTAGACAGACATAAAACTTACCACTCGTCTCGATGCTTAGAATTCGTGTAAATGCTTTGCATGTGACCCAATTTTGACCATTCGTTCCTAGTTGAAATACTGTATTAATACTAAATATTTTACTGTGACTTAAGATTACAGAAATTGTGTCGACTTTGAGAATAGGGCTCGGAAAATAAAAACCGTGTTTTTCTTGCTCTAGATCCAAGACGGAAATACTTATTTGCGATGTCGCCAATACATAATGTGCCTAGCCGGACGGCCTAACTATAGTGGAGTCGGCTTTCAGTTTAGAAGGGTCCAGCTGAATACCAGTATTTTTCATAGAGCGACTGCTTAACTGACCTCCACCACCCAGTGACTGGGTAATACGATACCCCTTACTAAGACGGGGTTGGGGTCGGCCACTAATTGTTGTGGTCTAATTTTGGCCGCGTTAAATTTTATCACGAGAACGTCCCAATATGACAAACAGGTCATTCTTATCATTACACTAGAAACGGGATATTCACCAATACTTTTTTTTTCTGATTTGTCTGCTCATAAACCCACTCGCAACAACTTCAGTTTATCCGTGATCATGGTGCTTGCAACAGCGCCGAAATATCGGGAACTCAAATGAATCAGTAAACATGGTAAATATCCTAGTGTTAATAATAATGTTAGAGACCACGACAGTTTAAAGTCTTAGGTCATTCTTATTTTGGTCCAACCGGATTGTGAGATAGTAAGCAAGACGATACTACAAAAAGTCCATTTATTTCCTATAATATTAATTCACACGCCACTGGACATTTCCGCCCCGCAGACTTTCCAATGTTTCATCGAATACAGTCCTTTCTTCTGTCTGATTGCATTCATTATATTATTTAAATAGCCCTGTTCATTACACTGGAAAATTGTATTCTGTGTATGGAAGTGTCTAGGGCCGACATCTGTATTCGTTACTTGGCTTGGAGTACTGGCTAAGCGTTATTACTATCACTGACAAACCAAAGTGTACGATGGAGACGAATATGTCTAAGAGCCTATTTCTAGAGCCTAGCCACAACATATTGAATAAATTAAAAAATGTAACAGAATTTGTATGACAAGTAAGTTAACGGGAACTTAATCGCAGGTGGTGAAACTGGCCCTAAGTCAAAGCATACGCCAAGTTACCTTTATAGCTCTGAGCCTAAGATGGGTTGTATTGCTGTTCAAATGGAGAAGACACTAGCATTGACCACCAAGCTCGCTCCCTTCATGTTGATAATTACAAACCATAGTGTCATTCTCTAAACATCACGTTCGAAATTCGAACGGTGTCTCACGTTCGAAATTCGAACGGTGTCTCACGTTCGAAATTCGAACGGTGTCTCGTTGTGAATCCGCGATGATTTACTTTAAAAACAAATGAGTTCGCTTTCGAATTGTGTGCGCTCACTTGAGTGAGGTGGACTAGTGAACGCAAGAGAATAGCACCTTACATTGTTAGACTGATTGATTTAGTAGCAGCAACATTGTAACCTTCATAAATACGTTCTCCGAGTTACTTGAAGCTCAATAACCCCTCAGGAATAAATATCAAGTTACAAATTAATCCCGTACTATGTTTTACAAATTAGATAAAAACCCATTTTGGCCGAATCCCAAGGGTTATGTCGTGTCTGAAAAATTCAGTAAAGTTCAAGAGAAATGGGTGAAAAACTCTGTCAAGATTGAAGATCTCATGTCCCTGAAGGCTGTATTGATCTTTAGAATTAATAAAATATTATTTTTAGTTTCAATACATTTGTAAAATGTTTTATTCGTATAGAAGCACAAAGTGACTAACAAAATGTAATTTACAAGGCAGAGCGGACGCCATAGAAGGACAAACACTGACCTTATCGTTGATGTTCTTCAGAAGGATCAGACCATGAACGTGGACGAAGCAAAAGGAGTATGTAAGGATGGTGGTCCTGCCTACCCCCATGGAGCATGGAGTTTATGTATGCAAGTGCAACGTATGATGTGCAATCGTAAACGCAGACGTCACTTCAAAACAGCCATGCTTACTTACACAGAATATGTATTATGAAAGAAACTGTAACTAAATATCGCAAAATATAACAATATCTGTACGAATAAAACGCTGAAATACTTCAAAAGGCTTTTCTTCTTAAAAACGAAGCAGCTATAACAGTGTTTTATGCCAGTAAGCTTTAGAACTGCAAATCGAAACACCCCGTAAACCATGCTTCACTTCCTAATTACAACCGACTTACAAACTTCTAATTTAAGACACTCTTAAAACCCAAACACACGGAACCATTCATAAATTTAAATTCACATTGACATCCCTAAACCGGATAGATCCAGTTTGCACTCGAAAAAACCGCCCCTCGCCAGTTTTGACATAAATAAGGGCATGTAAGCCGGTTATTAAGTTAAAGTAAATAACTTGAAACTGTCCCTAGGAAGTCTTAAGGCGAAGATGATAATAAATTCTGGTCCCAGCAGTGGTAATGAATCAATTGGACAAAGACGGTGGAGCGGCTTTAGTAGTAGTAAAATTTGTAATAGGCAATTTCTGATAGAAATGTTACAGAAAAGGGTTCGGGTTGATATTTATTGGAGGAAGGTTTTTTTGGGGAAGAAGTGGCCAGGAAATATTTATTAGCTGTGTTCGATCTAGTCGGTGATACACGTCTGATTACCTTTAGGAGAGTGGTCGATTTTGCCGTGTGGCTTTTTAACAAATTTAAATGATAGATGGTTGCAAATAATTTAAGCAATACGATTGTCAGCTCTTGCCAGAAATCATCATCAATTTCTTGCCCTTATCCCAATTCATTTGGGGTCGGCGCAGCATGTCTTCTTCTTCCATACTTTTCTTTTACTCGTCATCTCGCCAGACACCTTCTTTCTTGCCATATCATTCTTTACACAGTCCATCCATCGTTTCTTTGGTTTTCCTCTACTATATATATATACCCATCCACATTCATACTCAAAACTTTCCATGTTTTGTTATCGATGGTAGGTCGCAAACAAAACCTCGCATTCTCCGATAGTAAAACCGAAACCTTCAATCGAATATTTCCCCTAACTGATTGATTATTCCCAAGTTTAAGTAAAAACAAACAAAAAAAAAACATTCAACACTCCACTCCATTCGTTCCTGTCCTTTTAAACTGCATTTTAAACTCCACGGATTTATTTTAAAGTTATTTCCATAAACGTTCCACTCGACAACCCTATTAAGACCCCAGTAACCTTCAATTTTGTACCTTAACCCCTTGTTATAAGGACTGAAAATAATATTTTGGTGGCATGCAATAAGTTTGTGTAAATTCACGAAGTACGTAAACTATATTTTCATGTATCATTAATATTAAAAGTTTCTGTGTACGTGTGTATTTCAATTTTAAGTTGGCAACACCGTGTGTTAGCGGAGAGGTTTGGGTCATTAGGTTCTATTACACTTTACTTGCAAAATTAACTTTATTCTTATGGGAATACGACACTATGAGATTTAAATATTTATTTACAGTTTTAGTAAAATCATTTACTTATTTGCCATCGAAGTTTGTTCTCGGTATGTAAATTTTGAATGGTTTAATTTGGTATGGGCCATGTGATGCGGAGGAATGAGGAAAATGTAGTGAGGAAAGTTTTGAATATGAATGTGGATCTGTATATGTGTAGAGAAAGACCAAAGAAACGATGGATGGACTGTGTGAAGGATAATGTGGCAAGAAAGAAGGTGTCTGATGAGATGACAAGGAATAGAGAAGTATGAGCCGACCCCAAATAAATTGAGATAAGAGCAAGAGAATGATGACGTGAAATTTTGTAAACTTTCACTTTCACTAAGAAAATAGACGAAAGTTGACCCTCCCCTCCCACCCTTAAGTCCGACTACAGGGCCGAAAATTTAAAAAAAAATACATAAAATAGTTATATGCCTATAAATTACAAAAAAAACCTTTAACTATAACTACAAATAATAAAAATAAATTAAAAATTAAAGGGGGTTCGCCTACTACGATGGTACGGAACCCAAGCACGAGTCCGACATGTACCTGGCCGTTTTTTTTACGATAATATCTTTTTGCGGCTTGTTCGTCGACTGGCGACTGTGAAAATCGCGCGTGCGCGCGAGTTGACACCTTGCGATTTTACCTATTTTTTTTGTCGTCAACTCGCTCGCACGTTTTAAAGTACAGTCAAATAAAAACGAATTGAAAACAATCACTATAAATAACTAGCTATTGCCCGCGCTGGCTGATTCGGTTAAGTACTGACTATCTACTTAGATTTCAAGATACGGAAAGGGGGATGCGGCCGACGACGCATGATACCCAAGCATGCTATCCAGCGTTGCCAGAATGTTACTTTTGACCTTCTCATGTTACCTCTGTGTTTTATTTTAAAGTCAAGTCGTATAAAATGTCTTATACATTTAAAGTGGGTACCTATATTATACATTATAAAAGAAGTTTTTTTAGCTGACTGTACATCTGACGTAATTAACGTCAGATGTTCAAGATCGACCGAGTTGACGACAAAAAAAAAAGTAAAATCGGAAGGTGCCAACTCGCGCGCACTCGATAGTTTCACACTCGCCAGTTGACGAATAAGTCCTTTTTGCTGTATAACTGTATTTATGATACCTACATAAGCACTAGTTTATTTAATTCATTTTACAGATACACGTAACTGTTTAAACCCATGTTATTATACAAATAAAAAATGCGTGCGTGCGTGAGTCAAGTTTAAAAAACATAATTGTACAGTTTTAATCAGTCTAAATGACTGGGCCGTTTTCGAGCAGGTTTAACTGGAACGCGAGTCATTATTATAAGCAGATAGTTACGGGTATTATTGTCATGAATTCATATCCTAGAATTCGAACTGAAGCTAAGCTTCTGCTTAGCTATAAAAATAAGCTTGATTCTAGATAGAATTGATCTATTTTTTATACCACGAGTGATAACTTTACAAATTTCTTGTAATGTGCATTGCACAGGACACCAGGAAATTCTCATGAAATGACATATATTTTTTTTTTAATCCTACTATTTTACAAAGCTCTAATTTTCATAGTGCCATGATATCGCAGTAAACATCGTAATCAATAACACAGACAAAAAAAAGTATAAATCTCATTTGGATGAGCGTTCTATTTTTAAATCCTTTAACTGTCAACTGTCAAACTCGATGACAGATGGCGCCAGGCACGAGACGAGTAAGGGGGTGTTCACAACGAAGACATTACAGATGGTAATTTATGCTTGTCGGATGGGACTTAGTTCAGTGGAGAAACACTTTTAAGTCCTAATTGTGACGTGTAAGTTCTGAAACACATAACGTTGTCTTATGGTGCCAGATCTAATAGGAGCAGCTACAGAATAAAGCCCTGCTGAATTCTATCTCTACTTATCTTTCTAGAAGATGTGTTTACTTCGGTGCGTCCACAAATCTGCATCAAGCCAATGACGCGTTCTATAATTAAAAATAATTTGCATCAATTACCAAAATCATTGGTTCTACCAGGCTCGGGATACTTCGAGACAAAGAGTACAGACCTAACGCTCAGCAGTCTTCACAACTCTAAACAAAATTCAGATGAAACAAGCAAAATGAAATAAAAAAAACTTGTTTCCCAGGATTACATTTCCCCGACGCGTCGCAAAATAACACAGCAAGTCACTAGCCGTGTCGCATCGCCACCATCGCGTGACCCTGAGCCAAGCCAGTTTTCTGTAAGTACATTTCTAAGTCCAGGGATTTGCGGCCGCCATACCACCCGAGATTAACCGAACATTGCCGAACAGGCACGTTTCGCCTATTACGAACGCCGAACGGTAACCGTTTTAAATATGGCGGCCGGCAGTTTGACGTTTCATGTTTTTTCAGGGTTCCGTAACCAAAGGGTGCGTACGGGACATTAGTACTACGGTTCCTCAGTCTGTCCGTCTGCCACAGGACTGAATCTTGTTTTTTTTTTTTACTATAATGGGTAGACACTTGAAATTTTCACAGAATTACTATGGTTGCTGTAAAAACAAACAATAAAAATAGGATGGAAGGGGATTCCCATACAATAAATGTGTTTTTGTGTGTTAAATATTGTACGGTGGTACAGAACTCTTAGTGTGCTAGTCCGACTCGAACTTGGCAGATTTTTTTATCTTATTTGTACGCAATGGAGTATTGCTGTAGATAGATAGTTTTATTTTTAGCTAAAGGTTAATGGGAATTTATTATGACAAGTCGAAGCAGTTGAAGAAATATGAAATAGTTATAATTTTAACTTAGCTTAGTAGAATATGAAAGTGGGTTTACTGGATTAACATCAGATGAGACCAGACTTCGACTGCTCTTGTTAATGAAACGTCTCAGACGAGGAAATCTACCAGCAGATAATTTTATCAACAAATAATAATTGCAAATATTTTTACTTATGTAACTAACTCCTGAAGTCTTATCAATTTGATCGGTGAAACCTAATTTGATTGTTATTTTGATATTGATCTGTGATCACTGTCCAGTGGTAATTAGATAATCGATCAGCATTCCAGAAAGATTTAATTTGGATAGATAAAGTGTTTCTTGACTGACTTTTTTACTCGACGGAAACAAGCATGTCATAGAAACATAAATTCGAAGAACGACATCCACCAATCTGAGCTGGGCCGGAGGGCTGGGCTGGAAGACTACTACTCGGACCTCATATAGAAGAGGCCTGCGTCTCAGCAGTGGAAACATTCTAGGCTATTTACCACATACAAATAGAAACTGTAGCTCTGACTTATTCCAAGTCCTGGTACCGATACCACAATGACCCAGACACAATTTCCCTACTCCTCCGCTATTATTTTTTGATTCATTTCGTTGCGGCATCCAAGACAGTTCAATTGCTTCTCTGGGACTTCGTCGAGCTTCATTGTCTCGGCGCTTTTCTGGTGGTCGCCACTGTTGATTCTGGCTTTTAGGAGTTGCAGTGTTTTGGGAATAGTGTGGCGGGTTTGTCCCAAAAAATGCACTCGGAGCACAAGACACAACCAAATAACCAAACATGTGACTGTTCCCAAATTAGCATAGACTGATAAAAAATTAGTTTTTCCTCAATCATGTTTTGAGGTCGGTTCCCCCGTGCTGGAGGCGTTTATAGAGCTCGTGGCTATATAATAACAGCCGCTCGGGTCGATCTTTAAGCCGTGGTTAAGCCGTGCTTGCCTAGGTTGGTCTGTGGATGGGTGATCACCCATTACATACCGCGTTTCTCCGTGCCTCGGAAAGCACGTTAAGCCGTAGGTCTCGGGTGTCATTTGGAGATTTTTGACAGTCGTTATAGATAGTCAGTGGCCCAAAAAGTATGACAACCAGTTTTACCTAGGAGTAGAGTATTACCTGGGTTGTGGAGGTCAGATAGGCAGTCGCTCCATGTAGAATATTGGTATTCAGCTGCATCCGGTTAGACTGGAAGCCGACCCCAACACTGCCTAGCCTTTTCCCAACATAGTTGGGAAAAGGCTAGGCAGATGATGACCTACCAGCTTAAAAAACTTAACCATTACCTTCCTCAACACTTTCTCTAACCTTCAACTCTTAATAAGCAATCGTTAATGAACGTTCAAAGACAATAGCGCTTAGATGAGTATCGAATGTCAATGATATCTTCATCCTAATTAATGAGAGGGTCGCGGACGTCATGTGTCATCACGGGCGACAGATATACGGACGTTTTGAAATGGAACGGGTTGTGAGTAGGGTGGCCAGGCGTTGGGAGTCACATGAAATTGTTTGACAAAAAAACCGTGATGTAAGGTAGGAATCAGATAAGTCGCAACTACACGACAGCTCAGAATCGGGATGGCATGTTATAAAAGAGGCTTATGTGCAGCAGTGAGAAGAAAGTCTGAAAATTTTGCAAGAGCATTCTACAGACATTACTTCACCTCATATATTAACCGAACCGAGTTGCAAATAAGTAAGGGGAAAATAATCATCAGCCTGTGAACTGCTATCAGTTCATTTGCTGTACATAGGCCTCTCTAATCGGACGTCATTCATCTCTAATATTAGCCACTACAATCCCACGTAGTAAGTGGATACTGTCATATTTTTCCTGCCCTACAAATAGTCCACCACATGGTCACCCTACCCCTGCTGTAGACACGAACCCGCTAAACGTTTGAGAGCTTAATTTATTGACTGCCGCCCGTCACGCCGTCACACCACGGATTTATATTTAAAACTCCAAATACGAAGCCCTGTGGACTACGCTGTTGTATTTTTAAGTTTATGGGGTGAGCAGAACTTTTGGTAACAAAGTTGCTAAACTTTAGAGTACACAATAGTAATTAGAAGTTGCCCTTTAGTTTTCACTAGCTGTTATCTTATGGACGTGCTTTGATCGGTGATGATATTACGACTGTAATCCCCGATGGAACGGTAAGGCAGTATTGTAGTTTTATAGAACAACGACATTAATTCCTGGGAATTGCAAATGGCAAAGTTCTAGATCATCATAATTGGCTCTTTACTCTTCTGGCTAACCACTTCGAGGAAACCAAAGCCTGATGATATGAATATAGCTAGTAATCCATCACTGACAGATACCAAATGGGCAGTACGTAGGACTGATAAAACACGAACCCGGTACTTCGCAGTACCTTGATTCATCATCATCATCATTTCAGCCGACGTCCACTGCTGGACATAGGACTCCTCCAAGTGTCGCCACATTGTACCTTGATTACTATGGCCAGATGACTATGACTTACATACTTACTGGGTGTTAATGTGGGTTATTCACTAAGTCTTCTCTGGTATTGGCACGAACCAATTTATATAGATAATTCATGATGATGTAAAAGTATTATTAGTGGTGATGGAAAACAAGCAGACCTGATGATAAGTTGTCAGAGGATCCTCCCTTTTCAATACCCCGGGATGAGGTTCTTTACGCTCTGTTTGGGTGCTGATGTTTTCGGGGGATGAAGAACAGGGTGTAAAGTTCCTTAGCCCCCAGATACACCAGAACCAGAAACACAACAACACTGCTTGCTGCCAGAAACGAGTTGTTTCTTGGTTTTCCAAATGGGCCGGCTCTTAGCCCCGATCTGCAAAGCGATGGGTAAAGTCTACGATGGAACGAGGGAGCCCAAAAGTTCACAATTCACTTTGAAGACTTGTAGGTGGAAGGGGAATGGTGGCAGTACCTCCCCGAACTAGTTCCGTCGCAAAGAGCTCTAAATTCCAATTCCTCATGCATGAAGTCAGATTGTATATCCCAGACACATTGAGACCTTGTAAGCATGTGTTTAAAACCCCATAACACTGCTAACATATTGCGGGCGACTTGCTAATGGTAACGCAGGAGTGCGAACGTAATCGGACTGTGCTGCTCAAAGTTTTGTTACCCCTACTGAATCAGGTAACTAAGCGATTTTTTTTTACTTTTTTAACCGTTTTTTTGCATAAACAAATTGCAATAAACTTACTAGATAGTTTCCATATATGGTGTGGAAGGACACCGACGCGAAAACGGTTACCACGTATTCAGTACATCATTCTGAGCCCGCATAGATATTTTTAATCGGTTTTAAAAAAAAAATCTGTCAATACAAAACTGTAACTGTTTTCGCGTCGGTGTACCTTCCACCCCGTATATATCCTGTTATTAAAACTACTTAAGGTAAGTACAATTAGAAAGTAAAAATCCAATCCAAAAACGAATTCAACATCTGAGGTCCATCTGGATTTTATTGGAAGTGTTCTCAATTCAGTCACGAGACAGGCATAGTGCGAATCTTACGCAAAGTATACAAATTAATAGTGCTCGGATGCTTCAGAATTTTTGCGTTTGGCTCGGCAACTGACGCAGCGAGCAATACCTTGCATCATCAGAAAACTACCGTGACAAGCCATGTCACTTTAGACTCATGGAAAAAACCAATAAACGAAGAGAAACATTCTTACAAACACATAACCAACAATGCTCTACAACCCAGCCTCAATCTCAAACACAAGATTACCGCTAAAATACATAACTTCAAAGTCCCCATCATAACAATCCTCAGGGACCGCACTAAACCACATTTCAAAAGATTCAGTCATCACAACTGGATCCTAAATCTGCGCATTTAACCTTAATCACTGACGCCCCCAAACGCTACGCCCCCGGGGATATCAACTTTGAAGTTTGAGCATCTCTGCCAACGCATATCGTTTCTTATAAATATGTAGGGTTTAAACACAGAGGAGCGAGGTAATGGAGTGATTATTCGGGTGAGTGGTGCGCTAGAAGGCTAGAAGTCTGAAATCTTCGAACGAGCAAATCAGCCATTAATACTAAAATTATTTTAATTTTAACACTCTAATCTCTTTAGTCTTTCATTCATCAGCAAACAAGTTGGTGTCCCACGAGCTTGTTGAGCATCGTCAGTATACTCAGTATTGGGGTGGTTGAACCTACAAGGCTGTTCTCATTCCTCGGTCATAGATCTACTGGACGGCCCAGTGCAGTGGGTTGGTGGGTGTCATAATACCAATCTTTGATTTCTTAGTGTACACACGCTGGTTTCCACAAAGTTACTTACTCCGTTTTCAGCAGGGATGGCTCGTTGTTCTAGTGGTAGCAAGCGCTACTTCTGGTGTTGGGTTTGATTCTAACACCGGTAAAGTGTTACTAGTAGCAGCCGGGAGTATGATTTTGTGTCCGTACAAGAACTGGAATGGGAAGAGAAGTGTTGGACATCCGGCAACGACATGGGCAGACGACATTGTTGCCATTGCGGGAATATCCTGGATGAGGCTGGCACAAGAGCGTGGAGCTTGGCACAAGCAAAGAGAGGCTTATACCCTGCAGTGGGTGAAGTCGGGCTGTGGATGATGATGATGACCACGAGCTCACCCCCTTTTGACCAAGTCTAGCGAAATGTGGGTGTACTATAAGTACATGTGTGGCGCAGGAGTGATGTTACGTGAAAAAACTAAACGGAAAACCAGTAAAACAGTAATATTAGTCTAATTTTACATGATTGCCGTTAATATAACAAGAACTTTGTAAACGAAGAAAGTCGTAACCGCCAATGAGTACTCCATTTAGTAATTACTTAGTGGATCTAAATATCCCTAACGTTCGACGGTAGAATTCAGCTGCGGGTTAATTATCTAGATAATTGTGGCGGCTTAAGGGTTAAGGCAGTATATTCTAATTATAGTCAACGTTTACGCCATTACGCATTCTTGGTGCTAGTAGAGGAGTGTTTGCGGTGGAGTTGATTTTGTCGGTTTGTGTGTACTAATGTTAATGGTGCTGTAAAAATTTATTAGGTTAGTTTCTTGAGGAGCTCGTGGCTCAATAATAACAGCCGTACTGGTCGATGTTTAAGGTTAAGCAGTGTTTTCCGAGTTTCCTCCGTACCTCGGAAAGCGCGTTAAGAAGTTTGTCCCGCCTGTGATTTGTAGATCTTTGCCAGTCGTTAGGAGTGGTCACAAGTCCGAAAGTCTGACAACCAGTCTTACAGAATAACGTTTTAGCCAGTAACCGGGTTGTGGAGGTCTGATACGCAGTCGCTCAATGTAAAATATTGGTACTCAGCTGCAGTTAGACTAAAAGCCGACCCCAACATAGTTTAAGAAAAGGCTATGCAGATGATGTTATGGCTGATAGAATGAACAAGAGATTCCGTCTTTTTGAAGCCAAAGAAGAATAATAATGACGTCATAAGAGAGAGAAAAAGGATACCGACAAGAGGGAAAAGCAAAAAACCAACAAGCGCCTACGTCACGTCGAAGAAAAATACTTTTTGAAACTAGCGCAACATAATTCAGGTTTATACACTCAAATTACCATACTGGACGGTAATCGGGTCAGTGCAGTTAACTGAGTAACTGCTTTTACTTCTTGGACCGACTTCTAACCTTTTATTATTTGGGTAGGCTTGAAATTCACAACCATACAGTAAAAACAATGTGTATGGCGTTATGACTGCAGTAGCGAAACACCCTAAGCTCGCGAGCAGACACAGTGAGTTTCGTGTTTCGGGAACAGAACCGAGTTGTGAGTGACAGTGGTAGCGGTACTGAGTGCGAAAAACGAACAAGAAAGAGGGTAGACCGATTTGTCTGCTCCTAAACAACCCGCAATAACTTCAGTTTATCCGTGATCATGGTGCTTGCAACAGCGCCGAAATATCGGAAACTTTAAGAAAACAATAAACATGGTAAATATCCCGTCTTCTAGTTATAATAACCCTAAGTTCGATTAAATAAGAAAAACTGATCCAAATAGTCGGTTACAAAACCAAAAACATACCTTCTTCTTCTCTCCTGCCCTTATCCCAATTCATTTGCGGTCGGCGCAGTATGTATTCTTCTTCCATACTTGTCTATTACTCGTCATCTCAGCAGTCACGTCCTTGCTAGCCATATCATCCTCCACACAGTCAAACCATCGTTTCTTTGGTCTTCCTCTACTCATATAACCATCCATTCACATTCATACTTAAAACTTTCCTCACGACATTTTCCACAATCCTCCAGATCACCAGGATAACCGAATAGAATAGAAGACATTTATTTCAGACGTAGTCCATATACTGTTAGTAAAAAACCTTCCACCGACCAACCAACCAACCTTCCTTAGAATACCTTCTTCTTTGGAAATAACTGTCGATTACAGGTAATGTATTAAGAAGTCGTTTTCTTTGAATAGAAACGGAAAATGAGTGTGTTAACTAAAGTCACACATGAAGCCAAAAACAGTGCCCAAGCAAGAGACTCAAGGAATGTCATTCTTCATCATGACAAAACGTCTATAAACTACAGTGCACCATTAAGGCAACATCTTATAATTCTAAAGTCGCAAGTTAAAAAGAAAGTGTAGAAAAACATAAATTAGAATTTCTTTTTTTTTACCATGCAGTTCACGTAGGGTCATTTAAAACGCATTACATGGAAGGGAGGGCAGGTGAAGCTTTTGTTATGATAACTATACATTAATGGTACAGGTTTCAAGTTACGATACAAAATATTCAGGATTTTCAAAGCTGAGAATAGTAAAAGAGTCGGGAGATTATGTAAGATGTTCTTCATAGAAACCTATACTTTGCAGCTACTAGGAAAATATTTTGCTTGCAATTCGCGATGTGGAAGGCGTCATGAGTTGCAAAGAGCTTAGGTTTTCTTTATCGAAGAAACTTACTGTTATCACCACGCTTTGTGTACGGGTTAGTGATTGCTGTCATTTGTTATCATCAAAGTTCTTTCGCAACCACAATCAGAACGACGTTTCAAATACGCGTAGCGCTACACGCAATTAATGACGCGGGTGCAAGGTAGGCTTAATGGTATTTTTTTCTAGCATTATCTATTGAAAACCGTGGTTATTATGATACCTTAATTATTATAAATGTCTACGAAAAGACCGCTCACAGCTGCCCAGGTTAGTAACAGTATAATTAGTACAAAGTTCTCAGAAAACCTGACTCAACTTCAAAAAACCTGTCTTATTACACCCAATTTTACTTTCCAAAAAGAAACAAATCTGAACTTAAACGATATGAAATAATATGTAATTGTCCACAAACTGGCTTTCGTGTCGAGATGTCCAATTTATTTTATTACACTACACCGCTTACAAGCGCCTATAGAATTTATTATGTGATGGGTGGCCGCTTTTTTTGGCCTGCATTGTAATGAGAAGTGTTTATTGGGTATTAGAGGTTTTTTCTTTGTCGTTCTTAAAAGGTTTCATTGGTTTATTGGTCGAAAACTATAAAAAGAGTATCCGTTAGTACTAGATAGTGGACACTTTCTTAGCTATTGTTTTTTTTTAAATGAGCAGTATAAGTAGTTAAGAGCCATGCTTTGGTCGTGCCAATTGGAACTTTACGTAAAATAACACAATAAATGTTTATATCTACTATCCAAATAAGAGTTGTACTGGCTTTCAATTAAATATTAACTTTACATCGATGTTTTAGTTGTTGTTTTACCACTGAAGTTTTTTTTTTAAACAGTATTTGGACAGCTAAAATGAAACACATCGATGCGGAATTCAATTCGACTCCAATCACCTGAAAGAACAATATCATTGCTGCATGTACCGAAATGAAATACACGAAAGGTTCCGGCAACATCGTTGAACACCATACATATTATAGTACCACATGGATCTTTTGGCACTTGAATGACATTGTCAGAAAGCCGCAGTTCAAGATGGCGGCTATAGTTCCGATTATGGCCACACGCCAAAAGATCTATGTACAACTTTACAAAGTAGTATTTTAAAAGAAACTCACCATAAGAAGAATAAACGGCCAGCATCAGCAGGAGGCAGACCCTGGCGATGACCACGCCCATTTTCACGCGGAACATATTCAAAATGGCACCCATAGCAACACAAGATGGCCGACTAGCTAAACTAAACACTCGATATTACATAATACTGATATTAATTTTATTATTCTATTCGGTTTTCGAGTTCTTGATGTGAATTTCAACGATGATGTTTTTGAAATCATTCGCGGGACGATTCGGCTTCTGGAAAGAGAGAAAAGATATAAATTAGTTAAGTGCAACATTCAGGGTCATTCAACATCAATCTTCATTGTCAAGCAGATTGATGTTTTCTCGATAATTTTTTACAGAAAGCTTTTTGTGCTTTAATATTCTTTCTAGAATATTCTAGACAACTACAGTACTTTCACAGTTTTTGTGCCTTGTGACTGGGACTGTAGCTATATTTCACTGTTGTCTTTGTTTGGACAATTCATAAGTGCCTGTAACTGGCCTACTTGAAATAAATGCTTTGATTTTGATTTTGAAAGAATATTAAAGCACAAAAAAAATGCTTTCAGACTGATTTTTGTAGTGATTTTGGGTGGGATCTTTTATTTGATCCATTTCAATGCTGTCTATCAGCCATAGGCTCCGTTCACGACCTCAGGCGATGCAACTCGCGTCATTTATTATTTCCTTCGAGTGAGTACCGCCACGGTGACTCGAGGCATGCTCCAAACAATTTGTTTCATTTGTTCTCTTCGCCGATACAAGATGCGTGTTGCTTTAGCGTGACCAAGAGGTTACGATACTCCTGACCTCCGGCAGTGTGATTATAATGAAAGTTATAACATTATCAGCGAGGGGAGTATTACGGCTATTATCCCTAACAGTGGACAGTGCATTAGCAGCGGTATCGGGTGTCTCGCCCCCGGTGACGAACTAATGACTGGTAGACGAGGAGATGGCAGGGGGTTGGCGGAGTTATATGAAGATTTCTAATATGACCGACTTAATTAGGCTAGCGAAAATATTTCATCAGACTACTCATAAATCACATATTAACATATGGTGAACCGAACTGTAAAGTGTCAAAGTCATTACTGCATCTCCGTCATTTTCGCTGGTGGAAAAGGATTTTTAACATTTATTTTTTATTTTTTATTAACACCCCTTTTGAAACTATTAATGCAAGTCAGCTCCTACTAATTTTTTGCAATGCTGTTTCGGACCAGAACAAACGATGGAAATTTCCCCGCACAGGAGAAAGTCTCACAAAACAAACAAACACATAACATCAAAAACGCCATATTTCCTCCCATAACATGGGCATGACCATCTCCCTAACAAAGCCCTAAGGATGGGCTAATGCAGTAATTATTGCACTTTGTATTTTTGTTCCATCAGTCGCTCTGTACCCGCAGGCCACGAGACAGAACCAAGAATAAATTCTCTCTCTTCACAAAATTAAATGTTAAACAAAGCGAATAATGTAAAATGCACGTCTCAAATTGTTATTTTAAATATATTTCTCCGCTTTAGAAAAGTTTTCTTAGTTGGTCTTTCATTTGGAATAGTTGTGTAATGTAGCGAAATTGTAGAGTAATATGTAATCATAGTTATTTTTCTATGAAAACTGTTTTAAAGAAAGAGTCGTGGATAGAACATAGATGAGAATAATAAAACTGAAGTATGGCATAGAACGAACGGTCTGGAATAATTTAATTATTATAATAATTAAAAATTTAAGCAATTGAAGATAGTTTTCTATACTAAAAATAAAATACTTACAGCAAAAAATGCTTAACGGAAAGTAATTTGTAACATGAAAGAAAAATCTTTAACAAATTAGCGAAGAAATTAAATGCCCTGAAGGTGGATGTGGAATGCGTAAGCCGAAAAATTAAAAAATAAAACAAAAAAAGTTAGATAATTAAACCGGGTTCACTAACGCTGAACTAACTTCATTAATTTTTGGCTGGATTCGACTGAAATAAACTTTTTCTGTGATCATTCGAGCGTTTATTTCGACGTAAAAAACAAAAAAAAATAATTACTTTTTTTTAAGTTGAAAAGTGAGGAGTGTTTTATCTAGAAATGAGTTCATAATAGATAATCAAAGTTGGCTTGAACTTATAACCTTTATCTTGAAATCCGCCACAAACACTATAATCAAATTATATTTTCATTAATGTAAGTACTTAATAACGCAATTATGTTTATATACTCTACTAAATTACGATGCTTCGAAATCTAATTTTAATGGACCCGTTTCCATTATGTTGTATTTAAGGAAAGGCATAACTAAACTTGTAAGGTTGGTCAAGGGTCAAGGCATGCCAGGGCTGCGGGACTGTCCGAAAGAGATTCCGCGGCCCTGGAACACAAACGGCAAAGAAGGAACATGGATGGGTTTTAGTCAGTAGAAGTCTGACACTCCCTTCCGCTCCGCCCAGAGCGGGCCCCATCTGATGAATTCCCATACGAAAAAAAAAAGGGTCAAGGCATATAGATTACTTATTGTATATTTCAGGGCCAAAGTTCTGCTAATCATAGAAATTTTATAAAATAAGGTTGTAAGGAATATAAATTACATTTTCTTTAAACAAAACTTCTTGGTATTACTTAGCTTACGGCGGACAGCGGTCTAAAATCTTCATTAACTTAAAAAAAATACCTTCAGGCGACCAAACACGCGCCTAAAAAAACCCACTATCAACGCACACAGGCATAACGTTGTCCGAATTACGAAAAAAAAGAAACAATTACACATGCTTGAAACCCTACAAATCAAGACAAAGGCATGTTAGAAAATGGCTTCAGGACAAAATCTAACTTAAATAAAGAAAAATAATTGTCAATACTGTTAGTGGTTCGCTATGACATGAACATGTCCGCCATGTTGGATTACGCCGCGGGGTCGGCTTGGACGTACCTTTAATGTTGAACTACGAGGGTAGGAAACAAAACTGACTATGACGTATAAAAAGAGCGTAGTTCTGCCAAAATGTACCAAACAACATCAAAATTTTTCTCCGAAGTGATTGTTATGATTTTGTATATAAAACGCTAATTTATTTTAAATCTGTTTGTTCTAAGCATACGTTTTGGATATTTATGAGATCGGTAGCCTACCATGACCTATCTCCATAGCAGCATTGTTTTAAGCTTACTTCAGTGTTAGAAAGAGATGGAGGTAGACGTCCTGTCCAGCTCCATCTCTTTCCCACACTGAAGTGGTGATGATAGATCAGCTTAATATGGTTTTGCATAGTTTGATTGGTCGTTGTGCGTCCGGGCGCTGATTTTTACTGAATGTATAATTGATGATTGTAATACATATGTCACATTTTGAATGTTGGATTAGTTTGACGTACAAGTTTTAACTGATTTAATTATCGATTGTGGGTTGGTTCACTATGGCAGAACTACGTCCAAATTATAATCCGAAGATAAAGATTTTTATTCCAAAACATTGTATTTAACAAGGGATCAAAATTCAATGTTGTTTACTAAAGTATTATGTACGGTGATTGGACACAACTAAGTACAGATAACAGGGTAATTGTTCCCGGTTTTGGACAGACATCAGCCTTGTTGTTATTCGGACAATATTCCAACAAACCGTTTGTAAGAAGAAGGGTGAGCGTTTTGGGGGTCGCTTGTAAATTGTGACGTTAAAAAAGTGCTGATTATTAACCCAATTTAAATAAATTACTTTTGATTTTTCTTTGTGTCGCGGATAATAATATTTCAAATAATAAATAACCTACCGTTAAAATGTTATAAAACCACAGAACAGTTTGGAAGGAGAATTGGGAGAAGTTGCCCAGCAGTGGGGAATATGAGAAACTATAGGCTCTAATAAATGCACCACAACCGCAGGCACTAGCACAGTCAACGGTAGATGGACTAAGTCTGACTAAAATATTTAATTATCTGAGTTAGCGCGGATAACTGGAGATCAGAGGTCTTGTACCATCTTATCTTAGTTATTTCTTCACGCAACTATTCAGGGGGTGTCCATTAATTGCGTTTAAGGGGGGGAGGGGGGGGAGGGTCTGGAGCCGAATCTCACCCAATCTCATGTAATTTTTTTCGCACAATCTCTGTAAAATTGCAAAAAAAACAGGGTTTCATTAAGTAAACAGGTTTCTCCACTAATAAATATTCAATGAAAATAATAAAGTAAAGAATGTTTTTTGAAAAATCCCACGCAATCAAGCACAGATTAACGTATTTACATTAAACTACACATTTTGATAAATCTCACGTGAGTTGAGAGAGGGAGAGGTCGAGTGAAATCTCACGGCATCTCACCTAGGGGGAGGGGCGTCGAAAAATCGGCAATATTGCAGGATTTCGATTAAACTTTACAGCAATATAGCTTATCTATAAGAATAACACAAACTAACATTTATTGTGAAAAAAAAAAAAAAAATTTAGTTAATGGCATGAAACTTGAAACAACTGGTGAAATGTGGGTATACTGAAGGTATGTACAACTGCATAAATAATAGGACTAAATACTGTTTTAAATCCAAGAGTGGACTGTACAGTTGACCCGAAATTACCTTTTATACTAAAGATGAAAAGTAGCAGCCAGACCGATGCTTACACCAACAAAACACACGAGACATCGTCGCGTCTGCGTTTGTCAAGCGAATGATTAATGCGTTCAGCCATTTTGTTTTCTTTTCCCGCCCTTTGCAGTCGGCGGCGACTTTCATCACGTCAAGATGTTCAGTTAGTGTCTAATTGTGTGAATTAGCTCGATGCACAGTCGCGGATCGAGATGGTTAGGCAGTTCTGCAAATCATTCCTTTTCATTTGTTGGTCCACATTAACCCTAGATCGAAACAAGATCTGGAAGTCATGGGGCTTTTGCCCAGCAGTGGGATGACGCAGACTAACAGTATCAGTATTCCTTTACATTCATAATGTCAGTTGTGTCCTATGGGAGTAAGTATTATACCCTGTAGAACTTTTAACTTTTGCTTTTGTACTTCCAAAGGAGTTTGCAGGAGTTCGTGGCTAAATTATAACAGGCGCTCGGGTCGATCTTTACGTTAAGCTGCGCTTGCCTAGGATGGTCTGTGGATGGGTGACCAACCATTACATACCAAGTTTCCTTCGTGCCTTGGAAAGAACGTTAAGCCGTTGGTCTCGGCTGCCAATTGTAGATCCTTGACAATCGTTACAGGTAGTCAATGGCCCGAAAATCTGACAACCAGTCTTACTAAGGGATATCGTATTACTCAGTACTAACTGGGTTGTGGAGGTCAGATAGGCAGTCGTTCCATGTAAAATACTGGTATTCAGCTGTATCCGGTTAGACTGGAAGCCGACCCCAACATAGTTGGGAAAAGGCTAGGCAGATGATGACTGTACTTGCAAAAAGAAATAATTCTGAAATCATCCATAGTATTATACCGAAAGTAACTCAGTCTGATTGTTACCTTTCGCGCCATCTTGAAATCAGTACTGATTTCAAGATGGCGCTCGGATAGAACATGACCTAGGTTATTTATTTATTATTTATTTATTTAACACTTTAAGCACAGAAGTACAGAGGCGGACTTAATGCCATAGGCATTTAAGCATAGGCATTTTATTTTAGGTTAGGAGATAGGATACATTTCATCCCGGTTGAGCCTTTCTAACGGGATATCTTTCGACATAAATGCCAACCAAGCCGGAGGCAAAAGCTAGTAAACAGTAATAACCATCAAGGTAACTTCAAAAGAACCTTCAAAAGCAAGTTTTCAAATCCAAACACTGTCTTTCCAATGTTTATTTGTCGGCAGTTAGTGTTTGAAGTTAGTGAGGCGATATGAATTAATGTTCTTCTTGGAACCGTCTTGGAACTATCAGTTGCTGTCATAACCTCATAAATGGTTTCTTTTAAAAAAAATTCTAAAAGGAAGATGTTTTTCTATTCGATGGTCGAGATTTTTGTGAGTATTAAACTAACAAAAATCTCTTGCCTCCTCCCCCCCACCTGTTTTTTTTTAAAGGTCTCTCGCAGGTCAACCTATGAGGCTGACTTCTGCTTAACCGGACTATCCTGTGGGTGCCTTGAGTGTAAGGCTCCACATGTTTATCACAATCCGAAGACTTTGGAAGAAAAAAATGTAATCCACTACTTCATAATTATGTTCGAAAAATTTGTCTGTTCGACTAGGGAAATAACTCAACGAATACTGCTGAATTGTCATAATGCGAAGCTTTTGTAAGTGTGTTAAGATGCAACTACCCCGGATGGGTGGTCACCTTTTTTTTTGTTAGCCTGTTTGAGTGTCCCACTGCTGGGCAAAGGCCTCCGCTTTCTCCTTCCAAACGTCTCTGTCCTGTGCGATATCTGGCAATGTTCGCCCCGCAAACGAGATCAGATCGTCACACCACCTTCGCCGTGGTCTACCTCGACGGTGATTTCCTCCGCCAGGCGTCCAGTGGGTGACCATCGTTGCCCATCTCTCCGGGCGCATTCGTAGTCAACTTGTAGTTTCTTTATTACTTAAAACCCTTACCTAACCATCTTTCCATATTTCTCACATCCCTTATTGTGCTAAACCGTCTGTTAATTTGTTTGTGTGCTTATAACTCGAAAACAAGTTAATTGTTTTTGTAATAAAAAAAAACCCACCTAAATAAGATAGAAGTAAGTAGTTTCATATGGGAGAATATTTGAAGTCTTGAATTGCCTCGGTCTAAAAACAAAATTGACGTACAAAATTGCCACTATTTTTTTGCGACAGGCCCTTGCAAGAATCGCCAATCTAATTTACTTGGAAACAAAAACCTAAGTTTAATCTGCTAACTAAGCTTAACCGTCAATTAGTTACCGACTACTGGTTTAGTAACGCTTTTTATCAGTCCATATTATTCCCATGAAGAAATGAGAACGTTCGAAAAACCGTTGCGTATCTAATTCGTTTTAAACCGCACAAGTTGGAAATTGAAGTGTGACGAATCGGTTATCTTATTTGAACAAATATTTTGATATCTTTGTTGAATAGAGCATTTTTTTTTTCATTGGCCAGTATCTTTTTTAGTCACGGTTTGAGCTATTGACAAAAAAATAGGAGGAGAGGCCTATGACCAGTGGACGTCTTTCGGCTGAAATGATGATGAGCTACTGACATATAACGAGAGAAGAGCAAAATGTAGCGAGGAAAGTTGCAAGTCATGTATGTATGACGCTTTAAGAGTAGGGGAAGACATAGAACGAATGATATGGCTGGAAAGGGGTTGACTCATGAGATTAGGACTAATAGAGAAGTATGGAAGAAGAAGACATGCTACTCCAGATCCAAATAAATTGGTTAGTACGCACGACAGCCGATCGAGCTATACATAACTAGTTTATGCGGATCTCTCATTGCATATGAAATCAAAGCGAGGTTAATTTATACTGGAAATGTACAGCTTCATGTGCCGCCGTGTGTACATGAGAATGAAGAGAAGTTTTTTTTATTTGCGGGATATCTGCTTATCACCCGATTAATAACGCTTTACTCTGTAAGGGTTATTCTGTACCGAAATTACTTGAAAATAATTTAGTAAACACCTTTGGATATTATTTGATTTCTGACATACATACAATACGTAAACCCACTCCTTTTTATGGGCAATAACAAACTACGGCCTAGAGAACAGCGGTGGCCCATTGGTGGAGACCCCGACTTACGAGCAGTAAGTCGTGGGTTCGAACCCAGCCAGGCGCATTACTTTGTGTAAGTTATTTCATCACCACTGCTCTCAAAGCGGTGAAGGAAAACATCGTGAGGAAACCGGCATGTCCTAGAACCAAAAATTCGAAGACATGTGACATCTACCAACCCGCACTGGGCCCGCGTGGTGGATTATAGCCCATTCCCTCTCATAAAGAGGAGGCCTGCGTCCCAGCAGTGGGAACATTAATAGGCTGATTATGCTATGCTAATAAACTACATAACGCGAATTGCACCCTGGCCCTTCCTATGTATTCTATGCTTGCAATAATAAAAAATAAAAAAATTTCAACCAACAAAATAATATTCACAAAGATATAACACCGGTCTAGAAGCGTTAAAATAAATATTTAAGACAAACGGATTACTTAAACAAAAACAGCGAGACGCTTCTTTTGACACTTTTTTGTGGCGTGTTTTGACATTTCGGCATCAAAAAGTTACTGAGCGCAGCTGTTGACGTGACATAAATAGAACAGTTTACATTTTTCTGTTTTGGGTACCACAAATATTGTCGTGGACTGATGGTAAGCGATGCTACTTTTAGAAAGGGGTTAAAGGATTAAGATTTCTGAGGTTTTACTGTTTCTTTTTGGTGTTTTAAGATAAAATTAAGATAGGATTTAGACGGGTTGTAATGAGCTTAATTAGTTTAAAACAAGCATTTTCTTATCGTTTCAATCGCCGTAAAATTAACACTACATTTATAGTTTAATATAAGATAAGTAGCTAGGCCCATTTACACTAAGTAGTCTAAATAAGTCTAAGGTTTAGCTAAATGTATTTTAAACATCATTCAATCTTCGTCAACTTCATAATATTAACAAAAAATGGACTTTATTTTAAAATAGGTTTAGCACTTAATGCATATTTGATTACACGTGGGCCAAAGTATATCAGCTTGCTCTAACAAATTACTGCATAATCAACCTTAAATGTACCCCACTGCTGGGAGACAGTCTTCCTCTCTAGGAGACAGAGTGGGCTGTAATCCAGCACGCGGGCCCAGTGCGGGTTGGTAGATGTCACTTCAAATCTTCGGATTTTTGTCCATCAATAATAACCGTGGTTTCAATAAGCAAGATATTATTTAATCAAGCCATTCTTTCCCTCTTAAAGCAAGATACTCCAGTTATTAGGCAACCATCAATCAATCATACAAATTAAAATAACGCATTGATGTCAATTGCGTCCACAATCGTGGCCCACTGGCTTGATTGGACAACAATCAAATGATTGGGGCCTTGGGGCGAATGCAGCGCCAGAGAGGCAAGCGGCAGTTTAGGGAACTAGATCGAATGTGAAAGATTTGACTTTATGTGACATTGATCTTTGTGAACAGGCATTTTGAGTGACGAACTTCCGGGATATGATCGCTGCTATTCTAGTTTGTAATATGCAATGAATAATAGAATGAAAACTTCTTCTAAAATTGTAATACAAAAGAAAAACAGAAAAAAAAAACTGTGAGAATTCGACGAAAAATGTCACGAATCTAGCAGTGTTAATCTACGTTAAAAACAAATTAAGCCTAACTGCTCTACTGTTACCTTCCAAAACTTGCAATCGACTGCTTAGCGTAGGGTTCCATTTCAAAGCCAGGCAAAACGTTATTGGGGTCCTGCATCAGGAATAATTCTCCTGAGAATTTTTTTTTAGCTGTTTAGAATAGAATAATAAAAAGTTTACTGTCTTAATTCCAGAATACTCAGTCTTATTAAATAAGGTAAAGACTTCAAAATAACTGGCCTCTAGGTGCAAAACATGTCTGTCCAGCATGTTATAAAACCATGTAAATCGGCATCATCATCATTCTCGTGCACTTATCACAATTTATTTGTGATCGGCGCAGTATATCTTCTTATTCCATACTTCTCTATTGCTAGTCATCTCAGCAGTCACCTCCTCTCTAGCCATATCCTTCACACATTTCATCCATCGTCTCTCATCTCCACTACTCTTACAGCCATCCACATTTACAAACAAAATTAAAAGATACATAAAACCATGTAATATATTATGTCTGTAATGTACTGATACCTACAAACTTCCCAGAAAATACTGTCCCCAACCAAACACTTCTTCGCGACATTAATTACAAATCTTTTAATGACAAGACTGACCGCGACGCCAAATCGATTGTTTTAAAACCCGGCCAGGGGTGGCAAGCAAAAATTATAAATTCCCACCCCCTGGGGTGGAACCGAAACATCGCGACCCCGTGACCTTTTCCTTTTTTTTTAAGCGATGTAAGCAGAAAAATCTTGCTACCGCTCAACGAGAGTCAAGAGGCGTAGGGATGTGAGATAGTAGTTGTCGATAAAAAAAAATTACGTTCTAATTTTTGATGTTCTGAAATTTAATTGCTGGTCCGTAATCATCTCATGCTCGGATCTCTTTATAAACAGAGAATAATATCAACATTGTAATAGAATTAAATCACTAACTCTCTAAGATTTATGCTTAGAGAGTTGGTGATTTAAGAAAAGGCTAGACAGGTGATGAATAGTCTGGGTTTCGTTAACAAGAATGAAAATAGGTGTATGACTTACGACGGAATAAGATTGACTTACGTATGATATAAAAAAAATAACGCACATTGGTGGTTTCTGGACTAGAATCTACGAGATACGTCAGAAGATAATCTATTTGCCTTCTTTATGAGAGTTGCTTAAATAATTCATATTTTTTTTTAAAAAGTACTCATAAAACTATCGAGATCGATACCGCCCTCAGCCCACCTCTAAACGCTCACCTGTATAATTTGAAGGGTCCTAGAGTGCAGCGCTCTCCAGCCGACCCCTTTACATCGTGTCACCTCTCCATTCTTTGCGCACCTCCAGAGAAACGCCGTTTACTTCATACAAGGCTTAACTTTGCGTGTTTTTGTCGTTTTATCCTTTGGTTCACGGATACGGATGAGAGTAACTGACGTACTTGTAGTATGCTAGGAGTTTTTAGAATCTAGACTGTTGTCTAGATTTTTTTACATACTTGTAAAAAATTGCTTTCTTGCTAGCAATTTAACGGTGTGTATCTATTTTTTGGAAAAGATTGACTAAATTAGATAACTGAAGATTCAGATGGACGGTAAATTTTTTATGTCGAGCTTTTTCAAATTCCGAGTGATTACCTATCTGATTTCCACATCCCAGCGATGTAGAGGAAACGCGGTACCCTTTGGGTAGAGTGGTTGCTATATTTTTAAGCTCTTGACTATACCATTATCGTCTGTCAATCAGAGACAATCGCAATCGCTTTATAAGCTTTTTGGGAGCTTTTCGTCATTTCAAAACATTTATGATTTTTCTATCATAGTTAGATCTGATAGTGTCGCATTATCTGTCGAAGTAGGCTTTCCGGAATGGCAATCAGAATGAAAGAATTTTGATGCTAAATCTTCTTAACATATCGATGACAATCTAATTTGATTCAGCCCAAAATTGTGCGACGAGTTTGGAGTAGCGTCCATCAGCTCCTGTGATATGCAAACAACAGCACATTTCCACTTCACGGCAGAGTTATCTGTGATACTGAATGTAACAGAAACTGGCCATATTATTAGCCAAACCGATTTAATGTCACACATAACGTTTTGTCAGACATTACATAAATTCCAAAATGAAATCGTTCCAAGTGAAAAGATTAACCTTTTATTGATTTTTATATAAAATAACATTAATGTCAGCGAAGTGGAACTTTCAAGTTTAAATGTCACCTGTATAAGAAATTGGTTTACTTTTAAAGAGCGATCATTCTTTAAGTTCACTTCAGGTTTTTTCAAGTTAAGAAACACGTGTTTAATTACAGGTGGTGTGGAGGAAGAAAGCGTGGACATTATCAGTAAGTTGATTTTAAGAATAGCAGGACACTAATAGTGATACTGTACGGGACTGATACGGGATATCAACTACCTATATTAATTGTTGAAAAATAACCCTTAGTCACTGTTTTAAGTTATCACGGTTTATAACTAAACTTACACTGTCACTTACAGGATATCTTCCGTGATTATTAATTGACTGTCACCGTCAGTTATCCCGCGATCCGCGATGGCGCGATGGCGCTTGCAACAGCGTCGAAATATCGGGTGTTCACAATAATTGATAATTAAAAATCATTTGCTAAAAGCTGTAGCCTGCGACCTACGTCCGCTTGAAATTATGATAAAAATATTACTTCCCTATTTGAATCGGATTTTGTTAACAATTTCAAGGGTTTTCATTTGTTTGCACGGAACCCTAATCCTTTTTAATAAAAGTAGTTAATCCTTATAACATCAGCTATCTGCCAGTAAAAGTCGGTCCCGACAAAATCGCCGCCGGAACAAACAGACCGACAAAAATAAAAAAAAATAAACGTTTTTTTCGTCTTATGTATCGCAAATACTTTCATATGCAGTAAGTAAAAAGCTGTTATTTTTAAATTACAAACAGACATCAATTTTATTTATTTGTATAAATTAAGATTTTAAACTATCACAGTCACTAACATTATTATAACTAGAAGACGGGATATTTACCATGTTTATTGTTTTCTTTGTGTTCCCGATATTCGATTCGATATTTTTCTCAAAGAAAATAATAAACATGGTAAATATCCCGTTTTCTAATTATAATATTGTATAGATTATTTTCTTTATCGCATGAAAAAAATACTGTCAAAACAAAAGTGATTCTGGTTATTCCGCACGTATCCCGCATCCGCATAGACAGGCAACTAAACCAGTAAGAAAGATGCGGCAAAAAGGCAATTTAGGTCATCCAAAAAACTTCTTCGTTCCACATAAAATCTGTGAGCGGAAAATCTGCGCCTCCTATAAGCATTTATTAGCTCCTCCAAGTTTGATATCGGGCCATAAAGGAGTATTAAGATCATAAAACTCTCGTTAAATTCGTACCAATAATGTACCATCGCATATACCAGTATGGCGACATCTTTAGATATACGGGGTGGAAGGGACACCGCCCACATAGAAATTTTTCATCGGTTATTTAAAAAAAACAGCTGTTTCCGGCAGTACAAGGTAAAATGTTTGGACCAGCTGATTTTTTTTAAAATAACCGATGAAAAATTTCTATGTGGTCTCAGAATGATGTACTGACTACGTGGTAACCGTTGTCGCGGTGATTTTCCCTTCCACTCTGAATAGCTCTATACCACCACATACGAACGATACTGACAATACCAACACCCCGATTTTAAAGTTATCCGAATAGAATAAACTCTGTTTTAAGCTTTCACGGTTTACAACTAAACTAATACTGTCAGTTACGGGATATCTTCCGTTCAATTACGGAAGATATCCCGTAAATTACAGTATTAGTTTAAAAGATAGAATAGTACCCACCACCATCATACAAATTACAGGTATAAAAAAGTTGACATCATACAAGAGAGATAGCTTAGTGAAAAGACCGTCCATTGGATCACCCTAATCCAATGGACGGTCTTTTCGCTAAGCTATCTCTTCAGGACAAGGGGGTCGTCTTCTAGTCGAATTGTATGCAGCTGGCCAGCTGAATACCAGCGCCAAACTTGTGTTTCCTTTTCGAGGAGAAGGAGTATATAGACTATCAAGCCTCTGACTACTCGTAACGACTCAAATGTAACAGCGGGCAAGCCTAAATTGCTATCAATCGGGTATTAATCCAGACTCCAGCCACTGCTGAGAAATACCACTGAAGGAAAAATTCTAAAAATCTGGAAATCGAACCGAGGACTAACATGCACAGCATTAGAGTTTGCGATCACTAGACCAACGAGGGAGTCCAATCATATGCAGCTCTACGGTATGCTGTTTGAAAAGCCCACACAAGAAACCAATATCAATTCCGATATGAGAACATAATTGGCAGATATTGTTTTCAAAGAAATCTCGTACAATTAAACATTGTAAGTGCATAGTTAATCACTTAAATACGACCTCGATTGCGGGTAGTTAGCGAGTACAGTGAGCGGCAATGGTACACCGGTAATTAGTGGGCGATTGGAGCAAATTGCTGCAATTATGTGCTCGACTGTACACGGCGGAGAACGCGCCCATTCAAAGCGGTGGGTTCAGATGACAGTTTTTTGACGGGCGTCCGAAAGGAATAAATCGCACATTTGATCGTGGATTATTTGTTTCGTCGCCAGATTTTAGATTTGGTATAATTTTTCATAAGTGTGATTGTAATGGTCGAGTTCTTTTATGATTTTAGGATTAGAGCATGTAGTTTCCCATGGCCTGAAAATTGTGACATTTTGGCTTTAATGTGTTTGTAAGGTAAGAGAAATTTCAAAGGAGTGATCGTGTTGACTGCTCATTGCACAGTAGAGAAACTTAGATGTCATCATCTGCTTAGTGTTTTTTCAATTACCTTAGGTCAGCTTCCAGTCTAACATGATACAGCTGAGTATCAGATGTTTTCATGGAGCGACTGCCTTTCAAATTATTTTACTTCACATAAACATAGGTGCACGGTTTGGGTTGGTCGTTTCTTATGGAGAAGAACCGGCAAGAAACTCCATGGTTACCCTTTTCACTGGCTCTACTACTAACCAGTAACTGGATAACGCCCTTTGGTAAGACTGATTGTCAGACTTTCGGGAGGATATTTAAGAAAGGATCGCGCGATGTAAAATCGTACATCTGTACTCAAACTTATGTGCGCTACGGTGTCTATCCCCGTTGATAAATCTATAATAGTTTAATACAGCCCTCAACAGGACAAATGCCTCTTTCTATTTGATGACCATTATTTTTAATTTTTTTGACGCAGTCGTGGTGAGGCTGTTCGAGCATAGTAGTGTATCTTAATCCCCGAAGACTTCGGCAGATGTGTACCTAATAGTACACCCACATTTCACCAGTAATGTTTAAGTCCCATGTTAATAGGAATATTGCCATATCTTTTGTAACTTATGTATTGTAAATTTGTTTTTTTTTTTATGATGTGCGTGTATTGTAGTGCAGTTTTATATGATGATGAAAATATTCCGTAAGATACACTACTATAGTGTATCTTGCGGAATATTTTGTTTGTTCTATGTTTTTGTTCTTCTATGTCTTCAACCTTTAGCCTCTTCCAAATCCCTCCATTTTTTCTGGAGGTTTTGTCTTAGTCTGTGCTGAATAAATCAATTTTCTCTCTTTCTTATTCTGTATTGGCGATTTCAGTCTTGATAGAGTGGACCTACAGAAGATCGGGTGAAGGGTGGGTGTTTTGGGAGACTGTCTCTTGTAAACTTTGACGTTCAAAAAGTGCATGGGGGTTACTATAACGTCTTAAAGCAGGAGCAATTCCAATGTGGGATAGATACAGGTCGTCTACCGCCATCTTTTTTCTCACACTGGGCCACCTGATCATCAGCCTAATTTGAATAAATGACTTTTAGTTTTTGATTGTGGGGAAGACCTGAGGGTCTAGACGAGTGGTCATCTCTTTCAAAGCGTTTCGTATTTCTACGACACCTTTCAATGGGATTGAATCAAGCTTTTCGGTACCTTCATTATCATCTATTTTTATACTTTTCCATCACCTCCACTTAATCCAGCACTTGATGAGAGTAGCACAGACTAGCGAAGCGTGTTACAAAAGGAAGCTACTACTCAGCAGTACCTAGTGATGGCTATGAGGCTTTTGGCTACTACCTATTGTAATATAACATCACGTCTGTAAACCCCGAAGAGTAAGGCAGAGGTGTACCTAATAGTACACCCACATTTCGCCAGGAATGTTTAAGTTCCATATAATAGGGGTCGATCCTAATGCCATATCTATTGTAACTTGTAGTGCAATTTATTTTTACACTAAATAATAGTGTTGCGTTTGGCAGCAACTCGCCTGATGTGAAACGATGATGCGGCCTAGGGTGGAGCACGCTTGCCTAGAACAAACCGATTCACTCGAATTTTGAAGAGAATGAACAGTTTTTCTTTAATTCTGTAGGTGGAACAAGGCTCCAATGATGTCGATCATGATGATGGTGTCTTTTACCGAGCACGAATCTTCTGGTTTTATCATTTTCTGCTAACTCCATTTCTGATCATAAACCCATGAGACTGACTACACGAATCCGTCTCCAAAAGTAGGTTACATTAACTGGAACCATAACTTTATACCATAGACAATGCACCATAAATAGAACAGTAAAGAAACGCCATAAACATTTTATAAGCCGTTTCATACACGCAAACGTATTCCCATTTATTATCGAAATAAATATCTTTAGATACATAGTAGATATGTAACTACATAACGTATGAAATAATGTGTTTATTATTGTATATAAATTAATCTGATTTGTTGGAAGAAGGGGCTTGTGGTTAACTTATAACACCCATATGGTTCGATCTTCCAGGGAAAGCGACGGTTGCCGAGGTTAATCTGTGGATGGGAGAAGATCAATTACTATGAATCCGACCGCTCCGCGCCTTGGACGGCGGGCACGGTATACCGTCGGGTGTAATGTGAAGATCTTTGACAGTCACTAAGGGTAGCCAGTGTTTCGTGTTTCTACAGCCCTCAACAGAATTGACATTAGACTTTTCGGTAGCATAATATGTCAATTCGTACAGTACTTCCATTTTTTACTTTTTCATCATTGTTACCACTTCGTCTTGGGGCGATGGCTGCTACTAATAAATACCTGACATCATCTGCCTAGCCTTTTCCCAACTAAGTTGGGGTCGGCTTCCAGTCTAACCGGATGCAGCTGAATACCAGTATTTTACATGAAGCGACTGCCTATCTGACCTCCACAACCCAGTTAATACTGGGTAATACGATACCCCTTGGTAAGACTGGTTGTCAGACTTTTTGGGCCACTGACTACCTAACGACTGTCAAAGATCTACAAATGACAGCCGGGACAAACGGCTTAACGTGCTTTCCGAGGCACGGAGGAAACTCGGTATGTAATGGGCGGTCACCCATCCACAGACCACCAAGCACGGCTTAACCTAAAGATCGACCCGAGCGGCTGTTATTATTTAGCCACGAGCTCCTCTTACGAAGACACCCAATAACACATTCACTTAACTTTGGTGACGTCTGGCATAACGACTAAAAGAGAAGTAGTATGGCAGTAGAAGACATGCTGCGCCGACAGCAAGAAAATTGGGATAAGGGCAAGAGAATGATGTCTTTGCCCGACCTAGGTCTGAAAAACTGTGATCAGCACTCGCGCTTGCGATCACAAGGAATCACAGTTAATGTCATACTGATTTCACAATATGTGACTATTGACTCAAATCGTGGGAACCCACATTATCTCATTAAAAAGGAGGTCAGCAGGTTAATTAGATAAAGTGTGCTTGTCTATTGATAACGGTACACAATGTAAAGTATAAACAAGAATGCTAGTTTTATAGACAGTATGCCATATGAGATCCTGGGCCAACCTAGAGGTTTTTAAAACAGACTCCGATCCCAGAATGGCAGAAGCATGGAAAACCAGCTCAGTTAATTTTAATATGATTCGTCCTGGAGTGTTAATGTGGTGTAATTTATTTTATTCTAAGAAATTAAACATCGTCCGCGTAGCTTTTTCCCGACTATGTTGTGGTCGGCTTCCAGTCTAACAGGATGCAGCAGATTTTCAGTATTTTTATAGGTTACCATTAAACAAACTAAACTCCACCAACTTTTTTTTAAACACGGCTTCCACGTAATTTTCAAATTCTGTTCGATAGAAAAATTCAAATTTCGACTTCCCGTTCGGATGCACATAGGGGAAATCTGGTAACCAGAGACAAGCGCTAATGCGTTCCGAGTACTACGGATTTAGGCGAAACGAAACACAACCCGCGGCACCCGCGGTTAATGGAAACCCACAGTTTTTTTTTTTCGTACATCATGCACTTTCTTTACTATGTAGTTATTAACATCAAGTACCTTTGTATAACCTCGAAGGGATAAAGTACATCTAAAGGTCATAATATCTAAACTCCAGGCTTTGAATTACTCTTAATGATTAACAAAATAATAGATTTTGGTAGCATAATTATTTAGGCACGAAACGCACTGCAACTTTGCAGTGAAAAAATACAGCGAATTGAGTTACGAATTTGAGTCAGGTAAAAAATACGGTCAAACTGCAAAACAATTTTTCGACAGTCTCAGCAACAGATTAAAAAATGATTTTACTTTTGCGCAGACCGCGTAAAAAACAGGATGTGCTGCCAGGTTACCTTTGCCTAATGTAATACTACACTGTTATAAAAACCTGTTTCGGAGAACAGGTCTATGGCCCTACGACTTTCGCGGTAGCCTCGCCAATGCTCTAACATTAAAAAAAAAACTATTTTATATTTTATGATGAACGCTTCTTGGTTTTTACTGATGATATTTGTATGAAAGGTATTGTCACCCATCCACAGATCGATCTCAGCAAGCGTTGCTTGACCTTGATTGATTGACTCGTCCAGGTTTTACATAGCCTGTTCTAGGGAATCTATATCTATATATAATCTAATCAGCTATTATGTTGACTCACCTGAAAGTAGTGTAAAAAAAAAACTTTCCTTGGTTTCAGGGTTGCAGGGTAATCATCTTGGTAATCATTCAAAGCTCAGGTTAGCCAACTTAATTTGGCTGGCAAGCGAGGTTGTTTAAATTGTATCTTCAGGCCATACGAATAGGCTGTTGCTATTATGAATGAATCTATGCTTTGGAATAGACAAATAATTTTAACTTTTTTTTTGTCACTTCTTGCTGACTATTCCAAAGAGGTTTATAATAGGTAAATGATTTGTTTTTTAATCAAGTTTCATAAAAGGAACAGTGGAAAACGTGTTGATTTGTGAACAAAGTTGCAGGCAAGGCAATAGCTAGTGTAGCATTATGTTGTAAGTAATTGAGGCCGTATTTCAGTCTCCAAGATGCTACTGAGAAAAATCTTACTGAAACGGCGTGTAACATTGTCAGGTCTGGCGATTGTACTCATGAGTCCATACTCAGCTGGTGTTCAGACCAACGAATGTGCTGTGGGTGTAGATGATGATAAAGTAGAATATTAGAAAGTCCTGCTAATATTCTACTTTATCATCCATCTTCAACCACAACCTGAATTCACTCATTACTGGTTATGAGCCTCTCTTAGTTTGTGCAAATCCTCACATTCAAGTGCCAACTTCATCCTGGTGTTTCCAGGTTCTACTCAACTAGCTTATAAAACTAAAATAATAAGGCTTGCTTGCAACACACAAAACTCAGTGGGTCTATACAGATTATAATGATAAATATCTCTATTATCAAAAATTAACAGATGCAGGTTTTTTTGTTAATTTGTTTAGCTCTAGGTACATATACGTGATTTGTGTTGCAAGCCGGCCTAACTATATTAGTTTTGAAAGTGTACATTGCTGTTAGCAACAAAACAAAAATAACAAACGATGAGAAACTGATATTATAACACAGTAGTACTCTTCCTTGTCATCTGCCTCACCTTTTCCCAGTTATTTTGGGGCTCGCTAAACAGAAAATTTGAAAGGGAATTGAATGTTGTGGTATTGGTATCTGATGAGGAGGGATGAATGGCATGTGTCTAAAAGAGTGGTGAATGTAAATGTTGATGGATGGAGAGAGAGGAAGACCAAAAAAAAGAATGATATGGAGGAAAAAGAAGTAAACGATAGTGTGATGATTGACAGGGGAAACGGAAGAAAAAAAGTGTTGTGCTGACCCCAAATAACACGGGACAAGGGCTAGAAGATGATGTTGGGGTGGCTTAAACACCACCAGATGCAGTATAAGTATTATACATGGTGCTAATGAAGCTAATTGCCTACCAAAATCCACAACCCAGTTGCTGTGAAACGTGATATGTGAAGATAGAACCAATAGTCTCACTTTTTTGCATCAACCTTTAAATTATTTTTTACTGGTACATGTTGTCATATTTCTAAAATAATACTCATTAATTTAGTAATTTCTGTACTACAATAAATAGGTATTATTACTGTGTCAAGGTCACTTCATGCAACAAAGGAGTAAATCATGTATGAACCATAGCTAAGTGTCTCAATTTTGATTTTCACATCAAAACAAATAAATGATTAACATCATAAGGACATGGCACATCATAAAGTTTAAAAAAATTAGGATAGACACCTATTAAAAGTTTTTTTCACTAAACTAACTATAAAAGTGTCAAAACAATAATTGTAGAACAAAAAAAAAAGATTCCTTTTAAAAATTGCATAAAGGTTTTATTCAGTCTACTGCTAGTAACAACATCTGGCAAGTAAGAACTTCTTAACTTAAAAAAAAAAATGAAACAGAACACAATCAATAAAATTTGATTGTAATTTACTTTTTTGTCTTGGTTTTTACTTGGATGGCTAAATTTTATTAGTGCTAAGTTTTTCAGTGGAATTAAATGAATACAATCATATTGTGTTTATGTGAGTATATTTAGTCATATGATTACATTTATTTTTTGATATGTTAGCCTAGCTTTCTAGGAATTTAAAAGTAAATAAATACTAAGAAAACACCTATTCAGGTGGAAATTAAAATGTAAGTATTGCATTCCTTAAACTCTTTCTTGCTTAATCCTAATTCTAATCGTTACTGATGAATTTAATATTTTTGAGAAGCACATAACGTAAAATAACTTAGAATATCAATAACATTGCGTGGTAATGAATTAAATTAAAAATTAATGTCAAATGTCGCGTAACATTAGATTTTAAATGCTGATAGAATAAATCACGCGATCATAGTGTTATCTGTTTTTTTTATCGTGTTTTGAATGCAGTCATGATGTGCCTATTTATAAATTCATAGTCGGTGACATGTCACGACCTTTTTTCTTGTAATTATAGCAATGCAGATACCTTAAACAATAAAAATAAAATACTGGCCATATAGAAGAGGTCGAATGGCCGAGGTTTGACCTAAAAATTAATAATGTTCCCGCCATTAGGTCACGGTTTTTTCACGGACACGATGACCACTCTCCGACCATTATTTACGTAATATTAATTTTCTTTACAGATACAAATCTGTTTACTAGAAATAAAGTGACTTGTTTACTAACCTCTCAAAGTGGAAAACTCCGTGGCACAACAAAACAGTAAGTATGTTGTCATAATCACCATCACTTTAGGACTAAAAAAATCGGTCGCACTGCAGTCATCAACAAAACCACATTTTGAACGCGAATCAACAACATTCGTAACGCCGTTCAAGCCGGCACTGTATTGACCCGATCCTTTATGAAACCATGGGGAAAATATGCATTTTTTATTAACTTATATCGATTATAAGCGCTCCACAGCTCGAACAAGACGGAACATCAGCGTAACGGGAGTGTTTTAAAACGGGTTCTTTATGTAACAATATCACTCGCGAGCACCTCCGTAATTTCATTAATAACACCTAAAAATCGATCCCACAACAAGGCTCACGACAATTCAAACAGAAGACTGCGGCGGCGTGTTAAATTCATTATTTTACTATGTAGCGGACCAATAAAATACGGCACGGCACGATTTATTATAAATAAACTTTTTTCCGTTACAACACGACAGATAGGTATGAATTATGACTACGTCGAGCAATTTTTCGTGTCATATTTCTTTATACAATGGATGCAAACAATATAGTGCTGATAAAAACACGCACGACCCAAGCTACGCACGCTCGCGATGACACTAAACTCTGCATAGATGTCGCGTTTCTGACGGCCATTGTGGAAAATGGCGGCCGACATCAGCCGTCAAATAACCGCAAACTAAACTACACTTTATTCCACGAGCAGTAAGTAAAATAATTGATTGACATTTTTCATAATTTCAACACTATTCGATCGTATAAGACGACTGAATCGGAAAGTCTCAAGTGGTCAAAACTTATATAGAATGCGGCGTGCTCTTTGTATATTCGAATTATTAAAAATAATATTTTTGTCTCTCTTTTTCTTCAATGCGATTTCGTACAAATATTTTAATGTGGACCGTACGCTTGCGCGAGTGTTATTGTATCATGATTGTGTTGTTACAATGTTATCACACCACACCATACATAACATAATATGTATATAATGTGCTGCATGCATAAAAAATGATAATTTATTGTTAGGTGTGTACCTAAATAAATAACACTCAGGGCGAAATAAGTCTCTGAAATAGTAATAGTATTGAAAGAAAGCGAATGACACGTCATGAAATTCTCTGATAGGTTAGGTACGGTCAGCAGCGAAAGTCTAAATAATTACACCAGAAAATATCTACTGTTGAATTGACACACACGAGATTCTATAATACATTTATGCTTAGGCAAAGTCAGGCACACATACCACAGACCGACTGCACCTACTGCATAACCTCTAGTATATTTGTTTGTGCCAATCTCCACGTAACTGTGCTAACCACAGGCACAATGGGACAACCCTCGTCCATGTTTTTCCTGAACTGATGCATTCGACAGACATGAACTCAACTCTGCTGCACCTACTTATGGAGCCAGTTAAGCCAGTAGCGAATCAGATAGGTAGGTATGTAAACTTTGATTCAACCGACTTCGTTGCTGACCTTACACATAAAATAAAAAGCAAAAATGCTGTGTCTGGTCAGATTTTAGTGATATCTTAATAAAAATATCGTCTTTTTTTTTTCTTTATGTAGGTATTTTACTAACATGTTACACCCTCCCGACCTGTCATTTGTAGATCATCTTTGAGAGTAGTTACATGTAGTCAGTGGCCCAAAAAGTCTGATAACCAGTTAAGACTGGTTGTCAGACTTTTTACGAAACCCCTTGGTAAGCCAAGGTGTATCGTATCACCCAGTACTAACTGGGTTGTGGAGGTCAGATTGGCAGTCGCTCCATGTAAATACGATACCCCTTGGTAAGCCAAGGTGTATCGTATCACCCGGTACTAACTGGGTTGTGGAGGTCAGATAGGCAGTCGCTCCATGTAAAATACTGGTATTCAGCTGTATCCGGTTAGACTCGAAGCCGACCCCAACATAGTTGTGAAAAGGCTAGGTAGATGATGATTACACCCTCCCGGCTACCACCTTGCTGACTGGCTCATATTTTAACCAAGACCTTCTTATTTAGCGCATTATAATAGATTGGCAAACAGAACTGAAGAAGACCTAATTAAGCTATCACATATTTTCAGATTTTTTTTAAACCAATCGCGGTTCTTTGTCAGCTGTGGCGAGACTTCCCGTCAACGGAGACCTGACGAAGTTCAGCAACGACGCGGCGACATCATCACAGTCGCCCGCAGGTCAGTGGTAACTGGTAAGGCTGACCAGCGCAGTACGTAGCTTCAATGGAATATGAGACCTGCTTATATACCTTCTCCTGGTTTTGTTCCCAACGACATTCGTGCGGTCGACTTTAAAGTCACACGAGCAGCGAGCACCTATACAGGGTTATTTGTAAAACACCAACAACCTCGCAGGAGTAGATAACTAACATCATAAACAACAACATTTGTTCTATGACTTTTCCGAAAACAGACAAAAAAAATTCAACTCTCCATACATATGTCCGAACAGCTGATCGAGTTTTGTATGAAAAGTCGTTTTTTACAAATAACCCTGTATAATTATGAAATAGGTTTTATCTCGAAGTTGCAATCATTATTCCACGAGAAAATCGCATTTGTAGGTGTTCAAAACTGCTTGTGTTTCGTCATCAAATAACTTTGTTTTTATTTTCGTTTTATTTTAGGTTTTTCAGGTTAGCTTAGGTACGGAAAAAAACCTCTTTTTGGATTAATCTCCACCATTTAGCTTGTGACTGGGTTAATTTGATATTATTGTATTATCAGTACTCAACTAACTCAACTGTTGATCGTGACTTCACTCGCAAAAGTACCACCTGTATAAATATCATCCTTGGTTGGGCCTCTCAGGGAGTCAGGGTGTCCGTAAAATCCTTTGCACCCTTAGCCGCCCTCTATTTAGGTAACTTCGTATTTTCCAACAGACGTTCTGTCAGTCAGGTAACTATGAAACTATTCGTACTTTCGGTTTCTACCCAAGACATCTTGTAGTCACGAACCCAACTAGGTCAGTGACAAGTTGTTTTATAGTTTTTAACCCTGGTATCTAAAGTCAAGTTAAAGCAAGTACCTACTTGAATGTAAGTAATTATGCAACCATTCGACAATAATTTGAACGAAGTAAGAACCGTCAAAGAAAGCAAAGCTAAGAATTCTAACTTTTTACAGTTGTAACTTCAAGCAATTTCTAAACTACAGAATGAAAATCGGTATTACTTAATCGTTATAATTAAGTCATTACTTTTACTCAAGTAATCACTTAGACTTGTTTATAGATACGGGTGTCAAGAGGTAGTCTTCAAAAAACAGTAATAGAGTTCCTATTTTATTTAAAATGTTCGGTCGCGACATCTTTATATCATATTCCTGCCGTTTACTCAAGCGCCACCTATCCAGATTAAGGAAACATTTGATTTTAAGAGAGAAAGTTGCTAACGTTGTCCGCACGATGTCGCTGTCCTACAGAATGCGTGCGTGAATTATTAGGTAGTTGTAAACTAATTTAATGCGGCGGTATGGCCGCAAATGCTGCATAATGAGAACTATCGTTTTTGAGCTCTCTAGATGGCGCCACTGTAGAGTAAGGTCCTGACAATAATTCAATTTAATACATTATAGTACCAATAACTTCATAAAAAGTTTATTTTATTAAGTATACGCTACTTAAAATCTTCAAGTCCTAATTAATCAGGAATGGCTCTACCTAGACCACAATCGTGAATATTAGTAAAAATACGTGGGAAAAAGCACGCAACCCGCGAACACCCCATGACATCTGATATTTTGGAAAACCGTACTCTACATGAACGCCTGTAGCGGTAAACTCATGCGCGATAGAGCCCCCATTTCTAAAAGTTACAAACGGAATCAAAGTGAACAGTGTGTGTCATTTTTTTGGTGATGGCCGAGTCAAACGCCTGCAACTTTTGTACGTAGTACAAGTAAGAACAGATAGATGACACTTATTATTTATATTAAACATTTATTAAACTAACCTTTGCGATATGAGTGACCGAAACCCGGTTTCTGGAACAAAAAACAAAACCATTATCTAACAAATTGCTAAGCGCGTTTACTAACTAATATACTCTTACTAATTATTTAGTTGGATGACTGAATTCCAATCGGATCACTTTACATGCTTAGGTAGAATTTTGACACATTACTGATCTTCGTGTTATAGGTGTTTTCTGAGTACTATTAATGCTGTTAGAATTAGCTCAGGATAATACAGCTAGTGACATCTTTATTCAGTTTTAAATTATTTTTTAATTGCAGCCTGTGCTTGTAATATCATTTAAATTACCTAGATGGCAGCATACTATGTCTGTAAACACTTTTCATTCAAGCTCAGAGTAGGTTTAGAGAATCTAAACGTCAAATAATTTTCGTTCGTAAGAAATTTCGGAACGAAATTGAACCGTGGTAGGAAATACGCGAAATTTCGATCGAAACTTCGTTTTTCGTTGAATAAGAGTAGACCTCCTGATTTGGCATCACTGTCAAATTACAGTGGTCTTATTTTTTTTTTCTTTTTTCTTCTTGCTTAGTTTCCATTCGTTTACTACCACTGAAAAATCTGTCATAATCACAGTGGAGTGGTCTCTAGTCTCAACAATAAGCTTGGTGTTGGTTTACTGCTGCCAGACCTCAAATGACTGAAAAAAGTCTATAGTTCTTGATGGTTATAGAACTTGATTAAAATGACAGCTTTCAGGCGTTGTAGGACCTACATAATTAAGTCGATAATTTTATTAAGACTATGTTTCATATACTTAGTTTAATTTAATTGGCCCTAATTAATACCCGTATTCACATAGCGTAAAATACTTACTGAAATAACCAGGTGTAATTATACATTTCGAAATGACCAAAGCTAAGTACTACTTAAAGTCCTTTTAGTTTGGCAGCTGTAATTTTAATCAAGTTATAGGTACTATAGTTATACTTATCAAGCAAGTGCTTCATTCGACTTGTAGGTAGGTACCTACTTATTATAAGATATTTTCCTGTCTGTTCTAAAAGGAAAGTACTCAAACACGAATAAATATAAACATTCTTAATTTAATGATTAAGGAAAGCCGTGGTATGGTAGTCTTACCTACATGACTAAGTTCACAATTTGTTTGCTTAGTTAGCTCACACACTTCGCACAATAATTTCCAGGAGGCCTACCTCCCTCTTAAGAGATGGAGCTCTACGTCCTGTATAGTTCTATCTCTTTCCGACACTGAAGTAAGATTAAAATAATATTTCTTTAAGTGGTGTCGCCGTGGTGGTACAGCCCCCGTTTTCAGAAACGCATCTTTTGTACCACATTTACCGCAAATAAATTGTACTTGACTTTTTCTTCCATTTTCCTCTGTCAACCGTCACGCTGTTATTTAGAGGTTTGACACTTACCAAACGATAGAAAAATAGACTATCCCGACTAGACTATCTATTAGGAGAGATTTCTGGCACTTTTTTATCTATCTACCGTAGGTACCGGATTTGTGTGATGGTTGATCAGCTGCTTGTAAGAGTCTCCTAATCTGCACAAACAACAATCATGAGAAATCAGGAAATTTTGTAACGTTAGAAGGAAACAAAAAAGAATGAGCGAAAGAGTTCTAAACTCTCAATTTATTGATCGCTGTACTCCTATCAACACGATTTTAAAACATTTTCGTAGATAACTAATTAATATTTAGGTTTTCAGTTTCAAACACGATATTCGTTCTTTCTGGTTAGCCTCGAAGCCAATAATCTTTTTTCAAAATGAAGTTAGGTAAAATTTAAAGTTTAAAATAATGATCAAAAAATGTCTTTCAAATAATATGACAGTCCTGTTATTGTTACTTCATATAACATTAAAAACTTTTGGCGACTGAGATTCCTGTCTTTGGCAACTAAAAGTAGATTATCAAATTAAAAAAAAAAAAACAAAATTCGGGAAATCCCCCATTATTAGTTATTATAGATAGTCCGGTTAGTTCATAAAAAAATATAATTAACAGTTAGAAACATTTGGTAATAAGATTGCAGATGATAATGCGACGTAGGCAATAAGTACAATGTATTAGAATTTTATTGTCATAATGTTATTGATTGTGATTATTATAATAAGCTGATATCAGCCAGTACATGTAAATTTTTGCTTCATTCCGTGTTCAGACGTCACCATAAAGGAACCACGTTAGTTTTATTCGATCACTTTTTAGGCGAGTGCCAAGGATTTAATTCATTTTTCACTTATATAGGTACCTACCTACTTATTAATTTTGTGTTTCGGCTTTCACTTCGAGTGAAACATGCAAAATGAAAGACTAAAATGAACAAAAAGTGTAGCGTCTGACTGTTTGACAATTTACGATATACCTAGATTGCGGATCTTACGTAACTCAAACTCTGTTCTGTTCATCCCGTTTGCGGTGAAGATAAATATGAATCTTGTGAATTAATCAATTTCCTCGTATACTGGTTCATCTTGTTCCTGAAGTTCCCTTTCGTACTGTCGACGAAAGATTTCGAGATTCAGGTAGAATACACTGTCAGGCTGAAAATAATAAAAATGTTTCTTAAAAATACGGCGACACATCAAGCTCTACTTTTCCAGTATACCATGGCCTCGCTTTGTTTAGATTTCCCGTACAATGAGAGATCCGCATAAACTGTTTCTTTTTTTCTTTGTTTAAGTAACCAACAGCAATCCATAAAAATATTTTAAAAAATATGCGTGTTACAGTTAATATAAATGCGAACGGACTAATTTGTATAAATGCGAACGGACTAATGCCAGACATTTCCAATTAAACAAAAAAAAAAAAAATAGCAATACAATACTATAAAACAAAAAAAAAAAGAATAATATAAAACAAAAAAAGGTGGAATATTAAAAGATAGTAGAAGAAGAAAAAGATTAGTTGCTTGTCATTCATCTCCGTTTATAGTTTCCAGTATACGTTTTTTTAATGTCTGTTTATTAAAGTTAAATAAAACAACTTCAGGGAATTCTGAGTTATAAATTTGAGCAATGCGAGTTAGTACATAGTTCCTGGCATTTTTTATAGCCGTAGGTTGATTAAAACACCAAAAGTAGGTAGGTGATGGCACACAGGAATCGTGTACGGATTTGTAAGACCCCGCACTAGGTAGCTCCGCGTATTATAGACTCTAAACTGTAATTTTTTTGTGTGAATTGTTTGAATACGCTATACCTACCAATTTCGAGCATCAGTTCTCGGCATAGAGAATTGTAGGGGTCTGAAACTCTGAACACGTTTTCGTTCTATCCGTATTCATTCCATTGACTTGGCAGTGTGCATTTGTTACAAAACTTTTCTACGGATGTCATTTTACAGGTATTCGATACTGTGGACCGCACGGCATTAGTAACAAAGCCAGCTATGCTGGCCGTTAATTATTTTGAAACTACGTCAGGCCAGCTTAAGAGGAAATGCGGGTGGTCATTTCTCCATACAAACGCTCTCGCCTATTTTCTTTCTGGTTTACGACTTTAAATCAATGATTTTTTACAGTAAAATAAATATTCTAACTTCTTCAACTTCTTCTATGTCTCTATGTTTTCCTTTTTGATGATACATAATCTTTATAAGCACTAGAACCTTTACAAAATGCTCAAAATTGCCTATTTAGACCGCTGTCAACAGAGGCCTAGTGTACAAATTTGACAACTATTAATGAAAAAGTAAAACATAAGGACACAGGATATACCCTTCTTATTCCGTTTATGAAATATCTTTTAAAATGGTCGAATATTGGAGGAGGAAACAGTCGAGAGGCAAACCTCGAATTATGACTTTTTACTTAGGCTACTCAGTCGGATCTGCAGTTGTCCTTATCGCACCAATGTCGAAATCGCGCTCGCAGTGCGACAGCGATAGTACCTTCAATTACCTAATTTTCAAAATTTTCCCCGGACGCATTTCCTCTTAAGGTCAAAGTGCTTCCAATTCACGCACGGCCGACTGTTTCTACCTACTCCTACCAATCATTCTCTCACCCATAACTCAATTCATTTGAGGTCGGCGCAGCATGTCTTCTTCTTTCATACTTCTCTACCTACTCTTACCTACCACCATCTGTCAATCTCTATTATACAGGTTGGAAGGGACATCGACGCGGTAATCCTTTTCGCGTCGGTGTCCCTTCCAAGTATACAAGAAGATTCTTTAAAAGACAAATATACTTACGTCAATAGTTATCTTTAGTGGTGTATAAGTGCAACAACATTTTCTTATTAAAATTGTTATAATCACTATTAATAAAGCAGCCAGTGCTATCGCAGATATTGTGTAGACTATTATCGATACAACAGTTGTTTGTTCATCTGAAACAATAAAAAATTTTTAGGTAGGTACCTATTTATTTTTGATCTCGCCAGTTCAGCAGTTCAGCCTTAACTTGATGTAAATACTAGTCAATTTATGCAGATATTTAGGAGTGGTCTACTAACGCCGAACAGCTGAAGAATTAATAGACACTAGGAATCTAGGATGCTCAGAGCGAGTGAAACAAACTTGAATATTTTTAGAATCGCGTCTTGGAGAAGTTGGTTTTCTTTTGATTGTTCATAAAATAAATTTTGGTCAATAATGAACCTTTGACGACACCGATGTAATAGGTACTATTGTGGTCTATCAACTCACATCAAGGCCGTGCCCACGACGTGAGTGGCCAGAAGCTCCGCCAGCACTGAAGTTCTGGCACCGGCCGGGCGGCCCAGCGACGAACGTGTGTGTAATGCATGCATCGATACTTTTTGAGCCCCTGACGGAGCAAGGCCCGCCGACGACAAAGGCCCTGGTATAATTGTGAATAGACTTTATCCCCCTGTAGCATTGATACGTGTGGCGTTTATGTCATCTTGGTCCATACGACAAACTAGGTACACACAAAAAAAAACATACAGAATTTATACAGTACTTAATTAATAATAACTACCTTTAGAGCGCAGATCGAATACAATGTTCTGCGCTGTGTAGTTGCGACCATGGTGACTGTAGGGTTTCCCAACTTTGTGTTCTTGAAGAATGACGCACCACCACTTGGTGATCATATTGTCCGTAACTTTGGGGACCTAAACACATTAAGATTGCAAAATCAAAATCAAAATCAAAGCATTTATTTCAAGTAGGCCAGTTACAGGCACTTTTGAACTGTCGAAACAAAGACAACAGTAAAATATAGCTACAGTCCCAGTCACAAGGCACAAAAACTGTGAAAGTACTGTAGTTGCCCATTCCCTAACGTAGATCTCTATGGAGAAGAACGGGCAAGAAACTCCATGGACACTCTTTTAAATCAGAATACTTTTTACTTTATTGCTTTGTTAGTTTTCCAATTAAATTAGCATAACATCGCGCCGCAAACTTCGGAGAAATTCCTAATAGGAAAACCTAACACTTTCTAGAAACCCTGACCTCATGCTCAACAGTAGCGATTGCGAGCGGTGGACCAACGGGCCAGTCCATAATGTTGGTTCACAATATTCTAAATGGGCTACGTGTCTAAAATAACATAGGTCATATTATTATGAAATAATTAGCCTAGACGGCTGGATGGTGGATGACGGAAATTATCCCACGGTAACGTACTATGGAGATAACAATTCTATCCCAACTGGCAAAAAAGTTATATAATATTAGAACTATACAACTAACAGACATGTAAGGGCTTTATAACAATTTTGCAGCAACTAAACAGTTGTAAAGTAGTATTCAGTTCGACGCATTAGTTATAATAATTTAAGTCTTATTAATGTGTCCTGTAAACGTCATCTCAATAATTTAAAAGTCAGAAAATAGTGATGAGTCGCCATGTTTTGTAAATTTAGAACCTTTTATTCAACACTTAAATAACAAACTGTTATATAACGATTTTATAGTTAACTATTATAGAATCGTCATAATAGGTCGTATATACCACCTTTAAGTAACTTTTAGGTTGAAACGTTATTCTAATATAACTTAAGAACCCTAATTGCAACCGTCATGGTGGACGCCATAGATGATACAAAAAACATGTATAAGACCAATAGTTATATAGATGTCTAAATGCAGTCGCCCAATGTCTATTGGCAATATGGCGGAAATTATTGATGACAATTATGTATTTTATTTTTATAAATAATATTGAAACACCAATATTATGGAGGCCCATTAAAATATTAACGAAGATAATCATAAATATCATCGAAAATTTTAAATTCGCAACTAAAAGACACCGCTCGTCATCTTCCACCACAATAAGCTTTCTTTACATTAAATTAATAAATAATATTAAAACATTTGACTTGTACTTTTTTTAAAGTTTTATAACAACACAATAGATTGTCACACAAATTGTCTAGCTTGTACCACAGACCGACCACCAGCATAAGAAAACGTCAATACGATGATATAGTTACATAAGAGTATTACTAGAAACTATTATAAACCTTACTAGTTAAACTTACAATGTCTACGTGATTTTTACTCAACGTTATTGTTGCTGACGCGACTGCAAAACGACTCCTACACGATTAAAATGTTGTATAATCTGCGCCCAAACCCCCGTTATATTTACGTATAAAAAACTATTATAAAACCATTTTAATATGACTGGAAGTTAAATAAAAAACGTTATTGTACCATTTATATGACATGATTTTGCTACTTGGGATGTTACTTCCCAGATCATGGTCTACCTGTGTGCCAGGTTAATTAGTATATACAGGGTGGCTCAAGAATGGACTTTCAAAAACATTCATAGGTTAGTAGCTAACTATTATTACATAGGCACATGGGAATATTTCGGGAAGGCGCCGGATTCGCATCTTTTCAACGACACTACAATTATTTCTGTTCGAAGGGGGTACCAAACGCGGGCCTGTGGACGGTGAGTAATGGGCTAGCTCGCCGTCCGGATGTCTTATGACGACAGGCCGTGTCGATGGCGCGCTCGTGTTCCACGCGCGCCTCAAAGTGATGTCAGCAACAATGAAGAGGTCCGATGCCTGCCAGGGCTGCGGGAAAGAGATACCGCAGCCCTAGATCACAGAGGGCCTTTGCCCTCTACTTCTACTGACTAAAACCCATTCATGTTGATTAAAGAATCAACATGAATGGGTTTTAGTCAGTAGAAGTCCTCACTCCCTTCCGCTCCGTTCAGAGCGGGGGAGAGGGTTTATTTGATGGTTTCTCATCCGAAAAAAAAGGGGGTACTAAAACGCCCATCATCCTTTCTTTTGAGGCGTCCATTCTTTGGCCATACTGTATTTTGTACTTACACCTATGACACAGTCACTACTGCCATCAAAAGTGATTTGTTTTACAAAAACGTCCTCTGGACCGGTGTAGTAAAAATTCAGGCACCTGAAAACAACAAATGCTCATCATTAGGTTTAGGTATTTCAATTATTTTTGATCTTTCCGTCTACGTTGGATAGTGGTGTATGATGGCACTTAAAAGGAGAATTGATAAATTCGAAAATCGGGAAGGGAAGTCGGGAATAAGTCCTGATCTTTAATTTATGGGATTTTCCTATAAATAACATTGAAATAGATGCATAAACCTTACCAAGCATATTTAGCGAAAAAGTTGTCCAAAACAATGTCAAGGGGTTTGTTTTTTTCAACAATGAAGTCAGTCATATTTAACTCTTGAAAACGAAAAAGTATTTCTGAATTATCTGAAACGGAGAAAAAAAATAAATTAACACTGTGATTTAAAAACGTTGACAGTATACATACCATACAGGGTCAGATTTCTTCAGAAATGATTAAGCATCGATGATACAACATTAGTTTTAGTATATGCGAAACCTGAAACACGTGTCTAGTATTTTTATGTAAAAAATCTACATACAAAATTTCAAAACTGTATCATCCCTATTATAGAGAGGAGGCCTGGTCCCAGCAGTGGGAACATTAATAGGCTGATTATGCTTATGCTATGCTATGCTATGCTATGCTATGCTATGTATCATGAAAAATCACAAAGTTATAAGCTTGTTCTGTTACCTGGTGGTCCGCGCAAAAATGTGGTCACCACGCAGCGGGCCCCCGCGCGCGCCTTCTGGGTCGTCTGGAGCTCATTGATAATAATAATTTGGCAGTAGGTACCTAATATCGCTCGGTGTCCGCCTTGTAAGTTTTTTTAATATTTTTGGGACAAAATATAACATGGTTTAAAAAGGATTGGAATCGATTCAGTTCCTTATTCTGAACAAACTATATTCGCATATACTGAAAATAATGTTGTATATTCAATTTAAAAAAATATATATTATTCACTGAACTTGTGGAAATCATAGCAAAACAATTTAGTTCAACAATCAAGACTGAAAATAAAAAAAAATATTTATATGTGTTAGTTGCACGATTGTAATCCCTTTAATAAGACAGTATTGTGTACATGTTTCAAAACTTGACGACTACATAATAATAAATTGAAGCTTGTGCACTTTCTTTTGCAATGTAGGTATTCTGTTGGTATTCATTTGAAAGTTTGTCAACGTATGTACGGTACATACAAAGTGCAAACAGACCCTTCACAAAGCCGTCAACCAAGCATTCTGTACATCAAACTACCTACTTAACAACTTTTTTTTTAGGGTGAAAAATGACGATTTAGGGTTGGACTTAATGTAACATTAAAGACATTGCTCTGGTGGATGCGTTGAATAGTACAGGGGTCACATCAATAAAACCTTGAATATTTTTAAACTTGTTGAAATAGTTGGACTTGGAAACTGGGGTAACCCGAAACAACAAAATGTTCACAATGGACGGGAACGACAAGTGCCTAATTAATGAGCTTTTTATAAACAATCGAATCGACTGTCTTGGCATGGACATGTGATGAGGAGAGACGAATCGCATGTGACTAAAAGAGTGATGAATATAAATGTTGATGGATGTAGAGGCAGAGGAACGATATGAAAGAAAAGGGAGTAAATGATAGCGTGACGGTTGACAGAGGAGAATGGAAGAAAAAACTAGATGCGCCGACCCCAAGTAACATGGGACAAGGGCAGGAAGATTATGATGACCGATCTTTTTACATCCATTATAATTTCTCGTGACTGTATAGTGTAGGTACATTAAACTGCGTATCAAAGTCATTTGGATTAACAGCTCCTTCAAGAGTCCCCGAAACGATTATTTGTAATTGCGTAGTATACACCAATAACCAATAATTTAAAGACACAATTTCTCAAAACAAACAAAATAGAATAACGAATAATTTTAAGCCTGCAAACCAGAATAATTAAAAATTAACAAATGAAATTCGATTTTTAGTTGTTTTGACATTAATTATACTTAATTGAGTCATTGAGTTGGCTTTGTGATGTCACAAGTTACTTTTGAAATACAACATCTATGCGAAAATGGCGTTTTGGCAGCTCATAAAGAGAAATTCAATTGTTTGGTGGCGTGAAATACTCGATTGTCAGAGTTAACAATTGTGATTCATCATCTGCCTAGCTTTTTCCCAACTATGTTGGGGTCGGCTTCCAGTCTAATCGGATGCAGCTGAATACCAGTATTTTACATGGAGCGACTGCCTATCTGACCTCCACAACCCAGTTAATACTGGGTAATACGATACCCCTTGGAAAGACTGGTTGTCAGACTTTTTGGGCCACTGAATACCTAACGACTGTCAAAGATCTACAAATGACACCCGGGACCAACGGCTTAACGTGCTTTCCGAGGCACGGAGGAAACTCGGTAAGTAATGGGTGGTCACCCATCCACAGACCAACCTAGGCAAGCACGGCTTAACCTAAAGATCGACCCGAGCGGCTGTTATTATTTAGCCACGAGCTCTTCCAGAATTAACGTGATTGAAACTACCAAATGATAGACGAATGAAGTTCCAATTGAACTGTACTCAGCAAAATCGCGGCATTCATAAATAATATGATTTCAAATGCAAAAAACGCACGATGTTCATTAAGGAATGAGATACCTACGTGTGATAAAATTAATAAAAATTACTTACTTGTGTGCTGCAGTTTTACTTCAGAGCAATTTATTAAAATTATTGATAAACTCACTGTCATAACTAAGAGGACCATGTTGTTTTCCTTCTAATAAACACTACATGCTAAGTTCAGACTTACAGTTACACTTAATATTCACTAGTCATCACTAGTGTTATCCAATGACCATCATTTTTGTTTTAGGGATGGATATTTTCACGACATACATACAAAAATATATACAAGGTTCAAGGACTATGGGCACTTTTGCATTAAGCTTGGGCTAACCTTCCACCAGACATGACACTTTATCAAGTGAAGGGTTTTGTTAGTACTTGATTTTATATTGTTGGAGCAAAGTTAGTTTCGAGTGCGAAACTGTAGTTTCGATGCATTTCCATGAAATATTCATATACATGGTGATTTTCTCTTAATTTTTCAGGGCGTGTAAGTACTCATAATTAGGAGCAACTTTCACTATGAGACCCACAATGAAGTAACGAAAAAAATATATATCAGCTGTTTCATACAAAAATGCAATATTCACCTGATGAAAAGTGTGAAAAAGATGTATTTTTTTGCTATTTCGTAGTAGATCCCATAGTGAAAGTTGTGAGTTAGGGAACTTTGCTCACGTAATACGTAATAATATAAAATCTACTACACACTGTAGCACCATTTGCGCAAAGTAAATAACATATAAAAGAATAGGCTTGCGTCCACTAAGAATAAATCGATCGATTCGTGGATTGGCTTTTGTGATGATCAATTATGATTTATAGAAACAAAATATATAAAATATTCATTATAAAAAAATAAGGATTATTAATATTTTTAAAGCAAAAAAATCGATAAAATACGCATTCGGTCACGTGACATTAAAAGCTAATCAAAAATCGTGACGTCACGCCGTGCCAAACAAACGCCATTACTATTGTGATATTTTATAATATAACAATAATGATACTCCATATAATTAACCATATCATTTGGTAACTAGAAAAATATAAAAACATATTGCATTAAATATAAAAACATTAAATTGGACGATTATACATAAGGCACAACAACTTGACCTTATCATAATAAAAACTAGAATAATAGTGATTTTGCAACATTCGTTAGTTGTACAGCTCGAATTTAGAAATAGGTTGATAGATGTGTAGGTACTTATATCAAAATGATCTTCACAAAAGTACATTCTTGAATCTTAAGATAAACTATGAGGATCATTTCTCATTGGGATACGATACAGTGCTTGTAAATTTAAATCGGCATATTAAAACGCAAAATAAATATTGTAAATGATCGACTTTTTAAAAAATAATATATTTTTAGGGTAAAATAGATTAACAGTTTTAATATTATTTTGAAATTTAGTCAACTAGCCTATTATAAAATTCTGTCGATTCTTATTCTAAAATTCTTAACCATTTATGAAAAGGTAGGTCAGCTAATTGCTATAACTGATATTTAGGTGTATCCATTTTATTGGTAGCTTAGGGCACACCGACCAAATGGCTCAGGTTAGGTTAGAACTGTGCGAAAGCTATAGTAGCGAGCGGTGCCGCGGCAGCTACCGAGAGACATCACAACATCCAAGGTGGTTGCATCAAATCGCAAGTAAAAAAAGGCTAGATCTCCAAATTTAAATTTATTTAAGTGATTATTTGGACTTTACCCAAAAAGCTTGGGTAATATGTACAAAGTTAACCCGGATCTTTTAGCATTACCCGTAACATTTTTATACAACACAGACGTGGTAGCTGAAACGTCGACGTGAAACGAAGGGTCGAGGTAGACGGGCATGTGTGCTGCAATATGTCGATGAGTACATACTTGGACCAGATAGTGTCTTTTAAAAATAGGCAAGACGAGGAAGTTGAATGACGAGTCCAAAATGCTTGGAAGACCATCTGGGTTCCAAAGGAACAAATGAGGGGAACTCTTCCAATTGTATTCAATTACATAAAAATATTTGAATATAGGTATTTCTTCTTTAATGTTTTGTAATGATCTACGAAACAATAAATTCTGTTATTGTCCTGTTTTAGTGAGTAGGTATTCATGGTGACTCTACCAATCATATTTTGAAGGAAAACATTGATTCTTCCTTATATTGGTTGTTCATTATGCTATGTATAAGCAAGTTATTTGTAAATGGCACTCACTTACTCAGATTCCTAGGACTAAGAAACGAGAGCATCGGTTTCTGAGATGATTTCCTTACGGAGGACTATATTATGATAGTGGGGCTGAGATATGAACATATCTAGTATGGGTATGGGGTAATTCCAATTTCTTCCGGTTTGCCCCCTTGCCAATGTACAGTCATAATTACTTATCGTCGGGGATAGTGCAAATCCGCGAATCTACCATACGTAAAGTGCACGTATCTGCACTACGTGTAGGTTTACAGGGGAAGGTTATAAGTTTATATTTTTTTTATATTTCAACGAAATTTGTCCATGTCTATTTTACATGAATAGTAACAATTCATGTATTCTATGTATAATTAACAGTAGAAATCTATTAAATTCAAGTCACTACGACAATGCGTAATTGAAATTGGCTACATTTGTCAGTCACACGGAATTATTCAATGCTAGTTCCGCGGATTTGCACTATCCCCGACGTTATGTATGTTGTGATTTTTAGTATATTCAGGTAATCTAAACCTGAATTATCTATTTTTTATCACCAATCAAAACATTCGGTTGGAACGTATGCATAATAAAAAATTTGCACAGGGTGAAACCGGAGTAAATTGAATATCTCTACAATTTTCATGGATATCGGTAATGACCATTGCCCACGCCTACACATTTCTGAATCTTCTAGAACTGAAACGTCAGTTGTTCAGAGTTTTTTGATTCTTTTAAGTAACATGACTTATCGGCATCAAAAATATTTTTTTGAAAATTGGCCATTTTCTTGCTGACTACACTTTTTCTAAAATCTGTGAATGCATATCGAAATTTCTCAAAAAGCTAAGGTTAGTTCCTAAGACAGTTTTCCAGATACTACAACAGTTCAGGTTACTGCCTAGATGTTAATCGCTTAGGGCCAGCTCACACCGAGATGCGACGCGACGCGACGCTGCGCGCACAGTCAAGCCATTTCATTTCATTCATCATTTATCTCCATTAGGAAATGCATAGTATCGTTTGAAAGAATCGGGCCGCATGATGTCTCGCGGCGCCGCGAGCGGCCGCGCGTTCAACAAACCTGCATACAAGCCACAACTTATATGACGTAGTTTGAACTTGTACATTTTTTATTCAAGTGACGTGCAAGTTAGTTGCACGTTTCGAATTGCGAACGAGTGACGTGTCCTACTCAATTGTTGAACATCTCCACTTGTATGAAAGTAAATTTTGTGTGGCAGTAAATTCTAATAAATGTCAGGCAATCATCATTGGGAGTTCTCGCGGTCTAAGCAAGTTGGATGGTACAACCTTGCACCATTCCTTCTCGACGGTACGGTTGTTCCTTTTAGAATCGATGTATAGGATCTTGGCTTGCATATCGATAGCACTGTGAAATGGCATACTCAAGTCGCTCGTGTCAGCCAGAACTGTACTGGTGTACCGTGTACCGTGTACTGGTTCGTTGAGGGTTATGTACCTTTTTAGAAACTTTTTACCCTCGAATACGAAAACAATGCTTGTACAGTCCTTAATTTGTGCTACTTTGACCAAAATGCGGATCCCTCGACAAACTTGACCGTCTTCTAAATAATTGCATTCGATTCGTTTTCAATTTGCGTAAACATGATCATGTCTCTGAGCACCGGTCTTTTCTTAAGTGGTTGACGCTGACGTATGGGCGATATATACGTCAGTGTAGGGAGCAAAGGGCGCTAACCACCTTGTTTTCTTTCTTGTTCCTCACATTTCCACTCAGTTACCGATCATTCTTCGTTCAGACTATTTCTCAGTGTAATGCGCTTCCCTAGCAAATCAGGATGGCAAACAATCGTTTATCTTTTAGATTGTTCTACTAGAAGTAAAACAAGTATTTTTTTACTTTGACTATGGGGAACTCCGAATAAATAATATGACATACCGGAAAACTTTTTTGGGAACCATTAGCTTTTTATTTTAAGACAAATTTTGCACTTACACATGTCCATGAAAATGAGTAGGTTATATTAACTAATTTTAGAATTAAAGAATTGAAATGCTTATAGGTTATAAACTAAGTTGTATTTTAAAAATTTGTTAATCTTACTTTACCACATCAATATGGTAAAGTAACGTTATAAACTACCTGTGTGCCAAACATACAAATCACTGATTTTAGTTAGTGGTTTTCGCGTGAAAGAATAATAAACATCCTTCCATCTATCTTCACAAACTTTCGCATTTATAATAGTAGTAAAATAAGAAGTAAGTTATAAAGCCATAGGTAATGAATACACTTTTAATAAACAAATCGTACAGTACATAATTACATATCTTAAAATATACATTTCATTTAAAAAGATTTAACATATTTTAATCTAAATAAACGAAGCGAATTACTGGGTTTAAACTTTATAATATTATGGAAGGAACGTCGAAACGAACAGAAGACAAAGAAGACACTAAACCCGAATCAGACTTGACCCAGACTACGTGATCCTCGCCACCCGCTCCTGTCCTTCTCCTCTACGTAGATAACAGAAGTAAAAGCCGTCGGAGAACCATTATGTAATACTTCAGACAGTCGGCCAAACATAGGTAACAATAATATGCCATATGTTTGGAGAAAGGCCGTTGCATTAAAACAACTCATCAGTCAAGTAACGGCCGTCGAACGTCTTGCTGACAATGTATGCATATAAACTCTCAACTTCAATCAAGCCACGTACATTGCCAAACTATGTGACAGGTGTTGATGAGAGGATGATAATATTTAAAAAAAAAACGACCAAGTGCTCGTCGGAACACGCGCAGTGAAAGGTTCCATAGTCGGGGTGAATTATTAAATATTTAAACCAAGAACAAACTCGTCGCCGACTGGTTGACCAGAGGCAGAGGGCTGGCTCTTTCTTTGGCCATAAACTTCTTATAGGTTTTCCTGTAATTGACAAGGGCAGAAAGATGATGATATGACTGTAGTTGTCCACATGTGGCTGTACGTGACAGTGCTTTACTTTGAGTTAGCTGACGTTGAGTCGTTAAGGTAACGGCGACCATTACTTGACTATTAAATTTCTTCATAATGGTAACTCTGCGGCTTGGCGTTCGTGCATACATGTGAATTCTGACAGCAAGTTTTCTAGTACGCTGTGGCTGGCTGTAAGTCAAAAATAAACATTCAATCAACTGTTTTTTGAAAAGTATACAAAAAATAATACAGGTTCAAAAGGTGAAAACTTACGTCGGGTATCTTGGTAGAGGCAATTCTTGCGACCTCGATCTGCGGCAGCATTTCTGCGTCGTCAAGTATAGTACCAGTGATACTGTAAAGACAGCAACGCCAAGACCCGACAAACTGTTCACGAGAATGTTACTGGTCGTAAACGTTTCACCTGAAACAAAACGTGGGTTGATTTGTTTTAGTTCAAAACTACTAAAGTCTGCACTTAATATCCGTCAAGACATTCAGTACCGAGATGTCGATATTGATAGGAGGGTTGGTTCACAAATTGTAAAGGAGATAGCGTTCTGTGCTACGTAGTATTTTATAGGGCAAAATATGGGAGTTGCTGAGTTTGCTAGCTAGCTATACAATCTCGTAAGTGCTAAAGCCTTAGGCATGAAAAAAATAGTGTTTGCTTATCATGGCCTTCAAAAGATAGTCAACCAACACAGCCTACTTCTGCTGGAAAAAAAGCATTCGTTGAGTAGCCTCACAAATAACACTTCACTTAATCTTCATCTTTCATACTATTCGCAACATTCGTTGCAATGTTTATTCCGTTGGTATTTAAATGATTAAACTTACTTGATGCTGCTGATCAGAGTGATCGTCCAACTAAGACTACTAATATCGCTGTATTAGTAGTCTTAGTTGGAGGATCACTCTGATCTCTCCAAGCACTTCATCTGGTTGATTAAAATCGTTGTTTTGCTCTTTTAAGAAACTATCGAACTTCGGTTTCTGCAGCTATCAACATAGTCACTATAATGAAAGATAAACTATAGCCCTTCTTACCGCTTAGTGTGTCTGCCATCGCATATTTCATCGTGAGCCTCTTTGTTTCCAAGAAGTTGACGCAAGCGATGTTGACTACAGCGCCGTCTACGTATTGGTTGGTACTCGGCAGTGAAGCCGACGTCCTTCTCCGACAGGTCTGTGCGAACTGCTTGCAGAGCCATGTTGTACATGATGATCGTCGGAGGCAGGCCTGAAAAACGCCAAAAGCCAATGAACTGTGGTTACTAGGGGAAAGTAAGCAATGGAACCAACGGTGTTGTTGATTTTGGAGAAAAATAGATTTTGGTTTTAATTTTTTTGGAAATCGGACGCGGTCCCTTTATAAAAACACCTGCATCTTTATACCGAACGACAGTGTTAATAAGGAACAAATAGGTACTTCAAACGAACGTTTAGGATAAATCAAAGGAAGCGCCATTATTTTAAGAAGAAGAGACAGATGGTGACGCAGACCGGGGTGGGCTCAATTTAATTAAATTAACGTAATAATAAAAAAAAAAACTGGGGTGACACGTGAATTCTTAACCGTGACATATCAGTAGGAGAATTCTGCAAAGTTATAGTTTTTCTTCCTTCTGCATTTGCATTCTATTATATTGAGCTGTTTGATAATTATTTATCAAACAGCTACAGCTATTGTTTTTATTAAAGTTATTTTAGATCTAACTCAAGTCGGGTGGACATCAAGATTAGTAGGTAGGTACTGTAACTCATCATCTGTCTAGCCTTTTCCCAACTATGTTGGGGTCAGCTTTCAGTCTAACCGGATGCAGCTGAATACCAGTATTTTACATGGAGCGACTGTTTTTTTTTTTTTTTTGGATGGGAAATCATCAAATGACCCCCCCCACTCTGGGCGGAGCGAAAGGGAGTGTCAGACTTGTACTGACTAAAACCCATCCATGTTCCTTCTTTGCCCTTTGTGTTCCAGGGCCACGGTGTCTCTTTCGAACAGTCCCGCAGCTCTAACAGGCATCGGCCCATGCGGACCCCTACTCGGTTGCTGACATCTCTTTGAGGCGCGCGTGGAACACGAACGCGCCGTCGACACGGCCTGTCGTCATAAGACGGCCGGACGGCGAGCTAGCCCATAACTCGCCGTCCACAGGCCCGCGCCTACGGTGGCCGGGAGCCACCACGTGACCCCCTACGCCCAGGGCGTCTCCCGCGGCGGCTGGGACGTGAGGTTCTTTCCCTCTCACGTCCCGCCACCTCCTTCACTAGCATGACTGCTTCACTGAAGGTGGTGACGGCTTCCCATTCCCTCTCGCTCCGGACCATGGCTTGAACCAGAGCCGGACGCGAGAGATCGCCGCCGCCAATCGCCGCTACAAGAACACGGCGGTGCTCCGCCCAAGCGGGGCAGACCTCTACGGTGTGCTCCACCGTGTCCTCCGGACGATCCTCGCAGTGGAAACACCCGGGCGTTTCCTCCCGCCCGATTCGGTGCAGGAACCTCCCGAAACAACCGTGTCCGGTGAGGATCTGCGTCAGGCGGTAGGTGAGGGCGCCGTGGCGCCTCTCTAGCCACTCCTCAAAGAGGGGACTTATCGCCACTATGGTAGCGTGCCCTGCACGGGGTTGCAACAGTCGCTCTCTCCATGTCGCCATGAGATCACGCCGGAGGTCTGTCCGCTGAGCGGCAATTTGCCGCGGCAGCGGAGTTTCCCCCCGACGTAGTGCCTCCGCGCGCCATTCATGCAGGCGCGCGAGGACTATCGCCTCCAGATCCCATGGCGGCAATCCGGCAAGGAGGCTAGCCGCCTCGCCGGAGATCGTGCGGTACCCCCGGATTAGCCTTATGGCTATCACCTTTTGGGGCGCGTTCAGGTAGTGGGCGGCTTGCCACCTCAAAGAACGCGCCCACACCGTTGCCCCGTAAAGGGCCATGGACCGCACGACCCCCGCGTATAGCCTCCGGCAGGAGGCGTTTGGACCCCTCAGGTTGGGCAAGAGCCGCTTGAAGGCAACCCCTGTCCGTTCCAGTTTGGGAGCCAAACGTCGGAAGTGCTCCACGAAGTTCCACCGGCTGTCGAGGACGAGTCCTAGGTACTTCAACGTCGACCCGACGCCGATGGAAACCCCTCCTGCCGTCAGTAGGGATCCCGACGGTGGCGCATTCCGAGGCCCATGAAAACACATGGCCTCGGACTTGTGCAATGCCACCTCGAGACCCAATTGCCGGATCCTCTCCACGACTATCGCAACCCCGCGTGTCTTGTTTTCGGCCGCCGCCTCGTGCGACCTCCCTTGTGCCAGTACCAGCGTGTCGTCAGCGTAGCAAACTACGCTGACGCCGGTAGGGAGGTCGGCGCGCAGCACCCAGTCGTAACCGATGTTCCACAGGGCCGGTCCCAGAACCGATCCCTGTGGAACACCGCACGACATCTCTCGCCGGTTCCATTCTCCGCTCCGACCGGGGTAGATGACGGCCCTATCCGTCAAGTAGTCCCCGACTACACGACGAAGGTAGGTTGGCACCCGGTGATACCGGAGTGCCTCCCCAATGCAGCTCCAGGGCATGGAGTTGAAGGCGTTGGCGATGTCAAGAGACACCGCCAAGACGACCCCACCCCGGGACACCGCGTCCCCCGTCGTGAGGGCTCTCACGCGCATGATGGCGTCCACCGTGGAGCGCCCCTTGCGGAAATCAAACTGGTGTTCCGCAAGATCCGGCCCCATCCCCGCAAGGTGCCCGGCGAGGCGGTTGGCAATGACTCTTTCGAAGAGCTTGCCCACCTCGTCGAGCAACACGATGGGCCGGTATGCGGACGGAGAGTCCGCAGGGCGCCCTGGTTTCCGGATGAGGACCAGCTTCCCCGTCTTCCAACGAAGCGGAAACTGGCCTCTCTCCAAGCATGCGCTTAGGAGCCCTTCCAGTCGGGGCCCGAGAGCCTCAGAGGCCAGGACCCAGGCTTTGCCAGGCAAGCCATCGGGTCCCGGGGCGGTGTTTCTGGTTTTCAGCCTGCGTACCGCCACTCTCAGGTCTACCCCAGTCACCTCCGGAACGTCGTCATCGTCATCGGTGTAATACGATACCCCTTGGTGAGACTGGTTGTCAGACTTTTTGGGCTACTGACTATCTGTAACGACTGTCAAAGATCTACAAATGACAGCCGGGACTAATGGCTTATCGTGCTTTCCGAGACACAGAGGAAACTCGGTATGTAATGGGTGGTCACCCATCCACAGACCAACCTAGGCAAGCACGGCTTAACCTTAAGATCGATCCGAGCGGCTGTTATTATTTAGCTACGAGAGGTACTATAACTATTCAAAATATATTCTTCTTCCTTTGTTCCCTTTGTTCCGATAGCAAAATTTTTAAATATGTTTAGATCAAAATTCAGCCACGCGAACCCCGTGAAAATATATTATTATAATTGAACTGTATTTAAATATCAATGAAATTTTAAATTAAGATTGCTTTAAAGTTATTTTTGCTTGCTTTACTGATGAAACAAAGCTTATAACGCTCTTTTTTTTTTCAAATGTGTATTTTTTGCGCATTGCATGCTATTTTGATGCTATTGATATTATTTTTCCTTATTCGTTGTACACTCATTTTATTATTTTCCTTCCTCAAGCTTATCGCGGCCACCTTTTTGGTACTTATTAGAATTTTTGTGATAATTCTACACCTTCATAGTTATTATAAAATAAAGCAAGCGATATATTATCATTACTTTAATTACGGTAACAAATTCATATTACACTAACTAAATTAAATATCATAACATCCACTTATATATATTTTAACAACTTTTAATATGACTAACCCTAATTACACTATTCTTACTTACTTATTGAATTGAAAACAAATCTTATAATAAACTTAGATGGGAGAAATACGAGTACAGCATTAGTTTTAACATATCTGTTGACTATAGATTATTATTATTATAGCTAGCCCATATTGTCCCACAGCTGGGCAAAGGCCTCCCTCCATCATTCCTTCCAACGGTCACGATTCTGTGCAACTTCTTTCTAATTCTCAAGGATCCGCCATCAGTTCGTCCCGCCATCTCCTTATTTTATTTATTTTTTCATCTCTGACTATATAATTTCTTCGTAATAATTTTCCTACTCAGCAGCTTTCCCTTCATTCTGGCTTTGACATATTGAGAGAAGGTTCAAGTAGAACTGAAAGTAAATAATACTTTAATTAGACTGTTTTCATATTTCTGTTTTTATCTACACATTATATTCCCTGATTGAATTATTATTATTATAATATTATTATAAGCCTATTGTCCCACTGCAGGGTAAAGCCCTCCCTTCCCTCCTTCCACATTTCGCGGTCTAGTGCGATTGTAGGCCAATCCTTTACGAAAATGATTAAAAGTAAATGTAATTTAAACTACATAGGCTTACGAAGTTAACTACCTCTATTTCAGTCATTGGTGATACTTGAGGGTTAGATTTCACACAGCAACGCTTCTTAATAGTTAATAATCTTCCCACCATTACAAAATGCAGCTGGCGTAGACTACAATAATACGTTTCAGTTTTCAGACTCCGTTTCATCTGCAACATAAGATAGATCATGTTACTATTCTGCAAAATTAGTCTACCAATTCTGTAGCCCCGCTCCGTACTGGAATTGGGGTATTCCTCAAAGCGCAACTATTTTTAAGGACAACCAACTAAGCTCAACTAAATTATTCCTCGAAGCGCAACCATTCGGACAATACTAAGAAATAACTAGAACACAAGAACTACTTACAGTATAGGTACATGTAATCAAACCCATAAAGCACCTTCTTGGACCAACTTTGGTAACTCAATCTCTCTCTGATTATGATTATGTAGATAGACGGCTGTCAAACTCACAGCCTATATTCATAGTCTATTCCCAATGTTGGGCTTGGCTTCCAGTCTAACTAGATGTAACTGAATACAAGTGTTTTATATGGAGCGACTGCCTGTCCAACCTCCACAATCCAGTTAGTACTGGGTAATACGATACCCCTTGGTAAGACTGGTTGTCCTACTTTCGGGCCATTGACTAACTGTAACGACTGTCAAAGATTTACAAACTCACAGTCGTTACGTAAAATAAAAGCCAATGTATGAAATTATAATAGTCGTAATAACGAGTCCGCCCGATTTTTTTTGCACATTCTATATTTTTTTTATTTATTACATTACCTTCGCGTAAATGCAAGCAATAAGTTGACTAAGTTTTATCGCAATCGGTTAAACTGTATGTTAGCGCAAAAAATTCGAAATAACATTAATTTTTTAATATTAAATCATTGTTTCCTACTTGTAAATCTTACCATTTTTTTAACCACTATACACTCACAACTTGCTCTGTATTTGGAATTTAAATTGATAACAGACACGGTAAAACATGTAAAGTTGATGTTAACAGGATGACTGGAGCAAAACGTGTACGGAGTACAGCGGAGTGTTGGTCTATTATACCGCGCCAACCAATCATTTTTTGTTTTTTTAAAGCCGAAGTAAAGTGGCTCGGTCGTATAATAAAAGCCACTAGCATCATTGGTTCTTTATGAGGACATGTCGGAGTATAATTGATAACGTAGGTACCTATGACATTGCTTCGTAGTACAATGTACATGTTACGTCGAATAACGCTAACACGTAGTTAACTCACTTTATTGAAACCAAAGAATTTATTTACAAACATTTTCGATTATGTACATTATACTGATACAAACTACAAATAGATCTTAAATAATAATAAAAATTAAGACTAAAAGAAAGTATCTACAGTGTGAATTTTTCAAGTGGACGCCCACTATGGATGGCCAAATACGAAACTATGTGGAGTAGCGTAAAATACTCAAAGGACTCTCGAGCCCGATTTTAATGAAAAATAAAACTACATTATTACATTTTTGAAAAATCAATATTTCTAGCCAGGAATCGAACCCAATTTTACTATATAAAACACCCTGTTTTATTATACCATTCGATAGTGTCGATAATAAGGATCAAATTCTGGGAAGTATACATACGGCGTATGCGTTCATAAATCATTAATCAAGAATAGGCACTGGTCCACCACCCCCACCACCACAGTGAGAACTGCGATTTCAGGCGCCGGCACTATTGTCAAGTCGAGTTGGTCGAGCACCATACGGTTTATGATACATAGAACGTGTGAAGGTACCCGCGATTAGGCTTTAAAAGTAGTGCATTTAAGTACCAACGTACACGTTTCTACAACAAACTCCCAAACTATGGCCATTTACTCATTTAGTTAGGATCTCCAACAAGATTAAAAAAATAAGAGCAAAACAGAGTACTCATGTGTTATTTTGCTATTGGCTAATTGATAACCAGCCTTCCTCATACATTTTCCTCAGTTGTTGCCTAAAATGTAAAAGTTGTATGGATCAATATGGAGGCTTGTTGACACACGGCGCAAACGAATAACAAACCTCTTCATTGACCTAGCTTGAAAATAGTATAAGGAGTCGCCCTCTAAATTCATACTTATATACTAAAGTTATTAGAAAATCAACTGAAGTAAGCAACTGTTTACCGGTAATTCTGCTATACTTAACTAGATGGCACCAATATTAAAAATTAAACTATGTTTATTCTCGTAAATTATTAGAATTAATTAATTACACCCTTACATCCAGTTTTTTATTTGAGTATTTGATTACTGCAATAAAATGTAATACTCGAAATTCAACATTTTAACATTTACAACCTAAGTGGAGTTCTAACTTCAGTTACTCAATTCAGAAACCGGCAATTTGTAGCTATTAATTGAAACCAGGAAAACATCGACAAAATTGTGAATTCTAAGCAAACAAGGGGCATACCAAAATTAAGAGAACAATGATTAAATAGGTTGACATTGTTGAATCCCAAAATTGACATTCTATTCTAATTCTGCGAGCACACAGTCGCTTAGAAAAAAAAAAACTAAAGCTTCAAATGACTCCACAGTCTTCAGTCAATCAGCTGACAAAGATACTACTAAATATAATATAAATAAAAATCCTCCCGAAAGTTCAACGTTCACAGGAGATATAGCGCACAAGCGTGTGCGCACATAAAGGTGCACCCCTTTTCTATCACCAAGTACCGTCATAATCTGATGAGGCCAGGGAATGATAAGGCAACAGCTTTACGGGGTTTTCCGGGAGTGTCACAGGCAAGAAGATGGGCTTCGGCGGTCTGCTACTAAGTGATTCGTAGTGGAAAAATCCAAAAACACTACCCGACCTGGGAATCGAAACCAGGAACTCATGCTCAGAGATCGCGTTTGCAACCTCTACACAGATCTACTTGTGAGCTTATTAGCGTAGTCCTCTGACTTATGATTCTAGCCCTCGGGGCTGTGAGACGGAGTGGGCCATTCTCCATTATGGCCCATTATGTGTTGAACGGAGAATTCATTTTATCTTGATTGGTCAAGTAGAGCCTGACATGAAGTTACAAGTCAAGATTTAGGAGTATAAAATAGCTAGAACTGTTACTTGTTACCAGCATTTGATTCTGTAGTAGCTGCTTGTTGAATGGTGAAATAGGTTAGTGGTGATAACTGATAAGTAGATGAGGTGATGAGGATGGCAGATGTCAATAACGACAATGTTTGAAAAGTTCTTGTTTTCAGATGGCAACGTTATTTATACGTAGTCACGTACGTAATAATACTTAACGTCAGCAAACATCAATTTGAAATAAAATTATTTCTCTATACTTTTATAACACTGCCAATGCAGGAAAACCCACAAGGAAGAAGAATAAAACAATTAGTCAACACCAAACATACCAAATGATAAGAATTAAATAATACATTTACTGTTTCAAAAGTCCTATTCGAATACTTCGATTGACAATTCGTTACAAGAGTACTCGATTAAATCCGAGTGAGCCAAATCGGTTTACTAATCGAATAGTAGCATTCCATAGTGACATAAGTAAGCTGCAATAATTATTATGAATGGGGAAAATCGTAAAACTCTTTTTCAGGGACCGTTTAATCGGGTTAAAAGGTTTAATCAGTTAGACCCCATACAAATGTATGTCCTTTATCCGGATTAACCATTAACCTGGTTATCCTTTATAATATATGGGTTAATCATTTAAATATTGCTGATTAACCAGAATGAAAGAGACAAAGCACCGAGCGCGGGCTAAATCCGTCACAAACTTGAATATTTTTTCATGTAGGTACAAAAATGAACTCCGTGATCCGGTTATTATACGCTGATAAACCTATAATAGAAACAATACTTACTGTTGAATCAAATTCTGCTTTTTTGGTTGCGACCGAAAACAATCGAATCAGCCAATATAAAATCGAATATTATTCGAACGAAACAACTCTAATACGCGCAGTATTCTAACCACAACAGTATTGTATTTTAGTTCAATCATAGTTATATTTTAAAATCATATTCCATACCAGTTGACTGTGGGTGAAGTGACAATGTTTTACAGAACTATTTTTGTGTGTTTCATTGTATCCATTTTAGTGAAACTTGAGAAAGCCGGTAGGTACAAACTCGAGTTATTCACCTACCAACAAAAAACTAATTTATTATAATATCCTACATCAACCATTTCATATTTTCCTTAATGGGTGCGGCTGTCAAAGCTACTAAAAGTTCTAATATCTCAACAATATTACTTAATATGAGAATTTTTATATGTGACGATTCCTGTGACAGTTTTCTCCAGTGTTTTTTTATTTAAATTTATTTGTCATTAATTTCAATGCTGTCGCTGTAAAGTGTTCTAAAGGCAAAGAAAACATTAATTGAATTCATAATACTTATACATATTTGCACTTCAATAAGGTCGTCCAAGTGATTTCGTAGCACGATGCCTACTTTCACATTATGACCACTTTTTTGTACTTTCAAGTAATCGGTAGCACAATACCAACATTTTGAATCCACCATACATTAGATCGCATGATGCCTACTTTTTAATTTTTGATCGCAGTTTGCCAACTTTGTTAAAAATTCAATCTAACGTTAGCATGTATAGTTTAGTACACTGATATCAATTTCATTCCGGGTGGTTTCCGTAACATACAGTATTGGGTTCGGAAAAATGTTCAGGGGGAGCCATTTTAACTATTTTATTTTGAATTTTGATGGCCTCGTTGGTCTAATCAACCATGAGGTCCTGGCTTCGATTCCCAGGTTGGGCAGTGTTATTGGATTTTTCCATTACTTTCTTACACCGGAGCCCAGAGTTTGAATCTGAGCCTGGTTGATGGAAATAGCCTCGCCCCCCATTACTTGGTATTTAAACATAACTGGCGAAATATGACTGCACTAATGTACACTTTTGCTTAACCCTTCTGAGAAACACAGGCGTGATGTTATTTTATTAGACAATGGATTAGCCCAATATAATTCTCATAATAAGTTGTTTTGGCAATCCCTATCGTACGACTAAAGCATTGGTCGAGTGGTGGCCAAGGTTAGGTCAAAGAAACTAGGACCTTTCAAAAGCTTGTTTGGTTGCCCATTATCACCAAAATCGTGGGAAACACTTGGATCAGGAACGCACAGAAACAAATATAGCAGAAGAAAGGAGAGGCCTGTACCCAGCAGTGGGTGATTCCCATGAAGCTGATATGATGATGATGATAATTATCGTACTAATCAGGAGGGATGTCATTTGAGGCATATCAAAATTATTTTAAAAACCAAACTTGTTTCCTTTCTTGAAAGCATTACAATTGAAACCATAAAATATGACCATCAATCACCAATCACAAAAAGGCATTTAAAAAAAGAAAATAAATGCAAACGCAGGAACTGCCAAAATTATTTTTTCAATAGAAAAATACTTGTTAAACTACCGATTGATTATATGTTTAATTTGTTTATACCTTACCCATAAATCATACCTACCTACTTATATTTACAAAACACCCAAAAAAGAAAAAAATGTGATGATATTGTAGACCACAAACATACCAAACGTATTGACGTAAATAAAAATTGGCATACTGCGATTAAAATAATGTATTAAGGAATAAATTGTCATTATGAGATTGTAGGCATTATGCGAGCTAATGTATTGTGGCTTCAAAATGTTTGCATTGTGCTACCGATTACTTGGAAATTAAAAAAGTAGTCATATTGCGAAAGTAGGCATCGTGCTCAAACTCAAACACAAAGCATTTATTTCAATTAGACTATAACTGGCACTTTTGAATGTCAGAAAAACAAAGAAGATGAAGCTGCAGTCACATACACGAGGCATAATAATTAACTTGTAAAAGTACTGTAGTTGCCCATTCCAAAGCGTAGATCTCTCATCATCTGCCGAGCCTTTTCCCCAACTATGTTGGGGTCGGCTTCTAGTCTAACCGGTTGCAGTTGAATACCAGTATTTTACATGGAGCGACTACCTCTCTAACCAAAGTGTAGACCTCTATGGAGAAGAATGGGCAAGAAACTCCGTGGACACTCTTTTCAATCAAAATATTGTTACAAGATCTTGGTTACATCATTCATGTTGAGATTATACATATATGTGAGAAAGATATAGAAAGACATGCACATTTAGAGCATCCAGAGTAAAAGATTAAAGCAACAATTTAAAAACAAAGTAGTTAAAATAAACCGTGGCAGCTAAGAGATGGCCAGTCCCAACTGACAGCGCCCGTTCACGAACATGACGCATGGATCAGCACCACTCACATCAACCGTATAGAAGGGAACTAAATGATCCTACACCCGCCACCATCCACGAAACATTTGAGTGAAGATGACATCCTCTCAGCCACCAGGGCACATTCGAGTCAATGATAACTAAATGTAAAAGGTAGCTTTACAGTTCATAGTACTGACACATGTGCTATATAATTATATAATACTAAGAAATGAAATCTATACAATGCAAAGATATTTTTACAATCTTCTGCAGCTTCCACAATAACTTAACATGGTAACCAATTAGTTTGGCGGTATGGTTGTGGAGCAGGACCAGCATTGAGCCAAGCATTTTTATCATTTATGTAATCCCCCAACTTATAATAAGCTTGCCTACACAGTGTGCCTTTTATACAAGATTTAAATTTCGTCTCATTCAGTTGTAGAATGTGGGTTAAGTATTTTATTGTAACATTTAAAACAGTACCCCATGAAAGATGAGTCTACTTTAGCCAGCCTGAAACCTTACTGTACTAGTTGGTACCTGTTTCTAGTATCATAGTGGTGTCGTTCACCTTTTTTTTACTAAATAAATGCAGATTTTTCCTAACGTACATGATGTCCTCATAGATGTTGGCTAGGTTAATTTCCTTAAACAGTTCTATATGAGAATCGCGCATATAAGGCTCTGATAGATCTTTTCTGCAGAATAAATATAGACTCGATGTCTGCAGCCCGTCCCGATGTTAATTTCCTTAAACAGTTCTATATGAGAATCGCGCATATAAGGCTCTGATAGATCTTTTCTGCAGAATAAATATAGACTCGATGTCTGCAGCCCGTCCCGATAGTAAAATACCGTATGACCTAATAGAGAGACTAGCATCGCGGTATCTACATCAGTAGACTGAATTATTCTAACAGCGAACCCGATACATCGATGAGTCGAGCGTGATTCCCAGGAAAACAGTATTTTCGAAATCTAGTTTCTCTTGATTCAATGCTATGTCATTTGATATTTGATAAAGCAAATTTTATGCACTTCATTTTTTTCCCATTTAGTACTTTATTATGTTTCACAGCTTCATTCGAAGCGATTTATTGTTTACGTATTGTAGCAGCGCCTCCATGTACCAGCCTTGCACGGATTTTAGAGGTAAGTCGGTTTTTTTTTTTTTTTTTTTTTTTGTAGGTAGTTTTGCATAATTTGCAACACTATTCTTTTGCCCCCACTACACTATTTCTCGTTCGGTGCGCAGCCATTTTAATATCATTCCGCGTTTCCGTGCTCAAGCCTTCGCACGTCCCCGCTCCTACAAAAAGACACAGCTCCTCAAAGTGGGAAAGAAAAGGAAGTCAGAAAAAACTGTAGAAATACGGCGAAAAATACAAAAATTGCAAAATCAATTGCAAGCAACGACTAATCGCTGTATTAGCTGTTTATCTGAAGAAGACTTACACAGTTAGTGATGCGAGGTTACTAAGTTTGGGTCTCCTCTGTCATTTTATAAAGTGATGCGTACTGCCATACTAGGGCTGATACTGTCACGTAATCATTATTAAGTGATGCGAGGCTACCAAGCTTGGGTTTCCTCTGTCACGTTAAAAAGTGAAAAATATTGTATCTATTACCGGACGTTTTCTAAAAAGAAACGTTTTGCGCAGATTTTTCGCACCATCAACTAGATGTGGACTGCGATATGACACCGAATGAGGAAGCCTGCTTGTTTCAAGCAGCCGCTTTGCCGCTTCTTGCTTTGCCACTTCAAGCCTCGCCACGTGCATCTCCACGTGGCTCACATGCCTCGTCACCAGCTTGTTCTCCGTGCCCTGCTTCGCCACCACCAGCTCCACCACCGCTATGCACCGCGCCTCTGTCGCCTAAACCCGGCACCTCGGCAGAAGCAGAAGTGAACAACCAGAAGTGTTGGAAGACCAGGACTTTGATGAAGACACCTTGCAATTACTCGGCGATGCTCCTAAAACGGACATTTCCTTGGGTCCGTCTGTTAACAAGGACATTGCCAATCGTTGGCAAGACATCCTTGCCAAAGGCTTTGCTAAGGATGTAAAAGCCTTTAAAGAGTTATTTCGTGCCTAACAACTGTGACCTCCTGCTGGCACTAGCTCTCAACCCGGAAGTAAAGGCAGCTCTACAGGAAAGAGATTCGGCACTCATGTACAAGCAAAATCAGCTTGGTGTAGCATTATCTGCTTTAGCATCCGCTACTGACATGATCATTTCAAATGAAACTTCAAAACAAAATCTTTTAAAACCCATTAGTGACGCTTGTCGTATATTATGTGATAGTCATTTTTGGGAAATGAAAACAAGACGTAACTTCGTTATTTCGTCTATTAATATAAATTTAAAGGACGTCTTGCTTGAAACAAAAAGGGGCAGTTTCTTATTTGGGGAAAATGTTACGGACAAGGTAAGGCCGCCAAGACCATACAACAAACGAGAGATGCCTTAAAATACGCCCAAAGGAACAAACCCAAAGTTATCCCAAAAGGTCCAAATAAGGGTCATTTAAACTACAACCCACAGCACCGCAAGACGGGCAACAAGCCGAACAATACGAAGCGAGCTGCTCGTCATACGTATCGGCCGCCGCCACCGCCGCAACCCAGCGGCAGTTCGCGCCGCTACTCGTCCCCGACAAAGCCACCGCATCGGAAGTGACTGATCAGGTACGAACCGCTGGCAGGCTTCAGTATTTTTACAAAAATTGGTCAATTGTCACTACTGACAAAACGATTTTATCTTGGATCAAAGGGTACCAAATACCTTTTAAATGTTCACCATATCGTACTGATTCTACTAATGTTTTACCTAAAAACATGAATGAAGCCCAAGATTTTGATAAATCATTAAAAAATCTATTAGATATGAATGCAATATCTTATTGTCATCCTATTAAAGGACAATTTATATCAAGTGTGTTTTTAGTACCAAAACCAAACGGCGACAAAAGATTCATATTGAACCTTAAATGTTTAAACAAATTCGTAGAGACAAAACATTTCAAGATGGAAGATTATCGTACAGCCTCAAAGCTTATAACAAAAAATTGTAATATGGCATCAATAGATCTAAAAGATGCTTATTTCTTAATTCCCGAAAATACAATAACACCCTTTATGAATTTAACTGTCTACCGTTTGGTTTATGCACTGCACTTTATGTTTTCACCATATTATTAAAGCCAGTTATGGAATATCTGAGAATCCTTGGAATTAAAAACTTAGGTTTCATAATAAATACAGTGAAAAGCTGCTTAGAACCGCAAACACTATGCAAGTTTTTAGGTTTCGAATTCGACTCAAAAAATATGTTGTTAAAATTACCTAGTTCAAAAAAGTCAAAAATAAAAGAATACATTTCTAGCTTCTTGAAAAAGCGTAAATGTAAACTTCGTGAGTTTGCTCGGTTCATAGGTTTATTAATTTCAGCTTGTCCTGCAATTCAATACGCATGGCTTTATACTAAACTTTTTGAACAATTTAAATATTCCTGTTTACTTAGTAATCCTAGCTACGAACAGTTGGTTCGGCTCCCCAACAGCTTACATTGTGATATGTTGTGGTGGTTAGACCATATTGATCTTGGTTCATTTCCTTTAACTTGTGATCAATATGATTTAGAATTTTTTTCCGACGCGTCCTGTACGGGTTGGGGAGCTTATTGCAGCACAGATAAATGTTTTGGCTATTGGACAGATACTGAAAGAACCGTTCATATTAACGAGTTGGGAGTTAAAAGCTGCTTTTCTCGCACTTAAATGTTTTGCCCACGAATCGTATAATTCAAAAATACTATTACGAATTGACAATGTAACAGCTATATCCTGTATAAATCTCTTGGGCAGCATACAGTTCGAACACTTACATAATATCACTAAACAAATATGGCAGTGATGCGAAAGGCGTCGAATAACTATTTTTTGCTTCTTACATAAATACAAAAGATAACTATGAAGCAGATCAATTGTCGCGCATGAAATTTTTGGGATACTGAATGGGAACTTAATAACTATGCATTCAACCAAATAACCCATCGTTTTAGATACCCTGAAATAGACCTATTCGCGAGTACGTGTAATGCTAAGTGTCCCAGGTACATAACATGGAAAAATGACCCTGACGCTTATGCAATCGATGCTTTCACCATTTCAGGGAAAAATAAAATATTCTACTCCTTTCCACCATTTTCACTTATCACAAAGACAATGCAAAAATTATTAATGACAAAGCAGATGGCATAGTCGTTGTACCATATTGGCCAACACAACCCTGGTTCCCTGTTTTCCAAAAAATTGCTTTATTCCAAACCAATATATTTTGAACCACACGTCAATTTGTTAACTTCTCCTTTCAGAACGCCTCACAATCACTCGCACCCGCACTCTGAAATTGGTTGCCGCAAAGCTTTCAGGCAGACGTTATTAAAAAGGCATTTATCAAATAAATCCATTGAAATTATGTTATCATCATTGTCTAATTCTACTTATAAACAATATTATGTTTGTATAAAATATTGTAATAAACATGGTTATGATAATTCCTCGGTTTAAGTTCCTGTAGTCATTCATTTTCTTAATACAACTTTTGATAAAGGGGCAAAATACTGTACAATCAATTCATATAAATCCGCATTATCCTTGTTGTCAAGTAATGTGGCAAACGATGATAGAATTAAGCGGTTTATGAAGGGAGTTTACAGATTAAGGCCTAGTAATCCAAAATATAATTTGACATGGGATCCAACCACTGTTCTAAATTATTTAGCACAAAAATGGCCTAACACAGACCTTAATTTGGAAGCTCTTTCCAAAAAGACTATAACTCTATTGGCTTTGATGACTGCGCATCGCGTTCAAACATTTTCATTAATAAAATTGGGTAATATTCAACTAAATTCTCCTATTGACATAATTATAACAATATCTGATATGATAAAATCTTCCAAACCTAATTCTTCACAACCAGTTTTAAGATTACCTTTTTTCGACACTCTTCCGCAGATCTGTCCCGCTAGATGCGTAGAGGTTTATATACATAAGCCTCAACCGCTTCGCAAAAATGATTACTTATTTGTAAGTTACAAAAAACCACAGTCAAAGGTTTCATCAAAAACACTTAGTCACTGGATAAAAGATACACTTTATAGTAGCGGTATAGCCACATCCATATTTAGTGCGCACAGCACTCGTCATGCAGCCACATCCTCAGCCAATAGACATGGAGTCAATATTGACCTAATTAGAAAAACTGCCGGATGGAGTGAATCATATTCTGTCTTTGCAAAACATTATAATAGGCAAGTTGTAACTGATCCTCATCTGTTTGCCACTGCAGTACTGGCAAGTAGTCATAATCTGTAACAAATACCTTATATTAAATTAAGATTATAAACTAATGTAAAATAAAGTTAATATAATGTTATTTAGTTAGAATAAAGAACACTTGTGATTACTCACCTATTTTATTTCACATTTTGTCTCTGAACATCTACAATACGTAAACAATAAATCGCTTCGAATGAAGCTGTGAAACATAATTAAAAATCAAACGAACTTACCAAGTGAAGTTCGATGATAATTATGTGAACAGCTTCATTCGAAGCGATTTATACCCTCCCTAGAAAAGTTACCTACCCTACCCTAGATAAATTAAAATGTGAAATATTTATTAGCTTTCAACAAAATGATATTAAAATGGCTGCGCACCGAACGAGAAATAGTGTAGTGGGGGCAAAAGAATAGTGTTGCAAATTATGCAAAACTACCTACAAAAAAAAAAAAAAAAAAAAAACCGACTTACCTCTAAAATCCGTGCAAGGCTGGTACATGGAGGCGCTGCTACAATACGTAAACAATAAATCGCTTCGAATGAAGCTGTTCACATAATTATCATCGAACTTCACTTGGTAAGTTCGTTTGATTTTTAAGTATTCGTGGTGAATCAATTATGGAGCAGCGTTATTGACGTCGTCAAGATTTGTGGCACGTCTGTTTATCTTAAATATTACAGAGGTATAGTCAGCAAACAACACCATTTGTGGTTGATTTTTAAATAAATGGGGTAGATCATTTATACAGTGTGTTAGGCTACCGGTTGCCGATACTTTAAGGGTATATTATGTACTAATTTCTATCGACAAATACACGTTTATAAATACCTTTAACCCCCACATCGCGCGAATGGCAGCTATTTTGGATTTTAATCGATTTTAAGAGACCTAGAGACGTGAAAATGATCTTATTGTAGGGTAAACATCAGGTAGGGTACTGGACATCTGCAGTGCCCTAACGGGGTTCATGTTTAAAAACCGTCAGTAATATGTAAAATGTGTGATGTGCATGAGAGCAAATAAATAAATACCGAGGCTATCTAATTATTAACTTCCTGTAACCGTGTACGAAATTCTTTATTAAGAAACTTATAAAGATCGCGTAAATAAGAAATTGCACCCACGAAACAATTGCCGTTGTCCGTGTGCAAACATTGTGTAGGGCCGCGTCGCGAGAGAAATCGTTTTAGGGCTGCCTGCAAATGACACCGTGCTTAGATCCGTCAACTTCAATGTGCGTAGCGCGCGTCGTTTAACATGTAAAAATGCATAGCCAAGCTTTACGGCTTGCTTGCTGGATGAGCCGCAAGAACTGCTATGCATGACGTTCGCGACCCATCCAGCGCAACCCGCCTTTGGGCACCAAACTCCTTTGGCGATGTCCGGGCTCATTGCCACCACTCGTGAGGGCCGTGCAATGCGGCGACGTTAGATGCTCCGATGTATCGCCTGCTGGCACCTCCTAGGGCGGCATCAGGTCGCCATGGCGCCTCCTCTGCCGCCAAGTGGTCCTGCGACTAATCGGGTCAGCGAGGTAGTCCTCCTCCCTGACGCGTTCCGCCGCTTCCTTCTGCCAGATGACGTCCTCGCAGGAGGACCCTACCGCCTCCCATGCCCCCCTGCTGTTGACCATGGCCTTGGCTACGGCCGGCAAGGAGAGGTCTGCCCCGATTTCAGCTGCGAGAGCACGGCGTTGCCATCAACCGGTCACAAAGCTAGACTCTGTGGCTGCCACTGAGAAATTCCTGATGGAAAAACCCAATAACACTTTAGGACCTCATGCTCAGCAGTCGCGCTTGCGATCACTAGACCAACGAGGCAGTCAACAGTCTCTATAACATCATTATTTTAATCTTACTTCGGTGTGGGGAAGAGATGAAAGGTACTGCTTATAAGAGGTGATCGTATAGACCCGTAGATAGCCAATCGCCTTGAGCATTGCTCAATGAGCAAGCGTGGTGTATATCTTCACCTAAAATAAATAAAAACTTTTATTTTTACAGATCCAGTAATTACATTTACAATCGAGTCCAAGACAAATAAAAACAATACTTCTTATTTGACTTGTGACCACAATGATGACAGTAAACAAACACACAGTTACACGGTTCTAGAAAAAGGGGAATTCAAAATAATAACGAATTATAACAAATTCATCAATCATTTCATGTAAGTAATTAAACAATACTTTTGTAAACTATACGGCAATAGTATGTATGAACGTGGACGAGGCGAAAGGAGTATGTAGGGATCGTAGCAGGTGGCGTTGTGTGGTGTCTGCCTGCCCCCGTGGGCAAAAGGCGTAAGTTTATGTACATAATTATGTGTGTATGTAGGTACATACATATGAATACGGTAATAAGATGCTCTAGAATTTAAACAATTATACAGGATGTAAAAATACCAATCACCATGCTGTCATCTACGTATTCTGCATGCCACCAAGGTACAACTAACATTGAGCAACAATACACGCTAGAGACGGACTTTTATAAATTGGTGTCTGTGAAAGACCGCAGTTCTGTTTACGGTGAAGCGAGCGATGTAACGCACAAAACCAGCCAAGTGCGAGTCGTGTCGGACCACGCACAGTTCTGTAATCGTGATCAATATTTACGCATGGTTTCGTTTTGTTTATGTTAATTAGAGGTTGATATAGAAACATATTTATATCAACCTCTCTTTGGCGTACATGATTAGATACATATAACAACTCTTAAACCTTGTTCTGTTTTCAACGGTTGAATAATATTCACAGCTGTTTGGTGTCATACATAACCTTGAATACTTATTCAAGGTGTAAGGGATCATCCCAAAAAGCTTATATCACTTTTATTGCCAGCAGATGAAAAGATTTTTTTCAAATAAAACATCATCATCATCATCATCATCATCATTTCAGCCGAAAGACGTCCACTGCTGGACATAGGCTTCCCCCAAGTGTCGCCACATTGACCGGTCCCGTGCGTCTTGCATCCAGTGGATCCCTGCAACCTTTACCAGGTCATCGGTCCACCTAGTGGGAGGTCTTCCAACGCAACGTCTTCCGGTTCGCGGTCGCCACTCCAGAACTTTTCGGCCCCATCGACAATCCGTTCTGCGAGCAATGTGCACGGCCCACTGCTACTTTTCTTCAAGTTTGGCTATTTTTCGAGCTACGTTGGTAACCTTGGTTCTCTTGCAGATTTCCTCATTTCTGATTTGATCACGTAAGGAAACTCCGAGCATAGTCCTCTCCATTGCTCTTTGGGTGATTTTAAGCCTTCTGATGAGGCCCATTGTGAGCGACCACGTTTCGGTCCCGTATGACGTAATCACTAGCAACACACACTGGTCATAGACTTTCGTCTTGAGACACTGCGGTAAGTTGGACGAGAAGATACCACGCAACTTCCCGAACGCTGCCCAGCCGAGTTGGATTTGACGATTGACCTCTTTCTCGAAGTTAGACCTACCTAACTGGACCGTTTGTCCCAGGTAGACATAATCGTCTACAACTTCGAGTGTAGTCTTACTTGATAGGAGTGGGTGTTACATGGGCATTCAACATGACTTTGGTTTTGTCCATGTCCATTTTAAGACCCACTCTTTCGGAAGCTCTACTGAGGTCATCGAGCATTGTACTGAGGTCCTCCATGGTCTTAGCCATGACCACTATATCGTCGGCAAACCGAAGGTGAGAGATGTACTCGCCATTGACGTTGATGCCTAGCCCTCTCCAGTCCAGAACCTTGAAGACATCCTCCAGTGCAGCGGTGAACAGTTTCGGAGATATGACGTCTCCCTGTCTCACATCTCGCTGCAGAAGGATAGGTTCCGAGGTCTGGTCACATGGTGGCGTTTTTGTACAAACATTTCAACACCTCGATGTACCGATAGTCGATTTGGCACCGTTGGGGAGACTGCAGTACAGCCCAAGTCTCAATCGAATCGAAGGCTTTCTCGTAGTCCACAACAGACCAAACAGAGAGGCAGGTATATACTCTTCGGTCTTCTGTATAACCTGCCGCAGCGTATGTATGTGGTCTACGGTGCTAAAGCCTTTTCAGAATCTGGTTTGTTCGGGGGGCTGAAAATGGTCGGATTGGTTAGATTAATCCAAACTTGTTTATAAAGAAGTAGAATTTACTAATTTTGAAGAGTTATTTGAAAATTTTAGTAACTTAAAGAAAATTTAAGTTCTCTACTCCAGACGAGTTAGCTTTTCTTTACTCCTTTTATTCAGAAATAGTTCGGTACGGGCTGGCCCTTTGGGGGGTCTGACACTCAAACCTCCGTTGGATTGGTACCGGCCCCGAAAGGGGCTAGCGTTTAAGTCATACGTCATCCTCATTATTTATGTAAATATTTAATTAAAATGATTAAATATTTGTTTATTTATGGCAACTGGGCCCAATTGTTAGTAACATTGTTCTTAAAAACTGTTAGTAAACAAACACAAGCAAATTATTAGGTTTGGGGTCATTTGACCAGCACCGCCACTGCGTGCGACAATCAAGGTGCGTCGTACTTCTCTATCAACATACTTAGGATGCTAATAGAACTAGACCGCGCTCTTGACAAGAGAGAGAATTTGTTTTTTTTGCGCATTATGGCGTAAAAATCATCAGTATGCGTAAACGCGAACGTACTGGATGCACTACAATAGCGCGGCAGTCCCACCAACATCCTGAAGCAGATATTATATTGAATACGCAGGGCGTCTAGCGACCTCTTAGTGAGCCTTTCCCACAGGCCGCTCTTGTAGAATGATTGGCAATACGCTATAAACAGCGTAATTTTAATCCCAATACCACAACGTCTTAAATATTCTGATTATCAAATACTATGAGTGTGCGAATTAAGAGAGTTCGATAAAAAGTTCATATGTCATAAAAAGGTTAATTTTTAAATGAAATAATTATTTGAAATTTTACCCTAGAGTTTTTATTCCTTTTCAACTCTTTTTTTCCAAATTTGATTTCATTGCGAGTATCCATTAGGCTTTTTTTTTTTTCGGATGGGAAATCATCAAATAACCCCCCCACTCCTGGCGGAGCGGAAGGGAGTGTCAGACTTGTACTGACTAAAACCCATCCATGTTCCTTCTTTGCCCTTTGTGTTCCAGGGCCACGGTATCTCTTTCGAACAGTCCCGCAGCCCTGGCAGGCATCGGCCCATGCGGACCCCTACTTATTTGCTGACATCTCTTTGAGGCGCATGTGGAACACGAACGCGCCGTCGACACGGCCTGTCGTCTTAAGACGGCCGGACGACGAGCTAGCCCATAACTCGCCGTCCACAGGCCCGCGCCTACGGTGGCCAGGAGCCACCACGTGACCCCCGACGCCCAGGGCGTCTCCTGCGGCGGCTGGGACGTGAGGTTCTTTCCCTCTCACGTCCCGCCACCTCCTTCACTAGCATGACTGCTTCGCAGAAGGAGGTGACGGCTTCCTATTCCCTCTCGCTCCGGACCATGGCTTGGACCAGGGCTGGACGCGAGAGATCGCCACCGCCAATCGCCGCTATGAGGACACGGCGGTGCTCCGCCCAAGCGGGGTAGACCTCCACGGTGTGCTCCACCGTGTCCTCCGGACGATCCTCGCAGTGGAATCACCCGGGCGTTTCCTCCCAGCCCGATTCGGTGCAGGAACCTCCCGAAACAACCGTGTCCGGTGAGAACCTGCGTCAGGCGGTAAGTGAGGGCGCCGTGGCGCCTCTTTAGCCACTCCTCAAAGAGGGGACTTATCGCCACTATGGTGGCGTGCCCTGCACGGGGTTGCGACAGTCGTTCTCTCCATGTCGCCATGAGATCACGCCGGAGGTCTGTCCGCTGAGCGGCAATTTGGACGCGGCAGTGGAGTTTCCCCCAGACGCAGTGCCTCCGTGCGCCATTCGTGCAGGCGCGCGAGGACTATCGCCTCCAGATCCCATGGCGGCAAGTATCGATTAGGCTAAATGCAACTTTTTAATCGAATGATGAAACTTAGGTTTTCGGTCAGCAATGGTCAGCGCTAAGAGTTTTTAGTAATATTTGTCAAGACTTTGATCGTGTTTTTTTCATGAAATTATGTATGAATTAGATAATGGTAAAAATAAGAATGCAGATAGAATGTTATTGTCTTTATTTTTTATAGCAAATGAGATACTTGTCTATGTATATTATTTCCAGCGCATCTAAGTTACCTATTTTTAGAAGGGTGTAGTGGTATGTAATTTACACATATTTAGCAGTAGACTGAGGCCGTTTTACCGACATCAACACGTTACTGGAGTTATTAATCACAAATTTATAGTATGAAACAGCTGCCGCGACATATTTTTCAATATTTATCGAATGCTGAAAGTTCACGAAAATTCATGACTTTCATGACAATTCGCATCACCCCGCCGATTCAGGTGATGTGTCAGGTGTCTAAATCTTGTCGTGCATAATTGTTATTCGACTTAGGAAGACAATAATTTTAAGAACAAACAGAACTAAGTCTACAAGAGCGAGCGAAGCGAGCTCGAATATTTTAACAACCTACCTTGGGCAGGTCAGAAATGTTTCGAACGTTCATGCAGGACGTAGGAGTTACTTGGTCGAGTTACAGAGTAAATTTAGATTCAAGAGGAAGTACGCTGCAAGAGCAGAGCGTAGCGAGCTTTTTTAGCACCTTGCCTTAGACATATTAGAATTGTTTCAACCCTTTATGCAGGAGTTACTTAGTCGACTTTAACCATTAAGCTCGACAAGATTTTGACACATGACACACCAGCTGAATCGGCGGGGTGATTCGAATTGTCATGAATTTCAAGAATTTTCGTGAACTTTGAGCCTTCGATTTTATTATGAAAAATATGTCGCGGCAGCTGTTTCATACGATAAGTTTGTGGTTAATATCTCCATTAACGTGTTGATGTCGGTAAAACAGCGTCAGTCAATTGCTAAATATGTGTAAAATACATACCACTACACCCTTCCAAAAAATAGGTAACTGAGATGCACTGGAAATAATGTACTTAGACAACTTTCTCGTTTGCTAAAAAAACTCGAAAGGGCAAAATAAAGATAGTAACATTCTATCTGCGTTCTTATTTTTACCATTATTCATACATAATTTCATGAAAAAACACGATCAAAGTCGTGACAAATATTACTAAAAACTCTAGTGCTGATCGTAATTCAAAGTTTCATCATTCGATTATAAAGTTGCATAAAGCCTAATCGATACTCGCAATGAAATCAAGTTTGGAAAAAAATAGTTGAAACGGAATAAAAACTCTTTGGTATAATTTCAAATAATTATTTAATTTTAAATTAATCTTTTTATGCTATCTTTTTAAATAATTTAATTTAGTAATTATTCGATGTTTTTGGTTGACTTCAAGAGGAGGAGATTTATAAATGATAAGAAACACTGAATTTTTAATCACAAAAAAAAAACTCGCTTCAAAGTAAACATTCTGAAAGAAGAAAGAAAGAAAGAAAATACATTTATTTGGCACATGCCACAAGTGCACACAATATAAAACAAAAATAATACAAGAAAAAAAAAACAAACTTATATCTTATATTATCAGTAACTAAAAGATAAAAAACAACGTAAATAATATGTTTTAACAATGTATTTATATCAAGTATTCAGTTTTTACAATATATTAATGATATCAATCTTTTACAGCTGCAGAGACTACTCTAACAACGCTCGATTATACAATCATATAAATCAATCTAAACCCAGAAATGTGACCACGGTAAGCAATTGAACCATGTATGCATAATTATGTAAAATACCTATCATTCCAAAATTGCACTGCCTATCACTTTGAACAATACGCATTTGAAGTGGTGGAAGAAATTGAAAGTACTGAAGATTTTTTTGACCAAGTTATAAAAATCCGGCCAAGTGTCTTTCGCACCACGCATAGTGAAGAGTTCCGCAGTCCGAACGATAAGTTTAAGTCTGTTAAGTTTATATTTTCATTGTGTTTTTCATAAACACTATGAAAATTTTCATAGTTTTTACATTCTTCTTCTTCTTTATCGTGTGGTTAGAGCCTAACCTGGTGTCAGAGTTATTATGCCACCTATAGGCCTCTGACTTGTCTTTACATGCCGTAAAGAAATATCTCTCAGGCATGCTGGTTTCCTTACGATGTTTTCCTTCACCGAAGCAGTGATATTATACAATACGTACATGAATCCGAAAAAATCAGAGGTCCGTGCCTTGGGTTCGAACTCGAGACCTATAACTTGGCAGTCCAACTGTCACACCTCTAGGCTATCACTGCTATATGTCGAAATTTATTTTTTTGTTTAGTTCGCTTTTTTTTTCATTACATTCACAAGTGGTATTTTTTGCAATATATGAAAATAATAATAGAACACCTTATTCTGTAGTATTTAATTAAATATAGGTAATTTAATGCCTTTGGGAAACAAAAATTCTTCCATTCCGCAACTATAAGCTATCGATTATAGAAATAAAATAAAACACGCTTTGATTTAATCAACTGGTATTATTTATTAGTAATGGTTTGTACTTCAATATACAATAAAGAAAAATAAAATCACTAATAAAAAACATACATTTTTATCAATTTATTTTCCATTACGTTACTTTTTGGACGAAATTAGTTAAATTCTTTTTGGTAATTTACTCAATTAGGAAGCAATATAGGAACTCTTTTTTAATTTATATTCATCAAATTATTACCCTTTAAATTACAAAATTTGATGACAATTAGATGGGATTTCGCTGTAAAAATTATATTTAAATCTAAATATAAAATAGGACAGTCACGGAATTGACTGTTCCAGTAACGGATTAGAATTATTAAGATTATTGTACATTAACAAGAAGACTTGAAAATATTGCATATACAAAATATTGCAAATTGTATACAATATGAACAGTTTTTGCTACTGAAACCTATGTAATTCAACATTATCATGAAAAATATATATATATGAAAACATTATCATGTTTACTCCAAAGCTATAATTGCACATTGTCAAGAAAATGTAATCAAATAATTAAAATAATTATAAAAACATTTTCGACATAAAAAAAAACAATATTATTATTACTGAAGTGCAGCCACCTTATACAAAACATTGGCTTAAGAGCGTTTGCGGCATTTTATACAAACTTTCAAGTTCTTTTTTTTTCGAAATGACGTAACCGATTTTAATGAAACTTGGTACGCATAAATGGGCTACATAGGTCTAAAAATTTGCTGTAACACACTATTTTTGGAAAATATTCTCTGATAAGTTTTTAGAGCTATGTATCCCGTTTATTATGCGTACGAAATTTCCTTAAAATCGGTTCATTCAATCCGAAAAAAAGGACTTTATATTTTGTATGAAATGCCGTAAGTCGTTATTATTATTACACCTATATTTAAATCAACATATATGAATGAAAACAACATTATAATATTACCTATTCTAAAACTATAATTGCACATTGTCAAGAAAATGAGATCAAATTATTACCAATTCATTATGTTCTTCACCAAAACATTTTTGACATTTACGACTTACATTTCATACAAACTAACAAGTCCTTTTTTTCGAAACAACTGAACTGATTTTAATGAAATTTGATGAAACATAAGTAGGATACATAGTTCTAAAAAGTTATCAGAGAACATTTTCAAAATAGACTTAAAAAAAGAAAATTGGAAATCTGTGTTTGAAAATTTAACATCGATATAATTTAACTCTCACTATTTTTCGAAAATGTTCTGTGATAAATTTATAGACCTATGTATTTTGCTTATATACATATGAAGTTATATTAAAATCGGCTTATTAATTTCGAATAAAAAAGACTTGAAATTTTGCATGAAATGGCGAAGTCGTAAAAGCTCTTAAGAGGTTTTTGTTTATTTTAACTACACTTATAAATAAATCAACATATAAAAACAACATTATTGTTACCCATTCTAAAGCTATAATTGCACATAGTCAACAAAATGAGATCAAATTATTACAAAATATATTCTTCACCAAAACATTTACGACAAATAAAATCAATATTATTAGGGAAGTCATCAAATGACCCCCCCCACTCTGGGCGGAGCGGAAGGGAGTGTCAGACTTGTACTGACTAAAACCCATCCATGTTCCTTCTTTGCCCTTTGTGTTCCAGGGCCACGGTGTCTCTTTCGAACAGTCCCGCAGCTCTGGCAGGCATCGGCCCATGCGGACCCCTACTCGGTTGCTGACATCTCTTTGAGGCGCGCGTGGAACACGAACGCGCCGTCGACACGGCCTGTCGTCATAAGACGGCCGGACGGCGAGCTAGCCCATAACTCGCCGTCCACAGGCCCGCGCCTACGGTGGCCGGGAGCCACCACGTGACCCCCGACGCCCAGGGCGTCTCCCGCGGCGGCTGGGACGTGAGGTTCTTTCCCTCTCACGTCCCGCCACCTCCTTCACTAGCATGACTGCTTCACAGAAGGTGGTGACGGCTTCCCATTCCCTCTCGCTCCGGACCATGGCTTGAACCAGGGTCGGACGCGAGAGATCGCCGCCGCCAATCGCCGGTACAAGGACACGGCGGTGCTCCGCCCAAGCGGGGCAGACCTCTACGGTGTGCTCCACCGTGTCCTCCGGACGATCCTCGCAGTGGAAACACCCGGGCGTTTCCTCCCGCCCGATTCGGTGCAGGAACCTCCCGAAACAACCGTGTCCGGTGAGGATCTGCGTCAGGCGGTAGGTGAGGGGGTGCGTTGTCAGAATTCCTCCTCGTGTGCTTGATGGCTGCCGGTCCCTCTCGATACGTCTGGAGGGAATAGCAGCTGCTGGGCCGGTGCACCCTGGGCGTGGGCAGTATCCTTCCCCGAGGAATGGGAAAAGATTCTTATTCCTCGGGGAATGTTACTGTCCATGGCTAATATTCTGACATGGGAGGGGTCCATCTTGGACTTAGGGGGCATTGCTCCGTGTGACCCTCTGAAAAGCAGAGGGCACAGCGGAGGAGCTAGGGCGGGCTCGGTGTGCACTTACCCTGCCTCCGAGCAGACAGTGAAGGATGCAGTCCTTCACTGTCCCCGTCGATATCGTAATCCCACCGTCGAAGTGTCGTGGAACACGTCTCGCGGCTTCGATTGGGACCGAGGGTCTTGGCTTAACCGCCCGGACCACGAGGTAGAAAACCTCTATAAAAAGTTACCCCGAATCTCAAGCGGCGGCGCACCGCGAGGAGATGCATGGCTGACGGGTTCCTTTGGAAAATCAGTCGCTAGTGCGAACCACTGCCGGGCCTGGCTATGGCTTATCTGGGTACAGGGGGCACTGCCCAGATGGACTTTTATTTCCCCCATACTCGTGGGAACAAAATGGAAAATATTTTAACCCAGAAAACGGCCGATAACGGCGAAGGAAGGGAGGAGAGGGATGCGGGGTCGGAGTCCGGCGCCGCATCCGGCGATGTGAGCGCGGGAGGCTCAGAGAGCTCCCGGCGCGGAAGGCCCGGGGCTGCTGCGGGGAACAGGGAGTTCCTTCGCAAGCGGTCCAGGCCGGTAGGCGACCGAGAGTCGTCATCAGAGGGGGAACTGGCTTCGGCTCGCAAGATCCCCACCAGCAAGCGTGGCGGGATCCGCGGCAAGGGGAGAGGCCTCTCTGCCACCGAGAGGTCGGCACGGCTTGCCGCGGAGGCGCGCCACCCGGGGGTGGCTGCTGGTCACGGAGTGGCCCGTTCGGGCTCCTCTGGTAACGAGGCGGGCGCAGACGGCGGCTCCGAAGCGGAGCGTAAGGCCGGGCTTGCGAAGGAGGTGGAGGCGGCGCTGAGGGCTGTCTCCTACAAGCAAAAGCCCTCCACCAGGCAAAGGGCTATACCCTCAGCGGTCGCCTCTATCATGGCGGCAGCGGAGGCCAGATATGCGGCGCCCCCGCCAGAAGGCATGGTCAAACTGCGGGCGGAGGTCGCTCGACTGACGGCCGCCACGGAGCTTCTCCAAGAGGAGAACAGGAGGCTCCGAGCAGACTTGGCCAGTCTGCGTGAGTCCGGCTCTCGCGAGGCGCCCCAAAATGGCCGGCAGCGACCACGCCAGGCCGTGCCGGTGGAGAACCAGGTCCTGAACCTGGTTCGGCAGGAGCTGGCTGCCTTTCAGGCTCGGTTCTCCGTCCTGGAGGGCATTGTTCTGCGCCCCCCCTTGGCGGCAAACAAGGCGCCCTCGGGCCCGAGGGCGGCCACATATGCGGCTGCTGCAGCTTCCGCACCGGGGCCGTCCAGCCAGCCCTCCGGCAGGGTTACGTCGGCTCCTGGAAAGCCGGCTAAATCGGCCCCGGTTGGGGGGGCGGCGGCCTTGAGGCAGGGCAAGGCGGCGGCCCACAAGAAGGGCAAGGCGGCGAATGTGCCAGCGCCAGCCGCGAGACAGCCGCCACCGCCGCCCCCCCCGCCCTCTAAGCCATCCGTGGCCGAGACCGGGTGGCAGGTGGCCGGAGAGAGAGCGAGGGAGCGAAGGGCGGCCAAAAAGGCCAGGAAGCGGGAGCGGAAGCGCCAAGAAAAGAAGCGGAATGGTGCTGCTAGGCTCAGCGCCCCGAAGACCGCAGCTGTACAGCCGGAGGCGGAAAAGAGGGGCGTGACCTATCGCGACGTGCTCGCTAAGGCGAAGACGATGGTGGATCTCGGGGAGCTCGGGATCGCCGGGGGCCTCCGGCTTAGAGTCACCGCAACAGGGGCTCGAGTGCTGGAAATCCCCGGCGAAACCCGTGGCTCGTTCGCTGACGTTCTGGCTGAAAAGCTTAGAGCGTCCTTAAATGCGGAAGAGGCCCGAGTGTCCAGGCCCGTCAAATGCGCAGACCTGCGCATTCTGGGTCTGGACGACTCGGTGACCGAGGAGGAGGTGGTTGCCGCCGTCACCAGGACCGGTGGGTGCCCTGCCGAGCAGGTCAAGGCAGGCACCTTACGTCCGGACCTGTCGGGCATGCGAACCGTAACGGTAAGCTGCCCTGTGACGGCGGCGAAAGTCATTGTGGAGGGCCGAAGGCTCTTGGTGGGCTGGGTTTCGGCGCAGGTAAAGCTGCTGGAACCCAGACCTCTGAGGTGCTTCCGCTGCCATGTGGGGCACCACGTGTCGGTCCGGTGCACCTCGGAGGTGGACCGCAGCGGCCTGTGCTTCCGCTGCGGCCAGCCTGGTCACATGGCCGCGGCTTGCTCCGCCGCGCCGCGCTGCGCCGTATGTGCGGCAGCTGGCAAGCCGGCTGATCACCGGGCAGGGAGCAAGTCCTGCGGTACTCCTGCCAAGGCCAGGGGCAAGGGAAGGCCCTCCGCCACCACCGCCAAAGCCCCCACCGTCGCCACCACCGCAGCCGCCGCCACTGTCGCCGCCGCTGCCGCTACTGCTGCAACTTCCGCAGCGGAGCCCTCGCAGGGGGCCCGGGAGGGGGCTGAAATGGAGTGCCAGTAACGGCCCCATTACGCCTCCTCCAGGCGAACATCAACCACTGCGCCTGCGCTCAGGATCTGTTGCTCCAGAGCATGGCGCAGTGGTCGATTAACATCGCCGTGGTCGCTGAGCCGTACTTTGTCCCGCCCAGGGATGACTGGGTGGAGGACCTTAGCGGCTCAGTGACCTTAATTGCGTCGGTCGCCGCCGGTACCCCGACCCTTGAGAGTGTCAGGAAGGGTCAGGGGTGCGTAGCAGCACGGTTCGGGGAGATCGTTGTAGTGGGAGTCTACTTCTCCCCGAGCCGAACTCTCGCCGAGTTCCACAACTCCCTCACGGAGTTGAGTGTCGTCATCGGAAGCCATTCCCTCCCCGTGCTTGTGCTCGGGGACTTCAATGCCAAGAACTTGGCTTGGGGTTCTCGTTGCACGTGCGGGGTAGAATGGTGGAGGACTGGGCTCTGGAGACAGGCCTGGTCGTCCTAAATCGGGGTTCTGTCCCCACGTGCGTGCGGATGCGGGGCGAGTCGGTGGTGGACATCTCGTTCGCCAGCCCCGCTCTGTCGCCGCGTGTCGTTGACTGGCGCGTCATGGAGGGGGTGGAGACCTATTCCGACCACCGGTATATCCGGTTCGACGTCTCCACCCAGTCCTCAAACGTGCCGGTCCTACAGGCCCCGAGTGGTCCGCGATGGGCGCTGAAGCAGCTGGACCGGGAGCTCCTCCTGGAAGCCTCGATCGTGCAGGCCTGGGTGTCATCACCAGTCAGGCCTGCTGACATCAACAACGAGGCGGGTTGGTTCCAGGAGGCCATGTCCGAGATTTGCGACGTGGCAATGCCCGGAGTTCGGCCAGGAAGCGCCCGGCGTCAGGTGTACTGGTGGTCGCGAGAGCTGACGTCTCTGCGCAAGGCGTGCGTTGCCGCGCGGCGCCTGTACGCCAGGCATCGCAGGTTCCGCATCCGCCCTCCGGATGCGGCAGCCATTGAGGCGGAGCTGTACGAGGGGTACAGAGCGGCGAAGACCGCCCTCCAAGAGGCTGTCCGGCGGGCCAAGAATTTGGCCCGCGAGGAGATGCTGGAGTCTCTGAACGGAGATCCGTGGGGGCGCCCTTACAAGATGGTGCGGGACAAACTCCGCACCCGGGCCCCCCCGCTAACGCAGAGTCTCCGGCCTGAGCTCGTGGAGGACGTGGTGAGCGCTCTGTTCCCTTCGCGAGGGGAGCATCCTCCCCCGCCTATGGCTCCGCCGCCGCGTGCGGTGCCGGAAGCGGACCACACCGATGACGTTGACGACGTTCCGGAGGTGACTGGGGTAGACCTGAGAGTGGCGGTACGCAGGCTGAAAGCCAAAAAAAAACACCGCCCCGGGACCCGATGGTTTGCCTGGCAAAGCCTGGGTCCTGGCCTCTGAGGCTCTCGGGCCCCGACTGGAAGGGCTCCTAAGCGCATGCTTGGAGAGAGGCCAGTTTCCGCTTCGTTGGAAGACGGGGAAGCTGGTCCTCATCCGGAAACCAGGGCGCCCTGCGGACTCTCCGTCCGCATACCGGCCCATCGTGTTGCTCGACGAGGTGGGCAAGCTCTTCGAAAGAGTCATTGCCAACCGCCTTGCCGGGCACCTTGCGGGGATGGGGCCGGATCTTGCGGAACACCAGTTTGGTTTCCGCAAGGGGCGCTCCACGGTGGACGCCATCATGCGCGTGAGAGCCCTCACGACGGGGGACGCGGTGTCCCGGGGCGGGGTCGTCTTGGCGGTGTCTCTTGACATCGCCAACGCCTTCAACTCCATGCCCTGGAGCTGCATTAGGGAGGCACTCCGGTATCACCGGGTGCCAACCTACCTTCGTCGTTTGGTCGGGGACTACTTGACGGATAGGGCCGTCATCTACCCCGGTCAGAGCGGAGAATGGAACCGGCGAGAGATGTCGTGCGGTGTTCCACAGGGATCGGTTCTAGGACCGGCCCTGTGGAACATCGGTTACGACTGGGTGCTGCGCGCCGACCTCCCTACCGGCGTCAGCGTAGTTTGCTACGCTGACGACACGCTGGTACTGGCACAAGGGAGGTCGCACGAGGCGGCGGCCGAAAACATGACACGCGGGGTTGCGATAGTCGTGGATAGGATCCGGCAATTGGGTCTCGAGGTGGCATTGCACAAGTCCGAGGCCATGTGTTTTCATGGGCCTCGGAATGCGCCACCGTCGGGATCCCTACTGACGGCAGGAGGGGTTTCCATCGGCGTCGGGTCGACGTTGAAGTACCTAGGACTCGTCCTCGACAGCCGGTGGAACTTCGTGGAGCACTTCCGACGTTTGGCTCCCAAACTGGAACGGACAGGGGCTGCCTTCAAGCGGCTCTTGCCCAACCTGAGGGGTCCAAACGCCTCCTGCCGGAGGCTATACGCGGGGGTCGTGCGGTCCATGGCCCTTTACGGGGCCCCGGTGTGGGCGCGTTCTTTAAGGCGGCAAGCCGCCCACTACCTGAACACGCCCCAAAAGGTGATAGCCATAAGGCTAATCCGGGGGTACCGCACGATCTCCGGCGAGGCGGCTAGCCTCCTTGTCGGATTGCCGCCATGGGATCTGGAGGCGATAGTCCTCGCGCGCCTGCATGAATGGCGCGCGGAGGCACTACGTCGGGGGGAAACTCCGCTGCCGCGGCAAATTGCCGCTCAGCGGACAGACCTCCGGCTTGATATCATGGCGACATGGTGAGAGCGACTGTTGCAACCCCGTGCAGGGCACGCTACCATAGTGGCGATAAGTCCCCTCTTTTAGGAGTGGCTAGAGAGGCGCCACGGCGCCCTCACCTACCGCCTGACGCAGATCCTCACCGGACACGGTTGTTTCGGGAGGTTCTTGCACCGAATCGGGCGGGAGGAAACGCCCGGGTGTTTCCACTGCGAGGATCGTCCGGAGGACACGGTGGAGCACACCGTAGAGGTCTGCCCCGCTTGGGCGGAGCACCGCCGTGTCCTTGTAGCGGCGATTGGCGGCGACGATCTCTCGCGTCCGGCCCTGGTTCAAGCCATGGTCCGGAGCGAGAGGGAATGGGAAGCCGTCACCACCTTCTGTGAAGCAGTCATGCTAGTGAAGGAGGTGGCAGGACGTGAGAGGGAAAGAACCTCACGTCCCAGCCGCCGCGGGAGACGCCCTGGGCGTCGGGGGTCACGTGGTGGCTCCCGGCCACCGTAGGCGCGGGCCTGTGGACGGCGAGTTATGGGCTAGCTCGCCGTCCGGCCGTCTTATGACGACAGGCCGTGTCGACGGCGCGTTTGTGTTCCACGCGCGCCTCAAAGAGATGTCAGCAACCGAGTAGAGGTCCGCATGGGCCGATGCCTGCCAGAGCTGCGGGACTGTTCGAAAGAGACACCGTGGCCCTGGAACACAAAGGGCAAAGAAGGAACATGGATGGGTTTTAGTCAGTACAAGTCTGACACTCCCTTCCGCTCCGCCCAGAGTGGGGGGGGTCATTTGATGATTTCCCATCCAAAAAAAAAAAAAAGGCGGTAGGTGAGGGCGCCGTGGCGCCTCTCTAACCACTCCTCAAAGAGGGGACTTATCGCCACAATGGTAGCGTGCCCTGCACGGGGTTGCATTAGTCGCTCTCTCCATGTCGCCATGAGATCACGCCGGAGGTCTGCCCGCTGAGCGGCAATTTGCCGCGGCAGCGGAGTCTCCCCCCGACGTAGTGCCTCCGCGCGCCATTCATGCAGGCGCGCGAGGACTATCGCCTCCAGATCCCATGGCGGCATATTATTATTATTACCTTCACTGCAATTGATACAAAACCATTTTATACACGATATACATTTTGTAACATCTACCGACGGGAATTTAGTATTTTTTTTACATGCGTAACACTCCAAACTTCGAGATATTACTGTCTTAATAGAAGGGTTTTTATTTTGAGGACTGTTTTCTTTAGTATCAGAACGATTTTTTTTTGCAACAATTTTGTAGACACAGTAGAAGAAGCCGGTCTCTTAAAATTACTATGACATGCTCTCGTCGAATTATTTTGACTGTCATGCATATTTATTTTATTAATAATTTGTGTTTCACTTAAAGGTATTATTGTTATAGGAACATGTATCTTTTCAAATGTTTGTTCTTTGCCATCTGTAGGTTGTGAACTAGACTCTTCGTCTGTCCTATCGTCCCTGTCTTCATCGAGAACGATAGATTCATTCCAACTGTAATTTTCAGTTATGTCTGGACTGGAGTTATTTAAATACAGAATTGGTAGGTTTTGTGGCATTGCCTCAGCTATTAAATAATTATCGAAATCTAAATTTTCATCATCTAAATTTTGTACCGGATCAAGGTTAATTAATAAAGGATCAGTCAGTGTGCTAGCGATCTTGCTGGTTGGTGGTAAAATCGTGTTGGAAGGTCCTATGTTTACTGGGCTATTTTGAATTAAGTGTTTTTTCAATTCATAACAATTGCAGGTCTCAGACTCTTTTTCGATTTGGCAAAAGCAGCTTAACAGTCTGTTTAATAAGTAAGTGGAATTTGCAAAACATAGCACTTGATGTATTTGCATTGTTCCCGGTACTGGTTTGAGACCAATGGGAACGTGTTCTTGAACCATTTGTATATCTGACTCTTCAATGAAAAAGAACTGTATTAATTTTGATATTGACTTAAGCATTTCGAAGGCTTCTTTGCCGTTTGTGATATCCCGGCTATAAGCAACTTGTTTATCTAGAGTTCTTTTGACAGACCCGCCTATTCCGTCCGCTATGCCCTTTCCGTGCCCGCTTTCCGAAAAGTTCCAAGTACACATATCAAGGCCTAATTTTGTAGTATAAAAATTCAAAAGAAAAAAGTTTGTTTTTTGTCTGTATTGCGAACTGGGTCAGTCGGAAAAAAAATGAATGCGTTTAATATCAGGACATTTTGATTTTAATAATTGAATAACGGGTAAGAGGTGACCCCAAATAGCGTGTGGTTCATGACACTTATTGTCCGAAACTGAACAGAACGATTGCGATCCAGAAGCCCAGTAAATTATACCACAATGTAACGTGATTTGATTTTTCGACGCTCCAAAATGAGTGGCTTGCACTTCTTGATGTAATTGCATTCATAATTTTCGCTAAAATCGCAAAGAATCAATGCCTCATGTGGACCTAATGTTTGTATTTTCTCTCTATATTTACTTTGTTGATGTTTGAAATTATAAATATGAATTTTATACAAAGGAATATTTTTTTCAAAAATTTGTTTTAATTCTGCTAGTTTTCCATGTTTCTGATTTTTTATAGTCTTTTTCGTTATATATTTTTTTATAACTCCTTTTTCCATCTTCTCATAGCAATGATCAACATGTTCCCATTGTTCCCAATGAACGGTTTTAAGTAGAGCTTCTCCTACTAAATCTGAATATCCTAATTGAAAATATTCACAAATTGTACATGTACCATCTACCATACATACAAATGTAGGAACTTTGATCGCAAGACAATTCAGAAATTACGTCAGAAAGGGATTTAATATTTTCAGGAAACGCACCGTTTCTTAGTAAACTCAAAAACATCATTTCCATATTACTATGTTTTACGCATAAACAAGTATTTCGGTTGTGTATGTTAGGTGATAGTACATATGCTGGTTTATATCTAAAAAAAGTTGCAAAACTATATCGTCCACCCTCATTTTTATAAATTTTGAACAAATTGAAAAGTTTATCAGTTAGATATCGAATTTGATGCTTCTCTTTATTAACTGTTTTACATTCTTTCTTTCCACTTGTGCTACGACTTATATCATCACGTATATAAAATAATTTCAACTCTTCTGAAATCTTACCTCTTCACAATTTTTGAGCCGGTTGTAGGACTCTTATACGCCCACGTAATCCTAAGAATTTTGTAACGTATGACTTACATTTGTTCTTCTTCACTACAACCGTATTAGCAACACTCTTCAGTACACGTTTATCTGCTTGGCTTTTTGTTTTATTATATGCTGAGCGTAGAGCACTTTCCATAACTTCTTCTCTTGCTTTCATTTTTATTATTTTATCATTCAAATTGTCGATCGCTTTTCTATTTGCAACCTTTAAACGATATATTTGTTTTCTTGTTTTTTGAATAGTTTTACACAACTCTTTATTATTATTGATAGCAGTTTCGTACATACGCCGCAACCTCCTTATAGTTATTAAATGCTTTTTGTTCATACATACATTAGTAGGTGTTTCATTATTCTTAGTTTTGTTCTTTTCACGTTCAGTCTTTTTCGCTTTCTGTCTTTTTTTCTGTTCTCTCCATTTTTGCCTCGGTTTACCTTCTCATTTTCTGATAACTCTGTTATTTTTTTATTCTTTAATTTAATTCTATTTAAATCTTTCTTTTTATACTCTTCATACCTTTCGGGGTCTTTTTTTAATTTTTCTCGGTACCTTCTCATTTTTTCGGCTGGCGTAAGTGGCATCTTTAAAATAAAATATATATATATATATATTTGAATATTGTATGATTCAATATACAAATACGACGTGAATTACTGAATAATGAGCCTACATCCTAGCAAAATGACAGGTACGTTATTGGAATATTAACAGTACGTTTTTTAAGAATTATTCACAATAATCGCATTCATCTTCACAATAATGATCATATATTGCATAAAATGTACATTTCTGGCACCAAAAAAAGTCAACACTTATTAAATTCTTCACTTTAATGTTATCGTGTATAATAAAGTGGTATGGTTTATGGATCAAAGTGGTAGGAAATCCACAACCGAAAAATTTTTCTGCAATTCGAAAATGAGTGATTAACCACGGCCACACTGAATTTTGCAATAATATAAAATCATTTTTAGTTAGGAATTTATCAATGTTCGCAAGAACAACCATTTTTGTTACGTACCTGAAAAAGAAATATTGGGTAGGTACTCATGTCAATATTATTAAAATGCATACATTTTCTTCGAACTTGTGTCATTTGAGCATATGAACATTTATAATTAATAATTTCTGAACATTAGAATTCTTATTCACAGTCACAAAGTGACATGAATATAATGTACCATCTTCCTAAGAATTCCATTCCGAAACTTTTTAGTTTAGTATTTTACGTTACCTGCGTTTTGGTAACGGAAGGGAAGTATCGGAATTATTTTTAACTAACACATCAGACCAACAAGCTTGGTATTAAATTGGGTTCACTGAAAGTTTATAAAGATTTTAAAATAATTTGCAAGAAATAAAATTGTAGTACTTACTTCGAAATTGGTTGCGGTTGTGGAATATTAAAAACGGACCGTTACTAAAGTGCGTGTTTCATCGTCTGCTGGTCGCGGTCAAAATGGACGAATCATTGTGGTACAGCCAATGACAGCCTTAAAAATGTTGTTATTAACAAAAAATATGCATAAGTGGTAGTTTTAAATGCGATCTTACGTAAAAAATGGGGTTTCGGAAGGGAATTTTCCACCTTAGCTAAGAAATCGTAAACAACTATACTTTCCGAAAAATCAATCACATTAGTATTAATAAGTCAACAAAATATATAAAAGTTATGTTATTTTACTGTAATTGGTAGTGGGACAGCGCTAAAATAGGTACCTTCTACTAGTATTTTTGAAAATTACGGTAATAGTACTGTATTTTTATGTAGCAACAACATATAATATTGTTAAAAACTAACCATAGATCCATATTTTTAGTGTTGTTTTTCTTAAATGTGGAAATTATTCGTTAAATATTTATCAAAAGTTGTGGGACAGTCCCGAAACCCGAATGTACACTTTTTGAAAATGACCCAGATACTGGTATCTCACTCTTACGCAGTCTCTTATCTCTTTCTTACATAGGGTTCTAACTTTCCTCGAACTTGAAATGAAAGAGAAAATTTAAAATAATAATTTATTTAATAAATACCTAATTATAAATCTTGTTCAAATTGTCCGCCACTATTGCGTATGCACGTGCGACATATTCATCTTATCTCGAATGTAGTGGTGCGTAAACCAATTTCTGCTTTCATGGTCATGAAGGCCTCCTCAATGGGTTGGACTACATCATCCCTAGTTTCAACTTCCGTGGCGTAGACAAGTTCCTTACCTGACAATCTCAACGGGGATAATTACGAACAGTACGTATAAAAATTAAAATGTAATTTAAGGATTATACTAATACCTTTGTTTTTAATTTAAGCTGAATGCTAAGTTTGGGAAATTTTCAAAATAAAAGTTAAAAAACAGAATAAAAAAACCGGTGTGGCCAAGAGTGAGTTTTTGGGCCTGAAGAGATAGCAAATGACCTCTCTATTCGGACAATTCAATTTGGCAAACGATGCACCAAACACCCTGTATATTAACAAATAGAAAATATTAAAATTATAATTTTTCCCAGTCCAGGGGGGGGGGGGGTCATGACCCCCATAATCCCCTTCCCCTGGATCCGCCCTTGACTGTGATATTGAACGCGCAGGCAGACGGATATAATGCAGAGGTGTCGTTGGCGATGTTTTTATTCGCTTTGTTAAGTGATGTGAAAGAAGAGAAGGTAACAAGACCATTTGACAGCAGTGCCTAGATTATAATACGCACGACGACCAATCAAGCTATACAATACCAGTATAAGCGGATCTCTCATTTAATGGGAAATCGCGAGGCCATGTTATACTGGAAATGCATAGCTTGATGTGTCGCCGTGGGTTGTACACTGTTTTATAGACAAAAGTTTTATAGAATTTCGTTTGATATAAATTTTTTCTCATAATTATTATCATTTCATAGAATAATCAATACGCAAAATACTTCCTTCGAAAAAGATTAAATCGTACATTATTGTTACAAATAAAATTTAATGTTTCTATATTCATGTCATAGAATAACAAATCAAATATTCTTTATACTCATATTGTTTAGTTAATATAAAACTTATTACCAAAAAAAAACATTTTATCGAGTGACAGTTTCTAAATGTTTCAATTCATACTTTTGACAAAATGCAATCCCTCCTATAAAATAACAACACCAAAAACAATACGGGTAATCTTGTTATTCGCATTAATAGTAACTTAATATACACGTACGTACTGTGTTTATTTTGCAGTTCATAATTGTTGAAGTGCCCTAATTTTATTACTGCGACCAATTTCGACGTCGCTCGTCGGCCGCTGCCGCGGCACCGCTCGCTACGCTCGCTCGGCTCGCGCGTAGTTGGTCACAGTTCTAACCTAACCTATTTGGTCGGAGTAAACTGAACGTTTCAACGTCAACGTAAATATCAAAATGTTGTAATAAGGCGTAATCGCCGGCGTAATAATCGCTGTCGTATTAGCCCGGCATAATAATAGCAGAGTTTATAGTACCCGTAAAAATAGGGGTACGATAGATGCATTCGACTGTGTGTATATTTATTTATAAAATTATGGATAGCATAACGTCTACTTTTACATTTTCTTTGAAATAAAATACCATGGAAAAATACACCGAACAAACAATATTCGTTAAAAAATAATTCTACAGTTTGATAAGTTTGTTAAATAAAAAAAAATATTACAAAATTCATTGAATTGTATTTCTGTGAAATATGTTTCAGTCAAGTAAATTGTCGTTAAAACAATAATATTGGAACTAAAAATACAAGAACTAAATATTATATGAAACATTTTCGGCGAAACGAAGTTCTATGAGATTTCTGTCTGCAAAAGAAGGGGACACCGTCGCCGTGTGTACGAGCTATACAAATTGAGGATCTGTTGTCAGAAATATGATTACGGAATAGTAGTTATTTTTTGTGTATTTAAATGGAATCCTTACAATTTACTGCTAATTACAGCAATTACAACATTCGTTTACAAGGTTTTATTTAATTTGCAATGTTTGAATCATTCAATGGAAAGTTACTAGATCGTGTAATAACTTTAATTACAAAAAATCTTTGAATATTGTTTCTTAAGGTTAGGTTACCAAGATTCGTTCTGTCTGTCTGTCTGTCCATTCGTATGGCACTGTCATTTTAATCCGAGATTTTGGGCTCCACACAATTGAAATCTGGAAAGTCTTCTGTGAACGGGTACGTAAAAGTGATGTTAAATTATATAAAAAAAATAGGGGTTTCCTGAAAATAAACTAAGTATGTAACAGTGTGGAGTGTCTATCGACAGCTATTAAAAAATAAAATCGAAATTTCTTATAAATTTTTTTTTTTCTTAAGTAAAGGGTTGATGTATTGACTGATGAAACCGTAAAATTTGTGTCCACCCTCTCTAATTTTTAAACAAAGAGGAGAAAAATTCTGAAAAAGTAAAAAACTATCAACGACAATTTTCAGTTTTTGAAATATGGAACTTTTTCGTGAAACTGCAGCAGTAACTTTGTTTTTTATTAACACGCTATGGAAAACAAATTTAGGTTTGCTGTGTAGTGCAAATTGACATATGAAAGAGCGTTAAAAATATTGTTATTATATTTTGTGGTAACATTTGTGCGCGAGTCTAACTCGCACTTGGCCGGTTTTTTTTCAACACTGACCTGACTTTTTCTTCAAACTTTGACAATCTCTAGTTGTTTAAAAAATTGTCGATATTGTTTGTTATATCAACGGATTATCCGGATATTAATATTGTCTAAATAAATGTCTGCAAATCAATTTTATTTTTTTATAGTTTACTGCAGAAAAAAATATGGGTACTATATGGAACTGTACGGTGTTGACCAATCGAGACACAGTATTGCAGCCCGTGGTCCGGTACGAAAATGAGACGTATTCAGCGGCCTACTGCTATATGCAAATACACGTCAGACAAACAAGTATGTAGTGTTGATTTATTTTAGATTAGCTTGCAAAAAATAATCTTTCAACAAAAATCAATACTTATTATGATTTATTTTGTAACTTCCGGTTGAGGTATTACAATATTTAAAATATCAGTATCCGGTAAAACCGCCATATCTATTTTGATTTTGCCTTGACTAAGTCTTGTTCTCGCTGTGCTTCCTAGTAAGTTAAATATAATAAGAAACTTTAATAAGTGTTTGTTCGTTTTAATTATCACCTATAACCTAAATTCCTATATGTAGTAAGCTAAAATAACTTATCCTTCCTAATATAATTATGGGATTTTTTCTTACAATAAATTATTATTGAATATTCTAGGATGCGAGTCGCGGGCGACAGCCAATGGAATACTGCACTTATACTACACTACACTTATACTTTGGACTATCGGTCTTAATTAAAATAAATAACCCCACAGATCCGCCACAGATGATCCTCGTGAACAACATGGTTCTAGAAGTAGTTCGCACAGACCTGTCGAAGGATGTCGACTTCACTGCCGAGTACCAATACGTAGACGGTGATGCAGTCAACGTCATTTGCGTCAACTTTGTGCAATCAGGGAGCCTCACGATGGAATATCCGATGGCAGACACGCTGAGCGGTATGTTTTTACATTATTTTCCATTCATTTTCTTTCTGAAATAAATCCCGACTAGGTACGAGAAAAACGGCGACTAATAATTGTAGCAAGTCATTGATGTCATTCTTTTCGGTTTTCGTATAACCGGAGCCAGACTAAATATGTCATGTATTACAGATACGACCGCATACTCAATTGATTTATCAAATTATACCTTATCGAAATATAACTTACGTAAAGGGTGTTTTTTATCAATGGTGAGCGGTACAGCTACATCTTTACTAACTTATCATGCCTCAATTGGAAGGCATTAATGTTGCAGATATGTGGTTTCAACAAGACAATGGCGGCGCGGTGCCACAATAATAATTACAATATTAATTTAAGTACTCAAAAAATCCTATCGCGGTGGCCACGGATAAGGACATGGCCGAAATTATATTCAAACATTAATGGTATAAAATAAATTATTCAGTCAAATTTAAGCCAATTGCTAAGATATTAAAAACATTTTTCTGTGTTTAATTTCAATTTAAAGTTATCCACCTATAAAAAAAACACCATTATGTAAACAAATCTTAGAGTAGCTACACAGGTTTTTTGCACGAGCCGTGTTTGGTATATCGAAAGCGCGTATGAAAAACACCTAGGATGTGCCCTTAGTTCTCCATAAATAACTTTCCGTAAACAACCAGTATGTCTGTCAGTCTATCCGCGTCGCAGCACTCGCAGCTGCTTGCTTAGCAGCAACTGTTACTGCTGTCGACTTCAAGTAGGAGTCGTTACGATAAATACTTGCACTATTGCAAGTAATGCCACGTTGGTCTAGAGATTGCAAGCGCTACTGCTGAGCATGAGGTCCTGCTGGGTTCGATTCGGGCAGAGTGATATTGGGTGTATCCATCTAGAATTTCTCAGTAGCAGCTTGGAGTCTGGATTTGGGCTCGGTTGATGGCAATAGGCTCGCTTCCACACACACATGCGAGTTAAACAAAACGGACGAAATGGGGGACTAGAGGTATAGTACAGGTACACTTCTGCGGGGACTATAGGCGTGAAGTTAGGTGTTTATTGTAACTTAGACAAGTCAAGGAATTTTATTTTCAGCATTGTGGTACTTACTTTACTATTGTGACGTTTTGCTGCTGAGCACCTATACGTACCTACTAAACTTTTAGACACTTAGGTTATGTATCATAGGCATGAAAAAATAATAATATTAACAGTAAACTATAAAATCATATTCTTTCAGATAAGTTTACCAGTAGAAATCTATTATCAAGCCAGGCGATTGGTTTTGCTGCAAAATTACATTCTGGACACAACAACAGTTACATGATATGTAATGATACGGAACCATCTGACTACACCAAAGTTATGGTGAGGTTTGTTATGCGGACAGAAATCAGTAAGTTTTTATGGTTTTCTATTACACTGAGCAGGTACAGTCACAGACAAGCATTTGTGCAAGATCTAATTCAATAAGCTAGAGAAATTCGACAGACGTGATGCTTATCAATAGCTAAAGGAGACAAAACAAAATATCCCTTCGCCATATGTATAACATTTAAAACTAGTGTTAAAAAAAAGGGCGAAAAGTTGAAACTTTGACCTTTAATCATTTCTCCGAAACTAGAAGGAAAACAGAGGATGGATGAACACACGTGCCTCTTCCAGAGACTACCGAAGCGGAGGCGAGACGAGAGGAGAGAAGATGTGTTGTATACGATCGTTATTTATACTTCTCGTGTCCGCTTCGATTTAGTGGAAACGGTTGAGCAGAGAGGAGAAGAGATGTCTCATATTTGTTTAGGCCAGCCTCCGCACTCGGCGGCAGCGCTCAGCGGAGAAAAGAAGTGACGAGAGCGGGCGGCGTGCGGTGAGCGGTGTGCGGCAAGCTGGAAGCGGTGTGTGTCTGCGGCGGTCGCTAAAATGGGCGTGAGTAGCCCATACACACATCTCTACTCCGGTTAAGCCAGTACTCATCTCCGGACAGCTTCGGTGGATACACCCTAGCTTCTAAGCATCTCCTCTCATCTCTGCTTAGCACATCTCCGCAACCATACAATATTTTTAGAAAAATATGTTTTCCAAGTACAGTGAGTGATAGCAGTTAGCTGACCCACCGTTGTATAAATGGTTTTGATTTTTTAGAAAACGTTTCGATAGGATTTTATAATTCTTTTGTATTTTGTTTATTTGAGCAAAGTACATAAAATATAAAAGAATTATAAAATTATAACTCATTCGACTATTACTCGTAAACTTGTAAAGCCTACTTAGCTGTGATAGTTTTCTTTTGAATTTGGTTATATACGTATATTACCACCGTGAATTTTTTCACACACCCAAACACAACCGTTCAGCTGTTGGAGGGAGGGGGGATACTTTTTACTTTTTTTTTTTTTCCGGATGGGAAATCAATTTCACAAATGAATCCCTTAATCGAAAAAATATTTGCTCAAACTCGCAATATTTTTTGAAGACCTATCCAACGACATACCACAATCTGGGGTACGCGAGATAAAAAAATCCCCACTTTACGTGTAGGTACAGGAGATAGCCTAAAAAAAATACTTTTCGAGATTTTATTTTACCACTTTGTCGGCGTAACTAATCTGTATATTCATGCCAAATTACAGCATTGTAGTACTAAAAAACTTTGAGCTAAGCTGCGGACAGACAGACGGACATGGCGAAACTATGAGGGTTCCTTTCCTTGTTGACTACGGAATCCTTAAAAACAGTTTAAGTATCGCTGTTTTGATATGGAAAGAAAAATTCGAGTGCGAGCAGGGTTTGCGCATAAAAATATTAAAATTTAGTTTAACCTTTTGAACGCCATTGTCACATATACGAGACAAGTAAGCGCGTGCCCTGTACGCCAAACGACACAAATATGTGACAAAATGGTAGGTGAAATTGTGACTTGGCGTGGAGGGCACGTGCGTGCGTTTATACTCTGGCATTCAAAAGGTTAAGTATCATGAGACAGTTGCCCGGTATATTTTATGTATTCGGATTTCCCCTTGTTGCACAACTAAAATGAATTACTGTGTAAACTCATCATATCGGATAATCATCAGTAATAGAGGAGCATGGAAGAAGAAGACATGTTGTGCCTACCCAAATAACTTGGAAAGGCAGGAAAATGATGATCGGTTACAGAAAAAATCTAGATTTTGAAGTGATCATTTAAGTAATTTGCGGTCATTGAGCCTACAGATTTTTTATCCAAATATTGTTTCATCTTGATTAGATGTCGCTACCCATAGCGTCTGTACAGTTTCGCTAGCTAATTTAATTTGACCCGGAATATGACACGATTTCGGAACGATTTTAGTCATCTCTCCCTCTTTAATACGCTTAGAAGTCATCAGAAGTAGCTACAGGTACCTGTTTGGTAACGAAGCTATTTGTATAATCACATTAACGTATAAGGAATTACCTACTTACTAATTATTTAATAGTGTTTTTGTTTTTCACAGATAATGTAAGTATCAAAATTAATGGGGAGACTCTCCGGCCAAAGCTCTACAATTTGGAAAACAATAAGTATAGAATAGAATACAAGTACATAAAAGACCGATCCATAAAAGTGGTGTGTGAAGTGAAGCGAAAAGACATGGTGTTGGAGAAAATGAACTCACTGGGGGGTTCCGTCAAGGGACTGAAGGGTTACGAAAATAAAGGTAATACGATTCATTATGAACAGTTGTGTGGTTTAAAAGCTGTATCGACGTGTCAACCATAATATTCTGTCGCTAATAATTAGATATTGAATGAACTGCTAGTGATATGATGGGAATTCGGGAAATAAATCGCTTTCACAGCTTAAAATATCCTTTTTAGATCCCCAGTTCATCGTAGAAGCCAATGTCGTTGAACTGATTTAGAATGCAATTACATAATATAAATGTATTAGTAAGTTACACTGTACTTTATTTTTATTTTACATCTGTACTTACATTAAGTTTGGCATAACTTAATACTTACTTAAATGTTGATATAGTGAACGGGTTTTAAATCATACCTTTTGCAAATCGTATAGTTCTGTGTCATGACATTCTATTGACCTTCTCCTACTCTGTCCTTCGCAAATGCATATGGAAATTTGTTCATCCTTCCTTATATATTCAGTCCTTTCTTCTCTGGAATGCACTTCCTCTTGAAACCAATAAGGCCACTAGTCGTTATCCGTTTCAACGGAAATTGCAGCGCTATTTTCTAAATAAATAGCTGAATCATATCTATAATCTCTTTTCTATTATATGTGTATATTTATATCACTAGCTTATGCTAGCTTCCCAACCGGAATAGAACCTACCCTATTCAGGGTCGTAGGTAGGTGTGAAAAACAGACGTATCTCCAATTTTGATTTAAAAAAAAACTAAGCTTTCTATTTGTAAATAGAAATACAAAGTTAGTTCAGTATTTTTTCATATACTTACATACTATCAGTGTAACCTCTACACAACGAGTACTCAGGATTGCAGCACATTTATGTGACTAAAGCCATAATTTTCCACCACCTGCCCGCTCATCGTTTCACTTTCATCGTTTTTCCTTGTCACTGGACATAAGGTCTCAATGTCACAATTTGACGAGATTATATTCACATAATAACTTTGTCCGGAACATGAGTGAACTGAAAGGACCGGCCAAGGATACCGTGGCGAGGGTAGCCGAGGAGTATCGGACCTTCAGAGAGCTGATTTTCTGCATGCCAAGTCTACTTAGGACACAAATCAGCGAGTGTGCTAGAAAAGTTGATTTATTGGAGACCAGGCAGAGGCGGAAAGCGCTGATCTTCCAGGGCAAAGCAAAGGTTGAAGAGGAGGATAGCAGCGCAGTGATCCTGGATCTGATAAACAAGAAGAAAGAAAGAAAGTTAAAAAATATATTTATTTGTCGCAGAGGGACATGACGTGCATCATACAAAATGACAAAAACATAAACTATAAACTCAACACGACGGAACCAAAAAGAAAAAAGTTAACAGCTTGCACGTCGTGACTGCGACGAGCAGGTTACTACTCAGCTTCAAGAGAAGCTGATCCTTAAATCAGTCATTGCATCCTATATAAAGACTTGGCGTTGTCATTAAGTATAGCCACAGGGCCATTCTAGTAAAGTTCTTAACCTATGACGACAGATCTGCGGCCTGAAGAGCGAAGCGAAAGTAGGTCTGTGTATGGGTGACCTGATGGTACATACCGAGTTTCCTCCGTGCCTCGGAAAGCACGTTAAGCCGTTGGTCTCGGCTCTAATCTTTGACAGTCGTTACAGGTAGTCAGATGCCCGGCAGTCTGACAGCCAGTCTTACTAAGGGGTACCGGTACTAAGTGGGTAGTACCTAGTACTAATCAACCTGACAGGATTTCAAGTTTACACGAATTCTCCGAGAACTGCCCAGTAACCAACGGTTTCATGTGCACCTCCTTGAAGATAAAAGTAGATGGCGAGTCCAATAAAATGGATTACCACAGGGTAGTGTTTTGGCCCCCACTACTATTCAACATTTATTAACGATGAGTAACGACCAACCAGTTAACCCAAACATAACCCGTTTGTTATACGCTGACAACCTTGCGCTAACTTGTCAAGATACCAACTTAAAGAATATTAAAGCCATTCTTCCACAGCTCAGGTCTTAGTGACCTAAGCCACTATTATGCTGAAAACGCTTTGAAACCAAACCTTTCAAAAACGTTATCGTTTTCCACCTCTGAAACAGACAAGCGGGTCGTCAACGAAATATCGCCTGGCAGGTGCTACAATCGCCCACAGTGATCAATTAAAATAGCTCAGTATAACTTTAGACCAGTCGCTGACTAACAAAAATAATTGCTAAACTGTAAAAATTAAGGTAAATAAAGGCATGCCAGAAATAACTAACACCTGCGCACTTGTCGATCTTATGACTGCATCAGTGAGCGGAGTTCGCGTAGCTGAGTTTTGGAAAAAATAATATTTGATGAAAATTTGTCATCGACACGCTAAGCAGAATGGGTGGTGCTGGTGGCGGTCAGATAGGCAGTCACTCCATGTATAGTATTGGTATTCAGCTGCATCCTGTAAGACTGGAAACCGATCCCAATGAATTTGGGAAAACGCTAGACAGATGATGGTATTATTATGTAAATAAGCAAAGACAAAATAGTTAAGTACCATTTTGTCTTCTGTTTGTGAAACTTTTTTTTATTAATTTTATTTTTTATCTGGTTAGACTGGAAGCCGACACCAATATAGTTGAGAAAAGGCTAGGCAGATGATGATGATGATGATGATGTTTGTTTAGTAGCTATAAAAGTTTCATCAGCACCATCTTGAATTTTCTTTTTGACCACATTTTCGTTATCAGCGACCCCGAAAACCATGAACTGACACCCTTAACGGAAAAAAATAAAGAATAAAATGCAGAAGAAGTGTAATTAAAACAATAAAAGTGATTTTATCTTATGTAAATAAGTCAACAAATAAAAAATCTAGTTGGTACCAAACACGATATCGACCATTACTCATTCTATCTCGTTCTCTCCTACATAGGTACTTTCTTTTTCTGCCCCTGTCGTAAATCGATAATCTTCGGCTTTCCAAGCTCCCTACAAAACGGCACTGCCAGCCGCGAAGTCACGTGTGCGGCGCGTCCATACCATTTTAGTTCTGAATTCTGATACCCGAGTACCGGCTTATTTGGCGATACCTGTTGCTTTATTTGTTGACATGAAAAATGTTGTCATTTTTTATATGTTTTCGATCCTATGATGTATTAAATGGCTGTACTGTGACTTGATACCTACAGATGTACATGTAATATACTATTTGACTACACTCTATACACTAGGTCTAGAGTGCCTTGTTCCCGAAGGGAAGCCGGCAGAAATCGGCTTCTTAGGTGCCTTCGGGCCTGGAAGTTATTGAGAAGCTATAGTGATATCAATAAAAAATTGGTGTTTTGTCCCTACCTTCGACATACGTATGAAATCCATTGATAATTGTGAGTTTCGGTGGAATTTCAACCATTGGGCGACGACTAGCACAGAATACATAATGTACAACCACTAGTTAGGCGATTCTTACACGATACCGCTCGACCGTGCGGGCGGGTGGTGAAGTGGATCTCATGTCGCATTGGCTTCACGGGTTCTTGATCGCGTTTCGTAAATGTGTATTATAATCTATGTATTGTGTACCTATTTAATCTATAATAAAAGCTTTCTTTTTAATATTTCACATTCATAGTTTCGAAAAATTAAACTTTTCTGACTAAATCCATAGGATTTTAATCTGAAAATAAAGTTTTTTAATTTTATTTAAACACCTGCAAAGTTATCTGTTCACCCTTGGCTCAAGTAATGTAGAGTAGTCTCGCGTCTCTGTAGTCGCGTCTAGTACCTTTTTGTGCGAAATGTTTTAATAAATAAATCAGACCGTAGAAATACATTTTTTTTCTATTACAGAACCGAGTGAGATGTCGTTTCAACTGAATGGAGAGGATAAGGAATTATCATGTGGAGCTGATTATATTAATGGAGGAAGTGCAGAATTAGTCGCTATTAAATTATCTGAGGTCAAATTTCCTATTGGTAAGTAAAGTGTGGTAGTCTGATCCTTATAATTAGTTTAATGATTTTTATTAAATACAGATTTCGACGCGCAGACTTAGTATGAATTCAGCACAAGATCCTAGTCTAGGAAGTATACGTTTTCGGCGTACAAAAGTGCAATACTACACGCTTAATATATGTGGAATGATATCCGTAAAAAAAAAATCTGCTGTCAGTTTATTTGTCTATTCAATAGACAAATATAACAGCAGATTTTTTTGCTGATGTCCTTTACTCCGTGTATAGATAGATCACTTCTGCCTTTAAGTGCCGTTATTCACAATGTTCGGTCGCGCCTACCGGAATTATAACGCGCCTAGGAATTATAAAATCTTGTCACTACTTTTAAGTACGTTTGTAAAAAGCTACAATTAACAATCAAGTTCCAAGGAGAACGTAATGTTCAAATTTAATTAACTTGCAAACTTGATAGGAATCGATAAAACAAGAAAAAGATGATTTTTTTATTTTGGGATGTGTTCACAAAAATATTGCTCCCGTGCAAAATACGTGCGGGACGCTATAGGCGCGGATAAATCTCTTGCTAAGCAGTATGTCCCTTTTGAGTTGAGAGGAATTGATGGTCGCAACCACAAAAAGGAGGCGGCGGTAAAACAGCGGGGGAACACAACCTCCTTCCCTATTTGCAGCAGACGCACTGGGCGCCGGAGGGTGCACATTGATCTCCTGCTGCCGGTATGCCATAGGGTGTGGCCTGCCGTTGATAGACTTGGGCATTCTGTCGACCTTACAGACTTAACCCGAGACGACGATGTTTTCCGCGAGGGCCTCTCAAAAGAAACTGCGGCGTGCGACGGCCGCAGATGGTGACAGGACCTGTGTAAAAGACATGTTGGCCAATACCTGTCCAAGAAGCTTAGAAAAAGAAGTGGCGGCTCGCTAATTAGATTTATAAAGCTCTCGACAGCCTTTCTAATGACTGCCGTTGGTCCATATTAACATAACCTCACAATTGTCTTCAGATCAATATGCGGTGACGCACATGGAATTGCCACTGAATGGTACAGTGATGGAGCTCTATGATTATAGTGATGACAAGTCACGTAACGCTATTTTCTATGAGTTTGAAGATGGCGAGAGATTGCAGTTCAAATGTGGCCCTCTTCATTTTCCTCAGCCAGGACCAGTTTTATACCTACAATTCAAAGATTCACGTAAGTATTATTATTCATTGCAATACCTGGAGCCTTTTCATAGTCACAAGAAACTGTCAAAATTAATAACCCAAAGAAAAAAATGACTGTCTGTTAATTTGAGTGGTGAAATGAAGAAAACACTAGGTAATAAAAATAATTTATATTTACGTGTTACGGCTAAAGATAGATGTTTAGCCGCACAGAGAAAAATAAACACTGTCAGAATGTCAACTGGTTAGATTTGTTTATACATATGTACTCGCCAATAGATGGCGTGTGAAAATTAACTTAAGAATCGTCGGCTAAACTGCGTCAGCCTTTATGATGAACTCTCAAATGTGCCTAAAAAGCTCATCATCGGTACATTTACGTTTAGGTAGGTACTTTGAATAAAGCATTGAATATCAAACACCTAATGTAAATAAATCTGTAACTGTTCTTTCAGTTTCAGGATGCGAGGCCAATGGCTGCTATGTTACTCAAAATCTGACCGTAACTGATCAACACGACAATTCTGAAATAGTATGTCGCTTAATGGAGGAGGAAATGAACAAAGAGAATAAGAAAGTTAAGAAAGAGATCCGAGTGATTCTCCGTAAGAGAGTTGTGACTACTACCACCACTACCACCACCACCACCACTACTACTCCTACTACTACGACACAGACAACAGATCGTAAGTATTCGTCACATTAATCCCTCCGGACCTTCTAGTCTCGGGTACTGGATACTAGTTACACACACCGAAACTAATATGTCGTATTTAGTTGTTACGAGCCATTGATGTGAATGTCACATTGTCCTTAATTCATTGTACAGTCCTTTCTCAGTTACTTCACCTCTTATTTTGCTCAGATAATATATCTCAGTGATCTTTATTATGAATTTTACCTATGACAGCAATGTTAGATGTTGTTTGGTCGAGACCAATCACAAGCACTACTGCTGAGCATGCGCTCTCGCAGGTTGGGAAACATTTTATTAGGATTTTCCGTAGCAGCCCCGAACCTGGATATGTGCCCGGCTGATGGCATAGGCTTTTACATGGGACTTCAATAATCAACATAAACGGGTGAAATGTGGATGCCTGTGGATGTTTATGGTGAAACTGGATAATAAGACCCTTAACGAAACCGAAAGGTACTTGTTCTCCCCGTTTTTTTTTTTTCTAGGCCATACCTGGGAATCTTCTGGGACTGGTCATCTCTTAGCTGCCCCGTTATTTTAATTACTTCATTTTTTTTCATTGTTGATTTAATCTTTTACTCTGGACGCTCTTAATGTGCACGTCTTTCTACATCGTTCAAAAATATATGTATAATCTCAACATGAATGATGTAACCAAGATTTTGTAACAATATTTTGATTTAAAAGAGTGTCCATGGAGTTTCTTGCCCATTCTTCTCCATAGAGATCTACGCTTTGGAATGTGAAACTACAGAACTTTCTGAAGATATAATGCCTTGTGACTGTGACTGTAGCTTCGCTTCTTTTTGTTTTTTTTTGACATTCAAAAGTGCCTGTGATGGTCTAATTGAAATAAATGCTTTTGACTTTGATTTTGACTTCTGGTTACGAAGATATTGGGCGTCAAATTTCCAACTTTTTCACAAGTTTTTTTTTATACATGTTTTTAATGTAAGATTTTTACTTAAAACGCCTCTACGACCCCCGTACTGTTCAATCCATCCATCAGCACAATGTTTTGAGTGCGTTACATTGAGTCCTACCGAAAACGTGTGAGCGTCAGTATGGCTGGTTGCCTGTATCGGCTCGAGTCAGGCTGGTGATCAAAAATTGCTACCTGTTTGCTACCTTTTACTACCTAATTTGGAAACAAAATAAAGGGACTTCAAAATCCGCTCCGTTTGTGTGAACTATTCAAATTTGTGTTATTATTTTTACTTGAATAATTGCTACCTGATTGCTACCCTCACGTATTTCAATGTCCACCTTGTAATTTTAACAAGTAAAAAGTTGTGACCATTTGATTTTTTTACAGGGAATGGATTAAGGTCATTGAATAGTATTATTTATAACAATGTTTCTTTTTATTGGAATACACCGACTAAAACAATTCTTATTCGGTTTTATTTACTCCAAGGTTTATTTTCTTCTTTTAAACGCGTTTTTTTAAAAGCTTATTTTTATAAAGATTTTTTTTTAAATTATTTCATAATGAAAGTTACAAAACTTAAAAAAAAAATTGGATGTTTCTTTTTTGAACAACAGCCTATAGGTATGTATACATTTATATGTTCAATTAACATAATGGGTCGGTTTATTCCAATAAAAAGAAACATTTTTGTAATCGTTTTAAATCGTTTTATTCAATAACGTTAATCTTTTTACTCGTTAAAGCTACAAGGTAGAAATTGAAAGACGTGTGGGTAGCAATCACGTAGCAATTATTCAAGTAAAAATAATAACACGAATTTGAATAGTTCACACAAACGGAGAGTTGACCAGCCATCCTGATATCAGAATTCCTGGTCATTTTGAAGTCCCTTTATTTTGTTTCCAAGTTAGGTAGCAATTAATTGACTGTAGGTAGTAAAAGGTGGCAAATAAGTAGTATTTTTTGGTCACCAGCCTGACGCGAGCCGATATAGGCAACCAGCCATACTGACGCACACGTAAAACGTGATGTTTCATCCTAAAAAAAAAGTAGTTTCCCACCAATAATTTTAATAGTAAAGTTACTTAGTTTAATGTCCATAATGCTTGGTTGACGGCTTCGTTTAGGGTCTTGTCACATCCTGTATAGTTAAACATCTGCCTAAACCTGCAGAGATTAAAAGCGTGATATTGTTAATAAAGATAACGTATAAAGGACTGTATTTTGTAAGGAGTTTAGACATGACGGTGTCGTTCGATACATGCGACTCGGGTTGATTGCTAATTTGATAGCTATTGCCACACTGGTGTGCTTTCAGCTTGCGTTAAACTCATAACTATCCAAACGTAAGCCTGCGTGCATACCATGTTCTGCCACTCTCTTTTATATTCATTCTTCTCCCTTGTTTCGTCTCTCCTGGAACGCTCATACAATACGCGCAACTAATGAAGGGAATGCAATACGCGCAACTAATAGGGGTGCGAAGAATCTCCGGATGGGATCAGGCTGCCTATACCGACGACTTGACCTGGCAACATACAACACGCGTACACTCCGGACCGACGAGAAGATAACGGAAGTCGAAGAGGAATTGAGCAGGCTGCGATGGAGTATTGTGGGATTATCTGAAGTCCGAAGAGAGGGGGAGGGCACGATAATTCTGAAATCCGGCAACCTGCTCTATTTCCGAGAGGATGACCGGCAGTCCCAGGGTAGGGTTGGGTTTATCGTCCACAAGTCCCTCGTGACTAACGTGGTGAAGATCGAGAGTGTGTCGACCAGGGTGGCGTACATTATACTCAGAATGTCCTCAAGATATTTGCTGAAGGTCATACAGGTCTACGCGCCGACCTCGGCACACCCCGACGATGAAGTGGAGACCATGTATGAGGATATTTCCACAGCCCTGAATAGTTTCAAAACTCACTTCACCGTTGTCATGGGGGACTTCAATGCGAAACTGGGCATACGAGACGGGGATGAGCTGCAGGTGGGGTAATTTGGGGTTGGTCGTCGGAACCACCGGGGTCACCAACTGGCTAGTTTATGGAGAAGGAGGGCCTCTGTATGATGAACTCCTTCTTCAAAAAGCGTGAGCACAGGAAGTGGACCTGGCAGAGTCCCGATGGTGCAACTAAAAATGAGATTGACTTCATCATGTCAACCAAGAAGCAAATGTTCAATGATGTCTCTGTGATCAATTCGGTGAAAACCGGGAGCGATCATCGCATGGTAAGAGCCACATTGAACATCAATATAAAGCTTGAAAGGTCTCGACTGATGAAGTCTACGCTCCGTCCAGCACAGATCCAGATCCAAAACCCCGAGAGCTTTCAGCTTGAACTCCAGAATCGTTTCGAATGCCTAGGAAGCTCAGTGGGTTGACAACGATGGGTTCGTGGAAACTGTCCATACGACTAGGTCTAAGTTCTTCAAGACACGTAGTGTACAATAGACGCTCAAAAGTGCACTACCATGCTAAAGATTACATTGCTATGAACTGTGCGAGCGCGATACAGCAGTGTGTGTGCGTGTGCGTGTATGAGTGATGTCTCAACATTCCACACATAACACACACTAATGAACTGTCGTCACACTACGCGAAATAGCATTATATTTCTGTTGCATTTAGAATACACATCATAGTGATGACCTGTTCTTACCATTGCATTGTTAAAATTCGCGTAGTATTAACATGGGTTGGTAGCTGTTTGGGCTGAGCATGGGTTCACGATCAATGAAGTCTAAGTTCGAATCCATGTTATTACAATGTGTGGCTGTTTTTTGTTTCTTTGAAACCTTAATAATATTTGTATTTTAAGCAGAAAGTCGTTAGGTATTTATGTTTATTTATAATGTAGTCATGCTTATTATTTATTTTTTATAAGAAGTTAAATATTAGATAGTTATTGTATTATTATTTAACCTCATTAATTGATTTTTATTTTATGTTTTCGGTGTTGGAAGGTGGAAATAAAAAAATCATGCTGAATGATAACAAAAATGTTTATTAGTTTTATTTATTTATAAAATTAACAAACTTTTATGAGAATTGTGACGTCACATTCCTATCTAGGCAAAAAAAGTTCTCTTATCACCGTTCATAAGATTTTTTGTTGTATACCCACTTAGTCAATTCATAATAAGAATAACATAACACGGAAAGGATATTCTTATAACACAAAAATAATTGTTGATAGCCGCTTATTATAGGTATCAGTATTCAGCAGAGTTCATTGAATACTCATAGATGAGTTAAACTTTATGAACGTGTTTTTTTATGTAACGTCACAGTGAATGTATTGAGGTTATAGCTTAAGTGTTCATTTTCTTGACGAAAAGAATATTGAAACTAAACCCCAATTTAAGATCATTAAATTTAAAATTTATTTCTTAATTTTTTTTATTTTTATTTACGGTTATGTTAATATTACTAAATATTTAGTTACCCGGTCTACTTATTAAATTAAGTATTATTATTTTTTCGCCATAAATTAAGTCTTCCTTTTGGCAAGACTTGAAAGTCTTCTCGTTAGAAAATACAGTCACCTCCCAGTTAAAATCTAAATAATCTCGAGCAAAACGTAGTCTTTCCTCCTTGTGTTTTTGTGTCAAAAATGGTTTTTAGCTGGCTTCCGATGATGTAAACCTGTCAGCATGGACTGCATGGCGAACAGTCTGTAATGTAGTATCCAATTGCTCTGCAAACATTATAGTTGGAATGAAACCATTTGTTTCATATTTTTTCACCATAAAACGTCGCTGAGTCGGGTTAATAAGCGGCGGCCTTTCACTTCTTAGACGACTCTTCAGACTACCTTCTTCCTCAAACCTCTTTACCCAACGGCTAACAGAATTTCTAAAAAAAAAAAACAAAATATGATTACACACTTGCAACTAGCAATTTATTTAATAATAAGAAAATCACACACCACAACTATCATCATAATAATTATAATTTTTAAAAATAACTTACACATTTTAAGCCAGTTTCAGTTGAAATTTGAGAAATATTAAGCCCATTTTTACGCAAAGTGACAATATTTGCCCTGTCATCAATACTAATATTAGCTTGCATCTTGAATAAAGACAATCAAACAATACGCTAATCATAATAATAACACAAACGCTCGTGACAAAGTGCACCAACTAACAACGTCATAACTAACTACTTTGTTCAATCCAGAAGTTTATTTTGTTTCACATTCACCCTCATCTTTTTTGTTAATAATAAGTTCCAAATAATATTTAGAAAAACATATCTCATCGGGTCTAACGTATCATTTATAATTAAAACACAAAAAGTGTAATGTCACTTGGGTTCGAACGCAGGCTACACCGTGCGAGACATTTTATCTATAGCGTTAACCGCTAAGCCAGATAGACACATAATTGTTAGTTTGAAATTAAATATCACTAACTTAATACTCCGTCGCGACACGACAGGCTTGTCACTAAGGCAAATGATCATTAAATCGCACTCTTTCTGACTAGATAATTATGAAAGAGAGCGATATACGAGATCGTGTATGTGTGCAAAATGTTTGTTATGGAAAAAGGTCGTAAGTGCGACTTGTTTTGATGCGATCGTTTTGTGAAACTGCTACTGCACTTATGGTCTCTACTGTACACAAGAACAAAAAACTCTCTGATCATACTCTCGAGCTCATGAAGGAGCGGCGTGAGATGATTCTGCAGTCTTCAGACAAGGCGTGGAAATACCGGCAGCTCAATAGACGGATCTCTAAATCCTTTAAGAGCGACCTCCGCCGCTTTAATACCGAGCGTATTAAAGACGTTATTGAGCGGAATAGGCCCCAAGGTATTTTTAAGAGATCTGGCTATTGGGCAGAGCCAGCATACGAAATTGAAGACCGACGATAGTAGGATCGTATCCGCCAAACCGGAGCTGCTGAGGGAGATCGATAGTTTTTATGGTTTGTACACTTCAACCAGTAAACCCGTTGCAAATCTAGTTAACGACCCAAGAGATAGACTGACCCGACACTATACCGAAGACATTCCGGATGTCAGTCTGTACGAGATTAGGACGGCTCTGTAACAGCTTAAAAACAACAAGGCACCGGGTGATGACGGAATTACGGCCGAACTCTTGAAGGCGGGTGGAAAACCGGTACTTAAGACCCTTCAGAAGCTGTTTGATTCCGTCATACTCGAGGGGAAAACGCCGCAGGTATGGTGCAGTGGTGTGGTGGTACTCTTCTTCAAAAAGGGCGACAACGCCCGGCTGAAGAACTATAGGCCCATCTCACTTTTAAACCATGTCTACAAGTTGTTTTCAAGAGTCATCATGAATCGTCTCGCGCGCAGGTATGACGATTTTCAGCCTCTCGAACAAGCCGGATTCCGAAAAGGTTTTAGCACCATAGACCACATACATACGCTGCGGCAGGTTATACAGAAGGCCGAAGAGTATATACCTGCCTCTCTGTTTGGTCTGTTGTGGACTACGAGAAAGCCTTCGAATCGATCGAGACTTGGGCTGTACTGCAGTCTCTCCAACGGTACCAAATTGACTATCGGTACATCGAGGTGTTGAAATGTTTGTACAAAAACGCCACCATGTCAGTCCGTCTTAAGGACCAGACCTCGGAACCTATCCTTCTGCAGCGAGATGTGAGACAGGGAGACGTCATATCTCCGAAACTGTTCACCGCTGCACGGGAAGATGTCTTCAAGGTTCTGGACTGGAGAGGGCTAGGCATCAACGTCAATGGCGAGTACATATAGTGGTCATGGCTGAGACCATGGAGGACCTCAGTATAATGCTCAGTGACCTCAGTAGAGCTTCCAAAAGAGTGGGTCTTAAAATGAACATGGACAAAACCAAAGTCATGTTGAATGCCCATGTAACACCCACTCCTATCAAGATCGGAGACTCTACACTCGAAGTTGTAGACCATTATTATTATTATTTCTTTATTTCAATCAACTTTGGATCATAGGTACAATTAAACTAAATTAAAATCAAAATCTAAAATAAAACATAATCAAATTAAAATTAAAAACAATCAAAATAAAATTAAAAACAAAATCAAAATAAAAACAAAATCAAAGTTAAAAATCAAAATTAAAACAATATCTTAACATTAGTCAGCTCGTGATCCATGCAGCAGTCGTTCACGTACTGACAGTCGAAACGTTCAGCAAAAACTTTCAGGATACTGTTGCGGCTGGCCCGCACCCTTCGGACCAGGGATGTGCACCGCTTGCGCATGATTGTGTTAAAACAATCCACAGTCGCCTCGGCAAACATTTTCGCCGCGCTACAAAAGCGAGGCAGCCCCAAGAGCACCCTGAACGCGTTATTGTATTGGACACGTAGAGCGCTGTACTGTTTCTGCGTGTAATCCAGCCTACCGGTATAAAAGGACGTACAAAATGCCCTAAATAGGGTTATTTTGACGTCCCTCGAACACCGAGCAAATCTGCGGGCTATCGTATTCGCACGAACAGACAGCGCCCTACGTTCCCTTTCAATGTCTGCATCGTCTTCCAGGACAGAGGTTAATAAATGTTCAAGATATTTAAAAGTATTTACTCTATTAAGTGGGCATCCCTTGAGCTTAACTGCCGGTAAGTATTCTGGACACTTCCTCTTAGCCCGAAAGACCATGCACTCGCTCTTGTTGGTGTTATACAACAAACCATGCTCTTCAGCATACTTTTCACAGATGCCAATCAGCCTTGACACACCACAGACAGAGGCGCTCAACAGCACCATGTCATCAGCGTAACTGATATTGTTTAGGCACACATCCTCAGTATGGCAACCGACATGCGTGCTGCTGAGCCTCTCTATCAAAGCATTAACATACAGGTTAAAGAGCTTCGGTGAGGTTAGCCCCCCTTGCCTCACGCCGCACTCCAACCTGTGAGGGGTGGAGTAAGCCCCCGACCATCGAACAACATTGACCTGATTATTAAGATCCGTGTCTTCCAATACTGGTAAGTATTGGAAGACACGGAACAGTTCGTCTGACACTGACGCTTGCTGCAGCTTTTGCAACAGCAGATCGTAGCCAAGTCAAATGCCTTCGATAAGTCGAGGAAGCAAGCAAAGACAGGTGTACTTCTATCAGTGTAGTTCTTGACAGTCTGATTTAAACACAATATAGCTGTTTCTGTAGAGTGACCGGCTTTGAAACCAAACTGGTTATCATGTAATTTCAAGTACCTATCCAGCTGAGTGTTAAGCAAACTGTCAAGCACTTTCGAAATAACAGTGTCCAATGAAATAGGCCTATAGTTATTCTTATCGCTGACATCACTGGTTTTATTCTTAATAATTGACACCACCACGGTTTTCATCATCCGCTCAGGCAGATACGAATGTCCTATACACAAGGAGTAGAACATCGCTAAGACTCTGGGCAGATGATGACCAGCGTGCTTAAGGTGTTCAATACTTAAGTCATCGTGGCCTAGAGACTTACCTCTTGTCATAGACATAATGACATGTCTACCTGGGACAAACGATCCAGTTAGGTAGGTCTAACTTCGAGAAAGAGGTCAATCGTCGAATCCGACTCGGCTGGGCAGCGTTCGGGAAGCTGCGTGGTATCTTCTCGTCCAACTTACCGCAGTGTCTCAAGACGAAAGTCTATGCCAGTGATTTCATACGGGACCGAAACGTGGTCGCTCACAATGGGCCTCATCAGAAGGCTTAAAGTCACCCAAAGGGCAATGGAGAGGGCTATGCTCGGAGTTTCCTTGCGTGATAAAATCAGAAATGAGGAAATCCGCAAGAGAACCAAGGTTACCGACGTAGCTCGAAGAATAGCCAAACTTAAGTGGCAGTGGGTAGGGCTCATTGCTCGCAGAACGGATGGCCGATGGAGCCGGAAAGTTTTGTAGTGGCGACCGCGAACTGGAAGACGTTGCGTTGGAAGGCCTCCCACTTGGTGGACCGATGACCTGGTAAAGGTTGCAGGGATCCGCTGGATGCGGGACCGGTCAATGTGGCGACACTTGGGGGAGGCCTAAGTCCAGCAGTGGACGTCTTTCGGCTGAAATGATGATGAGTGATGAGTGCGCGTGCGAGCGTGGTGCGTTTGGACCAATGTCTAAACGCACTTGCGCCGCGCTTCGAGTCGCGGCGTGGCTAAATATTCATCCTGCAACGCATACTGTCTGTGTCTTGTGTGTCATGGTCCCGGCTTGAGATCTACTAAACAGCAGTACGTCACCTGACTTCCGGCGGACTATTCCCTCGCTTACGTGAGGTTGTGTGCACCTTCACCTGGCCGTAAGCAAAAAATGCCGTGGCTACACCTCGGTTAGCGCCTGTTTGACAACGATCCGACCAGTTGAGGTGAAACTGATAACAAATTACATGAAATACGGTTAAACCATGCCGTGCTATGAACGTATCAGGTACGGAAAGAAACATAACACGGACTACTATGTCCACTTATCATAATCGTGCATAACGTGTTTAAGTGACCGTAGCATCCGCATATCATCCGCGTGTTATATCCGTACTTACTCTACCCAAAATACTCGTACATACCTGCTACGTGTAGGGGAGGTACCCTAAATTTTTTTTTTCTTGAATTTTATTTTACCACTTTGTCAGATTATTAATATAATGTATTGCAAATCACAGCTATCTAATACTTATATTATAATTCTCTGAGTTAAAGAGTTACGGACAGATAGACAGACGGACATGGCGAAACTATAAGGATTTCTTGTTGACTATGGAACCCTAAATAATGGCAAGACAAGTAGCAACACGTTTTTACCGGGTTAGAATGGTCATCATATGCGGTTATAACACGTACAATCGTACATATATGTATGCTCACTGTTTCGCCGCCTGAGCGCAATGGTTAGACAACGTAGCGTATCGGCGGCACTGGCAAAATATTCTTGCCGACTACTGTCTACGCTCGTGTGCGGGATCGGTCTGTGGTCGGCCTAATACGTTCCTAGCACGGTCAAAATCAAAATCATTTATTTGCGTAAATAAGGTACAGAAGGTTGGTAAGATGTACAGACTTGTCCTCTTATTCTGCCTTTCATTTCGGCGTGAAAATATAAAATAAGATCACATATTATTTTATTTAAATATTTATTGAAAATAATCATGCAATCATTAAACAGATAATCCCATTAAAATAGTATTATTAAATATATATCAAAAAAATAATAATGAAAACACAATAAGAAATAATAATGATAAATGTCAATAATAATCATGTCAATAATGGGAGAGATTCGCCACACAATAATAATGTTTTTATATATTATTTAATTATTATTTAAAAATGTAATGAATGTGTAAAAAAAATAAAATAAAGGAATCATAACAAATAAAAATTTAAAATGACCGGCAATTTACAAAACTTATAATTTATAATCTAAAAACTCATGTACACTATAAAAGCATTTTTTAATTAAAAACCTCGTCAAATTATTTTTAAATCTAGAAAATGGTAGTGTGTTGATGGAATTTGGTATTTTGTTATACAATTTTATGCACATGATATAGCTGTTGTTACCTGTAAATGCGAGATTCGTCCTCAGTTTAAAGAACTTATTAGCATACATAGAACGTGGGGCATAGTGGCTTGTCGCTTGCTGAAATAGTTTCTTAGAATAGAATAGAATAGAATAGAATAATATTTATTTGCTTAAAAACATGGTATAAAAGATGGTAAAAACAAAAAAGAAAGAGCATACATGTTTTTGCTTACAGGATTCTAATAAATAAATACATGGTAGGGTTAGTATTTTATATTTCCTAAAGAATGGACGACATGATTCTATTTGCTTCAACCCAGAGTATAGCTCTCAGACACATTTTTGCTTTACGAATGCTTGATCAATCTCCACACAACGACCCCACAGGATAATACCATACCTTAGAGTAGAGGTTATATAGCCATGGAAAGCCGTTATTGCGGCATTTCTAGATACTTCGCAGCTAATACGCCTCAAAGGGTATATAAAATTATTTATTTTAGCACAAATGTCATTTATATGATTTTTCCATGAGCAAAATTTATCTAAATTTATTCCGAGAAACTTAACAGAGTCAGTTTCTGCCAGGGCGACCCCTTTATAAGATATATTTAGGGCCAACGGTTTTGATCGATAGGTATGAAATTAAATAAATCGTGTTTTATTCTTTCTTTATCGTGTGGTTAGTTCCTAACCTGGTGTCAGAGTTTTTATGCCGCCCATGGGCCTCTGACTTGGCTTAACACGCCGTCAAGAAATATCTCTCAGGCATGCTGGTTTCCTCACGATGTTTTCCCTCACCGAAGCAAGTGATGATTATACAATACGCACATGAATTCGAAAAATCAGAGGTGCGTGCCTTGGGTTCGAATTCGAGACCTATGACTTGGCAGTCCGACGGTCACACCACTAGGCTGTCACTGCATATCGTGTTTTATTAATACTAACTTTTAAATTATTAGCCTCTAGCCACTCTATAGTTCTTTGAAGAGCAATGTTTATTTCTTGTTCGTACGAACTTTTATCTTGTTCTTTGATTATAATTGTAGTATCGTCGGCAAACGTTTATGATTTATAACTTCTGGGAAGTCATTTATGTAGAGCAAAAACATTGGCGGCCCTAAAACACTGCCCTGTAGCACGCCATATCTATTCAACATAAACGAAGATTGGAATGATTTAGATGTTTTAGTGTGGTCATTATAATTCGTTACCTCCACTGATTGTACTCTGTCGGACAAATAAGATTCCAGCCAGTTATATGCCGTTCCTCTGATTCCATATCTGGAAGCCTTTTCCAATAATCATTCATGAGAGACGTGATCAAACGCTTTACTCATCGGTCATGGTATGATACGGTGCAGTTGGCAGACTCCTTTAGCACTCGACTTGATCCCAACTTCTCTGTTATTTGATCGGCGCGTCATGAAATCAAATGATATACTTATACTTAGGGTTGTCAACCATACTTTATAATAACGTATCCTACTTTATTTTTGGTAATTATACTTTATACTTTTGCATACAAATAAAGTATATGAAAATACTTTATTTCCAACCTTTACTGTAATGCGTAAAAAAAAAACACTCATTATGGGTACCTACTTAATTATGTAACGGTACACCTAAGTTAAAACGGATGATTATGGATGACGCTGTGGTGTTGGCCCACCATAGCACAGCATCATGCTGAGTGGTAACCTGTTTGTCGCAGTCACGACGTGCAAGCTGTTAACTTTTTACTTTTTTTTTTGTTCCGTCCTGTTGAATTTACAGTTTATTGTTTATTTTTTGTAATTTTGTATGATGCACGTCATGTCCCTGCGACAAATAAATATTTTTTCTTTCATTTATAATTACTGAACGAAATGTTAGATGTCAGATGTGATGTGAATGAGACAAGACGTCGACAGTCGACATTCTGACATTTGTCATAGATGTTACTATCGACGAAATTGTACCAAAATTGTCCGTTGTTTCTGTTTATAATTAAAGAATCCATTTTAAAGTAAATATTAGTGCTTAAAATGACGAGTGATTCTGATACTTAAAAATGTATCTGACCACTCTGGCTTACAAAAAAAAAAAAATTCTTTTTTAATTCTCCGTTCCCGCCACTTCAGCTTTCACTGACAGAGTTTTTTCAGTGATAAATCTAAAGTGGCGAGAAGAAAAAAATAGAGCGTCAATAAATTTAATTAAAAACGAATTGTTTATTTATTTAAATTTATATTGTCAAAAAAGCTTTGAAAAATTTAAAAATAGCAAAAATTTTTTAGCATGTGCTAAAAGCACACAAAAATAACTTATTAAAGCAATAAAAAGATAAAATTTTAAAAATACTTTTTTTTCTTGCAAATACTTTATTTTTTTCCTATTAAAACCATTTTATACGTTTTTTTTGGCAAAAAAAAGTTAGCGACCCTACTTATACTACACGTACTGTTTTGTTTCGATGCCTAAACTAATAATGGACTTTGACTTACAAAATAATGTGTAGCTAACCAGTAGCTTTCTTGTGAAAATATAATAACTTTGTTGTTGTAGACCAACCTGTGGTTCAGCAGCCATCTGAAGAAAAAGGTAAAAGGCTTTTTCTTTTCTGTAATTCTTGTCTTTAAAACAGTACCGCCGCTTACTACCATAAAAATTACAAGAGACTGTCCCCCGAAACGCTCGCCCATCACCACGTCCCAGTGTTTAGCTGAGAAAAAGAAGTGGCGGAGCTCCCAGCGATATTATCTATCTGTTATGTTAAAAGAGCTCATGAGCATATTTCTGTGTCTCCTCGACACAGGATGTCGTTATGTCACGAATCATCCGCAAACTAACAACAGTTGTAATTTAGTCTCGAGACCCAAAGTTTTAACATCTTCAATGCCACAAAAACTTGTGCTGTGATAAAAGAAACCTAAGATAACCGCAGACTGCAGAAGTGCAGATGGCAGTGGCGGTGGCGTTGCGGTTCCGATGCGACGTCACAGCCACGACATGTGAAACTCATTTGTCAAACATAACAGTACTACTTGAATGTTGTCTCCAGTAGCGGTCTGCCGGCCCATATTATAGATGGTTCTTTGATTTATTTTCAACATTTTCTAAAGATACAGTTATAGTTCAAAGAACATGGGGGTATGAAAGAAGATGTAGTGACAAAAAAATTAAAAGAGTAGATAAACAGATGGTGTAGTCATGATAAAATTTCGTGAACGGCCGCTGTCAGTTGGGACTGGTCATCTCTTGGCTGCCACGGTTTATTTTAATTACTTTATTTTTTCATTGTCGATTTAATCTTTTACTCTGGACGCTCTTAATGTGCACGTCTTTCTGCATCGTTCTCACATATATGTATAACCTCAAAATGAATGATGTAACCAAGATTTTGTAACAATATTTTGATTTAAAAGAGTGTCCATGGAGTGTCTTGCCCATTCTTCTCCATAGAGATCTACGCTTTGTAATGTGCAACTACAGTACTTTCTCAAGTTATTATGCCTTGTGACTGTGACTGTAGCTTTGCTTTTTTTTTAGTTTTTTTGACATTCAAAAGTGCCTGTGATGGTCTAATTGAAATAAATGCTTTGAGTTTGAGTTTGTAAATAGTCGAAGCGCGTGGATGAGACGTCTTAGGAGAAACACAACACTAGGTGTGTAGTACACACAACCGGCGCGGCGTTCTTGGTTGATCAAATATAATATGAACTTGGACGAAGCAAAAGGGTTATGATAGGATCGTAGCAAGTGGCGTTCTGTAGTAGTTTCCTACTCCCATTGGCAAAAAAGAGTGAGTTTAAGAACGTATGTATGTATACAGTTATTGATCTAGTTTAATACGTTACAGGTACGGCAATCCTGGCAGTGATTGCCGGCGCCGTCGTTTGCATCATCATCATCTGCGTGTCTATAATCATCATCAGGCTGCGCAAGCGAAACCACTCACAGGTACTCACGCTTTGTGTGTCGCGCAGACCCTTAACATAGCCTCTAAGAGCGGCCAAATATGACGTGAACGTATACTCGAAAAAGCTACCTATTTGGTATAGGTACAAGCTAAGATAATATTCCACATAGCATAATTCATTTTTGAATAAGAGCAAAACCTACTTGATAGAATGGCTAGCATTTAACTGTAAATCAAAAAATCTTCCTTTGTTTAAATTAAAAAAAATCCAACCCTAATCAAAAATACTGATTGCACAGCAAAATATTATTATTTTAGCAACAATTTGAGTTCGTGACACATCGCTATTAATTAAAAAACGGAGCTTTTTTATGAAAGGATATGGAATAATAAATATCGCACAATAAACTTTGTAATTCATTTTTGTTAAAACAAAGCTTCTATTTAAAAAAAAAAAATCAGTATAGATGTAAAAAATATTTAATTGATGTGAATAAATTGACGGGTGATAAGTTTTTTGATGTGCATTTAAAAAGAATTGACTAACTTGCACTCTCACTTCATTTCTGAAAAGTGGTTTTTAATTGTCTGTGTATCAAATATTATGTCGTCTAATTGTGCGTCCACCTAACCTCTGAATAAAGGAAGATGATAACGGGGAAGACACACCGTTATCAACTTGCTTCCTTTCTATTATGTTGACCACACGGACGCTTCCGTGGATATTCATCAGTTTCAGTGGACAGACATTGCAGAATAAGGGATTAACATGATGAATTTCCCCTTTCAGGGAGGTCCTCACGATCGCAACTACGAGAATCTAGCGACACCGAGTGAGACTTCAATCCCCGCGTTCCCGCCCCAATGGGAATCCACCTATGCTGTGCCCGTAGACCGCAGAACCGACGACACGACGTACAGCGTGCCCTGCCACGAGCAGCTCTACTCCACGCCTACACCCAAGAAGCTGAGGAACAAGAAGCAGAAACCGGTCGAGCCAACATACGCAGTCTTAGATGTGCCAAACGCACAAGGTCGGAAGAACGTCTTCAAAGAAACGGATGATCCGAACTATTCGGAAGTGTATGCTAACAGACAAGAGCAGTGCTACGCTAAGGTATTGCCGAAGAGCGTGAGGAACAAGATGGTACAAGACAACAACCCTTACTCGAACGTGACGAACGAACCGTCGTATGCCAACACTGGCGAGCCTGAGCCCATGTACTGCGAGCCGGCCAAGGCTGCTGGCGGCCTATACGCCAACTTGAACAATTCTCACTATGTGAACAGTAACGCACAAGAGTATGTGGAGCCCACTTATTGCGAGCCACAGAAACTGAGGAAATAAATGTTTCAGCATTAAAACGTGCACGGTCACGTGCACAGTCAGTGCAAGCTCGTTGGTAGACACATAGCATTGCAATGTAGTCATTAAACAATGCTGCGTGTCTACCAACGAGCTTGCTGAAGTTGTGGCACGAACTGCTAGCAAATTCTTCGTTAGTGCTTTACTTTAAATTTGTATTTAATAATGTCACATTGGAAATGGTGAACGATGAACGATGTAGATGGTGTGTCCATAGTTAAGTCCTAATCTGACCAATGATGTGGTCACTCTATTTTGACTAAAAGGACTTTAACAGATCTTCTCCAAAGACGATGCTCAGTGTTATGTTAGCGCCATTCATTTCACAGTTGCCATCCCCATTGTTACATCAATTAATGCCAGGGCTGCATTCCAAAGTAAATTCAATTGAAGCATGGATCAGAAAAGCGTGGAACAGCAGATTTATCTTTACGTGTTTACGATGTTGTTCACATCATTTGGAGATTGTTGTTCAGTTCGATGGTCTGAATCACACACTTCAATATATAATTAAAAATATACAAATGTATATGAATGTATGTACACATGTGCAGTTGATATATTTAAAGATCATCAGTTTTAATTTAATTATTGACTGTTGTAATGAGTATATGTCTAGTACTTGTGAGTCTCACTTATAGTCATTTGACTAACTAACTAGACAAAAATTGTTTTTTTTTTAAATATATTGTTATCTATCATTTTTTTTTCCGCACGCAAAATACGCGCTTTGACGTGGAGTTGCGGACACCAGCCCGTTATACAATACAATGCAATATCTATCATTTAGTCAAACTAGTATAATTTATTAGTTAATATCGTGTAAGTAGGTAATTATTATATGAATATATCTGGCTAGACCTAGGACTCAATGAAAGGTATTCTGTGCATGATTCTCATTTATAATTAGGTTAAAATAGGATTTTAATATTTGACCACATTTATCTCAGTATTTAATTTAAAAGTAAAAAAAAATATTTTTTTGTAATTTAATTTTGATGTAGGAACTTTTTATTTGTAAATGTGTAAGTAGTTCTATAAATAAATAATTATTAGACATAGAAATAATTATTTGATTTCCTTTATTCATTTCTATACATATAATTTACATTTTTAAATATTTCTATACAAAGTAATATAAAAAAAACATTTAAAAATATAAAAAATAGTAGCCCACTGGTATCGGGAACAGGGTCCGAAATACCGGTGGTCAGGGCTCTTGAGAGAGGAACCTCCTAACAATACGCGCCGTGTCCAGAAGTACTGCTTTCTGAATCAAGCCCTTGATCCAGCTGCCAAGCGAGAGCCTCCTCAGATGTTTGTCGAGGCTATTGGCTATTAAGCCATTGGCCGACACGACTATCGGCACAATGACTGCTGTACTCACGTCCCACATGTCGACAACCTCGCGAGCCAGATCTAGATATTTGAATTGTTTATCTTTCTCTGCTTTCACGAGGTTCTCGTCATGCGGAACCGTTATATCAACAATCATTGCGCGACGCTCCAATCGATCTATCACCACAATGTCAGGTTTATTGGCAACAATAGTCCTGTCAGTGATGATAGATCGATCCCAATACAACGTGATATTACCATTATCGAGAACTGGGTCGGGCGCATACTTATAGTATGGTACTTCTGATTCCACAAGGTTGTACTTCAAAGCAAGTTGCTGGTGGATAATCCTGGCAACGAGGTTGTGTCTATGCAAGTACTCTCCGTTAGCCAGACGAGAACACCCAGAAATAATGTGTCGGATCGATTCTCCCGGACGGTGGCATGCCCGACATATGTCAACCGTGCCATCCTTCACAATGTATTTCCGGTAGTTATTCGTCATCATAACTTCGTCCATTATTGCACAGACAAAACCTTCGGTTTCCCCGAATAGGTCACCGAAACGCAGCCAAGATACGGACGCTAAGAAGTCTACATCGGGTCCATGTAGGGCCCGGTAAAAGCGTCCGTGAAGCTCCTTGCCCTGCCATACCTCCTTGCGATTTGATTTTATTTGATTTTATTCTTACATCACTTGAAATACCTAGACGAAGATTTTATTGGTATTTCAGAACTAGGTATTGCAAGAGCTAATTTAATCATGAAAGTGTTGACAATTTAAATGTTCACCAATCTACAGCGTGTACAAGAAAGGTGTTGTCATGTGTCAGGGTGTGGTATAGACCATCAAACTGAGCCAACTTTCTCCATAGGACCAAACGAAATCGCAAAATAAAAATCAGTTTGATAGTCCGAATCACAGCCCGAAATATTAACCACACCTTTCTGAAACACGCTGTAGATATTATGATGACGACAAAACTAATAATATTCTTAACACAACTTCATTGAACATTTACTATTTATTTGTCTATGTCTGCAAACACATTATCGAGTGGATGTGGACCATTGATCTGCGTTTGTAAATCATTACAACTTTAAGTTCTGTCGACTATGATTCTCAACTAGGTAATAAAACAAAAAAAATATCACTCATAATGTCATAACGTTTATTTGAACTTAATTATTACGTCATTTTTTCTGTTTCGCCTTGAAATGTAACCTTTTCAAAACACTATAATAAACATTAACAATAATTTAAGTAAAAAGTGTTTTACTTAATATCACAAAAAATATTTACATCTAAACAGGTCTCAAAAATATAAACTGTCTGCATGTAAGGGACTGACAGATGCACGAGGGACTCCTAAATATCGGTATAGTCAAAACTTTTGACTATACTGATATTTACGAGTCCCTTTATTATGAGTACCTTTGATTCAAAAGTAAGCTTTGCCCAAACTGAAGCAACTGAAGAACTGGGACCGCAGAGGTTATTTGTGTAGGGGTTTTAATTGGGATTATATTAGGGTTAGGTGGAAAACCTACCTAGAGTAAAGGTTAATCCGTGTTATAGGGTGAATCAGCATGTACCTTTTTTTTTTTTTAGTAGCCTGTACTGTCCCACTGCTGGGTAAAGGCCTTGCATGTTCCTTTTTCTACAAAAAAAAATCTGTAAGAAATTGACGGAGTTAACCCGCACTCGGTGCTGTCTCTTTCATTCTGGTTAATCAGCAATATTTAAATGGTTAACCCATATACAGGGTGGACGGGACACCGACGTGAAATCGGTGAAAAATTTCTGTGTGACCGCTCAGAATAATGTACTAAATACGTGGTAACCGTTTTCGCGTCGATGTCCCTTCCACCCCATATATTATAAGGGTTAACCTGTGTTATGGTCTAACTGTTAGACCTATAACCCATATTTGATTAACCAGTTAGAGCCTTTATTTGGTTAACCTTTTAACGATGCAGCTGTTCAAAGTGTCGCGAATAATTTCTTCCTACTCAACAAAACAATCCACGCACGAGCCGCGTCCTATCAGTGTAACCATAGCTTAAACCATCAACAGTCTGCCTACAGTATATAAAATATACTGAGTGTCTATCAGCCCTATTTTTAAATTATTTTTACAGAAAAAACTAGGTATACAATGACATTATAACAGTTAATACTTTGAGAACAGGTTAAAGATAACAAAATATGTAGGTATTAGTTCGACCAATTTAAAGTAACGCGCACCTTTACTTTAAACCGATTCAAATCTAATTAGCTAGCGAAACTTAGACGTGGTGAGTATCGACACTCACCTAAACAAGGAACAATAAAAAAAAATATCTTCATAATATTTATATGAATTTTTTGGAGTCACCTTTCCTTATATAAGTAGTAGGTGCATTCGCGCTCAATTCTAAGTTAGGCGACCTATACCTGATATAAAAATAAATTAAGAGCAACTGGAATGTTGCTTTACAAAGTATAATACTAGTTCTGATTTTGACCACGCGCCAAGAGATCCTTGTACGCGCAACATGATAGATTTATAGAATGTGTACATCTCTGCTTGGTTATGGGTCGTTTACACCCCATAGATACCAATAATTGATGACACGGTTTTGGAATTATAATATTTTGTTCAGTTAACATTATTGATAAAACCAAACAATACTTATTATTTTTTTCTAAAATGTCTCGGAAATCTCTCACTTATGTCTTTATTTATTTATTACATAAGTCAATAACATAAACAATTACACGATTTTTAGTAAAAAAGCATTACATCATCTAAGTACCTATCCCACTGCCAAAAACCGTGTCAAAATAACATTTAACCATATTATCTTAAATAAATTATCAAAGTATAATTTTTATACAGCTTTTTGTACTAAAAGAAATAAATACTTATTTAATGAAAACTTTTCGACATACTCGTGAAAATGAAACAAACAAAGAAATGTTCAGCAGATATTAATATAAAAAAAACCATAATAAGACTTTATAAAATAAACTTACCCTACAATTTGTTCTAAAACAATACTGTAATATTATATCACACTACATATTTGTAAAAAAGCCGTTCAAGGCCATATTTGTCACAAACAAAGTCGTTTTGGCCAGAAACAAAAACATATTGGCTGAAAAGTAAATTATTCAAAGCCGTTTTGACAGATATTAACATGTAATTTATTTGCAAACCAAAACTCCACCTCAATAAACACGAAATAAAAGCGCACCTGTGGATAAAAAAGCTCCGCTCAGCGCAGAGAGTTGAAATTCTAATGGGGCATTATTATTTAAATAAGTTATAAGTTATAAGTTCATTAAAGTGCAGTTTAGGGTTAGTGGAATTAACAGAGGTTAAGTGTACTGGGCGCTCACAATGGGCCTCATCAGAAGGCTTCTTTAAGCCTTCTGATGAGGCCCATTGTGAGCGCCATTGCCCTTTGGGTGACTTTTCACCCAAAGGGCAATGGAGAGAGTTATGCTCAGAGTTTCCTTGCGTGATCAAATCAGAAATAAGAAAATCCGCAAGAGAACCAAGGTTACCGACGTAGCCTGAAGAAAAGCCAAACTTAAGTGGCAGTGTTCAGGGCACATTGCTCGCAGAACGGATGGCCGATGGGGCCGGAAAGTTCTGGAGTGGCGACCGCGAACTGGAAGACGTTGCGTTGGAAGGTCTCCCACTAGGTGGACCGATGACCTGGTGATTCATAATGTTAGGTTTTCTGAACAGTGTGCTTACTCTAGGGGCTTCCCGTATTGTTGGCCCCTAGCCACGCTACTGTTTGAGTGATCTAATATACTTATCTTTAGTTCCTATTACCTTATCGAAAGCGTGACATCTAGGTACTACGGTGGACGGATCACACTTAAAACGTTGCCTGTAACTTAATTATTGGCATTACTTTCAGTCAAGGAAACCCTTCGGAAATACTAACATACAACCGCTAGTTGATGTTGCTCTATTGACGAAATATTTAAGTACATGGACTAAAAACTAACAAAATAATTCCAAAGTTGGTCAAAATAGGCGTAAGTCCAGCATCATTTAAATATCTATAGCTCAAATTAGTACTCCACTCATAAGCACCAAAGTCGCTGGAGACCAGACTTGGCCAGGGATAAAGCTAATTGAAATGAATACTTAGCCAAAGGTTGGACTACAACTGTCAGGCTATTTCTATTTTCCCGCGACTTGGATACTTGATGCCGTAGTATCAAGTGAAGCATTAATGAAAGTTTTTATTTGAGTTAAATGTCAATGATACTGGTTTTACGCCGAGATTTTTTCCCATCGTCAAGAATAACACTCAATTTTTATCAGTCAGATTATTCAACTAGGTCCCTTGTTGTTACTAAATCTGTAGTACCAGGGTTCCAATAAGTTTTCTTCTTCTTAATTATGGGACTTTAATTTTATCATATCCTTCATCCTTCAAACATAGCACTATCACATAAAAATAGTCTTAAAAAGGATCACTTTCTTTAATTTTTCCTAGGAAGTCGCATTGTTGTTGGCAAAAATAAGCATACCACATCCATTTTTTATCCAAATGAAACCTGGCTAGAAAAAAAAAACAAACCAAGTGGGCTGCTTCTTCAGGATGCGAAGCTTTAAAATTAACAACGAACGTTAATCTACAGAAATCCATAAACAACTCGGATAACTCTCACAACAAACATTTTAAGTCTAAAATACTTATGCGATTCGCATCTCTCTCTGGAGCACACATCTTCTAATGCCATTCAAACACACAATGGCACAGCATCAAATAGCCCGAGGCCACTACAAGATGTCCTATCATGATGGGGAAGCCGATTTTAAAGAACTGCACGAAGGTGAACTTGTAGCCATGTTGCTCTGCCACTCCTGCGCACACCACGTTCGCGCTCGCGCCAATTAGTGTGCCGTTACCTGAGATAAAGAAGATAATTAGAAAATGTGGACGTACGTTAGGTATGGAGATCTGATTCTGTGTGATTTTAGATCATTACAACTCCTGCTTCTCTTATTTGGGAGGTTGCACCCTTCAGTCACATGCAAGTAGACATAAAGGCAAGAAAATCAAGGGTCACATTTTATCAGCTAGCGAAACTTAAAAAAAACCCTAAAAACTTAGAAAACACGCCCGCGTACAGTTTATAGGGTTAGTTAGATCTTACTTTTTCTTGTAGTAAATAAAATTAGTTTAAATAAAATTAGAGCTAGCAAAGTGTAGTGTGCACCAGCAGTTAGCACTGACCTCCGAGACAGGCGCCGAAGGAGAGCGCCCAGATGAGCGGCGCCATGGGCAGGCCCAGCGTCGGGTTGTTGCCCAGTGACGTCACCACGCGCACCATCATCGTCGTCAGCGGGATGTTGTCCACGAACGCTGACGTTATCCCCGATACCTGATGATACGGACATTTTTTCCGTTGAATATAGAATATATATTTAACCAACCAACATGACGACCTAAATAATCTTTCGGGTGTGGCAAATGTTATTGAATATTTTGAGGATCCCCAAGCGTGTTAGAACGCTACAAGCGTTGTCTCAACTGTGCTGAATCCGGCTTCATAATGCTAATGAACATTATTAATCCATGAAACAACTTAAAACAAAAAATAATCGTATCCAACGGCAAATACAACCTCGAATCCATGTCCAATACATACCCATAACATGAGTAGAAGAGCCACAGCTAATCGCGCACTCTCATCGACCTTCAGAATGACGCCTTCCGTAAGTCCTCCGATGAACTCAATCAGTCCCAATTTGGATAGAGCCTTGAATGAGAAAAGCAAATTTTATTCAATGAAATATTGTCATCCAGTTCAACCGTATGTTTTTCCAACTTCAGCAGAGCAGTACATAACTATCCTAAAAAGCATACTCCGGCAAGGAGTTCCAATCCAGAAAGATTGATGGATGGAAGTGGGAATCTATCTAGAATATAAAGTCTAGACAGTACCAGTTACTAGCAAAATTGCCATCAGCATCACAAAAAGGCAACTTTATGTACGCACTGACAAAACTACGGACTGTTCTGAAAGAACTTATTTTTAACCTTAGATTCCAGTGAAAAAACGGGGATTTCCATATTAAAAAAAAAGGTCTACCTCCATAAGCACGAAGAGCGCGGCGAAGAAGAGCAGCGTGGACCACTCGATCCTGTGCAGCACCGGCTCCAGGTCCTCGCGATCTGCCAGCGTCAGCAGCAGCAGCGCGCCCAGCAGGGCCGTCCAGCCCAGCGACACGCGGTCTAAGAGCAAAAGGTAAATATCTAGCAACCGAAATATGAGTTACCATCATACCAACATCATTTTTCTACCACCAAGCAACGTTGCAGTGTCTATCCAGTCCAGAGACGTGACAGAGGTATGAGGAGCAGGTGTAAAATTGCTCATCCTCCTTAGATTCTCTGACATGCTCCGACGGTGTGTAGTTTCTATGTGCTGTCGTAGAAGTTGTAGTATTAACGGAGAGTTATAAACAATTGCTTGCCCGTCGACACACAATGCAAAAAGCAAAAGTAAAAGCACCTCTGTACATCTGTCACCTTTCCAAGCTGTGTTGAACCAATTTCAAAGATATTTGGACATACAGTTAAATGGTGACCTGGGACGATATAGGATTATTTACATCCTGGCAGTACGCCCGTGGACAACGCTGCAGGCAAAAGCTACTTAAAGCTTTTATAAATCACTTACTAAACTCAGGAATTGAGTGAAGGAAGAACACGACGACCACGAATGTGATGGCTACAGTACACTTGATGAGCAGTACCTTGTCTCGAATCTTGTACTGTAACAGATAATATTATGGAAGTTAGTGTAATATTATGGTTGTTATCCATCATTTTCGCTCCGTTGTGATCGTCAACGTAGAACACTTGCCATGCCTTGTGGCATTAAGTCCGCCTATGTATCACTATTGTACAGTAGACCTCAAAAGTGCAGTACTATGCTAAAGATTACATTGCTATGAACTGTGCGAGCGCGATACAGCAGTGTGTGTGCGTGTGCGTGTATGAGTGATGTCTCAACATTCTACACATAACACACACTAATGAACTGTCGTCACACTACGCGAAATAGCATTATATTTCTGTTGCATTTAGAATACACATCATAGTGATGACCTGTTCTTACCATTGCATTGTTAAAATTCGCGTAGTATTAACATGGGTTGGTAGCTGTTTGGACTGAGCATGGGTTCACGATCAATGAAGTCCAAGTTCGAATCCATGTTATTACAATGTGTGGCTGTTTTTTGTTTTTTTGGAACCTTAATTATATTTGTGTTTTAAGCAGAAAGTCGTTAGGTGTTTATGTTTATTTATAATATAGTCATGCTTATTATTTATTTTTATAAGAAGTTAAATATTAGACAGTTATTGTATTATTATTTAACCTCATTAATTGATTTTTATTTTATGTTTTCGGTGTTGGAAGGTGGAAATAAAAAAATCATGCTGAATGATAACAAAAATGTTTATTCGTTTTATTTATTTATAAAACTAACAAACTTTTATGAGAATGTGACGTCACATTCCTATCTAGGCAAAAAAAAGTTCTCTTATCACCGTTCATAAGATTTTTTGTTGTATACCCACTTAGTCAATTCATAATAAGAATAACATAACACGGAAAAGATATTCTAATAACACAAATATAATTGTTGATACCCGCTTATTATAGGTATCAGTATTCAGCAGAGTTAATTGAATAGGTACTAATATATGAGTTAGACTTTATGAACGGGTTTTTGTAATGTAACGTCACATTGAATGTATTGAGGTTATAGCTTAAGTGTTCATTTTCTTGACGAAAAGAATATTGAAACTAAACCCCAATTTAAGATCATTAAATTTAAAATTTATTTCTTAATTTTTTTTATTTTTATTTACGGTTATGTTAATATTACTAAATATTTAGTTACCCGGTCTACTTATTAAATTAAGTATTATTATTTTTTCGCCATAAATTAAGTCTTTCTTTTGGCAAGACTTGAAAGTCTTCTCGTTAGAAAATACAGTCACCTCCCAGTTAAATGTAAATAATCTCGAGCAAAACGTAGTCTTTCCTCCCTGTGTTTTTGTGTCAAAAATGGTTTTTAGCTGGCTTCCGATGATGTAAACCTTCAGCATGGACTGCATGACGAACAGTCTGTAATGTAGTATCCAATTGCTCTGCAAACATTATAGTTGGAATGAAACCATTTGTTTCATATTCTTCCACCATAAAACGTCGCTGAGTCGGGTTAATAAGCGGCGGCCTTTCACTTCTTAGACGACTCTTCAGACTACCTTCTTCCTCAAACCTCTTTACCCAACGGCTAACAGAATTTCTAAAAAAAAACAAAATATGATTACACACTTGCAACTAGCAATTTATTTAATAATAAGAAAATCACACACCACAACTATCATCATAATAATTATAATTTTTAAAAATAACTTACACATTTTAAGCCAGTTTCAGTTGAAATTTGAGAAATATTAAGCCCATTTTTACGCAAAGTGACAATATTTGCCCTGTCATCAATACTAATATTAGCTTGCATCTTGAATAAAGACAATCAAACAATACGCTAATCGTAATAATAACACAAACGCTCGTAACAAAGTTCACCAACTAACAACGTCATAACTAACTACTTTGTTCAATCCAGAAGTTTATTTTGTTTCACATTCACCCTCATCTTTTTTGTTAATAATAAGTTCCAACTAATATTTAGAAAAACATATCTCATCGGGTCTACGTATCATTTATAATTAAAACACAAAAAGTGTAATGTCACTTGGGTTCGAACGCAGACTACTGTGCGGGACATTTTATCTATAGCGTTAACCGATAAGCCAGATAGACACATAATTGTTAGTTTGAAATTAAATATCACTAACTTAATACTCCGTCGCGACATGACAGGCTTGTCACTAAGGCAAATGATCATTATATCGCACTCTTTCTGACTAGATAATTATGAAAGAGAGCGATATACGAGATCGTGTATGTGTGCAAAATGTTAGTTATGGAAAAAGGTCGTAAGTGCGACTTGTTTTGATGCGATCGTTTTGTGAAACTGCTACTGCACTTATGGTCTCTACTGTACATGAAGTTTAAATAAATAAATAAATAAATAACACTTCTAGCTACCCTTTCCCGTTTGTGGAATATAGGTGTATATGTCATTACTTAGTGTCAACCAGTGGCGAAGGGTCCCTAGAACTCCATTCCTACTCGCTTTCCTTCGGCACAACCACTCTACGTGTGTGTACATCACCTTACAGACATTTAATACACCACTAAAATTAAAACAACGCCTGCATGTAAGATCATAGCAAAGTATTCCAATAACATCACACGCCTTTATTTGTCGTCAGAGCAAATAATTCTGATAACAGCACAAAATAAGGCAGCACTGGTGTGTAAGAATTTAGTACAAAATTCGTATAAACGCTCACTTGACATCGCGTCCGGCAGCACCATATTACAGGAAAAACAATTATAAAACGAGAGAGAGACACATTTCATTATAATAAGACAAAAATTTCAATTAATGACGTGCATTCCTGAAATTCCACTTCTGTAACATAAGTCTCAGTATATGATTTACCTTATCCTTCATATCAGCGAGCATGGTCTCGAAGCAGTCTTTGGGACAGGCTCTGATCTTCGTCTCCTTGACTAGCGCTTCGAGCTTGACCGTCAGCTTCCGGACCTTCCTCTCCAAGCGGTCCCTGACCACCTGCTCGTCTCTGCTCAAATGCGGGAGGGAATCAGCGGCTCGACGCCATATTGATATCTGATGACGCAGATCTGGAAAGAGAGAAGTTGAGTAAACGTGCTGTATTCTCATGTTTGGCCTGATTTTGTAGCTACAGGTTGGATGTCGGGGCAAAATCGAATGTTTCTTTTTCCGTCAGTTCGACGTGAATATATGTGTAGGCTTTCAGTCTTGATCGAATGATTTGTAGTGTGCAAAAAAATCGGCGATGGTAATTTTCTCTTCGATTAATAATGTACAAATCAATAACTGCGAATTAAATTATTGCGACAAGTTTGAATTTTCTAAACTCTTCGTGTCACATAATTTTTTTTCAGACTAACCGGATGCAGCTGAGTACCAGTATTTTACATGGAGCGACCTGTCTATTTGTAATGTCTTCAATCCAGTTACTGTTACGTTACTGGCTAACACGATTTGAAAACGATGACGATGTTGGTAATAGTTATTCGACTTTCGTATCTTATTACCAGTAACTACGATTACAGATTTAGCAATGGCAACCGAGCTTAAGTAGGTATGTAATGGATTCATTCTCGGACCATTCTCGAACCGCTCTTGGTAAGCTTTGCTTAACCTGGACCATTGACTCGTGGTTATTATTTATCCACGAGACTCCTACTGTTAAGATTATTAATTCACTAAGACACGTGCTTATGTTTTAATGTTAAATTACCCTGTACATCTCTGGGCACGTTGAGCCTCAGTTTGTCGGTATCCCTGTAGATAAACCTGAACTGGAAGTACGTCTGGACACACACCAGTAGGATGCCGAACGTCATGTGCAGTGTGAAGTTCGTGAAGTTTATACCCTGAGGAAGAGATAAAACTGAATATTAGCCTTTGGATCATCTTTATTACCGGACAGCAGTCCACTGTTAGACATAAGCCTCTCCAATTGACCGTTCAACTCGATTCTTGGCAACCCTAATCGGCCACGCTCATGTCCGTGACTGCGTCGACACGTGACAGCAAATGTGAAGTTCATATAAGAGGTTTTTAAACGCTGCCAGTCGCTCACAGGTCGTGGTGATCATTGTCCGTGTGAACATAATACGGAGGTCGTTTGGAACGGAAATACCTCTTAATTGATATTTTCCAAAAACGTATAATAGAGTAGTAGAGCTCTTTATAAAACAACAAGACCGAGGAAGTACTAGCATCGCTATTTCTGCTGCAGCTGTATTTCCGGTATGGGTCCCAGGGTAATTACTGGACATTCGGCTATACCTCCGTGATGACATTGACAACGTACGTGCAGTTCTCCTGGGCATGTTTTATAGGCATTGTTGACCACCTAATAACAAAACTACCCACTCCTAGGATACAGGCCTCTTCTCCGTGGTCTGGTTAACACGATGAAAATTGAATAGTTCGCACTTACAGACTGCACGACTTGCTTGTTTGACGCTATGATGACGTTGGGGGGGTCACCGACGGGAGTCGCAGTGCCCCCTATGTTGCTGAACAGCACCATGGACATCAGCACTGGTATGGGGTCTAGGTCCATCACCTCACATAACCTGCCAATCAGAAATAAACGATAACCTAAGGTCGTTAAAGTTGTCTATGCATCTGTTGACGTGTGGCTATAGTGAAAACTAACGCCGCGATTCAGTTTTTTAATACGATATGATATCCACAAATCATCACAAATGTTTATTAACAGGGCTCTACTGATTATGTCATTCAAGCGTAACCTTTTTGTTCAAAACCAGCTGTTGCTAGCAACTTTAGAACAAACCTGACCTACTTTCTTCTTTATCGTGTGGTTAGTGTCTAACCTGGTGTCAGAGTTTTTATGCTGACCATGGGCCTCTGACCTGGCCTTACATGCCGTCGAGAAATATCTCTCAGGCATACTGGTTTCATCACGAAGTTTTCCTTCACCGAAGTAAGTGATAATTATCAAAATCAATCAAAAATCATTTATTTTGACATGGATAGAAAAATTCTAGTGCGAGCAGGGTTTGAACCTGCGACCTACCGATTCAGTACACCGGACGTCTTAACCAATTAGACCATCGCACCCTGCTCACAGCTCTCGAAATTTTTGTTCCATTAATAACGTCTTACGGTGACGTTAGCGCCACCACTAGAATTTTTCTTTCCATGTCAAAACAGCTGTAGTTCCCTACGCAGGGTTTGCGTATAAAAATATTAAAAATTAGTTTGGTATGGCGACTTCTGTACAACATTGATTTGGCTGCAATGTCAACGTGTTGGTTTAAGTTAGTTCGATACTTTCTTAAATAAATCAGTATGGATATCTAATCATGATAAGAAAAAAACTTGAAAATATAATCCTATTTTCTTACTTCCAGTACGGGGTGAAGACTTAGCACCTAAGTCATTACCTGATAGTGACCGGTGTCATCAGTAGTACGGTCGTCACGTTGTCCAAGAACGTCGACATGATAGCCGTGATAGCGCTCAGTAGTGTTATCAGCGGCCAGATCTTGCCTTTTGTTACCTGCAACAGATAATGTATCTTAATTTAGTCAAGCCTTTTCTAAATATAACTTTATTTAAGATGATGATGCGGAACACAATTCCCTATATGTTAGACGCCTATGTGTTAATCCAGGTTTTAGACTATCTGCGTGCTAAATTTCATCCAAATCTGTTCGGTAGATTTTGCGTGAAGGAGTAACAAAACATCCATACATCTATCCTCACACACTTTCATGCATTTATAAGAAATATAATGTACATTTCTGCTCCCAAACAGCGTTGCTGTGTTCCGATTTAAGAAAGAACCCACAATTACCACCGTAGGCATCACGCAATGAGACATTTCAGATTTCTCGGTGGGATCGCAATATTCCACAGGATGTGAAGCTTTTAGTAAAAGTTGATGTCCATAACCAGCGGCGACCACTCTCACCAGGAACCCATCACCTTTTACCAAGTATGTTTGGGTCGGGCTAACAGGATGCAGCATCTCGATATAAATGGATGGTTACTCATCCATGAACTGACTTCGGCAAGAGTAGTTTATTTGTCAATAAACCCGTGCAGCGGTTATTACAAAGCCACGTCCCCCTTATCTGTTGTTTTTCATCTCATCGTCTGCCATTTCTTCTTTCCAACTATCTTAGGGTCGACTTCTAGTCCAAACAGAAGCAGCTGAATACCAATATAACAGTGACTGGTGTTCAGACATGTACAACCAAATAACAGGGAAATACAATACCCCTTGGTAAGACTGGTTGTCATACTTTCGGGCCACTGACTACCTGTAACGACTGTCAAAAGTGTCAAAGATCTACAAATGACAGCCGGGACTAACGGCTCGACTTGTTTTCTGAGGCACGGAGGGAGCTCGATATGTAATGGATAGTTACCCATCTACGAAGCGACCTCGGCAAGCACTGTTTATCCTTGAAGATCGACCCGTGCAGCTTATTATAAAGCCACGAGCCCCTTTACTTGTCATTCAATAAGAAAAAATCATTTCTCGGTCCAGATCTTTCCCAAAGAGCTCTACTATGTAGGTACTTCACAGAGGGTCTGCCACTTTTCACCCTGATGCATTATGTAATAAGGTTGATAAGTGGTCGACCGTCAGTGAGCGCGGTACTACATAGATCTTGGCAACATTGTATCGCCTGCGTCACTCGACTAAGTATTATCTTATCTTCGCGGTAATTATCATTTCTAATATCACACGTGCTGGTAACTCTAGCTAGACACAAGATAGAAGGTACAAATACAATATTATTTCATCAATACAGACTTTGTTGAAAAAGTACGCAATAGAAAGTAAGTAATTAATTTTAGTACCTATTAAAGGAGAATGCCTACGGCGCTATGGACAAATGTACTCAATTTAAGGTTGTTGTGTCTTCATAAAATCATCTTTTAAATACTCGATGGCATGTCTTTAATACTATCTCAAAAGATTTAACACAAACCACAATGGCATTTCCGAGATATTTACAAAAATGAAATTACTATGTTACTATTTTGCATAATCTCCAAAGTATAACATAAATAATCGAGCTCACTTATAATTAACTAGCATTTGCCCGCGGCTTCGCCCGTGTGGATGAAATTATCGTATGACAACATACTAATGGGATATAAATATGTATTACTAGCAAATGCCCACGGCTCCGCCCGCCTGCAGTTTGGTAATTCAATTCAATTCAACAAAACCCACAAAAACCCCCGACCCCCCGTGTAATGTCCCACGGGACCGTACCACCGGGATAAAAAGTATCCTATCTGTTAATCCAGGTTATAAACTATCTGTGTGCCAAATTTCGTCTAAATCCGGTCAGTAGTTTTTGCGTGAAAGAGTAATAAACATCCATGCATCCATCCATCCTCGTAAACTTTCCTACTTCATAGCGTTTAACTTGCATAAAGTTTAACTCTTAAACGACAAGTTAAACGCAAATGAACTGCAGTTATCATGATTCTCGTTTCCCTAATTGGGTCAATGCCATTCACACCTAATTAAAAACTCATTACAGAATATCGATTGCTTTCTAGTCTTGATTAATCTTAACGTCCATTTTGTTCTGCTTATTTGTCTTCACCAAATACTGGTATTCAGCTGCATCCGGTTAGACTGGAAGCCGACCAGAAAAAAGTCGGGATGAGGCTAAACAGATGATGATGATTTATCATCACCAACAGAATATTAATCAGTCAGTAATCTGTAATATTCCCACTGCGGGGATACAGACCCTCTCTATCAGGGAGTGTATCCATAGCGCGGGCAGAATGCAGGTTGGTGGCAGTCATTACCTATGTGATCAAATTTTCCTCGCGATGACCTTCCTACGCCATTTTTAAAGGAGTGCTTATGAAATAATTTGTACAAAGTAAAGAGCGTCTTGCCTGGAGTTGACTCCGAGACCAACAACATGATAGGAGGCCTACCACTGCACCACCACAGTTCATTTCTTCTTCTTTCGTGTTGATTTATTTTACACGAATTCTGTGGGGACCAGTATTGCGATGCGATGGGATCTGCACAGCTCTCACATTGGCTTCGTTTAAATGTAAGGTGATTGCAGGATGGGCAGGAAAGGAGGTGGAGGTGGGATATATCTAGCAGAGGAACTCCACGCTGGCACTGTGTCTGGGATGGATCGAGGATATCCCATTTGCCTAGATTACTATTACTCACTGAAGAGCATCTTATACCACCAACTTCATCCCAATTACTAAATCACATACCTCAAAAGTAAATACAGCGAGGAAGTCGAACAGCCCAGTCTCCGCCATGATGGCGACGAGCAGCATCATGCTGAACAGTAGTAGCAACGTCTCTACATCGAGCCAGGAGATCAGCTCCGGTAGTGAGGGTCTCTCGCCAACCAGGGACAGTGCTGCCAATGATGTGGTGGATATCAGGACCGCGGCCATCGTACGGTTGATTATCTGGAGGAAAAGGTCATGACAGGATAAAATTTTAAAGCCCGCTAGCTGTTGCCCGCGACCTATTTTCGCGTGAAATTATTATAAAAATACTATTTTCTCCATTTTCGCAACATGTTTCATTGATGCTCCGCTCCTATTGGTCGTCGACACAACTAATAATGATGTTTCCACATACTTTTAGAATTTGTTATGAGTTCATGACACCACCACCAACAGCAGAATCAAAAGATATCCGTTCAGAAATAGAGAAACCAAAGTCAGGTTTACAGAAAGTGCTGGATAGTGTAGCTGTGTTTATACAAAGCTGTAGTATAATTAATATGAGCATGTGTGTCAACAATCTACAGCTGATAAGGCTAGTCGCGTGGCTCAAAGGTAAGAGTACAGTTTACTGAATCAGATCTGACATACATAATATGTTACTTGTGTACTTTTCTTGATAACGTCGCCTTTCAGTCTAGCTAGCTTCCTGATTTCTACTCATTTGTAGCTTGAAATGATGAATTTCCTCTAGATTCATTAGAGTACCTAATATGGTGTAGAATAATCTGTCCATATAAACCGCAAAATACAAAGTTTCTTGTGGATTTTTGCAAAAAATATGTGAAAGTAGCTGACCAGTTCTAGAAAATATAATTTCAAGAGCTTTCTTTCAAGAGTTTTGTTTTCTATTATTAAAATGTAGTAATTATCTTATCTTAATTGCCACAAACTGAATTTAAATCAATATAAAATGTATAACAGCGGCACCATTTGACAAAAAATAAAGTCAGTAATTCGTAATTTCGCGGTCTACTTTAAAGGAATCACTTTAAACAAGACTAGAAATTGATAGCATCGTTTACGAAGGTAAGCTGTGGAACATCATATCACTGTCGAATATCATGACTCTTCACTCACCTCAAAAATAATAAGCGCATACAGTGCACACAGGAGTACACAGGCGTAAATCACCCCGGTCGACAGATCCAGAGGGTTCAGAGTATAACTCAGTGCAAACGGAACCGTGGTCAGGGAAGTTGTGGACATCTTCACGGCATACCCGCTGTGGTTGGACCCTGGACTCGAGGAGTTTCGACTGGTCGCAGTCGGAGCCAGCTTCAAGACTTTAGATCTTGTTTCTCCAAGTGTGAAGTCTATGTCGTCGTCTGGATCTAGGTATAGTACCCAGCCCGATGTCTAGGAACAAAGAAGTTTAATTATTAGAAGATAAATTTATAAATACACACATAAAGGTTTTTCAAGTATTTGATCAGTCTGCTGTTAAACTTATACTGTCACTTACGGGATATCTTCCGTGACTGTTCATTATTTTGAGTTCCCGATATTTCGACGCTGTTGCAAGCGCCATGATCGCGGGTTGACTGGAGTATGCGAGTGGATGGCTCCAATCAACCCGCGATCATGGCATTTGTCGAAATATCGGGAGCTCAAAATAATGAACAATCACGGAAGATATCCCGTAAGTGACAGTATAAGTTTAGTTGTAAACCGTGAAAGCTCAGAACAGAGTCTGCTGTTAAATTTTAAGCAGAAGTCATTTCAGCTCCTGCCAGGGCTGCGGGACTGTTCGAAAGAGATACCGTGGCCCTGGAACACAAAGGGCAAAGAAGGAACATGGATGGCTTTTAGTCAGTACAAGTCTGACACTCCCTTCCGTTCCGCCCAGAGTGGGGGGGTCATTTGATGATTTCCCAACCAAAAAAAAAAAAGCCTAATCGCTGTTCACTAACCATTCAATCCACCTCATTCAACCGTCTTTCACCCAATTTATTTGAAGTCAACACGGCATGACGTCTCCCTCTCTGTCAGCGGTCATCCAAGGGTCGTTAATTACCCTATTTCTAGTCACATCATCCAGCAATCAATTTATCTTGTTTTTATATAGCGTGGAATGGTCACCGACGCTAAAACGGTTACCACGTATTCGGTACTCATTGTATAAAGAAATTTTTCACCGGCAATTTAAAAAAAAAACAGCTTTTCCATAGATTTGGACTGTCGAGGTATTGCAGTTTTGCAGGAAACAGCTGTTTTTTTTCAATAACTGACGAAAAATTTCAATGTCCCGGGTGCCGAATGATATACTGAATACGTGGTAAGTGTTGTAACCGTTTTAGCGTCGGCGTCCTTTCCACTCTGTATTTATAACACAGCTGGTCTGATGTTGGCAGATATTGTTCCTGTTCCGTGAAGACTTTTACAAAGTTATTTTCTTAAGTCAATTGGCATTCTAGTCTAACCGGATGCAGTATTTAACATGGAGCGACTGTTTATCTCACCCTCACAATTCAGCTTGTGGGTAACACGATACTCCTTGGTTAACAGAAGTAACTGATCAGTTGCCTAGTCTTTTCCAACTACGTTGGGATCGGCTTCCAGTCTTACCGGGTTCAGCTGAATACCAGTATTTTACATGGAACGACTGCGTATCTGTCCTATCCTCTACAACCCAGTTAATACTGATACTCCTTTGTTACCCTTTCGTTAATACCCCTTGGTATGACTGGTTGTCAGACTTTCAGACCACTGACTACCTGTAACGACTGTCAAAGATCTATAAATCATAGGTGGGACCAACCGCTTAACGTGCTTTACGATGCACGGAAAAAACTCGGTATGTAATGGGTGGCCATCCACGAAGCAACCTAGGCAAGTGCGTCTTAACCTGAAGAGCGAACCGAGCGGCCGTTGTCATTTAGCCAGGAGCTCCTCCTTCTTCCTTGGCAGAAAAATAACTGTAGGTATAAAATTAACTCTTACCTGACTAATATTTGTCACATCTTCAACTCCGTCTCTCTCCAGCCAGACGTCCATTCTGGCCATCGTCAACTTTTCGCTAGAGTTGTGCTTCTTCTCATTTTGTTCTGACACGAAAGGTCCCGTCATCTTCAGGAGAACTGATAGATGGTCTTGATCTGATTTGAGAGGAAAACCTAAAAAGAAAGAGAGTTTAAAGAAAAATTAGACTTGACAGAAGAGATCGATATACCTACTTGGATATAAAAAAAAATAAACTACTTTTATGGGCAAAAAACTGGTCATGATTGTGAAAACGAAAACCCTAAAGTTACCTTCACGTCTTCCAAAAGTATAAGCAGGATTATAGGATTTGTTTCCAGAAAATTTACTTGATTTTCTTGCCCGTTCTTCTCCATAGAGATCTACGTTAGGGAATGGGCAACTACAGTACTTTCGCAGTTTTTGTGCCTTGTGACTGGGACTGTAGCTATTTTTTACTGTTGTCTTTGTTTCGACAATTCAAAAGTGCCTGTAACTGGCCTACTTGAAATAAATGCTTTGATTTTGATTTTTGATTTTTAAGTCAAAAATTTAAAGCGCTAAAGCCACCTAGGCTGCGTTTCCACCAGAGATGTGGGAGGATGCGTAGCGAGGGATGTGTGTGAAACTAACCAATAACCAATCCTGGATCATCTCTGGTGGAAACGCAGCCTAATGCGTCAAACGATTACTGTTACCGTTTCGTTTACAACGAAATAAGTCTTGCTCACTCATGCTGAAAAACGTATCTATTGTTCGATGCGGGTGGTGTGAGCTCACTCTTCTCAATGTTGCCACATTTGCGCACGACCAAGTTCTATTTAAGTCTGTGCTGAGCGTAGTGTAGAACTTACTCTTAACTTCATTGGGAGCTACAGAGGAGTGCCTGCTGAACTCCTCCTTCTCATTATGCAAGAGGAACACGATGGTGAAGAACATCCACAGAGCAACTAGGAGAGACATCTTCACGATGTGTCTGGCTTGGGCTATCTGAGGACAAAAATATATAATACGTACAAAACAAAGACAATTTTCGTATTTGTCTGTGAAACCATTTACTTCTTTAAAAAGAACACAAAAAAAAAATGTTTTTCACTGAAGTAGAAAATTTATTCCAGAAGGTTTATGGGTAAGTATTAAAAACGAATATTTAACAAAATTATAGAAATTTCGATGTTTTGACATCATCATCATCATCATTTCAGCCGAAAGACGTCCACTGCTGGACATAGGCCTCCCCCAAGTGTCGCCACATTGACCGGTCCCGTGCTACTCGCATCCAGCGGATGTATATAACATAATTACATATCGCACGTCCTCTAAAAAACTGTCTTAACACAAAATAAGTAGATTTTTAAATAATACCCTACTCGACTTCAATTGTCCTTGCTCTATAATTGAAAAAAAAAACCGCCATAAGTAGTATACCAAAATAAGTCGCCAAATGGCACAAGCGAAAACTTTTGGCGCAAAGCATCGTTAAGAACACAAAAAACTTTAAATGCTTTATCTCAAAACTGCTATTTTTGTGTTATGTTAGTTTTTTAGAGGATGTGCGATATATGTTTTGAAATATATGTGATTAATAAATTTGTGGGTGAAGTAGGAGCGCTAGTATGACTATTCATTCTCTTGTCTAGTCTTAAGAGTCTTTTTACACCCATTATGTGGTTCCCAGAGATTTATTACAAGAATATAACTTAAAATTTTACCTTTGTTTGCCTTTTCGGTGCAGGTTCTTCTTCAACACTGTAGAATAAAAAAAAATTAAATTGTATAAAACATATAAGAATATTGAGGAGCTCGTGGCTAAATAATAACAGCCGCTCGGATCGATCTTTAGGTTAAGCCGTGCTTGGTAGATCGTTGGTTGGTAGAGTTAGGTGGTTAGAACTGAAAGCCAGAGTCTGGTTTCAGTCCTGTAGCAGTAGATCTGACGCTGGTGTAGTAGAGGCAGACCAAAGAAAAGTTGAATAGATTGTATGAGAATTGATAAGAAAGTAAAAACAGTGGATGAATTAGTAACGGTTGACAGGGGGTAAGCGAAGAGGAGTTCGTGGCTAAAAAATAACAGCCGCTCGGGTCGATCTTTAGGTTAAGCCGTGCTTGCCTAGGTTGGTCTGTGGATGGGTGACCACCCATTACATACCGAGTTTCCTCCGTGCCTCGGAAAGTACGTTAAGCCGTTGGTCCCGGGTGTCATTTGTAGATCTTTGACAGTCGTTAAGTAGTCAGTGGCCCAAAAAGTTTGACAACCAGTTTTACCAAGGGGTATCGTATAACCCAGTACTAACTGGGTTGTGGAGGTCAGATAGGCAGTCGCTCCATATAAAATACTGGTATTCAGCTGCATCTGGTTAGGGCTAGGCAGATGATGACATATAAGAATATTCATAAGAACTAAAAAGAATACCTGAGTGTGATTGCTAGAATTGGTCTGCTACCGTACTAAGTTTTGGATATTGTCATTTTGCGTAACCAATTTAATATAGCACGAACGTATGACGTCAACGTAACGTAAATTAGACCGATTTTTGCAAAGAAACACAAATATCGTAGTGCGTTTTGCTTACAATTTTTGCGACAATCACAATAAGTATTGCACCCTTAAGAAGAGTCTTAATTCGCGAGTACTAGATTGGTATCAAAGAGAAAGTTATTCAGTTTAATGGTGTGTACCACACCCCATACGACCACACATTTCTGAAACAGACTGTATAACGTCCCCACTGCTCGCACAGGCTTCCTCTGTGTGACAGGGAGTGATACGTAACAAACCACTCGAGCCCTGTGCATCGGGACGGTAGTTGTCATGTCTTCGATTTTTTTGTTCTAGGACATGCTTGTTCCTCACGAGGATATCCAACGCCGTAAGGGGCCAAGCATAAATTACGACGTTACACGAATTACATGATTTTTTGATCACTCACGTCACTCACTCACTCACGTCTTTGTCACAGCTGGTCACATTTGTGAGACTCCGTAGTGTGATGTCACATATTTTGCAATTTTACGTGTTTCTACAAATATAAATATTTTTAAGCGTTTCGTTAGTAGTTCATATTTTGTGTTTTAATACTGAAAGATGTATTACATTTTAAAATGTGACGTCACGCAATTCAGGACACCCTTTGTCACACACTTCGTCGACCCCATCCAAAATGGATGGCCCCTAATTTATAACATAACCAGTGTCGTAGGTATCACTATCAATAATCTGTGCAGTTTACGTCTTGGAATTTTAGTTACTAAGAAATGTCGGTTTCTCACGATACTTTCCTTCATTGTATTCAGAACAATAGACATCAGACAGCTGTACTTACATTTTCTCCTTCTTCTCATCGATAGGGGGGTGCTGCTTGTTGCCATTGAGGAATGCGACAGAGATCTCATTGTTCGGGACTTGCAGATTGTTGTTGAGGTGTGGCGCTGAGTTGACGCTGGGGAGGCGCTTCGCTGATGAGCCAGACTTGCTCTTACGGGGAAAGCCCAAACCACCTGTGGAGAAGAATAGCATATTTTATTTAAAAAAAAATGCGATGTTGTATCATGTTTAAGTTTCCTGTTAGAGTTGGGCTTAGAAAATAAATTACGCTACTAGCGGTATCCATAGTTGTAATGGGCATGGATGGATATCAAAATATGATAAAATAAATAAAAAACCGGCCAAGTGCGAGTCGTACTCACACGCACACAGGGTTCCGTAGCATCAAACAATATAATAAAAATGTTTTGTAGGCTCATTCAAATGTTGTATTGTATTACATTCAACAGCAAAACTAAATTGGTTTTTTTCATAGCATTTTGATGAAAAAGTCCCATTTCTCAAAAACTAAACATCAAATCTTATTCTAAATAATTTTCGTTGAAAGTTTTTTTTACGTTCTACTGTCCCAAATTTTTTCAGAATTTTCCTCCTCTTACTTTAGAAATTAGAAGGGAGACACATATTTTACCACTTTGGAAGTGTCTATCTTTCAAACGATAGATTTGAGAAAAAATGGTTTGAGGAACCTCAATGTCATTTTGAAAGACCTATCTATAAACACCATACCATAGGCATGATGATAAAAAAAATCAGTGTCAGTTCCGTGTATGGGGAAAAATAAAAGATTAAGGGCTTAAACTTTTTTTTTTGTATCAAACCTTTATTTTAACAACCTACCAAGTTTCAACTGTGTAGTCCTAATAGTTTCAGAATAAAGTGGCTGTGACATACGGACGGACAGACATGACGAATCTATAAGGGTTCCGTTTTTTGCCATTCGGCTACCTAAAGGAGTGGTAGCTAGTTTAGCTTATTAAATATGAGTCTAAACATGTTGTTTCAATTAATATCGATATCCATAACGTCTTTGGCGTTACGTTAGCTAATTTATTTCGACCTATTCCTGACCAAACGTGACGCCTAAGCTTTGGCTACGAATATAAAGTGCTTAGATGGCTTGCAACCTTACAAGCAGTTTAACTGACGATTGGTAAATGGACAACCCTCAACCTTTGCACATTAGAGTAATACCACATTAGAGACAAAGCTAAAATATCTCATGACGTACATAATATTACGCCTGTAATCCCCGAACGGTTCGGCAGAGGTGCACGTGCACCTAATAGTACACCCACATTTCGTTCGCCAGGTGCGTGACGAGAGAGAATGGAAGATGAAACGTGTTGCGCCGATCCTAAGTAACACGGGACAACGACAGGAAGATAATGACTTCGTCCCATATAAACAGGAGGCGACCCTATTGCCATCAAATGGGAACAAATCCAGACTGGTTGCTCTTGAGAGATTTCTTATGGAAAAACCCAATAAACTGTTGCCCGACCTGGGAATCGTACCCAAGACCTCAGCAGTTGCCCTTGCAACCGCCATCGAGGCAGCAAATATGCATGTGATTCAGCATCCATTCTCTCAAGCTAGAACACATATAGCTGTTAATCGCACGTCGCTCCTCTACTTCTATGCTCTAAGCCTTATTTATACCTTACTAGTATTACATAAACTAGCCTAAGGTCCTTGACCTGAAGGCCAACGACCTCTAATTACGATGCAACGCTGCCAGCAACATGTTTTCAAACGCCGCTATGTTTACGTAAACTGCAAATGAATCATGCATACACTAAAGGATGATTTCCATCGCATCGCATCGGATGCGGCAATAGCCGATCGCGTCCAGCAGGATGTCGACGCATACGATCGGCTCCGTAGCGTTACTTGCGAATATATACGTTTCTGCGCCTAGTCAAATAGTTTCATTTCATCACGACAGGCGAACGGAGCCGACCGCGTGTCGCAGCATACTTTAGGCTACGATCGCGTGCCGCGGTAGACGGTCGCGGTCAAGCTGCTGTGCGCGGCTTGGGTAATATAGACTTTAATTACTGTGTACACGATTTAATATCGTTTAAAGATTGTAAAATCCGTTTCGATCCGATGCGATGCGAACCGTTTGGTGGAAATCATCCTTAAGTCGTTTGGCGTTTCCTAATAAGCTTTGGTGTGAGTGTGACGAATCGCTAACACAAGGTTCTGTAAAACAGTTGACGAGTGGTCGCAAAGCGCGACTGCTAAGCACGAAGTCCTGGGTCCGAGTACCAGGTCGGACATAGTGCCAATGGGTTTTTTCTTTAAGAATTCCTTTGTAACCGTCACGATTTCGGATTTGTGCCCGTTGGATGGGAATAGGCTCGCCCTTACCTATAGGGACTGAAACATAACAGGCGAAATGTGGGTGTAATATTTCGGTACACCTGTGCATTACCCTTCGGAGATCACAGGCGTGATGTTATAATGCAATGCATCAATGCTGCAATAAATCATGCAGAAACTAAGAGATCTTGCGCTTCCTGATCAAGATCAACGCACTCACACGCTCAACCCTACTCGAGCTGAACCTCCATATTGCAACGCAAACTTATAACCTGTAAGCATCGTCATAGCATCGTCCCGGATCGGATCAGCTAGAGAAAATGAGTTGAGGTGATGGAGATCTGGTGCAGTGCTTTTAGTGCGTTATAAGCTTTAGCCCTGGCAGAACCAATTGTTCATATGTACATTGGTAAGTACAGACCAGTAGCGAAGGGTCAATTTTGTAAGAGATGAGCAGGAGTACATATCTTTAATGTGATTATATTATTTGTCTATACAATACTGACTGTGATTTTTCAAAGGGAAGCCGGTAGGAATCGAGTTGTATGGAACCTTCGCCACTGGTACAGAGTCTGTCTTACCATGTACGAACGTAGTTTGATACACAGGTAAAACTATTCGATTTCTACTATGCTATTCTTTATCGTGTGGTTAGTGATTAACTTGGTGTCAGAGTTTTTATGCCGCCCATGGGCCTCTGACTTGTCTTATCAACCGAAATACGTGCTCTGCTGGACACATACCTCCCCATTCCGTTGTTCGTTACTTTTCGTCGACGGGTCCTGAACCCCATTACCAGCGGCTGTCCCCGTCCTTCACCGGGACAACGATCCACCTTGTGAAACGCTTTCTAACGTTGTGCATACGCGGTCGCCAATTCAGAACTTTACGGCCCCATCGGTCATTCGCATAGAAGTTCTATGTGAGTGACAATCCACCACTGTTAACCCCTTCATAGCTTCGTAGAATGTAGGCATGTTTTAATGATTTATAAAAAGGCCTACAGAACCTTGTGTTAAGATTTGAATTTGTCGATGTATGCTCAATTTTAACAAAGGATTATCATTAAAATACTTATAAACATTGTTGTCGGTCAATTGATCTGAAATCATTATGTTTTTGCTTTTCTAAATCCCATGATGATGATCATTGCTTACATAATTGGGATAATTTTTTTCAAATGGAAATTATGTGTAATTTAGAGTCTGCGTAGTTGACAAGATTGACCAATTTTGAGAAGGCAATTTTGTCAATGACTCCACTCATGTCGATTTTTAAAGCAATAGAATGTATTTTTAATATTTTATACGCAAACCCTGCGTAGGGAACATAGCTGTTTTTGATTCCATGTCAAAAACAGCAATAGAATGTATGTTTCAAAACCTTAGTCTGATATACATATTTATTTAATTTAAAAATCATTAAATAAGTTACAAAAGTCTAAATTTATACGGCGTGCAATGGACACCGACGCGAAAACGGTTACCACGTATTCAGTATATTCTAACCCGATCAAAAATTTCTATGTGTGGAGAGTGGGGGTGGGGGGGAGTTCAGGATGGTGTACTGAATACTGGTACTTTGTGCGTCGGTATCCCTTCTACGGTCTCCCCTGTATATTTGAAAAGCTAAAACGAAGAGCGACGTAAAGATTTTTAAATTTTTCGCGTTGAAAACCTGTGGTGCCCTACATCAGTTGCATCATTCATTGGTGCCTACAAATCGACAAACTTTAAACCTATTCAATTATATGAGGTCTATCTTTTCATACACGAAATATTTTAAGATTAACTTCTATAAGTCGCAAAGTCGCCATAGCAACGAAAAAAAAATATCTGAGTGTTTTTTTTTTACAAAATTTTTATAATTCTACATTTTTTTGAGACGTTTTGCATAAAACCTTTACTCCCATATTCCAACAATGACAGTAGGTAAATAAGACGTACTAAACTACCGTAATGGATGCTTAAAAATAAGGAGCCAGTATTTATTTTGTGGGTCAAGTAATTTTAAATTATTAATTTTTTATAAAAAAAAAAATCCCTTGAAATGGCTTCGTTATAGCCGTTAGATGATTCCCTGAAAATATTTCGAGTATGAATAGTTAGACCTTATATAGGTGTTGAAGTTTGTCAAGTCAGCAACTGTCAGTCAGAGTCTTAGAATTGCATCTGTTTATTTCTCACGGAAGTTTCATATTACTAGATACCTATATACACCTGTAGATAGATAAGCAACTCCTTACATGGCGAAAACTCATCAAAATCCAGTCGCAAACAAGGTTAAGCACGGGTCACCGGTATAAGCACATACAGCTATAAACTGCATATAGCATACTAGTTCGTACTGGATTGAACCGGTTTGACTTAGCTCAGGTGGGTTGAGTGCGGATCGAATAATACAAATACGAGTGTTGCGATAAAATAATGGTAAATAAAAAGGCAAAAAAGAATCTATACTAATATAATAATATTATATTACATGTATGGGAGAGTCAATCTGTCTTTGGGTGTATCTGTCTGTTATTGGATTTGGCACAAGCATAGAATATTAGCTGGAGTAAGACGTAGGATTGTTTTAATCCTAGTAGTACGTTCCCGTTAGATAATTTAGACCTCCACGCGGACGGAAGCTAGTAACAACATAAGGTTTTGCTTCATGTGTTTACCAGATTTTATGTTCGACAATGCAAATAATTGCAAAAAAATATAGATTTTTCCCACATCTTCCCATAGTTTAGAACTGGTTTGAACTGGATATTACCAGTTTTAATGGTTTTAGTTTAACAATTGTGTATGCTAAAAATTTAAATTACCAGTTCGAAACTATACATGTCTTGCACACCGCCTGTCTGAACAACAGCTGCAGTCAGAATAAATATACATACTTCATAGTTATGTCCATACATGCATGTCAGGGACGAGTACCAGACTATCCAGATGTGGCTGGACGTCAATATTTACGAGCACAATGTGTCATTAACTGTGCACATTTAAAAGCACGCAAGACAAATATTTTAAACCAGTGTGTACACTCTACCTAGTCGGTCTAGTTGTCGCAATCGCTACTGCTGAGCATGAGGTTTTGGGTTCGATTCTGATGTCGGGCAAAGTCTTATTGGATAAATCCGTCAGGACTTTGTGGCGAGCCAAGAGTCTGGATTTGTGCTCGGTTGATGGCAATACGACAACAACATGAAACTCCTCTGCTTAACTCTTAGAATACAGGCGTGATGTAGTCCACGTCAACACCATAATCATCATCATCTGCCTAGCCTTTTCCCAACTATATTGGGGTCGGCTTCCAGTCTAACCGGATGCAGCTGAATACCAGTATTTTACATGGAGCGCCTGACTATCTGACCTCCACAACCCAGTTAGTACTGTGTTATACGATACCCCTTGGTAAGGCGTCAGACTTTTTGGGCCACTGACTACCTAACGACTGTCAAAGATCTACAAATGACACCCGGGACCAACGGCTTAACGTGCTTTACCATAATATTATCTAAAAAAACAATCTACAACGTTTTGTTGTCGTAGTTTGTAAAAGGTCGTTGACCCCACATTAGAAGCGGTGCAAACTGGATCAGACCGGTTAAATATAGCCTAGACTAGTGCTGTGTTTATAAATACTAGCTAGGCACTCTATATCCCAGACAGAATTGAAATAGTATGAAGCTGCTGAAGCTAGAGAAAGCATTGGGTACAGTCGGTGGTAACAATTTGGGTTTAAGATAGACTTTTAATAGAATAAGAGACAAGCATATTATGCTGGGATTAATACCACTGAAGTGTGACCGAATGAACTCGGCCTATCGTGGTCTACTCCTGGATGTAGGCCTTCTCCAAGTTGTGTCACAGCACCTGGTTCACTGTCTTTAGGCTATCGCTCTGTTAACTGAATAGTCTGTTCGGTTTTCCGGGCTTAGAACCTGGCCACCCTTAGGTAAGGGATTAATATGATTTATTTTTTTTCGGATGGGAAATCATCAAATGACCCCCCCACTCTGGGCGGAGCGGAAGGGAGTGTCAGACTTGTACTGACTAAAACCCATCCATGTTCCTTCTTTGCCCTTTGTGTTCCAGGGCCACCGTATCTCTTTCGAACAGTCCCGCAGCCCTGGCAGGCATCGGTCCATGCGGACCCCTACGTGGTTGCTGACATCTCTTTGAGGCGCGCGTGGAACACGAACGCGCCGTCGACACGGCCTGTCGTCATAAGACGGCCGGACGGCGAGCTAGCCCATAGCTCGCCGACCAATATGATTTCATAGTGCTGTATGATTTTCGTCTCTTGAATGGCCTTGTGAAGAGAGCTCTGTTGGTAATCATTCGCGAAGCTGCCCGTGGAAATTGTATTGAAAATATCTACAAGGTGGCGGCAAAACAACCTAGCAGCACCATAACTCTTTTGCTGTGATAGTGACCACCTTATATAAACTAGGTTGGTCCATGGATGGGTGGCCAGTTATTACATACCGAGTTTCCGTCGTGCCTCGGAAAGCCGTTGGTCCCGGCTGTCATTTTTAGATTTATGACAGTCGTTTCAGGTAGTCAGACGCCCGAAAGTCTGACAACCAGTCATTCCAAGGGGTATCGTATTACCCAGTACTAACTTGGTAGTGGAGGTCAGATAAGCAGTCGCTCCATGTAAAATACTGGTATTCAGCTGCATCCAGTTCGACTGGAAGCCAACCCCAAGTCGAGAAATAAGGACGTTTAATAGTACTGCTAACATTTATGAAGTAGGTATTGATTTGAATGTAGGTAACCGGTGGTAACTGGTTTGAACTGGTTATATACAGGATGTTTGTTGATCGATAATTATGATTTCGAAATTTTATACAGTTGGTCAGTTTTTGTACTAGCCATCTAGTTTTTTTTGCAAATCATCGATAATGGCTTTTTGCACAGCGAAAAAAAAATATCATTCAAAACATCCTGGATCGGTTTGTTTTTCTCGCAATAGAGTTTAAAATCGCGTAAGAAACGAGCAAAAATTCGCAGACAGAGCGAGACGGCAGAATATCATATAGCTAGATACTGGTGTGAACTGGATCCGACCGGTTTAAATATAGCCTAGAGCTTGGAACGCTGACAAAAAAATCTTGGGTAAACAGAGATAGCGTTTGATTTAAGATAATAAACGTTTTGCAGGTATTTGAAATTGCAAACCTACTCTTATTTTTTTACAAATTTTATGTAAACAAACAAACGTCATCATCTGCTTAGCCTTTTCCCAACTATGTTGTGGTCGGCTTTCAGTCTAACCAGACGCAGCTGAACAGCAGTATTTTACATGGAACAACTGCCAATCTGACCTCTAAAACCCAGTAAATGGGTAATACGAAAGATCCTTTTGGTAAGACTGGTTGACAGACTTTCGGGCCTCTGGTTCCCCGTTAAAACTTTCACAGATCTACTATGACAGCCGGGACCAACGGCGACTATCGGAGGGAACTCGGTATGTAATGAATGGTCATCCATCCACGAATCGACCTCGGCAAGCGTTACTTAACCTTGACGATCAAGAGTAGCCAAGAGTCCTCAAGAGCAGGATCTAAACAAATACACGTGCTTTTTAAATATTTTTCTTATCTTCAAAAATGACGAAAATGATGGTATGATAATGATAATCGGTGACCATGGATGCGGAGGAATGAGGAAAATGACGTGAGGAAAGTTTTGAGTATGAATGTGGATGGGTATGAGAGTAGAGGAAGACCAAAGAAACGATGGATGGACTGTGTGCAAGATGAATTGGCTAAAAAGGTGGTGTCTGATGAGATGACCGGTAACAGAGAAGTAGGAAAGAAGAAGACATGCTGCGCTGACCTCAAATAAATTGGGATGAGGGCAGGAGAATGATGATTATAAGCATACGTAATTGGCCTATAACGTCCCCACTCAAGGAAGGACGCAGGCCTTCTCTCTGTGAGAGGGAATTAGCCATAATGCATTACACCCCGTGTGTGTTGGTGGATGTTACAAATGTCTACGAGTTTTTTCTAGGACATGCCGGTTTCCTCACGATGTTTTCCTTCACCGCTTTGAGAGTAGTGGTGATGGAATAATGAAGACAAAGAAGTAGAAGAAGCGTTGGTAGACCTACAGTCTGAAGGATATTCAGAATAGCGCAAGTAAGACCTGGTTGAGAATCGCGCACACCAGGGAAGAATGGGACAGGAGGGAGGAGCCCAGTACTCAGCAGTGGATGGGACAAGGCTGCCAGTGATGATGATGAAAGTGCCAGTTTGTTTTGAACCGTCGTGGGGTCTACAAGAAGTTGTGGCCAATACCACTGGGCCAACACAGCTCAAATGCATCCTGAAGCCCTACCCAAGTAGCAAAATCATGTCATATAAATGGTACAATAACGTTTTTTATTTAACTTTCAGCCATATTAAAATGGTTTTATAAAAGTTTTTTATACGTAAATATAACGGGGGTTTGGGCGCAGATTATACAACATTTTAATCGTGTAGGAGTCGTTTTGCAGTCGCGTCAGCAACAATAACGTTGAGTAAAAATCACGTAGACATTGTAAGTTTAACTAGTAAGGTTTATAATAGTTTCTAGTAATACTCTTATGTAACTATATCATCGTATTGACGTTTTCTTATGCTGGTGGTTGGTCTGTGGTACAAGCTAGACAATTTGTGTGACAATCTATTGTGTTGTTATAAAACTTAAAAAAAAAGTACAAGTCAAAAGTTTTAATATTATTTATTAATTTAATGTAAAGAAAGCTTATTGTGGTGGAAGATGACGAGCGGTGCCTTTTAGTTGGGAATTTAAAATTTTCGATGATATGTATGATTATCTTCGTTAATATTTTAATGGGCCTCCATAATATTGGTGTTTCAATATTATTTATAAAAATAAAATACATAATTGTCATCAATAATTTCCGCCATATTGCCAATAGACATTGGGCGACTGCATTTAGACATCTATATAACTATTGGTCTTATACATGTTTCTTGTATCATCTATGGCGTCCACCATGACGGTTGCAATTAGGGTTTTTAAGTTATATTAGAATAACGTTTCAACCTAAAAGTTACTTAAAGGTGGTATATACGACCTATTCTGACGATTCTATAATAGTTAACTATAAAATCGTTATATAACAGTTTGTTATTTAAGTGTTGAATAAAAGGTTCTAAATTTACAAAACATGGCGACTCATCACTATTTTCTGACTGACTCGACTTAACGTTATGTGACCGTCATATAAATTATTGAGATGACGTTTACAGGACACATTAATATGACTTAAATTATTATAACTAATGCGTCGAACTGAATACTACTTTACAACTGTTTAGTTGCTGCAAAATTGTTATAAAGCCCTTACATGTCTGTTAGTTGTATAGTTCTAATATTATATAACTTTTTTGCTAGTTGGGTAAGGGGGCCCCATTAATTTCGTCAGTCGGTTTTTCAAGCCACACTCCCTCTTTGTGAGATGTCGAGAAATTTGACTTGACCTCCTCAACAATTACCTCCAAAATTAAAAACTTAAAGGGACTACCCCCTTTAAGTTTTTAATTTTAAATAATTATTTATTTTATTTTATATTGGGATTTGATGCCGTTTTAATAAATAAAATTAAGTAAATAAATAATATCATGTGAGATTTTTCAAAATTTTTATTTTAATGTACATTATATTGATTTATTTAAAAAAAAAAAAACATAAATTGCTTGATTGTTTTTGTTGAATTTTTATTATTAAATATTACTGTGTAGCATTTAGTCATATTTTAGTGATGCAATATTTACTTAATTAAACCCAGTATTCTCGCAATTTTACACTGTTTCTTGAGGAGAAAAAAAATAGGTGATATTTGCCGAGACCTCCCACCTCTTCCTCGTGAGATTGGGTGAGATTCGGCTCGATCCCCTCCCCCATTAAACGCCTCACGTGATTAATGGACGCCCCCTAAACTATCGCAAAATTATACTTTAAATAATTATGTTTGTTTTCAAGGTAGTTTTTCTTGTAATCACCAACCAATGATGCTTAAAAACAAGTCCATTTACCTCAATATTTCAAGGTTGCAAGTTTATTATTTACTCGTCAAAATGTCATTTTCATATATGGCAAGTGTTACTCAACACAAATATCTTTTTATGGTGACGCTGGATAATGGTATTGTCATAAGACAACCTTAATGTATTGCCGTTAGGTACCTATATTTCCTTGGAGTTTCCATTTTTTCCATAACGTAACATCACGCCTGTAATCCCCGAAGGGTTAGGCAGGCAGGGTTGTACCTATTATTACACCCACATTTCTCCAGTTATGTTTTAAGTTACATGTAATAGGGGGTGTGCCTATTGCCATCAACCGAGTACTGATCAAGACTCGAAAAATAGAAATTCTTAATGGAAAATCCCAATAACACTTTGCCCGACCCGGGAATTGAACCCAGGACCTCATGCTCAGCAGTCGCGCTTGCGACCACACGACTAACGAGGAAGTTCCCATTTATTTCAATGGTAATCTTACATAAAGTGGTACAAGGATATTTTGGCTCTTGAACGACATTGAGAGGATCGTTTTTGGTTGTAAGTATGTAAACAACGTGCTTGACACTTCATTTAAGTATGTTTGAATTTGCCGCGTAATGACTTTGATGTATAAGTTATCTGTGAGTGAACTTGGTCGTGTCTATGGAGCTGTCTGTCAGATGGAGATATTGATACAGCATGCAAATTAGGTTATGAAAATTAGATTGTGTTTGGAATATTTAAATAATACTGATTAAGAACTGGTGAAGCAATAGCTTTAAATGTTGTTTCAGGTGAGTTTGTTATTAATTAAGGTTAAGGAATGTATTAGTGTTAAAACTGGTTTTTGTAAATGAATAAAATGTTCTCTTTTCAGAGCAACTCAATTTTAGTTAGAGTTTTACTGTTCACCATAGTATCCAAGGATACATAAATCGTTACTAACACCACTATTTGTTTAACTAAACACAATATCTCTATATACTTATAATGGTATCTAGAGATATTGTGTTTAGTTGAACAAATAGTGGTGTTAGTAACGATTTAAGCTACACATTAAAGCTCCTATGTGGGTGTACTATTATGTACGCCTCAGTCTCACCTTTCGGGGATTACAGGTGTGATGTTATGTTATGTCAAAAGCTCCTTGTAGCTAGTGTTAAGGCACGTTCAGACCCTCGCACGTGCAGGAACAGAGCGGTTCACGTACGTCTTAGAAACATCCGTATGAATGGACGTCTTTAGACATAATCGCGAGAGGCGCACGTATGTCGTATGTGACGACTCCAAATCCATTCGAGATGCGTAGCGTTCACGGCACGCTGCGCATCTCGAATGGATTTGGACACACAGATTTGTGGACCCATATTTTATAAAGATGGGTCCACAAATCTTTATAAAATGACAAACAAGCAGGCACCACAGGACCTGATGATCATTGGTCATCGCTAAATATGGCGTTACCATCCTACAGAAGAGCTGTAATCTCTCATGTGTTCTGTGCTTACCCTTCGCGGCACTGAATTTGTATCTGGTTACCACTATCTGCGTATGAATTTACGTTGGGTAAAGATAAAATGCCTTGCCGTACGTCCCCGGTGTGCGCTGGCCTTTACTTACTACATAGAAATCAGTCGAGTGGCTGCAGTCTGTCGTCGGCTTTACCAGTTGACGCTTGCTCATCAGCGTCATCATCATCATCTGCCTAGCCTTTTTCCAACTATGTTGGGGTCGGCTTCCAGTCTAACCGGATGCAGCTGAATACCAGTATTTTACATGGAGCGACTGCCTATCTGACCTCCATAACCCAGTTAGTACTGGGTAATACGATACTCCTTGGTAAGACTGGTTGTCAGACTTTTTGGGCCACTGACTACCTAACGACTGTCAAAGATCTACAAATGACACCCGGGACCAACGGCTTAACGTGTTTTCCGTGCTTGCTCATCAGTGTATCTTTAGCAAAGATTCTGGGCTGAAGTCTAGCCAAATATAGCTGATAATTTTAATGCGATTGAACTTTTGGATAGCGCAACTATTTGATGAACTAAAAATAACGCTACGAATTGGATCTTTGACAAATGCAAAGTGAATGACAAGAACATTTGTGTCTAGGTCTGGGTATCTTCCGATATTTAAATAACTTCACGCCTGTAATTCCCGAAGAGTTAGGCATTTTGGTACACGCACATTTCGTCAGTTATGTTTGTAAGCCCCATATAATATGGGGTGAGCACTTTGCCATCAACCGTTCACAAATCCAGACTTTAGTTAATGAGACATTCCTGGTGGAAAAACTCAAAAACACTTTGTCCGTTCGATTTTGTCGTTGGTTCCCTGGTCAGGGAATCGAATCCTCAACCTCATGCTCAGCAGCGAAAAATACACATAATATGAATTCCAGACAAATTCTGACAGTTTTCGTATGAAAAAACCTCAATAACACTTTGACCGACCCAGGCATCGAACCCAGGACAACGCAGCAGCCTCTTACGACCACAAAGAACCTGAACCACTTAAACTAAAAAAAAGTATATGTCTGACTCACCATGCTCCTTCTCATAGTGCTGGCGGAACTGCTCCAAAGCAGGGTCATACTTGACCTCATCAGGCAGACCCAACCACAGCTGAACCGCTCCATCAGTCAGGTCCGTGGACACCAAGGAGTACTGGCTCCTGGTTAACTCCTCGACAGGCCTGGGGGCACGCCATGACTTTACACTCTTCTTTATTTTGTTCATTTCAGGTTACTTTAACATTTCTACTTTAATTTTATTTATTTACTTAATATCACTGGAATTTTGAGGTTACATATATTAGAACTTGTTGTTGTGGTGTTTTTGACAGGTTGGGTTTTTAAAAGGTGACTTTTTGGCAATGGTGTTTATCGTTGACAGCCTGGTATGGAAACTCTTTTGGTTTTATCTGCTTGTAAATGTGTGTGGTGTCAGTTCGAAAAGATGTTCTTATGCACTGAGATGTAGGATTAAAACTAAGAATGAAAGGACATTTGCATTGTTTGGTTACCTTTTCTAAAACATTTTAGGACGTGAGTTTTTCAATAATAATCATAACATAAGTTTTTAGACCGTAATACTTCTTTCCCGGCTGTTATTTGTAGATCTTTGACAGTCGTCACAGGTGGAAACACCTCCACCACCCCCATACTATTCATACCATCCATCAGCACAATGCTTTGAGTACGTTTCATCGAGTCCTACCGTAAAACGTGATTTTCACTCCAAAAAAAAAATCGATTCCCAGCAAAAATTTTTGCGTAAAGTTACTTAGTTTGATGTACAGAATGCTTGGTTGACGGCTTCGTGAAGGGTCTGTTTACACCCTGTATGTGTGCTCCTTTACTTTAGTAAGTATGTACACTCCTTTAGAACTGTGTCTTGTATGTTGAGTTAGCACTATACCTCATATGCGCTTATTTTATAATCCTTAATTCAGTCATTAAATAGTACTAAACAGATGTGGTTGTTTCCTTTGAAACCACCCCTTAGGAACCCCAACATTACATGGCATCCCTGCTTCGGGTCTCTGCCAAGGGGTTTCTTAGTAGTTCGATCAGTTTTAGTTTTTCAGCATAATTACTACAATAGTATAATCATAACGTGTCGGTCAACTGTAGGAAAAGAAGAGGTGTTCCTCAGCCAAAACGCGTCTGGAGGCAACAATGACGCCGCGGTGAAAGAAATAGGAGGTCACGTGGAACGGCTTAGCATTGTGTTCTCCATTGGAATCTTACAGTACAGGAGCTGCCACCGCACATGGATTCAGCAGGAAATTGGGATGAGTATTACAGAGAATTAGATCATCCATCCGAGGACGCGCAGAAGGTACCGAGAACCAGTTGTAATCCTATGAATAATGACAGTGTTGTACATTTTTTCATCTTTTCGTAAAAATTATCAGTGAGTGTACTAGTTACGCGATATCATATTTCATAACGCAAAAAATTAAAGACGCTAAAACATGCGCGGACATTCAGCCATAAGACACCAAACGGAAACAAAGTGCATCGTCGGACTTTTTTAGGATTCCGTAGCCGAATGGCAAAAATCTGTCTGTGCTGTCTGTCTGTTTTATTCCGAAACTATCAAGACTACGCAGTTGAAACTTGGTAGGTAGATGTATTCTGTGAACCGCTGTACGGGTTTTTATATATAACAAAGTTAGAAAGCAAAAAGCGCTTACGAAAATTTTTGTAAAATATTTTTATTATTAGAAAAAACTAAGGATATTAATTTGGCATCGGCAATAGATCATTATGAAAAAATAAAACAAAAATACGAGGAAATAGATAAATTGTTTATTTTTCCCGTTACAATAGATTTTGGAAAAATGGATTTTGGCTCTAAGGTTACGAGTAGTTTGATTCCAGAAATGGACGGTGTTGAGGCCATCACCAGGCGCCTAATACGCTCCGTGGAGATGTATGCTGGCATGCTGGACGGCCCAGGTGAAGCATTATTAATTACTTTCTTTTTAAAAAGTAGGCTGAATGAAAACGCAATGTTAAGAATATCAGGCTCATAAACTATTCAAGAATTGATGAGATGATGAGTAACAGAGAAGTAAGGAAGAAGAAGACATGCTGCGCCGACACCAAATGAATTGGGATAAGGGCAAGAGATTAATGACAGTTTTCAAGAATTAACTGATAATTTGAGGAAATATCTTTTACCCAAAAAAACTTTAAGGCCATACAGATACAGCTACAAAATATTCAACAGGGTTTGTTGTCCATTGAGGATTACGGTTCTGAGTTATAAAAGTTATTTACAGAGCTAACAATTACCCAGGCAGGTGGAATATCGGATTCATTTTCTGCATTAAAACCGATCAATGAAACCATTGCTGTAAAACGATTTACAGATGGCCTGCGTAGCTGAGCACCATCATCTCGGCACGCGGCTTCAGCAGCGAACGACGAAGAGTGCACGTCTTTCCAACCATCAGGTGATATTTTGGATGTTTCTAAAAATGGACGAGTTTCACATAATAACAGGCGCTCACAAAGGTATCAAAGATGTACTTTTAGTAGTCAGTATGATAACAATTACCCTTGTGGACACCTATCTAATAACAGATACAACCGAGGACAAGGTTCTCGTGGAAATTTTAGTACAATATTTAAAAAATGCTTTAATCTCGTCACTTATTCTACAGTAACCCGATTTTTCTGAGAATCACGAATTTATTTTACAGACAGATGCTTTCTTTTTTTTTTTTTTGATGGGAAATCATCAAATGATGACCACTCTGGGCGGAGCGGAAGGGAGTGTCTGACTTGTACTGACTAAAACCCGTCCATGTTCCTCCTTTGCTCTTTGTCTTTCAGGGCCACGGTATCTCTTTCGAACAGTCCCGCAGCCCTGGCAGACAGACAGATGTTTCGGGTACTGCTATTGGTTCTGTATTATAAAGGGTGTAAATCAACCCTTAACGAAGCCAAAAGTTACTTGTTCTCCCCGTCTTTGCGATCATTCTAGACCATACCTGGGAACAGTTACGGAGATATTGGGGGCCAAAGTTTTAACTTTTTCACAAGTTTTTTTTAAATACATGTTTTTATTGTAATTTTTTTTACTTTAAACACCTCCATGACTCCGTACTATTCAATCCATCTATTAGCACAATGCTTTGCGTTCCATCGAGTCCTACCTTAAAACGTGATTTATCACACCAAAAAAAAAAGTCGTTTCCCAGCAATAATTTTTGCGTAAATTTACTTAGGTACAGAATACTTAGTCGACGGCTATATGAAGGGTCTGTTTACACCCTGTATAATACATATTTTAGACCTGAAGCATATGCGAAACTTCTTGAATAAAGCAGAAAAGAACTTTCCGACTATTCAAAAAAACTTTTGGTAGTAAGGTCCGTAAATTATTTTCAGACCATATTTGTATGGAATCAAACTTACCACACACCTTTCACAAACCTTTGATATATCTTTTTGGTATAAAAGATCCATCAAGTGGATTACTTTAATTTTTATTAACTTTAAAGAAGAATATAACTTTAAAATAGTCCATGTGAAAGGAACAGACAATGTTGTGGCAGATGCTTTATCTAGAGTTTGTATAACGTCTGAGTAATGGCTGTAACGACTAGCTCGCGTAGCATGACCACCGTATTAACGGGTTTTGTCGACGGAAGAATGGACAAAATGACAGATCAACAAAATAAATCTGTAATTTTGTCGATTCGTCCGTCGACAAAACCCGATTCTGCGGTGGTCATGCTACGCGAGCAGGGCACAAAAGAAAAAGATGAATGAGCTAAGTAAGAGTAAGGTTGAAGATGAAAAGAAGGCTCTTAATAAATCCATTAACAACTAGGATGTGGTTGTTTCCATTGAAACCACCCCTTAGGAACCCCAATATTACAAGGGTCCAGTGGCGAAGGTTCCATATAACTCGATTCCTACTGGCTTCCCTTTGAAAAATGGCACAGTCACTATTCCATAGACAAATAATATAATCACATTAAAAAAGATAATGTACTCCGGCTTACCTCTTACAAAAATTGACCCTTCGCTACTGCAAGGGTCTACACCATTATTAAAGATCTACAACTTACTCGGAAACGACGCTGATAGCATCAATTTCTATTAGCTCGAACATTTTACATTTATTTTCTAGGATGCATGTTTCACTTGTTTTGTAATAAGTGTGGGTCCTATGCAGCGATTTTCTTATTTTTACACGTAAATCTTCTGATGTCATATAGAATAATCAATGGTATAAATCAGTAACTACCAATTAACACTAGCAATCGTATTGTAGCTCCTATAGTACCTTCATATTCATTTTATTAGAATCGCACTATTCCTTTGGATAGGTATAGTACCACCAAAGAGATTTAAATACTTATAGAGCGAACATTAGGAATATTTTCACACAAAAGTTTTGATCCCGAACATTTTCGATTTTGACACACGAATGCTACCTGACAAGCGGGCGTATGACACTAGACAGAACGATTTGTTATTAAGTAGTAATAAGTTTTGGATTACAATTTTTTTCGTCTTGTTCCGTCTATCGCTCATAAATAATTGAATGTCTTTGAGTACCACCTACCTTGTACAGACGCCAGCACATCACATCACGTCAAATTTCTTTATTCGATTTTCAACTTTATCACTAAATCATTAGGTTCAAGATTGATTGGAAAAATTTGACAGTTTGGGAAACTTGTCTGCGAACTAAACTTTTCAGCACCGTAGGTATGAGATGATCTTGAAAAGCTCGTGCTGACACGAGCTAAAAAGGAGAAGAAACGATAAATTGTATTCAACACTGATCCTACTGCGGCCATTTCGGGTCTACTGTATTCTCGTTGACCCCACCGCCTGTAGACCCACTGGTGGGGCCAGCAGGAATTCATTAAAATAATTTAAAAAAATCCCGATGACCCAAAAGTATTTTTGATTAATAAAATATTACTCAAAAACATTTCATGGGATCGAGTAGTGTTAGTACAGTTGTGCTAGTTACGTACCTTACGAACAGTACTAGGCGGGCATGAATCCAAGAAAGTATTTAATCCGTCTTGGTCCGGGTTTGCCCCTAAAACGAGTTTAAAAGTTTTCGCTCAAGTTGTTATAAAGCTTCGGTTTTCCCTATCCAAATGTAAAGCAGCTTGTAATATCCACTGCATTCAAAAAACACAAAAGCACAATTTGAATTCAGGACTTTTTTTTGTCTGAAACCGCCCGAGAATGTTCTTGGGTTAAACCCTGATGCAAAATCATTTAAAAAAAAAAAAAGGAGCTACCCCTGACGCGCACAATCGTATACGTAATATTTAGGCCAACTTTACGTCAAATCCCCATTCTGTTCAACAATTCACTAAATAAGGTCAAAAAGACACACAATTCTAATAGATCATAACAACATAGTCAGCTTTAAACGCCTCAAAGAGATGTCAGCAACCGAGTAGGGATCCGCATGGGCCGATGCCTGCCAGAGCTGCGGGACTGTTCGAAAGAGACACCGTGGCCCTGGAACACAAAGGGCAAAGAAGGAACATGGATGGGTTTTAGTCAGTACAAGTCTGACACTCCCTTCCGCTCCGCCCAGAGTGGGGGGGGTCATTTGATGATTTCCCATCCAAAAAAAAAAAAAAAAAAAAAGGGGTTGGTATACGTCATCGATTATTACAATTACAAATCATATTTTCTGATGATAATGATTTAAAACTCATAAATCTTATTTCAACTACCTACTTTTTAAGTAAAATATTCTACTTGTAAATCGCCACATAGGAAACAACACTCAACAACAAACACATCAAAAAGCAGAATACGTAGAAGACGATATGCCACTGTTAACGAGGAGAAAACAGTCGAGCATTAGCGTGACTGCAATGTCGAAAGTTGCCGGTGAAAATGTACAGTCAGGTAAGAAAATATCGTGAGCATGCATGCACCACATTGATTGACGTGGCTAAATAATAATTTATTAGAAGCCAGGTGGGCCGCTGCAGGTACAACTTGGTCTGGTAAACCGATAAAGCAGAGTGCGACTGTGGAGCCTCATCCCAAACCATGGCCCACCTCGTGACCTGCTCTTTGTGCAACTCCATCTGCACTTTAAGGGACCTGTCCGAAGCCACTGTCAACGCTGTCGACGTGGCTGAGTTATGGTCGATACAAATATAATTAAATAACTATGGGAATCATCAACACGAAGAATAAGAACTGGGTTGGGTTGTCAGTCGCTTCATGAAATTACTGGTATTCACTTTCAGCATCAGTTAAGACAGGCAGTCGATGCCAACATACATAGATTATGTACATATTTGGGAAAGGCTACGCTGATGACCCAGAGGTATTAGGTACTATGTAACTGCCCGCAACAATTTCGCTGGAAGCCGTATTTTTATTGAACCATCGTTCTGTTTCTTTTCTTTTATATTTCTGCATTAATTGGGCACACAATGAGTATATAATATATATGTTACCGGCCAAACCCGAGTTCAGGCCAAACCAGTTCACGTGAACACAAACAAAGCAATTACAATGCGCCCAACTTTGCTGCGGGGCTCATCAGCCTTCTATGCGCCCTCAGTTGGCGCGTGGTGGGTCACAGTTCTAACCTAACCTAACCCATTTAGTCAGAGTGCCTAGTTTAGCCTAGGACAAACTAGTTTGGCCTGAAATCGGATTTGGCCGGTAACATATACACCGTGACTTTTTAGTCATCTTACAAAGGTCGTCCACTCAATGTACCCGACATAAAATAGCTGTAGGCGCGATTTTTTTTTTAATATTCCATAATATGTAGATACAAAGAAAAATAATAATAAAAAATTTGAATAAAATTATGAAACATCCTGTTAATGATGTTTACGTGTCAAACAGGAGAACATAGACCTACCTAGCACTCGAGTCCAGTAGATCATCGCTCGCAACAGGGTGTTTTAACTACGTCATGCGTCACAATACTGAATAAAAATTTTATTTTTAAATTATTATAATCTCATAAAAAAAATATATAATTAATGTTTAGTATTTATTTTTATTTTATTTATTTAGGTAACCAACAGCGATCCATAAAAATATTTTACAAAATATGCGTGTTACAGTTAATATGGCCAATTATAGATTTTCCTATATAACTGGGATATTTGTATAAATGCGAACGGACTAATGCCAGACATTTCCAATTAAACATAAAATAAAAAAATAATAGCAATACAGTATTCATTGGATACATGAAGTGGGCTGCCGTTGTAAGACGACTAAAAAGTCACGGTGTATATGAGTATATTAGAGGAAGTTTGAAAGTTTCGTCTATCTTGGTAGGGACATGTAATGAGGGGGGATGAAACGCATGATACTAAAAAGGTAATGGATATTAATGTTTATGAATGGAGAGGGAGAGGAAGATCAAAGATAAAGTGGATGGATTGTGTGAGGAATGATATGAAAGAGAAAGGTGTAAATGATGCCGTGACGTCTGACAGTGGAGAATGGAAGATGAAAACCTGTTGCACTGATCTCAAATAGAATGGGACAAGGGCAGGAAGATGACGACTGGTCCCTGAATGGTCAAGAGAAAACAACGAAATAGAGATGATAGTAAGAATAGCGCAGTTTTATTGGACATATTTTTGATTGGAAGTTGGTAGAATAGTGCTGCATGATGTGTTTCCAGATAAGTTTCACATCGCATTGAATCATTGCTCTTCATAATTTAAAAAAATATTATGACAACGTAAACCGGAAAATTCATATTGTCGTTATATTACTTCGCTGACTGTACATAATTTCCTCCTTACCCCATGTTCTACATGATCTGATAAGGCTAATCACACGTATCACGGCTCACCTAATCGTAGCTCCAACTACACTAACGATATAAAAATATGATTTTAATTATATTGTGGAGGACAGGCTTTACCGGTTTGGTAGGTAGCAAATGTGTCTTTAGTTAGTAGGTTCGATTCCTGTCTGTGAAGGAGTTCTTCCGGGGAAGTACTACCACCATACCTGCCTATTTTTGTCGCGAAGCAGTTCGATTTGAAAGGTATGATTGTCAGTGTAATAAGTGGCTTTTGCCTGCGGCTCTCTTTGTCCTGTTGAATGTCGAAATTGTCTACTACTGCCACCCTAGTGGGTTGCATCTTGACTGCGCAGTTGACGGCATCTTTTTATTGTTATTCGCCATGGCATCTCGCAGTTTGCAGGCTTGCAGCCTTATAGGTTGCTATGAGGGTCGCTTCTGCTTAACCGGACGATCCTGTGGGTACCTTGAGTATAAGGCCTCCAGCCAGGGGCCACTTACTACCCACTTGATCTTATTTTGAACTCTTCAGTTGTTTTATGCATTTGGATTTTATATTTTTTAAATTTGCATCCGTGGTGTAGATACTTGAATTACTATTCGTAAGACGGTTTAAGAAAACATCTATATCTACAATTGGCAGTCGTTACAGGTAGTCAGTGGCCAAAAAGTCTGACAACCAGTCTTACCAAGGGGTATCGTATTACCCAGTACTAGCTAGGTTGTGGAGGTCAGATAGGCAGTCGCTCCATTAAAATGCTGGTATTCAGCTGCACCCGGTTAGACAGACGATGATGATGGTATATGAAACCATCATGAAGAAACCGGCAGGTCCAAGAACCAGAAATCTAAGACATGTTGTGTGTGTTTAGACGGCACGGTTAGCGCAGTGGCTGAGCGATTGGCTTGTGCGCTACGTGTCGCGGGTTCAATCCCCGTACGGAACAAATATTTGTATGGCCTACAAGTAGTTGTTCCGGGTCTGGCTGTTTGTATATGTGAGTTTAAATGTTTGTAAACGGACCCACGATACAGGAGAAATTCCTAGTAAGGGGCAAAGTTTTTTTTAAAAAACAAAAAAAAAATAACAGCCACTATTCGACACTTGGACCCTGTGCTGGATTACAGCCTACTCCTTCTCGCAGAGAGCAGAACCTTGTCTCAGCATTGAGATAATCATAGGCGGATTAAGCGCAGGCCACACCGCCAGCTGGCGGGCGGGCGAGCGAGGCGAACGACGCTCTTTTCATACTTCATACGTATCTTTTGATAGTTCGCGGTGTGAACCAAAGTATGAAAAGAGGTGAAACGATGCGTCGTTCGCCTCGCTCGCCCGCCCGCCAGCTGGCGGTGTGGCCTGCGCTTTATTCTTCATGATATATTTTCCTACATGAGTACTTAGGTATAGAGGCCATTTTAAATAAGTAGGTAACATCTAACAATGAAATGATTGTTTAAAACCAGTACAGAAATCAATACTGTTTCTTTATTCTCTCAAATTAGCGACAATAGGTGTAAACTCATAGTTTTTATAGGTAGGTTCACAATAACTATTGTTATACAGTGGACTAGCGTCATGCTTTTAACATAAGTTAACGTGTAACTCATTTATATACAACGTTACACTAAAGAACATGACATAATAGCACATCGCGGCGGAATTCCCAGAAGAGGTAGACACAGGTGTAGGTATAGGACACACTCACATTTTTTTGTAGCTTAGTCTCTCCTATAAGGGGTTGAATAATTGCCATTGCCTGGGCACAACTGTCCAGATTTGAGTAGCTTCTGATAATTTTCCAATAGCATAAGCATAGCATAATCAGCCTATTAATGTTCCCACTGCTGGGACGCAGGCGTCCTCTCTATGAGAGGGAATGGGCTATAAACCACTAAGCGGGCCCAGTGCAGGTTGGTAGATGTCACATGTCTTCGAATTTTTGGTTCTAGGACATGCCGGTTTCCTCACGATGTTTTCCTTCACCGTTTTGAGAGAAAAATCCTGCCTGGTTGGTGGAATGGACCTCATACATAGACATTACCTACGTCATTGTCCTAAACCTAGGTACCCATTTGTTTTAAATCATGCTATCATCAAATATTTTTAAGTGTGGTACGCACGACGGCCAATCAAGCTTTACAAAACCAGTTTATGCGGATCTCTCATTGTATAGGAAATCTATACAAAGCGAGGCCAAGTTATACTGGAAATGTACAGCTTCATGTGCCGCCGTGTGTACCTATTTCCTGGCGGCGCCACACTCATCATTCTCTTGCCCTTATCCCAATTCATTTGGGGTCGGCGCAGCATGTCTTCTTCTTCCATACTTCTCTATTACTCGTCATCTCGCCAGACACTTCCTTTCTTGTCATATCATTCTTTACACAGTCCATCCGTCGTTTCTTTGGTCTTCCTCTACTCATATACCCATCCACATTCATACTCAAAACTTTCCTCACAACATTTTCCTCATTCCTCCGCATCACATGCCCATACCACGACAACCGATTACCACACAACTTTTCAGTCACCGGCGCCACTTTCAAACTTCCTCTTATATACTCATTTCTTATTTTATCCATTCGCGTAACACCACACATCCCCCTTAGCATTCTCATCTCCGCCACATGCAACTGCCTTTCATTCATCCCTTTTGTGGCCCAACATTCTGATCCATACAAGACAGCAGGTCTACCCATTGTTTTATAAATCTGATTTATTCAAATACATGTTGCTAGATGTGATGTATGTACTAAATATTGAGTTATCACCGTTGTTATACATATACATAATTCATGATTGACATCTCTGCTAACATAACATAATTCAATTCCGTTAATTTTGTAAATGTTTTGTACGCCATTAACGGCAAGCTGTAATTATTGATTTACAACACCTTTTACTCCTATATTTAACAAATAAAAAACTTTGACTTTGAGTATCGCACTTTTTTAGCACAGTATTGGAAGAACAGTAAGATTAATTTCTAATGTTATAGAGTAGAGCTCAGAGCTATCCGTTTAATCAGTCCCTCTACGTCAATTCCTTATAGATATTTTCATCAAGTAAACTATATTTTTCCTTATAGTTGTCTTTCTTGGTTTTATTAAGTAAAACATCACCAGATACTAACTACTAATATAAGTATATTCATTGAGCTAGGGGCCTACCGCCACCTCAGTACAGCGATTGAAAGAGATGCATCTAGCCGTCATTTATAGCTCCATCTCTTTCCTGTGCTGAAGTAAGATTGAATTAATACTGCTATTTGAGATGAATAAAATCAAAATCAGATAATATATTCGCATAATAAGGCATCTATCTGATGGTGTATAAATCTTACATTATTATAATTTTCTATCCTTATAAATTAACGATGTGGTGTATATGTGTGGTGTATATCCTGTGGTGGGACAGTCCCTGACTGATATCAGAGACACAAAGCGAGCGTGGTGATCAATGCTCACTCGCTGGTCAATGTCATGAATCATCATTTATGGAGGGTGAAGAGGCGGTCTGCAAAGACATATCTTTTCCTCTGTTCTTGCTTACAGTAATATTATCGTTGAAACAAATTATGGATACCTACCTAAAATATTATTTCTGTTCTCGTAAATTTTGGTGCCTATATACTTTTCCTATTATTTTATTACTAACTAGCGTCCCGCCCCGGCTTCGCACGGGTGCAATATATATATACAAACCTTCCTCTTGAATCACTCTATCTATTAAAAAAAACTGCATCAAAATCCGTTGCGTAGTTTTAAAGATCTACGCATACATAGGGACAGACAGAGGGAAGCGACTTTGTTTTATACTATGTAGTGATAAATGTCATTACCGTGTAACATTTGAACACATTATTATATTTCTAAAATATTGTTTTTGTTAGGTATCGAAAATGTTCGGTTTCTATTTTTCCTTTAATCGCAATTATTGTATTATTAATACAAAGTTTCGTGATACCTACGGACGGTATGTAGTCAATTATTTACGCAAAAACTAAAATTACTTCATGATTATTTTTCTGTGTTCTATTTCCTTGAGCGATTGGTCACAGTCTTGTATTTAATTCTAAATATTTTTCATAATTTTGTTTCTAATATTAGTGACACTATCAGGTAGACAGAACAGTTTTGAACCAAACCAGTATGCCTGAGAGATATTTCTCGACGGCATGTAAAGAGGTCCACGGGCGGCATAAAAACTCTGACACCAGGTTTTTATCGCAGTACTAAACTTTAAGGGACGAACTAGCGCCTTATTTCCATGAGGGTAAGCAGAAACAAACGGCCTACTATGAACATAAGAACATAAGATCACGCCTGTAATCCCCGAAGGGTTAAGCAGAGGCCTACTATATTCAATACATTTTGAATTATGATTGCTGCCAGACCGGACTACCCCTTCCACACTGGGTGGTAGTGTCATAAATCTGAATAAATAAATCAAATCAAATCAAATCAAATCATTTATTTCTTTGCAAACATGGGTAATAGGGTGCATAGATGGTTCTTTTATAATGAGGTTCTACGCGTTTTGCCGTCACATGGCCATGCGAATAGTTTGCTTACAATTATAAATTTAAAATAAGTGGCATGTCATTGGAATTGTATACAAATAAAAGAAAAAAAAAAATGTCAATATGGTCAAAGTAATAAAAAAATTAAAATATTGTCAATAATATCAAACGGAATAGTAGGTACTATGCCAACTTGAATAACATTATGTCAATTAGAGTAAAAATAGGTATATATTATAAATCGGTCAATAACAGTAGGTATATCCATGGTATAATAATATACTTCGCCTGGTATTCTCTTCCCACGATGGCCCAAGGCTACGTCACGATAAGTGTTACCATTGATTGTCCTTTTCAGTAAATTTAGGGACTCTCATTTAGTGAATGAAAATAAAATAAATTACTAACTAGCTTAACTATTTAGAAACTCGTGTGATTCATCTATTTAGTTTTAAATTAATTTAAATATTGAATTATTAGTTCATAATTGCTTTGTTAAGTTAAAAAATGCATTTTGCTCGGGTAATTCAATCACACACCGTGGCAACACACCGATAGCATCGCAACTGATGACGTATTCTTGGGCCAATCACGTGACCCAGCTGTCACGGGAAGAGAATACCAGGCGAAGTGTATTATTATACCATGGGTATATCAATCAGTCAGTGAATCATCATTTAGAAAGTCGTCAATTGAGTAATAGCTTTTCATAATTAAAATTTCCTTTAGCGCCCTTTTAAATTTTAATACAGTAAACTACTACTATACTAGACTATTTATTTAAGCACTATTGTAACTTATACTAAAATACTAACAAAATTATGGACGTCTGGAAGTAAAGTTTTATTTATTTACAGCGTCGGCTTCGCCCGTGTGGAGTTCGCTAATTGTCCCAAAGGACACTAATATTGGGATAAAAAGTATCCTTTGTGTCATACAGGCTATAAACTATTTGTGTGGTAAATTTCATCTAAATCATTTTAGTAGTTTTTGTAACAAACATCCACACATTTATTCATCCTCACAAACCTGCGGAGTTTTTTTTTTAATCGCTGTCCCGCCCTAAGAACTTCTCCTGTATCGTGGGTGCGTGTACAAACATTTAAACTCACATACACAAACAGCCAGACCCGGAACAACTACCTGTAGATCATACAAATATTTGTTCCGTGCGGGGATCGAACCCGCGACACGTACCGCACCAGCCAATCGCTCAGCCACTGCGCCAACCGTGCCGTCGAAACACACACAACATGTCTTAGATTTCTGGTTCTTGGATCTGCCGGTTTCTTCATGATGGTTTTCTATACCATCATCATCATCTGTCTAACCGGATGCAGCTGAATATCAGTATTTTACATGGAGCGACTGCCTATCTGACCTCCACAACCTAGCTAGTACTGGATAATACGACACCCCTTGTTAAGACTGACTACCTGTAAAGGCTGCCAATTGTAGATGTACTCGTAGATGTTCTCCTATACCGATTTACAAAAAGTAATTCAAGTATCTACACCATGGATGAAAAAAATAAAATACAATTGCAAAAAGAACTGAAGAGTTCAAAATAAGATCAAGAGGATAGTAAGATTTTGCCCCTGGCTGGAGGCCTTATACTCAAGGCCCCACAGGATAGTCCGGTTAAGCAGAAACCAGCCTCATAGGTAGACCTGCGAGATACTATGTCGAATAACAATAAAAAGATGCCGTCAACTCCGCAGTCAAGATGCAACCCACTAGGGTGGCAGTAGTAGATAACTTCGACATCCAACAGGACAAAGAAAGCTACAGGCAAAAGCCACTTATTACACCGACAATCATACCTTTCAAATCGAACTGCATCGCGACTGAAATAGGCAGGTATGGTGGTGGTACTTCTCCGGAAGAGCTCCTTCACAAACAGGAATCAGCCAATCGCTCAGCTAATACTGAGCCAACCGTGCCGTCAAATTGTATAATAGTAGATTATTAACAGTAAGATAAGATTGTCTAAAGTGATAACACTTACTTACTCACTATATATATATAAGTTGTAATATATAGTCTCAACATTCTCACGTGAATAAGTGCATTTAATATGCAGTACATAGAATATTACGTATATAAATATAGCACAATGCATGGACCTGTCACATGATCTTACTATTTTAGATATATGTGTAGGTGGAAATTAAGTTGTACTTATTAACTAGGGACATCTAGATTTTGTCTGGAAAATGTCTTTTTGAGAAAAGTTTTAAGTTTGAATATGGGTAGTTATAAATAACAGTACGGGAAGACCATCAAAGAAAAGATGGATGGTCTGCGTGAAAGATGATAGGGTTAGTAAGATCTGATATTCGGATGCATAATTTTTACCAAAATTTTGTGTGTTAACTGGTATGAGCACGCGCCAGTACCGAAAAAGTCTCGGTTTATTTAAATAAACACTTATTTTTTAATTTTATTGTTTTCTGTAGCTTCGCTTCTTTTTGTTTTTTTTTTGACATTCAAAAGTGCCTGTGATGGTCTAATTGAAATAAATGCTTTTGACTTTTGACTTTGACTTTAATTCAAATGAAATTATGCTCTATTTCCGACCTAGGAAGAAAAGAAGATGGCGGGACTAGCTGGACAAAACCAACGACTGGTGGTCCACATTCTCCCTGGATCGAAACAACTGGGGGGAGTCTTTACCCAGCAGGATATCGCATCAGGATGAAAAGTATCCCATGCTCTTCTTCAGGTCCTCAGCTACCTATCTGACGTGAAATTTCATAGCGAATGGTTTAGTGGTTAAGATTAAGACGTGAAAAGGTAACTAACAGATATAACTTTTGCATAATAATATGGATTCGTCTAAATTCAACAAGTCCATGCATAATCTGTTTTGCTAAATATTGATATCCTGTAGCGCTTGTGTTCCGCCGCGTCCCTCTTATCGGTCTTATCACTCAATGGTACAAGCTTAACATACCTACATGGAGTTATTTATTAACGCCATAATAACATAAGCTACAGTTAGTAAAATGACGCAGATCTTTATTTATTGTAAAGGTAAAGTTTGGACGTACGGGGGAAACAAATTCCAAAAATTATACTTTAAACGTTCACGGGGATACTTTCTCATCATAACGCGAGTGAAGCTGCGAGGTAAAGCTAGTTTTATTTACAAACTCGTTGCAGAATTCAGGGTAAGTCCTGAAAGTATGTCCAACATTATAACATCACGCCTGTATTTATCCAAAGGGACTGATAGAGACGAAGAATCAAAGGACATATTATGTAGCGCTGAATTCCCTGTAATTGGGGCCAGAGCGTTAGACAAATTGTCAATATCATCGTCATCTTTCTGCCCTTATCCCAAGTTACTGATACTGTTAGCCTGTATCATCCCACTGCTGGGCAAAAGCCTCTCTCCATAACTTCCAAATTTTTCGATCCAGGGCCAATGTGGACCACTGGTCGTTAGTTTTGTCCAGCTCGTCCCACCGTCTCCTGCGAGGTCTACCGCGTCGCCTTCTGGCTGTGTCAGGGCTCCACATCGTGGTTATTTTGGCCCACAGCTCGTCGGGCATGCGGCTGACAGGGCCAGCCCAGTCCCACTTTAGCTTAGCGGATTTTTGAGCTACGACAATAATTTGTGTTTTGGAGCGCAGTGTGGTGCGCACTGCGCTCCAAATTGTCCCTAGTTATTTAATGATTTTTTCTTCGCTTACGGTTACTCATAAATCTACTACTTTCACTTTCTTATCAATTCTCACACAATCTATTCAACTTTTGTTTGGTCTGCCTCTATTACACCAGCGTCAGATCTACTGCAACAGCACTGAAAGCCAGACTCTGGCCCTACGACGTGCAAATTTTCCGATAAAAAAATAAACCACTTTGCTCGGTCATTTCCACACTATCCTTTGAATTTCGTTAATTCTCTACATATTTTTGCGTTGTTTCAATTCCTGCGCAGTTTATGTCTTCTTGTCTATGCCTTATGCCAATAGATATTGCGTTGCACCTTTCAAGTGCACGTGTTCATTAATAAATAAAGCTCATTATCCACGAGACTGTCTCAGACAGTTATAATTAATTAATTACGAAGTGCTGCAATGTATTCGCGAAATAATAGCTTTGTAATTTTAAAACTGTCACATTATATTCATTAGTCTAGTGGGCGCAAGCATGACTGCTGAGCATGAGGTCTTGGGTTCGATTCCCAGGTGGGGCAAAGCGTTATTGAGTTTTTTCCAACAGGATTTTTTCAGTAGCAGCCACGGAAACTCGATTTGTGCCCGGTTGATGGCAATAGGCTCGCCCCCTATTAAATGGGATTTAAACATAACTGGCGAAATGTGTGTCTATCTAGTCAGTATTTTAATGAGAATGCTTGATAAGAAACACGTTATTGTAGATTAAAATGTGTATGATAGTTTTACTGATAATGCTAGCAAAATTAATATTTGCTCTAATACTGAATTATCTCATTGAGCTATGATAACAGGATTTAAGTTCAATACCAGCGGCATACGCCATAACTGCACTGACAGATAAGCGGTAACATCGACTAACTTTGATATGAATTTAGGGCATTTATTTAACGCGGCGATAAACTAATCTGATTTAGGGTTTTAAAAATGATTAAAATGGGTAGCAAAAATGATAGGTTGGCAGCTACAGTGAAACTTAAAACAATGTTATTAACCACTAGATTGTAGATAAGGCGTAGTCGACGTAGCATCGCTAAGCGGGGCTTATATTTCTGTTTGCAGGGTTTAAAGTAACCTAACACGAAGGGGATTCCAAAGGTCTTAAACCCCGCCATCCCCTTCGAACCTAACCTGTCCGAGTCGGGGTGCCACAAGTCTCTCTCAGCCTTCGCTCGCTCTTGCTTCCTATATTCTCCTTGCCGCAATGACCGGATAAATAGTTACTTACTTGGTACAATAGTCGCCCATTCAGTATACTAGGTATTCTATTTTTTTCGCCCGATTAATAATTTCCCTGAATTTAGCCGTAGAGTGTACATGCCGCCTTTTTGAAGAAGAAAGAAAAATTATTTATTTGTCACAGTGGCATGATGTACATCATAAAAAATAAACTATAAATTCTACAGGACAAAAAAAAAAAAAAAAAATTAACAGCTTGCACATCGTGACTGAGACAATCAGGTTACCACTCTGCATAATGCTGTGCTATGGGAGCCCACAGCACAGCACTGGTTTTCAGTGGTCACCCGTGAAAAAACGTACGGAAGCCAAGACAGCATAAATATTTTTTACATCAATATGAAAATAAAATAAACAGTACTTGGGTTATAATATAAAACAACCACCTCTAGGAAATATAATAAACACTAGAACACAAAAAGTATTTATAATCCAAAGAGGTAGGCAGATATGCTGAAGGTTCTTGAAATAACCCAATAACACCTTGCTCGACCCAAGAATTGGACTCAGGACCGTTTCAGGGTCCAGGTTCCAGGAACGTTTGCGATCACAATAACTAAACCAAAGTGGCATATTGAACCTACAACAAGAGTGTCCATGGAGTTTCTTGCCCATTCTTCTCCATACAGATCTACGCTTTGGAATGTGCAACTACAGTACTTTCACAAGTTATTATGCCTAGTGACTGGGACTGTAACTTAGTTTTTTTTCATACATTACAAATCTCATCATCTGCCCAGCCTTTTCCCAACTATGTTGAGGTCGGCTACCAGTAAGAAAGTAAAAATCTGTCAGGAACTCAATAAAAAATTCCAAGTCAACAACTTTTATCAAGATACCACACAAAACAACAGCTTTTTCATACATTTCGTCGATTTAATATCAATGAACAGAAATGTATGGAACACACAACATACTAATTTTAAGAAATTTTCAGCGGACACTGTGGAAGCGTTATTATAATAATAAACCCCACAATTCCGTGACCTTCTGACCCTGGCATAATTATCTCCGAACACGCCTGTACACCGTAATTGTCATAATTTATTTAATTAAGTAATTAAAATATATAAACTTTGTTTTGTGTGTAAAAATGTGAAACTGTTTCAGGTGTTAGCTACTCCATATTATTATCGCCAATCTGTAGCACAGGCGTGGTGATTAACATTATAAGATTAATGTTCTCACTGCTGGGACACAGGCCTCCTCTCGGTGAGAGGGAGTGGTCCATTATCCACCACGCGACCCCCAGTGCGGGTCGGTGGACGTCACATGCCGTCGATTTTTTTATTTTTAGGATGCTGTTCTCCTTCACCGGTTTGAAAGCAGTGATGATGGAACAAGTTAAAAAAAGTAAAGCCTGCCCACCTACACGTCTTCAGACGCGGCTGTTACCGGAGCTACCACTGCCTTGCAAGTTTTAAGATTTTATTCTGGCCAAATAATTGAATTTTCATAATCATTTTCTTCCGAGTAAACGATAACCAAATTCTTGATTTTTCTTTGTCCCTCGAATATCGAAAATAAAATACGGTATACAATACATAATGTCACAAAATGTGATAGAGGTACGAGTATGTATATTACCGGAGTACACGATTCATAAGATGTAATTATGAAACCAAGTCTTCTTCAACGTTTATAAGGGTCCGGTGCCGCATCACTTCTGTATTAGTCAGTGGTCCTAAGATAAGTACCTTTTCTAGCCATATCATCGTTCACACGGTTGACCCATTGTTTCTTTGGTCGTCCCCAACTCTCATGGCCATTCAAATGAATACTAAAAACTTTCCTCACGACATTTTCCTTATTCCACCACATCGTATGATAAATAACCGGTTTCGACACAACTTTTTAGTCAACGGCGCCGCTTTCGAACTTCCTCTTATGCACTCATTTTTTATTCCATCCATTCACTAAGCCAAGTTCTCATGATTGCTGCCCTTGTCCCATATTCCTCGGGGTCATCATTAAAATTTGTAACACAGAAACGTTTGTAAGTAAGTAAAAAGAATATATTCGTTTGTGCATCGATTTCCCTTAAACCCTGTACAGAGAAAGAAGGCTGAAGTAGGAAGGTCCTGATTTACAGGTCACCTGTCCTGAAACGGACCTAAAAAGTTAGGTCAATAAGATACTAAAGTTAAAATTGGTAGTACAAGGTATAACGAACCCTTCACGAAGCCGTCAACCAAGCATTACATACATCAAATTAAGTAACTTTACGCAACAATTATTGCGGGGAAATTACTTTCTTTTTTTGGGGTGAAAAATCATGTTTTACGGTAGGACTCGATGTAACGCACTCAAAACAATGTGCTGATGGATGGATTGAATAGCACTGGGGTCGTAGAGGTGTTTAAAGTAAAAATCTTACATTAAAAAAAAAACTTGTGAAAATGTTGGAACTTTGACCTCCAATATCTCCATAACTAGAAGGTTCCCAGGTATGGTCTAGAACAATGACGGGGACAACAAGTGCCTTTCGGCTTCGTTAAGGGTATTGTTACACCCGGACATAAAACCATAAGCCTACTGTTATATTAGGACATACTAACAGTTCTAGGTTGTACTCGCTGAGGTTATTCATTTTCTTTCTAACCTAAAGTTTAATGTTACTGACGTATAACTTAAACACTAAGTTTAATACGGCCAAGGGCGGATCCAGGGGGTCATAGAGGTCATGACCACCCCCTGGACTTAAACTTATTTTGTATTTTTAATAATTAAATTAATAAGTATAATTTTTCTAATGTAATAAAAACACAATTTTGACGTATAGCAATAAAACACTTTCGTCTTAATTTGAATTATTATTGTTATCGAATTCCTGTCATGACTAGATCACAACTATGTGACCCCTTGACATGAAAGCTGGATCTGCCATTTAACACGGCCCGTATACACTTAAGTGTTGACGGTGACTTGAAAATATAAATGTTACTGGTGTTTTGATGCACAGTTTTACCTAACCTAACTCATTTGATAGGTGTACCCTTGCATAGATACTGCGACCATCTATTGACCTTAATGCAACATTACTTCATTTCATAATTATTAACCGTTGCCATTAACACTAAAAATGGGATATTTACCATGTTCACTGATTCATTTGAGTTCCCGATATTTGGGCGCTGTTGCAAGCACTAAGATCACTCTCATCATCTCTCTTCGACTTACCTACATGCAAGCGGTAGATTATAATTAACTAAATAATTATCTTTTTTGCCATTTTATACCCATATATTGTGTGTTAAGATTATGTTATTACCAATTTAAATTACCTGTCTTTTATAAGCTTTGAAAGGCGAATTGCTAGCCTAATAAAGTGTCTTAATTTAATTGTGTTAATGTAGCTTCGGGTAAGTGCTTTTGTTATTGTTTATGGTAAATAAAGATATTTGAAAATGAAAATGAGTGACCTGTTTTTACTGTTCCTAGGCTAGGTAACTATATAACTCTTTGCTAATGTTTGACTCATTTTATCAAAAATTTCCGCTGGAAAAACCAAGGTTGGCTGTTGTTTTCATAGATGCTTTTATAGATCAAATTGATAATGCTATCACTGTAATTAGTAATCTAAGCCGTATAGATTTTTATCTTTAAAATCCGGTTCAAGCCGACTTTTTTCTTTACCACCATTATAAATTATGATAAATTGCTTTTAATCATTCATTACTATCATAGTTAAGCTATTTATTTGATTAAAATCCGATATTAATGGTGATTAAAATACTAATCTTATTTTTTTAAATATTATTAGATACTATTCGTTTGACGATTTAGAAAGAAGAAAGAAAGAAAATACATTTATTTGGCACATGCCACAAGTGCACACAGTATAAAAAAAATAAAAATATAACAAATAAAAAACAAAAAATTAAAAAACTTAAAATCTAAACAAAAAAAAAAAAAAAAAAAATTTATATAGTTTAATTGATGATTTATCATGAATTAATCCATGATTTGATAATTTCTTAATTGGACCTTATTTAGTTACTATGTCGATAACTGTATCTGTGCGTTTTACCGTTTTTAGGGTTCCGTTCCCAAAGAGTGCCAGCGACCTGTTACGAAGGCTCCGCTGTCTGTCCGTCCGTCCGTTTGGCAGAAGGCCAATTTCTGAACCGTAATAGGTAAGCAATTGTATTTTTTACGGAGTGTATTACTGTGACCGCTATAACAACAAATAATAACTGTTTTACATCCGTGACCTCTCTAATCCAGGTCCAGTTGAAAACCAGCGTCAGGCACTAGTTGCCCGGTATTTTGCTGAACTTGTCCTATTTGGCGCAGCTATAAGGCAGAACATCAATAATAAAGTTAGCTCGTGAGAGAGGAGCTCGTGGCTAAATAATAACAGCCGCTCGGGTCGATCTTTAGGTTATGCCATGCTTGCCTAGGTTGGTCTGTGGATGGGTGACCGCCCATTACATACCGAGTTTCCTCCGTGCCTCGGAAAGCACGTTAAGCCGTTGGTCCCGGCTGTCATTTGTAGATCTTTGACAGTCGTTAGGCAGTCAGTGGCCCAAAAAGTCTGACAACCAGTCTTACCAAGGGGTATCGTATTACCCAGTACTAACTGGGTTGTGGAGGTCAGATAGGCAGTCGCTCCATGTAAAATACTGGTTTTCAGCTGCATCCGGTTAGACTGGAAGCCGACCCCAATATATTTGGGAAAAGGCTAGGCAGATGATGATCAATAATAAAGTTAGGAATAATAACTATATACACGACTGCTGAGCTTGAAGTTCTGGGTTCGATTCCCAGGTCGGGCCAAATGTTATTGGATTTTTCCATAAGAAATTTCTCAGTAACAGCCACGAAGCCTGGATCTATGCCCGGTTGATGGCAATAAGCTCGCCCCCTATTACATAGGACTTTAACATAACTGGCGAAATGTGGGAGTACTGTGTTAAATCTGTACATAATATAAAACAAAGTCGCCCCCGCTGTCGGCACGCTTAGATCTTTTAAATTACGCAACAAATTTTAATGCAGTTTTCAGCAATAGATAGAGTGATTCAAGAGGAAGGTTTATGTATACAGGGTGTAAAAAGACCCTTAACGAAGCCGAAAGATACTTGTTCTCGCCGTCATTGTGATCATTTTTTTGTTCTAGATCATACCTGGGAACCTTCTAGTTACGGAGATATTAGGGGTCAAAGTTCAAACTTTTTCACAAGTTTTTTTTTTAAATGCATGTTTTTAATGTAAGATTTTTATTCTAAACACCTCCACGAACCCCGTACTATTCAATCCATCCATCAGCACAATGTTTTGAATGTGTTACATTGAGTCGTACCGTGAAACGTGATTTTTCACCCCAAAAAAAAGTCGTTACTCAGCAATAGTTTTTGCTTAGTGTTACTTAGTTTGATGTACATAATGCTTGGTTGACGGCTTCGTGAAAGGTCCGTTTACACCGCGTATACATCTACATTGCACCCGTGCCAAGCTGGAGCGGGTCGCAAGTCCTAACTTTATAAAACCTATATTTTTAACTGCACACCAAGAGCAGTGGTTGCAGTCCAGTAAGAGCTGTGAAAGCGGCATCAGCTGGGCAGAAACCTTGGGTTCCTGATTTCGGTCCCGACAGGGTAACCCAACTCAATTTAATATTTACTACCATTTATTTGAAACTCTTCGGAAAATCTTCGTACACATTACTTTGTACTTATACGGATTATATTAAGGACTTATTATTGTGCAAAGACCTCGGTGTATTAGAATGCATATAAAATACTACCTGGATGTTCAAAACGACAGCAATGTGATACCGTATTATGTTTGAAGTATTATGTTCATTTCGCCGTATTAGTTACTTAGATAATTATGAAGCACCTTATGCTGGGGCAGTTACTACCGTTTCCTGTGTGTCCTGTTGTTTGTGCACTAAAGATGGCCGCTACTCAATTTGCCATAGACACGATACTAACATAAAGGTTGTCTTTACTTCAGGCAATACTTATGGGGGCTAAACGTTGTAACGACTTTACGTAGAACCACAAAAACCCGCGCACGCGCAGCACCCGCATAAAACCGCGTATGTCGACGTAGTAGATGCGTAGACCTTGTAAACCTCTGTGCTTCACTAATATTCGCTAATATTTTTAAACATCACGCCTTGTAATCCCCGAAGGGTTAGGCAGAGGTGTAACTAACAAGTAGACACATTTCACCAGTCATGTTTAAGTCCCATTTAATAGGGGGCGAGCCTATTGCCATCAACCGGGCACAAATTCAAACTCCGTGGCTGCTACTAAGAAATTCCTGATGTCAAACCCCAATAACGCTTTTCCCGACTCGGAAATCGAATCCAGGACCTCATGCTCAGCAGTCGCCCTTGCGACCAGTAGACCAGCGAGACAGTCAATGTATTATTTTTGATAGATTTCAAATGAGGAAAATTTGATTTCGTTTTATAAAAATATGAGTTGCGCATGTGACTTTAAAGAACAATTTTAAAACAATGTTTTCAAGCGATAAAATGTTCAAACGTCATTTATTTAGTCCCATTAAGGTGGAATTTTCAAAAATAATCTCCTTTTTGATCATCCTAGTCACTAGAACAACTCTGTCAAAAAAACAAGCGAAGACCACCTTTTCAAGAGTTCGTACCGTAAAGAACGTTAGCCCTAAGAAAAAGGATTGTTAAAAATTCATAACCTAAAGTTGGTTGCACAGGGGATGAAACTTTGAATAAATATTCGTCCTTTTTGTCAGCGGAAAATACCAACTGAAGCAATGTTCTTTTTTATAAATCGAATCGCTTCCATGAATAGCTTTGATATTGTTATTATAAGGCTAAGTCATTAAATTAATTATCTAGAATTCTAAATAGCCTTGAAGTAAGTTGCAGTGCAATCTAAATCTCGAACCTTCCTCGTTGGTCTAGTGGCCGCAAATACGCCTGACTGAGCGAGAGATAGGGGATTCACCTAAGACTTTCGACTTCTAGTTTGCGAAAGCGTTAAAAGACCATTAGACAATTCTCAATAAGTAGTAGGGCTTTGAGAAGACTGTGGCACTGTGGTCTCCGGTTGCCATACACGAGCAGGCTTAGGATAGATTCCTTTACAGTTATCCCCAGGGATGTCCCCTAACAGGTCACATTTTAAAAGGCTGCAAGTGAGAGGTTTCTGGAGTCGCCTTTTAAGAGGAAATGGTGCCTCAGTTTATGGGAGGCTCACTGAACCTGCAAGCCCATACGACATAGACATAGTAAACACAAAAATTAGGGCATCGATCTTCGACGGTCCTTTAATTTTTCCAAAATAATGTCTACTGTTATGTAATTAATCACGAGGATGGTGAGAGCAACAAGAAGCGAGAGAGCAAAAGCAAGTGTGGTAATCAATGCTCGTTATTTTTGTATTTGTGGACAGGCTTTAGTCTTGCAGGGATTGTAATAACAGGCTGGTTAAGTATCTATTTCTTTATTTGTGGGATGCAATAGAACCTACGAGTGTCGTCTTCTGCCTTTTCCCAACTTGTTTGAAGTCGGCTCCCAGTCCAACCGGATGTAGCTGAACACCAGTATTTTACAAGGAGCGACTGCCAGACTGTCTGTGAGCTCCACAACCCAGTTAGTACTGGGTAAAACGATATCCCTTGGTAAGACTGGTTGTCAGACTTTCGGGTCACAGACTACTTGTAACGACTGTCAAAGAGCTACAAATGACAGCCGGGATCAACGGCTTAACGTGCTTTCCGAGGCACGGAGGAAACTCAGTAATGGGTGGTCACCCATCCACGGACCAACCTAGGCAAGCACGACTTAACCTGAAGATCGACTGGAGCTGCTGTTATTATTTAGCCACGAGTGTCAATACCTAGAATTGTCTTCTCTCCTTTTATCGCGACGACCTTGCTGACTGCTAAATATTTTCACGACGGCATGTGTAAAGAAAAACTTTACTTAATTAAGTCACCGGTGAACGCTCACGCATCAAAATAGAACGGATTTACATCATAATTATTGGAACTTAAACGCCATCATTCTTTTGCCCTTATCCCAATTTATTTGGTGTCGGCGCAGCATGTGTTCTTCTTCCTTACTTCTCTGTTACTCATCATCTCATCAATTCTTGAATAGTTTATGAGCCTGAAATTCTTAACTTTGCGTTTTCATTTAGCCTACTTTTAAAACGAAAGTAATTAATAATGCTTCACCTGCACTAGTCATCTCAGCAGTCACCTCATTTCTAGCCATATCAACCTTCACACAGTTCCAACCATCGTTTCTTCCTCTACTCTTATAGCCATCTACATTCATACTCAACATTTTCCTCACTACATTTTCCTAAAGATTATTCTCGCTCCATATACATAAATATTATTATATACATAAGAATAAAATATATAAACAAACCTTACCGCGTAAATTAGACACTACTGCATTTGTATGTCGACTAATTTACATAACAATGACGATTAAAATACGCATTTATATACCTACCTAATCGTATGTAAAAATGCTTATTTTGTTTATATCACTATCGTGCAAAGAAACAAACAGACGCAACTGTAACTTTAGATAAAATTATATAACTAGGTATAACTATTTCCTTACAAATGTCAATGTACGCCTTTCACAACTAATATACCTCTACTGATTACTAGAATTTTATTGTGTTTACACTCTAGTATTAGTAACTAATATTCTAGGATCCTAGCGTAACACTCGCACTAAAGACTAATATCGTGTATACATATAATCGTTATTGTTTTCGATGAATGAAAAACTATAAAGGAAAAATATGCAGAAAAATACTGAGGACAAATCGTCTTTCTGTATTTTAAATGCATGAATAAATAAATAATGATTTCAATGAGACGACCTACAGCTGATTCTATCATAACATTTTATCCATTGACCTATTTATATTTGTAATCTGTTGACTTACTATCATTACGCCAAACTCAGTAGGAAAAGTACGCAATCGCAAATTCGCAAACACGCGATCATCTTAACAAAAAACACAAATATAAATACGAAAATAGTCTGTATACAAACATTGAAATGTCACCGAATTTTGGCAGAAACCCAACTAGTTTGAAAATACAACACAACAACATGAAAAACTCACTGTCAGATTACAAAACTTAATACGGAAATTGTAAAGAATTTTCACAAAGAATAACTTTTAACAGATTTTTGACAGTTCACTTGCGAAATTGGCGCGAATTATGCACTATGTTTGTTTTTGTTTTTTCGCGCAACGGTATGCGTGCTTATTCAGCCGCGCGCGGTTTTCGACTGGCTTTTGTAAACATTATCAGTGCCTGCCGTATCTTTATATGTTTGTTGCTTGATTATTTATTTGTCATACAGATTATGACAATTATGTTTCGCGTATTTTTTTGGACGTATTATGTTCGTAAGTCAATGCTGCTAAAGCGAGGTCGTTTTTAGAGCCTTATTTTTTTGTTTATTTTATTTTAAATGGGTATGTCATCTCATATTGTCACGTAGTATCTCATACGTCCGTATAGTATTATTTTATTAAAATTCAATGTACTTAATGTTAATTTTTGATCCAATATTTTCATGTAATAAGTTTTTATTTCTAAACAAAAGGATGTGAAAAATGTTTTAAATAAGTTAAGGAAAGAAGCTCCTAAAAGTGTGTAGAGGTGAAAAAAAAACATATTCTTGGGAGGTCGATGCCTGAGCGGGTCAAACAGGGATTTCAAATTCAAGTTCTTGTCTAGTTTCTGGATCCCTTAACACCAGTAAGTTAGATCCTGTTCCCAATACTTTTTCAGTATTTTTCAAGAGGATTTTCATTTATAAAACAAGCTGAGTGTTTGAAGGAATTTCAAATCGGTAAAAATTACGAAGTTCCTTATGAACTTGCAACCCCTTCAAGGGATAAATTTTCAAAAATTCTTACATAGTGCTCACCATCGATACGTAAGGAACTCATGTACTTACTTACTATGCTTCTAGAGTTAGTGGTTTAATTTGTGCGTTACTTGTCAGTTAGTCATTTTTAGATTGTTATTTAAGTAGAGCAGTGTTGGTCCAGTGGTGAGGGGCCAGATTTACTGGTTGTAGGTTGTGGGTTAGAACCCAGACAGGAGCGTTATTTTGAAGCGGCTCCCTAAAGGTAAACGTACACTTATCAGAGCCGAAGGAAGCGAAGGAGCCGAAAGACTCGAATTTTAGCATTTCTTATATGAAATCCTATGAAACCTCGCACACTCATCCGCGCCGAATCGGACGAATAGATAACGTTAATACATATGAAAGAACGTTTCGTTCGGCGCGGACTAGTGTGCGTTCACCTTAAAGGAGGAGGATATCAATTCGTCTAAATATTTTTTTTGTGTGTATGTTCAGTGATATCTTCGCCGACTTTTTTTTGAAATTTTATTATTCCGTGGTGAGAACATCTGATGCTGACCTTCGGAGATTAGAACATTAGCACTCTTCAATAATAGGCAGCAAATCTGTCGTGCTTGCTGCAATCGCTTGGATTGTATTGTTTACACGATTCCATAATATAACATTCATTCATTCATTTTGTGTGTGTATAGGGTAAAAATATACAGATGTTATACAAATAAATGTTGGTCCATACTAGAGCCAGAATGCATACAAGATAGTGTAGTTCAAATGTACATTACGCCTGTATGCTTCTCGTCTCTGAACGGAGATCCGTGGGGGCGCCCTTACAAGATGGTGCGGGACAAACTCCGCACCCGGGCCCCCCCGCTAACGCAGAGTCTCCGGCCTGAGCTCGTGGAGGACGTGGTGAGCGCTCTGTTCCCTTCGCGAGGGGAGCATCCTCCCCCGCCTATGGCTCCGCCGCCGCGTGCGGTGCCGGAAGCGGACCACACCGATGACGATGACGACTTTCCGGAGGTGACTGGGGTAGACCTGAGAGTGGCGGTACGCAGGCTGAAAGCCAGAAACACCGCCCCGGGACCCGATGGCTTGCCTGGCAAAGCCTGGGTCCTGGCCTCCGAGGCTCTCGGGCCCCGACTGGAAGGGCTCCTAAGCGCATGCTTGGAGAGAGGCCAGTTTCCGTTTCGTTGGAAGACGGGGAAGCTGGTCCTCATCCGGAAACCAGGGCGCCCTGCGGACTCTCCGTCCGCATACCGGCCCATCGTGTTGCTCGACGAGGTGGGCAAGCTCTTCGAAAGAGTCATTGCCAACCGCCTTGCCGGGCACCTTGCGGGGATGGGGCCGGATCTTGCGGAACACCAGTTTGGTTTCCGCAAGGGGCGCTCCACGGTGGACGCCATCATGCGCGTGACGGGGGACGCCTCACGACGGGGGACGCGGTGTCCCGGGGCGGGGTCGTCTTGGCGGTGTCTCTTGACATCGCCAACGCCTTCAACTCCATGCCCTGGAGCTGCATTAGGGAGGCACTCCGGTATCACCGGGTGCCAACCTACCTTCGTCGTGTGGTCGGGGACTACTTGACGGATAGGGCCGTCATCTACCCCGGTCAGAGCGGAGAATGGAACCGGCGAGAGATGTCGTGCGGTGTTCCACAGGGATCGGTTCTAGGACCGGCCCTGTGGAACATCGGTTACGACTGGGTGCTGCGCGCCGACCTCCTTACCGGCGTCAGCGTAGTTTGCTACGCTGACGACACGCTGGTACTGGCACAAGGGAGGTCGCACGAGGCGGCGGCCGAAAACATGACACGCGGGGTTGCGATAGTCGTGGATAGGATCCGGTAATTGGGTCTCGAGGTGGCATTGCACAAGTCCGAGGCCATGTGTTTTCATGGGCCTCGGAATGCGCCACCGTCGGGATCCCTACTGACGGCAGGAGGGGTTTCCATCGGCGTCGGGTCGACGTTGAAGTACCTAGGACTCGTCCTCGACAGCCGGTGGAACTTCGTGGAGCACTTCCGACGTTTGGCTCCCAAACTGGAACGGACAGGGGCTGCCTTCAAGCGGCTCTTGCCCAACCTGAGGGGTCCAAACGCCTCCTGCCGGAGGCTATACGCGGGGGTCGTGCGGTCCATGGCCCTTTACGGGGCCCCGGTGTGGGCGCGTTCTTTAAGGCGGCAAGCCGCCCACTACCTGAACGCGCCCCAAAAGGTGATAGCCATAAGGCTAATCCGGGGGTACCGCACGATCTCCGGCGAGGCGGCTAGCCTCCTTGCCGGATTGCCGCCATGGGATCTGGAGGCGATAGTCCTCGCGCGCCTGCATGAATGGCGCGCGGAGGCACTACGTCGGGGGGAAACTCCGCTGCCGCGGCAAATTGCCGCTCAGCGGACAGACCTCCGGCGTGATATCATGGCGACATGGAGAGAGCGACTGTTGCAACCCCGTGCAGGGCACGCTACCATAGTGGCGATAAGTCCCCTCTTTGAGGAGTGGCTAGAGAGGCGCCACGGCGCCCTCACCTACCGCCTGACGCAGATCCTCACCGGACACGGTTGTTTCGGGAGGTTCTTGCACCGAATCGGGCGGGAGGAAACGCCCGGGTGTTTCCACTGCGAGGATCGTCCGGAGGACACGGTGGAGCACACCGTAGAGGTCTGCCCCGCTTGGGCGGAGCACCGCCGTGTCCTTGTAGCGGCGATTGGCGGCGGCGATCTCTCGCGTCCGGCCCTGGTTCAAGCCATGGTCCGGAGCGAGAGGGAATGGGAAGCCGTCACCACCTTCTGTGAAGCAGTCATGCTAGTGAAGGAGGTGGCGGAACGTGAGAGGGAAAGAACCTCACGTCCCAGCCGCCGCGGGAGACGCCCTGGGCGTCGGGGGTCACGTGGTGGCTCCCGGCCACCGTAGGCGCGGGCCTGTGGACGGCGAGTTATGGGCTAGCTCGCCGTCCGGCCGTCTTATGACGACAGGCCGTGTCGACGACGCGTTCGTGTTCCACGCGCGCCTCAAAGAGATGTCAGCAACCGAGTAGGGGTCCGCATGGGCCGATGCCTGCCAGAGCTGCGGGACTGTTCGAAAGAGACACCGTGGCCCTGGAACACAAAGGGCAAAGAAGGAACATGGATGGGTTTTAGTCAGTACAAGTCTGACACTCCCTTCCGCTCCGCCCAGAGTGGGGGGGGTCATTTGATGATTTCCCATCCAAAAAAAAAAAAAAAAAAAAAGGGGGTACAAATGTACCATACCTCCAAACACCAGTTATGTATAAGTTCCATTTTATTGGGGTTAAGCCTATTATCATGATATGTATTGATAACAAAAAAATGGAAACGCAATTTTTTGTCGCAAAAAATAAAACCGACTTAAAAAAGTTTTTCAAAAACCACATCTATCAACCCGCACTAACTCGTGTGGTGGATAACTGCCCATTCTCTTTCACGGACCATGAGGTCTAGGTCCCAGTAGTGGGAACAGATGCCGATTATATTTGTTGCTGTACACTTGCAATTACAACATCAAACTGCGTAAATTTACAAATGAAAAACAAGGACTTACCTTGTTTTGCTTATCAACACTGCTATGAGACGCAACGCTTACGTTCACTAGGTCGGTTGCCATGACGATTATCTAATAAGCTTACTAACTCACGGTCTCTTCGGTACATACAGTGCAATATCTTAAGATAACATAACATAACATCACACCCGCCATCCCTAAATGGTTTGGTACAAGTGTACCCTACAGTACACCACACCCGCATCTCGCTAGTTATGTTAAATGTAATTGGGGGCGAGCCTATTGCCATCAATATTCACACGACTATTCATTACACACAGGTATTCATATTTAGTATTTATTACCTACTACATGCCATGACACTACACTACATACTACACTCACGCACACACACACACACACACTACACTCATGCACAGACACACAGTACACTCACGCACACGCACACACACACTACACTCACGAACACACACACTACACTCACGCTCGCACACACACAATACACTCACGCACACACACACACACACTACACTACTTGCTACTCCTATGACATTGGATTTAAACATAACCGGCGAAATGTGGCTGTACTATCAGATACACCTTTGCCTAACCCTTCGGGAATTACACGGGTGATGTTATGTTATTACCTACTAATATTATAAACGCAAAAGTGTCTAAGTATGTCTGTCTGTCTGTTAAGTTTTCATGTCTTAACGGCTGAACGAATTTCGATGTTGAGCACACACCACGACCACATAGGATATTTCTTATCCCTGTAAATACATTCTGGTGAGATAATTTCCAGCTGCGATGCGGGCGAAACCGCGTGTAGAAGCAAGTTACCTCAGGGTCAAATCGCATTTGCTAGCAGAACTTAACAGACGTGCAGGAAATATAATTTTCTTGTAGTACGTCAGTGTTTTTTTTTTTTGACCTTGTGTTTAAAAAAAAACACAATAAAGTCGAAGTAGATCACTTTATGAACGAGTTCTATTGTGGAAATACTACCGGCATCATATTTCCGCCTTGCAGCGTTGCTGTGTACCGGTTTGAAGAGTATGAGTTGTACAAGATATAAGATTTTAATCTACCATGGTCACTAACATTATGAAGAAAGAAAAAAAGAGGGTAGACCGATTTGTCTGCTCATGAACACCCACCCGCAATAACTTCAGTTTTTCCGTGATCATGGTGCTTGCAACAGCGCCCAAATATCGGGAACTCAAATCAATGAGTAAACATGGTAAATATCCCGTTTGTAGTGTTAATGATAATGAGTTGTACAGTCCATTCACAGTTTGTTTAAGCCCGACAGCAGCAAGATACAATAACCTTATTGGAATGGCAATAATTATTGTTCAGATGGGACCGTTGGGGCAGCGGCTGAGCGCTAGGCTGCTGCGCTGCGTGTTGCGGCTTCGAATCCCGCAAGGAGAAAATATTTGTATGGTCTCGGGTAGTTGTTCCGGGTCTGGCTGTTTGTGTATGTGAGTTTAAATGTTTGTAAACGTACCCACGATACAGGAGAAATTCCTAATGACCCATGTAATTAAAGCAGCTTTTAGTAAAACCTAACAGGCGAGGTGAAAATGCTGGTGCATTATACAATAAACATAAGTATGTCTATTTCTGCAGGGGAATACAGGTGCAATGTTATGGTTAGTTTATAACTGTTTAACTGAGATCATCACGAACAGTGAGTCACTCAATGATATTTCACTTACAAGAGAAGATATGACATTGTTGCAAAGTAGGTACAATAATTATAATTACAGAAGGTGCAAGTATGAGTTAATTACACCTAGGTCAACTCCTACCCATCACTCACACACTCACTCACAGTTTAATCTGTGTGTACCTACAAAATATAGTAGATAGAAAGCAGAATTATTATTATTTTTCGACCTGGCATCTCGCAAGTAAACATATGAGGCTGGCTTCTGCTTAACCGGACTATCCTGTGGGTGCCTTGAGAGTAAGGCTTCCAGACAGGGGCAAAATACTTATAGACTAACCGACAGCGCGCTAAGGGCACCCCCTGTGGGGTACGAAACTCGGCTTAGGGCGTCGCTGGGAAGGGCAGCAAAGAGACAGGCTGGATCTGAGTGAGATTATTTAGGAGCTGGTTCAAAACTACTGGCTCTGCATCGCAGGCTGGCTCGAGCATGGGTCGGGGAGAGGGCACAATTTTCATTTTGTGACTTTTATACCAACTTCACGGTTCCTCCACGTGTACCATCATTTATTTTTGGTTACCCTTCGGGTACAGAACCCTAACAATCATTATTTTGTATTATCGTGTTTAGATATCGATATACACCAGGACTGTGGAGTTTCGCTAGCTAAACTAATTAATTTGAACAAGTATACAGGCTGGCATTGAATCACAAAAAACCTCCAAGTTGGTTTATTCTACGCGCCACAATGAACTTTATTTTCTACAAGAGCCTTACATTATTATCCAATTTCAACGGTCCAGTTGTAATACTTTTTGTTTTTATTGCCGAGAGTACAAGATATATTATTAATCGTGTCAGCTAAATGATAAACATATATAATCTATGGTAAGTTAGCACAAGTCGTCTATGCTAAGTAGATACTGCATTATCTTATCTGAGTAATTAAACATTGATTCTAACAGTTAATGAGTATGACGCGTCCGTGTGTGTGTTTTCTCGCTACTCGGAAACTGCTGCATTTGTTTAGTTACCTACCCTAGTAATGATATTTTACGATATACAGAGTGTAAACAGACCCTTCACATAGCCGTCAAACCAAGCATTCTGTACATCAAATTAAGTAACCTTACGCAAAAAGTCTTCCTGGAAACCAACTTTTTTTTGGGGTGAAACATCACGTTTTACAGTAGGACTCGATGGAAAGGTCTCAAAGCATTGTGCTGATGGATGGATTGAATAGTACGGGGGTCATTGTTATTTCACACAGGTGTTTAACAAAACATGTGAAAAAGTTGGAACTTTTACCCCCAATATCTCCGTAACTAGAAGGTTCCCAGGTATGGTCTAGAACAAAAAAAAATATAGCAATGACAGGGAGAACAAGTGACTTTCGGCTGAGGAGTGAGTCCTACCGTAAAACGTGATTTATCACCCCAAAAAAAAGTCTTTTCACAGAAATAATTTTTGCGTAAAGTTACTTAGTTTGATGTACAGAATGCTTGGTTGACGGCTTTGTGAAACGTCCGTTTACACCCTGTATTATAATCTAGAAATCAGGATTTTTGTCATAATTAGGCTGGTACTATAATGTGAAGGCCTGTTGTTGAGACTGTCTACATCAGACTAGTACTTCAATAAACGGGCGCTAGGCGCCATGTTGTCGTGCACTGATTAATAACTTTGGAGACAGAGCACTCGATCTATCAAAGTTTGCTGTCATTTATTGAAAGACAGTGACATGTCCTTTTCACAATGATAAGACATCACTGACGATCGCGTCAATCAATGTTACGGACGTCTTTGTTGACGCCACTCAAAATAGATAAGGCAAAGAGTTATAGTTGTACAAGACTATTACCGCGTGGCCAATATCGAATAGAATAGAATATACTTTATTGTCCAACAAAATTGATACTCAGCTATCTACAATACTGCTAATTCTATGGGTACAAGGGCGGTCTTATCGCTGATAGCGATATCTTTCGGATCTAACACCGCTATCTCGTGTTTTTCAAAACAAATTGCTCATGCTATTTATTTTATAGAAATCACTACCAACAGCGGACTATGTTAAGAGAACGCCACGCCGCGTCGCCAGCTCTCGGGCGAGCGAGCGGGCGAACGACTCATCGTTTCAGCTCTTTTCATACTTTGGTTTACACCGCGAGCTATCAACTGAGCCCAACGAAATATGAAAAGGGCGTCGTTCGTGTCGCTTCCGCGCCCGCCAGCTAGCGGTGTGGCCTGCGCTTTATTCGTGTGCCAATACTGCCAAAAGACCAACAAAAAAAAAACACGAAATATCATTGGCAGACATGCAAAATGTAAGTCGACCGCAACATAGTTAGAAAACTATATGTGGATGATGATGAGATGAACAAATTACCTATAACCACAAAAGGATAATTGCAAAAAAAAACATAAGTTGTGTCATATACTCGAGTTTATTGACGGTCTACCACTTTTCACCCTTATGCCCTTAGTAATAAAGTTGAAAATTGGTCGACCAGCAGTGACCTCGATAGTACATTTGTCGCTATTCACATTTAATAAATAAAAATAATGTAGGTTGGTGATTTTCGCGATATTAGGATTTCTCCTGTTGTACTTAAAAGTTTTTCATAATGTTGAGTAATGCCTTCTTTTCTAGTTTAGGTTAGGTATCGGTAAAAAACGGATGTGTAGAAAGTCTTCAGATGCATAATTTAATGTATAACACCACACCACATAATCCATAATATCACACCTGTAAAGGGTTAAACAGAGTTGGACCTACCAGTGGCGAAGGTTCCATACAACTCGATTCGTACGATTCCCTTTGAGAAATGGCACAGTCAGTATTCTATAGACAAATAATATAACCACATTAAAGATATGGTGTTCCTAATTTCTTATGACCCTAATCTATTTAAGTCGCGAGTTAATAGGCTTCTTTTGGGGTAGCTCGTTCCATCGTCGACCTCATCTCAGTCCTCACGACTAGATTGAGGTCAAGAGTAAGCCCATTTAGTATATAAATAAAAATGTACTCCGGCTTATCTTTCACAAAAATTAACCCTTCGCCACTGGTATCTACGCCCACAATTTGCCAGTTTTTCAAATGCAGATTAAGGAGCAGATCCGCTTACAAAACTAAGATCAAACGACTACCTTATATTGTACTTTTAAAGATAAGCACTATATTGTTTAAACAATTGTTTACTGACACTTAACAACAAAACAATTAAGTAGTTTTGCGCCTGCGACTCTTTAGACCTACTTAAAAAGAATTAATCACTTTTGAATAAGTATTGTTTAAAATAAGTGTTAAAAAGTAATGAGTGGGGTCTGTTGTTAAGTAATTAGAAGAATTAATAAAATTAGAGAAACAATTTTGAAAAGACTTAACTTTTTCAATCCTGCTCTAGATTTTAAACTGTGTGGTAATCGGTTACCGTGGTAGGGACATGTGTTGTGGACAAATAAGGAAAATGTTGAGTATGAATGTAGATGGCCATAAGAGTAGAAGAAGACCGAGGAAGGGATAGATGGACTGTGAGAGGCATGATATGGCTAGAAGGGAAGCGACTGCTGACATAACAATTAATAGAGAAGTATGGAAGAAGAAGACATGCAGCGCCGACCACAATTAGATAGGGATAAGGGCAAGAGAATTGTGGACGACGAGTTATGGGCTAGCTCGCCGTCCGGCCGTCTTATGACGACAGGCCGTGTCGACGGCGCGTTCGTGTTCCACGCGCGCCTCAAAGAGATGTCAGCAATCAAGTAGGGGTCCGCATGGGCCGATGCCTGCCAGGGCTGCGGGACTGTTCGAAAGAGATACCGTGGCCCTGGAACACAAAGGGCAAAGAAGGAACATGGATGGGTTTTAGTCAGTACAAGTCTGACACTCCCCTCCGCTCCGCCCAGAGTGGGGGGGGGGGGTCATTTGATGATTTCCAATCCGAAAAAAAAAAAAAAAAAAAAAGGGCAAGAGAATGACGCTCTGGATTTTAAACTCTCTAGAAACTAGAGCGAATCCTACATTTCCAGTGAGCCAAAAAAACGTCCTACAGGATATCTAAATGTAGGTCTAAAACGTCTGTCTGTCTATTATCTTTTCAAGTCTTTTCCAACGGCTAAACGGATTCAAATTGTGAGGGGATACGGGTTGACCATAGCTCGGGTACTTGTTCTCTTATATTACCTGGTAATACGTTCCTATGGCCTAACTTATGTAAACAATTTCTTCGTTTGGTTTTTACTGTTTCACAGCAAAATTTTGTTTTTTGTTGAGTATATTAAACTTTGAAACAAACTTAGTTACCTAATCTTAATAAGTTTAATGTTTGTTTCATTAAGGTATTCTGTTTTGGAATTAGGATCTTATCTATTAATGTTTGCATGCCAATTTTATGGCGAAATGTGTCATTACATTTTTTTTTAATCTATATTTTTTTATGGACATTTATGATCGTAGTGCGTATGTCAGTCGCAACGCACCCTAAGTACACACTTCATATCTGGGCCATGAACCTAAACCATTACATATTATTTTTACCATCTTCTGTAGGTACCACATTTTTTAATGGAAGTAAATAATTTTTACTTTGACTTACTTCAGGACAATAAAACCAGCCGAAAATACAATAGGATAGCGTCTAGAAACGAAACAGGTCTAAACAGACTCTCGTTAATTATTGTAAATGTTTACGAAATTACAGCTACTGTGCTGACGTCATAGGAAAAGTTTATTTTTAAATACTTAGTGCTGCGATATTGTGGTTCTGTTATCTACCACAATAACATCCATTATTTTACCGCCATGCTTAACCAGCTATGGTAAATGATGTTTATTCTATAAATTGGTTTTGGTAAACAATTTTACACATGTACATATATGTACATGATTTTATTCAAAACCAGATAATTTTAGTGTTTCCTACTACTCTGACATCATCATCATCTGCCTAGCCTTTTCCCAACTATGTTGGGGTCGGCTTCCAGTCTACCCGGATGCAGCTGAATATTTTACATGGAGTGACTACCTATCTGACCTCCACAACCCAGTTAGTACTGGGTAATACGATACCCCTTGGAAAGACTGGTTGTCAGACTTTTTGGGCCACTGACTACCTATCGACTGTCAAAGATCTACAAATGACACCCGGGACCAACGGCTTAACGTGCTTTCCGAGGCACGGAGGAAACTCGGTATGTAATGGGTGGTCACCCATCCACAGACCAACCTAGGCAAGCGCGGCTTAACCTAAAGACCCTACTACCACTCTGACAATAAACACTAAAAGTCAGAGGTTCTGGTATACTATTACTAAATATTTATTTTTGTCATAGACTGTGAATTTAAGATAAGCAGTACAAATCGGCAATTTCATACTTTAACTCCTAATACTATAAGGGTTAACTCGTAAAATGGTTTATCAAACATATTGGTTAAAGGTCTAACCGGTTAACCTCTTAACTCGTTCCTGCGGCGAACACTAACACCCGTATCTAGTTTAAATAAGTCAAAGTGATTACTTAAGTAAAAGTCATTATTGAAGATACGATTTTTATTCTGTTATTTAGTCATTACTTGAAGTTAGAACTGTTGGGCTGCGGGACTGTTCGCGGGCTGCGGGACTGTTCGAAAGAGATACCGTGGCCCTGGAACACAAAGGGCAAAGAAGGAACATGGATGGGTTTTAGTCACTACAAGTCTGACACTCCCTTCCGCTCCGCCCAGAGTGGGGGGTCATTTGATGATTTCCCATCCGAGAATTAAAAAAAACAGTTAGAACTGTTAAAAGTTAGAACTCTTAGCTTTGCTCTGTTTGTTTATTTTCTTACTTCGTTTAAATTCTTGTCTATTGTATAAAAATGGTTGCATAAGAGTAATTACTTAAACTCAAGTTATTACTTCAACTTGACTATACACCCTGTATAGTCAAGTTGAAGTAATAACTTAAGTAAGGGTCTTGTTACACCCTTTAGATAGATGTATATGATTGCAACTGCTAGTTTTGTTTGCTATAAACAATCGTTTCGAGTTTTATAGCTATAACAAGTTCCTCAGGCGTTAATGAGATAAACAGTCAATTAAATGATAAGCACCTACACGTATTGTTTAATGTTTACCTAGCCTTTACAGTCCAGTGGTAATGACCTTGACCTTAACCTACCAGAGGTGGGTTCGAACCCAGACTGGTAACGGATGTAGCTGAGTACCATTATTTTACAAGGAGCGACTGCTTATTTGACCTCTACAACCCATTTACTGCGTAACACTATTCTCCTCGGTAAGACTGGAAAGTATTTACTTGTGTAAGATATTAAACAGTTAAATGATTGAATTGAAAAAGTCACATCAGTGTTTGCCACGTTTCTGAAAAATCATATGTTTATACGTATATCTTTGTGTTTTGACAAGAATTTCTATGGTATACTACAACTAAAAAACTCGACTACAGAAAAATCACGCTCTAATTATATTCAAGATTTACAAGATAAAATCGACTCCTCCTACTTTTGAAGTCGGTTAAAATGTAGCCTATGTTACCCGGGCCATCATAAAGAATCGATTGACACCTTATTCATCAAAATCGGATAAATAGTTTAGGCGCTACGGAGGAACATACGTAAATACAAACATAGACTGCTAAAAAAATCATAACCCTTCCTTTTGGCTTCGCCGTAGTCGGTTAAAATGATTTTCTGAACATCCGAACCATCACTACACAGACCGCATTATAAAAACGATATTTTAGCCCGAGCTTAAACTTTTGAGCCAGTTCTTGTTGTTCTTTTAGGGTCCATGGAGGTTCAAGCCCATTCTTCTTCATAGGGATCTACTGTTTGGAATGGTAACTACAGTACTTTCACAAGTTATTATGCATTGTGACAATAACTTGGCTTTCTTTGTTTTTCTGACATTCAAAAGTGCCTGCAATTGTCTAATTGAAATAAATGCTTTGAGTCTGGTGACCCCGATGTGATGGCTATTTTTTCTTTCACCGACTTAGTCAAAGCCTACCAACAAATACCAGCACATCCAGCAGACATTGTTAAAACAACCATCACGTCCGAGTCACCAATTTGGGGGTACGATCACCACGGTGTAAAGTTCTTCATCCCCCATAGAAATGAGCAGTAGCCCACCAGACATAACACCCGTCTGGTTGGAGGATCCTCCAAATTTTATGGGGGATGAAGAACTTTACACCCTGTTCTTCTCACCCCCAAAAGTTTGTATTTCGAACTTTATTGTGACTAAGGTAAAGTTCACAGTACAGATACTATGGATTAAGCATTACTTTGCGACAGAAAATGCAGAACCGCTTTATTAAAAAGAGTTTTTTTGGCATGGATCCGAAAATTTATAATAAAATATCCGATAGCATAAAAAATTTTCCACTATTAAAGTTTAAGAAAAGCATATACTCGGTGTTAATAGAAAAATGTTATTATACTGTAGAAGATTTTCTCAATGATAATTTTTAACATTTTGTGTGCAATAAACGTTTGATGTAATTTTTAAATATTTTTAAGTCTGTTTCTCTTTTTAGGTTAAATTTAAAATAGTTTTTATTTTTTGTTTATTTTCTTGTAAGTGTTTAATTTTGTTTATATTGCCGTTTCTGTTAGTTTTTTTTTATGTTTTGTTTTACTGTTTGCTTTTATTTTCAATAATATTTGTACGCCTTCACGGCAAAACATAGCGCCTATTTAATTAACCTAAGACCTTTATGTAATACCTATGTTTCACAAATAAATATTCTGATTCTGATTCTAAGAACTTTACCTTAGTCTCAATTATAGTAAACACAACAGAAATAAAATACTTACATCTCTGCATCCTCATCTAGTTCTTCCTTGAGCGACGCTCTTCTCCAAATTCTTTTCAATTTCTTCTCCCGCATGCTTCTAAACGCTGGCCCCCTCAATTTGTAGATGAAATCTAAAACTGCATCTGTTTTTACAAGTTGTTCTACTGCTACTTGATCATGTTCTATCAGCTCTTTATGATTACTGATATTTTCTTTTATTTTGTCACTGTTTTCTATATTACAAAAAGAATTTAACACAGAATCTGGTTTCGCTTCTTTTTTTACTGTAACCTGATAATTTTTGATAATGTCTTTGTGATTATTGATGTCTTCTTTTATTTCAGCATCATTTTTTCTATCACAAACAGAATGTTTGTCTCTCTCAATAAAATCATCGTGTTTGGATGGACCATTTTCTATAACTGTGTTATCGATAGTATTCTGATTTTCTGTACACTCGAAAGCTTCGTTGGCGATGCCAAAACTCGTGTCGGACATTTTTGATGCTGTAATTAAAAAAAATATGTATTAGAGCTGTCATCAGAAATATTTATTTCATACTAGCTGTTGCCCCCGTGAAATTGTTAAAAATATTACTTCCCTATTTGAATCGGTTTGGTTCCCAATTTCATGGGTTTTCGTTTGTTTTTGCACAGAATCCTAATCCTTTTTCTACAATAAAAGTAACTTAAGTTACTCTATATAACATCAGCTATCTACCAGTAAAGTCCCGTTAAAATCGGTCTAGCCGTTTCGGAGATTAGCCGGAACAAACAGTCAGGCAGAAGAACAGACAGACGGACAAAAATTAAAAGAAAATATGTTTTTTTTTGTTACAAGTACCGTGTTTTAGTATGTACTTTCATATGCGTTCAGTAAAAAGCTGTTAATTTTGAAATAACAAACAGACACTTCAATTTTATTTATTTGTGTAGAGATAAATTTGGTTTTCTATCTAAATCGTCTGCCTAGTAGAATCAAAACATTGATATATATATCAAGTTTGTAGCGTTTCGCTAGCTAATATGTGTTGACCCCGTATGTGACATATCGACAGAATATGAACGAATAGATTATATTTGATTAGATAAGGTTCACAATTAAAATACGTGATATTTTAGTGTATATTGTGTTGACAATGATAAGCAGATGAAGAGTTCAAAGGAACAATGAGATAGATTTTGGATCCATATCTAACTCATCATCTGCCTAGCCTTTTTCTTACTATATATGCGTCGCCTTCCAGTCTAACCGGATGCAGCTGAATACTAGTATTTTACATCAAGCGACTGCCTATCTGATCTCCACAACTGGGTAATACGATACCCCTTGGTAAGACTGGTTGTCAAAGATCTACAAATGATAGCCGGGACCAAAGGCTTAGCGTGCTTTCCGAGGCACGGAAGAAACTCGGTATGGGTTGTCCCCATCCACAGACCAACCTAGGCAAGCACGGCTTCACCTAAAGATCGATCCTAGTGGCTGTTATTATTTAGCCACGAGCTCCTCGCATAGATAGTTCTCACTTATTCACCATTAAAAACAGTTTTTGATTTTACAAGAATAAAATCTTTGAAAATAATAACACTTTGCACTGACCTTGTTGTTTTAATCTTTCCTAATATTAACAAAAATAATATCAATAAGATTAATTAACATTTAATACATACACACTCTTCATGACACCCTCAAACTCAACCCTCACTAATTTCAGCGTGTTTTCCCGAGTTATTGAAATTACGTTTTTAATTAATTATTTGATTATGCTCACTTGATTTTAATTTTGATTGTCAAACGTCCATGTCCTGTTATTTTATTTGTAGTTTAGAAAAGAATTATTTTAATTTATGTTTTCGCCACCGAATATGTTTTAATTTTTTGCAATGTAGTATTAGTGCATAACCTTTTTGTTATGTATTTGGCAGTAAAGGATTTATACTATTGATTTTTAATGAAAATAATTTTAATTACCTATTAACCTCTTATTAAGTTGAACGAATCAGTTGAAATGATTTAAATTGGTCAGCACCTCATATTGTAGAAATAAAACGAAATTGAAAAATGTCACACACAGACGTGCTTCAATGCACACATTGGTAAAAGACAGTCGGTGACAAAACCAAAACATGATTTTGTTTTTGTTTTTGTAATGTAATGATTTTAATGACTTTTTAATGATATTTTTGTATGATTTTCTACTTTACTGTTTTATTCAATCTCAATTTATTATTTATTATTATTTTTTGTTGTTGTATATGGGTATTATGCCTGAATTAAAACACAATTTATTTTTTATTTTTATTTTATTTTTTAAAACGGTTGAATTTACCTATGTTCAAAATGATAGCACATTTTTCCTTAATATTTGCGACTACTTTTAACCGACTTTCAAAAAGAAGATAAATCAAGGAGGTCATCAACTGTTCTGAATGTATTTTTTTATATTATGTTCAGCGATTTCTTCACCAATTGTGAAACGATTTCGATGATACTTTTTTCGCTTTGGAAGAATTTTATTCCGCGGTGATTTTGTTTAAATTTGATCCAGATCTGATGCTGAGCTTCGGAGATATACAATGGAACTCTTCAAACATAGACAGCAAATCTGTCATGATTACTACATTTGCTACAATCGCTTGGAAATGATGTACAACTCCCATAACATTACGCCTGTATGTTTTTCTTAGTACAAGAATACTTCCAAACGCCAGTTATGTTTAGGTTCCATTTCATTGGGGTTAAGCTTGATAGTTATGTGTTGCTCACAATGTAAGTACTTTAAAAATATATGAAAACAAAAAGAAGTGACTGCTTCGTTGGTCTAGCGGTCGCAAACGCGACTGCTGATTATGAGGTCCTGGATTCGATTCCCAGGTCGAGCAAACTGTTTTGGGTTTTTCATCAGGACTTTTTCAGTGGCAGCCACGGAATCTGGATGATGGGCACGGTTGATGGCAATAGGCTCGCACCCTATTATATGGGACTTAAACATAACAGGCACAATGTGGGTGTACCCCACATCACCCACATTTTTACTGACTTTGAGAATGAAAGAAGAAAATATGTTAGGTTTATACAAAATAACATAGGACAAGAGGATGAAGATGATGGCGTCTATGATAAGCAAATGAAAAGAGTTCAAAGGAACAATGAGATGATTTTGGATCCATATCTAACGGGTGTTAAAACACCCTGAACAAAGCCTATAGTATTTGCGGTTTTTTTTTCAGTACTAACTGGGTTGTGGAGGTCAGATAGGCAGTCGCTCCATGTAAAATACTGGTATTCAGCTGCATCCGGTTAGACTGGAAGCCGACCCCAATATAGTTGGGAAAAGGCTTGGCAGATAATGATGATGATCTGGGAACCTTGTAGTTACGGAAATATTAAAGATCCTTACCCCTGTACTACTCAACGCATCCATCAGCACAATGTTTAACAGTGACTTTTCACACCAAAAAAAAATATTTTCCCAGTAATAATTCTTACGAAGTTGATGTACAGAATGCTTGGTTGACGGCTGCGTCAAGGGACCTGTATGTGTATAATATTGGACAATGACTGCAGGTATTATCTTGAAATATGAGCTTAAAAAATCACGCTTAGAAACCCACCAGACGTATTGTTTCACAAGTTAATTAAATTTGACATTGTATTTTTACCTTATCGTAAACCGTTTTAGTACCTACATCTATAATTTCTTTTGCCAATGTAAAAACCTCATTAATACTCCACTCGTACATAATACTTTTAATCATTTTCCATTAATAAATTTTCAACTACCGTATGTTTCTCGAGTTTCTAGATTTGAGTAAAAGTAAACAGGGTGTAAACAGACCCTTCATATAGCCGTCGACTAAGTATTCTGTACATCAAACTAAGTAACTTCACGCAACAATTATTGCTGCGAAACGACTTTTTTTTTTGCGGTTAAAAATCCCGTTTTACGTTAGTACTCGATGGAAAGCACTCAAAGCATTGTGCTGATGGATGGATTGAAGAGGTGTGTAAAGTAAAAATCTTACATTAAAAACATGTATTAAAAAAAAACTTGTGATAAAGTCGGAACTTTGACCTCGAATACCTCCGTAATTAGAAGGTCCCCAGGTATGGTCTAGAACAAAAGAAATATCGCAAAGACGGGGAGAACAATTGCCTTTTGTTAAGGGTCTATTTACACCCTTTATAAGACTAGCTATCCCCTTGGTTTAACCCGCCGCTTTTTAGGGTTTCGTACTCGAAGGGTAACCAACGGGACCCTATTACTAAGCCTCCGGTGTCCGTCCGTCCGTCTGTCTATCAGCAAGCTGTAAGTCATGATTCGTAATAGGTAGACAGTTGAAATATTCACAGAATGTGTATTTCTGTTGCTGCTATAACAACAAATAATAAAAATAAACTAAAAATAAAGAGGGCTCCTACTACGATGTTACGGAACCCTGTATGCGCGACTCCGACTCGCACTTGCCCGGTTTTTTTCCTTTTTGCTCGGTACCAAACTGTCGACTAGCAATAACCTAAAACCTTCTAAGGGCTATCAAATGCACATACGACTGGGTAGTTCCAGAGATATAAGCAGTGATAGCCGAGTGGTCTGAACATCGGACTGCCAAGTCATAGTATATATATAGTATAGTCTCGAGTTCGAACCCAAGACACGCACCTCTGATTTTTCGGATTCATGTGCGTATTGTATAATTATCACTTGCTTCGGTGAAGGAAAACATCGTGAGGCAACCAAACCAGCATGCCTGAGAGATATTTCTCGACGGCATGTAAAGCCAAGTCAGAGGCCCATGGGCGGCATAAAAACTCTGACACCAGGTTAGGCACAGTTGGAAAAAGGCCAGGCAGATGGTGATGACTATACTTATCATTCAATATAATGGTGGGTCATGCATTCTTGGACTTTTACACAAAAGATTACATCACGCGTACAGCATACTAAACATCCATTACGTTAGTTTATTCAGACAAAACATATAAGTCATCGGCATGACATAACATCTGTTTTATTGGGTCACTCCAAAAGACGAATGTACAGACGTCAGCTCTGCGAAGCAGTCATGCTAGCCAAGGAGGTAGCGGGACGTGAGAGGGAAAGAGCCTCACGTCCCGGCCGCCGCGGGAGACGTCCCGGGCGTCGGGGGCCTTATGGTGGCCGGCCACTGTGGGCACGGGCCTGTGGACGGTGAGTAATGGGCTAGATCGTCGTCCGTCTTATGACGACAGGCCGTGTCGACGGCGCGTTCGTGTTCCACGCGCGCCTCAAAGAGATGCATGCCTGCCGGGGCTATGGCACTGTTCGAAAGAGATACCGCGGCCCTGGAACACAAAGGGCAAAGAAGAAACATGGATGGGTGTTAGTCAGTAAAAGTCTGACACTCCCTTCCACTCCGCCCAGAGCGGCAGGAGTCGTTTGATGATTTCCCATACAAAAAAACATCAAGCTACTATTATCTGTCAAATTTCTTTAATTGATTTCAACTTTATCGCTAAAGCATTAGGTTTAAGGTTGATTGGGAAAATTTGACTGTTTCGGGTAACTTGATGGGCAGGCGTCTGAACTTATATTTTTTTTTATCATAGCACCAACAATATGTTATTTATTTATTTATTTATTTAAACTTCATGTACAATAGTGATACATAGGCGGACTTAATGCCACAAGGCATTCTCTACCAGTCAACCTTTGGGTTAAATAAGAAAACATTGTGATAGGGTACAAAATAAATATATAAAAATAACTTCTTGCTATCGAAAATTTATATAGGCACTTATAATGATACTAATACTTATATACAAATAAAATAAACTAATACATATTTTAACAAATACCAAAATTAAAAACGAGAAACCTAATAATAATTACCATGACTCGACTTCTAATAGCGAGAGAGCTATTTATTCTGACTTAAATAGTGGTTACGCACTTTTCTTTTAAAACTGAATTTGCTTTCAGCTTTGTATGTTATGGTTATCTCTTTAGTTTATGGAAGTGAAAGCAATGAATGTTTTTTTCTGTATGAAAAAAATCTCGTAGGCACCTTAATACGTTCTATTTTGAAACATGAGGTAGGTAAGCGGTGAATCCAGGTGAATTAATAAAAATCAAACGATCATATCGGTTGATAACATTCATATTTATCGTAAGTAGCTTCAGTACATGTCTTGTGTAAATCTAACATTAGCTTGACTAACTTTACAGACTTGAAGAAGCTTTTGCTGCTGATTTTTACAATAAACCAATTACAGGCACTTTTGAACGTTCAAGATGTCGGTCAGTCTGATAAAGCAGAGGTTTTTGTGAAGAAGAACAGGTACGAAACTATGAGCAGGAAAAGATATCATGGAACGTACTGCCAACTGCGATTAGTTATACAGTTATCACTCCAAATTAAGTCACCAAAGTCTTTGGGGATTATCATTTCAGCCGATAGACGTCCACTGCTGGACATAGGCCTCCCCCAAGTGTCGCCACATTGACCGGTCCTGTGTGACTTGTATCTAGCGGATCCCTTCAACCTTCACCAGGTTATCGGTCCACCGGTCTATGGGGATGATGTAGAGTCATCATTCTCTTGCCCTTATCCCAATTCATTTGTGGTCGGCACAGCATGTCTTCTTCTTCCATACTTCTCTATTACTCGTCATCTCGCCAGACTTTCTTGCCATATCATTCTTTACACAGTCCATCCATCGTTTCTTTGGTCTTCCTCTACTCATATACCCATCCACATTCATACTCAAAACTTTCCTCATAACATTTTCCTCATTCCTCCTCATCACATGCCCATACCACGACAACCGATTACCACACAACTTTTCATTCACCGGCGCCACTTTCAAACTTCCTCTTATATACTCATTTCTTATTTTATCCATTCGCGTAACACCACACATCCCCCTTAGCATTCAGAGTAAATAAAATAAATACCTAGTGAGCTTTTACAGAATAGCACAGCAAATATTTTTGGAAAACGACGCTGTGATTGATTGTACCTCACAATACAATGATTGATTTAAAATTATTGTTATGTTTTAACCACAATTAATTTACTTTGTGGTTTTAAAAAGCTATTACTTCTTGATTATGCAAACATACAATAAATTAAGCGAAAAGTTTACATATTCGGTATCTAACTGATCATATAATTTTTGCCTTTGAAGAAAATTTACTTGGTACAGTAATAATACACCAGTTGCGAAGGGTCAATTTTTGTAAGAGGTAAGCCGGAGTATATATCTTTAATCTGATTATATTATTTGCCTATAGAATACTGACTGTGCCATTTTTCAAAGGGAATCCGGTAGGAATCGAGTTGTATGGAACCTTTGCCACTGGTATACACACTATGTCTACATTTTTTTTTTAACTATACTCCTTTCACAAATATTCTAGATGAGATTTCTTAAGGAATAAGCATCATCTTTGTACCCTTCTTTTAGTTTTTTGTATGTTAATGATTAAATAAATATATAAGGTCTATCTTTTCATACACGAAATATTTTAAGAGTAACTTCTATAAGTCGTAAAGTCGCCCTAGCAACGAAAAAAAAAATTATCTGAGTGTTTTATTTTTTTACAAAATTATTATAATTCTAAAATTTTTTGAGACTTTTTGCATAAAACCTTTACTCCCATATTCTAACAATGACAGTAGGTAAATACGACGTAGTAAACTACCGTAATGGATGCTTAAAAATAAGGAGCCAGTATTTATTTTGTGGGTCAAGTAATTTTAAATTATTTATTTTTTATAAAAAATAATACTCAGATAAAAAAAACCCTTGAAATCGCTTTGTTATAGCCGTTAGATGATTCCCTGAAAATATTTCGTGTATGAATAGTTTTTTTTTTTTTTTAATATACGTGGTAACCGTTTTCGCGTCCTGCCCCGTATTAAAAATCATTCACAATACTTACACAAAACTATAAACTATTCACAAAGAAATTTAACAGTATTCTCTAGTATTGAACACTTACAACAAAATTCCTTATCGTCTGAAACACTCACGGGTAAATACAATTTAAATAGTTTACACTAAAACATTTTTTTTTACAAGAATCGTTATTTTTTAATCACTCAAATTCTTTTCACCTCTCAGAGAGTAATACTCGCATTCACGTTCATTTTTTAACTACACACATTATTCATAACTGAAAATATGGCATACCTGGATACAAAAACAGAGGCTTCGGTTGTTATGTGACAGTTGATTATGAAGACTATGCAGTACCACAGAGCATGAATACGCCCCGGCGAGGGCTGCTAGAGCTGGCATTTTCAACAGTTTACATTTGCGATATCTATTTCGAGCGATATCGCGCAAGCAGAGTTATCCCCGAAATTAACGTTTAAACAAGAACCGATAAATTAGTTCTTCCTTATCCTATCTAGCCTGTCTCTTGCTGTCCTCTCCCAGCGACGCCCTAAGCCAGGGCTCGTATCCCACAGAGGGTATTAATTTTTTTAAGTTCCTTTTATATTTATGTCGGCCTTACATTCGAGGAACCCACAGGATAGTCCGGTTAAGCAGACGACAACCTCCTAGGTCGACTTGCGAGATGCCATTCACGAAAAAAAACAATCCTCCGACAGTACCACACCAGACACAACAGCCGTCTGGTCGGAGGATCCTACCTTTTCGAGGACCGTCACCGATTAGTCTCGCTATACATGGTGTGACATAATAAACGCAAGCCCTCTCGTGTGGTGTCTCAGACCATGAAATCGAACAGCTTTTGGAAATTCATAACTTTTTTTTTAATTACCATCGTGCATGTTAATGCAGGGATCCACTGGATGCGAGTCGCACGGGACCGGTCAATGTGGCGACACTTGGGGGAGGCCTATGTCCAGCAGTGGACGTCTTTCGGCTGAAATTATGATGATGAATATGATGTTAATGGCGTCGGTTCCTATAGAAAGTCCATTTTTTTTGTTTATTCTAGCACTTGTAGAACAAAAGTTGTTCAGTTTCATGGTCCGAGAGACCACACGGGAAGTCTTGCGTTTATTATGTTACAACTTGTACATGACACTGACTTTTACGCATTCAACTAGTTTAGCTCTCCATCAGTGAAAGAACTTTTAAAATTGTATAAGTAGTTTCAGAGATTACGTCCTCCATCCAAGCTTACAAAGTTTACTACTTTATAATACTTACATGACACAAAATGGCGTCCATAAAATGACAGTTTTGACGACAGTCCGTGACAGAAGTTGTACGCCTTGGTGTCGCAAAACTTTGTTAGAAGGAATTGTCGGCTCTGGGCGCTGGTGAGTGATTCCGAGCTCTGTGTCCATTCGATTGTTTTCATACGAATTATCAACATAATCGGATGTGCATAAATCCTGCCTAAACATTTTACTTTGGTACAGTTGGGTGCAAAACGTAGCAGTATGAAGGACCATTCAATATTACAGATCACAATAAATTATAGATCCGAAAGTTTATGAGGATGTTCGTTACTCTTTCACGCAAAAACTACTGAACTGATTTGGATGAAGTTTGGCACACAAATAGTTTATAACCTGGATTATTTTTTCCCGTTAGTACCCCGTGGGACAATTACCTGTGTGAATTAGTGAAGCCGCGGTCATCGGCTAGTATTTTACAAGCAATTACAAGCCGTGAGCACGATGGGATGTCTATCGGCAAACAAGTGCTCACAGTGCTCGGAGTGCTCACTTTTGTAACAGAAAGAAGTCTTGCTTTCTTACTGCCCCAGCCGCTGCTAGGTGACCGCTACCAACCTGTTGGTTCAGGCCTGCTTGTGACTTGTGAATGAACGGTTGTGATAGTTCGATTACTCAATTTTGTATGTGAAAAAAAGTAACCCTGGTCTTGCTAACACGAGTTCGAGCAAAAAGAGAATTCAAGAGTTAACTTGCCTCTCATTTTCACACTGAAGTAAGACTATATTAATACTGCAATTAAAATGTGGTGGTAGACCCTCAGTAGAACTTTTCTCCTTCTAAATAATAGTTTAAAAAAACTAAACAATCGTGTTATTATTTGCAGCAAAAGGTTTTCTTTACGACTGTACTCAATATCTAAACACTGCCGTGTAACAGAACCTATTTACTCGTACAACTTTGAAAGAATTTCAGTGTATATTTACTTCCACTAAGTGATGATTTCAAAACCAAAAAAAAAAATACATACCATCACGATGAGGACATTCTCATCCGTCCTTGACGGTTGAGACAGAGATACGGTTTTTTTTTACATTTTGCCAGTTCTGTTTAGTTACATGTAATAAGCGAGCCTATTGCCATCAGCTGGGTTCGAATCCAGACTGAGCTGCTACTTGCTTGACCCCGGGTGATTAGTCCCACAAATAACATTTTGTTTAACCCTTCAAACGATTGTCTGCAATCCGTCTTTTCCCCGTAAGAGCGCCAAGGTTAAAGTACAGCACATCAAGCTACCTGAAACAATCGAATTATACCAATCAACCGTGAACGCGTGCTTTAGCGATAAAGTTGAAAATCCGCCTAAGAAAAATTAAATTAAGAAAATTGAATTATATTATTATTATTATATTATATAAATATATTTTTTAAAAATTATTATTATTTTAAATGTCGTGTAGCTCACGTCAAATTTCCCAACAACGACAGAGCTACACGACCAAAATTTGCTGTTCCAGCTTGGCAATGCAGGATTGAGCGGCGTATCGGTAAGGCTAGAGCACTCATCGGCAAGTTAATCTGCTTCAGGGAGGGCAATACTCGACCTAGAGTGTTGCGCTTTGTGAAGCGGGCGTTCTCGGGAACTGATGTTAGTTTTCGAGACTACTTAGCCCGCGTCACAGAGCGTATCGACTTCCTGAAGCAGAAGATCTGTGCATGGGCAAGCCGTATTCGTCGGTACAAGCGGCGAGTGGAGCGTTACACTCAGAATCGCACATTCCGAAGTGATGAAAGGTGGATATATAGAGCTTGGGAACGACCGGACCAAGGTGTGACTGATACGCGTCTACCAGATGATGACGCCATGTGTTCGTTCTGGCGCAACATCTGGTCGGTGCCTGTCAGTCACACTGAGGGTGATTGGACCCGGGAGGTTGAACGAGCGTGTGATTCGATACCTGAAATGGGGGCAATTATCATCAGCCCCCAAGATGTAGCTCGTGCAGTCCGTCCGTTGCCTAACTGGAAATCTCCAGGGCCGGATGGACTGCACAACTTCTGGATTAAATGGTTCCAGAGATCACATGTTCGCTTAGCATCCCAGTTTCAGTCAGCCTTAGAGTCAGGGTCGCTGCCCCAGTTCTTGACGACAGGAATTACCCACCTGCTCCATAAATCAGGTAGTACTGCGGAACCCAAAAATTATAGACCAATCACTTGTTTACCAACGGTCTATAAAGTTCTTACATCCATTTTGAGAGCTAAAATCAATCATCATATTGATAGTAATTCTATCATGTCTGCCTCTCAGAATGGATGTAGGAATGGGTCCCGCGGTACTAAGGAGCTGCTCCTTATTGATATGGCCATTAGCCAACAGGTTCGCCGCTCGCGAAGGGATCTGTCTACATGTTGGATAGATTACAAGAAGGCCTATGATTCTGTGCCTCATACATGGCTCATGAAGGTGCTGGAGTTGTATAAAGTTGATGCAACTCTGCGTACCTTCCTGATGTCATGTATGGGGCACTGGAGAACGGTCCTTCGCTATCCAGGATGTCGACAGATCCAGGGGAACAGCGAACCGATAAAGATTGAGCGTGGTATATTCCAGGGTGATAGTCTGAGTCGATTATTATTATTATTATTATTTATTATTTTGAATTGTTTTATTATTATTATTAATTGAATTAAGTCCGCCTATGTATCACTATTGTACATGAAGTTTAAATAAATAAATAAATAAAATCTGTTAAAGAGATTTGACAGAATGTAGTAGCTTGATGTGCTGGCGTCAGCACATTTTTCTTTTGTACTATCGGCGGGTTCACACCACATCTTTGACGACATTTGTTGCTAATTTCACCTAAATTAAAAAATCAAAACCACAATTTAATTATTATAATATTTCAAAAACTTTTCATTATTACTTTTTACTTTTTATACAGGGTGCTGGAAGGGACACCTAGAGCGAAGGTTAAAACAAAAATCAGCCGTTTCATACATTTTGACCGTGTTGCACTTTTGTACGAAACAGAAGACTGTTGTAAATTATATCGATGAAAAAAACCAATGTGGGGGGGTTCGGAATGATATACTGAATACGTGCCCTCGTAGTATGACCACCGTAGACAAGGATTTCTTTGACGGAAGAATCGACAAAATGACAGATTTTGTCGACAAAATGTCAGATTTCTTTGCACTATCTGTCATTTTGTCGATTCTTCCGTCAAAGAAATCCTTGTCTACGGTGGTCATGCTACGTGGTAAGTGCTTGTGTCCCTTCCAGTGGCGAAGGTTCCATACAACTCGATTCCTACCGGATTCCCTTTGAAGAATGGCACAGTCAGTATTCTATAGACACATAATATAATCACATTAAAAATATGTACTCCGGCTTACTTTTTATAAAAATTGACCCTTCGCTACTGGTCCCTTCCACCCCGTAACACACAAACTTTAGAGCCACCACCGCAGAAACATTTCATTTAGCTATGTATTTAAAAATATCTTCTGTTAAAGTTTGTGTTCTTACATTTTTTACATCTCTTTGCCATTTTTACTTTAAATTAATCATTTATAACAGGAGTCTTTGCACTATCTGCTTTCATCTTTTTTTTCTCGGCTTTCTTATAAACGTCTGCTCTTACGAAGTTGATTCTAGCGAAGTCCTCTCTCTCTTTTTTCAGTGCAGAGTTGCTGATGTAAAAGTCCACATATTTTTGGTAGTCCTAAAAATAATAACTATATGTAAAATATATAAAAATTCCGGTTTTCGTAATGCTTCTCCTCCTAAACGTCTTGACAGATTTTGATCTCGTCCGCATGGAGGTTTATCCGCCTTCGCAAAGAGGTGGAGACTAGGTTCCGTTTCAACACTAATTCTAAGCTATAACAACGGCTATTGGTTCAACTAGTGTTTTTTTTTTCTAAATTACTCTTGACCTCAATCTAGTCTTAAGGACACAGATGAGGTCGACGATGGAACGAGCTAAACCAAAAGAAGCCTAATAATTCGCGACTTAAATAGATTGGGGTCATATGAACTTGCAGGCAGGGAATTTCGTGCGAATGTGTAGAACATCGACATGGTATGGGTGATAACCTGCAGTACGTCTGGACTCCCGATGGAAGAAGGGAGATGGTGGAATGAGCTCGTGTAGTGTTTTATAAAAGCTGTGAAACTCAGTAGTAACGGCCTTGACTAGCCAGGCACAGACGCAGATGAAAGGGAGATATTATAATCCACAAATAAGAGCTCGAAGATGTGTCGTGTCTTCGTGTAACCTTGAACGGTTTTTTGATAGAATTAGAACCTGGCATTGCGACAGTTTTAATCTTATAGCCAGGTATAAGCACTACACTGAATCAACTAACCTCATTTTTGTACGTCCGTGTAAGTGGTATGTTGCAGTATGGAGTTTCAGAAATAAAATGGTGAACTGCCCGAGTTGAATATCAATGTTGATGGATGGAGAAAGGGATGAAGAGCAAATAAAAGATAGAAAGATTGTAAAAGAAAAAGGAGCATATGATAGCGTGACGACTGACAGAGGAGAATGGAAGATAAACCATATTGCGCTAACCCCAAGGTGTATGGGACAAACGCAAGAAGAAAATGTCGGTAAACGGCCCGAGCTGAAGTGATGCTGATCTCCTTCAATGCTTGTAAGTGTGCGTTGAACTTTAATGGGGAAAAATATACTTACTGCTACAGTGAGAGGTTCCGAGCCATTTTGAAGTAGCCCATCTAAAAACTCTCCGGGCGAAAGTTGTTGTATATTTAATCTGAAATAAAGCGAATAAATAAATTATATCTTCAAGTCCTAGAATAAAATTCACTTAAAAAAAAAAACAGTGGATTAGCAAACAAACGTGTTTACAGTGCTGAACCAGTTTTTTGGCGCAGTCATAGTCTGAACTTAAGTCTTGTATTTTCAATACAATTTCACAAATGTTTGACACCAGCGTCCTCCGGAAAATTCCAGTCAAACGCCAAAAAATCCACACCACGCACTATGTCATCATTACAGTCAAAATCTATAACCTAGCCTTTTCCCTACTAAGCTGGGTCGGCTTCCAGTCTAAAATTCTAGAAATTTTAAATTCTAGTTTTCAACTTCATCTAGTTGAATGAAGTTGAAAACTAGAATTTTGCATGAAGTGACCGCTATCTGACCTATCTGACGATATAAGTAACACTTACACTTACACAACTGTCCGTATTGACTGCCAAAGTTTCAAGGATTACAGCTACAGCTGACGGCTTAACATGCTTCCTGAAGCACTCTCTCTCCACGAAGGGATCTCTGTACCACGGATGGTAACCTATTCACCCACCCATCAAACCGATCTTTTCAACTTGACCTTGGCCTTGATCAATCGTTTTCTTTTTACTTTTCCACGAACAGAAATAAGTGCTTAAGAAAGAGAAATTATAGTTACGTACTTGACTATCCTCTCAGGGGTCATGACCTCATTGTAAACCTCTATGATGTCTGCGAAACCGAAGCCTTGAGTCACCTGGGCGAGTGGCTGGACTGGGTAGTCGCGTGGCATGCTTCTTATACTGTAAAGAATATTCATAAGGAAATTGTCGTGAAGTCGAGGATCATCACTTAGGAACGGCTCAAATGATTGGCTGATTTTTCTTGTTGTGTTCGTAATTGTCCGTTTATTTAGAATTTTTGTTTTGCAAGCATTCAATTTTGCATCCGTGCGAATTCGTAGAAAGCGGGGCGAGTCCCAATAAAAACAAAGAAATGGTAAATAAAGAGTGCACTCAATTCATATTTAGGTCAACAAATTCGATTCGGCAGTATTTGTAGAACAACAAAGCTGAACGGAAACATCTCTAACAGCTGTTTCCTGTTCTCTAACCCTGCAATTTTGTTTAAACAATAGAATTTTTATATAATCGTCAAGATATTATATCTATGCTGGGGCGTCTAGAATCTCGTACTACACGTCGATGTCCGTTTTACCGAGTATATACATACTGTTGTATCAAGCACCGCCATCTATTGCGTGGCGGTGGAATTACATCCGATAGGACGGCGAGCAGCGCCGTCTAGTGACAAATAGTAGCATGCGCGTGACCAACGGCGAGCGGAGCCGCCTGTGATTGGACGAGACCAGGCCTCTCGCTTGTGATTGGTGCTCCCGATGTGCGTGCGCCCCCTAGTGTTTTTTACTAGAGAATTTATAGAACAAGCTAGAAGAATCAGTGAACGTCCCATATTATTATTATACTCTTTGCAGTGAACAGTGAACTGCATAATTGTAATCCTGTAATTAAAATTGTAAACTCATATTTCGAGCCTTATTGAAGAAGCCCCGCAAGCCCCCTTAGCTGCCAAACATTGGACCTTCGAGCCACATGGAAGATATCAGCCGCGACGAGCCGGGTTGAAGAAGTGAGGAAGCGAGTGGAACTTCGAAGTAGAAGTACGTTGAGGAGATCCGGAGCCCAGCCACAGTTTGCTGAGCAGAAGCTATTGATGCTGCAGCCAGCAACGGTCAGGTTATCCAGTTACCCTTTTCCCTCCTTCCCCTGTGTCTTCGCCTCGCGTTAATATCGTACCTAAACGTTTTTCAGAACTGATCGAGATCAGATCTACCGGCATTGCTGGGTCTTCTGGTGAGAAAACACGACTGAACACGCAAAACTGTGAGTACCTACTTTCATAAGCTACCAAAATGAGTGATGATGAAACTATGTCTCGTTTAGATAGTCAGTTATCTGATCTTAAAAAACAACGTGGTGTAATTAAAGGTAGATTAACATTGTTCGCAAATTATATTAATAAGTTAGACAGATCGTGTTTAGATTCTATAATTAAAACTCAAGTGCAAATGCGTATTCATTCGGCAGCCATTTTCTTTGCCGATTTTAACGACTTGCAATCTAAAATAGAAAAAATTGTGGATGAAAAAGAATTACTGTCACACTTAGAGTACAGAGAATCGTTTGAATGCCAATATTATTCAATCATAGCTATAGCAAAGCACATGGTAGGCGATCTTGAACAAAACGGAATAAATAATTCTCAGTGTACCTCCGGTAAATCCGTGTCTATTAAATTACCTCAAATAAAGTTACCTGCCTTTGACGGTTCCTTCGATAAATGGTTAGAATTTAGGAATTCGTATGTTTCAATGATACATGACCGCGACGACTTAGATTCTATTCAGAAATTTCAATACCTAAAGTCGTCTCTCAGCGGATCTGCGTTACACGTTATCAGTTCGTTAGAGTTTACAGCAGCTAATTATTGTAACGCGTGGGACCTGCTTGAAGCAAGGTATCAAAATAATAGGCTATTGATACACAACCACGTTAGGGCCTTGTTTGCGGCACCTTCACTGGGTAAGGAATGTTCAGCACAGATCAGAACGTTGGTAGATTGCGTTTTACGTAATTTGAGAGCACTAAATTCTCTTAAAGAACCGGAATCTTCACTCGAGGATATACTTATAATTTATTTAGTTGTCAGTAAACTTGATTCTGCTACCGAACGCGAGTGGGAGAACTACAGAAGCTCACTTACCTCTGATTCTAATAAAACCTCTAAACCTATAAAACTAGAAGACTTATTAACCTTTTTAAACAATAGGTCTGACATGTTAGACATGATTAATGCGGGTAACAGTAAAAATAATCAGTCACATTCACAAAGTAAACATGAGGGTAGACAATCAGCTGATCATAAAAGGCAGTCTAATTCTCAAACTACACTTAGTTATGCGAATGCGAATAATAATAATAATAAGGTCTCATCAGGTACCAAAGGTAAAACTAAACACAACTTGACATGCCCGCTATGTAGTGGTAAACATGCATTATATTCATGTGTTAAGTTTTTAAACATGTTGGTACAAGAAAGATTAAATTTTGTTCAGTCAAAGGGCGTTTGTTTAAATTGTTTACGTACAAACACTCACGCAATTGAAAATTGCAATTTCGGTCCTTGCAAATTATGTCAACAAAAACATAATGCGTTAATTCATGTTGACAATAACGTTATTCCAAATACGTCACCACAACGTTCCGTTGTCAATAATACGTTGCCACAGTCTTCTGTTTTACACTGCGTTAGTAAAACAGCTGACAATATTGATAATAATCGGAGCGGTGACGCGTTCACAAATAATTATTCTAAGTCGTTACCTACTGTCTTACTGTCTACGGCGTTAGTTGAGATTGCTGATAATGATAACAGATATCACACAGTTCGCGCTTTGCTTGACAGCGGCAGTCAAAATTGTTTTATAGCTCAAAGCTTATGTAAACGTTTGAAAGTACCTGTAATACAGTCCACTATACGTGTTTGTGGCGTTGGGCAAACCGTTTCACAGTCCAGTCACAAGTGCGTAATTAATATTCGTTCTAAGGTTTATGATTTTAATACAACCTTACATTGTTTAGTGTTGCCTAGTATCATTTCGAAGTTGCCTTCGACACACGTTAATAGTGATACTTTATGTATACCTAGCAATATTGTACTTGCAGATCCCACATTTTATGTACCGAGTGACATAGAATTATTAATAGGCGCCGATGTCTTTTGGGATTTGCTAAAAGAAAATAAAATAAAACTTCACACCGGTCCGTACCTACAAGATACTCGTACTATGGTAGGTTGGATTATAACAGGTCCAGTTTATAATAATTATAATAATTGTCTTGTAGCGTCTAGCATGACAGAAGTTCAATGCAATTTGACGCAAGTTGATTCTCAGTTACGAAAGTTCTGGGAAATCGAAGAAGTACTTATATCTCCCGTTATTACTGAGGAAGATCGTTATTGTGAAGAATTGTTCTTGCAGACTACTGAACGTGATCAGCACGGTAGGTTTTCTGTAAGAATGCCATTTAAACAATCACCTGATTGCTTGGGTGATTCATATCATTCCGTTAAACAGCGTTTTTTATCTTTAGAGAGGAAATTAGATCGTTTGCCACAGTATAAAAAAATGTATTGTGAATTTATGCACGAGTACGAGCAATTAGGTCACATGACACTTGTTGACGATTTTAATCATTTAAATAAGCCGTATTATATTATACCACATCATGGGGTGTACCGTGAAAGTAGCGTGACAACCAAATTACGTGTTGTTTTTGATGCAAGCGCGACCACTTCTAATAATAATTCGTTGAATGATATTCAATACGTGGGCCCTAGGTTACAGAATGATATCTTCTCAATATTGCTTCGTTTCCGGCAATATCAATATGTTGCTTGTGCAGATATTGAAAAATTCTTTAGACAAACATTAATTCATCCTGAACAACGGAACTTACAACTAATATTATGGCGAAGTGATAATAGCGTACCTATTCAAGTTTATCGTCTTAACACAGTCACGTATGGCACTGCATCGGCACCGTATCTTAGCAACCGTTGCTTGAAACAATTGGCGAAGGAATGTAAGGATGACGTCATCGCTAGCGTCATCAATGATGATTTTTACGTTGATGATCTGTTGACGGGGCATGAGCAGCGCGACAGGTTGTTAGACATTTGCAATAAAACGTCCGCCGTTCTACAAAGCGGTTGTTTTCCCTTAAGGAAATGGACTTTTAATTTTGACGTAACTTCTGAAAGTACTAAGGATTTATGTATCGGCGAGTATTGTCAGTCTAAAACCCTCGGTGTTGGTTGGTCTAACAAGAACGATTTATTTAATTTTTCAACTTGTATTGATAAACATTGTATTGGTACGAAGATAACTAAACGTTTAATAATGTCAATCATTGCACAGATTTACGACCCACTAGGGTTATTGGCACCAGCTATTACCACGGCTAAGGTTTTATTACAAAAATTATGGTTAGCTAAAATAAGTTGGGATGATGAAGTCCCAAGTGAAATTGCATGTGTGTGGTATAATTTTATTGATTCGTTACAATATTTGTCCGAAATATTAGTGCCGCGTTGGGTCATGTGTACTCACGCTGTAAACAAAGAGTTACATATTTTTACCGATGCTTCTCAGTCTGCATACGGTGCGTGTGCGTATATACGCTCACGTAATAATAATGATGAATCGCAAGTTACTAGCCGATTATTATGTGCGAAGAGTAAAGTCGCACCGATTAAAGCGTTAAGTATTCCACGGCTTGAACTGTGTGGAGCTTTAGTTGGAGCTAAACTATATAATAAAATTATAAGTTCTCTTAGCCTACAATTCGATAAGGTTTATTTCTGGACTGACTCCACTATAGTTCAAGGCTGGCTTCGGACATCACCACATTTGTTAAAAACATTTGTTCAGAATAGGGTTGTGCAAATCAACGAATTAACAAGCAACACTACTTGGTTACATGTTAAAGGTAAGGAGAATCCTGCTGATATCTTATCAAGGGGAGTTTTCTTTGATTCATTAAAGGGAGACAACACTAGTTTGTGGTGGTGTGGGCCGACTTTTCTTCGTGAACCGACTTCATGTTGGTTGACAACAAACACTTATGAAAATGAATTTACTAAGATTAAGTTACCGGAATTAAAATGTTCTAAAACTACGAGTTTGCTTAACGTAGAAACTAATAATATAATTATTGATTTTGAAAGGTTTTCTTGTTTTAATCGTTTGCAAAGAACAGTTGCATATGTCCTACGGTATATTTTTAATTTACGTGCATCGCGTGTCGGTCAAGGTCGCAAAACCGGGTCATTGACCGTGAGCGAGATTAATAGTTCGCTAGTTGTGTTGACACGTTTAGTTCAATCACAATCATTTAGCAAAGAATATCATAGTCTTAAGGAAAAGGTGCAATTGAACAATAAGTTAAGCAATAAAACATTAGGTTTAGGTATATTTTTAGATAAGGATAATATAATTCGTGTTGGCGGCAGACTTGGTAATTCAAAATTTGATTACGATAAGAAACATCCCATGTTATTGTGTCGTAAGCATCGGTTTACGTGGTTATTGTGTTCTTATGAACATAACCGTTTACTGCATGCTGGACCTCAGCTTCTCGTGGCTACCATGCGTGATAGATGGTGGGTGCTGGGGGCACGTAATTTAGCAAGACAAGTGGTTCATAAATGTGTAACCTGCACTCGCATGAAGGGAAATACGTTAACTCCGTACATGGGTGATCTGCCTGCCGAACGTGTAGAAGCTGGATTTCCGTTCATGCGATGTGGTGTTGATTATGCCGGACCAATATCAATATTGAATCGTAAAGGCAGGGGTTCGCAACTAATTAAAGGATATATTTGTTTATTCGTATGTTTTGCTACCAGAGCTGTACATTTAGAGTTAGTTGGTTCGTTGTCGACTCAGGATTATTTATTGGCATTCAAGCGATTTATATCCCGACGCGGTAAGCCGTGTCAAGTTTTTTCCGATAACGGTAGGAATTTCGTTGGTGCTGAAAGGGAGCTTTCAGCTATTTTTGAAAAATCCAACGAAATTATTGATTTCGCTAGTAGTAATAATATTAAATTTAGTTTCATTCCGCCATATGCTCCTCATTTTGGTGGTTTGTGGGAGGCAGGAGTGAAGTCGTGCAAGTATCACTTGAGACGTGTCGTAGGAAATGCTAAGCTAACTTACGAGGAGTTTGGTACGGTATTGACGCAGGTTGAGGCCGTCCTGAACTCCCGTCCTATGTCACCTATGTCCGCAGATCCTAACGATTACCTTGCACTCACCCCTGCTCATTTCCTAATCGGCCGGCCGTTGACTGCGCCTGCCAGTGAGGACGTCATGCCGACGTCTACGCCTGCCTGTCGCTACCGTCGGTTGGAACAGCTGCGACAACATTTTTGGGAGCGGTGGTCCAAAGAATATGTGTCTGAGCTACAACGCAGAACGAAGTGGGCACACCATAAAGATGACATAGCTAAAGACAGTCTGGTCGTCATCAAAGAAGACAACCTACCACCATTTAAGTGGAGAATGGGTAGGATTGCTCATGTGTTTCCAGGGAAGGATGGAGTCTCGAGAGTTGCAGAAATTCGTACGTCATCAGGCACAATCAAGCGTGCTTCCTCGAAAATCTGCCCGCTGCCAGTTTCTACAAGTGAGGTCAGCGTGACTCCTGCTTAGTTGGAAGACGGATCTTCCAAGGCGGCCGGTATGTTGTATCAAGCACCGCCATCTATTGTGTGGCGGTGGAATTACATCCGATAGGACGGCGAGCAGCGCCGTCTAGTGACAAATAGTAGCATGCGCGTGACCAACGGCGAGCGGAGCCGCCTGTGATTGGACGAGACCAGGCCTCTCGCTTGTGATTGGTGCTCCCGATGTGCGTGCGCCCCCTAGTGTTTTTTACTAGAGAATTTATAGAACAAGCTAGAAGAATCAGTGAACGTCCCATATTATTATTATACTCTTTGCAGTGAACAGTGAACTGCATAATTGTAATCCTGTAATTAAAATTGTAAACTCATATTTCGAGCCTTATTGAAGAAGCCCCGCAAGCCCCCTTCGCTGCCAAACACATACCTTTGAAATTTATTATAGAAGAACTGCTGCAGAGACCCGTAATCAGTTCGTGGCACTAGAAGGATTTCGTCGAACACTTTCAGCATGGGTTTGACGCTGGCAGACCATGGATCAGTACATGTTGCTGTTACGAAAAAAATAAAAGATTAATGCTGTATGATGAATGATTCAAGTGGTGTAGAGAGCAGTAGTATAGAGGGTGGTGGTATACAGAACAGTGGTGGCGGCCCAGTCGAAATGGCCGAGGCTTCGATGGCAGGCAAATATTTCCTTGGTACAAGTTATTTCAATTCCACTGTTCTGAAAAAGGTGAAGGAAAGCATCGCGAGGACACCAGTTTGTTAAATTTGTCGCATCCAACATTCCGTACTGCACCCGCGTGGTAGATGATGACATATTCTCTCCAACAGAGAAGAGACCTTTGTCCCACCAGCTAAATGATATAATATGATTTTGCTTAGTGGTTTAGAAAAACAGTAATGCCATTCTATAAAGTTCACCAAGAACCTCACTCAAATGTGCGCACACAATTCGAGAGAGAACAATTTTTTTTTAAAGCAAATACGATCACAGCGCACTCATTTCTCAATATATTTTAGTGAATTTTCTTGATAAACAAACTTCTTACCAATAAAAATAACTTTATCCTCATCTGGTATAGATTTCACAACTTTTCCTAAACTACCCTTCAGACTGGTCGCCTTGAGATCCTTTTGTTCTGCCGGTACCTTTAAGAAGAATTACATCACTTATATGAGCATAATAGATTATGGACCTATGACTTAAGCGAATTCGAAGTCAAAATATTTATTTCGATTACTCTTAACTCTTTCGTAGGTCTCTAGAGGCCGCAAGCGCTACTCTGAGTAGTAGTCCGGATTTTGGAATAGTGTTCGGTTGATGGCAATAGGCTCGGCGCCTATTTCTTGCCTATTCCCTTACATGCAGCCAGGGAGACCTCTGTGCTGCCACCGACGAAGCCGTGGCTTTTGGACTTTTAAAATCGAATGTAGTGCCAGCGTCACAAAGCAGAAGGCTTGAGACGTAAACACTACGGGTGAAATGTAGGAGCATTGCAGTTTGTACCGCTGTCTATACCTTCGGGGATTACAGGCGTGATGTTATGGTATGTTTTACCCTTTTAGCAAAAACCCTTTCAACGTTCTTCATGAAAACCACAGCTGGTTGGAAAGCCCTCGCTGTGACAAACACTTGGCTCAAAACCTTTTGTGGTTGTTGTACTACGGCGGTGAACACCTCGGGAGTTATATCGATTTTGATGGCATCTGTAAAGGAAGGTATGGCTTTGTAGGAGTTTGCTTATGGAAACAATATTGTATGATGGGTCCTGGGTGGTCAAGGTACAATTCTGAAGGCAGCCGCCACCGTAAACCATAGCAGTTCGCTACACAATTCTAGAATTCTCATGAAAGTCCTGTCAAGAGTCAAAATCAGACTGTTCCTCCTTTTCGATTCTGACTAAGGTGTAGCAACGACGATTTTTTAGCGTTCCGTAACCACGTCTCTTGTCAAGGACTACTCAAAGTTCGTAGCATGCTGCAGGCTACTTTATGGGGTTGGAAGCGGACATCATTATCTCTCCTCCTTCGCCCATGAGTTCTTCAGGCTCTGGAGGTAAGTGGAGGATTGAAGGATATCTACCTTTTTTTCTTTGTTTCTTATGTCATATGCTTTAGCGCAAATAACTATTTTTTCTTTCTTTATTTCTTCGTTTCTGCTGCCACTTTCGTTGCCATTACCTGTTCGGCGTAGGCGGCTACTGCTGTGTTTCAAATAGCCTAGCTACGATTACTCTTACGTACTCAACTCTCCAGCAACAGCATTAGCTAGGAAAGATTTCCCGTTTCTGTCGGGACCGAGCAACATGACCGCCTTCTTCCTGGGCGCTCCAGGTTGTATGCCACAACCCAGGACGCATGACAGCATCAACCGATCCTTGATGTCACCGTAACCTGGTAGAGGGAACCTGGAAAAAGAGAATAGAGGAGGAGAAGGAACCAAGTTAAGCACTAACCACCGGAAAAGAAAGAGAATATACATAAATGATTGCCTATGTGTTATTTTGATGTAAAAAACTATATTACTGTAAAGTTTCATCGACATCCGTTCTGTAGTTTTTGAGTTATCAACAATTCACAGGATATCAAATATAAAAAAAAAACAATCTAAAAATGATTATCCCGAACGGCTCGAGTTAAGGCAAAGCTGTCACTTTTTTAATCAGTTACATATCGAATGATTGAAGACAAGCAAATAGTTATAATTACGAAGCATCCGGATCCTTGATGTTGTATTCATACGCCGCATAGTTAGAGTCGCCAAAAATATCAGTGAACTTTTCAGTAGGCTTCGTCACTATGCCTAGGTCAAACACGTTCTGAAAGAGGAGAAATAAATACAGCCTCCACCAATGTTTTAGGAGTAAAAACCCAAAAATATCAGGTGCGTAGTGAGTGTATGATCACTGACCAGAGTCGTGAGACTATAAACGTGGGCGCAGCAAAAAGAGTGTAAGGATCATAGCCGATGGCATTTTATAGTGTCGTCCTACCCCCGTGTGGGGAAAACGCGTGAATGTATATAAATGTATCTGGAGACCATCTTAGTATAGGCGGAAAAAATTTGGAGCAAACTACAGTGTAAGGACATCGCTGCGGACACTGTTAGGTACTACAAACTTAGCACTAGTCCCCCAGTGTAGAAAATAATTACTCGTTTTTTTTTAAAAATCTAGCCGTTACCCGCGACTTCGTTCGCGTGGAAATTTTGATAAGTACGTGTGAGAAAAGAAAGCCTATATGCTATTCCAGACTATAATCTATCTCTGTGCCAAATTCCATCCAGATCTGTTCAGCCGTTCTGGTGTGTTTGAGTAACAAACATCCATCCAAACTTTCATATTTATAATAGTATTAAGATAACTGCTGTTTCCTATAGATGAGAAATACCTATACTGATGCAACACCAGATTTTTTTTTCATCTTACCACATTTTCATTCCATTATTAGTTTCCCGAGGAACAATTTTCGAACACTACGCTGGCGAAACCGCGGTCAAAAACTAGTGCACCTCAGGCCTATAAGTAAGGTAAAGCCAATAGATAGTAGAAATGTGGTACCTCTGTACTTTTCAACAGCTTTTCATCCAAAACCAGTATTTTGGGCTGTGGAGGGGGTTTCGGCTTTTTCCTTGGTTTAATTTTGGGGTATTTCAAGTCCAGCTTCTTGTATTCATACTCATGCTTTTGAATCAGCATTTTCAAATCTATTCTGTAGAGAGAAAATATCACGATAATGTGTGTTATTATTATAACTAGAAGACGGGATATTTACCATGTTTATTGTTTTCTTTGAGTTCCCGATATTGGTAAATATCCCGTCTTCTAGTTATAATAATTTTAGTGACCATGAAAGTTTAAAATCTTATAATGTGTGTTATGTTTAGTGACCGCACTTGTCGACGCGGTTCGGTCTGAGACGATCGTGTATCAATACCACATGTATCGTGTTTGGATTGGCGCGGCGTCAAGTTATCCGTACCGAAACAAGGCGTATGACGTGCTTTTAATGCATAATACATAATAATGATGATCTGTTTACTGCTTCAGTGAGTGGGATTCGCGTGGTTGAGTTTTGGGCTAAACATAATAGGTATTTGAACTTTTTGTCATCGACACGCTAAGAAGAAGAATACATAAAGCTCTTTTCTGGCCCAAAGACAAGTTAATAGTTAAGGTGAAGCTAATAATTTGGAAAAACGTCACGTTAGGAGCACCACATCTTTGAGCATTTTTGTTTTTTGTTTAAGTGTCCTCTGACTATATCAGTTTCATTGTGAGCACCGACTTTGAAGAAAAATCGGAATTTTTACCACTTTAGTTCTATGCCGATATTTCGCTTAGATTCTATACAAACAGTAGATATTTAGCAGATTTTGAGTTATTTTTCAAACTTAATATAACCCTCCGAAAACTGCTGCCCTGGTATAATTTTTGTCGTTCCGAGGGAAGTAGTTACCTCATCAACTCGTCGACGAACTTCCTGCAGTCGATATGCATCTCCTTCATCAGCTCCTCAATGAGGAGTGGCTTCAGGTAGCCGTAGATCGTCTCCCCAAACTGTTTCGGTGGTAAGGCATCATACAGTGACCATGTCTGACGGTAGTTTCGTAGGGCCTGAAACAGAATCATTGAAATATAAACTCAATGTCATACGTGACAGATTTCTTTTTGAATTGCACTACAAAAGGTCATTCAAAAATCAAATACAGTAAAGTTGCGGCAGCTTCTGTAGCGCCACATACAAACTAAACTAACATATCCTATATAGATACATCGCAATTAAAATATATACAGAAAAATTAATAATAAATACAACCTGTGCGATAGGAGGATCCTCTATTTTCAATAGAGAATGAGGAATTTTCCACCCAAATAAGTAAGGAAAAAAAGTAAGCTCTGAAAAATAATATAATACCTCGATCAAGTTCCTCATAACGCCGGAGGTTTGTAACATGTACCCTGGATCGGAGAACGGGTCGCATCTACTCTTGAATAACGCCTCAGCCGCCTTTCTGTCCGACTCCTTTTTCATCTGCGCTTTTATCTTGGATTCTTCTTTCGCTTTCTTATGTTCTTCTTTCAGCTGTAGGTATTATGAATCATATTAAAGTTAAGCACACGTTTAAGGCACGTATAAGGCCCACCAAAGCGGTGACGAGCGAAGCAGTCTCTCGTCTCTGCTCGATTCTTGCATATCTCCGCACTGCAACGCCTGTCTTTGCCTTGGTGGGAAACAGGCCTATGAGTCGCAGGATAATTCGAAAGATATTTGTTTAGCACAGGAATCTTTCTTTGATTCAACAACCGGGTCGGATTCTGCCCAATGACCTGTAATTCAAATAATCCAGTTTTTGGAAACTAAGAATAGCTAAGCGATTATGCTTTCGGAGAGCAGCGGTGGCCCAGTGGTGGTGGTCCCGACTTACGAGCAGTAAGTCGTGGGTTCCAACCCAGGCAGGCGCATTACTTTGTGTAATTTATTTCATCACCACTGCTCTCAAAACGGTAAAGGAAAATATCGTGAGGAAATCGGCATGTCTTAGAACCTAAAATTCGAAGACATGTGACATCTGGGCCCGCGTGGTGGATTATAGCCCATTCCCTCTCATACAGAGGACGCCTGTGTCCCAGCAGTGGGAACATTATAGGCTGTTGCTATGCTATGCTATGCTTTCTATCATTGTAAACAACGACGAATAAAATACTTCGAAAATCAGATGAAATCAGGATACACCTTTGCTTATCCCTGCTGCAAACAGAAGCGTGATGTTATGTCACCTGTTCTTTAGTCTTTCCCTGAGTTTCCTTGAGCATTCGTTCATCCTCTTCTATTTTCTCGTCTATTGTGGGATAGTCTCCTCTTACAACCATCAGCGTGCCACCTTCCAACTCGTATGGAAATTGGGGAAAAAAATGGTAGCCGTAGAACCTGAAAAATTCATCATACGTGCATTACTGTTCAGTGTACCTACTTGAAACGGATGTCAGCAGTCTATACGTGTGCCAGTTATTAAGCCGTGAAAAAGAAATACATTAACTCCCCAAATGTCTTTTAATGCACTTTTGAAGATCTTATGAACGAGTCCATTACTGATCTGAAGAATACTGCAGTGACTCGAAAACACAAATGAGAAGATAACACACAAATAGACAGCAGAAACAAATTTATTTTCTCATTAAATATTAAAGTACGAATAAAATATCCTACCATTTCTGAAACCATTCCCTGATCTCGTCCGTGATGTCCTCGATCGTGGCATCCTTTTTTAATAGAAGCAGTCTGGTCTTCTCCTTCTGAAGCTCTTCGAGGTAAGTCTTCTTTATCTCCAGCCTCGTATTTCGACGTCTCTCGTACATCTGATAACATAAGGATTTTTATACCAACCGCTTCCGGTAAAACAGGCGCGTCATTTGTAGGAGAGTATTGGGTAACCCGGATTAAACTGGATCTAGGCCCTTCCAATACTCTATTCCAAAAACAATATCTTTCTATTCAGAAATCTATTGAAATTTCCATTCAAAAATCTCTACTCGAGATGATTCTTCTATTCATTCTACAAATGATGACACATTCAACATTGGCATCTCTTCTCTCATTGATACATAAACTTATTCCAGACTATTATTCGAAATGAATGGTTGGACTGTATGAAGAATGATATGGCTGGAAAGGAGGTGACTGCTGAGATGACGAGTAATAGAGAAGTATGGAAGAACAAGACATACTGCGCGGACCCCAACTGACTTGGGATAAGGGCAAGAGAATGATGACGTTGATGATTATTTCAAATGATGTATGCATTCCATTTGCAGTCAACCTATTAAAGTACTTAAAATGGTTTTTAGCTTAGTAAGTTTTCTGTTCAATAAGTGTCTTTATACTGTTGAAGATCTATAACGAAATTCCTATGTTGTATTTTGTTGTTGTATTTATGAATTGTTGTAATATTTTAGCGTGTTTTTGTTTTCTTCTTTTCTCCTTATGTAATTTTAATTTTCTTTGTAATTTCAGATACAATTTATTGTTCATGAATAAATGAATAATGAGTTATTTTTTGAAACGGTGAATGCATTAATGTTTTCCTATTCTATTCTATCTAATCTATTATTTAACCACGCATTCCTGCCTTGTTGTGTAGTTATGGTTACCTTATTATTTGCATCTACAAAGCTGGATCCTTTTCTAAACGGGTCTGGTGTGAGACCCAGCAAGATGTCTCTCTTGTGCTCTTTCACTCTTTCGCGTTTTATTTTCATGAACTCCCTGAAACAATTGTCTTATTAATACAGAGTGCATTTATTGATACAAAAAATCTTGTAAATATGAACAGCTTTCACAATCAGACTAGCTCCGGAAATCGAAAAAAAAACTGAATTTGAAAAAAAAATTGTAAGACATGGCTCTCAATAAGATGATGTTTCAAAATTACTAAAAAAACAAAACATGATTCTAGGTTAACAGGGAATACCTTTGATTTACTTGTGAATGAGCCAATTATGAGAGAAATGGTCATATTTTAGAAGCTTCATTTTTTGCAGCGCTTAGGTATTTGATATTAATTTCAACTTGATACCACCACGCGATCTTAAGAAAAAGAGTCTTGACAAACAGACAGACGGACAGCGAAGTGAAGTTCTATAAGGGTTGCGTTGTTCTTTTTGAGGTGCGGGAAAATGGCTTTGAAAAACAAGAACGATTACCTATAAACCCTTTGGATTAAGAGCGCCGCTTTAGTCCTCAATACGATCGGGGCCGGCTCGTGAGATAGTAAGTAATACTGGTTCTGATGTTGTGCTTTGGCTCGAACATCTCTCATACGCCATTGTCTGAAAATTTATTAAATAACTGCAACGCCCGGACTCCACCGGCCCGGAGACGAGACGAGAGAGGAGGAGATGTCTTGTAAACAAGCAATAGAATTTCATTATTTACACTTCTCGTCTCCGCTTAGCTTTAGTGGAAACGGTTGAGCAGCGAGGAGAGGGGATGTCTCGTAATTGTTTAGGCTAGACTCCGCACTCGCCGGCCAACCGTACAGCGGAGACGTGAGCGGCGTTCGGTGAGCGCTATGTTGTGAGCGGCGTGCGGTGCACATCTCCGCACAGTTTCGGTGGATACACCCTAGCCCCTAAGCATTTCCTCTACTTTCCGCTTTAGTGGAGCACATCTCCACTTTAGTGGAGTCTGGCCCTAATGGTAGTTCTCAAAGAATGAAACACAATCTTGCCAAATCTGCTCGTGGCAGAAATATATTTAAGGGTAGTACAGACGACAGCATATCAGTGGTAAACTATATAGGTATTTTGTATTTTGCGAATGACTTTTTTCACATACTTGAATGTGTGTGTTTGAATATTCTTACATAAGAGGAAGTCTGAAAGTGTGACTGAAAATTCGTGTGGTAATCGGTAATCGTGGTATGAACTTGTGATACGGAGGAATGAGAAAAATATAGTGAAGAAAATATATAAAGAAAAAGAGTAGAGGAAGGCCAAAGAAACGATGGATGGAGTGTGTGAAGGATGATATGGCTAGAAAGGAGGTGACTGCTGAGATGACGAGTAATAGATAATTATGAAAGAAGTAGACATGCTGTGCATTTTATCATAAAATTAAATATTTATAACTTTTTTCTTTTTAATTAATGAATGTAAATAATGCATGTTCAACTGTTACTGTTACAATTATAAGCATATATGCATGATGAAATTGCAATGCCCTAACAGGGCCACTATGTTCTAAGAACTGATATCCTCTGTTAAGAACTTTATTTATGTACACATAGTTAGCAATAAAGAATTTGAATTTGAATTTGAATTTGAATTTGAATTTGCCGACACCAAATAAAATGGGATAAGGGTAGGAGAATGATGATGATGGCATGGCATTATTTACCTGTATCTTTCATGCCTCTGAATAGTTACAGATTGCACATACTCTTCAGGCATGATTGTTTGAACACTGGAAGCTGAAAATAGACAGATATGTAATTCAAACAGCCTTCCCTATTCGTCTAATAGTCGAAAACGCGAAAGTTGCCACCGGACGTGTTCTCGAATTTGAAAAAGTGTCGGTGGGGTTTGTCGATAGTGTTGTAAGTGGCATTTGAGACCAACAAATAAGACTTGTGAAAAGAAAATGGTAACTGCCGTCGTAGATGTGAGTAACGTCGCGTTAGGATAAACATCTGCAACGCAACTGTAGCCTACGTTTATCGTTGACCGCCACGCAGCTGCTGTTTGAGAGCTGAAGTCACCTACAAAATTACAAGGTAAAAATAATGAAATCATATTCGGACCAGAGGTTTCACCTTACCTTTACGTGAATTAAAATAAAGCAATCCACAATACAGAGGTAAGCTAACCATTCATTCCGTAGCAACTGGCTCTCTGGCTAATATTTTTACCATGGCATGTAAGTAAGTAAGTAAGTAAGTCGTGGGTTCGAACCCAGCCAGGCGCATTACTTTGTGTAAGTTATTTCATCACCACTGCTCTCAAAAACGGTGAAGGAAAACATCGTGAGGAAACCGGCATGTCCTAGAACCAAAAATTCGAAGACATGTGACATCTACCAACCCGCACTGGGCCCGCGTGGTGGATTATAGCCCATTCCCTCTCATAGAAAGGAGGCCTGCGTCCCACCAGTGGGAACATTAATAGGCTGATTATGCTTATGGCATGAGTTCCTCTCAGTTACTACTCCTACTGATACGAGAGAAAACACTTACATGGAGATTCACTCTCTTCTTCCTCTTCGTCAACCAGCTCGGTGTCGGAAGCCATCCCGCCGTCTGTGCTCATTGCTGGCGCTGTTTTCGTCTGTCAGTGACGATAATTATGTGACAGAGTTATTAAAACAACTATCGTTTTATGTTTTCATGTTGGTGGTGTGACATCTCACGTGTCTCGGAAAACACGTTAAGCCATTGGTCCTACGCCTGATTTCTCCGGTCGTGTCTGAGTGTCCCATCGGCCATATGAGAATGAACAGACAGGAACAGAGATTGCACCTGTATCAGTGCTTCAACTCCACAAGATCACTACATGGCTTGTGTCGGTTCAGATTAGCCGAAAGTCGATAGGAAGGATATTATAAACTTAAAAAAACTGCCTGTGGACGATGGGTCCCTACTACTTGACAGTTCCAAGCTACGGTGCAGGGCCATCCTTTAAAATTTCGTCATAAATGTATCATTTTATTTTCTTTACTTCATTTGGAACCAGTCCTTGTCACCAGTAATCATATCTGTGACGTTATTAATGGAAAAAATTAAAAGACATTTGAGAGTTACTTTTTTTGGTCTTTGCCTCCTTTTCTTCCTCTTCAAGGCATCTACCCACATCTGCTGTAAGAGACTTTCTACATTTTCACTCCGAGATTCAAGAGGGAAATGGTATGGGACCACTATCTGAAAAGAAGAAAGGAGATTAGCGGTATTGATTCAGGGATTCTTTGCCACGGCTTATTTGAATTAATTATTTTATTTTTGTATTGTTTTTACTATGAACACTTTTAACGTACACATCTTGCTGCATCGTTCACACATAATGTACCATCTCAACATGTATGATGTAACCAAGGTTTTGTTAAAGTATTCTGATTTAAAAGAGTGTCATGGAATTTCTTGCTCGTTCTTCTCCATAGAGATCTACGTTAGAGAATGGGCAACTACAGTACTTTCACAGTTTTTGTGCTTTGTAACTGGGACCGTAGCTATATTTCACTGTTGTCTTTGTTTCGACAATTCAAAAGTGCCTGTAGCTGGCCTACTTGAAATAAATGCTTTGATTTTGGGACCTTTTTTCATGGGAAACATCTCTTCTGGATAGCATGGAATATGCATAAAGATGGAGAAGAAACTGAGAATAGAATAGAAAACGTCACTTGTAATAGTTCTACTAGCGTACCGCGACAGACGTATTTCTGTCCAGGATCACTTTAGTACAAAGTTTTTCTGCATACTGACATGCCTGCCCATGTTGTTTTTTTTCTTTTGTGGATCCGGATCCTTACCCGTACAAGACTTTCGCTCGTAGACCTATCCTTATGATGGTTAGATATTAATAAAGGACCTACAAAAAGCCTAGTAAAAGCCTTTTACCTGAATGTCCAAAGGTGTCTTATGAAGATATTGTAACGCTGCATCGACGTAGATATAATCGTTCACTAATATATGGACCAGCTCATTACGGAGCTCGTACAACCTGGGAACCAAGGCAGAGGTTGAATCATTACTCTTTTAGCCACATACATCTTATCCCTCCTCAACACAGTACCAAGATAGACGACTACCTTTCAACTTTTCTGTAACAGACGCCACTCTCAAAGTTCTTCTAATACACTCATTTCTTAATTTATCCATTTACGTCGTCGACACATCCGTCTCAACATTCTCATCTCCGCTACATGCTGTGTTTTTCATCGGTCTTCTTCACAGCCCATCATTCTGATCTCTACGTATCAAACGCTTTGACTGTCGTTACACGTAATCAATGGCTCGAAAGTCTGACAACCTGTCTTACCAAGGGGTACCGTATTAACCACTACTAACTGGTTTGTAGAGGTCTGATAGACAGTCCCTCCATGTATAATACTGGTACTTTAGCTGCATCTATTGAGATTGGACGATAACTAACATAATTGAGATAAGGCTAGGCAGATGAGTACGAATGAGTCGGAAGATGACAAACAAACCTTTTAACAATAACAGTAATGATCTCCAGGATATACGGCGCTCTTTGCAAGTGAACGTTGTTCAGATAAGCGTCATACAGCTGGTTGACCAGCTCGCAGTATTGCGCGTAGTTCCTGCCGACCACCTCTGGGGGTAAGGCTCGGGTGGTTAGACACATGCCTTTGGCAGCTGCTTTCTGGAAGAAAGTGGCTGAATAATAACAGCCGCTCGGCTCAACCTTCAAGTTAAAACAACGCTTGCCGAAGTCGCTTCGTGGATGAGTAACCATTCATTTACCGTTAAGAGATCTGTACCTCAGAAAGCATGTTAAACAGTGCGTTTGGGCTTTCATTTGTGGATGAAGCCAGAAAGTCTGATAAACAAGTATCACAAAGGGTGCGTGTTACCCAAGACCTGGGGTGTGGAGGTCAGATAGGCAGTCGCTCCATGAAAAATACTGGTAGGTAATAAGCTGCATTCGGTTAGACTGGAAGGCGACCCCAACATAGTTGGGTAAAGGTTAAAATCCAGGTCTATTGTAGAATACTTGCCCTGCAGGATAGCTGCTTGCAACATGAGCGAGGTTACAGGCACTTCTATTTATTCTGACCTACTTACTTGCAGCTGTTCATCTTCTTCCACTACTTCCTGTGCCTTCTGCAGTATCGTCAGCCATTTCTTTTGTGCCTCAATTGTAGTATCCAAGTTCTGTGGTATTTTTAACATGGACATTTTGTTTTTTTTTTTTTTTTGCTGGAAGATTGAGTAAATCTATAAAGATTGTAATGCTGAGCGACAACATGCAGCTTGAAACGATAAGCTGTCCGTCGTAGTGGAAATAACTATTAGAATTTCCGAGCATATTATAAAACAAAGTCGCTCCCGCTCGTTGTACGCTTATATCTTTTAAACTACGCAACGGATTTTAATGCAGTTTTCAGCAATAGATAGAGTGATTCAAGAGGAAGGTTTATATGTACATATATTGCACACGTGCGAAGCCGGGGCGGGTCGCTAGTTAAGAATAAATTTTTGGTCTTATATTCTACCAGCTTCGGCTCACGACTTTGTCCGCAGCTAAGAAACTTATCCTTATACGGTGGAAAGGCCACTTAGGCACAAACAAGCCACGTATTTTCTGACGACATAGAAATTTAGTTTCCTTAAAACTTAAAAATAACTTTATAAACTTACGATTTATGCAATTACATTTATATATCTACGTATTTGTATTTTGTAACATATTATGAACTGAGTATAATTACACAAAAATTTAATTTTTATATAAAAACGGCAAAATATTTAAATTTTGGTTTTTCTTTTACATTTTCTTTCTGAATTTTGTAAACAGGAATTTTGATGTGATGTTGTAACTGTCATATTGACTTTACGAATGCAAGAGAAATTTTGATAAATATCTCCATGGAACTAATTAGTTTCACCTAAGGATAGCTCTATGTTGTTTGAGTTTTTATGTGCTACGATTTCTTTATTATTTAGGTTTTCCCATACAGTGGTACAAGCAAGTACAAAATACTTTGCGTCGTTTCTAGAAACTACTTAAAGTATTTAATACTTGCTTGTACCACTGTATGGGGAAATTGAATTCTTCAATATCTTTTTAATTACTCACTGACTGAATGTGTAACTTGACGACGCATTGCGACTATTATTAGCGATTAAATTTGGAACTAAACAGATCTTCGCTAGGTGCCCTATTTTTTGAGATATAAATGTGGCCAAGCTGGGGAGGCTCTCTCCAGATCGGCCACCTATAAACCCTTATATCTTTTGAACCAGTGACCGACAAATTCTGATATTTGGCGACAAATTTCGACTAATTAGCGACTAATTTTTTGTGTTATCAAAATTAAAATCCCTGATGGTGGCCAAGCCAGTGTTAGTCAAACTTAAGCCGTTGCTCCTGTGCTTGATCTCTCTCTGCCGCCGTGTCGAATTGCCACCTGTTCGGACTGTGAGGAAGGAACAGAGTGCATCTCTGTGTTAGCGCACACGCAAAAAAATACGGTCGGATCGGGAGGATAATACGAGAGGCAAGGTTAAGGTAGAGGTAAATAAAACATGTCAGTTTAATCAACTATTAATTTATTTATATTTTAATATCTATTTAATAAATCACAATATTTCACTATATTTAAGCCGAAAAATAATTTCACAGTGTCCTTACGTAATAAAATACTTATAATTATTAATAAAAAATAAACAATTTTGAGCAATTTATATTTCGTTATACATATTTTTGTTATTTATTTTTAATTGTTTTATAAAAAAATCTTCCGATTTATATTTGGATGTAAATAAATAAAAATAAATTTGCAACACTTCTTTGGTTTAACAACTTCTTTTATGGAAGCAGAGTACATAATATACAGGGTGGGACAGCGGTGCTCAAACGGTTACCACGTATTTGTGCCATTCCGAACCCGTTCCGAAATTTTTCGAGGGTAATTTAAAAAAAAAGCTGTTTCATACCCTACATGTTCAAAATGTATGGAAAAGCAGATTTAAAAAAAAAAATACCGACGACAAATTTGTATCTGGGGGGTTCAGAGTAATGTACTAAATACGTGGTTACCGTTTTTGCGTCAATGTCCTTTTCACCTTGTATAAATAAAAAAGAAGTACTTACCTAAAATAATATATAAATAAGCTGAAGTAGCAAAACTTTAAAAGATCAAATACATTTTTATTATTGCAAGTTTTTTGGCCGGTTTCATGAACACAGATTTGTTAGGTACCAAAGGAAGTTTTGAATAGCAAAAGTTTTTATTTTATAGAAATACTTTCCAGGTAAAATTATAAAAAAATAAAACAAATAAGTACAAGCAAATAGCAGTATAAATTAGAAGTAAAATATAATTTCCCTACTTTTATATGTATAGTGTCCACAAACAATATATTACAGGTATATTGTGCAGTAAATATATTTATATTTAACATTTATTTATTTACTTAAAACTTATTGGTGTTTAAATGGAAGCTGTGCTACATAAGCAAGTCTGAGGGTCTAATATTAAAATACTATTATATAACTACACTATTTTCGAACGTTATTAACATTACAGGATAAGTATGAAAAGTATCTACGACACAAACGTTAGGATTGGACTTATCCTAAGTACAGTATGACCACTTTAAGTGTGCACTCAAGGTGGCGCTTGTCAAGAAAAAGTGCATCGATATATCAAAGTTGGTACATTTATTTTAGTTCTCTTTTTTTCCGCCGGCAAAGATAAATTGGTTTAAGTGAATAATGTACCATGATTATTTTTGGCGCTTGTACGACATTGCTGGTAAACATTGTCTGTGGTAATTGATAAACAATATGGCGGCGTTAGTTCTGACTACGATTCTGGTGGCTATGGTAACTTTAGGGTGCCACACATCGGAATGAAATAGCGGGATGACACATGTGTCTGCCTATCCGTCTATCACAGTCAATTTACTCTAAATCTTTTGCATTGACAGTCGCGCTACCAACTTGATAACTGCGTCTTATAACCACGGTATGAGATATTCTCGCACAACTCGTGTGACACGAGATACTTTTCTTACTTATCCACAAAGTATATAACGTATTATATCCCTATTCTATGAACACAGACCCTCGTATATATTTTATTTTATAAGTCACTTATAATATAACAATTTTACTACACCTTGGATTCTAAAAGTCTGACCTAGTGTACTAATTAAAGTGTGAGTCGCGTTCATTTTGTTCGACGAAACCGAACTTTACGTCTCGACGTTCGCGGAATCGCACGATCATCATTTTTATCATTTTGTTTTCGTCACAAAAACATCCGATCATTAAATCTGCTGTCAACAGATAGTACAACATTACGATTGTAATCCCCGAAGGGTTAGGCAGAGGTGTACCTAATAGTACACCCAGATATCGAATATTAAAAAAATAAAAAATATAAAATTAATATAATATTTGTTATGCATTTATATTGTTATTATTTTGCCATTTTTTATGATACACGTCATTTCTCTGCGACAAATAAGTATTATTTCTTTCTTTCTTTCAATAATGTTTATGACCTACATAAATAGCTCGTCCGAGCTTATTGCTTGCTTCCATCTTTATATTGATGTAGGATAACACAACATATTCAGACTTTAAGAATCCAAGGATATTTTTCAACTACTTTCAGCCATTTGTTTTTGATTGTGTGATCTTCTATTATAAGCCTTAAAAAAACCACTTATGTAGGTATGTATAGTCTGTCGAATAAATATAAGATACGAGAAGTGAAGTTTGCCCTTTTCATTGAAGAAACACAACACTGCTCTACCTCCAACTGATTACAATTCATTAATATCATTTAAATTATGTATGAGACAATATCGTTCATTTAAAATGTATTGATAATTTGAAATTAAACTCGTATAAAGTACTGTAAAACCGACAAGACCGGACTTCAGACTGCCTGCGGACATTCACACGGTCAAGCTTTTAGTGTCCGGAGTCGTTTCCTCAGTCCGGTCCTCGCGGTTTAATGTTACATTCATTCAACAAACTATCATACTGGTAGGTACTAGTTATATATCACTATTGTAGGCAACGATTTACTTATCTAAAGTTTTATTCATATTTACCTCGCGTCCTAAACGAAGCGATCGGTCGCGCGAAAACGCTATCGTAATAATTATGTATTTGTGGATCCTTCACGAAGCCGTCAACCAAGCGTTTTGTACATCAAACTAAGTAACTGTACGCAAAATTTATTGCTTTGATCGACTTTTTTTGGGTCAAAAAATCACGTTTTACTCTCGGACTCAATGTAATGCACTCAAAACACTGTTCTGATAGATGCATTAAATAGTACGGGGATCGTGGAGTTATTTACAGTGAGAGTTATAACATTAAAAAATTGTATTATATTTCTGCTGAAATCATCGAGCGGTGTAAATACTGTCACCTTATTGGTAACTACAGTTTTGAGCCGTTTGGGGTCGAAACGCTCGGGTCATGGGGCCTCGACACTTCGCGTGATCAGAGGGCTGGCTCTTTCTTTGGCCAAAGAATTAGCATTGCCATTCAGTGTGGCAATGCTGCCAGTCTTCTGGGCACGTTTCCAGATGACAGCGATGCGGAGGAGTACTTTGACGCCTAAGTGTCCTATTGTCGTCGTTGTTTAGATGTTTATATTTTCTTACTTTTAGTCTTATTTTTATAATTACTTTAGTTCTATTTGTAGTCTGTATATAATGTACATAATATAGTGTTAATTACCTTTGGTTAATCCAAAAACTGTATTAAAATAAAACATGTGAAAACTTTAACCCTAAATATCTTCGTAACTAGAAGGTTCCCAGGTATTGTCTAGAACAAAAAAATTATCGCAATGACGGGGAGAACTAGTATTTTCGGCTTCGTTAAGGGTACTTTTACATCCATTATAGATGCCAATCACTTTTTCGGGAAATCGGATGATTGTCGCGTGTATGCGTGACGATCGCTTTGGTTAATACGCGGCCTAATGCATACAGGCAAACAACATTACAACATTGACCGGCAAAGAGGCATTCATACAGGGTCAAATTGAATTAGCTAGCAAAATTCAACAAACGTAAAGGGTATCTACATCTATAACAAAATATAGCAAATAGTTACTAATTTGTTGATTTATTGGGGTCATCATCATCTGCCTAGCCTTTTCCCAACTATATTGGGGTCGGCTTCCAGTCTAACCGGATGCAGCTGAATACCAGTATTTTACATGGAGCGACTGCCTATCTGACCTCCACAACCCAGTCTGTACTGGGTAATACGATACCCCTTGGTAAGACTGGTTGTCAGACTTTTTGGGCCACTGACTGCCTAACGACTGTCAAAGATCTACAAATGACAGCCGGGACCAACGGCTTAACGTGCTTTCCGAGGCACGGAGGAAACTCGGTATGTAATGTGCGGTCACCCATCCACAGACCAACCTAGGCAAGCACGGCTTAACCTAAAGATCGACGCGAGCGGCTGTTATTATTTAGCCACGAGCTCCTCCTGATTTATTGGGGTCATTGACCGCAATTATATGTCGAAAAATAATTAAATTTGACCTTGTGTTATTAAATAATAATACTCCACAATACAAGGCAAGTACTACGATTTGTCAGTAACGTGTTTTATAGGTCTAATCTGTTTTAATTTAGTCGACTGTCCGTCGAATTTAATTTCGACGTCGACGTCACTCAACGGATGAGAAATCGTCGAACTAGAATCATTTTTCGACTCGTCGGGACTTAACGGGGTAACGAACCCACTATCATTCACTTTCCCGTCTTTCAAAGGCTGTAAATTCAAAGACATACTTTTCCTACTCTGGAAGATACTTAAATCGTCTATATAAGAAGTCGGATTTAGTTTTTCGTTCAATTTTTCGTCTAAACGGCGTAGATTTTCGTCGAAATTGTTTTTGAGCTGGTGTTCAAATAGCCTTTCTTGGCGAATTTGTTCGTGGGTACTCGCGAAAAATCCTGAGTTTTTCTTGCCTAGTTCTTTTAACGTTTCTGTAATATTTTCAGTTTTATGATTCCCATTTTTCTCATCCAAAGTTTTTAGCTGATTATTCTTCATACTAGCTATCAAGCCAGAATGTACAGACTGAGATTTCTTCATCATAAACTGTCTTCGTTCATGCTCGATGTCTTTCGGCGAATCCTCCCGGATTTTTGCGAATAAATTCGGCGAACTGATACCCGTTTTGAAGTTCTTCCTCGGATCTTCTTGTTCTTCGTTGGAGAATTTCGTGGAGAATATTTTGAAGGATAACTTCTTGCTGTGGGTTTGTACTATTTTCTTTATTTCTAAAGGTACCTCTTGTTTTTGGTGTGCTGAGATGTATCTGCTGAGTAAAGTTAGTTGTTGTTCTAAGGATTTGTTCGACGCTTCCAGTTTAGCCTGGTTTTTCTGATAGTTTGTTATCGCGTCCATTGCTTCCTGTAATTGGAGATGTTTTCGTTAATTATGATTTCATGGGCTTGCTGTAGACTTCGATTTCACCTGATAGAAGACCATGTAGAGGGAGAGAAAAGCCTAAGAAAAGTTGGATGGTGTTCGTTATAGGGAACAAACTTTAAAATAATAGTTTGGAACTTGTTGATTTGACTTGGGTTTAACTGTACGTTCAAAGGCACAGACAGTATTGCAATTATATATTAGAGAGGATTTAGGAGGGATCTTCTTCCTCCTTTTTCTTTCATATTATTCATCACACAGAAATAATATGAAAGGAAAAGGAGCTAACAATGCCGTGACGTCAGAGGAGCATGGAAGAAGATAACGTGTTGCGCCGACCCCAAGTAGAATCAGACAAGGACAGGAAAATGAGGATGAAGGTCATGGATCAGGTCTATGATGGTACGAGTGTGCACAGAAGGTGCCTGTTTACTCTTGCTTAGACCTGTCGGTAAAATAAAGAGGTCTCCGTCATTGATGGCTAGCGATTCTGACGATTTTGTGTGGCTGTTTTGATATGGAAAGAAAAATTCAAGTGCGGGCAGGGTTTGAACCTGCGACCTTCCGATTCAGTACACCGGACGTCTTCACCAATTAGACCATCGCACCCTGCTCACAGCTCTCGTTTTTGTGTGTTTACAAGCAGATACTATGATTATGTAATAGGATGGGCCGGGATCCATGAAATGACCATTGCCAGTGCAGTTTTTTTAAACCAGCTGGTTTAAAAAAAAACTGCACGGGTAAGGAATTAATGGTAAGGAAGCTTCCTTACCATTAATTTAGACAATTCAAAATATTTATGAAGCAATGAATTATTTTTCAAAATAAATTCTGTATGCGATAGAAAAGTGTGTTATGCAAATGTGGTACTGGGTGGATGCATAATTCTGGTATATTGCCAATCATCTTTGATTCCACATTCAATAAAGTAATTTTGCCACTCACATCAAGTTCGTCGCCCATCCTGTTCTTATCCTCGATCAGTTGCTTATTGTCCTCCGTGAGAGCGGCCAGTCGTGGCATCTCCTCGCGTAGCACGGCGTACTCCACCGCGTAGTCACACAGCTGGCGGGTTATGTCTAAAGATAGGACCTGGAAAAAAAGGTGTGTGATTATTTAAACTACAGTAAAACGTGATATTTCACCCCAAAAAGAAAAGTCGTTTCCCAGCAATAATTTTTGCGTACAGTTATTTAGTTTCATGTACAGAATGCTTGGTTGAAGGCTTCGTGAAGGGTCCGTTTACACCTTGTAAATCATTGTACCATTTAAAATTCCTTGGAAATATTGCAAGTCCAACGTACCTTCTTCATGACCTTCAGATAGAAGCCCCGGTTCATGTCAGGCAGCTTGTGCTTGAGATACTCGGCGGCCTCCTCGCAGCTCTCGCACAGCATCAGCCCATCCTTGTGAGCGGAGAGCAGCGCGAGTGACACCGAGAACACGATGTCCAAAGACTCCAGGAAGATTAGATCTAGAAAGAGAAGAGAATGACTGTTCATTGTCACTATCACATTGCGATGGAGACACTTTTAAGAAAAGAGTTTGATAAATGACACGTTCGCGTGAAAAAGATTTACACGCGGGAATATTTTTTAGAAAGACACCAGTCTTTGCTTGTGATGTGGTGTCGCTATTTTGTTACTTATTATCAGGTTGGAGTTATCGGGCTAAGGGGTAACCCCAATTGCCTCGAACATGTAAATTACCGAAGCAATTAGAAATTGGTCCCAGCTGATAGATCTTTGTTACAAGTTTCCATTTTTTTGACAAGACAACCAGTCTTTTCAAAAAGGTACTGGGTGGTTTATTAACTATTTGTACACAAAAGATCCTAAAGATAGGTGTCGGCGCGCCTCACTTATGCGTGGACAACCGCGGGGAGGGCGCGGGGTTCGGGACTGTAGTCCCAACCGAGTCTATTCATTGGTCCTTCGAGCCGGATCAATTAGAACTCTCACACGTACATCATTACGTTTACATTCACTTACCGAATACCCTAACGACGAATCCCAGCGGGAACTGACTAGTGAAGAGAGTGAGCATCCATGGTGCCGCGTAAAGGGCTGGTGAGATGTCCAGGGCTTCTAGCTTGGCGTGGAGATCTGGCTCGTGGTCGCGGAGCAGGCGGGAGAGTTGGTACAGCTGGCGAGGTAATGGTCTGTTAGATTGGTACATTGGAACAGACACCACGCCTGGATCCTTCGCCATTACAGTGTGTTTCAAAAAAGTGTGTTAATATTTTGGCGTCTAGTATAGGTCATTCCAATGAACAATTCTCCGCATGGTACCAACATCGTAATCATGTAAAAATCATCAGCTATTTATTCAAAACATCAGTACTTCAACATCATCATTTCAGCCGAAAGACGTCCACTGCTGGACATGTGCCTCCCCCAAGTGTCGCCACATTGACCGATCCCGTGCGTCTCGCATCCAGCGAATCCCTGCAACCTTCACCAGGTCATCGGTCCACCTAGTGGGAGGCCTTCCAACGCATCAGTACATGCTGGTTACAAATATATGGAACAGCTGAACACATTTTTGCGCTTACGATGTCGGTCCCTTGGAGGAAGTTGTTCTGATTGATGGACCACAGTATTAGAAATTATACATCCGACCACTTTTTTTGTGATACACTCTGAATATATCTATTTTTAGGGATCCACAAGACAAATATCGCAAGAGTAAAATTTCTCACTGTTCGGCCTGCAGACAAAAAAGAATATTTAAAAAATGTGTAAAACTTAACTTTAGCGCAAATAAGTTTCGTATCTATTTATTTACGCCAACGTCCAATTACATCGATTACAAAGGACAGGGGCACCAACTATTTTCTAAATTTCAGAAATTATTTGCGGATTCCCGATTCTCTGTTCATTGTTGCGCGAAATCCCATCGCACGATTTCTTACTGACAGAACTCAAAAGATTTACTTTTCCTTAAACGAATGTACTTATAGGATAATAATTGTAGTAGTTACCTGAACTTGCAGAGCGCTCATGTCGGGGAGATACTGCTTCCGAAGACCTCTTCTGAACATTAGGTGACGGAGCAGTATGAATGCTTCGGCCTCTTCCATCTGTCAACAAAGAACATTTATAACAAGAATAAAAAATTATATCAAGACTCTCAAGTCATCAGTATGTTGTGTACAGGGCCATCATCATCATTCTCTTGCCCTTATCCCAATTCACATGGGGTCGGCGCAGCATGTCTTCTTCTTCCATACTTCTCTATTAGTCGTCATTTCATCAAACACCTCCTTTCGTGCCATATCATCATTCACACAGTCCATCCATCGTTTCTTTGGTCTTTCGCTACTCTTATACCCATCCACTGTCAGGGCCAGTTGATATGAAGTATAATATACTTACATGTAGTAACAGCACCCCAGCCACGAAGCTCAGTCCCTGACAGTATCCGACATCGGGGTCCAGCAGAGAGTATGCCTTTAGTATGTTGTAGAGAGCTAGTTGTCCGGGTCCTAGTGCTGACGCGAAGTATGAGTGTTTTGGGAATGTGCGACCTGGAAGGAAAAGGATAACAATAATATCAGCTCAAGGTTAAAAATAAATGTAGTGGAATCCGTAGGAGATGGAAAGATAAACGGGATACAGTATTAAGATGACCAGTAGCTCAACTAGACCTTTTTATTAGTTTTGTTTAGAGAAACCTTTTCGTTCAGTACTCCTCCGACATGCGTTTAGTTTAATCTAGCAGCTGTAAGACCTGCATCAACTATTTGTGTTTTGGTTTTCTTGTAACAGAGCAATGGTGGATCAGTGGTGACGGCTCCGACTCACGAGTTGTAGGTAGGGGTTCGAACCCAGGCAGGTGCGTTACATGGGTAATTTATTTCATCATTGCCTCTTACAACGGTGAAGGAAAACATCGTGAGGAATGTGTGATTGAAAACTGGGATGTGTGATTAAAAATTGGAAGACCTGTGACATCTAGTAACCCGCTTTAGGTCCACGTGGTGGATTACAGCTCGTTCTCTCTGTTAGAGAGGGCCAGTGTCTCAGCAGTGGGAACGGTGTATGCTGTTTGTTGATTGTACTCACCTAAGTCAATGAGTATGGCGTGCTGGTGCTTGGTGAGTCCGCCCAGCAGCGCGGTGTAGGGCGTGTGGTACAGCGGGCACGTGGCCGTGTCGGGCGGCGCCGAGCGCAGGCACGCCTGCTCCGCCAGGAAGTACCACACGCCGCCGCGGGACATGCGCGGGACGCCTAAGGGAGACACGTTCAGTTAACGTACTAAGTCATATTTAAATTATTCATGAGATTGGAACCGCTTGGCCACGAGCTACAGGCTCAAACGACATGCGTGTCGATACAGCGACTGCGAGAAAACTAATGAAAGGGATTCCAAGTCTCAGCGCTAGCATTACTGGTAAATATCAATGTGATTGTGACAGATCGGTGAAGAACACCGTTCATTTAAAAAAATCAACTCGTCTAATGCCTTCGATAATGATAACACAACAATTTTTTTAATTAGATGTGTGCTATAAGGCTCGCATACTGCTTAATAGTTCGTTAAAAAAAACAGTATGAAAAAAACCGTTTATGTACTTATTATGTTTGATATCAAATATCTGCACTACAAATGCATTAAAGATTTCTTCAAGGCTCTATCTTTGGGCACACGTTATCTATAAAATTAATAAGAAACATTACCTTATTGACAGTCAGTCTTACCAAGTGATACCTATAGTGTTACCTATTAACTTGGTAATGGAGGACAGACAGACCGTCGATCCATGTACAATACTGGTATTCACCTGCATCCAGTAACAGTAAAAAAGAAAAAGGCTTGGCAGATGATGATTACCTTGTATCACAGCCTGGGTCAGCATATGCCTGTCGACCTTAGCCATGGGTTGTGAGGAGTCGCGAGACAGTAAGGAGTCCCACATGAGGCTCACACCAGCGTCACAAACTCCTAGCTCATTGTATTCCAGCTTTATTCTGCGGACTGCTGACGATTCTTCGCTTTCTGGAAGAAAAATATGAATTAGTAAATCGATTGGTTCGTTGATCTAGAGTTTCCAGCTCAGCGAGGGGTCTAAGACGTAATTTTTGTTCTCCGGTTCGGTAAGTGTATCAGGTTTTTTTTAACGGAAGCCCAGCATCTGGTTTTGTCCTCGCTGGCCTCATTACATAAGATGGTTCTCCAAAGACCTGTCAGGGTCAACGATTTCTCTGAAAAACTTAAAGGAAGCTACCTCGAGTGGTGATAATTGACCGTCTGAATAATCAGCCTCGCTAGTCGCTACCGCTTGGCTAGCTAGTTGATATTTTACCACAGAATGAGCATTGTGCACGCAGTAAACTGTTTAGTAACTGCTAGGCCATAAGATATTTATACAGTTCCTGCCTTCTTCTTTGAGTGTCGATGGCAATCTAAATTGAGTCATACCCATAACTGGGCTATAAGTTGCCTTCAGTAGCGTCCATCAGTTTCTGTAACGAGCAAACAACAGGACAGGCCAGCACACGGCATTAAGTGCCGCATCGTTTGTGGATCCACTAAAGGTAAAGCCTTACGTCTCAGTCTAGCATTCTCCTTCTCCATCCTGACCAATAGAATGGTCTGGTCTATCGCCATCTTCCACAGTTGACGCAATTCTTCCCTGGTCCTCTTGGCTTTAGGACCTGAAGTTTTGCGGTGTGATGTTAGTTCTCCTGAAATCAATTAAAAATGCTGTAAACTAGGAATCTTGAATGACACAGAACCTTGTGTGTGCTGACGGCAGGAGCTTCGCAATGGGGTACCTTTCTTTGAATAAGGTTTTCAAAAGATACTGTAGATAAACCCATTTGGCACATTTCCAGTGTATGAGTACTAATTAATAAAGATCATCCGTTCTTCTTTGTTTTGGGATATTTGCCTTCAGTGTTTTTATTACAAGAAACATTAGGTTGTCTTGAAAATTAAGTAATTCTTCCCCCAAAAGTTAACTTTGTCTTGCTTTCAATTTATTTTCGCCGTTTCTCCAAAATTAAGTAAGTACCTATACAGTTTGGGACGTAAAGTAGGCCCCAGGTTCTCAATTAAAAAAAAAAGTAAAATAAATTACAAGTAGATTGATTGAAATAGATTATTTACCTTCAACCTGCACCTCAGGTTGTACGATCTTCTCGTAGATGGCTTGTCTCCAGGTGGCTTCGTTCTCACTGCCAGCTTCCGCTTGTGTGGGGCGGCTGTCACTTACTTTTAGGAAACTGTAAAATACGGCAAGTTTTGTTTGTGACTATGTTAAAATTACCAGCTGTACCTACGGCTCTAGTCGAGCGGACTAATCGAGCTATAGAAAATCTACCTTCAAATCGAAATCACGAAAATCGTAATGATCGTATGTAATCGTGTGTTGTGGTGGTCATATAGGCAGTCGATCTATTCTTTATAGATCGACTACCACTATCGACAAACAGCTTATAAGCTGCATCCTATTAGACTGGAAGCCGACCCCAACAGACATTGTCATAGTTGGATTAAAATCATGTAAGTGAATTTCGATTTAAGGCTAGCCTTCTCCCAGAGCTGTGCAAAAAATTCAAGCAAATAATTTTGAAAATGAAGGAATGCTATCGGTATCTTTCAGTAGAAATCTAGTTTAACGTATTTATAAGTGATAAAGAAACATCATAACATCACGTCTGTAATCCGAAAAGTATTAGACAGAGGTGTGCCTAATAGTACACCCACATTTCGCCAGTTGCTTTTAAGTCGAATGTAATAGGGGGCGAGCCTACTGCCATCAACCGGGCACAAATCCAGACTCCGGGGCTGCTACTGAGAAATTCCTGATGGAAAAACCCAATAATACTTTGCTCGACTTGGAAATCGAACTCAGGACCTCATGCTCAGCAGTCGCACTTGCGGCCACTAGACTAAAGGAGCAGTCAACTTCGAACTACCTACATCAAGGATCCCGAATTTCACTCCTTAGCAGTACTCACATGTCCATCATAGGTGAGTTGACGGGTGTGCCCTCTGCTTGTGTATCTTCGCTCTCTTCAGGCGTAGGCGTCATGTTCGAACGCGGGGACGGTGTTACTTCTGTAAAAAAAACACCAATAGTTATTAAACGTTAAAAGAATGTAGATAGATTTGAAAATTACTTAGTACTAGGAAACTCCTCAACATCGTTATTGGAAGTTGGAAGATATATTTTTTTCGACTATACTACCGATTTGACGGACGATGACGGTCGACATTTCAACCTTATTACTTAGGGCAAAAGGGTGAAAATTGACAGACCGTCAATAAAATCGGTAGTACCTGCACAACTTAGGATTTTAAGAAGCTTATTGATTTACGCCCGTCGTATATGCTTCTACTTACCCCATACTGCTTAGGTATATCATATGTGCGATGATGTGGCACTGACACCGTTATTGGTCATTATTTTTTTCAATTTCCGACATGAGTCCTACATCAGTGGCTTTTGTCAATGTGAACTAAGAAAGATGGACACCATGGTATTTTTTTATTTTATTTTTTTGCCGCCCATCCTCTTAGCCCCAGAAACATGCAGACCTTTGCGTTGTAGCGAAGTTTTGGGCTAACAAAATATATTGTCGTGCCAACGATGCGAAGAAGAAGATGTATTTTATTGACACTCACACCACTGCTAGGTTATCCACTCCCATGACACGCGCGTACACGCCCATGTACATGTCTGTGTCTAGACGTGGTATATGCATTAACCGATGTTACTCGCACGTGGCTTGTGTTATGATCATGTGAGCGGTGGCCATCAGGCACAAGTTCTTACCCTCCAATACTGCAGGGGACAGGCTCTTGCACCTCACTAGCTCAGGGGACAGTAGCTCCTGGCCGGAAGGCTCCGACGATGTGTCCAGTACTGTCGGGACAGGACCGGGAAGAGGTGATGACTCCTGAAAAGGAAGGTTGGGTTCACATACACAAATATTTTTGGGATCTGGGACAGTAGCGCGAAAAACATAAGCGCGAAGGACACTTCCGCGAACCCGCTTGCGCGAAAAGACATATGTGCGCATGGACTTTTGGTCGATTAGACTTTTGCGCGAATGAACTTTTGCGCCCATAGACACTTACGCACATAGACACATGCGCGCAGAGACACTTGCGCGAATGGACACTTGCGCGAATGAACTTTTGCGCAAAAGGACACTTCCGCGACTAGATTTACTCGCGACTGGCTACGGTTAATCTGTAGAGTAAACATAACATCATATTATTTCTTATTTTCAATGAGATAGAGCGAGGGAAGTGGCAACACTGCCCGAGTGACATGTCAAATTATTTTTTGTATCTACCATGAATAGTGTTGCCAGATATAATTATTGTTTAATCGATTTACAATATCGATTTTGAACAAAATAATTTTACTCTCTGTTCAAGCTTTTGGGTTTCATTAATGTCGATTTTTAAGGTCATTCAGTTGTTTTAATGTCTATTATGACAAATGTATATTGATGTATAGAACATTCTTGTTACTTTGTACAAAAAAGATTAATCAATTGATTCCGATTTAGAAGAACCTCGGTGTTATGTTTACTCTACAGCTAACCTAACCTAACCGTTCGCGCATGTGTCTTTGTGCGTAAATGTCCGTTCGCACATAAGTCCATTCGCTCAAGTGTCTATGCGCGCAACTGTCTATGCACTCAAAGGTCCATTCGCGCAAAAGTCTAATCGCCCAAAAGTCCATGCGCGCATATGTCTTTTCGCGCAAGTGTCCTTCGCTCAATTGTCTTTCGCGCTAGTGTCCTGATACCATATTTTTGACGTTTGTATTCCCTAAAAGGGGAGGTGGAGGCACATTATGTGGTCAGTCCCATGTATGGAGAGCAAGTCTATTGGCATGCCTATGAATTCTTCATGACGCCGATGTTTTGCTTCACCGTTTTGAGAGCAGTGGTAAGCAAATTAATTACACAAAGTAAAATAGGACTCGGGCTTCGACCACCTTTAAGTTAGGTTTACCACAGAGCATACACTATTTTTTTTAAATTTTATTAGGCAAGACGTGTAGTAATGCAATAACGGTCCGGCTGGCCGCATACGATTAAAATGAGCAAAGAAAAGAAGGTCACAGACACAGCCTTGTGAAAAATAGTGGGATTGGATTTTAGTCTGAGAATTAACCAAATTATACCAACCCAGGACCCTAATCTCTAAAGTGCCTTTGACAATTAACCATCATCATCATCTGCTTAGCCTTTTCCCAACTATATTGGGGTCGGCTTCCAGTCTAACCGGATGCAGCTGAATACCAGTATTTTACATGGAGCGACTGCCTATCTGACCTCCACAACCCAGTTAGTACTGGGTAATACGATACCCCTTGGTAAGACTGGTCACCAACAATACACAATTAACCATTAACCATCAATGGGTCTTAAAAAATATAGTAAGAAACAAAAAAACTCACCTTCTTTATCATAATAGGTGCGATGCCCTCATCTCTGCTAGCCTTCCGTTTGAGTAGATCAAAGCTGCTGGATATTGAACGCCTGGCCTTCGAGAAGATGGTGCTGCCACCTAGGTATTGGTTCAGAAACTCTGACCTGGAAGAAACATTATTACATGTTAAGAAAGCAACTGAATTTTTATTACATCACCATCATTCTCTTGCCCCTGTCCAAATTCACTTGGGGTCGGCGCAGCATGTCTTCTACCATACTCCTCTATTACTCGTCATCTCATCAGACACCTCTTTTCGTGCCATATCATTCTTCATACAGTCCATCCATTGTTTCTCTTTATTTGAATTTTTATTACATATTTTACAGTTTATTTTTTTTTTAAATAATATTCGTTTATGTTTCTGGCAACATCAATCAAAAATGTGCATGAAAGAATGTAAATAATAATAATAATACCAGTCTATTACTGTCCCACTTTATGGCAAAGGCATTTTCTCTTTTTTAAACAAATTTTGACGTCATCATAACATAAAATTGTTTTTTTTTTTCGTTTTGCAAAATTTACTGTTGTCTTATTGGTTGAGACAAAACCAAAAAAAAAATATCTAACGTTGACACACTGAATTCGACTGGACAATATTCAGTCCCGAATAACAATTAGCCTTATAATTACAACTCCTGCTCACCTGTTCTCAGCTGTGTCGTGAACATGTCGTGTCTGCTTCGCCTCGCAGTGCGCTCGCAGCAACATCATCAGGAATGCGTTGTGCTCACCCGTCTGTGACAACAGGGAAAGTGTTATTGAAACTGTGCTATATGTACCTACTGAAGATATACGATATGGCTTTGAATCAGCATTTAAAAGTGACTTCTGTATCTGTATGTCAGCTCTGTGGAATCCTGTATATTGGGTGTAGCAAGTAGTACAAACTTAAACCAGATAAACTTTCTAAGGATTTGAACAAAATTAGATAAATCAAGATATTTAAGATTAAATAAAACAAGTTCTTTTTGGCATATTGTCCCGACATTTTGCTCGAAAAAAGTACAGCCAATCACAGACGTTGACATGGATAGAACTGGATTTGGGATGCACTAAAATAGTCTTTACGAGTGGTAAAACATGAATATACGCTCAGCGCACCCAAGACTTGTAGCAGTGTAGCACTACATGAGCTTACTTATGGCGAAACTGTTCGTGTAAACTCGGTTTTCAATATGAAAAGGTTTAAAGATAGTCTGCTTACCTCATACATGTGGTTGGTACCACCTTGGTACTTGGTGATGATGAGGTCCTGCTCATCTTCAGGAAGCTGTTCTATGCGACGCAGGATGAAAGCATGAGTCTTCTTGTCGTTCATACCTGAAATGTAGCTCATTAGTGAAAGAGTTCAAATCAGTAGTTTCGAAGATTATCTCCTACATCCAATGTTTAGCTTCAAAGGAGTTCGAGGCTTAATAATAATAGCCGCTAGGATCAATCTTTAGGCTAAGCAGCACCTGCCTAGATTCGTCTGTGGATGGGTGACCACCCATTACATACAGAGTTTCCTCCGTGCCTCGGAAAGCACGTTAAGCCGTTGGTCCCGGCTGTCATTTGTAGATCTTTGAGTCGTTAAACGTGGCCTGAAAGTCTGGCAACCAGTCTTACCAGTATTACCTAATACTAACTGGGTTGTAGAAGTCAAATAGGCAGTCGCTCCATGTAAAATACTGGTATTCAGTTCATCCGGTTAAACTGGAAGCCGACCCAAACATAGTTGAGAAAAGGCTCGGCAGATGATGATCCAAAGTTTAGCTTTAACCCCATTAGTGCAGAAAAAATTGGTTATACCATCAATATCATGGCACAGTCGATGGTACCACAGCATGGGACAGTGTTCACACGTCATGTTCGGCGACTTCTCTCGGGTCTTCTTCAGAAGATCGGCGTGCGCTACGAAGGCCTGTTTGATGGCTGTAACAAGATAAAGGTCTGTTACTGTTAGGCTAAGTTATTCCTCTGCTCGGCAAGGCCTCTCCCCATGATTTCCAAATCCATCGATCCAGGGCCAATGTGGACAATGTGTAAAGATCAAGGTAAGGTTGAAATAAGAGTAGATTTTGGAGACATATTATCTTCGGGAATGAAACTTGGTCACAAAAAAAAAAACTTTGGCAGATGAACTACTGCTAGCGGAGGAGCTAGTCATTTTGGCAAGCGGAAGAACACAGGCAGTTAGAAGACATCAAGAACTTGGGATGCCTTGGTGGTATATAGGGTGAAAGCAGATTATGGAACTCTAAACAGAAGTGCTCAGAATCTAAGCGCCAGAGTTTTTGATTACAGGAGGTAGTTTGCCAACGGAAAGAACTTTATTAAGCTGAGAAACTTAGGCAGTAAGAGGAGTGTTGGTATTCAGTAGAGTTCTAGTAGACATACTAACTTTTGGCAGTCAGAGGAGCTTTGAAAGACATAGGAGCCTAGCAGATCATAGAAAATTAGGCAAATAGAAGAACGAGGTAGACATAACTAACCATTAATAAGCTCCAGCGCCACAGAATCGCTCTCGCACTTGAACACGTAGCAGGCGTACGTGTCGTTCGTCTCGCGGCACACGAAGCCGAAGTGCTCCTTGTTCGTGCGTCCGAGCACGCACGAAGCCACGTCCTTGAAGCCGCGGTGCAGCAAGATCTGCTTCCTGTCTGGACTTATGAGCCGGAGTTCTGCGCGGCCAACCTGAAGAAATAGGGTTCAATTAGAGATTTTGGCATCGAGTCCAGTGACACTGTGGCATCTACCAATTCTCACTGGAGCCGAGTAGTGGATTACAGCCTTCTTCCTCTAACAGAGAGGAGGCTGTGTCCCAGCAGTGGAATCATTATAGACTTATTATTATATATGCTAAATACTGTTTCGTTGGTCTAGTGGTCGCAAGTGCGACTGCTGAGCATGAGGTCATGGGTTCGATACCCAGGTCGGGCAAAGTGTTAATGGGTTGTTCCATCAAGAATTTGTCAGTAGCAACCACGGACTGGATATGTGCCCGGTTGATGGGAATAGGCTCGCCCCCTATTACATGGAACTTAAACATAACTGGCCAAATGTGGGTGTACTATAATGTACTCCTCTGCCTAATCCTTCTGGGATTACAGGCGTGATGTTATGTTATACACAAGTAAAGTGAGAGCCTGTTGGTTGGTTGGTGTATTTGGGAGAGGTGAACAGTGATTTGTAAATGCGTTGCATAAACAATTGGCGAAAATATGTCTCGTAGTTTCAAAATCTGACGATGAAATTCAATGATTGGGGCTTGTAAAATATTATGTCGATTGATATTTCTCTGCCTTGAGGTAGTATTTTGATCAATCAAAACAAAACTGAGTGTTTCAACAATCAATCGATGAATCTTATTTAATGAAAATAGATCCGTATGGTATAGTAATAGTATTATGTCCAAAGCTTTTTAAACTATTTACAAAAAAAAAGCCTACTAAGTTTAAACATTTTACCTGGAAAAGCATAGTCCTATTCTGTTCCCCAATAAGCTGCGCAATAGGCGTCTTATGATTAATAGTACCTATAGAAGCCGACCGGTCTCTCAAAAACGGCTTATTTTCATTCAGCGTCTTCCTTTCCGTCACCACCGGCTTTCTAGTAATCTCTTGAAAACTCATAGGGGCTGGGCTATCATCACGTCCTTTCTGATTATCTAAAAATGGATCTTGAGCCTTAGTATTAGAACCAATTTTTGCGTCTTCAATTTTAGTCTTCTGACAAAATTCTGTAATAGACGAAGCAGTTTCTGAGATGACAGAGTAAATATCAGATTTGTCTTCTTCCTTGACCGTGTCTAGATTATTTTTAGGCACGTTCAGGATTAGAACGTTAGGTTCTAGTGGGGTAGGAGTAGGTTTTCTAATCATTTGTGTTTCTTTATTAAATGTTTCTGCTCGTTGCTTTGTGAACATGTCGAATTCTTCGTCGATTTTTTTCGGGTCTGGTTTCGGTGGTTGGATATTTAGTGTTTCTGCACTGGCCCAGGTTTTGCCCTTGTCTGGTTCTAAGGGGGTTGTGCTGGGTATAAGTATCTTTTTGCTGTTGTTGTTGAAAAGCTCGTGTGGTGGTGGTGAGTTGTTTTCTTGGTCAAGGTTCTCTTTTGAGTCACCGCTGTAGATTGATGTCTGGAAGGAAGAATAGAAAGGTAAATACAATTGTATGATACATTTAGCAGGGATAATATGTTTGCTACTTTTAAGTCAAACTTAATTATAGCCTTATCAGGCTTGTCATTGTACTCATCATTAATGATCAACTTTTGCTATAGGACCGACCCAACGAAATGTGAAAAAATCATCAGCCTGCAGTCAGCCAGTCAGCCCTTCATTTTGAAGAGTTATGCGAACAAAAAAGAATGTAGCACCTTTTTTCAGGGTTTCAGATTTGGTCCCATAATGATGAGAAGATGACTCTAAAGTTTTTAGTTAAATATTTCAGGAGAGTAGGTAGGTAAATATGATAGAAACCTAAAAAGAAACGTAAATTATATATAAAATTATTAACAGTCGATTGTAATGTTATATTTGTTATTTGTTGTTATTCGTTCCTTACTCACCCCAGTAGAAGACAGCAAGCTATGTCTCCGCTGCTTCAGCGCCTTCTCAGCCTCATGCTGCGCGAACTTGTTCAGAGCGTCGTCGATCAGCGACTCCGGGACTTTGCGCTGGGATATACGAACCTTGCCGATGTATAGGACCTGGGAAATAAATCATTTTTTTTGAATTTGAGAGAAGTCTGTTTTTACTGTGGTTTTGAGACGGTACCTAAGTGTCAATTTCATAAATTAAACTGAACGCGATCAGCACATGTAAACCTCGATCAAGAGCTCTCAATGTCAAAATTACAAAGTAATGATGACACTGACGGGTTTTGAACGAGGTTTAACTTTAGTTAATACAGTTACATTGGTGGGATATACCCTAAATTGGCGGGAGGCTACATGCCTACCAGTAACCTAATAGAATCTTCGGTTGCCTAGCAGGTATAGGAACGGAAACATTTCCTAGATTAAAAAAGTAAGGCGCAAAATCTTTGCAAACAGCGTGTCTCTATGACCAGGTAAATGAACATGATTGGTGCAAAAGAAATACAAGGTGTAAACGGACCCTTCACGATGCCGCCAACCATGCATTCTGCACAAGAAACTAAGTAACTTCACGCAAAAATTATTGCTGGAAATTACTTGGGCGAAAAATCACGGTTATACGGTCGGACTCAATATAACGCACTCAAAACATTGTGTTGGTGGATGCATTGTTAAGTACAGGGATCTTGGATGTATGTGAAGTAAAGTTACAACATTAAAAACTTGTGAAATAGTTATATCTTTCACTTCCAATATCGGGGTAACTAGAAGCTTCCCACGGGTTCAGAACAAAAAATGTCACAATCACGGAGGAACAAATTTTTCGGCTTCGGTAAGAGTCTTTTTACACCCGTTATGTAAGGATCACACGTAGTACTTTGTACTTAATTTTTTAATTTAACCACAGATCAGACACTTACCTCAAAGAAATGAGAGTCAGAAGCAGAAAGGTCCGCACATAGCGAAGTCAGCGCTGATGCATTGCTGATAGTACGTGCCATTGGGGATTGGTTCTCGCTCGTCCTGGAAACAACATCGATGTTATTTGTTTTTCAGAAACTCAATATGTTTCACATTTTAACTGCTGCTGTGCTACTTGGTGGGTTCGAGTGCCACTACGCTGCTGCGACAAATGCCCTATGTCCCAGCAGTGGGAACATTAACATTAAAGGCTGATTTGGTTTAACAGCCTAGACGAGTGTCAACCGCTTCTCGAGTATTTCGTATTTCTACAATAACAGAAATGATTTGAATTTTTCGATAGTTTATGCCTGTGTGTCTATGTTAATGTATATTTTTAGTTTTTTTTTTTTGATGGAACATCTCGTAGTTCAGCCTCTGAGGCTGGCTTATGCTTAACCGGTCAAACCTTGAGAGTAAGGAGTCCAGCCGGGGCTTAAAAAACTACTTAAAAACTAAGCGACCACACGCTCAGGACACCCCCTGTGGGGTACGAGCCTGGCAGCAAGGCGACAGGCTGGATCTGATTTTGTGTTCTTAGACAGTCACTTGTAACTAATTATCATTTTCCTCTTGCCCTATTTTATTAACGTTGACGCAACACATTTTCTTCCATTTTGCCGTGTCAATCGTCACTCTTCTTTCAATCCCATTTATTTCATTGAATTTCTCATTTAATCCATCTTTTCTTTGGCTAGGCTGTCCTGCTGCATCCATCAATAGTTTATACCTATTACACAAAGATAACTTACAAGTTGGAGTTACAGTTCCCCGGCAGAGAGATAGCAGGGCTGCTCCAAGGTAGGTGCTCAGAGCTGTTCTGCTGCTGGAAGCCGATGTTCCTGGTGACTGCGCCGTTGGCGAGCGAGGTGTTGGAGCCCCGGGGGCTCGGGGCCCCTGGTGAGGGCTCGCGCATCTGGGTGAAGAGCTCGGTCACCTGTAATGAGGAGATGAGAGGTTATTAAGAAAAGTGGAAGAAGATGATGTCTACCCTGTGAGGCTTCTTGTTTGAGCCAGAGCCCTAGAGACGTGTATCTATCTTGACAGAAAGAAAGAATAGTACATTTTACGTATGAATTAACATTGGAGCCCTGACACAGCCAGAACGCGACGTGGTAGTTCTCGCATGAGATGGCGGGACCAGCTGCTCAGAACCAAAGACCAGTGACCACATTACCAGTTGATCGAAAGACTTGGAATTCATGGGTAGAGAGAAGCCTTTGTCCAGCAGTTCCCACTGCTGGACAACGGCACACACAGGCTAACAGTAACAGTAACGTTGGGTAAAAATAAAATGCTCTGACGTCCCACCGGGGTCTGCGCTGGCCTTACGGAGCATATCAAGACCACACGAGACGCCTAGGTGCCTAGCACTTAACCGATAGCCCCCGGAGCCGATTGTCTTTTACCAGTCGTTTACGGTAGCAAGATACTCGAAACATGACTTCAACCACTTATGCTCAGATTGGAAACCGATCACAAATACTGCCGTGGTATAACTAAAATGCCGTTATCCTACATTTGGTCGATTTTCAACTTTTGATGCTATATTAATGAGAAAAAAAAAAATCTATCGATCTCTGTTTCCGAATTTTCAATATCTTGAATAGTTTTGGAAATAATAATTTAAAAAAAAAGGCCGTTAAGTACATATTTCTCACGTGTGAAATAATCAAAAATAACATTAAATAACTTTGTGAGTCTCAGATAACGGCATTATAGTTATACCACAGCAGAATAGTTGGGTTATGGTTGACGATTTGTTAAGGTGACAGCACCAGGGTAGCCCACTTTTCATTCTGTAACTACAAATGTAACTAACTAACTACTGTTACTAGTGCGAATCATATTTTCATCTAAATACAAACAACCTGACCAGCAAATTGTAAAAAACGTAAAAAAAATTGAATTGGGCGTACTACCCTGGTGCTTCCACTCCACCTTAAGAGACACATTTTCTTAGGTTCATTGTAAGCTTAGGTTATTTTATTGGGATCTGGGACATTTGCGCGAAAGACATATGCGCAAAGGACACTTCCGCAAACCCGCTTGCGCGAAAAGACATATGCGCGCATGGACTTTTGGGCGATTAGACTTTTGCGCGAATGAACTTTTGCGCCCATAGACACTTACGCGCATAGACACATGCGCACAGAGACACTTGCGCGAATGGACACTTGCGCGAATGTACTTTTGCGCAAAAGGACACTTCCGCGACTGGCTACGGTTAATCTGTAGAGTAAACATAACATCATATTATTTCTTATTTTCAATGAGATAGAGCGAGAGAAGTGGCAACACTGCCCGAGAAACATGTCAAATTATTTTTTCGTATCTACGATGAATAGTGTTGCCAGATATAATTATTGTTTAATCGATTTACAATATCGATTTTGAACAAAATAATTTTACTCTCTGTTCAAGCTTTTGGGTTTCATTAATGTCGATTTTTAAGGACATTCAGTTGTTTTAATGTCTATTATGACAAATGTATATTGATGTGTAGAACATTCTTGTTAGTTTGTACAAAAAAGATTAATCAATCGATTCCGATTTAGAAGAACCTCAGTGTTATGTTTACTGTACAGATAACCTAACCTAACCATTCGCGCATAAGTCCTTTCGCGCATGTGTCTTTGTGCGTAAATGTCCGTTCGCGCATAAGTCCATTCGCTCAAGTGTCTTGCGCGCGACTGTCTATGCGCCCAAAGGTCCATTCGCGCAAAAGTCTAATCGCCCAAAAGTCCATGCGCGCATATGTCTTTTCGCGCATGTGTCCTTCGCGCAAATGTCTTTCGCGCTAGTGTCCTGATACCATTTTATTGTTTAATGTAGGTATAGTTATTTACAGAAATGAGGTGACGTAGTGGTATAAGTATCTACTGTATTTCCTATTTTGCAAAGCGCCTTATTCACCACTAAGGTTAATATTCTGATTTCAATAGTAAGGTGAAGGGTCACCCCTCGGATATACCCAAGGTTTTTAATTAGCAAGAATAAGTAAATAACAATGCATCATTATTCAAATCAATCGTTAAATTGTCAATCAAAAGACGAAAATAAATATTTCGAAAATTTTTATGACTTCATGATTGTTACGGTCAATGATTTTACTGTCTGAATGGTATAGAATCAGACTCTAACGGTGTCTAAAGGCCAGGACCACATATAGAGGTGTGACTGACACTGGCTTGGACCACCATCAGGGATTTTAATTTTGTTAACACAAAAAATTAGCAAGTACACAATACTTTAAGTAGTTTCTAGAAACGAAGCGAAGTATTTTTACTTGCTTGTACGACTGTATGGGGAAATTGAATTCTTTAATATATTTTTAATTACACACCGACTGAATCTGTAACTTGGCGACCCATTGTGACTAATTAGCGATTATATTTGGAGCAAAACAGATCTTCGCTAGATGCCCTATTTTTTGAGATATAAATGTGGCCAAGCTGGAAAGACTCTCTCCAGATCGGCCACCTATAAACCCTTATATCTTTTGAACCAGTGACCGACAAATTCTGATATTTGGCGACAAATTTCGACTAATTAGCGACAATTTTTGTGTGTTATTAAAATTAAAATCCCTGATGGTGGCCAAGCCAATGTCTGTCACACCAGATATAAGCGTGTAATGTTTTGACCACCTGCTATGACGTCATAAACACTATTTAGTTACTATACAAACAAGTTGCTATACAAAATAGACTACTTTTTTGTTCTATATATGTCTAGAATTAAGTTCTTGCGTTATCTAGCATATCTATATCGATGGCCTGGAATATAACGATTACGATAATGGAAAAATTAAAAATGGTTTGGGTAGACATGGGTTACCGAAAATTTAATCTTTAATTCAAAGTCATCGTAGAAATACAAAACTGAATGTCTTAGTTCTCTTATTCACGCTCATAAACTCTTTATAATGAAAACTTCTTGAAGCCTAAATGAAGCGATTAAAAGTTCTTGAATTAAGAGAAAAACAACTTCTTTACTGGTTTTAAGTGCATCCCACGTGCTCTTTAAATTCTAATTGAAGTAGATTAGTTAATTGCCAACGAGATCATGGGTCACTGACAATGTTTACAAAGTTACTGAAGGACAACCAGGATTATTATTTAGCAAATATGTTACTATCAAGTGCAATTTTGTAAAGTTCACTTGGAACCTCACTCGAGTGAGCGCACACTGTTAAAAAGCGACCTCATTTGTTTTTACATTTGCGAATTCACAACGAGACACAGTTCGAATTTCGAAGTAGATGATGACGTTCAGGCAATAAAGGAGATTGCGCATTTAGGAGATGCATAGGGCCAAGACAAAGTGAGATTTTATCTATAAGGTCCCATTAAAATAGATGAACAAACTTTTAGAAATCATTCAGACCACCAAAATAAGGACAATGGTAAAAAAAATAAATAAGAAAAACGCATTAGAAACTGTAAAGAAAAAAATCAGCGAACGGAAATACACTAAAAATGTTGGTTACCCAATGATATTAGGTCAAAATAAAATCACTTTTATCAGTGTTTTTTTGCTTGGATACAAATAAAACCATGGAGACTTATAACATCACGTATATTTTCAATTGAAACAACACGTCACACTCCCGCGCACACCCGAAACTATTGTCCCATCGAACGCGGCCGTGCCGATCGATAGTGCTGCCCGCCCTGGGGCTGCAGTCTCGACATAGTTAGCGACAAAAATCGGTCGTTAAGTCATAACGATGTCAAATTTCTTTAATAGATTTTCAACCTTAAGGGCTTTGAAATAAAGTTGAAAATCTATTAAAGAAATTTGACATCGTTATGACTTAACGACCGATTTTTGTCGCTATCTATGTCGAGACTGCAGCCCCTGATATGCATAGGGTTGGGACAACCATGGGATTGTCGTTATCAGTTCGGCTTTCTTGACTCTCCTGCGTCCTCGTAGGAGTATTCAAGGGCAGATACCGTGGCCCTGGAACACAAAGGGCAAAGAAGGAACATGGATGGGTTTTAGTCAGTACAAGTCTGACACTCCCTTCCGCTCCGCCCAGAGTGGGAGTCATTTGTTGATTTCCCATCCGAAAAAAAAAAAAATATGATGGGATAATATTCGACGTAAAGGTCGTAAATGTGAATTTGGGGAGTAATTTTCGGAACTATTGATTCGATTCCGAAAATTCTTTCCCTGATGGGAAAGCACGAAACAAACCTCTAACTTCATTTAACTCTATTGAATGACATTTTCGTGGGATTAAATGAACTTAGAGGGTATTGATGATGTTTATGATTATAATTCTGTAACTACATACGTATTACGGATGCGAATCATATTTTCATCAACATACAATCTGACACTGACCTGCAAATTGCAAAAAAATGTTAGACAATTTGAATTTCGCAGGTTACCCTGGCGCTTTCACCTTAAAGTTTTATCATAAATCATCATAATCACCACCATCACCATCTCTCTTGTCCCAATTTACTTGGATTCAGCGGAGCATGTGTCTTCTACTGTCTAGCCGTATCATCCTTCACAAATGTTCATCATAATAGTTAAATTCTGTGGCTGACAAACAAAAAAGCCTAGCAAACTAGTTCGCGTGTACTGATGCACGTATGCCCATTTCCTTAAGTACTTGGGTCAAGGTTGATATTGGTCACATTGAATGTTAATGTAAACAACCAATTACTTCCTATACGAGCCATTTGATACATTAGATGAAGGACAGGGGTGTTGGCTAAGTGATATAGAGAGTAACAACGCAATTAGTTAATTGTTTGTGCCTCACGAACTTTATTATTATTTAAGATATTATTAAACACGTGATCTTCTTCTTTCTTATCAGCCCGTCAGCCCTTCTGGGTACTTCTGCGGTACACCGTAAGGTTGTGGGTTGCCTCTTCTGTTGTGTTGCTTGCACTCAAGTCGTTTTTGATTGTTTGTAGCCAGGTAGGTGGCCGTCCACGGCCTCTTTTTCCGTCTTCTTTATTCATGGCTCTCACCACATCCAGCGCAAGCGGTTTTCTCTAAGATTTCACGTATCCTAGCGAGTTTAAAAGTAAAACGGAAATATTTGTTTCTAATTTTATCAATTTTCGAAACTCCACCGCACCGGAAAAAACATGATACAATATGTATAATAAAAAATTGCATTGAATTGAATTAATAATAAATGCATCTAACTAAAAGAGACCAAACCAAATATCAAGAAAGAGACGGATGGGTCGTGTGAGAATGATAATTATGAAAGAAAAAGGAGTAGTGAAAACTGATCACAAGTAAGTAACATAAGACAAGGGGAGGAAGATGATGACCCCATGGTGTGTTTAGAGAGCAATGAAATGAACACGCCCGCGATCTTCGAGTATTATGACTTGTAGTCGTAGGTTCGAGCCCGGGCTGGCATTGTCTTTTTTTTCATAGTATTGTAGTTTTGCCTGCTCTCGTGTTCGCTGACTGCTATATAAGTATGGAGCTCTGCTATATAAGTATAGTTGCCGATATATTTGCAGAAGAAATCGAGTATTTCCGATTATAGATAGGGTAAAGAATTGAAGTCTTACAAAAAATAGTATCAATAGTGGTTACGAAACAAGGTTTTTTTGTGCTTATTACAGAAAGTAGAAATTTCGAGAGTGTAGACGAAATGATTAGTGTGAACCCTACATAGCATAAAGCATAGCATAATCAGCCTATTAATGTTCCCACTGCTGGGACGCAGGCCTCCTCTCTATGAGAGCGAATGGGCTATAATCCATCACGCGGGCCCAGTGCGGGTTAGTTAACCCTACAAAAGCTCGTTAATTGGCCAGCCTTGAATAAAATCGTTTGTTTACAGTAACGGACGTCAACAGGTCAATACATGTCACTGCTTGTAATTGAAAGATGAAGCGCTGACAATGATTTATGAAGCCGATGCTACTGATTACACATAGATGTCAACGTGTCGGTGTTGTCGGTTTGCTTGACAGATAGTGTTGGGGTTAGTTTAGTAAGAGAGGCGTAGGAATGAAGCGCATGAGACTGAGTGATTAGTTTTAATATCGTGGGACGGAAAGGGAAAGGCAGACCAGAGAGAAGATGGGATGTATTGAGAGTTGAAGGAGTAAAATAAATTAAAAAGGACCTAAAATTGAACCCTGTGAAACACCCATAGTGGCAGCAGAACCTATAGAATCTCTTGCCATTAACATGAGCCTTCTGAATTCTGTTGTTCAGATAAAAAGTCAGATAGATGGTCCAACTAAAGCCCTGTTCCTGATATCATACCAAGAACCAACATGGAAGACACTGGCTTAGACCAGGGAAGCATGGTACAAGAAGCGAGAGACCCATGTAGACCCATGTTCAGCTGTAGATGAAATAAGGCTAGGTCTTCAAAATCAGGAGCAGCTCGGAAGTAATTCTCGAGGCCACTAGCATTGTTCTTGTGCACTAGTTTTTATTATATTCGTGAATTGCATCTACATCACTACTAATGTACCCACTTGACATCATATATCATCGCATTTATTATTATGTTGAGCGCGTGTTATTCTTAGAAAATGCGGTTGAAGTTCGTTCAAGAAATATTAATTCAGTATTTATAGAAGTTATTCTTAGTACTGTATTGTTTTGTTTTTCGTCAATTTGTTTTGCATACAATACCTACTGCAGTTTGTTATTGAGCTGTTTTCCTTGAGGAGTACATTTAGATGTGCCTGAGGACTCTGAGGAGTACACTGTTTTGTCTCTGGTACGGGCAAAGAGATTCAAGAATCTGCAGAAGTCATAGAAATAATGACTGTAATCCGATCACCTGTCTCAGTGACTGCAACCAAATGGTTCTTGCAAGAAGATTACAATTTCGCTTCGTCCTATCTATCGCAAGTATTAAATATGTTTGGCTACGGTCAATAATTTAATTTAGTATTGTTAGCAATAGAGATAACATCAATTTTGTTGTAGTCGCCATAGATATACATACAGGGTGTAAACAGACCCTTCACGAAGCCGTCAACCAAGCATTCTGTACATCAAACCAAGTAACCCTACGCAAAAAATATTGCTGGGAAACGACTTTGTTTTTTTGGGTGAAAAATCACGTTTTACGGAAAAACTCAACTCACTCTAAACATTGTGCATTGTGCATGGATGCAATGAATAGCGAACGGGTTATAATATTTTGATTTGAATTGAAAAAAAATGGGTCATGGTCATGGATATGAAAAATAATGTTATAACCTTAAAAACTAGTATTTAAAAAAAAAGTTGTGAAAAAGTTATAACTTCGACCTTCAATATCTCCGTAACTAGAAGGTTCCCAGGTATGGTCCAGAACAAAAAAAATGATCGCAATGACGGGGAGAACAAGTGCTTTTTGGCTTCGTTAAGGGACTTTTTACACCCTTTATAGGCGAAATAGGGAGTGCTCCATGTAAAAAACTGGTATTCAGCTGCATCTGCTTATACTGGAACCCGTCCCCATTATAGCTTGGAGAGGGCTAGCTAGATAATGAGTTATATAAGAAATAGCAGTATGCTTTGCTATATAGACATCTGCTTTGTTATGGATCGAAAACATCCGGAGTCTGATACATGATGTTATCTGAAGCCGACAATAGAGGTAGTACCTACAGTTACAGTCGTGGATTGCACTATTCGACTAGATGATCGCCCGTTACATGTCAGAGCAGTATTATTAAATAAACACTCGGTTCCTGCCTTTGTTTGCAATCGTTCTGGATAAAGCGATGTGATAGTTACTGCAAGACTGCAACTGATGATTCGAAAATGCAGTGAGGAACTGTGAATTTTATTGTCAAAACGATATTGTTGACACGGTTCGCGCAATGGCTGAGCGATTGACTGCTGCGCTGCGTGTCGCGGGTTTGATCCCTGCACAAAACAAATATTTGAATGACCTACAGGTAGTTGTTTCGGGTCTGGCTGTTTGTGACTTTCAGTTTAAATGTTTGTAAACGTACCCACGTTGCAATTCCTAGTGTACACGTGCACCGTTTTATATTTAAAAAAAATATAACTCGTCAAACTGATGGGTCGGACCTACATGCAATTTGCAAGCGTTTTTCACTTACAATTGAAATTTGCATGAAATTTACTGCGGCCGAACTATTACTGAAACTCCTTTAAAATGAATTTGAAGTTAATTTTAAAAAGTTCAGCTTTGTAGAGCGTTTTCGTTATCACTCACCCAAGTATTGAGACAGGCTCTCTGTGAACATCGCAGTATCTACAGCCGAGTTATTGGGTAACACGATTCTCTTCTTCATCCCTTGCCATATCATCATCTTAATCATTTCATCAACTTAGCCTATCGCAGTTCACTGCTTGATATAGACCTCGCTCAAATCGCATCCAATCTCACTCAGCCAGCTTTTCAATTTCATCAATCCGTCTAGCTGGAGACGGCACTACGCTTGTCGATACGTGAACTCCAATCCAGGATACGTTTGCTGCATCAGACAAAATCATCTATTTTTGTCTAACTCGTGCATTCTCGCACGAGAGTATCTGTGTAAGATAAATAAAGACATCTGTATGTGCAAAGTTCATTACACAAATATATATATTTCTATGTATAGAAGATGTTGATTCAAACACGAGCTAGCTCGGAGCTTCATCAATCAATCAGCCAATGATACTTTAGTAACAGTCTTCTATACAATTGATTTGCGACCGTTCATGATGAAACGTTATTGAGAATATATGATTCTTTCTTGATTCTTTAAACAGCAAAAAAATAAGTTTAAAAACTAGACCGACTACTGAAAAAACACGCTCTAAAAAGTATGTAACAAGAAAATATTCACGTCTGAAATTGTTATGTACTACAAACCAATCAATATTATTATCGTTCATTAGATTATGGGTCGTTTTCAAAATTTGTGTACATTTTGATGTAATTATGTGTCCATCAAACTTATTGGCATATTAAAATTAAATATAGTTCGAAAATGTAAATATACTTATTCCACATTCATACTAATTGGTGATAAAATAGTAAACATAGAAATATTTTTACGTGGACTTGGTTCTATTGTTTTAAAAATTAAATTAAGTTTCTGTAGTAATCTGAAAGCTTCGTTTGCGAAATCACTTCTGAATCCGCGGTGAAATCTTGGGACATAAACATTTCGTATTCTCAAATTGAGTGAATTCGACACTAGCGCCAGCAAGTGATGACGAAAGTGAGAGCAATTACAACGGGTGAGTATTTTGACGTTTGTCCAAAGTATTTCGTATTCTCAAACACAATTCGCTCGCCGTATCGAAAGTCATCTCGCATCTCACACACGAATTCATCTGTCAAATGAAAAGTTACTATTTCTTGAGTGAAAATAAGTGTTTCAATATATATGTATGTGATATAAATGCAAAACAAAAAGAACAATTATCTATAATCTATACATTTGTGGTTTTCTTACAGAAAAAAAGTAAAACAGTTAGTATGAACTAATATACCGACCTTAAAAAACTTCATGAACTTATTGTGTTTTCATCTATTTCTAACTTTTGTAGATGTCTCATTCTTTTTTGATATTGAGTTTACTGAAAGAAGCTGATACCCTAGACGTTGCCGCAACCCGTCGCCAAGCCCAGAACATTAGAAATTTAAACTTATTGAGCCGTGGTCAGGACTATGTGCATGTGTACAGACTAACAGAGGAGCTTATTAGAAATTTAGAACAAGAGCTTAGATCTCTATAACCTGTGACGGCAAAAAAAGGAAGAGGTCTGGCTAATAGAATTAAGGTAGATAATAGATATGTATGTCATGTTTTACTTATTTAAATCGTTAATGTGTTAAACCATCCAACAATAGTAAAAAAAATACATTACTTTGTTTCTTTATCCATTTTTTTGCCGTCTTTATCGTACCTCCACCCATACTGTTTAATTTCACAGTGATATTATTCCACTCCTTATTAGTCGCCTGTTTGGCGCTTTGATTTTTGGCAAACCCTTTTGCCTAGCTAGGCTTCCTTTCTAAGAAATCGATTAGCGTCTCCACTTGAGCCGCAGATGGATGGAAGTACGCTCAGCACTGAAGTAGAGAATTAACAATTAAATATGAATAAAACGATACCGGCAGTAACTTATTATCACAGAAATCGTAATTACTTCATTTTGTTAAACACTTCACAGTAAAATCGCGGGGAAATAAAAATAACAAAGCTTGTTTGTCAACAAAAAAATAATTGGCGTGGGTACGCGTTGCGACTTGCGAGCGAGTGAATGCTTTTTTTTATACTCGGGCTCCCATATCTCCATAAGGCAAAGGCGACACAGCGTTCTGTCTAATTTTTCATTCTCTATCTCAAATAAAACTTGTAAATATTAAAACATACAAAATAATGCATTTACATAACATTTATGGCTGAAATAAACTATTAAATATTATTTTAGAGCGCTAATTCAGCTAAATTTTGTGAGTGGATATAAATCATAACAAGGCACAATTCAGTGCCACCGCTCTACTACCATAGAGCAATGTCACCTGAGTTCTCGAAAGTCACTTCACTTCACTTGGCCTTGATCGTGACATGAGAATACCAAAACTTGTACAGGCGAGATGAAAAGTGAAGTGAGTGTGACTTTCGAGATGATTTGCGAGATGACTTTCGAAGTGAGTCACCGTTTACAGAATAGCACTGCTGTTTCCCATACAAAAGAGCAATGTCCATAGTCGCGCTTATGTAAAAATGCAACAAATAATAAATAAACACGCAACAAGTAACCTGATTCAACAATGTTTTGTCAGGTGAACTTGTAAGACATATGATATGTACTATAAAAAAATTTAATTATAATAAATCATTTATTTATTTGCTTATTAAGACGTGTCTCATATTTTATTCGTTTGTGTTATTCTTTTTTGTAACTTTGACAATTTAATAATAATATTAGTAAATTTAAAATTTTGAATGCCAACTCCATGCCTCAAAATAGTTACAACGAGAGGGCGGTAGTTTCCTTTGGCTGCGCCATTTTGTTTTGTGACTGATGGTTAAACATTGTGCGCGTCGTAAATAAGACAATAAGAATCTGTTTAAAAAGTGCCAAATTATATGAATAAGGTAAGTACTATACTTTACAGTGCAGCACGTTAGTGTAGTGGATGGTAAATTGTAATCAAATGCATGTTTTACGAGTATCTTTAGTGAGAAATTTCAAGAATATTATTTTTTGAATGGACACGTTTATGGACACGTTTAATTTGGGTGACCATTGTGTTATTATTTTTGTGTTACGTTACACAATGGAATGGGTAAAGGCTTGTTTATAATTATCAAGTAATACGAAGTGTTTACCCTTACAGCCTGTAGTAATTCCTTTTTTGTTGTAGGAAAGATGCCGTTAACGCCTGCTGAACGGCAAAAACGTTACCGAGAGTGTTTAAAATCAAATAATCCACAAAAATGGAAAGAAGTACAAGAAAAAAAATTGATTAGAACTAAAAATAAATACATACCAATACGTCAACTATCTGAATCTGAACAAAAATTAGGCGAAAGAAATGGAGAAATGTATTCATATTTATTCAGCAATATATTATTTTATATCCTAAATTTAAAAAAAAAAAATAAAATCACATATTTTAAATGTGATTTTAGCACAAATTTTTAAAAGATAAAAGCTTTGGTTACCGAATTATTAAGAAAAATAAAGGTTTTTTTCTGTATTGTTAAATAGTATTTAAATGACTGATTGTTAAATTTCGTAAAAAATAATATGAATAATACGTAAAGCGTATGTTTAAAATGCGAGACTGCTAAAACCGTTAAATTATCTTTAAATGTGATTTTTATGACCTTGTTATGTTTAAGACATAAATAGATAACTCATTTTTTATTTACTTTCTAAGTTTCTTACACGTGATTTTGTCAAATTTAAATACGATATAACTGATTTACTACAACCAAATTGTTTTTTAAATCTTTCGTTGTGACTCTGCCCTTACTTTTCTTTTGTGTTACTTTTGTATCACGATAACACAAAATAAACACAAAAGAAATGTACATAAATTTTGAAAACGACCCTTATAATATATTTTAATGTAGGTATTTAATAAATATTCATAGTGATGATGTTCAGAGGGTAGCCGTGGTCATATACAACATTACGTTTAGTATATGCGAAACCTGAATATAGTTTGTTCAGAATAAGTAACTGAATCGATACCAATAATTTTTAAACCATGTTTTATTTTGTCAAAAATATATTTAAAAAAGGCTACAAGTTGGACACCGAGCGACACTAAGTAAGTACCTATCGCAATTATTTAGGTAACTACTGCCAAATTGTTATTATCAATGAGCTCAAGACAACGCTGGAGCAGCGTGAGCGGCTGCGCCGCGTGGTGACCACGTTTTGGTGCCGACAATCAGGTAACAGAACAAGCTTATAACTTTGTGATTTTTCATGATACAATTTTGAAATTTTGTACATAGATTCTTTACATAAAAATACTAGACACGTGTTTTAGGTTTCGCATATACTAAAACTAATATTGTTTAAGTAACCTCCTTTTTGCTGTCGGGTAAAAAGTAGGTGTCATTTACTATTTGAACCTGCGATGATTTACTTTAAAACTAATGAGTTCGCTTTCGAATTGTGTGCGCTCACTTGAGTGAAGTTCCAAGTGATGTTTACAGAGTGGAGCTACTGAGAAGTCTGTTAGAATAAGGCCACAATAATTTTGTGAACACTGGTGGCTCAAATATGGAGAAGACCTGTGAGTCCCAGCAGTTCGAAGGTTGTAGGCAGATCATTTTATTATGTAAATTCATTTGGTTATACACACCTCTAGCTATCTAAAATGGCGGATGGCAGAGCCATTGTGTTAACGACCACTGTTATGCCACATTCCCACTTGCCAGCCATCAATTTATCGAGACAATAAAATTATAAACAGCGCTCGTCACGATTTGTACAACACGATTGTTACGTGGATATAATCGTTGTAAAGGTTTTATAGCTAGGGTTTCAACATATCATCACGCCTGTTTACATCGAAAGGGGAAGGCAGCGGTGTGTGGTGTAGGTTTGCCAGTTATTAGGTTACGTGTCATACGTTCTGACTCGGTCGACTGCCTCGATTCCCAGATCGGGCAGTGTTATTGGGTTTTTCCATCAGGAATTTCTCAGTAGCAGCTACGGAGTCTAGATTTGTGCCCGGTTGATGGCAATAGGCTCGTCCCCTATTACATAGGACTTCAACATAACTGGCGAAATGCAAATCTTACACAGTACAGAGTACACTCGTACTGTTTTAAATGTTTAAACGCGCCCCCAGCCGAATAAACATAACTGGCGAAATGTGACTGTACTATTAGGTACGCCTCTGCCTAGCCCTTCAAGGATACAAGCTTGATGCTATGTTTTGTCATCTAGTCGTGTCGATCTTCAAGGGTAAGCAACGCTTGTCGAGGTAAGTCCGCGGAGACCGTTTACCATATTCCGAGATCTTTCGTACATCAGAAAGCACGGTAAAGCGTTGATCCATATGATTTGTAAATCTTTGACAGTCGTAACAGATAGTCTGAAGCCCCACGGTCTAACAATCAGGGATTTCGTGTTATCCAGTTACAACTGCCTATCTGACCTCCAAATCCAAGTTACTAGACACACATAGATGGTATGACTGGGTCAGCCCTGGTTTATAAAGTCAAAACATACTATCACTACTATTATAAACACTGGCATACCTATTATGTTATGTATCTGCGACTATGTAACATAATCTATATATATAAAATGGTAAACTGACTGACTGACTGACTGGGTGATATATCAACACACAGCCCAAACCGCTGGTCCTAGAGACATGAAACTTGGAGGACGTATTCTTTGTGAAGAGTAACTATCCACTAAGAAAGGATTTTTGGGAATTCCACCCCTAAAGGGGTAAATTGGGGATGGAAGTTTGTATGAAATTCCGTCAGTTTTGAAGTAAGGATCTTCAAATTTTGTGTTTAGGCTGACGATTGAAAATTAATTTATACGTGTCTCAGCGTTTTTGATAATTCTACCCCCGAAGGGTTAAAAAGGGGGATGAAGGGAAGTAATCGGATATTTTTCGACATCCACGGTGAAGCGGCGGGCAAAAGCTAGTATAGTATAATGCGAAGTTTTCTTATCATATGCAACGTTTATCTATTACAATATGGTTAGTTATTCCATAAAATCCTGGCTCAACCAAATGGCGATGACGCGAAGAGTCTGTTTAGGTTCATGGCCCAGATATGAACAGCGTGTATTTAGGGTACGATGGGACAGACATACGCATTGCAATTATAAATGTCCCTAAATAAATAAAGAAAAATATATATAAAGTCTATCTTTTCATACACGAAATATTTTAAGAGTAACTTCTATAAGACGTAAAGTCGCCATAGCAACGAAAAACAAAATTATCTGAGTGTTTTTTTTTTACAAAATTATTATAATTCTAAAATTTTTTGAGACTTTTTACATAAAACCTTTACTCCCATATTCTAACAATGACAGTAGGTAAATACGACGTAGTAAACTACCGCAATGGATGCTTAAAAATAAGGAACCAGTATTTATTTTGTGGGTCAAGTCATTTTAAATTATTATTTTTTTATAAAAAATATACTCAGATAAAAAAAAAATCCCTTGACATGGCTTTGTTATAGCCGTTAGATGATTCCCTGAAAATATTTCGTGTATGAATAGTTAGACCCTATATATTATGGCTATGTAGTAGGGCAATACTGTAATTCAAGCTGGGCGAAGTAATATTAGGAATTTCTCAGTAGTAGTCTGGGTTGGGTTTGAGGAGCTCGTGGCTAAATTATAACAGCCGCTCGGGTCCATCATAGGTTAAGCCGTGCTTGCCTCGGCTGTGGATGGGTGACCACACTTTACATACCGGGGTTCCTCCGTGCCTCGGAAAGCACGCTAAGCCATTGGTTCCGGGTGTCATTTTTAGATCATTAAGACAGTCGTTACAGGTAGTCAGTGGCCCAAAAACTCTGACAAACAGTCTTACTTATGGTTATCGTAGGTACTATTAGGTACGCCAACAGTTATAGATTATACCTAGGTAACGCAAGAGCACCTACTTCGCGTGCCGGGGCTTAAGCATTTTATGCTTAAACTGTTTATACTTACTTTTGCAACAGTACAACTCAAGAACTTTATTCTAGACATTTAAGGCTGCGGACGAGTGTAATTTTTTAAGATGTGAGTCGCATAAAATGAGTCGCGGAATTTACGCTGCTGTTCCAAACAGGACTTTAGTATGAAACCGAACGCAGCGTAGTTCCGTTACTATTTAAGGGCATTTTATACCGTAATTTATTTATTTTATATTATTATGAAATGGGTTTATATTTGTTTACCAATATTGTAATGGTTTTCTATAAAGCAATAATCAGTAAGTTATGTCTGTTTTATCCGACTGCGGCGAAGCAAAAGGAGGGTTATGTTTTTCGGAAGATTTAACTAGAACTTAATAAAAGATGACACTATCGTTTTATTTTCAGATAACAAACTTTCTTTGGAAACCAAGTTCTGTGTTGGGTTACTTCGAAATAAAAGATGGATAAGTCAACAAATATATAATATAATAATTATTATATAATATAACGATAACAAACCTTGTAACGTACATTTGACATTATCATTGGGACCATCTGTTCGATACTCTATAATTTTCATAGCAATGTGTTAATTTGTAATTCGAACTCCTAGAATATTTATATTATCACCAATAATCTATATTAATATTATAAAGCTGAAGAGTTTGTTTGGTTGAACGCGCTAATCTCAGGAACTACTGGTACGAATTGATAAAAAAAATGTGTTGTATAGCCCATTTATCGAGGATGGCTAAAAGCTATATAACATCACGCTACGACCAACAGGAGCGGAGCATCAATGAAAAATGTTGCGAATACGAGCGAATAATAGTATTTTTATAGGTAATAATTTCACGCGGACCTCACGGACATGGCGAAATTATAAGGGTTCCTTTCCTTGTTGATTACGGAACTTTAAAAAACCGCATCAAAATCTCGGCAAGACGGCAAAATACAGGGTGTAAACAGACCCTTCACATATCCATCAACCAAGCATTCTGTACATCAAACTAAGTAACTTTACGCAAAAATTATTGCTGGGAATCGACTTTTTTTTTGGGGTGAAAAATCACGTTTTACGGTAGGACTCTGTGGAAAGCACTCAAAGCATTGTGCTGATGGATGGATTGAATAGTACGGTGGTCGTGGAGGTATGTAAAGTAAAAATCTTACATTAAAAACATGTAATTTAAAAAAAAAACTTGTGAAAAAGTTGGAACTTTGACCCCCAATATCTCCGTAACTAGAAGGTTCCCAGGTATGGTCTAGAACAAAAAAATGATCGCAAAGACGGGGAGAACAAGTGCCTTTCGGTTGTGTTAAGGGTCTGTTTACACCCGTTTATGAGAAGAAAGCGATCACACAGACATACGCGAAAAGCGACATTCATTGCAGATGTATCCATTTTCTTACACAAACCACGAGATAAACAAACATAAATCTTATAGGTAGTAACGTATTAAGACAATAATGTAACAAAAAAATATTACATCAACCTTAAAAGTTGCTCAAATATTGTCTGACGTCTGTTTAAGTAATTAAAACCGTTAATTCTACACCTTAAACATTTAAACATCGGTACTCGGTAGTGTTAATAGAAAAGTAAACAGTGTTTTGTTTTGCAGCAAAGATGAGGTACTAAACATCTTGCAAAAGATTATAAAATGATTTCCAGCTTATAATGTTCCCACTGCTGGGACTCTCTGCGAGGAGTGGGCTGTAATCCACCACGCGAGCCCGGTGTGGGGAGGCGGTATATGGTCATGTAGAATTTTACCCTATTTTAATATAATATCCATATTCTGGTGAGCTCGTCGTGATGTCCTGACTGTGAAGCTGGTTCTCGGTAGTTCTGCCTTCCCCCATGGACAAAAGGCTTGAATTTACTTACGTTTGGACACAATAACCAATATCTTTACGCCGCTATAGATAAATCGGTGTGTGTATATTTGTGAGTTTATTTGGCATCAAAATAACTCTGTGCTGGCTCTCTGCCAGTCTCAATCAGCGAGAAAAGGACAAAATCGCTTGTGTGCCATATCTCTACGCTTTGTATGAATTCTACTGAATTTAACACGGACTTTGGACCTTTTTTGATTGTCTTTTGTCTTAAGCAAAATTACTGTAGGAAGTAGCGAAGGGTCAATTTTTTTAAGAGGTAAGCTGGATTACATATCTTTAATGTGATTATATTACTTGTCTATAGAATATTGACTGTGCCATTTTACAAAGAGAAGCCGGTAGGAATCGAGTTCTACGAAACCTTCGCCACTGGTAGATAGTATGAAAGTTGCGTCGGTGACTGAAAACTTATATTGACGTGGTTTGAAAGTTTTGAGTATGAATGTGGACTGTGTTATGGATATAAAAGAGGTGAGAGGTGAGGTGCTGAAATGACGAGTAATAGAGAAGTATGGAAGAAGACATGTTGTGCCGATCCCAAATAAATTGAAACAAGAACAGGAAAATGATGACGATGACAGCAGATGATGGCATTTATTTGACAAACCTTGACTAGAAACAACAGTACTAATGCATAACATAAGTACATTACATAACATCACGCCACTAATCCCCGAAGTTTAGGCAGTATTAGTGTACCCATAGCAAACTAACCATTACAATCGAACCACACGACTTTTCAGTCAATTTCAGACTTCCTCCTGTGTATTCGATGGTAAACAGAAATATACAAACAGATGTGATTTACGACTGTAAACAAACATATAATTTAGTTCCATTAGGTACCAGTTGCAATTAATTATAGGTAATCAAGATACACACACATGTCTATTCGAGTACTGTCGTAACAGGAAACACCGAGCATATGGTTAATGTTATATTTTCTCTGATTAGAGCTATAATTGATATTGAGCTGTGTGTGAGTGCTATGTACTGTAAGGCTACATCTTAAATTTTGTTGTATTTCATTGACTGGAATGTGCCTTGGTGGCCGAGAGAATGTCATGCGCACTCAAATGACTCGCTGATGGTGGCGGGTGTGTCGGGTCATCTAGTTCCCTTCAATATGGTTGATTTGAATGGCGCTGATCCATGCGTCATGTTCGTGAACGGGCGCTGTCAGTTGGGACTGGTCACCTCTTAGCTGCCACGGTTTATTTTAATTACTTTATTTTCTTTTTTTAATTGTTGATTTAATCTTTTACTCTGGACGCTCTTAATGTGCAAGTCTTTCTACATCGTTCTCACATAAATGTATAATCTCAACATGAATGATGTAACCAAGATTTCGTTAAAATATTTTGATTTAAAAGAGTGTCCATGGAGTTTCTTGCCCATTCTTCTCCATAGAGATCTACGCTTTGGAATGTGCAACTACAGTACTTTCTCGCTTCTTTCTTTTTTTTTTTGACGTTCAAAAGTGCCTGTGATGGTCTAATTGAAATAAATGCTTTTGACTTTTTGCTCGTAGCTAAATAATAACAGCCGCTCGGGTCGATCTTTAGGTTAAGCCGTGCTTGCCTAGGTTGGTCTGTGGATGGGTGACCGCCCATTACATACTGAGTTTACTCCGTGCCTCGGAAAGCACGTTAAGCCGTTGGTCCCGGCTGTCATTTGTAGATCTTTGACAGTCGTTAGGCAGTCAGTGGCCCAAAAAGTCTGACAACCAGTCTTACTAAGGGGTATCGTAATACCCAGTACTAACTGGGTTGTGGGGGTCAGATAGGCAGACGTTCAATGGAAAATACTGGTATTCAGCTGCATCCGGTTCGATTGGAAGCCGACCCCAATATAGTTGGGAAAAGGCTGGGCAGAAGATGATGAGAGCTATAATTTGTATTAAGAAATAGCCAACAGAAATACCTATATCTAAGGTGTGTTTCTGTACATTGGATAGACAGCGTGTGTGTAACATCTGGTGTATATTTTTCTTTCCCCTCGCCAGTTTGCTGTAAAATTTCTTATGAAATAAGCAGTCCCTTTGTGCTCTTCTATCTTAATATAGGCTGCTAGGCTAAAATGGGATTGGGTGGGTCACGTCAGCCGTACGCACGATGACCGCTGGGCGAAAGTCTCCACACGATGGTTGCGGAAGATGGATGGCGCCGCCGAGGCCGGCCCAGAAAGAGGTGGCGAGATGATCTGGACGCGTACCGCGAAGGCTGGTTCGAGGAGGCACGGGAAAAGAGCACATGGAAGGAATTGCGGGAGGCCTTTGCCCAGCAGTAGGACAGTACAGGATAACAAAAAAAAAAAAAATCCTAATGTAATGTCCTGTTAAGTATTTTGTGTGTACATAAATAAATAAACAAAAGGAGCATGTAAGGATCCCAGCAGGAGGCGTTCTGTGGGTTCTGCCCACCACCACGGAAAAACGGCGTGGTTCGTGTAATGCAATGTTATGGATAGATCTAGTTAAAGATTTTGTATTGGTGCGCGCCAAACTGTTTCAGGCAATCTGAAAACTACTGTTTTCCTGTGCATGTTGCGGAAAACAGTATTTTCCGACGGCTATGTTACAACTGTAGGAGGTGTTTATCTCTTCCTATTCGTTGGCATAAGTAGGTTCTTTTTTTATGATGAGAAAGCATCAAATGACCCCTCCCGCTCTGGGTGGAGCGGAAGGGAGTGTCAGACTTGTACTGACTAAAACCCATCCATGTTCCTTCTTTGCCCTTTGTGTTCCAGGGCCACGGTATCTCTTTCGAATATATCGTTATAATATTATCAAATATCAAAGAAACAGACTCCTGTAAACCCCACTTTAAAGAACTTCAAATATTAACACTGCCTTGCCTCTACATACATGAAATTTGTAAATTTGTACGAAAATATCCCCAGTTCTATACCAAAAGAGGAGACATCCAAAATAAAATTTCACTCAGACATGAAAATAGACTTAACATACCCACTTCAAGATTAAAAATGCACTCTTCTAGTTAATTTGTTATGTCTATAAAAAATATACAACAAACTACCGGAAGACATTAAAAATATTAATAACAATAATATATTCACCAATAAACTGAAACAATTACTAATCATTAAAAGCTACTACACCATTAACGAATACTTTGACGATAAATTTAAACAATAATAAAAATCATTGTGACATTTTTCTGACATAATACCGACATTTCAATTTAAATTTGACTTTGAATTAATTAATTAATATATTTTACAACGCGAAAATACTGTTCATTTAAAATAACTATACTAAATAGCGCACCTTTCAATCCAATTATCCAATTTATTTAAAAAATACTAAAAAAAAAAAAAGTTAGTTTTAGATTATTATTATAACTTATAATTTTAGTATATAATGGTGCAATAAAATAAACTAAAACCAAATATTACATTTAAAACTTACAAATTTATTAGTACTCAATTAAATATAATTATGATCTATAATGTAAATACCACAAAAGCCATTTTACTATTTTAATTTAATATTTCTTAACTTTTTAAAAAGCGCCTTCATCCTCTCTCCTATTACCAATTAATTTAACTTTGCTGTGCCCGACAGGGTCCATAATTGATTCAATGTTTTAACACACCAACTGTTTTATTTAACATTATGGAATGCAATAAAGTATTGAGTTACGGAACTCAAATGGAGTTGGGCAGGACACCTAGCAAGGCGCGGTGATGGCAGGTGGAGTAAAGCTGTGACCGAGTGGCGTCCAAGGAATGGAAAGAGAAGTGTTGGTCGTCCAGCGGCGAGATGGGCAGACGACATTGTTGCCATTGCGGGAATACCCTGGATGAGGCTGGCACAAGAGCGTGGAGCTTGGCACAAGCAAAGAGAGGCCTATACCCTGCAGTGGGTGAAGTCGGGCTGTGGATGATGATGATGATGAAGTATAATTATAGGTTAGGATTTTTAGTCGTAAGTTCCTAACTGTCACATTAGAATAAACCCTGTAATGATATTTTAAACTGTTATTAAAAAAATAAAACTGCAATGATAAGATATTTTTCTGATCCATTCTCTACATTATCCATAATTAAAAAAACGATAAACAGACTTTAAATATTAATAAATAATAATAAAAATACACGGTGTAAACGGACCCTTCACGAAGCCATCAATCAAGCATTCTGTACAGAAGAACAAGTGCCTTTCGTCTTGGTTAAGGGGCTTTTTACACCTTTTAAAATACATGTAAGAAAAGAAAAAAAATATAGGGAGTCAAAAATTCGACAACACCATCGCATCAACGGGATAACTGACGAAAAGACTGGCAACATTGCCACGTTGGATGTCAATGCTGATTCTTTGGCAAACATAGGCCAGCTCTTTGGTAACGGGAAGAGGCAACCAACCGCTTGGTGATGTCTCAAAGGACAATGTGGGCACTCAAATTCCATAACCCTAGTGATTCATGCCCAAACGGCTCAAGCACATGACTTTGACTACCCATTAGGTTATTGACAGGGTATTGTATTAAAATATTCCCTAAAACAAGAAAAGCACATTAAGTATATTCGATCATTATATTTTTTTGTCAAAGTCAAACAAAGTCAAAGTATTTTATTTGTTGAACATAGGTAATATGGTACATGGTATAAAATTTGTGTTGTATCACTATGTTTGCCTCGCAAAGCGTACAAATTAGGCGTAAAAAACTAAATAAAACTGTTTCAAACAAGTAGCGTCATAAACAAGATGGAATAACAAGTGGATCGGACATTTTTTATTTTATGCTTCTATCTTCTAAAAACTCATTGACAGAGTAGTAAGCCTTTTCAATCAAGAACTTCTTAAGTTGCGATTTAAAATGGTTTATGTTGGTCATGCTTTTTAAAGTTTTTGGTAGTTTATTGTCAATCAATAAAATCTACAACAGACCAAAGGATACGTTTATCATAATAAGATGCATGCAATACTCATTCAACGTAATATATGGAAGGACAATTATTCTCTGAAAGGCACGATTAATTACAATTGCCAGCAATCAGAGACACTTTCAATTCTGTTGTCATAGACTTTACTTATCGAAAGGGCAAGTAGGTAGGTGGTGGTAGTAGATCTAAATAAAATAATAATAAATCTAGATCATTCATTAGCTGTAAAGGCGTTAGAATTGGAAAATATTTCTGTAATTGAAGGTAAATGCATCAAAAACACAAGATTGTCTAGATTTTGAATTTTAGAGGTACTTATTGGATAGGAGTGAATTAACGCGTTAACAAAAGTCATTGGATTTTTAACGTTACTCAGTTAGGCATTCATTGAGTAGTCGATATAGTTAGAGAAAACGGGTGTTTTGTTTTTAAATGTTGCTTAAAGTAAATGTCGAAAAATGTAAGGTTACACTGACTTTAATCATGACTTAACTATTAACAGCGATTACAAGAAGGCAAACCGAGCGGTCCAGACGGCGGACTGGTGACGGAAAAGGTGCTTTGAGAGATATTCTGTACATTATCTGTCAAATTCTGCTATCCACAGTCCGGTCTGATCTCCAGTCCGCTTGTTTTGTCCGCACCTTATGGGGGAAGCCTCAGGGCAACGCGCGAAATTCAAATTTTCTTATGTTTTTTTTTGCAATTTTCTGGTCAGTGTCAGGCTGTTTATTGAACAAAATATGATTTGCAACCGCTATACATGCGTATTTATGGAATTATAATCATTACAATCATCAATATGACCCTCTAAGTTAATTTAATCCCATTTAATGAACGTACAAGGGCTGTATTAATGATTTTAACTTAGTAATTATTATAACTAGAAGACGGGATATTTACCATGTTTATTGTTTTCATTGAGTTCCCGATATTTCGGCGCTGTTGCAAGCACCATGATCACGGATAAACTGAAGTTATTGCGGGTAGGTGTTTTATGAGCAGACAAATCGGTCTACCCTCTTTCTTGTTCGTTTTTTGCACTCAGTCAGTCAGTTTTTGTCTTCAGTTTATCCGTGATCATGGTGCTTGCAACAGCGCCGAAATATCGGGAACTCAAAGAAAACAATAAACATGGTAAATATCCCGTTTTCTAGTTATAATAATTTTAGAGACCTTGATAGTTTAAAATCTTTTAACTTAGTAAACCCATATTTGCTACGGCTGCGAATCATATTCTTATCAACGTGACACTGACCTGCTCATTGCAAATAAACGTAAGAAAATTTGAATTTCACGGGCTACCCTGGGGTTTCCCCTTTAGAGGAGGAAGCTGAAAGACATAACGTTGTAACAGCGGGGTTATAATGCACATTTAGGGACAACAGTCAACAGCGTGCATTCTTACCATATTCTTAATATTGATAGCCGAGGTATCCGAGTGGGAACCGAAAAATGGCCGAGTGGGATGCATTTTCGATCTGTTAAACATAAAAATAAATTAATGTTCTATCCATTGTTAATCGAGACATGCCTCGTTGGTCTAGTAGTAGCAAGTGCGACTGCTGAGCTTGAGGTCCTATGTTCGATTTCTAGGCCACGGAAATTTTTAGTAGCAGTCTGGATGTGCCCGGTTGATGGCAATAGGCTCACCCCTATTACATGTGACTTAAACTAACTGGCGAAATGTGGGTATACTTTAAGATACAGCTTTGCCTAATGTCGGCCTTTGGGGACATACAGGACTATCCATTACATTTTAAAACATGTGGAGGTCTGACACGGCCTGAAGGCGTCGCGGCAGACCTCGAAGAAAAACGGGACAAGCTGGACTAAACCAGCGTCCAGTGGTCCACATTTGCATTAGATTGGAAGAACTGGAAGTAGTCGTGGGTAGAGCCCATGGCTTCTAGACTTGCCCAGCAGTGGGATATCGCAGACTGTCATAACTATCCTCTTTTGCACTATCACAATGAGGTTTGCTGTAAGCCCAATTCTGAGTTAAGCTTGCCTTTGTGTATACAGGGTGTAAACAGACCCTTCACGAAGCCGTCAACCAAGCATTCTGTACATCAAACTAATTAACACTGCGCAAAAATGATGGCTGGGAAACGACTTCTTTTTTGGGGTAAAAAATCACGTTTTACGGTAGGACTCGATGAAACGCACTCAAAGCATTGTGTTGGTGGATTGAAAAGTACGGGAGTCGTGGAGGTGTTTAAAATAAAAATCTTACGTTAAAAACATTTATTAAAAAAAAAAAACTAGTGATCTCCGTAATTAGAAGGTTCCCAGGTATGGTCTAGAACAAAAAATGATCGCAAAGAACAATTGCCTTTCGGCTTCGTTAAGGGTCTATTTACACCCTTTATACGCTGAAATATTGAAACAGTATCCGTGTAATTTCGTGTAGGTACAACAAACAATAAGTAGGTGTTAAAAATATAATCTAGGGTTTCAGCTTAAATATTGCTGTGGCATCGCTCACTAATTAGATTCATTCAGAACTTACGGGTGATTAGTTACAGAGCTTATATTTTCTAGGTCTTTGATTTATCATGTCTACCTCATAGCTATAGTTATGACGGTACCGATAATTAACTTGATGTATCCACTTCGGAGTTTTGAAACAATGTATGTATACTACTAGTATGGGTTATTAAGTTTAAGAAACCATCAGACTAAAGCCTGATTTCTACCAAACGACTCGCATAGCATCGGATCGGAACGGATTTTACATTCTTTAAACGATATTAAATCGTGTAAACAATATTTAAAGTCTATATTGCCTAGCCGCGCACAGCAGCTTGACCGCGGGCGTCTTCCGTGTCACGCGATCGTAGCCGAAAGGTCTGCGACGCGCGTCCGGCTCCGTTCGCCTGTCGTCGTATTGGAATTAGAACACGTCAACACGGTAGGAATGAATCTATTTGATTAGGCGAAGAAACGGATACGTTTGCAAGCTACGGCACGAAGTCGATCGTATACATCGACATCCTGCCGGACTTGGTCGGCTGTCGCCGTTCGACTCCTTTCCGATCTGATGCGATGCGAGCCGTTTGGTGGAAATCATCCTTATAAGGATGGAAACTTCTGAACTGACAGGACGAACAGCAGCAAAGCAGAGAGGCACAGGCATATCGGTATGGACGAGTGGTACAGTGCTGCATGATTCTTTTGGATTTGTTGCATTCATCTTGTATTTAATTTTTTTTTCACAAATGATTGGTTACTAACAGCGCTCCCAGTCAACGTTCAAGGGCCAAAAGAACCACCCAGCACTGTACAGTATGGCCAGTTTCAGCGCGCAGTTCAAGGTAGCGCTGCTTGTCAAACAAAAAAACATCGATATGTAAAACATTCAAAATCAAAATCAAAAAATCAAAGCATTTATTTCAAGTAGGCCAGTTACAGGCACTTTTGAATTGTCGAAACAAAGGCAACAGTAAAATATAGCTACAGTCCCAGTCACAAGGCACAAAAACTGTGAAAGTACTGTAGTTGCCCATTCCCTAACGTAGATCTCTATGGAGAAGAACGGGCAAGAAACTCCATGGACACTCTTTTAAATCAGAATACTTTAACAAAACCTTGGTTACATCATTCACCACCAGTCACCGCCACTGACACAAAATATAAAACCGCTTCACATCCGTAACCTCACTAATCCAGGTCCAGTTGAAAACCAGCGTCGGGCACTTAGTTGTCCGGCAATTTGCTGAACTGGGCCTATTTGGCGCAGCCGCGAGGCACACAGTGTCACACTATTTTTATTTTTATTTGTTTTTTTTTTTATGCTGTGTGCACTTGTGGCATGTGCCAAATAAATGTATTTTCTTTCTTTCTTCTTCTTTCTAAAAATTGTTGCATTTATTTTAGTTCTGTTTTTTTCGCATCTGTATCCTTTAAGTTAGTTGAATGATATACCATTGAAATTGGTATACTATTGGTCTATGTGACATAATTATCAGTTTATACGGTTTCCTTCGAGAAAAAAAAACAGGTTGTCTAAGATAACAAGAACAAAACATTGTTTTGCAACCATACCTTAAACGAGCAGTGCGAAAATATTGTTCAAACAACTTTGTAAAAAAAAAACTAAAATTTAACATGAATGACCTCAAAGCTATGTTTAAATTATTTTTTTGGTGTTTTGGTAAACAAAGTCCGGTATTTTGTGAACTTTAGGATAACTGAATACATCACAAGTGTGAATTAAAGTAATGTTCGATTTCCGGAAGGCCACCAGCCGTATATATTGTTTGACAGAATAATTATAATAAAACTAGCTCCTACTCGCGGGTTCGCTTGTATTATGGTCAGAAATGATAATTTCCGATTCCGATACACATATACAGGGTTTTTTCTAAAACACCAACAACCTCGCAGGAGTAGATAACTAACATCATAAACAACAACATTTGTTCTACGACTTTTCCGAAAACAGACAAAAAAAATTCAACTCTCCATACATATGCCCGAACAGCTGATCGAGTTTTGTATGAAAAGTCGTTTTTTTTTTGTCTGTTTTCGGAAAAGCCGTTGAACAAATGTTGTTGTTTATGATGTTAGTAATCTACTCCTGCGAGGTTACTGGTGTTTTACAAATAACCCTGTATATATATACATATATATATATACCTATTACTTTCGGGAATAATGTAGCTTCCTAAATAGTGACAGAATTTTCGCAATCGTATGAGTAGTTTGAAGATTAGCGCCTACTTCCAAACATACAAACTTTATCTCTTTATAATATTATAAAGCATAGATCTTAGACGGCCATCGTTCATCATCATCTGCCTAGCCTTTTCCCAGCTATGTTGGGGTTGGTTTTCAGTCAACCCAGATGTAGCTAAATAGGAGGAACTGCTCATATGCACTCCACAAGCCAGTTACTGGGTAATACGATACCCCTTGATAAGATCACCATCATTATGCCCGACAAATGTCATGTGAAACGATGATGGTATACAAGATAACCAAGCATTTTCCCCATTGAATTACTTTTTTTAATGAAATAGTTATTAAATGAGATTAAATTAACTTAGGAGGTTATATTTAATGATTTTAATTCTGTAATTACATTTGTGTTACGGACGCGAATAATATTTTTATTTTACCTGAAAATTGCAAAAAACGTACGAAAATTTGAATTTCGTGGGCTACCCTGGCGCTTACACCTTAACGGACATTCATCAACTTTGCACCCACACCTATTTATTAACAAATTAAACGCAAAGGGAATATACCTCCTACCTCAGTAATGAATCATTCTGAATACAAGGAAATCGTGCGTTTTCCTTAAATTGTAATAGTGTAATTATCCTGATTGACAAAGTGGGTTGAGCTAACTAATAACTGTTGTTGTTTACAGCAAATCTGCACTTCTGTCTGCCTTCTCTTGCATGCAGTCTGAACATAACCACACGACACGACTGGTTTTACGGTACCTCAATAACAACGTGAGGTTCTGGGTTCGATTCTCAGGTCAGGCAAAGTGTTGTTGGGATTTTTTATCAGGAATTTCTTAGTAGCAGCTACGGAGACTGGATTTGTGCCCGGTTGATAGTAATAGGCTCGCCCCCTATTACACGTTGTGTAATTACTACCTACGACCAGAGGAAAATGGAGTGAGTTTATGTATGTATGTATTTTGAGAATTATGTTTCGTATCAGGCATTCAGTAATAGAGCTGGCATGCTACCTAGCAACATAGGCACGTGGAAACTCTCCGCTGACTTCAAATTATGTGCAACAACAAACCAGCCGAATTTTCCTAAGGTACATATAAACATCAAGAAAACAAACAAACCCTCATTATAATTTCAAATTTATACACAACAACAACAGAGATTATTCAAAACACGTTAACATGTGTAAGTAATAATTATATGTTTACCTCATTACAAAGTCACGTCGTGCGGAAAGCAAGTGTCATGTCAAATATCGCGAACAAGGAAATAATAGCATAGACCATAGCACTGTCTATGGTCTATGCTATTATTACCTAATAGTACACCTACATTATGCTAGTTGTATTCAGGTCCCATTAAATAGGTGGCGAGCCTATTGCCATAAACCGGGCACAATTCCAGATTCCGTGACTGCTACTGGAAAATTCCTGAGGGACTAAAGAGTTTCCTTCGTGCCTTGGAAAGTACGTTAAGCCGTTGGCCCCGGCTGTCATTTGTAGATATTTGACAGACGTCACAGGTAGTCAGTGGCCCGAAAGTCTAACAACCGGTCTTAGCAAGGGGTATCGTATTACCCAGTACTAACTGTGTTGTAGAGCTCAGATAGGCAGTCGCTCCATGTAAAATACTGGTATTCAGTTGCGTCCGGTTAGACTAGAAGCCGACCCCAACATGATTGGGAAATGGCTAGGCAAATGATGATTGGATTACAGCTCACTCTCTCTGACCGAGCGGCGGCCTGTGTCCCAGCAGTGGGAACTTTATACGCTTATATTATGTCAAATGTGTCGTGTCGAGAAAATGTTGGCACGTGAAGTTAATGTGTCGTTAGCTAGTCACGCTTGAAATACGTATGAAGTCACGTGTGTAAGCAATTATTTATTATTTTATCCCTGTGGAGGAGGTAATGAGTTTAGTACAGTATCTGTCTAGACATTTAACAATTTGATGTTGAACCGGGTTCAGTCGTACTTGTTTACTTAGGGTTACCATCATCTGTCCGGATTTCTGAACGTCCGTCCGGAATTTGTCCGGCTTTGTCATTGGTCCGATTTTTTCAACTCAAGGGAATTTTTTTAGGAAATAAAAAAATTGTATCGAAAAAACGGAAAATTAAATATTAAATAGGTCTGGCTTTTCGAGAGGGCTTTTCAAATTTCGAAATGATAAACCTAGTCTTACTAGATACGACCAAATATCGTTACTTTAGACGGAAGCCCATTAGTGACAGTGTGTAACCAGAGGTGACCCAGTGTTTTCGGCTCCAACTTCCGAGACACTGATGTAGTGTTACACTGTTCTCCAACTTCCGAGACACTGATGTAGTGTTGACACTGATGTAGTGTTACTTAATCTAGACCCTCAGGTCTAGATTAAGTAACACTACATCAGTGTCACCTGAGGGTGGGGATCATACTGGGGTACCAACCGCAAGTAAAAGAAAAATATAACTGTCCAAACCTAGTAAATGAATATTAACGACACTACTAGCCAACACTAGCTACAATAATAAAAAAAAATGTAAAATAACAAACTAACTTTTATAATGCAGTGTCTCAAGACGAAAGTCTATGACCAGTGTGTGTTGCCAGTGATTACATATGGGACCGAAACGTGGTCGCTCACAATGGGCCTCATCAGAAGGCTTAAAGTCACCCAAAGGGCAATGGAGAGGGCTATGCTAGTTTCCTTGCGTGATCAAATCAGAAATGAGGAAATCCGTAAGAGAACCAAGGTTACCGACGTAGCCCGAAGAATAGCCAAACTTAAGTGGCAGTGGGCAGGGCATATTGCTCGCAGAACGGATGGCCGATGGGGCCGGAAAGTTCTGGAGTGGCGACCGCGAACTGGAAGACGTCGCGTTGGATGGCCTCCCACTAGGTGGACCGATGACCTGGTAAAGGTTGCGGGGATCCGCTGGATGCGAGACGCACGGGATCGGTCAATGTGGCGACACTTGAGGGAGGCCTATGTCCAGCAGTGGACGTCTTTCGGCTGAAATGATGATGATGATGAACTTTTATAATAATGAAAACAACAACAGCTGTTGTTGTTTTAGCAGATGTCTCTTCAAAAATCAGCTGTTTCCTACAAAAGTGCAATGCCTACACGGTCGAAATGAATGGAACAGCTTGTTTTTTTGTTAATAACCGATGAAAAATTTCTATGGCTCAGAATGATGTACTGAATACGTGGTAACCGTTTTCGCGTCGGTGTTCATTCCGCCCCGTATACTGACAAATAAGTATTAACCTCATTTCAAAGTCATGTCTATCGGAAAGCATGTTGTCAAGTCAAGTTCACGTCTTATTTGTAAAACAGTTGAAAGCACATGTTGAATATTCAAATTAATTTGATAATAATGTCATGAATAATATTTTTGATTGGTTCCGAAGTATGGCTTATACTACAGGCCGTGTCGACGGCGCGTTCGTGTTCCACGCGCGCCTCAAAGAGATGTCAGCAACCACGTAGGGGTCCGCATGGGCCGATGCCTGCCAGGGCTGCGGGACTGTTCGAAAGAGATACCGTGGCCCTGGAACACAAAGGGCAAAGAAGGAACATGGATAGGTTTTAGTCAGTACAAGTCTGACACTCCCTTCCGCTCCGCCCAGAGTGGCGGGATCATAAAAAAAAAAAAAAAGTATGGTTTATACTTAGAAGTTTATTATGTATTTTTTTTACAGTTGAATCAATTTTCTCAGTTGATATGTAACTTCTTTTTGTTAGGAGGTTTTACTTGTGATTTTATTATAAATTAAATGCAGTGTTTTAGGGACCTTCCTGCTAGATAAAACGATGCCCTAGAAGGTGACTAGGTCAAACAAGATGCGGAAGGCTGTTGTTGTGATGTTAGCACTAGCAGAGACCCAGAGGACTGCGGAACTGCGATAGACTAAAGGCAGAAACAGTACTGTGTCGTGTCGCGTCAGAAGCATATCTATTTACATTTCGTATGGTTAGTAACACATTATAAGCACGCACAGCTTACTATAATATCTAAATCGAAGTCAAGAGTTCATCATCTGCCTAGCCTTTTCCCAACTATGTTGAGGTCAGCTTCCAGTCTAACCGGATGCAGCTGAATACCAGTATTTTACATGAAGCGACTGCCTATCTGACCTCCACAACCCATTTAGTACTGGGTAATACGATACCCCTTGGTAAGACAGGTTGTCAGACATTTTGGGCCACTGACTACCTAACGACTGTCAAAGATCTACTGATGACAGCCGGGACCAACGGCTTAACGTGCTTTCCGAGGCACGAAGGAAACTCGGTATGTAATGGGCGGTAACCCATCCACAGACCAACCTAGGGAAGCACGGCTTAACCTAAAGATCGACCCGAGCGGCTGTTATTATTTAGCCACGAGCTCCAGATCGACCCGAGCGGCTGTTATTATTTAGCCACGAGCTCCAATCGAAGTCAAGAGTTAAACAGGTTTAATAGAAATAACACATAATGCGCAGAAGATGTAATTTTAGAACCACAGGCTAAAATAAGCGAAATAATCACAGCCAAAAGATTTAGGTAGTAATGAATAAATAGTACCTATAATGTATCAACAAGGAAACCGACAAATCCAACACAAACATAAAACAGGAAACAAATGACGTCTGCACTTGAAACCAATATAGCGATTATTTAGGTCATCTGATTCAAGGCAATTCGTTTTATTTGCGAAACAGCTGTTCTATGGACACCCATTCTTCATCTTCTTCGTCGTGTTGATGGGGTATTCCTCAATGCGCATCTATTTTTTTAGCGCAACAAAATTATTCCTCGATACGCAAACATTAGTTGCGCTCACAAATTAAAATTAAAAATACCGGGTGTAAACAGACCCTTCACATATCCGTCAACCAAGCATTCTGTACATCAAACTAAGTAACTTTACGCAAAAATTATTGCTGGGAATCGACTTTTTTTTTTTGGGATGAAAAATTACGTTTTACGGTAGGACTCGATGGAAAGCACTAGTACGGGGGTCGTGGAGGTGTATAAAGTAAAAATTTTACATTATCGCAGTGACGGGGAGAACAAGTGCCTTTCGTTTATGGTAAGGGTCTATTTACACTCTTTATTATATGTTTATTCCTCAAAGCACAAACATGATTGAAAAAAATTAATGAATCCATCGTACCCCTCTCTATTTTTATCGTGGTTCCAAACGAAACCGAAGTCGTCAACCAAGTGTTCTGTACATCAAACTAAGTAACTACGCAAAAATTTGCTAGGAAAGGATTTTTTTTGGGGTGAAAAATCGCAGTTTACCGAAGGACCTCATGTAACGCACTCAAAACATTGTACTGCTGGATGAATTGAATAGCAGGTGTCATGGAGGTATTTAAAGTAAAGTTACTCAACTTTAACCTTTAATATCTCCGCAACTAGAAGGTTCCCAGGTATTCTCCAATACAAATAAAAGATCGGAATGACGGGGAGAACACGTGCCTTTCGGCTTCGTTAAGAGTCTTTTTACACCCACTATACCAGCACCTAGCTGTCGTCGAAATGCGCCAATTTCTGAACTTTTTTGACAAATATGGTCACATTCGTTACAAACTAATCAAATCTAAGTTAAACCTAAAATGGTCGAACAAAACAACTGTTTACAAGGAAAACCAATCTATTAACCTCGCTTTACTATGGAAACCAGTTTCAACGATATATATAAAGTTATGGAAAGTTTGCCATCGCAAGGTCAATGTCGGTCAGCTCTTATACAGTTTATATAACATTTGTTTATGGCACAGTTCCGTCACTTACTGACTGGTAGACAATGTATCGTAACCTAACATTACAAACGCATGTAAACACTGGAGTTTAAGGAGAGCTGTAACTTTTACATTTCGCCAACCCTCATCCTAACTACCTAATATCTTAACTAATATTATAAAAGCGAAAGTAAGTTTGTTTGTTACCTTTTCACGCCTAAACCACTGAACCGAACATCCTGAAATTTTGTACATACGTTGTCAGATGTATAGAAACGGACATAGGGTGCCTTTCATCCCCAAAAAAAAAGTACTGTTCCCGAGGAAAACAACAATAACGTTCTTATTATAATAGATAGCGCCACGTGTCTTTCGATTCATGATTGAATTATATTATTATACAAGTAGAGTAGGTCAAATTCTAAATTAAAGCGAGCGAAGCCGCCTGCAAAAGCTAGTCATGTATAAGTCAATTAATCTTAATAAATGAGGCTCCATATTCTTTCAGTAACTTATCCTTGAATGTCGCTAACCTCAATAGCGTTCACAAAACTTGTAGACTAAAAGACTTGTAATGACAAAACAGGAAAGCTAACAAAAGCTGACCTTCCTATTTTCATCCATTTTCGTTAAAGCTTTTGTTTGGGACTGTGTGGGTAGATGCCACGTAATATGTGAAGAAAGAAGGTCCATTCGACGATACTCCTAAGTGTCCTGCTCTACATGCCCCATTGGGTTCGTAGAGCGTCGTCTTGAGTTTGGTTCCCAGGTCAAGTTTCATAGGGGTTTTCCATCAAGATATATCAGTAGTTGCCTGATGATGGACCTAGTTTGGCCGCAGCAAGGAAACCCTGTTTAGGTGGAGATTCTGTGATAACCCTACCCTGGAGTGTAAATGTGGTGCTGTTCCACAAACGATGGGCACTTAATAGTGTTCTGCATGTCCTGTTGTTTGTCCATTACAGGAACTGATGGACGCCACTGAAGGCGCCAAACTAGTGGCCCAGTTCTGAATCGAAACAATTAAAATTACCATCGACACGTTAAGAAGAAGATATTTGAAAATCTAAACAGTGTCATACCCTCAAAAAGCACGTTAAGCTGTTGGCCCTGCATTGGATCTCTCTGCAATCGTGATGCCCCACTAGGTTAACCGTGTCGAAGTCTACTCTCAGCTTAGAATGCCCGTTATGGCCAAAAAATCTATTTAGAGGATCGATTTGAGGTTTGTTTTGGAGTCAGTTCATTATGTTACGCACCGTTTTGAGAGCAGTGGTGGTGAAACCAAGTAAAGCGCCTGTACCTGGGCAGATAACATTGCTGTCTTTGCCGGTACAACTTGGTTGATGTTGGCACAGAAGCGTGGAGATTGGCACAAATTAAAAGAGACCTATACCCTCGCAGTAAGTGGGCTTGGGCGCAGAATGATGGTGATGATGTAATACTAGTTCGGGATCGAATTAACCACCTACGACTCGGAAGTTCTGCTGCTCCCTCTACAGGGTGTAAACAGACCCTTCACGAAGCCGTCAACCAAGCATTCTGTACATCAAACTGAGTAACTCTACGTAAAAACTATTGCTGGGACACGACTTTTTTTTTGGGGTTCATCAATCACGTTTCACAGTAAGACTCAATGTAATGCACTCAAAGCATTGTGCTGATGGATGGATTCAATAGTACCCGGGTCGTGGAAGCATTTAAAGTAAAATCTAACATTAAAAACTTGTACAAAAAAAGCTTTTGAAAAAGTTGGAACTTTGACCCCCAATATCTACGTAACTAGAAGGTTCCCAGGTATGATCTAGAAAAAAAAAATGATCGCAATGACGGGGAGAACAAGCACCTTTCGGCTTCGTTAAGGGGCTTGTTACACCCTTTATGACTGAAGTCGGAGATTATAAAAACAAGTTAGAACACCGTTATAAACCTTCTGAATTTTCTTTTTCTACGAATAGAATATTGGACACAATCCAACGAGCTTCTAGGAAAATCATATTCGCGAAATGTTAGAATTTGGCTCGTCTAGAGGACTTGGTTAGAAATTAGTAACTACGTGAAGATTTTTTGGAGAAAAAATACTTTTTATTTTTAGACTTGTCAAATATTAGATAAACGATTTCGGCGTGCCAATGACGTCAGTTTTATGATGTTATTGTCTAAACATCACGTTCGAAATTCGAACGGTATGTCTCGTTGTGAATCCGCGATGATTGTTATATTATATATATTTACTTTAAAAACAAATGAGTTCACTTTCGAATTGTGTGCGCTCACTTGAGTGAGGTGAACTAGTGAACTTTACATAATAGCACTAGTCCGTAACACAATTTCTATGGTGGATATAATATGTCGTATGTCTGATCCGGTCATTACTACGGACATAAAATGAATCGCAAGCGCGCAAGTGGTGACATCACGCGACCTGTCTACCAGTCTACCCACACCACAGCGTGTTTCTGCCGAGCCCAAATGTTTACAGCTCGAGGCGAGGACGACAGTCAATTTCTGATCGCAGAGGAGTTGAGATTGAGACGCCTTGGAACTGTACCCGATTCATTGTGCCCCGTGTTATTGTGTTAAGTTGTAATTTCAAGTAATTTGTTAGTTTAATAGAAACAGTGTATTTTCATTGCACCCAGTGTCTGCCCCCATGATATACGAGCCTAACGGAATAAATCCTGACATATCCAACACGTACATAATAAACGTGGTTCATGTGTTACTTTTTGCATTAACACAAAAAAATTCAACACAATACAATCATAAAACTGCAATTACGTACCACAACAGGAAAAACACATTTTTTGCCATTTTCTCACCTCAATCAATCAATTTTAACAGTCAGTAATTTAGTCATTTGTCAACTTTACTGATTTATTTTTGACAAGGAAACAATGCCCATAGACTCACAATTATAGGTGTAGAAAAAAAAAAACAATATATGAGGCTCTTCAAGCGTGTTAAATTATGACATTTTACTCAATTGTACCTATTGGGTATTTGTGAGGCCCGTGTTTATAATAATAATGTTGATTTGTAACGTACATTTGACATTATCACTGGGACCATCTGTTCGATACTTTATAATTTTCACAGCAATGTGTTCATTTGTAATTCGAAACCCTAGAATATTTATATTATCACCAATAATCTATACTAATATTATAAAGCTGAAGAGATTGTTTGTTTGGTTGAACGCGCTAATCTCAGGAAATACTGGTTCGATTTGAAATACTCTTTTAGTGTTAGATAGCCCATTTATCGAGGAAGGTTATAGACTATACAATTTTACGGGAACGAAGGTCGTGGGCAACATCTAGTTGTAAAATAAAGGATATAATTATTAAAGATACGGTACAGAAGAAAAAGGCCAAAATAGCATAAGAGTGACATGCTACCAAAATGCTTATAACATAACATTACGCCTGTAATCCCCGAAGGGTTAGGCAGAGGTGTACTAGTTCACCCATATGACACCAGTTATGTTTAAATCCCATGTAATAGAGGGCAAGCCTATTGGCGGGCACAAATCCAGACTCTGAGAAATTCCTGATGCCTTTCTTACTTTGCCCAACCCGGGAATCGAACCCAGGACCTCGTGCTCAACAGTCGCGCTTGCGACTACTAGATCAACGAGGCAGTCATGCTGTTTAAAAATCTTGTTTAAAGCTCTTGAAGAAATACGAAGCGAACTGAAGCTGGCTTCGGCCTTGAGAGTAAGGCCACCAGTCAATCACTTACAATTATGTACAAAAGACGATTGGGAATTAAATCTGCAACAAGGAATGAGCTTTAATCAGCGCGTGCGACGCCGCGTGGACAGTATATTTATAAATTCGCATTTACTACGGCGTCCATGGACCTACTCTAGTTATTCTCATTTTCCGCGTACATTTATACACTCAGGCGCATTCAAGGGCAACTTCTGTCTACTTCATTATCTGATTGCTACGAAGACACAAACTGTTTGTGAACATGTCCTAAATTCATGTTTACTAAACTAAAGAACACGTAAATGTCATTTGCTTAACCTTTTCTCGACTATACAAGGTGTAAACGGACCCTTCACGAAGCCGCAACCAAACATTCTGTACATCAAACTAAGTAACTCCACGCAAAAATTATTGCAGGGAAACGACTTTTTTTTTGGATAAAAAATCACGTTTTACGGTAGGACTAAATGTGACGCACTCAAAACATTGAGCTGATGGATGGATTCAATAGTACGGGATCGTGGAGGTATTTAAAATAAACTTACATCATTAAAAACTTGTAATAAAAAATAAAAAACTTTAATAAGTTGGAACCGGGGAACCAACTAGTTACGGAGATATTTTGGGTCAAAAATATCTCCGTAACTAGTTGGTTCCCCGGTTTCCCAATGATGGGGAGAACAAGCGTCTTTCGGCTTCGTTAAGGGTACTTTTACACCCATTATTAGGGTCGGCTACGAACTTCCCGAATGCAGATGCTGAATACTATTATATTATATGACCTCCACAACTCAGGAGTTACTGGGTAAAACTGCAGCAAACGCGACAGCAAGACTGGTCCAGGGTTTCGAACCTCTGACTGCCCGGAACGACTGCCAAAGGTCTACAGATAACAATCAAAACCTACTATTTAACCTGCTTTCTGACGCCCGGGTTAGGTGTCGGTGTATAATAGATCCATCCAAGGACGGCAAACGTTTTTTAACCTTGAAAAAACGATCCGTGCTACGCGACACTTAAATCTACAGCAAAAATATGCAGTACGCTTTTATTCAGGCATTAGAGCCTTTGCACACCGCTTGACGCGCGTATAATGCAATCAGGACGCTCAGCAAACGCAAGACTGAAGTCACGTTGTTACCTTTGCACACGATCCTTGCGTTTGTATCGCTATAAACGCGCAGAGGACGCGCTTATCAAAAACGCGCGTAGTCGCATAAATAAACGTGGCGTGCAAAGGCCCTTAAGTGTCACAAAATGTAAGGTACCTACTGAGCTGCGGGACTGTTCGAAAGAGATACCGTGGCCCTGGAACATAACGGGCAAAGAAGGAACATGGATGGGTTTTAGTCAGTACAAGTCTGACACTCCCCTCCGCTCCGCCCAGAGTGGGGGGGGTCATTTGATGATTTCCCATCCGGAAAAAAAAAAAAAAAAAAAAAGGTACCTACTGAAAAATACCTTTGTTGTTAAGATGTAGATATTGTCTAACACTCAATCAACGGACAATTCTATGTTACAAAAACGGTCATCGAAAATTGTATCCAATTCACATTACAGATCGACGTAGACTAAAATTTGTTTAGTCTAGAGAAAAGGAACGACATGCATAGAACCAAAAATTCATGATATATGTGACATCCACCATCCGCCACCCCGTGGTGGATGACGGCTCTCTCCCTCACAGAGGGAGGAAGTCTGTGCCCCAATAGGAACATTGTGACGTAATATGCTTTGCTGGTCTCATTTCAGAAGCAGAAGAAGAAGTTCTAATTTGTTGACAAAAATGACAAGTGCCTCGTTACCACCTCTTAATAGTCACAAGGGCGACTGCTCAGCATGACGTCCTGAGATCGATCCCCAGGTCAGGCAGTGTTATTGGGTTTTTCAATCATGAATTTCTCAGTAGCAGGCACGGAGTCTGGATTTGTGCCCGGCTGATGTCAAGAGGCTCGCTAAACATAACTGGCGAAATATGGGTGTACTATTAGGTACACCTCTGCCTAACCGTTCGGGGATTACAGGCGTGATGTTTTGTAATAACAACATTACAACAGATTAGACAAGCGATAGAAATTTAAATAGGCTTTTAGGTGGGGCCAACAAAATTAATTAAATTAACACTGCTTGGGCTTTATGACGTCGTAACATGGGGTCATAAAATCTGATTGATGACCGTGAGTGGTACTAATTAGATAGAGGTCAGAGAGGGGTCACAGATACCTACTTGTTAAGTCATTTGTTTATGTCCCATGTTTTGGGCTTTGTCCATCTGTATGTCACACGACTGCGCGTAAAAAAATCGAGTGAAGTGAGAAAATTTCACTCTAGTTAAAGATTTATGTTTAATTTTACCATCATTTTCTGATTTAATTTAAGTTTTTGGTAGTTTTTTGGTCCGAAATCCAATATCATTGGATCGATTAGTAGATAATTTAATGAATTCATTTGTCGCGTTTGATTCAATGTCTTTAGAAGTTTAACTTCAAGTGAATGATATCAAAGTATGGCCACAAACAGCGTCTACTCAGCTTTATAAATTTTTGGGGGACGAACAGTCAACCGAAAACAATTACCAGATTTAATCAAAAACTGAATGTAATGATGCTGCCTAAAATAAATTAAGATGGAATAGATAAAATACTTAATTTATAATAATTCGCTTCAACGCGTACGATAAAACATAACAAATGAGATTGTTTTGCTTATGGGCGTGAAGTTTGTCCCATGGGATGGTACGGATAAAAAGTATCATATCTGTGAATCCAGGTTATAATCTATCTGTGTGCCAAATTTCATTCAAATCCGTTCAGTAGTTTTTACGTGAAAGTGTAACAAATATCCATCCTTCCTCACTTTTAGCATTTTAAATAATATTTGCCGATGAAAAATTTCTATGTGCAGTATCCTGTATTATGTCATTTCGGAATAAGGGAAATTCACTAATGTTATTATTCTATTTTATAGACCACTTTCTCATGTAGCGAAGAACATGCTTAACCAATTAACCACTTTACTTGCCTGCCTGACAAACAAATTAAAAAGAATGTCCTTCATAAAACTGGTCCACACAATGTCTGCAACGCAAGGTATGAACCGTTCATTTTCTATGCCTACTAACCGTAAACGGTAATTCGGTTGATAGCACGTACTTACATGCACAGTTGCATAGTAAATAACAAATGCAGGACGGCCCTTTGACGACCGTTATCTAACACATATACATTGGCTTCGTGAAGGGTCCGTTTACACCCGGACCCTTCACGAAGCCGTCAACCAAGCATTCTGTACATTAAAGTAAGTAGCTAAAACTAAACAGAAAAATTGAAAGGAAGTCGTATATCCTTGTATGTACATGTAATGAGGAGGGATGAAACGCATGTTACTAAAAAAGTGATGGATATTAATGTTGATCGATGGAGATCTGGCCACAGAAAAGATGGATGGATTGTGGGAGGAATTATATGAAAGAGAAAGGAGTAAATGATGCCGTGACATCTGACAGGGGAGAATGGAAGAAGAAAACGTTTTGCGCTGACCCCAATTAGAATGGGACAAGGACAGGAAGATGATGAACTCTACGCAAAAATTATTGCTGGTTAACGACTTTTTTTTTAGGACTCGATGGAACGCACTCAAAGCATTGTGCTGATGGATGGATTTAATAGTGCGGGGGTCGTGGAGGTGTTTAAAGTGAAGTTATAACATTGAAAAATTGTACTAAAAAAAAAAACTTGTGCAAGTGTTGTAACTTTGACCCCCAATATCTCCGTAACTGGTAGATTTTCAGATATGGTTTAGAACAAAAAAATATCGCAATGACGGGGAGAACAAATGCATTTCGGCTTCGTTAAGGGTATTTTTACACCCACTATACACTGCTGCATGGTTATTTTGGCGCTTGAATGACTTTCGGTACACATTTTTTTAATTGTCTGTGGAAATAGTATGTTAAGGCCACCAAAAAGCACTGATGTACTATGACTCTTTTAATTTTAATGGGTTCTATTTTCTATTCGACATTTTATTTGATTTTCCAAAGGTTGAAGCCACTTGCGTGCCATAAAAAGACAAGAGCGCCCACACAAGTGACATCGCTTTCAAAACATGCCGCACATTACGTATTTCACTAAATTTTCGATAGCTTATGTCAAACCAATACATTTTGAACTTTGTACCCGACTGCCAAGGAAGAGTTATGTTTTTCGCGCGTATTTTGTATGTTTCTTTGTTTGTTTTTTGTAAATTTCTTTATTACCTCGATGTTCCTAATGGCTGATGGATTTTAACGATTAAGGTATCTTTAGATTCTTCTCAAAAACCCAATTGTCTTTAGATAGGTTTTTTTTTATACTTTTAAGTAAATGTTACTTGTCTATCGTCGTTTTCGCTGATAGAATGACACTTTGTCTAGGACTACGACCTAAGGTTTGTTGTCTATGACAGATAGTTTACGCCTCAGTGTGAAGTTTCCATATTCAGAACGGCTCGTTTAAAAGTGAGATTATTCAAAATGTTTCCCACGTAACGTTTTTTTTTCATCTCAACCATTTCATGTTACAGACAGCTTGATGCTTCATGCACGAACCAGACACAATAAGGACAAAATAACTCGAGCATTGCAGAAACAATAAAATATAGGTATAGGTATAGATACGAATAGTAAACGAATAAAGCTTGAATGCAACCCATGTTGCCACTACCCATGATGCCCACCTATACAAGGTGGTTGGTAAATGTGAGCATTCTTGAAATGGGTGATATTAGACCTAATTTGCAACAATTTTGACCCTATAACTTGGGGTCCAAACAGGGTTGTTTTAGAGAAATCGAACTTTAAAGTTTTTTTGTAAATTTTCCACCTCACCACCATAAACTGTTGTGATGTTGAAGTGATACTTTTCTCATAGCTCATGAATGATTAATACTACCGATTTGTCAAAAAAGTACTAATCAATTACCAATCACCATGTATAAGCAATAATAAAAAATTTAGAAGGTACTCACGATTTAATATTGCTCAATTCAAATTGATTCCAGAGACACTTCACAATCACATTATCGTCTTTTCCATAACAGTGTCACAATCAATTAAAAACTCATTAGTTTTAATTTTAGAAACGTTTATCGTTTAAAATAATTTAAACTTTTAAACTGGCACAATCACATTCCTTTTAAATTTAAACATTAGAATCTTTATCGATTAGGCTGGCATGAAGTATTTTTTTTTTAAGACGATATTTCAAATTCTCGCCAAAAACTAGCTTTTCAATCTATCTTCACATTTTCAACTTCAAAATTGGAACGTCAAATGACTTTTCCTACACACATCTGTCAACGAACATTTTAAAATGCGCGCGATCATATGTTTTCTGTTTACACCGCTGCAAACGATGCCACGCTCAAAACGTTGGCAGACAACTGGCGTTCTATTTCCAAAACATACCAGCCAATGAATGGAGAAATCCCGAAACGAAATCAAGGTCTTGTTTTTCTTCTTTTTAAAACCACCACACTTTCTTTAATCACTTTTTTTATCTTTCAGATTCGCTTTCTACCTCATTATGTTTTTAGTTCAGTTCAATATCCATGGCGTTTAGTATGTGAAAGCATATTAGGTCCATTTCGCACGCAAGGAGTACGAGTACGGCTCCTAGCCAAAATTGTACGTCGGAATAGCTGGCGTAGCACACAGCCGCTTTGCGCACAAGTGGGATGAATACTGAAGAGGACATGTTGTTTCTTGGCACAGCTGTCAAAACGTAATTAATTGACGTATTTAACGTCAGCGTGTTGTTGGTAGCACTTCTTATAATTGTATTTTAGTCAATTGGTTATTACTTTTCGTTTATTGATGTTTATATGGGTGTATTATTAGGTACACCTCTATCTATCCCTGATACAGGCGTGATGTCATGCTTTATCAGACTTTCGAGAGTCCTTGTTCTAAATGATTTTTCTTAGTTTTCTGTAATTTATATGCTTAAGAGGAGAATGGAGTGACGTTTGAGGATGTTCAGCAGCTACTGCCTTTATTTTAATTTTGCGTTCGTATTTGTTTGTCTTTGAAAGGTGACTCCTTTATTTTGTAAATGGTTTTTCTGGTTTTTATTTTTCTGTTATAGTTTGTTTTATTTTAGGTTTTTTCTTGATAAGTAGTACTTTTTTGTTGTCGATTTCGCTAAGAAGCAAAGGAATCAATGATGTTATTGATACTTATTTTATTATTTTTGAGGTTACTTGTTTTCTTATAACGTGAGCATTGGCAAAAATATTCGTTTAATTTATTTACTCTAAACAATATTTAAGTCAAATTTAATTCAACTTTTCGCAAAAAAATAAACTATTTTAAGTTCAAGCTCAACATTTATGGTTTTTCACCACCATTTGTTTAAATCTTTAGTATTTGAATATCGAACAAAGTCTGTTATCAATCACTAAGCGTTCTATATTTGAAATCCAGTTCTCGAGAACCATAAAAATCTCTTCGTCTATTTCATAATCGAACATTTCAAAATTAGATTTCCATTTTCTTTTCCTTGAAATGTCAGTTTAATTTTAAAGTTCATTTATAAAATGAATAGCACAGTATTTTAATTTTAATTGTAATCACTTATTTTATTTAACAATATTCGATTTTCCTTTTGCAGCCACTGAACAGTATGTCTAAAAATTATAACTATTTAAAATTTTATTAAGTTCACAGTAACACTATTTTTTATGTAAAAAAACACACAGAAGTTATTGTTTATTATTGCAATTCGTTTACGAAAAAGACGAATTAGTTTGATAAAACTTGTTCCAACTAGTACCTATTTATTGCCGAAACTAATCTACAACTGACATTTATAAAGTCGTTCATGAATCTAAATTTATCGTAGATCAAGGTTCTAACACGTTACGTTAGATTCGGCCATTGTTTGTATTTTATTAAATGAATTATTTATTCATTGATTCTTTAAAATAGAATTGCAATTATATAATCAGGAAATTGGTCGCAAATTTATTTTTATTTACGCAAAATGTGTGTATGTTTATATTCTAGTAGATATTTTCGACAGGTAAAGATACTTATACATCTACCAGGGCTGCGGGACTGTTCGAAAGAGATACCGTGGCCCTGGAACACAAAGGGCAAAGAAGGAACATGGATGGGTTTTAGTCAGTACAAGTCTGAACTCCCTTCCGCTCCGCCCAGAGTGGGGAGGTCATTTGAGGATTTCCCATCCGAAAAAAAAAAAAAAAAGATATACTTATACATTATCTACTATTATTTGATTGATAAATAAATTCATTTGCAAGTCCTGTGCATCACTTGAGAACGGCTGGACCGAAATTGTTTGCTATTTAAGTGTTTAATAAGTAAATAATAAAAATTGTTTTATTTTGGTCAAGTAAAAGATTCATTGATTGTTAGTAACTAACCGATTGTTCCCAACGAGTCACACTGTGACACGTTACAGTGTGACTCGTTGGGAACAATCGTTAGTAACAGGTTTGCACTTATACACTATTGTTAGTAACTTAAGAAAAGACCAATTAATTGGAGGACCACCCATCACCTAGAACAATGAAATACCAGGGTATAAGTCTTCTCACAAATTGCCTCACTATGGTGGAGGAAGGACCGGCCGCCACAGCCTTCAGGATGCTATTGTGACTGCCTCTTATTCTGCTCAGAGTTACCTAAGTGCCCGCATACAGTTTACGTCAAATAAAAATTGCAAAAAATGCCCACAAAATTGAAAAATTCGATAAAAGCGATAATTAAGTCCTAATTAGGTAATTACCTACTATTTTTTGGGGAGCTCGTGGTTAAATAATAACAGCCGCTCAGATCGATCTTCAAGTTAAGCCGTGCTTGCCTAGGTTGGTCTGTGGATGGGTGAACATCCATTACACACCGAGTTTCCTCCGTGCCTCGGAAAGCACGTTAAGCCGTCGGTTGCGGCTGTCATTTGTAGATCATTGGGGGTTGTTACAGGTGGTCAGTGGCCCAAAAAGCCTGGCAATCAGTCTTACAAAGGGGTATCGTATTACCTAGTACTAATTGGGTTTTGGAGGTATGATAGGCAGTCGTTCCATGTAAAATACTGGTTTTCACCTACATGTGGTTAGACTGGAAGCTAACCCCAACAAAGTTGGAAAAAGGCTAGGCAGATGATGCAGATGATAGGTACTTACTAATTTCAAATGATAAGTAGTGAAATGTGATCTTCTATAGGTATCTACATACACCGCTGCCTTACCTTTCGGGAATACACAGGCTTTATAATGCACATTTTGGATCCCTATCGTCCGACAGTTCGATACCTTATTAATCCAATGATGTCTAGTGGCAAGGTTATCAAGATCGGGTCAGAAACTTGTTTTTAGTATAAAATGTAGTTAATTTTGGATCAAAGATTAGTTTTCTGAATAAAGAAGTAAGAAGTTTGAAACAAAGAATAACACTAATTTCTAGATGAATAATGGTGAAGTAAAACATCGTGAGGAATCCGGCTTGTCCTAGGACCAACAATTCTAAGACATGTGACATCTACCAACCAGCACTGGGCCCGCGTGATGGATTATAGCCCATTCCCTCTCATAGAGGCCTGTGTCCCAGCAGTGGGAACATTACAGGCTGATTATGCTTATGCTAGATGAATAGGTAAGTATTTGATACTTACTACATCTTCCTAATATATTTATAAAACTATATATCACTCTGTTCATACACGCTAATCTCCGAAACCAACCAACTAATTTCGATGAAATTTTGTGAATTTGTGTGGTTGTTTCCAGCTTAGAAGATAAGACTAGGTTTTGAACCCTACAGGTGGCGTCTTACGAAGCAAGGGCGGGTCGCTACTCGCTAGTATGTATAATAATAAAAGATAGTTTTGCTGTTATCACGCCCCACCTAATCAGCTAACCAGTTTTGTTGTGAATATCATCATCTGCCTAGCCTTTTCCCAATTATGTTGGGGTCGGCTTCCAGTTTAACCGGATGCAGCTGAATACCAGTATTTTACATGGAGCAACTGCATATCTAACCTCCACAACCCAGTTAGTACTGGGTAATGCGATACCCCTTGGGAAGACTGGTTTCAGAGTTTCGTATCACTGACTACCTACTTGTAACGACTGTCAAAGATCTACAAATGACAGCCGGGACCAACGGCTTAACGTGCTTTCCGAGGCACGGAGCAAACTTGGAATGTAATAATGGTCAACCATCCACAGATCGAGCTTGGCAAGCGCGGCTTAATCTTGAAGATTGCCCCGAGTGACTTTTATTATTTAGCCACGAATTTGTTCTGAATATGCTGAAGAACACTCTGGGTTCCCTTATTCCAACGTATGAAATGTAAGTAAGTATAATAAGTATGTGTACAAAAAAAAATGACGCTCCATTTTCTTAGAATAGGTACCTCTAAAGACAAGAACGCATTACGGTCATACCTCCCAGGTTTGTTAGCTATCACTTTATCATGACGTTGATGTATTCGTCGCCAGTGTCAACAGTGTCAACAGTGTCAACCAAATTAAAAATATACAGCCAACAGTGTTAGGTAACATCTGAATTATGATCTTCAAGGTCACATTTTGAGGTAATAAAGGTAAATTATAAAAGAAATTACCTTAGGGAGCAGGGAACAGGCGTGTGAGTACGAACGTCGACGAGTCGAAAGAAGTATGTTAGAGTCTTAGTAGGTGGTGCTCTGTAGTTTCTGCCTACACTCAAAATTGATAACACCACTGACGATAAAATTGTCATAATTATAGGTACATAGTACATTGAAATTCGAACGGTGTCTCGTTGTGAACCCGCGATGATTTACTTTAAAAACAAATGAGTTCGCTTTCGAATTGTGTGCGCTCACTTGAGTGAGGTTCCAAGTGTGCTTTACAGAATAGTACTTCAGTCTTCTTCTTCATGCTTTTAATACTTGTATTTAATTTAGAGTGTATTTTAATTTTTGTATTTAACTTTGATTTTGTTATTAATTTTTGTATTTAATTTTGATTTTGTATTTAAATTTAATTTTGATATTAATTCTGTTTTTAAACTTTGATTTATTTTTTACTTTAGTCTTTAATGTAACATTTATTATATTTTATGGGCATGCGGTGCTAACCTATAAGAAATTGTTATAGTAACCTTTGATATAAGAATCTTTATTTTAAAATGTAATCGTATAAACAATTGTTGGTTGGCCAGAAATAATAAATAAATAAATAAATGTCTCTGGCACGACAGATTTTTAATTTTGTTGGCCCAATAATTTACCATTTCAACGGCGTCGTCGGTAACTCGGTAGCAGCGCAGAGTTCCAGGTATATCTATATCTGTGCAGAAGTCAGTTTCTGCCGCATGTTTCAGGATTCGGACGGCAGGATAGGAGTAGTTTGCTAATCAGCACCACATTCCCACCCTAATTCCTTTCCCCCCGAGATAGCTCCACTTTACGAAGTTAGAGTTATGGCTTCGGAGTCGGTTAATTACCTACAGTAATAATAGTCAGAGTGGTTCTTACACTGGGCAGAATGAACAGTTTTTCTTTATTTTTTTCTTTCTTATCAGATAAAACTAACCTCGTGTACTGTGGCGGCTTTGAACAGGAAGCAGTTGAGGAGTCCCTCCTTCTCATTGAGCAGGATGTAGAACAGCTCTTCAGGACGACCTGGCACCTGGCTGGCCCTGTAAGGAAACAATAGTTCAATATTGGTATCTAAAGGCCCAGACTATGGGGTGCGTTGTCAGAATTCCTCCTCGTGTGCCTGATGGCTGCCGGTCCCTCTCGATATATCTGGAGGGAATAGCAGCTGCTGGGCCGGTGCACCCTGGGCGTGGGCAGTATCCTTCCCCGAGGAATGGGAAGAGATTCTTATTCCTCGGGAAATGTTACTGTCCATGGCTAATATTCTGACATGGGGGGGTCCCTCATGGACCAAGGGGGCGTTGCTCCGCGTGACCCTCTGAAAAGCAGAGGGCACAGCGGAGGAGCAAGGGCGGGCTCGGTGTGCACTTACCCTGCCTCCGAGCAGACAGTGAAGGACGTGCGTCCTTCACTGTCTCCGTCGATATCGTAATCCCACCGTCGAAGTGTCGTGGAACACGTCTCGCGGCTTCGATTGGGACCGAGGGTCTTGGCTTAACCGCCCGGACCACGAGGTAGAAAACCTCTATAAAAAGTTACCCCGAATCTCAAGCGGCGGCGCACCGCGAGGAGATGTATGGCTGACGGGTTCCTTTGGAAAATCAGTCTCTAGTGCGAACCACTGCCGGGCCTGGCTATGGCTTATCTGGGTACAGGGGGCACTGCCCAGATGGACTTTTTATTTCCCCCATACTCGTGGGAACAGTATGGAAAGATCGAAAACCCAAAAAACGGCCGATAACGACGAAGGAAGGGAGGAGAGGGATGCGGGGTCGGAGTCCGGCGCCGCATCCAGCGAGGTGAGCGCGGGAGGCTCAGTGAGCTCCCAGCGCGGGAGGCGCGGGGCTGCTGCGGGGAACAGGGAGTTCCTACGCAAGCGGTCCAGGCCGGTAGGCGACCGAGAGTCGTCGTCAGATGGGGAGCTGGTTTCGGCTCGTAAGATCCCCACCAGCAAGCGCGGCGGGATCCGTGGCAAGGGGAGAGGCCTTTCTGCCACCGAGAGGTCGGCGCGGCTTGCCGAGGAGGGCCGCCATCCGGGGGTGGTCGCCGGTCACGGGGTGGCCCGTTCGGGCTCCTCTGGCGACGAAGCGGGCGCAGATGGCGACTCCGATGCGGAGCGTAAGGCCGGACTTGCAAAGGAGGTAGAGGCGGCGCTGAGGGCTGTCTCTCTGAAACAAAAGCCCTCTACCAGGCAAAGGGCTATACCTGCAGCGGTCGCCTCCATTATAGCATCAGCGGAGGCCAGATTTGCGGGGCCCCCGCCAGACGGCGTGGCCACACTGAGGGCGGAGGTCGCTCGACTGACGGCTGCCACGGAGCTTCTAAAAGAGGAGAACATGAGGCTCCGAGCAGACCTGGCCAGTCTGCGCGAGTCCGGCTCTCGCGAGGCGCCCCAAAATGGGGGCCAGAAGCATCCAAGCCAGCCCGTGCCGGTGGAGAACCAGGTTCTGAATCTGGTTCGGCAGGAGCTGGCTGCCTTCCAGGCGCGGTTCTCCGTCCTGGAGGGTATTGTCCTGCGCCCCCCCCTAGCGGCAAACAAGGCGCCCCCGGGCCCGAGGGCGGCCTCATATGCGTCTGCTGCGGCCTCCGCACCGGGGCCGTCCAGCCAGCCCCCCGGCAGGGTTATGTCGGCCCCGACGAAACCGGCTCCAGTTAAGAAGGCGGCGGCCCTGAAACAGGGCAAGGCGGCGGCCCAAAAGAAGGGCAAGGTGGCGAATATGCCAGGGCCAGCCACGAGACAGCCGCTACCGCCACCCCCCCCGCCCCCTAAGCCTTCCGCGGCCGAGACCGGGTGGCAGGTGGCCGGAGAAAACGCGAGGGAGCGAAGGGCGGCCAAAAAGGCCAGGAGGCAGGAGCAGAAACGCCGGCAAAAGGAGCGGGGCGTCGCGGTTAGGCTCAGCGCCCCGAAGACCGCAGCTGTAGTGATTACACTACAGCCGGACGCGGAAAAGAGGGGCGTGACCTACCGCGACGTGCTCGCTAAGGCGAAAGCGACGGTGGATCTCGGAGAGCTCGGGATCACCGGGGGCCTCCGGCTTAGAGTCACCGCAACAGGGGCTCGAGTGCTGGAGATCCCTGGCGAAACCCGTGGCTCGTCCGCTGACGCTCTGGCTGAAAAGCTTAGAGCGTCCCTAAATGCGGACGAGGCCCGAGTGTCCAGGCCCGTCAAATGCGCAGACCTGCGCATACTGGGTCTGGACGACTCGGTGACCGAGAAGGAGGTGGTGGCCGCCGTCACCAGGACCGGTGGGTGCCCTGCCGAGCAAGTCAAGGCAGGCACCATACGTCCGGACCTGTCGGGCATGCGAACCATAACGGTAAGCTGCCCTGTGACGGCGGCGAAAGTCATTGTGGAGGGCCGAAGGCTCTTGGTGGGCTGGGTTTCGGCACAGGTGAAGCTGCTGGAACCCAGACCTCTGAGGTGCTTCCGCTGCCATGTGGGGCACCACGTGTCGGTCCGGTGCACCTCGGAGGTGGACCGCAGCGGCCTGTGCTTCCGCTGCGGCCAGCCTGGTCACATGGCCGCGGCTTGCTCCGCCGCGCCGCGCTGCGCTGCATGTGCGGCAGCTGGCAAGCCGGCCGATCACCGGGCAGGGAGCAAGTCCTGCGGTACTCCCGCCAAGGCCAGGGGCAAGGGAAGGCCCTCCGCCACCACCGCCAAAACCCCCACCGTCGCCACCACCGCAGCCGCCGCCACTGTCGCCGCCGCCACTGTCGCCGCCGCTGCCGCTACTGCTGCAACTTCAGCAGCGGGGCCCTTGCAGGGGGCCCGGGAGGGGGCTGAAATGGAGTGCCAGTAACGGCCCCATTACGCCTTCTCCAGGCGAACATCAACCACTGCGCCTGCGCTCAGGATCTGTTGCTCCAGAGCATGGCGCAGTGGTCGATTAACATCGCCGTGGTCGCTGAGCCGTACTTTGTCCCGCCCAGGGATGACTGGGTGGAGGACCTTAGCGGCTCAGTGACCATAATTGCGTCGGTCGCCGCCGGTACCCCGACCCTTGAGAGTGTCAGGGAGGGTCAGGGGTGCGTAGCAGCACGGTTCGGGGAGATCGTTGTAGTGGGAGTCTACTTTTCCCCGAGCCGAACTCTCGCCGAGTTCCACAACTCCCTCACGGAGTTGAGTGTCGTCATCGGAAGCCATTCCCTCCCCGTGCTTGTGCTCGGGGACTTCAATGCCAAGAACTTGGCTTGGGGTTCTCGTTACACGGACGTGCGGGGTAGAATGGTGGAGGACTGGGCTCTGGAGACAGGCCTGGTCGTCCTAAATCGGGGTTCTGTCCCCACGTGCGTGCGGATGCGGGGCGAGTCGGTGGTGGACATCTCGTTTGCCAGCCCCGCTCTGTCGCCGCGTGTCGTTGACTGGCGCGTCATGGAGGGGGTGGAGACCTATTCCGACCACCGGTACATCCGGTTCGACGTCTCCACCCAGTCCTCAAGCGTGCCGGTCCTACAGGCCCCGAGTGGTCCGCGATGGGCGCTGAAGCAGCTGGACCGGGAGCTCCTCCTGGAAGCCTCGATCGTGCAGGCCTGGTTGTCATCACCAGTCAGGCCTGCCGACATCAACAACGAGGCGGGTTGGTTCCAGGAGGCCATGTCCGAGATTTGCGACGTGGCAATGCCCCGAGTTCGGCCAGGAAGCGCCCGGCGTCAGGTGTACTGGTGGTCGCGAGAGCTGACGTCTCTGCGCAAGGCGTGCGTTGCCACGCGGCGCCTGTACGCCAGGCATCGCAGGCTCCGCATCCGCCCTCCGGATGCGGCAGCCATTGAGGCGGAGCTTTACGAGGGGTACAGAGCGGCGAAGACCGCCCTCCAAGAGGCTGTCCGGCGGGCCAAGAACTTGGCCCGCGAGGAGATGCTGGAGTCTCTGAACGGAGATCCGTGGGGGCGCCCTTACAAGATGGTGCGGGACAAACTCCGCACCCGGGCCCCTCCGCTAACGCAGAGTCTCCGGCCTGAGCTCGTGGAGGACGTGGTGAGCGCTCTGTTTCCTTCGCGAGGGGAGCACCCTCCCCCGCCTATGGCTCCGCCGCCGTGTGCGGTGCCGGAAGCGGACCACACCGATGACGATGACGACGTTCCGGAGGTGACTGGGGTAGACCTGAGAGTGGCGGTATGCAGGCTGAAAACCAGAAACACCGCCCCGGGACCCGATGGCTTGCCTGGCAAAGCCTGGGTCCTGGCCTCTGAGGCTCTCGGGCCCCGACTGGAAGGGCTCCTAAGCGCATGCTTGGAGAGAGGCCAGTTTCCGCTTCGTTGGAAGACGGGGAAGCTGGTCCTCATCCGGAAACCAGGGCGCCCTGCGGACTCTCCGTCCGCATACCGGCCCATCGTGCTACTCGACGAGGTGGGCAAGCTCTTTGAAAGAGTCATTGCCAACCGCCTCGCCGGGCACCTTGCGGGGATGGGGCCGGATCTTGCGGAACACCAGTTTGGTTTCCGCAAGGGGCGCTCGACGGTGGACGCCATCATGCGCGTGAGAGCCCTCACGACGGGGGACGCGGTGTCCCGGGGCGGGGTCGTCTTGGCGGTGTCTCTTGACATCGCCAACGCCTTCAACTCCATGCCCTGGAGCTGCATTAGGGAGGCACTCCGGTATCACCGGGTGCCGACCTACCTTCGTCGTGTGGTCGGGGACTACCTGACGGATAGAGCCGTCTTCTACCCTGGTCGAAGCGGAGAATGGAACCGGCGAGAGATGTCGTGCGGTGTTCCACAGGGATCGGTTCTGGGGCCGGCCTTGTGGAACATCGGTTACGACTGGGTGCTGCGCGCCGACCTCCCTACCGGCGTCAGCGTAGTTTGCTACGCTGACGACACGCTGGTACTGGCACAAGGGAGGTCGCACGAGGCGGCGGCCGAAAACATGACACGCGGGGTTGCGATAGTCGTGGAGAGGATCCGGCAATTGGGTCTCGAGGTGGCACTGCACAAGTCCGAGGCCATGTGTTTTCATGGGCCTCGGAATGCGCCACCGTCGGGATCCCTACTGACGGCAGGAGGGGTTTCCATCGGCGTCGGGTCGACGTTGAAGTACCTAGGACTCGTCCTCGACAGCCGGTGGAACTTCGTGGAGCACTTCCGACGTTTGGCTCCCAAACTGGAACGGACAGGGGCTGCCTTCAAGCGGCTCTTGCCCAACCTGAGGGGTCCAAACGCCTCCTGCCGGAGGCTATACGCGGGGGTCGTGCGGTCCATGGCCCTTTACGGGGCCCCGGTGTGGGCGCGTTCTTTGAGGCGGCAAGCCGCCCACTACCTGAACGCGCCCCAAAAGGTAATAGCCATAAGGCTAATCCGGGGGTACCGCACGATCTCCGGCGAGGCGGCTAGCCTCCTTGCCGGATTGCCGCCATGGGATCTGGAGGCGATAGTCCTCGCGCGCCTGCATGAATGGCGCGCGGAGGCACTACGTCGGGGGGAAACTCCGCTGCCGCGGCAAATTGCCGCTCAGCGGACAGACCTCCGGCGTGATATCATGGCGACATGGAGAGAGCGACTGTTGCAACCCCGTGCAGGGCACGCTACCATAGTGGCGATAAGTCCCCTCTTTGAGGAGTGGCTAGAGAGGCGCCACGGCGCCCTCACCTACCGCCTGACGCAGATCCTCACCGGACACGGTTGTTTCGGGAGGTTCTTGCACCGAATCGGGCGGGAGGAAACGCCCGGGTGTTTCCACTGCGAGGATCGTCCGGAGGACACGGTGGAGCACACCGTAGAGGTCTGCCCCGCTTGGGCGGAGCACCGCCGTGTCCTTGTAGCGGCGATTGGCGGCGGCGATCTCTCGCGTCCGGCCCTGGTTCAAGCCATGGTCCGGAGCGAGAGGGAATGGGAAGCCGTCACCACCTTCTGTGAAGCAGTCATGCTAGTGAAGGAGGTGGCGGGACGTGAGAGGGAAAGAACTTCACGTCCCAGCCGCCGCGGGAGACGCCCTGGGCGTCGGGGGTCACGTGGTGGCTCCCGGCCACCGTAGGCGCGGGCCTGTGGTCGGCGAGTTATGGGCTAGCTCGCCGTCCGGCCGTCTTATGTCGACAGGCCGTGCCGACGGCGCGTTCGTGTTCCACGCGCGCCTCAAAGAGATGTCAGCAAATAAGTAGGGGTCCGCAAGGGCCGATGCCTGCCAGGGCTGCGGGACTGTTCGAAAGAGATACCGTGGCCCTGGAACACAAAGGCAAAGAAGGAACATGGGTGGGTTTTAGTCAGTACAAGTCTGACACTCCCTTCCGCTCCGCCCAGAGCGGGGGGGGTCATTTGATGATTTCCCATCCGGAAAAAAAAAAAAAAAAAAGGCCCAGACTATAGTAGACCAGGTGAAGATGGAGTTGGCTATAAGAGTAGGGGAAGACCAAAGAAACGATGGATGGACTGTGTGATAAATGATACGGCTGGAAAGGAGGTGACTGCTGAGACAATAAGTAATAGAGAAGTATGGAAGAACAAGACGTGCTGCGCGGACTACAAATAAATTAACATAAGGACAGGAGCAGCGGTGCCCCAGTGGTGGAGACCTCGACTTACGAGCAGTAAGTCGTGGGTTCGAACCCATCCAAGCGCATTACTTTGTGTAAGTTATTTCATCACCACTGCTCTCAAAACGGTGAAGGAAAACATCGTGAGGAAACCGTCATGTCCTAGAACCAAAAATTCGAAGACATGTCACATCTACCAACCCGCACTGGGCCCGCGTGGTGGATTATAGCCCATTCCCTCTCATAAAGAGAAGGCCTGCGTCCCAGCAGTGGGAACATTAATAGACTGATTATGCTTATGGTTATGCTAAGGACACGAGAATGATGATTGGTACCTAAAACAAGAAAATCAGCATGATCCAAAATTCTAAGGAGTGGATAGAAGTGTGGTAGATTACGGCCCATTCCCTGTCGTAGAGAGGAGGGGGGGTGGCGTGACCCAGCTTCTTCTTAGGCAAAGATTTGTTAACATTACTTAGCAACTACTTTGTTTTTTTGGTGAATCACACAACTGTCAATAATGGCAAGACAGGGACGGGAACATGTCTGAGCCAAAGAAAATGCTTTAAGTAACAGTACAATAATATTTAGCAGGGTTCGAAATTCATCATCTTCACTCTCCGCCCTTATCCCAATTTAGTCGGGGTCGGCGCAGCATGTCTTCTTCTTCCATACTTCTATATTACTTGTCATCTCAGCAGTCACCTCCTTTCTAGCCATATCATTCTTCACACAGTCAATCCATCTTTGGTGTTCCTCTATTCTTATAGCCATCTACATCCATACTCAAAATTTTCCTCATTCCTCCGCATCACATGTCCGACATTATTTGATAATTACTCTGGTCTGAGATAACAAAGATAAACACAAAATTTTTTGATTAGAAACAATGTTTGTGACCGGTTTTTTTAAAGTCTACACTTAACGCATTTGTATACGCGCTGTAGCGTCAAATCACGTTCGGATACACGTCAATTGACATTCATAATGCTTTTTGGTTCCAAGGTAAAGTTATCAAGATAATTATCACTTTGAACCCCGATATTTAGGCATTGCTATATTCAGTCGTTTAGTGTTGTTACAACGTATTAAAGCCTGATATTATACGTGTTATGTGTAATATGATAAGAAACTCAGGTTCTTGCGAATGGCACTATAACCTCTATTAAAAAAAAGTTCGGAATATGACAGCCTACGTAACTTACAATTTACTAGTTTTTTTCTGTTTTCCCGTCATATAAAAACAATGTCGCTACCCATTCGTGTCTATCTGTATGACCGTTTTTATTGCTCGCGAAATTCCAATTTTCTTACGTTTTTTGCAATTTGCAGGCCAGTGTTGGGTCATAAAAAATAAATATAGAATAGAATTTCACTTTATTCGAGTATCCATGACTCAAAATCTGTTAGTAAAACTTACGACTATGTTCATACGCACTGATAAAAACAAACGACACAACAAATAACGGTAGATCACTGCTGCGACAATCCATGAGTAATTGCACACAGCGACCCACAAACACAGTCCAGGCGAATTGGAATCATGCTCAGGATACTGTTGGTGCTGCCTTACGTAATTGGTTTATGGAAGTCAGATAGGCAGTCGATCCATGTGAAATACAGCTATTCAGCTGTATCCAGCTAGACTGCAAGCCGACCCCAACACAGTTGGGAAAAGATTTTAAACTTTCATGGTCACTAAAATTATTATAACTAGAAGACGGGTTTTTTATCGGGAACTCAAAGAAAACAATAAACATGGTAAATATCCCGTCTTCTAGTTATAATAATAGTTGGGAAAAGGCTATGCAGAAGATGCTAGCTCAGAACCCACCCGCGATGTCGCCATTGTACCGGAGTAAAGTAGGGGCAGATCACTAGTATTCTATGTGGGTAATATAACAAAAACACGTTCATAGCAATATAGAACGTAGTATTATTAATGTATTTATTGATGTTTTTCTTCAAACAACGTCATATAAGATCGTAAATATTAACCTTTACTGGATTTAAATTACATGTTGAGACGTTTTTACTGGAAAAACAGGTTTCAAACTTAATTGAGGATCTACCTTGCAAAAAATAAATCGTTCCGGATTTGTGGATTAGCCAGTTTTTGTAGAATTTATAAATATCTAAGGTTAAATTTGCGAATTCAATGTGAAATTGAATATTATGACATAGATTCACGCCTTTACCTCATGGGTGTAGGCAGAAACCACAATACGCCAGAATAAATATAAAGGGTGCAAATAGACCCTTAACATAACCGAAAAGCACTTGTTCTCCCCGTCTTTGCGATCATTTTTTTGTTCTAGACCATACCTGGGAACCTTCTAGTTACGGAGATATTGGGGGTCAAAGTTCCAACTTTTTCACAAGTTTTTTTTTTAAATACATGTTTTTAATGTAACATTTTTACTTTACACATCTCCACGACCCCCGTACTATTCAATCCATCCATCAGCACAATGCTTTGAGTGCTTTCCATCGAGTCCTGCCGTAAAACGTGATTTTTCATCCCAAAAAAAAAGTCGATTCCCAGCAATAATTTTTGCGTAAAGTTACTTAGTTTGATGTACAGAATGCTTGGCTATGTGAAGGGTCTAATTAAACCCTGTATGAGTACTATTAACGATGGAAAGACACAACAGAGATTTCCTTAAACAATTGAGAATTAATTAAGGTGAAAATCTGCCGCGGGCGAAGTGCTAGTCTTCAAAAAAAGGAACTATAGAATAACTGGGTGAAAGATCAAAATGGCTTGATAGGGGGTGACTAATAGATAAGTATGAAAAAGAAGACACGTTGCGCTGACACCGAAGAAATGGAAAAAACGATAAAAAACGAAATTTTCCTGAGAAAAAATTCCGGTGGAATATGATTAAAAATAAGGAGCTGAATGCACCCTGTCAGTTTGCGGAGGGCTGTCCCTTACACACTTTATAATATTCCATTTAACTGCCTGCACAGTCAGGCAGTTAAATGGAATATGCCAAACAGAACATGTGGATACCTCTTACTTACGAAGATCAGAAAAATCAACATTCGTTGGGACTCACCGTACGATGTCAACCAAACGGTGCACGATGACTGGTTCAAAATTGCCATTGTAAGCTTTTAAGCAGCCATCTTCTACAGTTATGCTGAGCTGAAAGAGAAGAAAGTTATTAATACTCGTAGATAGAAAAATCTGAAATTATGAATAAAATTAAGTTTGAAATCCCCAACCTTTTTTGAGCAAGCATGGTGATCACAATCAAGCCTTCCCTGTAAGAGACCATTCCACTGCTGGCCAAAGGCTTTTTTTGTGGGACAGTTACAGGCTGATATTATAACGTAAAGTAAATCATGATACTTCATCACGAGCAATCAATGGTAGACCAGTCGTTCACACTTTAAAAGTGGCAGTGAAGCAATTAGGAGATTTTATAGGACCTAGAAGCACTAGGAATATATTTATGTAGATCTGAGAACAACTGACAATCGCATTTTTATCTCCTTAACGACTTTCAACGCCGCTGTTGCCTAGGATGGTCCGTATTTCCTCCGTAATTCGGAGGGGACACTAAGCCGTTGGTCCCCTGTCAAGTTGTAGATCCTTGACAGTCCTTACAGGTAGTCAATGGCCCGAAATACTGACAACCAGTCTTACTAAGGTGTATCGTATTAGTCACAACTGGGTTTTGGAGGTCTGATAGACAGTCGCTCCATGTAAAATGCTGGTATTCAGTTGCATCCGATTCGACTGGAAGCCGACCCCAACATAATTGAGAAAAGGCTAGGCAGCAGTTATCGCTGATAGAATGTAGGTAACTTTATCTAGACCCACTAATGTCTGTCAGATCTTGGGAATGAATACATACCTTATCCCTAACGCCAGTAGCTCTGATTTCCCGCAGCAACCAGGGCAGCATGGCGTTTGAGAAGCGACGGTCCATTGCCGTGAACCCCAGGTACGTCACCGAAGTCAGCTTGGTCTTCATCTTGGGTTATTTTGATCTGCTGACAAAAATACACCTTCATTAATGAAACGGCTTGTGGCTAAATTATACCATCCGCACGAGTCGATCTTCAAGGCTTAACAACGCTTGTCGAGGTTGGTCGCTGGATGCATGATGGGCAGCTTACCACCGAAAAGCTTCTGTTAATCCTTTGAAAGACGTTGCAGACAGTGTTTGGGAATTGGGCCCTAACCGCCCAAGTTCACAGGGAGTGTTACTGGATTTTTCTATTAGAAATTATTCTTTAACATTCTGGCTTCTAGATTTGTCCGGTTGACGACGCGTTGCGTCTATGTAATGTTTTCCTTTAGTTCTCGACGTAGTTATTACAATACGTATAGGTACACTCATTATACAGTGCGAAGTAAATAACTGCTGTAACACACATGTTTGCCATTACAGTCAACTGTGTTTATGTAAATAACTATACCGTGTGTTATTGTAGTTCATGTAAGTAAACAAGAGCCTAGATAGAATGACATCGTATCATCGATGAAGTCAAAAATGCATTGGTCTGAAATAAGTCACCGAAAGGCTAATGTTAAATCCTGTGTAATGTCGTTCTAGAAAAAACAAAAGTATGTAAACAAAGTCCACGTTATAAGATTTTAAGTCACTAACATTATCATTAAAACTAGAAACAGGATATGTACCATGTTTACTGTTTGTTTGTTGTTTGTTTGCTGTTGTCTTTTTGTTTGTTGTTGTTGTTGTCTGTTTGTTTGTAACACCCACCCGCAATAACTTCAGTTTATCCGTGATCATGGTGCTTGCAACAGCGCCCAAATATCGGGAACTCAAAGAAAACAGTAAATATGGTAAATATCCCGTTTCTAGTATTAATGATAAGTCCACGATTGTCACTTGTTTCGCTGGTAAGGGACCTCGCGCACTACACGACCACCATCATCATCGACCACCATCGGTCATCCGACCACTATTGTTCAAGATAGAGGCCGGTCATGCGACGAGCATGGTCGTGGCAGCGAAGTGCAAGCGTTGCAATACCCACTTCTGCATGCAGCATGGTAACCTTGATTCGATCCGTGGGCCGGGAAGTGTAGAGTGTGTGTGTGTGTGGTTTTTCCTCTGCCCTTTTCTGGTGGTAGTCACAGTTGATTCTGGCTTTCAGGAGTTGCGGTGAGTACTATGAGGTTGTCCCAAAAAGTAATTGATTGAAGAAGTGTATATTTAAGTGGTTTGGTCATGGTGAGAAGATGAGTGAGAGCCGACTTACACGCCGTGCGGGGATGCACTAAAAGAACATACACTGACTTTCTCGCAACCCACGTACGTGTATAACCAGATGTATAAACACGGACGAAAGAAAAAGAACATGAAAAGGTGGGGATTCACTCCCGACCGAGAGCTCTCTTCATGCCTCCCGTGACATCTCGCGATAAAACCGTCACGGGACGGAGAGCAAGCGGGGAACACCGAGGCACCGAGACACCGAGACGTCATACACGAGCGTTACTTTATACACTCGCACTCGCTGTTTCGAAGTGTCTCGACGGGAGAGTACAGCCACCATAAGAATCGTAGCAGATGGCGCTCTGTAGTTTCTCCCTTCACCATTGAAAAATGGCTGAGTTTAAGGTGACAGCGTCAGGGTAACCCGCGAAATTCAAATTTTCTTACGTTTTTTTTGCAATTTGCGGTCTACTCTACCGCTTCCAAGTCTCTGAAGCCCTTTAATTGAATACAGGTGTAATTTAATATAATTAGGTACCTAAAATTACCTAATTATAAGCTTGGAACAATCGTGTTTTCCTTCCGCTCATAAATATAATGGTTCGTCAAATCGTCATGCATGAGTTATATGTATGAATCATGTGAAGCTTAGTTTAGGGTACCTAAGTACGCGGTATTGTCAAATGATGTGAACTACAGAGTACTTACTACTGTCCTTTTAGTTATTTTATCTCTCACAGCAGCCATATTGTAATCGGCTAGTTGGCGCATTTGATGTGGGCTCTACACACCAAAGGCGCCAACCGGCCGACAATCCGACACGTGTTGTTGATTTTGTTGTCGACGGGTAAAACCTTGGTCAGTGGGTCGTCTTAGTGGATTTGTCAGAAGCATGTTGACGTTAAAATATGTGCAATTTTGTTTTACACTATTGCGTTTAGGCATGTATGTCCACATTTATTGTGCGAACCACCAGTCTGGAATTCACTGCTGGGCCTTTCTGTTCCCTAATCATTATAACCTGGATATATTCAAAGTTCGAGTGAATCGGTTTCTTCTAACCAAGCGTGGAGACGTAGCAAACTTAAGTGGCAGTGGGCAGGGCACAGAACGGATAGTCGATGGGGCCGAAAACTTCTGGAGTGGCGACCGCGAACAGGAAGACGTTGCATTGGAAGGCCTCCCACTAGGTGAACCGATGACCTGGTGAAAGTTGCAGGGATCCGCTGGATGCGAGTCGCACGGGACCGGTCAATATGGCGACACTTGGGGGAGGCCTATGTCCAGCAGTGGACGTCTTTCGGTTGAAATGATGATGATGATGATTTTTTTATTGTTTTTTTTTTTATTGATTTGAATTGGATTGCTTGTTTTAGGCTTTTCAGTATTTTCAGTCAGGGGTTTTTATTAGAAAAGGGGACGGAATACTGTTAGATACAGTGGTCAGTGGGTCGTTTTAGGGGCAGATTTCATATACCTAATAATATCAGTAATAACATTATAACAGTGACAGCGCCTCTATGTCGTGGCAGTAAGGGCGGTTGCAAGTGTTACCGATGTGCGGTTGACTGTATCCAATGGAATCTAAGGGCGCGTTCCCACTATATCATGACGTGAGATTATCGTGTCGTTTAAAGCGTCGTGGCTTGTGTATTTAAATGGAGGTGTCCACATATAGGACGACACGATTCACTGTCGTCCACGATTTTTCCATATATTATCCAACGATAAATTAATCGTCACGACATGGTGGGAACGCGCCCTAACTGGGGTGATTTTGGAAAAATAGCGGCTAACTAAATTTTTCTGTTGCCTATCATAATGATTGCCTAGATTTTACTGCTAAATTAAAACGACAAACTTATTTATATATTTCTGTTAGTTTATGTTTTCAAATTTTCATTGTATTGTATGAAGGAAAACTTTGTGAAACAGAGCATATATCCGTAAACAACATATTATTATATAAATACCTAAGTACTTAACGCAATTTTATTTTTTACACATGAATATGCCAATTTATTAACAAAACAGTGAAGTAAACATATTATTTTTGTACCCTTACCTGTTATTTTCAAGTTTCGAGTCGAAAATATTCAAATAATTTATAAAAACGAATCACTTTTGCTTCCAACTTCAAAAAAAATCAATAAATGGCACAAACAAACACTCATTCAGCCTTACAAAAGTCAGAGATCACTATAAAAACCTTATTTTAACACAAAGTCACCACATTATGCACAAAAAAGTCAAATGAATCGATTTTAGACATTTTTGGACAAATATTTAGCACAGGACATTATTGCAAAGGCACTAGTAGACGGAAACAAAAACATTATGAAGAAAATCCGATGCCTTGCCTTCCACAGAAATCCTATAAGTCTCTTTTCTCTTTCTTTCTCATTAATGAGTACGAGACGACAAGCGTAACAGCCGAACGCAAAGAAAGACTGAAGTTAAAATAATATTAATGTCATGTTTTCCTATAAATTAGGCAGAATAAAGGATAAAATGTTATTTAGGTATACTATTATATGATTTCCTTAAGTTGTGCTATTATTGGCACACCAGTGGGCTATCTTTATGTCCATCAAATATAAGCTGATAACAACGCCATCTATTGTGGAATAGTCGAACTTAAAAAAAAGAGGTGTGGCGTAATAGTTCAGCTTTGTGTTAACAGATGTCACTTATTACAAGAGCATTGAGCTACTTTTTAGATAAACTTGACGTCGTAATTGCTTATCTACCCTAATAAATTATAATTATACCAATAATTTAAATAGTTTAGCCCTAGTAGTTTCAATTTATTTTGTGTTTTATCAAAATTTCTCACACAATTATTATTATAGAGTTCGACTGTAGAATGATGCGAGATGTAGATTTTTTTATTTAAAAAAGTAAAACAGACAAAAGAAGTTAATAACATCAATACTTTATTATTGTTTAATAAAATGCTTTCATATTTCTGTAGTTCTGTACATAAATATTTACAGCAGAATAAATTAAGTCATCCTAATACTTAAATAATAATAAAAACTTCTCCATTTCTTTAAAAGTAATAATTAAATACTTTGCTAGCGAAACCATTGCCACTTGTAAGACTTCAAAGGCTTTACGTTACATTATTGATTACAGTCCATGAGGTATCTTTAGATATCTAGTACCGAATCTCAGTTGATGTTTAGAAAATAGATCGTATCAACCACTTTTATTAAGAAAATCTTTAAAATTACATTTAATAAGTATTGAAAATAAATATTTCGATTTATTTAAACATTTTAGAGTAATGAACTAAGAAAGAAAAGTGTTTTTCTTAGTAACAATATAATCAATCAATTGATTCCAATTCCCGCCGCGCGACTGTAGCGCCACAGACTAAACAGGCGTGAGATTTAGACAATATTTTGTTAGAAATGTGGGTATTTACAAAAGTTAAGGTGTTTAGTGTAGAGTGAATGTGAAAATAAAGTGTAGAATATATTTTTGTGAATAATTTACTTGAAAATACAGATGTTTAAGGATAAAAATCGTCGTTTAATGTGGCGAAAGCTGGTAAGACAGTGTTTATTCTTATAAATTCGCGAAAAAGATAATAAGTTCTCAAATTCAGTTTTTACGAAAAAAAAAAACTAGAGTGTCAAGATGATTTAGGAACCAATTTAAGTCACATAAAACCTCTTTTGATTCTAGCTTTTGTTATAAAAATAGGTTGGAATAATACAGACCTACTTATCCTTCGCACATCTCCCAAAGGTCCGGTTTACTGGGTCAAGGTGAAAGGCCCAAAATTCTCCCAGACTGATCGATGCTTCGAAGACCCATCCACGAATTTATAACAAAGGTACTATTACAGTACCTTTGTTATAATTATTAGAGTTACAGCAGAAGCGAGAAGCTGGTGGCTAAACAATAACAGCTACTCGGGCCGATCTTTAAGGTTAAGCGGCTTTTGCTAAGGTTGGTCAGTGGATGGGTGGTAATCCATTTGTTGTCAGATTGTGCTCCGTGTCTCGGAAAGCACGCTAAGCCGTTGGGACCAACTGTCATTTGTCATTTTTTGACAGGCGTGAGTAGTTACTGGTAGTGTGTATTACCCAGTACTAACTGGGCCGCTCCATGTAAAAAACTGTTATTCAGCTGTATCTGGGTAGACTGGAAGCCGACTACAACATAGTTGGGAGAAGGCTAGGCAGATGATGTTCAGGTACGGCAGCAGCGTCCTTCCATCAGCTTATAAAAACGTATGAAGATCACCAAACCAGACGCTATGCGTGGTGATAAAAGTATTGGTGATTGTAACCAGTCTGAGCGTTTATTATTTCAGAGGTTGTATCATTTTTGAAAGTGATTTAATAAAAAAAAAACCTTTCAGACAAAAGAAACGATGGGTAGGCTGAGTAAACGATTATATGGCTAGATCTAGGGTGACCGTTCATCATTTTATAAGTAATTTTCGGCAGTGATTATAATCATTGGTATAATCAACGATATACTAAAATTTAGTATTATAAAGAACGTATATCCGCGCCAATACTACATCACGCGTTTTTTTAGATAACTACATTCAGGGTGGATACGTTTAACGGGGCAGTAAGGATTAAAATTTTCAAAAATCAACAAAATGTAAGGGATTTATTTATTTTTTATTATCAATATTAGAAACAACAGCGAAAGCAGCGGTGGCCGAGTGGTGGAGACCCCGACTTACGAACAGTAAGTCGTGAGTTCGAACCCAGCCAGGTACATCACTTTGTGTAAGTTATTTCAACACCACTGCTCTTAAAACGGTGAAGGAAAACATCGTGAGGAAACCGTCATGTCCTAGAACCAAAAATTCGAAGACATGTCACATCTACCAACCCGCACTGGGCCCGCGTGGTGGATTATAGCCCATTCCCTCTCCTAGAGAGGAGGCCTGCGTCCCAGCAGTGGGAACATTAATAGGCTGATTGTGCTATGTTATTATGCTATTAGAAACAAGATCGATTGGCATCAAATAATGTTTTGTGTAAAATGGCCGTTTTCTTGCTACCTGTACGTTTTTTTGAAAATCTGTGAATGGTGATCAAAATTTCACGAAAATTTATGGATAGTCTCCTAAGACCATTTTCGTGTAGCTACAACGGTTAAGATCTCCCCTTACTGTCCCATTGAAAGTATCCACCCTGTATAGCTGGCGGATTCACTATCCGATACCAAAGCTCACTTGAGTGAGGTTCTGAGTGAACTTTCAGAATAGGACTGCTAATCTGTCCTATCAAAATGACTGAGGAAAATATCTCCTTTTCCAGAGCCATGGATAACCATAAGGAATTCACTTCTTCTTCTACCATATCGTTCGTTGAATCGAGCACAGAAGAGAAGGGAGGTAGAGGCAGGAAGAAGTCTTTCTTCAGGAGAAATGGCTTGCTGAAGGTGAACCATAGTTCTAGTGATGCTGACATATCAACTATTGAGTATGAACGGTAAGGCTTTTATTTGTGTTATTTGCTTAAAATATAATGCTACTAATTTATCGACACATTGTATTCTGCCTTCGTAAGCCAAAACGTGACAAAAATTAAAAAAGGCATTATTTGAGAACTCAATTCTTTGAGCAGTTGTTCCGTGCCGTTTTTCGGTACCCAACGATTTGTTTTAGCATAACAGTCCTGAAATATACCTCGACACATGTTCAAAAAGCCGGAATAAGTATTCTGTTCCGACTTTTGTCAGAAAAGCTGTCAATCATCGAAATTACCACCACAATCGTAACCCATCATTTGGATTTGCCGTAGTCGGGCAAAAATGATCTTTGCAACTTTTCCGTGTTTTTCAACGTCTAAAATACAGCTAGATAAATAAAATTATACTACTTAGTTAGTAAATTGGTACTTATACTTACTGCTTTTATAAGCCCTTAGCCAAATGAAAGATGATATGATCCGTGATAGTCATACTGGTCGGCCATCTTGGCACATGACCTTTCATTGCCGACTTTGACAGGAGGATTCAATTGCTGGACTTGTTTGCCAAACTCTTCTTCTTAGCCATGTTCCTGAGCCTCTCTAAAAGAAGCATCATGCATGGACTACTCATGATGCTTCATTAAGAGGGACTCAACAGCGAAACAGAAACGTGTTAATTTTTGACGCAGTAGAATAAAATAAATAATAATAATAAAATGTTAATTTATGACATTGAATATGATGAAGAGGGATGAAACACGAGTGTCTAAAAGAATGATGAATATAAAAGTTGATGGATGAAGACCAAAGAAAAAATAATGGATGGATTATGTGAGAAATGGAATGAAGGAAAAAGGAGTAAATGATAGCGTGACGATAGTCAGATGAGAATGGAAGAAAAAAACGTGTTGCTCTGACACCAATTAACATGTGACAAGGGCAGGAAGATTATGAACCTAAAAATATTCCACATTATATAGAGACACACAGACAGACAGACACACACTCACAGACACAGACACACACAGACACACGCAGACAGTTATTTGCCATAAGTGGGTACATTATACTTTTCCTCATGCTGATTTAGGACATGAAATGAAAAAACTTTTAAACTACAAATAACATCCTTGCGAAATATTACCCATTGTTGACAATAGATGTTGTAACTGATATAATAAAACACAATTTTGATATTAGTATTCCAAACAGTTGGTTTCTATGGAAAGGCGTCGTCGTTGATTTGTAAACAAACACCAAAGCCGAGGAATGAATACGTAACGAACTATACCGAGTTTAGCAGCTAAGTTAAAATGGGACTGGCTGGACACGTCTGCCGCATGTCGAATTATGGGCTAAATCAACCACAATATTGGTCCCGAAAAATTTCTGGCAACTTCGCAGTAGACCCACTAGAAGATGGCGGGACCACGTTGATACATTCAGGAAGGTTTGGTCCAAAATATAGAAAATTGGATTGAAGAAAAGTCAAAAATGATTGACAGTATCTACCTAAAAGCTTGTCTTGTATGATTGTAGATCAGCCTGCTATCCGCAACTCCACGTCTATACAGGTGTGAACGGACCCTTCACGAAGCCGTCAACCAAGCATTCTGTACATCAAACTAAGTAACTTTATGCAAAAATTATTGCTGGGAAAGGTTTTTTTTTTTGGGGTGAAAAATCACGTTTTACGGTAGGACTCAATGTAACGCATTCAAAACATTGTGCTGATTGATGGATTGAACAGTACGGGGTCGTGGAGGGGTTTTAAGTAAAGTTCTTACATTAAAAACATGTATTTAAAAAAAATACTTGTAAAAAAGTTGGAACTTTGACCCCCAATACCTCCGTAAATAGAACAAAAAAAATGATCGCAATGCCGGGGAGATTTTTTTTTCGGATGTGAAATCATCAAATGACCCCCCCAACTTTGGGCGGAGCGGAAGGTAGTATCAGACTTGTACTGACTAAAACCCATCCATGTTCCTTTTTTGCCCTTTGTGTTGCAGGGCCACGGTACCTCTTTCGAACAGTCTTATTTGCTGATATCTCTTTGAGGCGCACGTGGAACACGAACGCGTCGTTGACACGGCCTGTCGTCATAAGAATAAGAATAAGAATAAGAATAATTTATTTAAAAAGTATAACAAAAAGTGTACATTTAAGCGCAGTAGTATTATTTCTCATACTAATTATAAGTACTTATAAGTAATCTATAACTAAAATATATTTTACAGTCGCAAGTATTCAATAGTTCAATTTAGATGTCAGCGACCGGATAAGACGGCCGGATGGCGAGCTAGCCCATAACTCGCCGTCCACAGGCCTGCGCCTACGGTGGCCGGAAGCCACCACGTGACCCCCGACGCCCAGGGCGTCTCCCGCGGCGGCTGGGACGCGAGGTTCTTTCCCTCTCACGTCCCGAAACCTCCTTCACTAGCATGACTGCTTCGCAGAAGGAGGTGACGGCTTCCCATTCCCTCTCGCTCCGGACCGTGGCTTGGACCAGGGCCGGACGCCAGAGATCGCCGCTACGAGGACACGACGGTGTTCCGCCCAAGCAGGGCAGACCTCCACGGTGTGCTCCACCGTGTCCTGGGAACACCCGGGCATTTCCTCCCTCCCGATTCGGTGCAGGAACCTCCCGAAATAACCGTGTCTGGTGAGGAATTGCGTCAGGCGATAGGTGAGGGTGCCGTGGCGCCTCTCTAGCCACTCCTCAAAGAGGGGACTTATCGCCACTATGGTGGAGTGCCCTAGTGCCGGTCAGCTTCGTTAAAGGTCTTGTAACACCTTATATAGCGCGTATGTTGCACACGGAAAAAATTATGCCAGTCATTTTGAAAATCGTTTTAGAAATACCTTTGCCCTGTCATCTTTCTAGGCTACACCAATTTTCATTGGTTGCCCTATAGATACCCTCTCTTCAACGAGTCATAAGCGTTGAAAGCTATTTGCTATTGAAGTCACAAATTCATAACTGTCAACCAATCATAATAATTCTGTCAGATCATTAATGTTAAATAGGTACTCTTCATAATCTCCCAAAATAGCTTTTTTTGTAACTTACATTTATTAACAGCCAGTAGCTTTAGGTAGTGTTCATAGAAACACGATCAGTGCGTGTAGGCGGAGCGTTTAGGGAGCCGTTAAGGGAGCGACCATACCGACGCAGAATCTGCTTGAGAAGAGCACTCATCGAAGTTGTCATGTTTAGTTCGCTGTGGTTTCGACCGAACCGAAACGAGGCGAATGATGTCATTTTCGCTCTTGTTGCATGGAGATAAAGCTCTTTAGCTGTAGTTTTTTTGCGTCACTCCCTCAAGTTGGTTTCGAGACGGGCAGTAGATGGAATGAAATAGAGAGACTGTGCAAAACGGATACAAAAAATCTCGCAACGTTATTTAAGGTCTGGAAATCTTTCGATGTTATCGAGACTCCAATTCTGGCCCATCCCATCCAACCTACATCTCGCCGAGGCGAGGAGTAGATGGTATGAAATTAAGAATCGATGTCGTAACGAAACTCATCATCATCTGCCTAGCCTTTTCCCAACTATGTTGGGGTCGGCTTCCAGTCTAACCGGATGCAGCTGAATACCAGTATTTTACATGGAGCGACTGCCTATCTGACCTCCACAACCCAGTTAGTACTGGGTAATACGATACCCCTTGGTAAGACTGGTTGTCAGACTTTTTGGGCCACTGACTACCTATAACGACTGTCAAAGATCTACAAATGACACCCGGGACCAACGGCTTAACGTGCCGTCGTAACAAAACTGATGTAAAAAATTCTCGCAACGGTAATTGAGGTCTCGAAATCTTTCGATGTCAGCGAGATTTCAATTCTCGTCCATCCCACCCAGTCTACGTCTCCCCGGTTTGACACCATCAGTAAAATCTCGCTGGTTGCTACACGCGCCGCTGTGCACCGATCTGTGAACAAAGCCTTAAGTAGGCGGTATCGATATTACGATATTTTCGCTTAGTTAAACAACAAAGTCAAGGTCAGTTCGGAAGGTGAGGTTCGGCTGGATAATCTGATTTAATACTTGACACCTTGCTGTGTAGACTGATTTATCAATTTTAAGGATTTCAAAAGGCTTCTTCCATTTCCTATAGATTTTTTTTTTCGAGTTTCTGGAAAATAGGCGTGTCCTGATTTTCAACCGTGCGTTTTATTACCTACTTTCAATTTGTGTTAAATACATATAGGTAACTTACAGTAGCGAAGGGTCAATTTTTATAAAAGGTTAGCCGGAGTACATATCTTTAATGTGATTATATTATTTGTCTATGGAATAGTGACTGTGCCATTTTTTTAAGGGAAGCCAGTAGGAACCGAGTTGTAATGGAACCTTCGCCACTGGTAGCTTAATACCAGGTGTAAACAGACCCTTCACATATCCATCAACCAAGCATTCTGTACATCAAACTAAGTAACTTTACGCAACAATTATTGCTGGGAATCGAATTTTTTTTTTTGGGGTGAAAAATCACGTTTTACGGTAGAACTCGATGGAAAGCACTCATAGCATTGTGCTGATGAATGGATTGAATAGTACGAGGGTCGTGGAGGTGTGTAAAGTAAAAATCTTACATTAAAAACATGTATTTAAAAAAAAAAACTTGTGAAAAAGTTGGAACTTTGACCCCCAATATCTCCGTAACTAGAAGGTTCCCAGGTATGGTCTAGAACAAAAAAATGATCGCAGTGACGGGGAGAACACGTGCCTTTCGGTTATGTTAAGGGTCTATTTACACACCACCGAGCCACTAAAAATTACATCACGTAAGTCGTAACAAATACATCCACATAGTTATTACTATGATCACAATTCCTAACTAACGTTTTCAATTACTTAATTAATTACCAATTAATTGACAATTATGTTTCTTTACCACGTGTAATAATTATCAAAATGTTGTTAAGTTAAATGTTTATTCAACTAAATATAATTTATGTAGTATTTTTTTCTTTCCACTCTAGGGCCCAGGCCTTCATTTTTTCCACTTCTTGAGTACCCGCGCCTTCCAATTCTGACGTAACAGTTCTTCCCGTGATCTCTTCGTGGCCTGCCGCCATCCCACCTCATTGTCTCAGGACACCAGTTTCGTGTTAAATTATACCCAGTTAGAACAGGGCTCAAAATAGCAGAATTAGCCTATAATGATCCCACTGCTGGGATACAGACTTTCTCTCTTTTCTTTTTCCCTACTTCTCCGCTATTGTTTTCTGATTAATTTCGTTACAAAGTCCCAGAGAAACAACTTAACTGTCTTAGAGACAGTTAAATTGTTTCTCTGGGACTTCGTCGAACGTCATTGTCTCGGCGCTTTTCTGGTGGCCGCCACTGTTATTTCTGGCTATCAGGAGTTGCAGTGATTTGGGAATAGTGCGGCGGGCTTGTCCCAAAAAACGCCTGCAACTCGTAAACCAGTACTGTTACCACTGCGCCACCACTTCTCTGAATGTTTTATTGTGATTGCTTGTTGGTCGCAAGCGCTACGGTACTGCCGACCACGTCGACAAAATGTTCATGGGTTTTGCAATTGGTTTGTTGGAATTTCTCAGTAGCAGCCCCAGAGTCTGGATCTGTGCCCATCGTCATTATTATACTAAATCAATCGGAAGGAATTTAACTTGATTCTTGGCTCATCCAGTTCTGAGGGATCCTACCAAACGATTGCAAATTCGTGGTCCCCAGTCAAGAATACGAATACCCTAACGGTCATTGGTTCTCCACTAACTAGCTCCAGCCAAGGGCTTCGCCCGCGAATATTCTAACTTTTATATTTCAGTAAATCCTCTGTGATAGTCTGATGTAAAAGATATTTTAATGTGCTGTAAAGTTTCATCAAATCCGTTCAGCAGTTTTTTCGTGAAAAACTAACAAACATCCATAAGTCCATTCTTGCTTTCATGTTAATAATAGTAGTAGGATAGGGCCAGTCCATTATTACCATATCAGAGCTTCAGCTGGCTTAGCATAGTATAGAGTGTCAATTAATACTTTTCAGGTCTGGTATCGAGGTATCATAACGCCTCAAGTGAGGCAGCTAGTTACCTGTATATTTTTACCCGATACCGAGTCACAATTACGATCAACGACTATCAGTATTAGTAAACAGTGTTATTGTGATCATCAACAGTGTTTGTGAAAGCAAACTGTAATCCTTGAGCATGTCAGACATTCAGACTATCAGTGTATATCATAACGCTGCGACCAGCGCACGCGTTCGCGCCAAAATCGACGCCATCTTTTATTTCCAAATCATGTTCGTTATTATTTAAAAAGTGAAAGTTCAAAAATAAGTTTTGTTGTGTTCTTGAATTGAATTTGTAATTCAGTTTTATTTTTCATGGATGACTGTGCTATCGATAGTTTTTATAGAACATCGTTATGTTCGGAAATTGAATAATGTGATTTGTAGGTATTAAGGAGTTTTGTAATTTTTTTTATATAGCAACCGTTATTTTGTTGCTGTTCTTTCTTCGATTTGGTAACAGCGATTATGTTGATTGTAATTTACAAGTTTTAAATCTTATTACTTTTGTCTCTGAGCTTACTCAGGCTGGCTTTTGGCAGCTTTATTATAAAAAAAAACAACTTTAGAACGACTCTAAAACAATTAATGAAAGCTTCAAAATAAACGTAATTATCGGAAGTATAATTGTTCGTCGCTATGGAAAAAAACTTCTGTTCCTTATAAGGAATTGCATTTCGTCTGATCTAAGTCCATATTAAAAAAGCACATCATCATCACAGCTGCCGGAAGACACCCACTGACCATAAGCCTCCCTCAAGCGACGACACGCCTTGGGTTGTCGAAGCTGTTGTTTCGTACAGACTTCGCGCGGACTTGTCTTTTTTCGGGATTTTTCGACATTTTGTTGCCAAATAAAAAAAAATGTTAAACGAGGTTTAATTCTGAGATATCTGAGATAATTTTTAAGACTGGCAAAAGAACGTATCAAAAGTAAAATGTCTCGACTTTTTTGCAAGTTTTTGATTTCTCAGGATTTTTCAAATTTCGCCATGGAAAGCTACACCAACTGGTCCTTTGCTCCAATAAGCACATACCAGATTCTTTATCAAATATGTCTTTTTTTTTTGCAAATATACCATTTGCTTGAAAATAAAACCGTCATCGCAGATAACAGTGAAAGATTGGAATAGAGATAAAGCTCTGTTTAACTATGATAGTTGATAAGTTCGTCGTTCTAAAAGCTAATGTTGTTGCAGTATCACAACATCACGCCTGTACATTTCGAGAGGTTAGGCAAAAGTCTACCTATAATAGTCCCAAACTTTACCAGTTGTGTTTAAGTCTCATGTAATAGAGGGTGAGCCTTTTGCCATCAACTGGGCACAAGTGTAGACTCCGGGCTGAGAAGTTCCTAATGGCAAATGTCGAATACCATTTTGCCCCACCTAAGAATGGAACCAACGACCTCTTACTCAGCAGCAGCGTTTGTGGCCAATAGACGAACGAGCAGAGTCAGTCGTGATAAAAAACTACTTCAAATTGTGCATATCACTGTGATATCAAAGCTCGTTTACTTCTGATTGGGCATCAAAGTGGACAATGACCCTTATTTCCGTTACAATAAGGTTCTTGTTCGCTTGCTGCCACTGACAAGTCTCTCAAACAATAGTGTTCTTTATTCTCATTAAAATAAGGTTGATGTTGAGTGGCTGCTATCAGCCGTAAACCAACTGTGAAAGGCGTTCAATGCGGATCCGAGAAATGTGCCGACATTGCTCGCGATCCTATCGTATGAAGTCGAAAGTGATCGTAGTACTGTTTCAATGTAATCACTAACTGGGTTGTGGAGGTCAGATAGGTAGTCGCTCCAGGTATAATACTGATTTTCACCTGCATACGGCTGGCTGGAAGCGATCCCATCATAGTCGGATGAAGGGTAGTAAATTATGATATCCGTCTGAATTTTGAGCTTTAGAGACGTATTCTTTGAGGAACTCGTGGCTAAATAATAACAGCCGCTCGGATCGATCTTTATGTTAAACCATTACATTATCGAGCTTCCTCCGTGCCTCGGAAAGCACGTTTAGCCGTTGGTCCCGGCTGTCATTTTGTAGATCTTTGACAGTCGTTACAGGTTGTCAATGGCTCGAAAGTCCAACAACCAGTTTTACTAAGGGGGATCGTATTACCCAGTACTAACGGTCAGATAGGTAGTCGCTCCATGTAAAATACTGGTATTCAGCTGCATCCAATTAGACTGGAAGCCGACCCCAACATAGGGATTTGTGAAAAGGCTAGGCAGATGATGAGAGACGTATTCTTCGACTCAATCAACTCACTCAAAATGAATCTTCATTTGACTCGATGAAAACGGTCTCATAGATTTCGACGAGACCACCTGATGCTTCGGTCTGATAGTGCCATCGCTGGCTGTCACTGAGAGGCTTAATTTTTTTGTCTATTGACAGTGATAAATTTTGCTGTTTTCGAAGTTGTAACACCGGGATCAGAATTAAAACCTCAGCAACATGTCGGGTCGCTGCGTCATGTTATTGGGATAGGTACTACCGTCTGCACTGAGGGTCTGCCACTTTCACCCTTATGCCCAAGTGATAAGGTTTTAAAGTGGTCAACCGTAACCAGAGATAATGTAGCTTCGCATAGCGAAAGAATTGCAACAGCCAAAATTACAAACTATATCTTAAAAATATTTGTGTAGATTGTTTCTCATTTCTGATTAAGATCTGTAACTGGCTCACAAAAAGCCTTTTAACGTTGTTATCATTTCGTGATTGTGAAACTGAACGACTGTTTCTCAGCCTAGTTTAGGTAGGTCAGGTTTAGCGATAACGTTTTACAAAAGCGACGTAAAAATTCAATTTACAGTAGTTACAATAGGTATGAAGAAGGCCTCGTTGAAAATTCATAATCAGGAGAATCGATCAGGTTGTGAGGTTAAGCTACGCTTCCTCCGGTCAGATTATCAATGAGTGATCAATATGTCTAGATCTGAAAGGGGTTTAGATAACATATAAAGGGTGTAAAAAGACCCTTAACGAAGCTGAAAGGTATTTGTTCTCCTCGTCATTGCGATATTTTTTTTGTTCTAGACCATACCTGGGAACCTTCTAGTTACGGAGATATTGGGGGTCAAAGTTCCAACTTTTTCACAAGTCTTTTTTTTTAAATACATGTTTTTAATGTAAGATTTTTACTTTAAACACCTCCACGACCCCCGTACTATTCAATCCATCCATCAATGTTTTGAGTGCGTCACATTGAGTCCTAGGTACCGTGAAACACGATTTTTCCAACCTAAAAAAAAGTCGTTTCCCAGTAATAATTTTTGCGCAGAGTTACTTAGTTTGATGTACATTACCCTGTATAGAAGTGACAGTCTTGTGGTGTGACCGTTTGTCTGCCAGTCATAGTTATCGAGTGCGAACCCAAGACACCCACCTCTGATTATTCCTCTGACTCCGTAGCTGCTATTGAGAAATTCCTGATGGAATAACCGAATAACACTTTGCCCAAGCCGGGAATCGAACACGCATACACAACAAAATTTCCACGCGAACGAAATCGCGGGTAACAGCTAATTGTCTAATACAAATAAAAGATCGCAATGACGGGGAGAACACGTGCCTTTCGGCTTCGATAAGGTTCTTTTACACCTATTATACCAGCACCTAGCTGTAGTCGAAATGCGCCAATTTCTGAACTTTTTTGGCAAATATGGTCACATTCGTCACAAACTAATCAAATCAAAGTTAAACCTAAAATGGACGAACAAAACAACTGTTTACAAGGAAAACCAATCTATTAACCTCGCCTTACTATAGAAGACACGCACCTCTGTTTATTCGAATTCATGTGCGTATTGTGTAATTATCACTTGCTTCGGTGAAGGAAAACATCGTGAGGTACCAGCATGCCTGAGAGATATTTCTCGACGGCTTGTAAAGCCAACCATGGGCGGCATAAAATCTATGACACCAGGTTAGACACTAATTGGAGGTCTGCCCCGCTTGGGCGGAGCACCGCCGTGTCCTCGTAGCGGCGATTGGCGGCGGCGATCTCTCGCGTCCGGCCTTGGTTCAAGCCATGGTCCGGAGCGAGAGGGAATGGGAAGCCGTCACCTCCTTCTGCGAAGCAGTCATGCTAGTGAAGGAGGTGGCGGGACGTGAGAGGGAAAGAACCTCACGTCCCAGTCACGGCGACTGGGACGTGAGGTTCTTTGAGGTTCCTCTCGCGTCCCTGCCGCCGCGGGAGACGCCCTGGGCGTTGGGGGTCACGTGGTGGCTCCCGGCCACCGTAGGGGCCTGTGGACGGCGAGTTATGGGCCAGCTCGCCGTCCGGCCGTCTTATGACGACAGGCCGTGTCGACGGCGCGTTCGTTCCACGTGCGCTTCAAAGAGATGTCAGCAAATAAGTAGGGGTCCGCAAGGGCCGATGCCTGCCAGGGCTGCGGGACTGTTCGAAAGAGATACCGTGACCCTGGAACACAAAGGGCAAAGAAGGAACATGGATGGGTTTTAGTCAGTACAAGTCTGACACTCCCTTCCGCTCCGCCCAGAGTGGGGGGGTCATTTGATGATTTCCCATCCGGAAAAAAAAAAAAAAAGGTTAGACACTAATCACATGATAAAGAAGAAGAAGAAGACGACATTCCATCTGTTCCAGCTATTAACTAGTTCTTACTAATGTCATACACGTTAAAGAGAGTTTTGAGAGGTTGAGTGTTTGAGAGGTTGAGTGTTTGAGAGGTTGAGTGTTTGAGAGGCTTGTTTGTCACGGTTTTGAAATGTTGAACATAGATTCTTTACATAAAAAGTAGTATTTTTATGTAAAGAATCTATGTTCAAAATTTCAAAACTGTATCATGAAAAATCACAAAGTTGTAAGCTTGTTCTGTTAACTGGTTGTCTGCACAAAAACGTGGTCACCAAGCAGCGCGACCGCGCGCGCGCATCCAGTGGCGTCTTGAGCTCATGGATAATAATAATTTGGCAGTATTTACCTAAATTATTGCGATAGGTACTTAATGTCGCTCGGTGTCCAACTTGTAACTTTTTTTAAATAGTTTTGGGACAATATATAACATGGTTAAAATATGATTGGAATCGATTTAGTTACTTATTCTGAACAAACTATATTCAGGTTTTGCATATACTAAAAATAATGTAGATAATTTCCGGCGTCTAAACGGGCGAAGCCGCGAGCTAGTCGTTATAAATATTGATAATGTTTGAGAGCGGACAGCTGTGTTTGAAAACTATCTGTCTTATCAGTCGCCTGGACAACGTTTTGCCAGTCATCGTAAGCATATCATAGGTAGGTACCAAGCATTCGTTTTTTATTATGCTGCATTATTGTTTTTGATTATTTCAGAAGTTCTTGTAATTCAACTTATTGAATTATTAACCAGAAGCAATTGTATGGTAATCGGTTGTCGTGGTATGGGCATGTGATGCGGAGGAATGAGGAAAATGTTGTCAGGAAAGTTTTGAGTATGAATGTGGATATGAGTAGAGGAACACCAAAGAAATGATGGATGGACTGTGTAAAGAATGATATGGCAAGAAAGGAGGTGTCTGATGAGATGACGAGTAATAGTTCTCTATTACTCGTCATCTCGAACAAACTTTTATTAAGGATTCAGTGCGGGCTATTAAAGTGTTGAAACCCTGTTGAACTCAATGGTGAAAACTTGGACGAGAAGATACCACACAACTTCCCGAACGCTGCCCAGCCGAGTCGAATTCTACGATTGACCTCTTTGTCGAAGTTAGACCTACCTAACTGGACAGTTTGTCCCAGGTAGACGTAATCGTCCGACCGGCAGTCCCAGGGTAGTGTAGCGAAAAAAGTCGATCTTAACACATTGCTCGTCGCTTACTATCATAGTAATATTGCTTCTAGACTCAGATATACAATCATATTCTGGGGAAATACTACCAACTGGGATAAAGTTATTAAATGTCAAAAAAGATGCGTGCGAGCAATGTGTGGTCTCAACAGAACTGACAGCTGCAAGGAATATTTAAAAAAATTCCCAAGGCCACTTCAAAAATATTTTTGAAATGGGCTTGTTTATCAGACATCATCCATCACTATTTACATTACAGCTCAGATCGTGAAATAGAAGTCATTTGTATAATAACCTTACCGGTCAATATAGAACTGCCCTCTTTGGGAACTCTCTCTCTCTCTCTCTCACTCTCTCTGCTATGGCCACAAAGGTCGACATAATAAGATTCCTAATGACATAAAAGAATGTAGCAATATCAGCTAGGTCTTTAAAAAGCAATTGTTCAAATTTCTTATAGAAAATTGTTATTACTCTGTTGCTGAATTTTTAGCTACTAGAACTTTTTAAATGTTACATGTCCGCGTCGATAAGTGTTTGTCATGCATGACTAATAGTAATAATATAATTTATATTTAATTTGAAATGGAATATATATCAAATCATTGGAATTCTCATATTTTCATTATATTATTTAATAATTTGTATGCCCAAGTGGCTGATCATGGAATGAATATTATTATTATATAATTATGTAATGAACACCTGCATACATGTAATCCATGTATCGCATATAAAAGATTTGATTTGATTTGAATCATGTGGTGAAGATCGAGAGTGTGTCGACCAGGGTGGCGTATCTTATACTCAGAATGTCCTCAAGATATTCGCTGAAGGTCATACAGGTCTACGCCTCGACCTCGGCACACCCCGACGACGAACTGGAGACCATGTATAAGGATATTTCTAAAGCCTTGCATGTTTTCAAAACTCACTTCACCGTAGTCATGGTGGACTTCAAAGCGAAACTGGGCATACGAGACGGGGATGAGCTGCAGGTGGGCAATTTGGGGTTGGACGTCGGAACCACCGGAGTCACCAACTGGCTAGTTTATGGAGAAGGAGGGCCTCTGTATGATGAACTCCTTCTTCAAAAAGCGTCAGCACAGGAAGTGGACCTGGCAGAGTCCCGATGGTGCAACTAAAAATGAGATTGACTTCATCATGTCAACCAAGAAGCAAATGTTCAATGATGTCTCTGTGATCAATTCAAACCGGGAGCGATCACCGCATGATAAGAGGCACATTGAACATCAATATCAAGCTTGAAAGGTCTCGACTGATGAAGTCTACGCTCCGTCCAGCACAGATCCAGATCCAAAACCCCGAGAGCTTTCAGCTTGAACTCCAGAATCGTTTCGAGTGGCTTCCTAGGCAGGCGAAAGATCGCTCTTTAGATTGCAGTCCACTTCCTCTCACAGAGAAGAGGCCTCTGTCCCAGCAGTGGGAACAAAAATGTACCAAAGCAATTTATGTCCATAATCTCGCTCAGTTAACCTTTACAGGGTTCAGTAAAGACTTGTGCCAGTGAATAGGTAACGAGTTGGTATTCTGATACCACGTACTGAAATTACACACTGAACCGTTCCGATAATTCCTTCGGTGTAATGCTGTGGTGTTGCATTGCATGTGTTATTACTAAGGAGTCGAGAAAATCATAAATACTGTTTTTATAAGTTACGGCGTTTTTGCTTCGGCATCGTAACTACTAATATAATAAATATTAAAGCGAATTTGTTTGTGCTTTTGTGCTTAACGGATTAACTTATTTCTATAAAAATTCGGATAAGCCATGAGCATGAATTATGATATTATCCGATACGCAGCACGCGTAGCATGCCCACCGTAGAAATTGGTTTTGTTGACGGAAGAATCGACAAAATGATAGAAAAGAAATCTGTCTTTTTATCAAGTCTTCCGTCGATAAAACCCGTTTTTACGGTGGCTATGCGTCCAGGCGAACGGAGCCGCCGTCAAAAGCTAGAAATTGTATAATTCGGTTTTTTACAAAAGCTTCAGAGAGGACTAGGTTTATGCTAAACTAACTGTTGCTTGCAACCTTCGTCCGCGCGAAATTATAAAAGAATATTACTTTCCTATTTGAATCGGATTTTGTGATCAAAAGTCCCGTCAAAATTGGTTCGTAGCCGGAAATAAATAGACAGACAGACAGACGTGATACTGTACTGACCGTGTACTCCTACTGCTGGCATGGGGAGAGGCCCATGACTTGAGATTATAAAATAAAAATAATAAAAATCTTCATTAGCCGGTGATTGTTCAAACATCACTGTAGTCCTGGCTCTTGTACTAGGATTCCCTGTATCACAAGAGACCGTGACTTTTTAGTCGTCTTACAACGGCAGCCCACTTCATGTATCCAATGAATACTAAACATTCATAAAAAAAATAGCTATTTATGAGATTTTAATAATTTAAAAATAAAAATATTATTCAGTATTATGACGCATGACGTAGTTAAAACACCCTGTTGCGAGCGATGATCTACTGGACTCGAGTGCTGGGTAGGTAATGTTCTCCCGGTTCTCTACACGTAAACATCATTAACAAGATGTTTCATAATTTTATTCTAATTTTTTATTATTATTTTTCTTTGTACCTATTATGGAAGATAAAAAAAAAATCGCGCCTAGAGCTATTTTATGTTGGGTATATAGTCGTCTTACAAAGGTCGTCACCTTTGTAAGACGACTATAAAGTCACGGTGTATATGTCTATGAACCCCTCCAGGTTCAAAGGGTAACCGTTTTAGCGTCGGTGCCCATGGGGGTAGGCGCCACCTTCTACGACCCTTACATACTCCTTTTGCCTCGTCCACGTTCATACATATAGTCATACACGCACGCCGGTTGCGAGTATTACGGTTGTCAGTTAATACTGGCCGGTACTTAGCCTCGTGTCTCCGGTTAAGGTTCACAGTTCGTTTTGTTTGTAAACATTGTAAGTGATCGTATCCTCCGACTGATTGCATTCGTTGATGTAATTATCACATGTTTTTTCTGTTACTTTGTTCAGAAAGGTAAAAACGCTTAGTTTTAAAAGTAAAACCTTACAGAGGTATGAGGAAGAGGTTGGGAATAAGTTTCTTCTCCTCTATGGATCCTCCAACAAGACAGGTGTTGTGCCTAGTGGGCTACAGTCCGACGGTTGTGGTCGGTTTGTTGTACATGTTACGGCTAATGGCCGAAGTGCAGCTACACCTATTTTTAGCCGGGTACAACTAGGTGCAGCCGGTTAAACTTAGATGTATCGTACTTATCTTCGGTTGGAACATGCAACCAATTTGGATGTAGCGCTCGCTCGGCTCGCGCGCGTTTGATCACAGTTCTAATCTAACCTAATCCATTTGGTCGGTGTGCCCTAGCAATAAAAAGGATACACAACTGTTACCGGCCGCACCTTGGTTTAGCCGGCTAGAAGTAGGTGTAACCGTTCTTCTGCATTTAGCCGTAACATATACATGGAGAAGAACTTGTCAGCGAAACTTTGCATACGTGAAGGGTATCGGTATCTCGATTGAGACGGTCACATGCGCGTCGGTTGCCAGCATTACATAGCTGACCTTTCTGTTGTTAGTTTATACTGATATTAACTGCCATAAATCATATTTATTTCTGTAAATTGGTTTACAAAACTCTTACATGTCAACATGTTATGTTTTAAAACTAGATGGGGCCGGTGTTTCGTACCTGACTACTCTGAGAAGAAACATCCGAAACAAACTCAGAGGTCACCGTCTCTTTTAAAGTCCAGACATTGCTCAAGTCATATGAGGACCATGTAGATTAATGTCTGAGATGGTCTTTTGAAGAAATAACCACACAGATTTGAGTGGACCATCGAAGAACATCATTGTATGTCCTCTCCCGGCATTGTTACTCACATCTACTTTGTGAATACTTTTTGTTAGTCGTCTTTCACTACTCCTGTCAACATGACCTAACACCATCTAAGTATACTTTTGAAGTCGACCAATCTACAAGGCGTAACACAACGCAAGACCTCTCGTGTGGTTCCGGACTATTTTGAACAACTTTTGTTCTACATTGTTTGTTTGAACGCGATAATATCTAGAACTACCAGTCGGATTTGAAATTTGATAAAAAAATCCCAATTCTTGTGGATGTAATATTCTATTCAACATCAAGTTACAACTAGAGAGAGCAGAGAAAAAAGAGACAAGGTGAGTGGAACCTCAGCGCACAGCCAATAAGAGGCGCAATATTCCAGCCTCCATTAAATCACTGGTTCAAATTGGAAGTACAACGTTCTATTGTGATATCTAACAGTTTGTCTAAATGGTGAAACTGTAACAGAACGTGGAACCAATTGAGCTTGTTAGAAAATTTTCCGCAATTGTATGTAAACGAGGGGTAATCATAATTAACATTCATTAGTTTACCTACACTGACGTGGAGGTTAGAGGTCTCACTTAACGCTGCTGCGGGTTCGAAGCCAACTCAATCAAAACGGTTACATTATAAATGTAAAAGTATCTGTCTGTCTTTTCATGCATTATAAACTCAATTTTTAGGAAAAAAAGGATAAATTTCATGGCGGCAGTCCGGCCATCACTCGACTATTATATCTGGCAACGGCTAGCTAAGTATACTCTAAATATAAAGATTCATAACCCACATGATTCGTAAAGAGATAACTGGCGAAATGTAGGCTAGCTTTGGCTACTGTTTTTTTAACCTAATTCTGAACTTAAGTCTTTGTGTGCTGTTTGAAGATATAATACGTTAAATACACAAGCTACTAGTTGTCACACCGTACTGTGCCTTCATGGGGGACTACAGCCCACTCCCTCTCATAGAGAGGAGGTCTGTGTCTCAGCAGTGGAAACGTCATAGGCTGATTGTGCGAAATAGTAAATACATAAGCTATATCTCGCATTATGCTACTGTTAGCCTACATGATCCCACTGATGGGCAAAGGCCTCTCCCCGTGACTTCCAGTTCTTTCGTTTCAGGACTAATGTAGACCTCTGGACGTCCAGCTCGTCCCACCATCTTCTACGAGGTCTGCCGTGTCGTCTTCTGGTTGTATCAGGGAGCACATAGTGGTTATTTTTATCCACTTCTCATCGGGCTTACTACAGACATGGCCAGCCCAGTTCCACTTCAGCTTAGCGGCTTTTTGAGCTACGTCAGTAATCTGTGTTGTTGCGTGTATGGTCGGTTAGTTTGCTACTTGGGCAGTACCCAAGTAGTAAACTAACCGACCATTACATTACAGCTTGGCAAACTTTGAGTTTGGACTTTTTAATGTGTATCAAAGACCAAGTTTGGGATCCATATGTCAAAATGGGAAGAATGAACCATACATGTCCAGGTTTTTTCGCTTGAGTGACAAAGGAAGTTTTCCTTTCATATGAAAGTAGCCTCTATCATACGCAGAATGGGGGAAGGACTAATAGTATTCTGAAGGTACTTGAGGAAAGGCTGGATGGGACGACAATTGGTAGGTTTGTCAAGCTACATGTCATGCTTGGGGCTTGATAAACTTAACAAAGATAATGTTTAATATTGTAGTTATAATCGTGTTTACTAACATAATTTTAAGCAATTGTTTGTTCTAACACTGAGCCATGTTCTCTGAAGTAAAAGATTTAATAATAAGGTCTTCCGTGGATCAGTAGCTCTTCCAGGCATTATCGTTTCGTGTCGACTGGAAAGAGACTAAATATACCCTAAGAGATAAACCAGATCCATAAACCAGATCTATAAAAAGCAGCTGTTCGCTTTCCGTGGAAAACAGCGCTGTACCACATCAGGTAATTTATTTGTCGAGTTCAGGTAACCTTGCCGGCCGTTTAACGTTTTAATCATTATTAATATGGTAACAAGCAAAAATTGTTATGTTTATACAGTTGTTGTGCAAATAATTGAGTGTGAAATTGTTGATTACCTCGTCCGTCTCGTGGTCACGCGTTTGCTGAGCATGAGATCCTGGGTTCGATTCCTAGGTCGGGCAAAGTATTATTTGAATTTCTCAATAGCAGCCACAAGGTCTGGATTTCGACCCGGTTAATAACAATAGACTCACCCCTTATTACGCAAGACTTTAACATAACGTGCGAAATGTAGGTGTAGGTACTATTAGGTACACCTCTGCCTAACCCTTCGGGGATTACAGGCGTGATGTTATGTTATTTTAAGTCTCTGAGAGAGGTAGAGACTGTCCAATTTATAAAAAAACCAAACACAATCATAAAAGAAATATCAACAAATAAAATCCTATAAAATAAACTGCTATGGACAGACAGATGGGCTATTGTTGTATTCTCGAGATAATAAGTTATTCACGTTATTGATTTACAAATAGGGTTGCCTCATTAGAATCATCATCATCATCTGCCTAGCCTTTTCTCGACTATGTATGTTGGGGTCGGCTTCCAGTCTTACCGGATACAGCTGAATACCAGTACTCTACATGAAGCGACTGCCTCTGACCTCCACAACCTCACCAGAATATTAAGTAACCAGTCCTGTGTCCGTTAGGATTAATATTCATCAAGAAAAACTGACTCCCATCATCATAATCAGCCTAAAATTAATATTTTTCCACATCACATAACATCACGCCTGTAATCACCGAAGGGTTAGGCAGTGGTGTACCTAATAGTACACTCACATTTCGCCAGTTATATGTTTAAGTCCCATGTAATAAGGGGCGAGCCTATTGCCATTTACCGGGCACAAATTCTGGGGAAAACCCAGTAACACTTTGCCTGACACAAGAATCGAACCCAGGACATCATGCTCAGCAGTCGCGCTTGCGACCACTATCGCGATACCAGTATAGTTTGTCAGATGTCACATCAAATATTTTCGAGTTAGTTTAGCTCTGGGACATGCTGAGGTCCTCTCGATGCTCTCCTTCACTGTTTAGAAAGAGCAGAGGTGATGAAATAAATTTCCTAAAATAATGCGGCCTGCCTAGGTCACTGCCCTCATTAAGTAATTAGGTATCTACATATGAGTTAATTATATCTTTTACTTAGGAACTTGAAATGAATATCGCCGAAATATATTCGAACCGAATGAAATAAGATATGGAAATGTTTTAATTTTACATTTAGACAGCCCTATTATTACTATTATGTATGCCTGAACGAGTGATGTAAGCGTCATCCAATGACCTTGAGAACGTACAGGGACATCGACGCACAAAAACAATTACCACGTATTCAGTATATCATAGGGGGTTCTGAAAACCCCATAGCGTCGGGGATAATGCAAATCCGCGAATCTACCATACATAAAGTGCGCGTATCTGCACTGCGTGTAGGTTAACAGGGGAAGTTTATATATTTTTTTATTTTAACTATTTTAGACCTCATTTTTACATGAATAGTGACAATTTATGTGTTCTATGTATTGTTAACAGTAGAAATCTGTTAAATTTATTAATTTAGTCGCTACGACTAATTACAATTGGTTACATTTTTCAAATACGCGGCGGAATTATCCAATGCTAGTTCCGCGGATTTGCACTATCCCCGACGATATAGTACATTTTTATTGGTAATTTAAAAAATCTAGTGGTTGCACTCGCGACTGCTGAGCATGAGGTCCTGGCTTCGATAGCCGGGGATCAAGCAAATTGTTGTTGGGTTTTACGCTTCGGAGTCTAGATTTGTGCCCGGATGATTGCAATAGGCGCGCCTCCTATTGCATGGGACTTAAAAATCCTAACTGGTGAAATGTGGGTAGTAGTGCACCCATATTTCGTCAGTTAGGTACACCTCTGCCGAACCCTTCGGGGTTTACAGTACAGGCGTGATGTTATGTTATGTAAAACAACAGCTGTTTCTTATAAAAACTGCAATACCTACACAATCAAAATGTATGTGCGGTGTGTGGTGTTGAATGGTGCTGATATATGCGTCATGTTCGTGAACGGGCGCTGTCAGTTGTGACTGGTCATCTCTTATTTGCTACGGCTTATTTGAATTAATTATTTTATTTTTGAATTGTTTTTACTATGGACACTTTTAACGTACACATCTTGCTGCATCGTTCTCACATAATGTACCATCTCAAAATGAATGATGTAACCAAGGTTTTGTTAAAGTATTGTGATTTAAAAGAGTGTCCATGGAGTTTCTTGCCCGTCCTTCTCCATAGAGATCTACGTTAGGGAATGGGCAACTACAGTACTTTCACAGTTTTTGTGCCTTGTGACTGGGACTGTAGCTTTATTTTACTGTTGCCTTTGTTTCGACAATTCAAAAGTGCCTGTAACTGGCCTACTTGAAATTAATGCTTTGATTTTGATTTTTTGATTTTATGGAACAGCTGATTTTCTTTAAAATTGCCGACCGAAAACGTGGTAACGCGTCGATGTCCCTTCCACCGTCGAGCAGCCATCATCGTCACTATCATCCACAGCCCGACTTCACCCACTGCTGAGTAAAGGCCTCTATGCTTGTGCCAAGCTCCACATTCCTGTGTCAGCCTCAACTGGGTTCTTCCGCGATGGCCACATTGTGGTCTGCCCATCTCGCTGCCAATTCTTTTCCCAATCCTTGGACGACACTTGGTGACAGGTTTTCTCCACCTGTCATTAGAAAGATAGGTACTTACACAAATACGATGGAAACTAAAGGTAAAAAAAACCTAAAACCTGGAAGTAGCTTTTTTCCAAACGTGTTTTTCTATGTTTTTTAACTTAATTGGGGAGTCTTGATTGGGTGGCTCGTGGCTAAAGAATAACAGCCGCTCGGGTCGATCTTTAGGTTAAGCCGTGCTTGCCTAGGTTGGTCTGTGGATGGGCGACCACCCATTACATACTGAGTTTCCTCCGTGCCTCGGAAAGCACGTTAAGCTGTTGGTCCCTGCTGTCATTTGTAGATCTTTGACCGTCGTTACAGGTTTAAAAGTCAATCAATTAATGCCATAAATTATATACAGGTTGATATTTTCTAAATGTTTTTTTTTTTAAATCATAAAGTTATTTTATTTGCCTACATGTCTTACGTTGCTGTTCATCCTGTATTTATAACTTCATTTGCCATTCTTACCAACTAGACTAGATTAACTAACTAGACCAACTAGACTCATAAAAATAACTATTGTTTAGTGTGTTTTTCCTTATGTGTAGTGTAGCCACACCATAAGAATAGCTAATCGTTGTCATAAAATTTTGAGGGGTTAACTGTCAAGATGACAAGCACGTAGGTGTTACCTACACCTACGTGCAGGTAACACCTACGTGCAGGTAACACCTACGTGCTAGGTACCTTTTTTATTATACCTATAAGAACAGAATAAATAAGAAAGATGAAGTAGTGAATGATACCATGGCGGCCGACATGGGGATTGGAGAAAAAAACGTGTTGCGCAGACCCCAAGTAACATTGGACAAACCAAGGAAGATGATGATGAAGATTTGAACAATAAAATAAACATAACTATCATTCTACAAAACAAAACACGCGAAATTCGAAAGTCAAAAAAGTATAATGGCGTCTGTAGAACTAATGACGTAACTATCGAACCGGTTCGAAGCGGTTTCTACCAGTTAACACCAGTATCACGCGGTTGTTGAACCTGTGCGCTTGTTTTATTTGTCTCTTTATTTTGTTTTTTTGTAAATATTGTTTATTATTTTGTTTGTGAATATCGGAAGTGTAGTATTATTTATTATTTTCGTTTGTGAACTCATAAGTGATTGTTAGTTTCGTGTGTGAGTTACAGATGTCGCTTCATTCACTTTTCTACTATTGTTAGTGCGGTGACGAATTGATAGTGCTTATCAGAAACTAGACGCACATTTCAATACTCGGAAAAATAATTATTGCTATGTGGGGATTTTTTATTTAAAACTATATTTTTTAAGGTTGCGCTTTAGGTACAGGTAATAGGTATCAATGAAAACTTTGAGAACCGATGAAATAAGTAGGTAATAAAAATAAAACAAATAAAAAATACTACGTAGGTATGAAAGGCAGTGATGAGAATATAAATAATTAATATACAGTATCAACATCATTTAGAATTATTTTATAAAAATTCTGGAAATGCAATCTATACAAATAAATAAAATTGAAGTGTCTGTTTGCAATATCAGTTTTTTTTTTTAAATTTTGTCTTTCTGTCTGTTTGTTCCGGCTAATTTCCGAAACGGCGGTACCGATTTTGACACCACTTTTACTGGCAGATAGCTGATGTTACAAGGTCTAACATAGGCTACCTTTATTTTAGAAAAATAGTTAGAGAAAAAATTAAAACCACTGAAATTGGTAACAAATTCCGATTCAAAAGGGTAATTAATATTTTTTATAATAATTTTACGCGAACGAAGGTCACGGGTAAAGCTAGTAGTTTATATTTTTAGCTTGAATATCCTTATTTGTATAAATGAGTACTTCAATTTATTTTCCTAGCTTCGTAATTATTACAAACATATCTGGCGAAGTGTAGTTGTACTACAGATGACCTCTGTCTGACCCTAAGGGGAACACTGGCGTGATGTTATTTATTTATATAATCATTCATCACTTATGTGATGATCATGGTATAATAATATACTTCGCCTGGTATTCTCTTCCCGTGACAGCTGGGTCACGTGATTGGCCCAAGAATACGTCATCAGTTGCGTTGCGGTCGATGTGTTACCACTTAACAAAACAATTATGAACTAATAATTCAATATGTAAATTAATTTAAAACTAAATAGATGAATCACACGAGTTCCTTAATAGTTAAGCTAGTTAGTAATTTATTTTATTTTCATTCGCTATATGAGAAAGTCAAGAGAGTAAATTTACTGAAAAGGACAATCAATGCTAACAATTATCGTGACGTAGTCTTAGGCCATCGTGGGAAGAGAATACCAGACGAAATATATTATTAAACCATGGTGTTCATAACGTTTAACAACAAGCTACGTAGGATTTTTATTTTATATTTCAAAAAAGACCTCTGCTAAACTTTTCGGGGATAACAGGTTTAATGTTATGTTCTTAAAAATAAGATTTACGATATCCGATTGAGCTATACGGTTCAGCTAGCTTATCTTTACGCTCTGCTTCACGTGAGGTATGGCCAGTACTACCGCTATCGTTTATTTGTTTTAGTCATAGTTTTTAGAGAACTATGTGTTCAGTCACGAGCTCCAATATGTCTTATATCTACACTTACCTAACTTGAAAAGCGATTTTCTCGGGGAAATATGTTAACAAAGAGTTAAGAGTTATTGCAGAATATCAATCCAGTAGGCAAAAACATTTAAAACAAAAAAAAAACATACGACTTAAAAAAAAAATTGAAAAAGTGGAAACAAACAAAAATTGTTTTAGAAGTCGGTGGCAAAAAATCTGTATCAAACAAAAAAGTCACTGACTTCCAAAACAGATTTTGTTTCTGTGTTTTTTTGGAGGTCGGTTGTTTTAAAAAAAAAGATTTTATTTTATCCTTTTTAGTGGTGGTATGGGTATCTCACACAAACTCTTGTCAAATATGAATTATTGTTACTAGAAGATATTACTTATGAAGTCATCAAGATAGATGAAGAAATAAAAAGATGCATTGTAGAACCCAACTCTTACACTCACCAAGCTAAGTTAGAATTAAGGGACCACCGCGTTGGCTTATTCTACGAATTGAAAAAGAATCACGTAAATCGAAGCAGTAATCACGGAGAAATAAAAAGAAAGCATAAGTATAATCAGCCTATAATGTTCCCACTGCTGGGACACAGGCCTCCTCTCCATGAGAGGGAATGGGCTACAATCCACCACGCGGGCCCAGTGCGGGTTGATAGATGTCTTCGAATTTTTGGTTCTAGGACATGCCGATTTCCTCACGATGTTTTCCTTCACCGTTTTGAGAGCAATGGTGATGAAATAAATAACACAAAGTAATGCGCCTGGCTGGGTTCGAACCCACGACTTACTGTTCGTAAGTCGGGGGTGTACCATAACCTCGTCCTTTTAAAAATTTGAAGTCTTTAAAAATCACTAAGTGTTACATAAATTATTGGTGTTCGTGACTGTACTGCGTTCGCGATTTCGTTTCCAAACATATTTACAAACAGGAGGTTAAGTCGGTTTATTAATTTTTGGAAAATACAACTCTTTATCTTACTTCGTCATGAAGTTCAGTTTACGCAACTGCTTCAAGCAATTCCATGACTTTTTCAGTCGTAACTACTACTTCTAAAATTAAGTTAATGTAGGTAAGTAGGTGTGTAGATAATTATAGGCAGTTAATGTGAATATGAAAACAAGGAAATTAATATACATTAAATCTCTATTAAAAACTTTAGCCCGATTTCTAATCATTAAAACCTTTTAACGGTATACTTATTTAATAAAAAAACATTTTTGCCAAAGGTTAAATAACTGACTTAAAAAAAATACTAAAAGTGATAAATCACTTAACTTTCGGAAGTCGGTGACTTTGTTTTATTGACTTTCTTGCCACCGACTTCACTCTTTTAATGATTTTTTGGAAGTCGGTTATTGTATTTTCAATTTTTTTTTTTTTTTTAATTGGCACTAATTCTTGTCATGTATAAATTATATATTTTGTAACGCGAAGGTATTATGATATCATCATTTGTCATCAACGTAGAAGAAAAATACGTATTTTAAAAGATAATTCATAAACTAGCCAAGTAAAGCTAACAAAACTTATATTGGACCATTGCGCAAGCTTTCTCTGCCAAATTAAAAAACTTGGCAGAGGAAGCTTTTAACTTGCAAGATTTGATTACAGACAGACAACGGGACAAGTGAAACTAAATAAAAGCTTGTAAAATAAAATTTTCCCCGTTATTGTAACATTGTTCATTGATGCTCCGCTCCTAATGGTGGTAGCGTGATGTTATATAGCCTATATCCTTACTAGATAAATAGGCTATCCAACATTAATAGATTTTATTCAATTCGAACCAGTAGTTCCTGAGATTAGCGCGTTCAACCAAACAAATTCTTCAGCTTCATAATATTATTACCTATAGATTATGATGATGATATAATTTCAAATTTCAAATTAATTCAAATTATTATTATTAATTGTGTACATTATACCACAGATAATATAATAGCAATTTGAACAGTGGTCCCCAAACGACGTTAATCTATATCTTGGGGATCAGAGTTGTACATTTTCGTTTTATTATCCGAAAAGGTCGTATACGGTGATTATTAACAAAATTAAACTAAAAGTAAATTAATGAATTAAAGTAAAAACAAGGAAAATATAATTAACAGTCAATAAAAAACAAAAACTTGGTAACAATACTCATACAAACAAGATTAACTTAAATGTGTGTGCGCGTGTGCATTCGTGTGTATGTTAATGTGTATGTGTGTGTGTGTGTGTGTATCTTAGTTAGATTAGGAGCGCTATCAGTTTGTGTAGCCTTACTTCTTATGTAGCTATTTGTAGATAACCCTTTCTGTTTCGTCGTAGGAGAGTGTAAGGAGCTAGTTCTTTATGATCTTTTTACACAGGGATATTTTGAGGTCTATTATCCATGTTACAGGTCATAACAGCTTCGTTGTATATGTGAGGATATGAATAGTTTGGAGAGCGTCTTGCCATAAGAGAGTTTGCTTGGGGGATGGGTATCCTAAATGTACGTTTTGAGATTTATCTCTGTGTAGTCTGGTCTGGATTTAAATTTTCTGTGTGTTTGTGGTACTGCATTTAGGATGAAAAGCTTTATATTGAGCAGATGGTTACAATAGAATATAGGTATAGGTTATATCTATTTATTTTTTTATTATAACGAAGACAATGTTCGTGGTTTCAGTTAAATGATTACTGAACAGTTTCTCTGTTTTGTAAATATAGGTACAGAGGAGATATATATATGTATGTAGGACCGAGACCATTCTTTGTTATGTAAGTCAACATGTGTGTCATACTAGGTCGCACATCAGTGGTAATAATTCCATTTCATAATTTGATGATTTCCAATCAGAAAAAACAAGGGTTTTACATTTGGACGAGCAGAAAACCGTAATAATTATGGGTAAAGCCTACCCGAAAAAATGTCAAACATAAAACTCATTCATAAGCTCGTCATCTTTCTTGAAAACGGCTGTAAATATTTTAATTTAAAAAAAATCGATATAACACTAATGACTTATATCACTTACTGGATACTGATAACGCATATCTGTTGAGTTTGACGGCGTGCTATAAACGTATAGTGTACAGTCACACTATACCGTAACAATTATCGCCGAGAAAATTTTGTCGGTGCCGTCGCATGTCATGCGACGGTGATGGTCGGTGACAGAACGGTCTAGTGCGCAATGTGGGGTTAGTCTCATTATCAATGCAAAGATTTTGTTTTGCCTGATATGCACAGCACTCTCATGGTATGGTACGGTGTAGTGGGCAGAAACCTTTACCTATACAAATAAATAACATTGAAATGTCAATTTGTACTTTCAAAATAACAGCTTTTTATTGAATGCATATGAATGTGTATACGGTACTTATAAACAAAAAACAGTTTTTTTTTTTTAATTTTTATCTGTCTGTCCGTTTGTTCCGGCTAATCTCCGAAACGGCAGGACCGATTTTGAAAAGACTTTTACTATCACATAGCTAATAGGCTACTTTTATTTTAGAAAAAGGATTAGGGTTCCGTGCAAAAAAAAATTAAAACCCCTAAATTGTTAACAAAATCCGGTTCAAATAGGGAAGTAATATTTTTATAATAATTTCAAGGTCGCGGGCAGCAGTTAATTAGTAAAATATTCAATAATAATTGAATTACCTTCCTATCCCATCAATTTACCAGCGCACGGCAAATAAGTCTTCACCTTATGTACAGACGCCAGCACATCTACCTACCCGAAACTGTCAAAATTTTCCCAATCAACCTTGAACCTAATGCTTTAGCGATAAAGTTGAACATTAATTAAAGAAATTTGACAGATTGTAGTAGCTTGATGTACACGGCGGCACATGAAGCTGTACATTTCCAGTATAACTTGGCCTCGCTTTGTATAGATTACCTATACAATGAGAGATCCGCATAAATTGGAATTGTAAAGCTTGATTGGCTGTCGTGCGTACTAGCGTCTGTACAAGTAGCAGTCACTTTCACAGTGTTTCGTATTTCGACAGCGATTTTCATCAGCATTGACAAAAGCTTTTCGGCAGCTTATGTCAATCCAATACATTTTTGACTTTTTCATCATCATCATCATCAACTTGCGTTCCAGGGCCACGGTATCTCTTTCAAACAGTCCCGCAGCCCTGGCAGTACTACATGTGCTGACTGGCTAATCCACCTAAGATTCCTAGATGAAAGATTTCCGGACTTTTTTTGGAATCATGCAGTGGATACCTAATTATATTTATTTATTTATTTAAACTTCATGTAAAAGTGGTACATAGGCGGACTTAATGCCACAAGGCATTCTCTACCAGTCAACCTTTGGGTTAAATAAGAAAACATTGTGATAGGGTACAAAATAAATATATAAAAAATAACTTCTTGCTATCGAAAATTAATATAGGCACTTATAATGATAATTAAAATGGGTAACAATGTGTGGCTTATAATGGTAATTATAATTTCCTATTGCGTTTTTTTTATTAAGACCGTTATTGATAGTGAAAGATTTGTTGCAGAAGATTTGCTTAAAGTGTTACTAACGCTACTTACATTATATCGACCTACTCGTATGCAAGTGACTCCTACGTTGATTTAATTAAAAATAATGACTTTTTTGAAAAACGGACCGTTTTAAAAACTTTTACCGCATTCCGGACATTGAAATTCCGGACATGTCAGGAAAATTCCGGACGTATGCTAACCCTAACCTAAGACTACCGTAATATAAACCCATAGTCCTAAGCCAAAACAGAGACGAAGGGAGACGTGCACGATTACACCAATCACAAGAGAGACTGAAACATACACGATGTGGATTTCAACCAATGTGATTGGTCGATTCCCACAAGTCTGCTCTCCTCTCCGCTTTGGTGGAAACCGGGCATAACTAATGAGATTATTGACTAGGTCCTCACAAACATTAACAAAGTGAACAGTTACAAAACGAAAATTTCAACAAGCCGAACTTTAAAAATAAACCAAGTGTCCCCAAAAATGTCCTGACAGTGAACTATGGCGGAACTGTTGCAAAGACTGCGCGGGTTAGGCAGGAAGAAGGACAGGAACTTGAGCAGTAGTGTGTACTCTGTCGTGTCGTGCAGTGACCTGACGCCGGGGAGTGTGGAGATCTGGCTGGACCTGCCCGATGAGATCAAGTATGATCCTCTTCTGGCGCCTTTCAAGCAGCGGTACGAGCAGCAACATGGTGAGAAATATACTTATTTATTACATACATACACACAAACTCATGGTTTTTCCCTTGAAGGTAGGCCGGATCTACAGAACGCCACCTGCTACGATCCTTGCATACTCCTTTCGCGTCGTCCACGTTCATTCTTATATCTGGTCATACACGCACGCTGGTGGCGAGTGCGAGCGGGAATGCTATAGCACGCAGCAGCTGACTCTGTTTCTTGCTCCCAAAGTCCGATTCCATGCTGTTAGACGTGACGCAACCCTAAGTTGTCGGTATATTCGTTGCAACCGTTACTGCAGAGCGTGGGGTCCAAAGTTCAATTCTCTGGACAGGCAAACTGTTTTATGTGGCTTTTCCATCAGGAATTTCTCAGTAGCTACCACAGAGTTTGGAGTCAAGGCCAGGTAAATGGAAATAAACTCACTATTGAAGATTGTATTACAAGGGACTTAAACGTAGTCTAACTTAACAGTCTAGGCAACAGTAACCTTGTGAAACTAAGAATTTACAATTTACTGTAACAACATTGCTGGTTTAGTCCAACAAAGTTTAAAAACATACAAACGATTTCAGACCACTTCTGTCAATAAGATCAGCAAAAAAACAGTACGAGTCTAAAATTAAATATTCTAGCCTAACCATACATACGTCTATCTAGTGGTTCTAAAATTAGACTCGGTCTCGCTACGTGATGTAGTCAGAATATAATTTAAAGTATTTTGAATATGCCTGGGAGAGGCATGCCTAATTATGCCAATATTAAACGAGTTTCGGCTCGCGAATGTGTTTTTAAAACACACAATATGTGAATTGTTCTATTTTTATTTTGGGGCCTAAGATTTTTACAGGCTCATAACATATCGCCTGTTATTCTCAAAAGGTGAGCCGGAACTGTACCTAGTAGTACTCCAACATTTCGCCAGTTATGTTTAAATCCCATGTAATAGGGACGAGCCTATTACCATCAACCTAGCACAAATTCCTGATGGAAAAACCCTATAACACTTTGCCTACATAGCTTTGCTTCGTTATTATATCAAGTTTAGTTCAAGAAGCGACTGATGTGCCTACACGTCCAAACGCGGCAGTTAATTATTGTGAATGCTACTTATTGTTTTCAAACACCAAGCGACTTAAATCGCTACTGAACTAATGAAATTGTAAATCTCTCCAACGAGTCAATGATTTCCTCAAAGTAAATCCTTTTTTCACAACTTTTCTTAGAGCTCATTTGCAAAACAATGGTAATATTCAAGGTACAGCGGCAGCCTTACCGCTAACAGCAATGTGCAACACATACGTTACTTTATTGTTTTACTTTGATATAACACTTTCAAGGTCAAATTACATTATTTACATTGGTTAAGGACGATGGCAACATAAATAAAAAAAAGGACGAGAATAAAATAAACAATCTTAAATGAGTAAATGATAGAGTGACGGTTGACACACCTGTCAACCGTCAGAATGGAAGAAAAAAACGTGTTGCGCCGACCCCAAGTAACATAGGACAAGGACAGGAAGATGCTGATGAGGGTCATCACACAGTACACAAGACTTGCAGTACCATGACTGCATACCATTCGTCTGATTGACTCAACACGAGCAATATGTGCGGATGGCCGATGGGGCCGGAAAGTTCTGGAGTGGCGACCGCGAACTGGAAGACGTTGCGTTGGAAGGCCTCCCACTAGGTGGACCGATGACCTGGTAAAGGTTGCAGGGATCCACTGGATGCGAGACGCACGGGATCGGTCAATGTGTCGACACTTGGGGGAGGCCTATGTCCAGCAGTGGACGTCTTTTTTTTTTTTTTTTTTTTTTTTTTTCCGGATGGGAAATCATCAAATGACCCCCCCCACTCTGGGCGGAGCGGAAGGGAGTGTCAGACTTGTACTGACTAAAACCCATCCATGTTCCTTCTTTGCCCTTTGTGTTCCAGGGCCACGGTATCTCTTTCGAACAGTCCCGCAGCCCTGGCAGGCATCGGTCCTTGCGGACCCCTACTTATTTGCTGACATCTCTTTGAGGCGCACGTGGAACACGAACGCGCCGTCGACACGGCCTGTCGTCATAAGACGGCCGGACGGCGAGCTGGCCCATAACTCGCCATCCACAGGCCCGCGCCTACGGTGGCCGGGAGCCACCACGTGACCCCCGACGCCCAGGGCGTCTCCCGCGGCGACTGGGACGTGAGGTTCTTTCCCTCTCACGTCCCGCCACCTCCTTCACTAGCATGACTGCTTCGCAGAAGGAGGTGACGGCTTCCCATTCCCTCTCGCTCCGGACCATGGCTTGAACCAAGGCCTGACGCGAGAGATCGCCGCCGCCAATCGCCGCTACGAGGACACGGCGGTGCTCCGCCCAAGCGGGGCAGACTTCCACGGTGTGCTCCGCCGTGTCCTCCGGAGCAGTGGACGTCTTACGGCTGAAATGATGATGATGATGACCAATATGTAATTTTCAGGTAAAACCGAGCCAATAGAAGAGCCAAACGAAGGAGATAAGACAATATTTGATAAGAAACATGACGGCGAAGCGAAGAGGGAGGACGTTGAGGCTCTCAAGGATGCCAGCAACAGGTTGGTTTCAGTGGCGATTCACATGGTGCTGTCCTACACAATATTTTACAGATTTTTTACACATTATTCTTCAACTAAGATTCGAGTTGATTCAATGACGCAGTAAGATTTTTTCATACTAACTTCAATCCTGAACTTTTTTCTCAACTCCTCCGAATAGATCCTTTGAAAAACCTATAATGGCAATTCTTTTTTCCTTAGTTTAGTGTTCTTGCCAAATTTTAAGTAAATCGGATCACGTATTTAAGTTTTTCATACAAGCTTAATCTCCTTGTAACTCCCGTCCTGCATGGATTTAGTGGTTGTAACCTAGACAGGATTATTCCTTACGTTACAAGGAATCTATCGGTATGTAGTTTGTTCGTATCAATTAATAGGATTTTGTTCCATAGGAATAATTTCACGCTTCAACATTCCACTGTTCATACGGTTAGAAACAAATGCAGTATGTAACGTCCACGTGATCCCAAAATGATATTGCGAAATATCGTACAGATCAACGCCAAGTGAACGTAGCCTGAAGGTACAATAGAGTCCCTGTCCTCGTAGTAGGAATGTTATGGGCTGTTTCCTAATTGTAGGCATAAAGAAATATGATAGATGGCAGCCGGATCAGAAGGTTTAGACAAAGTGACACATTCTATCAGCGATAACCATGATGTAGAAGTGAAAGATGTACTGGATTGACAAGTATCAAACAAGGAATACGAAATTATTGTAATTTGTCTAGAACTCTAGGCCCTCAGTACCTACCAATGATAATGTACGATCTCCGAGAATCACCTTCATAAATATTGGGAAAAATATTGTAAATCCTATTGTTCTCAGGTTAATGGAACCAATGCATGCCATCGATGATGACACAAAATTGAAATCTGTGAAAAAGAAAAAGGTCAGTACTTTAATAGCTTCCTAAAGAAACCAAATTATTTAATTATACTAGTTAATAAGTATTCATTTATGAAAAGCCTATCGTCCACGGGCAAGACCTGGGTGAGACTCGCGCAGAAAATAAAAAAGGAGGCTTTTACTTAGAAGTGGATGGAACAAGGCTGCCAATGATGATTGTTATAATCGTCCATGACACTACACAAAAGAAACGTGCTACAACTTAAATCACCAATGAGTAGCCAGAATGTCAAAGGATGTACAATAGCGATCCGCATGTACGTCGCGTTGTGTTCGGAACGCCATTGAAATTGTATACCAGTACTGTATATTCTAGCTAATATTCCATTTAGAATTTGTCTGTAGTAGCTCGGAGTTTGGAAGTTTGTGATGTGGTCTCGGAAAGCACGTAAAGCCATTGCTTAGGTCTTAGAAATTTACTCTCCCCGTTTGAGTCTGATTGAAGTCCCATCTGACTATGAGGCTAAAGGAACAGAGGGAGCACTTGCACACACCTTTGTGCACTGGATCATGTCCTGCGTACTGGATCCATCTGAAAATTGAAATTTGGTCAGGACGATATTATTCTGGCTACTAATTGGTGATTTGATGATAGAACTTAGTAAAATAGGAATCAAAAAACCAGCAGCTAATGTACGACCGCGCGGTTAAGCGGATCTCACGTCGCATTGACTTGTAAGAAATTCGATGCTGCCTAACACACGTACACCACCAGACCACGCGGACGAGCGGCGCTCATCACCTTTATATTTGCTTCGTCGTCTCCGCTAGACTGTGCAGGCGAGCGGTGCCAGGTGAGAATCGCCCTAGTCTCCTAATGAACATGATTTGTCCACAGTTAGACCAAGCGCTGCGTACCCTGAAGCTATGTGCTCTAGTGGCGAGCTGGGTGCTACTGACGGTGTCCTTACTGCTGAATGTGGAACGATCCGACATCGTGCTGCATACTGCGGTAGCAGGAGGAGAGGTTAAAGGTACGCCATCATCATGTTTGATATCAGAGAGTCTATTTTATGGCATTTTCCAGCATCCACTGGACTTCACTGGAGGCTTTTCCAACCAAATAGTTTTTGAGGATTTCATACGTCGTTATTGCCCCTTGTCTAGGCGCTCAGCTTGGAGCTATATCAGCCACTCGGGTCGATCTTAGGGTTAAACCGCGCTTGCCTAGGTTGGTCCGTGCTATGAGTGACCTCCCGTTACATACCGAGTTTCCTCCGTGCCTCGGAGAGCACGTTATGCAGATGGTTCCGGCTGTCATTTATAGATCTTTGACCGGCGTTACAGCAGGTAGTCGCCGACCCGAAAATCGGACACATCCTTACCAAGGGGTAACATATTACACAGTACTAACTGGATTATGAAGGTCGAATAGGCAGCCGCTCCATGTAAAATACTGGTATTCAGATGTACCCGGTTAAACTGGAAGCTGACACCAACATAGTTGGGAAAAGGCTGGGCAGATGGTGATATTTCGGCTCTTTGCTGTTGCGATGGTTTGGCGTATTAAGCTTTTCGGTAGCTCAAAAGTCGTTATCGCTGAGAATGTCTGTTTAGATAGATTTACCTAGATTCTGTACCATCAGGAAATCTTGCCATAGCTTCTCATTTGTTTTTGTTGCCGTTCCCAGAATACGAGTTACCAGCCAGTGAAGATCGAGTCAAAGTGCTGATCACATTGACCGGGCCATTTGCGCAGACTGTGACGAATGATAGCGTCAATATACTGGAGCTGTGGCTACATCGGGAGGTCGCTGATGATCAGCTAGCGGAGTTTCAGCAGGTATATCCTACAATATAATCTTATCTTACTTCTTATATTTCATATCACTACATAGTATAAAACAAAGTCACTTCGCTCTGTCTGTCCCTATGTATGCTTAGATCTATAAAACTACGCAACGGATTTTGATGCGGTTTACACAAAATGCGGTGTAGACAAAAATTGTAAAAAATATATATTCTCATATGCATTCAGTAAAAAGCAGTTATTTTGATACTAGTTGTGCCCGCGGCTTCGCTCGCGTGACCGAATATTCTTTTGTCATTGTCAAAGTTTATGAACGAAAAATATAGATGTAACAGGGTTTCCCCACTTATATCAAATGTACTATGATATGATTAAACCATAACAGTAGAATTTATAAGAAATAGCTATTTAAGTAAGGTGGTTCATTGTTATGTAAAAGAGCGCCTCTCGCCATCAAACGTAAAAGTTTGGCGAGTTTAGACTTAAGCAACACCTCTGTACTATAGTCTCATTAAATAAATAAAAAAAAAAAAAAAGAAAAAAACTCACGGTCTGTCCTGGGTCCCAACAGTAAATAGCATTAAAAACTAAAACAAAATCTTCTAAGTTTGGTTTTATTGATTGTAATGCATTCAATGTTTTGATATTACAAACAGACACATGGCTAGATGCTTGTTACGCTTTCGACATAAACGTCTGAACGGATGTGGATGAAATTTGGTATACAGATAGTTTACAACCTAGATTAATACATAAGAAGCCTATGCAGACGAAGCTAGTCAGTCTTAAAAGTTTCCACTCCTCCCGTCTAAGAGAGGGGTGCAGAAAGCACCACTCAGGCCCACGGCGGATTTGTAACAAAGAAAAAAGCTGTACACCATCACACGGGCTCAATGCGGGTTGGGTATATAACATGTTTAAATTTTTTTGGTCTAGGACATGCTGATTACTTTCACCGTTCTGAAAGCAGTAGTGATAAAATAAATAAGGTACATGTACTATGTACGGGTGAGGTACATATCAATGATAGACTGATTATATGATGAACTTGTGTATTTAAAACTGATAGGTGATGGACTACTGATAATTAACTTAAAATTGTGTATTTTACTTATTCTCATCACGTCGATTTCAGCATATTTTTTTTTCATCTTTGATTTTTTTAAATTAAGTAGAGTAAACTAACTATATACATTATTAATTAAAAACTATAAAAAAAAACGAAACGCTCGGGTCATGGGGCCCGAGTGCGCGTCTCCTTTTTAAGGAAATCTCTCGCCGACTGGTCGACACTTCGCGTGACCAGAGGGCTGGCTCTTTCTTTGACCAAAGAATTAGCATTGCCATTCAGCGTGGCAATGCTGCCAGTCTTCTGGGCACGTTTCCAGATGACAGCGATGCGGATGAGTACTTTGACGCCTAAGTGTCCTATTGTCGTCGTTGTTTAGATGTTTATATTTTCTTACTTTTAGTCTTATTTTTATCATTAGTTTAGTTCTATTTGTAGTCTGTATATAATGTATAACTATTAAATAACCTAAAATAAATAAACTAACAACAAACTATAAAAGGGTATCAAAAACCCCTCCTCAACGCTGTCAGCTGGTAATGTGCCCAAGAGACTGGCGGTATTGCCACGTTGTATGGCAACACTTAGCCTCTGGCCAAAGTAAAAGCCAGCCCTTGGGTCACGGGAAGCGTCAACAAGGCGTTTCGAAATTTCCTTAAACAGGCTATGAGCACTCAGACCCCATGACCCCAGAGTTTCAACCCCAAACGGCTCGAAAATATAGTTATCAAAAAGGTTTCTATATTTACGCCGCATGAGGTTCTCTGCAGTAGCAGCGGCAGCGCTAGCACAGCACGATGAGCTTGGAACATGTGATCGTGTCAAAAATAAAATAAAAACAATTGATATTGTACGGGTTCGCTCGTACAACACACAATACACAAAGTAACTCGCCTACCTGTCTTCGAACCCACAACCCACAGCTCGTTAGTTACCACCATTACCGCTGAACCACCATTACTTTATCTACCAAGTAGTAGGTAATTAACAGTTATCAAAACAGATCAATCATAAATATTTACGACACAGTGATTAATGATCTTAAACTCGTAAACATAATGAAGTCTTTGTGTTGTTAATTGTTGCAGATGTGAATTGGGGCTGTCTAAATGTTTATAAGAGACTGACTGTGCAATCAAAATAATTATGCATATTCCTTGAAGGCGATTGTAGTACCTAACTCATCGTCATCATTCTCTTGCCCTTATCCCGATTCTTCTGGGGTCGGCGCAGCATATCTTCTTCCATACTTCTCTATTACTCGTCATCTTATCAGACACCTCTTTTCTTGCCATATCATTGAAGTACCTAACTAAGGACATATTATCATAACCATACATATGTCCTTGTGGCCCACGGTTTCAGGCGCCATTTCTGCCTTTTTTTTCTTTTTTTTGGGTGTCTAAGGTCCTAGCATGATGTTATCCTCAAGAAATGAGTTATGAAAGGCAAAAAGAATCAGAAACAAATCCGACGGGAGACAATTTTTTTTCGGGTGAAATATCACGGTCCACGTGTATTTAAAAAAAAAATGTAAAACAGTTTGAACTTTACCATCCAATATATCCGTAACTATGTAGAAGGTTGTCAGGTATTTATGGTCCAGAACAAAAAGATGATCGCAATGACGGAAGCAAGAAGTGCCTCTAGTCTTCGTAAAGCTCTTTACACCTATTTTACGTTCCAGAGCAAATGCTCTAACTAAACGATAGTGTAAACTAAATCAAAACCCATAACGAAGTTTGTAATTTCATTCCAGAATTCAACAAAATGGAGGATTCACCTGCAACCGGACGAGATATTGGACTTCTCGCCAAGTTCCACCGACAACAAGATGCTCATACTCCAGGACAGTTCTCCAATACACACGAACGGCAAACATTGGAGAAATGTAACCGACGCCCTTAATCTTATTCAGGAGGAAATTACAAGGTGGAACCAAATCGGAATTAATGGTAACTATTTTTATTTTGGTCATCTTCTTCTTCTTCTTTATCAGCCTGTAATGTCCCCACTACTAGCACAGGCCTCTTCTCTGTGAGCCAGCGCGGATTTGCAAACTTCACATGTCTGCGATTTTTTTTTCCCTAGTTAGCACTAAAGTTCACAAGGAGAACCATAATAAAATCAGTCTCAAGGTCAAACATTTTCTATACACAATCTGCAGATGTGGTAGGTATCGAAATTCAAACACGATAAAACTATTTTGTATTTAGAAATAACGTTTTTGCTGTTATGCGTAGTTAGATTCCACGTCAAATCCCAATTACTAACTCACTATGGCCGCTGGACCACCTCTCTAGAACCTTCTTTCTTTTAGTCAGTCACATTTGATTCGTTGGGCTTAAAGATGCAAGCGTTATAGCTGAACATGGGGTGGGTTAGATTCTGGGTCGAGCATAGGTTATCCTTTAGAAATTTTGCAGAAACAACCCGCCGTCGGCCGGTTGCTGGCAATAGGCTCCTCCCCTTTTACCTGGGACATAACTGGCTTAATCTGAATGAACAATTTTACACTCTGACTAAAACGTAACACGGAGAGAATAGGTGTCATTTATGTTGTTACCTGCTTTAATTTGCGTAAGTCCTTTTATGAAGCTTTAATACATTTTAATTTCAGGCACAAGAATAACCCTGCGCATGAGTACATCCAGTAACATCACAGTACCTCTCACAGTCAGCTACCAGCTGAATCCCATCGAACCAGAAGACGGCATCATCTACGCTACCATACTACTCATCGCGCTGTACACCCTCATCATCTTTGAGGTATGGGCCTTTCTATTGGCGTACGATGAAAATATGGCGTGTTCTACACCGCCACAGAGAAACTACGCGCCATCCTGACGTGATGCAGAAATCCTGCTTCGCGCAATTCGCCCATCAACAACCGACGGGCAGTAGCCCGCCAGACCCCATACCCGTGTGGCTGGAGGATCCTCCTTTATCTACGGAGCGTGAGGAGCTTTCACATCTTCACTTCATTGGCTTGATCTGCGATGCTGGTATTGCAAATGTCCATAGGCAGCGAGAATGAGCAGCTTGCTATCCAATAACTTAAAAAATAACTAAATTGCTAACAAAATAGCCGCGTTAGTCTTGTAGCCGCAAGCGCTACTGCTTAGCATGAGGTCCTGGGTTCGAATTTCAGGTAGCGAAAAATTTTACTGGATTATTCCAGAAGGATTTTTTCGGAATTTGCGTAGCTGAATTTTGGGTCAAACTTATATAATAAAATTTGCCATCGACACGCTAAGAAGAAGTAGGATTTTCACAGTAGTAGTCTGGATTCGTACCCGGTTGACGGCAATAGGTACGCCCCCTATTATATGGGACTTAATTAAGGGAATTTTGTTTTTTTATTTTGGACCACCTCTGCCTAACCCTTCGGGGAAATACAGGTGTGATGCTATGTACTATCGAGGTCACTGACGGTCTGACACTTTTCATCCTTATGTCCTAAGAAATAAGGTTGAAAAGTGGTCGACGTCAGTAACCTCGGTGGTACAAACAAAATCTTCAAAAACTTTCAGATAGTAAATCGTACAATAGCAGCCCTGCTATCCTCATCCCTGGCAGTGGCCGTGCTGGCCCTGGCTGGCGAGAGACCCACACTGCCGGAGCTGGTCTCCTGGCTGGACGTCGAAACGCTGCTGCTGCTGTTCAGCATGATGCTGCTCGTCGCTATCCTGGCGGAGACTGGACTGTTCGACTACCTTGCTGTCTTGGCTTTTGAAGTAAGTACAGCTTAAAACCCGCGATGGCAACAATGGTGACACTGTTGCCGGATGAAAGAAATTGGTTACATGAAATGGTGGACTAATAACATTAAACGCCTCGATGGTTTAGTGGTCCCAAACGCGAATGCTGAGCACGAAGTTCTGGGTTCAATTCCCAGACAGAGACAGTGTTGTAATGGGGTTTTTCCTTCAGGAATTCAATTTGAAATTTGGTTCTTCAGGTTGGCAAAAGGCTGTTCCCTAATTATATGGAACTTAAACATAACTGGCGAAATATAAGTGTACTATTAGGGTACTCTGCCTAATCCTTCGGGGGTTACAGGCGTAAAGATGATGTCTTGTATTATCATATATGTCTCCGTTCCAGGTGACAGGCGGCAGAACATGGCCGCTGATCAACGTACTATGTTTCTTCACTGCCATCTTCTCCACATTCCTGGATAACGTCACAACAGTCCTGCTGATGACTCCAGTTACTATAAGGTACGACCTACAATCAGAAGCAAAAAAAAGAAAATGCATTTCATCTTTAAAGTCTACCTCAATAAGGAAATCGGCATGTCCTAGAACCAAAATAACGAACGCATACAATTAATTTCATTATTTTTAGGGTTCCGTAGGTCAGGCGGCAAAAACGGTACCCTTATGAGATCAATTTGTTGTCAGTCTGTCAAGAGCCTTTTTCTCGGGAAAACGTAGAGGGATCAAGCTAACATTAATAGCAAATACTCAAGTTTGCTACTCCTTGGAAAAGTGATAAAATCAAACTTGTAAATCAACGCGATCAAAAGATATGACCGTTTATGTATGTTGTGCATATTTTGCGATATTACAAGGGAATCAAAACCTATAGGGTACTTCCCGTTGACCTAGAATCATGAAATTTAACAAAAAGCAATGTCTTACAGCACAAGTAAAGGAAAAAAAATCTGAATACCGTAAATATGTAGTTCAATAACAAAATACCTACAAGTTTATACGGAACCCTCAGTGCGCGAGTCCAACTCGCACTTGGCCGGTATTTTTTACTTTCGTTCGGTCGTATGAGAAGGAGTAATTCTTTATTCATTAAGGCCGTGCTTCTGACAGGGAGTTGGCCGGTGCCCCAGCAGTGTTGTAAAGCTGCAATGCGGTACACACATGTCGTCAGTAATGTTATAAGATAAGGATATTGATTCTACATTATAGATCCCGTTTAGCCGTGCTTGCCTAGGTTGGTCTGTGGATGGGTGACCACCCATTACATACCGAGTTTACTCCGTGCCTCGGAAAGCACGTTAAGCCGTTGGTCCCGGGTGTCATTTGTAGATCTTTGACAGTTGTTAGGTAGTCAGTGGCCCAAAAAGTCTGACAACCAGTCTTATCAAGGGGTATAGTATTCCCCAGTACTAACTGGGTTGTGGAGGTCAGATAGGCAGTCGCTCCATGTAAAATACTGGTATTCAGCTGCATCCGGTTAGACTGGAAGCCGACCCCAATATAGTTGGGAAAAGGCTAGGCAGATGATGATGAGGTCCCGTTTATTGACCACTAACTAACTTACTTGAAACTGCCTCGTTGATCTAGCAATCGCCACTGCTGAGCATGAGGCCCTGGGTTCGATTCCAGGGTCAGGCAAATAGCTATTGGGTTTTTCCGTTAGGAATTTCTCAGTAGCAACCACGGAGTCTGGATTTGTGCCTGGTTGAAGATAATAGGCTCGCGTCCTATTACATGAGACTTAAACATAACTGGCGAAATGTAGGCGTACTATTAGGTACACCGCTGCCTAACCCTTCGGGGATTACAGGCGCGATGTTGTGTTATGTTTATTGCCACTAACCCAGACCTCAGGCTGCTATTTAGAATTCTCTGGAGGAAAACCCTGATAAATCTCAGCATCAACAGGGTATGGAACCTAGGAGACCGAGCACATAAATAACTCTTTCGACTTCTAGCCCAACGATGTAGATACTTGTGAAGGCGCTGAATTTTTAAGAATTTAATAAAATATCTCCTGTCTGTTTCCAGATTTCTCAGATGAAATGAGTATTTTAAAAGGCAAACTAACATTTTCAGGTTATGTGAGGTGACCCAACTGAACCCGGTGCCAGTGCTGATGTCGATGGTGATCTTCAGCAACGTTGGCGGCGCCGCTACGCCGGTCGGAGACCCTCCCAACGTCATCATAGCCACGCATCCTTCCATTGTGAAAGCGGTAAGATACGTCATCAACTTAGGTACATAATATCTTAGCGCTCAGCACAATAAGACCCAGACTATAAAAGCGTAGACGAGCAGAGATGTGTGAAGCGGAGAAGAGGGGAGATGCTCAGGAGCTAGGGTGTATCCACCGAAGCGGTGTGGAGATGTGTACTCGCACCGCAGCAGAGATGTGTGTACGGACTACTCACGCCCAGTTTAGTGACCGCTGCAGACCGCTCGCCACACACCACTCACGTCTCTTTACGTCTGTGCGCTGCTGCCGAGTGCAGAAGCTGGCCTAAACAAAACTGAGACATCTCTCCTCCCTGCTGTTTTTACTAAAGCTAAGCGGATACGAAAAGTGTGAATAACGAGATTCTTTTCGTGGTTTACGACGCATCTCCTCTCGTCTCATTTCTTCATCGGTGGAGTCCAGGCCTTAAGAGGGTCTACAGTTCTAGACAAGCGACACTCGTTTTCAAAGTGTTTCGTATTTCTACGACTTTCAAAGTACTGACTAAGTTTTACGGTTACTTATGGTTACGGTTACTTTTCGGTTATTTATGCCAAATCAATACAATCTCTGTTCCATTTGGTACAGTTATCGTTACCAGAATCTGACTTTCTTCCGGCCCTCTGGGCCATGTTAAGCGTAAGGACGCTAGACAAGTCAGCAAAATTACTTGTCCTTATAAGCATTTCAACCAGCACTTAACAACGTTCCAGGATATAAAGTTCACTTTCTCTTCGGTTTTTTAGCTACGTCCATCATCCCAATTTATTTGTGGTTGACGCAAAGTCATGCAAGCATGTCTTATTCGTTACATTTTTAAGCCGCCATCCCGGTGCTCACCTTCTTACCAGGCACATCATCTTTCACACCATTTGTTGTCTATGTTTTCTTCCAATTTCCCGTTCTTGTTGCAGAACATAAACTTCACGACGTTCACGATGCATATGGGGGTTGGCATACTTATTGTTGGCGTACAGACCTACTTCCAGCTGAGATATATGTTCAGAGATATCAATAAATTGAGGCACAGTGTGCCCAGAGATATTTTAGGTAAGAATTAATCTTATACTTCATCATCATATACTTTACCCAACTACATTGGGGTCCAGTCTAACCGAAAGCAGCTGAACACCGTTATTTTACATGGAGCTACTGCTTGTCTGACTTCTGCAACCCAATTGCTGCGAATTCCGATAGGTGTCACTCGGTGAGACTGGTTTACAGCCGTTCGAGCCGTTCTGACTACCCATAACCACTATCGGAGATTTATGATGACAAAACCAAAGCATTTATTTCAAATAGTTATAGACAAAAACATGAAGCTACGGTCCCAGTCACAAGGGACTGTGTAAGCACCCAATAGTGGCCCATTCCGAAGCGTAGATCTCTAAGAAGAACGGGCAAGAAACTCCAAGGAACCTTTTTAACTAGGCGAGAACGATGAAGTCAAGACGTCCAGAACAGAACCAACGGCTTAATATGCTTTCCGAGGCAGTAAAGGGTTTGTCTCTGTAGGTGTAGGCGTGTTGTACTCTATGTGATCCATATTACAGAACTGCGTCAGGAGATAGCAGTGTGGCGTCGTGCGGCAGCGTCGCTGTCGTCATACTCACGAGATGAAGACATTGTGAGGAGAGCTCTCGAAAAGAAGGTACTCTTTACTTATCATTATAGTCTAAATGATAGCGTTACGAACAAACAGTGTTGCGCCAACCTCAATTGACATGGGTCAAGGGCAGCAAGACAATGATTTTCTAAGCTACGAAAATGCGGTCCTTACAAAGCATGAGTAAAGACGAAAAGATGTGGAGACAACGATGCTATTTAAAAGTAGGTAACAAAAAATTTAAAGATGGCTCATGTTATCACAAGAGGTTTTCTAAAGTCATTCTCTGACAATAATCCTTGATACGTGTGTTATTAACACAAATCAGATCTGGCAGAGTTAAGACCAAATAGCATAGTTGCAGCCTATTACGTTCCCACTGCTGGGACACAGGCCTCCTCTCTATGAGAGGGAATGGGCTATAATCCACCACGCGGGCCCAGTGCGGGTTGGTAGATGTCACATGTCTTCGAATTTTAATAAGACGTTTTATTTATTTATTTTTTAAGACCAAAATAAATATTAAAATATATGCATATTCTCATTTTCGTGCCAATCTCTAAAATTATCAAGGAGAACAACTTCGTAATAGTAAAGTCTTATGCCCTATACAATACCTTGTAATCAACGTATATTATATCAACTAATCAGTGCTTTTTCCCGTGGTTTTAGGTAGAAAAACTTAACCTGGCGCTGAGTCGCAGGGAGGCAGGGGGCGGGGCATCACGATCCGATCCACAGTTTTGTTCCACTCTTGCGCAGATGAAGCAAAAGGTATGTACCATCTGTTCCTCTGATAAAAATGAAAGGGTACCATATGAGTCCCATTACAAGCTGAAATGTTATAAACCCCTAATAATAAACCCGGTGGGTTCCCGTAGATTTCTCGCTTGGAGGTTGAATCAAGGGCCTGATTTAGAAGGCATTTGTCCTCGATACGGCTCGCATTGTGGGCCCTGGAACACAAAGGGCAAAGAAGGAACATGGCTGGGTTTTAGTCAGTACAAGTCTGACACTCCCTTCCGCTCCGCCCAGAGTGGAGGGGGTCATTTGATGATTTCCCAAACGAAAAAAAAAAAAGGCGGTTCCTGTCTATGGAGCACTAACCACCGGTAGCATGCTCCAAACGCCGGCGGACGATTAATTTAATATTTTAAAAATGTTTTTTTTTAGAAATTATTTAAATGTAAAAAATTAGTTGTCAGAATCAGTAATGAATAACCCAGTAGTAATGTCAAATACACTTTAATTTAGAAAAAAATACGGATAATCCGTAATAACCCAATACTAACTAGTGTGACGTAACTCTGCGTTATAAAGGGGCAAAGGTGCAGTCAGAGCAAATTCGTTACGAATAGAAAGAACCTTGGTAACTGGAACTAAAAATTGTTATTTTTAAAAACAATTTTAAATAACTCACAGCAAAAAATGCCTTCTGGTTTCGATCTAAATATTACTTAAAGCAAGCCTAAAGGCTGGACCAGACCAAATGCGTACGCGCGGGCGTGCATGAATGGTTGTAAAGATGTATACGGGCAGCGCGTACATTGGTACGCGTAGTCGGTTACGCGTTTCCTGGAACGCCATGTCCATACTTTCAGCTACGCTTACACTCTTAGGGAACGCGTGCCGCGCGAGCTAGCTGGCAGTGCGAGCGCCGCGAGCCGCCGTCAGTCGGTTTTTGGTCTCGCGTCAAAGGCGACGCGCACGCCCGGGTACGCTATATTTGGACGGCAATATGGAGGGTTTCAATGCAACCGCTATGTTTCTCGGAGTCATGGCGGATGACTGGCGGGGCTCGCGTAGCGCTATGGATCGATTGAGCTCGCGTTCAGGTTCGCGGCGGTCCGTACAGGAGCTGCACGCGTATCCAATGTACGCGTGGACAGCGTATTCCGACTACGCGTAAAACAGGAACGTGCAGTCCGTACACACCTTCACGTACGAAACTCTATGGAATCACCAGCTGCCTGGCGTGTACGTAGCGTAAACATGGCAACCGGTCTGACATCCTCCAGAGTTTCGTACGTTACAACCGGTTTGCGCCCGCTTTGATCTGTTCGAGCTTCGCTCGCGTTCATTTAGAATTTGACAACCTAGCGGTGTGAAATATACCTTACAACCTATTCTCATACCTACCACGTATACATAAAAAAAAATCATAAAAATTGGTCGAGCCGTCTCGGAGGAGTGCGTCCACAAACACGAGATTTTCATATAAGATTTACTTCATTTTCCGTATATTTTCATTACAGTACCGCATCAGGGACAAACCGTTGTTGGTGAAATCTACAATCTGCGTGTTATTTGTTATCATTGTTTTCTTTCTCCATGCGATTCCTGAATTACGTAAGTACAGTCAAGTCTATTATACATTCGTCGATTTTTAAATTCTTTGCTTTATCAAGCTAGGACGAGGCATGGCCTGGATGGCTGAATTTCATTTTGTGGTGTTGACATTTATTTATTCAATTTACAACTATCATTGTAGGTATTCTTAAGCCTAATTCGATAGTGTGGTTACCAACCCTTATTCCTAACACCGGTTTATTACATAAATAAATATTCAAAACGACACGATGACATGAAATTAATCCACTGGTCAAACAAAACAAAATATACAGGGTGTAAACAGACCCTTCACATAGCCGTCAACCAAGCATTTTGTACATCAAACTAAGTAACTTTACGCAACAATTATTGCTGGGAATCGGCTTTTTTTTGGGGTGAAAAATCACGTTTTACGGTAGGACTCGATGGAAAGCACTCAAAACATTGTGCTGATGGATGGATTGAATAGTACGGGGGTCATGGAGGTGTGTAAAATCTTACATTCAAAAAAAATTGTGAAAAGTTGGAATTTTGACCCCCAATATCTCCGTAACTAGAAAGTTCCCAGGTGGTCTAGAACAAAAAAAATATCGCAAAGACGGTCTCCCCGTCTTTGCGACGGGGAGAACAAGTGCCTTTCGGTTATGTTAAGGGTCTATTTACACACTATAAAAAAAAAAAAATATAAATTAATAAGTATCTAAGTTACTCAATTAGCTATCTAACTAGTTAACAAAGGTATCTTCAGTTTAGCAGACATATTAAAATAGAGTTATTCTTATTTTATTATGTCTGTCAAACTGAACAACTTCCTCCATGGGTCCAGTATCGTAAATGCGAAAAATTATCATCTGTCCCATACATTTGGGTCGAGTAGGTATTGAAATTTAGTATAGGACAGCTTTTTTCGCATTTACTATATTGGACCCAAGGAGGAAGTTGTTCGGTTTGATGGTCTGCAGCATATCCTTTCATATGACTATACCCTTTCTGTTACACCATGTATACGGTACTTATAAAACAAAAAAAAATCGGTTTCGTTAATTTTTGTCAGTTTGTTCCGGCTAATCTCCGAAACGGCTTAACTGATTTTGACGGAACTTTAACTGGCAAATAACTGATGTTATAAGGACTACTTTTATTTTAGTTAGAAAAAGAATTAGGGTTCTGTGCAAAAAAACATAAAACCCATGGAATTGTTAACAAAGTCTGATTTAAATAGGGAACTCTACCTTTTTAAAATAACATGCGGACGAAGGTCACAGGCCACAGCTAGTCGTTACTATAAATAAATAAATTCCATTTATTTCAGGTCCAAGACCAATATTAAAACCAAAAATAGACAAAACTACAAATACAAACACATAAATTATAGCTAAAACTTAAATATCAGTTTTTTTTTTTTTTTTTAATATTATTATTATGGCTCATCGATTTCTCTCTGTTAATTCCAGAACGCCTATCTCTAGGGTGGACGGCACTGCTCGGCGCACTGCTACTGCTACTTCTAGCAGAGAGGGATGACCTGGAGCCGATTCTGGCGAGGGTCGAGTGGTCCACCTTACTGTTCTTCGCAGCTCTGTTCGTGCTTATGGAGGTAAATTCTTGTTGTTGATGCTCTTTAGTGGTAAAGTACTATTATTTCGCTATTCGGTGGATCCGAGAGTCCCAGGGTCCCGGCTGTCATTTGTAGATCATTGACAGTTGTTACAGGTACTCAGTGGCCCAAAAGTCTGACAACCAGTCTTACCAAGGGGTATCATATTACCAAGTATTAACTGGTTCGTGGAGGTCAGATAGGCAGTCGCTCTATGTAAAATACGGGTATTCAACTGCATCCGGTTAGACAGGAAGCCGACCCCGACATAGTTGAAAAAAGGCTAAGCAGATGATGAACGTGATTTTTCTAAACGAACATTCCTAAATAAATAACGTTATAATAAATTACATTAATGAATACAGCAATTATTATTGTATTAATAAATAATATATAGTTTATCATAATGAATTATTCAATAATACAAAATATGTAATTAAATCCTAAATATAATTTAATTTAACATATATATATTAACGAATAATTTATAATTTTACGTTTCAGGCTCTGTCTAAACTAGGCTTAATATCCTGGATCGGCAATATGACGGAGACGCTGATATTACAAGTGGGACAGGAGTCCCGGTTAGCGGTCGCCATTATGCTCATTTTGTGGGTAAGCAGAATTGTCTTGAAAATATAAATGCAGAAGCATAAGTATAATTAGCCTATAATGTTCCCACTGCTGGGACACAGGTCTCCTCTCTTTGAGAGGGAATGGAGTTTAATCCACCACGCGGGCCCAGTGCGGGTTGGTAGATGTCACATGTCTGCGAATTTTTGGTTCTAGAACATGCCCGGTATCCTCACGATATTTTCCTAAATGCAACAACTTCATAATATAAATCTTCTTTATCGTGTAGCTAGTGCCGAACCTGGAGTCAGAGTTTTTATACCGCCCATGGGTCTCTGACATGGCTTTACATGCCGTCGAGAAACATCCCTCAGTCATGCTGGTTTTCTCACGATGGTTTCCTTCACCGAAGCAAGTGATAATTATACAATACGCACAGAGGTGCGTGTCTTGGGTTCGAACTTGAGACCTATGACTTGGCAGTGCGACGGTCACACCACTAGACTATCACTGCTTTAATAATATAAATAACGACAATGGATGTGGTAACTGGAACTAAGTACTAACCATGGAAATATCCGCACTCTCTTACGGCTCGGGGGGCGCTGAGTGCTGGCTAAGCAAACCCAAATGAATACTTAGTGATACCTGTAACTCATAAGTTCCTCCTGATCTTTGTATCGCCGCAGGTTTCCGGCATAGCGTCGGCGTTCGTGGACAACATCCCGCTGTCCACCATGATGGTGCGCGTGACGGCGGCGCTGGCCGACCCCGCGGGGCTGCGCCTGCCGCTGGCGCCGCTCGCGTGGGCGCTCAGCTTCGGCGCCTGTCTCGGAGGTAGCCATCCTTGTCCCACTTAGCAGACGATCACATCACGCCTATATTTCCTCGGACGGTTAGGCGGAGGTGGACCGTGGTATACCCCGACAGTACTGTTTTCGAATCCCCTCTATTAGGGACTCTATCGCCATCAGCCGGGCACAAAGCTAATCTCAGGGCTACTACCGAGACATTCCTAATGGGAAAAAACCCAATAAAGCTTTACCCAACCTGGGAATCGAACCCAGGTGCTCACGATCAGCGATAGCACTTGCGACCCCTAGAACAGGCAGTTAAAATTCTGGCCTGGTAAGACATAAAGCGGTATCTCGCAAACAGAACAAAAGACCTCCAAAATCAGTAGACAATGGTTCCTTTGACCACTTTGGTCTACGTAAAAATCAACACTGAGTTTTGAGCTTTATCGCCATACAAAATTCTCTTTGTTATATTATTTTCTCCTAATAGTATGTTTACTTATTATACTATATTGTAGTTCGTTAGTAGCCGCGAAAAAAAAAAGCACCAATTTCGGTCATTAGCTTTTATTTTTATTTTCAGTCCAATCAGACCAGTGATTTGAGCTTTGCATTGATAGTCATTCAGGACAAACGATTTTTTAAGTGTTGATTTCAGTATTTTTTCTTATTTCCAGGTAACGGCACACTAATCGGCGCGAGCGCAAACGTGGTGTGCGCAGGAGTGGCTGAGCAACATGGCTACCGATTTACCTTCTTAGAGTTCTTGAAGATCGGCTTCCCCATCATGATAGGAAATCTTATAGTTGCCTCGCTTTACTTACTATTCTGTCACTGTTTCCTTGAGCTACATTGACTTTCCAAAAATGTCAAGAATGACATATACAGTGATGCATCGTTCTTTTGGCATTTTGATTACTTTGTCAAGAGGGCACTGTTGGCAAAAATTTATGCATGTCAGTCGAAATAATGGTGGAAGTAGCGAAGTTCTGGGCTAAGAAAATATAAAAACTGTCGTGCCAGCGACACGAAGAAGAAGTGGAAATAATGAAATAAAAAACAAGATGGCGGCCTTGGTTCCAACTACCGACACCCGCCAGAAGAACTATGCTGCACTATAGTATTTTCGTTTTGGTTTATAGTTCTTTTACCCAAACATATTTCTTGTTTATACGTACAGGTTATTGATAATTGTGTGCATTCTTTGAAATGGGTTATACAGGACTTAATTTGCAACGATTTTGACCCGGATAACTTGAGATCTTCACTGGGTTTGATAAAGTTCTCCAAAATAACCAAATTTGGACCCACGTTATCGGGATGAAAATTGTTGTAATTTAGGTCTAGTATCACCCATTTTTTTTTGTTTTCCATTTCAAGGAATGGACCCAACTGCCAATCAACCTGTATATACGTACAAATTCGCAAATAGCGAGAATGAAAATCATACGGGCAAGTAACAGATTTCAACCAAACTATTCTGGGCCCGCCTGATAAATCCCCACTGGCCCACTCCCTTTCACCGAGAGGAGACTTGTCCCAGCAGTAAGAACATTACAGGCTGCTTATAAGCTACTTAAAACGGAGGTTAAATGTAAATTTCATAGCAGTTCTGATATTAGCATAACCTCACGCCTTCTTTCCATTGGGGTGGGCAGTAGACGTAACTACAAAATGCCAACTACTATCTTGACATACCTACTTACTCCTTTTGCTTCGTCCACTTTCATACCGCACGCCAGTCATGAATGATTATGATGAGTATTTTTTTTTTTTCACAATTTTGTCTGTCATAATTTTGTGCCAAACACGAAAGAATACATCACGTCCAGGGTATAACTAGCTGGTGTCTAGGTTTGCTAGAACTGTTTTATAAAAATAAAATAACATATCACTGGCCATTTTCCGTCCTTCTTCAAAGTTTCAAATAATAATAAGAAGAAGTCATTTTAAATAGTACATTTTTATAAGTAGGGAAACTTTGTTATTGTATTCGAGGCGGATTTCACACCCGAGTCGCAGCCGAGGTTGTTATGGAGCTGAGATCGGCAGTAACAAATGCCCACGTGTAGCAAACGACGTTTTTCAATACACTTTCGAAGAAATGAAATAATAGAACGAAAAGTATTATATTATTATCTATTTAGTCATGAATTATTATGAAACTATGATTTATTTTACGAAAGACCTTTGCTTCTCCTTCTTGCCGCTAAACAGCCTAATATGAAAAATGGAAAATATTTTTGAATTAAGAACACAAATAAATGTTAATTTGTTCATAAAAGTAAACATGTTTTTAAATAATCATGTTTATTTATGATATTCGATTTATAAACACAATAAAAAAATATTTACCGTAAAGTCGCATATCTCTATATGCGACTTTTGCCGAGATTAAAAAAAAAACAATCACCGCTGACTTTAGGAATTTTTACTTAATACAAGTATCTGTGGAAATTATTATTTCCGCACACGTTGTGATTAATGATAAAAATCCACGCATGTGAAGTACATTGCATGTTGAACCTAATCGTAGTGCGATAAGAGCCAGTTTTCGAGGAAGTGTATTGAAAAAACTTGTTTGACTCGTTTTTCAAAAACGACTAAATTGAAATGAATATATTTGTATCTACTAAAATTCAACAATGTTGTTTTAAGCTTTCATGGTTTAAATCAAAAATAGTAACCGTGACAGTTTATACTGTCACTGTTTAATCAACAATGTTCTTGTTCAGTTTGGCTTATTAACACTTTTTCTTTTGAAAACAAAAAACGAGTCAGAATTAATAATAAAATAAACAAAACAATTGCAACGTTTAAGAAAGAGACAGCAATACTTTCTATTATTACTCTATTTTTGACACAGCTACGCAATTCTTTGCTTGTAAAATTGTTTTTTTTTTTGTATCCACAAAACACGAAATGAAATGCTTTTATTAGCCATTTCATTTATTTTTATATTTTTCACAAATGAAATGTTCTAAGATAAAACTACTCCAATTTAGGGGTATTATAAAAATAAAGGGTACAAAAATTAATTGTGATCATGAATAAGTATTAATGTGAATTATAATTTTAATTAATTGTAATAAATGTAATTTAATAATGTTATTCTTTTGTTTTATTGATGAAATTCGTCTTGATTAATCCTCAAGGAGCTTGTGGCTAATAAGTAGGTAATAACAGCCAGCAATCCGCCAACAAACGGCGAGTTGCCTCCGTGCCTCAGAAAACACGGTCTTTGATCCCGGCATTTGAAGATCTTTGACAGTTGATACTGGTAGTCAGTGGCCCGAAAGTCTGACAACCAGTCTTACCAAGAGGCATCGTATTACCCAATTACTGGGTTCTGGAGGTCAGATAGACAGTCACTGTATGTAAAATACAGGTATTCAGCTGCGTCCAGTTAGACTGGAAGCTGACCCTAACATAGTTGGAAAAAGGCTAGGCAGATGGCGCAGTGACGGATGCACTGTTTTGTTCCGTCGTGTCGTTTATTATAATATTTGTTTAGCTGTTTTAATTTTTGCCGTTCGCTACGTTCGTTTTGCCACGGTAACGAGACATTGCGTATCATCATCTGCCTAGCCTTTTCCCAACTATGTTGGGGTCGGCTTCCAGTCCAACCGGGTGCAGCTGAATACCAGTATTTTACATGGAGCGACTGCCTATCTGACCTTCACAACCCAGTTAGTACTAGGTAATACGATACCCCTTGATAAGACTGGTTTTTAGACTTTTTGAGGCACTGACTACCTAACGACTGTCACGGATCTACAAATTACAGCAACGGCTTAACGTGCTTAAGGAAATAAAACAAATCAAATTTATTGGATTCCCATAACATTCCTGAAATAATTTCTTGTACCGGTCATCTTGGTATGATATACTGGATTCACCCCATCAGTTTGTGGAGGGCTGTCCCTCACACCCTGTATAACACCAGACAGAACATCATCAGCATCATCATCTACAGATTTTTTTTTATAAATGAAAATAAATTTATTATACATTTGCATCACCATAACTACAAGGATAATTTTATGTTTTTCCTTAGCTATTATGACCATCATATTGCACGAACGTAGGACACTTTTCGTATGGAAAACAATCCAGAATAAAGGGTGTAAATAGCCCTTAACATAAACGAAAGGCATTTGTTCTCCCCGTCACTGCGATCCTGCGACCTTCTAGTTGCGGAGATATTTTGGGTCAAAGTTCCAACTTTTTCACAAGTTTTTTTTTTAAATACACGTTTAATGTAAGATTTGTACTTTACACACCTCCACGACCCCCGTACTATTCAATCCATCCATCAGCACAATGCTATGATTGCTTTCCATCGAGTCCTACCGTAAAACGAGACTTTTCACCCAAAAAAAAAAAGTCAATTCCCAGCAATAATTTTTGCGTAAAATTACTTAGTTTGATGTACAGAATGCTTGGTTGACGGATATGTGAAGGTTCTGTTTACATCCGGTATATGAACTTACCTACATACATAATTATATTGCCTATATGATCTCCACCACTCAGTAACTCGGGTAGTGAGACTGGTTGTCGGACTTATGGGCCACTTCCAGATCCTGTATTTCAAAAAATGCGGTAATCCTCCGACTACGGTGTGTTCAGAGATACTGAGAGGTCAGGATATGTGTACAGAGTGGAAGAGACCGATGACAAATTTCTTTTTGGACGCCCTGTTGTTCTTTTCCCATTTTGATTAGTTTGTAAATAAAGTATGAGGACTTATTAAGAATACTTTGCCCAAAAAAAAAACACGATTAGGAATTGTCCGTAAAAATATTAAAATGATGGTTACACAATTAAATAATTGTATGTAACCTAAAATCTATTATAGTACAGACAAACTCTTGCCTGAATTTAATTTAATTTATTTATCATCCGTACCGCGTGAGTAACTTGCAATGGATTACTTTATATTGATTGTAATTGTTTTAATAACTAATTGTGAACCCGGAGAGTTAAGCACGACAGGTGAGGATTTCAGTAATGTTCCAGTCAGAGTACTTTTATACAGGATGGAAACGATTACCACGTATTCAGCAGTGGCGAAGGTGCCATACTTTTGAAAAATGGCACAGTCAGTGTTCTATAGACAAATAATATTATAATTACATTCAAGATATGTACTCCAGCTTACCTGTTACAAAAATTGACCCTTCGCTACTGGTACATAATTCTGAACTCGCCCCACATACAAATTTTTTGCTAAAAAAATCTGCTGTTTCCTACAAACCCACACGATCAAAATGTATGAAACAGCTGTTTTTGTTAAATTGCCGATAAGAAACAAATTGAATGGGGAATCTGGATTTGTGATCTGATTTTATGACCCCCCCCCCTCCCCCCCCCCGCTCTGAGCGGAGCGGAAGAAAAATCTTGACTGACTAAAACCCGTCCATGTTCCTTCTTTGCCCTTTGTGTTCCAGGGCCGCTGAATCTCTTTCGAACAGTCCCGCAGCCCTGGCACGCATCGGCCCTTGCGGACCCCTTCCGCCCCTATTACATGGCACTTAAACATTAAGTATACCTCTGCCTAACCCTTCGGGGATTGCTCTGCCTGACCCTTCGGGAATTACACGCGTGATGTTATGGTACCGATGAAAAATATATATGTGGGCGTTCAGAATGTCCCTCCACCCTGTGTAAGTAGGAACTGAGCTCGTGACTAATAAGCTGTCACCGCAGACTGCAGACTGTCTATCTGTGCAACGTTTTGGTATTGGGCTATGAATCAGTTTGATGGGCTACACGATTGCTTTCAATCTATACTCTGCAAACTATCGGCCAACTGCTAGATCATTAAGGCGCTCTTATCGCGCGCGCACACTTGCAGTGTTTATTCGGTCGACTCTGTGATCGCTCACTTCTAGCTAATAATTAGCTAACAACTAGCTAATTGTTCGGGCACTGTTGGTATGGTTTGCGTATTCTTCACCAACGAGAGCTTTTAGTTGGCCTAGTGTAAGCTATTGGTTTTCAGGGGCCCCGACAGGTGCCGCCGCTGAGATCACCCATCGTGGTGGGAGGGGCCCGGCTGTCGAGCCAACCATGAGGTAGAGGGCTTCGGCCCCCACTTTCAGCGGCTGGTGCCCAAGTTGATGAGCTCGGCGGGCGAGCTGTCAACGCTATTTCTCAATCTGGGGGGGGGGGGGGAGCCATGCCTGTACGTGGGGATGGCACAATGGCTTGTCAGGCTATGAGAGAGACGGAGAGGGAAGAAAGACTGCTCCTGTGTTTGTGCTTCATTGCGGTTGGTTGGCCGACGTGACCGAAATACGGTCACCAACACATTTAAAATAATAAATGATATCTATTTTCAGATAATCCTCGTATAATTTTTACAAAGTTATCCTCAAGCAAGCAGCCACTGGATACAGATACACAATACACTGTCCTCGCGAATAAACCAATGTGTTATCATTTTCAAAACATGTCCATTACTCGGGGATGGTAAGCATTGCGTCTTTTTAATAAAAATCATATTATACAGGGTGTATGGGACACTGTCGCACAAACGACCACAAATAAAAAAATCTATCGGTAAACTTATACTGTCATTTACGGGATATCTTCCGTGATTGTTCATTATTTTGAGCTCCCGATATTTCGGCGCTGTTGCAAGCGCCATGATCGCGGGTTGACTGGAGGATGCGGGTGGATGAAAAATTAATTGTTAAGAGCATACAAATCTATCTAACCTCTTTTTTGTCTTTTGCTACGCGCACTACTGGAACTAGATACTAAAGTAATCGATTTAAAAAAAAAACTGTTGTTTTTTTCAAATTACTGGTTAAGAATGATGTACTGATAACGTGGTAACCATTTGTGCATCCTTGTCCCTACCACCCAGTATGTACTGACAGACAACGCACAAAATTATTGTGGAGCTCGTGGCTAAATAACAAGGGACCATTCATGACATAATATCGAGACCTCTCTGCGCCTCAGAAAGCAAGTTAAGCCGTTGGTTCCGGCTGTCAATTGTGGGTTGGCGTATCAGTGGCCCGTTCGAGAGTCTGACAACCAGTCTTACCAAGGGGTTTAGTATTACCCAGTAACTGGGTTGTGGTCAGATAAGTAGTTGCTCTATACAACATTAATTTTAGTATATGCGAAACCTGAAATAAGTGTCTAGTATTTTTATGTAAAGAATCTATGTACAAAATTTCAAAACTGTATCATGATAAATCACAAACTTATAGGCTTGTTCTGTTACCTGGTTGTTCGCACAAAAACGTGATCACCATGCGCCGCCGCCGCGCGAGCGCCTTCAGTGTCGTCTTGAGCTCATTGATAATAATAATTTGGCAGTAGGTACATAAATGATTGTGATAGGTACTTAGTGTCGCTCGGTGTCCAACTTGTAACCTTTTTTGAATATTTTTGGGACAAAAACATGGGAACATGGTTTAAAAACTATTCGAATCGATTCAGTTACTTATTCTGAACAAACTATATTCAGGTTTCGCATATACTAAAAATAATGTTGTATGTAATATGGTACTCCTGGACACCGCTCGTTTTGTTAAGAGGTTCCTCTCTCTGGAGCCCTGACCACCGGTAGCTTGGACCCTGTTCCCGATACCAGTGAGCTACAATTTTTTATATTTTTAAAAGTTTTTTATATTGTTTTTGTAAGGAATATTTAAAAATATAATTGATTTGTATAGAAATAAATAAAGGAAAATACAATGTTGTATAAATATTTAACAGATGAGGAGACAATGTCAAAAGCTTTAAATCTAAAATCAAAAAGTCGGTCAGTGGATACGAAACGGGGCACTATGAAATAGTCGACGTAGCCGCTACGCGGGGCTCCTGTTTCTGTCTACAGGGTTCAAAGTAACCTAACCTAACCTAATGTCGGGATGCCCCAAGGGGGGGAGGGGTGTTATTTTCTAAGTCTTTATTCCTCAGTGCCCCGTAACGTATACTCCAACCAAAAAGTCTAAAACCAGAAAATTTTACATTAATATCAGGAAATTTTAGACATTGACAAGTTTTTGGTCGGGAGTAGAAGAATTTATGAAATACTTATTTTCATCAAATTACTTTTAAGGTGCTTTGATTATTACAACCACGACAAAATATTGGACCAAGAGGAGCTCCCACCTATGATCCAAGTGAGTACTTTTACAGATTTAGGGTGGTACTTTTTTTTTAAGAGTCCGCTCTGTCCCACTGCTGGGCAAAGGCCTCCCCCATGGCTTTCCAATCCTGTTTGCAATTTGCCCTCCCTGAACAATAAAAGTTGGGATTATCAAGGGTGGTACTTAATAAAAAAAACATTGATTCGCTCACATGGAAACGAAGAAAAAAACGTGATCTCTCTACCTTTTTGAAGTGACTTCAGTGGACTACCGGATTCTGGTAGTTGTTCGTACGTTTTACTTGAAATTACGAGGTTTTTTTTTGTTTTATCGTCATTAGATACCTACACATCTGCAGTTTCGCTAGCTAACTCCTGGTCCTGGGTTCAGTTCCCAGGTCGGGCAGTGTTATTGGATTCTTCTTTCAAGAATTTCTCAATAGCAGCCACAGACCCTGAATTTGTGCCCGGTTGATGGCAATAGGTCCTATTAAATGTGACTTTAATAATAACTGGCGATTAATGTGAGGCAGACGTGTAACTAATAATATCTACCATATTATTAGTTACACCTCTGCCTTAACCATTTGGGGATTACAAACGTGGGCCAGCGTCATAGCGCCCATAAATAAAGGTCCTGATGTTTTAATATTGTTTTTAGTGTCAATATGTTACACATGAAATGAGTACCTTGTGGAAATGCAATGTAACGGAGGATAACATTTTGGAAAGGCCAACGTCATTTTGGGCTGATTTCAAGCAATTGAATAATGAAAAACCAAAAAGTACGAAGCATCAAACGTTTTACTTTAATCTTCATGTTAAGGGCGCAAGTAAGTTAATTTACTACTATTTCTTAAATTAATATTTAATAAATATATTGACATTATATACAGACTACAAATAGAACTAAACTAATGATAAAATAGGACTAAAAGTAAGAAAATATAAACATCTAAACAACGACGACAATAGGACACAAAGGCGTCAAAGTACTCCTCCGCATCGCTGTCATCTGGAAACGTGCCCAGAAGACTGGCAGCATTGCCACGCTGAATGGCAATGCTAATTCTTTGGCCAAAGAAAGAGCCAGCCCTCTGGTCACGCGAAGTGTCGACCAGTCGGCGAGAGATTTCCTTAAAAAGGAGACGCGCACTCGGGCCCTATGACCCGAGCGTTTCGACCCCAAACGGCTCAAAACTGTAGTTACCAATAAGGTTACAGATACTACTTCATACTACACTAGACAGTAGACAAACAGACAAAAAATGAGATCGACGTCTCAATGACGTCTTAGGGTACTCCCACACAATGTAACCGCGACCACGACTTTTGGTCGGAACAAGGAAAAAAAGAAGAATGGCAGGGCTTCATGCAATCTGGAGACCACGTTTAGAGTTCGCGTACATTCATAAAAATACTCTCAAAACGGTTTGTTCCCAACGAGTCACACTGTGACGTGTCACAGTGTGACTCGTTGGGAAAAATTGAGAATAAAAATCCAAACCAGTCACAATGTTATTCGTTAGGACAACTTTGTATCGTTTGATACCGACGAGTCACACTGTGACATATTAGAGTGTGACTCGTTGGGACCAAACCCTCAAAACGACCGGACCGACGAGTCCGACCAGTTTTGTTCACGATAGCGGCCAGTCATCCGGGAGCTCCTCCTGGAAGCCTCGATCGTGCAGGCCTGGGTGTCATCACCAGTCAGGCCTGCCGACATCAACAACGAGGCGGGTTGGTTCCAGGAGGCCATGTCCGAGATTTGCGACGTGGCAATGCCCCGAGTTCGGCCAGGAAGCGCCCGGCGTCAGGTGTACTGGTGGTCGCGAGAGCTGACGTCTCTGCGCAAGGCGTGCGTTGCCACGCGGCGCCTGTACGCCAGGCATCGCAGGCTCCGCATCCGCCCTCCGGATGCGGCAACCATTGAGGCGGAGCTGTACGAGGGGTACAGAGCGGCGAAGACCGCCCTCCAAGAGGCTGTCCGGCGGGCCAAGAACTTGGCCCGCGAGGAGATGCTGGAGTCTCTGAACGGAGATCCGTGGGGGCGCCCTTACAAGATGGTGCGGGACAAACTCCGCACCCGGGCCCCCCCGCTAACGCAGAGTCTCCGGCCTGAGCTCGTGGAGGACGTGGTGAGCGTTCTGTTCCCTTCGCGAGGGGAGCATCCTCCCCCGCCTATGGCTCCGTCACCGCATGCGGTGCCGGAAGCGGACCACACCGATGACGACGATGACGTTCCGGAGGTGACTGGGGTAGACCTGAGAGTGGCGGTACGCAGGCTGAAAGCCAGAAATACTGCCCCGGGACCCGATGGCTTGCCTGGCAAAGCCTGGGTCCTGGCCTCTGAGGCTCTCGGGCCCCGACTGGAAGGGCTCCTAAGCGCATGCTTGGAGAGAGGCCAGTTCCCGCTTCGTTGGAAGACGGGGAAGCTGGTCCTCATCCGGAAGCCAGGGCGCCCTGCGGACTCTCCGTCCGCCTACCGGCCCATTGTGTTGCTCGACGAGGTGGGCAAGCTCTTTGAAAGAGTCACTGCCAACCGCCTCGCCGGGCACCTTGCAGGGATGGGGCCGGATCTTGCGGAACACCAGTTTGGTTTCCGCAAGGGGCGCTCGACGGTGGACGCCATCATGCGCGTGAGAGCCCTCACGACGAGGGACGCGGTGTCCCGGGGCGGGGTTGTCTTGGCGGTGTCTCTTGACATCGCCAACGCCTTCAACTCCATGCCCTGGAGCTGCATTGCGGAGGCACTCCGGTATCACGGGGTGCCGACCTACCTTCGTCGTGTGGTCGGGGACTACCTGACGGATAGGGCCGTCATCTACCCCAGTCGTCGGAGCGGAGAATGGAACCGGCGAGAGATGTCGTGCGGTGTTCCACAGGGTTCAGTTCTGGGGCCGGCCTTGTGGAACATCGGTTACGACTGGGTGCTGCGCGCCGACCTCCCTACCGGCGTCAGTGTAGTTTGCTACGCTGACGACACGCTGGTACTGGCACAAGGGAGGTCGCACGAGGCGGCGGCCGAAAACATGACACGCGGGGTTGCGATAGTTGTGGAGAGGATCCGGCAATTGGGTCTCGAGGTGGCATTGCACAAGTCCGAGGCCATGTGTTTTCATGGGCCTCGGAATGCGCCACCGTCGGGATCCCTACTGATGGCAGGAGGGGTTTCCATCGGCGTCGGGTCGACGTTGAAGTACCTAGGACTCGTCCTCGACAGCCGGTGGAACTTCGTGGAGCACTTCCGACGTTTGGCTCCCAAACTGGAACGGACAGGGGCTGCCTTCAAGCGGCTCTTGCCCAACCTGAGGGGTCCAAACGCGTCCTGCCGGAAGCTTTACGCGGGGGTCGTGCGGTCCATGGCCCTTTACGGGGCCCCGGTGTGGGCGCGTTCTTTGAGGCGGCAAGCCGCCCACTACCTGAACGCGCCTCAAAAGGTGATAGCCATAAGGCTAATCCGGGGGTACCGCACGATCTCCGGCGAGGCGGCTAGCCTCCTTGCCGGATTGCCGCCATGGGATCTGGAGGCGATAGTCCTCGCGCGCCTGCATGAATGGCGCGCGGAAGCACTATGTCGGGGAGAAACTCCGCTGCCGCGACAAATTGCCGCTCAGCGGACAGACCTCCGGCGTGATCTCATGGCGACATGGAGAGAGCGACTGTCGCAACCCCGCCCTGGGCGTCGGGGGTCACGTGGTGGCTTCCGACCACCGTAGGCGCTGGCCTGTGGACGGCGAGTTATGGGCTAGCTCGCCGTCCGGCCGTCTTATGACGACAGGCCGTGTCGACGGCGCGTCGAAAGAGATACCGTGGCCCTGGAACATAAAGGGCAAAGAAGGAACATGGATGGGTTTTAGTCAGTACAAGTCTGACACTCCCCTCCGCTCCGCCCAGAGTGGGGGGGGTCATTTGATGATTTCCCATCCGGAAAAAAAAAAAAAAAAAAGCGGCCAGTCATGCGACGGGTCGTAGTCGTGGCTGCGTAGTGCGCGAGGCCCGACATAACTGCTCAGTTTGACAAGTTACACAGTATGTACCAACAGACAGAAACCAGTTGATAATTTCAAGAAGATAACGATTTCGTTCTCGTTGTCCTGACTATCGTAGGCATACTTATTAAATAACTTAATACTTATTATATAATTGTCTTTGGTCCTACATAATATACAAAATAAGTTTTAGTATTACGCGAAACCCGAAACAAGTGTCTAGTATTTTTATGTAAAGAATCTATGCACAAAATTTTAAAACTGTATCATTAAAAATCACAAAGTTATAAGCTTGTTCTGTTACCTAGTTGTCCGCACAAAAACTTGGTCACCATGCGGCGCCACCGCGCGCGCGCCTCCAGCTTCGTCTTTAGCTCATTGATAATAATAATTTGGCAATAGGTATAAACGATTGCGTACATATATGATTGCGGTAGGTCGGTTTTAAACTTGTAAACTTTTTTAAATATGTTTGGCACAAAATATAACATGGTTTAAAAATTATTGGAATCGATTCAGTTACTTATTCTGAACAAACTATATTAAGGTTTCGCATATACTCAAAATAATGTTATAGAAAGCACATGAACTCGCGTCCTAATATAAGCGATCTACGTAAAGATTTAAAGATTTCACACCAAGAAATTACTTGTTTTGTTTCAGAATCTGTAGAAGTAACTGTGAATGGCGAACAATTATTGTTCACCGAGGCGGATCTCTCGGTCCCTTATGATGGAGACTCTATCTACTTCTATGAAGATGGCGAGCACGTCCAAATAGTCTGCAGAAACTCGCAGAGCAGAGGAACTGTGCATTTGGAATACTTAACGAAAGGTAATAGCCGATAGCCCAGTGGTAATGCTCGCAATTTAAGAGTTACCTATATTCTGTTTCGCGTTGATTATTACATTACAATGATCTTTAAGAGGCAAAGGAAAACATGGTGCAGCGTGTCCTAAAACCAAAAATTCTAAGACATGGTGACATTCACCAACCCACACTGGTCCTGGGTACGGTGGGTGGATTAAGGGCTATTTCGTCTCACATAGAGTACGCCTGTTTCGAGATTCAAGATTCTTTATTTTGCATGAAATATGGTACATGGTGGTCTTTTATATAAAAAGGTTTTACACATTTCGCTGACTTCGTTCAGCATGCAAACAAAATTAAAATACCTAACACAATGTACTCGTAGTTTAGGTATCTAGTTAAAAATTTTACAAAATATTTAACAAATCATCATCATCTGCCTAGCCTTTTCCTAACTATATTTGGGTCGGCTTCCAGTCTAACCGGATGCAGGTGGATATCAGTATTTTACATGGAGCGACTGCCTATCTGACCTCCACAACGCAGTTAGTACTGGGTAATACGATACCCCTTGGTAAGACTGGTTGTCAGACTTTTTTTTTTGGGTCACTGACTACCTAACGACTATCAAAGATCTACAAATGACAGCCGGGACCAACGGCTTAACGTGCTTTCCGAGGCACGGAGGAAACTCGGTATGTAATGGGTGGTCAACCATCCACAGACCAACCTAGGTAAGCACGGCTTAACCTAAAGATCGACCCGAGCGGCTGTTATTATTTAGCCACGAGCTCCTCAAAATATTTAACAAATATTAAATTAATATTATCTTTAACAAAAATATTATTTCAGAAATAAAAATACTCGTGTGTAGGATAATGTAATAAAATTAGAAAAAAAATAACGCAGACAGAACGGACAGGCTAGATAATATCAATAAAATAGGAACATCAGTGCTACTGTTCCATTACAAATGGATTTATAAGTCAAAAACTCATTAATTATATTGAAACATTATTAAGCCATTTCTTCAGTTTCATTTTGAAATAATTAATTTGTAGTACTCTGATTTGTTTCGGTATTTTATTGAAGATTTTGAACGACATCTACAGCAATTGTTTTGAAAGAGAGTGCTTCTACATCTTGGATTTAGAGGCTGAATATCATGCTAAGCTTTAAATTATTCAGTGCTAAAGAGAGATGCAGCGGCACATCCTAAATAACTTCTTCCTTGTCTGACACCGGAGCGCTCATGCACACTTTCCTATATGGCCACAAGCTTCCAAAAAAAGCTCTTTTTTTTTGCAAAAAAAAACTGATTTAAAAAAATCTGTAAAATAGTCTAAAATAACTTTACTTTCGCAAGTCTGTGACTTTGTTTATTTTATTGACTTTTTTGACCCCGACTTCCGAAAAGTTCCGAAGTCGGAGTTACCTTACAAACATAAAAAAATACAACCGAATTGAAAATCTCCTCCTTTTTTTGAACTCGGTTTATAGGCGACTAAGTTTTGTTTTCATGTGTTTTAGATGTAACCAATGCATCCAACTCTGCGACTTTTGGTATTCAGCTACATTCTGGAATCAACAACTCGTTCATCGACTGTGTGTACAACGCTACTAAGCCTGCTGACAGATACGTGTACAGGGTGACCTTCGTTACCAGCAAACGATTGCTTAATATGAAAAAGAGTAAGATATATTTATATTTTTTTTATTAAAAAAAAAAAAAATCGTTGCCCCACACTAGGATTTTCTCCTGTAACGTGGGTGCGTTTACAAACATTTAAGCTCACATACACCAACAGCCAGACCCGGAACAACAAAAAAAATTATAGAGAAAAAAAAAAAAAGAAAAAAAAAATATATAGTTTACTAGCTTATGCCCGCGGCTGCGCCCGCGTCGACTTGGGTTATTATGCCATGGGAATGATCCGATGGCATAATAACCAAACTCGGATATATTATAGGATATTTTTTTCCCGGTAGTATGAACTACCGGGAAAAAAGTATCCTATAATGTTAATCTAGGTTATAAAGTATCTGCGTGCCAAACACCCAAATCCGTTCAACTGTTTTAGCGTGAAAGAGGAATAAGACCATCCATCTTTCCTCACAAACTTTCGCATTTATAATATTAGTAGGATGTCACGTAACGGCTAGGCACCTAGCTAGGTAGTTCCCCAGTAGAAGTAGAAACTAGAGAACTTCATACCTAATGTAAACGAGCATCTAATCGCTGTGGCTGATCAAAAATTAGAAGGATCTTAAACTATGACACTTATGATATTTCTCCGAGCGACCCACAACGGCTTTGCACGGGTTCTATTCTATTTACTTATGAAAAAAATTAAACGTGCACTTAACACAAAAAAAACTCAAAGTTTTCTTTCATACAAACCTGACAATTACGAACACAACAAAAAAAAAATACCCAAATCGGTGGTCATCCTTAAAGCGCAGGCCACACCGCCAGCTAGCGAGCGAGCAAGCTAGCGAGCGAGCAGGCGAGCCGGGCGAGGCATCGTTTCACCTCTTTTCATACTTTGATTCACACCGCTAACTACCGAAAAGGCCGAAACGGAGTATGAAAAGAGGCTCGCCCGGCTCGCTCGCTCGCTAGCTGGCGGTGTAGTCTGCGCTTTATACAAGCGGCTATTGATTTTATTTTTTATAGATAAATCGGAAAGCTCTCCGAACTCTCTTTTGAAAAATAATTTATCATCACACAAATGGTTGCGCACATTATTCCGAAAGGCTTTGACAAAATGTGGGTGTAAGTACGTAAGTACCTACACCCACATTTCTCCAGTTATATTTAAATCTCTTGCAACAGAAAACTAAGCTTTTGCCATGGCTGCTACTGAGAAACCCCAATTAAAAGAACAACTTTATTTCGGTTAAAACAGGCAATGAAGACAAAGCTAGCGAGTATGCACCGCTAATCCTGGGCAGCTCTATAGGAGCAGTGCTCGTCGTCCTAGGTATGACCGGCGTTGCGTGCTGGTACGCGAGAACTAGGATTAAACTCATTGAGGTACGTACGCTCATGTTTTAATTAGAACTCTTCAACGTCATCATCGTCAGACACACATTTTATTTTTTTTAGATTTCTATCCCTATGAAGTTTTTCAAATCAAATCAAATAATCTTTATCGGAACTAAAACACATTTTACAAATTGATTACGTGCGTAAATAGCTACATTAGTAACTAAACTGTATCGCAGCTATTAACGCCCACTTGCAAGTGGGAGACGACAGCAATGTGACTTTTAATAATAATAGGAATATTTTCAGGCCCCGTATATGACGTACCACAGTGAGAGTCTAAGGCAACAGTATGCGATCGAAAGGGAAAATCAATACGATACCTGCTATGATCTAACGGAGAAGGTTGAAAATATAGATCCAAAAGACCATTTTTATGCAGAAATAGACTACTTAACTTGTAAACCCAAAGTTGAAGAAATACAAACTAGGAATAGTCGAATTTATGATGAGCCGTATGTCCACATAACGATAGGTTAACGAGAGAATGCAAACGTTGGGTAAGCCTGCCACACTATTATCAACCACTGCAACTCCTGAATGCCAAAATCAATAATGGTGATCTGATCATCACAAAAACGTCAAGGCCAAGTCCCGGAGAATCGATTCAAATATACGGGATCACGCAATGGAATTTTTCAGGAAAGAACAGCGAAGGAGTTAGAAAAAATTATAATTTCCCTTTACATCGTACAGAAGACAGCACATAGATGGGCAGGGCAGTAGCACCAATCTCGCAGAACACACCAGATTGGCTTTGTTGAGCGTGCATCGTGATCATGAGCGCCGAGTAGAGGCTGCAGTGGATGCACTTGCGCAGCCCTGGCTTTCACATGCAGGGTGTAAGGGACAGCCCTCGACAAACTGACAGGGTGCATTCAGCTCCTTATTTTGAAACATATTCCACAGCATTTTCACTCCGGAAAGTTTTATTTATTAATTTTTTTTTCAGTTAATTTTCCTTTATTTCAATGTAAAATTACTTTCCCTGTACCCAGCACTCTATGTAAATAATACGGCTATTATCAAAAATCCAACAATGGATGTTGAAATACTCTAACGAACGACTCGTGAAATCAGCTGTTCACTTCCTGCCTAGGTAAAGAGTTTACGAACTCGTCGTCGCGCTTGCTGTTCGCTACGAGCGTTTTGCCACGGTAACGATACATTGCGAAAGCGGAAATAAAACAAATCAAATTTATTGGATTTCCATAACATTCCTGAAATAATTTCTTGTACCAGTCATCTTAGTATGATATACGAGTACTGACAGTTATTTTTTCTTACTGGTTCTTCTGCGTAGGATATGACCAACCCCGAATTGTTTTATAAAAAGCCATGTGGATTAAAATATTTCATTTTTGATAGAGAAAAAAAATCTATCCGATTTTTGAGTACGCAAAATACGCGCTTTGACGTGGAATTGCGGACACCAGCCCGTTATACAATACAAATCTATCCGAGCCGTATTGCAAAAAGTTTTCAAGCTCATTTCGCTCGCTAAAACATTCTACGTTGTTACCGTTCGTAAGCCTTTCTAAATAATGGACACACATTCTAGTGTTTTTTGTTTTGTTTTATTAGAGTGTAAGTAAGCTAGGGGGGTGGGGGTTCAGAATGATGTGCTGAATATATGGTAGCCGTTTTAGATGTCGGTGTCCCTTTTACTCCGTATTTTGACCACTGATATATCGAAACTTATACAGTCACTTACGGGAGATCTTCCGTGATTGTTCATTATTTTGAGCTCCCAATATTTCGACACTGTTGCAAGCGCCATGATCGCGTGTTAACTGGAGAATGCGGGTGGATGGTTAATAAAAAAAAAATGTAAAAAGAATAGATAGAAAAGAAAAGAAAAAAGAATAAAAAGAAAGATAGATATAATAATATAGTATAGTTTAGTTGTAAACCGTGAAAGTTTAAAACGGTGTTTCACTGATATATCATTATGTATTCATGGCTTTTTCGTTTTTCTTTTTATTCTATCGATATAACTACACACTGTCAAGCATTCATGTCGTAAATAACTACACACATGAACTTAGTAGTATTTTGTTAAATAAATTATAAACCTTACGCACGATGATTTATTTAAAAAAAAAACCTTTTTTTAACTAGAAACTGATTGGCAGTAGTTGGCGACTCAGTTCAGTAAGTAGCGACGAAAGAAGTGTTTTTTACGACTTTAAAACAAAAAACACTTTAAAACTAAACAAATGAAAAGAGCAAAGTTTTTGATGTCAAAAGGGCCTTAGCTCAGCATACGTAACAAACCATTGCACTGACTCCTGAACTGTGGACTTCGGTAAAGTGCTATTCCGTTAACGACAACGATGACGGAGAAGCCAAAAAATATTAGATTGTATCTTCGACTGCACGGTTGACGCAGAGCGACTGGCTGCTGCGCTGCGTGTCACGGGTTCGACGGCACAAATATTTGTATGCCCTACAGGTTGCAGAGTTACCTCTGCATTTTAGCCTCTTTGCTAAAACCTCAAAGCCATATTCTTCTTTTAAATTGTCAACTTTAAATTCAAATTGAAACTATTTTAGACAGATGGTCGTTTTGTCATTTTTTTTTCATTCGTGTACCAAAATTCGAAGAGCTATGTATTGATTCGATAAATACACCAAAATTTTATAATTATACTGGTGAAGATATAATTATTTCAATCCCTAATGGCAATTTATTGAAATTGTCTGTTTGTCATCATGACTCATGTGATATTGATATATTTCTCTTCCTGATTATCTTGTTCTTGAATGCTGATTTACTGATTTTTTAAACCGAATATTTCATTAGAAAAAATCAGAAATTAATCAGAATTAGAAAATCAGTAGAAAGGGACATAACAATTCAGGTCCTTTTATTTTATTTTTTTCAATCTGAAAACTCGTCTAAATTTATTTATCATCTAGAAATCGCCAGCGAGGTTGCTTGCGCGTCCTGCATTTTCCCGATACTCGCCTTTTGAAGGAGATTCCGAAAGGAGCAACGAGACGTTGTTGAGCAGGATTCAAATTTTAAAAAAATATCTCTGGAATCGAGGTATTATTTAACAATATTATAGTCAGCAGCAGTGAAATACATAAATTGCGCATTCTAATGAAGACAGCTGCATCTTTGGACATTTAAAAGATAGGTTTATATATTTTATTTCTTTAAACAATTTAAATTTTTATTAAAAAATACTATTAAATGGTACGCGAATACTAAAATTAATTTTTTATATATTTTTTTTTTATATTGAATTTAATGTATTTTTTACCTTTTTTTTTAAAGATTAATCAAAATTTATGCTTTTGTCATCAATTCTTCTACGTATTAATTTTTTACAAAAGTGAAGTGTTGCTTTTTTTCATTACAACTCCACAAGGTACTTGTTCCGGGTCTGGCTGTTCAAATCCTAGTGTGGAGCAACGTTTTTATTAAAAAAAACTCCTGGAAGCCGTCAATCCTGTCGGAAGTCTTCATAGAAACATAAAAATGCTTAAAAGCATTTTTATGTTTCTACGCAGGCCTCCTCCATGTGTCCTCCATGTTCTTGTCAAGTAAGCACACTACCAATGTCAATGTTTCTACATCTGACTGCGAATATGAACAATCTGCACATCATATTTTTTGGGAGTACAGTCTTTGGCAGAATGAACGTTGGATAGTGTACAGGTTACACCCGGAGTTATTTACTACAAAGACCTTGTGGAATCTAAAACAAATATCCGTGAGTTCAAGCGTTTTTGCCATACCTATTGTTGGAATCAAATATAACAACTCACAACTTAGGACCCATTGATATTAATGACAATATTTATCCGTGGTGCTAGACAACTGAGCTTATCCCAGTTGTCAACGTCTTTGTGCCTATTGACCTTGTTTCGTTCTGTCTCCTGCTCGTATGGAGGTAAGTGGAAAAAAAAAGAAAAAAACAAAAGAAAAAAAGGAAAAGAATAGCGTGGTGGTGAAAAGAATAGCGGAGGAGTAGGAACAACATTTTTTTTTTTCGTTACGGGCTCTAAGCATTTAAATTGTTTCTCTGGGACTTCGTTGAGCTTCATTGTCTCGACGCTTTTTCTGGTGGTCACCGTTGATTCTGGCTTTCAGAAGTTGCAGTGGTTTGGGAATAGAGCGGCGGGCTAGTCCCTTTTAAAAAAAAATAAAGTACCCATAGATAGAGTTGTGTGGAAACGGAAAAGATGCCAGCAAATACTCCATTACGTGGTTACAGAATCTAAAAACAATCGGTTGCTAAGTCAATAGGGCTTAGTTTTCGACACTAAGGCTCGCAATAATTAGGACAAACTGGATAACCCAAATGCAGTATTCAAATAACACGACGAATTTTCCAGAATCATTTTAGGACATATAATTCAAGGATAATTACAATCATCAATTTTCCTGAAAACTCTAGTGTGGCCATGAAACTGGGAATTGTTCAAAACTTAAAATTTTGTGGGAAGATACATTTGTCCAGCAGTGTGATGACTCCGGCTAACAGTAAACACTAAACATTTATTACGTCGCCAACTCGCTACTTCGAAAACCATTGCCAAATTTGTTTCTTAAAACTTTATTTCCAGACGCGAATTAGTGAAAATTATACATAATGTTAGTTTATAAATAAACCAATATTTAGAAATGGTATTGTATTTCGTTAATATTATATAATCATGCTACTAAGTTTGTTTGATTTTTTTTTCTGAATGGATTTGAAAGTATAAAATAAAAACAATTTTTTTTGTCTGTCTGTCTGTTTGTTCCGGCTAATCTCTGAAACGGCTTGAATAATTTTGAGGGGATTTTTAGTGGCAGATAGCTGATGTATAAGGAGTAATTTAGGCTACTTTTATTTTAGAAAAAGGATTCAGAGATAGACGGATTAGGGTTCCGTGCAAAAAAACTAGAAACCTTAAAGTTGTTAAAAAAATCAGATTTAAATCGGGAAGTAATATTTTTGTAATAATTTCACGAGGACGAAAGTCGCGGCGCACAGGTAGTATATATAATTTACAAAATCTAAACAAAAATTTTACAAACATAAGGTGTAACAATCCGCTAAATACATTTTAAGGACTACAGGCTCAGGACTACTTTTTAAGGGTTTGTTATACAAAAAAGAACTAAATTAAGACTAAAACTAAGTAAATATAAGTGAATAAGTATCGTTTTTCGGGTATAGGTACTCAAGATCTAATTCTGATATGATAGTATCTGATCTACGGATAGTTTGAACACGGATATACAAACTGATTAAGCTTTAAATCAATAAAAGAAGTAAGAAATTCCCCTCACCCAGAACTTCTAAGATTAAATTAAATTAAATTCCCCTCAAGTTCTAACGGAAATAAACATGTGGACCAAATCGTGGGCGCAGTAGTTTCCTTATTTATAACTAGAATAATATAATATTATATACGAAAATTTTCATATAAAAGTCACTGTATTTCAGTAATTAATTACTTTAGTGTGGTCTTTTGTTATGGTAATACACGTATTAGTTTTAATTGATTAGTACTGACTGACAATTTAAATAAAGCAAAATGTTTAGTACAGTTATATTTTTAGTTTTTATAATATTTAAAGCTGCAGCAAGCGATCCTGCTAATGGTAAGAATTTTGATTTCTATTCATACTTTTTCATACTCATTTATTGATATTTTATTTATTTAAACACAATTAAAGCTACTTATAGATTAATTTAAAAGGAGGAGGAGAGGAGCTCGTGGCTAAATAATAACAGCCGCTTTGGTCGATCTTTAGGTTAAGCCGTGCTTGCCTAGGTTGGACTGTGGATGGGTGACTGCCCATTACGTACCGAGTTTCCTCCGTGCCTCGGAAAGCACGTTAAGCCGTTGGTCCCGGCTGTCATTTGTAGATCTTTGACAGTCGTTAGGAAGTCAGTGGCCCAAAAGTCTGACAACCAGTCTTACCAAGGGGTGTCGTAGTACTAACTGGGTTGTGGAGGTCAGATAGGCAGTCGCTCCATGTAAAATTCTGTTGACAATATTTACAATATGATAAAGTAGGAATACTGTCCGTTTTTTAATTTAATTGACATTATTTACTCGAACTTGACTTTTTATTGTATAAATTCAGACTTGTTTCTAAAAAATTAATAGATTTGTACACCAATTTCATTGGTAGGACATAGAGCTCGACTAAATTGTATACATAAGACCTTTATTGTAATACCTATGTTCACAAATAAAGTTTGATTGATTGATTGAAATGTATGAGAAAAGTTTTTTCGAAATTTTTTTGCCATTCAACGTGGCAATGCTACCAGTGTTCTGCGCATGTTTCCGGATGGATGCGACGTACTTTGATGCCTAAGCGTTCTATTGTTTATTATTTAGTGACCTTATATATTTCGTAAGTTACTTTAAAATAAAATTAGTGCTTTTTTGTAAATTATTTAGTTTTAAATTACTATATCATGATCTGCCTAGCCTTTTCTCAACTATGTTGGGGTCGGCTTCCAGTCTAACCGGATGCAGCTGAATAATAGTATTTTACATGGAGCGACTGCCTATCTGATCTCCACAACTGGGTAATACGATACCCCTTGGTAAGACTGGTTGTCAGATTTTTTGGGCCACTGACTACCTAACGACTGTCACGAATTGTGTTCCTATTTTAAATTAAATGCACGGGCACACGGCTGTGGCCTGGACGGGTTCGGCTGTAGAACATTACTCAATATATTTTCCTAATATTTCCAGTGTCGGGGTCCTAATTGCTATTTAAGAAAAAGTATTTAAGAAACCTCGACATCATTTTTAAGAGCTGTCGATCGTAATTTTAAATCACTTTTGTGTCGCGGTTCATAGAACACAGCTGCTCCATGCTCTCCAATTTCAGTAGTGTGGTGCCAACAGTCTCTGAGTAAAGTGGCTGTGACAGACGGACATGACTAATCTAAAAGGGTTCCGTTTGTGCCATTTGGCATGGGATCCCTAAAAATTCGAAGACATTTGACATCTACTATCCCGCGCTGGACCCGCGTATGGTTTACATACAGCCCTCTCCCTCTCATAAAGAGGAAATCTGTGTCCACGAAGTGGGAACATTATAAGCTAACTATTTGCTTCATTTACTAAGTACTTATTACATAATGTTTAGAGTAACCGCCTAATTGGGATATAAGTCATGCATCATAAATAGGTACCTACGTCCTGTACGTTTACAAGTACTTATTTTATTGTCTTGATTTCCTGTTAAATTTATAACCAATGTATTAATTTATTTAGTCTGTATTAATTTTGTTTAACAATAAAATAATTCCATCCTTTATTTATCTTTACACAAATCTTATACATTTTTAAATATTTCTTAAACTAAAAACAATATAAAAAACATTTAAAAATATAAAAAATTGTAGCCCACCGGTATCGGAACAGGGTCCAAGCTACTGGCGGTCAGGGCTCCAGAGAGAGGAACCTCCTGACAATACGAGCCGTGTCCAGGAGTACCGCTTTCTGAATCAAACCCTTGATCGAGCTGCCTAATGAGAGCCTCCTCAGGTATTGGTCGAGTCTCTTAGCAATTAAGCCATGGGCTGATACAACTATCGGCACAATGATCGCTGAGTCCACATCCCACATGTCGACAACCTCGTGAGCCAAGTCAAGATACTTGATTTGCTTATCTTTCTCGGCTTTCACGAGGTTCCCATCATGCGGGACCGTTATGTCAACAATCATTGCACGCCGCTCTGATCAATCCACCACCACTATATCAGGCTTATTGGCTACAATAGTCCTGTCAGTTACGATGGATCGATCCCAGTACAATGTGATACTGCCATTTTCGAGAACTGGGTCGGGCACATACTTATAGTACGGTACTTCCGATTCCACAAGGTTGTATTTTAGAGCAAGTTGCTGATGGATAATCCTGGCTACAAGGTTGTGTCTATGCAAGTACTCTCCGTTAGCCAGACGAGAACACCCGGAGATAATGTGACGGATTGATTCGCCAGGACGGTGGCATGCCCGACATATGTCAACCGTACCGTCCTTCACAATAAATCTCCGGTAGTTATTCGTCATCATAACTTCATCCATAATTGCACAGACAAAACCTTCGGTTTCTCCAAAGAGGTCCCCGGAACGTAGCCAGGCTACGGACGCTGGTAGGTCTACATCGGGCCCATGCAGGGCCCGGGAAAAGCGTCCGTGAAGCTCCTTACTCTGCCATACTTCCATGCGGTCGTTAGTGTCAAGCACTACAGGTTTGCGCCAGTTCTCTTTAGCCAAGGAGAGCGGGGCGAGCCCCTTGTCCACTGCGACCACATCTCGATGCATCCCCACGTCGGTTTCAAGGAAATATTCCCTGAGACTGCATATCTCGCGATTGTGAAGAGTCTTAGCGTAAAAATAATTCCATTATTATTAGTACCTACATATTACACAAAGCCTTACAATTTTATAAACTAATATCTAATAGATATAATACAGGCTGCAAACGGTCCCATCACCAAGCCGTCAACCAAGCATTCTGTACATCAAACTAAGTAACCCTACGCAAAAAATATTGTCGGGAAACGACTATTTTTGGGGTGAAAAATCACGTTTTATGGTAAAACTCAATGTAACGCACTCAAAACATTGTGCTGATGGATGCTTTGAATAGTAAACAGGTCATTGAGGTAATTAAAGTCAATTTATAACCTTAGAAACTAGTATTTAAAAAAACTTTTGAAAAAATTGGAACTTTGATCTCAAATATCTCCGTAAATAGAAGGTTCCAAGGTATGGTCCAGAACAAAAAATTGATCGCAATGACGGGGAGGACAAGTTCCTTTCGGCATCATTAATGGTCTTTTTACATCCTTTATTTAAAGCAATAATAAAATTAATTTTGCGAGATTTTTGTTTGTGCTGATTATTCTTTAAAAAATACATACATACATCACGCATGTAATCCCCGAAGGGTGGTTCAGAGGTGAACATAAGCATTTCACCAGTTATATTTAAGTCTCATGTAATATTATAGGGGGTTAGTCTATTGCCATTAACTGGGCATAAATCCAGACTCCGTGGCTGCTACTGAGAAATATGGAAAAACACTAACACTTTACCCAACCTGGGAATCGAACCCAGAACCTCATGCTCAACAGCCGCCCCTGCGACCACTAGTCCTAAGAGGCAGAAAAAAAAGTACCTTTTTGACACGAAATCAGATTTTTCAATTTTAGTGAAAGGCCGGTCGCAGTTTGCGTGTGGTCAGATAGAACGCAGTCTAAGCGGCGCATCTGTTAGCATTTTGGGGGGATGGATCCAGCCTGCCGTAAGCTTGGTGATTGTGTTTAGGTACGAGCTCGTCTTTGCTCATCATCATCATCATCATCATTTCAGCCGAAAGACGTCCACTGCTGGACATAGGCCTCCCCCAAGTGTCGCCACATTGACCAGTCCCGTGCGTCTCGCATCCATCGTCTTGGCTCGGCTCGTCTTAATTCTGAACGGCTCCAGTTGAGCCGATGCTGAGCCCGTGCTGACCTTCCCAGAGTTTGTCCGTGTGCATTGTACATGCTCTCTTATTGTTATTTATATTCAGACGATGCTCTATTAGTAAAAGATCGACAATCAAAGGCCGAAATGAACAAGACATTAACCTACTGGCGTAATATTTAAAATACTAATTTTGTACTTGCAGAAAATCCTGAAGTACGTCTGTCTTATAGCAAAGATGAAATGGAGAAATACACAGTTTGGAAAGATAAACCACTGACTTTAGTTATAGAAGGTGGTTATCCACGACACGTATGGTAAGTTAATAAAAGCAGCAGCATAATTTATAACTAAAACGGTAACTCGTTTGTTTCTCCATTCGCATAAACGTATATTGGTATACGTTTGGATTAGATTTCAAAGTAATAATAAGGTAAACAAAAGGGTGCTCACAATATTTGAAGGTCTTCGTGCAACTGAAAATGCACAGCTTGGAAATAATCCTACCGTTGCTCATGATAGTGACGTTGAAAGCACTTCAGAGACGTTAGACGACGTGGTGGACGTTGGTTAGTCCACCACTTTTTTTTCTGTTATAAGTCCCGTCGAGTTGCATTAAATTTTTAAGAAGTAGGTCGTTTTTATAAGGCTGATCCGAATTGCTTTTCTTGTTTAGTGTGTAACCCCTCATCCATTCCTCATTCTTCTTCAGGGTAAAATGCCACCGAACCAACTTCCAGACTACGGCTCTGGCCTCTCCAAATGACTCAACTCAACCTAACACAACTGAACATCTTAATTTAATTTATCGTGTGTGTTCCAGGTGTAGCTCAAGATGGCCACAAATAACAAACATGCTCGATTTTATACCAATAACGGAATTTAGTAACAATCATATCGCTAAATTATCCGTGAGTGTTTTCATATTGCTCCAACATCATTAATAAAGAATAAGTCGTGCTCTTTTGTCATTAATTTATGCCTGGTTTTAGGTCAAAAACGTTACGGCTGAAATGAGTACTAAGTGGGAATGCACAGTCTCACAAAACTGGCATACTCCAGGGACGCCATATCTATACATGGGAAACTATACTGCAAAATATTTATATTTTAATCTTCATGTCAGAGGAGCAGGTAAGTGTTGTGTCACCTAAGTAGATACAAAAAAATAACTGCCACTGGTTTATTTTAATTCAATCACAGGCTCGCCAAGATTTTTTGAAACGTGATTTTATTTTTAACTTCTTAGTTACAGCCAGATTTTTATGACATATAATTGTTTCCTCATTAGACGCTGTAATTTTGACTGCGAACAGCCGCAATTTGACTTATGTAACTGCTAACTTGTCAGTTAACTACGATGGAGAGGCCAGCTATACTTATGTAGAGGGCGAGGACCTGGAAATTTCCTGCAAAATGGACCAAGACCTTGATAAACCTTCCACTCTGAGTTTGGAATATTACAATGCAGCAGGTTAGTACACCATATCCATATCCAGACACATCACGCCTGTAAACCCTGAAAGGCTAGGCAAAAGAAGAAGTAGGAAGATCTAGGCTGCCCCGGATCTAGGGGGTAAAACGGGGCAGTTCCAGGGGCCGCCAAAATCTTAATATATTATGATAAAAAATGAAAAACTTGCTCCAGTGTCTAGCATACGAAAGTAGTTGGCTCACCGTCGACTTGTAAGAAAAAGGCGCCACACAGGCCCACAACAAAAGTGAACTTATGGCCTCGAGATGCTGATTTGAGATTTGCCGTGTCAACAATTGACATCTTTTTACTGAAATCGACGTCATTTAGTTATTAAAAAAATCATTTCGAACATTTTATTTGAACTAATTTCAACATTAATTTCTCTATTTTAATTAAAAATTCATTCGAATCTATAACGCACAATTAATGACTGTTACACAAGTGTGCCTGCAACATTTTAAATTGTGTCTTGAGCTGCCCGTTGTTCCAGTACACAGTCATGTGTACCAGCCTTTAAAGTTCGCAGCAGATTGTTGGCAACAACTAATGGCGGGAATTTTAATTTAAACTTATTTTTTTACTCCTTGGAGTAGAACAAATAGAAAAAAATGGAGTCCCGTTTCCGTAATTAGCAAAAAAAAATTCAAATATTTTTTTTGAAGAAACTAATTTCCGAATAATACACCCACCACTCGCCAGTTATATTTAGTCCCATGTAATGGGAGGCGAGCCCATTGCCACAAATCTAGACATCTTGGCTGCAACAGAGAATTTCCTCATGAAAAAATCCAATAACACGTTGCCCGACTTTAGAATCGAACTCAGGACCTCAAGCTCAGCAGTCGCGCTTGCGACCGCTAGACCAACGAGGCAGCTAACAAAATAACTTTATTATTCATAGTTTTGATCATTTTTGGTATGTAGACAAGTGAAATATACTGAGTGCACAAATCCGATATCTTTGGATTGGTTAACTAATGAATACACAATGTTCACGCTGAGCTGAATAAAGAAAAAAATAACAAAATGAAGTGATTGATATCTACTTTAGTCGTTTAGTCCACTCTCGGCCCGACCCCTAAAAAAAGATTTATTTGTTTCCTCTCAACCCTTAAACATAGTTCACATTCGACCCCCAGGGGGTGTGACTGAATATTCATACAAGGGACAGGTATACCTCGTCCAGTTTTAACCCCTAGTTCGAAAATTACCTAAAATTGCTATCGATTATTTCACAAGAGGCCAATAGCAAGTGCAATAATAATCTATTATAAATATTTCAGGTATTCTTCTGTTTCAAACGAAATCTCGAGAAGAAGAGCCACACCTATTTCGTATTGTCTTAAAATCGAACAATAACAATTATTACTTGGACTGTATACGCTCTGCCGAAAGTCCCCGAAGAGAATATCGTTACAGAACAACATTTTTGAAGAAGAAAGGAGATTTGCAACCTGTTAAGTGATTTATCTATTAAACTTATATGCATGCTCCGTATGGTGTCGGACGTAAAAGAATAGCACCATCCCATATCTTCCCGTGGGTGTTGTAAGAGGCGACTAAGGGACTTACCAGAGAATGGGCAGCAGCGTTCTCTGTGTTTTATAACAACCGTACTGCGATCGCCAACCCGCCCGCCAAGCGTGGCGATTATGGCAAAACCCCCCAAATATGAGCGCAACACAAATTTCCTAGTACCCGGCAGCCCGTCTACCCTCGACTGTGGTAGCGGTCGAGGTTGCGGCGTGGCAAGGGGTGCGAAGAATCTACGGATGGGATCACGCTGCCTATACCGACGACTTGACCTGGCAACATACAACACGCGTACACTCCGGACCGACGAGAAGATAATGGAACTCGAAGAGGAATTGAGCAGGCTGCGATGGAGTATTGTGGGATTATCTGAAGTCCGAAGAGAGGGGGAAAACACGATAATCCTGAAATCCGGCAACCTGCTCTATTTCCGAGAGGGTGACCGGCAGTTCCAGGGTGGTGTTGGGTTTATCGTCCACAACTCCCTCGTGAATAACGTCGGTTTGCCGACGATATAGTGGTCATGGCTAAGACCATAGAGGGTCTCAGTACAATGCTTGATGACTTCAGTAGAGCCTTCGGAAGCTCTACTGAGGTCATCAAGCAAGAGTGTGTCTTAAAATGAACATGGGCAAAACCAGTCATGTTGAATGCCCATGTAACACCCACTCCTATCAAGATCGGAGACTCTACACTCGAAGTTGTAGACGATTATGTCTACCTGGGACAAACGATCCAGTTAGGTAGGTCTAACTTCGAAAAAGAGTTCAATCGTCAAATCCGACTCGGCTGGGCAGCGTTCGGGAAGTTGCGTGGTATCTTCTTGTCCAACTTACCGCAGTGTCTCAAGACGAAAGTCTATGATCCGTGTGTGTTGATAGTGATTACATACCAGACCGAAACGTGGTCGCTCTCAATGGGCCTCTTCAGAAAGTCACCCAAAGGGCAATGGAGAGGCATGCTCGGAGTTTTCTTACGTGTTCAAATCAGAAATGAGGGAATCCGCAAGAGAACCAAGGTTACCGACGTAGCCCGAAGAATAGCCAAACTTAAGTAGCAGTGGGCAGGGCACATTGCTAGCAGAACGGATGGCCGATGGGGCCGGAAAGTTCTAGAGTGGCGACCGCGAACTGGAAGACGTTGCGTTGGAAGGCCTCCCACTAGGTGGACCGATGACCTGGTAAAGATTGCAGGGATCCGTTGGATGCGAGACGCACGGGACAGGACAATGTGGCGACACTTGGGGTAGGCCTATGTCCAGCAGTGGACGTCTTTCGGCTGAAATGATGATGATGATGATGATGATGCATGCTTAGTTCTATACATAATAAGAATATAATTATAATTAACAGATAACGTATGTATGTATATATTTGAATTCTATTTTAATTTTTTATATTACGTAAATTCTTTGATACTATAATAACACTTTGATTCTTACTTCTCGAAAGGCCATGGTGTCACATTGACTGTGAGTTATGAGATAAATAAAAATGTATTTATGGATTTTATAAAAATACCAAATGTTATTAGAATTTTATTAACGAGTTTAATAAATTAAAATCCTTTTTTATACAGGCAGTCTGCAACGTGTACTGACATTCTCCGTCAATGGACACGAATTAACAACAATATCTCATAAAGAGTCGTCATATGACGACTATATCTTTAGGTATATAAATGAAGACGTATTGAACATTACGTGTCGAAAAAATGATAACACTGTACGAGGCACTCTAAGGTTCCGTTATGTCCAAGACTCTGTTATGGTAATGGACCGAAGTAAGTAAAATTCTGTAAACTTGGCAAAACTTGAAGTGCTAATTGTGACAAATCCACCCAGCTCTGGACATTGAAATCATACTTTTCTGATAGCTTGTGGACGAATAAATGCTCCAAAAACCAATATTTGAAAAAAGAACCCATAACTAATGAAACTTCAAGTGTAGAGTCGTAAAGTTTGAATATTATATCAGTCAGTCTACTCGGCCACATTTTTTTTCAAATTTCTTTCGCGTTTGTTACCTATTCAGGTGCGGTCCCAGGGGGGGGGGGGGGTGTCACAGGGGTCATGACCCCCCTTTTTTTTGGATGGGAAGTCATCATGTCATGACCCCCCCACTCGGAGCGGAAGGGGGTGTCAGACTTGTACTGACTAAAACCCATCCATGTTCCTTCTTTGCCCTTTGTGTTCCAGGGCCGCGGTATCTCTTTCGAACAGTCCCGCAGCCCGTCATCACCCCCCTTCCCCCCAAGTCAAACACGCAAAATTGACAAACCTTTAAATTGTTTTTTAAGGATATAAATTATTAACTTCCTGCTTAATTGTTCAACAAGAGAAACGAACTGAAACTTTCCGAGGCAGAATGCAAAAGTTTTCGATCCTAGGGCGGAATGCTATAATTTTATCGCTCGCTTCGCTCGCCACTACATCCTATACTTTTTCAATTCTGGAAAAGTTGACAGAGTCCCTCCTGTTGTCATACCTGTGTGAATGAACAACAAGAACCTAATTCCGAGGAAGAGTGCAAAAATTGTTGAGCTCGCTCTCGCTCTTGCGTATTACCTACAAGCTAAAGATGCACCCCCCCGGAAATAAACCTGTAGGCGCCCATGATCGTTTTGTATAGGTAAATCCAGAGATGGTTGATATAATTTCGGTTTTCAAAAGTTGTTCTTACTAGTTTAACACCAATCTATCCGGGGTAACCGTCCCATCCAAATTCCTGGCTACGGCCTTGTGTGACCCCCCCAAAACCCTAGGCTAGGACCGCGCCTGTACCTATTTATATATATATTGCTGGCATCTTCATAAACAAATACGGCATGAGTTAAAATCTTGTAAAATGTCACGATTCAGAAACACCATCTATTAAAGTAACAAGTACAGATGCAGCAATTATTGAAAAGATTCTCAACAAGAAAGGTTGCTCTTCTCCACAATCGAGAAAATCTTATTCATCTACATAATTATCCTCTGCAGTCAAAATTGGATAAACAAGTAGAAACTCGTAATGATGTGTAAATTTGAAAATGTGTAAATTTTTCAACCGATTAGGAAATTAAGGTAACGAAAAATAATACAAAATTGTATTTTCAGTCCACCGGAGTGAATCCGGGGCAGTTATTTCAGTAAACATATCCACAAGGAATTTAGACAGTAAAATTCTAAATTGTGCTATTAACAACATGGATGTACCTAAACCAGACGCCAGGCTGTTATTTTTGTCTGATGTTCCTGAGAACGGTATGTAAATAATTACTGTTTTTATCCCTCATTGTAAATTGCATTTATCTCGCCATTTGGATTAGTAATTAACCGGGTTTATCTAAAAATTAATTTTCAGGTATTCGTATAAAAGGCCTGCCTAGTAATAACGTACTTTACCAGTATACATATAATGACAGTCAATGGACTATTGAATATCAATACTCTGTGAACGAGACTCTTAACCTGACTTGTGTATCGAGACCTAGATATGAACCGTTATCGTCAGTGCGACGGTTCTTTAAGTGGGAATTCGAAGGTAAGCCTGTTATATTACGTTACTTCTATGAGGTAGGTACTACTGGTACAGGGTGTAACAAACTAACAAGACACAGCCGTCATCTGTACCCTTCCGGTATTATGTACATCAAACTACTCGTTAACAACATTGAGCAAAACTTGTCTGTACCACACCCTTAAGTATGACACACCTTGATACACGCTACTACATACTTAAATAAATGATTCAGAAGTCGATTCTGGACAAACTACTGTCAGGTCTTGTGTTTGTTACATCTAGTATAGGTACTAACGATAGACGGTAGAATACAAACAATCATAATCTACATATTTGCAAGAGCCAACTGGTTGCTGTCAGTACAAGTGTAAAGTGTCACACTAAGCAATTCTATCATTATGCTTACGACAATTTGAATGTTTTGAGAGCAAAGGACTGCAACATCTGATCATATTTTTTTAATGATATCTTTAGTTCATCATCATCATCATTTCAGCCGAAAGACGTCCACTGCTGGACATAGGCCTCCCCCAAGTGTCGCCACATTGACCGGTCCCGTGCGTCTCGCATCCAGCGGATCCCCGCAACCAATCACCGCGTTATCTCTAGTTAGGTACATCTTTTCACAATTGTTCAGACGACAAAAAAGATTAGCCTGCACGTCGGTAGTAGGTGTAATTTAAAAAGTCAACTCAACTCAACTCCAAAAGCTAATTAAGAAACATTTTTAGGTAAATCCTTTTATACTCCAGCAGAATGGTCGCCACCATATCCGTCAATAAAGTGGTCTCAACAAACATTTACGAAGATTCTGGATGCAACCCACAACACAACAAAATTACTATGTAATTATCCATTAGGGAACAACGATTTTCAAATCTCAGTTGAGCTCATTTTCCGATTGACCATTTCAGAAGAAAATCAAATTGTTTCAGGTGAGTGAAATTGTATTATTTATTTGTTGAGACAATTTTGGCCAATGTTTTTAAATAGACTTAAGTAAAGTTTTTGGATATAATTTTATATTATAATGGGGTTTTAATTTTGGCGATCATTTACTATTTTTGGCAGTATAAAAATGTTTTCGTTTTTTAAGTTATATTTAACTATATCTGGTGTTAAGTTATGAATTAAACATAAAGCCACGCATCACCCTCTTCCATCAAATATAATATTTACTAGATTAGTCTAGCAAGATAGTTATAAATCGCTTTCATATGACTATCTTCCGGGATATAGCTATATCATATTGAATATAGAAACAAAATAACATCATTAAAGATGACTAAAATAAGTATACATGCTAAATAAAACAAAAAAAAATATTTTATACACCGAAAAATCTGGAGGATCCTTCTACAGCCTCAAAATCGCATGGAACCCAAACTTCGTTTTTCATCATCTCCCAGCTAACAGTTCCTACCCTCAAAAGCTTGACATGTTCTATATCTTCCATCACTTGGTCCTTTGTCTTCCTCAAAGCGTAGTGGAGTTGTATGGGATCATTGGAGAAAATATGGGAGGCCTTGCGTGTTCTTAGATAATTTAAAAAACTATAAAACATAAATATAAAACTCCGCTTCCTAAATCCTGAGAACGAAGGTCTACTGGTGGGGAGAGCGTTTACATTGCCCAAGCTTTTGGTATGCAGAGCTTGTGCCGTTTTCCAAACATACTTGAAACAGATAGGTTTGAAACTTACTGTTGGAGCGTCACCTCTTTTCAAGAAAACATTGTTCATGTCTTTCCTCTGGAACCATTTTCCTGTATTCAGTGTAATTTGAGAGCAAATTTCAATTTCGTCCAGATATGTTCCAAACATGCTGTGGAATATCACTTGTGCTGTTTTTGTGGTATCTCCTCTGCTTTTTATTTCAAAAGTCAAACCCTTGTTTAACACTATCTCCGTATACGCCTTCATCATTTCGCTGCCTGAGAAACTCCACGAACCCGAATTGCCTTTGTGGAGCCACATAATCCAGTATAGTGTCAGAGGAAAATAGAATTTTCGTGATGAGCGAAAAGCGGTCAGAATTAGCAGGTCTCCCAATTCCTTCAAAATCCCAGCCACATTTCCCGGATTCCTCGCCTCTTTTAAGCAACTTATAATTTCCGCCGCCATAGGGAGCATCTGGAGGCTGTTGGACATTGCGGATTGAATCTTATTGTAATCATTGTCTTCCATCACAAGCATTATGGCCTGAGCCATCGGACCAAGACTTCTGATAACACCAGTTCTTCTTTCTGGTGCAAAAGTTATTCCTTGTAACAGAGGTATGTGATGAAAATTTAATCCATACTGAAAAATGTTCTGAGTCATCTCCCTGCTTTTGTGTTGCCTCCCTATCACTTCTCCACTTGAGTCCCTCTTCATGCTTCTTTTAGCAACATCCTCTCGCACTTTGAATCTAGTTACTCCAGTCCTTACTTCATCAAAACTAGACTTAAATAAAGTAATAAGCTCTACTATTGGTGTAGCAATTAAAAAATTCAATTCCATTTTCTGTTTCTTAACTTCCTCTACCACATTGTTGACCGTTATCTCAATGCCCAATACCTTTGCACTGTAAGCTTTATATCGATTAAAGCCTGTTGGGTCATTTTGTTCTTTTCGGAGACAAGTAAAAACTGTCATCAGAAGGCCCGCTAACTCATCTGACACATCAATATTAACCAGGAATCTCCCTAACTCAGACTTTATTTTGTTTGACTTTTCAGACCCGAGTAACCCTATAATAATATCTAATATCTTGAATAATTTATCTATCTCTATGTCCTTCTCTGTTAATTTATTCTCCGGGTCAAGTTCCATTGTAGCCAAGTTGAAGCCACTTTTAAAACTTTTTCCAAAAAATGGTTTTATGTGTCAGTAAAGAATTTTAATTTTATTATACTATCTGTTTCTGGAAATGTCAACACTAATATCACTATATCACGGCTATAACTGTGTATCACACTGCGCCATACACATATATTATGGGTTTTTGTTGTGATTTGACACACGAACAATAAATATTTATGGTTTCCTGTCATTACATCGACAATTCACCAAGGAAATTATATACTAACTGGAATTATGACGTGCAACGGAAAGCCGTTCCGAGCGAGAAAACTTCAAGAGTGGATGTCATCACTTTCTAATAGGGTATCCAATATTTGTACTTACATTTGGGACAGTCATTCTATTCTATCTTACTAGCACCCCGCTCCCCGCTTTGAATGGGTAGCAGTTTATTCAAAATTACGGGGTATAAAAAGACAGGGCGAATCCGAAACCTACGCATACTGTAGAACTCTTTAATGGGAGAGGTCTATAGAGTAAAGAATACGTAACACTTATTTTCGTTCACGGTGGTCTACATATTAGGTTACATCCTTCATTTGAAAAGAGATTTTATTGCTTACAAGACCGCAATATTCACATAGATGAAGCATGAGCATGTAGCATATTCAAACAACTTAATACGCAGTATTTGATAAATTTATTAATCACACTATACGTAATTAAATGTATGGTTTTATGTAATTGTTGGTTTTTAGTATGAGTCAGTAATCTTAAATTTAAGTGCGAAGATGCTGATGATGGAAGACGGTTGAAAACTAGGCAATAGGTTGAATACTTCTTCTTTAAATGGACAACTTCAAGCCACCGTTGCTGAAGATTCTCATTGTTAGGGAGTCTGCATGGATACAAAACAGTATTATTAATACACAAACAATAAACAGTATAGTACAGAGCACTTGCACAGCAACTTAAAATACAAAAACAAAATACAACCTTGTGGAATCGGAAATGCCGTACTATATATATATATAAGTATGTGCCCGACTCAGTTCTCAAAAATGGCAGTATCACGTTGTACTGGGATCGATCCATCATCACTGACAGGACTATTGTGGCCAATAAGCTTGATACATATACTCCCTGGTGGTTCGATCAGAGCGGCGCGCAATGATTGTTGACATAACGGTCCCACATGATGAGAACCTCGTGAAAGTCGAGAAAGATAAGCAAATCAAGTATCTTGACTTGGCTCGCAAGGTTATCGACATGTGGGATGTGGACTCAGCGATCATTGTGCCGATAGTTGTATCAGCCCATGGCTTAATTGCTAAGAGACTCGACCAATACCTGAGGAGGCTCTCGTTAGGCAGCTGGATCAAGGGCTTGATTCAAAAAGCGGTACTCCTGGACACGGCTCGTATTGTTAGGAGGAGCCCTGACCGCTGGTAGCTTGGACCCTGTTGCCGATACCGGTGGGCTACATTTTTTTATATTTTTAAATGTTTTTTTATTTTTTTTGTAAGGAATATTTAAAAATATAATTGATTTGTACAGAAATAAATAAAGGAATAATAAACAGGATATAAAAAGTAATAAATAGTTTATAAAAAATAAAGATAGAATTCAAATGTTTATTTTCAAGATGTTATTTTTGTTAATATAAAATTGAGTAATTGATTAAGTTTTGCTACTGCATTATAAATAATAATGTTTTGTATTTTGTACGCATTTGCACAAGATTATAAATACCGATATATTTTCATGATCAACGTTTACATATCTAGAACATGGTCACCCTAGTCGTAATTTGTAAACAAAGTTAAAAGAACTTATCTGAAAACTAGAATGATTACGAACAAAATTTTGATATCGACAAACAGTTTGAAAACAGAAACAAATCCTTTTTTTTATGGCATCTCGCATAAAAAGAAACACTTGCGGAACTAATTGTTGTGAAACAAATATTACCTATATGAAACGTTGGTAGTAAACTCAAAATGTATTGCCAGACTTTTGGTGAAACATTAGTTACCTAACCGATATTTGTAGGTGACTCAGTCTCAGCACCAAAAAGTCACCTAAAAATATCGGTTGGTTGGTCGGTTGGCTGCTTGACAAGATGGCTGACCATCTTGTACCTACATAATAAACACGGGACGAGTGACTCAAGTTCACACTGGAAGCTTCTCCATTGTGGCCGGCAAAGTGCTGGCACCGACTAAGGATAGTTTAGGTTAGGTTTGTTAACAGCTGCAGCAGGCTGTGATCCAACATTTTCAGGAAACCAAACGGCGCCGGCTTGTTACTGCAACAGTTTATTTTATGTATCTCTGTTATGCCTCATGGGACCTAGTGCATGGAGCCGATTGTTCATCGGAAATAAATTTCCTTGTCTTTTGTAGTTTTGCTTGCAAATAAATAATCCATGTTTTGTTTTCAGGTGAATCGTCTACAAATAATGACATTCTAATATACAGTTTGTCATCGGTTGTTGTCGTTGCTGTCTGTACAATAATAGTCATTATTATAATATTATATAAAAGATCGAGCATACCAGAATTGGCTTTACCAACGCCGAGACCTGATGTAGGTTTTTACCTTTTTTGCACTTACTTCTCGAAATTATGCGTCTGTATTTTTATACATTAGAAACAGTTGATTGAATGTTTGTTTTTTACTTGCAGCCAGCAAGCGCTTACTATGAAAACACGCTGGCAATATTCGCTCCCATCAATGAGCGTGAAGCCGAAGCAATGGAGAATCATTATGAGGAAATTCAATAGTCAAGTAATAGTCGCCGCTCACCTTAAGGACTCAACGTCAGCGAGCACAAAGTAAAGCACTGTCATGTGAACTATATCGTGTCACGTACAGCCACACGTAGACAGCTACTGTCACATCGTCATCATATCTGTGCCTTTGCTACTTGGTGTCAGTTCTGCGTGCTTATGTCTTGCCTGACAGCCGTCACCCTCTACTTTTTCTTTAATATTAACATCCCTTCAACACCAACTATTGCACATAGTGTTGGTAAAGTAACTGTTCGTGACTTAAAATTAAGTTCCCATTCCCATGTTTTACATTGAGTCGAGTTGGTGTTGAGTCGTCAAGATGTGTGACGACCATTACAAGACTAATGAATAATATAATGATTCTCCTACCGCTTCTACTTCTGCTATTGATGCGGAGGATAGGGGCAGGCACGGGTGGCGAGAAGATTACCAGCTAGTCTGGGTCGGGTCTAAAATTAAGTAGTTAATTTTACTCTCTTTCATAAGCAACCGTACTTGATCGAAAAATTATATACTAACTACGACAAAAAGAAGTAATGGTTACTAAGAATGTTTCCTGGTATGTCTTATATAACACGCACATATAAAACGCACACTATGTAAGCGAGCGTATTATAAGTTGGAAGACTATATTGTAGATAAAAATGCTTGGCTTAATGCTGGTCCTGCTCCACAGCCACTTGGGGTCACGAATTAAGATTTTAATGTTTGGAAGAGATGCACCCCCTCTAGTTCTTTAACCTTTTGACCGCCACAGTCGTGTATAGACGACAAACCAAAATATGCCTAGCACGCCACAGTCGCGATTGACAGAATTTTTAACGTAAATAAATGTCATAAAACAGCATTGTTTTGCTTAATTCCCTTGTTAATTATGTACCTTGACTCTTCTTAATTTATTTGAAGTGAATTGCTTTCGTTAGATTTCATCTATAGTAACTTAAGATGACAAAAAAGAAAACCAGATAAAAAGTTCGAAAAACATGGTGCCCTCGACGCCACAGTCATCAACAGGACACGTAGTGATGTAGTAGCAGTCAATATAACAAGAATATCGACCTCGACAGCAACCTACGTTATATTTGATTTACCCTGAATTCTGCACTAATAAATAAACAAAACATTTGATATTGAACTTTTATGTTTGAGAAATCAAGAAAATTTTATAATACTGAACTATACGCTCTTTAAAAGTCAAGTATTAGTTGATTATCGATTAATTGTATTGACTGCAATGCCCATCTCTATCACACTGTTGTATTGTCTGTGCCGGGAACGCCACAGTCGTCTATGTTGGACAGTCCCATGACGTCAAACGCGGAATTTTTTTTAATAGAGTACCTACCTAGTTCGTTTACTGTTGTTAAATATTATTAATAATGGATGACTTTAATATGAGTAGTAAAGATTTATTGTATATACTGCTGAGTCGACACTGACACGTTTATAATGGAAGACAGTGCGGAAGTTTTAGAAGACGAAGATTTTGAGGTAAGTTTATTAATTTTATGCTTATTACGTTAAGAAAAAAAACGAAAAAAAAAATACCTACCTAAAAATATATCAGACTATAGACTGTTAAATTAAAGTTCGCCGCCTGTGCCGCAGCTCAGTATGGCGTCCGCCATCGACTACGACGCGGGTGAGGAGTGCGCGCCGGTGATGTTGATTGTCTTTTAAATATTGAACAGTATTTAATGTGTGGAGGTATTAAAAATGGTGTGATTGTTCTAACAATTTCTACTACCTAGGTATTTGAATAAAAGACTGATTTTTATAAAATGTTTTATTTTATCTTTTGTGAACTTCATGTATGTGACACATAAGAGACTTTGTCCATGTAGGTACCATTTTTCCTCATTATTTCCTATTCATTTCAGTTTTTTTAAATAATCTACATTCGAAAGTAAACAACACTAACATACCATCGATATTTACAAAAGTTTTTCCACAATATGAAACAGAATATCAGTGAAACGTAACTTACGAAACTATTAAAGCAAAATACCTATTATTATTTCGATATTATTAATTAATATCGGTTGCGCACAAAGCAACCAGTGCAGAGGCGAGCAAATTAAAAAAGCCGTGCCAGCTACGCCACTGTCATCATAAGGTGACGAGAAAGTACGTCATAATTGAACATAGTGCTGTGATGGTATTGACTTGGTTTTATCGATTGTTGTTTTGAATTGTGGATTTAACGCCGAAACTGTGACACATCTACCGAAAAAGCAGCTACTTCAGTTTATACAGCTGTAGTCACATCAGTATCTATTACTTCGTCTATGAAAGGAAATAATAAAACGAAAACAATTGCAAACATTCAACGTAAAATGTCATAATATTACAGTGTCACTCATTATTATTTCTTTCATAAAGGACAAAGCGGGATGAAATAAAACTCCTGTATTATATATTTCCGGTATAGTGAGCTTTTAATAAAAACATACTCTAGGTTAAAAATAAATAGTTAGTGCTTTATCGATATAATTTCGAACTCACTACTATTTTGTAGGTATTAAAGGATGAATTCATAGCTTGGCGCCGAGGGCACGCTTTTTCTTTTTTGACGTGGCGGTCAAAAGGTGAATTTCTTTTTTTTTTCGTTTGGAGACTAAAGTTACCTTGAATACTTTTTACTAGATTCTTTTATATAAATTAGAAGCATTATTTCAGTTTTTGTAAATGTGAGTACCATGTAGACTTTCTATTATGGTTAGTAGGGCTCGTAATCTTTAAGGTTTTAATTGTTTTTTTTTTTTTCTATCTCTACATTGTGTTCACATATAGAAGCAACAATTTGTTACTCCTTGTGGAGTAACAAATTGTTGCTTGTATATGGTTGTCCATAGCGACAAACTAATTGATTACCATGTTAAATTATTGTGGAAGCTGCAGAAGATTGTAAAATATCCTTGCTTTGTATAGATTCCAAAGAGCACGTGTGGAGTATCCTTAGTGCTCTGCAGCTGCAGATTGCTGAGGTGAGCAGGAGTGTTGATGTAATCGAGATGCGTCACAGGAAAAAGTTCTTGTTGCTTGGAGGTGTGCCTGAGAAGCCTGGTGAGCAACTCCCGGAAAGTGTGGCATCTATTCTGCAGGATAAGCTTGGCATTGCTGATCTGTCACCCTCTTCGCTAACGGCATGCCACAGGCTGGGCACGGCTTCAGAAGGTCACTCTAGACCTATCCTACTTCGGTTTACGGAGTCTTCTATAAGGGGCCAGATCTGGAAAACCAAGACCAAACTGAAGGGATTGTATTGTATTGTATTGTATAACGGGCTGGTGTCCGCAACTCCACGTCAAAGCGCGTATTTTGCGTGCGGGTGGGAAAATTATTCGATCCACCCTAACTCCCCGAGAAAGGCCAGCAGCGCCTTGGTGTTGCTGACAATCTCGCGGAGAGTACCTGGGGTACCGAAGTACTTTGCCCTGTATGTTGCAACCACTGGGCAGTGTAGAAGCACGTGGGCTGCTGTTTCGTCTTCCTCCATGCAGGCTCGGCACAGGGGGCTGTCTGTGACTCCTATGACAAAGAGGTGTTTATTAAAAGAGCCGTGTCCAGTGATGGCGGCTGTAAGTGTGCGCAGCTGTATTTTGGTCAGCCGAAGCGCTCGTTTGGTGAGGCGGCCATCGATAGTAGGGAGTGCTTCCTTGGCCTGCCTGCACTCGCCATGGTCCAGCCACAGCTTGTGGTGTTGTTCACTGGTTCGTTTCCTTACCAGTGTGCGTATGTACCCGAAGGGGAGTGGCACAATGGGTTCGGGACCCACTGCTGCCATGCTCGATCCCCTTCTAGCGAGTTCGTCCGCTGCATCATTGCCTCGGGAATCGCTGTGTCCTTTGATCCATTGGATGGTTATATTATTGTGATTACCAACCTGGTTCAGGCGTTGGTGACACTCGTGTATTAACCCAGAGTTGACTATATGGTTGTTTAGTGCTAACAGAACAGCCATGCTGTCTGAGAGTATACGAATAGAGTGGTCCACAACCCCCCTGGCTAAGATGGCTGATGCCGCCAGGGAAATGTCCATGCATTCTGCCTGAAAAACCGTGTTGTGGACCCCCAGTGGTGTGGCAATATGGATGTTGAGATCTTCCGAGAAGACTCCAGCTCCAGTGCCAGTACCTGTTTTAGATCCATCTGTGAAGATCCGTAGTTCCGCAGGGCGCAATCCCTCGCAGCGGTGGTCCTCATGGAGTTGGATTTTGTATTTTTTGTCGAATACGAACTGTTTGGGTATCCGATCGTTTATGGCTTTCGCTAGGGGGAACTCGTTATAGAATCCCTCCAGTATTGCGGTGTGCTGTGTGTACTTTTTACCCCAGAGTTGAAGTGTTTTAAGGCGTACTGCCGCCATCGTTGCTTCCTGTTGTATGAACAGATGGAGCGGTGGGAGCCCCAACATGGCTTCCAGAGCCGCGGTCGGAGTAGTCCGCATACAGCCTGTAGTCGCCATGCAGGCGAGTCTCTGCATACGTTGCAGTTTGCTGGAGGCTGTAGCTAGTTTGGTGCGGGGCCACCAGACCACTGACCCGTAAGTGATCATGGGTCGGATCACCGCGCAGTATAACCAAAGTATAATTTTAGGGGATAGGCCCCACTTCTTACCTATCATCCTCCTGCATTGCCAGAAGGTTATGCAGGCTCTGTCTAGTTTGTTGTCTAAGTGTCTGCTCCAGTTTAACTTACTGTCAAGGATGACTCCCAGGTATTTGACTTCTTCAGCTAACTGGAGTTCTGTATCGAATAGTTTGGGTAGGCGATAAGGGCCTAGTACTCTTTTTTGGGTAAACATGATTAGTTCAGTCTTCGTGGGGTTCACCGAAAGGTCGTATTCTATACACCACCGTTCAACGATGCGTAGCGCTTGTTGAGTGAGATTACAGATTGTCCCCGTCACTTTCCCCGAGATGAGGATGGCGAGGTCGTCCGCGTACCCAATTGTGTAGAAATGGTTTGCGTTGAGCTTCATGATGAGATCATTAATCACCAGATTCCAGAGGAGGGGGGATAGTACGCCTCCTTGGGGGCAGCTTCTAGCTATCATGGCCATCTGCTGTTCTTCCGCAAGGCGAACCACTCGTTTGCTTAACATGTTAGTAATCCAGTCTATCAATACCTGTTCTTACTCCGTGCCGGGAGAGGGCGGTGCTGATGCTGGAGAAGTTTGTCTTATCGAAGGCTCCTTCGATGTCTATGAAGGTGCCCAGGCAGGTACCCTTCTGATGTATCGCTTCTTCTATCCGGCCGACCACTAGATGAAGAGCTGATTCAGTAGACTTACCCGAGCTGTATGCATGCTGGTTTACATGTAGTGGGATCGTTTTCAAGGCCCCATCCCTCAGCTCTCTCTCGCAAATTCTCTCCATGGTTTTAAGGAGAAAGGAGGTCAGGCTGATCGGCCGGTGGGATTTGGCGTTTGTATAGTCGCTCTTACCCGGCTTAGGTATGAATATAACTTTCACTTCCCTCCATCCTTTTGGAACGTATCGGAAGGCCAGGCACGCTCTCATTATGGGCACTAGTCTGCTGGCGACAGAGGACCCACCCCACTGCAGTAAGGCGGGAAATATTCCGTCCGGACCGGCCGCCTTAAAAGGATGGAAGCACCGGATCGCCCACTGGAGTTTCTCCAGCGTTATCACTTTGTGTGCGTAGCGCCAGTCGTTTTCTGATGGTGTTAGAATTACCTCTGTCCAGTCAATGGTCTGTGCGAATGCGCAACCTGGGAAGTGAGTTTCGATAAGGACGCGCATCGCCTCTTCTGGTGATGTGGTAAGTGTGTTGTCGGGTTTGCGGAGAACATCGGGCCCATTTAAGTTCTGTTGTGCCAGAATTTTCCTTACCCTGTTTGCTTGTTGGCAGGATTCTATGCTGCCACAGTATTTTCGCCATCCGGTAGAGCTCCTGAATCTGATGCATTTTTTGTAGCTGGATTTGGCCGCGTAGTACGCGTCCTAATCCTCGTCAGCACAGGTGTTCATGGCTCTGTTTAGAGCTGCCCTTACCTTCCTGCGCTTTCGTTCCAAATCCGCTCCCCACCAAGGTTGCTTCCCTGGTGTTGTGTGCGGAGTGGTTTCCGGGCAGGATGATCGGTAGCTGTCTAGCATTGATTTCGTGAGATGACTTACTCGTCCGTCGATCTGCGACGTGTCCTCGAAGGTCATCCAGTAGTTTGTTGGCGCAAGCTTGGTCTCGAGGATGCGCGTATATGCCGCACGGTCTGTGTTGCGTGGGTTCCGCCGTGGCAGCGTTGGTGTAATACAGACCTGGATGTCGAAGCGGATCCATCTGTGGTCGGAGCAGGAGGCCTCTTTATAGACCTGCCAGCCGGTAGTGATGGCCGCTGCACCCTCCGATGCAAGAGTGAGGTCTATGATTGTTTGGCTTTGTCTGTTTACGAAGGTTGGTTCGGAACCTGTATTCAGTAGGGTTAAGTTTGTAGTGAACAAGAAATCAACTAAAGTCTTACCCCTTGCGTTTTGCGTGTCCATGCCCCACAGAGGATGATGGGCGTTTGCGTCAGCGCCTATGATGACTTCCACCCCTGTGTTCTCGCAATGTCTTACGAGGCGGGCTAGTTCATGCGGGGGCGGCTCCTCTGCATCAGGCATATATGCCGACGCGAAGACTACTGCCACCTCCGTGTCCCCACGCTGTATGAGCAGCCTAGCTGCAGAGAGATCCCTGCAACAGAAATCTGTTAGTGGCTGTGTTTTAATATTTCGTGTCGTACAGATACACGATCTTGGTTGATCGTGATCTGTGCAAACTAAGAGCTTACCACCAAGATTGGAGAGTCCTTGTATGTGGCCAGCCCTGATCCACGGCTCCTGGATCAAGGCAATGGCCCTTTGTTGAACCACCAGCCACTTCCGCAGCTGAGCCGTCGCGGTCTGACTGTGGTGGAGGTTAGCCTGCAGCACTTTACAGGTCGACGAAGGGGACGCCATCGCTGGTCGATCCTTCCTCGTCGCCTGCTAGCCGCAGCCCGGCAAACAGGTCGCCCGCGTCGAAAAACTCCCCCTCCACGTCCGATGCCGACGACAACAACGACAGGATGTCGCCGTCAAGCTCATCGCCCGAGGAGAGGACGGTACCCACGCTGACGGCAGTAGGTGCGGCCGGCGCTGCTGCTGCAGGAGCATCCGCGGGTGTAGCCGCGGTGTTTGTAGGGGGAGCTGCCACCTCCTCCTGTGTCACGATAATGGTTTCCGATGTCGGATCCCAACCCTGAGGGACGTCGGCATATTTGCCGTTCGGACCCTGAAACCGCATGTACACCGTCCCTACACCAAAAGAGAGACGGCGTCCAGCCTTCATCAGGGTCGGAATTTGGTCCTCAGGGACCTCGACCACCACAAACCATGCATCGGCCTGTTTATTGATGTGCAGCAACACCCATCCCTTGATGTCCACCCAAGGATTTTGGAAGCACAGAGCGCGCCCAATATTGGTCGGCTCTGCGAAAATACCCTGCTCATCCGGGATGAGTATGCCGCATCTTACTCGTTTAAGTATCTCCGCCTGCCTCCTGACCACCAGCGAGGTGCTGGTGGGGGGAGGCAACTCGGAGATAAGCTTCCTTAGCCAAGCTAAGGTGTGGTCGTCACCGCACCACAGTTTGAGGACCCCACTAGTGAACACCGGCCTTGCTTTGAAGGTCGGTGCGGGTGAGTCCTGTTTGGGGGAGCAGGCCTCGGCGACTATCTTCCTCTGGATAGCCGCGAGAACCAGCTCCGACACTTCCCTGCTGATCAGCCCCGTGCGGCCGCAGGTGACTGCGACATCTAGGTCGGAGCTGACAGCTTGGGCGTAGGGACTCTCTGAACTGAAGGGATCCTCTTATGTGGTGTCTGAGTTCCTCACTCGTCAGCGGCAGGCTGCTTTTACAACAGCTCGCAAGTTGTTCGGTGTGACTGCTGTGTGGACTATGGACGGAAACATAAACGTCAAGCTCCCTAATGGCAAACGTCGTCGGGTCTTCACTGTTGAGGAAGTCATCGCGCTGGGAGCTGAGCATGGCAAGTCGCTGGATCAAGTGGTTCCTCCGGATTTCAACCCTGGCTCGAATAATACAAGCCCGGCGCCGGCGCAGGCTCACACTCGGTCAAGGCGCTTAGCAAGGAAAAAGTAACTGGGTTTGTTTAGTTTTACTCTCATAATTCTGTTCGCCAATATTGGTAGGAACACGTCACGGTAACTTTATTCGTGTACCGGCTTTTTATTTACTTAGTTTTATATTTTCTTTGCTATAGACAGTCATTATTCTGTACCTGTAATGTCACTTACTTGTCAGTGTCACTGTCTACGGCGTCTTGATTCGGTTTACGTTCGGAAACACGCATTAGTTTTAGATTTATGTTGTCAACAGTCTGCCGGCAGGTTATGCAATTGATTCTGAATTTCATTTTACATTTATAGTCATATTATTTATTATTTGTTTTTTTTTTTGCCTATATTATATTTATTTTATTAACATAATAATTATGTCTGACGACGACTCTTTTTACTCATGTTCTTCCAAATCTTTTTCAACTCTTGACGTTTCTCTGTCCATGAATAGCTTTCTGAGTAGTGAGTGCCAGCGTTTTAACAATTGTTTTCATGTATGTCATGTCAATGCTCAGAGCATTCCTCAGCACCATTCTGAGTTATTGGATTTATTTTCTGACGTCGCTTTGCATGCTGTTTTAGTATCCGAAAGTTGGCTAAAACCCGAACTTTCCTCTAACCTGTACGGTCTACCTGGCTTTATTTTAATTCGGAATGATCGAACAGGGAAAAGAGCTGGGGGTGTTGCCATTTACCTGCGCAGTGATATCCCCTACAAAATCTTATCTTCTTCATCCCCAATTTATAATGGCAACCCTGAATACTTATTTCTTGAAATTGTTGTTAAAGGGGTTAAGGCCGTTCTTGGAGTTGTTTACTGCCCACCTGCTATAGATTACTTCTCCACCCTAGAATCTCTCTTCGAATCTGTTTCCTCAGAGCACAAACATCTCATAGTCATGGGTGATTTTAACACTGACCTCTTGAAGGATAACACTAGATCACGTAGGCTGAGTGCGATCCTGGAGTCGTCGAGTCTGTCACTTCTTAAACTTAGTCCGACTCATCATAACTTTGACTCAAGTGATTCCTGGCTCGATCTCATGCTTGCGTCTTCTGTGGATCTTGTTGCCAACCATGGTCAGATCGCTGCGCCTGGTTTATCCAGACACGACCTGATTTATCTGTCTTACAAAATTAAACCCCCAAAGCAGCGGCCTGCTATTGTTTTTATCCGGAATTTCGTAAGATTAGATAAAGTGAAACTCAATACCGATGCACAAGCTCTTGATTGGGTCGATATTGCCCAGTCATTATCAGTGGACCAGAAAGTGGAAATATTTAACAAATATGTTCTCCAGCTCATTGACACGCATGCGCCACTGAGGGCTGTTCGCGTCAAGCGCCCCCCAGCTCCATGGATTACCCCTGGAGTTCGGATGGCAATGAGACGTCGTGACCGGGCTTTTAGAAGATATAGGCGGGACCGCAGTGACGAGAACTGGAACCTGTACAAGTTGGCTAGAAACCGCTGCAACCAGATGGTAAGATCATCAAAACGCCGATACATTTGTGAAAATGTCCTCAATTCTTCACCGGCTGATATTTGGAAGTTTCTCAAATCACTTGGCATAACAAAGTCCCCCTCTAGTACTGTATCTCTTAATCTGCCTTTAAACGTTCTTAATAAACATTTTTCAACGTCTGCTACGCTTGCAGTCGACGTTAAGAATAGAACTATCCTTGATATTACTTCCAAGCCAATGGCCGTTACTTTCATTGTCATGTGGACGTGCTCGTTTTGCTCGTGAACATTTTAATTCATCAACCCAGTAAAAAGTGCAGTAACCTACTCAAAAGTTACACTAATTCGTGTTAAATAAAACTCGCAACAAGCTGTGAAAAAACTAGATCTGTGAACAAACTATCAACAGAGTTACAAACAAAAACATTACTAGAAGTTTTAAAAGTGAACGTTAAAATTGTCTCTGTGTCGAAGTGCTCTGACCTTTAAACGACACTTGTCAATGACAATTGTCTGCGTCCCACAAAATACTTGGAGGAGAACACCAAATTTGCACATTTCATCATAGCTCTGGTAGTCTCGAGGCGTAAGCCGCTACACACCTTACGCTGACGTGAGAAGTTCCGAGTTCGAGCCCCGCAATCTGCGTCTCTTTTTGAAAGTTTGAATTATATATTTAATTTAAATCTTCCTTACCACAACCGTATACAAACATCTACGGTGACGTATTGACGAATTCTGCTCACTAACTGCTAAGTTATTAAAAATTCCCTGACGCCGGAATAAATGAGACAACCTGTGACCACATAGGTTGGATTGTATTGGCAGAGCTCAAGTAATACTGGACGGAAAGCTATCCCAAACCAACCCTTCGATCACGACCACCTTAGCCTGAGCTCTAAGTGTGGCATCGACCGAAATTCGACCACCACATTACGCAGTGCGCACGCGCTTATCGATTGTGAAAAAGTCTACGAGTTTTTGCTTTTGTTTACATCACAACTATTTTTGTAAACATGTCCACTATAAGACGCACTCCCCCGAGCACGCCGAAAACGCAAACAAACAACCTTTGCCAGTCCCAGACCAAGTCGGAATCGGATATAGCCAATGCAGTGGTGAGTGATTATGTAAACACTAGTCGAAATAAAAGAGCCAGGAAGGCAGACTCGCCACAAGGCGCCACTACATTAAGCTCGCACGACCTTCAAACTCAACTCGCAAATTGGAAGGAGGAACAAGACTCGTCAATTGCGAAGGTACTTTCGACTCAAACCGCTTTGATGGCTAAACTAGCGACTGACATTGGGGAAATTAAATCCCAGAACACCCAGATTCAAGCAGCTAACACGGAAATACAAAAATCAAACGAAGAGATGGTTAGATCCATGTCTTTCATAAACCAACGGTTTGAGGAGTTGAAGAAAGAAGTTGAAGACCTAAGAAGGGAACGCCGAGAACAGAGAGAGTATATAGAAAGTTTAGAGAAAAAATTACAAGATCTGAATCACAAATCAAGGTCGTCGGGCATCGAAATCCGAAATATACCGCAAAGTAATACTGAAACCAATGCCACACTTGCAAAAACAATATGCAGCATTGGTGATGCTGTCGGTGTCTCCATTAAGGGATCTGAAATGAGGGATATTTATCGCCTGCCGGGGAAGTCATCGAACCCATCGACCATATCACGACCGATTATAGCAGAATTTTCTTCTGTTATGACAAAGGACACATTCATATCTGCGGTTCGAACTTTCAACAAAAACAGGGAAAAGCAAGATAAACTGAATACTAGTCTCATTGGCATTTCCGGAACTTGTCATCCAGTTTACGTCACGGAACAGCTTCCGGGTAACATAAAAAAACTGTATTATCAATCAAGAGAGTTCGCGAAAAACCACAATTTTAAGTTCTGTTGGGTCTCTAACGGTAACATATTTTTACGCAAACAAGAAGGTGACAAACAATTGTTAATCAGTTCTGAAAAATGTCTACAAGATATAGGTTTCAATGGCAAGTGACTAGTAATCCATGTTGTCAAAAACTTTATTATATTAGCATCCGTCTGTATAGTATTATTAATTTTAGAAATTGTACTTGCTCCTAAATTTAAAAACATACACAAATTATGTAACATTGACTTAACCACACAAATAAAATCTCAAAATGGCATACATATCCTATACAAGAATACACTCACAACTCACACACACACACACACATCCTATAACATTCAACCTTACACAAAACAAATAACAAACGACATACTGCTTATTAGGCAAGTCCTAACTATACTAGACTTTGCTTTGAGTCACCTCTTGCTCTCTCTACACTCTCCCAATGGATAGCATAATCAATATAAGCAGCGAGCTTGACTCGCTAACAGTAGGTGACTCATTTAGCTGTACCCCAGAAGATTGTATTGACTATGTTAATAACACTAACAGCAACATAAAAATACTACACTTAAATATTCGTAGCTTAAATAAAAACTTTGACCAAGCCCAGTTATTACTACACTCACTGAAACTTGATTTAGACGTGGTAGTTCTTACAGAATGTTGGCTTAGTAAAGTTAGTAATATGCCTGTTTTAGCTGGATATGATTCCTATTGTACCACTATAAACAATAATCAAAATGATGGGATTGTTATCTTTAAAAAACAAACTCTCCGGACCTCAGAATGGGAACCAGAATTTGTGAGTGGGAATTGCTTGGTATGCAAATTGGCTAACCAAAATATCGCTATCGTGGTAGTGTACCGATCCCCGTCATACAGTTCCAAAGAGAGTACCTAAAAATTTCTGGATAGTTTAAATAATGTCTACTCTAGCCTATCTTCCTTTAAAAATATAGTTCTCGTAGGCGATATTAATATAGATCTTAAACTCAATAGTACAGATAACCGCTGTCTCGAATATCTCATGCTAAATGCCTCCCACGGTCTACTTCCAACCCACCGATTCAACACCCGACTGGATAGCTGTCTGGATCATGTACTTGTTAAAAGTACCCTGCCTGTTACTACCCTTGTACTAGATTCACACATCACAGATCACAAACCAGTGTTATTTAATATTGCTAACACAAACCCTGACACTATACCACTTCACATAGCTACCCGCATAGATTACGAAGCAGTCAAGTTAGATTTAGAAAACTCTGATTTTTCGCCCTTGTACAAAATTACTGACCCCAATTTATCCATGAATGCCTTCATAAAAATCATCTCCTCAGTCATTGACAAGCACACAAAACATATTAAAATCCCTAGAAAAAAAAGAATAATAAAACCATGGATAACCACAGGCATTTTAAAGTGTATACAAAACCGTGACCGACTGCATAATGGATTAAGGAAAGATCCCAATAATCTTATCCTGAAAATTACCTATTCTCGGTACCGGAATTTTTGTAATGACTTGCTCCGAAAACTAAAAATTGCCTATGAGAAAAGCGAACTTGAGAAATCTCGGAATAACCCTAAAGCACTTTGGAAAACGATAAAACAAATCACAAACACCACCAAAAAGAAAACTAGCCCGGTCGAACTGTTGGATATCTGTGACAACGCTATATCATCCGCAAACGAAGTGTGTAGATTTTTCAGCAATATAGGAACGAACTTGGCAGAAAAAATCTTATCCCAGTGTCATCAACCTACAAACCTACCTAGGAGTTTAAGTCACAATACATCACCCAACCCCGCCAACTCTCTTGTAATACTTGAGGTTGATGAATCGGAAGTGGAGTCACTTATTCTGCAACTGCGAAATGATTGCGCAATAGGTTGGGATGGCATATCTCCCCTAGTGTTAAAGAGTTGCCGCCAGATCTTGACTCCACCATTGACATATATTTTTAACTGCTGCCTTCAAAAAGGCATCTTTCCTGATGCGCTTAAAAAAGCTGTTATTCATCCAATTCATAAGGGAGGAAAAACTAAAAAACAGAAACTGTGTCAACAATTATAGACCCATATCAGTCCTATCAGCGCTCTCTAAGATATTGGAAAGGATCTTGAATAATGCTCTAAAAAAATTCCTCAACAAACATCGGCTCATAGCAGATAATCAGTATGGTTTTCGCTCAGGAATTTCAACTGAGGATGCAGTTCTGGATCTAACACAGTTGGTTGCGAGGAACCTTGACAGTGGCGTAAAAAGTCTAGGAATATTTTTGGACCTCTCTAAAGCTTTTGACACAGTATCTGTTCCTAAACTTATATCTAAATTGGAACTCCTAGGGGTACGAGGAAATTCCCTCGAAATTTTCAAAGATTATCTCAGCAACCGGACCCAACGTGTAAAAATAGGAGAACATGTAAGTGATGAAATAATAATAAACACTTACGGTGTGCCTCAGGGAAGCATTCTAGGCCCCACCCTCTTCCAAATATACGTCAATGAGTTGTGTAATCTGACCATCCCCAACTCTAAAATCATTGCGTATGCGGACGACACCGCAGTCATAGTTAGTGGACCAAGTTGGGATAGCGTTAAATGCCACGCTGAAGTGGCAATAGCAACTGTCATGACATGGCTTAACCTAAACTTACTTACCCTGAATTGCGATAAAACCTCGTACATTCCATTCTCTATTCGACGAAACAACTTACCTGAAAAGTCTTTCTCCATAACAGCTCACACCTGCTCCACACGATCCCCACACTGTTTATGTCCGAAACTCACAAGAACAGATAGTGTGAAATATCTGGGTGTCCAAATAGACGGAGGACTACGATGGGACAAACAGGTTGACGCTATTACTGCTAGGTCTGTGAAACTGTTGCATACTTTTAAATCCCTCAGAGACTCGGCAGCTCCTCAAACCCTGAAGATGGTGTATTATGCATTATGTCAATCTGTCATTGGATATTGCATCACAGCATGGGGTGGTGCAAACAAAACCTGTTTCCTGAAGATTGAAAGAGCGCAGAGAGCCGTGCTGAAGGTAATGTTTCGCAAACCTTATCGCTATCCCACTGTGAAACTATACGTTGACTCACAAGTGCTTTCTGTTCGCCAGTTATTTCTATTGCGGTCTATTTTAAGAAAACACGGTAGTGTTCCCCCTACTGACCCTAAAAAAAGGAAGAAATTACCCATTAGCACCCCCCACAGAACCGCCTTCGCTCAACACCAATACTACACATTAAGTACATACATCTACAAACAAATTCACAAACAATTAAACATCGTCGATCTAAATAAACATGAAATAAAATCAAAATTAACGGAATGGCTACTGAAACAGGACTACCTGAAAACAGAGTCTTTACTCAAGTATGTCGTCTAACTACCTATGTACATATTTCTAATTACATACCCACACACACACATATATACACAGACACACACCCGCGCACACACAAACATACACACACCCGCGCTCACACACATACATACACGCTCACACACAAACATACATAACAAGTGAATGTAATATATTTTCCTAAATAATAATTATGTCCTTAGAACGCTCGGGTAGATCGACACAGTCTACAATAAATAATATAGCTTCAATTTTAAGCTGAATCACTGTCTCTCAAGATACAGGTTACCTAGTTTGAGAGGCAGGGTTTCCCTTATTGTGTACAGATTTTAGTTTCTAGATTGTAGTGTATTGTGTTACTACCATAGCTCTTTTAAATTGTCTTATTTTACTTTGTGAAATCTGTATAATTTTTTGTGAAATAAAGTTATTATTATTATTATTATATCCTTAATGTTTCCTCCTGACTCTTTTTCTTTCTCCCCCGTGACTAACGTTGAGGTCCTTAAATATTTTACTTCAATTAAGTCTAAGGCTGTGGGCTGTGATGGGGTCAGTCGAACTATGTTATCTTTTATGATTGAGAACTTAATTCCAATTATTACGCACATCATCAATTCATCTCTGCAGACTGGTGTTTTTCCTGCATTGTGGCGTAAGGCTTATATTATCCCTCTCCCTAAAATTTCCAACCCTAGTCTAGCTAATCACTTCAGGCCGATCTCCATTCTCCCTTTCCTTTCTAAGATCCTGGAAGCGGTTGCTCTTAATCAAATATCTTCCTATGTATTTAAGAATAACCTTTTGTCCAGTTTCCAATCCGGTTTTCGGCCTGGCCACAGCACAGCCACAGCTCTGCTTAAAGTTACTGAAGACATAAGGGATGGCCTGGAGAATTCGAGATTAACGGTCTTGGTTTTAATAGACTTTTCCAATGCTTTTAACACCGTTGATCACGACATTCTCATGGCCATACTGTCTCAAATTGGAGTCTCTTCGTTGTCACGTGATTGGTTTTCATCATATCTTCGTGGTCGCCAACAGGCAGTGCGTGCTGATCAGGATTGCTCTGACTGGTGCGACCTGGTAACTGGTGTTCCACAAGGCGGTATACTCTCTCCTCTCTTATTCTCATTATTTATAAACTCCATTACTGCTGTCCTCAAATGTTGTTACCATCTGTACGCTGATGACTTACAACTATACGCTCAGTCAGACATTGCCAACCTTGACAGTTGCATTTCATCACTCAATGCTGATCTTCGAACTATCGAAGAATGGTCTGGCAAATTCGGGGTTTCTGTTAACGTTGGGAAATGTCAAGCCATCCTCATTGGTAGTTCTTACTATTTGAGAAATGTGAACACTAGCCAACTTATGCCACTAATGTACGAGAACTCCGTCATTTCTCTTTCACCTCACGTAAAAGACTTGGGTCTATACATTGACAGCAGTTTAAGTTGGAATAAACACGTGGCTCAGGTGAGTCAGAAAGTCACGTTCTCACTGCGGTCTCTCTATAGATTCAAGCATTTCCTCCCATCTAGCACCAAACTCACGTTGGTCCAGTCACTTGTGCTCCCCATCATCGACTATGCTGATGTTTGTTATTCTGATCTTTCCCAAGAACTTCTAAATAAATTGGATCGTCTTCTCAACAATTGTATTCGCTTTGTTTTTGGCCTTCGTAAATACGATCACGTTTCTTCCTTCCGTTCTCAGCTTAAATGGTTGCCTATCCGACTCAGGAGATCCCTCAGATCTCTCTGCATGCTCTTCACGATTATGAACGATCAATGTGCTCCTGATTACCTAAAAACTTATTTCAAAGTGTTGGGCAGTTCTCACAGTCGTAACCTTCGAGCTTCCAAGAATCTACTTCTCCAAATTCCTTCACACCGCACTGGATTTTTGTCAAATTCTTACGCTATCTCTACTATAAAGCTCTGGAACGCGCTACCTTTTGGCATTAAAAAAGGTGAAAGCAAATTCTGTTTTAAAAGAAAAGTGCGTAACCACTATTTAAGTCAGAATAAATAGCTCTCTCTCTATTAGAAGTCGAGTCATGGTAATTATTATTAGGTTTCTCGTTTTTAATTTTGGTATTTGTTAAAATATGTATTAGTTTATTTTATTTGTATATAAGTATTAGTATCATTATAAGTGCCTATATAAATTTTCGATAGCAAGAAGTTATTTTTATATATTTATTTTGTACCCTATCACAATGTTTTCTTATTTAACCCAAAGGTTGACTGGTAGAGAATGCCTTGTGGCATTAAGTCCACCTATTGTACATGAAGTTTAAATAAATAAATAAAATTCCATATGTTAGTATTATATAATTGTATATCACATGTGTGAATACTGTAAGGCTACAATTTACATTTTGTTATCTTTCTTTGACTCGAATGTGCCTTGGTGGCCGAGAGAATGTCATGCGCACTCAAATGTCTCGCTGATGGTGGCGGGTGTGTCGGGTCATTTAGTTCCCTTCAATATGATTGAGTTGAATGGCGCTGATCCATGCGTCATGTTCGTGAACGGCCGCTGTCAGTTGGGACTGGTCATCTCTTGGCTGCCACGGTTTATTTTAATTACTTTATTTTTTCATTGTTGATTTAATCTTTTACTCTGGACGCTCTTAATGTGCACGTCTTTCTGCATCGTTCTCACATATATGTATAATCTCAACATGAAGGATGTAACTAAGATTTTGTACTTAACAATATTTTGATTGATTTATTTATTATTTATATTTTATTTATTTGGCTCACCAACAATTGAATACACTGCTTCAAACATATGAGATACATTCAATAGAGTCACAGACAAGTGTATCAACCTCTTACACAGGTAAGCACATCATGCACTACTTATTTGTCTGTGTGCCTACTTAAAATCAGATGAGTACCTAACTAAAAGAGTGTCCATGGAGTTTCTGGCCCATTCTTCTCCATAGAGATCTACGCTTTGGAATGTGCAATAGGGTGTCCCGTCCATGTACGGGTTTTTTTTTTTCGAGTTACGCCTGTGCAAGAGGTATCAAAAGTTGCGTTTTGACACATAGATTACGATTATTATAAAATTTTATTAGATATCTGTCATCTTGAGGCCTCTACTGGTCCTTGAAGTTTTTAAAATTTGTCATTTTTAGGGATTCTTAGCATAAACTATAAATCAAACAAAAATAACATTTAAATGGTTTTTATTAAATTTAAGGATACAACAATGAGTCAAAGCAAGGTATAAAATAGTTGAAAGACAAATAACCAATGGTCTCTTTAAAAACGGAACTGGTTTTTGTGCCCAAAATTAGGCATTTCCGCGCGAGATTTTAATCTGTTCCTAATGAAACCATCCCGAGATGTAGCGTCCATGACGCTTAGAGAAGCCTCCGTCACTAATTTCACACATCTTTCCACTGACTGTGTGTGACAGGGAAAGTCAACAATGTCGAGGCTGTGTTCTTTAGCCTTAATTATAAGTTCATCGTTGGAGACGTGTCGCAAAATTGGTGGAGCTGATATCTCACACTCTTGCCAAAATATTATATCAGTGTAATCTTGCGCACAGAAGTTAAGCTTTGGTGCTTTAAATACCCTGCGAGAGTTGCTCTTTTCTGCTTCTCTGGCCTTTAATATTTTGCGAGATGCAAGCTCTCGAATATGGTCTCTATTGTCGAATAACATGGCAGTCAGCAAGTTTTCTGGGTGCGCAAAAAAAGCGTTTCTTTCGATCACTGAATTTACAATAGATCTCTGACTATCAGGCAAAAATCGAGAGTACATAACCATTTGAAAAATATGATTGGCTCCATCTTTAAATGATGAGTTTTGCTTGATGAGGAACCAAACAGGAGCGTACACTTTGACTACGTAGTTCACAAGTATCTGCAAATTATCTGACGGCGAAACAGTACTTACGTAAAGTCTGAGTAAGCGATTGGCAGTAGTGAGCCATCTCGAATGCGCCATTTTTCCAGGTTGGCGGCTAGCTAGCTCAGGGGAACATGAACCAGCCATCACAGCATGACACATTTCGTAGAGATACTTTTGATCCGTGCTTAGTTCCTTCACAATATCATCAGGTAATTCGAGCAAATTGCCAGTCACTGCACAAAAAGATGCTAGAGGTTTACTTTCACAAACAGCTGGCTGTTTTCCAATAGGTCCTGAATATTCCTTTGGGCCAGATGTGCTACCATCCAGAGACATGAACAAATGGCGAAGCGGTAATTCATTCGCGTGAAGCATACAAACACACCATTGTAACGGTTTCTTTAAATAGTTTTCAAGGTATTGAATGACACCTCCCTTCCAACCTGTATTCGTAGGAGTACCATCGCACCCCACACAGATCACCTCTTCCAAGTTCAGCCCTTGATTTTCGAACAAAGATATGATAGAAGTGACAATCCCTTTGGCAGTGCCACGACTTGGCGTTGTATGTCCCAAATAAATAGATCCCGGCTCTGTGAGAACTGAAATGTGCTCTTGCAAGACTTCTCTGCGGTGGTATCGATTGCCTATTTTATCGTTTATGATTGTTTTGTCCTTTCGTCCTTCAAAGTAGATACTTTTTGCTACAATTGCATCAATATGTTTGCTGGCCTTGGTCCGTGCTTTTGAAACAGCTCTATGAATTTTATTCTTATCAATAACAAGACTTAGATCTCCGGAAGATACCAATCCTACGTCAAGTGCTCCTATTTAAGCGAACAGTCATCGAAAGATTACTCAATGTGTCGGATTCCAACTGGACATGCAAGTCGCAGTTTGGTTGAGCAATTGTGGTAAGTGTATTTACGGCTAAAATATTATGTAGTCACTTTTGAGATACTAAAAATAAAAATCAAATTAACGACGAAATACATCAAATTTAACTGGTGTTAAACGTCTCCTGAACTCGCACATACACTGATTTTCAGTTTTAACTATTCATTACACAAACTAGGAGTACATAGTATGACCAATAATTATAATGTAACATTAATAAGTATTGTGTGATAAAGACTCCATAAAATAAAATATGTACTTACTACTAACGTCTATAGCCAATGGTTATGTCAGTCACGTGATTCGGTACTCTTGAACACAATATTGTCAACATTGGATTGAAATTGGGATTGCCCCGCGATTATTTTGTTACGAGTGAAGTTAGCTATGTTACGGGCCGCAATAGTGTTGTTCAACTCATTACGATAAACCTGTAATAGGGCTTTAAAATGCTCTTTCCTTTAAAAAAATAGGTTAATAAATAAATATGATATAAGTAGTGGTTTAATTGATTAATTGTAACATATTAAATTCATTTGTGCGTAAAAAAATGATTTCATTCATAAAGTTAACCATGACTTTGGCTGCATGCGGTAGGATCGTTGCCTACACTACAAAAAAAAAAAAGACGCCGTCAAAGTACTCCAATTTCAAAATTTAAGTCAAAGTGGTTTTAGTTTGCATTCGAAATGCAAGTTTGTTTATAACATTCACAGATATTGTTCGTAATTGATGTCCGTTGTTAAAGTTGTGAAAGTTTTATACAAGTGGTAAGTAAACAATTAAACTAACTTTATTATTACTAGTGAAATATTTTTGTTTTGTCAATGTAGGTATTTTCTTGGACTATGTTTTCATTTATATTATGTAGGACATAATAAAAAAATTCCAATTTCAGTTACAATGACAAATCGTCCCAGTTACGCCCAATTAGAAGCTTTGGTGGAATTCTTGGAGCAAAACACAGGCATTGCTAAAGGTTTGCTCCGGACCGCTCAAGCCCAATTAGAAACAAAGAGGAAATGGGCAAAGGCAACCACTTTGAATTCCATCGGAGGAGGATATAAAGATGGTCGTGGCTGGGCTAAGGTACCTAATTTAAATAATGAATTAGGTACTCAGGTATTAAGAATCATTATTTACAGCAATTTCATTAAAATTATTCATGTTTGTAGTATTGGTCTGAGAAGAAATGTGCTCTAAAGAAGACGTGCGCAGGACTCTCAGATTCAATGAGGCGCACTGGTGGTGGGACAGCAGACAACATGCCAGCATTGTCTGCATTAGAAAATAGAATGGTGGCGGTGATGGGTGGACAAGAGTTTGCGACTGGTTATTCAAGATTGACAGTCAATTCATTTCCTCAACCAGTAATATATTTTAATATTTACAATTTTATCATACCTATGATATTTATTTATCTAATAATAATCATTTCATTGCTTCAGACTAGACCTACCGAGCCAGAGCCAGAAGTAGTTCTTAGTGAAGAACAAGACACTGATATGACTGAAACTAGTTATTTTAGAATTATTTCCCCTATTCCTGGAACGTCACGCGATGACGCAATACCAGCATCATCCACAAGTAAGTCTTTATTCGAATTTGTTTGGGAATGTTTAAACAATAAGCTGTCCATCAGTCATACAACCCAACATAAGTGTGTAATATTGAAGTGTTTGGGGTCTTATCTCACTTGGACTATGGCAAAAAACAAACTGCAGTATTATTTATTGACTTGTTTTTTGTAATAAGTTAATAACTCAGAAGTTTGAAAATTGTTGGGTCAAGTGCCAATTTTTTTTTTTTTTTTATATTTCAGTACCTGCGCCTCCAACGCCACTTCAGAGGTCCATATCACCACGACCCCGCCGGCGCCGCTCTTCGATTCCGAGGCCGTTGAATGTAAATATGGATCAGTTCACGACTATCGAAGCGCGGCGGGTTGAAGCGGAGTTAATAACAGCGCGAGCATTTGCTCAATTGGCCGAAAACATTGGCAATATCGCAAGTGCTTTGACGTCTATTGCTAATGCAATTTCGGATGTAGCTAGAAAAATGCCAAATCCATGATTTTCCATTTTTTAGCTACATATTTTTCAAAATGCATTCGCGATTAATGTCAAAGCTTTATTTTATTGCTATTGCATTTAATCAATATCTGAAAACATATTTCAGATATTGATTAAATGCTTGCGTTACACTTCATATATTTTTGTGTTTTTACTATCCGATTTGATTCTATATTATTAATTTATGTTAAAGTTTTATTACTAAGTAAATTAAAGTACATTTAAGTAAAAAAACTCTATTTATTCAGTTCTCCATTTTTCAAGAAATAATATGTAGATAGTAAGTAATGGTCTATAATCCGTAATATACATGTCATTGTTTCCTATTACACTAAGTAAAGATTATGACGATTCAGAATTAATAATTTAAAAACATAAACTGTAGAAATACAATTTCACAAATATAGCATGAAAGAAATATACATTTTATCAAAGAAAAAAGGTCAGAACTTAGACTACTCCTCCGCTATTCTTTCCTAATAAAACTAATATTAAAATTAAAATATAAAAAAACTCCTATCTAAATCTTACCATAGCCTTTAACCTAACTCCTACTGGCCCACAACTGCTGGACTAAAACATTTCGCTTTTCGATGCCTTGCCTTAGTTCAGTAGCTGTGCTGCTAGTTGATTCTTGAGAAGTGACAGCTGGGTAATCATTTGCATCCTCTGCTGTATTCTCCACAAGATCAATTTCTACTCTAATGATACACATGTTGTGTAGGACACAACATGCATTAATTATTTTGGCTGCTACGTCAGTATGATAATGTAGCACCCTATGACCGAGTAGGCATCGCCATCTGTTTTTAAGTACACCAATGGTATGTTCTACTGTATTTCGTGCAGAGCAGTGCAACTTGGTGTAGAATTGTTCTGGGGAGCCTTACACGAATACTTTTAGGTCGTTCTGGAACCGAAACACAGTAACTCCAGTCGAGTAATAGTTACTATTGGCATATTCTTTATTTTTATGACCTCTAATATAGAAGTTAGAAATTTATCACATTTTTTCTGTCATTCGAGTTAAATCTTAGTAGGGCTCCCACTATTTCATTCATAAACGCAATAACGTACGCGGTCCGCTCGATGATGACGTAGCGCGGCACAGCTGTGCGGTGAGCGAGTCAGTCGAGCGGGTCAATGGACGTCGGATGAATTTATTAACCGACTGCAAGTAGTATTTCATTTCAGGTCCGATTTAGGTTGGTGTAGGTTCATTTACCTACATCATTTCTCGTTCGTATCAGAAGCACGGCACGGTTTTTACCACTATCACATCTCTTTGTTAACGAGAGAAATTAATTGGCATTTAATTCACCACTCTCGCATCACGAAATCACTACTACTCGTACCTATTGAACTAGACTCCGACACGACGACAGTACGCTTAAGAATTAGGCCTTAAATCGAGTGTCGACCAATCGAACCTACCTACCTGATTCATAAAATAATACTGCCTAAAACATTTTTTTTGCGGTAATGCTGGCGGCTGTTACAAACGCATACAATTCGCACAGAAAAATGAATCGTTTCGTCTGTCGATTAGAGTTCATTATTTGTTGGATGTATTATTAGGTATTGGAGGTATTAGGTTGGAATTAAGACCTTATATTAATAAAGTGAACCGTGTAATTCGGTTGTGCATCTTTGTAACAGTCAGGTCGGACACGAGACAATAGGTTTCTCAGAATAATTTTAGTAAACTGCGTATTTTACTTAGGTACCTAGTTTGGGTAAAATTTCTAATTTTCACCGTTTACGGTTAAGAAATAAAGTCTAAATTCGCTTTTCGTATTTTTATTTGTGTACCAATTTATCTATCGCGTAGGTACCTATTTGCGCGACCGATCCTTTGGTTAGAACGGTATACATAACATCATGCCTGTTATCCCCGAAGGGTTTGGCAGAGGTGTACCTAATGGTACACCCACATTTTTCGCCAGTTATGTTTAATTCCCATGTAATAAAGGGCGAGCTTATTGTCATCAACCGGGCACAAATCCATACTAAATATTTTATTTTTGTTTATGTAGGTATCTAACGCATCGGCATCTTTTGTTTTCAAGACAGTGAAGGCACACTTGCGGATGAACTAATTAGATAGATACTTACATCTTACATACCTATTATAGCAGTTCAATTCGTTATTCAAGCCATAGATACTTCTCTAGCTTTGTATTGAAGGTTTGCTAATCATATGAGTTTGCTATAGGTTGCAGTGGTCAGTACCTACCAACCACGTTGTTGCTACAGTAGATACCTACCCGCGACAATAATAAATCGTTTGATTCCGCATTCATGACCATTGTGTTGTTTGTTGTATTTGATCTAAATTGCGTTTATGTTTACGTACTTAACAGTTAAATAACTCTAATTTTTCCTTCATACTTTTTACGGGCTTAGGACCGTCGCGTCAGTAATACATTTTACGTCTAAGTCGGTACCTACCTACTAACTTTGTAAGTACTCTTTTATTATCAAGAAAAGGTATTGCAGGCGCAGGCGTATTTAAAAAATTGGAGCTATCTACAAACATAATCAACTTATAACTAACTAAGGCTAAACACTTTTTAAATAATTTACACTTCCCTGTATCGAAGCAACTGCTCAAAATGGAGTCCACTTTGCTCGATACACAAACGGGCACGTTTAATCACATTGTCTTTTAATTTTCCTAATGTGTATCTGTCACTTTTCACTATCGCACTTCTTAACTCATCTCGAGTAGTATGCTCCTCGAAATAAACTAGTCTTTTAATTTCGGACCACAAATAAAAATCCAGTGGTGTTAAGTCAGGGCTCCTTGCGGGCTAAGCCACAGGGCCACCACGACCTATCCACTGCTCACCAAACTCACTGTTAAGGTACGCACGCACTGCAGGATGGTGGAGGTGAAGGGAACCTGAGGGTCGGTGATTCCACGTGCGCGCAGTAAGTTCAGGTGTTCCGGCTGAGCATAAAGTCGTCTAGCCTCTTCCAGGTTATTGTGCGCCATCCCATAAAAATCCACCATTGCCCAATACTCCACGTTGGAGTACGCGTATTGCCGACTCATTTTTAACATGTGATTACGTTGCGCGTGAGTGGCCGAACACGAACCGCGCGAGAATACTAGTCGGCTAGACTGTGTAAGCGTGGGGTGGGGGCGTGGCTTACGGATCGATGAATGGATTTTTCAATGGGTACCGTTCGCATGTGTTGCCGATCGTGAATACGTTTTACACACACATATGCATTTACCGCAAGGAAGCGTCACTTCGAGTTCTCATTATTTCACAAAAAAAACATTAAATTAAATTTATCGTGATTTTTTTTATTTTTACTTTTTGAAAAAAATAGTCCTAATCGTTTCGAAATCGATGATTGAGTTTATGGCTTTCGGTTCCAGAACGACCAAAAAATAACCGTGTATACACCCTCTGGGCATATCCAGAATCACCTGAAAAGTAAATCTAATTAACATATATTCACAAAAATAAAAAACTAAAATTGATCTGACTACTTATTTACTTGCCTAGTAAAAACACATTTTCTCCATTATTGTTCAAATCAATTAAATGTTGTTTCACAGGATGCTGATTCCAGACGAAACTGTCATGTGATACTCCTCCAAATGAAGCAACTACTGACAAAATTCTTAAATCTGCATCACATATCTGAAAATATAATAATAATAAAAAGAACATTCAACTCCATTGTTATAGACTGAATTACAAATAAATATGAATCAAAAGTATTGCCTTACAATTAGAACATTTCTTGAATGGAAATGTTTGCGATTAAAAAATCTCTCTTCATTTTCAATGGGTCTAATTATAGCTACATGTGTGCCATCAATACATCCTATAACAGTTGGAATTTGAAATTTTTCAAAAAACCTGTAACATAAGGAAAGGTACATGATTAGATCCTATGAAAACAAGGCATTTTATATTTTTGATAGGTAACAAATGATTCTGTTATGTCGGTACTTCGATAATAAACGTATGTGGGTTGATACAAGTTTTGAATAAATCAGTCGTTACCAGATCGCTGCCTTTTATTGACGAGTACATAACATTGGCGCAGCCGGTCTAGAAATTTCGGTACTTACGTGGAATTCGGTTTGCCATCATGCCGATTGGGAAAATAGAACCTTTTAATATCAACGGCGAAGATTGGGTCGGTTACATTCGTCGCGTAAAACAATTTATATTGTTAAATAGTATCGATGAAAATCTAAAAGTAGCAACGCTTCTAACGTTAGTGGGTTCCGAGTGCTACAATCTTATTTGTGATTTGTGCAACGCTTCTAACGTTAGTGGGTTCCGAGTGCTACAATCTTATTTGTGATTTGTGCAACGCTTCTAACGTTAGTGGGTTCCGAGTGCTACAATCTTATTTGTGATTTGTGCAACGCTTCTAACGTTAGTGGGTTCCGAGTGCTACAATCTTATTTGTGATTTGTGCAACGCTTCTAACGTTAGTGGGTTCCGAGTGATACAATCTTATTTGTGATTTGTGCAACGCTTCTAACGTTAGTGGGTTCCGAGTGCTACAATCTTATTTGTGATTTGTGCAACGCTTCTAACGTTAGTGGGTTCCGAGTGCTACAATCTTATTTGTGATTTGTGCTCACCCGTGGAACCAGAGACGAAGAAGTTCGAAGAATTAGTTACACTCGTCGAAAATCATTTAGAGCCGGAGAGATCTGAAATAGCGGAGCGACACGTTTTTCGTGTTTACCTACATGGTCTAAAACGTTTGGCTAAAACCTGCAACTTCGGCAGTTCGCTGGAAGAAAACCTTCGCGATCAGTTTGTGTCGGGTTTATTCAGCGAAGAGATGCGGTCAAGATTGTTTGCCGAAAAGAAAATAAACTACAAAAGGGCTGTGGAGTTGGCCACGGCGCTCGAGGCAGCTGAGCGGCATGCGAGCACGGCATGCGCATCGGGCGGCACGAGCGCTGGCGGGGCTGGCGCAGCGGCGGTGGCGGCCGGCGAGGGCGGCCTGCACCGGGTCGGCAGCGGAGGAACGCGCGCGCGGTTCGGCGCGGCTTCCGTGCCGACGACGTCACAGCGTCGTCTTTGTGCGCGTTGTGGTAAGACCGGCCACGTGGCCGGCAAGTGCCGTTTTAAAAATTATACATGTGATGCGTGCGGCCAGAAGGGCCATTTAAAAGTAATGTGCCAAGGTAACAGTGAAGTTAACAGTGCAAAGAAGAACAAAGGTCAGTACTTTTTAAATGATTCGGACTCAGATGATGACGACTGTAATTTTTTTAAATTGGTTACTAGTAATGACGGCGACGGACCATACTATGCGAATTTAGTAGTAGAAAAGGTGCCGTGTAAATTCGAAATTGACACGGGCAGTAAAATATCGGCTATTTCGAAACATTTTTATGATTAATATTTTAAACATGTACCTATTCAAACAAAGTTGTTATGTCTGAGGTCTTATACTGGTGACGTTATTGAGACTATCGGTTACATTAAGGTAGTGGTTGTCTGTGGTACCAAGTCGACGATGTTTAAGTTATTTATTATTGAAAACGGCGGACCACCTTTAATGGGACGCACGTGGATTAAGCATTTAAAAATAGGAATTGTAGAATGTCACAATATCAGCGACTCGGAAACAGTAGCGGCAGCTTTGAGAAATGAATTCCTAGAAGTATTCGCAGAAGGGTTAGGTACATTCAAGTCACCTGTATCGCTACACCTCAAGGTTGAAACACCTGTGTTTGTGAAGGCGCGGCCGTTGCCACTGGCGCTGCGCCCGCGAGTCGAAAGCGAACTCAAACGGTTAGAACGAGAAGGGGTTGTGTACAAAGTCGAAAGGTCAGAATACGGTACGCCAATTGTACCAGTTATAAAGCCGAACGGCTCAATCAGAATATGTGGAGATTATAAAATAACGATTAATCCGATTTTAAAGGATATCCATTATCCTTTACCGCGGATTGAAGAACTTTTTGCAACCTTGGGGGGTGGTGAGCAGTACACAAAACTTGATTTATCAAATGCATTCCAACAATGTTTATTGGATAAAAAATCACAGCCGCTGACAGCAATTACCACTCATGTTGGGACGTTCATTTACAAAAGAGTGACTTTTGGAATAAAATGTATTCCTGAAAACTTTCAAAAGATAATGGAGGAAACATTGAGTGGCTTGCCTTCAACGGCTGTATTTGCAGATGACATATGTGTAACTGGAAAGGATAAAGCTACCCATTTAGCAAATTTGAGGGCAGTATTGGAAAGGTTAAAACAAAATGGATTAAGAATCAATTTCAGTAAATGTCAATTTTTTAAGGATTGTGTAACGTATCTAGGTTATAAAATTGATAAGGATGGCTTACACACGGATTCCAACAAAATAGAAGCCATTAAGGCAGCCCCATCTCCAATAAATGTAACTCAATTAAAGAGTTTTATGGGCCTTGTTAATTTTTACTCAAAGTTTTGTTCAAATATAAGTGATATAATGAGACCGCTATACAAATTATTAAAAAAAAATGTTAAATGGCATTGGAATGATGAGTGTGAGGGTGCTTTTTGTAGAATGAAAAAAGTATTGAGCAGCGCACCAGTGTTGGCACACTACGATCCTACTTTGCCGTTGGTGTTGTCAGTGGACAGCAACGCTTACGGACTGGGCGCCGTTCTCGCACAGCGGTACGCAGACGGCAGTGAGCGACCCGTGTGTTGCGCGTCGCGCACACTTAACGCCGCCGAGAAAAATTACTCGCAGCTGGACAAGGAGGCACTCGCAATTGTGTTTGGTTTGCGCAAGCACCACCAGTACTTATACGGGCGACAGTTCATTTTGCGCAGTGATCCATTGAGTTATATCTTTGGGTCGAATAAAGGAATACCCTTGACAGCCGCAAGTAGACTACAGCGTTATGCTGCCCAGTTGTCAGCTTATAATTTTAAAATCGAATTTATTAAATCAGTACTAAATTGTCACGCCGACGCGCTTTCTCGTCTTCCTTTGAATTCTACTGGAAGCAGAATCAAATGTGAGGACACCGACTGTAGTTACCTTAATTTTGTGCAGGAAAATTTACCACTTAGTTTTAAAGACATTAAAATTGAGACGGCAAAAGATCCTTTATTAAATAAAATATATGGTTACGTAATGTTCGGGTGGCCAAAGACTAGTAATAATGAAACAGAAAAAGCATATTTTAATCGTAAGGAAAGTATTTTTGTTGATCAAGGTTGCCTGATATGGGGTTACAGGGTAATAATTCCGAAATTTTTACGAATTTCAATTTTGAAAGAAATTCACGACGGCCACCCAGGCATCGTAAAAATGAAGCAAATAGCGCGAAATTATGTCTGGTGGGAGACATTAGACGTAGATATTGAGCGAACAGTACAGGAGTGCGTCGCGTGTCGGTCGCAGCGATCAGCTCCCTCCCCGGCTCCACTGCATTCCTGGCCGTGGCCAGAGGAACCATGGGCTCGATTGAATTTAGATTTTTTAGGACCTTTTAATAATAAATATTATTTAGTTATTGTCGATGCCCATACAAAATGGATCGAGGTTGATCATGTTTCTAGTACGTCCGCTGCGGTGGTTATAAATTGTTTACGAAAAATTTTTGCGCGTTTTGGCTTACCTAAAAGAATAGTTAGCGACAATGGACCACCTTTTTCCTCGGCAGAATTTAAAAAATATTTAGACATTAATGGTATTTGCCATACCTTAGTTGCACCATATCACCCATCAAGCAACGGGGCGGCTGAAAATGCAGTGAAACAGGTTAAGAGGGCATTAAAAAAGGCCCAAGTCGATAATGAAAGTGTTAATACGGCACTCAGTAAATTTCTGTTCTCGTATAGAAACACGGAACATAGCACCACTGGTCGCGAGCCCGCAATGCTCATGTTCGGACGACGGTTGCGTGGTCGATTGGACCTGCTGCGGCCCGACACGCGAGACTTAGTGCGACAGAGGCAGGAGAGTAGTGAGCGGCGACGGGACACCACTCTGCGGGTGGCCGAGCCCCAAGATCCTGTGCTAATACGGGACTATTCTAAAAACCGGGGGAAGTGGACTGAAGGGACGGTGGTACGTCGAGAAAGCCCAGTTTCTTATACGGTGAAATCTCAAAATGGTCATGTACATAAGAGACACATTGATCAGATCTTAACAACTAAACATCCAAAGTCTAGATATTCATTGTCTAAGGTTGAAGAGGAAGCGCCTGAAAAAACTGATGCAGAATCAATGGCGACCTCTGACACTGATAAGGACGATCAGGTCGCAGAGGAATGGCAACTGGCAGAGGAGTCGCCTCCCTCGAGACCTGTGTCTGAAAGTCGTGATGATCAACTGACAACACCGAGGAATCGTGCCTATAGGAAGGCTGCTTTACGCTGCATTGACAAATTAAAAAAGTTATAATGAGATTTTATTGTTTGTGTTCATACATCACACTCATCATTGCACAGTTGCTAACGTAGGAATAAAACACATGTTATTACCATCAGTGTTTAATATAGATATAATATAAGTTTATCTACTGTATTATGTTGGCATTACGTTCATATATTTATGTTTAAGCTAGTTGTTGCATCAATAACCATGATTAGTGGCTTTAACTAGTTTCCCTTCCACATTATTGTATTGTTAAAAATGTAGGCATGTCTTTCTTGTTTGTTTAAGTTAGTCTATTTAAAATATAGGGGGAAAGTGTTATGTCGGTACTTCGATAATAAACGTATGTGGGTTGATACAAGTTTTGAATAAATCAGTCGTTACCAGATCGCTGCCTTTTATTGACGAGTACATAACAGATTCCATATAATTTGTCTAAATTCGATAATAATTAGGTATTTGTCACTAGCATTACCTCCTTTTTATAGCATTTCTTTCCTGAAGAGTTTGAGGAAACTTAATCCATTTACTTTGTACTATTGGATGGTTAAGAGCTGCCGTTACATCTCTAATAGTACGAGAAACAGATTGCTGCGACACTAGGGTCCCAGATGTGCCTCCAACTAGTTTTTGGTAACTGCCAGTCGCATAAAAGGATAATGCCACTAAAACCTGCAAGAATTTAATACAAGTGTTAAACTGTTGATCTTTTAAACAAGTCATAATAATATCATTCATACAAGTCATGTATCAAAGTCAACGGGTACCTTATATTTTGGTGATATATCACTTCTTCTCTTAGGAGATGGCATAAAGGGCTTAATGTTTTCATAAATTTCCTCAAACAAATCCTTGCTCACTCTATAATTCGCTTTAAATTCGTCATCATTCATTGAAAACGCTTTGTTCGTATAACGCATCATCCGACGCTCATCTCGTCTTTGTTACAACTGTTTTTTATGGGAACTACTTAGAATACTGTACATTATTGCTAATCGTGCCATATTATACACTTATTACTTACTGAAAATCACATAAAACACAAAACAATTTCTAAAAAGTTACACTTTTGTTATTGGATTAATCACAATCAACATACAATCCTAGCGCAATACTGACGTAATAGACAGCTGTCAAAATAAACTCAAGAGTAGCGTTTACGGTACGCCAAGCCCGATTCCGATTTCACTTAGTTCCCCAAAATGGACACGCAATTTAAAACCAATGTGGCGCTAGCGTCGAACTCAAGAGTACGAAACGTCACAATTCCAATGTCAATCGATCGGAATTAAAATCAAGAGTAATCACGCTGTTCTTACAGGTCAAATAATGATACCAGCTGTGGAATTGATGGGACAACTAAATCTATAAAATGCATTAAAAATCTAATCTTCACTAACCTAACTCATTGCATAAACAGTTGCTTTGACAGTGGAGTATATCCGGACAGTCTTAAAATAGCTAAAGTAACCCCCATATACAAGTCTGGAACTAGGACTGACCCCGGAAACTACCGAACAATCTCAATGTTGTCTGTTATTTCCAAAATATTTGAAAAATTATTATACACGCGCTTATCTAAACATTTAATTAATACTAACTTTCTTTACTCGCACCAATATGGCTTTCGTCCACATTCGAATACACTTTCGGCTACTGTTGATTTAATTGCTAAAATAAAAGATAATATAGACAAAAAACAATTAGCTCTAGGTGTTTTCATTGACTTTAAAAAAGCATTCGATACTGTCAGTCATTTTATCCTTCTGAAAAAGCTAAAAATCATTGGAATTACTTCTACCAGCCCACAAAATGTTTGAGTCTTATCTTACTAATCGGCAACAGATTTTCAAACTTGATAAATTTACAAGTGCCCCGGCCAATATACAGTGCGGAGTACCTCAGGGATCGGTCCTGGGTCCATTGCTTTCCCTCATATATATTAACGACATTAGTAGCGCTGGACTGACTGGACATGTTTCACTGTATGCAGACGACACTTGTCTTTTTTATTTTGGCAATTCCATCACAGATATTATCTCAGAAGCACAGAAAGATCTTAATGTTTTGAATATATGGCTTAGTCAAAACCTTCTGACTATGAATGTTAATAAAACTGCTTACATAATTTTCGCAGCAAAGAATAAAAAAATACCATCATTTCCAAATCTTACCATAAATAACCAACCGTTACGAAAATCAACGCATGAAAAGTATCTGGGCCTGATTGTAGACAGTAGGTTGACATTTAGAGCGCATATTGACTACGTAAGATCTCGAATACTCCCACTAACCGGAGCCATACGTAACATTGCAAAATGCGTACCCTACGAGCTCAGACATACTATCTATAACACGCTAGTCAAGCCACATCTGGAATACCTGATCCAAGTATGGGGACAAGCTGCAAGAACAAATCAACAACACCTACAACAAACACAAAATAAAATCATCAAAGTCCTCTTCAATTATAACTACTTTACTCCTACAGAATCACTCTACAAAAAAACAAAATTATTTAACCTACAACAATTGTATACATACCATACATGCATGACTATCCGACAGACCCCTAAGACTAATATGCATACAAATATTTAATTTACACAAAAGACTCAAAGATATAATACCCGTAATCAAGACGACCTAGAAGTCCCAAAAGAAAGTACCCTGCACGACAGGAAAACTATACAGTATGAGGGGGTTCGGTTATACAATAAATTACCTAAAAAAGTCAGAGAGTGTACAAGTATACCAACATTTAAAAAAGGCCTAAGGAATTATGTATTAGACTCATAAGTTGAACGTGGATTGTTTCTTTCGTTTTTTTTTCTGTTTTTTGTTGTCCCACGCTGGGAATTTCTCCTGTATTGTGAGTGCGTTTGCAAACATTGAAACTATGTCTGTAGCAAGTACTGCATACTTGCTACTTTATGCATGAAACTATGGTGTTCAGTTTCTTGGATAGCTTGAACGTCGTAATGTAACACAACCTATTGTTAATTTAGTAATGTTATTTATTTTATATTTTTAATTAATTATATTTACATTATATACAGACTACAAATAGAACTAAACTAATGATAAAAATAAGACTAAAAGTAAGAAAATATAAACATCTAAACAACGACGACAATAGGACACTTAGGCGTCAAAGTACTCCTCATAACGTCTATAACCATTGGCTATAGACGTTAGTAGTAAGTACATATTTTATTTTATGGAGTCTTTATCACACAATACTTATTAATGTTACATTATAATTATTTGATCATACTATGTACTCCTAAGTTAATTAGTTTGTGTAATGAATAGTTAAAACTGAAAATCAGTGTATGTGCGAGTTCAGGAGACGTTTAACACCAGTTAAATTTGATGTATTTCGTCATTAATTTGATTTTTATTTTTAGTATCTCAAAAGTGACTACATAATATTTTAGCCGTAAATACACTTACCACAATTGCTCAACCAAACTGCGACTTGCATGTCCAGTTGGAATCCGACACATTGAGAAATCTTTTGATGACTGTTCGCTTAAATATGAGCACTTGATAGGAGCCATATCGAGTGTACTTTCTAAAATAAAAATCCGAAGTTTTTACTAGCATAAGTCGTCGTATGTGCAAGATTCGTTGTTGTACAGTATCCACCGTCCAGGTCTAGACATAGGGAGGTGTCTTAGGTCGGCTAGAAGAAAAGAAAAACGCATTCAAAGCAGATGGCTACTGGGAGTCAGACATGACCAAAACAGAATTGACATTGACATTGACAGACAGAGTAACTACCTACTTTGAAAACGTTTCGTGCAATGCTAGTTCCGGTTTCAGTTAAATGAAAAAATATATAATTATGTACAAATGTATAATAAATAATGGAAATATATGAAATCTAGTAACTTATAAGCACGAATCAAAGTTCCGAACACTGTGGAACCTCAAAGATGCAATAAGATGCTCAATCTTCAAGCACTTACGGACCTTCTGCAAGTTATAAGTTAGACAACATACAGGTGTACCTGTATGTTGTTCGTTTCGCATTCCTGCACGATCAAGTGCGCTGTTTTAACTGCAGTAGACCATACAAATCAAATTATAAATATGTCTGTCGCTTAGTTCTGCAGGTATAATATGTGCTGGACAGACTTTGAACTGTACTTTTGACATTTTGGCTGTTTCATTTGAAAAGAAAAAAGAGTTTATTAGATTCGCAAGGTTTCTAAAAGCTACCTAAATTAAATTCAACCTACAATCGTGCAGTTGCGAAATATACAGGAAAACCAAAAATAACAATATTTTCGGTTTTCCTGTTTGTTCCTGTGTTCGGTTTTTCCCCATGACCAATTTTCAAATGACAATATTTCAATAATAAATCATTGTTATTTGGTTTATTACCGAATTAACTGATACTGCTAGAGCAACCATGACACGGGACTGCCTTGGAATAGAAGCTAAAATTATTATAAAAATAAGCCTTTTTAAAACAAAGCTTTTATAAAAATGCACTTAAAAGAAGAAAATAAACCGTATAGTAAATAAAAACAAATAAGAATAGTTTTCATAAAAGTTTGTCGTATGAATTGAAACGGAAAAAAAATGTTCTTTTATGTGCATTTTTATAAAAAACTTATTTTTAAAAAAGTTTTTTTTTTTATAATTTTATTTTCAAATTTTTAGTTTGTTCGTTATCATTTCTGACAACGCATCATTTATTCAACAATTTTTTCGTATTCGTTCTATTAACCGTTGACGAGTTCCCTCGTGAGAAGTCGATCCTGGCTGCAGGATGAGGGCATGATAGAAATCATGTTTATCCATCAAATATAAACGCATCTACAATTTTTTGTATCCATGCTATTAACCGTTGACGAGTTCCCCTATGAGAAAACAATCCTGGTTGCAGGATGAGCGCATCATAGAAATCATGTTTATCCATCAAATAGGAACACGTTTACAAATTTTTGTATCCGTGCTATTAACTATTGAAGATTCCTTCTTGAGGAAACTATCCTGGCTGCAGGATAAAGTTATGATAAATTGAACGCGTATACAAAGTTTTATGTCCGCGCTATAAACCGTTGAGGAGTTCTTTCGTGAGAAGGCGATCCTGAATGCAGTATTAAGTAACTTCTGTCATAAAAATAATTTATAGTCACCAAAATCAAAAGTGAGTACAAAATTTCAGATTTATCGGTTGAGTCAAGCTGGTTTGAAATTCAGTTGCAAGATTTAACCAATACCTACTAACAAACAAACTACAAGTTAAGTTTTTTTCATTTTCTTAGCCTATCATGTGTCCCACTGCTGGGCATAGGCCCTCCCTTTCTCCTTCCAAACCTCCCTCTTCTCTTGTGCGATATCTGGCCATGTTCGCCTCGCAAACGAGATCAGATCGTCACACCACCTTGGCCGCGGTCTACCGAAAGTTAAATAAAAGCTTATAATATTTAAATATAAATTATTTTTAGCAGATTTAAATATGGAAGTTTCATTACAGCAAGGTAACAAAGTACTGTTTGCCAGCTTCAATATAATCCAAACTTATGTCTCAAAACATAATCACCACGTCGTGGGACCCTCCCGCTTAACGGATGGCCGATGGCCTTAAGGTTCTGGAGTGGTGATTGCGTACAAGGTGCGCCATCATGGGTATGCCTCTCAAACATAATAAAGATAGCTTCATCTCTGAGCATAGAATCGTTTGTACAGCATAATTATTAGGTAATTAAACAGTTATCCTTAAAAGTCGAAATGATGGTTACAGTACTTCAGAAATAAGTCAATATATTATGCGAAGCTTGTTGTCGTTACCTCATTAGAATTACAACAATTACTACTAATCGACGAGTTATTATATCCTACTAAAATGTTGCGTTTATTCATACTTTTAGTACTTGTAATATTTAAAGCTGATCTCCTGGACTATGGTAAGAACTGTTTTCACTTACTGCTTATGACTTCAAATAGAGATTAAGGAGTTGCAATTAATTATTAATTATAAATAAACCAACTGATAGGCGGCCCCAACAGGTGGTGGCCCAGTGGTAACGGTCCATCAGGGTCCGTTTCGTCCAAGCGGTAAATCCTCGCAATATTTAGGACATTCGTTTAAAGTCGCAAACAATTTCAGTTCTAAACTCTTAGTATTACTTCTACGTTATACCACCCTACGATAGAAATGGACAACAACTTAAGGTAAAAATTCGTTATTTTTCGCTGCTCTCATACGCTGTTCAGGTGACAGAGACCACAAAAAAAAAAAAAAAACACAGACAACCAAAAAGAAAAAAAGAAAGTGGAAAATAATTTTACTTTCGGAAGACGGTGGCAAAAAGTCAATGAAACAATGTAGTCCCACTTTCTTTCGTATGTCCATCTAATAATGATGTAAGGGGTTCATTTGTTCCTATTTCTGGGTGTAATTGTTTTTAATGTTTTACAACTATTGTTAACTCCGCAGACTAATTTTCTATACTGATTTTCTGCGATTCATCAACTTTTAGGTCCTTAAAATAATTGATAATTCTAAACCAAAATGTTTTAAGTTGTTATGTAAGTATTACTTTTTTTTTTTTTTTATTTCTATCTATTTATTTGCACATGCATTCATACAATTATTACAAAAAAATATAAAAATAACGCTCAATCTTTTCGAGACAAGATTAAGTGTGCTATCGATTAACATTTAAAGATTTAAGGTGGAAGCTCATAACTTTTTGAGAGTCTCTTTAATGGTTCTTTGAACAATATTGCTCGATAGATTTTTAAATTATATCGAATTTTTGAGCGGATTGGTCTGTGATCGGATGTTCTGTTGTTTACACTAAGATTCTTAATTAGATATTTGTCTGATGGTAAAACGTAGTCAATTTCATTATGTGCCTTTGAGGGTTCTTTAAAAATCGGCTGTTGGTTATATGCTTGTTCTGTCTGAAGGAGAACTGCGTCAGGCGACACCTCGTTCGTTGCGCTCCCCTAAGCCAAAGTGACCTAGAGTGTCTTCACTGTCCAGTACTTGTCTCCTTCTTACCTTGGCGTTAAAGTCACGAATGTCCTGGAACATGGTCATTCGTGACTTTACAACAACAGACCATGTGACGAGAATAGGGGTCACATGGTCTGTTGACCGTATCACAAAAGTCTTCTACGTCCTCATCGGTATAATTATGTGCAGATAGCGGTGCTTAAACTTGTACAACAGCCCCTCTCTGTGCTGCCCAAAAAAATATTTATTAATGTAAACACTTTAATAACTATATCTTTCTAGACCTTGCCAAAGCGTTTGTAACTGTTCCTGTACCCATGTTCATTCACAAGATGGAAAGAATAGGCATAAGGGAGTTCAACTCGAACTTTTTGAGGACTACTTGAGTGAGCGTGCACAGTTCGTTAAGATAAATGATATCGTCAGTAAAGAGCGCACCGTCACTTATGGTGTACCACAAGGTGGCATACTCGGTCCGACTCTCTTTCTTGCTGCTAGTTAATGTATATAATTAACTAGCAGGGTATGCTCACTGTCCCCAATGGTAAAATTAAAACTTTTGCAGATGCCACTGCCATTCTCTTTAGCCCAAATTCATGGCATGAAGTTTACACGCATGCACAGGCAGGTTTTGATGCTGTAATGAGGTGGCTTCATAGCAATGTACTTACACTAAACACAGATAAAACAAAATATATTGCTTTTCCCTAAAGTCCTAAACACCGATTTGATATAACACCCATGTTGCCCATATTTTAGGGGGTGAGTCTATGCCATCAACCGGTCACAAATCTAGGCTCCGTGGCTGCTACTGAGAAATTTCTGATGGAAAAAAATACTTTGCTCAATCCGGGAATCGAATCCAGGACCTCATGCTTAGCAGTCGCGCTTGCGACCACTAAACCAACGAGGCAGTCAACAGTCTCTTTAACAACATTATTTTAATCTTACTTCGGTGTGGGGAAGAGATGAAAAGTAGGTTATCGTACAGACCCAGGACTTGTCTAAATATAAGCCGTAGATAGCCAATAGCCTTGAGCATTGCTCAATGAGCAAGCGAGGTGATCGATGCTTATACCTTCTCTGTATGTGAAGAGGCCTCTGCCCTGGATAAGATATAGTAAATAAAATCTTTTGTTTCTTTACAGATCCGGCTATATTCACAGAAATTACATTTACAATCGAAGCCGAGAAAAATGAAAGCAGTATTGCTCATTTAACTTGCGACCACAATCATGACAGTAAACAAATAAACAAATACACGATTCTCGAAGGCGGTTATTTGAAAATAATAACGAATTATAACAATTTCATCAGTGATTTGAGGTAAGTATTTGAACTATACTTTTGTAAAGTTGTGTATGTTTTAATTTTCACCGGCAATGGTATGTATGAACGTGGACGGCCAAAAGGAGTATGTAAGGATCGTAGCAGATTTGTGGCGTTCGTGGGGCGTTCTGTGGTTTCTGCCCACACCACGGGAAAAAGGCGTGAGTTTATGTGTGTGTGTGTATGTACATAATTATGTATACAGCAATAAGATTCTCTAGAATTTTAACAATTATAGAGGATGTAAAAATACCAATATTTCACCAAGCTGTCATTCAGCGTCATAAGAATGCGTAAAGACTGCCATCAGTGCTTCAGTGTATACTAATCCCTGTATGTTGCCGATCATAGTTGCTGGTCATCCTGGACCGCACTAGTTCCGAAGCTAAACCTCGGCACTGATTGCCTCCAATTATCATTATCTTCTTTCACGTTGCGTTGGCGTTTCGGTTGGAAAGGGTCAAAATATTTAGTTCACCTTCGTTCCGTTTCGGTGCCATAGGTTTTAATTATTTTTGTAGGCACTTTTCATCTCGACTGAGTGCACTCGCAGCGTACAGACGTGCTCATTAGCAATATTTAATTATTACTTTAATAATAGTGACCTCCTTTACTGCAGGCATTAATGCATAAAGTAAACTTGCTTAGTGTGTAGTTTTTGTCAATAATGGACACGAAGCAGTGAAGTGTTAGTAAAACTAACAAAATGGAAAACAGCCCCTGTAATCCAAGGGGGATGTTTCATCGCCCGACATCCAACGATGGATGGCCCAGATCCGACAGTACTTAAATGAAATTTGCTCTTCTGCCGCGGATGGGAAACTCAACACGGAGCAGAAAATGAAGATTACGAACCTTTGCCGTAAAGTCGAATCTGGTACGTCACAAATGGCAGTACTATACCAGTCACTGAAGAAAAAAGCTATTCACGCGAATAACACGATCGATACCCTAAAAAAACACCGCGACCTGACAGAACATATTTCGGAGCTCGAGCAGACTGTACGGGATTCTAGTTCTTCGGGAAATGCTTCTTTTGCCGATAAATGGTGGAAAGGGGATCGAACCATTTCGTTCGACCCAATAACTTAAGCTCTGTCGCCATTTATCCCAATGATAAATTGAGAACCAGTGACGAAACAAAAGAACTGGTGCAAAAAATCATACGGCCCGAGCAAATGAAACTGCAAGTACGTGGTGTCCGAAAAACAAAAAATGGTGGCGTAATTATAAGTACCGAGACGAAGCATGACGCTGATAAGCTAAAGAACGCAGTCCAGCTCGCTACATCTGGACTTACCGCCGACGAACCTAACAAGCGCAAACCCCGGATCGTGGTTGTAGGAGTGCCGACTTTCTTGACTGAAAATGAGGTCTTTAAGTGCATTTTCGAGCAAAATGTAGCTGACAAGTAACCAGGGATGTCCCTGGAATCCTTCTTTAACTTGGTAAAATTAAGCTACAAATCTGGGAAGAGAGAGGCTGCGAACTGTAACTATGTTATTGAAGTTTGCGGCCAATATACGAAAAATACTAATACCTCAATTAAGGATTTTTATAAATTGGACATCATGTCCTGTCAGGGACTTCATGTTAGTTACGAGGTGTTATAAATGCCAGCAGTATGGCCAAGCAGCTAAATCTTGCAGGGAGGTAAGCTCTACATGTGGTCACTGCGGTGAAGAAGGTCATATGATGTCCGAATGCGAGAAGAAAGCTGACACTCCGAGATGCGTGACTTGCTCCCGCTTTAAAAAGCCCAGTGACCACAAAACAGGAGACGTTGAATGCCCTGCTAGAAAAATAGCGGAACGCAGATACATAAACTCCGTTGATTATGAGGGCACCTAGTGCGTCATACTCTAAGTCAGTTTTCCGTTGATCTTTCGCTGTCTAAGCAAATTGTCGCCCACAACAAAAGTGGCATGACGGTGTGTTTTTGTTTATGTTTATTTGCTTAATACTGCTGACAATCATATTAGTATTGGCAAAAAAGTGCTACAAATTGTTTTCCTTAGATTTTATATACATGTGTGACCTTAATTATTTCTGTTTGTATCTTATAATAGCGTTTAAGTACATTAGGTATATCATAACATAATTATATTACCCATACTAACTAATTTCACTAAAATGTTAAATATTGTTTCTAGTAAGTACTATTTGGAGTATTTACTAGAAACATGCCGCCTGTGATACAGGTTTAACCTAGTACAGGCATCGCACTTTGTTATACCAACATTATTTCTAAGATTTAAATTGTATTGTGCCAATTCTAATTTTTGAATAAATATATTATTTTTATTTTTTTTGTCTGTGCTTTTTAGACTTGATTTTAATGTTTTATTTCTTCCTTCATTTCCTCAGCGCAATAGCTGTTTTGTGTTTCTTTTTTAATTTTTGTTTTATACTAAATGGGCTTACTCTTTCGTAGACAAATCTAAGCTTCTACCCAACAGGTCTTCAGATAGCGTCGATTCGATGGAGTTATTTATGTTTAACATAATATTGATTTATATATGCGTAATTTAACATTTTTATTTGCACTGTCCATTTTAAATTTATTTGAGTCTGTTGAACTTTACTTGTAAAATCGGCCCAGCTAAATAGTTTACATCGCACACACTGTGTAGGGTACACGGGTAAATATAAAATAAACGGGTTTATAATAAGGCCCAACATTTTATACAAATGTAACATGGTTACCATAGCTGATTGGTGTAACCGCTTGCGTCAGTTAGTGATCTAATCTCCACGACGTAAGTTCGATCCCAGCTGAGGAGTTATTTTTGCTGTTTTTTACTTTTTGTTCTTTATTAAATTAATTTTGTGACCAATAAAATCACTCAAGCAAAAAGTAAAAAAGTAATTAAATAAAATCAATAAAATTATTTTATTTTTTATTAGATAAACATTGGTATTGAAAATGAAAATGATCCGTCTCGTTTCTTCCAATATGTTCCTTCCTTACATTGGTTGTTTTAAGGTTCAATTTGGTGGGGGCTGTATGTTAGCAAAATAAAACTTGTGTGGCTGAAACAATTATTTAATACGAACTAGTTTTAAAAATACATAGGCCAGTTTACCAGTTTTTTTGACAAAGACAAAGTTTTTTCTAAGTAATAAAAGATGGTATATAAGGTCTATCTTTTCATACACGAAATATTTTAAGAGTAACTTCTATAAGTCGTAAAGTCGCTATAGCAACGAAAAAAAAAAAATTCTGAGTGCTTCTTTTTTACAAAATTATTATAATTCTAAATTTTTTTTAGACTTTTTGCATAAAACCTTTACTCCTATATTCTAACAATGACAGTAGGTAAATACGACGTAGTAAACTACCGTAATGGATGCTTAAAAATAACGAGCCAGTATTTATTTTGTGGGTCAAGTAATTTTAAATTATTTATTTTTATAAAAAAATATACTCAAATAAAAAAATCCCTTGAAATGGCTTTGTTATAGCCGTTAGCTGATTCCCTGAAAATATTTCGTGTATGAATAGTTAGACCCTATATAAATTGAATCAAAGAAAAATTACAGGTGAAGTGAATCAACACGTTAGACAGTAAAAAAATAATGACAACTTCTAACCGCATAACAATAACATCACTTCACCATACTTTCAATACTTCACGAGTTGTGGTTTTAAAAAAATTGATAAGAGGAAGAGATTATTAACATTTATACCTAATTATTGCTAAGCAAATATGAACATTATGCGCATAAAAATAAGATTCATATTCGTCTACTAATTAAAATAAAATCCACTAATAATGAGTCTGCAAACCTTCGTTTTCTATTACTTCTTGTAACCTGCTCATGAAAGTATATAAAAAATCACCTACATATATACAACATGTCCCAAAATTCAACGATAAGCCAGCACCGGAGGATAGACCTGTCCATGACTACTCGGGGAAAAATAAAAAAAAAATATATATCTCTTTTTTTTTTTGAAGTTATAAAAAAAAAAAGAAATTCTTAAAAAAGTGAGTCCTTTTATGATATTTTTCACTACCATGACCACACTTTTTTTAAATATTTCTGTTATTTTTTTTTATAGGCAACCTGAATAGCACAGCTATCTACCACAATTCTTAAAAAATCCAGAATACCTCTAGTTTTTTCACGTAAATTAATGAAACTTAATTTATTCCCTAAATTTTTTGAAGATTTTTACTTTAATTCAACTTTAACTCATCGTGGTGTAAAAAAAAAGTATGAACACTACTATGACAAGTTTTTTTTATAAATTGACGCAACTAATCAAGATTCCAAAATGGTAAGAAAATATGTATGGTAGGAAAATCAACCACAAAAAAATAATATCCATACTAGTTCAAAACAAGAATGCTATTCAGGTTGCCTATAAAAAAAAAATAACAGAAATATTTAAAAAAGTGTGGTCATGGTAGTGAAAAATATCATAAAAAGTCTCACTTTTTTAAGAATTTCTTTTTTTTTTATAACTTCAAAAAAAAAGAGATATATATTTTTTTTATTTTTTTCCCCGACTAGTCATGGGCAGGTCTATCCTCCGGTGCTGGCTTATCGTTGAATTTTGGGACATGTTGTATATACACGAATACTTTTAGGTCGTTCTGGAACCGAAACACAGTAACTACAGTTGAGTAATAGTTGCTATTGGCATATTCTTTTTTTTTTTATGACGTCTAATATAGAAGTTAGAAATTTATCACATTTTTTCTGTCTTTCGAGTTAAATCTTAGTAGGGCTCCCACTATTTCATTCATAAACGCAATATCGTACGCGATTCGCTCGATGATGACGTAGCGCGGCACAGCTGTGCGTGTGCGAGTCAGTTGAGTGGGTCAATGGACGTCGGACGAATTTATTAAACCGACTGCAAGTAGGTATTTCATTTCAGGTCCGATTTAGGTTGGTGTAAGTTCATTTACCTACACCATTTCTCGTTCGTATCAGAAACACAGCACGGTGTTTACCACTATCACATCTCTTCGTTAACGAGAGAAATTAATTGGCATTTAATTCACCACTCTCGCATCACGAAATCACTACTACTCGTACCTATTCAACTAGACTCCGATACGACGATAGTACGCTTGGGAATTATACCTTAAATCGAGTGTCGACCAATCGAACCTACCTACCTGATTCATAAAATAATACTGCCTAAAACATTTTTTTTGCGGTAATGCTGGCGGCTGTTACAAACGCAGGCAATTCGCACAGAAAAATGAATCGTTTCGTCTGTCGAATAGAGTTTATTATTAGTTGGAGGTATTATTAGGTTGGAATTTAGACCTTATTTTAATAAAGTTAACCGTGTAATTCGGTTGTGCATCTTTGTAATAGTCAGGTCGGACACGAGACAATAGGTTTCTCAGAATAATTTTAGTAAACTGCGTACTTTACTTAGGTACCTAGTTTGGGTAATATTTCAAATTTTCACGGTTTACGGTTAAGAAATAAAGTCTAAATTCGCTTTTCGTATTTTTATTTGTGTATTAATTTATCTATCGCGTAGGTACCTATTTGCGCGACCGATCCCTTTGGTTAGAACGCGGAGTGCTACAGTAGTATAACGTAAACATAACATCATGCCTGTAATCCCCGAAGGGTTTGGCAGAGGTGTACCTAATGGTACACCCACATTTTTCGCCAGTTATGTTTAATTCCCATGTAATAGGGGGCGAGCTTATTGCCATCAACCGGGCACAAATCCACACTAAATATTTTATTTTTGTTTATGTAGGTATTATGTATTTCGAGACGGTGAAGGCACACTTGCGGATGAACTAATTAGATAGATACTTACATCTTACTCATCTATTAATAGCAATTTAATTCGTTATTCAAGCCATAGATACTTCTCTAGCTTTGTATTGAAGGTTTGCTAATCATGAGTTTGCTATAGGTTGCAGTGGTCAGTACCTACCAACCACGTTGTTGCTACAGTAGATACCTACCCGCTACAATAATAAATCGTTTGATTCCGCATTCATGACCATTGTGTTGTGTGTTGTGTTTGATCTAAATTGCGTTTATGTTTACGTACTTAACAGTTAAATAACTCAAATTTTTCCTTCATACTTTTTACGAAAATGGTATGGATGTAATCCATTCGTATTTAATCATTTCCATACGTAATATTGGCTAACATTGAAACGCCTGGCCGCCATTGTGGTACTTCGACGTGGGTCGCGTTCGAAGTACTTCAGTATGTCTTCCTCTAATTCCGCCGAGTATGGTAGTCTACCACGGCCCTGCGCGTGTGTGGGTGGGTGCTCGAAACTGTCCGTGATCGAGGAGGCGCTGGGTTACAGCCAGGATGGTGGAGGTGAAGGGAACTTGAGGGTCGGTGATTCCTAGTGCGCGCAGTGAGTTCAGGTGTTCCAGCTGAGCATACAATCATCTAGCCTCTTCCAGGTTATGGTGCACCATCCCATAAAAATCTATCATTGCCCAATACTCCACGTTGGAGTACGCGTATTGCCGACTCATTTTTAGCACGTGATTAGGTTGCGCGTGAGTGACCTAACACAGCGAACCGCGCAACACTACTAGGAGGAAAGGCGGGCGGGCGGGCCGGTCGGCTAGACTGTGTAAGCGTGGGGTGGGGGCGTGGCTTACGGATCATGCTGTCTGATCGATGAATGGATTTTTCAATGGGTACCGTTCACATGTGTGCCGACCGTGAATACGTTTTACACTCACATATGCATTTACCGCAAGGAAGCGTTACTTCGAGTTCTCATTATTTCACAAAAATAACGTTAAATTATTTTTTTCGTGATTTTTTTTTATTTTTACTATTTGAAAAAAATAGTCCCAAACTTTTCGAAATCGATGATTGAGTTTATGGCTTTCGGTTCCAGAACGACCAAAAAATAACCGTGTATATAGGTCATTTTTCACAGTTTATAAGCACATTTTTATGCGGATGGACATGAAAGGATCAGCGTTGTGCCTTGGCACGATCTCGTGGTGTCGAGCCGATGACTATGCCTTTGGTTTTGGCCTAAGATGTTCTACGTCTCCAAAATCCGCATGTCGGCGGACCCATAACTGCACGGTTCTCCTCTGTGAATAAAAACCGTATTTATAATACTTATAACAATAGCTTATATTATAATAAATAAATACTATATTTATAAACTATATATACACTTTGTTTACATATATACTTATATACATATAGCTAATTAATATTACTTATAATAAAACAATACATAAATACAAGATATACACTGACATTAGCAAACATCTATATTTATTTACGTTTTTCAAAGGCTTTTGTTTAATCTGTCTAAGGGCTAAATCCAGCTAATTTTAGACCAAGCTAATTTTATCATAATCATCATACGATTACAAATTTAAAAAAATAAAAACTATAATTCAGTTATGATAATATTATATTATTATAACTATGGTAGGTATTGCACTTAACTTACATTAATTATTTATTCCTAATAAACAATCTCACAATTTCACATAATATAGATAGGTTTTGCTCATCCAAAACAACGATTTTCACTTTTTTGAACATTGATAAATGTTGCATGGTTGCATCCATAGAAATAAATCCGCACACATGCCGAAGAGTAGTGATCAATAAACTCAGTAATGCAAATACTCGTAGATTGACAACTAAGAATTCTCATTTTTAATAAATGAAGGTGTTTGAAAACAATATTTTTAAATTTTCGGTAGTTATTTTCTAAACAGTCAAAATAAAATGGCCTGAGAGTTCCATGTTTGTCTCAAACGCTGGAAACTTCATTACACAACCATGAACCGGATCGAATCGTTATAAATTCTACTTTAAGTAATGTTTTAACAAAACAATGAATACAAAAAGAAAAAGAATATATTATTGTTGCATGCGTGGTTTGAACTTTCGGCTTTTAGTTAAGTGACTAAAGTCGATAGCCATTGTGCCATGATTGCTATATTAGCATTATGCAAAATATTATATCTCCTTCAGCATCATGTGAACGATGACTATATATTGGTATATGGTAATTGATGTGCCACACGCACACCAATAAAAACCGAGCTCGCTCGTTTTATTTTGTGTTTGTGTGCATAACTATGACTTCACCCTCACTTATAAACTGTAAACAATGACAGTTACCAATGTGTGCGATTGCTATTTAGCTGGGCCGCTTGTACTTTATACCCAACTAGCTGTTGCCCGCGACTTCGTTCGCGTGAAAATTTTGTTGTATATGCGTGTTCGATTCCCGGGTTGGGCAAAGTGATATTTGGTTATTCCATCAGGAATTTCTCAGTAGCAGCTACGGAGTCTGGATTTGTGCCCGATTGATGCCAATAGGCTCGCCCACTATTACATGGGACTTCAACATAACTGGTGAAATGTGGGTGTACGATTAGGTACACACCAGTACCTAACCCTTCGGGGATTACAGGCAGGATGTTATGTGTGAGAACTGAAGGCCTGATCAAAATGTGATAATGTGGGTGAAGACTACAAAATGCGTCTTTTTGGGCGCTGTAATTCTGGGCGGCAGAGGTCTGAAACAAAACAAATGGCGAAGAGGCAACGATAAGGCTTAGAAACCGGAACACTATGGTGCCATACGACTTTTTTTTCAAAGTGAACAATCAAACGCCTTGTTGGGCGCTATTTATTTATTTATTGTAATACCGTTTTGTATAAAACATTAAATGATTTGTATAATGACCGTGTGAGAAGCATGAAGTGCTGAAATGAGTGCCTGCTACTTTTAAGATTTTTCCTTGCAATTTGTTGACCGTCGTTTTAAAAGCCAATTTTAAGGGAAATTACTACTTCTTAAATTGAAATGGCAAGTTATTTGGAATAATATAGAATTAAACCGCTCTCTCCTTTAGCCACTCCTGTAATAATGGTGGCTATTATAATACTCCTGCCCAGCTCTGTGATACGAAGCCTGGTTCCATTACACAGTCTGGGTGCATCAAAGTTTCGCATCAGCATAACTGGAACGCCAACTTTTAGCTCCAGCTTATGGGACGGTACGCTGTTAACCCCAGGCAGTTGATAAATTCAATGGGGTAGGCAGTACTATCATCTTTCTCCATCACCTGATGTATGGATGTCAACGCCGAAGATCGTATCATTTTTTTTTATTTGATGACCCACTCGTTCTTTGGCGACAGCACTACCCCTCACACAACCACTCTTAATTTTTTATAATAACCTCCAAATTTGATCCTAGACAACAGTGGTGAATCCTTGAGACTTGCGTTTATTTAATCCGCCGGTGAGCACAGCCTCTCAATAACTTGTAGTATCTGTCTAAAGTCGCCTACGACCAACTTGACAACACCACCCGTCAGCGCCCGGTTGCCGCGGATGTCCTGCAAGCTGTGGTTCAACGCCTCTAATGCAATTTACGATTACCCAACTGTCTTTTGAATGGTTAAAAAAAACCAAAAGCATATTAATCTAAGTACTTTATAATGATTTGGAAATCATAAAGTATTAGAATAAAACAAAATATCTAGTTACAAAAAGTGAAAACCGGCTGGGGATCTAACTCGCCAACCATGTTTATTATTTTGGAAATCTTAAAGCATAAAAAAAATCACAAATAGAGGAAACTGGCTGCGACTCGAAATTGCGAAGCCTGGTTTACAGGGAGGTCTGTGAACCGTCAGCCTACCGCGCTTCGCTTCGATGACAAATGGGCTAAAATAGCCCATTATTAGTTATATTCCAATGCATGTTATGACAGTTGTCAGTTGTAAAACAGTTGCGGAATATGGACATAATGCAATATTGCTCATCTACTTATGTTATTAGCACGAAAATATATCTCTGTACCAAATTTCATCTACATCCGTTCAGCCGTTCTAGCGTGATTGAGTCACAAACATCCATCCATCCATCCAAATTTTCGCATTTATAATAATAGTAAGATACAAAAGATAGATATTATGATAAAGATACCTAAATATTTTTCAAGTAACGGATTACGTGTTTTTTTTATCTATCAAGACGCATCAGAAATCATACATTACAATCATCAACCCTCCGACAAAGACAACCAAGACGAATTTATTTTTGGAACCTAACAATGCAGAGAAACTACCTGAATCTATTATAGTTGTGCAAAACTAAGAACAACGACACAACAAAATAGTTTCAAATTAATTTCAATAACTGCTATTATTTTTATTGGGAGCGACAGGTGAAATTGAAAACATCGAGTCTGACAGCACCTGTAGACAGCACACAACGACGTTGTTAGTTCAGAACACCATCGAACGGCCAGATTCAAACATGAGGAAAGAGATTTAATCAATGATATAGCTTTATTCATTAGAATTTATTATATTATACATAAAAAAGAGAAAAAATAATAATAATCTCTATAAATAAAGAAAGATAAAAAATTCAAATATCTAGATCTGGCTCGCGAGGTTGTCGACATGTGGGACGTGAGTACAGCAGTCATTGTGGATCAAGGGCTTGATTCAGAAAGCAGTACTTCTGGACACGGCGCGTATCGTTAGGAGGTTCCTCTCTCAAGAGCCCTGACCACCGGTATTTCGGACCCTGTTCCCGATACCAGTGGGCTACTATTTTTTATATTTTTAAATGTTTTTTTTTTATATTACTTTGTATAGAAATATTTAAAAATGTAAATTATATGTATAAAAATAAATAAAGGACATAATAATAATCTCTATCTATCTGTGGCCCGAGTGTCAAATTGACAGCACGAATTTTTACGATACTGAATTTTAATTTAATGTTTTTATCGATTTAACCCATATTTAAACAATAATATATTAATTACATCAATAACAATGATAAGAAAAAAAAAAAAAACAGAAAATCTATTTTACAAAACCGGACCCTAAATTTTTGGAATATACTTTAAAATATACATGAATGCTGACAAGAAGCCGGGCAAAACATCAGGCACACCCACCATCTCCGGACTCGTCGCTCAGCTCCGCCTCGCAGCCGCCGGGACGCGCCTCAATCGTGAGTGCTGTGTCTCCGATCGCTGCAGTTGCGTCGAGCTCGAGTGACGAGTTTTTCTCCCCGCCGTCGACCCCATCACCACCACGACGACGAGGAAGAGGACGGCCACCAGCGGGCTTGGGACCTCGAGGCCAACAGGCCCCGAACAGGGTCCCCGCTGCCGGTGGAAATGTGTCGCGCATGCGATGGACTCAGTCCATTAATGAGAACGTCATGCGCGCATATTATGGGGCTACTGAGGGGGGAAGCAACTTGACTGCGTACCGTGGTCGGATACTCTCTCTGTTTCAGGTGCTTGAGCCAGGTGTCAGCGTGTCGGCGCAACGGCTGTCGGATCAAGTGCGGGTCATACAGCGTAACCACATGTTGGATGACACCGTACTTGAGCGACTACGCTTCGATTCACGGAGTAACCTAGTTATACCTGCTTCGCCAATGATTGCGGTACAGCTACAAAATGTATCCAGTGCTCCACCGCGATCCGAACACGATGGTGAAGAAGATGATGACGAAGTTATATCCGTGAGTACCCAGTGCAACGCACAATTGAGGAGCGCTTTGGAGGGTGCATTCCGGGAGTACCGATCCACACCGCCTGAACTTAGGCCACGTCTACCTCGTTTACCTATGCACAAGAAAAACAAGGCGCTGGTGTGTGCTTTAGATTCGCAGCTGTCAAACTGCTTTGACAGCAGCAAAGACCTCACCGATACCCACTCAATATTGTACTGTGGAGCTGTAGCGGCATGTCGTGTAGCTCACGTCAAATTTCCCAACAACGACAGAGCTACACGACCAAAATTTGCTGTTCCAGCTTGGCAATGCAGGATTGAGCGGCGTATCGGTGAGGCTAGAGCACTCATCGGCAAGTTAATCTGCTTTAGGGAGGGCAATACTCGACCTAGAGTGATGCGCTTTGTGAAGCGGGCGTTCTCGGGAACTGATGTTAGTTTTCGAGACTACTTAGCCCGCGTCACAGAGCGTATCGACTTCCTGAAGCAGAAGATCTGTGCATGGGCAAGCCGTATTCGTCGGTACAAGCGGCGAGTGGAGCGTTACACTCAGAATCGCACATTCCGAAGTGATGAAAGGTGGGTATATAGGGCTTGGGAACGACCGGACCAAGGTGTGACTGATACGCGTCTACCAGATGATGACGCCATGTGTTCGTTCTGGCGCAACATCTGGTCGGTGCCTGTCAGTCACACTGAGGGTGATTGGACCCGGGAGGTTGAACGAGCGTGTGATTCGATACCTGAAATGGGGGCAATTATCATCAGCCCCCAAGATGTAGCTCGTGCAGTCCGTCCGTTGCCTAACTGGAAATCTCCAGGGCCGGATGGACTGCACAACTTCTGGATTAAATGGTTCCAGAGATCACATGTTCGCTTAGCATCCCAGTTTCAGTCAGCCTTAGAGTCAGGGTCGCTGCCCCAGTTCTTGACGACAGGAATTACCCACCTGCTCCATAAATCAGGTAGTACTGCGGAACCCAAAAATTATAGACCAATCACTTGTTTACCAACGGTCTATAAAGTTCTTAAATCCATTTTGAGAGCTAAAATCAATCATCATATTGATAGTAATTCTATCATGTCTGCCTCTCAGAATGGATGTAGGAATGGGTCCCGCGGTACTAAGGAGCTGCTCCTTATTGATATGGCCATTAGCCAACAGGTTCGCCGCTCGCGAAGGGATCTGTCTACATGTTGGATAGATTACAAGAAGGCCTATGATTCTGTGCCTCATACATGGCTCATGAAGGTGCTGGAGTTGTATAAAGTTGATGCAACTCTGCGTACCTTCCTGATGTCATGTATGGGGCACTGGAGAACGGTCCTTCACTATCCAGGATGTCGACAGATCCAGGGGAACAGCGAACCGATAAAGATTGAGCGCGGTATATTCCAGGGTGATAGTCTGAGTCCATTGTGGTTTTGTTTAGCCTTGAACCCTCTCAGCACACTGTTGGAGGGTTCAGGTCTAGGCTATCGGTTGAGGAGAGGTGGTCAGGTCATATCTCACCTTCTTTACATGGATGATCTGAAACTCTTTGCCCCCAACAACTTGCAACTGATGAAGCTACTGAAGGTAACGGAAACTTTCAGTAGCGCCATCAGGATGGAATTTGGTGTGGACAAATGTGCAGTCATGCATGTGAAGCGAGGGGAGATTATGGAATCCGTGGGAACTCAACTCTCGGATTCCATACACCTTAGATCCCTCTCCTCAACAGAAACCTACAAGTATTTGGGTATGTCGGAAGCATTAGGTATCAATACTGCCGACATGAAACAATCATTGAGGGACCGCTTCTTTGGCCGCCTGAATAAAGTACTAAGCAGTCTTTTGTCAGGTGGAAACAAGGTGCGCGCCTTCAATGGTTGGGTCATGCCGGTTTTGATGTATTCTTTCGGCATACTCAAATGGACTCAGACGGAACTTGATGCCCTGGATAGGAGGGTCCGCGCACTGCTGACCGCAAATCGAATGCATCACCCGCGGTCGTCGGTGATGAGACTGTATATCCCGCGGAAGTGCGGGGGTCGTGGCTTCTTAAATGCTAAGACCCTGCACAACCGTGAGATATGCAGCCTCAGGGAATACTTCCTAGAAGTCGACGAGGGGATGCACCGAGATGTGGTCTCAGTGGACAAGGGCCTCACCCCGCTCTCTCTGGCTAACGAGAACTGGCGCAAACCTAGAGTATTAGACACTAATGATCGCAAGGAGGTATGGCAGGGCAAGGAGCTTCACGGACGCTTTTACCGGGCCCTACATGGACCCGATGTAGACTTCTTAGCGTCCGTATCTTGGCTGCGTTTCGGTGACCTATTCGGCGAAACCGAAGGTTTTGTCTGTGCAATAATGGACGAAGTTATGATGACGAATAACTACCGGAAATACATTGTGAAGGATGGCACGGTTGACATTTGTCGGGCATGCCACCGTCCGGGAGAATCGATCCGACACATTATTTCTGGGTGTTCTCGTCTGGCTAACGGAGAGTACTTGCATAGACACAACCTCGTTGCCAGGATTATCCACCAGCAACTTGCTTTGAAGTACAACCTTGTGGAATCAGAAGTACCATACTATAAGTATGCGCCCGACCCAGTTCTCGATAATGGTAATATCACGTTGTATTGGGATCGATCTATCATCACTGACAGGACTATTGTTGCCAATAAACCTGACATTGTGGTGATAGATCGATTGGAGCGTCGCGCAATGATTGTTGATATAACGGTTCCGCATGACGAGAACCTCGTGAAAGCAGAGAAAGATAAACAATTCAAATATCTAGATCTGGCTCGCGAGGTTGTCGACATGTGGGACGTGAGTACAGCAGTCATTGTGCCGATAGTCGTGTCGGCCAATGGCTTAATAGCCAATAGCCTCGACAAACATCTGAGGAGGCTCTCGCTTGGCAGCTGGATCAAGGGCTTGATTCAGAAAGCAGTACTTCTGGACACGGCGCGTATTGTTAGGAGGTTCCTCTCTCAAGAGCCCTGACCACCGGTATTTCGGACCCTGTTCCCGATACCAGTGGGCTACTATTTTTTATATTTTTAAATGTTTTTTTATATTACTTTGTATAGAAATATTTAAAAATGTAAATTATATGTATAGAAATGAATAAAGGAAATAATCTCTATAAAAAAAAATACAACCAATTACAAAAAGCATAATTTTACTGAAGATCGAACTTGCGCCGTGATGCACGTAAAGCGGTCATTAAACCGTTCTTCTATTTGTTTCGCTGACATATACTTTGAAATAGACGTTGTTACGCATATCATGACTGAAACGGAAAACAATTGAATAATACGGACATAATGCAATATTGCTCACCCCCTTAAGCAAGTAGCGTGATAATATCTATATATTAACCTAGCATTTGAAGAAGCCTATTACAAATATTTGTGCAAAATTTTAACAGGATCTATGCAGTAGTTTTTGCGCCAATTCGGAACATCGATTTGAATTTTACGATTTTATTATGTGTTTATAGAAGATAGATAGATATAGATAGTAGCCCACCGGCATCGAAACAGGGTCCGAGCTACCGGTGGGTGGTCATTACTCTTGAGAGAGGAACCTCCTAACAGTAAAGGAGAGAGCTGATCAGCGGCCACGTGAGAGCCTCCTCAGATGTTGGTCGAGACTATTGGCTATTAAGCCATTGGCCGACACGACTGTCGGCACAATGACTGCTGTACTCACGTCCCACATGTCGACAACCTTGCGAGCCAGATCGAGATATTTGAATTGTTTATCTTTCTCTGCTTTCACAAGGTGTTCGTCATGCGGGACCGTTATATCAACAATCATTACGCGACGCTCCAATCGATCTATCACCAGAATGTCAGGCTTATTGGCAACAATAGTCCTGTGAGTGACGATAGGTCGATCCCAACACAACGTGATATTACCATCATTGAGAACTGGGTCGGGCCAATACTTATAGTAAAGCAAGTAATAAAATATCAATATTATGTTATTATTAGATGAAGTAGAAAATGTACAAAAATAATTCCTCGATGTTGTATTCGAACCCGAGCACTCTTTCAATGAAGGCGATCGATTTCTGTTGGAGCTATGTATATTATGTTCTTGCGGTTGGTTGGGTCGAAAGTGTGGTTTGGTTAGTTCTTTTCTCAAAAGTTCGTTAGGACACCAGATTATTTGAAAAAAAAAAAAAAAAGGTGACGATTGGGTCGAATATTTCTTTATTTAAAAATTAATGTTATTGTTTTCAATTATATTTTGGTGTTGTATTTTAACTGTTTATTAAATTGAATGGTAAATAGGCTATTTGGTTTTGTTTATTGTTTAAGTCACTTTATCAACTCAAACTTCTTAATTTTGGCACGTTTTATAGTTAAAAACTTTAAATCATTATTACAATGTTCTCTGTGAGAATTCGGTTGAGATAACAATGCCAGGTGATATGTACACTACCTAGATTAGTTTAACATTACACTTTGTAACAAATTATCACTTAGAACATTTTTATGAATTAAATTATAATAAATATTACTTGACGGAAGCGCCATCTACCCTGCAGTAGCCACTTCAAAAATGTTGGCACCTCGGATGAGTTAGATTTTCACTCGTAGAATTTACTTATTTAGAAGAGTTTATTTTATTTGATTTATTTGAGACAAAAAACAGTTATACGTTACAATATTAATAGTTAGCTTAAGTGGTTATTTGAAAAGTTTAGGAACTAAAACAAAATCTAGGCTCGCCTCTCCAGACAAGTTAGCTTCTCTTTAGTCTTTTTATTCAGAAATAGATTTTACTTAATCGACTTAGGGAGACAATCATTTTAAGAACAAAAGGAACCAAGTCCACAAGAGCAAGCGAAGCGAGCTCGAAAATTTTAACAACCTATCTTGGACAGGTCAGAATCTGTTCATGCAGCACGCATGAGTTACTTGGTCGATTTACAGAGAAAGTTTAGATTCAAAAGGAAGTTCGCTGCAAGAACGAGCATAGTGAGCTCGAAATTTTTTATCACCTTTCCTTGGACATGTTAGAATAGTTTCTATCCTTTATGCAGGAGTTACTTGGTTGACTTTAAGACAAAGTCAAGATTCAAGAGAAAGTTCATGTACTTGAAGCTTTATACCTAAAATGCGGAGAGCGCCTGGCCTGGTTTATGATGTAGTGTAGTACTATTATTTATTCTGTGGTGTAGTACTTACGAAAAATAAGCTCAATGACGTATCTATTTTATGGTGCTTTTTGGCTTGTGGTGGTGAAGTTTTACAATCAGTAACTAATAAATAGATAACAACGTAAATAATATGTCTTAACAATGTATATCAAGTATTCAGTTCTTTCAAGATATTAATGATATCAATCTTTTACAGCTGCAGAGACTACTCTAATAACTCTCGATTGTACTTTCATGAATATCAATCTAAACAGAGAATTGTGACCACGGTAAGTAATTGAACCACGGTAAGTAAATGTATGCATAATTATGTAAAATACTTATCAATTGCAAAATAGCACTGCCTATCACTTTGAATAATTTGAAGTGGTGAAAGAATCTGAAACTATTGAAGATTTTTTTTAATAAGTTATAAAAATTCGGCCAAGTGTCTTTCGCGGTACTCCCTTTCTTTTCCTAAAATTATTTGTCCGAAAACCATTATCCATAACACATTTGCTTCAGCTTCAGTAACCATAATGTTAAAAAATTCGAAATTTTGGTTTACATAATTACTCTCTCTTCTAAAACTATTTTGTCATAATATCGAGTACTACATATAATAATTGAATCTCCTAATTTTGCATGAAATAAAGTCATATTTCTAAGTATTGTATTTATAATTATTATAATGTGTATTACTGCATGCAACGCATGAGTAATCAGCAATTTTCCTAAAAAATATCCTAAAAGTCTTGCTAGTGAGGAGCGTTGGCCGATGCGACGACGATATTTGTAATAGAAAGTGGGTGTGTAATGTAAAATACGAGCGTAGCGAGCGCGCGTCACATAGTCGTTAATATTTCATGACAAACGGATTTAGGGCATGTTGTATTTAGGGATTTCAATTTTATGGCATGTGATATTAAGTTTCGGTAAGTCATCATTCGGACTTAATGATGACTAGGATAAAAAAAATTATGACATTTTAGATTATGGATAAAAAAGTTGGGGAACACAATAGAGAACCGTCTTTCACACCACGGATAGTGAACAGTTCCGCGGTCCGAACGATAAGTTTAAGTCTGTTAAGTGTATTTTTCATAACAGCTATGAACATGACATTATATATAAATATACCCCATATCTCAAAACTACTGACTTAAATAACAAAGTGACTTTTCCAATGGCTTGGCAAGTTGGCATGCGACGATGCCAAGAGCCAGGACCGCATGTCTTGGTTTCCATGGAAGATGAGCCTTTAGTGTGGGATGCAATATGTGTCTGTACCCTTGCGCGATCGCATCATCCTAGTTCATTGCGCCGTGCTGGCGCTGTCGCCGTGGCTGCTTTTTCATTTCTAGGTTATACAAGGTCAAAATTAGTGACCTAAATAAAAACTGATGTAATGCAGGGATGTCGTTGACAATGTTTTTAACTCGCTTTGTTAAGAGAAGAGGAGGAAGAGAAAGTAACAAGACCATTTCACAGCAGTGACCAATCACGCTATACAAAACCAGTATAAGCGGATCTCTCATTGTACGGGAAATCTATACAAAGCGAGCCCATGTTATACTGGAAATGTATTGCTTGATGTATCGCGTTTTTGTGTATTTAACCACTATGCTCGACAAGATTTTGACACATGACACACCAGCTGAATCGGCGGGGTGATGCGAATTGTCATGAACTTCAAGAATTTTCGTGAACTTTCAGCCTTCGATTTTATTATGAAAAATATGTCGCGGCAGCTGTTTCATACGATAAGTTTGTGGTTAATATCTCCAATAACGTGTTGATGTCGGTAAAACAGCGTCAGTCAATTGCCAAATATGTGTAAATTACATACCACTACATCCTTCCAAAAAATAGGTAACTTAGATGCACTGAAAATAATGTACTTAGACAACTTTCTCGTTTGCTAAAAAAACTCGAAAGGGCAAAATAAAGACAGTAACATTATATCTGCGTTCTTATTTTTACTATTATTCATACATAATTTCATGAAAAAACACGATCAAATTCTTGACAAATATTACTAAAAACTCTAGTGCTGATCGTTATCCAAATTTTCATCATTCGATTATAAAGTTACATAAAGCCTAATCTATACTCGCAATGTAATCAAGTTTGGAAAAAAAGAGTTGAAATGGAATAAAAAGTCTTTGGTATAATTTCAAATAATTGTATAATTTTAAAATTAATCTTTCTAAGCTATCTTTTCAAATAATTTCATTTTGTAATTATTCGATGCTTTTGGTTGACTTCAAGAGAATGAGATTTCTAAATGATAAGAAACACTGAAATGTGTAATCCCAAAAAAAAACTTGCTTTCAAGTAAACATTCTGATGATTACCTTTCTTTTAAAAACTTATAGATGGTCTCCTAACTTTCCGTTGGACTAGCAACGTGAGATTTGGCATGAAATTAAGTTTCACAATTCAAGCAAATAAAAAATCTGGAAATGAATTGATTTTCAATTGTTGGTCGAAAAGTACGCACGGTTGCGTTTGTTTTGTTTCAGAATTTAATTTAAGAATGCGCTTGTTTCACATTTATACTTAAGTGTTTTAATTTACTATTATCATTTGTTGCGAATTTTGTTTTGTAATATCTGAACGTTGGATATAGAATCATGCTAGGCATAGTAAAAAAAAATGGTTTGATCCGCCAAAGAAAATTATATTTATTCCTAAAATTGTGTATCGATTGGTAGCGTATTGTCGGTTATATGTATGTGGTTATGTTAGATTAGGACAAACTTTTTTTTGTTTAGCCTATTCTTTCCCACTGCTGATCAAAGACCTCCTCCAATCCTTTCCAACTCTGCTGGTGATTTACCTTCTCTGGCCAATCAGCCAAGAAAGAGTCCAAATCATCACGCCAGCGTTTCTTGGACCTGCCTCAGTGACAACGACCGACAAACTTAATGTCTTTTATTTCGCAATCGGCAATTCATAAGACGTATCCTGAAGAAACATTAGTTTATTCTTTGAAAGCGGTTCAGTGTCAACTCTAGAAACTCTTCTTACAACTGCAAAGTTCAGGTTATCTATCATAGGCCGTGGGCAATGTCACTTGAGTTAAGCCGTATATAGCAATGCGACAGAACCCACAGGGCAAGAGTTAAGAGAGACACGCAATAGTAGAGTTTTCTTAAAAATAGTTTGGTAGCTAATAAATCAAGCTTATTAAGTAGCAAAAAATATTGACTATTAAAGGTATAAGTCGGAGAAGGCAAAAGATAAAGAAAATTGAAATGCCATATAGAGGCCTTGGCCCCGCAGTGAGAAAGAACAGGCTGATAAAATAAGTATTTGTAAATGGTTGAATACCACAATAACGAATCTAACCTAACATAATAACTTGACCATACAAATTCATCTTGCGAACCAAATAATGCCTTCCAAGATCCTGGGCTTTTAATATCCAACCGACCAAACAATAGAAAAATAAAATTATTTATTTAAAAAAAAAAAAAAAAATATTTTCGAATTTTTAGTTTTGTTATATTATGTAGATTTCTGATACTGCATCATTAGATTATGCTATTCACCGTTGAGGAGTGTCCTCATGAAAAGACGATTCTGTCTGCGGGATGAAGTCATGATAACAATCATGTTTATCCATCAAATATGAACGTGTCTACAGATTTTTAGATCCGTGCTATTTAACGTTGAGGAGTTCCCTCGTGAGAAGACCATTTTGACTGCAGGATGAGGTCATGATAGAAATCATCTATATCTATCAAAATTAAACGCGTATACAAAGTTTTGTGTCCGAGCTATTAACCGTTGAGGAGTTCTCTCGTGTGGAGACGATCCTGGCTGCAGGACTAAGTAATGTTTATCATAAAAATAAATTGTCACCAGAACAATAGGTGTGTGCAAAAATTCAGCTCAATCGGTATAAGGAAACTGGTTTGAAATTCAGTTGCAAGATTTGACTAATACTTACTAACAAGGGAAGTTAAATAAAAGCATATTTATAAAAAATCACAATAAATTATCTAGTAAAATACAATATAAATTTGAATAGCGAATGCATTCATAATTTAAATATTGATGTGGAAAAAAAAACAGCGCGAATTTAGCCACAGATCGGTCTGTGCTGTTTGTTGCGTCGGTTTTAGTACCTACAATTTACGAAAAACTATTAAAATTACCAATATAAAGCTTTAAAAAATATTATTGTATTTATTTATTCTATTTTACGCTTAAAACAAAATTATTTTAATTTCCATCTATCGATTTTTTGTTTTTCATGAATACACTATGAAAAACAAACATAGGTTTGCTGTTGAGTGTAAATAGACATATGAAAGAGCGTTAAAAATATTGTTTGGTGCTGCCCTTTATGCGCGATTCTAACTCGCACTTAACCGGTTTTTTTTTCAACACTGACCTGACTGTTTTCCAAACTTTCTTAATCTCTAGTTGTTTCAAAATTCATCCATACTGTTTGCTATCTTAACGGATTATCCGGATATTAACATAGTCTAAATAAATGTCTGAAAATCACTTATATTTTTTTATAGTTTTCTGCAGAAAAAAATATGGGTACTCCATGGGACTGTACGGTGTTGACCAATCGAGGCACATCAGTAGTGAAGCCCGTGGTCCGGTACAGATATCGCAAATATTCAGCTGCCTACTGCTATATGCAAATACACGTCAGACAAACAAGTATGTAGTAAGCTATAATAACTAATCCTTCCTAATACGGGGTGGAAGGGACACCGACACTAAAACGCTAACCACGTATTCATTACATCATTCTGAACACACACAGAATTTTTTCTTCGGTTATTAAAAAAAAATACCTGTTTCCCACAAAATTGCAATACCCACACGGTTAAAATATATGGATGGATTTTAAATTATATATGTACCGGTTAAAGATATGGGGGGTTCAGAACGATTTACGGAATACGTGGCAGCCGTTTTAGATTTACGGAATACGTGGCAGCCGTTTTAGATTTACGGAATACGTGGCAGCCGTTTTAGATTTACGGAATACGTGGCAGCCGTTTTAGATTTACGGAATACGTGGCAGCCGTTTTAGCATCAGTGCCCCTTCCACCCTGTATAATTTTGCGATTGTTTCTCACAGGCACCTAAGTACCTAACACATTATAAAATACTTAATTTTGTTTTGTATTTGTAGTTCTAGTTCCTATTCAAGGATGCGAGTCGCGGGCAACAATTAATAGAATATATAATTTTAGATTTCCGGTCTAAATTAAAACAAATAATCCCCCAGATCCGCCACAGACGATCCTCGTGAACAACATGGCTCTAGAAGCAGTTCGCACAGACCTGTCGGAGAAGGACGTCGACTTCACTGCCGAGTATCAATACGTAGACGGCGATATAGTAAACGTTGCTTGCATCAACTTCTCGGGAACAGCGAGCCTCACGATGGAATATCCGATGGCAGACACGCTGAGCGGTATGTTATTACATAATTTTTAGGTATCTCTTTCTGAAATAAAATCCGACTACGACAAAAACGGCGACTAAACCTGTAACAAGACATTACTTTACTTAATTTTTTTCGGGTTTCGTACAATACGACCGCAATGGATTTATCAATTTTTTTAAATATAACTTAAGTAAAGGGTGTTTTTAGGGTTCCGTAGCCGAATGGCAATAGACGGAACCCTTATAGATTCGTCAAGTACGTCTGTCCGTCTGTTTGTCACAGCCGCTTTATTCCGAAACTATTAGGACTACACAGATGAAACTTGTGGGTAGATGTATTCTGTGAACCGCTTTACGATTTTGATACAAGAAAAAAAGATTAAGGGAAAAGAAACTAAAAAAAAAGTGATAAAAAAAAAAATTACAAAAGCTGGCCAAGTGCGAGTCGTACTCACACGTAAGTGTAAGTACAACTCGCACCTGGCCAGTTTTTTTTATCAACGATGAGCGGTACAGAGACATCATCACTAACATGTGCCTGAATTGGAAGGCATTAATGTTGCCGATATGTGGTTTCAACAAGGTTGCGGCAGCACCACGTGCAAAATAGGGGGAGATACGAGATTAAAAGTGCCACAACGCGTTGTGGTCGGTTTTTACACTTAATGAACATTTTCGGTCTTTGAGCCTAACAGGTAACTATATCGCTTGCTCGTATGAAAAACGCCGTGTACCTAGGATGGGACCTTAGTTCTCCGTGGATAACTTTCTGTATACAACCAGTCTGTCTGTCAGTCTATGCGCGTCGCAGCACTCGCAGCTGCTTGCTTAGCAGCAACTGTTACTGCTGTCGACTTCAAGTAGGAGTCGTTACGATAAATACTTCCACTATTGCAAGTAATGCCACGTTGGTCTAGAGATTGCAAGCGCTACTGCTGAGCATGAGGTCCTGCTGGGTTCGATTCGGGCAGAGTGATATTGGGTGTATCCATCAAGAATTTCTCAGTAGCAGCTTGGAGTCTGGATTTGGGCTCGGTTGATAGCAATAGGCTCGCTTCCTATTACATGCGAGTTAAACAAAACGGACGAAATGGGGACTTGAGGTATAGTACAGATAAACTTCTTCGGGGACTACAGGCTTGAAGTTAGGTTTTGATTGCAACTTAGACATGTCAAGGTATTTTATTTTCACATTGTGGTACTTACATTATTTATTTATTAAAAATTTATGCACAAGTAAAAAACTGTACAAAGGCGGCTTAATGCCATAGGCATTTTCTACCAGTCTACCTTAGGGTGATGCAGAGACAACATACAGTAGGTGCCAAAACAGAAAAAAAGGACTAGAAAATATTTATAACTAAAACAAATAAGAATAAATACTAATACACACACACACACACACACACACACACACACATACACAACACACACACACACACACACACACAAACACACACACACATACACATACACATACACACACACATACACACACAAACATATACATATATTAAACTTTATATAGTTAAGAGAGATAAACAAGAAAAACTACAACAACTTAGTTCTGAGACGAATCCGCCAACTTCTTGTGTATATGTTCCCGAGCTTTTACTTTGAAAGTGAACTGACTGGTTACCGTCTTGATATTCTGAGGGAGCGCATTGCAGAGGAAAACCGCCTGGACAAAGAAAGAAGGTTTTATAAAACTAGAAAGGTGAAAAGGACATCGTAAAAGACAATTATTAGCGGAACGAAGATTCTTGCTGTGTGCAGAGCATAAATATTGACAATTAGACGTCAGATAAGAAGGAGAAGTGGGTTTGTGAAGAAGAGAAAACAGGGTTGTCAAAGCCCTCAATTCTCTGCGCTGCCGGATGGGCAGCCATCTTAAAAGCGATCTTTGCGTAGATACATGATCATACTTGCGGAGATTGAAGACGAATCGAATGCAGTTATTAATAAGTCGGTCAAGTTTATTGAGCAGATCTGCATTCAGGTCATAGTAGCACACATCACCATAGTCAATTATGGGGAAGATTAGGGATTGTACAAGCATTCCCGTAACGTGTGATGGGAAAACATTTTTCAACCGATAAAGCAACCAAATCTTATAGGTGGATCAGGCAGCCAGATCTCCCAGTACGGCAGTGAGGTGAAGTCGAGCGAGGGATGCCTCATCCACTTCACTTCGGGCACCACTGGTGAGGTTCCAGAGGTACCTACTATGACTGTGCCAAACATGTGTTGTTTTTACTATGAGTTACGGTGACTTTATTGCTTACAATCGCGACCTGCTTACGCCAGTCAAGGCAAGTGACAACATGCAAACCCAGATCCTTGACGACAGAGCTAAACAGATCACTGTGCCGTCAAAGGTCACCGGTGGCACCGCTAACCCATTCAGCCTTCAAGCTACGGGGCTCAATAATTAACTTAATTAATAACTTAATTAACTTGGGTTAACAGCCACACCGAAACAATCAGACCAATTTTTGACTGCACGTAAACGCCAGTTTAGCCCCTCGATCGCACCGGAGAAGCTGTCAACACCTGCCTAACAGTAGAGCTGTAAGTCATCAGCGTAAAGATGAAACGCACACTGAAGTTCGGTAGTTATGAGATCTATAAAAATTTAGAACGAAAGTGGAGATAAAATACTGCCTTGAGGGACGCCAGTTTCAAGATTATGCCAGCTGGAGTTAGAGTCACCAGCAAGAACTGACGCCCCCAAAGATAGGAAGAAAACCATTTCAAAACCTCGGGAGAGATCAAAGAGAAAAGGACTTCGTGACTGACGGTATTGAAAGCATTCGAAAAATCGATCAACACTAAAACCGTAACTTTAGTGGCTTCCGTTCCCCGTCTTATATCGTCAGTCACTTTAAGGAGAGCAGAAATGTTACTTTGCCGGGGCCTGAACCCGGAATGTAATGGACTGATGAGGGAATCTTTGTATAAAAAGGGAAGAATAGAAATTGGACGAAAGTGACTGGGAAGTGTGGGATTAGGTATTTTAGGTAGTAATCGGACATGGGCTATTCGCCACAGGGAAGGGAAAACACCGGAGTAAAGGGAGAAGTTAACTATATGGGAAATTGCAAGTAGGAGCTGATCAACAACTGTCACGATCATGTGCCGACTGATGTTGTCACAGCCAACGGCTTTGATGAAAGGATAATCTTTTTGATCTCTCCCGGATCGACTGGGGTGAAGGCAAAGGAACTAAGATTGGGTCGCGTCAGACCAGCAAGGTAGACAAGGGTTTGATATTTGGTTAGACTATCAAGGGTGGGAGCAGTGGAGATCTTACGATTTAGATCGTCTAAACCGAATGTTCCAATTAATTTCCAGATATCAGCAGGAGAAACCGAAGTTATATTATCAAGAATGTGGTGGCGTTTATCATCTGATTACAACGATTGCGTGCAGTTTTGAAGAGAGTCCAATTATCATCCGACCAATCCTTCTTAAACCGCCGAAACGCACGGTCCCTTCATCGCATCGCCATCCGAACTCCTCCATTCATCCATGGCGCAGGTGGACGCGTATAGGAGCGTAGGTATCGTACAGCTTAACTACAACATTATCAAAAAAAATAAGTTTATCATCAACTGTAGTGGCTTCCTATAGGGGTGTCCAGTCAATTTGGAAGCGTCTTGTGACAGTTTTTCACTATTCATCCGCGCAAAGGCACGAATTAAGTGATCGACACTTGAATATTTAAAAAAAAAACTTTATTTAGATGAGCAGCGTTACAGTAATTAAGACAGTAATGATCTTCTAATAATGGTATATGTATTTATATTTAATTATTGCTAAGTTAACAATATTCTTATAGACTATTTTTTTTTTTTTTCCGGATGGGAAATCGTCAAATGACCCCCCCCCCCCACTCTGGGCGGAGCGGAGGGAAGTGTCAGACTTGTACTGACTAAAACCCATCCATGTTCCTTCTTTGCCCTTTGTGTTCCAGGGCCACGGTATCTCTTTCGAACAGTCCCGCAGCCCTGGCAGGCATCGGCCCATGCAGACCCCTACTTGATTGCTGACATCTCTTTGAGGCGCGCGTGGAACACGAACGCGCCGTCGACATGGCCTGTCGTCATAAGACGGCCTGACGGCGAGCTAGCCCATAACTCACCGTCCACAGGCCAGCGCCTACGGTGGTCGGAAGCCACCACGTGAGCCCCGACGCCCAGGGCGTCTCCCGCGGTGGCTGGGACGTGAGGTTCTTTCCCTCTCACGTCCTGCCACCTCCTTCACAAGCATGACTGCTTCGCAGAAGGAGGTGACGGCTTCCCATTCCCTCCCGCTTCGGACCATGGCTTGGACCAGGGCCGGACGCGAGAGATTGCCGCCGCCAATCGCCGCTATGAGAACACGGCGGTGCTCCGCCCAAGCGGGGCAGACCTCCACGGTGTGCTCCACCGTGTCCTCCAGACGATCCTCGCAGTGGAAACACCCGGGCGTTTCCTCCCGCCCGATTCGGTGCAGGAACCTCCCGAAACAACCGTGTCCGGTGACGACCTGCGTCAGGCGGTAGGTGAGAGCGCCGTGGCACCTCTCTAGCCACTCCTCAAAGAGGGGACTTATCGCCACTATGGTGGCGTGCCCTGCACGGGGTTGCGATAGTCGCTCTCTCCATGTCGCCATGAGATCACGCCGGAGGTCTGTTCGCTGAGCGGCAATTTGTCGCGGCAGCGGAGTTTCCCCCCGACATAGTGTTTCCGCGCGCCATTCATGCAGGCGCGCGAGGACTATCGCCTCCAGATCCCATGGCGGCAATCCGGCAAGGAGGCTAGCCGCCTCGCCGGAGATCGTGCGGTACCCCCGGATTAGCCTTATGGCTATCACCTTTTGGGGCGCGTTCAGCTAGTGGGCGGCTTGCCGCCTCAAAAAACGCGCCGACACCGGGGCCCCGTAAAGGGCCATGGACCGCACGACCCCCGCGTAAAGCCTCCGGCAAGAGGCGTTTGGACCCCTCAGGTTGGGCAAGAGCCGCTTGAAGGCAGCCCCTGTTTGTTCCAGTTTGGGTGCCAAACGTCGGAAGTGTTCCACGAAGATCCACCGGCTGTCGAGGACGAGTCCTAGGTACTTCAACGTCGACCCGACGCCGATGGAAACCCCTCCTGCCATCAGTAGGGATCCCGACGGTGGCGCATGCCGAGGCCCATGAAAACACATGGCCTCGGACTAGTGCAATGCCACCTCGAGACCCAATTGCCGGATCCTCTCCACAACTCAACACAACATAACTAACAAACTAACCCAGAGCTAATGGGGAACGGACGTATTCAACTCTCTCGCAAAAATCTGTTCGCGAAAATACAATAAAAATGCAACGAATTATGACCCATGACCTATGGTAATAAAAACTATTATGGAGTGCAGTGTAAACAAATAAAAAAACAAATTAAAAAAGTGATTTAATAATAATTCGATCCGCACGTGCGCTGAGGTAAGCTCTTCACCACCTCGCGGAAAAGAGACGGGACGCGAAATCAAAATAATTCGTCCTTGTCGCGCCCGCGTTTCTCCGAAGGACAGCTGCGTGGGCTCGCGGATTCGCGGAATCGAGGTCGTGAATTCGTGGAATCAAACTCCCGAGCTTACCCGATTTCTCCCCCGACACACCACGAATCAGCAAACGCATCGAACAACAAGTAAACAGCTGCGTTCAATTCTACGAATTTGACTTTTGAACCAAATTGCAAACTCCAAAAAGGTAAACAACTGTGCTCCCTATGCTTAAACAAATAAGAACAAAATGCCCTATGCTTAAACAAAAAACTTCTGGTGCTTGAACTGTTTTGTGTATTATCATCTTTTTTTATGACATTGAAAATCTCATGTGTATAAATAATAATAGCCATCTACAATAACTTTGGTGAACAAACTAAGGGACCTGCGGCCAACTGTTCAACCATCAGCATAATTATTGGGTGTCATAACTTACTAAATTATCGACCAATGACGATCTGGCCCTTGTGATTTTAAGTTTTTGGAACTAAGAACTAACTAACTTTTTTAAGATGGCACTGGTATGTGCTGGCTGTAAACAGCTTCTGGGTGATAGCCTATTCTTAGCCTGTTCTTATTGTAATAATTTGTATGACTTGCAGTGCGCCAATATTTCTTGTAGTCAATTTACACAATCTATGTCGACTAAGCAAAAATCCGGCTGGATATGTCAAGAATGTTGCTGTAAAAGACCGAAGGCAATAAATTCCGCCACACTAGCGGGCCCAATGTTATCCCAGCACACAGATGATAACGATTCAGCTAATGTGACATTGAGGCGAAAGACTGCGTTACCTGCGACCCAGTCCAGTACTCATTACTCAAAGGCACACGGGTCCACGCTTACTGAATGTACTCTTGAAACTGTCCTGATGGAGCTCCGTGCATTCCGCGATGAGAGTGAGATTAGATACCATACCCAAGAAACCTCCATAAATAAAATGTCTGAAAATATAAAAGAAATAAGATGTTCCATAACCAATCTTGATAGTAAATATAATATCCTTCGAACTGACGTAGACCAACTGCTGGAGAACTCTAATGTCACTTCTGGCGCACTAGCCACTCTGCAACTACAATGTGATGAAAATGCGAAGCGTTTAGTTGATCTGGAAATAAAGGATTTTGGCTGTGAGATTATGATCCAAAGACAGCGTATTGATGTTATCGAAAAACAAATATTTGACAATCATGAGTCCTTGGGAAAATCTTCAAACACACTGACTTTTCTGGCAAATCATTGTGTACATCACTCAACCTTGGATGTTCCGGATCCCATAGCTTTGCCTCAGCACATTCCGCACCCCTTGCCACCAACGACATATGCATACAGTTCCGTATCACAACCACTGATAAGCAACGGGCAGCCCTCCACAAGCATTTATAATACTAGAATATTTACGACTGGAAAAGCTCAACCACGCACTCGCCGTTCTGTCATACGCGCGACCGGTGCAGCTGATATAGATTTAAAAACCGTTGAGCCTGTGAAATACATTCATGCCTGGAATTTTTATCCAGGCGTATCTGAAGACAGCATTCGTTTATACCTACACAAGAAACACCCAAACAATACCTTCTCCGTAAAGAAACCTGATCCTGAACACTCCAGACACAACTGCTTTATAATGGGAGTCCCAATACACCTGTTTGAATTTTATCTGTCACCCAACAATTGGCCTACAAATACATCACTTCAAGAATGGTTCAGCTATCGGAATGTGAAGAAAAATACTGAATCCGATCAAACGAATAAATCGTTTTTTCGTGAGAAAAACTAAAAAGTTAGATATGATTTTCTACCAAAACGTCCGGGGATTAAAGTCGAGATGTTCTGAAACTAAAAATATACTTCACACCTTCCAAAGTAATTTATTAGCCTTAACTGAGACTAGACTCGATCACAGCGTATTTGACTCCGAGGTTTTCCCGCAAGAATACGCCGTGCTGCGGTGTGACAGAGTGGGGCGCGGCGGCGGCGGCGTGCTGCTGGCCGCGCGCTCGCCCTACTCACTCACACGTTTGGACTGTGAGCCTGAAGTGTGTGACGAAATAATATGTGCAATAATGGCCAAGTCTCGATTACGGTTTGCATGCTGTGTTGTCTATTTAGCTCCTAATGTACCTGATTCTAGATATTATTCTATTCTTAATTGTATAAGAAAAGTGATGTGTAATATTAGGAAACTGCCTCTAATTGTATTAGGAGATTTTAACCTTTGCTCCGCTAGTGTAACTGTACATAATGACTTTGAATTGTTTCTTTCTGAATGTAATTTATTGCAGGAAAACATAATTTTTAATGATCTTGGCCGAATGTTGGACTTGATTATAGTTAACTCATGTGTAGCGGGAGTCTCAGTTTCAGCGTGTTCCGGCATAGTATCACCTGAAGTGCACCACAAACCATTAGATATCGCTATCAATATTAATACGCCTTTTGCTAGTACTTTGAACAAAAATAATACCTACCATTCAAATGACTCGACCACTAATACAACTCTAAAGCGTAACTTTCGTAAGGCAGACTTCTTAGTGTTATACTCTGAACTGGCTGGTATAGACTAGGAGCCTGTGTATGCATGTGTTGATGTCAATGCTGCTGTTGACACCTTTTAAGCGTTAATTAATAACATTATTTGCCAAACCGTTCCTCTAACAAAGACTAATACTATACAAAAGAATTACCCAAAATGGTTTACATCTGCCACTATTAAACTAAATAACCTTAAAAATCATTATCACAAGCTCTATAAATTCAATGATAACAACCAACTTGATTATGGATTCTTTTCATACTACAGGCGTCTATTAAAGAGAAGTATGGAAGCAGATTATGCTACTTACACTGACCGTATTCAGTCTAATATTAAACGTGACCCAAAAACATATACAGTCGCTGAGTTGCAGCCAGCATCGTCCTAGCGCTCACACTGCAGCCAAAACGGTCATTGAACTCCCGACAAGCTAACGCGACATTATCAAGACAGCGAGTCAGTGTCCTCACCATCTCCTTGTATTGTATGTTGGTATACCGGAAAGCCACCGCGCGCGTAAACAGAAATGTCACGGAAAGAACAACTTCACTAGATTACTACCGGCTGATGACTGACTCAATGTTAGGTAGTCGGCGTAGCGGCGGCGTGTGTGTCGGCATTTCGCATAACCGTCAAAGAGGTTGCCGACAAATGCTTTATCTCTTTGCAATAAGTACTAAATTTTATGACGGAAATCGATTCAGAAGCCGATTCTGAACCAACTACTTTCAGGAATTGCGTTTATTCTGTTACTCGTTGTATGTCAACACGACCGATCATAACAATAGTTGTCAATAAAACATGCAAAGCAAAAAGAGAAACAAACAAAAACATAATAAAGTGAAAAGGTAAGTCCTATTGAGGGTAAAAATAGCAAAGTATACGTTACTTGTAAATTGTCAACTCAGACTTCAGAGACGTACGAGGAGAAAGAGAACAACAAACTAATACTGTATTACAATGCAAAATTACAAGAGAAAAGTAAATAAAGGTTATTATAATCAAACAATAGAAGAAAGCAAACTATAAGGTAAGAAAATCCTGATTACTAAATTAATGTCTAATGCGTAAATGCTGTGTTTTATAATAATTGAGAATTGATACCATAACTAACGCATCTTGTTTTTCAGGCTATCTCCAGACGTTTGAACCCCGGAATACTTCACCAGCAGCGGGCTCAGTTCTTCATATGATGTCACCTTATGTTTGCTTCCATCGGTGAAGTGGTGCCGCGCCTTCACAAAGATGGATTGTCGGGTCCTAGTCAAAAACTCCTAGACAGCGATGGATGACACCTTCGGCCCTGTCTTCGCTCTCCAGACCGCCGACCTGTCGTCATAGCTCGAGAACTTGACTAGGATGGGCATAGACTTGGCGTAACACCTAGACTGTGTTTTAAGGGCAGCTTCTTGCTGATCACCTCCAGGATCACTGTGCTGCTGACTTCTCCTTCAACCTCTGTCATGCCCTGAAAAATGAGTGCCTCCCGCCGATGCCTGGTCTCCAACCCGTCGACTTGTCTGGCACTCTCGCTGATCTGTTTCCTGAGTAGACTCAGCATGCTGAAGATCAGCTCCTTGAAGGTGTGAAACTCCTCGGCTACCCTCGCGACGGTGTCCTTGGCAGGTCCTGTACACTGTATCTGCGCTTCCAACTCACTCATCTTCCGTATAAAGCTGTCCTCTAAGGTCTTCTGTGCAGATATTATCTTGTCAAATTGAGACATTGTTACTGTGGTTAGTGCCCACTTGTGTTCGGTTACAGTGAGAATAGTGTTGCGATATGATGAGCTGGCGGGTGTTGTATAATTATCGCTTGAGTCACATAAACGTGCTGCAAACGTGAGTACCCGTTGTGTATAGGCTATACAATGATAGCTGTTTTTGACATGGAAAGAAAAATTCCAGTGCGAGCAGGGTTTGAACCTGCGACCTTCCGATTCAGTACACCGGATGTCTTAACCAACTAGACCATCGCACCCCGCTCACAACTAATTACAATGATAATCTATATCTATACATATATATTATATATATCTTCTATACCTATATATATCTATCTATACATATAATAAAATCGTAAAAATTCAAATCGATGTTCCGAATTGGCGCAAAAACTACTATCAATGCAGTAGTTTTTGCGCCAATTCGGAACATCGATTTGAATTTTTACGATTTTATTATATGTTCAAATTTTGCACAAATATTTGTGATAGGCTTCTTCAAATGTTAGGCTATATATTATCACGCTACTTGCTTAAGGGGTTAAGCAATATTGTATTATGTCCGAATTATTCAATTGTTTTCCGTTTCAGTCATGAAATGCGTAACAACGTCTATTTCAAAGTATATGCCAGCGAAACAAATAGAGGTACGGTTTCATGACCGCTTTACGTGCATCAGGGCGCAAGTTCGATCTCCAGTAAAATAATGCTTTTTGTAATTGGTTGTAATTTTTTTTATAGAGATTATTATTTTTTTTCCCTTTTTTATGTATAATATAATAAATTCTAATGAATAAAGTTATAATAATAATAATCCTATCGCCTCCGGACCCGTCGCTCAGCTCCGCCTCGCCGCCGCCGGAATCCAGCCCAATCGTGAGTGCTGTGACACCGGCCGTGGCAGTTGCGTCGAGCTCGAGTGACGAGTATTTCTCTCCGCCGACGACGCCACCACCTGTTCGTCGACGAGGAGGACGCCGGCCGCCGGACGGTTTAGGACCTCGAGGCCCACCGGCCTCTGATAGGGTCCCAGCTCCCGGCGGGAGTGTGCCGCGCATGCGATGGACGCAATCCATTAATGCAAATGTCATGCGCGCATACTATGGGGCTACAGAGGGGGGTAACAACCTGACCGCGTACCGTGTTCGGATGCTCTCTCTGTTTCAGGTGCTTGAGCCAGCTGTCAACGTGTCGGCACAACGACTGTCGGATCAGGTGCGAGTCATCCAGCGTAATCGTATGTTGGATGACACCGTACTTGATCGCTTGCGGACTGAAATGCAGAGTAGCCATGTCATTGCCACGCCGCCGCAGACTGTGGTTCCACCACAGTCTACCATAATACCAACTCACGATAACAACGTGAGTAATGACATGGTTACTAATGTAAGTACCCAGTGCAATGAGGAAATGAGGTGTGCTTTGGAGGGTGCGATTCGAGAATATCGGTTCATGCAACCCGATCTTAGACCACGCGTACCTCGTTTGCCCATGCATAACAAAAATAAGGTGCTGGTGGCAGTTCTGGATTCGCAGTTGTCAAACTATTTTGATAACTGCGAAAACCTCACCGATGCTCACTCAGTCCTGTATTGTGCGGCTGTAGCGGCATGTCGTGTAGCTCATGTCAAATTTTCTGATGACAGAGCTACACGACCTAAACCAGCCGTACCGTCATGGCAGTACAGGATTGAACGACGTATTGGTGAGGCCAGAGCACTCATCGGCAAACTGATCTGCTTCAGGGAGGGCAATACTCGCCCTAGAGTGATGCGTTTTGTGAGGCGGGCGTTCTCGGGGACTGATATCAGTGCTCGAGACTACATGTCCCGTGTCACAGAGCGCATCGACTTCCTGAAGCAGAAAGTTTATGCATGGGCATACCGTATTCGTAGGTATAAGCGGCGGGTGGACCGATACACTCAGAATCGCACATTCCAAAGAGATGAAAGGTGGGTTTATAGGGCTTGGGAGCGACCCGACCAAGGTGTGGCTGACACGCACCTGCCGGATGATGATGCCATGTGTTCATTCTGGCGCAGCATCTGGTCGGTGCCTGTTAGCCATACCGAGGGTGAATGGACTCGGGAGGTCGAGCGAGCGTGCGATCTAGTACCAGAAATGGGGGCAATCACTATCAGCCCCCAAGACGTAGTTCGTGCAGTCCGTCCGTTACCTAACTGGAAATCTCCAGGGCCGGATGGGCTGCACAACTTCTGGATTAAATGGTTTACAAGGTCGCACGCTCGCCTGGCGATCCTGTTCCAGTCAGCCTTAGAGTCAGGGTCGCTGCCAGAGTTCCTGACAACAGGGATAACCCACCTGCTCCATAAATCGGGTAGTACTGCGGAGCCCAAAAATTATAGACCGATTGCCTGTCTTCCGACAGTCTATAAAGTTCTTACATCCATTTTGAGAGCTAAAATTAACAAACACATTGATGACAATTCTGTAATGTCCGCTTCTCAAAATGGATGTAGGAACGGGTCCCGCGGTACTAAGGAGCTACTCCTCATTGATATGGCCATTAGTCAACAGGTTCGCCGTTCCCGAAGGGATCTGTCGACATGTTGGATAGACTATAAGAAGGCCTATGACTCGGTGCCACATACATGGCTCATGAGGGTGCTAGAGTTGTATAAAGTTGATTCAACTCTGCGCATCTTCCTGATGTCATGTATGGGGCAATGGAGGACAGTCCTTCGCTATCCGGGATGTCGGCAAATCCAGAGGAATAGCGAGCCGATAAGGATAGAGCGAGGTATATTTCAGGGCGATAGTTTGAGTCCGCTTTGGTTCTGCTTAGCCTTGAATCCTCTTAGCACGCTGCTGGAGGATTCAGGTCTAGGCTATCGGTTGAGGAGAGGTGGTCAAGTTATATCTCACCTCCTTTACATGGATGACCTGAAACTCTTTGCCCCCAACGATTTGCAACTGATGGAGCTACTGAAAGTAACTGAAACTTTCAGTAGCGCCATCAGGATGGAATTTGGTGTGGACAAATGTGCGGTCATGCATGTAAAGCGAGGGGAGATTGTGGAATCTGTGGGAACCCAGCTCTCGGATTCCATAAATCTTAGATCCCTCTCAGCAACTGAAACCTATAAGTATTTGGGTATGTCGGAAGTGCTGGGCATCAATGTTGCTGACATGAAGCAATCGTTGAAGGAGCGCTTCTTTGGCCGTCTGAAAAAAGTATTTAATAGTCTTTTATCAGGCGGTAATAAGGTGCGTGCCTTCAACGGTTGGGTCATGCCGGTTCTGATGTACTCTTTCGGCATACTCAAATGGACTCAGACAGAACTAGACGCCCTGGATAGGAGGGTCCGTACATTGTTGACGACATATCGAATGCATCACCCGCGTTCTTCTGTTATGAGACTGTATATCCCGCGGAGGTGTGGGGGTCGAGGCTTTTTAAACGCTAAGACTCTTCACAATCGCGAGATATGCAGTCTCAGGGAATATTTCCTTGAAACCGACGTGGGGATGCATCGAGATGTGGTCGCAGTGGACAAGGGGCTCACCCCGCTCTCCTTGGCTAAAGAGAACTGGCGCAAACCTGTAGTGCTTGACACTAACGACCGCATGGAAGTATGGCAGAGTAAGGAGCTTCACGGACGGTTTTTCCGGGCCCTGCATGGGCCCGATGTAGACCTACCAGCGTCCGTAGCCTGGCTACGTTCCGGGGACCTCTTTGGAGAAACCGAAGGTTTTGTCTGTGCAATTATGGATGAAGTTATGATGACGAATAACTACCGGAGATTTATTGTGAAGGACGGTACGGTTGACATATGTCGGGCATGCCACCGTCCAGGCGAATCAATCCGTCACATTATCTCCGGGTGTTCTCGTCTGGCTAACGGAGAGTACTTGCATAGACACAACCTTGTAGCCAGGATTATCCATCAGCAACTTGCTCTAAAATACAACCTTGTGGAATCGGAAGTACCGTACTATAAGTATGTGCCCGACCCAGTTCTCGAAAATGGCAATATCACATTGTACTGGGATCGATCCATCGTAACTGACAGGACTATTGTAGCCAATAAGCCTGATATAGTGGTGGTGGATCGATCAGAGCGGCGTGCAATGATTGTTGACATAACGGTCCCGCATGATGGGAACCTCGTGAAAGCCGAGAAAGATAAGCAAATCAAGTATCTTGACTTGGCTCACGAGGTTGTCGACATGTGGGATGTGGACTCAGCGATCATTGTGCCGATAGTTGTATCAGCCCATGGCTTAATTGCCAAGAGCCTCGACCAATACCTGAGGAGGCTCTCGTTAGGCAGCTGGATCAAGGGTTTGATTCAGAAAGCGGTACTCCTGGACACGGCTCGTATTGTCAGGAGGTTCCTCTCTCTGGAGCCCTGACCGCCGGTAGCTTGGACTCTGTTCCCGATACCGGTGGGCTACAATTTTTTATATTTTTAAATGTTTTTTTATATTGTTTTTAGTTTAAGAAATATTTAAAAATATATAAGATTTGTGTAAAGTTAAATAAAGGATAATAATAATAATAATGATTTATTTGCCAGATCAGTACAATCCATATGGTTAGTAAGAACATAAACACTTACAGTCTATTGTTAGTACATAATTTCACACATTTACAAATTTCAATACACATGTCAGAAAACAATAATGATAATAAATAATAAATGTCAGAATAAAAATAATAATAATAACACACAGCAGCAACTAAACGACACACATTATTTCTGGGCACGGTTTGTAGGCAACACTTGGGTCCTCGTCCAGTGTTTTAATATGAGGCCATCAGTCCTATCCGCCACAGTCATCAAGAGACTGTTGGCGCTATATCATTGGTAAAATCTCTTTCCTCATGTTTGAATCTGGCCGTTCGATGGTGTTCTGAACTAACAACGTCGTTGTGTACTGTCTACAGGTGATGTCAGACTCGATGTTTTGAATTCCACCTGTCGTTCCCAATAAAAATAATAGCAGTTATTGAAATTAATTTGAAACTATTTTGTTGTGTCGTTGTTCTTAGTTTTGCACAACTACTCGTATAATAGATTCAGGTAGTTTCTCTGCATTGTTAGGTCTCAAAAATAAATTCGTCTTGGTTGTCTTTGTCGGAGGGTTGATGATTGTAATGTATGATTTCTGATGCGTCTTGATTGATAAAAAAGCACGTAATTCGTTACTTGAAAAATATTTAGGTATCTTTATCATAATATCTATCTTTTGTATCTTACTACTATTATAAATGCGAAAGTTTAGATGGATGGATGTTTGTTACTCAATCACGCCAGAACGGCTGAACGGCTGTAGATGAAATTTGGTACAGAGATATGTTTTCGTGCTAATAACTTAGGTAGATGAGCAATATTGCATTATGTTCATATTCCGCAACTGTTGTACAACTGACAACTGTCATAACATGCATTGGAGTATAACGGCTATTTTAGCCCATTTGTCATCGAAGCGAAGCGAGGTAGGCTGACCGTTCACAGACCTCCCTGTAAACCAGGGTTCGCAATTTCGAGTCGCAGTTAGTTTCCACTATTTGTGATTTTTTTTTATGCTTTAAGATTTCCAAAATAATAAACATGGTTGGCGAGCTCGATCCCCAGCCGGTTTACACTTTTTGTAACTAGATATTTTGTTTTATTCTAATGCTTTATGATTACCAAATCATTATAAAGTACTTAGATTAATTTGCTTTTGGTTTTTTTTTAACCATTCAAAAGACAGTTGGGTAATCATAAATTGCATTAGAGGCGTTGAACCACAGCTTGCAGGACATCCGCGGCAACCGGGCGCTGATGGGTGGTGTTGTCAAGTTGGTCGTAGGCGACTTTAGACAGATACTACAAGTTATTGAGAGGCTGTGCTCACTGGCGGATTAAATAAACGCAAGTCTCAAGGCGTCACCACTGTTGTCTAGGATCAAATTTGGAGGTTATTATAAAAAATTAAGAGTGGTTGTGTGAGTGTTGTCGCCAAAGAACGAGTGGGTCATCAAATAAAAAAAAATAATACGATCGTCGGCGTTGACATCCATACAACAGGTGATGGAGAATGATGATAGTACTACCTACCCCATTGAATTTATCAACTGCCTGGGGTTAACAGCGTACCGTCCCATAAGCTGGAGCTAAAAGTTGGCGTTCCAGTTATGCTGATGCGAAACTTTGATGCACCCAGACTGTGTAATGGAACCGGGCTTCATATCACAGAGCTGGGCAGGAGTATTATAATAGCCACCATTATTACAGGATTGGTTAAAGGAGAGAGCGGTTTAATTCTCCGCATACCCATTATTCCAATTAACTTGCCATTTCAATTTAAGAAGTAGGCTTTTACAATGACGGTCAACAAATTCCAAGGAAAAACATTAAAAGTGGCAGGCATTCATTTGGGCACCCCATGCTTCTCACACGGTCATTATACAAATCATTTAAGGTTGTATACAAAACGGTATTAGAATAAATAAATAAATAGCGCCCAACAAGGCGTTTGATTGTTCACTTTGAAAAAAAGTCGTATGGCACCATAGTGTTCCGGTTTTATCGCCCTTATCGTCACCTCTTCGCCATTTGTTTTGTTTCAGACCTCTGCCGCCCAGAATTACAGCGCCCAAAAAGACGCCTTTTGTAGTCATCACCCACATTATCACATTTTGATCAGGCCTTCAGTTCTCACACATAAAATCCTACCTGTAATCCCCGAAGGGTTAGGCACAGGTGTGTACCTAATCGTACACCCACATTTCACCAGTTATGTTGCAGTCCCATGTAATAGTGGGCGAGCCTATTGCCATCAATCGGGCACAAATCCAGACTCCGTAGCTGCGACTGAGAAATTCCTGATGAAATAACCAAATAACACTGCCCAACCCGGGAATCGAACACGCATACACAGCAGTATATAATAAACTAGTGAAAATACTGCGTATTACTATTTTAAATATAAAATCAATACTATAGCTTGGCCCCTGCTCCCGATACCGGCGGACCACTATTATTTACTTTTTTAATGTTTTTTATATTGTTTTTTATTAGAATATTTAATATGTGTAAAAATAAATAAAAGAAATCAATACTAGAGTTACGTCTGTCTTTTTCCTACACCTACCCGCGAAATAAAAAGAGTAGAGAGAAAACTTTACTATTGTGACGTTTTGCTACTGAGCACCTTTACCTACCTACTAAACTTTTAGACACTTAGGTTATGTATCATAGGCAGGAAAAAATAATAATATTAACAGTAAACTATAAAATCATATTCTTTCAGATAAGTTTACCAGTAGAAATCTATCATCAAGCCAGGCTATTGGTTTTAATACAAAATTACATTCTGGACACAACAACAGTTACATGATATGTATTGCTACGGAACCATCTGACTACACCAAAGTTATGGTGAGATTTGTTATGCGGACAGAAATCAGTAAGTTTTTATGGTTTTCTATTACACTGAGTAGGTACAGTCACAGGCAAGCATTTTGTGCAAGATCTAATTCAATAAGCTAGAGAAACTCGACAGACGTGATGCTTATCAATAGCTAAAGGAGACAAAACAAAATATCCCTTCGCCATATGTATAACATTTAAAACTAGTGTTAAAAAAAGGGCGAAAAGTTGAAACTTTGACTTTTAATCATTTCTCCGAAACTAGAAGGTGAACAGAGGATGGATGAACACGTGCCTCTTCCGGAGACTACCGAAGCGGAGGCGAGACGAGAGGAGAAAATATGTGTTGTATACCATCGTTATTTATACTTCTCGTGTCCGCTTCGATTTAGTGGAAACGGAGAAGAGATGTCTCATATTTTGTTTAGGCCAGCCTCCGCACTCCGCACAGAGACGAGAGCGGCGTGCGGCAAGCTGTGAGCCGTGTGTGTCTGCGGCGGTCACTAAACTGGGCGTGAGTAGCCCGTACACACATCTCTACTCCGGTCTAGCCAGCATTCATCTCCGCACGGCGTCGGTGGATATACTCTAGCTTCTAAGCATATCTTCTCCTCTCTGCTTAGCACATCTCCGCCACCATACATTATGTTTAGGAAAATATGTTTTCCAAGTACATTTTATAACGTGGTCGACTGTTACTCGTAAACTTGTAAAGCCTACTTAGCTGTGATAGTTTTCTTTTTAATTTGGTTACCACCGTGAATTTTTTCACACACCCAAACACAACCGTTCAGCTGGTAGAGGGTGGGGGGGACACTTGAGTCCAATAAATATTAGCACTTTACAGCTTAATATTTCACAAATGATTCGCTTAATCGAAAAAATACTTGATCAAAGTCGGAATATTTTTTAAAGACCTATCCAACGACATACCACAATCTGGGGTACGCGAGATAAAAAAATCCCCACTTTACGTGTAGGTACAGGAGATAGCCTAAAAACAATACTTTTCGAGATTTTATTTTACCACTTTGTCGGCGTAACTAATCTGTATATTCATGCCAAATTACAGCATTGTAGTACTAAAAAACTTTGAGCTAAGCTGCGGACAGACAGACGGACATGGCGAAACTATGAGGGTTCCTTTCCTTGTTGACTACGGAATCCTTAAAAACAGTTTAAGTATCGCTGTTTTGATATGGAAAAAAAAATTCGAGTGCGAGCAGGGTTTGCGCATAAAAATATTAAAATTTAGTTTAACCTTTTGAACGCCATTGTCACATATACGAGACAAGTAAGCGCGTGCCCTGTACGCCAAACGACACAAATATGTGACAAAATGGTAGGTGAAATTGTGACTTGGCGTGGAGGGCACGTGCGTGCGTTTATACTCTGGCATTCAAAAGGTTAAGTATCATAAGACAGTTGCCCGGTATATTTTATGGATTCGGATTCCCCCTTGTTGCACAACTAAAATGAATTACTGTGTAAACTCATCATACCGGATAATCATCAGTAATAGAGGAGCATGGAAGAAGAAGACATGTTGTGCCTACCCAAATAACTTGGAAAGGCAGGAAAATGATGATCGGTTACAGAAAAAATCTAGATTTTGAAGTGATCATTTAAGTAATTTGCGGTCATTGAGCCTACAGATTTTTTATCCAAATATTGTTTCATCTTGATTAGATGTCGCTACCCATAGCGTCTGTACAGTTTCTTGGTCTCGACTCGGACTCGGTCGCGCGCGCGCGGTGATTAATGTCGCCTCCGTACGAAAATATTTAAAAAAATATTAATGTTAAGAATATTGTGTTCATTGTGGGACTAGTTTGTGTAATTAGTCAAAAACTATCTGTGACACAGTTATCTTGTGAATGTGATATTGACTAAAGTGTAAAAACTCACGTTTATTATATTAACTTGAGCACTAGTGGAAAAAGACAACATAAATAAAATATTACGGCTTAAAATTATCAATTCTCCATCTTATTCTTAACTAGCAAACAAAAAGTGATAAATAATAATAATAATAAATAAAAATACATAATTATTTAATAAAAAAAAACCTGGAAAAACCTTATATTATACCTCAATAATTATGTAAACAAACTACAATAAATAAATGTGACTAAAGTGTTTATAAACAAAAAACTTTATGATTATACACAAATAAACTTAACAATAAACATACAGGTGAAATAACAATCTAAAAATCACTAAAAAAAAGTGTGATGTTGTGAAGTACAACGAACAAAGAAACAGTGCAAAAAATTCCTAACGCATGAATCATAATAACCGCCACTCAATTTTAAAGAACGAATACTTCTCTTAGTATCCATAAATTCAACGTTAGACGTAACTGCTCATATAGCTTAGTGGTAAAGCTATTCTACTCGTTCAGCGTGGTTAACTCCAAGTTCGAATCCAGCGATCAGAGCTCTCTTTTTGGAAGTTTTATTTAGACAAATAACAACTATGGATGAAAACATTACTTTCCGAAACCAAAAATTATTTAAATCAAGCTCTGTTAACGATATTAGTCAAGAAAATTCAGTCCTTTTTGACACGACTATGATGAGTCTGCCAAATACATCTTTAAATTCTAGTCAAACAATTATTGATCTTCAGGAAAAAGTTAAAATATTATCAGACGACTTACAGAGCGCCCACCAAGAAATAGAAAATTTAAACTCCGAAAATTTTAGATTAAAAACGGACTTGCAAAAATACATAAAAATAGTAAATGCATACAAAGACATCAATTCTACAGATAAAAGAATTTTGACTCCAAGACTAGAACACAAACGTAAATCAAGCCACAACAAGAATATAACGCCTGGTACAAATAAAAAACAATTTCACATAACACAAGAAATACATGGAGCGCCTGCAATGGAAATGAAGCAATTAGACGCAGTGACTACAAAAGAAACCAATTTCGATGAAAAGGTAAACATCGCAAACACCTCAAAAACAGCTGGAAAAAATACGAACTTAGAATGTACCGAGATTACGAGACCAGAAATGAACCTAAACTTGAAAAGTCCGTCAAATCATTTAATACAACAAATGCCTGTTAAAAAGGTAACTTACCTAAGAAAATCTACGGCTGCTCTGGGAACACCTACATCAGTCAAAAAAGCAACCAAGTATACTCAAATGGAATATGCACAGAAACCTCAAGACACACATCCACATATTAATAACATACCGGAAATACAAACTCTACCGACCATTACTAACAGTCTCCTCAAAAATTCATCTAAAAACTGTCAAAAAAATCACAAAAAAATATGTTTGATTTCTAGTAATAATGTGAATAAGATGTTAGACATTAGAAAAAGTACGTTCAAAGGTTATAAGTTCTGCCATTATATCATACCAAATGGTGGCATAAAACAGCTGTTCTCAAATTTAGATAAAAAACTCGAAAACTTTACCCATGATGATTATTGTGTCATTTATATAGGTGAAAGAGATTTTGAAGTCTCCAAAAACTATAGACTATTAATTGACTTCATAAAAATGGAGCTTAGTAATGTCATAAATACTAATATTGTCATCTGCTCCCCTAATTTTAAATTAAGTAATATTTTTTCTATATTTAATAAACGTATTGAAATGTTTAATCAGCTAATGTATTTAGATAATGAATTATGGGAGTATGCTTATCTTTTTGATTCTAATTATTGTGTGGAATATACATATGAAATGTTCCGAAAATATACTGCAACAGTAAACAATAAAGCAATTGCTAAAATATTAAAAAACTTAATGGAATATATTGCGTATCTAGGTTCAGAAGCAGAAGTGAATGAAGTAACTTGCTGTAGTCTTGATTCTTGTCATTATTTTGAAAATACTGCTGTTGCGGATATCCTAAACCAATTACCAAAAAGTAATAAAAAGTTATATAATGATCAGTCCACCCAAACCGAAAGCTCTTCTGACAACGATTTTTTTCGTGTATAATCAAATAAATATCTTACACCAAAATATTAATGGATTAATAGGAAAGTCAGACTTGTTAACCCTTAGTATAAATAAACTCTTATATGAAGGGAAAGCAGTGGATGTCATGTGCATTACGGAACATAATATGAAAGATGACGATACTATGCACTTATATATACCTGAATATAAAATTGCAACATACTCTTCACGAAAGACCAGGAATGGTGGTACCTGTATACTTATTAGACATAGATACGAGTTCAAGATCTTAGACATTAAGGAATTCAGTGTGCCCAGTTTTATAGAGTGCTGTGCCATCGAACTGGTAGTTCACAAGTTAATTATAATTTGCATTTATAGACCTCCTAAATACACGCGAGATGCTACTTCTATTTTCTTGGAAAAAATTGAGCGTATTTTAAATTATTGCGGAAGAAATTTGGAAAAAAGGGTTTTGCTCTGCGGTGATTTTAACATTGATATTCTGAAAAAAGCAAGAATATCCATTGAATTTCTACATTTATTGCTGAGCTACAAACTTAAACCGAGTATAAAAAAGCCCACACGTGTATCTAGTGGAACCTGCATCGACAACATCATGCATAATGTTAGAGGTGGTACTGGCGAAATTTTAGAGTTGGCCCTTTCGGACCACACCGCCCAGCTTTTTAGTTGTCCTGTTAGAAAATCATGTTCAATTGATCACTGGTATATATTAAGTCGAGATTATAGCTCTGAGAATATATCTAAGTTCATTGAAGCCATTAGCAATTTAAGTTTTATTGAGGTATTTAATGGTACAGATCCGGAAATAGCTTTTAATTCATTTTATGATATGTTTAAACTTCTTTACGATCTGTGCTTCCCGACCGTGAAAAAAAAGATTTCCACTCGGAAAACTCCACGATGGATATCTAAAGGTATCAAAAACTGTTGCAAACGAAAAAGAGAGATGCTATATTTATACAGGCGATCACCAAACATTGAAAACAAACAATTACTTAAACAATATTCGAAACGATTAAAGAGAGTAGTACATTTGACGCAAAAGTCTCAAAATAGTCATACTATTAATAGTGCAGAAAATAAAACCAAAGCTACGTGGAAATTAATCAATAGGTGTAAATTAAACTTTCCCCCCGAACCTGTGAAGCAAATTCTTATTGGTGACAAACAAATTAACGATCCTAAAGACATAGCTATGGCTTTCAATGATTATTTTATAGATTCGGTACATCCTGCAACAAAATTTGATAACGGTAATGCAATTTCCCATATAAATCACCACCCAAAAACCCTTTTTATGGCGCCGACAGATGCTATGGAGATTTTCAATACAATAAATTCGCTAAAAAATACCAATAGCACGGGATTTGATGAAATCTCAACAAAGATTCTAAAACTAGTGGCGCATGTAATTGCACCCGTGCTAAGCTTTATAATTAACCTATGCATAGAGTGTGGTCACTTTCCAAGCATACTAAAAACGACCATAATTAAACCACTTCATAAGAAAGGTGATAAAACAAACCTTTCAAATTACCGTCCAATAGCATTAATACCAGTATTATCAAAAATTTTTGAAAAAGTAATTTATACTTCTCTTAACTCATTCTTTGAAAAAAATCATATACTTGCAAAGGAACAGTATGGTTTTCGGAAAAATAGAAATATTGACAATGCAATCAATGACTTGGTTACGAAAATTATTAGTAACGTTGACAAAAAAAATCCCATTGCCGCAGTACTCATGGATATGTCCAAGGCATTCGATCACGTGGATCACACAATACTGCTGGGTAAAATAGAACGTTATGGTGTTCGAGGAAATATATTGAGCCTAATCAAAAGCTATCTGTATGGAAGAAAACAAATCACGGTTTTAAATAGAATTTGTCCTAACTCTAAGATAGAAGTCGCTCACAAGTCGTCCATTCGGTATACTACCCGCGGTGTACCCCAAGGCAGTGTCCTTGGGCCCTTGCTCTTTCTCATATTTATTAATGATCTGCCGAAATGTACCCACTACCAAACCGTCCTGTTTGCCGATGATAGTACGCTTATTGTACCATGTAGTGACCTACAATCATATGGGAATGAAATAAATAAGTCTATCCATAACATTATACATTGGTTAAATAACAATAAACTTAAAATAAACTTAGAAAAAACACAAATTATGATGTTCCAACAAAGGACAAAAAAACTAAACTTAACTATAAAATACAACGATCAAAAAATACTCGAAACTGATAGTGCCCGTTTTCTGGGACTTCACTTGGATAGTCACCTAAACTGGAAATGTCATATAGAAACCGTATGTAAAAAACTAAACCAGTATTCCTATGCACTTCATAACCTTGCAAAAATATGTAACGAGGCTGTAGTTTTAATAGCATACAAAGCTTATATTCCATCATTGTTGCGCTTTGGAATAATGTATTGGGGAAACTCCACAGATAAAGAACTTGCTTTCAAAGCCCAGAAGAAGTGTATACGTAGTATGTTTAAGCTGAAAACGACTGACAGTTGTAAACCATTATTTAATAAATATAAACTATTGACTTTGCCATGTATGTACATATACGAGACAGCAGTATTCGTTAGATTGAACTTGCATTTGTTCCAAACGCTCAGATCAAAGCGACGCAATGATATATGTGCTATTCCACACAGAACTAAGCTCTATTCGAAAAGCTTTTTGGGAATGGGTCCCAAATTGTACAATAAGCTACCCATTACAATAAAAGATGTTGGCAGCATACAGCATTTCAAAAAGGCTCTTCTAAATTTATTAGTCGCAAAAACATACTATACAGTCAATGAGTTCTTAGAAGATGTATTTTAATTTGTTGACATTTCATTATTTTATTGTTATTTTAATCCATTTATTTGTAATTAATTGACATTGACATGATATTATAATTGAAAATTGACATATTAAGAAATTGACATAGTATGTAATTATTAGTAATTGAAAATTGACATATTAATTTAATTAGAAATTGACATGGTAATAATTAGTAATTGAAAATTGACATATTAATATAATTAGAAATTGACATAGTAATAATTCGTAATTGTAATTAGAATATTTTAGAATTAAAATTAGAATATTTGTACGCCGCTGACGGCAAGACATAGCGATAATTTTAAGAGCACTAACATCTGCATATATGTATTTTTTTCACCTATGATCTACAAATAAAGTGATTTGAATTTGAATTTGAATTTGAATTTCGCTAGCTAATTTAATTTGACCCGGAATATGACACGATTTCGGAACGATTTTAGTCATCTCTCCCTCTTTAATACGCTTAGAAGTCATCAGAAGTAGCTACAGGTACCTGTTTGGTAACGAAGCTATTTGTATAATCACATTAACGTATAAGGAATTACCTACCTACTAATTATTTAAAAACCTACTTACTAATTATTTAATAGTGTTTTTGTTTTTCACAGATAATGTAAGTATCAAAATTAATGGGGAGACTCTCCGGCCAAAACCCTACAATTTGGAAAACAATAATTATAGAATTGAATACAAGTACATAAGAGGCCGATCCCTAAAAGTGGTGTGTGAACTGAAGCGAAAAGACATGGTGTTGAATATGATAGACGTACTGGAGGGTTCCGTCAAGGAACTGAAGGGTTACGAAAAGAAAGGTAATAAGTATACGATTCATTATGAACAGTTGTGTCGTTGAAAAGCTGTATCGACGTGTCAACCATAATATTCTGTCGCTAATAATTAGATATTGAATGAACTGCTAGTGATATGATGGGAATTCGGGAAATAAATCGCTTTCACAGCTTAAAATATCCTTTTTAGATCCCCAATTCATCGTAGAAGCCAATGTCGTTGAACTGATTTAGAATGCAATTACATAATATAAATGTATTAGTAAGTTACACTGTGTTATTTTACATCTGTACTTACATTAAGTTTGGCATAACTTAATACTTACTTACTAATGTTGATATAGTGAACGAGGTTTAAATCATACCTTTTGCTAATCGTATAGTTCTGTGTCATGACATTCTATTGACCTTCTCCTACTCTGTCCTTCGCAAATGTATATTGGAATTTGTTCATCCTTCCTTTGGAGACCAGGTAGCGGCGGAAAGCGCTGATCTTCCAGGGCAAAGCAAAGGTTGAAGAGAAGGATAGCAGCGCAGTGATACTGCATCTGATTAACAAGAAGAAAGAAAGAAAAAATATTTATTTGTCGCAAAGGGGTATGACGTGCATCATACATAATGACAAAAACATAAACTATAAATTCAACAGGACGGAACCAAAAAGAAAAAAGTTAACAGCTTGTCGTGACTGCGACATGCAGGTTACCACTCAGCTTGAAGAGAAGCTCAAATCAGTCATTGCATCCTACATAAAGACTTGGCGTAGTCAATAAGTAAAGCCACAGGGCCATTCTAGTAAAGTTCTTAACCTATGACGACAGGTCTGCGGCCTGGAGAGCGAAGCAAAGGTAGGTCTGTGTATGGGTGACCTGATGGTACATACCGAGTTTCCTCCGTGCCTCAGAAAGCACGTTAAGCCGTTGGTCCCGGCTCTAATCTTTGACAGTCGTTACAGGTAGTCAGATGCCCGGCAGTCTGACAGCCAGTCTTACCAAGGGGTATCGGTACTAACTGGGTAGTACCTAGTACTAACCCATCTGACAGGATTTCAAGTTTACACGAATTCTCCGAGAACTGCCCAGTAACCGACGATTTCAGGTGCACCTCCTTGAAGATAGTGGATTACCTCAGGGTAGTGTTTTGGCCCCACTACTATTCAACATTTATTAACGATGAGTAACGACCAACCAGTTAGCCCAAACATAACCCGTTTGTTATACGCTGACAACTTTGCGCTAACTTGTCAAGATACCAACTTAAAGAATATTAAAGCCATTCTTCCACAGCTCAGGTCTTAGTGACCTAAGTCACTATTATGCTGAAAACGCTTTGAAAGCAAACCTCTCAAAAACGTTATCGTTTTCCACCTCTGAAACAGACAAGCGTATCGTCAACTAAATATCGCCTGGCAAGTGCTACAATCGCCCACAGTGATCACCTAAAATACCTCAGTATAACTTTAGACCAGTCGCTGACCTACAAAAATAATTGCCAAAGAATACATTAATATAATAGTACAACCACTAGTTAGTGATTCTTACACGATACCGCTCGACCGTGCGGGCGTGTGGTGATGCGGATCTCATGTCGCATTGGCTTCACGGGTTCTTGATCTCGTTTCGTAAATAAGTATGCCTGTGTATTCAAATCTATATATTGTGCACCTTTTTTATCTATAATGAAAGCTTTCTTTTTAATATTTCAAAATCAAAATCAAAGCATTTATTTCAAGTAGGCTAGTTACAGGCACTTTGGAATTGTCGAAACAAAGACAACAATGAAATATAGCTACAGTCCCAGTCACAAGGCACAAAAACTGTGAATGTACTGTAGTTGCCCATTCCCTAACGTAGATCTCTATGGAGAAGAACGGGCAAGAAACTCCTTGGACACTCTTTTAAATCAGAATACTTTTACAAAACCTTAGTTACATCATTCATGTTAAGATGGTACATTATGTTAGAATGATGCAGCAAGATGTGTACGTTAAAAGTGTCCATAGTAAAAACAATTCAAAAATAAAATAATTAATTCAAATAAGCCGTGGCAAATAAGAGATGACCAGTCACAACTGACAGCGCCCGTTCACGAACATGATCAGCACCATTCAACTCAACCATTTTGAAGGGAACTAAATGATCCAACACACGCGCCACCGTCAGAGAGACATTTGAGTGAGCATAACATACTCCTAACCGCCAGGGCTCATTCGCACATTTTAGGAAAGACGCAGGTTTCTAGCGAATGACAGATTTCACATTCATAGTTCCGAAAAATTAAATCCTATGAATTTTAGTCTGAAAATAAGTTTTAATTTATTTAAGCACCTGCAATGTTATTTCTTCACCCTTGGCTGAAGTAATGTAGAGTGGTCTCGCGTCTCTGTAGTCGCGTCTAGACCGTCTAGTACCTTTTTGTGCGAAAAGTTTTAATAAATAAATTAGACCGTAGATTTTTTTATTTTTTTATTACAGATCTTGAGATATCGTTTCAACTGAATGGAGAGACTAAGACATTATTCTGTGTATCTTATTATAAAGGAGAATTAATCACTATTAATTTTTCTGAGGGCAAATTTCCTATTGGTAAGTAAAGTGAGGTAGTCTGATCCTTATAATAATTAGTTTAATGATTTTATTAAATACAGATATCGACGCGCAGACTTAGTAAAGTATGCACGGTTATAATATGTGGACAGATAAATATAATGAACAGCAGATTTTTTGCTGATCTCCCTACTCCATGTATTACATAGATCACTTCTGCCTTTAAGTGTCGTTCCTCACAATGTTGTCGCATGTACCTACCGCCTGACGTAGGCGTACTCAGTACAGGAATTATAAATCTTGCCACAACTTATTGGGTAGCAAGCAGTATTAAGTACGTTTGTAAATAGGTACAGTCAACAATCAAGTTGCAAAGAGAATCTAATGTTCAGAGCTTGCGAAACTTGATGGCAATCGACAAAATCGCGAAAAAAAATTATGAATTTTTATTTCACACAAATGTTGCTCCCGTGCATAGTACCTGCGCAATATTTGAGTAAATCTGTTGCTTTCGATCGTGGTAAGGTATTTTTTCGAGGAAATTATGGTCACAAACACACAAAGGAGGCGAGCGATAAGGCAGCAGCAGAACACAACCTCGTTCCTTATCCGCCGCTGGCGCACCGGGTGCGTGCATAGGGTGTGGCCTGCGGCTGATAGACTTGGGGAGTCTGTCGTCCGAACAAACCGAAGCTGAAACGACAGCATTCTCCACGTGATTCTCTCACAAGGAAGTGTGGCCTTAGAGCGACGGCCGCAAACGGTGACAGGACCTGTATAAAAGTCATGTTGGCCAATACCTGTCTGGGAAGCACGGACAAAGAAGTTGGCGTTGCTAATTAAATTGATAAAGCTCTCGAAAACCTTTCTAATATCTGCCGTTGCTCCATATTCACATAACCTCACGATTGTTCTCAGAACACCTACTGCACATGAAATTGCCACCGAACGGTACAGTGATGGAACTCTATGATTATGATGATGACAAGTCACGTAACGCTATTTTCTATGAGTTTGAAGATGGCCAGAGATTGCAGTTAAAATGTGGCCCTTTTCATTCTCCTCAGCCAGGATCAGTTTTATACCTACAATTCCAAGATTCTAGTAAGTATTATTATTATTTATTGCAATACCTGGAGCCTTTTCATGGTCGCAAGGGACTGTCAAAATAAAGAACCCAAAGAAATAAAAGCCTGTGCCTGTCAAACTGAGCGGTGAAATGAAGAAAACATTACTCAGATGTATAATTTGTATTTATTTATGTAACGGTTAAATAAATAAACTTAAGATAAGCCTGCTAAACTTAAGAGATCTTCATCATGTCAATATAATTTAAAAAAAAAGGTATTTTTTTCGGGAAAGAGAATGGAAGATGAGAACCGCGACAAACTATGTGCGAGCCGACATAGCGGCTGTAACTAAGCTAGGGCACCCTACGGCACGCACTACATCCAAGGTGGTTGCTTCAAATACTTAGTGGGATATACACACAGTAGATAGTGCAACAAAAGAATATATTCAACACATTCAACACATTCTGTTTATTTCTTTTAAAATGTCTACCGGACCGGCAGACCTAAGGGGCTACCGGTAGACATTTTTTACAACCTAGTAACAGCATTGTGGAAGTCAGATAGACATCCAGTCGTTCCATGTAAAATACTGGTACCTACGTAGCGGCTGCATCCAGTTAGAAAGAAAACTTTAAGTAACTAATACGTAATTTAAATAAATCTTTAACTGTTCTTCTACTTTCAGAATGCGGATACGAAGGCTGCTATGTTACTCAAAATCTGATCGTAACTAATCAACACGACAATTCTGAAATAGTATGTCGCTTAATGGAGGTGTTTGATGACCCAAAGAAAGAAGACGAAGTGTATGAAGAGATCAGAGTGATCCTCCGTAAGAGAGTTCTGGCTACTACCACCACCACCACCATCACCACTACAACTACTACGGCACCGCCAACAGATCGTAAGTACTCGTCACATTAATCTCTCCGGACCTTCTAGTTTATGGTACCTACTGATTACCAGTTATGCTATCAAGGCCGAAACTAATATGACATCGTATTTAGTTGTTACGAGCCATTGATGTGAATGTCACATTGTCCTTAATTCTCCTTTCACAGTTATTTCATCGTTAATTTAGCACAGATAAAATTTATTTCAGTTAACTTTACTGTGAACTAGCTTATGCCCGCGGCTTCGCCCTAGTGGTGTTCGTTACTGTTCCACGGAATCGTAGTACCGGGATAAAAAGTATCCTATATATGTTAATCCAACTTATAAACAATCTATGTGCTAAATTTCATCCAAATCCTTTCAGTAGTTTTTGCGTGAAAGAATAACGAACAACCATCCATCCTCACAACCTTTAACATTTATAATATTAGAAGGAAGTAGGATAGGAAGTAGGATTATACTTCTGGCATTGCTGTCACCTAACACACACACACACACACCATTGCTGTTACAATGGTCATCATTCATCATTTCAGCCGAAATACGTCCACTGCTGGACATAGGCCTCCCCCAAGTATCGCCACATTGACCGGTCCCGTGCGACTCGCATCCAGCAGATCCATGCAACCTTCAGCAGGTCATCGGTCCACCTAGTGGGAGGCCTTCCAACTGATTCGCGGTCACCACTCCAGAACTTTTCGGCCACATCGGCCATCCGTTCTGCCAGCAATGTGCCCTGCTTACTGCCAATTAAGTTTGGCTATTCTTCGGGCTACGTCGGTAACCTTGGTTCTCTTGTGGATGTCCTCATTTCTGATTTGATCACGCAAGGAAACTCCGAGCATAGCACTCTCCATTGCCCTTTGGGTGACTTTAAGCCTTCTGATGTGGCCCATTGTGAGCGACCACGTTTCAGTCCCGCATGTAATCACTGGCATAGACTTTCGTCTTGAGACACTGCGGTAAGTTGGACGAGAAGATACCACGCAACTTCCCGAACGCTGCCCAGCCGAGTCGGATTCGACGATTAACCTCTTTCTCGAAGTTAGATCTACCTAACTCGACCGTTTGTCCCAGGTAGACATAATCGTCTACAACTTCGAGTGTAGAGTCTCCGATCTTGATAGGAGTGGGTGTTATATGGGCATTCAACATGACTTTCGTTTTGTCCATGTTCACTTTAAGACCCAATTTTTTGGAAGCTCTACTGAGGTCATCGAGCATTGTACTGAGGTCCCCCATCGTCTCAGCCATGACCACTATATCGTCGGCAAACCGAAGGTGAGAGATGTACTCGCCATTGACGTTGATGCCTGGGCTAGGCATCAACGTAAATGGCGAGTCTCCAGTCCAGAACCTTGAAGACATCCTCCAGTGCAGCGGTGAACAGTTTCGGAAATATGACACACCTCGCTGCAGAAGGATAGGTTCCGAGAGTACAAGATAGTCGATTTGACACCGTTGAAGAGACTGCAGCACAGCCCAAGTCTCGATCGACTCGAAGGCTTTCTCGTAGTCCACAAACGCTAGATAGAGGCTGGTTATACTCTTCGGTCTTCGGTAAACTGTTGCAGCGTATGTATGTGGTCTACGGTGCTAAAGCCTTTTCGGAATCCGGCTTGTTCGGGAGGCTGAAAATCGTCAAACCTTCCGCACGAGACGATTCGTGATGACTCTTGAAAACAACTTGTAGACATGGCTTAGAAGTGAGATGAGCCTATAGTTCTTCAACCGGGCATTGGCGCCCTTTTTGAAGAAGAATACCACCACACCTCTTCACCATGCCTGCGGCGTTTTCTCCTCGAGTATGACGGAATTAAACAGCTTCTGAAGGGCCTTAAGTACCGGTTTTCCACCTGCCTTCAGGAGTTCGGCCGTAATTCCGTCATCACCCGGTGTCTTGTTGTTTTTAAGCTGTTTCAGAGCCATCCTAATCTCGTACAGGCTAACATACGGAATGTCTTCGGTATAGTGTCGGGTCAGTCTAGCTCTTGGGTCGTTTGCTAGATTTGCAATGGGTTTACTAGTTGAAGTATACAACTGCCCATAAAAACTCTCGATCCTGCCGTCGTCGGTCTTCAGTTTCGTGAGCTGGCTCTGCCCAATAGCCAGATCTCTTAAAAATACCTTGGAGCCTTTATTCCGCTATATAGCGTCTTTAATACGCTCGGTATTAAAGCGGCGGAGGTCGCTCTTTAAGGATTTAGAGATCCGTCTATTGAGCTGCCGGTATTTCCACGCCTCGTCAGAAGACTGAGCTTCATGAGCTCGAAAGCATGATCAGAGAGTTTTTTGTTCTTATGTGCACGACTTGTCTTGAAGAACTTAGACCCAGTCGTATGGACAGTTTCCACGAACCCGCCGTTGTATTCGTCCACTGAGCTTCCTAGGCACTTGAAACGATTCTGGAGTTCAAGTTGAAAGGTCTCGGGGTTTTGAATCTGGATCTGTGCTGGACGGAGCGTAGACTTCATCAGTCGAGACTTTTCAAGCTTGATATTGATGTTCAATGTGCCTCTTACCATGCGGTGATCGCTCCCGGTTTTCATCGAATTGATCACAGAGACATCATTGAACATTTGCTTCTTGGTTGACATGATGAAGTCAATCTCATTTTTAGTTCCACCATCGGGACTCTGCCAGCTCTACTTCCTGTGCTCACGCTTTTTGAAGAAGGAGTCATCATATAGAGGCCCTCCTTCTCCATAAAACTAGCCAGTTGGTGACCCCAGTGGTTCCGACGTCCAACCCCAAATTGCCCCACCTGCAGCTCATCCCCAGCTTGTTTGCCCAGTTTCGCGTTGAAGTCCCCCATGACAACGGTGAAGTGAATTTTGAAACAATGCAGGGCTTTCGAAATATCCTCATACATGGTCTCCATTTCGTCGTCGGGGTGTGCCGAGGTCTGGGCGTAGACCTGTATGACCTTCAGCGAATATCTTGAGGATATTGCAGCACAGTGTGGAGACCTCACTATGCCACCCACGCACTAAGATTGGAAAGGGTTCAAAAACGATTTCTGTGGCATTTAGCATACTCTTCCGGGACAGCTAAAAAGAAACTATCATATAAAGAGGGACTTTTGCATTTCAAAATTACCCTACAGAATAGGAGAGATTTATTGGATTCATCATTTTTATTTAAAATTTTGCGACATAAAAATTGACTGTCCCCGGTTATTGAGTAGGATCAAATTCCGTGTGCCCACGAAAAGTCCACGAGCTCCTATTATCCCCTTGCGTCGTCCTTTTCGCAGAACCGTACTTGGTGCTAATTCGCCTATCCCCCGCCTATGTAAACTATTAAACAGCTGCAGTGATCTCGTAGATGTGCACTCTGACCCACTTGGTAGGTTCAAAAGCATTACTTATAAAAACTTGTAAAATATTTTTTTTATGGTGTTGAGGCTTGCAAGTGTGTTTAATTTAATTGTTTTTTTTATTTAAATCTAAATTTAAATTTTATTTTAATTTTGATTTTGATTCTAATTTTGATTTTGACTTTAATTTCAATTTTAATTCTAATACCGACTGTGATTTTCATTTTCATTTTATTTGATTTTAATTTAATTTAAATTATGTATTTAAAAACCATAGTTGTGTGCGGTGAGTAGTTAGGTACTCATCTGATTTTAAGTAGGCACTCAACGACAAATAAGTAGTGCATGATGTGCTTACCTGTAAGAGGTTGATACACTTGTCTGTGACTCTATTGAATGTATCTCATATGTTTGAAGCAGTGTATTCAATTGTTGGTGAGCCAAATAAATGAAATAAAAATAAAATAAAAATATTCTGAGTATAAGGTACGCCGCCAAGAAGCAAATGTTCAATGATATCTCTGTGATCAATTCGGTGAAAACCGGGAGTGATCACCGCATGGTAAGAGGCACATTGAACATCAATATCAAGCTTGAAAGGTCTCGACTGATGAAGTCTACGCTCCGTCCAGCACAGATCTAGATCCAAAACCCCGAGAGCTTTCAGCTTGAACTCCAGAATCTTTTCGAGTGCCTAGGAAGCTCGGTGGACGATTACAACGATGGGTTTGTGGAAACTGTCCATACGATTGGGTCTAAGTTCTTCAAGACACGTCGTGCACACAAGAACAAAAAACTCTCTGATCATACTCTCGAGCTCATGAAGGAGCGGCGTGAGATGATCCTGCAGTCTTCAGACGAGGCGTGGAAATACATAGACGGATCTCTAAATCCTTGAAGAGCGACCTCCGCCGCTTTAATACCGAGCGTATTAAAGACGCTATTGAGTGGAATAAAGGCTCCAAGGTATTTTCAAGAGATCTGGCTATTGGGCAGAGCCAGCTCACGAAACTGAAGACCGACGATGGCAGGATCGTATCCGCCAAACCGGAGCTGCTGAGGGAGATCGATAGTTTTTATGGGCAGTTGTACACTTCAACCAGTAAACCCGTTGCAAATCTAGCTAACGACCCAAGAACTAGACTGACCCGACACTATACCGAAGACATTCCGGATTTCAGCCTGTACGAGATTAGGATGGCTCTAAAACAGCTAAAAAAGAACAAGGCACCGGGTGATGACGGAATTACTGCCGAACTCCTGAAGGCAGGTGGAAAACCGGTACTTAAGGCCCTTCAGAAGCTGTTTGATTCCGTCATACTCGAGGGGAAAACGCCGCAGGCATGGTGCAGGGGTGTGGTGGTACTCTTCTTCAAAAAGGGCGACAATGCCCGGCTGAAGAACTATAGGCCCATCTCACTTCTAAACCATGTCTACAAGTTGTTTTCAAGAGTCATCACGAATCGTCTCGCGCGCAGGTTTGACGATTTTGAGCCTCCCGAACAAGCCGGATTCTGAAAAGGCTTTAGCACCGTAGACCACATACATACGCTGCGGCAGGTTATACAGAAGACCGAAGAGTATAACCTGCCTCTCTGTTTGGCGTTTGTGGACTACGAGAAAGCCTTCGATTCGATTGAGACTTGGGCTGTACTGCAGTCTCTCCAACGGTGCCAAATTGACTATCGGTACATCGTGGTGTTGAAGTGTTTGTACAAAAACGCCACCATGTCAGTCCGACTTCAGTACCAGACCTCGGAACCTATCCTTCTGCAGCGAGGTGTGAGACAGGGAGACGTCATATCTCCGAAACTGTTCACCGCTGCACGGGAAGATGTCTTCAAGGTTCTGGACTGGAGAGGGCTAGGCATCAACGTCAATGCCGAGTACATCTCTCACCTTCGGTTTGCCGACGATTTAGTGGTCATGGCTGAGAGCATGGAGGACCTCAGTACTATGCTCGATGACCTCAGTAGAGCTTCCGGAAGAGTGGGTCTTAAAATGAACATGGACAAAACCAAAGTCATGTTGAATGCCCATGTAACACACACTCCTATCAAGATCGGAGACTCTACACTCGAAGTTGTAGACGATTATGTCTATCTGGGACAAACGATCCAGTTAGGTAGGTCTAACTTCGAGAAAGAGGTTAATCGTCGAATCCGACTCGGCTGGGCAGCGTTCGGGAAGTTGCGTGGTATCTTCTCGTCCAACTTACCGCAATGTCTCAAGACGAAAGTTTATGACCAGTGTGTGTTGCCAGTGATTACATACGGGACCGAAACGTGGTCGCTCACAATGGGCCTCATCAGAAGGCTTAAAGTCACCCAAAGGGCAATGGAGAGGGCTATGCTCGGAGTTTCCTTGCGTGATCAAATCAGAAATGAGGAAATCCGTAAGAGAACCAAGGTTACCGACGTAGCCCGAAGAATAGCTTCGGGCTACGTCGCAAAAACTTAAGTGGCAGTGGTGGCATATTGCTCGCAGAACGGATGGCCGATGGGGCCGGAAAGTTCTGGAGTGGCGACCGCGAACTAGAAGACGTCGCGTTGGAAGGCCTCCCACTAGGTGGACAGATGACCTGGTAAAGGTTGCGGGGATCCGCTGGATGCGAGACGCACGGGATCGGTCAATGTGGCAACACTTGGGGGAGGCCTATGTCCAGCAGTGGACGTCTTTCGGCTGAGATGATGATGATGATGATGATGAAGGTACGCCACCCTGGTCGACACACTCTCGATCTTCACCACGTTATTCACGAGGTACTTGTGGACGATAATCCCAACACCACCCTGGGACTGCCAGTCATCCTCTGGGAAATAGAGCAGGTTGCCGGATTTCAGGATTATCGTGTCCTCCCCCTCTCTTCGGACTTCAGATAATCCCACAATTCTTCACCGCAGCCTGCTTAATTCCTGTTCTAGTTCCGTTATCTTCTCGTCGGTCCGGAGTGTACGCGTGTTGTATGTTGCCAGGTCAAGTCGTACGTATTGGCAGCCTGATCCCATCCGGAGATTCTTCACACCCCTTGCCACGCCGTAAACCTCGACCGCTACCATAGTCGAGGATAGACGGGCTGCCGGGTACTAGGGGTCAATTTTGTGTTGCGCTCATCTTTGGGGGGGTTTTGCCATAATCGCCACGCTTGGCAGGCGGGCTGGCGATCGTAGTACGGTTGTTATAAAAAAAAACAGAGAATGCTGCTGCCCATTCTCTGGTAAGTCCCTTAGTCGCCTCTTACGACACCCACGGGAAGATATGGGATGGTGCTATTCTTTATGTCCGACACCATACGGAACTACAATGGTCAAAATCATTTAGTTCACACAAACAAGTCCATAGGCACGGGAAGGTCGTTAGCAACAGAAATTTTGCTTATAACTAATGTTAGTAAATAAATAAAAAGAAATGTCATCGGTCTCACATCACGTGGAGGTCAGTAAACCTACTGAGCAGGACAGTATCGGTTCTCTCGCCAATTATCCTTAGGGCTCCCCCGTACTCAATGCACCACCCACGCAATTTTTTTACGCATAGCGTAGAAGTCATCTACGCTGGCATCAGCAAACATGCCATTGGTATTAAAAACCTAACATTGCTGTTAGGAGTTCTTCTTTTGAGCTCTCGCACGCTGAAAATAATTTTATTGGGATTTTCCGTAGCAGCCGGGAGCCTAGATAAGAGCACGGTTGATGGCAATAAGCTCCTATTACATGAGACTTCAACATGACGGGTGACATGTGGCCGTACTAGGTACAGGTAATCCTCTGCCTAAACATGCGGGATTACAGGCGTGATATTCTCATATAAAATAAGTAGTCACAGGACTGTAACTTGTGAGGACTTTAGACATTACGGACGGTGTCATGCTTAGTATGTGCTTCACCTTCACCTCACTTGGTTGTTTACTAGCTGCTAGCACACTGGTGTGCTTTCCCCTTGCGCTAGACTCAGTTACCCTGACGTCCACTCCACTATATTACATCCTCATTTCTCTTCCTCGATTGGAACGCAAGAACGCGCAACGACGCGCTGTTCTACCACGGCATCTATTTCATAAGATAAGTCTGTGGTTAATATCGCCAATGACGTGTTGAGGTAAAACCGCGTCAGTCGATTGCCGAATGTGAGTAAAGTACATGTTACTACACCCTTTTAAAAGGTAGACAACTTAGATGCGCTGGAAAATTATATAAATGAACAAACTTCTCGTTTGCGTCATTCTATCTGCGTTCTTATTTTTCCCGTTATTAATACATAAAAACTCTTAAAATGACACGATCTAACTTTTGTCAAAAATGACTAAAAACTATATTGCATCTTATCACTTTTAACCCAAGTTTCATAATTACGATTAAAAAGTGGCATTCCGCCTAATCAAAAATCGCAATGATATCAAGCTTGAAAAAAAAGTGTTAAGACTGAATAAAAACATTAATTTTACACACACACACATTTTTTTCACATTTTCTACTCTAGTGCAAAAAAAACCCCTTATAATAAATCAAAGCCCTGACTGTTGCATATGTTTTATGTTTAACTAGTTATGCCACGCGACCTTCATCCGTGTGAAATTATTAATTAATTGATCTCACCCGGAGATTTTTAACTTCCCGCTCCTCAGGGCTGATCCCGCGTATATTTATTTATGTAACACTTCACGTACAGAATACAGAGACGGGCTTAATGCAGAGACATCTTGCCCGTTCTTCTCCATAGAGATCTACGTTAGGGAATGGGCAACTACAGTACTTTCACAGTTTTTGTGTCTTGTGACTCGGACTGTAGCTATTTTTTACTGTTGTCTTTGTTTCGACAATTCAAAAGTGCCTGTAACTGGCCTACTTGAAATAAATGCTTTGATTTTGATTTTGATTTTGACAGTGCAAGGTGTAAATATGAAAACAAGTTAGTTTATACTAAGATATAGGTAATACAAGGATATAATTACAGTACTATAAATATATATCAAATATTTAAATGTATAAATAAACATGCACGGAAATACTACAGTAAATAAGACAAACAATGGAAGAAAAACATTAACTGAACCTTTGTAATTACAAAGTAATTTGAGACAACTAGGAATTTTGGTGTCAAACATATTAACCGTTTATTTGCCGTAGTAAGAAATACTTATACATAATATCATAAAAAATTGTTATTTTACGAAGAAAATTATTTGGGAATCAATAATAATAAAGTTCTACGTAGAAGGGAACATATGGCATTTGATTCAGTTATTTATTTTTTTGCGAAGTAGTTAAAGAAGTATTTCGAAAAAAAAATGTATTTCAGTTAACGATTTTCACTGTTCTGTGTTCTTCGAAATGCCGTATCTAAGAACTAAACTAGTACATACTAATATTTTTCTTTGTTCTTGTAGAAGTTATTCTTATTAGATTTTCGCGTCAATAACGCTCTCGTGGAAACTAATGCTTTGTAGGCAGTCTGTTGTTTACTGCCGTCGATTGGTGTCACGGTCGGGTTTACTTGCTTGTCTTGCGCAAAGCGAAGAAATGTAAGAAACAGTGAATGACGCGGCCTGCCCTGACGGCACAGGTTGCATACTGGCCTGGTAATGAACACAAGTTCACAGCACCTGGTACTATAGCCGGTTCTTCTTGGGAAAAATATTTGATTAACTTTGTTGTTTTGCACTAAAATAAATCAACCCACGTTTTGTTTTTTAGGTCAAAAGTCAACAAAAAGTAACGTTCTAGCGTACAGTTTGTCAGCTGTTGGCGTCCTCGTAATTGTGGTAGTACTGTTACTGTATTTGAAGGTCCGGAAGCGCTGCTGTTACAGATCAAGGGCACAAGAAATGCCTTTACCGAGACCCGATGTACGTTTACACCTTTTGGCACTTTTTAAAGTTGTGTTACTTTGTTTTTATACTTTTCAAGAAACTGTTGATTGAATGTTTGTTTTTACTTGCAGCCAGCAAGCGTTTATTATGAAAACACGCTGGCAATATTCGCGCCCATCAATGAGCGTGAAGCCGAAGCAATACAGGATCATTATGAGGAAATTCAATAGTCAAGTAATAGTCGCCGCTCACCTTAACGACTCAACGTCAGCGAGCTCAAAGTAAAGCACTGTCATGTGAACTATATCGTGTCACGTACAGCCACACGTGGACAACTACTGTCGCGTCGTCATCGTATCTCTGCCTTTGCCCCATACTACTTGGTGTCAGTGCTGCGTGCTTATATCTTGCCTGACAGCCGTCACCCTCTACTTTTTCTTTAATATTAACATCCCTTCAACACCAACTATTGCACATAGTGTTGCTAAAGTAACTGTTCGTGACTTTAAATTAAGTTCTCATTCCCATGTTTTACATTGAGTCGTGTTGGTGTTGAGTCGTCAAGGTGTGCGACGACCATTACTTGACTGATGAATTATGTCATTGGAACGGCCTTTCTCTAAACATATAACTATTGTTACCTAATGGGTGTAAAAGTACCCTTAACAAAGCCGAAAGGCACTTGTTCTCCCCGTCATTGCGTATTTTTTTTGTTCTATACCGTAACTTGGAACCTTCTAGTTACGGAAATATTGGGAGTTAAAAATTCCAAGATTTTCACAAGTTTTTTTTTTTATCCAAGTTTTTAATGCTATAACTTTACTTCACGACCCCCGTACTATTCAATGTATCCATCAGCACAATTTTTTGAGTGCGTTTCATTGAGTACTACCGTAAAAAAATGAGTTTTCCTCTCTAAAAAAAAAAATGGAATTTCCTAGCAATAAATTTTTGTGTAGTTACTTAGTTTGATGTACAGAATACTTGGTTGACGGCTTTGTGAAGAGTCCATTTACACCTTGTATGTTTGTGTGATTGTCTGAAGCATGACATAATGATTCTCCTACGGCTTCTCCTTCTGTTATCGACATGGAGGCGAAGAATAGGCAAGGGCGGAGAGGAACATCACGTAGTCTGGGTCGGGTCTGATTTGGGTTTAGTGTTAAGTCTGTAACAATCTTTATAATAAATCTAAACTTTAAAGTTATAATGTAAGATTCATTTTATTAAAAGTGCATTACCGATGACTTTATATCTTCACTTATCACATTTTGTTCAACATTATTTGAAATCATATTCCAGCTGAACTGGAGGACAAGATTGATGGGTCAGATATCAGGCACTGGGCAGATATACAGATCATAATACCGCTATAATAAAATGTACTGATCCAAATAATTATAAGAATGACATCAATACTTGCTTAAATGAGACCATCAATTGGCTAAATAAAAATAATTTGGTTATAAACCTCACTAAAACAAAAGTCTTGCATTTTTATCAACGATGTCCAAACCCAAAGGGTAACATTTTCTACAATGGAATTTACGAACAGAGTGTGCTCTAAAACCACAAAAAGTGCATTAGAAGCATATGCGGACTTCTTAGACAGATTGATTCATGTAGACCAGTTTTCAAAAGGTTGAAAATCTTACCCCTACCTTCACTATACATATTTGAAGCTTCAATAATGATAAAACGCGATATAGATAAGTATGAAACGTTGAGAACTTAAAGGCATTAAATGTAGAACAGTAAAATTTAAATCGAGTGTATTCGGTATTGGAGTTAAAGTATACAAACAAACAAACAAACTCCCAAACTGCATCAAGAATATCTCATCATTAAATGTTTTTAAATTAAAGCCAAAAGAATTTCTCATAAATGTAAAACATATTATTCAATTAATAAATTCTAAATTACCGAATTGTTGACAAAATTTGTTTTTTACTTATTTAATGTAGATAATAAATAACCATATAAGAATTACGTCTAATGATGAATGTAGTATGAGGTTGACTAAAGCTTGACATGTTAAACTTAAACTTATTTTTATTTATTTTTTGACTTATTCAATGTAAATCGCATGACCGACATAATTATGTCTATTAATGAATGTTTTAAGAGGTTGACAAAAAATTTACGTTATACTTACTTTTTTATTATTTTTGACCTATTTAAACGTAAACTGTCTGTCCCTAATAATTGTGTATGACCGACCGTGTTTTGTGTAACCGTAAAATGAGGTCAGCGAAAACAATCAATGTAATGGATAACCACCACCAATTATAAGTGTATTTATTTTTTAACATGGTACTGACATACATACAAATATTGTACACTCCATGTGCGTGGGTATGTTAGAGTGATACAATAACCTTATAATTATAAGATCTGTCTTTTCACCTGTGGCAAAAAAAAACATAAATAAGCTAAGCTAAGAACGAAAGAAGAAGAGGCGAGAGAAGAAAAATTATGTAAAAAACTCAGCAAATCCGCAAATGCTCTATTTCAACGCTCAAAGAAAGTTAACAGTCAGGCTCTTTTAGCAGCGTACCATGGACTGGTTGCCTCTGTATTGCGGTATGGCATTATTTTCTGGGGTCAGTCCACTGATAGGGAGCTGGTATTTAGATTGCAGAACCGATGCATTAGGTCAATGTGCGGTCTTAAGACAACTGATAGCTGTGTGCCCTATTTTAAATCATTAATAATTTTAACTTTTCCCTCTTTGTTTATATTAGAAACGGGTTTGTTTGTGAAATGTAATCCAAATCTATTTCAAACATTATCAGAGGTCAGAAAACATCCAGTACGGACTCAATACGTCAATAAATAATTTATTGACGAGACAAAAAAACTTTTTTGCATTAGTGCGGTTTTACATTTATTAAGTCAAGTGAAATGTAAAACCGCACTAATGCAAAAAGTTTTTTTGGTATCGCCCCACGCATATATGATAGAGGACCTTATGTTATAAAAACATGACTGTATTAAAATTTAAAATGGCGCTAAAGGAAATTTTAATTATGAAAAGCTATTAATTGACGACTTTCTAAATGATGATCCACTGACTGATTGATATACCTACTGTTATTGACCGATTTATAATATATACCTACTTTTACTCAAACTGACATATTATTGTCATTCAAGTTGGTATAATATCGTTTGTATATCCGTTTGACATTATTGATAATATTTTTAGTTTTTTATTACTTTAACCATATTGTCATTTTTTTATTGTATACATTTCCAATGACATGCCACTTATTTTAAATTTATAATTGTAAACAAACTATTAGCATGCCCATGTGAAGGCAAAATGTGGAGAACCTCATTATAAAAGAACCATCTATGCACCTTATTACCCATGTTTGCAAAGAAATAAATGGTTTGAAAATGATTTCATTTACTTCTTTTTTTTCAACTATATCCTTCCTCACAGTCCAATTTTGACCACTTGACATAACATGACACCTGTAATCCCCAAAGGTTAGGCAGAGGTACTGCACTCTGTCCAACCCGTCCCATTTGTGGGTACATGACTCTAACGAACCTACATTTCGTTATTCATAAGACACAGACCAGAGGGCAAGCCTAGGGCTGTCATCCATCCAGGTTTCCTCAGCTTTGTACTAGTTTAGAGAAGTCCATGGTCCGTTTGGGCGGAGTTTTTAATTGCCAGTGCTGACAATTTGGCTGATGGCAAGCCTATTACCGACAACCGTGCAGATCCAGACTCCGTGGTTTACTACTGGTGGGTAAAAAAAATATGACCATTTATTGTATTATTTTAATGTGAATACGAGTTTTGTGTCACCATAGCTAGTACTCGTGTTTCGGTTATTTCAAGAAGTCAAGTCAAAGTCAAAAGCATTTATTTCAATTAGGCCATCACAGGCACTTTTGAACGTCAAAAAAAAAAAAAACAAAAAGAAGCGAAGGTACAGTCACCCTCTTGACAATTATTGATGCTAAAAGATACTTGGAGCACTGTATGATTAGTTTTAGTATATGCGAAACCTGAAACATGTGTCTAGTATTTTTATGTAAAGAATCTATATACAAAATTTAAAAACTGTATCATGTAAATCACAAAATTATAAGCTTGTTAAGTTACCTGGGAAAAACAGGATCGCAAACGCGCTGTCGACAAGTTAACATCAGCTCCGTAAATTTTAATTTTGTTTATGAGTAAATAATCAGTATTTCGTGAAAAAATAAGTGCATTAGTGACAGGACACACTAATAACTATGTGACAATGTTATTTCAGAATTTTTTTAACCACAAGTGAAGTTTTTAGACAATACTATTACGGTGTAAAAAAGTGTGAACTTGTAGTAAATAATACTCTCCTTATCCCATAAACTGTTGAACGGTGCACATATGTCAGTGTTGTGGCAAACTGTATGACCTCCTGACCAAATTCAGGTAAAACCAGTGATCGAAAATACGACGGAAAAAACCCAACATTTCAAATCACAACCGCTCTAGTTTCTACGCTCCTCAAACAAAGAACTGGCCTTTGGACTTCCCCGACATCGAACAGCTAATGACATCCGAATAAATATATGAAGAAGGAACCGGCCACTAGTTTCAATTGAGCAGAATAAGGCACGTTTGGCATAGTGGTTATCGTATGAGCATTCGAAGAGCGGCTATACTCGAGAGGACTCTAGTTTGAATCTCACTATTTACATCTTGACTTTTTAATTATTTTCTTAAGTAATTTTTCTACTAGAAACTTAATAAAAATGAGTTACTTTGAGAACGTTACACTGCGCACTCGACGAACTTCCGAACCCGCATTTGAAACATTCCAGGAATGTAGTAATTACAATAATTCGACAATAGATGGCGACACAAACAATAGCGTACCTAATATTGTTGTGGATGACGAGAATGAAGAAATGGAAGAACTCAAACGTCAAATCTGTGAACTTAATACCCAATTACAGGCGGCACATGAGGAGATAAATAATCTTTCTACTGAAAACACAGATTTAAGGAAGACGATGGAAATAATGAATAATAAATATAAAATTGTGGAAAAAGCGACCAAGAAGTTAGCTAGCGAGACAGTAACACCAAATAGAAAAATGAAATGGCGCACACCTTTTAAACAGACCATACAAAAATCAGACAACTCAAGATACGGGACTCCAGAGCTATTCACCTCCACTCAAGTTACTCCTCAGAATAAACCGGGACAATCAAGTATACAAAGGAGAACAAGGTCGACCATTGAGGAAAAGAGGAAGCTCTGCATCATAAGTAGTAACCGATCGAATAAAATATTACCAATTGAGGAATATATCTTTCCATGCCACCAAACATGTCATTTTCTTTTACCAAATTGTGGCATAAAAACCTTATTATGTAACATTAACACTAAACTGTCTGGCTATACAATGAAGGACAATTGCATAATATTTATTGGTGAGGATGACTTCCAAAAAACAAATAATTACTTTGAATTAATAACGATCATACGTGAAAGTTTATCAGTTATAAAGCATACTAACGTAATATTATGTTTACCTACTTATAAATATGGTTATTATTGCGGAATGTATAATTTTGGAATAGAAATGTTTAATAATCTATTATTTCAGGACATACAAATTGACAATTATGCTACATTATTTGACTCTAATCTAGACTTACTATGTGAATATTCGATGTTTCAAAGAAAGAGTGGTCGTATAACAATTATGCCGTTTCAAATATTTTTTCTAATCTTAAACATTATATTTCAACTGACTGTAATTTAAATATTGAACCGAAACCTGAGACCGAGCCAGCGTCGAAAAAAGGTATTTTGTATTGTGACTCACCTTTTTCGTTTACTTCAAGTACTACTGACGTCCGCAACCAAAATTTTTTTCGTCTATAACGTATTATGTATATTGCATCAAAACATTAATGGACAGCACATTTAGATACGCTCTCAAGGAATGGGATATATGTTAATATTTTAAGCTTTACAGAACACAATATGAAGCAAGGTGATCTTGATCTACTGAATATTATTATTATTATCAGCCATTAGTGTCCCACTGCAGGGCAAAGGCCTCCCTTCCCCCTTTCCACTTATCCCTATCCAGTGCTGTTGCTCGCCAATCTTTCTGAAAAGAGTCGAGTTCGTCCCGCCATCTCCTTCTGGGCCTGCCGCGCTTCTAAATATATCAAATTTTATTTTGGCTGCAAGCTTCACTAGACTAAAGCGAAATGGTGGCTCTTGCATATTAGTTAATAACCACATTAATTTCAAAGAAATAGAATCTTTAAAAAAGTTAAATATTCCCAATGTGTTTGAATGCTGTGCAGTGGAATTAACTGACGATAACGTTATAATATTGTGTATTTACCGAGTTCCCAATTCAAATAAGGTACAGTAGAGACCATAAGTGCAGTAGCAGTTTCACAAAACGATCGCATCAAAACAAGTCGCACTTACGACCTTTTTCCATAACAAACATTTTGCACACATACACGATCTCGTATATCGCACTCTTTCATAATTATCTAGTCAGAAAGAGTGCGATATAATGATCATTTGCCTTAGTGACAAGCCTGTCATGTCGCGACAGAGTATTAAGTTAGTGATATTTAATTTCAAACTAACAATTACGTGTCTAGATAGACACGTAATTGTTAGTTTGAAATCTGGCTTAGCGGTTAACGCTATAGATAAAATGTCTCGCACGGTGTAGCCTGCGTTCGAACCCAAGTGACATTACACTTTTTGTGTTTTAATTATAAATGATACGTTAGACCCGATGAGATATGGTTTTCTAAATATTAGTTGGAACTTATTATTAACAAAAAAGATGAGGGTGAATGTGAAACAAAATAAACTTCTGGATTGAACAAAGTAGTTAGTTATGACGTTGTTAGTTGCTGAACTTCGTCACGAGCGTTTGTGTTATTATTACGATTAGCGTATTGTTTGATTGTCTTTATTCAAGATGCAAGCTAATATTAGTATTGATGACAGGGCAAATATTGTCACTTTGCGTAAAAATGGGCTTAATATTTCTCAAATTTCAACTGAAACTGGCTTAAAATGTGTAAGTTATTTTTAAAAATTATAATTATTATGATGATAGTTGTGGTGTGTGATTTTCTTATTATTAAATAAATTGCTAGTTGCAAGTGTGTAATCATATTTTGTTTTTTTTTTTAGAAATTCTGTTAGCCGTTAGGTAAAGAGGTTTGAGGAAGAAGGTGGTCTGAAGAGTCGTCTAAGAAGTGAAAGGCTGCCGCTTATTAACCCGACTCAGCGCATTTTATGGTGGAAGAATATGAAACAAATAGTTTCATCCCAACTATAATGTTTGCAGAGCAATTGGATACTACATTACAGACTGTTCGCCATGCAGTCCATGCTGAAGATTTACATCATCGGAAGCCAGCTAAACTCCATTTTTGACACAAAAACACAAGGAGGAAAGACTACGTTTTGCTCGAGATTATTTAGATTTTAACTGGGAGGTGACTGTATTTTCTGACGAGAAGACTTTCAAGTCTTGCCAAAAGGAAGACTTAATTTATGGCGAAAAAATAATAACACTTAATTTAATAAGTAGACCGGGTAACTAAATATTTAGTAATATTAACATAACCGTAAATAAAAAAATAAAAATTAAGAAAAAAAATTAAAATTTTAAATTTAATGATCTTAAATTGGGGTTTAGTTTCAATATTCTTTTCGTCAAGAAAATGAACACTTAAGCTATAACCTCAATACATTCAATGTGACGTTACATAAAAAAACACGTTCATAAAGTCTAACTCATATATTAGTATTCAATGAACTCTGCTGAATACTGATACCTATAATAAGCGGGTATCAACAATTATATTTGTGTTATTAGAATATCCTTTCCGTGTTATGTTATTCTTATTATGAATTGACTAAGTGGGTATACAACAAAAAATTTTATGAACTGTGATAAGAGAACTTTTCTTGCCTAGATAGGAATGTGACGTCACAATTCTCATAAAAGTTTGTTAATTTTATAAATAAATAAAACGAATAAACATTTTTGTTATCATTCAGCATGATTTTTTTATTTCCACCTTTCAACACCGAAAACATAAAATAAAAATCAATTAATGAGGTTAATTAATAATACAATAACTATCTAATATTTAACTTCTTATAAAAAATAAATAATAAGCATGACTACATTATAAATAAACATAAATACCTAACGACTTTCTGCTTAAAATACAAATATTATTAAGGTTTCAAAGAAACAAAAAACAGCCACACATTGTAATAACATGGTTTCGAACTTGGACTTCATTGATCGTGAACCCATGCTCAGCCCAAACAGCTACCAACCCATGTTAATACTACGCGAATTTTAACAATGCAATGGTAAGAACAGGTCATCACTATGATGTGTATTCTAAATGCAACAGAAATATAATGCTATTTCTCGTAGTGTGACAACAGTTCATTAGTGTGTGTTATGTGGGGAATGTTGAGACATCACTCATACACGCACACGCACACACACTGCTGTATCGCGCTCGCACAGTTCATAGCAATATAATCTTTAGCATGGTAGTGCACTTTTGAGCGTCTACTGTACATCTTTTCTTTGATAATTTAGCGAACATATTGCAACAGTTTTGCTATAAAAGTTACCAAAAAATAATAATCTGCGGTGACTTTAATATTGATGTTCTACAGAATACCAAAAACTCAACACTGTTTAAGCAACTTTTGAAGGAATTTAATCTGAAACTAGAAATAAAACACCTACGCGTCCTAGTTTGGGACATGTCTAAATAATTTTCTCCACAACATAAGAGGCTGCACAAGTGAGCTTTTGAAGCTGGGTGTGCTGACCACACAGCTCAACTTATGAAGTTCCCGGTACAACAAAAGTGTATTCTATCATACTATTACATAAATATAAACGAGATTACAGCAAGGAAAATATTAACCTCTTTAGGAAATATATCGCCAGTCTCAGTTTCTCCGAAGTCTATGAATCTGATGACGTAAACAAATGTTTTGATTCATTTTTTGAACTGTTTAAATTAATATATGATATCTGTTTCCCAATTGTCAGACGCAAAATTTCTACAGTTACTAAACCAAAGTGGATTACACGCGGAGTTAAACGTTGTAGTAGAACTAGACGATCTTTATTATGGAAATATAGACTGACTCGAGACAGTCAGTCAAAAATGGCATTCATAACTTTCTCGAAAAGATATCAAAACGTTATCAAACTAACACAGAAAGCACAGAATACTTATTGTATTGGAACAAGCACCAACAAGTCGAAGGCAACTTGGAAAATTATTAAATCTATAAAACCTTACATTCCTAAAACTAATATAAATTCGATTAATGTAAATGGCACAACTATAACAAAATCCAAAGAGATAGCACAACAATTTAATGAATATTTCGTATCCTCAGCTCAACCGAATGCTAACTATTCAAAGTCAAATGTCTTTAGCACACAAGGATCATATAAATCCATGTTTATGTCACCAACTGTACCAAAAGACATAACTACAATAATAAATACTCTTAGATATACCAACAGTACAGGCTATGATGATATTAACACCAGAGTAGTCAAATCAGTTGCTCTTATTATAGCGCCCATATTAAGTGACATTATAAATAAAAGTATTCAGAAAGGCACTTTTCCCGATAAGTTAAAGATTTCCATAATAAAGCCATTACATAAAAAAGACGATAAAACAAAAGTTGCCAATTATAGGCCAGTTGCACTGATACCAGTTTTTTCAAAAATTTTTGAGAAGGTTTTATATAACAGCATTAACAGTTATTTAGAAAAAAATATAATTTTTTGCAAAGAACAAATGGGCTTTAGAAAAAATAGAACCATTAATATGGCTATTTATAACTTTTTAGAAAAAATACATAACAATAAACCAGTGATGGCGATGTTTATAGACATGACCAGGGCATTTGATTATGTAGACCATAAAATTCTATTCACTAAGCTCGAAAGATATGGTGTCAGAGGTAACGTCCTTAATCTGATAAAATCTTATTTAGAGAATAGAAGTCAAATTACACAAATTAATAGAGTAAATGTAAAGACCAAAACTGAGGTAGTTTACTATTCTAGCTCTAGAATAATGTCTTGTGGTGTGCCACAGGGTTCTGTGTTGGGACCATTACTTTTTATTAGTTATATAATTGACTTTCCCCAAGTAGTCGAACATCAAATTTCACTATTTGCCGACGACAGCACTGTTATTTATGATTCTGGAACTACAAAAGAAATAGAAGAGCATGTAAACAACAGTCTTATTCCTATTATCGACTGGTTAAATGCTAATAACCTTAAAATAAATATAACCAAAACTAAAGTTATGAATTTTAAAATAAGATACAAAGAACAATCACAGTTTCAAATAAACTATAAGGGGAATGACATTCTTGAAGCTAATGTTACAAAATTTCTTGGACTACATATTGACAATGACATGACATGGAGAACTCAAATTGAAAGCGTTTGTGGAAAGCTTAGTAGATTTTCATATGCTCTTTATATGCTGGGTAAAATTGCGAATAAGACCACCCTACTAGCAGCCTATAATGGTTATGTTGCCTCGGCTCTGCGATATGGCCTCATATTCTGGGGTACTGCCCCTAAATGTATTCGTGCTATTTGTAAAATAAAACAATCAGAATCATGCAAGCCACATTTTCATAAGCTAAAAATATTAACTTTACCGTCACTCTATATTTATGAAGCCTGTATTTTTATAAAACACAAAATGAATTTATATAGATTTGTAGAAAGTAAACGGCGAACAAAAAAGTTGCAGGTGTTAGCAACAAAAACAAAATTTCATAGCAAAATCTTTTATACAATGGCTCAAAAACTATATAATAAGTTACCAGGACAAGTTATCTCAAGTATTAACATTATCGAATTTAAAAGAAATTTGTTTAAATTGCTAAATAACAAGGTGTATTATTCTGTTGACTGTTCGTGGTGCGGCCGTTGTTGCATCTTTGATGCCGTTGTAGCTCAATGGTGTTCGCATCGAATATACCGATACCGCCAAAGATCCGGGTGTAACTAATGATTCCTAGCTGTCGTGGCGAGCTCAAGTCAATGAGGTAAGCCGTAAGGTACACTTCTCTGGGAGGAGAGGGATGCGGGGTCGGAGTCCGGCGCCGCATCCAGTGAGGTGAGCGCGGGAGGGTCAGTGAGCTCCCAGCGCGGGAGGCCCGGGGCTGCTGCGGGGAACAGGGAGTTCCTACGCAAGCGGTCCAGGCCGGTAGGCGACCGAGAGTCGTCGTCAGATGGGGAGCTGGCTTCGGCTCGCAAGATCCCCACCAGCAAGCGCGGCGGGATCCGCGGCAAGGGGAGAGGCCTCTCTGCCACCGAGAGGTTGGCGCGTCTTGCCGAGGAGGGGCGCCACCCGGGGGTGGCCGCCGGTCACGGGGTGGCCCGTTCGGGCTCCTCTGGCGACGATGCGGGCGCAGATGGCGGCTCTAATGCGGAGCGTAAGGCCGTGCTCGCGAAGGAGGTGGAGGCAACGTTGAGGGCTGTCTCCTTCAAACAAAAGCCCTCCACCAGGCAAACCAGGCAAAGCTGCGGTCGCCTCCATTATGGCGGCAGCGGAGGCTAGATTTGCGGGGCCGCCGCCAGACGGCGTGGCCAAACTGAGGGCGGAGGTCGCTCGACTGACAGCCGCCACGGAGCTTCTCAAAGAGGAGAATAGGAAGCTCCGAGCAGACCTGGCCAGTCTGCGCGAGTCCGGCTCTCGCGAGGCCCCCCAAAATGGGGGCCAGAAGCGTCCAAGCCAGCACGTGCCGGTGGAGAACCAGGTCCTGAATCTGGTTCGGCAGGAGCTGGCTGCCTTCCAGGCGCGGTTCTCCGTCCTGGAGGGCATTGTCTTACGCCCCCCCCTGGCGGCAAACAAGGCGCCCCCGGGCCCGAGGGCGGCCTCATATGCGTCTGCTGCGGCCTCCGCACCGGGGCCGTCCAGCCAGCCCTCCGGCAGGGTTACGTCGGCCCCCGAAAACCCAGCTCTGTCGAAACCAGCTCCAGTCGGGAGGGCGGCGGCCCTGAGGCAGAGCAAGGCGGTGGCCCAAAAGAAGGGCAAGGCGGCGTATGTACCGGCGCCAGCCACGAGACAGCCGCCATCGCCGCCTCCCCCGCCCACTAAGCCTTCTGTGGCCGAGCCCGGGTGGCAGGTGGCCGGAGAAAGAGCGATGGAGCGAAGGGCGGCAAAAAAGGCCAGGAAGCGGGAGCGGAAGCGCCGGCAAAAGGAGCGGAGCGTCGCTGCTGGGCTCAGCGCCCCGAAAACCGCAGCTGTAGTGATAACGCTACAGCCGGATGCGGAAAAGAGAGGCGTCACCTACCGCGACGTGCTCGCTAAAGCGAAGGCGACGGTGGACCTCAGAGAGCTCGGGATCGCCGGGGGCCTCCGGCTTAGAGTGACCGCAACAGGGGCTCGAGTGCTAGAGATCCCCGGCGAAACCCGTGGGTCGTCCGTTGTCATGTAGGGCACCACGTGTCGGTCCGGTGCACCTCGGAGGTGGACCGCAGTGGCCTGTGCTTCCGCTGCGGCCAGCCCGGTCACATGGCCGCGGCCTGCTCTGCCGCACCGCACTGCGCCGCATGTGCGGCAGCTGGCAAGCCAGCCGATCACCGGGCAGGGAGCAAGGCCTGCGGTACACCCGCCAAGGCCAGCAGCAAGGGAAGGCCCTCCGCCACCACCGCCAAAACCCCCACCGTCGCCACCACCGCAGCCGCCGCCACTGTTGCCGCCGCTGCCGTTACTGCTGCAATTTCCGCAGCGGGGCCCTTGCAGAGGGCCCGGGAGGGGACTGAAATGGAGTGCCAGTAACGGCCCCATTGCGCCTTCTCGAGGCGAACATCAACCACTGCGCCTGTGCTCAGGATCTGTTGCTCCAGAGCATGGCGCAGTGGTCGATTAACATCGCCGTGGTCGCTGAGCCGTACTTTGTCCCGCCCAGGGATGACTGGGTGGAGGACCATAGCGGTTCAGTGACCATAATTGCGTCAGCCGCCGCCGGTACCCCGACCCTTGAGAGTGTCAGGAAGGGTCAGGGGTGCGTAGCAGCACGGTTCGGGGAGATCGTTGTAGTGGGAGTCTACTTCTCCCCGAGCCGAACTCTCGCCGAGTTCCACAACGGTTCACGGAGTTGACTGTCGTCATCGGAAGCCATTCCCTCCCCGTGCTTGTACTCGGGGACTTCAATGCCAAGAACTTGGCTTGGGGTTCTCGTTACACGGACGTGCGGGGTAGGATGGTGGAGGACTGGGCTCTGGAGACAGGTCTAGTCGTCCTAAATCGGGGTTCTGTCCCCACGTGCGTGCGGATGCGGGGCGAGTCGGTGGTGGACATCTCGTTCGCTAGCCCCGCTCTGTCACCGCGTGTCGTCGACTGGCGCGTCATGGAGGGGGTGGAGACCTATTCCGACCACCGGTACATCCGGTTCGACGTCTCCACTCAGACCTCAAGCGCACCTGTCCTACAGGCCCCGAGTGGTCCGCGATGGGGGCTGAAGCAGCTGGACCGGGAGCTCCTCCTGGAAGCCTCAATCGTGCAGGCCTGGGTGTTATCACCGGTCAGGCCTGCCGACATCAACAACGAGGCGGGTTGGTTCCTGGAGGCCATGTCCGAGATTTGCGACGTGGCAATGCCCCGAGTTCGGCCAGGAAGCGCCCGGCGTCAGGTGTACTGGTGGTCGCAAGAGCTGACGTCTCTGCGCAAGGCGTGCGTTGCCGCGCGGCACCTGTACGCCAGGCATCGCAGGCTCCGCATCCGCCCTCCGGATGCGGCAGCCATTGAGGCGGAGCTGTACGAGGGGTACAGAGCGGCGAAGACCGCCCTCCAAGAGGCTGTCCGGCGGGCCAACAACTTGGCCCGCGAGGAGATGCTGGAATCTCTGAACGGAGATCCGTGGGGGCGCCCTTACAAGATGGTGCGGGACAAACTCCGCACCCGGGCCCCCCCGTTGACGCAGAGTCTCCGGCCTGAGCTCGTGGAGGACGTGGTGAGCGTTCTGTTCCCTTCGCGAGGGGAGCATCCTCCCCCGCCTATGGCTCCGTCACCGCATGCGGTGCCGGAAGCGGACCACACCGATGACGACGATGACGTTCCGGAGGTGACTGGGGTAGACCTGAGAGTGGCGGTACGCAGGCTGAAAGCCAGAAATACCACCCCGGGACCCGATGGCTTGCCTGGCAAAGCCTGGGTCCTGGCCTCTGAGGCTCTCGGGCCCCGACTGGAAGGGCTCCTAAGCGCATGCTTGGAGAGAGGCCAGTTCCCGCTTCGTTGGAAGACGGGGAAGCTGGTCCTCATCCGGAAGCCAGGGCGCCCTGCGGACTCTCCGTCCGCATACCGGCCCATTGTGTTGCTCGACGAGGGGGCAAGCTCTTTGAAAGAGTCATTGCCAACCGCCTCGCCGGGCACCTTGCAGGGATGGGGCCGGATCTTGCGGAACACCAGTTTGGTTTCCGCAAGGGGCGCTCGACGGTGGACGCCATCATGCGCGTGAGAGCCCTCACGACGGGGGATGCGGTGTCCCGGGGCGGGGTTGTCTTGGCGGTGTCTCTTGACATCGCCAACGCCTTCAACTCCATGCCCTGGAGCTGCATTGCGGAGGCACTCCGGTATCACGGGGTGCCGACCTACCTTCGTCGTGTGGTCGGGGACTACCTGACGGATAGGGCCGTCATCTACCCCAGTCGGAGCGGAGAATGGAACCGGCGAGAGATGTCGTGCGGTGTTCCACAGGGTTCGGTTCTGGGGCCGGCCTTGTGGAACATCGGTTACGACCGGGTGCTGCGCGCCGACCTCCCTACCGGCGTCAGTGTAGTTTGCTACGCTGACGACATGCTGGTACTGGCACAAGGGAGGTCGCACGAGGCGGCGGCCGAAAACATGACACGCGGGGTTGCGATAGTTGTGGAGAGGATCCGGCAATTGGGTCTCGAGGTGGCATTGCACAAGTCCGAGGCCATTTGTTTTCATGGGCCTCGGAATGCGCCACCGTCGGGATCCCTACTGATGGCAGGAGGGGTTTCCATCGGCGTCGGCTCGACGTTGAAGTGCCTAGGACTCGTCCTCGACAGCCGGTGGAACTTCGTGGAGCACTTCCGACGTTTGGCTCCCAAACTGGAACGGACAGGGGCTGCCTTCAAGCGGCTCTTGCCCAACCTGAGGGGTCCAAACGCCTCCTGCCGGAAGCTTTACGCGGGGGTCGTGCGGTCCATGGCCCTTTACGGGGGCCCGGTGTGGGCGCGTTCTTTGAGGCGGCAAGCCGCCCACTACCTGAACGCGCCCCAAAAGGTGATAGCCATAAGGCTAATCCGGGGGTACCGCACGATCTCCGGCGAGGCGGCTAGCCTCCTTGCCGGATTGCCGCCATGGGATCTGGAGGCGATAGTCCTCGCGCGCCTACATGAATGGCGAAACTCCGCTGCCGCGACAAATTGCCGCTCAGTGGACAGACCTCCGGCGTGATCTCATGGCAACATGGAGAGAGCGACTGTCGCAACCCCGTGCAGCGCACGCCACCATAGTGGCGATAAGTCCCCTCTTTGAGGAGTGGCTAGAGAGGCGCCAGGGCGCCCTCACCTACCGCCTGACGCAGGTCCTCACCGGACACGGTTGTTTCGGGAGGTTCCTGCACCGAATCGGGCGGGAGGAAACGCCCGGGTATTTCCACTGCGAAGATCGTCCGGAGGACACGGTGGAACACACCGTGGAGGTCTGCCCCACTTGGGCGGAGCACCGCCGTGTCCTCACAGCGGCGATTGGCGGCGGCGATCTCTCGCGTCCGGCCTTGGTTCAAGCCATGGTCCGGAGCGAGAGGGAATTGGAAGCCGTCACCTCCTTCTGCGAAGCAGTCATGCTAGTGAAGGAGGTGGCAGGACGTGAGAGGGAAAGAACCTCACGTCCCAGCCGCCGCGGGAGACGCCCTGGGCGTCGGGGGTCACGTGGTGGCTTCCGACCACCGTAGGCACTGGCCTGTGGACGGCGAGTTATGGGCTAGCTCGCCGTCCGGCCGTCTTATGACGACGGGCCGTGTCGACAGCGCGTTCGTGTTCCACGCGCGCCTCAAAGAGATGTCAGCAATCAAGTAGGGGTCTGCCGGGGCTGCGGGACTGTTCGAAAGAGATACCGTGGCCCTGGAACATAACGGGCAAAGAAGGAACATGGATGGGTTTTAGTCAGTACAAGTCTGACACTCCCCTCCGGTCCGCCCAGAGTGGGGGAGGTCATTTGATGATTTCCCATCCGGAAAAAAAAAAAAAAAAAAAGGTACACTTCTCTCTTCATTCGCTGAAATGCCTTCAGAGTCTCCTGCCTTTGAAGACTAAAATTTCTTTGGCTCAAACACTTATTCAGCCTATAATAGATTATGCCGATTCCTGCTACCTGGATGCTACTGAGGAGCTATTAAATAAGCTTGAGCGCTTGCCAAATTTATGTATTCGCTTTATTTTTGGTCTCCTTAAATATTACCATGTTTCTCACCTGCGCAAAGAACTCAAGTGGCTCCCAATCCGCCTTCGCAGGAACACTAGGATCCTATGTCTCCTCTTCAATATCCTACACAACCTCATCCTTCTACGGACGCACCATGTAGATCGAACTTTAGATCCCTACTTAAATCCCATCCTCATAAATCCAGCTATTACTTCTACTCCTTCTCCGTCCATGCTGTAAGGTTGTGGAACTCACTTCCGCCTAGCATTCGTGATTTGAAGACCATTTCATTATTCAAAACCAAAGTGAAAGAGCATTACCTTTCCTCTCAATTATGATTTATAATATACATATATATTTTTATTAGTTTATATAACTTAGCATTATGTATTTACATAAGTCATCATCATCATCTGCCTAGCCTTTTCCCAACTATGTTGGGGTCGGCTTCCAGTCTAACCGGATGCATCTGAATACCAGTATTTTACATGGAGCGACTGCCTATCTGACCCCCACAACCCAGTTAGTACTGGGTAATACGATACCCCTTGGTAAGACCGGTTGTCATAAGTATTTATTAATATTTACTTATATGTATATTTATATAGTAATACAGGTTAAGTTAGTTAAGGCACATATACACATTATTCTCTTCCTTTTTACACACTATTGTCTACATTTCTTTTTCATTTTTCTTTTTTGCGGGTCTGCTGGCAGAAATTTCTTTTGAAATAAGCAGTACCTTTGTACTCCTATATTATAATGTTATTTCCCTGTGTTGTCTTCTATGTGTGCATAAATAGTTAAATAAATAAATAAAAGTACTGACGGGTAGGTACTCGCCAGTGGCACCCGCTGGTGGGCACAACTCGATAGCTATGCATTAGCATAAATAATTGATAGAGTTGTAACGGCACATCTCTATCTCTTCTCATAACAAGGGTTTGAACTTTCGGGATTCTGCGTAACCGTTACGGCTGTTAAAGATCTACAAATGGCTGCCGGGACCAACAGGACCAATATTTCGGGGCATAGAGAGAACTCGATATGAAATGCACCCATCCCGGGTAAGACCTTGGCAAGCATTGCTAGAAATGTCAAATTCTTGTGAGAATGGAAACTATCGTCCCAGGTTTCGTGTTTAGATATTGCGAATAAACGCGTTCAGATATTTAGATTTAATAAAAAATTCGCATTAGGTACCTAATTCAAATTCAAATTTAAATTCATTTATTTCGTTAACACAGGGTGTATACAGAAGATTTTATAAATAAATTAGGACCGAGCTGTGCCCCGCCAAAAGGCATACAAAATATCAAAAATTTTTTTAATAAACATTTAGATTTTCAAAATTCAAACAATAATTCTAGAATTCTACAATAATTATAAATCATGTCAAAATTATATAAAATGTCAAATAAAATGACAAATAAAATAAAGTAAAAAGAACCAAAAATATACGAAAATAAAAATAATAGGTAATGTCACTAATTCATTAATACACAATAATCAAAATTAACAAAATCATTTAGTATCTCACATAACATAAAACAAATTCGATTCCGTTAAAAGCGAATTCAAATTAAAATTTGTCATTTAAATATTCTTCAACAGAATAATACACCTAGATAAGTAGCTTAGGTATAAAGTCCCCGTGACTTCACCCGCGCAAAAACCACGCCATTTTATGGTGAAGGGACATCTCGCCCACGCAAAAACTGGCCTGTGGGCCAGATGTCAACTTTTTAAAATGTGCATGGGTAGATTTAGATTAGAAAGTGCCAGATGTCTCCTATGGCACCGGCTATACTGTAGCTATCCATCAGTGAAAGATTTTTTAAAATCGGAATAGTAGTTTCCGAGATAGCCTCCTACATCCAATCAACCAATAAAGGCAACTTCTTCGTCATGATGTTGTCTTTACGCACCAGATGGTGTTGGAATCGAAACAAACAGGAAAAAAACTCCTGGGTTTATTCGTATGTCCATGTATTGTTGGAATATTAATAATTTTACTCTGAAACTCAAGGATAATTACAAAGTTTTCCTTCAAAGTGCTGCGCTATTGCAGCGATATCGCTAGTGTGACCATAAAATAGGAATGTAGGAAAATAATCAAATATTATGTAAAACTGGTCGCATGCGCTATGGCAAGGTCTTGCTAAGCTTGCTAAGGTCTTGGGTTAGATTCCCGGGCAGTATTATTGGTGTTTTCCAAAAGCACTAGCAGCTACTCACTAGCAGCGCTTACTTTAGATTTGTGTCGCTGGAACTTTTCAGTAGCAGTCTACGAGTCTGGATTTGTGCTCGGTTGGTGGCAACAGGTTCGCCACCCAAACACTAGTTATGTTAAATGGGCCTTAAACATAACTAGTGTTTAAGTGTACTACGAGTATTAGGGCCACGTCTGCCTTATCCTTTAGGGATTCAAATATGATGTTATGTTATGCTTATGCATGGAACAGCAAACAAACAGTAACATTAGAGGAGTTGACAACTACATACGAGTAGTATAATAAAATAATGTATTTGTAAAAAACCTTGTTTAAAAAATGCGATTTCTGACTTTTTTAGTACTGCAAACTGGGTTGGTCCCATAGAAGTTTTTGATCATTATTAGAAACAGGATCGATTGGCATATACCGGTTGTAAACAGACCCTTCACATATCCGTCAACCAAGCATTCTGTACATCAAACTAAGTAACTTTACGCAAAAATTATTGCTGGGAATCGACTTTTTTTTTAGGGGTAAAAAGTCACGTTTTGCGATAGGACTCGATGGAAAGCACTCAAAGCATCGTGCTGATGAATGGATTGGAACGAGGGTCGTGGAGGTGTGTAAAGTAAAAATCCTACATTAAAAACATGTATTTAAAAAAAAAACTTGTGAAAAAGTTGGAACTTTGACCCCCAATATCTCCGTAACTAGAAGGTTCACAGGTATGGTCTAGAACAAAAAAATGATCGCAGTGACGGGGAAAACAAGTGCCTTTCGTTTATGTTAAGGGTCTATTTACACCCTTTATTAAATGTTTTAATGGCAATTTTCTTGCTAACTGTATTTTTTTTTTTTATCTGTGAATGCGGATCAAAATTTCACGAAAAATTATGAAATGTCTCCTTAGTCCATTTTCGTGTAGAAATCATCAAATGACCCCCCCAGTCTGGGCGGAGCGGAAGGGAGTGTCAGACTTGTACTGACTAAAACCCATCCATGTTCCTTCTTTGCCCTTTGTGTTCCAGGGCCACGGTATCTCTTTCGAACAGTCCCGCAGCCCTGGCAGGCATCGGCCCATGCCCTACTTATTTGCTGACATCTCTTTGAGGCGCACGTGGAACACGAACGCGCCGTCGACACGGCAAAGTTTCCTCCCTGTATAGCGAGGTGGAATATACTTAGAGTCGCTGGCACTGTCAGTAAATAATCCACAAACATGCTATCCTTCGATTAGAAAGTGTCGCTTTTCTAGCGTTTTCACAATAAACCATTGTAAAAGTTTTGAAATATATTTAAACTTTATATAACCCCAAGAAAGGGTAATATAAAGTTTAAATGGGAACATACATAAACGAAAATACATATGTCACTCGGACGGAGTCGGGGCTCTGTGAACGATATATAGTTAAAACATTTGTCCTTAAAATGTTGGAGTGATTGTCACTGTATTTCAGTAATAAATCACTCCCGTGATGTATTTAGTTATTAGAATATACGTACTAATTACAATTGATTAAGTAGTATTGGCTGTAAATTAAATTATTTTGAAATGTTTAATTTAGTTTTATATGTAGTTTTCATAATATTAAAAGTGAAAGCAAACGAAACTGAAACGGGTAAGTCCTACTAATTTCTGCTCACCTCACAAAGTGTAAATTATTGAATTTTAAATTCTAATATTATGTATTTAATATTAAATAATCGATAGTTAGGTACTGGTTTCTCAGCCGGAAACAAAACATAAACATGTTACAAAAACAAAACCAATGACTAAACAGATTAAAAAAAGAAGACAAATATAAAAAAGTACCTAAATAAATGTTTAACTCTTTCTTTTTATTTTCAATTCAGTTAAATAACTATCTGTCCTTCAGTAGTCGGGTTTATTTTTGTTAAATCATCATTTTATCCTCGACCAAGCAGTTGAGTGTTTATTTTGTTAGCGCCCGCCATTTTGTTTTATGACGTCAACCTAGTGTCACTGTGATTACACTTATTGACGTAGAATCCGCTTGAGTAGGTCAGCAACAGCTCTATCTAAGTATATCTAATGGTTGTTTTGACATGGAAAGAAAAATTCTAGTGCGAGCAGGGTTTGAACCTGCGACCTTCCGATTCAGTACACCAGACGTCTTAACCAATTAGACCATCGCACCCTGCTCACAACTTTCTTGTCAGGTCTTGATCATTCGGACCCCACGGCCCCAGAATTTCAACCCCAAACAGTTTGCGTCTTAATCCTGAATGGCTCGAGTTCAGGCGATGCTGATCCCGTGCTGACCTTCCCAGAGCTTGTCCGTGTGCATTGTTTGTGCTCTTTTATTGTTATTTATATTCAGACGATGCTCTATAAGTAAAAAAATCTACAATCAAAGACCGAAATGAACAAGAAATTAACCAACAGGCATAATCTTCAACATACCAATTTTGTACTTGCAGAAAATCCTGAAGTACGTCTGTGTCTATATAGCAATGATGGAATCAAGAACTATACAGTTTGGAAAGATAAACCACTGAAGATAGTTATAGAAGATGGTGGCCCACGACACGTATGGTAAGTTAGTAAAAATTGCATAATTTATAAGTAAAACGAAAACTCGTTAGTCTCTCCATTCGCATACACAGGGTTAATTTTCCAAGAGGGCTAAAGTCAAATTCGAAAATATGAGAAATAGCGAAAAATGCTCCAAGGAGTCTCGAGCCCGATTTTGATGGAAACTAAAACTGCATCATCAGATTTTTTTAAAATCAATATTCCTAGCCAGGAATCGAACCTATTGATATTGAACAAAAACACTGTATTATTACACCATTCGATAGTGTCCCTAATAAGGATCAGGATAAAGTATTAGTAAACAAAAGGGTGCTGAAAATATGTGGAGCTGTTCGTGGAGCTGAAGATACACGACCCTGGAAATAATACTGCCGTCGCTCATGACAGTGACGTTGAAATCAATCCAAAGACGGTAGTCGCACTTTTTCTCCTTTATTAAGTCCCAATGCATTAAAAAAAAAAAATAAGAAATATTATTTCCTTTATTTATTTTTATACAAATCTTATACATTTTTAAATATTTCTTGAACTAAAAACAATATAAAAAACATTAAAAAAGATAAAAAATTGTAGCCCACCGGTATCGGGATCAGGGTCCAAGCTACCGGCGGTCAGAGCTCCAGAGAAAGGAACCTCCTAACAATACGAGCCGTGTCCAGGAGTACCGCTTTCTAAATCAAACCCTTGATCCAGCTGCCTAACGAGAGCCTCCTCAGGTATTGGTCGAGGCTCTTGGCAATTTAGCCATGGGCTGATACAACTATCGGCACAATGATCGCTGAGTCCACATCCCACATGTCGACAACCTCGTAAGCCAAGTCAAGATACTTGATTTGCTTATCTTTCTCGGCTTTCACGAGGTTCTCATCACGCGGGACCGTTATGTCTACAATCATTGCGCGCCGCTCTGACCGATCCACCACCACTATATCAGGTTTATTGGCTACAATAGTCCTGTCAGTGATGATGGATCGATCCCAGTACAATGTGATACTGCCAGTTTCGAGAACTGGGTCGGGCACATACTTATAGTACGGTACTTCCGATTCCACAAGGTTGTAGTACATTTAGAGCAAGTTGCTGATGGATAATCCTGGCTACAAGGTTGTGTCTATGCAAGTACTCTCCGTTAGCCAGACGAGAACACGCGGAGATAATGTGACGGATTGATTCGCCTGGACGGTGGCATGCCCGACATATGTCAACCGTACCGTCCTTCACAAAAAATCTCCGGTAGTTATTCGTCATCATAACTTCATCCATAATTGCACAGTCAAAACCTTCGGTTTCTCCGAAAAGGTCCCCGGAACGTAGCCAGGCTACGGACCCTGATAGGTCTACATCGGGCCCATGCAGGGCCCGGAAAAAGCGTCCGTGAAGCTCCTTACTCTGCCATACCTCCATGCGGTCGTTAGTTTCAAGCACTACAGGTTTGCGCCAGTTCTCTTTATCCAAGGAGAGCGGGGTGAGTCCCTTGTCTACCGCAACCACATCTCGATGCATCGCCACGTCGGTTTCAAGGAAATATTCCCTGAGACTGCATATCTCGCGATTGTGGAGAGTCTTAGCGTTTAAAATGCCTCGACCCCCACACCTTCGCGGGATATACAGTCTCGTAACAGAAGAACGCGGTTGATGCATTCGATATGCCGTCAACAATGTACGGACCCTCCTATCCAGGGCGTCTAGTTCTGTCTGAGTCCATTTGAGTATGCCGAAAGAGTACATCAAAACAGGCATGACCCAACCGTTGAAGGCACATACCTTATTGCCGCCTGATAAAAGACTATTAAATACTTTTTTCAGACGGCCAAAGAAGCGCTCCTTCAATGATTGCTTCATGTCAGCAACATTGATGCCCATTGCTTCCGGCATACCCAAATATTTATATATATATAACGGCATATTTAGCATGTTAAACATTCCGTCCCATGTTGAATATAGTAAATATCCCGTTTCTAATGTTAATAATAATGTTAGTTACCATGATAGCCAAGAAATAGCTCGTTTTTATAAGGTTGATCCAAATTGCTTTTCTTGTTTAGTGTTTAAATCCCCTCCCGCATTCGTAATTTTTCTTCAGGGTAAAACGCCACCGAACCAACTTCCAGGCTACGGCTCTGGCCTCTCTAAATGACTCAACCTAACAGAACTGAACATCTTAATTTCATTTATCTTTTTCCAGGTGTCGCTCATACTACACACAAACAACAAATGAGCCAATGGATTTTATACCAATGGTCAATTTTAGAAACAATGTCACCGCTGAATTATCTGTGAGTGTTTTCATATTGCTCCAGCATCATCAATAATTAAGAAATAAGTCGTGCTCTTTTGTCATTAATTTATGCCTGGTTTTAGGTCAAAAACGTTATGGCTGAAATGAGTACTATGTGGGCCTGCACAGTCTTACAAAACTTGGAAAATCCCGGGACGCCATATCAATACGAGAGAATAAATTATAGCTCAAAAGATATATATTTTAATCTTCATGTCAGAGGAGCAAGTAAGTATTGTCACCTAAGTAGATACAAAAAGTAACTGGCACTGGTTTATTTTGACCCTCACTGGTTTATCTAGCTCGTGGGTAAATAATAACAGCCGCTCGGGTCGATATTCAGGTTAAGCCGCGCTTACCTAAGTTGGTCCGTGGACAGGTGGCCACCCATTACATACCGAGTTTTCTCCGTGCTTCGAAAGCACGTTAAACCGTTGGTACCAGCTGTCATTTGTAGATCTTTGACAGACGTAACAGGTGGTCAGTGACCCGAAAGTCTGACAACCAGTCCACATCATCCACAGCCCCACTTCACCCACTGCTAGGTATAAGCCTCTCTTTGCTCGTGCAAAGCTCCACGCTCTTGTGCTAGCCTCATCAAAGGATATTCCTGCAATGGCAACAATGTCATCTGCCAATTTTGCCGCCGGACGACCAACACGTCGTATCATATTCAATTCATTTTTTTTTTCAATTCAGTTTTATTTACTAACAATTTACATTGTGTTTGAAATAACAAACATAATAATAATAAATGTTAGAAGACTCTCATTGCGCGGCTGGGTCAAGGGTTTGATTCAGAAAGCAGTACTCCTGGACACAGCACGACACCGGATGCCTGACCACCGGCAGCCTGGACCTTGTTCCTGATGCCGATGGGCCATCTATTTTTTATATTTTTAAATATTTTGTATACTTTTGTATTTAAAAAAGTATTAGATAAGATATTATAAGAATAAAGGAAATAAAGGTTAAAAAAAACATTCATAATTAAAGTTAAAAATTACCAAGTCCAAACTAATATCTTGACCAGAAAAAAAATATATTATTCAATGTCAACTTAATTATATTAAAATTTAATAGTTTAATTAATAATAGTACATTAGTATTTTTTTTAATAAAGGCTCAGGAGATGGTCTAGCTGCGATTCTGCATGCAAATTTCGACGAAATCGACGTTTAGGATTCACATTTTTTCTTCCTGAATAATGCCTCTAGAGCTATAATTTTTTCATAAAATCAAGTTCTACTGTAGACACATACCTGTCATTTCCTCTTTTTCAGCAACTAATTAGGAAAGAAAAATGCCCCATTTTTACCACCATAATTAGAGGACTACCAAACAAATTCTTTCAAAAGTTTTTAACATAATGAAATATTACCCAGTACTAACTGGGTTCAACTGGATTGTTGAGGTCAGATAGGCAGTCGCACCATGTAAAATACTGGTATTTAGCTGCATCCGGTTAGACTGGAAGCCGACCCTAACATAGTTGGGAAAAGGCTAGGCAGACGACGACGACGGTTCATTTTGATTTAATCTCTGATTTGAGGCCATCAACTGCATCAAACTTTATGATCTTATTTGACTTTTTAGGGTTCTGTACCTCAAACGGATCACTTTGTTGTCCGTCTGTCTGTCAAGAACCTTCATCTCGGGAAAGCATGAAGGTATCGAGTTGAAATTAAAACCATATACTCAGGTCTACATAACAGTCCCTTAAACCTGTGAAAAAATTAAATTTCTAAGTTAACGTGAAAAAAAAGATACGGCGGTTGATGCTGCAAAAAACGTATATTTCGACACTCTCAGATGAAGGATACTTTCCGTTGCCCTATAACTATGAAATTTGGCGTGAATTTATGAATATCGTCTTATACTACAAGTACAGGGAAAAATTAAATTAAATCATAAAAAATGTAGTCGTAAAATATAGACTCGATTCCTGAACTATTTATTTAATGTTACTTGTCCGGTTTTCTTAAAATTTCAGACGGGTTTTTATTTCATGTTATTTTTTTCTCACCAGAGGCAGTAATTTTGACTGCGAACAACCGCAGTTTGACTTATGTAACGACTAACCTGTCAGTTAACTACGATGGAGAGGCCAGCCATACTTATGTAGAGGGCGAGGACCTGGAAATTTCCTGCAAAATGGACCAAGACCTTGATAAACCTTCCACTCTGAGTTTGGAATATTATAATGCAGCTGGTTAGTACTCCACATCCATATCCAACACATCACGCCGCGCCGGTAAACCCCGATAGGCCGGCCTTTAATTATCTTACTAATATTATAGTTGCGAAAGTTTATGAGGATGAATGAATGGATATTTGTTACTTTTTCACGAGAAAAATAACGGAACGGATTTGTACGAAATTTGGCACACAGACAGTTTTTAACGTAGGTAGATGTTGTTATGACAAAGGATAGTTTTCATCCCGGTATTATGATCCCATTGGACAATTATCGAACTTCACGCAGGCGAAGCCTCGGGCATAGGCTATTAATAAAATAATTTTAAAACTACCATTATTCTGAACCATTCACATTTGACACAAATAGTAGTTTTAAAAAAAATCGAGGCGACCGTTTTTTGGGTTGAAACACAAACTGTGCGGTTGAATGAGAGTTGGCAAGAATTGAGCTAAGTGGCATGCAATTGGAGATGCCTTTATCCTGTGGACTGTTGTTAAATGATGACGGGTCCTACCCACTCGTTGTCGCCATTCTTACAGACAACGGCAGCGAGCGACGACCACGAAGCTGCCGTTGCCTGCTGCTGGTAGGGGAATCCATCTACGACTACTCGAGATAACGATGAAAAATAAATGTATGTGACTAACAGACGCTGCCGTAAAGCAACAAGAGGCCAATAACAATCGCACTGACAATCTAATAAATGCATAATAATATTTCAGGTATTCTATTATTTCAAACTAAATCTCGAGAAAACAAGCCACACCTATTTCGTATTGTCTTAAAATCGAACAATAACAATTATTACTTGGAGTGTATACGCTCTGCCGAAAGTCCCCGAAGAGAATATCGTTACAGAACAACATTTTTGAAGAATAAAAGAGATTTGCAAGCTGGTAAGTGGTTTAATATATATAATATAAGTGATTTAAATTGTATGAATACCCTCGCATGGATCGCAACCGTAGTTGCTACGACAGTCCGCAGCGACACAATAACTGATATCTACGAACTCTGCAGTCGAGCAGCAGCCGCAGACGGCAAACTAGATGGTCCACCGATTTAATTTAATGTCAGTTCTATGTGCGAAAGAGATGGAGCTATATAGGACGTCTAGCTCCATCCCTTTCCCGCACTGAATTAAAATTAAAACAATACTGTAATAAGAGGTCGTAGTAGGCCAGTTGGTTGTGCAATTTTTTTGCACTGAACCCTAATTATTTTTTTAAAATAAAAGAAGCTTATGTTAGACCTTATATAATCAGCTATGTGCCAGTAAAAGTCTTGTCAAAATCGGTCCAGCCCTTTTGGATACGAAACAAACAGACAGACATACAGACAGTTAGATCGACAGACTGTCGGACAAAAATGAAAAAAAATGTGTTTAGCGATCAGATAGGCAGTCGCCTCATACAAAATACTGGTAATCAGCTGCATCCGGTTAGACCGGAAGACCTCAACATGACCATGAATCAAGATTATAAAATTTAACTCTTTTTTTTACAGTAATGATATTTTCCGTCGATGGGCAAGAATTGACAACAATATTTAATAAAGACCCGTCATATGACGCGTATATCTTTAGGTATATTAAAGGAAAAAGTGTATTAAATGTTACGTGTCGAAAAACGGATCATACTGTACGAGGCACGCTAACTTTCTATTCTTATATAGGAAATGATATACAAACGTATCCGAGTAAGTAATTGTTTACATGACGAAATAACACGCTTGTCTTTTCAAAAAATATACAGGGTGGCCAATTTGAAAATGACAACAGTGAGCCAGAGTCTGTTTGTCTAGATATCCAACTTTGAAATAAAATGAAATATTGCAATGAAATATTTCATAATTTATTTATTGTTGATTTTTCTGGTTTCTTGTTATACTTTAATTCTTGACTGTACATCAGAGTTGATGCTTCGTATAGAAACGTGCAGACTAGGTTGTCAGTCATAGATACAAAAAAAATATATACGGTTAAATCAGAAAGGCCCTCAGCTTTAGGACCTCGCGCACTACGCGGCCACAACTTGTCGCATGACCGGCCGCTATCGTGCACTAACCTGGTCGGTCGCCTGCTCGTGCAGCCAAATTTTCTTCCTGGTCGGAACTTCTGCGGCCTAATGTCACGGTCAATGCCGTATAGTGCGCGAGATCTGTATAATAACTTATTCGATGTGCGAAAAGTAATACAATATTTTGTTTTTTCAGCTCTCAAGAGTAAATCAGGTGCAGTTATTTCAGTAACCATATCCACGTCGAATTTAACGAATAAAACTCTAATCTGTGGCATCAATAACACGGATGTGCTAAAGCCTAATGCCAGGATATTCTTCTTGCTTGATGAACTATGCCATGGTACGTAAATAACATTTATTTATTTTTTCCTCCTAAGTATTATTATTCAATTCATGGCTCATGGCTTCCTCTGAAATCAACGAGAATAAGCATACTGTGAGTGGATTGAGAGGAATGGAGGGAGGCCGAAGAGGGCCACTCTTGGACAAAAGCCAAGTTAAAAAAAAAGTTTCTTCTATTTATTTTACAGATGCCAATGTACTATAATAATAGTACACACATTTCTTCTTTAATAGATTTTCCACTTTATCGCTAAAGCATTAGATTCAAGGTTGATTGCGAAAATTTGACAGTTTCAGCTAGCTATCAACCTTGAACCTAATGCTTTAGCGATAAAGTGGAAAATCTATTAAAGAAATTTGACAGATTGTAGTAGTTTGATGTGCAGGCGTCTGTACATGTAACATGTTCACGTTCTATTTTTTTAATTCAAAAATACAATGTAAGGTAGTACCTAACAGTCCGCGGGCCTGTGGGCGGTGAGTAATGGGTTAGCTCGCCGTCCGTTTGTGTTATGACGACAGGCTGTGTCGACTGCGCGTTCATGTTCCACGTGCACGTCAAAGAGATGTCAGCACACCGGATGGGGTCCGCAAGGGCCGATGTTTGCCGGGACTGCGGAACTGACTTAAAGAAATACCGCGGCCCTGGAACACAAAGGCAAAGAAGGAACATGGATGGGTTTTAGTCAGTACAAGTCTGACGCTCCCTTCCGCTCCGCCCAGATCGGGCGGGGAAAAACGGACAAAGTGTTATTGGGTTTTTCCATCATGAATTTGTCAGTAGCAGCCACGGAGTCTGGATTTGTACCCGGTTGATGACAATAGGCTTGCCCCCTATTAAAAGGAACTTATTAACATAACTGAAGAAATGTGAATACTAGTAGGTACACCTATACATAAACCTTCAGGTATTACAGGCGTGATGTTAATTTGATTGATTGTTAAGCGGTGCATAGTTAAGTTTCGCGCCAATTTTCATCTATCTAATACCAATAGTCACCGAGTAAAATGGCTGTGTAATCCAGGCAGACGGACATGACGAAATTTTAGGTTCCCTTTTTGTAATTTGCGTACGGAACACTAAAAACGATAAGATTATTGCAGCATCGTTTGTTTTAAGAGTTTCGAACCCAAAGGGTGCCAACGGTACCCTATTATTAAGCCTCCACTGTCTGTCTGTCCATCCGTCCGTCTGTCACAAGGCTGTGTCTTTTGAACAGTAATACGTGAACTTGCAATTCTCACAAATTGTATATTATTATATTACTACCACTACAACATCTAATTAAAATAAAACAAAGTAAATTATTAATGGGCGTTTTTTCACGGAACCTACTCACATTGGCCGATTTTGCAATAGACATGATATGAGCTACAAGATGGAACTTGTTCAGTATTACGGGTAGAATCATCTCCGAGACAGATGCAAGTTACTAAATCGCTATAGTAATACTTAATTTTTAGATGTTCACATACAAGGCCTGGCAAGGAATAATATCATGTACCAGTATACAAATAATGATAATCGATGGACTATAGAATACCAATACTCTGTGAACGAGACTCTTAACCTGACTTGTGAATTGAATATTGGATTCAAAGAAACTGTGCATTGGTCACAGCCGGCTGATGTAGATTTCTTTCGGTGGACATTCGAAGGTAAGCCTGTTAGTTTACGAAACTCTACGACATTGATTCATCATCATCTACGTTCAGTCAAAGGCCATAAGTCCAGTAGCATCTCAATGCTTATATTAGTCCGCACGGTTCTGGCAGTTCCCTTTATCCTTATACGACTCTGCAGGCTAACTTATTCTTTCTAAAAAAAAGTTTTTGGCTAGCCTTTTCTGTGCCGCTTATAGGAGAATGTGTCAATGACTCCACTGTAAAAACTAATTACTATCACGTTTTTTAGGTATTTACTATGATTATCCAGCAGAAAAGTCACCAACATATCCGTCAATAAGGTGGTCTCAAAAAACATTTTCGAAGACTCTGGATGCAACCCACAACACAACGAAATTACGATGTACTTATTTTCCACCAGCGATGGTCCGGGCCGGAAATCGCTCAGTTGAGCTCATTTTCCGATTGAAGCCAGAATCAAACAAGGGCGAAAATACTACTTCGGGTGAGTGATGACCGTTTATTTCATAACTTGTTCTGCCCCGCGGTTCGACCCGGCGCGTTCTCATCGTGAATCCGCGCTTGAGCCCCGACCCACCGCGTCGCATCGCTTTCGCCTAACGCTCTTGATTCGGTTTCGTCCAGCGTTTTTACTGACTGTTTCTGTTAGCTCGGCAGCCTCGGCTTCTAATATTCGTAGCGTGATATTAAATAGGCTTAGGTATTACCTTCCTTAACAATTGTGTAACTAAATGCAAAAAGAAAAATCTTACTACTATTATAAATGCGAAAGTTTGTGAGGATGGATGGATGTTACTCTTTCACGCAAAAACTACTGGACGGATTTGGATGAAATTTGGATTAACATATTGGATACTTTTTAACCCGGTAGTTCGATCCCGTGGGACAATTATCAAACTCCACACGAGTGAAGCCGCGGGTATAAGCTAGTCTTTTATAAATTCGACTGGTGGTAGTTCCAGTGATTAGCGCATTCAAACAAAAAAAAACAAACAAACTTTTCAGCCTTATTATATGTATTAGAACAAATGCCAGATGTAAAAAAGGAATAAGATTGCTTCACAGTCGCGCGAGTTTTGATCAAAGCGATCACCGTGGCTTGGTTCCGGTTATCTGAACATCTGAGTGATATACCATCCGGAGTCCAATCCCGCGGAGATGAAGAATCAGGCCTTTAAGGTACAGCTGTCGATGTTTGTATAGACAAGACACACCGACTGCCCTAAGCAATTGGCAAACGACGGTTGGCTAAAGGTAGCCTGACATGAGAGAGATCCATCGCTTTCCCACACCGAAGATTAGAACATTAAAACAGTATTGTTTAACGTCCTAGAGCAGTACTTCTCTAATACGTTGCCCCAACCCGCCGTTGGTCTCGTGGCTGCAAGCGCTGCTGCTGAGCGTGGGGTCCTGGGTTTGATTCCCGGGTCGGGCAAATAGTGCTATTGAGTTTTAGCATTTTTTCTCAGTAGTAGGAGTTTGACAGTTGGCGGTCTAATATGGAAAGAATGTTAAGCCGTTGGTCCTGCGTCTGATCTCTCTCCGGTCGTGTCGGATTGCCGTCCCATCGGACTATGAGAGTAAAGGAACAGAGAGTGCACCTGTGTCTGCGCACACACTTGTGCACTAAAATATCTCCCGCGCCGATGGCTAATGTCCGCTAAGATTGACCGCCGCGACCGAAAACGGTCAGGACAACTATATGACGTTTCGATAACTCCTCAACGCCGTGTTCCCCATAATAATGTTCCCCGCAGTTCTAATAAAACTTATCGTCTTTCCAGATGAGGATTCAAAAATGCCGATAGTTCCTATAGCTGTATCTGTTGGGGCCGCTATAGGCATCGTAACGATGATATGCCTTGTCCTCTGGCGTAAAAGGACAAAACGTACACACCTTATTGAGGTGAGTTTTTTTTATTTTCAAAAGACTACCTGAAATGTAACAAATCCAATCGTTTCAGGGCATTTATCCATACACATTAAGACTCACGGCTGGTACGGAAAATTTTTAACTGAAAAAATGCACGTTTAAAGATCAAACATAGTAAGATTTGGTCAGCAGTCACGTTATTGACGCCTAGGCCAAAAAAGCTAGTCCAAAATTAAAGGCACAGATGATAAGAACAAAAAAATACAAAAAAAAAATATATAATTTTCTTTCTATTTCAGAGCGAGTATGATAATTTGTCAAACCAAAACGAGAGCCCAATACCAGCGTTCCCAAGTCAATGGGAAACTAATTGCGATGATTCACATTATGCTAAGATTGATGAGGGAGTAATGGAAGAAAACGACACCTATACCACAGACACAGACAAGTTGTACAGAATGCCGTATAAAAGACAGAGTAACACTAGTGAGAATCATTATACAGAAATAGACGACTACTTCAGACCTAAACCTGCCGGACTAGCAGTCAATTGGAACAGTGCTCATCCTTCTAATTTCAACAAAGAAAAAGATACCCCTAAAGGAACACCATTGCACAAATCTAATAATAAAAATCAAAACAATTTCTGTGATTCAGAACAAGGTAGTTACGACAAATTGAGACACGACAATTTACCTATTAATAAAAGTAATGAAAATTATAGCAATGTTCAAAACACGGGTAAAAGTAAAACTGTCACTTTTAGACAAATGAGCAACGATTTAAGACCGGGACATAATAATAGCGAAGGTACCTCTCGGCAACATTGTGGGAACAACGACCGAAGACTTAAACAAAACAGTGATGGTCATTACGCTAACGTGAGCAAAGATATCTACATGCAACCTGGGAATTTGAAAAAGAAACCCAACTATGAAAATCATTTTCTTCAAAATGAGAAATCTGAAAATAATGACTATGCTGAACCGTATGGTGACCTTAAAATAAATTGCAAAAACGACTTATACGGATAAATTAGAGCTACTTAGGATGCTTTCTGTAGATTGACTGCGGAAACACAGCGTTAGTAAATCAAAAGTTGAGTTAAAAAATGTTACGGTGGCGATTTGGTCACACTGCCTCCTTCAAGGACACCTCCTTGACGATGTTCCACTGATGGATGACTGGAAGGGTAAACTCACCAGCTCACCTCCTTGAAGGATCATCATCATCTGAGACTTTCCAGCCGCGGGTGGGGATTTGCCTGGTTTAGTAAGTTTATTTTGAAGGATGCAGCTGACTAAAGTGCCACCTTTTATAGTAAAAAACAAAAAAGGTAAAGGCCAACTTAAAAATATGAGAAAATAATGTTTTATATGAAACCGTTTATGATATAAGTGCCTTTGATTTGGGTCGGCATAAAAACCGTATTTTTGAAATAAATGATATCGTTATAATAAGTAAGTGTAATAAGATTACAATACACAGATAAATAAAATACGTTAGTTTAGTTAAATACTGTGACTTAAGAAAAACTGTGAACCGTGTTCGTGGAAGAGGGGAGTAGATTTCTAAATTAGTGGGTAAGGACTGAATGCTAGTTCTCAGGGACTAAATAATATTGCCCTGTTAGGATATCAACTCTAAGCGTAGAACCAAGCGTTGAAAATCGTAGAAAGGCATTTTATTTAGGAATTCATTTAGGTGTATCTTAGTTTTATTGAAATCGGACATAGGATACTTTAAATAATTCATATAAAATTCATCAACATGTGCATTCATTTACAATATTCGTGGCAAACAGTCTACTTAAGTAATTTGAAATAAAACCAATATTTTTATCAGTTTTTTTATTAAAACACAATTATTGTTTTTTTTTTTGTCATTCAAAGTTAACAATAAAATAGTTAGGTAATAATGTATTTTTTTATAATTATGTTTAATTAAAAATATACTTAATACAAAAATATGTGAATAGAATCTATCATTTATGAATATATCACTTTGTTATTGTACATAAATATTAAAACTAAATAACTGCTATAATTAGGTTTTTGTTATACTTAAACAAAAATGTACTTTGGCTGGTATATTAACATTTATTTGTACCAAAATTTTCTTATTTAAACACGTAAAGCTGTATAGGACGGTTTTTTAATATAATATTAAATAATTTTTAAAAAGGTTAAATATTGTACTTCTTAAAAACTATCTAATTGTACCATTTATTTTATAGCTACTTACTACCTCGTCAATCTCAAGGCCGCCAGCGCCAGCTGAGGACCTGGGTTCGATTTCCAGATTGATTTTTAAGTATCCATAATTATTTTTTTAAGTAGCAACCCGGAGCGACCTTGGTTGATGGCAATGGATCCTAATACTTCTGCGTACCTATTCGAATAACAAGTACTATCACGCTCACCGAAGGTCAACCATTTTTCACCCTTATACCATCAGTAACAAGGTTGTAAAGTGGTCGACCGTCAGTGACCGCTACAGTACATCTGTAAAATAGTTTTTCTACACCCCATCTAATCACCACAATCACTGACGCGTCTGTGGAGGAGGAGAGAGTCAGAGGAGAGTCATAGTACAACCCCATTTAATTTAATTCCTATTTAATAGAAGGCGAGGCTATTACCATAAACTGGGCACAGATATCAACTCCAGGCTACGACTGAAAAAAATCATAATTATAAAATCAATAACACTGCCCGACCTGGGAATCGAAACCAGGACCTCATGCTCAGAAGCAGCACTTGCGGCCACTGGACCAACTTAAAGCCGGGTACAAATTATTTGCACCACAACATGCAAAGCAACATAACCTAAAATCTTAAAAAAATAAAATCGTCTTAAATCTAATGCCACGTGAAGACACAATGGCACACGAGTAGGTACCCGGTAGCCACTACTAAATGCCCGATCATGACTGGGAACCCTATCTTAAAGAACTGCATGAAGCTGATCTTGTAACCGTGCTGGTCAGCCAAGCCGACGCACACTACGTTGGAGCTGGCTCCTATGAGCGTGCCGTTACCTGGAGATTTAATAAAAATAAATTATATTCATTAACAACATAAAGAATTAAAATAAAAACGTGATGTATATTTATGTTGGAGAAGGAGAGGAAGGCCAAAAAAAAGATGAATGGAGTGTGTGAGGAATGATATGAAAGAGAAAGGAGTACCTTGGTCTTAGTCCTCTGTACCCAGAGGACTAAGACCAAGAATAATTCTATCAGCAATAACGATGACGGACAAGTCTATACAGATATGAGGCATGCCGAAAAATACTCAAAGGAGTCTCGAGTCCAATTTTGATGAAAACTTTTTTTAAAAATCCAATAATGCAGTTTTAGGTTTCAACTAAATCGGGCTCGAGACTCCTTCAAGTATTTTTCGGTATTCTCCATAGTTTCGGATTTGGCCATCCACGCCCACTTGAAAAATTAATTCTGTATAATGGATCGAAATAAGCTTACAAACCATAATCTCATATCATTTTGGCATTTCTTTAGACAACCTACACGCCATTTTGAATTTTGAAAATTACAAACTTTAGCTCGTTAATCTACGTTGTCATAATGACCAATCATTGAAAATAACAGTTGTTCCCTGACCTCTTGTTGGTATCGAGTCGTACTGAAGACTGAACAGAACTAAAATCAGATCCCATTATTAATAATATATCCTTCCACTTTTACCTCCCAAGCATACTCCGAATGATAAGGCCCATATCAGCGGAGCCATCGGCAGGTTGAGCGTTGGATGGGTGCCCAATGACGTCACCACTCGCACCATCATGGTCGTCAGAGGTACGTTGTCCACGAATGCTGATGTTACACCTGATATCTGCCAAGACAGGTGTTCTCTTCATAATAATAATACCAGCCCAAAATCGTCTCACTGCAGCTCAGGGTAAACGGTCTCTTCTCATTCAGATAATATTAGCAAAATAATAGAACACCTAAATTGCGGCATTAAAATTTAAAACTAATACTCAATTTCGGCAGTATCGAGGTTTTCTTTCACCACACGAGTCTCCTCACGATGTTTTCCTTTACGGATGTCTGTGATGTCCAAGATAAACTTGTAAAGCATTAATTGAAAACGTCCCGAGGTTGTTTTTTGCTCAGATTTGAATCTACAACTTCGTGCTTTGAGAGGCGATAAATAATTTTAAGTAAGAAGAAAAAAAACAAGTTCTTCACGAATTAATAATTATGACACGTCGAATTTTAAACAGAGAGTGTCACAAGGTTACCTTTGGGCTCTTCTTTCTTTATGTATTAAATATTTAATGTGTACATAAATAAATAAGTAAGTAAGAGTGAGAGAGAGGACGCTCTACAAAGGTGAACTTTATCCTAAACTATCAACTTTTGGGGCATATGCATTTCAAATTCACAGGTAAATAAATTATCTACATAGTACTTACCCACACCATAAGTATTAAAGCCACAGCCAGACGATCGCTCTCGTCAACCTTCACAATAAGAGCCTCCGTCCAGCCTCCGATGTAACCGATGAGACCTAGCTTCGACAGAGCCTAAACAAATAATTAGAAAAGTTTATAGTAAACGAACGGAAAGCCAAAAACATTAAAAGATCTTTCGAGCTGTCTGTAATAAATAGAGGACATAAATTCTACTTCTACTGCTTCACTAAGTTTTGCCTGTGGCTTCTCCAACGTGGGCGATGGCAGTAACCTTCCTTCTTGGGGTTGGAAACATACCAGGGATTGAACCACCATCGACCGAGATGTAGCTATACACCCCGAATAGCTCCATCGCTCTATTTCTTTGCCGCACGGGTCTTCAAGGTTGAGCAACGCTTACCAAGGTCGGTCCGTAAATGGGTGGTCAATTTCATATCGAGTTTCCCCGTACCTGGAAAAGTACCTTAAACCGTTGTTCCAACCTGCACAAACGGTTTTCAAATTTCGTTTATTTTTTTTTCGATTCCAACATAGTTATGAACAGGCTAGACAGTAGATGACGATGAAAAGGTTGAATAGTAAAACTATTTACCTCCATAAGCACGAAGAGCGCGGCGAAAAAGAGCAGCGTGGACCACTCGATCCTGTGAAGCACCGTCTCCAGGTCCTCGCGGTCTGCCAGCGTCAGGAGCAGCAGCGCGCCCAGCAGAGCCGTCCAACCAAGCGACACGCGGTCTAAGAGCAAAAGGTAAAGCTCTAGCAACCGAAATATGAGTTACCGTCATACAAACATCATTTTTCTACCACCAAGCAATGTTGCAGTGTCTATCCAGCCCAGAGACGGGCAGCGCAGTCTGCGAGATGAGAAGTTATGATAAAGTTCCAGCAACTGAAGTTTGAGTAGTCAGTATAATATAATATATTCGCACGCTAAATACGCGTTTTGGACGTGGAGTTGCGGACTCCAGCCCGTAAAACAATACAATACAATCAGTATATCAGGATAACTGCGTTGTTAGTCTAGTGGTAGCAAGAGCTACTGCAGAGCAAGAGGTCCTTGATTCGATTCCCGGGACGTATAAAGTATTATTGAGTTTTTCAGAATTCTTAAAAACAGTTAGTCCTATTACATTGCCCTGAGAGACACCTTAATATAAGTTATTAATTGCACATAAAAGCAACTGTTTGTAAAACAAATTAAAAAAATACCCAATGAAAAATCCTTTTCCTTAATTATACACAAAGAAACGTTTGATTCGTTTACAAAATTGACATCTACATTATGTTACTGGACGATCAACCAATTCAAACGCTTTAGATAAGTCTGGAAGTTAAACTTTTATAAGAGTTTTTTTTAGGTTAAAATAAATGTTATGCAAAATATTCACGGTTCACAAAAGAGATTTCGGCTCGGAAGCAGGATGCAGCACCATCGTGCATCTGCATCGAAGCGTGGAGAAACGCAAAGTAACGCCTGATTCGACTTATTGTTTTAGGCACTTTTTAATGACTTACTGAACTCGGGAATGGAATGTAGGAAGAACACGATGACCACGAAGAAAATGGCGACGGTACACTTGATCAGTAACACCTTGTCTCTTATCTTGTACTGTAAACAAAAACGGTTAAAATAAACCTTTCTCTTCATCCTTTTTTATTGTATCGTGAAAATAAGTTCACAGTACAGCACTGATCATCAAGTAGCCCGGTGCTTTTCTTCCTTACGCCAGTGGATGGGTGATCATTCTTTAGAATAACATACAGAGACCTCTCCGTGTCTTGAATAGCAAGTTAAGTCGCTGATCCCCGCTGCCATTTAAAAACCCTGCGTGCTGCCTACTAACTGGGTTGTAGAGGTCAGATAGGCATTCGTTTCATGTACAATACTGGTATTCAGCTGCATCTGATTTGTTTGGAAGTTGACTGCAATAGTTGTGAATAGGTTTGGCAGATGACCAATCAGCTAAAACTCTCTGTCTCTCGGGACAAGCCCGCTACACTATTCCCAACCACTACAACTCCTGAAAGCCAGAATCAAACAGTGGTGACGACAGAATAATCGTTTGTCTTACCCAATATGTTGGGTTGCACTTGGCTTCCAATCTAACCGGATATAGTTGAATACTAGTATACGACACCCATTGGTAAGAGTAGTTGTCAGACTTTCGGCCATTACCCGTAACGTTTGTCAAATATCAACGGCTTACCGTGCTTTCCGAGACACGGTGGAAACTCGGTACATAATGGATGTTCAACTATCCATGGACCAACCTTGACAAGCACTGCTTATCCTTGAAGATCGACCCGTGCGGCTGTTATTTTTTAGCCACGAGGTCCTCAGCTAAGTCTAAGATTTCTCATATTTACCTTCTCTCTCATGTCAGCAAGTGTGGCTTGAAAGCTTTCCTTAGAACAAGTCTTGACTCTTTCCTCCTTAACCAAGCCATCGAGCTTGACCGTCAGCTTGCTAATCTTTCTCTCTAGCCGTTGTCTGACTATCAGCTGGTCTCCACTCAGGTGAGGGAGTGAGTCAGCCGCGCGCCGCCATATTGCAATTTGACGACAGAGATCTGACCGTATTGAAGAATAGTGGTGTTATCTTACTGAATGACTCTTAATGATCTTGGATGTGAAAGAAACATTTTGCATTTTTTTGCCTAATGCTTCAGTAAAAAAACGCAAAAAGAACAAACAGGCAGAAACGGCGGGTGAAGCCGCTGGGCACAGCTAGTGTTAAATATAATAGATTTTTAAACTCAAAAGGAAAAACTTCGCGTGAGCAGCGCGACGCGAGCTGCGGTAGTTACCTACTCACACGAATGGAACAGTGAGTCGAGCGCGAGTAGCTTGACGCTGGGGTATTGTTCGAAATCGTGAATCGGTCTTATTCGAACAAACTCTATCGTACCTATCTAAAAGGAAGTGGAGTATCTCAAGTCACCAAAAAATTACGTAATATAATTAATAAGAAATTGTTTTAATGAAAATGAACGCGTTTATATTAAGTAGATTTTGCCTTAGACACTTGTAGTTCATATATGGCGGTATCGCCACAATTCGTCCGAAATCTTACCTTGAACGTCTTTGGACTCATGCAGCTTAAGCTTGTTAATGTCCCGGAAGATGAACCTCAGCTGGAAGTAAGTCTGGACCGCCACTAGCAGGATACCGAAGGTCATATGGAGTGTGAAGTTCGGGAAATTGATACCCTGATGAATGGAGTAGGCGTAAGCACAATACAAGGTGCAAGCATTCCGTACATTAAATTAAGGAACCTTGCGCAAATGATTGCAGAGAAACGACGGTCGTTGTATTTTAAGTTATAACATGTTAAACAAGTGTTACTTTGCCTTTACATTCAATCAATATCTCCATAACTAGAAGGTTCCCAGGTAGGGTCCAGAACAAAAATATCGCAATGACGAGAAGAACAAATGCCTCTCGTTTTCGTTAAGAATGTTTTTTTACGACCTTTATAAAGAAGGATTGCTGGAAATGAAACCTCTAAAATAATTAAAAGGGAAGATAAATGGGACTAATGATCATAGCCCACGCAAATTGGCAAAAATCTATACTCCAGTCTGGCTTTATCTATAAATATAATATCTTGATGAAAGCCCAATGACGCTCTGGCCGACCTGGGAATCGAACCCAAGATCAAAGCTCGCAGTACAACAATAAACTAAAATGACTTATTCACTTACAGCTTGCACGACTTGCTTGTTAGAAGCTATGATGACATTCGGGGGATCACCGACGGGGGTCGCAGTGCCCCCAAGGTTGCAGAATAACACCATCGATAGCAGAACTGGTATGGGATCCAGTTCCATCACCTCACAAAGCCTGGGGGAAATAAAGTTTTTTTCTAAATGGAAAACAGATGACGGTTCCATGACAACGACGAGCGGTGTTGATAATCGCTGTTCTTTAATCCTTCTCTTATACTCGTCATCTCATGAATCTTTACCAGCCAAGGCTTCCTCTACTTTCTATAATCCAAAGTTTCCACACGACATTTTGCGCGAACGGTACCATGACGAACTGAAGATGACTTACCGTATAGTGACTGGAGTCATCAGCAGCGCTGTCGTAACATTATCGAGTAGTAACGATACCACAGCGGTGATCGCCCACAGCAAACTTATCAGCGGCCATATCTTGCCTTTTGCCAACTGGAACGATATGGAAAAAAGAAAATGTACTAATAGGTTTAGAATTAAGACCTAATTGGGGCACGTATAGACCAGGGGAGAATGACACGAAGGGGAGGAGGCTTATGCTCAGCAGTGATTGGATAAAGGCTGTTAATGATGATGATTTAGTAGGTATTTAAAACGTACAGCAACAGCTTCTTCAGTCATCAAGTCAGCAGTGAATAGGAACGACAGTCAACTGCCGAGCGCGGGGACTACTAATCGCAGAGGCTCGGGTAATTAAATTGACATATTCATCTGCCTACTGTTTAGCCTTTTCCCAACTATGTTGGTGTCCACTTCCATCAAGATGCAGCTCAATAAAGTATTTTCCATGGAAGACTGAGTATCTGACCTTCAGAAACCAGTTACTGGGTATACCATATCCCTTTATAAGACTGGTTGTCAGTCTTGCGGACTTCTTACTATCTGTAACGGTTGTCAAAGATCTACAAATGCTAGCCGGTACCAACGGTTAAACGTGCTTTTAAGGCTCGAAGGGGTCTCGATGTGTAATGAATGATCATTTCAATAACATTCGATCGACAGGTGCGGTTGCAGTGCTGTTTTTATTTACCCACGACCCCTTTGATATTATGTCAGTCCAAAATCGATATAACACCAAGACAATCTATAATTATATATACCTCGAAGGCGTAGGCAGAAGTTTTCGCCGGTAATCTCCATTCTGCCTAAAAGACAATTGACAATCGATTCTAAACCGTGTCGTATTTTCACAACGAATTCCGCCAGGATTGACATATAGTAAGTTTATATCGGCAGAATAACACACAAGATTGCTGATAGAATATGACTTTGTTTGCACAGCGCTTGCGACGATTAGACTAAAGAAACATTGTGTAGAATTGTGTGAATGTGGGAGAAACTACACAAACAGCGACAGCATCGTGACTGCGTCGAAGCCGATTTATGTTTGCATCGCTGCAAAAAGTCGCGGTGGGGGAAGGTCCTAAACGATTTCAATGTTTTTGTTTAAACACAACGTCTTGACTGTTAACTATCTTATCCTTGACTTGCCCGTCTGTCTGTCATTAAATATATCAGCGAATAGATTAGCTGTGGTACATTATCTTATATTGACGTTCATGAGTTAATCGTGCGTCTTCACATGTGCGAATGTCACGTGCAATTTTGATGAATATTTATATATCAATGAGGTTGTCATTCTGTTTGTTACAATAATAATTATAACGTCGTTATGTTTACTGCGGAAGCACTAGTTAATGGTTATTTCTCCTCGCTTGTGCATTGTAAATACCTTTTGCATGTCATGCACTATTACATTCCAAAATCATCTAAGAAAAAAAACAGCCAAATACTTGTGAACACGCACAGTGAAGGGTTCCGTAGTCGGGTTGAATAAATAAAATATTTTATCCCAAGAACAAACTTATATTTGCAGTTGAAAAAGATGTACTCCTAGCCAGTACGGACGTATGTACGTGAAAACACGTTTTTTAACTATAACGTAATATTGAGAGATTTAGCATGTAATATTAGAAACGAATGATTTTTGAAATTTCTTTCTACAATATTTGTGCTGTAAGACTTTGCATCTTGCCAAAATTTAATATTCCAGTTCAATAGGACCCTAGTAACATAACTGACATAAGTGGAATAAAATCCCTTGTATCTTTTAATTGCGATAACTTAGAACATTGTTGTTTACGGCTCCAAGGGACCACCTACCTAAGTATTTGATATGAATTGAATTTCAACTTGATACCTACACGCATTCCTGAAAAAAAAAGGGTCTCGGCACACAGACAGAAAGACGGACAACGAAGTGACACCAAGAGTGTTCCGTTTTTTTTCCTTTTGAGGTACGGAATCCTAAAAAAAGCGCCTTACTGTGAACATGATAATTTTATCATTATTGAAAACTTGAAAACAATATAAGAAAACCGTTCGCGATTTGTGGGTTTTTGGGCTTCTTTCTGGGACCAGAAACAACTGTGTAAGAAATCCAAGCATTACCACATTAATAGATCTAAACAAGCCTACACGAATTTTAACATAGGATCTTTTTCTTCCTTTTCACACACACTATTATCTACATTACTTTTTTATTTCACATTTCTGCAAGAAGAACTTTCTCAAGAAATAAGCAATAACGTACCTTTAAATTTAAATCCTATAATAATAGGCCTTTACCTATGTAATTGGAGATTTAATAACCAGCATTTTTAGATTTAATTATCTGTGGATTGGCACGCAATTCGAAATTCAAATAAATTTTATTCGAAAGCCTGTTCTTTTAATTTCAAATTCAGTCATTTGTTTTTAGATAGTTTTTTGTTTTTGTGAAATTGTGGTAGTTTTTGGTGCCATGGATAAACTGAAAATTCGTACAATTTTCGAATATGAGTTCCTACGTGGACATACCGCTGCGCAAACAACACGAAACATTAACGACGAGTACGGGCCTAACACTGCTTGCATAAACACGATCCATTATTAGTTCAATCGTTTTAAATCTGGAAATTTTGAGTTGAAGAATGAGCCTCGCGGTCGGCCGGTAACCATTGTCGACAACGACGAATTGAAGGCGGTAGTGGAAACGGATCCAACTCAATCTACGGCTGAGCTTGCTGCGGGCCTTGGAGTTAGTGTCAAAACGACATTGAAGCACTTGCGTCAAATCGGAAAGATAAAAAACTAGACAAGATAAAATAAAAATAAAATATAAAAAAAAATGATTTTAAAATTTTCATACAAATCTCCAATTTCATAGGTAAAGACCTAATATTATCATTAACACTAGAAATGGGATATTTACCATGTTTACTGATTTCTTTGAGTTCCAGAGATTTGGGCGCTGTAGCAAGCACCTTGATAACGGATAAACCGTTTCTAGTGTTAGTTTAAAATCCTATAATATTGTTTACCTATGTTGTTTACTGAATGTACAGTACATTAACAACAAAGAGGAACCCATGACGCCGAATGCGAAAAATAGCACGATTCCCGTTTTAACTGTATTTACCTGAAAAGTCAACACAGCGAAGTAATCGAAGACTCCGGTCTCCGCCAGGATAGAGACGAGCACCATCATGCTGAACAGCAACAGCAGCGTCTCTAAGTCCAGCCAGGATATCAGCTCTGGCAGTGAGGGTCTCTCGCCAGCCACGGCTAGTGCTGCCAGAGATGCAGTGGACAGGAGAACTGCAGCCATGGTTCTGTTTATTACCTGGAGTATAAAAGCAGAAAGAAACTTAAACGGATCTGTCTAATGGCTACAATCGTTGGTCTAGTGGTCGCAAATACGACTGCTTAACATGCAGTCCTGAGTTCGATCCCCAGGTCGGACAGTATTATTATGGTTTTTGTTCAGCAATTTCTCGGTAACCATCTCAAGGTCTGAATTTGTGTCACGAACTACGTTTTTTTTTGTTAGCCTGAACTGTTCCACTCTTGGGCTAAGTCCTTTAATATTCGTCCAAACTCAAGGTTTGCCAACTTGCAATGGAGTACCGCATACTTAACATTAAACTTACCTGTCGAATACGGAACAACACACTGCGCTTCAGAGCTCAAATTTCTGACGTACCTCATAAAGCTGCCAAACTAAAATGGGACTGGGCAGGCCATGTCTGCCGCATACCGGCAAAGCTATGGGCCCGCATATTACAAAACTGGAGCCCTGAGACAGCTAGATGGGATCGTGGCAGACCGAGGAGAAGATGGCGGGACGCCTTGGATGGCTTTCTTGTTAATTGGCGAGAAGAGGCACCACATCGAGAAAAGTGGACGGAATTTTCTGATTAAGATTCAAAAAACCATTTCTACAAAGTGAGCTGACAATTAGAACTGAGGTACAAAGTACTGTCATCATCATCTGCCTAGCCTTTTCCCAACTATGTTGGGGTCGGCTTCCAGTCTAACCGGATGCAGCTGAATACCAGTATTTTACATGGAGCGACTGCCTATCTGACCTCCACAACCCAGTTAATACTGGGTAATACGATACCCCTTGGAAAGACTGGTTGTCAGACTTTTCGGGCCACTGACTACCTAACGACTGTCAAAGATCTACAAATGACACCCGGGACCAACGGCTTAACGTGCTTTCCGAGGCACGGAGGAAACTCGGTAAGTAATAGGTATCCATCCACAGACCAACCTAGGCAAGCACGGCTTAACCTAAAGATCGACCCGAGCGGCTGTTATTATTTAGCCACGAGCTCCTCAGGTAGGTACAAAGTACTGTCTAGCCATTAAAAGGCTTAAGCTAAGACTTTAAAGTAATTGAATTGGGAAAAACATCTTTTAAACCAACAAGCAAGCGCAACATTTTCGAAATCTTACCTCAAAAACAATCAAGGCATACAGCGCACAAAGCAGTATGCAGGCGTAAATGATTCCTGTAGTGCCATCCAAAGGGTCCAAGGTGTAATTCAAGGTGAAAGGAGTAGTCACATCAGACGTGGTACTCATCCGAACAGATAACACGCTGTGATTGCTGGACAGAGCTGGTAGCAGCAGCACGGAGGAGCGGGTCTCACTTTCATGAAAATCTTCGGCTTGATTTTCAAGGATTATTGTCCAGTGATCTGAGGTCTGTAGAATAATTGGATGTTTTTAACATTTTGCTATCTCGCTGGAGGATATCAACTGAACACTCACATCGTGCATCGGTATTGTGAATTGGATTCTAGGGTTACATTTTTTTATCAACACAATCAGTGAATAATGTTCTGCTGCGACACACGAATATTATCCGTGTGAGGGAGCGGACTAGAGTCTACCAAGCGGTCCCAATACGAGTTCGTAGATGTCACATGTCTTCGACTCCGATATTATTAACCCCCGACGCAAAAAGAGGGGTATTATAAGTTTGACCGCAATGTGAGTGTCTGTTTCTGGCACCGTAGCTCTTAAATAAGTGAACCGATTCGGATGCAGTTTTAAAATGGGAAATTATAAGTCAAGCCACAATTTTTTTTCTTGTCCACGGAACCTTACCTCTGATTTTATATGTCAGCCTTGGGAAAATAAGAAAGCTTCTAATAAACTAATTCTAAAAGATTTTGCAACTCGCCAACATTTTAAGTTTTACAGCTTCAACGTATGTTGCTTTAAGAAAATATAGTTCAGGCATCAACTCGAAAACTTCATTGATATAACTTAGCTTTTAAAATATTACATTGTATTCTTTTAACATAAAATAAGAAACTGCAACGATAGAGCGAGACGGGCGCCACTACGCTACCTCCAATGAGAGAGTGCCTACGTCGACTCCGCCTATCACAAAATATTGTTTTTCCCATGAACCTAGCTAGCACCTAGCTGAACCTAACTTTTGGTGAATTTAAACACTAGAAAGAGTCTATTCTACCAAAAAAACAAGCTACGGTTGTTTTGTTGTTTATATTTAGTGGCTATAGTTAATTTTTTGATGATCATTTTAGGTATATTTTATGAACAGTCATACTTAACTAAGTCTTAAACGTACTAAGTTATAAAATTAGAAGGCGACAGAATTACTTTTTTGGTGTATATAGTTATTTTAGAAGCTTACTGCTTGAATATATGTCCCAAATATAGATGCTATAAAATAACTACGATGCAGGGATGTATTTACAGTAGCTTACACCGATGATATATGGTGGCTGAATTAGTAATTTAGAGGACACGGTAGTTTTTTGGAGGAGAAAAAGGCTATTAAATAGAAGTCGGTTAAATTACTACCCTTTTAAAATATACCCAAGTGGGGTATCAAATGAAAGAGCGTGATGTGTATGTATATTATAATTAGACATGTTTTATCAAAACCGGCTCAGCCATTTTATTGACTTTTCAAATGTTTGTTCGCTATTCTTTGTTGGGATGAAATGAAAAGTTTTTTTTAAATTTAATTTCACTTGTATTGGTTATTCTTCACCATTTTGAGAGCAGGGTGATGAAATAAATTCTATAAAGTAACGCGCTGACCTGGATTAAAAAATATCGTGAGCATATTAGTATACTAGCATTATGTATTCCTATCTTATTTCTTGAAGAGACAAATAAAATAAATAAATAAAATAACCCGCACTGAGCCCACGTCGGAAGGAGAGGTCTGTATCCCAGCAGTGGTAATAATATTTTACGCTGATTGTGCATGATGCTGCCATCAACTAAAACCTGTACAACATCATCATCTTTCTGCCCTTGTCCCATATTATTTAGGGTCGGCTCAACGCGTTTTTTTCTTCCATTCCCCCCTGTCATCGTCACGGTACCATTTGCTCGTTTGCCTTTCATTGCCATGCCTCACACAATCCATTCATCTTTTCGTTGTACCTCTTCTCTTCCTCCGTCCATCAATATTCACATTCTTGACTTACCTCTACAGCATCATAATTTGAAATTTCATCAGTTTCTTTGACGTCTCTCTTTGCAATCCATTCCTCAAGCCAGATCTCCATCCTGGTCATGTTCAACTTTTCACTGGAGTTCAACTTCTTCTCATATTGTTCTGATAAGAATGGTCCTGTCAGCTTCAATAGCACTGAAAGCTTATTGTCAGCATTCTGGATTATGTAATCTTGAAAAGAGAAATCTAATGTTTAAGCTAGAACGAGAACATGCCGGAGGAGCTGCGGGAGACCCACAAAAACAAAGTGTCGGCTTCGGCCAACATGGGGCGGAATTGGCCGAAGTCAAGGTTTTTAGCAAGCACTTCTATTGAACAAACGAAAGAAACGCCCTAAGTGACACGAGTCACGCGATGGCAGGGATGGCGGGAGGGAGGGATGTGCAGGGGTCACACTGCGATGTGCCCTTGCGTTGACCGGTTGCTATCACCAGTAGTACAGTTGAACAATAATTTTGTACCCGCAATCTTAAACTGACTTTCTACTTTGGCTTCGGGCTTCGGCCTAAGGTTGTGGCGATAGTCGATTAATAGGCTTCGGCTCCAGTCAGATATAGAGCTTTGATTGTACTCTATTCTGATGGGCGTCCCCTCTCGCACTGCGCAGGTTCCTCAGACACCGTCTTAATTAAACGGTAGGGTGGTATCAGAAAATGTTCATCATCATGTGCCTAGCCTTTTCCCAACGGTGTTGGGCTTCCAGTATAACAGGATGCAGCTGAATACTAATAATTTAGATAGCGACAGCCTATCTGACCTCCACAAGCCATTATCGTAAAAGTACGGGGTGATACAACCTCTTGTAAAACTGGTTGTCAGACTTTTAGACCACTGACTCCCTGTAACGTCAAAGATGTACAAATGACTGAAATGACGCATGGAGGTAGCTCGGTATGTAATGGATGGTCAATCCACGAACCGACCTTGGCAAGCCTGAATATCGACCCGTGCGAATGTTATTACTTAGCCTCGAGCTCAGATCAAAAAGTCTAGACTCGAGATCAGAAAACGTAAATACCAAATATTGGTCAGTCTTTTAGACTTACCTTTGATTTGTCCAGAAGCTACTGAAGAATGTCTGGTCACTTCTTCTTTCTCGCTGTGCATTAAAAAGGCAAGTGTGAAGAATATCCACACTACCACCAGGAGACTTATTTTAAACGTTCGTCGAACTTGTGCCATCTGTTGGAGGAAATAGTACTTTCGAATTAATCATCGTTATCTGTCTTGCCTTTTCCCAACTATGTTGGGGTCGACTTCCAGTTCAGGACGTAGTTTTGAACAAATATTAAAGACTACGATTACTTCGTAGCAGGACAAGGTAACGTATTAATTTAGGTTGCACGACCAACTAGAATAGTATCCTTACCTTCGACTTTTTCTTAAATACTGGCATTTCGTCAGGTCTGTAAATAACATAATTTTAAAGATTATTCTCTAATAATAATCAAGCCTTCGGCTAAGATTCACACGTGTGCTTAGATTTGCTTTGTATGAGGACTCAGGTGGGTTCGTCCACCAGCACCCACGCCAACGCTACGCGAAGATGCGGGGCTGCAAACAAATGAACCGCACAGCTAAAGTGGCATACCTCTCCATGCACATCCTACGTAACACTGAACAGTCGACTAAAGATGAAGTAGAATATTATCGAAGACCTAACGTTATGTGCAATGAAACAGCAAAAGAATAAATAATAATAAATATAAATATATATATTATTATTTTATTTCTGTTCAAAAAGCAAGTCAAAGAACATTACCTCTCCTCTATACTGTGATATTCTGGATATATATTATAGGTATATATTTACAGTACAAGTATTTATTTTATATGTGTATATTTGTATGTATGTTTATTTTATATAGGTATAACTTTGTTTTAAGTTCCAATTTCAATTTTCCTGTTTTGTCTTTTCTACACACTGTGTCTACATTTCTAATCCTACTTTCCTCTCGCAGGTCTGCTGGAAGAGATTTCGCATGATATAAGCAGTACCTTTGTGCTCTTCTATTAAGATAGAAGAATGTTATGTCTTGTTGAGTATTTTGTGTGTACAGTAGAGACCATAAGTGCAGTATCAGTTTCACAAAACGATCGCATCAAAACCAGTCGCACTTACGACCTTTTTCCATAACAAACATTTTGCACACATACACGATCTCGTACATCGCACTCTTTCATAATTATCTAGTCAGAAAGAGTGCGATATAATAATCATTTGCCTTAGTGACAAGCCTGTCATGTCGCGACAGAGTATTAAGTTAGTGATATTTAATTTCAAACTAACAATTATGTGTCTATCTGGCTTAGCGGTTAACGCTATAGATAAAATGTCTCGCACTGTGTAGCCTACGTTCGAACCCAAGTGACATTACACTTTTTGTGTTTTAATTATAAATGATACGTTAGACCCGATGAGATATGTTTTTCTAAATATTAGTTAGAACTTATTATTAACAAAAAAGATGAGGGTGAATGTGAAACAAAATAAACTTCTGGATTGAACAAAGTAGTTTAGTTATGACGTTGTTAGTTGGTGAACTTTGTCACGAGCGTTTGTGTTATTATTACGATTACCGTATTGTTTGATTGTCTTTATTCAAGATGCAAGCTAATATTAGTATTGATGACAGGGCAAATATTGTCACTGCGTAAAAATGGGCTTAATATTTCTCAAATTTCAACTGAAACTGGCTTAAAATGTGTAAGTTATATTTAAAAATTATAATTGTTATGATGATAGTTGTGGTGTGTGATTTTCTTATTATTAAATAAATTGCTAGTTGCAAGTGTGTAATCATATTTTGTTTTTTTTTTTAGAAATTCTGTTAGCCGTTGGGTAAAGAGGTTTGAGGAAGAAGGTAGTCTGAAGAGTCGTCTAAGAAGTGAAAGGCCGCCGCTTATTAACCCGACTCAGCGACGTTTTATGGTGGAAGAATATGAAACAAATGGTGTCATTCCAACTATAATGTTTGCAGAGCAATTGGATACTACATTACAGACTGTTCGCCATGCAGTCCATGCTGAAGGTTTACATCATCGGAAGCCAGCTAAAAACCATTTTTGACACAAAAACACAGGGAGGAAAGACAACGTTTTGCTCGAGATTATTTAGATTTTAACTGGGAGGTGACCGTATTTTCTGACGAGAAGACTTTCAAGTCTTGCCAAAAGGAAGACTTAATTTATGGCGAAAAAATAATAATACTTAATTTAATAAGTATACCGGGTAACTAAATATTTAGTAATATTTACATAACCGTAAATAAAAAATAAAAAAATTAAGAAATCAATTTTAAATTTAATGATCTTAAATTGGGGTTTAGTTTCAATATTCTTTTCGTCAAGAAAATGAACACTTAAGCTATAACCTCAATACATTCAATGTGACGTTACATAAAAAAAATACGTTCATAAAGTCTAACTCATATATTAGTATTCAATGAACTCTGCTGAATACTGCTATAATAAGCGGGTATAAACAATTATTTTTGTGTTATTAGAATATCCTTTCCGTGTTATGTTATTCTTATTATGAATTGACTAAGTGGGTATACAACAAAAAATCTTATGAACGGTGATAAGAGAACTTTTTTTTGCCTAGATAGGAATGTGACGTCACATTCACATTAAAAGTTTGTTAATTTTATAAATAAATAAAACGAATAAACATTTTTGTTATCATTCAGCATGATTTTTTTATTTCCACCTTCCAACACCGAAAACATAAAATAAAAATTAATTAATGAGGTTAAATAATAATACAATAACATCTAATATTTAACTTCTTATAAAAAATAAATAATAAGCATGACTACATTATAAATAAACATAAATACCTAACGACTTTCTGCTTAAAATACAAATATTATTAAGGTTTCAAAGAAACAAAAAACAGCCACACATTGTAATAACATGGATTCGAACTTGATCGTGAACCCATGCTCAGCCCAAACAGGTACCAACCCATGTTAATACTACGCGAATTTTAACAATGCAATGGTAAGAACAGGTCATCACTATGATGTGTATTCTAAATGCAACAGAAATATAATGCTATTTCGCGTAGTGTGACGACAGTTCATTAGTGTGTGTTATGTGTGGAATGTTGAGACATCACTCATACACGCACACGCACACACACTGCTGTATCGCACAGCTTATAGCAATTTAATCTTTAGCATGGTAGTGCACTTTTGAGCGTCTACCGTACATAAATAAATAAATATTTATTTTCTTTCAGATAAAATTACAAGATCCCATGTTGTTAGTAAAAGTCATAAAATAATGTTAGTAAAAAACACACTCTCTATACAAAATTGTAATGACTGACACCTACGTGTGCAGCCGTACCCAGTGAGCCATCATGGGGCTGTCCCACCTATCACACAATACATTCAGAAGGCTGTGGGAGCTAGCAGGTAGTCTACAGAGAATAGAAGCGCACCGTTTCCGCATAATGGCATGAAAACCATCAACCCTGGCCTCGGTGAACATCCCGGAAGCACTAGAATAGCGTGGTAGACCCAACAGCATCCTGAATACATTGTTATACTGGACACGCAAGCCGTTGTATGCCCTCAGCGTATACCTGACCCACAGACTGCACGTGTAAAAAGACTGACAGTATGCTCTGAAAAGGGTTATTTTGACTTCCGTCGTACAACGTATCAGCATTTTACCTCGAAAAGCCATCGCCCTAAGTTAAAATAAAAGTAGACGAAGAGACAATATAATACAACACATACAGGAATGCTTTTACTTTGACCAAGTTGTTACTTTCCGGGCGAGGCAAGATAAAGAAGTCACAAGACGGACGGAAAAAGCTTGGAAAAGCTACTGGAAGATGAAGGACCAGTTCAAGGGTGAGTTGCCTATGGCACTGAAACAAGCTCATACATGGAAATGTGTATCCTCTCTGTCTCAACCAATGGTGGTATCACTACATAGTATAAAACAAAATCGCTTCCCGCTGTCTGTCTGTCCCTTATGCTTAGATCTTTAAAACTAAGCAACGGATTTTGATGCGGTTTTTTTTAATAGATAGATTTATTCAAGAGGAAGGTTTATATATATATATATATATATATATATATATATACTGCACCCGTGCGAAGCCGGGGCGGGTCGCTAGTTAGTTTAAAAAAAACAGTATTTTTCCCATGATGCTCACAGATGTGATGATATCTAAACACGTTTTCGCCGCTCTTTAGTGAAGCCTATTAGTCGAGTTGACTAGCTTTTGCCTCTGACTTCTCTCGCGTTATTGTCGAAATTATCCCACAGAGACGTCTTGTATACATAAAGCCTGATGACACTCGTAGTTTCCCATTAGGGAAACTATTTGAAGAATTGGATTATTTCGAAGAGTAAGGTGGAAGCGCAAGGGTAGCCCGCGAAATTTAAGTTTTAGATTTGAGTTTAAGAGGGTTGTCTTGAGGAGTTTAATGACTATAACTCTGTAAAGCCATATTTGTTACGGTCGCGAATTATATCTTAATCAACATACAACCTGGACACTGACCTGTAAATTGCAAAAAACGTAAGCAAATTTGAATGATGCGGGCTACCCTGGTGCCTCCACCTTAAACCCTACATTCAAAGTTTACCTCTTTATAATTTTAGATGGTATAGATAGTGGTACTCACACTTTCTCCTGTTTCGTCACTCTGACGGGACTCTTACGAGATCCGTTGAGGCAGGTGACATCTTCTCCTTGAACTCCACTGTTGTCATGCAGGTGAGGAGCCGAGCTCACCGACGGTAGCAGTTTAGTTGCATCGTTCTTTGATGGCGGGTGAGGGAGTTCTATTGCTCCTGTCAATTTAAAGCAAATATCAAATACTGACCGAGGCCTGAAGAAGCCCGAAGAATTGCCAAACTTAAATGGCAAAAGGCAAGGCACATTGCTCGCAGAACGGATGGCCAATGGAGCCGAAAACATTTGGAGTGGCGACCGCGAACCAAAAGACGTTGCAAGGCCTCCCACTAGGTGGACCGATGACCTGGTGAAGGTTGCGAGGATCCGCTGGTTACGAGCACGGGACCGGTCAATGTGGCGACACTTGGGGGCGGCCTATGTCCAGCAGTGGATGTCTTCCGGCTGAAAGGATGATGTTGATCAACTACTGTGTGTCTGTATCCTACTACATGGGACTTTAACATAACTGACGAAATCGGGTGTACTGTAAGTCACACCTCTGCCTTACTCTTCCATATAAGTAGTAACTATTTACATATTATATTTCATTATTTGCTCGTTAAAACGAATCTGACATAAATGGTGTGTCAGAAATCTTGTTGGCGAACACAATTTATTCTGATAAGGATTGTTTTTATTCAAGTTTACCGGACAACTTTACGGTTTAAGTTTTTAGTCAACCGGACACATAATATATCCATATCCCGGGCTACTGTTTAGAAATTCCTGATGGAAAAACACAACATGTTGTCCAACTCTGGAATCGAACCCAGGACCTCATGTGCGCTTGCGACGAGATAGTTAGAATCTTTATAATTTAACCAAGCAAGATTAAACGAGTGTTAGGTAACGCTGTGAGATAAGAATTTAATAAAAGGTTTACATTACAGGCTTATAATTATTTACTAAATTAGGACGTGTTAGGGCGATGGTATGTAAGCGACTGGCGAGTCGAGCGGGCTCCCGGCCCGGCGGCTAACGAAAGTGCTATTCAGCAATCGCTTCGCCAGGGTCGCTAAATGGATTCTTTATAAACAGGACAGATGAAAGCCTTAGAATTTTTTTGAAAACGTGCCTCCTTTCTAGAAATTCATTATTTCCACGGCTTTCAATAACACTGGCGTCTGCTAGCTCTTGCCCTCTCACTCTTGCTTGCTCCTAAGAAACATGTCCTGTATCACTCGGTAATAAGTATAGCTTTCCATCAGTGAGAAATATTTTAAAATCGGGTGAGTAGTTTCGGAGATTAACTCCTAGTTTCAAACTTTACCTCTTTTTAATGTTACATGCAAATTCATGGCCTACGTCTTGTTAAAGTACAATTGTTTGGGATACGATGGGACTGACATACGCTATGCGTAAAAAAAAACAAATAAAGAAAAATAAAATTACGTGGTTTTGCGCGCGTTATAGTCGGAAATTATCAAACGACACTAGTGAATAATGTAGGTTTCCATTGGTGAAATTATTTTCGAAATCGAATCGGAAGTTACAAAGATTAACCCCTTCAGTCAAACTTACAAACATCCAAACTTGATGTCGTCTTTGTTCATCAAGTATAAAGTTGATGAACAATGATGTAAAGTTTGTATGTTTGTAAGTGTATACAAAGGGTGTAACAAGACCCTTAACGAAGCCGAAAGGTACTTGTTCTCCCCGACATTGCGATCATTTTTTTGTTCTAGATCATACCTGGGAACCTTCTAGTTACGGAGATATTGGGGGTCAAAGTTCCAACTTTTACACTAATTTTTTTTAGATACATGTTTTCAGTGTAAGATTTTTACTTTAAACACCTCCACGACCCCCGTACTATTTAGTCCATCCATCAGCACAATGCTTTGTGTGCGATCCATCGAGTCCTAACGCGATTTTTCACCCCAAAAAAAGTCGTTTCCCAGCAATAATTTTTGCGTAAAGTTACTTAGTTTGATGTACAGAATGCTTGGTTGACGGCTTCGTGAAGGGTCCGTTTACACCCTGTATAAATATAAATACTGTAGGTATCCTCACCGTATTCCTTCTCATAGTGCTGCCTAAATTTCTCCCATGCGGCATCATACTTTACTTCATCAGGTAAGTCCATCCAGACGCGGACAGCATCCTCAGTGAGGTCACTGGAGACCAGGGACTGGCTACGAGACAGTTCCTCATCCGGTGGAGAACGCTTAAATGTCCTTAGTATCTTGTCCATGGTTTTAGTTGAACATGACCGGGGCGTTGAGCAGCTGCTGGGCTGTTGGTAGAGAATTTTAGTAAGTTACACGTCATCATCTGCCTAGCCAACTATGTTAGGGTCAGCTTCAAGTCTAAATAGATGTAGCTGAATACCAGTTTACATGGAGCGACTGCCTATCTGACCTCCACAACCCAGTTAGTAGTGGGTATAACGACAGCCCGGCCAAACAGGTTATGTATTTGTTTAGTATGATGCACATAAATTTATTATTTGAGTTTATTGTTGAACTTTAGTTAATTTCGCAGCGTAATGTTAAATATCCTCCATAAATGGGTTATCCAACACTAAATGAATTTTTCAATTCGAACCAGTAGTTCCTGCGATTAGCGCGTACAACCAAACAAAATTTTTCAGCTTTATAATATTAGTATAGATAGATACTGCATTTTAGACGTTTTCTTCATCATAGTTACTAACTAAATCGCAGTAATATTGTGAAAATACCGCGATGTAAATAGTTTTTTAGTACAAAACTACGAAGAAGAAATACGAAGTTTCGTATTTTCAGTAAAATAAAATTACCATTAATTTATTAAAATGTGTATTTTCTTAAAACCCATCAAAACAAATAACCCAAAACACCAAAACACACAACATCAAAAGTTTTTATCAAACCATCGTACCTTATTTCAATCTAAGAGTACAAATTATTTTATATTGGTCACAATATTCTCAATATTTTCCATAGAACGTGAATCACTAAAACGAATTAAATACTGCATTCAAATAAAATTCAATTAAAATATTTTTCTTAACGTTTACAGTAGAATCAATTAGTACGGCGTCAAATAACACTGTACTTTAATCAATATTTTCTTTAATCTTCTAGCTAGAACAAACTACAATATCAAGTGTTACAAAATATGATAAAATTTGAATTTCACGGGCTAACATGATGCTTTCACCTTGACAAGAATAAAGGTGATGCGAATTCGGAGGGAAAATAACTGTGAGAGGACTGTTCTGAGCATTTGACGTCATAATATAATATAGCAGGTATTTTTTTTTTCTTTTTTTTTTCCGGGTGGGAAATTATCAAATGACCCCCCCCCCCCCACTCTGGGCGGAGCGGAGGGGAATGTCAGACTTGTACTGACTAAAACCCATCCATGTTCCTTCTTTGCCCTTTGTGTTCCAGGGCCACGGTATCTCTTTCGAACAGTCCCGCAGCCCTGGCAGGCATCGGCCCATGCGGACCCCTACTTGATTGCTGACATCTCTTTGTCGACGGCGCGTTCGTGTTCCACGCGCGCCGTCGACACGGCCTGTCATAATATAGCAGGTAAATACTATAGTAGAGGCTCATCATCATCTGCCTCTCCTTATCCTAACTATTCCGGTGTTGTCTTCCGGACTAACCGGATGCAGCTGATTACCAGTATTTTACATGGAGCGACTGCATAACTGACCTCCACAATACCCTTTAGTAAGACTGGTTGTTGTATCAAGCACCGCCATCTATTGCGTGGCGGTGGAATTACATCCGATAGGACGGCGAGCAGCGCCGTCTAGTGACAAATAGTAGCATGCGCGGGACCAACGGCGAGCGGAGCCGCCTGTGATTGGACGAGACCAGGCCTCTCGCTTGTGATTGGTGCTCCCGATGTGCGTGCGCCCCCTAGTGTTTTTTACTAGAGAATTTATAGAACAAGCTAGAAGAATCAGTGAACGTCCCATATTATTGTTATACTCTTTGCAGTGAACAGTGAACTGCATAATTGTAATCCTGATTAAAATTGTAAACTCATATTCGAGCCTTATTGAAGAAGCCCCGCAAGCCCCCTTCGCTGCCAAACATTGGACCTTCGAGCCACATAGAAGATATCAGCCGCGACGAGCCGGGTTGAAGAAGTGAGGAAGCGAGTGGAACTTCGAAGTAGAAGTACGTTGAGGAGATCCGGAGCCCAGCCACAGTTTGCTGAGCAGAAGCTATTGATGCTGCAGCCAGCAACGGTCAGGTTATCCAGTTACCCTTTTCCCTCCTTCCCCAGTGTCTTCGCCTCGCGTTAATATCGTACCTAAACGTTTTTCAGAACTGATCGAGATCAGATCTACCGGCATTGCTGGGGCCGTCTTCTGGTGAGAAAACACGACTGAACTCGCAAAACTGTGAGTACCTACTTTCATAAGCTACCAAAATGAGTGATGATGAAACTATGTCTCGTTTAGATAGTCAGTTATCTGATCTTAAAAAACAACGTGGTGTAATTAAAGGTAGATTAACATTGTTCGCAAATTATATTAATAAGTTAGACAGATCGTGTTTAGATTCTATAATTAAAACTCAAGTGCAAATGCGTATTCATTCGGCAGCCATTTTCTTTGCCGATTTTAACGACTTGCAATCTAAAATAGAAAAAATTGTGGATGAAAAAGAATTACTGTCACACTTAGAGTACAGAGAATCGTTTGAATGCCAATATTATTCAATCATAGCTATAGCAAAGCACATGGTAGGCGATCTTGAACAAAACGGAATAAATAATTCTCAGTGTACCTCCGGTAAATCTGTGTCTATTAAATTACCTCAAATAAAGTTACCTGCCTTTGACGGTTCCTTCGATAAATGGTTAGAATTTAGGAATTCGTATGTTTCAATGATACATGACCGCGACGACTTAGATTCTATTCAGAAATTTCAATACCTAAAGTCGTCTCTCAGCGGATCTGCGTTACACGTTATCAGTTCGTTAGAGTTTACAGCAGCTAATTATTGTAACGCGTGGGACCTGCTTGAAGCAAGGTATCAAAATAATAGGCTATTGATACACAACCACGTTAGGGCTTTGTTTGAGGCACCTTCACTGGGTAAGGAATGTTCAGCACAGATCAGAACGTTGGTAGATTGCGTTTTACGTAATTTGAGAGCACTAAATTCTCTTAAAGAACCGGAATCTTCACTCGAGGATATACTTATAATTTATTTAGTTGTCAGTAAACTTGATTCTGCTACCGAACGCGAGTGGGAGAACTACAGAAGCTCACTTACCTCTGATTCTAATAAAACCTCTAAACCTATAAAACTAGAAGACTTATTAACCTTTTTAAACAATAGGTCTGACATGTTAGACATGATTAATGAGGGTAACAGTAAAAATAATCAGTCACATTCACAAAGTAAACATGAGGGTAGACAATCAGCTGAACATAAAAAGCAGTCTAATTCTCAAACTACACTTAGTTATGCGAATGCGAATAATAATAAGGTCTCATCAGGTACCAAAGGTAAAACTAAACACAACTTGACATGCCCGTTATGTAGTGGTAAACATGCATTATATTCATGTGTTAAGTTTTTAAACATGTTGGTACAAGAAAGATTAAATTTTGTTCAGTCAAAGGGCGTTTGTTTAAATTGTTTACGTACAAACACTCACGCAATTGAAAATTGCAATTTCGGTCCTTGCAAATTATGTCAACAAAAACATAATGCGTTAATTCATGTTGACAATAACGTTATTCCAAATACGTCACCACAACGTTCCGTTGTCAATAATACGTTGCCACAGTCTTCTGTTTTACACTGCGTTAGTAAAACAGCTGACAATATTGATAATAATTGGAGCGGTGACGCGTTCACAAATAATTATTCTAAGTCGTTACCTACTGTCTTACTGTCTACGGCGTTAGTTGAGATTGCTGATAATGATAACAGATATCACACAGTTCGCGCTTTGCTTGACAGCGGCAGTCAAAATTGTTTTATAGCTCAAAGCTTATGTAAACGTTTGAAAGTACCTATAATACAGTCCACTATACGTGTTTGTGGCGTTGGGCAAACCGTTTCACAGTCCAGTCACAAGTGCGTAATTAATATTCGTTCTAAGGTTTATGATTTTAATACAACCTTACATTGTTTAGTGTTGCCTAGTATCATTTCGAAGTTGCCTTCGACACACGTTAATAGTGATACTTTATGTATACCTAGCAATATTGTACTTGCAGATCCCACATTTTATGTACCGAGTGACATAGAATTATTAATAGGCGCCGATGTCTTTTGGGATTTGCTAAAAGAAAATAAAATAAAACTTCACACCGGTCCGTACCTACAAGATACTATGGTAGGTTGGATTATAACAGGTCCAGTTTATAATAATTATAATAATTGTCTTGTAGCGTCTAGCATGACAGAAGTTCAATGCAATTTGACGCAAGTTGATTCTCAGTTACGAAAGTTCTGGGAAATCGAAGAAGTACTTATATCTCCCGTTATTACTGAGGAAGATCGTTATTGTGAAGAATTGTTCTTGCAGACTACTGAACGCGATCAGCACGGTAGGTTTTCTGTAAGAATGCCATTTAAACAATCACCTGATTGCTTGGGTGATTCATATCATTCCGTTAAACAGCGTTTTTTATCTTTAGAGAGGAAATTAGATCGTTTGCCACAGTATAAAAAAATGTATTGTGAATTTATGCACGAGTACGAGCAATTAGGTCACATGACACTTGTTGACGATTTTAATCATTTAAATAAGCCGTATTATATTATACCACATCATGGGGTGTACCGTGAAAGTAGCGTGACAACCAAATTACGTGTTGTTTTTGATGCAAGCGCGACCACTTCTAATAATAATTCGTTGAATGATATTCAATACGTGGGCCCTAGGTTACAGAATGATATCTTCTCAATATTGCTTCGTTTCCGGCAATATCAATATGTTGCTTGTGCAGATATTGAAAAATTCTTTAGACAAACATTAATTCATCCTGAACAACGGAACTTACAACTAATATTATGGCGAAGTGATAATAGCGTACCTATTCAAGTTTATCGTCTTAACACAGTCACGTATGGCACTGCATCGGCACCGTATCTTAGCAACCGTTGCTTGAAACAATTGGCGAAGGAATGTAAGGATGACGTCATCGCTAGCGTCATCAATGATGATTTTTACGTTGATGATCTGTTGACGGGGCATGAGCAGCGCGACAGGTTGTTAGACATTTGCAATAAAACGTCCGCCGTTCTACAAAGCGGTTGTTTTCCCTTAAGGAAATGGACTTTTAATTTTGACGTAACTTCTGAAAGTACTAAGGATTTATGTATCGACGAGTATTGTCAGTCTAAAACCCTCGGTGTTGGTTGGTCTAACAAGAACGATTTATTTAATTTTTCAACTTGTATTGATAAACATTGTATTGGTACGAAGATAACTAAACGTTTAATAATGGCAATCATTGCACAGATTTACGACCCACTAGGGTTATTGGCACCAGCTATTACCACGGCTAAGGTTTTATTACAAAAATTATGGTTAGCTAAAATAAGTTGGGATGATGAAGTCCCAAGTGAAATTGCATGTGTGTGGTATAATTTTATTGATTCGTTACAATATTTGTCCGAAATATTAGTGCCGCGTTGGGTCATGTGTACTCACGCTGTAAACAAAGAGTTACATATTTTACCCGATGCTTCTCAGTCTGCATACGGTGCGTGTGCGTACATACGCTCACGTAATAATAATGATGAATCGCAAGTTACTAGCCGATTATTATGTGCGAAGAGTAAAGTCGCACCGATTAAAGCGTTAAGTATTCCACGGCTTGAACTGTGTGGAGCTTTAGTTGGAGCTAAACTATATAATAAAATTATAAGTTCTCTTAGGCTACAATTCGATAAGGTTTATTTCTGGACTGACTCCACTATAGTTCAAGGCTGGCTTCGGACATCACCACATTTGTTAAAAACATTTGTTCAGAATAGGGTTGTGCAAATCAACGAATTAACAAGCAACACTACTTGGTTACATGTTAAAGGTAAGGAGAATCCTGCTGATATCTTATCAAGGGGAGTTTTCTTTGATTCATTAAAGGGAGACAACACTAGTTTGTGGTGGTGTGGGCCGACTTTTCTTCGTGAACCGACTTCATGTTGGTTGACAACAAATACTTATGAAAATGAATTTACTAAGATTAAGTTACCGGAATTAAAATGTTCTAAAACTACGAGTTTGCTTAACGTAGAAACTAATAATATAATTATTGATTTTGAAAGGTTTTCTTGTTTTAATCGTTTGCAAAGAACAGTTGCATATGTCCTACGGTATATTTTTAATTTACGTGCATCGCGTGTCGGTCAAGGTCGCAGAACCGGGTCATTGACCGTGAGCGAGATTAATAGTTCGCTAGTTGTGTTGACACGTTTAGTTCAATCACAATCATTTAGCAAAGAATATCATAGTCTTAAGGAAAAGGTGCAATTGAACAATAAGTTAAGCAATAAAACATTAGGTTTAGGTATATTTTTAGATAAGGATAATATAATTCGTGTTGGCGGCAGACTTGGTAATTCAAAATTTGATTACGATAAGAAACATCCCATGTTATTGTGTCGTAAGCATCGGTTTACGTGGTTATTGTGTTCTTATGAACATAACCGTTTACTGCATGCTGGACCTCAGCTTCTCGTGGCTACCATGCGTGATAGATGGTGGGTGCTGGGGGCACGTAATTTAGCAAGACAAGTGGTTCATAAATGTGTAACCTGCACTCGCATGAAGGGAAATACGTTAACTCCGTACATGGGTGATCTGCCTGCCGAACGTGTAGAAGCTGGATTTCCGTTCATGCGATGTGGTGTTGATTATGCCGGACCAATATCAATATTGAATCGTAAAGGCAGGGGTTCGCAACTAATTAAAGGATATATTTGTTTATTCGTATGTTTTGCTACCAGAGCTGTACATTTAGAGTTAGTTGGTTCGTTGTCGACTCAGGATTATTTATTGGCATTCAAGCGATTTATATCCCGACGCGGTAAGCCGTGTCAAGTTTTTTCCGATAACGGTAGGAATTTCGTTGGTGCTGAAAGGGAGCTTTCAGCTATTTTTGAAAAATCCAACGAAATTATTGATTTCGCTAGTAGTAATAATATTAAATTTAGTTTCATTCCGCCATATGCTCCTCATTTTGGTGGTTTATGGGAGGCAGGAGTGAAGTCGTGCAAGTATCACTTGAGACGTGTCGTAGGAAATGCTAAGCTAACTTACGAGGAGTTTGGTACGGTATTGACGCAGGTTGAGGCCGTCCTGAACTCCCGTCCTATGTCACCTATGTCCGCAGATCCTAACGATTACCTTGCACTCACCCCTGCTCATTTCCTAATCGGCCGGCCGTTGACTGCGCCTGCCAGTGAGGACGTCATGCCGACGTCTACGCCTGCCTGTCGCTACCGTCGGTTGGAACAGCTGCGACAACATTTTTGGGAGCGGTGGTCCAAAGAATATGTGTCTGAGCTACAACGCAGAACGAAGTGGGCACACCATAAAGATGACATAGCTAAAGACAGTCTGGTCGTCATCAAAGAAGACAACCTACCACCATTTAAGTGGAGAATGGGTAGGATTGCTCATGTGTTTCCAGGGAAGGATGGAGTCTCGAGAGTTGCAGAAATTCGTACGTCATCAGGCACAATCAAGCGTGCTTCCTCGAAAATCTGCCCGCTGCCAGTTTCTACAAGTGAGGTCAGCGTGACTCCTGCTTAGTTGGAAGACGGATCTTCCAAGGCGGCCGGTATGTTGTATCAAGCACCGCCATCTATTGCGTGGCGGTGGAATTACATCCGATAGGACGGCGAGCAGCGCCGTCTAGTGACAAATAGTAGCATGCGCGGGACCAACGGCGAGCGGAGCCGCCTGTGATTGGACGAGACCAGGCCTCTCGCTTGTGATTGGTGCTCCCGATGTGCGTGCGCCCCCTAGTGTTTTTTACTAGAGAATTTATAGAACAAGCTAGAAGAATCAGTGAACGTCCCATATTATTGTTATACTCTTTGCAGTGAACAGTGAACTGCATAATTGTAATCCTGATTAAAATTGTAAACTCATATTCGAGCCTTATTGAAGAAGCCCCGCAAGCCCCCTTCGCTGCCAAACACTGGTTGTCAGACTTTCGGGCCTGTAACGACTGGCAAAGATCTAGAAATGACAGCTGGGACCAAGACTTTCGGACCTGTAACGACTGGCAAAGATGTATATGACAGCCGGGACCAACAGCTTCACGTGCTTACCGAGGCACGGAGGCAACTGGGTATGAAATGGATGGTCACCCATCCACGGACCGACTAACCTACAAGATCGACCCTTGCGGCTGTTATTATTACCCCCCTCTCATAGTAGATGAGAATAATACAAGGGATGTTATCGAAGATTATAAAGGGTATAAATGGACCCTTAACGAAGCCGAAAGGCACTTGCGCCTCCTGTCCCTGCGATCATTTTTCTGTTCTAGACCAAACCTGGGAACCGTCCGTTTTTTTTAAAACATGTTTTCAATGTAAGATTTTTACTTTAAACACCTCCACCCTCGTACTATTCAATCCATCCATCAGCACAATGCTTTGAGTGCGTTCCATCGAGTCCTACCGTAGAACGTGATTTTTCACCCCAACAGTCGTTTCCCAGCAATATTTTTTGCGTAAAGTTAGGTACTTAGTTTGATGTATGCTTGGTTGACGGCTTCGTGAAGGGTCTGTTTATACCCAGTATGAGTATAATATATTTAAGCTACTAATCCACTTATCAAGTGAAAACATTCCAAGTTGAACACTTGAGTACATTGTGACGGAATTATAATGATTCTCCCATTATATAAGGTCTATCTTTTCATACACGAAATATTTTAAGAGTAACTTTTATAAGTCGTAAAGTCGCCATAGCAGCGAAAAAAAAAATTATCAGTGTTTTTTTTACAAAAAAAAAAAAAAACTAAATTTTTTTGAGACTTTTTTCATAAAACCTTTACTCCCATATTCTAACAATGACAGTAGGTAAATACGACGTAGTAAACTTAAATTAAGGAGCCAGTATATATTTTGTGGGTCAAGTAATTTTAAATTATTAATTTTTTATAAAAAATATACTCAGATAAAAAAAGCCCTTGAAATGGCTTTGTTATAGCCGTAAGAAGATTCCCTGAAAATATTTCGTGTATGAATAGTTAGACCCTATATATCAACAAGTAATTGCAGCTTCTTGTTCTGCCAGTAGCTAGAACCTGTAACTAGTTAAAGGTTTTCTAGTGATTCTAAAGTTATATTGCTGTGAAAATATTTTAATTTTAGAATTATTATTTTGCTAGCTAAGTATCTCCGATTTACAGGTAACAACTGCTATATTATGTGCATAAAATTGTATAACAAAAAACCAAATTCCATCAAACCACTACCATTTTCTAGATTTAAAAATAATTTGACTAGGTTTTTAATTGAAAATTGTTTTTATAGAGTACATTAGTTTTTAGATTATAAATTATAAGTTTTGTAAATTGCCGATCATTTTAAATAATTACTTGTTATGATATCCTTTATTTTATTTTTTTACACATTAATTACATTTTGGAATTATGATTTAAAATAATATAAAAAAAAACATTATTATTGTGTGGCGAATCTCGACCATTATTGACATGATTATTATTGACATTTATGTTTTTTTTTTATTATATTTTCATTATTATTTTGACATTTATTTAAGTCAATAATACTATTTTAATAGGATTATCTGTTTAATGATTGCATGATTATTTTCAATAAATAATTTAAATAAAATAATATGTGATCTTATTTTATATTTTCACGCCGAAATGAAAGGCAGAATAAGAGGACAAGTCTGTACATTTTACCAACCTTCTGTACCTTATTTACGCAAATAAATGATTTTGATTTTGATTTTGACGAATATGGAGTGGCGGAAGGCACAGCTCGCTTTTCATGACGTGTATTGGGGTGCTCCTTATAAATTCGCTAACAACACGTAATGCCTGGTTTTACATCCTTTGTTGGAAATCCTAAATAATAAATAAATATAGCTTATTAGTTACGAGGTTTGCGTTTAATCAACGTTTTAGGATCAAAGGTGACACCTAGTAAATACTTCCCTACTACTTACTTATAACATAGCAATTATAGGCGTTAACTGCAGCAGAAAATAGCTATAAATAATTGTTATCAGCCTCTGTTATTTCCTGCTGTATTTGTATAAATAAAGGCATTATTGTATGGGCACATATGAGTGGAAACGCTGAGACCGACCAAGGAAGAATTATTTGTAGCGGTATTTCAACTAAAAAATGTAAAATATTTTTTTTTTTTTGCAAATGAAGAAGTAAAAAACGTGAATCAAAGAAACAAAAGTCACGGATTTCCGGAACTTCCTCTGTGAGTTTTTAAAGAAAAAAAAACGACAAAGTTTTGTTTACAATTAATAATATATTATAATTAACCGGTTTATAATTAACCGAACCTAACCAAATTAAACTTGTACTGCTACGTAGGTACCTAACTTTTTTTATAAAGCGACACCCATATCAACTTTTCATAATAATCACGAAAGAGTTACACAAACCTTTCGCTGTGAAAGGGACTCGTAGCTTAATAAAATAAAGTTTAACTATCAGACGTAAATAATATTTTCTGATAAATTGCACTAATGTTTACGTTCACACAATTTGTAACAGCTGATAACTTTGGTACTTACAACAGTAAACATGTACTTGATATAAATGAGGTTGATGACTACACAATTAATGTTATTTTTTAACTCCCAACGCAAAAAGAGGGGTGTTATAAGTTTGACTGCAATGTCTGTGTGTGTGTGTGTGTCTGTCTGTCTCTGGCACCGTAGCTCTTAAACCAGTGAACCGATTTGGATGCAGTTTTTTTTATTTGAAAGCTAGTTTCTTGGCGATGATTCTTAGACGTACGTTTTATCAAAATCGGTGCAACCATTTACTAGATATAGGGGATGAAAGTGGTGATAAATAATCGAATATTTTCAAATATACCCAAGTGGGGGTATCAAATGAAAGGACATGATGTGTATATTACAATGAGACATGTTTTAACAAAACCGGCTCAGCCATTTTATTGACTTTTCAAATGTTTGTTCGCTTTTCTTTGTTGCGATGGGGGTTTTATAAATTTTATATTTATTATGAGATAAGACGTATTTTTCCTGTAGTTATATAGGAAAAATACGTCTTCGTTCTCATGTGTGTGTTTTCTGGAAATAATATTTTTTTTAGGAAAAAAGCAATGGACTTGTGAAGAATCTGAGGGAGTAGACAAAGTGACATTCTATCAGCTATGCTCGATGATGCAAAGACTAAAATGTGTAACAAAATAGGTAGGTATGTTATTTTAGAGTGATGGTGAGCGAGGGCTCTGACTGCGATCTAAACAGCGCACTTTGAGTTTTTTTATTTACACTAAATAGGTTTGCGGTTAGACCCAACTCGCCTGATGTAAAGCGATGACGCGGCCTAGGAAGGAGCACGCTTGCACACTTTAAGGAGATCCAGAATATAATGACTGGGAAACAGAGAAATCGCCAGTGAATTCCACAGACTGGCGGATCCCACAATAAACGTGCAGCATAGCGCTTTGCCCGAACAAAGCGCTTTTATTAACAACTATTCTGTAAATCGATTAGACGGTCGGTCGAAAAATGATGATTCAAGATAATGAGCCTTCGTGCTGCCGATGATTCGAGCTTATAGTTATTCGAGATTTTGATGCATCGAGGTAGTAAACTGCCGCGCTCATAATTTATCGATTTCAAGTAGGGTACTATCGAGTTATGTTTTCGAGCAAGTGTTATTCGATCTCACGTCATTCGATTTTAAGTAAGGATCCACCAGTAAAATTTAATAGCAATACCACTATGCAGTGCATTTTGCCTGCAATGAAACATTATTTATTTTATTTAAAGTAACGTGAAGGTTGTAGGGATCCGCTGATGCGAGTCGCACGGGACCGGTCAATGTGGCGACACTTGGGGGAGACCTATGTCCAGCAGTGGACGTCTTTCGGCTGAAATGATGATGATGATGATGATAAACGTTCTTGCCTGGGTTTGAAACCGCGAACTGACGACCAACAGCTCGTACCTAATGCTGGTTTCACACGAGAGCAGAACAGTGCGCAGCACAGTACTGCTACTGTTTGAACGCACAGAGCAGAATAGAACAGTACTGTCGTGACAGTAACCAAGGCAGAACAGTAAATAGCTCGCCGGTCTATTTTTTCGGGGCAGTTTGCTCCCCCACCACCTTTCTCGCTCGTCTGCCTTGTGGCTGGACTCGTGTGAACGCGAGGGCAGTACAGTGCAAAGAGCAGGACAGTGTGAGTGCGCGCTTCCTGATTTGTTTAAAGTTTTTCTTTCCTATTTATTTCATTTTTTACAATTGCAATTAGCTCATTGCAATTTTGAGTAAGTGGCGTAAATGTTGGCGTTGTCTTTGTCGACGCTCCATCGCTATCACTCGCGGACTGTCCTGTATTTAAACGCCACTGTCCTTCCAAACTGTTCTATCTCACTGTTCTGCCTCACTGTTCTGCCCTCGCGTGAAACCAGCATAAGTCATTGCCGACGCCACTGGGCCACCACAGCACCAAATTAGCACAAAAGTGAAATACCAACATACATAGGTATGCACTGAGAACAACGAATGACATAATTCACTGTCTGTTATGTTCTATATAACCTCTAAATGTGGGTAACATTCTTTGATTTATTTAATCTTTTTAGTCATACAACTCGAAAAGATGAATGGCCATAACAGTTTACAAAATACCTACGACCGTAATATATACTACGTACAGAGTTAACTCATATAAATAATTCGTGATTTTAGCAAATTAATTTTATTTCTTAATTTAAAACAATAATAACGGATTAAATAAACTGTAGGCATACAAACTTGAAATTATCAGGCGGAAATTGACAAACACCCAAACGGCAGGCACCTCTTAAAACACCAATTAATTTATTTAAAAAGATTTTTGAAAAATCTTGACAGTTCACAACCAAACTGGCGGGAATTCACTATGGTAGTTCTATTTTTTACGTCGCGCAAGGGACGTGCGTATTCAACCGCGCGCGGTTTTTAACTGGCCTTCAGTACACATCTTTATGTATTTTTATCAGTGGCGTATTACTATCGTTCGAACTGAACCAGTTGCTTGTTTGTTTATAATAATATGGCAGTGTTAATGACCTTTGCATTAATATTCCGGTAACCGGCCTCGATGCGCGACACACGGGACCGGTCAATGTGGCGACACTTGGGGAATGCTTATGTCCAGCAGTGGACGTCTTTCGGCTGAAATGATGATGAACCGGCCTCGGCCTTGCACCGTATTTTTTGTACAATAGGCCGTGCATCATCAGTCACACACACACGGAGTTTAAATAAAACACGAGACAAATATAGACTGGTTTTGTTACCATTAACGTGCGACTAGGGCAAGGGCTGATCCAGGGAGAGGTCATAGGGGTAATGACTCCCCCCTGGACTGGGAAAAATTACAATTTTAATATATTATTAAGTATAATTTTTCTAATCTCATTAATAAAAATACAATAAATACTTCGTGTGATGGCAAATACATTCACGATCGAACGTATAATACAACCACATACGACTATGCTGTTAGTATAATTGTACGTGAATAAATAATAAACATTTAGCCCTGTATAAATCGACGCTAAAAAAGGCTAAAATCGCAAAGCATGATGTACACAGTTCTGCATTTTTGATATTATGTAAAGATCAATAATTATGGTGATATGAATCCAAATTTGCAACTGTGCTCGCTACGCACCACGCGATAAACTGCGAAATTTGGGGACGTTTTACACTTTTTGATGTAATACTCAAAAACTATGCATTTTCGACAGATAACTTTCAGTATTTATATAAAGACATAAATTTGCAACAATTTAAGGCCAACCGCAGTTATATAAACCTTATAGGGACCGAGCTATGGCTCGTCAAAGAAGATCATTTTTCTGCCAAATTCCTCGATGCGTCGGCTGTTTGAAGTCAATACCGCAGTACGACACAGGAGTTTTGTTATATGGTTTCGGTTTCTAGACCAGGTTTCCTTACACTGTTTTACTTTGCCGATGTCAGTGATTCCCATTTTTATTTAATTATCTCTAAACATTAGTTTTGTCCAGCTCGTCCCGCCTTTCCAGCGGTCCACATTGGCTCTGGATCGAAGAATTTGGAAGTCATGGAGAGAGGCCTTTGCCCAGCAGTGGGATGACGTAGGCTAACAGTTTCAGTATCACTAAACGATAATTCACAAGAATTCTCATGTATGAATAATTGAGAGACAGTTAAAGCATATTATTAACGGAATTTCAGTCAATTTTATCAGTCAGCTTCTCAAAACATTTTCTTAACTACATACATGCGAACTTTCTCAGCTAAACATATCCTAAACATTGAAACCTTTTCCATTTTGTAGCTGATTAAGGTATCACTGAAGATAATTAATTGAATCAAAAAACAAAGTAAGTAATTTACGTGGGTTTCGCAAATACATTCATGCTTGCTATTATTGTGTGCAATTCATTTGTAGACCACGGTAAGACAACAGCAGCCGGCAGTGCAAGACTTATCATATCTCTCGTAGTATGTACAGTTCCTTTAAATCATTTACAGCACAAATGCCGTGATCAAAACATTACAGTACAAAAATCACACAACAATAATATTTAGTTGTACTTCATTCTTCGTAGGTTCATAATTGACTTGAGTACTTGACAGCCATAGGGATTATCGATATTCATCGTTAATAAACATCGATGTTGTTTGACATTAGATAAACATCGATGTTTGTATGTAAAACCCAAAGAGTAGAATACTGAGGAAAAATATAATATTTATTTGTCGCAGGGACATAACGTGCATACGTGGTGTACAGTCACGAATATGTAAATACTTAACAACTTTTAAAAGGTGTTTTTGTCCTACACTTCTCATTAAAGTTTCATCTTGATACGAACGTAGTATTCTGGAACTCAATATTTTATGAAAAAGATCCTATCTCCACGTTACAATCGTTATTTCTCCCGAAAATTGCTTTTAAATTTAGGAAAGTGTATACATATTGGTGCTCGTGACTGTACGTGGTACGTGCGTGCGTGGTAGGTTTACCATAGGCCATCTAGCGTGAATTGAATGTTATGATTAAGTTTTCGCTGACAAAATGTTGTAAAAATTGTGCTACCCAGCGACATCGGGAGCTCCGGAATCACTTTTTTCAACAGCTCTACGTTTCAACAATGGAACAGTTCTCTTTTGCAAAAGTTTATCCAAAATATAAATAGGGAATGTTTCTTTTTCCCTAGTATAAGCATAATCAGCCTACTAATGTTACCACTGCTGGGACGCAAGCCTCCTCTGTATGAGAGGGAATGGGCTATAATCCACCACGCGGGCCCAGTGCGGGTTGATAGATGTGACAAGTCTTCGAATTTTTAGTTCTAGGACATACCGGTTTCCTCAATGTATTCCTTCACCGTTTTGAGAGCAGTGGTGATGAAATAACTTATACAAAGTAATGCGCGATGCTTGGTTCGAACCCACGACTTACTGCTCGTAAGTCGGGGTCTCCACCACTGGACCACCGCAGCTCTTCGTTTCCTAGTTGGCGTAAAAAGGACATTTTATAAATGATTTTTTATTTTACCACAAAACTCGATGTTTTCGTCGCAGCGCTATGGAATCGCTGCTTTTCTAAAATCGATCATCCTACTTTGACACAGACAATGATTCGACAACTAAAAAAAAAAGTTTTGTCTGTGGAAAGAAAAAGCTACACAGAAGTCAGACCGTCAGCTATTTTATCCAATTGGGTGGGAATTTGAAAAAAGTTAATTATCTAAAATGTAAAATGGTACCTAGATAGAATTAAAGTCATACATAAACTTTCTAATGTGTTCCAACAGCTCTTTGCAACAATGTAAATAGTAAAAGAAAGTGTGAAGTGGTATTTATGATTCTCTTTTCATTTGTTTTTCTTTTTAGAAATTCAAAAATGTTTTAGTTTTACACTAAGTATAAATGTTGTTACCAAAGATGCAGCATTTATTTATGCTTATTGGGAAAGTGTAAGAAAGTGCTAATCTGTAAGTTTGTGGTTTTTAAACAGGTTTAATAAACTTCAAGGAGATTTTGGTAATGAACGTGAGTATTTAATAATTTTGTTCTTGCATTTTACGAGCATACGTCATTTATTACAATTTAAACCTTTATGTCAATAACAGAGTTTCTTGATGTGTATGATGTGATCCTATAGATAAATAATGCAGGTAAAGCTGCGGGAACAAGCTATTATAAAAATATATATTTAGTGCTTTGCATACACCTGCTTGCCCTAGAAGGACATACATTGATCTAATTGGTGATATTCTTTTTCTTGGGCAAAGTGTTATTGGGTTTTTCCATTAGGAACATCTCTGTAGCAGCCACGGAGTCTACAGTTATGCCAATAGCTTCGACCCTTGTTACATGAGACTTAAACATAACTGGTGAAATGTCGGGGATTACAGGCGTGATGTTAAGTTGGGAAATATTATAAGTTATTGTCATTCTTAACTTTAAGTTTTATGACCATCACATTTTCTTGAGATTTTCGCTAGATGTATTTAGTAATATAATTATATCTTGATCACTAGTGTCTTTTTTTTTGAATGGTGGTGATAAAATGAATGATTTTACTTCAAATAGCCACTTTAAATTTAAATTTAAGATTATCAGAACTGTACCCATCGTCCCAAAAGATTTATTTGGTCTTTTTATTTACAACTGTTGTCCATTTATCAGTTTTTAAATATTATTATGTCTTTATTTTTATGTCTGTATATTTGTACGCCGTTGACGGCAAGACATAGAGCTCATTTTATTAATATTGACATCTGTACTTTTGTTTACCTGTGTTCTACAAATAAAATATTAGAATTTTTTTTTTACAATGTTACTGTTTAATTTTTGTCTTTTGTGTTAGTGTCAGGTAAATATAGCAAAAAAAAACATCTTTTTAATAGAACAACAATGTATTTATTACATACTTAGTAAGAAACTTGAATTCAGAATTTTTGATATTATTATACAATTTTAAAACCATACACCATACACAACAATGAATAAATGCCTTATTAATACATTGCAGAGGTGCAGGCCCTATGTAAAAAGTAATAACAAAAATATTTTTTTTATTATTTTATACCTTTTTTTTTAGGTACAACCGAGTTTACTGACGGTCAACCAGTTTTCAACACTATTACTTAGGGCATAAAGGTGAAAAGTGGTAGACCGGCAGTGAAGTCAGTATTACATGCTTTTAATAATTCTAAATAATAGTCAGAGATGATTTAGAAAATAAACGATACCATTGAATAGTCATAGTTTTAGTCATAATTTATAGCAAACCTCTTCATTCTCCTGCCCTTAACCCAATTTATTTGTGGTCGGCGGAGCATATCTTCATTTCATGATCAATGTAACTATGAAACTAAAACATGCCGTATAGGGGTGACTATTGTAATAGTGAAATTGAAACAACCCGTATAGCGGTGATCAGTGAAAAAGTAGTACTGAAACATCCCGTATAGCGGTGATCTGTGAAATAGTGAAACTGAAACATCCCATGTAGCGGTGATCAGTGTAATAGTGGAACTGAAAATACCCGTATAGCGGTGATCAGAGAAATAGTGAAGCGGTGATTAGTGTAACTATGAAACTGAAACATCCCGTATAGCGGTGATCAGTGTAATAGTGAAACTGAAACATGCCATGTAGCGGTGATCAGTGTAATAGTGGAACTGAAAATACCCGTATAGCGGTGATCAGAGAAATAGTGAAACTGAAACATGCCGTGTAGCGGTGATTAGTGTAACTATGAAACTGAAACATCCCGTATAGCGGTGATCCGTGAAAACTATGAAACTGAAACATTCCGTATAGTGGTGATCAGTGTAATTATGAAACTGAAACATCCCGTATAGCGGTGATCAGTGTAATAGTGGAACTGAAAATACCCGTATAGCGGTGATCAGAGAAATAGTGAAGCGGTGATTAGTGTAACTATGAAACTGAAACATCCCGTATAGCGGTGATCAGTGTAATAGTGAAACTGAAACATGCCATGTAGCGGTGATCAGTGTAATAGTGGAACTGAAAATACCCGTATAGCGGTGATCAGAGAAATAGTGAAACTGAAACATGCCGTGTAGCGGTGATTAGTGTAACTATGAAACTGAAACATCCCGTATAGCGGTGATCCGTGAAAACTATGAAACTGAAACATTCCGTATAGTGGTGATCAGTGTAATTATGAAACTGAAACATCCCGTATAGCGGTGATCAGTGTAATAGTGAAACTGAAACATGCCATGTAGCGGTGATCAGTGTAATAGTGGAACTGAAAATACCCGTATAGCGGTGATCAGAGAAATAGTGAAACTGAAACATGCCGTGCAGCGGTGATTATTGTAACTATGAAACTGAAACATCCCGCATAGCGGTGATCTGTGAAACTATGAAACTGAAACATTCCGTATAGTGGTGATCAGTGTAACTATGAAACTGAAACATCCCGTATAGCGGTGATCAGTGCAACTATGAAACTGAAACATCCCGTATAGCGGTGATCAGTGTAACTATGAAACTGAAACATCCCGTATAGCGGTGATCAGTGCAACTATGAAACTGAAACATCCCGTATAGCGGTGATCAGTGTAACTATGAAACTGAAACATCCCGTATAGCGGTGATCAGTGTAGTTATGAAACTGAAATATTCTTACAGCAGTGATCAGTGTAATAGCGAAAATTAAACATTCTCAATTCAATTCCCCATACTAAGTTCATACTCGTTCTAGTCGATCCAAATGTATGGGGTGGGGCAGCTGAATTGTTTTCGTGATAACGATGTCGATCCCAAGTATGGAAATGTATAATAATAATATAATATATATCAAATAATAATAAATGATATAAGTAATGTGTGCAGTTTGATGACAAAAAAATAAAAAAAAATTGACCACACGGTAGCCTACCTACGTGCTGTTTTAGTATCGCGCTATTAGTACAAATAACCTAAAGGCCATAGTAGGGAGTTCGGGACTGACGCTGCGCGCTGTCATCTAGTTTTTGAAACCACGGACCACGGATAATTTTACAAACTAATATTTACCGACAGCAACCCCTGTTAAGGCGCGCCCCCGTGCAGAACGCAGTGGTAGCCGTTTTTGTACACTTTTATAGAGCTATCTACTCTATCCAAAAGAAATACCAACGAATAAAAAAATACATTAAATTTCTATATCTTGACTCCAAAACGGTAGTTTTATTTTTATTTTTGAAGCCTTTGTGAGGAGATTAAATAAACATTATGAAGTTCTATAATGTTTAATTAATCTCCTCACATAGGAACCACAAAAATGAGAAATAATTGATGAAAACGTGCATCTCCTCGTAAAGTAACCATTATTTTGATTTGCTACTTACACTAATGTGTAGGCAATTTAACAATGAACATTATGCTAGATTTTTTATTTTCAAAAGACCAACATTTGATTTTATAAAGATTTTATTTTAAAATCTGAGCGTACTCGCTACGTATCTTTTGCGCCGGGTGGGCTGCGGCGAAGAGGGAACGTATGTTCAAGGTTATTTGGTCAGGGTATCGCCTAAAGGTGGAAGCGCCAGGGTAGCCTGCGAAATTCAAATTTTCATCCGTTTTTTGCATTTTTAGGTCAGTGTCAGGTTTTATGTTGATGAAAATATGATTCGTGTCCGTAACACGTATGTATTTACAGAATTATAATCATTAAAATCATCAAAATAACCCTCTAAGTTCATTTAACCCCACTGAATGACTTTTTCATGATAGGTCAAATAGGTATCGATTCAGCACTCGTCAATATAATTAGATAATGATACCGCAAGAGCGATATCGCATAGATTACTTGAAAGTGCTTGCGTTTACCTACTATAATTATGTTGATCTTTGAAAACTTTCGTGCTAATACATTCATGTTTTTAAAACGATAGTGGAGGCTTACGAGTTCCTATGTTCACTTTGTGCATTTATTTTATGACCTCTTCTCAAAACGGAGGAGGACACCTAGAATTAAAAATTGGTAGGCATGCGACATCCACCAACCTGCACTGGGGCTGCAGTCTCGACATACATAGCGACAAAAATCGGTCGTTAAGTCATAACGATGTCAAATTTCTTTAATAGATTTTCAACTTTATTTCAAAACCTTAAGGTTGAAAATCTATTAAAGAAATTTGACATCGTTATGACTTAACGACCGATTTTTGTCGCCATCTATGTCGAGACTGCCGCCCCTGGGCCCGAATTTTGGATTTCGGCTTATGTCCACTCAGCAGTTATAGAGAAGTGTCCCAGCAGGAAACATCATTGCCATAAATTATGCTTGTTTATATCAGAGATCGGTACAGGTAGAGTGTAATTGCCTAACTACAAGCCGTGTAAGTGTGAAATAATACTTTTCTCTAAAACCCCATAAATTATGCTTGTTTATATCAGAGATCGGTACAGGTAGAGTGTAATTGCCTAACTACAAGCCGTGTAAGTGTGAAATAATACTTTTCTCTAAAACCCCGTAATATTTGCAAGTCTCGTAATAAAATTATTTAGCGTTGTTTTTTTATTCAGAGGGATCTAATAATCAATTTGTACGTTTCTTGCTTGCTTGTTTAGGTAAACATACGCTACTTTATTACGATTTCTGTTTATAAGGGCGTCCGTTAAAACTTGCGCGGGTGCATGGAGCCGGTGCTCTCTGTCAAAATGTCCTTATAAATCTGGTCGCACTTTTAACGCTGCTCATAGAATTTTTCAAAACAAACTCGCGAGCGTGCACCTGCGCGGTTTTTAGCGGACACAGTACGCTAAAACAGGCGCGGGACCCGCATGCTCTCGTGTCTGTATCGAAATATGGCATGAAAAACGCTAGAAGGCGCGGGAGTGTGTGACGGGTTTCCTAAGGGAAATTTGACTGCGGGCTCTCGCTCCGTGCACCCGTGCGAGTTTTAACTGACGCCTTAATACCTTAATTATACTCTTACAGGTTGTTGGGTGTGCTTTGTTTGACAAGTGACTGGGGGAGCGTGTGGCGCGCTTGCAGTCCGCCCTGGGGCTGCAGTCTCGACATAGTTAGCGACAAAAATCGATCGTTAAGTCATAACGATGTCAAATTTCTTTAATAGATTTTCAACCTTAAGGTTTCGAAATAAGGATGAAAATCTATTAAAGAAATTTGTCATCGTTATGAGTTAACGACCGATTTTTGTCGCTATCTATGTCGAGACTGCAGCCCCTGGACTGTTCGACTGCCTCCCAACTGACCGACTGCCACAGCGTGAATCACTCAACCTGACACTAAACATGAACAGTGATAACTGTTCTGTGAAGGGTGATGTCTAGAATGGAGGTGACTACTGAGATGACGAATACCTAATACAGAAGTGTGGAAGAGGAAGACATGGCGAGCCGACCCCAAATAAATGGGGCAAAGAGCTGGAAAACGATGATTACGATGAGTTATGAGTACGACGGTTCGGTATTTTATTAACAAATAAAGATAATTGAAGTAAATTGTTATTTTTTATCTAGACGAAGTCGAAATTGACCTTCTGTCGACGCCATACTTCCGCTGGTTATAGATAGGTAGTATAGTACCTGCAGTCTCATCACTAATGAACGTAACATGTCACCGTAAATGCACCGCGCATTTGATATGTTGTCATTGCTAATAATGTAGTACGGAAGGGCATGGATGCCAAAAAAAAAAATTTTGTTCGTTGACCAAAACAAAGTATGGTTCCGATCAACACCTAGGTTTATTGTTTTATTAATATTATGGATTTTTTTAATATAAAACAAGGCCGCAACGCCCGCAACCACGCAACCGCGAATTTTTGTTATTGTACGCACGACGACTACTCAAGCCTTACAAAACCAGTTCATGCGAATCTCTCATTGTACGGGAAATCTATACAAAGCGAGGCCATGTTATACTGGAAATGTAATGCTTGATGGGTCGCAGAAGCGCGACGTCGCCGTGTGTCGTGTATATGTCACCGTAAAATTGTTAAAACCGTTAGATTATAATCTATCTCGCGAGATTGTAATCTTTCAAAAGATTGTGAACCGTAACTTACTGGTTACAATTTAACGCATTTCTTTTCGGTAGATTAAAATCTATCGAAGTGACACCGTCAAATTGTGAAATGGCATACGACGAAACGCACCTCGCGCGCTGATTGGTTGAACGTCATGTGCCCTGCGCCGCCATATTTGTTTCAAATTCAAATTCATTTATTTGCTAATATGGGTAATTACGTAAAGTTGTTTATTCGTTTGTTGTCGAATGTAAACTAATACTGTTTTAAAAAAAAATGGATTACATATATAGAATCTAATCTCAATAAAAACTATATTATTGGGACGTGAGGATCCGTGGGGGACCCACGGATCGGACAGGACAATATTATTATATAATATATTTTTTATTTTTTTCTAATTATTTGCTTTTCCTTTCCAATTTCCTCTTTTTTCCCTTTTTCCTCCAAAAAGCAGTAAAGTGCATAAAGTCTGACAAGTTAACAAATTCTTGCCGTGCTAGAAGCTATAGACCGACCGCTTTAATGAGTCCTCGCGAAGGTATCAATTTAAATGGAATATTCTGAAGGTTGATCACGTATTGGTTCAATTAGTATCTTATTATCTACGTGGATTAAGGTTATTTTAAAGGTAACAACCTGTGCTGCGGGGCTGTTCGAAAGAGATACCGTGGCCCTGGAACAAAAAAAAAAGGTAACCTGTGGGATATTGTTAGGAGTTTGTGGACGCTTAATGTGCCTTTGATTGGTCACGGCGGAGGGCTCATTAAAGCGGTCAGTCTATAGAAGTCTTTCTTTCTTTACAATTATATTACCAATAATCTATTTATACAGTTTGGATTTCAATATGTCACAGGGATTTCGTTAATTTATTTAGAACTTGCGACCCGCCCCGGCTTCGCACGGGTGAAATATATTCATATAAACCTTTCTCTTGAATCACTCTTATCTATTAAAAAAAACCGCATCAAAATCCGTTGCGCAGTTCTAAACATCTAAGCATACATAGGTACAGACAGCGGGAAGCGACTTTGTTTTATAGAAGTACTACCTATACACCTATACAGGGTGTAAACAGACCCTTCACATCCCTGGAGTTGCATTAGGGAGGCACTCCGGTATCACCGGGTGCCAACCTACCTTCGTCGTGTGGTCGGGGACTACCTGATGGATAGGGCCGTCATCTACCGCATTTGGAGCGAAGAATGGAACCGGTGAGAGATGTCGTGCGGTGTTCCACAGGGATCGGTTCTGGGGCCGGCCTTGTGACCTCCCGACCGCTGGTGCTGGCACAAGGGAGGTCGCACGAGGCGGCGGCCGAAAACATGACACGCGGGGTTACGATAGCCGTGGAGAGGAACCGGAAATTGGGTCTCGAGGTGGCATTGCACATTCCGAGGCCATATGTTTTCATGGGCCTCGGAATGCGCCACCGTCGGGATCCCTACTGACGGCAGGAAGGGTTTCCATCGGCGTCGGGTCGACGTTGAAGTACCTAGGACTCGTCCTCGACAGCCGGTGGAACTTCGTGGAGCACTTCCGACGTTTGGCTCCCAAACTGGAACGGACAGAGGCTGCCTTGAAGCGGCTCTTGCCCAACCTGAGTGGTCCAAACGCCTTCTGTCGGAGGGTCTACGCGGAGGTCGTGCGGTCCATGGCCCTTTACGGGGCCCCGGTGTAGGCGCGCTCTTTTGAGGCGGCAAGCCGCCCACTACCTAAACGCGCCCCAAAAGGTGATAGCTATAAGGTTAATCCGGGGGTACCGCACGATCTCCGGCGAGGCGGCTAGCCTCCTTGCCGGATTGCCGCCATGGTTCTGCACGAATGGCGCGCGGAGGTTCATTTGATGATTTCCCATCCGAAAAAACTTTACGCAATCGGGAATCGACTTTTTTTTGGGGTGAAAAATCACGTTTTACGGTAGGACTCGATGGAAAGAACTCAAAGCATTGTGCTGGAGGATGGATTGAATAGAACAGGGTCGTGGAGGTGTGTAAAGTTAAAATCAAACTTTAAAAACATGTATTTAAAAAAAAAACTAGTGAAAAAGTTGGAACTTTGACCCCCAATATCTCCGTAACTAGAAGGTTTCCAGATACGGTCTAGGACAAAAAAATTATTGCAAAGACGGTGAGAACCTTCCCTTCGGCTATGTTAAGGGTCTATTTACACCCTTTATAGTGAGATTGAGGATTTTCACAGATACTGTTATTTTTAATGTAACAGGTAAGTGAAATGCTATAAATAAGAGTATTCTTAAAAAAAAAGCGCCTTTTATGTTAACACCGGATAAGGGTAATAGTTTTAATTTTTTTAAATACCTATGTGTGATACCACAAATTGCTATTTATAAATAGTTCAACATCCCACCTATGATACCTAGTGTGCGTTACGATTGCTCCGCCAAGTTATCAAAACAGAAAAAAACTTCGCCAAAAAATTTGTCGAAATTAGTCAAAATCGAAGGGTACAAACCAAAAATTTGTTTAAGTAGAAATAAAGAAGTTATAAGGGTTTTAAGTTGGCCGCGCGAACGTAACGTGGAGAATTGCGCGGCCATGGATATCTCAGCAACTACTTGGGTTAGAGATCTAATTCTTTTTGTCAATTGAAGACTGAATTTGTCAAAAATTGACGAAAAAAGAATTATAAGCTCTGGATTAATATTTTACGAAATATTCACCTTGGAAGTTATGGCCGCGCAATCCTCCACTTGTTGTTTCTTTATTGTTGACTATTTCTTTAAACCTAAGACTTCATACATTAAAACTGTTACAAGAAGAAAGGTCTTAATTTGTCAAAACTAACGAAAGCATTAAATACTACTAAAGTTTAGTTAAACAGACGAAATAAGTCTAAAACAAAAAGTACGTGGCCGCGCGATCGAAACGTTACTTTGTACGCTGATATCTCATTATCTATAATTGCTACGATTTCAGTGTGACCATCCATTTATTCGGCATTTTAACCTCATTAGAATGACATATCGTTTTACCCTCAGAACAGGTTACAACGCGTGTAATCTTAAAAATTATGTTTTCTCATACAACGTTCGAGCAGGGTAACCATAATTTCGACTTGATTTGGGAATACCTCTAACTGGAGACTAGCAATTATATTGGACAACATTTATTTATTAATTATTTATTTTATTAAACACTTCAAGCACAAAGTACATAGGAGGACTTAATGCCATAGGCATTTTCTACCAGTCAACCTTCTAGCTCATTCTGCAAAATGTATTATTATTAAATAAAAACCTTGTGTATTTCAATAATGGTCTTTGTCCAAAAATCTAACCTTTTTTAGTCAAGTGTGGTACATTGTTAAATAAAAACTTAAATAAATTAAAATAAAAAAAACTATAAAAAGGGCATCGAAAAACGCTGTCAACTGGTAATGTGCAAGACTGGCGGAGTTACCACGTTGTATGGCAACACTTAGCCTTAGGCCAGCCCTTAGCTGACGAGAAGCGTCAACTAGGCGTTTCGAAATTTCCTTATACAGTATATGAGCACTCGGACCCTAAGACCCCAGAGTTTCAACCCCAAACAGCTCGAAAATATAGTTTCCACAAAGGTTTCTTTCTATATTTACGCCGCTCGAGGTCCTCTGCAGCCGCAGCGGCAGCGCCTGCACTGCACGATGAGCTTGGAAGATCTGATGGTGCAAGAGTATCGGCGCACGCAAAAAAAAAGAAAAGTTTTTAGGCTGATGACGTCATCACCATTCATTTGCTCATTCAACGATTTAAATTGTAAGTAAGTGACACTCTATTGAGAGTTGGTTTTACTAATGGCATTCACATGAAGCTAAGGGCTCGTTCAGACACGAAATTATTTATTTATTTAAATATTATTAATTCATCACAGCTTGCAAAATTAACAAAAATATAAAGATTAATTAAGTAATATTATATTCGCCAGTTAGAGGTATTCCCAAATCAAATCGAAATTATGGTTACCCTGCACGAACGTTGTATGAGAAAACATATTTTTTAAGATTACACACGTTGTAAACTGTTCTGAGGGTAAAACTATATGTCATTCTAATGAGGTTAAAATTCCGAATAAATGTATGTTCACACCGAAATCCTAGCAATTATAGATAATGAGATATCAGCGTACAAAGTAACGTTTCGATCGCGCGGCCACGTATTTTTTGTTTTGGACTTATTTCGTCTGTTTAACTAAACTTTAGTAGTAGGTAATTAATGCTTTCGTTAGTTTTGACAAATTAAGACCTTCTTGTAACAGTTTTAATGTATAAAGTCTTAGGTTTAAAGAAATAATCAACAATAAAGAAACAACAAGTGGAGGATTGCGCGGCCATAACTTCCAAGGTGAATATTTCGTAAAATATTAATCCAGAGCTTATAATTCTTTTTTCGACAATTTTTGACAATTTCAGTCTTCAATTGACAAAAAGAATTAGATCTCTAACCCAAGTAGTTGCTGAGATATCCATGGCCGCGCAATCCTCCACGTTACGTTCGCGCGGCCAACTTAAAACCCTTATAACTTCTTTATTTCTACTTTGACAAATTTTTGGTTTGTACCCTTTGATTTTGACAAATTGCGACAAATGTTTTAGCGAAGTTTTTTTCTGTTTTGATAACTTGGCGGAGCAATCGTAACGCACACTGATACCTAAACTTAATAAACTAAGTATTAAGGCAACTTAACTAATAGTATTGCGAAGCTAAGTAGATTCACAGTCACTGTTTTAAGGATTTACGGCTTACAGCTAAACTTACACTGTCACCAGTAGTAGTGCGTAGTTCCAGTAGTGCGCGTAGCAAAAGACAAGAGTGTAGACAGATTTGTCTGCTCTTAACAATTTATTATCCATCCACCCGCATTCTCCAGTCAACCCGCGATCATGGTGCTAGCAACAACAGCGTTGAAATATCGGGAGCTCAAAATAATGAACAATCACGGAAGATATTCCGTAAGTGACAGTATAAGTTTAGGTTTACAGTATTCAACTTTAACGTTGTCCTAGCTTGAAATTCAAGAATGATGAAATGTTCAACTGTTTTATGCGAATATATAAAGTCATTGGTAATTAATACACTTTTAATAAATTAATCTAACAATACATAGCATATTTTAAACTTAACACTTATAGTTACTGTTATCATATTTTACCTACACTAAACAGAAATCAGACCCGATCCAGACTAGGTGATCTTCCTCGCCACCAGCGCCTTATCCTCCGCGTCAATAGCAGAAGTAGAAGCCGTAGGAGAATCATTATATTATTCATCAGTCAAGTATGGTCGTCGCACACCTTGACGACTCAACACCAACTCGACTCAATGTAAAACATGGGAATGTAAACTTAATTTCGAGTCACGAACAGTTACTTTGCCAAAATTTTGTGTTGAAGGGATGTTAATATTAAAGAAATAGTAGATAGTGACAGCTGTCAGGTAAGATAAAAGCACGTACCACTTGACACCAAGTAATATGGGAATGGGACAAGGGCAGAGAGATGATGACGATGTGACAGTAGCTGTCCACGTGTGGCTGTACGTGACACGATATAGTTCACATTACAGTGCTTTACTTTGAGTTCGCTGACGTTGAGTTAAGGTGAGCGGCGACCATCACTTGACTATTGAATTTCTTCATAATGATTCTCCATTACTTCGGCTTCGCGCTGATTGATGGGTGCGAATATTGCCAGCGTGTTTTCATAATAAACGCTTGCTGGCTGCAAGTAAAAACAAACATTCAATCAACTGTTTCTTGAAAAGTATAAAAACAAAGTAACACAACTTTAAAAAGTGCTAAAAGGTGTATACGTACATCGGGTCTCGGTAAAGGCATTTCTTGTGCCCTTGATCTGTAACAGCAGCGCTTCCGGACCTTCAAATACAGTAACAGTACTACCACAATTACGAGGACGCCAACAGCTGACAAACTGTACGCTAGAACGTTACTTTTTGTTGACTTTTGACCTGAAAAACAAAACGTGGGTTGATTCATTTTCGTGCAAAACAACAAAGTTAAGTAAATATTTATTCCCAAGAAGAAAGGCTAGAGTATCTGGGGGGTTACTATCGTGTCTTAAAGCAGGAGTAGGTAATTCCAGTGTGGGAAAGAGACAGAGCTAAACAGGTCGTCTAGCGCCATCTCTTTCCCACACTGGCATTACTCCTTGGTAGGCCACCTGGGGGATTAGTTTCAACGCGCACCAAGTTTATTCGAAAAAAACAACCCCCCTTGATTTATCAAACACAATACAAATAAAAGCCGTAGACTAAAATATGGGTAGTTAAATTGTCTTTTAGATGGTTAAAGTTTCACGCAAATACGCCCGATAGTTGCGTTATTAACGTTTTTTTTGCCCGCGTACACTATGTTATAAAAACATAATTTCACATTTTCACATATCAAATTATGAAAAAAATTGTCTAGTATAACATATTTTTTTCAAAGACGGCACGGTTGGCGCAGTGGCTGAGCGATTGACTGCTGCGCTGCGTGTTGCGGATTCGATACCCGCACGGAACAAATATTTGTATGATCTACAGGTAGTTGTTTCGGGTCTGGCTGTTTGTGTATGTGAGTTTAAATCTTTGTAAACGCACCCACGATACAGAAGAAATTCCTACTGTGGAGCAAAGTTTAAAAAAAACAAAATAAAACTTGAAATTTAGACGTGATGTTCAATTTAAAATCATTAAAAGTCGTATATCTGCGCCTTAAGTCTGCCTCTGTAGTTGGAAGTGTTGCATAAATAAATATACTGACGGGCGCGGGATCGGCCCTGAGGTCAGGAAAGCTAAAAATCTTCGGATGAGATCGATTAACCGTCGAACGAGCACAGCAGTCAGTAAGTTATACAATATGTTAAAAATAAAAAACATGTCTGCTCCGTGAGGCTATTATTAGGTATCGCGATTAGATTCTATTTATGTAATCATTTTTGGATAACAAGTAAAATTAATGATCCGCGGTACAGTAGACCTCAAAAGTGCAGTACCATGCTAAAGATTACATTGCTATGAACTGTGCGAGCGCGATACAGCAGTGTGTGTGCGTGTGCGTGTATGAGTGATGTCTCAACATTCTACACATAACACACACTAATGAACTGTCGTCACACTACGCGAAATAGCATTATATTTCTGTAGCATTTAGAATACACATCATAGTGATGACCTGTTCTTACCATTGCATTGTTAAAATTCGCGTAGTATTAACATGTGTTGGTAGCTGTTTGGGCTGAGCATGGGTTCACGATCAATGAAGTCCAAGTTCGAATCCATGTTATTACAATGTGTGGCTGTTTTTTGTTTCTTTGAAACCTTAATTATATTTGTATTTTAAGCAGAAAGTCGTTAGGCATTTATGATTATTTATAATATAGTCATGCTTATTATTTATTTTTTATAAGAAGTTAAATATTAGATAGTTATTGTATTATTATTTAACCTCATTAATTGATTTTTATTTTATGTTTTCGGTGTTGGAAGGTGGAAATAAAAAAATCATGCTGAATGATAACAAAAATGTTTATTCGTTTTATTTATTTATAAAATTAACAAACTTTTATGAGAATGTGACGTCACATTCCTATCTAGGCAAAAAAAAAGTTCTCTTATCACCGTTCATAAGATTTTTTGTTTTATACCCACTTAGTCAATTCATAATAAGAATAACATAACACGGAAAGGATATTCTAATAACACAAATATAATTGTTGATACCCGCTTATTATAGGTATCAGTATTCAGCAGAGTTAATTGAATACTAATATATGAGTTAGACTTTATGAACGTGTTTTTTTAATGTAACGTCACATTGAATGTATTGAGGTTATAGCTTAAGTGTTCATTTTCTTGACGAAAAGAATATTGAAACTAAACCCCAATTTAAGATTATTAAATTTAAAATTTATTTCTTAATTTTTTTTTATTTTTATTTACGGTTATGTTAATATTACTAAATATTTAGTTACCCGGTCTACTTACTTATTAAATTAAGTATTATTATTTTTTCGCCATAAATTAAGTCTTCCTTTTGGCAAGACTTGAAAGTCTTCTCGTCAGAAAATACAGTCACCTCCCAGTTAAAATGTAAATAATCTCGAGCAAAACGTAGTCTTTCCTCCCTGTATTTTTGTGTCAAAAATGGTTTTTAGCTGGCTTCCGATGATGTAAACCTTCAGCATGGACTGCATGGCGAACAGTCTGTAATGTAGTATCCAATTGCTCTGCAAACATTATAGTTGGAATGAAACCATTTGTTTCATATTTTTCCACCATAAAACGTCGCTGAGTCGGGTTAATAAGCGGCGGCCTTTCACTTCTTAGACGACTCTTCAGACTACCTTCTTCCTCAAACCTCTTTACCCAACGGCTAACAGAATTTCTAAAAAAAAAACAAAATGTGATTACACACTTGCAACTAGCAATTTATTTAATAATAAGAAAATCACACACACCACAACTATCATCATAATAATTATAATTTTTTAAAATAACTTACACATTTTAAGCCAGTTTCAGTTGAAATTTGAGAAATATTAAGCCCATTTTTACGCAGTGACAATATTTGCCCTGTCATCAATACTAATATTAGCTTGCATCTTGAATAAAGACAATCACACAATACGCTAATCGTAATAATTACACAAACGCTCGTAACAAAGTTCACCAACTAACAACGTCATAACTAACTACTTTGTTGAATCCAGAAGTTTATTTTGTTTCACATTCACCCTCATCTTTTTTGTTAATAATAAGTTCCAACTAATATTTAGAAAAACATATCTCATCGGGTCTAACGTATCATTTATAATTAAAACACAAAAAGTGTAATGGTCACTTGGGTTCGAACGCAGACTATACTGTGCGAGACATTTTATCTATAGCGTTAACCGCTAAGCCAGATAGACACATAATTGTTTGTTTGAAATTAAATATCACTAACTTAATACTCCGTCGCGACATGACAGGCTTGTCACTAAGGCAAATGATCATTATATCGCACTCTTTCTGACTAGATAATTATGAAAGAGAGCGATATACGAGATCGTGTATGTGTGCAAAATGTTTGTTATGGAAAAAGGTCGTAAGTGCGACTTGTTTTGATGCGATCGTTTTGTGAAACTGCTACTGCACTTATGGTCTCTACTGTACATTAGGAAATACTGTGAAGCAGATGTGAGAAAGCGTCGCAGCGGCCGAGCAATGATCGAGAAGTGGGTCAGGTGAGTGGGTGACTCACCGTCGTCGTCGAGAGTGAGCGTGAGTGAGGCGGCGCGGCCGGCGGCGCTGCACGAGTAGGCACCGGCGTCGCGCGCACTCAGCTCTGTCAGTGTCAAGAGCGACTCCACGCTCGACGCCCGGCGAACCGCGTGCAGCGCCACGCCCCAGTGAGAGCCCTGCAACACACGGTGAGGTCATACGCTTCGCTTCAGCTGCACCGGCCGCACCGGAGCGAGCACTACCTGTGGGCTGATCGGCTGCTCGCCCTTCTGCCAGCGGATTTCGAGCGGGGGCAGCGGCAGGTCGCGCGGCGACGGCTCGTAGCGCGCCTCGCACGCTAGCGTGGCGGCGCCTCCCAAGCGCCCGCGCACAGCCGCCTCCCTCAGCACTGACACCACCACATCCGGCACCGGCTCGTCTGCAACGACCACGACATTGTAATACACGGCTCCGCCTACACTGAACTAACTCAGTTCCGGCAGGCGGCAAATACTATGCAACTAGATGAACATGAGAATTCACTACCTAAACTTTTAGCTAAGAGTAGCTGAAAGAAGAAGAAAAAAGATTCATGATAAAAAATAAAGTAAAGCACCAAAAGGGAAGTGTTGAAAAATTAGAGAAGAAAAAAAAAAAAGAAACTATGGACAAAGTAAATGGAAAAGATAAAAACCCCTATTTCAGACCATCATCAGATGAGTCGGTCAATTTATAATATTTGCGATGATGATAGTAGTGACTACGTCCATGAAAATTTCAAAATTTTTATGATTTGTTGTGAATCTGTAAAATCAGACGAGTCAGACAATAAAATTAGACGGCCTTGCATACATACCCCAACGGATTTATGTTTATATTATGAATATGAAAATAAGTTTAAGTTATAAGATAACACATAAAAAATGTGTGTGCGTTACGATTGCTCCGGCAAGTTATCAAAACAAAAAAAAACTTCGCCAAAATATTTGTCGAAATTTGTCAAAATCGAAGGGTCCAGAACCAAAAATTTGTGAAAGTAGAAATAAAGAAGTTATAAGGGTTTTAAGTTGGCCGCGCGAACGTAACGTGGAGGATTGCGCGGCCATGGATATCTCAGCAACCACTTGGGTTAGAGATCTTATTCTTTTTGTCAATTGAAGACTGAATTTGTCAAAAAATGTCGAAAAAAGAATTATAAGCGCTGGATCAATATTTTACGAAATATTCACCTTGGAAGTTATGGCCGCGCAATCCTCCACTTGTTGTTTCTTTATTGTTGATTATTTCTTTAAACCTAAGACTTTATACATTAAAACTGTTACAAGAAGAAAGGTCTTAATTTGTCAAAACTAACGAAAGCATTAAATACTACTAAAGTTTAGTTAAACAGACGAAATAAGTCTAAAACAAAAAATACGTGGCCGCGCGATCGAAACGTTACTTTGTACGCTGATATCTCATTATCTATAATTGCTAGGATTTCGGTGTGAACCCACCAAAATAATAAAAAAATAAACCCATAAAGTTAGTTAAGTTTTTTTCTGTTTTTATAACTTGGCGGAGCAATCATAACGCACACAAAAATATTACAAGATAATATAATATTTTTGGCTACCATTACCCCGGTGGATCTCATTACCCCTTACTCTGGTTCTTAGTACTCTTGGGCAATGGCAGCCAATGGTACTTTAAAAAAAAAAGTTTTTTTATATTTTCTATGTTATTAGGATACATCTGATTACTTACACTGTAATAAAAACTAAATTTAAAAGTGTCTAGTGTAAAAAGTTATTGGAGTTTTAGCTTAGCCAATTTCCCTGTGTTCCCCTAGAGGAAGTCTGAAAGTGGCGCCGGTGACTAAAAAGTTGTGTGGTAATCGGCTATCGTGGTATAGACTTGCGATGCGAAGGAATAAGGAAAATGTAGTGAAGAAAATGTTGAGTATGAATGTAGATATAGGCTATAAGAGTAGAGGTAGACTAAAGAAACGATGGATGGACTGTGTGAAGGATGATATGGCTAGAAAGGAGGTGACTGCTGAGATGACGAGTAACAGAGAAGTATGGTAGAAGACATGCTGCGCCGACCCCAAATAAGCTGGGATAAGGGCAGGAAAATGATGATTTAAATTGTGTTTCTTAAATAGAATATCATAATTAAAAATTATTTTTATAAAATGATTAGATTTTAGCTACAGATCAACAGTTTTTTGAGTTTAAAAAATTAAAGTATACTTGAATTTTCTATTTTAATATTGGGCTGTTTTGCGGCTTCATACCTTTACTTCTCCTTCAACCAACCAAACAATTAAATCAGAGTTTGCTAATACATAAATATTAATGACAAAAATACTTTTCGTTCTATTATTGTATTTCTTCGTAAGTGTATTGAAAAACGTCGTTTGGTACAAGTGGGCATTTGTCACTGCAGTTCTCGGCTCCATAAGACCCTTGCTTTCGGCTCGTGTGTGAATTCCGCCTCGACTGCAATGGCAAATTTTGCCAACTTGTATCAAAACGTAGTATTCCCGACTCGTGAGAGCTCATGCTGAGCAGTAGTGCTTGCGAGTGGTCTCAATCAAAGAACATGTAACATTGCTGTCAGAGGTAGTATTCACAACAAAGTTCAGTAAGGTAAATTATCTATGCAAAATTAGAGGTGAAATAACTGTACATTGTACTAAGGACAGCATGTGACATTCACATCAATGACTCGAAACAACTATAAACGATATCGTATTAGTTAGGTACGGTCTATGTCAGCATAATTGGTTTTCTGCGCGGTCACTAGACTAGAAGGTCCAGAGGGATGACTGTGAGGAATACTTACGATATTTTGAGTGTGACGTAGTAGTAGTGGTGGTGTTGATAGTAGTCAGATCTCTCTTACGGAGGATCACTCTGATCTCTTTAAGCACTTTTTCATTAAAGTACGCCGCCCTTAAGCGACATACTATTTCAGAATTGTCGTGTTGATTAGTTACGGTCAGATTTAGAGTAACATAGCAGCCATTGCCCCTGCATCCTGAAAGTGGAAGAACACTTAAAGATTTATTGGCATTAGGTATTTGTTTGCGCAAGTCGACACTGGAGGCGCGGGCGGGCGTCGCGAGGGCGCCCGCCGCGTGGTGACCGTGTTTTAGTAGGGACAACTAGGTAACAGAACAAGCTTATAACTTTGTGATTTTTCATGATACTTATATTATTTTGCATATACTTTTTTTTTTTTTTTTTTTTTTTCCGGATGGGAAATCATCAAATGACCCCCCCCACTCTGGGCGGAGCGGAAGGGAGTGTCAGACTTGTACTGACTAAAACCCATCCATGTTCCTTCTTTGCCCTTTGTGTTCCAGGGCCACGGTATCTCTTTCGAACAGTCCCGCAGCCCTGGTAGGCATCGGCCCTTGCGGACCCCTACTTATTTACTGACATCTCTTTGAGGCGCACGTGGAACACGAACGCGCCGTCGACACGGCCTGTCGTCATAAGACGGCCGGACGGCGAGCTAGCCCATAACTTGCCGTCCACAGGCCCGCGCCTACGGTGGCCGGGAGCCACCACGTGACCCCCGACGCCCAGGGCGTCTCCCGCGGCGGCTGGGACGTGAGGTTCTTTCCCTCTCACGTCCCGCCACCTCCTTCACTAGCATGACTGCTTCACAGAAGGTGGTGACGGCTTCCCATTCCCTCTCGCTCCGGACCATGGCTTGAACCAGGGCCGGACGCGAGAGATCGCCGCCGCCAATCGCCGCTACAAGGACACGGCGGTGCTCCGCCCAAGCGGGGCAGACCTCCACGGTGTGCTCCACCGTGTCCTCCGGACGATCCTCGCAGTGGAAACACCCGGGCGTTTCCTCCCGCCCGATTCGGTGCAGGAACCTCCCGAAACAACCGTGTCCGGTGAGGACCTGCGTCAGGCGGTAGGTGAGGGCGCCGTGGCGCCTCTCTAGCCACTCCTCAAAGAGGGGACTTATCGCCACTATGGTGGCGTGCCCTGCACGGGGTTGCGACAGTCGCTCTCTCCATGTCACCATGAGATCACTCCGGAGGTCTGTCCGCTGAGCGGCAATTTGCCGCGGCAGCGGAGTTTCCTCCCGACGTAGTGCCTCCGCGCGCCATTCGTGCAGGCGTGCGAGGACTATCGCCTCCAGATCCCATGGCGGCAATCCGGCAAGGAGGCTAGCCGCTTCGCCGGAGATCGTGCGGTACCCCCGGATTAGCCTTATGGCTATTACCTTTTGGGGCGCGTTCAGGTAGTGGGCGGCTTGCCGCCTCAAAGAACGCGCCCACACCGGGGCCCCGTAAAGGGCCATGGACCGCACGACCCCCGCGTATAGCCTCCGGCAGGAGGCGTTTGGACCCCTCAGGTTGGGCAAGAGCCGCTTGAAGGCAGCCCCTGTCCGTTCCAGTTTGGGAGCCAAACGTCGGAAGTGCTCCACGAAGTTCCACCGGCTGTCGAGGACGAGTCCTAGGTACTTCAACGTCGACCCGACGCCGATGGAAACCCCTCCTGCCGTCAGTAGGGATCCCGACGGTGGCGCATTCCGAGGCCCATGAAAACACATGGCCTCGGACTTGTGCAGTGCCACCTCGAGACCCAATTGCCGGATCCTCTCCACGACTATCGCAACCCCGCGTGTCATGTTTTCGGCCGCCGCCTCGTGCGACCTCCCTTGTGCCAGTACCAGCGTGTCGTCAGCGTAGCAAACTACGCTGACGCCGGTAGGGAGGTCGGCGCGCAGCACCCAGTCGTAACCGATGTTCCACAAGGCCGGCCCCAGAACCGATCCCTGTGGAACACCGCACGACATCTCTCGCCGGTTCCATTCTCCGCTTCGACCAGGGTAGATGACGGCTCTATCCGTCAGGTAGTCCCCGACCACACGACGAAGGTAGGTCGGCACCCGGTGATACCGGAGTGCCTCCCTAATACAGCTCCAGGGCATGGAGTTGAAGGCGTTGGCGATGTCAAGAGACACCGCCAAGACGACCCCGCCCCGGGACACCGCGTCCCCCGTCGTGAGGGCTCTCACGCGCATGATGGCGTCCACCGTCGAGCGCCCCTTGCGGAAACCAAACTGGTGTTCCGCAAGATCCGGCCCCATCCCCGCAAGGTGCCCGGCGAGGCGGTTGGCAATGACTCTTTCAAAGAGCTTGCCCACCTCGTCGAGCAGCACGATGGGCCGGTATGCGGACGGAGAGTCCGCAGGGCGCCCTGGTTTCCGGATGAGGACCAGCTTCCCCGTCTTCCAACGAAGCGGAAACTGGCCTCTCTCCAAGCATGCGCTTAGGAGCCCTTCCAGTCGGGGCCCGAGAGCCTCAGAGGCCAGGACCCAGGCTTTGCCAGGCAAGCCATCGGGTCCCGGGGCGGTGTTTCTGGTTTTCAGCCTGCGTACCGCCACTCTCAGGTCTACCCCAGTCACCTCCGGAACGTCGTCATCGTCATCGGAGTGGTCCGCTTCCGGCACCGCACGCGGCGGCGGAGCCATAGGCGGGGGAGGATGCTCCCCTCGCGAAGGGAACAGAGCGCTCACCACGTCCTCCACGAGCTCAGGCCGGAGACTCTGCGTTAGCGGGGGGGCCCGGGTGCGGAGTTTGTCCCGCACCATCTTGTAAGGGCGCCCCCACGGATCTCCGTTCAGAGACTCCAGCATCTCCTCGCGGGCCAAGTTCTTGGCCCGCCGGACAGCCTCTTGGAGGGCGGTCTTCGCCGCTCTGTACCCCTCGTACAGCTCCGCCTCAATGGCTGCCGCATCCGGAGGGCGGATGCGGAGCCTGCGATGTCTGGCGTACAGGCGCCGCGTGGCAACGCACGCCTTGCGCAAAGACGTCAGCTCTCGCGACCACCAGTACACCTGACGCCGGGCGCTTCCTGGCCGAACTCGGGGCATTGCCACGTCGCAAATCTCGGACATGGCCTCCTGGAACCAACCCGCCTCGTTGTTGATGTCGGCAGGCCTGACTGGTGATGACACCCAGGCCTGCACGATCGAGGCTTCCAGGAGGAGCTCCCGGTCCAGCTGCTTCAGCGCCCATCGCGGACCACTCGGGGCCTGTAGGACCGGCACGCTTGAGGACTGGGTGGAGACGTCGAACCGGATGTACCGGTGGTCGGAATAGGTCTCCACCCCCTCCATGACGCACCAGTCAACGACACGCGGCGACAGAGCGGGGCTGGCGAACGAGATGTCCACCACCGACTCGCCCCGCATCCGCACGCACGTGGGGACAGAACCCCGATTTAGGACGACCAGGCCTGTCTCCAGAGCCCAGTCCTCCACCATTCTACCCCGCACGTCCGTGTAACGAGAACCCCAAGCCAAGTTCTTGGCATTGAAGTCCCCGAGCACAAGCACGGGGAGGGAATGGCTTCCGATGACGACACTCAACTCCGTGAGGGAGTTGTGGAACTCGGCGAGAGTTCGGCTCGGGGAGAAGTAGACTCCCACTACAACGATCTCCCCGAACCGTGCTGCTACGCACCCCTGACCCTTCCTGACACTCTCAAGGGTCGGGGTACCGGCGGCGACCGACGTAATTATGGTCACTGAGCCGCTAAGGTCCTCAACCCAGTCATCCCTGGGCGGGACAAAGTACGGCTCAGCGACCACGGCGATGTTAATCGACCACTGCGCCATGCTCTGGAGCAACAGATCCTGAGCGCAGGCGCAGTGGTTGATGTTCGCCTGGAGAAGGCGTAATGGGGCCGTTACTGGCACTCCATTTCAGCCCCCTCCCGGGCCCCCTGCGAGGGCCCCGCTGCGGAAGTTGCAGCAGTAGCGGTAGCGGCAGCGACAGTGGCGGCGGCTGCGGTGGTGGCGACGGTGGGGGTTTTGGTGGTGGTGGCGGAGGGCCTTCCCTTGCCCCTGGCCTTGGCGGGAGTACCGCAGGACTTGCTCCCTGCCCGGTGATCGGCCGGCTTGCCAGCTGCTGCACATGCGCCGCAGCGCGGCGCGGCGGAGCAAGCCGCGGCCATGTGACCAGGCTGGCCGCAGCGGAAGCACAGGCCGCTGCGGTCCACCTCCGAGGTGCACCGGACCGACACGTGGTGCCCCACATGGCAGCGGAAGCACCTCAGAGGTCTGGGTTCCAGCAGCTTCACCTGCGCCGAAACCCAGCCCACCAAGAGCCTTCGGCCCTCCACAATAACTTTCGCCGCTGTCACAGGGCAGCTTACCGTTATGGTTCGCATGCCCGACAGGTCCGGACGTAAGGTGCCTGCCTTGACTTGCTCGGCAGGGCACCCACCGGTCCTGGTGACGGCGGCCACCACCTCCTTCTTGGTCACCGAGTCGTCCAGACCCAGTATGCGCAGGTCTGCGCATTTGACGGGCCTGGACACTCGGGCCTCGTCCGCATTTAGGGACGCTCTAAGCTTTTCAGCCAGAGCGTCGGCGGACGAGCCACGGGTTTCGCCAGGGATCTCCAGCACTCGAGCCCCTGTTGCGGTGACTCTAAGCCGGAGGCCCCCGGTGATCCCGAGCTCTCCGAGATCCACCGTCGCTTTCGCCTTAGCGAGCACGTCGCGGTAGGTCACGCCCCTCTTTTCCGCGTCCGGCTGTAGTGTAATCACTACAGCTGCGGTCTTTGGGGTGCTGAGCCTAACCGCGACGCCCCGCTCCTTTTGCCGGCGTTTCTGCTCCTGCCTCCTGGCCTTTTTGGCCGCCGATCGCTCCCTCGCTTTTTCTCCGGCCACCTGCCACCCGGTCTCGGCCGCGGAAGGCTTAGGGGGCGGGGGGGGCGGCGATAGCGGCTGTCTCGCGGCTGGCGCTGGCATATTCGCCGCCTTGCCCTTCTTTTGGGCCGCCGCCTTGCCCTGTTTCAGGGCCGCCGCCTTGCCCTGTTTCAGGGCCGCCGCCTTCCTAACCGGAGCCGGTTTCGTCGGGGCCGACATAACCCTGCCGGGGGGCTGGCTGGACGGCCCCGGTACGGAGGCCGCAGCAGACGCATATGAGGCCGCCGTCGGGCCCGCGGGCGCCTTGTTTGCTGCTAGGGGGGGGCGCAGGACAATGCCCTCCAGGACGGAGAACCGCGCCTGGAAGGCAGCCAGCTCCTGCCGAACCAGATTCAGAACCTGGTTCTCCACCGGCACGGACTGGCTTGGATGCTTCTGGCCCCCATTTTGGGGCGCCTCGCGAGAGCCGGACTCGCGCAAACTGGCCAGGTCTGCTCGGAGCTTCATGTTCTCCTCTTTGAGAAGCTCCGTGGCGGCCGTCAGGCGAGCGACCTCCGCCCTCAGAATGGCCACGCCGTCTGGCGGGGGCCCCGCAAATCTGGCCTCCGCTGCCGCCATAATGGAGGCGACCGCTGCAGGTATAGCCCTTTGCCTGGTGGAGGGCTTTTGTTTCAAAGAGACAGCCCTCAGCGCCGCCTCCACCTCCTTCGCGAGTCCGGCCTTACGCTCCGCATCGGAGCCGCCATCTGCGCCCGCTTCGTCGCCAGAGGAGCCCGAACGGGTTACCCCGTGACCGGTGGCCACCCCCGGATGGCGCCCCTCCTCGGCAAGCCGCGACGACCTCTCGGTGGCAGAGAGGCCTCTCCCCTTGCCACGGATCCCGCCGCGCTTGCTGGTGGGGATCTTACAAGCCGAAGCCAGCTCCCCATCTGACGACGACTCTCGGTCGCCTACCGGCCTGGACCGCTTGCGTAGGAACTCCCTGTTCCCCGCAGCCGCCCCGGGCCTCCCGCGCTGGGAGCTCACTGAGCCTCCCGCGCTCACCTCGCTGGATGCGGCGCCGGACTCCGACACCGCATCCCTCTCCTCCCTTCCTTCGCCGATATCGGCCGTGTTTTGGGTTGTATTCGTTTCCATACTGGTCCCACGAGTATGGGGGAAATAAAAAGTCCATCTGGGCAGTGCCCCCTGTACCCAGATAAGCCATAGCCAGGCCCGGCAGTGGTTCGCACTAGAGACTGATTTTCCAAAGGAACCCGTCAGCCATACATCTCCTCGCGGTGCGCCGCCGCTTGAGATTCGGGGTAACTTTTTATAGAGGTTTTCTACCTCGTGGTCCGGGCGGTTAAGCCAAGACCCTCGGTCCCAATCGAAGCCGCGAGACGTGTTCCACGACACTTCGACGGTGGGATTACGATATCGACGGAGACAGTGAGGAACGCACGTCCTTCACTGTCTGCTCGGAGGCAGGGTAAGTGCACACCGAGCCCGCCCTTGCTCCTCCGCTGTGCCCTCTGCTTTTCAGAGGGTCACGCGGAGCAACGCCCCCTTGGTCCATGAGGGACCCGCCCATGTCAGAATATTAGCCATGGACAGTAACATTCCCCGAGGAATAAGAATCTCTTCCCATTCCTCGGGGAAGGATACTGCCCACGCCCATGGTGCACCGGCCCAGCAGCTGCTATTCCCTCCAGACGTATCGAGAGGGACCGGCAGCCATCAGGCACACGAGGAGGAATTCTGACAACGCACCCCATTTTGCATATACTAAAACTAATGTTGTATAATGTACAGTTCAAATACTTGAAACTACGATTTTAGATGATAATACGACGTAACGTCAGAAGTGAATAATTTCAACTACCTTTTGGAGGGCACTGTAGATATATGTGTAGGTACTTGAGTGCACTACGTGACCTCGACGTATCATGGTATGTCGAAAGTTTGCAATAACGAATCATGTATCGACGAAAGCACGCAGCAACGCATACCGTAACAACGAAAAACGTCACACTGAACTACGTAACTCCGAATTAACGAATCAACAAACGTATCACAGACCGCAAAATAGTAAAATAAACCCAAATGGAAAAATCTTCTTTTACAATTAGGTATGCCATTTATTAAGCCGTAAGAGTAATGTTTTCTTCATTTCACCGCTCAGTTTGACATGCACTGGCATTCTTTTATTTCTTTGGGTTCTTTATTTTGACAGTTCCTTGCGAGTATCAAAAGGCTCCAGGTATTGCAAAAAATAATAATAATACTTACTAGAATCTTGGAATTGTAGGTATAAAACTGGTCCTGGCTGAGGAGAATGAAGAGGGCCACATTTGAACTGCAATCTCTCGCCATCTTCAAACTCATAGAAAATAGCGTTACGTGACTTGTCATCATCATAATCATAGAGTTTCATCACTGTACCGTTCGGTGGCAATTCCATGTGCGGTGGACGTTCTGAAAACAATCGTGAGGTTATGTGAATATGGAGCAACGGCAGACATTAGAAAAGCTGTCGAGAGCTTTATAAATTTAATTAGTGAGCCGCCACTTCTTTTTCATGCTTCCCGGACAGGAATTGGCCAACATGACTTTATGCCAGTTCACCCGCAAGCCACACCGTATGGTGGCCGGAGATGGATGTGCGCCCTCCGGTGCCCGGTGCGTCTGCTGCGGATAGGGAACGAGGTTGTGTTCTGCTGCCGCCTCACCGCCGCCTCCTTTGTGTGTTTGCGACCATAACTTCTTCGCAAAAGGGCAATGCCACGATCGGAAGCAACAGATACACACAAATATTGCGCACGTACTTAGTAGGTAGGTAGCAGGTAGGTAGCAGGTAGGTAGTAGGTAGGTAGCAGGTAGGTAGCAGGAAAAGGTGCATTACAACGCATGCCGGGTACAGCTAGTAATATAATAAAACTTATTAAGATGAGTGATCTGTCGAGTCACTTTACTTACCAGTAGGAAATTTGCTCTGAGAAAATGTAATAGTGATAATTTCTGCACTTCCTCGATTACGATAATCAGATCTACATGTTAATGTCTTATTCTCTCCATTCAGGTGAAACGACATCTCACTCTGCTGTGATGGTTTTAGTTCTGTAATTCGAAAAAAAGTGTTTCTACGGTCTGATTTATTTATTTAAACTTTTCGTATACTAAATAAAAAGGTACAAAGGCGGACTTAATGCTTAAAGGCACACATATCAACTCGGAAAGGGATCGTTACCGTATCAACTCGAACTACTCAGTATTTTGTTTGAAACTCTTACTACAACGCACTCCAATAGGAATCTTAACGTAATCGCCTCGCCTCGGGACAAGCACACGAAACACACGAGGCGAAAGGCGATACGGTGACGATCCCTTTCCGAGAGGATTTGTGTGCTTTTTTCTTTAGGCATTCTCTACCAGTCAGTCAAGGGTGAAGAGATAACATGGCAGGTGCTTAAATTAAATTAAATAAAACTTAAATGTAATTAGATAAAACTTAAATGAAATTAAATAAAACTTAAATGAAATTAAATAAAACTTAAATTAAACTTAAATTAAATTAAATAAAACATAAATTAAATTAAATAAAACTTAATTTAAATCCATAGAATTAATTTTTGCAGGCCTACAGACTGTGTTTGGTTAGGTTATCGAAAAATCTTGCATACTTAGGTCGAATAAATTGCGATTGTCAAATGTCAGAGAGTTACACACGGCGAAACCGTGATTTAGGTATTAGTCGTATTATCCTAGACTAGTGTGTGTGCTTATATGAATATGTAAACATCGTTTGAGTGTGCGTGAATTTGATAGACACCAGGCAGACTTGCGAGTGCCTACAGGCGCGGCATAGTATGATATGTAATAAGTACACTCATCTGCTTTCTCATACAAACATGATGGTATAAGTTTGTCAAAGTTTAATCGGTAATGACACGGTTGTCGTAATTTGAAATGGCCTTGACTTCATTTTATCGTAAAAAAAAAATTTCTTCATGTTTTATTTACTAACTATACTGACCTGATACTGATACTGTTAGCCTGTGTCATCCCATTGCTGGGCAAAGGCCTCAAATAAAAATAAAAATATGTACATATTGTATCAAAAGCAGAAAATAATTAAAAGGCGTCAGAAATCAGTGTGTATTACTCGGATAAATAAACAATTTTATTATTATATTATATATAAAAAGAGGAAAAAAAAATCGACAACTGTTCTCAATGAGTATTTATAAACACTGTTTTAAGCTTTCACGGTTTGTAACTAAACTTATACTGTCACTTACGGGATATCTTCCGTGATCGTCGTTGTCTTTCGTGTTCTTTCGTTTCGTTATCGGGAGCTCAAAATAATGAACAATCACGGAAGATATCCCGTAAATTACAGTATAAGATGAGTATTTATACTTATTAAATTACCTGTCTCGTTGTAACCGTTTACTTCACCGACGAAATCCCTCAGTGAGTCCATCACTACCAACACCACGTCTGCTCGCACTACTTCACACACAACCTTTATGGGTCGGTCACTTACATACTTGTATTCAATTCTATAATGAGCATTATCCATATTGTAGAGTTTTGGCCGAAGAGTCATCCCATTAATTTTGACGTGTAAAATATCTATAAAAGATTTATATTTATGTCACCGTAAAATTGTAAAAACCGTTAGATTATAATCTATCTCGCGAGATTGTAATCTGTCGAAAGATTGTGAACCGTAACATACTGTTTACAATTTAACTCATTACTTTTCGGTAGATTATAATCTATCGAAGTGAAACCGTGAAATTGTGAAATGGCATGCAATGGAACGCACCTCTCGCGCTGATTGGTTGCGCCCCCATATTTGTTTCAAATTCAAATTCAAAATCATTTATGTGCTAATATGGGTAATTACACTTGTTAACTCGTTTGGTGCCGAATGTAAACTAACAGTGTTTTTAATGGACAGGCTCAATTTGTCTTTTGCTCATTTGTTAATTTCTTTTAGATGAAACAAGGGAGACCCCTAAACAAGATGAAACAATATTTGGTTAAAAAAACTGTTAAGTTCGATTACTGCAAGTTATTTAAAAACTCATTTTAAAAATTCAGTTTTTTTGTAAACTCTACCGACAATAATTTCCCTGCCTTTATCCCAATCTATTTGGGGTAGGCGCAGCATTTCTTCCTGCATACCCCTCTATTACTGATTATCTGATATAATGAGTGTAGATAATATAAACACGACAAAACAAACGGTTTTTGTAAACTTATACTTAAAGTAAATACTACTACCACCGGACGTAGACGGCAAAAAAAAAACATCGAAAGATTTTTTGATCTTGCATAAAATGTTTGCATGTGATCTTACATACTAACTCAATTTAATAGAAAACAAAACAAACTTACTGAATTCTGTCCGCATAACAAATCTCACCATAACTTTGGTGTAGTCAGTTAATTCTGCACTAGTACATGTCATATAACTATTGTTGTGTCCAGAATGTAATTTTGTATAAAAACCAATCGCCTGGCTTGATGATAGATTTCCACTAGTAAACTTATCTGAAAGAATATGAATTTTTCGTTTACTGTTGATCTTTTTAACTTCCCTGCCTATCGTAGAAAGTTCAGTAGGTAGGTAGATATAGGTGTTCATTAGCAAAACGTCACATTAGTAAAGTAAGTAAAAATAAAATTCCTTGACATGTATGCAGTTGCAATAAACACGTCACTTCACGCTTGTAGTCACCGAAGAAGTGTCCCTATAGTATATCCCCATATCGTCCGTTTTGTTTAACTCGCATTTAATAGGAACCGAGCCTATTGCTATCAACCGAGCAAAAATCCAGACTGCAAGCTGCTACTAAGAAATTCTTAATGGATACACGCAATATCACTTTGACCGAATCGAACCCAGCAAGACCTTATGCTCAGGGTCAGATCAGGACACTTGCGCGAAAGACATTTGCGCGACGGACACTTGCGCGAATGAACTTTTGCGCGACTTAATGGCCACTGAGGTTTACTCTGTAGAGTAAACATGACATCACGCCTGTTGTTGCTTGAAGGTGGACTGAGTTGAAGAAAATAGTTAGAATCGCTGTTTTTTTATTCTTAATTTGAATAAGTGTTTCTTTCAGTGTCTGTCAAAATGAAAATCTTAGATGGCGCCGAGGAAAATTTTTGATTTTTCCGTCCGATTTGTAACAATATTTTGATTTATAAGATTGTCCATAGAGTTTCTTGCCTATTCTTCTCCATAGAGATCTACGCTTTGGAATGTGCAATAACAATACTTTCTCAAGTTATTATGCCTTGACTTGTAGCTTCGCTTTTTTTTTTTTAACTTTCAAAAGTACTTGTAATGGTCTAATTGAAATAAATGCTTTAAGATTGAATTTTCGTGGTTTTCGAGGTCGCTGATAACGAAAATGAGGTCAAAACGAAAATCCAAGATGGCGCCGAGGAAAATCCAAGATGACGGATGTGAATATTCTCAAAATTTCGTCATAGGTTTCGTTTTCGGGGTTTTCTTGTGTGCTGATGACAATACTGAGGAACGTACGTCGATGCCTCGTGCAAAAAACGTCCCGTTCCTACTCGTGTGTTTTTTAGAGGTGAACTTGAAATTTAAATTAAACACAGAAAAATGTTACTAGAACAGAAAAAAATACCCATGAATGTGGCCTGAATATAATTTCGGCCATGTGGCCACCGCGGTTGGATTCTTTGAGTAAATTAATTGTAGGTATCTCGCCCTATTTTGTATATGGCGCCGCCGCAGTCTTGCTGAAAGCACATGTCTGCAATATCAATTCAGGCACAACACGTTAGTGATGATGTCTCTGTGCCGCACTCAAAAAACACCCTTTATTTAAGTTATATTTTGGAGCTCGTCGCTAAATAATAACAGCCGCTCGGGTCGATCTTTAGGTTAAGCCGTGCTTGCCTAGGTTGGTCTGTGGATGGGTGACCGCCCATTACATACCGAGTTTCCTCCGTGCCTCGGAAAGCACGTTAAGCCGTTGGTCCCGGCTGTCATTTGTAGATCTTTGACAGTCGTTAGGTAGTCAGTGGCCTAAAAAGTCTGACAACCAGTCTTACCAAGGGGTATTGTATTACCCAGTACTAACTGGGTTGTGGAGGTCAGACAGGCAGTCGCTCCATGTAAAATACTGGTATTCAGCTGCATCCGGTTAGACTGGAAGCCGACCCCAATATAGTCGGGAAAAGGCTAGGCAGATGATGATTTAAGTTATATTTTGCTTAGGTATAAAATTGTGATCAATCCATTGAGTATGCGGTCTTATCGTAACCGAGAAGAACTACATCAATGTCTTGTCACAATTTTAGTCGACGTTTTTATCGTAGTCTGGTTTTATTATAGACATAAAGATGTAAAAAGTTAAAATGTACCGCTCAGTGTGTCTGCCATCGGATATTCCATCGTGAGCCTCGCTGTTCCCAAGAAGGTGACGCAAGCGACGTTGACTACATCGCCGTCTGTGTATTCGTACTCGGCAGTGAAGTCGACGTCCTTCTCCGACAGGTCTGTGCGAACTGCTTGCAGAGCCATGTTGTTCACGAGGATCGTCTGTGGTGGACCTGTGATGTTATTTGTTCTAATTTAGACCGGGAATAAAAAGTGTTATATTCTAATAGCTGTTGCCAGCGTCTCACATCCAAGATAAATATTCCATAACTAGCTTTTGACCGCGGCTTCGCTCGCGTTAATTTAGAATTTGACAATCAATTCAGGTTGTACACTGCTTGTAATAATATAATTCAAATTGTAATTCGAAAGACACGTGGTGTCATCTATTATCATAAGAACGTTATCGTTGTTTTAATCGGGAGTTGTACATTTTTCCGGGATGAAAGGTACCCTATGTCCGTTTCCGTACACCTGACAACGAATATGCAAAATTTCAGGATGATCGGTTCAGTGGTTTAGGCGTGAAAAGGTAACAAACAATCAAATAAACTTACTTTCGCATTTATAATATTAGTAAGGCGTAAGGAAGTAAGTATAAGGATAATATTTGTAACGATGTGTTAGTTATTTGTATGTAGTGGTGTATGTGTGTGTGTGTGTGTTTGTAGTGCTCTGTGTGGTTACTGGTGTGTTTCTTGAGTGGCAGGATGAGTAAATAAATATATAGGCAGAGAATTCACTGGTTGTTTTATTGATTATCCAATAGTTCACCTTTACACTAGATTCTTACATATAGTCAACTCGCGACACGATAACACTGACTCGAGTGGAGCTCATGGAACGACTGGCTCTTGCCGGAGTCGCCTATACCTTTCCGATGAATAATGCTTACATTGCAATTGATGATGCTGTACGGTCGCTACACTCTGTAATGTGTTAGGTACATACATGCCTGTCAGAACTAAAAATTCGCATAATTATATCAGGAACGAATAAGTTATTATAATTTACTACATACTTGTTTGTCTGACGTGTATTTGCATAGAGCAGTAGGCTGCTGAATAGGTGTGACCTTCGTACAGGACCAAGGGATGCTGCAGGCTGCTGTCTCGGTTACTCAACACCGTACAGGTCCATAGAGAACCCATTTGTTTTTTTGCAATAAACTATAAAAAAATAAAATTGATTTGTCGACATTTATTTGGACGATATAAACCGTTGAGCTAGCAAATGTTAAGTCAAGAATTACAAAAGTTTTCCTTATAACTCGATAGATGGAATTGCACTGTTTAAATTCAGGATATCGTTTGCTTACATACCATTTAGATATAAGGAATGAAATATTATTGGAATATATACCTTAAACAATATCGTCTTGTTTCATTGTGCATCATAATACAAAATAACTTTTTGCTATTGGCCGAAGCCTCTTTTGAACTTTTTTCATTTGCCAAATGATTTATTTAGCATATTCTCACAACACCGAAACAAAATTTTACGGAATATTATTTGTTCACAAATATATAGCCGGTTACTTGGTAGGATTTTCTAAATTAAATCAAAATAGTGTCATAAAAAGTCAATATTAGTGACAGAAACGAATTGCTGCAAAACCAACTTTACGCAGTCTTGTCTGCCCTACCCTTAGAGTGCAATTTAAAACCCGCGTAGGCGCGGAGGGTGGGGTGGCCCGCAAGCTGAGGAGCAGGTGTTTTGAAGGCCCACCGCCGCGGCTGAAGCTGAAGCTTCGGTGGTGAGCGTTAAAACCATCTGCGACGGTGGCCTGTAGCATAAGCTCGCGTGGGCCACCCAAACCACGCAGTGCCGGAGCCATGATAGAAACAACGCTTGCTGCATGCTCCATGCTTGTTTGCATGCTGCATGCTTGCATGCTGCATGCCTACTTGCTTGCTGCATGCCTACTTGCTTCCTGCATGCCTACTTGCTTCCTGCATGCACGTTTGCATTCTGAATGCTTGCTTGCATGCTGCATGCCTGCTTGCTTGCTGCATGCCTGCTTGAATGCTGCTTGTATGTAAACAGGCATGCAACATGCAAACAAGCATCCTTGTTGGCATCCAAGCTTACTGGGACCACTTAGAACCACTTTTGTTCATAATAAACTGTTTTATTAAGTGCCATTAAATTTAAATAATAATTAATTAAATAAAATAGTAGGTTAATCTAATCTGAAATTAGCTCCTGTTACCTTACTCTATAACGTCAGTGTAATAATTACTTACATTAGTTTTGTAAGCTCTTTCAAATATTTAATTTCGAATTTAATTAATGTTCGGAAACATAGTACAAATGTTATTTTGGCCAAGTGTAACTTCGGTAAAAAGTTTTTCGACCAAATGAAACTTCGGAATAACGAAAAAAATCGAATTGATTATAGGTCAACTGAGACAGTGGCAGACCTGGCTTCGAAGTAAAATAAACGAAACGATGATGGTTGAAAAGTTTTAGGTGAAATGAAATTCGGTCAAATATTTTTCGAACTTATGATAGGTGACCGGAGTTTGCATCTTGATTTGGATTTGAACAAATATAGTGTTATTAACATCATGAAACTTCTCCATTACACTTTACATGCGTATTCTCTAAAGTAAACGGCATTTAGCAATTGATAGGTAGGATATTACATAATTATGCATACATTGTTCATTTACTTACACTGGTTAGACTTTTTAAACGGAATGATGACTCGTCATATAATTGGTATCCGTTAGAGAAGTCTCTGCAACTGTAAAAGATTGACACTATTAATTTCTTGTAAAAACTGAAAACTTGATAAAGGTACATTGATAAAGCACATTTTATTACATTATTTACATATCACCATCACCAAGGCTAAAGCCGCAATAAAATAGATCGTCAGTGCGATCATTATTCGTAAGTACTACACCAGGGAAATGTCTTGTTATAATAAATTATTTTCCACATCTAACTAAAGAAATCTAACGAAGTATAGCTCAGGGACTCTCTACCCTACTCGTGACTTTGCAATTGCCAATTGTTTTTGAGATAATATTAAATGTATATCTTCGGTTACAATCGGTGAAAAAACATTGATTTTCATAGCTTTTTTTCTATCTTTTCAGATAAAATCAATACCATAAATAGATCGATAGCATGCGTAAATATTCATCAAAACTACCTATAACGTAACCCGACATTATGCGCGGCGCAACACGACACGCACTTGGCTAGTTTTGTGCGTTACATCGCGCACTTCACCGTAAACAACTGTGGCCAGACATACAACAAATATAAAAATCGCTCTCCAGCTACAATTTTTGCTCAATATTAGTTGTATCTTGATGGCTTATAGCAGAAAACAGCTTGGTGATTAGTATTTTCCATCCTGTATAATTTTTACAATTCCAGAACATCTTACTGCTGTATAGTTTGGTGAAAGTTAAAATATGCAAAACTTTATAAAAGTACCTATTGTTCATTTACTTACATTAAATGATCGATGAAGGAGGTATGTTTCGTTATTATTTTGAATTCCTCTCCTTCGAGAACCGTGTATATGTTATTTAATGTATTGTTATCATTGTGATCACAAATGAAGTGAACGACATGTTTTTCATCTACTTTGGTCTTGGTTGTAAATGTAACTTCTGAGAAGTTCAGTGAATCTGCAAAGAAACGAAAGTTTTTATTTATCCATACATATCTTATCGAATCTTAATAATCATTCAGGGCAAAGGCGTCTTCAGTTCTTCACACACAGAGAAGGTAGACATTGGTCACCACACTTTTATATGTATTACAAATCTTGGGACCATACCATCATCGTTCCCACACCGAAGTCACCGAGCCTGAGGGCGTCCCACCTTACGTTAGCCGATTCGCAGTCTCCACTCAAGAACACGTCTTCCCTAACGGTCATCGGTTCTACGGCTAATATGACCGGCCCATTGCCACTTCAGCTTACTTATTCTGTGAGCTATTCTCTGTCGGATCACATCGTTCCGGATGCGATCCCTTAGAGATACTCTAAGCATTGCCCGGACTTACTTACGGACCAGCCGTACTGTGAGTGTCGAAACGTGGACACTCACAATACGGCAGGTCCGTAAGTCATAACAGGCAGGACTGATTGAAGACCTTAGTCTTTAGGCTCTGTGGAATAATCTACGAGAAGACCCGGCGAAGCTTCCCAAATGCTGTTCCTTTGTTTGTTAAAAATATATCTCTCTATCGAATCAACGGCACAAGCCAAACGTCGTTTCCACATTTATATTTGTAGTCGTTTAGCGAGGTTTAGCAAGCGTTTAGATAGATAAAGAACATTGTACGTTATTTCTAATCACTTTGACAGTTTCGGAAAAAAAGTAATATTGTAAAGATACTTTTAGCTTTTACAGCTTTGACAGCCCCACCCATTAAGAAAAATAAGAATATTATGTTAAATGCGCAAACTATAAATGGTTGTTGTTACAATAAATTAGTTTATTGTTAATATAAGTCAATTTTGTAACTTCTTGTTATTGGTATACGATTTTAAACCAATCAAAAAACATGCAACAAGCATGCATGCATGCATGTGTGTGTGTTTATGCATGTTTGCTGATTGAAACATTTAAAAAAAACATGGTAAATATCCCGTTTCTAGTGTTAATGATAATGTTTCTTATTAGTGTACCTACCCATTTTCACAAGTTTCACTAAAATCAATCTAACGACACACACAAAAATAGTTCTGTAAAACATTGTAACTTCACCTGTAGTCCAGCTTTGGAAATGAATAAATGTAAATTATGATTGAGTTTAAATATAATGTCGTTGTGGTTAGTATGACTGTTAGTGATACAAGTATTAAAGCTGTTTCATTCGAATAATATTTATTTATTATTTATTTATTTAAACTTCATGTACAATAGTGATACATAGGCGGACTTAATGCCACAAGGCATTCTGTACCAGTCAACCTTTGGGTTAAATAAGAAAACATTGTGATAGGGAAACATTGTAGGGGGCATTGTGTGGGGGGGGTAAACATTGTAATATTCGATTATATAGTACGTATATATGATGGATGGATGGATTGTGTGAGGAATGATATGAAGGAAAAAAGAGTAAATGACAGCGTGACGATTGACAGGGGAGAATCGAAGAAAAAAACGTGTTGAGCCGACCCCAAATAACATGGGACAAGGACAGGAAGATGATAATTGACTTGATTCGATTGTTTTCCGCCGCTACCAAAAAACAGAATTTGGTTCGAAAGTAAATATAAATAGTGTCACTATTTGTCAAAATCCAAGCAGAGTATTATCATACTCAGCTTGGATATAGGTGCCGTCAAGAGCACATGAGTTCAGTTATTAGGTGGTTACCTATCTAGTCCTGCGGGGTACCTAATGGCGTTAGCTTAAAACGTAATCCCAATACCATTTATTTTGTCAATTCAACAATATTTATTGCGGTATTCAAGTTTTCTAGAACACGACCTTTTCAAACTATGAAATCTATGGATTACGAAATTTTTGGTTTGTGATAAAAAATGTTACGGTTTTCAGCATTGATAATACTAATCAGCACTAAAAAATTTCTAACGCTGTTTAAATTCTTTCATGATGAGTTCTTTCATGATGAGGTCGATTAATAATATATCTGTGGTGATTTTATTTTGATAACACATGAGATTTGTGACTTTTTTATTAATTGTATAGCCAATCTTGTAGTCTACGAAATCAAGTTAAATCGTGGGTTATAAAAGTATGCCGTTTGAGGTGTAATATAATCTGTATGACAAGTATAAGGGAAGAATAAAATAAAAGCTATTATTACACCCGCGCGGAATTTGTATGGGCTAGGCTAACGAATCATGCTGACGATTATTATTTTTGTCTTGCACAATGAAAGGTTTTTATTATGAGTTTACGATTAACGAGTTTTCAGAGTAACTCAACTTCGAGAGAAGGAGAAAGTGTGAGGGTCAAATTTTTAACTCAGAAAATGCATCAGGTGCAAACCAAACTTGGCTCAATCACTAGATAAGTTATTGAAAAACAAACATGGAACACTTTTCTAGATCTCACAATAAACTTTCTTGGTAACAAGAAATCTGCTCACTTTCATAAAAAATAAAAGTGTTATTGGACTGGTACCGTACGATGCGATGCAACACGTTATTAAAATTCCTTTTCTTCATTAAATATTTGAGATTTTTTCCGAAAATATGGGTTCAGTTAGATGAGATGAGCATGGTTTTCATCAAGAATTCACTGCTTTCGAAAAGCGTTACCAAGGAAGATGCCTACATGCTCACAGATTACTGTTGGGCCCTTACGAGAGATGCCCCTGAATCACAGTACAAGAGCAAAGCCAGCTGGACCAAGAAAACTATACCGTTTCAATGAAAACATTACCAAAGGATTTAACTTTGTAAGAAAATTGAGATTTGAGATAGAAAAAAAAATTACGTATTCCTATAATATCACGAACCAATATATCTCGTGTCCTGCGTGTCCTGTTGTTTGTTCACTTCAGGAACTGATGGATGCTACCGAAAGCGCCAAACTTGTAGTTCTGTCCTGGGCTGACACAATTTAGATTGCCATCGACACGCTAAGAAGAAGAAGACGAACCAAGGAATAAATTTAGAGGTCGCGCCTCATATAAAATCAAAAGATGGAAATTTTTTGAGTAGTGTAATCACAGAGCTTAATATTTGTGACTATGGAATGCCAATGGATAAAGTAAGGAATGAGTATATTAGAGGAAGTTTCAAAGTGGCGCCTGTTACAGAAAAATTGCAATGAAGTCGTTTGTCTTGGTATTGAGGAGGGATGAAACGCATGTGACTACAAGAGTGATGAACATGAATGTTGATGGATGGAGAGGGAGAGGAAAGCCAAAGAAAAGATAGATGGATTGTGTGTGAAGAATGATATGAAAGAGAAAGGAGTAAATGATGCCGTGACGTCTTACTGGGGAGAATGGAAGAAGAAAACGTGTTGCGCTGACCCCAAATAGAATCGGACAGGGGCAAGAACATGATCATGATGATGAACGCCACTATTCGATTTTGAAACAGATTCGGCTTACTAAGATTGAATTGAGTAGGTACTTTGTAACGAATTGTCAATCGATGTATTCGAATAGGACTTTTGAAACAGTAAATGTATTATTTAACACATCACATATCATTTGATGTTGACTAATTGTTTTATTCTTCTTCCTTGTGGATTTTCCTGCATTGTGCAGTGATACGGAAGTCTAAAGAAATAATTATGTATAAAATGATGTTTTACTACGTTCCTACCTACTTATAACCAACAAACTGTGCTGCACAACTGCATTGGCTTCTGAAGACAAGAACACTTTCCAGACATTGTCATTATTGGGATCTATCATTCTCATCATCTCATCTACCACCACCAGTTCTAACAAAAGCAAAACCGCTGTTTTGACCAGGGCACCAGGGACCTACGCAGGGTTTGCGTATAAAAATATTAAAAAAGCAAAACCGTTAACCAGCCATCGCCAGTAACCAATTCCGACCAAACTATTTCAACAATCAGCTACTACAGAGTCAAATTCGCGAAACAAAATACTTTCAGCTGGTTTTATACTCCCATATCTACGCTACGCTACGCCAGTCATACCAAGGGGTTTCGTATTACCCAGTACTAACTGGGTTGTGGAGGTCAGATAGGCAGTCGCTGCATGTAAAATACTGGTATTCAGCTGCATCCAGTTAGACTGGAACCCGACACCAATATAGTTGGGAAAAGGCTAGACAGATGATGACGATAATCTATGCTACGCTACGCATGTGGTCAAGATGCAAGTCAGGCTCTGCTTGACAAATTTTAATCGAGATAACAATGAATCCTCCGCACCACACACAATGGGTTCATGTTGAGTTCTATGGCTTACTTACTCCCTCACACACAGAGAGCATGAATCAAAAAGGAGAGACTACGCTACAGCACGTAGATAGTTACGTACGTCATGTTAGCAACAGCTGTTCCACTGGTCTCGTGGTCGCAAACGCTATTGCTGAGCGTTTATTTCTGGGTTGGGTTCACAAGTCAGGCTACGTGTATTCTATTAGGAATTTCTCAATAGCAGCCCGAGTAGTGCGACACCAGCGTGCCGCGGAAAGCTGTTGGTCCTGGGCCTTATCTCTCCCCGGTCGTGACGGATTGCTAGGATTTTTTCTATCTACGAGTATGTCAGCTGATTTTCAGTTTGATTGTAGACTGTGTAGTCATTTGAAGCGCGAAGATTATTATTATTGTAGGGAAAATTATTAATCGGGCAAATAAAAAAAAGAATTGGCGACCAATATACTGAATGGGCGACTATTGTACCAAGTAAATATTTATCCGGTCATTGCGGCAAGGAGAATATAGGAAGCAAGAGCAAGCGAAGGCTAAGAGAGACTTGTGGCACCCCGACTCGGACAGGTTAGGTTCGAAGGGGATGGCGGGGTCTAGTGAGCGAGCGAAGTGAGCGAACTAAGACCCCGGAATCCCCTTCGTGTTAGGGTACTTTAAACCCTGCAAACAGAAACAGACGCCCCGCACAGCGGAGCTACGTCGACAACGCCTTATCTACAATCTAATGGTTAATAACCTTGTTTTAGGTTTTTTTCTACCCATTTTAATTATTTTTAAAACCCTAAATCACCCTAATCATCATTATTGTAGCAGACTTAAAAACGGGAAATTATTAATCGGGCGAATAAAAATTTAATTGGCGACCAATATACTAAATGGGCGACTATTGTACCAAGTAAGCAACTATTTATCCGGTCATTGCAGCAAGGAGAATATATGAAGCAAGAGCGAGCGAATGCTGAGAGAGACTTGTGGCACCCCGACTCGGACAGGTTAGGTTCGAAGGGGATGGCGGGGTCTAGTGAGCGAGCGAAGTGAGCGAACTAAGACCCCGGAATCCCCTTCGTGTTCCTATATCTGTTTGCAGAGGTTACTTTAAACTCTGCAAACAGATATAGGAGCCCCGCTCAGCGGGGGTTCGTCGACTACGCCTTACAATCTAGTGATTAATAACCTTGTTTTAAGTTTTTTACAGGAGTCCTTAAATTATCACATAATCGTACTGAACAACTAGTAACTCAAATTTCTATTTTCAAGTCGCTGTTTTAAACATTTGTATTCGCCCACTGTTTGTCGCTCACTTAGTATTTCAGTAGCCCATTTTCAATATTTTTGACACCTTTAATTTGAATTTATGTTCGCTCGTTTAAATACTACCCCTTAAAAACTAGCAGAATTAAAAAGCATGTCTATTTCAGGATTCAACACTGACAGCCAGTGCGCTATTTAATAATTCGTAAAAAATAATAATTTAGTTTCGGAAGTCAATCGGTGAAGGTCAGGTCTTTCGTTGTCAATGAAACAAACAAAAGTCACCGACTTCCGAAATTAAATTTATTTTCTGTCACCTGAATAGCGTAAACAACGAACAACGAATATTTACCTAAAGCTCTTGTCCATTTCTATCGTAGGGTGGTAGAACGTAGAAGTAATAATAAGAGTTTAGAACTGAAATTCAGCGAAGCAATAATTGTTTGCGACTTTAAACGAATGTCCTAAATATTGCGAGGATATACCGCTTGGTGGAAACGGACCCTAATGGACGGTTACCACTGGGCCACCACCTTTTGGGGCCGTTTATCAGTTGGTTTATTTATAATTAATAATTCATTGCAACTCCTTGATCTTAATTTGACGTCTTATAAGCAGTAAGTAAAAATAGTTCTTACCATTGTCCGGGAGACTTGCTTCAGCTTTAAACATTACAAGTACTAAAAATATGAACAAATTCCACATTTTATTGTGTTATAATTACTCGTCGATTAGTAGTAATTGTTGTAATTCTAATGAGGTAACGACAACAGGCTTCGCATAATATATTGATTTATTTCTGCAGTACTGTTACCATAATTAAATTAGACTTTTAAGGATAACTGTTTAATTAACTAACATGCGTATTCTATGCTCAGAGTTAAAGCTATCTATAATATGTTTGAGAGGCATACCCTTGATGCCGCGCCTTGTTCGCAGTCACCACTCCAGAACACTGGCAAACAGTTCTTTGTTACCTAGCTGTAATGAAACTCCTATATTTAAATCTACTCATGTCATAAAATGTTGTAAAATAATTTATATTTAAATATAATAAGTTTTTATTTAACTTTCGGTAGACCGCGGCCAAGGTGGTGTGACGATCTGGATCTCGTTTGCGAGGCGAACATGGCCAGATATCGCACAAGATAGGGAGGTTAGGAAGGAGAAAGGGGGGCCCAGCAGTGGGACACAAGATAGGCTAAGAAAATGAAAAAAACTTGCCTTGTAGTTTGTTTGGTAATATGTATTGGTCAAATCTTGCAACTTAATTTTAAACCAGCTCCTCTCAACCGATTGATCTGAAATTTTGCACGCACTTTTGGTTTTGGTGACTATACATTTTTATGACAGACATTACTTAATACTGCAGCCACGATCGTCTTCTCACGAAAGAACTCCTCAACGGCTAATAGCGCAGACAGGATACTTTGTAAACGCGTTAAATTTTGATAGATAAAGATGATTTTATCATAGCTTTAGCCTGCATCCAGGATCGTCTCCTCAAGAAGAAATCTTCAACAGTTAATAGCACGGATAGGAAAATTTGTAAACGCGTTCATATTTGATGGATAAACGTGATTTCTATGATGCGCTCATCTTGCAGCCAGGACCGTCTTCTCACGAGGGAACTCCTCAACGGTTAATAGCGCGGACACGAAATTTTGAATACGCGTTCAATTTTAATAGATGATGATAATTTCTACCATGACCTTATCCTGCAGCCAGGATCGACTCCTCAAGAGGAAAGTCCTCCAAGGTTACTAGCACGGATACGAAAAAAGTATTGAAATAGTGATGCGTTATCAGAAATGATAACGACAAAAATAAAAATTATGAATTATAAAACCTTTTTAAAAATAAGCTTTTATAAAAGTGCACTTAAAAGAAGTTTTTTTTTTGCCTTTTTAATTCACGTGACAAGCTTTTATGAATACTATTTTTTTTTGTTTTTATTTACTGCAAGGTTTATTTTCTTTTGCTTCTTAGGTTTTTTTTCTTAGTTAGCACTTAAAAAGGCTTTTTTAAATTAATAATTTTATCGTCTATCCCAAGACAGTCCCGTTTCATGGTTGCTCTAGCAGTATCAGCATAGCATAGCATCAACCTATAATGTTCCCACTGCTGGGACACAGGCCTCCTCTCTATGAGAGGGAATGGGCTATAATTCACCACGCGGGCCCAGTGCGGGTTGGTAGTTGTCACATATCTTCGAATTTTAGGTTCTAGCACATGCCGGTTTCCTCACGATGTTTTAAGCAGCAGTATCAGGCACATTCACTTTAACCAAATAACAATTATTAATTTATTATTGAAATATTGTCATTTGAAAATTGACAACAGGAAAACTGAAAATAGAGTTATTTTCGGATTTCCTGTTTGTTCCATGCCATCCTTTGTGTTCAAGAACGTGATCAACAATGTAGGTACTTTTCCGTAGGGCTCAGTAACCAAACGGATCTTAATAACTTTGTGCCGTCCGTTTGTCCATTCTGTACTTCACTCAACGAACAATGGAATAACGAATTTGCTAAAAGTATACCTGTTTAGGGTTGGCACTCCCCGTGCTGTTACCGAACCCTAATTATACGTTAGGTTATATGAGCTTGGAAAGTCGCGAAAACATGTGTTTTTAACGTCAGAATTTTTCCAACTTTTCTTCATACAAAAGTGAAAAATCAAGAAACAAACTGAAAAATTGGAAATAAAAAAGTAATTATAAAAACCAAAAAACCCTACTGAAACTTTTCGACGAAAATTATTGCCTTGAAGAAGTGTACGTCGTGTAGCTTTTTGTTTGATTTAGGATACCTCCTAACTTTCGCCCAAGATTGAACCTGCCTTTCTTACCTTGCCAGGCGGTCAGAGTAGCGGGCAAAAATTTAATGGGGACTCTATAATTTATTTCCGTGCCTGGGGTAAATAACTTGACAACTCGAAAAGAGTAAAAGCAAATGCACGGTACTTACAAAGTGTAGAATTAATGGAATTTATTTATACTTTAAGTACTTTTGCTTGAACTTAAAATACGTTTAGGAACCATTTGGCTTTTGTTTATCAGTGTTGCCATAGGTACCTAGTTGGTTTTTTGATCAATATTGAGTTGTGGATACATGAAAATGATTTTTGTAATTCTAAAAAGATAGGATACTTCTGCAAACATCCTATCATTATTCTATCTAAAGTTATCGTCTGTTGATTTACAGTATTTATTTAATTCAGACCACAGATCCATAAAGTGTTAGTAGAATTTTAACATATTGATAGTAAGTACCAGATTATAATAAATAAACTATAAATTAAATTGGTGACACACATGTCTACCTGCCCAGTGCCTGATATCTGACCCATCAATCTTGTCCTCCAGTTCAGCTGGAATATGATTTCAAATAATGTTGAACAAAGTGTGATAAGTGAAGATATAAAGTCATCGGTAATGCACTTTTAATAAAATGAATCTTACATTATAACTTTAAAGTTTAGATTTATTATAAAGATTTTTACAGATTTAACATTAAACACAAATCAGACCCGACCCAGACTACGTGATGTTCCTCGCCGCCCCGTGCCTATTCTTCGCCTCCATGTCGATAGCAGAAGGAGAAGCCGTAGGAGAATCATTATGTCATGCTTCAGACAGTCACACAAACATACAAGGTGTAAACGGACCCTTCACGAAGCCGTCAACCAAGTATTCTGTACATGAAACTAAGTAACTACACACAAATTTATTGCTGGGAAACTCCATTTTTATTTTGGAGAGGAAAACTCACTTTTTACGGTAGTACTCAATGAAACGCACTCAAAAAATTGTGCTGATGGATACATTGAATAGTACGGGGGTCGTGAAGTAAAGTTATAGCATTAAAAACTTGGATTTAAAAAAATGACACAAGTGCCTTTCGGCTTTGTTAAGGGTACTTTTACACCCATTAGGTAACAATAATACGTTAAATGTTTGGAGAAAGGCCGTTCCAATGATATAATTCATCAGTCAAGTAATGGTCGTCGTACACCTTGACGACCCAACACCAACACGACTCAATGTAAAACATGGGAATCTGAACTTTATTTTAAGTCACGTACACTTTAGCAACACTATGTGTAATAGTTGGTGTTGAAGGGATGTTAATATTAAAGAAAAAGTAGAGGGTGACGGCTGTCAGGCAAGACATAAGCACGCAGCACTGACACCAAGTAGTATGGGGCAAGGGCAGAGAGATGATGACGATGTGACAGTAGCTGTCTACGTGTGGCTGTACGTGACACGATATAGTTCACATTAAAGTGCTTTACTTTGTGCTCGCTGACGTTGAGTCGTTAAGGTGAGCGGCGACTATTACTTGACTATTGAATTTCCTCATAATGATCCTCCATTACTTCGTCTTCGCGCTGATTGATGGGCGCGAATATTGCCAGCGTGTTTTCATAATAAACGCTTGCTGGCTGCAAGTAAAAACAAACACTCAATCAACTGTTTCTTGAAAAGTATAAAAACAAAGTAACACAACTTTAAAAAGTGCTAAAAGGTGTATACGTACATCGGGTCTCGGTAAAGGCATTTCTTGTGCCCTTGATCTGTAACAGCAGCGCTTCCGGACCTTCAAATACAGTAACAGTACTACCACAATTACGAGGACGCCAACAACTGACAAACTGTACGCTAGAACGTTACTTTTTGTTGACTTTTGATCTGAAAAACAAAACGTGGGTTGATTTATTTTAGTGCAAAACAACAAAGTTAATCAAATATTTTTACCAAGAAGAACCGGCTATAGTACCAGGTGCTGTGAACTTGTGTTCATTACCAGGCCAGTATGCAACCTGTGCCGTCAGGGCAGGCCGCGTCATTCACTGTTTCTTACATTTCTTCGCTTTGCGCAAGACAAGCAAGTAAACCCGACCGTGACACCAATCGACGGCAGCAAACAACAGACTGCCTACAAAGCATTAGTTTCCACGAGAGCGTTATTGACGCGAAAATGTAATAAGAATAACTTCTACAAGAACAAAGAAAAATATTAGTATGTACTAGTTTAGTTCTTAGATACGGCATTTCGAAGAACACTGAACAGTGAAAATCGTTAACTGAAATATATTCTTTTTTCGAAATTCTTCTTTAACTACTTCGCAAAAAAATAAATAACTAAATCAAATGCCATATGTTCCCTTCTACGTAGAACTTTATTATTATTGATTCCCAAATAATTTTCCTCGTAAAATAACTATTTTTTATGATATTATGTATAAGCATTTCTTACTATGGCAAATAAACGGTTAAAATATGTTTGACACCAAAATTCCTAGTTGTCTCAAATTACTTTGTAATTACAAAGGTTCAGTTAATGTTTTTCTTCCATTGTTTGTCTTATTTACTGTAGTATTTCCGTGCATGTTTATTTATACATTTAAATATTTGATATATATTTATAGTACTGTAATTACATCCTTGTATTACCTATATCTTAGTATAAACTAACTTGTTTTCATGTTTACACCTTGCACTGTCAAAATCAAAATCAAAATCAAAGCATTTATTTCAAGTAGGCCAGTTACAGGCACTTTTGAATTGTCGAAACAAAGACAACAGTAAAAAATAGCTACAGTCCCAGTCACAAGGCACAAAAACTGTGAAAGTACTGTAGTTGCCCATTCCCTAACGTAGATCTCTATGGAGAAGAACGGGCAAGATGTCTCTGCATTAAGCCCGTCTCTGTACTCTGTACGTGAAGTGTTACATAAATAAATATACGCGGGATCAGCCCTGAGGAGCGGGAAGTTAAAAATCATCTCCGGGTGAGATCAATTAATTAATAATTTCACACGGATGAAGGTCGCGTGGCATAACTAGTTAAACATAAAACATATGCAACAGTCAGGGCTTTGATTTATTATAAGGGGTTATTTTTGCACTAGAGTAGAAAATGTGCAAAGAATGTGTGTGTTTGTAAAATTAATGTTTTTATTCAGTCTTAACACTTTTTTTCCAAGCTTGATATCATTGCGATTTTTGATTAGGCTGAATGCCACTTTTTAATCGTAATTATGAAACTTGGGTTAAAAGTGATAAGATGCAATATAGTTTTTAGTCATTTTTGACAAAAGTTAGATCGTGTCATTTTAAGAGTTTTTATGTATTAATAACGGGAAAAATAAGAACGCAGATAGAATGACGCAAACGAGAAGTTTGTTCATTTATATAATTTTCCAGCGCATCTAAGTTGTCTACCTTTTAAAAGGGTGTAGTAACATGTACTTTACTCACATTCGGCAATCGACTGACGCGGTTTTACCTCAACACGTCATTGGCGATATTAACCACAGACTTATCTTATGAAATAGATGCCGTGGTAGAACAGCGCGTCGTTGCGCGTTCTTGCGTTCTAATCGAGGAAGAGAAATGAGGATGTAATATAGTCGAGTGGACGCACCCAACCCGCCTGCCAAGCGTGGCGAGTATGGCAACCCTCCCCCCCCCCCCCCCAAAGATGAGCGCAACACAAAAATGGCCCCTAGTAGCGGTCGAGGTTTGCGGCGTGGCAAGTGGTGTGAAGAATCCCCGGAAGATTCTTCGCACCCCTTGCCAACAGGTCAAGACGACTTGACCTGGCAACATACAACACGCGTACACTACGGACCGACGAGAAGATAACAGAACTCGAAGAGGAATTGAGCAGGCTGCGATTGAGTATTGTGGGATTATCTGAAGTCCGAAGAGAGGGGGAGGACACGATAATCCTGAAATCCGGAAACCTGCTCTATTTCCCAGAGGGTGACCGGCAGTCCCAGGGTGGTGTTTGGTTTATCGTCCACAAGTACCTCGTGAATAACGTGGTGAAGATCGAGAGTGTGTCGACCAGAATGGCGTACCTTATACTCAGAATATCCTTAAGATATTCGCTGAAGGTCATACAGGTCTATGCCCCGACCTCGGCACACCCCGACGACGAAGTGGAGACCATGTATGAGGATATTTCGAAAGCCCTGCATGGTTTCAAAACTCACTTCACCGTTGTCATGGGGGAACTTCAACGCAAAACTGGGCAAACGAGCTGGGGATGACCGGCAGGTGGGGCAATTTGGGGTTGGATGTCGGAACCACCGGGGTCACCAACTGGCTTGTTTTATGGAGAAGGAGGGCCTCTATATGATGACTCCTTCTTCAAAAATGAGATTGACTTCATCATGTCAACCAAGCAGCAAATGTTCAATGATGTCTCTGTGATCAATTCGGTGAAAACTGGGAGCGATCACCGCATGGTAAGAGGCACATTGACCATCAATATAAAGCTTGAAAGGTCTCGACTGATGAAGTCTACGCTCCGTCCAGCACAGATCCAGATCCAAAACTCCGAGAGCTTTCAGATTGAACTCCAGAATCGTTTCGAGTGCCTAGGAAGCTCAGTGGACGAATACAACGTCGTGCACATAAGAACAAAAAACTCTCTGATCATGCTTTCGAGCTCATGAAGGAGCGGCGTCAGATGATCTTGCAGTCTTCAGACGAGGCGTGGAAATACGGCAGCTTAATAGACGGATCTCTAAATCCTTGAAAAGCGACCTCCGCCGCTTTAATACCGAGCGTATTAAAGACGCTATTGAGCGGAATAAAGGCTCCAAGGTATTTTCAAGAGATCTGGCTGTTGGGCAAAGCCAGCTCACGAAACTGAAGACCAACGACGGCAGGATCGTATCCGCCAAACCGGAGCTACTGATCGAAAATTTTTATGGGCAGTTGTACACTTCAACCAGTAAACCCGTTGCAAATCTAGCAAACGACCCAAGAGCTAGACTGAACCGACACTATAAAAAAGAAATTCCGTATGTTAGCCTGTACGAGATAAGGATGGCTCTGAAACAGCTTAAAAACAACAAGACACCGGGTGATAACGGAATTACGGCCGATCTCCTGAAGGCAGGTGGAAAACCGATACTTAAGGCCCTTCAGAAGCTGTTTGATTGCGTCATACCCGAGGGGAAAACCCCAAAGGCATGGTGGAGGGGTGTGGTGGTATTCTTCTTCAAAAAGGCCCATCTCACTTCTAAGCCATGTCTACAAGTTGTTTTCAAGAGTCATGACGAATCGTCTCGCGCGCAGGTTTGTCTATTTTCAGCCTCCCGAACAAGCCGGATTCCGAAAAGGCTTTAGCACCGTAGACCACATGCATACGCTGCAACAGGTTACCGAAGACCGAAGAGTATAACCGGCCTCTCTGTCACGCGTTTGTGGACTACGAGAAAGCCTTCGATTCGATCGAGACTTGGGCTGTGCTGCAGTCTCTTCAACGGTGCCAAATCGACTATCGGTACTTCGAGGTGTTGAAGTGTTTGTACAAAAACGCCATCATGTCAGTCTGACTTCAGGACCAGACCTCGGAACCTATCCTTCTGCAGCGAGGTGTGTCATATCTCCGAAACTGTTCACCGCTGCACTGGAGGATGTCTTCAACGTCGTACGTAGGCATCAACGTCAATGGCGAGTACATCTCTCACCTTCGGTTTGCCGACGATACAGTGGTCATGGGTGAGACCATGGAAGACCTCAGTACAATGCTCGATGACCTCAGTAGAGCTTCCGAAAGAGTGGGTCTTAAAATGGACATGGACAAAACGAAAGTCATGTTGAATGCCCATGTAACACCCACTCCTATCAAGATCGGAGATTCTACACTCGAAGTTGTAGACGATTATGTCTACCTGGGACAAACGGTCCAGTTAGGTAGGTCTAACTTCGAGAAAGAGATCAATCATCGAATCCGACTCGGCTGGGCAGCGGTCGGGAAGTTGCGTGGTATCTTCTCGTCCAACTATATATATTTAATTACTATGTATATTTTAAATTCATTATAGATGAATAATTGAAAGCATACACGATGAAGTAAAAGTAATACCTAACAATTATAACATAACACATAAACAAAAAAAATAATAATAACGACATTATTTCTAAAACATTAACTTTTGGGAACAACCTGTATCAATTAAGAAACTTCCTTCGCCACTGCTGTTTTCGAATGGTCGGTCGGATTGGTCACCGAGGTTCGCTCGTTAGTACGAGTATTAGATATTATTTCGCCTAATACCCGCGGTAATTTTTAGTTGTAGTTTCTTTTTTAACTAAGTACCTACCCTCTAAATTATGTAGTCGATGATTTTGGTGCACTGACGGTAAAACTCTAATGAGTTTATGTTGGCACCAACTTATAATGTATAAAATGTACGTGTACTATTGAATAAATAAATAAATAAATAAATAAACTTACCGCAGTGTCTCAAGACGAAAGTCTATAACCAGTGTGTGTTGCCAGTGATTACATACGGGACTGAAACGTGGTCGCTCACAATGGGCCTCATCAGAAGGCTTAACGTCAGAGATGGAGAGGGCTAAGCTCGGAGTTTCTTTGCGTGATCAAATCAGAAATGAGGACATCCGCAAGAGAACCAAGGTTACCGACGTAGCCCGAAGAATAGCCAAACTTAAGTGGCAGTGGGCAGGGCACATTGCTGGCAGAACGGATGGCCGATGGAGCCGAAAAGTTCTGGAGTGGCGATCGCGAACCGGAAGACGTTGCGTTGGAAGGCCTCCCACTAGGTGGACCGATGACCTGCTGAAGGTTGCAGGGATCCGCTTAATGCGAGTCGCACGGGACCGGTCAATGTGGCGATACTTGGGGGAGGCCTGTCCAGCAGTGGACGTATTTCGGCTGAAATGATGAATGATGACCATTGTAACAGCAATGTATGTTTGTGTGTGTTAGGTGACAGCAATGTGTGTGTGTGTGTGTGTGTGTTAGGTGACAGCAATGCCAGAAGTATAATCCTACTTCCTTCTAATATTATAAATGCTAAAGTTTGTGAGGATGGATGGTTGTTTGTTATTCTTTCACGTAAAAACTACTGAAAGGATTTGGATGAAATGTAGCACACAGATAGTTTATAAGTTGGATTAACATATATAGGATACTTTTTATCCCGGTACTACGATTCCGTGGGACAGTACCGAACACCACTAGGGCGAAGCCGCGGGCATAAGCTAGTTCACAGTAAAGTTAACTGAAATAAATTTTATCTGTGCTAAATTAGCGATGAAATAACTGTGAAAGGAGAATTAAGGACAATGTGACATTCACATCAATGGCTCGTAACAACTAAATACGATATCATAATAGTTTCGGCCATGACAGTATTCAGTAGGTACCATAAACTAAAAGGTCCGGAGGGATTAATGTGACGAATACTTACGATCTGTTGGCTGTGCTGTAGTAGTAGTAGTGGTGATGGTGGTGGTGGTGGTAGTAGTCGGATCTGTCTTAAGAAGGATCACTCTGATCTCTTCAAGCACTTGGTCTTCTTTCTTTAGAAGGTCCTCCATTAAGCGACATACTATTTCAGAATTGTCGTGTTGATTAGTTACGATCAGATTTTGAGTAATATAGCAGTGTTTGTATGCGCATTCTGAAAGTGGAAGAACAGTTAAAGATTTATTTGAATTAGGTATTTGTTTCTTTTTTTTTTTTTTTTTTTTTCGGTTGGGAAATCATCAAATGACGCCCCCACTCTGGGCGGAGCGGAAGGGAGTGTCAGACTTGTACTGACTAAAACCCATACATGTTCCTTCTTTGCCCTTTGTGTTCCAGGGCCACGGTATCTCTTTCGAACAGTCCCGCAGCCCTGGAGGTATTAGTTACTTAATGTTTTCTTTCTAACTGGATGCAGCTGCTACGTAGGTACCAGTATTTTACATGGAACGACTGGATGTCTATCTGACTTCCACAATGCTGTTACTAGGTTGTAAAAACTGTCTGCCGGTAGACATTATAAAAGAAATAAACAGTACCTTTGTACTCAAATATATTCTTTTGTTGCACTATCTACTGTGTGTATATCCCACTAAGTATTTGAAGCAACCACCTTGGATGTAGTGCGTGCCGTAGGGTGCCCTAGCTTAGTGACAGCGGCTATGTCGGCTCGCACATAGTTTGTCGCGGTTCTCATCTTCCATTCTCTTTCCCGAAAAAAATACTTTTTTTATCAGTTATATTGACATGATGAAGATCTCTTAAGTTTAGCAGGCTTATCTTAAGTTTATTTATTTAACCGTTACATAAATAAATACAAATTATACATCTGAGTAATGTTATCTTCATTTCACCGCTCAGTTTGACAGGCAAAGGCTTTTATTTCTTTGTATTCTTTATTTTGACAGTTCCTTGCGACCATGAAAAGGCTGCAGGTATTACAATAAATAATAATAATACTTACTAGAATCTTGGAATTGTAAGTATGAAACTGGTCCTGGCTGAGGAGAATGAAGAGGGCCACATTTGAACTGCAATCTCTCGCCATCTTCAAACTCATAGAAAATAGCGTTACGTGACTTGTCATCATCATAACCATAGAGTTCTATCACTGTACCGTTCGGTGGCAATTCCATGTGCAGTGGGTGTTCTGAGAACAATCGTGAGGTTATGTGAATATGGAGCAACGGCAGATATTAGAAAGGCTGTCGAGAGCTTTATCAATTTAATTAGCAACCTGCCACTTCTTTGTCCGTGCTTCCCGGACAGGTATTGGCCAACATGACTTTTATACAGGTCCTGTCACCGTTTGCGGTCGTCGCTGTAAGGCCGCACTTCCTTGTGAGAGAATCACGTGGAAAATGCTGTCGTTTCAGCTTCGGTTTGTTCGGACGACAGACTCCCCAAGTCTATCAGCCGCAGGCCACACCCTATGCATGCACCCGGTGCGCCAGCGGCGGATAGGGAACGAGGTTGTGTTCTGCTGCTGCCTTATCGCTTGCCTCCTTTGTGTGTTTGTGACCATAATTTTCTCGAAAAAATACCTTACCACGATCGGAAGCAACAGATTTACTCAAATATTGCGCAGGTACTATGCACGGGAGCAACATTTGTGTGAAATAAAAATTCATAATCTTTTTTCGCGATTTTGTCAATTGCCATCAAGTTTCGCAAGCTCTGAACATTAGATTCTCTTTGCAACTTGATTGTTGACTGTACCTGTTTACAAACGTACTTAATATTACTTGCTACCCAATAAGTTGTGGCGAGATTTATAATTCCTACACTGAGTACGCATACGTCAGGCGGTAGGTACGTGCGACAACATTGTGAGGAACGACACTTAAAGGTAAAAGTGATCTATGTAATACATGGAGTAGGGAGATCAGCAAAAAATCTGCATTCATTATATTTATCTGTCCACATATTTTAACCGTGCATACTTTATTAAGTCTGCGCGTCGATATCTGTATTTAATAAAATCATTAAACTAATTATAAGGATCAGACTACCACACTTTACTTACCAATAGGAAATTTGCCCTCAGAAAATTTAATAGTGATTAATTCTACACTTCCTCCTTTAATATAATCAGATCTACATAATAATGTCTTAGTCTCTCCATTCAGTAGAAACAACATCTGTGTCCGATTTGGTTTTTTTAAGTCTGTAATTGAAACAAATGTATTTCTACGGTCTGATTTATGTATTAAAACGTTTCGCACAAAAGGGAACTAAAATCAGTTGGGTTGTCTATCGCTTGTCCCTGTACTATATTGTTAGGTAAAAATAGGTGAGTAGATACTGTATTAAGTACACTCAACTGCTTTTTCATTGAAATAACTATTAAACTACAGTTAATAATGCTATGTAAACATGATGGTATACCTCGACGGCCATTTCCTCCGTCAGACTTCATTTTATCGTAATAATAATTTTTCTTCACGTATTATTTACTAACTACACAGACCTTAAATAACAATAAAAATATGTTCGTGTATCAAAAGCAGCAAAGAATTAAAAGGCGTCAAAAATCGACAACTGTTCATAATGAATACTTATACTTATTACCTGTCTTGTTGTAACCGTTACCGTAACCGAAGAGAACGTCCGAATCCGTCATCACCAACACCACGTCTGCTCGCACTACTTCACACACCACCATTATGGGTTTGTTAATTATATACTTGTATTCAATTCTATAATGAGCATTCTGCGAATTGTAGAGTTTTGGCCGAAGAGTCCTCCCGTTAATTTCGACGTGTACAATATCTATAAAAGATAAAACATTTATATGTATACTTAGTAAGTAGGTAAATGAGCCGCTTCGATATTGAAGCTTGTATGGTATCTCTCGTAGTAAAGTGGGACAGATGACTAAAATCGCACCGACAGCGTGTCATATTCCGGGTCAAATTAAATTAGCTAGCGAACTCGACAGGCGCTATGGATATCAAAACCTAAACAAGATGAAACAATATTTGGTTAAAAAAAACTGTGGAGGTCAATGACTATAAGTTATTTAAAAAATCACTTTATAATTCAGTTTTTTTTGTAAACTCTACCGACAATAATTTCCCTGCCTTTATCCCAATCTATTTGGGGTAGGCGCAGCATTTCTTCCTGCATACCCCTCTACTACTGATTATCTGATATAATGAGTGTAGATAATATAAACACGACAAAACAAACGGATTTTCTAAACTTATACTTAAAGTAAAGTACACTACCACAAGTAAATGTACTACCACCTAACATAGACGGCAAAAATAAAACATCGAAAGATTTTTTTGATCTTGCATAAAATGTTTGCTTGTGATCGTACTAACTCAATTTAATAGAAAACAAAACAAACTTACTGATTTCTGTCCGCATAACAAACCTCACCATAACTTTGGTGTAGTCAGATGGTTCCGTAGCAATACATATCATATAACTGTTGTTGTGTCCAGAATGTAATTTTGTATTAAAACCAGTCGCCTGGCTTGATGATAGATTTCTACTGGTAAACTTTTCTGAAAGAATTGAATTTTTCGTTTACTGTTGATATTTTTTACTTCACTGCCTAACATACATAACGTAAGGTTCTAAAAGTCCAGTAGGTAGGAATATGTGTTCAATAGCAAAACTTCACATTAGTAAAGTAAGTACCACCTTCAGTTGTTTAAGTTGCAATAAACACATAACTTACCACCTATAGTCACCGAAGAAGTGTACCTCTAGGTTTTACGTTTTGTTTAACAGAGCCCAAATCCAGACTCCAAGCTGCTACTGAGAAATTCTTGATGGATACACCCAATATTAGTTTGCCCGAATCGAACCTGGCAGGACCTCATTCTCAGGGTATCAGGACACTTGCGCAAAAGACACGTTCTACAATCCTTCTTTTTTCTAGAATGTTCCTCCTCTTACTTTAGAAATTAGACATCTTTCAAACGATTGACTTTGAGAAAAAATGGTTTTAGAAACCTCCATGTCATTTTCAAAGACCTATCTATAGACACTCCGCATGTGTAGGTTTGATGAGTTTTTTTTTTAGTTTCTTTTGCATGTATGGGGAGCCCCCCCCCCTTTTTTTTTCGGATGGGAAATCATCAAATGACCCCCCCACTCTGGGCGGAGCGGAGGGGAGTGTCAGACTTGTACTGACTAAAACCCATCCATGTTCCTTCTTTGCCCTTTGTGTTCCAGGGCCACGGTCCCGCAGCCCTGGCAGGCATAGGCCCATGCGGACCTCTACTTGATTGCTGACATCTCTTTGAGGCGCGCGTGGAACACGAACGCGCCGTCGACACGGCCTGTCGTCATAAGACGGCCGGACGGCGAGGTAGCCCATAACTCGCCGTCCACAGGCCAGCGGGGAGCCCCCCCTTAATCTTTAATTTTTATTTTTATTTTGTATCAAAATCGTAAAGCGGTTCACAGAATACATCTACCCACCAAGTTTCATCTGTGTAGTCTTAATAGTTTCGGAATAAAGCGGCTGTGACAAACAGACGGACAGACACATGACGAATCTATAAGGGTTCCGTCTATTGCTATTCGGCTACGGAACCCTAAAAACACCCTTTACTTAAGTTACATTTCGATTAGATATAAATTAAAAATTTGATAAATCTATTGCGGTCGTATCGTACGAAACCCGAAAAGAATTAAGTAAAGTAATGTCTTGTTACAGGTTTAGTCGCCGTTTTTGTCGTAGTCGGGTTTTATTTCAGAAAGAGATACCTAAAAATTATGTAATAACATACCGCTCAGCGTGTCTGCCATCGGATATTCCATCGTGAGGCTCGCTGTTCCCAAGAAGTTGATGCAAGCAACGTTTACTATATCGCCGTCTACGTATTGATACTCGGCAGTGAAGTCGACGTCCTTCTCCGACAGGTCTGTGCGAACTGCTTTCAGAGCCATGTTGTTCACGAGGATCGTCTGTGGCGGATCTGGGGGATTATTTGTTTTAATTTAGACCGGGAATCTAAAATGATATATTCTGTTAATTGTTGCCCGCGACTCGCATCCTTGAATATAAACTACAACTACAAATACAAAACAAAATTAAGTATTTTATAATGTGTTAGGTACTTAGGTGCCTGTGAGAAACAATCGCAAAATTATACAGGGTGGAAGGGGCACTGATGCTAAAACGGCTGCCACGTATTCCGTAAATCTAAAACGGCTGCCACGTATTCCGTAAATCTAAAACGGCTGCCACGTATTCCGTAAATCTAAAACGGCTGCCACGTATTCCGTAAATCTAAAACGGCTGCCACGTATTCCGTAAATCTAAAACGGCTGCCACGTACTCCGTAAATCGTTCTGAACCCCCCATATCTTTCAACGGTACATACATAATTTAAAAAAAAACAGCTGTTCCATCCATATATTTTAATCGTGTGGGTATTGCAATTTTGTGGGAAACAGGTATTTTTTTTTAATAACTCTAGAAAAAAATTTGTGTGTGTTCAGAATGATGTAATGAATACGTGGTTAGCGTTTTAGCGTCGGTGTCCCTTCCACCCCGTATTAGGAAGGATTAGTTATTATAGCTTACTACGTACTTGTTTGTCTGACGTGTATTTGCATATAGCAGTAGGCCGCTGAATACGTCTCATCTTCGTACCGGACCACGGGCTGCAATACTGAGCCTCGATTGGTCAACACCGTACAGTTCCATAGAGTACCCATATTTTTTTCTGCAGTAAACTATAAAAAAATAAAATTGATTTGCAGACATTTATTAAGACTATGTTAATATCCGGATAATCCGTTGAGATAGCAAACAGTATGGATGAATACATAATTATGCATACATAGTTCAATTACTTACCGTGGTCACATTTCTGTGTTTAGATTGATATTCATGAAAGTACAATCGAGCGTTATTAGTGTAGTCTCTGCAGCTGTAAAAAATTACTATATACATTGTTAAATTACTTGATATACATTGTTAAGACATATTATTTACGTTGTTTTCTATCTATTAGTTACTGATTGTAAAAGACTTCACCACCACAAGCCGAAAAGCACCATAAAATAGATACGTCATTGAGCTTATTTTAAAGGATAGTTACTATTCTAATATGTCCAAGAAAAGAGGATAAAAAATTTCGAGCTAACTATGCTCGTTCTTGCAGCAAACTTCCTTTTGAATCTAAACTTTCTCTGTAAATCGACCAAGTAACTCATGCGTCCTGCATGAACAGATTCTGACCTGACCAAGATAGGTTGTTAAAATTTTCGAGCTCACTTCGCTTGCTCTTGTAGACTTGGTCCCTTTTGTTCTTAAAATGATTGTCTCCCTAAGTCGATTAAGTAACATCTATTTCTGAATAAAAAGACTAAAGAGAAACTAACTTGTCTGGAGAGGAGAGCCTAGATTTTGTTTTAGTTCTTAAACTTTTCAAATAACCACTTAAGCTAACTATTAATATTGTAACGTATAACTGTTTTTTGTCTCAAATAAATCAAATAAAATAAACTCTTCAAAACAAATAAATTCTACGAGTGAAAATCTAACCCGTCCGAGGTCCCAACATTTTTGAAGAACCTACTGCAAGGTCGATGGCGCTTCGGTCAAGTAATATTTATTATAATTTAATTCATAAAAATGTTCTAAGTGATAATTTGTTACAAAGTGTAATGTTGACCTAACATTGTTATCTCAACCGAATTCTTACAGAGAACATTGTAATAATGATTTAAAGTTTTGAACTATAAACAGTGCCAAAATTAAGAAGTTTGATTTGATAAAGTGACCTAAACAATAAATAAAACCAAATAGCCTATTTACCATTCAATTTAATAAACAGTTAAAATACAACACCAAAATATAAGTGAAAATAATAACATTCATTTTTTAAGTGAAGAAATATTCGACCCAATCGTCACTTTTTTTTTTTTTTTCAAATAAACTGGCGTCCTAACGAACTTTTGAGAAAAGAACTATGAACCAAACCACACTTTCGACCCAACCAATCGCAAGAACATAATATACATAGCTCCAACAGAAATCCATCGCCTTCAGTGAAACAGTGCTCGGGTTCGAATCCAACATCGAGGAATTATTTTTGTATAATTTCTACTTCATCTAATAATAACATAATATTGATATTTTATTACTTGCTTTGCTATAAGTATGCGCCCGACCCAGTTCTCAATGATGGTAATATCACGTTGTGTTGGGATCGACCTATCGTCACTCACAGGACTATTGTTGCCAATAAGCCTGACATTGTGGTGATAGATCGATTGAAGCGTCGCGCAATGATTGTTGATATAACGGTCCCGCATGACGAGAACCTCGTGAAAGCAGAGAAAGATAAACAATTCAAATATCTCGATCTGGCTCGCGAGGTTGTCGACATGTGGGACGTGAGTACAGCAGTCATTGTGCCGACAATCGTGTCGCCAAATAGCCAATAGCCTCGACCAACATCTGAGGAGGCTCTCACGTGGCAGCTGGATCAAGGGCAAGCCTTCAGAAAGCAGTACTTCTGGACACGGTGAGTATTGTTAGGAGGTTCCTCTCTCAAGAGTACTGACCACCCACCGGTAGCTCGGACCCTGTTTCGATGCCGGTGGGCTACTATTTTCCATATTTTAAATGTTTTTTTTATATAATTTTAAATAATAAAAATATTTAAAAAGTAAAGAAAATGAATAAAGGACTATTAATATAATTATTGGGTATAAAGTACAAGTAAAGTTCAACAGACTCAAATAAAATTAAAATGGATAGTGCAAATAAAAATATTAATTTACGCATATATAAATCAATGTTATGTTAAACATAAATAACTCCATCGAATCGACGCTATCTGAAGACCTGTTGTGTAGAAGCTTAGATTTGTCTACGAAAGAGTAAGCCCATTTAGTACAAAAAAAAATTTAAAAAAAAAAACACAAAACAGCTAGAATTAAAACCTATGGCACCGAAACGGAACGAAGGCGAACTAAATATTTTGACCCTTTCCAACTAAAACGCCAACGCAACATGAAAGATGATAATGATAATTGGAGGCAATCAGTGCCGAGGTTTAGCTTGAGGAACTAGTGCGGTCCAGGATGACCAGCAACTATGATCGGCAACATACAGGGATTAGTATACCCTGAAGCACTGATGGCAGCCTTTACGCATTCTTATGACGCTGAATGACAGCTTGGTGAAATATTGGTATTTTTACATCCTCTATAATTGTTAAAAAAATAAAAAAATAAAATTCTAGAGAATCTTATTGCTTTATACATAATTATGTACATACACACACAGTAGTATGTAGTATGCAGACACCACAGAACGCCCCACGAACGGCACGAAACTGCTACGATCCTTGCATACTCTTTTGGCCCGTCCACGTTCATACACACTATTGCCGGTGAAAATTAAAACATGCACAACTTTACAAAAGTATTGTTTAATTACTTACCTGAAATAATTGATGAATTTGTTACAATTCGTTATTATTTTAAATTTCCATTCTTCGAGAACCGTGTAACTGTTTATTTGTTTTCTGTCATCATTGTGGTCACAAGTCAAATAAGAAGTTTTGTTTTTATTTGTCTTGGACTCGATTGTAAATGTAATTTCTGTGAAGTTCGGACCTGTAAAGAAACAAAAGTTTTTATTTATTATATCTTATGCAGGGCAGAGGCCTCTTCACATACAGAGAAGGTATGTATAAGCATCGATCACCTCGCTTGCTCATTGAACAATGCTTAAGGCGATTGGCTATCTACGGCGTATATTTAGACAAGTCCTGGGTCTGTACGATCACCATCTTATAAAAAGTACCTTTCATCTCTTCCCCACACCGAAGTAAGATTAAAATAATGCTGTTAAAGAGACTGTTGACTTCCTCGTTGGTTTAGTGGTCGCAAGCGCGACTGCTGCGTATGAGGTCCTGGATTCAATTCCCGGATTGGGCAAAGTGTTATTGGGTTTTTCCATCGGGAATTTCTCAGTAGCAGCCACGGAGTCTAGATTTGTGACCGGTTGATGGCATAGGCTCACCCCCTAAAATATGGGTGAAATATGGGTGTTCTATTAGGTACACCTCTGCCTAACCCTTCGGGGATTACAGGCGTGATGTTATATTATGTTAAAAGAGGTGATGGTAGGCCCCAGGTTTTTTGAAGATATTTTTCCGTCGCAAATGTCAATGATACAATTAGAAAGTAAGTAGGTACATAAATTGAACAAGTTACATTGGTATTTGCCCGAAATCACCCATCTTACAATTATAAAAGAAAGTCGCTTTTCATATCCGTGTCTGTGACCGCGTTCTTCTCCTAAACTTGGAGCCGGGCTCCCGGAGCACTGCTCCGGGCCGCACCAATTCTTGTGACCACTGTATGCGCTGCGATACGGATGCGGCCCGTTCGTAGTGTGTGATGGTGAGTACAAAACGTACGAAGGTGATGTTGGAATGAAGTCAATACAGTTACTTCGGAAAAAGGGAGATATTTATACCAATCAGCCTAAAATCAGCTTTGCCGGGTATGCAGTCAGAAGAAATCACACCACAACGATTCTTTTTTACAATTTTAGCACGGCACACAAAAGTGCTTTAAGTGGTAGAGATTCTTGTGGGAGAACTTTAAGTAGTTCCGTGAATAACTTGAACACACAGGAGTAATATAGACACGATCGGGGATCGAAAAGGTTAGCCGTGTAGGGGTTTTAATCGGATTATTATGTAGGATCAGGTGAAAAGCCCTAGAGTAAAGTTCAACCTTTATTATGGGGTTAATCAGCCTACATAACCGGTTCACGCACAGAGTTTATTTTTGTACATCTATACATTTAATAAAATCGTAAAAATCCAAATCAGTGTTTAGCACTTTAACGAAAAGTAATTTTGTTTTATCTGTGTTTAGTGTAAGTACATTGCTATGAAGTCATCTCATTACATTATCAAAACCTGCCTGTGCATGCGCGTAAACTTCATGCCATGAATTTGCGCTAAATAGAATGGCAGTGGCATCTGCAAAAGTTTTAATTTTACCATTGGGGACAGTGAGCATACCCTGCTAGTTAATTATATACATTAACTAGCAGCAAGAAAGAGAGTTGGACCGAGTATGCCACCTTGTGGCACACCATAAGTGACGGTGCACTCTTTACTGACGATATCATCTATCTTAATGAACTGTGAACGCTCCCTCAAGTAGTCCTCAAAAAGTTCGAGTTGAACCCCCTTATGCCTATTCCTTCCATCTTGTGAATGAACATGGGTACAAGAACAGTGACAAAAGCTTTGGCAAGGTCTAGAAAGATAGAGTTATTAATATGTTTATATTAATAAATTTTTTTTTTTGGACATCACAGAGAGGGGCTGTTGTACAAGTTTATACACCGCTATCTGCACATAATTATACCGATGAGGACGTAGAAGATTTCTGTGATACGGTCAACAGACCATGTGAACCCTATTCTCGTCACATGGTCTGTTGTTGTAAAGTCACGAATGACCATGTTCCAGGTCATTCGTGACTTTAACGCCAAGGTAAGAAGGAGACAAGTACTGGACAGCGAAGACACTCTAGGTCACTTTGGCTTAGGGGAGCGCAACGAACGAAGTGTCGCCTGACGCAGTTCTCCATCGGACAGAACAACAACCTCAAAGGCACTTAATGTTATCACATATAATGAAATTGACTGCGTTTTACCATCAGACAAATATCTAATTAAGAATATTAGTGTAAACAACAGAACATCCGATCACAGCACAATCCGCGCAAAAATTCGATATAATTTAAAAATCCATCGAGCAATATTGTTCACAGAACCATTAAAAAGGCTCTCAAAAAGTTATGCGCTTCCACCTTGAATCTTTAAATGTTAATCGATACCGCACTTAATCTTGCCTCGAAAAGATTGAACGTTATTTTTATATTTTTTTGTAATAATTGTATGAATGCATGTGAAAATAAATAGAAAGAAATTAAAAAAAAAAGTAATACTTACAATACAAACTTAAAACATTTTGGTTTAGAATTATCAATTATTTTAAGGACCTAAAAGTTGATGAAACGCAGAAAATCAGTATAGAAAAATAGTCTGCGGAGTTAACAATAGTTGTAAAACATTAAAAACCATTACACCCAGAAATAGGAACAAATGAACCCCTTACAGCATTATTAGATGGACATACGAAAGAAAGTTTGACTGCATTGTTTCATTGACTTTTTGCCACCGTCTTCCGAAAGTAAAATTATTTACCACTTTCTTTTTTTCTTTTTGGTTGTCTGTGATTTTTTTTTTTGTGGTCTCTGTCACCTGAACAGCGTATCAGAGCAGCGAAAAATAACGAATTTATACCTAAAGCTGTTGTCCATTTCTATCGTAGGGTGGTATAACGTAGAAGTAATACTATGAGTTTAGAAATGAAATTCAGCTAAGCGAATGATCGCTTCGCTGAATTTGAAACAATGATGTTTGCGACTTTAAGCGAATGTCCTAAATATTGCGAGGATTTACCGCTTGGACGAAACGGACCCTGATGGACCGTTACCACTGGGCCACCACCTGTCGGGGCCGCCTATCAGTTGGTTTATTTATAATTAATAATTCATTGCAACTCCTTAATCTCTATTTGAAGTCATAAGCAGTAAGTAAAAACAGTTCTTACCATCGTCCAGGAGATCTGCTTCAGCTTTAAATATTACAAGTACTAAAAGTATGAATAAACGCAACATTTTAGTAGGATATAATAACTCGTCGATTAGTAGTAATTGTTGTAATTCTAATGAGGTAACGACAACAGGCTTCGCATAATATATTGATTTATTTCTGAAGTACTGTGACCATCATTTCGACTTTTAAGGATAACTGTTTAATTACCTAATAATTATGCTGTACAAACGATTCTATGCTCAGAGATGAAGCTATCTTTATTATGTTTGAGAGGCATACCCATGATGGCGCACCTTGTACGCAATCACCACTCCAGAACCTAAAGACCATCGGCCATCCGTTAAGACATAAGTTTGGATTATATTGAAGCTGGCAAACAGTATTTTGTTACCTAGCTGTAATGAAACTTCCATATTTAAATCTGCTAAAAATAATTAATATTTAAATATTATAAGCTTTTATTTATATTACGGTAGACCGCGGCCAAGGTGGTGTGACGATCTGATCTCGTTTGCGAGGCGAACATGGCCAGATATCGCAATAGGGAGGGAGGTTAGGATGGAGAAAGGGGGACCTTTGCCCAGCAGTGGGACACAAGATAGAAAAAAAAACTTACCTTGTAGTTTGTTTGTTAGTAGGTATTGGTAAAATCTTGCAACTGAATTTCAAACCAGCTTGACTCAACCGATAAATCTGAAATTTTGTACTCACTTTTGGTTTTGGTGACTATAAATTATTTTTATGACAGAAGTTACTTAATACTGCATTCAGGATCGCCTTCTCACGAAAGAACTCCTCAACGGTTTATAGCGCGGACATAAAACTTTGTATACGCGTTCAATTTATCATAACTTTATCCTGAAGCCAGGATCGTTTCCTCAAAAAGGAATCTTCAACAGTTAATAGCACGGATACAAAAATTTGTAAACGTGTTCCTATTTGATGGATAAACATGATTTCTATGATGCGCTTATCCTACAACCAGGATTGTTTTCTCATAAGGGAACTCTTCAACGGTTAATAGCATGGATACAAAAATTGTAGATGCATTTATATTTGATGGATAAACATGATTTCTATCATGCCCTCATCCTGCAGCCAGGATCGACTTCTCACGAGGGAACTCGTCAACGGTTAATAGAACGGATATCAAAAAAGTGTTGAATTAATGATGCGTTGTCAGAAATGATAACGAACAAACTAAAAATTTGAAAATAAAATTATGAAAAAAAAAACTTTTTTAAAAATAAGTTTTTTATAAAAATGCACATAAAAGAAGATTTTTTTTCCGTTTCAATTCATACGACAAACTTTTATGAAAACTATTCTTATTTGTTTTTATTTAAATTCGGTTTATTTTCTTCTTTTAAGTGCATTTTTATAAAAGCTTGGTTTTAAAAAGGCTAATTTTTAAATGAATAATTTTAGTTTCTATCCCAAGGCAGTCCCGTTTCATGGTTGCTCTAGCAGTATCAGTTAATTCGGTAATAAACTAAATAACAATGATTTATTATTGAAATATTGTCATTTGAAAATTGGTCATGGGGAAAAACCGAATACAGGAACAAACAGGAAAACCGAAAATATTGTTATTTTTGGTTTTCCTGTATATTTCGCAACTGCACGATTGTAGGTTGGATTTAATTTAGGTAGCTTTTAGAAACCTTGCAATAATAGAATCTAATAAACTGTTTTTTCTTTTCAAATGAAACAGCCAAAATGTCAAAAGTACAGTTCAAAGTCTGTCCAACACATATTATACCTGCAGAACTAAGCGACAGACATATTTATAATTTGATTTGTATGGTCTACTGCAGTTAAAACAGTGCACTTGATCGTGCAGGAATGCAAAACGAACTGTACCTGTATGTTGTCTAACTTATAACTTGCAGAAGGTCCGTAAGTGGTTGAAGATTGGGCACCGTATTGCATGTTTGAGGTTCCACAGTGTTCGGAACTTTGATTCGTGCTTATAAGTTACTAGATTTAGTTTTGGTGAACAGGTTTTCTATTATTTCTCCATTTAACCGACTTCAAAAACGGAGAAGTTTTAAATTCGACGCTCTTGGGTTAGAAAAAAACTTAGGAAATAACGAACACAGAACTTTAAGCAACATCCCAAACATTAAAGGACTTTACACCTATACGGTCCGTTCATATTTTCTTTTTTCAAATTCAAATTCATTTATTTTGTGAACATACTTATAATTATTATTATCAGCCATTTGTCATTTGTTTTTTTTTTTTTGTTTGTTGTGTTTGTTTGTTTTTTTGTTGTTTTTTGTTGTTTTTTGTTGTTTTTTGTTTGTTTGCCCACTGTAGGGCAAAGGCCTCCCTTCCCTCTTTCCACTTATCCCTATCCAGTGCTGTTGCTCGCCAATCTTTCTGAAAAGAGTCCTTCTGGGCCTGCCGCGTTGCCGTTTGCTGCTGTTTGGGACCCATTGTGTTATTACTTTAGCCCATAGCTCCTCCGGCATGCGACAGATGTGGCCAGCCCAGTTCCATTTAAGCTTGGCAGCCGTGTGACTTAAATCGGCAATTTGTGTTTTGGAACGCAGTATCGAGTTTCTTATACGATCAGTAAGTTTAACTCCAAGGATACTACGCTCCATTGTTCGCTGACAGACCCCGAGTGCGGACTTTTGACGCTTGGCTAGTGACCATGTCAGCGCTCCGTAGGTGAGTTTGAATGAGTTTTCTCTTCAGTGAGAGGGTGAGGTCCCTTCATGATTTGCTTCATCGACCAATAGCTCTTCCAGGCGTTATCGGTGCGTCGTGCAACTTCTCTATCTTGTCTTGCCTGGAAGGAGACTATTTGGCCGAGGTAAATGTACTCATGGACATATTCAATCCTCACACCCCCAATTCCTATGTTGCGCTTGGTGCTGTTGGTCATCACCTTGGTCTTCGTCATATTCATCGCGAGTCCGACCTCGAGGCTGGCATTGCTCAGTTGGTCGAGCATTAGGCCTAAATCAGCTGCCGTGGAGCAGAAAAGGACAATATCGTCGGCGAAGAGAAGATTTGTTATTCTTCTATCGCCCACGATGATGCCCTTGTCCCTCCAAGTGCTATTTAGTTTTCTAAAGACTTCTTCAAGCGTGGCTGTGAAGAGCTTTGGAACATACTTATGTTCACAAAATAAATGAATTTGAATTCGAAAACAGTAGCTGGTATAAATATAAAATTCAGAAACTACCTATGTCCCGCCGTTAGGCATACAAAATGTTTCTCACAATGGTACATACAATAAAATTGCTTCAAAAAAAATAAATAAAAAGTCTATAAATAACAATGCAATTTGGTTCATTAAATAATTAAAATCATCAAATAACACACTTAGAACAACAAAACGATGACATTACCTAGTTTTATGTCATCTATATCAATATTAAAATTACATGCATCAATTGTCAGAGTTATGTCAATATAAGTAATGTAAATGTATAAGCAAATAGAATTAATAAATAAAATGTCAACATTATAACAGTTTGTCATTTAGAAATTCGCCAACAGAGTAATATACTTTGTCTATCAATAATTGTGTGCCATTGCAAATACACTTTTATACATAAACTCTGTTTTACTAAGTTTGTGAATAATTATAGTGCATTTCTGATTAAGGCTATATCTGATTAGACTGTGATTTCCATTGGGCAGTTGGAGGAAGAGCTCGTGGCTAAATAATAACAGCTCGGATCAATCCTCAGGTAAAGCCACGGTCGCCTAGGTTGATCTGTGGACAGGTGACCAACCCATTACATACCGAGTTTCCTCTGTGCCTCTGAATCAAGTTAAACCTAAAATACCAACCACTCATCTACGTTTGTGTTATTATCGGATTCACAGTAACCTCAAAATAAGGCCAAACCTTTAAATAGCCGTCCTGTAAAATTGTCATTTTAGACGTGCCAAGTTATTCACGCCAGGCACGGATTTATTTGTACACATGGAAAAAAACTTACCTAACACGCAGTGAATTGATTAACTGTGTGTTATTCTTGCTCGCTACAGTGAAGACATATTAAAATTCGAATTTCTGCCTCCTAAACTGGGCCAGAAGCCAGTGTTTTAAGATAAGATAATTTATTTGCCTAAAAGATGGTAAGTATACAGAGGTGTTATAGGTTAGGAGCCAATGGTCCTTCATATGATTGGCACACTAAAGATATTTTCAGTCATGCAAGTAGTTACACAATAGCTTATAAATAACTAGCTGTGCCACCATCGCTCGCGTGAAATTAGCGGTGTGAAATGTACTTCACGACCTTTTCTCATACCTACCAAAAATACATTAAAAAAATTCATAAAAATCGATCGAGCCGTTTCGGAGGAGTGCAACCACAAACACCGTGACACGAGATTTTTATACAGGGTGTAGGAAAAAAACAGAAAGGATATAGTCATATGAAAGGACATGCTGCACCATGACCATCTCAGGTCCAGTTGAAAACCAGCGTCGGGCACTAGTTGCTCGGCAGTTTGCTGAACTGGACCTATTTGGCGCAGCCGTGAGACACACAATAATTATTATCTCTTTTTTTCTGTTTATTTTTAACCTTTTTGTTGTGTAAATTTAACTTTTTTTTGTTTTTTGTGTGCACTTGTGACATGGGCCAAATAAATATGTTTTCTTTCTTTCTTTCTTTCTGCAGACCATCAAACTGAACAAGTTTTTCCTTGGGTCCAATATCGTACATGCGAAAAAATTATCATCTGTCCCATACATTTGGGTCGAGGTGGTATTGAAATTTTGTATGTGACAGCTGATAATTTCTATTTCACTTCTACTACCATTTAGTGAGTTTAATTTTGACTTCGTGTTTAACCAGACGGTAGATGGAAATGTTTTGATTTATTTCTATAAATAAATAAAATTGAAGTGTCTATTTATAATATTAAAATAACAGGTTTTTACTGAATTCGTATACGGCACTTATAACAAAAACACATTTTTTTAAATTTCATTTAATTTTTAATTTTTTTTTAATTTGTCCGGCTGTTCCGGCTAATCTCCGAAACGGCTGGATCGATTTTGACAGGACTTTTACTGGCAGATAGCTTATGTTATAAGGTCTAACATAGGGTTTTATTTAAGGAAAATAATTACTCGTAATATAAATACCTGGAAATTGGTAACAATTAAAGAAGGAAAGTAATATTTTTTATAATATTAATTTCTAATATTTTTTTCAACAGCTAGTATACAATAATTGACTGACAAAGACTATAATAACCCAGCAAAGGTGTCAGGATCAGAAGGTGCCTTAGTTCTTTAAAAATGTAAATTAATTTTCTGATCTGTGTAATAAGGCTTCGACGCATAAGGATTTCCAGTCAAGATGTACCAGTACCAGTTTTATTCAGTTTTTCGGCAAATACTACAGAGTTGTAGTTCTAGTTGTGGCTTCAGCGAGGACAAATAGCCGCGATATCAATTTTCCTGTTTCCTTCCGTTTATGTAGGAGTTCTCATTTCGTTATTTGGTACGTAAATTAATTATTTTTTCTAATACTTGCATACATAAACGAAGATCAGGGAGTATCTTAGCACATAGACCGCAAATGATGAACTTTTAAACCTACCTATATTGTCACTTCCGGGATATCTTCCGTGATTTTTAATTATTCTGAGTTTTTACGTTTCTTTGAGAAATACTATGACTTACAAACTTATTTTGTCGATAAATTCAATATTGCAAATGCGTCAATAATCATTCTGACAATGGAATCACGTACGGAGGGTACATCCCTTAACATTATTGTGGTCCAATACGCACTTGGGTTTTTTCAGTTATAATAAGTCGTAGGTATAAGAGGAAAACAAATGAGAAAGCACCTAGACTAACTGAAGATACACAAAAAATACTGCAATTACAAACAATTCCTATAGACAAGTGACGCCATCTACAATTTTCGTTGGCAATCATCAATCCTGTACCAGCGCCACCCCGGGAGTTACCTCCACCACAGCTACAGACGACTCCATGGAGATATTATGCACTCATGTAATCTTTAGTTTAAATATTATGTTTTACTTATAACACTTTTTTTTCCATGACTGACCCTGGCATCCCTAGAGATCTGATTACCATCTGGATCAGAATACCAGCGCTTTGACATTTATTTTGGATAGCGTAGTATCATGAGATATCTTTTTGACCTGGTACAGGACCGATTTGGTTTAGTTTGTCTTTATTTTTCAGTTTCTTATTTTCATTTTTTATTATTCGTTTTTTAATTTTCAGTTTCATAACCCATATTAAAAAAATCTTAAATTATACACACAAATACATATACAACAACACACATACAAATAAGTTACATTAATAAAAAAATTAAAAAAAAACAATTACTCACTAAAATCAATTAATTACATTAGTCTCTTACTTGCGACACTATATGTAACTTACCTGTCACAACAGTGCCGCATATAAGGACAGTCCAACCTATTTGCTATCATACTCAGAATGGCATTGTAGCTGGCCCGCACTCTGCGTACAAGAGACGCGCAGCGCTTCCGCATGGTCGCATGGAAGCAGTCCGTGCGCGCCCATGCGAACATACCTGAAGCGCTGCAGTAGCGAGGCAGACCCAAAACCGCTCTGAAAGCGTTGTTTAACTGAACGCGGAGGGTCTATTGTTGGTCCTGTGTTTCTTACTTTCTTTAGTTTTCTTTCTTTCTTTAGTTTTCTTTCATTCGTCTCGCCCCCTATTGTACGGGACTTAAACATTATATTATATGTAACTGGCGAAATGTAGGTGTGCTATATGAACATCTCTGTTAACCTTTCGGGGATATACAGGTGTGTTGTTATTTATGGTGTCTGTGACCGTAGGGACAAAGAGGAAGGGAAGACAACGAACTAATAGAAGGAATGGAAAGAAAAACATAAGAATTTTTAAATAGATCATCGTGTGTATATTTATTTGTATAGATTTTTGAACATTTTTTTTTTTTTTTTTTTACTACACTTTTTATTTCAATTCGTAAATAAATAATTCTATTCAAGGTAAAGGGGACACCGACGCTAAAATGGTTACCGCGTATTTAGTAAATCATTTTGAATCCCACATAAAAAAATGTTTCGTCGTTTATTAAAAAAAAACAGCTGTTTCCTACAAAAGGGCAATACCTACACGGTCAAAATGTATGGAACAGCAGTTTTTTTTTTAATTACCGATGAAAAATTTCTACGAACTTGGAAATTTCTATGCACATAGAAATTTTTCATCGGTAATTAAAAAAGTCTACCACGTATCCAGTACATCGGTAATTTAAAAAAATCTACCACGTATCTGAACGGGGGCCCGTTCAGAATGGTGTACTGGATACGTGGTAACCGTTTAGCGTCGGTGTGTCCCTTCCACTCTGAATAATAAAATATTATCTACTTGCACATTGTGGTGCCACAATGTACACAAAATAAGGACTTATTTTCCATTCCAATTTTCATCGATATAGCAAATAATCAAAGTCTGTGTGACAGCCGGGTCTGGTTCATAATATTGCCAGTCACTACATCGACGGTATACACGTATACGTATACAACGCTGTATCGAAAACGTTCCATCGTCGGTTAATGAATCGACAGTACCCCAAATCGATGGTACGCTACAGCGACAGTACCCCAAATTGATGGTACGCTACATCGACAGTACACCAAATCGATAGTACGCTACATCGGCAGTACGCCAAATCGATGGTACGCTACAGCGACAGTACACCAAATCGATGGTACGCTACATCTACAGTACACCAAATCGATAGTACGCTACATCGGCAGTACGCCAAATCGATGGTACGCTACATCGGCAGTACGCCAAATCGATGGTACGCTACATCGACAGTACACCAAATCGATAGTACCGCGGCTCCTTATCATCTGGCTGCCTTTTGCCAACTATGTTGTACTCTGCCTCCAGTTTAGACCGAATACAGTAGAATACCAGTCAGTGGCGTAGCCAGCATGCGTGGCGCCTGGTGCGGATATTGTAGGTGTCACCCCAAAAATCAATCAAAACTTAAAATAAATAAAAATATTTTATTCTTCTTTATCGTGTGGTTAGTTCCTAACCTGGTGTCAGAGTTTTTATGCCGCCCATGGGCCTCTGACTTGGCTTAACATGCCGTCAAGAAATATCTCTCAGGCATGCTGGTTTCCTCACGATGTTTTCCCTCACCGAAGCAAGTGATAATTATACGCAATACGCACATGAATTAGAAAAATCAGAGGTGCGTGCCTTGGGTTCGAACTCGAGACCTATGACTTGGCAGTCCGACGGTCACACCACTAGGCTGTCGCTGCTTAATATTTTTGTTAGTTATAATTAAAAATTTCTTCCTTTTAGCTTTAACATTTGCAAACCCCGAAATCACGTCATTTAAATTTTTATATTGTGTTGCTTCATGTTCTGTCGTTATAATGCAAAGATTGTTGAATCTGGTTTCAGCCATTGTGCCCGCAAGTATTTTTTTATTAATTTTAATATGCTGAAACTCCTTCAGATGAAGCAACTGATACGCATATAACTAACTCAATTTTGCGTAAATACGAGTGCTTGAATGCGACATGTTTGCTTTTTGCCGTTCCGTTGTTTGTTTTATTTTGGGTTATATATTAGTTATAGATGTTTAACAACAAAATTTTAAAAATAAAATGTGTAAATACCCAAGGAAAACTTCTTTTTCTATCAAAAATATCGACCATCCATCATAGCATACATCACTAAACATGTCTATGGCGTCATGTTACACACTTTGTTTCATTTTTCTTTCAATTTAATTTAATTTGTAGACAATAACATTTTGGCAGGGTAAAAATTCATTACAGTTATTACTGATTCCCTATTTTACGACGATGGTAAAGCTTTATCAGTCAAACTCTGGAAACTATAACCAGCCATCTTGTGCTCACTCACTAAGATGATGTGTTACTCATTTTAGTGAGAGAGACAAGAGGGTGCAGCTAAAATATTCAGTCAAGATTATTAATCAAGGTAACGTTCAAGATTGAAAATGAACGGTACATCTAATGTCACCGGCACCTTCCTACACCGAAAGGACTATAGTGGCGGTTATGCAATCTGCCACAGTTTTACGAATTTTCATAGGTGGCACTACTGATGTCCACGGTCGGGTGTCACCCACTTAGGGGTGACATCCGACCGTGGACATCAGTACCGCTTCATGATAAGTACCAGTACTTATCATGAAGCGGTTGCTAAACTGACCTCCAAAACCCAGTTGTTGGGCAACTCGATACCCTAGTTGTCAGATTTCGGGCTTCGGACTTCCTGTAACGACCATCAACTGGGATCAACGGGTTAACGTAATTTCCGAGGCACGAGGGGGTCTCGGTACCTATGTAATGGATTATCACCCTTCAACTAACTGACCTCAGCAAGCGTTGCTTAACCGCCATCAACCCGTGCGGCTGTTATTATTTAGCTACGAGCCCAGAGCGTTCTTAAGACCCTTAACAGAACCTTCTCATCCTTAAACTCCATATAAAGTGTTAATTGTACCTCTCATCATTATTAGACGTAAGGCACATCATATACTAAAGTATTTTTTATTTTTTTTCATCAATTTTTAGTTTACAACGAAAGTTATCAATTTCCGCATAATGGTCTTCTGATTCTATATTTCTTACGTCTGGTGGTATTTCGCAATATATTGCTGACTCATTTTCAGCATAACATGAGTCGTATTGATAATCACATTCGTCGGAATTCTGGAATTTTGGACTGTCATTATGATCTCTTAAATCGCCATAGGTCTGAAAAATAAATAATATATCATTAGTTTTCTACATGGAACTAGAACAAAACGAGAGAGCATTGGACTTGTGAGACAGCATTGCGACTGTATAGCAGCTGTTGCGTTTGCATCGTTGCAAAAAGTCACCGTGGGCGTAAATTATTTCGTCCCCAGTGCTCTCATAGCGGTAAAGGAGATCATAGAAGGAAGCTGGCATGGTCATCCACAACGGCGTACTTGACCTGAGGAGTAGATTACGGTCCACTTGCATTTGTGCCCGGTTGACGGCTACAGGCTCGCCCCTATCACATACGACTTATGGCGCGTGACAACAATCAGCACTAAATTCGCCATCTTTTTTTACATTGTTAAAAGGAAAAGAAATACCTCAAAATGACGAATGCAATTTTATTTTAACATAATAAAAATTAAATTTTAAAAACTTTTAAAACAAAGAAAAGTGAACACACATTTAAAAACTCAATAAAATGGCTGAGCCGGTTTTGATAAAACATGTCTAATTGTAATATACACATTACATTTGATACCCCTGGTATATTTGAAAATATTCGTTTATTCATCACCACGATTTTAATAAAAAACGGATTTAAGAACTATTGCCAAGAAACTAGCTTTCAAATAAAAAAAACTGCATCCAAATCGATTCACTCGTTTAAGAGCTACGGTGCCAGAGACAGACACACACACACACATTGCGGTCAAACTTATAACACCCCTCTATTTGCGTCGGGGGTTAAAACAATAGATTGCGCTAACAAAGAAGCAGTCTTTAGCAATCGCGATCTAAGATAATCAACTGCATACCTCAATATTACTCCTATTGGTCCTACTCCTCGAACACAAGATGCACGTTACACCGGCCATACCTAGGACGACGAGCACAGCTCCTATAGAGCTGCCCAGGATTAGCGGTGAATACTCGCCGGCTTTGTTTTGATTGTCAGAAATGTTTGCATCTGATTGTGTTTTAACTGAAATAAAGACAAGTTTCAAGAGTTTTGAATTTGGTGGGAATATTAAAAAAAACAACATGTTTTGCCCGAGATGTGGTCGAAAAATATATCCTATGACACTCGCAGATAAAGTAACTTCTGATTAGTAAAAGAATTTTCGAAATTGGATTCGTATGTATTTCTAAAGATTAGCCCCTCCCTATAAAGGGTGTAAACAGAGGGTCTGTTTACATAGCCGTCAACCGTGTAGCATTCTGTACATCAAACTAAGTAATTTTACGCAAAAATTATTGCTGGGAATCGACTTTTTTTTTGGGGTGAAAAATTTACACGTTTTACGGTAGAACTCGATGGAAAGCACTCAAAGCATTGTGCTGATGGATGGATTGAATAGTACGGGGGTCGTGGAGGTGTCTAAAGTAAAAAATCTTACATTAAAAACACGTATTTTAAAAAAAAACTTGTGAAAAAGTTGGAACTTTGACTCCCAATAAAACGAAAAAAATATCGCGAAGACGGGGAGGACAAGTGCCTTTCAGATATGTTAAGGGTCTATTTACACCCTATATACGAACATAACCTCCTTATAATATCAATATAGACTAGCTTTTGTCAGAGGTTTCGAATAGTATCCCACGAGATAATTAATATTCTATGTTCCTACCTAGGCCAGGTTATGGTCTACCTGTGTGCCACATCCAGGACCCCAAGTGAAGAAAGGAATCGGACAAACAGTCAAGTTACTTTGGCATTTCTAACATGCATAGCTGTACACCACGGTTTCATTTTGTCTCATTTAATGCGTATTTAAATTGATGCTGGCTGTTTGACTTATTTAATGCATCGCTGTATTGAAAACAAAACAAAATGACAGAGTTTGGCGAAATATTCAGACTCCATAGAGTACTCACTTGAAATAATTTCTTCACTGTTTGCTTCTGGTTTTAAACGGAGGATGATCTCAACTGTTTTTGACGAAGTGTTTGGAATATAAATACAGTGTATTTTTTTTGCGTTGTCGGTTGCATCCAAAGTCTTTGTAAACGCTTGATTCGAAACAATAGTCATGGTACGGAACAAAGAGGTCGTTGCAGTGAAGAATGATTTACCTACAAAATATAAAGGGAACTTAATAAAGGACGATATACGATCTATTTTATTAAATCTGATAAAAAACAAAAACATACACACAAATAAATTAGTTTCAATTAACAGTTTTAATTTCCTTGTCCATATTAGTGACAAAAGTCTAAAAGAAAAATTAAATAGCAAGCAAACTCCACAAAAAAAACAATTAAAACCTTTTTTATTGTTTTAGTACGTTTAAATATCGTCACCAATCACGTGTGTGAAGATTCGCTGACCATATTGGTTCTACCCTGTGTACAACAGATTTGTTGTAAAAAACTAACTAGAGAGGCCCAACAAAAGTGACATTTGCTAGCGAATAGCTTGATATTAATACTGTTACGTCGGTTGCTTTACGAGAACATTCTAGATTACATGCGAGTCTCGAATGTTCCTGTAAGCTGTCTAGAAGATTAGAGTTTAGAATGTTCTAATATAGAACTTTCCAGAAGATTCGAGAAAGTTGTGGAACTTTCTCAAAGGATGATGCCCCACTAAGAACTGTGAAGAAAGTTCCTGAAATCTGTGGAACCTTCTCGAAGGATCGGTCGGCATATAAATAGCTGTCGTGTTTGCGGGAACAGTCAGTCTGATTTTGGCTACACAACGAAGCGAATCGGAGTGAAACAGAAGTGCGATATCTAAGTGAATAGTGATCAGTATTGTATTTGTGATTAAGTATTAAGTGTTTTGTGATTATTAAAGTTATTAAAATTATAATCGGTAGTTTGCAACAGAAATGACATAAGCTTTTTGGTGGCTAGCTGCTGGTGACAACAGACAGAAGGCTTACACTCAAAGCGTTCTTACTCAAGAGTACCTATCTCACACCTGAAAGAAAGCCAATAAAATATGTGTTAAAACATTCATACCGTTAAATTTCCACTCAAGACGTTGCTCCTCAGGGGAGATTGGACCTTTGGCTACACATTTTAGGTCGAGAGTCTCGTTCACAACGTATTCGTATTCAATAGTCCATTGATTTTCATTATTTGTATACTGGTACAGGATGTTATTCCGTAGCAGGCCTTGTATACGAACATCTGTTGTTAGTCGTTGACATCAGCAAAATAGAAACAAAAAAGAACAAAAATGAAAACAAAGTATTAGAGCGGCTTACTTCTATAGTTGCTGCCAGTTAATATGGCAATAGCGGTCATTGCCCTTTCCCTGATATCTCTTTACACGAACTGAAACCATAAACCGTGTAACTTATCGTTTCTTCTGTTAATGTTCAGGATCACAATCAATGTCAATTCAGGGACTATTTACAGGGTTACTATTTACAGGGACTATTTACAGGGTTTAAAAAGATTCAATAAATGTTTGTGGTTCAGTGACCGCTATTGCCATATTAACTGGCAGCAACTATAGCATTTTTTTTGTGCGTATAAGGTCGTATTGGCTTACGTGTCTATACCTCGTCTTGGAAGAGGATATTTGGCGGTAAATTGTTAAGTCTAAAGAAACGATGGACTGTGTGAAGGGTGATGTGGCAAGAAAAGTGGTGTCTGATGAGATGACGAGTAATAGAGAAGTATGGGAGAAAAGACATGCTGCGCCGACCACAAATGAATTTGAATAAGGTTATTTATTTATTTATTTGTTTATGGCACTCCAACGACTTATTCACTAATACAATTTTAGGGTAATGTAACAATGAAACTTAAAATCTAGGGTGAAAATGTCACTTCAGGTGTGCACAGCACTTGCATAAGTATTTCAAGTTTTATAGTATTCCAAAAAGTACAATAAGCTTAAAAAAAAAAAAAACAAAATTACATGAAAACAAAATTAAAAATAAAGAAAATAAAATAACTAAATCTATTTTGTTGCTCTAAAGAAGAAAAAGGAAAAAGGTTATGAGAATGATGATGAGTGGTATTCCGTCACCTCTAAGGGCAAGTGCCACATGAACGCACAATGGACGAGGTGCAGAAGTAAAGTGTTACCAACATAGTTTTAAGGTTTTTCCTACTAACACAAATTTGATTTATGGGTCGAAGTTCCCCGAGATAGGTTAGTGAATCCCCTGAGCAGGGGGTATGTGTAAAAATATCTTAATACATACCATTCTCAGGCAAATCCGACACGAATAGAAGCCTCGCGTTTGGTTTGCGTACATCTGAGTTGCTGAGACTACAAGTTAGAAGCTTTCCTGGCAATATATTTGGTGAAGACACATTTAGTGAAATTTCCGACGAGCTCCTGACCACTGAAAACAAATAGTCTATTATTTTTTGCGCATCGTATATCGATTCTGTCAAACCTGTACGGATATCAGTGTCATGTGAAGATTGCCTGGCTCAGACAGAAGCTTGGTCAGAATTTTGTTAAAGTGTAATCAATTTAATGTATGAAGCAAACCAAGGTTTTGAAAAAGTATTCTGATTTAAAAAAAGAGTCCATTGAGTTTCTTGCCTGTTCTCCTCCATAGAGATCTACGTTAGGGAATGGGCAACTACAGTACTTTCACTTTATGCCTTGTGACTGGGACTGTAGCTACATTTCATTGTTGTCTTTGTTTCGACAATTCAAAAGTGCCTGTAACTCGCCTACTTGAAAGAAATTCTTTGATTTTGATTATGTAAATATTCGTATGCCGCTTCTAGAGGTGGTTATGTCCTGAACTATGATATTTTAATAACTTTGTACCCACCGTATCCTACGAATAAATTTTAATGTATTTGTCTTTGAAAACTAAAAAGACATTAATAATCCTCCATGATGTAGGTAACGATAGTGAAGATTGTAATTTTGTAAACTATTATCTCGGAAACGTGACGCTTTAGAAGATTTTGTCTAAGACAATACCTACCTGTTTGTATGGATTAAGCCAGTTTTTATGCGTGGCTGTTATTTTGAAAACAATTGGTGGAAGTTAGGCAGGCCAGGCTTCATACAAAAATATTTCAACCTCTTTTGTCAGGGGCCACGTGCGGAGTGTTGCTAGCTAGATAATTATATTTTACCGCGTCGATCATACTCACTCGGGAATCTACGGGTAGGTGTTGATACATCAATAATATCACCGTAGATGAAAGTAAGAGTGCCTCTGCGTCCCATATAATGGTCAGTTTTTCGACACGTTACGTGCAATAACTCTCCCTCTATATACCTGAACACATAATCGTCATAATTTTGCTCTTTTTTATTCGGAGTTACTGTCAAGTCTTGGTCATTGACAGACAATGTCATTGCATGGTCGATTGTTTCTGAAAAAAAAAACTTGCACGAGTGTCACTTCGATCTTTGATGCTGTCAAACTTTAAGTTACAAGTTTAAATCAAGAATCTTCGCCTCCCTACACACCAATGAAACGTAGTTAAAATTTCTCTGTACTGTTAATGACTGAATTACTCTGTTTTCATTTTCATTTTCTTCGTAACAAAATTTATATCCCACTTTCTTAATCGATTGTACACCTATACTTAAGTTAGCAACTAAGCGGTAATCTGACGTCTTAGTTGTCAATGTTGTGTTTACATGTAATTGGCATATATATTAGATTATTACCGTATGTACCGTATATTTGGTATATTTATGTGGATGTATGTGCTGTGGGTGAACCTTAAGTAAATAAACAAATATCGTGTCGTCCTGTCAGTCGTGTTAACAAGAAACAGGTGTATATATGGTGCTGCATTATGACGCTTTTCTTCTTGTTTTTCAACAAGAACAAAAGCGCCATGTTGCAGGAAGGAGAACAAATGCCTTTTGGTTTCGTTAATGGTCTATTTACACCCTTTATATGACGTCCTCTTTTTTCAGAAGTCGGTTAAAAAGCCAAAAGAACCAAGTTGCATTATAAACCGAGAGTTCTTTCCGTCTTTGTGATGATTTTTTTGTAGGTAAGTACTTTACCCCAGTATTATTTATATATATAAAATGTTAAACTGACTGACTGACTGACTGACTGGGTCAACACACAGCCCAAACCGCTGGTTCTAGAGACATGAAATTTGGATGATGTGTTCTTTGTTTATCCACTAAGAAAGGATTTTTGAGAATTCTACCCCTAAAGGGGTAAAATAGGGGATGGATGTTTATATGAAAGTCCGTCTGTTTTGAAGTTAGGATCTTCAAATTTTGTGTTTAGGCTGACGATTGAAAATTAATTTGTACGTGTCTCAGCGTTTTTGATAATTCTTCCACCGAAGGGTTACAAAAGGGGATGAAGGAAAGTAATCGGATATTTTTCGACATCCACGCGGGCGAAGCCGCGGGTAAAAGCTAGTATATTATGATGCTCTGTGACTTTACATGTCAAAAACAGCTATGTTCCCTACGCAGGGTTTGCGTATAAAATATTAAAAATTAGTTTGGTATGGCGACTTCTATACAACATTGATTTGACTGCAATGTCAACGTGTTGGTTTAAGTTAGTTCGATGCTTTCTTAAATAGATGGCGCTAACGTCACCGTAAGACGTTATTAATGGAACGAAAATTTCGAGAACTGTGAGCGGGGTGCGATGGTCTAGTTGGTTAAGACATCCGGTGTACTGAATCGGAAGGTCGCAGGTTCAAACACTGCTCGCACTGGAATTTTTCTTTCCATATCAAAAACAGCTATGTTCCCTACGCAGGGTTTGCGTATAAAATATTAAAAATAAATTACTTTGTTTTCTCTATATCTTTATTAATAACTAGCTTTTTACCGCGGCTACGCTCGCGTTAATTTCGAATTTAACAATCAATTCGGGTTGTACTCTGTTTGTAATAATATAATTCAATCATGATCTGAAAGACACGTGGCGCCATCTATTATCATAAGAACGTTATTGTTGTTTTCCTCGGGAACTGCACTGTTTTTCGGGATGAAAGGTACTATGTCTGTTTCTGTACACCTGACAACGTATATATACATATTATTCAAAATTTCAGGGTCATCGGTTTAGTGGTTTAGGCGTGAAAAGATAACAAACAACTTACTTTCGCATTTATAATACTACTTACGAAGGATTAGGATAGTCCACGTGCTATTTTGATAAATGCGCTATAACACTAGTTAAAGTTTCTGTTCAGTAGTTTATGCGTGGAAGAGTAACAAACATCCATCCATCCATCCTCACAAACGTTCACATTTATATTTGTAAGACTTACCAGCGTCTACATCTCGTTCCATCAGATAGAAGGTGGTTCTGTAACGATAGTCTTTTTCGGGATCGTCTCTACGTAATACGCAGTCCAAATAGTACTTATTATTGTTCAATGTCAAGACAGACCGGAATTTGTGTGCTGTTTTGTTTCGAGATTTCGTTTTAAATAGAAGAATACCTGAAAGGTCATTAATTAGATTTTTAATACGATTTATATTGGGGTTACCAGCAAAATATAGGTATTACATAAAATACGTAGTAAGAACATAAAAAGGCGGCAGACAGTCAGGGTTCCCTTCGCAATTAATGAAGCCGCGTACAGACATCGCGAGGCGTGCGTCGCGAATGGTTCGACACGCGTGCCTCAACCTGAGGAAAGCGACGGTACATTTATGCATGCGTCCCAAACGACACATGCTCAAGCTAAGCACGCAACAACCATGCCGACTCGCACTAAGGCAGCGTTTGCTACGATCGTATGACGCGAATGCTCACTGTGAGCACACACGTCCACACAGCCCGAGGCATGCGAGACGAACCATTCGCGATGCACGCCTCGCGATGTCTGTACGCGGCTTTGAAGTAGTGTACCTATTGTAAAATGCATTCGGGTAACTAATTATAAAATATTAGCTACTGCTGCGACTTCGCTCGCGTTATGGTCTAAAATTTCCCACAGTAAAGTTTTAAATATGCTTTTAACAATCAGGGATAATTTAGCTTCCCAAGTTCCCGTTAGTGAAAGAATTTTCAGGTTCAGATCAGCAGTTTCGAATATTACCCCTATATTCGAACATACAAACTGTACATCTTTTATTTGTAATAGGTATTATTAAGTAGTTATTATTAGTATTGTATGTATTCTGTTGTGTACCAACCTTCAGCTTTATAATATTCCAAACGCAGAATGTTCGAACTGTCCGAAGACAAATGTGAGTGACAGGAAAAGTCCAGCTCCTGGCCGTCTTCATAAGTATAGTTGGCCTCTCCATCGTATTTATCTGACAGGTTCGTCGTTACATAACTCAATATGCGGCTGTTTGCTGTTAATTCCACTAATTCTGCTGAAGGAAACAACAGTAAGTAAGTACAGATTTTTTCCAACAGGTTCATTTGCATGCTCTCAAAAAGTAGGTGTCTTGCGACGACGCAGTGTATTTGGCAATTGTTACAGGTAGTCAGTGGCCCAAAAGTCTGACAACCAGTCTTTCCAAGTGGTATCGTAGTAGTAACAGGGTTGTGGGTTCAGGTAGACAGTGGGTCCATGTAAAATACTGCTATCAGCTGTATCCGGTTAGTAGCAGAGTACAACCCGAATTGACTGTCCAATTCTAAATTACTGCGAGCAAAGCCACGGTCAAAAGGTAATTCATTAAAGATTGCAATAACTAACATCGTTGTACTGATTATTTAGTTGTAGAAGTATAAAAAGCGCTTGGAAATCTTCTGAATGCTTTTTTTCTAAAAGTACTTATTATTTCAATACTTTGTCAATATTTTAGTGCAACAAAGAGCAATATTTCATTTAATTATGTTAGTTACATAATCAAAATAAGGATTCATTTAGCGTTTAGGGTGTCTGATGAGATGTTGAGTTAAGTATGGAAGAAGAATAGATGCTGTGCCGATCCCAAATCAATTGGGAAAAGGACAGGAGAAAAGCAGCATTATCATTGAAAATAAAGTAATCGTTCTTACCTGTGCCCATGACAATTACCTCGGTTTTCATTATTAATAAAACTGAACATATTAATATGACTAAACTCAACATTTTAATATTACCATGTATACCGCACAGTTACTCGTCGACACCTAATAGTTTACGGTATTTGTCAGTTGCAATAACAAAACATTTCACAAAAGTTACTTATTTAATATTTAAAGTGACCATCATTTTGATATTTAAGGACAACATTTGTTACGACTGAGTTGCTGTAGTCGCGATTCCATTTGCGTCGATTATAGATTTTCCTGTACCTAGCTTTTGCAGACTCCACCTCGTAATGTCATCCCTTTATTCAAGTACCTTAGCGTTTTAATTTTTCTGGCGTATTCCTCCTAGAAAAAGACTAAAATAGGTAATAAATACTTAATTTTAGGTATAAAAAAACTTTTGGAAAGTTTTCAAATGCTACATTCGAAACCAAATACCTATTCATCGTCACGTATTAATATATTAATGTTCGCAGTTTTTTTAAGGAGACGTGTACTGGAGTGGAGCCCGCATATCAGCAAGTGCACTGTTCGACACTGACCACCTTAAGGGGGAACAGGGCAGGGCTGGGCCGATGCATGCCAGGGCGCCGATGCCTGCCAGGGCTGCGGGACTGTTCGAAAGAGATACCGTGGCCCTGGAACACAAAGGGCAAAGAAAGAACATGGATAGGTTTTAGTCAGTACAAGTCTGACACTCCCTTCCGCTCCGCCCAGAGTGGGGGGGGTCATTTGATGATTTCCTAACCGAAAAAAAAAAAAAAAAAAGGGGGGAACAGGGCCTGAGAGGAATTTGTAAAATAGGTATTTGAAGAAACCATTGCCGTCGCGCTGCGTCAAGCCTGAGAGAGTGCCTAGAGTGCGATAGGGACAGCTGCAGCTCAGACCGATTATATCACAAAAATTTTGACGAAACAAAATTTCAACGTTTCGTTTTCGTTTCGAATTTGTCTGGTAGTGTTCTAATAACAGCCATAAAAATGGGGCATTTTTTGTCATTTTTGGAGGGTCATATTTTCTTTACTTATTAGTTGCTGAAAAAAAGGAAATGACAGGGACGTGTCTACAGCAGACCTTGATTTTATGAAAATAAAATGATTGCTCTAGCTAGAGGTACACAGGAAGAAAAAAGGGGAATACATTTGTATGGAGAATCGCAGACCCTCTTAGGCCCTCTTAAGTTTGCTGGTACGGACTGGATACGTAGGGCGGAGGACAAGGTGATGTGGCGCAGCTTGGAGGTACATCATTTTCAAAATTCTTAAGAAGCTACACTCTTTAGACATCATGTTTAATGTTGAAATAAACAACAACACTTTCTTTTAAAAAAAATATTGCATGTATCAATAGGCCATCGAGAGGAAAGTGTCAAAAAAACTGTCTCTTATAATTATTATTTTATCAGAAATTTTTTCTTAGATATAAATGTATGATAAAATAATAATATCCTAGCACAATACAGTTTTATGGTCACACTAACAATTTCATAGTATTATTCATTTGAAGGAAAAAAATCTTTATTAACCTTGTGTTTACAACTGCTTATTATTTAACATTTAATACTATAATTGGAGTTTTCCTGTTTACCCTTATTTATCATCATTAGTTACAGGGTAATTAGTGAGTCATGTTGAAGGGTGAATAAAAGGCAACTTGCGAAAAGACATTTAATTAAAAAAACTCCCGACAAAACTCCTAAAACGGAAAAAATAATATCTATAGGTATATTTATATAGGGTGACTGGTAATTAGTGACCGATACTTAAACACGTGCTTGTACTCATGATAACAAACAACTTTTCCAAAGAAACATTTTTTTTGTACTCATTCACTTTTATCACGATAATACAACAGCCGTACTAAAATCGCGCGCGCGCCTGTGACCTATCAGCTGTTAGCCGCGTGACGCCGCTCTGTCTCATTACCAGAGGTCGGAATTAGGTAGAGAATTTGTGTACTTACACTGATTCCATACAGCGAAAGAATAAAGTGGATAAGTCTCAAATCCCGAGATTAATTTTAAAGAGCAGAAAAATCCCGTCATTTATTAAATATAAAAGTTATTTACTTTTACACAATTTAAACCATCCGACATCGGACATCATGCGCACACAGCGCAGCAGTTAATGAAAAAATGTCGCGGGTTCGATTCCCGCACGGAACAAATATTTGTATGATCTACAAGTAGTTGTTCCGGGTCTGGGTTTTTGTATATGTGTGAGTTTAAATCTTTGTAAACGCATCCACGTTACAGGAAAAAAACCTAGTGTACAAAAGGCTTAAAATAAAATAAAACCTTAGCAAGCTCTCATTGCGCGGCTGGGTCAAGGGTTTCAGAAAGGGATTCAGAAAGCAGTCAAAATATGGTGTTACAACGTAAATAAAAAATTGTATTGTGAATTACTGTAAATATTAATAAAAATTGTGTGTTAATTATCTTTGTTTTATTTAACTTATCTATCTCTGAGGTTTTTATTATTATTTATTTGTAATATTGTTGGCCACACGGGATTGTATTATTTATCCCGGGAAATCCCGGGAACATCCATATTAATATCAACATTTCGATGCAAGTACATAAATAACTCTACCTAATTCCGACCTCTGCTCATTACTATCGTACCGTGCAACAGTGGTTAGGCAGAACACGGCTCGCAAGCCCGCTTCATAAGCGGCGCCCGCGCCACATTTCGGTGATAAAATTGAATGAGTTGGTAGGTACTAAAAAAAAAATTTTTTTGGGATAGTTGTTTGTTGTTATGAATACAATCACGTGTTTAAGTATCGATCACTAATTACCAGTCACCCTGTATGTATAGGTAGTATGGTCCCTTTACGTTTAAAGTAAGTAGAATATTTTATCCAAGAGCCGTCGCGTCTGGTGACCGCCTTTTATTATTTTTATTTCTGTATAATATTATATTATATTATCTTTCTTTATGTAGTACGTATCTCAGTGCTTGTACTAAGTGGTCAAGGTTATCATAATCAGCCTATAATGTTCCCACTGCTGGGACACAGGCCTCCTCTCTATAAGAGGGAATGGGCTATAATCCACCACGCGGGCCCAGTGCGGGTTGGTAGATGTCACATGTCTTCGAATTTTTGGTTCTAGGACATGCCGGTTTCCTCACGATGGTTTCCTTCACCGTTTTGATAGCAGTGGTGATGAAATGAATTACACAAAGTAATGCGCCTGACTGGGTTCGAACCCACGACTTACTGCTCGTAAGTCGGGACCACCACCACTGGGCCACCGCTGCTGCAGCTCTCATTATCAAGATTATCATACTATTGTAATATCATTGACTAGTGACAGGATTTTAAATTTCGAATCGATAGACATTGGGAAGTTGTTCGTAATATCTCTTCATCAACAAGAAAAGAGGTGACGATCTTCAAACGGCTGAGCAGATTTTCTTGAAACATAGCTAAGAACACTCTCGACTCGGTTAAGACACCTTTCAAACGAAGAAAACCTATTTATTTCTTTTCTTTTTTTTAAAAAACGTTGCCCCTCACTAGGAATTTCTCCTGTATCGTGGGTGCGTCTACAAACATTTAAACTCACATACACAAACAGCCAGACCCGGAACAACTACCTGTAGATCATACAAATATTTTTTCCGTGCGGGGATCGAACCCGCAACACGAAGCACAGCAGCCGATCACTCAGCCACTGCGCCAACCGTGCCGTCACTTAAAATCTGTTCATTCATTCTTGAGCTATTAGTCCACAGACAAACACACAGATCATACACACTTCAAACTTAAAACACCCCTCTTTATTGGTTGGGAGTTAAAAAGAAACGTCGTCATTGCAGTGCGTTACTAGAAAGAGAAACGCCTGCGCATATAACGTGCTGTATGGATACTAATCCTAACTAATATTATAAATGTGAAAGTAAGTTTGTTTGTTATCTTTTCACGCCTAAACCACTGAACTGAACATCCTGAAATTTTCAAATACGTTGTCAGGTATACAGAAACGAACATAGGGTACCTTTTATCCCGAAAAAAATTACTGTTCCCGAGGAATACAACAATAATGTTCTTATGATAAAAGATGGCACCACGTGTCTTTCGAATCATGGTTGAATTATTATAGAAACTTTAGTAGTGCGAATTGATTATCAAATTCTAATTTAACGCGGGCAAAAGCTAGTTTAAAATATTTAGGGAACTGGAACCAAACAGACAGCCACTCACTGTTGGCCTAATGAGGACACAGCCATAGTATTGCGCCGACGCAACGCACCGCCAACAATTTATTTATTTAACACTTCAAGCACAAAGTACAGAGGCGGACTTAATGCCATAGGCATTTTTTCTACCAGTCAACCTTTTTTTTTTTTTTTTTTTGGATGGGAAATCATCAAATGACCCCCCCCACTCTGGGCGGAGCGGAAGGGAGTGTCAGACTTGTACTGACTAAAACCCATCCATGTTCCTTCTTTGCCCTTTGTGTTCCAGGGCCACGGTGTCTCTTTCGAACAGTCCCGCAGCTCTGGCAGGCATCGGCCCATGCGGACCCCTACTCGGTTGCTGACATCTCTTTGAGGCGCGCGTGGAACACGAACGCGCCGTCGACACGGCCTGTCGTCATAAGACGGCCGGACGGCGAGCTAGCCCATAACTCGCCGTCCACAGGCCCGCGCCTACGGTGGCCGGGAGCCACCACGTGACCCCCGTACCAGTCAACCTTTGGGTGATGCGGAGACAAACAGTGGTAGGTGTATCTATCTGCAAAAAAATTATTTATTACAAAGATAAACTACATGGATATATAAAATACTATAACAATATATCAAAATACTATAAATATATATCAATATATATATAAATATTTAAATTGAAATTTACACGGATATACTAAAATATAAAGACAAACAATGAAGAAAATATTAACGTTGTGACGAAACTACCAGCTTTTTCTGAATGTACTCGCGAACTTTAATTTTAAACGATACACGATTGATTGCCATCCTGTTTTCCTGGGGAAGGAAATCAGGATGGCAACCAATCAACCTATAGGTTTGACTACTAAGGAAGAGCATGCATTAAAGCATGTTTTACAATCTAGGAAAGATTGTAAAACAAGCTGTAAGAAGGATTATTAAATACCGGCTTAATTTCATTCTGGCTCCTGAAATACAGGTACTCTAACCTAGCTCTGGAGCCAGGGTCTCAATTTTTTCTGTATCTACCCTGTTTTTCTGGCAATAAAGAAATTTATTTATTAAAAAAATTAAATATAATTAACATAAAAGGTTACAATTTTATTTCAATTGGACCCATTTAGAGAGCCGAATAGTCGGTGCTTGTTGCCAACTAATCGCTGACTATAAATATGGCCGGATGGACAGCAAAGTACATTTCCACTGTGAAAAAAAAATGCAAAAAAAAAAACTCTTTTCTTGTTGTAAAAAATACATTTATTGTATAAGTAAATGGTAACTAATACTACAGCGTAAAATTGTAAAATAAAAATATTATGGTGACTGTATAATGGTAACCTAATAGCACATCTGACTTGGCTGGATACATCACAAAACATATTATAATTAAGGGCTGATCCAGTTATTTTACCACTTAAATATCAACACCGTCAAAATTAGAATAATCTTTATTCTCCTAGATATTAGGTTACGGTTGCGTTGCCGCCGTCAGAGATAAAATAATCCTGAAAAGACTACATTTCAAAAGTCAGATTTTATATGACTTTTGAATTAAAGGAATCAAAGAATCAAAATGGTTGTTTCACCGCTGTTAAAAAACATTAATATGTCAAACAGCGGTTTGTTTGACATATTAATGTTTCTTAACAGCGGTGAAACAACCATTTTGCTTCTTTAGTATAGGTTAGTCCTATAAGACAATGATGATTGAAAAATCGGTCATGCCCTCATTAAAATACTTATTAACTACAAAATATCACTAGGGTTTGAGTAGGTACCTATTTATTTCATCACTACGACCTACGTAGTAGGTACGAAACGTTAAATCTCGTAAAATAAGCCTTCAGCACTTTTAATGCCTACCTATAAAAAGCCTACAAAAAATAAAATAAGTAAAAAATACAATGTCATAAAAAATATCACTTTTACTGAGCATACAATAAGTGCCTAAATACTTAAGGCATGTTCCAATAGTATCTGTAAGAAAGGCAAACAAATGAATCAAAAAATGTCATGTGTTACTTATTTTTGTGCGTGACTGCTTAAGAATAGAACTGTGCTTGTTTTGCCACCAGCACCAGATACTTTAGGAACAGACCGCAGGCCTTATCATTAGTTTATGGTACAACCAGAATGAGGTTGGTTGTCGCCTTTAAAGTCACCTCATCAGTGAATGCCACAAAATTCATCAGGTGTCAATGCTATTGGTCGACCGCAGTCTCGTTGCACCCTAATTTATTCCCCATAAAAGAGTATTAAGCCAAAAAGTCATGAAACTGATCTAAAATTAATCTTCAATTACACTATTTAGTATTTCCACAAAATCATCCCACAAACAAAAGCCATTTTCATCTGTTTCACAACCCGCCAACTGCAAAGAGGTGAACTCAGGAGGGTTGTCCATAGACAAAGTTTTACCTTCTCTCATTTGGTTGGTACATTGGTATATATAATCAACCTTCATGAAATAAACACCAGATTTTTCTTCCAACCATTTCTGAAAGAAAATTTTCCCACCAGCAGGTGTCATTTCATGTTGATCTTTGAGGCTGTATGGTTTAAAACCCATGCTTTTAAGTACCGTATAAATATTAGCATCATGTCCCATTAAGAGAGTAATTTTGTATTGTTTATACAAAATCATATCTCTCATATAACTTAACAATGGACGAGCCAAATCTTTAGCAATTAAAGTAGTGTTAAATATCACACTATGGTAGCCTTTACTTAAATCTATAACCAAATTCCATTGATCATTATTTTTTAGTAGTCCCCATGCAACCTCATTTCTAGGAAATCCTTCATAGTTCTCCATTATGAAAGAATCAATGACCGATTTTGAAATTTTCAAAGGCCCTTCTAAATTAGGTTTAAATCCGACATTAACAAAGATTTTATTAACATCCTTGAGAAAATCACATTTGTGTTCTTTTAAACAATATTCTGACTGTTGATAATTAAGCATTTGTTCTAAGTCTTTATAAGAACTGTTTAAATGTAAAGATTTTAGTAATATTTGCATTTGTTCTGTCGCTTCCAATTTAAATATAGCCGATGTGTTGTGAATAACAGGGTTGAAAATTGGATCATTGCTATCAGAAGTGTGATGTATCTTTACATAACATCCTGGGAAACCTTTTGTGACAAAGGCTTTAGCAGAAACCATAGTCCGTTGAGCAGTATTGGCATAAACAAAAAAGGTTTCTTCATTGGGACACTCTTTGTTCAACAAACCTTGTTTCTGCAGCCACAAAGTAAAATATTCACCCATATATCCTTCCAATAACGCACCTTTGGCTGTCAAATATCCATTTTTCTCCTTCCAAACTGGCCAAGTCCTAGGTGTAAAATCAGCTAAGTTTTTAGACAAAGGAGTGCGCACATTGTGCCTACTAAGTATCAATACTTGCTCTAGCTTAAAACTCTTTTCACAGTAACCTTCTAGCACTAATACAGATATTAAATAGAATTTTAAATACATTTTTCACTGGGTATTATAACTTTTGAAAATGATTGACATCACTGGTTTGTTGTAATTATAATGATGGCCATATTTCAGAATGTGAGTCACAAGAGTAATATTAACATAAAGAGAAAGTAAAATTATATAATCTATGTTTCTACACCTACTCTGCAATATTATAAGCAAGATAGCAACTAAGTCATTACAAGGTTAAGGCTTTGTTCGACGAAAACATGATAATACTATCATAACTAAGGTTGTTAGAACACCTAGATTCATACATACCAGTGCAATCATCATGTCTAACATAATTATTCGTTGTTTTTCATAAAACAACAGTGAACAATAGTATTATTTTGAATACAAATCTCCGCAGACAATGTAATCGCATTACGAAATAATGTCAAGTCAATGTCAGATTGACAAACACAAAAAGCGCTTTATGAATACAGCTTCGTTGACAAACTTTCATAACTTAAAAAACTAATGAAAAAACGCAAATCACAGTAACCTCCTGTATTGTCTTAATCTGGTTATTTTTATTATCTGGTCAATAATTTCTAAAAATAATGAATAGGTTCAATGAAAAACTTTGAATAGGTTTCGAATCCAAGGTGCGGACTGTGCGGATGAATTTGGAGCTTACTTTATAAACACCGTAACAAGTACTTCCCTTGTACTAGATGGCGCTAAACGTCATGCTTTTAAATCTTGTACATAAGTGTTATAAACTGCAACAACATCATAATTTTCTTCTTATCAAAGTTTAGTGTTAATAAAATAAAGAAAGGTTATCTGAAACCGCATTCCTTTCCTTTTTAAAACACTGCTCTTCAACCTTACCTTGCCCTAACAATTCACAGACCTCGTCAGTGCCAGTGTAATCGTTACGCTACTCGTCACTAGATGGCGTTAATTTGGGTATGTTAAAACATAGAATACCGGCCGAACTAAAGTTACTCGTTGGTTCGATTTTTAGCTGTTTATGCGACTACGACCACGACTTACGGCCAGACTGGCTGCTATCTTTAACAAAAAGATTAGACGCTCGGTCGTGCGACCAATCTTTCTTCCTCGCCGTAGCTTTTGTGGCTACAGCGCAGAGTCCACCAAAACGGAGACGAGACGAGAGGAGAGATGTGTTGTAAACCACCAACAGAATTTATTTATTTACTTACACTTCTCGTCTCCGCTTAGCTTTAGTGGAAATGGTTGAGCAGAGTAGAGAGGGGATGTCTCATATTTGTTAAAACCACTCCGCAATCGGCAGCAGCGCACAGCGGGGACGAGAAGACACGTGTGCGGCGTACGGTGAGCGGCAAGCGGTGTGCGGCAGCGGTCGCTAAACTGGGCATGAGTAGCCTGACGCACATCTCTGCTCCGGTCAAGCCAGTGCGCATCTCCACACAGCTTCGGTGGATACACACTAGCTCCTAAGCATCCTCTCCTCTCTGCTTCGAACATCTCCACACATCTCCGCTTTGGCGGAGTCCAAGCCTAAAAGTCGCGGTCGTGGCCATGTAGTGCGTGTGGTCCCTAAATGTGGGTAACAATTCAAATTTCGGCTCTAAGGTGCTCCGAGTGGCAGCTCAGATTCAGGATTTGTGTTTCGCCTGTTAATTAATTAGAAAAACAAATATTATTGGTTCTAGCGTGATGGATGTTCTGAGGTCTAGATCTTAGCAAGTGGGTTCTGACTTTCATAATAGCAGAGCAGTGAGCATAATAGCAGAGCAGTGAGCATAATGAGTTTCATAATAGCAAAGCAGTGCAGCAGTGCGCAAATATTTGTACCAATAGGTACTAATATTTGCGCACTGCTGCACTGCTCCAATGTGACAGCGGGGTTTAGGAGCAATGAAATTATCTTCGATGTATACTTTTAGATTTTTGTGGATTTTTAAAAAACCGCTCGACCGATTTCGATAAAATTTAAACGGAACCTCCTGGGAATTATACCCTTTGAAATAAAAAAAGAAATTTCCAAATGGGTTCAGGCGTCTTCGAGTAATCGGTGAACATGAAATTTGTCATCCCAGAGATAAAAGAATTACCTTATTCTACGTGTCACCTAGTAACTTGGTTGTGGAGGTCAGATAGGCAGTCGCTGTTGATTCACGTAAAAAACTGGTATTCAACTGCACCCGGTAAGACAGGAAGCCGACCTTTGTATGGGAGAGTCTACAATCATTCTTCATAATTTAGTTCATTCTTTATTCTTTCCAAGTTCCTTGGGAATGGTGTCTAGTTTAATGGTTTGAATAAACGATATTGCGCTTATCTTGTTACACCCAGTAATGTAAGTGTGAAGAAAACTGGTTTGAATATTTTGGCATGCCTATTATTGTCTGCTAGAAACAGCTGGTAAGAAGCTTAGCCGCAGTTTTGAAAATAAAATAAAATGACGGATGTTGGGCAGGCCAGACACGGCAGACACCATATTAAAATGTTCAAACCTTTTTATTTTTGTATCATAAAAGGCAACAAATAATAATGCATAAAGGCAGCTATAAACTTCCTATATTGAAATAACAACTTATCGTAGCTGCACCGCACACTGTATAACCCGTTTACTAAACAAGTTTCATAATGCCGGTGCTGTTTTACGTGTTGTAAGGAGGCTCATTTTCTGAGCGGAACCTTTTTCTATTGAGAAATATAAGATTATAAATATATATATATATATGGGTAGGAATTCCTTTCGTTGCTATATTACACTTTCTGATTTTGTAATACAGTGACTTTTTGTCATAAGGTTTATATTAGGTAAAAACCTGTATTGTTTTTTGAGCGCTGTTGCTAAACTTTTTTTTGTTAAATTGTCTGTGGAACTGCATTTAAAAAAAAAATGGCGGCGTTAGTTGCGATTATGGTTACTCGCCAAACTAACCATGCAGCACTAAAAAACTGAAGTTTATTGTAGGTAAAATGATTTATCTTTAAGATAACAATGTATAAATATGTGTGATGTCAAAGTGTATCACACCACAACAAAAATTAAACAATGTATTAGTAAGATTAGACATTTAATTTCATGAACTCACTCCAAGGACAATATCCAGTATCGGAGATTTTACAATTATTTAATTCCAATAAAACTTTTTGAGGAGGCTTTAAAAGTGACAGTCTTCCGCTATCCCTCAACTGTTTAGTGGTAGGATAAACGTATTCAACCTTCAAATATTGCCCAGACACATCACTCCATTTTTGAAATATGACTTTCCCGCCAATAGGGAACGGCTCAAATTGATCCGGCAAAACGAACGGTTTGAAACCTAATGCACTGATCACAGAGTTCAAATTCGAATCGTGTCCTACGAGTAAAGTAAATTTTGGTGTGCCATTTTCGAAAATGTCGAACATGTATTTTAAGAGGGGTCCAGCTATGTCTTTTGAGGCTGTTAAATTGAACCTGACATTCTGTTCTTGTTTACTGATTTTTGTTAATAGTTTCCATTTTTCGTCAGTCTCGATTTGGCCCCAGGCGATTTCCAATGTCGGCAGACCTTCGTAGTAACTCATTATAAAAGAATCAACAATCGAGTTCCCGATATACAATGGTCCTTTGACGTAAGCTTCTTCGCCATCTACCGCCACAATTTCATTTGGTTGTAAATGTAATTCACACAAATACATTTTCTTGCAAATATCCGAAGTTCTTAAATTTAATATTCTATTTAGTTCTAAATATGATTGGCTCAGGTCGACTTCGTATAATTTTTTCTCCATTTCTTTTCGGATTTTATTTTTGAATGCTTGCGAAGTGTTGTGAAATATAGGTAAGAATAATGGATCGAAAACGTCTAAATTTTCGTAATGCTGTACTGTAATATTGCAAGATCGGAAGGCAGATTCTGTAAATGCCTTCGCCGTATCTAATGTTCGTGGTTTAGTGTTTGCATAGATGAGTACCTCATCTTGATTGGGACATCCTTCTATAAAATCTTCACTATCTAACCATTCCGCTATATACCGTCCCATGTAACCTTCCAACGAAGCCCCTTTTTCTGTCAACATTCCCGCCGAAGCGTTCCATTTCGGCCACGATTTTGATGAATACGACTCAAGCTTGCCCGTCAACGGTGTACGCACATTGTGACGACTTAGTATTAAAACCTGTTCCAACTTGAGGCTGTTGATATCAATAGCTTTGCTTAACACAACGACGCACAAAAACACAATCAATTTTTTCGCCATTTTGTTTATGGTTTTACTTTTTATACGGTGCACTGAGACACTAGCCACAGTGGCCACTAAACTAATATAGCTTATTAAAAATCATGAATTAATGTTTTAAAAACAATAGTTCTAACCATGATTGGACTATTACTTCCCGCGTCTAAGAGTGCACTGCGACTGGTATGATTCGCTCAAGCGCCTCGATAAGCATTGTTTCATCACCCGACAGAAATGATAAAACAAAATAGGATTCTATGACACCGAACTGTAATCGTTAATTGCATTATGATTAACAATAATTATTTTTAGATTGTTATTGTTCTACTATCAAGTACGTAAGTTTTAGTATCTATTGATAGCAAAATGTATTCGCACATAAATGTTCCGAACCTCCCCACACAATGACACACTACAAAGGTAGGTATTTATGTAAAAGTTGTTGAACAAAATAACAAGTTTTATTTTAATTTTTGTTAAAGCGGCCATAGTACCTAATACTCAACAAGTGACAAGTCTGGTACTGTGTAATGCGGTACCAGGGGTGCTGTATTACCCAGTACTAACTGGGTTATGCAGGACAGATGGGCAGTCGCTCCATGTCCAAAACGCTGGTGTTCAGCTGCATCTGGTTAGACTAAAAGCCGACCCCAATAAGTAGGGAAAAGGCTAGATGATGAGATAGAATTGCTTACTGTGCAGAAATCTCTCTAACAAACATGATAAATAAAATGAAAGGCAAACTATGAAAACTTAAATTATAAGTTCAATGGGATAAGATAAAGCTCTTTTACTCAGAGGTCATGTTAGTACTTAATTAACAATTATCTTTGACGTCATTTATTTATTAAAATGACGAATGATGCTCCGGCCCTAACACCACAATCACCACAGCCGTCGTTAATGGCCATTTCAATACCTGGATTGGTAAAAAACGGCACAAAATTAAATTCTAGATTTTAGATTCTTGTTATGGGGATATGTTAGAAATCAAATTTACCAAATATCCTATCCAACTGTAAACGAGTTAAGAACTGAGGTTCGCAATACGATTTTCAATATTCATCACACCTCGCTATCAGGTTACAATACGATGCGCAAATAAGACTATTCTCGGCAATTGCAACAGTTTGTAAGGAAACAATGTTATTGGTCAATCGTACAACACTAGACCTATTTCGGAGACCTATTGCAGTTCGCTGGAAACAGATTTTTGCCTATTTACAACCTACGCGATTTATTTCATCTGTTCTTAGGAAATACAAGGTACTTACCTACTAATATTACTTTACATAACATAACATGAAATCCGCCTGTAATCCCCGAAGGGTTACGCAGGGTAGCTAATAATACACCCACATTTCGCCAGTTATATATTTAAAATCCCATGTCATAGGGGGCGAGCCTATTGCCATCAATCGGACACAAATTCAGACTCCGTGGCTGTTACTGAAAAATCCTTGATGAAAAAAACCCAACAACGTGTTGCCCAACCCGGAGATCGAACCCAGGACCTCATGACGACTAAACCAACGAGGTAGTCCATTACTTTACATGGTACTTAATGCTTGAAACGGTAATCATACTCAGCCTATAATATCCCCACTGATGGGATGTGTCCCATCAGTGGGGATCATGATGTGTGTGGTCAGTGTGGTCTCCGTAATCCACGCGGGCCCAGTGCTGCCCAGTTGTTGCCTGCCTGTTCAGCAATGGAGGAAACATCGTAAAGGAACGCTTCTTGAGCAGGGGTGAGGATAATAAAATAATTTACAAGATGTAGAGTGTATGTACGGGTTTCCGCTGACAGTATAATCCAGACCGCACTACCTAGGAGGAACATACTACTATTTACTGTACTAGCAAAAAGTTTAACAAGTAAATCAATTGGAACTGTGGCCCTGAATGCAGCCAGCTAATCGCTGAAGCATTGCGGCATTGAGATGTATTTCGCTAAACAATAACATAATTTGACTCGATTAAAGATTCACTAACTAGACTATACCAAAGGAATAAAAATGAAGTTAAATCCTAAATTTTCTACTAGAGGCAATGTTTCCACAGTCACCGAAAAAGCGACTTGCTATCGATTCTTTTCTCGCTCAAAAAACTTACAAAAGATTGTAGGTTGGAATCCACCAAAGAGGAAACGACTGGAGCGGAGAGGAGAGTGCAAGATTCGACCAATCACAGGAAAGACGAGAGAAGCGATGAACATTTCAGTCCTTGTGATTAGTCGACTTCCACACATACCCTCTCCGATCCGCTCGTCACCTTACGGCCTACCCGGGATGAGAAGCAGCTGACACATTCTATTTGATTCTATTGTCCCCAGAACAGCATGGGGAACAAACGAGCCGTGGGCTCGTATACCACAGTGTTGGTGCCCACAACTCGCAAGACAGGGTCGCGGCAGACCACGAAGGAGATGGCGAGACGATTTGGAGGTCTACTTCACAATAAAAAAAAAATCGTTTGCGCTAAAAATGTCGCAATCGGAGCACAAAAACACAAGAAGAATAAGTTGGGGAAATGCGTCACATCCTCGCAAAACGGTCACCGCTCAACATAATGGTGAAGAATGTTCGCAGCAACGGGTACAGATGACTTCTTTGCAATTCTTCATAAAAGATCTGCATCACCACTGTGTCGAATGCAGAACAGCGACTATAGTCTACTGAGTATTGTTACCCGCAAGATTGAAGGCCACCTTATGGGGCAGTCCGCAGTGCATGTAATATTGCCACTTTGCCGGGTGTCTTTAGAAGATGGCATAAATAATAAGTTTATTGTTAAATTGTTCCTGTCTAATAAGTATCCTGAAACTAAGATAAATAAATAATGCTGAAGAATTGACACGAAACCGAGACCAAGGAATGAAGGGGAGTTCTGCCCCGTAGTGGGACAGTACAGGCAGGTATTAAAAATGTCAAATAAAAAATGATATGCCTCAAAATCATTACCTACTTTACAAAACAAATTTTTGCGTTCTATATCTGTGAGGTCAAATGCAAAATTTTGTTACGCAACGCAACACATATTATTTATGTGTTTGAGCTAGAGATGTGGATCTTCTGTAAATCATTCTGCATGAACTCAGGATAATGGCTAGAGGTTATCTGATCGATAACCACAAATTGTAATTATGTAGAGTAACTTCCTGCATTGATTATGATGTCATTGATTAGGCAATTATTATTTTTGTTATGAAAACCCTTGTTAAACATCATTGTAACGATATAACTAAGGACAAGCTTCGACAAGGAAGTTACATGCTCTAAAGATCGAGTTTTTATTCCCAAAAGAGGTATGCAGAGCTGGAGTGTTCCCAACAAATTATATTAAAGTCAACTCAATCCTTATAAGCCTATTGTCATTTGCCATCAACCGGGCACGAACCCAGACTTCAAGGTACTGCTAAGAATGGTCCTAATATTCTATCTATCTCTATCCAAGCCGGAGATCAAAGCTCGGCAGTGTTGCCTGCGACCAACGAGATATTGATTACCGACGTATCAAAACAAGCTAAAGAATCAAAGCAAACCATTGACGCGCTGGTAAAAAGGAATGCAAAGTTAGATGTTTGAAAATATAACTGTTTGTTGTCATTTCGAAACTCATTCTTTGAGCTCCACTCAATGAGTTCACATTACACTTTGTTGGATAACAAACAATACTGACTACCCATTTCGTAAATATTTTCATCATCTGCCTAGCATTTACACAACTATGTCTGGGTCGGCTTCCGGTCTATCCGGATGCAACTGGATTTTACATAGAACTGCATATCAGAGGTCCACACCCGTTACGGTTTCAGACCCGTAAGGACTGTCAAAGATGTATAAATGACAAGACACGGATGGGTCTCGATATATAAGAAGTCATCCATCTGCAGGCTACCTCAGCAAGCGTGGCTTTACCTTCGACCGACTCGGTCACCTGTTGGTTATCATTAACAAAGAAAACGGGATATTTACCATGTTTAAGTACTATTTGTTTTGAGTTCCCGGATATTTCGGCGGTTGCAAGCATGATCACGGATAAACTTACCCGTTATCTATTTAAATCATCTTCGCGTATTTGTAACGCGCTTATGATAGCTATAGTTGCTGCCAGTTAAGATGGCAATAGCGGTCATTAAAACAACATACATTTATTGAATCTCTTCTTTTAAAAAACGTATACAAACCTGTTAATAGCCCCTGAGTTGACATTGATTGTGATCCTGAACATTAACAGAAGAAACGATAAGCTACACGGTTTATGGTTTCAGTTCGTGTAAAGAGATATCAGGGAAAGGGCAATGACCGCTATTGCCATCTTAACTGGCAGCAATTACTATAGTCTAGCTAGACTCGTTGCGCTATTCACCGCTAGATGGCGCTATTATAAAAACAAAATCAATGAGAATTATTTTAATAATAATTTATCACAAAATTGTGTAAATGTAAACATTAAACATCTTATTCCTAGAAATAAATAGGTGTTTAACACATTAATACCACAGATATTGTTACTCGAATTACAATATCATTCGAATACAGTTTGTAAGGATTCTTTGAATTCGTCTGTTGCATATTTTACTGCTTTGGGCGTCTCCATTTACACAAATCCTCGTATAATATTTCATCGATACTTGAGGATAAACATCTACTTTCAACTTGTCTAATTTACAATCTGCATATTACATTATAAAAAGCTAAATACGTGGGGCATTCATTTGATTTTACTAGTCAACCTTGTTATTGCTATACCACTCTTGGCAAAAATTTAAAATATCTGTCGGTCGTTAAGCAAAAATATGCTGACGTTTTATGATATGTGCAAGAGAGTCAGCCTTAGGGCGGTAAAGCAGTTACGAGGCAGACTATACAAGGATTACAAGTGTTACTTTTTTCTAGCAAGAAAAAAGCTAAAAAATAAAAAGGGAAGCCCACTTAATATAATAAAAGCTTTTTCTATATGGTGAGAATCCAGTTAAAATGCGCAATTGAGAATTTTAATCCAGTAAACTAATAATAATCCTCCTAACCGTTTTTAGTGATGCCCAACTTCAACGGAGACTAGCCTTCGCGGTAGGATATATAACAGTGCACAAGTGTGTGCACACTCTCTTTCCGAGTCTCACTCTTACAGTCGGGTGGAACGGCAATCCGACACGGTCGGGGGAGACATCAGGCGCAAGACTAACGGCTTGCATTTAGTACTCTCATACAAAATAGGAAGACTGCTAAGTTCCGAAAGTTTCTCAAATTACATTGCACTAACCCATACATAACGTACATTATAAATACTGACAATCACATGACAACATTCAACAACAAAGCTAGATACAAAGACGCCATCTTTACAAAAATTGGCGGCAATTTTAACATTGACAGCTGTCAAATGGAATGTTTTTTTCTTTCTAGCTTTTGGTGGTGGCTCTGTCAAGTTGTGCCAGTTGGTGAGCTATTCTTTCCTCCCGAGCCCGCCTCGCCTGGCCAATGCCTCGTTTCTCTGCGAATTTCGCTACGAAGGTCTCAACTGGCATTTTACCTATAAAGAGAATAAAATTATTTTGAATTATATAATGTATTTTTATTGAACTGCTCCGTTGAGGTCCTGGTTGCAAGTGCGACTACTGAGCGTAAGCTCCTGGGTTCGAATTCCAGTTCGAGAAATGGGGAGGTCAGTTCAAGCCCAGTGTAGATGGTGTGTCCATAGCTAGGTACCAGTCTGACCAATGACTTCAAACTAATTTGAAATATGAGATTAGGAAATTTTCAACGAACGCCGATGCTTGAAAGTGGCTACGCTAGCGCCATTAGTTGCCAAATAAATGTGTTTGGAAAATACATACATATAACGCAAGAGAAAGAATACAAACCTGTCAGGAACTGCTCTGCTATGACCTCGGATTCCTCATCAGCCTTCAATGCGGCTTCCTTCAGACAATCCCTGATCCGATGCGGATCATACATCTCCGCTAGCTTCATGTGTTTTCTAAAGAGAAAAGTCAAGTTTTGATATTGATTATTTGAGGTGTGCTATCTTGAAAGTTTTGAGTACAAACCTATCACCTGTTCCACACCTTTTTGATGAAAATTTTGTTTTTATAAATATAAAAAAAAATATATTATAATTATGTAAGAAAAATAAATAAAGGAAATTATATAAATAATAAACTTTTAACTAATTTAAATATCATGGACAAAGAAATCTCAAAGTATTCAATCTATAAGTGACACTACAAATTCCACATCCACAGATAAGTTTTTTAATGATGGTTACATATAACATAACATCCCGCCTGTAATCTCCGAAGGGTTAGGCAGAGGTGTATCTAATAGTGCACCCACATTTCGCCAGTTATGTGTAGTCCAGTCCCATGTTATAGAGGTCGAACCAATTGCCATCAACCAGGCACAATTCCAGACTCCGTGGCTGCTACAGAGAAAATCCTGATGGAAAATCCCAATAACACTTCGTCCGACCTCTTGCTCAGCAGTTGTAACCAACAAGGCAATTAAGAGCCATTATGATTACATTGCCATGAACTACTTTTGAAACATTTCAATTAGGGATTGACGAAACAAAGACTTGCCTGTCAGCTCCATACCCTGCCTTACCTATTTAACTCCTCAAAGTTCATTTTCATCTGCACAATAGTTGATATACGGTTAATAACTTCAGTCTTCAGGTCGTCCAGCGCTTGTTGTTTTACGATGTTCTCTTGTGCAATGAGCTCAATGCTGCTCATCAACTCTTCTGTTTCAAGATCCAGTTCCACAAGCTGAGGGTTAACTTCAATTATTTTATCCTGGAAATAATTTATTTATTGATTTAAACTTCATGAGTGGTACATAGGCAGACTTAATGCCACAAGGCATTCTCTACCTGTCAACCTTTGGGTCAAATAGCATTGAGATAGAGAACAAAAAAATAAATAAGAAAAATACCATTTTGTTAACATAAATTGATACATACTAATACACATATATAGAGTAAAATGAAATAAGCTAATACATATTCTAATACATAAAAATAGTACAAAATAATAATAATAATAATAAGTTTATTTATTGCTCCTTAAAGATATAACATATTGAACAATATTTAAGTGTAGTTAGGAATAAGCACAAAGAGTAATATGAGCAGCTGTGCCTGAGCTAGGCTGAGCCTGTATTTCAGGTCACAAATACGAGGAACCTTATAATAATTACTATGGCTACTAATAATCTAGCTTGTGAGCAATTTAGTCTGATTTTAAATAGTACTTCCGAACTGAAATATGACCTGAACAAAAAACCTGAAACCTGAACCTGAATATAAACTGAATTATGATGATAAATTAATATGAGTGCATGGACAGGGTGTTGAGATAGGCACACATTATACGTTATAAACTATCACTAACATTAGCATTAACACAAGAAACAGGATATTTACCATGTTGCTGTTGCTGTTGTTGTTTACCATGTTGTTGTTGTTTGTGTTGTGTTTTGTTGTTGTTGTTGTTTGTTTGTTATGTTGTTGTTTACATGGTAAATATCCCGTTTCTAGTGTTAATAATAATGTTAGTGACCAAGGTGGGTGGGTGTTTTTCATGAACTCAAAGCAATCAATCAACATGGTAAATATTATTATTAACACTAGAAACAGGATATTTACCATGTTGCTGTTGCTGTTGTTGTTTACCATGTTGTTGTTGTTTGTTATGTTGTGTTTTGTTGTTGTTTGTTGTTTTTCTTGTGTCCATGTGCGTTGTTGTTGTTTGTTTGTTATGTTGTTACAAGGTAAATATCCCGTTTCTAGTGTTAATAATAATGTTAGTGACCATGGTAGTTTAAAATCTTATATCATGGTAAATATCCTGTTTCTAGTGTTAGGCACACATTGTTGCCATTGTTGGTATAACCTGGAGATCCGGATATTTCGGCGCTGTTGCAAGCACCATGATCACGGATAAACTGAAGTTATTGCGGGTGGGTGGGTGTTTTTCATGAACTCAAAGCAATCAATCAACACGGTAAATATTATTATTAACACTAGAAACAGGATATTTACCATGTTGCTGTTGCTGTTGTTGTTTACCATGTTGTTGTTGTTTGTGTTGTGTTTTGTTGTTGTTGTTTGTTTGTTATGTTGTTGTTTACATGGTAAATATCCCGTTTCTAGTGTTAATAATAATGTTAGTGACCAAGGTAGTTTAAAATCTTATATCATGGTAAATATCCTGTTTCTAGTGTTAGGCACACATTGTTGCCATTGCTGGTATAACCTGGATAAGACTAGCAGATGTAAGTGGAGCTTGGCACAAGCAAAGAAAGGTCTACAACCAGCGGAGGGTGCAGTCAGGCTGTGGATGCAGCAACATCTGCCTTGCCTTTTCCCTACTATGTTAGGGTCGGCTTCCAGTCTAACCGGATGCAGCTGAATACCTGTATTTCACATGGAACGATTGCCTATCTGACCTCCACAACCCAGTTAGTACTAGGTAATATGATACTCCTTGGTAAGACTGGTTGTCAGACATTACTACCTATTTATAACTGTCACATTTCCTTAATATTTTGTTTTCAATTAATTATTTTATTGTAGTAAAAGTATCTCACCTGTAAATCAGTATTCTGCAGTATCTCCTGCAGCTCCTCAATACAGCAGTCATTAAGCTCTGGAAACATCAAAGACTGCATGCTATAATTTGACTGCGGACTGACATCATTGCTCTTCGACTCATCAGAATTTGACAGCATCGGCATGGCCTTCTGGAACTCTCTTATAATAGCTTGAACCACACGGCCCAAGTCGGAATGTAAGGTGTAATTGAGCAAACCCGGAGCACCAACAACTTGGTTTGAATTCTCCCCGATCCAGGGATGAGGTATAGGCGGATTTACAAATATAGAAGGCTTTTCATTAGGAAATTCAGGTCCCAATAACACTGTTAAGCTCATATTTTTACCGTCAGCGACGAATTCGACTCGATACTCCGCATTTTCGTTGACTTCGACAACATGATCATTGAAGATCTTTAGCGTGTCGATTTGACGCTTTCTCAAGTCTTGTTCGCTGTAATATTGTCGCGGCAGCATCTTTTGGCACCGCACTAACTGCAAAAATAACACTATTTGAGAGAAAGTATTTAAAATTGAACTTTTTTGCACGAAATTCTTTTGTTGACACTGTAGGTGTTCACTGTGTTTCGCGTCTTTGTGGTATTTGGTAACTTTTTAAAAGCGTGTGAGGAAATAGAATGTTTGTACCTGATTAAAGTTGTAATTTTTTTTTATAAAGAATTAGAGTTATACAAAGTGGATAAGAATTTACAAAATATTATTTCGTACGATCAATAACTTCAATATGTGACTTACATACAGTGCGTTTTCTCGACGAGAATTTGTTTAATATTCTCCTTCACTGTTTACTATTTTCGGATTTTCATTGGCTGTCTCTTATTTATTACATTCTTCGACCAATCAAAAGCCGAATTCATATGAACTAGAAGAAACACGTAAATGGAAACAAAGAGGTTTCTTCCCTAGCTGAAGTGTCAAACTGACGTCAATGTCAAAAAGAATGCGTTTCGTTACATCAACGACTAAAAAAAAAATTGTGAAAATATAATTAATTTGATTTAAGCACTTTCATTTTCTCTTGTTACAAAGAATCTTTATTTTATATACGTATGATAGCATGATTGTTTTTTTAATCGCAAATTCTTAGATTTTACGATAAATAAACAATTTAGCGGTTATTTATTATGCAAAAAGTAAATTCTCTCGATCTCCCTCAGAAGTTCCGGTTTGGCGGATAGGATCCTGCCATGGTTGGTCTTCAGTTTCGTGAGCAGGCTCAAAAATTAAAAAAACCCGTCTGAAAAGCAATTTTTGATGTTCTATCTTTCAATTATTCATCTTCGGAAAAGTTGGAAAACGGGACTCTGACGTTAAGAACACTTTTTTTTCGACTTTCCATACTCATACAACCTACCCAGCATTGTCTGTCTTCAAGAATCAATATGTAATAGTACCTACACTCACTTTTTCCTATTAACCCACTAGACTGTCTCTACTAGTTAACTAATTTGTTTACGAGAAGGTACCTACCTTCTTAATAACTAATTCTTAAATTATAGTTTTAAGATTAACTTGTATTTCTCTTATGTGAATTGTATTCTTTTTGAGAAAATAAATGGCTTATACCGTAACCAAAAACATATAATATGTTTTAGGTTTATATTTAACCTGGTAACTGTCCATCCTAGTGTTAAAGGTGGATGACGGGAGTGCCTGAACAGACGCGGATACCCCTTAGAGCACAGGAAAGGAAGTGTGGCTTGCTGCCAAGCTCGGCCGTCAAGGGCCACATTGAGTACCGAAGTAAGAGTGTTCCTTTTGGTCTACTTTTTCTAAAAGCTTTGAATGCTTCCAAAGATGAGAGGAGCGAAGGCTGTACGTAAATTTTGCAATCGTTATTTTATTTATATTTTAAAAATGTTTTTATAACATTATTGTTATTGAACTCTAAAAACAGTTGTTTTTTTGTCCACTTCTAAAAGATTGTTCAATCGTAAGTGATAATTTATGAAAATGGCCGTCTCCATTAGGATTAAGCCAAGACAATTTCAACAATATTGCAACAAAAAAAACAAATTATGGATCTGTTCGTTTCAGTATTTACATCTCAGAAACTAGGCACCCTGTCCCACAGCCATCCATTAACGAGAAGCGAATACAATCCTTTTCACAGTCGCTCGAGTGAACTGGTATCTTCTAGGAACGCGTACTGCCGCATCATCGTTTCCTATCAGGCAAGTTACCTAGAGTAGTCTAGAGTAGTCTAGAGCAATCATTTTTTTGATGTGAAACATCTATAGCCGCACGTAAAACCGATTTCTGACGTGGCGACGCGTCGCCACGCTATATGATGGTATATATATACAGTCTATATGCAGTAGTGTGTACGGTGCGTCACCTGCTGGATGTATCTAGAGGCATTACAGTATACAGTGTTGTTTTTTTTTTTTTTTTTTTTTTTCTTCAAGAAGAATTTCAATTGCAAATTAATAACAATCCAAGAGAACCTACCACCAGATACGGAACAACAATAGATGCTGTATTTATTAGATATCTTGATAATGTTATGTCCAATACTTTTGTAACATACTTCAGTTACCATCGACCAATTGTCACAGTAATACCGGCCTCAGACGCAACATCGAATATAACTATTACCGAAGTCACTGATTAAACGAATTAAGTGGTCACGATTTGAAATAAATTCGTAAATTTTTGTATTTAATGAAAATAAATGTTTATTCAAAATCAAAATCAAAATCAAAGCATTTATTTCAAGTAGGCCAGTTACAGGCACTTTTGAATTGTCGAAACAAAGGCAACAGTAAAATAAAGCTACAGTCCCAGTCACAAGGCACAAAAACTGTGAAAGTACTGTAGTTGCCCATTCCCTAACGTAGATCTCTATGGAGAAGAACGGGCAAGAAACTCCATGGACACTCTTTTAAATCAGAATACTTTAACAAAACCTTGGTTACATCATTCATTTTGTGAGAACATTATGTGAGAACGATGCAGCAAGATGTGTACGGTAAAAGTGTCCATAGTAAAAACACTTCAAAAATAAAATAATTAATTCAAATAAGCCGTGGCAAATAAGAGATGACCAGTCACAACTGACAGCGCCCGTTCACGAACATGACGCATGTATCAGCACCATTCAACACCATTTTGAAGGGAACTAAATGATCCGACACACGTGCCACCATCAGCGAGACATTTGAGTGAGCATGACATACTCCTAACCGCCAGGTCACATTCAAGTCAAGAAAAGACGCAGGTTTCCAGCGAATGACAGCTTTCTAGTACATAGTACTCACACAATATGGGCTAGGCGGCTATATAATACAAAAGAGATTGAATCTATACAATGCAAAGATAGTTATACAATCTTCAGCAGCTCCAACAATACTATTTAATGCTATCAATTTAGGCGCCCCTGTTCTTGTGGAGCAGGACCGGCATTGAGCCAAGCATTTTTATCAGTGATATAATCGTCCAACTTGTAATATGCTTTCTTACATAGTGTGCGTTTAATGCATGTTTTAAATTTCGTTTCATTCAGTTCAAGAATACTTTGTGGAATTTTATTATAGCATCTCAAACAGTACCCCATGAAAGATGAGTCTACTTTAGCGAGTCTGAAGCCTGGCTGAACTAATTGGTCTCTATTTCTAGTACTGTAACTGTGTCTGTCACCTCTTTTATTAAAAAGATGTAGATTTTTTCTTACATACATTATGTTTTCGTAGATGTATTGACAATGTAGCGTCATGATGTTAATTTCCTTAAACAGTTCCCTTAGAGAATCGCGCCTACGAAGATTATATATGGCTCTGATGGCTCTTTTTTGCAGAATAAATATAGACTCAATGTCTGCAGCCCATCCCCACATTAAAATGCCATAAGACATAATACTATGAAAGTAACTAAAATAGACCAGTCTAGCGGTATCTACATCAGTATATTGACGGATTTTTCTTATAGCATACGCTGCTGAACTTAGCCGCCCCGCAAGAGATGTTAAATGAGAACCCCATTGTAGCCTTGAATCAAGCGTAATCCCCAGGAAAACCGTTTTATCTACAAATTCAAGTTTCTCTTTATTCAATACTATATCACAATCGCTACTTTTAACATTTGGTAAAGCAAATCTTACGCATTTCGTTTTTTTTTCATTTAACACTAAATTGTTTGCTGTGAACCAATTATGGACCTGAAGTAGGGCATTATTCACGTCATCTAGATTTTGGGCCCGTCTATTTATCTTAAAAATTAGGGAAGTGTCATCAGCGAATAACACCATATTTTGAGGTTGGTTTTTCAATAAATAGGGGAGATCATTTATATATACTAGAAAGAGGAAAGGACCCAATATTGAGCTTTGCGGTACCCCCATTTTTACTTTTAAACCCTGTGAATTAACACCATTTATTTGCACATGTTGTTGTCTATCACTCAAATAAGATTTTACCAAACTAAGTGCAAGTTTCCCTAGTCCGTAATGCTCAAGTTTCAAAAGTAATGTGTCGTGATTTACGCAATCAAATGCTTTGGAGAGGTCACAAAAAATTCCAATGGCGTCTTGGGACTCTTCCCACGCAGTAAATATGTGCTTTAATAAGGTTACACCAGCGTCAAAATAGTCATCGTTATCTGGAAAAAAAATCGTAATATTTTATTTTATCATTATGACATATTTAGTTCCTATCACAATCTGTTCTTTTCTGCATATTACTTTAACAAAATAATGTCGATATTTCACATCTGCCAGGCGTCCCGTGACGGCTCACTTTTTTTTTTCATAAAATCGCTGTCGCAGATATAGTTATCTGTGTTTGCTGTACTCGTCGCTGTCATTTATTATTTATTTATTTAACACTTCAAGCACAAAGTACAGAGGCGGTTTCATTTCCTTTTTTTCAGTAACTAATACTAAGACTAACTTATACTAAGTAAAGAAAATATGACTCTCCAAAAATGACAAAAAAAATACCTATTACATATTTTTACGGTCGTGGTTAGAGGACTACGAGACGAATTCTAAAAGTTTTTAACTTAAAAAAATTGATAGGAGACAAACTCTTTCTTAAAATTATAATGTCAAAAATAATTGATACGGCCGAGTTTTTGACTCACTCCTTTTTTCAGGTCCTTTACTCCTTCCTTCATAATAATATCAATCCTCACACAACCCATCCATCTTTTCTTTCGTCTTCCTCTCCCTCTATCTACATTTATTTTCATCACTCTTTTAGTCACATGCGATTCGTTCCTCTTCATCACATGCCCATACCAAGGCAGTCTTTTCCTTTCAACTTTTCTGTAACTCCTGCAACTTTCAAACTTACTTTATCCATTCTTGTCACACCACACATCCACCTCAACATTCTTTATTTTTGAGCGAGAATATTGCCCTTAACTCGTTGGCGGTAGGACATGCGCCTAAAGATCCTAAAACCCATGACCAGCGACTTTTCAGTGATTACGAAGAATTCCTATCTTTTGTAAAATTACATGTTTCTGTTGAAATATCTGCCAAATGACAGGTAGCGTCTTATTATTTTTCTGCAGAATTATTTGTAAGTGGCCATTAGCTTTTGCAAGTATCATTTGCAGACACGTTTCTGTAAAACGTGTCGTTTTAGGGTACCTGGGTTCAATGATTATAGTATAATCAGCATTATTTTTGTTTGATTTAATGGTACCTATATGTTCTTGAGAAAGATTCGGTTGTCAGTTAATATTATTAATCATTTATTTCAGAGATAGCATATAGCATAGCATAATCAGCCTATTAATGTTCCCACTGCTGGGACGCAGGCCTCCTCTTTATGAGAGGGAATGGGCTATAATCCACCACGCGGGCCCAGTGCGGGTTGGTAGACGTCACAAGTCTTCGAATTTTTGGTTCTAGGACATGCCGGTTTCCTCACGATGTTTTCCTTCACCGTTTTGAGAGCAGTGATGATAAAATAACTTACACAAAGTAATGCGCCTGGCTGGGTTCGAACCCACGACTTACTGCTCGTAAGTCGGGGTCTCCACCAATGGGATTCAGAGATAGTAAATATAAAAAATAAAATCACTTTATACGCATGTATATTAAAATAATAAAAATAAAAATTACACATACACATTGCAATTGAGGAGCTCGTGGCTAAATAATAACAGCCGCTCGGGTCGATCTTTAGGTTAAGCCGTGCTTGCCTAGGTTGGTCTGTGGATGGGTGACCACCCATTACATACCGAGTTTCCTCCGTGCCTCGGAAATCACGTTAAGCCGTTGGTCCCGGCTGTCATTTGTAGATCTTTGACAGTCGTTAGGCAGTCAGTGGCCCAAAAAGTCTGACAACCAGTCTTACCAAGGGGTATCGTATTACCCAGTATAGACTGGGTTGTGGAGGTCAGATAGGCAGTCGCTCCATGTAAAATACTGGTATTCAGCTGCATCCGGTTAGACTGGAAGCCGACCCCAATATAGTTGGGAAAAGGCTAGGCAGATGATGATACACATTGCAATTGCATACCCAAATTACACATACACATTGCAATTGCATACCCAAATTCAATTAAATTAAGTATAAATTAAAATAATAAACATTAAAATTTCGACATTAAAATTGTGTCATACACGCATCTCAAATAATACGAGGAGAGGCGCTAACATGAAGTTATATACTTGAGGAATTAGGAAAACGCGATGAGGAAAGTTTTGAGTATTCAAATGTTTTATATTTTAGTTTTTTATGAATATGGATAAGAGTAGAGGAAGGTTAAAAGAAACGATGGATGGACTCGGTGCAGGATGATATGGCCGGAAAGGAGGTGACTGCTGAGATGACGAGTAATAGAGAAGTATGGAAGAAGGAATAGCTGGTATATAAGCTAGGTTAGCTAAATAAAATACCTAAGTAAAGTATACCTACCTAGTGTTTTCTATGTGTCAATAAATTAGGTCTTGTTCCTTACTAAGGTGTTAATAAACAATTATCAAATTAAACATTGCATATTCATTACCTACTATTTATTTTACAATATATTACATATTTGACTTGAGGAGTTCGTGGCTAAATAATAAAAGCCGCACGAATCGATCTTGGAAGTTAAGCAACTCTTGCCAAGGTCGGTCCGTGGATGGGTGACCATCCATTACATACCGAGTTTCCTCCGTGCCTCAGAAAGCACGCTAAGCCGTTGGCCTGGCTGATTTATGTTGATTTTTTAACAGTCGGTACAGGTAGTAAGTGGCCCGAAAGTCTGACTACCAGTCTTACCAAGGGGTTTCGTATTATCCAGCACTGACTTGGTTGTGGAGGTCAGATAGGCAGTCGCTCCATGTACAATACTGAGAATCAGCTGCATGGTTAGACTGGAAGCCGACTCCAATATATCTGGGAAAAATCTAAGCAGATCATATAATAGCATTAGGTACATTAAATAAAAATTATTAGAAAAATAAATAAAAATAAGACAAAACACAACACACTCTTTCATTATTTATTACTTACAAATTAAAATGGCAAAGTCAACAGATTAAAATTAGAAATACAAACACACAACAACATAAAATATTTAAAAATAATAACTTATATAAAAATGATTTAATAATTATCATTTATATGTGTGTTAATTATTATGCGTAAATAAATTTTTGCTTCAGAATGTTATGCTTAATCATTATTATGTTTAGAGAAGTTATGCTTAAAAAAATATGCGTAAGCTGTTACGCATAAATAATGTTATGCGAAAATATAATTAGAATAAACAAAAGTATATTAGTATTAGGTCTTAAAATTTTATGCAAATGGATAGGGAACCCTTAAATAAATGACTTTAACCGAAGTAATCAGTTTCACTTGTTAATAGATACGGGTGTTAGTCTAAACGAATTAAACCTTCTTCATCTTATTGTCGTTCTCAAATGGTTAACCTGTTCCCAACTAGGTTGGTGATGACTTCCAGCCTAAACTTCTTTTTCCTCTGAACGCTCTTAACTTGCACGTTTCTATACATCGTTCTCACATAAATGGTGTAAATAGACCCTTAACATAGCCGAAAGGCACTTGTTCTCCCCGTCTTTGCGATCATTTCTTTGTTCTAGACGATACCTGGGAACCTTTTAGTTACGGACATATTGGGGGTCAAATTTCCAACATTTTCACAAGTTTTTTTTTGAATACATGTTGTTAATGTATATTTTTACTTTACACACCTCCACGACCCCCTTACTATTCAATCCATTCATCAGCACAAGGCTTTGAGTACTTTACATCGAGTCCTACCGTAAAACGTGATATTCCACCCCAAAAAAAAAAGTCGATTCCCAGCAAAAATTTTTGCGTAAAGTTACTTAGTTTGATGTACAGAATGCTTGGTTGACGGATATGTGAAGGGTCTGTTTACACCCTGTATATGTATAATCTCAACATGGATGATGTAACAAATATTTTGATTTAAAGAGTGTCCATGAAGTTTTCGCCCATTCTTCTCATTCTTCTCTTTGGAATGGGTAACTACGGTTACAGTAAGTAATTATGCCTTGTGACTGTGACTATAGCTTTGTTTTATTTGTTTTTCTGACATTCAAAAGTGCCTGTAATGGTTTAATTGAAATAAATGCTTTGAGTTTGAGTTTGGAAGTTCTACATTTTTGTTCTCATTCTCTATTTATCACCTTCAGGGTCATCATCTGCCTAGCCTTTTCCCAACTATGTTGGGGTCGGCTTTCAGTTGCAGCTGAATACCAGTATTTTACATGGAGCGACTGCCTATCGGACCTCCACAACCCCGGTAGCACTGGGTAATACATTACTGCTTGGTAAGACAGGTTGTCAGACTTTTTGGGCCACGGACTACCTTAACACCTTCAGGGTATGATATATTAAAAATCCTTGAAAGAATTCTAAGTTTTTATTGAGTAAGTTGATTCATAATATTTCCTAGACGCACGTTTCGGCGAAACAATATTTTTGTGCGAACTTGACCTGAATAAAGTTGTAAGAAGACATAAACTTTGGGTTTTTTTTTATGGCTTTTAGACTCACACCTGCCATCTGAGGTTTTTAAGTTCATTTTATTGCGAAGGTTAGTTTATGTAGGATTGATTGTTCCCACAGCTGGGACAAAAGCCTGCTCTCTATGAGAGGGAGTGGGCCGTAACCCACCACGTGGGCATAGTGAGAGTTAGTGGATATTACATGTTTTCGAAAAGATATTTATATTTGATGCTGAATAATGTATCATCACATCATTGACTGTCTCGTTGTCTAGTGGTCGCAAGCGTGATTGCTGAGCATGAGGTCCTGGTTTCGATTCCCAAACAAGCCAAAGTGTTATTGGATTTTTCCATCCATCAGGAATTTCTCATTAGAAGTCACGGAGTCTGGATTTGCGCCCGGTTGATGGCAATAGATTCGCCCCTATTACATGGGGGCTTAAACATAACTGGCGAAATGTGGATGTACTATTAGATACACTGCCTGTCCCTGCGGGGATTACAGGCGTTGTATTATGTTTAGTTTTTTATTTTGCATGCTGTATAAAGTAGCAATATGTGAGCTAGAGGTGTGAAGGAGCTCGTGGCTAAATAATAACAGCCGCTCGGGTCGATCTTTAGGTTAAGCGGTGCTGTCCTAGGTTGGTCTGTGGATGGGTGACCACCCATTACATACCGAGTTTTTTCCGTGCCTCGGAAAACACGTGAAGCCGTTGGTCCCGGCTGTCATTTGTAGATCTTTGACAGTCGTTAGGTAGTCAGTGGCCCAAAAAGTCTGACAACCAGTCTTACCAAGGGGTATCGTATTACCCGTTACTAACTGGTTTGTGGAGGTCAGATAGGCTGTCGCTCCATGTAAAATACTGCAGCTGCTTCCGGTTAGACTGGAAGCCGACCGCAACATAGTTGGGAACAGGTTGGCAGATGATGATGTGAGCTAGTGGTGTACCTAAACCACACATTAATTTGAAACAAGGAATTCAATGATCTTTAGTCTTTACCTACCTCCATACAACTATTGAATTTTGAATTACATATTGATTCGTATTTCTAAATAGTTTTTTAATTCACAGCTAAATACGTAAGCTACATAAAATTAAACTTAAATGTTATAGGAATATCGAATTTAAACTTAGACATTACTATCGGTTTTGTCAAAATGATACGTGATATGAGTATTCATAATCATATTACAAGTGTAATTACGATAAAGAGCCCAGTCTGTGGAATTTACTGTCGACTTCTCTGTTCCCATATCATGATAATCTGGATATCTTCAAGGTTCGACGGATTCGGTTTCTTCTACATAATCGTGCCCTAGGCCGCATATTTAGGCATAGTTCACACCAAAAGTATTGTTCGGCGCCGACTGTGAGTATGCTGTAAGCTGTAATTTGTAAGCTGTAAGCTGTAAGCTGTAAGCTGTAAGCTGTAAGCTGTAAGCTGTAAGCTGTAAGCTGTAAGCTGTAAGCTGTAAGCTGTCATGGATTGATCATGATTGTCGGTTCGGTGTGAACAAGAAGTTAAAAATATATGGAAAAGCGATAAACTGCGTAACGCGCGACTCACAGTCAGCGGCCGACAATACGTTAGGTCTGAACAATGCCTTACTGTACAAAAAAACGTTTCTTGAGCTGTGAAAACAGCCCTGTTACAAAATAAAGACGAAGTCAATGTTAAATTAATAAATAATATTTTTGAAAACTAATACTAATTTATTGGAAAGAAAAAAACTTTTAGTAAAACACTGTGTTCGTTAACAACTGCATTAGTATAAAACTGTGTCGCGGTTCTTAACGCCTACCTACAAAAAGTCGAGACATAAGTAAAGCTAAAAATAAAAATAAATTTCAATCAAATAACCATTCATTAGTAAGTTTATGCCCGCGGCTTCGCCCGCGTGAGTTCGGTAATGTCCCACGGGATCGTACTGCCAGGATAAAAAGTATCCTATGTTTTAATCCAGGTTATAAACTATCTGCGTAGTTTTTGCGTAAAAGAGTAACAAACATCCATCCATCCATCCTCGCAATCTATCGCATTTATAACATTAATTAGGAAGTAGGATAAAAAAAAACGAGAAAATCACTAACTAAACATTAGTTATTCGTGAAACGGACCCTCCACGAAGCCGTCAACTAAGCATTATGTACATCAAACTATGTAACTTTTCGCAAAAATTATTACTAGGAAAAGATTTCTTTTTTGGGGTGAAAAATCACGTTTTACGGTAGGATTCAATGTAACGCATTCAAAACATTGTGCTGATGGATGGATTGAATAGTACGGGGGTCGTGGAGGTGTGTAAAGTAAAAATATAACATTAAAAACATTTATTTAAAAAAAAACTTTTGAAAAAGTCGGGACTTTGACACCCAATAACTAGAAGGTTCCCAGGTATGGTCTAGAACAAAAAAATGATCGCAAAGACGGGGAGAACAAATGCCTTTCAGCTTCGTTAAGGGTCTTGTTACACACTTTATAACACGGTGGCTGCTACTGAGAAATTCCTGACTAAAAATAAAACAAGAAGTCAAGAAGGTAAAAGAGAAATAAAAATAACCATTTACTAGTAATAAAAAACAAGAAAATGGCTAGTTAAACATTAGTAATTGTAGATAAACAACATTAAACGTTGCGGAAATCTTGCTATATTATTGCAAATGTTATTTTAATATGTTTGATGAAGTTAAGCTAACAATTTGCACGATCGTCACATCCTTTCACAGACGTCAAGTGTGCGTCAATTGAAAATAATCTTTTTTTATGTCAGTCGTTAGTTATATCCAAACAAGTTTAAAGAAAATACATACCCCACTTTATTTGGGGGTGGCGCAGCATGTCTTCTTCTTTCATTCTTCTCTATTACTCGTCATCTCAGAACAGTGTTCCATCGTTTTCTTTTTCTCTTCCTCTACTCTTATACCCATCCACATTCATACTCAAAACTTGGTATTACTTCTGCACTAATATTATAAAAAGCTTAACGCTTTAACGCGTAGGAACGCTTTTCCTACTCCCGTCCTTCTGATGCACCTTGCAGGTCGCATCTTAGGAACCTCCTAAAATCCCCTCCACGCTCCACCGACTTCTACTCCTATTCCTTCACTGTACACGCCATGCGGCTGTGGAATTCACTTCCGCCTGACATTAGGGACTGCCGAACTGTTGCAGTTTTCAAAAGAAGAGTGCAAGAATTATCTTTCCATTTCGTCATAGTTGGATAAGTATTTATTATTAGTTATTTTATTGTATTCACAGTATTGTTATGAAAATAAATTAAAAGGTAAGGTCTGTATGTTTGGATGTAGAGGGAGGGCGGGAGGAGGGAGAATTTTTGCAATACCCCCCCCCCCCCCCCCCCCCGGGTATTGGAGGGGTAATCTTTGTATCCGATTCGAAAATTCTTTCAAAGGTGTAAAAACACTTAACGAAGCCAAAAGGTACTTGCTCTACCCGTCATTTTGTGTGATATTTTTTTTATCCAGACCATGTCAGGGGGAACGTTCTAGTTACGAAGATATTGAAAGCCAAAGTGTAAACTTTCCACACGTTTTTTATTTTTAAACAAGTTTAAATGTTATACATAAAATAACTTTACTTCAAATACCTCAATGATTCCTATACTATTCAATGCATCTATCAGCACAATATTTTGAGTACGTAACATTGAGCGATACCACAAAACCATGATTTATCACACCAAAAAAAGAACTCGTTGCTCACAAACATTTATGCGCCGTGTTACTTGGTTGACAGCTTCGTGAAGGGCCCGGAAACACCCGAGCGACGCCGCAGGCAACAGCCAGTGTCGAATTAAAGCGCAGTGTTCAATCATGGGATCTTCTAGGTCATATATACCACGGGCACAGCAACGTACCTAAAACACTAATCACCATAGTTGATAGCCTTCTCACCGGTCATATCAATGAGTGAAGGCTCTCAGTTGTTTTTGGGAAAATTAACTATAGCATAAAACCACAATTTCGGTCAATGTTAACAGTTAAAATGTTGACAAAGGATCGTTGGTTGTTTTTATTCGATTTGAAATGTTTACGAATATAGTGTAATTAAAGGCGGCCGAAAAGTTCTGGAGTGGCGACCGCGAACCGGAAGACGTTGCGTTGGAAGGCCTGCCACTAGGTGGACCGATAACCTGGTGAAGGTTGCAGGGATCCGCTGGATGCGAGTCGCATGGGACCGGTCAATGTGGCGACACTTGGGGGAGGCCTATGTCCAGCAGTGGACGTCTTTCGGCTGAAATGATGATGATGAAAGGCGGTCTCTCACTACGAGCATTTGCCTGTAATGTAACAGTTCGGATTCATCTGTACAGAATCGAGTCTTGGATTGTTACATTACAGGCGCACCGTAAGAGAAAAAATCATGCCTCATAAGCGTGACTGCTGAGCATGAAGTCCGGGGTCCGATTCTCGGATCGGGCAGTGTTATTGGCTTTTGACATTAAGAATCTATCAATAGCAGCCACGAACTCTTGATTTGAGACCGTTTGATGACAATTGGCCCCTATTACATGAGACTTAAACATAACTGGCGAAATGTGTATCTGCTATTTAGTACACCGCTGCCTAACAGTTCTGGGATTGCAGGTGTGATGTTATGTAAAAGAAAAAATCATAAGGGTATATTTTTAGCCAACTTCTGTAAAGAACTCAGAAGAAATGTATAATGTATGAACGTGGACGACGAAAAAGGTGTATACAGACTTACGTGGCCAGAATGTACGGCTGGTCCAAAAATTCAAGGTCGCTCAGCGAGCTATGGTACAGGCTATGCTTGGAGTCTCTCTGAGGGATCGCGTCCGGAACGAGGTAATCCGACAGAGAACCAGAGTTGACGACATAGCTCACATAATAAATAAACTGAAGTGGCAATGAGCCGGCAACATTAGCCGTAGAACCGATGACCGTTGGGGTAGACGTGTTCTTAAGTGGAGAGAGGCGAATCGGTTAACGTAAAGTGGGACGAACTCAGGCTCGATGGCGCGACGATCTTCAGAGGGTGGCTGGTAGCAACTGGATGAGAGCTGCTGAGAATCAAGTTGTGTAGTGTGCGATTGAGGTTAATGTCCAGCAGTGGACTACTGTAGGCTGATGATGATGCAGGATCGTGGCAGGTGGTGTTCTATAGTTTCTGTCCGTCCACATGGGAAAAGGCGTGCGTTCTGTCATTCGTGTGTATTTTCTTTATGTATGTTTGGACATATCTGCGATAAATATTTCGCACGTCCTCTAAAACACTGTCTTAACACAAAAACAGCAGTTTTGAGATATACGCATTTAAAGTTTTTTGTGTTCTGTCGCTTGAGCCATTCGGAGACTTATTTTTGAATACCTATGACGGGTATTTCTTTTCAATTATAGAGCAAGGAGAGCAGCGGTGGCCCAGTGGTGGAGACCCTGACTTGCGAGCAGTAAGTCGTGGGTTCAAACCCAGCCAGGCGCATTACTTTGTGTAAGTTATTTCATCACCACTGCTCTCAAAACGGTGAAGGAAAAACATCGTGAGGAAACCGGCATGTAATAGAACCAAAAATTCGAAGACATGTGACATCTACCAACCTGTACTGGGCCCGCGTGGTGGATTATAGCCCATTCCCTCTCATGGAGAGGAGGCCTGCGTCCCAGCAGTGGGAACATTAATAGGCTGATTATGCTATGTTGTGCTAGAGCAAGGACATTTTAAGTGTACTGGGGTATTATCTAAAAACCTACATATTTTTGTGTTATGACAGTTTTTAGAATACATTCGTTTGCCAAAACGCACGACTTTTTGACGACACGGTTGACGCTGTGGCTGAGCGATTGACTGCTGCGGTGCGCGTCGCGGGTTCGATCCCCGCTCGGAACAAGTATTTGTATGGCCTACAGATAGTTGTTTCGGGTCTGGCTGTTTGTGTGTGTGAGTTTAAATGTTTGTAAACGCACCCACGATACAAGATAAATTCCTAGTGTGGGGCAAAGTTTAATTTAAAGTGTTAGGAATATACTTTAAACTGTAGAAATAAATTACTACGTGATAGCGTCCGCATTAGTTAGTTTATTAAGGGTGTTAATACAACCACACTATCTATATCGGTTAATGCTATGAATCAACCTCAATATTATAAACCGTGCAACAATTATCGTAATAATTAACAATTAACCTAATCGATCTATTTAAAATTTAAAAAAAGTCACTTAACATTCTTGATGCGTGCCGGAATCGAACCCATGACTTCGAAGCGCAGAAGTAAAATGCTTAACCACTGCACAATTGATGTCATCTACTTATGTTGATACTACCTATGTAGAAGGAACGGATAATAAATTTTAATAAAATATGTAAGGCCATCGTCTATTTAAAGATCAGCCACCAAGCAACATTTTATGACCACACACTGTTGCAACAATCACACAAAATTAACATTAATAATCAGCATAATTTTCCTCAACAACCCATCCATTTCTCAACCTCACCGGCGCTGCTTAACCGCAGCTACATAACACAGTCAACTGACCTCCTTTTTAAAATTGAACCATCCCATTTTTAACCTTGGCAACAATCGATTTTTTCCATCAACACCACGAAATGATCTTTGTTTTTTTTGCCGCTGACGTTCGTGGCAGCGGCAGTCAGTCATCCCCACTTTCGCTGTAGAGGGGACAGTAATTTACTGAATTACTACACCTTCGGGCCGCGGCATTCCCATTCATACTCCATCGCACTTTCAAATACGATACCTGTGTCTCACATAAAATATTAAAAAGGTAATTTAAAAAAAAAAACTTCCCGCGCAATCCGTATCGGGCTTCGCGGTTTTTGAAAATTCGAATTTGAAATTGACAATGACGTTTAAATTTTTTTAATTGTTTTTTTTATTTTAAATATTTTTTCTTCCCGTACCGTTAAGCCCGCTAAGGATTCATATTATAACCCAAAGAGTTACTCTTTGCATAATATAGCTGTGGCCGTCGGCAATTTTTATGTAATACAAGTAACAGTGTTACATAACTATCATTTCGGCCTTATATTTTGGTAGTTTCGATAGTCGACGGTTTGCCATGGATAAAACTGTTCGCGTTTTCCAACTGAGAACTGTGTTCTGATTTCAAATTAAAAAGTTTAGTGCACTGTGTTTAAAAAGTGAATAGTGTCGGGACTTTTTGAGCAGTCAAGTGTCAAAGTAAGTGTCGAAAATTTTTTTTTTTAATTTTGTTTTTTTTTTTAGGCCTATGTCGTTATGTGAAAGTCTTTAAGTATTACGTAGGTTAACGATATCTGTTTTTCTCATGTAGTGTATGGTCATTCCAAGTTTAATATTGCCCAATTTACGCGGTATTAGATAATTCGTTGCGATAGCTTAACCTACTTTTTTAATATCATTCTTGGTTCTCGACGCCGGTGAGTTAGATGTTTGAGTGTAAATTTTGTAAGACATGCTAATTAGTATGGTGATTCTGACTGTTATGTTTTATTTATGAGGTAATCAATTGTAAATTGATGCAATAAGATTAAATATGTGTTACATTGAATGTCAGTCAATCAGTCACTGGGTCATTAGGTGAAACCGAATAAACTAGGGCAAGTATCAACTTTGCCCTGATTTTTCGTAAAAATCTTTTTACAGTTTATATCGAAATAAAAAGTAGGACAAAATAAAATCCTCACGTTATTTGCCATACAAAATAATCTCTTCTCTCTACCTACAACATATATTAACGCTGCAATAGCAAGGGAGCTGGCAGAGAGCCAACATTCTCTTAAGAAACTGTGTTGTGGTAGCAAGACATTATGTGTCTATGGTCGGCGCGTTGATGTCTTTTGTATTGAAGACATGCGTAACATAGATTTTACCCGATTACGGACGATTTTAAAAGAAGTATGTTTTTGCTGTCTGGTCGATTTCAGACTAGATAATGTTTAACTAGATTGCAGGTTGAAAAATGGGGATATTCCTCAAAGCGCAACTATATTTAAGCGCAACTAAATGATTCCTCGAAGCGCAACCATTACCATTATTGTATGCGCTTCGAGGAATAATTTAGTTGCGCTAAGTTGGTTGCGCTTAAAAATAGTTGCGCTTTGACGATTTCCCCAAAAAATTAATTATTTTTCCAAAAATAAGTCGAGTAGATCTTCCCTACTTTTTAAAAGTTATTATATTAAATACGTATTTCATCAACGGACGAGCTTATGGCTAAATAATAACAGACATTCGGGTCGATCTTTAGGTTAAGCCGCGCTTGCCTAGGTTGGTCCGTGGATGGGTGACCACCCATTACATACCGAGTTTCCTCCGTACCTCGGAAAGCGCGTTAAGCCGTTGGTCCCGGTTGTCATGTGTCTTTGACACTCGTTACAGGTCGTTTCAGGCCCGAATGGCTGTCAGCCAGTCTTACCAAAGGGTATCGTATTACCTAGTTCTGACTGAGTTGTGGAGGTCAGGTAGGTAGTCGCACCATGTAAAATACTGATATTCAGCTGCATTCGGTTAGACTGGAAGCTGACCCTAATATACAACATGTAACATAATTAACGCACACCCTCAGACACCCCAATTAGTATATTATGTTATAATCATAATACATACACTGAATTTTTAGTTAAACATATATGAGCATTGTTTATTGATTGATTTAGTTATACTAATTCCGGAAGAAGTTGTGGTCACAGTACAAATCCACGAACGCAGACAGTCGCACACGTAGGTATGAGGGTCTTGTTAGCCTAGTAGGTATTGGCTCGCGTTCGAAACGGGTTAACGAGTTTTTACTGTAATTTACGTAGTTTTAATTATTTTTGGGAAAAAAAATACCTATAATAAAAATTATAGAAATCGATTCAGTAAACGATTCTGAACAAACTAATTTCAGGATGTGCTTTAATTATCTTACATGTTGTAGTTGGGAAAAGGCTAGGCAGATGATGACGTATTTCATAAACATGCATTGATGTTCAAGTCCCTAATAAACGCTTGTGAAGAAGCCTTCTCATACAGGGTGTAAACGGACCCTACACGAAGCAGTCAACCAATCCGGCGAGGCGGCTAGCCTCCTTGCCGGATTGCCGCCATGGGATCTGGAGGCGATAGTCCTCGCGCGCCTGCATGAATGGCGCGCGGAAGCACTATGTCGGGAGGAAACACCGCTGCCGCGACAAATTGCCGCTCAGCGGACAGACCTCCGGCGTGATCTCATGGCGACATGGAGAGAGCGACTGTCGCAACCCCGTGCAGGGCACGCCACCATAGTGGCGATAAGTCCCCTCTTTGAGGAGTGGCTAGAGAGGCGCCACGGCGCCCTCACCTACCGCCTGACGCAGGTCCTCACCGGACACGGTTGTTTCGGGAGGTTCCTGCACCGAATCGGGCGGGAGGAAACGCCCGGGTGTTTCCACTGCGAGGATCGTCCGGAGGACACGGTGGAACACACCGTGGAGGTCTGCCCCGCTTGGGCGGAGCACCGCCGTGTCCTCATAGCGGCGATTGGCGGCGACGATCTCTCGCGTCCGGCCCTGGTTCAAGCCATGGTCCGGAGCGAGAGGGAATGGGAAGCCGTCACCTCCTTCTGCGAAGCAGTCATGCTAGTGAAGGAGGTGGCAGGACGTGAGAGGGAAAGAACCTCACGTCCCAGCCGCCGCGGGAGACGCCCTGGGCGTCGGGGGTCACGTGGTGGCTTCCGACCACCGTAGGCGCTGGCCTGTGGACGGCGAGTTATGGGCTAGCTCGCCGTCCGGCCGTCTTATGACTACAGGCCGTGTCGACGGCGCGTTCGTGTTCCACGCGCGCCTCAAAGAGATGTCAGCAATCAAGTAGGGGTCCGCATGGACCGATGCCTGCCAGGGCTGCGGGACTGTTCGAAAGAGATACCGTGGCCCTGGAACATAAAGGGCAAAGAAGGAACATGGATGGGTTTTAGTCAGTACAAGTCTGACACTCCCCTCCGCTCCGCCCAGAGTGGGGGGGGTCATTTGATGATTTCCCATCCGGAAAAAAAAAAAAAAAAAAAAAAAAAGCAGTCAACCAATCATTCTGTACATCAAACTAAGTAACTTTACGCAAAAATTATTGCTGGGAAATGACTTTTTTTTTGGGTGTAGAATCACGTTTTACGGTAGGACTCGATGGAACGCACTCAAAGCAAAACTGATGGATGGATTGAATAGTACGAGGGTCGTGAAGGTGTTTAAAGTAAAAATCTTTCATTAAAAACATGTATTTATAAAAAAAAAACTTGTAATAAATTTGGAACTTTAACCCCCAACATCTCCGTAACTAGAAGGTTCCCAGGTATGGTCTAGAACAAAAAAATGATCGCAATGACGGGGAAAACAAGTGTCTTTCGGCTTTGTTAAGGGTCTATTTACACCCTTTATAGAGGTACAGATCGGATATAAAGCGATCTTATGGGCTAGACGGCCATCTTGTCCACACAATACCTTTAGAACCACCAAAATAGGTTTACTTACCAGGCTTAAAAGCTTGGCAATCGTAATAACGGTAAGGCAGTGATAGCTGAGTGGTGTGACCGTCGGACTGCCAACTCATAGCTCTCAAGTTCGAACCCAAGACTGGCACCTCTGATTTTTCGGATTCTTGTGCGTGTTGTATAATTATCACTTGCTTCGTTAAAGGTAAACATCATGAAGAAATAAAACCAGCATGCCCGAGAGATATTTCTCGACGGCATGTAAAGCCAAGTCAGAGGCCCACGGGCGGCATAAAACTCTGACACCAGGTTAGGCACTAACCATACGATAATGAAAGTATCGTAATAATAGGATCATTCCCTATTGCATGGGATTTAAATAACTGATGAAACGCGAGTGTACTATGTGCAGCTCTGTCATCCTTTTCGACTTTCAACAAATATAGCCGTGTTGTTATGTTATGTTATGTATGACTTACCTGTAAAATCCCTCTGATTATCATCATCATTTCAGCCGAAAGACGTCCATTGCTGGACACAGGCCTCCCCCAAGTGCCGCCACATTGACCGGTCCCGTGCGACTCGCATCCAGGGGATCCCTGCAACCTTCACCAGGTTATCAGTCCACCTAGTGGAAGGCCTTCCAACGCAATGTCTTCCGGTTCGCGGTCGCCACTCCAGAACTTTTCGGCCCCATCGGCCATCCGTTCTGCGAGCAATGTGCGTCGGTAACCTTGGTTGTCTTGCGGTTGTCCTCATTTCTGATTTGACCTGTGTTTATGCTCCTATAAAATTGCGTATTTGTACATGGACATCATCATTCTCTTGCCCTTATCCCAAGTCATTTGTGGTCGGCGCAGCATATTTTCTTCTTCCATACTTCTCCATTACTCGTCATCTCATCAGACACCTCCTTTTTGTCTCTCATCAGACGACTCGCGCCCTTGTAGGCAGAAAGAACAGAACGCCACCTGCTAGGACCCTTACATTCTCCTGTTGCTTCGTTCACGTTGCCGTTAGAGCTTACAAGTCCTGGAGTGGAGACCGCGTATTAGCAAGCGTAATGTGGGACACCCGCACTCCTAGCTTTGTTTAATGATTTAAAAAAACGGCTAAGTGCGAGTCGGACTAGCGCATGAAGGGTTCCGTTCCGTGCCATCGTAGTAGGGGAGCCCCCTTTAATTTTTTATTTAATTTTATCAGAAATACACATTCTGTGAAAATTTCAACTGTCTACCATTTACGGATCATGTGATACAGCCTGCTGACAGACAGACGGGCGGAAAGACAGCGGAGGCTTAGTAATAGAGTCCTGTTGGCTACTCTTTGGGTACAGAACCCTAGAAACGTGGCTGGGGTAGATTTGAGGCGGAAGGTGGAATACAGTGTTGAGGCGCAATTTCAGGGAGTCCTATGGCCATCTGTGGACAGTAATAAGTTGAATTGATTGATTCTGTTTTTTAATATCCTTGCTACGCTCATTATATAAATTAGATAGTACGATAGTTTAGCCGTGAGGAATTATTAGATGAAATAACAAATTCCGTTGGCATTACTTTCAATAATATTTGACATTTGGGATTGCTCAATGAATCAAATGGTCAAGAACCTTCTGACATTGAATATTTTTATATCACGATTTTTTTGATTATTATTTAAATGCATTTCACAATTTCGATAGTTGACTGCCTCGGGCTAATGCAGTCTGTGTTCGATACCCGGGTTGGGCAAAGTGTAATTATTTTTGTAAATTAGATGTATTAGGAAATTCGCAAATTAGTGGCAGCTCAGAGATCTTAGTTTAGATTCTTGCCCACTCTCTACAATCTATACTTAAATACTATAATACAGGGTATAAACGGACCCTTCACGAAGCCGTCAACCAAGCATTATGTACATCAAACTAAGAACTTAACGCAAAAATGATTGCTTGGAAAACACTTTTTTTTTGAGGTGATAAATGACCTTTTACGGTATGATTCGATGTACCGCACTCAAAGCATTGTGCTGCTGGATGGATTGAATAGTACGGGGGTAGTGGAGGTGTTCAAAGTCTTACATTAAAAACATTTATTTAAAAACGACTTGTGAAAAAATTGGAACTTTGATCCCCGATATCTCCGTAACTAACAGGTTCCCAAATATGGAGTAGATAAAAAAAAAATGATCGCAATGACGGGAAGAACAAGTGCCTTTCGGCTTCGTTAAGGATCTTGTTACCCTTTATAAAGAAACCCTTTATAAGTTTGTTAGTTTGGATGTGTGAGGCAAGCTCTAAAACTCATTCTCTTGCCCTTATCCCAATTCAATTCAATACTTGTTGCTTACTAAGGACCTACTTTAAAGAATAATAATAAACTGAATAATGTTAATAAAATCTTGTAAACTATTAAATGATCACGACACACGCAATGCATATCCGTTGGCTTAATAATTAAAAGTTTAAGACACATTAAGTTAAAGGTGTCTGCCCACTACACCGTACCGTACCATGATCGTGCTATGAACGATCCAGTACGGAAAGAAACATGACAAGGGTCATCATACGCGGTTATAAAGTATATTCTTCGTAGTGATATTTATGAGATTATTCTCGCGAAGCGTCAACAATTGTCGTCGAGAAGATACTCTCTGTGTATGGCACGTGACGGTGTTAGTTGGTAACGGAACGGTCTAGTGGGTACAGTCTCTTCAATGTAAAGAATATTTTTTTTTGCCTGACACGTTCCTAGCACGGTCATGGTATGATACGGTGTAGTGGGCAGGCGAGTTTAATTTAAAGCTTTTGTTAACGTAAAGTAGTACAATTTTTATTTACCGTTTTCTCATCGTAACAAAGTCAAATATAATTACTTAAAAATAACTCGCTCTAAAGTAAGCACTATTTTTAATTTACCCTTTATCATCACGACAAAATCAAATATAATTACTATTACAGAGCATCAAAAAACTTGTTTTCAGTTTTCATACTAAAACTAAATTTACACTACACTGCCCCGCGACCTTCGTCCACGTGAATATATAAAAAAGTATTACTTCCCTATTTGAATCGAATTTTGTTAACAATTTCAAGGGTTTTTTTTGCACGGAACCCTAATCTTTTTCGTAACTTGCCTATAACATCCGTTCTCCTTGTAACATCAGCTATCTGCCAGTAAAAGTCCCGTCAAAATCGGTCCTACCGTTGCGGAGATTAGCCGGAACAAACAGACAGACATACAGACAAAAATTAAAAAAGTACCGTATATACTTTCATATGCATTCAGTAAAAAGCTACAATTTTGAAATTACAAACAGACACTTCAATTTTATTTATTTGTATGGATAGATCAGTGAGAAGACATTTAGAATAGTCGAAAAAAATATTAAACTGTCGTCCAGCCACAAAGCATAACTGTGACAGGACTGTAGTTATCCATTCCAAAGCGTAGATCTCTATGGAGAAAAATAGGCAAGAAACTCTCTTTAAAATTTGAGACCCTACTGCCTCTGCCTCGTTGGTCTAGTGGCTGCAATCGCGACTGCTGAGCGTGAGGTCCTGGGTTCGATTCCCGGGTCGGGCAAATTGTTATTGGGTTTTTCCATCAAGAATTTCTCAGTAACAGCCACGGTGTCGGGATTCGTGCTCAATTGATGGCAATAGGCTCACCCCCTATAACATGGGACTTAAATATAACTGGCCAATAGTGGGTGTGTAGGTACAGTCACGAGCACCAATATGTATACACTTTCCTAAATAAAAAAGCTATTTTCTCGAGAAATAATGATTGTAACTTGGAGATAGGATCTTTTTCATATAAATATGAGTTTCAGAATACTATGTTCGTAACAGCATGAAATTTTAATCTGAACAGTAGGAGAAAAACACTTTTAAAACATGTTAAGTGTTTACATATTTATGCTCGTGACAGTACACTTCTGCTTAACCCTTCGGGTTCTATAGGCTTGAATGTTATGTTATTACTCAAACAATTAGACCAATTATCAAATAAAATCATTATTTATTTGTCAGAAATTATAACAGCATTTATTACATAAAAATATTTAAATTGCTTCTTAAATCCAGCCAAATCTAACTCTAATTGATTTTTTAATTTTATTATAAAATTTGAGGTGCTGTGGTGGGCTGTAATGGCTCTGCGTCCGCGTAACATGTCATTTCGCCGGTTACGTTGTACTGTATCTGTTAGATTGTAAAACAAATTTGGATTAAATCTCACAAATAAGACAGTTTCATATAAAGGGTGTAAATAGACCCTTAACATAAACGAAAGGCACTTGTTTTCCCCGTCACTGCGATATTTTTTTTGTTCTAGACCATACCTAGGAACCTTCTAGTTACGGAGATATTGGGGGTCAAAGTTCCAACTTTTTCACAAGTTTTTTATTTTAAATACATGTTTTTAATGTAAAATTTTTACTTTACACACCTTTACGACCACCGTACTATTCAATCCATTCATCAGCACAATGCTATGAGTGCTTTCCATCGAGTCCTACCGTAAAACGTAATTTTTCACCCCAAAACAAAAAGTTGATTCCCAGCAATAATTTTTGCGTAGTTACTTAGTTTGATGTACAGAATGATTGGTTGACGGATATGTGAAGGGTCTGTTTACACCCGGTATATACAAAGCTGGTAGTGTCAGAATTTTATCCTTTCTGAAATATGGTACTCAACTCTCCGTCACCTAAAGCTCAAACACAGATCTTATGCAACACTTTTGCGCCTTTATCATTAGAATTTTTATTATTAGAACCTTTCTCACCAATACGCACACAGTTCTGTCTGGGTTTTACCTAAATATATACCTTAGTCATATATTTCGACAACAGCTGTCACCTTGTGTGATGAGTAGAAAGTTTAACTGTTACACAATTGAGTCAGGTAAAATAATAGTTCGTTTTTTGAGAAGGTCACTTGGAATGATTAATCCACGAGGTTAACCGGTGCTAAACGCCGGTCATGGCAGTCTATGCGGGCTACAGTAATAGAATCCGAGGCTGTTGGTTTCCGAAAGTCTATATAATGTTATTCATCGCATTGGTGAAGAATTTGTTTCTTAACAATATAACATAGAAACGCTACATAGTATAAAACAAAGTGGCTTCCCGCTGTCTGTCTCTATGTATGCTTAGATCTTTAAAACTACGCAGCTGATTTTGATGCGGTTTTTTTAATAGATCGCGTGATTCAAGAGGAAGGATTATATGTATATATTGCACACGTGCGAAGCTAGTAAAAAATAAAATAAACTAAAGTATCTGACAATAAACAAAAAAGTGGCGTCAAAAAACTTTTTAACTGTCAACTCTCGTGTCTGTTGAGACGATGAGTAATATAGAAGTATGGAAGAAGAAGACATGCTGCGACGACCACAAATGAATTGGGATAAGGTCAAGAGAATAATGATGATGTCAGCTGATAAAGTCCCATAAGAGACTGGCGGTGTTGCCACATCGTATGGCAAAGCTTAGCCTCCAGCCAAGGTAAAAGTCAGCCCTTGGGTAACAGGAAATGTCAACTTAGAAGCTTTTTTATTTCCTGTATAAGACTTTGACCCTGGTCCTAAAGTTTCAACCACGAACGTCTCGAAAATATAGTTACAAATAAGGTTACCATATTTACATCGCTTGAGGTCCTCCGCAACCGCAGCGGCAGCGCCAGCATAGCACGATGAGCTAGCAAGTCATCAGCGTAAAGATGATATGCACACTGAAGTTCGGTAGTTATGAGATCAATAAAAATTGAGAACAAAAGTGGAGATAAAATACCGCCTTGAGGGACGCCAGTTTCAAGATTACGCCAGCTGGAGTTAGAGTCACCAGCAAGAACTGACTGCTGACGCCCCCGAAGATAGGAAGAAAACCATTTCAAAACCTCGGGAGAGATCATAAGATAGGAGAGGATGGATAAAAGGACTTCGTGACTGACGGTATTGAAAGCATTCGAAAAATCGATTAACACTAAAACCGTAACTTTAGTGTCTTCCATTCCCCGCCTTATATCGTCAGTCACTTTAAGGAGAGCAGAAACGGTACTGTGCCCGGCCCTGAACCCGGATTGTAATGGACTGATAAGGGAATTTTTATGGATGAAATGGGAGAATTGCTTATGTACACAGGCCTCTAATACTTTGGATAAAAAGGGAAGGATAGAAATTGGACGAAAGTGACTGGGAAGTGTGGGATTAGGTATTTTAGGTAGTGGTCGGACATGGGCTTTTCGCCACAGGGAAGGGAAAACACCGGAGTAAAGGGAGAAGTTAACTAAATGGGAAATTGCAGGAAGGAGCTGATCAACAACTGTCACGATCATGTGCCGACTGATGTTGTCACAGCCAACAGCTTTGGATTTAATGGAAAGGATAATCTTTTTGATCTCTCCCGGATCGACTGGGGTGAAGGCAAAGGGAGTAATATTGGGTCGCGTCAGACCAGCAAAGTAGTCAAGGGTTTGACATTTGGTTAGACTATCAAGGCTGGGAGCAGTGGAGAAATGACGATTTAGATCGTCTAAACCAAATGTTTTAGGAAGGTCTGAATGCCGCGATCTGCCGATACCTAGAGTTCCAAGGAATTTCCAGATATCAGCAGGAGAAGCCGAAGTGATGTTATCAAGAATGTGGCGGCGTTTAGCGTTGCGTATCATCTGATTACAACGATTGCGAGCAGTTTATCAATGTCAGATTTATCAATGATGGCTTTTTATGCTAAAGTTATAAAATGACCAATTTCTGTCAGAAACCATGTCACAATCATGAAATCCCTGCACGGGCACTACCTGTGATGATTATTATTATATAAGTCATATAATTACAAAGAAGTGGGTACTGCAATTGTTACAGAAATACCAGAACGCATAAGCGTGAAGATTTTAAGATTTAGCTAATTAACAGATAATCCTTTTGAGATAATATTAAGTATAGAGGTAGGTATTATTATGACTTGTAGCTTATTTTATTTAATACTAGCTTGTGTCCCCGACTATGGCTGCGTGTCCAGGATGAAAAATAGACTTTCAGTGTCTCTACAGAGGGCTTTGTCAAAGTGACGTATCTACTGTCAGTGATATCGACTGTCAATCAAAGGTTGTCGCCCAAAAAAGCTCGTGATATTTCGGCAGTGCATGTCAATTCCATACCTTTTGAAATGTTACAATAGTAATCATAATTGCTTCTTCTTATCGTGTCGATGAAAATCTAAATTGACTCAGCCCATAATTTAGAGACGAGTCTGGCACTTTCAGCAGCGTCCGTCAGCTCGTGTGATGTGCCAACAACAGGACATGCAGGACACGATTTAAAGTGTCACATTGTGGAACAGCACATTAACACTTCAGGGCAGAGTCATCTATGGATCTCCACCTGAACAGAGTTTCCGTGCCTCAGCCAACCTGTGTCCGGAATCTATTTAAAGACATGTCAGCTATGGCAACTCATGTCCAGGCGCGAGGTTCTAACTGATCATAACTGCTGATAGAATATGACTCTGTCTAGTCTACCATGTGTCTCGTAAAGATCCATTCAGTTTTGGAACTTTTTTTTAACTTTTGGTAGTAACATGCATCATAGAGACCGACGACTTTGAAAGCGGTCCATGATAGACGTAAGCGGATTATCGGCTGCCAAACTTTTTTAATATTAGTAGTAGACTAGCTGAGCCCCGCGACCTTCACTCGCGTAAGATTATTATAAAATATTACTTCCGTATTTGAATAAAATTTTGTTAACAATTTCAAGGGTTTTAATTTTTTTCCCACGGAACCCTAATCTTTTTTCTAATACAAAACTAGCCTTAGTTAGTGCTTATAGCATCGGCTATCTGCCAGTGAAATTCCCGTCAAAATCAGTTCAGCCGTTTTGGAAAATAGACGGAACAAACAGACAGACAGATCGACAGACAAAAAATTTTAAAAATGGTTTTGTTACAAGTACCGTATTTACTTTCATATGCATTCAGTAAAAAGTTGTTATCTTGAATCATTACAAACAGACACTTCAATTTTACTTATTTCTAAACATATTGGTGGCTCAAGACGATAATCGGCTAATATACATATTATGTTCCCACTGATGGGGCACAGGCCTCTTCTCTATGAGAGGGAGTGGGCTGTAATCCACCACGCGGGCCCATTGCAGAAACCGTCTTCTCTATAAGTACTACCTCTACAAAACAGTTGACACAAGACTTCCGTTTCCCTTTCTAGTTACTAATTTGACATTGATTTTAAAACAAAAATGTGCAAATACGCAAAATCAAAGTCGTTTGTGTGAGTATTCCTTATTAGGCTTTATAGGTATTTTTATTAGCCCGAGACAAAAACGGCTTTTGTCAAGAACAAGGCTGTTTTAGCCTTTTTCTTAGTATCAACATAACAACGTGTCGGAATTCCCAAGAAGGATAGGCAGATCTGTGACGCCCTGATTTCGTCAGTAATGTTTTTGATTCTGGGTCTCGTGGCTAAATACTAACAGCCGCTCGGATCAATCTTCAGGTTAAGCCGCGCTTGTCTTGGTTGGTTTGTGGATAGGTTACTACCCAGTACATGCCGAGTTTCCTCCTTGCATCGGGAAGCATGTTAAACCGTTGGTCCTGGCTGTCGTTTTTTGATCTTTGATTGTCGTAACAGGAAGTCAGTGGCTCGAAAGCCTTACCAAGGGGTATCGTTTACTCAGTACTAACTGGGTTGTGGAGGTCAGTTAGGCAGTCGCTCCATGTAAAATACTGGTATTCATCTGTAACCGGTTAGACTGGAAGCCGAAACCAACATAGTTGGGAAAAGGCTAGGCAGATGATATCTATGTACATGTAATAAAATCGTAAAAATCGAAATCGATGTTCCGACTTGGCGCAAAAACTACTGCATAGATCCTGTTAAAATTTTGCACAAATATTTTTTACAGGCTTCTTCAAATGTTAAGCTATATATTATCACGCTACTTTCTTAAGGGGGTAAGCAATATTGCATTTAATATAAGACACTTTTAGCAGTGTCTTCTCACTGATTATGATGCAGTTCGATGGACATTTGGACAACTTCGGAAGACACCTTCTGGAGTTAATTCTCTAGCCTTTTCCCAACTATGTTGGAGTCGGCCTCCAGTATAACCGGTTCAGCTGAACAAGTCATAGGTCTCGAGTTCGAACCCAAGATATGCAGCTCTGATTTTTCGGATTCATAATTATCAAAAACATCGTGAGGAAACCAGCATGTCTGAGAGATATTTCTCGACGGCATGTAAAGCCAAGTCAAAGGTCTATGGGCGGCATAAAAATTCTAACACCAGGTTAGGCACTAACCACACGATAAAGAAAGAAGCTGAACACAATTACTTTACATGTAGAGATTGCCTATCTGACCTCCAGCCTCAGTTACTGGTTAATAGGTAGCACGATAGCTTGGTAAGACTGGGAGTCAGACTTACTCGTTATTACTCAAATAACAAGAAGAAACTAACAGACCGATACAACACACGAAATATTCGTGTGTAGCGGCTCGGACCGGCGCGGCGCCCTATTTCACTAACCTTGTGCGGCGGGAACGCAACCCGCATACCTAATGATTTACAAATATGCGGACTTGCGATACTGAGCATAAGTGAGTGTGAATGAAATAATTGTATCATTATGTGCCAGAAAATGCGATTTTGTAAGAAACAGCAGATTTTTATATACATACCTATGACAAATTTGTATGTGAAGGTTTTGGAATGATGTACTGAATCTAACACATCCGTGAGTCCTTCCTGTTGCCTTATAAAGATAGCTCATAAAATATGATTTACGTGACCACTGACGGACAAAAATACTACGCTAACTGCTCTACATACATATCATTACCGGGAAGCCCAAGAACAAGTTATATTTACACGAGGACGATCACTCTTATTTTTAACCGACTTCCAAAAAGAGGAGGTTATCAAGTCGACTGTTTTTTTTTTTTTTTTTTGTGTATATTCAGCGATATCTTTGTACGTAGGTACTTACCTTACCCGCTTGAAATAGATTTAAGAAACACAAGAATTAAAATAACCGGTAAACTAGTACTGATCTTCGGAGATTTGCAATGGAACTCTTCAATAATAGACAGCAAATTTTCGCTTGGATGTTCATTGTTTACACAACATCATAACATAACATTACGCCTGAATGCTCTGAGATGTGTACAGTCTTCAGTACACCCACATTTCAACAGTTAGGTATGTTAAGTTCCATTTCATTGGGGATAAGCCTATTACCATGACATTACCTATTATAATGTATTGTTAACGGTTCACTAATGTTTCACCAAAACTCCTTTAGCAATTTTTAAGCGACTTAAAAAAAAGGAGGAGTTTCTATGTTCGACTGTATGTAATTTTTTTCATGTACCTATGTTCACCGATTTCTCCGCACATTGTAGACCGATTTTCATAATTCTTTTTTTATTCGAAAGCCTAGGTATATATACTCCTGAGGTACTCCCATTGTCACCAATTCAGAATCTGATGATAGAATCCCATTTTTCATATATCTGAATTGCGTTAGAGAGCTAACGCAATTCAGATATTTGTGCCTGGTAATCATCATCCCATGTTGCTGAGCTGATGATGGAAGGTATAAGTCAGGATCAGATGATGGAATCCCAGTAAAATTAAGGGCAACTCTCAAATTTTATGGGCATTGTTTGAAACAGTATACTTTCCATGTGGTCCTCAGGTCAGGATGTAATGATGGGATCCTGGAGAAATCGAGGGACTCTCCAAATTTTATATTATCGATATCTTCGACAATTGGACTGCGTTATGTAAGAACCGATTAAGCGCCATTTAACGAATCCTGAGAAAATGAGCTTCAAAAATTTCAAACTTAAAATGGTCGCTGTGCATACATTTAATATGTCAAGAGTATAATTTTTATTCTGAACATATAAAATATGTATAAGTTCACATTTGTTAAAAAAATATAAGGCTAAACTATACAGTTTTGTAGTTATAGCCATTTTTCCGCTTAATTTGTTAATGTGTTTTAAGCCATATTCAGACCATTTTATTTATCAATAACGTACTATACGGCATTATTGTCGTTTGATACTTTATTGCGATTTTTTTCGGGTGAAATAAATTGGAACATAAGATTAAATCCAGTTATTTTAATAAAATTTACTTAAACAAAACAAATGTTGTAACACTTCTACATCTTATTAATACTTTTATTCCTTTTTTTTCTTTTATTAATTACCTATACACTGTACCATATTATTTTTTATTCTTCATCTTCTACTTCAAAATCAATGGATCCATCAAAACCTTCAACATCATCTTCTAAATCACGAGATCCAGTTAAATTTTCGTAATATTTTCTCGCATCAGATGGTATGAGATGAAGGAGGGATTTTATATCATCTAGCTTCGGTTGAGAAATAGGTTTTCCTTGTGGCCAAAGTTGCTCATAATGCCTTGATAATGTCAATGGGTTATTTATTGCCCCTCTTTTTGGTCTTTTATTAAGATCTACTTCATGGGTTTGACCGCCATGACAGGTTGAAAGAAATATCCGACCAGGTCTATCCTTAAAAATGTTTATTTCTTTAGTTTTCAACCAGCTTATAGGATTTCCTTCTATATCTTTTTTTCTATTCACTATTGTCTTCAGCATTTTAGAAACTCCGACAAAGTCTAAACTTTCCATTTTATTAGCTATTAACTTGTTTCTCTTACGACAACTGGTCATCACATCAATGTAGTCTTGTGGAGTGTAAAGCCGAGTATGGGTTTTTAACGCTGATTCGATATCACTAAACTCGCTATCATTTTCTAAGAAGCTATGCCCAGGGACCATAAATCGTAGGGTGATTTTTTCTAGGTTGTCATTTTCTTCTAGTACTGCAAATAGTAGCAGAGTCAACTTAATATTTCGGTTCTGGCCACCACAGGAGTCTGACCATAGGATTAGTTCTTTGACTTTTGAGTCTAGATTTAAAGATATATGTTTACGTAAAGTGGAGCCTACTTCTTGTGCTCCCCTGCCTGCTATTCCTTCCACCCAGACGTAACAAAACCCTTTACCGGTTTTTCCTGAATGCACACCGCAGTTGTAAAGCCACAGTTGGCGTTTGTAAAATACGATGTTGGTTGGAATTCTTGGCAGTGGCAGTGTTTTTTCCATATCAAATGTCAGGGTTTCAATATGATCATAAGTCTTAGCCAAAGTTATATCTTGTCTTTTCATTGCACGTGCGTCTTCGGCTTCTTTATGGTGCTGCTCTCTTTCCTTCTCTAAATTTAATTTGGTTTCTTGTGAAGTGGTATCTCTGATTTTTACAGCAAATAGGTCGCACTTATTACACGTGTCTTTCTGTGGCTTTTTCCTTTGTAGATTAAATTTGGTATAAAATATTCTTTTATACGATGCAAATGAAACTGTCTTTCTTGATTCATCAAAGCTTGCTTCCGATAAATATAAGTCGTACATTTTCGACAAAGTCATATCCGGTGGTAAATACATCCTGTCTGTTTGCGCTCTACAGTAATGGGACTTATATTTTGGGAATTTATCAATGTGTTCGATAATACTTTGTTCAACATCCTGAGGCATCTTACGAGTGTTTCCTGATACCTTTCCCCTTTTGTCCATACCATTTTAGGTGGTTAATTCGATGCTGCGGTTTAAAAACGGTTAAATCAAAAGTCAAAACTGAATTATCTTCATCGTGGACGTGTTTAATTCGTTTATGCAATTTGAAAACTGTTTGTAACTGTAACTTTGACGCATAATTCTTTAATACAAAACGAATGTGTGCACAAATTCTAGCAAAGTTCGAAATGTCGCTTGATTCAACCCCTTATTATAAGGCCGTAAGAGTGATTTTTGAACACAAAAATAGCTGAATACATAGTTTATCATACCTATAGTCGATCTGCATTCATAACTCTTTTTTTTCGATTTCGTCGCTTAATTCGTTATTACATAACGCAGTCCAATTGTGAACCTATTTCGACGATTTTTTTTTTAATTTGGAAGAATATTATTCCGCGGTGGTCCCGTTTAAATTTGGTGAAGCTGATCTTCGGAGTTATACAATGGAACTCTTCAATAGTAGACAGCAAATCTGTCTTGATTGCTGCAATTGCTTGGATGTTTATTGTTTTCACAATATCATAACATAAAATAACGGCTGTATGCTCCGAGGGGTACGCAGATACGTACAGTACACCCAGATTGCGACAGTTAGATATTAACTTCCATTTTATTGGTGATAAGCCTATTACCATGAAATGTATTGTTGGCAACGTAAAATAAATGTATAGAAAATATTTGTATAGGATATTACAACTAAAAATGGAAAAATAAAAATATCTTTTTGCAAAAAATAAAACCGACTTCAAAAACACAGAAAGTGGAAAATAACTTTACCTTCAGAAGTCTGTGACAAAAAAACTGAATCAAACAAACAAAAGTTCACCACCATAGGCCATTTATTCCATTTCCATTACGATGATTCCATTGTGATTTTTTCCATTACTTGACAGCCAGGTTAGCGCAGTGGCTGAGCGATTGGCTGCTGCGCTGCGTGTCGCAGGTTCGATCCCCGCATGGAACAAATATTGGTATGACCTACAGGTAGTTGTTCCGGGTCTGGCTGTTTGTTTATGTGAGTTTAAATGTTTGTAAACTCACCCACGGTACAGGAGAAATTCCTAGTGTGGGGCAAAGTTTATAATAAAAAAAAAAATTACATTGCCTGAGGAAATTGTATTGAAAAATCGAAATGACGAGGTCAAAAACCTAATAAAACCTAATCCCAAGAGAATCACGAACACACCTTTTCAAAATTCAAACAACTGTCAAAAATTCCATCATGGCCGCTCCAAATACAAACAGCAAACACGTTTACAAATTCACCTCTCTCTTTTTCCGTGCCGAAATACCTACAACACACAATTATATATTTCTGGTTCAAGTTCAAGAATTCGTTATGTAATGCCACTGGATTTCACCGTAGGTACTTTCGTAACTATATAATGTATTACGACTTGCACTTGTGAACATTGGTTGGCATAAGGACCGGTTCGGTGATAAAGTTAGTTATAATAAGGCTGTGTTTATGGAGTGGTTAATGGGCCATGGTGTGTGGTGGTATGGGCCATGTTTCTACCATAGTTGGCCGTGATATAATATGTGTAATATTAAACCCGGATTCTTCTAAGGGACAGGCATAAAGGGTGTAAATAGACTTCTAATGAAGCCGAAAGGTACTAGTTCTCCTCGTCTTTGCGATCATTTTTTTATTCTAGACCATACCTGGGAACCTTCTAGTTACGGAGATATAGGAGGTCAAAGTTCCAACTTTTTCACAAATTTTTAAATACATATTTTTAATGTAAGATTTATATTTTAAACACCTCTACGATCCTCGTATTATTTAATCCATCCATCAGCACAATGCCAGTGCGTTTCATGGAGTTCTACCGTAAAACGTGATTTTCACCCCAAAAAAAAAGTCGTTTCCTAGAATATGATATCCTGGATTTAATTGCCAGGGTAGGCAGTTTTATTGGGTTTTTAGAGTTTTATTTTTTCAAAAGGTAAAACGGAAACCACATTAAATCGTCCTGTTCGTCTGCCAGTCTGTCGGTCTGTATGTCTGTCAGACCGCCCGTATGTCACGGCCCTTTTAGTCCTAGACTGTTAGAGCCACTTAGTTGAAATTTGGAGAGTCGGTGCCTTCTATGAACTACTAGCATAATACCATACATTAATAGGCTGATCTATTAATGTTCCCACTGCTGGGATTCAGGCGTCCTCTCTATGAGAGGGAATGGGCTATAATCCACCACGCGGGCCCAGTGCGGATTGGTAGATGTCACATGTCTTCGAATTTTTGGTTCTAGGACATGCCGGTTTCCTCACGATGTTTTCCTTCACCGTTTTGAGAGCAGTGGTGATGAAATAACTTACACAAAGAAATGCGCCTGGCTAGGTTCGAACTCACGACTTACTGCTCGTAAGTCGGGGTCTCCACCAATGGGCCACCGCTGCTCTCATCTATGAACTACTACACAAATATTATGTAAAATTATGAACTGCAGCAGTAACTTTGTTTTTCATTAACATGCTATGAAAACCAAAATCGAGTTTTGCTGTTGAATGCAAATTGACTTAAGAATATACGGAGTGGGAGGGACACCGACGTACAAACGGTTACCATATATTCAGTACATCATTCCAAAACTTCCACATAGAAATTTGTCATAGGTAGTTTAAAAAAAATCTGCTAATTTCTACAAAAATGTCAACACGGTCAAAACGTAGATACGGAACAGCAGATTTTTCATTTTTCTCTCTACTTCCAACAAAAGTATCATCATTTAACCTAGCCATTTCCCGAACATGCTAGATTGGGGATGCCAAATTGAGCCATGCAGCTGTTATTATTTAGCCACGAGCCTCTTGAGGGCTAGTCTTAGAGATACAAACATACAAAAGCACTGTTTACCTAAATCAGCACATGTTCATATGAAATAACATAGTTTTTCATCTGCGATTTCACATGCCAGTGGCTAACACTTCCGTGAGGCTTACCTGCTGCCTTATAACGGATTTCTCTTACATCACATAGTGTAAAGCCCATAAGACACGTGAATAAAGTAGACTAAAACGAGTACTTTTGTTATTAACATGGACAGGAATTATGTTTTTTTTTACTAGTTCTAACATATCATAACAATACGCCTGTAATCCCCGAAGGGTTAGGCAGAGGCGTTCGTAATACCACAGATAATATAATACTAGTAATACTAACATCCACATTTCGCCAGTTATTTTTAAGTCTTATGTAATAGGGGGCGAGCCTATTATCATCAAACGAGCACAAGGCATAAAATCCAGACTTTGTTTGCGTCTGCTACTGACAAATTGCTGATGAAAAAACCCAATAACGCTTTGCCCAACCTGAAATCAAACCCTGGACCACATGCACAGCAGTCGCGCTTGCGGCCAGTAGACCAACGAGGCTGTCTATTCAGCCAGTCTATCTCTGTCCTTTTCTAATTAATTACGTTACGGATTCCAAGACAGTAGAATCGTTTCTCTAGGAGCTTCATTACCTCAGCCCTTTTCTGGCGGTCGTCACGGTTAATTCTGTCTTCCAAGAGTTGCAGTAGTTTTGATTAGTATGACGAGGTTGTGAAGCCTGCTGAGGTAACGAGCATATCCCAGAGCAAATAACATTATCATTCACAAACCCACATTATAGATTACGGCCCACCAGTGGCGAAGGTTCCATACAACTCGATTCCTACCGGCTTCCCTTTGAAAACGGGCACAATCAGTATTGCTTAGACAAATAATAAAATCACATTTAAAAAAAACACAAAAAAAAACATCACACACACATAAAAGAATCACACACACACACACACACATCACACAAAACACACATCAAAGAAAACACACACACATCACATTAAAGAATTGTACTCCGGCTTACCTCTTAAAAAAATTGACCCTTCGCTACTGCGGCCCACCATGAAATAAAGAAAGAAAATAAGTTTACTTTTGCACATGCTAAACCCAGTTGGTACTCTCCGCGATACAGTCAGCAACATCAAGGCGCTGCCGGCCTTTCTCAGGGAGTTAGGGTGGATCGAATAAATGTCCCACTCGCACGCAAAATACGCGCTTTGATGTGGAGTTGCGGACACCAGCCCGTTATACAATATAATACATTGGCACATGTTACAAGTACACGCAACATTAAACAAAAGTACCTAAGTAAAAAAGAAACTTAAATCTAAACAAACAAAAGAATTATGTAATTATTGTGTGTCTCACGGCAGCGCCAAATAGGCCCAGTTCAGCAAAATGTCGGGTCAGATAGACTGCCCGGTTTTAACTTGAAATAATTATCCCACAGGGCCAAAACCTTTGGGATAATTATTACTGATTAGTAAAGCTATTGTTGTGGTCTACCACCTACGTTATGTATTTAAAATAATCTTACTCGCCAAACAATTTGATGACCTCAATTTCTTCAAGACGTGCTTTTTAGCTGAATTAGCTAAGACTGTTAACTAAGCGGTATTACGGTGTTATTTAATTTGTCACATACATTTATAGTATAGTGAATGTCGTATTACATAATTTGAAGAAATTCGTAAAAATAAACATTTTAATTTGTGATTGTCTTCGGCACCTATTTATCTCGAATGATAGTCAGTAAAAATGTGTTATTGTGAGTTAAAAAAGAGTTCAGTGAGTGTTCAGTTCAATGTCTAGTAAACTCGTTTATCCAAAAAGTGTGAACTGAAATACTTGGAATTGTAACAGCCATTTCACTCCAGCAACCAACAAACGTGTCTGCGTCCATAGTCCAAGGTCTCCAAGGTCAGAGTTATACCTAATATCGCCTTATCCTCATCTGCCTAGCCTTTTCCCAACTATGTTTGGGTCGGCTTCCAGTCTAACCGGATGCAGCTGAATACCAGTATTTTACATGGAGCGACTACCTATCTGACCTCCACAACCCAGTTACTACTGGGTAAGATCGCCTTATCATGGTAGGAAATTGTTCCAAGGGAACTTCGTAAAATAGCCTATGTCATTCGTGTATTGTAGCTTTCGATTAGTGTAATAATTTTTGGAATAGGATCAGTAGTCTCGAAGATTACTTCTACATTCAAACTTTATCTCTATTTTTTTTTTTTTTTTTTTTAGCTTTTACTGTCCCACTGCTGGGCAAAGGCCTCCCCCAATTCCTTCCATGTGCTCTTTTCCCGTGCCTCCTCGAACCAGCCTTCGCGGTACGCGTCCACATCATCTCGCCACCTCTTTCTGGGCCGGCCTCGGCGGCGCCGTCCATCTTCCGGCAACCATCGTGTGGAGACTTTCGCCCAGCGGTCATCGTGCGTACGGCTGACGTGACCCGCTCAATCCCATTTTAGCCTAGCAGCCTTCTTGCCAACGTCCATTATTCCCGTTTTGGAACGCAGCGTGGTGTTACGAACCTTGTCTTGTCTCTTGACACCCAGAATGCTGCGTTCCATAAAATATTACGTATAAATCGTAACTTCAGAGGGGCTAAAATAGGCGCTTTAGCAGAATCATAATAGAATCATCATCATTCTCTTGCTTCTCAATTATGCTTCATCTCAGCAGTCACCACTGCCGAATATGTTTGTGATAATTTCATGAATGAATGAATGAATGCATTTATTTGTCAGAATATTGTACAAAGCTGTTAGGTTCATAATGTAATAGGATCATAATATTCTGCCGTTTCCGGCGTACAAATATGGTTTATAAAATTATGGGTCATCATTAAGTACATTACAATTAAATTATTAATCAATAGAATTGGCATTACCAATAATTTAAATAAGTAGAAAAATAAATGAGATAAATTATATAAGCTCATGCTTCTGGACCCCGCGGTTTGTGAGATATCTTTCAGAGAATTGAAGATTTTACATAACATAACATCAGGCTTGTTATCACCGAAGGGTTAGGCAGATGTTACGATTTTTGACAAGAAGTTTTTTTTAAACAACGGTGAACGCACCCTAATCTAGCGAACATGCGTGTTGACATTCATTCAGAGTCGTGCAATAGCTTACTAGTGCCATAAAAATGGGCGTGACTTACTTACTTTGCACGAAGTGGCTGAGCGATTGACTGCAGCGCTTCGTGTCGCGGTTTCGATTCCAGCACGGAACAAATATTTGTATGGCCTACAGGTAGTTGTTCCGGGTCTGGTTGTTTGTGAGCTTAAATGTTTGTAAACGCATCCACGATACAGGAGAAATTCCTAGTGCGGGGCAACGCTAAATTTAAAAAAAAAAAAAAGTATTGCAACGATATTGACAGCACTAATAGCAAGGATGGTGACCACTTATCTACTAATACTTATTGACAAACTGTCGAAAAAGGAAACGGACCCTTCACGAAACAATCAGCCAAGCATTCTGTACATCAAACTAATTAACTCGACGCGAAAAAAAAATACACTGCCTCGTTCGTTTAGTTGTCGCAAGCGCGATTGCTCGGTGTTCCCAAGTTCATTTGACCCCAACCTATTTAAGTCGCGACTTAATAGGCTTCTTTTGGGTTAGCTCGTTCCATCGTCGACCTCATCTCTGTCCTCAGGACTAAATTGAAGTCAAGAGTAGGCCCATTAAATAAAATAAAAAAAATGAGGTTCTGGGCAAAGTGTTTTCCATCAGGAATTCCGCCGTTGCCACTGAGTCTGGATTTGTGCCCAGTATACAGCAAAAGGCTCACCGCCTGTTACATATAACTGGAGAAATGTGGGTGTACTATTAGCTGCACCTTTGCCTAGCCCTTTGGTGATCACAGGCGTGATTTTACGATGAAGAGCATACAAAAAATCTTGCACAACTGGCCCCCCTACAGTAGTATCGCACCACATTCAAGATAGCGGTAAAAAATATTTACCGATTACAAAAAAAATTACATATTTCACATAACAAACAGTTCTAGTACTATAGTATTTCATTCATATTATATACTTAGTAAAAACTAGTCAAACTTCAAGTGATGCACTAAGTGGGGTCGGCAGAGTGTGTCGACCAGTTTGTGTGACATGGAAAAATTATTGAATTGAACCACTGTGATGGTAAGTGGAAAAGACCCACTCATTAGGTGTTTTGATAAAACCTAATAAAATAAATATCTTTTAATCGAATCTGGATTGTGGTAAGTCAGATACATGCTTCATATGAAAAACTGGTATTCAGCTTTCATCCAGTTACCCATGTTAGAAGTCGATCCTAACCGTTGGAAATAGGTCAGGTAGATTATATGAATCATTCTAGTCGATTCGCGAAACAATCGACATCTATTTTAAAAGTTTACGCTTGACCTCGAGGACGGTCAAGTACACTTAAAACAAAAAGTGAAACGCCTTTAGTTACAAATAAATTCAATTTTTTTTAACACAAATTAAAACTTATTCTAACAGAGGAAGAACAAGACTTCTAAATATTGACTGAAATCATCTTTTTGGCGACCAAAAGTACTAGGCTAGCATAAATTCAGATTATAACAGTGGCTTAAACCAAAATTTCAGTTTTTTTTTACTTCAAAAAATTAAGGTTCACAGAATGGATGTAAACAACAAAAAAAACTCGAAACTGTGGTAGAATGTAATACCCGAAGAGCTTGATTGATGATGATAAGACCAACATAGGCTGGTCCGACTGTGGTCCACAAAAGAACCTAGCATCACTTTAACAGGAAGTTAGACAAAACATTTTTAACCACCAGAATCAACCTTTAAAATTCATAAAACCGCTTAAAAAATGAAGAAATGCTATCTAAAAACTTAATAAACTATGCAATAAAAAGCGAGCGATGTCACGTGGTTGACCTGGTGCAACCAAATATTTGAACTGATTATATAAGTGTTATGTAAGTTAACTGTGAGGGTCAGTGGGTCGTGATGATCATAGATTACGTGTTTCGAATAACAGTGGGCGGAGTGTGATAGGAATTCGCGTCTATTGCAAATAATGCTGATGGTGAGTGATAGGAATTAATATGGGCGGAGATGATGAGCGTATTTTAAAGATAGGTGCTTACTACGTAGTTTATTTTGTGTTTTTGATCTACATTTAAGATACTTAACTAAATATTCTTCAAAGACTGGGCTGAGTTATATCGTACATACAGTTACATTAGACCAGTTGTTTCAAGGATAAAATGGATAGAATTAGTCCTCGGCTGTTAAAGAAAAGTTTCTATTAGGAAAACCTTAATAACATTTTGTCCAACCTGGTTAAAACCAAGAAATACCACCTAAAAATCGCGTTTAGTACCACGGAAACTGTAAACTGTTATATTATGAGGATAGAAAAAATAAAGGGTTTAATAAGATCCTTAACAAAGCCGAAAAGTTCTTGTTCTGCCCATCATTGCGATATTTTTTTTGTTCTAGACCATACCTGGGAACCTTCTAGTTACGGAGATATTGGGGGTCAAAGTCCCAACTTTTTCACAAGTTTTTTTAAATACGTATTTTGAATGTAATATCTTTAGTTTAAACACCTCCACTACTTCCGTATAATGTATATCACAATGTTTCATCATTGAGACCTACCGTAAAACGTGATTTTTCACCCCAAAAAAAAGTCATTTCCCAGCAACAATTTTGCGTAAAGATACTCTTAGTTTGATGTCAAAGCGCTTGGTTGACGGCTTTGTGAAGGGCCCGTTTACACACTGTATTAACGTTTTTAAATTTCCTTTGCTTATAATTTGTGTACTGGTTTCAAGAAACCCTATTCTATTTACCTAACACTAACATACGTTTTCTTTTTGTTACAGAAAAATGCAATAAAAAAACCGCGGGAACAAAATCAAAATCCAAGATGGCCGCCCCTCAGCTGATTTCTGTCAGTGAAGCCATCAACGAAAATTTAATAAAGAATGAAAAAGAAATAAACTATTGTGCCCAATGCATCGACGGTGTGGACGAGAATATGAACAATAAGTATGAAAATATGACTGAAGTTCAGCAGTTTTATAATGGGAAGAATGTTCTAATTACTGGTGCTACAGGTAAGATTATCCTACTGTATTTTAAATACTGGGTTATGGAGGTTAGATAGGCCGTCGCTCCATTTAAAATACTCATATTTAGGTGCATCCAGTTAGATTGGAAGCCAACCCCAACATAGCTGGGCTAGACGGATGATAATTACAAATACTCAGTTTTTAACCGACTTCAAAAAAAGGAGGTTTTCTGTTCAGTTGTTTTTTTATGTTTGTTACCTCACAACTCCGTCATTTATGAACCGATTTAAGAAATTCTTTTTTTATTTGAAAGGATATACTTTCCGATTGGTCCCATAGAAATTTGATCAAAATCGTTTCAGTAGTTTGTTTTTTTTTCCTTTTATAAAAACGTATTTTTTCTTCTTGAGCTATGTTGATGACATGATTATCCCTTAATAACTTCTAGTTACTTTTTTTGTAGAAAGATTTTTTTAACAGCTACTGTGTCCAATCTCATGGGGTCCTATGCAGGTCGGGTTGCCAGGTTGCAAAATCAAATATACCTATTATGTTCGTTCGTGAAAAGTTTAGCATGTGTGGTAGACGCAGAACAGAATTTGCTGATCGACATGAAGCGAATGAAAACCCGATAATAATTAATAATTTATTTGCAAAAAACATGGTATACAATGGTGTTAAATAAAATTAAAATAGTTCAAACATGTTTTGCTAAGATAGAACATAGCAAGCAAAATTTTAGGGTTAAGCAAAATGTTATGAGGCATCAACATTTTTTATCTATAAATTCTTTTAGACTATAGAAATTACATTCATTTATCAACTTTAATCTTTAATAATCTTTTAATATTTTGAATTGCCTTGTTGTAATTACGTACGCACATTGTTAGACAGTTTTTTATTATATTTGGAAAGTCTTGGCAAATCATTCAATACTAAAACAAAATGAAAACATAAATATTAATGAAAATAATGAAATTTTGACATTTTAGTAATTAAGTCATTCACTAAAATTTTAAACACAATGAATGACAAATCTTCATTAAAAACGGAAGGGGTTCTCGGTAATTTCTCTCAACTTAAAATCGAGATACCTGCTTAAATGTTTTTCTTGAATACGGACCATAGTTCCCATAGAACAAAATTCAAAGTCATATTATGTTGTATACACATATGACTTTATTTCGTTATCAGTTTTATGTTATTTTGTTTGAAAAAAATATTTTCGAATTGCGAGGTTAGGATTTATTTGATAGGTTAAAAATATTCCTATTAACTAGTACCGGTATTAACAGTGTTTTCATTTATTGTTGTATTGTCGGCGCCACCCTGTATAATCGAATGAGACTAACATCTGAACGTCAACAATGAAATACCAGTCCCTAGTGCTTTAACAACACTTCTGCATTATTTTTGCCAAAATCACTTACCCAATTTCCTTCCTCAGGATTCCTGGGTAAGATCCTGGTGGAGAAGCTTCTCCGATGCTGTCCAGGAGTGGAGAACCTGTACCTTTTGGTGCGACAGAAGAGAGGGAAGGACATCTATACCAGGATGGAAGAAATCTTTGATGATCCCGTAAGTAAAGTCCTTTGGAAAACTTGTAATATGCGGTCGTGTCGGATTGCCGTCCCATCGGCCTATGACAGTAAAGGAAGCGTGCGCATGAGTTTGTGCACATATTGTGCACTATTTTAATATCTCTTGCGTAACTAGTAGACGAGTCTCCGTTGACCATAATTCGGCCGGGAAGATATAAAACATAACATAACATCACGCCTGTAATCTTCGTAGGGTTAAGCGGAGGTGTACCTAATAGTACACTCGGCGGGACATGAAGCTGTACATTTACAGTATAACTTGGCCTCGCTTGGTATAGATTTATTATACGATGAAGGATCCGCATAAACTGGTGTTGTATGGCTTGATTGGCCGTCGTGCGTACACTCACGTTGCTCCAGATGTTTGTGGGTATTAAATAGGGCAAAATAACTTAGATGAATGAGGTTGGTAACTTTTATTAATCTCTGGTATCCAAAAACATATCTGAACTTTTTTTTTATCGTTGCTCCACACGAGGGATTTCTCCTGTAGGTATCGTGGGTGCGTTTACAAACATTTAAAACTCACATACACAAACAGCTAGACCCGGAACAACTACATGTAGGTCATACAAAAATTGGTTCCGTGCGGGAATCGAACCGGCGACACGCAGCGCAGCAGCCACTGCGCCAACCGTGCCGTCATATCAAATCAAAATATTTTATTTCATTTAGGTCTACATGCTCACTTATAAAACGTCGAAAAATGATGGGTCGTTTCCTATGGAGGAGAACCGGCAAGAAACTCAATGGTTACTCTTTTCAAATCATTTGGTATTACAATATTATCATGTAGATAGGTAGCAGATAGGTTTACTTTAATGAATTTTTATTAATAGTTCCTACTTCTTAAGAACCTTAAAAAAGAGCATACTAACTATCTCTTTTTTTATTAACTTCTACAAATAATTGAGTACTATAAACAACTGTCAATATTGTCGAACGCTGACAACAATTGCACTAATCGAATAATCAAAGTAAGTATTATGCCAAACATTGTGTGTCACGTGTGTGTGTTATGTGTGTGTGTGTTCAGCGTGTGTAAAAGAGTGTCCATGAAGTTTCTTGCCCGTTCTTCTCCATAGAGATCTACGTTAGGAAATGGGCAACTACAGTACTTTCACAGTTTTTGTGCCTTGTGACTGGGACTGTAACTATATTTTACTGTTGTCTTTGTTTCGAAAATTCAAAAGTGCCTGTAAATGGCCAACTTGAAATAAATGCTTTGATTTTGATTTTGATTGATTTTGTCATGTCAATTGGTCCGAAAAGGAAGATGACGTTCTACAATGTTTCGTTGGTGATTGAATTACACTGCCGTGGCCGCTGTTAGTAAACATTGATTGTGAAAATAGTACTGAAAAAGTAAGATGGCGGCATGAGGTCCGATTTTTGACACGCGCCACAATGTGAGCATGAATATAGATGGCTATAAGAGTAGAGGAAGACTAAAGAAACGATGGATGGACTGTGTGAAGGATGATATGGCTAGTGATGAGACGACGAGTAATAGAGAAGTATGGAAGAAGAAGACAGACTGCGCCGACCTCAAAGATATAGGGTTAAGGTCTGGAGAATAATAATGAGTAATAAGTAGTAGTCTAGTATGTGTAGGTATCAAGCGTTTATAAAAAAATAAAAACATTTCTTTCAACAAACGATTAAAGTACTTCTTTTTTGCATCAAATTCAGTAAAATGAATCACAAAGTTCAAGTTCGACCAATAAAAAAGATAAGCTTGACAGTTAAAGTCTAGACCTTGCCAATTTAAGGTTACAAAGATGAGCTCCTTTTTAGGCAACCTACAGGTGATTGTTAAAAGATATGATTGAGATCACCTTCAGGACAGCGGAAGTCGTTATAAAATCCTTTTTTTTGGGTATATATGGGTCTTCAATAAATAAATTATATTTTATTTTATTAAGTTATTTATTTTGAAGGTAGCTTCCTGATCATTTAGACCAGTGGTGACCACGGCCCAGATATACAAATGAGGTCGTGGTTTCGGCAAATTACTTTGAGTAGATAATTTATTTAAGTCGTAAAACAGTAATAAACAGAGTTACTTTCGCATTTACATTAGTATCGATGGATTAACTTAAAACGGTCCCTTCGGCGTCATCTCCTAACAATTAGTATTTGTAATGATTGTTCTTAAAGGTACCTATTATCTCAGAGGACCTCTAGGTACACAACAACACACAAATGGTTAAAATTATAACCTTCACAGGCTTAAATTACAAACAAACACACATCTCGGTCAAGGAATATTGATAAAGGACTCGGCTCTGCCAATATTTGCACGAACCAGTGAAACAGGACTTAAATATTTTGACAAATAAGCTGCAATGTGTTCTTATCTTTGTCCGAAGTCATTTAAATATACTTAGGGACGATAACTTTTTATTTTGTTGTTTTGTTGAGCAAATTCGGTCTGGCCAGCCATATAAGGGCACACGCAAGGAAATAGCATTAAAGGGGCGCTGTAACCGAAATCGGTAAAAAGGACTATATATATTTTGTTCTACATTTTTAGTGTAGTAAGCAACGATTTATTGTCGAGCCTACGCTGTCCCCCCATACTTAAGTAAAAAAGCTGTATCCATGATAATATTGTAATACCAAATGATTTGAAAAGAGTAACCATGGTGTTTCTTGCCGGTTCTTCTTCATAGAAAACGACCAACCCGAACCGTGCACCTGTTTGTCGACGTTTTATAAGTGCCCATCTAGGCCTATGTGAAATAAAATATTTTGATTTTGATTTTGATAAACGAGAAATAGCGAGCAAAATCGTAATCTACTCGCAATTACCAACAGTTAGGTTTTGGCAGTTCGGCACTACAGCAAAATAGTAAAAATGTAGTACAGCGCCATCTATGACACAAATGAAGAACTAACATCAAATATTAATGTTGTCCGCGATTGAAGACCATAATTATAGAAAAACCCGACCATAAGTAGCCCACCAGACACAACACCCGTCTGGTCGGAGGATCCTCCCTTTTCTATGGGGGATGAAGAACTTTACACCCTGTTCTTTATGGGGTATGAATATACTGTAAGACGTCGCTGAAACATGAGATCAGTTTTTCTATGATATTTCTTCTGATAGAAGCTCTGAATTGTCTTAAATGTCTTTGTCTTGGTCATACCAGCCCCCGTGGAACCACCGTAGAAACAGGTTTTGTCGACGATAGAATCGTCAAAATGACAGATTTCTTTTGTTGATTTGTCATTTTTGTCGATTCTTCCGACGACAAAACTCGTTTCTACGGCGGTCATGCTACGCGTGCAGCTACCCAAATCGAAAGTCTATTGGATAAAGTTCACTTGGAACGTCACCGAACTCATTTATTTTTAATCTATATTAAACGAGACACCGTTCGATTTACGTAGTTCTTTTTTTAAAACTTTGATGGCGTGGTAAAAATATTATCCAGCCAGCTTGTTTTTAATTTCTTCGACGATTGTTGTCAATCTGTGGTTGGCGAGTGTTATCGGTCCGATGTGCGAGTGGACGTGGATTCAAACATAAGCAGGCATATTGTGTAAATTAATCCATCACCACTGCTCTCAAAACGGTGAAGGAAAACATCGTGGGGAATCCGGCATGTCCTAGAAACAAAAATTCGAAAACATGTAACATCCACCACCCCCGCACTGGGCTAGCGTGGTGGATTATAGCCTAGTCCCTCGTACAGACAGGAGGCCTGTGTCCCAGCAGTGGGAATAATCAGCACTTATGCTTTGCGACCCCCTCCCCCCCCCCCCCCCTAATTAAAACACACAGTGAACATGCGTCATGCTCGTAGCCCCTAAGACGAAGCCAATTCCCTGTAGATATCAGGTAAATCACAAGCCTATAATATCCTCGTATTATTTCCAGGTGTTCAGCCGACTAAAGGAAGAGGTGCCGAAGTTCCGACATAAGGTCGTGGTAGTGCCAGCTGACTGCGAGGCAGCTGGACTCGGCCTCACCCTGACTGACAGACAGATGCTCACTGAGAAGGTAATGCAAAGTTTCATGCTTGAACATCATCTCAGGCCCCTGTTCCACCGCCGACGATGAAGCGACTGACTATCGAATATTTGCTCGCTGAAGAAGTTATATTTTGCTGGGAAAAGACTTTTTTTTTTTGGGGTGAAAAATCACGTTTTACGGTAAAACTTAATGTAACCTTGACCATCAATATCTCCGTAACAAGAAGATTCCCAGGTATGTCCCAGATAAAAAAAAATCGCAATGACGGTGACAACAAAGTGCCTTTCGGCTTCGTTAAGGGTCTATTTACACCTTTTATGTATCTAGTTGATAGCTAACATTGCTAGCTGTTCACACCGCCGCGCCAGCGAGTAGTGTGTCAAACAAATAGCTTGTTGCCAGGTCTTCGCTTTGCAAGCGCCAGCGGTTGAAGTGCATGCGTCAGGTTCTAGACTGAAAACCAACACAAAAAGTCTAACAAATTAATTGTAACTTAAGACTGGTTTAATTATTTGAAAATTAAAAAAATACCCTCATAACACTTTTAACATTTTGCTCCAGAAACTGGATGTTAGTCTCACTTTCTCCGTTAAAAAAAACACAATTAATTAATACATATTGGAATGAATGAAAGCTTTTAACTGCTAATTAAACTAAAGCAAAAAGTTGATGAAATAAAATTTTACACTTACGCGATCACCCGTTTCTTTTCAAGACTATTATCAAATTCCCTTCTCATTACAGGTGAATATAATCTTCCACTCGGCAGCCACAGTGAAGTTCGACGAACATCTGCGAGCGGCACTCGTGACTAACGTCAGAGCGCCTCTGCACCTACTCAGACTGGCTAGGGACATGAAGAAATTGGACGTAAGTAGTACAATTATCACTGTTTTACTCTCTGACATGTCTAGAGGAATGCAATATTGCACAAAAGCGAAGATGGTCTAGCAAAACTTTTATATATTGACTGTAGTTGAGGTACCTAGTTAATTCAATGAAAATTAAACCTTATCCCCAGGTACTAATGCACATATCGACGGCCTACTCGAACTCCCATCTGTCGGAAATCGAGGAGAGGTTCTACCCCTGTGATGCCGACTGTGAACAGCTACACCAGATAATTGATAAGCTGTCAGATAATCAGATCAATAAAATGTTACCTAAGTAAGTTAATAGTATGGAATACTTAATGCTTTCATTGCCACCTCTCTTCATCTCGCTGGCTTTTTCCTGACTATGTTTGGGTCAACTTCTAGAGCGACTGCCTATCTGACCTCCACAACCCAGTTAGTACTGGGTAATACCTGGTAATACCCTAGGTAAAACTGCTTGTCAGACTTTCGAGCTACTGACTAGGTACCTGTCACTGTCAAAACTACAAATGACAGCCGGGACCAACGGCTTAACGTGTTTTTCGAGGTACGGAGGAAACTCGGTATCTAATGGGTGGTCACCCATCCATGGACCGCGCGGCTTAACCTGAAGATCGACCCGAGTGACTGTTATTATTTAACCACGAGCTCCCCCTGCGTTGGATTAACATATAAGCAACCGAAAAGCAATCTTATTGAAAGTCGCAGAAACATGAATCACTTTGAAAGTGATTGTCGGAAGGTCGCAGGTTCAAACCCTGCTCGCACTCGAATTTTTCTTTCATAGTGATTGTCACTTGTTTTCATTGTTGCCACCCACAGATATAGATTTGCCACCATATGAATTAAAATGATTCTTCCTATATTTTCAGGATCCTAGGACCTTGGCCCAACACCTACACATTCACGAAAGCTTTAGCGGAAAAGGAATTGCGAGTGAGCGCGGGAGGCATGCCTATAGGTATATTCAGGCCGGCTATAGGTAAGTCAATCTTCCTCTGCTCGTCTCATGTTATCTGGGGTCGGCGCACAACGTTCATCTTTCTCACACTATCTTTCTATCTCCTTTTCCATTCTGAAGGTAAGTCGAAAATAGCCCAAAGAAACGTCAAAAAGCCTAGTTAGGGTTTCGTACACGATGGGTAACCAACAGGACCGTATTACTGAGCCCCCACCGTCCGTCAGTCAGTCTGTCTGTCAGCGGGCTGTATCTCACGATCCGTACTAGGTAGACAGTTGAAATTTTCACAGAATGTGTATTTTTGTAAAGGGGGCTCCCCTACTACGATGGTACGGATCCCTTCATGCGCGAGTCCAACTCGCACTTGGCCGGTTTTTAAGCCTGACTTTTGATAGCTGGATTTACAAATGTCTAATCCCATTTAACGGACAGACAAACCGATCGGACCGGTTTCTGACACCCGACTTTAACAATTTTACTGAAATAACTGCCTAAGTGCGGTGTCCGCATCCAGTACGGAGTACCATGCGTACGATTTGATGGAACTTTGAAAACTTAAGCCCTCAAAGCGCTTAGACGTTTCGGCGGCCGCTGTGCAAATAGTCCATTTTGTTTTGCTCTAGTGTAATACTATGCGTAGAACACCGTATGAGTAAACGTGTATGAACTTCTAAACTTGATTTTTAACCCAAAAGGTCTAAAGGGTGTTAATAGACCCTTAACGAAGCCGAAAGGCACTTGTTCTCCCCGTCTTTGCGATCATTTTTTTGGTCTAGACCATACCTGGGAACCTCCTAGTTACGGAGATATTGGGGGTCAAAGTTCCAACTTTTTCACAAGTTTTTTTTAAATACATGTTTTTAATGTAAGATTTTTACTTTAAGCACCTCCACGAACTCCGTACTATTCAATCCATCCATCAGCACAATGCTTTGAATGCTTTCCATCGAGTCCTACCGTAAAACGTCATTTTTCACTCCATAAAAAAAGTCGTTTCCCAGCAATAATTTTTGCGTAAAGTTACTAAGTTTGATGTACAGAATGCTTGGTTGACGCCTTTGTGAAGGGTCCGTTTACACCCGCATGGTTAGGTTTTATAGTCAAATACTAATAACAATTTGTTTTGCAGTAATATCAACAGCAAATGAACCTTTGAAAGGATGGCTAGACAACATGTATGGACCTACCGGAGTCGCAGTTGGCAGTGGTAAGTTATCCACGAATAAATTCTCAATTAAACATACCAACGAAATATTGTACGTTTCGATTTTTTTTTTCTTACCCTGCTCTGTCCCGCTCCGGGCAGTGGCCTCCACTCTTTCCATTTCTCGCGAACCCGCGCGCTCTTTCCAGTTTGGTCGGAACCTGTCCAGTTCGTCCCGCCATCTCCTTCGTGGCCTGCCGCGACCCCGCCTCATTGTGTCAGGGCACAATCTCCCCGTCTTAACATATGGTGCACAGACTTGGTCTTTGACTAACATCCAGAAGTCTAAACTCAAGGTTTGCCAACGAGCAATGGAGCGCAGGACACTACGTGAAAAAAAAAAATCAGATACAAAAAATAAAATTATTCCTCAGCGAAGTCCTTTAGTAACTAACATTGTATGTTTACCTTGTAAAGTTCCTTCACGACAAAATTAACGGATCGTGGCTGAAACACAATACTGCGCTCCAAAACGCTGCCCAACTCAAATGGGGCAGGACGTCTGCCGCATGCCGGACAAACTGTGGGCCAAAATAGCAGGAAACGTTTCTTTAGTTATAATAAAAGTTAGAAGAATAAATAAAGATTTGCCAACTTATTACTTTCCGTAATAAGTTGGCAAATCTTTATTTGTTTACCACAAAAACATAGTTTTTCTTTCCGAAAAACTATGTTTTTGTGGTAAACTACGTATCGATTTCTTCTTGTTAGCGTGTCAATGGCAATCTAAATTGAGTTTGGCGCTTTTAGTTGCGTCTACTAGTTCTTGCAACAAACAAACAAACAACAGGACACGCTGGAGTTATTATTAATTGCTTCTTCTCCATCGTTTGTGTAAAAACAATACATTTACACTCCAGAGCATGGATACCAAATTGATTCAACCCGATAAAAAATTTAATGATTGGCAAAAAATATTTTCGTGGTCAACTCAAATTTGCATCATTTTCGTATCCACTATAAAACTGTTCTTTCCAGCCACGGGTATCCTACGGACGGTGCAGTGTGACGAGCTGGTGTCAGCAGACATCGTGCCTGTGGACTCGGTGGTCAACTGCTTGATGGTAGCCGCGTGCAGTGTACACAACGCTTATAAAGCAAGGTACTTACCTACAGTTCTAAGGACATCATCAACATCATCCTTCTAGCTTCACCCCACCAGCCCTTATCCGAATTTATTTGTGGTCGGCGCAGCATGTCTTTTTATTCCAGATTTCTCTATTACTCGTCATCTCAGCAGTCACCTCCTTTCTAGACATGTCATCCTTCACACAGTCCATCTATCGTTTCTTGGGTCTTCCTCTACTCCTATAGCCGATTTTTACGTTTTTCTCATTCCTCCGCATCACGTGCCCATACCTAGACCACACAACTTTAAAATGTCGTGAGAAAAGTTTCGACTACGAATGTGGCTATGAACTTAAACAACATTATTTTTAGTATATGCGAAACCTGAATATAGTTTGTTCAGAATAAGTAACTGAATCGATTCCAATCATTTTTAAACCATGTTATATTTTGTCCCAAAAATATTTAAAAAAATTACAAGTTGGACACCGAGCGACATTAGGTACCTATCACAATAATGTAGGTACCTACTGCCAAATTATTATTATCAATGAGCTCAAGACGACGCTGCGCACGCGAGCGTGATGCGTGCTGTCCACGTTTTTGTTTGTACAACCAGGTAACAGAACAAGCTTATAACTTTGTGATTTTTCATGATACAGTTTTGAAATTATTATACATATAGATTCTTTACATAAAAATATTGGACACGTGTTTCAGGTTTCGCATATACTAAAACTAATGTTGTATATTCCTAGCATGTAAAACTGACTGACTGACTTCGTCAGTGGTTATTCTAGCTATAAAGGGTGTAAATAGAGCCTTAACATAAACGAAAGGCACTTGTTCTCTCCGTCACTGCGATCATTTTTTTGTTCTAGACCATATCTGGGAACCTTCTAGTTACGGACATATTGGTGGTCAAAGTTTCAACTTTTTCACAAGTTTTTTTTTAAATACATGTTTTTATGTAAGATTTTTACTTTACACACCTCTACGACCCCCGTACTATTCAATCCATTCATCAGCACAATGAGTGCTTTCCATCGAGTCCTACCGTAAAACGTGATTTTTCACCCCAAAAAAAAAAGTCGATTCCCAGCAATAATTTTTTCGTAAAGTTATTTAGTTTGATGTACATAATGCTAGGTTGACGGCTTCGTAAAGGGTCTGTATATACCAGTGGCGAAGGTTCCATACAACTCGATTCCTACCGGATTCTCTTTGAAAAATGACACAGTCAGTATTCTGTGGGCCAATAATATAATCTCATTAAAGATATGTACTCCGGCTTACCTCTTACAAAAATTGACCCTTCGCTACTGGTATACACCCTGTATTTAAATTTATCTAATCTTTTGTTTTGGTTTCCTCAGTTCACCACCGCTGGAACCTCCGATCTTCAACTACGTGAGCTCAGTAGAGAACAGAATCACGTGGGGCGACTTCGTTGCACAGAACATGCAGTGGATCCACTACTATCCGTTCTCTGATGCTGTTTGGTGAGCGCTTTCATTTTACCCGTTTACTAATATTATAAAGAGGTTAGATTTATGTACCTATGTACGAGGTAATCTCCGAAACTACTCCGCCGATTTCAAAAAATCTTTCACTGATAAAAATTTATACTATTACTGATTGTCATAGGATAAGTTTTTTCTACGTAACTAATACTACCTAAAACTCATCTGCAAATTGTCATTGTAATGTACTGTTAGCCTATATCATCCCACTGCTGGGCAAAAGCTTCTCCCCATGCCTTCCAGTTCTTTCGATCAAGGGTTAATGTGGACAGACGATTAAAGGACCGGAGATAGAATTAAATCCACGGAAACGTAAATTATGCATTATAAGCAGTAATAAGAAAAACAAATTACTGTCAATAGCTGAAGAGAGGTTCCCGAGTTTTCAATTATGCCATTATCTGACACCTTATTGTGGAATCCAGACACTTATCAGGAATTTGAACGCGAAACTTACAGACTACTCAAAAGAAGATTATTGCATTATACTAATTGGTGATGAAGATTTTAAAAAAGCTAACAACTGTTCCGATTTGATTGTAAATATTCATGAAATTTTATTGACCATAAAGCATACTAATGTTATATTATGCTTACCTACATATAAATGTAACAGCTTTGCACAAGTATTTAACTGCAGAGTTGAAACTTTTAATAATCAACTACACTCTGATGTTCAAGCACATAAATATGTAATATTATTTGATACCAATTTAGATTTATCCGCTGATTATACCATGTTCTCACGACGTGATGGCGTTCTTAACGACAATGGAATGCAAAATATTCTAAAAAATCTAGAACAGTTGGTTAATGTTGCAGAATGCAAGCAAACCGACAACTTAATGAACCCACAGACAGAAGAGCAGTTTTTTCTATCATAATAACCTAACATTAGTACATCAAAACATCGCTGGCGTATTGAATAAAAGCAATGAGCTTACTGTTTGTCTTGAAGAAATCTCAGAGAAAGATTCAGAAATCGACGTTATCTGTCTATCTGAACACTTTATGATGGCTGGTCATGAGCAGATATTGTTTATTCCCAACTACAACTTGTTACGCCAGGAAAGTCAGCAAAAGAGGTGGAACATGCATTCTAGTAAAAAAAGGACACCAGTATAAAGAAATTCTAGATATAGCAAAACTGTCGATTAATGGAGTATTCGAATGTTGCGCCATTGACTTATTTGATCATAAAACTATAATTGTCTGCATATATAGAGTACCAAAGACTGATAAATTAGGCATATTTTTTGAACAATTTGAAAAATTATTACATACTATAAGTAAAAAAAATGTAAAAAGAAATGTCGTAATAGCAGGTGACTTTAATATTGATACTCTCAAGCGCAATAGCACATTGCGGGAACTGGAATGCTTACTTTTAAACTTTAATCTAAAACTAGAATTAAATCAGCCCACAAGACTTATAAGTGGATCGTGTATAGATAACTTTGCACATAATCTTAGACAGAAATGTAAATCTGAAGTGATAGACTTTGGTTTATCAGACCATACAGCTCAAATACTAAAATTACCGATTAAAACATATTTGTTAAAACAGTGGAAAATAAAAAAACGCGATTTTAGTAAAGAAAATATGCAGAAATTTAAAGAATGTATACAAAGTGTTTCCTTCTCCGAAATGTACAAAACTGAAAATTCAAATACAGCGTACAATGCGTTTATAGAACAATTCCTACTTATATATAACTTATGCTTTCCATATAAAGAAATAATCATCAGAAACAAAAGGAAACCAAAATGGATATCGCACGGAATTCGAATCTGTAGTAAAAAAAAAGAGACAGCTAATGTGGAACTATAGGCTAAATCGAAATCATCAAAATAAAATAGAATTTAAAACCTATGCCAAACGTTATCAACATATAATTAAATTAACTCAACGAGCTCAAAACATTCATAATATAAAAACAGCACCTAATAAATCTAAAGCCACGTGGGCCATAATAAACAGAACAAAATTGAACAAGCCGAAGGAAAACATTTCTTCCATAAAAATAAATGATACAACAGTAACTCATCCACAGGAGATAACAAATGCCTTTAACAATTTTTTTATTGATAAAATTCAACCTTTACCGAATTCAGGTGAGAAAGTAAATTTTAATATTAACACATCAAGTCCATCCATGTTTATGGGTCCAAGTACACCTCACGATATATTTCAAATAATTCGATCGTTAAAAAATACTTCAAGCGTCGGACATGATGAGATATCCACAAAAATTATAAAATATGTGGCTTGTGATATTTGTGAACACCTAAGCCATATTATGTAGTGCAGGTATGCATAAAAGCGTTTAAAAATCTTGGTTTTGTCATGCGTGAAACTCGTGACTTCACTAATATGGCAGCAGTGAAAACACTTTATAATGCGTTGGTGCGAAGCAACTTGGAAACTAGTGCTATTATCTGGAATCCTTATGCAGTGAAGTATTCCCAGATGCTGGAAAAGATGCAGAACAAATTTACCCGATACCTCTACTGGAAGCAGTTTGGTGTCTACCCTTTTTACCCACTTATGTATCCAACTCTCTTTGTTATTGGGATGGTTGGGTACTATAAGTTGGAAGTAAGGCGCAACCTCGCTCTTGTAAAATATGTTTTTATGGTTTTTCGTGGTATGCTAAATAATCCACAAATACTGGAATCGTTGGGATTGCTTGTTCCAAGCAGGACGCTACGGTTAGGACCGAGGGAGGGGCCTTTTAAGGTTCCGGCAACCCGTACAAACTTATTAAAGTTTGCGCCTGTATTGTGTGCATTAAGAATGCTTAATAGTGTCTCTCGGCGATTGGACATATTTTCTTGCTCTTTGGCGGAATTCCAGAGGGTGGCACTTGGTATGTTGTCTGCTGTTTAACTTGTGCCTCTACCCAGTCCCATTACTTAGGACTGGATTTTTGCAATTTATGACAAATTTGTTAGCTTGGGTCTTACCTGTTAAAACAAATGTATGTGTTAAGGAATAATAAATAAATAAATAAATAAATATTCTGAACATCTGTATAAGCACAGGAATATACCCAGAAAATCTAAAAACGGCAATAGTAAAACCATTATTTAAAAAGGACAATAAAGAAAGCATGAACTCTTATAGACCATACTATCTAAAATCTTTGAAAAATATATATACATACAATTACTGTACAATTATTTAGAAAAACGAAACATTTTAACAGATAATCAAAAAGGTTTTCGCAAAAATAAAACTATTAATATGGCCATTTTTGATTTCATTAATAATGTCATGGCTAACGTAGACAAAAAGAAGCCGGTCTGTGCAATTTACTGCGACATGACCCAGGCTTTCGACTACGTTAATCACGACATTCTGATTAGTAAATTAGAAGCATATGGCATCAGGGGAAACATACAAGAACTCATAAAAACATACTTGAAAAATCGTAAACAGTTTACAGAAATTTCCAAAATAAACATCTCAACTAAAAAAGAAGAAATATATAAATCAGAAGAACGAATAGTGAAATACGGAGTCCCACAGGGCAGTGTATTGGGTCCCTTACTATTCATTATTTACATCAATGATTTACCCAGAATAACAAATTATCCAATAACACTTTTTGCTGATGACAGTACGGTCACCATAAACTCTAACAATAAAGATAATTATGAGAGCGATATTAATGAAACAATGACATCAATAATTAAATGGTTAAATAACAATAATTTAAAAATTAACCTAGATAAAACAAAAGTTATGTTTTTTAGTCAACGTCTAGCATCACCAAACCTCAATATCAATTATCAAGGATCAGTTTTAAAAAAAGTAGACTCTACAAAATTTCTAGGCGTAACGATTGATAAAAGTCTTAATTGGAAAGAACACACAGAGCTATTGAACAAACGAATCAATTCCGCGGCTTACGCGCTTTACAAACTTGCACCGACAATAAGCACCGATGCGCTTCTTACTGCCTACCATGGTATTGTCGGTTCCATATTAAGGTTTGGCATTATATTCTGGGGAAACTCTGTAAATAAAGACATAATATTTAAGTCTCAAAAAAGGTGCATTAGGGCTATGTTCGGTCTAAAAGTTACCGATAGCTGCAAACCATATTTTATTAAACATAATATTTTAAGTTTGCCTTCCTTATTTGTATATGAAGTAGCTAATTTTGTCCAAACGAATCCAAAATTATTTAAAAAAATGTCAGAAGTTACCATCCGCAGTCGTCGTGACAATCATAAGCTAGAAATAGTTAGGCCGAGCACGGCACTGATGCATAAAAGTATTTTCTATTTGGCACCAATTATCTATAATAAAATCCCTAATCTTATTAAGCAGTTGCCAACTAGACTATACAAAATACAGCTTAAAAAATTTCTTTTAGCGAAATGCTACTACAGCTTATCAGAATTTTTAAACGAGTAAATAACAATAGGTACATCGGCAATTAAGTTAGGTACGACATTTCTTATTTTAATATTTTTAGTTAATAACGTCTATTTTTTTAACCCTATTGTCTAAGCCTTTTTTTTAATTTTATGTCTTTTATAATAATTAATATACCCTATTGTATAAGCCATTTCTCGTAAATTTAATATTTTAAGGTAAAACCTTCTATTTTTTAAATTAAGTTACTACTTACTAGTTTTTTAACCTAACATTTTTTTTTTTTGTACGCCGTTCCTATATGGCAAAACATGTAGAAACTTTATTTTTATTTATAAGACCTGTATAGTGCATACCATACCACTCATGTTTTACAAAATAAATATATCTTTATCTCTTTATATCTTTATCTCTTTACCACTCGTCGTTGGTATTGTCCAGCTCGCCACGCGATCTTCTACGAGGTCTGCCGTGTCGCCTTTTGCCTGTGTCAATTATAATTTTGCGGTCTACCATACCGCATCCTGCCTAATTTCTTGGTTCCATGTTTTGAAGTCCTTATTACTGTCGTATTTAAACTTAGTAGTGACTTAACCACCATGCTCCTCTTTTCAGGTTCATATCTGTAAGACTGACAAAATCGGCGCTTATGAACAAATTCTACATGTTCTTCTTACATCTGATACCCGCTGTTCTAGTAGATGGCCTAGCTATATGCTTAGGAAGAAAGCCAAAGTAAGTATTCCTACTTATATTTATCCACCTATTATAGAAGATAAGCTTGGTTGCCAGTAGGATAAGCTTGGTTGCCAGTGTGATTTTGTATGGAGCGACTGCAACCCGATTTCCATTACCAACTGCTTAATTTACAAGGTGTAAGGACCCTTCAATGTTCCTCTACCCAAAAAACATTGATGAGAAACCACTTTCTTTTTTAGGGTGAAAAATCACGGTTTACGGTAGGACTCAATGTACCTAACAAACTTAAAACATTGTGCTGATGGCTACATGAATAGTATAGTGGTCATGGAGGTGTTTAAAGTAAAGTTATGACAATAAAAAAAATATATAAAAAAGTCTTGTGAAAAGGTTGGAACTTTAACCTGCAATATCTGCGTAACTAGAATGTTCCCAGGTATAGGTATCTAGAACAAAATGAATAAAATTATCACAATGACGGCAACAACAAGCGCCTTTCGAAATCGTGAAGAGTCTTTTTACACACATTATTTTACAGTGCTACATGGTTTTTAGGCGCGTGGCCAGTCAAAACTAACGCGGCCATTTTGTTTCTCCAATACAATTTTGCACAGAAAACGTTAATCAAAAATGTTTACTTACAATGCCCTCCTGACAATGTAATTCAAGCGCCAAAATAACCATGCTGCACTATAGTGCAAAAAAACTGGCTTACTTCAATTATCTATGTATGGTACTGAGGTAGGCAGACTCCTTTGTTGTGATATTAAAACGAAGTTTCGCTAAACAATTAAATTTGACCTTGCATGGTAAGGGTGAAAGTTAACCATATATTTATTCTTCCAGAATGCTAAAGGTATACCGTAAGATCCACAAGTTCTCGGGAGTGCTATCATACTTCTGCACACGGGAGATCAAGTTCTGTAACAGTCGGACGAGAGAGCTTTGGGAGAAGACTTCTGAAGCCGATAAGCAGGTAAGCAAGTAACATAGCCAGTGGACCACCCTTGTACAGACGCAAGCACATCAAGCTACTACAATCTGTCAAATTTCTTTAATAGATTCTCAACTTTATTGCTAAAGTATTAGGTTCAAGGTTGATTGGAAAAATTTGACAGTTTCGGGTAACTTGTTTTGCTGATGTCTGAACACATAGGTAGCATTAGGAATGTTGTAAAAATACGAACGCTTTGACATCGATTGCCATTTGTTTCGGTCCCTACGACTCGAATTGCCATCAACATATTGCGAGCTAGCATTTGATTCCTGCTTGCTTTTTATCAGGATTATTTGTTCTTCAGTGGGACAGATATAACCTAGGCACACCAGGTTCAACTTGCTATACTAATACTAACATTAAAAGGTTGACCTTGACCTTGATTTAGGACATGGACATAACATTCAATTTCGCTGACTCATCGCGAGAATTTCATTCATACTTCCTGGATAAGGGTAACATGATAGATAGATATACAATATCCCTTTGGCAGAACTGTAGTCTTGTAGCGGCACGACAACAACATAGAACAAAAACTACTACAGCGCCATCTATGACACAGACGATGAACTAAATACCTAAATCCTACATCGCGCAAGTAAAGTTATCCGCGACTATACAACATTAGTTTGAGTATACGCGAAACCTGAAACATGTGTCCTAGTATTTTGATGTAAAGAATCTATTTACAATATTTCAAAACGGTATCATGAAAAATCACAAAGTTATAAGCTTGTTCTGTTACCTGGTTGTCCGCACAAAAATGTGGTAATCACGCGGCGCCGCCGCGCACGTGCCTCCAGCGTCGTCTTGAGCTCATTGATAATAATATTTCGGCAGTAGGTACCTAAATGATTGTGATAGGTACTTAGTGTCGCTCGGTGTCCATCTTGTATCCTTTTTAAAATATATTTGGGACAAAATATAACCTAGTTTCAAAAGTTATTGGAATGGATTCAGTTACTTATTCTGAACAAACTATATTCAGGTTTCGCATATACTAAAAATAATGTTGTATAGAAGAACCCGACAACAACAGTCGTGCAGTAGCCCACCAGACACAACACCCGTCTGGTCGGAGGATCCACCCTTTTCTATGGGGATGAAGAACTACACACCCTGTTTTCCTACCCCCAAACTCTTAAGACAGAAGCCTCTACCTAATCAACGGCTTAACGTGCTTAAGGCACAGAGGGGTCTCGTTATGTAATGGATAGTCATCCGACCGCAAATGATATTACTTAGCAACAAGCTACTGTAGGTATCTGACACTTGTTAGTCTAGTGGTCGCAAGGGCTACAGTTGGGCATGTCCTGGGTTCGATTCCCAGGTCGGGCAAAGAGTTATATAGGGGTTTTCGGTCAGGAATTTCTCATTAGCAGCCCCTAGTCTGGATTTGTACCCGATAGATGACAAGTCTCGCCCGCTAAACATTACTGAATAAATGGGGGTGCAAGCTCTACAGGTCATCTCATCTGACTAACCCTTCAGGGATCATTATCGAAGTCATTGTACCTTATTACACAGAGTGGAAGGGACACCGACTATAACACGGTTACCACGGTTGTCAGTAAATCATTCTGAACCCCATAGGACACACCGAAAAAATGGAGTAAGTTAGGTTAAGAACTGTGACTAAACGCGTACAAAAAACACTACATACAAATTGGTTGCATGTTCTAACCGAAGATAAGTAGGATACATTTAAGTTTAACCGGCTGCATCTAGTTGTACCCGGCTAAAACTAGCCGTACTTTAGCTATTAGCAGTAACATATATGTATATAGGGTCTAACTATTCATACACGAAATATTTTCAGGGAATCATCTAACGGCTGTAACAAAGCCATTTCAAGGGATTTTTTTTTATCTGAGTATATTTTTTTATATAGCATAGCATAAGCATAATCAGCCTATTAATGTTCCCACTGCTGGGACACAGGCCTCCTCTCTATGAGAGGGAATGGGCTATAATCCACCACGCGGGCCCAGTGCGGGTATTTTTTTATAAAAAATAAATAATATAAAATTACTTCACCCACAAAATAAATACTGGCTCCTTATTTTTAAGCATCCATTACGGTAGTTTACTACGTCGTATTTACCTACTGTTATTGTTAGAATATGGGAGTAAAGGTTTTATGCAAAAAGTCTCAAAAAACTTTACTTATTTAAATATTTCGTGTATGAAAAGATAGACCTTATATAGTAGCATTTAAAAAATAAATTAAAACATTAAGGTAATAAAAAAAAAATTAGAAAAATAAAATTAAAAATAACAAAATCATAGTAGCAATTAAAATTATTAAAATTAACAAAGTCGTAGTAGCAATTAAAAAAAAAATCAAAACACACGTGGTAATAAAATTGTAAAAATAAAATTAAAATAGTAATTAACAAATAGATAATTCTTTGAGGCATTTTTTATAATTTGCGAGAGATTTACAGATGTCAAGATAACCTTACATACATCCTAACATTGTACGTTGTTCTTTCAGATATATCCGTTCAGCATGAGCGATATAAACTGGGAGGAGTACTTCCAGGACTACCTGGCAGGCATCAGGAGGTTCCTCTTCAAGGAGAGCGACGACACGCTACCACAGGCCAGGATCAAGTGGAAAAGGTATGTTGAAGTCAATTAACATAATTTTGATCGCTACAGATGGTCCTGTTAAGTGTTTTTTGTGTACATAAATAAATAAATAAAAATGGTTGGACAACAAATTCTTGTGCCAGATCCCGTGGGTTAAGTGTATAAATAAATAATAATATAGGTTGAGAATCGAGGAGCTCGTGGCTAAATAATAACAGCCGCTCGGGTCGATCTTTAGGTTAAGCCGTGCTTGCCTAGGTTGGTCTGTGGATGGGTGACCGCCCATTACATACCGAGTTTCCTCCGTGCCTCGGAAAGCACGTTAAGCCGTTGGTCCCGGCTATCATTTGTAGATCTTTGACAGTCGTTAGGCAGTCAGTGGCCCAAAAAGTCTGACAACCAGTCTTACCAAGGGGTATCGCATTACCCAGTACTGACTGGGTTGTGGAGGTCAGATAGGCAGTCGCTCCATGTAAAATACTGGTATTCAGCTGCATCCGGTTAGACTGGAAGCCGACCCCAAAATAGTTGGGAAAAGGCTAGGCAGATGATAGGTGAGAATCGAAACTTTATGAATGATATTACTATAGCATATTGCACATACCGGGTGTAAACAGACCCTTCACATATCCGTCAACCAAGCATTCTGTACATCAATTTAAGTAACTTTACGCAAAAATTATTGCTGGGAATCGACTTTTTTTTTGGGGTGAAAAATCACGTTTTACGGTAGGACTCGATGGAAAGCACTCATAGCATTGTGCTGATGAATGGATTGAATAGTACGAGGGTCGTGAAGGTGTGTAAAGTCTCTACCTACCCTACCTGTATCTTACATTAAAAACATGCATTTAAAAAAAAACTTGTGAAAAAGTTGGAACTTTGACCCCCAATATCTCCGTAACTAGAATGGAATAGAAAGGTATGGTCTAGAACAAAAAAATGATCGCAGTGACGGGGAGAACAAGTGCCTTTCGTTTATGTTAAGGGTCTATTTTCACCCTTTATACATTACACTAGCTTTTGCCCGCAATTTCGCTCGCGTTAATTCATAATTTGACAATCAATTCGGGTTGTACTCTGCTTATAATAATATAATTCAGTCACGTTGCGAAAGACACGTGGCGCCATCTATTATCATAAGAACGTTATTGTTGTTTTCCTCGGGAACAGTACTTTATTTCGGGATGAAAGGTAAACGTATATGCAAAATTTCAGGATGATTCGTTCAGTGGTTTAGGCGTGGAAAGGTAACAAACAAAAAACTTACTTTCGCAATTATAATATTAGTTAGGATAAGGCAGTCTCCCAAAACGCCCACCCTTCGTTTCCACTAGCGCGAAGTGACGGAACAAACGTCCCAGCTACCGACCTAATAAAACTAATGGCCCATGATGGTCACTAACGCTGCACGCTGCCTGTTCATTTGACCGGATTAGCATCCCACATGAGTCGTTCTTCGTTAGTTGTTCCAAGCGCTCCGTACCTACAGCTAAGAATGAAGTCCAGGGTACGATTCCCAAATCTAACAGTGTTATGCGGTTTATCCCTCAGATTGATGGTAATAATTACTGGACTATGGACGTCTCGTTGGTCTAGTGTACGCAAGCACGTCTGCTGAGAATGAGGTCCTGGGTTCGATTCCCGGGTCGGGCAAAGTGTTATTGGGTTTTTCCATCAGGAATTTCTCAGTAGGAGCCACTGTCTGAATTTGTGACTAGTTGATGGTAACAGGCTCGCCGCTTATTACTTAGGACTTAAACATAACTGACGAAATCTGGGTGTATCATTAGATACACCTCTGCCTAATTCTTCGGGGATTACAGGCGTGATGTTTATGTTATTGATGGTAATAGGCTCGCCCTCTGTAAAATAGTTTTCAATTCAACCCTCGTTTTGTTCCAGATTATACTATCTGCATCAGATAGCGAGGTTCGTTTTCTTCATCCTGGCTGTCTACGCTCTATGGTGGATATTATCTTTATTATGGTGATTTTATTGATAAATAATTTGTACAGTAAATGTAAGAAAAGGTGATTTTTAAGTTAAATGACATATCAATAAAATAAACAACATCCTGTATATGAGACCGCGTAGCCCTTGAGTTAAGTTCAATATTACAAGGCTTAGTAGACCGAAAGTCAGTGGTAATATACAACATTAGTTTTAGTATATGCGAAACCTGAAACACGTGTCTAGTATTTTTATGCAAAGAATCTATGTACAAAATTTCAAAACTGTATCATGAAAAATCACAAAGTTATAAGCTTGTTCTGTTACTTGGTTGTCCGCACAAAAACTTGGTCACTACGCTGCGCGCTCGCCTCCAGCGTCGTCTTGAGCTCATTGATAATAATAATTTAACAGTAGGTACCTAAATGATTGCGATAGGTACTTGATGTCGCTCGGTGTCCAACTTGTGACTTTCTTAAAATATTTTTGGAACAAAATATAACATAGTTTAAAATCTATTAGAATCAATTCAGTTACTTATACTGAACAAACTATATTCAGGTTCCGCATATACTAAAAATAACGTTGTATTAACATTGAGCTGGCCTAGCGTTGTACGTAGTTTCAATAGAATAAGAGACCAGCTTATACTGGTTTTGTTACCACAGATGTACCGTAAATATTTTTTTCTCAAAAACAAGTCAGCATATTTATTTTTAATAAAGGGTTTTAACGGTATGCACTGGTGTTGGTACAAAGATCACAGATTGCCTAAAAATGTTTTTTTTTTCTAATTCTGGTTAAGGGGTTTTTTCAACATTTTCAAAGCTTTTTAACGTTTTGATCACCAGAGTATAAACGCACGCGCGAGCCCTCCACTCCAAGCCACAATTTTACCTTCCATTTTGTCACATATTTGTGTCGTTTGGCGTTTGCTTGTCACGTTTATGTGACTGTAGCGATCAAAAGGTTAAGCAGTTGCTAATCGTGGTCTGAAGTATATAAATAGGGTTGAAAATTCAATATTTCATTGTTTTTAAAATTTTAAAACATTTTTAAAAATGAATAGATAACTATGTACCGACCTAGCTCAAATAAATACGTTAGGTACGAAAACGAGTGTTACCAAAACCTTATCATTATTTTAATAAGTATTTTAGTTAGAAAACGATTAAGTACCTAAGTTTTAAATGATAATTTCGAATAAGTGTAGATTTACTTAATTAATTAAGTACGACAGTATACAAAAACAAAACACATTACTCTCCTTTTCAGCTCCGTCGTAATCGGGTAAAGAATAGGGGCTTTTTGATCAATCCCGATATTTTTGACATACCATCGTCGTCATTAAGTTATCAGTTTATGTAACGCTAGCTTTTAATTTAGCTAAAATGAGGTTTGTGTAAAAAAAAATGACGAAAATCTCACCTCGGGTAACATAATAAACTAACCATAAATACACTGTGAAAGGACAATATCACAGATAGAATACGAAATGGGATGCCTACAATAAAGTTTTCAAGCCGGTTTTATGACCAGACTAAAAAAAATTACGATGTAAAAAGTATGAAATGTGTTCTGTATTTTGTAAGTAAAATTTATTGTAATGATTATTATCCAAAAATAAATACTTTCAATAAAATATGCTGTTTATCTTTTATTTATCTACGTAACCTATAAATAACAACAGAGGGACGATCTATCCCGTCCCTGCTGTCATATTTTTGTAGAACTTACAGGTAGTCAGTAACCCGAAAGACTAACAACTGCACGCGTAGCATGATCACCGTGGTAACGGGTTTTGTCGACGGAAAGAAGAAAGAATTTTTTGACGCCCTGTAATTCTTTTTCCATTTGGATACTTAATACATTTGTCGGATCCGGTCAATAGTACGGACATAAAATGAATTGGAAAGCGCGTGTCAACACTGTACACTAGTGTACATTTGTCGGATCCGGTCAATAGTACGGACATAAAATGAATTGGAAAGCGCGTGTTACCACTGTACACTAGTGTACAGTGGTGACATCAAGCGACTTACTTACAAATCTATAGACAACACGGCGTGCTTGTACAGAGCCCTGATGTCCAGCTACAGGCGAGGGCGGCATTCAATGTCGGATCGCGGCGGAGTTGTCTTGGAACTGTACCCGATTCATTGTGCCCCGTGTTGTAATCTCAAGTAATTCGTTAGTATTGCTAGAAACAGTGTATCGCACCCAGTGTGTTTTCATAGCACGAAACCCATGGTCCGCCCACATGATATTCGAGCGTAACGGAGTAAATCCTGACATTACCCGATATATTTTTTATTATTTTAGACATATTTGTAGTTTGTAAATATTGTATTTCGCCACAAAAGTGTCTATCAGTGGCGAAGGTTTCATACAACTCGATTCCGGATTCTCTTTGAAAAATGGCACAGTCAGTATTTTAAAGACAAAAATAATATAATCACTTTAAAGATAATACTCTGGGGTACTTCTTATAAAAATTGACCCTTCGCTACTGGTGTCTATCTATTAAGATTATTATTAAATCTGACTTTAACATAGTTGGGTTGAGGCCAGGCAGATGATGATGAAGTTTGGGTGATTAAAAAAAGTCAGCTGTATTTTCAAAATTATCTTTATTCAAACAAAATAGCTGCACTTTACACTGGGATACAAACTAAAAACAGAGATTCATTGCAAGTCTAATAAATACACATAAGCTTGTCTGAATATCAATTCATATCAACACTGCTTCGTTACCGATACCAAATTGAAAGATAATATAACACGTTTGTGAATTATTTCAAATACCGATTCATGTATAGGGACATCAGATGTTTAATAAATCTAGATTTCATTAAATGTTAAGAGTCATTTTAAAGGTAACAAGTCTTTTTTTTTATGAATCAGACTTTTTGTCCGTCTGTCTCAGGTTTTTTACTATTAGTAAAACTCAATGCACTCATGGTTCCAGGGTCAAAATTGGAGTTATGGAGACTCCCTCCCCATACCCTTCAAATCGCGAAAGTGCTCACACAAAGTTCCACTGTTACTTGAAGTTAAAAAAATACCGATAGCGAAGAGTTATCGCAATGAATTGACGTTTAAGTTGTTTCTAAACGGCACTACGAACAGTCGCCAGTGCATCAAATTAACACAAACTGTTAAATATATACTAGAGAGAGTACTTTGTAACCGATTTAGCGTCGGTGTTCCTTCCACCATGCATTTGTATCTCTTCTACCGACACGGTACCTTCTTTTGTACGTTATTTGAATCACTTCCTCGTCGATGGTAGGACAGGGACCGATTGGTACCGTTTAGAGTAACTTATACTACATAAAAAGGATAAGCTTGAAACAAACACATTGAAAAGTCAGTCAATTGTTTCTTGATGACATGTGAAGGCAAATTAAATAGTATAAACCCACGCTGGATATTCAACTCACTGCGTAGTGCTGAGGGGTGAAAATCCAACAATGTTTTTGGTGTATTGTGATCATTAAATACAAAAAAAAACTGGTCTTATAACAGTCATCAAAGAAACAAAAAATACATTTAAAAAATCATCTCAAAATCATCTTAACAAACATTATATAAAAAAAATACATTAGAAAAGTTTTGCAATACAAAAAGTTGCCTAAAGAATGGTGTAGAAAATATTTACTAACATTAAAAAGTCTTACAACTGGATGGAATATTGTAATATTAGTCGAGATATCATAAGACTTGAAACTTATTTCATATACAATTTGGATACTTACATTATTTTTACTGACGTTGCTCAAAAAGTCGCTAAGCTAAAGTGGGCCTGAGCTGGACATGTTTGCCGAGCCGTGGGCCAAAATAACCACGATTTGGAGCCCTGACAAGGCCAGAAGGCGAAGCGGTAGACCTCGCAGGAAATGGCAGGACGAGCTGGACAAAACTAACGAGCAGTGGTCCACATTGGCCCTGGATCGAAGAATTTGGAAGTCATGGAGAGAGGCCTTTGCCCAGCAGTGGGATGACGCAGGCTAACAGTCACATTATTTAGTTAGGGCCTCATGGCTAAATAATGGTATTTTATTTTTAATTAATTCTATCAATTTATCTTTAGTTAATTATTTCAGAGTAAAAAAAAAAAAAAAATTACAAAAAAAAATATATTATTTATTATTTATTTTTATATCATTGATGTAATTTATGAAATTCAAATGTAATTTATTTTAGTGTATGCACTGTAATTGTGTAATTTTTGTGTTTAAATTCAGATACAAATTATTTGTTTTTGAATAAATGACTATGTCACGCAACGCTTTCCGAAGTCGGTCCATGGATGGGATCCATTGTATGCACTCCGTGTCTCGAAAAACCCGTGAGCCTGCTAATCAGTCTTACAAAGTTAATTATCCACTAACCCAGGATTATAGATAGGCTACCGCTCCATTAAAAAAATCTGTTTTCATCTGCATCAGGTTAGATTGGAAGCCGACCCCAATATAGTTGAGAAAAGGGTGGATAGATGATGACTCACATACTATTTTGATTCTAGGGGTCCTACATTTTTTTTTTTCTATTTTCCAATAAACGGTATATTAATGTAAGTATCCAAATCCCATAATACACGTTTCGGAATGTAGAATTCAGATCTAAACTATAAAAAAAAAAAATGTTTCTTACTTATTAATACTTTTACAAAACTATGTTAGTTCACATTTGAAAAAGCTTGATCGAGATTCCATAGGAAATTATTACTTTTGAATCTTCTATTACATTCATTACTAAAAAATATACATAACCAAATTTATACAAAGCAAAAACTCATATTAACTACAAAAATAATATCTAATACAAATATTTTTGCAAGATTTTTCTTGTCGTTCGAGAAAAAATCGCAAGTTTTTACATTTAAGAAAAATTACACTAATTTCATAATTATCTTTACAAGTATAGATTCAATATAAATCATTAATTTAAAGTGCAGGAAAGCTGGGAAATGTTCGATATAATTATAATTACACACTCTTAATGTAAATAAATGATGTGGCTATGCGATGTCACAGGTATGGTAAAGATAAATGAAAAAATCCAATTACCAAAATAGGTGCCTTTTAATTTTCTAGGCGGCTACTTACTAATCACATACTTAAACTGGCTGACGCGGGATAAGACTGCCCAATTATCTTAAAGTTGGTCCGTGGATGGGTGACCTCTCAATAAATACATACCGAGTTTCCTGCGTGCCTCGGAAAGCACGTTAAGCCGTTGGTCCCATGGTTTGTGTTGGTGTTGTCATTTGTAGATCTTTGACAGTCGTTACAGGTCGTCAGTGGCCTAAAAGTCTGAGAACCAGTTACCAAGGGCTAACTGGGTTATGGAGGTCAGATAGACAGTCGCTCCATGTAAAATACTGGTATTCAGCTGCTTATGCAGACGTGAAGCCGACCCCCATAAAGTTGGGAAAAAGCTAGGTAGTTGATGCATAAGCATAATCAGCCTATTAATGTTCCCACTGACGAGACGCAGGCCTCCTCTCTATGAGAGGGGGTAGTTGGTGTCTTGCTGCTAATTCTACTATCGCTGCAAGATATAGAAGGAATACATGTAGAGTAAAATATAAGGAGCGCGTTATAGCTTGCTACAGCATCGCATAGCTCCATCACAATCCTAATTAAATTCGGTATAAAAATATTATAAAAGTTACACACACGACATTTATCTGCAGGTACTATTCTATCATTATATTAAACAGGATGTAGGGACATGGACGCGCGAACTGTGTCCATGAATTCACACATAAAAGGGATCACCCTTGTCTATGTTTTAAAAAAAAACTTCTGTTATATATAAAAGTGCAGTACTACAGATACATGGTTTAAATGTATGAAACAGCAGATTATTTTTTTATAACCGACAAAATATTCATACTTTGCGCGGGGGGGGGGGGGGGAAGTGGGTTCTTGCCCGTTCTTCTTCTTCGTTCTTATGCCTCGAGACTGGACTGTAGCTTCGTCTTATTGTTTTTAAAGTTCAAAAATGTCAATAACTGCTTTGAGTTTAAGGTCTAGAATCATGTGCTGGATTCACGGTTTGCGCGTCGATGTCTGACGCCGTGTACTATTAATATCAAAGGTATAAACATTGCTTATTCATTAATGACAAATTGATTCACTGTATACAAAACTGGATTGTTCTTATATTCAAAAGGCTCCTTAGTAAAATAGGCCAAACCTTTTTTCATTAATTCATAAGTCCATTGTTGAGAAAATGATTGTATTTTTTATTTTAAGTTCATATACTAATACAGGTGTAAGGGACAGCGCTCCGCAGACTGAAGGGGTGAATTCAGTATATCATACTAAGATGGCCGTTACTTACAAGAGAAATCATTTCAGGAACGTTACGGGAATTCAATAAATTTGATTAGTTTTATTTATGTATTTTACATACGCAATGTATCGTTACCGTGTCAAAACGCATGTAGCGAACGACAAGCGCAACGACGAGTTCGATAAACTCTGTAGCTAGGCACGAATTGAACAACTGATTTCACGCATCGTTCGTTAGAGTATTTCAACATTCATTGTTGTTTTTTTTATTTTATTTTAGCCATATTATTTACATAAAAGGAGCGCTGCGTAGATAATGAAATTTTAAATTCAATAAAAGAATAGTAACTGAAAAAAGATTAAAAATTTAAAAAACATTGGTGGGATATGATTCAAAATAAGGAGCTGAATGCACCTTGTCAATTTGCGGAGGGCTGTCCCTTACACTCTGTATATTTAGTTAGATTCACTGTACCGCGTCTAAAGACAGTCGCTCTTTCACATTTGAATCCGTCTCGCTCACTCATGCTCAAAATCATATTTTTAATGTTCTATGAGGGACGAGTGAGTTTTATCTTACTATTTTATCTTTTTTGCTTTAAAAATATATCGTTTTGCTAAGTTACATTATACTATGCTATCAGTTAGTTATTTGTCCCTTAAATACTTGAATGTATGTTGCCAAGCCGATTGTCAAATTATTTTAATAAAAGACGTTTCTAAAAATATTACTGTAACTGATATTTTTTAAATTAAATATAACTGGATATTATTGTGCATTTGTAAGCCGAAAACGGGTAATAAGTTTTGTGCTAGTCGGCATTCTAGAAATTACTTCAAAAAGCGCGCATTAATATAAAATTACTGTGCGTCTATATTTTTTCATTAATATTTTTTTTTAATTTGTATTTATTCTTTCAGTTACTGTCTTATCATACAATTTTTTTTAAATCACGTCTCTTTTGTGCATTAGTTAACCGAAAACGGAGTCCATAAGATAATATTTAGTTGAAACAATTCATTTTACATTATAAATATGGTTTGAGATTAAGTTCATTTATATACCCAAGCAAAATAAAAATAAGATTTTGGTGGCATAGATACTTTGGCATGTTATAAGAAAATAATATAAGATGCATCCTAGAGACGAGAAATAAGGTGGTAGCGCCAGGGTAACCCGCGAAATTTAAATGTTCTTAAGTTTTTTGCAATTTGCAGATCAATGTCAGATTGTCTGTTGATTAATATATGATTCGCGACCGTAACACGTATGTAGTTACAGTATTATAATCCTTAAAATCATCAGTACAACCCTCTAAGTTCATTAAACCCCATTGACTTTTTCATGAAATAGTTATTGAATCTACTCTGTATAGGTGAAACAGGCTATGAGTTACTTACCGCGAGTACACAAGTCGGCGGCACGAACTAGTTGGTGGGCGGGGTTAAAATGCATGCTATCTCATCCGACATCACGTGGGAAAGAGATAGACGCTGTGATGATGTAAGAAGCTTGTGCTTACACAAACACACTCCTAACGCAGAGACGCATACATGCGCGAAACGAGCGCGCGAAATTTTTTATACAGACCTTTGGGAATATGGATATCATGAAAAATCTATTAAATGTATCTGTTCAAAATAAAATTATTTGCATTTTTGAACAACTAATCTATCCCCGTATGGTAACTATTTTGCAAGTTTCCTTCTTCTTATGGTATTTATTTCCGTCCTAAGATGTGTTAAAATTACGAGTTGAAATATGGAATTTTCGACGCTCATAACTTTCAAATATATGTTTTTTTTTTGCTTTTTTATTTCCATACAGGGCTAGATAATGATGAGACAAATTGATATCATTTTTTATTTTGAACGTACACCATCAAACAGTGAGGTAATCGCCATACTACGTTTGTAGGTGGAAGCGCCAAATTGCAAAAAACGTAAGAAAATTTTAATTTCGCTGGCTACACTGTTGCTTTCACCTAAGTTCTAACACCACGTAAGTCAAAAATAGCAACTTTACAGGAGTGAAAAACTACATAATTATACCTAGGTAATGGTACAATATCATTTTATAATTTGTGTTCACTTCAAATTAGATAGAGACTTTGCTTGTTTCTGATTGGCTGAAACAACGCGTCTTCCGATTCTCTTGCAAAAGGCATCAAAACTGGTAAAAATTGACTTACGTGGTGTTAGTACTTCAACGACGTTATGGCAAAATCAGACGCTTTAATCGGTCGGGCGTTTATTGGGGCGACCGGTAATTTTTGTTTGAATTAATTTTGGGGTCAGATAAGCAGTCCCTACAGTCACGAACACCAATATCTAAACACTTAGCAACTGTTAAGTGTTTTTCTCCTACTATTCTGATAAAATTTCATGTTGTTACGAACATAGTATTTTGGAACTCATATTTATATGAAAAAGATCTTATCTCCAAATTACAATCGTTATTTCTCGCGAAAATTGCTTTTAAATTTAGGAAAGTGTATACATATTTATGGTCGTGACTGTACACATAATATCACATCTTGTTAAACTGGAAGTCAACCCCAACATAGTTGGAAAAAGGCTGATAATGGTTCATTTAGTGTTCAGACTTTACAAATGGAAGAAGCCTTATTGAATGAAAAGTAAAGCGTCTGATTTCAGTTTTACGTATCATATTCGCCAGACATTGTTATTGTTGTTTGTTGTTGTTGTTGCTGCATCCGATTAGACTGCAAGCCGACCCCAACATAGTTGGGAAAAGGCTAGGCAGATGATGATGATTCGCCAAACATTTTTTCGACCAAAGATTAAGTCAGTATTATCAATAGATATGTCAGCAAGTATAAGATATGTTGTATGTTAGTTTTTGTGGCCGATCCGTAAACTAACGGGTCGGGCCGCAGCCCCGGGTAGTTAATGTCTGGCATTGGCGACTCTGAAAACATAAATAATAATAGATAGTTTGATTGATTTGAGTTATTGAATACGCACAAGAAAGAGGGTAGGCCGATTTGTCTGCTCATAACCAGGGTACCCGCAATAACTTCAGTTTATCATTAACACTAGAAACGGGATTTTTTAACATGTTTGTTTGATTTGTTTTGTTTGCCATGTTTGTTTTGGTTTGTTTGATTTGTTTTGTTTGCCATGTTTGTTTTTGTTTGTTTGATTTGTTTTGTTTGCCATGTTTGTTTAAAATCTTATAACTTCAGTTTATCCGTGATCATGGTGCTTGCAACATCAACAGTGCTTAAATATCGGGAACTCAAAGCGAATAGTAAACATGGTAAATATCCCCTTTTTATTGCTAATGATAATGTCGGTTTAAAACTTAAATTATTTCCTCCTCCAAAAAACACACTATTGGCAAACAGAAACCAGAGTGCAAAAACACACGCGTGCACAATAGATTATAAACAAGTATTTTAATATTTTAATTTAATTAAAAAGAATTATATAGGTTACATTTTTTGTAAGCTTTTCCATGAATCTTGTAAAACAACGACTTTAAATATTAAATACAAAAATTAAAGTAAATTTAAGCAAAAAAATAAATTCAAAACATGCAAAATATCATTTGTTGATTCAGAAAAATCGTTTCTCATTAGGCCGTGATTATATTTTGCAGACTGACATTTATAGATATCTTTTGATCGTAACAACAGAATATTAAGAAAAACCGGCCAAGTGCGAGTCGGACTCGTGCATGAAGGGTTCCGTACCATCGTATTCGGGGAACCCCCTTTAATTTTTATATATTTTTTGTCATAGCGGCAACAGAAATACACATTCTGTGAAAATTTCAACTGTCTACCTATTACGGATCATAAGATACAACCCGCTGACAGACAGACGGACGGACGGACAGCGGAGGCTTAGTAATAGGGTCCCGTTGGTTACCTTCCTTTCGAGTACGGAACCCTAGAAAATTACTTATCACAACTTTATTTATTTGATTGCCTCGTTGGTCCAGTGGTTGCAATCGCAACTGCTGAGCATGAGGTCCTGGATTAGATTCCCGGGTCTGGCAAATTGATATTGGGTTTTTCATCAGGAATTTTTCACTAGCAACCACGGAGTCTACATTTATGACCGGTTGGAGTCTACATTTATGATAGTCATGCACCCTCATGGGACTTAAACATAAGTGGCGAAATGTGGGTGTATTATTAGTTACACCTCTGCCTAACCCTTCGGGGAATTACAGGCATGATGTTATGTAAACTTGACAGTTCTTTTTCAACTCATTCCCACACTGGAATAAGTCTGAAGTAATAATACTGCTAAATATAGGTCAAGAGCAGGCCCATATAGTAGAAAAAAGATTAAAAAAAGAGATGGTCGGTCCAGTATAGTCTCAGGACATATTATCGTCACAACACAGTTAAAAACATTTTCTCAGAAACACATATACGCTAAAACTCACCTCCTCACAGCATAAACGACGTAGACAGCGAACAAGGTCATTAGGGTGGCCTCAGACGGTGCGAAGGTGGACGCGCCGCCGTAACGGGCCGTGCCACAGGCGGGCGGGCACACCGGGATAATAGACTCTAGAGAGGACACGGCTGTTGTAGCATGCGACGAGTAGCGGGCATGCATGCGATCGTACAGGGTGAGATTACAATATTAATACTGCAGCGTGTTGAGGCGTCCATTAATTACTTGATAATTATCATCGATTTTTCGACCTCTCCTCTCCAATCGATAAATATCACGTGAGATTAGGGGGCGAATAGTAAAAAAAATAATATTCGATGTCGATTCGAATTAAATTGTATAATCATTCGATTAAAATAAATTATATATTGATATTTGACTTTGAACAAAGGCCAATTTCACCTAAGTCAGTGTACAGACTGAATTTAAAGCTGATTATAATTTGTAGATAATATTTAATCTCACCCTGTATTTTGCAACATGTTCGTCATAATTATAAGCTTTAATAAAAAAAATATGTAGGTAAAATAACTTCAACATTACAGGCAATTTGCAGCACATAAGATTTATAAATAAAAAAGATTATATTTTGGGTATGCATAAAAATATGTACAGACGGCACAAACGGACGACAAGAAACGGTCAAATTTCTTTAATAGATTTTCAACTTTATCGCTAAAGCATTAGGTTCAAGGTTAATCGTGAAAATTTGTCAGTTTCAGGTAGCTTGATGTGCTGGCGTCTGTGTTGTAAAAGACAAATATTTAAGTTATTAGAAGTGCACCGTACTTTGGTCGGACGAATAATGTTTACATTGAGAAGAGTGGGCTCCCACATAATCATGAGTGATCGAGAAAATTTTATACAAATGACAACGGAACAAAAACGAGAACATTTTTTGACGCAGTAGGGTAAATCTAACGATTTAAATATTTGGCAGAAATCGAATTTATAGCCTTACCTTACGAAAATATAAACAGACTGTATTTACTAAAAAAAAACAAAAAAAGAATATCGAAAATCTAACATTCCATAAACAAAAACCCCTTTATGCAACTCAACAAAAAAAAAACAACAAAAAGTCTATCTTTTTTTCTTGTACATGTAACTGCACGCCAGTGGTAACACTCTGACCTCGACCTGGCCTAACATAGTACGGAGTTTCCGTAGAATACAGCACAGTAACAGCACCAAAATACGCGCCATAGATTTCCAACCCAGACTGGTACGTTACTCTGTGCAATAATTTCATCACCAAAGCTCTCAAAACAATAAAGGAAAACCGCTAGAGGAAACTATAATTAATAATTCTGGGAAGCGAACTGTGATCAGGGCGTAACTATGGCGTCTTCAACGTTCTCAGCGTGGGAAAGAGACAGCTATACCGGTCGTCTAGCGCCATCTCTTTCCCACACTGGAATTACTCTTGCTTTAAGACGTCATTGTAGGCCACCTGAAATACAGCCTCAGGCGCAGTTGCTCATATTTTACTCTTTGTGCTTCATTATAACTGCATCAAAAGACTGTTCAATATGGTTATATTTTTAAGGAGAAATAAATATACTTATTATAAACTAGCTTGTCTTAGAACTGAAAATTCTAAGAAATTTGTAGCATCCGGCGCCGTTCCTCTCAGAGTGCTGGGTCCCAGCAGTGCGATCGGTATAGCATGATGTTGTAAGAGGCCTGGGATATCGTAAATCAGTAGAGATGTTACGGAGTTCCGATTCCGATTCTTCCGATTATTTTTTTTTTTTCGATTCCGATTTTGGTTCCGTTATATTTTAATCGGAAGTTATGCGGAGGTCGATGCAAAGCGGAGGCGGCGGCCGCGATTAGCCCGTACTAAGAAGCTTATTCTTGGAATTTTGGAGTCACTTCATTTGATTTAATTTACTATTCAAATTCGATTGTTTTTGTTTTCAAGACTCAGGTATACACTACCTGTATTATTTTTTGAACTGATAATAAGAATATAACTGATGAACAACGTGTGTAATTTATTTTATTAGACCGTCCCTTACCCCCTCTTTTGCCCCGCCTCCGACTCCGGTTCCGACAAACAGATTAAAAAAACTCCGCCTCCGAATTCGGTTCCGACATAATCACTTCCGTAACATCCCTATTACTTAGTACTATCAGGGTGGGGGAGATCAGATAGGCAGTAGCTCCATCTAAAATACTGGTATTCAGCTGCATCCGGTTACATTGGAACCTGACCCCAATAGTTGGGGAATAGGCTAGGATGATGATGTAAGAGGCCAGATTATACTGGTTTTGTTACCACTGACGTACCTTCTTGTACTAATAATATTGATGGTGTCTCTTACCGACTAGGTCGACCTGGCCCTCATCAGTCCCCAGCTTGTTCTGGGCCTTACATTTGAAGGTGCCGTACTGTCGCTTCTCAATTGTAATCACCCTTATAGTCGTGTCGGTAAACTCATCTGCTGTCGCGAAATGGGAGATTCTGTAAAGATAGAAATATAATCAAATAAGCTGTTTCATACATTTTGACCTTATACGTATTGCACTTTCATAGGAAACAGCTGTTTTTTTTTTTATTTGCCTAGCAATAAGATCATTTGCACGTCTCTAGGTCTCTTAGATTCTGATAGAAGATATCAGCAAATCATTGAACATACCCTAGATCAAGCGATAAAAAAAACAAGATGGCTTCTATTCGCGGGTCGTAGGGTTAGGAATATTTATAAACGTGTATTTGTCGATAGAAATATGTAGTAAGTATACACCATTATTTTTAGTATATGCGAAACCTGGATATAGTTTGTTCAGAATATGTAACTGAATCGGATCCAATGATTTTTAAATCATGTTTTATTTTGTCCCAAAAATATTTAAAAAGGTTACAAGTTGGACACCCAGCGACACTAAGTACCTATCGCAATCGTTTAGGTACCTACTGCCAAATTATTATTATCAATGAGCTCAAAACGACGCAGGAGGAGGGCGCGCAACTGACCACTTTTTTGTGCGGACAAACAGGTAACAGAACAAGCTTATAACTTTGTGTTTCATTTTTCGCATATACTAAAACTAGTGTCTAATATGACCTTAAAGTATCGGTGACCGGTAGCCAAACATACCGTATATAAGGTCTAACTATTCATACACGAAATATTTTCAGGGAATCATCTAACGGCTATAACAAAGCCATTTCAAGGGATTTTTTTTTTATCTGAGTATATTTTTTTATAAAAATACTAATATATTTAAAATTACTTGACCCACTAAATAAATACTGGCTCCTTATTTTTAAGCATCCATTACGGTAGTTTACTACGTCGTATTTACCTACTGTCATTGTTAGAATATGGTTTTATGCAAAAAGTCTCAAAAAATTTTAGAATTATAATAATTTTGTAAAAAAAAAACACACAGATAATTTTATTTTTCCTTGCTATGGCGACATTACGACTTGTAGAATTTACTCTTAAAATATTTCGTGTATGAAAAGATAGACCTTATATTTGTCGGAACAATGTTTTGATATTGTCTACACACGTTGTACTGACTTGTTAATTATGGTATTACACCTATATTTATACAGTCCACTAGTTTCATTATAAAGTCCCAACCGAGTTTATTCACTTTTATAATGTTTTAAGGTATACTTAAACGGCTTACGCAGATGAGGAAAAAATAACCATTTTCCGTATTAGTTTAGATAACTCAGTAAGTCCCTCCGCAGAGCATAAGCGAAAAGCGAGTGAAGCTGGAATAAAAACGAATTGGCGAGCAACGACTGTGTAGTGGGATAGATTGATAGTGCGATGGTCGATTACTGGCTAAATGACTGCCCAGTCAGTTTCTGGTATACCTTTGTACCAAGCGAGAGTCGCCGAGCAAGTGTTCTGCGTCGTTTAGCGAGTTTCAATGCGGTCTATCCAAATGCTCTTTCTTTGGTACTGTTCGTCGAGTTGTTGAGCTCCTTAAATTCTGAGTTCAGTTACACGATCATTGACTAACGCGGGTACTGACTTTAATATGAGTAGTTCTTCCCTCAAAAGTCAACTCAGACACTAATCTGCATGACCCCCATACAAATGACTTAACCAGAATCATGTCTGAATTAAAAAAAAAGACTGTGACGTCTGATTTTGTTTCGTTGTCTTCTCAGAGTAGTCGGAGGGATCAAGTATGCAATAAAAAAACACGTGAATTAAGTATAAAGATCATTAAAGGATGATTTAAACCAAACGGCTCGCATCGCATCGGATCGGATTGGATTTTACAATCTTTAAACGATATTAAATCGTGTACGCAGTAGTTAAAGTCTATATTACCAAGCCGCGCACAGAAGCTTCACCGCGGGCGCCTACCGCGACACGCGATCGTTGCCGAAAGTATGCTGCGACACGCGATTGGCTCCGTTCGCCTGTCGTCGTATACGATCGGATGAAATGAATTTATTTGACTAGGCGCAGAAACGGATATGTTCGCAAGTGGCGGTAAGGAGCGTTATCGTATGCGTCGACATTTTGCCGGACGTGATCGGCTGTCGCCGCATCCGTTCGTATCCTTTCCGTTCCAATGCGATGCGATGCGAGCCGTTTGGTGGAAATCATCCTTAACAGTTGTCTCAATAAAATTATTAAACTTTTTTTAAATAAAATTTTCGATCCCCAACACGCCTGCCGAGTTTCGTTAGCTAATTTAATTACACCTTCCAGGAATCTCTATCAGAGATACGACCTACATACTTCTATTGACTAGTTTGACAAGAAACTTATTTCTCGAGCGAGAAAACAGTCGGTAGCTATTCGCTTCCTCGTCACATGGGACAGCTGCCTTATGGTAACGTAAATTTATTTTAATTTGGATTTTACTCTAAATTAAATAATTGATTACGTGTAGCAGTACAGTGCGAACGTATATTTCCGTGTTCTTGCAAGATGAAGTTCTTTAACGTAATAATGATACTGCTAGTATTTTTCTCTTTAGTTAATACAGGTGAGTTTCTTTTTAATACTTAGTATGAACGGCCAGGTTGAAATGGAATTGGACGGGTCACGTCGGCCACAGCCACAGTGACTGCTAGGCAAGGGTCTCCACGCAATAGATGGCTGAAGATTGAAGACCTCGAGGCAAGCCCAGGAAGAGGTGGCGCTATGACTTAGACTCGTAACACGTGGTCGGGCGATTCGAGACGGCGCGCGAATTGGAGGGACTTGGGGAAGGGACCAGTATACTATACTTTGAAGGTATATCGAGACCCGTGACTCGGAAAGCACGTTAAGAAGAAACGCTAGTGGCGATTACCGATCCATATAAACGTATCTTTCTGTTTTATCCCTGAAAAATAAAACTAGAGCAATCTTTTTTTACTCATCATCTGCTAAGCCTTTTCCCAACTATGTTGGAGTCGGCTTCCGATCTAGCCGGATGCAGCTGAGTACCAGTATTTCACATGGAGCGACTGCCTATCTGATCTCCATAACCCAATTAGTACCCTTAGATAAGACTGGCTGCCAGACTTTCGGGCACTGACTACCTGTAACGGCCTACAAAGATCTACAAATGACAGCCAGGACTAACATTCAGTCGACCAGTCGATATCAGACTCTTCGTCCGATTGAACCGTTCACTCGGATGACTTCATACAAGTTGTAAACGGACCCTTCACGAAGCCGTCTCTCCCAAGCGTTCTTTACATCAAACTAAGTAAAAAAACTCTAAAATTATTGCTGGGAAACGTCTTTTATTCGGGGGTGAAAAATCACGTTTTACGGACTCAATGTGACGCACTCAACACATTGTGCTGATGGATGAATTGAATAGTACGGGGGTCGTGGAGGTATTTAAAGTAAAGTTATAACATTAAAAAATTGTATTAAAAAAAAACTTGTGAAAAGTTGAAACTTGGACCCCCAATTATTCCGTAACTAGAATGTTCTCAGGTATGGTCTAGAACAAAAAAAATATCGCCATGAAGAGAATAACAAGTGCCTTTCGGCTTGGTTAAGGGTACTTGTACACCCATTATGTTTGATTACAATTGTTATTTATTCTAATTTATATAAAATTTTTGCTTTTCAGTTACCGGGCTGAATATTACTCAGTACCATCCCTCATGTAGAGAGATGGTGTGGCAATACCATGGAAAAGATATTATCGCACTTCGGAAAAATCACAACCGAACTCGAGAAGAAGACGACAAATTAAAATCTTTCGAAGATAAACTAAAGAATTGTTGAGTAACAGCATCCACACAAGCTATTGTTATTTATTATTTGAGCATTTTGTTTCCCAAAAATTACATTTTAAAATTCATTACGTAATATCTAATTTTCTTTACTTATTGTAAATAATTGAATTAAAACTACTTATAGAATAATTACAATTAAATACTTAGAAAAAAAGGGACTATTTTTTTATGAAATAAACTAACCAAATAAACAACAGGGCGCTTAGGCGTAATATATATTCATTTGATTCTAAGAACTAGTAAATTCATTCGTAATAATTGATACATGCATTTGAACAATAAGCTATACCTAGTTGTTACAAATTCTTGATTTTAATTAATGTAATTCTCACTTAAACGAATATCAACATTGTGCTGTTGTAAATCAAATGTTTTCATTTATACACCGTGACTTTTTAGTCGTCTTACAGTGGCAGCCCACTTTATGTATCCAATGACTACTAAACGTATAATAATTTAAAAATAAAAATATTGCTGTTTTTGACATGGAAAGAAAAATTCGAGTGCGAGCAGGGTTTTTTTTTTCTTTCCATGTCAAAAACAGCTATGTTCCCTACGCAGGGTTTGCGTATAAAATATTAAAATAAAAATATTATTCACTATTATGAATTTATGACGCAGTTGAAATACCCTGTTGGGAGCAATGATCTACTCGACTCGTGCGCTGGGTAGGTATGTTCTTCCGTTTGACACGAAAACATTAAAAACAGGTTCTAATGTATTATTTATTTTTCTTTGTAATTATTATCTTAATTATTAGTAAAAAAAAAAACGCGCCTAGAGGTATTTTATGTCGGATACATTGAGTGGACCTCCTTTGTAGGACGACTAAAAAGTCACGGTGTAACTATACCCTTAACGAAGCCGAAAGTCACTTGTTCTCTCTGTCATTGCAATATTTTTTTTTGTTTTGGACCATACCTGGGGCTGCAGTCTCGACATAGATAGCGACAAAAATCGGTCGTTAAGTCATAACGATGTCAAATTTCTTTAATAGATTTTCAACTTTATTTCGAAAGCTTAAGGTTGAAAATCTATTAAAGAAATTTGACATCGTTATGACTTAACGACCGATTTTTGTCGCTATCTATGTCGAGACTGCAGCCCCTGGGAACAAGCCAGTTACGAAAATATTCGAGATCAAAGTTCCAACTTTTTCACAAGTTTTTTTTAAATACTAGTTTTTAAGGTTATAACTTTACTTTAAATACCTCTATGACCTGTCTACTATTCAATGCATACATCAGCACAATGTTTTGAGTGCGTTACATTGAGTTTTATCTTAAAACGTGATTTACATCACAAAAAAAATGTTTCGGCTTACTTTGGCTTTTACCTGTAACATATAGGTACATATCATCGTCATCAATCTCTTGCCCTTATCTGAATTCATTCGGGGTCGGCGCAGCATGTCTCCTTCTTCCATACTTCTCTATTACTCGTCATCTCGCCAGACACCTCCTTTCTTGCCATATCATTCTTTACACCGTCCATCCATCGTTTCTTTGGTCTTCCTCTACTCATATACCCATCCACATTCATACTCAAAACTTTCCTCACAACATATTAACACAGTTAATACTAACACAGACACAGACGTTCACTCTGTCTCAAATAATGCATGCTTCATATAAAAGCGTTTTTTTTTTTTTTTACTTTTTATCTACACAATGCAACACAGGAAATTTACATTTTAATACTTGAGTACATAGGTACTGCTTATTTCCTAAGAAATTTCTGCCAGCAGACCTGCACAAGGAGAAGTGAAAAAAAAGAAATGTAGACAATAGTGTGTAGAAACGGAAGAGAATAAGGTGTTTATGTGTCTTACCTAATTTAAACTTAAATATTATATATACAATCATCAATAAATATTAATATATACTTATATAAATAGGTACATAATGTGTAAACTAATAAAAATATATACATACATTTATATATAATAAATTATAATTGAGAGGAATGGTAATGCTCTGTTTTTATGTTTTTATTTATGCTCGATTAATGGCAACAGACTCGCCCCCTTTCAAATGGGAAGGTAAAACTCTGCCTAACCCTTCAGTGATTACTGGTGTGATGTTTAGTTACATAAGCATAAGCTAGTAAGAACAATATTTCATATGACGCATTTTCCATATTGCGTTATATTAGTCACTATGTTTTTATGAATCAATTAGGTGACACAATGCTTTTAAATTAATTCTAACTAGCTTATGTCCGCGGATTCGCTCACGTGGAATTCGATAATTGTTCCACGGGATCATACTGCCGGGATAAAAAGTATCCTATGTGTTAATCCAGGTTATAAACTATCTGTGTGCTAAATTTCATCCAAAGCCGTTCAGTAGTTTTTGCGTGACAGTAACAAACATTTATACATCCAGACATTCATACATCCTCACAAACTTTCGCATATATAAATTATTTATATTTGTAGGAATAGTAGGATATTTTATTAGTTATTAACAAACCACAGTCCAGTGCAGGATTATATTTCCGAGTTACTAGCAAGATGAAGTTATTTAATGTCATGTTGATATTTCTAGTATTCTGTTCTTTTATTTGTAGAGGTAAGTTTTAAGTTTAAGGCGTTTTCTTAAGGGCGCACCGAGAAAACGATACGTAATTCCAAATTAATTGCATTCGCTTGATCCCTAGCTGCATCGTTATTTCTTATCCTTTAGTTATGCAATTAATATGTAAGATATTTAAGGATTCACTGTATACATCGTAGACTTTAGAAACACGATTTTTTTAGAATCCTCGATAGAAAAAAAATCCACAATAATCTCTAAAAAACAAAATAAACCCTAAGTACGGCGTAAATACTTCACGGAAGATCATCCGATTTTGAATAATAACAAAACTACATGTTTTCTATAACGCATACATTTTACATTTTCGAAATGTGTATTTGTTTGAATAGCTTAATAAGCATAATCAGCCTATTAATGTTCCCACTGCTGGGACGCAGGCCTCCTCTCTATGAGAGGGAATGGGCTATAATCCACCACGCGGGCCCAGTGCGGGTTGGTAGATGTCACATGTCTTCGAATTTTTGGTTCTAGGACATGCCGGTTTCCTCACGATGTTTGAATAATATGAAGGAAATACCTAAAGTAGCGTGCGTTCCGCCCATTCTAACCAGAGCCGCTACGTTTCCTCCCTACTCATTTTGGTCCTGCTTCGGCTGTCGGACGCCAGAAACTAAGTGCGCTCTTAAATATAATCCGCGAAGATTGAAATTTCTTACGTTTTCTGATTAACGCGCGCCTGTTTATGTCGTATCTTGTTAAAAACTTATTTGTCATCACATCACTCATCGGCGTGTTATAACATTAAAAAACCGGCCAAGTGCGAGTCGGATTCGCTCCTGAAGAGTTCCGTACGATCGTACTAGGTGCACCCTTTAATTTTAAATTTATTTTTATTTATTTATGTTTGTTGGTATAGCGGCAACAGAAATGCACATTCCGTCAAAATTGTAACCGTCTACCTATTACGGATCATGAGATACAGCCCGCTGACAGACAGACGGACTGACAGACAGTGGAGGATTAGTAACAGGGTCCCGTTGGTTATCCTTCGGGTACGGAACTCTACAAGAAGTATTTAAATAAAAAGTTGTGAAAAAGTTGGAACTTTGATCTCCAGTATCTCTGTAACTAGAAGTTTCCAAGGTACGGTGCGTCGAGAACGTCTGCCTAATGGTCTTTTCGGGCCAGGGCTGCGGGACTGTTCGAAAGAGATACCGCGGCCCTGGAACACAAAGGGCAAAGAAGGAACATGGATGGGTTTTAGTCAGTACAAGTCTGACACTCCCTTCCGCTCCGCCCAGAGTGGGGGGGGGGGGGGGGTCATTTGATGATTTACCATCCGAAAAAAAAAAAAAAAAGGGTTCTTTTCGGTCACCCATTATTACCGTCAAGTTTCATCTAAATCCATTCAGTTTTTTTGCTTGAAAGAGTAACAAATCAACCAGCACACATAGCATGACCACCGTGGAAACGGGTTTTGTCGACAAAAGAATCGACAAAATGACAGATTTTTTTTGTTTGTCAGTAATTTTGTCGATTCTTACGTCGACAAAACCCGTTAATTCTACGGTGGTCATACTACGCGTCGGACTTAAAAGGATCGTATAACCGAGAAACTGGAGGTCAGCTAGGCAGTCGCTGCATGTAAAGTACTGGTATATAGCTACATCTCGTCAGACCCCAGCTATATTCTGTTATTTTAAGTCATATCCATTCATGGGTTCGATGCCCAGGTCGGCAGTGTTATTGGGTTTTTTCGTCAAAGATTGCTCAGTAGCCGCCTAGCTATTTCCTTATTTTATGGGTTTTAAACATACATCTACACTAATGTTATAAAGCTGAAGAGTTTGTTTGTTTGGTTGAACGCGCTAATCTTAGGAACTACTGGTTTGAATTGAAAAATTATTTTAGTGTTGGATAGCTTATTTATCGAGGAAGGCTATAAGCTATATAACATTACGCTAGGCAAGAATAAAACAAGTCCGAAGCGGCGGGTGACACAGCAGGGCACAGCTAGTAACTGATATATGGTGGCACTATAGATACACTACTGTACCTAACCCTTCGGGATTTACAGGCGTTATGTTTATGTTATGTCTAAACCGAATATATTTTTGTTTTTCAGTCCCTGGATCTACAATATCTCTTCCATGCAAAAAAATAATTTTCCGATACTGGAGAAGTGAATATGACGAACTTCGGGCAATCCCTAATCCGACTCAAGAAGAAAAAGATTTGCTAAAACATATTACGGAACTAATGATGCGTTGTTAAGCCTCACAACTAAAGCAAATGCAGTGGAAACTCCATATAACGCCACTCGATTTAACGAGAAATTCCCTATGATTTCGAAATGACTGGTTGGTTTACCTCGTTGTCCATACAACGATACACTCTATACAACATTAGTTTTAGTATATGCAAAACCTGAAACACGTGTCTAGTATTTTTATGTGAAGAATCCATGTACAAAATTTCAAAACTGTATCATGAAAAATCCCAAAGTTATAAGCTTGTTCTGTTACCTGATAGTCCGCACTAAAACGTGGTCACCACGCGGCGCGCCTCTAGCATCGTCTTGAGTTCATTGATAATAATAATTTGGCAGTAGGTACCTAAATGATTGCGATAGGTACTTAGTTTTACTCGGTGTCCAACTTGTAGCCTTTTCTAATATTTTTGGGACAAAATATAACATTACTTAAAAATTATTGGAATCGATTCAGTTACTTATTCGGAAAAAACTAAATTCAAGTTTCGCATATACTAAAAATAATGTTGTATAGCATCACACCCACTCTAAATAACGACAATACGGCAATAAACAGCTGTCTAAGTACGTTATTTTGTTGCTTTATTGCAGTTTTTTTTTTGTCGCGAGTTAATAGGCTTCTTTTGGGTTAGCTCGTTCCATCGTCGACCTCATCTGTCCTCTGGACTAGATTGAGTTCAAGAGTAAGCCCATTCATTATAAAAAAAAAAAAAAAAAAAACGAATATTCTAAGAAATTCGTAAAATACAATTAAATAATGGTGCAACATAAAACGTCAGACGCAGATAACAGAATATACGCAATAAGCGTTGTTATTTGTATCAATATTAATGTTTGTTGTTTGTAAATTTTATTATTAGTAAATAATAGTAAAATAATATTGATTTTTATTCAATCCATTTCAAGTAACGAAGGGTAAATTTTGGTAACAGGTAACCCGGGATACATATCTATAATCTGATTATATTATTTGTCTAAAGAATACTGACTGTGAAAAGCAAGCCCCTCTGAAAAATGGCACAGTCAGTATTTGGTAGGAATCGAGTTGTACCTTCGCCACTGCTCCATTTAACGACAACTCTCAATGACACCATAAAGTGCGCAGTCCCTTCAGTGTTGCTGTATAGTTTACACTGTATTTTCTTTATTTTAATAGCTAGCCCTGTCAAATATTTGTTACAAACAAAACTGAGAAGTCGAATTGACTGGGTAGGTCTCAGTCGGATATTTTTTTGGAAAATACAAAAATGATCGCTTTGTGAATTTGTGACTAACATAGTCAACAACACACACAATAACACACACACACACATTAATTGTTGTTTAAAAATATATAGAAAATGATGTCTGAAATAAACATTTTTTTTTAATATCCTAAGGTCACATTTTTATTAAAACACGGAAACGCTGAGCCTGCGACATCCATTAAACAGTTAAGGGCGTTGTCACTCAACTTTAATTCTAAAAAAAAAACCGCCGACCCCAACGTAATTGGGAAAACGCTAGGCAGATTATACAGGGTGTAAACGGACCCTTCACGAAGCCGTCAACCAAGCATTCTGTACATCAAACTAAGTAACTCTACGCAAAAATTATTGCTGGGAAACCATTTTTTTTTTGGGGTGAAAAATCACACTTTACGGTAGGCCTCATTGTAACTCACTCGAAACATTGTGCTGATGGATGGATTGAATAGTACAGGGGTCATGAAGTTATTTTAAGTAAAGTTGTTTTTTTTTAAGTTGTAAAATAGTTGTAACTGTGACCCTCTAATATCTCCGTAACTAGACGGTTCCCAGGTATGGTCACCACCCAGGGATGTGTCTTAACAGGCGTTGCACAGAGGGGGCTCTGGACAGGTCTTTTAAGAGGAAACGGTGCCTCCTCTCATGTGTGGATGGTGACCACCGGGGTGGTTTTAGTGCGGTAAAAATCCCACACTCCCCGGTCTTATCCCCAAAGACCGGTCGCCTTTTGAAGGTTTCCTCCCGAAAACAAAAAAAAAAAAAACAAAAAAAAAAATATCGCAATGAACCAGTGTCTTTCGATTTTGTCAATGGTATTTTTACACCCATTCGAGTTAATACATTATAGCATAATAATTATAACATTATAGCTTAATAATTATAGTATTATAAAAGGTGTAAACTGGACCCTTAACGAAGCCGAAAGGCACTTGTTCTCACCGTCATTGCGATCATTTTATTGTTCTAGACCATACCTGAGAACCTTCTAGTTACGGAGATATTGGGGGTGAAAGTTATTACATTTCATTCTCACATTTTTTTTTTTAATGTAAGATACTTTAAACACCTCTAACGCCTCTAACGTACTATTCAATCCATCCATCAGCACAATGTTTTGAGTGCGTTACATTGAGTCCTACCGTAAAACGTGCTTTGACTACAAAAAAAAAAGAGTAGTCGCCCAGTAGTAATTTTTGCGTAGTTACTTAGTTTGATATACATAATGCTTGGTTGACGGCCTCGTGAAGGGTCCGTTCACGTACACCCTGTATCATCTGTGACCCGGTTGATGGCAACAGTCTCGCCCACTTTTACATAGAACCTAATCATAATTGGCGAAAGGTGGGTGTACGATTAGGTACACCACTGCCTAACTCTTCGGGGATTACAAGCTTCATGTTTATGTACTAGGCTGTAAGATACATACCTGTAATGCTGGTTGTTAGACAGCTGCACTTCGTCCTTGAGCCAAGTAATAGCGGGCGGCGGGTACGCTTCGACGTGGCATTCGAGATCCATGTCGTACTGTAGGGCCTGGAATAGGAAAATGAACCTTAAGTAGGTTAAAGATTAAGTTTATTTTTGTTAGTGCTCTATTTATTCTATGCTTAGTCGAAAGGAGGCATGCATAATCTGCTTGTAACGTACCCATTGCTGGGACCTTCTTTCTTATAATCGATGGCTGGGATACAGACTTCTCTCTGAGCGTGTGGGCTATAATACGCCAACTGTGCTGACGTATTGCGGGTCAGTGGTCACCAGGTCTTCGAATTTTTGGATGCAAATTGCCCATAACTTTCTTTGAGATACATACATTAAGCGATCGGTTAACTTTTTGAGCGCCACGGTCGGCTAAAGCCGACAAGAAAATGTCATTGTTGTTTTTGTGTTTATTGTTTTATACAAAATTGTAACTGTTTTTTAATGATAGTATAATATGAAATAGTAACAAATAATATAAAATAATGATCTTACGAGCAATATTTTATTTTAAAAATATGTGCCGAAAAGCAATCTCTTCTAGGCGTTTCGATGGCAAAAATGTTAAATATGTTTAGCCCAAAACTCAGCTACGCGTACCCCGCTCACTGATGCAGTAAATAAATCAGCAAGAGCGTAGGAGATGCGGGGCAAGATGGAAGGTGGGCCATTGTCTGTGGGGAGAAGCCGCATACGCACTTCAGGTCTGAGCCGTCCATGAACCCCCATCTGCAGAGATTGTCTTTGCTCCGGCCGACTTGGGTTCGAAGTGTTAGTGTTTAGAGATTTCCAAGTCGACCACGGCAACTAGTGTCCAGGTGGAAAGTTTTCTGATGGATCGTTGAAGTTGTCAGGGGGTATAAACCGCTCCCGCCAGAGATTGCATCTTGCTGTGGAGGCGTTGAAATTGACTGGGCTAGCTGGGTCCACGCACCCAAGAAAACTTTTACGACTTTCCAGCCGAAAACTTTTCAGTACGAAAAGCAATGATTAATTAATTGGTTATCGATAAGATCTTGGAATATTTTTTTTGTAGGACGCCGATGTGTTTACGCTCTGGCTTTCAAAAGGATAATAATCCTGCTTGTCATGGGTTACACTACGAAACGCTGTACGCGCGAACTGTAAATCCGAGTTAATATTTCTTCTCGCTCTCTTGCCTACTTCTTTCTCAACCATACAGTAGCATATGCCGCGGTCTTCCTTGCCCAAACCTTAGATATACTATGCCCAGCAGTGGACCAAAACATACCTGACCCAGTTTCGGCTTGGGCGACTACAAGCGCGAACTTCACTTCTAAGTGAGTATTCCTCGTAGCTCCTCTGCCCACTATTTACTTATTTTATGCCCAGCAATAGACCAAAACATACCTGAGCCAGTCTCGGCCGGGGTACTGTGACAACAGGCGCAAACTCCACTTCCAAGTTAATATTTCTCCTAGCGCCTTTGCCCACGCCATTCTCAGCTACGCAGTAGTATGTGCCGCGGTCTTCCTTGTGCACGGTAGCGATTTTCAGGATGTTGCCTCTGTAGTGATAAAAAAGTTATACTTTGACATCTATTGTGTTTATAGATTGCTTTATTAGTCTATTTTGTAGATTGCATTCCCGCTAATCGATCTCCATACAGAATCTTAGTAGCCTGCAGCTTAAGCTAAGTAGACTGCCTCGTCCGTCTAGTAATCGCAAACACTACTGCTGGTCATAATGTCCTGGGTTCGATATACAGTATACGACATTAGTTTTAGTATATGCGAAACCTGAAACACGTGTCGAGTATTGTTATATAAAGAATCTATGTACAAAATTTAAAAACTGTATCGTGAAGAATCACAAAGTTATAAGCTTGTTCTGTTACCTGGTTGTCCGCACAAAATCGTGGTCACCACGCAGCGCGCGGACCTCCAACGTTGTCTTGAGCTCATTGATAAACATAATTTGGCAGTAAGTACCTAAATTATTGCGATGACGCTCGGTGACTTGTAACTTTTTTTAAATATTTTTGGGACAAAATATAACATAGTTTAAAAATAATTGGAATCTATTCAGTTACTTATTCTGAACAAACTATATTCAGGTTTCGCATATACTAAAAATAGTGTTGTATATTTAGATACCACAAATTTTTATATTTACCTGTAGATAGATCCACCGGTGGGCAAAATGGCGTTGTTTTCACGACGCCAAGAGATCTTTGGTAGAGGGAATCCACCAGCGTAGCATTCCATCTGGACGCCTAAAGAAAAAAAAAATATTAATTAGATTTTCTATTAGAAATTTCTCAGAAGCACAGGGATGCCATAAATGCTAAAACGTCGTCCGGGACATTTGTAATCTTTTTCGTAGCGCTGGCAGTGGCTGGCACGACAAATTTAAAATTTTGTTAGCCCAAAACTTCGCCACGGCCACGGCGTCGTCGGTGGCAGCGCAAAGGTCACTTCCGCTGCAATTACGTACAGGAAATCTACAGTTGCATTAACGAACGAAAGTACGCTGTTGGAATATTCCTAGATATGACGAAGGCATATGACAGGGTGTGTCACATAAAATCCTATTACAAAAACTTTACGGATCAGGTATTAGGGGGCCAGTTTTTTATTGGTTTAAATCATATTTACAGGACAGAGTACAATTCGTGGAAATAGAATATTTCGATAGCACTAATCAGGAAATGCACAGCATACGATCGGACATGGCTACCATTAATAATTCAATACCCCAAGGAAGTGTCTTAGGATGTACCCTATTTCTAATATACGTAAATGACTTGTCAAAAAAGATAAGTTCGACGTGTATTTTGTTTGCTGATGATGTTTCATTATTATTTAAAACGCCAGCGAATGTTGACCATTTAGCTATTATAAAAACAATCACAGAAACTGAACAATGGTTAAACGAACATAACTTAGAAATAAACCTATCTAAAACTAAAATATGTCAATTTAGAACTTATCAAAGAACCTCAATGAATCTAAATATATTAACGCAAAAAATTAAATTAGAAGAAATAAACGAATTTAAACTTTTAGGCCTAACATTAGACTCAAACCTAAATTGGAAGAAACATATAGAAAGTACAAGAGCTAAATTGTCCCAATTTATTTATGCGCTAAGCATATTGAAACGTAACACAGATTATAACACCGCCTTATTTGCCTATTATGCGTACGCCTACTCCTGGCTAAATTATGGTATCATTCTGTGGGGAGAAAGTACTGACTTTTTGGACCTCTTCATCCAGCAAAAGAAATGTATCAGAATACTAATGAACATAGATCAACGAGAGAGTTGTAGGTCACACTTTATTAAACAACAAATTCTTACACTAGCAGCTATATATATATTACAAAGTTGTATATTCGTTAGGAAAAATAGGCACCTCTTCAAATCTAATATCGAGCTAAACGAAAACTATAACCGACGGAACAGGAATAGACTAATACTACCCATCACAAACTTAAAAGTTACCGGGAAAAGCCCATACTCAAGACTAGCTAACATATTTAATAAACTACCTGAAAGATTAAAATCCCTACCAAATGACTTAATTTTCTCTAAGTAGTTGAAATCTTTGTTAATAAAGAAAGGCTACTATACCGTTGAGGAATTTCAAACTGACAAATTGTGAATCGATCGATCTTGTATTAATGTTAACTTGACGTAAATGTGAAATAATAATAGATACTACCTAAGGTATATGTATATACCTTTGACTAAAATGAATGAACGAATTGATATTATTTTTTTATTTTATTAATGTTTAGTATAAAATAATGTAATAAGTTGTAATAATTAGTCAATATTATAATTTAATGATATGATATATGGAATTTGCAGTGCCCTTGCATGCCTACTAACCAGTGTTATACATGTTTGCAAATAAATAAATAAATGTTTTGGGGGCTAAGAGGGCAGGATAGAAGGTGGAGCATAGTTTTCGACACAGCTACCACACCCCGCTGCTGTTTCATTGAGGTAACCCCACTTAACGAGGTTGAAGTTACATCTTCCCACTTGAATCCGGAGACGGTATTTACAAATTTGTAATAGAAGTATAGTAAACCATGGATGATGACTTTTTCGGCGCAAACACAAGTCAATTTCATTGTCTACTTAGCAGGGGCGTAGCCAGGATTTGTATTTGAAAGGGGAAGAGGGGGTGAACAGTGCCGGCCTGGGGAAAGTTTTCCCAATCAACCTTGAACCTAATTCATTAGCGATAAAGTTGAAAATCTATTAAAGTTTGGCAGATTGCAGTAGCTTGATGTACTGTAAAAAATCGCAGAGCAAAAATTCCCATTTGTTCTACCTGTTCTAATACACAAATCTACTTTAAATTTAAAACTAATGATGTTTTTGTTCTCAATAGTACTACGTTTTGGCGTAGCTCTTACATTCAGACTGTGCAAAATTCGCAACAATGCGCGAATTTACCCCGCTTTGGATTTGCTAGTCTAGATTTGGTTTGCAAGAATTGCCTCAGATTACTGTGCAAGTTTACACTCGAAGATTATGTAATAGAAAACTGGCAAGGACAATTAGGAGATGAGAAACAATGATAGTAAGTACGTAAAGTCTTACAAACTACCAGGCCAGAATCAAATCAGTAAAAATTTGGCCCACGGCACAAGTTACCAGGCATTCACAGTACTTACTAACATCTATCAATTTGGCGGGCTGTGTCAGGCGATGCTTTTTTAACGGCTTCCCCCAACAAACCGAGTTACCCGAATTACGTAGTTTTTCTCATACAGGGTGTAAACGGACGCTTCACGAAGCCGTCAACCAAGCATTCTGTACATCAAACTAAGTAACCCCATGCAAAAATTATTGCTGGGAAACGATTTTTTTTTTGGGGTGACATATTATGTTTTATGGTAAAACTCAATGTAACACATTCAAAACGTTGTGCTGATGGATTCATTGAATAGTAAACGGGTCATGGAGTTATTTAAAGAAAAGTAATAACCTTAAACACTAGTATTAAAAAAAACATGTGAAAATATTGGTACTTTGACCCCCAATATCTCCGTAACTAGAAGTTTCCTAGGTATGGTCTAGAACAAAAAAATGATCGCAATGACGGGGAGAACAAGTGTCTTTCGGCTTCGTTAAGGGTCTATTTACACCCTTTATACCTAAAAAAGAAAGCATTTTTACTTACTCTCTCCTTCACTAGCTACTAAGGAGCGCGTTGAGTTGTCAGATATGATCGGAGGTCGTCGAACTTGTAACTCCACTTCAGCAGTGATTTTGTTACTGATGGACATTAGGACTTGGCACTGGTACCACCCGGCATCGTTCTCTTGGATATCCTTGATCTGTTGACAGACAGATAAAACAAAACTAAGTAAATCAAAATCGGTTCAGCAGTTTAGGAGCTACGATGCCACATAGATGCACACATTAAACTTATGACGCCCCTCTTTTAGCGTCGGGGGTTCAAAATGGACCCTATTCCTGATGTAATGCTTCATTTTCTTTTTCACTCGTATCGACTTGAACTTTATGAGATCAGGTCACGCCATGGTTATTAGTATTCAAGAATTTATGGAAGATGAGAAGGTAAGGCAGAGCTCGGTCGGTGCAGTGGCTGAGCGACTGGCTTCTGCGCTGCGCGACGCGGGTTCGATTCCCGTACGCAACAAATATTTGTATGGCCTATAGGAAGTTGTTCTAAGACATTTAAACTCACATACACAAACAGCTAGACTGCTTGTGTATGTGAGTTTAAATGTTTATAAACGGATCCACGATACAGGAGAAATTCCTAGTGTGAATTCTGCTGCCATTATCCCACTTTTTTTTGGGGTCGGGGCATGTCTTCTTCTATACTTCTCTATTACTCTAAATATAATTTAAAATAACAAAAACAACAAAATTGTCCTTACATGACACAAAAGACATAAAAATTTAAACTAAAATGAGAAAGACAAAACTAAAATAATAATTATAAAAAATATGACAATGAATTACCGAAAGAGTAAAAGTAGCAGTGGCATCGTCGAATCTTAGAGAGAATCGGGAGTCCTTGATGATCAGTCCAGCATTGCTTGATAGAGGGATAGATTCCACTGTCTTGTACCGATCGTATTTCACCTGTCAAAGAAACATTACAATTAATAATACATCATCATCATCATCTGCCTAGCCTTTTCCCAACTATGTTGGAGCCAGCTTCTAGTCTAACCGGATGCAGCTGAACACCACGACTGCCTATCTGACCTCCACAACCAAGTTAGTACTGGGTATTACCCCTTGGTAAGACTTTTGGGCCACTGACTACCTGTAACGACTGTCAAAGATCTACAAATGACAGCCGGGACCAACGGCTTAACGTGATTTCCGAGGCACGGACCAACCCAGGCAAGCACGACTTAACCTAAAGATCGACCCGAGCGGCTGTTATTATTTAGCCACGAGCTCCTCACAATTAATAATGATAAATACATCACATCTGTAAAGATCATCATCGCAAAGAAAATGCTTGATCATGTGGAGACGACAAGTTAAAAATGTATTTACAAGAGAGATGTGAGTGGCACCGGGAATGGACGCCCTATTGCCTAGAAGGCCATTCCCTGACTATTACTGGAGATGTTTTTCAGAAAGGTCAGGTGCGAAGTCTCGCAACCGGCGTTCATTGGTGACCAGCAGTGGCGGATTTACCAGCAGGCTGACTAGGCTTGAGCCTAGAGCGGCAGATTTTTGGGGCGGCAAATTTGGGGACCGATTTTTTTTTTTGCTGCCTCGTTGAAATCAAAAAGATTTTGGCATGACGGTTTTCTGATGTTTTACAGATAGAAGTCTGCAACAAATTTTGCCGATGACGTTCCTCTCTCACTTGTCATTGCACATTCCGAGTAGCAATCTTCCATATTCTAGAGTAAAACAGCTAGTTCACCGCCCCTCAACCAGTAATCGGTAATATACCCAAAAATTATTTTACGTGCAATTTCAACGAAAATGTTGAATTGTAAAAATAATGTAGGACATGACAATTGTAGAGGCAAGGGCGGCAAAAACTGTACAGCCTATTCCTTGAAAACTTGTAAATGCGCCACTGGTGACCAGATGTATGAACGTGGACGAGGCAAAAGGAGTATGTAAGGGTCGTAGAATGTGGCGTTTTGTTGTTTTTACGTTAGGACTGTATTAAATTGTCAAATTCTAAGACATTTATTGAGAACTAGCGACCCGCCCCGGCTTTGCACGGGTGCAATATATATATATGTGAACCTTCCTCTTGAGTCACTCTATCTATTACTGAAAACCGCATCAAAATCCGTTGCGTTATTTTCAAAGATCTAAGCATACATAGGGACAGCCAGACAGCGGGAAGCGACTTTGTTTTATACTATGTAGTGATAGGCCTCTCCCAAACGTCGCCACAACTACCGGTCGAACTTATCGGATATGAGATTATTTAAGTCAATAAAGATGATTATCAATTTTTTAAGCCCATTAAACACCATAAAGATTCTACACTACGATAACTCAAAAAATCGTCGCAATAAACAATGCAAAGTGTTATAATAATTTAAACACAATTGCTAAAACAACACAAGATATTCATAGACATCCTTGAATCAATGAAGAGCAATTTAAACTTTGTACTTAAAGTCATACGATTTTGTATGAGACATGGGTTCTGTAGCTGTTTTGATTAGGACTATCCAAATATATGTAGTACTATATTTATATTCTCTTCTATGCAAAACTAGCTTTTGCCCGCGGCTTTACTCGTGTTATGTTCGGAAATTATCCCACGGGTAGGTCGTAGAATTAGTCTATGACACTCGGGAGTATTCATGTACAGTCGCCAGCATATCAAATTACTGTTTATTACTGCTGGGATAAAGGCCTCGTCTCTATGCGAGGCCGTTATCATATGAACCAAGTGTGGGTTAGTATCTAGATGTCACATCTCTCCATCAAAAAAAGTATTGAAGAAACTGCATGCCGCATCCACGATGTTTTCCTTCGCCGTTTTGAGAGCAGTGTTATGTGCTTCCCAGGGTCCGAACTCACCACCTACGCTACGTAAGTCGGAACTGTTAGTACTGTTTTGACTACAACATTAACAGATCCCGTGGCCGCCCAGACCTTTTTTTTTTGTTTTCGGGGGAAACCTTCAAAAGGCGACCGGTCTTTGGGGATAAGACCGGGGAATGTGGGATTTTTACCGCTATAAAACCACCCCGGTGGTCACCATCCGCACATGAGAGGCGGCACCGTTTCCTCTTAAAAGACCACGTCATTTTATAAAAGCTCAAACTTTTACTGCGGAATTACCTTACTAGTTGAAGAAGTAGAGGTATTTATCATACTTTAAAGGTGTCTGGCGGTGGTTGCCATCACACAGTGTCTGGCAGTCGAGGAGGTGAATTATCATACTATCCTCGTAATATAAAAACACGCTTTATAGCACACCACCTTATCAGCTATTTATCACACCTTTGTTACCTTATCCATGCCAAAGACGACCGACTTTACTTTACAAAAAAACAGCTTTTAGAAAATACGACGTAATTCTGGCGGTCAGGCGATCTTGGACCATAAGGATCTCTAAAAACAAACTATTTTGATAGTTGTGTACATTATGTTACATACTAAATCTGTGTATAAATAAAGAAGCCTTTAGTTACTAGAGATTCATTTTCAAGTGCAGTCATTTTATGTGTTTGGGCGTAAGCACAGTTAAAGCTGTTTTTTTCAACCTAAATCTTATCCCAGTGAACGGAATTATGTGAGTAAATAGAAACTTTAACATAATATAACATCACGCCTGTAATCCCCGAAGGGCTAGGGCAGAGGTTTACCCCACACCCCATAGTATACACCCACATTTCGCCCATTAAATTTAAGAACCTTGTAATAACGTAACAAGCCTATTGCCATCAACCTGGCACAAATCTGGACTCCGTGTCTGCTACAGAGAAATTCACGATCGAAAAACCCAATAACACTTTGCCTGATCTGAGAATCAATTCAACCCAGGACCTCATATCTAGCAGTTGTGCTTGCGACTAACAAGATAGTCAATATAAGGATATCTTGTGCAAAAACTCATGCCTAGAACCAGTGATTGCCAGGGCTGCAGGACTGTTCGAAAGAGATACCGTGGCCCTGGAACACAAAGGGTAAAGAAGGAACATGGATGGGTTTAAGTCAGTACAAGTCTGACACTCCGTTCCGCTCCGCCCAGCGTGGGGGTCATTTGATGATTTCCCATCCGAAAAAAAAAAAAAGAACCAGTGATTTATCTGACAAAATTTTGTTTTTTTGAATAGCCTATCAAGCGTCCCACTGCTGGGTAAGAGGCTTGGATCTTAGGCGATCTCTGGCTATGTTCGCCCAACATCAGATCGTCACATCGCCATTACCGTGGTCTCGTAGTACAAGTAGATTGAATATCAATGAAACCAATATTTTTTAAGTTGAGTAAACAATAATGTTGCAATTATTGTTAATATACTAACATTCTGGACACATTCTTATCCGATTGGTCGGAGAGGGCAATTTGTAAACAGGATTGGAAAGCCAGCCTTAGCCCAGCAGTGGGACAGAGCAGGCTGACAGCTGAATTTTGTTTAACAAGCTAAAGCCAAAGTTATTTCTTTCATATTATTTAGTTCATCCATGTTAGAAATAATCTTGTTTTTGATATTCTTCTTTCACTGCACAACCTGGAGGTGTGTTGTGGAGGTGCTTCTATAATTTTCTTAATAGCCATCTACATCCTCTGCCTAGCCTATCCCCATCTATAGGGTCAGCTACCAGTCAAACTGGATGCAACTAAATACCAGTATTTTATATGAAGTGTTATTGGTTAGCCTATAACAACAATAAATAATATATTTTATTCTATCACTTACCCAAATGACAGGGAAGTCTTGAGCGTAATGTACGGAGCAATCCAAGTCGACCTGACCTCCGATGTCCCTGATCTGTTCTTGAGTGATGTGCGATATGGTTGGTGTTCTTTGTGCTGATGCTGGAATGAAAAATTATTGGTTGTTACTAAGTTGAAAGAATTATAACATAACATCATACCTGTAATCCAGAAGAGTTAGGCAGAGGTGTATGTAATACTACACCCACATTTTTATTTTGAAGTACCAGGTAATAGGGAACTATTTTATTGCCATCAACTCAATAAACGTGACTAGTAGAAATTCCTGATGAAAGACCCAATAATGTGTACCCCAAACTATGGATCAATGCCAGGATCATTACATTGAAATATAACATAGCTAGAGAAATCTGGTTGTACAAGGTAGGTACACTTCTGCATAGCCTTTTGTGATAACAGGCAAGTTGTTTTGTCTTTCACATTTCCAGTTAGATATGTAACAAAGTAGAACTATTCTCATTAACCACCCTCTAAGACGCCCCACTGACCAAAACTATGACTTTTGAGATGCTACATTTAAAATGATAAATCCTAATAATTTCGACCTGGTGACGAAAGCCATAAACTGACAGCAAATTTAATAAATAATGTTATTCGTCAAATCAAGTTGTTTGCCGGTTCTAATTGATTTAATTAGAAGATTCATCTCAAAAAGTAGGTATATAAATGAAAGGCGATGTATTTATCAGCACTCACGGTCATAGGGTCAACTTATACTTAGCAGTGCTCAAAACAAATAATAATACTGTATATAAATAACGGAATGAACAATATTGACGGGAAAAACATAAAAGGACAATGTTTGCCGATTTTTTAAATATCTGTAAAATAGCAAATCGGCTGATTTGAAAACAAATGCAAGCCAATCTATCAATGCTCTTTGCTAGACATTATTTTAATCATAATACAAATCATTCTGAAATTATCATCAAGTATCGTCCTAGGGTGTGTCAATCAACAATCGCAAAAACAGTTGAAAACGGGTTAAACGGGCAAAACAAAAAGGCGTGGATTAGAAAAATTACGATTAACTACGCCATTTTAGTTGGCTGAAATAATAAAAAAAGCTCTAATTTAACTGTTTTTACTCACCAATTGTGGTAAAGCACAGTAAAACTGTTAAATAAACGTAATTTTTAAACTCCATTATGGGAACACGCATCACTTCTCGAACAACAACACAAAACTTAGTTTTTTTCTTATTCCGTTTGAATGGTTTGTTTGAATGTGAATGAACGAAAGCTGCCTAAAGAAACGAAGTTGTTCGTAATGCCACGTAAAAAAATACAAACACAATTAAAACATCTTAACAAATAAAAAACCATGTTGAAATTATTAATTCGATTTTTTACAATTCATTACAATTTACTAATTACGTTATTTTCATTCATAAATTACATTTTATTAATAATTTCTCTTTAGAGCTGGTCACATTCATTCATAACTGAATGAATGAAGAAATCATGGCATAGACATACAAAAAGCCATGGTATAATAAATAATAATATACATGCAAAAAGCATCATGGCCCACGCCTTGATAAGTCGGTAAAACCGTACGTGCTCAAAATAGTTATCCTAGTCGATAATAGATGTCGTAATGACATTGAAAGTAAGTAATTCCTTTAACTAGTTACTAGATGGCAGTTCAATATACCTTAGAAATTGCAAGTGATGAAAATGTTAAGACGACCTAGCGATTTTCCTTTCATTGCCATTTAGCTTTTAAGTATCGGTACACGTGAATAGGTAAGTACTAAGTACGAATACAGACACACATTTTATTGTTATTCACAGCTTCACAACACTTTTACAATTTTATTATGTTAGTTAATCCTCTTTTTCCGTACGGGTCTCAGATTCGATTTTTCGAATAGGAAAACCTACATAGGCACTTAAGAAACATGTATAGATAGGTGCATGGTTCGGGTTAGTCTTTTCTTATGGAGAAGAACCGGCAAAAATCAGCATAGTTCATCAAGCTAGGATATTTCTAAAGGTTTGCAATAAACCCGATAGCATAAAATCAATTCGGTTGGTCAAACAAATCCTAAATACGAACTGTTTCAAAGTCAAAGAAATAATCGGCTGTCACATACAAATATACAATACCTAGGTAGAGCTTCTGAATCATTCACGGTATCAGTTGTTCATTTAGGTGACTGCTGCGATGACGAGTAATAGAGAAGTATGGAGGAACAAGGCATTCTGCGCCGACCCCAAATAAATTACGAGAATGATGAATTGATGATGAACAATGGTAAAATTATTCTGTCAACATCAAGTTCACTCCTAGCGAGTTAGATAAGCTGTTTTTATCATGTTTTGAGTAAATAGACTTATTTACTAAAAACATGATAAAAATAGCTTATCTTTTACATAATTATATTTTATGGTCACGGAGTTAATTTTATAATAACACAGTAATGATCTTTAAACCTGGCTTCATGATAAACGTCGAACATGCCATCTCGCCAGATATTATTAAATTATAATGATATATAGGTAGGTAGTTCCTCTGCCCTCAGGGGTGGATCAAACTACGTGTGTGGTATGGCACTGTCTTTCCGACACGTCCCGTAGAGAGACAAAGGCTTAGGAATTAGGATAGGAGTAAGTCGACCGGTTTAAGTTAAGGCGCATGGCCCAATCTCAGCGGAGACTAAGTAGGTACTTAGCCGTCGACGGGGGATATAATTATTATAGTTCACAAGTGTGTAGATCCAGTACTAAGATGAATGAGACAGAAATATCCCTCTCCATCTCCTTCGCGAATGCAAACATTTTGTCATGCTTCTGTATGGTAAAGTACAACTGAGGCCCAACAAAATGGCTGTCACGGTACGATTTCTAAGTATAGTTTGTATATTTACAACGTGTAACAGAAAGGGTATAGTCATAATTATGAAAGGATAAAATATATAAGAACATTTCAATACCTACTCGACCCAAATGTATGGGACAGCTGATAACCTACTTAAAATAATATGATTTACTGATTATGCTCTATGGGTTATACGCTAACAGTGAATGTAAATATTTTCTATCTACATAAAAATGTATTAAGCTTTCCAGACAAATACATTCCCAACTAATTAGTAGGTATTGATTACACCTATTCCACGTTAGCAAAGTAAACACAAGATAACGTTATCACTTTATCTCAAGACCCTAATTGTCATTACGTACTGATTAGCTCGTAATATCTTCACTTAGGCTCTGTTCACAGCATCGCCTTACATCAGGTCAGAGACTCGCGCGGGCCTCGCTTGTTTTCTTCACGTGAGTATGTAACGGCATTACAAAAAGTATTATAGCAACATAGTACAATAAGTACTACAGCGCCATCTATGATACAAAAGGAAGAACTACAAACAAACTGAATTTATCCGCGACATTTTTAAAAGAGTGCCTACCCGTAAAGTTTCTTGGCTGTTCTATTTTTATTGAAAACCATCAATTACTCTTAAACGTGCACCTATCTATTGTCGTTTCATAATGTGCCAATAAAGGTTATAATTTCACAACATTACTGAAGTTTCAACTTATTATATGGCTGCCCAAAATGGGTTTTATGTTTTCAGTGTTTATGTATGTACACACGGCAACACATCAAACTATTAATTTCCAGTATAACATGGCCTCGCATTGTATTAATTTCGCGTACAATGAGAGATCCGCATAAACTGGTTTTGTATAGCTCGATTGGTCGCTGTGTGTACATTTGTTTGTCATCATCATCATCATGCTCAAGTAGGTAGGTACTTAAAAAGTGCATTATCCACAATCCTAAGTAGGTACTGATTCGTTTTATCATTTCCACTCGATAATCGAATACAAGCACTACAGTTAAACCAGAAAAGCTATGCACTTCAGTCGTAATCGTGTTTCCGAATTAGGCTGCTCGCCCACGGCGACTTTTTGTAGCGATGCTGTCGCTCATTTTGTAAACACACTTCTGCATCGCTACTATCGCACCGTCGCGCGGTGCAGAATTGGGCGAACGTACACAGCCAGCGACAGCATCGCGCCTGTATTGATACACATGTGCGACAGTATCGCTACAAAAAGTCGCCGTGGGCAAGCGGCCTTAGCACGGACGCTGCACCACAAAGCAACCTAAGTGAGTTTTGTTTTAAAAGAAAAATATTTAGAGAAGAAAAATAAAGGTCGTAGCGTTCCACTGCGAGGATCGTCTGGAGGACACGGTGGAGCCCACCGTGGAGGTCTGACCCGCTTGGGCGGAGTGCCGCCGTGTCCTCGTAGCGGCGATTGGCGGCGGCGATCTCTCGCGTCCGGCCCTGGTCCAAGACATGGTCCGGAGCGAGAGGGAATGAGAAGCCGTCACCTCCTTCTGCGAAGCAGTCATGCTAGTGAAGGAGGTGGCGGGACGTGAGAGGGAAAGAACCTCACGTCCCAGCCGCCGCGGGAGGGTCACGTGGTGACTCCCGGACACCTTAGGCGCGGGCCTGTGGACGGCGAGTTATGGGCTAGCTCGCCGTCCGGCCGTCTTATGACGACAGGCCGTGTCGACGGCGCGTTCGTGTTCCACGTGCGCCTCAAAGAGATGTCAGCAAATAAGTAGAGGTCCGCATGGGCCGATGCCTGCCAGGGCTGCGGGACTGTTCGAAAGAGATACCGTGACCCTGGAACACAAAGGGCAAAGAAGGAACATGGATGGGTTTTAGTCAGTACAAGTCTGACACTCCCCTCCGCTCCGCCCAGAGTGGGGGTGGGGGTATTTGATGATATCCAATCCGAAAAAAAAAAGGTCTTAAAATCTTTCTTAAAAATTGGACTACTTAATGTTAAAATAATATTTTGAAATGCGACAGGTAGATTCAGAGATTAGCGGGTACAAACAAAAAAAAAATCAATAAAACTCTTTAGCTTTATTAGTTTTAAATAAATACTGGTATTTATCTGTATCCCTATCCAGTGAGACTGTAAGCCGACCTCAACATTGGTGAAAAAGATAAGCAGATGATGAAAGACCCCCTGCTCCCAAAGGGGCAAGATTTACACCAACGACTACATGTTATGTTATAATAATCCCTACGCGGAGAACTAGCTATAGCTTCCAGTAGCGAAGGGTCAATTTTGAAAGAGGTAAGCCGGAGTACATATTTTTAATGTGGTTATATTACCTATTTGTCTGTCATACTGACTGTGTGCTTTCAAAGGGAAGCCGGTAGGAATCGAGTTGTATGGAACCTTCGCCACTGATAGCTTCAGATAATACGTAAGCATGGTAAACAGAGCAATAATAATGATAAACTCTATCACTGTATATTAGTTTATAGGGTCACTGAGAAATGTGTTGTAAATACAGGACAAAGTTGATGAGATCACTCTTTAACTTTGTCTTTGAGAATGATGATGCTCTCATTGATTTTTTTTTTTTAATTCCGTAATAAACACTTTAACAGCTATAACGCCAATGCGATGTTACTACAACATGGGAGGATACCTCTAACTTACATTAGCTACCAAAAATACAATTAAAAACACAATTAGAATACATTTAAAAATACCTACTATTCAAAACTAGCTAGTGCCCTTCAGTTGTCTTTCTTCTTTTTCGTGTGGTTAGTGCCTAACCTGGTGTCAGAGATTATGCCGTCCATTGGCCTCTGACTTGGCTTTACTTGCCGTAAAGAAATATCTCTCAGGCAAACTGGTTTGGATTCCTCACGATGTTTTTCTTCACCGAAGCTAGTGATAATTATACAATACGCACATGAATCCGAAAAATCAGAGGTGCGTGTCTTGGGTTCGAACTCGAGACCTATGACTTGGTAGTCTGACGGTCACAACACTAGGCTATTACAACTGGTGTTCAGTTGTGATCATCATTATTCTCGATCCCAATATATTTAGGTCAGTCAAAAATGTAATTCTTCCATATTTAGATCGTCAATAATGACGAACTTCCAGAAAAAGTTTTGTACCAGTTTTTTTTTTATCAATTTTCAAAAATCCTTGCATAATGTTAAACGTCGTTATATTGAACTCTAGTGCAGAATTGTATGCTTCTCTAGACCAAGTTGTTTACTCTGAGCGTTGTCTGTGAGTGAGTGATTATAATAAGAACACCAGTCCCATCGTTTGTGGAACAACACCATATTCTCAACTAAGATAATAATTATGGTTATCCTACATCGACTAATATCGCCTCATGGGTAGGGCAGGAGATTAAAATAAATAGCAGATGTAACACTTCCTCTTTAATATAATGTCGATCGAAAAATATTTTTTTGACCCACAATTTAGCAATTCGCGAACACCGTTTTTTCACGCAGTGTGTTTGTTACACTCGTTGTCATTAATTAATTACCTTACCTTTTTACAAGAGCTAAATGGGTGTAAGAGCGGTTTCAACTAGCGTATTTTGAAGCACGTATAACGCGGGGAGCCGTCTCTCACTTCTACGAGCTTATAAGCGTGTCAACGCTCGTACGAATTTTGCGTGTGGCAAAAGCTCGCGTACACGCGCTTCCAAAAACGAGCTTATATGCGCCGAAAAACGCTAATCTGAAAAGGCCCTAACTGTACGCGAACCGTAAGCAATCGGAGCGCACTGTCGCTTCTACACAATATTTTATTATTGTATAGTTTCGTGTAGTTTATCATACTTACATAACGTTGTCTATAACGTAAGTATTAAAGTATTTACTGGGGTAAGTTATTCAGATATCAACTGTCGAGCGAATAAAAGGTATGTAATTTGTGTTCATTACATAATACTTTATATTTTTATCGGAAAATATGTAATATAATAATACTAGGTACCTTTTTATCGTGATAGGAAAAAAGTAAACAGATAGATAGTATTAGATTATTTATTACTTTATAAGTATTTCTTTTTGTAATGTGGTGGAACTGATGGATTAGGAAACTTGGCCAGATATGGCACAAGATAGAGAGGTTTAGAAGGAGAAAGGCCTTTGCCCTTGCCCAGCGCTGTTGACAGTTTAAAAAAAAATTACTAGCGTACTTGTCATGTGTATTTTTTATTTACGAAAGTTTCATCTTAATCTATGTAGGGACATGTAAATTGAAAAGAAAGCTTTCAATTGTCGTTTATAAGTTTTATTCAGTTTCATAAAGGTCTGATCAAACAAAGGCGAACCGCGCGCTGCACGCGGGACACTACTGCGTGTTTCGATTGTTTTATATTGTGTTCATGGTAGTTAGTTGATTTTGATACCTACAATCTTCGCGAGCGGTCGTCTCGGATCGGGTGCGAGATTCATTGCTATTTGACTAAACCAAATCTTCTTGAGCCTTCGGCCACCGAATGCTGAATATAGGTCTCTTCCAAATCTCTTCATTATTGACGGTTTTGTGTCATGGCTATCCAGTTTCTTCCGGCCACTTTAATAAGTTTGTTTAGTAAAGCTTAAACCCAGCTAAGTACATAAACTTTTGTAATTTTTTTCACTTTTCGTATTTTTTCGTTAACAGTTGTTGTAATTTTTCACACACGTTAGGGGTCGTCCATTAATCCCGTGAGGCTCGAAAGGAGGGGAGGGTTTCTGGAAAAAATCACGAAATATCACTAGGGCGAAGGGTGGCGGGGTGTAGTGAGACTTGTACCTATTTTTTTTTTGAACGCGCGATTTCTAAACTGAAAAACGAGGCGTGACCTTGACATTTTTATCACGGTGCTTAATTTTCTAGAATTAAATTAGATAATACTTGTTAACCTGCATTTAAAATAATATTCAGATTTTTTTTAAGATACTTTGTTGCAAAAATATACACGTGATTTTGGGTAGGGGGGAGGGGGAGTCTAAAACCTCACCACGTATCACCGTAGGTTAAAAAGTTGCTATAAAACATCACGTGATTAATGGACGACCCCTTACGGCGTCTCGCGTTATGTATATGACTTTGATTTGTGGAGATGGAAGGTCAACTTAAAGTCGTATAAAAAATTAAAAAACTTTATAATTTGGCTTATTTTTCAGGTAGGTTAAGCAAATAAAAATATTTTTGTGAAATAATAATTATAACACTCCGATTCAAGAACTCTAGATAATATTTATTTGCAAAGCAATTTATTACTTAACAACGCTATAATATAAAATTCGTCAGTCAACAAAATATAAAGTTTATTATTATTTGTTACCATCAAAAGATAAACTTATAAAACATGTTATTACTGTAATCAGTGATAGCTCAAAGGTTATGTTATCTGTTGGGAATAACACCTCCCTACACACTTATCAGTTATCTAACACGTACCTATTGTCAAATAATAGTCTTTGATAAACCGCGTAATATTCGGCAGGTAGCTATAATTTTGAGAATTTATTTCGGATGGCTTTGGATGGGTGACCACCCATTACATACCGAGTTTCCTCCGTGCCTCAGAAAGCACGTTAAGCCGTTGGTCCCGGGTGTCATTTGTAGATCTTTGACAGTCGTTACAGGGTCAGTGGTCTACAAAGTCTGACAACCAGTCTTACCAAGGGGTATCGTATTACCCAGTACTGGGTTGTGGAGGTCAGATAGGCAGTCGCCAGTGGCGAAGGTTTCATACAACTCGATTCCTAGCGGATTACCTTTGAAAAATGGCACAGTCAGTGTTCTATAGACAAATAATATAATCACATTAAAGATATGTAGTCCAGCTTACTTCTTATAAAAATTGGCCCTTCCCTACTGGCAGTCGCTCCATGTAAAATACTGGGATTCAGGTGCATCCGGTTAGACTGGAAGCCGACCACAACATAGTTGGGAAAAGGCTAGGCAGATGATTCCGGATGGTTTTTGTAGTACTAAAGATATCTCGATGTTTTGTGAACTCATAAGAACTGTGCGATGCAGTGGCACGTCTCTAGTTATCTAAAGGGTGTAAAAAGATCGTTAACGAAGCCGAAAAGCACTTGTTTTCCCCGTTATTGCGATAATTTTTTTGATCTACACCAGACCTGCCTTCTAGTTACGGAGATAAGTTAGTTAGTTCCAATTTACTAAAAAGTTTTTTTTAATTTTTATTTTAATGAATTATTTTACTTTAAACACTTCCATGACCGTCGTACTATTCAATGTATCCAACAGCACAATGTTTTGAGTGCGTTACATTGAGTCCTAGCGTATAGCGTGATTTTTCACCCCCAAAAAAAAAAGTATTTTTGCAACAATAATTTAGCGTAGAGTTAGTTAGTTTGATGTACAGAATACGTGGTTGATGGCTTCATGAAGGGTCCGTTTCCAACTTGTATGAAAGAAAATTGTATGTTAATATGCGTGTTTCTCATCTTATTCATTAGTAAATTACACCAGTAGGTACTAAGGCGCGGCGGATCGCTAGTACTCGCCAGTAATAAACAATGTATTATCTGGATTGATAAAGTTCAAGTTCAATTTGACGGTCATTCATTATCATTCGTTCAGTGGCGGCGTTGTTGGCTGCACGTATCAGTTCAGGATTTGATTACAGAGTCGGGTAAATACACAATGAATACTAATAACATTTAGCATAATTTAATTTTTTAGAAATAAAAAAAAATACTTCGTGTTCTGATATATTTTGATTTATACAAAAAAAATGGAATTTTTGCACATAATTATTAATGACAAACGCCAGACACAATTTAGGTATTAAAAATACTTATTTAGACACTATGTAAATTAACACACTATGTTAATTCTGCTGAATTCAAACGGAAATCTAGTGAATAACAAATCGTTGAAAGAATTCAGGATAATTTCTCGCCCCCTTATTACGTGTACTTTAATGGATACAACTGCAATCCCCGAAGGGTGAGGCCCTTCGGGGATTTCAGGCGTGATGTTTACTATGAGCGATTTTATGCTTTATTTACTACGTATTTAGAATGGTATTTTTGTTCATAGTATTTTCCTTCAAGGTCGCGACGACGTGACAACTTCTCATATTCATTATGCCTAAAGACTATTAGTCGTGCGCAAAGTTGAACATGTCTTGTTTACATTTTTACTACTAGTTAACTGGTTTCGTATTAATAAGTATATTTGCCCTAAAATAATACTATTGACTTAAGGATTACTCAAACTGATACGGACATATTATATAAAGTATATCTTTTCATACACGAAATATTTTAAGTGTAACTTCTATAAGTCGTAAAGTCGTCATAGCAACGAAAAAAAAAATTATCTGAGTGATTTTTTTTTACGAAATTATTAAAATTCTAAAATTTTTTGAGAGTTTTTGCATAAAAGCTTTACTCCCATATTCTAACAATGACAGTAGGTAAAGACGATGTAGTAAACTAGCGTAATGGATGCTTAAAAATAAGGAGCCAGTATTTTGTGGGTCAAGTAATTTTAAATTTAATTTTTTTTTATAAAAAAATATACTCGGATAAAAAAAAACCCTTGAAATGGCTTTGTTATAGCAGTTAGATGATTCCCTGAAAATATTTCGTGTATGAATAGTTATACCTTATATATAGCATACCGTCTACGGTTTGATGGAACCCTCATTGTTTTTTGTTAGCACTTAGATTATGTCATGATGAAATAGGGATGTGTGGTGTGACGCGAATGGATAAAATAAGAAACGAGTACATAAGAGAAAGTCTGAAAGTGGCGTCGGTGACTGAAAAGTTGTGTGGTAATCGGTTGTCGTGGTATGGGCAAGTGATGCGGAGGAATGAGGAAGACGATAGAGGAAAGTTTTGAGTATAAATGTGGATGGGTATATGAGTAGAGGAAGACCAAAGAAACGATGGATGGACGGTGTAAAGAATGATATGGCAAGAAAGGAGGTGTCCGGTGAGATGACGAGTAAGTAGAGAAGTATGGAAGAAGAAGACATGCTGCGCCGAACCTAAATGAATTGGGATAAGGGCAAGAGAATGATGATGATGAAAAAAGGGTATATAGATTTCTCCATCCCCCATAGAAAAGAGAGGATCCTCCGACCAGATAGGTGTTGTGTTTGGTGGGCTAATGCCTATATCGTCTTTTGTCACGGATAACTTTTATAGCGCGATTCAGAATTTTGGTGTTAGTTCTTCATTTGTGTCATTTATGGCGCTGTAGTACTTTTTATACTATGTTATCGTAGTACTTTTTGTAGTACCGCTACATGCCTTGCCATGCTGATACTTGAAAAGTAGAATCTTTAATTATTTCCGATTTATATAGGAATGTAACGTAAGAATAGAAAGTGTTAAGGCGCAATTACACATACATTTGACGCACGCGCGCATTTTGCGCACGTTTTAGGCGCATATTTTTTTTAAATTTTTTTATTCGTTAATTTTTTTTTTATAGTTTACTGTTTTCTTTTTTTTGGAATTTTGTATGATGCACGTCATGTCCCTGCGACAAATTAATATTTTTTCTTTCGTTTTCTTTCTTCTTCTTCTTTTAATTTACACTGAAGTGCAGAATGAGTACCCAGAGGTTACCTACACATCTTACCTTCAGTAGTTTTGTCAGCCACGCTTCCGAGCGTAGCGTGGCTGGAATAATCCCGTGGCATCCCGTCCACATTTTCATACAAAAACAGCATAGCTGGATGCGGCAATGAAAAACGCCCTAACTTTTTTCGAAGCATTAAAAAATATTTAAAATGGCAAGGATATTTCTTTTATTCCGCAAATACTAGGTTCAAGCTTGGATGCAGAATCCAGCACCATCTTGCCATAATCAGCATAATGTTCCTACTGCTCAGGCCACACAGAGGTACAGGCTATTTATAAGAAGGAATCCTGCTAACATTATAAATGCGAAACTGTGTGAGAATGGAGTGACGGGTGGATGGATGTTTGTTACTCTTTCAGGCAAAAACTGCTGACCGGTTTTGGATGAAATTTAGCATACAAGTAAAGTAAAAGTAAAGTAAAGTAAAATTTATTTGCTTAGATTGCAGGTACATAAGATACAAATAGCTTATACAAATAGCTTATATTCTGGATTATCACATAGTATACTTTTTATCTCGGTAGTACGATCCCGTGGGTCAATATCGACCTCCGCGCGGGCATAGCCGCGGGCATAAGCTAATAGGCTATAATTACGCACGCTGGCGCTGTCCCAGTGCATGATGGTAAATGTCACATAATTATCTCCGATTTTTTGGCTCTAGACGCGATGTACGATGTTTTCCTTCACCGTTTTGAGACCAGTGTCAAAATATACTAACTAAATGTTCTTGCAAAACTTTTTGTTCAATAATATAAAATATATGAAATATAAAACATAGTCAATATAATATAAATATTATTATATAAATATAGGAGGAGTACTTTGACGCCTAAGTGTCCTATTGTCGTCGTTGTTTAGATGTCCATATTTTCTTACTTTTAGTCTTATCTTTAGTTTAGTTCTATTTGTAGTCTGTATATAATGTAAACATATTAAAGTTATGTTCAATAAGAACTACAAAGGAAGAGGTCCTTTGTAGTTCTTATTGAACATAACTATCTAACTATCCTTATAAATATAATACTTATATAAAATATATTTTATATGATAATATAAAACATTCTTTTGTTACAGTTAAACAAACAACATGGAGGCAGTAGTATTTGACGGCAGCAAACTTTCCCTTAGCTTTCAAAAGAACTATCCGATACCAAAGATCGTTAATGATGATGATGTGATCGTCAAGGTTCACTACTCTGGCATCTGCGGTACTGATCTGCACATCATTCAGGTAATAATCCACTAAAACTGTTTGTCCATCAAATTAATGAGTAATAAAAATTTCGTGTGCGTGCTATTAACCGTTGAGGAGTTATCAAGTGATGAGACGTGGTCAAGCTGCAGGATCAGGTCATGTCTATCATAAGAATGTTTTGTCACCAGAACTAAAGGTGTGTGCAAAATTACAGCTCAATCGGTTGAGGAGAACTAGTTTAAAATTCAGATACAAGATTTGTCCTTTACATACTAACTAACAAGGCAAGTTAAATTAAATAAAGCTTGAAATTAATATTATATATTTTTGCGATCATCACTAGGGTTCTGTAACCAAAGGTCGCTAAATGTCCGTCTATCACAGCGTCCTACCTCTTGAACCGTAATTGGTTGACACTTACAATTTGTCCAAGTGTGTATTACTGTAGTCACTACAAATACAAATAATATAAATAAAATAAAGTTAAAATGAAAAGGCCCTTTATTTTTAACTTTTTAATTACTGTAAAAGAAACGTTCTTTACGAAAACTTAAATTAAAGTGTTTTATATTTTTTGGTGGTACCGAACCTTTTGTGTACGAGTACAATTCGCACTTGATGAGCGTGGGGTCCTATGTCATTCCCGGGTCAGGCAAACTGTTATTGAGTTTTTTCATTAAGTTTTTCTCAGCCACATTTGCGTAGTCTGAATTTTTGCTCGGTTGACGGAGTTAGGCTTGCCCTCTTTACGTGGGAATTAAACATAACTGGCGAAATGTGGGGGTACCATTAAGTACACCTCCGCCTAAACCTAGACAAAAGGCGAGATGTTAATGTTAAGTAAAAACATAAAAATGATTGTTTCCAGGGAGAGTTCCCCGCCATCAAAGACCGCCCCATCCCCCTCGGACACGAGTCATCTGGTGAAGTCTATGCGGTCGGCAAGAAGTCCATCTTCAAGGTCGGACAGAAGGTCGTTATTGACCCTAACCGGTAAGTGTCTACCTATCTGTAACTTCATCGGTCAGAAATTATGCAGGGACGAAAAAGGTCACCCGTATAGGGGTTCTAATCGGGTTATTCTTAAGGGTTAAGTGGAAAACCCTAGAGTAAAGGTTAACCCGTGTTATGCGGTTAATCTGCCTTTAATAACCAGTACATGAACAGAGTTCATTTTTGGACATAAATATTCAAGAAAGTTAATAAAAGAAAGAGTTAGCCCGCGCTCGGTGCTTTGTGTCTTTCATTCCGGTTAATCAGCAATAGTTAAATGGTTAACCTATATATGTATTATAAGGGTTAAACCGTATTATTGTTAATCAAACATGTGGGTTCTCAGGTCTAATCGGTCCCTGAAATTATGTGATAAACAGGGATCGAAATAGGTATGTTTAGCATAGCATAGCATAATCAGCCTATTAAAGTTCCCACTGCTGGGATGCAGGCCTCCTCTTTATAGGTATGTTTCCCTAAATTTATTTATCGTACATTGATGCAATAATTGACACTAAGTAAAATGCCTGCTGTGCCCATTTATTTACTCTATACATATATATATATACAAATAAATAAAATTGAAGTGTCTGTTTGTAATATCAAAATAACAGGTTTTACTGAATGCATATCAAAATAATTATATACGGCAAAACAAAAAACACATTTTTTTCAATTTTTGTCTGTCGGTTTGTCTTTCTATCTGTCTATTTGTTCCGGCTAATCTCCGAATCGGCTTGACAAATTTTGACGGGATTTTTACTGACAGATAGTTGATATTATAAGGTCTAACAAAGGCTACTTTTATTTTAGAAAAATAATTAGGGTACCGTGCAAATAAAACCCTTGAAATTGGTAACAAAATTGGATTCAAAAAGAGAAGTCATATTTTTTATAATAATTTCACGCGAACGAAGGTCGCGGGCATCAGCACGAACCAATTATAACAGATCTCCATGCGGGAGACCTAGAAGGAGACAGTGGGACGGACTAAACACTTACTTACATAAAAGATAAGGAAAAGTGGGGAGTGGGAATGGCTTTTGCCCTACAGCGGGACACAAATAGGATAGCAGCAGCCTATAATGTTCCCACTGCTGGGACACAGGCCTTCTCTCTATGAGAGGGAATGGGCTATAATCCACCACGCGGGCCCAGTGCGGGTTGGTAGATGTCACATGTCTTCGAATTTTAGATTCTAGGACATGGCGTTTCCTCACGATGTTTTCCTTCACCGTTTTGAGAGCAGAGGTGATGAAATAAATTACACAGAGTAATGCGCCTGCCTGGGTTCGAACCCACGACTTACTGCTCGTAAGTCGGGACCGTCACCACTGGGCCACCGCTGCTCTCCACAAATGGGACACAAGTGGCTGCTAATAATACAAAGACTCAATGCTAATAATACAAATACTCAATATATCATTACAATTTTCCTTTAATTTCTTCAGGTCCTGCAACCTCTGTGATTTCTGCCGCAAAGGTTCTTACCAGTACTGCCTGACAGCTGGCATCAACAGCACCATCGGCATCTGGCGGGATGGAGGCTGGGCGCAGTACGTCACGGCCCCACAGAACCTGGTCTTCGCGTTGCCTGACGGGATCACCACTGAACAGGGTAAGGATTTGAATGAATTTATATTTGGTAGAGATCTTTGTGATGGATGTCTTTCGGGATATTTCTACCACCATACTTGTTCACAACGCCAAGCAGCGTGGCTAGAAATTGTAGGTTTCTAAGTTATTTTACCAAATACACATTTTTTTTTTCATCCAGGCTTGGACGAAGATTGATAGAAAATGTGGTAATTATAATGCAACATGCAATCCAAATCTCAGATAGATTGCCGCTCCATGTAAAATACGGGTACTCAGCTGGATCCGGTAAGACTGGAAGCCGACCCCAACATAGTTGAGAGAAGCCTAGAGAGCAGATGATTCAAGCCAAATGTGTACTACACGGGGTATCCTTAGGAGAGTGTTGGTGGCTTATCGAGCTTTTGGACGCGATTCCAATATGAGTTTCACCCCTTAACGGGGCGGGCATCTTCAGGAGATTATGACTCATCGACAGTTCGGATGCTGTCGTAGTTATAGCATTTGACTTGTCTTACTAAATAATCATGTCTTGATTCCAGGTGGTCTCTGCGAGCCCTATTCCTGCGTCTCTCACGGCTTCGACCGCGCCTCCCCCCTTAAAGTGGGAGAGAAGATCCTCATTCTTGGCGCTGGTATCATTGGTAAGTTATGCGCATGATGAACTTACCGAATATAAGTAAAAGAGTATTTATTTACGAAGGCTTTTGGTTCAAAATCAAGCGCAATTGCGATTTTCTCTGCTAGGTCAAGTTGCTGACCACTGATGTCGAGAATCTTCAGTCTAATAGTCAAAACCGTTTCGGCTGAGCAAGAGATCCTAGGTTCGAATTCCAGGCCAGGCAATGTTTTTTTCATCAGAAATTTCAGCCCCCCTTTACGTGGGACATAACTGTCGAAGCGTAGCACACATTATAATCCCCGAAGGGACACCCTTTTGGAGACTAAAGATGTGACGGTCTGCTTTTTCAATCAAGTTTGTAGCACAGAAAATACTCGTACATAGTAACGAACTGTTCTCATTACCAGGTAACCTATGGATATCCACCCTGCACCACCACGGTCACAGGGAGGTGACAGTCTCCGAGATGAACCCCACCAGACTGGACATCGTCAAGAGATTGGGTAAGATTTAGTTGAAAATGTTATGAAAGACATACAATTCAAAGAAGAAATTAAATTAAATTTTGCTTCCGAATAGTGGTGGTAATCATGGACTGACCGATATAATAATATAAACTTACCCCCTCTTTCTAAAGCCCTATTCCATTTTTCAGTCATAACAAATTTTATATCAGAAGACTGCTATCAATCACAACAGCAGATTTATTGATCTTCTTTCTTTTTCGTGTGGTTGGTCTCTAACCTGGTCTCAAAGTTTTCATGCTGTCCACGGACCGCTAACTTGGCTTTACATGCCAGCGAGAAATATCTCTCTGGCATGCGGTCTGGGCTTGGTTTCATCAAGATGTTTTCCTACACCGTTGCAAGTGATAATTATACTAATATGCATAATAGCATATAGCATAATCAGCCTATTAATGTTCCCACTGCTGGGACGCAGGCCTCCTCTCTATGAGAGGGATTGGGCTATAATCCACCACGCGGACCCACTGCGGGTTGGTAGATGTCACATGTCTTCGAATTTTTGGTTCTAGGACATGTCGGTTTCCTCACGATATTTTCCATCACCGGTTTGAGAGCAGTGGTGATGAAATAACTTACACAAAGTAATGCGCCTGGCTGGGTTCGAACCCACGACTTCCGGCTCGTAAGTCGGGGTCTCCACCACTGGGCCACCGCTGCTCTCATATGCACAGGAAAAAAAATCAGAAGTGCGTGTCTATGGTCCGAACTCGAGACATATGACTTGGCAGTCCGGTCAGACCATTAGTCTATCACTGTTTTCTATTTACTGATAATCGTGCTTTAGACATCAAGTGTCGTAAAAGTATTCATGTATTGTAAGTATTCATGTATTCCACTTTGAAATTACTCTTTCAAAAGTTAACAAGGTTTGTTTTATTCTTTCAGAAACTGGCTTCAGACTGGTTACACCTGACGTGCTTGCTAAGGAGAAGGTGACCTACGATGTCATCATTGACTGCACAGGTAACGCTATAGTTAAATTCTTTCTTTATCTTGCCCTTATTTCAATTTTCTTCTTCTTCCATACTTCTCTATTAGGCGTCAACTCAGTTGTCTTTTCTAGCCATACCATCTTTCATATACACTCCATCCATTTTTCTTCCCTTCCATTGGTCATGTATGAAGAAATGATATGTAGTTCAATTGTATTATCATCAAGTCTTTTAAAAAAATTGCAAAAATTCCCTATATCGGTCACGTAAGTGGCGATAATTAAGTATGTGAACTTTATATTTTTTAGCCAAAATTGCAAGAAATTGAAGCTTCTCTACCTTTCTATAATATTATCATACTGATTTAGAAGAAGATCTTTCTGATTTTTTCATAGGGCTCTTTTTCAAACAAAATCTTATGATTCCAGGAGTGGGCAAGGTGATGGAGATCAGCTTCCACTACCTGAAGGAGGGCGGCAAGTACGTGCTGTTCGGCTGCTGTCCACCATCACACACTACCACGTAAGTGAAGCAATTAATGTAACGATGTCTCTGATAGAATTGGCAAAGTAACGCCAAAAAATCTATGGATGAAATTAACCTTGTATAAAATAGGAATATACATAGATATAAAATGTAATGGTTGACAGAGGGTCCCCTCTTTTGGACAGTTGACAGGGGAGACAGTCTTACCAAGGGGTATCGTATTACTAAGTACTAACTGGGTTGTGGAGGTCAGATAGGCAGTCGCTCCATGTAAAATACAGGTGTTTAGTTGCATCCGGTTAGACTGGAAGCCGACCCCAACATAGTTGGGTAAAGGCTAGGCAGATGATGATGGTTGACAGACGGTAATGGTACAAAGAAATGTTTTAAAAAGGTCTGGAAGATTTTCGTGAATGCAGTTTTCGTTCTTTTTTTGTTCTTTTTTCGGTGATTTCTTAGATAAATACTGATTAAGTTAGACAGGTTAGTACTAGGTAATGAACCCGCAACTTGTATGGTTACAATACCATAGCATAATCTACTTTCAAACTAATCTCTATTTCGTCTGTTTCAGCTTGAACCCCTTCGACATCTACAACAAGGAGCTGACCGTCATCGGCGTTAAGATCAACCCGTTCAGCTTCCCCAGCGCCATCAGCTGGCTCAAGGCTATGGGTAGCAGGTAAGGGTTCTGAGGCTTCATTTTTTTATTTTTGTGAATTGTGACATTTAATGATTTGACATGAAAATTTACTTTCTTAAAGTTTTTTTTGTGAATGGTGAAATTTAATGATTTTATGACCATATAATTTTAGTCATAAATTGTATTTGATTATTGTGAATGTGAGTGAGGACCATGTGGGTCGTTTGTTTGTTTATTCTCTTTGGTCTGGCAATTTGAGTACTACAAGCGACCTAACCAAATGTCCTTTCTATGGTACCGTTTGTCGCGTCTTTGAGCTCCTTGAGAAGTCGAGCTACACGATAACTAACAAATGCTTGCACTGACTGGACAGGTCCACCTAAATCTGTGTGGTTCTCTCTTCAAAAGACCATCTCAGACACTAATCCGCGTAGTCCTCATGTGAGTTGACCAAGATTATGTCTGGACCTCAAAAGAGACGGTGACCTCTGAGTTTGTTTTGGCTGTTTCTCCTCAGAGTAGTCAGGTACAAAACACCGGCCCCATCTAGTTTTAAAAAAAAGACGTGTAAAAGCGTTCGTAAAAACCTCTTTGCATAATAAACATCATTTATCATTTTATTAACCGACTTCCAAAAAGAGGACGTTATGAAGTCGACTGATTTTTTTAGTGTGTGTATGTTCATTAGGTACCTACACCTCCGCCAACTTCTACCAACTTGCGTGGAGCACTCGCTGGCCACTGGCACCGCTCGCTTCGCTCATGATTATGATTATATTATCTTCTGCACAGGTATCTGGACTACCACAAGCTAGGAGTGAAGACGTACCGCCTGTCGGAGTACCAGGCGGCGATGGATGATCTGAAGAAGGGTTCCGTCGCGAAGGCCGTGTTCAAGATTAACCAGGATTAACGTGTCAATGTTTAAGTTATAAAGTGAATAAATGTTTTGTTGATATTTTTTTGTTTGGTTTTTTAATGTAGGGTCAGTCCTTTATTTTCTGTGAGTCTAACCGGATGCCGCTGAATACCAGTATTTTACATGGAGCGATTGCCTATCTGACCTCCACAACCCAGATAGTATTGGGTAATACCCCGCCCCCTCCTTGGTAAGACTGGTTGTCAAACTTTCGGGCCACTGAGTATATGTAACGACTGTCAAAGATCTACTAATGACAGCCGGGACCAACGGCGAGGCACGGAGGAAACCCGGTATACTTTCGTTTGTCGTATTCGTGTTTCCGAATTAGGCCGCTCGCCCACGGCGACATTTTGTAGCGATGCTGTCGCTCGTTTTGTACACACGCTTCTGCATCGCTACTATCGCGCAGACGCGCGTTACAGAATTGGGCGAAGGTACACAGTCGGCGACAGCATCTCGGCTGTATCGTATCGATACACAAGTGCGACAGCATCGTTACAAAAAGTCGCCGTGGGCAAGCGGCCTTAGTACGAACGCTGCACCACAGAGTAACCTAAGTGAGTGTTATTTTAGTGCCTATCATTGCCCGTATATTATGTGAGTCTATAACTATCGGATCAGAATAATAATAAAATGGGAGGGTACTTATCACGTTCGTGTTTTTTAAGATAAACGATGATATCACAAGATAAAAACAAAAACAGTTTGTTTGAATTTCAATTTAAAAAAAACCGACATGTTCTTTGTAAATATTACGCCAAATTAACGGTCTGTCTGTGTTAAACAGAAAATAAAATCAGTGATTAAAATAAAATGATTTTTTAAAATTTTATTTTAATATTTTCCCGTAGGCCATCAAAATCATTGTGATCTGGCTAGCTCTTTTTGTTGGTAATTTAAATACATTTTTTGTGTAAATAGACGAGGATTGCTGAAGCACATACTGTCTCTGGGAGATCTTTACCTATTTTAATATTTTATAAGTCATCGTTATGTAGCAGATAATGCATAAATGTTGAAACGGCTATAAACCACTAACTCGACATAAATATTATCATATACTAGCTGTGCCAGCCGTTTAATTTAAAAGAAATTTAATTCGCCCGGGACCTCCTGCGTCGCATTGCTCGTCCACTCTGTTACTTCGAATTCGCTTAGAGTTCTTCTCTAAATATTTATCTTTATACTCGACTCCTAAAGGTCGTAGCGTGATTTTAAGCCTATAACCTTCCTCAAAAACTGTACTATTAAATGTAAAAACAATATTATCCAGAGATTAGCGCGACAAAACAAAAAAAAAATGCATTAAAACTCTTTAGCTTTATTAGATTTAAATAAATACTGGTATTTATCTGCATCCAGTGAGACTGGAATCCGACCTCAACATTGTTGAAAACGCTAGGCAGGTGATGAAAGAGGTAATATGCTGATACTAGAGAATACCCCTGCTCCCAAAAGGGCGAGATTTACACCAACGACCACATGTGATGTTATGTTATAATAATCCCTACGCGGAAAACTAGCTATAGCTTCCGGTAGCGAAGGGTCAATTTTCGTAAGAGGTAAGACGGAGTGCATATCTTTAATGTGGTTATATTACCTATTTGTCTGTAGAATGCTGACTGTGTGCTTTCAAAGGGAAGCCGGTAGGAATCGAGTTGTATGGAACCTTCGCCACTGATAGCTTCAGATAATACGTAAGCATGGTAAACAGAGCAATAATAATGATAAACTCTATCACTGTATATTAGTTTATAGGGTCACTGAGAAATGTGTTGTAAATACAGGACAAAGTTGATGACATCACTCTTTAACTTTGTCTTTGAGAATGATGATGAACTCATTGATTTTTTTTTTAAATTACGTAATTAACACTTTAACAGCTATAACACCAATGCGATACTTATTTGCTGACATCTCTTTGAGGCGCACGTGGAACACGAACGCACCGTCGACACGGCCTGTCGTCATAAGACGGCCGGACGACGAGCTAGCCCATAACTCGCCGTCCACAGGCCCGCGCCTACGGCGGCCGGGAGCCACCACGTGACCCCCGACGCCCAGGGCGTCTCCTGCGGCGTCTGGGTCGTGAGGTTCTTTCCCTCTCACGTCTCGCCACCTCCTTCACTAGCATGACTGCTTCGCAGAAGGAGGTGACGGCCTCCCATTCCCTCTCGCTCCGGACCATGGCTTGGACCAGGGCCGAACGCGAGAGATCGCCGCCGCCAATCGCCGCTACGGCGGTGCTCCGCCCAAGCGGGGCAGACCTCCACGGTGTGCTCCACCGTGTCCTCCGGACGATCCTTGCAGTGGAAACACCCGGGCGTTTTCTCCCGCCCGATTCGGTGCAGGAACCTCCCGAAACAACCATGTCCGGTGAGGACCTGCGTCAGGCGGTAGGTGAGGGCGCCGTGGCGCCTCTCTGGCCACTCCTCAAAGAGGGGACTTATCGCCAGGCCGGTATGGTGGCGTGCCCTGCACGGGATTGCGACAGTCGCTCTCTCCATGTCGCCATGAGATCACGCCGGAGGTCTGTCCGCTCAGCAACAATTTGCCGCGGCAGCGGAGTTTCCTCCAGACGTAGTGCCTCCGCGCGCCATTCATGCAGGCGCGCGAGGACTATCGCCTCCAGACCCCATGGTGGCAATCCGGCTAAGAGGCTAGCCGCCTCGCCGGAGATCGTGCGGTACCCCCGGATTAGCTTTATGGCTATTACCTTTTGGGGCGCGTTCAGGTAGTGGGCGGCTTGCCGCCTCAAAGAACGCGCCCACACCGGGGCCCCGTGAAGGGCCATGGACCGCACGACCCCCGCGTAAAGCCTCCGGCAGGAGGCGTTTGGACCCCTCAGGTTGGCCAAGAGCCGCTTGAAGGCAGCCCCTGTCCGTTCCAGTTTGGGAGCCTAACGTCGGAAGTGCTCCACGAAATTCCATCGGCTGTCGAGGACGAGTCCTAGGTACTTCAACGTCGACCCGACGCCGACAGAAACCCCTCCCGCCGTCAGTAGGGATCCCGACGGTGGCGCATTCCGAGGTCCATGAAAACACATGGCCTCGGACTTGTGCAATGCCACCTCGAGACCCAATTGCCGGATCCTCTCCACGACTATCGCAACCCCGCGTGTCATGTTTTCGGCCGCCGCCTCGTGCGACCTCCCTTGTGCCAGTACCAGCGTGTCGTCAGCGTAGCAAACTAAGCTGACGCCGGTAGGGAAGTCGGCGCGCAGCACCCAGTCGTAACCGATGTTCCACAAGGCCGGCCCCAGAACCGATCCCTGTGGAACACCGCACGACATCTCTCACCGGTTACATTCTCCGCTCCGACCGGGGTAGATGACGGCCCTATCCGTCAGGTAGTCCCCGACCACACGACGAAGGTAGGTCGGCACCCGGTGATACCGGAGCGCCTCCCTAATGCAGCTCCAGAGCATGGAGTTGAAGGCGTTCGCGATGTCAAGAGACACCGTAAAGACGACCCCGCCCCGGGACACCGCGTCCCCCGTCGTGAGGGCTCTCACGCGCATGATGGCGTCCACTGTCGAGCGCCCCTTGCGGAAACCAAACTGGTGTTCTGCAAGATCCGGCCCCATCCCCGCTAGGTGCCCCGCGAGGCGGTTGGCAATGACTCTTTCAAAGAGCTTGCCCACCTCGTCGAGCAACACGATGGGCCGGTATGCGGACGGAGAGTCCGCAGGGCGCCCTGGCTTCCGGATGAGGACCAGCTTCCCCGTCTACCAACGAAGTGGAAACTGGCCTCTCTCCAAGCATGCGCTTAGGAGCCCTTTCAGTCGGGGCCCGAGAGCCTCAGAGGCCAGGACCCAGGCTTTGCCAGGCAAGCCATCGGGTCCCGGGGCGGTATTTCTGGCTTTCAGCCTGCGTACCGCCACTCTCAGGTCTACCCCAGTCACCTCCGGAACGTAGTCGTCGTCATCGGTGTTAGCTAGTGCCCTTCAGTTGTCTTTCTTCTTTTTCGTGTGGTTAGTGGCTAACCTGGTGTCAGAGATTATGCCGTCCATGGATCTCTGACTTGGCTTTACTTGCCGTAAAGAAATATCTCTCAGGCAAACTGGTTTGTTTTCCTCACGATGTTTTTCTTCACCGAAGCAAGTGATAATTATACAATACGCACATGAATCCGAAAAATCAGAGGTGCGTGTCTTGGTAGCGAGACCTATGACTTGAAAGTCTGCCGGTCTCAACACTATGCTATCACATCTGGCGTTCAGTTGTGATCATCATTATCCTCGATCCCAATATATTTAGGTCAGTCAAAAATGTAATTCTTCCATATTTAGATCGTCAATAATGACGAACTTCCAGAAAAACTTTTGTACCAGTTTTTTCTTTACCAATTTTCAAAAATCCTTGCATAATGTTAAACGTCGTTATATTGAACTCTAGTGCAGAATTGTATGCTTCTCTAGACCAAGTTGTTTACTCTGAGCGTTGTCTGTGAGTAAGTGATTATAATAAGGACACACAGTCCCATCGTTTGTGGAACAACACCATATTCTCAACTAAGATAATAATTATGGTTATCCTACATCGACTAATATCGCCTCATGGGTGGGGCAGGAGATTAAAATAAATAGCAGATAACACTTCCTCTTTAACGTAAAAAATAACTTTACATTGGACTTTGAAAATTTACTGTTGAATTATAATTTAAAGCTAGTGATTAATCAAGCAATATAACCCGTTTTACCAGAAATACATAGACGAGATTGAAAAAGTCCAACGTAAGTTTCTACGAGCCATGCATTATAGATGCCATAAATTGTCGTACTCACAATTACTGGATAAATATGGGCAGGTCAACCTGGAATCTAGACGTAAGTATCTAGAGGCTTCTGCACTGTTTGGTATTGTTCATTGTATCGATCTCACGAACAAGCTATGTTATGTAGTCCCACGCACCGTTAATATACTCGTACGTAGTACACGTGCGAGTACCCTATTTGCTGTCAATACCTGTCGAACTAATTCTGGTTTGCGCTGCCCTATCCGTCGAATGGTTGATTCCTATAATTGTAGTTTTGTTAATATTGATATTTTTGTATGCTCAAAGTCCAAATTTAAATCTAACGTTATTAACCTATAGTGTTATTAGGAATGTAAGCTAGTCTAGATTTTATTGCCTATTATTTATTATTTATTTGCTTTTACTGCTAATTATTACTCTGTTGCGAAGCTATCAAATCAATTGGGGTTTTTATTCTATTTCTATTTTGCATGATGTAATAAATATTTCGTTTAATTAATTGTTTAATAATCGGTAATTGATATTTCTATAATTATTTGTTATTACTGTGATGTAATTATTTATTACCTATCTAGTGGCACTCATTATCATAATTATTCTCTTTTGTTAATATGCGGATAATGTTAATATTTTGTATTGTCTTTCCTCTGTTCCAACACATATTGTAGCTGTTTATTGTCCCTGAATAAATAAAATAAAATAAAATAAGCAACTAGACCAAAGAGCAAAACGTGTTTAGATAACTTTGCACACAATTCCAAACAAAATTGTATGAGCGAAGTAATCGACTTCGGTTTATCGGACCATACCGCTCAAATTTTAAAAATACCGGTTAGCAAAACATGTACAATAAACTCCTGGCGAATTCAAAAGCGTAACTTATCCAGAGAAAATTTAATTTTGTTTAATAAGCACTTTCAGTGCCTATTTTTCTCAGAAGTACTTGAAACAGATGATCCTAATGATGCATTTAATAATTTTATAGATCTCTTTCGTCTATTATATAACTTATGCTTCCCAATGCAATTAAAAAATGTAAAATCTGATAAAAAAATTAAATGGCTATCACGCGGTATTAGGATTTGTAGCAGAAAACAACGGAATATGCTATGGAAATACAGAAAATCACCTACAAGCGAGAACAAAAATAAATTTCAAAACTATGCACAGAAACTTAAAAAGATTGTAAAACTGACTCAAAGGGCCCAAAATAATTATTTGATTAATAGCTCAATAAACAAATCAAAATCATCATGGCAAATAATAAATAACAATAATAATAAATGGCCATAAGCCAACAGGTTCGTCGATCCCGGTGGGATCTGTCGACGTGTTGGATAGATTATAAGAAGGCCTATGACTCGGTGCCACATACATGGCTCATGAGGGTGCTGGAATTGTACAAAATAGATGCAACTCTTCGCACCTTCTTGATGTCGTGTATGGGGCAGTGGAGGACGGTCCTTCTTTATCCAGGATGTCGGCAGGTTCTTGGGAACGATGAACCGATCAGGATTGAGCGAGGGTGACAGTTTGAGTCCGCTTTGGTTTTGCTTGGCCTTGAATCCTCTGAGCACACTGCTGGAGGATTCAGGTCGAGGCTACCGGTTGAGGAGAGGTGGTCAGGTTATATCTCACCTCCTTTACATGGATGATTTGAAAATATTAGCTCCCAGCAATTTGGAACTGATGGAGCTACTAAAAGTGACTGAAACTTTTAGTAGCGCCATCAGGATGGAATTTGGCTTGGACAAATGTGCAGTCATGCATGTAAAGCGAGGGGAGATTATGGAATCCGTGGGAACTCTACTCTCGGATTCCATATTCCTTAGATCCCTCTCATCAACCGAGACCTACAAGTATTTGGGTAGGTCGGAAGCATTAGGCATCAATGCTGCCGACATGAAACAATCATTAAAGGAGCGCTTCTTTGGCCGCCTGAATAAAGTGTTAAACAGTCTTTTATCAGGCGGAAACAAGGTGCGCGCCTTTAATGGTTGGGTCATGCCGGTATTGATGTATTCTTACGGCATACTCAAATGGACTCAGACGGAACTTGACGCCCTGGATAGGAAGGTCCGCACACTACTAACCGCAAATCGGATACATCACCCAAGGTCATCGGTGATGAGACTGTATATCCCGCGGAAGTGCGGAGGTCGTGGATTCTTAAATGCTAAGACCTTGCACAACCGCGGGGTATGCAGTCTCAGGGAATACTTTCTCGAAACCGACGTGGGGATGCACCGAGATGTGGTCTCAGTGGACAAGGGCTTCACCCTGCTCTCCTTGGCTAACCAGAACTGGCGCAAACCTGTGGTATTGGATACTAATAACCGTAGGGAGGTATGGCATAGCAAGGAGCTAGGTTTCGTCTGTGCGATTATGGATGAAGTTATCATGACGAACAACTATCGGAAATATATTATCAAGGACGGTACGGTTGACATCTGTCGGGCATGCCACCGTCCCGGTGAATCCATCCGACATATTGTTTCTGGTTGTTCTCGTCTTGCTAACGGTGAGTACTTGCACAGACACAATCTAGTAGCTAGGATTATTCACCAGTAACTTGCCTTACAATACAACCTTGTGAGTTCTGAAGTACCATACTACAAGTATGTGCCCGACCCAGTTCTCGAGAATGGTCATGCCACATTGTATTGGGATCGATCTATCATCACAGACAGGACTATTTTAGCAAATAAACCTGATATTGTGGTGATAGATCGTCGAGAGCGCCGTGCAATGATTGTTGATATCACTGTCCCTCATGACGAGAATCTCGTGAAAGCTGAGAATGATAAAAAAATCAAGTATCTTGATTTAGCACACGAGGTTGTGGACATGTGGGACGTGGACTCTGCAATCATTGTACCGATAGTCGTTACGGTTAATGGACTAATAGCAGAGAGCCTCGACCAACACTTTAGGAGGCTCTCATTGCGCGGCTGGGTCAAGGGCTTGATTCAGAAAGCAGTACTCCTGGACACGGCACGCATAGTGAGACGGTTCCTCTCTCTGGAGCCCTGACCACCGGCTACCTAGACCTTGTTCCTGATGCCGATGGGCTATCTATTTTTTATATTTTTAAATGTTTTGTTTACTTTTCTTCGTAAAAATATTTAAAAATGTATTAGATAAGAGAAAGAATGAATAAAGGAAATAATAATAATAATTTAATTAAAGAACCAATTTTGCAAATTAAGGACGGAAACAAACTAATAAAAGCCCCTAGGCAGATTGCAGAATCATTTAATAACTTTTTTGTTGACCAAATACATGATGTATCCAGTAATTGTACGGGAAATAAAGCTGCAATTACCAAAACCCGTAATTCTTTGTTTATGCAGCCGGTAGTCCACCAAGATATTACACGTGTGATACAAAACTTAAAAAATAAAAAAGTTTCGGATTCGATGGCTTCTCCACAGTTGCAGTCAAATTTGTCTCTGATATTATCGCAAAACCATTAAGCCATATAATAAATGTGTGTATAAGCTCAGGTATATTCCCTGATGAATTAAAGACTGTGATCATAAAACCATTGCACAAAAAGAATGACAAGGAAGACATGACAAACTATAGACCTGTAGCTCTATAATCTCTAAGATCTGTATTCTCTAAGATCTTTGAAAAAATCATCTATGAATCTATTTACTCGTTTATAGATAAAAATGACATTTAATCATGAATAATGTGGATAAAAAAAACCCTATATGTGCAATATTCACAGATATGACAAAGGCATTCGATTATGTAAAACATGACACTCTTTTAAATAAACTTAGCGACTATGGCATAAGAGGAAACGTCCTAAACCTAATAAAGTCATATCTCACGGATAGAAAACAGTACACAGAACTGTCGAGAATCTGTACTAAAACTAAACGTGAATTGAAATACCTATCGAGTTGCAGAGTAATAGAGTTCGGAGTTCCACAGGGCAGTGTACTGGGTCCATTACTGTTTCTACTTTATATTAATGACCTTCCCCGTCAAATTCGACACATAATTACATTATTTGCCGATGACAGCACTGCTATAGTCGAATGTATGAGTGAGACGAATTACGAAGATGAAATAAACAGAACACTTAAAACAATAATAGATTGGCTTAAGGACGCTATTACATTTTTCTACAAATAACAGTGTTTTTCAGGTACCATTTTAATGTATAAGCAATCACAAATGTCAAAATATGAAGGTCTTAATTTAAAGATAGTATATTCATCTCCAGATTGGCATCAGAAAAATTGTGTGACGTCATACAAAACTTTCGCACAAATACGTTTTTCCCATCACAATAATCGCAGAAAATTTTAAAAAATAGGGTCAGAATAGGTGCCAGTTTAAGTAAATTTACAGCATATTTTATCTTAAAAAATATAACAAATTGCGGTATATATAGTCCTTTATAGTTTCAGCTAATTATTTTGTATCAAACCCAACATATTTTTCCAATTATTAGCTAAAATAAAAACATTTGCCGAATTCTTCATACATTTTGCATTCGCGGTTCATCAATCCGCGCTCAGAAGCGCTCGTGGAAGGACGGGTGTATCGCTCTCTCGCAAAAAATAAATACGATAAAATTACTAGAAAATATTGTAGTGTGTATACGTGTGTGTGTACCGTCGTCGTATAACGTAATCGGAAGGAGTTGATACTTTTTCGGACTTAAATAGAATTAAGTACGAGTTTCATACTTTTTTTATTTTTATACATTTTTAAATATTCTAATATAAAACAATATATATAAAACAATATACTTTTATTATTAGAATGTTATTTAGAAATTATATTGGGTAAGATCGGAATTTGGACGGGTGATGTTAAGCAGTCGTTGACAAGGTTGCGGAATGAATGTGTGGAGTTAAGCAGCTCTAAGTAAAGTTAGGATTGGGATGGATAAGGTTAAGCTGTCGGAGATGAGGTTTGGAAGTGGATGGGCGCGAGGAGGGTTATGATGTTAACCGGTTTGTATGTATGTGTGTATGACAAATATGGAGACAAAATCAAAATACAAGATGGTGCCGATAAAAATTTGACAATTTTTTGTCATGAGTGTCATTTTCATGGTTTTTGGGGTCGCTAATATCGGATATATGATAATAACCAAAGTTTAAAATGGCGCCGACAAAAATTTGATAACTTTTCTTCATGGGTGTCATTTTCATGGTTTTTGGGGTCGCTTATATCAAACATGGGGTCTTTACCAAAATCCAAGATGCATATATACTAGATTATGCCCGCGGCATTGCCGGCGTGATGTTCGATTATTATCCCACGGGAACGTCATACGGGGATAAAAAGTATGCTGTGTGTTAATCCATGTGCCACTATCTGTGTACCAAATTTCATCCTAATTCGTTCAAAATTGTTTTTGCGTGAAAGAGTAACAAACATCCATTCATCAGCACAAACTTTCGCATTTATAATATAAGTAAGATAGTTAGACGATCACTGCGATCGCCAGTCTGATGCTGTTTGTTTTTGAACAGTTCCATTGTCTATCTACGAAAATCTCAGATCCTAATACATTCTACAATTAAACCTTCCCTGAAAACATTTTAATTTGTAAACGAAAACCCGATCAATATTGGATCAGTAGTTTTTGAGAAAATCGCGGATACATACGGGTCGAGCACCTTCTTTTTTGAAGTCAGTTATAAATACTAACCTGCTTATTAAGACGACGGTACTAAGTAACAGTTATCAAAAGCATTTTCAAAAGTCCAAGTAATCTTCCAGAATCAATAAAATTAAAAAAAAATAAAATGGACCAAGATTATTTAAGTGACGTATAAAATCGAGCGCTCAGAATTGTTCAATGTGTGCGTACGCGTGATGTTGTTGTGTGCGACTTTAGTTACCTAAATTTGAGTTCATCGAAAATGTAACAACGTCCTTAATAAAAATAATCTAGTCATAAATTTACAAAAAACTAAAGTCATGCATTTTCACCAGAGGTTACAGCCAAAAAAAGTAATCGTTGAATATAATGGCCAAATCGTTGACACTTCTTCAGTGACTAAATTCTTAGGAGTGCATATTGACGATAAATTGACATGGAAATCTCATGCTGAAAATGTATGCCAAAAACTTAGTAAATCTTCGTACGTACTCTATAACCTCTCAAATAAACAAAACATAAATACATTAGTTATAGCCTATCATGGATTAGTTGCTTCATTATTAAGATATGGTGTGATATTCTGGGGCAATTGCAGTGAAAGGGAAAGAATATTTAGAGCCCAAAAACGATGTATTCGATCAATGACAGGTCTTAAGTTTACTGAAAGTTGTCAACCTGTATTTGTATCCCTAAACATTCTAACATTTCCTTGTTTATATATACTAGAAGTTGCCCTATTCGTTAAATTAAATAAACACCTATTTACTTCAAGGATTGACATAAGACAACGCACAGCACCAATGAGGTCCCAGTATAAAAACCAATTGTGCACAGGTGATCATAAAACAGCTTTATTAAAAAATAGCATCCTTTCCATGGGACCGCTTGTATATAATAAATTACCTGAAAATTTAAAAGACCTTCCCATAAAAATATTTAAAAAACAATTAACAAAACTACTGCTGGAGAAATGCTATTACACAATTAAGGACTTTTTAAATGACAAAACCATATAGGAAAATGTCATTGATAAATGTACGTTGTCTTTGCAATTTCGAATGTTTTAGATTATAATAATGACATTTTTATTTATTTATTGTTTTTTATGGTTGTAGCTATATAGTTATTTGACAAACAGATTTTGACATTATCAGATTATAACTGGTAGTAATTGTGATTGTAGTTAATGTTTTGGATTATTTTGACATTAAACTTTTTAACATTACACATTATGACATATTCTTCATTATATAATTTGCGAGAGATTTATATTTAATTCATTGATTATTTTGATTATTATTGCTATTATTATTATTATTTTTTGTTTTAGTCCGATCTGTAATTACATATTAAATTTGACTATGGCTAATAATAATCATATCGATAGCTTTATCTATAGTACTACATTTAAATTCAAACCTAATAAGTTGCATGCCGTAAGGTAAAATGTATCGGGACAGTTAGCAAATATTCCAACTTATATGTATCCCTACATTATCAGCAAATAAATGATTTCTTTCTTTCTTTCTTTCATAATGTCGATCGAAAAAATAAACATTTTTTTGACCCAAAATTTAGCAATTCGCGAACACCGGTTTTTCAAGCAGTGTGTGCCATTAATTATGTTCGGGATTGGGGTGAGATTGAGATAAACTAAGATAAAGATTATAAAGATAACTATATTTCAGTAATACAAATGGGATAATGATTAAAACTAATGTGGTCAATGAGATGAGATTTAATCGCGCCCGATATTATTATGCTGTTCGCGGCGTACTGACTATTTAGGTAATAAATAAACTATTCAAGGCACAGAGCGCGGTGCGCAATTACGCTGAAATGTTTATTATTGTTCGGTGATTGATCCGATCAAATTAATTACCTTACTTTTTGCAAGAGCTAATTATAGTTTTTCAGATTTTTGTCAGTTCCAGTTAGCAATGCATCGATAAACCACAGAAGTGAAACTAATGCTTGTTTGCCTGTAATTTCACGCAGGTCTTCCGAAGACAAATTTTCTGCCGCCTTCTTAATTAAAATTATTTAAAGTTGTCAAACAATTCTTAAGTTTTGGAGCGTGTTACTTAAGTAGAGTCTGACTGGGTCTCTGTTCAAATGGTTGTGAGAGCGGTTTCAGACTAGCGTATATAATGTAGCACGTATAAGCTTACGCGGTTACCCGCGCACCACATTTTGTAATTTAAAAAAAGCGAACGCGCGTACACGCGCTCACTCCGCCGTGTTCTCGCGGGGTTAGTGGGCACGCGGGGAGGCCTCTCTCGCTTCTACGAGGTTATAAGCGCGTCAACGTACGTACGAGTTTTGGGTGTGGCAAAAGGCGCGCGTACACGCGCTTCCAAAAACGAGCTTATATGCGCCGGAAAACGCTAATCTGAAAAGGCCCTAACTGTACGCGAACCGTAAGCAATCGGAGCGCACTGTCGCTTCTACACAATATTTTATTATTGTATAGTTTCGCGTAGTTTATCATACTTACATAACGTTGTCTATAACGTAAGTATTGAAGTATTTACTGGGGTAAGTTATTCAGATATCAACTGTCGAGTGAACAAAAGGTATCTAATTTGTGTTCATTACATAATACTTTATATTTTTATTGGAAAATATGTAATATAATAATACTAGGTACCTTTTTATCGCGATAGGAAAAACGTAAACAGATAGATAGTACAAGATTATTTATTACTTGATAAGTATTATTTTTGTAATGTGGTGGAACTGATGGATTAGGAAATTTGGTCAGATATGGCACAAGATAGAGAGGTTTAGAAGGAGAAAGGCCTTTGCCCTTGCCCAGCGCTGTTGACAGTTTAAAAAAAAATACTAGCGTACTTGTCATGTGTATTTTTTATTTACGAAAGTTTCATCTTAATCTATGTAGGTACATGTAAATTGAAAAGAAAGCTTTAAATTTTCGTTTAGGTATAAGTTTTATTCAGTTCCATAAAGGTCTGATCAAACAAAGGCGAACCGCGCGCTGCACGCGGGACACTACTGCGTGTTTCGATTTTTTTATATTGTGTTCATGGTAGTTAGTTGATTTTGATACCTACATTCTCCGCGAGCGGTCGTCTCGGATCGGGTGCGAGATTCATTGCTATTTGACTAAACCAAATCTTCTTGAACCTTCGGCCACCGAATGCTGAGTATAGGTCTCTTCCAATTCTTCTCATTCTTGACGGTTTTGTGTCATGGCAATCCAGTTTCTTCCGGCCACTTTAATAATATTGTATAGCAAAGCTTAAACCTACCTAAGCACCTACACTTTTGACAAATTTTTTACTTTTCGTGTTTTTTCGTTAACAGTTGTTGTAATTTTTCACATTATGTTAGAGGTCGTCCATTAATCACGTGAGGCTCGAAAGGGGGAGAGGGGTTTCGAAAAAAACAAAATATCACTACGGGGAAGAGGATGTAGTGAGATATCTCGTGTATTTATATTTTTTTGAACGCGGGATTTCTATACTAAAAAGTGAGTCGTGACCTAGACATTTTTATCACGGTGCTTAATTTTCTAGAATTAAATTAGATAATACCTGTTCACCTGTATTTAAACATAATATTCTGATGTTTTTTAAGATACTTTGTTGCAAAAATATGTGATTTTGGGTAGGGGGGGATGGGAAGTCTAAAACCTCACCACGTATCACCATGGGTGGGGTTTAAAAAGTTGCTATAAAACATCACGTGATTAATGGACGACCCCTTACGGCGTCTCGCGTTATGTATATGACTTTGATTTATGGAGATGGAAGGTCAACTTAAAGGCGTTTAAAAAATTAGAAAACTTTATAATTTGGCTGATTTTTCAAGTAGGTTAAGCAAATAAAAATATTTTTGTGAAATAATAATTATAACACTCCGATTCAAGAACTCTAGATAATATTTATTTGAAAAGCAATTTATTACTTAACAACGCTATAATATAAAATTCGTCAGTCAACAAAATATAAAGTTTATTATTATTTGTTACCATCAAAAGATAAACTTATAAAACATGTTATTGCTGTAATCAGTGATAGCTGAAAGGTTATGTTATCTGTTGGGAATAACACCTCCCTACACACTTATCAGTTATCTAACACGTACCTATTGTCAAATAATAGTCTTTGATAAACCGCGTAATATTCGGCAGGTACCTATAATTTTGAGAATTTATTTCGGATGGCTTTGGATGGGTGACCACCCATTACATACCGAGTTTCCTCCGTGCCTCAGAAAGCACGTTAAGCCGTTGGTCCCGGCTGTCATTTGTAGATCTTTGACAGTCGTTACAGGGTCAGTGGCCTACAAAGTCTGACAACCAGTCTTACCAAGGGGTATCGTATTACCCAGTACTGGGTTGTGGAGGTCAGATAGGCAGTCGCCAGTGGCGAAGGTTTCATACAACTCGATTCCTAGCGGATTACCTTTGAAAAATGGCACAGTCAGTGTTCTATAGACAAATAATATAATCACATTAAAGATATGTAGTCCAGCTTACTTCTTATAAAAATTGGCCCTTCCCTACTGGCAGTCGCTCCATGTAAAATACTGGGATTCAGGTGCATCCGGTTAGACTGGAAGCCGACCACAACATAGTTGGGAAAAGGCTAGGCAGATGATTCCGGATGGTTTTTGTAGTACTAAAGATATCTCGATGTTTTGTGAACTCATAAGAACTGTGCGATGCAGTGGCACGTCTCTAGTTATCTAAAGGGTGTAAAAAGATCGTTAACGAAGCCGAAAAGCACTTGTTTGCCCCGTTATTGCGATAATTTTTTTGATCTACACCAGACCTGCCTTCTAGTTACGGGGATAAGTTAGTTAGTTCCAATTAACTAAAAAGTTTTTTTTTTTTTTTTGAATGAATAACTTTTCTTTAAACACTTCCATGACCGTCGTACTATTCAATGTATCCATCAGCACAATGTTTTGAGTGCGTCACATTGAGTCCTAGCATATGGCGTGATTTTTCACCCAAAAAAAAAAGTATTTTTCCAACAATAACTTTAGTGTAGAGTTAGTTAGTTTGATGTCCAGAATACGTGGTTGATGGCTTCATGAAGGGTCCGTTTACAACTTGTATGAAAGAAAATTGTATGTTAATATGCGTGTTTCTCATCTTATTCATTAGTAAATTACACCAGTAGGTACTAAGCCGCGGCGGATCGCTAGTACTCGCCAGTAATAAATAATGTATTATCTGGATTGATAAAGTTCAAGTTCAATTTGACGGTCATTCATTATCATTCGTTCAGTGGCGGCGTTGTTGGCTGCACGTATCAGTTCAGGATTTGATTACAGAGTCGGGTAAATACACAATGAATACTTATAACATTTAGCATAATTTAATATTTTAGAAATAAAAAAAAATACTTCGTGTTCTGATATTTTTTGATTTATACAAAAAAAATGGACCTTTTGCACATAATTAGTAATGACAAACGCCAGACACAATTTATGTAGCAGAATTCAAACTGAAATCTAGTAATTAATAAATCGTTGAAAGTATTGAGGATAATTTCTCGCCCCCTTATTAGGCTGTTCTTTAATGGATACAACTGCAATTCCCGAAGGGTGAGGCCCTTCGGGGATTTCAGGCGTGATGTTTACTATGAGCGATTTTATGCTTTATTTACTACGTATTTAGAATGGTATTTTTGTTCATAGTATTTTCCTTCAAGGTCGCGACGACGTGACAACTTCTCATATTCATTATGCCTAAAGACTATTAGTCGTGCGCAAAGTTGAACATGTCTAGTTTACATTTTTACTACTAGTTAACTGGTTTCGTATTAATAAGTATATTTGCCCTAAAATAATACTATTGACTTAAGGATTACTCAAACTGATACGGACATATTATATAAAGTATATCTTTTCATACACGAAATATTTTAAGTGTAACTTCTATAAGTCGTAAAGTCGTCATAGCAACGAAAAAAAAAATTATCTGAGTGATTTTTTTTTACGAAATTATTAAAATTCTAAAATTTTTTGAGAGTTTTTGCATAAAAGCTTTACTCCCATATTCTAACAATGACAGTAGGTAAAGACGATGTAGTAAACTAGCGTAATGGATGCTTAAAAATAAGGAGCCAGTATTTTGTGGGTCAAGTAATTTTAAATTTAATTTTTTTTTATAAAAAAATATACTCGGATAAAAAAAAACCCTTGAAATGGCTTTGTTATAGCAGTTAGATGATTCCCTGAAAATATTTCGTGTATGAATAGTTATACCTTATATATAGCATACCGTCTACGGTTTGATGGAACCCTCATTGTTTTTTGTTAGCACTTAGATTATGTCATGATGAAATAGGGATGTGTGGTGTGACGCGAATGGATAAAATAAGAAACGAGTACATAAGAGAAAGTCTGAAAGTGGCGTAGGTGACTGAAAAGTTGTGTGGTAATCGGTTGTCGTGGTATGGGCAAGTGATGCGGAGGAATGAGGAAGACGATAGAGGAAAGTTTTGAGTATAAATGTGGATGGGTATATGAGTAGAGGAAGACCAAAGAAACGATGGATGGACGGTGTAAAGAATGATATGGCAAGAAAGGAGGTGTCCGGTGAGATGACGAGTAAGTAGAGAAGTATGGAAGAAGAAGACATGCTGCGCCGAACCTAAATGAATTGGGATAAGGGCAAGAGAATGATGATGATGAAAAAAGGGTATATAGATTTCTCCATCCCCCATAGAAAAGAGAGGATCCTCCGACCAGATAGGTGTTGTGTTTGGTGGGCTAATGCCTATATCGTCTTTTGTCACGGATAACTTTTATAGCGCGATTCAGAATTTTGGTGTTAGTTCTTCATTTGTGTCATTTATGGCGCTGTAGTACTTTTTATACTATGTTATCGTAGTACTTTTTGTAGTACCGCTACATGCCTTGCCATGCTGATACTTGAAAAGTAGAATCTTTAATTATTTCCGATTTATATAGGAATGTAACGTAAGAATAGAAAGTGTTAAGGCGCAATTACACATACATTTGACGCACGCGCGCATTTTGCGCACGTTTTAGGCGCATATTTTTTTTAAATTTTTTTATTCGTTAATTTTTTTTTTATAGTTTACTGTTTTCTTTTTTTTGGAATTTTGTATGATGCACGTCATGTCCCTGCGACAAATTAATATTTTTTCTTTCGTTTTCTTTCTTCTTCTTCTTTTAATTTACACTGAAGTGCAGAATGAGTACCCAGAGGTTACCTACACATCTTACCTTCAGTAGTTTTGTCAGCCACGCTTCCGAGCGTAGCGTGGCTGGAATAATCCCGTGGCATCCCGTCCACATTTTCATACAAAAACAGCATAGCTGGATGCGGCAATGAAAAACGCCCTAACTTTTTTCGAAGCATTAAAAAATATTTAAAATGGCAAGGATATTTCTTTTATTCCGCAAATACTAGGTTCAAGCTTGGATGCAGAATCCAGCACCATCTTGCCATAATCAGCATAATGTTCCTACTGCTCAGGCCACACAGAGGTACAGGCTATTTATAAGAAGGAATCCTGCTAACATTATAAATGCGAAACTGTGTGAGAATGGAGTGACGGGTGGATGGATGTTTGTTACTCTTTCAGGCAAAAACTGCTGACCGGTTTTGGATGAAATTTAGCATACAAGTAAAGTAAAAGTAAAGTAAAGTAAAATTTATTTGCTTAGATTGCAGGTACATAAGATACAAATAGCTTATACAAATAGCTTATATTCTGGATTATCACATAGTATACTTTTTATCTCGGTAGTACGATCCCGTGGGTCAATATCGACCTCCGCGCGGGCATAGCCGCGGGCATAAGCTAATAGGCTATAATTACGCACGCTGGCGCTGTCCCAGTGCATGATGGTAAATGTCACATAATTATCTCCGATTTTTTGGCTCTAGACGCGATGTACGATGTTTTCCTTCACCGTTTTGAGACCAGTGTCAAAATATACTAACTAAATGTTCTTGCAAAACTTTTTATTCAATAATATAAAATATATGAAATATAAAACATAGTCAATATAATATAAATATTATTATATAAATATAGGAGGAGTACTTTGACGCCTAAGTGTCCTATTGTCGTCGTTGTTTAGATGTCCATATTTTCTTACTTTTAGTCTTATTTTTATCTTTAGTGTAGTTCTATTTGTAGTCTGTATATAATGTAAATATATTAAAGTTATGTTCAATAAGAACTACAAAGGAAGAGGTCCTTTGTAGTTCTTATTGAACATAACTATCTAACTATCCTTATAAATATAATACTTTTATAAAATATATTTTATATGATAATATAAAACATTCTTTTGTTACAGTTAAACAAACAACATGGAGGCAGTAGTATTTGACGGCAGCAAACTTTCCCTTAGCTTTCAAAAGAACTATCCGATACCAAAGATCGTTAATGATGATGATGTGATCGTCAAGGTTCACTACTCTGGCATCTGCGGTACTGATCTGCACATCATTCAGGTAATAATCCACTAAAACTGTTTGTCCATCAAATTAATGAGTAATAAAAATTTCGTGTGCGTGCTATTAACCGTTGAGGAGTTATCAAGTGATAAGACGTGGTCAAGCTGCAGGATCAGGTCATGTCTATCATAAGAATGTATTGTCACCAGAACTAAAGGTGTGTGCAAAATTACAGCTCAATCGGTTGAGGAGAACTAGTTTAAAATTCAGATACAAGATTTGTCCTTTACATACTAACTAACAAGGCAAGTTAAATTAAATAAAGCTTGAAATTAATATTATATATTTTTGCGATCATCACTAGGGTTCTGTAACCAAAGGTCGCTAAATGTCCGTCTATCACAGCGTCCTACCTCTTGAACCGTAATTGGTTGACACTTACAATTTGTCCAAGTGTGTATTACTGTAGTCACTACAAATACAAATAATATGAATAAAATAAAGTTAAAATGAAAGGGCCCTTTATTTTTAACTTTTTAATTACTGTAAAAGAAACGTTCTTTACGAAAACTTAAATTAAAGTGTTTTATATTTTTTGGTGGTACCGAACCTTTTGTGTACGAGTACAATTCGCACTTGATGAGCGTGGGGTCCTATGTCATTCCCGGGTCAGGCAAAGTGTTATTGAGTTTTTTCATTAAGATTTTCTCAGCCACATTTGTGTAGTCTGGATTTTTGCTCGGTTGACGGAGTTAGGCTTGCCCTCTTTACGTGGGAATTAAACATAACTGGCGAAATATGGGTGTACCATTAAGTACACCTCCGCCTAACCCTAGACAAAAGGCGAGATATTAATGTTAAGTAAAAACATAAAAATGATTGTTTCCAGGGAGAGTTCCCCGCCATCAAAGACCGCCCCATCCCCCTCGGACACGAGTCATCTGGTGAAGTCTATGCGGTCGGCAAGAAGTCCATCTTCAAGGTCGGACAGAAGGTCGTTATTGACCCTAACCGGTAAGTGTCTACCTATCTGTAACTTCATCGGTCAGAAATTATGCAGGGACGAAAAAGGTCACCCGTATAGGGGTTCTAATCGGGTTATTCTTAAGGGTTAGGTGGAAAACCCTAGAGTAAAGGTTAACCCGTGTACGGCGAGTTATGGGCTAGCTCGCCGTCCGGCCGTCTTATGACGACAGGCCGTGTCGACGGCGCGTTCGTGTTCCACGTGCGCCTCAAAGAGATGTCAGCAACCGAGTAGGGGTCCGCATGGGCCGATGCCTGCCAGAGCTGCGGGACTGTTCGAAAGAGACACCCTGGCCCTGGAACACAAAGGGCAAAGAAGGAACATGGATGGGTTTTAGTCAGTACAAGTCTGACACTCCCTTCCGCTCTGCCCAGAGTGGGGGGGGGGGGGTCATTTGATGATTTCACACCCAAAAAAAAAAAAAAAAAGGTTAACCCGTGTTATGCGGTTAATCTGCCTATAATAACCAGTACACGAACAGAGTTCATTTTTGGACATAAATATTCAAGAAAGTTAATAAAAGAAAGAGTTAGCCCGCGCTCGGTGCTTTGTGTCTTTCATTCCGGTTAATCAGCAATAGTTAAATGGTTAACCTATATATGTATTATAAGGGTTAAACCGTATTATTGTTAATCAAACATGTGGGTTCTCAGGTCTAATCGGTCCCTGAAATTATGTGATAAACAGGGATCGAAATAGGTATGTTTAGCATAGCATAGCATAATCAGCCTATTAAAGTTCCCACTGCTGGGATGCAGGCCTCCTCTTTATAGGTATGTTTCCCTAAATTTATTTATCGTACATTGATGCAATAATTGACACTAAGTAAAATGCCTGCTGTGCCCATTTATTTACTCTATACATATATATATATACAAATAAATAAAATTGAAGTGTCTGTTTGTAATATCAAAATAACAGGTTTTACTGAATGCATATCAAAATAATTATATACGGCAAAACAAAAAACACATTTTTTTCAATTTTTGTCTGTCGGTTTGTCTTTCTATCTGTCTATTTGTTCCGGCTAATCTCCGAATCGGCTTGACAAATTTTGACGGGATTTTTACTGACAGATAGTTGATATTATAAGGTCTAACAAAGGCTACTTTTATTTTAGAAAAATAATTAGGGTACCGTGCAAATAAAACCCTTGAAATTGGTAACAAAATTGGATTCAAAAAGAGAAGTCATATTTTTTATAATAATTTCACGCGAACGAAGGTCGCGGGCATCAGCACGAACCAATTATAACAGATCTCCATGCGGGAGACCTAGAAGGAGACAGTGGGACGGACTAAACACTTACTTACATAAAAGATAAGGAAAAGTGGGGAGTGGGAATGGCTTTTGCCCTACAGCGGGACACAAATAGGATAGCAGCAGCCTATAATGTTCCCACTGCTGGGACACAGGCCTTCTCTCTATGAGAGGGAATGGGCTATAATCCACCACGCGGGCCCAGTGCGGGTTGGTAGATGTCACATGTCTTCGAATTTTAGATTCTAGGACATGGCGTTTCCTCACGATGTTTTCCTTCACCGTTTTGAGAGCAGAGGTGATGAAATAAATTACACAGAGTAATGCGCCTGCCTGGGTTCGAACCCACGACTTACTGCTCGTAAGTCGGGACCGTCACCACTGGGCCACCGCTGCTCTCCACAAATGGGACACAAGTGGCTGCTAATAATACAAAGACTCAATGCTAATAATACAAATACTCAATATATCATTACAATTTTCCTTTAATTTCTTCAGGTCCTGCAACCTCTGTGATTTCTGCCGCAAAGGTTCTTACCAGTACTGCCTGACAGCTGGCATCAACAGCACCATCGGCATCTGGCGGGATGGAGGCTGGGCGCAGTACGTCACGGCCCCACAGAACCTGGTCTTCGCGTTGCCTGACGGGATCACCACTGAACAGGGTAAGGATTTGAATGAATTTATATTTGGTAGAGATCTTTGTGATGGATGTCTTTCGGGATATTTCTACCACCATACTTGTTCACAACGCCAAGCAGCGTGGCTAGAAATTGTAGGTTTCTAAGTTATTTTACCAAATACACATTTTTTTTTTCATCCAGGCTTGGACGAAGATTGATAGAAAATGTGGTAATTATAATGCAACATGCAATCCAAATCTCAGATAGATTGCCGCTCCATGTAAAATACGGGTACTCAGCTGGATCCGGTAAGACTGGAAGCCGACCCCAACATAGTTGAGAGAAGCCTAGAGAGCAGATGATTCAAGCCAAATGTGTACTACACGGGGTATCCTTAGGAGAGTGTTGGTGGCTTATCGAGCTTTTGGACGCGATTCCAATATGAGTTTCACCCCTTAACGGGGCGGGCATCTTCAGGAGATTATGACTCATCGACAGTTCGGATGCTGTCGTAGTTATAGCATTTGACTTGTCTTACTAAATAATCATGTCTTGATTCCAGGTGGTCTCTGCGAGCCCTATTCCTGCGTCTCTCACGGCTTCGACCGCGCCTCCCCCCTTAAAGTGGGAGAGAAGATCCTCATTCTTGGCGCTGGTATCATTGGTAAGTTATGCGCATGATGAACTTACCGAATATAAGTAAAAGAGTATTTATTTACGAAGGCTTTTGGTTCAAAATCAAGCGCAATTGCGATTTTCTCTGCTAGGTCAAGTTGCTGACCACTGATGTCGAGAATCTTCAGTCTAATAGTCAAAACCGTTTCGGCTGAGCAAGAGATCCTAGGTTCGAATTCCAGGCCAGGCAATGTTTTTTTCATCAGAAATTTCAGCCCCCCTTTACGTGGGACATAACTGTCGAAGCGTAGCACACATTATAATCCCCGAAGGGACACCCTTTTGGAGACTAAAGATGTGACGGTCTGCTTTTTCAATCAAGTTTGTAGCACAGAAAATACTCGTACATAGTAACGAACTGTTCTCATTACCAGGTAACCTATGGATATCCACCCTGCACCACCACGGTCACAGGGAGGTGACAGTCTCCGAGATGAACCCCACCAGACTGGACATCGTCAAGAGATTGGGTAAGATTTAGTTGAAAATGTTATGAAAGACATACAATTCAAAGAAGAAATTAAATTAAATTTTGCTTCCGAATAGTGGTGGTAATCATGGACTGACCGATATAATAATATAAACTTACCCCCTCTTTCTAAAGCCCTATTCCATTTTTCAGTCATAACAAATTTTATATCAGAAGACTGCTATCAATCACAACAGCAGATTTATTGATCTTCTTTCTTTTTCGTGTGGTTGGTCTCTAACCTGGTCTCAAAGTTTTCATGCTGTCCACGGACCGCTAACTTGGCTTTACATGCCAGCGAGAAATATCTCTCTGGCATGCGGTCTGGGCTTGGTTTCATCAAGATGTTTTCCTACACCGTTGCAAGTGATAATTATACTAATATGCATAATAGCATATAGCATAATCAGCCTATTAATGTTCCCACTGCTGGGACGCAGGCCTCCTCTCTATGAGAGGGATTGGGCTATAATCCACCACGCGGACCCACTGCGGGTTGGTAGATGTCACATGTCTTCGAATTTTTGGTTCTAGGACATGTCGGTTTCCTCACGATATTTTCCATCACCGGTTTGAGAGCAGTGGTGATGAAATAACTTACACAAAGTAATGCGCCTGGCTGGGTTCGAACCCACGACTTCCGGCTCGTAAGTCGGGGTCTCCACCACTGGGCCACCGCTGCTCTCATATGCACAGGAAAAAAAATCAGAAGTGCGTGTCTATGGTCCGAACTCGAGACATATGACTTGGCAGTCCGGTCAGACCATTAGTCTATCACTGTTTTCTATTTACTGATAATCGTGCTTTAGACATCAAGTGTCGTAAAAGTATTCATGTATTGTAAGTATTCATGTATTCCACTTTGAAATTACTCTTTCAAAAGTTAACAAGGTTTGTTTTATTCTTTCAGAAACTGGCTTCAGACTGGTTACACCTGACGTGCTTGCTAAGGAGAAGGTGACCTACGATGTCATCATTGACTGCACAGGTAACGCTATAGTTAAATTCTTTCTTTATCTTGCCCTTATTTCAATTTTCTTCTTCTTCCATACTTCTCTATTAGGCGTCAACTCAGTTGTCTTTTCTAGCCATACCATCTTTCATATACACTCCATCCATTTTTCTTCCCTTCCATTGGTCATGTATGAAGAAATGATATGTAGTTCAATTGTATTATCATCAAGTCTTTTAAAAAAATTGCAAAAATTCCCTATATCGGTCACGTAAGTGGCGATAATTAAGTATGTGAACTTTATATTTTTTAGCCAAAATTGCAAGAAATTGAAGCTTCTCTACCTTTCTATAATATTATCATACTGATTTAGAAGAAGATCTTTCTGATTTTTTCATAGGGCTCTTTTTCAAACAAAATCTTATGATTCCAGGAGTGGGCAAGGTGATGGAGATCAGCTTCCACTACCTGAAGGAGGGCGGCAAGTACGTGCTGTTCGGCTGCTGTCCACCATCACACACTACCACGTAAGTGAAGCAATTAATGTAACGATGTCTCTGATAGAATTGGCAAAGTAACGCCAAAAAATCTATGGATGAAATTAACCTTGTATAAAATAGGAATATACATAGATATAAAATGTAATGGTTGACAGAGGGTCCCCTCTTTTGGACAGTTGACAGGGGAGACAGTCTTACCAAGGGGTATCGTATTACTAAGTACTAACTGGGTTGTGGAGGTCAGATAGGCAGTCGCTCCATGTAAAATACAGGTGTTTAGTTGCATCCGGTTAGACTGGAAGCCGACCCCAACATAGTTGGGTAAAGGCTAGGCAGATGATGATGGTTGACAGACGGTAATGGTACAAAGAAATGTTTTAAAAAGGTCTGGAAGATTTTCGTGAATGCAGTTTTCGTTCTTTTTTTGTTCTTTTTTCGGTGATTTCTTAGATAAATACTGATTAAGTTAGACAGGTTAGTACTAGGTAATGAACCCGCAACTTGTATGGTTACAATACCATAGCATAATCTACTTTCAAACTAATCTCTATTTCGTCTGTTTCAGCTTGAACCCCTTCGACATCTACAACAAGGAGCTGACCGTCATCGGCGTTAAGATCAACCCGTTCAGCTTCCCCAGCGCCATCAGCTGGCTCAAGGCTATGGGTAGCAGGTAAGGGTTCTGAGGCTTCATTTTTTTATTTTTGTGAATTGTGACATTTAATGATTTGACATGAAAATTTACTTTCTTAAAGTTTTTTTTGTGAATGGTGAAATTTAATGATTTTATGACCATATAATTTTAGTCATAAATTGTATTTGATTATTGTGAATGTGAGTGAGGACCATGTGGGTCGTTTGTTTGTTTATTCTCTTTGGTCTGGCAATTTGAGTACTACAAGCGACCTAACCAAATGTCCTTTCTATGGTACCGTTTGTCGCGTCTTTGAGCTCCTTGAGAAGTCGAGCTACACGATAACTAACAAATGCTTGCACTGACTGGACAGGTCCACCTAAATCTGTGTGGTTCTCTCTTCAAAAGACCATCTCAGACACTAATCCGCGTAGTCCTCATGTGAGTTGACCAAGATTATGTCTGGACCTCAAAAGAGACGGTGACCTCTGAGTTTGTTTTGGCTGTTTCTCCTCAGAGTAGTCAGGTACAAAACACCGGCCCCATCTAGTTTTAAAAAAAAGACGTGTAAAAGCGTTCGTAAAAACCTCTTTGCATAATAAACATCATTTATCATTTTATTAACCGACTTCCAAAAAGAGGACGTTATGAAGTCGACTGATTTTTTTAGTGTGTGTATGTTCATTAGGTACCTACACCTCCGCCAACTTCTACCAACTTGCGTGGAGCACTCGCTGGCCACTGGCACCGCTCGCTTCGCTCATGATTATGATTATATTATCTTCTGCACAGGTATCTGGACTACCACAAGCTAGGAGTGAAGACGTACCGCCTGTCGGAGTACCAGGCGGCGATGGATGATCTGAAGAAGGGTTCCGTCGCGAAGGCCGTGTTCAAGATTAACCAGGATTAACGTGTCAATGTTTAAGTTATAAAGTGAATAAATGTTTTGTTGATATTTTTTTGTTTGGTTTTTTAATGTAGGGTCAGTCCTTTATTTTCTGTGAGTCTAACCGGATGCCGCTGAATACCAGTATTTTACATGGAGCGATTGCCTATCTGACCTCCACAACCCAGATAGTATTGGGTAATACCCCGCCCCCTCCTTGGTAAGACTGGTTGTCAAACTTTCGGGCCACTGAGTATATGTAACGACTGTCAAAGATCTACTAATGACAGCCGGGACCAACGGCGAGGCACGGAGGAAACCCGGTATACTTTCGTTTGTCGTATTCGTGTTTCCGAATTAGGCCGCTCGCCCACGGCGACATTTTGTAGCGATGCTGTCGCTCGTTTTGTACACACGCTTCTGCATCGCTACTATCGCGCAGACGCGCGTTACAGAATTGGGCGAAGGTACACAGTCGGCGACAGCATCTCGGCTGTATCGTATCGATACACAAGTGCGACAGCATCGTTACAAAAAGTCGCCGTGGGCAAGCGGCCTTAGTACGAACGCTGCACCACAGAGTAACCTAAGTGAGTGTTATTTTAGTGCCTATCATTGCCCGTATATTATGTGAGTCTATAACTATCGGATCAGAATAATAATAAAATGGGAGGGTACTTATCACGTTCGTGTTTTTTAAGATAAACGATGATATCACAAGATAAAAACAAAAACAGTTTGTTTGAATTTCAATTTAAAAAAAACCGACATGTTCTTTGTAAATATTACGCCAAATTAACGGTCTGTCTGTGTTAAACAGAAAATAAAATCAGTGATTAAAATAAAATGATTTTTTAAAATTTTATTTTAATATTTTTCCGTAGGCCATCAAAATCATTGTGATCTGGCTAGCTCTTTTTGTTGGTAATTTAAATACATTTTTTGTGTAAATAGACGAGGATTGCTGAAGCACATACTGTCTCTGGGAGATCTTTACCTATTTTAATATTTTATAAGTCATCGTTATGTAGCAGATAATGCATAAATGTTGAAACGGCTATAAACCACTAACTCGACATAAATATTATCATATACTAGCTGTGCCAGCCGTTTAATTTAAAAGAAATTTAATTCGCCCGGGACCTCCTGCGTCGCATTGCTCGTCCACTCTGTTACTTCGAATTCGCTTAGAGTTCTTCTCTAAATATTTATCTTTATACTCGACTCCTAAAGGTCGTAGCGTGATTTTAAGCCTATAACCTTCCTCAAAAACTGTACTATTAAATGTAAAAACAATATTATCCAGAGATTAGCGCGACAAAACAAAAAAAAAATGCATTAAAACTCTTTAGCTTTATTAGATTTAAATAAATACTGGTATTTATCTGCATCCAGTGAGACTGGAATCCGACCTCAACATTGTTGAAAACGCTAGGCAGGTGATGAAAGAGGTAATATGCTGATACTAGAGAATACCCCTGCTCCCAAAAGGGCGAGATTTACACCAACGACCACATGTGATGTTATGTTATAATAATCCCTACGCGGAAAACTAGCTATAGCTTCCGGTAGCGAAGGGTCAATTTTCGTAAGAGGTAAGACGGAGTGCATATCTTTAATGTGGTTATATTACCTATTTGTCTGTAGAATGCTGACTGTGTGCTTTCAAAGGGAAGCCGGTAGGAATCGAGTTGTATGGAACCTTCGCCACTGATAGCTTCAGATAATACGTAAGCATGGTAAACAGAGCAATAATAATGATAAACTCTATCACTGTATATTAGTTTATAGGGTCACTGAGAAATGTGTTGTAAATACAGGACAAAGTTGATGACATCACTCTTTAACTTTGTCTTTGAGAATGATGATGAACTCATTGATTTTTTTTTTAAATTACGTAATTAACACTTTAACAGCTATAACACCAATGCGATACTTATTTGCTGACATCTCTTTGAGGCGCACGTGGAACACGAACGCACCGTCGACACGGCCTGTCGTCATAAGACGGCCGGACGACGAGCTAGCCCATAACTCGCCGTCCACAGGCCCGCGCCTACGGCGGCCGGGAGCCACCACGTGACCCCCGACGCCCAGGGCGTCTCCTGCGGCGTCTGGGTCGTGAGGTTCTTTCCCTCTCACGTCTCGCCACCTCCTTCACTAGCATGACTGCTTCGCAGAAGGAGGTGACGGCCTCCCATTCCCTCTCGCTCCGGACCATGGCTTGGACCAGGGCCGAACGCGAGAGATCGCCGCCGCCAATCGCCGCTACGGCGGTGCTCCGCCCAAGCGGGGCAGACCTCCACGGTGTGCTCCACCGTGTCCTCCGGACGATCCTTGCAGTGGAAACACCCGGGCGTTTTCTCCCGCCCGATTCGGTGCAGGAACCTCCCGAAACAACCATGTCCGGTGAGGACCTGCGTCAGGCGGTAGGTGAGGGCGCCGTGGCGCCTCTCTGGCCACTCCTCAAAGAGGGGACTTATCGCCAGGCCGGTATGGTGGCGTGCCCTGCACGGGATTGCGACAGTCGCTCTCTCCATGTCGCCATGAGATCACGCCGGAGGTCTGTCCGCTCAGCAACAATTTGCCGCGGCAGCGGAGTTTCCTCCAGACGTAGTGCCTCCGCGCGCCATTCATGCAGGCGCGCGAGGACTATCGCCTCCAGACCCCATGGTGGCAATCCGGCTAAGAGGCTAGCCGCCTCGCCGGAGATCGTGCGGTACCCCCGGATTAGCTTTATGGCTATTACCTTTTGGGGCGCGTTCAGGTAGTGGGCGGCTTGCCGCCTCAAAGAACGCGCCCACACCGGGGCCCCGTGAAGGGCCATGGACCGCACGACCCCCGCGTAAAGCCTCCGGCAGGAGGCGTTTGGACCCCTCAGGTTGGCCAAGAGCCGCTTGAAGGCAGCCCCTGTCCGTTCCAGTTTGGGAGCCTAACGTCGGAAGTGCTCCACGAAATTCCATCGGCTGTCGAGGACGAGTCCTAGGTACTTCAACGTCGACCCGACGCCGACAGAAACCCCTCCCGCCGTCAGTAGGGATCCCGACGGTGGCGCATTCCGAGGTCCATGAAAACACATGGCCTCGGACTTGTGCAATGCCACCTCGAGACCCAATTGCCGGATCCTCTCCACGACTATCGCAACCCCGCGTGTCATGTTTTCGGCCGCCGCCTCGTGCGACCTCCCTTGTGCCAGTACCAGCGTGTCGTCAGCGTAGCAAACTAAGCTGACGCCGGTAGGGAAGTCGGCGCGCAGCACCCAGTCGTAACCGATGTTCCACAAGGCCGGCCCCAGAACCGATCCCTGTGGAACACCGCACGACATCTCTCACCGGTTACATTCTCCGCTCCGACCGGGGTAGATGACGGCCCTATCCGTCAGGTAGTCCCCGACCACACGACGAAGGTAGGTCGGCACCCGGTGATACCGGAGCGCCTCCCTAATGCAGCTCCAGAGCATGGAGTTGAAGGCGTTCGCGATGTCAAGAGACACCGTAAAGACGACCCCGCCCCGGGACACCGCGTCCCCCGTCGTGAGGGCTCTCACGCGCATGATGGCGTCCACTGTCGAGCGCCCCTTGCGGAAACCAAACTGGTGTTCTGCAAGATCCGGCCCCATCCCCGCTAGGTGCCCCGCGAGGCGGTTGGCAATGACTCTTTCAAAGAGCTTGCCCACCTCGTCGAGCAACACGATGGGCCGGTATGCGGACGGAGAGTCCGCAGGGCGCCCTGGCTTCCGGATGAGGACCAGCTTCCCCGTCTACCAACGAAGTGGAAACTGGCCTCTCTCCAAGCATGCGCTTAGGAGCCCTTTCAGTCGGGGCCCGAGAGCCTCAGAGGCCAGGACCCAGGCTTTGCCAGGCAAGCCATCGGGTCCCGGGGCGGTATTTCTGGCTTTCAGCCTGCGTACCGCCACTCTCAGGTCTACCCCAGTCACCTCCGGAACGTAGTCGTCGTCATCGGTGTTAGCTAGTGCCCTTCAGTTGTCTTTCTTCTTTTTCGTGTGGTTAGTGGCTAACCTGGTGTCAGAGATTATGCCGTCCATGGATCTCTGACTTGGCTTTACTTGCCGTAAAGAAATATCTCTCAGGCAAACTGGTTTGTTTTCCTCACGATGTTTTTCTTCACCGAAGCAAGTGATAATTATACAATACGCACATGAATCCGAAAAATCAGAGGTGCGTGTCTTGGTAGCGAGACCTATGACTTGAAAGTCTGCCGGTCTCAACACTATGCTATCACATCTGGCGTTCAGTTGTGATCATCATTATCCTCGATCCCAATATATTTAGGTCAGTCAAAAATGTAATTCTTCCATATTTAGATCGTCAATAATGACGAACTTCCAGAAAAACTTTTGTACCAGTTTTTTCTTTACCAATTTTCAAAAATCCTTGCATAATGTTAAACGTCGTTATATTGAACTCTAGTGCAGAATTGTATGCTTCTCTAGACCAAGTTGTTTACTCTGAGCGTTGTCTGTGAGTAAGTGATTATAATAAGGACACACAGTCCCATCGTTTGTGGAACAACACCATATTCTCAACTAAGATAATAATTATGGTTATCCTACATCGACTAATATCGCCTCATGGGTGGGGCAGGAGATTAAAATAAATAGCAGATAACACTTCCTCTTTAACGTAAAAAATAACTTTACATTGGACTTTGAAAATTTACTGTTGAATTATAATTTAAAGCTAGTGATTAATCAAGCAATATAACCCGTTTTACCAGAAATACATAGACGAGATTGAAAAAGTCCAACGTAAGTTTCTACGAGCCATGCATTATAGATGCCATAAATTGTCGTACTCACAATTACTGGATAAATATGGGCAGGTCAACCTGGAATCTAGACGTAAGTATCTAGAGGCTTCTGCACTGTTTGGTATTGTTCATTGTATCGATCTCACGAACAAGCTATGTTATGTAGTCCCACGCACCGTTAATATACTCGTACGTAGTACACGTGCGAGTACCCTATTTGCTGTCAATACCTGTCGAACTAATTCTGGTTTGCGCTGCCCTATCCGTCGAATGGTTGATTCCTATAATTGTAGTTTTGTTAATATTGATATTTTTGTATGCTCAAAGTCCAAATTTAAATCTAACGTTATTAACCTATAGTGTTATTAGGAATGTAAGCTAGTCTAGATTTTATTGCCTATTATTTATTATTTATTTGCTTTTACTGCTAATTATTACTCTGTTGCGAAGCTATCAAATCAATTGGGGTTTTTATTCTATTTCTATTTTGCATGATGTAATAAATATTTCGTTTAATTAATTGTTTAATAATCGGTAATTGATATTTCTATAATTATTTGTTATTACTGTGATGTAATTATTTATTACCTATCTAGTGGCACTCATTATCATAATTATTCTCTTTTGTTAATATGCGGATAATGTTAATATTTTGTATTGTCTTTCCTCTGTTCCAACACATATTGTAGCTGTTTATTGTCCCTGAATAAATAAAATAAAATAAAATAAGCAACTAGACCAAAGAGCAAAACGTGTTTAGATAACTTTGCACACAATTCCAAACAAAATTGTATGAGCGAAGTAATCGACTTCGGTTTATCGGACCATACCGCTCAAATTTTAAAAATACCGGTTAGCAAAACATGTACAATAAACTCCTGGCGAATTCAAAAGCGTAACTTATCCAGAGAAAATTTAATTTTGTTTAATAAGCACTTTCAGTGCCTATTTTTCTCAGAAGTACTTGAAACAGATGATCCTAATGATGCATTTAATAATTTTATAGATCTCTTTCGTCTATTATATAACTTATGCTTCCCAATGCAATTAAAAAATGTAAAATCTGATAAAAAAATTAAATGGCTATCACGCGGTATTAGGATTTGTAGCAGAAAACAACGGAATATGCTATGGAAATACAGAAAATCACCTACAAGCGAGAACAAAAATAAATTTCAAAACTATGCACAGAAACTTAAAAAGATTGTAAAACTGACTCAAAGGGCCCAAAATAATTATTTGATTAATAGCTCAATAAACAAATCAAAATCATCATGGCAAATAATAAATAACAATAATAATAAATGGCCATAAGCCAACAGGTTCGTCGATCCCGGTGGGATCTGTCGACGTGTTGGATAGATTATAAGAAGGCCTATGACTCGGTGCCACATACATGGCTCATGAGGGTGCTGGAATTGTACAAAATAGATGCAACTCTTCGCACCTTCTTGATGTCGTGTATGGGGCAGTGGAGGACGGTCCTTCTTTATCCAGGATGTCGGCAGGTTCTTGGGAACGATGAACCGATCAGGATTGAGCGAGGGTGACAGTTTGAGTCCGCTTTGGTTTTGCTTGGCCTTGAATCCTCTGAGCACACTGCTGGAGGATTCAGGTCGAGGCTACCGGTTGAGGAGAGGTGGTCAGGTTATATCTCACCTCCTTTACATGGATGATTTGAAAATATTAGCTCCCAGCAATTTGGAACTGATGGAGCTACTAAAAGTGACTGAAACTTTTAGTAGCGCCATCAGGATGGAATTTGGCTTGGACAAATGTGCAGTCATGCATGTAAAGCGAGGGGAGATTATGGAATCCGTGGGAACTCTACTCTCGGATTCCATATTCCTTAGATCCCTCTCATCAACCGAGACCTACAAGTATTTGGGTAGGTCGGAAGCATTAGGCATCAATGCTGCCGACATGAAACAATCATTAAAGGAGCGCTTCTTTGGCCGCCTGAATAAAGTGTTAAACAGTCTTTTATCAGGCGGAAACAAGGTGCGCGCCTTTAATGGTTGGGTCATGCCGGTATTGATGTATTCTTACGGCATACTCAAATGGACTCAGACGGAACTTGACGCCCTGGATAGGAAGGTCCGCACACTACTAACCGCAAATCGGATACATCACCCAAGGTCATCGGTGATGAGACTGTATATCCCGCGGAAGTGCGGAGGTCGTGGATTCTTAAATGCTAAGACCTTGCACAACCGCGGGGTATGCAGTCTCAGGGAATACTTTCTCGAAACCGACGTGGGGATGCACCGAGATGTGGTCTCAGTGGACAAGGGCTTCACCCTGCTCTCCTTGGCTAACCAGAACTGGCGCAAACCTGTGGTATTGGATACTAATAACCGTAGGGAGGTATGGCATAGCAAGGAGCTAGGTTTCGTCTGTGCGATTATGGATGAAGTTATCATGACGAACAACTATCGGAAATATATTATCAAGGACGGTACGGTTGACATCTGTCGGGCATGCCACCGTCCCGGTGAATCCATCCGACATATTGTTTCTGGTTGTTCTCGTCTTGCTAACGGTGAGTACTTGCACAGACACAATCTAGTAGCTAGGATTATTCACCAGTAACTTGCCTTACAATACAACCTTGTGAGTTCTGAAGTACCATACTACAAGTATGTGCCCGACCCAGTTCTCGAGAATGGTCATGCCACATTGTATTGGGATCGATCTATCATCACAGACAGGACTATTTTAGCAAATAAACCTGATATTGTGGTGATAGATCGTCGAGAGCGCCGTGCAATGATTGTTGATATCACTGTCCCTCATGACGAGAATCTCGTGAAAGCTGAGAATGATAAAAAAATCAAGTATCTTGATTTAGCACACGAGGTTGTGGACATGTGGGACGTGGACTCTGCAATCATTGTACCGATAGTCGTTACGGTTAATGGACTAATAGCAGAGAGCCTCGACCAACACTTTAGGAGGCTCTCATTGCGCGGCTGGGTCAAGGGCTTGATTCAGAAAGCAGTACTCCTGGACACGGCACGCATAGTGAGACGGTTCCTCTCTCTGGAGCCCTGACCACCGGCTACCTAGACCTTGTTCCTGATGCCGATGGGCTATCTATTTTTTATATTTTTAAATGTTTTGTTTACTTTTCTTCGTAAAAATATTTAAAAATGTATTAGATAAGAGAAAGAATGAATAAAGGAAATAATAATAATAATTTAATTAAAGAACCAATTTTGCAAATTAAGGACGGAAACAAACTAATAAAAGCCCCTAGGCAGATTGCAGAATCATTTAATAACTTTTTTGTTGACCAAATACATGATGTATCCAGTAATTGTACGGGAAATAAAGCTGCAATTACCAAAACCCGTAATTCTTTGTTTATGCAGCCGGTAGTCCACCAAGATATTACACGTGTGATACAAAACTTAAAAAATAAAAAAGTTTCGGATTCGATGGCTTCTCCACAGTTGCAGTCAAATTTGTCTCTGATATTATCGCAAAACCATTAAGCCATATAATAAATGTGTGTATAAGCTCAGGTATATTCCCTGATGAATTAAAGACTGTGATCATAAAACCATTGCACAAAAAGAATGACAAGGAAGACATGACAAACTATAGACCTGTAGCTCTATAATCTCTAAGATCTGTATTCTCTAAGATCTTTGAAAAAATCATCTATGAATCTATTTACTCGTTTATAGATAAAAATGACATTTAATCATGAATAATGTGGATAAAAAAAACCCTATATGTGCAATATTCACAGATATGACAAAGGCATTCGATTATGTAAAACATGACACTCTTTTAAATAAACTTAGCGACTATGGCATAAGAGGAAACGTCCTAAACCTAATAAAGTCATATCTCACGGATAGAAAACAGTACACAGAACTGTCGAGAATCTGTACTAAAACTAAACGTGAATTGAAATACCTATCGAGTTGCAGAGTAATAGAGTTCGGAGTTCCACAGGGCAGTGTACTGGGTCCATTACTGTTTCTACTTTATATTAATGACCTTCCCCGTCAAATTCGACACATAATTACATTATTTGCCGATGACAGCACTGCTATAGTCGAATGTATGAGTGAGACGAATTACGAAGATGAAATAAACAGAACACTTAAAACAATAATAGATTGGCTTAAGGACGCTATTACATTTTTCTACAAATAACAGTGTTTTTCAGGTACCATTTTAATGTATAAGCAATCACAAATGTCAAAATATGAAGGTCTTAATTTAAAGATAGTATATTCATCTCCAGATTGGCATCAGAAAAATTGTGTGACGTCATACAAAACTTTCGCACAAATACGTTTTTCCCATCACAATAATCGCAGAAAATTTTAAAAAATAGGGTCAGAATAGGTGCCAGTTTAAGTAAATTTACAGCATATTTTATCTTAAAAAATATAACAAATTGCGGTATATATAGTCCTTTATAGTTTCAGCTAATTATTTTGTATCAAACCCAACATATTTTTCCAATTATTAGCTAAAATAAAAACATTTGCCGAATTCTTCATACATTTTGCATTCGCGGTTCATCAATCCGCGCTCAGAAGCGCTCGTGGAAGGACGGGTGTATCGCTCTCTCGCAAAAAATAAATACGATAAAATTACTAGAAAATATTGTAGTGTGTATACGTGTGTGTGTACCGTCGTCGTATAACGTAATCGGAAGGAGTTGATACTTTTTCGGACTTAAATAGAATTAAGTACGAGTTTCATACTTTTTTTATTTTTATACATTTTTAAATATTCTAATATAAAACAATATATATAAAACAATATACTTTTATTATTAGAATGTTATTTAGAAATTATATTGGGTAAGATCGGAATTTGGACGGGTGATGTTAAGCAGTCGTTGACAAGGTTGCGGAATGAATGTGTGGAGTTAAGCAGCTCTAAGTAAAGTTAGGATTGGGATGGATAAGGTTAAGCTGTCGGAGATGAGGTTTGGAAGTGGATGGGCGCGAGGAGGGTTATGATGTTAACCGGTTTGTATGTATGTGTGTATGACAAATATGGAGACAAAATCAAAATACAAGATGGTGCCGATAAAAATTTGACAATTTTTTGTCATGAGTGTCATTTTCATGGTTTTTGGGGTCGCTAATATCGGATATATGATAATAACCAAAGTTTAAAATGGCGCCGACAAAAATTTGATAACTTTTCTTCATGGGTGTCATTTTCATGGTTTTTGGGGTCGCTTATATCAAACATGGGGTCTTTACCAAAATCCAAGATGCATATATACTAGATTATGCCCGCGGCATTGCCGGCGTGATGTTCGATTATTATCCCACGGGAACGTCATACGGGGATAAAAAGTATGCTGTGTGTTAATCCATGTGCCACTATCTGTGTACCAAATTTCATCCTAATTCGTTCAAAATTGTTTTTGCGTGAAAGAGTAACAAACATCCATTCATCAGCACAAACTTTCGCATTTATAATATAAGTAAGATAGTTAGACGATCACTGCGATCGCCAGTCTGATGCTGTTTGTTTTTGAACAGTTCCATTGTCTATCTACGAAAATCTCAGATCCTAATACATTCTACAATTAAACCTTCCCTGAAAACATTTTAATTTGTAAACGAAAACCCGATCAATATTGGATCAGTAGTTTTTGAGAAAATCGCGGATACATACGGGTCGAGCACCTTCTTTTTTGAAGTCAGTTATAAATACTAACCTGCTTATTAAGACGACGGTACTAAGTAACAGTTATCAAAAGCATTTTCAAAAGTCCAAGTAATCTTCCAGAATCAATAAAATTAAAAAAAAATAAAATGGACCAAGATTATTTAAGTGACGTATAAAATCGAGCGCTCAGAATTGTTCAATGTGTGCGTACGCGTGATGTTGTTGTGTGCGACTTTAGTTACCTAAATTTGAGTTCATCGAAAATGTAACAACGTCCTTAATAAAAATAATCTAGTCATAAATTTACAAAAAACTAAAGTCATGCATTTTCACCAGAGGTTACAGCCAAAAAAAGTAATCGTTGAATATAATGGCCAAATCGTTGACACTTCTTCAGTGACTAAATTCTTAGGAGTGCATATTGACGATAAATTGACATGGAAATCTCATGCTGAAAATGTATGCCAAAAACTTAGTAAATCTTCGTACGTACTCTATAACCTCTCAAATAAACAAAACATAAATACATTAGTTATAGCCTATCATGGATTAGTTGCTTCATTATTAAGATATGGTGTGATATTCTGGGGCAATTGCAGTGAAAGGGAAAGAATATTTAGAGCCCAAAAACGATGTATTCGATCAATGACAGGTCTTAAGTTTACTGAAAGTTGTCAACCTGTATTTGTATCCCTAAAAATTCTAACATTTCCTTGTTTATATATACTAGAAGTTGCCCTATTCGTTAAATTAAATAAACACCTATTTACTTCAAGGATTGACATAAGACAACGCACAGCACCAATGAGGTCCCAGTATAAAAACCAATTGTGCACAGGTGATCATAAAACAGCTTTATTAAAAAATAGCATCCTTTCCATGGGACCGCTTGTATATAATAAATTACCTGAAAATTTAAAAGACCTTCCCATAAAAATATTTAAAAAACAATTAACAAAACTACTGCTGGAGAAATGCTATTACACAATTAAGGACTTTTTAAATGACAAAACCATATAGGAAAATGTCATTGATAAATGTACGTTGTCTTTGCAATTTCGAATGTTTTAGATTATAATAATGACATTTTTATTTATTTATTGTTTTTTATGGTTGTAGCTATATAGTTATTTGACAAACAGATTTTGACATTATCAGATTATAACTGGTAGTAATTGTGATTGTAGTTAATGTTTTGGATTATTTTGACATTAAACTTTTTAACATTACACATTATGACATATTCTTCATTATATAATTTGCGAGAGATTTATATTTAATTCATTGATTATTTTGATTATTATTGCTATTATTATTATTATTTTTTGTTTTAGTCCGATCTGTAATTACATATTAAATTTGACTATGGCTAATAATAATCATATCGATAGCTTTATCTATAGTACTACATTTAAATTCAAACCTAATAAGTTGCATGCCGTAAGGTAAAATGTATCGGGACAGTTAGCAAATATTCCAACTTATATGTATCCCTACATTATCAGCAAATAAATGATTTCTTTCTTTCTTTCTTTCATAATGTCGATCGAAAAAATAAACATTTTTTTGACCCAAAATTTAGCAATTCGCGAACACCGGTTTTTCAAGCAGTGTGTGCCATTAATTATGTTCGGGATTGGGGTGAGATTGAGATAAACTAAGATAAAGATTATAAAGATAACTATATTTCAGTAATACAAATGGGATAATGATTAAAACTAATGTGGTCAATGAGATGAGATTTAATCGCGCCCGATATTATTATGCTGTTCGCGGCGTACTGACTATTTAGGTAATAAATAAACTATTCAAGGCACAGAGCGCGGTGCGCAATTACGCTGAAATGTTTATTATTGTTCGGTGATTGATCCGATCAAATTAATTACCTTACTTTTTGCAAGAGCTAATTATAGTTTTTCAGATTTTTGTCAGTTCCAGTTAGCAATGCATCGATAAACCACAGAAGTGAAACTAATGCTTGTTTGCCTGTAATTTCACGCAGGTCTTCCGAAGACAAATTTTCTGCCGCCTTCTTAATTAAAATTATTTAAAGTTGTCAAACAATTCTTAAGTTTTGGAGCGTGTTACTTAAGTAGAGTCTGACTGGGTCTCTGTTCAAATGGTTGTGAGAGCGGTTTCAGACTAGCGTATATAATGTAGCACGTATAAGCTTACGCGGTTACCCGCGCACCACATTTTGTAATTTAAAAAAAGCGAACGCGCGTACACGCGCTCACTCCGCCGTGTTCTCGCGGGGTTAGTGGGCACGCGGGGAGGCCTCTCTCGCTTCTACGAGGTTATAAGCGCGTCAACGTACGTACGAGTTTTGGGTGTGGCAAAAGGCGCGCGTACACGCGCTTCCAAAAACGAGCTTATATGCGCCGGAAAACGCTAATCTGAAAAGGCCCTAACTGTACGCGAACCGTAAGCAATCGGAGCGCACTGTCGCTTCTACACAATATTTTATTATTGTATAGTTTCGCGTAGTTTATCATACTTACATAACGTTGTCTATAACGTAAGTATTGAAGTATTTACTGGGGTAAGTTATTCAGATATCAACTGTCGAGTGAACAAAAGGTATCTAATTTGTGTTCATTACATAATACTTTATATTTTTATTGGAAAATATGTAATATAATAATACTAGGTACCTTTTTATCGCGATAGGAAAAACGTAAACAGATAGATAGTACAAGATTATTTATTACTTGATAAGTATTATTTTTGTAATGTGGTGGAACTGATGGATTAGGAAATTTGGTCAGATATGGCACAAGATAGAGAGGTTTAGAAGGAGAAAGGCCTTTGCCCTTGCCCAGCGCTGTTGACAGTTTAAAAAAAAATACTAGCGTACTTGTCATGTGTATTTTTTATTTACGAAAGTTTCATCTTAATCTATGTAGGTACATGTAAATTGAAAAGAAAGCTTTAAATTTTCGTTTAGGTATAAGTTTTATTCAGTTCCATAAAGGTCTGATCAAACAAAGGCGAACCGCGCGCTGCACGCGGGACACTACTGCGTGTTTCGATTTTTTTATATTGTGTTCATGGTAGTTAGTTGATTTTGATACCTACATTCTCCGCGAGCGGTCGTCTCGGATCGGGTGCGAGATTCATTGCTATTTGACTAAACCAAATCTTCTTGAACCTTCGGCCACCGAATGCTGAGTATAGGTCTCTTCCAATTCTTCTCATTCTTGACGGTTTTGTGTCATGGCAATCCAGTTTCTTCCGGCCACTTTAATAATATTGTATAGCAAAGCTTAAACCTACCTAAGCACCTACACTTTTGACAAATTTTTTACTTTTCGTGTTTTTTCGTTAACAGTTGTTGTAATTTTTCACATTATGTTAGAGGTCGTCCATTAATCACGTGAGGCTCGAAAGGGGGAGAGGGGTTTCGAAAAAAAACAAAATATCACTACGGGGAAGAGGATGTAGTGAGATATCTCGTGTATTTATATTTTCTTTGAACGCGCGATTACTATACTGAAAAGTGAGTCGTGACCTAGACATTTTTATCACTTTGCTTAATTTTCCAGAATTAAATTAGATAATACCTGTTCACCTGTATTTAAAGATAATATTCTGATGTTTTTTAAGATACTTTGTTGCAAAAATATACACGTGATTTTGGGTAGGGGGGGATGGGAAGTCTAAAACCTCACCACGTATCACCATGGGTGGGGTTTAAAAAGTTGCTATAAAACATCACGTGATTAATGGACGACCCCTTACGGCGTCTCGCGTTATGTATATGACTTTGATTTATGGAGATGGAAGGTCAACTTAAAGGCGTTTAAAAAATTAGAAAACTTTATAATTTGGCTGATTTTTCAAGTAGTTTAAGCAAATAAAAATATTTTTGTTAAATAATAATTATAACACTCCGATTCAAGAACTCTAGATAATATTTATTTGAAAAGCAATTTATTACTTAACAACGCTATAATATAAAATTCGTCAGTCAACAAAATATAAAGTTTATTATTATTTGTTACCATCAAAAGATAAACTTATAAAACATGTTATTGCTGTAATCAGTGATAGCTGAAAGGTTATGTTATCTGTTGGGAATAACACCTCCCTACACACTTATCAGTTATCTAACACGTACCTATTGTCAAATAATAGTCTTTGATAAACCGCGTAATATTCGGCAGGTACCTATAATTTTGAGAATTTATTTCGGATGGCTTTGGATGGGTGACCACCCATTACATACCGAGTTTCCTCCGTGCCTCAGAAAGCACTTTAAGCCGTTGGTCCCGGCTGTCATTTGTAGATCTTTGACAGTCGTTACAGGGTCAGTGGCCTACAAAGTCTGACAACCAGTCTTACCAAGGGGTATCGTATTACCCAGTACTGGGTTGTGGAGGTCAGATAGGCAGTCGCCAGTGGCGAAGGTTTCATACAACTCGATTCCTAGCGGATTACCTTTGAAAAATGGCACAGTCAGTGTTCTATAGACAAATAATATAATCACATTAAAGATATGTACTCCGGCTTACTTCTTATAAAAATTGGCCCTTCCCTACTGGCAGTCGCTCCATGTAAAATACTGGGATTCAGCTGCATCCGGTTAGACTGGAAGCCGACCACAACATAGTTGGGAAAAGGCTAGGCAGATGATTCCGGATGGTTTTTGTAGTACTAAAGATATCTCGATGTTTTGTGAACTCATAAGAACTGTGCGATGCAGTGGCACGTCTCTAGTTATCTAAAGGGTGTAAAAAGATCGTTAACGAAGCCGAAAAGCACTTGTTTTCCCCGTTATTGCGTTTTTTTGATCTACACCAGACCTGCCTTCTAGTTACGGAGATAAGTTAGTTAGTTCCAATTTACTAAAAAGTTTTTTTTAATTTTTGAATTATTTTACTTTAAACACTTCCATGACCGTCGTTCTATTCAATGTATCCAACAGCACAATGTTTTGAGTGCGTTACATTGAGTCCTAGCGTATAGCGTGATTTTTCACCCCAAAAAAAAAAAGTATTTTTGCAACAATAATTTAGCGTAGAATTAGTTAGTTTGATGTACAGAATACGTGGTTGATGGCTTCATGAAGGGTCCGTTTCCAACTTGTATGAAAGAAAATTGTATGTTAATATGCGTGTTTCTCATCTTATTCATTAGTAAATTACACCAGTAGGTACTAAGCCGCGGCGGATCGCTAGTACTCGCCAGTAATAAATAATGTATTATCTGGATTGATAAAGTTCAAGTTCAATTTGACGGTCATTCATTATCATTCGTTCAGTGGCGGCGTTGTTGGCTGCACGTATCAGTTCAGGATTTGATTACAGAGTCGGGTAAATACACAATGAATACTTATAACATTTAGCATAATTTAATATTTTAGAAATAAAAAAAAATACTTCGTGTTCTGATATTTTTTGATTTATACAAAAAAAATGGACCTTTTGCACATAATTAGTAATGACAAACGCCAGACACAATTTATGTAGCAGAATTCAAACTGAAATCTAGTAATTAATAAATCGTTGAAAGTATTGAGGATAATTTCTCGCCCCCTTATTAGGCTGTTCTTTAATGGATACAACTGCAATTCCCGAAGGGTGAGGCCCTTCGGGGATTTCAGGCGTGATGTTTACTATGAGCGATTTTATGCTTTATTTACTACGTATTTAGAATGGTATTTTTGTTCATAGTATTTTCCTTCAAGGTCGCGACGACGTGACAACTTCTCATATTCATTATGCCTAAAGACTATTAGTCGTGCGCAAAGTTGAACATGTCTTGTTTACATTTTTACTACTAGTTAACTGGTTTCGTATTAATAAGTATATTTGCCCTAAAATAATACTATTGACTTAAGGATTACTCAAACTGATACGGACATATTATATAAAGTATATCTTTTCATACACGAAATATTTTAAGTGTAACTTCTATAAGTCGTAAAGTCGTCATAGCAACGAAAAAAAAAATTATCTGAGTGATTTTTTTTTACGAAATTATTAAAATTCTAAAATTTTTTGAGAGTTTTTGCATAAAAGCTTTACTCCCATATTCTAACAATGACAGTAGGTAAAGACGATGTAGTAAACTAGCGTAATGGATGCTTAAAAATAAGGAGCCAGTATTTTGTGGGTCAAGTAATTTTAAATTTAATTTTTTTTTATAAAAAAATATACTCGGATAAAAAAAAACCCTTGAAATGGCTTTGTTATAGCAGTTAGATGATTCCCTGAAAATATTTCGTGTATGAATAGTTATACCTTATATATAGCATACCGTCTACGGTTTGATGGAACCCTCATTGTTTTTTGTTAGCACTTAGATTATGTCATGATGAAATAGGGATGTGTGGTGTGACGCGAATGGATAAAATAAGAAACGAGTACATAAGAGAAAGTCTGAAAGTGGCGTCGGTGACTGAAAAGTTGTGTGGTAATCGGTTGTCGTGGTATGGGCAAGTGATGCGGAGGAATGAGGAAGACGATAGAGGAAAGTTTTGAGTATAAATGTGGATGGGTATATGAGTAGAGGAAGACCAAAGAAACGATGGATGGACGGTGTAAAGAATGATATGGCAAGAAAGGAGGTGTCCGGTGAGATGACGAGTAAGTAGAGAAGTATGGAAGAAGAAGACATGCTGCGCCGAACCTAAATGAATTGGGATAAGGGCAAGAGAATGATGATGATGAAAAAAGGGTATATAGATTTCTCCATCCCCCATAGAAAAGAGAGGATCCTCCGACCAGATAGGTGTTGTGTTTGGTGGGCTAATGCCTATATCGTCTTTTGTCACGGATAACTTTTATAGCGCGATTCAGAATTTTGGTGTTAGTTCTTCATTTGTGTCATTTATGGCGCTGTAGTACTTTTTATACTATGTTATCGTAGTACTTTTTGTAGTACCGCTACATGCCTTGCCATGCTGATACTTGAAAAGTAGAATCTTTAATTATTTCCGATTTATATAGGAATGTAACGTAAGAATAGAAAGTGTTAAGGCGCAATTACACATACATTTGACGCACGCGCGCATTTTGCGCACGTTTTAGGCGCATATTTTTTTTAAATTTTTTTATTCGTTAATTTTTTTTTTATAGTTTACTGTTTTCTTTTTTTTGGAATTTTGTATGATGCACGTCATGTCCCTGCGACAAATTAATATTTTTTCTTTCGTTTTCTTTCTTCTTCTTCTTTTAATTTACACTGAAGTGCAGAATGAGTACCCAGAGGTTACCTACACATCTTACCTTCAGTAGTTTTGTCAGCCACGCTTCCGAGCGTAGCGTGGCTGGAATAATCCCGTGGCATCCCGTCCACATTTTCATACAAAAACAGCATAGCTGGATGCGGCAATGAAAAACGCCCTAACTTTTTTCGAAGCATTAAAAAATATTTAAAATGGCAAGGATATTTCTTTTATTCCGCAAATACTAGGTTCAAGCTTGGATGCAGAATCCAGCACCATCTTGCCATAATCAGCATAATGTTCCTACTGCTCAGGCCACACAGAGGTACAGGCTATTTATAAGAAGGAATCCTGCTAACATTATAAATGCGAAACTGTGTGAGAATGGAGTGACGGGTGGATGGATGTTTGTTACTCTTTCAGGCAAAAACTGCTGACCGGTTTTGGATGAAATTTAGCATACAAGTAAAGTAAAAGTAAAGTAAAGTAAAATTTATTTGCTTAGATTGCAGGTACATAAGATACAAATAGCTTATACAAATAGCTTATATTCTGGATTATCACATAGTATACTTTTTATCTCGGTAGTACGATCCCGTGGGTCAATATCGACCTCCGCGCGGGCATAGCCGCGGGCATAAGCTAATAGGCTATAATTACGCACGCTGGCGCTGTCCCAGTGCATGATGGTAAATGTCACATAATTATCTCCGATTTTTTGGCTCTAGACGCGATGTACGATGTTTTCCTTCACCGTTTTGAGACCAGTGTCAAAATATACTAACTAAATGTTCTTGCAAAACTTTTTATTCAATAATATAAAATATATGAAATATAAAACATAGTCAATATAATATAAATATTATTATATAAATATAGGAGGAGTACTTTGACGCCTAAGTGTCCTATTGTCGTCGTTGTTTAGATGTCCATATTTTCTTACTTTTAGTCTTATTTTTATCTTTAGTGTAGTTCTATTTGTAGTCTGTATATAATGTAAATATATTAAAGTTATGTTCAATAAGAACTACAAACGAAGAGGTCCTTTGTAGTTCTTATTGAACATAACTATCTAACTATCCTTATAAATATAATACTTATATAAAATATATTTTATATGATAATATAAAACATTCTTTTGTTACAGTTAAACAAACAACATGGAGGCAGTAGTATTTGACGGCAGCAAACTTTCCCTTAGCTTTCAAAAGAACTATCCGATACCAAAGATCGTTAATGATGATGATGTGATCGTCAAGGTTCACTACTCTGGCATCTGCGGTACTGATCTGCACATCATTCAGGTAATAATCCACTAAAACTGTTTGTCCATCAAATTAATGAGTAATAAAAATTTCGTGTGCGTGCTATTAACCGTTGAGGAGTTATCAAGTGATGAGACGTGGTCAAGCTGCAGGATCAGGTCATGTCTATCATAAGAATGTTTTGTCACCAGAACTAAAGGTGTGTGCAAAATTACAGCTCAATCGGTTGAGGAGAACTAGTTTAAAATTCAGATACAAGATTTGTCCTTTACATACTAACTAACAAGGCAAGTTAAATTAAATAAAGCTTGAAATTAATATTATATATTTTTGCGATCATCACTAGGGTTCTGTAACCAAAGGTCGCTAAATGTCCGTCTATCACAGCGTCCTACCTCTTGAACCGTAATTGGTTGACACTTACAATTTGTCCAAGTGTGTATTACTGTAGTCACTACAAATACAAATAATATAAATAAAATAAAGTTAAAATGAAAAGGCCCTTTATTTTTAACTTTTTAATTACTGTAAAAGAAACGTTCTTTACGAAAACTTAAATTAAAGTGTTTTATATTTTTTGGTGGTACCGAACCTTTTGTGTACGAGTACAATTCGCACTTGATGAGCGTGGGGTCCTATGTCATTCCCGGGTCAGGCAAACTGTTATTGAGTTTTTTCATTAAGTTTTTCTCAGCCACATTTGCGTAGTCTGAATTTTTGCTCGGTTGACGGAGTTAGGCTTGTCCTCTTTACGTGGGAATTAAACATAACTGGCGAAATATGGGTGTACCATTAAGTACACCTCCGCCTAAACCTAGACAAAAGGCGAGATGTTAATGTTAAGTAAAAACATAAAAATGATTGTTTCCAGGGAGAGTTCCCCGCCATCAAAGACCGCCCCATCCCCCTCGGACACGAGTCATCTGGTGAAGTCTATGCGGTCGGCAAGAAGTCCATCTTCAAGGTCGGACAGAAGGTCGTTATTGACCCTAACCGGTAAGTGTCTACCTATCTGTAACTTCATCGGTCAGAAATTATGCAGGGACGAAAAAGGTCACCCGTATAGGGGTTCTAATCGGGTTATTCTTAAGGGTTAAGTGGAAAACCCTAGAGTAAAGGTTAACCCGTGTTATGCGGTTAATCTGCCTTTAATAACCAGTACATGAACAGAGTTCATTTTTGGACATAAATATTCAAGAAAGTTAATAAAAGAAAGAGTTAGCCCGCGCTCGGTGCTTTGTCTCTTTCATTCCGGTTAATCAGCAATAGTTAAATGGTTAACCTATATATGTATTATAAGGGTTAAACCGTATTATTGTTAATCAAACATGTGGGTTCTCAGGTCTAATCGGTCCCTGAAATTATGTGTTAAACAGGGATCGAAATAGGTATGTTTAGCATAGCATAGCATAATCAGCCTATTAAAGTTCCCACTGCTGGGACGCAGGCCTCCTCTTTATAGGTATGTTTCCCTAAATTTATTTATCGTACATTGATGCAATAATTGACACTAAGTAAAATGCCTGCTGTGCCCATTTATTTACTCTATACATATATATATATATACAAATAAATAAAATTGAAGTGTCTGTTTGTAATATCAAAATAACAGGTTTTACTAAATGCATATCAAAATAATTATATACGGCAAAACAAAAAACACATTTTTTTCAATTTTTGTCTGTCGGTCTGTCTTTCTATCTGTCTATTTGTTCCGGCTAATCTCCGAATCGGCTTGACAAATTTTGACGGGATTTTTACTGACAGATAGTTGATATTATAAGGTCTAACAAAGGCTACTTTTATTTTAGAAAAATAATTAGGGTACCGTGCAAATAAAACCCTTGAAATTGGTAACAAAATTGGATTCAAAAAGAGAAGTCATATTTATTATAATAATTTCACGCGAACGAAGGTCGCGGGCATCAGCACGAACCAATTATAACAGATCTCCATGCGGGAGACCTAGAAGGAGACAGTGGGACGGACTAAACACTTACATAAAAGATAAGGAAAAGTGGGGAGTGGGAATGGCTTTTGCCCTACAGCGGGACACAAATAGCATAGCAGCAGCCTATAATGTTCCCACTGCTGGGACACAGGCCTTCTCTCTATGAGAGGGAATGGGCTATAATCCACCACGCGGGCCCAGTGCGGGTTGGTAGATGTCACATGTCTTCTAATTTTAGGTTTTAGGACATGGCGTTTCCTCACGATGTTTTCCTTCACCGTTTTGAGAGCAGAGGTGATGAAATAAATTACACAGAGTAATGCGCCTGCCTGGGTTCGAACCCACGACTTACTGCTCGTAAGTCGGGACCGTCACCACTGGGCCACCGCTGCTCTCCACAAATGGGACACAAGTGGCTGCTAATAATACAAAGACTCAATGCTAATAATACAAATACTCAATATATCATTACAATTTTCCTTTAATTTCTTCAGGTCCTGCAACCTCTGTGATTTCTGCCGCAAAGGTTCTTACCAGTACTGCCTGACAGCTGGCATCAACAGCACCATCGGCATCTGGCGGGATGGAGGCTGGGCGCAGTACGTCACGGCCCCACAGAACCTGGTCTTCGCGTTGCCTGACGGGATCACCACTGAACAGGGTAAGGATTTGAATGAAGTTATATTTGGTAGAGATCTTTGTGATGGATGTCTTTCGGGATATTTCTACCACCATAATTGTTCCCAACGCCAAGCAGCGTGGCTAGAAATTGTAGGTTTCTAAGTTATTTTACCAAATACACATTTTTTTTACATCCAGGCTTGGACGAAGATTGATAGAAAATGTGGTAATTATAATGCAACATGCAATCCAAGTCTCAGATAGATTGCCGCTCCATGTAAAATACGGGTACTCAGCTTAATCCGGTAAGACTGGAAGCCGACCCCAACATAGTTGAGAGAAGCCTAGAGAGCAGATGATTCAAGCCAAATGTGTACTACACGGGGTATCCTTAGGAGAGTGTTGGTGGCTTATCGAGCTTTTGGATGCGATTCCAATATGAGTTTCACCCCTTAACGGGGCGGGCATCTTCAGGAGATTATCACTCATCGACAGTTCGGATGCTGTCCTCCATAAGGCCTTTGACTTGTCTTACTAAATAATCATGTCTTGATTCCAGGTGGTCTCTGCGAGCCCTATTCCTGCGTCTCTCACGGCTTCGACCGCGCCTCCCCCCTTAAAGTGGGAGAGAAGATCCTCATTCTTGGCGCTGGTATCATTGGTAAGTTATGCGCATGATGAACGTACCGAATAAAAGTAAAAGAGTATTTATTTACGAAGGCTTTTGGTTCAAAATCAAGCGCAATTGCGATTTTCTCTGCTAGGTCAAGTTGCTGACCACTGATGTCGAGAATCTTCAGTCTAATAGTCAAAACCGTTTCGGCTGAGCAAGAGATCCTAGGTTCGAATTCCAGGCCAGGCAATGTTTTTTTCATCAGAAATTTCAGCCCCCCTTTACGTGGGACATAACTGTCGAAGCGTAGCACACATTATAATCCCCAAAGGGACACCCTTTTGGAGACTAAAGTTGTGACGGTCTGTTTGTTGCTTTTTCAATCAAGTTTGTAGCACAGAAAATTCTCGTACATAGTAACGAACTGTTCTCATTACCAGGTAACTTATGGATCTCCACCTTGCACCACCACGGTCACAGGGAGGTGACAGTCTCCGAGATGAACCCCACCAGACTGGACATCGTCAAGAGATTGGGTAAGATTTAGTTGAAAATGTTATGAAAGACATACAATTCACAGAAGAAACTCGGTATTTCATGAAATTAAATTAAATTTTGCTTCCGATATAGTGGTGGTAATCATGGACTGACCGATATAATAATATAAACTTACCCCCTCTTTCTAAATCCCTATTCCATTTTTCAGTCATAACAAATTTTATATCAGAAGACTGCTATCAATCACAACAGCAGATTTATTGATCTTCTTTCTTTTTCGTGTGGTTGGTCTCTAACCTGGTCTCAAAGTTTTCATGCTGTCCAAGGACCGCTAACTTGGCTTTACATGCCAGCGAGAAATATCTCTCTGGCATGCGGTCTGGGCTTGGTTTCTTCAAGATGTTTTCCTACACCGTTGCAAGTGATAATTATACTAATATGCATAATATATTCAAATCAAATCAAATCAAATCATTTATTTCTTTGCAAACATGGGTAATAGGTACATAGATGTTTTTTTTTTTTTTTTTATAATAATGTTCTCCACATTTTGCCGTCACATGGGCATGCAAATAGTTGGTTTACAAAATATTATAAATTTAAAATAAGCGGCATGTCATTGGAATTATATAAAATATAAAAAATTAAAAATGTCAACATGGTCAAAACAATAAAAAATAAAAAATATTATCAATAATGTCAAACAAATAAGTGGCATGTCATTGGAATTACATAAAAAAATTATAAAATAAAAAAATAAAAAATGTCAGCATGGTCAAAGTAAAAAAATAAAATAAAATAAATTTAAAAATATTATCAATAATGTCAAACGGAATAACATTATGTCAACTAGAATAATAATATGTCAATTAGTAGTAACAGCATAAATAGTTTCAAATCACAACTTATCTAAAAACACAATACAAATTATTAAGAAAGGCAGAAAATCTTTTTTCTTCAGAATTCTTTCTCGGTAAGGAATTCACCGACAGTATAGTACGCTTTATGCGTTAAAAAGCTTCTGAGCCTGCTTTTAAATAATGATAGCGGCAATACTTTCCATTGCTTAGGTAATTTATTATAAATGACCGAAGCCATGCAGTAGACACTCTTGCGCATTAGTGCCGTTTTGGCGGGATGGGAACACACTAGGTTATTGTCGCGTCTATTACGTGGAACTACGTCAGTCAGATGTTTAAAACGATTTGGGTTCGTCTTCACAAACACAGCTACTTCCATTATGTACAAACTAGGTAGTGTTAATATTTTGTGCTGTTTAAAGTATGGCATGCAACTATTAGTGGATTTAAGCTTAAACATCGCCCTTAGACATCTTTTCTGGGCTTTAAAGACTGTTTCTCTTTCGGTTGAATTACCCCAGAACATTATACCGTAACGTAGGTGAGATTCTACTATACCATAATAAGCAGTGAGAAGTGCGTCCATATATACTATTGGGGATAGTGAATGTAGAGCGTATGCGGACTTACTAATTCTCTTACATAAAGTATCGGTATGTGCTTTCCAATTTAGGCTTTTATCTATTACCAGTCCCAAAAATTTTGTATTTTCTACTTCTTCTACTATTTCATTGTTGTATTGTATATTAGGGCTAATTCTAAGAATACGTTGACTAAAATGTACAACTTTTGTTTTTTCCATGTTTATTTTTAAATTATTTGCCTCTAACCAATTAACAACATTTTTTAAACAACTATTAATGTCGCTTTCATATGTCTCCACAGTTTTACATGGTATTGTCACAGTACTATCGTCCGCAAACAGTGTTATTGGTTGTTCAATGCATTCAGGTAGATCGTTTATGTACAGTATGAATACAAAAGGACCCAATACGCTCCCCTGCGGTACTCCAAACATAACTTCACGGTCTGAGGATCGAAATGTCTCTTCGCGCTTGCTCACTAGATTAATTTGACAAATTTCAGTTACTTGTTTTCGATCTCTAAGGTAAGACTCAAGAAGACTAAGTAAATTGCCTCTAATTCCGTAAGCTTCAAGTTTTCTTAAGAGAATCTCATAATCCACGTGGTCAAAGGCCTGTGTCATGTCACAAAATATGCCACATACGGGTATTCGTTTGTCAACATTCTGCATAACATTATAAATAAAGTCATAAACGGCCATATTGATAGTTCTATGTTGTCTAAATCCTTTCTGTTCGTCACATAAAATGTTATTTTTATCAATGAATTTATACAGTTTGTTATAAATGAATTTCTCAAAAATTTTGGAGATCACAGGTATGAGTGCGATTGGCCGGTAAAATTCCATTAATTCTCTATTATTTTTCTTAAAGATTGGCTTTATTATTAAATAGCATATAGCATAATCAGCCTATTAATGTTCTCACTGCTGGGACGCAGGCCTCCTCTCTATGAGAGGGATTGAGCTATAATCCACCACGCGGGCCCACTGCGGGTTGGTAGATGTCACATGTCTTCGAATCGGTTTCCTCACGATATTTTCCTTCACCGGTTTGAGAGCAGTGGTGATGAAATAACTTACACAAAGTAATGCGCCTTCAAAACTTCCGGCTCGTAAGTCGGGGTCTCCACCACTGGGCCACCGCTGCTCTCATATGCACAGGAAAAAAAATCAGAAGTGCGTGTCTATGGTTCGAACTCGAGACCTATGACTTGGCAGTCCGGTCAGACCATTAGTCTATCACTGTTTTCTATTTACTGATAATCGTGCTTTAGACATCAAGTGTCGTAAAAGTATTCATGTTGACAACTTTGAAATTACTATTTCAAAAGTTAACAAGGTTTGTTTTATTCTTTCAGAAACTGGCTTCAGACTGGTAACACCTGACGTGCTTGCTAAGGAGAAGGTGACCTACGATGTCATCATTGACTGCACAGGTAACGCTATAGTTAAATTCTTCATTATCTTGCCCTTATCTCAATTTTCTTCTTCTTCAATACTTCTCTATTAGGCGTCAACTCAGTTGTCTTTTCTAGCCATACCATCTTTCATATACACTCCATCCATTTTTCTTCCCTTCCGTTGGTCATGTATGAAGAAATGATATGTAGTTCAATTGTATTATCATCAAGTCTTTTAAAAAAATTGCAAAAATTCCCTATATCGGTCACGTAAGTGGCGATAATTAAGTATACCCACTTAAGACCTCGTTTTTGTCAAAAGATCTAAAGATGAACTTTATATTTTTTTAGCCAAAATTGCAAGAAATTAAAGCTTCTCTACCTTTCTATTTCTATTTCTATTCATACTGATTTAGAAGAAGATCTTTCTGATTTTTTCATAGGGCGCTTTTTCAAACAAAATCTTATGATTCCAGGAGTGGGCAAGGTGATGGAGATCAGCTTCCACTACCTGAAGGAGGGCGGCAAGTACGTGCTGTTCGGCTGCTGTCCACCATCACACACTACCACGTAAGTGAAGCAATTAATGTAACGATGTCTCTGATAGAATTGGCAAAGTAACGCCAAAAAATCTATGGATAAAATTAACCTTGTATAAAATAGGAATATACATAGATATAAAATGTAATGGTTGACAGAGGGTCCCCTCTTTTGGACAGTTGACAGGGGAGACAGTCTTACCAAGGGGTATCGTATTACCAAGTACTAACTGGGTTGTGGAGGTCAGATAGGCAGTCGCTCCATGTAAAATACAGGTGTTCAGTCGCATCCGGTTAGACTGGAAGCCGACCCGAACATAGTTGGGTAAAGGCTAGGCAGATGATGATGGTTGACAGACGGTAATGGTACAAAGAAATATTTTAAAAAGGTTTGGAAGATTTTCGTGAATGCAGTTTTCGTTCTTTTTTTGTTCTTTTTTCGGCGATTTCTCAGATAAATACTGATAAAGTTAATGGACAGGTTAGTACTAGGTAATGAACCCGCAACTTGTATGGTTACAATACCATACCATAATCTACTTTTAAACTAATCTCTATTTCGTCTGTTTCAGCTTGAACCCCTTCGACATCTACAACAAGGAGCTGACCGTCATCGGCGTTAAGATCAACCCGTTCAGCTTCCCCAGCGCCATCAGCTGGCTCAAGGCTATGGGTAGCAGGTAAGGGTTCTGAGGCTTCATTTTTTATTTTTGTGAATTGTGACATTTAATGATTTTACATGAAAATTTACTTTCTTAAAGTTTTTTTTGTGAATGGTGAAATTTAATGATTTTTATGACCATATAATTTTAGTCATAAATTGTATTTGATTATTGTGAATGTGAGTGAGAACCATGTGGGTCGTTTGTTTGTTTATTCTCTTTGGTCTGGCAATTTGAGTACTACAAGCGACCTAACGAAATGTCCTTTCTATGGTACCGTTTGTCGCGTCTTTGAGCTCCTTGAGAAGTCGAGCTACACGATAACTAACAAATGCTTGCACTGACTGGACAGGTCCACCTACATCTGTGTGGTTCTCTCTTCAAAAGACCATCTCAGACACTAATCCGCGTAGTCCTCATGTGAGTTGACCAAGATTATGTCTGGACCTCAAAAGAGACGGTGACCTCTGAGTTTGTTTCGGCTGTTTCTCCTCAGAGTAGTGAGGTACGAAACACCGGCCCCATCTAGTTTTTAAAAAAAGACGTGTAAAAGCGTTCGTAAAAACCTCTTTGCGTAATAAACATCATTTATCATTTTATTAACCGACTTCCAAAAAGAGGACGTTATGAAGTCGACTGATTTTTTTTGTGTGTGTATGTTCATTAGGTACCTACACCTTTTTATTTTTTTTTTTATTTTTTATTAAGCGGTGAAAAATGCCTAACGCATACCGCACCGTCCGGGGAGACGATTTGGTTATGTGGGGCTTGCACCCACTAAAAAACACCGCCGTGAGCCTACTCTCGCCTTGACGAATGGGCCGCGAGAACTGCTACGCATGACGTTCGCGGCCCATCCAGCGCAACCCGCCTCCGGGCACCAAACTCCTTTGGCGATGTCCAGGCTCACCTGAGACATCGCCACCACTCGTAAGGGCCGTTCGATGCGACGACGATAGACTCCCCGATCTATCGCCCGCTGACACCTCCTAGGGCGGCATTAAATCGCCATGGCGCCTCCTCCGCCGCCCTGTCCTCCTGCGACGAATCGCGTCTGCGAGGGAGTCCTCCTCTCTGACGCGCTCCGCCGCCTCCTTCTGCGCGATGACGTCCTCGCAGAAGGACGCCACTGCCTCCCATGCCTCCCCGCTGTCGACCATGGCCTTGGCCACGGCCGGTAAGGAGAGGTCTGCCCCGATTGCTGCTGCGAGAACACGGCGCATTAGGTACCTACACCTCCGCCAACTTCTACCAACTTGCGTGGAGCACTCGCTGGCCACTGGCACCGCTCGCTTCGCTCATGATTATGATTATATTATCTTCTGCACAGGTATCTGGACTACCACAAGCTAGGAGTGAAGACGTACCGCCTGTCGGAGTACCAGGCGGCGATGGATGATCTGAAGAAGGGTTCCGTCGCGAAGGCCGTGTTCAAGATTAACCAGGATTAACGTGTCAATGTTTAAGTTATAAAGTGAATAAATGTTTTGTTGGTATTTTTTTGTTTGGTTTTTTAATGTAGGGTCTGTCCTTTATTTTCTGTGAGTCTAACCGGATGCCGCTGAATACCAGTATTTTACATGGAGCGATTGCCTATCTGACCTCCACAACCCAGATAGTATTGGGTAATACCCCGCCCCCTCCTTGGTAAGACTGGTTGTCAAACTTTCGGGCCACTGAGTATATGTAACGACTGTCAAAGATCTACTAATGACAGCCGGGACCAACGGCGAGGCACGGAGGAAACCCGGTATTCTTTCGTTTGTCGTATTCGTGTTTCCGAATTAGGCCGCTCGCCCACGGCGACTTTTTGTAGCGATGCTGTCGCTCGTTTTGTAAAAACGCTTCTGCATCGCTACTATCGCGCTGACGCGCGTTACAGAATTGGGCGAAGGTACACAGTCAGCGACAGCATCTCGGCTGTATCATATCGATACACAAGTGCGACAGCATCACTACAAAAAGTCGCCGTGGGCAAGCGGCCTTAGTACGAACGCTGCACCACAGAGTAACCTAAGTGAGTGTTGTTTTAGTGCCTATCATTGCCCGTATATTATATGAGTCTATAACTATCGGATCAGAATAATAATAAAATTGTAGGGTACTTATCGCGTTCGTGTTTTTTAAGATAAACGATGATATCACAAGATAAAAACAAAAACAGTTTGTTTGAATTTCAATTTAAAAAAAATCGATATGTTCTGGGCTGTGAAGAAGATGGATGAAAAAAGATTGCATGTAGCCGAGATGAGAATGTTGAGGTGGATGTGTGGTGTGACAAGAATGGATAAGGTAAGGAACGAGTATATTAGAGGAAGCTTAAAAGTTGCGCCAGTTACAGAAAAGCTAAAAGGTAATCGACTGTCTTGATATGGGCATGTGATGAGGAGGGACGAATCGCATGTGACTAAAAGAGTGATGAATATAAACGTGGATAGATGGAGAGGGAGAGGAAGACCAAAGAAACGATGGATGGATTGTGTGAGGAATGATATGAAGGTGAAAGGAGTAAATGATAGCATGACGGTTGACAGAGGAGATTGGAAGAAAAAAAACGTGTTGCGCCGACCCCAAGTAACATGGGACAAGGGCAGGAAGATGATGCCGCCAAAATATGGTCTGTCTGTGTTAAACAGAAAATAAAATCAGTGATTAAAATAAAATGATTTTTTTAAATTTTATTTTAAAATTTTTCCGTAGTCCATCAAAATCATTGTGATCTGGCTAGCTCTTTTTTGTTGGTAATTTAAATACATATTTTGTGTAAATAGACGATGATTGCGAGATCTGTACCTATTTTAATATTTTATAAGTCATCGTTATGTAGCAGATAATGCATAAATGTTGAAGCGGCTATAAACCACTAACTCGACATAAATATTATCATATACTAGCTGTGCCCGCGGAATCACTCGCCGTTTAATGTGAAAGAAATTTAATTCGCCCGGGACCTCCTGCGTCGCATTGCTCGTCCACTCTGTTACTTCGAATTCGCTTAGAGTTCTTCTCTAAATATTTATCTTTATACTCGACTCCTAAAGCTCGTAGCGTGATTTTAAGCCTATAACCTTCCTCAAAAACTGTACTACCTATTAAATGTAAAAACAATATTATCCAGAGATTAGCGCGACAAAACAAAAAAAAAAAATACTTAAAAACTCTTAAGCTTTATTAGATTTAAATAAATACTGGTATTTATCTGCATCCAGTGAGACTGGAATCCGACCTCAACATTGTTGAAAACGCTAGGCAGGTGATGAAAGAGGTGATATGCTGATACTAGAGAATACCCCTGCTCCCAAAAGGGCAAGATTGACACCAACGACCACATGTGATGTTATGTTATAATAATCCCTACGCGGAAAACTAGCTATAGCTTCCGGTAGCGAAGGGTCAATTATCGTAAGAGGTAAGACGGAGTGCATATCTTTAATGTGGTTATATTACCTATTTGTCTGTAGAATGCTGACTGTGTGCTTTCAAAGGGAAGCCGGTAGGAATCGAGTTGTATGGAACCTTCGCCACTGATAGCTTCAGATAATACGTAAGCATGGTAAACAGAGCAATAATAATGATAAACTCTATCACTGTATATTAGTTTATAAACTGAGAAATGTGTCGTAAATACAGGACAAAGTTGATGAGATCACTCTTTAACTTTGTCTTTGAGAAAGATGATGATCTCATTGATTTTTTTTTTTTTAATTACGTAAGTAACAGTTTAACAGCTATAACGCCAATGCGATACTTATTTGCTGACATCTCTTTGAGGCGCACGTGGAACACGAACGCGCCGTCGACACGGCCTGTCGTCATAAGACGGCCGGACGACGAGCTAGCCCATAACTCGCCGTCCACAGGCCCGCGTCTACTGCGGCCGGGAGCCACCACGTGACCCCCGACGCCCAGGGCGTCTCCTGCGGGGTCTGGGACGTGAGGTTCTTTCCCTCTCACGTCCCGCCACCTCCTTCACTAGCATGACTGCTTCGCAGAAGGAGGTGACGGCTTCCCATTCCCTCTCACTCCGGACCATGGCTTGGACCAGGGCCGGACGCGAGAGATCGCCGCCGCCAATCGCCGCTACGAGGACACGGCGGTGCTCCGCCCAAGCGGGGCAGACCTCCACGGTGTGCTCCACCGTGTCCTCCGGACGATCCTTGCAGTGGAAACACCCGGGCGTTTCCTCCCGCCCGATTCGGTACAGGAACCTCCCGAAACAACCATGTCCGGTGAGGACCTGCGTCAGGCGGTAGGTGAGGGCGCCATGGCGCCTCTCTGGCCACTCCTCAAAGAGGGGACTTATCGCCACTATGGTGGCGTGCCCTGCACGGGGTTGCGACAGTCGCTCTCTCCATGTCGCCATGAGATCACGCCGGAGGTCTGTCCGCTCAGCAACAATTTGCCGCGGCAGCGGAGTTTCCTCCAGACGTAGTGCCTCCGCGCGCCATTGGTGCAGGCGCGCGAGGACTATCGCCTCCAGATCCCATGGTGGCAATCCGGCTAGGAGGCTAGCCGCCTCGCCGGAGATCGTGCGGTACCCCCGGATTAGCCTTATGGCTATTACCTTTTGGGGCGCGTTCAGGCAGTGGGCGGCTTGCCGCCTCAAAGAACGCGCCCACACTGGGGCCCCGTAAAGGGCCATGGACCGCACGACCCCCGCGTAAAGCCTCCGGCAGGAGGTATTTGGACCCCTCAAGTTGGGCAAGAGCCGCTTGAAGGCAGCCCCTGTCCGTTCCAGTTTGGGAGCCAAACGTCGGAAGTGCTCCACAAAATTCGATCGGCTGTCGAGGACGAGTCCTAGGTACTTCAACGGCAACCCGACGCCGACAGAAACCCCTCCCGCCGTCAGTAGGGATCCCGACGGTGGCGCATTCCCAGGTCCATGAAAACACATGGCCTCGGACTTGTGCAATGCCACCTGGAGACCCAATTGCCGGATCCTCTCCACGACTATCGCAACCCCGCGTGTCATGTTTTCGGCCGCCGCCTCGTGCGACCTCCCTTGTGCCAGTACCAGCGTATTGTCAGCGTAGCAAACTACGCTGACGCCGGTAGGGAGGTCGGCGCGCAGTACCCAGTCGTAACCGATGTTCCACAAGGCCGGCCCCAGAACCGATTCTTGTGGAACACCGCACGACATCTCTCGCCGGTTACATTCTCCGCTCCGACCGGGGTAGATGACGGCCCTATCCGTCAGGTAGTCCCCGACCACACGACGAAGGTAGGTCGGCACCCGGTGATACCGGAGCGCCTCCCTAATGCAGCTCCAGGGCATGGAGTTGAAGGCGTTCGCGATGTCAAGAGACACCGCCAAGACGACCCCTTCCCGGGACACCGCGTCCCCCGTCGTGAGGGCTCTCACGCGCATGATGGCGTCCACCGTCGAGCGCCCCTTGCGGAAACCAAACTGGTGTTCCGCAAGATCCGGCCCCATCCCAGCAAGGTGCCCGGCGAGGCGCTTGGCAATGACTCTTTCAAAGAGCTTGCCCACCTCGTCGAGCAACACGATGGGCCGGTATGCGGACGGAGAGTCCTCAGGGCGCTCTGGCTTCCGGATGAGGACCAGCTTCCCCGTCTACCAACGAAGCGGAAACTGGCCTCTCTCCAAGCATGCGCTTAGGAGCCCTTCCAGTCGGGGCCCGAGAGCCTCAGAGGCCAGGACCCAGGCTTTGCCAGGCAAGCCATCGGGTCCCGGGGCGGTATTTCTGGCTTTCAGCCTGCGTACCGCCACTCTCAGGTCTACCCCAGTCACCTCCGGAACGTCGTCGTCGTCATCGGTGTTAGCTAGTGCCCTTCAGTTGTCTTTCTTCTTTTTCGTGTGGTTAGTGGCTAACCTGGTGTCAGAGATTATGCCGTCCATTGGCCTCTGACTTGGCTTTACTTGCCGTAAAGAAATATCTCTCAGGCAAACTGGTTTGTTTTCCTCACGATGTTTTTCTTCACCGAAGCAAGTGATAATTATACAATACGCACATGAATCCGAAAAATCAGAGGTGCGTGTCTTGGTAGCGAGACCTATGACTTGGTAGTCTGCCGGTCTCAACACTATGCTATCACATCTGGCGTTCAGTTGTGATCATCATTATCCTCGATCCCAATATATTTAGGTCAGTCAAAAATGTAATTCTTCCATATTTAGATCGTCAATAATGACGAACTTCCAGAAAAACTTTTGTACCAGTTTTTTTTTTACCAATTTTCAAAAATCTTGCATAATGTTAAACGTCGTTATATTGAACTCTAGTGCAGAATTGTATGCTTCTCTAGACCAAGTTGTTTACTTTGAGCGTTGTCTGTGAGTGAGTGATTATAATAAGGACACACAGTCCCATCGTTTGTGGAACAACACCATATTCTCAACTAAGATAATAATTATGGTTATCCTACATCGACTAATATCGCCTCATGGGTAGGGCAGGAGATTAAAATAAATAGCAGATAACACTTCCTCTTTAACATAAAAAATAACTTTACATTGGACTTTGAAAATTTACTGTTGAATTATAATTTAAAGTTAGTTATTAATCAAGCAATATGCCGTCCCTATCTGGAACCCGTTTTACCAGAAATACATAGACGAGATTTAAAAAGTCCAACGTAAGTTTCTACGAGCCATGCATTATAGATGCCATAAAACGTATTTGTCGTACTCACAATTACTGGATAAATATGGGCAGGTCAACCTGAAATCTAGACGTAAGTATCCAGAAGCTTCTGCACTGTATGGTATTGTTCATGGTTATTTTGATTGTATCGATCTCACGAACAAGCTATGTTATATAGTCCCACGCACCGTTAATATACGTAGTACACGTGCGAGTACCCTATTTGCTGTCAATACCTGTCGAACTAATTCTGGTTTGCGCTGCCCTATCCGTCGAATGGTAGATTCCTATAATTGTAGTCTTGATTTAGCACACGAGGTTGTTGACATGTGGGACGTGGACTCTGCAATCATTGTACCGATAGTCGTTACGGTTAATGGACTAATAGCAGAGAGCCTCGACCAACACCTTAGGAGGCTCTCATTGCGCGGCTGGGTCAAGGGCTTGATTCAGAAAGCAGTACTCCTGGACACGGCACGCATAGTGAGACGGTTTCTCTCTCTGGAGCCCTGACCACCGGCAACCTAGACCTTGTTCCTGATGCCGATGGGCCATCTATTTTTTATATTTTTAAATGTTTTGTTTACTTTTCTTTGTAAAAATATTTAAAAATGTATTAGATAAGAGAAAGAATGAATAAAGGAAATAATAATAATAATTTAATTAAAGAACCAATTTTGCAAATTAAGGACGGAAACAAACTAATAAAAGCCCCTAGGCAGATTGCAGAATCATTTAATAACTTTTTTGTTGACCAAATACATGATGTATCCAGTAATTGTACGGGAAATACAGCTGCAATTACCAAAACCCGTAATTCTTTGTTTATGCAGTCGGTAGTCCCCCAAGATATTACACGTGTGATACAAAACTTAAAAAATAAAAAAGTTTCGGATTCGATGGCTTCTCCACAGTTGCAGTCAAATTTGTCTCTGATATTATCGCAAAACCATTAAGCCATATAATAAATGTGTGTATAAGCTCAGGTATATTCCCTGATGAATTAAAGACTGTGATCATAAAACCATTGCACAAAAAGAATGACAAGGAAGACATGACAAACTATAGACCTGTAGCTCTTATTTCTGTATTCTCTAAGATCTTTGAAAAAATCATCTATGAATCTATTTACTCGTTTATAGATAAAAATGACATTTTATGTGAAGAACAAAAGGGCTTTCGAAAAAATAAAAATATCAACATGGCAATATTCGATCTCTTGAAAGTAATCATGAATAATGTGGATAAAAAAAACCCTATGTGTGCAATATTCACAGATATGACAAAGGCATTCGATTATGTTCGAATGCCTTTGTCATATCTTTTTTATAATCATACTAAGCATTTGCTACAAGACGTGTTACTATTCGCTCCGCTTAGAATATATGTTTATCTCTAATCTCTAGTCTAAAGTGTAATTTGCTACTTTATTTTGCGTGTTAGCAGTAAATATTCACCAAGGAAGTGCAGCGACTAAATCTTAAAGTGAAAAAACTCAGTTTATTAATATAAAACTGTTAAAACTCAACTTAAAACTAGCCGTTACAAATCTTTTCGTGCTGTTTCGATTTCAAATCAGTGTTGGCCAAAACGCGTAAGTGACGCATATTCCACGGCGCTTACGACCTTTGGGTCGCGAAGTTTTAAGCGAGCCGCATTACACCGCTTCTCCGTGCTTTAAGAATTCCATCGCTTTATTCTACGTGGGAGCGCTAGACGCCGAATACTTGTTGCTCCGCTGAAAGCGCTTTATTATCTGAAGCAGTTTGAATTGGACTGACAAAAATGTCAACAAAAAGTTGTGCGGGTTGTTTGAATGATTTTAGTGCCAAAGAATGCTTGCAATGCTTTATTTGCCATAAATGGTATGAATTGTTATGTGCTAATGTTCGAGAAACGGTGTTTAAGAGTATGAGTATCAAGCAGAAATCTATGTGGAAGTGTCCTGGCTGTCTCTGTAAACAGCCGAAGAGTGATAATAAGAATACACCTGTCAGACCGACCAAACTTATGAGCCCCACAACGGAACGGTCGCCCTGTTTGTTATCACCGACAAAGGATACCAATGTTACTCGCTCCAACTCCAAACAGTCACAGAGCCACACCATGCTGATTAGCGACTCTGATTCTGTACTGCTTGAGGAATTGAGAGAATTTAGGTCGGACATGATAACTCGCATGGACAGCCAGGCGAACACGATAACACTCTTGTTAAATCAATTTTCCCAAACTAAAGCCGAGTTGGACAACATAATTAGGATTATAAGGGTGCTTGAAGGAAAAATTGATGCTCAGCTAACCCAGACTAGGCAAACTGAAGACATAATAACGGAGACACGTGACAATCCTCCTCCTTCTACATCTACTTTTGCAGATATTATTCGTCGACAGAGCAACAAACCTCAGAAAGCGTCTCATACCGACATCAAAACACAAAAGATAAACAAAGGTGGGGCCACGAAGACGGCTGTTGTACCGGTACAGAAGTGTATCACTAGCTCACTAGAGGCCGAGGTACCAACTAATCAAGAATTGGAGGATGATATGGAATCGGACTGGACTACAGTTCGAAACAAAAAACCTAACCGGCAACATAAAGATGTGAGAGTAGGAACAAATACAGAGTTGAGGGCACTTCAAGCGACTGAAAGGAAAAAACACCTGCATGTTTGGCGATTGCATCCAGAAACAACTATGGAAGCCATAACCGACCACGTGGAAAAAATTTGTGGATCAGATGTACAAATTAAAATAGATAAAATTAAACATAAAACAGAGAGAGATTACGCATCGTTTATTGTTGGAGTGCCTGAAAACTGTTTCGTAAAATTGAACCAAGCAGAATGCTGGCCTATGAACGCTGAATTCAGTGAGTGGATTTGGTTTCGGAACCCAACCAAAAATGCATCAAGGAAATAATATAGACATATACTATCAAAACGTAAGGGGTCTTCGAACTAAATTGGACGAGTTCCGAAATGGTATAGAATCATTGCATTCAGACTTATATGCAATTACCGAGTCTGGGTGCAATTGTTCTATAGAGGATTCCGAAATTATTCCTCCGGGATTTCAAATACTTCGCTGCGATCGAGCGGATGGTCGGAAACAAGGAGGCGCGTTTCTAGTGGCCACACACCGGTTCGAGCTACGGCAAGTACATGTGACGGACGTAACGATAGATACCTGCGTCTTTGAAATGGTTTGTGCGACGGTTCACTTAAATAACCGATTTTTGTTTTTGTGCTCTGTAATATATATCCCACCAGGTTGTTCGGAGAATGATTATATGATTTTACTTAGATTAATAGAAAAACTATGTGATAGGTATAGAGAAGTAATTGTGATTGGAGATTTTAATTTGTATTCGTGTCCGGTAAATATTAGTAATTATTATGAATGTTTTGTGTCATATTGCGAGTTCACTCAAAGTAACACCGTACCCAATTGTTTAGGTCGTCAGCTAGATTTGGTTCTGGGCACAGGTTTTAGCGAAGAGTTGTCAGTAGTAGCGGCCGACGAGCCACTCGTGCCTGTCGACGCGCAACACCCGCCGCTCGTGGTGAGCGTACACCTCAACCCCGCGCTACCCGCGCTCACCCCTTTCCCTCCCGTTGACGACGGCCGTAGCAGCGCACGCAGTATTAGACCGCGGTGGAATTTTTATAAGGCCAATTATCAATTATTGTATTCAATGCTTACGTCCGCGGATTGGGGTGCTATGTATGACAAGCATGATTTGGAGGAGGTGTTGAATATCTTTTATGGTAAGGTTAATAATATTTTGGATAAATGTGTACCCCAGAAAAAGCTTAACCATAGAAATACGCGATACATATATCCCGAATGGTACACTAGAGATATTATCAAAGATATACAGATAAAAGCCAGACTTCATAAAAAATTCAAGGCAACTAATCTCGATAGCGATTATGATACATTTGCAAAGTACAGAGCTCGCGTTAAAAAAGCAATAGAAATTGCACATACAGAACATAAAATTAAAATTCAGAGTCAGTTCGCAAAAGATCCAAAATCATTCTGGCAGTACATTGGATCTAAGCGAAGTAGACTAAATAGGCAAAGTATCATGAAGGATGGACAATACCTCACGGATCATGAATGTGCTAGGGAATTCGCGGATTTCTTTGAATCTGTGTACAGTAAGGAACCACCGCAACTGGACGCGCGGGCGGCGGCGGCGGCGGCTCAGCCCACCAGTGCGCGTGTGCATATCGAGACTCTTAGTCTTCAGGATGTTAAGAACGCGCTCGTTAATCTCAAGCCAAAACGTTCATCTGGCCCTGACGGTTTACCGGCGTTTCTGTTTAGAGACTGTGGTAGGGTGCTAGCAGAACCGCTACATTATATTTTTAATACATGTTTAAAACAAGCGACGTTCCCGCCCCGATGGAAAATTACACGGGTTATTCCGGTTCCTAAGGGTAAGTCGGGTCCAGATGTCAGTGGCTATAGACCAGTGGCTGTGCTGTCGACTCCGGCAAAAGTGTTTGAATCTGCTATCCAGCGCTGCGTGCAGGGGCAGGTGCAAGCGCAGCTGTCGGATGCGCAGCACGGGTTTCGGCCGGAGCGCAGCACTGCCACCAATCTACTCAACTTCATGGCGCAGGTGGTGCCGGCAGTCGACGCTGGCATGCAGGTAGACGCGGCGTACTTTGATTTCAGAAAGGCATTTGACACCGTCGACAATAACGTGTTATTAGGAAAGCTAGCGGATATTGGCTTTTCACCACACCTGTTACAGTTCTTCGTCAGCTATATGGGAAACAGACAGCAATATGTTGACTACAGAGGGTGCGAGTCCGAGCCGTATTACACCAGGTCTGGCGTAAGTCAAGGCAGCAATTTGGGGCCACTTGAATTTATAATAATGATAAATGACTTACCGGAGGTTATTAAACATGGTCTGTGTTTATTATTTGCTGATGACCTTAAATTGCTGCTTGAGGTGAAAGATAAGTCGGATTGTGAACGTTTGCAGGAGGACATAAACAGAGTGGTAGAGTGGAGCCAGAGGAATAAACTCTACTTCAATGTGCACAAATGCTCAGTAATAACGTTCACTCGGGCGCGGACCCCACTATGCTACGAGTACAAAGTGGAAGCAGCACCCATGGAACGAGTTTCACAGGTACGGGATCTCGGGGTGATTCTCACATCAGACCTCACTTTTCGGGAACATATCATAAAGATATGCAAAAAGGCGTACAGAAACTTAGGTTTTGTACTGAGGCAATCACAGGGGTTTACCAATATTATCACATTCAAGGTGTTATATGACGCTCTAGTCAGGAGCCATCTTGAACACAGTGCAGTTATTTGGTCTCCACATGAAACAAAATACAGTGTAATGTTGGAGAGAGTCCAAAATAAATTCACAAGACATTTGTATTTTAAACTATATGGGGTATATCCATTCTACCCATTAATGTACCCTACACTGTTTGTACTGGGTATGGTGGGGTATAATGAGCTGAGGGTGCGCCGGGAATTTATTCTCGCTGCGTATGTCGTAAAACTATTGCGTGGTGCAGCTCATAACCCGGGTGTGCTGCGGCAGCTTAAACTGTGCGTGCCGGATCAATACGTGTGGAGGCGGCGGCGCCCACCACTACTAGCCGTGCCGGTAGCCAGAACCAATCTCTTGGCTAAAACCCCTCTCACCAGAACGATCCGCGTAGTGAACGAAGTTCACGAGCGAATCGACATTTTTTCGTGCACTTTGAGTGAATTCGCAAAAGTTTTGTTAAACGTAATTTCTTATTTATAAGTAGTAATAGACAATAGTTAATGGACCTGTGTTAGAAATAAGAGTGATAGCCACACTGTCGAAGTAGGTTTAAGATTACCTGTAATGATAGTTGTAAGTTGAATAATTAAATAAATAAATAAATAAATGTTAAACATGACACTCTTTTAAATAAACTTAGCGACTATGGCATAAGAGGAAACGTCCTAAACCTAATAAAATCATATCTCGGATAGAAAACAGTACACAGAACTGTCGAGAATCTGTACTAAAACTAAACGTGAATTGAAATACCTATCGAGTTGCAGAGTAATAGAGTTCGGAGTTCCACAGGGCAGTGTACTGGGTCCATTACTGTTTCTACTTTATATTAATGACCTACCCCGTCAAATTCGACACCCAATGACATTATTTGCCGATGACAGCACTGCTATAGTCGAATGTATGAATGAGACGAATTACGAATATGAAATAAACAGAACACTAAAACAATAATAGATTGGCTTAAGGACGCTATTACATTTTTCTACAAATAACAGTGTTTTTCAGGTACCATTTTAATGTATAAGCAATCACAAATGTCAAAATATGATGGTCTTAATTTAAAGATAGTATATTCATCTCCAGATTGGCATCAGAAAAAATGTATGACGTCATACAAAATTTTCGCACAAATACGTTTTTCCCATCACAATAATCGCAGAAAATTTAAAAAAATATTGTCAGAATAGGTGCCAGTTTAGGTAAATTTACAGCATATTTTATCTTAAAAAATATAACAAATTGCGGTATATATAGTCCTTTATAGGTTCAGCTAATTATTTTGTATCAAACTCAACATATTTTTCCAATTATTAGCTAAAATAAAAACAATTTGCCGAATTCTTCATACATTTTGCATTCGCGGTTCATCAATCCGCGCTCAGAAGCGCTCGTGGAAGGACGGGTGTATCGCTCTCTCGCAAAAAATAAATACGATAAAATTATTAGAAAATATTGTAGTGTGTATACGTGTGTGTGTACCGTCGTCGTATAACGTAATCGGAAGGAATTGATACTTTTTCGGACTTAAATAGAATTAAGTACGAGTTTCATACTTTCCTTTATTTATCTTTACACAAATCTTATACATTTTTAAATATTTCTAAAACTAAAAACAATATAAAAAAACATTTAAAAATATAAAAAATTGTAGCTCACCGGTATCGGGAACAGGGTCCAAGCTACCGGTGGTCAGGGCTCCAGAGAGAGGAACCTCCTGACAATACGAGCCGTGTCCAGGAGTACCGCTTTCTGAATCAAACCCTTGATCCAGCTGCCTAACGAGAGCCTCCTCAGGTATTGGTCGAGGCTCTTGGCAATTAAGCCATGGGCTGATACAACTATCGGCACAATGATCGCTGAGTCCACATCCCACATTTCGACAACCTCGTGAGCCAAGTCAAGATACTTGATTTGCTTATCTTTCTCGGCTTTCACGAGGTTCCCATCATGCGGGACCGTTATGTCAACAATCATTGCACGCCGCTCTGATCGATCCACCACCACTATATCAGGCTTAGTGGCTACAATAGTCCTGTCAGTTACGATGGATCGATCCCAGTACAATGTGATACTGCCATTTTCGAGAACTGGGTCGGGCACATACTTATAGTACGGTACTTCCGATTCCACAAGGTTGTATTTTAGAGCAAGTTGCTGATGGATAATCCTGGCTACAAGGTTGTGTCTATGCAAGTACTCTCCGTTAGCCAGACGAGAACACCCGGAGATAATGTGACGGATTGATTCGCCTGGACGGTGGCATGCCCGACATATGTCAACCGTACCGTCCTTCACAATAAATCTCCGGTAGTTATTCGTCATCATAACTTCATCCATAATTGCACAGACAAAACCTTCGGTTTCTCCAAAGAGGTCCCCGGAACGTAGCCAGGCTACGGACGCTGATAGGTCTACATCGGGCCCATGCAGGGCCCGGAAAAAGCTTCCGTGAAGCTCCTTACTCTGCCATACTTCCATGCGGTCGTTAGTGTCAAGCACTACAGGTTTGCGCCAGTTCTCTTTAGCCAAGGAGAGCGGGGTGAGCCACTTGTCCACTGCGACCACATCTCGATGCATCCCCACGTCGGTTTCAAGGAAATATTCCCTGAGACTGCATATCTCGCGATTGTGAAGAGTCTTAGCGTTTAAAAAGCCTCGACCCCCACACCTCCGCGGGATATACAGTCTCATAACAGAAGAACGCGGGTGATGCATTCGATATGCCGTCAACAATGTACGGACCCTCCTATCCAGGGCGTCTAGTTCTGTCTGAGTCCATTTGAGTATGCCGAAAGAGTACATCAGAACCGGCATGACCCAACCGTTGAAGGCACGCACCTTATTGCCGCCTGATAAAAGACTATTAAACACTTTTTTCAGACGGCCAAAGAAGCGCTCCTTCAACGATTGCTTCATGTCAGCAACATTGATGCCCAGCGCTTCCGACATACCCAAATACTTATAGGTTTCAGTCGCTGAGAGGGATCTAAGATTTATGGAATCCGAGAGCTGGGTTCCCACAGATTCCACACACTCCCCTCGCTTTACATGCATGACCGTCACATTTGTCCACACCAAATTCCATCCTGATGGCGCTACTGAAAGTTTCAGTTACTTTCAGTAGCTCCATAAGTTGCAAATCGTTGGGGGCAAAGAGTTTCAGGTCATCCATGTAAAGGAGGTGAGATATAACTTGACCACCTCTCCTCAACCGATAGCCTAGACCTGAATCCTCCAGCAGCGTGCTAAGAGGATTCAAGGCCAAGCAGAACCAAAGCGGACTCAAACTATCGCCCTGAAATATACCTCGCTCTATCCTTATCGGTTCGCTATTCCTCTGGATTTGCCGACATCCCGGATAGCGAAGGACTGTCCTCCATTGCCCCATACATGACATCAGGAAGATGCGCAGAGTTGAATCAACTTTATACAACTCTAGCACCCTCATGAGCCATGTATGTGGCACCGAGTCATAGGCCTTCTTATAGTCTATCCAACATGTCGACAGATCCCTTCGGGAACGGCGAACCTGTTGACTAATGGCCATATCAATGAGGAGTAGCTCCTTAGTACCGCGGGACCCGTTCCTACATCCATTTTGAGAAGCGGACATTACAGAATTGTCATCAATGTGTTTGTTAATTTTAGCTCTCAAAATGGATGTAAGAACTTTATAGACTGTCGGAAGACAGGTAATCGGTCTATAATTTTTGGGCTCCGCAGTACTACCCGATTTATGAAGCAGGTGGGTTATCCCTGTTGTCAGGAACTCTGGCAGCGACCCTGACTCTAAGGCTGACTGGAACAGGATCGCCAGGCGAGCGTGCAACCTTGTAAACCATTTAATCCAGAAGTTGTGCAGCCCATCCGGCCCTGGAGATTTCCAGTTAGGCAACGGACGGACTGCACGAACTACGTCTTGGGGGCTGATAGTGATTGCCCCCATTTCTGGTACTAGATCGCACGCTCGCTCGACCTCCCGAGTCCATTCACCCTCGGTATGGCTAACAGGCACCGACCAGATGCTGTGCCAGAATGAACACATGGCATCATCATCCGGCAGGCGCGTGTCAGCCACACCTTGGTCCGGTCGCTCCCAAGCCCTATAAACCCACCTTTCATCTCTTTGGAATGTGCGATTCTGAGTGTTTCCGTCCACCCGCCGCTTATACCTACGAATACGGTTTGCCCATGCATAAACTTTCTGCTTCAGGAAGTCGATGCGCTCTGTGACACGGGACATGTAGTCTCGAGCACTGATATCAGTCCCCGAGAACGCCCGCCTCACAAAACGCATCACTCTAGGGCGAGTATTGCCCTCCCTGAAGCAGATCAGTTTGCCGATGAGTGCTCTGGCCTCACCAATACGTCGTTCAATCCTGTATTGCCATGACGGTACGGCTGGTTTAGGTCGTGTAGCTCTGTCATCAGAAAATTTGACATGAGCTACACGACATGCCGCTACAGCCGCACAATACAGGACTGAGTGAGCATCGGTGAGGTCTTCGCAGTTATCAAAATAGTTTGACAACTGCGAATCCAGAACAGCCACCAGCACCCTATTTTTGTTATGCATGGGCAAACGAGGTACGCGTGGTCTAAGATCGGGTTGCATGAACCGATATTCTCGAATCGCACCCTCCAAAGCACACCTCATTTCCTCATTGCACTGGGTACTTACATTAGTAACCATGTCATTACTCACGTTGTTATCGTGATTTCGTATTATGGTAGACTATGGTGGAACCACAGTCTGCGGCGGCGTGGCAATGACATGGCTACTCTGCATTTCAGTCCGCAAGCGATCAAGTACGGTGTCATCCAACATACCATTACGCTGGATGACTCGCACCTGATCCGACAGTCGTTGTGCCGACACGTTGACAGCTGGCTCAAGCACCTGAAACAGAGAGAGCATCCGAACACGGTACGCGGTCAGGTTGTTACCCCCCTCTGTAGCCCCATAGTATGCGCGCATGACATTTGCATTAATGGATTGCGTCCATCGCATGCGCGGCACACTCCCGCCGGGAGCTGGGACCCTATCAGAGGCCGGTGGGCCTCGAGGTCCTAAACCGTCCGGCGGCCAGCGTCCTCCTCGTCGACGAACAGGTGGTGGCGTCGTCGGCGGAGAGAAATACTCGTCGCTCGAGCTCGACGCAACTGCCACGGCCGGTGTCACAGCACTCACGACGGGTCTGGATTCCGGCGGCGGCGAGGCGGAGCTGAGCGACGGGTCCGGAGGTGATAGGCGTGCGCGTCTTGCTGCTGACCTCGTCAACATTCTCTTGATTTCATTATTATTTTTATCTGTCCAATCATACTTTTATTATTAGAATGTTATTTAGAAATTATATTGGGCAAGATCGGAATTTGGACGGGTGATGTTAAGCAGTCGTTGACAAGGTTGCGGAATGGATGGGTGGAGTTAAGCAGCTCTAAGTAAAGTTAAGATTGGGATGGATAAGGTTAAGCTGTCGGCGATGAGGTTTGGAAGTGGATGGGCGCGAGGAGGGTTATGATGTTAACCGGTTTGTATGTATGTGTGTATGACAAATATGGAGACAAAATCAAAATACAAGATGGTGCCGATAAAAATTTGACAATTTTTTGTCATGAGTGTCATTTTCATGGTTTTTGGGGTCTCTAATATCGGATATATGATAATAACCAAAGTTTAAAACGGCGCCGACAAAAATTTTGATAACTTTTCTTCATGGGTGTCATTTTCATGGTTTTTGGGGTCGCTTATATCAAACATGGGGTCTTAACCAAAATCCAAGATGCATATACACTAGATTATGCCCGCGGCATTGCCGGCGTGATATTCGATTATTATCCCACGGGAACGTCATACGGGGATAAAAAGTATGCTGTGTGTTAATCCAGGTGCCACTATCTGTGTCCCAAATTTCATCCAAATTCGTTCAAAATTGTTTTTGCGTGAAAGAGTAACAAACATCCATTCATCAGCACAAACTTTCGCATTTATAATATAAGTAAGATAGTTAGACGATCACTGCGATCGCCAGTCTGTTGCTGTTTGTTGTTGAACAGTTCCATTGTCTATCTACGAAAATCTGAGATCCTAATACATTCTACAATTAAACCTTCCCTGAAAACATTTTAATTTGTAAACGAAAACCCGATCAATATGGGATCAGTAGTTTTTGAGAAAATCGCGGATACATACGGGTCGAGCACCTTCTTTTTTGAAGTTGGTTAAAAATACTAACCTGCTTATTAAGACGACGGTACTAAGTAACAGTTATCAAATGCATTTTCAAAAGTCCAAGTAATCTTCCAGAATCAATAAAATTAAATAATAATAAAATGGACCAAGATTATTTAAGTGAAGTATAAAATCGAGCGCTCAGAATTGTTCAATGTGTGCGTACGCGTGATGTTGTTGTGTGCGACTTTAGTTACCTAAATTTGAGTTCATCGAAAATGTAACAGCGTCCTTAATAAAAATAATCTAGTCATAAATTTACAAAAAACTAAAGTCATGCATTTTCACCAGAGGTTACAGCCAAAAAAAGTAATCGTTGAATATAATATAAATTCGAATATAAATTCTTAGGAGTGTATATTGACGATAAATTGACATGGAAATCTCATGCTGAAAATGTATGCCAAAAACTTAGTAAATCTTCATACGTACTCTATAACCTCTCAAATAAACTAAACATAAATACATTACTTATAGCCTATCATGGATTAGTTGCTTCATTATTAAGATATGGTGTGATATTCTGGGGCAATTGCAGTGAAAGGGAAAGAATATTTAGAGCCCAAAAACGATGTATTCGATCAATGACAGGTCTTAAGTTTATTGAAAGTTGTCAACCTGTATTTGTATCCCTAAATATTCTAACATTTCCTTGTTTATATATACTAGAAGTTGCCCTATTCGTTAAATTAAATAAACACCTATTTACTTCAAGGATTGACATAAGACAACGCACAGCACCAATGAGGTCCCAGTATAAAAACCAATTGTGCACAGGTGGTCATAAAACAGCTTTATTAAAAAATAGCATCCTTTCCATGGGACCGCTTGTATATAATAAATTACCTGAAAATTTAAAAGACCTTCCCATAAAAATATTTAAAAAACAATTAACAAAACTACTGCTGGAGAAATGCTATTACACAATTAAGGACTTTTTAAATGACAAAACTACATAGGAAAATGTCATTGATAAATGTACGTTGTCTTTGCAATTTCGAATGTTTTAGATTATAATAATGACATTTTTATTTATTTATTGTTTTTTATGGTTGTAGCTATATAGTTATTTGACAAACAGATTTTGACATTATCAGATTATAACTGGTAGTAATTGTGATTGTAGTTAATGTTTTGGATTATTTTGACATTAAGCTTTTTAACATTACACATTATGACATATTCTTCATTATATCATTTGCGAGAGATTTATATTTAATTCATTGATTATTTTGATTATTATTGCTATTATTATTATTATTTTTTGTTTTAGTCCGATCTCTAATTACATATTAAATTTGACTATGGCTAATAATAATCATATCGATAGCTTTATCTATAGTACTACATTTAAATTCAAACCTAATAAGTTGCATGCCGTAAGGTAAAATGTATTGGGACACTTAGCAAATATTCCAACTTATATGTATACCTACATTATCAGCAAATAAATGATTTCTTTCTTTCTTTCATAATGTCGATCGAAAAAATAAACATTTTTTTGACCCAAAATTTAGCAATTCGCGAACACCGGTTTTTCAAGCAGTGTGTTTGTTACACTGTTGCCATTAATTATGTTCGGGGTTGGGGTGAGATTGAGATAAACTAAGATTAAAGATTATAAAGATAACTATATTTCAGTAATACAAATGGGATAATGATTAAAACTAATGTGGTGAATGAGATGAGATTTAATCGCGCCCGATATTATTATGCTGTCCGCGGCGTACTGACTATTTAGGTAATAAATAAACTATTCAAGGCACAGAGCGCGGTGCGCAATTACGCTGACATGTTTATTATTGTTCGGTGATTGACCCGAACAAATTAATTACCTTACTTTTTGCAAGAGCTAATTAGAGTTTTTCAGATTTTTGTCAGTTCCAGTTAGCAATGCATCGATAAACCACAGAAGTGAAACTAATGCCTGTTTGCCTGTAATTTCACGCAGGTCTTCCGAAGACAAATTTTCTGCCGCCTTCTTAATTAAAATTATTTAAAGTTGTCAAACAATTCTTAAGTTTTGGCGCGTGTTACTTAAGTAGAGTCTGACTGGGTCTCTGTTCAAATCAAATGGTTGTGAGAGCGGTTTCAGACTAGCGTATATAATGTAGCACGTATAAGCTTACGCGGTTACCCGTGCGCCACATTTTGTAATTTAAAAAAAGCGAACGCGCATACACGCGCTCACTCCGCCGTGTTCTCGCGGGGTTAGTGGGCACGCGGGGAGGCCTCTCTCGCTTCTACGAGGTTATAAGCGCGTCAACGTACGTACGAGTTTTGGGTGTGGCAAAAGGCGCGCGTACACGCGCTTCCAAAAACGAGCTTATATGCGCCGAAAAACGCTAATCTGAAAAGGCCCTAACTGTACGCGAACCGTAAGCAATCGGAGCGCACTGTCGCTTCTATACAATATTTTATTATTGTATAGTTTCGGGTAGTTTATCATACTTACATAACGTTGTCTATAACGTAAGTATTGAAGTATTTACTGGGGTAAGTTATTCAGATATCAACTGTCGAGTGAACAAAAGGTATCTAATTTGTGTTCATTACATAATACTTTATATTTTTATTGGAAAATATGTAATATAATAATACTAGGTACCTTTTTATCGCGATAGGAAAAACGTAAACAGATAGTACAAGATTATTTATTACTTGATAAGTATTATTTTTGTAATGTGGTGGAACTGATGGATTAGGAAATTTGGCCAGATATGGCACAAGATAGAGAGGTTTAGAAGGAGAAAGGCCTTTGCCCTTGCCCAGCGCTGTTGACAGTTTAAAAAAAAAATACTAGCGTACTTGTCATGTCTATTTTTTATTTACGAAAGTTTCATCTTAGTCTATGTAGGTACATGTAAATTGAAAAGAAACCTTTAAATTTTCGTTTAGGTATAAGTTTTATTCAATTCCATAAAGGTCTGATCAAACAAAGGCGAACCGCGCGCTGCACGCGGGACACTACTGCGTGTTTCGATTTTTTTATATTGTGTTCATGGTAGTTAGTTGATTTTGATACCTACATTCTCCGCGAGCGGTCGTCTCGGATCGGGTGCGAGATTCATTGCTATTTGACTAAACCAAATCTTCTTGAACCTTCGGCCACCGAATGCTGAGTATAGGTCTCTTCCAATTCTTCTCATTCTTGACGGTTTTGTGTCATGGCAATCCAGTTTCTTCCGGCCACTTTAATAATATTGTATAGCAAAGCTTAAACCTACCTAAGCACCTACACTTTTGACAAATTTTTTACTTTTCGTGTTTTTTCGTTAACAGTTGTTGTAATTTTTCACATTATGTTAGAGGTCGTCCATTAATCACGTGAGGCTCGAAAGGGGGAGAGGGGTTTCGAAAAAAAACAAAATATCACTACGGGGAAGAGGATGTAGTGAGATATCTCGTGTATTTATATTTTCTTTGAACGCGCGATTACTATACTGAAAAGTGAGTCGTGACCTAGACATTTTTATCACTTTGCTTAATTTTCCAGAATTAAATTAGATTATTCCTGTTAATCTGTATTTAAAGATATTATGCAGATTTTTTTAAGATACTTTCAAGAAAATACACGTGATTTTAGGTAGGAGGGGAGGGGTAGTCTAAAACCTCACTACGTTTCACCATAGGTTAAGGCGAGGTTACCCCGAGCGCCGTATGCATCAATCGCTTACCCCAGCCCCCGCACGGAGAGGCGATATGTAACAAATTACGCGGCGCGAAAACGCGGGCGCTTAGCGCACTGGTCATGAGTTCATGAACTCGGATAGATACTAAGTTGCGTTACAAGGTAGAGCGATGCAAAAAAACAACTTGAATTGATATGTATAAGTTCACTTTGTTTTATTTTTATAGAAAGTATTGGTTATAGATAGATTAGGAACCTACGTATTCTATGAACGTGAACCTAATTACTAACAATTAAAATAAGTAGATATAATTAAAAATAAGAAGGTATACTTATTTATTTTTGTGAATAAGGTGAATTTAAAATCTGACTGACACTAAGATCATGAATACGGGTATGATTCAAAACTACACGCCACGCGCCATTCGGTTTTTAAAAAAATTATGCTTTACTTTTTTTTCGGTTTTGTTGTCATGGGTTTCGTTTTCGTGGTTTTTGGGGTCGCTGATAACTAAAATTAGGCCAAAATGAAAATCCAAGATGGCGGCGACGAAAATTTTCGATTTTTTCTTCATAAAAAAATTAAAAAAAAAAATTTTGTTGGCGCCATCTTGGATTTTCATTTTGACCTCATTTTCGTTATTAAAGACCCAGAAAAGCACGAAAATGATACCCATGACGACAAAGCTGACAATTTTAATTGGCGCCATCTTGAATTTTAATTTTGACCTCATTTTCGTTATCAGCGACCCCGAAAACCATGAAAATGACACCCATGACGACAAAACCAAAAATTTTTGTCGGCGCCATCTTGGATTTTCATTTTGACCTAATTTTCGTTATCAGCGACATCGAAAACCTTGAAAATGACACCCATGACGAAAAAACCGAAAAAAAGTAAAAGCATAAAATGCAGAGGAAGTAAAATAAAAAAAATTAAAGTGATTTTATCTTTAATATGTAAATAAGTCAACAAAATAAAAAAAAACTAGTAGGTACACACAGCGGCACATGAAGCTGTCATTTCCAGTATAAATTGGCCTCGCTTTGTATAGATTTCCTATACAATGAGAGATCGGCATAAACTGGTTTTGTACAGCTTGATCGGTCGTCGTGCGTACAAAATACAATATCGACCATTACTCATTCTATCTCGTTCTCCCCTACATACTTTCTTTTTCTGCCCATGTCGAACTCGATAATCATCGGCTTACCGGGCTCCCTACAAAACTTTTTAGAACTCCTTACAAAAAAAAAATATTGGAAATAAATGTTTTAATTTTAGTAGGCCAGTTACAGGCAGTTTTGAATTGTCGAAAAAAAGATAATAAAATGAAGCTACAGTCCCATTCAAAAGGCATAATAACTGTGAAAGTACTGTAGTTCAGCCCATTCCAAAGTTACCGAAATTTATAAATAATATTGCGAAATCATAAATAGCGACTTTTGCAACGACACAATAAAGTTTAATTCAGGCCGCGCAGCGCTAATTATCTACAGTTATATTCTCCTAGAAGCTGCCTCTCTTTCTAATGCGTAACTCTTATCTTATACCTTCTGACTACGTTCCCTATTAGGTACCTACTGTACTTTTGTGAACAAATGACATTTCAAATAAACCTAGGCTCGGTGTTTACTAAGTATTATTTTTTACAAACTATTTTTAGCTCAGTTCGTAACAGAACTTAGCGGGGGTGGGGTGGCGGGTTCGAAAAATTGGCACACGTCCGACCTCCAACGCGTTCCGCTCGGGACTGAAGCACGCGATGCGAGTATGAAATGATGAAAACAGCAAATTTTGGAAATGGTGGTATAAGTTTTTTTAATATTTCAAATTATGATCGCCGTGTACTGTCACATTTTTTACGACCTTTATAATGGTATAAGTTTTATTGTTAAAAACCTAATATAACTCAAATGAAGTAATATTAAAAACCATCATTTAGACTTGTCTTTGCGATTAATTGGATGCAACAAAGTGCAAGTAATCGTGTATCGCTGTGCCGAAATATCTAGATCGAAGTGTGAAATATGTAATATATTTTTCTCAGAATTTAAATCCGTGCTATATAGGAATAAAGCACAATACAAAATGACGTTTATCTGGATAACTTCGCCTTAAAAAGTTGCTATAAAACATCACGTGATTAATGGACGACCCCTTACGGCGTCTCGCGTTATGTATATGACTTTGATTTGTGGAGATGGAAGGTCAACTTAAAGGCGTTTAAAAAATTAGAAAACTTTATATTAGGCTGATTTTTCAGGTAAGTTAATCAAATAAAAATATTTTTGTGAAATAATAATTATAACACTCCGATTCAAGAACTCTAGATAATATTTATTTGCAAAGCAATTTATTACTTAACAATGCTATAATATAAAATTCGTCAGTCAACAAAATATAAAGTTTATTATTATTTGTTACCATCAAAAGATAAACTTATAACATGTTATTACTGTAATCAGTGATAGCTCAAAGGCTTATCTGTTGGGAATAACACCTCACTACACACACTTGCTTATCAGTTATCTAACACGTACCTATTGTCAAATAATAGTCTTTTATAAACTGCGTAATATTCGGTAGGTACCTATAATTTTGAGAATTTATTCCGGATGGTTTTGGATGGGTGACCACCCATTACATAAACAGTTTCCTCCGTGCCTCGGAAAGCACGTTAAGCTGTTGGTCCCGGCTGTCATTTGTAGATCTTTGACAGTTGTTACAGGGTCAGTGGCCTACAAAGTCTGACAACCAGTCTTACCAAGGGGTATCGTATTACCCAGTACTGGGTTGTGGAGGTCAGATAGGCAGTGGCGAAGGTCCCATACAACTCGATTCCTACCGGATTCCCTTTGAAAAATGGCACAGTTCTATAGACAAATAATATAATCACATTAAAGATAATTATGTACTCCGGCTTACTTCTTATAAAAATTGACCCTTCCCTACTGGCAGTCGCTCCATGTAAAATACTGGTATTCAGCTGCATCCGGTTAGACTGGAAGCCGACCCCAACATAGTTGGGAAAAGGCTAGGCAGATGATTCCGGATGGTTTTTGTAGTACTAAAGATATCTCGATGTTTTATGAAGTCATAAGAACTGCGCGAAGCAGCGGCACGTCTCTAGTTATCTAAAGGGTGTAACAAGAACCTTTACGAAGCCTAAAAGCACTTGTTCTTCCCGTCATTGCGATCATTTTTTTTTTTATCTACACCAGACCTGCCTTCTAGTTACGGGGATAAGTTAGTTAGTTCCAATTTACTAAAAAGTTTTTTTTTTTTTTTTGAATGAATAACTTTACTTTAAACACTTCCATGACCGTCTTACTATTCAATGTATCCATCAGCACAATGTTTTGAGTGCGTCACATTGAGTCCTAGCGTATGGCGTGATTTTTCACCCAAAAATAAAGTATTTTATCAGCAATAACTTTAGCGTAGAGTTAGTTAGTTTGATGTACAGAATACGTGGTTGATGGCTTCGTGAAGGGTCCGTTTACAACTTGTATGAAAGAAAATTGTATGTTAATATGCGTGTTTCTCATCTTATTCATTAGTAAATTACACCAGTAGAGTAAATTACACCACTAAGCCGCGGCGGATCGCTAGTACTCGCCAGTAATAAATAATGTATTATCTGAATTGATAAAGTGCAAGTTCAATTTGACGGTCATTCATTACGAGTATCATTCGTTCAGTGGCGGCGTTGTTGGCTGCACGTATCAGTTCAGGATTTGATTACAGAGTCGGGTAAATACACAATGAATACTTATTAATTTCTTTGGCTCAAACACTTATTCAGCCGATTATAGATTATGCCGATGCCTGCTACCTTGATGCTACTGAGGAGCTATTAAATAAGCTTGAGCGCTTGCAAAATTTATGTACTCGCTTTATTTATGGTCTCCGTAAATCTGACCACGTTTCTCACCTTCGCAAAGAACTCAAGTGGCTCCCAATCCGCCTTCGCAGGAACACTAGGATCCTATGTCTCCTCTTCAATATCCTACACAACCCGTCCTATCCTTCTTACCTGCGTGAGCGTTTTTCTTATGCCCGCTACTGACGCCGTGTAGATCGCACCTTAGATCCCTACTTAAATCCCATCCTCATAAATCCAGCTATTACTCCTACTCCTTCTCCGTTCATGCTGTAAGGCTGTGGAACTCACTTCCGCCTAGAATTCGTGATTTGAAGACCATTTCATTATTAAAAACCAGAGTGAAAGAGCATTACCTTTCCTCTCAATTATAATTTATTATATTTATGTATGTATGTTTTTTTATTAGTTTATACATTATGTACCTATTTATATAAGTATATATTAATATTTATAGATATTTGTATTTAATATTTTAGTTTAAATTAGGTATGACACATAGACACATTATTCTCTTCCGTTTCTACACACTATTGTCTACATTTCTTTTTTTTTATTCACTTCTCCTTGTGCAGGTCTGCTGGTAGAAATTTCTTAGGAAATAAGCAGTACCTATGTACTCAAGTATTATAATGTAATTTCCCTGTGTTGCATTGTGTGTACATAAACAGTAAAATAAATAAATAAATACATCTAGCATAATTTAATTTTTGACAACGTGACAACACGTCTGTTTTTATAAAAGCCGTAGAACAAATGTTAAGATAAGATAAGATAAGATAAGATATATTTATTTGCTCAAACATGTGTACACATACAATATTAAAAAAGTGCATGTAGGATGACATAAATAAAAATTTGTTCGGACATGTTTGCCACTTATTATGGCGTGCAAATGTTTCGAATTCTAAATTGTGTTTTTAATATATCTTTTCAGTCACATATCATTAATTTGAAGTGAATTAAACATTGCAAAAATAAAAACATAATGTAAAATTAGCATCGATTAATAAATGTCAAAATGATACATGTCAAAAGTAAAAAAAATCCAAATAAAAATTAAAAATAATAAGCGCTTAATAATAAATGTCAAAGCATACACAGTCATGTCAAACGTAATTAATAAAATCATAATTTTATTTATGTCAGGAAACGGTTCTGTCAGAAATTCATCAATATTATAATAATCAGGAAACTTGTTCTGTGTAAACTGAAATCTGATTAAAACAAAAACAAATATCTGAATGTTAAACTGACTCCGATACTTCTGGTTGTAAATAAAGAAGATTGAGAAAGGTACTAAAAGGATCTCATCCAATTCTTTACTTTTGTAATTTTTAACAAGCTCATTCTTAAAATGTAGTCTGTAATTTTTCAGAAAAAATCTAATGCATTTGAAGTTTTCTTTTCAAACATGATTTCAATTGAGTAAGGGACACAGGGACACCTTGTTGACAGAGGTTCAAAAAGAAATACCCAAAATTTACAGTTTTCTTTACCAATGCTACAGGAACCCATCAAAATTACTCTATAAAGACAACCTTTTGGAATCAGCCGTTGGTTGCCAACAAGGTGATCCTCTTGGGCCAGTCATTTTTAGTTTAGCAATTAATCCAATCATTCGGCAGCTAAATTCTAAATTCAACTTATGGTATTTGGATGATGGAACCCTTGGTGGTGATGTGAATACAGTCCTAAAAGATTTAACTTTTTTAAAAGAAAAATTCAGTTCTATTGGCTTAGACCTTAACCTTTCGAAGTGCGAAATTTACCTTCCTGAAACCACTGACAGACAGTCTACCATTTCTAAATTTAACTCTTTAGCACCAAATATCAAAATTACCGAAAAAAGTTCTCTTCACCTCCTAGGGTCACCAATATTTGACGAATCTTTTCCGTCGTTCATTGAAGAAAAAATTCAAAATTTTAATGATGTTTCGGAGCGACTTTTCAAAATTAACATTCATTCGGCCTTCACACTTATTCGATACTGTTGTTTTGGACCAAAATTCACATATAGCCTTCGCTCCACTCATCTTTGGAAGCATCCGCAGCTTTTAGAAAAAGTAGACCAAATTATTAGGAACACTCTAACTTCAATACTTAATGTGGCCCTGGACGACCGAGCTTGGCAGCAAGCCACACTTCCCATTCGCTTGGGTGGTCTCGGCGTCCGCAAAATTTCAAGTATAAGTTTACCAGCCTTCCTCTCCTCGGTCTACGGTACCGAAAAATTAACCAGGGATATTCTGTCTTCCTCACTGGTTGATTTTGAGGTGCCTTATTCGACCGGTGCGTTGAACGCTTGGAAAATGGCTTGTCCCAATACGGATTTGCCCGACAACCTGTCCTCCCAGAGACAGTGGGACGTGCCGCTCTGCAGTATTGTACGGAATAACCTCTTAAACACGTCTTTCAATACTGTGGAGCGTGCCCGTCTGCTGGCCGTGGGGGAATGGGAGTCGGGGTTATGGCTTCAGGCACTTCCGTCATCCACCATTGGCACTATGATGGATGACGCATCGTTCCGGGTCGCTACGAGTCTACGCTTAGGCGCTCCTTGTGTTGCTCCGCATCGGTGTCACTGCGGTGAAGCTGTTGACAGCCTCGGACACCATGGCCTGTCCTACTACAGGAGCGCAGGTCGCATTGCACGGCACGCCAGCATTAACGACATTATTCGTCGAGCCCTTGCCAGCGCCGGCGTACCAGCGGTTTTAGAACCAAACGGCTTGGTACGTGACGATGGCAAGAGACCAGACGGCATGACGTTAGTGCCTTGGAAGGTGGGTAGGCCTTTGGTGTGGGACGCAACCTGTGTCGACACCCTTGCGCCATCTCACCTTTCAAGCACGGCGGGCTGTGCAGGCGCTGCTGCTGCGGCTGCTGAGATCCTCAAACGGCGCAAATACTGTAACCTTATTGGTAACTACAGTTTTGAGCCGTTTGGGGTCGAAACGCTCGGGTCATGGGGCCCGAGTGCGCGTCTCCTTTTTAAGGAAATCTCTCGCCGACTGGTCGACACTTCGCGTGACCAGAGGGCTGGCTCTTTCTTTGGCCAAAGAATTAGCATTGCCATTCAGCGTGGCAATGCTGCCAGTCTTCTGGGCACGTTTCCAGATGACAGCGATGCGGAGGAGTACTTTGACGCCTAAGTGTCCTTTTGTCGTCGTTGTTTAGATTTTTATATTTTCTTACTTTTAGTCTTATTTTTATCATTAGTTTAGTTCTATTTGTAGTCTGTATATATTGAGTAAGTAAGTTAAGATGTAGAAGCATCCAGATTCTGGCATTCTGTCAATTCGCATACAAAATTATAGGCAGACATCATAACTGTCACACCGTGGCGGAATAAAGCGATGGCAGTTCAATTTTGAATCGAATATATTTCACTATGATAACATATTGAGCCCAATAAGATCAAAGTCTATGAAACTTGTAAAAGAAAACTATAATTTTATCTTTAATATAACATTATAATAAGAGATAAATGTATTTAAATTATATTTATGTTGACGGAGTAAATGCTGTCACTTCTATTAAGTTTTTAAAGAAATCTTTATTTAAGTTTAAGTTATTTTATTTGCATAAAACACGGTATACAGGGTGTTATTAAACATTTTAGATCAGCATGTTTTGCTTAATGCTAAAGCATGCAAACTTACTTACAACTATAATACCACAATTTGACATATAATACAATTAATTATTTAAATTTCAAGAAGTCATTAATACTATAAAAATTATTATTATTGAGCCATTCATACAATTTGGTTTCAAATTTCTTAAAATTTAATGCTTTTAATATATTTGGTTATTTATTATAAATTTTTACACACATAGCAGAAGTATTTTTATTATATTTAGCTGATCTGGGCAGCTCATCCAGCACTAGCCTGTATTGGTCACGCCGACTTCTCGAGTTTATTTCTCCTGCTGTTTTGAAAATTTCCTTATATTTCCGAACAAACATGCATGTTTCATAAATGTATAATGCAGGTAATGGTAACAAACCAAGCTCCTTAAACACCGATTGACAAGATTCATCAGACGGGATTCCGTATATAGCTCGTAAACATTTCTTCTGGGCGACAAATGCTCTATTGTTATCAGTACTATTTCCCCACATTATTAGTCCATACCGTAGAGAAGACTCAACGTATGCGCGGTATGACATCACAGCCGTTTTTATGTTAGTCACTTTTTTAATTTGTCTCAGAGCATAAGCAAATTTATTTATTTTGTTACATACGCTTTCAACCTGAGCTTTCCAGTTAAGTTGTTCGTCAATGATGACTCCTAAAAATTTAGTTGGGGTCACTTGTGTAATTTTTGGTATTAGATTATTATTATAGATTGATTAAATTGTATAAATACTGATTTATTTAGATTAATTGATAAATTATTATTATTTAACCACTTAATTAAATTGTTGATAGTATTATTTATGTCCGCTTATTGATTTATATTTTTTATCGGTAGTAACAATTATGGAAATGTCATCAGCAAAAAGAAAGCATTTATGGTTGGTTACTTTGACGATGTCATTTATGTACAGTAGAAATAAGATAGGGCCCAATATGCTACCCTGGGGGACTCCGCGTGTTATATTTTCATATTCAGACGAGTAGTCTGTCATATCCCTTATTTTATTTAATTTCGTGATGATGACACTTTGTTGTCTGTTAGTCAGGTACGACGTAATCCACTGAAGTGGCAATCCTCTAATACCGATGATCTCTAATTTTTGCAATAATATTTTATGTGACACAAGATCAAAGGCTTTTGATAGATCAAAGAACAGACCCGTTGTTAGGTGTTTGTTATTAAAGCTGTTGAGTATTGTTTTCAAAAGAGAGAATATGGCCAAGGTCGTGGACTTATGTTTCTGAAAGCCAAACTGTTCACTCTTGATAATACCATATTTCTCACAGTAACCAATTATTCTTCCATACATGCATTTCTCATATATTTTTGACATGATGGGTATCAGAGTTATGGGGCGATAATTATTCATGTCACATTTTTCGCCCTTCTTAAATATTGGTTTGACCACAGATATTTTTAAAGTGGTTGGAAAGACTTCTTGAGAGAAAGACAGGTTAATAAGATGGGTCAATACTCCGCTTATATCATTGACACATGCCTTAATAATTCGGGTGTTAAGTTCATCATAACCTGCAGAGTTAGTGTTATTTAACGATAGTATCTGATTTCTAACTTCATTTTCCGACATAGGTGTGAGGAACATCGAGTTAGCAGTTAGGGTATCGTTGCGGCATGTATTTGTACAAGTATGTGTTGGGATACAATTTGTATAATGTTTGTTGAAGGCAGAGGCTATTCCTGCTGGTTCGGTAAGTATAATGTTGTCAATTTTAATGTGTTCAATGTGATTTTTTGGGTCGGAATTTTGCATTTCACTTTTTATGACTGTCCATGTGGCTTTACACTTATTGTCGTTATTATTCATAAATTTTATATTAGCATTTCGCTTTGCATTGTAGATACATTTTTGAAATAGTTTCGAATATGTGGTATATTTATTCTTGTTCGTTGTATTTTTATGTTTGTAGTATTGGTATCGCAGGAAACGTTTCGTTTTAGAACTTTGTTTAAGACCATTGGTGATCCACATGCGTTTTACCCTCTTGTTCAAACTTATCTTTACCCTTACTTTTGGAAAGCAGAGATTGTACAGTAAACATATTAATTCATAGAATCAGGTGAAAGCTTTGTTTGCATCATTTTCCATGTAAACATCCGTCCAGGAGAGATTTTGTAAGCATTCCCTGAATTTACGCGTATTATCTAAACTGTAATCTCTTTTGTAAATGTGGTATTTTGGAGGTAGTGTTGTTTGAAGCTTTAAAGAAAAGCTTAGCATTTGTGCTGTGTCATGATCAGAGAGATGAAGCGGCAGCACTGTCGAGATTGCGTCAGGTACGTTACTCAATATGTGGTCTATACAAGATTTTTTTCCAGTAGCAACTTCAATATGAATTTTTAAATTATGACTATGGGCTATGGCTTGAAATTCCTGAGTGATATTGCTTCGTTTGAGGGTATTAATATTAAAGTCACCTGTTAAAACGATGCGAGTTCTAGATTTATATTTCTTATATATATCATGTATTACACTACCTAATTTAGTTAAAAAGTGGTTAGGGTCGGATTGAGGTGTTCGGTATAAGCAAATAATAACTAGTTTCTGATTTTCTAGCTCTATGCCACATGCCTCGAATGTATTTACTGATGCATATGTTTTTATGAATGGTAATTCTTTATAGCATAGACCCTTTTTAACAAGAATGCAAGTACCACCTCTGTTTTTTTCTCTGAAAAAAATTGTAGCCATTTCATAATTTGACAACTTAAGATAATTCTCATGCCCTTTTTTAAGAAATGTCTCAGAAAGACAAATAACATGTGGGTTGCTATGTGAGTCACGCATTTCCAGTAATGTTAACTCCAATAGTTCCTGCTTAGATAAAACACTTACAATGTTCTGGTGAAGTATTCGAAAGTTATGTGATGATGCATGCGTTGTGTTGTTAGGTACGAAAAAATGTATCGCTTTTTGAAACTGTGGGAAAATAGTAAGGTATGGTACCTTTTCTGTGCTTTTCGGAAGCAAGATGAGAGCTTGCCCTTTCTATTTCCCTTTTGTGGCTTTTGAAATAAAAGGAAATAGTTCCTATTTTAGGTACACTTGTCTGCGTTTTATGTAAAGAGATTGGTTTGCTTCTCGCGAGGTGTTTTCTGAGCTCGGCTGGATTTAAGTATGTTTGGTCATAATATTCACAATCTATTATGTAAGTAATTGTTTTACAAATGTCAGACACGCTACGGTGTATATAATTCATGAAGTGACAATTCTTATAATATTTACAAATGTTTTCCATACGATTATTCAATTTGTTAACATCTAAATATCTATTATTTAAAACGTTCAATATAATTATGGTATTGTTACAAAATGTCTTCAATATAATTTTTAGCTGTGATAACACATGGCCCATGTTGTAGTCATTTTCACCTAAAGAAATTACAATTTTGTCACCTGGTTGTAGGTTTGTGTTGATACAACTTTTTGTTATGGTGTCGCTCTGTGCATTTGGCATCGTATGAGAGAGCACTCCATATTTTTCAAACTGGGTCTTCTTTCTTGAAATTGCAAGGGCTGCAGCCAGACCAACGCATTGTTGCGCACCACCTAAAATTCTTATTGTTTTCCCAAATAATTGTGTGTTACCACTAGCTCGGATTGTTGTACCGATTTTGGCTGGAGAAATTTGTTGTGGGGTCGGTGTGGTCCTTAAGGATTGCTTCAGAGTCTGTATTTGTGTGTTCTGCGTTTTTATCTCATTTTCTGCGACCTGGAGTTCCTTTTGCAATGCTGAGATACTTAGTAGCAGATGTAAATAAATAACGTTGGTATTACATTCAGCATTTGCAGTAATTCTCGGCGAGGAAGGGGTGGAAGACACGATCTGACTTAAACGAGAGTGTCTTTTCTTTTTTTCATTGCATAAAGGGCTGCTTTCTTTGCTAGTAGAAGAATGACATAATGACTTTAAAACATTAATTTCTTGAGTTAGCTTGTTAACTTGTTTTCTTAAGTCATTGTTTTCTAATATTGTGTTCTCCAACTCATTTTCCGAGCTTTCCAGTTTCATAGTCAGCTGAGCAATCGTATCTTGCATGTCAGATATAGAAGATATATTGGTTGTAGTACCGTCAACACTTCTTGAAAATTTGCTCGGAGTGGTTTCAATTTCATATGATGTGTCGTAATCGGTCAATATATGAGAATCCTGCTCAGGGGAGGACTGTTTTGTGATTGTGTTCGTTTGCATACAAGTTTTCCCAGTAGAAGATGTTGGATACGTCGGTGTTTTCCTCACTGTTATATTGGATGGCTCTGCAGAATTGATAGTTTTTTTTTAATGCACGCCTTTCAGCGCCATTTGTTTTTTCATATATTAATCGGTACGTGTGTTCCGGATAACCATCGCAGTCAGGTTCAAATCTGTTGTTGCAAACTGAGCACAACGCAGTTTTTTTTATGTCTACAGATTTTAATAACCATAGAGTAAAGTAATATAACGGGAATAGAGAGCCCTCTCGCAGAAATTTTTGAAGACCACTAATGTCAATTGATCGTATAAACAGCGCCATCTATTATCGCCATCCACAAACTTGTGATATATATAAGTACTCCGCCTACGGATTAGTACCTACTGCTTGCACTTTAAGGTGGAAGCGCCAGGGTAGCCCGCGAAATTCAAATTTTCTTACGTTTTTTGCAGTTTGCAGGTCAGTTTCAGGTTGCATGTTGATGAAAAATGAGTCGCATACAACTGACCGACCTGCAAATTGCTAAAAACGTGAGAAAATTTGAATTTTGCGGCCTACCCTGGCGCTTCCACCCTTATTAGTCTACTTGTTTTCAAATTGACAAAGTTTTACCTACTTAATTTAATTTTTTTAATTTTTTTATTTTAATTTTTTTTTACCTACTACTTTTACTTGTAACATACTACCAGTGGCATCTTGTGGCCTTTGCCTGCAGTTTTCTATTGTAGCACCTGGTTCTCAGACGTATAGGTAGATGGCGTTACTATCGATTGCCAAAGGAAATCATATGACGCAAGTGACAGCAGTTTGATATGATACCGCTACTCAACAATAGATGGCGCTGTTTTCAATATTTGTACCATTGCAATTGTGTGACGGGTGATGTAATTTTTTTTTAAAAATGACCGTTTGTAAATTTTCACTTTTTGTACACAATAGGGTTGGAGTTCTATAAGATTGAAATAGTGTTAAAAACTGTGGCGAAAGCATAGTTCACTATACACTGCAATGTTATTATCACTCCAGTTGTGCTGTTTAAAGCAGGTTTGACACTAAACTTCTCACTGTTTGTTTATGTTCTAGTTTTCACACTGTATTCTCACTCAAAGTTGTTGCAAACGTTTTCTGGCAACTATTGTCCATTTGCACATAAGATAATCACAATTTTAGGCACTTTTAGGATGAATTACTATTTTTAAATAATTTTAAGTACGGAGCTAGTTGTTTACAGTAGCAGTGGCGCCACCTATATCCACCTCTGTTGTTGTTTATGATGTTAGTAATCTACTCCTGCGAGGTTGTTGGTGTTTTACAAATAACCCTGTATAATTATAATAATTATATATATATATATATATATATATTTTTTAATTGTTTGTTTTCTTTTTTTTGGAATTTTGTATTATGCACGTCATGTCCCTGCGACAAATTAAAATTTTTTCTTTCTTCTTCTTTTAATTTACACTGAAGTGCAGAATGAGTACCCAGAGGTTACCTACACATCTTACCTGCAGTAGTTTTGTCAGCCACGCTTCCGAGCGTAGCTGGCTGGAATAATCCCATGGCATCCCGTCTACATTTTCATACAAAAACAGCATTGCTGGATGCGGCAATGAAAAACGCCCTAACTTTTTTCGAAGCATTAAAAATATTTAAAATTGCAGGGATGTTTCTTATATTCCGCAAATAATAGGTACAAGCTTGGATGTAGAATCCAGCACCGCCTTGCCATAATCAACATAATGTTCCTACTGCTCAGGCCACACGAAGGCACAGGCTATTTATATGAAGGAATCCTACTAATATTAGAATGCGAGAGTTTGTGAGGATGGAGTGATGGATGGATGGATTTTTGTTACTCTTTCACGCAAAAACTACTGACCGGATTTGGATGAAATTTAGCACACAGATTGCTTATATCCTGGATAAACACGATACTTTTTATCCCGGTAGAACGATCCCGTGGGATATTACCGACCCCACGCGGGTGAAGCCGCGGGGATATGCTAGTAGGCTATAATTAACAACGCTGGCGCTGTCCCAGTGCATGATGGTAAATGTCACATAATTATCTCCGATTTTTTGGCTCTAGACGCGATGTACGATGTTTTCCTTCACCGTTTTGAGACCAATGTCAAAATATACAAACTTTTTATTCAATAATATAAAATATATGAAATATAAAAAATAGTCAATATAATATAAATTTTATTATATAAATATAATACTTAAATAAAATATATTTAAAAAGATAATTTAAAATATTGTTTTGTTACAGTTAAACAAACAACATGGAGGCAGTAGTATTTGACGGCAGCAAACTTTCCCTTAGCTTTCAAAAGAACTATCCGATACCAAAGATCGTTAATGATGATGATGTGATCGTCAAGGTTCACTACTCTGGCATCTGCGGTACTGATCTGCACATTATACAGGTAATAAACATTTTTTTTGTAAATAACCTTTCGTTAAAATCCACTAAAACTATTTGTCCATCAGAAAAATTTCGTGTCAGTGCTTTTTTTTTTTTTCTTGTGGTTAGTGCCTAACCTGGTGTCAGAGTTTTTATGCTACCCATGTGCCTCCTTACTTGGCATCCGGTGTCCGTGCTATTAACCGTTGTGGAGTTAGCAAATGAGGAGACGAGGTCAGGCTGCAGGATCAGGCCATGTCTATCATAAAAATGTATTGTCACAAGAACTAAAGGTTTTTGCAAAATTTCAGCTCAATCGGTTGAGTTTAAAATGAATTTGCCAGATTCGACCTATACGTACTAACTAACAAGACAAGTTGAATTAAATAAAGCTTGAAATTAATATTATATATTTTTGCGATCATCACTAGGGTTCTGTAACCAAAGGTCACTAAATGTCCGTCTGTCACACCGTCCTACCTCTTGAACCGTAATTGGTTGACACTTACTATTTGTCCAAGTGTGTATTACTGTAGTCACTACAAATACTAATACTATAAATAAAATAAAGTTAAAATGAAAGGGCCCTTTATTTTTAACTTTTTAATTACTGTAAAAGAAACGTTCTTTACGAAAACTTAAATTAAAGTGTTTTATATTTTTTGTCCGAAACGTGGTCGCTCACAATGGGCCTCATCAGAAGGTTTAAAGTCACCCAAAGGGCAATGGAGAGGGCTATGCTCGGAGTTTCCTTGCGTGATCAAATCAGAAATGAGGAAATCCGTAAGAGAACCAAGGTTACCGACGTAGCCCGAAGAATAGCCAAACTTAAGTGGCAGTGGGCAGGGCATATTGCTCGCAGAACGGATGGCCGATGGGGCTGGAAAGTTCTGGAGTGGCGACCGCGAACTGGAAGACGTCGCGTTGGAAGGCCTCCCACTAGGTGGACCGATGACCTGGTAAAGGTTGCGGGGATCCGCTGGATGCGAGACGCACGGGATCGGTCAATGTGGCGACACTTGTGGGAGGCCTATGTCCAGCAGTGGACGTCTTTCGGCTGAAATGATGATGATGATGATGATATTTTTTGGTGGTACCGAACCTTTTGTGTACGAGTACAATTCGCACTTGATGAGCGTGGGGTCCTATGTCATTCCCGGGTCAGGCAAACTAATATTGAGTTTTTTCATTAAGATTTTCTCAGCCACATTTGCGTAGTCTGGATTTTTGCTCGGTTGACGGAGTTAGGCTTGCCTTACGTGGGAATTAAACATAACTGGCGAAATGTGGGTGTACCATTAAGTACACCTCCGCCTAACCCTAGACAAAAGGCGAGATGTTAATGTTAAGTAAAAACATAAAAATGATTGTTTCCAGGGAGAGTTCCCCGCCATCAAAGACCGCCCCATCCCCCTCGGACACGAGTCATCTGGTGAAGTCTATGCGGTCGGCAAGAAGTCCATCTTCAAGGTCGGACAGAAGGTCGTTATTGACCCTAACCGGTAAGTGTCTACCTATCTGTAACTTCATCGGTCAGAAATTATGCAGGGACGAAAAAGGTCACCCGTATAGGGGTTCTAATCGGGTTATTCTTAAGGGTTAGGTGGAAAACCCTAGAGTAAAGGTTAACCCGTATAGAGTTATCCGTATTATACGGTTACCCGTATTATAAGGTTACCCGTATTATAGAATATATGGTTAGGGGCAGCCAATAATAACTGTTACACGAGCAAAGTTCATTTTTGGACATGAAAAATATGCAAGAAAGTGTTAAAAAGAGTTAGCCCGCGCTCGGTGCTTTGTCGGTGTCGGTTAATCTTAATATATAAAAGTGAAATCAGCAATATAATTATATTATTAGGGTTAACGCGTATAAGGGTTTATCAAACACAAGTGACCCGCCCCGGCGATTTATTCCATTCTAATACCAAAAACTAATACCACTGGTATTTGTTTCAACTCATATTTTTTTTCTATTCCGAACCGATACCATTGTTTAAACTAATACCAAAACAAGTTCAAAGATATAAGGTACAGTCAGTAAAAATGCTTTGTATGTAAATATAAGACCTTTAATTGAAAAAAAAAACAGATAACTCCAAAAAAAACAAATTTTGTTAGCAAACGTCTTGTTCAATGATAAAATATCACTTAAATAATCAACTTTAATATAATTTTAGTTCCTCTCTATACCTGTATAATATTTTTTTTTGCAAAAACATCAAACAGGAAGAATTTACTTACAATCTAAAAATTACAAAATATCTCAAAAAATTAACTCTTAATTTATATTGAAATTTATCTGACATAGTTATTTATTCACGTCTACCTATCTCATAACAACTATGTCAGGTAAATTTTTAACAAAAATAAATCACTTTTTATCTAACAATTGTAAAATATCACAGAAAATCAACTTTTTGTATAATCTAATCAGTCGTTCATCACCTACATAGCAATGAATCAGCATTTTTTTTTGCAACAATATCTAATATGAAAAATTCACTTTAAATCTAACAATTATAAAATATCACAGAAAATCAACTTTTTGTATAATCAAATCAGTCATTCATCACTTACATAGCAATGAATCAGCAATTTTTTTTGCAATGAATTCTAACCTTACCTAACAATTGTAAAATTTCACAGAAAATCAACTTTTTGTTTAATCAAATCAGTCATTCTTCACCTATATAGCAATGAATCAGCAATTTTTTTTTGCAAAAACGTCATATATGAATAATTCACTTATAATCTAATAATTATAAAATATCACAGAAAATCAACTATTAGTATAATCAGCTAAATGACGTGTAAATTTCTTATATTTCAACAATTAGTAGCTAAACCCTTAATTTTTCTAAGCAGTGACCTACGGAGATTTTGTTTTTGAGGAGTTGGTCAGTTACGTATGTGATCCACGAATTTTTCATAATAGTTGTCTGTGCACATCGTTTTGCGGGGGGTGCGTTTGATTTATATTGAGTAACAACCACTGTTTGTAAATCTGCGTCCTCTTTCAGCACGTTCAGAAGCTGATATAAATTAGCATTCTTTGGCACAGCCGAGTTTAATTTCTTATGCCAAGATTCTACGGCATTTGTGGTTCGATGGCGTTCACCATGAACGCACCAAATGTCTACAAAACTCTCGTTCTCTAGCCATTGTGACACCATGTAGTCATTAAATGTTTGAATGGCGTCAGTATCAGGACAGTCTTCCATTATGTAGCACCATCCTTCTGATATGAATTTACGAGGAAGTAAAGGCAGTAAAGCTGAAAGTCTTACATGTCTTTGGGTGATAGCATCTTTTGTCAGATCCAACTGTTTTGCTTTTTTCCATACATTTTTGGAATAATGAAAGTAGCATCCTTTAATCATAACTGACGGAAAAACGATTGTAATGGCGTTCATTGCGGCTAGTTCAAAATCTGTTAAAAATTTTACGGGTTCCCACCCAGGAATGTTTTGTTTCAAAATTTCAAATAATTTTTTGTATGTTTCTTCTGTTTTTTTGTTAAGTAAAACATAAATAAGAGGAACTATACGAGTGTGATCTTCGTCACTTCCCAGATCTCCGTGGATAGTATATAACTGCACAAAAGGCTCAGGGGTGCAATCGAATGTTCCGTCGCTTTCAAAAAATTTAATGCTCGGAATTTTCTCTAGTTGATTTGGACTGACCAAGATTATTATTCGGGTATTGGAAGACTCATCTTTATAATCGTAAAACAAAAAATCTCTAAATTGTAATGGAACTTCTACTTCATCAATTGATTTACATTTAATTTTTTTTACACCAGCTGCGTTGTTTCTTGCATAATACAATTTTGATTTGATGTTTGCAAACGATGGGATATTTCTCACCAAATCTGATTCAGTAGCGCAGAATTGTGATTTGAATTTGTTATATATGTTTGGTATTGGGGCGAAATCAGACTTCATCACTTTATCTCTTAAATCATCCAGCTTTTTTGCCATTACATTTTTGAATTCATCGGGCTCGCAGCTATGATTTTTCTCATTGGAAATATTGCCATCCTGTGAGGACAACAAAATAGCTTTAGCAAAATATTTATCTGTAAAGATCCACTGCACTCTTTAACATTCACACATCTCCAATGGGTCCATCCATTTTTATTTTCCCTTTTTTTTGTGTACTGGTAACCAGCTCTCATTAAAACCAAGCCACCATTTCTTGTTATGAAAGTCAAGCTTCCTGTTTTTCCCGAAGATGTTGAGGGCTGATTATCAGCTTCCTCAGACATATCTAAAAAAAATTATATATTGTATGTAACTTTTACATTTGATTGGATTATGATAAAAAAATCAAATAATAGGTATTTTAAATAACACTAATTTTAATAAAGAGAAGTAAATTATACAAAAGAACAAATTAATATACTCACTTAATAAATAAAAATCACTGTCACTCTGATACCAATACGCCACCGCCACCGCACGGAAATGTACTGAGGAATTTATGTAGATAAAATTTCTCTCCGAATCAAAGCACAACATTCCAGTCACACTTGACTCTGATTGGTTGTTTCGAATTTTGGAACAATAGAGCAAACTCACCCTTTCTCGCAGGTAAAAAAAATAGCAAGATGATTCACTAAAACTACTCTTACCTATGCTAACCTTTGTAAAAATATTGGAGTGAAGTGAATTTGGAAAGTTTTAAGCATTATATTACGATTACATAAAAATATTGAAAAACAAATTTACTTTGATTAGGTTTGACTGCGCTGACTGTACCAAATTCAAGTTGTTGGTATTCGTTCGTACATTAAATTAAATTATTTAAAAAGTGGTATCCGTTCGGAATAGAAAAAAAATATGAGTTGAAACAAATACCAGTGGTATTAGTTTTTGGTATTAGAATGGAATAAATCCCCCGGCGATTTATTCCATTCTAATACCAAAAACTAATACCACTGGTATTTGTTTCAACTCATATTTTTTTTCTATTCCGAACCGATACCATTGTTTAAACTAATACCAAAACAAGTTCAAAGATATAAGGTACAGTCAGTAAAAATGCTTTGTATGTAAATATAAGACCTTTAATTGAAAAAAAAAACAGATAACTCCAAAAAAAACAAATTTTGTTAGCAAACGTCTTGTTCAATGATAAAATATCACTTAAATAATCAACTTTAATATAATTTTAGTTCCTCTCTATACCTGTATAATATTTTTTTTTGCAAAAACATCAAACAGGAAGAATTTACTTACAATCTAAAAATTACAAAATATCTCAAAAAATTAACTCTTAATTTATATTGAAATTTATCTGACATAGTTATTTATTCACGTCTACCTATCTCATAACAACTATGTCAGGTAAATTTTTAACAAAAATAAATCACTTTTTATCTAACAATTGTAAAATATCACAGAAAATCAACTTTTTGTATAATCTAATCAGTCGTTCATCACCTACATAGCAATGAATCAGCATTTTTTTTTGCAACAATATCTAATATGAAAAATTCACTTTAAATCTAACAATTATAAAATATCACAGAAAATCAACTTTTTGTATAATCAAATCAGTCATTCATCACTTACATAGCAATGAATCAGCAATTTTTTTTGCAATGAATTCTAACCTTACCTAACAATTGTAAAATTTCACAGAAAATCAACTTTTTGTTTAATCAAATCAGTCATTCTTCACCTATATAGCAATGAATCAGCAATTTTTTTTTGCAAAAACGTCATATATGAATAATTCACTTATAATCTAATAATTATAAAATATCACAGAAAATCAACTATTAGTATAATCAGCTAAATGACGTGTAAATTTCTTATATTTCAACAATTAGTAGCTAAACCCTTAATTTTTCTAAGCAGTGACCTACGGAGATTTTGTTTTTGAGGAGTTGGTCAGTTACGTATGTGATCCACGAATTTTTCATAATAGTTGTCTGTGCACATCGTTTTGCGGGGGGTGCGTTTGATTTATATTGAGTAACAACCACTGTTTGTAAATCTGCGTCCTCTTTCAGCACGTTCAGAAGCTGATATAAATTAGCATTCTTTGGCACAGCCGAGTTTAATTTCTTATGCCAAGATTCTACGGCATTTGTGGTTCGATGGCGTTCACCATGAACGCACCAAATGTCTACAAAACTCTCGTTCTCTAGCCATTGTGACACCATGTAGTCATTAAATGTTTGAATGGCGTCAGTATCAGGACAGTCTTCCATTATGTAGCACCATCCTTCTGATATGAATTTACGAGGAAGTAAAGGCAGTAAAGCTGAAAGTCTTACATGTCTTTGGGTGATAGCATCTTTTGTCAGATCCAACTGTTTTGCTTTTTTCCATACATTTTTGGAATAATGAAAGTAGCATCCTTTAATCATAACTGACGGAAAAACGATTGTAATGGCGTTCATTGCGGCTAGTTCAAAATCTGTTAAAAATTTTACGGGTTCCCACCCAGGAATGTTTTGTTTCAAAATTTCAAATAATTTTTTGTATGTTTCTTCTGTTTTTTTGTTAAGTAAAACATAAATAAGAGGAACTATACGAGTGTGATCTTCGTCACTTCCCAGATCTCCGTGGATAGTATATAACTGCACAAAAGGCTCAGGGGTGCAATCGAATGTTCCGTCGCTTTCAAAAAATTTAATGCTCGGAATTTTCTATAGTTGATTTGGACTGACCAAGATTATTATTCGGGTATTGGAAGACTCATCTTTATAATCGTAAAACAAAAAATCTCTAAATTGTAATGGAACTTCTACTTCATCAATTGATTTACATTTAATTTTTTTTACACCAGCTGCGTTGTTTCTTGCATAATACAATTTTGATTTGATGTTTGCAAACGATGGGATATTTCTCACCAAATCTGATTCAGTAGCGCAGAATTGTGATTTGAATTTGTTATATATGTTTGGTATTGGGGCGAAATCAGACTTCATCACTTTATCTCTTAAATCATCCAGCTTTTTTGCCATTACATTTTTGAATTCATCGGGCTCGCAGCTATGATTTTTCTCATTGGAAATATTGCCATCCTGTGAGGACAACAAAATAGCTTTAGCAAAATATTTATCTGTAAAGATCCACTGCACTCTTTAACATTCACACATCTCCAATGGGTCCATCCATTTTTATTTTCCCTTTTTTTTGTGTACTGGTAACCAGCTCTCATTAAAACCAAGCCACCATTTCTTGTTATGAAAGTCAAGCTTCCTGTTTTTCCCGAAGATGTTGAGGGCTGATTATCAGCTTCCTCAGACATATCTAAAAAAAATTATATATTGTATGTAACTTTTACATTTGATTGGATTATGATAAAAAAATCAAATAATAGGTATTTTAAATAACACTAATTTTAATAAAGAGAAGTAAATTATACAAAAGAACAAATTAATATACTCACTTAATAAATAAAAATCACTGTCACTCTGATACCAATACGCCACCGCCACCGCACGGAAATGTACTGAGGAATTTATGTAGATAAAATTTCTCTCCGAGTCAAAGCACAACATTCCAGTCACACTTGACTCTGATTGGTTGTTTCGAATTTTGGAACAATAGAGCAAACTCACCCTTTCTCGCAGGTAAAAAAAATAGCAAGATGATTCACTAAAACTACTCTTACCTATGCTAACCTTTGTAAAAATATTGGAGTGAAGTGAATTTGGAAAGTTTTAAGCATTATATTACGATTACATAAAAATATTGAAAAACAAATTTACTTTGATTAGGTTTGACTGCGCTGACTGTACCAAATTCAAGTTGTTGGTATTCGTTCGTACATTAAATTAAATTATTTAAAAAGTGGTATCCGTTCGGAATAGAAAAAAAATATGAGTTGAAACAAATACCAGTGGTATTAGTTTTTGGTATTAGAATGGAATAAATCCCCCGGCGATTTATTCCATTCTAATACCAAAAACTAATACCACTGGTATTTGTTTCAACTCATATTTTTTTTCTATTCCGAACCGATACCATTGTTTAAACTAATACCAAAACAAGTTCAAAGATATAAGGTACAGTCAGTAAAAATGCTTTGTATGTAAATATAAGACCTTTAATTGAAAAAAAAAACAGATAACTCCAAAAAAAACAAATTTTGTTAGCAAACGTCTTGTTCAATGATAAAATATCACTTAAATAATCAACTTTAATATAATTTTAGTTCCTCTCTATACCTGTATAATATTTTTTTTTGCAAAAACATCAAACAGGAAGAATTTACTTACAATCTAAAAATTACAAAATATCTCAAAAAATTAACTCTTAATTTATATTGAAATTTATCTGACATAGTTATTTATTCACGTCTACCTATCTCATAACAACTATGTCAGGTAAATTTTTAACAAAAATAAATCACTTTTTATCTAACAATTGTAAAATATCACAGAAAATCAACTTTTTGTATAATCTAATCAGTCGTTCATCACCTACATAGCAATGAATCAGCATTTTTTTTTGCAACAATATCTAATATGAAAAATTCACTTTAAATCTAACAATTATAAAATATCACAGAAAATCAACTTTTTGTATAATCAAATCAGTCATTCATCACTTACATAGCAATGAATCAGCAATTTTTTTTGCAATGAATTCTAACCTTACCTAACAATTGTAAAATTTCACAGAAAATCAACTTTTTGTTTAATCAAATCAGTCATTCTTCACCTATATAGCAATGAATCAGCAATTTTTTTTTGCAAAAACGTCATATATGAATAATTCACTTATAATCTAATAATTATAAAATATCACAGAAAATCAACTATTAGTATAATCAGCTAAATGACGTGTAAATTTCTTATATTTCAACAATTAGTAGCTAAACCCTTAATTTTTCTAAGCAGTGACCTACGGAGATTTTGTTTTTGAGGAGTTGGTCAGTTACGTATGTGATCCACGAATTTTTCATAATAGTTGTCTGTGCACATCGTTTTGCGGGGGGTGCGTTTGATTTATATTGAGTAACAACCACTGTTTGTAAATCTGCGTCCTCTTTCAGCACGTTCAGAAGCTGATATAAATTAGCATTCTTTGGCACAGCCGAGTTTAATTTCTTATGCCAAGATTCTACGGCATTTGTGGTTCGATGGCGTTCACCATGAACGCACCAAATGTCTACAAAACTCTCGTTCTCTAGCCATTGTGACACCATGTAGTCATTAAATGTTTGAATGGCGTCAGTATCAGGACAGTCTTCCATTATGTAGCACCATCCTTCTGATATGAATTTACGAGGAAGTAAAGGCAGTAAAGCTGAAAGTCTTACATGTCTTTGGGTGATAGCATCTTTTGTCAGATCCAACTGTTTTGCTTTTTTCCATACATTTTTGGAATAATGAAAGTAGCATCCTTTAATCATAACTGACGGAAAAACGATTGTAATGGCGTTCATTGCGGCTAGTTCAAAATCTGTTAAAAATTTTACGGGTTCCCACCCAGGAATGTTTTGTTTCAAAATTTCAAATAATTTTTTGTATGTTTCTTCTGTTTTTTTGTTAAGTAAAACATAAATAAGAGGAACTATACGAGTGTGATCTTCGTCACTTCCCAGATCTCCGTGGATAGTATATAACTGCACAAAAGGCTCAGGGGTGCAATCGAATGTTCCGTCGCTTTCAAAAAATTTAATGCTCGGAATTTTCTCTAGTTGATTTGGACTGACCAAGATTATTATTCGGGTATTGGAAGACTCATCTTTATAATCGTAAAACAAAAAATCTCTAAATTGTAATGGAACTTCTACTTCATCAATTGATTTACATTTAATTTTTTTTACACCAGCTGCGTTGTTTCTTGCATAATACAATTTTGATTTGATGTTTGCAAACGATGGGATATTTCTCACCAAATCTGATTCAGTAGCGCAGAATTGTGATTTGAATTTGTTATATATGTTTGGTATTGGGGCGAAATCAGACTTCATCACTTTATCTCTTAAATCATCCAGCTTTTTTGCCATTACATTTTTGAATTCATCGGGCTCGCAGCTATGATTTTTCTCATTGGAAATATTGCCATCCTGTGAGGACAACAAAATAGCTTTAGCAAAATATTTATCTGTAAAGATCCACTGCACTCTTTAACATTCACACATCTCCAATGGGTCCATCCATTTTTATTTTCCCTTTTTTTTGTGTACTGGTAACCAGCTCTCATTAAAACCAAGCCACCATTTCTTGTTATGAAAGTCAAGCTTCCTGTTTTTCCCGAAGATGTTGAGGGCTGATTATCAGCTTCCTCAGACATATCTAAAAAAAATTATATATTGTATGTAACTTTTACATTTGATTGGATTATGATAAAAAAATCAAATAATAGGTATTTTAAATAACACTAATTTTAATAAAGAGAAGTAAATTATACAAAAGAACAAATTAATATACTCACTTAATAAATAAAAATCACTGTCACTCTGATACCAATACGCCACCGCCACCGCACGGAAATGTACTGAGGAATTTATGTAGATAAAATTTCTCTCCGAGTCAAAGCACAACATTCCAGTCACACTTGACTCTGATTGGTTGTTTCGAATTTTGGAACAATAGAGCAAACTCACCCTTTCTCGCAGGTAAAAAAAATAGCAAGATGATTCACTAAAACTACTCTTACCTATGCTAACCTTTGTAAAAATATTGGAGTGAAGTGAATTTGGAAAGTTTTAAGCATTATATTACGATTACATAAAAATATTGAAAAACAAATTTACTTTGATTAGGTTTGACTGCGCTGACTGTACCAAATTCAAGTTGTTGGTATTCGTTCGTACATTAAATTAAATTATTTAAAAAGTGGTATCCGTTCGGAATAGAAAAAAAATATGAGTTGAAACAAATACCAGTGGTATTAGTTTTTGGTATTAGAATGGAATAAATCCCCCGGCGATTTATTCCATTCTAATACCAAAAACTAATACCACTGGTATTTGTTTCAACTCATATTTTTTTTCTATTCCGAACCGATACCATTGTTTAAACTAATACCAAAACAAGTTCAAAGATATAAGGTACAGTCAGTAAAAATGCTTTGTATGTAAATATAAGACCTTTAATTGAAAAAAAAAACAGATAACTCCAAAAAAAAACAAATTTTGTTAGCAAACGTCTTGTTCAATGATAAAATATCACTTAAATAATCAACTTTAATATAATTTTAGTTCCTCTCTATACCTGTATAATATTTTTTTTTGCAAAAACATCAAACAGGAAGAATTTACTTACAATCTAAAAATTACAAAATATCTCAAAAAATTAACTCTTAATTTATATTGAAATTTATCTGACATAGTTATTTATTCACGTCTACCTATCTCATAACAACTATGTCAGGTAAATTTTTAACAAAAATAAATCACTTTTTATCTAACAATTGTAAAATATCACAGAAAATCAACTTTTTGTATAATCTAATCAGTCGTTCATCACCTACATAGCAATGAATCAGCATTTTTTTTTGCAACAATATCTAATATGAAAAATTCACTTTAAATCTAACAATTATAAAATATCACAGAAAATCAACTTTTTGTATAATCAAATCAGTCATTCATCACTTACATAGCAATGAATCAGCAATTTTTTTTGCAATGAATTCTAACCTTACCTAACAATTGTAAAATTTCACAGAAAATCAACTTTTTGTTTAATCAAATCAGTCATTCTTCACCTATATAGCAATGAATCAGCAATTTTTTTTTGCAAAAACGTCATATATGAATAATTCACTTATAATCTAATAATTATAAAATATCACAGAAAATCAACTATTAGTATAATCAGCTAAATGACGTGTAAATTTCTTATATTTCAACAATTAGTAGCTAAACCCTTAATTTTTCTAAGCAGTGACCTACGGAGATTTTGTTTTTGAGGAGTTGGTCAGTTACGTATGTGATCCACGAATTTTTCATAATAGTTGTCTGTGCACATCGTTTTGCGGGGGGTGCGTTTGATTTATATTGAGTAACAACCACTGTTTGTAAATCTGCGTCCTCTTTCAGCACGTTCAGAAGCTGATATAAATTAGCATTCTTTGGCACAGCCGAGTTTAATTTCTTATGCCAAGATTCTACGGCATTTGTGGTTCGATGGCGTTCACCATGAACGCACCAAATGTCTACAAAACTCTCGTTCTCTAGCCATTGTGACACCATGTAGTCATTAAATGTTTGAATGGCGTCAGTATCAGGACAGTCTTCCATTATGTAGCACCATCCTTCTGATATGAATTTACGAGGAAGTAAAGGCAGTAAAGCTGAAAGTCTTACATGTCTTTGGGTGATAGCATCTTTTGTCAGATCCAACTGTTTTGCTTTTTTCCATACATTTTTGGAATAATGAAAGTAGCATCCTTTAATCATAACTGACGGAAAAACGATTGTAATGGCGTTCATTGCGGCTAGTTCAAAATCTGTTAAAAATTTTACGGGTTCCCACCCAGGAATGTTTTGTTTCAAAATTTCAAATAATTTTTTGTATGTTTCTTCTGTTTTTTTGTTAAGTAAAACATAAATAAGAGGAACTATACGAGTGTGATCTTCGTCACTTCCCAGATCTCCGTGGATAGTATATAACTGCACAAAAGGCTCAGGGGTGCAATCGAATGTTCCGTCGCTTTCAAAAAATTTAATGCTCGGAATTTTCTCTAGTTGATTTGGACTGACCAAGATTATTATTCGGGTATTGGAAGACTCATCTTTATAATCGTAAAACAAAAAATCTCTAAATTGTAATGGAACTTCTACTTCATCAATTGATTTACATTTAATTTTTTTTACACCAGCTGCGTTGTTTCTTGCATAATACAATTTTGATTTGATGTTTGCAAACGATGGGATATTTCTCACCAAATCTGATTCAGTAGCGCAGAATTGTGATTTGAATTTGTTATATATGTTTGGTATTGGGGCGAAATCAGACTTCATCACTTTATCTCTTAAATCATCCAGCTTTTTTGCCATTACATTTTTGAATTCATCGGGCTCGCAGCTATGATTTTTCTCATTGGAAATATTGCCATCCTGTGAGGACAACAAAATAGCTTTAGCAAAATATTTATCTGTAAAGATCCACTGCACTCTTTAACATTCACACATCTCCAATGGGTCCATCCATTTTTATTTTCCCTTTTTTTTGTGTACTGGTAACCAGCTCTCATTAAAACCAAGCCACCATTTCTTGTTATGAAAGTCAAGCTTCCTGTTTTTCCCGAAGATGTTGAGGGCTGATTATCAGCTTCCTCAGACATATCTAAAAAAAATTATATATTGTATGTAACTTTTACATTTGATTGGATTATGATAAAAAAATCAAATAATAGGTATTTTAAATAACACTAATTTTAATAAAGAGAAGTAAATTATACAAAAGAACAAATTAATATACTCACTTAATAAATAAAAATCACTGTCACTCTGATACCAATACGCCACCGCCACCGCACGGAAATGTACTGAGGAATTTATGTAGATAAAATTTCTCTCCGAGTCAAAGCACAACATTCCAGTCACACTTGACTCTGATTGGTTGTTTCGAATTTTGGAACAATAGAGCAAACTCACCCTTTCTCGCAGGTAAAAAAAATAGCAAGATGATTCACTAAAACTACTCTTACCTATGCTAACCTTTGTAAAAATATTGGAGTGAAGTGAATTTGGAAAGTTTTAAGCATTATATTACGATTACATAAAAATATTGAAAAACAAATTTACTTTGATTAGGTTTGACTGCGCTGACTGTACCAAATTCAAGTTGTTGGTATTCGTTCGTACATTAAATTAAATTATTTAAAAAGTGGTATCCGTTCGGAATAGAAAAAAAATATGAGTTGAAACAAATACCAGTGGTATTAGTTTTTGGTATTAGAATGGAATAAATCCCCCGGCGATTTATTCCATTCTAATACCAAAAACTAATACCACTGGTATTTGTTTCAACTCATATTTTTTTTCTATTCCGAACCGATACCATTGTTTAAACTAATACCAAAACAAGTTCAAAGATATAAGGTACAGTCAGTAAAAATGCTTTGTATGTAAATATAAGACCTTTAATTGAAAAAAAAAACAGATAACTCCAAAAAAAACAAATTTTGTTAGCAAACGTCTTGTTCAATGATAAAATATCACTTAAATAATCAACTTTAATATAATTTTAGTTCCTCTCTATACCTGTATAATATTTTTTTTTGCAAAAACATCAAACAGGAAGAATTTACTTACAATCTAAAAATTACAAAATATCTCAAAAAATTAACTCTTAATTTATATTGAAATTTATCTGACATAGTTATTTATTCACGTCTACCTATCTCATAACAACTATGTCAGGTAAATTTTTAACAAAAATAAATCACTTTTTATCTAACAATTGTAAAATATCACAGAAAATCAACTTTTTGTATAATCTAATCAGTCGTTCATCACCTACATAGCAATGAATCAGCATTTTTTTTTGCAACAATATCTAATATGAAAAATTCACTTTAAATCTAACAATTATAAAATATCACAGAAAATCAACTTTTTGTATAATCAAATCAGTCATTCATCACTTACATAGCAATGAATCAGCAATTTTTTTTGCAATGAATTCTAACCTTACCTAACAATTGTAAAATTTCACAGAAAATCAACTTTTTGTTTAATCAAATCAGTCATTCTTCACCTATATAGCAATGAATCAGCAATTTTTTTTTGCAAAAACGTCATATATGAATAATTCACTTATAATCTAATAATTATAAAATATCACAGAAAATCAACTATTAGTATAATCAGCTAAATGACGTGTAAATTTCTTATATTTCAACAATTAGTAGCTAAACCCTTAATTTTTCTAAGCAGTGACCTACGGAGATTTTGTTTTTGAGGAGTTGGTCAGTTACGTATGTGATCCACGAATTTTTCATAATAGTTGTCTGTGCACATCGTTTTGCGGGGGGTGCGTTTGATTTATATTGAGTAACAACCACTGTTTGTAAATCTGCGTCCTCTTTCAGCACGTTCAGAAGCTGATATAAATTAGCATTCTTTGGCACAGCCGAGTTTAATTTCTTATGCCAAGATTCTACGGCATTTGTGGTTCGATGGCGTTCACCATGAACGCACCAAATGTCTACAAAACTCTCGTTCTCTAGCCATTGTGACACCATGTAGTCATTAAATGTTTGAATGGCGTCAGTATCAGGACAGTCTTCCATTATGTAGCACCATCCTTCTGATATGAATTTACGAGGAAGTAAAGGCAGTAAAGCTGAAAGTCTTACATGTCTTTGGGTGATAGCATCTTTTGTCAGATCCAACTGTTTTGCTTTTTTCCATACATTTTTGGAATAATGAAAGTAGCATCCTTTAATCATAACTGACGGAAAAACGATTGTAATGGCGTTCATTGCGGCTAGTTCAAAATCTGTTAAAAATTTTACGGGTTCCCACCCAGGAATGTTTTGTTTCAAAATTTCAAATAATTTTTTGTATGTTTCTTCTGTTTTTTTGTTAAGTAAAACATAAATAAGAGGAACTATACGAGTGTGATCTTCGTCACTTCCCAGATCTCCGTGGATAGTATATAACTGCACAAAAGGCTCAGGGGTGCAATCGAATGTTCCGTCGCTTTCAAAAAATTTAATGCTCGGAATTTTCTCTAGTTGATTTGGACTGACCAAGATTATTATTCGGGTATTGGAAGACTCATCTTTATAATCGTAAAACAAAAAATCTCTAAATTGTAATGGAACTTCTACTTCATCAATTGATTTACATTTAATTTTTTTTACACCAGCTGCGTTGTTTCTTGCATAATACAATTTTGATTTGATGTTTGCAAACGATGGGATATTTCTCACCAAATCTGATTCAGTAGCGCAGAATTGTGATTTGAATTTGTTATATATGTTTGGTATTGGGGCGAAATCAGACTTCATCACTTTATCTCTTAAATCATCCAGCTTTTTTGCCATTACATTTTTGAATTCATCGGGCTCGCAGCTATGATTTTTCTCATTGGAAATATTGCCATCCTGTGAGGACAACAAAATAGCTTTAGCAAAATATTTATCTGTAAAGATCCACTGCACTCTTTAACATTCACACATCTCCAATGGGTCCATCCATTTTTATTTTCCCTTTTTTTTGTGTACTGGTAACCAGCTCTCATTAAAACCAAGCCACCATTTCTTGTTATGAAAGTCAAGCTTCCTGTTTTTCCCGAAGATGTTGAGGGCTGATTATCAGCTTCCTCAGACATATCTAAAAAAAATTATATATTGTATGTAACTTTTACATTTGATTGGATTATGATAAAAAAATCAAATAATAGGTATTTTAAATAACACTAATTTTAATAAAGAGAAGTAAATTATACAAAAGAACAAATTAATATACTCACTTAATAAATAAAAATCACTGTCACTCTGATACCAATACGCCACCGCCACCGCACGGAAATGTACTGAGGAATTTATGTAGATAAAATTTCTCTCCGAGTCAAAGCACAACATTCCAGTCACACTTGACTCTGATTGGTTGTTTCGAATTTTGGAACAATAGAGCAAACTCACCCTTTCTCGCAGGTAAAAAAAATAGCAAGATGATTCACTAAAACTACTCTTACCTATGCTAACCTTTGTAAAAATATTGGAGTGAAGTGAATTTGGAAAGTTTTAAGCATTATATTACGATTACATAAAAATATTGAAAAACAAATTTACTTTGATTAGGTTTGACTGCGCTGACTGTACCAAATTCAAGTTGTTGGTATTCGTTCGTACATTAAATTAAATTATTTAAAAAGTGGTATCCGTTCGGAATAGAAAAAAAATATGAGTTGAAACAAATACCAGTGGTATTAGTTTTTGGTATTAGAATGGAATAAATCCCCCGGCGATTTATTCCATTCTAATACCAAAAACTAATACCACTGGTATTTGTTTCAACTCATATTTTTTTTCTATTCCGAACCGATACCATTGTTTAAACTAATACCAAAACAAGTTCAAAGATATAAGGTACAGTCAGTAAAAATGCTTTGTATGTAAATATAAGACCTTTAATTGAAAAAAAAAACAGATAACTCCAAAAAAAACAAATTTTGTTAGCAAACGTCTTGTTCAATGATAAAATATCACTTAAATAATCAACTTTAATATAATTTTAGTTCCTCTCTATACCTGTATAATATTTTTTTTTGCAAAAACATCAAACAGGAAGAATTTACTTACAATCTAAAAATTACAAAATATCTCAAAAAATTAACTCTTAATTTATATTGAAATTTATCTGACATAGTTATTTATTCACGTCTACCTATCTCATAACAACTATGTCAGGTAAATTTTTAACAAAAATAAATCACTTTTTATCTAACAATTGTAAAATATCACAGAAAATCAACTTTTTGTATAATCTAATCAGTCGTTCATCACCTACATAGCAATGAATCAGCATTTTTTTTTGCAACAATATCTAATATGAAAAATTCACTTTAAATCTAACAATTATAAAATATCACAGAAAATCAACTTTTTGTATAATCAAATCAGTCATTCATCACTTACATAGCAATGAATCAGCAATTTTTTTTGCAATGAATTCTAACCTTACCTAACAATTGTAAAATTTCACAGAAAATCAACTTTTTGTTTAATCAAATCAGTCATTCTTCACCTATATAGCAATGAATCAGCAATTTTTTTTTGCAAAAACGTCATATATGAATAATTCACTTATAATCTAATAATTATAAAATATCACAGAAAATCAACTATTAGTATAATCAGCTAAATGACGTGTAAATTTCTTATATTTCAACAATTAGTAGCTAAACCCTTAATTTTTCTAAGCAGTGACCTACGGAGATTTTGTTTTTGAGGAGTTGGTCAGTTACGTATGTGATCCACGAATTTTTCATAATAGTTGTCTGTGCACATCGTTTTGCGGGGGGTGCGTTTGATTTATATTGAGTAACAACCACTGTTTGTAAATCTGCGTCCTCTTTCAGCACGTTCAGAAGCTGATATAAATTAGCATTCTTTGGCACAGCCGAGTTTAATTTCTTATGCCAAGATTCTACGGCATTTGTGGTTCGATGGCGTTCACCATGAACGCACCAAATGTCTACAAAACTCTCGTTCTCTAGCCATTGTGACACCATGTAGTCATTAAATGTTTGAATGGCGTCAGTATCAGGACAGTCTTCCATTATGTAGCACCATCCTTCTGATATGAATTTACGAGGAAGTAAAGGCAGTAAAGCTGAAAGTCTTACATGTCTTTGGGTGATAGCATCTTTTGTCAGATCCAACTGTTTTGCTTTTTTCCATACATTTTTGGAATAATGAAAGTAGCATCCTTTAATCATAACTGACGGAAAAACGATTGTAATGGCGTTCATTGCGGCTAGTTCAAAATCTGTTAAAAATTTTACGGGTTCCCACCCAGGAATGTTTTGTTTCAAAATTTCAAATAATTTTTTGTATGTTTCTTCTGTTTTTTTGTTAAGTAAAACATAAATAAGAGGAACTATACGAGTGTGATCTTCGTCACTTCCCAGATCTCCGTGGATAGTATATAACTGCACAAAAGGCTCAGGGGTGCAATCGAATGTTCCGTCGCTTTCAAAAAATTTAATGCTCGGAATTTTCTCTAGTTGATTTGGACTGACCAAGATTATTATTCGGGTATTGGAAGACTCATCTTTATAATCGTAAAACAAAAAATCTCTAAATTGTAATGGAACTTCTACTTCATCAATTGATTTACATTTAATTTTTTTTACACCAGCTGCGTTGTTTCTTGCATAATACAATTTTGATTTGATGTTTGCAAACGATGGGATATTTCTCACCAAATCTGATTCAGTAGCGCAGAATTGTGATTTGAATTTGTTATATATGTTTGGTATTGGGGCGAAATCAGACTTCATCACTTTATCTCTTAAATCATCCAGCTTTTTTGCCATTACATTTTTGAATTCATCGGGCTCGCAGCTATGATTTTTCTCATTGGAAATATTGCCATCCTGTGAGGACAACAAAATAGCTTTAGCAAAATATTTATCTGTAAAGATCCACTGCACTCTTTAACATTCACACATCTCCAATGGGTCCATCCATTTTTATTTTCCCTTTTTTTTGTGTACTGGTAACCAGCTCTCATTAAAACCAAGCCACCATTTCTTGTTATGAAAGTCAAGCTTCCTGTTTTTCCCGAAGATGTTGAGGGCTGATTATCAGCTTCCTCAGACATATCTAAAAAAAATTATATATTGTATGTAACTTTTACATTTGATTGGATTATGATAAAAAAATCAAATAATAGGTATTTTAAATAACACTAATTTTAATAAAGAGAAGTAAATTATACAAAAGAACAAATTAATATACTCACTTAATAAATAAAAATCACTGTCACTCTGATACCAATACGCCACCGCCACCGCACGGAAATGTACTGAGGAATTTATGTAGATAAAATTTCTCTCCGAGTCAAAGCACAACATTCCAGTCACACTTGACTCTGATTGGTTGTTTCGAATTTTGGAACAATAGAGCAAACTCACCCTTTCTCGCAGGTAAAAAAAATAGCAAGATGATTCACTAAAACTACTCTTACCTATGCTAACCTTTGTAAAAATATTGGAGTGAAGTGAATTTGGAAAGTTTTAAGCATTATATTACGATTACATAAAAATATTGAAAAACAAATTTACTTTGATTAGGTTTGACTGCGCTGACTGTACCAAATTCAAGTTGTTGGTATTCGTTCGTACATTAAATTAAATTATTTAAAAAGTGGTATCCGTTCGGAATAGAAAAAAAATATGAGTTGAAACAAATACCAGTGGTATTAGTTTTTGGTATTAGAATGGAATAAATCCCCCGGCGATTTATTCCATTCTAATACCAAAAACTAATACCACTGGTATTTGTTTCAACTCATATTTTTTTTCTATTCCGAACCGATACCATTGTTTAAACTAATACCAAAACAAGTTCAAAGATATAAGGTACAGTCAGTAAAAATGCTTTGTATGTAAATATAAGACCTTTAATTGAAAAAAAAAACAGATAACTCCAAAAAAAACAAATTTTGTTAGCAAACGTCTTGTTCAATGATAAAATATCACTTAAATAATCAACTTTAATATAATTTTAGTTCCTCTCTATACCTGTATAATATTTTTTTTTGCAAAAACATCAAACAGGAAGAATTTACTTACAATCTAAAAATTACAAAATATCTCAAAAAATTAACTCTTAATTTATATTGAAATTTATCTGACATAGTTATTTATTCACGTCTACCTATCTCATAACAACTATGTCAGGTAAATTTTTAACAAAAATAAATCACTTTTTATCTAACAATTGTAAAATATCACAGAAAATCAACTTTTTGTATAATCTAATCAGTCGTTCATCACCTACATAGCAATGAATCAGCATTTTTTTTTGCAACAATATCTAATATGAAAAATTCACTTTAAATCTAACAATTATAAAATATCACAGAAAATCAACTTTTTGTATAATCAAATCAGTCATTCATCACTTACATAGCAATGAATCAGCAATTTTTTTTGCAATGAATTCTAACCTTACCTAACAATTGTAAAATTTCACAGAAAATCAACTTTTTGTTTAATCAAATCAGTCATTCTTCACCTATATAGCAATGAATCAGCAATTTTTTTTTGCAAAAACGTCATATATGAATAATTCACTTATAATCTAATAATTATAAAATATCACAGAAAATCAACTATTAGTATAATCAGCTAAATGACGTGTAAATTTCTTATATTTCAACAATTAGTAGCTAAACCCTTAATTTTTCTAAGCAGTGACCTACGGAGATTTTGTTTTTGAGGAGTTGGTCAGTTACGTATGTGATCCACGAATTTTTCATAATAGTTGTCTGTGCACATCGTTTTGCGGGGGGTGCGTTTGATTTATATTGAGTAACAACCACTGTTTGTAAATCTGCGTCCTCTTTCAGCACGTTCAGAAGCTGATATAAATTAGCATTCTTTGGCACAGCCGAGTTTAATTTCTTATGCCAAGATTCTACGGCATTTGTGGTTCGATGGCGTTCACCATGAACGCACCAAATGTCTACAAAACTCTCGTTCTCTAGCCATTGTGACACCATGTAGTCATTAAATGTTTGAATGGCGTCAGTATCAGGACAGTCTTCCATTATGTAGCACCATCCTTCTGATATGAATTTACGAGGAAGTAAAGGCAGTAAAGCTGAAAGTCTTACATGTCTTTGGGTGATAGCATCTTTTGTCAGATCCAACTGTTTTGCTTTTTTCCATACATTTTTGGAATAATGAAAGTAGCATCCTTTAATCATAACTGACGGAAAAACGATTGTAATGGCGTTCATTGCGGCTAGTTCAAAATCTGTTAAAAATTTTACGGGTTCCCACCCAGGAATGTTTTGTTTCAAAATTTCAAATAATTTTTTGTATGTTTCTTCTGTTTTTTTGTTAAGTAAATCATAAATAAGAGGAACTATACGAGTGTGATCTTCGTCACTTCCCAGATCTCCGTGGATAGTATATAACTGCACAAAAGGCTCAGGGGTGCAATCGAATGTTCCGTCGCTTTCAAAAAATTTAATGCTCGGAATTTTCTCTAGTTGATTTGGACTGACCAAGATTATTATTCGGGTATTGGAAGACTCATCTTTATAATCGTAAAACAAAAAATCTCTAAATTGTAATGGAACTTCTACTTCATCAATTGATTTACATTTATTTTTTTTTACACCAGCTGCGTTGTTTCTTGCATAATACAATTTTGATTTGATGTTTGCAAACGATGGGATATTTCTCACCAAATCTGATTCAGTAGCGCAGAATTGTGATTTGAATTTGTTATATATGTTTGGTATTGGGGCGAAATCAGACTTCATCACTTTATCTCTTAAATCATCCAGCTTTTTTGCCATTACATTTTTGAATTCATCGGGCTCGCAGCTATGATTTTTCTCATTGGAAATATTGCCATCCTGTGAGGACAACAAAATAGCTTTAGCAAAATATTTATCTGTAAAGATCCACTGCACTCTTTAACATTCACACATCTCCAATGGGTCCATCCATTTTTATTTTCCCTTTTTTTTGTGTACTGGTAACCAGCTCTCATTAAAACCAAGCCACCATTTCTTGTTATGAAAGTCAAGCTTCCTGTTTTTCCCGAAGATGTTGAGGGCTGATTATCAGCTTCCTCAGACATATCTAAAAAAAATTATATATTGTATGTAACTTTTACATTTGATTGGATTATGATAAAAAAATCAAATAATAGGTATTTTAAATAACACTAATTTTAATAAAGAGAAGTAAATTATACAAAAGAACAAATTAATATACTCACTTAATAAATAAAAATCACTGTCACTCTGATACCAATACGCCACCGCCACCGCACGGAAATGTACTGAGGAATTTATGTAGATAAAATTTCTCTCCGAGTCAAAGCACAACATTCCAGTCACACTTGACTCTGATTGGTTGTTTCGAATTTTGGAACAATAGAGCAAACTCACCCTTTCTCGCAGGTAAAAAAAATAGCAAGATGATTCACTAAAACTACTCTTACCTATGCTAACCTTTGTAAAAATATTGGAGTGAAGTGAATTTGGAAAGTTTTAAGCATTATATTACGATTACATAAAAATATTGAAAAACAAATTTACTTTGATTAGGTTTGACTGCGCTGACTGTACCAAATTCAAGTTGTTGGTATTCGTTCGTACATTAAATTAAATTATTTAAAAAGTGGTATCCGTTCGGAATAGAAAAAAAATATGAGTTGAAACAAATACCAGTGGTATTAGTTTTTGGTATTAGAATGGAATAAATCCCCCGGCGATTTATTCCATTCTAATACCAAAAACTAATACCACTGGTATTTGTTTCAACTCATATTTTTTTTCTATTCCGAACCGATACCATTGTTTAAACTAATACCAAAACAAGTTCAAAGATATAAGGTACAGTCAGTAAAAATGCTTTGTATGTAAATATAAGACCTTTAATTGAAAAAAAAAACAGATAACTCCAAAAAAAACAAATTTTGTTAGCAAACGTCTTGTTCAATGATAAAATATCACTTAAATAATCAACTTTAATATAATTTTAGTTCCTCTCTATACCTGTATAATATTTTTTTTTGCAAAAACATCAAACAGGAAGAATTTACTTACAATCTAAAAATTACAAAATATCTCAAAAAATTAACTCTTAATTTATATTGAAATTTATCTGACATAGTTATTTATTCACGTCTACCTATCTCATAACAACTATGTCAGGTAAATTTTTAACAAAAATAAATCACTTTTTATCTAACAATTGTAAAATATCACAGAAAATCAACTTTTTGTATAATCTAATCAGTCGTTCATCACCTACATAGCAATGAATCAGCATTTTTTTTTGCAACAATATCTAATATGAAAAATTCACTTTAAATCTAACAATTATAAAATATCACAGAAAATCAACTTTTTGTATAATCAAATCAGTCATTCATCACTTACATAGCAATGAATCAGCAATTTTTTTTGCAATGAATTCTAACCTTACCTAACAATTGTAAAATTTCACAGAAAATCAACTTTTTGTTTAATCAAATCAGTCATTCTTCACCTATATAGCAATGAATCAGCAATTTTTTTTTGCAAAAACGTCATATATGAATAATTCACTTATAATCTAATAATTATAAAATATCACAGAAAATCAACTATTAGTATAATCAGCTAAATGACGTGTAAATTTCTTATATTTCAACAATTAGTAGCTAAACCCTTAATTTTTCTAAGCAGTGACCTACGGAGATTTTGTTTTTGAGGAGTTGGTCAGTTACGTATGTGATCCACGAATTTTTCATAATAGTTGTCTGTGCACATCGTTTTGCGGGGGGTGCGTTTGATTTATATTGAGTAACAACCACTGTTTGTAAATCTGCGTCCTCTTTCAGCACGTTCAGAAGCTGATATAAATTAGCATTCTTTGGCACAGCCGAGTTTAATTTCTTATGCCAAGATTCTACGGCATTTGTGGTTCGATGGCGTTCACCATGAACGCACCAAATGTCTACAAAACTCTCGTTCTCTAGCCATTGTGACACCATGTAGTCATTAAATGTTTGAATGGCGTCAGTATCAGGACAGTCTTCCATTATGTAGCACCATCCTTCTGATATGAATTTACGAGGAAGTAAAGGCAGTAAAGCTGAAAGTCTTACATGTCTTTGGGTGATAGCATCTTTTGTCAGATCCAACTGTTTTGCTTTTTTCCATACATTTTTGGAATAATGAAAGTAGCATCCTTTAATCATAACTGACGGAAAAACGATTGTAATGGCGTTCATTGCGGCTAGTTCAAAATCTGTTAAAAATTTTACGGGTTCCCACCCAGGAATGTTTTGTTTCAAAATTTCAAATAATTTTTTGTATGTTTCTTCTGTTTTTTTGTTAAGTAAAACATAAATAAGAGGAACTATACGAGTGTGATCTTCGTCACTTCCCAGATCTCCGTGGATAGTATATAACTGCACAAAAGGCTCAGGGGTGCAATCGAATGTTCCGTCGCTTTCAAAAAATTTAATGCTCGGAATTTTCTCTAGTTGATTTGGACTGACCAAGATTATTATTCGGGTATTGGAAGACTCATCTTTATAATCGTAAAACAAAAAATCTCTAAATTGTAATGGAACTTCTACTTCATCAATTGATTTACATTTAATTTTTTTTACACCAGCTGCGTTGTTTCTTGCATAATACAATTTTGATTTGATGTTTGCAAACGATGGGATATTTCTCACCAAATCTGATTCAGTAGCGCAGAATTGTGATTTGAATTTGTTATATATGTTTGGTATTGGGGCGAAATCAGACTTCATCACTTTATCTCTTAAATCATCCAGCTTTTTTGCCATTACATTTTTGAATTCATCGGGCTCGCAGCTATGATTTTTCTCATTGGAAATATTGCCATCCTGTGAGGACAACAAAATAGCTTTAGCAAAATATTTATCTGTAAAGATCCACTGCACTCTTTAACATTCACACATCTCCAATGGGTCCATCCATTTTTATTTTCCCTTTTTTTTGTGTACTGGTAACCAGCTCTCATTAAAACCAAGCCACCATTTCTTGTTATGAAAGTCAAGCTTCCTGTTTTTCCCGAAGATGTTGAGGGCTGATTATCAGCTTCCTCAGACATATCTAAAAAAAATTATATATTGTATGTAACTTTTACATTTGATTGGATTATGATAAAAAAATCAAATAATAGGTATTTTAAATAACACTAATTTTAATAAAGAGAAGTAAATTATACAAAAGAACAAATTAATATACTCACTTAATAAATAAAAATCACTGTCACTCTGATACCAATACGCCACCGCCACCGCACGGAAATGTACTGAGGAATTTATGTAGATAAAATTTCTCTCCGAGTCAAAGCACAACATTCCAGTCACACTTGACTCTGATTGGTTGTTTCGAATTTTGGAACAATAGAGCAAACTCACCCTTTCTCGCAGGTAAAAAAAATAGCAAGATGATTCACTAAAACTACTCTTACCTATGCTAACCTTTGTAAAAATATTGGAGTGAAGTGAATTTGGAAAGTTTTAAGCATTATATTACGATTACATAAAAATATTGAAAAACAAATTTACTTTGATTAGGTTTGACTGCGCTGACTGTACCAAATTCAAGTTGTTGGTATTCGTTCGTACATTAAATTAAATTATTTAAAAAGTGGTATCCGTTCGGAATAGAAAAAAAATATGAGTTGAAACAAATACCAGTGGTATTAGTTTTTGGTATTAGAATGGAATAAATCCCCCGGCGATTTATTCCATTCTAATACCAAAAACTAATACCACTGGTATTTGTTTCAACTCATATTTTTTTTCTATTCCGAACCGATACCATTGTTTAAACTAATACCAAAACAAGTTCAAAGATATAAGGTACAGTCAGTAAAAATGCTTTGTATGTAAATATAAGACCTTTAATTGAAAAAAAAAACAGATAACTCCAAAAAAAACAAATTTTGTTAGCAAACGTCTTGTTCAATGATAAAATATCACTTAAATAATCAACTTTAATATAATTTTAGTTCCTCTCTATACCTGTATAATATTTTTTTTTGCAAAAACATCAAACAGGAAGAATTTACTTACAATCTAAAAATTACAAAATATCTCAAAAAATTAACTCTTAATTTATATTGAAATTTATCTGACATAGTTATTTATTCACGTCTACCTATCTCATAACAACTATGTCAGGTAAATTTTTAACAAAAATAAATCACTTTTTATCTAACAATTGTAAAATATCACAGAAAATCAACTTTTTGTATAATCTAATCAGTCGTTCATCACCTACATAGCAATGAATCAGCATTTTTTTTTGCAACAATATCTAATATGAAAAATTCACTTTAAATCTAACAATTATAAAATATCACAGAAAATCAACTTTTTGTATAATCAAATCAGTCATTCATCACTTACATAGCAATGAATCAGCAATTTTTTTTGCAATGAATTCTAACCTTACCTAACAATTGTAAAATTTCACAGAAAATCAACTTTTTGTTTAATCAAATCAGTCATTCTTCACCTATATAGCAATGAATCAGCAATTTTTTTTTGCAAAAACGTCATATATGAATAATTCACTTATAATCTAATAATTATAAAATATCACAGAAAATCAACTATTAGTATAATCAGCTAAATGACGTGTAAATTTCTTATATTTCAACAATTAGTAGCTAAACCCTTAATTTTTCTAAGCAGTGACCTACGGAGATTTTGTTTTTGAGGAGTTGGTCAGTTACGTATGTGATCCACGAATTTTTCATAATAGTTGTCTGTGCACATCGTTTTGCGGGGGGTGCGTTTGATTTATATTGAGTAACAACCACTGTTTGTAAATCTGCGTCCTCTTTCAGCACGTTCAGAAGCTGATATAAATTAGCATTCTTTGGCACAGCCGAGTTTAATTTCTTATGCCAAGATTCTACGGCATTTGTGGTTCGATGGCGTTCACCATGAACGCACCAAATGTCTACAAAACTCTCGTTCTCTAGCCATTGTGACACCATGTAGTCATTAAATGTTTGAATGGCGTCAGTATCAGGACAGTCTTCCATTATGTAGCACCATCCTTCTGATATGAATTTACGAGGAAGTAAAGGCAGTAAAGCTGAAAGTCTTACATGTCTTTGGGTGATAGCATCTTTTGTCAGATCCAACTGTTTTGCTTTTTTCCATACATTTTTGGAATAATGAAAGTAGCATCCTTTAATCATAACTGACGGAAAAACGATTGTAATGGCGTTCATTGCGGCTAGTTCAAAATCTGTTAAAAATTTTACGGGTTCCCACCCAGGAATGTTTTGTTTCAAAATTTCAAATAATTTTTTGTATGTTTCTTCTGTTTTTTTGTTAAGTAAAACATAAATAAGAGGAACTATACGAGTGTGATCTTCGTCACTTCCCAGATCTCCGTGGATAGTATATAACTGCACAAAAGGCTCAGGGGTGCAATCGAATGTTCCGTCGCTTTCAAAAAATTTAATGCTCGGAATTTTCTCTAGTTGATTTGGACTGACCAAGATTATTATTCGGGTATTGGAAGACTCATCTTTATAATCGTAAAACAAAAAATCTCTAAATTGTAATGGAACTTCTACTTCATCAATTGATTTACATTTAATTTTTTTTACACCAGCTGCGTTGTTTCTTGCATAATACAATTTTGATTTGATGTTTGCAAACGATGGGATATTTCTCACCAAATCTGATTCAGTAGCGCAGAATTGTGATTTGAATTTGTTATATATGTTTGGTATTGGGGCGAAATCAGACTTCATCACTTTATCTCTTAAATCATCCAGCTTTTTTGCCATTACATTTTTGAATTCATCGGGCTCGCAGCTATGATTTTTCTCATTGGAAATATTGCCATCCTGTGAGGACAACAAAATAGCTTTAGCAAAATATTTATCTGTAAAGATCCACTGCACTCTTTAACATTCACACATCTCCAATGGGTCCATCCATTTTTATTTTCCCTTTTTTTTGTGTACTGGTAACCAGCTCTCATTAAAACCAAGCCACCATTTCTTGTTATGAAAGTCAAGCTTCCTGTTTTTCCCGAAGATGTTGAGGGCTGATTATCAGCTTCCTCAGACATATCTAAAAAAAATTATATATTGTATGTAACTTTTACATTTGATTGGATTATGATAAAAAAATCAAATAATAGGTATTTTAAATAACACTAATTTTAATAAAGAGAAGTAAATTATACAAAAGAACAAATTAATATACTCACTTAATAAATAAAAATCACTGTCACTCTGATACCAATACGCCACCGCCACCGCACGGAAATGTACTGAGGAATTTATGTAGATAAAATTTCTCTCCGAGTCAAAGCACAACATTCCAGTCACACTTGACTCTGATTGGTTGTTTCGAATTTTGGAACAATAGAGCAAACTCACCCTTTCTCGCAGGTAAAAAAAATAGCAAGATGATTCACTAAAACTACTCTTACCTATGCTAACCTTTGTAAAAATATTGGAGTGAAGTGAATTTGGAAAGTTTTAAGCATTATATTACGATTACATAAAAATATTGAAAAACAAATTTACTTTGATTAGGTTTGACTGCGCTGACTGTACCAAATTCAAGTTGTTGGTATTCGTTCGTACATTAAATTAAATTATTTAAAAAGTGGTATCCGTTCGGAATAGAAAAAAAATATGAGTTGAAACAAATACCAGTGGTATTAGTTTTTGGTATTAGAATGGAATAAATCCCCCGGCGATTTATTCCATTCTAATACCAAAAACTAATACCACTGGTATTTGTTTCAACTCATATTTTTTTTCTATTCCGAACCGATACCATTGTTTAAACTAATACCAAAACAAGTTCAAAGATATAAGGTACAGTCAGTAAAAATGCTTTGTATGTAAATATAAGACCTTTAATTGAAAAAAAAAACAGATAACTCCAAAAAAAACAAATTTTGTTAGCAAACGTCTTGTTCAATGATAAAATATCACTTAAATAATCAACTTTAATATAATTTTAGTTCCTCTCTATACCTGTATAATATTTTTTTTTGCAAAAACATCAAACAGGAAGAATTTACTTACAATCTAAAAATTACAAAATATCTCAAAAAATTAACTCTTAATTTATATTGAAATTTATCTGACATAGTTATTTATTCACGTCTACCTATCTCATAACAACTATGTCAGGTAAATTTTTAACAAAAATAAATCACTTTTTATCTAACAATTGTAAAATATCACAGAAAATCAACTTTTTGTATAATCTAATCAGTCGTTCATCACCTACATAGCAATGAATCAGCATTTTTTTTTGCAACAATATCTAATATGAAAAATTCACTTTAAATCTAACAATTATAAAATATCACAGAAAATCAACTTTTTGTATAATCAAATCAGTCATTCATCACTTACATAGCAATGAATCAGCAATTTTTTTTGCAATGAATTCTAACCTTACCTAACAATTGTAAAATTTCACAGAAAATCAACTTTTTGTTTAATCAAATCAGTCATTCTTCACCTATATAGCAATGAATCAGCAATTTTTTTTTGCAAAAACGTCATATATGAATAATTCACTTATAATCTAATAATTATAAAATATCACAGAAAATCAACTATTAGTATAATCAGCTAAATGACGTGTAAATTTCTTATATTTCAACAATTAGTAGCTAAACCCTTAATTTTTCTAAGCAGTGACCTACGGAGATTTTGTTTTTGAGGAGTTGGTCAGTTACGTATGTGATCCACGAATTTTTCATAATAGTTGTCTGTGCACATCGTTTTGCGGGGGGTGCGTTTGATTTATATTGAGTAACAACCACTGTTTGTAAATCTGCGTCCTCTTTCAGCACGTTCAGAAGCTGATATAAATTAGCATTCTTTGGCACAGCCGAGTTTAATTTCTTATGCCAAGATTCTACGGCATTTGTGGTTCGATGGCGTTCACCATGAACGCACCAAATGTCTACAAAACTCTCGTTCTCTAGCCATTGTGACACCATGTAGTCATTAAATGTTTGAATGGCGTCAGTATCAGGACAGTCTTCCATTATGTAGCACCATCCTTCTGATATGAATTTACGAGGAAGTAAAGGCAGTAAAGCTGAAAGTCTTACATGTCTTTGGGTGATAGCATCTTTTGTCAGATCCAACTGTTTTGCTTTTTTCCATACATTTTTGGAATAATGAAAGTAGCATCCTTTAATCATAACTGACGGAAAAACGATTGTAATGGCGTTCATTGCGGCTAGTTCAAAATCTGTTAAAAATTTTACGGGTTCCCACCCAGGAATGTTTTGTTTCAAAATTTCAAATAATTTTTTGTATGTTTCTTCTGTTTTTTTGTTAAGTAAAACATAAATAAGAGGAACTATACTAGTGTGATCTTCGTCACTTCCCAGATCTCCGTGGATAGTATATAACTGCACAAAAGGCTCAGGGGTGCAATCGAATGTTCCGTCGCTTTCAAAAAATTTAATGCTCGGAATTTTCTCTAGTTGATTTGGACTGACCAAGATTATTATTCGGGTATTGGAAGACTCATCTTTATAATCGTAAAACAAAAAATCTCTAAATTGTAATGGAACTTCTACTTCATCAATTGATTTACATTTAATTTTTTTTACACCAGCTGCGTTGTTTCTTGCATAATACAATTTTGATTTGATGTTTGCAAACGATGGGATATTTCTCACCAAATCTGATTCAGTAGCGCAGAATTGTGATTTGAATTTGTTATATATGTTTGGTATTGGGGCGAAATCAGACTTCATCACTTTATCTCTTAAATCATCCAGCTTTTTTGCCATTACATTTTTGAATTCATCGGGCTCGCAGCTATGATTTTTCTCATTGGAAATATTGCCATCCTGTGAGGACAACAAAATAGCTTTAGCAAAATATTTATCTGTAAAGATCCACTGCACTCTTTAACATTCACACATCTCCAATGGGTCCATCCATTTTTATTTTCCCTTTTTTTTGTGTACTGGTAACCAGCTCTCATTAAAACCAAGCCACCATTTCTTGTTATGAAAGTCAAGCTTCCTGTTTTTCCCGAAGATGTTGAGGGCTGATTATCAGCTTCCTCAGACATATCTAAAAAAAATTATATATTGTATGTAACTTTTACATTTGATTGGATTATGATAAAAAAATCAAATAATAGGTATTTTAAATAACACTAATTTTAATAAAGAGAAGTAAATTATACAAAAGAACAAATTAATATACTCACTTAATAAATAAAAATCACTGTCACTCTGATACCAATACGCCACCGCCACCGCACGGAAATGTACTGAGGAATTTATGTAGATAAAATTTCTCTCCGAGTCAAAGCACAACATTCCAGTCACACTTGACTCTGATTGGTTGTTTCGAATTTTGGAACAATAGAGCAAACTCACCCTTTCTCGCAGGTAAAAAAAATAGCAAGATGATTCACTAAAACTACTCTTACCTATGCTAACCTTTGTAAAAATATTGGAGTGAAGTGAATTTGGAAAGTTTTAAGCATTATATTACGATTACATAAAAATATTGAAAAACAAATTTACTTTGATTAGGTTTGACTGCGCTGACTGTACCAAATTCAAGTTGTTGGTATTCGTTCGTACATTAAATTAAATTATTTAAAAAGTGGTATCCGTTCGGAATAGAAAAAAAATATGAGTTGAAACAAATACCAGTGGTATTAGTTTTTGGTATTAGAATGGAATAAATCCCCCGGCGATTTATTCCATTCTAATACCAAAAACTAATACCACTGGTATTTGTTTCAACTCATATTTTTTTTCTATTCCGAACCGATACCATTGTTTAAACTAATACCAAAACAAGTTCAAAGATATAAGGTACAGTCAGTAAAAATGCTTTGTATGTAAATATAAGACCTTTAATTGAAAAAAAAAACAGATAACTCCAAAAAAAACAAATTTTGTTAGCAAACGTCTTGTTCAATGATAAAATATCACTTAAATAATCAACTTTAATATAATTTTAGTTCCTCTCTATACCTGTATAATATTTTTTTTTGCAAAAACATCAAACAGGAAGAATTTACTTACAATCTAAAAATTACAAAATATCTCAAAAAATTAACTCTTAATTTATATTGAAATTTATCTGACATAGTTATTTATTCACGTCTACCTATCTCATAACAACTATGTCAGGTAAATTTTTAACAAAAATAAATCACTTTTTATCTAACAATTGTAAAATATCACAGAAAATCAACTTTTTGTATAATCTAATCAGTCGTTCATCACCTACATAGCAATGAATCAGCATTTTTTTTTGCAACAATATCTAATATGAAAAATTCACTTTAAATCTAACAATTATAAAATATCACAGAAAATCAACTTTTTGTATAATCAAATCAGTCATTCATCACTTACATAGCAATGAATCAGCAATTTTTTTTGCAATGAATTCTAACCTTACCTAACAATTGTAAAATTTCACAGAAAATCAACTTTTTGTTTAATCAAATCAGTCATTCTTCACCTATATAGCAATGAATCAGCAATTTTTTTTTGCAAAAACGTCATATATGAATAATTCACTTATAATCTAATAATTATAAAATATCACAGAAAATCAACTATTAGTATAATCAGCTAAATGACGTGTAAATTTCTTATATTTCAACAATTAGTAGCTAAACCCTTAATTTTTCTAAGCAGTGACCTACGGAGATTTTGTTTTTGAGGAGTTGGTCAGTTACGTATGTGATCCACGAATTTTTCATAATAGTTGTCTGTGCACATCGTTTTGCGGGGGGTGCGTTTGATTTATATTGAGTAACAACCACTGTTTGTAAATCTGCGTCCTCTTTCAGCACGTTCAGAAGCTGATATAAATTAGCATTCTTTGGCACAGCCGAGTTTAATTTCTTATGCCAAGATTCTACGGCATTTGTGGTTCGATGGCGTTCACCATGAACGCACCAAATGTCTACAAAACTCTCGTTCTCTAGCCATTGTGACACCATGTAGTCATTAAATGTTTGAATGGCGTCAGTATCAGGACAGTCTTCCATTATGTAGCACCATCCTTCTGATATGAATTTACGAGGAAGTAAAGGCAGTAAAGCTGAAAGTCTTACATGTCTTTGGGTGATAGCATCTTTTGTCAGATCCAACTGTTTTGCTTTTTTCCATACATTTTTGGAATAATGAAAGTAGCATCCTTTAATCATAACTGACGGAAAAACGATTGTAATGGCGTTCATTGCGGCTAGTTCAAAATCTGTTAAAAATTTTACGGGTTCCCACCCAGGAATGTTTTGTTTCAAAATTTCAAATAATTTTTTGTATGTTTCTTCTGTTTTTTTGTTAAGTAAAACATAAATAAGAGGAACTATACGAGTGTGATCTTCGTCACTTCCCAGATCTCCGTGGATAGTATATAACTGCACAAAAGGCTCAGGGGTGCAATCGAATGTTCCGTCGCTTTCAAAAAATTTAATGCTCGGAATTTTCTCTAGTTGATTTGGACTGACCAAGATTATTATTCGGGTATTGGAAGACTCATCTTTATAATCGTAAAACAAAAAATCTCTAAATTGTAATGGAACTTCTACTTCATCAATTGATTTACATTTAATTTTTTTTACACCAGCTGCGTTGTTTCTTGCATAATACAATTTTGATTTGATGTTTGCAAACGATGGGATATTTCTCACCAAATCTGATTCAGTAGCGCAGAATTGTGATTTGAATTTGTTATATATGTTTGGTATTGGGGCGAAATCAGACTTCATCACTTTATCTCTTAAATCATCCAGCTTTTTTGCCATTACATTTTTGAATTCATCGGGCTCGCAGCTATGATTTTTCTCATTGGAAATATTGCCATCCTGTGAGGACAACAAAATAGCTTTAGCAAAATATTTATCTGTAAAGATCCACTGCACTCTTTAACATTCACACATCTCCAATGGGTCCATCCATTTTTATTTTCCCTTTTTTTTGTGTACTGGTAACCAGCTCTCATTAAAACCAAGCCACCATTTCTTGTTATGAAAGTCAAGCTTCCTGTTTTTCCCGAAGATGTTGAGGGCTGATTATCAGCTTCCTCAGACATATCTAAAAAAAATTATATATTGTATGTAACTTTTACATTTGATTGGATTATGATAAAAAAATCAAATAATAGGTATTTTAAATAACACTAATTTTAATAAAGAGAAGTAAATTATACAAAAGAACAAATTAATATACTCACTTAATAAATAAAAATCACTGTCACTCTGATACCAATACGCCACCGCCACCGCACGGAAATGTACTGAGGAATTTATGTAGATAAAATTTCTCTCCGAGTCAAAGCACAACATTCCAGTCACACTTGACTCTGATTGGTTGTTTCGAATTTTGGAACAATAGAGCAAACTCACCCTTTCTCGCAGGTAAAAAAAATAGCAAGATGATTCACTAAAACTACTCTTACCTATGCTAACCTTTGTAAAAATATTGGAGTGAAGTGAATTTGGAAAGTTTTAAGCATTATATTACGATTACATAAAAATATTGAAAAACAAATTTACTTTGATTAGGTTTGACTGCGCTGACTGTACCAAATTCAAGTTGTTGGTATTCGTTCGTACATTAAATTAAATTATTTAAAAAGTGGTATCCGTTCGGAATAGAAAAAAAATATGAGTTGAAACAAATACCAGTGGTATTAGTTTTTGGTATTAGAATGGAATAAATCCCCCGGCGATTTATTCCATTCTAATACCAAAAACTAATACCACTGGTATTTGTTTCAACTCATATTTTTTTTCTATTCCGAACCGATACCATTGTTTAAACTAATACCAAAACAAGTTCAAAGATATAAGGTACAGTCAGTAAAAATGCTTTGTATGTAAATATAAGACCTTTAATTGAAAAAAAAAACAGATAACTCCAAAAAAAAACAAATTTTGTTAGCAAACGTCTTGTTCAATGATAAAATATCACTTAAATAATCAACTTTAATATAATTTTAGTTCCTCTCTATACCTGTATAATATTTTTTTTTGCAAAAACATCAAACAGGAAGAATTTACTTACAATCTAAAAATTACAAAATATCTCAAAAAATTAACTCTTAATTTATATTGAAATTTATCTGACATAGTTATTTATTCACGTCTACCTATCTCATAACAACTATGTCAGGTAAATTTTTAACAAAAATAAATCACTTTTTATCTAACAATTGTAAAATATCACAGAAAATCAACTTTTTGTATAATCTAATCAGTCGTTCATCACCTACATAGCAATGAATCAGCATTTTTTTTTGCAACAATATCTAATATGAAAAATTCACTTTAAATCTAACAATTATAAAATATCACAGAAAATCAACTTTTTGTATAATCAAATCAGTCATTCATCACTTACATAGCAATGAATCAGCAATTTTTTTTGCAATGAATTCTAACCTTACCTAACAATTGTAAAATTTCACAGAAAATCAACTTTTTGTTTAATCAAATCAGTCATTCTTCACCTATATAGCAATGAATCAGCAATTTTTTTTTGCAAAAACGTCATATATGAATAATTCACTTATAATCTAATAATTATAAAATATCACAGAAAATCAACTATTAGTATAATCAGCTAAATGACGTGTAAATTTCTTATATTTCAACAATTAGTAGCTAAACCCTTAATTTTTCTAAGCAGTGACCTACGGAGATTTTGTTTTTGAGGAGTTGGTCAGTTACGTATGTGATCCACGAATTTTTCATAATAGTTGTCTGTGCACATCGTTTTGCGGGGGGTGCGTTTGATTTATATTGAGTAACAACCACTGTTTGTAAATCTGCGTCCTCTTTCAGCACGTTCAGAAGCTGATATAAATTAGCATTCTTTGGCACAGCCGAGTTTAATTTCTTATGCCAAGATTCTACGGCATTTGTGGTTCGATGGCGTTCACCATGAACGCACCAAATGTCTACAAAACTCTCGTTCTCTAGCCATTGTGACACCATGTAGTCATTAAATGTTTGAATGGCGTCAGTATCAGGACAGTCTTCCATTATGTAGCACCATCCTTCTGATATGAATTTACGAGGAAGTAAAGGCAGTAAAGCTGAAAGTCTTACATGTCTTTGGGTGATAGCATCTTTTGTCAGATCCAACTGTTTTGCTTTTTTCCATACATTTTTGGAATAATGAAAGTAGCATCCTTTAATCATAACTGACGGAAAAACGATTGTAATGGCGTTCATTGCGGCTAGTTCAAAATCTGTTAAAAATTTTACGGGTTCCCACCCAGGAATGTTTTGTTTCAAAATTTCAAATAATTTTTTGTATGTTTCTTCTGTTTTTTTGTTAAGTAAAACATAAATAAGAGGAACTATACGAGTGTGATCTTCGTCACTTCCCAGATCTCCGTGGATAGTATATAACTGCACAAAAGGCTCAGGGGTGCAATCGAATGTTCCGTCGCTTTCAAAAAATTTAATGCTCGGAATTTTCTCTAGTTGATTTGGACTGACCAAGATTATTATTCGGGTATTGGAAGACTCATCTTTATAATCGTAAAACAAAAAATCTCTAAATTGTAATGGAACTTCTACTTCATCAATTGATTTACATTTAATTTTTTTTACACCAGCTGCGTTGTTTCTTGCATAATACAATTTTGATTTGATGTTTGCAAACGATGGGATATTTCTCACCAAATCTGATTCAGTAGCGCAGAATTGTGATTTGAATTTGTTATATATGTTTGGTATTGGGGCGAAATCAGACTTCATCACTTTATCTCTTAAATCATCCAGCTTTTTTGCCATTACATTTTTGAATTCATCGGGCTCGCAGCTATGATTTTTCTCATTGGAAATATTGCCATCCTGTGAGGACAACAAAATAGCTTTAGCAAAATATTTATCTGTAAAGATCCACTGCACTCTTTAACATTCACACATCTCCAATGGGTCCATCCATTTTTATTTTCCCTTTTTTTTGTGTACTGGTAACCAGCTCTCATTAAAACCAAGCCACCATTTCTTGTTATGAAAGTCAAGCTTCCTGTTTTTCCCGAAGATGTTGAGGGCTGATTATCAGCTTCCTCAGACATATCTAAAAAAAATTATATATTGTATGTAACTTTTACATTTGATTGGATTATGATAAAAAAATCAAATAATAGGTATTTTAAATAACACTAATTTTAATAAAGAGAAGTAAATTATACAAAAGAACAAATTAATATACTCACTTAATAAATAAAAATCACTGTCACTCTGATACCAATACGCCACCGCCACCGCACGGAAATGTACTGAGGAATTTATGTAGATAAAATTTCTCTCCGAGTCAAAGCACAACATTCCAGTCACACTTGACTCTGATTGGTTGTTTCGAATTTTGGAACAATAGAGCAAACTCACCCTTTCTCGCAGGTAAAAAAAATAGCAAGATGATTCACTAAAACTACTCTTACCTATGCTAACCTTTGTAAAAATATTGGAGTGAAGTGAATTTGGAAAGTTTTAAGCATTATATTACGATTACATAAAAATATTGAAAAACAAATTTACTTTGATTAGGTTTGACTGCGCTGACTGTACCAAATTCAAGTTGTTGGTATTCGTTCGTACATTAAATTAAATTATTTAAAAAGTGGTATCCGTTCGGAATAGAAAAAAAATATGAGTTGAAACAAATACCAGTGGTATTAGTTTTTGGTATTAGAATGGAATAAATCCCCCGGCGATTTATTCCATTCTAATACCAAAAACTAATACCACTGGTATTTGTTTCAACTCATATTTTTTTTCTATTCCGAACCGATACCATTGTTTAAACTAATACCAAAACAAGTTCAAAGATATAAGGTACAGTCAGTAAAAATGCTTTGTATGTAAATATAAGACCTTTAATTGAAAAAAAAAACAGATAACTCCAAAAAAAACAAATTTTGTTAGCAAACGTCTTGTTCAATGATAAAATATCACTTAAATAATCAACTTTAATATAATTTTAGTTCCTCTCTATACCTGTATAATATTTTTTTTTGCAAAAACATCAAACAGGAAGAATTTACTTACAATCTAAAAATTACAAAATATCTCAAAAAATTAACTCTTAATTTATATTGAAATTTATCTGACATAGTTATTTATTCACGTCTACCTATCTCATAACAACTATGTCAGGTAAATTTTTAACAAAAATAAATCACTTTTTATCTAACAATTGTAAAATATCACAGAAAATCAACTTTTTGTATAATCTAATCAGTCGTTCATCACCTACATAGCAATGAATCAGCATTTTTTTTTGCAACAATATCTAATATGAAAAATTCACTTTAAATCTAACAATTATAAAATATCACAGAAAATCAACTTTTTGTATAATCAAATCAGTCATTCATCACTTACATAGCAATGAATCAGCAATTTTTTTTGCAATGAATTCTAACCTTACCTAACAATTGTAAAATTTCACAGAAAATCAACTTTTTGTTTAATCAAATCAGTCATTCTTCACCTATATAGCAATGAATCAGCAATTTTTTTTTGCAAAAACGTCATATATGAATAATTCACTTATAATCTAATAATTATAAAATATCACAGAAAATCAACTATTAGTATAATCAGCTAAATGACGTGTAAATTTCTTATATTTCAACAATTAGTAGCTAAACCCTTAATTTTTCTAAGCAGTGACCTACGGAGATTTTGTTTTTGAGGAGTTGGTCAGTTACGTATGTGATCCACGAATTTTTCATAATAGTTGTCTGTGCACATCGTTTTGCGGGGGGTGCGTTTGATTTATATTGAGTAACAACCACTGTTTGTAAATCTGCGTCCTCTTTCAGCACGTTCAGAAGCTGATATAAATTAGCATTCTTTGGCACAGCCGAGTTTAATTTCTTATGCCAAGATTCTACGGCATTTGTGGTTCGATGGCGTTCACCATGAACGCACCAAATGTCTACAAAACTCTCGTTCTCTAGCCATTGTGACACCATGTAGTCATTAAATGTTTGAATGGCGTCAGTATCAGGACAGTCTTCCATTATGTAGCACCATCCTTCTGATATGAATTTACGAGGAAGTAAAGGCAGTAAAGCTGAAAGTCTTACATGTCTTTGGGTGATAGCATCTTTTGTCAGATCCAACTGTTTTGCTTTTTTCCATACATTTTTGGAATAATGAAAGTAGCATCCTTTAATCATAACTGACGGAAAAACGATTGTAATGGCGTTCATTGCGGCTAGTTCAAAATCTGTTAAAAATTTTACGGGTTCCCACCCAGGAATGTTTTGTTTCAAAATTTCAAATAATTTTTTGTATGTTTCTTCTGTTTTTTTGTTAAGTAAAACATAAATAAGAGGAACTATACGAGTGTGATCTTCGTCACTTCCCAGATCTCCGTGGATAGTATATAACTGCACAAAAGGCTCAGGGGTGCAATCGAATGTTCCGTCGCTTTCAAAAAATTTAATGCTCGGAATTTTCTCTAGTTGATTTGGACTGACCAAGATTATTATTCGGGTATTGGAAGACTCATCTTTATAATCGTAAAACAAAAAATCTCTAAATTGTAATGGAACTTCTACTTCATCAATTGATTTACATTTAATTTTTTTTACACCAGCTGCGTTGTTTCTTGCATAATACAATTTTGATTTGATGTTTGCAAACGATGGGATATTTCTCACCAAATCTGATTCAGTAGCGCAGAATTGTGATTTGAATTTGTTATATATGTTTGGTATTGGGGCGAAATCAGACTTCATCACTTTATCTCTTAAATCATCCAGCTTTTTTGCCATTACATTTTTGAATTCATCGGGCTCGCAGCTATGATTTTTCTCATTGGAAATATTGCCATCCTGTGAGGACAACAAAATAGCTTTAGCAAAATATTTATCTGTAAAGATCCACTGCACTCTTTAACATTCACACATCTCCAATGGGTCCATCCATTTTTATTTTCCCTTTTTTTTGTGTACTGGTAACCAGCTCTCATTAAAACCAAGCCACCATTTCTTGTTATGAAAGTCAAGCTTCCTGTTTTTCCCGAAGATGTTGAGGGCTGATTATCAGCTTCCTCAGACATATCTAAAAAAAATTATATATTGTATGTAACTTTTACATTTGATTGGATTATGATAAAAAAATCAAATAATAGGTATTTTAAATAACACTAATTTTAATAAAGAGAAGTAAATTATACAAAAGAACAAATTAATATACTCACTTAATAAATAAAAATCACTGTCACTCTGATACCAATACGCCACCGCCACCGCACGGAAATGTACTGAGGAATTTATGTAGATAAAATTTCTCTCCGAGTCAAAGCACAACATTCCAGTCACACTTGACTCTGATTGGTTGTTTCGAATTTTGGAACAATAGAGCAAACTCACCCTTTCTCGCAGGTAAAAAAAATAGCAAGATGATTCACTAAAACTACTCTTACCTATGCTAACCTTTGTAAAAATATTGGAGTGAAGTGAATTTGGAAAGTTTTAAGCATTATATTACGATTACATAAAAATATTGAAAAACAAATTTACTTTGATTAGGTTTGACTGCGCTGACTGTACCAAATTCAAGTTGTTGGTATTCGTTCGTACATTAAATTAAATTATTTAAAAAGTGGTATCCGTTCGGAATAGAAAAAAAATATGAGTTGAAACAAATACCAGTGGTATTAGTTTTTGGTATTAGAATGGAATAAATCCCCCGGCGATTTATTCCATTCTAATACCAAAAACTAATACCACTGGTATTTGTTTCAACTCATATTTTTTTTCTATTCCGAACCGATACCATTGTTTAAACTAATACCAAAACAAGTTCAAAGATATAAGGTACAGTCAGTAAAAATGCTTTGTATGTAAATATAAGACCTTTAATTGAAAAAAAAAACAGATAACTCCAAAAAAAACAAATTTTGTTAGCAAACGTCTTGTTCAATGATAAAATATCACTTAAATAATCAACTTTAATATAATTTTAGTTCCTCTCTATACCTGTATAATATTTTTTTTTGCAAAAACATCAAACAGGAAGAATTTACTTACAATCTAAAAATTACAAAATATCTCAAAAAATTAACTCTTAATTTATATTGAAATTTATCTGACATAGTTATTTATTCACGTCTACCTATCTCATAACAACTATGTCAGGTAAATTTTTAACAAAAATAAATCACTTTTTATCTAACAATTGTAAAATATCACAGAAAATCAACTTTTTGTATAATCTAATCAGTCGTTCATCACCTACATAGCAATGAATCAGCATTTTTTTTTGCAACAATATCTAATATGAAAAATTCACTTTAAATCTAACAATTATAAAATATCACAGAAAATCAACTTTTTGTATAATCAAATCAGTCATTCATCACTTACATAGCAATGAATCAGCAATTTTTTTTGCAATGAATTCTAACCTTACCTAACAATTGTAAAATTTCACAGAAAATCAACTTTTTGTTTAATCAAATCAGTCATTCTTCACCTATATAGCAATGAATCAGCAATTTTTTTTTGCAAAAACGTCATATATGAATAATTCACTTATAATCTAATAATTATAAAATATCACAGAAAATCAACTATTAGTATAATCAGCTAAATGACGTGTAAATTTCTTATATTTCAACAATTAGTAGCTAAACCCTTAATTTTTCTAAGCAGTGACCTACGGAGATTTTGTTTTTGAGGAGTTGGTCAGTTACGTATGTGATCCACGAATTTTTCATAATAGTTGTCTGTGCACATCGTTTTGCGGGGGGTGCGTTTGATTTATATTGAGTAACAACCACTGTTTGTAAATCTGCGTCCTCTTTCAGCACGTTCAGAAGCTGATATAAATTAGCATTCTTTGGCACAGCCGAGTTTAATTTCTTATGCCAAGATTCTACGGCATTTGTGGTTCGATGGCGTTCACCATGAACGCACCAAATGTCTACAAAACTCTCGTTCTCTAGCCATTGTGACACCATGTAGTCATTAAATGTTTGAATGGCGTCAGTATCAGGACAGTCTTCCATTATGTAGCACCATCCTTCTGATATGAATTTACGAGGAAGTAAAGGCAGTAAAGCTGAAAGTCTTACATGTCTTTGGGTGATAGCATCTTTTGTCAGATCCAACTGTTTTGCTTTTTTCCATACATTTTTGGAATAATGAAAGTAGCATCCTTTAATCATAACTGACGGAAAAACGATTGTAATGGCGTTCATTGCGGCTAGTTCAAAATCTGTTAAAAATTTTACGGGTTCCCACCCAGGAATGTTTTGTTTCAAAATTTCAAATAATTTTTTGTATGTTTCTTCTGTTTTTTTGTTAAGTAAAACATAAATAAGAGGAACTATACGAGTGTGATCTTCGTCACTTCCCAGATCTCCGTGGATAGTATATAACTGCACAAAAGGCTCAGGGGTGCAATCGAATGTTCCGTCGCTTTCAAAAAATTTAATGCTCGGAATTTTCTCTAGTTGATTTGGACTGACCAAGATTATTATTCGGGTATTGGAAGACTCATCTTTATAATCGTAAAACAAAAAATCTCTAAATTGTAATGGAACTTCTACTTCATCAATTGATTTACATTTAATTTTTTTTACACCAGCTGCGTTGTTTCTTGCATAATACAATTTTGATTTGATGTTTGCAAACGATGGGATATTTCTCACCAAATCTGATTCAGTAGCGCAGAATTGTGATTTGAATTTGTTATATATGTTTGGTATTGGGGCGAAATCAGACTTCATCACTTTATCTCTTAAATCATCCAGCTTTTTTGCCATTACATTTTTGAATTCATCGGGCTCGCAGCTATGATTTTTCTCATTGGAAATATTGCCATCCTGTGAGGACAACAAAATAGCTTTAGCAAAATATTTATCTGTAAAGATCCACTGCACTCTTTAACATTCACACATCTCCAATGGGTCCATCCATTTTTATTTTCCCTTTTTTTTGTGTACTGGTAACCAGCTCTCATTAAAACCAAGCCACCATTTCTTGTTATGAAAGTCAAGCTTCCTGTTTTTCCCGAAGATGTTGAGGGCTGATTATCAGCTTCCTCAGACATATCTAAAAAAAATTATATATTGTATGTAACTTTTACATTTGATTGGATTATGATAAAAAAATCAAATAATAGGTATTTTAAATAACACTAATTTTAATAAAGAGAAGTAAATTATACAAAAGAACAAATTAATATACTCACTTAATAAATAAAAATCACTGTCACTCTGATACCAATACGCCACCGCCACCGCACGGAAATGTACTGAGGAATTTATGTAGATAAAATTTCTCTCCGAGTCAAAGCACAACATTCCAGTCACACTTGACTCTGATTGGTTGTTTCGAATTTTGGAACAATAGAGCAAACTCACCCTTTCTCGCAGGTAAAAAAAATAGCAAGATGATTCACTAAAACTACTCTTACCTATGCTAACCTTTGTAAAAATATTGGAGTGAAGTGAATTTGGAAAGTTTTAAGCATTATATTACGATTACATAAAAATATTGAAAAACAAATTTACTTTGATTAGGTTTGACTGCGCTGACTGTACCAAATTCAAGTTGTTGGTATTCGTTCGTACATTAAATTAAATTATTTAAAAAGTGGTATCCGTTCGGAATAGAAAAAAAATATGAGTTGAAACAAATACCAGTGGTATTAGTTTTTGGTATTAGAATGGAATAAATCCCCCGGCGATTTATTCCATTCTAATACCAAAAACTAATACCACTGGTATTTGTTTCAACTCATATTTTTTTTCTATTCCGAACCGATACCATTGTTTAAACTAATACCAAAACAAGTTCAAAGATATAAGGTACAGTCAGTAAAAATGCTTTGTATGTAAATATAAGACCTTTAATTGAAAAAAAAAACAGATAACTCCAAAAAAAACAAATTTTGTTAGCAAACGTCTTGTTCAATGATAAAATATCACTTAAATAATCAACTTTAATATAATTTTAGTTCCTCTCTATACCTGTATAATATTTTTTTTTGCAAAAACATCAAACAGGAAGAATTTACTTACAATCTAAAAATTACAAAATATCTCAAAAAATTAACTCTTAATTTATATTGAAATTTATCTGACATAGTTATTTATTCACGTCTACCTATCTCATAACAACTATGTCAGGTAAATTTTTAACAAAAATAAATCACTTTTTATCTAACAATTGTAAAATATCACAGAAAATCAACTTTTTGTATAATCTAATCAGTCGTTCATCACCTACATAGCAATGAATCAGCATTTTTTTTTGCAACAATATCTAATATGAAAAATTCACTTTAAATCTAACAATTATAAAATATCACAGAAAATCAACTTTTTGTATAATCAAATCAGTCATTCATCACTTACATAGCAATGAATCAGCAATTTTTTTTGCAATGAATTCTAACCTTACCTAACAATTGTAAAATTTCACAGAAAATCAACTTTTTGTTTAATCAAATCAGTCATTCTTCACCTATATAGCAATGAATCAGCAATTTTTTTTTGCAAAAACGTCATATATGAATAATTCACTTATAATCTAATAATTATAAAATATCACAGAAAATCAACTATTAGTATAATCAGCTAAATGACGTGTAAATTTCTTATATTTCAACAATTAGTAGCTAAACCCTTAATTTTTCTAAGCAGTGACCTACGGAGATTTTGTTTTTGAGGAGTTGGTCAGTTACGTATGTGATCCACGAATTTTTCATAATAGTTGTCTGTGCACATCGTTTTGCGGGGGGTGCGTTTGATTTATATTGAGTAACAACCACTGTTTGTAAATCTGCGTCCTCTTTCAGCACGTTCAGAAGCTGATATAAATTAGCATTCTTTGGCACAGCCGAGTTTAATTTCTTATGCCAAGATTCTACGGCATTTGTGGTTCGATGGCGTTCACCATGAACGCACCAAATGTCTACAAAACTCTCGTTCTCTAGCCATTGTGACACCATGTAGTCATTAAATGTTTGAATGGCGTCAGTATCAGGACAGTCTTCCATTATGTAGCACCATCCTTCTGATATGAATTTACGAGGAAGTAAAGGCAGTAAAGCTGAAAGTCTTACATGTCTTTGGGTGATAGCATCTTTTGTCAGATCCAACTGTTTTGCTTTTTTCCATACATTTTTGGAATAATGAAAGTAGCATCCTTTAATCATAACTGACGGAAAAACGATTGTAATGGCGTTCATTGCGGCTAGTTCAAAATCTGTTAAAAATTTTACGGGTTCCCACCCAGGAATGTTTTGTTTCAAAATTTCAAATAATTTTTTGTATGTTTCTTCTGTTTTTTTGTTAAGTAAAACATAAATAAGAGGAACTATACGAGTGTGATCTTCGTCACTTCCCAGATCTCCGTGGATAGTATATAACTGCACAAAAGGCTCAGGGGTGCAATCGAATGTTCCGTCGCTTTCAAAAAATTTAATGCTCGGAATTTTCTCTAGTTGATTTGGACTGACCAAGATTATTATTCGGGTATTGGAAGACTCATCTTTATAATCGTAAAACAAAAAATCTCTAAATTGTAATGGAACTTCTACTTCATCAATTGATTTACATTTAATTTTTTTTACACCAGCTGCGTTGTTTCTTGCATAATACAATTTTGATTTGATGTTTGCAAACGATGGGATATTTCTCACCAAATCTGATTCAGTAGCGCAGAATTGTGATTTGAATTTGTTATATATGTTTGGTATTGGGGCGAAATCAGACTTCATCACTTTATCTCTTAAATCATCCAGCTTTTTTGCCATTACATTTTTGAATTCATCGGGCTCGCAGCTATGATTTTTCTCATTGGAAATATTGCCATCCTGTGAGGACAACAAAATAGCTTTAGCAAAATATTTATCTGTAAAGATCCACTGCACTCTTTAACATTCACACATCTCCAATGGGTCCATCCATTTTTATTTTCCCTTTTTTTTGTGTACTGGTAACCAGCTCTCATTAAAACCAAGCCACCATTTCTTGTTATGAAAGTCAAGCTTCCTGTTTTTCCCGAAGATGTTGAGGGCTGATTATCAGCTTCCTCAGACATATCTAAAAAAAATTATATATTGTATGTAACTTTTACATTTGATTGGATTATGATAAAAAAATCAAATAATAGGTATTTTAAATAACACTAATTTTAATAAAGAGAAGTAAATTATACAAAAGAACAAATTAATATACTCACTTAATAAATAAAAATCACTGTCACTCTGATACCAATACGCCACCGCCACCGCACGGAAATGTACTGAGGAATTTATGTAGATAAAATTTCTCTCCGAGTCAAAGCACAACATTCCAGTCACACTTGACTCTGATTGGTTGTTTCGAATTTTGGAACAAGAGAGCAAACTCACCCTTTCTCGCAGGTAAAAAAAATAGCAAGATGATTCACTAAAACTACTCTTACCTATGCTAACCTTTGTAAAAATATTGGAGTGAAGTGAATTTGGAAAGTTTTAAGCATTATATTACGATTACATAAAAATATTGAAAAACAAATTTACTTTGATTAGGTTTGACTGCGCTGACTGTACCAAATTCAAGTTGTTGGTATTCGTTCGTACATTAAATTAAATTATTTAAAAAGTGGTATCCGTTCGGAATAGAAAAAAAATATGAGTTGAAACAAATACCAGTGGTATTAGTTTTTGGTATTAGAATGGAATAAATCCCCCGGCGATTTATTCCATTCTAATACCAAAAACTAATACCACTGGTATTTGTTTCAACTCATATTTTTTTTCTATTCCGAACCGATACCATTGTTTAAACTAATACCAAAACAAGTTCAAAGATATAAGGTACAGTCAGTAAAAATGCTTTGTATGTAAATATAAGACCTTTAATTGAAAAAAAAAACAGATAACTCCAAAAAAAACAAATTTTGTTAGCAAACGTCTTGTTCAATGATAAAATATCACTTAAATAATCAACTTTAATATAATTTTAGTTCCTCTCTATACCTGTATAATATTTTTTTTTGCAAAAACATCAAACAGGAAGAATTTACTTACAATCTAAAAATTACAAAATATCTCAAAAAATTAACTCTTAATTTATATTGAAATTTATCTGACATAGTTATTTATTCACGTCTACCTATCTCATAACAACTATGTCAGGTAAATTTTTAACAAAAATAAATCACTTTTTATCTAACAATTGTAAAATATCACAGAAAATCAACTTTTTGTATAATCTAATCAGTCGTTCATCACCTACATAGCAATGAATCAGCATTTTTTTTTGCAACAATATCTAATATGAAAAATTCACTTTAAATCTAACAATTATAAAATATCACAGAAAATCAACTTTTTGTATAATCAAATCAGTCATTCATCACTTACATAGCAATGAATCAGCAATTTTTTTTGCAATGAATTCTAACCTTACCTAACAATTGTAAAATTTCACAGAAAATCAACTTTTTGTTTAATCAAATCAGTCATTCTTCACCTATATAGCAATGAATCAGCAATTTTTTTTTGCAAAAACGTCATATATGAATAATTCACTTATAATCTAATAATTATAAAATATCACAGAAAATCAACTATTAGTATAATCAGCTAAATGACGTGTAAATTTCTTATATTTCAACAATTAGTAGCTAAACCCTTAATTTTTCTAAGCAGTGACCTACGGAGATTTTGTTTTTGAGGAGTTGGTCAGTTACGTATGTGATCCACGAATTTTTCATAATAGTTGTCTGTGCACATCGTTTTGCGGGGGGTGCGTTTGATTTATATTGAGTAACAACCACTGTTTGTAAATCTGCGTCCTCTTTCAGCACGTTCAGAAGCTGATATAAATTAGCATTCTTTGGCACAGCCGAGTTTAATTTCTTATGCCAAGATTCTACGGCATTTGTGGTTCGATGGCGTTCACCATGAACGCACCAAATGTCTACAAAACTCTCGTTCTCTAGCCATTGTGACACCATGTAGTCATTAAATGTTTGAATGGCGTCAGTATCAGGACAGTCTTCCATTATGTAGCACCATCCTTCTGATATGAATTTACGAGGAAGTAAAGGCAGTAAAGCTGAAAGTCTTACATGTCTTTGGGTGATAGCATCTTTTGTCAGATCCAACTGTTTTGCTTTTTTCCATACATTTTTGGAATAATGAAAGTAGCATCCTTTAATCATAACTGACGGAAAAACGATTGTAATGGCGTTCATTGCGGCTAGTTCAAAATCTGTTAAAAATTTTACGGGTTCCCACCCAGGAATGTTTTGTTTCAAAATTTCAAATAATTTTTTGTATGTTTCTTCTGTTTTTTTGTTAAGTAAAACATAAATAAGAGGAACTATACGAGTGTGATCTTCGTCACTTCCCAGATCTCCGTGGATAGTATATAACTGCACAAAAGGCTCAGGGGTGCAATCGAATGTTCCGTCGCTTTCAAAAAATTTAATGCTCGGAATTTTCTCTAGTTGATTTGGACTGACCAAGATTATTATTCGGGTATTGGAAGACTCATCTTTATAATCGTAAAACAAAAAATCTCTAAATTGTAATGGAACTTCTACTTCATCAATTGATTTACATTTAATTTTTTTTACACCAGCTGCGTTGTTTCTTGCATAATACAATTTTGATTTGATGTTTGCAAACGATGGGATATTTCTCACCAAATCTGATTCAGTAGCGCAGAATTGTGATTTGAATTTGTTATATATGTTTGGTATTGGGGCGAAATCAGACTTCATCACTTTATCTCTTAAATCATCCAGCTTTTTTGCCATTACATTTTTGAATTCATCGGGCTCGCAGCTATGATTTTTCTCATTGGAAATATTGCCATCCTGTGAGGACAACAAAATAGCTTTAGCAAAATATTTATCTGTAAAGATCCACTGCACTCTTTAACATTCACACATCTCCAATGGGTCCATCCATTTTTATTTTCCCTTTTTTTTGTGTACTGGTAACCAGCTCTCATTAAAACCAAGCCACCATTTCTTGTTATGAAAGTCAAGCTTCCTGTTTTTCCCGAAGATGTTGAGGGCTGATTATCAGCTTCCTCAGACATATCTAAAAAAAATTATATATTGTATGTAACTTTTACATTTGATTGGATTATGATAAAAAAATCAAATAATAGGTATTTTAAATAACACTAATTTTAATAAAGAGAAGTAAATTATACAAAAGAACAAATTAATATACTCACTTAATAAATAAAAATCACTGTCACTCTGATACCAATACGCCACCGCCACCGCACGGAAATGTACTGAGGAATTTATGTAGATAAAATTTCTCTCCGAGTCAAAGCACAACATTCCAGTCACACTTGACTCTGATTGGTTGTTTCGAATTTTGGAACAATAGAGCAAACTCACCCTTTCTCGCAGGTAAAAAAAATAGCAAGATGATTCACTAAAACTACTCTTACCTATGCTAACCTTTGTAAAAATATTGGAGTGAAGTGAATTTGGAAAGTTTTAAGCATTATATTACGATTACATAAAAATATTGAAAAACAAATTTACTTTGATTAGGTTTGACTGCGCTGACTGTACCAAATTCAAGTTGTTGGTATTCGTTCGTACATTAAATTAAATTATTTAAAAAGTGGTATCCGTTCGGAATAGAAAAAAAATATGAGTTGAAACAAATACCAGTGGTATTAGTTTTTGGTATTAGAATGGAATAAATCCCCCGGCGATTTATTCCATTCTAATACCAAAAACTAATACCACTGGTATTTGTTTCAACTCATATTTTTTTTCTATTCCGAACCGATACCATTGTTTAAACTAATACCAAAACAAGTTCAAAGATATAAGGTACAGTCAGTAAAAATGCTTTGTATGTAAATATAAGACCTTTAATTGAAAAAAAAAACAGATAACTCCAAAAAAAACAAATTTTGTTAGCAAACGTCTTGTTCAATGATAAAATATCACTTAAATAATCAACTTTAATATAATTTTAGTTCCTCTCTATACCTGTATAATATTTTTTTTTGCAAAAACATCAAACAGGAAGAATTTACTTACAATCTAAAAATTACAAAATATCTCAAAAAATTAACTCTTAATTTATATTGAAATTTATCTGACATAGTTATTTATTCACGTCTACCTATCTCATAACAACTATGTCAGGTAAATTTTTAACAAAAATAAATCACTTTTTATCTAACAATTGTAAAATATCACAGAAAATCAACTTTTTGTATAATCTAATCAGTCGTTCATCACCTACATAGCAATGAATCAGCATTTTTTTTTGCAACAATATCTAATATGAAAAATTCACTTTAAATCTAACAATTATAAAATATCACAGAAAATCAACTTTTTGTATAATCAAATCAGTCATTCATCACTTACATAGCAATGAATCAGCAATTTTTTTTGCAATGAATTCTAACCTTACCTAACAATTGTAAAATTTCACAGAAAATCAACTTTTTGTTTAATCAAATCAGTCATTCTTCACCTATATAGCAATGAATCAGCAATTTTTTTTTGCAAAAACGTCATATATGAATAATTCACTTATAATCTAATAATTATAAAATATCACAGAAAATCAACTATTAGTATAATCAGCTAAATGACGTGTAAATTTCTTATATTTCAACAATTAGTAGCTAAACCCTTAATTTTTCTAAGCAGTGACCTACGGAGATTTTGTTTTTGAGGAGTTGGTCAGTTACGTATGTGATCCACGAATTTTTCATAATAGTTGTCTGTGCACATCGTTTTGCGGGGGGTGCGTTTGATTTATATTGAGTAACAACCACTGTTTGTAAATCTGCGTCCTCTTTCAGCACGTTCAGAAGCTGATATAAATTAGCATTCTTTGGCACAGCCGAGTTTAATTTCTTATGCCAAGATTCTACGGCATTTGTGGTTCGATGGCGTTCACCATGAACGCACCAAATGTCTACAAAACTCTCGTTCTCTAGCCATTGTGACACCATGTAGTCATTAAATGTTTGAATGGCGTCAGTATCAGGACAGTCTTCCATTATGTAGCACCATCCTTCTGATATGAATTTACGAGGAAGTAAAGGCAGTAAAGCTGAAAGTCTTACATGTCTTTGGGTGATAGCATCTTTTGTCAGATCCAACTGTTTTGCTTTTTTCCATACATTTTTGGAATAATGAAAGTAGCATCCTTTAATCATAACTGACGGAAAAACGATTGTAATGGCGTTCATTGCGGCTAGTTCAAAATCTGTTAAAAATTTTACGGGTTCCCACCCAGGAATGTTTTGTTTCAAAATTTCAAATAATTTTTTGTATGTTTCTTCTGTTTTTTTGTTAAGTAAAACATAAATAAGAGGAACTATACGAGTGTGATCTTCGTCACTTCCCAGATCTCCGTGGATAGTATATAACTGCACAAAAGGCTCAGGGGTGCAATCGAATGTTCCGTCGCTTTCAAAAAATTTAATGCTCGGAATTTTCTCTAGTTGATTTGGACTGACCAAGATTATTATTCGGGTATTGGAAGACTCATCTTTATAATCGTAAAACAAAAAATCTCTAAATTGTAATGGAACTTCTACTTCATCAATTGATTTACATTTAATTTTTTTTACACCAGCTGCGTTGTTTCTTGCATAATACAATTTTGATTTGATGTTTGCAAACGATGGGATATTTCTCACCAAATCTGATTCAGTAGCGCAGAATTGTGATTTGAATTTGTTATATATGTTTGGTATTGGGGCGAAATCAGACTTCATCACTTTATCTCTTAAATCATCCAGCTTTTTTGCCATTACATTTTTGAATTCATCGGGCTCGCAGCTATGATTTTTCTCATTGGAAATATTGCCATCCTGTGAGGACAACAAAATAGCTTTAGCAAAATATTTATCTGTAAAGATCCACTGCACTCTTTAACATTCACACATCTCCAATGGGTCCATCCATTTTTATTTTCCCTTTTTTTTGTGTACTGGTAACCAGCTCTCATTAAAACCAAGCCACCATTTCTTGTTATGAAAGTCAAGCTTCCTGTTTTTCCCGAAGATGTTGAGGGCTGATTATCAGCTTCCTCAGACATATCTAAAAAAAATTATATATTGTATGTAACTTTTACATTTGATTGGATTATGATAAAAAAATCAAATAATAGGTATTTTAAATAACACTAATTTTAATAAAGAGAAGTAAATTATACAAAAGAACAAATTAATATACTCACTTAATAAATAAAAATCACTGTCACTCTGATACCAATACGCCACCGCCACCGCACGGAAATGTACTGAGGAATTTATGTAGATAAAATTTCTCTCCGAGTCAAAGCACAACATTCCAGTCACACTTGACTCTGATTGGTTGTTTCGAATTTTGGAACAATAGAGCAAACTCACCCTTTCTCGCAGGTAAAAAAAATAGCAAGATGATTCACTAAAACTACTCTTACCTATGCTAACCTTTGTAAAAATATTGGAGTGAAGTGAATTTGGAAAGTTTTAAGCATTATATTACGATTACATAAAAATATTGAAAAACAAATTTACTTTGATTAGGTTTGACTGCGCTGACTGTACCAAATTCAAGTTGTTGGTATTCGTTCGTACATTAAATTAAATTATTTAAAAAGTGGTATCCGTTCGGAATAGAAAAAAAATATGAGTTGAAACAAATACCAGTGGTATTAGTTTTTGGTATTAGAATGGAATAAATCGCCCCGGCTACGCACGGGTGCAATATATATATATATAAACCTTCCTCTTGAATTACTCTATCTATTACTGAAAACCGCATTAAAATCCGTTGCGTAGTTTTAAAGGTCTACGCATACGTAGGGACAGACAGCGGGAATCAACTTTGTTTTATACTATGTAGTAATATGGGTTAAATCGTCTAAGCGTTCGTCCTTAATTTCAGGGACTGATTAATAAGAGCCAATTATTCTCTTACGGATTTCCTCATTTCTGATTTGATCACGCAAGGAAACTCCGAGCATAGCCCTCTCCATTGCCCTTTGGGTGACTTTAAGCCTTCTGATGAGGCCCATTGTGAGCGACCACGTTTCGGACAAAAAATATAAAACACTTTAATTTAAGTTTTCGTAAAGAACGTTTCTTTTACAGTAATTAAAAAGTTAAAAATAAAGGGCCCTTTTATTTTAACTTTATTTTATTTATATAAATGAAATTATGTGATAAACAGAGGTCGAAATAGGAAGTACTTATATTTACTTAAACTTATTTATCGTACTTTGATGCAATAATTGACACTAAGTAAAATGCCTGCTGTGCCCATTTATTTAATACCAATTATAACACATCTACATGCGGGAGACCTAGAAGAAAATAGCAGGACGGACTAACCACTTACTTACATAAAACATAAGGAAAAGTGGGGAGTGGGAATGGAGGCCTTTGCCCTACAGTGGGACACAAATGGTTACTAATAATACAAGGACTCAATATCATTACAATTTTCCTTTAATTTCCCCAGGTCCTGCAACCTCTGTGATTTCTGCCGCAAAGGTTCTTACCAGTTTTGCCTGTCATCTGGCATCAACAGCAACATCGGTGTCTGGAGGGATGGAGGCTGGGCGCAGTACGTCACGGCCCCACAGGACATGGTCTTCGCGTTGCCTGACGGCATCACCACTGAACAGGGCAAGGATTTGTTTGAAGTTATATTTGGTAGAGATCTTTGTGATGGATGTCTTTCGGGATATTTCTACCACCATACCTGTTCCCAACGCCAAGCAGCGTGGCTAGAAATTGTAGGTTTCAAAGTTATTTTACCAAATACAACACACACAACCACATACATTTGATACATTACACATACACACACATTTTATTACATTACATACACTTACCACACACACTTACACTACACACACACACACACTTACTTTACATTTGATTTAATAGCAGAATACATCCAGGCTTGGACGAAGATTGATAGAAAATGTGGTAATTATAATGCAACATGCAATCCAAATCTCAGATAGATTGCCGCTCCATGTAAAATACTGGTACTCAGCTGGATCCGGTAAGACTGCAAGCTGACCCCAACATAGTTGAGAGAAAGATTTTAAACTTTCATGGTCACTAACATTATTATAACTAGAAGACGGGATATTAGTTTATCCGTGATCATGGTGCTTGCAACAGCGCCAAAATATCGGGAACTCAAAGAAAACAATAAACATGGTAAATATCCCGTCTTCTAGTTATAATATAGTTGAGAGAAGCCTAGAGAGCTGATGATTCAAGCCAAATCTGTACTACACGGGGTATCCTTAGGAGAGTGTTGGTGGCTCAACCAGATTTTGGACGCGATTCCGATATGTGTTTCATCCCTTCACGGGGCATCCTCAGAAGTTTTTGACTCATCGACAGTTTGGATGCTGTCGTCCTTATGGCATTTGACTTGTCTTACTAAATAATCATGTCTTGATTCCAGGTGGTCTCTGCGAGCCCTATTCCTGCATCTCTCACGGCTTCGACCGCGCCTCCCCCCTTAAAGTGGGACAGAAGATCCTCATTCTTGGCGCTGGTATCATTGGTAAGTTATGTGCATGATCAATGTACCAAATAAATGTAATAGAGTTTTTATTTACGAAGGCTTTTGATTCAAAATCAAGCGCATTAGCGATTTTCTCTGCTAGGTCAAGTTGCTGACCATTAACCACTGATGTCGAGAATCTTCAGTCTAATAGTCAAAACCGTTTCGGCTGAGCAAGAGATCCTAGGTTCGACTTCCAGGCCAGGCAATGTTTTTTTCATCAGAAATTTCAGCCCCCCTTAACGTGGGACATAACTGTCGAAGCGTAGCACACTTTATAATCCCCAAAGGGACAGCCTTTTGGAGACTAAAGATGTGACGGTCTGTTTGTTGCTTTTTCAATCAAGTTTGTAGCACAGAAAATACTCGTACATAGTAACGAACTGTTCTCATTACCAGGTAACCTATGGATATCCACCCTGCACCACCACGGTCACAGGGAGGTGACAGTCTCCGAGATGAACCCCACCAGACTGGACATCGTCAAGAGATTGGGTAAGATTTAGTTGAAAATGTTATGAAAGAAGAAACTCGGTATTTCATGAAATTAAATTAAATTTTGCTTCCGAGATAGTGTTGGTAATCATTTACCAAGGACTGACCGATATAATAAGCTAAAGCCATATTCCATATTTCAGTCATAACAATTTTTATATCAGAAGACTGCTATCAATCACAACAGCAGATTTATTGATCTTCTTTATTTTTCGTTTGGTTAGTTCATAACCTGGTGTCAGAGTTGTCATGCTGCCCGTGGGCCTCTAACTTGGCTTTACATGGCAGCGAGAAATATTTCTCAGACATGCTGGCTTTGTTTCCTCGCGATGTTTTCCTTCACCGAAGCAAGTGATAAGTATACTAATATACACAGGAAAAAAATCAGAAGTGCGTGTTTAGGGTTCGAACTCGAAACCTATGACTTGGCAGTCCGGTCAGACCATTAGTCTATCACAGAAATCAATCCCAAGCAAACAAAGAATCATAAAACCATGGATCACCATCGGTCTTTTGAGATGTATACATAATAGGGACAAAATGCACAATAAAACAAATAAAGAGCCAACAAACCAGATCCTAAAATTAACCTATCTAAGATATCGCAATTTCTGCAATAACATACTAAAAAAACTAAAAAAAGAATATGAAGAAAAGTAATTCGAAAAGGCTAAAAATAACCCCAAAAAAATGTGGGAAGTAATTCGCAATGTTACTGACACCAAATGCATACGCTCGACATCAACAGAGCTTTTGACAATTGAAAATTGCCCTACTAAATCCGTCAATACAGTTAACACGTTCTTTGCAAATGTGGGTCTAAATCTAACCAGTGATGTCTCCCCCCAGAATTACCCCCAAGCCGCCAACAACGATCGACAAAGTACGGCTAACTCAATGGTTGTTTTAGAAACAGATGAAGAAGAGGTTAAATCAATAATAAACAATCTCCGAATTAATAGTGCCACCGGATGGGACGGTATCCCAACAAAATTGCTAATACTCGCTAGTCACATTCTAGCTCCACCTGTGACATATATTATGCAACCTGGCACTATCTACAGGTACATTCCCAAATGCCTGGAAAAAGGCAATTGTACATCCAATTTACAAGTCTGGGGACAGAGACGAGGTCACTAACTACCGCCCAATATCAGTCCTCCCAGCGATCTCCAAGGTTCTGGAAAGAATTATGTACAAACGCCTGAATAATTTCCTCGACAAATACAAAATAATTTCCCAAAACCAATTCGGTTTCAGACGCGGATTGTCAACTGAAGATGCAGTGACATCCCTTCTGGACTTTGTTGTTGATAAAGTTGACAATAAATTCAAATGTTTAGGAATTTTCCTAGACCTTTCAAAGGCGTTCGACACTGTCTCTGTCCCTCTACTTCTTTCTAAACTAGAAAACATCGGAGTTCGAGGAACTGCTCTGACTCTATTCTGTAATTTTCTCACCGATAGGTTGCAGTACGTTAAGATTGGAGAACATATTAGCGACGCATGTAGTGTGGTTGTCGGCTTGCCACAGGGAAGTCTTCTCAGTCCCCTTCTTTTTCAAGTCTACGTCAACGAACTCTGCCAGCTATCCCTCCCCTCCACAAAAATAATAGCCTATGCAGATGACACGGCAATCCTATCGTATGACCGTGACTGGACTTCAGCAAAAGAGATTGCCGAAAGAGGACTCAGTGAAGTGATGATGTGGCTGGGAAAAAACAATCTTGCCCTAAATATAAAAAAAACTAATTTCATTACCTTCGGCTTAAGACCATCCACCCTTCCCTCAGACGGTTCTTTATCAATAAGAGCCCACAAATGTACCAACCTCTGTCCCCTCTGTTCATGCCCTACTGTTACCAGAGCATCAGTAATACGTTATCTCGGCATTCAACTAGACTCCTGTTTATCCTGGAAACCACACTTACAAGCAATGTCAATTCGAAAACTAATTTTCTTATTTAAAAAACTTAGAGTTTCCACCTCCAGCAACATTCTTAAGATCGTTTACTCGGCACTATGCGAATCAATAATAAATTACTGCATCACTGCGTGGGGAGGGGCAGCCAAGACCGACATTATCCAGGTAGAGCGAGCACAAAGAGCAGTTATAAAAGTTTCTTTGAACAAACCATTTAGATTCCAAACTCGGCAATTATATCAAGAGTATAAAACGTTAACAGTCCGACAACACTACATCCTCCGCACAGTCATGAGAAAACATGCTACTATTCCGTATGCCAGAAATAACAGCCCAACAGCCAGAAGAAGATCTAAACCGCCTTGCCCCACAACACAAACAAACACTACATTTGCTAGGCGACACTTCACTTACCTAAGTGCACGCATCTACAACAAATTGCACCAAAGGCTAAATATCCACTCCCAAAATATACGCAAGTGTAAAAAAATAGTGAAAACGTTTCTACTTACCCTAAATTATGACGAGACAGAAACACTGGTAAAACCCTCATCCATATAAATCTTTAATCACCACGGAAAACATTCACACACGCAGACACTACCACACACATACCGTCAGTTACATACACACACCATCACACTCTCTCTCTCAAACTCACACACACACCACACAACACATACTACTCTCGCAAGCGTGCTCACAGTACATAAGTTATTGTTAATGTTACACATTTGGTTCGCTAAATTCTTGTAAATTGTAATTACGGACGAACGGATGGCTCCTATAATACAGGATTTTCCTAGTATAGGGGACATTATTATAAAATTAATGTAAAAAAGAACTCATACGCCTGATATTATGTAACATGTCATGTATTTTCACTTTCTTTGGGCAATAAATAATTTATAATTTAATTTACTTAATCTGCACATTAAGTAAACAATTTAATCACATGCACACATCATGTAGCTTACTCTGACAAAATGAAATAAAGTATAAAGTAAAGTATACTGCTTTCTATTTACTGATAATCGTGCTTTAGACATCGAGTGTCAGTCGAAAATATTCATGCTGACAACTTTGAAATTACTATTTCAAAAGTTAACAAGGTTTGTTTTATTCTTTCAGAAACTGGCTTCAGACTGGTAACACCTGACGTGCTTGCTAAGGAGAAGGTGACCTACGATGTCATCATTGACTGCACAGGTAACGCTATAGTTTAATTCTTCATTATCTTGCCCTTATCTCAATTTTCTTCTTCTTCCATACTTCTCTATTAGGCGTCAACTCAGTTGTCCTTTCTAGCCATACCATCTTTCACATATGCTCCATCCATTTTTTTCTCTTCCATTGGTTTTCTATATGTAGTTCAATTGTTTTATCATCAAGCCTTTTAAAAAAAAATGCAAAAATCTCCCTATATCGGTCACGTAAGTGGCGATAATTAAGTATACTACTTAAGACCTCGTTTTTGTCAAAAGATCTAAAGATGAACTTCACATCTTTTAGCAAAAATTGCAAGAAATTGAAGCTTCACCACCGTTGTAATAATAATTATAATATAATCATACTGATTTAGAAGAAGATCTTTCTGATTTTTTCATAGGGCGCTTTTTCAAACAAAATCTTTTAATTCCAGGAGTGGGCAAGGTGATGGAGATCAGCTTCCACTACCTGAAGGAGGGCGGCAAGTACGTGTTGTTCGGCTGCTGTCCACCCTCACACACTACCACGTAAGTGAAGCAATTAATGTAACGATGTCTCTGATAGAATTGGCCAACTAACGCCAAAAAATCTATGGATAAAATAACCCTTGTATAAAAGAGGAATATACATAGATATAAAATGTGATGGTTGACAGAGGGGACATTTGGACATTTGACAGGGGAGACAGTCTTACCAAGGGGTATCGTATTACCCAGTACTAACCGGGTTGTGGAGGTCAGATAGGCAGTCGCTCTATGAAAAATACAGGTATTCAGTTGCATTCGGTTAGACTGGAAGCCGATCTCAACATAGTTGGGTAAAGGCTAGGCAGATAATGATGGTTGACAGACGGTAATGGTACAAAGAAATATTTTAAAAAGGTCTGAAGGATTTTCGTGAAAGCAGTTTTCGTTCTTTTTTTGTTCTTTTTTCGGCGATTTCTTAGATAAATCATAATTAAGGTAATGGACAGGTTAGTACTAGGTAATGAACCCGCAACTTGTATGGTTACAATTCCATAGCATAATCTACTTTCGAACTAATCTCTATTTCGTCTGTTTTAGCTTGAACCCCTTCGACATCTACAACAAGGAGCTGACCGTCATCGGCGTTAAGATCAACCCGTTCAGCTTCCCCAGTGCCATCAGTTGGCTCAAGGCTATGGGTAGCAGGTAACGTTTCTGAAGCTTCATTTTTTTTTAAATTTTATTTTTGTGAATTGTGACATTTAATGATTTGACATGAATATTTACTTTTTTAAGTATTTTTTTACTATGAACATTGAATGATTTTTATGACCATTTATTTTGTGAAGTTTTATTAATTTTATTTGATTATTGTGAATGTTGTTGTTGTTGATTACGTTGTTGTTGTTTGTTGTTGTTGTTGGACCATGTGGGTCATTGGTTTGTTTGTTTTTTCCCTTTGGTCTGGCAATTTGAGTACTATAAGCGACCTAACCAAATGTTCTTTCTTTGGTACTGTTCGTCGTGTCGTTGAGTTCCTTAAGAAGTCGAGATACACGATAACTAACAAATGCTTGCACTGACTGGACAGGTCCACCTAAATCTGTGTGGTTCTCTCTTCTAAAGACCATCTCAGACACTAATCTGCATAGTCCTCATGTGAGTTGAGCAAGATTATGTCTGGACCTTAAAAGAGACGGTGACCTACAGGTACGAAAAACCGACCAGTTAAAAAAAATTGTCGTGTAAAAGTGTTTATAAAAGCCTATTTGCATAATAAACATCATTTATAGGAACACGACCTTTGCCAACTTCTACCAACTTGCGTGGAGCTCTCGCTGGCCACTGGCACTGCTCGCTTTGCTCATGATTATGATTATATTATCTTCTGCACAGGTATCTGGACTACCACAAGCTAGGAGTGAAGACTTACCGCCTGTCGGAGTACCAGGCGGCGATAGATGATCTGAAGAAAGGTTCCGTCGCGAAGGCCGTGTTCAAGATTAACCAGGATTAACGTGTCAATGTTTAAGTTACAAAGTGAATAAATGTTTTGTTGATATTTTTTTGTTTGGTTTTTTAATGTGGGGTCAGTCCTTTATTTTCTGTGAGTCTAACCGGATGCCGCTGAATACTAGTATTTTACATGGAGTGATTGTCTATCTGACCTCCACAACCCAGATAGTATTGGGTAATACCCCGCCCCCTCCTTGGTAAGACTGGTTGTCAAACTTTCGGGCCACTGAGTATATGTAACGACTGTCAAAGATCTACTAATGACAGCCGGGACCAACGGCGAGGCACGGAGGAAACCCGGTATGTTATGATGGTCACCCATCCACAGACCGACCTAGGTAAGTGTGGCTTAACCTTGAAGATCAACCTGCGCGGCTGTTATTATTTAGCCGCGACCACTTTGATAGCAGTGGCAGTTAAATAAAAAAACCGGACAAGTGCGAGTCGGACTCGCCCTCCGAGGCTGACTATTTTGCAACACGGCTCTTTTTTGAGATTTTTCCCTGTACCTATAATATTTAAAAACGATATTACTTGTGAAATTTCATAGTTCTAGGTCAACGGAAAGTACGCTATAAATTTTGATTCCCTTGTCAGAGTCGAAATATTCGGTTTTTAGGCAGAAACACCCGTATCGTTTTTTTACGTTAACTTAGAAGTTTGATTTTTTCACAGCTTCAAGGGACTGTAGACTTGAGTATATGGTTTTAATTTTAACTTGATACCTCCACGCGTTCCCGAGATAAAGGGCTTTGACAGACAGACGGACGGACGGACAACGAAGTGATCCTATAAGGGTTCCGTTTTTTCCTCTTGAGGTACGGAACCCTTAAAACTAAAGTCTGGAACACTGACTGACCCGGAAATCGAACTGACTGTAACTATGTTCAGCAGTAGCGCGTCCACTAGACAAACGAGGTTACACTTGCCTCTTGGCTGGAACTTAGATGTAACTGTAGATAAATTACATTGTTACACCTCTGCTTACTCTTTTAAGTAATGAATTCGTGATGGTTCTGACCGCAAAACCAGCTCCGTTAGGTGCTATGACATAAAATCATCAATCATTTAAATAATATTGTTATAATAATGTAACATTGATAGACCGCTACGGTAATGTTCCATGATTTGATCAATTTATCAATTTTTGAAGCTAGTTTTATACCGCGGTGTGGCTATGATATTATTTGATTTCAAGACGCAAAATCACGAATTTTCATCAAACTTAAAACCGGTGTTGATTTTTCGTAAATTCTTTAGCACTGACTTTCAGTATGGTGGCGATTTGGTTACAAGTACATTCGCCAGCGCATCAAGTTACCACAAACTTTCAAATTTTCTCATTCGATTTTGAACTTTGACAGAAATTTGACAGTTTGTGGTAAGTCATCCTTCAAGGAGTCGAGTCTACCCGTCATATTAGACAACTTTCTGACTGTGAGTGGTTGGTGACTTGTTTTTTCGTCGATTTCGGTCGACTTCGGTATATAGAGTAAACTTATTTTCCACATTTTAATGTATTTTTTCTGGATGTCGGTTATTTTTAAATGTTTGACAAATGACTGTCGCGTTCGGATTTAAAACCGGCGTCAATTTTGCTTGCGGTTTGACGTCGCCTTCTCATCGTGACTGGTAGCCTTGTTGTTCCATTCTTCCCATTTCTGCGCGAGTCTCAACCAGGACTTACCCGTGACCTTCTGAATGTCATCAACCCATCTGGATGTTGGTCTGCTAATAATTATTATACCGTTTTTTTTCGCCATCAGTGTTCCTAACAGACAGACGTTGTTTTTTTGAAATGTATGATCTCTGATTGATGATCTCTATCTCATAAATTATTTAGAGATACTTTAGTCTCAGGCTTACGTCATAGGGTAATAAAGCAGTCTTGTCCAATAAATTTATGTTCTGATTCATTCAGAGAAGGAAAATAAGAACAGAATGAACATTGTTTTGTTAATGAAAAAAAAGAAAATTAGGTTTATCTATAATTAAATAAAAAGTCAATAAAAAGTTTTTATTGTTTCTCATACAATCTCTCTCGTTCAATCGTATCAACGTTGAACGCGTATACAAAGTTTCGTTTCCATACTATTATTTGTTAAAGAGTTCTCTCGTGAGGAGCCGATCCTGGCTGCATGGATCAAGTCATGTCTGTCATAAAAATGTATTGTCATAAAAACCAAAGCTGTGTGCAAAATTTCAGCTCAATCGGTTGGGGGAACTCGTTTGATATTCAGTTGCAAGATTTGACCAATACAAACTAAGTAATTAACTAACAAAGCCAGTTATATAAAAGCTTATAATTATGATTACAACTTTTCATTTCCATTTTCTTATTTCCCTAAGACCTCCACACGGGGACCACCTTCCCCTAAAAAAAACAGTCTCCAATTCGAAGAAAAACATGTTATAACAACAAAGCCAGCCTGTTGTTGTGTCTGATATCACAATACCAACCATTTTAAAAAGCTAATGACCCATCCTCCCACATCGTTCACACAATGGGCCACGCAGACCATTGTGTGCCCCCAATGGCCCACTAACCAACATTCTTCCCGGTCGTCGGCTCGATATTAAACAATACAATTTAATCAATAAAACTTAAGAGAAAGTTTTTGTCATACATCTCAGAAATTGCTCAACAGATCTCGATAGTGTTCTTCGAATGATGAAATTAGTCATTTTGATTTTCGCTTTCTGAGTTCAATGTGCGATGGGTTGGTTATTTGGTGACTTTGCGCTTGTTTTAAACTTGATATTCACCTTGCCTGTAATCCCCGAAGGGTTAAGCAGAGGTGTACCTAATAGTACACCCACATTTCGCCAGTTATGTTTTTGAGTCCCATGTAATAGGGGCCGAGCCTATTGCCATCAACCGGGCACAAATCCAGATTCCGTGGCTGCTACTGAGAAATTTCTGATATAAAATTCCAATAACACTTTGCCTGACCTGGGAATCGAACCTAGGACCAGATGCTCAGCAGTCGCATTTGCGACCACTCGACCAACGAGGCAGTCGAGGGAAATTGTCATAGAAATAAAAAAAAAATGGTTACTAATTACCACCCATAACCATTTTTTTTGGATTTCTATGACAATTTACCACCAAAGGATATCTGCAATACTAGAGTTGTCGTGGTTACCTAAGTGACCAACCCAGAGATAAAGCTAAAACGACATACACATAATTAACTAATGACGTCACAACAATAAATATATGAATGTCAATAATAAAAAGTAATAAGGATTGGTTTTAAGGTGTCCTACTTTCGAATCAGGATGAATCATACGACGAGTGACATTTTGTATCGAGTTAACTATAACGAAGATCGATGCTGGTGCCTTCATTGTTTTGCAATGGACAGACGCTGAGAACAATATTTCGCAAGTAGTGTTTGAGTTTTTGGCAAGCCTCTGGAGCTTTTAAAAGTCTCTCAGACGAATCCCTCTGCGAGAACAAGGTGTAAACGGACCCTTCACAAAACCGTCAACCATTCCACCAACGTCAAACATTCTGTACATCAAACTTAGTAACTACGTAAAAATTGCTGGGAAACGACTTTTTTTTCGGGTGAAAAATCACTAAAAATGACGCACTCAAAACATGCTTGCACGTGCTGATGGATGCATTAAATAGTACGGGGGTCGTGAAGATATTAAAGTTATAACATAACGTCCTCCTTTTTTAGAAGTCGGGTAAAATTCGCAAAGCACGAAGACGTTTCGCCAACCGCTGTTAGAGGCGGAATTGACAAGAGTTTCCATACCTACAAACCAAGCGTTACTCGCACTTTGACACAAAAATGACATAACTATAGAAAATAAATGTTTTGAATAGTGATTCTTGAACATCTATTAATGTTGTGAGTTCAACGCGCTTTTTTTGTTACTGCCTTCTCTAGACGAGGTGGTTCCGTGCTCTGTGGCTAGCCACATGATGGCGAACTAATGGCACGCTCCACAATATTTTGGGCACGCTACTGATTTTAACCTTATTTCCATCTACCTATGCCTGCGAGTCATTATGTTAAGTGTGTAGGTAACACCGAAATCCACCGTGAGACAAAAGTCTACGACGTCGAGGACCGGGTGGTGCGCCTCAAGTGGACCTGGACATTTGGCTAGACGCGGAGATGGCCGATGGAGCAAGGCTTTGACCAAGTGGTGGCCTAGGTTAGACCAAAGAAACCAGGGCCGTCCTAACGCTGAAACACCTGGATAAGGGACGCACAGAACCGGGAAGTGTGGTGGAAAACAAGGGAGGCCTATACCCAGCTGTGGGTGATGATAATGAGTGCAAAATGTACTTTTTGATAGTAAATAAAGAGTTTTGAGTTGATAGTGCCTATTTAGTTTAATAATTTTCTCCATAATCACTTAAGTAAAATTATTCGTCGGTAACTCGGCACGTCTATGACCGCATTAATCAATTCATTAGAAAAAATGGCACGTTAACGTATAAAGGTTCGCCACCCCTGGCCAAGGCCCTAGACCAAGTTCACAGCGTTGAATAAGAAACACTTTGGAAGCGATTACAAAGTATTCAAGAATAAATACTGTCTAGAAGGAATAACACTGTCTGCTTCAACAATACGTGTGAAAAATGATTCACACACAGCACCCCAGTGACATTTATCAATACCTACCTACCTATATTCAGTTAACTGTTCTGAAGATACCGCATCTCATGTTTGACAATACAATGCCGGTGGAAAGACAGGGGTGCTCAACATTTTGGCGAAAGTTAAAGATGGCACATAATAAGACAACAGCTGATGAAGACTTCACTCTTCTCGTGTCTGCATGAGCTTAAGACTATAACGTGAAGGTAAAAAGATTAGATACTGAGTTAGATGATAACGGGGTAAACTCCTTGATTAATTTCTTGAGATTGTTTTTTTTTTTAAACAAAACATTGCAATAGACTAGGAATTTCTCCTGTAACGTGGGTGCGTTTACAAACTCAAAAACACAAATAGGCAGACCCGGAACAACTACCTGTAGGCCATACAAATATTTGCTCCGTGCGGGAATCGAACTCGCGACACGCAGGGCAGCAGTGAATCGCTCAGCCACTGCGCCAACCGTGCCGTCAAATAAGGACGCCGTCAATTAGGACTGATCTGATCAGAATATTCTCTTTGTCACCTTAGTTCTGCCAAAATGAGCCATCCCACAATCTCTCCTTAATTCGGTTAATTGCGTCAAATGAAGCCAATGTTCACAATTTTTAACCCCCGACGCGCGACGCAATGTGTGTGTATGTCTGTCTCTGGCACAGTAGCTATTAAACGAGCGAACCGATTCTGATGCAGTTTTTTTTATTTGAAAGCTTCTTGGCGATGGTTCTTTGATTTATCAAAATGGCTGCACATTTACTAGTTATGGGGGATGAAAGTGAGTATGAAAAATCGAATATTGGGGGAAGTCAAGTGGGATATCAAATGAAAGTGCATGATGTGTATATTAAAATTAGACAAGTTTTATCAAAATTGGTGTACCCATTTACTAGATTTAGGGGATAAAAAACGAAAATTTTCAAATATACCCAAGCGGGGTATCAAATGGAAGGGCATGATGTATATTACAATTAGAGATGTTTTATCAAAATCGGCTCAGCCATTTTATTGACTTTTCAAATATTTGTTCGTTTTTCTTTGTTGCGATGGGCGTTTTTTTTTTTTTTTTTTTTATAAAGTCAATCCAAAAGATATGGAAAACTTGTTCTTAGAATGGATTTCATAAATAATAATCAGGAGTTAAAAATTGGAGAGGTTTTGATGTAGGTTGGTTAGTTTTAGCGAAACCTAGTGAACTCAATTATATTTTTAATGTGATCTAAATAAAACCCAGTGCTTCATGAATTAAAAGATAATTAATTTAATTTAAAACAAAAAAAAAACTGACTTCCTCGTTGGGCTAGTCGTCCCAAGCGCGACTGCTGTGCTTGAGGTTTTGGGTTCGATTCCCAGGTCAGGCAAAGTGTTATTGGAATTTTACATCAGGAATTTCTCAGTAGCAGCCACGTGTCCGGTTGACGGCAATAGGCTCGCTCCCTATTACATGGGACTTAAACATAACTTTCGAAACGTGGGTGTATGGGTAAACCTCTGCGTAAACCTTCGCAGAATATAGGAGTGATGTTATTTGCGTTAAAAATAAAAAAAGAAATCGAACAAAATGTTTCCGACCTCTGCCAATGAATCAGTTAAATTCTTTGCATGACAAATGTAATACAATCATGATATTATGTCGATGCAGTTCACAAATACATAAATTAAATTATTAAGCACTTATTAAGGCATGAATTGGTGTTTTTTTTCCTGTTACGGTAATGAAAAGATTGTTTTGCATGGATTAGTATAGGACCTACCGGTTTCAGTAATAAAATAAGTATGTAAGTATCATAGCAGGTCTGCCAGGGCTGCGAGACTGTTCGAAAGAGATACCGTGGCCCTGGAACACAAAGGGCAAAGAAGGAATATGGATGGGTTTTAGTCAGTACAAGTCTGACACTCCCTTCCGCTCCGTCCAGAGTGGGGGGGTCATTTGATGATTCCCCTCAGTTTTATAGTTTCTGCTACACCCATACGAAAAAACCGTGATATTATGTGCGTATTACCGGTTTCAGGATACCTCCGTAAATATTGCGGTTTCCCAACGTGGTGGTTACATAACCTAACGGCTGTAATCATCGAAGAGTTAGTCAGAAGTGAACATAAAATTTTACCAGCTACGTTCAAGTCGCATGTAATAGGGGGCGAGCCTATTGCCATCAACATACGCGGCATATACGCAGCGAATAATATGATATTTTATCACCGGTAACACCATCTTCCTGACTTTTCCCAACTATGTTGGGGTTGGCTTCCACTCTCAACCGGATGCAGCTGAATACCAGTATTTTACATGAAGCGACTGCCTATCTGACCTCCACAACCCAGTTAGTACTGGGTAATGCGATACCCCTTGGTAAAACTGATTGCCAGATTTTCTGGTCACTGACTACTTAACAACTGTCAAATATATACAAATGACAACCAGGACCAACGGCTTAACGTGCTTTCCGAGGCACTGAGGAACTCGATATATAATGGGCGGTCACCCATCCACAGACCAACCTAGGCAAGCGCGGCTTAACCTAAAGATCGACCCGAGCTGCTGTTATTATTTAGCCACGAGCTCCTTACAAGCGTGATGATATAAAAACATGGATTACTAATATCACTTTACTTGGAAACAGCCCGACCGTTACACATACGTTACAATAGGGACCTATAAGGAGGTTCCATAACAATGGTCCGATTACCATCTCTGACCTGGTGACATTTGGCGATAGCGTGATAACCGTAGTATATCTTAACTGTGTCTGTATGTATGTTAATAGTGTGAGGAGTTATTATTATTGATTATTTTAAGGATGGACTGTGTGAAGGATGAATGACTCATATGACGACGACTAATAGAGGAGTACAAATCAAATAAAATAATTTATTCGCACAATATGGGTCTACATACTCTACATAGATGGTAAATAAATGTTACATTACACAATATAACATTAAGGATCCTCATAATAACCATTTCTGGTATACGAAAAATACAATAAAAGCTTATAATATAATAAAAGCTTATAATATAATATAATAATTTTTAATTTTCGTTGTGTAATAACTTAACTAGGTATTATTGTACTAGAATAGGAACATAGGTTGGCTAGTGAGGTTTTATAATAATTTTCTATTCTTTTAACTAAGGTATTCCTGTATTACGGAACTGAATGTCAAAGCATTTATTTCAAATATACCTGTGACAGGCACTTTTGAATAGTTAAAAATAAGTTACCTACAGTCAGTCCAGCCATAGGTATAAAAACTTTCAATGGACTGTAGTTGCCCATAGCAAAGCGTGTAGAAGAATGGCCAAGCATAAAATATTAGGTACACAGTCCTGTGTACAATATTGTTGATTTGATTGAGCACTATGTAATGTAGAACGACAAAAAAAAATACATTAATAAACGATACGCCCTTCAAACCATAATAAAATGTCTACACGGTGCTCACACTCGAGGAGCTCGTGGCTAAATAATAACAGCCGCTCGGGTCGATCTTTAGGTTAAGCCGTGCTTGCCTAGGTTGGTCTGTGGATGGGTGACCGCCCATTCCATACCGAGTTTCCTCCGTGCCTCGGAAAGCACGTTAAGCCGTTGGTCCCGGCTGTCATTTGTAGATCTTTGACAGTCGTTAGGCAGTCAGTGGCCAAAAAACTTTGACAACCAGTCTTACCAAGGGGTATCGTATTACCCATTACTAACTGGGTTGTGGAGGTCAGATAGGCAGTCGCTCCATGTAAAATACTGGTATTCAGCTGCATCCAGTTAGACTGGAAGCCGACCCCAATATAGTTGGGAAAAGGCTAGGCAGATGATGACGGTGCACACATTTAAAAAAAAAAATACACTTTTTAATTTTAATGAAGAAGAAGACAGGACGGCAGAAGAGTGATGATGACAATTATGTTAAGCAGTAGCTGTTAGTTAAGCCCTTTTTTTTTTTTTTTTTTCGGATGGGAAATCATCAAATGACCCCCTCCACTCTGGGCGGAGCGGAGGGGAGTGTCAGACTTGTATTGACTAAAACCCATCCATGTTCCTTCTTTGCCCTTTCTGTTCCAGGGCCACGGTATCTCTTTCGAACAGTCCCGCAGCTCTGGCAGGCATCAGCCCATGCGGGCCCCTACTTGGTTGCTGACATCTCTTTGAGGCGCACGTGAAACACGAACGCGTCGTCGACTGATGCGCACACTGACGATTACTTTGCAATAATGCGGAAGAAAGTTGCCTCAGTAATATCCCGAGTCAGGCGAAGCAACAACAGCATTCTGAAGGTGTTTGCAGAGAGGCTGGATGGACCTACAATGGGGAGGTTTACCAAGCCACATGTTGGCAAAAAAGCTTGTTAAACCTTCCTGTGACGGTGATTTTCTTTCTTTTTTTCTTTTTTAGTGTTCCTGCATGTTACTAATATAGTTTTTAAGTAAGATGTAATACTAACACCCTATGGGCCTTGCTGCCTGTTTTTTCCTAATGTTATATTCCGCCATTGGAAGAGACTGGTGCCTGAAGTTTTTGAAGAAGCCTGTGTTAAAGGTCACCAGGAAAAAGGCAGGGCCATTGCATTATGACCGACTCGTTGGTCCGGTGGTCGCAAGCGCTACTCACTCGCGCTGGGCTCGATTGCCAGGTCGGGCAGTGTTATAAGATTTTGCCATCAGGAATGTCTCAGTTGCAGCCACGGAGTCTGGTGGTTAACAAAAAGTATATAGGCTTGCCTCTTATTACATGAGACTTCAACATAACTCCCGACTTCTATGTTTCCCGATCATTAATATAATCTAGGTCTATTCAAAGTTCGAGTGAATCGGTTTCTTCTAGGCAAGCGTGCTCCACCCTAGGCTGCGTCATCGCTTCACATCAGACGAATTGCGACCAAAAGCAAGTCTATTAAGCATATAAAAAACTGGCGAAATGACACGTCTGTCTTAACCCTCAGGTATTATAGCCGTGATGTAATGTTAAAACAAATAAAATTCATATGTATCCTGTGCATCATGACTTTGGACACGCTCGCCACCTTTGACCAGGTGAATAATTGAGAAATCAGAAATACATATTAATTTTTTTCCTTGTTGTTTCGTGAAAAAGGTTAAATTATCTAGGCTAGGTCACAAAATCTAGGTGTTGCCCTGATATTACGGTTTCTATGAGCGTCACCTTGCACTACTTAGTATTTACAATGACATATATAATTACTAATTAGTTTGTAATTGCAACCATCAGGCTCTTTAAGCGGAGCTCGTGGCTAAGTAATAACAGCCGCTCGGGTCGATATTTAGGTTAAGCTTGCTTGCCTAAGTTCGTCTGTGGATGGGTGACTAACCATTGCATACCAAGTTTCCTCCGTGCCTCGGAAATCACGTTAAGCCGTTGGTCCCGGCTGTCATTTGTAGATCTGTGACAGTCGTTAGGTAGTCAGTGGCCCAAAAAGTCTGACAACCAGTCTAACCAAGGGGTATCGTATTACCCAGTACTAACTGGGTTGTGGAGGTCAGATAGGCAGTCGCTCCATGTAAAATACTGGTATTCAGCTGTATCTAGTTAGACTGGAAACTGACCCCAACATGGTTGGGAAAAGGCTAGGCAGATGAGGCTCTTTAAAAGGTAGGTACGCTGAAATTGAGATCGGAGACTAAAAAATAACGGGCAAGTGCGAGTCGGACTCACACATGGTTCCGTAGCATCAAAATTATTATGACAATATTTTTAACACTCTTTCAAAATGTCAATTTACACTCCACAGCCAAACTTAATTGGTTTTGCATAGTTTGTTAATGAAAAACAAAGTTACTGCTGCAATTTTACGAAAAAAAACCCAATATCTCAAGAACTGCTATCGCTAATACTGACACCACGCATCCGCACAGTTATAGCTATTGGAAACAGGTACAAAAAAAAAAAAATTATAACTCAAAAAATTTGTCCAATTCAGTACATTGGCCGAGCCCCTCTGCCCTAGTTAGCTCAAAGTTATTAATGAGTATTTTACAAATCACCTCATTTGGCCTCGAATTACTGAGTGTAAAGTAAAGATAGACAAGTGTGTGTTTAGTACAGATATCAGAAAAGAATATTAAAAAATTTTTTTTTGCAAAAAACAAACAAAGATTTTTTACCCTTTTTAGTAACTCACACAAATCCTTGTCAAGTATCAATTTTGTATTGTAACTAGTCGTTATTAGCACATCATCTACATAGACGGAGAAGAAAAAATGCATTATAGAGAGTCACACAACTTGGACAACTCTCAACTTTATTTCATTCTTCAACTTTTTTCGTCTTTAACTCATAAAGTAGCAAAGCAAAGTTAATAAAATTTATATGGGACCACCGCGCAAGTTTTTTCTACAAAATGAAAAAAAGAATCAGAAAATTCGGACCAGTAATCACGGAGAAATCGGTGAATACATGTAAGTTTGAGTTTTACATTTTTGACCTTGAGCCTAGACCTGCTGGTGAGGTTGTGTTTATTTTATCGGAAAATCCATCCTTCAATAAAGTGAAGACGATACTGGTATTCATTTTACTGGATAAGCTGATTCCACTTCAAATAATGCTAAGTACGTTGTGCTTCGATAATGTGACTTTACTCTGTTGAAATTCACCGTCTTCGCAAGACTGAAGGGTATTCTGGGACCACTTACTTTTTGATTTTAAAGTATTTTAAATTTTGGTCTTCCGTCGGTGACAGGTTTTATAATATAGGTCTACACGCTGGTGACCGTAATAATCTTTTCAAACCTCTCTCAACCAGCTTAAAGTAGCATTAAAAAAAACGCATAAATATTTATAACCAATTGACTTTCTAACCGTACACCACGCATCTGTACAAGCGCAAATGTCCTTTGCAAAATTATTATAGGTCAAAGTTACGCGCAAAAGATAATATGCTAATAAACAATAAATAACTTAACTGGGTCAAATATATGGCGGTATTTAGTCTGGTTAGAACTAGTTATGAAATGCACTGAAATATTTGATGACAATGGTTTTTCTGAGCAACTTTGTACTGTCTGTCTTGTCATTGGGATATTTATGACAGCTATCACTGGACTTTGAAAATGACAGGAGAGTGGCAGAAGAATGTTGGCAACCAGGAACTTGTCGATAGATCTTAATCGTGTTTGGATCCGGCTCGAAGGACCGACGTTTTTTCGTCATATTTTGCCACCCGGCAAACAAGCCTTAAGTAAGGTCCAATTGATTTACTTGACAGTTACGTTTCTATGAACATTTTTAATAGCAGAGAGACATACGTTGCTATCCCGGAACAGTTCGAACTTCTGGGACTTCTATATGAAATGGAGAGGGCTATAATCCACCACGCGGGCCTAGTGCAAGTTGGTGGAGGTCACCATGTCTTCGAATTTTCCATTCTAAGACATGTCGATTTCCTCAAGCTTTTCCTTCACCGTTTCATGAGCAGTGTTGATCAAACCACTTACACAAAGTAAATTGTCTTCTAGGGTTCGAACCCCAGACCTGAAACTCGTAAGTCTAGGCCGATGTCCCTGTCCCACTCCTGACCTCAAACACAAAACTGAAATGTGCCTAATATTACGCCGACAAAAACCTATGTAAAAACTTTTCCATTCAAACTCCGATTAATGGAAAATTGTATGCACATAATTCATTAAAATGTACACACAAAATAACGGAATATTATCGATAATAATCAGGAAAATTACTAGTTAATTAGTATTTGAATGTTATCCTAAATAACTTTGGAGATAATGAAGATTTGTAACTTGATTTTTCCATGGGAGTTACTGCTTTTTATTCATAATGGAAACACGTTTGTGTGTACAGACGTCAGCACATCAAGCTACTACAACTTTAATAGATTTTCAACTTTATCGCTAAATCATTAGGTTCAAGGTTGATTGGGAAACTTTGACAGTTTCGGGTAGCGTGATGTGCTGTCTGTACTACGTACGGTTTTTTATTAGCGTCTGTTAAACGACGTCCTTTCGCGATCTTTATTGCTTTCGTCTTTCTTCTTGCGGTTCTAAAACAACACCTATTATAATACAACGCTAACTGTTTCAGCTCTTTCCATTCTGAATATGAAAAGTGTCTGTATTGTAATATACCATTTTACAAATATAAGTCATCGAGATTCAAGTAAAAAATACGCGTAAATATAAAACCGTCAGGGTAGCCCGCGAAATTCAAATTTTCTTAGGTTTTTTGCGATTTGCAGGTCAGTTTCAGGCTATATGTGAAACAAAATATAGTTCGCGATCGTAACACGTATGTGAGTTATAGAATTATAATTATTAAAATGATCAATACAACTCTCTAAGTTCATATAACCCCATTGAATGACTTTTTCATGAAATATTCATTCAATGGGATTATATGAACTTAGAGGGTTGTATTGATGAGTTTAATGACTATAACTCAGTAAAGTCATATTTGTTACGGTCGCGAATCATATCTTAATCAACATACAACCTGACACTGACCTGTAAATTGCAAAAAACATAAGAAAATTTTAATTTCGCGGGCGACCTTGGTGCTTCAACCTTAAATAAATCCTTATTATCCTTACCAAAGTGTGACAGCAAAACGGTGGTTTTATTGATTACAATTTTCAGATAAAGAGAAAAGTAAGATCGCATCACTAGTATAAAAAATGCTGTGTAAAATCTAGTTTTCAGTACATTCAGATATGCGAGCGCGGAGAATGCGACTTCTATGATTACTATAGTACTTGCTGAGGACGACATTGAACAGTAGCGGACATACGAGATTTGTTTGTAGCTGATAGATCTTGAGATATCGCGACGAAATAATGTAGGTCACTCATAACGTAACGCCTGTAAGCTCCGATGGGTGACTCCCACATTTCGCCGGTTATGTTTATTCAAAATTACACAAAATAGAACCCTATAGCCAGGATCTCAAGCTACAGATGTGTAGTTTTAAGTAACTGGGAGTTTTTGACGAAAGTGGTAAAGCTATTACGAGGTTGAGTACGGCTATTTCAATTACAAAAGTAGAATACAACGAAAAAGTCTGACAATAACAAAGCTATTCGTAGACGCCTTAAAAATTCAATAGACAAAATCATTGCACTAAATTGCATGATCTATATTCATTGTCCCATCAAATAAAAAAGCACATTGAATAAAGTTAAAAAAAAAACAAAAGATGCATCCGCAGATCGATCTAGTGACCCACATTACCGTGTATATCACACATGGCATTGTGATCGAAGCCAATGCATGTTTTAAAAAAAATAAAAACGGACCAGTAATGTCTCATTTAGATTTCGGTCGCCATTATGTGTGGACGTCTCTGATTTTCAAATTTCGAATTTAAAAATTTAATTTTAAGATTTTCAAATTAACTTTTTAACATCGACTGTAGTAACTTTATAAAAAAGTTTACTCTTTGAAAGTTACAAACAAAAAATAGCAAACAAAATGTTGAAATACATAATTTCTTTGTTTATCCTTAGCACAGTCAGTTGCGATTATTTCTTAAACAGAGTCAACCACTTGGAGTACTATAAAAATAGGACGAGGCCTTCAAAGGCTTTTTCTAGTTTTTCTTCGAATTATTTCAATCAGAACCTAGTGTCTACGTCAGGGAAAGCTGAAAAAGTGCAGTGTGGTACACGGACAGTGGATTTTAACCCGAGGAGGACTGGGAAGATCGTCGGAGGGACTGAGACGCCTTATGGGGCGTTTCCTTGGCAAGTAAGTGTATTTCTTTAGTTAAATAGCTTATACATAGATAGTTTATCAAGCAGTGATACTAGTGATAGCCATAACTCAAGACCTCTGATTTTCGGACTCATGTGCGTATTGTATAATTATCTCTTGCTTCGGTGAAAGAAAAACATGAGGAAACCAGCATGCCTGAGAGTTAGATATACAGGGTGTAAACAGACCCTTCACACAACCGTCAACCAACCATTCTGTACATCAAATTAAGTAACTTTACGCAAAAATTATTGCTGGGAATCGACTTTTTTTTTTGGGGTGAAAAATCACGTTTTACGGTAGGACTCGGTGGAAAGCACTCAAAGCATTGTGCTGATGGATGGATTGAATAGTACGGGGCCGTAAAGTAAAAATCTTACATTAAAAACATGTATTTAAAAAAAAAAACTTGTAAAAAAGTTGGAACTTTGACCCCCAATATCTCCGTAATTAGAAGGTTCCCAGGTATGGTCTAGAACAAAAAAATGATCGCAGTGACGGGGAGAACAAGTGCCTTTCGTGTATGTTAAGGGTCTATTTACACCCTTTAGAATCGACGAAATAGTTACTTTTTTCGGGAGTGTCTTTTATTTCCAAGTCGAAAATACTAGTTACTTCCTCATTACAATTATCCCAAAAAAGACAATAATATTGAGTACCTAACTTGTCTTTTGTATTATTTGTTCTTGTATTCTGATCAGACAGATGTTCTCGTCCATCGATGTTAAGAATTTTCTGGGCAACTTTTCCAATTTTCCCTAAAATTTTAACCGGACTGAAAAAAGTCATGACAGATATTCATATATCGTTATCACAAAAACCTGTTCAAAGTTTTTTAAGCTACAGGGCATGTGATGTGGAGGAATGAGGAAATGTCGTGAGGAAAGTGTTGAGTATGAATGTGGATGGGTCTTATATATGAGTAGAGGAAGACCAAAGAAACGATGAGTGGACTTTATGAAAGATGATAATGACAAGAAAGGAGGTGTCTGATGAGATGACGAGTAACAGAGAAGTATGGAAGGAGAAGACATGCTGCTCCGACCCCAAATTAATTGGAATAAGGGCAAGAGAATGATGAGGATGAATTAAGCTACATGGCAGGCTAAAAAAGCTTGTATATCAAGAAGCGGCGTCTTCCCCTTTCAATTTCATTTCAAGGCCAGGCCTAAGGGTTAAAATACGCCACTGTCATACATTGATGGTGAGGATATTTGCAGAAAAAAATACATCCATGTAGTCTAGTTTTTGGATTTCTGTAATTTTTATGTGGATAATGGCTTGTTGAAAAAGGGGTCCATAACAAGCAGAATATTGCTTCGATCGGGTTTGAAATTCTGAAATCTATTGTCTAAAGACTGTCAAAATCAAAAATTAAAGTTAAAAGTCATTTATTCAAATAATGGACTAACCACACTTATTCAGCTCTGTTCAGCTTTTGTCCATACAAAACAACGATTTTGTATGGAGATGCGTACGCATCCGTTCAGCTTTCCGCGTCTATTCAGATACCTACGCATCTCCACACAAAATCGTTGTTGGTTCGTCCCTTAGGCTGATAATCAGCCCTTTTTGTACGCCAAAGTTTACAAGAGACGGTCCTCCAAAACGCCTGCCCTTCGACACTTCCTAGTGCTATTGCTGGGAATAAGAAGCGGCGGAACAAACTCCCCAGCAAAATAAACTCTTCAGTAATGCGGTCGTCAGATGACCGTTCTTGGTGGACCACTTCAAATGCGTTGGCGGGTCATGGAGTGGCCCGCGGCCCGAGGGTTGAGCAGCTCGGAACTTTAGTAACGTTTCCACTATTCTGGGGTACAGATGGTGGACTTCGGCCATAATCCACCATGCGTGTCCAGTCATCATCATCATCATCATCCACAGCCCGACTTCACCCACTGCAGGGTATAGGCCTCTCTTTGCTTGCGCCAAGCTCCACGTTCTTGGGCTAGCCTCATCCGGAATATTCCCGCGATGGCAATAATGTCGTCTTCCCAACTGCGGGTCCAGGGCGGGTTAGCAGTAACTTATTTTAAGAAATAAGGTCAAATGTTATGTAGATATCAGTGGCGAAGTTTCCATACAACTCGATTTCTACCGGATTCCCTTTGAAAAATGGCACAGTTAGTATTCTATAGACAAATAATATAATCACATTAAAGATATGTACTCCGGCTTACCTCTTACAAAAATTGACCCTTCGCTACTGGTAGATATGATTGTTATTCCAAACTGACAAAATATTGATTGATTTGACATCTCCATAACGCCCATTTTAAGTACTTTACCTTTTCCTTAAGCACTGCCCAAATCGTGTAAGTTTAAGAGTTGCAATTGCAAGTTGCAATGCCCCTTGACTTTGTATTGAATTCTTTTGCAAAAGCATAATATTCGAAAATAATATTGAATACTTACGTATAACGTAACATGATTTTATGACGCTATGTTCGAATATAAAACTTATACAACCTTAGTTTTAGTATATGCGAAACCTGAAACACGTGTCTAGTATTTTTATGTAAAGAATCTATGTACAAAATTTCAAAACTGTATCATGAAAAATCACAAAGTTATAAGCTCGTTTTGCTACCTGGCCGCGCGCGCGCCTCCAGCGTCGTCTTGAGCTCAATGATAATAATAATTTGGCAGTAGGTACCTAAATTATTGCGATAGGTCTTAATGTCGCTCGGTGTCCAGCTTGTAACTTTTTAAAAATATTTTAGGGACAAAACATAACATGGTTTAAAAATGATTGGAATCGATTCAGTTACTTATTCTGAACCAACTATATTCAGGTTTCGCATATACTAAAAATAATGTATATTATAGTCGCTTTACATGTCTGTGTGACCACGTTAAAAAAAATCATCAACATGATCTGCCTAGCTTTTTCCCAACTATGTTAGGGTCGGCTTTCAGTCTAACCGGATGCAGCTGAATACCCGTACATTACATGGAGCGACTGCCTATCTGACATCCACAACCCAGTTAGTACTAGGTAATACGATACGCCTTGGTAAGACAGGTTGTCAGATTTTTTGAGCCACTGTACTTTTTGTACACCTGTAACGACTGTCAAAGATCTACAAATGACAGCCGGGACCAACGGCTTAACGTGCTTTCCGAGGCACGGAGGAAACTCGGTATATAATGGGTGGTCACCCATCCACAGACCAACTTAGGCCAGCACGGCATAACCTAAACATCGATCCGAGCGGTTGTTATTATTTAGCCACGAGGACCTCCACGTTAAAAAAAAAATATAACACAAAAACCAAATTTATTCGAACAGGAACTGATATATATGTAATATCGAAATATAGGTAATATCGAAATCACGATGTTTTCTCAAGTTGTGAATACTATATGAAACGGTGTGAAGAGGGGGTCGCTAGTTATTCATACAATAGAAACTTATGTCAGCAAAAATACATTATTTAAACATGAAACTATGAGATACTAATTGGGTAGTTAACACTAAGCAAAAGTAAGTAAGTTTCGTAAGATATTTATGTACGAAAAGTTGCTAATCACCTTCATACTAAAACACAAAAACATTCAAATTAAAAAACGAAACAAATAATTAGACAAAAATATACCTATACTTAAAATTGCAAAACCCAAAAGTTTACAAAGATGACATATTACATAACCCGCCATTTTTGTTTCATTCCTGCTAGTGTTGTACGATCTGATCCGATAATTTACAGAATCGATACAACATCTTAATTTGTTTTTATATTTTGCTATTTAACATAATAACAGGGGAATTGCAAATGTTTTTTTTTTTGTGGTTACTGTTTTAATAATGATTTCTATTGTAATTCTTTAAATTTTATAATTTAGTGTAAAATTTCGATACAATGTAAAAATTGTATTTATTTATTTATTTATTTGCGTTCTACAAAAGGCTTAGAGCTAAGAGCCGTTGTAGACCCCGTCGGGGCACAGGAAAATTTTGTGTAATTTGTACAATCTTAAACTTAAAATTAAAATATACTTGAAACCAAACAATCACATTCGTGAAGAAAAAAAAAAAAAATACATATAATAACAATAATCAATCAAAATTCAATCAAAAAAGACATTGTAACATGAAATAAATGAAATAAAAACATGCTGCGATACTACCATAGTTTGGGTCGATACAAACGAATACGATAAATTCTTGGATCGGACCTATGTACCGGAATCAGAATGAATGGATCATATCTTCATACATTGCACAATCAGTCCATTTAAAAGAATACAAAAGGAGTACGAAAGCCTGGAAATTTGCATATAGACTCTTCGAGAGATTAATAAGCAGGTTAGGCCCTAACCACACGATAAAGAAAAAAAGCACATCTAGTTACCACAAACTGTCAAATTTCTCCAAATAATTTTAAACCATAAATGATGATTGTTTAGAAAATTGACAGTTTGGGGGGTTAACTTGATGCGCTGGCTATACATTTGTTCTTCTTTAAATAGCGTGTCGATGGCAATCTAAATTGATTTAGCGAAAAATATATTATGGCGGCGAATTTGGCACTTTTAGTAGCGTCCATCAGCTCCTATAATGTGCAAACAACAGGACAGACAAGACGTTTTATCAAGTCTCCCATCACTGATAAAAATACAGGTATCGTGCCACTCAGAGAACGATACGACGCGATCCGATATTAATTGAAGAGTCGGATCGAAACCATTCGATGTAATCCTAGAATCGCGCGTATCGATACGAAAGCAAAAATCGTCCAACCCTAGTTCCCGCGCAAAAGAGCTCACTAAATGTCACGTTGACAGACTGTGTTACGTTCGTAAACGAATGTCACGAGTATACGTTTTATTTTTACCTCTGACATAGGCCTTATGGCGATGAGAATAAAAGTCACTGTGGTGCAAAATCAGAGATAAATTAACAATGAATGAACGTAATTATCGTAACTTTCACTTTCGGTAATGAGGTTTTCATGGTGATTTTAAATATTGAATGAGCAATTTGTAAGACGTGGGCTTTTAAGTTTTGAAAGAAATTGAGAGTGACGATTTGAGGATAATGTTCTTAATTTATTGGTGTTAAGGTCGGCTTTCACTGGTGTTCGGTCTTCAAAGATGTGGATGAATGAGATAATAATATCAGTAATTTATTAGTCCTTACTCATCCTTACTTAGTTGAAGAAGAAACTGAATAAGTTTCAGGCTTTAATATTGAATATAAAAGAGGGGACTAGACCGCCTCGTTGGTCGAGTGGACGCAAACCCGTCTGCTGATTACGCGTTCCTGGGTTCGATTCCAGGGTCGGGCAAAGTTTTGTCGGAATTTTCATCAGGAATTTCTTAGTAGCAGCCACAGATGCAGGATTTGTGTCCAGTTGATGGCAATAGGCTCGTCCCCTATTACATGATATTTAAACATAACCGGCGAAATGTGGGTATACTATGTACATCTCTGCCTAAACCTCCTGGGACTACAGCCTTGATATTATGTCATTAAATTGGGGATTTTATTTTTTTGCAAGGTATTCTAGAACTTTATTTATAAAAATACTAGCGACCCGCTCCGACTTTGCACGATTGCGATATATACATATAAACCTTCCTCTTGAATTATTATTAACTTCTATCTATTACTGAAAACTGCATCAAAATCTGTTGCGTAGTTTTAAAGATCTAAGCATACATGGGGACAGACAGACAGCGGGAAGCGACTTTGTTTTATACTATGTAGTGATTAATTGTTATAAGGGGCGACCGTCGTATATTTAAAACTTCACAGAATAAACATAACTTAATTACTTATAACTTTTTTCTGGAGTGTAAATGTGGTGTTGCCCCACAAACGATGGGACACTTGATATCGTGTCCTGCTTGTCCTGTTGCTTGCACATCACAGGAGCTGATGGACGCTACTGAAAGTGCCAAACTCGAATGGGCTGAATCAATTTAAATTGTCATCGAGTCGCTAAGAAGAAGAACTGTACAGAATGTGTAAAAATATGTATTAGAAACTCACAAGTCTGATTGGGAACATCTGTATTTTGTTAGTAAACGAGACGAAAAAGTTCTCTCTAGAGTTGAAAATCTAGGTACCAAGGACAAGGAAAATCTAGGTACCAAGGTCAAGGAAAATCTAGGTACCAAGGTCAAGGAAAATCTAGGTACCAAGGACAAGGAAAATCTAGGTACCAAGGTCAAGGAAAATCTAGGTACCAAGGACAAGGAAAATCTAGGTATCAAGGACAAGGAAAATCTAGGTACCAAGGACAAGGAAAATCTAGGTACCAAGGTCAAGGAAAATCTAGGTACCAAGGTCAAGGAAAATCTAGGTACCAAGGTCAAGGAAAATCTAGGTACTATCCCAGGCTACATGATTCATGGTAGATTAAACTCTAAATACATTATGCGTAATTTTTTACTATTTATTTACACCTCTGGCTAACCCTTCTAGGGTACTGGCGTGATGTGATGATACGTATTATATAAGGAAGTCTGAAAGAGACGCCGGTGACTGAAAACTTGTGTGGTAATCGGTCGTCGTGGTATGGGCTTGTGATGCGGAGGAATAAGGAAAATGTCGTGAGGAAAGTTTTGAGGATGAATTTGGATGGGTATATGAGTAGAGGAAGACCAAATAAACGATGGATGGACTGTGTGAAGGATGATATGGCAAGAAAGGAGGTGACTGCTGAGATGACGAGTAATAGAAAGTATGGAAGAAGAAGAGATGCTGCGCCGACAACAAATTAATTTCGATAAGGGCAAGAGAATAAAAAAATACTGTACTGCTATGCTTCATGAAATGAAATTATAATTTCAGGTGGAGATCCAGATGCTGGACGTAGACAAACTGACCTTCGAGCATCACTGTGGGGGCGCTGTAATCGCAGAGAGGCTGGTCCTGTCAGCCGCGCATTGTTTTGACAAAGTTTGTTGTCTTTTTGTTTACTACTCGTATTTCATAAGTAAAAGAATAAGAAAAAACGACCAAGTGCGAGTCGGATTTGCTCATGAAGGGTTCCGCTCAGCGGAGGCTTAGTAATAGGATTTCGTTGATTACCCTTTGGAAACGGAACCCTAATAAGCGAACTTTTCCAAGAATGATGAATTAGTGGGAGTACCTATCTCCAGGTCTCAGCACATGTTAAAGGATTTCTATACCCCTTTTTTTTTTTTTTTTTTTTTCCGGATTGGAAATCATCAAATGACCCCCCCCACTCTGGGCGGAGCGGAAGGGAGTGTCAGACTTGTACTGACTAAAACCCATCCATGTTCCTTCTTTGCCCTTTGTGTTCCAGGGCCACGGTATCTCTTTCGAACAGTCCCGCAGCCCTGGCAGGCATCGGTCCTTGCGGACCCCTACTTATTTGCTGACATCTCTTTGAGGCGCACGTGGAACACGAACGCGCCGTCGACACGGCCTGTCGTCATAAGACGGCCGGACGGCGAGCTGGCCCATAACTCGCCGTCCACAGGCCCGCGCCTACGGTGGCCGGGAGCCACCACGTGACCCCCGACGCCCAGGGCGTCTCCCGCGGCGACTGGGACGTGAGGTTCTTTCCCTCTCACGTCCCGCCACCTCCTTCACTAGCATGACTGCTTCCCAGAAGGAGGTGACGGCTTCCCATTCCCTCTCGCTCCGGACCATGGCTTGAACCAAGGCCGGACGCGAGAGATCGTGGCCGCCAATCGATTTCTATACCCCTCAGAGAAAAATATCAGAGTTGAAATTGTCCATACCACCACAATAGATTCAATTTGCATGTAACGTAACTTTAGCTACTTATAAAAATGGTAGAAAAATTACGTTTTTTTTTTAAATGGGCTTACTCTTGACCTCAATCTAGTCCTGAAGACAGAGATGAGGTCAACGAGGGAACGAGCTAACCCAAAAGCAGCCTAGTAACTCACGACCTAAATAGATTGGGGTCATATGAATTTGGGAACACCAACGCAGGCAGGGAATTCCACTCCTTATCTGCGCGCATAATAAAAAATCCCGAAAAAGATTCAAATTATTTGAACTTAACCTGTATTTACCTTGTTCCAGCAACCTTTGAATCTGGAACACATACGACTGGTGGTTGGAGAGCATCGTCTGAAGGTGCAGGACAAGCATGAGCATCGGTTCCTGGCTGAGAAGGTGGTACGGCACCCGGACTTTAGGAAAAGTAAGTCATTCTTTAGTAAAGAGAGCTTAAACTGTGTTATTATTTTATGTTTTTTTTTTATCGTGTGATTAGTGCCTAACCTGGTGTCAGAGTTTTTATGCGGCCCATGGACCTCTGACTTGGCTTTACATGCCGTCGAGAAATATCTCTCAGGCATGATGGTTTCCTTACGATGTTTTCCTTCACCAAAGCAAGTGATAATTATACAATACGCACTTGAATTCGAAAAAACAGAAGATTTTATGGTTTATTTTTGGTTATTATTATTATTTGATACTAATAACAAACATAACATCAAAAGGTTAGGCAGAGGTGTACCTATGATAGGTACCTACTCACAATTGGCCAGTTATTTTTAAATCCCATGTAGTAGAGAGCGAGCCAATTGCCATCAACCGTTCATAAATCCAGATTCCGAGAAAGTTTCTGAGAAATAAAATTCCTGATATAAAAAAACGATAACCTAATGCCCGACCTGGAAATCGCTCCCAAGACCTGGTGCTCATCAGAAGGTGCTTGCGAAGTTGCGTCCACTAAACCAACGAGGGAGAAAAAACAAAAAAAAATTGGCAATATTTTTCCATACCAATATTTTTCTGGTTTTTTGTTATCTTCCATTTGACTGCCTCGTTGGTCTAGTGGCCGCAAGCGCGACTGCTGAGCATGAGATCCTGGGTTCGATTCCCAGACCGGGCAAAGTGTTATTGAGTTTTTCATTAAGAATTTCTCAGAAGCAGTCACGGAGTTTGGATTTGCGCCCGGTTGATGGCAATAGGCTAGCCTTCTATTACATGGGACTAAAACATAACTGGCGAAATGTGGGTGTACTAACACCTCTGGCTAACCCTCCGGGGATTACAGCCGTGAGGTTATTTATTTAACACTTCAAGCACAAAAGTACAGAGGCGGACTTAATGCCATAGGCATTTTCTACCAGTCAACCTTAGTTTATGTTCTTCTATTTCAATTCTAGACGGCCCTCACAGCAACGACATAGCAGTAATCCTGGTGTCCCGCTCCGGGAACGGCGTGCAGTTCAACACACACGTGCGTCCTATATGCTTGCCTGATGATGGAGTCACCGCTGGCAAGTGGTGCGCCGTCAGCGGTTGGGGGTTCCAGGCAGGTAGACACCGTTCACAATTACTTATTTATGAAATTGCTGTGAAAATAAGGACAGGGGGTGGGTATTTCATGACCGTATTAAGTAAACATACTAACGTTACCACAGATATAGATAGACTGTTACCATCATTCCACCACACCATAGATAGTTATACTATCCTCATAATCTGTCTAGCCTTTTCCCAACTATGTTGAGGTCGGCTTCCAGTTTAACCGGATACAGCTGAATACCAGTATATTACATGGAGCGTCTGCCTATCTGACCTCCACAACCCAGTTAGTAATGGCTAATACGATCCCCTTGGTAAGTCTGGTTGGCAGACTTTCGGGCCACTGACTACCTGTAACGACTGTCAAAGATCTACAAATGACAACCGGGACCAACGGCTTAACGTGCTTTGCGCGGCATGGAGGAAACGCGGTGTGTAATGGGTGGTCCCATCCACAGACCAACCTACGAAAGCGCAGCTTAAACTGAAGATAGATCCGAACGGCTGTAATTAATTAGCTACGAGCTCGTCATAGAAATAGTAATTATACTACTCACACAAGTACTTTGTGACCAATAATTTCAAAATTACTTACTTAAAGAGCCTTCTCAAATATGACATACTGCTTACCACATGAAGGTTGCTAACTTTTTGACCACAGGCGCTGAAGATTCCATTTTTAAAAACGGCCATAAGTATAATCATCATCATTTCAGCCGAAAGACGTCCACTGCTGGACATAGGCCTCCCCCAAGTGTCGCCACATTGACCGATCCCGTGCGTCTCGCATCCAGCGGATCCCCGCAACCTTTACCAGGTCATCGGTCCACCTAGTGGGAGGCCTTCCAACGCAACGTCTTCCAGTTCGCGGTCGCCATTCCAGAACTTTCCGGCCCCATCGGCCATCCGTTCTGCGATGTGCCCTGCCCACTGCCACTTAAGTTTGGCTATTCTTCGCGCTACGTCGATAACCTTGGTTCTCTTACGGATTTCCTCATTTCTGATTTGATCACGCAAGGAAACTCCGAGCATAGCCCTCTTCATTGCCCTTTGGGTGACTTTAAGCCTTCTGATGAGGCACATTGTGAGCGACCACGTTTCGGTCCCGTATGTAATCACTGGCAACACACACTGGTCAAAGACTTTCGTCTTGAGACACTGCGGTAAGTTGGACGAGAAGATACCACGCAACTTCCCGAACGCTGCCCAGCCGAGACGGATTCGACGATTAACCTCTTTCGAAGTTAGACCTACCTAACTGGATCGTTTGTCCCAGTTAGACATAATCGTCTACAAAAAATAAGTACATACTAGGCAAAAATCTTACTTAAATTATTTATTTTTTATAGGTCTTGCATTTTTTTTTAAACGTTGCCACACTAGGAATTTCTCCAATATCGTGGGTGGGTATCGCGTTTACAAACATTTAAAACTCACATACACAAACAGCCAGACCCGGAACAACTACCTGTAGATCATACAAATATTTGTTCCGTGCGGGATCGAACCCGCGACATGCAGCGCAGCAGCCAATCGCTCAGCCACTGCGCCAGCCGTGCCGTCAACCGTGCCGTGTTGTCCACATCTCACTTGATGAATAGCAATCGTTGCCTACATGCTGTTGTTCACTCTTGCTGTTAAAGCTGGCTTGTAGGTGGAAGATCAATAGGCTCTGTCAGAACGTTTCATATGTATATTACCTTGATCATTGCATTAAGAGCGTTCATCCAAAAAGTTGGCAACGCCGCAAACAGCTGTCAAATATTTACTTGTTTTAATTAATTTGGCAATATTACTGTTTGGGAATAAGAAATATGGCGAACTAGTGAACTAGAATATTATATATATAATGAATTGCAATTAAGAAACTGGATTTGATGTTGTAACCGTTCTAGGTGTAAAAAAGGCATTTGAAAAGTTTTCAAATACGTTTTTACATCTTAATCTAAATATTCGGTGTTACGATATTAATTATTGCGTTTCATAATCAATATTTTAGTTTACTCCAAGCTCGTCGTGCTGTGCTGGCGCTGCCGCTGCGGCTGCAGAGAACCTCAAGCGGCGTAAATATAGAAACCTTTTTGGTAACTATATTTTCGAGCCGTTTGGGGTTGAAACTCTGGGGTCATGGGGTCCGAATGCACATAGCCTGTTTAAGGAAATTTCGAAACGCCTAGTTGACACTTCCCGTGACCCAAGGGCTGGCTTTTACTTTGGCCAGAGGCTAACACCCGTAGTTTTAGTCGTGGACTGAACTTAAGTCGGACTTGACACGCCTACTTTCCACCCCATTAGACATATTGACAGCTACAGTTTGTTTATAATTTGACATAAACGCCCACTTTTCAAGAGTTTTGTAGTACAAGAATCTTTTGGCGCTCGAATGAAGCTGACAGGGGGGCACTGTTGGTAAACCTTTTGTTAATTGTTTTGTAAAAAATATTGAGAAAAGAAAGAGATGGCTGCGTTAGTTTCGATGTTTGCCCGCGCCAGAAGATCCTTGAAACCGTGAAACTTACGTTATGGCTGATATATATATATACCTACTGAAATTCAAGTGAATCGACGTGTGTAAAATTGTTTTCTTTTTATAGCCAAAGCAAGATGAATTTTGAGGAATATGTCGATTATGTATACGATACGCCATACAATTATTTATCGTGACCCGATGTCGACAACCCGTTAGAATGTTACAACAATAAACAGTTCCAAAAACACTTTCGATTTCAGAAGGAAACGGTACAAAAATTGGAAAGCCATGCGAGAGGTCTTTGCCCAGCAGAGGGACATAGAGGGCTGATATTAAATAAAATAGGGAAGATACTGTAGAAGAAAACACGGTTCGTTTTTAGTTCCAACGTTTTCGTTCTGGACATTTTGACCTACAGCCCTTTTTATCAACCCTTCTTGATAAAAACTATTTTCCATCGCCTTTAATTTCGAAGCCAGCTAGTATGTAGTCGGGATTATTAATGAACGATTATTAATAATGCGAGCACTTGCATTATCCGTGGTAATTATATATTAAGCACGGTTTCTTTTTCAAATTTGTAGGTATTTGGAAATGTTCATTATCGTGGGATTGTTTGAATTAGTAATCAAGATCGCGTAAATAATAAATTATAGTCGTGACAAATAGTCGTAATATGGAGTATCGTTCACATAAAAGATAATACAAGCTACGTGATATTTCTAAAGCATGAGAAAACTAACGAACCATTTTGAATCTCAGACATTAAAAATGGTGCGAATGGTGCTTATGAGCGAGCTTGCCCATACTCGTGTTGTTTTGTTTATACCTACGATACCACCAAGTCGCTCTTATCATCTATCTATACTTAAAAAATTCAAAGTCCTGACTGACTGACTGATATATCAACGCACAGACCAAACCGCTGGACATGAAATTTGGAGGGTATATTCTTTATGAAAAGTATGTATCCACTAAGAAAGGGTTTTTTGAAATTCCACCCCCAAGAGGGTGAAATCGGGTGTTGAATTTTCTGTGAAACTTTTTATTCTCGGAATCGATTGATTTGAAAATTGGTGTACACACTCTTTAATTAAAATTATGAGACAATTATGTATCACTGTTTTTCAAAATTATCCCCCAACAGAGTCAAATAGGGATTCGAAACTCACGTAGACAGGCCATGGCGCACAGTGTTGCGCAGGGCGTGCGGGGCGCATTTACCTATTAGTAAGTAGGAAGAATATTTCTGAGGTAGTCGTGTCTGTAAATATATGTGAAAACCCGATTTTCGCGTTGGCTCGTGATACGCGACATTGATATTAAATATTATGTAAAAGTATTATGTCTATATAGATTCCTAATGAATCATTAGATTGTCGTCACCGGTGTCCAATCTCAAACCAGGTTATTAATATTTCACATATGTAATGTAATAAATATTACAATGAACAAGTTAGAAGTAAGTACATGTAAGAAAAACGCAAGTGTGTCTGTATAGCTCAAATAAAATGAAATACTTACATTAACTATTATTTATTACCTATTCAACTATAAAAGTAAAGACTTATAAATCTTACATAACTATTATAAATGCTAAAGTTTGAATGGATAGATGTTTGTTACTCAATCGCCAGAACGGCTGAACAGATCTGGATGAAACTTGGTACAGAGATATTATCTCAGAAGTAAGATCCCGACCTCCACGAAGCCGCGGGCATAAACTAGTTGCCAATAAAGCGATAGTAGGGTGACTTACCCGTGTTACTACCAATGCTACTACCTGTAATAATATGGGTAATCCCATTGCCTTTGCGGTACTATCGCAGTTGTATAGATCTTAAATAGAAAGAGAAAGAAAAAAATACAAATTTGATGCAACCAACTTGTATGTAGCGCTCGCCGGCCGCTGTAGTGGCCAGTTTCTGTTATATTGCAATAATAAAATAAATAATCTTATTCGCCGTTGCGTTAGGGGTTTAGCCGGCTGATCTTAGGTTTTTTTTTCAAATGATATGGGTAAGGATAGGTGTAAGCTAAGGCATACCCATCAAATGAGTTACGTTATGTTAGAACTGGGACCAAAACGCGCTTAAAACATGAGCAGGCGGCTTGCTACTGTTAAACGGAGGAAGAGAAAGGCCGATATGAAACACACCATTATGTTGGGTGAACGAATCCAAAGAAATTCAAGGCTACTCGGTTCATCGTCCAACTGAATTCTTCCCTCAACTCTGGACGACCGGAACCTTCTAATAGAGCGAACTGGCGAAGAAAAGCTCGAAGCTTACTGAGCTCTTTTAGCACCGCTGGGTTGGAGAGACCACCATGTACCCGCGACGGATTAGAGGCAGCAGGGTACAACTTATTAAACATTGCCACGCGACCACAGTCATACATCCTTGGCAATCATCCCTGGCAAAAATGCAATAATAACGGTAGTGACGTAGCCACTTCGGATGCCTTATTTCTTCAACAAACCATGTAGCTTGTCAGCTTTCAATAATCGCGGACGAAGGTCATGGGCAACAGCTAGTATGTTTATAATTGTGTGATGTTCATATTTATATTTTTGCTCTCTCGCTGGTCAACTAGTTATAAGCGCAACTGCATGGTGTGAGGTTATGGGTTCGATTCTCAGGCCATGCAGTGTTGTTGGGTTTTACTAACCTAGAGACTGGATCCAGTCTAACGTAGTCCTACGTGAATGAAAATGAAAAATTTCCTTTGCTTGTCAATAAATGTGTAATTTAGATAATTTTGTTATTTGTTATACGTGATACTACTTTTAAATAAAATAAAAACCAGTTGGCTTGTATAATAATAATTTAATTTATTTTTTCGGCCTCGTCCCTTGTAACCTCGCTGAATCGAAGTAGCTGGGCGGCACTCAAACGTTCGAGTTTTGCCTTTTGGTATGCTTCTTCTGCTGCCTTCACCAGCCACTTTTGCTCCTCCATTTTCAGCAGATGTAACTGGTGCTTGGGCTCGCTGGGTTAGGCGAGCCCAAACACATTTTTTCGCTGATGGGCTGCCCGACAACGTGGTATTTTGATGGAGCTTGTACTTGAGGACAAGTTTCTGTACGCACGACTTTTCACCAGCCGAAAAGAAAATTCTTGATGCCATTATTTTAAGTGAAAATCTTATAAATGAACCACGAAAAAATAAATATTTATTTTCAAGTAAATCCGTTTTAAGGTTTTAAGTTCTTTGACAAATGATGTCAACCAAGTGCATTCGGTAGAACATCAATTTATGAGAACTCTAGCATTGTGACGTATTTTAATATAACATTTTTAGCATACAAAGCAGCTTGCAACCTTCATGCAACATACTTTTTTGGGTTTGAAATGGACAGCATGTTTTTGAGGTAGATTAAGGTGAGTACTCATATGAGCATTTCCACGTATTGTAACATTGGTTGATAAATTGAGGAATGATATAATGCAAGGTTGCGGTTGAAAAGAAGATGTAGAGACAAAAAATTAAAAGAATATGTTTGGATGGCTTGGTCATGTTGAGAGGACGAGTAAAAGGCGACTAACAAAACCCTAGAAGGACAAACTTTATTAGCATTGTTCTTCAAAAAGGTCAGGTGGCAGTGACCAGATGTATGAACGTGAACGAAGCAAAAGGAGTAAGCCGGTGGTGTTCTTTAGTGACTGTCCTTACTGTGTGGCATTTACTCTTCGTTGATATGTTGGACTTGCAAGTCGCGTGTGCTGCAATTTATCTTGATGAGTTATATTAAAAAAAAACACTGACCGAATTAGGAGAAGAAACGACCAGCACGACCCCTCAGTCCACGCACCTCATTCCATGTTGCACGATTTGCCCGCGCTCGTGTTTTTGCTCGATGAAATGTTACACAAGTTCGCTTGTTTCTTACCAAAATCAAGTTTTAATAAAGTGTCAAGCGGCTCGATGTCTTGTTGCAAATGCAAGCTCTAGCTAGTCTGTCCTCACCTTATGAACATCATTGAGTGGGTGTTGCTGATGCCGTGGTGGGCGTTCTTCACCTGTTGCCATGACAACAAATGTCGATTTAAGTTCAAAAATGGACTTAAGTCGGCTTCTGGAACACGGGTGTAAGTGTTTCCATACAACGTGGCAACACCGCCAGTCTCTTGGGCACATTACCAGCTGACAGCGTTGAGAAGGAGTTTTTTTGATGCCCTTTTGTAGTTTGTTGTTAATTTATTTATTTTAATTTATTTAATAGTTTTTAATGTTGTGTTGTGTTGTTGTGTTTGTAATTATTAATTAAACATATCACTATTTAGCCATATTTCTTATTTCCATACAGTAATATTACCAAATTAATCCATACAGCGTAATATTTGACAGCTATTTACGACGTTCCTCACTTTCTGTATCATCATCATCATCATCAAAATTTCAGCCGAAAGACGTCCACTGCTGGACATAGGCCTCCCCCAAGTGTCGCCACATTGAACGGTCCCGTGCGACTCGAATCCAGCGGATCCCCGCAACCTTCACCAGGTCATCGGTCCACCTAGTGAGAGGCCTTTCAACGCAACGTCTTCCGGTTCGCGGTCGCCACTCCAGAATTTTTCGGCCCCATCAGCCGTACGTTCTGCGAGCACTTTCTGTATTTAAAACGCTTTTAAATCGATTAATATTCAGTCTCCAACCCCTGTCTTCTTTCCAGAGAACACGGAGAACTTCGCACCAGCTCTGAGGGCGGCTGCAGTACCAGTGTTGGATCTCACTACTTGTAGGAAAAGCCAGGTCCTGGGCGGAAGACAACAGGCGATACTGGACTCTATGATCTGCGCAGGTGGGTATTAAACAAGAGTTATGTTTTAAAGAGAAGATGTAGTTTTATTTAGGTCGAATTTTGAAGTTTGCTTGAGAATTTCGGTAGGTATTGTAGTAACATAAATTGTATATTTTGAATATACACTGGGGCTAATTAAAGTCCAACAATGGATACTGGTTTAATAAAATAGGTTGCGTACAGTGCGAATGTCGTTGGTAGAATGACATAGCAAGATATGTCTGTAGGCTGCGTGACGGAGCAGTGTGCGCCTACTAAAAATATTATAGCAATATGTTGCTGCAGATACTCGCTGGTATTATTGTGAGGCGTTGCGCCGCAACACAAATCATTGCTTTTAAAAAACGACAGGCGCTTTCCAAAAATGTTCATCTAAAGATTTGGTCAGATTAGGACGGATAAATTACGGACAGGCTGAGGACAACGGCCTCTGGCAGATTTTCAGTACATTATCTGATAGATCTTTTATCATTATCAAAGCAGGTGGCGTAGTTTCTGCTTACCGTCAAGGGAAAAAGCCATGAATTTATATATCTGTATATTCTGTGTAAAAACGAATTGCTGACCGACTGCGGACACCGGACACTGACAGATATTTCAGTAGTATTTGTTGATGTCCGTGTCCAGAGCTGCATCCGCAATTTAGGGTCATTTCACATTTATGGATAAGGGTGAAACCACATTTACACGCACGGATCAGCGTTTTCGGGTATCTCTATCTCATTTTTATTTGGTGGACCGAGAAATCCGGTCGCAAGCACCTGCATTAATTTGCATCGAAAGCACTTTAACCTGCGATTCGACCTCACTCAGAACTCACAATTGCAACTCACTATATGAGCCTAGTACCTTCTAAGGTCGGATAAGGGTGAAACCACGTTTAAACGCACAGATCAGAATTTTCTTGCACCTTTTTCCCTTTCACTCACTCAGAATTGCAATTCCCTATGCTCACATGATCTGTGTAAATGTGGTTTCACCCTTATCCGACCTTATAACTATTACAGATTATAATCTATCATTGTTACAGCGTAGGTATAATTATGAACACTACAATGAACTATAATTGTCTCACTGAAGGGGCAAAAGCCTTCTCTGATACAAAGAATTGTACGAGCACTGATCACAGTAGTAGTCAATACTGAATGATTTTTCCTCAGCGTAAAGTGGTCTCTATACCAGGGCTGCGGGACTGTTCGAAAGAGATACCGTGGCCCTGGAACACAAAGGGTTTTAGTCAGTACAAGTCTGACACTCCCTTCCATTCATTGGTCATTTGATGATGTACCAACCAAAAAAAAGATGTCTCTATAGAAATTGACCTTATGTAATTGAACTACCTCGTTAATATAGAGGTAGCAAAGCGCGACTGCCGAGCTGAGGTCCTGGGTTCTATCCCCAAGTCTGGCAAAGTGTTAAATTTGGGTTTTTCTTTTTTAGGAATTTCTCATTAGCAGTCTGAAGTCTAAATTCGTGCAAAGTTGATAGCAATACAGGGAGTAAGGGACAGCCCTCCACAAACTAAATTCAGTACCTATATCATACTAAGAAGAAATTATTTCAGGAATTTTAGGGGAATCCAGATTTATTTTATTTCCTCATACGCAATGTATCGTTAGCGTGGCAAAATGCATGTAGCGAACGGCAAGTGCGAGGACAAGTTCGATGAACTCTGTAGCTAGGCAGGAAGTGAACAGGTGATTTCACGCGACGTTCGTTACATTAATTCAACATCCATTGCTGGATTTTTGATTTTATCTGTATTATTTACATAAATAGACTGCTGCGTACAGGGAACGTAATTTTACATTGAAATAAAGAAATAGTTACAAAAAATAGAAGATAGATGGAATAGTTACTGAAAAAGAAAAGAAATCCGGTGAAAAATTCCGTTGGAATATGATTCAAATTTAGGAGCTGAATCCACCCTGTATACGATACACTCCCTGTTACATGGGACTTTAACGTAACTGTCGAAAAGTGTGTGTAGAGTGTGATTCCACACGAACTTTTGACTGGCTCAAGCTGATTCTGCGTTGATAAGTATGGATACCTCCTTCACTCATATGCAACTGTAGAATAACAAAAAAAAACCTTATTTCCACAGGCATCCTATCCGGTGGAGTTGACGCCTGTCGAGGGGACTCAGGAGGTCCCCTAGCCTGCATGAGCTCCAGCCGATGGCAACTCCACGGCGTGGTCTCCTGGGGGTCGGGATGTGCCAGGAGAGCCAGACCTGGGGTCTACACCAGGGTAGCTTCGTATGTGGACTGGATTAGAAGAACTGCTGCTAGTTTAGGACATAAGATTGGGTATTAGGTGTAAGTAGAACTGCGATTTTTATGACGAGTCTTGTAATGAAAAGTGGATGGCTTTCAGTCCTGAAAATATTTAAGAGTCAGAGAAAAGCATCATCTTTTTCAGTAATTACGACAGAGTTTGTATAGCAGAACATTCAAAAAACAGGGATTGACTCGGTAGTAAAACTATTATTAGGGCTTCTTCTTCTTCTTAGCGTGTCGATGGCAAATTTTTATTATATATGTTTGGCCCAAAATTCAGCTACGCAAATTCCGCTCGCTGATGCAGTCATAAGATCGTCAAGTGTGCAAGTGTTAGGGCATGCAGCGCAAGATGGAAGATGACCCATTGTCTGTGGAGATACGCCGCATACACATTTGAGATCTGAGCCGACCATGAACCCCCATCTAGAGAGATTATCCTTGGTACGGCCGACTTGGGTTCGGTTGTACCAAGGATTAGGGCTTGAGACAAAGTGACATTTAATAAGTGAAACCTTGAAAATTCAAAACTTGGCATAAGTTAAGGCGAGTGGCCCTAATTGTAACAAAAGGCGCCTTCTTGTTTTGTTTTCAATTCAATGCCCTAAATGTTTACGATCAACAACAGCGCCCTGAAAATGTCATTCAAGCTTCAAAAGAACCATGCAATTCTGTAACGAGAAGCTTCCAAAAAACTACAACCAATTTATCCATGCATCCGGGAAAACACAGAACTAAAATAAATGTGGGTACATTTATTTTGACATATCGATGCAAGCTTTTATAACTAACAACGCCGCTTTGAACTGCACACTTAAAGTGGTTATACTATAACAGCGATGGTCACTTGTTCAACCCAAACGCTAACATGGTAAGTCTCGCCGCCTGTAGAAGAGTAGAAGCTATTTTAATGACGTTTGATGACTTAATAATCATAAAGATTCCATGGTTTTTACGTCACATATCATGTAAGGTTATGACTTGCAAAAAGATACCTGTTCTCGCCAAGAGTTTGCTGATCACCGTATTGTAATTATACTAATCATACAGTTCTCTCAGAAAATGTTTGCGCTTCGACAATCATTGTGTTTCTTCGGAAATGTGAACACGCGATGAATCGATGACTAGATCTAATATAGAGCTGTACTTGCCCATTCTGTATTATCTTAATTCGAAAAATATAGATTCACAGCTCTTTGCAAGGTGCGACCGGAGTAGACAACGCGACGATTGGTGAACGATGTATAATTGTAAGTTATTAGCTTTACCTGTTTTACTCCGTGGCGACCATTAAAGATATGCAAAACCAGTATACACGCTGATCTTTCACTATACGGGAAGCTCATGCAAAGCGAGATCAGATACTCTGGATAGGTATAGCTTGATTTGTAGCCGTGTGTACGGACTAGTTTGGAAAACCGAAGATTATCGGAGCGCATATCTTCCCTGGTTAAACTGTACCTAGTTATAAAGTTACCATAAATTAAGTTTAATGCCAAAGGTTAGTGAATTATCTTGTAATTATGTAATAATTAACTTTAGTTCTTAAGAAATGGTTAGGTTACCTTATTAAAACTAAATTATTGCAAGAAATGGTTTTTAATTACCCCTTGTTTACATTATGGTAGGTAGCTCAGTAGTAGCAGTCGATAATCCAAAGACGTACAAAGGTCTTCGATATTGGCAATCGCGTTATAGAACTCAAATGGAGTTAGGCAGGACACCTAGCAAGGCGCGGTGATGGCAGGTGGAGTGAAGCTGTAACCGACTGGCGTCCAAGGAATGGAAAGATAAGTGTTGGTCGTCCGGCGGCGAGATGGGCAGATGACATTGTTGCCATTGCGGGAATATCCTGGATGAGACTGGCACAAGAGCGTGGAGCTTGACACAAGCAAAGAGAGACCCTGCAGTGGGTGAAGTCGGGCTGTGGATGATGTTGATGAGGTAGCTCAGAAGGTTTTTAAACTAGCATATTCGGCGAGAAAACGTGATAGCTGAGTAGGTAGGGCGTGAACGTTTCAGATAGGAGGTTTCCCTAACGGGATGTTATTCAGCATCGTTGATTTACATCTCATCAGCGCCAGGGTAAACCGCGTCATTCAAATTTTCTAACGTTTTTTGCAATTTGAAGGTCAGTGTCAACTATTTCATGAAAAAGTCATTCAATGGGGTTAAATGAACTTAAAGGGTTGCATTGATGATTTTAATAATTATAATTCTGTAAGTACATACGTGTTACGTGCGAATCATATTTTCATCAACATACAACCTGACACTGACCTGCAAATTGCAAAAAAACGTAACAAAATTTTGAATTTCGCGACCTGCCCTGGCGCTTCCACCTTTAACAGTCAAAACTTAACAAAGATATTGTGAATTTCATTAAAAATCTCATACTTAATTAATATCTGTATTTATAATAATGTCGGAGGGTACAATTATTATAAATGCAGGTCAAAGTTCAGTGGCTATCCACGTGGATTAAAATCTACACAAGGTTATCCGGTGAATTAAACAAATTCGCTACCGCTTTTTGCTGCTCTTTTGGCGGTCACCCATCCTCGAATTGACCTTGTCACCTGCTGTTAACGTCATCTTTTATAACATACCAGCGACAAAGCTGAAACGTGTTACGTGTTTGCATCAACAATCAACACTGGCACACATATCCTTCAAATGGGATCGTTCGTTTTCGAGCTCGTGGCTAAATAATAACAGACGCTCGGGTCAATCTTTAGGATAAGTTGTGCTTGCCTAGGTTGGTCTGTGGATGGGTGACCACCGAGTTTCCTCCGTGCCTAGGAAAGCACGTTAAGCGTGGGACCCGGCTGTCATTTATAGATCTTTGACAGTCGTTAGGTAGTCAGTGGCCCAAAAAGCCTGACAACCAGTCTTACCGAGGGGTATCTTATTACCCAGTACTAACTGGGTTGTGGAGGTCAGATAGGCTATCGCTCCATGTAAAATACTGGTATTCACCAGCATCCGGTTAGACAAGAAGCCGACCCCAACATAGTTGGGAAAAGGCTTGGCTATGATGGGATCGTCCGTTTCTAAGATTGGTCACCGTGACCGAAATCCGGTCATCAAGATGATATTATGTCAACATATTCTACGAGTCATTTAATATCTTATTTTATCTATCGTTATGCATGTTGCGAAATCCTTTGCTCCCGAAATATTTTTATCTTATTTATTGTAATAATGATCGTCCTACTAACATATATGACCCACTGTTGCAGCAATATAATGATAAGAGAACTAAATTTTATATTAATAATTAAATAGGACTATTTCGGCAATTACATATATTTCCTAACATACTAATAAAGTCAAATAAGCGGTGGTGGCTCAGTGGTAGCGGCGTCGATTTCCCAGTTGCAGATCGTAGGTTCGAAACCACCGGCGCATTATTATTATAATAGCTAGCTCATATTCCCACTGCTGGGCAAAGGCCTCCCTCCATTCCTTTCAACGGTCACAGTCCTGGCAGAATCCTGTACTTCTTTCCAATTTTCGGAAGCGGAACATCATCATCATTTCAGCCGAAAGACGTCCACTGCTGGACATAGGCCTCCCCCAAGTGTCACCACATTGACCGGTCCCGTGCGTCTCGCATCAAAAACATAGTGAGATAACCGGCATGTCCAAGACTGGGACATAATGATTCAAATCAGGACATGTCTTGGAGTACCAGGACGAATGGCAGTTCTACACTAGAGTGAAGATAGACCACTATTTCTTATTGGTCTGCGGATGGGTGACCACCCATTACATACTAAGTTTCCTTCGTGCGTCGGAAAGGACGTTAAGTCGTTGGTCCCGGCTGTAATTTGTAGATCTTTGACAGTCGTTACAGGTAGCCATTGGCCCGAAAGTCTGACAATCAGTCTTACCAAGGGGTATCGTATTACCCAGTACTAACTGGGTTGTGGTGGTCAGGTAGGTAGTCGCTCCATGTAAAATACTGGTATTCAGCTACATCCGGTTAGACTGGAACCTGACCTCAACATCAGAAAAGGCTAGGCAGATGATGACCTAAAAAGTTAAGTACCTGAAAAGTTGTGTGGTAATCTGCTATCGTGGTATGGGCATGTGATGCGGAAGTATGTTTGTTTGTTTCGGATGTTTCTTCTCAGAGTAGTCAGGTACGAAACACCGGCCCCATCTAGTTTAAAAGAACATGTTGACATTTAAAAGAGATTTTTAAACCAATTTACAGAAATTAATATGATTTATGATTTATGAGGAAAATATTGTGTAAGAATGTAGACGGCTATAAGAGTAGAGGAAGACCAAAGAAACGATGGATGGACTGTGTGAAGGATGATATGGGTGGAAAGGAGGTGACTGTTGAGATGACGAGTAATAGAGAAGTCTGGAAGAAGAAGACATGCTGCGCCGACCCCAAATGAATTGGGATAATGGCAGGAATATGATTATGATGACCTAAGAGTGCAGTGGGGACATTTTCGGCTGATTAAGCTTATGCTATCTCAAGAATGTATGTCAATCCAATGAATAAACAATACGATTAAGAAATACGCTGTTAGTATCGGTAACATTAAAAGAATATGTTTATGTTATTAAGCGATAATGCTAATTACTGATCGATTTATTTAATTTATTGATGTTTAATGTGATGTACCTACTTACAAATTGAATTGATTACACTATTTTTGCGGTCAATCAAACGCTAATATTTCTACACGGTGCAAACGGATCCTTCACGAAGCCGTCAACCAAGCATTCTGTACATCAAACTATGTAACTTTACGTAAAAATTTATTGCTGGGAAACGGTTTTTTTTTCTGGGGTGAAAATCACGTTTTACGGTAGGACTCGATGGAAAGCACCAAAAGTATTGTGCTGATAGATGCATTGAATAGTATGGGGGTCGTGAAGGTGTTTAAAGTTAAAATCTTACATTAAAAACATGTATTTAAAAAAAACTTGTAAAATGTTGGAACTTTGACCCTTTGATATCTCCGTAACTAGAAGGTTCCCAGGTATGGTCTACAACAAAAAAAATATCGCAAAGATGGGGAGAACAGGTACCTTTCGGCTTCGTTAAGGGTCTATTTACACCCTTTATAAACAAGCAGATTAGTTTTAATTCATAATAAAATCGCTTTTTATATCCCTAAGGGATTTTTTCTTCTCTTTTAAAACGTTGCCCCACACTAAGAATTTCTCCTGTATCGAGGGTGTGTTTATAAACATTTTGATGAAAGAGAACGATATAGAGGAAGACCAAAGAAACGATGGATGGACTGTGTGAAGGATGATATGGCTGGAAAGGAGATGACTGCTGAGATGACGAGTAATAGAGCAAACAAACAGCCAGACCCGGTTATTGTAAGCCATACAAATGTTTGTTACGTGCGGGAATCGAACCCGCAACATGTAGCGCAGCAATCAATCGCTCAGCCACTGCGCCAATCGTGCCGTAAGTCAGAGGCAGTGGCGTATCTACAGCAGTGGCGAAGGTTTCATACAACTCGATTCCTACCGGATACCTTTTGAAAAATGGCACAGTCAGTATTGTTTCGACAAACAATATAATCGCATTAAAGATATGTACTCCGGCTTTAGCAATAGGCTCACCCCCTATTACATGGGAATTAAACATAACTGTCTAAATGTGGGAGTACTGTTAGGTACACCTCTGCCTAACCCTTTGGGGATTACAGGCGTATGTTATGTTAAAAGTAGTAAAAGGAGGCGAGCCTAATGCCATCAACCAGACACAAATCTAGACTCCAGGTCCGGCTACTACTGAGGAATTCCTGATATCCAATAATAATTTGCGCAAACAGTACCACGTGCTCAGCTAATATATTATCAGCCGCCAGCCGCCCTCGATACAGAGCTACATCAATCCACCTATGACTCCTGGTATCTTGGTATCTGCTCGCACGTTTTGTATAGCTACTTACTTGTTTACGAGCTGACACACGTGCTTAGAAAAAATGTGTAAAATACAGTAGCAAATTACTATTTTAGTGAGAGGTAAGCCGGAGTATATAGTGTCTAACTATTCATACACGAAATATTTTCAGGGAATCATCTAACGGCTATAACAAAGCCATTTCAAGGGATTTTTTTTTTATCTGAGTATATTTTTTTTATAAAAAATAAATAATTTAAAATTACTTGACCCACAAAATAAATACTGGCTCCTTATTTTTAAGCATCCATTACGCTAGTTTACTACGTCGTATTTACCTAATGTCATTGTTAGAATATGGGAGTAAAGGTTTTATGTAAAAAGTCTCAAAAAAATTTAGAATAATAATAATTTTGTAAAAAAAAACACTCCGATTATTTTTTTTTCGTTGCTATGGCGACTTTACGACTTATAGAAGTTACTCTTAAAATATTTCGTGTATGAAAAGATAGACCTTATATATATTTAATGTGATTATATTATTTGTCTATAGAATACTGACTGTGCCGTAGGAATCGAGTTCTATGGAACCTTCGCCACTGGTACATGTACGCACGAGTGAAGGGGTCGACCTGTAAAAATCTTTACATATAAATAAAAATTAAGGGTCTGTTTGTAATTTTTAAATAACAGCTTTTCACTGAACGCGTATGACGGTCCAAAATATTTGTTTGTCTACTTGTTCCGGGTAATATCCGAAACGGCTGGACCGATTTTGACGGAACTTTTACTGGCAGATAACTGATGTTATTAGTAGTAACTTAGGCTTCTTTTATTTTAGAAAAAGGATTAGGGTTCCGTGAAAAAATTAAAACCCTCGAAATTGTTATCAAAATCCGAGATCTTCGAGTGTAAGTTGCGTAGAATGTGTTTTTGTTATAATAATAATCCATTTATTTCAGATAACAAATACCCATAGATAAATCCCTTAACCTAAATATACATACATACTAATAACAAGTAGTATATGTACCTACCGCATACAGGGTGAATTTTTGAAGTGGGCGTGAATGGCCTAATATGAAACTATGAGGAACACCTCAAACAATAATAACTAAAACTGTAACTGCATCATTTGATTTTTACAACATTAATAAAAATCAATGGGTTCGATTCCTGGCTAGGAATATTGTTTTTTTTTAAATGTAATAATGCAGTTTTAGTTTTCATCAAAATCGGGCTCGAGACTCCTTTGAGTATTTTTCGCTATTCCTCATAGTTTCGGACTTGGCCATCCACGTCCATTTGAAAAATTCACCCTGTATATTTTCATATGCATTCAGTAAAAAGCTGTTGTGTTAAAATTACAAACATAGACTTAAATTTTATTTATTTCTATAGATGTATAGATTACGTTAAAGTCACGTTCACGTGCTAAGAAAACGTGATAAGTAACTCTTTTCCTGATTAGAATTCTTTTGATTACAGTTTTTGCCTAAAAGTTTGATAACACGATGACATTGTGGTCTTAGTAATCAAAACAATTCATCAAACTATAAAGATATTTTTTAAACAACATTAGTTTTAGCATAATGCGAAACCTGAATATAGTTAGTTCTGAATAAGTAACTGAATCAAATCCAATAATTTTTAAACCATGTTATATTTTGTCCCAAAAATATTTAAAAAAGCCTACAAGCTGGACACCGAGCGAAACTAAGAACCTATCACAATCATTTAGGTACCTACTGCCAAAATGTTATTAGCTCAAAACGACGCTGGAGGCGAGCGCGCGGGCGCACCGCGTGGTAACCACTTTTTTGTGCGGACAGCCAGGTAACAGATCAAGCTTATAACTTTGTGATTTTTAATGATACAGTATTGAAATTTTGTACATAGATTCTTTACATAAAAATACTAGACACGTGTTTCAGGTTTCGCATATACTAAAACTTATGTTGTAGATGAACTGGTGAAATAATAACAAAACAACTAACACATCTCATCTGCCTAGCCTTTTTCCAACTATGTTAGGGTCGGCTTCCAGTCTAACCGAATGCAGCTGATCACAAGTATTTTACATGAAGCGACTGCCTATCTCACCGCCACAACCCAATTAGTACCGGGTAATACGATACCTCTTGGTAAGACTGGTTGTCAGATTTTCTGGTCACTGACTACTTAACGACTATCAAAGATCTACAAATGACAGCCAGGACCCAGGCCTTAACGTGCTTTCCGAGGCATGGAGGAAACTCGGCATGCATTGGGTCGTAACCCATCTTCGGACCAACCTAGGCAAGCGCGGCTTAACCTGATGATCGACCCGAGCGGCTGTTATAATTTAGCCACGAGCTAACAACTAACACACTGTTGCAAAAATACTTCTGCACAACGAGCAAAGGACTTGCTCCTTTGCTCGTTGTGCAAAAGTATTCACGGACATCCGTGAGAATTTTCCACCCCGAAACAAAAAAGAAAAAAAAATGGGTTCGATTCCCGGGTCCGGCAAAAAGTATAATGTACCAATTCAAATTTCTCGGTAATAGCCCGGGGAGTCTGGGTTGTGGAGGTCAGATAGGCAGTCGCTCCATGTAAAATACTGGTATTCAGCTGCATCCGGTTAGACAGTAAGCCGACCCCAACATAGTTGGGAAAAGGCTAGGCAGATGATGAGCCCGGCCCATAGGAAAGCACGTTAAGCCGATGGTCCTGGCTGTCATTTGTAGATCTTTGACAGTCGTCACAGGTAGCCAGTGGCCTAAAAAGTCTGACAACCAGTCTTACCAAGCGGTAGCGTTTACCCAGTACTAAGTGAGTTGTGGAGGTCAAATAGGCAGTCGCTCCATTTAAAATACTGGTATTCAGCAGCATCCGGTTAGACTGGAAGCCGACCCTAACATAATTGGAAAAAGGCTAGGCAGATGATGATGTAAAGCCAAGTCAGAGGCCCATGGGTGGCATAAAAACTCTGTCACCAGGTCAGGCACTAACCACACGATAATGAAAGAAGAAGAAGTCAGAACTAGCCCAGCAGACTCACGACTCCTGGGTCATGGGTTCGTATAAGCAAGTTCACACTAGCTGATAATGTTCTAGATCTAGCACAACTTTGTTAGCATTAACATTTCTCTCGTTTCAATGTAATATTGTTTTGATAAATCACATAACTTGTTGTATCTACACCACCTATGTACTTACGTAGGTAATAATATTGAAAGTAGAGACGGCGACACTTACTGTGGTATTTATAGAAAACTAGAGACCCGCCCCGGCCTCGCACGGGTGCAATATATACATATAAACTTTCCTCTTGAATCTCTCTGTCTAATAAAAAAAACCGCATCAAAATCCGTTGCGTAGTTTTAAAGATCTAAGCATACATAGGGACAGACAGACAGCGGGAAGCGACTTTGTTTTATACTATGTAGTGATTGTTGACAGGAACTTTTATCTTTGTAATAACTTTAGTTCATACTCTTAGCTTTTCCTACCTTTTTGGAGTTCCGTACAGGACGCCTAGTACTAAGCCTTCGCTGTCCGTCCGTCTGTCTGTCTGTCAGCGGACTCTATGTCATGTTCTGTATTAAGTAGATAGTTGAAAATTTCACAGTACCTATGTGAATATCTGTTGCCGCTATTACAACAATAAAAAAAAATAAAGGGGAATCCCCTACTACGAGGGTACGGAACCCTGCATGCACGAGACCGACTCGCACATGACCGGTTTTTAATAAATTCACTCACACTCAGACTACGCACAGCCTAAAGTCTGCCTCGTTGATCAAGCGCGACTACTAGACAAGAGGTCCTGGGTTCAGAAGCAGCCACGGAGTTTGGATTCGTGCTCGGTTGATGGAAATAGACTCGCCCCCTATTACATGGGACTTTAACATAACTGGCGAAATGTGGGTGTACTATTGCGTACACCTCTGCCTAACCTTTCGGAGATTATAGGCATAATCTTATGTACGCCCCGAACTGCGGGACTGTTCGAAAGAGATACCGTGGCCCTGGAACACAAAGGGCAAAGAAGGAACATGGATGGGTTTTAGTCAGTACAAGTCTGAAACTCCCTTCCGCTCCGCCCAGAGTGGATGGGAAATCATCAAATGACTTGATGATTGATGATTTCACATCCGAAAAAAAAAAAAAATGTACGCCCCGAAGGATCTTATGGCTCTTGAAAGACATTGTCAAGGGGCTCTATTGGTAAACATTAATTGTGCAAATGCTAATTTGATCATCAATAATTTGAGCATCATGCTGAGTGGTAACCTGCTTGCCGCAGACACGATGTGCAAGAAGCTATCAACTTCTTTTGTTCCGTCCTGTTATAAATTATTTGTTATGCGTTGTATGTTTCTTGTTTATTTGATTTTTTTGTCATTTTGTATGCACATCGTGTCTCTGCAACACATAAATATTTTTTCAATACACTTTCTCGAAAATTGGTTCTTATCGCACTACGATTAGGTTCAATATGCAATGCATATACAATGCATATTGAACCTAATCGTAGTGAGTAAATCCAATTCAATTTTTTATATTTTTTCGCACACGTGCGGAAATATAAATATCCCACAGATAACTATAAGTACTTATACTAAGTAGTATAGTCGGCGGTGATTTTTTTTTTAAATTTCGCAAAGTTAGAGATATGCGTCACGACAGAAAATACTTTCCGTTCTAATATTTTATTTCTTCGAAAGTATATTGAAAAACGTCGTTTGATACTCGTGGCGGCTTTGTTACTGCAGTTCTCGGCTCCATAACACCCTCGCCTGCAGCTCGGGTGTTAATCCCGTCTCAAATGCAATAACAAAGTTTCCCCACTTATATCAAAATGTACTATTTCTTTCTTTCTCTCAAATATATTGAAAACCAAGATGGCGGCGTTAGTTTCGATTTTTATCATGCACCAAAATATCCTTGGACAGCTTCACGTTATAATGAGCGATTTTTGAATCGGAAATACAACTGTCCTTAGCATTTTGGTCTAAAATAGACTGCCATAATTTTTGTATCCATGCTAATATCAAAGATGCAAAAGAAAATATGTTTGTCTGTGTGAACATCGAAAAGATTTTGATGGTATTTGATATAATATTTTTTTAATAATAATTTTACGCGAACGCGGATTAGAATGTTGACCCACAAAAAGGTTGAATGAAAGGCATTTGCATGTGGCGGAGATGAGAATGCTAAGGGGGATGTGTAGTGTAACGCGAATAGATAAAATAAGAAATTAGTATATAAGAGGAAGTCTGAAAGTGGCGCCAGTGACTGAAAAGTTGTGTGGTAATCGGTTATCGTGGTATGATGAGGATGAATGAGAAAAATGTCGTGAGGAAAGTTTTGAGTATGAATTTGGATGCGTAGATGAGTAGAGGAAGACCGAAGAAACGATGGATAGACTGTGTAAAGAATGATATGGCAAGAAAGGAGGTGTCTGACGAGATAACGAGTAATAGAGAACTATGGAAGAAGAAGACATGCTGCGCCGACCCCAAATGAATTGGGATAAGGGCAAGAGATTGATGATGGTGATGATGACGCAAACGGAGGTCGCGGACAACAGCTAGTATACCATATATCCAATATATCTCCATATATCGAAATTTTTGTCTACAAAACATTATGTGCGGAACAAGTATTTAATGTTCCAATTCAAATTCTTTCGCATATTAAATTTACATAGATGTAAGCACGTTATTGAACTATGCTAGGTCTAAAATAGTCACGTGTGCCACCACCGTACCTATTACATAGTCAACGGATATTAGGTACAAACAAACGTATATTCATCATCTTTCCAGCCCTTATTTCATGTTACTTTTCTGTTGTTCGAAAATACCCACACTTTTACACTACACTAGAAAATACACAGTCAAGATACACATTACACCATAAAAATAAACTAAACATACCAAGCTCTAAGCTAAAAATGCACTCAACAAGTGCCCTAGTCATGTCAATGAAGGTTTATAAGAAATTACCGGAAATTATTAAAAATGTACAAACATTTTTAATCCATTCATAAATAAATTACAACAATTTTTGTTATATAAATGCTTTTATACTATTAATGAATATCTAAATGACAAATTATAAATTAATAATTATGATTCACTGATTGTTACTTTGTATGCCAACTAATTAATAGTAAAATTAAAGCACTCTTCCTCTCTCCTACCTTGTTGTGCCCTTACAGGGTCCATATTTATGTACCTAGCTTTTAGCCCTTTGTAACATCTTTTTTACAATATGGAATGCAAAATAAATTAATAATGAATAATAAATAGTACTTGGGTTCGGCGCAACACGTTTTTTTTTTCCATTCTCCTCTGTCAACTGTCGCGCTATCATTAACTCATTTATCCTAATACAAGTAATTCCTTGCTTAAAAGGTGACCTCCAATAATATGTATCTAAACGCCCATTGTAATTGAAATAAACATTTTTTTTTTTATTTTTTTTTTATTTATCTTTCATATCATTCCTCAAACAATCCATCCATCTTTTCCTTGGTCTTTCTCTCCCTCTCCATCCATTAACATTCATATTCATCACTCTTTTAGTCAAATAGAAACGTACATTATTATAATAATTACATTATTTACTACATATTATCAATACATTGCATTTAGTTCCCGACTTTAGATAACGTATTAAACAACTCGGATCGCTCGAGTGAAAACGTGCCGCGTTTAACAACTGCTAAGACTAAAAGTGTGAACTGTAAATTATAATTATAAAATAATTATTTAGAATACTGTTCGGGATAATTATTTTAATTATTCGTGTGAGGTTTCAGTGGTGGTTCTTGTGGACAATGAGAGTTATTTGTGTGTTTTTGGATTTTAATTCTTTTGGGAAAGTGTGAGTCCTTTTTTATTTGTATTTGTTACTAAACTTATAGTTTTTAAACTATTATGTGATAGCATCTAAGCTTAATTACGGTACAGTCGTTAAGGAGTTTAGTAAGGTTAAGAGCAGGAAATTTCTGTTTCTTTAATGTTAGTCTATGAAAATAGTTTGGATTGCAGTGTCTTTATTATAATAAATTAGTAAAAATTATTTTTCAACTGTTTTTAAATTTATAACATTGCTTCTTGCGCCACCAGAAGGCCTCGCTAAATGTACCTTGCCCACATAAAATTGTGGTCTTGCCCCGCCACTGATTATGGTCACTAATATTATCATTAATACTAGAAACGAGATATTTACCATGTTTGAACAGGATATTCAGCATGGTACACACAAAATATCTCGTGTCTAGTGTTAATGATAAACTTATCCGGTCACTTACGGGATATCTTCCATGATTAGCTATCATTCTGAGCTTAGACAGTATTCGTTGGGTACTAATTTTCTCAGTATTTTGTATGTTATGATGACGAGTGTCACAATTAGTATATTATGTTACCTCAGGTCAGAAAAAATACGATTCTTCTATCCTTCAAGATACCAGGAAAAAGGATCTCTGTGATTTTGATATATCTGTCTGTAGCTGCAACAAGAACAACCTTATGTCAATAGGAATAAAGGTCAGTGTACTTTTGACAGTGACTGCAAATTCAAAGAAAAAATAAAAGGAGTGTCAACATTAATGATGTAACCAAGATCTTCTTGAGTTCCAAAAAGCCTAACCCTTCTAGAACTACAGATGTACCTAATAGTACACTCACATTTCGCCAGTTATGTTTAAGTGCCATTTAATTGGGCATCAACCTATTACATTCAACAGAAACAAGAATACAGGCCAAAATAATGCATTTATCTAGTAGGTATATAAGGTAATATAAAATCCAGCTACTGTCTACAACAAATTACACACAAAATAAAAAAAATGTAAAAAAAACAAAAAAAATATACATGTTTATTTAATTATATTTTTGTTTTAAGTTCAAATTGAAATTTTCCTGTTTTCTCTTTTCTACACACTGTATCTACATTTCTAATCATCTCGCAGGTCTGCTGGGAGAATTTTCTCATGAAATTAGCAGTACCTTTGTGCTCTTCTATCTTAATGTAATGTCCTGTTAAGTATTTTGTGTGTACATAAATAAATAAATACAAAAAAAAACAAAAAAAAATACAAAAATTACACATGTGCGATTATCTGAACTTGAACCCAGCATTATCTATTTTAATTGTTGTTAAAATGAAACAACATCGACTCTGAATTGTTATCTATTCAGGTGAAAATTTTATAACTGGATGACATACTTACTAATATTATAAATACGAAAGTAAGTTTGTTTGTTTTGTTACCTTTTCACGCCTAAACCACTGAACCGATCATCCTGAAATTTTGCATATATGTTGTCAGGTATACAGAAACGGACTTAGGGTACCTTTCATCCCGAAAAAAAGGACTGTTCCCGAGGAAAACAACAATAACATACTTATGATAATAGATGGCGCCACGTGTCTTTCAATTCATGATTGAATTACATTATTACAAGCAGAGTAAAACCCGAATTGATTGTCAAATTCTAAATTAATACGAGCGAAGCCGCGGGTAAAAGCTAAAGTTCTATCGACTTTCCCGAAATTCTGACAACCAGTCTTACCAAGGGGTATTATAACATAACACCACGCCTGTAATCCCCTTAGGCTAAGGCAGAGGTGTATCTAATAGTACATACATACATATTAGAAAAAATCGTAATGGAAAACCCAATAACACTTTACCCGACCTGGGAATCGAATCCAGGACCTCATTGCTCAGCAGTCGCGATTGCGACCAGTAGACCAACGAGGCATTACTCGTACCACCCATTGTGATATTGGGATAAAAATGAACGAGTACCAAGGTATTTAAAAAAAAGTTTATTTGGGAAAGTTGTTTGTTATCATGTGTTTAAGTATCGGTCACTAATTACCAGTCAGTCTATATAAAACAAATAAGTAAACAACAGTGCGCTTAGGCGTCTGAGTAGTGTAGGGAACGTGCCCAGAAGACTGGCAGCATTGCCACGTTGAATGGCAATGCTAATTCTTTGGCCAAAGAAAGATTTATAAGAGATTTTTTTTATTTCTTGTAGTTATGTTTGTTTAACGGTTAATAAAAGGTTTAATTGTAGTTTTAGTGGAAAATTGTGTTCTACGTTTTGTTTTGTTTTTAGAGTAGATAATTGTATAATGATCATGAACGGGTTTTAAATGATTTAAATATGAATTTTTTTTTTTTTTTGGGGAATCGTATTACTCAGTACTAACTGGGTTGTGGAGGTCAGATAGGCAGTCACTCCATGTAGAATACTGGTATTCAGCTGCATCCGGTTAGACTGGAAGCTGACCCCAACATAGAGGAAAAGGCTAGGCAGATGATGATGATGATGAATAAGAATTTTGAATAAAATACATATTTTTAATATGCTTACAAGCATAATTTATTTAATTTTTTTTTTTGTTTCTTAAATTTTTGCTGTGTGGTTTGAACTATTAATATTTCATACATAATGTTCCAGTAAATTGACATAACAACATAAACGTTGTTATGTCAATTTCATATTTTGTTTTACCTATCGTCGGGTATAGAGCAAATCCGCGGAACTGGCATTGGATAATTCCGCGTATCTAACAAATGTAGCCAATTTCAATTATGCATTGTCGTAGCGGCTAAATTAATGACTTTAATAGATTTCTACTGTTAATAATACATAGAACACATGAATTGTTACTATTCATGTAAAAATGAGGTCAAAAATCGTTGAAAAAAAATATAAACTTATAAACCTTCCCCTGTAAATCTACAGGGGAAGGTATCTACAAATAATTAATTTTAAGCACTTGTTCACTACCTACTTCCAATTTTATCTCTAGAATCTTGTTTAATCTTGCAAAAGTGTTACTACTCAACGAATGAATTTTTAAATGAAAAATTTAATTCAAAATTTAAATTAGATGACGCCTTACCTCCTAATAATTGAATGGAATTTAATTTCTATGATATTGTATTATTTTTTTTTTTTTTTTTCTTCGTTGTATTGCATAGTTCTTGACTTTATAATTAATAACCCTTTTTTTTTTTTTTTCCGGATGGGAAATCATCAAATGACCCCCCCCACTAAAACCCATTCATGTTCCTTCTTTGCCCTTTGTGTTCCAGGGCCACGGTATCTCTTTCGAACAGTCCCGCAGCCCTGGCAGGCATCGGCCCTTGCGGACCCCTACTTATTTGCTGACATCTCTTTGAGGCGCACGTGGAACACGAACGCGCCGTCGACACGGCCTGTCGTCATAAGACGGCCGGACGGCGAGCTGGCCCATAACTCGCCGTCCACAGGCACGCGCCTACGGTGGCCGGGAGCCACCACGTGACCCCCGACGCCCAGGGCGTCTCCCGCGGCGACTGGGACGTGAGGTTCTTTCCCTCTCACGTCCCGCCACCTCCTTCACTAGCATGACTGCTTCGGAGAAGGAGGTGACGGCTTCCCATTCCCTCTCGCTCCGGACCATGGCTTGAACCAAGGCCGGACGCGAGAGATCGCCGCCGCCAATCGCCGCTACGAGGACACGGCGGTGCTCCGCCCAAGCGGGGCAGACCTCCACGGTGTGCTCCACCGTGTCCTCCGGACGATCCTCGCAGTGGAAACACCCGGGCGTTTCCTCCCGCCCGATTCGGTGCAGGAACCTCCCGAAACAACCGTGTCCGGTGAGGACCTGCGTCAGGCGGTAGGTGAGGGCGCCGTGGCGCCTCTCTAGCCACTCCTCAAAGAGGGGACTTATCGCCACTATGGTGGCGTGCCCTGCACGGGGTTGCGACAGTCGCTCTCTCCATGTCGCCATGAGATCACGCCGGAGGTCTGTCCGCTGAGCAGCAATTTGCCGCGGCAGCGGAGTTTCCTCCCGACGTAGTGCCTCCGCGCGCCATTCGTGCAGGCGTGCGAGGACTATCGCCTCCAGATCCCATGGCGGCAATCCGGCAAGGAGGCTATCCGCTTCGCCGGAGATCGTGCGGTACCCCCGGATTAGCCTTATGGCTATTACTTTTTGGGGCGCGTTCAGGTAGTGGGCGGCTTGCCGCCTCAAAGAACGCGCCCACACCGGGGCCCCGTAAAGGGCCATGGACCGCACGACCCCGGCGTATAGCCTCCGGCAGGAAGCGTTTGGACCCCTCAGATAATTAATAACCCTTGACACTGTATTTAACCATTTTTGACATTGTAATTAATAACCCCTGACATTGTATTTCATAGTAGTTAACGTTTTCCTTATTCTCGACATTGTATGGTTTAATATTAATTTTAATTCTTTGAAATATTTGTACGCTGGAAACAGCAGAATATTATGGACATCATAATTATTATGTGTAACACCTATGTAACAACAATATTCTGGCAAATAAATTTATTATTATTATTTAAATTTTTGCTATAAATAAAATGTTACATCTAAGCCGGAGAGGTGATCTGAACCTCAGGACCTTCCTACTTCAGGCACCTTTCTCTATTTATGACAGTTTAAACAAACCCTTCACGAAGCCGACAACCAAGGATTCTGTACATCAAACTAAGTAACTCTACGCAAAAATTATTGCTGGGAAACGACTTTTTTTCTTGGGGTGAAAAATCACTTTTTACGGTAAAACTCAAAGTCATCATCTGCCTAGCCTTTTCCCAACTATATTGGGGTCGGCTTGCAGTCTAACCGGATGCAGCTGAATACCAGTATTTTACATGGAGCGACTGCTTATCTGAGCTCCACAACCCAGTTAGTACTGCGTAATACGATACCCCTTGGTAAGACAGGTTGTCAGACTTTTTGGGCCACTGACTACTTGTAACGACTGTTAAAGATCTACAAATGACAGCCGGGACCAACGGCTTAACGTGCTTTCCGAGGCACGGAGGAAGCTCGGTATGTTACAATTATACCAACTGCTATTGTACAACCTAGGCAAGCACAGCTTGACCTAAAGATCGATCCGAGGGGCTGCTAATATTTAGACACGAGGTCCTCAAAAAAAAAAATTATAAAAAAAAAAACAAAGTAACGCACTCAAAACATTGTGCTGGTGGATGCATTAAATAGTACGAGGGTCGTGAAGGTATTTAAAGTAAAGTTATAACATTAAAAACTTGTATTAAAAAAAAAAACTTGTGAAAGAGTTGGAACTTTGACCCCCAATATCTCCGTAACTAGAAGGTTCCCTGGTATGTTAAGGGTCTAGTTACGCCCTTTATACCAGTGCCTGTAATTTCGATGTCAAGATAAGTAAAGATTTATGATTATGATTTACAGGAGAAAAACTATATTAATTCGCTAATTAGCAAAAACTGCTTTTAATTCTGTTCTGCGTCATCATTGCTCACTACCTCTGAATGCGGAAAAACCACCTCAATAAAAATGGTTTATATTCTTTTCTTTTTGTTCATTATTTTAATATATTATGTTAGATTTATTTCTTAGAATATTAGAGCGTTTTCAAACGGCGTATTTTTTCAGCGACAATGACCCGCTTTAAACGAGATTCGGTCGCAGCGAGTAAACTTTAAGGCTGATCCCAAACGAGCGTAATTTATTGAGCTGTGAGTCGCGTAAAATGAGTCACGAAATTTACGCTGCATTCGGTTTCATACTAAAGTCATGTTAGTACCACACGGCGACGCAGAATGAGTTGTTGTGTTGTTATGACTGAAGTATGAAACCAAATCCAGCGTAAATTCCGCGACTCATTTTACGCGACTCACAGCTCAATAAATTACGCTCGTTTGACCTCACCATAACCCACATTCAGAAATTTACTGGTGCCGTAAACGCGCGTTCGTGACACGCGCGTCTAATAATATGCCGTATGTATGTACGCGCAGATACGGCGATGCAGACGCGCTGTAGTCCCTCGTTAGTATAACGGACGCTCTTCAACAGTAATACAATGACGTCGATGGAGACAACACTGCTTACGCTGGCTTTATTGAAGCCATTAAAAAAAAAGGTTTAAAACTGATCTAAGATTGGTCTTGACAACAACGCGATGCTTGCGCGCGCCTGTATCCATTCCAACGGTTACGTGCGTACGCAGACAAACGCAACAATCTGTTTTTTCGGGCATTTACGGCGTAGTATAAAATACTTTCAAATTTTCAAATTCAAAATATTTTATTGTAGTTACAGGTTGTTAGTTGTTAGTTACAGGTCTAAACAATAAGTTACAATATGTCCTGCCTAATAGGCATACAATAATTATGTAGTGGCATTACATTTAAAATTATTTTACATGTCAAATTTGGTTATTATAAATGTCAAAATATGAATATACAGTCAAATTATTACATGGTCAACAATTCATTCAATGGTTTAAGAAATCTTGGATCGTGTAGTATGCTTTCTCAATTAAAAATATACGCAGTTTATTTTTAAATACTGGATGTTCCTTAGTGCTCAGAATGTCAATAGGTATCTTGTTGTATATTTTTGATGCCATGCCAAAGAAGCTTTTGTTAAATAGAGCCGTTTTATGTGGTACATTAGAAATTTTTAACTTGTATCTTCTCGATTTAAGTTTATCAAATAGATTTTCATTTTTTTTATAAATACGGCTACTTCATAAATGTAAATTGCAGGAAAGGTATTTTATATTCTTGGAAATATGGTTCTCCGTGTGTAAACGCCCTTAGAGGATTATAAATATTGATGACGTAGTTAAAACCAGATCAATAAAATTTACAGTGTTGTTCAACGATAAAATCAAAATAACGTAACATGGCATCACGCCCGTTTATCCTCGTAGGTAAGGCAGAGTGCACCTCACAAGTCCGAGGCCATGTGTTTTCATGGGCCTCGGAATGCGCCACCGTCGGGATCCCTACTGACGGCAGGAGGGGTTTCCATCGGCGTCGGGTCGACGTTGAAGTACCTAGGACTCGTCCTCGACAGCCGGTGGAACTTCGTGGAGCACTTCCGACGTTTGGCTCCCAAACTGGAACGGACAGGGGCTGCCTTCAAGCGGCTCTTGCCCAACCTGAGGGGTCCAAACGCCTCCTGCCGGAGACTATACGCCGGGGTCGTGCGGTCCATGGCCCTTTACGGGGCCCCGGTGTGGGCGCGTTCTTTGAGGCGGCAAGCCGCCCACTACCTGAACGCGCCCCAAAAAGTAATAGCCATAAGGCTAATCCGGGGGTACCGCACGATCTCCGGCGAAGCGGCTAGCCTCCTTGCCGGATTGCCGCCATGGGATCTGGAGGCGATAGTCCTCGCACGCCTGCACGAATGGCGCGCGGAGGCACTACGTCGGGAGGAAACTCCGCTGCCGCGGCAAATTGCTGCTCAGCGGACAGACCTCCGGCGTGATCTCATGGCGACATGGAGAGAGCGACTGTCGCAACCCCGTGCAGGGCACGCCACCATAGTGGCGATAAGTCCCCTCTTTGAGGAGTGGCTAGAGAGGCGCCACGGCGCCCTCACCTACCGCCTGACGCAGGTCCTCACCGGACACGGTTGTTTCGGGAGGTTCCTGCACCGAATCGGGCGGGAGGAAACGCCCGGGTGTTTCCACTGCGAGGATCGTCCGGAGGACACGGTGGAGCACACCGTGGAGGTCTGCCCCGCTTGGGCGGAGCACCGCCGTGTCCTCGTAGCGGCGATTGGCGGCGGCGATCTCTCGCGTCCGGCCTTGGTTCAAGCCATGGTCCGGAGCGAGAGGGAATGGGAAGCCGTCACCTCCTTCTCCGAAGCAGTCATGCTAGTGAAGGAGGTGGCGGGACGTGAGAGGGAAAGAACCTCACGTCCCAGTCGCCGCGGGAGACGCCCTGGGCGTCGGGGGTCACGTGGTGGCTTCCGGCCACCGTAGGCGCGTGCCTGTGGACGGCGAGTTATGGGCCAGCTCGCCGTCCGGCCGTCTTATGACGACAGGCCGTGTCGACGGCGCGTTCGTGTTCCACGTGCGCCTCAAAGAGATGTCAGCAAATAAGTAGGGGTCCGCAAGGGCCGATGCCTGCCAGGGCTGCGGGACTGTTCGAAAGAGATACCGTGGCCCTGGAACACAAAGGGCAAAGAAGGAACATGGATGGGTTTTAGTCAGTACAAGTCTGACACTCCCTTCCGCTCCGCCCAGAGTGGGGGGGGTCATTTGATGATTTCCCATCCGGAAAAAAAAAAAAAAAAAGGCAGAGTGCACCTGTAATACACTCGTATTTCCCCAGCCATGTATAACACTCGTATCACTAAACAAGTATAATAACAAGGTGTTAGCTTGAATAAAAGCCATTATTTAAGATACGATTTGTATTCTGTCTTCACGAAGCCGTCGACCAAAGATTCCGTACATCAAACTAAGTAACCCTAAGCAAAAATTTGTGCTTGGAAACGACTTTTTTTTTTGGTGTAAAAAAATCATCGTTTTACGGTAAAACTCAATGTAACGCACTCAAATCATTGTGCTGATGGATGCATTGAATGACATAACTTGCAAAATGTGGGTGTACTATTCGGTACACCTCTGCCTAACCTTTCGGGGATTACAGGCGTGATGTTATTTTATGGATATTACGTTTAACAGGGTAATTAGATATTGCTAAACGTAACGTTTTTGCTGACTACCTACCACCGATCTAAAATAGTTTGTAAAATTAATTTATTGGTGGGTACACTTACAATTATTTTTTCAATATAAAAACCAATCGTATGTCTAACCGTAGTGTTGTGAATAGAAGATAGTCATATAATGAGGTAACATAATTAAATAAAAAAAAGTAGAAAAGACAATCGAATCAAAACAATATAATAGTGTAGTGATTTTGTTTTATAAAAGTATTTTTAGTGCAGTGCGACAATGAACTTTAAATATACCTGATTTAAAGTATGTAGACAAGTGAGTTATACTTTTTAGATATTCATTTGTTTTACTATTATTTTCATAGATATTCGATCTAACAAACAGAAGAGAGTCAAACACATGACAGCCTGTTTCATAGCGTTACGTATTTCTACAGTGACTTTCAACAGGGGTCCAGTAATTACGTCAGTCAATTTTGTTGATTTTTCGAGCTAGTAAGATGTCCCCTAATCCTCCGTGAGATTATTCAAAATGCTTATTTTAGTGGAGAAACATGTTTACTTAATTAAACCCAGTTTTTTCGCAAATTTACACTGTCTCTCCCTCGTGAGATTGGGTGAGATTTGGCTCGACCCCTAAGCTTTTCGGTAGCTTTCCTATCCAATAAGTTTTTGACTATTACATCATCAAATCACCATCAAATGATAGAATATCGTTTTAGTACCCTAAAGATTAATATTAAAAAACATTGCGACTGAGCATGAGGTACTGGCTACGATTCCCAGGTCGGGCAAAGTTTCATTGGGTTTTTCCATCTGGAATTTCTCAGTAGCACCCATGGAGGAGAACGGACTTAAACATAACTGGCGAAATGTGACCGTATTATTAGGTACCCCTCTATTCATTTCTTCGGGGATTATAAATATAAGGTCTATGTTTTCATACACGAAATATTTTAAGAGTAACTTCTATAAGTCGTAAAGTCGCCATAGCAACGAAAAAATAATTTAATTATCTGAGTGTTTTTTTTTTACAAAACTATTATAATTCTAAAATTTTTTGAGACTTTTTGCATAAAACCTTTACTCCCATATTCTAACAATGACAGTAGGTAAATACGACGTAGTAAACTACCGTAACTAAAAATAAGGAGCCAGTATGTATTTTGTGGGTCAAGTAATTTTTAATTATTTATTTTTTATAAAAAAAATATACCCAAATAAAAAAAAATCCCTTGAAATGGCTTTGTTATAGCCGTTAAATGATTCCCTGAAAATATTTCGTGTATGAATAGTTAGACCTTATATACAAATATACTTATAATATTTAAAGACGTTCTTCTTATATCTGTGACCACATCGTTCTTATAAACTACGCAACAGATTTTGATGCGGTTTTAATTTGTGATTAGGTATACATGAATTTTTAACGCTCCAAGTTGAAAAAAACGTTAATAACCTACTTAGTTCTCAAACTAGTTTGTTTTTTTTTTTTCTAAAAAGCATCGCATGTTCTTTTATTATTTTGGTCAATATTCAGCTCCATTAAAGTAGAATTATTTGCTCAAATGTCTAGGGGCAACTCAAAAATTGATACAGGTATTTTTTAAATCAATAGGAACTTAAATTTTGGTGCAATAGTATTATATTTACATATTTTTTTATGTTATTTAATGATGATGGTTTACATTTTGGCTTTAATTACTTGCTTTTAATACCAATTTTTTATATTCGCTAATCTGCATAGTGACATTTAATGATGTTTAATAATCTCGTTTGGAAGGGAAAAGACTGCACTAACTAGGTAAACGGAACAAATATTTGTATGGCCTACAAGTATTTGTTCCGGGCCTGGTTGTTTTTGTATGTGAGTTTAAATGTGTGTAAATGCACCCAATACACAGGAGAAGTTTCTCGTGTATGGAAAGGTTTAATAAAAAATTGAAGATAGAAAATTCTCAAACAAGGTCCACTTTTTTTAAATAATTAATATTTATTTAAATCGACGAGTTTTAACGTGATCGACAAGATCGACGTTTTATCGCCTTTTTTCAATTATTTTTGTTTATGTTTTTAAGAAAAAGTTTGTGTCGGTTCCTATTAATTTCTCTAATCACGACCGTAAAAATGGGGCATTTTTCGTCAATTTTGGGGGATCATATTTTTTTTACTTATTAGTTGCTGAAAAAAAGAAATTACTGGGACGTGTCTACAGAAGATTGTAATTTTATGAAAAAAAAAAATGGTTGCTCTAGGGGAATACATTTGTATGGAGAATCGCAGCCCCTGTTCCCTCTTAAGTAAATCATGTTTTATAGCACTTTTTAGTCGGGGACCGATAATCGACGGTTTTTCAAATCAAAGATTGTCGGTCATTGCCCTAACCCTAAGCTGCAACATTTGCAATAGTATCCCTTGAATGCTGCCGTATATTATTTTATTTTTATTGACAAAATATTAATTTGATTTTATTTTATGGTAAGTGCAGATTTTATTGTTTAAATTTTGATATAAAACAAAAAAACAAAAAGTACCTAATTTTATCGAAATTAATTAATTTTAAATATGTTTTTTACGAAAATCCTGCGTAGGGAATTACAGCTTTGATATGGAAAGTAAAATTCGAGTGCGAGCTGGGTTTGAACTTGCGACCTTCCGATTCTGTACACCGGACGTCTTACCTCAGCTCGCACTCAAATTTTTCTTTACATATCAAAGCTTTGATTAATTATATCTGTTGCCACCGACAAATGAATGACTGTAACTGTTTCACAATTATTAAGAAATAGATTCGCACCCATTTACATGGGAATCTAACATAACTGGCGAAATGTAGCTATACTACACGCACACCTCTGCTTAACCCATCGGGGATTACAAGCGTGATAGTATTTACCTACGATTGAAAAAAACCAGTACCGATTTTAAAAGCAACCCACCGTCTTTAAAGGAAATTCTGACAACCAGTCTTACCAAGGGGCATCGTATTACCCGGAAACTGGGTTGTGGTCAGATAAGTAGTCGCTCCATTTAAAGTAACAGTCTTATGTTACATCCGGCTAGACTGGAAGAAGCTGTTCCAAACAGAGTTGGAAAAAGGCTAGGCAGATGATGATAATACAATTTTCTTTTTACTGTTTAGTCCTTTTGTACCCCGACAGAGGATTTTAGGGTTCTGATGTCATCATGACGCAAAACCAAAGCATTGACGTCACACAAACAAATAAAAAAAGAGAAATTTGAACTTGCCACACGAAGGGTTCTGTACCATCATAAAGTATTTAACACTACCTACATATTTGCAAAAAATTGTTTAGATAAATCACTTTTAGATATTGTATGGACCTCGCCTGTTAATTTAACTTTATTTTATTATTATAACTAGCGACCTATCCTGGCTTTGCACGGATGCAATATATACATATAAACCTTCCTCTTGAATCACTCTATCTAATGCTGAAAACTGCATTAAAATCCGTGGCGCAGTTTAAAAGATCTAAGTGTACAAACAGCGGGAGAGACTTTGTTTTATACTATGTAAAGACTTGTTATTATAACGGCCACAGTAATGCCCATTTTTTGATAATAATTGTCTACCTTTTACGCTTCAAAAGATTAGATCTGAATCAGACGGATAGACAGAGAGACACGGCGGAGCTTGACAGTAACGTCTCGTTGGCCCCTTACGTACAGAACCCTAAAAAAAAGGTTTTTGTTGAACTTTCTTCTTTTTTTGGAGATTGAACATGTAGGTAGTGTTTATTTTTGCCAAACTAAGATAAACCCACCTATTTTTAGCATAACGCCTCTTTTTAAATTAACTGATGTGGTTGACCTTTTTGAAACCTTTTTTTTCATAAATTTTGTTGGTATGTGGAGAACCCATAAAACGAGACAGTATTGTTTATTGATTCAGAAATACTTCGAAAATGAATTTTACTCGTGAACCGGATTGCCTATGATCCGCCTTCTCGTCGTAGGAGCTCCACGATTTTGTATTATAATTTTAATTTTTGACTTTGGATATTTTTTTATAAAAATGATGATAATTTTTTTTCTGTATGACATGTTTAAATATTTCAATGAATTTTTATGTAGATGAGTTTTTATCCAGTTATGTCTTTTTTTGTTTATTTAACAATTTTTTAGTATGTTTGTATGAACATATTCAGACATAATGTAAATTGTTTATTGAATAAATTAAATTAAAATAAATTTTAACGATTATAATGGGTGTAAACGGAGAGGAGCTCGTGGCTAAATAATAACAGCCGCTCGGGTTGATCTTTAGGTTAAGTCGTGCTTGCCTAGTCTGTGGTCTGTGGATGGGTGACCGCCCATTACATACCAAGTTTCCTCCGTGCCTCGGAAAGCACGTTAAGCCGTTGGTCCCGGCTGTCATTTGTAGATCTTTGACAGTCGTTAGGTAGTCAGTGGCCCAAAAAGTGTGACAACCAGTCTTACCAAGGGGTCTCGTATTACCCAGTACTAACTGGGTTCTGGAGGTCAGATAGGCAGTCGCTCCATGTAAAATACTGGTATTGAGCTGCATCCGGTTAGACTGGAAGCTGACCCCAATATAGTTGGGAAAAGGCTAGGCAGATGATGAATGGGTGTAAACGGACCCTTCACGAAGTCGAAAGGCTTGTTCTCCCCATCATTGCAATTTTTTTTTTTGTTTTAGTCCATACCTGGGAACCTTTTAGTTACGGAGATATCGAGATTCGAAGTTCCAAGTTTTTAACATTTTTTTTTTTAAATACACTTTTAATGTTATAACTTTACTTTAAATTCCTCCACGACTGTATACCATTCAATGCATCTATCAGCACAATGTTTTGAATGCGTTACATTGAGTGTTACCGTAATACGTAATTTTTCACCTGAAACAAAAAAAGTCTTGTCACAAAAATATTTTTTTGCGTAGTTACTTTATTTTTTTCTTAGTTTTTTTTTTTTGAGTTACTTAGTTTGATGTACAGAATGCTTGGTAGCCGGTTTCTTGAATACCTAGTAAAAAAAATTGCTCTAGTTTTTTTTTTCAAAGTAAAAACTTGTATAGGCTAAACGCCGCCAGAGTATCCTTCTAATAATATAACACACAAAACCTCTCTTATCATTTAAAAGAAACCAGAACATATCAGGTTTGAATACTTAATACAATTAGTAAGTTTTGTACATTAAATTTGCATTTATTCTAAACATTCTCACAAATTCTAATGAAACTAGTATTCCAGATACTTACATAATAAGATCGTATTATTAACAAATTCGAGCACACACATAATTATCTATACCGGTTCTGAGGTCCAAGACAATAAAATTGGTAAATGCTTTTAATCTATTCAACGACTGTGTCAACAGGATTCACTTGCTTTTCGATAGGTTATGTCAATACAGTTGAAGGTCTGTTAAACAAATACTGGTTTGACATATGCTTTTCGTTAGCTTATGTCAGATCAGTTTTTTTTAAATCTTCCTGCATACACGTATATAACCTACGGTGCACAATGTTTATAAGTTACTAAACAACAAAAGACTAAGCTTAAGGTTTGCAAGCGGGCCATGGAGCGCAGATCGCGTTAGAAACACCACCGTGGAGCGCATGGTGGTGTTTCTAATGTTGAAGTTAAAACAGTCGCACGGATACACCCGGAGAGGTGGGCAAAGATCGTTACTCACTGGACGCCTGAGGGGGGGCAGCGCCGACGAGGTCAACCCTAGCGAAGGTGGTGAGACGATCTGATCATGTTCGGAGGGAGAAAACAGAGACGTTTGGAAAGAGCAAGGAGAGGCCTTTGTCCATGAGTGAGATACAGAATAGGCTATAAAAAACTCTTCCAACATTAGTTAGAATGCTAGCAGACTGTAACTTTTTCTAGCCCTGGTCTAGTAATAGCGTCCAGCACCTCCTTCTGCGAAGCAATCGTGCTAGCGAAGGAGGTGGCGGGACGTAAGAGGGAAAGAGCCTCACGTCTAAGCCACCACGGGAGACGTGCTGGCCCCCGGCCACCTTAGGCAAGTCCTGTGGACGGTGAGTAATGGTCTAGCTCGCCATCCGGCCGTCTTATGAAGACAGGCCGTGTTGACGGCGCGTTCGTGTTCCACGCGCGCCTTACAGAGATGTCAGCAACAAGGAAGGGGTCCGCAAGGGCCGATGCCTGCCAGGGCTGCGGGATTGTTCGAAAGAGACACCGCGGCCTTGGAACACAAAGGGCAAAGAAGGAACATGGATGGGTATTAGTCAGTACAAGTCTGACACTCCCGCGGGTGTCATTTCACGAGTTCCCATCCGAAAAAAAAAACCCTGCTCAGTTATAGCCTGATCTCGTAATTTTGAAAGTGTTATCAAGGGATGACATATTAACTCAGTTACTGGCTTGTGGAGGTCAGATAGGCAGTCGCTCCATGTAAAATACTGGTATTCAGCTGCATTCGGTTAGACTGGAAGCCGACCACAACACAGGAAAAGGCTAGGCAGATGGTGATGAATACAATAATTTTTAACGATTTTTTGCGTAGCAACCGGCGTGTGTATTTGACCAGCTAGAATGAATGATGCGAAAGAAGTACGTACCTGTGTCAGGATCACAGCAGGTGGTGTTCTGTATTTTCTACCTACCCCCATGCGAAAAAGGCGTGAGTTTACTGTACTTTAACGATTTTTTTTTATTTTGTTACAGGACAACCACGCAGAGTGCTGAGAATATTCTCGAGACATTTAATTCTGACAGTACGACATGGAAACTAATATAAAAATTAAGATAATACTTAGTTTCAAACTTAAGAGAATCTGTTAAATAAATAATATTTTTTTTTTTAATTTAAATAATAATTTTGCTACAGTTATTTTAGTTTTTAAAATTGATTTTTATTTTAAAATAAGAAGAAAAGAAGAGCGTCACCATGATTTACACATTTAATCGTAAGTACATACTTATATGTATATTAAAAATTTAAATTATTGACACGTACAGTCGCTAGCGCATCAAGTTACCACAAACTATCAAATTTTTTCGTTCGTTTTTGAACTTAACCCTCAACATTTTATGTTTTAAAATCATTTGGAGAAATTTGACAGTTTGTGGTAAATTTATGTGCTGGCGATTGTACACGAATACCTAATTAAAAATGCATTGATGGATTATCAAATCTCGGCTTAGCACCTAGAATTAAGATTTCAACAGTCGAGTGTTAGTAATGCATTTGTTTAGGTATCGCTTACTTTGTTTGATAGCGAGCACAACCGTTTTCTATCGAATATGATGCGTTATACGTTCCCCGCATTGCTAGGGGGCCACTGCTGGGCAAAACAGAATTAAACTCTTAACACTACTCAAGATTCTATAATAATATAAAGTCTATCTTTTCATACACGAAATATTTTAAGAGTAACTTCTATAAGCCGTAAAGTCGCCATAGCAACGAAAAAAAAAAATATCTGAGTGTTTTTTTATGAAATTATTATAATTCTAAAATTTTTTGAGACTTTTTACATAAAACCTTTACTCCCATATTCTAACAATGACAGTAGGTAAATACGACGTGGTAAACTAGCGTAATGGATGATTAAAAATAAGGAGCCAGTATTTATTTTGTGGGTCAAGTAATTTTAAATTTTTTATTTTTATAAAAAAATATACTCAGATAAAAAAAAATCCCTTGAAATGGCTTTGTTATAGCCGTTAGATGATTCTCTGAAAATATTTCGTGTATGAATAGTTAGACCTTATACATATATTTAAATCATGATTCAATAGTCACGTAGCGCCATCTATTATCATAACGACGTACCTATTTGTTGTTTTCCTCGGTAACAGTACTTTTTTTCGGGATGAAAGGTACCTTATGTCTTTTTCTGTACACCTGACAACGTATAAGTCAGGATAACTGGTTCAGTGGTTTAGGTGTGAGAAGATAACAAACAAACTTACTTCCGCATTTATAATAGTTAGAATTGTCAAACAAACTTACTTTTGCATTTATAATAGTTAGTATTCTGATTTAAAAGAGTGTCCATGGAGTTTCTTGCCCGTTCTTCTCCATAGAGATCTACGTTAGGGAATGGGCAACTACAGTACTTTCACAGTTTTTGTGCCTTGTGACTGGGACTGTAGCTATATTTTACTGTTGCCTTTGTTTCGACAATTCAAAAGTGCCTGTAACTGGCCTACTTGAAATAAATGCTTTGATTTTGATTTTGATTTGGTCATGATATTCTAGAAACCTCACTCAAAGTAGGTATTATATCGATTTGAATAGAGCCTTTTGAAAAGAGCATGCATATCCGCATGACCATTATAAATTCGCACAAGAATCTACTTAATTCCGTATGACGCACTGAGATTCTTACAATTATGGAATATTTATAACCTAACAATATTATTTATAAAATAAATCGATAAAATAACTAACTTTTATGTGCAAAAAACGGTGAGCGAAAAGACCATGTTAGATTGAACCTTCTTTTAGAACACATTGTGTGCGGAGAGAGATCCATGTATAATGGTCATTTTGACCCATATTTTATAGACCTTTCCAATTTAACAAATTGTGCGAGAAGACGGATCTACGTATAATGGTTGAATAAGTTCAGATTAAGTTGACGTAGCTAGAACCAAATGATATAGACCTTTCTTATTGAAGAAATTGTGTAGGAAAAGGGATCAACGTAAAGTGGTATTAAGACAAAGCAATCGGTCATTGATTTATTAGGAAATAAACGTAAGTTTAAAAATGGAAAAGTTTTGCAACTGTCTTTTCAACAACACTTTTTTGTTGTAAACGGTCAGTAAGCTTTATAAGCTGCCAGATTTGTTTGACCCCTTGAATGAAAGAAATAGTTTGAGATTACGGATCAATTTTTAATGGAGGATTAATTTAATGGAGGCCAGTTATATATTTTTTTTCTTAATGCATGTTTGCTTTTTAGCTAATATTAGTTTTTTTTTTATGTGAGTTTTAAATAAGTTTTCAATTGAATGTTTGTTTTTTTAGCCGGATTGTTTCGGCACATAAGGTAGATTTTATTATGCACCAGCGATTTTCGAACGCGAGAAATTATTATGAAAATATTAGTTCCGTATTTTAATCTGATTTTGTTAACAATTTCAATGGTTTTTTTTTGCACAGAGCCAAATTATTTTTCTAAAATAAAAAAGTAGCCTACGTTACTCTTTATAACATCAGCTATCTGCTAGTGAAAGTCCCGTCCAAATCGGTTCAGCCGTTTCGGAGATTAGACGGCACAAACAGACAGACAGACCACCGTACTTGCTTTCATATGCATTCAGTAAAAAGCTGTTAGTTTGAAATTACAAACAGACACTTCAATTTTATTTATTTGTATAGATATTCTATTGAGTGCTGGTAATGGCCCAGTGGAAACAGCCGCAACTTACTAGATTAGGTTTTAGTGAAAAAAAAAACCGGCCATGTGCGAGTCGGACTCGCGCATTAAGGGTTCCGTACCATCGTAGTAGGGGAAGCCCCTTTAATTTTTGATTTATTTTTATTATTTGTTGTCAAAGCGTCATAGGAGCTCATGGCTAAACAATAACGGCCGCTCGGGTCAATCTTTGGTTAAGCCGTGCTTGCCTAGGTTGGTTTGTGGATGGGACCCGACCCCAACATAGTTGGGAAAAGGCTAGGCAGATGATGATGTCACAGCGGCAACAGAAATACACATTTTATGAATATAGCCCGACTATAATCATTAGATACAGGTCCGGAACCCTAGAAACAAATAATAATTTGAAGGGGATTTCCATGAGATTTTACGAATTCAATACAATACTCACGATTCCTTCGATGGATAACTATATTTCTTTTGTTGTTTTCTGTAAGGCCATGGCAAAGTAACATCAGGAGAATAGGAAATAAGCAAAACTAACGCTTGGCGACGAGACGCGGCGCGGGCGCTACCTTTTTTTTTTTCTTTTTTTTTTTCGGATCGGGAATCATCAAATAACCCCCCGCCACTCTGGGCGGAGCGGAAGGGAGTGTCAGACTTGTACTGACTAAAACCCATCCATGTTCCTTCTTTGCCCTTTGTGTTCCAGGGCCACGGTATCTCTTTCGAACAGTCCCGCAGCCCTGGCAGGCATCGGCCCATGCGGACCCCTACTTATTTGCTGACATCTCTTTGAGGCGCACGTGGAACACGAACGCGCCGTCGACACGGCCTGTCGTCATAAGACTGCCAGACGGCGAGCTAGCCCATAACTCGCCGTCCACAGGCCCGCGGGCGCTACCCTGCCATTACGATTTTTGACAGGACAACGTCTGTCGGGTCAGCTAGTAATTTTAGTATATCTACATTTTTAACGAATACTACATTTCAAAAAGTAATTTAAGTAATTCAGGAACTTCCTGACAAGGTCTTTTTGTCAATTAAAAAGTAAAAGTGAGATAGTTGGAAAGCACAACGGAAAGTTACTGAAAGTTAATAAATCAATATATTTAATAACAACAAAAATCCGGAACACAGAAATAATTGGTGTATTTTACGTTCAAAGTGTGTCATTACTTGTAACCAGCATAATATGACCTATCTCTGCATTGAAAGTATAAAACATCGCATCTCAAGTTACATTGGTTATATATTTCTCTACGACCAGTGTAAAAAGGACTATCTCAAGGACCATTTCGTAATGTTTCCTAGGTCTTTGAAACTGGTTAGGTCTTGTTTTGAACATAAATAAGCACTATTACTAGTACTATAAATAAACTTAATGACTAATATGAATAATTATCTCTTTATTCTAGGTTGTGTCTGGTTTTTTGCTGGTATTAAGAAATTCCCACACAATTATTGTGTGGAATCGTACCGTATTTGAAGGTTAATAACTTTTCATTACACTTTCTATAAAATTCACACTCGTGGTTTTTTTCATATATTTTTTTTCATTTATAATTTTTTTTATGAAATTATAGTTCAGAGGTGTTGCTTAATTCTACACTCGCCAAACTTTGATGGCGAGAGGCGCTCTTTTACATAACAATGAACCACCTTACTTACATATCTACTTCTTATAAATTATACTGTTATGGTTTAATCTAATAATAGTAAATTCTGATATAAGTGGGAAAACTTTGTTACTGCATTCGAGGCGGAATTAGCGAAACTAAACAGCCTATTAAGAAAATAAGAAAATTTAAATATTTTTAAATTTAGAACACAAATAAATTTTAATTTGTTCATAAAGATATTTGTTTTAAATAATCATGTTTATCGATGATATTCTATTCATAAACACAATTTAAATATTAAAAATCCACGCGTGCATTGTATGTTGAACCTAATCGTAGTGCGATAAGAACCAGTTTTCGAGAGAGAGTAGATATTGAAAAACTTATTTATTTCTTCTAGTGTTTTATTTCCACAGATAAACTAACTCAAACGTGCAGCAAATATTTTTTGAATTCTTAAATTATGTTTATAAATTATATCATAAATAATTAAATAATAATCATTAAATAATCTTTGTTATTAATATATTTTTTGCTTTTATAAACAAATTAACATTTATTCGTGTTCTAAATGAAAAAATAGCAACTATCGGCTCCATAACTCCATCACTTTCGCCTTGGCCCTAATATCAAAGTTTACGCACTTGTATGTAAAAAAAATATTGTAAAAAAAAGATTACATATTTTTCTCATAACAAAGTAATTAAAGTCCACCACAATGTTTTTCTTCCATTACCTAAGTTGTAAATATGTGAAGATTACTTTTTTAATTAGTAGCTCTTACCTACATACATAGTTAAACATGTTGTAAAGTGTTATGTAAGAACAGTTAACAAATTAAGTATCTTATTTATTTTATTTTATGGGTTAGGTTCAGGGTCCGGGATGTAACGTTATGCGAGAATGATCTAAGAGAATAGAAAATATGGTATCATCATAATGTCATTGTCCAGACGTAAAAATGTCAGTCCCAACTATGTTGGGTTTTGATGATATTTTTGCGTTTATCGCAATAGTATTTTATTATTTTTAGTCCATATTTAGATTTGAATGTTGAGGTGGATTGTGGTGTGACAAGGATGGATAAAGTATAATAAGGAATGAGTATAAAGGGTGTAACTAGACCCTTAACGAAGCCGTCAAACAAGCATTCTGCACATCCAACTACGTAACTTTACGCAAAAATTATTGCTGGGAAACGACATTTTTTTTTTGGTGAAAAAACACATTTTACGGTAGGACTCAATGTAACACACTCAAAACATTGTGATTAAGGATGGATTGAATAGTACGGGGGTCGCGGAGGTGTTAAAAGTAAAATTCTTACCTACATAAAAAACATGTACAAAATTTAAAAAAAAAAAAAAAAACTTATGAAAAAGTTGGAACTTTGACCCCTAAGTTTGGGCAATTTGTGGTTGTAAGGTTATCAAGTGCGCAGTAGACAGGGCATGCGGTACAAAATCCTACTAATATTATAAATGCAACAGTTTGTGAGGATGGTCGAATGGATGAATGTTTGTTACTCTTTCACGCAAAAACTACTAACCGGACTTGGATGAAATTTGGTACAACAATAGTTTGTAACCTGGATTAACAGCTAGAATACTTTTTATCCCAGTAGTACGATCCCGTGGGACATTACCGAACTCCACGCGGGTGTGGGCATAGGCTAGTAATTCTTATGTTCCACCAACTTTTCCAAGAGCTCATTGGCTAAGAGACCGTTCCCTCGAGATAATTGGACCATGACAATATAGAAAATACCACGAGAACATATTTATTACATGTATTAGTACATTTCGTCACGGTGTCTGGTTCTAAGTAAATTTCCACCGGCTTCTCGAAGTAAATATGAAATTAAACCTAAGGGTTCGGCCACAGTAGTCTGGGGGTAGGCTCTTAGTTGGTCCATCATCTTTCTTCTTTCTTTCTAGATTAGTATACGCTTTATGAGCGATCGACTTTATTTATTTATTAAAAATTTATGCACAAGTAAAAAACTGTACAAAGGCGGACTTAATGCCATAGGCATTTTCTACCAGTCTACCTTAGGGTGATGCAGAGACAATACACAGAAGGTGCAATAACAGAAAAAAAAGACTAGAAAATATTTATAACTAAAACATATAAGAATAAATACTTATATACATACATAAATTAAACTTTATAAATTTAAGAGAGATAAACAAGAAAAACTACAACAACTTAGTTTAGAGACGAATCTGCTAACTTGTTGACTTTATAACTGCGAGTCGTTGGTTCGACTCCAGCACGGAACAAATAATTGTATGGCCTCCAAGTTGTTCCGGATCTGGCTGTTTGTGTATGTGAGTTTAAATGTTTGTGCACGCACCCACGATACATCAGAAATTTCTAGTTCCCTGTGAATCCCACTGTTTGGAGAAGTCCGTTCCTTATTTTTCTGACAATACATTTTATTGTGTTATGAACACGTCCTTACTTTACCAACGTATAAATCTGATTCGGAAATCCCAGTAATTATACTAAGATTACTGTGCACATTGTATACTTGATGTTTATGATAATTTCCATAATTTTATACAGGTTTCAGTTGAGAGTACTTTACTAGGCCTTTTTTCTAGTAGCTCATCATCTGCCTAGCCCGTTGCCAATGTTGGGGTTGGCTTCCAGTCTAACTAGAAGCAGCTGAATACCAATCTACGGGGTGGAAGGGACACCGACGCGAAATCGCTTAATACGTATCCAGTACTTTTTCGTAGGTTATTAAAAAAAAACAACTGTTTCCTACAAAAGTGCAATACCTACACGGTCAAAATGTGTGGAACAGGGCTGCGGGACTGTTCGAAAGAGATACCGTGGCCCTGGAACACAAAGGGCAAAGAAGGAACATGGATGGGTTTTATTCAGTACAAGTCTGACACTCCCTTCCGCTCCGCCCAGAGTGGGGGGGGTCATTTGATGATTTCCCATCCGAAAAAAAAAAAAAAAAAAAAAAAGCTGTTTTTTTTTTTAAACCGATGAAAAATTTCTATCTGAGGGTTCAGAATGATGAACTGAATACGTGGTAACCGTTTTATCGTCAATGTCGCTTCCACCCAGTATACTAATCTTATAAAGAAGTAAAATTTGTTTTATGTAGGGGGTAATCTCAGGAACTGACAATCCAATTCTAAAAATTCTTTCACTGGCAGAAAGCTACATTATTCGTGGGTGCTATAGGCTATAAATTATATTTATATCATGTATTGCAACGGTGAAGGAAAACATCGTGAGAAAACCGGCATGTCCTAGAACCAAAAATTCGAAGACATGTGACATCTACCGACCCGCACTGGGCCCGCGTGGTGGATTATAGCCCATTCCCTCTCATAGAGAGGAGGCCTGCGTCCCAGCAGTGGGAACATTAATAGGCTGATTATGCTATGTTATGCATGCATTAGCAGAGCTATCACAATTTATGCGGACGAAAACGCGGGCGTAGTGCTAGTATTTGATATAGCGCGATTATCGCCTCCACACCCCTTCTCATCCGCAAGAGAACTAAGGATTACCGACGTAGCCCGAAGAATTGCCAAACTTAAGTGGCAGTGGGCAGTCCACATTGCTCGCAGAATGGATGACCGATGGGGCAGAAAAGTTCTGGAGCGGCGACCGCGAACCGGAAGACGTTGCGTTGGAAGGCCTCTCACTAGGTGGACCGATGAACTGGTAAACGTTGCAGGAATCCGCTGGATGCGAGACACACGGGACCGGTCAATGTGGCGACACTTGGGGGAGGCCTATGTCCAGCAGTGGACGTCTTTCGGCTGAAATGATGATGTTGATGATGATCCCTGTTACGGAGTAAATATATAATATAATAGTAAACTGTACTATGGAAAACAGTCTCCTTATCTTCTTTCAAAATGATAACGTATTTCTATGTATATATCATTTATCGAATTATCATAAGCAGTTTCCAAGTCATGCGGGAACAGATGAACATACATACGGTCTGAAATCGTAACCCTCCGTAATCAGGTAAAAAAATACGAAACGTTCTGGAATTGATCGTCGCGTTGCTTGTCTTACTCCTCTGGTGGTACAGACGTAGGTACCAGTAGCGAAGCGTTAATTTTTAAGAGGTAAGCCGGAGTAAATGTTTTTAATATGATTTTTTAATTTGTCTATGGAATACTGATTACGCCCGTTATCAAAGAGAAGCCGGTAGGAATCGAGTTGTATGGAACCTTCGCCACTTGTACTCATACAGTGTCGTCACTTGCGGACGCCGCTAATGTGTCCAATTATGATAAAAGTCTAATTAGTAGGAACGTCATCAGGTCATCAGATGTAGTATATCCGCTATTACCGAATACGGAGCTCTGATTCATAAGTTGTGATCATCATTAGAATATCGGAAGAAGTTGATTTAAAAATAAGGAAATCTTTTTTTTTTTATAAAAGTTGCCCCACATTGGGGATTGCTCCGGTATCGTGGGGGCGTTTACAAACATTTAAACTCACTTACAAGAGCGGATCCAGGATTTTTTTCTGGGAGCACAAGGGACAGACGGACAAAAATAATAATAAAATAAAATAAATAAATAAAAATCTTTATTAACAGGTGATTGCTAGTAACATCAGTGTAGCTCTGGCTCTTGTACTAGGATTAACTGTATCACAAGAGCCAGAAAAATCAACAATAACTGTTAAAAATAAACTTGTAGTATTTATACAACATTATTATTCCTTTATTTATTTCTGTACAAATCAATTATATTTTTAAATATTCCTTACAAAAAAAAAAAACTTTCTGAATCAAGCCCTTGATCCAGTTGCCTAACGAGAGCCTCCTCAGGTATTGGTCGAGGCTCTTGGCAATTAAGCCATGGGCTGATACAACTATCTGCACAATGATCGCTGAGTCAATATAATATTATTTTTAGTATATGCGAAGCCTGAATATAGTTTACTCAGAATAAGCAACTGAATCGATTCCAATAATTTTTAAACCATGTTATATTTTGTCCCAAAAATATTTAAAAAAGGCTACAGGTTGGATACCGAGCGACACTAAGTACCTATCGCAATCATTTAGGTACCTACTGCCAAATTATTATCAATGAGCTCAAAACGACGCTGGAGGCGAGCGCGCGGGTGTGCCTCGTGGTGACCACGTTATTGTGCGGACAGCCAGGTAACAGAACAAGCTTATAACTTTGTGATTTTTCATCATACTGTTTTGAAATTTTGTACATAGATTCTTTACATAAAAACACTAGACACGTGTTTCAGATTTCGCATATACTAAAACTAATGTTGTATAAAGGTTTATTAAAGTATGAAAACAAGAGAAAAATTACATGTTTAATAAAGGTAGTTTTCTTTTATGTTTCCTGCTTAAGATGTCCAGCACTTCATTAGCGTTCATTTTTGTCGCAATGTCTTGATGGATATGCATTAAAGCCAGTCCATTCACACGTTCTTCTGTCATCCTGCGCTCTCCCACCGCGCCGCTATTCCAGCCAGAGATGGACACGAGTTTCACTCATGTTCTCTCTGTTATTTTATTCAAATATGTCGGATCCGGTCATTACTATGGACCTAAAATTAATCGCAAGTGCGCCGGTGGTGACGTCACGCGACGTACTTACAAGTCTACCCACACCACAGCGTGCTTCAGCCCTGATATTCAGCTCGAGCCGAGGACGACAGTCAATGTCTGATCACGGTGGAGTTGAGACGTCTTGGAACTGTACCCGATTCATTGTGACCCGTGTTATTGTGTTAAATTGTAATTTCAAGTAATTTGTTAGTTGATCTGTGGATGGGTGACCGCACATTACATACCGAGTTTCCTCCGTACCTCGGAAAGCACGTTAAGCCGTTGGTCCCGGCTGTCATCTGTAGATCTTTGACAGTCGTTACAGGTAGTCAGTTGCCCAAAAATTCTGACAACCAGTTTTACCAAGGGGTATCGTATTACCCAGTACTAACTGGGTTGTGGAGGTCAGATAGGCAGTCGCTCCATGTAAAATACTGGTATTCAGCTGCATCCGGTTAGACTGGAAGCCGAACCCAACATAGTTGGGAAAAGGCTACGCAGATAATGATGTATGTACTGTGATGGAAACTCCACAACTGTCTTCCTTGGACTTCCTTATTTCGTTTCGACTGCTTCGTGGGTTTAGTGGTCGCCTACGACTTCTCAGCACGAGGTCCTAAGTTCGAATCCCAAGTCACGCCATGTGTTATTGGTTTTTTCATCAGGAATTCCTCAGTATCAGCCACGGAGTCTGGATTTGTTCCCGGATGATGGCAATAGTCTTGCCCTCTAAAGTGACTTGAACATAACCACCTTTACCTATCTCGTCGGGATAACAGGTGTGATTATATGTTATGTGTGTCCTGTTTTTCTTTAAACGTCTATTGACGTCATAAGCCATTAAATAAATTGCAATTAATAAACAAACATGTAGTTTTCCATTAAGCCATTTCAAATACAGCTCAAACCGCAACAACCTTCTGGATTCCCAGCCTATTTTACATCCCTCTCGCACTTTGGTATTGTCGTATAAAAGAAAGAGATGGGTATATGTGAGTCATGACACTGATATGTCAGTTTTACTTAGATTTTATTGTTAAATGAAGGATAAGATAAAGGTTACAAATCTTTTTAGGTTAAAACAACTTATAATAAAATTGTATAAAGCTGTTGTTCTGAGAAAATAGCACAATAATTTAAACTTATTGACTTACAATGAACGCTTTTAATATTATAATATTGGAGCTTTAGATTTTCTCGTTTTTGGTCTACGTCAGCATATGCATGGTATAGGATACACAATGTGATCCCGTCACATTGTGTTTCTCTTGTGACGAAGACATGCGACAAAGCGGTTGCCTTTCGGGGTACTTCGGTGTGACCAGCTCAAGTTCCATCTTACTGCGCCGATCTCCAGAAGCTCCCACTTTAGTAATCTTTAGAACGAAAACGTCTTTTCTAGGTTGCAAGATAGCCTGGGCAGGTCCCGGAGCAGGCACGTTATTTGGGACTAAGTTACATAGCCATGGACAAGGCCTATTATTTGTAGCTGAATATAATTTTGCACCTAGATTCACTTGCGTACCTTTCTCTTGTTTAGTTTTCAGGTAGGGATAGGGAGGCATTTTTATGTTTACAAGAATTTATCGAGGACACGCATCTGTGACTTTTGGTGTGAAACATCTATAGCCGCACGTAAAACCGATTTCTGGCGTGGCGACGCATGCCGTGGCGACGCGTCGCCTTTTGACTTTGACTTTTGTAACATACTTTAGTTACCATCGACCAATTGTCACAGTAATACCGGCCTCAGAGGCAACATCGAATATAACTATTACTGAAGTCACTGATTAAACGAATTAAGTAGTCACGATTTGAAATAAATTCGTAAATTTTTGTATTTAATGAAAATAAACGTTTATTCAATAAATAGTCATCGTTATCTGGAAAAAAAATCGTAATATTTTATTTTATCATTGTGACATATTTAGTTCCTATCACAATCTGTTCTTTTCTGCATATTACTTTTACAAAATAATGTCGATGTTTCACATCTGCCAGGCGTCCCGTGACGGCTCACATTTTTTTTTTGTTTTTCTGTATCTTTTTGATGCGTCAGAACAACACAAATGATAGTACCGTATTGACATATCTAATGTACCTAACAGTAGCGAAGGGTCAATTTTTGTAAGAAGTAAGCCGGAGTACATTGTCTTTAATGTGATTATATTATTTGTCTATAGAACACTGACTGTGCCATTTTTCAAAGGGAAGCCGGTAGGAATCGAGTTCTATGGAACCTTCGCCACTGGTACCTAAGGACACGATAGTATCACTGTGAATAATACGGGGTGGAAGGGACACCGACGCGAAAACGGTTACCACGTATTCAGTACATCATTCATCATCATCATCATTTCAGCCGAAAGACGTCCACTGCTGGACATAGGCCTCCCCCAAGTGTCGCCACATTGACCGGTCCCGTGCGTCTCGCATCCAGCGGATCCCCGCAACCTTTACCAGGTCATCGGTCCACCTAGTGGGAGGCCTTCCAACGCAACGTCTTCCTGTTCGTGGTCGCTTCTCCAGAACTTTCCGGCCCCATCAGCCATCCGTTCTGCGAGCAATGTGCCCTGCCCACTGTCACTTAAGTTTGGCTACGTCAAGTACATCATTCTGAACATAGAAACACATAGAAATCTTTCATCGGTTATTAAAAAAAACAGCTTTTTTCTCTTAAGTGCAATACCTACACGGTCCAGATGGGACAGCTGTTTTTTTTTTTAATAACCCTTGGAAACTGGGATTAAAAATGAACTTTAAGAGGGCTGTATTGATAAATATAATTCTAATTTTTTTATATTTTTATACGCAAACCCTGCGTAGGGAACTACAGATGTTTCTGGTGGCAGGTTCATACCCTGCTCGCACTCGAATTTTTCTTTCCATATCAAAAACATCTGGTTATAATTCTGTTAATACGTATACGTGTTACAGTCGCGAATCATAATAGGTCTTTACCTATGTAATTGGAGATTTAATAACAAGCATTTTCAGATTTAATTATCTGTGGATTGGCGCGTAATTCGAAATTCAAATAAATTTTATTCGAAAGCCGTGTTCTTTTAATTCAGTCATTTGTTTTTAGATAGTTTTTTGTTTTTGTGAAATTGTGGTAGTTTTTGGCGCCATGGATAAATTGAAAATTCGTACTGTTTTCGAATATGAGTTCCTACGTGGACATACCGCTGCGCAAACAACACGACGTGTACAACAACACAACTAACACTGCTTGCATAAACACGGTCCATTATTAGTTCAATCGTTTTAAATCTGGAAATTTTGAGTTGAAGAATAAGCCTCGCGGTCAGCCGGTAACCATTGTCGACAACGACGAATTGAAGGCGGTAGTGGAAACGGATCCAACTCAATCTACGGCTGAGCTTGCTGCGGGCCTTGGAGTTAGTGTCAAAACGAGATTGAAGCACTTGCGTCAAATCGGAAAGATAAAAAAGCTAGATAAGCTAAAATATAAAAAAAAATACAAAAATTAAAATTTTCATACAGATCTCCAATTTCATAGGTAAAGACCTAATATTTTGTTCAACACTGACACTGACCTGCAAATTGAAAAAAAACGTTGAACGACAATTTGAATTTCGTGAGCTACCCTGGCGTTTCCCCCTTATCGATATCATGCTTATAAAGTATGATAAAAATTCTAAAACCAATGACCAAGCTTTCTATATTACTAAGGACACTCGTACGGCAGTAAATTTCATCATTATTGTGCAAATGATTGCAAGATTTTTACGCGTCATATTTCTCAGATTGGTCTGTATTTTGTCCTCTAATAAAATAGCTAAACACTATAAAGATGCAAGTCATTGTATGAATCATAATTTAAACGGATTACTCTACCCTGTACTTTGAACAATTCCGAACAAATACGAATGACCGTTTTCACGAACGTCATCACCTGCCTAGCCTTTTCCCAACTATGTTGAGGTCGACATCCAATCCAACCGGATGCAGCTGAATACTAGTAGGTATTTTACATGTAGCGATCTGCCTATCTGACCTCCACAACCCAGTTAGTACTGGGTAAGACTGGTTGTCAGACTTTCGGGCCACTGACTACCTATAAAGACTGTCAAAGATCTACAAATGACAGCCGGGTCCAACTGCTTAACGTGGTTTCCGAGGCACGGAGGAAACTCGGTATATAATGGGTGGTCACCCATCCACGGAACAACCTAGGCAAACGCAGCTTAACCTGAAGATCGACCCCAAGTGGCTGTTATTATTTAGCGAGAAGCATCGTTTTCACGAACTCTAGAAAAGATTAATGCTTTAAATAAGAGCGCAGTTTTTTTTTTCAACTCTTGTAGGATAAGTACTACCTACTCCTCCTGGAATTACCAAGGGGCATCGTGTTACTCAGCACCTGGGTTCCGAAGCTCGATAGGCTGTCGCTTCATGTGAAATGCTGATATCGAAAGGAAACTGGTTAGACTGGAAACTAACCTCGACAAAGTTAGGATGTCGTCATCATCTGTGTAGCATAATCAGCCTATAATGTTCCCACTGCTGGGACACACGGCCTCCTCTCTATGAGAGGAAATGGGTTATAATCCACCACGCGGGCCCGGTGCAGTTTGGTAAATGTCACATATCTTCGAATGTTTGGTTGTAGGACATGTCGGTTTCCTCACGTCATTTTCCTTCACCGTTTTGAGAGTAGTGGTGATGAAAAAAAACAAATTGCACAAACTATCATCATCTGAAAAGCCGTTTCCCAACTATGTTGCAGTCGGATTCCAGTCTTCCAGGATGCAGCTGAATACCAGTATTTTACATGTAGTGAATGCCTATCTGACCTCCACAACCCAGTTAGTACTGTAACACGACACATGGCGCTAAACATAATATTTCTGACGAAATGTGGGTTTACTTTACACCACTGCATACCTCATCGAGGATAAGAAAAGTCAATATCACACTTACTTATAACAAGTAAATAGAATTAGCAAGTTAAAGATCGCAAGTAATTTTTATGAATCACCTCCTTTCAAGCCTATTGGAGTCTCCCAATAATTTTTAGTTTGGATGAAATCAAACTATCGAATATAGGTTCAAATTATAATGGATGTAGAAATACCCTTAACGAAGCCGAAAGACACTTGTTCTTCCCGTCATTGCGATATTTTTTTTTTTTGTTCTGGACCGGAGGTAAAATTTTCAAGTTCACGGCACATGAACATGACCTCGCTTTTTATAGAACTCATTTTGCGTCGCCGTGTGGTAGAAACAGGACTTTAGTATGTTACCGAATGTAGCGTAAATTCCGCGACTCATTTTACGCGACTCACAGCTCAAAAAATTACGCTCGTTTGGCCTCAACCTAAGTCAAGCCAATATACTTCTGAAAGTAGCTATTCCCCGCGATCTTCACCTGCGTGAAATTATTATAAATTATTACTTTCCTATTTAAATCGGATTTTGTTAATAATTTCATGTGTATTTAATTTTCTTTGCACGGAACTCTAATCGTTTTTCTAGAATAAAAGTAGCCTATATTATTCCCTATAACATCAGCTATCTGCCGTCAAAATCGGTCCAGCCTTTTTGGAGATTAGTCGGATCAAACAGACAGACAGACAAAAATTAAAAAAAATATATATTTTCGTTTAAAGTAAAAAGCTGTTATTTTGAATTTACAAACATACATTTAAACTTTATTTATTTGTTTAAAAGATTATTATTGTTATATTATAGTTTCTGCTTAAAAGACAACGACTAAATTCATGGTTCCGTAAAAGACAGCCTAACTTCTTTCCAATAGAACATCTTTTCCTATTAACAAAAGGAATAAGTAAAATAAAACAAAATATTGTACCTAAAACCACTAAAATTATAATTTTCGACCGTGACAGGACTCGAACCTGCAATCTTCGGATTCGAAGTCCGACGCCTTATCCATTAGGCCACACGGTCTATATGTTTCAGTCTATAATAGACACCGACAATAGACCTGACCTAGTTTTCAGCCTGAAAAAATGTATAGATAAAACCATAGGGGCGTCTATGGTTCGTGTGAATAGGACAGTTATGCCGTCGTATGTAATTTATGTAGTGTGCAAAAACCGACCGACTTGAAAAAGGTGGAGGCGCTATCATCCTTATTAATATTATAAATGCGAAAGTAAGTTTGTTTGTTTATTACCTTTTCACGCCTAAACCACTGAACCGATCATCCTGAAATTTTGCATATACGTTGTCAGGTGTACAGAAACGGACATAGGGTATCTTTCATCCCGAAAAATAGTACTGTTCCCGAGGAAAACAAAAATAACATTCTTATGATAAGAGATGGCGCCACGTGTATTTCGAATCATTATATTATTAAAGCAGAGTCCGAATTGATTGTCAAATTCTAAACTAACGCGAGCAAAGCCACGGGGAAAGGTGGTATTCTATATGGCCGTAGTTTTTGTTTAGCCTGAACCTCTTAGGGGTCGTTGTACTCATTATTATGTACAACTTTTACAACGGAATGAACTCTGAAACTGTGTGATAAAACAGTTGTCCTGTACTGAATACAGAGTGGTCTTTTGAGTGGGACTACAAGGGAACTAAGAATCCATAAGAAATGCCGGAAAACTTTCTTAGGACATAATTTGGACAACAGAAGTGGGCTAAGATTATATTATTCAAATGTTTTTTCATACACATTGTAGGCATTTAGCATAGCATAAGCATAATCAGCCTATTAATGTTCCCACTGCTGGGACGCAGGCCTCCTCTCTATGAGAGGGAATGAGCTATAATCCACCACGCGGGCCCAGTGCGGGTTGGTAGATGTCACATGTCTTCGAATGTTTGGTTTTAGGACATGCCGGTTTCCTCACGATGTTTTCCTTCACCGTTTTGAGAGCAGTGGTGATGAAATAACTTACACAAAGTAATGAGCCTGGCTGGGTTCCAACCCACGACTTACTGCTCGTAAGTTGGGGTCTCCACCGCTGCTCACTAACATTGTAAGCAGTTATAAATAAATTTATACTTAGGGTTCACCACATCACATAGATAATTATACTAAATCATACGGTAATATTCAATGTCTGTTCGTCTGTTCAAACTCCTAAACTACTGAACTTCTACATATTCCAAGGAAAGTTTCTGAAAAAAAAGGCATTGCAACGCCATTTTTGACATATTCATCATCATCTGCCTAGCCTTTTCCCAACTATGTTGAGGTCGGCTTCCAGTCTAACCGGATGCTCCTGAAAACCAGTATTTTACATGGAGCGACTGCCTATCTGACCTCCAGAACCGAATTAGTACTGGGTAATACCCCTTAGTAAGACTGATTGTCAGACTTTTTGGGCCACTGACTACCTAACGACTGTCAAAGATCTTCAAATGACAGCCAGGACGAACGGCTTAACGTTTTCCGAGGCACGGAGGAAACTCGGTATGTAATGGGTGGTCATCCATACACAGACCAACCTAGGCAAGCACGGCTTAACCTAAAGATCGATCCGAGCGGCTGTTATTATTTACCCACGAGCTCCTCCATTTTTTGACATAATAAAGTGGGTACAAAAACAAATTCACTAAGCTTAGGCAAAGGACATTGTACTACACACATTCCTAAAAAGGGTATAACACCTTTTTATTACCATTTTACGGATTTTCCAAAGTCATACCTTACGTGCTAAATGAATTTATAACAAAAATCAGTAGTAAGTATGAATAGACAGTATTTTATATGACGCCAAGTATGTGTAAATTGTTGAATTATTGCGTAAGGATTCCCCAGCATTTATAGTAAAAATTAACACTTTCATCAAATATGGTGTGGGTGGTATTTTGATGATTAAATACTTTTTTGTATGAAAAGCCAAGGTTACTTAGGCCTATCGTAGCCTTACTTAAATACTATTATAAATGCGAAAGTTTGTGAGAATGTTTGTTCCTCTTTCTAGCAAAAACGGTTGAACGGATTTTGGTGAAATTTGGAACACAGATAGTTTAACACAACATAATACCACGCCTGTAATCCCCGAAGGGTTAGGAAGAAGTGTACCTAATAGTATACACACATTTCGCCAGTTATGTTTAAGTCCCGTGTAATAAGAGGCGAGCCTATTGCCATCAACCGGGCACAAATCCAGACTCCGTGGCTGCTACTGCGAAATTTGTGATGGAAAAGCCTAATAACAATCCAACCCAGGAATCGAACCCAGGACCTTATGATTAGCTGGCGTGATTGGATCACAAGAGCAACGAGGATCGTACCTACTTAATTATATAAGTTTACCTTATTTATCGGTCGTTCACCGCAACTAAAAAAAATGACGTTTTTTAAAACACCAAAACAAAAAAAAAACAAAAACAAAAATTAGAAGCACCTACCTAAGTTACAAAAATAAAAACGGCCATAATTCAATCTAAATCTGGACTAAAAATAACAGTGAAGGCACAAATGACATCAAGATAATAAGCAAGTTTTATTTGGGCACGAAATTACAGTATTAATAAGATACAAACCAAACCGTGTGGCTGGTGGGATTTTCTATCGGTTAAATTTACGAAATTCCATACAAAGAAGTTAGAAAATATTTGTATGAATCGTGGCCTGCTAACTATTGAGCGGGAAAAAAATGATGACTAGAAAATATAAAAAAATATATTATACAACCTTAGTTTTAGTTTATGCGAAACCTGAAACACGTGTCTAGTATTTTTATGTAAAGAATCTATGTACAAAATTTCAAAACTATCATAAAAAATCACAAAGTTATAAGCTTGTTCTGTTACCTGGTTGTCCGCGCAAAAACGTGGTTACCACGCAGCGAGCCCGCGCGCGCGCCTCCATCGTCGTCTTGAGCTCATTGATAATAATATTTTGGCAGTAGGTATCTAAATTATTGCGATAAGTACTTAATATCGCTCGGTGTCCAACTTGTAACTATTTTAAAATATTTTTTGGACAAAATATAACATGATTTAAAAATGATTGGAACCGATTCAGTTACTTATTCCAAACAAACTGTATTCAGATTTTTGCATATACTAAAAATAATGTTGTATATTCATCATCATTCTCTTGCCCTTATCCCAATTCATTTGGGGTCGACGCAGCATGTCTTCTTCTTCCATACTTCTCTATTACTCGTCATCTCACCAGATCCCTCCTTTCTTGCCATATCATTCTTTACACAGTCCATCCATCTTTCTTCTTCTTATAAAAAATAAATATTTTGCATAACATTTAAAGTAACTAAGTATAAAGCTCTATTTCAAAAAAACCCATTTGTTCTAAAAAAAAATTACAAGAGAAAAAAATAACGTAATTCCCACCACTACAAAAACAATACAGTTTTTTTTTTTACTTAAATTATGTAATGCCAAATAACAATTCATTGCTCTTAAGGTATTATAAAAACGCTAGTGTTTTATGTCCCCTTTGTTTAGATTTGTAAATTATCTGTAATTAGGGTTATTTATTATCAAATCTATTCTGTATAAGTCATTAAGTTAATCAGTCTTAAAAAAACTACTAGTTATAGTGTATTTAAAATTAGCTTATAATTTAATGAGATGTTTACAAATACTAATATTTTCTACAGAATTCCTTAATGAATCTTTGTTTGATAAACATTAATGATGTTATTTATTTACTCAACCATTTATGTACACACTAATTAATACAGAAAGTCAGAGGCCCATGGGCGGCATAAAAACTCGGACACCAGATTAGGCACTAACCACACGACAAAGAATAAGAACAAAATCAAAGCATTTATTTCAACTAGGCCAGTTACAGGCACTTTTGAATTGTCGAAACAAAGACAACAATGAAATATAGCTACAGTCCCAGTCACAAGGCATAAAAACCGGGCCTGTGGACGGCGAGTTATGGGCTAGCTCGCCGTCCGACCGTCTTATGACGACAGGCTGTGTCGACGGCGCGTTCGTGTTCCACGCGCGCCTCAAAGAGATGTCAGCAACAACGTAGGGGTCCGCATGGGCCGATGCCTGCCAGGGCTGCGGGACTGTTCGAAAGAGATACCGTGGCCTTGAAACACAAAGGGCAAAGAAGGAACATGGATGGGTTTTAGTCAGTACAAGTCTGACACTCCCTTCCGCTCCGCCCAGAGTGGGGGGGGTCATTTGATCATTTCCCATCCGGAAAAAAAAAAAAAAAAAAGGCATAAAAACTGTGAAAGTACTGTAGTTGCCCATTACGTAGATCTCTATGGAGAAGAACGGGCAAGAAACTCCATGGACACTCTTTTAAATCAGTAATACTTTTACAAAACCTTGGTTACATCATTCATGTTGCAAGGAACAGAAAAATAGGTACAAAGGTGATGCTTAAATCTAAAGAAATCTCTACCAGCATACCTGGTAAAGAAGACACTAAAAAAGAGATGTAGACATAGTGTGTACAAGAAAAATTTAATTAGAACATAAAAATATTAAAAATAGATATGTATTCATGGTTGTTTTAAGCCGCGTTGACACGGTCAGAGTATAGTTAGATTAGGTTAGTTACGGAGATAACGGGGGCCAAAGTTGCGTCCGAGTAGGTATCCGAGTCCATTCGGTCCGAGCATACTGTGATCGTGTCAACGCGAACTGAGTCGAAAATAGACTCCCCTACTGTGAGATATGTTTAAGTATATTTTGTATATTTTGGATATTTTGTACCTACCTAGTACAAAATATCCATAACCCTCCGGAGACTACAAGCATAAGCATTAATGTTCCCACTGCTGGGACGCAGGCCTCCTCACTATGAGAGGGAATGGGCTATAATGCACCACGCGGGCCCAGTGCGGGTTGGTAGATGTCACATGTCTTCGAATGTGTGGTTCTAGGACATGCCGGTTTCCTCACGATGTTTTCCTTCACCGTTTTGAGAGCAGTGGTGATGAAATAACTTACACAAAGTAATGCGCCTGGCTGGGTTCGAACCCACGACTTACTAATCGCAAGTCGGGGTCTCCACCATTGAGACTACAAGCGTGATGTTATTTTATCAGCCTCAATATAACTAGGTTGCAAACTCGACTGGGGTGAGCATGAGGTCCTGGGTTCGATTTCCGGCTCGGGCAAAGTGTTATTGAGTTTTTCCATCAGGCATTTCTCGGAAGCAGCCACGAAGTCTGGATAAAATGTGTGTCCGGTTGAAGACAATAGGCTCACCCCTTATTACATGGGACTTAAAACATAACTGGCGAAATGCTGGTGTACTGTTCTCTACACCTCTGCCTAACCCTTCGGGGATTACAGGCGCGATGTAATGTTTATGTACAACTAAATTAAAGTATTATTTCCCACCTTTTATTACATTAGACGAACAATGAACGCAGCATATTTCGTTTACCATTAACTTCGACTTTGACATTGTCATTGACCGTGACCATATTTAGTGGTCATAATATTATATAATTTGGTTAACTGTTACAAAGCTTACGATATTATGATAGGTAGTTTAACAACCGCGCGGGTTGCGCAATTGCTCTTGCACGTTGGTCAGTCAATGAATGAGTAACCAGCGGGTTCATTGCGAAAAAACATACAACAGCAATGCTAATAATTTAGACAGAAGATGGAGTCTTGAAGATATATTTTTTTAATACTTAATAGGCTTGCAGTTGGCCGCACCTCGCCTGATGTGAAGCGATGATGCGTCCTAGAGTGGATGATCAAGGAACAGAGAAGCCGGCAGTGAATGCCACAGACTAACGGTAAATGAGGAAGCTTAGCACTTTTTTCGGGTCCGTGGAACTTCAACCATATAACGGTGACGCTTCGCCGTATCTCTGCTCGTCCGATGATAGAATGAGGATGCGGGAATTAGATTGTGTAATTCCAAAGCTCACTCCCCGAAATGTAACCGATAAGCTTGCACCTTTGCGGTGATGTTCAAGGCTTTGGAATTTAGCTTTGATAAGCGAGTCGTTGTCAATGAGCCCCTTGGCACATGTAGTTTCTGGCCCATTCTTCTCCATGATATCTACGCTTTGGATTGGGCAAATGCTGTCCATTTATAGATATTGTGCCTGTAGCTGGACTGTGGGCAGTTTGTTTTTGACTGTTCAAAAGTGCCTGTAAGCGGGTATATTTAAAATAAATGCTTTGAGTTTTAACAGTTCTCTAGGAGAATTTTTCAGACATGTAGAATAATCGTTTCAGAATTACTACTCAATACTCTGAATTGTGATTGATATCCAGGACCTCATGCTCAGCAGCCGCGATTGCGGCCACTAGACCAACGAATGTTTGTATAAATGTGGTTAAGAAATCACAGGCATTATTTAAGACATTGCTTATTTCATGTTTGCGAATATTTCCATATTTTTTTTATCCAAGTTTCAGATTGCCCAGTTTGTTTTCCCAAGTATGCTGGGTCGGCTTCCAGTCTAACCGGATGAAGTGCATCATGAGCCTTTTTCTTTTTTTTTCGGATGGGAAGTCATCAAATGACCCCCCCTTCGCCCACTCTGGGCGGAGCAGAAGGGAGTGTCAGACTTGTACTGACTAAAACCCATCCATGTTCCTTCTTTGCCCTTTGTGTTCCAGGGCCGCGGTATCTCTTTCCAACAGTCCCGCAGCCCTGGAATCATATGCCTAACCTTATTCCAACTTTGGGGTCGTGTTATGTTATTTGTACAAATATTATAAAGAGGAAAAGCGTGCAGTTTAAGTTTGGTTGTAAGGGGAAAATCTTCGTAACTGCTGATCCAATTCCAAAAATTCTATTACTAATCGGAAGCTACATTATCCTCAAGCGTCATCTATACTAATATTATAGAGCTGAAGAGTTTGTTTGTTTTGTTGAACGCACTAATCTCAGGAACTACTGGTTCGATTTGAAAAATTATTTTAGTATTGGATAGCCCATTGATCGAGGAAGGCTATAGGCTACGACATAACATATACATATACATAACATTACGCTACGCAAAAAGAAAACAAGTCAGAACCGGCGGGTGAAACCGCGGGGCACATCTAGTAGGCTATAATTTAGAACATTGCCGTGGAATATTCCGACCATACAGTTCCGAAACGTTCTGGAGTGGCGACTGCGAACCGGAAGACGTTGCGTTGGAAGGCCTCGCACTAGGTGGACTGATGATCTGGTGAAGGTTGGGGGATTATCTGGATGCGAGACCCATGGGACCGGGCAATGTGGCGAAAGGCAGTGAAATGATGATGATTCCGAACATATCGCGAGCGAAGCCACGGGAAAAGCTAGTCTTTTAAATTTCGGCCAAGTTAAGGAGTAGTCTGAAATCAGGCGAAAATTAAAGAATTTGGCTCAAGGTTACAATCCGGAATGATATGCCTCCGGTTCTGTAAATGACTTATCGAGACCGGATCTGCATCGATCGGCCTTCAGGTTCGTGCTGTGCAAGTTTTGAAATACCCACTTACTTGGTAAACAGAACAGCTTTCCTTTGCGGGGTTTTATAATTACCTTTTTAGTAAGTTAATGTTTTGTCTTATCGAACTTTGGTATTGATTGACGGGATTGACGAAAAAATCGTGTTGTGCCGGCCATAAGCAACGTGGGACAAGAATAAGATGATGATGGCATTGCAGCTTGGCATCAGCATCTTGCCCATTCTTCTCCATAGAGATCTACGCTTTGGAATGTGCAACTACAGTACTTTCTCAAGTTATTATGTCTTGTGACTGTGACTGTAGCCTCGCGTCTTTTTATTTTTTTGACATTCAAAAATGCCTGGGATGGTCTAATTGAAATAAATGCTTTTGACTTTTGCAGCAGTGGTTATTACTCAATAAAATAATTCATCCTAGCTTGAAGTTACGAAATATATATAGGTATTTTCTGAAAGAATGGGTTTTGGCGTTACATAATGGGTGTAAAAATACCCTTAACGAAGCCGAAAGGTACTTGTTCTACCCGTCATTGGGATATTTTTTTTGTTCTAGACCATACCTGGGAACCTTCTAGTTACGGATATATTGGGGGCCAAAATTCCTACTTTTAAGCAAGTTTTTTTTTTAATTTTAATTTTTTTAAGTTTACTTTAAAAACCCCCATACTATTCAGCACAATGTTTTGAGGGCGTTACATTGAGTCCTACCGTAAAACGACATTTTTTCACCCCGAAAAAAAGTCGTTTCCCAGCAATATTTTTTACGTAGTTAGTACTTCGTTTGATGTACAGAATGCTTGGTTGACGGCTTCGTGAGGGGTCCGTTTACAGCCTGTTCAAATTTTCATTAAAATCTACTCATAAGTTTTGTCGTAAAACTGCAACAAACATCCATCAATACAAACTCACAAACTTTCGTATTTATTATCAGAAGTAAGATAACATTTTTACGGCAAATTAATTAATTTGTATATGTTTTGTAAACATTTACCAAAACCAATTAAATTATTGATAATATAATTAAGCTATCACCCAATTACCAAAAATAAGTAAATAACGTAGTAATGACGTAAACATACTTATAATACGTCAAGTCATCAATGCGTCACTTATACGGTCTCAATACTTTTTAATACTTGACAGCTGTTACGTAAGGAAATGTGTAGTGTCAAGCATGCGTGACATTGACATTCTGTAGAAAGATCGCTTTTATTTGTGAACTGACGAGATATGAAATAAGAACTTGTCTTGATTAAGAGATATTTCTTTTTTTTTTTTAAATAAAAGGAAAGATGTGTTTTTGGAAAAGTGTTTGCATTTTTTATAGTTTTCGTTTTTTTTTTTTTTTCGATTCAACGCTTAACTCGTTTTTCTTTATTTTGTATGAAAATAAGGAAAAAAAAAATTGTAATATTTTTTCTCGTTTTGCCTTTTTTATTTACTTTCGAAAAATAATCTGTTTTATTAGGTAACTGTTTTTATATGTTTTGATTTATCGCTAAAATTGTGTTTAGTATATAATAGTAGCAATTTTATTATCTGTTATTAATGTCTTATAAAATGTTACAACGTTGTAAAAACCTGATATTCATTTGCATAAAAATGCATTTAAACTATAGCATGATCCAAAATATCAACACATTTTTTAGATTTTTTTTCTTTCTTTATCAAAAATACTGCGACACTGTAAAAAATCGCAAAGATCTCTAACGATATAATGATGCAGTTTTTACCTCATGCAGTGCAATTTATACATGGCCTCTGACCTCTGATTCACTTGTTTTGCACCCACTTGGCACTAGAAGCATATTAAGACAAAAGGCTTACTGTTGAACATATTAAAAAAAAAAACTGGTTTACATACGTCATCGCCCCGCAGCGGCAAGCTTGCGAAATTTATATAAGCGTGTGTCTCACCGGAGATCTTGTTAGATACAAGTTCACTGCAGTCAACAGTGCATCGTGCATGACGACCTTTATGTTCAAAGCGCGCGCGTTTCAAATATCGAATTGCATTTTTCGAATTTCGGAATTGCGAAATAGAAAAATAGTGTTCGACTAAAGGATAGAGATGTGACTTTTATTGCAAAATAATTGCACATTATTTTTTTTTGTGATTGTTTTTAAAAAATTGCTTTGTTTTAAAAAACTGATTTAGTTTATTGATTGTGTGACATTGAAAGCCAGCTGGCGTTTTTCGAATTATATTATTTACGGAATTAAACACGAGTGCTATTAAAAACATATTATAATTCTATTAGTAACAGAAACATTGTTAGTTTGTCAAACTTGTTGTGAAAAGACGTGTTTTTTGTTTTAAAAATGAAGGATCTTGTGCAAATATGGAACAATGTTGCTAACAGGAGGTATTCCTCGGTGAACACAAGTGAAATGAAAGATTTTGAGAACAAACACAGGAGATCGGAGATTGACAATTTTGAAGCGAATTTTGCTGAGTGTGAAGTCTTAAACAATAAGTTTAACGATGATTTGGAATTTAATGACAGAAAGAATGTTATTATTAACCGATTGTTCGAGAGGAGAAGGCAGGGACATATTGGCAGACAACCGAAATGTAAGTGTTTTTTTTCTACACGCTACCCACTATTTTAAACTTATGGCAGGGCTACTGCAAGTAATGTCGAATGTAAGAAGCAGCACCTTTGTGCTCGTGTGCTTGTATGGATTTTTGCATTAAAAAAAATTGTGTGTAGGTACATAAAATAAATAAATATTTTCCTTGGGCATTAAAAAATACTTGCGTCAGTCATTTAGGAAAAACCAAGGAAATAGACGAAAAAATAGCCACTTATTGTATTATATTTTTAATACATAATTATTACTATTAATTAAACAGTTCATGTCATCAAAATAAATTCTTATCGTGAGATAATATTATAACAACAATTTACATACAAAAGATTTACCGTTTTTGTATTGCTTTATATATTTTGTTTCTTTTATCTTAACTAGTAGGTACTAGGATAACTAGACAAGATTTCTTAATTTTTTTTGGTCTCGACCTTGTTTTTTCTTTTTTTTTTCATCCGGGTTCCATGAAAAAAAAACACGTTGTATTTTTAAATTCTTTTATTTCATTTCTTTTTTCTTTACCGAGTGACAAAATCTTAAAACGCGGTAGTGACCACGTTCAACTGACCTTTAGTTATGTTTGTATAAATAATTTTGCGAATAATTATTGATCTAATTGAGTAGGCACAAAATTATTTATTAATTTGTTTATTTGACAGCCAATTTACTTGCCTTGACCTGGGCGCAAAATCAAATTAGAATATTTTGAAATAAGGAGGTTGGGTTAGGCGGACCTTGTGGTTTTCAAGGCTTTTAAAAAAAAAAACCTGTTTTCTTATTCTAAGTTTTGTGCTGATTGATAAAAGAGATTGAAAACAATACCATTTTTGCCTTCAAATTATTTTTTCTTTTAATTGTTGGAAGACATACATGCACAAACTCACGCCTTTTTCCCATTTAGGGTAGGCAGAAACTATCAATTAGGTACGTTCCTTACATAATAAACGGCGTAAATATACCCTTAACAAAGCCGAAAGGCACTTATTCTATCCGTCATTGCAATATTCTTTTTTTGTTCTAGACCGTACCTGGAAACCTTCTAGTTACGGATATATTGAGGGTCAAAGAACCAACTTTCTCTGTTAAATACAGGTGTTACTTAGTTTGATGTACATAATGCTTGGTTGACAGCTTCGTGAAGGGCCCGTTTACACCGTGTATATATTAGGTACTCCCCTTTACTCCATTCACATCACAATTTTTAAAAGACTTCGACATTCAATAAAAAAATTGTTGGTGCACGGAAATGTAACAAAACTGTATCTTCATCTAAAATATTTTACCGTAAGACGTGTTTAGGCGCGTACGTCACGAAAACGTTAAAAAAAAATAACCATAAAGTGGAATTTCCAGAAAAAAAAATTAAGTACGTCTCTATTAAAATACTTCACGTTAATGATTAAGTGTTGATTGATAGAATATAAACATCATAAGTAATCTGTTAGTCGAGATAGTGATTTCAAGTTAAGATACTTTAACCAGTTATTGACATAATAAAACTGTTTAACATTTGAAGATAGAATTCACAATTTTTTTGATCTAAATAAGTTTTGTTTAAAACGCTATATAATAAAAGATTTAAAAAAAAACTGATTTATGACAATTTAAACACATATAAAATATCTACCGTAACGGCCTGATTCGTATATCGGGGCGGAAAAAAACAAATAAAAAAATGTTGTTTTTTGTCGATGGCATTTTGTTTTCGATTTCAATAAAACCCCAAGTCATGTATCTAATTTTAAAAAAAAATTGTGATGAATTGAGCTCCTCCTCCTTTTTGAAGTCGGTGAATAAACTGAAAACAATTAAAAGTGGAATTTCCAGTAAATAAAAATGACTCCAAAATTTTCTTTCTTTAACCAACTTCTAAAAAAGTCGGAGGTTATGTCTTCAGTCGTATCTTTTTCTTCAAAGCTTCCTTTAATTATGTGCCAACAAAAAATATGTTTTCGCCTACCGCTACAATTTTTTCTTATACTCATCCAATCAAGAAATACCAAATAAAGTAAGATGACACCTAATCATTTAATTAAGTACACACTTCGAACAATCAAGCTATACAAAACCATTATAAGCGCATCTCTCATTGTACAGGAAGTCTATACAAACCGAGGCTATGTTATGCTTGACGTGTATAGTTTAATGTGTCGCCGTGTGTACTGAACATTTTTTTGCACACCATCGAACGTCGTTTCGAGAACTTATAAAGCGATCATTGAGTGGCTATTGTTGTTCATTTTTTGTATTAACATTAATTTAGGTAATGTTTACGAGTACCTTCTAAAAATACATTTGAACAACAGATTATAAAGCTATTTTAAGACTTACAAAAAACAAGACGATAATAACAGGTGTATTTTTGTTATTGATCAACCCACACTGGGCCAGCGTGGTGAATTACAGCCCACTCCCTCGTTGAGGAGGCCTGTGTCCCAGCAGTGGGAACATTATAGGCTGATTATGTGTACATATAGGCACTTGTAAGGTCTTTAGGTAGGTGCGATTATATTTAGTAGTGGATTAGGGGTTTTTCCACGCGGTCATACAAAGACGGTTCAATAGAATCGGTTTGCGTTTAGTTACAGTTACTTACTCGTCAGTATTAACTAATTAGTCGGTAAGATAAATCATATTATTAATACAAAAAGTGTAGCTGCTTTCTAAGTTAACCGTAAACTTGAATGACGTTCACCGTAAACTTGAGTGAAGGAAAAATCATTTTTATTACTCGTCATGTTATCATAGACCTCGTTTGTGTCGTTTTTTTATTCTTCCTCTACTCTCATACCAATAAATACAAACGACAACGAAACAACGAAAAACGCAAACGCATAACAAACGCATACAAACGAAAAAATGCAAACGCAAACGTAAACAAAACTCAAACGCAAAACGCAAACGAAAACGAACGTAAACGTATTTAACTGAAAAAGAAATATCTCAAAAGTCTTCAATATAAAATCAAACCAAGTCAGAGACACATGAGCGGCATAAAAACTCTGACACCGAAAGGCACTAACCACACTAAAAAGAAAAACATAAAATCAATTAATCTGATTGTAACAACAAAAGAGCTGGCTTGTATAGGATTCCAATATCTTCCTCGACGTTCTACGAATTAAAAGCAAACGTGCATTCTCACAAAGATTTGAAGAGATGCATATTAAACAGTGTCAAGCGGCGAGCTACGTACGTGAAGAAATGTGAACACAAAGTATTTCTTCGACGGAGGTCTTTCTTCTTTATCGTGTGGTTAGTAGCTAACCTGGTGTCAGAGTTTTTATGCCGCCCATAGGCCTCTGACTTGGCTTTACATGACGTCGAGACATATCTCTCTCTCTCTCTCTCTTTGGTTTCTTCATGGTATTTTCCTTCACCGAAGCAAGTGATAATATACAATACGCACATGAATCCGAAAAATCAGACGTGCGTGTCTTGGGTTCGAACTCGAGACTTACTTGGCAGTCTTCGTGGGAGGTGGAACGTAGCATTATTGCCGATATCTTTTTGAAAATCAACTGTCCTATTTATTTGGGTCGCATGGGTATTGAAGTTTAGTATTTGACATCTGAATATTTGTTCGCGATTACGACGATAATCCCATGGGAAAAGTTAACGGTCTACATCAGAGCCTTAGATATGACCACACCTTTCTACAACATGCTGTAGATGGGCAATAAGGACAGTTATGCCCGAAATGTTTGGGCATAAACCCATCGCAAGCTCCGTATGCTCTGGGTATGTGGATTTTACTTTCAAATGGGTTGTGGAAGTCGGATAGGCAGTCGTTCCATGTAAAATACTGGATACCAGTAGCGAAGGATCAATTTTTGTAAGAGATAAGCCGGAGTACATATCTTTAATGTGATTATATTATTTGTCTATAGAATACTGACTGTGCCGTTTTTTAAACGGAAGAATTGAGTTGTATGGAACCTTCGCCACCGCTGGATACCAGTAGCTGGATTAGGTTATACTGGAAGCCGACCCCAACATAATTGAGAAAAGGCTAGGTAGGTGACCCAGTTAGTAGTGGGTAATACGGTACCCGTAAACTAAATACTGTTTAATAATTAAATTGTGCATTTGTTTGTCAAACACAAGTCCTACTGTAATATTTATAAATGCGAAAAATTATGAGGATATATGAATATATGGATGTCTGTTCCTCTTTCACGAAAAAACGGTTGAACAGATTTGGATGAAATTCGGCACACAGATGCTTTATAACCTGGATTAACATATAGGATACTTCTTATCCCGGTAGTACGATCCTGTGGGATAATTACCGAACTCGGCGCGGGCGAAGCCACGGGTATCAGCTAGTATAAACGATAAGTTCTCATATACGAAAAAGTACAGGAGAAATAGTACCTAATGTACTAGGTGATAACTCGTTTTACATAAAAGAATAATATTGATACCCCGAAATAATATCCCATATAACCATACCGATATAGTCACTTCGCTTTCCCCCATTTTGGGGTATTCCTCAAAGCGCAACTATTTTTCAGCGCAACTAACTAAGCGCAACTAAATTATTCCTTGTAGCACAACCATTAGTTGCGCTCACAAATTCAAATTAAAAATATTATATGTTTATTCCTCAAAGCGCAAGCGTGATGAAAAATAGAGAGGGGTTTTCGTCCATTTTGCTAAGAGAAATATGATTTGTATTATATTTTAACGTATTAAATGCAGAATTATTGATTGTCTTGGAAATACCCACTTTCTTTTTAATTTATTTGTTTTTATTTATAACAAGCAGCTGTCCGTAACTTCGTTCACGTGGACATTTTTGTGTAGTTTTCAGGGATAAAAAGTAACCTATGTCCTGCCCCAGGATATAATCTATCTCCTTGCCAAATTTCATAAAGATCCAATCAGCGGTTTAGTCGTGACATGTTAACAAACAGAGTAACTTTCGTATTAAGTATGGATTTAAATAATTTAAGTTTTGAGAAAGTTTAAACCAATCCTATTCAACTCTGGGTATTTTGGGTTTAAATTAAAATAATTATGTGGACATAGAAATTATTGATTTGAAAAATTTGAGGTTCGCGGATTTTTTTTTTTATCGGGATTTTCTCAGAAACAGCTACAAAGTTTGAATTTGTGCCCGGTTGATGGCAATAGGCTTTCCCCTATGACATGGGACTTAAACTTAACCGGTTAAATAAGGGTGAACTAATAAGTACACCTCTACCTAACCCTTCGGGTCTAATAGACGTGATGTTATATATTATGTAATGTTAAAAACCAGTATTTAGTTTTAGTACGCTCGCACTTAAGGGACAAGGAACAGGAAATTAAATCTATGTTATATAAAAACACGTAAATAAATATTAAAATGTTGTTGTTGTTCAAATTTTATACAATTTGGACGCCATTAAACGTTTAAAGTTGTATATTTTAATCAAACAACCTGACATTGACCTGCAAATTGCAAAAAAAAAAAACCTAAGAAAATTTGAATTTCGCGGACTACCCTACCGCTTTCCTTCAAAAACCTTCTGATTTTTATAGAAAGTGTCTTTCTCAATTGGTATACAGATCAATTTTGCTTGGCTCTGATTGTTTTTTTTTTTTTTGTTACAAATTACTGTCAAACATACAAACACACAAAACTTCTTACACCACAGCAGTAGCGAAGGGTCAATTTTTGTAAGAGGTAAGCCGGAAACTTAATGTGATTATATTATTTGTCAATAGAATACTGAATGTGCCATTTTTCAAAGGGAAGCCGGTAGGAATTGAGTTGTATGGAACCTTCGCCACTGCACCACAGTCTCTTCTTATTAATCATGTGGTCAGTGCCTAGCCTGGTATCATATTTTTTAAGCTACACATGGGCATCTAATTTGGCTTTACATGCCACCGACAAATATCTCAGGCATGCTGGTTTCCTCACGATGTTTTCCTTCACCGAAGCACGTGATAATTATACAATACGCACATAATTCCGAAAAATCTGAGGTGCGTGTCTTGGGTTAGAACTCGAGACCAATGACTTGGCAGTCCGATGGCCACACCACAAGACCGTCAATACTAACCATAATATAGTGAAAATTATCGATACTTTATGGAATAGATGATCAAACTAGTTTCGCAAAATGGCTTCCAAACATGACTTGATTGTCATTAACAGTAGAAACGGAATATTTACCATGTTTACTGATTAATTTGAGTTCCCGATATTTCGACGCAAGAAAGAAACAAAAAACATGAAAAGAAAGCAAAAAAGAAAACAAAATCAAAAAAGAGCAAAACAAAAAAAAAAAAAAACAAAACAAATCAGTAAACATGGTAAATATCCCGTTTTTAGTGTTAATTATAATATTAGTGACTGATAGTTTAAAAATCTAATATGACTTGATTGCTCTAAATAGCTAATATACATCGGAATTACCCCATAAGTTTGATATTAACGTAATTTATACTAATTAGCAATATCATTTAGGTAAAGCTTTGTATGCAAATTATATTGCGATAGAAACCAGTTCAAATACATAGGGAACTAAAATAGATTAATATGGAAACCTTTGACGGTTGCTAAGCTGTAGGTAAGGGACCCGAACTACGCATAACATCACGCCTGTTATACCTAAAAGGTACCTGCAGGGTCGACGGCGCGTTCGTGTTCCACGCGCGCCTCAAAGAGATGTCAGCAACTATGTAGGGGTCCGCAAGGGCCGATGCCTGCCAGGGCTGCGGGACTGTTCGAAAGAGATACCGTGGCCCTGGAACACAAAAGGCAAAGAAGGAACATGGATGGGTTTTAGTCAGTACAAGTCTGACACTCCCTTCCGCTCCGCCCGGAGCGGAGGGGGGGGGGGGGGGGGGCATTTCATGATTTCCCAAAGGAAAAAAAAATGGTAAGTCGGTATCCGGCAATTCGTTATTACGCATTTTAAGCTAGCATTATTAATTTGCTAATTAACTAAGTATTAAAAAAATCAAAATAAAACTAAGACAGCAATCAAAGTCTTGACTAATTAATTCAACAAAAACTATTGTCTGTCAGGTTAATTAATAATTATCTCATCAACAGTCAAGCTATGAAAAAACTATCTATAAATTACTACTATCATAACACTAGATCTGATTGTCATGCTTTTTTCTGACATAACAATTAAATATACAACATTACTTTTAGTATAATTATGCGAAACCTGAAACACGTGTTAGTAAAATTAAGTATTTTTATGTAAAGAATCTAAGTACAAAATTTCAAAACTGTATCATGAAAAATCACAAAGTTATAAGCTTATTCTGTTACCTGGTTGTCCGCACAAAAACGTGGTCACCGTGCGCGCGCCTCCAGCGTCGTCTTGAGCTCATTGATAATAATAATTTGGCGATACGTACTTAGTGTCGCTCGGTGCCCAACTTGTAGCTTTTTTTAAAATATTTTTGGGACAAAATATAACATGGTTTAAAAATTATTGGAATCGATTCAGTTACTTATTCTGAACAAACTGTATTCAGGTTTCGCATATACTAAAAATAATTTTGTATAAAAACTGAGATATAATTTTATAAACCTAAGAATCTTTAGAAAATTACTCTGTAGCAGCCAAGTCTGGACTCGCGCCTGGTTGCTGGCAGTAGGCTAGCCCATCCCAAGGAACTTAAACATAACTGGCGAAATGTAGGTGTATTATTAGGTACCAGTGGCGAAGCTTCCATACAACTCCATTCCTACCTGCTTCCCTTTGAAAACGGGCACAATCCGTATTCCATAGACAAATAATAACATGACATTTAAGATATGTACTCCGGCTTACCTCTTAAAATAATTGACCCTTCGCTACTGTTAAGTACACCTCTGCCTAATCCTTCGGGGATTATGTATGTTAATGAATACAATAATTAACCTCCCATTTCCAACAATATCAACAATTGTGACGTAACATCTTGCACTGTACAATCATAGATAATGACACGGTCAGCGAGATTCAATTGTGAGATATCGAACGTCATCGGATAATTACAGTTCTGTGGTTTTATTGAGACTGTTTACATTGTTTTAAGAAATACGATACTGTAAAAATGGGGAAAAAAATTGATATGACTTCAGACTTCTTGCTTGTTTTTTAACCGACGAAAAAAAAGGAGAAGGTTCACAATTCGACACGTTTTTTTTTATTTATGCATAAGCATAATCAGTCTATAATGTTCCCACTGCTGGGACACTCGGCCTCCTCTCTATGAGAGGGAATGGGCTATAATCCACCACGTGGGCCCAATGTGGGTCGGTAGATGTCACACAAAGTAATGCGCCTGCCTGCGTTCGAACCCACGACTTACTGTTCGTAAGTTGGGGCCGCCACCACTGGGCCACCGCTGCTCTTATTTATGGCCACGCATAAATTTTACTATATATTTTTCAAACGGGCTTCTATAGACTGACCGCTTTAATGAATCATCGCGAAGGTATTAATTTAAATGAAATATTCTGAAGGTTGATCACGTATTGGTTCAATTAGTATCGTAATACCTACGTGGATTATGGTTATTTGACAGCAAATAACCTGTGGGATATTGTTAGAACTTTGCGGACGCTTAATGTGCCTTTGATAGGGCAAGACGAAGGACTCACTAAAGCGGTCGGTCTATAGCTTTAACATTCTGACAGAACTTAAAAAAAACCTATAAATGTTTTTACAAAAATAAATTCTTTGAGTTTGAGGAGGCGCTCGTGGCTAAATAATAACAGCCGCTCGGGTCGACTTTAGGTTAAGCCGTGCTTGCCTAGGTTGGTCTGTGGATGGGTGACCGCCCATTGCATACCGAGTTTCCTCCGTGCCTCGGAAAGCACGTTAAGCCGTTGGTCCCGGCTGTCATTTGTAGATCTTTGATAGTAGTTACAGGTAGTCAGTGGCCCAAAAAAAGTCTGACAACCAGTCTTACCAAGGGGTATCGTATTACCCGGTACTAATTGGATTGTGGAGGTCAGATAGGCAGTCGCTCCATGTAAAGTACTGGTTCTGCTGCTGCATCCGGTTAGACCGGAAGCCGACCCCAATATAGTTGGGAAAAGGCTAGGCAGATGAAATTCTTTGAGTTCAAGTTCAGGAAGTTCAGTATCAGACATAGTGAGATTTGTTGACCAGAATAATCTTTTTTTTTCGATTTATTAAAGTTTCTCAGAAAACTGTAAAACGTATGAGCACTCATGAGAAAACCATTTTTTTTTTCAACATGAAAAGATCAGACACAACGTAACTTCTCGATTTAATGAATCGTTTCTGTTAATATTCAAGATATTTATTTAAAATCGCCAAGGTTTGAATTAAAAAGGTTATCTATTATTATTTGTTTTATTTAATGTGTTTTTAACGGATGTAGAATAAATAACACAATGGAAACGGAACTCGACCTCTGAGTGGTATGGGCGGTATGTAAACCTGTGTAGTTCACTCTCTTTGTCACGGAGTCGCAGGCAGAATTAAATGTCGTTAAAATTGAAAAGTTTCTAACTTTACTAAACTTATACTGTCACTTACGGGATATCCTCCGTGATTGTTCATTACAAAAAAAAACAAACAATGAACAATTACGGAAGACATCCCGTAAGTGACAGTATAAGTTTAGTTGTAAACCGTGAGAGCTTAAAACAGTGTTTTTAACTTTACTGGTAATAGCTTGACCTTTTACGATAGCATTCTCTAATAACACATGATTTTTACAAGAAATAATATACCTACTAGCTTATGTCCGCGTGTTCGTTCACATAAATGTTCTTAGTTTAACATAAAACAACCTGTGACAAAAAAAAAAAACTTTTTTTTTTTTTAAATCCACTGACGACAGTGTGACGACGTGTTTCAGAGATTACTTCCAACATCGAAAATATGACCTTTTTACAATATTAGTTGAGACAAGGATATTATAAAGAACAACACGTTTATTGCTATTCGTCTTGATACTGATGACATAATTGTCTCATTGCCATGTGCTAATCATTTGAAATCGTACCGATTCGTACCTAAATGCCATTGACATTCAATTCAAATGATGTGTTATTTAAATATTATGACTTGTTAATAAAGGTATACACAGTTTTCATGGTTATAATATTTAATTTTTGTCACTGCCTACCAGAGAGGAACTCGTGGCTAAATAATAACAGCCGCTCAGGTCAACCTTCAGGTGAAGCCCCGTTTGCCTAGGTTGGTCCGTGGTTGAGTGATCACACATTATAAAAGTACCAAGTTTCCGCCGTGCCTGAATGCACTTTAAGCATTGGTCCTGGTTGTCATTTATAGATCTTTGACAGTAGTTACAGGTAGTCAGTGGCTCCCGCAAGTGTGACAATCAGTCGTAGCACGGGGTGTCGTATTACCCAGTACTAACTGGGTTGTGGAGGTCAGATATGCAGTCGCTCCATGTAAAATACTGGTATTCAGTTGAATCCGGTTAGACTGGAAGCTGACCCTAACATAGTTAGGAAAAGGCTAGGCAGATGATGATGTTACTGCCTACGTCATCAGTAAACCATGTGACCTAATATTTTATTTTATTACTTTGAAATGATACCCAAAAAACTGAAGCACCTATTATTTAAGATACCGTTATAAATTATTCAAAATGGACAGTCAAAGTAAGCCTATTACAGATGCGTCATTTCCGCAGAAAAACCAGGGAATACCTGACTATAATCGGGTGAGCACAATAGGTGCTATTACTGAATCAAATGATCGTAATTTCCCGAACTGATTTAATAAGAATCTGTTGCATAATTAAACAGTTCTAGGAATAGTTAAGTGACTAACTGACAGAATGATATAGTACCTAGAGTTTATAAAAAAAAAATCATAAGTATGGGAATAATAATGGTGATTTTCCTAACTGTGTAAAATTAAATTTAAAACTGGTTTTAAAACTATGTAGATGTAGATGGGATCGGTGTTTCCTATGCGCGTATTCTGAGAAGAAACATCGAAAGAAAAAACAAAAAAAAAAGTTTTTTTATTTTTATTTCTGTTTAAGTCATAACATAATCTTGGTCAAATCATACAAAAACCACACAAGTTAGTGTGTTTAACAAGTAAAAAAAACGCAAAAAAAATAAATATTATTTTTTCACTTCTTTCTTTAAATCTAGACAATTCACAAACTGTCAAACGTTTTGTAATAACAGTGACATGCATAATATAATTATATCTAGATGACGTTTTTGCTTTCCGCGTGGAAATCGTATAGGACAGCTGGAAAATTTCCTTGTTCAATACCTTAGTATTATATTTAATTGATGATACTTTACTTTGTTTTGTATGGCTTTAATAATAGGGGAGGAGGAATGAAAGTGGCGCCTGTTACAGAAAATTTGAAAGGGTATCTTGGAATGGACATTTAATGAGGAGGGATGAATGATACTTAAAAAGTTATGGATATTAAAAACAAAACCCAATTCTGGATTAAGCTCGTCGTTGTTCATAAGCTTTATTATTGCAATTTGTGTGCAAAAAAATAAGTATAAGAACAAGTAGCCAGGCCCTAGCATCGAAACTTGGACCACTCCTTCGGCAGTCACGTTTCTAGGACGCAAATCAACATCCCTAAAACCTGTACATCTGCAGATTTGCCATAAAGACTAGCTCCTACCCGTGACTTCGCCGGCGTGAAAAACGGTTCAGTAGTTTCGGAGATTACATCGAAACATACAAACTTTACTTCTTCATAATATTATTTTAGTAATATAGATGTATCACATTACTCAGCAATACTAGAAGTGGTAATCCACTTCACCCTTATACGCTCATATGTACATATTTACATGCAAAATAAGATACACTGTTTATTTAAGTACTTTGTGGCCAGTGACGGCAGAATTCCACGTGGAAAATGTTATTCTTGTAGAACTGGTTAGGTTTAGTCATAGAAAAGAGGTTTTAACAAGTACCTAGGTACATTGATTGTAGTATAGGCGAGGGAGTAGCGGTGGCCCAGTGGTGGAGACCCCGACTTACGAGCAGTAAGTCGTGGGTTCGAACCCAGCCAGGCGCATTACTTTGTGTAAGTTATTTCATCACCACTGCTCTCAAAACGGTGAAAAGAAACATCGTGAGGAAACCGGCATGTCCTAGAACCAAAAATTCGAAGACATGTGACATCTACCAACCCGCACTGGGCCCGCGTGGTGGATTATAGCCCATTCCCTCTCATAGAGAGGAGGCCTGCGTCCCACCAGTGGGAACATTAATAGGCTGATTATGCTATGCTATTATGCTGGTACATAGATTTGTAATTGTAATGTGTCATTGATGATTAAGATGTCTCTTCCATTGAAACAATTGTTAGGAAAATTCTTTAAACCAGTCATCGTTAATTCAATTCTAGTACTCGTATTCCATGGAATAACACCCGCTCGGATCAATTTTCATGTTAAGCCACGCTTGCCTAGGTTGATCTGTGAATGGGTGACCACCCTATACATACAGCCGTTGGTCTCGGCTGTCATTTGTAGATCTTTGACAGTCGATACAGGTAGTCAGTGGTCTGAAAGTCTGACAACCAGTCTTACCAAGAAGTATCGTATTACCCGGTAATAATTGGGTTGTGGAGGTCAGATAGGCAGTCTCTCCATGTAAACTACTGGTATTCAGCTGCATCCGGTTAGACTGGAAGCCGACCCCAACATAGTTGGGAATGGCTGGGCAGATGATGAACAACGTTAATTTACAATTTTTACGAATTAGCTGTGCTCCACTGTTTTAGCGCCATTTTTCTTTTTACTCTACTCCCAAGGGACGTCCAACGTTCAAGAATTGGGCTATCACATTTTTTTTACATAAAAAAATTGAGAATCCGCGCAATGCCGGAACGCGGATTCACGACCAAACGACCTCACGTCATTTTATTCAAATAATTTAACTTTAATTCGCGAATGCACGGCACACCAAGGGTTAAAACCACTCCCACCAGTCGTACAATTGTAATTATCAGCGAACACTATAACGTATTGATTACAACAATGAATTATGAATGGAAACATTACCATAATTAATCACGACGAAGGCTTGTCATTCGGATAAGTAATCGTCACAGATATACTATATCTGTGGTAATCGTATTCTATTGTTTTTTAGCAGACAGGGGGACGCTTTGATGTATAGTCTAATCGAATATTTGATACCAATTGATGTTATTACTACTTAAACGAATATAAACTTTGAGCTCGTAGCTAGATAGTACCAACTGTACTGGGCCTCAAGTCTGCTATTACAATTGTGTCAGAATGGACTATGATTAATTTCATAATTGTTGATTTTGACAAGTTTGGTAATCTATTAATATGATGGCGTCTTTATGACTTTCCAATGGTCAACCAATGACACTCCATTGAAAGAAATGGCATAGAATGGTAATCTGATATGTAAAAATATATATAAATGAAATCTGGCATGAATAAATGTTCTTTAGTAGTAGTTTTTCGAAAATCATTTCTACTAACGGGTTTTATAATAATGGCAATACGACAATGTCATTATAACACAATTCTATTACGAGACCATTGACCGACTATTGATCGACCATTATGAATTTAGCAGATAACTTTTAGCAAAATGACAATGTGTTCGTGTTGGAATGAAAAAATTTATAAAAATAACAGACGTCCCAGGTCGATCTTCAAGTTTAAGCAAAGCTTGCTGAGGTTGATCCGTGGATGGGTGACCACCCGTTATGTATCGTCGTTAATTAGTGTGTAGAAGATGTGACAAGGTCTTTTTTAAGCTACTTAATTAAGCGTTTTAGTCTGTATTAATGTATGCATTGAATTGTAGACAAAAATCTGAAATTAGCATAAAACTGATATAAGTATCTAATGTCAAGAGCGTTATGTGACATTTTTGCTTAAACAAAAACCCAGACTCAGGATGTTTTTTAATATTTTGACTGCGTAGTTCCTTCTTTTGCCTCAATCAGTTTTTTTTTTGTCGAAATACCCACATTTTGGAAATAATTATGTACATTGTACGGTCAAAAATTGATTGCTTTTTTTAGCAAATTCTTTTATTTATCCTTAAAGTTTTCCTCTCACAAAATGTAAAACAAAACTGTGTGTTCGATCTGTTTTTTTTGTCGAAAAACCTACATTTTGGAAATATGTAAATTGAGATAAATTAAAAAAATGTAAAAAACAGTTAACAAATTCTTTTACATATCCTTAAAGTTTTCCTCTCACAGAACTGTGTCTGTTCGTTAGAGTATTTATAACTCGAGAATCATTTATCTATCTAATATTTATAATTGACAGTGCTTTCCGATTCACGGAAGAAACTCTGAATGTAATTGGTGGTCACCCATTCATGGACCAACCTAGGCAAGCGCGGCTTAACCTTAAGATCTATCCGAGCGTAAGACTGGTTGTCATCTTTTCTGAGTGCTCGTGATGATTGTCACTACATAGTATAAAACAAAGTCGCTTCTCGCGACTGTCTGTCCCTATGTATGCTTAGATCTTTAAAACTACGCAACCGATTTTGATGCGGTTTTTTTTAATAGATAGAGTGATTCAAGAGGAAGGTTTATATGTATATATTGCACCCGTGCGAAGCCGGGCGGGTTGCTAGTAAAAGATAAAGTAAAAGGAGTTTAAACATTCAAACATGGCAGTACAACTAACTAAGATAGTTGTATAATCAGGAAAACTCAAAACAATGTATTTACAAGCTTAGGATTCTAAGTAAACATAGTTAATTATTAACATCTGGTTTTATAACTCTTCAAGTTTCACACCATGATTCATTTATTGTTTTTTGACCTAACCTTAGTTATTTTATTTTTATGTCTGCATCTTATTTTTTTTTAAATCCTGTTTGGTTTCGTTCATTGAGAATGAAAACAAAAATAAGTTGTTGATACCGCCTGTATTCATAGATCTCTGACAGTCGTTACAGGTAATTAGAAGACCGAGGTACTCCATCTGGAGAACACAATATCACATATATATCGCCATTTAAGTATTATACCTGGTCAATATCTTGGCAAATTTTTATTAAATATGTTTAGCCCAAAATTCAGCTATGCAAACTCCGCTCACTGATGCAGTCTTAAGATCGTCAAGTGCGCAAGTGTTACGACATGCAGCGCAAGATGGAAGATGGGCCATTGTCTGTGGAGACACGCCGCATACACACTTGAGATCTGAGCCCTCCATGAACCCCCATCTGAAGAGATTGTCTTTGCTACGGCCGACTTGGGTTGGGGGTCTATTTAGAGATTTCCAAGTCGGCCACGGCAAAGCATTCGTCTAGTCAATAAAGGGTGTAAATAGACCCTTAACGAAGCCGAAAGGCACTTGTTCTCCCCGTCTTTGCAATATTTTTTTTTAGACCATATCTGGGAACCTTATAGTTACGGAGATATTGGGGGTCAAAGTCCAACGTTTTCAAAAGTTTTTTTTTTTAAATACATGTATTTAATGTAAGATTTTTACTTAAGCCACCTCCACGAACCCCTTACTATTCAATGCAACCATCAGCACAATGTTTTGAGTGCGTTAAATCGAGTCCTACCGTACAACGTGATTTTTCACCCCAAAAAAAAGGCGTTTCCCAGCAATTATTTTTGCGTAGGGTTACTTAGTTTGATGTACAGAATGCTTGGTTGACGGCTTCGTGAAGGGTCCGTTTACACCCTGTATAATTTTAATAGTTATAAAATTGAAAGTGTATAATATACAAAGTTTATGGGTAGGTATTGTTTAGAGACTAGTTATATAATTTTAATCATGTTATTAGCATTTTATTGGGCCAAAATTGTTAGTCTTAAGGCGATAGTCTTTCCGTGCAAAACTCGCGATAGACCTCTTTTCGACGCCAAATTTACGCAACAAGAGCGAGTTTTATGAACTTTAAAAAAATACGTAGTTGTTAAGCAAATATCCAATTATGGTGCACTAAAAATAATTGCAATTTATTAATAACTTTAGTCAAAATAACATTGTAAACCTGCGCGAATATTTCGACAGGATATCAATGTGACCGGACTGAGGCCTTAACCTGTCTGATGACATTTTGGTTCGAATGTCAAGCTTTACCTCGACTGTAGTGTTTTTTTCCGAAAAAAAACAAACAGTTAATTCATTCACATATTGACTAAGATTTTGCATCTCTGTCAATATCACAGTGATCTTTAATTTCGTTAAGATAAAATTAATATTGGGTCACTGTAGTCAGATGTAAAAAGGTTGGAATAAAAATCATATTTACCTGTATTTTTACATCAACAACCATTTTGTAGTAAGTTCCATCACCATCTGCCTAGCCTTTTCCCAACTGTGTTGGGGTTGGGTTCCAGTCTAACCGGATGCAGCTGAATACCCGTATTTTACATGGAGCGAATGCCTATCTGACCTCCACAACCCAGTTAGTAATAGGTAATACGATACCCCTTGGTAAGACTGGTTATCAGACTTTTTGAGCCTGTAACGACTGACAAAGATCTACAAATGACAGCCGGGACCAACGGCTTAAAAGCACTGCGAAATATAAAGAGCAGACAACACCGCCAGCTAGCGAGCGAGGGAGCAAGTCGTTCGAGCCTTTTTTCATACTTCGTTTTGGCTCTTTCGGTAGTTCGCGGTGTGACCCAAAGTATGAAAAGAGGTGAAACGGTGCCTCGCCCAGCTCGCTCGCTCGCTAGCTGGCGATGTGACCTGCGCTTTAGTGTTCTGACCTCCACAGTCCAGCTACTGGGTTTAAAGATTCTGACTACTTGTAACGTAAAACTATACGATTATGTATCTAAATAATATTAATTATTTATTTAGAAAAAAAAAAAACTAATTTAATGGAACCCATATGCTTATTATTATTTTAATAAATCATAGTCTTATAAGAATTTGATTCATTTTTGACAACTTCATAACATCGTTAATTAAAATAAAAACTGCTGAATTATTGAACCCAAACCTGTTATTGTTTTTATTATTTCCGCTAACCAGCCAGCTGATTTAACTAATGATCGTACACTTAACCAAGTTATAAAACAATTCAAATAATAATATAATAATTATTCTCTTGCCCGTATCACAATTTTTTGATTTATATCCCTATCTGTTATGATTTGAAAAGATGATTTGCGGGTAGATTTGAAAAGTTTTCAGCTCAAAAAAAAAAACACGTCTCGCAGCAATATTTTATGCGTAGTAATAAAATTAAATAATACGTTACGTATCAGTAGCGAAGGGTTGTGTAAGCTGTGACAGCCTAGTGGTGTGACCATCGGACTGCCAAGTCGTTGGTCTCGAGTTCGAACCCAAGGCACGCACCTCTGATTTTTCGAATTCATGTGCGTATTGTATAATCATCACTTGCTTCGGTGAGGGAAAACATCGTGAGGAAACCAGAATGCCTGAGAGATATTTCTTGACGGCATGTTAAGCCAAGTCAGAGGCCCACAGGCGGCATAAAAACTCTGACACCAGGTTAAGAACTAACCACACGATAAAGAAAGAAGAAGCAAAAGGTCAATTTTTGTAAGAGATAAGCCGGAGTACAAATCTTTAATGTGATTATATTATTTGTCAATAGAATACTGAGTGTGCCATTTTTCAAAGGGAACCCGGTAGGAATCGAGTTGTATGGAACCTTCGCCACTGTTACTTATGTAGTTTGATGTACGGTTTGTTGTCTTTTGATGGCTTCGTGAAGGGTTTGTTTACACCTTAAAACGTTCTAATAGGATAATTTTCACCCATAACGCGAGCGGGACCGCTTTGTCAAAAGTTTATAAGTAATAAAAAAATCGAATAAATTTTTAGTGGATCATTAAAAGAATGTAACAAAATACAAATTAGTTAATTAGGATAGTTTTTAAACGTTATAAGGTTATAAGGTTTTATTAGTTTGCTACCATATAATAGGTACCTACCAATGTTAAACGGATCCTAATAAGTAATTTTTAAATGTCATCAGTCTTTTTATAATATTATTAACGCTAAAGTAACTTATTCTGTCTCCGCTCTTGTCAACGGATTTTGAAGATTTTTGCACACAGACAGGCCATAATAGAAGAGAGGTAACAAGAGACAATCCGTCAATATAACTTACTATATCGGTCTTTATGTACTTTTATACATTTTCTGCTTTTTAATAAGCAACACAGTACTTGTCGGGAAATAATATCAATGCTGTCGTTTTTTGACATTTCAAAATCAGAATCAAAGATAACAGATATAATAATCTAATAATCAGAGATCAACAGTCGACTGCTAAGTTCATCACCTGCCTGCTTTTTCTCATTTACATGGAGCGATTGCCTATCTGACCTCCACAACCCAGTTAGTACTGGGTAATACGATACCCCTTGGTAAGACTGGTTGTCAGACTTTTTTTGGGCCACTGACTACCTGTAACTATTATCAAAGATCTACAAATGACAGCCGGGACCAACGGCTTAACGTGCTTTCCGAGGCACGGAGGAAACTCGGTATGCAATGGGCGGTCACCCATCCACAGACCAACCTAGGCAAGCACGGCTTAACCGATCGGCCCGAGCGGCTGTTATTATTTAGCTACGAGCTTTTGCCGTCATTAACAGGACACAAAAAACGATCGTGCAAGGCGTGAATTCTTTTGGATAATTCCACTATGTGCCCTAGGTCATAGTGTTCAATATGTCTATCAATGAGTTTTTGCTTTGTAACTGGTATTTGTAACAGTAACTGTTATTTATAGATTACGAGTAACGGCTTGCACATTCTGAAAGTGTTTTTTTTTTTTGTCGATGATTTAATTGTATAGCAGTGTTTAGGTCAGATTTTTTTTGCTGTTAAGTCTAGACTGAACAGTAAAAGATCTGAATTTTCCATGTTCTTTGTGGGTCAGTATTTTTTTGTTAATAAATCATTGGTTAGCAATTCTGCTATATGATCTTTTAGAAAGTATACACGGCAGTTCCATAAAATTTGACAGTGTATATGACTGTGACCGTCTGGTTGACCGAATGACCGTGAAGCTTGTGGCTAAATAATAACAGCCACTCGGGTCGATCTTCAGGTAAAGCCGTTTGCCGAGGCGTCCGTAGATGGGTGACCACCCATTACATACCGACTTTCCTCCGTGCCTTGGAAAGCACGTTAAGCCGATGGTCCCGGCTGTCATTTGTAGATCTTTGACAGTCGATACAGGTAGTCAGTGGCCCGAAAGTCTGACAACCAGTGGGTATCTTAGACTTACCAAGGGGTATCTTAGTACCCAGTACTAGCTGGGTTGTAATAATAAAGTTTTAATTAAGAAATATGAATAACGAATCATCAAGTACATAATTGTGATTACCGTGTATTTCCACTGCACAGACGTTTGAAGGAATATTCTGCGATACTTGGACGTTAAGTAATGTAAACAAGCATTTATTATTACGTCAGTTACATAATTATTATAAAATTGTGTTAGGTATCAAGGTTTTATGACATTTTTTTTAAATGTACCTTTACTAAAATAATCCCGAGTCTTACCAAGGGTGATCGTATTACCCAATAACTGGGGTATGGAGGTCAGATATACAGTCGCTCCATGTAAAACTCAGGTACAGCTGCATCGGGTAAGACTGGAAACCAACCCTTTTTTTTTCAGATGGGAAATCATCAAATGAGGTTTCATTTCGAGGGGTCCCGCTCTGGGCGGAGCGGAAGGGAGTGTCAGGCTTGTACTGACTAAAACCCATCAATGTTCCTTCTTTGCCCTTTGTGTTCCAGGGCCGCGGTATCTCTTTCGAACAGTCCCGCAGCCCTGGCAGGCATCGGCCCTTGCGAAGAGATGTCAGCAACAAGTAAGGGGGACCCCTTCCTTGTCGCTGACATCTCTTAGTGGCGCGCGTTCGTTGGGAAATGGCTAGATAAATGATGATATTTACGATGTTGCCAACTTTCAGAATGCTCTCTCTTAGATGAAGAATAATTGTGTCGAGAAGACGAACTCCCAATTTTCCTGTCAGTCAATACAAAAAACAGCAATCACCATAAAAAAAATATATATATATTATTTACAAACCACTTAATAGTTCACTGTAAAGTTCACGGTCGTATAAAAATTGGAAAAAACCACTTTAAAAATAACGAATATCACTTTCTACCATTTTATAACGTTTCATAATACAACTTGACACAAGGTTGGTGAAAATAAGTGGGTTACGGTCAACCACCACCAATTTCTCGAAGATTTGGTTACGTTCGACGAAATAATGTATTGAAAAAAAAATACGATTTATTTATATTTTAAATTATCTGATTAAAAAGCGTACCCTGTCCTTTTATGGATGGCTTTTAGTTTTAATTATAAACACGCTACCGAAAAACATGCTATTTTTAACCGACTTCCAAAAAGAGGAGGTTATCAAGTCGACTGAATTTTTTATTTATTTTTTGTGTATTTAGTGAAAACTTGATCAAAATCCGTTAACTAGTTTGTGTAATTAGTGCTTTTAAACAAACTTAAGCGTTTTTTTTTTGTGAACTTCGTTTGTTTTTTCTAAACAGCAACTTTAAATTTTAGTCCAAGATTTAAATCGTTCGATGTCCGTTAATTTACTTACTTTGCGCCCCGCTTTCCCGTTTCGAACGATTGATACGGTTTCCAATATGAGTGGACGAAACAATACTGTTCAAATGTCAGCGAGACAAAATCGTGTCTAAATTTACTGTCGCGGCACAAAGAATCTAAAAATATTTTAATTTCATCATCTGCCTAACCTTTTCCCAACTATGTTGGGGTCAACTTCCAGTCTAACCGGGTGCAGCTGAATACCAGTATTTTACATGGAGCGACTGCCTATCTGACCTAAAAATATCTTTATTTAATCTAACACAATTATAAAAATATTGTCAAGTGTCAAAATGAGAAAAGAATTACAGGACGTCTAAAAAATTATTTCGTCCACGTCGTTGTCAATAGGAAAAGTGCCCAGAAAGCTGGCAGAGTTGCCATGTTGGATGGCAATGCTGAGATTAACAATGTCTTTCGTTCTAACAACAAAAATATATAGAACATTACGACTATATCCCCTTAGACGTATGATAACCAAACTTACATTTTGATAACTATCTTATTATTATTTATTTAAACTTCATGTACAATAGTGGTACATAGGCGGACTTAATGCCACAAGGCGTTCTCTACCAGTCAACCTTTGGGTTAAATAAGAAAACATTGTGATAGGGTATAAAATAAATGTGTAAAAAAAAAACTTCTTGCTATCGTAAATGTATATAGGCACTTATAATGATACTAATACTTATATACAAATTAAAAAAACTAACAACTAACTAACATACATAACTAACAACTAACTATGAAATTTAGATACGGCTAAGGAAATCTAATGATGCAATTCTTTGCTATTCTCGGTGTTCTGTTTTTGTTCCATCATACGGTTCATCAGTTTTTACGTTTCGAAAAAGTCAAACTTCGGCTTAACCTAACTGTTGTCCTAGGTAATGGTTTGTAACGGAAATATAACTAGCCTTGGTAGAAAACGTATTATTTTTTTGCCTATCTGGCCACCAAAACCCAGTTAGTTCTAGGTAATACGATACCCCTTGGTAAGACTGGTTGTCAGGCTTTCGTTCCACTGACTACCAGTAAACGACTGTCAAAGATCTACAAATGACAGCTGGGACCAACGCATGAGGCATGGAGGAAACTCGGTATGTAATGGGCGGTCACCCATCCGCGATCCAACGTAGGCAAGCACGGCTTAACCTTAAGATCGACCTGACCAGCTGTTATTATTTAGCCACGAGCTCCTTTTTTGCTAGGACATAGACCTTTGATTAAAAACCTGATCAAGCTTCTTCATGTAATCGTAACTCATCAATCTTTATGACAAAATGTCATCTAATATCTCGGGATTTCCAAGCCCATCATTTTTTTATGTATTATTCTTATAGTTTCAATTTGTTTTCAATCTTATGACGTAGGTTGTAGTAATTAATTTCAAATGACGCCTTAAAATTAGATCCGGTAACAAATAAAATAATATTTAAAATATAATATACGCTACTACCTCTTTGGTCCAGTGGTCGTAAGTGCAATTGCTGAGCATGAAGTGATGAGTTCGATTCCCTGAATATAATACCCAAAATCCTAGAAGAAAAACACAATAACGTTTTGCTCTACAAAACATTATTCTGTTTTTATTCTAGGATTTTCTCAATGGCAGCCTGGAGCCTGAATTTGAGCCCTGTTGATGGCAACAGGCTCACCCCTTTTTACATGGGACTAAATCATAAGTAGCGAAATGTGGGTGTACTATTATACTGCCTGACCCTTCAGGGATTACTAGCGTGATGCGTGTACAACATTATTTTTAAACCTTTTCCAAACTAGTTTTGTAAGATTAAGATTATTTAAGTGGTATTTTAATGTTGAACAAAATTAAACATAAATTCGCAAATTACGAGTAATTACTACATTAGAATAATAATTGAAACCGCAATAACATTTTTAAGTGGAGTAAAAAATAATTGAACAAACAAAAATGCTACCCGCCCAGAATCGAACATAGGACCTCGTGCTCACCAATCGGGCTTGCGACCACAAGATCAACAACATCGTCTTTGTAAACTTATACTGTCACTTACGGGATATCTTCCCTGATTGTTCAATATTCTGAGCTCCCGATATTTCGGTGCTGTTGCATTGACTGGAGAATGCGGGTGGATGGAAAATAAATCAACTCGCGATCACGACGCTTGCAACAGCGCCGAAATATTGGGAGCTCAAAATAATGAACAATCACGGAAGATATCCCGTAAGTGACAGTATAAGTTTAATTGTAAACCGTGAGAGCTTAAAACAGTGATCGTCTTTGTAGATAAGTAGATACTATTATCCCTAATTATTATTGGTAATAGTAGGTATGGCCAGAGGTCTCAGCGAACTCTTGGTTTTTTCCAATCATCATGATTTGGCTTTCAAAAAATGGTATGACGCACGTAGTTCGGTCCATCATAGTTCATTATTAGTTTTTTATTATGATGAGAGCAGCGGTGGCCCAGTGGTGGCGGCCCCGACTTACGAACAGTAAGTCGTGGGTTCGAACCCAGGCAGGCGCAATTATTATTTTTTGCAGTAATCATTGTTTCATCATTGCTAAAAAAATTTCTATCAAAAACAAACTTGAAGTTTTTGATATTAGCATAAACAGACGTACAAAAACGTTAGATGGGTTTTTTCACACAAAAATGATTATCGTGGTATGGATTACTCTTTAAGCTTTTTGCTCAATTGTTATCAACGTTATTTAATGTTAAACAAAAACATTCTTGTATTTTATTTAACCCTGTAATTTTTAAAGCCTATTCAATAAAAACCTGGTGAAGTGCGAGTTTCGTTCACTTGGGGTTCCGTAGCTTTTTAAGTGCTTGACTACATTTAGGAGGGTGTATTCCAAAAGTTGGCAACGTCGCAAATACCTGTTAAATAATAATAAAACAGCTGTTTCATAAATTAAGACCGTGCAGATAAGAAACACTTTTGTAGGACACAGCTGTTTTTTTTTTATATTAAAGATATAAATTTTCTATATGCCATAAATACCATTTTTTTACCTTTTATTTCTGCTGAATACGGGCCCCTAAAACGAAAAGATACCACGATAATTCGTAAATTGTATAGAAGCTACCTAGGTGCTGTTTTAATTATTTATTTTAATTTTTTAAAGACTGTTATTATGAACCCGGATATAGTTAAAAAAACTGTTTTAAACCACACACACACACACACACACGCAACACACATACACATGACAGACACACGTCACATTTTATAACCACTACAGTACATCTAGTGTAGTTGTTATAAAATGTGATGAACGTTTTACTGAACTTTAATATTACGCCATACTTGATTTTTCTATTTTTTACTTAAGTTATCGTAGACCGCACGTCACTGGTAGCGATTTGACATAATTTGTTTATTTATTTATTTATTTAAACTTCATGTACAATAGTGATACATAGGCGGACTTAATGCCACAAGGCATTCTGTACCAGTCAACCTTTGGGTTAAATAAGAAAACATTGTGATAGGGTACTAAATAAATATATAAAAATAACTTCTTGCTATCGAAAATTAATATAGGAACTTATAATGATACTAATACTTATATACAAATAAAATAAACTAATACATATTTTAACAAATACCAAAATTAAAAACGAGAAACCTAATAATAATTACCATGACTCGACTTCTAATAGAGAGAGAGCTATTTATTCTGACTTAAATAGTGGTTGGACATTCTTCTGGCCTGTAGTACCCAGTTCATATAAAAAGCAATATAAAGCAACAGGCTCGCCAATACATAACTGGCGAAAAAGGGGGTACTGTTAGGTACACCTCTGCCTAACAATTTGGGGATTACAGGCGTGATGTTGTACAAAGCACCTAACTTTTCATTTTGCATTTTTATTACTACTCTAAACGGTTGATAACGTTCAAATCATAAAGGAAATAAACTTATACTGTCACTTACGGGATATCTTCCGTGATTGTGCATTATTTCGAGCTCCCGATATTTCGGCGCTGTTCTATGATCGCGGGTTGACTGGAGATAGCGGGTGGATGGAAAATAAATTGTCAAGAGCAGACAAATCTAAATATCGGGAGCTCAAAACAATGAACAATCACGGAAGATATCCCGTAAGTGACAGTATAAGTTTAGTTGTAAACCGTGAAAACTTAAAACAGTGTTTCATAAAGGAAATGTTATTAAAATCAATCAACTCACAGTCCACTTCTGGACAAACGCCTCTCCCAAGCTGTACCATCACACTCTGATCTCCTTTACCCTCATCTACACTGAGTCCTGACTCGGCCAACTAATTCATTATAAAAAACCAACCGTAAAATTGTTAAGTTTTAAGTGCTTGCTAAAGACTCAAAAAAATATTGTTGTTATTGTAGATATAAATTAATGGTGTGTGGAGAACCGTATTTGTCACAGTACGTTTTATAGGAAGATTGTAGATTGCTAGGTGTTGCCCGCAGCTATGCCCGCGTCATCATCATCTGACAAAAATGTAAGCGCCAAACTAGTAGTTCATTTCTGACACAATTTAGATTGCCATCGACACGCTAACAAGAAGAATAAGCTGGATTAAGGCTAAGCTAGATACACCTCACTCTCCCCCGGGACGAGGCCCGCAGGTCAAGCGGGCCGCCACTACACCGGGGCAGCGGAACTCGCATTAAATCCCGCTGCCCCCCAACGCAAGTTTTCGAAGGAGCACCGATGTGGTTTTAGTCAGTACCCGTCTGACAGACCCTACCTACTCTCCCCTCGGCGGAGGACATTCATAGAGGAAAAAAAAGGTTAAAAAAACAAAAGTTAAAATGTTTATTTGTGCCAAATAAATTTTAATTTCATCCTCATCATCTGCCTAGCCTTTTCTCAACTATATTGGGGTTGGCTTCCAGTCTAACCGAATGCAGCTGAATACCAGTATTTTACATGGAGCGACTGCCTCAACAACCCAGTTAGTACTTGGTAATACGATACCCTTTGGTAAGACTGGTTGTCAGACTTGACTTATCTTGTCCCAAATTATATATACATAGATTATAAATGAGACATCCCCAGTAAGTAATTGATAATACTTGTGCTGGGGATATCTCGCTCTTTCCCGTAAGGAAAGACTCAGCAAGCAGCAAGCAGTATTTTTAGATCAACTTATCCGGACTATTTCATAGGCATGTCTTGTCACGGGATGCTTTTAGGATTATCATCAGAAGTCTCTGAACTCTCCTTGACAAAACTAAAGAAACAAATAAATAAATAAACATTAAAATCATTTAATATTATCAACAAAGCCGGCCCTTCCTGTCTTGCTAGAAAACTGAATCAGTGAATAAATAATGTGTTTATCAATCATTAATATTACTCATAAAATATGTCTGTTAAAGTATTCATTAAATAATTAATTAATAACACCTGCTGATACTCATGGTTTATGACTTTTAATAAAACATCGTTAGATATAATACGTAAATCTATCAATACTGATACAATAAACAAATTAGTTCCGTAATCGACAATTAGATAACATGATAAGCCTTTCTGTCATTTCTAGACCTTTCACAGTCGTTACGGGTAGTCAGTGGCCCGAAATTCTGACAATCAGTCTTACCAAGTGGTATCGCTTTACCCAAGAACATCATTGATTATCATCCCTACTTTTTCTCCTACTCTGTAGGGGACGGGGTCGGCTACTAATCTAACCGGTGCAACTGAATACCAGTATTTTACATGGAGCGACTGCCGATCTTACTATCACAATGTAGTAACTGCAGAATACGAAACCCTTTGGTAAGACTAGTTTTCAGACTTTCGGGCTTCGAACTATCCGTTACAACTGTCAAAGATAACAAATAACAGCCAGGACGTCGGAACCAACTGCTTAAGGTGTTCAATTTTATGAAAAAGCCATTCAATGGCATTAAATGAACTTAGAGGGTTGTATTAGTGATTGTTACTCAGTAAAGCCATATTTGTTACTCTCACGAATCATATTTTAACCAACATACAGCCTGACACTGACCTGCAAATTGTAAAACCGTAAGAAAATTTGAATTTTGCGGGCTGGCGCTTAACGTGATATCCGAGTCAAGCTATCATCATCGTTTCATAAGCAGTCAATAACCGTTTTGTTTATATTCTGATATCATTAGTCTCAAAACAATCGTAACTATTACATTATCACGATGTCAAATAGATAAGAGAGTCTCTTGCGCTTGACCTCATCATAACAATGTCTTTAGTTTTATAATAACAATGTCTATTAATATGTCGCATGTTACATGCTAATTATCGCATACTAGCTTCGACTGCAACTTCGTGTGTGGGCACATTTACCGGAGTATTCATCTGAGCGTGTCGATGGCAATCTAAATTGTGTCAGCCCAGAACTGAGCTACTAGTTTGGCGCTTTCGGTAGCGTCCATCAGTTCCTGAAGTGAACAAACAACAGGACACGCAGGACACGATATTAAAGTGCTCGTTTGTGGAACAGCACCACATTTACACTCCAGGGCAGAGTCATTAATGAATCTCTCTGAGCAGGTTTTTCTTGCTGCGACCAGCTTGGGTCCGGAGTCTATTTGAAGACTTATGAAGGCTCACCTGGAGTAACACATAGGGGGACTGTTTATTCCGAAAAACTTAACTATCGCCAAATGCCATGTGCCAAATTTCATCCAGATCCAGCTCCGCATTCACACTAAGTGCCGGAAGGATTAAAGATAACATCACGCTTGTAAAACCCCAACGGGTTAGGCAGAGGTGTACTCTAATAGTATACCCACAATTCGCCATGATTCCGTCTTGTGGCTATGACAGAAACTGATGTTTGTTAAACCCGGCCTTAGAGCTTTAAGCATTATAGATTTTTTAAGCGCCTAATACCAGATATAACTTAACTGGCCCTAACTGGTTTTTCTGTTCAAATTTATACTTCCTATAAGTTATTTTTAAAACAGAGATTTCTCGAACCGCGTTTTTTGATCGAAATAAAACCAGTCGGTTCTATATTTAGTCGCAATGGATGTATTTTTGGTACTATTAATTAAAATAACTTTGATACCATTAAACAAGTATTTTATAATCGTTAACCAATTAATTAATTACGTAACTTTGTTTTAACTTTAGAAGTACAAGTGTCAATAATATTTGTTACTTACCAATTAATTCTTTTTTTTTTGTATAGTAATTAAGTAAGCATATTTATTTGCATAAAATGTGGTATATACAGGATGTTATAAAAATATTACAGAGACACATTCCGCCATAATAATAGCATGCAAAATCATCTTTTACATAAGATAGGTACATTAAAATGAGCAACATAGGTACGTACCTATCTAAGATAGAATATATCTATACATACATCTTCTCTAATATAATCTATAAATAATTTAAAGATACCAAGCAAACCAAACGTAAGGTGGGACGCGCTCGGTGGAGTGACGATCTTCGCAAGGTGGCTGGTAGCAACTGGATGAGAGTTGCTGAGAATAGAGTTGAGTGGCTTGGGATTGAGGAGGCCTATGTCCAGCAGTGGGCTGCTATAGGCTGATGATGAAGCAACCTGTATCTTAGAAGTCAGGTCGATCCCAAAATACGCCATCAAATAACTTGAAAAACTCGTCTTAGAACTTGGTGCAAGTTGCCTTCGAAAGTTGAATTATTTAAAACTGCATCATTTAATATTCACCTAATCTGTTAATCAAATCAGTTTTTTTTTCTAAAATTACGGAATTTTTCCATTGAAAATATTCGTTATATACTTAAAAACATCTCGGCTAAAACGACTAGTTTTTTTAGCCTGGGATAATCCCCACAGCATTATAACAAAGATACTTCAATCTGTTCTTGTTTACTTCATATTTAATTCGATGACTTGCGGAACAGTAGTGTTTTTGTTGATTTCGTTAATAGATTTAGATGTGTTTTTAATTAATATAATGATTTTTGTGTTTGGCTTTGACAGGCGTTACGGGTAGTCAGTGACCCGAAAGTCTGACAACTAGTCTTACCAAGGGGTGCTTATTGAGTGTAGAGGTACAGTAGCTCCATGTAAAATATTGGTATTCAGCTGCATCTGGTTAGACTGGAAGCCGTCCCCAACATAGTTGGGAAAATGGCTAGGCAGGGGATGATTATCGTGATAGATAGATTTTTATTCAATGCATCGATCACAACATTGTTTTAAGTGCGTTACATTCAGTCCTATCGTGAAACGTGATGTATCACCCGAAAAAAAAGTCGTTTCCCAGCAATAATTTTTGCGTAGAGTTACTTAGTTTGATGTACAGAATGCTTGGTTGACGGCTTCGTGAAGGGTCCGTTTACACCCTGTATGCTCATGTCTTACTTTATCCATTTTAGTCACTCCATACTTCCATCTTAACGTTCTCATCAAGTACTACCCTAAAAAACCCTTTACCGAGAAGCACAATTCAGCAATCCTAATTGACTGATCGATACGTCTATTATACGCGGTTGTTTTTAACGGAGCCGTTAACCGGTGGAATAGTACCAGTAATCAATGCCAGCCAAAAGGTTTTTACTGAACTTTTTACGTCGATCATAACATAACAGATCTATTTTTAAATATTTCAGTCAATAACATCATTTATGAATAAAGTTATAATTAGACAAGGTACTTAATGATTAGTTTTTTTACTACTTATTTGTCTAGTGGTCTTAAAAGCGACCGTTGACCCCAGAGTGTTATTGGGTTTTTCCTTTAGGGGTTTTTCAGTAACAGTCCGAAGGCCGGTTTCCTGCGTGCCTCGGAAAGCACGTTAAACCGTTGGTCCCGGCTGTCATTCGTAAATCATTGACAGTCGTTGTTTTTTTTCGCGAAGTTTTCATAAAAGAGTCATTCAATGGTATTAAATGATTGGTTTTATTGATGATTTTAATGATTATAACTCAATAAAGTCATGTTTGTATATGCGCGAATCATATTTTAATCAACATACAACCTGACACTGACCTGTAACTTGCAAAAAATGTAAGAAAATTTGAATTTCGTGGACTATCTTGGCGCATCTTCTTTAAGGTGCAAATCTAAATGGCTAATAATAGTACAAAAAACACATTTGTTATTAGATTACTAACAGCTTATTGAATTACTTATTTTTTTAGTAAGAAATCAATTTAATTACCGTGTAAGCAAAAAGAAGTGTTTATCATTTGTTTTTATTTCATTACCGTTAGGTGTTCAATATTAATTTATAACTGTACGTAATGAGGTCGTTAGTGCTTAAGTTTTTGCTGTTTTTATTAATTCCCGAAGCTTTTTTCAAGACAGTAGCAAGTATTAAATATTTTTTCTAAGTCCAATTACTTATTAGAAAGATTAAACACACATTTGATGCCTGTTCAGTCCCTAATATGCATGCTTCAGTAATTTTATTACGTTGCTAACTCGGTATGATACTTTATAATCAACAAAAAATTAAATATCTTTTTTCAAACACCACCAACAAGCGAACGCCAAGCGAGCGAGCGAGGCGGCCCTTTTCATACTTCGTGCGACTCTTTCGATAGTTCGCGGTGTGGACCAAAGTATAAAAAGCGGTGAAGCGATGCCGCTTCCGCCTCGCTCGCTCGCACGATAGCTGTTGTTGTGGCCTGCGCTTTAAGAGTGACATTCAAAAATACAATACTGATAGCGATAATTTCAAATATTTGTATGGGACTGACAAAAGCATATTCTTTAGTCTTTGCATAAATCTGCTTTAAAAGCGTTTGTCATTTGTTAAGAACGGGAAAACATCGTGAGGAAACCACACATTCGGTAGAGAGATTTTTCTCGACGGCATGTGTGTACAGTCACGAGCACCAATTTCAACTGTTAAGTGTTTTTTCTCCTACTGTTCTGATTAAAATGTCATGTTGTTACGAACATGGTATTTTGGAACTCATATTATTATGAAAAAGATCCTATCTCCAAGTTACAATCATTATTTCTCGCGAAAATTGCTTTTATATTTAAGAAAGTGTATATTAGCCCAGTCAAAAGCAGGTTAAAACGGGCGGTATAGTAACTCTGACACCAGGTTAGGCACTAACCACACGATATAGAAGAAGATGTAAAACCACATAAAAACTGGACCAACATTAACCTTTTGACCGCCATCATCATCTGCCTAGCCTTTTCCCAACTATGTTGGGGTTGGCTTCCAGTCTAACTGGATGCAGCTGAATACCAGTACTTTACATGGAGCGACTGCCTATCTGACCTCCACAACCCAGTTAGTACTGCGTAATACGATACCCCTTGGTAAGACTGGTTGTCAGACTTTTTGGGCCACTGACTACCTAACGACTGTCAAATATCTACAAATGACACCCGGGACCAACGGCTTAACGTGCTTTCCGAGGCACGGAGGAAACTCGGTACGTAATGGGTGGTCACCCATCTACAGATCAACCTAGGCAAGCACGGCTTAACCTAAAGATCGATCCGAGCGGCTGTTATTATTTAGCCACGAGCTCCTCAACCTTTTGACCGCCATAGTCACATATACGTGACAAGCAAGCGCATGCCCTGTACGCCAAACAACACAAATATATGACAAAATGGTAGGTGAAAGCGTGGCTTGGCGTGGAGGGCACGCGCGTGCGTTTATGCTCTGGCGGTCAAAAGGCTAAAACACCTAGAACCTTCTCACTTCGTACTTACAAGAAATTCCGCAACAATTTTTGACAATAACCTCGGAATCAGCACCTGGTATAAATGTAACTTCCTGTTCAATTTGTTTGTAATATGCTAATTAGCAATATTATGATAAATGTCTAATTAAACAAACTTTGATCACCTTGGAGAAGAAACTTGATTACGTTTTGTGATTGCAAAATTATTACTCAACACTGATAGACATCACTACCGTAATTTATTTATTTATTTGAATCTCCCACAAACGATACACAGATAAAATATAGGTCACAATTGTACCAATTACAGGAGACCACAGCATGCACATAAAACTAGGTGTTAATAAAGAAATTAGAAAAAAAATCCAAAAAAAAAACAAAATAAAATCCAAAATATTAAAAAGCATTTTATAACAAGAAATTGTAAGTAATAAAATTGTTTCACATACAAGTTATACAAGTTATAATTGTTATACTATATTTATGGTAGTGGTCAATAATTTTTTTTGTATTTAGAGATTGGGAGGGTTATGTCCATGTCAAAGTCTTCGATCGTTTAGGCACAGCTATTCCTTTAGTAACAGATTCCGTGGTTGCGACGTATGACAGGCTCTCAATTTCACACCTCACTCGCGATTACTGAAAACCCTTCCTGATCATTCAACTCACACTCAGCCACTCACACACGCTCACACACATACACAAACACACACACAAACACTCTCAAACTACAGGCTTCTTTTAATACGCTTTTAATTTATCTTTTACTAGCGACCCGCCCCTTAGCACGGGTACAATATATAGATATAAACCTTCCTCTTGAATCACTCTATCTATTACTGAAAACCGCATCAAAATCCATTGCGTAGTTTTAAAGATCTAAGCATACATAGAGACAGACAGCGGGAAGCGACTTTGTTTTATACTACGAGTATATACTCAAAGAAAACAATAAACATTGTAAATATCCCGTCTTCTAGTTATAATATGTTCAGTAGTTTTGTACGGTAGTTTAAAAGAGTAACAAACATCAGTAGTTTTAAAGAGTAAAAACATTCATTCAAGTTTAAAGAAAGACCGCCTAAAAATATATAACAACTGTCCCAGATTAAGGAAAAAAATAGTGAATTTTAGTTTCAATCAAAAACTGGTCTTTTTTTTAACAAAGAACCTTTAAATCTTGCTGAATCATGTATGAACGTCATCAAATATTATGAGGTATTCTGTTATGATCAAAGTCCATTTTTTTTGGACAAGATTATGTTAAAGTTTAAAACTTTATTATACCTTCTATTCTAGTTATATTATAGACTAGTTATCTGTTGCCCGCGACTTTCGTCAGCGTGAAATTATTATAAAAATATTACATCCCTATTTGAATTGGATTTTGCAATTTCACAAAGGTTTTAATATTTTTGCATGGATTTCGAATCCTTTTTCAATTATAAAATAACTTAAGTTACTCCTTATAACATCAGCTATCTGCCAGTAAAAGTCTCGTCAAAATCATCGGTGCAGCTGTTTCGGAGATTAGCCGGAACAAGTATACAGACATACATTAAAACAATTGTATTTTTGTTTGTTTTAAGTAACATTTACAGGCTGGAAGGGACACCGAACCGTTCTGATCCTTTTAAAAAAAAATCTATCATATACTTTCATATGCATTCAGTAAAAAGCTGTTATTTTAAAATTACAAACAGACACTTCAATTGTATTTATTTGTATAGACTAGTTTATTAATGGTTAACAAAATAGCGTTGTAACAAAAACGCATAGAACCAACGCGGAATCGATAAAAACTGTTTGATTAATGTTTTAATATGTTATTTAGTACGTGCTACAAGAATTATTTGTTAGATTTTTAGCTATTTTAAGTCTGACTAAAGTTATTTACGTTAGTTTTTAAATAGATTTGTTTGACTTTTAAATATATTTTCGGTCTGAGATTTATCCTTTTTAACCTTTTAACCTTTTTTTTTTTTAATATGCATTTAAGTCTAGAAATAAACGGATAGATTACCAGATGACTAGATATATGAACTTGGACGCATACAGACATACATTAAAACAATTGTTTTTTTGTTTGTTTTAAGTAACGTTTACAGGCTGGATAGGCACACCGAACCGTTCTGATCCTTTTTTCCTTCAATTGTATTTATTTGTATAGACTAGTTTATTAAGAGGATTACATGAGCTAAGTGACCTTGAGTGACGCACGCACACATTTACACAATAGACGTGAAAGCCATCTAACGACGACGCCTATAACAATTAACTCTCAAGATTCTCGAGATTACGCCCGAGTTTCTAATAGATGGCGCGCAAATAAGAACAGACAAATAAAAATAAATATATTAAAAATGAATTGCAATTAAAACACTGAATTTGAGGTTGTAACCGTTATAAGTTTAAAAAAGGCACTTGGAAAGTATCCAAATACTTTTTTTACATCTAAAACTAAATATTCGGTGTTACGATAATTATTGCATTTCATAATTAATACTTTAGTTCACTAGTTAGCCATATTTCTTATTTCCATACAGTAATATTGTCAAATTGACGCACGGGACCAGTCAATGTGGCGACGCTTGGGGGAGGCCTATGTCCAGCAGTGGACGTCTTTCGGCTGAAATGATGATGATGATGATGGAACGCGTTGGAGGTCGCACGTGTTCCAATTTTTCGAACCCGCCACCCCACCCCCGCTAAGTTTTGTTACGAACTGAGCCAAAAATAGTTTGTAAAAAATAATACTAAGTAAACACCGAGCGTAGGTTTATTTGAAATGTCATTTGTTGACAAAAGTACAGTACCTAAAAGGGAACATAGTCAGAAGGTATAAGATAAGAGTTACGCAATAGAATTATCTTTTTTTCGACAATTCAAAACTGCCTGTAACTGGCCTACTAAAATCAAAACATTTATTCCAATAATTTTTTTTTGTAAGGAGTTCTAAAAAAAGTTTTGTAGGGAGCCCGGTAAGCCGAAGATTATCGAGTTCGACATGGGCAGAAAAAAAAAGTATGTAGGGGAGAAGGAGATAGAATGAGTAATGGTCGATATCGTATTTGGTACGCACGACGGCCGATCAAGCTGTATAAAACCAGTTTATGAGGATCTCTCATTGTATAGAAAATCTATGCAAAGCGAGGGTAATTTATACTGGAAATGTACAGCTTCATGTGCCGCCGTGTGTACCTACTAGTTTTTTTTTTTATTTTGTTGACTTATTTACATATTTAAGATAAAATCACATTAATTTTTTTTTATTTTACTTTGCATTTTATGCTTTACTTTTTTTCGGTTTTTTCGTCATGGGTGTCATTTTTATGGTTATCGGGGTCGCTGATAACGAAAATGAGGTCAAAATGAATTCAAAATTTTAATTGGCGCTATCTTAAATTTTAATTTTGACCTAATTTTCGTTATCAGCGACCCCGAAAACCATGAAAATGACACCCATGACGAAAAAACCGAAAATTTTCGTCGGCGCCATCTTGGATTTTCATTTTAACCTTATTTTGGTTATCAGTGACCCCGAAAAGCACGAAAATGATACATATGACAAAAAAAGAAAAGTTTCGTCGGCACCATATTGGATTTTCATTTTGTACTCATTTTCGTTATCAGTGACCCCGAAAAGCACGGAAATGACACCCATGACGACAAAGTTGAAAATTTTTTATTGGCGCCATCTTGAATTTTATTTTTGACCTCATTTTCTTTATCAACGACTCCGAAAACTACGAAAATGACACCCATTACGACAAAACTGAAAATTTTCGTCGGCACCATATTGGATTTTCATTTTGTACTCATTTTCGTTATCAGCGACCCCGAAAAGCACGGAAATGACACCCATGACGACAAAGTTGAAAATTTTTTATTGGCGCCATCTTGAATTTTATTTTTGACCTCATTTTCTTTATCAACGACCCCGAAAAGTACGAAAATGACACCCATGACGACAAAACAGAAAATGTTCATTGGCGCCATCTTTAATTTTAATTTTGACCTCATTTTCGTTATCAGCGACCCCGAAAACCATGAAAATGACACCCATGACAACAAAACCGAAAAAAAAGTAAAGCATAAAATTTTTAAAAACCGAAAGGCGCGTGGCGTGTAATTTTGAATCATACCCGTATTCATGATCTTAGTGTCAGTCAGATTTTAAATTTAGCTTATTTACAAAAATAAATAAGTATACCTACTTATTTTTAATTATACTTTGGTTATTCTAGTCACAGAATACAAAATAGTACAAGGTACACACGGCGACACACCTAGCTATAAATTTCCAGTATAACATAGCCTCGCTCTGTATACATTTCCCGTACAAAGAGAGATCGGCATAAACTGGCGATGCGGCCGGCGCGGCTAGTCCAGAAGATGGACCCGCCACGTACTTGTAGCTTCATACATATGCTGCGCAGTGCGCCTGGCTTGTTCTAGCTTAGAAAAGTTGTAGGTATATACGCATTGACAATAACTTCAGTGTCGACATTTTCAACTTTCTCCAGTAAAAAATAATTACATTTCAAATGTTTTTTTAGTTACTTATTATTGAATATTTATTTTTATATTAATATACTCCGTAGTATTTCAGATCATAAAGCAAAAAGAAAAAACAGCATTATATTCCTGGAATCGAACCCGGATACCAATTGCAAATCCGTACCTCTTCCAAATACACTATTGTAACAGTTACGCTATTGATCGAAATAACTAAGTGTATGCGAACTGACATCCATCCGTCAAACGTCTAGGACTTTTTCAAAATTCATAGTTTTAAATTGTTATTTTAAAAATAAATATTTAGTAATAATAAAATGTTCTTACGTTTTATTATTACTAAATATAGTTCATATGTAGTAACGGGTTTCACTTTATTTCCCATATTTACAAATGACAAGAAGTACCTTATTTATTACGCTATTTTAATTTAAAATATTTTATATTTAAACGAAACTAAAATATTTACGGAAAGAAGACATAAAACAATGAATTTATGAATAAAATTATACAAACAGTAAACAATCTCGGCGTAATAATGCGGCGAAAAATGCGGCAAAACGAGCGACACGTCCGTATAGCATCAGGCCTCGGCCGGCAGTGTCGGTACACAGGCGTTTACGCACACATGCGCACGTATTTTGCTCAGAGATATGAATATGCGATTTACAAAAAATCTATAGATTGGATTAAAAAACTAAAACATTATCACGTTAGTATGTTGCGTGAAAAATAATTTGACAAAAAATCAGAATGATTGCATGTGTATTAGTATGGTTTTTACTCGTGAATAGAAATGTTTGGAGGCATCTTTGTGATTTTTTTCTATCGTATCAAATTTGCAGTATTATGTTTTCAAAACACTATCGTACTAGCATATATCCTGAAGAATATCATATATTTTTCTGTTTTTCTTTGCTGCAGGGGATCATATACTTTAAGGCCTTGTTAAACATGCTTTTAGCTCATGTAGTCGCCTTAATGGTTAACAAAATAGCGTTGTAACAAAAAACGCATAGAACCGACGCGGAATCGATAAAAACTGTTTGATTAATGTTTTTAATATTTTATTTAGTACGTGCTAGAATTATTTGTTACATTTTTAGCTATTTTAAGTCTGACTAAAGTTATTTACGTTAGTTTTTAAATTGATTTGTTTGACTTTTAAATATATTTTCGTTCTGAGATTTATCCATTTTAAACCTTTTAACCTTTTTTTTTTTTTTAATATGCATTTAAGTCTAGAAATAAACGGATAGATTACCAGATGACTAGATATATGAACTTGGACGCAACTAATGATAGTATAAAGAAGATACGCTACGTTCATACTGTGCGGCGTTCAAATATGGTTGCGATGTTACGACTGCGATAGATAATACGAAACGTATGATACAGAAAGAGATGTCTATTGCACTTGAAGTACTTAAATTACGACAATTGTCTGAATTTGTCTGCAACAATTTGCGCGCGCTAGTACGATATCTACCTCTTTTTATCGTGTGGTTAGTGCCTAACCTGGTGTCAGAGTCTTTATGCCGCCCAAGCTCCTCTGACTTGGCTGTACATGCCGTCGAGAAATATCTCTCAGACTTTTTGGTTTCCTCACGATGTTTTCCTCACCGAAGCAAGTGATAATTATACAATACGCACATGAATCCGAAAACTCAGAGGTGCGTGTCTTGGATTCGAACTCGAGACCAGTTGACAGTCCGACCACTAGGCTATTACTGCTATTAAATGACCCCCTATGAAGCCCTATTTCTTAAGTTTGCCGTATGTCATTTCTTACCAGAATTTGATCCTTATTAGCGACACTATCGAATGGTGTATACAGTGTGTGTTTTTTTCCAAAATCAATGGGCTCGATTGCTGGCTAGGAACATTGTTTTTTTTTTAAATTTAATGATGCAGTTATAGCAAATGGGGTGCTATTGGTATTTAGTCCAGAAGGTTTAATATTGAGAAAATAAGTAGACACTTTCAAAACAATTATAATAATATTGTATATTTATAACACTGAAATACAATGACACTGTCTATGACACAAGTCTATATGCAAATTTATACAAGCGGGTTACAAGTGGGTCTATACCGTGGCTTATGGGTAACAACTGAACTTAATAGGAGCGGTTGGCCGTGCGAGCTCTGAAGTAGCTAGCTCAGCAAAAATACAATGTGTCGCCATACAGTTTTAGTTTTCATCAACATCGGGGCTCGAGTCTCATTTGTGCATTTTTCGCTATTCCTCATAATTTCGGATTTGGCCATCCACACTCACTTGGAAAATTCACATTATATATGTGTGTATGTATACATAGACGGTTAGTTAGACAGGTAGTTATTTATGTATTGTTAATGAGATCTTTCACTGCCTCGTTGGTCCAGTGGTCGCAAGCGCGACTACTAAGCATGAGGTCCTGGGTTCGATCCCCAGGTCGGGCAAAGTGATATTGGGTTTTTCCATCAGGAATTTCTCAGTAGCAGCCACGAAGTGTAGATTTGTGCAAACTTCGATTTGGTGGATGTCACATAACTTCGAATTCAGGAAGAATTTTTAAAAAACTAATTTTTAAAAAACTAGTTTTTGTCATTAGCTCATAAAATAACTAGTTTTTTTTAACTATTTAGGAAGCATTTTATATTGCCTTGATATAATCTAAAATTCAACGATTTTAAGTATCTCAGACTGTGATAATTTTGTTCTAGTAACAGCGTTTTATCTTTACGAGAATAATTCGCAAATAAATGTCGTAAAATTTAAATATTTTGGATATTCCTATTATTCTAGATGCTAATTGAGACAGTTAGCAAGATGGTGGAGGAGCTCGTGGCTGAATAATAACATACGCTCGGGTCTTTAGATTAAGCAGCGCTTCCCCAGGGTGGGCCGTGGATGGGTGACTACCCATTACATACCCAGTTTCCTCTTCGCCTCGGAAAGCACGGTAAGCCGTTGGTCCCGGCTGTCATTTGTAGATCTTTACCAGTCGTTATATAGTCAGTGGCCTGAAAGTCTGACAACCAGTCTTGGCAAGGGGTGTCGTATTACCCTGGTTTGTGGAGGTCAGATAGGCAGTCGCTCCATGTAAAATACTGGTATTCAGCTACATCCAGTTAGACTGGAAGCCGACCCCAACATAGTTGGTAAAAGGCTAGGCAGATGATGATAGGAGCTATCAGTCACTCTTTTTTTTAGTATGTATTACATGTCGTTCCTCAAACAATAAATAATCTTTCTTTGGTTGACTTTTTCCTCTCCATCCATCCCTAGGTAATTTATACTTATTCATCATCATTCTCTCGCCCTTATCCCAATTTATTTGTGGTCGGCGCAGCATGTCTTCTTCTTCCATACTTCTCTATTACTCGTCATCTCATCAGACACCTCCTTTTTGACCACATCATCCTTTAACTAAATATTATGCAATAATTAGTGATATTCAGACAATTTATTTAAATATATAGTTCGTTAAGATAAAACGTGTTACATTTGCGAATCGTGACATTTTGAATTTAAATATTACTGGCTTCGCTATGACTAGAATAATACTTAAAGTTTTTCTTCTAAAATTATGTCTGCCATTCGTTCTAGATTCAGTTCGATTTTCAGATCGAAAAAAGTGAGCACTCCAGAAAACTTGGAACCTAAATAAACGGTGTAACGAAGCCGAAAGGCACTTGTTTTTCCCGGAAAATTCCTGGGAACCTTCTAGTTACGAAGATATTAGTGGTCAAAGTTCCAACTTTTTCACAAGTTTTTTTTTAAATACCACTTTTTAAGGTTATAACTTTGCTTTAAATACCTTAATGACCTCCGTACTATTCGACGCATCCATCAGAACACTGTTTTGAATGTGTTACATTGAGTTTTACCGTAAAACGTGATTTTTCACCCCAAAAAAAGTCGTACCCCAGCAATAATTTTTGGGTAGGGTTACTTAGTTTGATATACAGAATGCTTGGTTGACGGCTTCTTGAAGGGTCTGTTTACACCTTGTATGTGCTCTGTTGACACCAATAGGATCTTTTCCTATTAAAAGGGACTGCCAAAATGTGGGTGTACTATAGTATAGCTACACTTCTGCCTAACCCTTCGCGAAATGCAGTCTTAACGATATATGCAGATATAAATACATAATTGCCCAATTACGGATATTTTTATTTACTTAACCTATATAAAAGTCCTGTTCAATTAATTAATATTAAAATGTTATCATTTCATTGAGAAATTCGGTGTTAATCCAAATGACTTTTGACCTAATTTCGTGATATTTTTTGTAAACAATAAGTGACACATAACATCAAAGTATTTGTTTTGTAAACATTACTGACCGCAACCCAATTTTAAACGGTCGTAATTAATGCGTTTAACCAACTTTGAATAAATGAGATTATGAGTTCGCCATGTATTTTGGTTGGTTTAATGTTTTTAGGGAATTTTTTTAAAGGTGTTATTAGTTCAGATAGGCAGACGCTCCATGTAGTTACAATGCTGGTATTCAGATGCATCCGTTTAGATTGGAAACCGACCCCAACATGTTTGGAGTGGGGTCGGTTAGTTACCCATTACGTACCGAGTTTCCTCCGTGCCTCGGTAAGCACGTTAAGCCGTTGGTCCTGGCTGTCATTTGTTGATCTTTGAGCGTCGTTAGAGGTAGTCACTGGCCCGGAAGTCTGACAAGCAGTCTTACCAAGGGGTATCGTATAACCTAGTACTAACTGGGTTATGGAGGTCAGATAGGCAGTCGCTCCATGTAAAATACGGTATTCAGCTGCATTCGGTTAGACTGGAAGCCGACCCCAACATAGTTGGGAAAAGGCTAGGCAGATGATTAGTGTTAGCCAATTTTTTCTAGTCTGACTTAATTATTAAGTTATGACGTATTCAGAACTTTTTATTAGTACTTATTATTCACGTTTATTCTAAAACTATCAGTGCCCCCCGGTTCCACCCGCCGCTTCTGACTTGTTTTATTTTTGATCGGCTCCTTTTGGTCGTAGCGTGATGTTATGTAGCCTATAGCCTTCCTCGATAAATGGACTATCCAACACTAAAAGAATATTTCAATTCGAACCAGTAGTTCCTGAGATTAGCGCGTTCAACCAAACAAACAAACTCTTCTGCTTTATAATATTGGTATAGATAGTATGGATTAGCTGATCATTACTTCGTTGGTCTACTGGTCGCAAATGCGACTGCTGAGGATGTGGTTTCGAGTCCGATTCTCGGGTCGGGCAAAATGTTTTTATGTTTTTCATCAGGAATTTCTCACGCCACGGAGGCTGGACTTGTTCCCGTTAGATAGCAATAGGCGCGCCTCTAATACATCTTGCAAAATGAGAGTGAACAATAAGTAAGTAACTACACTTCTGACAAACCTTCCGGAGTTAGCAGGCGTGATGTTATGTTTTGAATTAAAATAATAGTTCCGTAACCACGAACATGCTTGGAGGTCAATTAACGTCTAGAATGCGACACTTAGGTATTTGTGGAAAACCACACTCGTTTCCGTTCAGCAGTTTCGCAGAAATCCAGTGTCAGACGAATTCTTTTTTTATTCTTTGAAAAACGAACGAATAACATTATAATAAGAGAGAATAAAAAACAACAACTGTTAGTTATGAAAAAAACTATAATACAGGCCAAGTGTGAGTCTTTTTCACTTCGTCCTCAAAAATTGTGATATCATCATCATCATTTCAGCCGAAAGACGTCCACTGCTGGACAGGCCTCCCCCAAGTGTCGTCACATTGACCGGTCCCGTGCGACTCGCATCCAGCAGATCCCTGCAACCTTCACCAGGTCATCGGTCCACCTAGTGGGAGGCCTTCCAACGCAACGTCTTCCAGTTCGTGGTCGCCACTCCAGTAATTTCCGGCCCCATCGGCCGTCCGTTCTGCGAGCAATGTGCCCTGCCCACTGCCACTTAAGTTTGGCTATTCTTGGGGCTACGTCGGTAACCTTGTAAAATTGTGATAGTTCAACTAATATACATGATATACATATAAATGGGCCCATAGCACCCACGAATAATGTATCTTTTTAACAGTGAAAAAAAAATTGAATTGGATCATTAGTTCCGGAGATTGCCCCCTACAAACTTACAAACAAATTTTACCTCTTTAAAATATTAGTATCGATTAGACAGGATAACTACCATGATTGTTACAAAGATTTCAACTGTTCTTAAGAAACAACCGTCTGACGTACAGTCAGACAGATGGCGTAGGGAAAGCCTTGTTTGCACTCTCCTATTATGGAACCTCAAATAGGACAAGGTAGGAAGATTATGATAACAATCAGTGGCGAAGGCTCCATACAACTCGATTCCCACCGGATTCCCTTTGCAAAATGGCACAGTCAGTATTCTATAGACATCATCATCTGCCTAGCCTTTTCCCAACTATGTTGGGGTCGGCTTCCAGTCTAACCGGATGCAGCTGAATACCAAGTATTTTATAGACAAATAATATAACCACATTTAAGAAATGTCGTCCGGCTTACCTCTTACAAAAATTGACCGTTCGCTACTGATAACAATCTAGTTTTCTTCGAGGATTCCAGAATTTTGTCATACTAAATACAAAGTCTATAAGGTATTTAAGTAATCCTTGTAAGTTATCAAGTTAGTAATTAATGATACTTAGTTAATATTTGCATAAGTTTATGTTAACAATGTTTATCTCTCGAATGGACGCGTAATGTCCTCAATTTGATAATTATTTATTATGTCAACGGACTCTTGTAGTTTTGAGCACACGCTAAAGTGTGAATATCAATATGTAGATACAATACAAGGTGGAGAGGAGCTCGTGGCTAAATAATAACAGCCGCTCGGATCGATCTTTAGGTTAAGCCGTGCTTGCCTAGGTTGATCTGTGGATGGGTGACCACCCATTACATACCGAGTTTCCTCCGTGCCTCGGAAAGCACGTTAAGACGTTGGTCCCGGCTGTCATTTGTAGATCTTTGACAGTCGTTAGGTAGTCAGTGGCCCAAAAAGTCTGACAACCAGTCTTACCAAGGGGTATCGTATAATCCAGTACTAACTGGGTTGTGGAGGTCAGATAGGCAGTCGCTCCTTGTAAAATACTGGTATTCAGCTGCATCTGGTTAGACTAGGAGCCGCCGTCAATATAGTTGGGAAAAGGCAGCTGTAGTTTGAACACTGATGAATAGTCCCAAGGACATTTCAAAATCGTATTTTTTTCTATGATTTGGTCAATTTTATGTGATCTCTAGTTATGGTTACCATGAAAAACAAAACAGTGTATCGAAAAAAAGATGATTACATGTCATTTTTTACAAATATCCTAATCAATAGGATCATCTATCATATTATGTAATAGTCTCTGTGTACTTTTTTTCCACAAATAAAACGACAAGTATTAATGTAAACCGTTTATGAGTAAGTTCAAAATGTTTGTTAATTATTGGGTCGAAAACCGGTTTTTGCAGTAAAATTTATCATTTTTTTTTTGTTTATTATGAAGCAAAGGTCAAGGACATGTGCGATATGATTTTTCTACCAGAAACAAATATATTGGTAATAAATTATCTTTGATTAGTTATGTTAAAAAAAAAACTGGTTAAATAAGGTTTCCAAAGGGCGGATCTAAATCAAACTTGTTAAAACTTGACCATTTTTTTTTTTTTTTTTTTTTTTTTTTTTCCGGATGGGAAATCATCAAATGACCCCCCCCACTCTGGGCGGAGCGGAGGGGAGTGTCAGACTTGTACTGACTAAAACCCATCCATGTTCCTTCTCTGCCCTTTGTGTTCCAGGGCCACGGTATCTCTTTCGAACAGTCCCGCAGCCCTACTTGACCATGACTTGACACTTTTTATAACAACGTCACATTACGCCTTCTAATATCTTAATAATAAAATGTGCAGACTCTATTATATAATACAAAACACACTATTATATTACATCTTAAGCTTAGGTACAATAAAAAAATACCGTATAAAAAGAAACTGTATCAATATTGAACACAATTTATGTATTTTCTTACTCTAGAGTCTAGATAAGTTGCACGCAATGAATCTGCAGTTTCGTGCAAGTAACGATATTATCTAACAGCATATTTCAGCTATCATGCTACATTAAATTACATAGAAAGCAAGCAGTTTGTAAAGATAGGGAAACTATTATTAAACGACTTACTGCAGTGAACAGTTTCTAATTCACTTAAGAGCGTTCATCCAAAAAGTTGACAACGTCGCAAATAAATAGCTGTCAAATATTTAGCTGTTTTAATTAATATGGCTAACTAGTGAACTAGATTATTAATAATGAATTGCAATTAAAACACTGAATTTGATGTTGTAACTGTTTTAGGGGTAAAAAAGGCATTTGGAAAGTTTCCAAATATTTTTTTTACATCTAAAACTAAATATTCGGTTTTACGATATTTCATAATCAATATTTTCAAGAAAGATCATTTGTAGACCTTTGACAGTCGTAACAGGTAGTCAGTGGCCATAAAATCTGACAACCACTCTTACCAAGGGGTATAGTATTACGCAGTACTAACTGGGTTGTGGAGGTCCGATAGGCAGTCGCTCGATGTAAAATACTGGTATTCAGCTGCATCCGGTTAGATTGGAAGACGACCCCAACATAGTTGGGAAAAGGCTAGGCAGATGATGATGATGGGTGGTCACCCATGCACGGACCAACGTAGGCAAGCGTGGGTTAACCTGAAGGATCCATATCCGAGCGGCTGTTATTATTTAGCCACGAGCTCCTGTTATAAAACTTTGATACACGACACAATTTTATAATTATTATGTAACGAGCATGTATCGCAAAATATTCCATCAAACGTCTGTGTAGTGGAAATACACGGTAATCACAATTATGTACTTGACGTCTTGTTTTGATTCATAGGTACATCTTAATTAAATCTTTAATATTATCTACAAGGTGTATATGCGGACCCTTCACGAAGCCGTCAGCCAAGCATTCTGTACATCAAACTAAGTACGCATGAATAAATTATTGTTGGGAAACTACTTTTTTTTACGGTCGGACTCAATGTAACGCACTCAAAACATTGTGCATGGATGGATGCATTAAACAATACGGGGGTCGTGAAGGTGTTTAAAGTAAAGGTATAAAATTAAAAAAATATATTAAAAAAAATAAAGTTGTTAAAAAGTTGGAACTTTGAATCTCTCCGTAACTAGGTTCTCAGATATGATCTAGAATAAAAATGATAGCAATAACGGGGAGGAAAAGTGCCTTTCGGCTTCGTTAAGAATAGTTTTACACCTATTATATGAATTGTTCTTAAAATAGTTGGGAAAAGGCTACGCGGATGATGATGATGATGTAGTTTATTAAGCAGTATTCTTGTTTTTTATGGAAATACCATTGGTTTGAAGTTATTTTGAGACTACCGTGGGAGTACCAGTTATTAATAAATTCAAACAAAAACAATAAAAAAGAAATCATTACTTCCGTTTGCAAAATCAATTCATTGTTGTCCTAATATGTATTTGAAAATGGTATCCGAATTTCCAGCAGACAAAAAAAAAATATTGACTAAAATGGTGTCGTCAAGGTTTGTTCACGAAAAAGGTTGTATTCAAAAGGTGAACACAGTTATAGCATCATCAGCTTATAACGGTCCCACAGCTGGGAAACGGCGTCCACTCTGTGAGCCCATGGATGGTCCCAACGTTGAGAGGGAGAGACAGACCAAAGGAAAGATGGATTGTGTGAGAAATGATACGAAAGAGAAAGGAGTTAATGATAGCGTGATGGCTGACAAAGGAGGCTGGAAGAAAAAAAAAAAAATCGTGTTGCGTCGACTCCAAGCAACATGGGACAAGGCCAGGAAGATGGTCATCCTTCATAGATACTCCATAGGCACTAATTTTGCTTGTGACTACTGAACCATTATATAGGTACCGAGTTTCCTCCGTGCCTCGGAAAACACGTTAAGCCGTTGGGCTCGGCTGTGACTTGTAAATCTTGGATAGTCGTTACAGGTAGTCAGGGCCTGAAAGTCTTACTAAGGGGTATCGTATTACCCAGTACTAACTGGGTTTATTCAGCTGCATCCCAAAATAGTTGGGAAAGTGTGTTTCGACAATTCAAAAGTGCCTGTAACTGGCCTACTTTAAATAAATTTCTTTGATTTTGAAAAGGCTAGACAGATTTTTAATTTTATTTACATTTTAAGTTAGAAGAGCATTCACATAATTTATTATACAGATATTGAAAACGATTAGTTTTTAGCCTATTTTTTGCTAGTCTGACTTAATTATTAAGTGATGACGTATTTAGAACTTTTTATTAGTTCTTATCTAGTAACGTATTCAACTGTATCCGGTTAGACTGGAAGCCGACCCCAACATAGTTGGGAAAAGGCTAGGCAGATGATGACAACTGAGCCTTGTCGATACGTCTTTTATTTCCTGGTTACCTTATTAGTAGGTAGGCTGATATAATTCGCGAAATCGTTAATGTCAAATAAGGCATAGACCGACCGCTTTAATGAGTCCTCAGCCTTGCCCCATCAAAGGCACATTAAGCATCCACAAAGTACTAACAATATTCTACAAGTTATTTGCTTTAAAATAACCATACTCCACGTAGTTATTACGATACTAATTGAACCAATACGTGATCAACCTTCAGAATATTCCATTTAAATTGAAACCTTCGCGAGGACTCATTAAAGCGGTCGGTCTATAGCTGAGAAGACCTTGCGTGAACCTAAATTAGTCGGAAGTATTTTCTAGTATTTTGTGGTTTAGACTTAAAGTAAAGGTTATTTTATTAGTCCGTTGGAGTGATTCACCAAGAGCGTATAATCGAACACCAGTAAAACTTGCACTAAGAAAACCGTCCTTACTGCTATGAATTAAAGTCGCTTTCAGCGTCAAATTTTTACTACTGATGTATCTCTGACGGTCCTCTACTTTCAATAAATGGATTAGTATTATTTAAAGCGTCCTTCCTCTCTCGTTTCGTCATGAATTCCAGGAATTAGACATAACATAACATCACGCCTGTCATCCGAGAATTGTTTTTAATTCTTAGCATTTTCTACATCATTGTCTTTCTGTCCTTGTCCCTTTCTACTTGGGGTCGGCGCAACACGTTTTCTTCTTCCATTCTCCCCTGTCAGACGTCACGGCATCATTTACTCCTTTCTCTTTAGCATTTTCTACATGATGTAGATTAATAAGCTGGCTCCGACAGGTTTAGGACCCCCGCATCGGAATGTACTCAACAAATGTGGCTCACTGGCTACTCACAAAAACCTTTGCCAAATTCGTTTCTTAAATGTTATTTACAGATGCGAATTAGTGCAAATTGTACCTAAGAATAGTGCACCAACATCATCTCCATCATTAATCTCTTGCCCTTATCCCAATTCATTTGGGGTCGGCGCAGCATGTGTTCTTCTTCACACACTTCTCGTGCACCAATATTTATAAATAGTGTTCTACTTCGATAACAGTTTTATGCTATTTACTTTGTTTTAATTTCGACGTTAGGATTTATATAACAGTTTATATTGATATGAACTAAGCTAGTAGCACATACCAGTGTTGTCATTTATTGTCGTCACCATCTCGTATAATGTTACTTATCGTCGGGGATAGTGCAAATCCGCGAATCTACCATACGTAAAGTGCGCGTATCTGCACTACGTGTAGGTTTACAGGGGAAGGTTATAAGTTTTTTTTTTGTTTATTTTAACGATTTTTGACCTCATTTTTACATGAATTGATGTGTTCTATGTATTGTTAACAGTAGAAATCTATTAAATTCATTAATTTAGTCGCAACGACAATGCGTAATTAAAATTGGCTACATTTTTCAGATACGCGGAATTATCCAATGCCAGTTCCGCGAATTTGCGCGTTATGGCGTGTTATTAATTTTGTAGTTAATAAGAAACTGGGTACTAGAAAAACTTTACTGACGTCAAACTTAAGATGGACCGCGTCATAACAGAAAAAAAATAAATTGGCACACGAGTTTCGTCCATGATTACAGACATTTAGTCGTCACCGCCCAAATCGATTGATTTACGAGTTCGTGGTCATGTTTTGTGACCGAGGTCAAGAATTAAATTAAAAAAGTCCGTTATAGTTGTTTAAGATGATTAAAAAAAAATAAAAAGGCGGTCTCCAAATCAATTACGCATATAAGTAATCCGTCTGTCAAATCAACATGTATGATATAAACTATGACATTTATAACATCACGCTTGTAATTCCCGATGGGTTAGGCAGCGGTGTAGGTACTTAATATTACACCCACATTTCGCCAGTCATCTTTTTTAAGTTCCATGTAATAAGGGGTGTGGTCCTAGATTAAGGATTTGGTCACCCCATTTCATCCCGTGGGTGTCGTCAGCGACGACTAAGGCAGCTTCAGACCCAGTGCATACGATAAAGCACCTTGGGTTCCCGAATGGTGATGGACGAATCACCAACAACAGCATCCCCAAGGAGGGTCAGTATCTGGCGGCCGACTGTGAAACCAAAGCCAGCTTTTTCAACATGAAGTGGAGTGGAGGAGCTCGTGGCTAAATAATAACAGCCGCTCGGGTCGATCTTTAGGTTAAGCCGTGCTTGCCTAGGTTGGTCTGTGGATGGGTGACCGCCCATTACATACCGAGTTTCCTCCGTGCCTCGGAAAGCACGATAAGCCGTTGGTCCCGGCTGTCATTTGTAGATCTTTGACAGTCGTTAGGCAGTCAGTGGCCCAAAAAGTCTGAAAACCAGTCTTACCAAGGGGTATCGTATTACCCAGTACTAACTGGGTTGTGGAGGTCAGGTAGGCAGTCGCTCCATGTAAAATACTGGTAGCTGCATCCGGTTAGACTGGAAGCTGACCCCAATATAGTTGGGAAAAGGCTACGCAGATGATGAAGTGAAAAGGGATGTAATAGGGAGCGAGCCTATTGCCAAGATAAATCTTTTGATAGTCTTAGTGGTCTTATAATTGTATTAATTAACAGGACCACTTAATTTCATGCTATTCTGTAAAGTTCACTTGGAGCTTCACTCAAGTGAGCGCACGCAATTCGAAAATGAATTCATTTGTTTTAAAAATAAATCATTGCGGGTTCACAACGTGACACCGTTCGTATTTAGTGATTAGTTAGTTTATTTATAGCCCTATTAAGCACTAAATTTATTCAGCACTAAAAATGTTAAAAACATCATTCTATCTCTATCATCTTCAAACAATAGACAGAAATAGAACGAGAACTTGAAAGTTTTATGAACTAGGAAGCCTAATTAGTTTTAAGACATAGACACGTTAAAAAAAAAACAATTATTTTTATTTAGTTATGTCAATGTCAATGTCAAATAAATGAGTTATGACAGGAAATATTATTTTGACATAGTATTTGACACCGGATATAATATTTTAATTTATTTTTTCTTCGTTGGCAACTGAGATTTTAAATAGTTCATGTAGAGTTATTCAAAATGTCAATGGGCTGTCAAAATTAACATATTAGAATGCATTGCCTATTTCGTTACCTGTCTAGATAATCTGGTAGCATAGTTTTTAGCCTTTTTTTCTAAAAAAATATCTATATTACAGTTCATAACAGTATGAGCTATTATAAACGTCAAAATGACAACCAGCTGTCAAAATTAATGAATAAGAATGAGTAACCTATTTCGTAACGTGTCTAGATAATCCGGCAATATACTTTTTTGGCTTCTTTTTTCAAAAAAATATCCATTGACGCAAAATGTCATCGAGTTGTCAATTTTTATTTTACATTTAGGTTTTTGCAAGATTTTTTTAATGCTAATTGTGTCTATGATCTGACATATTTTGAAACCTAATTGATTTAGTAATGACAACCATTAATAATGTTATTAATTATGGGTATTTAAATCTCACAATATTTAATTTTGCATAGTCACAGTTGCCATGGTATGTACGTGATGCGGAGAAACTTAAATGTCGTAAGGAAAGTTTTGAGAATGAATGTGGATGGTTATAAGAGTAGAGGAAGACCAAAGAAACGATGGATGGGTTGTGTGAAAGATATGGCGAGAAAGGAGGGCGACTACTGAAACGACGAGTTATGGAAGAAAAAGAAGACAGGCCGCGCCGACCCCAAATATAATGGGATAGAGCTGGCGAATGATGATGCATTAGTCACAAATAAGTCATTTTGATAGTCATTTGAGTTAAAAGGCTAGGCAGATGATGTAAAATACTGGTAATCAGCACCACCTTCGAATTTTCGATTCGTACCGGTTTCCTCAAGTTTCAATGTCAGCTCATAATCTAGTCAACTGGAGCAACCAGTCTTATCCAATTTAGTTGGGTGAGGTTTCCAGTTTAACCAGAATCAGCGGCTAAATATCATTGATAACAGATTAGTACTCAAGCCGGTAGTAGCACTTGCAACATCCGGTATGGAAATGATTCCGTTTTAAACAGGAAATGGATTTAACCTTTTGTGATTGCGATAATTATAATAACGTAACAACATCACCGCCTGTAATCACCGAAGGTATAGGCAGAGCTGTACCTAATAGTACACCCACATTTCGCCAGTTATGTTTAAGTCCCATGTAATCGGGGGCGAGCCTATCGCCATCAACCGGGCACGAATCCAGACTCCGTGGCTGCTACTGAGAAATTCCTGATGGAAAAACCCAAAAACACTTTTGCCCGACCTGGGAATCGAACCCGAGACCACGTGCTTAGCAGCGTTTGCGGTCACTAGATCAACGGGGGCAGTAATTATAATATAAACTACATTATAAACATATCACTGAACACTAATATCACTTTGTTTAAAGCAGTTTCATCATCTGCCTAGTCTTTGCCCAACTATGTTGGGATCGGCTTCCAATCTAACAGGATGCAGCGACTGCATATCTGACCTCAACAATCCAGTTAGTACTGGGTAATACGGTACCCGTTGCTAAGACTGCTTGTTAGACATTCGGGTCACTGACTACCTATAACGACCTGTCAATGATGTACGATTGACAGCAAATAAATAAGTTTATCTATCAACATGGAACGGGTTTACATAGTTTGGTGTCTCCGCTATTAACCGTTGAGGAGTTCCCTCGTGAGGAAGCGATCCTGGCTGCAGGATCAGTCATGCCTATCATAAAGATGTATTGTCACAGGAAACAAAGGCGTGTACAAATTTTCAGTTCAATCGGTTTGGGAGAACTGGTTTGAAATTCCGTTTAAAGATTTGACCAATACATAAAGGATGTAAATAGACCCTTAACAAAGCCGAAAGGTACTTGTTTTCCCCGTCTTTGCGATCATTTTTTTGTTCTAGACCATACCTGGGAACCTCCTAGTTACGGAGATATTGAGGGTCAAAGTTCCAACTTTTTCACAATTTTTTTTTAAATACATACACACCGCCGCGACCCCCGTACTATTCAATCCATCCATCAGCACAATGCTTTGAGTGCTTTCCATCGAGTCTTACCTTAAAACGTGATTTTCCACCCCAAAAAAAAGTCGATTCACAGCAATAATTTTTGCGTAAAGTTACTTAGTTTGATGTACAGAATGCTTGGTTGACGGCTGTGTGAAGGGTCGGTTTACACCCTATATTAACCAACTAACAAGGCAAGTTAATTAAGCTTATAAAAACGAAACGCCTTGAATGTTTTTGTCACTCGATTAGATGTCTAAGTCCTTTGGCTATCAGGACTAAGAAGACAGCGAGTGCTGATTCGAGAAATAACTAATCGATTATACCTATTTATCAATCTGAAGATGTCAGTCATCAGGGCTGCGGTACTGTTCGAAAGAGATACCGTGGCCCTGGAACACAAAGGGTTAAGAAGGAACATGGATGGGTTTTAGTCAGTACAAGTCTGACACTCCCTTCCGCTCCGCCCAGAGTGAGGATTTGATGAATTACCATACGAAAAAAAAAAAGATGTGAGTCATTGACTAACGTTTGTATTATTTGTCAAAATAGAATGGCAGTGAAACATTAGTGTCAAAGATCACAATTAAACACAAATAACAGGTTTTACAAATACTAGATGTGCCAACGGATAAATATGTTCGAGTATAAAATTTATCAATCCATTATAATAGATAAGAACGTGTTTGTGTCTGTATATTTATTTGTTATGTTTTAACAACTGACCTGGTGAACCCATTTTAATATTCAGTTTAAAGATGGGATTAAAAACTGACCCACGGGATGTACTGCTGGGATAAAAATTATCCTATGCTAGCAGAAATTCGCCATTAAAAGGCCTGAAAGATATGACACACAGACAGGCTTTCGTTTTAGGTACTCATGGATATTATAATGTCCCATTTGGTTGACGGCTTTGTTAAGGGTCTTGTTACACCCTGTATATGAACAAAGTTTCACAATATAATCAATAACCGACCAAGAATTAATTACAAAATGACGGCATGACGTTAGTGCCTTGGAAGGTGGGTAGGCCTTTGGTGTGGGACGCAACCTGTGTCGACACCCTTGCGCCATCTCACCTTTCAAGCACGGCGGGCTGTGCAGGCGCTGCTGCTGCGGCTGCTGAGATCCTCAAACGGCGCAAATACTGTAACCTTATTGGTAACTACAGTTTTGAGCCGTTTGGGGTCGAAACGCTCGGGTCATGGGGCCCGAGTGCGCGTCTCCTTTTTAAGGAAATCTCTCGCCGACTGGTCGACACTTCGCGTGACCAGAGGGCTGGCTCTTTCTTTGGCCAAAGAATTAGCATTGCCATTCAGCGTGGCAATGCTGCCAGTCTTCTGGGCACGTTTCCAGATGACAGCGATGCGGAGGAGTACTTTGACGCCTAAGTGTCCTTTTGTCGTCGTTGTTTAGATTTTTATATTTTCTTACTTTTAGTCTTATTTTTATCATTAGTTTAGTTCTATTTGTAGTCTGTATATAATGTAATTAATAAAGCATTACAAAATCAACTCCAAACCAGCGATTTCTACACAATTCCTACAAACTGTCATTACATTTACATTAATAAGTTATATTTCCTCTGATTACACAGAAATTGTTTCTTACACTGTATTATTATTTTATATTATTATTGTGTATCAATCAGTGATATTATTACGTATGTTTCCTTTATAGGTATATGCATTAGCCTCATTTAATAATGTCGTGCGAGAACGCAATATAATAATTGCACCATTTCGAGATTCGACGTTTTTCGACAAGTTTCTAGGCCCTTTGTTTATTTTTAGGCCGTTATAGGATGTTTAGTGGATGTATTTAAATTAAAGAAAACATTAAAAATTTGTATTTAAAAAAAATTGGAACTTTGACCCCCAATATCTCCGTAACTAGAAGGTTCCCAGGTATGGTCTAGAACAAAAAAATGATCGAGTGACGGGGAGAACAAGTGCCTATCGGCTTCGTTAAGGGTACTTTTACCCATTATATGATCATGTTTTACAGTTATTTACATAAGCAACAAGAATAATAAATTATAATCTCTGTCAGTCCCCTTACAGCTGTAGCGTGAAGGTAAGACCTCGCTCTCAAGTTCTTGGCCAATTAGACATCATTATGACCTTAAAAAGCGCATACATAACAAAACATTGCGACTGTAATCCCCGAAGAGTTAGACAGAGGTGTACCTTCACATCACATTTTACTAAATATATTAGGTCTTTACCAGCATTTTCAGATTTAATTATCTGTGGATTGGCGCGCAATTCGAAATTCAAATAAATTTTATTCGAAAGCCGTGTTCTTTTAATTTCAAATTCAGTCATTTGTTTTTAGATAGTTTTTTGTTTTTGTAAAATTGTGGTAGTTTTTGGCGCCATGGATTTTTATATTATTTAAGTCAAATGAAATAGGGCCAGCCTAATGCCATCAATCGGGCACAAATCCTTACTCCGTGGTTGCTACTGAGTATTTCTGATGGAAAAACTCAATAACCGACCTGCCTCGGAACCATCATGTTTAAAGAAATTAAAGATTCATCATGGTAATCCGATCTACAAACAAATTTTGTCATCAAATTAATGAGAATTGCTAAATCCCACTTTGATACTTAAAGAAATAAAGTTCATTTTCCTTAAAATATCATCTCAAATAGTTCAAAGACGTTCACAAAGAAATTCACGTCTTAACACATAACGATTAGTGTCAATTTTTCATTGCAGCTACATTTTGAAGTTCAGGGATAACTAGTGTAGTTTTAAATATATAGGAAATCATTTAAATACTGAGGAAGATAAAAATGAGTAGTTTGTTACATTAACATGTTGTGTTATTTACTTTCCGGGTATTAGCAGAGTTGCAAGTCAGCTGATTTTATTATTTACTGATTTACGACGCGGTGAAATGAGTATGTAAATTAACATAGCAAAACATCACGCCTGTAATCCCCGAAAGGTTAGGCAGAGGTGTACCTCATACAGACTGTTAACGGACTCTTCATGAAGCCGTCAACCAAGCATTCTGTACATTAGGGCTGCGGGACTGTTCGAAAGAGATACCGTGGCCCTGGAACATTAAGAGCAAAGAAGGAACATGAACGGGTTTTAGTCAGTAAAAGTCTGACACTCCCTTCCGCTCCACCCAGAGTGGGGGCGTCATTTGATGATTTCCCATCCGAAAAAAAAAAAAGCATTCTGTACATCAAACTAAGTAACTTTACACAAAAAATATTGATAGGAAACGACTTTTTTTTTGGGTGATCTCTTTTTACGGTAGGACTCAATGTTACGCACTCAAAACATTGTGCTGATGGATGGATTGAATAGTACGGGGATCGTGGAGGTGTGTAAAGTAAAAATCTTACATTAAAATATGCATTTAAAAAAAAGTTGGAACTTTGTCCCCCAATATCTCCGTAACTAGAAGATTCCCAGGTATGGTCTAAAACAAAAAAATGATCGCAGTGACGGGGATAACAAGTGCCTTTCGGCTCCGTTAAGGGTCTTGTTATACCCTTTAGTCCACCTACATTTCGACAATTACCTTTAAGTTCCGTGTAATAGGAGCCGAGCCTATTGCCATCAATCAGGCACAAACCCAGACTCCGTGGCTGCTACTGAGAAATTCCTGATGGAAAATACCCAATAACACTTTACCTGACCTGGGAATCGAACCCAGGACCTCATGCTCAGTAGTCGCGCTTGCGACCAGTACAACCAAGGAGGCAGTATACAGAAATAGTACATACTTTTAATTACGGCCATATATTAAAAGAAGTGACCTTAGACATTTTATTTTGAGCAAAATTTCAACGAATTCGCATAGTATCGTCCGATTCTTTTTGTTCCGATTCCATGGAAATTTTAAAATTAATATATAATCGATAAATAACGAATGTGTGACGAAGGTCATTGACTTTGACCGGCTTTAGATATAATTATACCCGAAATAATGTGTGTTGGAATTACAACTCACAGCTTCAGTGCCGAGCATTCAAATTCCGACAGAGCGGTTTTATGATAGGCATTCATTTAGATATAGTTTATCGTTCGTGAAAACGTGCATTATATGCGTTGATATATTGAATCATTAAGACGAATAGATAAATAAGATGCTCTATTGCCCTCGGTTTTTCAAAAGCCTATTCAATATATCAACTTATTTCACAATTATTTGAGGAGCTCGTGGCTAAATAATAACAGCCGCTCGGGTCAATCTCCAGATTTTTACGCGCACTTGCCTAGGTTAGTCTGTGTATGGGTGACCACCCATTACATACCGAGTTTCCTCCGTGCCTCGGTAAGCACGTTAAGCTGTTGGTCCCGTCTGTCATTTGTAGATCTTTGACAGTCGTTACAGGTAGTCAGTGGCCCGAATGTCTGATAACCAGTCTTACCAAGGGGTTCGTATTACCCATTATTAACTGGGTTGTGGAGGTCAGATTGGCAGCCGCTTCATGTAAAACTCTGGTATTCAGCTGCACCCGGTAAGACTGGAAGCCGACCCCAACATAGTTTGGAAAAGGCTAGGCAAATGATTATTATTATTATTTCCTTTATTTATTTCTATACAAATTAATTATATTTTTAAATATTCCTTACAAAAACAATATTAAAAAAAACATATAAAAATATAAAAAATTGTAGCCCACCGGTATCGAGATCAGGGTCCAAGCTACCGGCGGTCAGGGCTCCAGAGAGAGGAACCTCCTAACAATACGAGCCGTGTCCAGGAGTACAGCTCTCTGAATCAAGCCCTTGATCCAGCTGCCTAACGAGAGCCTCCTCAGGTATTGGTCGAGGCTCTTGGCAATTAAGCCATGGGCTGATACAACTATCGGCACAATGATCGCTGAGTCCACATCCCACATGTCGACAACCTCGTGAGCCAAGTTAAAATACTTGATTTGCTTATCTTTCTCGGTTTTCACGAGGTTCTCATCATGCGGGACCGTTATGTCTACAATCGTTGTCATCAATTATTTCCTTTATTTATTTTTATACATATAATTTACATTTTTAAATATTTCTATACAAAGTAATATAAAAAAACATTTAAAAATATAAAAAGTAGTAGCCCACCGGTATCGGGAGCAGGGTCCAAGCTACCGGTTGTTAGGGCTCCAGAGACAGGAACCTTCTCCCAATGCGAGCCGTATCGAGGAGTACTGCCTTCTGAATCAGGCCCTTGATCCAACCGCCTAAGGAGAGCCTCGAAAGATGGTCGTCGAGGCTCTTGGCTATAAGGCTATTGGCCGTCACGACGATCGGCACAATGATAGCCGAGTTCACATTCCACATGTCGACAACCTCGTGTGCTAAGTCGAGATATTTTATTTGTTTCTCTTTCTCAGCTTTCACGAGGTTCTCGTCATGCGGGATGGTAACATCGACTATCATTACGCGGCGCGCTGATCGGTCTATCACTACTATGTCAGGCTTATTGGCGACAATGGTCTTATTATTATTATGATGACCCCTTATCGGTTTTCTAAATATCCGGGTCTTCCTATAATGGTAATAAAACTAATATGATTTAAATGATGGAATTAATCATGGCTTTTTCAATACATTTCACAGTTTTGAAGAATGAACACAAATGTTTATCAATGGCGTTTCCTGTCCAAAGATTCATGCAGCGTTATAATAAGTATAAAACTACGAGGCACTTTTCTTCCCCATCATTGCGATCATTTACTACATCATTTATTATGCGCACAGCCAAGGAGTGGAATTCCCTGCCTGCGTCGGTGTTCCCAAGTTCATATGACCCCAACCTATTTAAGTCGCGAGTGAATAGGCTTCTTTTGGGTTAGCTCGTTCCATCGTCGACCTCATCTATGTCCTCAAGACTAGATTGAGGTCAAGAGTATTAAAAAAAAATTGTTCTGGACCATACCTAGGAAGCTTCTAGTTACGGAGATTTAGAGCTCAAAGCTTCAAGCTTTTATTTAAATACAGGTTTTTAATGTTATAACTTTACTTTAAAATACGACCCCTGTACTATTCAATGCATCACCACAATGTTTTGAGTGCGTTTTATTGAGTACTATCGTAAACTGTGTTTCACCCCAAAAAAAAGTCGTACCCTAGCGATATTTTTTGCGTAGAGTGACTTAGTTTGATGAACAGTTGCTAGCACGTCAAGCTACTACATTCTGTTAAATTTCTTAAATAGATTTTCAACTTTGTCGCTAAAACAATCGGTTCAAGGTTGATTGAGAAAATTTGACAGATTCGGGTAGCATGATGTGCTGGCGTCTGTACAGAATGCTTGTTTGAAGGCTTCGTGGAGGATCCCTTTACACCCTACGAAGGCTTCCTTTACACCCTACAACTGGCTAGTATAACCAGGTACTACTTCTCCGTAAGAATTAATTACTACATAAAAAGTAGTAGTAAGAAGAGAAGTAGTAGTATAAAACAAAGTCGTTTCCCGCTGTCTGTCTGTCCCTATGTATGCTTAGATCTTTAAAACTACGCAATGGATTTTGATGCAGTTTTCAGTAATAGATAGAGTGATTCAAAAGGAAGTTAGGAAGAATATATATTGCACCCGTTCGAAGACGCGGCGGTTTGCTAGTCTTGTATAACATATAATTCTCACAATTAAAACAACACCGTAATCACACATACCTTTTTTTTTTCGGATGGGAAATCATCAAATGAGCTCCCCCCCCCCACTCTGGGCGGGGCGGAAGGGAGTGTCAGACTTGTACTGACTAAAACCCATCCATGTTCCTTCTTTGCCCTTTGTGTTCCAGGGCCACGGTATCTCTTTCGAACAGTCCCGCAGCCCATCACACATACCTTAGCTAGTAATTAGCCTGATTACTTAATTCTTTACAAGCAGAGGCCTTTGCTCCGCCCTGAGATAATAAGAAACTTATAATTATATACTAGTGCGTAATGTATAATTGTGATCTCTTCACCTTTCACGTAATATAAGGTAGGTGTCTAATAGATTTGAACTTGACTATTTGCTTTTCACATTGATCTACTTAGTCTTATTACCGGAGTAATGTTTGTTATAGACCTTAGGGGTTTTGTGGTTAAAAAATAACAGCCGCATATGTCGATCTTTAAGGGTAAGCAACACTTGCCGAGGTAGGTAATAATGTGTGGTGTAACACGAATGGATAAAATAAGGAATGGGTACATAAGAGGAAGTCTGAAAGTGGCGCCGGTGACTGAAAAGTTGTGTGGTAATCGGTTGACGTGGTATGGGCATGTGATGCGGAGGAATGAGGAAAATGTCGTGAGAAAAGTTTTGAGGATGAATGTGGATGGGTATAAGAATAGAGGAAGACACAAAGAAACGATGAATAGATCGTGTAAAGGATGATATGGCAAGAAAGGAGGTGTCTGATGAGATGACGAGTAATAAAGAAGTATGGAAGAAGAAGACATGCTGTGCCGACCACAAATAAGTCGGGATTAGGGCAAGAGAATGATGATGGCCTGACATTATGTTAAAAACCCGGATCAGAAGATTAAAAAACAGATCAATAATTATTAAGGCATTGACGCATTTTAATAAAAAAATATGCAAATTTCTAAAAAAGCGATACTCGTGATACGGACTCAATATTTGAGCTATATTGTTCTAAATTACTGTTTAATAGTCCAAGTTTTTTGCCTAGTCGTGTCGGTTTAATCTAGATAAATGAAACAGCTAATTAAATTATCATGTAATTAGCTGTTTCCCGCGACTTTGTCCGTGTGAAATTATTAGAACAATTCTATTTTCCCCGTTTTTGCAACATTTTTCATTGATGTTCCCCTTGGTCATAGCGTGATGTTATAAAGGGTGTAAATAGACCCTTAACATAAACGAAAGGCACTTGTTCTCCCCGTCACTGCGATATTTTTTTTGTTCTAGACCATACCTGGGATCCTTCTAGTTACGGAGATATCGGGGGTCAAAGTTCCAACTTTTTCACAAGTTTTTTTTTTAAATACAATGTTTTTAATGTAAGATTTTTACTTTACACGCCTACACGACCCTCGTACTATTCAATCCATTTATCAGCACAATGCTATGAGTGCTTTCCATCGAGTCCTACCGTAAAACGTGATTTTTCACCCCAAAAAAAAAAGTCGATTCCCAGCAATAATTTTTGCGTAAAGTTACTTAGTTAGATGTACAGAATGCTTGGTTGACGGATATGTGAAGGGTCTGTTTACACCCTGTATAGCCTAAAGCTTCGACCCGATGCGATGCGATGGTGGAAATCATCCTTTAACCTACAAATTGCTGACCTCACATTATTAATTGGTTAAAGAAATATAATAGCAACGTGACATAATGACATAACCTACACGTATAATAGTTCCTTGTAACACTTGTATTATAATATGTAATTTTAGTACGTGTATGATATAAGGAACGTGTCTTTAAGAATATAGTTATACTTCACGCCCTTTTACCAAAAGGTATAAGCAGACGTCTAATTTACAATTCTAACCTATAAAAAACGGTTGTTTTCAAAAAGCCTGTTTTTTCACCGAAGGTATCATGTCACCCAATAACTAAGCCTAGACAAGACATTCTATCAACAATAACGAAAAGAGTGTAGCAGCATTAATACAGCAACATAGTAAAAAAATTAGACCAGCGCCATCTATGACATAAATGATGAGGTTTTTTAACAATATTTTTCTTTGTTACAGGTCTTTTTATTCTGTTGATGCTGGGATTCTTCGCGCTATCAGCTGGGTGTTTCATAATGTTCATGAAGCCATACGACTTCTTTTTCAAGCAGGTTTGTTCTTTTTCATCTTATTTTTAATTGACTTTCAATGATTCGATGCGCCCAGTGAGTTCTTTGATTAGACAAACTAAGATTACAAACCTTCTGTATTTTTTTGAAATTCATTGACTTGGTGTGGGTCCATTTCATTAAGTTTCCAGATTCACTGATTTAAAATATTGTCATTTTGTGTCACATTTTTTTTTAACGTCTGACATTTTTTACCTTTCAAATCCTCGTAAGTTTTCTTTGAACTACTTCTTTCTTTATCGTGTGGTTAGTGCCTAACCTGGTGTCAGAGATTTTAAGCCGCCTCTGACTTGGCTAAACATGCCGTCGAGAAGTAACTCTCAGGCATGCTGGTTTCCTCACGATGTTTTCCTTCACTGAAGCAAGTGATAATAATACAGTACGCACATGAATCCAAAAAATCAGAGGTGTGTGTGTTGGGTTCGAACTTGGGACCTATGATTTGGCAGTCCGATTGTCATACCACGTGGATATCACTGCTTTGAACTACTGAAAATGCGAGATTCCACAAGACTACATACACTGGGGTCTAGCGTCTAGAGTTAATATAGGGTCTAACTATTCATACACGAAATATTTTCAGGGAATCATCTAACGGCTATAACAAAGCCATTTCAAGGGATTTTTTTTTTTATCTGAGTATATTTTTTTATAAAAATACTTGACATATTTAAAATTACTTGACCCACTAAATAAATACTGGCTCCTTATTTTTAAGCATCCATTACGGTAGTTTACTACGTCGTATTTACCTACTGTCATTGTTAGAATATGGGAGTAATGGTTTTATGCAAAAAGTCTCAAAAAATTTTAGAATTATAATAATTTTGTAAAATAACACCCAGAAAATTTTTTTTTTCGTTGCTTTGGTGACTTTACGACTTATAGAAGTTACTCTTAAAATATTTGGTGTATGAAAAGATTGACCTTATATAAACATTATAATTTTCAGAAAGCCATTTTATCCGATGGGGGCGAAATCTTCGAAATGTGGAGGAAACCGGAAGTGGAGTTGTATACCAAAGTATATCTGTTTAACATCACCAACGCCGAGGAGTACATGGCTGGCATTGATGACAAGATCAAGGTCAAAGAAGTTGGACCCTATGTTTACAGGTAAGCCTAAAAAATCTAACCATTTCGTATAAGGTGTCAACTGACCCTTCACGAAGTCGTCAACCAAGCATTCTGTACATCAAACGAAGTAACTCTACGGAAAAAATATGGCTGGGAAACGACTTTTTTTTTGGGTCGTAAAACGTGATAAATCACGTTTTACGGTAAAAGTCAATGTAATGCACTCAAAACATTGTGCTGATGGATGCTTTGAATACTAAACAGTTCATTGAGGTGATTAAAGTAAATTTATAACCTTAAAAACTAGTATTTAAAAAAAACTTGTGAAATAATTGGAACTTTGCATATCTCCGTAACTAGAAGGTCCATGGTCCGGAAAAAAAATGATCGCAATGACGGGGAGAACAAGTGCCTTTCGTCTTCGTTATGGGTCTGTTTACACCCTTTATTAAAAAAAAGTTGGTTATGCCAGCAAAAGACACAGTCCAGCAGTGATACTATTCATCATCATCACCATCACATCAGCCCGGAATCACCCACAGCTGGGTATAGGCCTCGACTTTCTTCTGCCACACTTCCCGGTTCTATGCGTCCCTTATCCAGGCGTTTCCCACGACTTTGACGATATCGTCAACCCAACGAGCTTAAGGACGGCCCTGGTCTCTTTGGCCTAACCTTGGTCACTTCTCGGTCAAAGCGTTGCTCCATCGACCATCTCCACGTCTATAGACCGATCGCTTTTATAAGTCCTCGCGAAGGTATCAATTTAAATGGAATATTCTGAAGGTTGATCACGTATTGGTTCAATTAGTATCGTTATACCTACGTAGATTATGGTTATTTTAAAGTAAATAACCTGTGGGATATTGTTAGGTTTTTGAGGACGCTTAATGTGCTTTTGATGGAGCAAGGCGGAGGACTCATTAAAGCGGTCGGTCTAGTGCCAGTTGTCCTACAGTGATACTATTAATATCCTCTAAACATCACTTCGAAATTCAAACGATGTCGCGACAGTCGTTTCATTAAAGTCAGACAACCAGTATTAGCATAATCAGCCTATAATTTTTCCACTGCTGGGACACACACACGGTCTCCTCACGGCCCAGTGCGGGTTGGTAGATGTCACATGTATTCGAATTTTCGGTTCTAGGACATGCCGGTTTCCTCAAGATGTTTTCATTCACAGAGCAGTAATGATGAAATAAATTACACAAAGTAATGCGCCTTCCTGGGTTCGAACCAACGACTTACTGTTCGTAAGTCGGGATCGCCACCAATGGGCCACCACTGCTTATGCTAACCAGTCTTACCAAGGGGTAGCCCTCCCATCTGGGTGATCCCTCCATGCTGGTTGATCCAGCTGTACTCGGTTACACTGGAAAAGTCGACCCCACGTGACTTGGCAGATGATAATTATACTTGGCAACAAAAATGTATCATTACCCCATTGTTTATTCTATTATTTTCTTAACAAACCAAAACAATTTAAAAAAAAAACTAGTAGCAATTTAAAAGATTATCCTTAATTACATACTAGTATACAACTTAAAACAATTAAAATTTATTATTTCCTATTCTTCAATGAACCAATTACTTTAGTAACTAAATAAATACTGTAACTATGTATTTACTTATACCTGACTGGGGCCTTCTAGTCACTACATAGTATAAAACAAAGTCGCTTCCCGCTGTCTGTCCCTATGTAAGCTTAGATTTTTAAAACTTCGCAATGGATTTTGATGCGGTTTTACGTAATAGATAGAGTGATTCAAGAGGAAGGTTTATGTACCTTCATTTTTCTTTGCCAAATTATCGGTGTCCAAACGGCCCAATATTCTGCATATCGTCGGGGATAATGCAAATCCGCGGAACTAGCATTGGATAATTCCGCGTATCTGAAAAATGTAGCCAATTTCAATTAAGCATTGTCATATCGACTAAATTAATGAAATTAATAGATTTCTACTGTTAACAATATATAGAACACATGAATTGTTACTATTCATATAAAATGAGGTCAAAAATTGTTGAAAAAAAAAAAAGAAATAAACTTATAACCTTCCCCTGTAACGCAGACACGTAGTGCAGATACGCGCACTTTACGTATGGTAGATTCGCGGATTTGCACTATCCCCGACGATATTATCTCCTTTCGCAACACTAGTGTGATTCTACAAATTATTATTCTTTCACAGAGAATCTCTGGAACATAAAGTAACGAAATTCAACGACAATGCTACGCTGTCTGCGATTCCTCTGCATCCACTGACCTGGGTCGAGGAGTTGTCAGAAGGAAATCAGGAGAATGACACCCTCTACCTACCACACATTGCTTTACTGGTAAGTCTTAAAAGCCTATAATATATTTTTTATATTAAACAAGATGGCCCGAATATCTCAAGACTGGAGCCCTGAAACAGCTAGACGGGGTCGCGGTAGACCGATGAGAAGATGGCGGGTCGTCTTGGATGGTTTCTTCGCAAATTGGCGAGAAGAAGCACACCATCGTGACGAGTGGAAGGAATGGAGGAGGCCTTTGCTCAGGAGTGGGTCAATACGGGTTAATTAAAAAAGAAAAACAAGATGGCGGCCTCTATAGTCAAAACCCCGAAAGTCTGGCAAAGTCTTGTCAAGGCCTATCGTATTTCGCAGTGCAAGTTAGTGGCAGATGATGAGATTATCATTTTAAACAAGCAAGAGACCCATCTGAAGATGGCCATTGTTTCCTATAATGGTTATCTACAACAACTATTCCGTGTTTTAATGCTAGAGTGATAGGCATCTTCTGGGCACGCCAGTTGTACCGTAGGTCTTATTCATTTTATTCCATCAGGCGAAATTGAGACAGGTCGTGTTACTCTTTCACGCTAAACTACTTTGACATTTGGCACACGACAAAACTATAGTTGGTAACCTGGATTAACACATAGGTCTGCTTCGTTGATCCAGTGGTCGCAATCACGCCTACTAAGCACGAGGTCCTGGGTTCGATTCCCGGGTCGAGCAAATTGTTATTGGGTTTTCCATCAGGAATTTCTCAGTAGCAGCCACGGAGTCTGGAATTGCGCCCGGTTGATGGCAATAGGCCAGCCCCCTATTACATGGGACTTAAATTAACCTTTCGAGGATTGCAGGCGTGAGGTCATGTGATTAGGCATCTTCTGGGCACGCCAGTTTTATCGTAGGCCTTATCTATTTTATTCTATTAGTGGAGATTGAGTCAAGACGTGTTACTCTTTCATGCAAAAACGACTTTTAAAGGCACACATGCCTGTAGTTTTTAACCTGGATTACCACATAGTGTACTTTCTATCCGATTAGTACGATCCCTTGGAACGCGGACGAATCCAGGAGAATAAGCTAGATATATTCTCTGAATCTTAATTCTCAGTTGAATGCTTTGGAAGTGGAACTATTCCACCTTTAACCTGAGTTTAGTAATAACTTCTGTGCTTCAAGACTTCAATGCTAACTCCTTCATATAAACGACTATTAAATTTCAAGTGCAGATCGTTTATATCCATATAAACAATCTCCACGAGTAGCAATATGAGCCATAATGTTCCCACTCCTGGGAAATGCCTCAAAACCCTCCTTGTGAGCGGGAGGAGACGTATTCCACAAGAACCCAGTGCGGGTTGGTAGTTATCACATTTCTCTGTAGCAACTACGGAGTTACGAGCTCATGGATAAATAATAACAGCCGCTCGGGTCGATCTTCAGGTTAAGCCGCGCTTGTTTACATCCATGGATCAGTAACCACCAATTACATACCGAGTTTCCTCCGTGCCTCGGGAAGCAAGTTAAGCCTTTGGTCCCGGCTGTCATTTGCAGATCTTTGACAGTCGTTACAGGCAGTCAGTGGCCCGAAAGTCTGTCAACCAGTCATACCAAGGGGTATCGTATTAACAAGTACTAACTGGGTCAAGGAGGTCAGATAGGCAGTCGCTCCATGTAAAATACTGGTATTAAGCCGCATTCAGTTAGCCTGGAAGCCGACCCCAACATAGTTTTGAAAAGACTAGGCAGATGATGAACCACGGAGATAAGATGGGTTCCCGGTTCATGGCAATAAGCTCGTCTCTTGTTCTCCTGGACTTGATATAACACTTCTGCCTAACCATCGGGGATTACAGGCGTGATGTTGTAAATACTAATTTTAGATTTTATGCCCTGCCTTCACTTGCCATGTAAGTTAAGATACTCGTAATAAGAATATTAATGATAGCACTAATAAAGCCAATTGCTCTTTGACATAAGAGCAGTAATATTGTACAAATTATGTATCTATTCTTAAAGTGATTGATAGTCCCACAAATACGCAATAATAACTTAATGTTGATTAATCGCCAGGTAATTGATCTATTAATAGATCTTGCACATACGTCTTACACATTCATTAACTCAAGACTATTTCTCACTGGGGTAGATAGAAACTATAGAACGTCACCTGCTATGATCCTTATACTGCTTTTGCCTCGTTCATGTTCATACATCTGGTCATACACGAATGCTGTTTGCGGCGAATAATAATATATTATAGTTTAAACAAGTAATATTTAATTAAAAGTATCAAAAAACCCGACTACAATTGTATTATGTAATATATATTTGTAATCTCCTTTTAATTTCCTTAATAACCTTCATTTTGATACCCTACTCGTTAGGTTTGGTCGAAACAAAAATATTAACGACTTACAATTTAGCGCCAAAAATCCGCCATTTTGTTTTTTTTTTAACACCTATCTTAGGTTACTTGGGTTTTTGAGACGAATCTATTGATAATCTTCGAAATCCATCCAGTCATTATACGAGGTTATGAAGAAATTTACAAACAATCATAATATAATAATGACAAACGACAAATTTAAGAAAAAGGTTAAATTTTCTTATTTTAAATCAAGGATGATTGATGACACTCTCAGCGCAGCTGATCTTCACAACATAATGTTCTAAATTCAATTTTATTAACCTGTAAATTCACCCTGTACAGTTTCTAACTAACCCCATGAGAAACAGCGTATTTATCTGAAAATCACCTTTATTCAAAGTATATAAAATCCTTTCTAAATCACGCAGTACCTAATACTATGTACAGCGATGGAGTATGTTGATTGATTCCATACTCTTCCATTGCTTCATCCAGCCGCCGGCGGCAAAAGGTTACTTGAAGCTGTCGTAATATAAACTGAATGCTCATTTTCCGTCAATCAACTAAAGGCTTGATGCAAGTATAGTGGATTAAAATTTCCTCCTCAAATATTCTCCTGATTAAATATCAACTTAGAAAAGGATGGATGGTCCGTGTGAAGGACGATATTATTATGGCTAGAAACATTGATATTATAAATAAAAAAGAAGCGGTAGATATCGCACTAGCGCGCAATTTCGACGGCACGGTTGGCGCGTTTGAGAGCAGCGGTGGCCCAGTGGTGGAGACCCCGACTTACGAGCAGTGTTTCGTGGGTTCGGACCCAGCCAGGCGCATTACTTTGTGTAAGTTATTTCATCACCACTACTCTCAAAACGGTGAAGGAAAACATCGTGAGGAAACCGGCTGTCGTAGAACCAAAAATTCGAAGACATGCGACATCTACCAACCCGCACTGGGCCCATTCCCTCACATAGAGAGGAGGCCTGCGTCCCAGCAGTGGGAACATTAATAGGCTGATTATGCTATTATGCTATGCTATGGTTGGCGCAGTGGCTGAACGATTGATTGGCTGCTGCGCTACGTGTCGCGGGTTCGATCCCCGCACGGCAAAAATATTTGTATGGCCTACAAGTAGTTGGGTCGGGTCTGGCTATTTGTATATGTGAGTTTAAATGTTTGCAAACTCACCCTCGATACAGGAAAAAATCCTAGTGTGAGAAAGGTCAAAAAAAAAAATTGTTGCAAAAAATTCAGACAATAATTGTCGTAATTTGAGGTGGAAGCGGGTAGCTCGCGAAATTCAAGTTTCTTACGTTTTTGCAGGTCAGTGTCAGGTTGTATGTTGATAAAAATATAAATCGCGCCAGTAACACGTATGTAGTTACAGAATTATAATCATTACAATACCACCTTTAATGTTACTCTTAAAATGAAATTGTAGTACTGTAATCTTTTCTTCTAGTATTTTTTTATTTTTTATATAAGTTAAATTAGATACGTACATTCATGCATGGATCATTGCAATAGCATAGTAAAAATAATCAGCTTGTAACCCAGGACGTAGTATTATATTATCTGTGCCCAGGGGGATCGGCGTTGAGGGCTGAAATACAGGCCTTGCCTAGTTCGGCCTCAAATGCTAATACTTTTGTGTACTTTAAGTTTAGATTAAGCACTGTACTTGTAAAAAATGTACTTATGTATGTGAATAAATATTACTATTACTATTATATTACTTACCCGACATGCCAGATTTTATCAAACATTCAAACGGAGGCAGAAACTTCCAGAAGGAACCATTCTCCGATCTAAGATAATCTGCGTGTATTTATGTATATATGCAGACTTGCAACAGGTCTGGTGTCAACATTTCGCAAATGCCGTGCATTCGCGCCATCCTTGAATGTTGCCACATGGCCCATCCTTACATTGAGCAACATGACTAAGTGTGGAAGTATTTAGTTACATTCTTCAAGTATTTTCTCAAGCTTAGGTAATACAAGTGTACCTATATCCTTCCGACTTATACTAGGTGAAGGGATTTCATCATCTGCCGGTCCAGTCTTTCCCTCTCATAGAGAGGAGGCCTGTGTCCCAGCAGTGGGAACATTATCCTCGAGTGCCTGTCTGTCTGTCTGATTATGCTATACTATGCACTCCAGTCTAACTGGATGCAGCTTAATACACGTTATAAAGGCTGTAAATAGACCCTTAACATAAACGAAAGGCCCTTGTTCTACTTGTTTTTGCGATCATTTTTTTGTTCTAGACCATACCTGGGAACCTTCTAGTTACGGAGATATTGGGGGTCAAAGTTACAACTTTTTCACAAGTTTTTTTTTTAAATACATGTTTTTAATGTAAGATTTTTACTTTACACACCTCCACGACCCTCGTACTATTCAATCCATTCATCAGCACAATGCTATGAGTGCTTTCCATCGAGTCCTACCGTAAATCGTGATTTTTCACCCCAAAAAAATAAGTCGATTCCCAGCAATAATTTTTGCGTAAAGTTACTTAATTTGATGTATAGAATGCTGGGTTGACGGATATGTGAAGGGTCTGTTTACACCCGGTAGGTACGCCTGTCCCTAATCATCGAGGAAACATGCCTCCTTGTGTTATGGATCTTGTTACACTAGGAGTCGAAGACTAACCTCCACTTCATCATCTGCCTAGCCTTTGCACAACTATCTTGGCGTCCCAGTCTAACCGGGTGCGGCTGAATACCAGTATTTTTCTTAGACCAACTGTCTATCTGACATCTGCAACCTAGTTACTAGAAATACAATACCCGCTGGCAAGACTGGTGCTCAGACTTTCTGCCTACTTCTTAAAGCTTCTTCAGAAGCTGTCCGGTTGGTGGCAATAGGCTTGTCCACTATTACATGGGACTAGAACATAACTGGAGATTTTTTTTTTCAATTTTTTTATTTATAACCAACTTATACTTACAGTTTACATGACAAGTTATTAGTTGAACATAAAAATCAGAATTAAATAAAATGAAATGTAACTAGTATAGGCAGACCTCTGCTTAGCTCTTTTGAGATACAGGCGTGATGTTATGTATATTGTTTTACCAGAAGTCGACCCTGACACACTTACAAAAAGGGCGCTTACACATTCTGCAATTCGATATTCATGTCAAGAGCTCCCCTATATTTACTTGCAGGTACACAAATTGCATATAACAATATTTGCGTAAGCAGACATCACTGTTTAAATGTGAAGTATTAACAAACTTACTTAGTAAAGACATAAGCTTAAATAAATAGACTTGAGTTAATAAACAATAGACAATTGTTTTAAAAGCGTGTCGTATTTTTGCAAGCTTTTATTTGATTTATTCTTCATCATCTGCTTAGCCTTTTCCCAATGTTGGGGTCGGCTTCCAGTCTAACCGGATGCAGCTGAATATTATATTTGATTTATTCTTCGTTCGTCCTAGAGTTTTGTTCCACATTCTTAAAAAAAATTAGTTTATTCCATATCACTATTGAAGTGATTTTTAACTTGGAATTTTTGACGTGAATACGGCTTTAAAATTGCTTCCATAATGAGAGGCGAGTCAAAAAAACGAATGATAACAAAATCGGGGGATACAGTTTGGTGTTGCAGCTTCATATCTATCATCTGCATCATAAATTCAATTACACCATTGGGTAGCTAAAGGATCAAAGAATTTTGTTGGTTCGTTTAGCTAAAATCGTGCAACTGAATTTTAAAACAGTTATCCCCAACCGATTGACCTGAAATTTTCGCTATAAAAACTATGATTGGTTTCCAGACTGTCGGTCTTCTAACAACCATTAACAACTGTCCAGATCTAGGAATGACAGCCGGTTCCCACGGCGTGAATACACCTCTGTCTACCAGTTTTTTTACGTGTGTAAATCCTCAATGGATGTCCTCCATTTCCATAGAGGTCTGTCAGACTCCTACTGATCAAAACCACACGATGTTCCTTCTCGTCACTTCGCGCTGGGGTATGGGGACACAACTGCATTCTCAATTATCCCAGCAGAACCATAACCACCCCAGCAGATCCCCTTTCTTCCTGATCTAACCATCCTCAATTCTTTTACAGAGCATAGCCAACGTCGTCGCCCGGAAGGACATGTTCACTCGCTTTGGGCTCAATAACCTGATCACTCTGACGAACACCAAGCCGCTAGTCAAGATGACTGCCAAAGAGTTCATGATGGGCTACAAGTCGGAGCTCATGACCCTGGGGAACACCTTCTTGCCAGGCTGGATCTACTTCGATAAGCTGGGGTTGATTGATCGGGTAAGTGTTTTGTTATTGAGTAGTTTTTATTATTTCTGAAAGTCTGAGATCATTGTTAGGTCTTGTTATATCTTTATTGAGATTTGAGGGCAAAAGGTCACTGGCCAATCAAATGGGTAAGTGGTTAATAACTTGCAGAAAATGTCGACAATTATTGTATAGTTACTGACAAGCAGACATCAAGATCATCATATTCCTGCCTTTGCCTCATGTTACTTGGGGTCGGCGCATCACGTTTTTAGGGTTCCATACCTCAAAAGGATAAAACGGAACACTTATAGGGTCACTCGCGTGTCTGTCTGTCCGTCTGTCACAGCCAATTTACTCCAAAACTACTGAACTGATTGAGTTGAAATTTGGTACACTTATATGTAAGTTGGTGCCCCAAAGACGGACGTCTAACGTAAATTAATGAGTTTTAATCATGTGGACCACTTTTGGGGGTAAATTAGAAAATGAAAAAAAAGTTTTGCTAACTATATCGTGTTACATATCAAAAACTCTTTTGATACTACTTAGTGTGTCTTCTAGAAAAAAAAACCTTTAAACTAAACGTAATTTTAGTAGTTGATCATTGGTTCCCACGGAAGACCTCCAATTCTATCTAGTCTTTAATTTAATTTTAATTTATTTATTTGCATCAGACACAACGATCCATAATTTAGTTAGTAAGTACACTTAAAAATAATGTTAGTTTTAGATTACATAATCAAAGACAAATACACACCACACAATAATGTTTATAGCTAAGTAGTACACAAAATAAAATTACAATCATTTTTCGTCAAATAACAATATACAATGTAAAAAGTAATAATCAAATTTAAAAAATAAAATAAATTAATGTCATTACCCAATCAAACCATTATTATAAAATAAAAATACATTAAAATTCAATACATAATAACTAATCAACATAAAATCACAAAGCATTTTAAAATTATGTGGTGCGTTGCATTTTTTTTTTTTTTTTTTTTTACCTGCTCCAGGTCCGATATACAGGTGTATGCAAAACCTGCCAGCGCCTCATGAAAGGTCCGTCCAACCTGTTGGCAACAACTCTAAGAAGACTGTTGCCGCTGCCCCGCACTCTACTCGCTATCGAAGTCGCCCTCTTGCGCATGCTGGCATAAAAACAGTCAATGCGGGCGCTTGCGAACATACCGACTTAAATAGACTCCGGACCCAGGTTGTTCGCAGCAAGAACATCAGCTCAGATGGAGCTACATAAATGACTCTGCCCTGGAGTGTAAATGTGGTGTGGTTCCACAAGCGATGGAGTGCTTAATATGGTTTCCTGCGTGTCCTGTTGTTTGTTCATTACAAGAACTGATGGACGCTACTGAAGGAAGGTGGCTCTGGGCCGACACAATTTCGATTGCCATCGACACGCTAAGAAGAAGAGATGAAATCTGGACCAAAAATTAACCTCATTCTCCTCCCCCAGATGTACGACTTCGATGGCGATTTCGAGACCGTCTTTACCGGTACCGACGACGTCCGCAACTCCGGCCTCATCGACACTTACCGAGGGTCCACCGACCTCCCCCAATGGGACACCAAGCACTGCTCTAACGTGCAGTACGCGTCTGACGGCACCAAGTTCAGAGGCGGCGTCAAGAAGAACGAGACCATCCAGTTTTATAGGAAGAGCTTGTGTAGAGTTGCGCCTTTGGTGAGTAACTATGCCAATATCTATCTAGATCTGTTTTGGTTTCGTCCTCTGTCATGTCGAGACAATAAAGGCCTTATCAATAGATACCCATCGCCGATCCACTAGCTGTAGGAACCTGGCTGTGCGCCTTTTATAAGTACAAGAATATCTAGATCGTCTTTTGTTTTTCTGTTGCTTTCTCTTCTTTTCCTATATTGAGACAGTGAGAGTATATACGTACTTTAAAATCTAGATCGCCTTTTGTCTCTCAAATCTTCTCTCTCTGTCTGACAATCACATCGTCACAGCCTTACGAATGAAGCATATGTCAATACCCCAATTGACGTTATTGTCAAGAATCCAATCAAGTCGCACAATGAAAGAAAAAGCTCGATGAAAATGAAGATACAATTTCAAAGCCGACCGTAACCCCAAAATGGCTGACCGCAATGACCCGACTGGTGTCGCTGTGGTCTATGAGAAAATTTCTTTAGATTTCCTCACCGCCCCTGCTTAGACTTAGCTTTCTACAGTGGCAGTCTTGTTCCCAGACAAAGGCCCTACCTCCCAAAATCCAAGAGTACCTTTTACAGTACTAACAAAAAATGATTTCTTTGCCCAACAGATCCCCGTTGACGAAGGCGTGAAGAGTGGCCTGAAAGGTTACAAGTATACCTTCCCTGAGAACATGCTGGACAACGGCAAATATGTCAAGGAGAATGAATGCTTCTGTCGACAAGGTAAGCCTACACACCTAGCTAAATAATAACAGCCGTACGGGTCGATCTTAGAGGATAAGCTGCACTTCCCAATATCGGTCAGTGGATTGCTAACGATCCATTACATACCGAGTTTTATCCGTGCCTCGGAAAGCACGTTATGATGTTGGGTCCCGGCGGTCATTTACAGATCTTTGAACGCCGTTGCAAGTAGTCAGTGACCCGAAAGTCTGTCATGCCTTTCATCCCTCCCTGCACCGCATGCCTTGCCACCTGCAACAGTTGATGACCTAATGTTTGCATCAGTTTTCAAGTTTGGGCCAAAGATCTCGACCAAGAAGTCCTCAAACTAAATTCAACCTCGTTTGTTTCAGGTAAATGTCTCCCAGCAGGCCTGATAGACGTCACAGACTGCTACTACGGCTTCCCCATCGCTCTCTCATACCCTCACTTCTGGAAGGGGGATGATGTGCTCTCTAGCAAGGTCGAGGGTCTTGTGCCTAACCAGGAACTGCATGAGACTGCGTGAGTATCTACTTTAAAGTAATTTCTTCAATATAGACTACAAAGTCCCTGAACTATATTTGCTGGAAATTGTCATATTTTAACGAAATAGTCTTATTTCCTGTCAAATATGTTTTGGAAAACTATATCGACATTTGAATCAGCGTACAACGTAAAACAGGACCGCAATTTTCAAAAAAAAATTGAAAATTTTAACTTCACCAACTGTCATGACACATTCAACCTTACTTTGCCCGAATTGTAAGATCATTCAACGTAGCATGACTACTTCGACAGCTTTTCTGTCTTTTTACCCGACTACGGCGAAGCCAAAAGGAAGGGTTATGATTTTAGACGAATGGAAGGGTTTAAACGTATCTTCCTGACCTCCGTAGCGCCTAAACTATTCATCCGATATTGATGAATAAAGTGTCAATCGATTCGTTATTATGACCCGGGTAACATAGGCTACGTTTTAACCGACTACAACAATAGGAGGAGTCAATTTAACCTTGTAAACATCGATTTTAATAAGAACGTGATTTTCCAGTAGTCGGGTTTTTTAGTTGTGGTATACTACACAAATGCTTGGGTTTCGTCTGTAGCAAGAAATAGGCTTTAATATGGAATACGATTGTTCACCCCAAAAAAAATCATCCCCTTTTTTTTTCACCTCCTTGAGTTCCTCGTTCGTCTAGTGGTCGCAAACATGACTGCTGAGCATGAAGTCCTGGGTTCGATTCAAAGGTCGGGCAAAGTGCTACTGGATTTTCGCATCAGGAAGTCTCTCTCTCAGTAGCAGGCACGGAATCTGGCATGGACTCTTACATGGGACTTATAACTCGCTAAATGTGGGTGTACTATTAGGTACACCTCTGCCTAATTCTTTGGGGATTACAGGCGTGATGTCATGTTTATGATGATGTCATGTATTTTTATAGGTATAATCTTCACACAATATAACTCCTTATACCTATCACGGATAAGGAGTTTCCTAGCTGATTTCATTTGACCTTGTACTCAACCAAACTTTCTTCCTTACAGGTTCTGGATTGAGCACGAATCGGGTCTTCCTCTGGACGTGAGCTCCAAGTTCCAGATCAACATGGCTTTGGGAGACCTCTCCTCCATCAAGAACGCCGAACGATTCTCCGACATGTACCTCCCGCTGTTGTGGTTCGATATTGTAAGTATTATTCATTAAGTTTGTTTTTACAAGGTTTTATTAAACTTGCAATTTATTTATGTTTAGGTCAAATATTGCAACTGAATTTTAAAACAGTTATCCCCAACCGATTGAGCTGAAATTTTGCATGCACGTTTAGTTTGGATGACAATGCATGGTTAGCTAAGTGTCGTCATTTTAAAATAAAGATGGCGGACTAGTTATTGTTTATGAACCACCATGATATGGGTATCAATTAAAATAGTTTGCTGAGTCTAATACAAAAAAATGGCATCACACCTATTTAAAAACCTTGTTTTTAAAATCATTTTTTACTATAAGCTTGTTACTTGACGTAAATGTTTAATCGTGATGGATTAACGGCCACTCCCTCTCACAGAGAGGAGAGAATATCCCAGCTGTGGGGACTTTAAAGGCAACGCAGTTTTCACATAAATATCCCAATGGCCTGATGAACTACCTCGTTGGTTTAGTGGATGCAAGCGCGACTGCTGAGCGTGAGATCCTGGGTTCGATGCCCAGTTCAGTAGCAGCCCTGAGTCTGGGCTTATGCCCGGCGAAATGTGGATGTCACTAAGTCTTTTAGCTGTTGCCATACTACAAAATTCTATTCCCGTAAACACGAAGCATACTACTACTTCAATAACTAAAATTCGAATGCTAATCCACCTCTTTCTTTGTCCACAGACAATGTACACTCTCCCGCCCTCTCTAAGACAACGGTTCAACCTTTACTTAAACGTCCTCCCGATCGTTGAACAAGGAGCGATGTACCTGCTCTTTATCACCGGCGCTATCTTCATTCTATCTACCGTCTACATACTCACTTTCAAAGTCATGTTCAGGAAACAGAAGGATTTCGACACATGGAAAGAAAATGAAACGATCTATACTCCTTGCGAGATCCCTCTTAATGATACTGATACGGAATCGGACAACAAGCATTCAGTACTGAAAATTCACAGTGAAAAACTAAAAGATTTGAGCAGTAAATTGAGCGATAAAATGTACGATACCGTTGGTAGTGTAAAAGACAAAGTTGTAGAAGAATTCAATCATGTTAAGACCGTCTTTGACAGACGAGGTTCTAAAAATGTCGGACATGAGCTAAGTCATGATTTGAAAAATGATAACGAATATTCAGCTATTAAACAGAGTGATTCCGAAGACGAATATAAGTATTTAGAAATTCTTGATGATGGCTCGGATTTGCTTACAACAAAATATGAAACTGAACGGTCTGAGAAATTAAAGGATCTAGATTCAAATGATAGGAGATAAACGTATCTGAGTTAAGTTAAAGGTTTGAATACTGAGTTTTGAAACTTCTTTTGAAGTTCTAAAGATTTTTAGACCGACTAAGATAGGGAGTAAAGATCCAATCTTGCCATGAATCGACTGATAGTTTTAACGGCAAATAATCGGAGCATATTTTTAGTTTATTTTGCTTTCAGCTTAACTTTTTTTCCGCTTTGCTCAGAATTAAGTAGTTTTTATTTCAAAATAACAAGTGAAATTTTGGTGTACTTATAGGTACACACCTGTGCCCAACCCTGCGGGGAATATTGCCAGCTTTTCTTATCCTATTAATGAATTATGAATTTTAAAAGGGTAGGGTCGAGTTAAAACTCATAGTTTACCAATAATGTTTTCGTAATAGTTTTTACATCTGGGACTGGATTTTTATAAATTGTTTGATTTATTACAGTGATAAGTTGTTTGCATAACGATATTGGTCTTTAGTACGTACAAACGTGAAATGGAGCGATAGCGACCTGTGCGAGTATATTAGAATACTTTTTGTACGCGATCGCAAGTAAAAAAAAAGTATTAAAAAACAGTAAAATAGTTACAAGTTTTCGGTTTTTGACAAAGATTGGACCGGAAAACCTGTATTTTTATGCAAGTTTATTATATTATTTAACTTGTCACTAATAAGTCCACATTTTAACTTTTAACATAAGACTAAAACATTGTGGGATTTTGTAAAAAGAATGGTTTTGTGTTTTATTTTGTTAAATCGCTTCGTCAAAAATGTATCTGACATATTGTACCTGAGGCTTTTATTATTTTTGGCAAAATGAAATACGAAATAGTGTTTAACTTTTGATTCCACAAAAGAGTGCTCTTTGCTCAATAATAATTATTTTAAAATATAATGCATTTGTGAATTTATTTTTAATTGTATGACGTTATTTAAATATTACCTTATTTTATTATTCGATTTAAATGTGAGATAATCTCCTAATCTGTGAGATAGTCTACTTAAAATATTCCGTCTAAAATATCTTGCCATTGTAATTGCTAAAAAACAATTATATTTGTAGAAAGAAATTTTAGTTTCCACTTTGCTCAATTTTAGAAAAACTTCGTTAATTTTCCGCTTCACTTTTTTTTTTCATTTCGGAAGATTCTTTTTATAAAGTCAGTGATGTTAAATTCAAAATTTATTTCAGCTCTTTTAAAGATTAAAGTTTGAAATACATTCCATTATTTTATAAAATTAAATATTATTTTATAAAATTATTTGTAAAATCTTTCTGGTTGATTAAAAATAAAATATGACGTTATATTTTAGGCTAAGAAAATACCTACAGCATTACGACAACGCTCTCTATGTATAAAAAAATGTTTTATAAGTAATTTATATTCAAATATTTCTAGAAGGCTTTTTAAAGCAATATTTTGGTCAAGTCATAGTGTAATATCTGAATATGACAAGACTTAAGATCATGCACAACGCAAATAAGGTGTCCATATTGGAAACTTGAGCGTCCAACAGTTAAACAACTAGCTTGAGTTGTAAGTTTCCGATTTGTGGCCACGTTTTCGGAATTTACAGTATCTATCTGCATTTCTTTTAGATTTAAGGCCTTAATATTATTTTTGTAAATAGTCTCTAATCTCAGGCCTTGCCAAGTTCTATTCCTTTACAAAAAGTAACGTATTGCTCAAGTACATTCCTCTATACAGGGTCAGATTAAATTAATTAGTGGGACTTCACAGACGTTATGATTAAAATAAAAACAAAGATATTCTAAAACTATATTAATAATTAAGTAAGATTTGTTTATTGTTCAATCACGTCATTGAAGTTTTTCCAGTTTATTCAATTTGGCCTTTTATACATATTTAAAACCATATCTACCTGTTATTTCTTATAGATTAGCTAATTTAGGCTAGAAATAAGAAATATGAGATAAGTTTGTGTGTGCCTGTTTCATCATTTTTAAAATGTGGAGTTTTAATGGTCCAAGGTGAAAGATCTGTCATGATCACGTCCATGTTCACTAACACTCGCGCATCAAAGTGTATGCCTCAATAAAAATGTACTGTTGAATTTTCTTCGCTTGGCTTACCGTCGTGAGTTAAAATTTCAACAATAAGTTTAGTGTTAGTGGAAACTGACATACATTCTCTCTTCATTTTATTTCTCCCACAATATAATATTATTTTTAGTAACGATGGAACAAGGAATTGCCTATGCCAAGCCAGACTTAATAATATGGCCTTAAAGTTAAAGTGTGTAAGTAATTTAAATATAATTAGGCCATTGGTCATGTATTGGTAAGGATAATTAGGTAATTTAGGTCAATCCACCAGCACGCACTATGTCCGCGTGGTGGATTACAGCCCACTGCCTCTAATAGAGAGGAAACCTGTGTCCCAGCAGTGGGAAAATATTAGGCTGATAATTAAGATCAAATGCTATATTGGTTTCTGAGGTGAAGCCTAAATTACCAACCCAAGTTGTGATATTTAAAAAATAATTATTTTATTTATAAATTTAATCGAATTTCTTGTTATGTTACATTATTTTTTGCTGCAACAACTTTTATAAAGAGTAATTTAATAGCCAATTTGTTATTCAGCAAAAAAATATTTTAAATAATTATGAATAATTATATTTTCAATAATTATAAGCAGAAAAAGTATTCTCTTACGTTTTGTACTTGGTCTACTGTTTTGTAAATAATTATACTATGAATTATTGAAAATAAAAGAAATTATTTTTTTAAAAAGATGTGTATTTATTTCTTCAAGGACCGGTTTTTCAATCGCCAGTTAATGGTTATCCGACGAATAAGTTTGTTATTTTGACAGTTTTCGTATTCTGTTAAAATGTCACATTTACTCTTCAGGTAAAAGTTATTTAATGATTGAAAATCGGCCGTAAAAGTCCTAGATAATAGAAAAGATAAAGTTAATAGTGATAAGGGACTCAAAAAAAACTTTTAAATCTTCGTAAAATACATAATATATTTTATTACATAGGTACTGATTTTTTTTAATCCGTGGAATAATGTAAAAATCAAATTTGAAACTATCACATATGATTTAAAAAAAAAATCACTTAAAAAATCGGAAGAATTCAATTTATTTATTTATTATTTAGTTACACACAAAACACAAATACAAGAAATAAAATACAGATAAAAGAGCACAGAGGTACCGCTTATTCCATTAAGAAATTTCTTCTTCTAGAAGAAGAAGAAGAAATTTCTTAATCGGGAGACTTTCTAGTGAAAAACAGAAAATATCACTAGACTGTGCAAAACAGATAAAATCAAAAAGCTTTTAAGGCCTATTCAAACCTAAGCGGTATTCGCTACCGTCTGCGGTAGAGAAAACCGAGTGGGTATGCGGTAATATTACTGTTCACGCCAAAGCGGATTTCGCTACCGTCTGTGTGCACTTCTACCCAGTGGCGTAGCTTGGGGAGGGCGGCGGGGGCCACCCACTTAGCGGTGACACCCGACCGTGAACATCAGTAGTGCCACCTATAAAATTTCGTAAAACTGTGGCAGATTGCATAACCGCCACTATAGTCCTTTCGGTGTAGGAAGGTGCAGGTGACATTAGATGTACCGTTCATTTTCGATCTTGAACGTAACCTTGATTTATTATTTTTTTTTTAATTTTTGATTGATTTTTGGGCCTACAATACCCGCACCAGGTGCCACCCATGCTAGCTACGCCACTGCTTCTACCCACAGCGGCAGCGAATACCGCTCAGGTCGCTCTAGCCGCGGAACTTGATACTAATTACCTGAGCGAAACCCGCGCGGTAAGTACCCACAGCGGCAGCGAATACCGCTTAGGTTTGAATAGGCCTACTCTAAACTATTTCATATAATAACAAAATGTACATTATCTTAGAAGAAATTACTATGTAATTCAAAGTACTGCACCAGGTTGATGCAGACCCACCACAAAACGAAGGTGTGGAAGATTATCTTGATCGTCTGGTCTAGGAAAAACATTCTGGAAGTAGAAAAATAAATAGTTTATAAAGCCGTACAAAAAAAGAAGGAAAAAAGTCCAAAAAAAAAAAGAAAATAAGTCAAAAAAAAAAGAAAAACGTCAAAAAATAAGGTTTTGGAAAGTCAAAGTCAAAATTATTTATTTGCAGTAAATGTGGTAGAAAGGATGGTAAAAATAAAATGTAGTGCAATGACACATTTCGCCATAAAATTGGCATGCAAACATCACTACTTACTACGAGTATAAAACAAAGTCGCTTCCCGCTGTCTGTCTGTCCCTATGTATGCTTAGATCTTTAAAACTACGCAACGGATTTTGATGCGGTTTTTTTTAATAGATAGAGTGATTCTAGGGGAAGGTTTATATTGCTCCCGTGCGAGGCCGGGGCGGGTCGCTAGTTAATGAATAAAATGTTAATTTCAAAACACAATACCTAAGTAAAACAAACATTAAATTAGGTAACTAAGGAAGGGAGGCGTGTAGTTATCTAGCAAGATTGAAGGATAGTAAGACAAAGCAACAATAAATAACGAAACGACTGCCTCGTTAGTAGTGTGGTCGCAAGCGCGAAAGCTGACCGCAGTGGTCCTGGGTTCGACTCCCGGGTCGGACAAAGTGTTATTGGGTTTTTCCATCAGAAATTTTCTCAGTAGCAACCACGGAGTTTGGATTGGTACCCGGTTGATTGCAATAAGCACACCCCTTATTATATGGGAATTCAACATAACTGGTGAAATGTGGGTATATCAGCTAAGTAGCGAAGGGTAAATTTTTGTAAGAGGTAATCTGGAGTACATATCTTTAATATGATTATATTAGGTCTTTACCTATGAAATTGGAGATTTGTATGAAATTTTTTTTTATTTTTTTTTTATTTTAGCTTATCTAGCTTTTTTATCTTTCCGATTTGACGCAAGTGCTTCAATGTCGTTTTGACACTAACTCCAAGGCCCGCAGCAAGCTCAGCCGTAGATTGAGTTGGATCCGTTTCCACTACCGCCTTCAATTCGTCGTTGTCGACAATGGTTACCGGCCGACCGCGAGGCTCATTCTTCAACTCAAAATTTCCAGATTTAAAACGATTGAACTAATAATGGACCGTGTTTATGTAAGCAGTGTTAGGCCCGTACATGTCGTTAATGTTTTGTGTTGTTTGCGCAGCGGTATGTCCACGTAGGAACTCATATTCGAAAATTGTACGAATTTTCAGTTTATCCATGGCGCCAAAAACTAACACAATTTCACAAAAACAAAAAGCTATCTAAAAACAAATGACTGAATTTGAAATTAAAAGAACACGGCTTTCGAATAAAATTTATTTGAATTTCGAATTGCGCGGCAATCCACAGATAATTACATCTGAAAATGCTGGTTATTAAATCTCCAATTACATAGGTAAAGACCTATTATTAATTGTCTATAGAATACTGACTGTGCCATTTTTCAAAGCGAAGCCGGTAGGAAACGAGTTCTAGGGAACCTTCGCCACTGGAGTGTACCTACTATTAGGTACACCTCTGCCTAACCCTTCGGGGATTACAGGCGTGATGTTATGTATGTCAAAAACTTTTAAAAAATCCTCAGAACATACCTTCTACAATGCGCCCTAGCCTTCGGAAGATCCTCATCCTTTTCCTTTAGCAAGAAATTCCTCCCACCCAAACAGCACTTCTTGAAGTATTCAACCGGGTCCATCGCCTCCAGGTCATAGTAAAACTGCTTCTTGTCCGATATCTTCAGGGCTGAGCGCACTGCAGCGAAGTTCGTGTTGTCGAATGTCCATTGCTGGGTCGTGTAGTATCTGAGGGCCAGGTTCGCGATGTATATGCGGCGTTGGATTTTGACTAACCTGTGGAGGTGAAAATGTCGTTTAAAGTACAGGGGAATTTTAACACGACTAGGTTACCAAGGAAACCATCCAAGTGCTAGCAGACAGGATCTTGAATTATTTCGAGGAGGGGCAAAAACTGAAAAATGCCGCCCTCGCCTGACAATCATCATTATTCAACCTTTATCATCATCATTATTTCAGCCATAACACGCTCACTGATGGACATAGAACCTCCAAAGAACGCCATAACGACCGGTCAAGCTTACCTCCCGCCCGGCGCCGCAGTCAAATGTGAGTGCGTTTCACTCGCGTGTCACTACACCGGCCGCCGCAAGAGAAATCGCGATCTATGCGTACGCGCCCCGTGGAGAATAATTAATTGTTTATTTTATTATTTTACTATACTGCCCGTTAGTAATCGCAAAGTTGCGATAATGCTGAGTAGTGTATTCGTCTAACAAGCTTGAATTTACCCCCCCTCGCCCTCCCTAGATTCGGGGCTGACTGTGCTAGTTCTACTCGCGAACCGAGGGTTTCTTACAAACTTGTAGCATAATCAGCCTATAATGTTCCCACTTCTAGGACACACGGCCACCTCTCTATGAGAGGGAATGGGCTATATTGCGGGTTGTATTGTTCAATATTTTTTAACCCTCAGTTAAGTACATGTAAAATCACACATCACTATTTTTATTTTTTTTCATAATTTCACGTCACATTTTTGTGTAGCGGTTTATAGTTTAAAGAGGAGAATAGGTGTCATTCTCCTTTCAACTATTTAGTACCAACAGTCTCGGAGTAAAATGGCTGAGACATACAGGCAGACAGACTGAAGGACCGTGGCTACAGGACCTTAAAAACGGCCAAGATACTTCGTGGAGAATAGACAATCTTTTAAATCAAAACGTTCTTAAAAATTATCATTTTCATCATACACAGACTTTGCCGAGTTAATTGGGTGACTGATAATTAGTGACCGATACATTAACACGTGATTGTACTCATGGTAACAAACAACTTTCCTAAAGAAACATTTTTTTTAATACTCATTCACTTTTATCACAATATCACAACAGCAGAGCATTACGGAGCGGGCTTGCGTGCCACGTGGGTGCTCTGCCTACCCACTGTTACACGGTACTATAGTATTGAGACAAAACAGCGTCATGCGGCTAACAGCTGATAGGTCAAAGGCGCGCGCCTGCGAATTTCATACGGCCCGCTGTTGTGTTATTGTGATAAAATTGAATGAGTATTAAAAAAAATGTTTCTTTGGGAAAGTTGTTTGTTATCATGAGTACAATCACGTGTTTAAGTATCGGTCACTAATTACCAGTCACCCTATATGCTGTAAAGAAAGCTAAATTATAAATCTACTCACATTGGTTTCTTGCCAAACAACCAGAGGAGTGTATCCACCAACATGGCCGGCAACAAGTGTTGGATTAAAACCTGGAAAAGAAAATAATTAATCAGGCGCCATAATAAATTCTTATGTGGGAGTTGGACATTGATTTTTACATTTCTCGAAATAGCTTGCAGAGTAAGCAATCTAAGGTAGGTGGAACTGGTGATGTCTGAAGACACAAACTTGTAGACTGTAGACCGCATATCAGAGGGTACTCCGGGACGCCCTCAGCTAGGTGTACTGAAGACCATTGTTAGTTCATTGAGCTATCCCAGCAACCTTAGTACTAGATAGAGATACAGAAGATGGTGGGAAGCTAGGTGTGGGGCGCAAATTAGGAAGGGTCCAGCATTGGACAGCGAAAGTTCGAGTAGAATGAATTATGACCATTGCTATGTTTTCCTATCAGATCAAATAACCAGCAGTAGTATAAAAACAGCTTCTAAACGCTGACCATACAAATACCAACGATAGATCAGTAGGTCCCATTTTAAGCTCAGCGCTGGCCAAGGTCAGTCCGTGGATGGGTGATGATCCTTACATACCGAGTTTCTTCCGTGTCTCGGAAAGCACGTTAACCCATTGGTCCCGGCTGTCATTTATAAATCTTTGACGGTAGTCAGTGACCCAAAAGTCTGACAACCAAGGGGTATCACATAGCAGGGCAATCCCTCCATGTAAAATACTGGTATTCAGCTGCATCCATTCAGACTGGAACACAATTGGCAAAAGGTCCTTATGAAGATAGAAGACCAGCATTAAGCGTCACCTAGCTTAATATAATGATACATGGCGTTAGGCGTGATGGTCCCTCCGGTGAACCACAGCATATCGTTGAGAGGGATCTCCTTGGAGACGTGTTTGGAGATGTCTACCAGATCCCCCATTAGCATGTTGTTGAGATTGCCCGACATATACCAACGATAGATCAGTAGGTCCCATTTTAAGCTCAGCGCTGGCCAAGGTCAGTCCCTGTATTGGTGATGGTTCCTTACATACCGAGTTTCTCCCGTGTCCCGGAAATCACGTTAAGCCGTTGGTCCCGGCTTTCATTTGTAAATCTTTGACGGCAGTCAGTGACCCAAAAGTCTGACAACCAGTATTACCAAGGGGTATCACATAGCAGGGCAATCGCTCCATGTAAAATACTGGTATTCAGCTGCATCCATTCAGACTGGAACACAATAGGCAACAGGTCCAGACGAAGATAGAAGCCAAACAGTTAGGGTCACCTACCTTAATATAATGATATATGGCGTTAGGTGTGATGGTCCCTCCGGTGTACCACAGCATATCGTTGAGAGGGATATCCTTGGAGACTTGTTTGGAGATGTCTACCAGATCCCCCATCAGAATGTTGTTGAGATTGCCCGCACAACAGTTGTAAATTGGAATGTCGTCTGAAGGTTCTATTCTGAAAGTAAAACGAGGATTTTGGTTAAATAGATACGATGTGTTAGTGAGACGGTCTCGTTGGTGCAGTGGTCGGAAGCGCGACTGCTGATCATGAGGTCTTGGGTACGATTTCCGGGTCGGGCAGTGTAATTAGATTTAAAACTGTCATGGTCACCACTCACTAACATTATTATTAACACTAGAACCGGGACATTTACAGTGTGTGTGTGTGTTTTTGAGGTGCTCGTGGCTAAATAATAACAGCCGCTCGGGTCGATCTTTAGGTTAAGCCGTGCTTGCCTAGGTTGGTCTGTGGATGGGTGACCGCCCATTACATACCGAGTTTCCTCCGTGCCTCGGAAAGCACGTTAAAGCCGTTGGTCCCGGCTGTCATTTGTAGATCTTTGACAGTCGTTAGGCAGTCAGTGGCTCAAAAAGTCTGACAACCAGTCTTACCAATTGGTATCGTATTACCCAGTACTGACTGGGTTGTGAAGGTCAGATAGGCAGTCGCTCCATGTAAAATACTGGTATTCAGCTGCATCCGGTTAGACTCGAAGCCGACCCCAATATAGTTGTGAAAACGCTAGGCAGATGATGAGTGTGTTTTCAGTTTATCCGTGATCATGGTGCTTGCAACAGCGCCGAAATATCGGGAACTCAAAACAAACAGTAAACATGGTAAATATCCCGTTTCTACTGTAAATGATAGAGTAATTAGATTTTTCCACCAGGACATCCTCGGTAGCAACTACAAAGTCTGGATTTGTGCCCAGTTGATGGCAGTTGACTCGGCCCCTACTATATGGGACTTAAAACATAACTGGCGAAATATGGATGTACTATTAGGTACACGGCAGTAGCGAAGGGTCAATTTTTGTAAGGGGTAAGCCGGAGTACATAATCTTTAATGTGATTATATTATTTGTTTATAGAGTGTACTGACCGTGCCATTTTTCAAAGAGAAGCTGGTAGGAATCGAGTTCTATGGACCCTTCGCCACTGGTACACGGTACACCTTTGCCGAAACCTTCGGGGATTACAGTCTTGATGCTTAAAACTTACTTCTTGGTTCCTCTGATCCAGGAACCAGCAATAATGTTCTTAACACACATGTCCACAGGAATGAAGTCACAAATGATGTCTGGCTTAGTGTGAATTGTCCTCATTATACCTGAGAAAAAGAACCTCGTTTTAATTTTAAAATCTAGTAATTATCAGGAAAATCATGTAGGTACTAAAGAGTTCACTGACGGTCGACCACTTTTCACCCTTATGCTCTGCATCATAAGGTTGAAAAGTGGTCGACCGTGATTGAGCGCGATAGTATCTATGAATTATAAGGCGAGAATTATACGGAGACAGTGTAAGGTGAAGGCGCAGCGCAGGCGTGGAATGTTTAACAAAACGAAAGAACAACGTGCCTGCGCCGCCGCCGCCGCGTCGGTTGAGTGTAATTCACGACAGGTTGCCTACGTACATTTTGTATGAAAACGTTTTGAAGCGGCATCATGCCTTCGCTACGCCTGCGCCGCGCCTTCACCTTACACCATTTCTGTATAATTCCTGCCTCAGGCGCTCGAAAGGCGCAAATATTTCATATACGAATATCCTCTAAAAAACTGTTATAACGCAGAAATATTAGGTTTTTATTAATACCCTACTCAACTTCAATTACCTATCTTTGTTCTAAAGGGTGTAAATAGACCCTTAACGAAGCCTAAAGGCACTTGTTCTCCCCACCTTTGATATCATTTTTTGTTCTACACTATACCTAGGAACCTTCTCGTTACGGAGACATTGGGGGTCAAAGTTTCAACTTTTTCACAAGTATTTTTTTTTTAAATACCTCTCTATGTTACCTTTTTAATGTAAGATTTTTACTTAAGACACCTCCACGGCCCCGTACTATTCAATCCATAATCAGAACAATGCTTTGAGTGCGTTCCATCGAGTCCTACCGTAAAACGTGATTTTACGGTAAAAAAAAAAAGTCGTTTCCCAGCAATGATTTTTGCGTAAAGTTATTTAGGGGAAGGGTCTGTTTACACCCTGTCTAATTGAAGAAAAAAAACCGCATTTAGTGTACTGCGAAAATGGAACAAGCCAGTTTTATTATGAAAAAGTCTCGGTAAACACACAAAACACTTTCAAATGCGTATATCTCAAAACTGTATTTTTTTTGTTACGAGTTTTTTTGAGGGCGTGTATTTTGGGAAAATTTCTGAGTAGGAATTGTATTAAAAACTATGATACGGCGGCGTTCGTTCCTGAAGAACCATGCTAACCTAACTCTAGGTAAAGTTGACCTCGAGAGTTGATGGTTTCAACCTTAATGATATACCTGTGACTGCCATGCAAAGTAAGTTAAATTAGGCAGCTACACAATATTAACGTGGAATAAATACATAAAAACTCATAAAAAAGTATAAGGTACTAAGAAAAAACAGTAAAACAACAAATAAAAATGCAAAAAGATTCTCTCCGGCGGGGAATCGAACCCCGGTCTCCCGCGTGACAGGCGGGGATACTGACCACTATACTACCGAAGACTTGTTTAAGTAAGTCGAAATATGTGTACATTTAATAAGCCAATAACTTATCCACTTTATTTGGATTTTAATAGTAACTAACAATAAAAAGGGCTTGATTCAGTATGCAGTACTTCTGGATACGGCGCGTATCGTTAGGAGGTTCCTCTCTCAAGAGCCTTGACCACCGGTAACTCGAACCCTGTTCCCGATACGTGGGCTACTTTTTTCTATATTTTTTAATGTTTTTGTATAATTTTTGTTAATAAAAATGTTATAAAATAAAAATAATATGTTAGAAAAATGAATAAAGGTATAATTGTGATAAACTTGACAATTAATATAATAAGACTCACAAAGTTTACGACCAACACTATTGTACAAACCAATTATTGAAAACAACGCCATCTAGGCGTGTTTTGCAGTAACGCAACGCGTCAGAAGGAAAACATTTTAGGATTTTAATTAAAATGTATATAATTAAAAGGAATGATATGGCAAGAGAGGAGGTGTTTGATGAGATGACGAGTAATAGAGAAGTATGGAAGAAGAAAACATGCTGCGCCGACCCCAAATGAATTGGGATAAGGGCAAGAGAATGATGATGAATTAGAAAGTATTTTCACAAAAAAAAAAATCATTTTAACCTAAGTGGCCATACTTACAATAAAAAATCGAGCAATCAATCTTATTAAAACTTTTCCGGAAAAGTAAAAACATTTTGTGAACAGAGCCATCTATCGCGCACTAAAGTTAACAAAGTTATGTTGAAAATAAGGTCACCGGAATTCCGATGGAAAACTTACCTTTGCCACAAGCTACAAATATTCCCACTGGCCCGTTGAAACTCTCAATCCATCCAGGTATTGGTTCATCCACGCTGGAAATCACTGAAAAATTAAGATTTGTCCATAATTAGTGACATTTTCTTCAGAAATTATACATTTTATGGTATTAAAGGAACATTTTCTGCATAAGAGTATGTACAGCCGCTAGCGCATCAAGTGACCACAAACTGTCAAATTCATTAGTAGGAATAAGTTGTTTTTTTTTAATAAACGACGAAAAATTTCTATGTATGGGTTCAGGATGATGTACTGAATACGTGGTAACCGTTTTAGCGTCGGTGTCCTTTACACTCGATATTTTATAATATTTAATCTAAAGTAATATAAAAAAAAAACATTAAAAAAATTAACTTTACTTTCAGGTGTCGGTGACTGGAGGTTATTAAGATATGCATAAGGTCTATCTTTTCATACACGAAATATTTTAAGAGTGACTTCTATAAGTCGTAAAGTCGCCATAGCAACGAAAAAAAAAATTATCTGAGTGTTTTTTTTTTTACAAAATTATTATAATTCTAAAATTCTTTTGAGACTTTTTGCATTAAATCTTTACTCCCATATTCTAACAATGACAGTAGATTAATACGATGTAGTAAACTACCGTAATGGATATTTTGTGGGTCAAGTAATTTTAAATTATTTATTTTTATAAAAAAATATACACAGATAAAAAAAAATCCCTTGAAATGGTTTTGTTATAGCCGTTAGATGATTCCCTGAAAATATTTAGTGTATGAATAGTTAGAACCTATGTATTATATCTCTTTTGTATTAAGCTCTTTTTGTGCGCCACAAGCCAATTACGCGTCGATAAGTGTGGTCACTTCATTATCTAGCTAGAGAGTAGGTACCTAATAGTGATCTGCTTACCTATCGAAGGTCTGACGATGATGACGGGTAGCTGCCCTTTGTACTCACACACCACGTGTTCTGCTAGTTGCTTCATGAAGGTGTATGTGTTGGGAAGCTCTCCGAGGTACCTGATGAAAAATACCACTTTATTCTTCAAAGCGCAACCAAGATTGAAAAAAAATAATGAATCCATCACGCACCTCTCTATTTTTCATCATGGTTGCGAATAAAAAATATTATATGTGTAAACAAAGTGCTTGACACTTCATTTAAGTATGTTTGAATTTGCCGCGTAATAACTTTGATGTATAAGTTATCTGTGAGTGAACTTGGTCGTTTCTAGGGAGCTGTCTCTGTCAGATTGACGTATTGAATACCGCATGCGAATTAGGTTATGAAAATTAGATTGAAATTTGAATATTTAAATAATACTGGTGAAACAATAGCTTTAAATGTTGTTTCTCTTTTCAGTTGAATTTGTTATTAATTAAGGTTAAGGAATGTATTAGTATTAAAACTGGTTTTTGTAACTGAATAAAATGTTCTCTTTTCAGAGCAACTCAATTTAAGTTAGAGTTTTACTGTTCACCATAGTATCCAAGGATACATAAACCCATTATATATGTTTATTCCTTTGAGGAATATTTTTAATTTGAATTTGTGAGCGCAACTAATGGTTGAGCTTCGAGGAATAATTTAGTTGCGCTTAAAAATAGTTGCACTTTGAGGAATACCCCACACCATTTAAGGCAAGGTTTAATTTAATTAGGCAGTTTTATCTCGGAAATGCACGCGCGAAAAAGAATCTAGGTAGATGCAACATGAGAGAATCTTACGAGTAAGGAACCGAAATGTGGTATCACAAAAAAAACAACGAATGCTCAATAAACATACCTGAGTAAAACTATACAAATATTCTACTTCATACTTTATAGATCACTTACTTAGGCGTAAGCACCCTCAAGGTATGCTCATCAGCCTTCTCGCAGACGTCCAGGGTCTCTCTCCAGTCAGCCAGTGGAGGATACAGGACCTCCTCTATAGGATCCCTATTGGTGTTGGCGTATGATGTGGAGACGTGGACCAGGGACTGTGAAGAGGAACAGCATAATTAACACTTTCTTGATCTTTCGTGTCTGCACATGCATAAGAGAATAGCTCATAGTATAATTAGCCTTTAAAGTTCCCACTGCTGGGACACAGTCATCCTCTCTATTAGAGGAAGTGGTTTATAACCATTTAGAAAGGCAGTATTATGTGGCTGTAAATTCCTAGACTTCTTCTCTTTTGCGTGTGGATGGACGCAAATAATACCCGACCAGTATATAGCCACCTGCACAGCTCTTTCGTTGGCTTCTTTGAAAAGAGAGGAGGAGCATATCCTTCAGAGGGGCTCCACACTGGCATTGTATTTCGGACGGGTCGATGATACATCATTCGGCCAGATTATTTCTACAGCCGCCAACTGGGGCCCGCAAACAGTAAAGAGATCTCTATAGATCGACCGCTTTAATGAGTCCTCGCGAAGGTATCAATATAAATAAAATATTCTGAAGGTTGATCACGTATTGGTCCAATTAGTATCGTAATACCTACGTGGATTATGGTTATTTTAAAGCAAATAGGCTGTGAGATTTTGTTAGGACTTTGTAGACGCTTAATGTGCCTTTGATGGGGCAAGGCGGAGGACACATTAAAGCATCGGTCTATAGATTGGCCACTGTAGTTCCTGTCCAAAAATTCACACTCACTTCCCGTGTGTGTGAATTTTTAGTACCAGTCCAGATTCTGAATTATATCCAGTTTATTCGATCCTCCCTTCAAACAGAAGGCAGAAATACAAAGACGTGGTGGTACTTTCCCGGTATCTCATCAAGGAACTAGTCAAGATTTATGGTTTTTTACTTTTGGGTGAACTCACAGATAATTCCCGAACATCTTTAGCCAGCTCCATGACTTCCATGGTTCCTCTTAAGTTCATTTGTGCGGAAAATTTTAGCGTGTCATCAAACCTGAAAGCATTCATCTGTTTTAATGATAGAAGCAAGATAATTAAGGGTGATCCATCGCCATTCTCATGTCCACCTAACTCAGGATGGATGTGAAGCATGAGAAATGAAAATATTGTTTTGCGGTGTGTACCTAAAAAGTCTGACAACCAGTCTTACCAAGGAGTATCGTATTAACCAGTACTAACTGGGTTGTGGAGGTCAGATAAGCAGTCGCTCCATGTAAAAATACTGGTATTCAGCTGCATCCGGACAGACTGGAAGCCGACCCCAACATAGTTGGGAAAAGGCTAGGCAGATGATGATGACCTAATTCCTGTATGGCTTACAGAGCGAGGATAATTACGATGCATGCATGATGATCGATGGAAAGCATGGATATTTGCCCATATAATTCCTACATAGGTTTAAAAGCAACGTTTAACAAATAATTCAATGATTCAGGACCACTGCTGAACGTGAGGTCCGCGCATTACTTCAGCCGTTAGGAGTCAACTGCTGAAGATAGACCGCCTCAACCGTCGCCAAATCGAATGGTCCCGTGTCTCTCACATCCAGCAGATTCCTATTACCTTCACCAAGTTTTACAACACCACATGGGACTACGCGTCATATCGACGTCACGCAAATTCTTCTTCACTCCGAGGAACGGAGTGACTCGGTATGTAAACGTACCTCGACAAGTGTGGCTCAACCTAGTAAATCGACCTGCGTGATTGTTATTTATTTAGCCCAGAGCCGGTGTCAACTCATCATCATCTGCGTCACGTTTTCTCAATTAATAACATTGGGGTCGGCTTCCAGTCTAACTGGATACAACTGTATACCAGTATTTTACATGGAGCGACTGCCTTACTGACCTCCACAACCCAGTTAGCACTGGGTAATACGATACCCCTTGGTAAGACTGATTGTCAGGGTTTCGGTTTTCAAGAGCCGTAGTCCTTACTCTTCTTATCCTTACCTGACGCTAGCTGCTACATGAAAGATGATGTTCACTCGATTGACGAGAAGTGCTCTGTCTTCTTGCGATAATCCTTAAAAAATAAGAAAAACTTATACAGGATCAGCTGTCTCATACATGTGGGTCAAGTAGGTATTGAAATTTTGGATGTGACAGCTGATAATTTTTTCACATTTACGATATAAGACCCAAGAAGAAAGTTGTTCAGTTTGATGGTCTGCAACATATCCTTTCATATGACCATACCCTTTCTGTTACACCCTGTATAGTTTCCATCGCCTCGCTTCACCATCGCATCGCATCGTTTCACTTCTTTTCGTACTTTTTACACCGCAAACTACCGAATAAGCCGAAACGAAGTATGGAGCTCGCTCGCTAGATGGCGGTGTGACCTGTGCTTTAACTTTGCCGTAGTTGGGTAAAAGGTACTTTTAATCTGGAAGGCACTTACCTAGACCAGGTTCCATTACATCTCCTGATACGACGAACACCTTCGACTCGTAGACACCTGGTCTCTGTTTTTTTAGTCTATCGAAACACTGGAATAATTATAAGCTTTCAATTAGTATCGTAATCATCATCTGCCTAGCCTATTCCCAACTATATTGGGGTTGGCTTTAAGTATAACCGGATGCAGCTGAATACCAGTATTTTACATGGAGCGACTGCATATCTGACCTCCACAACCCAGTTAGTACTGGGTAATACGATACCCCTTTGGTAAGACTGGTTGGTGGCTTGATAATAGGATCCCGTTGGTTACTCGTAGGGTACGGAACCCTAAAAACGAACGTCGACCTTAGAATAAGAAAAGAATAGACAGATTAGGCGTCCGTTCCACTGCTGGGAAAACGCCTTCCCTAATTCCTTCCATGAGCTCTCTTCCCGTGCCTCCTCGAACCAGCCCTCGCGGTACGCGTCCAGATCGTCTCACCACCTCTTTCTGGGCTGGCCCCGGTACCGCCATCCGTCTTGTGACAACGTAAATAATTTTCTATCCAATAATTATACGAATTCAACGTCTTAAACCCCTTTTATTTATTCCACTCAACCTCATGCTCAAATACTAGCACTTGGTTTCGACTTAGTCCGCAAAAATTGTGATAGCTCGGCTAATATGCATGATATAAATATAATTTATAGCCTATAGCACCCACGAATAATGTAGCTTTCTGCTAGTGATAGAATTTTTAGAATTGGATCATTAGTTCTGGAGATTACCCCCTACAAACAAAATTACAAACAAATACGTCTATTTAAAATGTAAGTATAGAAAAAATCACTACATCACATAGCTGATCCCTACAGTACTTACAGGTGTAGCATAAATTTCAGCTAGTCTGTCTTCAGACTTGACTCCATGCTTGTTCCTCATCAGCAAGTATATCCTGTCCAGACCAGCGCAGGAGTATAGGAGCTTCTCTATCAGAACTTTGCCTATGAAACCTGAAAATATAGTTTATCCTTTGGATTAGAGGGGTTCGAAGTTTACAAATGACTGAATTAACGTCGCATCGGGTTATTTTAACATATCTATCTCTGCAGACGGATTTGACAGATTTTGTTGAATCATAGCTAAAATAAACTCTCGATAAAGTAGTTTCAAACCAAAAAAAATCGAAGTCAAATCGGTTCATCGGTTTTGGACACAGTCCACAGATAGATGGGTGGGTAGCTACTCACGATAAAATTATAACACCCCGGTTTATAGTCGGCTTGAAAACATCACTAGCTAATTTGATGCATGCATTAGACGCACACTATGAAGACCAGCCGAGGGAGCATTCATGAGCTAAAGCAGCTATGTCTCATTGTCAAAAGTGAGTACAGTCAATTTCAAATATACACAGCGAATGGTTTTAAGACGGCACTGATAATAATATCAAAAAAAATGAGAGAATATTTTTTAAACTACGCAACGGATTTTAGGGACTTAACTGCATTAAGGGACTAACCACACTTATTCATAAGGAGATGCGTACGCATCTGAATAGACGCGGAAAGCTAAACGGAAGCGTACGCATCTCTATACAAAATCGTTGTTTTCTATGGAAAAAGTTAAACAGAACTGAATAAGTGTGGTTAGTCCCTTAATGCAGTTCTCAGCAATAGATAGAGTGATTCAAGAGGAGGAGCTCGTGGCTAAATAATAACAGCCGCTCGGGTCGATCTTTAGGTTACGCCGTGTTTACCTAGGTTGGTCTGTGGATGAGTGACCGCCCATTACATACCGAGTTTCCTCCGTGCCTCGGAAAGCACGTTAAGCCGGCTGTCATCTGTAGATCTTTGACAGTCGTTACAGGTAGTCAGTGGCCCGAAAGTCTGATAAACAGTCTTACCAAGGGGTGTCGTATTACCCAGTACTAACTGGGTTGTGGAGGTCAGATAGGCATTCGCTCCATGTAAAACACTGGTATTCAGCTGCATCCGGTTAGATAGTAGGAAAAAGGCTAGGCAGATGATGATAGAGTGATTCAAGAGGAAGTTTTATATGTAAATCGTCGCAGGTAAAAGATAAAATGTCGCTACTCGCTAGTACGTAATAAAATAAACTTTTTATGAAGTTATCGGTACTTTAAAGTATTCAATAGAATTTATGACTGGACCTTACTCGCCAGTGACGCCAACTGGTGAGCTTTAAAACGAGAGCCTTCCTTGCGCGTATAGCTCGTGGTAGTCGCCCAGCGGTAAGGAACATCGTCCCTTATACGTGTTAAATTTGAGACTAGCTTTTGCCCGCGGCGTCGCTCGCGTTAATTTAGAATTTGACAGTCAATTCGGGTTTTACTCTGCTTGTAAATATATAATTCAATCATGATTCGAAAGACACGTGGCGCCATCTATTATCATAAGACCATAATTGTTGTTTCCTCGGGAACAGTACTTTTTTTAGGGATGAAAGGTACCCTATGTCCGTTTCTGTACACCTGACAACGTATACACAAAATTTCAGGTTGATCGGTTCAGTGGTTTAGACGCGAAAGGTAACAAACAAAATTACTTTCGCATTTATAATATTAGTAAGGATAGTAGGGATAATATATATATATATTTTTTTAAACCCATATCGTATCGTGGGTGCGTTTACAAACATTTAAGGTCACATACACAAACAGCCAGACCCGGAACAACTACCTGTAGGCCATACAAATATTTGTTCCGTGCGGGAATCGAACCCGCTACACGAAGCGTAGCAGTCAATCGCTCAGCCACTGCGCCAACCGTGTAATCATAATGAAGTACAGAAGTAAGGATGATTCTTACCTGAACCTCCTGTGATAAAAATAGTCTTTCCTTTATAGAACTCCGGTATTGTTGGCACATCAGACAAATCTCTTTCTTCAAGAAAACCCATGACGCTGCCTTTATTCTCTCTTGTTCAGAAGGAATTTATCTGTAAAGAAATTACAAGAAAATTATTTAAATGAGATTTCTCTTATTTCAATAATGACTGTAAAAGTATCTGCACACTCGCGACCGAGAGCTCTCTCTATGTCTCGCCTGAAACGTCTCGCAAATAAAAACACGGGTCAAAGAGCAAGCGAGGAACACTGAGGCTAGACAAGCGCAATATGTAAATTCTGCTCGGACGAGCCCTGCCTCGGAGTGTGTACCGACATAGGAGCGATCGTTTAATATAAAGGGTGTAAATAGACCCTTAACATAAACGAAAGGCACTTGTTCTCCCCGTCACTGCGATATTTTTTTTGTTCTAGACCATACCTAGGAACCTTCTAGTTACGGAGATATTGGGGGTCAAAGTTCCAACTTTTTCACAAGTTTTTTTTTAAAATCTAGTTTTTAATGTAAGATTTTTACTTTACACACCTCCATGACCCTCCTACTATTCAATCCATTCATCAGCACAATGCTATGAGTGCTTTCCATCGAGTCCTACTGTAAAACGTGATTTATCACTCCAAAAAAAAAAGTCGATTCCCAGCAATAATTTTTGCGTAAAGTTACTTAGTTTGATGTACAGAATGCTTGGTTGACGGATATGTGAAGGGTCTGTTTACATCCGGTATTAAATAAATATCGTTTAATATATAAATTATTATATTATTATCTTTTATTAGTTCAGCAAGGTAGTTCATCATCTGCCTATCCTTTTCCCAACTATGTATGTCAGGGTCGACTTCCAGTCTAACTATATAACGCAGCTGAATACCAGTACTTTACATAGAAAGACTGCCTATCTGACCTCCACGACCCAGTTAGTACTGGGTAATACGATACCACTTGGTAAGACTGGTTGTCAGATTTTCAGACCATGTTACCTGTAGCGACTGTCGAAGATCTACAAATGACTGGCGGGACCAATGCAACGACATTGAAAAATACAAACATACGTTAAGAATTGTGTATTTCGCACTTGCCGATTCGCTAATAAGCTATGGACTCCTTGTGTACGGGCGTACCTTTATTTCATATTTAAGAGAGATCAAAGGCATACAAATAAGCCTGATAAAGTTTCTGGTTAGTAAGAATGTTAAAGATAAGTGCAACAAAGAGTATGATAAGTTATTTCCCATCTGTAAAATTATACCCATAGATAGAAAAATAGATTATTTGGTAGGTCTGGAATATTATTACAAAGATGAATATAAATTTAATGTTAAAAACAAGTACAACACACGTAGGGTTAGAGAGAACAGACTGGTTCAACCTCAGATAACAAATTATTATGGTAAGAGAACATCTAAGTATTTGGTACCTAAAGTGTTTAACAAAATAGATTTATTAAGAGAAAAAGAAAAAGTAAGTAAAGGATCACTAAAGACAAAGTTAAAAAACATTTTACTGGAAAGCAAACTCGAGGAGCACGTGGCTGAATAAGGAAAAAAAAAAAATACTTTTATGAACAAATTAACATGTTTATTTATTTGTGTTTAAATTAAAAAATATTTGAATTTTCTGTTTTTCATACTGGGCTGTTTACTTACGCTAACTCCGCCTCGAATGCAGTAACAGGGTTTCCCCACTTATATCAAAATGTACTATGATATGATTAAACCATAACAGTAGAATTTATAAGAAGTAACTATTTAAGTAAGGTGGTTCATTGTTATGTAAAGAGCGCCTCTCGCCATCAAACGTAAAAGTTTGGCGAGTTTAGAATTAAGCAACACCTCTGTACTATAGTCTCATTAAATAAAAAAAATAAAAAAATAAAAAACGGTTTACCATGTGTCTGACGCACAGAGGAGACTCGGTATGTAATGGATGGTCACCCATCCACAGAAAGACCAAGGCAAGCGCTGTTTAACCTAGAACCTTTTTATTCAGGTAAGACGTTCCTATGGGATAACTTTCGACCTTCACGCGAGGGAGGCCTCGGGCAAAAACTAGTTACTTATAAAATATTATCATCATCATCTGTCTAGCCTTTTCCCAACTATATTGGGGTCGGCTTCCAGTCTACCTGGATGCAGCTGAATACCAGTATTTTACATGGAGCGACTGCCTATCTGGGAGGTTACTCATCATCAGCCTAGCCTTTTCCCAACTATGTTGGGGTCGGCTTCCAGTCTACCTGGATGCAGCTGAATACCAGTATTTTACATGGAGCGACTGCCTATCTGACCTCCACAACCCAGACTACGACTACGACTTCGTTTACTTATAAAATGTAACATTTAAAATAGATTTATTTGCGCCATGTTAGATTTAAATTAATTAAGACACAATTAAGACATAGACCGAACGTGTAGGAATACGTTCGGTCTATGTTCCGTATAATATGTAACAATACATTTACCTACTGTTTTTTTCTCAATTTAGGTATAGTAAAATAAGAAGGTGCTTGTGTCTAAATCGTAACAACCGCTCGGGTCGATCTTCAGGTTTAGCCCAACATATCACTACATAGTATAAAACAAGTTCGCTTCCCGCTGTCCGTCTGTCCCTATTTATGCCTAGATCTTTAAAACTACGCAACGGATTTTGATGCGGTTTTCAGTCATAGATAGAGTGATTCAAGAGGAAGGTTTTTATATATTTATATACATATATATATCGCACCCGTGCGAAGCCGGGACGGGTGGCTAGTTTACGTAACAAAAAAACAAAGATGGACTCAGTAGGTTTTAAGTTATTCTAATAAGTTTAGTATAATGTAACAAGTCCAATGCATATGCAATCAAATAAATCAAAAAAGGTCGCGGACGTTAACTCATTAAAAAAAACCCCCATTTACATATCGACTTCAGAAAGTACGTTAACCTGTTGGTCCCGGCTGTCATTTGTAGATCTTCGACAGACGTTACAGGTAGTCAGTGGCCTGAAAGCCTGACGACCAGTCTTACCAAGGGGTATCGTAATACCCAGTGCTATCTGTAAAAGTCACACTGGTAGTCGCTCTAAGTAAAATACTGGTATTCAGCTGCATCCGGTTAGACTGAAACCTAACCCCAACATAGTTGGGAAAACGCTAGGCAGATGGTGAGTAAATTACTACGTAGAGGATACAGGGCAATTCTTGGGTGTAACATGATATAACATTATGTCAGTCATCCCCGAGAAATTAGAGGATTACTTGTAACAGCCACATTTCGCCAGTTATGAAGTCCCATGCTTAATAAGTATTGAATTGTGACGGTGCTTTCATACAAATCAAAAAGCTGGGTTGCCCTTATAACCAACTACTCTTCATTGATGTTAGGCTTCCTGAACAGTCTGCTTGCCTTACGGGCTTGCCGTATTGTTGGTAGTGAAGCTATTGACATCAACCGGACACTAATTCTGACTCCAGGCTGTTTCTGAGAAATTCCTGATAAGAAAACCCTAAAACGCTTTACCTAAACGATTTCATGCTCAGCAGTAGGCAGCACTTGTGACAACTAGACCACCGTGACAGTTTTATATCTTTAAAGGTCTTGGTCGAAATGAGCGTAAATCAATTAGAGTTGAAGTATCTTAAATCACAGCACATAATAACTTTTCTAATTCATACTATTAAAACAAGTACCCAAGTCACCGGAGAATACAATTGAAAGTGTTGCAATTACCTGTATTTTGCTAAATGTAATATAAAGTAGATCATGTTGAAAACATTGTACCAGAGCCTAGCACATAGGAATTACGATCTAGACCGGCAAAGTCCTAGAATCAACTAAAGAATGATAATTGCTGTGTAACGGAACCCTTTCGTTCATGTGGAATTATTTTCAATCTGAACATTAGGTCAATTCTTTGACAAAATACAAAGTTGTTCCAAGTGGCTCTATTTCTTTTCTTCGGTGTCTTAGGAACTTGTTGTTTTAGAATAAAGTAAAGTTTAAATTATAAGCTATTTATGCTATATTCAAATTCTGTTGGTATCGCCTAGATTTCATAGAAAAATGCCCATGGTCCTTTGCAAATGAAGGACACAGGGTGATACTTGTGCGACAGAGTGAATATAATTTTTAAAACTACCAATGATTTATACTTATGAAAAAATATTAAAGAGTAATGCAAAAAAATTTAATGCCAAAATCTTTAATTGTTTTAAATATTCAATATTTTTTGTTTAAAAACTACGTGTCTGAGTCTTACTCTAACTTTACTCTGTTTTTAAATTAATTATAATCATAATTAAAAAAATCAAACTCACATAAACAAACAACGATAATAAAAATAACGTCCTCCTTTTTGAAGTTCAACTCCAAAGTCCACTTAAAAATATTTTTTTTCCGAAATACAAACAGGAAAACTTTCACTGGTCGAGTTTCGCTCACAAATGAAGCTAATCTACGTTTTCTATTCAAAATCGGTTCATTACGGTACTCTTCAGTTTTAGGATTCCGTAGCCAAATAGTAAAGAAACGGAACCCTTATATAACAGGATGCAAACGGATCCTTCACGAAGCCGTCAACCAAGCATTCTGTACATCAAACTAAGGACCTGTATGCAAAAATTAAATTATTGGTGGAAAACGACTTTTTTTTGGGGTGAAAAATCACCTTTTGACTCAATGTAACGCACCTAAAACATTGTGCTGATTAATACATTGAATAGTGCTTAGGTCTTGGTGAAAGAGAAAGAGATGTCAGCAAATAAGTAGGGGTCCGCATGGGCCGATGCCTGCCAGAGCTGCGGGACTGTTCGAAAGATACACCGTGGCCCTGGAACACAAAGGGCAAAGAAGGAACATGGATGGGTTTTAGTCAGTACAAGTCTGACACTCCCTCCCGCTCCGCCCAGAGTGGGGTCATTTGATGATTTCCCATCCAAAAAAAAAAAAAAAAAAAAAACGCACCTAAAACATTGTGCTGATTAATACATTGAATAGTGCTTAGGTCTTGGTGGTATTTAAAGTAAAGTTACTACATTAAAAACTTGTATTTAATTATTTTTTTGAAAAATTTTTGACTTTGTCCCCCAAAATCACCGTAACCAGAACCCAGGTATGGTCTAGAACAAAAAAAAAAATATATTTATTTATTTATAACCAACTTATACTAACAGTCTCAGATAGACGTATTTAGAATACATCTATCTGGGACAACTCATAACCCTAGAAGAACCTTTGCGCGAAGAAGTAAAAAGAAGAAGAATAAGAAAGAATTACGAACAGCTGGAGAAGATACTGGAGCTTGAAAGAGATTACGAAAGACAAACAACTTCATTTAAACATTAAAAGCAAGCTATTCAACACCTGCATACTACCCGTCCTTATGTATGGCTGCCAATCATGGACTTTAACTCAGGAAATGACAAATAGATTAGCGACTTGTCAAAACGCTATGGAGAGGAGCATGCTGAATGGTAGGAGATCAGAAAGACTAGAAAATCGTGTCATTAGGAATAAAATAAAAACCATAGATGTAGTACGGAAAATAAAAAGACTCAAATAGAGATGGGCAGGGCACATAACAAGAGGTCATGACAAATGGAGTAAAAAGGTGACAAGGTGGTATCCCAGGGAAGGTAAAAGGAAAAGAGGCAGACCGCTGAAAAGGTGGGATGATGACATCAGAGAAGTGGCAGGAGTTATGTGGAATAGAGTAGCTCAAGAAAGATCAGAATGGAAGAGGTTGGAGGAGGCCTTTGCCGATTGGCAAACAGATCTACTGAAAATAAAAAAGCATCAAATACTAGAATAAGTTTAAAGTTTTATGTTTTATTTTAGAATATTGTTAATAGGTTGAGTCGATCTGAATAAAGGCTATATTATTATATACTAACAGTTGACTGCAATGACACGTGACGGGGAGAACAAGCGCCTTTCGGCTTCATTAAGGGTACTTTTACACCCACTAGATTCGTCCTATTCTTCTGTCTGTCCGTATGTCACAGCCATTTTACTCCGAAACTGTTGGTACCACACAGTTTGTATTTAGATAGGTGTTTCCTATGAACCGCTACACAAACGTGATAGGAAATTATGAAAAAAAAGGCGTGGCTCTCCGTAGTTGTAACTAAGGGTAAAAATCTACATACTTATAATATAAAATGTGGGTTTGTAGAACGTAAAAAGATCTTTCAACGGAAACTGAATCTTCTTCTTAGCGTGTCGATGGCAAATTTTCAATAGATATGTTTGGCCCAAAATTCAGCTACGCAAAATCCGCTCGCTGATGCAGTCATAAGATCGTCAAGTGCGCAGGTGTTAGGGCATGCAGCGCAAGATGGAAGATGGGCCGTTGTCTGGGAAGACACGCCACATACTCATTCGAGATCTGAGCCGTCCATGAACCCCCATCTGAAGAGATTATTTTTGCTACGGCTGACTTGGGTTCGGAGTCTATTCAGAGATTTCCAAGTCGGCCACGGCAAAGCATGCCCAGATGGAAGGCTTTCAGACGGCTCGATGAAGCCGTCAGGGGGCTTTTACAGCTCTCGCCAGAGATCACATCTCGCTGTGGAGGCATTACGGAAATTGAATAAGATTTGATATTTAATTTTTGAGATATTATTATTTATTTATTTATTTAAACTTCATGTACAATAGTGGTACATAGGCGGACTTAATGCCACAAGGCATTCTCTACCAGTCAACCTTTGGGTTAAATAAGAAAACATTGTGATAGGGTACTAAACAGCATAGTGCAGCTGTAACTTTGTTTTTCATTAACATATTATGAAAAACTAATTTAGTTTTGCTGTTGAGTGTAATTTGACATAATTATGAATGAGGTTTAATATTGTTTATTTTTAATTATTATATTGTCTGGTACTACGGAAGTAGTAGAAGTCGGATGTATGTGGCTGACTTTATTCTTCAATAAGTTGTTGTATGAAGGAGCGATCCCATACGAAAGGTGCAATAGTTCGCTAGTGCCCCATCTTCAAGAAAAAGGACTGCAACAACTATCGGGAGATAAAGCTCATGTCACATTTTATGAAAGTATGGGAGAAAGTGATAGAGAAAAGAAAGAAAAATATATACCTGGGAAGTATGTAGAGTTAATTCGTGCTATGTACAGTCAATCTTGTACCTACGTCCTGTCAGCTGCTGGAACACCGATGAGTTCAGTGTGGCTGTAGGCTTGCATCAAGGGTCGGCTTTAAGTCCTTACCTCTTCCTGTTGATTATGGACGCTTTGACGTCGAACATACAGAAAGAGGCACCCTGGTGCATGCTGTTTGCCGGCGACATTGTTCTTATCGGTGAAGATGGACCTGAGATCCAGTGCTGATTGGAGATATGGCAACAGAAGCTGGAGAATGTTGGCTTCAAAATCAGCAGAAATAAAACGGAATACATCTTCTGTGATTTCGGCGGTCTCTCCAGTTTTTGAGCCATAGCGCTAGATGGCGCGTTTCTTCCTGTCTGCTCCGACTTTCGATATCTCGGTTCACTCGTGCAAAGCGATGACTAAACAGATCGTAGTGTAAAGCACAGAATTAACACGGAATGGATGATATGGCGGCAGGTCATGGGAATAATCTGCGACTCCCGCATTCCCCTTAAACTTAAGGGGAAGATTTATAAAACAATGGTTAGACCTGCTGTCTTGTATGGATCAGAAAGTTGGGCCACAATAGGGATGAATGAAAGGCATTTGCATGTGGCGGAGATAGGAATGCTAAGGGGGATGTGTGGTGTTACGCGACTGGATAAAATAAGAAATGAGTATATAAGAGGAAGTCTGAAAGTGGCGCCGGTGACTGAAAAGTTGTGTGTATTAACACACAACGGTTACGGTACGTCACGTGTACGTCATTACGGTTGTGGTTGTATGGGCATGTGATGCGCGAATGAGGAAAATGTTGTGAGGAAAGTTTTGAGTATGAATGTGGATGGGTATATGAGTAGAGGAAGACCAAAGAAACGATGGATGGCCTGTGTAAAGAAATGATATGGCAAGAAAGGAAGTGTCTGGTGAGATGACAAGTAATAGAGAAGTGTGGAAGAAGAAGACATGCTGCTCCGACCCCAAATTAATTGGGATAAGGGCAAGATAATGATGATGTTTGGTACTACGGAACCCTTTGTGAGCGAGTCCGACTCTTTTTTATCGATACGATATTTAGAAAATCGATATAAAGTCATTCATTACGATCCTATAATAGTATCGCTTAGTTGCGATCTATTAAAAGTATCAATGTAAATTACGGTACATTGCTATTTTGAATTGTAAATGAGAGAAATAAATAAATGCGTTCGCACCGCAAGTGATTTAAGTTCAAAGGTTGTGAAGGAATTGAATTTAAATAAACAATGTTAATGTGTGTTTGTTAATGTGAAGCTCGAATCGTAAAATAAAGTATTGGACTTGTGAAAAATGCCTACCGGGGCACGGGTGTCATTTTCGGACTCATGTGCGTATTGTATTTGTTTGTTTGAGGAATGATATGAAAGAGAAAGGAGTAAATGACACCGTGACGTCTGACAGGGGAGAATCGAAGAAGACGTGTTGCGCCGACCCCAAGTAAAATGGGACAAGTGTGGGAAGATGATGATGTGCGTATTGTATAATTATCACTAGCTTCGGTGAAGGAAAACATCGTGAGGAAACCAGCATCATCTTCACCATTTCAGCCGAAAGACGTCCACTGCTGGATATAGGTCTCCCCCAAGTGTCGCCACATTGACCGGTCCCGTGCGTCTCGCATCCAGCGGATCCCTGCAACCTTCATCAGTCCACCTGGTGGGGGGCCGAACCAGCATACCTGAGAGATATTTCTGGACGGCATGTTAAGCCTAGTCAGAGGCCTATGGGTTTTTTTTTTTTCGGATGGGATATCATCAAATGACCCCCCCACTCTGGGCGGAGCGGAAGGGAGTGTCAGACTTGTACTGACTAAAACCCATCCATGTTCCTTCTTTGCCCTTTGTGTTCCAGGGCCACGGTGTCTCTTTCGAACAGTCTCGCAGCTCTGGCAGGCATCGGCCCATGCGGACCCCTACTCAGTTGCTGACATCTCTTTGAGGCGCGCGTGGAACACGAACGCGCCGTCGACACGGCCTGTCGTCATAAGACGGCCGGACGGCGAGCTAGCCCATAACTCGCCGTCCACAGGCCCGCGCCTACGGTGGCCGGGAGCCACCACGTGACCCCCGACGCCCAGGGCGTCTCCCGCGGCGACTGGGACGTGAGGTTCTTTCCCTCTCACGTCCCGCCACCTCCTTCACTAGCATGACTGCTTCGCAGAAGGTGGTGACGGCTTCCCATTGCCTCTCGCTCCGGACCATGGCTTGAACCAGGGCCGGACGTGAGAGATCGCCGACGCCAATCGCCGCTACAAGGACACGGCGGTGCTCCGCCCAAGCGGGGCAGACCTCTACGGTGTGCTCCACCGTGTCCTCCGGACGATCCTCGCAGTGGAAACACCCGGGCGTTTCCTCCTGCCCGATTCGGTGCAGGAACCTCCCGAAACAACCGTGTCCGGTGAGGACCTGCGTTAGGCGGTAGGTGAGGGCGCCGTGGCGCCTCTCTAGCCAGAGGCCTATGGGTGGCATAAAAACTCCAGGTGAGGTACTAACCACACGAAAAAGAAAGCTCAAGACAGCACGTAAAGCATGTCTTCGCCTTGAATAGTGATCAACATTTTAGTCAACAGCAAATAGTCCAATGTGCCCGCTGATTATGCATATGCTAGTTGAGGGGCCAGCAGAGGTAGATATAAATCGTTAACATACTAAAATTTTTGACGGCACGGTTGGCGCAGTGGCTGAGCGATTGACTCCTGCGCTTCGTGTCGCGGGTTCGATTACCGCACGGAACAAATATTTGTTGGCCTACAGGTAGTTGTTCCGGGTCTGGCTGTTTGTGTATGTGAATTTAAATGTTTGTAAACGCACCCACGATACAGGAGAAATTTCTAGTGTGAGGCAACGTTTTTTTAAAAAAAAAAAAAAAAACCAAAACGAACGGCTACTGTGATACTTTGACCCAATTTTCTGGCAATTTTTGATGATTAGCCTAGCCTTTTCCCTACTATGTTAGGGTCAACTTCCAGTCTAACCGTATGTAGCTGAATACCAGTACTTTACTTGGAGTGACTGCCTATCTGACTACCACAACCCATAACCGCGCAAACATATATTAGTTATCAATATAAGTTTTAAAAAAAATCTAAAAAACCCGACTGAAAAAACATTAAAGCATAAAACAAACACATTTTAAATTAAACAAAAGCTGGAAGAAGGCTGGAATGGGCTGGTTCCAGCTTTTTAGTTTAGTAACGTGAAAGATTTCGCATTCTCTCTTTTTATATGATTTGTCACTTTGAATTACTTTTAAACATATAAGTTGCATATATTTTTGTAATCATCCTTTAAAACCCTTCATTTTGATACCACTCGAACGAATTGGAAGAAAAAAAATTTTGAAGTTCATGACATAGCACCCGAAATACGCCATTTTCCTTTATTTTTTGTATTTCCATGTAGCCAGTGACACTCGAGCCATCAAGAAGAATCTAACGACGTATAATTTATCCAAATCTGTTCATCTGTTTAGGAGTTACGATACATACAAGTCAAACACATCACGCTCCTTTTGGGCTTCGCCGCAGCCGGGTAAAACATATTTATGAGCTAAGCCGTGCTTGCCTAGGGTGGTCTGTGGGTGGGTGACCACCCATTACATACCGAGTTTCCTCTGTGACTCGGAAAGCACGTTAAGCCGTTGGTCCCAGCTGTCATTTGTAGATCTTTGACAGTCGTTACAGGTAGTCAGTGGCCCAAAAAGTTTGACAATCAGTCTTACCAAGGGGTATTCCCTCGTCGTATTACCTAGTACTAACTGGTTTGTGGAGGTCATATAGGCAATCGCTCCAAGTAAAATCCTGGTATTCAGCTGCATCCGGTAAAACTGGAAACCGACCCCAACATATTTTTGAAAAGGCTAGGCAGATGTTGATAAGGTGTTGAAGTTTTGATTATGAACCTGTCAGTTGTGCTCATAAGTATGAAGTAGAGCGAGTGACCGACAAAATGATTTACTTGTCATGTCACTAAAAATATCATTCTTTGAATGTTAAACGAAACATTATTCAAAAGTAAAATTCTGTGTTAAAGTCACCCAGAGCAGTTGACGGTACAATTTAAAAAATGACTTTTGTCACAAGAGAGCAGACAAGCGGTACAGTTTTTCGGGACATTGCCAAGCGGTCAGTCGACTCTTCACGTGATCAGAGTAGCTGCCCTATTTTAAGGGCAAAGAATCAGTCATGTAATTGTCACCATAACCAGCATATAATTTCCTACAGCTGGGACACTGGCCTCGTCTCTATGAGAGGGAGTGGACTGTAATACACGGTAGAAGTCACAAGTTTTCGAATTTTAGTTACTAGGACATCTAGGTTTTCTTACACTGTTTTTAGAGTAGTGATAATGAAAAATATTATACAGGGTGTAAACAGACCCTTTACATAGCCGTCAACCAAGCTTTCTGTACATCAAACTAAGTAACTTTACGCAAAAATTATTGCTGGGAAACAACTTTTTGTTTGGGGCGAAAAATCACGTTTTACGGTTAGATTCAATATAACACACTCAAAACATTGTGCTGATGAATAGATTGATTAGTACGGAGTCGTGGAGGTGTTTTAAGTAAAAATCTTACATTAAAAACATGAATTTAAAAAAAAAAAAAACTTGTGAAAAAGTTAGAACTTTGAACCCCAATATCTCGGTAACTAGAAGGTTCCCAGGCGCCTTTCGGCTTCGTTAAGGGTCTTGTAACACCCGTTATATTATACGAAGTAATGCGCCTGCTTGAGCTCGACCTGCAACTTAACCTGGCGCGTAATGTGGATGGCAACTTTGAAACTAATGGCGCTAACATAACTAATTCCAAGCTTCGTCATAGGTTAAAATCTGGTAATGTCATTGCATATTTCAAAATAGCTTGACCTCATTGGTCAGATTGACACCTACATATGACCGCGCTACTACATTAGCCTTTAACGGTCTCCCCTATTGTTTTCTTCCATCAGGCATTTCTCAGTTGCAGTATAAAGTCTAGATTTGTGATCGTTTGACGGCAATAGGTTAGTCTCACACCCTATTAGATGAGACTTAAAATTACTGACGAAATATGGATGTACGATGTATATATAAGGTTTATATTTCATTCACAAAATATTTTAAGAGTAACTTCTATAAGTCGTAAAGTCATCATTGCAACAAAAAAAAAATATCTGAGTATTTTTTTTTTTACAAAATTATTATAATTATAAAATTTTTTGAGACTTTTTGCATAAAACCTTTACTCCCATATTCTAACAATGACAGTAGGTAAATACGACGTAGTAAACTACCGTAACTAAAAATAAGGAGCCAGTATGTATTTTGTAGGTCAAGTAATTTTAAATTATTTATTTTTTATAATAAAATATACTCAGATAAAAAAAAATCTTCTACGACACCTCCTTTCTCGCCATATCATTCTTTACACAGTCCATCCATCGTTTCTTTGGTCTTCCTTTACTCATATACCTATCCACATACATACTCAAAACTTTCCTCACGACATTTTCCTCATTCATCCGCATCACACGCCCATACCACGACAACCGATTACCACACAACTTTTCAGTCACCGGCGCCACTTTCAGACTTCCTCTTATATACTCATTTCTTATTTTATCCATTCGCGTAACACCACACATCCCCCTTAGCATTGTCATCTGCGCCACATACAAATGCCTTTCGTTCATCCCTTTTGTGGCCAGCGTGACGTCATATTTTTGATAAATACAGGGTGTAAAGAGACCCATCACAAAGGCGTTGGTATATTTGTAACTAGCGACCCGCCCCGGCTTCGCACGGCTGCAATATATAGGGTCTAACTATTCATACACGAAATATTTTCAAGGAATCATCTAACGGCTATAACAAAGCCTTTTCAAGGGCTTCTTTTTTATCTAAATATATTATTTATATTACTTGACCCACAAAATAAATACTGGCTCCTTATTTTTAAGCATCCATTATGCTAGTTTACTACGTCGTATTTACCTACTGTCATTGTTAGAATATGGGAGTAAAGGTTTTATGCAAAAAGTCTCAAAAAATTTTAGAATTATGATAATTTCGTAAAAAAAAAACAATCAGATAATTTTTTTTTTCGTTGCTATGGCGACTTTACGACTTATAGAAGAAAATATTCGTAACATATTTCGTGTATGAAAAGATAGACCTTATATACTCGTACATATAAACCTTCCTCTTGAATCACTCTATCTATTAAAAAACCGCATCAAAATCCGTTGGGTAGTTTTAAAGATCTAAGCATACATAGGGACAGACAGCGGGAAGCGACTTTGTTTTATACTATGTAGTGATTGCATAAAGGATAAAATAAAACAGTAAAATCACTTAAAACCTTATTTATTATTATTTATTTAAACCTTATACACGAACAGATCGTTTATAAAAAAGGCATGGTCAATCTGGAAAGGACAAATTGTGGATACGGACCTCATCTGCAGAGCAACCCTTATTTTACATGAAGCGACTGTCTATCTGACCTGGTAAGACTCGTAGTCAGACATCTATAAATTACAGCCAGCTTAACATGCTCTCCGTAGCACGGAGACCTCGGTTTGTAATGGATGGTCACCCATCCATGGAACGACCTCGGTAAGCACTGCTTAATCTTGAAGACTGACCCTTGTGGTGGTTATTATTTAGCCAAGAGCACGAAATAGCACCGCATTGCGGCATGGACACTTCAATACATAATATTGAAACAGAGAAGACAGTGATGGCTATCGTGATGGCCCAGAGGTTAATGCCTCGCCTCTCATGCACGAGGTTATGGGTTCTAAATCCGGGCAAGTACCAATGTGACTTTTTCTATTCATATACTTTCTAATTTTATCTGACATCACTGTCATCGGTGAAGAAAAACGTCGTGATGAAACCTGGACTTATCATTAACATAAGTCTGAAATCGTCAACCCGTCTTGAGCAAGCGTGGTGATCAGTGCTCGTGCCTTCTCTGTATAAGAAGAGGCCATTGACCAGCAGTGGGACAGTAATAGGCTGGTATAATTATCTGGCAGTGGGTGTTCACAGCCGACCACGATTTGTCCGAAACAGTTTAACTGATATGTAACCCTCAATAGATCTGGAGTACACTAGAAGATGCTGACTACAGAAGAAATGATGTACTGCATGAAACCCAGGTTTAGGAACCACCAAAACACGTAGCCGTGGAAGAGGATTTGCACCACAGTGTCGATGATCAACATTCTAGAAAGAAAAACAAAAGAATTTTAGAAGGTAATTTTTGTAAGCTGGAATAGCTGTCGAAGATTTCGCGATGCTGTCAATCAAGCATTCTGTACATCAAACTAAGTAACACTGCGCATTTGTGCTGGGAAACGGCTTCTTTTTTAACCGACTTGACAATATAAAATAAAAGCACAGCAAATATTTGTATAGGATATTACACCTAAAAATGGAAAAAAACTTTTTTTAGTCGGTGACTTTTGTTTGTTTGATTTAGTTTTTTGTCACCGACTTCTGAAGCTAAAGTTATTTTTCACTTTTTTGTGTTTTTGAAGTCGGTTTTATTCGTGTGAAAAATTATGTTTTGCTGTAGGACTCAATGTAACGCACTCAAAACATTGTGCTGATGGATGCATTGAATAATACAGGGTGTACCATGTTTACTATTTATTTTGAGTTCCCGCCATTTCGGCGCTGTTGCAATCACTATGATCACGGATAGGTAAACTGAAGTTATTGCGTGTGTTTATAAGCAGACAAATCGGTCTACCTGCTTTCTTGATCGTTTTTTGCGCTCGGTATCGCTACCACAACTCAATTCTCAAAACAAAACAAATAATAAGAGCCCATCGAAACCAATCTATTCCCTAGCTGTAAAAAAAAAAAAAAAAAAATATTAAAAATAAAAAAATAAAAAAAAATAGTAAACAGCAAATATTCAGTGTTAATGGTATAATGGTAATGTTAGTGACCATGTTAGTTTAAAAACTAATAAATACATTATTAATTAAAAACTATATAATAACCTAAAATAAATAAACTAACAACAAACTATAAAAGGGCATTAAAAAATTCCTCCTAAACGCTGTCAGCTGGTAATGTGCCCAAGAGACTGGCGGCGTTGCCACGTTGTATGGCAACACTTAGCCTCTGGCCAAAGTAAAAGCCAGCCCTTGGGTCACGGGAAGCGTCAACTAGGCGTTTCGAAATTTCCTTAAACAGGCTATGAGCACTCGGACCCCACGACCCCAAAGTTTTAACCTCAAACGGCTGGAAAATATAGTTACCACAAAGGTTTCTATATTTACCCCGCTTGAGGTTCTCTGCAGCCGCAGCGGCAGCGCCAGCACATTACATTTCGTTAGTTTACTCTACTTAATTAAATATAATAATTACAGAAAGAAAAACTAATAGAATACTACCAATCTCACCTTTTGTAATGAATCTTAGCCTTCGGAAGATCCTCATCCTTTTCCTTCAGCAAAAACTTTCTTCCACCAGCCGCAGAATTATAGAAGTACTCATACTTGTCCACATTCTCCATCTCATAGTAGAAATGTTTCCTGTCCTCCTCAAAGATTTTAGAGCGAAGTTCCACGAAGTTCTTGTTGTCAAACGTCCACTGCTTTGTTATGTAGTACATAAGGGCTAGATTGGCTATGTAGATACGTCGTTGGATTTTCACTAGCCTGAAATGAAGAGAATCATTTATTGTAAGGAAGTGCCTCGTTGATCTAGAGGTTGTAAGCGCTACTGCTGAGCATGAGGTCCTGGGTTCAATTTTCAGTTCGGGCAAAGTGTTATTGGGCTTGAAATTCTCTTTAAGTAGCCTTGGAGTTTGGATTTGGCCCCGGTTCATGGCAATAGGCTCACCCTGTATTACATGGGATTTAAACATCATCATTTGCCTAGCCATTTCCCAACAACGTTGGAGTGGCTTCCAGTCTAACTGGATGCAGCTGAATACCAGTGTTTTACATTTTTGGGACTTAAACATAACAAGCGAAATGCGGATCTACTATGTTACATCTCAGCTCAAACCTTTCGTAAAAATACAGACGCAATTTAATGCCTAAGGAGCTCATAGATTCGTAATAAGAGCCCCACCAGCTGATCTTTAAGGATAAGCTGCTGAGGTGGGTCCATGGATGGATGACCATTCATTAATAAAGAGACCTCTTTGTTCTATCAATGTTAGGATTTCGGTTTCCGCATTTAGTCCTTAAAGTGGGATATTGGATGTAACGAGACCTCTCAGCCTCCAAAAACATGATTCTTCCCTTAATTGTTCTACCTATAGTTTAATTTCATCTTCACAGGCAGTTACCAAACAATGATCAGTAGGAATTTGACTTAAAAATGTCACTAACTGACTATTTTCACTATGTTCATCTTTGGGTATTACCACACCAATCGATCGATCGTCGATCGAAGCCATCGTTCGATGGTAGAATGGATAAGTCGACAGTTTCTACTACACCAATTGATCGATCGTCGTCATTTGTACCATCGATCGATTGGTGATCGGCGATCGATCGATTGGTGTAGTAACACCCTTAGGGTTCAAGCGCAAAACTTCCCCAGTAGCTGAATCTTTCTCATTGATAACGTTTCCTAACAAAATGGTTTCTACTTTCAACTCCCGTAAAAGTGTTAAGTATTTCCCCGAACTCCTTGTCAAATAATTTTATAGTAATGTCTTTACTAGATCTTTGACAGTAGTTCCTTTTTTTCCCAGAATTCTCTGTCCCACTCCTGGGCAAAGGCCTCCACTCCTTCCAATTCTCGCAAACCCGCGTGTCCTTCTTCCAGCTCTGACGGGACCATCTCCTTCGTGGCCTGCCGCTCACTGTCGCTTAAAGTCTACAACCAGTCGCACCAAGGGGTAACGTGTTCACCAGCTACTGGGTGCTGGAGGTAGTCGCTTCCAGGTTAGACTCAAAGAAAAACCTAACATAATTAATAAGAGGGCCTGATTCAGAAGGCAGTGCTCTTTAATAAGGCCCGCATTATGAGGAGGTTCCTTTCTGGAGCCCTAACCTATTAGCTTGAGCCCTTCTCCCGACTTCAGTGGATCACCATCTTAATATAGAAAATTCCGGTGTCACACACACCGTTGTTCGTAATTCTTCACCTCGGCGGCTAAACGGCTACACCGATTTTGATGTTTTTTTTTTTTCACACTACTAATTGACAACGTCTCAAATGTGTCGGTCAGCAATTGTGTTTATATTTTTTAAACAAAATTTTCTTACATTGGTTTTCTGCCAGCCAACCAAAGAATCGTGTCCACTAAGATTGCAGGTAGTAAATGCAGCAATATGACCTGAAAACAAAGTTTAGAATTAATCCTTCTATTTACTACTGTTACTCTTAGCCGGTGTCGCTCCACTAATGGGAAAAAGCCTCTCTCCCTATATCTTATTTCGACTAAAATCAAAAGTAATTCTTGTTCAAATTAGCTTCAAAATCAGCACTTTTTGAACGTCAAAATTACATACAGGGTGTAAATAGACCCTTCACATAGCGTCAACCAAGCATTCTGTACATCAAACTAAGTAACTTTAAGCAAAAATTATTGCTAGGAAACGACTTTTTTTTTGGGGTGAAAAATCACGTTTTACGGTAGGACTCGATGGAAAGCAATCAAAGCTTTGTGCTGATGGATTGATTAAAATAGTACGAAAGTCGTGGAGGTGTGTAAAGTAAAAATCTTACATTAAAAACATGTATTTAATAAAAAAACTTGTGAAAAAGTTGGAACTTTGACCCCCAATATGTCCGTAACTAGAAGGTTCCTGGCAGAACCTGGCAGAAGGCGGTATGCTCTAGAACAAAAAAATTATCGCAAAGCTCCCTGCTTTGTATAATTTAGAACAAGTGCCTTTCGGCTATGTTAAGGGTCTATTTACACCCTTTATTATCACTGAGGAGTTTGTTCCGCCACTTCTCCTCCCCCCAGCTAGCTCCAGCTAGTTCTAAAAGTTCTGATACTCAACTTAAAAAAATGACTTTTGATTTATTCACTGGATGTTTCACTTACTCATATCATCATTCTCGTGCCCTTATCTCAATGTCTTTGTGGTTGGCGCAGCATTATCTTCATCCATCATACTTCTCTATTACTCGTCATTTCAGCAATCACCTCCTTTCTGCCATATAACCAAAGAAACAATGGATGGACTGTGTGAATCCTTCACACAGTCCATCCATTCTCTTCTACTCTTACAACCATTCAAATTCAACTAACTCATGACATTTTCCTCATTCCTCCGCATCACATGGCCCATACCATGACAACCGATTACCTCACAAAGGACTACGGGCATTTTCTATGAATTCTGGGCAAAACCAGCAGAATTGTTTTGTTTTTGACACACTATTACACCACATTATAAATTCCTCGAATTTCAAGTTATTAATGAACGAAAAAAAAAATCTATTAGTTCTCCACGCCTCTAGGAACTCAATAAAAAATTTCCCATGAAAATCTGATCAATATAAACTTCATTCGACCTTATGAGTACTTTTGGGCTAATTGAATTCAGCTATAGCTTGTCTACGTATTCATATTTTTATTCAGACTAAAAATAAACCTACTTGAAATAACAACATTCTCAATTGGCCTTAGCTCTGGTCTCCGTCGACTTAGGTACATATTGCAACACATTTCAATTCTGTTGGACTTACGCCTATTTTGCACCGCGCACTCCTCTTACCTTCGTGTAGTGCATAGTCTTGGAAGTCGTAAGGTCTCCCCCGATATGCCACAAGCTGTCGTTGAGAGGTACGGAGGGGTAGACCTGTCTGCCTATGGAGACCATCTCTCCCATGGTTATGTTGTTTAGTTTGCCGGCACAGCAGTTGTAGATCGGCACGTCGTCTGTTGGGGCTAATCTGTTGAAGAGGAGAGCGGGTTGAAGAAGAAGTCTGTTTGGTGAATTTTGTCTTTTGGACAATTTGATTGTTTGAGCCGTTTGGGGATGAAATGAACTATGGGGTCCGAGTGTCCATCTAGTCATTCGGGATATTGCCAAGCGGTTGGTCGACTCTTCCCGAGACCAGAGGGCTGGCCTATTTTATAACCAAAGAATCAACATTGCGATTCAACGTGACACTGCTACCAGCCTTCAGGGCACTGTTTCCATTGACACCGATGCGGACGAATTTTTTGAGGACCTTCAATTCTGCTTTTATAAAAGTAAAAATTCGTTTATTCATTTTCTTCCTTACTTTTTACGTTTTTAATTTATATTATTTGCATAAAAATGTGTACACATACAATAATAAAAAGTACATGTATGAGATAAATAAAAAATCGTTCAGACATGACATGTTTGCCACAAACTATTTAAAACCAATATATAAAAAAACCTTTTAATATTTAAAAAAATAGCCCACTGGTTTAGGGAACAGTGTCCAAGTTAACAGCGCGGCGGTCAGGGCTCCAGAGAGAGAGGAACCTTCTAACAATACGAGCCGTGTCCAGGAGTACTGTTTTCTGAATTAAGCCTTGATCCAGCTGCCTAACGACCCATTACTTTTTATTATTTTTGGTTTGCAAATATTAAAAAAGGAGCAAATTGATTTCCAGAGTCTTATAGGCTTACAATAACTCTACGCGACACCTTAAACAAATATTTTAAAGGACTTGTAAGATTTTTGTATGAAGCCTGGCCGGTCTCACTTCCGCCATTTTATTTTTATTTCAAAGTTGCCGCCACGCATTACACCTAAATTAATCGATTGTCGGTATCAATACAAACAAGTTTATTTTTTGTGGTAAAATGTTCTAAAGTGTCACGTTTCGAAATATGAGCTATCAAAATTAAAGTCTGACTGATAACATCTTCAATACAACTTTGATAGCTTTTAACTCGGAAACGTGACACTTTAGAAGATTTTGTCTCATACAAAACTTGTTTGTTATCCATAAATATAGGTTTTATGTATAGCCGCAACTTTGAAAAAAAAAAAATATATATTGGCGGAAGTTAGGCCGGCCATTAAATTCAAATCCCTTTGTATGCTATTATTATGGCGGAATGTGTCCTTGTCTATAACATAATTATAACATCCTGTATATACCACAGTATATGCAAATAAAATACTTAATTATTTACCACTTGGCAAGACTAAAGTTACAACACTGATTCGCCAATGCGTAAAGGCGATTTCAGATCAGTGTATTTTCGGCGCGAACAAGCTCCATTTTCGAAGCGCGTGCAGGCGCGTATAGGCGTGTCTTGCCCACACTTTTACACCACACACGCACCAGTTTAAACGGATCTCTCATAGTACGGGAAATCTATACAAAGTGACGCCATGTTATACTGGAAATGTATACCTTGATACCGTGGTGTGTACTTGACCAGACCGTCCCTTACGAACAACCTTCTCGAAAACCACTTACTCTTTTGTCCCTCGCAACCAGGATGCTACCACGAAACTCTTGATAGATATGTCCACCGGCATGTAGTCTGCGATCAGATCCGGGTCCGTGTATAAACTGCGCATGATACCTGGAATTATTGTTTCATTAATAACAGCCGCCAGGGTCGGTGCCTAAATAATTATGTTTTTTTTAGAAACCTACCTTTCCCTGGAATATGTCCATGAATACATATATCTCGGCCAGATAGTCTCTTTCCAGGCAAGACCACCGAGAATGCCTGGAAGAGCTACTGGTCGATGAAACATTTGATGAAGGGATCTCTCCCTCTCGCAATTAAGTGAAAGCTCATGGACATGTGCATTCTCCCCACCCACACCTCCATAGGTGTGGGTCGCAAACGTGGTCGCTTAAAAAACGTCAGAAGTCCGCACTTGGGGTCTGCCAACGAGCTATGGAGCGAAGTATACTGGGTATCAAACTTACGGACCGCATCAGAAACTCCATACTTCGCTCCAAAACTCAAGTAGCTGATGCTGGTTGAATTGGAACTGGGCAGGTCACGTCTGCCGCATGTCGGAGGAGCAATGGGCAAAGATTACCACTAGGTGGATACCAAATAGCAGGAAACGACAACGTGGCAGGCCCAGAAGGAGATGGCGGGTTGAGCTGGACTCTGTCGCAAAGGATTGGCCTACAATCGCACTAGACCGCTAAATGTGGAAGGAGGGAAGAGAGGCCTTTGCCCTGCAGTGGGACAATATAGGATTATAATAATATAATAAATAGGCTCTCCTTAGGTGGTTGGATCAAGGACCTTATTCAGAAGGCAGTACTCCTCGATACGGCTCGCATTGTGAGGAGGTTCCTGTCTCTGGAGCCCTAACCACCGGTAGCTTGGACCCTGCTCCCGATACCGGCGGACCACTATTTTTATATTTTTAAATGTTTTTTTTTCTATTGTTTTATATTAGAATATTTAAAAATGTATTTAATACGTATAAAAATAAATAAAGGAAATAATAAATAATACCTTTCCCAGTAGCCACCAACAAGGCAGCTGGTCCGTTGAAGTTCTCTATCCATCCGGGAACTGGCTCTTCTACACTCGATATTACTGAAATGAATAGAAAAATATTAACTAAGACTTCATCGATCTTCAGGTTAAGCCACGCATGCCAAGGTACGTGAATGAGTGGCAATCCATTACATACCGAGTTCCCAACGTTCCTTGAAAAGTACGTTAAGTCGTTGGTCCCGGCTGTCAATTGTAGATCTTTGGAACTCGTTACAGGTAGTCAGTGGCTCAAAAGTCTTACAACCAAGAACCAATCTTCGAAAGTCTTACAATCAATCTTATCTTATTATCGAGTACTAACTAAGTTGTGGAGCTCAGATAGGCAGTCGCTCCATGTAAAATACTGGTATTCATGTGCATCCGGTTAGACTGGAAGCTGACCCCAACACAGTTAGGGAAAGGCTAGGCAGATGATATGAATTGCGATAATAATATGAATAGGTTTCCACAAATAATGCAAAAAAATTAACATGGATCAAAACATAGAATAATTTAATCCGGGTAGTACGACGCCATGTGACAATTATCGAACTCCACGCGAACGAAACTTCGGGCATAATCCGTGTATATGTCACAGTCAAAACTATTAATCAGTCAAAACTACTTTTGACCGCTGTAAATCAGTCAAAAGGTGAAAACTATTTTAACAATAACTAACATTTACTTAGAAACTTATAAGGTTTGTTAGACTTTTTTTTTGTGACCCTTTGTAAAACATTATGTCGTAGTAATTCTTGGACTTGGTAATTACAAGGTTGGAAAAAGGCTAGGCGTTCTGAAACAACATATTTAAATAGTGAAAACGCATTTTAACATAATAAGGATTTTGACTGACACCAGTCAAAATCCTTTTTTGGTTTTGACCGATTAACAGTTTTGACTGTAACACATACAATATGTTAAAAAAAAACTCTGTTCGATCCGTGAGTATATTATGAAGTATCGAGATTAGATTCTATGTATGTTGTAGTGGCCTACATAACACAGCCATACACAGTCATACGAGCGCATCACACTCCGACCACTGAGCGCCACACTGAGCGCCGAGCGGCCGACAGGGAGCGCGGCGCGCGCACCGCGACATCTCCACCAGCCGGCGCCTCCGCTGGCGAGCGATTGGAACGAGGAACAACATCCCTGCGCCGATGACCATCATACACTACCGATATTCACCGCGCCGCGTTAGTTTTATGTATCGAGCGGCGTGCACGTCTGCTACGTCAGCCGCGCGCGCCGGACCACCCGGACCGCGTTCATTGGTCGGTTGAATTTTTGATTTCCACCTCTACTTCGTAATACCCGACTGTATATAAGGTGACGATTTTGGAAATAAAACCTCTCCTTTTTCTATTTCGGACCTTGGCTTTTATTTATAACCAACCTCTAAAGTGGTGACCCCGACGTGATCATCAAAATCATGACAGATTCAAGCCAAGCACCGCGTACCGCGCTATCTGAAGAAGATGTCGAGATGATCTCCGTCAAGTCTCGAATACCTCCATTCTGGCGAGACAATCCCAGATTGTGGTTCGCTCAATTCGAAACCATGGTGGCGAACCAGAAACTCAGCGAGGAAGCGAAGTTTGGACTGGCTGTGGCGCAACTCGACAAGGTGGACGTGGAACAGATTAGCGACATCATTTTATCATCGGCCAGAACGGGAAGATTTGAAGCCCTGAAGGCCCGATTATTATCGGTATACGAGGAGTCAGAGAATAAGCAACTGCAAAAATTGCTCAACGAGGTTGAACTAGGCGACCAGCGTCCTTCCCAGCTGCTGCGTCGTATGCGTGATTTGGCCCGCGACAAGATGCCCGATGAAACCCTCCGGATGTTGTGGATGAGCCACCTACCCTCATCGACGAGATCTGTGTTGGCAGTCAGCGAAGAATCCAAATTAGACTCGCTAGCGGCGATGGCGGACAGGATGAGTGAGCAGATGAAGGAGGCCGGTTCCGTGTGTTCCTGCAGTCACGCTAACCCCGCGTCACAATCGCCGACACCATCGCCTAACGACCGGATTTTGAATATGATCGAGGCGCTCACGAAGGAAGTCGCTGCGTTGAAAATGGACAGATCGCGCAGCTACCACCGAGGACCGCAGCGAGGCAGATTCCGTTCAAGATCTCGTTCCAAGTCCGCGAATCGTGACACATCGATTTGCTATTTCCATCGAAAGTTCGGGAAGGAGGCGTATCGCTGTCGAAAGCCATGTAACTATGCGGGTAAGACGAATACGAACCAGGAAAACTAGTCTCAACTTTGGCTGCGACGGGAGCCGAAGTCAACGTCATAACCCAACACCGTCTGTTCGTAAAAGAATTAATAAGTGGCCTGCATTTCCTCATCGACACCGGCGCGAACGTCTCAGTTTTACCCGTCAAAAGGGTACGCAGAGAAAAAATTACACCGAGCGAATATCTCTACGCCGCAAACGGTTCGCGAATACCCTCCTACGGTGAACGCACGATGACGCTGAACATCGGATTACGACGACCGTACATGTGCAATTTCGTCATTGCCGAAGTGACTAGACCGATATTGGGAGCCGATTTCCTACATAAGCACCAACTCACGGTAGATATTCACGGACAGAGGCTGATAGACAAGAAAACAGGCATATCCGTTGCCGGCAACGTAACGGCTACTTCAGTCTCCAGCATCAACACCGTAGATGACCAGCAGCCTTACCACGACCTACTCGCCAAGTACCCGGACATCACCCGACCAACATTGAAACTCTGCCACAGCGAAGTGGAACACCACATACAGACTAACGGCCCACCATTATACGCCAAGTCACGACCGCTGCCACCGCACAAGTACAAGGCAGCCAAGGCAGAATTCGAGGCGATGATTGAGCAAGGTATTTGTCGACCGTCAAAGAGTCCTTGGGCCAGCCCGATACATCTAGTCCTCAAGAAGGATGGCAAGTACAGAGTCTGCGGTGATTATCGCCGTCTAAATACAGTGACCGTTCCAGACCGTTACCCCATCCCACGACTGCACGATTTCACCTACAACTTGCTGGGGAAGAAATACTACTCCATAGTCGATCTAAAAAAGGCCTACTACCAAGTGAGAACTCGCGAAGAGGACATACAGAAAACCGCCGTAATCACACCATTCGGTTTATTCGAATTCCCGAGGATGTGTTTCGGTTTACGCAACGCTGGGCAAACATTCCAGCGACACATCGACAACGTGCTACGGGGACTACCCGTTTTTCCGTTCGTCGATGATATTCTTGTAGCTTCAGAAACAGAGGAACAGCACAGAAGAGAACTTGAAGAAGTATTCAGAAGGCTGAACGACCATGGGTTACAACTAAATGTAGCTAAGTGTACATTTGGTCAACAAACACTCAGCTACTTGGGCTACACTATAACCACCGATGGAATTAAACCAACGAATAAGAAGGTAGAAGCAATAAAAACATACCCGCGGCCAGAAACAATTCAACAATTACGTCGATTTCTGGGAATGATAAATTTTTATCGTGAGAATATTCCTCACGCCGCCCAGTATCAGAAGGAGCTCAACTTTTACCTCAAAGACTCCAAGAAAAACGACAAGACGAAGATTACTTGGAGTGAGACAGCAATTCAGGCATTCGAGAAATGCAAGGACGACATCACCAACGCCGTATTGTTGTCGTACCCATCGTCAACACTACCCTTCGTGCTTATGACCGACGCATCCGATACTTGCGCCGGGGCGGTACTTCAACAAAAGATACAGGGTCGCTGGAGACCGCTAGGGTTTTACTCCAAAAAGTTCAGCGACGCCCAAAGGAAATACAGTACCTACGACAGAGAGCTTACGTCTATATACATGGCTGTACGTCACTTCCGCCGGACGATTGAAGGCCGTGACGTCACCATATTGACGGACCACAAACCTCTCACCACCGCACTGCGAGCGAACTACAAGGATGAAACCCCGAGACGCACAAGATATTTAGAATATATCAGCCAGTTCGTCACGGACATCAAGCACGTCTCGGGAAAGGACAACTGTGTCGCCGACGCCATGTCTCGAGTGGACACAATCTCATGTCCAACACCAATAAATTACGACGAGTTAGCAAAGTCCCAAAAACAAGACGAAGAGCTGAAGCAACTCATGAAAAGCGACCGATTCACATTCAAACGAATAACACTGCCCGGTACAGCTATGCAAGTTTCATGCGAGATGTCAACAAACAGTCCTCGCCCATTCTTACCACCTCAATACCGAAAGCAAGCTTATCAAGCGATGCACGACCTTAATCACCCCGGCGTAAGAGCGACGAGAAGATTAATAACTACACGTTATTTCTGGATGACCATGAAGAAGGACGTCACGGACTGGGCAAGAGCTTGCGATCAATGCCAGCGAGCGAAGGTTCATCGCCACACCAAGGCACCAGTATCCAGCTTCACGCCAGTTGACCGCTTAAGTCATCTACACATTGACTTAGTCGGCCCCTTACTAACGTCGAACAACTGTCGTTATATACGAGTACTCACCATGATCGACAGAGCAACGAAGTGGCCAGAAGCTCAGCCGATCGAGGACATGACGGCAGAGAAAGTAGCAAATACTTTGTATGAAACATGGATTGCAAGATTCGGTTGTCCCGCTACCATAACAACAGACCGCGGCAGACAGTTCGAGTCCGAATTATTCAATAAGTTGATGCATCGCATGGGAATCCAGCACGTACGGATTACAGCATACCACCCACAATCGAACGGTTTGATTGAACGCTAGCACCGCACACTAAAAGCATCACTCACCGCAAGATTGAATACAACGAATTGGACGTACGAGTTGCCCACTGTACTACTTGGTCTTCGCGCCGCATACAAGACGGACATCGGTGCCAGTGCGGCTGAACTAGTATTCGGTAAAACATTACGTCTGCCGGGTGAATTCTACGGTGAAGCAATCACAACAAGCAACACGCCATCGCACTTTATGAGTCATCTTAGCGAAGCTTTGAAAAAGGCTCAGGTGCAGCGCGTAGCAAACAAACGAACAGCTGTTTTCATTCACGGCGATCTATACAAAACAACTCATGTTTACGTTCGTAATGACACCGTGCGCAAACCGCTGACACCTACCTATAACGGACCATATCGTGTTATAGATCGCCAAGCTACGAGTAAGTACTTCACCGTACAATTGGAAAATAGGAGAACCAACGTATCTATAGATCGGTTAAAGCCAGCATTCCAGTTCCACGAAGAACAAGCAGATGAGGCACCTGTCACCAACAGCTACGTCACACGATCTGGCAGGTCTTCAAAACCTCCTGTGCGCTTCGCTGAGGGGGGAATAATGTAGTGGCCTACATAACACAGCCATACACAGTCATACGAGCGCATCACACTCCGACCACTGAGCGCCACACTGAGCGCCGAGCGGCCGACAGGGAGCGCGGCGCGCGCACCGCGACACCTCCACCAGCCGGCGCCTCCGCTGGCGAGCGATTGGAACGAGGAACAACATCCCTGCGCCGATGACCATCATACACTACCGATATTCACCGCGCCGCGTTAGTTTTATGTATCGAGCGGCGTGCACGTCTGCTACGTCAGCCGCGCGCGCCGGACCACCCGGACCGCGTTCATTGGTCGGTTGAATTTTTGATTTCCACCTCTACTTCGTAATACCCGACTGTATATAAGGTGACGATTTTGGAAATAAAACCTCTCCTTTTTCTATTTCGGACCTTGGCTTTTATTTATAACCAACCTCTAAAATGTAATCCTTTTTGGATTACAAGTAAAAAAAAATACCTCAAAAAAAAATATAATTACTCGTATGTATAGTACTAAAATGAGGATGCTTACATGGCAACACGGGTCATCCCGGTCGCTTTTCTGGTAGTGACGTCATAAAGAAACAATTGACGATCGAACATACTAATGCCGAAGATGGTATTGTCACGTTTTAAAAGAGTTGTATTTAGATATAAAAATACATACATTTTAAAATTCATTAATATGTTTACTTTAATTTAATTTTATTTTTACTTTAATTTGCTTACAGCATTGCCATTCAGCGTGGCATTGCTGCAGTCTTCCCAGATGACAGCGATGCGGAGGAGTACTTTGACGCCTAAGTGTTCTACTGTCGTCGTAGTTTAGATGTTTATATTTGCTTACTTAGTCTGTATGTAATGTAAAATAAAGAGTTGTTTACTTTCATGAATATTTTTAGTTTCTTATTTTATTTGGTAATGTCAATGGTATACCTATATGACATTTTCAGATCGGACAGGGTGTGTCGGAAATGGTATAAGTTTTTTATTAGCTCCTGAATCAATCTTACCAATAGAAGGCCTGATGATGACTATAGGCAGAATTCCTTTATACTCAGCCACCACGTTCTCAGCCAGCTGCTTTGAAAATGTGTACGTATTCGGCAGTTCTCCTAGATACCTGGAAACCATATATAACATTATGCCTGTAGTCTCCAGAGGGTTTGGCAGGGGTAGAAATTATGCACCATTTATGATGAAGTCATAGGAGGCAAGCCTATTGACTTCAACTGGGGACTAATACAGTCTCCAAGTTACCGCTGAGAAATGGCTGTTGGAAAACATAACAACACATAGTCTGTAATAAAATATCTGAAATTTGGAACACAAAAATGCTTCTCATAAATACAAATAAATAAAATTGAAGTGTCTGTTTGCATTTTCAAAATGGCAGCTTATTACTGAATGCATATGAGTGTATGGTACTTATAAAGTATAACAAAGAAACATTATTTTTTGTCTTTCTGACTGATATTGACTTTTACCGTCAGAAAGCTGACTGTTACTACATTTAATGCGCGTTCTTGTGCAAATAATAATAGTTTTTGTTTCATCGAAATCGGGCCAGGATTTCCAAATTTGCTGCGTTGTAAAGTTTCATCGCTTTTTTAAATTTGCGTTCTTTCGCGCGCTACTGCGATAGCGTCACGCTGCGAGTGTCATTTATGTCCGATTGCGGGTGATGCGATGGTAGTCTAGTCACTAGTCAGTGGCCCAAAAGACTGACAACCAGTCTTAGCAGGGGGTATGCGTATTACCCAGTACTAACTGGGTTGTGGAGGTCAGACAGGCAGTCGCTCCATGTAAAATACTGGTAGTCAGCTGCATCCAGTTAGACTGGAAGCCGACCCCAACGAAGTTCAGAAAAGGCTAGGCAGATGATGAAGTACGGTGGCAATACTTCGTCGGATGAGCTCCTACGCAAAAAAGGCTACTATAACTTACTTAGGAGTCAGAACCCTCAAAGCATGAGAGTCGATGTTCTCGCAAACCTCCAAAGTGTCCCTCCAATCTGCGTGAGGAGGGTACAGCACCTCCTCTATAGTTTCTCTGTTCGTATTGGAGTATGATGTAGAGACGTGGATAAAGACCTGGAATTAGAAGAATTGTGAATTAAAATGAGAGGTAGCAATTTCGGCTGGATTACAATATGACAACGGTTCATTTATTTGGGAAAACATTCAATATTGTATATACAATATTGAAAAAACCCTGTCCGATCCGAAACGGGCATATATGTATACCGATGGTACCGGATGGTATTACCAAATAAAATACGAAACATAAAATATTCATGAAAATGATTTTTGTGGCCAAATTACCACCATTTCCGTTAACGTCACTACCCGAGAAACGACTGAACTGTCGTGTCGCCACCTGCGCCCCTGTGTTGCTATGTAATTTTCCTCATTTCAGTAAAGGGCTTGGAAGATTTTTGTATGAAGCCTAAATACCGCCATATTATTATTTTTTTCAAAGTTGCGGCCACGTGTTCAACCTATATTAATCGATAGCTGGTATTAATACAATCAAGTTTTGTATGACACAAAATGTTCTAAAGTGTCACGTTTCCGAGACATCAAAGTTGAAGTCCATTCACTGATGGCATCTTTTTTTTTTTTTTTTGTTTCCTTTGGGAAATTATCAAATGACCCCTCCACTCTGCGCGGAGCGGAAGGGAGTGTCAGACTTGTACTGACTAAAACCCATCCATGTTCCTTCTTTGCCCTTTGTGTTCCAGGGCCACGGTATCTCTTTCGAACAGTCCCGCAGCCCTGGCAGGCATCGGCCCTTGCGGACTTACTTATTTGCTGACATCTGATGGCATCTTCAATTAAGCACAACTTAGCTTATATCTCGGAAATGTGACACTTTAGAAGATTTTGTCTCATACAAAACTCGTTTGTATTGATGCCAGCTATCGATTGTTGCAGGTTGTATATGGTAAATGGTATGGGTGTATTTGGAACTTTAACCACATAACGGTGACGCTTCGCCGTATTTGGGCTCGTCCGATGATAAAATGGGGACGGGGGAATTAGATCGTGTAATACGTTCGTATGTACTTTGACTCAGACATGTTTCCGTCTCTATCCTGAACTAATTATGTAACGATTGTGCGATAGTGACAGAAATAACGCTTACTTGTCTAAACATTAATCCTGTCACCGTCGCACAAGCTCAAGGTTAAGTAACGTTTCGATCTCGGCTTTATTGTGAAATTGATTGAGGATCGTTACTTACATTTAAATTCCTGATGTCTGTAGCGAGTTCTACCATCTCCTTGGTTCCTCGAAGATTCATTCGCACAGCATATTCCAAGGGATCGTCAAATCTGAAAGAATTGGCAAATGATTATGACATTGAGTTACCAACTTCGTCGCGAACACATGCTAAACAACTGCGTAACACTCTTGCACTTTAAAAACTATAAATGCTGTATATTTAACGGCTGAGATTTCCAGTGACTTTACTTTTCGGTGACGATGTACCTGAGATGTAGAAGACAAGAGTAGAGGCAGACCAAAGAAACGATAGACGGACTGTTTGAACGATGATTATATTATGGCTAAAAAGGAGATGACTGCTGAGATGACGAGTAATAGAGAGGTATGGAAGAAGAAGACATGCTGCTCCGACCCCAAATAAATTGGGATAAGGACAGGAGAATGATAATAATAGTTATCATTAACTTAAGAAAATAATTAATCATAACATAACGTTCGTTGCGCGGTTAGAAACATTAAATAACACTACTCGGCGCCAAATGCGCCAGTAACGCTTGCAATTACTAGACGAACGAGGCAGTCGAGTAGAAATATTATAAAAAATACATAAAGAAAAAGTCACAGATGCTGTCTTACAAGCAAGGTAAAGAATAGGTACCTCACACTAGCAGCTACATGGAATACGATGTTCACGCGGTTCACAATCAAGGCACGGTCTTCTTCAGACAATCCTGGGAACATAAAAAAACAGAACAGAGTAAGAATAAAGAAGAATATTCCTAAAAACAAATGAAGGTCTTTATTCTTTTTTTGGATCTCGATATAACAGCCGTGTGATTTGATCTTCAGGGTAGAGAAACGGTTGCCGAGGTCAGTTTGTGAATGGGTGATCGTCCATTAGGAGACCCCTCCGCGCCCTGAAACCACGTCGTAGATCTTTAACAGTCGTTAGGGGTACTTAGAAGCCGAAAGCCATCCAACCTTCCTTGCCAAACGTTATCGTACTGCCTAGCAACGGCGTTGTGAGGGTCCTATAGGCAGTCACTCCAAGTACAAATCTTGTAATAGGCTTCATCCAGTTAGACTGGAAGCCAACCACTACAGGCTAGGCAGATGACGTTTTCAAAAGTCCTGCATTTCAGGTCAATTCGATTTTCTATAGAACTTACCTAGACCAATTTCTAAAACATCACCGGCGATGACAAACACTTTTGATTGGAAGTCGGGTCTTTCCTTGCGGAGTCTGTCAAAGCACTGAAACAAGAAATACAGGAAATCAACCAAAAAAATATTTTCTGAAGGAGCTCGTCTTTGGAAGTATTATCGGCTATTTAACTCCCAATATTATTTACTAATTTATAATATTTTTATACGCAAACCCTGCGTAGGGAACTACAGCTGTTTTGAAATGGAAAGAAAAATTCGAGTGCGAGCAGGGTTTGAACCTGCGACCTTCTGATTCAGTACAACGGACGGCACAAACGTCATCGTAAGACGTTATTAATGGAACGAAGATTTCGAGAGCTGTGAGCAGGGTGCGATGGTCTAATTGGTTAAGACGTCCGGTGTACTGAATCGGAAGGTCGCAGGTTCAAACTCTGCTCGCACTCGATTTTTTCTTTCCATATCAAAACAGCAATATTATGTACTATCATAGGTATGCAGGGTGAATTTTTCAAGTGGGTTGGATTGATTTTTCGTAGTATGAAGGTTTTTAGAATTTCTCTCAAAATTCTACGAATTGTGCTAAAAAGCAACACACTTGCAATCACAATTATTCCGTATGTGGCGTCTCCCCACAGACAATGGCCCACCTTCCATCTTGCACCGCATGCCCTATCACCTGCGCACCTGATCTATTTACTGAATCAGTGAGCGGGGTTCACGTGGCTGAATTTTGGGGTAACGGCTAATCAAATTTGAAGTTTTTGCCATCGATATGTTATAAAGAAGAATCACAATTCGAAGAATTTTGGTGCGGGTTTTCAGAAGGATTGCAGCAATTGAGGCTAGCCCTAACGTAGCATCACGCCTGTAAGCCCCAAATGTTAATCAGAGGTGTACTTATTAGTACACCCACATTTCGCCAGTTATATTTAAGTCCCATATAATAGGGGGCGAGCCCATTGTCATCAACCGAGCACAAATCTAGACTCCCTGGCTGCTACTGAGAAAGTCCTGATGAATAAACCCAGTAACGCTGCCCGACCCGGAAATCGAACGCAGGACCTCAAGTTCAGCAGACGACCTTGCAAAAAAAATCACTGAAAACCACGCCTTGTTTTCATGTTTCCATTGACCTTTACATTAGTCCAGACACTTTATTTATATGTACCTAAATATACACTTAGCAACTATTTAAATACTGGAAGTTCAACGAATAGAATATTAATAGAATAACATTTATTAACTACTTATTTGTTATGCATGAGCAACATTCACTCGTTAAAGTAAAGAATTAAAAATAATTTCTTTGAATTATGGTTTTGGTGGTAGAATAATGATGACGTAGTAATAAAATTAAAAAAAAAAAAAAAAATTTTTTTTTTTTTTTTGTACTCTATCACAATGCTGTCCTATTTGTCCCAAAGGTTGACTGGTAGAGAATGCCTTGTGGCATTAAGTCCGCCTATGTACCACTCTTGTACATGAAGTTTAAATAAAAAATAAATAAAATCAAAATTTAGTTTTACAAAATTATCATTACTTCTAACACTATTTTGTCATAATATCGAGTACCGTAATAATTGAATCTCCTAATTTCGCATAAACAAAGTCATGTTACATGTCCTAAGTATTGTATTATATTATAATGTGTATTATTACCGTAACGCATGGATTATTAGCACTAAAAAATGCTAGCTGTAGTCTTGCTAGCTGGTGTGAGGAGCGAAGGCCGAAGGCGCCTGCGCTCCTGTGTGGGTGTATAATGTAAAATGCGAGCGTAGGGATGTCGGAAGTGAAAAAAAAATCGATAAATCGATGTATCGATATTTATTAAAATATCAATATCGACGTCGATATATCGAAGAATAAGTATCGATATAACGGGCAATTTTTCAAAAGATTTTGCGTTTTTTAAATAATAGTGTATTTAGCTCAATTTTATCAATAGTAATTTTTATACAAAATATACATTATTTTAATATACAAAAATCTCAATAAAAATGAAGGTATTTTTATCAGTATTCCTTTTTATTAGACAATAATTACAAAAATATCAAAAACTAAAAAGCTATCTTCTAAAAAAAGCTGTGTCGACAATAGATTTGTAAGCTATTAATAATAAAATTAAAATGTCAACCGCCAGATGTTATGACCCAACTATTACTAATATAGTCAAACAGTTACTATTTTTTTTTCTTCGTTCCTATCTTTTACGGTTTTGAATTCCAGTGACGTTAGTTACATAAATAAAAAAATATATCGTTTTTGATACAATTTTCTATATTGGATATTTTGTATCGATATATCGGATCAAAATATATCGGCTAAAAATATCGATATATCGATACTTTTTCAACAAACCTATGCGAGCATAGCGACCGCGCGTCACACAGTCGGTAATATACTTGACAAACGGATTTAGTAACCTAATTTAATTAATACATTATTACTCCTTTCCGTCATACACGCAAGCCAATGGCGAGTACTACGCACCTGACCCTTCTGAAAAACATCACCGATAACGTCAGCGTATATTTTACGGTCAAAATCTTTCAACATAACTTTTGTCATCAATATAAATGTGAAATTGAAAACTAATCTGTTCGAACATAATGGAAAAGCATACAATAGAGCGTCTTTGACATTTGACATTAAATACGAAAGAATATATAAATATGTATGACAATTTAAACAATTAATGTACCTACTGAAATTAGAAACAAAGTCATTCGCCTTCTTTTAATTTTAGATTAGAAAAAAAAAACGTGGTTTTAATTTTGTTTATGCCTTGGTGCTGTCTGCTGTTCTCCTCATCGCTGTCACTGTGGTGAAGTTGTCAACAACCTCGGCGACCACGGCCTGTCATGCAGCCGAAGTGCGGGCTGTTTTGCACAGCACGCGAACATAAACGACATCATCCGACGAGCTCTTGTCACCGTCGGCGTTCCAGCTGTTTTAGAACCCCATGGCTTGATACGCGACGATGGCAAGAGACTGGACGGCATGTCGTTGTTTCCTTGGAAGATGGGTAGGCCTTAAGTGTGGGACGCGACATGCGTCGATACTCTTGCGCCATCACATCTTCCAAGCTCATCGTGCTGTGCTGGCGCTGCCGCTGCGGCTGCAGAGAACCTCAAGCGGCGTAAATATAGAAACCTTTGTGGTAACTATATTTTCGAGCCGTTTGGGGTTGAAACTCTGGGGTCGTGGGGTCCGAGTGCTCATAGCCTGTTTAAGGAAATTTTGAAACGCCTAGTTGACGTTTCTCGTAACCCAAGGGCTGGCTTTTACTTTGGCCAGAGGCTAAGTGTTGCCATACAACGTGGCAACGCCGCCAGTCTCTTGGGCACATTACCAGCTGACAGCGTTGAGGACGAGTTTTTTGATGCCTTTTTATAGTTTGTTGTTAGTTTATTTATTTTAGGTTATTTAATAGTTTTTAATTAATAAAGTATTTAGTTAGTTTACTCTACTTAATTAAATGTTAACTCTTTTTTTACGCGGTTTTCAGAAAACAAATATCTATGATTTTCTTGTGAACTGATCACGTCGATGTCACCAATTTTATGGATAGAAATGGAAATCATTTACTTGCCAATTATGTAAGTATACAGATATGAAGGTTATTTTGATGAACGTCCCGATACATTTTGCCTTACGGCATGCAAAATGATTTAACATAATATTTACATTTACTAAACAAAAAATGAAACTTAAAAAAAGAATTCCATTCACTAAGCAACATTACTATAATTATTAAAAATACTCATGTTATTCAAAAATATTCGGAATTAGCACAATGCTAATAATATAATAAAAAAAAAATAAAAAAAAATTGTCAGTATCTTAAACTACGAATGTCAATCAATTAAATTAAGAAATAACAGAAAATTCAATTACTAATGTCTATAAATTAAATTTTAAAAAATCTCAATAAATTAAACTACAAAATGTCAACAAGTTAAGTTTAAAATTATGCGTGTTGTACACAGAGAATTTAAAGGTTCAAAGTTCTGTTATTATTTATTTATTTAAACTTCATGTACAATAGTGATACATAGGCGGACTTAATGCCACAAGGCATTCTCTACCAGTCAACCTTTGGGTTAAATAAGAAAACATTGTGATAGGGTACAAAATAAATATATAAAAATAACTTTTTGCTATCGAAAATTTATACAGGCACTTATAATGATACTAATACTTATATACAAATAAAATAAACTAATACATATATTAACAAATACCAAAATTAAAAACGAGAAACCTAATAATAATTACCATGACTCGACTTCTAATAGAGAGAGAGCTATTTATTTTGACTTAAATAGTGGTTACGCACTTTATTATTAATTCGTTATTCGTTTAATTTACACACTACAATTTTATCGCGTCGAGGAGCTCGTGGCTAAATAATAACAGCCGCTCGGATCGATCTTTAGGTTAAGCCGTGCTTGCCTAGGTTGGTCTGTGGATGGGTGACCACCCATTACATACCGAGTTTCCTCCGTGCCTCGGAAAGCACGTTAAGCCGTTGGTCCCGGGTGTCATTTGTGAATCTTTGACAGTCGTTAGATAGTCAGTGGCCCAAAAAGTCTGACAACCAGTCTTACCAAGGGGTATCGTATTACCCAGTAATAACTGGGTTGTGGAGGTCAGATAGGCAGTCGCTCCATGTAAAATACTGGTATTCAGCTGCATCCGGTTAGACTGGAAGCCGACCCCAACATAGTTGGGAAAAGGCTAGGCTGATGATGATGAATTTTATCGCGTCGTAAGTTATCGCGTCTTTGTTTACACCCTGTATAGTTCGATTTGGAGGATTATCATCACGTCTTACCAGTATTATTTTAATTATTTATATTTATTTTATTTTATTTTTATTATTTTAATCGTGAAAAAAAAAACGATGTGTGGGAAAGGGACGGAGCTAGACGCTCTGAATAGGTTCATCTCTTTCTCACGCAGAAGTGTCCTTATGGTACTGCTTTATGAAGTGGTGGTCACGGTAATGCCTTGATTCCGATACTAGAGAACAAAAAGATACTTACAGGAGTTGAGAATAGGTCTTTTAGTCTGTCTTCTGACTTCACTCCCTTCTTGTTCCTCAGAAGAAGGTAGATTCTGTCCAGGTCCGGGCAGGAGTAGAGCAGCTTCTCTATCAGGACTTTGCCCATAAATCCTGCGAAAAGTGGAGAATAATTGAAACATCCAATTCGGAAAGTAATTTTATTTTAGACTAGCTGCAGTGCCCCGCGACTTACGGCCGCGTGAAATGGTTATAAAAATATTACTTCCATATTTGATTCGAATTTTGTTAACAATTGCAATTTTTTTTTTTTAGCACCGTACCCTATTTTTTTGTAAAAGTAGCCTTATTTACTCCTTAAAACATCAGCTATATGCCAGTAAAAATCCCGTCAAAATAAGGTACAGCCGTTTCGGAGATTAGCCGGAAAAAACAGACAGAAAGACAGACAAAAATTTTAAAAATTCAGTTTTTGTTATAAGTATCGTATATACTTTCATATGGATTCAATAAAAAACTGTTATTTTGAAATAACAAACAGAACACATTATTTATTTGTAGGTGTGTATAGATAGGTCATTGTGAACGATGTCGTCTAAAAGGGTATTTTATTTTAGAGGTCCTACACAATATGTTCGCGTCAGTACATTCGACAAGGCAGCAGTAGCGAAGGGTCAATTTTTGTAAGAGGTAAACCGGAGTACACATCTTTAATGTGATTATATTATTTGTCTATAGAACACTGACTGTGCCATTTTTCAAAGGGAATCTTGTAGGAATCGAGTTGTACGGAACCTTCGCCACTGCAAGGCAGTCTTGAACAACAAAGCGAAGTAATTAAAACACGTCTTGTAACGTACAACACGTACGTTCAAACTGATGATTACGTAATTTATATGCTAACGAACCAGTCCCACTAAGGGGTATCGTAGTACCCAGTGCTAACTGGGATGTGGAGGTTAAATAGGCAGTCGCTCCATGTAAAATACTGGTATTCAGCTGCATCTGGTTAGACTGGAAGCCGAAGCCGACCCCAACATATATAGGGTCTAACTATTCATACACGAAATATTTTCAAGAAATCATCTAAAGTGATTTTTTTTATCTGAGTATATTTTTTTATAAAAAATAAATAATTTAAAATTACGTGACCCATAAAATAAATACTGGCTCCTTATTTTTAAGCATCCATTACGGTAGTTTACTACGTCGTATTTACCTACTGTCATTGTTAGAATATGGTTGCTATGGCGACTTTACGACTTATAGAAGTTACTCTTAAAATATTTCGTGTATGAAAGATAGACCTTATATAGTTATGCAATGACTCGCAGGGGCCGAAAAGTTTTGGGGTTTTAATCAGGTTATTACGCATAATGGTTAATGAAACGGGTAAAACCGAATAACCGTGTAACCTTATTGGTCTTTGTTGACTAGGCTTTCCTGAATTGCAAAATTTATAATTTACAGACACTGATGACGTTGCTTATGACGTCATAAAGATATTTGATTAAGAGAGCTTGTAAAGAAAGTCGCCAACGTCGCAAATAGCTGTCAAATATTTACCTGTTTTAAATAATGTGGCAATATTACTGTATGGCAATAAGAAATATGGCTAACTAGTGAGCTAGAATATTAATAATGAATTGCAATTAAAACACTGAATTTGATATTGTAAATATTCGGTGTTACGATATTAATTAGATATTGCTTTTTTTATTCAATACTTTAGTTCACTAGTTAGCCATATTTCTTATTTCCGTTCAGTAATATTGCCAAATTAATCAAAACGGCGAAATATTTGACAGCTATTTGCGACGTTGCCCAGTTTCTGTACAAGCGCTCTTAATAGAACTTACCAGAACCTCCAGTAATAAAAATTGTTTTTCCTTTATAAAACTCAGGGATATTTGGCACACCACTCAGATCTCGATCCTCTAAGAAACCCATTTTGGCACTATTTTTTAATTAACTAAAACTAAAAAAACACTTAACAACCTTATTTAAAAAAAAAACTTATTTCATTCCAATTTTAAACACTGCTATTCTCAACTGCCAATCCCGAACTGTTCCTAATTCGAAAACGATATAGTTATTTATTTAAATTTATGGTTTTAATTTTGTTTCAGCCAATAATGGGAGGGAAAACATTGTTTTCAACCAATCAGTAGAACGACTGGCTTCTGTATTATGCGCCTGAGTTGAATTGCCAGTAAAACAATACCTTGATGACTAGTGTAGTTCGTTAAGGCGAATAACTTTTTAAATTGAAATAGGTACAAGTTACTAGAAGTAATGAGCCCAGCGGATTTTTCAGCAAGCACGTTCAGCTTGAAAACTTGACAGCTGAGTAGGTGGGGCGTGATGAAAGAACGCCTAAACTACATTTGAAAAAGATTTAGAAAGAAAAAAAGACCAAAATCTCTCAACGGTTTATATAACAAAGAGATTTAAAATAATTATCGAGTGGATATTGAAAATACTGTCATACAAACATTCTGGTGGCCTAATATGACGTCTTAAAGCAGGAGTGCCTAATTCCAGTGTGGGAAAGAGATGGCGCTAGACGACCTGTATAGCCCTGTCTCTTTCCCACACTAAAATTATTCCTGCTTTAAGACGGCATAGTCACCCCCCTAGTAGCCTACTATGACGTCTTAAAGCAGGAGTAATTCCAGTGTGGGAAAGAGATGGCGCCAGACTACCTGTATAGCTAATTAACATAGAGAATTATCGACCTATTTCGCTCCTTTGTGTTATTGCTAAGATATTTGAAAGGCTCGTCCATCACGAGATTTATACATATTTTCAACACAGTATTATTCCAGAGCAACACGGTTTCGTTAGACAAAAATCAACCGTTACTAACTTAATGATATTTACCAACTACTTATTTAAGAATATGGACATAAGAGCACAAACTGACGCTGTTTACACAGACTTTAAAAAGGCCTTTGATAGAGTCGATCATGAGATACTGCTGAACAAAATTGCATTTAATGGCATCAGAGGCAATTTACTTCGTTGGTTTCAATCGTATATCAGCAATCGTAATCAGACTGTTGTATGTAACGGATACCAGTCTGGTCCATTTTTGGCTACATCTGGAGTCCCACAAGGATCGATACTGGGACCTTTGTTGTTTATTCTTTATATAAATGATATTGGCAAATGCTTTCATAACTGCAAATTTTTGTTGTACGCTGATGATCTAAAAATATTCAAGAAAATCTCTACACTTGACGATTGTTATCTGCTTCAAGACGACTTAAATAGACTTTCTGATTACTGTAGCAATAATAAACTTAAATTAAGCTTACCTAAATGTAAATTTGTTAACTTTTCCAAAAATAAAAATATTATTAGCTACGATTACTCCCTCTGCAATGAACTCCTTCTTAGAGAGGTAGAGATGCGTGATCTAGGAGTACTCTTGGACTCCAAATTACACCTGGATTTACACATCAAAAAGATAACAGCGACAGCTTTCCAAATGTATAACTTCGTTATGAGATCAGCTACCGACTTTAAACGCCCGGCCACATTCCTATATCTTTTTAACAATTTGATACGGCCACAAGTTGAGTATGCCTGCATGATATGGGACCCTCATTATGCCAAATATAACTACGCTATAGAAAGAGTTCAGCGCAAGTTTCTCCGTACGTTGCAGTACAAATGTCATTTGGACCATCTTCCTTACGAGGAGTCTTTGCATAGATTCGGCTTAATATCCCTACAATCCAGGCGGCGGCTACTCCAAGCTATGATGCTTCATGGACTGGTTCACAATAAGTTTGACTGCTCTGATCTAGTCAATGACTTATCGTATGTCGTGCCAAGAACGATAATAAGGCGAGACGTGCGTGATTACCCGACTTTTGCCACGACTATGAGTCGTACAAATGCGGGTGAGCGGGCGCCCCTCCATAGACTAATTAAAAATTATAATGTTCACTTCGATAAAGTTGATATATTTGCCTTAAAACACAATGAATTCAAAAAAAGCATTGTTAAAATACTAAAATAACACCATTATGTCACTTATGTATTTGATAAGATTAGATAAGACTAGTAATAGCCTCAACACTCTCTCTGCATGTACCAACTAAATCTTTCTTAGTAATATGTGGAAATGTCGTGAATTGTACGTTAGCCTATTTTTATATTAGTAATTAGTTGTAAGACACAATGTACAATTGTTTGTTTCCCTAATAAAATAAAATAAAATAAAATAGCTCTGTCTCTTTCCCACAATGGAACTACTCCTGCTTTAAGACGTCATAGTAATCCCCCTGGTGACCTACCATGACGTCTTAAAGCAATAGTAATTCCAGTGTGGGAAAGAGATGGAGCTAGACGACATATATAGCTCTGTTTCTGTAGCTAAATAAAAGCAAAAGGTGTGCGTTTTAAATTAAGTATCCGACCGACCGATGGTCAATTTCTGGCCCAAGCCGAAGCCAATTTAATAACTCTAAAAAGTTCAGTTCAAGATTGGCTGAATTTTTTTATTTTTAATAATTTAAAAATGATGTTGACTGTACAAAAACCACTAAACGAGGTGATCAAAATTACCTTGCAACTTGCCAGCTGGCATTGTGGCCTCTGGCCTGGACTTCTTATTTCCATACAGTAATATTGACAAATTAATCAAAACAGCAAAATATTTAACAGCTATTTGCGACGTTGCCCACTTTCTTTGTAAACACTCGTAACACTGTAATGTGTGATCCCTGCCCCCGCGAGTCGCTACTTCTATCGCGCTCTCCCTCATTCGTAAAATCGTAACTGTTCGTTCAATTTCGGCGCTTGCTAAAACCCTTCGACATCGGCCCAATTTGACCGAACCCGAAGATTATGTCGGGCACTAATTAAATGACTTAAATGCGACATCAGTCATCACATTTAAAACTAAACAATACTTATTATTTAAAATTCAATGAGCGCTTCCCTTTAAATGTTAGTCAGCAGTTTGACAAAGTGCTGACTACGTAATTCATTACGACTGGTATACAATTTACAAATGTGTATAATTCTAAATATTGCCAGTGACAATGTAAGGTCAAAATAACCACCTTTATTAATATATTGGGTATAGCACAAACTCATACCATGAATAAAATCAACACTTCTCCAAATTCAAAAGCGAATTTTAACCGGCTTCCAAAAAAGGAGGAGATTCTCGATTCGGTTTTTTTTGTTTATTACGTCATAACTCCGTCATTTATGAACCGATTTGAATAATTCTTTTTTTATAAGAAAGAAAATACTTTTCGATTGGTCCCATAGAAATTTCATCAAAATCTGTTCAGTAGTTTATTCTTTTTTTTTCTTCTTGGCCTATGTTGACATGATGGTCCTCAATAACTTCTAGTTACAATGTAAAATTGACACAACAAAAAAGGTTAAAATAAAAAACTTTTAGCAAAAACAAAACCGACTTCGTAGCAAACAAATCAATGAAACAAACAAAGTCACCGACTTCCGAAAGTAAAGTTATTTTAGGCTTTTTAATGTTTTTTGGAAGTCGGCTTTTTTTTCCATTTTTTTTTTTTTATGAGATAAGTACGAGCCTCGAGTTGTATTTGTGCTAAGTCATAGATGTGGGGATATGCGTGCATAAGTGGTGAAATCTAGAGGAGGTTATCTGTGGGTAATACTAAAGCGCTGGCCACACCGAGAGCTGACGAGAGGGCGAGCGGGAGAACGACGCGTCGTTTCATTTCTTTTCATACTTTGGTTCACACCGCGAACTACCGAGCTAACGGCCGAATACTGAAACGCCACTCAAATTTAACAGATACCTACTCAAAAGTGTCAAAAGTGACGTTTGGGCATACGAAATTAAAGTTTAAGAGCTGCTCAAATGTTTAAACAGCCCTTAAATATTTGAGTGGCGTTTCAGTATTCGGCCGTTAGTTACGTCAGAGATACAAACGATGCGAACGAAATATCCGACGATGCCAGCGATGCTACGCGGGCGAAATGAACGACGCGGGACGTCGCCCGCGGTACCCGGTGCGAGACGGAATGAGACGGTGAGCTCCCCTCGCCCTCCCACCTGCCCCCTCGCTCGCCCGTACTTACGTAGTTTTCGGTGTGAATACACATAGATTATCTCGCCATATCTTCGCGTAGTTTACATAGTTTCCATCGCCTCGCTTCACCCGCCATCGCCAGCTCGCTCGCTCGTTAACTAGTTGGCGATGTGGCCTGCGCTTAAAAGCCGACTCAATATAGATGGGAAAAGGGTAGGCCGATTATGATGAGAACTCCTTGTACTCGTAGCCGAATGGTAAAAAACGGAACCCTAATAGTTTCGTCATGTCTGTCTGTCCGTCCGTATGTCACAGCCATTTTATTCCGAAACTACCTGACTTGGCACGCGACGATGGCGAGAGACCGGACGGCATGTCGTTGTTTCTTTGGAAGATGGGTAGGCCTTTAGTGTGGGACACAACATGCGTCGATACTCTTGCGCCATCACATCTTCCAAGCTCGTCGTGTTATGCTGGCGCTGCCGCTGCGGCTGCAGAGAACCTCAAGCGGCGTAAATATAGAAACCTTTGTGGTAACTATATGTTCGAACCGTTTGGGGTTCAAACTCTGGGGTCGTGGGGTCCGAGTGCTCATAACCTGTTTAAGGAAATTTCGAAACGCCTAGTCCACTAGGCACCCAGCTAGATAATGACCCTAGCCGCCCAGCTTGTTAAAACATGAGCCCGTCAAAATGCATAAATACGAGGTGGGTGCCATACTCTGTTGAGGAGTTCTTCTGGCGGGTTGGGTAATATCATTGACAAGTGACAATATTTCTTGAATCGATCAGACCTGTGAAACTTGATCAATCCTCTAGAAAAGAGGTGAGCTGATTTTCTTGAAACGTAGCTTAGAACACTCTCGATTAAGGCACTTTTTAAACCTTAATCATAATCGATTATTTAGCCACGCGTTCCCCCCCCCCCCCCCACTACACCACAAATCATACTTCTAAATCGCGAATTAGCGGCTGCATCTATAATGATCGCAGTAATTATAACAAAGGTCAGGTAAGTATTGCATTGTTATTGTCGAGCTGTGGGAAGGTCAGGGTTACTCCAAGGGTGAATAATATCAGCCTATGACAGAGCCAGTGCAGTCTAAATGCTGATGCAGGGTGAGAGAAGGAACGAGCATTAATCGTCACACTAGGTCGCTGACTGTCATACAAGGTGACTTCTTCTAGTGGTGAGACCTCGGACTGCCAAGTCATTGGTCTCAAGTTCGAACCCAAGATCTCTGATTTTTCGGATTTATGTGCGTATTGTATTTATTACTTGCTTCGGTGAAGGAAACCAGCATGCCTGAGAGATATTTCTCGACGACTTGGTTTTAGTCAGAGGCCCATGGGCGGCATAAAAACTCTGACACCAGGTTAGGCACTGACCACACGAAAAGAAAAGGAAAAAAAAAGATACAAGGTGTATAAGGACCCATACCGAAGCCGTCAACCAAGCATTGCATACATATATAGCATAGCTAAGTAACACTGCTAAAAAAAATATTGCTGGGAAGAAGCGATTCTACTTTTTGGGGTGAAAAGTCATGGTAGCTGTAGAAAAGCACTAAAAAAAAAACAAATGAAAAAGTGTTTTAAATTCGTGGTAACCTCCAATTACAAAAAAAAAAAAATGTTACCTCGGCCATTCCGTAAAGCAGTTTCTTGGCAGATGTAGCTCCTATATACGAGCAATATTACCTATATTTTTACGTAACTACTCGAAGGTACTTTTCATCAACAACAAGAATAAACATTAACTAGAACTAAAACAAATATTTTACAGTAATATCACAAAGGCTGACTAGAAAAAACAAAACAATGTGCTGACGGATGCATTGGATTATACATACAGGGGTCATGGAAGTATATAAAGTAAAGTTATCTATAATAGTAAAACCTTGTATTTAAAGGAAAGAACGTGTGAAGAAGTAGGAACTTTGCCCCAACATCTCCGTAACTACACTCGCGAGCAAAAGTATGGAATCACTTACTTGGAATTGATTCCCCGCGATCTTGCTTACTTAATAACTAGTTAAGAATAATAAAAATTGTAAATTTTAAAGGTTTAACTGTTAACTTTAAATTGATACCAAGTTCATTCAAATCTCGTCATTATTTAATAATAATAATCTTATATATAAAATTCTCGTGTCACAATGTTCGTTCCCGTACTCCTCCGAAACGGCTTGACCGATTCTCATGAAATTTTGTGAGCATGTTGAGTAGGTCTGGGAATCGGCCAACATCTATTTTTCATACTATTTATATGGCAAAACAACGTTTGCCGGGTCAGCTAGTATAATATATATATGACGGTACGGTTGACATCTGTCGGGCATGCCACCGTCCCGGTGAACCGATCCGACATATTGTTTCTGGTTGTTCTCGTCTTGCTAACGGTGAGTACTTGCACAGACACAAGCTAGTAGCTAGGATTATTCACCAGCAACTTGCCTTGCAATACAACCTTGTGAGTTCTGAAGTACCATACTACAAGCAATGGAGGGCTATGCTCGGAGTTTCCTTGCGTGATCAAATCAGAAATGAGGAAATCCGTAAGAGAACCAAGGTTACCGACGTAGCCCGAAGAATAGCCAAACTTAAGTGGCAGTGGGCAGGGCACATTGCTCGCAGAACGGATGGCCGATAGGGCCGGAAAGTTCTACAGTGGCGACCGCGAACTGGAAGACGTTGGTGGACCGATGACCAGGTAAAGGTTGCAGGGTTCCGCTGGATGCGAGACGCACGGGACCGGTCAATGTGGCGACACTTTGGGGAGGCCTATGTCCAGCAGTGGACGTCTTTCGGCTGAAATGATGATGGTGATACTACAAGTATGTGCCCGACCCAGTTCTCGAGAATGGTCATGCCACATTGTATTGGGATCGGTCTATCGTCACAGACAGGACTATTTTAGCAAATAAACCTGATATTGTGGTGATAGATCGCCGAGAGCGCCGTGCAGTGATTGTTTACATCACCTCATGACGAGAATCTCGTGAAAGCTGAGAATGATAAAAAAATCAAGTATCTTGATTTAGCACACCAGTTTGTCGACATGTGGGACGTGGACTCTGAAATAATTGTAAAGATTGTCGTTACGGTTAATGGACTAATAGCAGAGAGCCTCGACCAACGCCTTAGGAGGCTCTCATTGCGCGGCTGGGTCAAGGGCTTGATTCAGAAAGCAGTACTCCTGGACACGGCACGCATAGTGAGGCGGTTCCTCTCTCTGGAGCCCTGACTACCGGCAGCCTGGACCTTGTTCCTGATGCCGATGGGCCATCTATTTTTTATGTGTTTAAATGTTTTGTTTACTTTTATTTATTTATTTATTTAAACTTCATGTACAATAGTGATACATAGGCGGACTTAATGCCACAAGGCATTCTCTACCAGTCAACCTTTGGGTTAAATAAGAAAACATTGTGATAGGGTACAAAATAAATATATAAAAATAACTTCTTGCTATCGAAAATTTATATAGGCACTTATAATGAAAAAAAAAAACTTTTCGTTGTAAAAATATTTAAAAATGTATTAGATAAGAGAAAGAATGAATAAAGGACATAATATAATAATAAATCTTTTATTTCAGATTCATCCTGAGATTACATCCATATTTGTTAGTAGAATTGCGAGCTTACAGGCTAGTGTTAGTAATAATTAATTAATTGGTACTTAAAACTTAGAATTATAAACAGTTTAATTAAATAACATGCATACAAAGTGGCAGGTCCAGGTGGACTTCTCGATGGTGGTGGCAAATCATTATACGACTGCGTGCAACCGTATCCAGCGAGCCAGCATCGGAGAGTCCCACCGGTCCGCCAGCACGCGCAGGATAGTGTTGGAACTGTCGCGCGTGCGGCGCATGATAGATGCGCACCGTTTGCGCATGAAGGCAAATAATAATTTGTACTGCTGAGCTCATCGATCAGTCGGTTGACGTACAGGTTGAAGAGGGTGCGAGAGGTCAGCCCCCCTGCCTCACCCCGCATTCCAGTCTATACTCCTCCGAGAGAGATCCTGCCCATTTTACAAAATTATTTTGGTTGTTATACCAATGCCTAAATAAAAGTACAATTTCCTTAGGTAGACAAGTTTCATCCCTTAATTTATCGCTTAGAATATTGTACGATACAAGATCGAATGCTTTCGATCGAAGTCGAGGTAGCATGCATAGACTGGGGTCTTTCTACTCGTGTAATACTGTACAGTCTGCTTGAGGTATAGCACTCTTTGTGGAAAACCCGGGCCTGAAACCGAACTGCGCGTCGTTTAGCGAGACGTGTTTATCCAGGTCCTGACCAAGCAGACTGTCCAGCACTTTGGCGACCACTGTGGCTAGAGATATCGGTCTATAGTTGGTTACATCTGATGTATCACCAGTTTTGTTTTTGATGATTGGTACAACTATAGTACGAAATAGATTGTCGGGCAGATGGGAGTGGCCTAAACACAGGGTAAAAAAACATAGAAAGCACTCTGGGTAGGTGTACACCTGCGTGCTGCAAGTGCTTGATGCTAAGGCTGTCGTGACCCGGGGAATTACCCCTCACCATACCTTTGATCACCGCACGCACTTCCTGCGAAGTAAAATGAACGCGCACTACCTTCCTCAGCGTCGAGCCCCTGCCGCGCTGGCGCCAGAGGCGAGTCCACCCTGAAATGGTGGGAGAACATAGTGGCGATGTCACTAGGCTTGTGCACTCCCACCACGCTGATAGGGAGGCCCAGCTTGTGTTTTTCCAGAACTGACCAAATTTCTTGTTTGAGTGAAGTTCAGCAATTATATCCATTTTTATTTGTTGTTGATTATTCTGACACCACTTTAGTTTTGATTTTAAAGCGTGCCTAGTTTCACACATATCATTATAAAGACGGCCAGCCTCGGGTTTACCCCTATACAACCAAGCCTGAAAATATAGCCGAGCCCTCTCATGAGCGCCGCGGACGTGCCTGTTCCACCCGGTAATGTATTTACCTCTACGCTTTTCGATAACATTATGACTACATATAGCGGCCTCCGACAGTACACAAATAATCTCGTTATACATGCTATCTAACAGGATTTTATGGCTTTTGTTACAACACATATCTGAGCAGCTTGTTAATTCTGAAGGAAAATCAATTTCACGAAGTCTAGAGTGACATACATTTTTAAATTTCGATATCTGAGTCGAGTCACGTTCACCCCAGACTATTCTATTTATACAAACATTAGGTAAACAAATCTTAGTCTTAAGTAAATTAAAATTACATCGTATAGACACAGGCTAACGATCAGACCACTAAGTATCATACACCGTGACATTTTAGTCGTCTTACAAAGTTCGTCCATTCAATGTACCCGACATATAATAGCTCTAGGCGCGATTTTTTTTTATCTTCCATAATAGGTACAAAGAAAAATAATAATAAAAAATTTTAATAAAATTATGAGACATCCTGTTAAGGATGTTTACGTGTCAAACGGGAAAACATACCTACCCAGCGCTCGAGTCCAGTAGATCATCGATCGCAACAGGGTGTTTTAACTACGTCATGCGTCATAATACTGAATAATATTTTTATTATTAAATTATTAAAATCTCATAAATACCTATTTTTTTTGTGAATGTTTAGCATTCATTGGATACATGAAGTGGGCTGCCGTTGTGAGACGACTTAAAAGTCACGGTGTATATATAACACAGAGGCCGCGGAAACAGAGTGCCGCGCGGCACTTGTCACCAGACAGTGGTCGAGCCAGCGCCGACAGCCGTGCGCATCACTGACAAACGTATGACTGTCCAACGGCATCAATTCCAGGTCAACGCAGGACCATAATTGTTCCGCACAAAAAGTTAAGAGTTCAGTAGCAAATGACACACCGGGGTGCACATTGTAGTCCCCTAACATAAACACCGACTCCACATTGTGACTGTCAATTATGGATGTCATTTCACTGAGGCACTCTGTGAATTCCACTAAGTTTTCATTGGATTCGGTAGGCATATACACAGAAAATATCAAGATGGAACGATCACTGAGCTCGATTTTTATCGCGGCGAGACGCACACTATTGCACTTCACTACGGTTACCGTCGGAAACGCAACCTTTCTCCGCAGTAGGGCAACTCGGCCGTAGGGCCTACCGCGCAAGACCTCTGCCGCGATATCCACTGCAGAGGTACCCGTGCAGGCGAAGTCGTCGTCTATCGCGGCCAGGTACCCGAGGTCGTGTGGCATTAGCCACGTCTGCTGCAGCGCCACAACGTCAGCCGAGCGACAAGGCTGTCGCACACTTTCCACAGATCTCATCACGTGCCTTTAAAACTTATCAAGTTGATGTTATTCATAAAATAGCACTGCCAATATTCTCGCTAGTCACACGGACATTTTCCTTATCACGTCTGATAATGTTTATAAATCGACGACAGGCTACCCTCTTTGGCCAAAAGTCGTCACTCAGGAAATTTATTAACGAACATTTAGGTACGAATATTTTGTATGATTCGTAATCCTTCGCTATCTTCATTCTTATTTTTATTCTTTATTGCACACAAAATAACAAATATCATCAACATGATATTATCTTCATGTCCATTTTTAAAATTTTAACATCAATGTTAGTCTTCTTCATTATGTAGGTACGAATGTCACACACCGACACGCCTTTCGCCACTTTATAAATGTACACTGTGTCTTCCATTTCCCTTCTCGAACAATCTCCGCCAACGATTTCTGCTTAGGTGCGGCAGGGTCGGGTCCATTTTTGTCGACTGGTGATGGTGGTAGCGGCGCAGTATAGGCGGCCGGACCAGATAGCAGCCGCAGCGGGGGACTGCGGCCGCCGGTCGCCGCGAGGAACGGCGGTGGCGATGCCCCACCGGCCGCACCGTGCGTCGGCGGGGGAGCGGGCGCGGGCTGCGGGCGAGGAGCCACGAGCGACTCGATCAGCTGACCCACGACGTGCGTCATCGTAGTCGCTTCTCGTAGTTCGACGGTCAGATCGTATTGCTTACTTTGCGGCGATGCTTCACTCCTACCCTCCGATATTTCATTATTGTTAATACCGGATTTTAGTGGAGATTCTACCGTAGTTTGATGCTAATAACATTCACTAATGCTTTCATTGCACTCTAGTGGCAATCCTCATAGCTTGCGAGTGTTGCGACATATGCACCCCTTTTGGTGTTTACATTGCGCCATCCTGATGAAAGATACTGCATCTCACTTCTCAGCTGGTTCATCTGCTTAACTGTAGCATAGTCTTCTTTCATCATGTCGTAGCTTAACAATGTCTTTCAATAGCCTCGTCACGTCGACATGATCGAATAGAACCGGGGGTAACTTCTCAAGGTCGCGAGCCACGAAGATCTTCGGAGTCGGCATCGCGAACATTTTTCCCCGCCGTCCTCCGCGTTATCTTAAGTTTTGTTGTCGGCAAGGATTCGAACAACAACTTCTTCGCCGCTACAATTTCACTTTCAGAGAAAGCGCTCGCACAGATTCTGCGGTTTCTACGGTTTTTAAGAAGCTATCCCATTCCTTTATCGAGGGAGGCCAGACTGCTGTACAGGCTCGCTCAAATGGGCATCAAAAATAGAATAACGTAGCTGAATTTACGGTGTAATTGTGTTTTGTAATATTTGGTAATTTGTGTTTCAGGGATGACATGTTCAAATTGAACAAGCCCCTTTAAATAAAGAGAAAAAAAAATAAGAAGCTATCCCGGATTACGTGAAGAAGTAAGGAAAAAGATGTTTCAATTGTTTGATACGCCGCGAGTTGCGGCCTATTGACCCCCTATAAAAGCACTTGTTATCGGATTTTCTTTATCAGTCAGCATTCACACGTTGACCGGTACACATCTCCGCTACTTTTGACCCTTGAACTTGGACGACAATGGATACTTACACCTACAGAAGCAGCACAAATCATCGCCCTATTGCAAGAAGGGCTCAGCCAGCGGGCTGTCGCACGTCAGCTCCACATAAGCCAGTCCTGCGTTTCGAAAGTTTATAAACGCTTTCGGGAGACTGATGGCTTTACCCCGAGACCTGGACGGCGCCGATGCACATCGGAGAGGGATGACCGTTTTATCGTGTCAACCTCTCTCTGAACTCGACATTTGACTGATGTCGACGTCTAACAGGAGCTCTGAAATGTTCGTGGGATAGCTGCCAGCAAGTAGACAGTTCGTCGAAGACTTATGCAATCTAATTTGACTCCAAAACTCTTGTGGGCACAAGATATCCTCCGGCCTGCCTGGAGGATATCTTGTGCCCACAAGACATCCTCCATGTCGACATCGGACAGAACATCGCCTTTTGGGATATCGACTACTGGAACATCAGGCACATTGTCACAGGATGCCTCGCTGCAGTGCCTGCAGACTGATGAGCATTTTAACCTTGCCTTCCTGTAGCTGCAAAAAATCAACCGCAAGAGCTTTTGTGGGGCTGCGTCTCTGGCCATCATATTGGGGTTAAGCCCTTGTGTTGTGGATATCCACCCCCAGGACAGAGGGTTCAGTGTGACTCCCAACCACGGCAGTACCTGCAACCTAGAAGCATGTGAAAATGATAAATGAGATGTAATGTAATGTGTATTAGTGAATGCAAGGACTTTATATCTGATGGTATGTCCGCAAGGAGTGAAATCGAGCAGTCTCGTGTAGGAGTTAACCTGGCTAGATTGAAGTTGGTTTTCGTTGCAGCCCTGGCGAATAGTTGATACCGTAGCTCGTCAAGGTTGTGAGTTTTGGGGTTCCCTCCGTATAGAGAAATTATGACTCGCTCTCCTACTGCTGCTATCTCGTCAGGTCTAGAGTTGGTGAAGCTAGTACACTCCGTCGGAGGTAATTGAAGCTACACACCGCTAGAGTTGTTCGAGTGACGTCTAAAATATTGCAATAAATTGCGAAATTTGAAAATATGAAAAATTTCGAAAATTCTCTCTAAAATTATTCAGAGACAATTCTAGCTCGTATTGTAGCAAATTTAGTCTACCTTAAAAACGTCCTGAAAAGGTACTATCAAAAACTAGTTCTATAAGGTTATATAATCGCCAAAATCTGAAAAACATACGAAATATTCGCGGTTATTTCGATTTTTGACAAAGTTGCGTTCGGCGCTCCTGGTCACAAACTTGGATTATTCATTGGGCCAACTTCATAAGCAAGTCTGCAAAAAATCAGAACTACCGGATTTGACGCAAAGTACCCCGTACTTTCAGGAGACAAGGTTACTGGACTATTATTGTTTTGACAAAATTTTGTTATTATGTGGATCTATCTAACAAATTATTGTTGTTATCGCGTATTTGTGTAGATAAGTAGATAAGTACCTAAATCAAGGTAAGCAGGAGTTCCCTACTTGAAATCAAATGACGTCAGATCGACCTACATGAAATCGATAAATTATGAGCGCGACAGTTCACTACCTCGATGCATCATAATCCCGAATAACTATAAGCACGAATCATCGGCAACACGAAGGCCCATTATCTTGAAACGTCATTTCTCTACCGACCTTATCGATTTACAGAATAGTAATAATCTAACTAATCTAGATGACTTAGCCGCGCATCACGAAGGCTGGTTCGAGGTGGCGCAGGAGAAGAATACCTGGAAGGATATGGGGGAGGCTTTTGCCCAGGAGTGGGACATCCAAGGCTAATAAAAAAAATAAAAATATCTAACTGTTTTGTACTAAGACAGTTTACTAAGGAAAGTATGAGTATGAATGTGGATGGGTATATGAGTAGAGGAAGACCAAAGAAACGATGGATGGACTGTGAGGAGGTGTCTGGCGAGATGACGAGTAATAGAGAAGTGTGGAAGAAGAAGACATGCTGCGCCGACCCCAAATGAATTGGGATAAGGGCGAGAGAATGATGATGAACTGTTTTGTACTAAGTACCTTCTAGTCTAAGAGCCCACGACACTCAACCTAGCTCGATAAGACTACCGGTTGGTTTATATATATATTTAGTCACGTCATTAATCGGGAAACACGAAATGGCGATGCTGCAGAGCAAAAAACCTGGCAGCGCTATTAAAAAAACGGCAGATTTTGTTTCAGGCTCAGGCTCAGAATGACGCACTTACTGAATACGTGGTAACCGTTTCAAAACTATGCTACATTTGACATGTACTGGAAATGATTCCTGCTGGTTTGAAATTCAGTTGCTAGATTTGACCAATGCATACCTACTAACAAACTGACAAGGCAAGTTAAATAAGGTCTATCTTTTCAAAAACTAAATATTTTAAGAGTAATTTCTATAAGTCGTAAAGTCGCCATAGCAACGAAAAAAAAATTATCTGAGTGTTTTTTTTTTTACAAAATTATTATAATGCTAAAATTTTTTGAGACTTTTTGCATAAAACCTTTACTCCCATATTCTAACAATGACAGTAGGTAAATACGACGTAGTAAACTACCGTAATGGATGCTTCAAAATAAGGAGACAGTATTTATTTTGTTGGTCAAGTAATTTTTTTTTTTTTTTTTTAAATATACTCAGATAAAAAAAATCCCTTGAAATGGCTTTGTTATAGCCGTTAGATGATTCCCTGAAAATATTTCGTGAATAGTTAGACCCTATATAAAAGCTTATAATAAAAACGATTTGGACGCGTACTGCGAGGAGGCGCGGGAAAAGAGTACATGGAAGGAATTCGGGGAGGCCAATACCCAGCAAAAACAAAAAGATAAAAAAAAAACAAGTAATGAGTAATAAACGAATCTGGATTTCGTTTGTAAACAAAAACGAAATCCAAGTTGGTTGTTGTGATAATGAAAAAAATACCCTCGCTACTAACCATTGAGGAGTTCTCTCGTGAGGAGACGATCCTGACTGTAGGATGAGGGCATGATAAATTAATATCTTTATCTATTAAAATTGAACGCGCATACAAAATTTCATGTCCGAGCTACTAACCGTTGAGGAGTTCTCTCGTGAGAAGACGATCCTGACTGTAGGATGAGGGCATGATAAATTAATATCTTTATCTATTAAAATTGAACGCGCATACAAAATTTCATGTCCGAGCTACTAACCGTTGAGGAGTTCTCTCGTAAGGAGACGATCCTGGCTACAGCATGAAGTAATGTCTGTCAATTATTGTCACCAGAACCAAATTCAGTTGCAAGATTTGACCAATACACACTAACAAACTGACAAGGCAAGTTATATAAAAGCTTATAATAAAAACAATAACCGCCGGCTACGACGGTTGAACGAATCTGGATTTCGTTTTGATATCAAAACGAATTCCAGATTCGTTTTGTTAACAAAATGAATTTAAAAATAAAAATTTCCACAGATAACGGTCTGTGGAAATTTTTATTCAACACCTGTTGTGATAATGCAAAAAATACCCGAGTGTGCGATAAGGACAAGAGAACGAAGACTCCAAAACATATAGAAAGTCGAATAAAATACTAAAAAAATTTGCCGGCTTTTTAACTTGGATTTTATGATCTGTCAAATAAATGATTTGATTTGATTTAAATATTTGTGACAAGTATCTTGCTGGGCAAACTCAGATTGTACCCAATCAATCTGAGTTTGCCCATCTTCTAAGGTTTTACGGTAATCGACAGATGTCACGTAGGCAGGGAGGTCGTCCGCGCGACAAGTATAAACTTGTCTGTACGCGCTTACCGCGGCGCCGCCGCCGCCGCCCGCCGGGCCGCGCCACCACCGCAGTGCATCGACCTACGATAAAATGTATCGGGTTCGAAATCGTAATGACGGTGCAAAATTAATCGGAAGTTCCTAACTATCAAAATCGGAATCGATCCCTCGTAACATCTCAAGTCTAAACAAACAGTCATCGAACCAGAGATGTTATGGATCTGATATTTCGGATCTGGATACAGGAATAAAATTATATCGGTTTCGGTATTGGTTACGGATATGTAATTATTTCGGATTATCTGTTAGTTTCGGTTACGGATATTAGATTGAAATAAAATATAAACACAAATAGTATGTAATAATTTGGTTTTGTTTATAGGTTTTATCTAGTCTAGGTTATCATTTGGTACTATAATCAGAAATAACAAACAAACTGCGTGATTCACGTGGCGCGCGAGCGGTGAAACAAAAACCTGTCGAAACATGTCGTTTTATTTAGACTCCGCCCTTATACAAAAGTATCCGAAGCTAGTGAAACGGATACGGTTACGGTTACGGATAATTATATGTTTATTTCGGATATCCGATAGTTTCGGTTACGGTTACGGAGCTCCATAACATCCCTGCTATAGGGTGACTGGTAATTAGTGACCGATACTCAAACACGTGATTGTACTCATGATAACAAACAACTTTAGGTTTTAGATAAAGCTGGATTTTATGATATTAGGTACCTGCATAAGGGAAACTTTTATAAATATGACCATTAACATTCTAATAAACAGAACTTGCTGTAGTGTTGTGCATTAACCGAATTTTGTCCAATAAAGTATTACATGATTGCGATGACAAAAAGAAAAAAGCCGCACAAGGATATTTTAGTAAACATAAACACCACAACAATGAAATATATGAAAATCTACTTATGTAAAAGTAGGTACCTGAGTCTTCTTCTTCTTCTTCTCCAACTTTCGGCCACCCAATGCTGAGTGCAGGCCTCTTCTCCACTTTTGGCGGTTTTGTGTCATGGCTAATATGGCTATCCAGTTTCTTCCGGCCTCTTAAATCAGATCGTGTGTCCACCTAGTCGGTTGTCAATATGTACCTGAGTTTAATTCAAATCAAATAGCTACATTATAATACCTACTAAACGTTGCTGCTCTAATTAGATAAATAAGTAAAGGTATCTAGCACGTAGCAGTGGCGAAGGGTCAAATTTTGTAAGAGGTGATCATCATCTGCCTAGCCTTTTCCCAACTATGTTGGGGTCGGCTTCCAGTCTAACCGGATGCAGCTGAATACCAATATTTTACATGGAGCGACTGCCTATCTGACCTCTACAACCCAGTTAGTACTGGGTAATACGATACCCCTTGGTAAGACTGGTTGTCAGACTTTTTGGGCCACTGTCTACCTAACGACTGTCAAAGATCTACAAATGACACCCGGGACGTAACGTGCTTTCCGAGGCACGGAGGAAACTCGGTATGTAATGGGTGGTCACCCTTCCACAGACCAACCTAGGCAAGCACGGCTTAACCTAAAGATGGATCCGAGCGGCTGTTATTATTTAGCCACGAGCTCCTCTTTTGTAAGAGGTGATCTGGAGTACATATCTTTAATGTGATTATGCTATTTGTCTATAGAATACTGACTGTACCATTTTTCAAACGGAATTCGGTAGGAATCGAGTTGTATGGAATCTTCGCTGCTAGTACGTAGGATAGGTGCAGGATAATAGATGTCGCCACTAATCAATGTTAGCGATCAAATTGTTCTACGAGAGCGCCGTCTTTTTCTTTTTTTACATAGCATAACATAACACAACGCATGTAATCCCCGAAGCGTTAGGCAGAGGTGTGCCTAATAGTACACCCAAACTTAACTTTTGGTATAAATTATCATACCAAAAGGAAATTCTTGTTTACTGTGTGGTTGTACCAAAGGGTAACGTACTACCCAATAGCTGGGTTTTGGAGTGATGCCAGATAAGCAGTCGCTCCGTGTATAATGCTGGTATTCAACTGCATCCAGTTAGATTGGAAGCCAACCTTAACATAGTTGGGAAAAGGGTAGACAGACGATGATGATGATGATGCTGTTTCTAAGGATTTTAAAAGCCTAACCTCCACAACCCAGTTAGTACTGGGTAATACGATACCCAGACTAATAATATTGACAATATAAAATGATATGAAGGATGCGTGTAATAATTATTATGAAATAGTTATAGATATAGTTATATGTACGTTTTAAGACTGGTTGTCGGACTTTTTGAGCCACTAGCAGCCGGGACCAACGGCTTAACGTGCTTTCCGAGGCACGGAGGAAACTCGGTATGTAATGGGTGGTCTTTTTCCACAGACCAACCTACGCAAGCACGGCTTAACATAAAGATCAATCGGAGCGGCTGATATTATTTAGCCATGGGCTCCTCAACGGCCTACCATGATATCTTAAACTAGGAATAATTCCAATGTCATCGTCATCTTTTCCACACTGGAATTACTCTCACTTTAGGATGTCATAGTAACCCCCCTGATGTGATTTTATGTTATGTCATGTACAAAGTAAATAAATAAGTCATACATACAATCACTGATAACATAAACAATGTCTGTGATGATACAATTATGTCTTGTGCTTGTTATTTTATCAAAATGCTCGTAACATTTTTATCATAAATAATTCATTGATTATTATATATCAATGTTCTTAAATAATATTGACAATATGAAATGATATGAAGGATGCTTGTAATAATTATGAAATAGATTAAAGGTTTTAATAAATGTGTGTGAATAACATATGTTATGTAAAGATTGCTCAATTCAAGGCTTCATAAATATTCATAATCAACTTCGAACGCGTATACAAAATTTCGTGTTTCGCGCTAATAAGCGTTGAAGAGTTTCCTCTTGAGGAGACGATCTTGGTTGCGAGACGAGGTCATGATAAAAATCATATTTATATAACCAACAAAGTTTCATGTCCGAGCTGCTAACCGTTGAGGAGTTCTCTCGTGAGGAGACGATCCTGACTGTAGGATAAGGGCATGATAAATTAATATCTTTATCTATCAAAATTGAATGTGTATACAAAGTTTCATGTACGAGCTACTAACCGTTGAGGAGTTCTCTCGTGAGGAGACGATCCTGACTGTAGGATGAGGGCATGATAAATTAATATCTTTATCTATCAAAATTGAACGTGTATACAAAGTTTCATGTCCGAGCTACTAACCGTTGAGGAGTTCTCTCGTGAGGAGACGATCTTGACGGTAGGATAAGGGCATGATAAATTAATATCTTTATCTATCAAAATTGAACGCGTATACAAAGTTTCATGTCCGAGCTACTAACCGTTAAGGAGTTCTCTCGTGAGGAGACGATCCTGACTGTAGGATGAGGGCATGATAAATTAATATCTTTATCTATCAAAATTGAACGCGTATACAAAGTTTCATGTCCGAGCTACTAACCGTTGAGGAGTTCTCTCGTGAGGAGACGATCCTGACTGTAGGATGAGGGCATGATAAATTAATATCTTTATCTGTCAAAATTGAACGCGTATACAAAGTTTCATGTCCGAGCTACTAACCGTTGAGGAGTTCTCTCGTGAGGAGACGATCCTGACTGTAGGATAAGGGCATGGTAAATTAATATCTTTATCTATCAAAATTGAACGCGAACACAAAGTTTCATGTCCGAGCTACTAACCGTTGAGGAGTTCTCTCGTGAGAAGACGATCCTGACTGTAGGATAAGGGCATGATAAATTAATATCTTTATCTGTCAAAATTGAACGCGTATACAAAGTTTCATGTCCGAGCTACTAACCGTTGAGGAGTTCTCTCGTGAGAAGACGATCCTGACTGTAGGATAAGGGCATGATAAATTAATATCTTTATCTGTCAAAATTGAACGCGTACACAAAGTTTCATGTCCGAGTTACTAACCGTTGAGGAGTTCTCTCGTGAGAAGACGATCCTGACTGTAGGATAAGGGCATGATAAATTAATATATTTATCTGTCAAAATTGAACGCGTACACAAAGTTTCATGTCCGAGTTACTAACCGTTGAGGAGTTCTCTCGTGAGGAGACGATCCTGGCTACAGCATGAAGTAATGTCTGTCATAATTATTGTCACCAGAACCAAATTCAGTTGCAAGATTTGACGAATACACACTAACAAACTGGCAAGGCAAGTTATATAAAAGCTTATAATAAAAACAATAACCGCCGGCTACGACGGTTGAACGAATCTGGATTTCGTTTTGATATCAAAACGAAATCCAGATTCGTTTTGATGTCAAAATATTTTGTGATAATGAAAAAAATACCCGAGTGTGAAATACATTGATAAGAGCCAGTTTTCGAGGAAGTGTATTGAAAAATAAATTGCACAATAATAAATAATAATTGCACATAATTATTGCGTGCCTGGATTTCAAGTTCCAACCTACAACGTAGTTCTCGAAAGTTGGCAATTCAGCTGACTGATATGAACATTAGACTGATTTATCGATGTCTGAGTTGATTAGACATTTTTTTTTGTTGCCTTGGCCCTTTAATTTGTTAAATAACTCATTACATTACATCACGCTTGTAATCCCCGACGGGTTAGGCAGAGGTGCGCTTAAATAGTACACCCAAATTTCGCCAGTTTTGTGTAAGTTAGTCCTATGCAGTCAGTATAGTGGTCTAGGGGCGGGGGCCCCTCTACCATCTAAACGGCTGTGTCTAATATTATAGCCTAACATTTGAAGAAACCTGTAAGGAATATGTCAGTGGTAATTTTTACACCATTTCGGATCATTGACTTGAATTTATAGATATAATAATCGCCTGTCGATAATGTGATATGATAAAAGTGGCTTATTTGCGCGTCAATAAAAATTATCATGCGTCATCCCACTCTACCTACCCAACTCAGTACAAGCGACGGTGACTATGTTGCTCAGGGATAATGTAGCATTGTAGTTTAGTTTTAAATGAGTAAGTTTGCATAGGTATACCTTCGCCCCAGGACTACAAATGGTGACACCTCAAAACTAGCCGATTATATCCACGACGATGGCATTCGTGGTTAGTAAATGGGCCTTCAACTCTCCCAAAATACCTAGTTTACTCCATGGACTTGGACTGCCCCATCAATCCCCGAAAAGATAGAATTTTCAAAATGGCGGGCAGCCAATGACGAAACGAAAGATGCATGTTAAACTTGGTTATTAATGGCAATCAAAGAGATTTAAGACATTAAAGGGAATCTAACAGAAGATATGTCATAGAAAACCTGTAATCGGTAATTTAGGGCACCGTGTCTTAAGTCTGAAATCCTTGCAGATGTGTACCTACCTCAGTAGCGTCACAACACGTTAGAATCTAAATTGATTGCACTTACACAAATGATTTTTATCTGGTTCATACTGACTAGTTTTTAGAACACTATAGTTAAGATATATTTAAAGTGTACATTATATTGTTGGACGTAAGTAAATAAACTTTGAAGTTTCATGTACTTTGAAATGCTAAACAACGATACTGACAGGACTAGTTTGTAGTGAGACTCCATCACAATCTCATGGCGTGATATTTAATCTAATCAATGATTGGTTACTTCGTCGCTTAACATTCGATGATAATTATAACAGACTACTAGTATTTCGCCCGCAACTTCATCCGCAAAAATTGTGATATGGCGGCTAACATGCATGATATAATTTATAGCTTATAGGACCCAAGAATACTGTAGCTTTCTGCCAGTGTAAGAATTTTTATTATCCCGTACATACAAACTTACACTCGGGATTTGAATTTAATGGCCAGCCTAATATCCGGCATTTATTATAAGCTTTTATATAACTTGCCTTGTGTATTTTTTTAATTATCACAACAACCAACTTGGATTTCGCTTTTGTTTGAAAACGAAATCCAGATTCGTTTATTAAACTTTATATTTTTTCCTGTACTGTCCAACTGCTGGGCAAAGGCCTCCCTCAATATATATTTATTATAAGCTTTTATATAACTTGCCTTGTGTATTTTTTTAATTATCACAATAACCAACTTGGATTTCTTTTGTTTGAAAACGAATTCCATTTTAGTTTTATTTTAATTTTTTTTTAGCCTGTACTATCCCACTGCTAGGCAAAGGTCTCCCCCAATATATATTAATTATAAGCTTTTATATAACTTGCCTTGTCAGTTTGTTAGCGTGTATTGGTCAAGTCTTGCAACTGAACTTGGTTCTGGTGACAATAATTATGACAGACATTACTTCATGCTGTAGCCATGATCGTTTCCTCACGTGACAACTCCTCAACGGTTAGTAGCGCGGACATGAAACTTTGCATACGCGTTCAGTTTTGATAGATAAATATAATTTTTATCATGACCTCATCTTGCTACCAGAATCGTCGCCTCAAGAGGGCACTCCTCAGCGGTAAATAGCACGAAAATTTGTAAACGTGTTCAATTATGAAGAATAATTACATGATTTCTAACATGACCTCATCCTGTAACCAGGATCGTCTCTTCAATAAAGTATTATCTGTTTTTTTTTCAAGACAATGAATTGTATCTTTTCTTTTTTTTAACTTTCTTCTCCATTCCTCTAGAAACTCAATAAAAAAAAGTCTTATGATAATCCGAGCATTATAAACCTTTTTCCACCTTATTATCTAATTGCACTCGACCCATTTTTAGCCACGGTTGCTATCAGATAAGCTGACGATAAGATTAATTTCGTTGCGTGATCCAAGACAGCTAAATTGTTTCTCTGGGACTTCGTCGAGCTTCATCGTCTCGCCGTTTTCTGGTGGACGCTACTCTCGATTCTGGCTTTCAGTAGTTACAGTGGTTTGGGAATAGTGTGGCGAGCTTGTCCCAAAAAAAAAAGAAGGAATGCCGAGCTGCTCGAGATTTCGGCAATACTGATCCAGAACAGTGCTTTTCTTCTTTTTCCTGTCCTTATCCCAGGTTACTTGGGGTCGGCGCAACCCTTTTTTTCTTCCATTTTCCCCTATTCCCGTCACACAATCATTTAGTCCTTTTATTGCATATAGAATGATATTCATTTCATTTCATGTCCGAGCTACTAACCGTTGAGGAGTTCTCTCGTGAGGAGACGATCCTGACTGTAGGATAAGGGCATGATAAATTAATATCTTTATCTATCAAAATTGAACGCGTATACAAAGTTTCATGTCCGAGCTGCTAACCGTTGAGGAGTTCTCTCGTGAATAGACGATCATGGCTACAGCATGAAGTAATGTCTGTCATAATTATTGTCACCAGAACCAAATTCATTTGCAAGATTTGACCAAAACACACTAACAAACTGACGGGTTTGACGCATTTGGTGCACATACAAAAGTTATACAAAAGCTTATAATAAAAACAATAACCGCCGGCTACGACGGTTGAACGAATCTGGATTTTATTGCATATCATTCTTCACACAATCCATCCATCGTTTCCTTGATCAACATTTATGAACATTGCTTTTAATTGTTTCAATAATAATAGATGTAGCAAGTATCTTGACTTGGCTCGCGAGGTTGTCGATATGTGAGATGTGATTGCTTAGATTGTTATATTTGAATAGCATAATGTAATTAACATGTACAAAAATAATTAAAGGAAATAAATGCATATTGGATCAAAATATCACGATGAGTTCGCGATATTTTGGAGCTTTTGAAGACATCTGATAACGGATAAACTGAAGTTATCTCGGGTGGGTGTTTATGAGTGACATATTAGTCTACCCTCTTTCTTTTTCGTTATTTGCGCTCGGTACCGCTACCACTGTCACTCACAACTGGTAAATATCCCGATTTCAGTGTAATGCTAATGTTTATCCTTTTTGATTTTAGGTTCATCACGAAAATTTTGAACACTCCAGAAGATAAAATGATGGCTTATGAGCTGATTTTGCAACAGGCATTTGAAGTCTTTCCAATCATCACACCATTTAGTATGTATACTGACGGTTTTATTTAAAAGTCAAAATCGATATTTCACGCGAAAATCACTTTTTAATGTTACCCGTGGCTACTTATAAGCGGCAATAATGGGCAATGCCGCTTATACTTAGCTACGAGCATTCCATTAGGTGTACCGTCTGCTGTCTACGGGATAGCCACCAGTAAACACAACAATCTTGCTTCTTTTCAGATTTATTCTCAGATTCAGTGTCAACGGCTGCTTTTAAGGTGTGGGTGTTAAGCTGCCTTAACGATAACGTCGTAATTGGTTGCTACACAGATCCTCAACGCGAATTGGTTGCGGTCGATTTCTTGAATTTTCGACAGATTGGTGCTTCTTCACGGCCACCATGCCAAGTAAGTACTGCATTTGGTTGTAGATTCTTCCGTGTCTAGCTTCTTCTTCATTTTTACATGACGTTGAACTCAAATTAGACCAGTATGTAGCCACCTGCACAGCTCTAATATTAGCTTCGATTAAATCTTGGTAGGTGCAATTGGTTGTGCGGGATTCTAGCTGATAATACCTAAATTTCAACAAAACTAAACATCCATTTTTGGCAAACTACATCACAAATTCACAATACCTGGTATTATAATTTTCTTCTTTTTTTCAGTTACTTGGCGAGCCGTTCTTCAATTTTATACAATATTTGGATATGTTCCACGATCATGTACAGGCTAAGTGTCAACAGATAGACCAAAACAGCCACTGGTACGAGTACATCACTTCCTTTGGCGTATTTACTAAGCCCGGCTACAAATATCAAGAAATTGAAAAACAAATGATTAATATGAGGTAAATTCAATACATAACTTATTAATTTAAGTTAACAATTAGGTAGTTCAATAATATTAAATTATTTGGAAATAGTTCGTGGGGTGGAAGGATTCATGAATATTTTCAATTTCATCAGTGAATCTGTAATATTGTACTACTTCTATTAAACTGAAAGTTTAATCCAAGACTCTTCACTTCGCGGGTCTGTGGACGGCGAGTAATGGGCTAGCTCGCCGTTTGGCCGTCTTATGACGACAGGCCGTGTCGACGGCACGTTCGTGTTCCACGCGCGCCTCAAAGAGATGTCAGCAATGTAGGGGACTGTTCGAAAGAGATACCGTGGCCCTGGAACACAAAGGGCAAAGATGGAACATGGATAGGTCGCATGGGGTTAAAATATAATGAAATGTTTGTGGTAGAACGTCGTTAACCGTTATTATTTTCTTTTCAGGGAGCATGTTGCCAGAGCTTGTAGAATCCAGGTTATTGCATCGGCATTCATTAGAGAGGAAATGCAGGTAGTAGCTAACGAGCTGACATACAAAGAGTTTAAAGTTTTTAACCAGGTACAGATAGCACTGCTTGGATGCGACTTAACCCGTTCCGAAGTATTTCCCATTATCCGATCGATAAAGTCTCGAGCTTCTGCTTGCGTTTATGGCGAAAATTATTCATAGCATTAAAAAGTCGTGGCAATGCCATCAGTCCTCTGGGCACATACTACTGTTATGCTGTGTTACCTATATACGTGAAAATAAAGTTCGTAACCCTGTTGGTTAAAGTGGTCTGAAGAAACTGAATTGCCATGACATGAAAGCGTCAAAAGTGGAGATTAGGAAGAGACCTGCACTCAACATAGGGTGGCCAAAAGTTGAAGAAGAATCTTTCAGATTTGGCATAGTTTAAGTTTATATGAAAAAGGAGTTCAGAAAGATTTCGGTAGTTAAAGTTTAAAAGTATACCTTTGGAAATTTAGCACCTGTATTGTGATTTTTTCTTGAAACTTCACTAATAAAAAGATAAATTACAAGAACGACTTCCTCAAATTGTATCACCCTGTGGCTACAATCCGGTTTGGATTTGAGGGTTGTTATCAAGGGGCACCGGTGTGGGCGCGTTCCTTGAGGCGGCTCGCTGCCCACTACCTGAACGCGCAATAAAAGGTGATAGCCGTAAGGCGTAGTACTTCCTGGCTGCGCCACAAAAGCAATTTGGATCGGAGTTAATACAAAAAAATGTTCATAAAATGTTCATTATTGTTTATGATTTTTAAAAAAAGTACTATAATGGTTTGCGAGAAATTGAACAAAATTGGTGGCGCGGCCAGGAAGTATGCTTCCTAGCCGCGCCACCACGTACACTGTATGTATCATTAGATACTGCAAAAAAAAAAACACTTTTTATCATATAAAACTACAGAATACAAAAATTGTCAGGCGTTCGTGCGATGTATTTTATTCGGAGGTAATAATAGGTCTTTACCTATGTAATTGGAGATTTTATAACCAGCATTTTCAGATTTAATTATCTGTGGATTGGCGCGCAATTCGAAATTCAAATGAATTTTATTCGAAAGCCGTGTTCTTTTAATTTCAAATTCAGACATTTGTTTTTAGATAGTGTTTTGTTTTTTGTGAAATTGTGGTAGTTTTTGGTGCCATGGATAAACTGAAAATTCGTACAATTTTCGAATATGAGTTCCTACGTGGAAATACCGCTGCGCAAACAACGCGAAACATTAACGTCGTGTACGGGCCTAACACTGCTTGCATAAACACGGTTCATTATTGGCTCAGTCGTTATAAATCTGGAAATTTTGAGTAGAAGAACGAGACCGCGGTCGGCCGGTAACCATTGTTGACAACGACGAATTGAAGGCGGTAGTGGAAGCGGATCCAACTCAATCTACGGCTGAGCTTGCTGCGGGACTTGGGAGATAGTGTCAAAACAACACTGAAGCACTTTCGTCAAATTGGAAAGATAAAAAAGCTAGATAAGTGGGTGCCACACGAACTAAGCGACCAACAGCGAGATTCACGCGTCGAAGCATGCATGGCACTACTGAATCGGCATAGAAACGAGGAAATTCTAAATCAAATTTTTACCTGCGATGAAAAGTGGATCCTGTACGACAACCGTAAGCGTTCGTCTCAGTGGGTGGACCTGGGTACAGCAAATAATCAGTGCGCTAAAAAAAAATTTACTCATAGAAAGATGATGGTGACTGTCTGGTGGACCACTGCCGGACTTGTACATCACTGCTTCTTACCAAATGGCACAACAGTGACGGCAGAAGTCTATTGCCAAGAATTGCAAACAATGATGGAGAAGCTCGCAATTCAACAACCAAGACTGGTCAATCGCTCTTGCTCATTGCTTCTCCACGATAACAAGCGAGCTCACACTTCACGACAGACCACCGCAAAGCTACTAGAGTTACAGCTGGAAACTCTCTGTCACCCACCGTACTCACTGGACCTTGCCCCAACAGATTTGGTGCAAGGTGGTTACCGGTTAATGGTTACCGGCCGACCGCGGTCTCGTTCTTCTACTCAAAATTTCCAGATTTATAACGACTGAGCCAATAATGAACCGTGTTTATGCAAGCAGTGTTAGGCCCGTACACGTCGTTAATGTTTCGCGTTGTTTGCGCAGCGGTATTTCTACGTAGGAACTCATATTCGAAAATTATACGAATTTTCAGTTTATCCATGGCCCAAAAACTACCACAATTTCACAAAAAACAAAACACTATCTAAAAACAAATGTCTGAATTTGAAATTAAAAGAACACGGCTTTCGAATAAAATTCATTTGAATTTCGAATTGCGCGCCAATCCACAGATAATTAAATCTGAAAATGCTGGTTATAAAATCTCCAATTACATAGGTAAAGACCTATTATTACCTCCGAATAAAATACATCGCACGAACGCCTGACAATTTTTTTATTCTGTATTTTATATATTAAAAAGTGTTTTTTTTTTTGCAGTATCTAATGATACATAGAATGAACAATAGACGAACATTTGTTTACCAATGATTTTGTACATTATTGGACTATTTATTACAGTGTACATGGTGCCGCGGCTAGGAATCATACTTCCTGGCCGCGCCACCAATTCTGTTCAATTTCTCGCAAACCGTTATAGTACTTTTTTTTTTAAATCATGAACAATAATGAACATTTTATGAACATTTTTTTTGTATTAATTCCGATCCAAATTGCTTTTGTGGCGCGACCAGGAAGTACCACGCGCCGTAAGGCTTGTCCGGGGGTACCGCACCATCTCCGGCGAGGCGGCTAGCCTCCTTGCTATATTTTACTATACTCTGCTTTAGTTTTCAGAATAATTTAGTTGCGGGATCCAAGACAGCCAAACTGTTTCTCTGGGACTTCGTCGAGCTTCATTGTCTCTGGTGGTCGCCAATGTGTGTGGTGGGCTTGTCCCAAAAAAAAAAGAAGGAATCCCGAGCTGCTCGAGTTTTCGGCAATACTGATCCAGAACAGTGTTACTTGGGGTCGGCGCAACCCTTTTTTCTTCCATTTTCCTCTGTCCAAGTCACGCAATAATTTACTCCTTTTATTGCATATGATTCCTCACAGAATCCATCCATCGTTTCCTTGGTCTTCCTCTCCCTCTCTATCTATCAACATTAATGACAGTGCTTTTAATTGTTTTGTAGCAGCTCAATACTTACGTATATACGAATGAGAGGAGCGAAACCGGCCGTTCGCCACCACGCGCCTGCGCATACTAAGCTAGGCAAAGGGAATGGAATGTGGACCGGCCGACCGTATCATCGCGCCCGCACGTCGAAGGAAGCTCGGCAAATGCTACCGAAATTACCAAATTGTGTTAGTTTGTTAGTTTATTAATGTACTCAAATCTGTGTGGTTATTTCTTCAAAAGACCATCTCAGACATTAATTTACATGGTCCTCATATGACTTGAGCAATGTCTGGACTTTAAAAGAGACGGTGACCTCTGAGTTTGTTTCGGATGTTTCTTCTCAGAGTAGTCGGGTACGAAACACCGGCCCCATCTGGTTTTAAAACAACATGTTGACATGTAAAAGAGTTTTTTAAACCAATTTACAGAAATAAATATGATTTATGATTTATGATTTATTTATTTTATATTCCATTGACTGGTTCTGTATATAAGCTGCTTCCTTGTAAATGTCACAGATCATTATTCGCCTTCTTATTTACAACACGCAACCCATAACCTTGAAATAAACCACTCCGAAACCAAATTAATAACTTTCCACCCTTACCAAAAAACACCTTTAACTTTAGATTTTATTTACAACGACTCAAAATTAGAAACCGCTAACGAATTTACCTTACTCGGACTAGATATAGACACACACATGAACTGGAAATCACACATACAGAAAACTCACTCGAAAATTTCTAAATTTTCTTATGGTCTCTTCCAATATTGTACTGTGGAGCTGTAGCGACATGTCGTGTAGCTCACGTCAAATTTCCCAACAACGACAGAGTTACACGACCAAAATTTGCTGTTCCAGCTTGGCAATGCAGGATTGAGCGGCGTATCGGTGAGGCTAGAGCACTCATCGGCAAGTTAATCTGCTTCAGGGAGGGCAATACTCGACCTAGAGTGATGCGCTTTGTGAAGCGGGCGTTCTCGAGAACTGATGTTAGTTTTCGAGACTACTTAGCCCGCGTCACAGAGCGTATCGACTTCCTGAAGCAGAAGATCTGTGCATGGGCAAGCCGTATTCGTCGGTACAAGCGGCGAGTGGAGCGTTACACTCAGAATCGTACATTCCGAAGTGATGAAAGGTGGGTATATAGGGCTTGGGAACGACCGGACCAAAGTGTGACTGATACGCGTCTACCCGATGAAGACGTCATGTGTTCGTTCTGGCGCAACATCTGGTCGGTGCCTGTCAGTCACACTGAGGGTTATTGGACCCGGGAGGTTGAACGAGCGTGTGATCCGATACCTGAAATGGGGGCAATTATCATCAGCCCCCAAGATGTAGCTCGTGCAGTCCGTCCGTTGCCTAACTGGAAATCAACTTCTGGATTAAATGGTTCCAGAGATCACACGTTCGCTTGGCATCCCAGTTTCAGTCAGCCTTAGAGTCAGGGTCGCTGCCCCAGTTCTTGACGACAGGAATTACCCACCTGCTCCATAAATCAGGTAGTACTGCGGAACTCAAAAATTATAGACCAATCACTTGTTTACCAACGGTCTATAAAGTTCTTACATCCATTTTGAGAGCTAAAATCAATAATAAAATAAAAAAATAAAATAAGTTTATTTCATATCAATTTGGCTTACATTGCATATCGAGGAGTCTCCATTTAGGCATAGAAATGCCTGTAGTTGAAGGCTCCGCTCATTCCCTTACAATATAAATATACAATTACAGAATTAAGAAAAGAGTGTGTGTGTATGTGCGTGTGTGTGTGTATGTGTGTGTGTATGTATGTGTGTGTGTTATGTCATTAAAAAAGGTTTTCAGTATTAAGTCACACGTTGCAAAAGTAGCTCTGTATCATCATAATTTAAACTATGAAGCCATGTTAATCAATCATCATATTGATAGTAATTCTATCATGTCTGCATCTCAGAATGGATGTAGGAATAGGTCCCGCGGTACTAAGGAGCTGCTCCTTATTGATATGGCCATTAGCCAACAGGTTCGCCGCTCCCGAAGGGATCTGTCTACATGTTGGATAGATTACAAGAAGGCCTATGATTCTGTGCCTCATACATGGCTCATGAAGGTGCTGGAGTTGTATAAAGTTTATGCAACTCTGCGTACCTTCCTGATGTCATGTATGGGGCACTGGAGAATGGTCCTTCGCTATCCAGGATGTCGACAGATCCAGGGGAACAGCGAACCGATAAAGATTGAGCGCGGTATATTCCAGGGTGATAGTCTGAGTCCATTGTGGTTTTGTTTAGCCTTGAACCCTCTCAGCACACTGTTGGAGGGTTCAGGTCTAGGCTATCGGTTGAGGAGAGGTGGTCAGGTCATATCTCACCTTCTTTACATGGATGATCTGAAACTCTTTGCCTCCAACAACTTGCAACTGATGAAGCTACTGAAGGTAACGGAAACTTTCAGTAGCGCCATCAGGATGGAATTTGGTGTGGACAAATGTGCAGTCATGCATGTGAAGCGAGGGGAGATTATGGAATCCGTGGGAACTCAACTCTCGAATTCCATACACCTTAGATCCCTCTCCTCAACAGAAACCTACAAGTATTTGGGTATGTCGGACGCATTAGGTATCAATACTGCCGACATGAAACAATCATTGAGGGACCGCTTCTTTGGCCGCCTGAATAAAGTACTAAGCAGTCTTTTGTCAGGTGGAAACAAGGTGCGCGCCTTCAATGGTTGGGTCATGCCGGTTTTGATGTATTCTTTCGGCATACTCAAATGGACTCAGACGGAACTTGATGCCCTGGATAGGAGGGTCCGCGCATTGCTGACCGCAAATCGAATGCATCACCCGCGGTCGTCGGTGATGAGACTGTATATCCCGCGGAAGTGCGGGGGTCGTGGCTTCTTAAATGCTAAGACCCTGCACAACCGTGAGATATGCAGCCTCAGGGAATACTTCCTAGAAGTCGACGAGGGGATGCACCGAGATGTGGTCTCAGTGGACAAGGGCCTCACCCCGCTCTCTCTGGCTAACGAGAACTGGCGCAAACCTAGAGTATTAGACACTAATGATTGCAAGGAGGTATGGCAGGGCAAGGAGCTTCACGGACGCTTTTACCGGGCCCTACATGGACCCGATGTAGACTTCTTAGCGTCCGTATCTTGGCTACGTTTCGGTGACCTATTCGGGGAAACCAAAGGTTTTGTCTGTGCAATAATGGACGAAGTTATGATGACGAATAACTACCGGAAATACATTGTGAAGGATGGCACGGTTGACATATGTCGGGCATGCCACCGTCCGGTAGAATCGATCCGACACATTATTTCTGGGTGTTCTCGTCTGGCTAACGGAGAGTACTTGCATAGACACAACCTCGTTGCCAGGATTATCCACCAGCAACTTGCTTTAAAGTACAACCTTGTGGAATCAGAAGTACCATACTATAAGTATGCGCCCGACCCAGTTCTCGATAATGGTAATATCACGTTGTATTGGGATCGATCTATCATCACTGACAGGACTATTGTTGCCAATAAACCTGACATTGTGGTGATAGATCGATTGGAGCGTCGCGCAATGATTGTTGATATAACGGTTCCGCATGACGAGAACCTCGTGAAAGCAGAGAAAGATAAACAATTCAAATATCTAGATCTGGCTCGCGAGGTTGTCTACATGTGGGACGTGAGTACAGCAGTCATTGTGCCGATAGTCGTGTCGGCCAATGGCTTAATAGCCAATAGCCTCGACAAACATCTGAGGAGGCTCTCGCTTGGCAGCTGGATCAAGGGCTTGATTCAGAAAGCAGTACTTCTGGACACGGCGCGTATCGTTAGGAGGTTCCTCTCTCAAGAGCCCTGACCACCGGTATTTCGGACCCTGTTCCCGATACCAGTGGGCTACTATTTTTATATTTTTAAATGTTTTTTATATTACTTTGTAAAGAAATATTTAAAAAATGTAAATTATATGTATAAAAATGAATAAAGGAAAATAAATAAAACAACAGTGAAACAATGTATCTGAATAAGCTTGTACAGGCTTATTCAGCGAATATATTATTGGTGACGCACGGCTGCGCCCGTGATACAGAGAAGTTAAGTCACAAATAAACGTCAGTCGTAATTGAGTTGTCCACTTGCAAAGCGCGCTATGTGCGTCTTTAAAATAAAAAAAAAAACTAACAAAAAAGTAACAACAGAGCGGGGTTTGCAAGTTGACGACAAGATGGCGACTTCTCTAAGTGGCAAACTTTGATGTTGATTTGTACAGAATAAAGCTAGTTTTGGCTCAGTATCGTTAATCTATTTCAAATTATTTTAGATTTAAGACCGTTAACTGTCAAAATAAAAAAAATCACAAAGCTTATGACATAGCGGTGTTTGAAAGTAGACTTATCAATAGGTCGCTACTATTAAACCTGCACCCTCAACACTAACGAGTAGAGCTCATATACATCAAAAATTACCAAAGTAGTACCTAATATAAAGTAATAATTCTAAAAACCTTATTCTAAGTACACAGCATATTTTAGAGTTTACACTTATTGTTATCATAAACAAATTTTATTCTAAACACGATTCAGACCCGACCCAAACTACGTGGTCTTCCTCGCCCCCCGCGCCTGTCCCTCTAATCCGCATCGATAGAAGGAGTCGAAGACTTAAGAGAATCATTACGACTAGCTTCAGCCCCATATACATAGACTAACAGGACAAAATGTTGTATGTTTCGAGAATCGGCACTGCAGTGAAGTAACCCAATCAGTCAAGTAATGGTCTTCGCACACCTTGACGACTCAACACCAGCTCGACTCAATGTAAAACATGGGAATGAGAACTTAATTTCGAGTCACAAACAGTTACTTTGCCAAAATTTGTGTTGAAGGGATGTTAATATTAAAGAAAAAGTAGATAGTGACAGCTGTCAGGTAAGACAAAAGCACGTAGCACTGACACCAAATAGTATGGGACAAGGGCAGAGAGATGATGACGATGTGACAGTAGCTGTCCACGTGTGGCTGTACGTGACACGATATAGTTCACATTACAGTGCTTTACTTTGAGTTCGCTGGCGTTGAGTTAAGGTGAGCGGCGACCATCACTTGACTATTGAATTTCTTCATAATGATTCTCCATTGCTTCGGCTTCGAGCTGATTGATCGGTATGAAAACTGACAGCATGTTTTCATAGTAAGCTGGTGCTGGCTGAAAGTAAAAATAACCATTCAAGCAACCGTTTACTGTATAAAAACAGATCAATTAGATTTTACGAAAATAGTACATAATAGGTGAAAACTTACGTCGGGTCCCAGCTCTGGCAGAGGCTCTGCTTGCGACTTCGGTCTGTAACAGCAAAGTTTCTGGGCCTTCAGACGCACTACCAGAAATGCTATCAAGACCATGACGCCAAGAGCGGACAAAATGAACACGATCGTGTACACATCTGAAAAAGAAAACGTGGGTTGATTTAGTTTAGTTTAAAACGACAAAGTCAAGAAATTTCCGAAGAAGAACCGGCCACTGTACGAGCCGAGCTTGTCTTCCAGTACCGTCAGTTCAGCCTGCGAAATTTTATGTGTCTTAAGTTTCTTTTGCAGTTTGCCAGATATGTGAGTAACCCAAGTGCAATACAAATAATGTTATGACAAGGATGATAGTTCAGAATCACAAAATCACAATCAAAAATCCAATGATGCACTTTTAATTTTCATCAAAATTGGGGTCGAGACTTCTTTGAGTCGCTTTCGCTATTCCTCATAGTTTCGGATTTGGCCATCCACGCCTACTTAAAAAATGCATCCTGTATATTAAATATATTACTAGTGACATGAAAGAAAGAAAGAAAGAAAGAAAAAATATTTATTTGTCGCAGGGACATGACATGCATCATACAAAATTACAATAAATAAACAATAAACTATAAATTCAACAGCACGGAACAAAAAAAAAAAAAGAAGAAAGTTAACAGCTTGCACGTCGCGACTGCGACAAGCAGGTTACATGATAAATACGTAGTAAACTATTTCAACTCTGCTTAAGATTTTACAATTCACTTCTGGAGACTCATTATTATAAAGCCCATTTAAGTTTATTACACCTACCTTTTTAAATTCTGAGAATGCCTAATTAAGGCAGCAAGCCTTTGTAGCTTTCGTGTGCGCAAAGTTTAAATTAATAAATGATTTGTTGATTGATGTTTGGCTTTGTAATACGTAAATGGCAGCGCTCGAATTTGTTTAAGTATTCAGTGTTCGATTTTGACAGACAATATATAAAAATTGTTAAAAAAAGAGCAATAGCTTTACGGCGCCATCTTGTTTTTTCACCAGCGTGCAGCACCCCTCTATTAACATCATTCGAGTGCAAAGGTCCTTGTATAGTTGACACACAGGATTACCTCGCTCAGGCACAAATCGTGGGTGAACTTAACATACATTTAAGAAAAACTGTATTTTTAACATTAGGTATACCTTTTATTGTTATACACATAGTATTGCTGAGTATATATACAACATTAGTTTTAGTATATGCGAAACCTGAAACACGTGTCGAGTATTTTTATGTAAAGAATCTATGTACAAAATTTCAAAACTGTATCGTGAAAAATCACAAAGTTATAAGCTTATTCTGTTAGCTGGTTGTCCGCACAAAACTGTGGTCACCAAGCAACGCGCCCGCGCGTGGGCCGCCAGCGTCGTCTTGAGCTCATTGATAAACATAATTTGGCAGTAGGTACCTAAATGATTGCGATAGGTACTTAATGTCGCTCGGTGTCCAACTAGTAACTTTTTTTAAACATTTTTGGTACAAAATATAACATGGTTTAAAAATTATTGGAATCGATTCAGTTACTTATTCTGAACAAACTATATTCAGGTTTCGCATATACTAAAAATAATGTTGTATATTTTTTAATTACATATATTTTATAATACAGCATGATTGTTTTGGCGCTTGAATTACTGTGTCAGGAGGGCGCATTAAAAGTATCTAAACATATTTTGTAAATTGTCTCTGGAAATGTAGTGAAAATCAAGATGGCGGCGTTAATTTCGGCTATGGGCCCTAGCCAAAAAACATAGTGCAACATGGCACTGTTGTGACACCAGACGTTGGGCCTCCTGAAAGATTTTATTTTATTTTCATTGGCTTTAGTATGATAAACTCAAACCATTTTCCCATGTGGGTAGGCAGAGCGCCAGCTACTACGATCCTTACATACTCGTTTAGCCTCGTCCACATTCATACATCATACACGCCGTTTGCGAGTATCACGCATTTGACCTTTCTGAATAACATTTTTCATTTTTTGGGGTACACTCAGAGCGATTTTTAACAAGTAATCCTACTTCTAATATGTACGGACTAGTCATTTGGAAGGTAATCCTCATTTCTTATTAGTATACCAGCCTATTACTGTCCCACTGCTGGACAAAGGCGTTTTGCTCTTTTAGATAGCAAGAAAAAGTTGTGTCTTCACGAGTTAGTTCCAATAGTTGAGAAATATAGCAGCCTTGTCCCCCACATGTAACTTAAAGAAAAGAATAATTGTATTTAGCTGTATTCAACATTCAACCTCGTGTATTTGAGCCCGCCATTACTGTACTGTCTGTCGGTCTGTCACAGGACAAACAGTGATAGTGGAAGCGCCACGTTATCTCGCAAAATTCAAATTTTCAAAAGTTTTTTTGCCGTTTGCAGGTCAGGTTGTATGTTGATGACAAATGAGTCGCGCAAATAACAAGTATGTAGTTACAGAATTATAATTATTAAAATCATCAATACAACCCTCTAAATTAAGTTCTTCTATTCTTGAATCACAAAACCAAAACATACCAGAATCGCCAGACTGTAAGTAAACAACTGGTCCTCCTGACCAAGCAGGAGCGACACATTTTAACCACAATGTCTCGCCAGCTTCAAACTCATAGTAAATAACCTTGCGTATGTCACTGTTGAGTTCCATCACTGTACCGTTTGATGGCAGCTTCAAGTGCAATGGATATTCATCTGTAAGTAAAGATAATGTTAATGCAAATTCTGTGATTTCGGCTGTCTCCTCCGTTCAGGCGCCATAGCGCTAGATAGTGCGCTTCGCTAATATCTCTTTTCATACTTTTCACTATCGAAAGAGCTGAAACGAAGTATGGAAAGAGCCTCGCCCGGCTCGATCGCTAGCTGGCGGTATGGCCAGCGCTTCACTCGTGCAAAGCGATGGCGAAGTAAATGAGACTGGGTGGATGAAATACCGGTAGGTCAGAGGAATAATCTATGTCTTCCGCATTCGCCAACTTAAGCTTTTTTTTTTTACTTCCATACATCTGCAATCAGCCCTTAGGCTTTAATCAGATTGGTTATTGCTTGATTGGTAGTTTGAGATTCTTCGCATCCTGCGATCAGATCCGGTGATCAGATTGACGCTATTTATTTTCTTTTAAGCCGGTAGGTAGAGTCTGAGGACTTCAGCAGTGTCATAGCGAGTTCATTTTTATGTCGCTGGAGTCTTTACTTGTAACTCTTATATGACTTTTATATAACTTCCTTGATGGTTGGTATTTGTAGGTACTCATGTACTTCAAGGTTCCTTGTGAACCATGGCGCTGGTCAAGGTTTTAAGGCTGACTTGTTGACAATTTTCGTGACCAGAGGGGCTGGCTCTTTCTTTGGCCAAAGAATTAGCATTGTCATTCAACGTGGAAATGCTGCCAGTCTTCTGGGCACGTTTCCGGATAACAGCGATTTGGAAGAGTACTTAGACGCCTAAGCGCCCTGTTGTTTATTTAGTTAGTTAGTTTTTTTTTATATATAAATGAGTCCCTTTTTAATATTTAGTTTTAATTATTCTATAAGTAGCTATAATTCACAACGTTAATACATATATTTCAATATTATCATAGTTTTATTGAAATATATCTCAAGTCATAGCTCATAATAAGTTTTCCAATTGATAGTATTGCGACAAGAACCAAAGGTTGTCAGAGACCAGTAGGCTTAGCCAACTTGACAATCTACAATCGTTAACGCTAACAGAAAACTAATCCAATGTATGGGAATGACATCATCTCAACGTCTCAACGTTAAGTCACGTGGTCAAAACAAACGAATAGAAAATTCGTAGACAAAACAACTTATTCAGATCATTAATTTGTTTGTATTAAAGTAGATTACATTATGTTAAAACTAAGCTAACAACAGTGGAGAGATTTCGATTTTTTTTTTGGTAATTTCGTCACCAATACCTACTTCCGCTGTCTCGATTTTTTTCTTCCAATACAATAAAATGATCCTTACACGAAATAGTTGAATGCCATGAAAAAAATTTGACAATTTCACTATTTTTTATGGACAAGTCATACGAGGGTAGTCCCAGAAGTACCCGGCCTAATTAAGAAAACACAAAAAATCTAAGGTTTTTTTATGTACCTACATTTTTTAAAACTCTGCTTTATTACACTGCATTTTTGCCTAACACTCGACGGAAACATCTTAACCACTCCATTTTGAGGAATTACTACAGCCGTTTTGGTCGCAGCCTTTTCAAGTTCAAATTTTCGGTCAAGATACGAAGTAAATTTTTTTTTTAAGCTGACATTTTTTTTTAAATTTATTTATTCAATAGTACACGTACATTTTATACATTTTAAGTTGGTGCGAACATAAACTCATTAGAGTTTTACCGTGCACCAAAATTATCGACTACATAATTTAGAGAGTAGGTACTTAGTTAAAAAAAACTAGAACTAAAAAATTACCGTGGGTATTGGGCGAAATAATATCTAATACTCGTACTAACGAGCGAACCTCGGTGACCAATCCGACCGTCCATTCGAAAACAGCAGTGGCGGCTGAAGTTTCTTAATTGATACAGATTGTTCCCAAAAGTAAATGTTTTAGAAATAATGTCGTTATTTTTTTTTTGTTTATCTGTGATATTATAATTGTTAGGTATTACTTTTACTTCATCGTGTATGCTTTAAATTATTTATCTATAATGAATTTAAAACATGGTCTCTAACATTACCATTAACACTAAAAACGAGATAATAATTATATTTCCTGTTTATTTTGATAGGACAATCAACATTATATGTGAAAGACTCTCGACATTTCATTGACTCAACATCTTGCAATTCATCAATCTAGAGACAAATGACGTTGAGTGCCTATTTACGAATGTACCAGTGGCGGACTGCATGTAAGTACTTAAGGTAAAATTGCATCCCGGTAGAATACGTGGAATCACTGTTTATCTACCAGTTACTTCATATACCAAGGACAATACTACCTTCTGCAGATTGACGATGATGTAGCCATGGGCAGTCCAGTGGCTCCAGTAGTAGCCACATTAACATTTGGATTTGTAACATTTGGATGAAGCATTTTGAAGAGTTGGCGGTCTCCACTGCATGTAGCACCTATAAAACTGTGGAAGAGGTATGTTGATGACGTCATTGGTATCATTGAAGGAGACGAACAAGAGGTAGAACTATGCTAGGCGCCCTTAACAACATAGATGGTAAAATAAAATTAACCTACGAGATGGAAAATGAGAGGACAATTCTATTCTTGGATGTGAAAATATGGATTTGTACTGACGGTTCTCTAAGCCACTCAGTCTATAGGAAATTAACTCATACGGATCGATATCCACACTCTGATTCTCACCACCATCCCAGACTGCTGAACTCTGTAGTGACTTCACTCACCAACCGCGCATATGATCTATGCGACGAGGAACATTTACGTGCTGCGCTAACACATGTGCAGAGTCATAGACTCAGGTCATACAGAGAAACGGATAAACAGGGAAGCCCGCACAGCCTAAACAAAAAACTGGTTGTAAGCACCGGAATTGCGAGGTTGAGAAGCAGCCAGCATTTTTTTTTTGTACGTGAGGAGAGTGACAGATAAGGTTGCCAACATTCTTAGGAAATACGCCCTCAAGACTATCTTGTGTCTCAGATGCTGCGTTCGCCGAAGAACAACTTTCCGCTGGAAAAGCCCGGTGTTTATAAAGTAGTCTGTTGTCGTATATCGGTCAGACGAAACGTATGATAGCTTGTCGAATATCAGGGCGGTGAAGAACAATGACACCCAAAAATTGGCCATGGCTTACCATCTTTTGGAATCAGGATCGAACCACTAGATTGAGTTACATAACCCTCAGGTCCTCAGGTCATCTCGACAGAACGCCACTATATTCCTAGACTGGTGAGAGTAGCTATTGAGATTACCAAATAAAATAACTTCAAGCGGTAGGATGGGTTTCAACTGTTGAGAGCCCGGAATCCAATAGTTCAACTGTGTAAAAACCGAAAAAGTGCCGATAAAAGTTCGCGAGCGGACACTGCAATGAGTTTCGTATGTCGGGAACAGAATCGAGTTGCGAGTGACAGTGGTAACGGTACCGAGTACAAAAAACGAACAAGAAAGAGTGCAAACACCCACCCGCAATAACTTCATTTTATTCATGATCATGGGTGCTCACAACAGCGTCGAAATATCGGGAACTCGAAACAAACAGTAAACATGGTAAATATCCCGTTATTAGTGTAAATGATAAGATATGATGTGCAGCACTTTCTGGAATGCCTACCTTATTTATTTATTTATTTTAACTTCATGTACAATAGTGATACATAGGCGGACTTAATGCCACAAGGCATTCTCTACCAGTCAACCTTTGGGTTAAATAAGAAAACATTGTGATAGGGTACAAAATAAATATATAAAATAACTTCTTGCTATCGAAAATCTGCTAGCTAGCGCTCTTTCAAACAACCAGCCCATAATATGGCCTCGTTTAAACTCGGCCACCCAATATTGTATTGTTATAAATGAAGTAGCAGACTCCTACGGAGTAAAATCTAACTAACTCAGTTTTGATATTGGTAGGACTGAATTTTTCAAATAAAAGTTTTATATCATGTAACGGTGACCAATTTTGTCTATGTTCAAAAATTATGTGATAGTGTTCACTATTTGATGACAACAAAAAAAAAAAAAAATATGGCGGCTTGAAACTCTACATTCTAATTTTTTTTTTTTTTTTTTTTTTATTGGTTGGTACTCTCTACGAAAGACATTATTTTCAAACAATAACCGCGATTTATACGTCAGTTCGGGTACTTCCAGGAGTCCAGGACCAACCGTGTATTTGACATCGTAAAATAATTCATTTAAACTAGTTTTAAGGTGGGTCACGTGTCAGGTCAGGCTACCTACCACATTTGACTTACCAATAGGAAAAATGCCCGCAGAAAACATTATAACAATTAATTCTGCACTTCCTCTTTTTCCACTTTTCTTTTTTGTATATTCAGATGCACATAATATTTGTTTATTCTCTTTATTCAGATGAAACGACATCTCAACCTGTTTTGATGGTTTTAGATCTATAATTGAACAAAAAAGAGATTTTAGAATAATCTTGACGCAGAACATGTTATTCGCAAAAGGTCCCATTTATACGTCGGATTTATTATGCCAAAAGAAATTAACTTAGGGTAGGCGCAACACGTTTTTTTCTTCAATGCTTCTCTGTCAACCCTCACGCTAACATTTACCCCTTTTCTTTCATATCATTCCCCACACAGTCCATCAATCGTTTCCCTGGTCTTCCTCTCCATCCATCAACATTTATATGTATTAATCACTCGTTTAGTCACATGCGATGCATCCCTCCTCATCACATGCCAAGACAGTCGATTAACTTTAAATTTGTCTGTAACTGGCGCAACTTACAAAGTAATTCCTTACTGTATCCATTCTTGTCACACCACACCTCAACATTCTCATTTTTATTTTATTTATTAGGGAAAACAAACAATATCCGCTACATGCAATCTTTTTTCATCCATCTTCTTCACAGCCTACCTGTTCATAATGAATACCTATGTATACTTATTACCTGTCTTATTGTAATCTTTTACATCACCGACGAAACCCTTTCCTGAGTCTGTTACCACCAACACCATGTCTGCTCGTTCTACTTCACAGACCACGTGTATAGTTTCGTTACTTAAATACTTGTAGTCAAGGTAATAATTATTATTTAACAGTTTGGACGCTTTTGGCCGAAGTGTCATCCCATTAATTTTGATGCTTACAATATCTATAAAAAAAACATTTTCGAATTCTTAGTAAGTAGGTAATTCGTTAAGGCGCGATTCCACCTATGTGGTAGCACTGTGCGTGCGGCAAAAATGTTTTTTTTTTTGGTGGACTTGCAAAAGTAAATATTTAGATAGCGTCTCATATTCCGGGACAAATTAAATTATCTAGCGAAACTCGACAGCCGTCATAGGTGATCGATATCTAAACAAGAAACCATATTTGAATATTAAAAACATTGGGGGTCAATGGCCGGAAGTTACTTGAAATATAGGTTTAAAATCCAGTTTTTTGTGTAATTTTTATTTCTTCATCTTTTGGTGTCGATGAAATTCAAATGGTGTTAGACCAGTATGTAGCCACCTGCACAACTCTAACATTGGTTTCGATTACATCCTGAAAGGTGCAAGTGCTTGTGCAGGTTAGGCAGGACAGCATATCCTGCAACGGGGCGTCTCAGTGGCATTATATTTAGGATGGATCGAGGATACCCCATTTTGCCAGGTTATATCTACAGAGGCTCACCTGGAGCCTCAATAGCTAAAGAGATTTCCAGATAATGGCCACTGCAGTTCGAATCCGGGTGGCAGTTGTTCTTCCGGGTTGATGAAGTTTGGAGGGATGAGATAAATATTGTTTCTCCACAGTTAGCGTATCTTTACTTAACGCATCTTTACTGATTAGATGGGTGTATCAAAACATAACAAAACAAAACGCATCTTCTAAACTGACCCCAAAAAATCGAATATATTTTTATTGTTGTTTTACCTTTTTTAACGATGACCGATACTCATCACGAATGTCGAGTTCCTCTAGCTAATTTAATTTGATCTTGAATAAAATGTTTGCCTGTGATTGTCCTTACTCAATATAAAACAAAACAAACTTACTGATTTCTGTCCGCATAACAAATCTCACCATAACTTTGGTGTAGTCAGTTGGTTCAGTGTTAGTACATATCATATAACTGTTGTTGTGTTCAGAATGTAATTTTGCAGCAAACCCGATAGCTCGGTGCGCTGATAGATATGTACTGTTAAACTTATCTGAAAGAAAATGAATTAATTATTATTTTTTTGTTAATATTTTACGAATATGGGGTGAAAATGAAAATCAAAAATGGCGGTTACGAAAAGTAGCGAATTTTTCGTCATGCGTGGCATTTCGAAAGTAATAGAGGGCGCTCTAAAGAATATGGTATCAAAATATAGATGGTGGCTACTTCTGGCAGCCGCCATCTTTGAATTTTATTTCTTCGAGCATTGTGTAATAAAAAAGGAACACTTCTTTCTTTGCAGTCGGTTAAAATCATTAAGTAAAGCAGCCTGCATGATTATGAGCGCGATAGCATGATTGTGCGAGTGAGAAGTCTGTTGACGATATTCCGAAGACCTTCTACCTCGACCTCTAGGCGGTTACTGAAGAAATATTGCAAACGTTTCTGTTTACAGGGTGCAAACGTTCAAAGCGGGGCAGTAAGTGGAACTACCTTAACCGTTGTTACTACACGAAAATGGTTTTAAGAGACTATCTTTTATTTTTCGCGATCTTGATCCAGGTTCACAGATTTTCGAAAAAATGTATAGTTAGCAAGAAAATGGCCATTTCACACATTTTTTTTTATTGATGTCAATCGATCCTGCTTCTAATACTGATCAAAAACTTCTATGGGGCCAACCCCAGTTGGAGTACTAAAAACGTTAGAAATCGCAGAAAACTTTACTCGTACATTTTTTTTGGACAGTAGTTTTGTGAGTAAACTCACTACTATCTTTTACTTTTGACGAACGAGTTCGAATACATGCTATGGCATCAGTCAAAAGTTCGTTGTTCCGTTACCATAACGAAATGTATTACAAAGAATTAAGGTTCACGTACGTCTGTGTACACAGCACTAACGAGACGCCGATATTTCCGGTTGTCATCCGTATACGCACTGATCAAAACCTAGAGTGACAGCACGAAGTTGTCTTTGGTCACCCTGACTGGCCGATTTTCAAAATTCAAAATTGGTACGGAGCGCGTGACTGTTAAAACCACCGAAACCGCCATCGTGAGAACATCTGATCTATCACTTCGTGTGAATTCGTGTCCTACCTCCGACTAACGCGTACCGAGTGAACTTTGATTAAGCTTTTAGATTCATTGTCATCCAACACCATCGTCATCATCACACGTACGCTGCACATACCTTTACTGTTGTCTGCACAGAACTATTGTGAACTATTGTGAACATCAACTTCAAGGTCTATCTTTTCATACACGAAATATTTTAAGAGTAACTTCTCATCATCATCTGCCTAGTTTTTTCCCAACTATATTGGGGTCGGCTTCCAGTCTAACCGGATGCAGCTGAATACCAGTATTTTACATGAAGCGACTGTCTATCTGACCTCCACAACCCAGTTAGTACTGGGTAATACGATACCCCTTGGTAAGACTGGTTGTCAGACTTTTTGGGCCACTGACTACCTAACGACTGTCAAAGATCTACAAATGACAGCCGGGACCAACGGCTTAGCGTGCTTTCCGAGGCACGGAGGAAACTCGGTATGTAATGGGTGGCCAAACTCGGTATGTAACCCATCCACAGACCAACCTAGGCAAGCACGGCTTAACCTAATGATCGATCCGAGCGGCTGTTATTATTTAGCCACAAGCTCCTAAGAGCCTCGAGCCCTTGAGCCTTTAAGAGTAACTTCTATAAGTCGTAAAGTCGCCACAGCAACGAAAAAAAAAATTATCTGAGTGTTTTTTTTACAAAATTATTATAATTCTAAAATTTTTTGAGACTTTTTGCATAAAACCTTTACTCCCATATTCTAACAATGACAGTAGGTAAATGCGACGTAGTAAACTACCGTAATGGATGCTTAAAAATAAGGAGCCAGTATTTATTTTATGGGTCAAGTAATTATAAATTATTTATTTTTTATAAAAAAATATACTCAGATAAAAAAAAATCCCTTTAAATGGCTTTGTTATAGCCGTTAGATGATTCCCTGAAAATATTTCGTGTTTGAATAGTTAGACCCTATATAATTATGATGTTCTGAATACGTGGTAACCGTTTTCGCGTCAGCGTCTCTTACACCTGTATGTTACACTAAAGATAACTGCAATGAATTATGACTTTAGTCAAAAAAACATTGTAAACCTCCACAAATATTTCGACTGCCTGTCAATTTTCTGGGAATGGGCCCTTAACCATACATTATTTGATTTTTAAATGTCTTTTTTTAAAACAGCGCTAATGAACAAACTACTCCCTGTGTGGTCATTATTTCTTTTTCTATTTTTTTAAAGTAAAATAAAATATACTAAATCATCATCTGCCTAGCCTTTTTCCCAACTATGTTGGGGTCGGCTTCCAGCCTCACCGGATGCAGCTGAATACCAGTATTTTTCATGGAGCGACTGCCTATCTGACCTCCACAACCCAGTTAGAACTGTTAGTAATACAATATACAAAATTCTTTATGTTAAAACATACCACTCGGCATGTCTGGCATCGCAAATTCCATCGTGAGCACCTCTGTTGTTATGGAGTTGACGCAAGCGACGTTGACTATATCGCCGTCTACGTATTGGTACTCGGCAGTGAAGTCGACGTCCTTCTCCGACAGGGCTGTGCGAACAGCTTGCAGAGCCACGTTGTTCACGCGGATCGTCTGAGGCGGCTCTGTGGAATCACTTGTTCTTATTAAACCAAATGCTACTCATACTACTTATCATAGTGTCCTGATTGGCCCGTAATAAAACTACGTCATGTCCCCGTATAAGCAAAATCAGTCTAGAACGGTCCCACTGCTGAGACAAACACAAGCCACCTCTCTAGTGGGCAATTAAGCCGTAATCCACCGAGCGGCCGCAGCACAGGTTGGTGAACTCTCATATCTTCGAATTTTCGGTTCTAAGGCATGCCTGTTTTGCCGTGATGACCACTGCTCATTTACCCGTATAGAAATTAATAACATAGGAGAATCGTGCTCCATTTGTGTGCAAAATTATATCCAAATCCGTTCAGCCGTTAGTAACAAACATTCACATATTATAAACATTAGTGGGAAAAATTAATATAGTTTACATGCAGTACCTGTTTTTCTGACGTGTATTTTCATAAAGCAGATGCTCGTGGTCTGGGTGTCTATGTGGGAAACACGACTCCTACATTCCCATAGTGCACCCATATATCTTTTAACCTTAAACTATTAAAAGATATAAAATTAATTCGCTTTTACAATTTTCGCATACTTCAAACTGTATTGCTCTGATTATTCTAGTTTTTATTTATCGTGTGGTTAGTGTCTAAAAAAACTCACAACAGTTAGACATGTTATCTAATAGCAAATATTTTAGTTCCGGGTGATCCGTTCAAAATGACAAAATCTGAAACTACTAGACGTAGAAAAAGCTTTGTGGAACCACGTAGTCGATTTTAGAGGTGATAAAAATAGCATAGTGTTTCTAGTAACCTTAAATATACATACTTAACAAGACTTCGCGATCGAACTTAACTGTTTTCCGGTAGGTACAAAAAACCGGCCAAGTGCGAGTCGGACTTCCGCACAAATGGTTCCATAGCACCAAAAAATATAGGAACAATATTTTGAACACTCATTCGTGGGTCAATTTATACTCAACAGAAAAACTAAATTTGTTTTTGAATAATATGTTAATTAAAATCAAAGTTACTGCTGCAGTTTCACGAAGAAGTCCCACATCGCAAAAGTATATCAAATCTTATTCAAACAAGATTATATTGAAAGTTCTTTTTAAGTTCTACAAACCCTAATTTTTTCAGAAATCGCCTCCTCTTACATTTGAGGGAGGGGGTGGGGGCATTTTTATGACTTTAAGAAACCTCGGTATCATTTTATCATTTTTAAGAGCTCTCGATCCACACAGTTATACATATGCGTAAAAAAAATCTTCAGTTACATTTATGGAGGGTAGAGCTGTGACATACAGACAGACAGGACAAATCTATAAGAGTTCCTTTTTTGGCATTGGGCAACGGAACCCTAAAAACCCAGGGTTTCCTTTTTGCTGCAATTTTTTTTTTTTTTTTTAAAAAGAACGTTGCCCCACACTAGGAATTTCTCCTGTATCGTGGGTGCGTTTACAAACATTTAAATTCACATACACAAACAGCTAGACCCGGAACAACTACCTGTAGGCCATACAAATATTTGTTCCGTGCGGGAATCGAACCCGCGACACGAAGCGCAGCAGTCAATCGCTCAGCCACTACGCCAACCGTGCCGTCAAAAAAATTGTTAATGTAGCTGTCCATTGTTTGGATTCTATTTTCCTAGGATACCATACACATCATTATTTTAGACATCTCTTCTACAACTACAAAAAATAATTCTGACGAAATGATAACGTCCTTTTGAAATCCCTTAATCCAATTATAGTCTTTGCATAAATTAACATTGGGATGTTCCAGGTTACAACCACAGAAATAACTTTATTGCACAAAGTCTTTCGATTAATACCATTAAATACAAACTTATTTTTGCGGCCGATAGGATCAATATATTAGTGCATGCATAAATATTCACCCCGACTGCGGAACCCTTCACTGTGCGTGTTCCGACACGCACCTGGCCGGATTAAAAAAAATGTATGAAATAGAAATTCGATTCGTTCAACCTCCCCTCCCCCCCCCTAAACGCATCACCATGATGCACACGGAGACAGTTCAAACCCGTCTTTCTTTCGCAAAGGGATAGGCAGCCCATTGTGCTTTTTTTTTTTTTTTTTTTTTTCCGGATGGGAAATCATCAAATGACCCCCCCACTCTGGGCGGAGCGGAAAGGAGTGTCAGACTTGTACTGACTAAAACCCATCCATGTTCCTTCTTTGCCCTTTGTGTTCCAGGGCCACGGTATCTCTTTCGAACAGTCCCGCAGCCCTGGCAGGCATCGGCCCTTGCGGCGACTGGGACGTGAGGTTCTTTCCCTCTCACGTCCCGCCACCTCCTTCACTAGCATGACTGCTTCGCAGAAGGAGGTGACGGCTTCCCATTCCCTCTCGCTCCGGACCATGACTTGAACCAAGGCCGGACGCGAGAGATCGCCGCCGCCAATCGCCGCTACGAGGACACGGCGGTGCTCCGCCCAAGCGGGGCAGACCTCCACGGTGTGCTCCACCGTGTCCTCCGGACGATCCTCGCAGTGGAAACACCCGGGCGTTTCCTCCCGCCCGATTCGGTGCAGGAACCTCCCGAAACAACCGTGTCCGGTGAGGACCTGCGTCAGGCGGTAGGTGAGGGCGCCGTGGCGCCTCTCTAGCCACTCCTCAAAGAGGGGACTTATCGCCACTATGGTGGCGTGCCCTGCACGGGGTTGCGACAGTCGCTCTCTCCATGTCGCCATGAGATCACGCCGGAGGTCTATCCGCTGAGCGGCAATTTGCCGCGGCAGCGGAGTTTCCTCCCGACGTAGTGCCTCCGCGCGCCATTCGTGCAGGCGTGCGAGGACTATCGCCTCCAGATCCCATGGCGGCAATCCGGCAAGGAGGCTAGCCGCTTCGCCGGAGATCGTGCGGTACCCCCGGATTAGCCTTATGGCTATTACCTTTTGGGGCGCGTTCAGGTAGTGGGCGGCTTGCCGCCTCAAAGAACGCGCCCACACCGGGGCCCCGTAAAGGGCCATGGACCGCACGACCCCCGCGTATAGCCTCCGGCAGGAGGCGTTTGGACCCCTCAGGTTGGGCAAGAGCCGCTTGAAGGCAGCCCCTGTCCGTTCCAGTTTGGGAGCCAAACGTCGGAAGTGCTCCACGAAGTTCCACCGGCTGTCGAGGACGAGTCCTAGGTACTTCAACGTCAACCCGACGCCGATGGAAACCCCTCCTGCCGTCAGTAGGGATCCCGACGGTGGCGCATTCCGAGGCCCATGAAAACACATGGCCTCGGACTTGTGCAGTGCCACCTCGAGACCCAATTGCCGGATCCTCTCCACGACTATCGCAACCCCGCGTGTCATGTTTTCGGCCGCCGCCTCGTGCGACCTCCCTTGTGCCAGTACCAGCGTGTCGTCAGCGTAGCAAACTACGCTGACGCCGGTAGGGAGGTCGGCGCGCAGCACCCAGTCGTAACCGATGTTCCACAAAGCCGGCCTTAGAATTAGAGCACAATGGGCTGGCCCATTGTGCTCTAATTAATGGGTAGATAGATACAATTTCGAATACTTACAGTGGTTCGATTTCTGCTTTGTGGTATCGATATACTACGGCGATAGTCGTATAAACATCTGTAACAGATTTTAAAACATCCTTTTAAATAAATTAAATTACACCGCGGCGGTCGAATCCGTTTTTATTGTTTTGTGATACGTGCTGTCAAAAAGTTGCCTCTCAAATAGCCAAACTCTTGTTATTCTAAAAGACGTCTTCTCGTCATTGAATTAAAGAAAGCCACGCTAGGGTGTACCTGACAGGTTTATCAGTACAGGCACACCCGTCAGGTAAACTTGAGCTACACCCTAGCGTGGGGTACTTTTAAGCGACGGTTACTCACTCCAAAAATTAAGAGTCGTTTTCCAGCAACTGTATTTGCTCAATGTTTCTTAAATATGACGACCTGGTGATTAGTTTTCTAATACTTGTATAGTTATTAAAAACCAAAGGGTACAAATAGATCACTAAACATATTCTTCGTATTTTACTTACTGGAATTTCTGGACATCGGCGTCAGTCGCAATATTCAATTCTTCTCCTTCGAGAACCGTGTATTCGATATTATGTCCTCTTTTCATGTAATTGGTGCGACACATTGCACGTGTATTTTCCGGTTCTGCCGTACTTCGGATCTCTATGAACACGGCTTCTGTAAAGAATTAGAAGTTGAATATCTGCATAATTTACCGACCACAGATATAGATAATATCTATATCTGTGGTCCGACATATTATGTTGGATCCGGTCGTTAGTACGTGGAAAGCGCGCCAGTATGCAGTGGTGACATCAAGCGACTTAATTACCAGTCTACCCACTACTCAGCGTGCTTCTACAGAGCCCTGATATTCAGCTCGAGGCGGGGGCGACAGTCAATGTCTGATCGCGGCGGAGTTGAGACGTCTTGAAACTGTACCCGATTCATTGTGCCCCGTGTTATTATGTTAAGTTGTAATCTCGAGTAATTCGTTAGTTTTGCTAGAAACAGTTTATCACACCCAGTGTGTTTTTAATTGCACGAAACCCATCGTCTGCCCACATGATGTACGAGCCTAACGGAATAAATCCTGACATATCCGACAGATATATATATATATATATATACCTAGATAACACAAAAGCACCTTGGCGTGCCCGGCTTAAGTATGCAGGGTGAATTTTTGAAGAGGGCGTGGATGGCCAAATCTGAAACTGAGGAATTGCGAAAAATACTCAAAGTAGTCTCGAGCCCGATTTTGATGTTTTTTTCTTTTATTTATTTATTTATTTATTTACTTACTTACTTACTTACTTACTTACTTACTTACTTACTTACTTACTTACTTACTTACTTACTTACTTACTTACTTACTTACTTACTTACTTACTTACTTACTTACTTACTTACTTACTTACTTACTTACTTACTTACTTACTTACTTACTTACTTACTTACTTACTTACTTACTTACTTACTTACTTACTTACTTACTTACTTACTTACTTACTTACTTACTTACTTACTTACTTACTTACTTACTTACTTACTTACTTACTTACTTACTTACTTACTTACTTACTTACTTACTTACTTACTTACTTAGTTACTTACTTACTTACTTAGTTACTTACTTACTTACTTACTTACTTATTTATTTATTTATTTACTTATTTATTTACTTATTTATTTATGTACACACAAAATACTCAACAAGACATAACATTAAGATAGAAGAGCACAAAGGTACTGCTAATCTGAAATAAGGAGCATTATTATTTGAAAGTACAGATTTTTTTTTTGTAGAATTGTAATTTGAATTAGCTCATGTTTGTTTGTTAAATACAACATTTTTTGTCGATTAATTTTGTATTAATCCTTCGGCAATTCATTTTAATACAGCTTAGTTAGTATTACAGGCAACCACAGATCGCTGGAAGTAAATTTGTTAATTAAAACAAATGTTATGTTGTGGTTGTATGTTTGTTGTTTTGTATTTTTGTTTGTTATGTTTTGTTTGTTATTGTTTGTTTTTTGTTTGTTTTGTTTTTGTTTGTTTGTTTGTTTGTTTGTTTGATTGTTGTTTGTTTGTTGTTTTTTTGTTAATTTGTTTGTTTTTTATTTCTCTTATGCAAATTGTGCGTCGTAAGATAGGATACCGAAGGCTGGGGACAGAGTGTTGTTTGTTTTTAACATTTATAACGTTTTGCTAGTTAAAAGTCCTGCGACAAGACCTCTTGTACATCTCACGGACTTGGCTACCGTAACCACATTACTTTTCCATATTTAGTTTACTAACACGAAACACTAGATCCAAGCTTGAAAGGTTTGCTATTTATATATTTACACAAACAGCCAGACCCGGAGCAAATATATATAGGCCATACAAATATTTGTTCCGTGTGGGGATCGGACCCGCGACACGCAACGCAGCAGTCAATCACTCAGCCACTACGCCAACCGTGCCGACAATAATAGGTGTACCTATAGTATACCCACATTTCGCTAGTTACGTTTTGAGTCCCTTGTAGTGTGACTGTTAATATGCAACTCAAACCTATATTCGACGTGTTTCAGGCCCACCTGCCTCGTTGGTCAAATAGTCGCAAGCGCACCTGCTGAGCATGAGGTCCTGGGTTCGATTCCCGGGTCGGGCGAAGTGTTCTTGGGTTTTTCATCACAAATTTCTGAGTAGCAGCCACGGAGTCGTTGCAACTCCTTGATCTCAATTTAACGTCATAAGCAGTAAGTAAAAACAGTTCTTACCGTCGTCCAGGAAACTTGCTTCAGCTTTAAACATTACAAGAACTAAAATTATGAACAAATGCCACATTTTATTGGGTTATAATAACTCGTCGATTAGTAGTAATTGTTGTAATTCTAATGAGGTAACGGCAACGGGCTTCGCATAATATATTGATTTATTTCTGCAGTACAGTGACCATCATTAATTTCGACTTTTAAGGATAACTGTATAATTACCTAACATGCGGTATTGTATGCTCAGAGTTAAAGCTATCTTTATAATGTTTGAGAGGCATTCACATGATGCCATGTACGCAGTCACCGCTCCAGAACCTTAAGGCCATCGGCCATCCTTTACGCTGGAGTCCCACCTAGTGTAACTTTTTTTTAAATAATTATATTGAAGCTGACAAACAGTGCTTTATTACCTAGCTGTAATGAAACTCCTATATTAAATCTGCTCATGTCATAAAAACGTTGTAAAATAATTTATATTTAAATATTATTAGCTTTTATTTAACTTGCGGTAGACCGCGGCCAAGCTGATCTCGTTAGCGAGGTGAACATGGCCAGATATCGCACAAGATAGGGAGGTTTGGAAGGAGAAAGAGAGGGCCTCTGCCCAGCAGTGGGACACAAGATAGGCTAAGAAAATGAAAAAAACTTGCCTTGTAGTTTGTTTGTTAGTATGTATTGGTCAAATCTTGCAACTGAATTTCAAACCAGCTCCTCTCAACCGATTGATCTGAAAGAGATTTTTATGAAACCTGGCCGGTCTAACTTCCGCCATTTTTTTTTTCAATGTGGCGGCCACGCATATTACCTACATTAATCGATCATCATCATTTCATCCGAAAGACGTCCACTGCTGGACATAGGCCTCCCCCAAGTGTCGCCACATTGACCGGTCCCGTGCGACTCGCATCCAGCGGATCCCTGCAATCTTCACCAGGTCATCGGTCCACCTAGTGGGAGGCCTTCCAACGCAACGTCTTCCGGTTCGCGGTCGCCACTCCAGAAGTTTTCAGCTCCAACGGCCATCCGTTCTGCGAGCAATGTGCCCTGCCCACTGCCACTTAAGGTGGGTAACCTTGGTTCTCTTGCGGATGTCCTCATTTCTGATTTGATCACGCAAGGAAACTCCGAGCATAGCCCTTTTCATTGCCCTTTGGGTGACTTTAAGCCTTCTGATGAGGCCCATTGTGAGCGACCACGTTTCGGTACTTTATGTAATCACTGGCAACACACACTGGTCACAGACTTTCGTCTTGAGACACTGCGGTAAGTTAGACGAGAAGATACCACGCAACTTCCCGAACGCTGCCCAGCCGAGTCGGATTCGACGATTGACCTCTTTTTCGAAGTTAGACCTACCTAATTGGACCGTTTGTCCCAGATAGACATAATCGTCTACAACTTCGAGTGTAGAGTCTCCGATCTTGATAGGCGTGGGTGTTACATGGGCATTCAACATGACTTTGGTTTTGTCCATGTTCATTTTCAAACCTTCTCTTTTGGAAGCTCTACTGAGGTCATCGATCATTGTACTGAGGTCCTCCATGGTCTCAGCCATGACCACTATATTATCGTCAGCATACCGAAGGTGAGAGATGTACTCGCCATTTACATTGATGCCTAGCTCTCTTCAGTCCATAACCTTGAAGACATCCTCCAGTGCAGCGGTGAACAGTTTCGGAGATATGACATCTCCCTGTCTCACACCTCGCTGCAAAAGGATAGATTCCGAGGTCTGGTCCTGAAGTCGGACTGACATGGTGGCGTTTTTGTAAAAACACTTCAACATCTCGATGTACCGATTATCGATTTGGCACCTTTAGGGAAACTGCAGTACAGCGCAACTCTCGATCGAATCGAAGGCAGGTCAAGTCTTTGGTCTTCTGTACACCCTGCCGCAGCGTATGTATGTGGTCTACGGTGCTAAAGTCTTTTCGGAATCCGGCCATCGTCGGTCTTTAGTTTTGTGACGCGTCTTTAATACGCTCGGTATTAAAGCGGCGGAGGTCGCTTTTCAAGGATTTAGAGATCCGTCTATGGATCTGCCGGTATTTCCACGACTCGTCTGAAGATTGCAGGATCATCTCAACCCGCTCCTTCATGAACTCGATAGTATGATCAGAGAGTTTTTTGTTCTTATGTGCACGATGTGTTCGATAGAATAGTCGATAGTTGGTATCAATACAAACGAGTTTTGAATGTGACAAAATGTTCTAAACTGTCACGTTTCCGAAATATGAGCTATCAAAGTTAAAGTAGACACACTGATGGCATCTTCGGCACAACTTAAATAGCTTTTTTTTTTTCGGATGGGAAATCATCAAATGACCCCCCCCCCCCCCCCCCACTCTGGGCGGAGCGGAGGGGAGTGTCACACTTGTACTGAGTAAAACCCATCCATGTTCCTTCTTTGCCCTTTGTGTTCCAGGGCCACGGTATCTCTTTCGAACAGTCCCGCAGCCCTGGCAGGCATCGGCCCATGCGGACCCCTATTTGGTTGCTGACATCTCTTTGAGGCGCGCGTGGAACACGAAAGTGCCGTCGACACGGCCGGTCGTCGAAAGACGGCCGGACGGCGAGCTAGCCCATAACTCGCCGTCCACAGGCCAGCGCCTACGGTGGCTGGAAGCCACCACGTAACCCCCGACGCCCAGGGCGCCATCTCTCGCGGCGGCTGGGACGTGAGGTTCTTTCCCTCTCATGTCCCGCCAAACTTTGATAGCTTATATCTAGGAAACGTGACACTTAAGAACATTTTGTCTCGTACAAAACTTGTTTGTATTGATGCCAGCTATCGATTGATGCAGGTTTTATGCGTGGTTGATCAAATCAAAGTTGTGCTGAAGATGCCATCAGTGAATGGACTTTAACTTTGATAGCTCATATCTCGAGAGAAGATTTTGTCTGCCTTTGTCGCCGCCATTTTGAGAAAAAAATAAAATGGCGGAAGTTAGGCCGGCCATTAAATTCAAACTCCTTTGCACACACTTTTGGTTTTGGTGACTATACATTTCTATGGCAGACATTACTTAATACTGCAGCCAGGATCGTCTTCGCACGAAATAATTCCTCAACGGTTAATAGCGCGGACACGAAATTTTGAATACGCGTTGAATTTTGATAGATGAAGATGATTTCTACCATGTCCTCATCCTGCAGCCAAGATCGTCTTCTCACGAGGGAACACGTCAACGGATAATAGCACAGATACGAAAGTAGTCGCGTTTATATTTGATGGATAAACATGTTTTCTATCATGACCTCATCCTGAAGCCAGGATCGACTCCTCAAGAGGGAAGTTCTCAATGCTTATTGGCACGGATACGAAAAAAGGGTTAAAGTAACGACAAATCTAAAAATTTGAAAATAAAATTATTAATTTTTTTTTTTAAAAAAGCTTTTATAAAAATGCACTTCATCATCATCATCATCATCATTTCAGCCGAAAGACGTCCACTGCTGGACATAGGCTTCCCCCAAGTGTCGCCACATTGACCGATCCCGTGCGTCTCGCATCCAGCGGATCCCCGCAACCTTTACCAGCTTATTTTTTAAATACTAATTTTATCTTTTATCCCAAGGCAGTCCCGTTTCATGGTTGCTCTAGCAGTATCATGTAAATTCAGTAATAAAACAAATAACAATTTAATTTTGAAATATTGTCATTTGAAAATTGGCAAAGGGAAAAACCCAACAAATTTGAAACAAACAGGAAAACCGAAAATAGAGTTATTTTCGGATTTCCGGTTTGTTCCATGCAAAGAGATTAAAATTGTGTAGTATAATTTAATGTCTTTGGTTCCATGCCATTCTTTGTGTTCAAGAACGTGATCTACAATGTACTTTTCCGTAGGGTTCAGTGACCAAATGGCAAGACGGATCTCTAATAACTTTGTGCCGTCCGTTTGTCCATTCTGTACTTCACTGAAAAACAATGGAATAACCAATTTAGTAAAGGTATACCTCAGGTATACCTTTAGTGGGAAGTGTCAACTCTAAACAGGCTTGTTTAGGGTTGACACTCCCCATGCATGTTACCGAACCCCCATGATACAGGGTGTAAACGGACCCTTCACGAAGCCGTCAACCGAGCATTATGTACATCTGCCAGAGCTGCGGGACTGTTCGAAAGAGATACCGTGGCCCTGGAACACAAAGGGCAAAGATGGAACATGGATGGGTTTTAGTCAGTACAAGTCTGACACTCCCTTCCGCTTCATCCAGAGTGGGGAGGCGTCATTTGATGATTTCCCATCCGAAAAAAAAACAAAAAAGAAGCATTATATAAATCAAACTAAGTAACTTTGCACAAAAATTAGTGCTGGGAAACGACTTCTTTTTTGGAGTGAAAAATCACGTTTTACGGTAGGACTCGACTCAAAACATTGTACTGATGGATGGATTGATTAATTGTACGGGGTTTGTGTAGGTATTTGAAGTAAAGTTCTCACATTAAAAACAAGTAAAAAAAAAAAAAAAACTGGTGAAAAAGTTGGAACTTTGACCCTTAATATCTCCGTAACTAGAAGGTTTCCAGGTATGGAACTAAATCAAAAAAATGAATGCAATGACGGGAAGTACAAGTGCCTTTCGGTTTCGTTAAGGGTCTTGTTACACCCTTTATGTATCGCTTATTGTGGTCCTCCTCAGTTGAACTTTCTTAATTTGGGAATGATATTAGAAGGTTTTCTCTGCGCCCCGTCAAAATTTTTGTTTGCTGTATTTGTTAAGATATCGCGCAATGTCTTGTTCAAGCCTTTGCCGTCGGTATTCCATACTTTGAATCCACTAAAAGCATTTTTTTGTTTAAAACAAAACTCTTGCTCTTCGCCACGATATCTTGTCTTTCATAATGTTCAGTTTATTATTAATTTCTTTCTTTCAATATTATAATTTCAATAACCAAAAGATGGTCACTTTTGATTTTAAAATAACTGAGGATAATTTAGTTACTTTAAACATTTGCGAAGCAGGGAGAGGAGCTCGTGGCTAATTAATAACAGACGCTCGAATCGATCTTTAGGTTAAGCCGTGCTTGCTTAGGTTGGTCTGTGGATGGGTGACCACCCATTACATACCAAGTTTCCTCCGTGCCCTCGGAAAGCACGTTAAGCCGTTGGTCTCGCCTGTCATTTGTAGATCTCTGACAGTCGTTACAGGTAGTCAGTGGCTCAAAAAGTCTGACAACCAGTCTTACCAAGGGCTATCGTATAACCTAGTACTAACTGGGTTGTGGAGGTCAGATAGGCAGTCGCTCCATATAAAATACGGGTATTCAGCTGCAACCGGTTAGACTGGAAGCCGTAAAACATAGTTGGGAACAGGCTAGGCAGATGAAGAAACATTTGCGAAGCAATCAGAAATTTGTAGGTATCGTTGGTTCCAGGTTGAAAGATAAGATACGCTTGGACCCGATTGGTGGCGCTGCTGTTAGTATATTGCACCGTACTAAAAAAACCATTGCCGCATCTCATAACGTGGAATACTCTTGATCTGTGGCTAACTAAGAAAACCCAAGAGAAGATAGATAGTAGGTAATTACTTGAAAAGTTAAACTCCGTTTATATCTTCACTATCATAAGCTGAATTGAAGGAAATAACGTCCAATAGAGTCAATTTTAGGGAAAAAAATTAAGAGGTCGGATTGGAGAGTTCGTATTATAACCGGCGTTTTTTTTTCTAACTTTTTCTCTGAATTTATTGGCTATGTTTACTGATTTGGACTTCTCTCTGCGCGTCCGGTGTTATGAAGCGCAAACTGTAACGCACGTGTAAGCGCGTAAGTCGATACGAGGTAGTAGTAAATTTTCGCTGGTCTGAAACCGCTCTAGGGCTGTGGATGATGATGATATAACTTTAAAAGGTCTAAAAGCGTACCTAAGTTAGTCGGTCAAACATTAAAAAAAAGAAACAAAAAAACTACACAAAGTGTCAGTGTCAAAATTATGACAGTACTCGATTTTATAAACAAATATAATTTTTTAGAGATTTTTTTCGTGATTTATTATTTTAGGAACGTCGATTTACAATTAATTAAATAAAAATGGCTAAGAAGGATGATAAAAAGAAAGATCCTAAAAAGGATTCTAAAAAGGATAAGAAAGGAAAAAAAGTGAGTATAGAAGAAATTAATAACACAATCTGGCCCACTGCTGACTTGTACAGAGCGATCTTTGCAACTAGTAGCGGTCCACATACATAAACTCTCGCCTTTTCTCTATGGGGGTAGGCATAAACTACAGAATGCCACCTGCTACAAGTCTTACATAATCCTTTCGGTTCACCCAAGTTCATACATCTGGGCGGTCTATGACGTCTTAAAGCAGAAGTAATTCCAATGTGGGAAAGAGATTGGGCCAGACGACCTGTATAGCTCTGTCTCTAGGCCACCTGGTCAGTACGCATGCCGATTGCGAGTACGACGCACCTGACCTTTCTGCAGAACATAACCATAAGGTCAGCACCAGCGCATCTTCTAGGGCGGCTTTGCCACTCACATTTGTCTTGACCTATCTTCTCAAGATGATCAAAGAACAACACAATCTAGTATAAGACAGATATCTATAGAAAACTTGGATTTAGTAGCGTTTTATCTGAAAATTTGCTGTAATTCTTGATTGCCCGTTGATCTCGACTGCTGAGCGTGGGGTCTTGGGTTCGATTCCCGAGTTGGGAACCCCGTGCCCCGTGCCTCGAAAAGCACGTCAAGCCTTTGGTCTCGCGCCTGATCTCTGCGATCGTGTCGGATTGTCGTCCATGAGGACTGTGAGAGTAAAAGAACAGAGTTGTGTGTTTATCTCCTGCATACTTAGCTAATCTCCATTGAGGATGACCGTAGTGGCCAAAATTTGATCTGGAGGATATTAAAAGTAACTAAACTTGAGTTAAGATTCAAAGGCCTAACATTCTGGCAAGTAAAAGTTCTCCACTAGAAATAGGTCCTACACAAGCGTGCATCCAGGCCGCATCATAGCTTCACAACAGGCGAGTTGCGGCCAAATGTAAGCCTATTTAGTATAAAAAAGGTCTCCCCCAAAAGTTTACAAAGAAGGTTTTCATTTTAAATAACAGATTTCCCTTTTTTTACTTTCAGGATGAACCTGCAGGTAAAATATAATACAATAAAACAATTTCGTATTCATCTCTAGGAATGGCCTTGAAGGATCCACAGTCGACTAGACCAAACGAGTCTTGGAGACCGCGTATCAGCAGCGAGATGAACCTCGTTTCTCCATTTTGCCGTGGGGTGTTCCACGCTACAACTTTTTGAAAGAAATGACGATGAAATTATCAATTATTCCCATGTAATAGGGGGCGAGCCTATTGGCATCAACCGGGTACAAATCCAGACTCCTTGGCTGCTACTGAGAAATTCCAGATGGAAAAATTCAAAAACAATTTGCAAGACCCGGAAATAGAACCCAGGACCTCTGCTCAGCAGTCACGATTGCGAACACTAGACTAACGACGCGGTCTACGACACAACAATCGTGCAAAATCAATAATAGACTTCATATCCCGATATGTCCATTGATAAGTGATTATCTCAAGCACGTCCGCTTCGACCTATCGGCGTTTAGAATAGAATCCAAGATGGCTCCCAATTTCCATGAGTCATCGGGTGTGAAGCACGTTCAAAACCCGGCAAGTCCTAGTAGCTAGGTTGGCCTAAGTTGGTCTGTGGATGGGTAACCACTCATTACATACCGAGTTTCCTACCACATTAAAAGCCGGACCCCACCAAAGCTGAGACGAGCGGAGATGTGTGAAGTGGAGAAGATGCGTAAAAGCAAGGGTGTATCCACCGAAGCTGTGCTGAGATGTGCAAAGCGGCACGTCGCTCACGACACACATCTCACCGCACGCCGCACACAGCACACCGCTCACCGCAAGCTGCTCACGTCTGTTCTCGTATTCGCTAACCTAAACAATTGCAAGACATCTCCTCTCCTCTTTGCTGAACCGTTTCCACTAAAGCTAAGCGGAGACGAAAAGTGTAAATAACGAAATTCTATTGGTGGTTAAAAAGAAACATATTTCTTTTATTTTCCACTTTTTATACGACTGCCAAGTAAGGGTTATGTTTTTCGCGCGTATCTTGTATATTTGTAAATTTCCAATGTTCCAAATGGCTGGATGAATTTCGACGATTAGGGTATCATTAGATTCGTCTCAAAAACCCAAGTTTCCTTAGATAGGTGATTAAAAAAACAAAATGGTGGATTTTTGGCGCTAAATTGTGTCGTAATTTTTTTTTTTTTTAAACAAACTTTCGATAGGGTTGGTTGAACAAAATTAAAATGAGATTATAAATAATACAATTTATAGTCGAGTTTTCTAATACTTTTAAATAAACGTTACTTGTCAATTAGGGTTCTATATTTAACCACGTTCCTTAAGAAGAACTGCTAATCCTGCCTAACTGTTTCAGAGTCTGTTATGGAGGAGGTTCTGCTAGCCACGACAGACCTGGAACCAGAGCCAGAAGAGATCCAGTTCACTGACACGTCTTACACCAGCGCCTCCTTTGAGTCCTTACCGCCCATGCCTGAAGGTAAATCTCCATTGAACTTCTTAATAGTAATCTAGGAGTCTGTGCTTCCCAAATGCAAGCAATCTACACCGATTCCGTAAAAGAAAAAAAAGTTGAATACTAAAACTCAAATAAAACAAAAACGGCAACTATAAATTTGTATGTCATCGTAAAATTGTAAATACCGTTAGATTATAATCTAGAACGGCAATGTCGTCATTTACGGTCCTATGGTTGCGGTGGAGCGGCGTTTGCAGTTGGCGGCTGATGTCGTTTTCGGGAAAAAATACCGTGTAATAACCTCCTTAGAGCTCTATTTAAGTTTTAGTTAATATTTCTACATCATCATTATTCTCCTGCCCTCATCCCAATATATTTAGGGTCGCAGCATTCTTCCATACTTCTGAAAAGAGTAACATTGGAGTTTCTTACCAGTTCTTCTTCATAGGAAACGACCAACCCGAACCGTGCACCTTTTTGTCGACGTTTTATAAGTACCCATCTAGTCATAATATGTGAAATAAAATATTTTGATTTTGAATCTGTACGGCCATTTGCTTTCTATCCATATTATTCTTAACACAGTCCATCCATCGTTTCTTTAGTCTTAGCGACTACAACACACATCTAGCATACACATACAAGCTGTAAACGGACCCTTCACGAAGCCGTCAACCAAGCATTCTGTTCATCAAACTAAGTAACTGTGTGTTATTGCTGGGAAACCACTTTTTTTTCGGGTGAAAAATCACGTTTTACGGTAGAACTCAATGTAACGCACTCAAAACGTTATGTTGATGGACGCATTGAACATTACAGAGATCGTGGATGTATTTATAGTAAAGTTTTAGCATTAAAAACTTGCATTTCTAAAAAAAAAAAAAACTTGATAATACGTTGAAACTTGACCTCCAATATCTACGTAACTATAAGGTTCCCAGGGGTCATGGAAGTATTTAAAGTAAAGTACAATAACATTAAAAACTAGTATTTATTTTAAACTTGTCAAAAAAATGGAACTTTGACCTCCATTATCTCCAAAACTAGAAGGTTCCCAGTTATGGCCTAGAACAAAAAAAATATCGCAATGACGGGGTGAAGAAGTGCCTTTCAGCTTTGTTAAGGGTGCTTTTACACCATTGTACACTCAAACCAAGACACAACCATCTGTATCAACTAAATACTGTCCTGTGACGTCAGTTATATCAATACCACGTTACCATGGCAACCGACAGACTTAGTCGTGCATAGTGAGTGTAGCTATAATCAAATAAAAAAAGTATTGAACAGTATGTCACAATAAATAGCTTCTCAATTGAAAGCGGGGTAAGTAAAGCTTGCTTATTACCATTTTATGTTTTTATTATGCAAGACTCTGATGGTTTAAAAAACAATTGACTTGTTCTTGGTAGAATTTGTGGGTCAATAAAGAAAAATGGGACGATAGTAAAGGCTGCAAGGACTGTGTAAATGATGATGTGGCTAGAAAAGTGGTGACTATAGTCACCACTCATGAATGATCCATCATGATAATGATCATCATATCACCCCGGAATAACCCACTGCTGGGTATAAGCCTCTCCTTTTTTCTACCACACTTCCCGGTTCTATGCAGGTGTTTCCCACGACTTTGACGATATCGTCAACCCAACGAGCTTTAGGACGGCCCTGGTTTCTTTGGCCTAACCTTGGTCACCACTCGGTCAAAGCCTTGCTCCATCGGCGATCTCCACGTCTAGCCAGATGTCCTTCCTAGGTCCACTTGAGGCGCACCGGTCTCCGACGTCGTAGACTATCGTCCGACGGCAAATTTCGGTGTTACACACTCGATCTAAGATTGTTATGCTGAGCATGGCTCGCTCCATGGCCCTGTGTGCATTATTATTGAAAGAAAGAGTGAGAAAAAATCGCTTGACACCTGTAGATAGAATTCGTAAGTAGGTCAATTTAAAATTGGGGTCATGTATTTCGGATGGGAATTTGTGGTGTTACGCGAATGGTTAAAAAAGGTAACATGGTTAACATCACTCGATCCTTAACACGCTCGTGGAGACTAACCCTGGATTGGAGATGTTTGCTGATGAAAGGAAAACGATAATCATCATTCGTCATCATCTGTCTGGCCTTTTCCCAATTATGTTGGGGTCGGCTTCCAGTCTAACCGGATGCAGCTGGATACCAGTATTTTACATGGAGCGACTGCCTATCTGATCTTTTTTATCTGCTGTTCCATTTAAACCGTGTAGGTATTGCACTTTTGTAGTCTGACAACCGTATTACTTAGTACTAACTGGGTTGTGGAGGTCAGATAGGCAGTCGCTCCATGTAAAATACGGATATTCAGCTGCATGCGGTTAGACTGGAGGCCGACCCTAACATAGTTAGGAAAAGGCTAGGCAGATGATGAGATATTGCACTTTTGTAGGAAACAACTAAATACTTTTTTTTTAATCAGTGTGATCTCGAAGTTCTTCCAAACTATATTTTGATGCGGTTTTCATCATTTAACCAATTTTTATTTAACATTTTTTTCACAGAGCCCAAAGTCAAGAAGAAGACAAAAAAGAAGAGACTAGCGGTAAGCAGAAATAGTCATTTTGTAGGTGTACGAAAGTTCAAGTTCCTCCGTGGGTAAAGTTCGTTCCTTTAGTCCGCCCTGTCAGTTTTGTACACCATTACAGTACACGCACGCCTGGAATCATTGCAGGGTAGAAAGCGGTGTAATAAATACTATTCCGTAAAAAGTTGTTGCGGTGTGGTGAAAATATGGCAAATAAATCATTTGCAAATGAAAAAAGTTCAAAAGAGGCTTCGGCCAATAGCAAATTTGTTTTAATTAAATTGTGCTTCTGTGTGTTGTGCTCTGAATAAATGGTTTATCTATCTATCTATCTACCTAAATTATACACCCACATTACGGTAGTTATGTTCAAATCCCATGAAATAGGAGGCGAACCTATAGCCATCAACCGAAACAAATCCAGACTCCGTGGCTAATACTGAGAAATTCCTGATGGAAAAACCCAATAACACTTTACCCGATCTGGGAATAAGTCGAACCCAAGACCTGAGCATCGGGTGGCCTACCATGACGTCTTAACGCAGGAGTAATTCCTGATGGCGCTAGACGACCTGTATAGCTCTGTCTCTTCCCCACACTGAAAAATGAAGACATTATTTCCAATACCACCTTTGCCAAAAATTTCATGGTATGAGTTAGTTACGCCATCTTGTAGAGGAATTCGTAAGTTTTCCGATCACAATTCATATTTCTTCAACAAATAGTGAACTATGATTTCAGCAAAAACCAGTCACCTCAGTGACAGGCGGTTTATGAAAACAAACCAAAACTGTCGCTAATTCTGTAACTATTTCATTTCATGACAAAGGTGGTTTTTGAAATAATGTCTTCAAATGCCTGCTTTAAGATGTCATAGTAACCCCTTAGTAGTCGGATACCATCGAGTTGAATTGCCTTACTTAGGAAACCTGGCAACTCTATGTATGTTAACAGTTAAGAGGGCCTTTCCCGGTCCGTCTATCATCAACGCTAGCATGGTCGAAAAGCTTGTTGTTTCATCCAGAACTACAGCGGCAATTTTTTTTCAACTCCCCCCTTGTCAGGGGGCCCCGACCCCGTACAAATCGTCTCCTGCGCATTTCATACCGCCTAACGCGATAACATTGAACAAAAAATAGTGTTTGAAAATTTCATAAACTTGTTCCAGGAAATACGTGTTTTTGAATAAGGCCTACAAGTTTGTGATATAAATATTTTTCATTTAGATTCTCCATTACATGTGCAAGGTTTCTATCACGATGATTTCTTTACTATTACAATTTATGAGTACATTATGAACGGTCAAAGTTTTAAAGGTAAAATATGTGCAAAACAGAAATTTTTGGAGGCTTATACTGAATTTGTTTCTCCAAATTTTTATTTTTTGCTTTTGATAGAAACCTAGATATAGTGCACAAGATACCTATCAGTTAAAATAAATCTAAGATAGATGTGTTTCAACGGCATAATCACGTACGAGCGTTTGTATGAAAACTATGACGGGTTGGCCGCTCTTAAGGTGGATGCGCGAGGGTAGCCCTCGAAATTTAAATTTCCTTATGTTTTTTGCAATTTGCAGGTCAGTGTCAGGTCGTATGTTAATAAAACTATGATTCGTGACCGCAACAAACAAAAAAAACAAGCTAAAAGGGAATCGACTGTCTTGGTATGGGCATGTGATGAGGAGGGACGAATCGCATGTGACTAAAAGAGTGATGAATATAAACGTTGATGGATGGAGAGGGAGAGGAAGACCAAAGAAACGATGGATAGATTGTGTGAGGAATGATATGAAAGTTAAAAGAGTAAATGATAGCGTGACGGTTGACAGAGGAGATTGGAAGAAAAAAACGTGTTGCGCCGACCCCAAGTAACATGGGACAAGGGCAGGAAGATCCAGGGCTGCGGGACTGTTCGAAAGAGATACCGTGGCCCTGGAACACAAAGAGCAAAGAAGGAACATGGATGGGTTTTAGTCAGTACAAGTCTGACACTCCCTTCCGCTCCGCCCAGAGTGGTCATTTGATGATTTCCCATCCGAAAAAAAAAAAAAAAAAAAAGGGGCAGGAAGATGATGATTCGTGACCGCAACAAATATAGCTTTACCGAATTATAATGATTAAAATCATCAATACAACCCTCGTTACTTCATTTAATCACCTCCACAAGTAACACTGACCCCCAAATTGCATAAAAAGTAAGAAAATTTAAATTTCGAGGGCTACCCTGGCGCTTACCTCTTAAGGGTGATACAATGGTCTTGTCCCTACCGTTCAATCACAAATTTAAAGTCAGATATGATGTCCGTTTACAGGGAGCAGATTCTTCTATAATCAAAAAATTTAGTAGTGAAATTTTCCGCTGGTCCGAGGAATCTCTTAAGCCACCTTACGGTTTGTACTCTACCACTCATATCTATAAACAAGTCCAAGTGATTAATTCAGTAAAAGTAATTATTTAAGATACGATTTTTATTCTGTAGTTTAGTAATTGCTTGTAGTCAGAACTGTCAAAAGTTACAATTATTATTTCTCGCTTTCCTTGACGGTTCTTGCTTGGTTTAAATTCTTGTCTATTACACAAAAATGTTGGCATAAGTAATTACTTTAGTTTGTTGTAACTTTTTTATTAGTTGTAGTTTTTTAAACGGTGTAAAAATGTATTTGTCGGATATATCAGGATTTATTCCGTTAGGCTCGTACATCATGTGGGCAGACGATGGGTTTCGTGCAATAAAAATACACTGGGTGCGATACACTGTTTCTATTAAACTAACAAATTACTTGAAAACACAATGGGGCGACGGGCTGCGATCAGACATTGACTGTCGTCCTCGCCTCGAGCTGTAAATATCAGGGCTCTGTAGAAGCACGCTGTCGTGTGGGTAGACTGGTAAACACGACGCCTGGTGTCACTACTGGCGCGCTTACGATTCATTTTATGTCTGTAATAATGACCGGAGCCGGCATATTTTTATATCACAAATTAAACCCAAAATTTGTTTGTCTAAAAATATTATGCAAAATTTTTTTTTCTTTCCATTTTGAGCACAACTAACTACCCTACTAGTTTTAATATAAACCTTTTAATCACTAGAACACTTACTCGAAAAAGTAAAAGAACCAGAACCTGAGAAAAAGAAGAAAGGCAAGAAGGGAAAGAAGAAAGTAGAAGACGATATACCTGACTTTGAAAAGGTGAGTCATGAAACCATTCCATTTGGTGAACCTCAACATCATCATTTCAGCCGAAAGACGTCCACTGCTGGACATAGGCCTCCCCCAGGTGTCGCCACATTGACCGGTCTCGTGTGACTCGCATCCAGCGGATCCCTGCGACCTTCACCAGGTCATCGATCCACCTAGTGGGAGGCCTTCCAACGCAACGTCTCCCGATTCGCGGTCGCCACTCCAGAACTTTTCGGCCTCATCGGTCATCCGTTCTGCGAGCAATGTGCCCTGCCCACTGCCACTTAAGTTTAGCTATTCTTCGGGCTACGTCGGTAATCTTGGTTCTCATGTGAACCTAAGCACCACAATTCGTTTTAAACATTTTTTAACCATAGAGGAGCTCCTGTCGATAGACCGACCTCTTTAATGAGTCCACGCGAAGGTATCAATTTAAATGAAATATTCTGAAGGTAGATCACGTTTTGGTTCAATTAGTATCGTAATACCTACGTGGATTATGGTTATTTTAAAGCAAATAACCTGTGGGACATTGTTAGGACTTTGTGGACGCTTAATGTGTCTTAAATGGGACAAGGCGGAGGACTCATTAAAGCGGTCGGTCTATAAATAATAACAGCCGTACGGGTCGATTTTCAATGTCAAGCCGCGCTTGCCAATGTCGCCTGTGGATGGGTGACCATCCATTGCATATGTTTCCTCCGTGCCTCGGAAAGGACGTTAAGCCGTTTGTCCCGGTTGTCATTTATAGATTTTTGACAGTCGTTACAGGTAGTCAGTGGCCCGAAAATCTGACAGCCAGTCTTACCACGGGGTATCGTATTACCTTGTACTGACTGGGTTGTAGGGGTCAGACAGGCAGTCGCTCCATGTAAATTACTGGTATCCAGCTGCATCCGGTTAGTCTGGAAGTCGACCCCAACATAGGCATGTGACGATGTTAGCACGATAATGATCGTCGTCCATATACAGGGTGAAATTAAATTAACTAGCAAAACTCAGACATGATGGGTATTGGGTTTATTAGGGAATTTTTTAAATTCTAAACATGATAATATCAAAAAAATGATTTGATACTCTTTTGGGGGTCAATGACGTCAGGCTATATGGAACATCAGTTTAGAATCAGTTTTTGCTGTATTTTTTGCAGACGTATACGGTTTTGTTATCAAAACACAACGTTCTAGCTATACTAATTGCGGTCGTTGACCCAAAAAGACACCTTGTACCCATATTTTTTTCGGTTATATTATAATGGGTGTAAAAAACCCTTCACGAAGACGAAATGACTTGTTCTACCCGTCATTGCGATATTTTTATTGTTCTGGACCATGATTTCCAATTAGGGAAATATTCGAGGTCAAATTTTCAACTTTTTTAAATAAAAAAACCAAGTTTTTTATGTTATACCTAACTTTACTTTAAATACTTTCATGACCCTTATACTATTCATTGATCCATTAGCATAATGTATTTATTGGGTGCGTTACTTTGAGTCCTACCGTAAATTGGAACTTTCTCACTCCAAAAAAAAAGTCGTTTTGCGGCAATCATTTTTGCCTAGAGTTATTTTTTTTTGCCTAGAGTTTATTTACACCTTGCATCTTATTGTCTACATTTTTTTAATATTTCTTAAAAAAAAAGACAAAAAAATCTTGAGCTCATCTTTCTTATCGTCTTTTAGATGTCAAAACCCATAACGTTTGTAGAGTTTCACTAGCTAATTAAATTTGACCTTGTTGACGTCATGTCTCGGGACTCTCAGCACCTGCCCAGCACCAGCACAAGAAAAAACAAAAGCTAAACTTATGAAGTTTCTGCAAAACCGCACGCATTGCCACCCACGTAAAGCCGATATCAGACACAACACCCATGTAAACGATTCACTCAGGAGAAATCTCATTTTAGTTATATACAGGAATGGACGTTGAAGTTTTGAGTGTAAATGTGGATGGGTGTAAGGGTATAAGAGTAGAGAAAGACCAAAGAAACGATGGATGGACTGTAAAGGAAGATATGGCAAGAAAGAAGGTGTCTGATGAGATGACTAGTAATAGAGAAGTATGGAAGAAGAAGTCATGCTGCGACCCCAAATGAATTGGGATAAGAAAAAGAGAATGATGACAGGAATGGACGTTCATCTGCTCCTTTCATTTTGTAAGGTGAGTGAAACATGCCGAATCCCAAAATCCAACGTCATTGGTTCGGTTCTCTCTAACTTCACTTTTGATTCATTTTATGTTCAACTCTTTCACTAAGAGTGAAAGATACCGACTGAAAATAAAAAATAAAGGAAAAGTGAAGCGCCTTACATCGGTTCAATCACAAAATCATCTTCAACAGCCTGAATTCACCGACCACCGATTCTTCTCTTTGTTTGTGCCTATTTCCACGCTCCTGTGACACATCATCCAGGTTTTTTTTTCCAATGGCAACAATGCCGTCTGCCCATCTTGCCACCGGTGGATCCACCAACACTTATCTTCCCTGTCCTTAGGTCGGGTCGCCACTTTGCCATATCTGTCCTCACCGCGCCTTGCTAGGTTTTTTGTTCAATTCCAATCGAGTTCCTTAACATACAAATCGAAAATCAATCCATACCTACCTAAAGCCGATATCAGACGCTTCACCCGAGTGAACGATTAATTAGGTATTCCGCGTTCAAACAAAAACGAAAAAAAATATTGGAATAAACTTTCAGCAGCTTCTTTCACTTCGTTTCTCGATTATTCGTTATGCAAGTACCAAAATGTAACATGCTTGGATCGGTCCAATAGTGAATTCATTTTTCATTTTTGATTCATTTTATGTGCAGACGTTTCACTTCGAGTGGAACGAATGGCAAGGAAACAAAAAGTGGAGCGCTTTATATCGTTGTAACCACAAAATACCCGATTTTATTTTTGTTATTTCCTCGTTCCTCTTTCCAGCCATAAATATGTTGTTTTATTACTTTTTACAATGACAATAATGTTAAAAAGTGCAATAAAAGCTACCCCTTTTACAATTCTGAGCATTTTAATCCAACCTTATGGCTGAAACGCACGCAGATTTCGTGTTCTGTTAAAAAAACGGCCCATCTTTTTGTCAGTTGTTATTTTTTACTTGATACTGTTGTTTGGCTAAGGTAATAAAATAAATCTAGAATTAATAGCGAATTTTCGTTTGAAAGGTAAAAAACTAACGAGTTTAGTGATACAAAAAAACGTTTTAAGGGAGAATAAATTGTGAAGTGTTCTTGAAAATTGTGTTCCGAGTTTAGGAAATGACTGAATTTGTAAGTATTTTGAATTAAACCAATGTTTTTACGTTTTATTTCAAAGTTCTTGTGTTCTTTCTTATAATTAATTACAATATTGAGACTATTAAGGCTAAAGTATTTTGCCATAGTAAAAAAACAGTACCGTAGTAATAGGTACTAGCTTATTACTATCCCACTGCTGGGCATAGGCCTCTTCTCATACAGAGAAGGCACGAGCATTGATAACAACCCTTGCTCAAGACGGGTTGGCGATTTCAAACTTATGTTAATTATATAAAGTAGCTAAAACACGCAAATTTAAAACATACTTCGCTAGACACCAATTCTCAAATCAATCTTCGCATTTATATAACTCTGATAATAAAATTCTTAACATATACACAAAAACTACCCTGGCATGTAAGCAAACGGTGACAGAGTGGCTCAAATCTCTTAACTATGAAGATGTGGAAAATTTAATTGTTCATATTATTAAGTAGTCTTTATGTAATGTGTATATTTCTGAGTGTTTATATTTGTTTATATTTGTATGTTGTTGTATATAAATATGTATGAATCTCCTTGTTTACTCTCGCAAACACATACACACACATCCACACACATACACACAAATATACACATACACACATGCGCACACACTGGCGTACGCTCGTGGGTGTGCATACATAAACTTAAAAATAAAAATAGTGTAATAAATTTAGGCAAATACATTTTTATCGTTAAGCTAATTTAATGTAATCTAGTTAAGGGAGTGTGGCTTCTCCTGGCACAGGTGTTTTTACACTTAAAAGGGGAAGTCAACCTCAATATATTGTTAAAACTAATTCTGTTATCGAATAAAACATTTTTCATTTTCATTTTTTCATAAAGTCCAGGTTTGCAACAAGCACGATCAGTATCATCCATAGATATTAATAAATTCTTAAAATTGCGAGAATATTATATGATAAGCGAGTATTTTTATTTTAAAATCGACGTATGTACGTTACGTTTACACCGCGCGCTCGTGCTATAAAGGCCTTATCATACTAGTGGTTTGCGAACGGCTGCGGACCGGGGCGGGCGCGGCAACAAAATGCGTCGCGAACACGCCGTGGCTTCACAGCGAGGACGTCGCGGACACGTGGCAAATACGCAACGTTTTCGTCGCGTGTTTGTAGCGAGTTAACGACGTACAATACACTCAATAACAAAAAGGATTCCGACGAGGAAACACTACTGTTGGCTTTGTTACTTTGAAAACGCCGGAGACGAAAACGAAAGCATCGAAGAATTTGGGAAGATCCATTATCCGCAACGAATTCGCTACGCATGCGCGGCGTGTTCGTAGCGCGCCTGTAACGTAATCGTTGCGCGCCCGCTCCGCTTTGAAGACGCTCGCAATCCGCTAGTATGATAGGCTCTAAGAGCTTGTAAATTGCAGACAACGTAAGAAAAAATCAACTTTTCGTGGTACCCTGGCGCTTAAAATAGAAAAAATGTAGGAAAGAGAGAGGAAGGCTTTTGTCCAGAAGTAACCTACATAACATTATTGATATTTTTCTTATTTATTTTTTTGTACTTTTATCACAATGCTGTCCTATTTGACTCAAAGGTTGACTGGCAGAGAATTCCTTGTGGCATTAAGTCTGACAATGAACCACTCTTGTATATTAAGTTTAAATAAATAAATCAACATTCTTTCTTTCTTTTTTTTTAAAAACGTTGCCCCACCAAAAAAACACACACACACACCACATTAAAAATATATACATGGTGATTTTCTCTATTGCCAGAATCTAGAAAAAATAACCTCAAAGAATGGAATAATCAAATTTTCTTAATAATATGATCTTTCTCGCCATTTACTGGCATACAAATAATAGGTGTAACAAGACCCTCAACGAAACCGAAAGACACTTGTTCTCCCCGTCATTGCGAACATTTTTTCACCTTCTTGTCACGGAGATATCCCCAATATCTCCGTGACTAGAAGGTGAAAAAATCCAAGTTCCATGTTTTTAATGTGACGTTTTTACTTTAAACATTCCACGACCCCGTACTATTCAATCCATCCATCAGCACAATGTTTTGAGTGCGTTACATTGAGTCCTATCGTGAAACCTGATTTTCACCCAAAAAAAAAGTCGTTTCCCAGCAATATTTTTTGCGTAAAGTTACTTAGTTTGATGTACACAATGCTTGGTTGACGGCTTCGTGAAGGGTCCGTTTACACCTTGTACAGGGTGTAACAGAAAGGGTATAGGCATATGAAAGGATATGCTGCAGACCATCAAATGCAGCATATCCTTTCTTATCGTGTGTATGTATTATGTTTGTGTGTTATGTGTTGTGGAGGTGCTCGTGGCTAAATAATAACTGCCGCTCGGGTAAATTTTTAGGTTAAGCTGCGCTTGCCTAGGTTAATCCGTGGATGAGTGACCACCCATTTTAAACCGAGTTTCCTCCGTGCCTCGGAGAGCACTTTAAACAGTTGGTCCCGTCTGTCAGTTCTAGATCTGACAGTCGTTACAGGTAGTCAGTGGCCCGAAAGTCTGTCAAGCAGTCTTACCAAAAGGGTATCGTATTACTCAGAACTAACTGGGTTGTGGAGGTCAAATAGGCGGTGGCTCCACGTAAAATACTAGTATTCAGCTGCATTCCAGTTAGGCTGGAAGTCGACCCCAAAATAGTTGGGAAAAGGTTAGGCAGATGATGAATTATGTAAAATAATAATAAAATACTCAAACAGCCATTGCAATATCACGAAGAAGCAAGAAAGAACTACATATTTTAGTCTCTTCTTTGACTCTCAAATATTGTCACAGCCAAAAGCATGGAAGAAGATGAACAAAAAGGAACGAGATTTGTGGCTTGCACAGAAGATAGAGGAGTGGCAGATCGAGAAAGAAGCCGAAAAGTTAGTTTTAATCCCTTCCTGTTGATCTATGCTACCCTAGTACTTACGAGTAGATACACTAGTGAGCTTGCTTTCACTAAAGTCAGGTTTAGACAAGCGTAGTTAGATAATGCTTAGTGTATGTCTGCCAAACAGTCCAGTGAGCAGCACGGGTTCATCTTCAAGGTTAAGCAACGTTTGCCGAGGTCGGTTTTTGGATGGGTGACATACCCTTCCGTGCCTTAATCAAGGTAAGCTGTTGGTCCCGGCTGTCGTTCCTAGATATTTGGCAGTCGTTACGAGTAGTCAGATGCCTGAAACCATTCTGACCAAGGGGTATCTTGTTAGTTATTACCCAATAATAACTGGGTCGTGGAAGTAAAATACTGGTATTCTACTGCATCCGGTTAGACTGGAAGCCGACCCCAACATAGTTGGGAAAAGGCTTGGCAGATGATGATATGCTAATAATAATTCTGTCTCGTTGGTCAAGCGCTACAGCTAAACTGCTGATCTTTGGTTCGATTCCCAGATCGGGCAGTGTTATTGGATTTTTCCATGAGGAATTTCTGAATAACAGTCCAGAGTCTGTATTTGTGCACACTTGATGACAAATATGGAACTTAAATATAACTGCGTTAAAGTGGGTGTACTATGACACACCTCTGTTTAACCCTTCGGGTTATCACAGGGGTGGTGTTTATGTTTAATTCTGTCTGCAGACTAGCCAAGCTGGCGGGTGCCAAGGAGAAACGTGTCCAGTATGCACGAGCAAGGTCCGAACTGCTGGCACAAGAGCACGCCGAACAGGAAGTAAGAAGAGATATCCTGGAGAAGGCTGTGAACCTGTTTCTAAGTAGGCGAAAGATAATTATACAACATTATTTTTAGTATATGCGAAACCTTAATATAGTTTGTTCAGAATAAGTAACTGAATCGATTCCAATTATTTTTAAACCATGGTATATTTTGTCCCAAAAATATTTAAAAAAGTGACACCGAACGATACTAAGTACCTATCGCAATCATTTAGGTACCTACTGCCAAATTATTATTATCAATGAGCTAAAGACGACGCTGGAGGCGCGTGCGCGGCGGAACCGCGTGGTGACCACGTTTTAGTGCGGACAACTAGGTAACAGAACAGGCTTATAACTTTGTGATTTTTCATGATACTGTTTTGAAATTTGGTACATAGATTCTTTACATAAAAATACTAGACACGTGATTCAGGTTTTGCATATACTAAAACTAATGTTGTAGAACATCAGAGACCTGACTATAAAGGGTGTAATAAGACCCTTAACGAAGCCGAAGGGCACTTGTTCTCCCCGTCATTGCGATCATTTTCTAGACCATACCTGGGAACCTTCTAGTTACGGAGATATTGGGGCCCAAAGTTGCAACTTTTTCAAAAGTTTTTATTTAAACAGGTACATGTTTTTAATGTAAGATTTTTAACGCCAGAGCATAAACGGACGCGCGTGCCCTCCACACTTTCACCTACCATTATATAACATATTTGTGTCGTTGGGCGAACAGGGCACGCGCTTGCTTGTCACGTATATGTGACAATGGCATTCAAAAGGATAAACACCTCCACGGCCTCCGTACTATTAAATCCATCCATCAACACAATGTTTTGAGTTCGTTACATCGAGTCCTACCGTAAAACGTGATTTTTCACCCCATAAAAAAGTCGTTTCCCAGCAATATATTTGCGTAAAGTTACTTAGTTTGATGTACATAATGCTTGGTTAACGGCTTCGTGAAGGGTCCGTTTACACACTGTATGCAACTTAAAATAGTTAAATATGCAACAAAATCGCAAACAAATGCCAAAATATGTAAAACTAGCTGTTGCCCGCTATTTCGTTCCCGAGGAACTCGTGGCTATATAATAACAGCCGCTCAGGTCGATCTTTAGGTTAAGCCGTGCTTGCCTAGGTTGGTCTGTGGATGGGTGACCACCCAACATACCGAGTTTCCTCTGTACCTCGGAAAGTACGTTAAGCCGTTGGTCCCGGCTGTCATTAGTCAGTCGTTTTCCTTCGCTATTTTGAGAGCAGCGGTGATGAAATAAATTACACAAAGTAATGCGCCTGCCTGGGTTCGAACGTAGACCTATAAACTCGTCAGTACCAATATCACTGGGCCACGACGGCTAAATCTGCATAAAGTGTGGCAATCGTGAAATGAAAAGCTGTGGACCTCATTCTCTATATCATGTTCTTCTCTCTTTATTTTGTTCCTGCGAGAAAGAGATAACAATATCATAAGTTTAGTTCTTTTATTTGTTTTAGGTTTCGAAAGGCAAAAGATGCACCTAGAACAGAAGAAGACTCAGGCGGCAGAGGTACACAAAATTTTTAATAGTTCCTAAAAAAAACTTCTTTCAGAATTTTAGCACAAAATTTAATTTATCGATTGATGGCAATATTTGATATGAAAGAAAAAGATGTAAATGATTGCGTAATTGACCCCAAGTAACATGGGACAAGGTCAGGAAGATGATGAGATGATGATGACTGGACTTTATTTGTAACTAATGACATCTAGTATAACCCCTTTCAAGGTCGAGTTTCATTCGTTGTCATCCTGTATGTTACTCATCACTCTTTTAGTCGCATGTGACTAAAAAGAGTAGGAGTAACAAAATATATATGTTGATGGATGGAGAGGGAGAGAAAGACCAAGGAAACGATGGATGGATTGTGTGAGGAATTATATGAAAGAGCGTCCTCCCCTTCCACGTTAAAGGTCACTAATTTGCCTCGTCCACGTAAAAGCTCATTCTTTCATTTGCCTCGTCCCCGTAAAAGCTCATTCTTTCATTTGCCTCGTCCACGTAAAAGCTCATTCTTTCATTTGCCTCATCCCCGTAAAAGCTCATTCTTTCATTTGCCTCGTCCCCGTAAAAGCTCATTCTTTCATTTGCCACGTCCCCGTAAAAGCTCATTCTTTCATTTGCCTCGTCCCCGTAAAAGCTCATTCTTTCATTTGCCTCGTCCCCGTAAAAGCTCATTCTTTAATTTGCCTCGTCCCCGTAAAAGCTCATTCTTTCATTTGCCTCGTCCCCGTAAAAGCTCATTCTTTCATTTGCTTCGTCCCCGTAAAAGCTCATTCTTTAATTTGCCTCGTCCCCGTAAAAGCTCATGCTCTTATTTGACCCGTCCACGTAACAGGTCATTCTCTCATTTGCCTCCTCCACATAAAAGGTCATTCTTTAATTTGCCTCCTACACGTAAAAGGTCATTCTCTCATTTGCCTCGTCCACGTAAAATCGTAGCGATAAAAAGGAACCCAGGAACATGAGTTTATATATGTATTCTAAACCATTGTTAATATCCACAGTGGCAACAATATCTTCGTTGTGACGGTCTCCCAGATCCTCGAATTGTGACGGAACTGAACACTTTCCTCCATTTATGGCAACAGAATCCAACTGTAGATGATAACGAGCTGGACAAGAAGTTTATTGAAGTTCTGCCGGTTTGTATGGCTTTGTTAAAAGTAGCATCTTTATTTATTTACTAGCTGTGTGCCGAGGTTGCAAACGCCGTTTCTCTTTTTTAACCGACTTCTAAAAAGGAGAAGGTTTTCAATTCGGCTGTTTTTTTTTTGTGTTAATGTTTGTAACCTCATAACTCCGTGATTACTGGTCCGATTTACGAGATTCTTTTTTCATTTGGTAGAAGTAGCTTGCGCGGTGGTCTAATATACAGGGTGTAAGGGACACCGATTCTAAAACAAATCAGCTTTTCCATACATCTTCACCGTGTAGGTATTGCTGTTTTGTATGCAACAGCTGATTTTTTTAAAAGTCTTTTTAAAAAAAAAGATAATTTTGAAAATTCAGTTTCTATCAAAAATCTAAAATCGGTCTAATTTACCTGTAACACTATTTTTCGCAAATGTTCTCCGTCATGTTTTTAGACTTATGTATCCTACCTAAGCATACGAAGTTTCATTAAAATCGGTTCAGTCATTTCGAAAAAAAATCAGTTGAAAGTTTGTATGATATGCCGTAAGACGTTAACGCTCTTAAGTCAGCTTTGTGAAGAGAGAATAAATAATAAATAAATAAAAAAAATATTTTTAATTCATTTACTTCTTTTTAATATTAGTCAGAATAAGCAATGTTAATTTTGTTCTTTCAGATACTAGAAATGTTGGAAACATTTAGAGAGAATAACAGACAATTTACTAAAAGACAAACCGCCAATTTTGATGAGGTAACCATATCATTGGATTTTTTTAAAGTCACTAATTCAGGAATCGAAACTGTAGATTTTGAAAAAAAATCACACACTTTTATTACACCATTCGATAGTATCGCTAATAGGGATCAAATTCTGGGAATTAATGGCAGGCGGCAAATTTAAATTAATTTTCTTTGAGTGTTTATCGCTATTCCTCATAGTTTCGGATTTGGCCATCCACGCCTACTTGAAAAATTCACTCTGCATACATTGAAATATCTGTCAAAAACCGGTGCGGCGGACACAGGACCGACCATTCCGCTGTCCGGTCTGCTCAGTAACCGGTACGGACAAATTATAATGAATGGAAAAAACTCACACTGTATAGCTATATATAACTGATGCGCTTTGTGCGCTATGGATCATTTTTAATCTGAAATAAACGTTTAATAATAATAATAACCCAAACTAGAATGCGGAAAATGTCTTAAATTTGCCGCGTGTCATTATTTCCCAGAATTGTATCCACATTAGCTATCTATCGAATGGTGTAATAATACAGGAAAGTTTTTATTTATATATTGATACGAATTTTCACTAACGTTTAGGGACACCATGATGCTTAAGCATAATCAGCCAACAGTATCCCACAGCTGGCCGGCCTCCCCTTTATGAGGGGGACAGGGCTTGTAATCCACCACGCATGTCCAGTGCGAGTTGGTAAATGCTTTACATGCCGTCGAGAAATATCTCTCAAGCATGCTGGTTTCCTCACACGATGTTTTCTTTCACCGAAGCAAGTGATGATTATACAATACGTACATGAATCTGAAACATCAGAGGTGCATCTCTTGGGTTCGGACTCGAGACCTATGACTTGGCAGTGTGTGGTCACACCACTAGGCCATCACTGCTATTTATTTCTATTAACTTACTAGCTGTTCCCGGCATGCGTTGCAATGCACCTTTTCCTACTACATACCTACTACCTACCTACCACCTACCTACTACCTACCGATTACCTACTAACTACCTACCGACTACCCACTAACTACCTACCTACTACCTACCCACTACCTACCCGCTACCTACCCACTACCTACCTGCTACCTACCTACTACCCACCTAAGAACTTTCTCCTGACAATAACAAACAACAAAAAAAAAAATTGTGAAATCGGTTCAGCTGCTCTCGAGATTTGCGCTTAGCAACAAATTCAGGGATTCATTTTTATATTATAGATTTAATTTTAACTAATTATTGATATAAAAATTTAATTTTATAGTTGTTTGAAAATTTATCGGGTTTTCGGGGGTAAAGTGATTTGTTTGAGAAGTTATATCTTGTAATTAATGGTTAATGGTGTACCATCATTAATGGTTAAATTAATTAATTTAACCATTAACCAGTAATTAATGGTTAATGGTACACCATTAACCATTAATTGTAAACTATCTGTGGATGGGTGACCATCATTACATACCGAGTTTCCTCCGTGTCTCGGAAAGCACGTTAAGCCGTTGTCCCGGCTGTCATTTGTAGATCATTGACAGTCGTTACAGGTAGTCAGTGGCCCGTTCTGACAACCAGTCTTATCAAGGGGCACCGCATTTACCATGTACTAGCTGGTTTGTGGAGGTCAGATAGGCTGTTACTCAGGTATTCAGCTGCATCCGTTAAGACTGGAAGCCGACCCCAATAAATTTGAGAAAAGGCTTGGCAGATGATGGTACATATAATCTATCAACATCAACTCTACCACACGTTAACATCCTACCTCTCAAGAAAATTTTAACGTAATGTTTTCCACCAGATGCGTTTACTCCTAAGGGCCCAGCTTTCACACGCCATTCAAATGGCATCATATACTCTTCTACGAGATATCCAGAAGAACCTGACCTCCGTGTCTACCAAGCTGGCGACGTACCAGAGAGAGTTCAAGGGTCTGAAACTGAACATGTGGGTTGCAGTCCAATGGCCTACCAGGAAAATTCGCCCGAGCGAACCTGAGCAGTAAGTAGCATGGATTAACCTATAATTAACCTTTAAACGCACGCGTGTGCCCTCCACGCAAAGCCACAATTTCACCTACCATTTTGTCACATATTTGTGTCGTTTGGCGTACAGGGCACGCTCTTGCTTGTCACGTTCACGTGACAATGGCGTTCAAAAGGTTAAAGAATATTTGTTGTAACATGTGGTGGCATCTACAACACTATACAGGGGGAATTTTTCAAGTGGGCGTGGCTGGCCTATCCTGAACTATGAGGAGTCTCGAGCCCGATTTTGATGAAAACTATAACTGTATCATTGAATGTTTGAAAAATCAATATTCCTAGCCAGGAATCGACGTTGATTTTGGAAAAAAAACTCACACTGTATAACGGATGCGCTTTGTGCTATGAATATTTTTTAATCTGAAATAAACGTTTAATAATAATAATAACCCAACGATCATTGTGCCGATAGTTGTATCAGCTCATGGCTTAATTGACAATAGCCTCGACCAATACCTGAGGAGGCTCTCGTTAGGCAGCTGGATCAAGGGCTTGATTCAGTGCGCGGTACTCCTGGACACGGCTCGTATTGTTAAGAGGTTCCGGTCTCTGGAGCCCTGACCGCCGGTAGCTTGGACCGATACCAGTGGGCTACATTTTTTTTAATAATTATAATAACCCAACGATCATTGTGCCGATAGTTGCGTTGTTCCTGTGCCTCTTCGAATCAGCCTTCGCAGTTCGTATGCAGGTCGTCTCGCCACGTCTTTCTGGGCCCGCCTCGGCAGCGCCATCTATCTCCCGGCACCCATTGCGTGGAGTCTTGCCCAGCAATCATCGTGCATGGCTGGCGTGACCCACCCAATCCCATTTTAGCGTAGCCGCCTTCTTGCGAACGTCCATTATACCTGTTTTAGAACACAGCGTGGTGTTTCGAACTCTGTCCCGATGTTTTTTCCTTAAACTCTATTTTACTTTACTTTACTTTTCTTTTACTTTCAGAGAACCGGTAGAGCTATCCTTCCCCTCAATGAAGGTGACAGTGAGGCTACCCAAAACAATAGATGGATCGCGCGTGTGCGTACGCGCAGCGCAGTCCATGATCGATCTGCTTAGCGAACGTTCTAGATCCTTCGCCTTGCTGTTTGATATGCCTAAACGATACGAAGGTACGTATTTTTAAATTAGTCTTAACCGCGGTTTCACCCGCGTGGCAGGGAAAATTATCCCAAGGGAACTTATGCCAGGATTAAAGGTATTCTACGTGTTAATACAGATTATAAGCTATCTCTGTGCAAAATTTCATCCGAATCAGTTCAGCTGTTTTTGTGTGAAAGAGTAAAAACATCCATCCATCCTCACAAACTTTCACGTTAATACTAGTAAGTGAGATAGTCATCATATGCCTAGCCTACAAAGTATATTGGGGTTGGGCTCCAGTCTTACCGGATAGTTTCAATATTTTCCATTGAGCAACTGCCTATCTGACCTCCACAGGCCAGTTAATACTGGGTGATACAATACCTCTTGCTAAGACTGGTTGTCAGACTTTTGGGCCACTGACTACCTGTAACTACTGTTAAAGATGTACAAATGACAGCCGGGACCAACGGCTTAATGTGCTTTCCGAGGCACAGAGAAATTCGGTAATATTATGTTACAACGTTTCAGATCTGGCCACATTTAACACAAAGGAGTTGATAGAGAGTACTAGACTGGCGAAGGTGCAAGAATCTGCGAGGGCCAAGTTTTTTAAAGACAATCTGCTGAAATTGCGGGAACTGGAGACCTTTATCAAAGTTAATGTGTGAGTTATATACAACATTAGTTTCAGTATATGTGAAACCTGAAACACGTGTCTAGTAGTTTTATGTAAAGAATCTATGTACAAAATTTCAAAACTGTATCATGAAAAATCACAAAGTTATAAGCTTGTTCTGTTACCTGGTTGTCCGCTCAAAAACGTGGTCACCACGCAGCGCGCCCGCGCACGCACCTCCAGCGTCGTCTTGAGCTCATTGATAATAATAATTTGGCTGTAGGTACCTAAATGATTGCGATAGGTACTTAATGTCGCTCGGTATCCAAATATTTTTTTGACAAAATATAACATGGGTTAAAAATTATTGGAATCTATTCAGTTACTTATTCTGAACAAACTATATTCAAGTTTCGCATATACTAAAAATAATGTTGTATAGTTAACTAGCTGTTGATTTCCGCGGCTCATCATTCATCATCATTACAGCCGAAAGACGTCCACTGCTGGACATAGGCTCCTCCAAGTGTTGCCATATTGACCGGTCTCGTGCGTCTCGCATCCAGCGGATCCCCGCAACCTTCACCAGTTTATCTGTCCTACTATTGGGAGGCCTTCCAAAGCAAAGTCTTCCGGTTCGCGGTCACCACTCTAGAACTTTTCGCCCCATCGACCATCCGTTCTGCGAGCAATGCGCCCTGCCCATTGCCACTTAACTTTGGCAATTCTTCGGGCTACGTCGGTAACCGCCGGTAGTCCGAGGCTCGTGTTTTGTAAATACAGGGTGTAAACAGACCCTTCACATAGCCGTCAACCAAGAATTCTGGACATCTAACTAAGTAACTTTACGCAAAAATTATTGCTGGAAATCGACTTTTTTTTTGTTGTGTAAAATCACGTTTTAAGGTAGGACTCGATGGAAAGCACTCAAAGCATTGTGCTGATAAATGGATTGAATAGTACGGGTGTGTAAAGTAAAATTCTTACATTAAAAAAAGGTATTAAAAAAAAACTGTTGAAAATTTTGAAACTTTGACCCCTAATATCTCCGTAACTAGAAGGTTCCCAGGTATGGTCTAAAACAAAAAAATGATCGCAAAGATGGGAGAACAAGTGCCTTTCGGCTATGTTAGGGGTCTATTTACACCCTTTATAACACGGGAACGTTTTAAATATAGTCTGCTTTCTTTGTTTTTCTGACCTTCAGTAGTGCCCTTAATGGTCGAATTGAAATAAATGCTTTGAGTTGAGTTGTACCTGAAATTTGTACTTTGATACTTGTTTTTGGCAGCTTACTTTGAAAATGTATAATTTCCGTTACAGATACTTAAATACTGAAAAGCAGAAAGAAGAAATAGACAACCTGACTATAGCAGAACCACCATATATGCCTTACCCGAGGGAACAGATTGCTTACGAAAATGGTAAGTGGTTTTTTTTATTTTTTTTTTCTTGGCCTGTCATGTGTCCTGCTGCCAGTTAAGATGGCAATAGCGGTCATTGAACCACATACATTTATTGAATCTCTTCTTTATAAAAAACGTATACAAACCTGTTAATAGCCCCTGAATTGACATTGATTGTGGTCCTGAACATTAACAGAAGAAACGATAAGTTACACGGTTTATGGTTTCAGTTCGTGTAAAGAGATATCAGGGAAAGGGCAATGACCGCTATTGCCATCTTAACTTGCAGCAACTACAATTACCGATGAAAAATTTCTACGTACGGTTCAGAATGGTGTACTGAATACCTGGTAAGTGTTTGTGCGTAGGTGTTCCTTCCATCCTGTATAGCTGCATCCGGTTAGACTGGAAGCCGACCACAACATAGTTTTATTTATTTATTTATTTATTTATTTAAAATTATGAAATAACACCTTTACAGCTATAACGCCAATGCGATGTTACCACCACCAAGATACAATAACTTACATAAGCTAACAAAAAATACAATTAAAACACAATCAGAATACATATCAAAAAAGAAAAATATTAAAATACCTACAATAAGCACACCTCTAAAAATTTTCAATGCACTTCAGTGCTACTCCTGTGAACTTCATCAGACTGCAGTGAAATATATCTACCTCATCTGAGATAATATTTAACAGTCTTATGGCGCGTGACAAGGGGGCAAACTTGTTAAGGTTAGTCCTAGAGGATGGCTCCAGTAGCGTAGGCGTGGGGCGACGCGCGCCCCCGCAACCGGGTGGCGCGCGCAGCCCCAGCTCCGCTAACAGATCGGGGTGGTGTAGCCAGCCGCGCAGCACCCGAAACACAAAACTACACAGAGCGACGTCCCTCCGCACCGCCAGCCTGCTGTACCCCACCATCCCTATTACGAAGAGACTCGGGTACATGAGCGGGAAGAAGGGATAGACGCCGTACTGTTTAAAAAACAAAAAACGAGTGAATTTATTTTGGATTCTTTCCACCATGACACTGTATTTAGCCTCATGAGGGTTCCAAACGATCGCACTCGTTTCAAGATGGCTCCGTACCAACGAATTATACAGGATTCTAACCACTGCCGTATTCTGAAAGTCTTTGCACTGTCTGAGTATAAATCCAAGATTTCGGAAGGACTTGCCGCATATGCCTAAGATGTGCTCACGAAACATTAATTCTGGAACCATTTCCACGCCCAGGTCCCGCACATGCGTGACTCGTGACATGACCACGGCTTCCATCTGATACTGATGCAGCAGAGGTTCGCGCGCGCGAGTGTAACTCATTATACCGCTTTTGGAAACGTTAAAACCTAACTTATTATCTAGACTCCACTGCAGTACCCTATCAATATCCTGTTGAAGCCGTTCACAATCCGAAGTGTCTGCTACCGACAGGAACAACTTGAGGTCGTCCGCGAATAGCAAACACTTCGCCTCCTTTACAACTTCCGGTAGATCATTGACCATGAGTATGAAGCCTAATGGACCGATATTGCTACCCTGACTCACCCCCGAAAACGTGAAATAAGGCTTGGAGACGTATCCACCATATTCGACGTACTGCCGGCGATCGCCAAGGTAGTTCGCGAAGAATTGCAGAAGGTGCGGCGTAAAACCAAATGCCGCAAACTTAGCCAACAGCACATCGTTGTCGACGGTGTCGAACGCCTTCCGAAAGTCGAAGTACGCAGTGTCCACCTGCCCCCCAGCGTCAACAACTGGCGCCAGGTATGTCATGAAAGACAACAAGTTACTCCCCGTACCTCGACCAGTCCGGAAACCGTGTTGAGCGTCGGTCAGGCGAGAAGTTACTTGATCTGAAATACACTTGTGCAACACCGACTCAAATACCTTAGCAAACGCCGACAGCACCGCCACCGGCCGGTAGCCACTAACGTCGGTTCCCGAGCCTCCCTTCGGGACTGGGATCACTCTAGTGATTTTCCATTGGTTGGGATATTGACCTAATCTTAAAAACAAATTTAAAATGTGCAGTAACGGCTTTTCAAACACCGCGCTACAGTCTTTAACTATATAAGGAGGTATCCCATCTGGTCCCGCCGAATACTTGGGCTTAAGGCGGCGGAGCGCGGCGCGCACCTCGCGCAGGTCGAGCTGGCCAACATGCACGCGCGCCGAGCCCGCGCTCGCGCCCGCCGCGCGCTCCGCCTCCGCGGGGTCCAGCGCCGGGCGCACCTCGTTATATACCGAATGAAAGTAGGAAGCCAAACATTCGGCACACTCTTCGTCACTCAACTCCTTTCCATTTTTTGTGACTCGAGTTTTGTTGCGCCTAGCACGCTTGCTTCTAACAAAATTCCAAAACGATTTAGGATCATTTTTAATATTCGATTGTAGCCTACGCTGGTAATTGTCATACTTTGACGCTAATTTATATTTAACTTGGGTTCGATAGTAAGAAAAGCATTCATAGTCGCTATTGGAACCAGTCATTTTAAATAATTTATGATACCTCCACTTTGTTTTGATGTCGCGTATTAAATCAGATGTGTACCAGGTTGGATACACAAATTTACATTTATGCTCACATTCTTTTTTCGTCGGTGTGCATTCACTAATGGCTTCATTAACTACGCTGTAGAAAAACGTCAATGCCTTATCGGGATCCAAAAACTCATACAATGCCTCCCAATCTATTGATTGTAAAATACGATATAGTCTGAGAAAGTCACATTTGATAAAATTCCATTTCGGTACACTAATTAATACGGATTCCTCCTCGCAATCCGACCTCGGTTTGTGTACCGTCAATAGGTCATTAAATCGACCTCCTAACTTGGCTGTAGCTATCAGTGGAGGATGCTGAACGTCAATATCCACCAACGGTTCACCCGACAGTTCTACCTCCACCTCACTCGCCAAAAACGTAGTCAATACTAAATCCAAAGTACGATTATTTACATTACACACATTATTTACCTGATGAAATCCACAGAAAGCGATTACATATTCCAAGTAGCTGTGCACTTCCACTGATGTAGATGGCATATTAAAATCACCCAACACTAATACATTCTCATAATTTACACATACAGTTTCAACAATATTAAACAATCGCATATATTCATTACTGTCACATTTTGGTGGAATATAAACTACACAACATAAAAACAAACAATTATTTCCCAGGTGCACGGTAGCACATACAATTTCAAATAAGGCCGAGTCCACATTTGCGATCGGAACGCACTTTAAATCAAATCGTGGTGATGTTGCTAAAAACACTCCTCCTTGTTTGCGGCCATCTGCTCGATCACACCGTAGTATTTTATAATCCGGTGGAATAAGTTCGCCATCATGGATTGAATCATTAAGGCCCGACTCTGTGATGGCAAAAAGGTCGTAAGAGGATGCCAATAGATTAGTGAAGAAAGTTTTAGTTTTTGTTCGCAAACCTCGAACGTTCTGGTAATACACTCGAATGCATTTATGCCTGGCTTTGGTTCCCTTGTATTGGTTTACGGGAGTTCCGAAACCACACCCATTGGTTGAATTGGGCGTTAAGTGGCCAGCTATCTACATTGTTCACTTTCTCAAAAAGTGATTCTGGGACTCCGATCCTAAATGACGCATAGTCTCTTTTGCTTTTCGGGCTTATCTTCTCGACTTTAATATCGTCAGTACCACAGATTCCCGCCACGTGCTCACATATTGCCTTTTCAGATGTGTCTGGATGTAGTGACCATACATGCAAAAACCTTTTTGTCTGAATTGCTTGAATTGCAGCAATTTGTGCATTTCCTCCCTTTTTTATGGCATTAGCAACGACTTTCTTTGCATTCTTTTTGTTAGTGACTACTTTCCATCCTTCAGATGAGAAGTCTTTCTCCAAAGCTATCACAGGAGTTTCCAGTAAACACTCGGCGGTTTTCTGAGGTATGGACGCAGCCTTATTCTTAGCTCGCTCTGTTGCACGACGCGCACGTTCCGTCTCCTTTCTTTGCGGTTCTTTGGCAACAGTCGCAACACTTGCCTCGCTCCCCCGCTGTGTAGTTGGTATTACGCTAAGTTTATCCATCTCACTCTTCGATGTATTCGCAGACATTAGAACTTCGAGCTTCTCAATTTTGGTGGATAAAACTGAAAGTACCCTCGTCTGTTCGGTAATGGTGACGAAATAATTTTCAATCTGTTGCTGTTGATCGCCTATTTTCTTGTTTTGAGACTCAATCACAGCAGTTTGGGTCGTGATTTGTACAGTCAACGCTGCCACTGTCTTTAATAGATCGTTTAAAGCTGTTTCAACGTTAAACTTGGACATTTTTACCGGTGAACGGAATAAAAAACACGGACTTAGTTGGAAAAACGATGACTCAATTTGACTCAAGCATTACTTCAGACAAGATTCAAGAGATTTTATTAGTTCAAACTAGTTTTAAGTCCTGAGCTCTGATTCTTCGGATTCATATGCGTATTGTATATCACTTGCTTCGGTGAAGGAAACCTGCATGCCTGAGAGATATTTCTTGACGGCATGTAAAGCCAAGTCAGAGGCCCATGGGCGACATACAACCAGCCTAGGCATGCGTGACTTAACCTGAAGATTGATCCAAGGGGCCGTTATTATTTAGCCACAAGTTCCTCCTTGCTAGCTAATTAAGTATGACCTTGTAATAATAATTCTAAGAAAAACTGTTTTGTCCTCAGAGCGTGACTTCCAAAGATATCTCAAATCATGTGTATCTAAGTCCAGGACCGGTGAACTAAATTTGAGGAAGTATAGGTGAGTTATCATAACATCACGCCTGTAATCCGGGAAGGGTGAGGTAGAGGTGTACCTAATAGCACACCCACATTTCGCTAATTCTGTTAGTTATGAAGGCGCAGTGGCGCCTTCCAACGCTCGTTCTTACGAAGCTCGTTGACTAGTTTGCATTCAAACTCGTAAATCCACGTCTCGTCACCAGTAACAATGAGTTTCATGAATGTTGGGTCGGAATTGACTCGTTCTAGCATGTCCTCAGCGACTCTTATGCGATTGAGTTTTTGGAGAGAATTCTGGTCTTTTGGGACTAGCCGAGCGGCAACATGTTTCATACCCAAATGATTATTTAAAATGGTACGGATCGTCTCGTGAGACACAGAAATTTCAGCGGCTATCTCTCTTAAACTTGAATGAGGATTTTCAGTCACTATTTCCTTCAACTTTGCGACGTTAACTTCAGTTGAAGACATTGATGGCCTACCAGAGCGAGGCAAATCTTCCATCACATCTCGACCGCTTTTCAACACTTTGTACCACTCATAAGCACGTGTTTTTGATAAAGTCGATTTACCGTAAGCCTTCTGTAACATTTTCAGGGACTCCCGAACACGAAATTCCATTGGCGATGAATTTAAGACAAACTCTTTGTACGATGTTTTTGTCCAATATGAAATTCGCAATACACACTAGATATTATGATATAACTAAAAAAGCACTGTATTTAATCTAAATAACAGATACAACTCAAACTCCGCGCCAAAATGGAAAACAGTTGTGCCAAACTTACAACAATAAAAAAAAAAGTTGAATTTGGAACCATAAACAAATCATCCATACCCGATACTTTTTTGACTGAATTTATATCGTGGCAAAGGTGGTGTGACGATCTGATTATGTTCGCGGGCCAGAAATTGCACAAAACAGAGAGGTTTGGAAGGAGAAAGGTGAAGCTAGCATCCGGTTAGCCGGATGCTAGCTGAATACCAGTATTTTACATGGAGCGACTGCCTATCTGACCTCCACAACCCAGTTAGTACTGGGTAATACGGTATCCCTTAGCAAGACTGGTTGTCAGACTTTTTAAGCCACTGACTACCTAACGACTGTCAAAGATCTACAAATGACAGCCGCTACCAACAGCTTAACGTGCTTTCCGAGGCACGGAGGAAACTCGGTATATAATGGGTGGTCACCCATCCACAGACCAATCTAGGCAAGCACGGCTTAACTTAAAGATCGACCCGAGCGGCTGTTATTATTTAGCCACGAGCTCCTCGGTGTGGGAAAAATAAATGTTGTATTATGGCAAGAAAGAATGTGTCTGATGAGATGACGAGAAGTATGGAAGAAGACATGCTGCCCCAAATAAATATGGATAAGGATAGGAGAACGAGATGTGGTGATGGTGTGGTGTGGTATCGTACTAAATAAAACCCACGGTTTATTAATAACTACTTTGTGTTTATACACACAAAGTAGTTATTTCATCACCACTGCTCTCAAAACGGTGAAGGGAAACATCGTGAGGAAACCGGCATGTCCTAGAACCAAAAATTCGAAGACATGTAACATCTACCAACTGGGCCCGCGTGGTGGATTATAGTCCATTCCCTCTCATAGAGAGGAGGCCTGCGTCCCAGCAGTGGGAACATGAATAGGCGGATTATGCTATGCTATTATGTTATAAACACCTCGTTGTTTCAGGATCTGTGGAGGTATCCTGAATCTGGATCTGATTGTAACCCCGCCACAACCGAAACACATGAAACACGAGGTTACAATTACCACATGTAAGTTTTGACAAATGGTTTACATATATTCCTAGAAGTATAATACCTAACAATTATAACATAACACATAAATAGAAAAAAAAATAACGACATCTAAATATATAAAATGGTAAGCTGACTGACTGACTGACTGGGTCACACAGCCCAAACCGCTGGTCCTAGAGACATGAAACTTGGAGGGTGTGTTCTTTGTGAAGGGTAAGTATTCACTAAGAAAGGATTTTTGGGAATTCCAACCCTAAAAGGGAAATTTATATGAAAGTCCGTCAGTTTTGAAGTTAGAATCTTCAAACTTTGTGTTTTTGCTAACGATTGAAAATTAATTTATACGTGTCTCAGCGTTTTTGGTAATTCTATGCCCGAAGACCACATGCACGCGGGCAAAGCCGCGGGTAAAAGCTAGTTATTTCTGAAACAAATACTTTTATGAACAGCCAGTCTCAATTAAAAAAAACTTCCTCAGGCACCTTTTTGAATGGAACGGTCGGATTGGTCACCGAGGTTCGCTCGTTAGTACGAGTATTAGATATTATTTCGCCCAATACCCGCGGTAATTTTTAGTTGTAGTTTCTTTTTAACTAAGTACCTACTCTCTAAATTATGTAGTCGATGATTTTGGTGCACGGTAAAACTCTAATGAGTTTATATTGGCACAAACTTAAATGGATAAAATGTACGTGTACTGCTGAATAAATAAATAAAAATAAAGTACCGTGTAATAGTAACTGGGTTGTGGGAGTCAGGTGGCCTACCTGCTAGCTAGCTGTGGCTGATCACACCTGTTTTCATCAGGGGTTAAAAAAGATAGCCAGAGAGTAAAAAAGAAAAAAGTTTTTAAAATTAATCAAAGATTTTATTTACAAGAACAATAATTATGCCAAGTTTTCAAGCTTAACCATTTTACATACAGGGTGTAAAAATACCCTTTACGAAGCTATGAGGTACTTGTTCTTCCCGTCATTGCGGCATTTTTCTTGTTCTAGACTATACCTGGGAACCTTCTAGTTACGGAGATATTCAAGGTCAAAGTTCCAAAATTTTTCACACTTTTTTTTTAAAACTATTTTTGAACGTTAGAACTGTACTTTAAATACCTTTTTGACCCGTTATCTACTCAATGCAATGTTATTTAGTATGTACAGATTTCTTGGTTGATGGCTTCGTGAAGGGTCCGTTTACACCTTGTAGGTGAATTATGATCCAACTTAAAATAAGAGGTTCTCTTTTTCAACATATTTCTTTCTACAAACTAACGACACAATTGTCGTCGCTTATTTTTAAGTCTTCTTCAAACTAAATCACATTTGAAACGAGGCAAAAAAGATGCCAGAAATTAAACAAAAATGTTTCAAGAATATGTTTTGTAAACATGTTTTAATGTTTGCTAACAAAAATTCAAACTTATTTTACGATTCCCACATGAAGATAGAGGGTGCTCTCTTTCCCATAAAACAGTTTTGTAAAACACCCTGTATAATTCCATATTTTTTTTTAAACTTCCCATGCAGATCAATTGGGTCTTTCCATCAGGAATTTCTCAGTAGCAGCCACGGTGTCTGGATTTGTGCCTGGTTAATGGCAATAGGCTTGCCCCCTAATACACGGGACTTAAACATAACTGGCGAAATGTGGGTGTACTATTAGGTACACCTCTGCCTAACCCTTCAGTGATTACAGCCGTGAGGTTATATTAGATCAATTATAGTTCTTAAGCTAAAGACACGTTCTCTTGTGGTTTGGTCTTTTGAGCTGTAAGAGTCTTCTTTAGTCTTTTCCAGAACATCGGTCTTTCCGATTCGTCTTTTGGCCATACTATGTAGGTTTTGGTTAACATCAGGTAATGGAGTGTATTTGGTCGTAGTCGGCGAGGGATGTCTTCTAGAAGAATTAGCGTTAAGTCTTCTCTGCGAGTTTCTAGAAGCCTGGAATTAGAAAAACAAGGTTTTAGAGATAGTAGATACTGCTTTGTTGGTTTAGGGAAAAATTCTGCAACAGCTGTAACCGGAGCGGTAATGTCGCCCAATCGGTATGTCACATCTCAGCGCAAAGTTTACCTCTAAAGGGTGTAAAATACCCTTAACGAAGCCGAAAGTTGTTCTTCCCTTCATTGCAATCATTTTATTGTCCTAGACTTCTGGAGCATATCTGGGAACCTTCCAGATACGGAGATATTGGAGGTCGAAGTTCCAACATTTTCAAAGTGTTAAAATGTTACACGTTTTTAATGTTATAACTTTAATACCTCCTTGACCCCTGTACTATTCAATGCATCCATCAACGTAATGTTTTGAGTGCGTTACATTGACGCCTACCGTAAAACGTAATTTTTTAAATAAAAAAAAATCACAGCAGGAATTTTTGCGTAGAGTACTTAGTGTGATGTACTACTTAGTGTAGAGTACTTAGTGTGATGTGCTTGGTTGACGGCTTCGTGAAGGGTCCGTTTACACCTTGTATGATAGTCTATGGAAACGCTTCTACATTACCACCTGTTGTCGTTTTGCTGGTCGCTAGTATAAGTATAATTATTGAGTTCGTGGTAATAGCCAGATGTTTGGACTTCGTTTGTTTCAGTAGGCTCGTAACATAGCCGTTAATACTACATGACAGACGGACATGACGAAATTATAAGGGTTCGATTTTTGCCGTTCGCTTACAGAACTCTAAAGGAGGAGCTCGTGGCTAAATAATAACAGCCGCTCGTTATAATCTTCAGGTTAAGCCGCGCTTGCTTAGTCCGTGGATGGGTGAACCACCCATTACATACCAATTTTCCTCCTTGCACGAAAGCACGTTAAGCTGTTGGCCTCAGCTGTTATTTGAAGATATCTGACAGTCTTTACAGGTAGTCCGTGGCCCGAAAGTCTGACAACCAGTCTTACCAAGGGGTATCGTATTACCCAGTACTAACTGGGTTATGGAGGTCAGATAGGCAGTCGCTCACATGTAAAATACTGGTATTCAGCTGCATCTAGTTTGACTGGAAACCGACGTCAACATAATTGGGAAAAGTCTAGGCTGATGATGCTTACAGAACTCGTAAGACTGGTACAATGGTGTTTAAAAGCTTACCTATGTTGTGCCAGGTGCATCTCAAACTGGCACCACTGACTGAGTAGGAACCTCTGCGAAAGGATCAGCATTATGGTCCTGGAGCGATCCATGCAGGACACTATGTTCTCCAGAATTGAAAGACCCACCTGGAATGGCAAGACAGAGTCTTAATAAAGCTGTTTTTTGCGTTACTGACCTGCATGCATCCATTTTAGGAAGCAGGAGTGGCCCAATCACGAGCAAAGATGTCCAGTAGGGAGTGCTGATCGTACCTGGAGCGGCTTTCCTTTTTTTTTTAAACGTTGCTCCGCACTAGGAATTTCTCCTGTATCATGGGTGCGTTTACAAACATTTAAACTCACATACACAAACAGTCAGACCCGGAACAACTATCTGTAGGCCATACAAATATTTGTTACGTGCGGGGATCGAACCCGCGTCACGAAGCGCAACAGTCAATCGCTCCGCCACTGCGCCAACCGTACCGTTTTGTTTGTTATTTCATAACCAAAACTCTCAAAAAAAAAAAAAACAAAGTTTTACTAACAAATTATAAATAGAAATTCTGTCCTATTCTAAAAACGGTTAAGGAATACATCGCGAGGTAATCGGTAGATCCTAGGCCTCCGCCAAGCCGCACTGGGTCCTAATTCCTCCCATAGGGAGGGGGCTAGTGTCCCAGCAACATGGAAACATCATATGCTAGTTGTGCTATACATCCGTTATGGGGATGGTTCTACCAGTCTTTCACTGTAAATTTCATATCCAATTTCTGTGAGAAATTGTAAAATAGTGGACGAGGTTATCTGCAACCCAAATTTTTACTGACTTAGTTTGAAGTCAAACTGTTCTGAGACCCTTTCACGAGTTTTGACGTTTTTTTTGGTCGATTTTAAGAATTTATTCATGTCTATAGATGATACTGGTTGTGCTTCTTGCAAACAATTTAACTAAAACGGGACAGGATCATTGTATTTTCGATACAAAAATCGACGTATTTTCGTTTTACCACGCTCTCGTGCTAGGGCCTCTCACTCACGCCGATTGTGTCTACTATCTGATATAGAATGGCTCAAACGGACACAAATAGTTGCTTAACTTTCGAATCATTGTTATACCATTCATTAAAATATCGTCACACGCAATCGCACCCTTTGAACTTTTTCGATCGAATAATCATTGTTCCCTAGTTTTCACCAACCCGCTGCGTCAGCCACACATTTTTAGTAATCTTCAAAACTATGCTACTCACAAGAAAGTCCCTCTCATGAAGACAAGCGCTGATGCTGCACTCGGTCTCCATGTGAGGTAGTAAGTGATCCAGCACCCAGCCTCGGTCCTCATTACAGTAGGATACGAAAACGTCATAGTTGAAGATAGTATTGTCTAGAACAAAAATAATGAAGTGATAATACATACAAAAACACACGCCATATCCCATTAGACAGAAATCACAGAACGCCACCTGCTACGATCCTTCAGCCTTGTCCACGTTCATACACGCTCGCCGGTTGCGAGTACTACGAACCTGACTTTTCTGAAATACTTCATCAATAAGGTCAGTGTATTTCCTTCTAGGGCGTCCCCTCCCGGCGGCGTTGCCACTCACATCTGCCTTGTAAATACCTTTTGTTAGTCACCTTTCACTCATCCTCTCCACATGACCAAATCATCTAAGCATACTCTTTTCAATTGTTATCCTTTTAAACCGCAATGTTCTCGTATAACCTCCTTCCTCAATTTATTAGAGTTACACCACACATGCTTCGCAAGTAACGCATTTTCACAGCATAAAGTAATAACATCTGCCTAAAATCTAGAACTGAAAAAGTGTCCCTACTGGGAGACAAAGACACCGTGTCTTGCAAAGCACGTTAAGAGCGTTAACAACTTACGGCATTTTATACAAACTTTCAAGTCCTCTTTTTTCGAAATGACTGAACCGATTTTAATGAAACTTCATACGCATAAGCAGGATACGTAAGTCTAAAAATTTGACAGAGAACATTTTCGAAAAATAGTGTTACAGCTTAATAAGATCAATTTTTGATTTTCCATAGAAACAGAAATTTTCAATTATCATTTTATTAAAAAGACATTTCGAGAAGTTCTCTGTCAGATAGGCAGTCGCTCCAAGTAAAGACAGGTATTCAGCTGCATCTGGTTATACTGGAAGCCGACCCCGAATAGTGGGTTAGGCAGATAAGGATGAGAGCATGCCAATAGCACCTTTGCACAATATTCAGAGTATAAAGCATTCAATCATCATCTGCCTAGCCTTTTCCCAACTATGTTGGGGTCGGCTTCCAGTCTAACCGGATGCAGCTGAATACCAGTACTTTACATGGAGCGACTGCCTAACTGACCGCCACAACCCAGTACTGAGTAATACGATACCCCATGGTAAGACTGGTTGTCAGACTTTGTAGGCCACTGACCCTGTAACGACTGTCAAAGATCTAAAAATAACACCCGGGACCAACGGCTTAACGTGCTTTCCGAGGCACGGAGGAAACTCGGTATGTAATGGGTGGTCACCCATCCACAGACCAACCTTGGCAAGCGCGGCTTAACCTAAAGATCGATCCGGGCGGCTGTTATTACTTAGCCACGAGCTCCTCAGTATGAAGCATTCAATCAATAAACAAAATATCGAGAAACTTACGCTTACCATCTACAGCATCCTTCTTATTGATCAAACTCAACATCGCGGAGTTCCTCATAGTTATAAAGAAGTATCTAATATGTCTTCTGAAAACGAATAGCAGGGCTACAGGTAGCAAAACACCAGGTATTGTCAGCAACGCTAGAAGTTTGTTCCTTCCCTGCTGTAACTGTTGCTCGAAACTAGCTTCTCTTGCTACCCTACCACAGCTGAATACATCAGCAATTTGTACAGTCTTACTCTCAGGTATCATCAGACATTGGTAAGTATCTGGCGTGTAATCCACGAAACGAAATGTGCCTGATGGACCAATATCTTCAAAACATTGCTCATCGCAGTCTTGCAAGACGACTTTAGTTCTGTTAATTAAAAAACTATTGAATATTTTGTACCCGATATGGTGTAGTTGGCCTCCAGGCATGCTTATAAAACTGTCATTGTGCATCAGTTCATTCTTAGCCGCCATCTTGTAAAAATCTTTAGCATGACAATTGCAGACCAAGAAGTTCCCTGTTATGGCTATATAATCTACGTACATAAGGTCCTCAGTCATTTCTTCAGTGATTATGTTTATATTGTTGTTACTGAGTAATAGAAATTGCAGTTCGGGCATTAAAGAGTATGTTCTGTCGAACCACGAATTTATCCTGTTTTTATTCAAGTCTAGGATTTTTAGACTTTTTAACGTTTTTACCGTTGTATCGCGTACATTGGCGATTTCGTTGTTGGAAAGTTGTAGTATCATTAAGTTGATAAAATTCTCGAATATGTCCATTGTTTGTAAACCAACTTCTTGTGCATATAGAAAGATCAAAGTTTCTTCAAGCCCCCTTAATGCTGTGTTGAGATTTAAAATCCCATTATTTCCGGACAGATCTAGGATCTGTATTGATGTTTCCTTAAAAATATCTTCGGTAAGATTATTTAACCCAGTATCACATAACGAGAGACTTCTAAGATTTTTTCCAAGGCTCTTAACCATTCCAAGATTTCTTTGAGTCAATTTTGTATAAGACATATCCAAAGAGACTAAATTATCCAAATGCTGAAAGGCGAAGTAGCTATCTGAAGCTAGATTCTTCGGGTTGCCATTCTCATCAAATGCTTGGTTCCTGCTGAAGTCTAAGTGGACTAATTTGTCTAGGCCGATGAAAGCCGTGGAGTCTATGTAATGGATTTCATTTTCGCCAATGTAGAGTGCAGATAGCTGGATCATCCCGCGGAATAACTTTGGGCCGAGGACTTGTATGGAACATGCTCGGAGATCCAATTCTCTGAGGTTAGGGAATGTGACTGCACTGAAACCGGAAGACCAGACGGTTGCAGCTGAAAGTAGAGAAACAAAAGCATTAAATATGGAGATCCGAATCTATAAGAGACACAGGGAATCAGAGTTTTTTTCATGATATTTCGTCATCATCTGCCTAACCTTTTCCCAACTATATTGGGGTCGGCTTCCAGTCTAACCGGATGCAGCTGAATACCAATATATTACATGGAGCGACTGCCTATCTGACCTCCACAACCCAGTTAGTACTGGGTTATACGATACCTCTTGGTAAGACTGGTTGTCAGACTTTTTTGGCCACTGACTACCTAACGACTGTCAAAGATCTACAAATGACACCCGGGACCAACGGCTTAACGTGCTTTCTGAGGCACGGAGGAAACTCGGTAGGTAATGGGTGGCCACCCATCCACAGACCAACCTAGGCAAGCACGGCTTAACCTAAAGATCGATCCGAGCGGCTGTTATTATTTAGCCACGAGCTCCTCTTCCTCTTTTTCATGATATTTGCCCTACTTAATTTTTCAATCAAGTATGAGTTGTCCATAAAAATGAATTTTGTACCATTTTATATCGCTACGCGGTCCTGTTTCATAAAATTTGATTTAAATCAATACATATAATAAAATTGTAACAGGCCGATGTCTGTACATTGAAGAAATTGAAAAAAAAAATAAGAGCAACAGAAGAGAACAGAATCAATTCAAGTATCTTCTGGCGGGTTACAATCTCAAATTAGAAATAAAAGTTCCAACCAGACTAGGCAGTGGGACTTGCATAGATAACATTATTCACAATGTACGAGGATCAAATGGAGAAGTCTTAGAGCTAGCAGTATCCGATCATACGGCACAACTTTTACGATGTCCAGTTAGACGGACATGCATATTAAATTACTGGTTCTCAACTAAACGAGATTACTCGAAAGAAAATGTTCAAAAATTCATAGACAACATCAAAGCTATCACTTTTTCTGACGTATACGAGGAAACGGATCCCGCTAAGGCATTCAAATTATTTTATGATCTGTTTAAGTTGCTCTATGATTTATGCTTTCCAAATATAAAAATACGGATATCGACTAAAGAAAGATCAAAATGGATTAGTCGTGGCATTAGGATTTGCAGTAAGAGAAAAAGAGAATTGCTGTGGAAATACCGGTCTTTACCAAATAAGCAAAATAAAATAAACTTTAAAAATCTTTCCAATCGGCTGAAAAAAGTTATAAATCTCACACAGAGAGCCCATAACAATCGTCTAATACAATCAGCTCAAAATCTATGTAAAGCAACATGGAGAGTAATAAATAAAAACAAGAATAAACATAATTTACCAGACGAAACCATCAAAAAAATTAAATCAAACGACAAAATCTTAAGTAATCCTGTTGAAATAGCACAAGCTTTTAATAATTATTTTGTGGATCAAGTGAAACCAGTTACTAATTCAGACATTCATAAAAATAAACATAAAATTAACAATAGAATTAGTTATATATTTATGTCACCTACGATACCGCTAGAAATTCACAAAATTATTATGTCGCTAAAAAATACATCTAGCACTGGGTACGATGATATAAGTACAAGCATTATTAAACAGGTATCCACAATAATTGCTCCTGTGTTGAGTCATCTTATCAATATGTGCATATGTCATGGTCACTTTCCAGAAGAGTTAAAAATAACAATTATAAAACCACTCTTCAAGAAAGACAACAAAGAAGATATGTCCTGCTACAGACCCATTGCGTTAGTACCGATTTTCTCAAAAATATTTGAGAAAGCAATATATTTTCAACTCACCTCATACTTTGAGAAAAACTCCCTTTTTGTTGATAACCAGAAAGGTTTTAGGAAAAATAGATCTATTGACATGGCCATCTACGATTTCTTACATATGGTTACCGGCAGAGTGGATAAGAGACTACCAACTCTGGCGCTTTATATGGACATGTCAAAAGCTTTTGATCGCGTAGACCATAAAACACTAATAAGTAAACTTAATGCGTATGGCATAAGGGGAAATATATCAAACTTAATAGAATCTTATCTCTGTAATAGACAGCAAATAACGACAATCAGTAGAATTTCTAAAAAAACCGTAGTAACATACAAATCTAACCTGAGAACGGTAAATTATGGAGTACCACAAGGTAGTGTACTGGGACCACCCCTATTTATTGTTTATATTAATGACTTTCCGACAGCATCATCATATCCCATGACAATGTTTGCAGATGACAGCACTTTACTTTTCAATTGTGACGACGTGAGTAAAATAGAGCCTGAGATTAATTCTACACTACTATCTGTTGTGAATTGGCTACAAAATAATAATTTGGTTATAAATCTTGACAAAACAGTATTAATGAAGTTTCAACAAAGAGTAAATTACAATCTAGACTTAAATATTAAATACAAGGACAAAATTATTAATGAAACAAATGTGACTAAATTTCTTGGACTAAACATAGAAAACACTTTAAAATGGAATTCACATATTGACAAAGTATGCAGTAAGCTAAACCAACATTCCTATGCTTTGCATATGTTAAGTAAAACGGCCAATCGAGCAACAGTTTTAACGGCTTATCATGGTTTAGTAGCCTCAACATTGAGATACGGAATTATATTTTGGGGGAATGCCACGGGTAAAGAAATGGTATTTAAGTGCCAAAAGAGGTGCATTAGAGCTATTTACAATTTAAAGACAACAGATAGCTGCAAGCCGTTTTTTAAAAATACTAAAATATTAACGATGCCCTCGCTGTACATTTATGAAACGTCTATGTTCGTCAAAAATAATTTACGTAAATTTGTTCGAGTAACTAGTCAGCGCCGTTGTGATCGGTTACAAACAGTTGGGTCTAGAACTGCGCTATATGGAAATAGTATCTTTGTAATGGCACCAAGGGTCTATAATAAATTACCAAAATGTATAAGGAGTGAAGATAATGTCCGCAAATTCAAAAGTAAATTGTATTTATTTTTATTAGATAAGACGTACTACTCCATAGAAGAATTTTTAAATGATAAAATATGACATTACTAACCTTTTTAATACAATTTACCTATGACATGCATGTAACAATAAATTATAATTGATTAATTGCCTAATAACAGTATTATTAATTGACATTATTTATTCGAACTTGACTTTCTATTATATAAATTCAGACTTATTCCTAAAAAATTAATAGATTTGTACACCAATTTCATTGGTAGGACATAGAGCTCGACTAAATTGTATACCTAAGACCTTTATTGTAATACCTATGTTCACAAATAAAGTTTGATTGATTGATTGATTGATTGATTGAAGCCAGAACAACAGTTTTTAGAATTTTCGTCTGTCTGTCTTTCTGTCTGTATGTTTGTACGTGCATCACGCAAAAACTACTGCATGGATTGAAACGCAGTTTTCACCGCTCTACTGCTAGTGCTTAACTTAAAATATAGGCTACATTAGATATAGTTTTGGACCCGATAGGTGGCGCTGTGCGAAGCAAGGGCGGGTCACTAGTCATTAAATAATTATCGTTGTCTTGAAAGAAAAAAACCTGGACAGCAGGATGACATTAGGACGGGCCGGTTTCCTCACGAAGTTTTCCTTCACCGTAGATAAAGTATCCCCTATATTTGACTGCGTCATTGGTCGAGTGGTTACAAGCACGATTGCTGGCCATCAGGTCCTTGATTCGATTCCCGGGTCGAGCAAAGTGTTTTTGGGTTTTTTCATCAGGAACTTCTCAGTAGCAGCCATGGAATCTGGATTTGTGCCTGGTTGATGGCAATACCCTCGCCCCCTACAGTAGCGAAGGGTCAATTTTTGTAAGGGGTAAGCCGTAGTACATGATCTTTAATGTGATTATATTATTTGTCTATAGAATACTGACTGTGCCATATTTCAATGGGAAGCCAGTAGGAATCGAGTTGTATGGAACCTTCGGCACTGGCCTCTTATTACATGGGACTTAAAAATAAACTGGTGAAATATGGGTGTATTATTAGGTACACCTCTGCCTAACCCTTCAGGGATTACAGGCGTGGTGTTATGCTATATTTTCTCGAAGGGCTAGGCAGAAGTGTATCAACATTTAAGGAATAAACTAGAAGTAAAGGAAGTGAAAGTGTAACCGACGGCCGGCTGGCGCAGTGGCTGAACGATTGACTGCTGCACTGCGTGTCGCGAGTTCGATTTCCGCACGGAACAAATATTTATATAGCCTGCAGGTAGTTGTTCCGGGTCTGGCTGTTTGTGTATGTGAGTTTGAATGTTTGTAAATGCATCGACGATACAGGAGAAATTCCTAGTGTGGGGCAATGTTTAAAATAAAAAATAAATAAATAAAAGTGGGATTACTTTGTGTCTGCGGTGAATTACTCAGATTCATGACGGTAGTTCCACTAGCGTTAAATGTCAAACTGTAGTGTTCACCAGCGGTGCTCATGCCTAGAAACAGGTTTCCATAAAGAGTCATGTACTCTAATGTTGAAGCTAGGGGTCGCAGCTGGCTGTCCCGCAGTTGGAATATCTGGAAAAAATACATAATATCATCATCATCTGCCTAGCCTTTTCCCAACTATGTTGGGGTCGGCTTCCAGTCTAACTGGATGCAGCTGAATACCAGTATTTTACATGGAGCGACTGCCTATCTGACCTCCACAACCCAATTAGTACTGGGTAATACGATACCCTTTGGTAAGACTGGTTGTCAGACTTTGGGCCACTGACTACCTGTTACGACTGTCAAAGATCTACAAATGACAGCCGGGAACAACGGCTTAACGTGTTTTCCGAGGCACGGAGAAAACTCGGTATGTAATAGGTGGTCATTCATCCACAGATCAACTTAAGACAAGCACGTCTTAACCTAAAGATCGATCCGAGCAGCTGTTATTATTTAGCCACGAGCTAATTTATAATACATAACATCATTATATGAATAGCTATCTATATTCGTCGCTGACTGTACAGAATTTAACAGGATGTACTTGTAAGACTTGCACCACCGCGTCAAAACGTCGAAAGACGTCAATGTCTTGACACGGTATTCAGCAGGAAATCATTATTATCATTATTTCTATTGTTGAGTCCCTATGCTTTTTTTTTTTTGGTGTGTGGGTTGTGTGTCTATGGTGTTGAGTTTCCTTGCGCAGGGGAAGATAATTTAAAGTCACTGACAAAGAAGTTGATAGTTGAGTTGGTGTTGAGTTGGTTGTTGATTGTATCCTGGCAATGATAGCTAACAGGCTGGATTGCCCTTATATCCGGCATTGTTGTGGCAGGCAGGTTGCTGTTCCAGTGCCGGTTAGAAAATTGTAATTATTGTGTTTATTTTATTTATTTATTTTTTTATTATGTCCAACAATTTGTTATTTTTGTTTTTGTTTTGTTATACTGTAGTGTATTGGTCCAACCCGATACAGACACTATTAAATTTTGATCTCTCAATTTATGTGCATGCTCACGCTACCACTGTTCATAGGGAACTGCCGCTCGCGCACTCCGTGCTCCCGCTTGACGACTGCACGTTTTGTCGCGCCAGCCCCGGCGTCATCATTCTCCTGCCCTTAGACCAATTTATTTGGGGTCAGCGCAGCATGTCTTCTTCTTCCGTACTTCTCTATTACTCCTCATCTCGTTAGACACCTCTTTTGTAGCCATATCATTCTTCATACAGTCCTTCCATCGTTTCTTTGGTCTTCCTCTACTCTTATAGCCATCGACATTCATACTCAAAATCTTCCTCACGACATTTTCCTCATTTCTCTGCATATCTTGCCCATAACTACCGAATACCACACAACCCTTCAGTCTTATTTCTTTCACACAATCCATCCATCGTTTCCTTGGTCTTTCTCTCAATCTCCATCCGTCAACATTTATATTCATCACTCTTTTATTCACGTGCGATTCGTCCCTCATCACATGTCCATACCAAAACAGTCGATTATCTTTAAACTTTTCTGTAACTGGCGCAACTTTTAAACTTCCTCTATTATTATGTACTCATTCCTTACTTAATCAATTCTTCATCATTCTTCATTCATCTGAGTCTCGTATGGAACAATAGGTATTATTCTTACTGATGATGATGTGCGAGCTCACGCTTCTCAGCATGATTTATATTTTTGCGCCCGACTTATGTATGGTGGGTGGCACATCGAACAAATAAAAACTTTGACTTTGACTTTGACCAATTCTCTAATCTTTGCTTTTAATAAGGAAGTCTATAACTGATTAAATCACTCAGAATACACGCATACATCAATTTAGGCCGTCTTTAAGTATGAAACAAGTATCTACTTAATCTAATTTTATCTTTATTTATTTATCTAAATCTGAATGAGGTGTGCAATTTATAGCGAAAAATCAATCAGCCTTTTTTGTTTAGAATTGAATGTTAGGTGTCGAATAATGCTGCAAAAAAGAGATAATTAACAATTTAAGGGTACACTAGTCGGTCATACTTCCATACAAACGTAGTATGGCGATTACTCCACCGTTTGATGGTGAACGTTCAAAATAAAAAATATCATTTTTCATACCATATATCAGTATATATAAAATATATATTTGAAAGTTATGTGCGTCGAAATTTTCATATTTCAACCCAAATTTTAACGCATCTTTGGGCGGAAATAAATACCATAAGAAGAAGGAAACTTGCAAAATAGTTACCATACAGGGATAAATTAATTGTTCAAAAATGTAAATAATTTTATTTTGAACAGATACATTCAATAGATTTTTCATGATATCCATATTCCCAAATCAAATCAAATCAAATCAAATCATTTATTTTGCTTGAATATGGGTACACATAAGGATGAAACACAACAAATATAGCTCAGGACCCCCTAACAGGTTCCAAAGGTCTGTATAAAAAATTTCGTGCGCTCGTTTCGCACATGTATGCATCACTAGCGTTAGGAGTGTGTATGTGTACGCGCACTAGCTTCTTATTGCTCATCACAGCGTCTATCCCTTTCGCACGTGATGTCGGATGAGATAGCATGTATTTTAACCCCGCCCACCAACTAATTCATGCCGCCGATTTATTTACTCTTAAGGACAGTTGTTCGACACTTGGTTGATATCCCGACGAGTCGTACTCAGCGCTTCTCCTCCACGTTTATTATGCGCACAACCAAAGTGGCTACTCTCTGCCCGCCTCTGTGTTCCCTCCCACATTTAACCCTTCAAAGCAAGAGTGAACAGGCAGGCATCTTCTGTACACGCTCGTTCCATCATAGACCTCATCTATCCATCAGGCGTGATCGAGGACAAGAGGAGACCAGACACAAATACGCTTGCTCGGGTTTTTAATTTATTAGTGGTAAAAAAGCACGCAAATTTATTTTAATGTGTGAATAATTAAATTAGTCGTCGCACGAAAAATATACGCGATTTTCACATGAGCCCATCCCCTCCACACCGTGATTATTTGTGCAACCCCCCCCCCCCCCCCCCCCACCTGCAGCCTGTTCGGACCTCACATGATTAAAGGACAACGCCTTATGGCCTTGGGGTACTGATAACCAAAGCAACTTGAAACCAAATTAGCATATCAAAATGGGGTGTGAACGTGTCTTTTCAAATCGTTCTAGTCATTTATATAGACTGATATAATGATAACAAACACTTGAGATAAAAAGATAATACACAGTTTGGTTACTGACAAAATAGATAGCGGTTGAACAGATGATACTATTATAGGTCTCGGATTGACAAGATAAAATTGTCTTATACGAACCCTGAAAATGATTCGATGAGCTTATGAGGAAATGCGGTCGGAGAAACTTTTGAAAATTAGGTATTTGAAGATACTATCGCTAGCGATTTCGATATTGGTGCGATAAGGACAACTGCAGATCCGACTGAATAGTAATACTCTTAATATGAGAATCGAAAATTACTCGTCATGGAAATCAGCAATTTCTTCCATTAAGTAAATAACAAGATTTTCATTCATTCAAGTCTGGTTCTGAGCCCGGTTGATGGCAATAGGCTCGCTCCTTATTACAAGGGATACCTAACTAGCGAAATGTGGGTATATTATAAGTATCTTAGCTCTCATACAGGTAATGTTATGTTTGGAATAGTTTTTAAATAAGCCTTTTGAAGAATAAACTAGGTTGATTGTGCTTATAATATTTAAATTGTCTTGTTAGTTAGTAAATACAAGCTTTTGCCCGCGGCTTTGCTTACGTTAATTTAGAATTTGACAATCACTTCGGGTTGTACTCTGCTTGTAATAATATAATTCAATCATGATTTGAAAGACACGTAGCGCCATCTATTATCATAAGAAAGTTATTGTTGTTTTCCTCGGAAACAATATTTGTTTTTGGGATGAAAGGTACTCTATGTCCGTTTCTGTACACCTGACAACGTATATGCAAAATTTCAGGATGATCGGTTCAGTGGTTTAGGCGTGAAAAGGTAACAAACAAACTTACTTTCGCATTTATAATATTAGTTAGGATTAGGATGTATTGGTCAAATCTTGCAACTGAATTTCAAACGAGTTTCCCCAAACCGATTGGGCTGAAATTTTGCACACACCTTTGGTTCTGATGACAATACATTTTTCATGACACATGCGTCGAGCTCACGCGATCGTGTTCTGAAATAGGCCTTACCGGTGGTACTCTGTTAAGCTGACACCTGGCCAAGCTCAGGTACTTGACGAACTGACCCGGTGACCGCTGCAGGTTCAGCTTCTGATGTAGACTCTGCACCGGATTGACCACCGTCGACAGATCTATTGAGTTACCCATATCGCCTGGAACATAGAAATTCAACAGATTGGACAAATCTTAGGGGGAAAATGCTACAGTATTCCAAATTGTGGCAACGTTTTGAATTACGCGTAATTATGACACGTTCGTTTATTTAATATGATCCATCGGCGATTTATGATGTTCGTTTGCTAACTGATTTAGTAAAAATACTCACTACTCATGGTTAAAAGATTGACTTTTACCTACATCATTAGCTTTTACCTACGTCCTTGACTTTTACCAACGTCATTGACTCTCACCAACGTCATTGACTTTTACCAACGTCATTGACTTTTACCTGGGTTTAGGTACTGTCGAGTGGGATATTTCTGTACTTTAACGACATTTAAAAAAAACTGTTATATTAATTTTGACCGTGAGTACGTTTTTATTAAACAGCAGCTTTTTAGAACGAAAAATTTATAAAAATAAATTAATGGATTCGATGGAAAGCACTCAAAGTAGTGCAGTGTAGTGTAGTATTGTGCTGATGGATGGATTGAATAGTACGGGGGTCGTGGAGGTGTGTAAAGTAAAAATCTTACAAAACATGTATTTAAAAAAAAAACTTGTGAAAAAGTTGTAACTTTGACCCCTATCCCCGTAACTAGAAGGTTCCCAGGTATGGTCTAAAACAAAAAAATGATCGCAAAGACAAGTGCCTGTGAACAAGTGCCTTTCGGCTGTGTTAAGGGTCTTTTTACACCCTTTATATGAAGGGTGGTCATGTGCTGAGTTCGTGTAATTTTTTTGCGTACTATCGAGCTCAATGCAGGTCTGACACTTTTCACCCTTATGCCGTAAGTTATAAGGTTGGAAAGTGGTCGAACGTCAATCAACTCGGTAGTACATCGTGTATGACGGAACGGTAAACCAACCATAATAGTCATAATTGTTGTTGTTGTTTATTTTTTTTTATTTGTAAGCTTATTTTTTATTTACTATTCTGCTGTTTGGATTTTATCTGAAATAAACGTATTATTATAACTCTTACCTGGGCCGGGTATCAGCCTTCCAGTTTCGTCGACCCAGTTCTGTACATCGGTCATGTAGCCTGTCAGACATTTTGGACCCTTCGGCGGTGGATGAGCTGATGAATAGACGAGGCAGCAGCTTAGGCTGGAACATAGATATGGATATTCATAAGTATTGATAGTCCTACTAATAAAATGCGAAAGTTTGTGAGGATGAATGGATGAATGTTTATTACTCTTTCACGCAAAAACTACTAGACGGATTTGGATGAAATTTAGCATACACATAGCTTATAATATGGATTAACACAGAAGATGCTTTTTATTCCGGTAGTTTGATCCCGTAGGACAATTATCGATATCCACGCGGCCGAAGCCGCGGGCATAAGCTAGTGGTAACATAACAACCGTACGAGAGCAGCGATAGTTTAGTGATGTGACCGTCAGACTGCCAAGTCACAGGTCTCAAGTTCGAACCCAAGGCACGCACCTCTGATTTTGCAGATTCATGTGCGTATTATATAATTATCACTTGCTTCGGTGAAGTAAAACATCGCGAGGAAACCGTAACCGACGTAAGATGAGGACGCGACGCAGACGTGGCGTCCCTTCAATAAATTTTCATACAAAACGTATAGAAGAGGCATAGTCCGCCTATGTATCACTGTTGTACATGAAGTTTAAATAAATAAATAAACAAAATAGACAGGTCTTTTCTATTTGTCCCGCTCCTTACATTTTCACAAAACTCGCATTTTATCAAATAACATCACGCCTGTAATCCCAGAGTACCTAACGGTACACCCACATTTCGCCAGTTATGTTTAAGTCCCATGTAATAGGGGGCGAGCCATCAACCAAACCCAATAACACTTTGCCCGACCTGAGAATCGAACCCAGGACCTCATGCTCAGCAGTCGCGCTTGCGGCCACTAGACCAACGAGGCAGTCGTAACTTATTAACTTTTAAAATTGCTGTTTCACAAAAAAAAAATTTTAAACCATTTCAAGATCACTGCATACAGGGTGAAAGAGACACCGACGCGAAAACGGTTACCACGTATTCAGTACATCATTATGAGCCATCAGCATAGAAATTTTTCATTGGTTATTTTTTTTTTTTAAACAGCTGTTTCCTACAAAAATGCAATACCTACACGATCAAAATGATGAAAATAATTCTGTCGTTTCCACCCCTTATAACAATATCCCACGATTTTAACACGATTCCAAACATAACTCTAATAAATCAAAGAAGTTATAATTTTCCAGATAAATGAAGTGATTTGAATGAGAATGTTGTTTTCAATAGTATCATTCATAGCATCGAATAAACAAATGAGTCACGTCTTATTGTGTTGCACTCAATTTTATTCGGTACTTATGGTACCTAATACATACTAACCTAACGAGTTCGTCTGAAAATGATGTGCACTTATGATAAGCTCTGGAACGCGCTACCTTTTGGCATTAAAAAAGCTGAAAGCAAATTCAGTTTTAAAAGAAAAGTGCGTAACCACTATTTAAGTCAGAATAAATAGCTCTCTCTCTATTAGAAGTCGAGTCATGGTAATTATTATTAGGTTTCTCGTTTTTGATTTTGGTATTTGTTAATATATGTATTAGTTTATTTTATTTGTATATAAGTATTAGTATCATTATAAGTACCTATATAAATTTTCGATAGCAAGAAGTTATTTTTATATATTTATTTTGTACCCTATCACAATGTTTTCTTATTTAACCCAAAGGTTGACTGGTAGAGAATGCCTTGTGGCATTAAGTCCGCCTATGTATCACTATTGTACATGAAGTTTAAATAAATAAATAAAATAAGAGGATAATGTAGAATCACAAAAACTTTTTTAATTTGATAGAGGACTAGCACCCGCTCCGGCTTCGCACGGGTACAATATACAACATTAGTTTTAGTATATGCGAAACCTGAAACACGTGTCTAATATTTTTATGTAAAGAATCTATGTACAAAATTTCAAAGTTGTATCATGAAAAATCACGGACTTATAAGCTTGTTCTGTTACCTGGTTGTCCGTACAGAAACGTGGTTACCATGCAGCGCGTACGAGTGCGCGCCTCCAGTGTCGTCTTGAGCTCATTGATAATAATGATTTGGCAGTAGGTACGTAAACGATTTCGATAGGTACTTAGTGTCGCTCGGTGTTCTACTTATAATTTTTTTTTAAATTTTTGGGACAAAATATAACATGGTTTTAAAATTATTGGAATCAATTCTGTTACTTATTCTGAACAAACTATATTCAGGTTTCGCATATACTAAAAATAATGTTGTATACATATAAACCTTCCTTTTGAATCACTCTATCTATTTTAAAAAAACCGCCACAAAAACACTAAAAAACGAAAACTAACTTTACTTTTGAAAGTCGGTGGCAAAAAAAGTTAATGAAACAATTAAGTCACCGAATTCCGAAAGTAAAGTTCCGTTTCCGTTTTTATGTTATCCTTTTTAGTCAAAGCATTGTAACTGAAGAGATCATAAACATTGATGTAGTAGAAAAAATACATATTACAATACAAACAGACAGAAACTTACGCTGAAAATTATGTAGATGTTGCATTCAGTCATTTTCACGAATTATTGTGCCTTTTCTATAATTTGTGCTTCCCGAAAATAAAAGTAAAAGTTAACACTAATCAAAAGAAACAAAACTGGATAAGCAAAGGCTTGAAACGAAGTTGTCAAACAAAACGGTCTTTACGCTTTCAATATTATAGAAATAAAAATATCGGAAATAAAACTAAATATATGCAATATTCAAAAATCTTACAGAAATGTATCTACACATCGAGAAAAAACACAAATATTAAGTTTATAAACGAAAATGAAAACAAATGCAGAGCCGTATAGAAAGTAATTAGGGACGAAATCAAGACCAATAACTTCAAAGACAGTATAGATAACATTCAAATTCATAACACTGTAGTAACGGATCCTTTTGAAATAGCAACGGCATTCAATAACCATTACATTAATATGGCGCATGCTTCTAGTACGGATATAAAAACAAGCCCTAGGAAAAATTTAGCAGCTCATTCGATGTTCCTCAAACCAGTGTCTGAGAATGAAGTTAGAACTGAGATAATATCATTGAAAAACTCAAATTCTGAAGGATACGATGAGATTAATACGAAAATTATAAAAGCATGCACTATTGAGCTAAGTGCAACTGTAACACATTTAATTAATTTATCTTTCTCACTTGGTACTTTTCCTGAAGCATTAAAATTATCAATTGTTAAACCGCTTTTTAAAAATGGAGTAAAATCTGATGTTAATAATTATCGCCCAATAACATTAATACCTATCTTATCGAAGATATTTGAAAAGCGCATGTACAAAAGATTGATCGAATTTTGTAATAAATTTAACATAATTAAGAAAGACCAGTTCGGCTTCCAAAAAAAACAAATCTACAACACTAGCTATTTTCACCCTTATAAAAGATATAATAACGAATATTAATCAAAACCGTCTTACTACAGGTTTGTTCTTTGATTTATCTAAAGCCTTTGACCTAGTGTCTCATGACCTTTTACTACAAAAACTGGAGGCAATTGGAATTAGAGGCAGTGGGTATCGTCATACCTAAATAACAGAAAGCGGGTTACCATTACAAAAGTAGATACAAATAATGACATGATACCACACTCATCCAAACTCAAGTACAACAAGTATGGCGTCCCACAAGGAAGTGTGTTAGGGCCAATTTTATTCCTTTTGTACATAAATTCCATTATTAATATAACCAACCATAAATGTATATTATTTGCTGATGATACGAGTATTTCAATTATTGTAACAACTGATAGGAAGAATAATACGATTGACGATCATGAGACTGATATTAATAACACTATTGAAAGTCTAATTGAATATCTAAATAGAAATAATTTAACAATTAATCTTAAAAAATCAGTTTATATTCAATTTAATAAATCTAATAATGCTAAATACAATGTTAAAATGAACATACATAAAATTGATGAAGTAAATCAAACAAAATTTCTAAGTGTAACTTTAGATCAAGACATAAACTGGAAAGCACATATTGATACCGTCTCCAAACGAATAAATAAGTTCGTATATGCAATTATAAAAGTCAGAAATATAACGAACATTAAAACGGCAATAACGTCATATCATGCATACGTAGAATCGGTGCTCCGCTATGGCTTGATAATGTGGGGTAATAGCACAGATCAAAATAGAGCATTTATTGCACAAATGCATTAGAGCAATTTACGGACTTCGACCTGACGAATCCTGTAGACCGATATTTAAAAAGCTTGGCTTGTTACCACTACAGTCTCTTTACATATACGAAACATGTATGTTTGTGAGGAAGTATAAGGAATTGTTTAATAATGCAAATGATTTATATCCTCGTAACCGACGAGACCCCCACAGGCTAGTATTGGATGTCCTTCCAAGACTATCTAAATATAATAAAAGTTGTATATCTATGTGTGTACGTGTTTATAATAAGATACCAAGTAATCTCAAGAATCTAAATATGAGATTATTTAAAAATAAATTGCATGAATGGTTGTGTAGTCATAGTTTTTATAGTGTCAAAGACTTCTTTGACAATAAATGTTAAATATTCTCGTGAAATTTTTGCACGCTTATTACTGTTAAGCAAAAACATGTATGGCTCTTTCTTTTTTGTTTTTACCATCTTTTATACCATGTTTTTAAGCGAATAAATATTATTCTTATTCTTATTCTAAACACAATACAACAACAACAATTACAACAATAACACACAGATACAATACATACAAACACAACACACAACATACATTTACAATTTATACGGGCCATCGCGTGCACCGCGAGAGCTTCATCTATCAATTTAAAAAAAGAATAACGTAATTGCCCATAATTGACGGAAATATCGAGGAACATACATAATATAAACAAATAAAATATCCTTTTTTTTAAAGTCTGTTAAAAATGGATGACTGAAAGTCACATGTGAGATGATCAGAATGCTAATGGAGATGTATGGTGTAACGCTAAGTCAGAATAAGAAATGGGTATATGAGGAACTCTGAAAAGTTGTATGTCATAGTATAGACAATACATATTAAGCGGAAGGAGAAAAAAGTCCTGAGGAAAGTTTTGAGTATGAATGTGGATGAGCATAAAAGTAGAGGAACACCAAGGAAACGATGGATGTGCTGTGTGAAGGATGGTGTATGGCAATAAGGTGTCTGATGAGATGACGATTAATATAAAAATATGGAAGAAGCTATTAGAGTAGGGGAAGATGAAAGAAAAGATGAGAGGACTGTGTGCGAGAGAGGAAGCGACCCGTAAGATGACTAACAGAAAGTATGGAAGATGAAAACATACTGCGCTGACCCTGAATTGAGATAAGGGCAAGGACCAACGACCAGTAGTCCACATTAGCCCTAGATCGAAAGATTTGGAAGCCATGGGGAACCTTTGCCCAACAGTGGGATAAAACAGGCTAACAGTAAGAGCAAGAAAAAGGTGACTCTTTTAAAGGATTACATACATTTGGGTTATTTGGTTTGGGGCATGTAGCACTAAACTCATACATGTTGATGGATGGAGAGGGAGAGGAACACCAAGGAAACGATGGATGGATTGTGTGAGGAATGACATGAAAGAAAAAGGAGTAAATGATAGCGTGACGGTTGCCAGGGGAGAATGTAAGAAAAAAACGTGTTGCACCAACCCCAAGTAACATGGGACAAGAGCAGGAAGATGATGTAGCCATTCATTCAGAAAGCATCACACAGGGCCGGAATCGATCCTACGATCAAAGCTAACACTTCCAACGCGCCATTTAAGGTACTCAAAAGCCAATTACCCTACTGCGACAGAGCCTAAGAAGAGGGTAATGTTTTTAACATGTTTCCAATACTTACATTATTGCCCTCAAAATCATGTTGTGTCATCAATTGCCAAAAAAATCGCTCACGTCGTCATCCTCAAAAATCACTCTTACGCACTCATTGTCCCAAAAATCACTGCACAGTTTCACAACACCAAAAAATCAAACTTTTATTGTATCTGTGTACAATAACACACACTTTAACAAAATTATACACCTTTTATAATATTTACGTATTAATAAATTATTATTGTGTCAGAATATATATTTGCACGAGTTTTTGGACCGATAATGTACCGTAATCTAACAAAATACGATAATATTCTATCTTATCAAGTGCGGTCAAAGACAAGGATTCGACGCCATTTTGAATTTCCGCGTCTGTATGAATAATTATGACGTCACGATGGTCTAGTCCCCTTAGTGGTTGCGAAGATGGCTAGCGATTGGGATTCGATTCCTGATTGCAAAAGTGGTGTTTGTGTTTTTTTCTGTGCAGCGCTTCTTTGTTACCAGGAGCTTAAAAACATAACATCACGCCCGTAACTTCCAAAGAGTTAAGGTGTTACCACACCAATCGATCGATTGCCGATCACCAATCGATCGATGGTAGAATTGACGATGATCGATCAACTGGTGTAGTAGAACTGGTGGTTAAATACAAGTTTTTAATGTTATAACTTTACTTGAAATACCTCCACGAGCCCCGTAATATTTAATGCATCCACCAGCACAATGTTTTGAGTGCGTTATATTGAGTTCTACCGTAAAAGATGAAATTTCACCCAAAAAAAAATTGCATTTTCCAGCAATAATATTTGCGTAGGGCTACTCAGTTTGTGTACAGAATGCTTGGTTGACAGCTCCGTGAAGGTTCCGTTTACAACTTGTGTAAAATATTTTTTGTTCACAGTATCACTTCCAAAAGAGTTACAACCGCAGAGGTATCAGGTCCAGTACCGCGCCCCACTGCCCCCGGCGCCGGGGGTCCAGCGGACCCCCGAGGAGATCGAACAAGAGATCAAGACGCAGGAGGCCCAGTATGAAAAGCTGGCCATGGTGTTTATCGAGTAAGTTTTCTTCTCCTCTCGGATCGGATGACGATAAAAATAATGGATCTACCCGTCATTGCGGTATTTTTAGGGCTCCGTACCTCAAAAGGAAAAAAACGGAACCCTTATAGGATCACTCGCGTGTTCGTCTGTCTGTCCGTCTGTCATAGCCAATTTACTCCGAAACTACTGGACCGATTGAGTTGAAATTTGATACACGTATGTAAATTGGTGACCCTAATACGGACGTGTAACGTAAATTAATGAATTTTAAACATGGGGGTCACTTTTTGTGGGTTAATTAGAAAATGAAAAAAAAGTTTTGCATACTATATCGTGTTACATATCAAATGAAAAAAAAAGTATGTTATAATTATATTATTATAAAATATATTTTATGTTATAATTTTAAGATTGACCATTCCCCAATTAACTCGAAAACTCCACCCATCAGTTTGTGGAGGGCTGTCCCTTACAACCTGTATGTAACAACTAAATGTACTAATGAATGCAATAAAGAGTTTGAGTTTACCCCCAAAGTACCACACAACTGACGAGAAACGCATGAATATCACTAGCTCATATTGCAGGACTATATCAAAACAGAATCTTTACTACTCGTATCTTACATCGCTTAACATCATAAAACTCTACTAATATCACAAATACTCAAACACATATACACAATTACACACACACACATATACATCGGCACACTCTCCCACTCCCTTCCCACACACCCACACACCCATGTCACACACACCACACCTCAACACTCACACATTTTTTTTTTCTTTCTGATTATTATTAATATGCATTATAATGGTAGACCGACACACTTTCACTCTTGTGTTCAGTTTTACTGAATTAATATTTTTGTCAGAACTCTGTCTCTTAAGATACAGGTCTCCTAGTTTAAGAGACAGGGTTCATTATTATTTTTTGTATGCATAGACTTTTTGTAGACTTAAATATTCGGTGCACAATATACGGATCTAGACTGTCTACTCCTTCTTGCAATACGGCCGTGAAGGTACTCTGGATCCTTTTAACCGATATCTTGTTGCAGCCTCCCCCACGATGTGATATGGAACGAACCACCACTAATAGTCCAATGGCAAGAGAAACGCAAAGTGTGGACAACGAACTTTGTCAACGATTATAAGTTCAATGAGGACAAGCTTACTATACAGTTTAGGACTGGAATTCTTTGTGAGTATACTTGTGTCTCTCTTCACGATCAAATTCAAATTTAAATTCAAATATTTTTTTGTAGAACATAGGTAAATATGTCAATATTAATAAAAATGAGCGCTATGTCTTGCCGTCAACGGCGTACAAATATTCTAATTATAATTTCATAGGAGTATTTGGTAAAAGTAATAATAACAAAGTCATAATTAATAATGAAATTTTTCACTTACTTTTTTTTCTTACTTACTTTTTTCTTTTTTTTCACTTTCTCGAAAAACAGGTTCTTATCGCACTACGATTAGGTTCAACATGGACATCGTTCATTTTACACGCGTGGATTTTTAATATTTGTCAGTACATGTGCGGAAATAAACATTTCCACAGATAACTACACTTTTACTAAGTCCAAATGGGTTCAATGAATGTATAGTCGGCAGTGTTTGGTTTTTTTTAAATCTCGGCAAAGAGATTAAAAAAAAACCTCGTCGCCAACATCCATAGACAACCGAGCTGAATTGATTTCCTGTGGCAGAAGTTTTTGAATATGTTATAATGAAAACAATTACGTCACTAGCATAATCAGCCTAGTAATGTTCCCACGGCTGGGACATAGGCCTCCTCTCAATGAAAGGGAATTGGCCCTAATTTTTCACGCGTTCTCAGTGCGGGTTGGTGATATGTCTCCGAATTTTTGGTTCTAAGACATGAAGTTTCTTCACGATGTTTTCTTTCACCGTTTTGAGAGCAGTGGTGATGCAATCAGTGACATAAAATAAAGTCCCTGTCTGGATTCGAGCCCACGACTACACGTTACATGGTAAGTCAGGGTTGTTCACACTGCACTACGAATACTGGTTGACATGTAAATGCCATCATCATCTGCCTGGCCTTTTCCCAACTATGTTGGGGTCGGCTTCCAGTCTAACCGGATGCTAAAGCTGCTGGAACATGGAGAAACTGTATATCTCACCTCTGACCCCACATAAATTGCGATAAGGATAGGAGAATGATGCTGATAAGTATTTTAAGTGTACTAATTACTTTCGTCACATGCCGGAGGAGCTATGGGCTAAAGTAACCACACAATGAGTCCTAAACAGCAGCAAACGGCAACACGGCAGGCCCAGAAGGAGATGGCGGGACGAACTCGACTCTTTCCAAAAAGATTGGCGAGCAACAGCACTGGATAGGGATAAGTGGGAAGAGTGAAGGGAGGCCTTTGACCTGCAGTGGGACACAAATGGCTTTTTTTTTCGGATGGGAAATCATCAAATGACCCCCCCCACTCTGGACGGAGCGGAAGGGAGTGTCAGACTTGTACTGACTAAAACCCATCCATGTTCCTTCTTTGCCCTTTGTGTTCCAGGGCCACGGTATCTCTTTCGAACAGTCCCGCAGCCCTGGCAGGCATCGGCCCTTGCGGACCCCTACTTATTTGCTGACATCTCTTTGAGGCGCACGTGGAACACGAACGCGCCGTCGACACGGCCTGTCGTCATAAGACGGCTGGACGGCGAGCTGGCCCATAACTCGCCGTCCACAGGCCCGCGCCTACGGTGGCCGGGAGCCACCACGTGACCCTCGACGCCCAGGGCGTCTCCCGCGGCGATTGGGACGTGAGGTTCTTTCCCTCTCACATGACTGCTTCGCAGAAGGAGGTGACGGCTTCCCATTCCCTCTCGCTCCGGACCATGGCTTGAACCAAGGCCGGACGCGAGAGATCGCCGCCGCCATCATGTCGTAGCTTAACAATGTGCAGGGACACAAATGGCTGACATCATCACTGACAGGACTATTGTAACCAATAAGCCTGATATAGTGGTGGTGGATCGATCAGAGCGGCGCGCAATGATTGTTGACATAACGGTCCCGCATGATGAGAACCTCGTGAAAACCGAGAAAGATAAGCAAATCTTGACTTGGCTCGCGAGGTTGTCGACATGTGGGATGTGAACTCAGCGGTCATTGTGCCGATATCAGCCCATGACTTAATTTCCGAGAGCCTAGATCAATATATGAGGAGGCTCTCGTTAGGCAGCTGGATCAAGGGCTTGATTAAGAAAGCAGTACTCCTGGACACGGCTAGTTTTGTTAGAAGGTCTGGAGCTTGGACCCTGTTCCCGATACCGGTGGGCTACAATTTTTTATATTTTTAAATGCTTTTTTATTTTGTTTTTAATTTAAGAAATATTTAAAAATGTATAAGATTTGTATGAAAATAAATAAAGGAAATAATAATTACATTTGTTACAGGGCCAATAGGCATTGCAACGTTGAAATACAGCAACATGCCATACCAAGCATTTGATATTAAACCAGACCCTTGGGGGTAACTAATCTATATTAATATTATAAAGCTGAAGAGTTTGTTTGTTTGGTTGTACGCGCTAATCTCAGGAACTACTGGTTCGATTTGAAAAAAATATATTAGTTTTGGATAGCCCATTTATCGAGGAAGGTTATCTATATATATAAAATAGTAAACTGACTGACTGACTGACTGGGTGATATATCAACACACAGCCCAAACCGCTGGTCCTAGAGACATGAAACTTGGAGGGTGTATTAAGAAAGGATTTTTGGGAATTCCACCCCTAAAGGGGTAAAATAGGGGATGGAAGTTTGTATCAAAGTCCGTCAGTTTTGAAGTTAGGATCTTCAAATTTTGTGTTTAAGCTGACGATTATACGTGTCTCAGCGTTTTTGATAATTCTACCCCCGAAGGGTTAAAAAGGGGGATGAAGGTAAGTAATCGGATATCTTTCGACATCCACGCGGGCGAAGTCGCGGACAAAAGCTAGTAGGGTATAAAATTTCACGCTGACGAAGGTCGCAGGCTACAGCTAGTTTTATACATATGTAACATAACGCATGTTATCTCTGCACGGGTAGGCAGAGGAGTACAGCTTTTTTTTTATTTTTTTTTTTCGGTTGGGAAATCATCAAAGGACCCCTCCTCCCCCCCCACTGGGCGGAGCGGAAGGGAGTGTCAGACTTGAACTGACTAAAACCCATCCATGTTCCTTCTTTGCCCTTTGTGTTCCAGGGCCACGGTATCTCTTTCGAACAGTACCGCAGCCCTGGCAGGCATCGTCCCATGCGGACCCCTACTTATTTGCTGACATCTCTTTGAGGTGCACGTGGAACACGAACGCGCTGTCGACACGGCCTGTCGTCATAAGACGGCTGGACGGCGAGCTAGCCTATAACTCGCCGACCACAGAGGAGTACAGCTCACCCGCATTTTATCAGGCAGCATCACGCGTGCTATCCCCAAAAGAATAACAAGAGATGTACCCAATAGTACTCTCACATCTCGTCTGTTATTTTTAAGTCCCATTTAATAGGAGGCGAGCATAATGCCATAAATCGTGCACATATCCAATCAACATCATTCTTTTGCCCTTATCCCAATTCATTTGGGGTCGGCGCAGCATGTCTTCTTCTTCCATACGTGCACATATCCAATATTACTGCGAAATTCCTGATGGAAACACCCAATTTGCTTTTTGCCAAGTCTGGGAATCGAATCCAGGACCTCGCGCTCAGCAGCTGCACTTGAGACCACTATACTAACGAGGCAGTCAGTACGCTATAATATTTAACCAATAAAGAGCTGGCGAGATGAGCTGGACGTGTACCGCGAGGGCTGATTCGAGGAGGCACGAGAAAAGAGCTCATGCAAGGAATTGATGGAGGCCTTTGCCCCGCAGTGGGACAGTACATGCTAAAGCAGACATTGCCGTCTTTCAAATCTAGCTTAAAGTAGCTGAAGCTCTTGCCTTGAAGACAACTGAATGAGCACATATCGAGACTCGCAAATCTTTCTTCCCTCACTGATAGTTAAATAAGATGGCCTTCCGACACTACCGGGAGGTTTCAGCAGTCCGATTCACGAGTTTCTCCTTATAACATCAGCTATTTGCCAGTAAAACTCCCGTCAAAATCGGTCTAGTCGTTTCAGAGATTAGCCCGAACAAACAGACAGACAGAAAAAAAAATTTTTTTTTTGTTAAAATTAAAGTTCAATAAAAAGCGGTTATTTTGAAATCACAAACAGACACTTCAATTTTTATTTATTTGTAAGTGTGTACAGATGATGGTAATCCAGTCTAACCCCCATTATCTAACAGGAAAGGCGTCCTAGTCACAATAACAGGCTTGTGTGTGACAGCCACGTTTACTTGCATCAGTAACTACGTTAAGCTGAAGTCGATCACCAATGCCTCCACCGAAGCACTGACTGAACACTTCAATAAGAAGTATAGTGTGAAGAAGTTGGTGCAGGTTAGTACCAGTAGTTTATTCCCACAAAACGGCACGGAAGTAACAAACATCAAGGAGTCGAGAGTGCGCATCTTCGACGGAGACTTCATGGCTTGTTTGCGAGGAATAGCGCTACCTCGTGCCTCTAGTAAATCTTTGTACAGCAGGTGTAGATCCTGATGCAAGGGCAGCAGCGGCGTGGATGGAGTAATATGTTATTAGACTCGGAATGATCAGTGAGTGTTTCATTCAGAATTCCGTTCAAAGTAGACGCAACAACACATTAAATGTTTGCAAGCGGCACGCAATTTCCTTCGCTTACGCGCAGTAAGCCCACGTACGCACGTGTTGTATTCATATTCATTGTTATTAAATCTTTTTTTTATGATTTGCGACAGTAGAGTAGAGTTCAAGACACGTAGGTATTTGCAGAATTTTAAACATTAACATCATCAATAGAACGCTCTAAGTTCATTTAATCCTATTCAATGACTATTTCATGAACTAAGATAGTTGTTTTGATGCTTTTAGTGATTATAACTCTAAGTAATATATTTAATACGGTTGCGAATCATATTTTAATCAACATAGGACCCGACACTGACCTGCAAATGGCAAAAAACGTAGGAATTTTTATTTTATATTTTTTAATTGTAGTATCGACTAGGAGCTCGTGGCTAAATAATAACAGCCGCTCGGGTTGATATTTAGGTTAAGCCGTGCTTGCCTAGGTTGGTCTGTGGATGGGTGACTCCCCATTACATACCGAGTTTCCTCCGTGCCTCGGAAAGCACGTTAAGCCGTTGGTTCCGGCTGTCATTTGTAGATCTTTGACAGTCGTTAGGTAGTCAGTGGCCCAAAGTCTGACAACCAGTCTTACCAAGAGGTTGTGGAGGTCAAATAGGCAGTCACTCCATGTAAAATACTGGTATTCAGCTGCATACGGTTAGACTGGAACCCGACCGACAACCGATTTTTACTTTAACCACCTCTACGACCCCCGTACCATTCAATCCATCCATCAGCACAATGTTTTGAGTGCGTTACATTAAGTCCTACCGTAAAACGTGATTTTTCACCCCAAAAAAAAAGTCGTTTCCCAGCAATAATTTTTCCGTAAAGTTACTTAGTTTGATGTACAGAATGCTTAGTTGACGGCTTCGTGAAGGGTCCGTTTACACCCTGTACATCATCAGTTTGGTGCACTTAAAGGCCATGTTGTGGTTTGCATCCTTTTCACTTAACTACGCCCAAGTGTAACAGGACTGGTAGATGATGATGATAATTTTCTTACAGCTTATGCGTGAAGCAGCTTGCGACTTCTTCCCGGACTTTGATGGCCACACACATGTCCAGATGTCATCTCGCAAGGAGTGGGTGTTGGAGAGGCACACGTACCACGCCATGGCTTTCATGTCCAGGGCTTATAACTTTCAATCGAGCCGGTAAGAACCGTAATATACAGGACAGCATAACAGCACGCCTGTGGTCCCAGAAGTGTTAGGCAGAGGTGTACCTAATAGTACACCCAAATTTCGCCAGTTTTGTTTAAGTCCCATGTAATAGGTGCTGAGCCTAATTGGCGGGCTTAAATCTAGACTCCGTGGCTGATACTGAGAAATTCCTGATGGAAAAATCCAATAACACTTTTCCCACCCGGGAATCGAACCCAGGACCTCATGGTCAGCGCCGCGCTTGCGACCACTAGACCAATGACCAATGATGCTTGTTCCAGATGGAACCAAGGAGCAGGCTATCGCACCATCATCATGCAGGCACGCGAAGCGGTTGACACAAAGAGAACAGTATATTTTCATGCTATTATTAGTTAATAAGCAATCAGTCTTACCAAGGGTTATCGTGTTGTTCAGTAATTTGGTTGTGGAGGTCAGATAGGCAGGCGCTCCATGTTAAATATTTGTATTCATCTATATCCGGTTAGCCTTTTCCTAACTAGTTGGGGTCGTCTTCCAGTCTAACCGGATGCAGCTGAATATCAGTTTATTATCAGCATATAGCTTATTTTACATGGAGCGACTGCCGATCTGTCCTCCACAACCCAGTTAGTACTAGGTGATAAGATACCCCTTGGTAAGACTGGTTGTCAGACTTTCGGGCCACTGAATACCTATATTGCCTGTCAAAGACTGCTAGCAGCACTCAACATAGTTGGAGAAATGCTAGGAATGAGGAAAATGTCGTGAGGAAAGTTTTGAGTATGAATGTGGATGGGTATAAGAGTAGAGGAAGACCAAAGACACGACGTGTGAAAGAAGATATGGTTAGAAATAGCTTGACTACTGACATGACGAGTAATAGAGAAGTATGGAAGAAGAAGATATGCTGCGCCGACCCCAAATAAATTGGGATAACAGCAAGAGAATGATAAGCCTGTAATGTTCCCACTGCTGAGACAAAGGCCACCTCTCTGCTAGAGAGAGTGGCTGTAATCCACCACACGGGCCCAGTGCGGATTTGTGAGCGCCACACGCCCACAAATTATTAGTCTTAGGACATTCTCACAATGTTTACCTTCACCGTTTTGAGAGCAGTTGTGATGAATTAAGTGAAACAAAAATAAATTCCCTGAAATGATTCGAAAATGAGAGCAGCGGTGGCCCAATGGTGGTCGTCCCGACTTACGAGCAGTAAGTCGTGGGTTCAAACCCAGGCAGGCGCATTACTTTGTGTAATTTATTTCGTCACCACTGCTCTCAAAACGGTGAAGGAAAACATCGTGTTTCCTCACGATGTTGATGTTTCGGCATGTCCTAGAACCTAAAATTCGAAGACATGTGACATCTACCAACCCGCACTGGGCCCGCGTGGTGGATTATAGCCCATTCCCTCTCATAGAGAGGAGGCCTGCGTCCCAGCAGTGGGAACATTATAGGCTGCTGCTATGCTATCATTCGAATCCAGGACTACACGTAGGTAAGTCAGAGTCATTAACACTGGGGTACCAGTACTGCTGAGAATTGTAAAAAATAAACCCAAAGGAAAGATGGATGGATTGTGTAAGGAATGATTTGAAAGAGAAAGGGGTCGTCCATTAACCACGGAAGGGGGCGGAGAGGGTTTGGAAAAAATCACGAAATATCACTCGGGGGATGGGGGGTGTAGTGAGATATCACATGTATTTATTTATTCTTTGTACGCGCGATTTCTAAACCGAAAAGCCGACCTTGACATTTTTATCACTGTGCTTAATTATTTAGAATTAGATTATACCAGCTGTTAACCTGTATTTAAAGGTAATATTCTGTTCTGAATTTTTTAAGATACTTTGTACCAAAAAAAATACACGTGATTTTGGGTAGGGGGGGGGCGGGTAGTCTAAAACGTCATCATGTATCACCATGGCGCAGAGGCGGCGCTAGGCGTAGGCGACGTGGGCCACCGCCTACGGCCTCGCGTTACGAGGGCCGCCTCACACCTCAAAAACCCATTAGAAAAATTGGGATAACTATTTTTCAATTGTTTATTAATTTATAACATTGCTTCTTGCGCCACCAGACGGCCTCGCTAAATGTACCTTGTTCACATAAAATTGTGGTCTTGCCCCGCCACTGCCGTGGCGGAGGGAAGGGAGGAGGGAGGTTAAAAAGATACTAAAAAAATCACGTGATTAATGGACGACCCCCAAAGAGTAAATAATGTCGTGAAGTGTGATTGGAGAGAATGGAAGAAGAAAACGTGGTGCCCCGACCCTAAGTAGAATGGGACAAGGATAGGAAGATGATGAAACCCACTATGTTTTTTCGTTTGCAGGCTAAGCTGCAGTTGCTATCCATCAAACCTGATAGACTGACCCTGCTCAAATGTGCAGAGTCTTCTACAGAAATAAATTACGACCCACAAAAAGACTTGCCCGTAAGTTTAAACCTGTAGGCAATCGCTACATACACCGTGACTCTTAGTCGTCTTACAAAGGTCGTCCACTCAATGTACCCGACATAAAATAGCTCTAGGCGTGATTTTTTTTTATATTCCTTAATAGGTACAAAGAGAAAAAAAAAAAAAATTACGTGTCAAACGGGAGAACACATACCTACCCAGCACTCGAGTCCAGTAGATCATCGCTCGCAACAGGTTGTTTTAACTACGTCATGCGTCATAATACTGAATAATATTTTTATTTTTAAATTATTAAAATCTCATAAATACCTATTTTTTTTTTAATGAATGTTTAGTATTCATTGGTTACACGAAGTGGGCTGCCGTTGTAAGACGACCAAAAAGTCACGGTGTATAAAATACTGATATTTTGCTGCATACTAATAAGATAAGCCATCTTCAACATGATTGGGAAAAGGCGGGCAGATGATCATCATCATTATTTTAGCCGAAAGACGTCCACTGCTGGACATAGGCCTCCCCCAAGTATCGCCACATTGACCGGTTCCGTGCGACTCGCATCCAGCAGATCCCCGCAACCTTCACCAGGTCATCAGTCCACGTAGTGGGCCTTCCATTGTGATAATAACGCCGTATTAGGAATCACGGCTAGGATTGTAGAAGGTGACTGCTGAGATGACGTGTAATAGAAAACTATGGAAGAAGAAGACATGCTGCGCCGACCCCAAATAAATTGGGATGAGGACAAGCGAATGATGAATAATAACATAACATCACGCCTGTTATCCCCGAAGAGTTAGGCAGAGGTTTATCTAATAGTACACCCACATTTGACCAGTTATGTTTAAGTCCCATGTAATAGGGGACGAGCCTATTGCCATCAACCGGGCCCAAATCCAGACACCGTGGCTGCTACTGAGAAATTCCTGATGGAAAAAAAACATTAACAATTTGCCCGAATTGGAATCGAACCCAGGATCTCATGCTCAGCAGTCGTGATTGCGACCACTAGACCAAACGAGAATGATGCATGATGATGAATAACGCCATATTATTTTCTCGCCAGTTCTTCCCCTGTCTCTTCACATACAACATGATGTATGGTTCCGTGGACGCAAGACGAACCACCTTCAATATGAAATACAGGCTGGTGGAGACTGTCTTCGAGTTGTTACTGGAAATTAAACCCTGTAGTTATTCCTAAATCTTTATTGTAACTGTCCTTTCACCATAATTTGAACTCTGATAGCAACCTTGTAGTAATGCGAATAAATATCACTTTGTTGTGCTGCGTGATACGTTTACTGCGTTTTTTTGTGTTGCGAATCAGTGGAAAATTAACTGTGTGGGGGTTGCTAGTCTGCCTATTATCATGTAAATATATACTAATAATATATATAAAATCGGTTAGAAGTGAAAGTGGAATTGTTTTATTTATTACCTACCTCCCATTATACCGATATTAGATACCCTGTAATAATAAATGCAATAATGGCTGAATTGCCAAGAGCCCCGATCAATACCTGAGGAGGCTCTCGTTAGGCAGCTGGATCAAGGGCTTGATTCAGAAAACGGTACTCTTGGTGACGGTTCGTGTTGTTAGGTTCGTTTCTCTGGAGCCCTGACCGCCGCACCGGTAGCTAGGACCCTGTTCCCGATACCAATGTGCTGCTATTCTTTATATTTTTAAATTATTTTTTTAAGGAATATTTAAAAATGTATAAAATTTGTATTTAAATAAATAAAGGAATAATGCAAAAATACCCTGGCAAAATGAATACCACAGCACCGAGTGCGACGCTCCGGATCAGACTAAGCCCCACCTGCAGGAGTGTCCCAGGTGCCGTTTACCTGCACCTACCGACGATCTGCGTACCACCTACTGGGTGCAACCTGTATAATTTGGAAGTAACATAACATTACACCTGTAATCCCCTAAGGGTTAGGCAGAGGTGTACCTAATAGTACCTACACCCACATTTCGCCAGTTATGTTCCCATGTAATAGGGAGCGAGCCTAATGCTATCAACCGGGCACAAATCCAGACTCCGTGGCTGCTACTGAGTAATTCCTGATGAAAACACCCAATAACACTTTGCCCGACCTGGGAATCGAAACGAAGATGAATTATACTTACTGTTAATTCCGCAGAACAAAATCCAGGCTTGGATGCAGTACCAGCCTCCCGCCCGATATTACGAATAATACGCACATGCAACAAGTGCGACAAAACAACATTAGTTTTAGTTTAAGCGAAACCTGAAACACGTGTCTAGTATTTTTATGTAAAGAGAATCTATGTACAAAATTTCAAAACTGTATCATGAAAAATCACAAAGTTATAAGCTTGTTCTGTTACCTGGTTGTCTGCTCAAAAACATGTTCACCACGCAGCGCGCCCGCGCATGCGCCTCCAGCGTCGTCTTGAGCTCAATGATAATAATAATTTGGCAGTAGGTACCTAAATGATTGCGATAGGTACTTAATGTCGCTCGGTATCGAACTTGTAACTTTTTTAAATATTTTTTTGACAAAATATAACATGGTTAAAAAATTATTGAAATCGATTCAGTTACTTATTCTGAACAAACTATATTCAGGTTTCGCATATACTAAAAATAATGTTGTATAATCATGCAATATGATGTAACCGAGTCGACAAGTGTTTCGTCACTCCACGGGACATCCTCTATAGACCGACCGCTTTTCGAGTCCTCGCGAAGATATCAATTAAAATGGAATATTCTGTAGGTTGGTCGGAAAGCGCGTTAAGCCGTTGGTCTGGGTGACATTTGTAGATCTATAGTCGTGACAGTTGTAACCCGAAAGTCTGACAACCAGTCTTATCAAGGGGTATCGTATTACCCAGTACTAACTGGGTAATAGAGGTCAGATAGGCAGTCGCTGCATGTAAAATACTGGTATTCATCTGCATCCGGTTAGATTGGAAGCCGACCCCAACATAGTTGAAAAAAGCTAGGCAGATGATTATATTTTCAACGGTCGCGCGCTCTGCTCACGACAGTTGAAATCACAGCAACGCGTTTTTATTCAGGACACTTACTTCAGTATCGTCTATATTTTATAGAAACGTAGGTAGGAACATGGGTAGCTGCATGGCATGGCATTCTTGGCCAATGGGTGATGATCACAGTCAGTAGGCACCTAGATATTTGCAGATACGAGAACAGTCCCTAACGAGAACAACCCCTTTGAATTTGGAAGATTACATTGCATTGAAGGAATCACAAATCATAAACTGGTTGATAGTCTGCACTTGTAGAAGAGGTTACACACTCTTTGTCAACATGTAGTTAAAATGACCATGAGAGAAGTCAGTTCTCTCTCTCTTTCTCACATTTAAATAGCATCAGGGAAATAAAACACAAATTATTTCTATAAACAATTTATACTATTTTTATTGTATCGGATAAAAAATAACTAAAAACTACTAATAGTAAAAAAGAATACAACGCGACCTTTGCCTACCAACTCATGAAAACCTTTTATTTTTACAAAAACAAAAAACATGAATTTCCTTTTTTTAAACAACTTTAATTTCGATTTTTTTTCTTTTTCATATTTTTTTTTTAATTTATTGGCAGTATGGTATATACAATTTTATATAATAATCTATATCTTTATATTATTGCGCCTCTCTTTTGCGTGCATGTTTGTCAATATCGATTTTTTAATCGATAATCAGGACCATTGTTTTTCACCAAATTAAAAATGCGTCCATAAAAGTGTCGACATTCTAGTATTCGTACGTATTTGATTAAAAATAGGTTAGCCGTCGATTTTGATTTAAAAAATATACCTATCGACATAATGTAGCCAATATATAACTTTATGTTTATTAAAGAGCGCACACAAAAGTACAATGCGTTTACTGATTGCATTTATGTAATTGAAGACTCAGTTTTTTGATAAAAAATATTTATTGAGTCTAGATTTTTTGGGCCAAAATTACTTTACCCCACTAAGCGACCTGGGATACAGCTGTGAGGCCACGAATTGTAACTGCAAAACTAATTTTTAATACATTTTTAACATATTTCATGTGATGGGATATTCCGAGGCCTGAAAACTGTCCTCAGGTCAAAACTACAAAAAAATACCGTTAATCATACACAACCTAACTCCAAAGTCACATTAAATTAAAACAAATGTTCAAATGTGATTTTGAATTTAACATCTAAGGCCTGACTTTTTTTTATCACAAGCGTAATCACAAAAAAAAATATAATAAAGACCGCTTCGAGTAGAAGAAATAGGCTCAATGTCACACGATCGTTTTAAATTAGGAATTCGAATTAAAAGTCAAGCCTTAGTTTGCCTCACGGCAGCGGAAAACGTGATTTTAAAATAAGAATGTGTGAAGTTAGACGCGTCTACCGCTTACCGTCAGGCCACAAAATAGAAAAAGGGTACATTCCATGGCCTCAAACTTCTTCTATATAAAAAATTAGCTATTTTTACACACATTACATTATTTTAAGTTTATAGGGTACGATTTAAGGTTTCTAAAGTGTTGTCAAGTTGTAATAAATGCTTGACGTTTAAAATAAAATAAAATTAGATAATTATGAAAGAAATTAGGGTCAATTCAATAAATTAATAATTTACCCCTCACCATTAAATATCATTTATGTCCCTTTTGTTAATTAAAATGCCCCTCGAAATTAAACTCTGACGCCTAATTACTCTCATATTTAAACCGTATTTTAATTCTAGAGAAGTTCAAAGTTTATTGGAATTACCCTTTTTCTTTATTATTAATAATTTATAACAATAACTATACTCCATGAATTTTTATGGATTCTAAAACATATGAGTTCCATAGTTGCTCAATTCAATGGATGATAAGCCCCACTATATTTAATAAAAAGCAAGATTATTAATTGTTTTTTTTTTTCCTTTAAATTAAAAGCTACTAAATCTACAACGAATAGTTTTAAAATTTTTATTTTTTACTTAATATTTACAAGAATAAATGATTTAAATGATAGGATGTGTTTACGTTCGGTTTCGAGGTGATTTCCATTTTTTACAAAAATTTATATTATCTACACAATTATTGCGTACGCAAGTGCTTATTTTTTTTTACATTTAATATTTTTTTTATTAAAAAATTGCGAATTTTTAAGTTGGCAATACCGTAAGTCGTAATTCAAGAATATCTCTTTTTTTTTTAATTTCACGAAGCGTGAGAAATATCCCGAGGTATTAAGTACCCCAAATGACCCTAGATGGGGTGAATTAGTTAAGTGATAAAGCCCCAATGGGGTGGAATAATAATACCACGAGAAGGTAAGCAGTACACCAAGTGCTTTCAACATTAAATACTCCCATACCGAAGAAATGTGTTAGATTTCCAAACTACCTTTCATAAAAATAACGACGGTGGAAATTCCAACGCTCAGCTGAGTACCGAAGGTTGAAAATCCGACAGCACGGTCAATATTCCTTACAATATGTGAAATTTCCACTGTTGCTTTCCACCAAAATTGCTCAAACTGTACTCAGTATTTAAATCAGTGGTATTGTTAATAAAAGGAATGCTAACCAGCTCGACCAACAACTAAATATGTATAAACACACGTTTTGTCAGTAAACTAAACCACTCGACTAAATTACTAATACAGTTTGGACATGATTTTTTGCTTTTCCACACTTTCAAGTTTTCGTTGAGTCGAAAAAAGTGGTTGTTGCAAATTTTATTGCCACAGGTAATGCTTGGTTCTCTTCACCACTGATGTAATGTTTGATTCTGGATTGTTACTTTACAATGACTGAAGGAATGCTCCCGTGAGGAAGTGCATTTAGAAACAAGTTTAGTCCACCATGTGAAAAGGTTTTAAGAAAAGTTTTTTTTTAACCAAAAAAAGAAAAGTATTTTTGTATTACATGTGCAAAATACGAAATATTATAAAGCAAAAAGTAAGGAATTTAAAAGTTATGAAGTATTAGCAATTTAGTGTTTTTTTTATACATACATAAATATCATAAGACATAACTATATAAATGTTTAAACCACAAAATTTAAGCAATGTATTTTTTTTCTAATTGAATAATTACGGGAAATATATCAATTTCATAACTTGGTTATACTAGATTAATTAGTTCATGTGTGCCGCTAAGAATTACACTTAAAAGAAATTGAGTTTATTTTTACCCTACCACGACAGAGACGAAAAGGGGGTAATGTTTTTAAGATTATTAAAAGCTAGCGACCCGTCCTTGTTTCGCACAGATTTCTTGAGTAAAAGTAATAACTTAAGATACGATTTTTATTCTGTAGTTTAGTAATTGCTTGAAGTTAGAACTGTCAAAAGTTAGAATTCTTAGCTTTGCTCTTTAACGGTTCCTATTTCGTTCAAATTCTTGTCTATTGCATAAAAATGGTTGAATAATTACTTAAACTCAAGTAATTACTTTAAATTGACTAATAGATACCAAGGAAAGACTTGAAAAAACATCAAAATATCCTTATTATGTGAACGTTTTATTCAAACGTATTATACCACCTTTAGGATTAAATTAACGAAGTCACACAAAAAAAAAGTCTAGACAGAAGATGACATTTTTACTAAGGCAATTCGCAAGACGTTACTAGCTTGTGATTTGACAGAATTTAATATAGATTTAAAAATGAGTTTTAGTATCACTATCTTACTTTTTAAATGACTAAAGCAGTGATCACAAAAAAAGGTTTTTTTTTTGTTGATATTTCTTTAGAACGACATTCTTAGCGACAACACAACATATATTTATTCTTGAATGTATTTATTTAATAAAGCAAAATATAATAATCTTATGCCCTTGAAATTTGGTCGCGGAGAGCCGTTATCCAGCTCTGAAAATACATTTGCATACAGTACGTATTCAGTACATCGTACTGAACCCCACGTCGAAAATATTCATCGAGATTTTTTTTTAAAACAGCTGTTTCCTACAAAAGTGCAATACCTACACGGTCAAAATGTATGAAAACCAGATTTTTTTCAACAAATGAAAAATGGGGGTTCAGAATGAAGTACTGAATACCAGTAGCGAAGGCTCAATTTTTGTAAGAGGTAAGCCGGAGTACATATCTTTAATGTGATTATTATATTATTTGTCTATAGAATACTGACTGCGCCATTTTTCAAAGGGAAGCCGGTAGGAATCGATTTCCATGGAACCTTCGCCACTGTTGAATACAATATGGGTAGGTGTTACTTCCACCCTGTATAATTAAGCAGGTATGCTAATGGGACTACACCAATCATAAAGAGGAGCTACACAAATTCGATTCTACAAGGTGTTGCAAAATAAACACACCACCTTTCGTATGGTGTATAGTTAGACTAATGTCTATATTGTTAATATTTAAATTATTTATTTATTTATTAAAACTTTATGCACAAGTAAAAACTGTACAAAGGCGGACTTAATGCCATAGGCATTTTCTACCAGTCTACCTTAGGGAGGGTCCTTAGGTTAATTATTTCTATTTTTTTTCTTTCTTTTTGTTAGAAACATAGTTTTAAGGTTCTGTTTACTAACACAATTTGTATTTTATCATAATTGTATGTTAGTCTGTAAGGTATACAGGGTGACTGATAATTAGTGACCGATACTTAAACACGTGATTGTACTTATAATAACAAATAACTTTCCCTAAGAAACATTTTTTTCAATATTCATTCGGTTTGATCACAATAACACAACAGCGGAGCATTACGGAGCGGGCTTGCGAGCCGCGCGGGTGCTCCCACCTACCCACTGTACGATAGTAATGAGACAGAATGGCGTCATGCGCCTAACAGCTGATAGGTCACAGGCGCGCACGCGCGAATTTCATACGGCCCGGTGTTCTGTTATTGTGATAAAAGTGAATGAGTACTTATTAAAAAAAAATGTTTCTTTGGGAAAGTTGTTTATTATCATGAGTACAATCACGTGTTTAAGTATCGGTCACTAATTACCAGTCAGCCTGTATATCTATGGGGCAAAGTAGCCTGAAAATAAATGGATGTTGTTGTTGTTATAGGAATTGACGAGATCAGGTGAGCAACATGTTCGATAAAACAACAAAAAAAAGTTATGAATTTCCAAAAGTCATCTAACAAAAATTGTTCAGTATTATGGTCTGGGTCACCACTCGAAGTTGTGCGGTCATTATGTTACACCCTGTATTTGTTGAACAAAACCGACCCGAAGCATTTCGGCTATCATTCGGCTTGTGGCGAAACTGTTCGGCATCTAACGTCGCTAAATCATGTCTGACTAGGCATAATTAGAGCTAGTTCGGATTCCCGCCCAACTTTGCCGAAACATTATAGAAACATTAGTGTAGCACTCTTTATGGCGTTAGGTTTGTGTATTCCAGCTTTATACAACATTATTTTTAGTATATGCGAAACCTGAATATAGTTTGTTCAGAATAAGTAACTGAATCGATTCCAGTAATTTTTAACCCATGTTTTTGTTCCAAAAATATTTAAAAAAAGTTACAAGTTGGATACCGAGCGACATAAGTACCTATCGCAATCATTTAGGTACCTACTGCCAAATTATTATTATTAATGAGCTCAAGGCGATGCTGGAGGCGCGCCGCGTGGTTACCACGTTTTTGTGTGGACAACCAGGTAACAGTAACAGCTTATAACTTTGTGATTTTTCATGATACAGTTTTGAAATTTTGTATATAGATTCTTTACATAAAAATACTAAACACGTGTTTCAGGTTTCGCATATACTAAAACTAATGTTGTATACCTATGTGTAAAAGCGGCTTTTGTCCAGCAATGGACATTGTCTGTAAATAAATGATCTATTTGCAGTAGATACGTCATCAGTTTTGTAAATAATCAATTACTCTAAGCAATAAAACTACTATTCGGTTTTTACGAAAACAAGATAAAAATAAGAATTCGTTCTCATATTGCTTCGTTATTTTCATATAAGTAAATATTCTGTCAACTAATGAAATATAAAAAAAAAAACAAAAAAAACAGCTGTTAAATAATAATTGTGTTATATTGATATATTTACACTGAAGATATTGGCGACATTTTGATTTTATTTATAATCAAGTCTTTAAAAAAATCATTTAAGAAGTTTATACTTCAATTTTCAGCCTATTTGGAGCAGTGCCTTTGCACTCGAGGCTTAGAAAAAAATATGCCATTTCATACATCGAACGTATTTTCATTCACGTCATATCCTGTTAGTCAAAACAACGACCGTTTCTTTTATTCGTCAGTATTTCCGTGTCTTTAGCAAAATATAAGCTAATCCGTTAAAATATATAATTGAGAACACTTTTGCGTTTTTGCATTTTTTAAAGCAATTTCTAGAGTGATAACAGTCACCCTGGCACCAACCTTAGACCAATCATTGGAAGCCAAAGCCAATATCAACACAAATGTTTGACGAGCTGTTCCGTAACATCCGCTTTTGACAGATCCGCAAACTCCGGCGCAGATTTCCCTCTTTGTAAGATCTCTATGGTGCTTCTGGAATCGAGTTGTTTCATATGATATAACAGCTTGTTCGCTGATATTGGTTGCAGCGGCCTGGCGACGTTCAAGCTGGTGTTTTTCAGCGCTCTCGCGAGGGTCTTGAGGAACTTCGACCATTGTCTTTCGTTGGATGTCGCTTCAGGGGTGTTTACTAGTATTGATGCCTTTTCTAGGAGGGCGCAGACGCAGCTTAGGGTGAACTGGAAGAAATCAAATTGGTTGTTAAGATTTACCCCTTTATCCTATGGGGGTAGTTAGTAAATACGGAACGCCACCTGCACGCGTAACGTGACTACCGTAGAGACGAGTTTTTTCGACGGAAGATTAGACAAAATGACAGATTCCTTTTGATGATCTGTCATTTTGTCGATTCTTACCATACTACATACTCCTATAAGTAAATCCGTTCAGTTAACGGATTCCAGTCTTATATTAGTATGAAAGAATGCATTGAAATCATCTAGGTATGGAAACCCCAAATGGCGCGCAAATGAATATAGGTCCGTCACAAAAATGTTTAAGACATAACATCACGCCTGTAATCCCCGAAGGGTTAGGGATAGGTGTATCTAATAGTACACCCAGCTTGCGTCAGGTATGTTTAAGTCCCATGTAATAGGAGGCGAGCCTATTGCCATCAACCGGGCACAAATTCAGACTCCGTTGGTGCTACTAAAAAATTCCTGATGGAAAAACTCAATAAAAATTTGCGCGACCCGGGAATCGAATCCAGAACACAGTTAGACCAACGAGACAGTCAATATTTTATGCTGGCACTTCACTTGGAGTATTTGTTAAAACTTTCGCGATATTGGATCAAAACAAAAAGATTTTTATGCCTATTGCGATATAGTTCACTTTGTTTTAATGATAAAAGGCGAATATAAAAAAAATATATATATATATATAAATAAATAAATATTTGCCCAGATCTGCCGAGTGTAGCGCCATCATTTGATTCTTTTTTTATGTTTTTTCGTCCTAGATGTAACAAGTGGAAGACTTACAGATGTAGTAAGAGCGTAGGGCGTCCTCGCCGGGTCGAAGGCCTCCGCCAACAGACTGCACGACTCCAGGATAGGCGACCAGCCTGATGTTGTTTGTATGTAACTGAAACAATAAAGTATTGTGTGAATTATTATATCTTTGGTCAGTTTAAGAGTTAAATCCCTCTTTCCTTGATGTACTTCTGTAAAAATCAATTTTATTTTTAAATATTCCTTAAAATAAAATAAATAAAAAAAAAACATTTAAAAATATAAAATATTGTAGCCCACCGGTATCGGTAACAGGGTCCAAGCTACCAGCGGTCAGGGCTCCACAGAGAGGAACCTCCTAACAATGCGAGCCGTGTCCAGGAGTACCGCGCACTGAATTAAGCCCTTGATCCAGCTGCCTAACGAGAGCCTCCTCAGGTATTGGTCGAGGCTCTTGGCAATTAAGCCATGGGTTGATACAACTATCGGCACAATGATCGCTGAGTCCACATCCCACATGTCGACAACCTCGCGAGCCAAGTCAAGATACTTGATTTGCTTATCTTTCTCGGCTTTCACGAGGTTCTCATCATGTGGGACCGTTATGTCAAATCCGTCTTTATTATTAAGAGCGTTAACGACTTACGGCATTTCATACAAACTTTCAAGTCCTTATTTTTCGAAATGGCAAAACTGATTTTATTGAAATTTCATATGAATAAGCAGGATAAATAAGTCTAAAAAGTTGTAGAAAAACTTTTTTACTTTATCAGTCGTTGAAGACGAATAAAACGAAAAAACTAACGAAACGATAGATGGACTGTCACTGTTGAAATCTGATGAGATGACGAGTAATAGAGAAGTATGGAAGAAGAAGACAAAGATAAAGATATATTTATTGCATAACTGTGTACATTAAGTTCTTATTAGTAAACATTACATTTTTAGTTTCAACAGTTTACCCAAGTCGGATATGCAATGGTATTATAAGGATTTAGGTGCATACAAATATTATTTTTTCTCAAAAAACTCATGCAGATTATAAAATACATTAGCAATTAACATTTTTTTTAAATTTATTTTTAAACATATTTCCATTTAATTGCTTAATTGCTGGCGGTAAGTGATTGTACACACGAATAGCAGTAACATAGGTACTTTTATACATGCTGCGCCGACCCCAAATGAATAGGATAAGGGCAAGAGAATGAAATCTGACCCTAACATAGTTGGGAAAAGGCCATACTGCCTCGAATTACCAAAATACTTCCAAAGAACCCACACTAGGTCCCAGTGGTGGATTACAGCCCACTCCCTCTCCTAGAGAGGAGGCCTATGTCCCAGCTATGGGAACATTATAGGATGATGTTATAACTTACTTCCTATAATGCGGCGCTAAGGTAGCTAGGCTCCCGTCGTCTCTCCTGGACGCGGAAGGCAAGGCGCGCAGTACTTTCGCCCAGAATGTTCGCAGGCGGCAGTGGGATGCACATACGCGGCTTATGAATCGCGATATCAGCGTCTGTGGGAAATAATAAATTGTTAGTTGTAGAAAATTATTTCAGATCATTCTTTAATCAGATATCTATACTAATATTATATAGAGGTAAAGTTTGTATGTAGGGAGTAATCTCCGGAACTAATAATTCATTCTAAAAATTCTTTTACTGGCAGAAAGCTACATTATTCGTGGGTGCTATTGGCTATAAATTATATTAAAATTATGCCAAGCTATCACAATTTTTGTGGACGGAGTCGCGGGCGAAGTGCTAGTATAACATAAATTGACGTACATATTGTATTCTTACATGAAACGACTGCCTATCTGACCTCCACAACCCAGTTAGTACTGGGCAATATGATACCCCTTGTTAAGACTGGTTGTCAGACTTTTTGGGCCACTAACTACCTGTAACGACTGTCAAAGATCTACAAATGACAGCTGGGACTAACGGCTTAGCATGCTTTCCGAGGCACGGAGGAAATTAGGTATGTAATGGGTGGTCACCCACCCACAGACCAACCTAGGCAAGCATGGTTTAACCTAAAGAACGAGCCGAGCAGCTGTTATTATTTAGTTACAGGTGAAGCTAATAAAGAGGAAGTTTGAAAGTGGCGCCGGTGACTGAAAAGTTGAGTGGTAATCGGTTGTCGTGGTATGGGCATGTGATGCGGAGGAATGAGGAAAATGTTGTGAGGAAAGTTTTGAGTATGAATGTGGATGGGTATATGAGTAGAGGAAGACCAAAGAAACGATGGATGGACTGTGTAAAGAATGATATGGCAAGAAAGGAGGTGTCTGGTGAGATGACGAGTAATAGAGAAGTATGGAAGAAGAAGACATGCTGCGCCGACCCCAAATGAATTGGGATAAGGGCAAGAGAATGATGGTGAAGCTAATAAAACGTGTTAATAAATACGATAATATCTTACCCGCCCTTTTCTAACGGAGAGCATCTGTTGCACTCGGTCGCTGTGTAGCACGCCGGCGAACATTTTATTCACCAAGTCCTCTTTATCCTCGTCTAGAAGGTTCTTGGTGGGCGCCGGCTTCTGGTTCACTGCTAGGTTTACCACCTGGAAGAATAAAAATGGATTAGACAAATCAAATCAAATTTATTTATAAATGTAGGTTTCATAGGATGTTATAATAAAATGGTCAGTTCGCTACATTTTACTCGAGAGCATACAAATAATAATAATAAATTTAGTTGTGTCAAAACCACTGACACATATTTAAAATAAATAACTAAATTACTGACATAAAAAAACACACAATTCCTTACGTACTAACACACAATTTTCAATATCAACATAATAATTCCTTACATACTAACACACAATTTCCAATTTCAATATAATAACAATCTAAATGTTCAATTGATAACTTAAATCTAGATTGATAACATAAGATCACCACGTCTGTTATCTGCGAATGCTGAGCATGAGGTTCTGCGTTCGATTCCCGGGTCGGGCAGTCTTATTTATTTATTTTACTGTTTATGTACACACAATGCAACACAGGAAAATTACACTTTAATACTTGAGTACATAGGTACTGCTTATTGGGTTTTTCCATCAGGAATTTCTGAGTAACAGCTACGGAGTCTGGATTTGAGCCCGGTTGATGGCGATAGGCTCGCCGCCTTTTACATGGGACTCAAATATAACTAGCAAAATGTGGGTGTAGTATTGGATACACCTCTGCCTTAACCTTTAGGGATGACAGGCGTGATGTTATGAATGACTATTTCATGAAAAAGTCATTCAATTGTTATTTTTTACGGTCGCGAATCATATCTTAATCAATATACAGCCCGACACTGACCGGCTAATTGCAGAAAACGTTAGAAAATTTGAATTGACGGCACAGTTGGCGTAGTGGCTGAGCGATTGACTGCTGCGCTGCGTGTCGCGGGTTCGATCCTCGCACGGAACAAATATTTGTATGATCTACAGATTTCCTTTCTCAGGGATTTAGGGTGGACCGAATAAATGTCCCACCCGCACGCAAAATACGCGCTTTGACGTGGAGTTGCGGACACCAGCCCGTTATACAATACAATACAATGATCTACAGGTAGTTGTTGGGTCTGGCTGTTTGTGTATCTGAGTTTAAATGTTTGTAGACGCACCCACGATACAGGAGAAATTCCTAGTGTGGGGCAAAGTTTTCCATAAAAAAAAAAAAAAATATATAATACTACCCTGACGCTACCGACTTAAATAGGAGAGTTATGTTAGAATTGGCTTCCAGTGAAACTTCTAGCCGGCCTCAACAGAGTTGGAAAAGCGCAAAGCAGATGATAGCTCACCTGTCTCTTATCAATGCTCTCGGACTTGGGACTGTCCTGCTTGGGCCTCCGCTGCACCGACTCGATGTTCTTCAGGAACAGGTTCGACACATCTTGCTGGTCGTTCTCCGCTTCTTTTTGAGCCGCTTCCAGCTGCTTCTGTTTTTCTTCTCTTTCCTGCAAGAGTTCAAATACTTTTTTAGCAAAAAAAAAAAACAGCTGTTGGTCTACATCAGTGTTTTTCAACCTGTGTGTCGCAAAGCCTCCATAGGAGGGTCGCAAAGCCTCTATAGGAGCGTCGGAAGAGGTCGCGAAAACTACCTCAGTAAAAAAAAAAACAATAAAGATTGATGTAGGAACTGCAGGTAATAATAATAATGCTACATCGACTATCATTACTGACAGGACTATTGTCGCCAATAAGCCTGACATAGTAGTGATAAACCGATCAGCGCGCCGCGTAATGATAGTCGATGTTACCATCCCGCATGACGAGAACCTCGTGAAAGCTGAGAAAGAGAAACAAATAAAATATCTCGACTTGGCACACGAGGTTGTCGACATGTGGAATGTGAACTCGGCTATCATTGTGCCGATCGTCGTGACGGCCAATGGCCTTATAGCCAAGAGCCTCGACGACCATCTTTCGAGGCTCTCCTTAGGCGGTTGGATCAAGGGCCTGATTCAGAAGGCATTACTCCTCGATACGGCTCGCAACGTGAGTAAGTTCCTGTCTCTGGAGCCCTAACCACCCGTAGCTTGGACCCTGCTCCCGATACCGGCGGACCACTATTTTTTATATTGTTTTATATTAGAATATTTAAAAATGTATGTAATATGTATAAAAATAAATAAAGGAAATAATGCTAACGATGCTAAATGCAATGTTCCCCGCGCATACAGTCTAGCGGCCAGTCGTCTTCGCCGCGCCTTAGCAATAAGCTGTCTGCTATTAAGTATGTATTTCTGATGTCGAGGGGTTCAGCAAGATGTGCTGAATACGTGGTAACCGTTTGTGAACCGGTGTTCCTCCCAGCCTGTACAGTTATAGTTACCTTCAATATAAGCGCGTTGGATATCGCCAGCGGGTCGTTCAGCTCCTCTAGTCTCAACAGTATCAGGTACAGCGCCTCTATGTCTAGTAGCAGCTGTTTTGTCCGTTTCATTTCTCTTGGTACCTGGAGAAATATAAATAAATAATGTTTAAAACAAACATGGCGTCTTTTTTGGCCGAAAGTCGCCTGCAATTCTCGAAGGGTTGAAGAAGTTGGAGAAAGGGGTGTAAATATAGTGGGGGTACTATTGGACGAAAAGTGTGTGTAAAATAAACATGTAACATGTTCTTTTATCATATGTCTGTCCCATTTATCTATCTTATTTGTCATATATTTTTGTTTTTGTTTTGCATCTTCGTTTAATCACTCTAGTTTATATTATTGTTTGTTTATTTCATTTTTTTGTATGCAGATCCTTTTCTCATATTTAAGTATCTATTCACCACTACCATTGACACAAAATATAAAACTGCTTCACATCTATAACCTCACTAATTCAGGTCCAGTTGAAAACCAGCGTCGGGCGCTAGTTGTCCGGCATTTTGCTGAACTGGGCCTATTTGGCGCAGCCGTGAGACACACAGTGTCACACTATTTTATTTTTTTTGTTTAGATTTAAATTTTTTGTTTTTTATTTGTTATTATTATTTTTTTATACTGTGTGTACTTGTGACATGTGCCAAATAAATGTATTTTCTTTCTTTCTTTAATAAAACTTACGGCAGTCGCGTGTGTGATGGCAGGTTGCCGATAGCAAAATTAACGCCGAATGGTGTGGTAAGCTCATTTGTGCTTAAAATAATCAATATAACACAGGGAGACATTTCATAATCTCATTCAATAATATTGATTTATTTATCAAAACATTGAAATATTTGAACGCTATGGGCGTCGTTGCCAAATTTCCGAATGCATCTTAATCTCTTAAGGGATGATTTTTTTTTTTTATAATCTCCCCTTAGTGCTCATCCTCGTCATATAAGGAACACTTGTCCCAAATTTCATGCTTCCAGCGATTTAGGTTCTGGATGTAAGATAATCAATAAGTAGCCAATGACCTCAGTAGGGTGCGTAGTGCTGGCGACGCTGGAGGCGCGCGACATCCTTGAGGGCGCGCTGTCGCTGCCCACCAGCTCCACGTCGATTATCTTACGCGGGGCCGTTACGCTGCCGCACTGGGAACAAACACAATTAATAAAAAAAACGTTTATTTATGTCCACAAATTACAGTCGTTATTTGAGATATAGTTGACAGGTAAAATAATTTACAGCAGAAAGTTGTAATTTGTGGGAGATCTGCAGTCTAAACTAAGCCTAGACCTGTATTTTAGAACTCCAGGCCCCCTATTACATCATAGAGTTATTGTCAACGTGGAAAACATTGCGAATTTGGTGCCGGTGTGTGCGTGTGTGTGTGCGTGTGTGTGTGCGTGTGTGTGTGTGTGTGTGTGTGACAATTTGTATTTTTATGAATATATATATGTATATAGAATATTTATAAGAATATGACTAAGATCTTACCTACCAATTATGTACGTAATTATAAATTAATTACTTTACTTCAACTAACAATTCAAAATATACGGGATGGAACGAAATAAAACACCTGTTCCATACATTTTGACCATGTAGGTATTGCACTATTGTAGGAAACAGCTGTTTTTTTTTTTAATAACTGATGCAAAATGTCTACGTGGATGTCTACGCTCAGAATGATGTACTGAATACGTGGTAACCGTTTTCACGTCGGTGGCGCTTTCACCATGTATAATCATATTTCATGTTCATAAGAACCGACCAGAAACGTAACGAACAAACATTCTAAGGGTCTTACAACGAGTTCACGTTTGATTTGTCATTAAACGTGATCGGTATCAGGGCAGATAGGCAGTCGCTCCATGTAAAATATTGATAACTGCATACTGGAAATCGACACCAACATGGTTGAAAAAGGTTAGCATAACCAGCCTATACCGGTTCCAATGATACGACTCAAGCTTCCTAACTGTGAGATCGAGTGGGCCAGCCAGTCCAGCACTTGGGCCCAGTGCGGGTTGATGGGAGAAGGCTAGGCAGATGGTAATTTACCTGTAACTTGCCCAGCGAGTTCTCAAACTGCGTCGGTACGTAAGTGCGAGGGGTGCCGCTGTCTTCACTCGTGGAGTTGTGTCGGTTGGAGTTGTGGCGCTCCCGGTGCGTGTGCGTCTCTTGTTTTACACCTAGAAATTATGATAAAAGGATTATGAATAATTTAGCTATTATTAGGTGCAGTGCGCAGTGTCTCGAGACGAAAGTCTATGACCAGTGTGTGTTGCCAGTGATTACATATGGGACCGAAATGCTCACAATAGGCCTCATCAGAAGGCTTAAAGAAACCCAAAGGGCAATGTAGAGGGCTATGCTCCGAGTTTCCTTGCGTGATTGAATCAGAAATGTGAGGACATCCGCAAGAGAACCAAAGTTACCGGCGGTAGGTTTCGTAAGTAGTTAGTAATATCTCTTGACAAATGGCTCAAAAGAATACTAGCCTCTCATTGTCACACTGTTGCACAAAGACCTCTTCTCATATACAGAAGCCACGACCATTGATCACCACGCTTGCTCAAGACGGGTTAACGATTTGACTCATTAAAAGTTCAGGTTTTTTCACGATGTTTTCCTTCACCAATGTCAGTGATGACAGATAGAGTAGGAGAGGAAAACCAAGGAAACGATGGATAGATTGTGTATAAAACGACAGGAAAGATAAAGGAGTAAATGACAGCGTGAGGGTTGACAGAGGAGAATGGAAGAAAAAACCGGCGAAGTGCGAGTTAGACTCGCGCATGAAGGTTTCCGTACCATCATAATAGGCGAGCCCCCTTTAATTTTTTAATTTATTATTTGTTGTTTCCTGTAATCTATAGGCAAAGAACAATTGTGGCTTCGCAGTTAGAGGGGGAGTGGTCAATATTCGCCTATTTTCTTAAATAACTTCAAAACTATTTATCTTAAAATTATAAAAGAAAATATTTGAGATGCTCACAATGAGCCCTTTCATTTGATATGTAACACGATATAGTTTGCAAAACTTTTTTTTTTCGTTTTAAGGAACGTTGTAACGAAAACACATGTTGCGTCGACCCCAAGTAACACGGGACAATGGCAGGAAGATGAATGTCAGTAATGACGGAACTTGTGAAATATGAGTGTATACAGCTCTGCCTGCATCTACGGAGCATACAGGCGTTATGTTACGCTAAGTATGAACAACTCACCTCCACTATAAAACGGATGATTCTGTTGATTCGCTTTGTGTGCCTCCTTGACGCCTTCCTTCTCTTTACTTGCTTGTCGCTCTAAAAACACCTGGAAAACAGAGAAATACAATTCAATTAATATTAATATTAAACTGGAATCACTGATGTGGGCAATAAGGGTCAGCTCACACCGAGACGCGACGCGAAGCGTGCACTGTCAAGCCATTATATGCTTTATCTCCATTAGGAAATGCATAGTATCGATTGAAAACCGCGCGGCCGCTCGCGGCGCCGCGAGACGTCACGCAGCCCAAGTCTTTCAAACGATACTATGCATTTCCTAATGTAGATAAAGTATACAATGACTTGACAGTGCACGTCGCGTCACATCTCGGTATGAATTGACCCTAAGAATGCTGGGTTGAAGTGGGATCGGGCGGGATATGTCTGCAGGTGCATCAGGACCGATGGGCCAGAGTCGTCGCGCAGTGGGTACCAGAAGACGGGCGTCGTCGCCAAGGGAGGCCTAGAAAACGTTGGCGTGACGACTTCGAAGCATTTGTGACAGAATGGCCGGAGAAAACCACACAGAGAAGAATCAAAGGCTATGGGGGAGGCCTTTGCCCATCAGTGGGACAATATAGGCTAAGAAAAAAAAATCTGACAAGAACAGTTCTGGGATATTTCGTTCAATGTAACAAAATAAAAATCAAAGCATTTATTTCAAGTAGGCCAGTTACAGACACTTTTGAATTGTTGAAACAAATACAACAATGAAATATAGCTACAGTCCCAGTCACAAGGCATAAAAACTGTGAAAGTATTGCAGTTGTCCATTCCTTAACATAGATCTCTATGGAGAAGAACGGGCAAGAAACTCCATGGACACTCTTTTACAAGAACCTAAGCTTTCAGCCATGCTACCTTCATAATCTGCCTAGCTTTTTCCCAACTATGTTGGGGTAGGCCTCCAGTCTAACTGGATGTAAACGAACGCCAGTGTGTTACATGAAGCAACTGCCTATCTGACCTCCACAGCATACTGGGCAGCTTGATACCCGGCTACGACTTTGTAGTCTCACTGATAGCCGTGTTGTGTCGAGTCGTTGAGCTCTTTAAGATAGGGTATTACTGAAGTAGGGTCAACATTTTTGCCTGTTAAATCATCTTGCTGTTACCCCAATTTATTTTGGGTCAGCGTAGCATGTCTTCTTCTTCCATACTTCTCTATTACTCGTCATCGCAGCAGTTACCTCCATATCATGCTTCACGCAGTCGCATCTAGTTTCTTTGGTCTTCCTCTACTCTTAAATAAGGTCTATCTTTTCATACACGAAATATTTTAAGAGTAACTTCTATAAGTCGTAAAGTCGCCATAGCAACGAAAAAAAAAATTATCTGAGTGTTTTTTTTTTTACGAAATTATTATAATATTAAAATTTTTTTGAGACTTTTTGCATAAAACCTTTACTCCCATATTCTAACAATGACAGTTGATAAATACGACGTAGTAAACTAGCATAATGGATGCTTAAAAATAAGGAGCCAGTATTTATTTTGTGGGTAATTTTAAATTATTTAATTTTTATAAAAAAATATACTCAGATAAAAAAAAAATCCCATGAAATGGTTTTTTTATAGCCGTTAGATGATTCCCTGAAAATATTTCGTGTATGAAGAGTTAGACCTTATATTTTATCTTTATAGCCATCTACATCCATACTCAACATTTTCCTCATTCCTCCGCATCTCTTAAGAGTTTTTGAGCTACTCACCGTGTAATAGAAATCGTGTATGTACGGCGTGCCGGTGTTGAGCTGCAGCATCTGAATGTTGATGAGCCATTGTTTTTCCCTGAGCGTCATGAGGCCCGCGTAGTCGTCGGTATCGCTTCCGCTTGCGTCGTCGCCGTTTATCGAGTGCCTGTAAGAGGAATAACGTGGTTTAATGAGAAAATGGCCTGATGAGAGCTCGAGGCTAAATAATATCAGTCGCTCGGGGCGATTTCTTGCCCATTCAAGAGTTTTATTTATTTTGCATGGAACGCTAATTATTTTTCTAAACTAAAAGTAGCCTAAGTTACTCTATAGAATATCAGCTATCTGCCAGTAAAAGACCTGTCAAAATCGGTCCAGCCGTTTCTAAGATTAGATGGAACAAACACACAGGCAGACAATTTTTTTTTAAAAAACCTTTTTTTTATTGTTATAAGTACCGTATATACTTTCATATGCATTCAGTTAAAAGCCGTTACTTTTTAAATTACAAAGAGACACTCTAATTAGCTGATGTTATAAAGAGTTACTTAGGCTACTGTTGTTTTAGAAAAAGGATTAGGGTTCCGCGCAAAAAGAATAAAATCCATGAAATTGTTAACAAAATCCGATTCAAATAGGGAAGTAATCTTATTTATAAAAATCTCATGTCACGGTGTTCGTGGTCGCACTCCTCCGAAACGGCTCGACAGATTTTAATGATTTTTTTTATGTATATTTGGTAGGTCGTAAGGTCGTTTCACACCGCTAATTTCACTCGGCCGTAAGTCGCGGGCAACAGCTGGTAACAAATAAAACTCACCTATTATTATAAGTCCCATTCACCCTCTGGTTACTGAACATAGGATGACTAAACTGACTGTTAGTAAACACGTTACTTCTATTATTCAGCATAGGATGATGGTTCGCGTTGTGAAAACTATTGTTGAACTGCAACATGGGATGAGTATTCTGTATTAACTGAACCAGATTCTGCGAAGTCAGACCCTGATTTTGATTTTGCTTCGAGTTGTTATAAACACGACTCTTCTGCACTTTTTGATCTTTCTGCTGAGTTGTTTTCTGCACAGTTTTGTTTTGTGGCGAGATGTTGAGCTGGTTTTGGTTCATATGGTTGCTGAGCTGGTTGCTGGGCGACTGTTTTATGCTGTTGATTGGTTGTGTTGGGTTCTTTATTAACATCGGTTGGTTCATCATCATGTTTGGTTGGGTTATTGGTGGCTGGTCGGGTTTTGATGCCATTGAGGGCTGGAAAAAGATAATTTGTTTATTAAAAATCTTTCATTGTTAGAATAACAGACACCTGTAGTCAATACTCAATACTCAATACTTTATTGCATTCCATAATGTATACAAGGCTGGTAGGTAAATTATAGAGAAACAATTATGGACCCTGTCGGGCACAGCAAGTTAGTCTGTGGGTAGACAGAGATGTATAGCACACCTGTTAGTCTTTTGACCACCTTAGTCATACATAAAGGGTGTAAATAGACCCTTAACATAACCGAAAGGCACTTGTTCTCCCCGTCACTGCGATCATTTTTTTGTTCTAGACCATACCTGGGAACCTTCTAGTTACGGAGATATTGAGGGTCAAAGTTCCAACTTTTTCTAACTTTTTGTTATTAATGTAAGATTTTTACTTTACACACCTCCACGACCCCCGTACTATTCAATCCATCCATCAGCACAATGCTTTGAGTGTTTTCCATCGAGTCCGACCGTAAAAAGTGATCTTTCACCCCAAAAAAAAAATTCGATTCCCAGCAATAATTTTTGCGTAAAGTTACTTAGTTTAATGTACAGAATGCTTGGTTGACGGCTATGTGAAGGGCCTGTTTACACCCTGTTTACGTGACAAGCAAGCGCGTGCCCTGTACGCCAAACGTCACAAATATATGACAAAATAGGAGGTGAAATTGTGGCTTGGTGTGTAAGACACGCGCGTGCGTTTATGCTCTGGCGGGCAAAAGGTTAGCGGCGGTACTCTCATACAAGCGTAAAAGCTGGCTTGCCCTTCTATCCCACTACTCTTCATGATGTCAGGGTTTCTGCACCGTCTGCTTGCTTTATGGGCTTGCCGTATTGTTGGCCCCTAGGCACGCCACTGCGCCAGTTATGTATAAATCTCATAATTTATGGAGCAAGCACACATCCAGTGGGGTGGTTCTAAGAATTAGCTAATAGAACATCTGAATAAAATTGCCCAACCCAGGGATTGAACCCACTCTCGGCATGTCAGTTTGAGAAAAACGAAATCTTTAAGCTAGTAATTGCTCCTAATCTCTTTATTATGCGAAAGATATTTGTTTTTTCCGCGAATCGAACCCGCAACATCCAGCAAACAAGTTAGGCTTTAACATAACATAACATCACGCCTGTAATCCGCGAAGGGTTAGGCAGAGGTGTGCCGAATAGGACACCCCCATTTCGCCAAAGTCCCATGTAAAAGGGGGCGAGCCCATTGCCATCAATCGGGCACAAATCCAGACTACGCGGCTGCTACTGAGAAATTCCTGATGGAAAAACCCAATAATACTTTGCCTGACCCGGGAATCGAATCCAGGACCTCATGGTCAGCAGTCGCGCTAGCGGCCACTAGACCAACGAGGCAGTAACTTTAAATAGAAGAAAAATAGAAAAGAAACTAGTACCAAAATTAATATAAATAAATGAAATACTTACACGAAAATTAGGGTTATACTGAGGCATATTGGAGTTAAAATTCTGCCTCTGCATATTTATACCAGGGGGTGGAGCGATCATCCTGGGAGGCTGTCCCATCATATGCGGAAACTGATTCATCCCAGGAAACTGATTGCCATTCGGTATCATCTGGTTCTGACCCATCTGGTTGTGATTCTGACCCATCTGGTTTAAATTCTGACCCATCTGATTATGATTTTGACCCATCTGATTGTTAGAAAGATGATTACTCATTTGGTTCATACTCTGACCCATGTTTTGTCCCATCGGATTAGGATTCTGACCCATCTGGTTCACATTTTGTCCCATTTGCGACATATTTTGACTCATCTGATTCACGTTTTGACCCATCTGATTCATACTCTGACCCATCTGATTAACGTTTTGGCCCATTTGATTCATACTCTGCCCCAACTGTCCCATACTTTGCGTCATATTTAAATTCTGTCCCATTTGATTTTGACCCAACATCTGGTTATTTTGACCCATTTGGTGAACACTCATATTTTGAGTCAACTGACTCATCAAGTTACTCCCTGGTCCTATTGGGTTGTTAGGGAACTGGTTGCCAAGTTGGTTGTTCATGAAGCTACCCTGACCCAAAGGGTTAACGTGGTTGTGTAGTTGGTTGTTCTGACTCATTTGGTTCATGAGTTTGCTGAGTGGTTGGTTCATTTGGTTCATGCCGTGGGACATGGACTGTTGCGGTGCAAATGGAAGAGGTACTGGTGCTTGTAGGCCCGGAGGCCTTTGGAGTATTACCGGGGGAAATCTTGGCTAGAAATAGAGAATTAATGTTAGTGAAATTAACTTATAAAGACACAACTATACACAACATTATTTTTAGTATATGCGAAACCTGAATATAGTTCGTTCAGAATAAGTAACTGAATCGATTCCAATGATTTTTAAACCATGTTATATTTTGTCCCAAAAATATTTAAAAAATAACTTCGAGCGACACTAAGTACCTACCGCAATCATTTAGGTACCTACTGCCAAATGATTATTATCAATGAGCTGAAGACGACGCTAGAGGCGCGCGCGCGTCGCCGCCGCGCGGTAACCACGTTTTTGTGTGGACAACCAGGTAACAGAACAAGACTATAACTTTGTGATTTTTCATGATACAATTTTGAAATTTTATACATAGATTCTTTACATAAAAATACTAGGCACGTGTTTCAGGTTTCGCACAAACTAAAACTAATGTTGTATAAAACGTTTTCTGTTTATCTATCATGTGTGTTTATTCCATTACTGTTTTACTTGGCAATGGTTTTTAAAGCAAGCTGTACTTCAACATTTGGTAGTCTTAGAAACTACTCTTAAGAATGGGCTTGTTCCCAGTAAATTTTTTACTATACCACTACTACTTTTACACACTGCTTAAAATCTAGTGAAATCTTATTCTATGGTTATATTCATCGTATCCAGTGACCCAGTCTAACTTTCATTTCTTTCCTGAGCTATTAAAATCATTGCCAAAGGATTAGAAAATTCACAAGGTTCTGCATTTAAGCGGTCTTTTCCTATTATTCATCATCTGCCTAGCCTTTTCCCAACTATGTTGGGGACGGCTTCTAGTCTAACTGGATGCAGCTGAATACCAGTATTTTACATGGAGCGACTGCCTATCTGACCTCCACAATCCAGTTAGTACTGAGCAATACGATACCGCTTGGTAAGACTGGTTGTCAGACTTTTTAGGGCACTAACTACCTGTAACGACTGTCAAAGATCTACAAATGACAGCCGGGATCAACGGCTTAACGTGCTTTCCGAGGCACGGAGGAAACTCGGTATGTAATGGATCCCACCTGTCCACAGACCAACCTAGGCAAGCACGGCTTAACCTAAAGATCGACCCGAGCGGCTGTTACTATTTAGCCACAAGCTTCCTCAGCTCTTTTCCTATGATTGTCAAGATAAAATGAGGAGCTGATAGTAACCTAATCCAAAACTCTGAGCATGTTAAGCTCCCAACAAGTTTAGTGTAGTAAACTTAACGCTATATTCTAATTCTATATTCTAACCTGGTAGTAGTTCTGATTGAAAGAGGGCTGCTGCACCTGCTTCTGGCGCAGCTGCCGCTCCAGCTCCTCGACCGTGCACACATTCTTGAGCCCCGGTACCGGCTGCGAGGGAAAAGAACTGTTATTCACCTGAAGAGAAGAATTATTATGGGTTATTATAAGTAACAAAACATCACGGCCTTACTTCCCCGGAGAGTTCGGTTGAGGTGTAAACAAACCCTTCACGAAGCCGTCAACCAAGCATTCTGTACATCAAACTAAGTAACTTTACGCAAAAATGATCGCTGGAAAATGACTTTTTTTTTAGGTGAAAAACACGACTTACGGTAGGACTCAATGTAACGCACTCAAAACATTGTGCTGATGGATGCATTGAATAGTACGGGGGTCGTAGAGGTATTACTTATAATAGCCTTAATAAGACTGTTTGTCAGACTTTCAGGCCACTGATTATCTGTAACGACTATCAAAGATCTACAAATGACAGCAGAGACCAACGGCTTAACGTGCTTTCCGAGGCACGGAGGAAACTCGGTATGTAATGGGTAAATGGCAAGCGCGGCTTGACCTGAAGATCGACCCGAGCGGCTGTTATTATTTACGAACTACGAACTCCTCGGCCCTGTATGATGGATTTTTTGTGAAACTCCAGCTTGAAAAACACCACAGCATGAGCACATTGGCTGTTCTTATAAAACACATGCAAGGAGTGATACTCACAGTGGGTGCCGGAGGGAAAATTGGGTCATGCCTCCACACGCTAGAGCCGAAAGCCCTGGAGTGCGGTGCGTCGGTCTCGTCCAATACTAGCTGGGAGAGCGATGCCTCTGTAAAATGAAACAAAATATTGTGTGTTAGCATAAATTATATTAAATAATATTTAACAGGAATGCAGTGTGTTGCAGCATGTTTTTTTTTTTTTAACATTGCCTCACACTAGGAATTTCTCCTGTATTGTGACTGCATTTACAAACATTTAAACTCACATACACAAACATCCAGACCCGGAACAACTACCTGTAGGCCATACAAATATTTGTTCCGTGCGGGAATCGAACCTGCGACACGCAGCGCAGCAGTCAATCTCTCAGCCACTGCGCCAACCGTGTGATTGCCCGTAGGTTTGCAAAGTGTACCAAGGAAGTTAAAGTTACTCTAGTCAAAGCGTACTGCCAGACTTTTTACACCAGCAGCCTGTAGGTGAAATTTACATGTAGATCGCTGGACGCCCTACGTGTTTAGTATAATAATGGTTTTAGGATGCTGCTGGGGCTGTCACTCTTCTGTAGCGCGACAGGAATGTTTGCTGAGGCTAGAACGGATTGTTTTAAAACAATTGTACGCCTCCCTGATGCTTCAGTACGCGACGGTGCCAGCAGTATCTTATACACCACTATGGACAGGGTTGATTGCACTCTTGTGCGGTACTGGAACAGTGTGCACACCAGTAGCGAAGCGACAATTTTTGTAAGAGGTAAGTACATATCTTTAATATGATTATATTATTTGTCTATAGAATACTGACTGTGCCATTTTTCAAAGGGAAGCCGGTAGGAATCGAGCTGTATGGAACCTTCGCCACTGGTGCACACGAGTTCCAGGCCAACAGTTTTTCATTTTAGATAAGTTTTACTAACAAAGTTTTAAGTCATTATTAACAATTTATGGATTTTTGTATGCGATTGCTCTCCAGCTGTTCGACCAGCTGCTCATGTTACAGCGAAGCCCTACACATACAGGAGGGTCTTACCGAGCTGCGTGTTAGCGAGGTCATCGATGCCGCTGCTGTTGTGTCTGCGACTGCTCTCCAGCTGTTCGGCCAGCTGCTCATGTTCCACCTCCCAGTCGAACTCGTCAGCTGGAAATTAATATGAAGTTAGTCAATCAGGTTTTAAAAAAACATATCACATAGGTGTCATTTAGTTAAATTTCACGTACAGACGCCAACACATCAAGCTACTTACTGTCAAATTTTCCCAATCAACCTTGAACCTAATGCCTTAGCGATAAAGTTGAAAATGTACTAAAGAAATTTGACAGATTATGGTAACTTGATGTGCTAGTTTCTGTACAATAGTGATACATAGGCGGATTAATGCCACAAGCCATTTTCTACCAGTCAACCTTTGCGTTAAATACGTATTATAGCGATTTGTAAATCAAACTAAATTACATTTAGTAAAACTTATTGTTGAGAAAGGACTTGATAGTAAAAATCGCTGTTTAGGAGCAGCAACAACTAACTGATGATAACATAACATACATAACGACCGAAATACATAATCCCCGAAGGGTTAGGCAGATGTGTACCTAAAAGTACACCCGCATTTCGCCAGTTATGTGTAAGTCCCAGGGGCGAGCCTATTGCCGGGCATAAATCCAGACTCCGTGGCTGCTACTGAGAAATTCTTGATGGAAAAACCCAATAACAATTTACCCGACCCGGGAATCGAACCCAGAACCTCATGCTCAGCAGTCGGGCATGCAACCACTTAACCGACGAGACAGTATTTGATGATCGCTCTAACGTATTGAAGACTATCAGGGTAAGCCCCGGTTTTAAAACCGCTACTCAAAGTGGATAGGGGTCGTCCATTAATCACGTGATGTTTTTTTGCAAATTTTTAACCCCCACCTCCCCCATGGTTATTGGTGGTGAAGTTTTAGACTACCCCTCCCTCCTCCCACCCAAAATCACGTGTATTTTTTTGGTACAAAGTATCTTAAAAAAAATCAGAATATTATCTTTAAATACAGGTTAACAGGTATAATCTAATTTAATTCTGGAAAAATTAAGCATCGTGATAAAAATGTCAAGGTCACGCACCGCTTTTCGGTTTAGAAATCGCGCGTTCAAAGAAAAAATAAATGCACGTGATATCTCACTACACCTGCCCCTCCCCCTAGTGATATTTCGTGATTTTTTCCGAACCCCCCTCCCCCCCTTTCCAGCCTCACGTGATTAATGGACGACCCCATACAATTCTGTTATCATATCTTGTCAATACAACATACTTAACTAGAACTGACGTGGTTAGACTGGAAGCCGACCCCAATATAGTTGGGAAAAGGCTAGGCAGATGATGATGACGACATACTTAACAGATCGATCAACCATTAACACATTGTTATAAGAATACAATAAGTGTAGCGTGAAGTTTAAGGGGTCATTTACGGAGACGCAGCGAGCTTTGCGACGTGGTCCGCAATAAATTCAATCATATGGCGATGTATGAGAGCGTTTACGGAGGATCGACCACCGCGACAAACACGCGGCGTCGCACGCGCCGCTTCACGCCCCGCGGCTCCGTAAACAACATCGTACATTGTCATATTATGTTTGTGATAACACTGGCCGCTGCACGGAAAAAACGCGCAACATGTCGCGTCTCCGTAAATGAGCCCTCTGGATTGTCCACACTTATCAACAAAAAATTCTTCGCCGTCAATAAGTGGGCTCACTCCTGATAGTTCTGGCCAAACACAGTCAATTCCCGCGAGTGTTGCAGGCCGACACTGATCGCGTCTATAGTTAGGAAGTCATTAGTCTATTCGCGCCAGTTTGAACACCTCCAAAAAATTAGATAATTATTGTCACACATACCGAGATTTAGCTCAGTGTGGCCAGAACTTAAGGGCTCATAGTTATTATAAAGTAGAATTAGTATTTGTAGCATGATGGTAGCAAATATTAATAATAATAAGGAGTATGCAAGAAAAACAAAACTTATTTTATTTCTTAAAAATGACCATAAAATCACACTTGTTTAATTCTGTAATACAACACTTATTTTACAATTTAATGTTTTATGTAGTGTGTTTTTGGTGAAACGGAAATCAAACTCAATACACATCGTCCTCGATAACGCCGGTAGTGACGTCAAATACTGTGTCAAAGCAACACTTTATTTTTTAAAGTACTTAAAGTTTTAATGAGATTCTATTATAATATTGTTATTGCAATTTTTGCTTGAATAAAGCACATACAATTAGTAAAATTATGCTAATAAGGGCAAAAAATTAGATGTTAACAGACAGATAGAGGTAAGTGACGTCACATAACATGACGTGAATGGCCGCGACAGTCGGACGTTTGAACTGTCGTAGACAATTGTAGGAGTTTAATTTTTTTTTTTAAGCGACAAGCTAGCACACTTGAACTTAACTTTTAATTATTTTCTTGGGTTGATAGTACTGTATTTTATTGTAATTGATTTAAATGAAGAATAAATTACATGCATATCCCCTATTAGTATCCCCATTCACCTTTTAATGGTATTTTGTAGAAAACACGCTTATCAACACGATTTTGTATTTGAATTTAAGTTTTATTTGCAGTCATTGCTAATAGTAAAATTCTTATACCAGATAACAATTTAATAATAATCATTTAATGACTAACTCATCTTAAAACGTTTTTCATAGTAATTTCGAGAAATATTATGAAATACGAACTTTTGGTCGATGAAATCAATATTATGCAAGCTCATACCGACCACTCCGACTACGGAACCCTTCGTCGTGGTCTAACACGAAAGTGGCCGATTTATATAACCACTTTTCAAATTATCTTAGTGTAAAATCAGCCACTTATACAGGGTGGAAAGGACACCGATACGAAAACGGTTAAGTACCACGTTTTCAAGTACATCATTCTAAGCCCCCCACATCGATCTTTTTTAATTTTTACAATGGTAATTTTAAAAAACATCTACCGTTCCATACATTTTGAACGTATAGGTATTGCACTTTTGTAGGAAACAGCTGTTTTTTCAAAGCTGTTTGTTAAAAAAATCTATATAGGGGAACTCAGAATGATGTGAACTAAATACGTGGTCGTTTCCAGCCTGTACATTCATGTGAAAGTTTTGTAATAAAAGAGTAGTTGATAAGCGCATTTCCTGTATGATCAAGCCTCCTGAACACCTCCAGCAATGACAAAGATACAATACTCACAACCTTGACCGAAAGTCTCGTCGTTGAGAGCATCATATTCATCCTCCGATGGCTCGATGCCTCCTTCGTCGTCATTTAAGTTCTGGAACCAAATAGAGAGGAGATGATGAGTATGAGATAGAAATGACTAGAGAAGGGGTTACCTGAAAAGCTCTAGCCTGTCTTTGAGATTGAAAACATAGAATACTTATTTAGACTATGTCAAGACAAGAAGGTGAAACAAATCAATTAATTTTTGACGGCACGGTCGGCGCAGTGGCTGAGCGATGGACTGCTGCGCTGCGTGTCGCGGGTTCGATCTCCGGTAGTTGTTCCGGGCCTGACCGTTTGCTTATGTGAGTTTAAATGTTTGTAAACGTACCTACAATACAGGAGAAATTTGTAGCGTTTGCCTCACGCCATAAACAAAAAAAAAATACCAACACATTTTCTTCAAATTTGAGTGATTTTGGCAACAGATCTTAACGATGTCAGATCTTGTAATACCGTTTTCTACCTAATTAGGGCCGAGTCAATCGATTGAGTCATATTTAAAAGGAAATTGGTGTCTTATAAGGAAATTAATAATTGGTCCAATCAGACGCTTAAAACCTTTAGCATTTTATTTAGTAGTTATTATCCTTTTATAGCATCAAATCGCGGTCTTGCCGACTGTTTCTCGCGAGACCGTCATCATCTGCCTAGCCTTTCACTATGTTGGGGTCGGCTTCTTGTCGAACAGGATGCAGCTGAATACCAGTATTACAAGCGAGTACAAGCAGCCTATCTGGACAGCCCGATTCGCCGGCGTTACGTGTAGCCCAGAGTAGGTCGTCGTGCCATCACCTTCTTCATCATCTGCCTAGCCTTTTCCCAAACTATGTAGGGGCCGTCTTCGAGTCTAACCGGATGCAGCTGAATACCAGTATTTTACATGAAGCGACTGCCTATCTGACCTCCACAACCCAGTAACTGTAATGCAATACCCTTTAGTAAGACTGAATGTCAGACTTTCGGCTTCCGACTACTCATAACGACCGCCAAAGATTTACAAATGACAGCCGGGACTGTGTACGTACAGTCCAGGCATGGCACCGAAGTTACGCACCTCATCGTATTTTCGGTGCCGTGCCATGCACCTAAACCTACACTCGACACGTGTTCCGCCCCTTCACGGGGCATCGTCAGGAGGTGTGTTGACTCGACGACCGCTCAGGCGCGAATAACCGTAGTCAAGTCAACACACCTCCTGAGGCCAAGCTAATTATTATTGTTTTACTGCATGTCAATCCTACTACCAAAAATTATTCTTTACTTTTTAATTATGTCTCAACATTGTAGATTGTAACCCATGGAAGTTGCGAGATAACCCCATCACAAGTATCCTTATAACTTACCGGAGCTGTCTCAATTTTGTGCTGTAGAACAATTGTATGAGAAACAATAAAAACATTTTATTTTTATTTTTTTATGTGCATATTTTTGCGGAATTAAAACAACATATTTTGCATAACATTTAATGTATGATTTGACTTCTTTTCCCAAGAAAAAATCCACAAATAAGAACATACACAAACAGTTATGTTTCACTGTAATAAAGAGATTTAACTAAATGGGGCCAGTGTAGTCACAACATGCGTGTTGAATAACAATGTCAAAATGACCCAGATATCACAAAAACTGCATTTGTGTCACACATTTTTTTTTTTTTTTTTTTTTTTTTTTCGGATGGGAAATCATCAAATGACCCCCCCCACTCTGGGCGGAGCGGAAGGGAGTGTCAGACTTGTACTGACTAAAACCCATCCATGTTCCTTCTTTGCCCTTTGTGTTCCAGGGCCACGGTATCTCTTTCGAACAGTCCCGCAGCCCTGGCAGGCATCGGTCCTTGCGGACCCCTACTTATTTGCTGACATCTCTTTGAGGCGCACGTGGAACACGAACGCGCCGTCGACACGGCCTGTCGTCATAAGACGGCCGGACGGCGAGCTGGCCCATAACTCGCCATCCACAGGCCCGCGCCTACGGTGGCCGGGAGCCACCACGTGACCCCCGACGCCCAGGGCGTCTCCCGCGGCGACTGGGATGTGAGGTTCTTTCCCTCTCACGTCCCGCCACCTCCTTCACTAGCATGACTGCTTCGCAGAAGGAGGTGACGGCTTCCCATTCCCTCTCGCTCCGGACCATGGCTTGAACCAAGGCCTGACGCGAGAGATCGCCGCCGCCAATCGCCGCTACGAGGACACGGCGGTGCTCCGCCCAAGCGGGGCAGACTTCCACGGTGTGCTCCACCGTGTCCTCCGGACGATCCTCGCAGTGGAAACACCCGGGCGTTTCCTCCCGCCCGATTCGGTGCAGGAACCTCCCGAAACAACCGTGTCCGGTGAGGACCTGCGTCAGGCGGTAGGTGAGGGCGCCGTGGCGCCTCTCTAGCCACTCCTCAAAGAGGGGACTTATCGCCACTATGGTGGCGTGCCCTGCACGGGGTTGCGACAGTCGCTCTCTCCATGTCGCCATGAGATCACGCCGGAGGTCTGTCCGCTGAGCAGCAATTTGCCGCGGCAGCGCAGTTTCCTCCCGACGTAGTGCCTCCGCGCGCCATTCGTGCAGGCGTGCGAGGATTTGTGTCACACATTATACAATGTTTGTGCTTGTTTAACATTGTATGCTGTGATTTTATCTCCCCTCAATGAGTCAAGGAGCATTTTTTTTATGGGGCAACCCCGCCACAATGTTGCCAACCTCTCAGCAAGCATGTTAAGGGGAAATTTTTAATCTATTTTATTTAAGTTTTTTGCAACTGTATGGCTGTATGTTGAACAAAATATGATTCACGACCGTAACACGAATGTATTTACAGAATTATAGTCATTAAAATCATCAACACAACCCCTTTATGTTGACGTGTCCTTATTAAAAAAGCATATTACAAAATCAAGGACTACGATAAAGGTAAAGAAGTTTGGCTTTAGTTCCTTCGCGTATGCAGCTTCCCTGGTAGCTTATAAACGGCACAAAAATGTTGATGTCTCTAACTATTCACAACTTCATTTTTTCTGTTTTTTTCGAATCAGATTTTTACAATAGTTTTCAAATCATTTATACATATTTTGCTCAAAATAGTTACAGCACTGATAACAGTATTTATGTCACTTGTTTATTTAATTTAGTATTTTTACAATATTTTCTTACCTTTGTATAGATTCTTTTTATCGATTGTTTGTGAATGTGTGAACATTGTAGGCTTTGTAGATTGCCAGCTGCTTGTTAACTTTTGTTTACTTCTTATTTTGTTCTAAATTTTTTGTTCAATAAAAAATTTAGAACAAAATAAGAAGACAACTAGTCAACAACTTTTATTCTGGGGTGAAAAATCACGTTTTATGGTAGGTCTCGATGGAACGCACTCAAAGCATTGTGCTAATGGATTGAATAGTATGGTCACGGGTCATGGAGGTGTTTAAAGTTAAAATCTCACATTAAAAACATGTATTTAAAAAAAAACTTGTGAAGAAGTTAAATTTTTTGTTCAATAAAAAATTTAGAACAAAATAAGAAGACAACTAGTCGCCGACAACTAGTCGTCACTAGTAAGCGACGACTTATTGTCGGGACTACGCTGTCCCCCCATACTCAAGTACAAATGCTGTATCCATGATAATATTGTAATACCAAATGATTTGAAACGAGTAACCATGGAGTTTATTGCCAGTTCTTCTCCATAGGAAACAACCAATCCCAACCGTGCACCTTTTTGTCGACGTTTTATAAGTACCCATCGAGGCCTATGTGAACTAAAATATTTTGATTTTGATATAATCCCATTGAATGACTATTTCATAAAAATATATTTTTTTTTAAATGGATTAAGTTAACTTACAATCGTTAAAATCACCAATACAACCCGCATTGATGATTTTGATAATTATAACTCAGTAAAGCCATATTTTTTTACATTCGCAAATCATTTTCAATCCCATACAACCTAACACTGACGGCAAATTGCAAAAAACATAAACAAATTTGAATTTTTACAGGCTACCCTGGCCGTTACACCTTTACTTTGGTCCCAGTTTTCATTTGTACATCTTTGACAGTTGTTAAAAGTAGTCAGAAGTTATTTATTATTACTTATTCCTTAACACACACATTTGTGGGTAAGTTTTACCAAAGGTGGTGTGTTACCTAGTTGCTAATATGAAGAGACTAAATAAAGGGTGTTAATAGACCCTTACCGAAGCCAAAAGGTACTTGTTCTCCCCGTCTTAGTGATCATTTTTTTTTTTCTAGACCATACCTGGCAACATTCTAGTTACGGAGATATTAAGGGATATTAAGTTACAACTTTTTCACAAGTTTTTTTGTAAAATACATGATTTTAATGTTAGATTTTAACTTTAAACACCTCCATGACCCGTGACCATACTATTCAATCCATTAGCACAATGCTATGAGTGCGTTCCATCGAGACCTACCATAAAACGTGATTTTTCACCCCAGAATAAAAGTTGTTTCCCAGCAATAATTTTTGTGTAAAGTTAATTAGTTTGATGTACAGAATGCTTGGTTAACGGCTTCGTGAAGGGTCTGTTTACAACCTGTATGCAGTTGCTCCATGTAAAATACTGGTTCAGCTGCATTCAATGAGATAGGAAGCTGACCCTAACTTAGGGTAAGGGTAAGTAACTGATAAATCATAAACCTTTAGAGTCTATTATATTTTCTGCCAATCTAAATGGTTATTTTCAAAAATAAACAGATAATTTCAAATCTGAGAGTTAGAATAGTATATTCTAATATACTAACTACTACTAATATTCTAACTCTCAGATTTGAATTTTTATTGTCATAACAAAATTGTTACAGAGCTGTTTTACAAATTCTAAAGTTAGAAGCAAAATAATGACTACAAAATTAAGTTACTTTAAAATGAAATAGAATATTTATTTGCTAGAATTGTTCTACATATAGATGGTTTAGTTAAAACTTTTTAACTGTTAAGAACTTTATGTTTGTAAACATTATAATCCTTTGCTAAATATAGATATTAATTTTTATTGTGGTTTACAACATGGCAACACCACCAGTCTCTTGAGCACTTTACCAGCTGAGTGTCGAGGAGGAGGAAATAAATGGCTTTATAATTTGTTGTTAGTTCATTTGTTTAGTTTAATTAATAGTTTGAGTAGTAATAATGTATATAGTTGGTTTACTCTACTTATTAACAAAGTTAAGTGTGGTTTTAAATTATTCTAATAGGATTCACATTTAATATTTCAGTGGTCACAATAATGTATTTATTTTATATTTTATCGATTTTAAAGGAAACTAATAGTACCTCTTCCTATCAGTCACTAACAGGAGTAACTCCTACCCAAGTTTATGTTGTTTACATTCACAGAAGGCGACAAGTAGAATGAGATCTGTCTAGGAAAGAGTTTTAAATATTTTAATACAGGAGATGAAAGTTGTTTGAACTTAAACTAAAACTTACTAAGTCCATGCTTATTAATTTGTTGAGACATTACTAAAGAGAGGCCTTTAGTGGGTGGGCTAGAATAAGTAACCCATAAACAAGTAGAACTTTATCTGTTCTTAACATGTTGCTGTACAGAACAACAACCCCACAATTGTATTAACTGAACAAATAGTTTCTTTCTTAGTTATCAAGCTCTTACATACAAAGTAAACCATGTCTTATCATGACATTACTGAGCAATACATTTTTGTCAAGTATGTAATGTGCATCTACCAACACATATGGCCATTAAAAAAATATATTGGGAGAATGAAGTACACAGGTAGATATGAAAGAGGACCTAAGTACATGTATAATACGATACACAAACATCATTGCGTATTTCTAAACAAGGGTGACTCAGAAACCACTAAAAATATACAACTCAAGAAAACACTATTTCATAACGTTATAACACGTTTTATGCACAAATTTTGGCGCGCTTTACATGGACAGACGAGCAAAGGCGTGTTTTATGGATATAATCTAGACTATTACGTGTTTTTCTCGAAATTGTGAGCGGAAACAAATAGTGACAAGTAGAAATTTGAAAATACATAATTATAAAATGTATAGCTCACAATACGACGCTATTCATGTTTATTATGCTTTATTGAACTGCTTTTTTGGTGTTAGTCATCCTAAATTGATATATAACACGTAAATAGAGGGTAGAAAGTGGTAATACTTGATTGTACAGAGAAAAGCAGCATTCTAAGTGGCGTGCTGGCAGTCCCAAACCTCACAGTTTTAGGGTTATTATATATCAAATAAATTGTCTTTTTCGGTAGAATAACGTTCAGACTCACCGATAACGAAGTATCGAACCCGAAGAAAGAATCTGCCATTGGAATTTTTCATATATCATGGACACAAATGACATGACTTGTCACGGTACATATGTCGCAATGGCGAAGGCGGCCATGACATTTTGAGCCAGTGCTGTGCTTACATTTACTAAAAAGTAGTGACGTGAAAATTTAAGTATTTTAAATGAAACTAAAACTTACATTCTCGTTTACATCGTTTATGGCTAGGTTTTTCTCTGTCTAGTTTTATTACAATGAAAAAAAAAAGAAAAATTCGCTTTTCTTCATAATTTATCCCACTTCGGGTGGATCACTCCGGAAACTCCGGGAACCAAACCAAATCAAATCAAATAATTGATTCGCATAATATGGGTCTACATAGATAGTAATTAAATGTTACATTATACAATATCTGGATATCAGGATCCTCATATTAACCATTTCTGGTAAACGAAACATAAAATAAAAGCTTATAATACAATATAATAATAATAAAATGGAATGGGTGACATAACTATACATTAGGTACTCTTTTTCATTTGCGTTGTTTAATAACTTAACTAGCTATTTATATTTTTAATAGGAACATAGTGAAGTTTTACAATAATTTTATATTTTTATAACTAAGGTAATCCTGGGTCGTGTGAAAATATTTATAGGCTAATAAATTATGATATATCTAAATTCTGGCACTCCGTCACTCTCTGGCACTTCGTCACTCCGGATTAAACCCCTCCCTCTTCTTTTCTCGTTCTCTTTTCTTGCTCTAAAATTTGTGCTATACAGTTCTACAAACTTATGACTTAGTTTTCTTTCGAACTTGACTTTGTGACAACAATATCTCAGTGTAGCCTGTGCCTTGTGTTATTTTTTACGTCAGGAACACTGTCATGAAAATATTTCAATGTCATACATAAACTGCAAGTTGTCAAAGTCAGATTTTGTTTAAAATTTGTTGTGATCATTCATTGAAGTTTTAAAATTATCAAGGCGAGTCATAAAAACATAAAAGTTATGTATTACATTCTATGCGCTTATTCGTACAGAAGTTGTTAAAAAAGAAGTAAAATTGTGACACAAATCGTCGTCAATCGTCGTTTTGATAAACAAAATTTCGCGAAATCTTGCAAGTATTTTCAAGTAAGTGTAATTTAATGTACTTTGGAACGAATTATCGCTTTCCAACATCGATAAAATACTGGTGCACGTGCTAAATAATTCAATCAATTATTTTCGTAGCCTTGTATAATATAAAATAGTGCCTGCAAAAATTTTAAAGAACTAAATGTTAAGTGAAAACTCTTTAAGTGACACCTTAAGAAGAAGTTGGTTGGCATGTTGATTTTGTTGTTATTTTTTTACTTTAGAAAAGGTGAATGGGTAGAATTATCCATTGCTAACAAAAAGTATTGTTTGCATTCTAGAGAAGTTTTATATGTTTTATTTGTAAAATATATATTATCAGTTCTGTATCTTGTTTATAAAACATATTTACTAAATTCCTGGTGCCACCTTGTGTGTCATTACATCAATAGAACCTCTTGTGTCAATTGATGGGCCCAGAATACACAACATGGAGCTTAGTAAAATTCAGATATCAAAACTTGTTAGCAATAACTAGGTATCATGGAAGTACCGTATGTAGGCGCTGCTGAGAGGCATGCACGGTCTCATGGATATTGTACAAGGCAAGACACAAAAGCCTGAGAAGCCTGCGGTGAGTGGTGGCACTGGTGATGCTGCTGCTGTAGAGGTATTGGCTGCATATAACAAAAATTTGGGAGAGTACCTTAAGTTGGAAAGTACTGCTCCGTTGTTGATAACAAACAATATTACGGATGAAGCTCTTGATAAGGTGCTTAGGTTCACGAATCCTAAAGAAGTATGGGATGAACTTCATAGACTGTATGATGGTGTAAATGATGACCAGTTGTATGGTGTCTGTATGGAATTTTTCCAATACAAGTTGGATACTGGCACTGATATGGCGACTCATCTATCTAATGTGAAGAATTTATGGCATAAAGTAAATCAAGAAATCATGAAGACGGACGAAGGAGGAGAATTGCCCGAGGTACTTCTGATTTGCAAGATTTTGGGAACATTGCCAGAAGAATATTTTTCCTTTAAGTCAAGCTGGGTGCCGATGTCAAAAAAGGACAGAACTGTGGACAGCCGGACAAGTCAGCTCTGTGCCCATAAAAAGGCTTTGACAACCAAGGATAGTGGATCCGAGTCAAGGTCTGGCAGTGTGCTGTCTATAAAAGGCACTGAAAAAATTAAACTAAAGAAAGGAAAAGCTCGTTTTGCTTTCAGATGTCACTTCTGCAAGGAAGTTGGACATTTTATGAAGGATTGTCCGAACAAGAAAAAGCGTTTAGAAACTGGAGCCAGCATTAACGTTATGGTGGTGCTCTTGAATGCGACAGATTGCATAGATTGTAATAAGTGGTACATGGACAATGGGGCCACACATCATGTTACGATGAGAAGCGATTTGTTTCAATACTGAACGCTTTGCAGAACCGCATACAGTGACAACCGCGCATGGAAAAGAAATGACGCCTTAGGAAAAGGAACAATTCTGATGAAAGCAAAGAAGAGAAAGTTTGTAATGAAGGATGTGTGGTATGTTCCTTCAGTTACAAAGAACCTCTTTTCAGTGCTGGCAACACAGGATTTGAATCCAAACAGTTTGTTTGAGTCAAGCGTCACTACTTAATAAGTAGGGGTCCGCACGGGCCGATGCCTGCCCGGGCTGCAGGACTGTTCCTATTCCTGTTGAAAGAGATACCGTGGCCCTGGAACACAAAGGGCAAAGAAGGAACATGAATGGGTTTTAGTCAGTACAAGTCTGACACTCCCTTCCGCTCCGCCCAGAGTGGGGGGGGAGGGGTCATTTGATGATTTCCCATCCGAAAAATAAAAAAAAAAGCATCACTACTAACTAGGAACTACTAATGAAAATCAAGGAAAAACTGGCAGTGACTGGAAGCAGACAAAACATGGTGGTTTATTTAAGCTGAATTGCAAGCCAGTCCAATCTAAAGGTGGTGGACTGAATACTGTGAACAAAGTAGACACATTACAGCTTTACCATGAGCGTATGGGCATGGGTCACCAAGATATTTTCCCAACTATGTATGTTAAGGTCGGCTTCCAGTCTAACTGGATACAGCTGAATACCAGTATTTTACATGAAGCAACTGCCTATCTGACCTCTACAACTCAGTTAGAACGCCATGTTAGGAGAATTATTTAGAAAGAATTTAATCTCAAAACCAAAGATGGTGGAAGTTTATGCGAGGGATGCATATTCGGCAAAAACTCATAGAAGAAAATTTGATGTTCGTGAAAAAGCAACTAGGAGAACGCATACATTTGGGCGTATGTGGTCCGTTTCCTCCATCTTGTTCTAAGTTCCAGTATTTCGTACTCTTTAAGGTTGCATACACTCGGTCCGTTACGTCAATTGCATGAAACAGAAATCAGAAGTCCCTGAGAAGATGAGTCAGATGTTAGCTGTAACGAAATTGGCTGATCATGCCATCAAAGAGATTTTAAGTGACAACAGAGGCGAGTTTGATAATGATAAAGTCAAAAAAGAGTTGAAGTAATATGGTACTCAACAGCGGTTAACTATGCCTTATACGCCTGAACAGAATGGGTGCAGTGAGAGGTATAACCGGACAACTGTTGAGATGGCCAGAGCAATGATGCAAGCTCATGAGGAGCGTCCTCAAGTTCTGTGGGCAGAGTTGGTAAACAGCTACTTATATTTTAAATAGGACAGGACCAACTACTGTTGACCACAAATCGCCGTTTGAGTTGTGGTTTGGGAAGAAACCACAAATTAAGCATTTAAGGATTATAGACTCAACTTGCTACGTGCATGTTCCTAAACAGAAGAAGGCAAATAAGTGCATATTGATTGGCTATGACAACGATGATGGGTATAGGCCTTGGTATAAAGCGTCAAATTCTCTAATTAGGTCCAGAGATATCACTTTTGATGAAAGACCACTAGACTCTAGTTTAGAAGATGAAGGCACAATCAAAGAGGTACAAGAACTAGAAGTACCTTTATATGTGAGAAAGACTATCAGACAGATACACCTGTCACTGAAATACACGAGGAGTCACCTTTAGACAGAGGCCAAGGTGTTATAAATACTCCTGTTGTAAGTAGAAGTGATGATGCCGAGTTTGAGGATGCGCGGCTAGACGTGCCCGACCAAGAATCTGTTGAATGAGAAAAATGAGAGTGAGATCTTAGAAGAGTTTGCAAGAAGTGCCATGCAACTCGGAGATCGATCACTCCTCAAACGCCCGGTAAAATTCAACGATTATGTGACTGATGTCTATACAAGCGTTGATAGTCACACAGAAGCAGTGACTTATAAGGACGCAGTTTCTTGTTCTGATAAAGATTTGTGGCGCAAAGCTATGAACAAGGAGATAAAATCTCTGGAAGAAAATGGAATATGGTTTCTTGAGAAATTGCCCAAATATCGCAAAGCCATTCCTTGTAAATGGGTCTATATAAGGTGAAGTTAAACCCTGATGGGACAGTAGAAAAGTTTAAGGCTCGTCTGTTGGCAAAGGGATTTCGCCAGAAGAAGGGACAGGACTATGACTAGACCTTCAGCCCTGTAGCCAGAATGACAACGGTTCGAGCTGTACTCAGCGTAGCAGCTAGTGAAGGCATGAAGTTGAGTCAGTTTGATGTATCAACAGCTTTCTTGTATGGGTCTTTATCTAATAAAGATATTTATTTGAGACAACCAGAGGCTATGATGACGGAACAGACCGAGTATGTCTTTTAAAGAAAAGTCTATACGGTTTAAAGCAGGCTCCTCATTGTTGGAACAACCTCTTTGTTTGGATTTCTTCAAGAATATACGCTTTAAGGTCAGTGACGCAGACCCATGTCTGTTCACTACAGAGAAGTCTAGGGGAAAACTTATAATAGCCTTGTATGTGGATGATAGGCTCTTGGCTGGGACAACTCAGGAGCTTATTGATGAGTTCATCAATGAATTAAAAGAAAGATTTGACATAACAACCAAACCAATCTCCTATTATTTGGGTTTGGAGATTGATGTTAGAGAAGGCGACATAAGAGTACATCAGACCTCTTATGTGCAGAAAATCTTAAGGAAATTTGGAATGCAGGATTGCAGACCTGTAAGTACACCGATTGTAAAGGAAAGTGTTGTACCACAGAAAGATGAAAACAACGACAATTACTTTCTGTAGTCGAAGCACTTGCATATCTGATGGTCGGTACCCGACCTGATATCGCGTACGCAGTGAGTGTAGTATCAAGAAGCTTAGAGAATCCAACTCAAGCAGATTACCTGCGATTGAAGCACATACTTAGATACTTGCAATATGACAGGGACGTTATTTTGATTCATTGAACAACAAATCTGATGCGAAGCAAGAACTAGGTACTTAATAAGTCTTTTTTTCTGCCTCGTATAGACAAACTTTGCAATTAGGGCTATCGTTTTTGAGCTCACCAGATGGCGCCACTAGCGAGTAAGGTCCTTTCATTAATTCTATTTGATACTTTAAAGTACCTATTAATAACTTTATAAAAAGTTTTTTTTTTGCGTATAACAACAAAGTGTAAACTTCTGATACGACGTATTTACAATTTTGTCCGTAAAATTAGCAAGCATGAAATATTGGAAAAATCATTATTTCTCGTTTAAGTAGATAATGATAGCGCCCAAGTTTTAGTTAAGTTCCAACTCATGTCAGTATAGATTAGCATCGTCACGCTAAGAAGAAGAGATAAATAAAAGTACTAGTAAAAAAATCTGGGAAAATGTAAAAGAATAGAATATATTTAATCTGCAAATAAATGTAGGTGCAATTATGTAATCAGTTAGTAATTAGTATTCATCACATGATGACTTCATTAAGTCTTTAGTTTTAAATAGCTGTTTCCAGCGACCTTCATCTACGTGAAATGATTACTTCTTTATTTGAATCGAATGTTGTTAACAATTTCGTGGGTTTAATTTTTATTGCACGGGACCCTGTTTTCTAAAATAAAAATTAGCTTAAGTTACTCCTTATAACATCAGCTATGATGTGCCAGTAAAAGTCCCGTCAAAATCGGTCCAGCCGTTTCGGAGACTAGCCAGAACAAACAGAGAGATAGACACAAAAAAATATTGTTTTTTTGTGTCACAGTGTTGTACATAAGTGCCGTACACGCATTCAGTAAAAAAACTGTGATATTTACATGAAATGATCCACTGCTTTCAAAAATTTCCTAGGACCAAAAAAAAAAAGACTTGTCACCACAGATATAGATGTACCTACCTAGATAACACAAGTATCACGATCCGTATGAAAACCAAGCCATTCTGCCAGTGCCGTTTTTTGACTACCTACTATGACCACGGCACAGAAAAAATAGACATGACGTCTTAAGCACTGTTTAGTTACAAAACAAACAAGTTAGTATACAAAATAGAATACGTTTTTGTTCTTTAATTAGCTTGCTGCGACAGTAGCTACGTTAAGCATAAAATGCTTAAGCTGGAAACGCCAGGGTGGCCGCGAAATTTAAATTGACCTGCAAATTGCAAAAACGCTAACAAAATTTGAATTTCGCGGACTACCCTGGTGATTCCACCTTAAGCCGGGCACGCAAACTTGGGTGTATATGGTTTAAGAACTTTATTATTCCTCATCAAGAATTAACAATAATTCACTTACTGAGAAACTAAATTTAAATAAAATGTTTATGAGCGTACAGAATCTACGTTCATACCAAAAAATAACAAATATAAGGGTAAGCGATCACAATAACAAAAAACAAAATATGTGTTTAGTAACTATCACCAACTAAGTAAACACGGATCTAAATTAAAAGTGAGTTGCTGTACTAGATGTGACAATACATGGCAACATAATAAAGTATTTTTTTTTTGTTTTTAATTATTTTTCGGTGTTCTTGCCTTATCCTTATCTAGGTATATCTATATCTTTTATTGTGCTTGTCCCAATTACATCCAGCAACCCGCACTAATTACAGCCTCTTACAGAAGGTAGCGTAGCTAGAAGGGCGCGGCGGGGGCGGCCCGCACCGGGTGTCACCCACTTAGCGATGACACCCGAACGTGAACATTAGTACCTAGTGCCACCTATAAAATTTCGTAAAACTTTGGCAGATTGCATAACCGCCACTATAGTCCTTTCGATGTAGGAAGGTGCAGGTGACATTAGATGTACCGTTCCTTTTCAATCTTGAACGTTACCTTGATTTATTTCTTTTTTTTTTTTTTTTTTTATTGATTTTTGGGGTGACACCTACAATATCCGCACCGGGTGCCACCCATGCTAGCTACGCCACTGCTTACAGAGTGAAGATCTGTGTCCCAGCAGTGGGAACAACACAGGCTGATTATGCAAAAACAAACAAACAACCAATATCTGTTACTGTATTAGTTAATTTATTTTATTTTCAGGAGTAATGTTGGTTCAAGTATTGCAAGGTATATTAAAAGGTAAACAATGCCAGACGTACTACGGCAAGAAGTATTATAGTTTTGAGGGAATACCCTACGCTAAACCTCCAGTCGGCACTTTAAGATTTAGCGTAAGTAATTATTTTCACATATTTTTCACCCTCGTGGTCGCAAGCGCGACTGCTGAGAATGAGGTCCTAATTTCAAAATCAAAATCAATTTTATTTATGTAATGTGACATCTACCAACCCGCACTGGGCCCGCGTGGTGGATTATAGCCCATTCCCTCTCATAGAGAGGAGACCTGAAGACTGAAGAGAAGATGGCGGGACGTCTTGGATGGCTTCCTCGTGAAATGGCGACAAGAAGCACACTATCGTGAGAAGTAGAAGGAATGGGGGGAGGCCTTTGCTCAGGAGTGCGACTGTGGGGCAAAACAGGCCGACAAAAATTTTTTTTTAAATATTTTTTTTTTATTTTACCTATGTAGGTAGTGAATACAGTTCTTAAATTAAAGATCTTAGGTCGCTATGTTATGCCAAGAGACTATCATATATGGTTGCATGCGAAATAAAAAAAATAAAAAATCATGCAAGAGGTAAACACAAATTATTTGGTAGGTATGTCAAAATTAATAGAATTATGATAAATAAATAAAAACAAAAATTATAAATGACACAATATGTTGTAATTTCTACAGTCAATGCTTAAATTAATAATCAGAAATTACAATTAGTCTCAATATTTAATCAAAAATGGTTAATTGTGTGTATTCTCCAGTCAAATAAATTCGATTCCCGGGTCGGGCAAAGTGTTATTATGTTTTTCCATTAGGAATTTCTCTGTAGGAGCTACGGAGTCTGGATTTGTGCCCAGTTGATGGCAATAGGCTCGCCCCGTATTACATAGGATTTAAGCATAAATGGCGAAATGTTGGTGTACAATTAGGTACACTTCTGCCTAAGCCTTCCCCTTACCTTAATTTTCATGTTAGTTCTTTATTTGTGTTGATGTAGCCGGTTAGAACTAGGTGTAGGTGTGTACCGTAATTCAGTTTTTAGCCGTAACATACATACAGGGTGGGAGGGACACCGACGCGAAAACGGTTACGGTTTTTTTTTTAATAACCGACCAAAAAACATGTGGAGTGCTCAGAAAGATGAACTTAACGTGGTAACCGTTTTCGCATCGATGTCCCTTCCAGGGAGGAAAGGACACCGACGCGAAAACGGTTTTTTGTTGTGTATTTGTCAAACGTAACGTGTATTCAGAAGCCCGCAGGTCTCTCAACCAGTATTACCAAGAAACATCATACACCAAACCATCCGGCGAGACCTAGGCCGACTCCAACATAGTTGGGACAAAGCTAGGCAGATAATGTAGACAGAACTTTAAACAACCGTAAACCTTATTTTCAGGATCCACAAGAGCCAGAATGTTGGGCAGGGGTCCGTAATGCTATCCAACCTGGCAATAAATGTTGCCAGCTCAACCCATACACTTCATCCTCTATGGAAGGCTCAGAAGACTGCCTGTATCTAAACGTGTACACTCCAAGTTTACCCAGCGAAGGCATACAAAACTTACCTGTACTATTCTTCGTTCATGGAGGACGTTTCATTTATGGCTATGGAGACTATTACAATCCAGATTATTACTTAAAACATGACGTTATAGTGGTGACAGTAAATTACAGATTACATATATTAGGGTTTTTGTGCTTACATACACCAGAAGTTCCTGGAAATGCGGGATTAAAGGACACAGTATTTGCCTTGCGATGGGTCAGAAATAATATTGCTAATTTTAATGGAAACCATGACAATGTCACTGTTTTTGGAGAGAGCGCGGGAGCGGGCGCTGTTTCCTCCTATATGACTTCTAGTATGGCGACAGGGCTGTTCCACAAATTGATAGCGCAATCAGGAAATTCTATAGCCGACATTTACATGGTTGAAGAGGATCCTTTAGCGAAAGCAAGGGAAATAGTTGTGCGTTTAGACCGAGATGATTTGGTTGAAAAAAGAGAGATTTATGAGTTTTTACTCGAAGTCCCAGTTCAAGAACTCATAGTAGCGTTTAGCTTGGCAGAAATAGCCCGTCCACCATCTGTGATCCAAGCTTTCTTTCTGCCTGTAGTTGAAAGAGAATTCCCTGGTGTTCAAAGCTTTTTAGCCCAATACCCCAGAATAGACATAGCCCGAAATCAGTTTAACCTCGTACCTGTTCTGACCGGCATGAATTCTCATGAAGGAGCTCTTTTCTTGCACAAAAACGGCCAAGGAAACGTAGAATTCGAGCAAGATTTTTCTTATTTTATCCCACAATATCTAAAAATTCCTCAAGACTCCGCCCTAGTGCCTGAAATTGAGGCGAAGATCATGAAGTTCTATTTTAACAATAGGAATGTTGATCAAACGACAAGGCTAGAATACGTGAACATGGTTTCCGATACATACTTTCAGTTCTCGTTGATGTTATTACCTGAAATGTTGTCTAAATACAGTAACAATATCTTCGTGTATAAGTTCCAGTATTGTGGTAATTTGCATACGAGGACAATGAAGAATTTGGGATTAAGAGGGGCAAGTCATGGTGACATGATACAGTACCAGTTCTATAGGAGTAATAAGCACGAAAAGTGTACTCCAGCAGACACAAAGATCGTTGAGATGTTGGCTGAAGCTTGGTGCACATTTGCTGCAACTGGGTGAGTTTGTAAAGCGTCTTTTTAACAATTTCCAGAGAAATAGTCATGCCAGTGCCCACACAGGTAAATGTGGAAGTTTCTGAGTATCTCTAAAAGTCCCTATCCTAAATGTGCGTGTATTTGTTGTGGGTAAGAAGAACAGGGTGTAAAGTTCCTTTTTTTTTCGGATGTGAAATCATCAAATGGGGGGCTCTGAGAGGAGCGGAAGGGAGTGTCAGACTTCTACTGACTAAGACCCATCCATGTTCCTTCTTTGCCCTTTGTGTTCCAGGGCCGCGGTATGTCTTTCGAACATGCCCGCAGGCCTGGCAAGCATCGGCCCTTGCGGACCCTTTCATTGTTGAAACGAACGCGCCGTCGACACGGCCTGTCGTCATGGACGTCCGGACGGCTAGCCCATTACTCACCCTCCACAGGCCCGCGGTGTAAAGTTCCTCAATACTCCATAGAAAAGAGAGGATCCTCCGACCAGACATGTGTGGTGTCTAGTGGGCTGCTGCCCAACAGTTGTTGTCGGATTTTTCTATACACCGTGACTTTTTAGTCGTCTTACAAGGGTCGTCCACTCAATGTACCCGACATAAAATAGCTCTAGGCGCGATTTTCTTTTATCTTCCATAAAAGGTACAAAGAAAAATAATAATAAAAAATTAGAATAAAATTATGAAATATCCTGTTAATGATGTTTACGTGTCAAACGGAGAACATATACCTACCCAGCACTTGAGTCCAGTAGATCATCGCTCGCAACAGGGTGTTTTAACTACGTCATGCGTCATAATACTGAATAATATTTTTATTTTTAAATTATTAAAATCTCATAAATACCTATTTTTTTTATGAATGTTTAGTATTCATTGGATACATGAAGTGGGCTGTCGTTGTAAGACAACTAAAAAGTCACGGGTGTATAATCTGAAGTCGTGGATAAGTTTAACTGCGCGATTTCAAATTATGATGTTAGTTCTTCATTTGAGTCATAGATGGCGCTGTAGCACTTTTTGTGCTATGTATCTTTTTGTAGTGCCCCCTTACATGTACAGTGCGACTTATTTTCTCTATTTCTTCCTTTTACAGAAAACCAATATGGCAGGACCAAGAAACGGAATGGCTACCATACACAAAGGCGGGCAAACATGTCTTGGTCATAGATGAACATATACAGTGCGTCAGAAACCCTGATTTAGACAGGCTCAAGTTCTGGTTAAGCATTACTGGGGAAACTTCTAAATTATAATTTAAAAAAAAATATTGCTATTGATGTGCTAGGAAAAGTATGCGCTTCGGGAATCTTCGGAAAAAACGCTCGATGTCAAAGTCAAAAGCATTTATTTAAATTAGGCCATCACAGGCACTTTTGAATGTCAAAAAAAAAACAAAAAGAAGCGAAGCTACAGTCACAGTCACAAGACATAATACCTTGAGAAAGTACTGTAGTTGCACATTCCTAATCGTAGGTCTCTATGGAGAAGAATGGGCAAGAAACTCGCATGTTCTAATATAGCTGTTACAACCATGGAAATACTATTGCCTTTTTTTACCCGACTGCGGCGAAGCTCAAAGGAGGGTTTATGTTTTGTATTAAAATGATCGCAAAATTATAGAATCAACTACTCATCAAAACTTTTAGGTGGGAGATAACAATTTTTGGCAGTAGTGCAGTGCTACAATCCTTTCAGAGTTATTGTTAGTTTGACCTTGAGTGTCACTCACAGAGCGATCTTATTCTGGTGGTTTTTCTGGTGGTGGTGTTCTTGTTTCGCTCCTAGAGGTAAATTATCTATGAAAGCCGTTAATGGATTGTATTATAGCGCTGTTCAAACCTACCCGTTTTGTAATACTATGATGACTATTGATGCCCCAACAATGCTGAGTGCAGGTCTCTTCCAAATGTCTGACTTTTGGACCTATCCAGTTTCATCCGGCCACTTTAATGAGATCGTCTGTCCACCTAGTCGATTGTCTATGCAATTTCAAAAATCTTTTGCGTCACAAATGGCGGTCTGTGGCCGGTGTAGGTAACCCAAAAGAGAGTAAATTTCATAGAGACGCCCAATGATAGTGCACTACTAATAAACGACAGGACAAAAGTTACTGTTAGCCTGTGTCATCCCACTGCTGGGCAAAAGTCCCTGACTTTCAAGACTTACGATGTAGGGCCTGATCGTTGGTCCTGTGCAGCTCGTCTCGCCATCTCCTGCGAGGTCTACCACGTGTCGTCTTCTGGCTGTGTCAGTCCACATCGTGGTTGAAAAGGACAACAGTTAAGTCTTTCTTATTCTAGTTACAGTCAGGTGCCAGCTCTTAGTGGTAACAGGTCTGTACAAGCTTCACTTGTGTGGCGGTTCCTCTGTAACACTGCGTTCATGCTAATTTGAAAACACAGAGATTACCGAAGCGCATACATTTTTTGGTTTAATTGTACGTGTCTCGGTCATTGTGTCCTTAATGTTCTTTATAAAAGTATAAAGAGCAAACATTACTCAAAATAGTTTATCCGTTTCCATTGAAGAATAGGAAGGCATACATTACTTAAAAACCTAAGCTATAGGACGAGGTTAAATAAAATTAGCTAGCGATACTACGCAATAATAGGGTAAACGGTACACATTTTTTGTGTATTTGTATCATTCAATATCTTCGCACCAGATTTTATTCATTATTTTAATATTTTATCTGTGATAGTACAAGTAACGAAATAATATCTACAGTCTGTGTTTATTTTACCTCTTGATCGGCAGTGATAGCCTAGTAGGGTGACCGTCAGACTGCCAAGTCATAGGTCTCGAGTTCAAACCCAAGACGCGCACTTTAGATTTTTCGGATTCATGTTCGTCTTTTATAATTATCACTTGCTTCAGTGAAGAAAAACATCGTGAGGAAACCAGCATGCCTGAGAGATATTTCTCGATGACATGGGAAGCCAAGTCAGAGGCCCATGGGCGGCATAAAAACTCTGACTCTGGTTAGACACTAACCACACGATAAAAAAGAAGATTTAAGCTCTTGATTTCGCGTCACTTTTAATTTCACAGTGATCTTCTCGGTACAATAAGGTTCATATTGGTTCGCTGCAGTCAGAGGTAAAATGACAGCGCTATGTTTTATAATCACGCATAATTAAAATTAAAATAAAAAAACGCCACGCACGCTTAATTAAAATTGTATGACCCAGTAATATTGGGTTGTGGAGGTCAGATAGGCAGTCGCTTCATTTAAAATACTGGTATTCAGCTGCATCCGGTTAGACTGGAAGCCGACCCCAACATAGTTGGGAAAAGGCTAGGCAGATGATGATGAATTTACCAATACAAAGTTTATTCCCTTGTTACTTATTTAAAAAAGAATTAACAATAGTTTTTAGTTATATTTTTATATAGGTCTACTGCTTAACATAGACGCTATACGGGGTGAATTTTTCAAGTGGGGGTTGATGGCCAAATCCGAAACTGTGAAGATTAACGCAACTATGTCATTATTTCCTAGAATTTGAACACTCTATCGAATGTTTAGGTAATAATACAGTGTTTTTTTTTTCAAAATCAACGGGTTCTTGGCTAGGAATATTGATTTTTCAGAAATATAGGGTGACTGGCAATTAGTGACCGATACTTAAACACGTGATTGTACTCATGATAGCAAACAACTTTCCCAAAGAAACATTTTTTATACTCATTCTCTTTAATCACAATAACACAACAGAACAGCAGTATGAAATTCGCGCGCGCGTTTCTGTGACCTATTAGCTGTTATAGCTGCGTGACACTGTTCTGTCTCATTACGATGGTGCCGTGCTACAGCAGGTAGGCAGAGCACCCGCGCGAATTTCATACGGCTGTTCTGTTATTGTGATTAAAGTGAATGAGTATTAAAAAAATGTTTCTTTGGGAAAGTTGTTTTTTATCATGAGTACAATCACGTGTTTAAGTATCGGTCACTAATTACCAGTCAACCTATATAGGGTCTAACTATTCATACACGAAATATTTTCAGGGAATCATCTAACGGCTATAACAAAGCCATTTAAAGGGATTTTTTTTTTATCTGAGTATATTTTTTTATAAAAAATAAATAATTTAAAATTACTTGACCCACAAAATAAATACTGGCTCCTTTAATCATCCATTACGGTAGTTTACTACGTCGTATTTACATACTGTCATTGTTAGAATATGGGAGTAAAGGTTTTATGCAAAAAGTCTCAAACAATTATAGAATTATAATAATTTTGTAAAAAAAAAAACACTAAGATAATTTTTTTTTCGTTGCTATGGCGACTTTACGACATAAAGAAGTTAGTTACTCTTAAAATTTTTCGTGTATGAAAAGATAGACCTTATATAATGATGCAATTTAAGTTTTCATTAAAATCGGGCTCGAGACTCCTTTAAGTATTTTTCGCTATTCCTCATAGTTTCGGATTTGCCCACTTGAAAACTTTACTCTAAACACACTGGTGTATAAGAAAGGTAGCAAACACCATCAAACTGAAGAAGTCTCACCATGGGACCAATATCTCGAAAAAATAATCAGCTGTCCCATACATTTTGGGTCGAGTAGGTATTGAAGTTTTATATGGAATAGCTCATTAATGTTCCCTTAAACATGACCATACCATTCCGATAGGCGCGGTTTACATCTATACTAATATTATAAAAAGGTAAAATTTGTTTGTAAGTTTGTATGTAGGGGGTAATCTTCCGAACTAATGATCCGATTCTGAAAATTCTTTCGCTTACGGGAAGCTACATTATCCCAGTGTCGTAGGCTACGTTTAAAACGTTCCCGTCGGTTAATTTCTGTACATAACGGGAGCGGAGCCGCGAGCAAAAGTTAGTAAAGGCTATTTCTTACTAGATTAGTACAGTCAACGCCTTACCTTACTTGATACGTATAGTAAAATAGGGGAGAATGGTCAGGCAATTCATGACACTGACTATAATGGTACCTTTTTGAATTTAAAGTCTTCCTACTTATTTTGTAAAGAAAAAAATGGAAAATTATGTTTTTATTATTTTTAATAAGTTATTATCGTTTGTTATTTTTGTAATAATACTAGAAATTGTTAATTTATAACCAAAAGTGTTGGGGTAGAAAGGTTTGAATTTTTTAAATAAAAAAATGTTTAAAACAGATTTTGTTTTGTTTTATTGCTATATGTTTCAGTGAATACAGTACATTATTGACATAGGTACATACATAACATCACGCTTGTAATCCCCGACTGGTTAGGCAGAGATGCACCTAATAGTACACACATTTCTCCAGTTACGTTTATAAGTCCTATGTAATAGGGGGCGAGCCTATTGCCATCAACCGGGCACAAATTCAGACTTTGTGACTGCTACTGAGAAATTCCTGATGGAAAAACCCAATAACACTTTGCCGGACCTGAGAATCGAACCCTGATCCTCATACTCAGCAGTCACGCTTGCGACCTTTACACCAACGAGGCAATCTTCAGTTACATTATTTAAAATAGACGAAAAAAATAAAACCATAAAAAATTATATAACATAGTTTATTTACGCATAATAATTATACAAAAATATAATTCTAATCTATTCATTATAATTAAAATGGAAATGATAAAGACTAACAATTATATTGGCACATAATATCTACACTATAGATATAGAATACAACTTGAAAAGAAATAATAAAATAAATATAATTTCAAGGCCTGGATTTTAGATATGGCCTCGAAGAATGTCCTAAAACCAAAATATCGAAGACATGTTACATTCACTAACCCGCATGGTAGATTTCGGCCCCAGAGGAACCCTGTGTCCCAGCATTGGGAATGTTAAAACAGCTGATTAAGCATATACATTTAATTCTAAGGCCTGGATTTTGAAAGTGGCCTAACAGGACGAAGTCTGTAGAAATTCAAGGCCAATTTGAAAAAAAAAAAAACTGGTAAGATATCGTCGACTTAATTATCAAACCCAACATAATAATAAGACTATAAAATCTGACTAAATTAGTATATAGGTATTAATTAATTTTAGAAATAATTTCACATACCTAAGTACATACAAACCGCAATATTTGAGGACTTAAGAACACGATTTAATGTTTTAATATCTTTAAAGCGTATATTAATTACCCGACAGAGTTTCTTGCCTATTCTTCTCCATCGAGATCTACGCTTTGGATTGGGCAACTACACTACTTTCACAAGTTATTTTACCTTGTGACTGGGACTGTAGCTTCGCTTTTTTGTTTTAACATTCAAAAGTGCCTGTAATGGTCTAATTGAAATAAATGCTTTGAGTTTGAGAGTTATGTGTAATAGTGTGTCCTTCATTATGCAATAAGCCCACAAAACCAATCAACACGCACTGGGCCCACGTGATAAATTACGGCCCACGCATAGAGAAGAGGTTTCCCAGCAGTGGATCATTAAACTCACTATGCTTATTTCTCAAAAGTCAGAACCCAGGCTGCTTGCTACTGAGAATTTCCTTTGAAAAAGCCCAATATAACTATATACCGACTTGGAAATCGTACCAAAACACCTTTTAAAATCAAGAAAATATTAAATCGTCTGCCCAGGCCCTCACGAGTTCGAAAATTAAGCCAGCGACATCCTTGACAATAAAATTAACTCCAGCGAAAAATTTCCACATAATTAAAATTATTATGGCATACGTTTTCGAAAAACCACGAATAAAAGTAAGATTTTTTGGGAATATCAATAATAGAATATTATGACAAATACAAGATATTATACAACCATCAAGGAAGACAATGATATTCGAAAGAGGAATATTTGATAATCTTACTCTCATTTTACAAACTGATTTTTATATCATCTGCCAAGCCTTTTCCCAACTATGTTGAGGTCGGCTTCCAGTCTAACCAGATGCAGCTGAATACCAGTATTTTACATGGAGCGACTGCCTATCTGACCTCCACAACCCAGTTGCTGGGTTTCACGGTACCCCTTCGGCCTTCTTCAGGATGAAATAAACTAGTTTGTATGATGAGAGTAGATATATGGATCCTTTTAAGCATAGGATTATAATTAAGTTAAATAAACTTGAGCTCTGGCCTCGATTATATTATGTCCAGCTGTGGACTACGGTACGTTGGTTGTCATTGAGTTAAATGGTTAATGCTCGTTATCACTAGCGACACCTAAATAACATAATATCACGCGTGTAGTCCCCAAAGTTAGGCAGAGGTGTACTTAACAGTACACCCACATTTCGCCAGTTATTTTTAACACATGTGATGGGGGCGAGTGTATTGCCAGCAACTAGGCATATATCCAGACTTCGTGGCTAAGCATCCTAGATTAATGCTGTAGGAATTTGAGTCGAGCGTTGAAAATCTACCAGTGTGCTTTTATTTAGGCATAATTTAGATCAGCGAATCACTACCTATACCAAAAAGGATCATATTTAAGAAAAAAAAAACGAATGCTATACAATACGTATACGTATATAAATATGAAAAGGAAAAGTTCATTATTTTTTACTATGACAATTACGAATGATTTAATAAACAAACTGATTTTTTATACAAATCGAAATTTTAATGAAATATTCTTAAAAATTAAAGATGGAATGTTAATAAATACTGTAAAATTAGAAACTAGTTTAGTGACTAATATCTACAGACTAAATTTTTTAATGTTTTTTTTTTTTCTATTTTGGAGTGAGTGATTTTGATCTAGGCCTCGATTGTGGCCTTGGTCTGAAGTTGTTACAAAACGTACCTTTTTCTAGTCTTTTTTAATAAAAATTATAGGTTTTTCAGTCTTCAAAAATGCAGATTTTATTAGTGTTGTTTTCTATAGAAATGATTAATTTTGTGAAAAAACTAATAAAATATTAATTAAAATGGAATGTTTGTAATGTACGCACAACAAATTTTGCGTACTAATAATGCTCATTAGCTTTTCAAACTAAGAACACCGCCATTTTCTCAACCACTCCAAAATTTAAAAACATCAAAAGCATCATGGGCTCCGCTAACGAAGCCAGTTCGAGAGTCAGTCACTCACTGCCGTTACAGTTTTATACGAAAATTAACCGTATTTGTATGAAGTTAATATGCTATTTGCCTATAAGCGACTGTGATCAAACATTTCATAGGAATATGAAAATTATCTCAATACAAAAAGGCTTACTTTACTTAGCTTGAGTTAAGTTTGAATTAGCTCTATACAGGATCAAGTTAAATTAGTTAGCGAAACGTCATAAACATGTTCAGTATCGATAACACGTCTGAAAAGTTACATATCCGTGAAGATCTCAGCCGCAGTGACTTATTAAACTGACTCCCTAACTGACCTGGCTTCAGGAGCCCATTACAATCACGACTATTTTACTTCTTACCTCCTAGCGACTCAAAGAAATTCACAAACTTATTGACTCCGATATTCTTAGGAAGATCATCTTCTGGTGGGTCATTCGCCCTAATAACGTCCTTAGGAGCCCCATTTGAACGAGCAACCATCTTGATTTCATTTGATGGCCTTGGGGCTTGGGGAGACACCGGTTTCCGATCACCGTTCAAAGCCTTTACCGGAACGAACTCTTCAATTTTCGCGGGTTCAGGTAAAACTTCGCTTATTTTTACGTTATCGACTTCGTGTCTTTCCGGGACAACTTCGGGAGCTTCCGCCACGACTTCGTTGTTCTCCGGAATGGGTTCGGGACTTTCCGGCTCGACTTCGGGAGCGTCAGTGATGATTATGTTGTTTTCTGATATCACTTCGTGATTTTCAGGTTCGTAGTCGTTGCTCCCTGTTACGATTTCGTGGGATTCGGAAATAACTTCATTATTTTCCGTGATAATCTCGCTGGACTCCGAAATGAAGGTATGGGATTCTGAGACATGGCTAGAAGAGTAGACGGTGACGTTCTCGGTAAACGATTCCACGATTTTCGGTTCCGAAGATTTGATTGTAGTTTCTACAATATTAATCCTAGGGTGCTCCCACATACGGTAGTATTTGCTGTAAAGGTCGTCCCAGAATTCCATCTTTTCATTTTCTGGGTTACTTCCTATGGACAGCTCTTGGCCTATGTTAAGGTAGAAGAGGTTTTCTTTGGTTACTGGCAACCAGGTCACTGTTATGTAGTGGTTCTCGTCGGGTGTTGGGTTTCTGTAATTGAGAAAAGAGTTTGTTGAGAAATGTGCAAAACAAAATACATATTTTTTGTGATAAAAAAACTAGGAAACAAATTATGGTTTTAACTGACTGCTGAGGTTATTGTTAGAATTAAAAACTATAATACATAAATACGGAGGAACTCGTGGGTTAATAATAACAGCAGCTCGGGTCGATCTTTAGGTTAAGTCGTGCTTGCTTAGGTTGGTCTGTAGATGGGTGACCACCCATTACATACCGAGTTTTCTCTGTGACTCAGCAAGCATGTAAGCCGTTGGTCCCGGCTGTCATTTGTAGATCTTTAAAAGTCGTTAGGTAGTCAGTGGCCCAGAAAGTCTGACAACCAGTCTTACCAAGGGGTATCGTATTACTCAGTACTAACTGGGTTGTGGAGGTCAGATAGGCAGTCGCTTCATATAAAATACTGGTATTCAGTTGCATCCGGTTAGACTGGAAGCCGACCCTAACATAGTTGGGAAAAGGCTAGGCAGATGATGGTGACTTCTATAACACCTATCAATTTATTTCTAGCTAAACGCTCTACGGACTACATCAATGTTTTTCATATCTACAAGGGACATAATAATTATTAAATGGTCCAGACTTGACGGCACGGTTGGCGCAGTGGCTGAGCGATCGACTGCTGCCTTGCGTATCGCGTGTTCGATCCCCGCACGGAACAAATATTTGTTTAGCCTACAGATAGTTGTTCTGGGTCTGGGTCATGGACGTACCCAGCATTTTTTAAGCGGTGGGGCAGAAGTAAATAAACTAAGTAGTAGGAAATTAAAAATACTTTTTATTTACTGACTGATACGTCTTATTGACTGCACTACACCTTATTTCAATTGACTATTATTTTTAACTGTAAAGCATTATTTAATCTTATTTTCAATTTAGTTAACAATTTCAATGTTTGCATGCCTAATTTATGGTAGATTGTACAAGGCTCACCCATTTTTTTGTTACATCCTATCTTATGTACCTGCAATCTAAGCAAATAAATTTTACTTTACTTCAATAATAACCTGCGAGGGTTCTGGCTAAATGTAGCTAAAATTTCGTTTTCAAATGTATGTTGTGCTTCCAGAACCCTCTTTCTATGCTCACTCATACAGAGGCCGACAAGACGGTTTTCTGTCATTGTTGACCTTAACGAAGGTTTTTATTTTAATGTGGAAAATGTTAAAGTACCCAAATTTATATTTAATTTTATTTTGATTTTACCAAAAAATTCTTGGCATCGGGTCAGAGAGCAGGGTGGGACGAGTGCCCCACCCTACCCCACCGTGGGTACGCCTATGGTCTGGATGTTTGTGTATGTAAGTTTAAATATTTGTAAAAGGACCCACGATACAGAAGAAATTCCTAGTGTGCTGTTCCTATTGTTATATTATATTTATTGAATTCCCATAACATTCCTGAAATAATTTCCTGTACCGGTCATCTGTATGATATACTGAATTCACCCCATCAGTATGTGGAGAGCTGTCCCTTACACCCTGTATTTGTAAATTAAATACCCTAGGACACTACTTAGGCTACTCATTCTTTTGAAATCCATTAAAATTCGCCAGCAAAAAACAAGATGTGGAGAAAAATACTTCTAGAATGATTACTCACCCACTCTTAGCGAAGTTAGTCCACAGCCTCAACATTCTCTCTCTAACCTTAACATCTAAAGTCGTAGGCTCAACATCCTTTTGCAAATCATTCTTGAACAAATACCCCAACTCATCCATATGCATCGCTTTTTTCAATCCAAAACTGTTCAGCAGTTTGCTAGAAACGTTCAACTCCCCAACATAATCGAACTTGTAGTAGTAAATGGGTTTCTTGGATACGTTGACCAGGTATTGGACGTATCTGTGTGTGTCTATGTTGATCAAACGATCTGAGAGTAGTTCGAAATATTCTTGGAGGCTTTCGACTCCTGTATGATTGCCTTTGAAGTATAGCTTCTTGATCTCCTCAGCGATAGCTATAGCATCTTCAGAATTCCTCTCAATGTTTAAATCTTCTGGGATAAATTCTTGTAAGTCGTCTGTCTTTCTTTCTAACGCGAATTCTAAAGAGGTTGAACCAATCATAATTGGAGTATCAGCAACTCTTCCGGATGTTAGCAAATCAATGAAAGATTCTGTAATAACGGCTTCAACTCCTGGGAACTCCTTTTCAACGACTACACCAAAAGCGTTAAGCACATTAGGGAAAGATTCCATCGGGCTTAGCTTCTCATGGGCATCCACAATGTCTCTTGCAGAAGTGGAGTTTAGGAAGTCCAGGATCTCTTCAGGATCGTCTGACTCGCATCCTAAGACCTTAGCGAGACTTCTTGCAGATTCTATCGGATTTTTCTGGATAGACCAATGAGCTAACGCAGTACCAGACTGTATTATAGCTCTGCTGATCAAATTCTTGGTTAACGGACTAGCTGTGAGGACAGAAACTGCTGCTCCGCCGGCAGACTCCCCAAAGATAGTTATACTCCCGCTGTTGCCACCAAAGTTATGGATATTAGTCTTAACCCACCTGATAGCCTGGACCATGTCTTTCAAACCAGCGTTACCAGGGACCTCAGGGGTGTTCAAACTCAGAAAGCCAAGCACACCGCACCTATAGTTCAACGTAACTACAACTACATCTTTTTCTACCAAATAATCTGGTCCATAGTAGTTAGAGTTACCCGAACCGAACTTAAATCCTCCTCCGTGGATGTAGACCATGACTGGAAGGAATTCTCCGTCTAGGTTAGGAGTGAAAACGTTGAGGAAGAGGCAGTTCTCATCGCCGGTGTATTGTTTGTTGTTGAACATGTCCAATTGAGCGCAAACGCTGCCTTCGGCGGTCGCGTCGCGCACACCGGTCCATGGTTCTGGGGGCTGGGGTGCCTGAAATTAAGAAAAGAAGGGAGTTAATTGTGGTATTATAACCGTTTTTGATGGAAATGTGGTATATTGTGATATTTATTTCGTTAAAGATGATGATGTATTCCCGTTGTCGCCACTGCCATCAGTGGAGACAACGGGAAAAATCAAAACTATCGTTTCGTTGTCACCGCTCCACTGGTGGGAACAATAAGAAGTCTGTAATTTTGTTCCCACTGCCCCGCCCACTGATGGGGACAACGAGAAGTTTGTGATTGTATTCCCATTGCCGTACGCTTATTAATGAAAGAAGAAAATTAGTCCAGAACAAAAAAAAAATCTCAATGACGGAGAGAACAACTGCCTTTCGGCTTCGTTAAGGCTAATTTTTTACACCCATTATAATCATGCTTTTCTTTTTTGTTTAAAAGTCAATATTTAATCTTTAACAACTGATTAGTTAGTTTTAAATCGCTTATTACAACACGTATGAAAATAATGACTTCTTTTATTTACAGTATTTTTACAGACTACAAAAGGAAGAGGTTCTGAACTCGACCGAAGGAGCAAAAAATTCTCATTTTTGCTTTCTCAGTTACATAACCTACTCTATGACGTGTATGTAAGATGCTGTTTCTCTTATCGTGTTTACACATAGATAGGTGAGATACAGATACTAGTTATCACTGTGTAGCAACTGAATAATATTTGTTCACCTGCAATGTGGAATGAAAAATACATTCCTTTTTCTTTCAGCGTCTGAGAGAAAGAATATGTTTTGTATCAATGAGTTTAGGAAAATACTGTTTATTGTCGTATTTTTATATTTAGATTTTTGAATTTGATTTCATATCTAGTTCAGCAGTATTTTATTGTCTCGCCTAAAAATCTAAATTCATTTATCCAGTTTAGGCGAGACTGATTACTTTTTGAACGTCAAAATAAGATGAGAAAGTGAAAACAATTATTTGGGGGTCCCCAAATTATTTCTTTCAGTGTCTACCTTTAATGTATCCTAAGACTTTAGCTGGAGAGCAGATGTGGCGGTACAAACTCTTTCCTGCAGTAGTGAGCCCGAATCTTTATGATAACTTGTTGTTAATTGCATCAAAGTAAATATGTTGTAACTTGCCTACTTTGGGCAACCTCTGTGTGTATTCTATCAGTCCCTATGTCCCTAGCCAGATTAATTATATTGGGTCTTGCAAGAACAACACTGATCACAGAAGCCTTAAATCGCAGATTATTTAAAAAGGTCTAATTACCACTCGGAAAGTATTTTGAGATTCAACCTCACTTAGGACAACTTGAGGAGTTGGCACTGTATGAGAGGATGTGAAAATCGGGAGTAACAATCAACACATTATTGCAAAAAAATAAAAATAATGAAAGCGGACAGCATACACAAAAACCGCGCGAGCGTCTTCTTTCAAATAAAAAAAGAATCACCTAAATCGAACCAATTATCACGGAGTTAAGAGGTAACAAATAGCCGAATTGAGAACCTCCTGTTTAGAAGTCGGTTAAAAATACCCAGTAATGCAATCCTTACCTTGAACCTCAGAGATCCTAGGGGCGGTTTAGCGTAAGGGATGCCCTGGAAGCTGTAGAAGGCCTTCCCGGAAGGACTGTTGACCACCTTGCCTTGCAGCTGGCCTTGCTCCACACTCACTACTGGTGCTTCTGTCATCCTGCCCCCTCTGTGAACAAAATGAGGTATGGTTACAAAATAGTCTTGACTAGAGGCGATGTCTTTTTTGCTATGTAGGTTCGCCTAGACAGTCAGCATTTCTGCCTTTATCGGGCATGAACAGATCATATCAGAAGAAAGTCTGATTATTAATTAATAAATGCATACCGAAATCAATGAAGCCGTTCTTGTGATAATCGTACAAAACAAACAGACTGATAAACGAAATTAGAAGATAGAAATCGCCAATATTTTATGATAAAATCGGTACAGTAAACATTTTATTATTAAAACAAGTTTTGTCAGCCATGCATGGGTTTCCCCATCGATAACTCTGACGGAAGCCCTTAGAAACTTACATCCTCTCTTCAACTTCCGGGGTTGAAGAATTGAAATATTAAAAAAAAAAAAAACTGTAAAGTGAATCTGATAATATGACTAGAAAGGAGGGGACTGCTGAGATGACGAGTAATAGAGAAGTATGGAAGAAGAAGACATGCTGTGCCGACCACAATTAAATCGGTATAAAGGCGAATGAATATATAATAAACTATACAATATAATATAATAAACACATTTTGGGGATGCATTTCAGTCAGATCCAACGTTGTCTGTCAGTTAATTTAAGATTTATCTACATATTTTCATCTCCAACTTGAAACGATATGTGAGATAAAAAAACACGCTTCAACAACTTCATTAAACACAAGTATGTCCATCGATAATCGTCGGCTTATAAAATATTTTAAGTTATTTATTTGATATCTAATAGATAAACAAAAATAGTACACACAATTCATTAAGATAGCGTACTATCGGACATAGCATATTTAAATTATTAAAGAGTGATAAGCAAATAAATAAAATCTGCAGTCAAAACGACTTGTGCGTTACCACCGAAGATGCCGGCCGTGGTCGCAAAAGAGCTACCCAGACTCATCCAATAATGGATAGAAGAAGATAAGGTGCTGTCATAATTGTTTGTCATTAACCCCACAAATGTCGTACAAACCGGGGATAAAATTAAGAAAATCGTGAAGCTTTTTTTAAAGAGTCGGATTGTAAGCAATAGCTAGAAGGATGCAATTCGCTACCACGAACTGAAGTGGAACAGCTGCAAAATCGCAATGACACAAATATGAACACGGCCATAAGTATAAATTTTGGCGACATTGCTGCTTGTCGCACCTTAGCTCGTGGCTTAATAACAACAGCCGCTCGGGTCGATCTTTAGGTTAAGCTGTGCTTGCCTAGGTTGGTCTGTGGATGGGTGACCACCCAAGCTCGTGACAACCCCCAGTTTCCTCCGTGCCTCGGAAAGCACGTTAAGCCGTTGGTCCCGGGTGTCATTTGTAGATCTTTGACAGTTGTTAGGTAGTCAGTGGCCGAAAAAGTCTGACAATCAGTCTTACAAAGGGGTATCGTATTACCCAGTAGTTACTAGGTTGTGGAGGTCAGATAGGCAGTCGCTCCATGTAAAATACTGGTATTCAGTTGCATCCGGTTAGACTGGAAGCCGACGCCAACTTAGTTGGGAAAAGGCTAGGCACATGATGCTGCTTGTCGCACCTTAAATAGCCATTTGTACTGTTTTCAAGGAGTTAAATAGAAACCTATTCTAACGCACCGGTTCTCTTAGCGTCCCCCCTCAACTTCATTAAGCAGCCTAATGGACGCTATGGTTCTCCATAAGGAAAATTCGCGACCCATTCAGCCCCCCGCTGATTGTCGTGTCGATAGGAAAGCTGTAAGGCGTGTAATCTACCTAACGTTTTTTCTAAAGTGGGTACTTTAACTAGGGGACGAGGTAGGGTAGTCGTTGAAACCTTGAGAATTTCCGCCTCAAGATCTTGATCCTGCTCTGTACCAACACAGTCAACAAAAACGGTGTAAGGGACAAAAATTTTCTGAACATTGAAAATATTCGTCGGCAAAAAAAAACAAAATAGTTGTTCTATTTTTGTCAGTGTTAGTATGGAACAATTGATTTCTTTTATAACAGCTGGAGAAAAATTCTGCGTTTAGGGGTCTAGAATCATGTACTGGAGAATTCTTGGAAAACGTATCTCGATATCCTTCTTCTTTATCAATCAATCAATCAATCAATAGTCTTTATTTGTAAACATAGGTTACAACAGTGTGCAAGATGTTACAATAATTGTTATACATAATCAAAATCAAAATCAAAATCAAAGCATTTATTTCAAGTAGGCCAGTTACTTTTGAATTGTCGAAACAAAGACAACAGTAAAAAATAGCTACAGTCCCAGTCACAAGGCACAAAAACTGTGAAAGTAATGTAGTTGCCCATTCCCTAACGTAGATCTCTATGGAGAAGAACGGGCCAGAAACTCCATGGACACTCTTTTAAATTAGAATACTTTAACAAAACCTTGGTTACATCATTCATTTTGTGATGGTACATAATATAGTTTCTCTATGTTTTGCCATTTGGCGTACAAATATAGATTTAAAGGAGGCTTTTGCCAGTTGGGTAAATTAATCTATAGGTACTAGTATTATGAAGAGGTAAAAGTTTAATTTATAATATCAATATCAATTTTAATATAATGCATTTGCAATGCATTTATAATGCATTGGTAATGTCAATGTACGACATGTGATGTGTATGTGTGTGGTAATGTCATGTATCGTGTGGTTAGTGTGCCTAACCTGGTGTCAGAGTCTTTATGCCGCCCATGGGCCTCTGAATTGGCTTTAAATATCTCACAAGCATGCTAGCAAATTGTATAATTATCACTTGCTTCGGTGAAGGAAAACCTCGTGAAGACATCCCCCTTACGCCGTGTATTATTCATTTATTATTAAGTACGTCAATACAACACAATGCCATCGACTTAGTCACATGCTACACCATATCAGTTCCATCACTTTTCTATGATAAGTATACCTACACGAATATTTTGACACAAGTGCCTCACTCACCGAATTTCACAGATAATTTTTAGAGTAATCCCACAGTACCACTTCAATCAAATGTAGTTGGTATACTAAGGTTTTATCGCTAAGATAGTGATAACGTATCGAATGGAATACTATTTCGTAATAGTATTGTAGTTTTGTAAAGGATAAATAATAGTACAATGATGCTATAAATTCTGAAAGATCTAATTACAGAACAAAGGTAAAAAAATTAAAAAAAAACATAACTCAATCTGTTCTGCACAGTAAAGGAATTATTTTAGGTGGCATTGATATTTTAGTCAAACGTCCTGCTGAAGATAATATTCTATTAAAAGTGCTTAAGTTTTTTTCAGTTATGCATCCATCTGTCAAGAGGAAGTCAGAATTGGTGCCGGTGATTGAAAAGCGTGTGGTAATCGGTTGGCTTGTTATAGGTATGTAACGCATCACATGGAGTGAAGAAAATATCTTGAAGAAAGTTTTGAGTAAGAATGTGGATGGGCATAAAATTAGAGGAAGACCAAAGAAACGATGGTATGGCAAGAAAGGAGGTGTCTGATGAGATGACGAGTAATAGAAAAGTATGGAAGAAGAAGACATGCTGCGCCGACCCCAAATCAATTGGTATAAGGACAGGAGAATAATGATGAATCCATCTGCCTCCTCTTGAACCAACGAACATAATATGACACCGCTAATAGCATCCGAAATATACCGACAAAAGTGGGCCCTAGTCACGCAGGCGACGACGCTTAGATTCTTGTAGGGCAGAGCGGTAAGAAGGTGTTGGAGTGGAGACTCGGAACTGGTCATAGAAGCGAAGGCGGGCATCAAGCAAGTTCCCTGGTCACAGTGGCAGGGAAGAGTAGGATGTGGGAGGCCCAGAACTGGATGAAGTGCATTTGATCAGACCTACACTCAGCATTGAGTAGAAGGAGTGGTTTAAACTCTGGATAAGACTCAATCTACCATGTAAGCATTTATTTCAGCACAAGTTTGAAAGCAATCTAGCTGATAAGCTGTCCCAAAATCAGTAAGTCTCGGAGTTTTCATTTTAAATATTAGGTAAATTACTCATACGCTGAGCATTAAACACGGACTCTTAGAAAACGTCTTAATCATGGATCTGAAATCTTTCCGATAAATTTCGATAAGATCACTTCAAGATTGTTGACCCAGTCATCGGGACAAGCCAAGAGGACATGACTAACATTTTGTGGACAGGAACTTTTCTTTTATAACCTCATTGTAATCGTGTTTACCACATACAGGGTTTAGATAGACCCTTCACGAAGCTGTCAACCAAGCATACTATACATTAAGCTAAGTAACCCTATGCAAATATTTTTGTTGTGAAACGACTTTTTTTTTGGGTGTAATATCACGTTTTGCCGTAGGACTCAATGTACGCACTCACAATATTGTTCTGAGGGATGCATTGTATGCAGTAGTACGGGGGTCGTGGTATTTAAAGTAAAGAAATTGTATTTAAAGAAATGTTGGAACTTTGACCGAAGGTAAAAAAAAACATCGCAATGACGTGGAGAACTAGTGCCTTTCGGCTTCGTTAAAGGTACTTTTATACCCATTATGTCACTTCAAGGGCAAAACTTTAGAGCAGCGTTAGATCGCTATCTCATCCGAGGGTAGGTGAAGATTCAGCCGACGATGGTGCACGATTGAAATTGTTAGTTGTCACCCGCACTTGTTGTGTGGCACGAAAAAGTGTTTATATTGATAAGAGCGAGGTCGCACTTTTTGAATGGTATGAAACTCCAAGGTCAGGTATACCTATTACAGAAAACAAAGACAGAGAGATCCACTTCTTTGAATGATTCCATATTATTTAAGTTAGCGTTAAATAAACTGTGCAAGATCAGTATGCGTGTGTTTTTTGGCCAAAAGACTGCAAATCTCACCTTATACGCATTCTGAAACTGCTCAAAAGCTCTCTAGACGTAGAATCCAGTCTGTACCTTCTTGGCAAGTTGCTCGTACCCTCTTCCTTTAACCTCCAGTCATAAATATTCACATTTCTTGTAACGTCCTCATTGAAAGAGTCCAAAAAACCGGACCAACTATCGTTGTGTTCGTATTTCCGAACGAAATTAGCAATTTTTTTGTTTACAGGTTTTTGCCCGAGAGCTAGGAGTTTTGATTCTCTTGCTAGAAGGTAGCGTAAAGCTGTCCTTTTTAATATTATCAGTTCTTCTAGAGTTTTTGCCATATAATTGGAACACTTTTTCAAAAATAAACAAAATATTCAATGTTTTAAAAATTACGTTAACACCACCATCTTTTTCGTAATTCAAATCACGTCATAGAACTTCCAAACTCAAAAAAACACGGGAACACTTTTCCAAAGACAATTAAATCACATTTTTTTAACGATACCGCTTTTAAACAAAGGACACGACAAACAGCCAGCGAGAGATCTGCGTGGAAATTTCAAGACCAATTATCAGTGTCATGACGTGATGGATAGTGCAAATTAGTTTGAGGCTCCCACTAAATGGTTTTACATAATAGATAAATAACTAGCTGTTATATACATGAACGTAGTAAATAGCGTTATGTAAACTTTGGTAGAGGTGATGGGAATGTTTTACAAGGTAAGTATTGATTTTTCACTGCGATCAAGTGTTTTTCGTTGTGAAGTAATTAAATCTCGATTTATTGAAACTATCGACCTATCATATAGACCTCTAATTTTGGTTTCATAGACGGATATGCAGCCTTTCTTTTCTGGGGGGGAGGGGTTCCTCATGGATACCCTCCATCTGCGGAGTACGGAGGGTGGAGTCGGACTCAACGATTCCAATTATCTTTAATATTAGCCCTAGGAAGACAAGACCACAGAAACGATGGATGGACTGTGTGAAGGATGATATGGCGAGAAAGGGGGTCACTGCTCTGATGATGAGTAACAGAGAAGTATGGAAGAGGTACATTCTACGCCGACCGTAACTCAATTGGGGTAAAGGCAGGAGAATGATGAAAAAGACAAGACCAGAAATGCCTGAAAGCGCTGTGGTCCTGTTCTGCAAACAGTGCCACTCTTACCGTACCCTGTATAGTGGACACCCACAGGTTACAGGAACGAACGGACGCTACCGGTAAAGTTAGGCGTGCTACGTCACATTCGAGTCGGCCTGGTATCAAAATCGAATGAATGTAAATTTTGCCACCTGGCTAGCCTAACCCATGTTGCACATATTAGTATGTAGGTCCAGCTTAGGTCTGGACTGACACAATTTTCATTAATATTGACAACCAAAAATGAGTCTTATGACGTCATGTGCAAAGAAAATGCATGATGAATTTTCAATGACATAATCCGATTCGTAATGCTCTTAAATCGTATAGTGCTATTAATTAGCTTATCTGAACTCGCTACAATGATATTAAACCAGCTGTATACTTCAAGGTCAAGTAGTAACCTGCGTAAGAATGACAATATCAAGCATTTCATTTCCAGTATAAGCTGACCTCTCAGAAAAATGGTATCTCGTTCTGATGGGGCTCCTAAAGATTTTAAGGGCGTATACCTGAGATGATCTTCATGAATATTGGGATCTGTAACTTTGAATTGAAAGAGTAACCATGGAGTTTCTTGGCAGGTTGTTCCTCATATGAAACAACCAACCCGAACCGTGCACAGTGCACATTCTGAAGTTTAATTCATAACTACCCATGTAGGTTTATGAGTACCAATATAATTTAATATTGTGAATTTATCCGAAACGCTAGGAGGTAAGATAGTATTAATGATTATGATAAGCTCCAAAAACAAGGCTGGTTCAGTGAGTCACGAGCGCTAGACACATCTTCTGGTTGCCATGATTTGGCACAGCCGTTTGAGAAAAATGGATACTAACGGTACGGCTGGTCCGTAAATATCAAAGAGCTATGGAAACGGCCTATGCTTAGAGCCTATCTGAGGGATCGCATCCGGCGGAGAACCAGAGTTGTCGACGTAGCTCACTGAATAAGTAAGCTGAAGTGGCAATTGGTCATACTAGCCGTAGAGCCGAAGACCGTTGGTGTAGACGTGTTCTTAAGAGGGGACCGCGAATCGGCAAACGTAAGGTGGGACGCCCTTAGGCTCGGTGGAGTGACGATCTTTGCAGCGTGGCTGGTAGCAACTGGATGGGAGTTGCTGAGAATCGAGTTGAGTGGCGTGCGATTGAGGATGCCTATGTCCAGCAGTGGACTGCTGTAGGCTGATGATGATGGCGTTCGGGAAAAACCCGCTTAGGTTGACCGATTCGAACATAGTTCAGCGATGGTAGATACCGAGTTTCGAGTCGGCATGATTCGGCACAGCCATTCGGGAGAAAGCCGCATTGAACATAATTTTTTGCGATGATAGATGCTGAAAGATATATGCCGAGCGGAGCGAGTCGAATATGCTTTGTTATTACTTTGGGTCGGTGTTCTAGTTTAACAAGTATACCCCTAATGTGGAGACGCCATCACACCAAACCTTATCGCTAAAGCATTAGGTTCGAGGTTGATTGGGAAAATTTGACAGTTTCGGGTAGTTTGATGTGTGGGCGTCTGTACCCTTATACGGAAAGCCTATACCATGCAAGATCAGCTTCACAGTGATCTGTGAAGCTGATCTTGCATCTTGCATCTTGCATCTTACATTTCCTTCCAGTATATACTGATGTATATACTGGAAGGAAATGTAAATATGTTTTCGTATGTGCAGATCCTGACTACGCATTTAGCACCGTTTAGAAATACAAATCATGTGTATTATGCAATGTAAGTTTAGAGTACGCAAATTGAATGTTTGATGAGTTCTATCGCCTTTTAATGGAGTCGAAAATTTTAAATCCATTTGTACTTCCTGCTTACGTAAGTACTTAACAATCAGAAACAAAAGCTAGAATATAAGCACAAACGAATAGAGAAGCTCTTATCTAGCATGTTAATAGCGCTATTACAATTTATTATTCAAAACTTTAATCTACAAGCAGCAAAAATTTCAATTAGTAAGTGGGGAGTGCCTAACTGATTGGAAGGAGAAAGCAAAAGACAAAGAAAATTGTTAAGATATGGGGGAAGCCTAAGTGCCCAGCAATAGGACAGAACAGCATTACAGAGGAACTCGTGGCTAAGTAATAACAGCCGCTCGGGTCGATCTTCGTGCCTCGGAAAGCACGTTAAGCCGTTGATCCTGGCTGCCATTATTAGATCTTTGACAGTCGGTACAGGTATTTAGACTGGTTATCACTCTCTGGCCACTGCCAGAGAGTCTCACAACCAGTCTTACCAAGGGGTTAAATCAACACTAACTGGATTGTGGACGCCAGATAGGCAGTCGCTCCACGTAAAATACTGGTATTCAGCTGCACCGGTTAGACTGGAAGCCAACGTCAACATATTTGAGAAAAAGCTAGGCAGATGATGAATAGCTGTTACTACATCCATGCCCTTCAACTATCATCTTGCGTTTGAGGCATTCGAGTCCAAGCGTGCCCGTGACGCATGCGCTAAACGCCAGTTAGAACGCAGGTGTGTAACTACCCTCGTCAGTTGGTTATATTTTAGTGCGTTAGGCTGAGGCCAAACAAGCTGTGAGTCGCGTAAAATGAGTCACCGAATTTACGCTGCATTCGGTTTCATACTTTCATACTAAAGTCTTGTTTATACCACAGGGCGAATTTAGTATGAAACCGAATGCAGCGTAAATTCCGCGACTCTCAGTTAAAAAAATTACGCTCGTTTGGGCTCAGCCTTACTCATGTTGTTATTCGTTTTAAAATGTTAGTTTTAGTATTTTTTTTTCAGTTTTAGTTAGTACACAAATCAGTATTAGTCAGTTTTAGTTAGAACACCAATTAGTTTTAGTCACAATGGTTAGTTTAGTCTGTAACTAAACGTAACTCACCGGAGGTCATCTAAAAAGTTGTTGACTGCTGTTATCATTGTTGATGAAGCTGGAAAGAGAGAGATAGACACATTTTAACTACTTTCTACTTCTACACATTCATTTCTATAGCTACATTAGCTAGGCAACTAATATCCAGATTCTACAATACAGGCGCATTTAACTCCTTATTTTGAATCATAAACCACCGTTCATTTTTTATAGTTTTTTCAGTTTTATTTCAATGTAAAATGTAAAACTACATTGTCTGTACGCAGCACTCCATTAATGTAAATAATACGGCTAAAATAACGAACGACGCATGAAATCACTTCCTGCCTAGCTACGGAGTTCATCGAACTCGCCGTCGCGCTTGCCGTTCGCTACGTGCTTTTGCCACGGTAACGATACAATGCGTATGAGGAAATAAAACAAATCATTGGATTTACATAACGTTCCTGAAATAATTTCTTATACCGGTCATCTTAGTATGCTATACTGAATTCACCCCATCAGTTTGCGGAGGGCTGTTCCTTACACCCTGTATACATGCTACATTTATTACGAAAATAATAATTATGGCGAGGTCGCAGTACAGTGTGTAGCTAAAAACGCACGACCTCACCCCCCGCAAAAACGCGGCGATGATCAGCAGCGAGACTAGCGGAGCCCCGCGGTCGCGGCGTTTTAACATGCCACAGCGTAGCGTAATGCAGTTGATAAATCGTGTTTAAATGGGCCGAAAAGGGTGCATGAAAAGTCTTTGTGGTCTTTGTGGACAGCAAACTATGCAATGATCAAAAAATTCTTCGAACTACCCATTATAAGTGTTACCATACTAAGATTTCCTATGCAGATCTGATCAAAACAGTACAACATATTAAGCTTGGAGCACAGGCGTACGCTGCTGATGGTTATGATGCTGTATGGCATATGCAACAATAGGTTTAGTTGTGTGGAACTTACAAATAAATTATGTTATGTGGTACCTAGGACTGTTAATCGGCGGGAAGTGCGAGCAACCTGCTTGTTCTACACAGAGCAGTGTAGAACTAATGCTGGGGAGAGAGCTCCTCTCCGCCGATTATTAGAAAAGTACAACTCGCATTTTTTAAATTTAGATATTTCCTCTCTTAATCTAGGTTGGTCTGTGGATGGGTGACCACCCATTACATACCGAGTTTCCTCCGTGCCTCGGAAAGCACGTTAAGCCGTTGGTCCCGGGTGTCATTTGAAGATCTTTGACAGTCGTTAGGTAGTCAGTGGTCCAAAAAGTCTGACAACCAGTCTTACCAAGGGGTATCATATTACCCAGTACTAACTGGGTTGTGGAGGTCAGATAGGCAGTCGCTCCATGTAAAATACTGGTATTCAGCTGCATCCGGTTAGACTGGAAGCCGACCCCAACATAGCTGGGAAAAGGCTAGGCAGATGATGATGATGCTCTCTTAATCAGAACAAAAAAAAAAACTGGCTTATGAATTACTTTCCGGTCATCCTTAACGATGACTGCTTCTTGCTGATGCTGTGTGTGATCTGATTGGTGACTACAGACTAGATCTGGACGGGAAGCGCTGTCTAGAGTTGGTCAGTGTGACCCTTCCGGAATATTTTTATTTTCTAACTGTCCCTTTCTGTATACATCCGTTTCCTTATTTCTTTTAAAATCTATATGATTCCGTGGACAATAGTGTGGGTTATGCGTTTGTTTACTATTATACCTAAGCTAATTATTAATATTGTAACGTATAACTGTTTTTGTCCCAAATAAATAAAATAAATATAATTTTCCTGTTTTGTCTTTTCTACACGCTGTGTCTACATTTCTAAGCCTACTTTCCTCTCGCCGGTCTGCTGGAAGAGATTTCGCATGAAATAAGCAGTACCTTTGTGCTCTTCTATCTTAATGTTATGTCTTGTTGGTTTTTTTTTAATTTGTGTACATAAATAAATAAATAATAAAATAAAAATGATAAATAAACTCCCTTCCAAAATTTTGTCCCATTTCTCCTCGGCTTCCCTATTTACCCTATACTTTGTCGTATTTAAGAAAATAGCCTGCTAAGTACACTTAATTTCTATAAAAGTAAAACTAATAAGTTACACAAGCAATTGTAACACACTGGCTGCCTCGTTGGACTAGTGGACGCAAACGGGACTGCTGAGCATGGGGTCCTGGGTTCGATTCCCGGGTCGGCAGTGTTATTGGGTTTTTCCATTAGGAATTTCTCAGTAGCAGCTAGGGAGTCGGGATATTTTGTGCCCGTTTGATGGCAACAGGCTCGCCCCATATTACATGGGACTTAAACATAACTGGCGAAACGTGGGTGTACCTATTAGGTACACCTCTGGTTAACCCTTCGGAGATTACAGGCATAATGTTATGTTATGTGTAACACACTCTTAATCACAAATTCACAGTCCAAAGGATTACTAATTTACTGATAATTGAGTATTAGTAATTTTCTTTCAGAAAGTGTTTTCATCTGAGAAATTCTTCTGCTCCATAAACCAATGAATTTGGATGAACGATCTCGCAATCACCTCGAGATTAATACCGACACTTGAATACGAAATACCCCTCTAGAACTCGGACCTTATACAGGGTGTAAATGGACCCTTCACAAAGCCGTCAACCAAGCATTCTGTACAGCAAACTAAGTAACTTTACGCAAAAATTATTGCTGGGAAACGACTTTTTTTTTTGGGGTAAAAAATCACGTTTTACGGTAGGACTCGATGGAACGCACTCAAAGCATTGTGCTGATGGATGGATTGAATAGTACGGGGGTTGTGGAGGTGTGAAAAAGTTGGAATTTTGTTTAAGAAAAAAAAAAACCTTTGATATTTTGTATGCCTCTTGGTGGGGCACAGCTCGGTCCTAATTTATTTATAACATCTTTTGTATACACCCTGTGTTCACGAAATAAATGAATTTGAATTTGAATTTGAATTTGACCCCCAATATCTCCGTAACTAGAAGCTTCCCAGGTATGGTCTAGAACAAAAAAATGATCGCAAAGACGGGGAAAAACAAGTGCCTTTCGGCTTCGTTAAGGATCTATTTACACCCATTATAATTGTCACTATTTACAAACGTATTGATCTAAAATACTACCCCTACATTTCGAAGGTAATGAAGCTGTAAGAGGTGTCCACAATATCTAGACGTGGACTTTGTGAAAACAGCGGTGAGAGCAGCGGTGGCCCAGTGGTGGAGACCCCGACTTACGAGCAGTAAGTCGTGGGTTCGAACCCAGCCAGGCACATTACTTTGTGTAAGTTATTTCATCACCATTGCGATAAAAACGGTGATGGAAAACATCGTGAGGAAACCGGCATGTCCTAGAACCAAAAATTCGAAGACATGTGACATCTACCAACCCGCACTGGGCCTGCGTGGTGGATTATAGCCCATTCCCTCTCATAGAGAGGAGGCCTGCGTCCCAGCAGTGGGAACATTAATAGGCTGATTATGCTATGCTATGCACTTAGTGACGTAATAAAAGTAGGATGACATCACAGTGCGACTAACCTAGATAAACATAGTTCTGCTAACAGAGGCTAGACTTCTGGCGCCTTGACCAAGGCAGGTGTAGAATTGTGAATCAATAGTATTTATTTACTAGCCGTTGCCTGCGAGCTGCCTTCGCGTGAATCTATACAAATAAATGAAATTAAATTGTGTCTGTTTGTAACTTCAAAGTGTTAGTTTTTTACTGAATGCATTTGAAAGTGCACATATGCGGTAGTTAAGAACAAAAAAAAATAAAAAATATTTTTGGTCTGTCAGTCTGTTTGTTCCGGCTAATCTACGAAACGGCTGGACCGCTTTTGACGCGATATTTACTGGCATGTAGCTGATGTTATAAGAAATAATCTAGGCTAGTTTTATTTTAGAAAGGATTCCGTACAAAAAAATAAGTTAACAAAATCCGATTCAAATATGGAAGTAATATTTTAATAATAATTGCTGGCAGACGAAGGTCGCGGGGCACAGCTAGTTATTCATAAAAACACATAACTACCACGTGTTTATGCATAATGAACGGTGTATGTACACCAAGTCAATGTAGAAGGCGAAAGTTTTGTCTGGAGCTCTATTGATTTATCGTTAAGGAGTGAATTGTAAGAACGGTCTGATATTATTAACCTAACCTAACACACACATATCAAGCATGATGCATCTAATACTCCTTCTATGACGCTGTTATGCAGAACAAATAGACTGGTGACAGTCCTCGAATAAACTATTTTCAAAAGTAGAAGAAGGTAGACGAGACACCGACCCCCGATGTGTGCATCGGGGGTCGGTGTCTCGTGGTAACCGTACGTGGTAACCGTTTGCGTCGGTGTCCTTTCCACTATCTATTATAAACTGTCTGAGAAACCGATCAGACCAAATCCAATTGATTTAATGCGAATTTTCACAACTATATCATCTATAAACATCACGATCTAACCACGTGAGGTGAACAGGCGTCCCCTTGACAACTTGAAGCCGTATACAAGCCAATAATCTGCTTAGACCTGTGCGTATTTAACTGTCTACTTACTTAAAGAACCGTTATAACAGATCCCTCTCAGAGAGGGATCTATTATAACGTGGCCTCTCTTCAATAAAACTCATCATCTGCCTAACCTTTTCCCAACTATATTGGGGTCGGCGGCTTCCAGTCTAACCGGATGCAGCTGAATTTACATGGAGCGACTGCCTATCTGACCTCCACAACCCAGTTAGTACTGGGTAATACGATACCCCTTGGTAAGACTGCTTGTCAGACTTTTGGGTCACTGACTACCTAACGACTGTCAAAGATCTACAAATGACAGCCGGGACCAACGTGCTTTCCGAGGCTCGGAGGAAACTCAGTATGTAATGGGCGGTCACCCATCCACAGACCAACCTAGGCAAGCACGGCTTAACCTAAAGATCGACCCCGAGCGGCTGTTATTATTTAACCACGAGCTCCTCAATAAAACTATAACTTCAAAAAAAAATCTATACTTAGGTTTGTCCTTATTCGTGACTGACTATCAAATGCAAAGCTCAAACTACTCTGGACGGGTCCTGGCTATTAGGCATACAGATAGCTATTATGACGTAGGCATCCGTTAAGAAAGGATTTTGGAAAATTCAAAGCGCGTGAAATAGGGGTTTGTTTGTATGAAATCACTGGTAATCCACCACGCGGACCCATTACGAGATGGTGCATATACATGTGACACAGGTATGCGAATAAAAACCACCTTGAATTTATGCGAGCCTATTACTTTGTTTGGTATTCACTAAAATTACGATTTTGGCGGCACCAACATCTTCCTGTTCTGTTCTCCTAGTTCTTTCTGTTCAAATGCGTTGAGTTCTCTCGTAACAAACCTTGGCGCCAGAGAGAGACAAAAAAATAGCAACATCTACAAGAAGTTACCTTGTAACTTTAGGAGCTGACTGTACGAATCGGGAGAGTTACCAAACGAGATGTAGCCATCCTCTCTATGATAGGGAATGGGCTGTCCCACCACGCGGACCCAGTTCGCATTGCTGTATGTCGAGTCTTCGAATTTTTAGTTCTAGGACATGCCAGTTTCCTCACGATTATTTTATCGGTTTGAGAGCTTCTTGAATGTCCTTAACATCCTTGAAACATAATGCACTTACACTCAGAATATAATATTATTTTCTTAGCCGTTAGCCATAACAGACCATTGTTATTCCAACTTTCGTTCACAGCTGACGTATATCAAATAATACAATGCTGTCACACTATTGTCTGGGCTCTCTTATAATTAATTTAATGACTCATTCCAGTGCATCGCTGTTTTTGAGCCTTCGTCATTGGAGACATATGTTTTTAGTTTGAATTTTGTTTTATTTTTGACGATAAACGGTTTGGCGTTTATTTTGGGACTGTAACGTTGGAATATGTCCTTTATGGTTAATGAAAAGGGCACTTTGAAGACGGGGTTCAAGAAAGCCATTCAATTTGTGGAAGAGTCATTCGTCAATGTCATTATGGTGCGCTTCAATTCACAGGGTTGAGGCTCGTGTCCCGGCAGAGAAAACGTTATAGGCATAATTTCAAAGATGAAAAGGACAACTCTTAAGCGCAGGCCACACCGCCAGCTGGCGGGCGGGCGAGCGACGCGAAAGACGCATCGTTTCACCTCTTTTCATACTTTGGTTCACACCGCGAACTATCGAAAGATACGAACGTAGTATGAAAAAGGCGTCGTTCGCGTCGCTCGCCCGCCCGCCAGCTGGCGGTGTGGCCTGCGCTTTAGGACCCGCTCATTTGGAAGGCTATGTATGTACTAATAATCGTGATCTGACTGTTTTATGTCCGTCACATCACCATCTCAGATCCAGTTGAAAACCATCGTCGGGCACTAGCTCGGCAGTGTGCTGAACTGGGCCTATTTGGCGCAGCCGTGAGACACACAATATTATCTCCTTTTTTTTTTTTTGTTTTGTTTTAACATTTTTATTGTATAAATTTAAGATTTTTAATTTTTTAAATATTTTTTGCTTGTTGTGTGCACTTGTGGTATGGGTCAAATAAATATGTTTTCTTTCTTTCTTTCTTGATCCATACCTATAATGGTTGTAAAAAATACCCTTAACGAAGTCGGTAGGCACTTGTTCTCCCCGTGGTTGCTACATTTTTTTTGTTCTACACCATAACTGGGAACCTGCTAGTTTAAAAACAATTCAAGTCACTTTAAATACCTTTATGATCCCTGTAATGCATCCATCCGCATGGAGTCCTACCGTAAACCGTGACGTATCACCCCAAAAAAAAAGTCGTTTCCCAGCAATAAGTTTGATGTAGGTACTAGAATGCTTGGCTGACGGTTACGTGAAGGGTCCGTTTACACCTTGTACTATGAATGCGAAAGTAACTCCTATCTGTTACCTTCACGCCTGATCCTTTGGGGCGATCGTTACGAAAGAGATGGGTAGACCCGGAGAAGGACACTGCAAGGCAGTTTATGTTCAGAACAAATAAAGGTAAAGGTTATAAATGGTTCAAAATAGCTAAAAACTTTTTTCCGAGTGAATGGCTAATAAACTCAAATTGCCATCAAACAATGGGCAAGTGTGGTTACCATGGTGAGCAGACTGATCGCTCGATCAGAGAAACTGTGGAACATTTTGCTCTTTCACCGATTTATGCACAATGGCGAATGAGTCATTTCAATGAAACTAAATGAAGCATGAAAAAACAACTAACTAAAAAAACTCGGTAATACTGCAGTACATACAATAACCGGCAAAAATCCCACATAACTGTATATCTAAGATAAACATTCAATAAGATAGCGGAGGAGCAGATAACGTCAAGAGATTAGCATCTGAGTGAATCGTGAGAATTGAGTAGTTCTTGCTGGCCCACTTCAGAAAGTTGGCAAGATAACGAGTGTGACGTCAACTTTCTAGTCTGTGGAAGTGTGGATAGCGTCCTCATATTGATCCTGGCAACGCAGTGGACTTTATGACCTGCAACTCTATGAAACAGTACGAGAAAAATTTCAGCGTCAAACCGTTTACTTTTATATGAAATAAATGTGACGGTAAGCCTCGTTGCTGATCGTGATGATGCGCGACTGCAGTACATGAGAGCCTGGTTTGGATTCCTAGGTCGGGCAGTTTTATTGGGTTTTTCTATCTGGAAATTCTCAGTAGCAGCCACGGAGTCTGGATTTGTGCACGGTTGATGGCAATCGAATTGCTCCATATACAAGGTGTAAACGGACTCTTCACGTAGCCGTCAACCAAGCGTTCTGTAGATCAAACTAAGTAACTATACGCAAAAATGTTTGCTGTGAAACGAATTTTTTTTTGGAGCGAAAAGTCACGTTTTACGGTCTAACTCAATGTGACGCACTCAAAACATTGTGCTGATGGATGCATTGAATAGTACGGGAGTCGTGCGGGATTTAAAGTAAAGTTATAACATTAAAAACTTGTGAAAATGTTGGAACTTTGACCCCCAATATCTCCCTTAACTAGAAGGTTCCCAGGTATGGTCTAGAAAAAAAAAATGATCACGATGACGGGGAGAACAAGTGCTTTTCGGCTTCGTTAAGGGTACTTTTATACCCATTATTATATGGGACTTAAATATAAATTAATATGGGTGAACTACAAGATACACCTCTTCCAAACTTTTTAGGGATCACAGGCGTGATAATATCCAGTATATTGTACTTATGTAAATGTGAAGATACCACGCACGGTAATTACTGTGGTCTGTGGTTGCTTCTTGCAGTTCCGTGCTACCCTATCTTCTTGCACATTCTTTACTTAAAGATAGTTTTAGGATGATTTTGGACCTACATAAACATTTAAAAATTGTACTACCAACTGGTTTTGCAATCTCCGTATCGTTTAAGTGGACCTTTCCGGGGAATATGGCATGCTAGGTTCAAGAGTGTTCGAAAAAATTGGTTGTTTTGGACCACTTTAAAACATTGATCATTGAAGAATTAGAACAAATAGGCTAATCATTATCTGAGTCGTGGAATACACCAAAGGATCTAAACCAGGAAATATGGTTGAAACAGAAGGGAATATAAGCAGTGATAGCCTAGTGGTGTCACCGTCTGACTACCAAGTCATAGGTCTCAAGATTTATGATTCATGTGCGTATTGTATAATTATCACTTGCTTCGGTGAAGGAAAACATCGTGAGGAAACAGCATGCCTGAGAGATATTTCTCGACGGCATGTAAAGCCAAGTCAGAGGCCCATGGGCGGCATTAAAACTCTGACACCAGGTTAGGCACTAACCATACGATAAAGAAAAAGGCGAAAGAGTCCTTTAGTTTATAACCAGCATTAGGTGATTGGAGTCGGGTCGATGATCTTCAAGATTATGAAGACAGTTCCTAACAACGAGGTGAAGGAAACCTCTTAAGACCAACAGTTAAAAAATCGATGGCAATCTTATCTCATTAAGAACGATAAATGAAGTACATTGACTTTCTTATCACACTTTGCGAATAAAAGGAATGAAGATAACATTTTTTTGGCTATATTTACATAATCAAACTTTTGACACTCTCACATTCCTGGTTATACGATAATAGCACTATTTTTTATGGCAACATTAATAACAGAGCATATCGTGCGCTGGATGTACAGACGCCAAAACATCAAGCTACCCGAAACTGTTAAATTTTCACAATCAACCTTGAACCTAATGCTTTAGCGGTAAAATTTAAAATCTATCAAAGAAATTTGACAGATTGTAGTAGCTTGTAATGCTGGTATCTGTACTACCGGCTTCACTGACGGTCGACCATTTTTCAACCTTTTTGTTTAGAGCTTAAGGGTGAAAAGTGGCAGACCCTCAATGAACACGGGAGCATTCACCACTTTTGACAACAATTTCATTAAAACTTTAATCAAGTAGAAACTATTTAATCGCGAATAGGTGAATTGGACCATTCGCGAATTGGAACAATCGCTTATTGTACCAATCGCGAATTGGACCAATCGCGCCTAAAGGTAACTGCCGAACAGACATGACGTGTCATTTGTAGATCTTTGACAGTCGTTAGGTAGTCCATGACCCAAAAAGTCTGACAACCAGTCTTACCAAGGGGTATCGTATTACCCAGTAGTAACTAGGTTGTGGAGGTCAGATAGGCAGACGCTTCATGTAAAATACTGGTATTCAGCTGCATTTCGGTAGACTGGAATCCGACCATAACATTGTTGGGAAATGACTAGGCAGATGATGATGGTGACTTAACATTAAGATGATAAAGCAATTACGAAATCGACGAGCTGAGTGCCATCATCTTCATTCTCCTAACCCTATCCCAATTTATTTGGAGTCGCCGCAGTATGTATCCTTCTTCCATACTTCTCTATTACTCGTTATATCATCAGACACCCCATTTCCAGCCAATTGCCAGTAACCGAGCACAAATCCTGGATTCTGATGAAAACCCAATAACACTGTCGTTAGATCTGTGAATGTAATCTGTGTGTTAGAACTCAGGACCTCGTGGTCAGTAGTAGCAATTGCGACCACTGGACCAATAAAGTAGTCACAATTGGTTACGTTGGTCCCAGCTGTCATTTGTAGATCTTTGACAGTCGTTACAGGTAGTCAGTGGCCCGAAACTCAGACAACCAGTCTCACCAAGGGATATCGTATTACCGAGTGCTAACTGGGCTGTGGAGGTCAGATAGGCAGTCGCTCCATGTAAAATACTGGTACTCAGCCGCATCCGGTTAGACTGGACAACGACCCCAACATAGTTGGGAAAAGGCTAGGTAGACGATGAATTGGTAACGTTAAGTTGTAGCTAGTAACCATCGACCGCATCATCACGAGATAGTAGTCAAGCAGGAGCTTATCATAAAAACAAAGTTACCGAGTCGACCATCGAATCCTGTACAAGTTACATAAGTGTGACTTTTACTTTTTAAACGTACGGCACCGAATTCACTGACCTTGCAGTGTAAAGAGTTTGCGAGTGAAAGTTTTGCGACAAGTGCCGGCCGAAGTTACAAACATGTTACATTGCTGAACGTCGTAGGGTTGTCGCGGTGCCAAGATTATTTTCCTGCCAACTAAGTTGTCAAAGACTTTGTCAGGAGTAGGTAATCACTTTTTATGTGCCAGTAACAATGGCAATTACCAGTTCTTTTGCTAGGCATGAAATGTATTGCATGTCGGGCTGGTGACCGCAACTCCATCTCATAAGCGCGTATTTTGCGTTCTCATGGAAAAATAGAACATTCGATCGAGTCCTCAAGAAAGGCCAGCAATGTTTGGTGCTGACGATCTCGCTACGAAGATGCAGGTTACCGAAGTCTAAGGCATTAAACAAAATAGACTTTACGAGTGGCGAAAAACCATGCTATTTTCGTAAGTATAATACAAAGTGGAAGGGACACTGACGCTAAAACAATTACCACGTATCCAGTACATCATTCTGAAGGTCTGAACCTCCCCCCATAGAAATTTTTTATCGGTGTTTTTGTAGGAAACAGCTGGTTTTTTTTTTAATAACCGTGCGGGGTTCAGAATGATGCACTGAATACGTGGTAACCATTTTAATGTCGGTGTCCGTTCCAACCTGTATAAACCGATTCTAAAAAAAAAAGGAAACATTCATCATCATCTGCCTAGCCTTTTCCCAACTATGTTGGGGTCGGCTTCCAGTCTAACCGGATGCAGCTGAATACCAGTATTTTACATGGAGCCACTGCCTATCTGACCTCCACAACCTAGTTAGTACTGGGTAATACGATACCCCTTGGTAAGACTGGTTGTCAGACTTCTTGGGCCACTGACTACCCTAACGACTGTCAAAGATCTACAAATGACACCCGGGACCAACGGCTTAACGTGCTTTCCGAGGCACGGAGGAAACTCGGTATGTAATGGGTGGTCACCCATCCACAGACCAACCTAGGCAAGCACGGCTTAACCTAAAGATCGAACCGAGCGGCTGTTATTATTTAGCCACGAGCTCCTCCAAAAAAAAAAAGAAACAAAAAAAAGAGAGCTCAAAAAAAAGGAAACATTACATTAATTTTAATAGGACAGAGTTGTATTTACAGCAAAAGCGTTGGCACGAACAATACAAATCCTGAAAGGGCTCAGGAAATGAAACAGCAATATTAAAACAAATTAAAGTTGCTTGTTTGATAGTCACAGCCCTAACTTCGATATTTTACGAGATACCGTTCAGCATATAAAATAAACGTTACATATTGACAAATCATCTACATTAAAATAAAACGGTTAATGATCTGTCTGGCTATCGATATTACGACTGTCTATATTAATAATAATCTTCAGAACATAACGCCATAGCGGTAATCTTAACGGGTTAGGCAGAGGTGTACCTAATAGTACACCCATATTTCGCCAGTTATGTTTAAGTCATGTCATGTCTCATGTAATAGTATATTGCCTTAAACTGGGCACAAATCTAGACTTTGGGCTGAAAAATCCTGGTGGAATAACTCAAGAACACCTAAAAGTTACGTGTACAACTTGTAAACGGACCCTTCACGAAACCGTCAACCAAGCATTCTGTACATAAAACGAAGTGACTCCACGCAAAAATTATTGCTGGAAAATACTTTTTTGGGGAGAAAAATCACGCTTTACGGTAGAACTAAATTTTTAACGCACTCAAAACATTGTGCTGATGGGAGCATTGAATAGTACGGAGGCCGTGGAGGTGTTTAAAGTATAGCAATAACATTAAAACTTGTATTTAAAAAGCTTTGACCCCCAATATCTCCGTAATTAGAAGGTTCCCAAGTTTTTTTTTAACTAGCTTTTAAGATTATAACTTTTTTTTAAAAACCTTCATGATCTGTTTACTATTAAATGCATCCATCAGCACAATGTTTTGATTGCGTTACATTGAGTCCTACCGTAAAACGTGATTTTTCACCCCAAAAAAAAATCCTTTTCCAGCAATATTTTTGGGTAGTTTGATGTACAGAATGCTTAGTTGACGGTTTCGTGAACGGTCCGTTTACACCTGGTATGGGTTTCAATTTCCAAGATTCTTTAGATATATTTCGCGTGATTGAAACTTTATGTTGTACTTGCTACTTGAAGTTTCTCTAACAAATCATTATGTGCGTAAATTCCCATCAAGTAAGTTTGATACTCTCTTTTGAAAAGATTCTCTTCAGTGAGTTTGCTTTTAAATAACATCACGCCTGTAATCCCCGGAGGGTTAGGCAGAGGCGTACCCTCCTGAGAGTACACCCACATCGCCAGTTATGTCATCAACCGGGAATAAATCTAGACCGCTACTGAGAAATTTCTGATGGAAAAAACAATAACAATTTGCACGACCCGGGAATCGAACCCAAGACCTCATGCTCAGCAGTCGCGATTGTGACCACTATACCAACGAAGCAGTCTACTTTTAAACTTTACTTTTTTTCTGTCAGTTTGCTTTTAAATTTCCTTTATGGGGTCAAATGGGGGTTTAGCCCATTTCGCTAACGCAATCATCGTCCAGCTTCAAAAATAATAAGAAACACGGTAACGGCACTAACGGTACCCCATAAATCCATTTGGCGTCTCTAATTTGTTTCTTACGGCACCAACAATAAGGATCTATCATATCATGATCATGAGATGATTACTACAAGCAAACGGGATCACTTTTCACCCTTTTTTTTTTTTTTTTTTTTCCGGGTGGGAAATCATCAAATGACCTCCCCCACTCTAGGCGGAGCGGAGGGGAGTGTCAGACTTGTACTGACTAAAACCCATCCATGTTCCTTCTTTGCCATTTATGTTCCAGGGCCACGGTATCTCTTTCGAACAGTCCCGCAGCCCTGGCAGGCATCGGCCCATGCGGACCCCTACTTGATTGCTGACATCTCTTTGAGGTGCGCGTGGAACACGAACGCGCCGTCGACACGGCATCACTTTTCACCCTTCTGCCCTAAGTTATACGGTTGAAAAGAGTTAGTACATTCAAGACCCATGTTACAGGAAATATAAGAGAATGAGCAAGTCTTATATTGCTTAAACTGGACACAAATTCTGACACCTCCTGGGTGCTACTGAGAAAGTCAAAGTTATTTATTTGCAACAAATGTGGTTCAAAAGATAGTAAAATGGTCATGTTGTAAAACGCCATAAAACTGACATGCAAACATTAATGAATAAGATGCTAATTTCAAAATTTCCTAATTGAAACAAACATTAAATTAGGTAACTGAGTGTGTTTCTAACTTTAACATTTAGAACCAATTAAGAAGAAGTTCCTGATTGAAATACTCAATGACATAGACTGACCTCGTAGGCATAGCTAAGTACTAAGAAATGCCTAATGGGAAATACCCAAACATCGAGCATAAAAAAAACCCGAAGGTACTTAAAAGCCAGACGAAAATCACTCACACGCTCATAGCATAAGCATAAGCATAATCAGACTATTAATGTTCCCACTGCTGGGACGCAGGCCTCCTCTCTATGAGAGGGAATGGGCTATAATCCACCACGCAGGCCCAGTGCGGGTTGGTAGATGTCACATGTCTTCGAATTTTTGGTTCTAGGACATGCCGGTTTCCTCACGATGTTTCCCTTCACCGTTTTGAGAGCAGTGGTGATGAAATAACTTACACAAAGTAATGCGCCTGGCTGGGTTCGAACCCACGACTTACTGCTCGTAAGTCGGGGTCTCCACCACTGGGCCACCGCTGCTCTCTCACACGCTCACTCGAGCATAAACCAACGAGGGAGATTCTCAGAAATCCCAGGATCACGCTCAGCAGACGCACCTGTATCTATAAGGCTGGCAATTAACAAGAATCGAAGCTTAGACCACCTGGAGAAAACCGCAACACATAACAATTTAGAAATTCAACAAAACACGTAATTTATTATCAAAAACACTTCACCATAACATCACTTCTGAATCAAAAGACGGCGAAGTCCAGAATAAACAGTTTTTCTTTCAAATCTCGGTTAGAGATCCGTCGTCAATACTCGAAGTAAGTTTGATCCTGACCTAAGAACCCGACATAACCTCAAGCTCAGTCAAGACTTGCGAAAAAGAGACTTATAAATGAGGCAGTCGAATAACAATCTAAGACCAAAGCAATGATCCACATCATTGATCATTGGCAGCCCTGTTCCACGTACTACTGAGTATATATGGCTCCATCCTCTTGTTCTATTCTTTCCTGGCCTGGATGACACTTAACCAGGTCTTTCCCGCGATCTTTCGAATGGTTTAGATAGATAGATGGAAAGCATAGATCACCTGGAGTAAACCTCAACACAAAACAATTTAAAAATTCAACAAAACACGTAATTTATTATCAAAAAGACTTCACCATGACATCACTTCTAAATCAAAAGACGGCTCAGTAAGCGCAGAATTAACAGTTTTTCTTTCTTATCTTGCAAATCTTGTTTAAAGATCTGTAGTAAATTCTCCAAGTAAAACAGATCCTGACGGCTGACCTTAGAACCTGGCAAAACCCTGAGCTCATCAGTAATGCTTGCAAAAAAAGAGACCAGCTACACGGTCAAATGAATCTAAGATCAAAACACAGATCTCCTGGAGAAAACCTAAACGTATGACATAACCAAAACTCGAAACATCTAATGGGTGTAGAAGTACCCCTAACGAAGCCGTAAGGCACGTGTTCTTCCAGTCATTACGATCCTTTTTTTTTGTTCTGGATCATACCTGGGAACCTTCTAGTTACGGAGGATATTGGGGGTCAAAGTTCCAACATTTTCACAAGTTTTTGATGTTATAACTTTACTCTAAATACCTTCACGACCCGTTTACTATTAAAAATAATGTTTTGAGTGCGTTACATTGAGTTTTACCGTAAAACGTTATTTTTCACCCTAAAATAAAAAGTCAGATCACAGCAATATTTTTTTGCGTAGAGTTGATGTACAGAATCCTTGGTTGCACGGCTTCGTAAAAGGTCCGTTTAGACCTTGTTGAATTGTCGTAGGTCACAAGGCATAATAACCGGGAAAGCAGTGTAGTTGCCCATTCCAAAGCGTAGATTTCTATGGAGAAGAACAGGCCTAAAACTCCATGGACACTCACTATGCATTAGTTTCAGACATAAGTATTAGAAATCAAATAAACCACGTAATTTACGATCAAAAAGACTTCACCATGACATCATTTCTAAATTAAACGACGCAGTCAGTCTCGGTAAAAGTTCCGCCGTCAGTCGCGTTTCGAAGTAAAAGTTCTAGCTAGCGTTAATATTTATTTACTTTCTTGTCTTGTAGATGCACCGTCACTGGTATGCATGCGTTGAGAGCATATTCATGTTTTGCTGTAGATATTTTTTATATTGATCTTTGGGGAGGTCAATGAACGTAGTAAGATTAGAAGATTGAATAGCCTCCACGACTGGCAAAAATACGGTCGAGATTAATAAACGTTACAAAGCATGTGCTACAATATTTGAAGACCTGAAGCCACCAGCATAGTTGGGAAAGGCTATGCAGATGATGATGACTTGGTATGTTCTTTAGGATGAGCATAATCAGCGCATAATGTTCCCATTGCTCAGACTTAAGCTTCGTTTCTGTGAAAGAGAGTGAGCTGTAAATCACCATCTAATGCGAAGTATTGCATATGACAGGTTTTCGAATTTTTGTTTCTTGGAAGCACTTTTAAGGACCCTAAACATTTTGCAATTGTAAAGACAGATGTTAACGGCTAATACCATCTGCCACTTCCTTCCCTAAAATTCAAATTCACGTCTACGCCCGTCTAAAGGTAATTGCTCTATATCATCAAGAATTTGGGCTGCATTTAAATGCTGTTTTAAGATTTCACGGTTTATAACTAAACTTATACTGTCACTTACGGGATGTCTGCGGGATGGCGGGTCATCCTGCGATCATGGTGCTTGCAAAAGCGTCGAAATATCGGGAGCTCAGAATAATGGATAACGACGGAAGATATCCCATAATTGACAGCATAAGTTTTCCATTTAAATGATAATTTCCTAAACCACAAAATTCTCAAGAAGAAACAGATACTTTTAAAAGTGTTTCCGTCGCTAAAATACACCTTGAAGTAACTGAGACAGCATGAATTGCATTTGGAGATTATTCACCTTCTTAAAGAAAAAAATCATCATCTTCCTGTCTCTCTCCGATGTTCCTTGGGCTCTTAAAATACATATTAGCTGTTATTAGGCGCCACTTAACTGCCTACCCACGAAGGACAGGACTTGATCATACACGACCATACACCAGACGGGATCGGAATGCTAATAAAGATTCATTAAAATTCGCATACACTCTGTCAACGACATTTTGTCAGCCGTGGCGTCCTGTGAGTCATTCCTCCTAAGCGGCCTAAGGCTATGGGAATCAATACCATATGGTGTGGTTCTTGTAACTGATATTTTAAAATGGCGTCTTCCACTAACTGTTGTCGTTATAATTAGAGGCTTAAACATAATTAAAAAGGTCGATGGATTGTGTGTGGCCAAAGAAAAGATGACCGTGACGGCTGATAGGGAGAATTGAAGTGAAAAAAAAACCGGCAAAGTGCGAGTTGGACTCGCGCACCGAGGGTTCCGTCTAAACTTGTGAGTATTTTGTTATTTAACTACATATTTACGGTTTTCAGATTTTTTTCCTTTACATGTGCTGTTAAGACATTGCTTCTTGCCAATTTTCATGATTCTAGGTCAACGGGAAGTACCCTATAGGTTTTGATTCCCTTGTGAAAAAAAAATATGCTATACAAACGGTCATATCTTTTGATCGCGTCGACTTCCAAGTTTGATTTTTTCACTGCTACAAGGGGTAGCAGACTTGAGTATTTGATATTAATTTCAGCTTGATACCTCCACGCGTTCTGATAAAAAGGGTTTTGACAGACGGACAGACAGACAACAAAGTGATCCTATAAGGGTTCCGTCTTTTTATTTTTGAGGTACGGAACCCTAAAAACGGGTTGTAAAGATGACAAGTAATATGGGTCGAAAGCAGGAAGATGATAATGACAAGAACATAAAATTATAGTCAGTCGCTCCATGTAAAATACTGGTATTCAGCTGCATCCGGTTAGACTGGAAGCCGACCCCAACATAGTTGGGAAAAGGCTAGGCAGATGATGAGATGATGATGATAAAATTATACATAAAGAAAACAGTTGGGTATTGTTATTTCCATCAGTGATTCCTCAGTAGCAGCCCAGAATTTGGATTCGTGCTCGGTTGATGGCAATAGGCGCCTAACACAGGTAAACTTCTGCCTAACTCTACGGAGATTATAAGCGTTGGTGCTAGTCTCAAAGGCAATTTTGGCTAACCTTATTCATTAATCGAGTATACTATACAGTAGTAGAATTTTTATTTTATAGTCAGTGATAACTGATATTAATTAAGCACGACCAAAGAGCGTGGTTGCGTGTTAAATCTTCTCACAAGTAGTGACAACAAAGTCATTAATTTTAATTATTGAACGTAATTATTAAGTAAAATGTTTTTGTTGGTTTGCAATTACTTCTCACGGAAGGCTACTTGGCTCATTTTATTGATGCTGCATTCTTTAAGTCTCTAGATAATGGATCTACAATTTTACAGCTTGGATTTTTTTCTAAAATGAACGAAGACACTATCCAATGAGCCTCCTCGACTGACAATATTTCCGAACAGTCATTGTACCCTCGAGAATGTTGCTGACTGTACATATAATCAAATCGATACTTAAGAGAAGGCCGGTAATGTTGTCAATCGCACGCCTAAAAAGAATGTCGTGGGGACACGAAAGAACGCTCAATAATGCACAAACAGATAGCCAGACCAGACAGACAAAACAGGACCAGAAAATAGTCGGTTTCATCATCTACTGTTGGTGTCGTGTTTTCCGAGGCCCGAAGAAGTCTCAGTATGTAATGGAAGGTTACACTATCTTCTTTTTGTATCGTTCCTTTCTGATTCATTTTATTGCAAGATCCAAGACAGCTGAATCATTTCTTACATTTCCTCGGCGGCTGGTATTCACCACTATTCTAGCTTTATGAAATCGCAGTGGTTGATAATAGTCCCGAAAACAAAAACCTTGGCTTAACCTTGAAAATCGACCAGTGTGGCTAGAAAACAGGCTGTCTAGCAGCGCTAAATACTAGCCGGGTTCTCAAGGCCGGTAACATTACCGGTAAGGGATAGGATATAAATATCCGAAGCGGCGTGGGCGCATGGAGACTGGTTTCTTTGCAACCGGGACCAGGTCAAACCTGAATGGATGTGTCTGGCTAAGAACGGTAAAGATAATGGTGGAGATGGAATATTTCGGATGGCGATTTAATTGATAATTTTTTGTGTACTGTCAGTCTGTCATGTCTAAAAGCCATTGCCTTACGTTGAGTCAATTGTAACTTTAGGGAACTTTTTGGACTAGGCAGAGTAGCTAGCTGTGGTCATGCTGCTATGAAAGAGAAAAGGTTGTTGGGGGTTTAGGGCAGACGTTTTGGGGGTCTTAATTTCGATTTTTGGATTTATCTTAAACATTCCCACTTCCTCAGTTATTTTGTTGTTTTTTATGCTATTTGTTGTCCAATATAATGAGTGTAAAAATACCCTTAACGAATCCGAACGGATACCATAACTGGGAACCTCCTAGTTACGGAAATATTGGGGGTGAAAGTTTCAATTTTTTCACAAGTATTTTTTAAAATACAAGTTTTCAATGTTATAACTTAACTTTAAATATCTCCACGACCCCCGTACTATTGAATGCATCCATCAGCACAGTGTTCTGAGTGCGTTACATTGAGTCCTACCGTAAAATGTGATTTTTGAGCCCAAAAATATAATTGGTTCCCAGCAATAATTATTGCGTAGAGTTACTTAGTTTGATGTAGAGAATGCTTGGTTGCCGGCTTCGTGAAGGGTCCGTTTACACCTTGTATAGTCGGCCAATTAGCATCGCCGCCAAGTGAAATCCATGGATAAACGGATCGAGCAGGTGCGTTGTCACAGACAAGCTCACAATTACATTTATTGCCGTTTCGACTACATTTTTTTAATGTACAATAGTCGGTTCATCATTAAGACAGGTCTCTTCATCTCTCCTATTCATGCCATTTCACAATATCGACAAGGATAGAACCACAATGATGGTAGTTTCAACTTCTTAGCATAAAGTTCATTTGCAATGCGTTATAAAGTCTTACTGATTAGCACTACTTAAGCAAAGTGTGAATGTGCACTGGCGTTTCACATTATCGCACAATTTAATTGTTTCCTGACGGAGGGACAGTTAATTGTTATACAGGATGTTTCGCTTTTGAATGAAAATAGTAAGACATTGATCATGTAAAAGCTCATGCAGAGGTAAAATATTAGCGTAGCTAGTGAACAAGGTGACATGACCAAAAATTCGAAGGCATGTGACAGTTTGGGTCCCGAACAAAAGAACCCGGCGATGCCGTAGACCAAGAATCAGATGGCGTGACGAGTTGGACTCTTACCAAAACGATTGGGCCCAAATAGCCAAAGAAAGAGAAAAATGGAAAGAGGGAAGGTAGGCCTTTCCCTGCAGTGAGACACAAGGCATCCACCAACCGCGTGATGGATCTCCCCTTCTCACAGAGTAGATATCTGTGCCCCATGAGTGCGTACGTTATAGACACTAAGACTGACTGAGTTGAGTGACAGCTGAACACCGACGCCTAAGTCACGGAATGTCCTAGTTTGGGAGTCAGGGTTTACTCTATCTGTATGACCTTAAATCCACTAAATTCATGTGACCTAGTCTTTAAGCAATGTTGAAGGTTATTTGGTACAAATAACGTTTTTTTTAAATTATTATTTAGTTTGCACATCCCGCATGGAACGATTTTCAGTACGAACGAACGAGACAATAATATTGAAATTTTAAATGTCATTATCGAAATAGAAATGTGATCATTTTATGACGCGGTACGGTAATCGGAGAGGAGCGGTGGCCAAGTGGTGGCGGCCCCGACTTACGAGCACTTGTGGGTTCGAACCCAGGCAGGCGCAATACTTTAGTGTAATTATTTCATGACCATTGCGATAAAAACGGTGATGGAAAACATCGTGAGGAAACCGGTATGTCCTAGAACCAAAAATTCGAAGATATGTGACATCTACCAACCTGCACTGGGTCCGCGTGGTGGATTATAGCCCATTCCCTCTCATAGAGAGGAGGCTTGTGTCCCAGCAGAGGGAACATTATAGGCTGATTATGCTTATGCTACGGCAATCGCAATTCGCCACACGTGGAGGCTGATTAAACCCTTCACTTGTCCAATGAACTTTTAGTGTCATTGGTTCCAGAGCGATTCGTTTTCTACTATGTCTGCTTCGTGGAGTCGTTGAGCAGGCGAATTTCACTAAGTAGGTGCTTATATAAAGTGCTAGTGTCTAGCTATCGATCGAAAAGCATTTGCCAAGTTTTATACCCCGTTTTTAACATTCTCAAAGCGAAGCACCAATAAACTTCATTTTTATTACGACACAATTTTACGGATTCACACTCGACTAATAGTCGATCCTTTTGATCTATGTGCAGCATGCCTGAGAGATATTTCTTGACGGCATGTTAAGCCAAGTCAGAGGCCCATGGGCGGCATAAAAACTCTGACACCAGGTTAAGAACTAACCACACGATAAAGAAGAAGACGATCTATGTGCACTTGACAATGTGGGCGGTAGACTACTTCTCACACTTATGACCTTAGTCTTAATCAGTTTTTCATGTTCCCACTGCTGGGACACAAGCATTATCTTTGTGGGCCGTGGCAGTTTCGTAGATATCGCTTTAGTGTCTTCGAATTGTCAGTCATTCGAATTTTTGGTTCTAGGAAACGGTGAAGGAAAACATCGTGAGGAGTTGGGACTCCTCACGATGTTTTCCTTCACCGTTTTAAGAGCAGTGATAGTGAAATAACTTACGCAAGTAAAATGCCTGTCTGGGATCGCCCCACACCTCGTACATACGGCGACATATCGTCGGGGATAGTGCAAATCCGCGAATCTACCATACGTAAAGTGCGCGTATCTGCACTACGTGTAGGTTTACAGGGGAAGGTTATAAGTTTTTTTTCCAACCATTATTGACCTCAGTTTTACATGAATAGTAACAATTCATGTGTTCTATGTATTGTTAAGAGAAGAAATCAAATTCATTAATTTAGTCGCTACCACAATGCGTAATTGAAATTGGCTACATTTTTCAGATTCGCGGAATTATCCAATGCTAGTTCCGCAGATTTGCACTATTTATTCCCGACGATATCAAATTATACATTTCCAGTAAAACATGCCATCGCTTTGTATAGATATCCCGTACAATGACAGATCCCCTTATACTGGTTTTACATAGCTTAATTGGTCGCCTTGCGTACCCTCATATCTCTTCTGTTAAGTTTATCGTCTTCTTCTATCTTCTTCTTATTGTATCTATGGCAAAAAGTTCAAATGTGTTTAGCCCAAAACTCAGCCACGCGAACCCCGCTCATTGAAGCAGTAAATAGATCATCAAGTGCACATGAGCATGCGGTCCCTAGAAGTCTATACAAGTCTTCCTATAATCCGGTAGAATTTAAACATTTTTGCACGCGTGTGTAACTAATAAAATTAGAATATATATGGGCTATCATATTGTCGTGTTGTTTGGGAGATCTGAATAGAGCCTCTATTCAGATCTCCAGTGAACATAAAATGGGTCGACGATGTCCTTGAAGCGTTTGTAGTGGTAGAATTGTATTTACCAAGCAGATAACAGACGAGCTCCCTCGAATGCCACGTTGGTCGCAAGTCCTAGTGGTCGCAAGCGCGACTGCTGAGCATGAGGTCCTGGGTTCAATTCCCAGATCTGGCAAAGTGTTATTGGGTTTTTCCATCAGGAATTTCTCAGTAGCAGCCACGGAGTCTGGATTTGTGCCCAATTGAGGGAAATAGACTCGCCCCCTATTACATGGGACTTAAACGTAACTAACTCTGTTTTAAGCTTTCACGGTTTATAACTAAACTGATACTGTCAATTACGGGATAATCTTCCGTGATTTTTCGGGTGCTCAAAATAATGAACAATTACGGAAGATATCCCGTATAAGTGACAGTCACCACTGCCTAACCCTTCGGGGATTACAGGAGATTACTCCCGACCTTTGTAAAAAAAATTACAAAAGCTGTTTCCAAAACAGCCTTCTTTTCATCTCTCACAGTCTCCCACAAGTCGTTAACTTAAAACATCCTGTACAAGCAATGTTTATACTTATTGAATGTACTGATAGAATTTATTACATAGCAATGACCGACTTTATCATGTCAGCTTGCTGGAGTACAGTAAGAACAGCGGATGTTATAACTATAAAAATCTCTTTTGTTTTTAACGAGATTCTTACTTTTCAATGAAGTTTAGTACACGTAATCCACCTATTACTTATGTTCCTAATGTGGGACATAGGCCTGTTCTTTTTGAGAGGGTATGGGTCGAAATCCACCATAGGGGTCGTCCATTAATCACGTGATGTTTTTTAGAAAATTTTTAACCCCCACCTCCCCCATGGTGATTCGTGGTGAAGTTTTAGACTACCCCTCCCTCCTCCCACCCAAAATCACGTGTATTTTTTTTAACAAAGTATCTTAAAAAAATTCAGTCAGAATATTATCTTTAAATACAGGTTAACAGGTATAATCTAATTTAATTCTGGAAAAATAAGCACCGTGATAAAAATGTCAAGGTCACGCACCGCTTTTCGGTTTATAAATCGCGCGTTCAAAGAAAAAATAAATACACGTGATATCTCACTACACCTGCCCCTCCCCCTCGTGATATTTCGTGATTTTTCCGAACCCCCCCTCCCCCCTTTCCAGCCTCACGTGATTAATGGACGACCCCATACGGGTTCTGTGCAGGTTAATGGATTTCATATGTCTTCGAATTTTACGGTCTCTAAAGTAGGTAGACATTTGTGTTTTAAAGTGAGAGGTAGTGGGATTGCAGTTGCACTAACGGCAATATTAAATTAAATTGCATCATGAATTAAGCTGCAAGCTTTGGCACTACCAAAACGACAATGCCCACTACAAAACCAATGGCCACAAAACGACTTCCAAAAAACACTAAAACTGTCTAAAATAACTTTACTTTCGGAAGTCGGTGACTTTGTTTCATTGACTTTTTTGCCGACTTCCGTAAGTAAAGTTATTTTATAATTTTTAGTGATTTTTTGGAAGTTGGTAATTTTTTTGCAATTTTTGTCATGAATTAATTTTTACATTGTAACTAGAAGTTATGAAGGAATCATCATGTCATCAACATAGCCCAAGAATAAAAAATACGTATTAAAGATGAATGAAAAAAAAAAACAAATTACTGAACCGATTTCGATGAACGTTCTATGGGACCAATCGGGAAGTAGCGAGAAATCGTAGTGAACTGGGTTCGATCGTTCTCTGTATGAAAAGAGAATCTTTGAGTTTGCAATGGCAAATAAATATACAGGTTAAAATTAAAATTAGCTAGCGAAATTCAACAGACGACGGTAGTTATTGGTTAAACAGAAAAACCAAAAAAAAATACGTATTGCTGATCATCGACCGCAGGTAGTTTTATTACTACTACTAAGTAGGTACATCTAACAGGTATATAAAATATCTACTATAACTAAATATATCTACTATTATTAATATCCTATGCTGAGAGGAAAAAGACGGACAGGGATAATGTGACTTATTTTTAGACCTTTATCCTGTTATTTATCATAAAACACATAATATAATTGTGTCTCAATATAACTACAGGCTACGTTTATTTACTGATTTATAAAAGGTCCATGTCCAGTAATAAGCTCCGGTTGCTGAAAGCTAGAAGCAAAACTAGAATCTTGGTTAAGTTGTTGTGATCAGCGTATCACCAACCTTTAGTGGATGGAAGTGCCAGGGTAGCCGGCGAAATTCAAATTTTCGTTTAATTCGTTTTTTGCAATGAGTCACACCAATGTTTTTTGTTATCAGGATGTCTAAAAAATAGGAAACTCAAAAAAAAAAGAATCTAGTTTTTTTTCCTATCTTCAAAAATTAATGAGATATTAAAGTACGGCCTCCGCGGCTAAATCCGACTAACGTGTGACGTCACGCTGCGAACTGCGAGTCGAAATAATAAGTGCAAACCACTTTACAAAAGATTTGTTAAGTGGTTTGCACTTATTATTTGAACGTAAACACTCCGCATCACCCGCAATCGGACATGACACTCGCAGCGTGACGTCATCGCAGCAGCGCGCGAAGGAACGCAAATTTAAAAAAGCGGTGAAACTTTATAACGCTGTAACTTTGGAAATCCTGGCCCGATTTCAATGAAACAAAAACTATTATAATTATATGCAGTAATACACGTTTATAGTAATATTTTGATGTGTTGGTGTCACTCATTGGCAGGTAGGCAACCCCTTTTTTTTTCGGTTGGGAAATCATCAAATGACCGTTCCCGCTCTGGGCGGAGCAAGGGAGTGTCAGACTTGTACTGACTAAAACCCATCCATGTTCCTTCTTTGCCCTTTGTGTTCCAGGGCCACGGTATCTCTTTCGAACAGTCCCGCAGCCCAGGCAACCCCAAAAATAATTCAATGCGATTAAATTAACTTGAGGGCTGTATTAATGATTTTGATGATTATACCTCTGTTAAAATACTTCATCAGTCTTGCAGGATCAGTGTTTCTATCAACCTCATTTTAAGACTCGAATTTTGTTCAGTCTTTCCATCATTGTCTTTTCAAACGTCTCTCTCTCCATCGTTGAACCCCACACAATGAGGTTCATAAGACTAATATATTGAATAGGCTGCACAATCACATAGGATAGCGTCATTATTTAACATAATGTTTATCATACAATCGTCACTACGGTCTTCCTCTGATTGTGTTTCAAAAGGATCTGTTTAATCATTGTTTATTTATGTACTATAGTATTTGCCTGGATTCGCTTGGGTTTCCAGGTTGAATGGCTGAGAATCTAACATCATCATTGTCCTGTCCTAATATCATTTTTCGGGGATCGGAGCATGTTCCGTCATACTTTTCTATTAGTTGTCATTTCTAAGGCACTCCTTGACCTGAGAGCATAGACAACTACATTTCTACACCGAGTTTCACACGATTGACATAACTTTTCGGTAGATTATGTCAATTCAATAAGTTTTTAACTTTTTCGTTGTCTCTATCGCTGATAGAATGACAATTTTTCTAGGTCACTGGACTTGTTTAAGCACACTACAGCTTGCCTTTTCAAACGCGCGTCATCCAACTCGAACCTCGGCAACTCTCATCCAACTCTTAGGCTGTGTTTCCACCAGAGATGAGCGAGGATGCGCAGCGAAGGATGTGTGGAACTAACCAAACTCGTAGCTAAGAAAGAAGCGATACTATTGCTTAGTTTCACACACATTCCTCGCTCATCTCTGGTGGAAACGGAGTCTTAAGTGGTTTTCACACGTATACTGCCCAACCGCGCGGACGAGCGGTGCTCATCGCCTGCCCTCGCGGCGCACCGCCACAAAATTTTCGCCGACACCGCCCGACCGAGCGCTGACGAGCTAAGTCGTGAGCATATCGTAATAAAAATAAAGACAGCCGGACAGTCACCCAGATAGTAGCGGGGCTGATTACCCAGGGTGCGCCGGACGTTCATATTTAAATTGTTACTAGTTGAGACTACTTAAATGCAGTACACCTGGGCTTTAATTCTCTGTCATTACTCACTTAGCAAGTTACGCGACCGAATTTCAATTATATCTTTGCCACCCACAGTGCCACGGTCCTTACACAAGACATTTTATTTGTCAGATTCGGTCTATTCAAAGTCAGTACCATATATTTTGCCACAGGGCCCGTTTATATGCAGATTTAGTTACTTTGCTTGCATTTTATCAAAAAGGTCTTAAAAGTCCCATGTTCATTTATATTTAAACTTTTTTCGAAAAAAATTAAAACTTAAAAAAAAAAATAAAAAAAAATAATCGGTTTTTAGTTGTGGTCCCCGAAATCCTTGTCTAGTAACTCAAGTATACATTTTACATTGTAAATAGAAAATATTAGCGCAACATCCGCATAGACGAAAAAAAAATTATCACGAAGAAATCGGTGAACATACATGAAAAAAAAAGATGGTGGAATATATAACTTTGAAATTAGAACGGTCTTGTTGTGAATCCGCGATGATTTAAAAACAAATGAGTTCGCTTTCGGATTCTATGAGATCACGAGTGAGTGAGGATGTGGTGAGGTGGTGTACTAACGCTAGACGATGACAGAATAGCTGCAAAGGAAGCCATCCGTCAGACATCACAGCTTGAATGAGTATTTTATCAGCTATGAGTATATAACACAGTCACCGACAAATCTTCGAATTACGTTCGATGAATAATTTTTACTATATCGATAAAATTCTGAATCATCGAAGGTATTCATTCAAAAACCGATGTTTTGTGTACACAATGGTTTTATATGAGGTTAATTTTGTGAGTCATATTTGCAATATCTTTTATTCGTTTCAAATCATTGCCAAGAAAAGAGAATTGTATGTCTAGGTAATGGTGGGATGCATCGACAACCCTTATAAGTTGTGGCTTAGAAAGAAAATAAGTATCTTTAAACCCTTCTAGCTACTCAATCGGGATATGCAGGAGTGAATAAATTACATTAATTAAAAAAGGCTCCAACAGTAAGGAACAGACACCTGCTGTGACTTTGGTGATTCACTAATCGTTTTATCAAAAGACAAAAATGTCTTCGAAATTGTTCAGGTTACAGGTGGAAGCGTCCAAGGGATTGCATTTAGAAACGAGGCTTAATAGTCGGATTAGATCGAGTATAGATTGCTGTACATCAAAATTGTTGCACAGCTCTTTCAGCAGTATTGTCAATGTTTTTATTCGTTTATTCATTTTACTTGCATACTAAATACGTTTTTAAATATATATAAAAACATTTAAAAATATAAAAAAATAGTAGCCCACTAGTGTCGGGAACAAGGTTCGTGCTACCGGTGGTCAGGGCTCTTGGAACTAGTGCCGTGTCCAGAAGTACTGCTTTCTGAATCAAGCCCTTGATCCAGACCATGTTAGTCGAGGCTATTGGCTATTAAGCCATTGGCCGACACAACTATCAGCACAATGACTGCTTTACTTACTGTCAATGTTTTTATTATTATTGTTGCTGGGGATTACCCTTTGGCAAAGTCAGCAAGCAAAAACTGCTGACTATGACCAGACAGAAGTACAACCAAAGATCGAAGATTCCTCTTCCTTAACTGTAACACCACACCACATCGGTCAGTATCAAGGCAAGGTCGACTGACGATTCAAAAACGGACTTGCATGCATTTTTAGTTTAGTCATACATCCGTGACTCATTCGCTTACTACGTACGGCATCCTTTAATAGGCAGACGACCCCGTGAAGGCCGGCGAAGGTCACAGGTAGCCAATAGACACTAGGTGTTGGGTAAGACACAATAGAATGTAAAAATGGCTTCGGTATCAAGTCAGTCGAACGTGTTAAACAAACAAAGTCTAGACTGTTATAAGATTGGTGATCATTGATTATGATGCAGTTTTTATAATCATCATGCACTTAGCCTTTTCCCAACCATATTGGCGCTGAATATCATTGTACTTAACTTGGAGCTACTGCCTATCGGTAATACGATACGTTGATACAGTCTTCATAATCAACACCCATTTATAATAAAGAGGCCTTGTTCCTCGAAATATGTATAAAATTGGAGCATTCGTAACAATGCATAAGCATAGCATAATCAGCCCATAATGTTCACATTGCTGGCACACAGGCCTCCTCTCTATGAGAGGGAAAAGGCTATAATCCACCACACTGGCCCAGTGCGGGTTTGTAGATGTCACATGTCATCGAATTTTTGGTTCGAGGAGATGCCGGTTTTTTCCTCACGATGTTTTCGTTCACCATTTTGAGAGCAGTGGTGATGAAATAAATTACACAAAGTAATTCGCCTGCCTGGGTTCGAACCCACGACTTACTGCTCGTAAGTCGGGGCCGCCACCACTGGGTCACCGCTGCTCGCAACACTGGTTTCGATTTAAAAACAACCTGTGGGGTTACCCTAACGTCTTAAGCATTATTGTTTTATTGTTATTTCAGTGTGGGAAAGAGTCAGAGCTCTTCAGGATAGCGCCATGGCTTTTCCACACTGAAATACGATTAAAATAATACTGCTTTATGACGTCATAATAGGCCACTTAGCACGGGTGTTTATGTAGGTAAATCTCTGGGTGGGAGAGAAAAGCGAGATTTTATAGGTATTCTATTATACGAGTTCTCAATACCACAACACCGTGGAAGTATATGGTCTGACAGCTACATACCAAGTACATAAACGTATGTATGTTACGCAGTCAAGTGTGGTATACGATGAAGCGTGAATGATATTACTGTAATTGATATAAAAACGTTAGTGTTAGTATGTCTGGTATCTTGTAGATGTGTCATCGAAATCTTCAGCTTTCAGCCAATGATTCTGACTATACGATACGATTTTTTGGTGTTATAAGCATTGTTCGTTTAGATTATCGATTCTTGGCAATAGGCAACCTTATTCATATTCTTTTCTTTACCTTTTTACTGAATGTATTCGGTACTTATAACAATGATGGCAGATGGCTGGTGTCACAAGGAGTTACTTAGGCTATTTTTTATTTTATTTAACAAAAAGGATTACAGTTTCTTGCAAAAAAAAGAAAACCCTTGAAATTGTTAACAAGATCTGATTCAAATAGGCAAGTAATATTTTTATATTAATTTCACGCGGTTGAAGGTCGCGGGGCACAGCTAGTCTTATATAAACAGATAGTCGGAGAATACCTCTATCTAATTAGAATATTTACCTACGTAAAATTCAACACGCCTGGTCTATTCAGACTCATAAAAACTCCTATTTAACAACTAACTACGCATAATGAAGTTCACCTATTCTAGGTAGGCTTTTGATACGAGTAGCCACGCTCCTTTATTAATATTTTACCGGAGTAGACTTCAAACAATAATAGTCTGACCTTTAAAATTTCATGTGGGTGTTTAGGGCGAGCGAGGTTATATAATTTTGTAATGAAAGTATTCATTTAGCAAGAAATTTCGTAAGGAGTTAGTTTAGCTTGAATTGAGGGTTCCCCGGGGCACTGTATTTGGTCTTGTAGGGGTCTGAAATACCCTTAACGAAGCCGTAAGGTACTTGTTCTACCGGTCATTGCGATAATTTTTTTGTACTGGACCATCCCTGGGAACCTTCTAGTTACGGAGATATGGAGGTCAAAGTTTCAAATTTTTCACAGGGTTTTTTTTTAGTACTAGTTTTTAAGGTAATAACTTTACTTTAATTACCCCCATGACCCGTTTACTAGACAAAGCATCCATCGGCACAATGTTTTGAGTGTGCTACATTGAGTTTAACCGTAAAACACGATTTTACACCCCAAAAAAAGTCGTTTACCAGTAATAATTTTTGCGTAGGGTTACTTACTTTGATGTACAAAATGCTTGGTTGACGGCTTCGTGAAGGGTCCGTTTACACCTTGTATTTTTTTTTAAGAGTTCTCATAAAAGGTCCTATTGCGAATTTATTCTAATTGAGTAGGTATTTTTATGGTTAAAATGCTTATAACTGGCGAAATAAGGGTGTTCTTATAGATAGACCATTGCCTGGTCCAAGCATATACAAGCGTGATATTATATTAAATTTTAGGTACTTGTTCAGTGCTACGTTTTCATATGTCGTATCGTATTTTAGTAATTTTAATATTATAAGCAAGAGTTTTTCAATTTTTATTAGGATACCTTCATTTTGAAATCATCTGCAAATCAGAATAACACTTCATCCTAAGTAAAAAGGAAATTACTTAAGCTATTAAGTACAGTTTGCTTTATCGTCCCAAATCACAATTAATTTGGGGTCGGCGCAGTAAGTCTGTTTCTTCCATTTGTCTCTATTAGATGTGAGCTCAGGGTTTTCCACATTTTTAGCCATTGTACCCTTTAGTTTAGACTTTAGTATATTAGACAGCCAATAATGTAGACATTGTGTGGCATCCACCAGCCTTTTGGAAAGGGTTTCGTATTACCGAGAACTAACTGGGTTTTGGAGGTCAGAGAGACAGCCGTTTCATGTAAAATACTGGTATTCAGCTGCATCTGGTTAGACTGGAAGGCGACCCCAACAAAGTTGGGAAAACTAGGCAGATGATAATGAATGTGATATCGACCAAGTAACACAGGTTCCGTATGGAAGATTGCATCACCCACTTACTCTCACAGGTCTGTGTCCCAGCAATGGGAATAGGCTGATTATGTATGTATGTAAGTAAGTAAAGTGCACAAACGGCCACAGAAAACTGTGCGTTAACCTTCCACGTTTTATTTACTTATTATTACAGAATGTGAAAAATACCTCGCAAGGCCGTAACACGTACAAGTGACTATGATAAAGTAATCCTAAAATACTTATGTACTTTTGGATACTTTACGTTCTTTCACACAAATGATTATCTAAGAGCGACAGTGGGTTGATACCGTGGCCCTGGAACACAAAGGGCAAAGAAGGAACATGGATGGGTTTTAGTCAGTACAAGTCTGACACTCCCTTCCGCTCCGCCCAGAGTGGGGGTGGTCATTTGATGATTTCCCACCCGAAAAAAAAAAAAAGAGCGACAGTGGGTTGGTCTGTCCGTGAAAATACCGGTTTTTCAGTTCAGCTGAACTACACAACCGATTGTCGCATTTTGTTTACATTTGTGTGATGATTTGACTGGCAACGTCGAGGGGGGGCGAGGCAAAAGGAGTATATAAGGATCGTAACAGTCGTTCTGTGTTTCTGCCTATCCCCAATGGGAAAAAGGCATGATTTTATGTGGTTACATTTCTGTTTTGTTTTCCAATTATAGTGTAGTAGCTGTAGGGATCTATTTTTAAGCAGTGACAGCCTAGTGGTGTGACCGTTGGACTGCCAAATCATAGGTCTCAAGTTCGAACCCAAGACAGGCACCACTGATTTTCAGCTTTCATGTGCGTATTGTATAATTATCACTTGCTTCGGTGAGGGAAAACATCGTGAGGAAACCAGCATGCCTGAGAGATATTTCTTGACAGCAGGTTAAGCCAAGTCAGAGGCCCATGGGCGGCATAAAAACTCTGACACCAGGTTAGGAACTAACGACACGATAAAGAGAAGGAATCCATTAATACTTTAATATTATAAATGCGAAAGCAAATCCGTCTGTATGCTACCTTTTCACTGCTTTGGATGTATACACGGATAGACCATGACCCTAGATAGTTAGGCTAGTTGCAAAGGGTACTTTGGATCCCGCTAGCGATCGTCCATGTTATATTCTGGTTAGGCTCGAAGCCGATCCCAATATAGCTGAGAAAAGGCTAAGCAATCTAAGATGACAGTACGTTCCCTGGGATAAATTCCGCTGCGAGCGAAGCCTCTAAGCAAAACCAATAATTCGATAAAAGGTTCGTATTCGCAATAACACGGGTGAAGTAAATACTATTAATACGACAAACACGACTACTACAGCCTGTCACCCGATACTCGCATACGATACCGCCACCTACGCGCCGCCGCAAAACCTTGGAGCTACCTTAAAGTACTAAGCAGGGAATTTGGCGAATGAGAGGACATTTTGCAATGTCTCGTGTAAAAGAAAGTAACATAACATCATGTCTGTAATTCTCGAAGGCTTACGCAGCGGCGAGCCAATTGCCGTCATTCGGACACAAATCTTAACCCCGGGTGGTCCGGGACTGAGAAATTCCTAATGGATAAGCCCAATAACACTTTGCCTCTTGGAAATAGAACCAAAGATCTCATGCAAGTAGAAGCGCTTGCTAAACTGGAACCACTAAACTAACGTGTTCGTTTGAAATCTAGTTAGCTAAATTAATGGTTTTATAACAACTTCCGAGGTCTTAGCAAAGCCTCAAGGACCAATGCCTCTGAATTTGCGGGACTGTTCGAAAGAGATACCGTGGCCCTGGAACACAAAGGGCAAAGAAGGAACATGGATGGGTTTTAGTCAGTACAAGTCTGACACTCCCTTCCGCTCCGCCCAGAGTGGGGGGGGTCATTTGATGATTTCCCATCCGGAAAAAAAAAAAAAAAAAAAAAAAAATGCCTCTGAATTACATGGCCTTAAAGCCCCGATTCAATCCGTAATTAGAGGTGAGTTTGATCAACTTTGACCGCAACTAACCTCAAGAAGAATCACTACAATCCGAGGTGGATTATGTATATCATTGCAGGAACAACAAGATACACCAAAGAAGTTCGTCCAGAGGATCCTGCATCTTTTGCTTAACACAGTTCTGTCCATTTAGCTGATCAGCTATGGTTTAAACAATTGACAATCGTATTCAAAATATGCCGTATTTCTGCATACTTTCGACAGGATTGACGTCAGGTTTTCGTTACTTTGATCAATCCTCTAAAGTTTTAAATTTCTCATCATCATTACCGCTTATACAATATCACTATGTCTAGGATATCAGCGGGACTGACTGTCCTGCCAGTAGTTTTAAATCAACCCCTAAATAATTTCACTCAGATCCAGCCTGTCCCTTTGCTGCTCTCCCCAGCGACGCCCTAAGTCGAGGCTCGTACCCCACAGGGGGTGCCTTTAGCGCATTGTCGCTTAGTTTATAAGTCATATGCCCCTGGCCGGAGACCTTACTCTCAAGGATAGTCCGGTTAAACAGAAGCCAGCCTCATAGATTGACATGCGAGACGCAATTTTAAAAAAGGCTATTTAAAATAACGTAAGATTCGCGTTACGTCAATGATAACATACATTCTTCTATAAAAAACAAAATTACACCTAATATAGTTTTTTGCAAATAAAAAGAAACTCTTTTAAAATTAGTATAGCACGATAAGCGAATGAATGTTATACGGTGACTAACTGTGCCAGATTATCAAGGACTTACATTGTAAATGCTCTCATTTTAATTAACCTCGCTTTTTAGTAAAAAAAAACCTTTTCTTGACTGGAAAACATTTAAAATGTGTCATATTCTTTACCTAGCCTTTTCCCAACTATGTTAGGGTCGGGTGCAGCTGAATACCTGTATCCTGACTAATATTATAAATGCGAAAGTAAGTTTGTTACCCTTTCACGCTTAAACCACTGAGCCGATCATCCTGATATTTTGCATATACGTTGTCAGGTGTACAGAAACGGACATAGGGTACCTTTCATGTCGAATAAAAGTGCTGTTCCCGAGGAAAACAACAATAACGTTGTTATGATAATAGATGGCGCCACGTGTCTTTCGAATCATGATTGTATAAGAAGTGTGTACAACCCGATTTGGGAGAGGCCTATGTCCAGCAGTGGACGTTTTTCGGCTGAAATGATGATGATGATGAAAACCCGAATTGATTATCAAATTATAAATTAACGCGAGCGAAGTAGCTGGCAAAAGCTAGGTTTACATAAAGCGACTGCCTATTGGGCCTCTGCAACACAGTTTCCCACACGATACCTCAAAAAACTGCAAAATGTTTTACAACTAACTAAATGTTTTAGTGATAAAGTTGAAAATCTATTAAAGAAATTTGACACATTGTAGTAGCCTGATGTGCTGGCGTCTGTATTACGGCTTATACTTAATGTTTCCCACTTCTGAGTTACACGTCTTCCCTCTGGTAGGGGGAGAGGCGACTCCCCCTTCCCCTTCTAGACTGTAAATCAATTCGCGGTCACACTGCGGAATGGTGGATATACACATGTCAAATATATTTGAATTTTTGGTTCCAAGATAACTACAGACAAATAAAAAATGTTATTTTTAAATCCGTGCATTTTTTCTCGTTGAAAAACACCGAGTGATGCATTGAATAAGAATTTCTCGTTTCTTATCAATGTTACGGTCAAAGTCCTTGTAAGTGTCAGCGGCATTAAGTAGCTAGTTTATTTTGTTTTAAACACTACTTTGGTTATCTTGTACTAACAATACTTTAACGAAAGTATTGAATGTCTGGCAACAAGTTCGGTGTCCACTTGATTCTGTATGGTTACGAACATCTACAATATAGAGAGTTTGCAAATACGTTGCTATACCACAGTAGCGAAGGATTAATTTCTGTAAGAGGTAAGCCGGAGTACATATCTTTAATGGGATTATATTATTTGTCTATATAATGCAGACTGTGCCATTTTTCTACTGTATTTAATGTAGCTGACATGAATACAGCAAAATTTCAAACTAAACATAACACAATATCACCAAAACTGGAAAGACTGAAAATCAAAAATCAATGCCGTTTGCAAGACATCTTTACCCGCCAGGAGACGCCGTGACCTAGACAGACGCTGACCTTATTTAGAACGTCCTAGAAAGTGTTCGCATATTTTCCTTAACTTGTCCTGTAAGACCTTGCTTACCTGCCAAATTTCATGCAGTTAGGTCAACGCGAGGTACCCTATAGATATTGAAGAGTTAGCAAATCAATAATGTGACATAATTAACCATATATCCTACTTGAGTTGACGTAGAAGCTTGAATTTTTCACCCTTCCAACGGTTCGCAGAGTTCAATGTTTGTTATTAATTCTAACCTCCACTCATTATTGAAGTCTTGATAGACAGAAATATGTACAACGACGTTTTTTTCCAGAACGAAAAGGAAACTCAATAATCGATGTATTCCACGAGTTATAAGTTATTCATATCTGAAACTTCAATACTACGCCAGGAGACGCCCTGTGACCCAGACAGACATTGACCTTATTTTAAACGTCCTACAAAAGTTAGGTGCGCATATACACGGCGCACGTGCTAAAAGATGCATTAATGTGGAAAAACAAAGGAGTACCTAGTACCTACATAATATGTAACGATCAATACGGATTTACGGAGTTATGTTGGTACTCTGCTTATCTCTAGGGGCTGACGTGCGTGATGTTTCATGTTTTAAGTTAATGGAATGGTTAATTAAATGTTCTGAAAGGTCATGTGCGTAATACTGGCTACCGAAGCGCGTGTACGGACGGAGAAAAAGGAGTAAGTATGTAAGGTTCGTAAGGCGTGGGTTTGTGTATCTATGATCGATTACAGTCTTAATTTTGGTAGGCAAAAGGACGATACGCCATTCGGAGTTTAAAATTCCAAATCAAATAATGCAATTTAGCTGCAAGTTAACGAAGTTATTCATGGCGAAAATCCTTTATTACTTCGCCCAACCAATACTTAAAATTCCTAAGCGGCTGCATCATACACTCAGAACATATGGTGGCGTATCTCAGACAGGCTGTGACGGAGAGAAAAAGTGAAATAAAACGTACTAAAACGGCTGTCACATGTATGCGTATTTTTAACATGACGTCATCTACTATTTCTGGGTGAATGTAATGCATTTATTATATTGCCAGATGGGTGGCATGACAATCAGAAGATCGCGAGTAAGACCTGGTTCAGACTCGCGCAGAACAGGGAAGAATAGCACAAAACATCATCATCTGCCTAGCCTTTTCCCAACTATGTTGGGAGTCGATTTCCAGTCCAACCGGATGCAGGTGAATACCAGTATTTTACATGGAGCGACTGCCGATCTGACCTCCACAACCCAGTTAGTACTGGGCTATACGATACCCCTTGGTAAGACTGGTTGTTAGACTTTCGGGCCACTGACTACCTGCAACGATTATCAAAGATCTACAAATGACAGCCAGCACCAACGGCTTAACGTGCTTTCCAAGCACGGAGGAAACTTGGAATGTAATGGGTGGTCACACATCCACGTACCAACCTAGGCAAGCGCGGCTTAACCTTAAGATTGATTCAAGCGGCTGTTACTGTTATTAATTAGCCACGAGCTTCTCGAGCTCCACGAGTAGAAGAATAGCACAAAACGGAGGAGGCGTATTTATCCCATATCATCATAAAATTGGAAAAACCTGTTTTCTATTTTTAGATAAGGATACTTTCACAGTCCTGAAATATACATTATTCTATTAAATAAACACGAGGAAAATTACGTGTAATGGCCTTACATGCAACGGCACGGGTACGTTTTGCGATGGAATTATTATAACTGTACCTCGCTAACCAAAATAGAGGTATTTATCCTCGTTTTATCAATATTTTTCTTTTATATTATTATTTTATTATAAGCCTATATTGTCCCACTGCAGGGCAAAGGCCTCTCTTCCCTTCTTCCACATTTAGCGGTCTAGTGCGATTGTAGGCCAATCCTTTGCGAAAGAGTCCAGCTCATCCCGCCATCTCCTTCTGGGCCTGCCACGTTGTCGTTTCCGGCATGCGTGACCTGCCCAGTTCCACTTCAACCTAGCAGCTGTAAGGCCAGCTATTTGAGTTTTGTCTTTTATACCGTATGTATAATAATGGTATTTGAATATGGTTAAGGGAATCCGCTGGATGCCGTCAGCACAGAACCGATGCTTTAAAGAGGTCTATAGTCCAGCAACTCGTGCGCACTCGCGAGTTTCACACTCGCCAGTTGACGAATAAGTCATTGTTTTTCGGCTGAATTTAAATGGTGTGTTGCAGTGTGTAAAATACTCCTTTTTCACGAGTACCAAATGTAATAGAAGCTTTGATTGAAGGGTCTAGTGCTCAATATTAGTAATTTTTTGACCAGTATCTTTCTAATAACCAACGTGCAGTTTTCATAGCTTAACATTGGGAAATTGGGGACAAAACTGCCCCTAGAATATTTTCCAAGTGTCAGTGAGGCAGTTAGGAACAGCATTGAAGGACTTAGAGCTTAATGTAGAGGAACTGCAAGATGCGAAGTATCTTGGTAACAGAGGCATCCAGCATTAACTACACCTGGTTTCAGGGAAATGAATAGACTGCCGTATATAACGCGACAATTATTTCTGATTTTAAGAGCCGTCATCTTAATGAGGAAGACGTTTTAGATAAAACTCCTTTGCCCAGCAGTGGACTGCAATAGGCTGAGTGACGAACGAATTAGTATTCTTTTGTCCATAATAAAATTCTTATCGTTAAAAACGAGAGCAAGGAGCTCAAATAGTACTTAATAATTCCATGCCTAAATGTGACTTTCAATAAAAAACCGATTTAAAAATCTCAAAGATGACACTGGTATAAATGATCGCAACCATTAAGCTCCTCGTTTGATAAAAAAAAAAAACAATAAACTATCCAATAAGAATCCAGTTTGATGACGGCATCTGTTTTCTCATTGGTTGGGCGAGACAGATGCATTTTTAAAGAGGTTTACATACTTTTTTTGGCGATCGATGTTATTTGTATTTTTTTTTCTTTTACGATTTGAATATTGGTAATGAATGGATAATAATGGTATTAGACGAGTAGTGGAAGCCCGAAAGTCTGACAAGTCTTACTGAGTATAGTTTTACCCAGAACTGGATTATGGAGGTCAGATAGGCAGTCGCTCCATGTAAAATACTGGTCTTCAGCTGCATCCGATGAGACAGAAAGCCGACCCTCACATAGTTGGGGAAAGGCTAGGCAGGTGATGATGATGATGGATGGGAAGCCGGAGATTTGGTTTAGAGGCTAGCAGTAGGAGAGGCCTATATCCAGCAGTGACTGACAGATGATGTGGTTATCGTTTTTGTTGCGAGTTTATATTCCTTAACAACAGTTTTACTACAAATACATACATACATGGATGAGGTATTGATATCGGAAGGAAAAATATATTAATTGTGGTCAGGTACAAAACGCGATTGTGGAATGTTTAAAAATATCAACTTACCTCAATGCCCATTGTTTCAGTAGTTTTAAATAAAATATAATAAGTTTTCAATAATTACGCTACCAATAATATACCTATGTCTGACTTAAAACATCGATGTTGAATACTAAAATCTAATCTTATATTTATTTTAAATAAAATAAATTATTTTTGGATTTCTTTTAAAAAAATTACTTTACCTATCATAGACCCAGAAATTTCAAATTTTTGGTGTGATTTTTATGTTATTTTTAATTCTACCCACTTTTTAAATGAACACAGTATTTATGTGTAAAAATACCAACTAGTTTCTAAATATATTAAATTAGATGAAAAAAACGGATATCCCTTTCGTTTTTTTTTTAGATCATCCAAAATAATTAATAGGTACTTACTCACTAATTAAATTCATGCCTATAAGAATCGTGTTAGTATATCACAATGATTGTATTCACAAGCGTTTTAAGTTTAACAAGGCGCATTATCCGATATAACCCGATTCGCTATGCAGTAAAAATAAAGTTTGTAAAACAAAAGCGACCGAGAAAACCTGTTTGCAAAAATCTCACGATTTCGCGCGGCCGACCCGGTGCGTCGGCTAAGTTTTTTATTTCTTTTTTTACACACATATTGCTAGATAAAGCACTTGGAAAACACAAAAGACGCTGAAATTTTAATAAATATTTTAACACTCACCTGTAATTTTAACTGGCACGAAACTAATCCGTATTTTAATTCAATAATTCGCTAAAATTGCAAATCACCAGCGCACACTCGTGACCCCAGCGGACATTAGCACTGACGGCAGTGCCAACGTGACAGATGAAGGCAGACGGCGTTTTAGTTATTATGTTGGTAGAACGGCGAGGTTTGCCGACGTGAAGGCTGTATTTCTGGCAAAACCATGTCATACTTATTTTTTTCTATGTAACATGAATAATATGTATATTAAAGTAGTTTATTTAAGCAAACACAATGAGTAGGTGAATATAGCAGAAATTTATTTCAGAATAAATTCTTAGTGTATTCAGAGTTCAATGAACTCGTGAAATGAACGCAGCCATAAAACTAAATGCGTTCCAGACCAGCGACAGCCAAAACGATATCTTGCACATTCATTCTGCAGGTGGAGTAATGGCAGTAACTCACATGTGGAGTCTAAATGAATAACAACGTGGGTAGAGTTAGCAGTCGTGTCTGTAGAATTTTTTCAAGCATACAAATCAGTATAGATATGCAATCTCGTCTAGGATTTACCAACCCTAGACAATCCTCTAATTTATTGGGGTTTTTTTTTTACTTTTGGAGTATTTTATAGAACTTAATTAAGTCCTTTTTAAAGTGTTATTTTTGCTAAATTAATATATTATATTCTTAACTAGCTGTTGCCCGCGACCTTCGTCCGCACGAAATTATTATTAAATATTGCTAACACAATAACAATTTTTATTTTTTGCACGGAACCATTTTCTAAAATAAAAGATTTTTATATTATTAGCCTACTCCGTCTTACTGCTGGGCAAAGGTCTCCCCCATTCCTTTCCAACTCTCCCGGTGTATTTCCTTCTCTGACCAATCAGTCAGGAATGACGTGTCAGCAAGATTTTTGAAAACCACCTCGAGGGTGCTGGTGAATAATTTAGGAGTAAAACAGGGTGACCCCCCACCCTGTTTTACTCCTTAAAGGCGACAATATAAAACACAGCACCATATTCAATTTTTTTTTTTTATTACAAAATGGGCCTGCTCTTGACCTCGATCACGCCTGATGGAAAGCGATAGATGAGATCTATGATGGGACGAGCGTGCCCAGAAGATGCCCGTTCACTCTTGCTTTGAACGCTGACGGGTTAAATGTGGAAGGGAACACAGATCTCTGCCGGCACAGAGAGTTCCACACTTTGGAGCTCTATGAAGCCAAGGTATTGAGGAAATTAATAGAACTGTTAACAAATATTTACAATAACAGCACGACTGACGTTGAATTATGTTATGTAGGCTCAACATTTTGGAAGCCGACCCCAACATAGTTGGGAAAAGGCTAGGCAGATGATGAGGCTCAACATTTAAATAAAAGTTACTCCTTATAAAATCAGCTATCTGCCAGCAAGAAGATGTATCTCTTGTTATTTTTTGCATTGTACTATCTTTTTGCACTATGTTTTTTATTCAAACAAATAGTACTCTTATCCGTTCAATAAAAAGCGTAATTTATACATTTAGGCTACAGAGGTTTTCTTAATGCCTCCTTGCACAAAATAATTCTCTAAAATTTACTAAAATAAATAAATTAAATTCGATAAACTTTTTACACTCGCTTAATTTTTCAAAATTGAACCTTATTGATTTATGTGTTCTAATTATTGTTGAATAGTACCGATGTGTGTACCCGACATTATGAAATCAATGCTTCAAATATTGACGAAAGCTGGAAAAGAGCTGGAACGTGTGAGCATTTTTGTTTTGATTTTTGAACGCTAGCCGTTTCCAACCGCCATTTTTCCAGTTGAAAATTGCAAAGGAACGCGTCATGAGAATTTAAAATAAAACAGTTCTGTCTTGTGTAGCTTCAATTTTATTGTTGCAAAAGTGAAGTACAGTAAATAAGTTTGATAAACAATCATTCATTTAGCCAGTCGTTGGTTTTTAGTGTAGTTTTTCTAATAACATAATCACCCTAAACTATAGTTTGAATTAACGATAGCGCAGCTTTTTAGTTGCGAAATACATCAAATTAGTAGTATTATTAGTTTACTTTTAGTTTATCTTTAGTCTATTTAGCTGAAAAGATGGATTCTGTTACTGACCGCTTGAATAAACTGAGGGAAGAAAGAATGGCGAGGGAAAGGGCGCGAATTGAAAAGGTAAATAGCCTCATAATTTTAATTTTCATCAATTCTAGCTAATTTACTGATTTTTTCGCCGTTTTACTCAACTTTTCGGAACATGGTATTGTGCTCAGATGCTCATTTATTGTTTTTGTTTTTCTCCTCTAATGAAAACAAAATGTATAAATGTTTTTAAAAAGACTAATAAGTCACACATTATAAATAAATAAAGTAGGTTTGATACCTTGCCTTCTGTCTTTATCATCCACTAGTTCAATCTAGTTCATTTTGTTAACAGATTGTTGTGTGCCTGATAAGACGTGGTGCAAGCCAGTCTTATTATCTTCTCATGTTTGGTTTACTGGGGCCTAATCCTGAAGGAGCCACTCATGTCGCCATCTTCTTAGCATCCCTAGTTCTTGTTGCAGATATCTATTTAAAATTTTGTATATTAATATACTATTGTACCCTTCAAATGTCTAGTCTAATATTCTTATTTGAATAATATCATCATCTTACACTGTTTTAAGCTTTCACGGTTTACAACTAAACTTATACTGTCACTTATGGGATATCTTCCGTGATTGTTCATTATTTTGAGCTCCCGATCATCATCTTATCCCAACTTATTTGGGGTCGCCACAGCATGTCTAGTTCTTACATACTTCATTTTTTAAATGCCTGTTTTAAAAACTAACAAACGTTTGTACTATTTCAGCTAAGAGAATTGAATCTCAAGAAATACAGTAAGGAGGAACCAATTAAAAACTCAACATCAAATCTTTCAACTATCAACAAATCTGTCAAATCAGAAATAAACTTAAAAACTAACACTACCGGAGCTGTTAAAAACAATTTCCAAGTCAACGGGACTACGAAGAGAGTGATTTCACTACCAGCACTTAAGTCATTGAACAAAGACTTGACGAAGCCTAAAACGGGCACAAATCTAACTAAAACTGATGGAAAAGGTGTTAAATCTAACATTCCTAAATCTTCTGCTTCTAATGTTACAAAAAAACTTGCTACTAAGCCTGCAAATGCTACTAACATGGACAGAAAGCTTTATGCATCAACGACAATGGACAAGAAAGTCCAAAATAATGACAAAAAGGTTCCACATGTCAGTCATTTACCTAAATCTGATAATAGAGTTAATAAGACTGCGTTAATTGATGCGAAGAGACAAAATTTTGCTATAAGAAAGACTGAGGGTGTCACAACCAATTTAAAATTGCGTCAAAGTCTTGCGGTAACTAATAATAAGCCGAAACCAAAAGTTGGCAGAAAATCTATGATCCCGCAAAGTGCTTCCAAACCCACATCACAATGCTCTGTCTTCGAACGTCTGTACAAACCAAAAACAGTCCCAAACACCCATATTAATGATGTAGAAAAACTTCATAATGATCCGAACTATCTGAAGAAAGTCATTCGTAATTCGGGAATCATTTTGAACAAGCGTCACACTGTCTTTGAGCACACCAAACCAAAAATAGCAGTGCCAGTCCGCCGTTCTATATCTGCTGTACACTTCAAGCGCATTGGCAAGCAGGAACTCGGCAATTGCATTCATAAATGGTCCTCCATTGGTGACAAGTTAAACAACGTACATTTAAAACATGTCAATGAAGATGAAAACATCCAAGTAGATAAGGTGGTCTCCGCAGTTAAAAGCGAGAGGAAGAAAGTCACATTCATGACTCCGATGGGCAACTTTAATACTCCAAGACCGGAAGAACTGCAAGCGAGATTGAAGTCTTGGCTTCAAAAACGTGGCAAATCTCTAAACTCCTACCACCATTTGCAATGTTTCGGTATTCATCATCTACCACACAGCATTAAGTTTGATCAGAAAGAATTTGATGAAGAAAACAAAGAGAATATTGCCCTGGAATCTGATAGCGATGATGATTCTTTCACGGAGAATATGAATGATGACGTTAAGGATACTGAAAAATGGAGAACTGCTAGCTGTGTTAGTGATAGTATTGACTTGAATGAATCTAATGACAATGATACTACGATGACTTGTAGCGATGTTATTAGTGTTGATGATGTGGTTGTGGGCGCTTTGAAGGATCTTACAGAGTTGCTGAGAGAGGTAAGATCCTTGTTATCAATTTAAGAATTTTGTAGCAGTTTGAATAATGTCAGGAATTTACAAAAATGTAGGTTCTGGCCCCACTAAAGCGCGAAATTGAAGCCTAGAAAGCTGAAAAGAATGAAAGACATTCCTCTGGGTTTAAAATGCTCAGTAACATGTTAGGCCAGGTTATTGGGTAGAAGTGTGTGTGTGTGTAGTATGTGTCTTTTCCATTAGAAATTCTCACTGATATCCCAGAATCTTGATTGTGCCTTGTTAATGAAAAAGACTTAAATTTAAATATACCTGGGGCTTTAAAATGGCCGCTTTAGCAGAATCATACTAGAAAAAAAAAAACGTAATACTTACTTTTATACCTTCATTACAGTAATGCGCATGTAATAAGGTATTAAAGAAAGTATCAAAAATAAATGCCAGTATGTGCGTGATGTGTAATTTCTCAAATCTAAGTTACTTAGAGGAAAAACAGAGATATTACATAATATCCAATCTCTTTTTAGGGTTTCGACTGGGAACAATGCGCTCGTTGGCTGCGCGCTATTCGGGAGCGATACTCCTCCGTGCCCAACACGGCCGCGTACTGGGAGTGCCGCGCTGCGCTGGAGGACCGGAGGGGAGACCTGCCGGCCTCTGTGCAATGCTGGGAGGAGGCTATCGCTAAGGGGACTGAAGTAAGTAACAACAATCCTGTTCTAAACAAAAAATAAGGAGTTACAAACAACATGCACGCCTACGTGCATGTTGTGAAGAGCTATGGATATATCTACAACATTAGTTTTAGTATATGCGAAACCTGAAACACGTGTCTAGTATTTTTATGTAAAGAATCTATGTACAAAATTTCAAAACTGTATCGTGAAAAATCACAAAGTTATAAGCTAGTTCTGTTACCTGGTTGTCCGCACAAAAACATGGTCATAACGCGGAGCAGCCGCGCACTCGCCTTCAGCGTCGTCTTGAGCTCATTGATAACAATAATTTGGCAGTAGGTATCTAAATGATTGCGATAGGTACTTAGTGTCTCTCGGTGTCCAACTTGTAACCTTTTCTAAATATTTTTGGGACAAAATATAAGATGGTTTAAAAATGATTGGAATCGATTCAGTTACTTCTTCTGAACAAACTAAATTCAGGTTTCGCATATACTAAAAATAATGTTGTATATATTTTGTATACCTATTTATGTGTAGCTTTTTAATAGAAAAAGAATCTGTGAAACAGCATAAAGGCCAATATTACAATCACTAAACCAATTTTGCAATATATTCTCAGCGTTTAGTACTTCAAATGTCTTGGGTGAAAGTTAAGAGAATTTTAGTAATATGGCTACCAGTGTGAGAGGCACATAAAAAATCAAAGCATTTATTTCAAGTAGGCCAATTATATTATGCACTTTTGAATTGTCGAAACAAAGACAACAATAAAATGAAGCTACAGTCCCAGTCACAAGGCATAATAACTGAAACTACTCTAGTTGCCTATTCCAAAGCGTAGATCTCTATGGAGAAGAACGGCAGCTTTCTCTGGGATGGTATCTCACCGCAGATGTTCACAGTCAGTGATGACCACAAATCATCATCGGTGTGGCCTTTTCGTAAGATGAGGTCGACTTCCAGTCTAACCAAATACAGTAGAATGATTCCTACCTGACCTCCCTAAAAATGTATAACAATTTCTATCTCTTTCCAGCACTCAGTAGTAGAAGCTAACTTGGACCAGCTGCTGGACAAATTCATGCAGTTAAAGATAAGTCCCAGTGGTAAAAAACGCCAGGCCGACCCCAAGCTAGTTGATGTCAAGAATGTGTTTAAAAGCACTATCATCAGATTTGCTGTGCAGCAGGCTAAGTTGTGAGTATTTTGTTGTTTACTGTAGCTTTCTTCAGACACGTGTTTATATTTTGATTGCGTATCTGCTCGTTTGGTTTAGGACTTAAGCTAAATATAGGGTCTAACTATTCATACACGAAATATTTTCAGGGAATCATCTAACGGCTATAACAAAGCCATTTCAACGGATTTTTTTTACCTGAGTATATTTTTTTATTAAAAATAAATAATTTAAAATTACTTGACACTCAAAATAAATACCGCCTCCTTATTTTTAAGCATCCATTACGCTAGTTTACTACGTATTAACCTACTGTTGTTGTTAGAATATGGGAGTAAAGGTTTTACGCAAAAAGTCTCAAAAAATTCTAGAATTATAATAATTTTGTTAAAATAAAAAAAAAAAATTCGTTGCTGTGGCGACTTTACGACTTATAGAAGTTACTCTTAAAATATTTTGTGTATGAAAAGATAGACCTTATATATAATAAGCCTATATCATTCCCACGGCTGGGCTCTCTGTGAGAGGGGCTTGGCCACGACCACGCGAGTCCAGTGCGATTCCTTGGATGTCACACGTCTTCGACTTTTTATTTCTGAGACAGACGCCTCACTCTCACAATATTCCTGTCTTGAATGTGCAATTGAAAGGCCATTAGCGCCGCCATTTTTTTTTAAACGTATTTATCTGGACTTAGGGATAGTCTATGTTCAACAGTGGACATTTTCGGGTAGATATTTGGTGATAAATATACCAAACTAATGAATTTACCTGCCTTAGCCTTATATTTACCACCGAATAGTGGCTGGAGTGAGTGAAACTGGTTTCAAAAATCAATCGTCTTCAGGTACCAAGAAGTCTCAGAATATTGGAAGATTTTTAAAGAAATGATTTGGAGATCCGATAATAAAGAAACTCTTGATATAATCTGTCCGTTGGCTCAAGGTGATATGTGAAGGTGGGCAAACTAACGTTTTTTTACACATAATGTCGCCTTAATACAGTCTAAGACAGACAACGCCGATGTTGGCGATAAGTCTGCCAGGTTAAAATAGGACTGGGCTGGTCACGTTTCTAGGATAAAGCCGGACAGATGGGCGGAGGCACACACAGTGGGTGCCTGAAGACAGCCGTCGTAACCGAGGCAGGCCCAAGATACTTTGGCGTGACGATCTGCCCCCGTAGCATGACCACCGTAGACAAGGATTTCTTTGACGGAAGAATCGACAAAATGACAGATTGTGCAAAGAGATCTGTCATTGTGTCGACACAATCTGTCATTTTGTTGATTCTTCTGTCAGAGAAATCCCACCAATCCGCCAATGCCTTCTCCCACCAATCCGTTAAGACTCCAGCCAGCATGACCACCGTAGACAAGGATTTCTTTGACGGAAGAATCGACAAAATGACAGATAATGATGATGCAAAGAAATCTGTCATTGTGTCGACACAATCAGACATTTTGTCGATTCTTCCGTCATCGAAATCCTTGTCTACGGTGGTCATGCTACGGGGGCTGGAGTCTTAACAGATTGGTGGGAGAAGGCAAATTGTAAACAGAATTGAAAAACCATGAGGCAGACCTTTGCCCAGCTGTGAGACAGAGAAGGCAGATATAAAAAAAAAATGTCGCTTGTAATCGCCGAAGAGGTAGGCAGAGCCGTGTACCACACTCCCATTTCGCCAGTTATATAGTCGAGTATAACTGGGCACAAAAATTCAGACCTCCAAGCTGCCTGTCTGGGAAACCGTTTTTAGGGTTCCCTAGCCGAAGGGTAACCAACCAACGGACCCTATTACTAAACCTCCGTATGTCTGTCAGCGGGCTGTATTTCATGATGCGCGAGTAAGACTCGCTCTTGGCCGGTTTTCAATAACATAAGTTGACCCAATAAAAATATGCAGTTCTTTTTAATTCACAATGTCAGTTCCAGACAGCATAATCTGTTAGATAATCTTTATTTTATCTGGTAGTTAGTAACTATGTATCTGGGCCGTGTGAAATCATACTTTAAAATATTTTTTCCAATTTCAAAGTATAATTTCACAATTTTTTTTTGTTTTGGGTTGCTGTTAGTACAATTTAAATATCTAATCACCATCGTAGCATCATATCAGCCCATAAAATGCCCACTGTTGAACTTATTTTCCCCATATTATTAAAATTAAATGAAAGAATTAATAATATTCTAGTCTATAAACTTAAGTTACACCCTTACTTTCGCACTCTATGTATATGCACAGGCGAGACTCGTCAAAAGATTGTCGCGCTCATCTTAATATAAAAATGAATCCCTGAATTTGTTGCTAAGCGCAAATCTCGAGAGCAGCTGAATCGATTTCGCTTGGTAGGTAGTAGGTAGGTAATAGGTAGGTGGTAGGTAGGTAGTTAGTAGGAAGGAAGGAAGTAGGTAGGTGGTAGCTAGGTAGTAGGAAAAAGATGCATTGCAACGCATGCCGGGAACAGCTAGTTTGTTAATATTTAAGGCTCATTGAAACAGAGAAATCTCGAAGAAATCGATCAGAAAAAATTTTGAATGGCTATACAAGGTGTAAACAAACTCATCCTGAAGCCGTCAACCAAGCATTCTGTACATCAAACTATGTAACTGTACGCAAAAATGATTGCTGGGAAACGACTTGCGGTGAAATATCACGTTGTACGATAGGGCTCAATGTAACGCACTCAAAACACTGCTGGTGATGCATTCAATGGTACGGGGCTCGTGGAGGTTTTTAAAGTAAAGTTAGAACATTAAAACGTGTGAAAAAGTAGGAGTTTTGACCCCTAATATCTCCGTAACTAAAAGGTTCCCAGGAATGGTCTAGAACAAAAACTATACTTTATTACTGTACTTTCGGCTTCGTTAAGGGTATTTTTACACTCATTTCCTAATAGCCAAATAATTTTCCTTTACAGACGCCAATCAAACCAGTTCGACACACTACCAGCACCGAAGTACACGATCACCCCGGTCCGACGCAGCGGAAGGCTGAGCCTGCACCACAGCGCTAGCAAACGCACCCCCTTACAAGTTTGTACGTCTGTCCGTCAGGCTGATGAGCTAGTGCTTGGAGAGAAACCTGTGTTTGTACCAAATGGCAGTTTGTACGGTACGCCTTAAGTTGGAAAGTGCCTAAGGCGCGTCGCTCACTGGTAAGCCGAGGCGACGTCGCGGTACGGCCGAGGATAGGTCTCTACGTGGAGTCGAGGCGCGGGCGGCTATGCTTCTTTCTCGTTTCTTTAAGTAGCAAAGCGCGAAATTAAATGACAAAATGGCGGTGGAGTTGTGACGCGAACCTACCCCACGTCGGCCCGCGCCGCGACCCTAGGATATCTAAATGTAGATGCGGCGCGCCGCTAGTGCGCCCGCGCCTTGACGCCGCCTCGACTTTAGTTCGTGTGAGCGACGCGCCTAAAAGACCTCTTCCGAAGACGAGTGCATCCTCAAACCGCGGTGGCAACATGGACCAGTTATAACAGAAGTTAGGGACGCGACTGGTTTCATAGATTCAAGTTCAAAGCGTTTATTTCAAAGTAAATTCACCCGCGACTTCTCCAGCAAAAATTGTGATAGCTCGGCTAATAAGCATGAGATAAATATAGTCAAAGTCAAAAGCATTTATTTCAATTAGGCCATCACAGGCACTTTTGAACGTCAAATAAAAACAAAAAGAAGCGAAGCTACAGTCACAATCACAAGACATAATAACTTGAGAAAGTACTGCAGTTGCACATTCCCAAGCGTAGATCTCTATGGAGAAGAATGGGCAAGAAACTCCATGGACACTCTTTTAAATCAAAATATTTTAATTATAATTATAATCTATAGCCCCATGAATAATGTAGCTTTCTGCCAGTGAAATTATTTTTAGAATTGGATCATTCGTTCCGGAGATGACCCCCAACATAATTTTCCTTTTTAATATTAGTATAGATAGACCCGTTAAAGACAGTTGATATGCCATAAACAAGACGATGCCTAGCTACCTACAGTCCAGACGCAGGCATAATAAACTTAAAAGGACTGTAGTTGCCCATTCCAAAGAATAGATCTCTATGGAGAAGAACGGGCAAGAAACTCCATGGACACTCTTTTATGGTTTCTATGTAACTACTGCAAAATTGCCATGACCATGTGGAATTCCCTGCCTGCATCGATGTTCCCAAGTTCATATAAAGCCCAATCTATTTAAGTCGCGAGTTAATAGGCTTCTTTTGGGTTAGCTCGTTCCATCGTCGACCTCATCTCTGTCCTCTGGACTAGATTGAGGTCAAGAGTAAGCCCATATAGTTAAAGAAAAGCTTAGGTTGGCGGTTGCACTCGTCTTAGGAAGAGTTTATTGTTAAATTATCTATAGTACAGGTATTCTCGCTGGCCGAGCATAGAGTAGTTAGCAAATGGAGTACTAATGTGCTAATAAGTAATGTAAAACAAACAAAATCCTGAAAGCTACTCTTCATCTCTCAACTAAAACAACATATTTATCTGATGCTACAGCCTAGGTATATTTTTATTCCTGCCTATAAAAGTTATAGGAAAAAAAATCAGTTGCTGGCGACCTTCGATGCTGCAAACAAGCTATTCTTTGCTCTGATTTGAAACAATTCTAGACATAAATACGCTTTTCAGTATTCCATTTGTTGATTATTCTGTGGATTTCTCTGTGGCTCTAAGTTGAAAAATTATATAGTTTGTCTATTGACTGGGTCGTAATATAATATATAATAATCATGGTCTAACTAAATATATAATGAGGTAGAACAACAGTAGTAAGGAGGGTCTGACTAGCTTCCAGTGCATATAGGGTGACTGGTAATTAGTGACCGATACTTAAACACGTGATTGTACTCATGATAACAAACAACTTTCCCTAAGAATCATTTTTTTTAATACTCTTTCACTTCACAATAACACAACAGCGGAGCATTACGGAGCGGGCTTGCGAGCCGCACGGGTGCTGTGCCTGCCTACTGTCGCACGGTACGATAGTAATGTGACAGAACGGCGGCATGCGGCTAACAGCTGATAGGTCACTGACGCGCTCGCGCGAATTTCATACAGCCCGGTGTTGTGTTATTGTGATAAAAGTGAATGAGTATTAAAAAAAATGTTTCTTTGGGAAAGTTGTTTGTCATCAGAGTACAATCACGTGTATAAGTATCGGTCACTAATTACCAGTCACCCTATATATTCTGAAGCCGGTTTCTTGCCGCGTAAGGCTTTATTTTATGGCGGCGCGCACCGAGGACGACAGGGCAGAGGATTTTATCTCTACCCAATGTGCATTCATACGTAGCTAAAAGTAACATGATACAGACTTTCACAAACAGTATTTTGGAAGCCATGTTATTACAAAATAGTCTCCAAGTAGAAACCGTTATTACACGAGAACATCGCTTTTGAATTTTGCTTAGTGTTTACATTCCATTGCTCGTATATCCAGGGTGGAACGGACATCGACACACAAACGCTTACCACATATACAGTACATCTTTCTGAACCCCTCGACATAGAAATTATTCATCAGTAATTTTTAAAAAAATACAGCTGTTTCCTACAACAGTGCAATACCTACACGGTCAAAATGTATGGAACGGCTGTTTTATTTTTAAATTCCTTCAGAATGATTTACTGAATACGCGGTAAGCGTTTTTCCGTCCGTTTCCTACCTTGTGTGTACAGTACATTGACGTTTTGCCAGTTATATCATTATACTCATAAAACATCATGCAAGTATCCGACAATAAATTATACTAATCATGTTCTTATTATTTTAAATGAAATGTGGCCGGCGATACCCGACTTCAGGCCAAACTAGTTTGTCCTTGGCGAAAATTACCAGGCTTTGGGCTCATCACAAAGCAGACAATCTTAGTGCACTATGACTAAATGGGTTAGGACTGTGACCACGCACAAGCCGAGCGTGAGAACCACATCCCAATTGGTTGCAGTGTAATTGCTTTGTTGGGTTAGTAGGAACTCGTGGCTAAACAATAACAGCCGCTCGGGTCGATCATCAGGTTAAGTCGCACTTGCCTATGTTGGTCCGTGGATGACCCGTTACATACAGAGTTTCCTCCGTACCTCGGAAAGCACGTTAAGCCGTTGGTCCCGGCTGTAATTTCAAGATCTTTGACAGTGGTCACAGGTGTACAGTGGCCCGAAAGTCTGACAACCAGTCTTACCAAGGGGTATCGTATTGCCTAGTACTAACTGGGTTGTGGATGTCAGATAGGCAGTCGCTTCATGTAAAATACTGGTATTCAGCTGCATCCGGTTAGGCTGAAAGCCGTCCCTAACATAGTTGGAAAAAGGCTTGGCAGATGATGGGTACCTAAGTATATCCTGACATGAGAAATCAGTTTGGCCAAGGACAAAATAGTTTGGCTTAAAATTGGGTTTGACCAGTAACAGATATAATAATTCTTTGATTTTATTAATGTTAAGTGTGTGTAAATATATTTTCGCTTCTGGTAAAGCAGATTGTTTACAATTTTATTTTCTTGTCACCAAAAATGTACGCTTAAAACGTTATGTTATTCTTTCATTTCTCTTGCTATGTTATTATCTACTGAATAAAAGACTTATATTTTAATAATTTGTATTGTTTTATTTCTGTGGATGAAAAAAGAATTAAAATGAAAAAGCGTTTATTCCTGGTAATCTCCAACTACAAAAAAAAAAAATGGTACTTCTGCCAAACTGTAAAGCAGTTTGTTGGCAGATGTAGCTCCCATATATATGCAATATTATTAAAAAAAAATAATGTTGAAATCCTTTGTTCTCATATTATTACATTCGCAAAATATTATATTCGCAAAATATTATATTCTCGAATTATTATATTCTCAAAATATTAGAAGTACAATCAAACACAGTGAAAAATAAAAATGAAATTATTTAAATCAAAATCTCTTTATTCCAATACCTAGGCATCATGGAAACACTTTCGAACGTAATACAATATTAAAATTAAAATTAATTGCAGTATCATACAGTATTGCAAAATTATTTGCATTTATCATTAATAAAATATAATTAATAATAACTGAAACTAAACAAATCCCGAGTGATCAAGTGCATACAAGTTTTCACAAGTGGCATCTGTTTCCAAGCACGACGATTGGTACAGCCGCTCAACAATAAAAATTGCAAAAGTATATAAGTACATTATGGAAAATTTATGGGAGCTTATTCAACGCCGCTAACATGGTTAAGCATTCTATTGATTGAATTTTGTTGGATAAGCAGTCTGTGATAATGCAATTAATTTTTCTATCATTTTCAATGTATTTTAAAGATCTTTTTTTATCGGGGCAGTGGAAAGCACTTTTTAGCAATCTTTTATTTTGAATTTGAGCTTCTACTTTTAATGCTACTAAAAATTGGAAAATGGTTGGTCGAGATGGAATTCGAGAGTTAATTCTTCTGTGCCATCCTTCCACTGCATTCGTAGTGCGGTTCTTTTCACCAAAACAGCTAAAAATATCTTTGGTAATGGTTTGTATCCACTGGTTATTAAAATAGTCTAGAAATTTCTGTGAAACTTCCGTCTCTGGTGCGATTTCATATATAGCAAGATATGCTTCTGGAATTAGATTGGGTGGTAACAGAGCCAAACTTGTGCACAACTGTGTTATTTTGCGACCTAAGTGAGTTTCGTTGAAATTCAATTTTTTACTCATTCTAAACACAGCATTTAAAAAATGGTAATAACAGCCTTTTACTTTTATTTCTGGATATACCTCACGTATAGCATTAATTGCAGCAATTTCGTAATCGCATTTGTATGAACTAATATTCATACGAAATTGATTTCTAAGTACAGAAAAGAACCTTTTGTATGTATTTGTGTTCTTATTTGGTAATAAGCCATAGACAATAGGTACAAAACTAATTGTGTTTTGGTCTCGTGCGATATCAATATGTAAGGTGTACAATTGGTAAAAAGGCGACGGTGTCACCTTGAATGTACCATCTCCGTATACAATATCAATTGTCTGGAATAATTCTCGTAGCTTTTGAGCAGGTAACATCGAAAATATTATAATTCTATCATCCGTTTCACCATCATAATCATCAAATAAAAAAAAGTCTTGCACAATGTGGTGTGGCAATCTCACATTACTTGTAGTCTTTGATGTACCGACATTCAAAAAATTATTTCGTTTAAATCATTAGTTAGATTTATTTTACAGAAGGTAGGTAAACCTTAAAAAATGGGTTGTAGGTTTGATTCCCATCCGAGACAAATATATATGATGAATAACCTATATGATGATGTCAAATATTTATTATTGTTTCCCTCAAATTAAAAACATTTTTCGCTGTGATTGTTCTTTGTGTAATATTTTGATAATATAATAATTCGAGAATATAATATTTTGCGAATATAATATTTTGCGAATGTAATAATATGAGAACAAAGGGTTGAAATGGCGCTTGTGACCTGCCGCCATTATGCGACTCCCGAATTCCACCTAAATTCAAGGGTAAGATTTATAAAATCACTAGCGACCCACCCCGGCTTCGCACGGGTGCAATATACAACATTATTTTTACTATATGCAAAACCTGAATATAGTTTGTTCAGAATAAGCAACTGAATCAATTCCAATAATTTTTAAACCATGTTATATTTAGACCCAAAAATGTTTTTTAAAAGTTATAAGTTGGACACCGAGCGACACTAAGTACCTATCGCAACCATTTGGGTACCTACTGCCAAATTATTATTATCAATGAGCTAAAGACGACGCTGGAGTCGCGCACGCGGCTACGTCCCGTGGTGACCACGCTTTTGTGCGGACAGCCAGGTAACAGAACAAGCTTATAACTTTGTGATTTTCCATGATACAGTTTTGAAGTTTTGTACATAGATTCTTTACATAAAAATACTAGACATGTGTTTCAGGTTTCGCATATACTAAAACTAATGTTGTATACAGGGTTATTTGTAAAACACCAACAACCTCGCAGGAGTAAATTACTAACATCATAAACAACAACATAATATGTAGAACAAATGTTGTTGTTTATGATGTTAATAATCTACTCCTGCGAGGTTGTTGGTGTTTTACAAATAACCCTGTATAATATAAACCTTCCTCTTGAATAACTGTATCTATTACTGAAAACCCTCATCAAAATCCGTTGCGTAGTGTTAAAGATCTAAGCATACATAGGGACAGACAGACAGCGAGAAGCGACTTTGTTTTAAACTATGTGGTGATGATGGATACGCTGGTACTGAGCTTTACGTGGACTATAACGGGGTGGAAGAATGATGCGAACTTGATCTTAACAATTGGTTTAATACCTTGAACCTGCTGTCTTCTATGGATCAGAATGTAGGGCCACAAAAGGGATGAATGAAAGGCAATTACGTTTGGCTGAGATGAGAATGCTAAAGCGCAGGCCACACCGCCAGCTGGCGGGCGGGCGAGCGACGCGAAAGACGCATCGTTTCACCTCTTTTCATACTTTGGTTCACACCGCGAACTATCGAAAGATACGAACGTAGTATGAAAAGGGCGTCGTTCGCGTCGCTCGCCCGCCCGCCAGCTGGCGGTGTGACCTGCGCTTAAGGGGGATGTGTGGTGTAACATGAAAGGATAAAATTATGGATGAGCAAATACTTAAGAGGAAATCTGAAAGTGGCGCCGGTGACTGAAAAGTTGAGTGGTATCGGTTATCGATATGTGATGGAGGAATGAGGAAAATGTCGTGGGGTATGAATGTAGAGGCTATAAGAGTAGAGGAAGACGAAAGAAACGATGGATGGACTGTGTGAAGGATGATATGGCTAAAGAGAAGTATGGAAGAAGAAGACACTGCACCAACCTCAAATAAATTGGGGTAAGTGCATGATGATGTTTCGTTTCTGTACATACCATTTAAACTCGGATTCACTCGCACCACTGTGATCGATTCGAATTAAAATCCGAACTAATATGTCCGGTTTCAGTTAGGGTGCTTACATAAAGGAGTAGGTTTCCGGTACAGACAAATCTGTGCGGGTCGGTACCGATCGGTGCAGGATTAACTTGTATAAAGGATCAGGTAAATTTGTCTGTATTGACCATATTACTTGAACCCGTATGACTCGTTTCAGGTAGTCGGCACTGACAATTTTAAACCTGTTTTTTATATGTGAGCGCATAAGATAACATAGAAATTAATACCTGCACCGATCGGTACCGACCCGCCCGTACCGGAAACCTGCTTCTTTATGTAAACACCCGCATAAATGCCTATATATTTTTGCCTGTTTCAAGTCTCGGCGTTATTTAACCATTCGTTTACTTGAGATGTTCCTTAATGTTAGTGCACAATGTGAGATTGATTACAGAACTTAGATTATCTAGTAAACTTTATTGTGCAACACGGCTGGAAGACTCGTCTAAGCAGTACCCCAAGAGTAGAATACTTCTTCCAAACGGCAGTAACTGCCTACCCCCTAAAAGAGCGGTATGCTATTCAACATTAGTGACAGCGCCATCTAGTAGATAGCGTCGTTACTACGTCGTAAAATAATGTCAGTGAACATGAAATCATCAATGGTGTAGCCAAAAAATACTTTTTATTTGTTACACATTTGCAAACTAAAACATGTACTACATTAATAATCGTAATACAGGAAAATGGTAAAATTATGTCGATAATAAAATTCATAGCTCCTAAAAAAGCAGGTATTTTAAAATGGCAGCACCAGGTAACCAAACATGTTTTTGATTCGTCGTGTCGTGCATCGCGTTTCATTCATTTTCGTTTCCCGAGCCGTCGGGTCGGTGACAGCTTGAGTGACAGATATAAGACAATTTTTTCGAATTTCTGTGCCTTTGTGCGGGCCAATTTCGTTGTCCGCTCGTTGTGTTTGTATATAAAATAATTGTTAAAAGCCTATAACTTTATTCTAGTTATAATTTTGGTGATGTGCTTGTGCTGTAGGATTTAAAAGTTGTCAGCTGTGGAACAGCTGATTCTGTTGTGAATTTCCAATTTTGGTGAGTAATTTATTTCTCTTAAAATAGAGTAAAAATTAACAGCACAATACAATGAAAAGCTGCATCATTTCTTTAATAAAAAGTATCATTAATTTCAATTTTATTTATGGTCACGCAACATTTTTTTATTGCACAAGTTTCTGCAAAAAAGGTTGTATCCGATTTCAAGTTCAATCATCAATGAAAAGTTCGCAAAGGTTGTTGCTACGGACGGAGCGCGTAAAAAAGGATTCGCCTAGATCTATGGATTTTTTGCGTAACTTTTTTCAAGTTTTCATGCAAAAGTTCTCAAACGTGTTTATACTTTTTACTCGACTGTTTAAGACGGCGGGCTATGACTTTTTTTAAGGTCGCCGGTCGTTAGAATTAGGTGATTAATAAATAAATTTACTGTTTTCCCGCTTACGAACTCTGTTGCAATTTTATCTGCTCAATGTAATATGTATCCAGTATAATTATTACGTAAACTTTGCCAACGAACTCAATTGATCTCAATTCAATTTAAAAACCCATGCTTTTTCTCGTCGTATGTAAACAGTTTCATTCATGGTGTTTACGGAGATACTTACGTCAGCACTTCTTATTGCACAACTTATTGAAAGATATCTGGGAAACACATAGGAATACTCATTCTATGAGCGACGTCTATTTTACTAGGTATGTCAAAGTTTATTTTTCCTGTTTTCTATTTTTTTTTTTTTAATTTGCCGCCTATATTTGGCCATCAGCTGTTTAGGTTCCTAGCTACCTACTTAGGTACTTTTCCATGCTGTGATTCACCAATTTGCACTTGTCCCTATTTGTGAAGGCAAAAACATCCCAAGGCATGCATGATTATGCAAAAAATCCGTACCTAAACAAAAAGCCATTGTCATTCATACAGTGCCTCGTTTGTCTAATCGTCTGCCGAGCACGAAGTCCTGGATTCGATTCCCAGGTTGGGCAAAGTGATATTGGGGTATTAATCTCAGTAGCAGCCACGGAGTCTGTATTTGTATAATAGACTCGCCCTGGGACTTAAAACATACCCAACTGCCGAAAAGTGGATGAACTATTAGGTACACCTCTGCCTAGCCCTTCGGTTATTACAGGCGTGATGTTATGTTTATGTCAAAAAATCTGTTTTAGTAAAATAAACGACCGTAATTTCATTAATATTAATTTCGCCATTGACACGTGGCTATCTAATTTTAATATCACATTTGCCATCCATTGCCTTCTAATAATAAGTTTGCGAGATTGGCCATAAAGTAGCTGCTCTGTTGATGCTATCTTAATTAATTTAAATCTAACATCGCATGACAATGGCACAATGGCCACGAGTTCATTGTCATTTTTTTAGAGTTCCGTAACGTGCCCGACTACCTGTAACGACTGTCAAAGATCTTCAAATGACAGCCGGAATCAAAGGCGAGGCACGGAGGAAACTCGGTATGTAATGGGTGGTCACCCATTCACGGAACAAAATAGGCAAGCGCGGCTTTACCTGAAGATCGACCGAGCGGCTGTTCTTATTTAGCCACGAACTCCTCGTATGCTGTACATAATCTTGTCTTTACATAGTATATAACATAGTCGCTCCCGTAGCCAGCTGTCTGTAAGTACGCTTAGATCGTTTTAACTACGCAACGAATTTTAATGCAGTTTTCAGCTACAGAGTCATTCAAGAGGAAGGTTAATATCGTCGGGGATAGAGCAAATCCGCGAAACTACCATACGTAAAGTGCGCGTATCTGCACTACGTGTAGGTTTACAGGGGAAGGTTATAAGTTTTTCATTTTTTTATTTCAACGATTTTTGACCTCATTTTTACATTAATAGTAACAATTGATGTGTTCTATGTATTGTTAACAGTAGAAATCTATTAAATTCATTAATTTAGCCGCTACGACAATGCGTAATTGGAATTGGCTTCATTTGTCAGATACGCGGAATTATCCAATGCTAGTTCCGCGGATTTGCATTATCCCCGACGATATGTAGGTAGGTATATTGCACCCGTGTGAAGCCGGGGCGGGATGCTAGTATAGATTATTTCTCTATTTGAGCTCCACCAACGGAAAAATTCTAAACTGATTATTTTATGTTGGTTACTAGCAGCGGTGGCCCAGTGGTGGAGACCCCGACTTACGAGCAGTAAGTCGTTGGTTCGAACCCAGTCAGGCGCATTACTTTGTGTAAGTTATTTCATCACCACTGCTCTCAAAAACGGTGAAGGAAAACATCGTGAGGAAACCGGCATGTCCTAGAACCAAAAATTCGAAGACATGTGACATCTACCAACCCGCACTGGGCCCGCGTGGTGGATTATAGCCCATTCCCTCTCATAGAGAGGAGGCCTGCGTCCCAGCAGTGGGAACATTAATAGGCTGATTATGCTTATGCTACTAATAACTGTCAACTATTATTGCAGGCATAAAATACAATGTAAATTGTAACATAAATAATTCGGTCGTGAAAACACGTGATCGTGAGTCATTATTTCTAGTAATATTAACCAATACCTCTATTGTTATTATCCATGTGTACTTCCATGTATCCGTAAATGGCGATAACAATATTGATGAGTACACGCTACCTACGCAATGGCCTTGAACCAAACTAATGAATAATAATTTGAATTTTGACAGAGAAATCCCGCGTTGTACTTCGTACAAATAGACTTTTATTAAATGCAAAAGCAGGAGAAAGAATACTCCGACTATCGCAGCTGTATTTATTCATAAAACACCTGCCAAGTGCAAGCCGTACACATACAAAAGGATTCCGTATAACAGCATGTACAAAGATCGTGGGAATGTGTCATGTATGGAGGACCCTTTTTTTTTTTTCTCGGATAGGAAATCTTCAAATGACCCCCCCCCCCCCCACTCTGGGCGGAGCGGAAGGGAGTGTCAGACTTGTACTGTCTAAAACCCATCCATGTTCCTTCTTTGCCCTTTGTGTTCCAGGGCCACGGTATCTCTTTCGAACAGTCCCGCAGCCCTGGCAGGCATGTATGGAGGACCCTCTGAAATTGTGACTTCTTACTTATCTGAGATGTTTCTTGATTTGAATACCAAACAATGGCATTGCCCTACTGAACCAAATCGAAGGGCGATTATAATAGATCCCATCTTTTCTCTTTCCTTTTCAACCCCCGACGCAAAAAGAGGGGTGTTTTAAGTTTGACCGCAATGTGTGTGTGTGTGTGTCTGTCTCTGGCACCGTAGCTCTTAAACGAGTGAACCGATTTGGATGGAGTTTTTTTTATTTGAAAGCTAGTTTCTTGGCGATGGTTCCTATTACGTTTTATCAAAATCGGTGCAGCCATTTACTAGTTATGGGGGATGAAAGTGGGTATGAAAAATCGAATATTTTCAAATACACCCAAGTGGGGTATCAAATAAAAGCGAGTGATGTGTATATTACATTTAGACTTGTATTATCAAAATCAGTTCAGCCATTTTAGACATGGGGGTGAAAGTGGTGATGAATAATCGAATATTTTTAAATATACCCAAGTGGAGTATCAAATGAAAGGGCATGATGTGTATATCACAATTAGACACGTTTTATCAAAACCGGCTCAGCCATTTTATTGACTTTTCAAATGTTTTTTCGCGTGTGGCGATGGGGGTTCTGTAAATTTTACGATCTAAAAACGCCTGTGATTACCACCGACCTACTTATTCTTAGCGTATCGATGGCAAAAAGATTATTTATTTATAATTTAGGAACTCCAACAAAGGATGTACACCGATCATCTATCTACAGGGTGTAAACGGACCCTTCACGAAGCCGTCAACTAAGCATTCGGTACATCAAACTAAGTAAGTTTACGCAAAAATTATTGCTGGGAAACGACTTTTTTTTTTGGGGAGAAAAATCACGTTTTACGGTAGGACTCGACGGAACGCACACAAAGCATTGTGCTGATGAATGGATTGAATAGTACGGGGGTCGTGGAGGTGTTTAAAGTAAAGTTCTTACATTAAAACCATGTATTTTAAAAAAAAAAAACTTATGAAAAAGTTGAAACTTTGACCCCCAATATCTCCGTAACCTTCTAGGTTCCACGATATGGTTTAGAACTTTAGAACAAAAAAATTATCGTAAAGACGAGGAGAACAAGTACCTTTCGGCGTCGTTAAGGGTTTATTTACACCCTTTATACAAATAAATAAAATCGAAGTGTCTGTTTGTAATTTCAAAATAACAGCTTTTTACTGAATGCATATGAAAGTAATACGGCACCTATAACAAAAAATAATATTTTTTTTAATTTTTGTCTGTCTGTTGGTTTGTGTGTTTGTTCCGGCTAATCTCCGAAACGGCTGGACCTATTTTGACGGCACTTTTACGGGTAGATAGCTGATGTTATAAGAAAGGAGTAACTTAGGCTACTTTTATTTTAGAAAAAGGATTAGGGTTCCGTGCAAAAAACTAACACCCTTGAAGGTAGCTTAGTGATCTCTGCTCGCTGATGCAGTTAAAAGGTCTTCAAGTGCGCTGGAGACAGGGCATGCGGTGCGAGGAGGACCATTGTCTGAAAACTATTCATTTAAAATAATAATGCATGTAGGTACAATTGTACAAACTCAAAGAATTTATTTCAATTACACCAATAATGATGATTTCCAGCAAATATCGGACCGGAACGGATTTTACAATATTTAAACGATATTAAATCGTGTACACAGTATTTAAAGTCTATATTACCAAGCCGCACACAGCAGCTTGACCGGCGGCGTCTTCCGCGACAGTAGCAGAAAGTATGCTGCGACGCGCGATCGGCTCCGTTCGCCTGTCGTTGTATCCGATCGGATCAACACGGTAGGAATTAAACTATTTGACTAGCCGCAGAAACGATACGTTCGCAAGCAACGGTTCGGAGCCGATCGTATACGTCGACATACTTGCTTACATCGGTTGTCGCCGTGTCCGTTCGTATCTTTTCCGATCCGATGCGATGCGAGCCGTTTGGTGGAAAACCTCCTTTACAGACTTTCGTATGTCAAAAACAAAAGGATGAAGCTACAGTTCCAGTCACGAGGCATAATAACTGTGAAAGTACTGTAGTTGCCCATTCCAAAGCACCGATCTCTTGGAGAAGAATGGGCAAAAAAACTCCATGGACACTCTTTTAAATCAAAATATTGTTACAGGATCTTGGTTACATCATTCATGTTGTGATTTCACATACCTATCCTATAATATAACTACAGTACTTTCACAGTTTTTGTGCCTTGTGACTGGGACTGTAGCTATTTTTTACTGTTGTCTTTGTTTCGACAATTCAAAAGTGCCTGTAACTGGCCTACTTGAAATAAATGCTTTGATTTTGATTTTGATATATGTGGGAACGAAATAGAAAGTCGTGCACAATAAGGGCGTCTAGAGTAAAAAGATTAAATCAACCATTCAAAAATAAGGACATCATCTGCCTAGCCTTTTCCCAACTATGTTAAGATCGGCTTCCAGTCTAACAGGATTCAGCTGAATACCAGTATTTTACAAGGAGCGACTGCATATCTGACCTCCACAACACAGTTAATGCTAGGTAATACGATAACCCTTGGTAAGACTGGTTGTCAGACTTTTTGGGCCACTGACTACCTGTAACGGCTGTCAAAGATCTACAAATGACGCCGGGACCAACGGTTTAACGTGCTTTCCGAGGCACGGATCAAACTCGGTATGTAATGGGTAGTCACCCATCCACAGACCAATCTAGGCAAGCACGGCTTAACCTAAAGATAGATTTGAGTGTCTGTTTTTATTTAGCCACGAGTTCAAAACTAAGGTAAAATACAAAAAAAATAACTTTACTTTTTTGCCGACTTCCGAAAGTAAAGTTATTTAACAGTTTTGAGTGTTTGGTTTGGAAGTCGGTATTTTTTTTTGCAAAAAAGTTTTTATTTGACCCTTTTTAGTTGTGGTATCTCAAACAAATCCTTGTGAAATATTAATTTTATATTGTAACTAGAAGTTATTAGCACATCATCCACATAAATGATGAGGAAAAAATGCATACTTAATACGATCACTCATCATCATAAGTACCGAAGCAAAGTTAATAGACTTTATTTGGGACCACCGCGCGACTTTCCTCTACCAAATAAAAAAAAATATAACACGATAATCGGATACGTAATCACAGAGAAATCGGTAAACATACGTGAAAAAAAAATGCTAGTGGAGTACATAACCTGCTCCTTTTTAGAAGTCGGTTAAAAACCATTCAGAAAAAAACGGTGCAAACCCACCGCGGCGCATGCTGTGCACGGACACGCGGCGCATGCTGTGCACGGACACGCGGCGCGTTTTAGCTGCGTGGATTCATATTTTATTTGACTACGTAGGACGTCTACATTTCCACTGCAGTACACATTACTATGTACAACTGTAACGTGCATGTTCCACCGCGTTTAATATTCGTGTATAGTGTATACCGCATGTACAGCGTGCATCGCGTTGATCTATGTGAGCGCCTTATTCGAGAAAGCCACTCATTTACTCATGACGTCAATTGATGCATAGCGCATCCGTGGTTTGCAGTGGTTAAAAAAAAATGTTTGTAGTTTTACATTCACATACATTTTCTTGCAAACCGAAACTTAACACATGTGCGTGAACTATCCGTGCGCCACCGTGGGTATGCACCTTATATCCACGGTCTACTAATGACATTGTATAGTGTCATCTGAAATGTAGCCAGCCATTGACAGTTATTGGGCATCACTCTAATTTCGTTATAAGAATTTTCCGTAAACACGATATTATTCAAATAAACTTTTTCCTTGACTGACGTTTCAAGGTTATGTTTTTTTACCTTACTTCTAAATGCTTTTATAAATTCTATGTTTGAGGTACTGTTGCTAAGTAACACATCTTTTTCTGGCTATAGGTACTTAGCTTACACGAGTAGCGTAGTAAATACGGCGTCAATGTACAGTCAAGGAAATAAAAGATTAGTCAGCAACTTATATTTTTTACGACTATTTCCAGTCACGAGCTCTAATGTAGATAAACACGTAGCAACTTTAAGAATTGATTTTTCTTCTATGTCAGAAAAATATTTAAAAAAAAAGCAAAAACATTGAGAATATCTACACGCTGTGACGGTCATTTCACTCCTGTTGCTACAGAAAGAGATAACGAGAATTGTCTGAATTTGTCTAGCGCGCGCTAGTGCGATATATCTACCTCTTTTTATTTATCATATCATTGATATAGTATCAATATAGTATCGAGCAAATCGACTTTGTTTATTTTTTTTTCGGATGTGATATCATCAAATGACCCCCCTCCCCACTCTGGGCGGAGCGGAAGGGAGTGTCAGACTTGTACTGACTAAAACCCATCCATGTTCCTTCTTTGCCCTTTGTGTTCCAGGGCCACGGTATCTCTTTCGAACAGTCCCGCAGCCCTGGCAGGCATCGGCCCATGCGGACCCCTACTCGGTTGCTGACATCTCTTTGAGGCGCGCGTGGAACACGAACGCGCCGTCGACACGGTCTGTCGTCATAAGACGGCCGGACGGCGAGCTAGCCTATAACTCGCCGTCCACAGCCCCGCGCCTACGTTGACCGGGAGCCACCACGTGACCCCTGACGCCCAGGGCGTCTCCCGCGGCGGCTGGGACGTGAGGTTCTTTCCCTCTCACGTCCCGAAGCAAATCGCCTTTGAATGTGGTTTTGTGTTAGGTACTTATTACTGCTTGTGACTGTACCGACATTATATCTTCGTCAACACAGCGTGTTTCTATGGTAAATAAATTACTGTAGGTAAACCGCATAATATTTAATTAACAGTATCCGAATACTTACACATGCCTTACAAGAATATACTAAACAAATAGTAAATTCCATGGAGAAGACGTCACGATCACGTCTTTGTTTCTCTTTCTAATGGGTGCTGTTTCAACCTAGACATATCAATTACTTTAAGAGCGTTCATCCAAAAAGTTGGCAACGTCGCAAATATTTACCTGTTTTAATTAATCTGGCAATATTATGGGGATAAGAAATATGGCTAACTAGTGAACTAGAAAATTAATAATGAATTGCAATTAAAAACTGAATTTCATGTTGTAACCGTTTTAGGTGTAAAAAAGGCATTTGCAAAAGTTCCAAATACTTTTTTACATATACAACTAAATACTTTAATACTTTTTTACATCTAAAACTAAATATTCGGTGTTACGATATTAATTATTGCATTTCATAATCAATAGTTTAGTTCACTAGTTAGCCATATTTCTTATTTCCACGTTATGGCTAGAAAGGGGATGACTACAGAGATGAAGACTTATACAACATTAGTTTTAGTATATTGGAAACCTGAAACACGTGTCGAATATTTTTATGTAAAGAATCTATGTACAAAATTTCAAAACTGTATCGTGAAAAATCACAAAGTTATAAGCTTGTTCTGTTATCTAGTTGTCCGCACAAAAACGTGGACACCACGCAGCGCGTACGCGCGCGCGCCTCCAGCGTCGTCTTCAGCTCCTTGATAATAATAATTTAGCAGTAGGTACCTAAATGATTGCGATAGGTACTTAATGTCGCTCGGTGTCCAACTTGTAACTTTTTAAAAATATTTTTGCGGCAAAATATAACATGGTTTAAAAATTATTGGAATCGATAAAATAAATTACATATACTAAAAATAAAGTTGTAGAGAAGTACGGAAGAACAAATGCTGCGCCGACCCCAAATAAATTGGGATTAGAGCAGGAAAATGACGATGCCCCTGGCTGTAGGCCTTACACTCAAGTCACCCACTGGAAAGTCCGGTTTAGGGATCGTCCATTAATCACGTGATGTTTTTTAGCAACCTTTTACCTACACCCCCCTCCCCCACTGATATTTCGTGATTTTTCGGAACCCCCCCCCCCCCCCCCCTTTCCAGCCTCACGTGATTAATGGATGACCCCTAAGCAGACGACAACATCCTAGGTTGACCAGTGAGATGCCATTCACAAAAAAAAATTATGATGATTCAGATGACAAATGTTTATTTACATATCTGGAAATTAAATAGCAAACGAAGTATAGGTAGTTTACACATGGGGGTTTCCCGCGGACATTGAGGAAAATTCTTCGTAAAATATTAAAATGTAATTCATACGAAATGCGGTCATTGGAATCGAGTATTGGTGTCTCGTATCCTCTTCCTTGACTGTTAAGTACTTATGCTAATTTAACAACGACATGTTTTTGTAAAAGTACTTAAAAATGACTCAAGGTGTTACCTGTACCGAAAATTAAAAGTGGTGTAAGTCCCTAATTCGCAAAAATGAACCACCATACTTAAACTTTTTTTGAAACGTTCAATCTGCGCAAACCAAGATAAATTGAATACTGAAAACCCACTTTTTAGTGTCCAGGAAAGTAAAAACTTTTTTTTTGCTTTCGAATGGGCGCATCTAGGTTGCAGGGATCCGCTGGATGCGAGACGCACGGGACCGGTCAATGTGGCGACACTTGGGGGAGGCCTATGTCCAGCAGTGGACGTCTTTCGGCTGAAATGATGATGATGATGGGCGCATCTAGCGTCAAATAAATGAATTTAATTTATTACTTATTTCTTTCTTTTCCGATGACATACTTACCGATGAAATTACAGACACATTTCATTTTTTAACCGACTTCAAAAAAAGGAGGAGGTGAGGTGGAGGAGCATCTATTTTTTTTTTTTGCACCAATTACTTCGTGATTGCTAGGCTGATTTACGTGATTCTTTCATTTGATAGAGGAAGCAGGCGCGGTGGTCCCATATAAATTTTATTATCATTGCTTGAGTAGTTTATGAGATAGGACCCTTTAATAGGTATTTTTTCTTCCTTGCCTATGTAGATGACGTCATCATCTGCCCAGCCTTTTCCCAACTATATTGGGGTCGGCTTCCAGTCTGGATGCAGCTGAATACCAGTATTTTACATGTAGCGACTGCCTATCTGACCTCCACAACCCAGTTAGTACTGGGTTATACGATACCCCTTGGTAAGACTGGTTGTCAGACTTTTTGGGCCACTGACTACCTAACGACTGTGAAAGATCTACAAATGACACCCGGGACCAACGGCTTAACGTGCTTTCCGAGGCACGGAGGAAACTCGGTATGTAATGGGTGGTCACCCATCCACAGACCAACCTAAGCAAGCACAGCTTAACCTAAAGAAGGCACGGAGGAAACTCGGTATGTAATGGGTAGTCACCCATCCACAGACCAACCTAGGCAAGCACGGCTTAACCTAAAGATCGATCCGAGCGGCTGTTATTATTTAGCCACGAGCTCCTCATGTAGATGACGTGATGGTCCCTTAATAATTTCTAGTTACATTGTAAAATTAATTCATGAAAAGAATTTGTGTGGGATACTACAAGTAAAAAGGGTAAAATAACAAAACATTTTTGCAAAAAAAAAACACAAAAGAAGTCTAAAATCTTCAGACTTTCGGAAATCGGTGGCAAAAAAGTCAATGATACAAACAAAATCTCCGACTTCCGAAAGTTATTTTAGACTTTTAATGTTTTTTTTTCAAGTCGATATGCGTAGATAGGCCTCTAGCTACCACGTACTTATGGCCTTCGTTTTTACCACACTATGTTAGGTAAAAATCAACCCATTGTTTGGTTGTTTATTAAAATAAGAGGAAAAACATCTCTGGTCGGTCTCGGTCATCATACTCATTCATTTGTATTACACATTCAATTTAAGATCATTTGCCTCAATTGTACAACTGTTCACTCATTGGTTGTCGCTTTCATTTGAACTTATTCATTTAAGATTGAACTTTTGAGTCTTTTTTATTGTTTTTTTTTTTTTTTTTTTTCGGATGGGAAATCATCAAATGACCCCCCCCCCCCCACTCTGGGCGGAGCGGAAGGGAGTGTCAGACTTGTACTGACTAAAACCCATCCATGTTCCTTCTTTGCCCTTTGTGTTCCAGGGCCACGGTATCTCTTTCGAACAGTCCCGCAGCCCTGGCAGAACTTTTGAGTCTTATACATAGAAATTCGATGATCTGAATATGATGATGAATATGATTATGATGGGTTTGAGAGATTCTTTTGTTTTGTACTTAAAAAATCATTGTCATCAGCCGAGCCTTTTCCCAACTATGTTGGGGTCGGCTTCCAATCTAACAGGATGCAGCTGGATACCCATATTTTACATGGAGCGACTGCATGACCCAGTTAGTACTGGGTAATACGATACCCCTTGGTAAGACTGGTTGTCAGACTTTTGGGTCACTGACTACCGTGCTTTCCGAGTTTCCTCCGTGCCTCGGAAAGCACGTTAAGCCGTTGGTCCCGGGTGTCATTTGTAGATCTTTGACAGTCGTTACAGGTAGTCAGTGGCCCGAAACTCTGACAACCAGTCTTACCAAGGGGTATCGTATTACCCAGTACTAACTGGGTTGTGGAGGTCAGATAGGCAGGTCACTCCATGTAAAATACTGGTATTCAGCTGCATCCGGTTAGACTGGAAGCCGACCCCAACATAGTTGGGAAAAGGCTGGGCAGATGATGAGCTCCTCATAATGATAGCATAGTATGTATAACGAGCACTATTTAAATTAAAAAACCATACGCCTAGTATAGCAAAACAAATAAAGTAGCTACTTTAGTTAAGTTATTGCTTTGCCAGTCCAAAGGTTATCATGCCATGACTCATGGCATTTTAAGTTTGAACTTGAAACATTTACATAGTATACAGGGTGTAAACAGACCCTTCACATAGCCGTCAACAAAGCATTCTGTACATCAAACGTAACTTTACGCAAAAATTATTGCTGGGAATCAAGTTTTTTTTTGGGGTGAAAAATCACGTTTTATGGTAGGACTCGATAGAAAGCACTCAAAGCATTGTGCTGATGGATGGATTGAATAGTACGGGGGTCGTGGAGGTGTGTAAAGTAAAAATCTTAAATTGAAAACATGTATTTAAAAAAAAAACTTGTGAAAAGGTTTTAACCTCCAATATCTCCGTAACTAGAAGGTTCCCAGGTATGGACTAGAACAAAAAAAATGATCGCAAAGACGGGGAGGACAAGTGCCTTTCGGCTATGTTAAGGGTATATTTACACCCTTTATAGGTACATCAGTACATGGTCTTAGTAACAATGTAATACACATGTCAGGAGTATCGATCCGATAAGTAAATAATGTACCTATTGTTTGCATAATGTGTTATTTATACTGACATACCTAGGCAGGCAGACAAGCTGTCGCTCTGTGTAAGATACTAGTATTTAGATGCATCCGGTTAGACTGGAAGACTCCACCGTAGTTAAAGTCTAGGCAAATGATGAATTGCATGGATTTATTTTGAAATCAGTGTCAATCATCATCATCTGCCTAGCCTTTTCCCAACTATGTTGGGGTCGGCTTCCAGTCTAACCGGACGCAGCTGAATACCAGTATTTTACATGGGGCGACTGCCTATCTGACCTCCACAACCCAGTTAGTACTGGGTAATACAATACCCCTTGGAACGACTGGTTGTCAGACTTCTTTTTGGGCCACTGACTACCTAACGACTGTCAAAGATCTACAAATGACACCCGGGACCAACGGCTTAACGTGCTTTCCGAGGCACGGAGGAAACTCGGCAAGTAATGGGTGGTCACCCATCCACAGACCAACCTAGGCAAGCACGGCTTAACCTAAAGATCGACCCGAGCGGCTATTATTCAGTGTCAATGAAGTCGTAAAAAAATAAATTCAAATTAGCCGCAACAATCACCATCTTCACCCTGCAGTGGGAATGTACAGTCAAGGGATGAATATGTTGAGCACCTTATGGCGCTCTTCCCGACAGTGGCCCCCGTAGGTTTACACTTTTCGTACAATGGCAATTTTTCTTTCTAATGGTACTAGGTACGTCCAATCTCGAGCCCTGTTGGTAACCACGTTCATCGCGGGTTCAGTGAGTTTTTTTTATGTCTTCTGAAGTGCTGGAACACTTCCGCAAGTGGACCATGGTCTGGTCGGGACTTTACTGCATTCATAAATAATGGTTCTTCAATTCAATGCCAGTGTAAAGTCCCTCTGCGAACTTGCTCCACCTTCTTTCTTGCCCATCCTGCACAGCCACCTGCACCTTCCAGGATTTAAACGAAGCCACGAAAGAGCTGTGCAGGTGATTATAAAGGGTGTAACAATACCCTTAACGAAGCCTATAGGCACTTGTTCCCCCCGTCGTTGCGATATTTTTTTTGTTCTAGACCATACCTGGGAACCTTCTAGTTACAGAGATATTGGGGTTCAAAGTTCCAACTTTTCACATTTTTTTTTTAATACATGTTTTTAATGTAAGACTTTTACTTTAAACACCTTTACGACCCCCGTAATATTGAATCCATTCGTCAGCACAATGTTATGAGGGCGTTACATTGAGTCTTACCGTAAAACATGATTTTTCACCCCAAAAAGAAGTGGTTTCCTAGCAATAATTTTTGTGTAGGGTTACTTAGTTTGATGTACAGAATGCTTAGTTGACGGCTTTGTGAAGGGTCTGTTTACACCCTGTTTACTGGTTGGATATTATTTTACACGCACAGAAGAAGACTTCAATTTCCATCATAATAAATTGTCTTTACGTCTAGGTCCTCAGTTTCAAGTACTTACTAAAAACGTACCTCTTAATAAACAACAGTTATTTTCCTTACTTTCAATTACTAGAATTGAAGCCTTGAAGGCCGAATGACGAGCGCCCATTATGTTCTGTTAGGTTCGTTTATGTTTGTACCTATTACCTACGTTTTCGATCTTCGTACATCTTAAGTAAATAAGTAGGTATATGATGCCAGATGGTACATCTTTGACAGTCGTTACGGGTAGTAATTGGCCCGAAAGTCTGACAACAAGTCTTACAGAGGGGTCTCTAATTACCCAGTACTAACTGGGTTGTGGAGGTCAGATAGGCAGTCGCTCCATGTTAAATACTGATATTCAGCTAGAACCGGTTAGTCTGGAAGCCGACCCCAACATAGTTGGGAAAAGGCTAGGCAGATGATGGAATGAAGACGATGTATGAACTTGGTCGAAGTAAAAGAAGTTTGTAAGGATCAAAACAGGTGGTTTTCTGAAACTTCTGCCAACCCTCATGGGTAAAAGACGTGAGATGGATGTGTCTTGACGCAAGTTAAGCTGTTGGTCTCGGCTGTCATTCGTAGATCTTTGACAGTCGTTACAGATACTTAGAAGCCAGATAGTCTTCTGGTTGGCCTTGTCGAATATATCAGGATGTTCGGGAAAAGAGATCAGCTTGAATTATGCCAAACATGATTCAGTGAGGACATCCAAGGGTTGAAGCCAAGTTTTCTGACCGGCACGAGCTGCAGATCTATGGTACTTGCTCTTCGGCTTTCGCCTTCTTCTACCTTTGGCCACCCAATGCTAAGTGTAGGTCACTTCCAAATCTCTCCACTTTTGGGTTTGGTGTCAATGGCTTTCCCGTTTCTTCCGGTTATTTTAATAAGAACGTCTGTCCATCTAGGTTGTCTTCCCACATTTCCCCATCCTGTTCGTGGTCTCCATTTGTGGTACAACAAATGTTGCTAAAACTAATCTGCTGATCGGAACATCTATGTAGCATCTCTGAGATCCCCGCGATACAATCGCGAATTCGCGACGCTGTTATTGGCTGTGTACCTTCGCCCACCACGATTCTGTATCGCTACTATTGCGATTCTGCTGTGAAGAAATCCGCGCGGGATCCTTCCTCCGCTATGTCGCCAGAAACAGTTGCGTTACTTCGATAATGTAGCGATGCAAATGCGCGGCAACATCGCTTTTGTCGCGGTTCGAAAATGCTACTAACGCGCGATAACAACAGTACAGAAGTATAGTTATTAAACGCGCGACAGCATCGCTACAAAAAGTCTCCGTGAGTGAAGTCTTTAAGCTAAATCACGTTCGTACAGCGTGAAACACGCAGCTTATTTATATTTGAACTCTGAACTCTGAATATGACCTCTGAGTTTATATTGAAGAGTCTTCTCAGCGACGTCCATGTTTTTTTTCTCTCCAAAATATTTAAATTAATTATATTATTTTTCAAGGTGTCCCCTACAAAGCAGGATAAATTAAAATGTCGTTGACACCGTCAAGCTAGACAAATATATTGTTTTTTTTTTAAATACCGACTCCAATTTTCAGGTTGTTTTGCGTTAAACTAACTAAATGTGCAGATACTTTTAACCATTCTAAAAAGAGAACCATTTTGAGCAAACAATTTGATGGCAAATTAGGTTTAATTAACTATAAATTATTTGCTTCACTGGTTAAGGCATAAAGCACAGTTCAATGTCGGTCAAAGTTGCTTTAACGCGTGGTTAGTTCCTAACCTGGTGTCCAGTTTTTGTTTTTTTTTTTTTTTCCTTGTTTGTGTGTTTTTATTAGCTGTAAGTCCTCCATGTACTAAAATAAATAAATAAATATACCGCCCAACCAAATCATTCTTCAGCAGTCACCTCCTTTCTAGCCATATCATCCTTCACACAGTCCATCCATCGCTTCTTTAGTTTTCCTCTACTCTTATGGCCATCTACAGCTCGGTTATCTCATTAGCGTAATTTGATTTTGGATTTGTTTTTCATTTTGATCGGGGTGTTTCAAAAACTTAGTAATTGCAATAGTCTTCCATGTTTTTTTCGCTAGGTATAGGTTATATAATATACTATACCTAGGTGTCACTACACGACTCGATGGCTGTAATCTCACAAGGTTTCCCGTCTCTTTTATTTCCTACATAGCAACTGCATAGCTCTTCCGTGATTCTAGTTCCGTTAGCTATTATTATATCTAGCTTTTTACCGCTACTGCTTGCGTAAGGCTGCTTTTCATAGCTAGAATACCTCAAACTGTGAAAAAGCAGCCATATTATTGGTTAGTTTCATATATATCCCTCGCTACACATACTCGCTCATCTCTGATGGAAACGCAGCCTAAAATGTGTTTTTTGTGTAAAAGTATCCTAGTAAAACTGGTTATTATCATCATAAAACTGGTTCTGAACCTACATCCACGTAATGGAAATACAAGTCCCCTATGGTCTCTTCTAACATTGATCCAGTGAAGTAATATAAACGGTGTTTTAACGGCTGTAAGCGATCCAGCGTCACTGGATTCCAGCACTAGCTAGAAATACTCGACCTGGACTTGCGATTGATCTTGAAATATGCAGACAGATCTCGACGGAACAACACCAGGGTTTGGATGCGGAGCTGTGTCGCAAGCTGCTCCACCTCCTAATCCTGTACTGTCCTCTGTGCCAGCAAACATGCTGTCAAAGAGATTATGCACTGCTCCAGACAACACCATGGGAAATTGCGAAGTTTAGAACCAACAACTTTTCAAGAATGTCTTGCTAGCGTCACGAAGGATGGATTGTGTGAGGAATAATACGAAAGAAAAAGGAGTAAGAATATGTAAGAAATGGAAACCATGGGACAAGGACAGGAAGACGCTGATGATCCTAGCGACCTGAGGAAAAAGGAGCATTGGCTTGAAATACTGGATCAATGTAAATCTGGCGTACCTCCCGGAAGTATACCGATAGACCTTACGTCCCACAAACTCATAACACACAACACAGGCTGCAAATGCGGTGTTTAAGGAAAAAAAGACAGATAATGGCGAAAAATCTCAGGTTACTTGTAAACACTGTCTGTATTCTTGTATTTGTATCTGCAAGTCTGTCTGTTGATAAAACATGAGACTGCATCCTCGAACGGTCGGCGGCCGTAGGTAGTTGCGTCGCTAGAGGAAATTGAAAATGTACTGTCAAGGAATGAAAACTGAATCAAAATCGGATCGTCCGTTCAGGAGCTATGATGCCACAGACAGGCACACAGATACACACTTCAACTTATAACACAGCTCTTTTTTGTTTGGGAGTTAAAAGTGTTATGCATCTTCATTTCACAAAACGCACCGTCCCTCGATAGCGCCGGTAGTGACGTCAAAGTCTGTGTGTCAAAGAAACACTTATAATTAAAAAGTACATAAGTTTCACTAAGATTTTATTATTTTATTGTTATTACAATGTTTGCTTGAATAAAGCACATATAATTATTAAAATTAATATATTAAGGGTAAGAAATTAGATGTAAACAAGGCAGATAGAGGTAAGTGACGTCACATAACATGACATGAATGGCCGCGACAGTCTCGGACGTTTGCAACTGTCGTAGAAAATTGTAGGAGTTTAATTTTTTTTTTTTGAGCGACAAACAGTAGTGGAACTTAACTTTTAATTATTTTCTGGGGTTGATAGTATTATATTTTATTGATTTAAGTGAAGAAAAAATTACGTACATATTCCCTATTACCCCGCAGCAAGTGACGTGCGATCTAGTTTACCAAAACCGTCTTCAAATGTTCAGTATTTCCTTCTACTATTTGAACAGTTTTCACCTACATAATAAAGACTTATGCCCGACTCGTCACTGTTCCGATTCGTCACCAATTTTTTTTTCATAAAGTTGTTCCGACTTGTCATCATAAGAAAATAAATGAATTTTTATTTAATATCGAGGTTTCCGATTCGTCATCACTATAAATTTGCGTGTCAAATTTAACTTATTCACGCCTATGCATACCAGGTTGTCATAATTAAGAAGGAGCTAATCTCACGTATTCTGTCAGCTATCTCAAACAGTACCCCATAAATTTTATAAAAATAAATAAAGGGTGTAAATAGACCCTTAACATATCCGAAAGGCATTTGTTTTCCCCGTCTTTGCGATCATTTTTTTGTTCTAGACCATACCTGGGAACCTTCTAGTTACGGAGATATTGGAGGTCAAAGTTCCAACTTTTTCACAAGTTTTTTTATAAATACATGTTTTTAATGTTAGATTTTTACTTTACACACCTCCACGACCCCCGTACTGTTCAATCCATCCATCAGCACAATTCTTTGAGTGCTTTCCATCGAGTCCTACCGTAAAACGTGATTTTTCACCCCAAAAAAAAAGTCGTTTCCCAGCAATAATTTTTGCGTAAAATTTGATGTACAGAATGCTTGGTTGACGGCTATGTGAACGGTCTGTTTACACCTTGTATACTATATGGTTTAACTAAAAAATATAACAACAGATTGTGGTTTAGACCTGTTACGGCATTTCAAGTTGTTTTTCAAAACTATCAAGGTACCACCTTGGATTCATTTCAGCCTAGTACTTTTCACAGTTCTGAAAAAAATATTATACAAACCTTGAAAAAAAAAAATTTGTGTAAATGTTCCTTACCTACCTAGGTAAGGAACATTTACACAAATTTTGTACCTACCTTATAATAAAAATGAATTGTATAGTTTGTCCATTTGACGGTACTTTAGCATCGATTACGAATCGGTACTATGAAAACAAAAATAATTGAAACAATTATGAATCGTGATCTTTTGTTTTTTGACGACGAGTTGGAACAGTGACGAGTTGGGCATAAGCCATAATAAACACTGTATTTCATAATAACCGTCCCACGTGCGTCCTCAGTTGAACATTGAACCCCACTTGTAGTTATGTCGTCACTTTGATAAGCTTTTTACACGGGTATGCTATTATCTCTCAGTTTCGCTAACGTAATGTTTATTATTGACTACCGACCCGCCCCGGGTTCGCACGGGTAGCACTTCCCTATTGCCGATGACTTTTGGAGGACGGATGGGTTCAAAAGTTTAGGCAGATATCTATAGGTACGGTCCCGGTGAGGTGGACAGCACATCAGGTTATATTTTGTTTCATGTATTATAAAATTGCGCTAAAGGTTTACACGCTCCTACTATAAATAGTGTAGAGTCGAGTAATTTGTATGTTTGAACGCACTTATCTCAGGAAATACCAATAATGGAAAATAGTGAGGCAGAAAAAGAGTCTCTAAAAGTTATGAATAAGATATTTCTTAATATTACTGCATTAATGACTTCTTCAGGATAAGGCTGAAATAAGAACCTATTCTACCTAACTATTAAGTTTTGATACTAAACTTGCCAGAAACGTTCAATTGGTAATGTGAAAAATATTGAACAGTTATTTATAGCCTATAATCTTCTCAGCTAATTTCTCTTTCTATTGGTGAAAACCGTATCAAAATGTGTTCAGCAGTTCCTGAGTTTACCCGGAACAAACATTCCCTCTGCCTGGCGGGGGACTTTAATTTATAATATGTAGTGATATGAAAATACGTGTCGAAAAGCAGGCTTGGATTAGTTAGCTTGTCAGTTAGGACCCATTGATATTAATGATAATGCTCACAACTTAGGATAGGATCCATTAATATTAATGATTATATTTAGCCGTGGTGAGGAGCTCGTGGCTAAATAATAACAGCCGCTCGGGTCGATCTTTAGGTTAAGCCGTGCTTGCCTAGGTTGGTCTGTGGATGGGTGACCACCCATTACTTACCGAGTTTCCTCTGTGCCTCGGAAAGCACGTTAAGCCGTTGGTCCCGGGTGTCATTTGTAGATCTTTGACAGTCGTTAGGTAGTCAGTGGCCCGAAAAGTCTGACAACCAGTCTTTCCAAGGGGTATCGTATTACCCAGTATTAACTGGGTTGTGGAGGTCAGATAGGCAGTCGCTCCATGTAAAATACTGGTATTCAGCTGCGTCCGGTTAGACTGGAAACCGACCCCAACATAGTTGGGAAAAGGCTAGGCAGATGATGATGATTTATCCGTGGTGCTAGACAACTGGGCTTATCCCAGTTGTAGACGTCCCTTTGTGCCTATGGGCCTTGTTTTGTTCTGTCTTCTGCTGATATGGAAGTGGAAATTATGGGTTTTACTACTCCTCCGCTATACTTTTCTGATTAACTTCGTTGCGGGTCCAAGACAGTTAAATTGTTTCTCTGGGACTTCGTCGAGCTTCAATGTCTCGGCGCTTTTCTGGTGGTCGCCACTATTGATTCTGGCTTTCAGGAGTTGCAGTGGTTTGGGAATAGAGTGGCGGGCTTGACCCAAAAAGGCTTGATTTGAGTTCATGATCACGCTTGTGTTGACGTCAGATGTGTACCTTTAATATAGGGTCTAACTATTCATACACGAAATATTTTCAGGGAATCAACTAACGGCTATAACAAAACCCCATTTCAAGGGATTTTTTTTTTCTGAATATATTTTTTTATAAAAAATAAATAATTTAAAATTACTTGACCCACAAAATAAATACTGGCTCCTTATTTTTAAGCATCCATTACGGTAGTTTACTACGTCGTATTTACCTACTGTCGTTGTTAGAATATGGGAGTAAAGGTTTTATGCAAAAAGTCTCAAAAAATTTTAGAATTACTCAGATAATTTTTTTTTTCGTTGCTATGGCGTCTTTACGACTAACAGAAGTTACTCTTAAAATATTTCGTGTATGAAAAGATAGACATTATAATATGGATGTAGCAAACCCATATGTCGTCAGCTCATGAAAGGATAGGGTAGGCCAGCAGGGTAATTGCAAGGTAACACGCTCACAATACCAATACTTTTAATATTACAAATAAAAAACTTCATTACGTTGTTGAGCTGATGAATTTTCTAAGAATTTCCACCAAAATCCTTCAGATTGTGATAGAAAAGTGTTACGCAATTGAGGTGCTCGGTGCTTTCCAAATTTGTGGAACTGGATATTTGCAAAGTGGTACTGGTAGCAGCTGAATGAGAATAGCTAAAGATCAACTTAGATGGCATGCGAGGAAATGAGGGGCCACTAAACGGTGTAAATAGATCCCTTGCTCTCACCGTAATTGCGATCAGTTTTTTGTTCTAGACCATACCTGGGAACCTTCTAGTTACTGAGATATTGGATGTCAAAGTTCTTTTTTAATAGTAGTTTTTATAGATAAAACTTTACTTTAAACACCTCCATGACCCGTTTACAATTTAATACATCCATCAGCACAATCTTTTGAGTGCGTTTCATTAACTTTTACCGTAAAACATGAATTTTCACCGCAAAAAAAGTCGATTCCCAGCAATAATTTTTGCGTCGGGATACTTAGTTTGCTGTAGAGAACGCTTGATTGAAGACTTCGTGAAGGGTCCCTTTACACCTAGTATGTCCAGCTCGCACTGCTACAGTACGATGCTAGACTGATAATCAGACACACAGAAATTATCTGAGGAGAGCGATTACATAATAATAAATTACAGTTTGACTTAGTTTCCTAACCGGTAACTGTCAGAGTTAATCGCACTTCGTGCTTATAACCTACTTCTGTTATCAGCGGCAACATTTAGCTATGTAATGAAGCCAAAGATTATTTATTTGCATGTCCATGGCAAAGAATAGATAAGTCCAGAAGGCTAGCTACGTTTTCTTCTGTGTTGTTCCCTCAATCCGCATCTTTTTTCGTTTTTGTGAGTGGAATCTCGCAGGTCAACCTAGCAGGCTATCATCTTCTTAACCGGACTATCCTGTCAGGGCATCGAGTGTAATTAAAGGCCTCCAGCCATAAAAACTAAGCGTCTTCACACTAAGGTCATCCCCTATGGGGTACGAGACTCGGCATGTGACATGCCGGATTGGAACCTGATTATTATTGGTGAATTTAAAGCTACAGGCATTGATATAGCAAATACTAGTTTTTACTAGCGGCGTCCGTCCCGTTAAGTACGGAAAATAACTCACGGAAACGTTTTAAATGTCCGAATAAATTACTTTAAAGGTGTCTGGCGCACACTGTCTTTTCCACCGCACAAAGTGTCTGGCATACGAAAAAAATCACGCTTTATAGTATGACGTAACTTAGCAGCTATTTAGCACACCTTTGTTATCTCATATATGCCAAAGCCACCACGACCGACATTCATAATATCCAATTGTTCTTAGTAAGGTACCTTCATAGAAAAAGTTTGAACTTTTGTATTATGACGTAGGTCTGGCGATCACGAGATCTCCCTCTATGTAGCCCCCAAGCCTTCTGTACCTATCTGTCTTGTGTCAACACAATGCTCCACCAGCCACAACGTGATAGTAACCGAGTGTAATTACTTTCTGCTGCGATAAATATTAATTGCTAATTGTTAATTATTATTAGTACTTGTAATTGTCTTGTCGTTGCGAATTATGTGACACTTGATTTTATTGGTCAAGTGTGTGAGAGATTTACTGAAGTTTTAAGTGTTTGTAGAGAAGGTAAGATCGTCCTCACGCCTGATATTCCAGAAGGGTTAAGCTGGGGTGTACTTAGTGCCCCCACCATTTCGCCAGTTTTGTTTAAGTCCCATGTAATTGAGGGCGAGTCTATTGCCATCAACCGGGCACGATTTCAGCCTTCGTGGCTGCTATTGTGAAATTCCTGATGGAAAAACCCAATAACACTTTACCCGACCTGGGAAGCGAACCCAGGACCTCAACCTCAGCAGTCGCGCTTGCGACCACTAGAGCAACGGGGCAGAAATTAGTTCATCATCTGCCTAGCCTTTTCCCAACTAATGTTGGGTCGGCTTCCAGTCTAACCGGATTCAGCTGAATACCAGTATTTTACATGGAGCGACTGCCTATCTGACCTCCACAACCCAGGTAGTACTGAGTTGGTACTGGGTAATACGAATACGGCTGTTATTATTTAGCCATTGTCTTGTCGATACGAATTATGTGACATTTCATAATTGTTTTTTGAATAGGTAACAACAACGTCATCGCAGTGAGGTAAAACAGCAGGGACTTTTTTCGTAACGCTTATTTTTAGTTTAAAACCGCAAAACATATTATTAACTATGGAAAAACTAATTTACCTCATAAGGTACAATAATTGTGGTTAATACTGTCACTAGTGGTTGTTTAATATGGCATTGTATTTTACGCAATGATATTATAAATAAAAAGAGGTAGATGTCGCACTAGCATGCGCGAATTCAGACAATTGTCTTAATTTAAGTACTTCAAGGTCAATAGCCATCTCTTTCTGTATCATACGTTCCGTATTATCTATCGCAGTCGTAACAACGCAACGATATTTGAACGCCCCGCTCAGTATGGACGTAGCGTATCTTCTTTTTAATATCATTGATTTTAAGTGCCATTCATGTCATTTGCTGAATAATGTCGTGAGGAAAGTTTTGAGTATGAATGTGGATGGGTATAAGAGTAGAGGCAGACCAAAGAAACGATGGATGCACTGTCTGGAAGATGATATGGGCAAGAAAGGAGGTGTTTGATGAGATCACGAGTAATAGAGAAGTATGAAAAAATACGACATGCTGCGCCGACCACAAATAAATTGCGATAAGGACAGCATCATCATTATATGATCTATGTCATTTGTAGATCTTTGACAGGCGTTACGGTAGTCAGAGGCCCATAACTCTGACAACCAGTCTTACCAAGGGGTATCGCATTACCCAGTAGTAACTGGGTTGTGGAGGTCAGATAGGCAGTCGGTCCATGTAAAATACTGGTATTTAGCTGCATTCGCTAAGACTGGCTAGGTAATGATGAATTGTTTTTATTATAAGCTTTTATTTAACTTGCCTTGTTAGTTAGTTAGGTGAAATCTTGCAATTGAATTTCAATCCAGTTCCCCCCAACCGATTGAGCTGAAATTTGGCACACACCTTTGGTTCTGGTGACAATACATTTTTATGACAAACTTGACTTGATCCTACAGCCAGGATCGCTTCCTTACAACTCTTCAAGGGCCTGCGCCGACGAGGGACTTTTGTACGCCGTATGGACAGCTGTTCATTGGTTGTTGTGTTGTTTTTCATCTATTGGTTGCTGTAAATTGTTCGCGGAAAAATAGTCCCTCATCTGCGCAGGCCTCAACGGTTAATAGCACGGACAAAAACCCTTTTTTACGCGTTCAATGTTGATAGTTAAACCTATTTCTTTTCTTTTCATTTAAAAGCATGCTTAAAAAATAACACGTATAAAGTGTGTAAAATAACCCTTAACGAAGCCGAAAAGTACCTGTTCTCCCCGTAATTGCGATATTTTTTTTGTTCTGGACCATACATGGGAACCTTCTAGTTACGGAGATATTGGAGGACCAAGTTCCAACTTTTTCACAAGTTTTTTTTAAATACAAGTTTTTAATGTAAGATTTTTACTTTAAACACCTCCACGGCCCCCGTACTATTCAATCCATCCATCAGCACAATGCTTAGAGTGCATTCCATCGAGCCCTGCCGTAAAACGTGATTTTTCACACAAAAAAAAAGTCGTTTCCCAGCAATCATTTTTGCGTAAAGTTACTTAGTTTGATGTACAGAATGCTTGGTTGACGGCTTCGTGACGTTCTGTTTACAGCCTGTATACAAATACTTGTTGAGAAAACCCCGCTATTTATATTTCATCGTACAAGTACCTTCTACATGTTCAAACATGCTTACATTTTATCGCTAGTACAAATAATAGTATTTTCTCCATACGGTAGACGATTTTCTGATAATACAGAATAAATATTTGACTCGATGTTGTTCTGCAGTGTATTTCTTTTTATGTTTATTTTAAGTTATTGCGTGTTTTTTAAAGGTTGGTTTTTTTCCACTTCAACTTGTCTACAAATAAATTGTTGATAAGTCGTATTTAATTAAGGTGATAGCAAATATTGATTTTAATTTGTTAATTCGATTGGATTGGAAGTATTCCCGATCGCCTTTAGGGTTCCGTACTCGAGGGGTAACCAACTTGACCCTACTACTTATAAGCCTCCGCTGTCCGTCTGTCCGGCCGTGTTTCTGTCAGCGGACTGTATCTCATGATCCGTAATAGGTAGACAGTTGCAATTTGCACAGAATGTGTATTTCTGTTGTGCCGCTATTACAACATTTTTTTTTGGTTAGTCTCTTTGAATGTCCCACTGCTAAGTTATGTATACGGTACGTACTTATAACATTTATTTTTTTGTGTGTCTGTCTGTCTGTTTGTTCCGGCTAATCTCCGAAACGGCTGGACTGATTTTGACGAGACCTTTACTAGTAGACAGTTGATGTTATACGCAGTAACTTAGGCTACTTACTTACTTTATTTTTGAAAAAGAATTGGGGTTCCGTGCAAAAAAACAAAACCCTTGAAATTGTTAACAAAATCCGATTCAAATAGAGAAGTAATATTTTTATAATAATTTCGCGCGGACGGAGGTCGCGGGGCACAACTAGTCCTAGCTATAATAATGCGACCATTATGTTTATGTATGTTTACTGCCCAATAAAAGGTTATTACTCATGGCGCCTTCAGATGAGACTTGTTGTAGACACGTTCACACGTTATAGTTAATCCAATAACCCAGTTTGGCTTTTATGGTGTGATTGATAAGCAAATATGGATCCAAATGTTTGAACGATCATAGCTGTTATCATCATCATCATCATTTCAGCCGAAAGACGTCCACTGCTGGACATAGGCCTCCCACAAGTGTCGCCACATTGACCGGTCCCGTGCGACTCGCTTCCAGCGGATCCCTGCAACCTTTACTAGGTCATCGGTCCACCTAGTGGGAAGCCTTCCAACGCAACGTCTTCCGGTTCGCTTTCGCCACTCCAGAACTTTTCGGCCCCATCGGCCATCCGTTCTGCGAGCAATGTGCCCTACCCACTACCACAAGTATGGCAATTCTTTGGGCTACGTCGTTAACCTAGGTTCTCTTGCGGATGTCCTCATTTCTGATTTGATCACGCAGGGAAGCTCCGAGCATAGCCCTCTCCATTGCCCTTTGGGTGACTTTAAGCCTTCTGATGAGGCCCATTGTGAGCGACCACGTTTCGGTTCCGTATGTAATCACTGGCAACACACTGGTCATAGACTTTCGTCTTGAGACACTGCGGTAAGTTGGACGAGAAGATACCACGCAACTTCCCGAACGCTGCCTAGCCGAGTTAGATTCCACAATTGACCTCTTTCTCGATGTTAGTCCTACCTAACTGGACCGTTTGTCCCAGGTAGACATAATCGTCTACAACTTCGTGTGTAGGGTCTCCGATCTTGATAGGAGTGGTGGGTGTTACATGGGCATTCAAAATGACTTCAACATAACTGTTATCTTATAGCTTAATCTTAGAATCTTACTGCTTATTCAAATATTCGTTTGTACGTATTTTAAATCATCATCTGCCTAGCCTTTTCCCAACTATGTTGGGGTCGGCTTCCAGTCTAACCGTATGCAGCTGAATACCAGTCGTTAATATGGAGCGATTTTATCTGACCTCCACAACCCAGTTAGTACTGGGTAATAGGTACGATATGCCTTGGTAAGACTGGTTGTTAGATTTTCGGACCACTGTCTACCTATAACGACTGTCAAAGATCTTTAAATGACAGCCGGGACCAACGGCTTAACGTGCTTTCCGAGGCACGGAGGATACTCGGTATGTAATGGGTGGTCACCCATCCAGGGACCAACCTAGGCAGGCGCGGCTAAACCTCGACCGAGCGGCTGTTATTATTTAGCCACGAGCTCCCCGGCTATTTTTTTAATTTACAACATTTCGTATACCTAAATATTATGAAATACCTCGCAACATTCGTCATTGATAAAATACCTACACAAAACTAATATTTGCCGTTGGCAACACAAATACAACTACTAGTAGGACACGTACAGATAATAATTTTGTTTAATTAACAAACATTGTAACTAATAAATAATTACTTTGTGAATCCCTGTGTTTGTTTGTTAAGAATCTACAATGTTAGTTATGCTATTGTTCTTGCTAAATTCCTAGAATACTAAGGACCCTTTTAAGCCTCGTATACAGGGTTATCATTATCTATATATGTTATAATTATCTAAAGAACCTCCAGCGAATACATCTAAAGGGTGTAACAAGATCCTTAACGAAGACGAAAGGCACTTGTTCTCCCCGTCACTGCGATCATTTTTTTGTTCTACACCATACCTGGGAACCTTCTAGTTACGGAGATATTGGGGGTCAAAGTTCCAACTTTTTCACAAGTTTTTTTTTTAATACATGTTTTTAATGTAAGATTTTTACTTTAAACACCTCCACGACCCCTGTACTATTAAATTCATCCATCAGCACAATGTTTTTAGTGCGTTTCATTGAGTCCTACCGTAAAACGTGATTTTTCACCCCAAAAAGAAAAGTCGTTTCCCAGCAATCATTTTAGCGTAAAGTTACTTAGTTTGATATACTAATGCTTGGTTGACGGCTTCGTGAAGGGTCCGTTTACACCCTGTAGACTATTTAACAGTTTTACGTATTTGGCGAAACTTAAACGTAAGTACAGTCGCGGAATGTAAATTTATTACAGTATATTACCTGAGTGTTTCATGTCAGACAAACTTGTGAAAAAGTTGGAACTTTGACCCCCAATATCTCCGTAACTAGAAGATTCCCAGGTATGGTCTAGAACAAAAAAAAAATGATCGCAATGACGGGGAGAACAAGTGCCTTTCGGCTTCGTTAAGGGTCTAATTACGCCCTTTCTATTTAACTCCAGAATTCCTATTGTTGCGTCGTAAAAAAACAAAAAAAAATGTAAATAACATTAAATAAGTATGTCGCAATCAGCATCCCGCTGTCTTTACGCAATATTTATCTGTATATTGTATTTTATCTTAAAACTACAGAAGAATATTGATAAAGCTATCACTGAATAGTTTTCGCGGAAGATGTCTGCTCTTGTGACGTTATCTGTGCAAAATATAGTAAAGAAGTAATCTAATATCGTCTATATCGAGACTTCCGTGACATTTACTATATTTTCGATAAACCACGCCAAGCACTATGTTATGTTAGGGCTTCCAGTCTAATCGAATACAGCAGAATACCAGAATCATACATGGCACGAAAGGAAAGTTTGATTAGAAAGAATAATGTGTGTAAAAATACCCTTAACGAAGCCGAAAGGCACGTGTTCTCCCCGTCATTGCGATTTTTTGTTTTGTTCTAGACCAGGGTGTCCAACATAAAATGTTCGCGCAATATTTTAAATAGCTCACGGAACGAAAGAAAGACCTGCTAGGTGGCCCGGAGGCCGTTTGTTGGACAGGCCTGTTCTAGACCATACCTGGGCACCTTCTAGTTACGGAGATATTGTGGGAAAAGTTTCCAACTTTGTCAAAAGTTTAAAAAAAAAAGCTTTTAATATTATAACTTTATTTTAAATACCGTACCTCCATGACCCCGGTACTACTCAATGCATCCATCAGCACAATGTTTTGAGTGCGTACTCTACAGTCCTACCGTAAAACGTGATTTTTCACCCCAAAAACCAAAGTCGTTTCCCAGCAATAATTTTAGCGTAGAGTTACTTAGTTTGATGTACAGCATGCTCGGTTGACGGCTTCGTGAAGGGTCCGTTTACACCTTGTATGTAATCCTAATCTCGCGGATAACTTTGATTCGGCGATGCAGGATTTCGCGTGACATCTGGGTGGTGAGTAGAAAGAACCCCCGATAACGGTGTCAGTATTTCCGGAACTATGATTCACGAAGTCTACAAGTATTATTCAACGTTTTTCACAATGGTCGGGCGCCACTGATAATGTCAATATTAAATGTCAGTAACTGATAAAGACTGACAGATTTCATAATCAATATTTTTTATGTGCGATAATACTACAATGATTTAGTCTCTCGTAATGGTGCCTCGTTTGGACTAGTGGTCACAAGCCCTAGTGCTGAGCATGGGGTCCTGGACTCTTGGATTCGATTACCAGGTCGGGCAAAGTGATATTGGGGTTTTCCATCGGGAATTTCTCAATAGCAGACATGGAGTGACTAGTGCCCGGTTGATGGAATATGCTTGCCCTCTTTCACATGGGACTTAAACATAAGTGGCGAAATATATTAGCCACACATCTGACTAATCCTCCGACGATTAAACAATACAGGGTGTAAACGGACCCTTCACGAAGCCGTCAATCAAGCAATATGTACATCAAACTAAATAACTTTACGCAAAAAATATTGCTGGGAAACGATTTTTTTTTTCGGGTGAAAAACGTTATTTTTAACGCAACGCTCCCAAAACACTGTGCTGATGGATGGATTGAATAATACGGGGGTCGTGGAGGTGTTTAAAGTAAAAATTTTAAATTAAAAACCTATACCTATTTCTTTTTTAAACTTGTTAAAGGTTAGAACTTTGACCTCCAATATTTCCGTAACTAGAAGGTTCCCAAGTATGGTCTAGAACAAAAAAAATATCGCAATGACGGGGAGAACAAGTGCCTTTCGGCTTCGTTAAGGGTCTTGTTACACCCTTTATACATGGTGTGTGGAACTCTCCGTCTCCTGCTGTAGTTAAAACTGTGTTGCAAGAGCCAGTGTCCCTCTCTCAAAAAATTACAAATTTTCACTTCATTCATTTTTATTTAAATATCGGCTACAAGCGTGTCTGTGCGTGTCTTGGCGTCTTGTCTGAACATGCACTATGGCGACGTCAACAAGCAAGGCAGTGTGATCGCCTAATATGGCGAGTTTGGACATGTTTGAACGAGAAACAAAACAACCCGTGACTTGTAGAATTCCAGTTCTATGTATCGGTTCCGTATGATGTACTGAAGACGTGATAACCGTTCGTGCATCGATGTATCTTCCACTCTAATCTGTATGCATTATACCTACAATCATTCTTTTGTCTAAAATCATCATCTGTTCAGCCTTTTTCCAACTGTTTTGGGCTTCCAGTCTATCCGGATGCAGCTAAATACCAGTATTTTACATGGAGCGACCTGCCTATCTGACCTCCACAACCCAGTTAGTACTGGGTAATACGATACCCCTTGGTAAGACTGGTTGTCAGAGTTTCGGGCCACTGACTACCTGTAACGACTGTCAAAGATCTATAAATTACAGTCGGGACCAACGGCTTAACGTGTTTTCCGAGGCACGGAGGAAACTCGGTATGTAATGGGCGGTCACACATCCATGGGCCAACCTAGGCAAGCGCGGCTCAACCTTAAGATCGACCCGAGCGGCTGGTATTACTTAGCCTAGCTGTTATTCTTTTAAACACTGTTTTAAGGTTTCACGGTTTACAACTAAACTTATACTGTCACTTACGGGATATCTTCCGTGATTGTTTATTACTTTGAGCTCCCGATATTACGACGCTGTCAGTGTAAACCCGCGATCATGGCGCTCGCAACAGCGTCGATATATCGGGAGCTATAAATAATGAACAATCACGGAAGATATCCCGTAAGTGACAGTATAAGGTTTTTTTTTTGTTATTCTTTTGTCTAAAATCTAGATACCGTATAGACTGACCTTCGCTCATGAGGTCTTCGAACTTGTAGCTTATGCGGCCAAGGAAACTGTCATTATATCAATGAAGCCGTCATTTAAAACGATTTGAAAGTAAGGTAAACCAGTTAGTGAAAGTTAATTTAAACTGGAGTATATACAAAGCAAATGCTACTTTAGATACTAAGTTTCATACAGGGTGTAAACGGACCCGTAACGAAGCCAAAAGGCACTTTGTCCTCGTCATTGCGATCGTTTTGTTGTTCTGGTCTTTACTTGGGAACCTTAGTTTCACGGAGACATTCGGGTCAAAGTTCCAACTTTTTTTTTTACCAATTTTTAAGATTATAACTTTATGACCCGTTTACTATTCAATGCATACATCAGCACAATGTTTTGAGTGCGTTACATTGAGTCCTACCGTAAAACGTGATTTTTCACCCCAAAAAGTCGTTTCCCTCCCAGCAATTCGTTTTTGCGTAGAGTTACTTAGTTTGATGTACAGAATGCTTGGTTGACGGCTATGTGAAGGGTCTGTTTACACCCTGTACAGTGTGTGTCTAGTAAAACTCATGCGTTTTGGAATCGCTCTGGCGACTGCTGACTGAAAGTTTTCAACCATGACACGGGCCTGAAGAGAAACTGTGATAAATACCTACCCAAAATCACGTGTATTTTTTTTGGTACAAAGTATCTTAAAAAAAAAAACAGAATATTATCTTTAAAAACATTTTAACAGGTATAATCTAATTTAGTTCTGGAAAATTAAGCACCTTGATAAAAATGTCAAGGTCACACACCGCTTTTCGGTTTAGAAATCGCGCGTTCAAAGAAAAAAATCTCACTACAAACCCTAGTGATATTTCGTGATTTTTTCCGGACACCCTCCCCCCCTTTCGAGCCTCACGTGATTAATGGACGACCCCTTAGGCCTTGCTCGAAGGGGTATTTAGCCAAACACAACTGCCAAAATACAGGGACATCGACTCATAGACGGTAGCCTCTCTACAGTTCCATACATGTTGACTGTGTAAGTATTGCATTTTTGTAGGTGACAGCTAGAGCTGTTTTTTTTTAATTACCGGCTCTGTATTATGTACCAATGCGTGGTAATCGTTTGTGTGTCGTTATCTCTTCCATCGTGAACACATAATTTCACGCCTTTTTCCCAGGGGGTAGGCAGGAGCTCAAGAACGTCACCTGCTACGATCCGTACATAGGTACTTAGACTTTAGTCCTTCCGCTGCGACCACGTTCAGACATAATAAAAATATGTGTTTCCTATTAACCTTATCCCAACTTATTTGAGGTCGGCGCAGCATGTCTTCTTCTTCCATACTTCTCTATTACTCGTCATCTCAGCAGTCACCTCCTTTCTGGCCATATCATCCTTCACACAGTCGAGAAATGATGTTTCATAATAATGGGCCTTCGCGCTGCCGATGTTTCGAGCTTATAGTTATTCGAGATTTTGATGCATCGAGGTAGTGAACTGTCGCGCTCATAATTTATCGATTTCAAATACCATCGAGTTAACGTTTTCGAGCAAGTGTTATTCGATATCACGTTATTCGATTTCAAGTAGGGAATCCTAAAAATGGGTTATACATACACTGCATGCGGTCGTTGACCCCCAAAAAACAAGCATTTCCTTTTGTTTTATTAACCCCCGACGCGAAAAGAGGGGTGTTATAAGTTTGACGGCAATGTGTATGAGTGTGTCTGTCTCTGGCACCATAGCTCTTGAACGAGTAAACCGATTTGGATGCAGTTTTTTTTATTTGAAAGCTAGTTCCTTGGCGATGGTTCTTAGGTACGTTTTATCAAAATCGGTGCAGCCTTACTAGTAATGAGGGATGAAAGTGGGTATGAAAAATCGAATATTTTCAAATTACCCAAGTGGGGTATCAAATGAAAGTGCATGATGTGTATATTACAATTAGACTTGTATTATCTAAATCAGGTCAGCCATTTTATTTACTTTTCAAATGTTTGATCGGTTTTCTTTGTTGCGATGGGGTTTTTTAAATTTTAAATTGTAATTTTTGTTTTATTATACTTTGATTTTGATCCCCATCTCATCACGTTTGTGGAGTTATGCTAGCTTTTTCAATTTTATTATGAGGACGGTCTGATTTTATTACTATTGCATAAAATTACGCCATTATTTACTTTCGTGTTGTAGATGATCTAATATATAAAACACGTGTTATATATGTTCACCTTTTTACCTCAATCGATTCATATTCACATGAGATGAGGAATGAGGATGACTAATTGAATAGCTATTTAAACAGTAAGATATGTTGCAAAGCTAATAACAGACGCTTCACTTTTTGTTCATTATAGTCTGATTCCGCTCTCTCACTCAAATTGAATTTAATGAACAATGATGTTGGTTTTCGGCACCGAATGATCGGAAAATCAAATAAAAGATGCAGATGAACGTTCCTATGTTATTTTGTCGGTCTCGTGTCTTCGTCATCTGCCTAGCCTTTTCCCAATTATGTTGGGATCGGCTTCCAGTCTAACCGGATACAGCTGAATACCAGTATTTTACATGGAGCGATAGCCTATCTGACCTCCACAAACCAGTGGGTACTAGGTAATACGATACCCCTTGGTAAGACTGTTGGTATCGTGTGAAGTGGAATAAAACAAAAGTGAACATTAACTAGAGTGAACCATTCACTCTACTGACACGTCTGATATCAGCTTTACATTCTTTGATGACTTACGGTACTTTTACCGTGTAGGTAAGGAATAATAATTCTTTATTATTGTTAAATGATTGCCTCCGTTGAGAGTTTTCCGTTGTTTGTCATAAATACCTGTTTTACTTGCTTGATTGGATATTTATGTTGATTTTCCTTAAATACAAAGTCCAAGTAAGAGTACAATCGCCGGGCCTGTGGACGGCGAGCAATGGGCTAGCTCGCCGTCCGGCCGTGTCGACGGCGCGTTCGTGTTCCACGCGCGCCTCAAAGAGATGTCAGCAACCAAGTAGGGGTCCGCATGGGCCGATGCCTGCCAGGGCTGCGGGACTGTTCGAAAGAGATACCGTGGCCCTGGAACACAAAGGGCAAAGAAGGAACATGGATGGGTTTTAGTCAGTACAAGTCTGACACTCCCTACCGCTCCGCCCAGAGTGGGTCATTTGATGATTTCCCATCAGAAAAAAAGAAAAAAAGGGGCATCCGTGGATCGCAAGTTGTTAGAACCTTTACTGTCGCGGATAGTAAAGGCTCTTTAATTATCTCCTTTCTTCAGCTCCTTCTGTCTGGTTTGTTTAGAGATTGCATGCGCTACTGCTGAACATTCTGGTCCAATGTCCAGGTCCTGGGTTCAATTCCCAGGTGGGGTAAAGTGATATTACGTTTTTCTATCAGAATTTTCTCACCAGAGCCACCGAGTCTGAATTTGTGCCCTGTTGATGGCAATAAGCTCGCCCTCTATTACATGGGCACTTTAAACATGTTCTGGTGAAATGTGGGTGTAGTGATTACACCTCTGCCTAACCCTTCGGGAATTACAGGCGTGATGTTATGTCTTATGTAATAATTAACATAAATTATGATTATGTTAAATAAATATTATAAATAGTTATGTTTACGACTTATAGCTAAACATTTTTCTGTGTCATTGACGCACATGCCGACTACAACCAGTATTTTTTGAGCTGTCATATAGAACTTGATTGGTCATACTATAACATATACAGGGTGTAACAGAAAGGGTATAGTAATATGAAAGGATATGCTGTAGACCATCAAACTGAACAACTTTCTCCTTGGGTCCATTATCGTAAATGCGAAAATATTATCAGCTGTCCCATATACACTTTTGGGTCGAGTAGATCTTGAAATTTTATATGGGACAGCTGTTTTTTTTTTTTTTACATTACATAATTTACATTTTATTTCTCTACCACAAAAATATGAAGACACTCTATTTCATAAATCCTTTATGGGAGACTGGTATCTGCACTAGGAATAACCTGTCACACAGAATACCAGCCCCCCCAAAAGCAGTGTTTGAATAATAAATCTTTAGTTAATGATAACAAGATATCTCTCAGGTGTGCTGGTTTCCTCAGGAAGTTTCTCTTTCACCGAAGCAAGTGATAATTAAACAATACTCACAACATGCATCTGAAAAATCAGAGGTGCGTGTCTCGAGACCCACTAAGCTATTACTGCAAATGTTTCCCATCCAGGTTAACCACCGATTGGGAACAGCCCCATTACTTATACCAAAGAAGCTATGGGCTAGGCTCATCGAAAATCAATGGCCAAATGTAGCCATTGACCTTTATATCAAGTTAATGGTGGACCATCGTTTTGTTTTGCGCGATCGATGACAGAACACCAAGCTTCCCGACCAGCCCCGAGGGGTGTGGCAGAGGTGTTAAGTGCACGGTCAATTTGCTGGGATTTACGGTTTACCATATGATAGAGTTTACTGTTAACTTAACGGACTAATATCATACCAATTACAGTATTCGTATCTCACAATTATTCAGAGGCCTGAAAGTCTGTAACAATCAGTCTAGCCAAGGGGTAGAAGACTGATAGCCGACCAGTCTGACCGAACACAACATAGTTAGGAAAAGGCTAGACAGATAATGATGGGATGATTATAGGGGCACCAAGCAGTTGGTGATTCCGGACAGCGTAATAAAAATTAATTTATAAATAAATAAATAAAATGTCTAACCAGTCATAAAGTAAACTACCACAACTGTAAAGGCAGAAATAAAAAACGTTTTTGTAAAAAAAATAACCGACTACATACAAAAAAAAAAAAACACTTGTTAGTTTCATTGACTATTTGCCACCGACTTACGTAAATGGGACCAGTAATCGGAGTTATGATATGAATCATTTTAAAAAAATATAGCTGAATTGAGAACCATTTTAGAAGTCGAATAAACAATAAAGAAATCCACTTAAAAAAAAAACACAAAAACTGAAAAACTATTTACCTACTTCAGCAGCGGTGGAAAAAATAAGCCGGAATCCAAATAAACAAAAGTCACCGACTACTGAAGATAAAGCATTCTTTCACTTTTTTGTGCTTTTTAAAATCAGTTATTTTTGCAAACAAGTTTTTTTTCTGGACAGAGCGCTTCGTTTAGCGCAGTCGTTAATTTTTTTACACTGTTATCTTCAGTTTAGACGCTCTGTAGTACTATTATTTATTCTGTGGCTCTGTGCTGTGTGACATAAATAAATGCCATCCGCGTAAACATTGACAATCACAAATAACCGTTTCGTGGAGCCTTCACGAAAACAACCTCGTACCTGTAGGCACAATCGGTTGGTTCTCGGAAACCATGACTGTTACATATTCACTACATTATCCATTCTTTTTTCACATGGCTGGTCCAAGGCCAGTACACATTTAGCCAGAAAACAACGAGAACTTTGCGTGGAATCGAATCAAGTGTGTTAGAGTGTACATTAATTATCAAATCAAATACCTACTTTATTTCGAACAAGAGTCCATATGGGTTAGTAGTGAGTACCTACTTAAGAACTATGTTAGTATGGCTTTTGGAAAAACTGTTATTTAAAACAAAAACTAATTCAACAATTTAACAATCCAAATTAATCCAATACAATATCATTTAATTATTTGAGGTGTTTAAGTGCGTGAGATAGATCTGAATCTCACCCGATATCACGAGCGACGGGGGGGGGGGGGGGCTCGGCAAATATCACGTATTTTTTTTATTCCCCGCAAGAAACATTGTAAAATTGCGAGAAAACTTGGTTTAATTAAGTAAACATGTTTCTCCACTAAAATATTATTACTCAATGAAAACTTACTTATACAATGTGTTTGGCTACCGGTTACCGATACTTTATATGCTCATTTCTATCGACAAATACACGTTTATAAATACTCCTAACCCTTTCGAATGGCAGCCATCTTGTTTTTTTAATCGGCTGATCTAGAGTACGTTCAATGAAATGCAAATATCTTTGAATCTAACAGACCTAGAGACATGTAAATGATCTTATTGCAAGGGTAAACGTCGGGGCTATCAAATTATTAAATTAATTTACCCGAAAAATGAGCAAAGAGTCTAAAAAAATAAGAAATTACGAAATTTTACATAAACATTACTTATTTTTTTTACATTTTCTTCTCTAGTACAAAATTTACCCCTGAATATTGCGTATGTTTTTATGTTAAATCAGTAATATTTGAGTCAACCTACAAAATGATATGAAAATATTGACTCAACACAAATTATTTTAGCCCTGCCCCAGCACACAGACTACAATGTCGCAGGACGAACATTTCCATTTATTTTTGTCAGTCTTCGTAGACTTCATATGGTCCCATAATTTTTCAAAACACAATTGGCAGGTATATTCAATAAAGGTCACGTTTGTTCTTCGCGATGATTTACCATGAATAGCACGAACATATTTCCATGCAACGTAATTGGCAAAACCGAACTATGGGAACAAACCTTGGGGTCAGTAGATATATAGGGTCTAACTATTCATACACGAAATATTTTCAGGGAATGATGAAACGGCTATAACAAAACCATTTAAAGGGATTTTTTTTATCTGAGTAAATTTTTTTTATTAAAAATAAATAATTTAAAATTACTTTACCAACAAAATAAATACTGGCTCCTTATTTTGAAGCATCCATTACGGTAGTTTACTACGTCGTATTTACCTACTGTCATTGTTAGAATATGGGAGTAAAGGTTTTATGCAAAAAGTCTCAAAAAAATTTAGAATTATAATAACTTTGAAAAAAAAAAACTGATAATTTTTTTTTTCGTTGCTATGGCGACTTTACGACTTATTTATAGAAGTTACTCTTAAAATATTTCGTGTATGAAAAGATAGACCTTATATTGGTATTAAATTGCAGTATTTCAACTAGGAACAAATGGTCGAAATCGGCAATCACATCGCAAAGCGTTTAAGCAATGATAGCCAAGTGGTGTGTCTGTCGCACTGCCAAGTCATAGGTCTCGAGTTCGAACCCAAGACACGCACCTCTGATTATTAGTATTCATGTGCGTATTGTAACGGGTCTTTGATTAAGCGCTTCCTATCTTTAAATTTAATTAAAACAAAGTGTGTGGGCGATATCATCGGAAATTTTTTATTCGTTTGAAATACCTATCGATGCCATTATTATGGAATATGACATCGTTCAAATGTTCGCCGAGGCTTCAATGGGTGGCGCGCATCCGAAATATCCAATTTTCCATGAAATCCGCGCGTAATCTACTGCCTCGGGATTTCAGGAATCCTAGGCAGTCGATTTCGCGTGGATCACTTGCTTCGGTAAAGGAAAACATCCAGCATGCTTGAGAGATATTTCTCGATGGCGTGTAAAGCCAAGTTAGAGGCCCATAGGCGGCAAAAAAATTGACACCAGGTTAGGCACTAACCGCACGATAAAGAAGATCAGGAATTAACACAAAATAAGAATGTTTCAAAGAACGGTCTAATAGTTAAAATCTATTGCTTTCAGACTCTTTCCCAATCAAGGTTCTCGAAGTATCTTAAGAATATATTTGCCTCAGTAGGCTCTTTCTTCTCTTTTGAAAATTTTGGCATCCTGCCGTAGATATATCCTCCAGGCCTTCAGGTCATTACACCCTCTGTAAATGGGATTGCCCCAATAAAATCGAGAACCAAGGCGCCAGTGGAACTGGAGTAGATAGCCGTCAGAGACTATGCTTCCATGATCACAAATAAAGTGCTAGCTATATGTTGTAAATATGTATTTCTCTTATTTTTGTGTGTAATAAAGAATAAGAATAAAGTATTATCTCTTTCTCCTCGACAAGTGCAGTCAATTTATTTATTTTAACAAACCTTCGTTGTAATTTCCCATCCGTGATGATCCATGATAAAATTACATACTAAAAAATTGCATCCATTGAACCCAATTAGTGGATGATTTTTCAAAAATCCTTTCTTAGAACTTACATCATCATCAATATAGGGGGCGGCGGGGCGGAGTTACGGGGGCGAAAAATCGATCTAGCTAGATCTCATTCTTTTTCTCTATATTCACCAGTTCAGAGCTCGGTCGCCCAGGCACTTATTCTAATCGCTTGAAGCTTGGCCTCTGTCGCATATCTCCTCCATGTCCCCTCGTCGCCGGTCTGGCTTATGCCGTTGCGTGCAAAATTTGACCTATTTGTTGGCTGGTAGGTATAGTCTGCCACCTCTGCCCATTGGTTGTGTTTCTTAATTTAAAAAACATATTTGCAAAAAAAAAATAACCGACTTCCAAAAAACACAAATAATGTGAAAAACAACTTTACTTTCGGAAGTCGGTAATTTTTTTGCAAAAATGTTTTTTTTATTAACCCCACTTTAGGGAGTGCCCTCTACCAAATGAAAAAGAATCATGAAAATCGGACCAGTAATCACAGAGAAATCAGAGTACACACATGGTATACAAGGTGTAAACAGACCCTTCACATAGCCATCAACCAAGCATTCTGTACATCAAACTAATTACTTAGTTTGAAGTACAGAATGCTTGGTTAGCTTAGACTCTGTCGCATATCTCCTCCATGTGCCCTCGTCGCCAGTCTGGCTTATGCCGTTGCGTGCAAAATTTGACCTATTTGTTGACTAGTAGGTAAAGTCTGCCTCCTCTGCCCATTGGTTGACCTTTTGTTTTTTTTTTCTGTCACCGTTATTGAGTTTTTGCGTGCAAGAATATAATGGATGATTTATGTGTGGTTCAGTTGATTGGGGGGAGTGGTTGTGTTTCTTAATTTAAAAAATATATTTGCAAAAAAAAAAATAACCGACTTCAAAAAAAAAAAAAAAATTTAAAAATAATTTAACTTTCGGAAGTCGGTTTTTTTTTTTGTTTTCTCCACTTTAGGGAGCTTCCTCTACCAAATGAAATACTGCTCTCAAAACTGGAGGAAACCTTCGTGACGAACACAACATCCCTGTACATCAAACTTAGTGATTCTACGCAAACATTATTGCTGAGAATCGTTTTTTTTTATTTCTTAGTGAAAAATTACCTTTTACAGTAGGACTCAATGTAACGCACTCAAAACATTATGCTTACAGATGCATTGCATAGTACGGGGTTCGTGGAGGCATTTAAAGTAAAGTAAATATTAAAAACTTGTATAATAAAAATAAAAATAGTAAAAAAGTTGGAACTTTGACCCCCAATATCTCCGTAATTAGAAGGTTCCCAGGTATGGTCTAGAACAAAAAAAAAAAAATGATCGCATTGAATAGGCATTTAAAGTAAAGTAAACATTAAAAACTAGTATTAAAAAAAAAAGTGAAAATTTGAAGTTTTGCCCCCAATAACTCCGTAACCCCCAATACCAATGCCTCCGTAACTAGAAGGTTCTCAGGAATGGTCTAGAACAAAAAAAATATCGCAATGACGCGACGGGGAGAACAAGTGCCTTTCGGCTTCGTTAAGTGTACTTTTACACCCATTATGTATAGGCTAAACCAGTGGTATCATTGTGACTAAAGTATTTTGCTTGTAGTTGAGAGTAAACGTCAGGCTGTACAATCTTAGAACATTTTACCATGCAACTAGGACAAAATAATGTTACCAAATTGAAAGACTACCGTAATCTAGTAACAGGTCCTTCTCCTAATGCATTTTTAATTTTGTCGTATTATAAAATCATGTATTGCTGGTTTGTGAATACAGATGGCGTTTGCTGACGCTAACCGACTAAATTAAAAATAGATTGCAATATACTACAGCTTCACTGATGAAGTGACTATTATATTCTTGTTTCATTATACTCCATCAAATGAACGCCAAATGTTACCATTAATAAAATAAATATTCTGTTTAGTAGTTTATTTTATTATAATTGAATTAAATAAACTACCAAACTTTTTAAGTAAATTCGAAATACGCGTAATATATCAAATAAAATCATAAAATATGTTTTTAACAAAAAAAACATTACTACTGGCATACATTTTAATGTAAGTGATACTCTAAATAAAACTTGCTAAATTGGTGTCGTAGTAGTTATTTTGTACTTTTTACTTGCATCACTGAAGCAAGCTGTCAAACAATCAATCTGCCGGTTTTCGTTATTTTTCAAGAAATTGGAATTTTGAATGGAAGACAATATTTGTTACCCTTAAGATTTGGAGATATCATCCAGTCTGTTCTTGAAGGCATTCAATGTGTTATTCAACAACAACAAATGTGTTAACGACAAACTCGGCATATTATTAATAATGTTTGACGAAATGTCGCTAAAAGCTAACATTACTAACAATAAAAGAATAGATTTGATTATATTATGTATGACCTACCACGACGACTGTTGCACCAATGCCTAGGGTAAAATAAATGACTATGATTATAATAATATGGGTTTTATTTTCTGCAGCAAAGTAATTCCTTAATTTATTCATATACGTCTATGAGTAAATTACGGGGTTAATAAATATAAATTACCTAATTTTAAAATAAAAACCTGCCTGGAAGCAAGAATGATGGTAGACGTATACACAATTATATACATATAACAGGAAAGTTGTATGTTTGTGGTTACAGATGGCGCCACCAATCGCTTTCCTTCTGAACCCGTTGAGTAAAGCCTCTATACCTATATATAAAAGTACTCTGTGGTAAACGTACTACCTCGCAAGTAAATCGTAGCTCGACTGATCTACTAAACGAGCGAAAGTTATGCAATTACTTTTGAAACGCAAAAGAAGAGATAGCTATATAATGTGCGTGAGCTCGGAATAAATCAACATATGTGCCAAAACGAATTTACTCCTTTTTTAACAAAATAAATGTATTAAATTTAAAACTACTTTGAGTAAACTTTGATGTGATAATTCTCTATGTTTTAAAGTAAATTCCATTAAATAACTCTTAAGCGTTACGCCGTGATGTCGAAAAAAGTAAAAAAATAGATATAACTTTGCATTTTTTTTTTATCGAGAAAAATCATTGAATCGTATATTCCTTTTACATGACCAAAGAGTCAAAAAACATACACTAAAGCGTTAAGTCCCTATTCCACAGACTTAACAAGTTACACGAAATAGAATAACCACATTTTATTCAATATATCACCTTAAATTCGTTTCATACTATGTTTATACTTACTCACATAAGGTTAGCATGATATGACACACATTTTTCCGAGCCGACAACACCGTCCCCGAATTTATGTAAATACATGCAAATATCTTGTTTGCGAACGTTGAACCGACGTGACGGTTCATTTACCTCTCTAATTGGAATAAAAAAAATATAACATTACGCCTGTAATTCCCGTACGGTTAGGCAGTGGTATACCTTTAGTATATCCACATTTTCCAGCTTATGTTTAAGTTCCATGTAATAATTGCCATTAACCAGCCACAAATGGTCTTGTCTTGACAGCCAGTGACGGCACTGCTACGGGGTTACAATAACTATGACGTCTTAAAGCAGCGTCGTGTTACTACGATCTGTCATAACGATTAGGTTGGCTTTCCCATTGCGGTTTGCTGCAGTGGACGCCTTCGGAAATTTACCTTTAAAATAATAACTTATGGTGGAAGCGCCAGATTAGCCCACGAAATTCAAATTTTCTTACGTTTTTTGCAATTTGCAGGTCAGTGTCAGGTTGTATGTCGAACAAAATGTGATTTGTTACCGTAACGGGTTTGGCTTTACGAAGAGAATGACTATTTTACGAAGAGTTAGTAGCGGATTTACCAGCAGACTGAGCAGGCTTGAGCCTAGGGCGGTAAATTTGGGGACCAAATTCTTTTTTTTTTGCTGCCTCATAGAAATCAAAAAGATTTTGGCATGACGGTTTTCTGATGTTTTACAGATAGAAGTCTGCAACAAATTTTGCCGATGACGTTCCCCTCTCACTTGTCATTCCACATTCCGAGTAGCAATCTTCCATAGTCTAGAGTAAAACAGCATTTTACGTGCAATTTCAACGAAATTGTTGGATTGTAAAAATAATGTAGGACATGACAATTGCAGAGGCAAGGGCGGCAAAAACTGTACAGCCTATACCTTGAAAACTTGTAAATCCGCCACTGCGAAGAGTCATTCAATGTAGATGAACTTAGAGGGTTGTAATATGGAGTTTCTGATCAAGTTTGCGAGGCCAACATGTTCTGAGATCGCACAGGATACGGAAGTATGGACTGAGAAAGAGGCCTTTGTCCAGCAGTGGGACAATCAGGCCAGCAAAATAAAAAAAGTATGAAGTACATATTCTAAAAACATGTTTCTTTTGTTACAGGTATCCAAAAATGGCATTGATACTTAAATGATCTAAGTACTTAATGTTACGCAGAATTACGAAGATTGACGGAGTCACCTTAAGTGCCAAATAATAGTTAAATTAATAGTAAACTAAGTGAACAAATATGGATCCTGGATACTTCGATATTGAGAGGAAACAGAATCCTAGGGAGTCCGCGAGTTTTTTATCGAAATTTTGTTACTGGTAAGTATAACTACTATTTTTTTTTTTTATTAGAAGGATTTTATTAATTTGAATAAACTTTTTAAAATTACATAACTTAACATCACACCTGTAATCCCCGAAGGGTTAGGCGGAGGTGTACCTAATAGTACACCCACATTTCGCCAGTTATGTTTAAGTCCCATGTAATAGGGGGCGAGCCTATTGCCATCAACCGGGCGCAAATCCAGTCTCCGTGGCAGCTACTGAGAAATTCCTGATGGAAAAACTCAATAACACTTTGCCCGAACCGGGAATCGAACCCAGGACCTCATGCTCAGTAGTCGCGTTTGCGAACACTCGACCAACGAGGCAGTCCATCCATTCTTTTAAACTACTAGTTGCTGTGTGCAGTATTGGTATGCTATCATCATTCACTGTTCTGTTGCTGGTCTTGCGGTCGAAAGTGCGACTGCTGAGCGTGGGGCACCGGGTTCGGGCAGAGGCGGCAGAGAGGGAAAGAGAGCATGCCTCTCACTCTACCCGCAACAGAGGTGCAGCCGGGCGTTGAAAGGAACTTAACGATCTCCGGTCATCGTAACGAGGGCCCTGCGGGTGGCGAACTTAGGGCTGAGTCTTCGTCCGACCAGCCAGGACCAAAGAGGCTTCGTAGAGGACGTGCGGTTGCTGGATAGGCTGCACTAAGTGATGGGGCCTACCGGGAATTACGCGCTGATACCAGTCGAGGGTGCGCGCGAATGTACTAGCATCTCCCGGGGCCCTGACACATGGTAGTACTAGGAACAGTGGGTTTTCGCTTGCCCCAGGCACGAGGATTCTCCCACTCAGAAAAAAAAGGGTCGGGCAAAGAGTTACCCACCCCATTAGGAACTCAATGGTAAGCCTAGAACATCATCAACTGTCTATAGACCGACCGCTTAATGAGTCCTCGCGAAGGCATCAATTTAAATGGAATATTCTGAAGGTTGATCACGTATTGGTTCAATTAGTATCGTAATACCTACGTGGATTATGGTTTTTTTTAAAGCAATTAACCTATGGGATGTTGTTAGGACTTTGTGGACGCTTAATGTGCCTTTGATGGGGCAAGGCGGAGGACTCATTAAAGCGGTCGGTCTATAGCCTTTTCCCAATCATGTTAGGGTCTACATCCAGTCTCACCAGAGTTCCAGTATTTTTCATGGAGGGAATGCCTATTCGATATACAACATGTAACGTAATTAACGCACACCCTCAGACACCCCAATTAGTATATTATGTTATAATTATAAAAATTCAGTACACTGAATTTTTAATTAAACATATATGAGCATTGATTATTGATTGATTTAGTTATACTAATTCCGGAAGAATGTTGTGGTCACAGTACAAATCCACGAACGCAGACAGTCGCACACGTAGGTATGAGGGTCTTGTTAGCCTAGTAGGTATTCGCTCGCGTTCGAAACGAGTTAACGAGTTTTTACTATAATTTACGTAGTTTTAATTATTTTTGGGGAAAAAAAAATACCTATAATAAAAATTATAGAAATCGATTCAGTAAACGATTCTGAACAAACTAATTTCAGGATGTGCGTTAATTATGTTACATGTTGTATAGGTACCTACTGATTAATTTTCTGTTACAGGTACACACGTTCCGTGTTCGCGAAAGGCAGAAAAGGTCAGCTCAGTATATCAGATGTATATAGGTCAGTATACTTGTGTTTATGTGTTACAGTGCAAGGTCAAATTTCTTGATTGTTGATTTTTATAATAGATAGAAACGGCTCAGACAAGTTTCCAGTCCGCAGAGATTCGTCGGTCATGCACTGAAGATAGTGGAAGTAACTTTATTATGACACACATTATTATCATTTTTCAGACTTTCTCCTGTGACTTTGATTTGCATATTAATGGTGACTTGAAAATAAAATGTGCCTAATCTCACCACCAATGCTCTAAGGGTTTATCGTCATTTCAGTATTATTTCCGCTAAAAAAATACTTGAAAGTGAGAAAGACAGAATGAGCCATAACCGTAGTTAAAAATAGTGTCCCATAATGAACATTCGGTTGTCAATCTTCCAGACAAACATGATATACATTTTAAATAGTTTTTTTTACAAAATAACAAAAAAAAAAATCCATTAAAAAAAAAAATACAAAAAAAATACATTATTATGATTGAAAGTTTTAATCTAAATTTCCAGGTGTACACCAGGACACAAAGCGACTCCACGGGGCGATGCATTAGGAGTCCAATGGCAGAAACAGCTGAAGAAAAAAGGTCAGTTTTATTGCGTAAACATAAATAAACTTAACTCATACTGTCACTTACGGGATATCTTCAGTGATTATTCATTATTTTGATCTCTTGATATTTCGACGCTGTTGCAAGCACCATGATCGCAAGATGGCTGGACAATACGGGTGATTAGTAAAAAAATTGTTAAGTGCAGACAAATCTGTGGACCCTCTTTCTTAGTCTTGCTGCGCACTATTGGAACTCGACAGTAAGTCACGGCAAAAAACACTCAGGAGCGCGCACGTACTCATATCGGGAACTCAAAATCTATGCTTATAATATTATAAAGCTGAAGAGTTTGTTTGTTTGGTTGAACGCGTTAATCTCAGGAACTACTGGTTCGAATTGAAAAAATCTTTTAGTGTTGGATAGTCCAATTATCGAGGAAGGCTATAGGCTATATAACATCTCGCTACGACCAATAGGAGCCGAGCAAAAAGAAAACAAGCCAGAACCGGCGGGTGAAACCTCGACGCACAGCTAGTATTGAATATTCACGGAAGATATCCCGTAAGTGACATATAAGTTTAGTTTTAAACCATGAAAGTTTCAAAAATTGTTTGATAAATAAACTTGGAGCAGCGGTGGCCCAATGGTGGCGGCCCCGACTTACGAGCAGTAAGTCGTGGGTTCGAACCCAGCCAGACGCATTACTTTTTGTAATTTATTTTCATCACCACTGCCCTCAAAACGGTGAAGGAAAACATCGTGAGGAAACCGGCATGTCCTAGAACCAAAATTTCGAAGACATGTGACATCTAAGAACCCGCACTGGGCCTGCGTGGTGGATTATAGCCAATTCCTTCTCACAGAGAGGACGCCTGTGTCCCAGCAGTGGGAACATTATAGGCTGAGTATGCTTATGCTTAAATAAACTTGTCATCAACTAACCCGCACTGGTCCCGGTTTCAGGATTATGGCCCTGTCTCACAGAAAGGCCTGTTTACCAGCATTGGGAACGAAATACGCTGATTGTGCTACAAAAACTCACGCTTTTTTTTCACATGGGTGTAGGCAGGAACCACAGAACGCCACCTCCTACGTTCCTCGCTTTCTTCCTTTGAATTCTTCCACGTTCATACATCTGGTCATACCCTCACGCCGTTCACATTCTTCTTTCTTTCTTTTCCTTTTTTTTTAAACGTTGTCCCACACTATGTATTTCTCCTGTATCGTGGGTACAGGAGAAATACATAGTGGTGGAGAAATACATGGTAAATACAAATACATTACAAACATTTAAACTCACATACACAAACAGCCAGACCCGGAACAACTACCTTTAGATCATACAAATATTTGTTCCGTGCGGGGATCGAACCCGCGACACGCAGCGCAGCAGTCAATCGCTCAGCCACTGCGCCAACCGTGTCGTCAAATACATTGAACTGTATTTAGCAAGATATAACATGTTTTTCTTTTCATTTTTAGAAAAAGGCAAGAAGCCGTCCCTTCTCCGAGCTATAATCCGGGCATATGGCATGAAATTCATCATAGGAAATATTATATACGCTTTCGTAGACGCTGCTATTAGGTAAGTGCCTTTTAACGTTCACTTCCGGCCTTCCACTGCCTGCCGGGGCTGCGGGACTGTTCGAAAGAGATACCGCGGCCCTGGAACACAAAGGGCAAAGAAGGAACATGGATGGGTTTTAGTCAGTACAAGTCTGACATGCCCTTCCGCTCCGCCCAGAGCGGGAGGGGCCGTTTGATGATTTCCCATCCTAAAAAAAAGACCTGTCCTTAACAACATAGTTACAAATAAAATAATATTTATGGTTAACTTTGGAGGATACAGGCTTGATTGTTGGTATGTTTGTCCACAGGCTATCAATACCGCTATGCTTAGAGGGCCTGATCCACTACTTCTCACCGTCTCACTCCGGAGTGAAGGCACACGAAGCGTATCTCTACGCGCTTGGGGTTGTCGGGTAAGTTTACTAATTTTACACCATATTTTGAATACCATTCAAAACTGTCGCGTCAGTCCCACCTGTAGTAAAATGCACACATAGTAGTATGGTATATTATGATAATTTCATCTATATTGTAGCGGACGTGGAGGGGTCGCCCATTAACCACGTGAGGCTTGAAAAGTGGGGGGGGGGGGGGTTCGGAAAAATCACGAAATATTACTAGGAGAAGGGGTGCGTGACCTTGACCTTTTCGATAACGGTGCATATTTTTCCAGAATTAAATTAGAAGATACTTTGTACCACAAAAATACACGTGATTACGGGTAGGGGGGAGAGGTAGGCTAAAACCTCACCACCTATCACCATGGGGGAGGTTGGGGTTAAAAAGTTGCTAATAAACATCACGTGATTAATAGACGACCCCCTAAATTAGGTCGATTAAAAAAGACCACTACAGACATCTATGACGCAAATAAAGAACTAATATAAAAATTCTGAATCGCGCTGTTATAGTTATCCGCGACTTAAGACCAACAACAATTGTCGGGCTGTAGCCCCACCAGACGCAACAAAGTTTTTTGACAATTTATCTTCTTTCCGACTCATTTTACAATAAAAACATTGGTGTGTCAGATATGTCAGAATTTACTTCGTTATGCTCGTATACCATGTAGGCAAACGATGGGTTTCGTGTTATGAAAACACACTGGGTGCGATACACTGTTTGTAGCAAAACTAACAAATTACTCGAGATTACAAATGAACACGGGGCACAATGAATCGAGTACAGTTCCAAGAAGTCTCAACTCCGCCCGCGCCGTGACCAGACATTGAATGTCGTCCTCACCTCGAGCTGAACATCAGGGCTCTGTAGAAGCACGCTGTGGTGTGGGTAGAATTATAATTAGGTCGCTTGATGTCACCATTGCACACAGGCGGGCTTTCCAATTCATTTTATGTCCATACTAACGACCGGATCCGACAGGTATAAAATTAAACTAGAGAAAATTTCCTACAATTTATCTAATGACCTTTTTGTTTTCGTAAAATCAATAGTTTTGGTGTAGAACTTATGGAGTGTGTTATTGAACGTATTAATTATTACTATTGCAATCTCTAGTTTCTTTTATTGACTTAGGTAGTTGTCAAGTTCAAATTCAAATATGTTTATTTATGACACATAGGTAAAAGTAAGTACATGATGTTATAAAAAAGTTATGTCTCACTACGTGCTGCCTTGCAAGGCGTACAAATAATGTTTAAACATTAATTAGTGCAGGTTTTAGTTTTAATGAGTCTAAAAATGTTAACTGAAACTTAAAATTAAAATACCACAGATAGATATTGATTTATAAGTATATTTTAAATTCATTATAGATGAATAATTGAAAGCATACACGATGAAGTAAAAGTAATACCTAACAATTATAACATAACACATAAACAAAAAAAAATAATAATAACGACATTATTTCTAAAACATTTACTTTTGGGAACAACCTGTATCAATTAAGAAACTTCCTTCGCCACTGCTGTTTTCGAATGGTCGGTCGGATTTGTCACCGAGGTTCGCTCGTTAGTACGAGTATTAGATATTATTTCGCCTAATACCCGCGGTAATTTTTAGTTGTAGTTTCTTTTTTAACTAAGTACAGCTACCCTCTAAATTATGTAGTCGATGATTTTGGTGCACGGTAAAACTCTAATGAGTTTATGTTGGCACCAACTTATAATGTATAAAATGTACGTGTACTATTGAATAAATAAATAAATAATAAATAATAAATAAATAAATACTACAAAATACTGTTATTACAGCTAATTACCCAATATAAAATTTTTGATAAAATATACATTAAACAAAAACAAATTTTAAACAGTTCAAGGCTAATAACAATCTTATGAACTAAAGCTAATAATCAAGAAATAAAAGTAATAAAAATATTAAATAAAGACAGTTTTCATTTTTCTTCTAGGTACTCATTGATGCAATAATATGCTTTTTGTATTAAGAATTTGTGCTTTTTGTATTAAGAATTTGTGATTTTTGTATTAAGAATTTGTGATTTATTTATTAAGAATTTGTGCTTTTTGTTTTAAGAATTTGTGCTTTTTGTATTAAGAATTTGTGCTTTTTGTATTAAGAATTTGTGCTTTTTGTATTAAGAATTTGTGCTTTTTGTATTTAGAATGTGTTTTTTTCTATTTCAGTTTCATGGCGCTAAGTGCCAGTTTAGTCCATCCAATGTTGCTATGGTTACTGAATATGGCGATGAAAGTAAGAGTCGCCTGTGGATCACTTATATACAGAAAGGTATGTATTTACTTTAGTGAAAATTAATACTTGAATCAGTGGCGGAAGTTCCATACAACTCGATTCCTACCGGCTTCCCTTTCAAAAATGGAACAGTCAGTATTCTGACCAAGGCACGCACCTCTGATTTTTCGGATTCATGTGCGTATTGTATAATCATCACTTGCTTCGGTGAGAGAAAACATCGTGAGGAAACCAGCATGCCTGAGAGATATTTCTTGACGGCATGTTAAGCCAAGTCAGAGGCCCATGGGCGGCATAAAAACTCTGACACCAGGTTAGGAACTAACTACACGATAAAGAAGAAGTATTCTATAGACAAATAACATAATCACATTGGAGTACTTCGGCCTCCCTCTTACAAAAATTGACCCTTCGCTACTGACTTGAATGTATGTGTTATCTAAATGATGGTAGTTACTCAATCTACTGAACGGACTTAGATTAAAGATTACGATGGATGTTATAACAAAATTAAATGCAAAATGCAAAATGTTCATGTCTAGGGGTCAGCGCAGACAGAACGGAGCGCAGCGGATAGGATTTTATTAACGCACTTGAAAATAAACTTTAAAATTATTACAATAAAGTGCATAAATGCTTGAACCTAACAAAAAATGCTCGCGAGTCCTCGATCGTATAGGCGATCCGTAAAGAAAATGCCAGAGACCGCGCGGGGATTATTCCTCTCTGTCTGCGCTGACCCTAAAACGTCACAAATATCCGCAAGGCAAGACAAGAAGAGCTGCAGTGGCCCAGTGGTGGCGGCCCCGACTTACGAGCAGTAAGTCGTGGGTTCGAACCCAGCCAGGCGCATTACTTTTGTAATTTATTTCATCATCACTGCTAAAAAAACATCGTGAGGAAACCGGCATGTCCTAGAACCAAAAAATCGAAGACATGTTACATCTACCAACCCGCACTGAGCCCGCGTGGTGGATTACAGCCCACTCCCTCTCATAGAGAGGAGGCCTGTGTCCCAGCAGTGGGAACGTTATAGACTGATTATGCTAAGGCAAGGAATGCATTAAAAAATTGCTTAATGTTTTCGTTCCAATCGTATCGAATAAATGATTGTTTCGCGGGCTGCCTTTCGTTTTAATTATTGCAATTGTAACCGCATTTTTTAATGACATTACGGTGACAAGACTTTGTGAAACAGTTGACTATTTTAATCAGTTTCATTTTTAATCTTATTCCAGCTCCTCCGCCTAGATCTAACGAAAGGAGGGAAGGCTTCCGAAGGCTTAGCAGGTCATGTGGTGAACCTTCTAACCACGGACGCCCAGCGATTCGACATGGCCTCTCTCTTCATGGTAGACCTCGTGAGGACCCCTATAGAGAGTACCCTGATAGTCTACCTGATGTATAGGCAGATTGGAGTGGCTACGCTGATTGGGGTCGCTTTCTTGATCATGTTTATCCCGTTGCAAGGTTAGTACTGTAACATCACGCCTGTAATCCCCGAAGGGTTAGGCTGAGGTGTACCTAATAGTACACACACATTTCGCCAGTTATGTTTTATGTTCTATGTAATAGGGGGCGAGCATATACCATCAACCGTGCACAAATCAAGGCTCCGTAACTGCTACTGAGAAATTTCTGCTTGAAAAACCCAATCACAATGCCCGACCCAGGAATCGAACTCAGGACCTCATGCTCAGCAGTCGCGCTTGCGACGACTAGAGCAACGAGACAGTCGGAACAATTAACTTGCATTTAATGTCGACACCTCATGATAAATTTTTAGTTCCAGAAACGGAGTATTAAACTTTAACTATAGCTGACCGTACTGGTTGACTGGTTACTTGAAGTCATGAATTAAGAAAATCGTTATATATTTATCATCACAACCCGGTACCCCAGCCCCCGTAGCATGACCATCGTAGACAAGGATTTCTTTGACGGAAGAATCGACAGAATGACAGATAGTGCAAAGAAATCTGTCATTGTGTCGACACAATCTGTCATTTTGTCGATTCTTCTGTCAAAGAAATCCTTATCTATGGTGGTCATGCTACGGTGGTTGGTACTCTCCGCGAGATTGTCAGCAACATCAAGGCGCTGCTGGACTTTCTCGGGGAGTTAGGGTGGATCGAATAAATGTCCCACTCGCACGCAAAATACGCGCTTTGACGTGGAGTTGCGGACACCAGTCCGTTATACAATACAATACAATCATCACAAAGGATTGCTGTTTTGACATGGAAAGAAAAATTCTAGTGCGAGCAGGTTTTGAACCTGCGACCTTCCGATTCAGTACACCGGACGTCTTAACCAATTAGTCCATCGCACCCTGCTCACAGCTCTCGAAATTTTCGTTCAATTAATAACGTCTTACGGTGACGTTGGCGCCATCTATTTAAGAAAGTATCGAACTAACTTAAACCAACACGTTGACATTGCAGCCAAATCAAATTTTTTCTTTCCATGTCAAAACAGCTGTAGTTCCCTACGCAGGATTTGCGTATAAAAATATTAAAAATCACAAAGGATTACCCAACACGGCTGCAGTTTCCCTAACTAATCTAATCTGACCTTCTGAAAAATTAATCCTTATTCCCTGTTCCAGGTTACCTCGGCAAAATATCAAGTAAGCTTCGCCGCCAGACAGCCATACGTACTGACAACAGAATTCGATTGATGAACGAAGTGATACAGAGCATTGAAGCTATCAAGATGTATGCCTGGGAGAATGCGTTCGTTAAGATTATTGGAAAGGCGAGGAAGTAAGTGTTTAAAAACCTTTATTGTTTGTTTGCGCAAAAAAAGCTTCTAGATTTGATATTTATACTAACTAGCTCTGCCTATGCGTTGCAATGCACTATTTTTAACCTACCCAACAGTAGCGAAGGGTCAATTTTTGTATACCTCTTACAAAAATTGACCCTTATATTATTTGTCTATAGAATACTGTTTGTGCCATTTTTCAATGGGAAGCCGGTAGGAATCGAGTTATATGGAATCTTCGCCACTGTTACCCAACCTACCCTACCTAAATACCCTACCTACCCACCTACTCTACCACCTACCCTACCTACCTACCATTATTTAATGTTTCTCACCGTTTAAGAGCGTTAACGTCTTACGGCATTTCATACAAACTTTCAAGTGTTTTTTTTTCGATATGGCTGAACTGATTTTAATGAAACTTCGTACGCATAAGCAGGATACATAAGTCTAAAGATTTGACAGAGAACTTTTCGAAATGTCTTTTTAAAAAAAGATAATTGGAGATTACTGTTTCTATAACGCTCTTAAACCTTTTCTGAACTTCCCACAAACATTTCAAGATCAAAATTTGCCAAATCGGTCCAGCCAGTCTCGAGTTTGAGCGAGACAAACGAACATCAATTAATTTTTATATAAATATAGATTATATTTAGGCTTCAAAAAGTAATCTTTAAATTATTTGTTCACAGGAAAGAAATGAACGTAATAAAAAAAATGTCCTGGCTGCGCGCAGTAATGATATCTTGCGTAAAACTGAACACAAAAGTCGCCATCTTGCTAAGCATAATGTCTTACATCTCATTCGGTAACGATTTGACAGCTGCCAAAGTATTTGTCATATTCTCGTACTACGAAATACTGAAATACACGCTTGTCGACTTTCTCCCTCTCGCAATCACGTTTACATTGGAAGCTTATGTGAGTGTGAAAAGGATGCAAGAGTTTCTGTTATTGCCTGAAGTGGATAATCAAGATGGGGTCGATTTGTTGACAATTGACGAGAAGGTTGTTGCGAGTAATGGTGTTTTTGAAAAGATTGGGAATGGGTAAGTTTTATTAATATTTTTATTATCCGGATATTCAGTAAGTATTCGACCACTGAACTATCCGTTTCATCTCAACTAAATAGTGATCCTAAATACTATTTAACAATATTACTAAATAGTAGAGACGAAACGGATAGTTGATTCGTCGGATACTTACTGAATATCCGGTTATTTATTAACCAGAAATTCAGATATCCAGCATTATATTGCCACAGACAATAATCGAATAGGTTCGTGCTTTTAAATGCAACGAGTGGTCGAAATAGTAATAATTTGAATTGTGGCGCACACCGTTTTCTTCGTTGTAATCTTTATCGAAGGCTGAAATTTAAATAAACTATGAAAAATGCCATATTTAAAGAAAGATTATTTAGGTTACAGAAAAAAAAGATTTTATAATCGTTATATTTAATCAATAGCCAAAACTTTCTCGCCCGGAAAGTAACATTAAGTTAGATAAACCGGATAGTTGCTGAATATCCGTCCCTTTTCCGTCCGTAAGGCCTCTATTACAAGTCCTGTCCCTCCCCCCACAGCCAACAAGCGTACATAAAATCGGAAAGCAACCTGGAACATCTAAAGCCTCAAGTATTCGTCGCTATGAAGGACTACACAGCGCACTGGAAGAACGTGGACGATGACACCGTGGATGGGAAGATACCGGCGCTCGTGGATATTAATCTTACTGTGAGTATCTGTAGTTTATTAGATTTCAACTTAGTACCTCGGTAACCCTACCTGGGTTACCAAGGTTATCCTTGCGAGATCGCCAGAAACACAAATGCGCTGAGCGCCTTTCTTGAGAAGCTGGGGTATATTGAATGATCAATTCATGTCGAATACGTGTCTTAGATGTAGAGATACGGACACCAGTCTGATATACAATATCATAAAACAGATTTTAACTTAGGATATAATAAAAACCGGCCAAGCGCGAGTCGTATTCACACGCTCACAGGGTTGCGTAGCACCAAATAATATACAAAAAATATTTTAAAGGCCCATTCATATGTTGTAATGTATTACATTCAACAGCAAAACTAAATTTGTTTTTCATAGTATGTTAATGAAAAGCAAAGTTACTGCTGCAGTTTGATAAAAAAGTCCCATATCTCATAAACTTAACATCATATCTTATTCAAACAAATTTTCGTTGAAATTTTTTTACGTTCTACAATCCTACATTTTTTCAGAATTTTCCTCTTAGTTTAGAAATTAGAGGACACACACTCACACACACACACACATACACACACACACACACACATATTACCACTTTGGAAGTGTCAATCTTTCAAACGATTGACTTTGAGAAAAAAATATTTTAGAAACCTCAATGTCTTGTTTTTTTTCTTTGTTTGTAAAGAACTATCTATAAACACCCCGCACGTACAAAGGTATATGATGAAAAAATGAGATTCGGGCTCGACAACGGCCAGTCGTAGTGCCAGTGAGCCGTAAGGCGTCCCTCCTTACGCTTGCCAATTCACCGTCTCCACTCAAGAACACGTCTACCCCTACGGCTAATATGACCAACCCATTGCCACGTCAGCTTACTTATTCTGTGAGCTATGTCGACAACTCAGGTTGTCGGTCGGATCGCGTCGTTCCGGATGAGAAGTTAAGTCAATTATTTAAATTTGATTTTGTGTTAATATCTTTTGCCCACAGATAAAACCCGAGACCCTAACAACAATAGTGGGAACAGTGGGGTCGGGTAAGTCGACGCTACTGCAGGCGATGCTGAGGGAGCTCACGCCCACCAGTGGGCACCTGCATGTGCACGCGGTGCTGGCGTACGGGGCGCAGGAGCCCTGGCTGTTTGAGGCCTCTGTAAGTGTTACTTGTTGGATTTGCAAAGCTCGGTTTAAAGCTGAGAATTGAAATTCCATCGGTGCAATAATATTCCAGCAATAATTGAAATGGTGCGGTTATGTCGCATGTCCTCTAAAAAAACTGTCATAACACAAACATATTAGGTTTTTATATAATACCCGTTGAGGAGGTCGTGGCTAAATAATAACAGCCGCTCAGGTCGATTTTTAGGTTAAGCTGCGCTTGCCTAAGTTGGTCCGTGGATAGGTGACTACTCATCACATACCGAGTTTTCTCTGTGCCTCGGAAAGCACGTTAAGCCGATGGTCCCGGCTGTCATTTGTAGATCTTTGACAGTCGTTACAGGTAGTCAGTGGTCCGAAAGTCTGACAACCAGTCTTACCAAGGGTTATCATATTACCCAGTAAGTAGAAGTAATATATATTTAACCCTGTATATCTTATTTTTCAATTTTAATCCTAAAAGCATTTCTCTTTTGTCCAGGTCCGTCAAAACATCCTCTTCGGCCAGGACATGGACCTCCGGAGGTACAAGCAGGTGATCAAATGCTGTCAACTGAAGACTGACCTCGAGATTCTGCCGCATGGAGACAAAACTGTGGTGGGGGAACGAGGTGAGATAATAAAGTAATGTACTAGACTAAAAGTCTAGAGTGAGGAGTGCATTTAAATTGTTTTCCATGTACGGTTACAGTAAAAATACGTTCGTCGTGTTAAAGTAATTTTTTTGGGCCTGTTACATAGGGTAACTGGTAATTAGTGACCGACAATAATACACCGATAAAGGTACGTGGCGGCCGGACTGCGCGGGCGCTGCCTCTTACGGAGCGGGCTTCTAACTACCTGCTGTTGCACGGTACGATAGTAATGAGACAGAACGACGTCACGCGGCTAACAGCTGATAGGTCCCAGGCGCGCGCGCATTACATACGGCTGTTGTATTATTGTGATAAAAGTAAATGAGTAAAAAAAAAAAATTGGGAAAAGTTGTTTTTTATTATGAGTACAATCACGTGTTTAAGTATCGGTCACTAATTACAAGTCACCCTATATACAGGGTGAATTCTCAACGTGCAAACAAAAATATCAGCTGTTTCATACATTTTGACCGTGTAGGTATTGCACTTTTGTAGGAAACAGCAGATTTTTTTTCTCGGGCTCGACGGAGTGACGATCTTCGCAGGGTGGCTGGTAGCAACTGAATTATTACTGAGTTGCTGAAAATCGATTTGAATAGCGTGCGAATGAGGAGGCATATGTCCAGCAGTGGACTGCTGTAGGCTGATGTTCATGATGATCTGCCACTGCCGCCACCTCTGTCTAACGATGCTTTATTTATTTTTACAGTTCCAAAATATCCAAAAATCTATATCTGTGAAATACCCTATTAATAAAGAATTTATTTCCAGGTGCCTCTCTATCTGGTGGTCAACGTGCACGGATATCTTTAGCGCGTTGTGTGTACCAGAATGCTGATGTGTACTTGCTGGATGACCCCTTAGCTGCTGTGGATGCCAAGGTAAGATAAACATTGTTCGTCTTACAAATTACGGTTTTGATTATGACTTAAACAAAAAATCACAGAGAATTAGCACTTTTTGAACGTCGAAACAGATATAAGACATTCTCCAAAATGGGGAGGGAATTTTGGAACTTCAGATTTAAAAAAAAATAACTGGTGAAGAATTACTATGTGACCCCTCTCATAGAAATTCTTCATGGGTAATTAAAACAAAATCATTCGCCGTACATTTTAACATTGTAGCTATTGCAGTTTTGTAGGAAACAGCTGTTTTTATTCAGGATTCAGAATTATGTTTGTTAAAATATGTATTAGTTTATTTTATTTGTATATAAGTATTAGTATCATTATAAGTGCCTATATAAATTTTCGATAGCAAGAAGTTATTTTTATATATTTATTTTGTACCCTATCACAATGTTTTCTTATTTAACCCAAAGGTTGACTGGTAGAGAATGCCTTGTGGCATTAAGTCCGCCTATGTATCACTATTGTATATGAAGTTTAAATAAATAAATAAATGTACTGAATGCGTGGTAATCGTTTTAGCGTGGGTGTCCCTTCCACCGTTTATAGCTGTGGAGAAGTGGTGGAAAAAACTCCATCAAAACACCAGACATACCAGCTTCCTCTCGTTGTTTTTCTTCCTTGTTGCTTTCAAAAGGTGGAAAGCAACTGCAATGCATGATTGGCACTAAACACTATGTTTTCTTGCCTGAGATTGAATCCAAAACCTACTCGTTAGTCGGCACTAGAACTGTTCCCAATGTTAGTTTCTCCAAATTAACCTTAATAAAACTATTTCAGGTGGCCCACGCAATATACGAGGACTGTATCAAGAACTTCCTACGAGACAAGGCGACAGTCTTAGTGACGCATCATGTGCAGTACGCGAAGCATGCGCACAATGTGTGCGTCATGAGATCAGGAAAGGTAAGTTTTAGGGCTCATTCTTCTTCGTCTTCGACTGCCTCGTTGGTTTGCTGGCTGCAAGCGCGACAGCTGAGCAAGAGGTCCTGGGTCCAATTCCCGGGTCGGACAGATTGTTATTGGGGTCTTCCATCAGGAATTTATCATTAGCAGCCTCAGAGTCTGGATTTGTGTCCGGTTGATGGTAATAGACTCGCCTCCTATTACATGGGACTGAAATATAACTGGCGAAATGTGGGTTTACTATTAAGTACACCTCCGCCCTACCCTTCGGGGTTTATAGGCATGTTGTTATGTTATGTATGTCGGGTTGTCAGGATTTATTCCGCTAGGCTCGTACATCATGTGGAAGATGGTTTTCGTGCTATGAAAACACACTGGGTGCGATACACTGTTTCTATTAAACTAACAAATTACTTGAAATTACAACTTGACACAATAACACGGGGCACAATGAATCGGGTACAGTTCCAGGACGTCTCAATTCCGCTGCGATCAGGCAATGGAATGTCGTCCTCGCCTCGAGCTGTAAATATCAGGGCTCTGTAGAAGCACGCTGTGGTGTGGGTAGACTTGTAAGTAGGTCGTGTGATGTCACCACTGGCGTACTTGCGATTCATTCCAAGTCTGCACTAATGATCGGATCCGAAATGTATGTGTATTCTTTTTCCTCAGATCGTAGCCCAAGGCACATACCATGAGTTAAAGAATGGAGTGGCAGAGTTCGAGAAACTGATCGAGATGGGAGAAAAAGTGAAGGAAGAAAAACAAAAAGCTACCACCTATGAAAATTCTACTGAAAATGTGGTAAGTTTTGTACCTGATAAGGCATAGCATAATCAGCCTATTAATGTTCCCACTGCTGGGACACAGGTCTCCTCTCTATGAGAGGGAATGGGCTATAAGCACGCGGGCCCAGTGTGGCCTGGTAGATGTCACATGTCTTCGAATTTTTGGTTCTAGGACATGCCGGTTTCCTCACGATGTTTTCCTTCACCGTTTTGAGAGCAGTGGTGATGAAATAACTTACACAAAGTAATGCGCCTGGCTGGGTTCGAACCCACGACTTACTGCTCGTAAGTCGGGGTCTCCACCACTGGGCCACCGCTGCTCTACGATAAGGCAAAGAGAATATATTACCCACAATATTATTCAGCTCAAAAATTAAATTATGTGTTCCTGGTACACAGGGTCGAAGGGACACTGACGCGGAACCGGTTACCATTATTCAACCTACACATAGAAATTTTTCATCGGTAATTTAACAAAAAAAAACAGCTTTTTTGACTGTGTAGGTATTGCATTTTTGTAGGATACCACGTGTAGAATACCAAAAGAAAATCAGCTGACACGGTCAAAATGTATGGAACAGCAAATTTTTCATAGGTTATTAAAAAAAAAAATAGCTATTCCATTTTCACATTTTGACCGTGTCAGCTGCTTTTTTTTTTATAACCGCTGAAAAATTTATATGTAGGGCTCAGAATGATGTACTGAATACGTGGTAACCGTTTTCGCGTCGGTGTCCCTTACACTCTGTATAGGTGCATATCTTCAAATTTCGTCTGAAATAATTATTTTTCCCGAAATAACTTTAATTCTTTCTTCTACAAGGTTTATAACGTAATGGCAAAAGCAGAAAAAAAGCGAAGCGTTAGTTTTATTTTATTTTAATGCGCTGTACGTTTGATATTTTAGAATAGAATAGAATCATTTATTTGTCAAAGTTGCTAAATGCATTATACAGGGTGTAACAGAAAGGGTATAGTCATATGAAAGGATATGCTGTAGACCATCAAATTGAACAACTTTGTCCTTGTGTCCAATATCGTAAATGCGAAAAAAATATCAGCTGTCCCATACATTTGGGTCGAGTAGTTATTGAAATTTTGTATGGGATAGCTGATATTTTTTTCATATGACTATACCCTAGAAAGGGTATAGTCATATGAAAGGATATGCTGCACCCACCCTACACTCTGTATATTATGATCATAATATTCTACCGTTTTCTGCGTACAGATATGGTTTACAAAATTAAGTTATTAATTATTAGAATTAGTTGTAACATATTAGCTTACACGATTAATATTATGTTTGGTATTTATAAGTGGGTGTAAAAACACGCTGAACGAAGCCGAAGGGCATTTGTTCTCCCCGTCATTGCGACCATTTTTTTTGTTCTAGACCATACCTGGGAACCATCTAGTTACTGAGATATTGGGGGTCAAACTTTCAATTTTATCTCATTTTTTTTTTAATACTTTTTTTTAATGTTATAATTTTATTTTAAGTCCCTCCATGGCTCCTATACTACTCAATGCATCCCTCAGCACAATGTGTTGATTGCGTTACATAGAGTACTACCGTAAAACGTCATATTTCACACCAAAAACAGTCGTTTCCCAGCAATAATTTTTGCGTAGAGTTACTTAGTTTGATGTACAGAATGCTTGGTTGACGGCTTCGTGAAGAGTCCGTTTACACCTTATATGTAAATTAAACTATGTAATTAAAAAAAATGAGTTGTAAAGTAGTAGATACCCTTTGTATCAGTACAAGTAATTAAATAAATAAATTATGTTAGCCTATTATTGTATTATGTCCAGCAGTGGACGTCTTTCGGCTGAAATGATGATGATGAATATAAATTATGAATATAATTATTCTAGGAACACAGCTACAAGCTCCGATCGCAGCGGTCTATGTCAGAAGCATCACAGTTGTCTTTCAACCTGGATCTAGACAACAATTTAGACCCTAAATATGAAGGTAAGACTTTACTAGACCTTTTTGTGTTCTCTAAATAATACAATATGATAATTTTCGCGGGGCGAACGTGGCCAGACATTGCACAGAACAGAAAGGTTTGGAGCAGAGATGTTATGGATATGATATTTCGGATCTGGATACGGATATCGAAATAGGAATAAAATTATGTCGGTTACGGAAATGTAATTATTTCGGATTATCCGTTAGTTTCTGATAGTTTCGGTTACGGATATTAGATTGAAGTAAAAACTAACTCGTTATGAAAGCGGTTATGTTATGACTAGAAATAACAAAACAAACTACAAGATTCACGTGGCGCGCGAGCGGTGAAACAAAAACCAATCGAAACATGTCGTTTTATTTAGACTCCGCCCTTATACAAAATTATCCGAAACTTGTGAAACGGATACGGTTACGGATATATTTTTATTTCGGATATCCGATGGTTTCAGTTACGGTTACGGAGCTCCATAACATCCCTTGTTTGGAGGGACACAATGTAGGCTATCAAAAAAAAACTAATACAGGTACTTGGTGAACCCCGGGTTCAGAATGATGTGCTGAATCCGTGGTAAGCGTTTGTGCGGATATGATATTTACCTCATCTCTGTCCTCTGGACTAGATTGAGGTCAAGAGTAAGCCCAATCATTATAAAAAAAAAAGGAAAAAATTACTCTGGTCTTTGGCTATAAATTAACTACCCAAACCTTTTGGCGTCTTCGCCAATAAATAACCTCGGCATAATTTTTGGGGTCTTTGCTGATAAATAAACTTGGCAACTTGTTTGGGGTCTTTGACGATAAATAAACTAGGCAACCTGTTTGGGGTCTTTGACGATAAATAACCTAGGCAAACTTTTGGGGGTCTTTGAAGATAAATTAACTAGGCAACCTGTTTGGGGTCTTTGACGATAAACGAACTAGTCAAACTTTTTGGGATCTTTGGCGATAAATTAACTAGCGAAACTTTTTGGGATCTTTGCCGATAAATTAGCTAGCCAAATGTTTTGAGTTCTTTGGCCATATTTTTTAACTTCTAAATTGTGACCATTTTCTTCAAGGTGAGAACCAAAAGAAGGGCTCAGTAGACAACAGCGTGTACGTGTCATACATACGCAGCGGTGGCAGTACACTATCCATGGCTCTACTAATCCTGCTGTTTCTACTCGCGCAGTTCTTCTACTCTTCAACTGATGTGTGGTTGAAAGAATGGTGAGGTTCCCAAATTTTATCATTAAAACTAAAGTTTGTTCATTACTTTTGTAATTTTTGATAAGATAAATTAAAAAGTACAAATTTTTATAACATTAGATGACGATATTTAAACAAGATAAATCAATTAAGGCGCATGCGCTAAGGTAGCTCGCGAAATTCAAATTTTCTATTTTTTTTTTTCAATTTGCTTGTCAGTTCGATTCATCGATCGTCTGTGGAGTTTCGCTATCGAATTTCATTTGACCCTTAATACATTGAGTATTTTCATTTACTGCTTTACTTTTTTGCACTAATTAAACAATTTAACTGAAATCAATTTTTATTTTCCAGGGTGAACTTAGAAGAAGCGAACAGTGCCATAAAAATCGCCCACCAGTCGACGGATACTGCTAATGAGACAGTCTCTCCGCCACCAGGTAAAAATACTCACACCCATAACCTCCTAAGTCCCTATCATCATTATTATCAGCCTACAACAGTCCACTGCTGGACATAGGCCTCCTCAATCGCACGCCACTCATCTCGATTCTTAGTAACTCTCATCCAGTTGCCACCAGCCACGCTGCGAAGATCGTCACTCCACCGAGCCCAAGGGCCCACCTTACGTTTAGCAATTCGCAGTCTCCACTCAAGAACACGTCTACCCCAACGGTCAGCGGTTCTAAGGCTAATCTGGCCGGCCCAGTGCCACTTCAGCTTATATTTTCTGTGAGCTATGTCGACTACTCTGGTTCTCTGTCAGATCACCTCGTTTTGGATGCGATCCCTCAGAGAGACTCCAAGCACACTCCACACCCGTCCCTATAAAGAAGTAAAAGTAATTACTTGTAAGATACCATTTTATTCTGTAGTTCAGTAATTGCTTGAAGTGAGAACTGTCAAAAGTTTGAATTCTTAGCTTTGCTTTCTTTGACGGTTCTTACTTCGTTCAAATTCTTGTCTATTACATAAGTATAGTAAGTAGTACTTAAACTCAAGTAATTATTTTAACATGACTATAGATATAAGTGTATGTGTTAAACTAGCTTTTGTCCACGAGTTCGTCTGCGTCGGAGATATATAGGGTGACTGGGTCTGGACCCGCCATAGCAAATTCGCATGTAGAGGAGGTCATTTGCCTATCATATAAAACCTTACTTTCCGTAGCTAAAGTTTTATAGTTTAGGATATATGTCAATTAACAATTGACATTATTTTATTGAGATTTATCCAAAATTTGACATTCAAGCATTCATATCATCACTTTTATTCATTATTTTAGTATTTTTTTATTATTTGTTGGTAGTCATAAACATTTCTGATTAAAATACGTCGGAAATTCCTTCAAAATAGGATAAAATAAAAATTGGAATCTCGACGGACACACGGACAATAAAGTGATCCTATAAGGGTTCCGTTTATTCCTTTTGAGGTACGGAACCCTAAAAATTATAGTAAATTATAATTTATATTCGACAATATAAACTTTCAACAATTTAACTGCAGATTGTTCCGAATTTTAAGAAACAGTATTTTGACCATGGCTATTATGACTTTTGATATAATATTGTAATACCAAATGATTTGAAAAGAGTAACCATGGAGTTTCTTGCCGGTTCTTCTCCATAGGAAACGACCAACTTGAACCGTGCACCTTTTTGTCGACGTTTTATAAGTGCCCATCTAGGCCTATGTTAAATAAAATATTATGATTTTGATATTTCTATATTCGGCATTCAGATTCGTACCCCACGCTGACTAGTTTAAATATTTCCTTTTCCAACTTTTGTTTACTATACACAAATAATGAACTAAAACAATTAAAATATTTCTCCAGCCTTTGAAGACATCCCAAGCAACCGCTTCAGCTTGACCAGAGAGCAGTGCCTATACATCTACGGTGGCCTCATCGGGATCTGCATAGTCTTTACTTGGAACAAGCTTGTCATATTCTACAATACTTGCATTCGTGCTTCCACCAATCTACATGATAATATGTTCAAGTAAGTAGTCTTATATCTTCGAAGCCATAAAATCTAACAATCAGTCTCACCAATGGGGTATACACTATACAGGGTGTAAGGGACAGCCCTCCACAAACTGACAGGGTGCATTCAGCTCTTTATTATAAATCATATTCTACCGGAATTTTCTATTACTATGGCTTTATTTCAATGTAAAATTACATTCCCTGTACGCAGCACTCAAATTATGTAAATAATACGGCTAAAATTAAAATTCTAACAATGGATGTTGAAATACTAACGAACCACGCGTGAAATCAGCTGTTCACTTCCTGCCTAGCTACAGAGTGCATCGAACTCGACGTCGCGCTTGCCGTTCGCTACGTGCATTTTGCCACGGTAACGATACAGTACTTATAAGGAAATAAAACAAATCAAAATTGGATTCCCATAACATTCCTGATATAATTTCTTGTACTGGTCATCTTAGTATGATATACTGAATTCACCTCATCAGTTGGTGGAGGGCTGTCCCTAACACCCTGTAGAGCTAACTAGTAATTCTGCTTCTTTCGTGTCGATGGCACTCGATGGTTCGACTTCTTTAACTTTTTGACCACCAGAGCATAAACGCACGCGCGTCCCCTCCACGCTAAGCCACAATTTCACCTACCATTTTGTCACACATTTATGTCGTTTGGCGTACAGGGCACGCGCTTGCTTGTCACGTATATGTGACAATGGCGTTCAAAAGGTTAAATTTCTTGGGCTCAATATGTGACCACGTTAGTCGCAGGTCCTATAAAGTGCAGGTGTTGGGACACTTCGGACACTCCAGCAAGTGGGACATCGTCTGGAAACCAGTAACAATTGGTTGTGGGGATGGAGTTTCTTGTCCATTCACCTCCATACGAATCAACCTTTGCAAATGTGCAACTAGAATCAATTCTGTTTCCTTGTTAATTTTGACATTCAAAACCCCCTTTTATTGGCCTTATTGAAATAAATGGTTTAATTTTGACTTTTTTCATGTAAAATAATATTTCGTTATTTTTTAGCTGTATATCGTTCAGAATATGCACTATTGAATAATAATGGTTTATTTATAAAAAGGGCAACATTTACTATAAATATCATAACAATTAAGATAGAGCACAGTTGCTTAATGGCCAGAACTAGGTAATACTAGCTAGCTGGATCCGGTTAGGCTGGAAGCCAACCACCACATAGTTGGGAGAGGCTAGGCAGATGATGACGACCTAACCACTATTCTTCTTTTCACAGAGGTGTGACCAGCGCCCCCATGTGGTTCTTCCACCACAACCCGTCAGGTCGGATCCTCAACCGGTTTTCCAAGGATATGGGTCAGGTGGATACCTTGCTGCCTGTCGCGTTGGTCGATTGTCTAGGGGTGAGTTTAGCACTTAAAACCACAATGTAGTAAAGAAAAATGAGGAGCTCGTGGCTAATAATAACAGCCGCTCGGGTCGATCTTTAGGTTAAGCCGTGCTTGTCTAGGTTGGGCCGTGGATGGGAGACCACCCTTTACATACCGAGTTTCCTCCGTGCCTCGGAAAGCACGTTAAACCGTTAGTCCCGGCTGTCATTTGTAGATCTTTGACAGTCGTTACAAGTAGTCAGTGGCCCGGAACTCTGACAACCAGTCTTACCAAGGGGTATTGTATCACCCAGTACTAACTGGGTTGTGGAGGTCAGATAGGCTGCTCCATGTAAAATACTGATATTCAGCTGCATCCGGTTTGACTGGAAGCCGACCCCAACAAATGTAGTTGGGAAAAGGCTAGGCGGACGATGATGAGTGTTTTTGATCTTTGAGCACAACTAACTACTCTTTATATTTGTCTACAGTTCTTCTTAGAAGTAATGGCTATCCTAGTAGTGGTGTGCCTCGTGAACTGGTGGCTACTGATCCCTACCGGCATAGTGGCGGTGCTGCTGTTCCTGCTGAGGGACCTGTTCCTCCATACCAGTCGGGAGCTGAAGAGGATTGAGGCTATCGGTGAGTTATTTAAACCTAGTGTAATAAATACATTTTTTTTTTCAAATATTACTGCTAATATAGTAATATTAGCTGTAATATTTGAAAAAAAAAAAATGGTGGCGATTTTTCGGGTTCAAGTCGGAGGGGGAGGGGCGGCTCTAACTTGTATAGGAATACATCTCCGTGCGGCGCTGCCAAATTCATTTGTTAAATGGAAACTTTATTGGTTATTCCGACGTAGCCCGAAGAATAGCCAAACTTAAGTGGCAGTGGGCAGGGCACATTGCTCGCAGAACGGATGACCGATGGGGCCGGAAAGTTCTGGAGTGGCGACCGCGAACTGGAAGACGTTGCGTTGGAAGGCCTCCCACTAGGTGGACCGATGACCTGGTGAAGGTTGCAGGGATCCGCTGGATGCGAGACGCACGGGACCGATCAATGTGGCGATGGCGAATACGATACTGGGGGGAGGCCTATGTCCAGCAGTGGACGTCTTTCGGCTAAAATGATGATTGGTTATTTGCCATTTCACCTTACAAATTCAAACTGCATCTTTGGTCTAGTGGTCGCAAGCGCGACTGCTAAGCATGAGGTCCTGGGTTCAATTCCCAGGTCGGGCAAATTGTTATTGAGGTTTTCTATCGGGTATTTCTCGGTAGCAGCCACGGAGTATGGATTTGTGCCCGGTTGATGGCCATAGGCTCGACCCTTAATGGCACTTAAACATAACTGGCGAAATGTGGGTGTACTATTAGGTACCTATCTGCGTAACTCTTCTGGGATTACAGGCATGATGTTATATATGTATTTTACAAATTATGTTACAAAAATCATTATTATTATTTAGCTCTTGTCCCATTTCATTGGGATCGGCATTTCTATCAGCCTTGCTCTCAATGTTTTCTTGTTTTTGTTGACTATAAATTGAAAAAAAGACGGTCGGACAGACGTTTTATCAAACACTGTTTTAAGCTTTCACGGTTTACTAACTTACGGGTCGAAACAAAAATCGGAGCAAAAAAAAATCGGGGAATCGGGAATAGGGATCTTCTTAATATCGGGAGCTCAAAATAATGAACAATCACGGAAGATATCCCGTAAGTGACAGTATAAGTTTCCGGTTTATCAGGCCAAGTGTCTCAACGGGTAAAAATACTTGTTCACCAAGTCATGGCACGCTCCAAGCCCAGATATCGCCTGTTGTCAAGAAACACGGCTTTAATTATTCCAAGACGTCTTACTAAAATCAAGTTTTCTCTCCAGCTCGAAGCCAGTCCCTCAACCACCTCTCAGCGACAGTCTCCGGGCTCACCACCATCAGATCAGCGCGCCAGCACCAACGAACCCTCGTCAGAGAATTCGACAAGCAGCAAGACCTGCACTCTTCATGCTGGGTCCTCGTGCTGAGCACTACCAGGGCTTTTGGGTTCTGGATGGATATGATCTGCTGTCTCTATCTGGCGCTCGTAACGTTTAGCTTCTTCTTGTTCACTTCTGAAGGTAAGGAGCTGGTCTTTTGAACATTTTGGACGGCATTTAAGATCTAAAATTCTACATTAGGTCGACAAAGTTATCCGCGAGACAGGATATACAACAGAGCGACAGCAACCGTCGGAAGATCCTTTTTAGGGTTCTGTAACCGAATGGCAAACAACGGAAACCTTATAGATTCGTCATGTCTGTCTGTCTGTCCGTTTGTCACAGCCACTTTATTCCGAAACTATTAGAACTACACAGTTGGAACTTGGTAGGTAGATGTATTCTGTGAGCCGCTTTACGATTTTTAAACATAAAATAATAAAAAAATTAAGTGGGGGGGGGGGGGCACCCATTCATGGTACTGAAGCTGATTACAGAACTGAAAACGGAATATACAACAAACAACTTTCCCAAAGAAACATTTTTTTTTGGACTCATTCACTTTTATCACAATAAAACTTACAGAGCGGGTTTGCGAGCCGCGCGGGTAGAGCTCCCGCCTACCCACTGTTGCACGGTACGATTGTAATGAGACAGAACGGCGTTACGCGGCTAACAGCTGATAGGGCAGAGGAGGGCGCGTGCGAGTTTAGAGTACAAAAAAAAAATTGGGAAAGTTGTTTGTTATCATGTATCAGTACAATCACGTGTTTAAGTATCGGTCACTAATTACCAGTTACCCTATATGTTTCTAATGATATTTTCTCTTACAGACACGCTAGGAGGTAACGTCGGCTTGGCTATAACTCAAGTGATAGGCCTAGTAGGCATGTGCCAGTACGGGATGAGACAAACAGCTGAAGTGGAGAACCAAATGACTTCCGTAAGTATGCCTAGCCTTTCATGTTTCTTGACGTCAATCATTTCAGAAGTCATGTTATCAAATTAGGCAGAGAATGAATACTTTACTGGGAGAGTAGCGGTGGCACAGTGGTGGAGACCCCGACTTACGAGCAGTAAGTCGTGGGTTCGAACCCAGCCAGGTGCATTACTTTGTGTAAGTTATTTCATCACCACTGCTCTCAAAACGGTGAAGGAAAACATCGTGAGGAAACCGGCATGTCCTAGAACCTAAAATTCGAAGACATGTGACATCTACCAACCCGCACTGGGCCCGCGTGGTGGATTATAGCCCATTTCCTCTCATAGAGAGGAGGCCTGCGTCCCAGCAGTGGGAACATGAATAGCTGATTATGCTATGTTATGCTATGCTATGAATACTTTTTACCCGACTGCCAGGGAAGGGTTTTTCGCGCGTATCTTGTATCTTTGTTTGTTTGTTGTAAATTTCTTTATGACCTCGTATGTTCTAAATGGCTGGATGGATTTCGACGATTAAGGTATCATTAGATTCGTCTCAAAAAACCAAGACCTAAGATAGATGTTTAAAAAAAAAACAAAATGGCGAAAAAACAAAATATACTCACTTAAATATACTTACATATATTTGCCATTATGTTACTTAAAATCAAAATCAAAAATCCTTACTATAATTACGAAAGGGGCAGTTAACACTAAATAAGTGCCATTTACCACCGGGGTGGTAAACGCCACTAGTTAGTGCCAGTCACCATCCCGGTGGCAAGCTCGAAGGGGGCAAATGGGAATAAGGGAAATTAATACAATATTGCTATTATTACATGATTTTATGAGGCTTGGGAAATATATACATAACTTTAGAATTAAATATGTTGGGGTCGGCCTCCAGTCTAATTAGATGCAGCTGAATACCAGTATTTTACATGGAGCCTGCCTATGTGACCTGCATAACCCAGTTATTACATGGTACGACCGGTTGTCAGATTTTCTGACTCCCCGAAAGGTCTTATAATATCTGCGAATGCAATCGGGACTAACGGCTTAGCTTGTTTTGACGGCACAATAAGAGTTTGATGGTCACCCATCCACGGCCCGTCAGCGTCAAGCAAGCGTAGTCCTAACCTTGATTATTCGGCTCTCGATCTGTTACTCAACCACGAGCACCTCATAACATCTTTACAGTCTCTCGATTGAAATAAAATGTTTTTTTTTATCTTTCAGGTTGAAAGAATTCTAGAATATACGAATCTTCCTCCAGAAAAACCTTTAGATGTAGACAACGATGCTTTGAAACAAAATCACCCTGATTTGGAATTTGAAAAATGGCCCACTAAAGGTAGGCAGGCCCGAAGGCGCCTTAGAAGCCGATTCTCACTTGTTGTGTAGGTTCAACTTTGTCTTTCAAGATAGTCTCGGGATTTTCAGATGTCCATTGGTGACAGTAACCACGTATAATCTAGTGAGCCGTTAGCTTGTTTGACACAGTGCCTTAAAAAGGTGTTTATCAAAACTGTTCACAACTTATTTTTATTCAAGAAATTAAATTTAAAAAATCAACTTATCAGTCCTATGTTTTTGGTTGTAATAGAATCTGAACTTTGTCGTGTAAGACAAAGAGTTTGTGGTTCCAAAACATGATCATTACCATCTGCCTAGCCTTTTCCCAACTATGTTGAGGTCGGCTTCCAGTCTAACCGGATGCAGCTGAATACCAGTATTTTACATGGAGCGACTGCCTATCTGACCTCCACAACCCAGTTAGTACTAAGTAATACTCGTACGATACCCCTTGGTAAGACTGGTTGTCAGACTTTTTGGGCCACTGACTACCTAACGACTGTCAAAGATCTACAAATGACACCCGGGACCAACGGCTTAACGAGCTTTCCGAGGCACGGAGGGAACTCGGTATGTAATGGGTGGTCACCCATCCACAGATCAACCTAGGCAAGCACGGCTTAACCTAAGGATAGATCCGAGCGGCTGTTATTATTTAGCCACGAGCTCCTCCCCAAATAATTAAATATTAATAATAATAATTAATTAATTAAATAATTAATTATTATTATTACCAAATAAAACCAAAATGTGCAAAAAAAAAAACAATATGTAAAAAAAAAAATCTGTCCAATTCGTGAGGGTATTATTAAGTATCGAGATTAGATTCTATTTATATAATTCTTTTTGGAGAATAAGTAAAAAAAATACCCCGGTGAAAATATAAAAAAAATACTAAAATGAGGAAACTTCTATGGCAACACAAAGGCGCGAGCGATCGCTTCTGAAAAATCATAAAAAATCATAAAAAAACAATTGACGATCGAACATACTTATGCCGAAGACGGTGTTATCACTTTTTAAAAGTTTGTTTGAATTTAGGGAAACGGTGGTAATTTGGGACATTTATCATGCATTTTAAAATTCATTCATATTTTACTTTTATGAATATTTTATTTTTCTTTTTCTATTTGGCAATGCCATTGGTATACCTATATGCCTCTTTCAGATCGGACAGGGTTTTTTTTTAACATATTGTATCTACGAAAGACTCTTGAAATGTCCATTTAGCTGTCCTTGGTGCTAATAAAATAGATTCTGAATTTAACTTTAAGAATATGTTTATTCTAGGCGAAATTGTCTTCGAAGATGTATCCCTGGAGTACGAGAAGCCGCCAGGCGCGGCGAGCGCTGGTGGTGAGCCAACGTACGCTATCAAAGGCGTCAATTTCACTATCAAAGCCGCTGAGAAAGTCGCCGTGGTTGGCAGAACTGGCGCTGGCAAGAGCTCGCTGCTTAGCGCGCTGTTCAGGTAAGGTCTTCGCTTACATCGATAGGGATTGTTACGGCCAGTTATAGCAACGCATAAAAAACCTTTAAAATTTTAAATGATAGTTGGTTTTTAATATTTTTTATACGCAAACCCTGCGTAGGGAACTACAGCTGTTTTGATATGGAAAGAAAAATTCCAGTGCGAGCAGGGTTTGAACCTGCGACCTGCTGTAGTTCCCTACGCAGGGATTGCGTATAAATAATATTAAAAATTAGTTTGGTATTGCGACTTCTATACGAGCAGCTCGTGGCTAAGTAATAACAGCCGCTCGGATCGATATTTAGGTTAAGCCGCGCTTGCCTAGGTTGGTCTGTGGATGGGTGACCACCCATTACATACCGAGTTTCCTCCGTGCCTCGGAAAGCACGTTAAGCCGTTGGTCCCGGCTGTCATTTGTAGATCTTTGACAGTCGTTATAGGTAGTCAGTGGCCCAAAAAGTCTGACAACCAGTCTTACCAAGGGGTATCGTATTACCCAGTACTAACTGGGTTGTGGAGGTCAGATAGGCAGTCGCTCCATGTAAAATACTGGTATTCAGCTGCATCCGGTTAGACTGGAAGCCGACCCCCAATATAGTTGGGAAAAGGCTAGGCAGATGATGATGATTGCGACTTCTATACAACATTGATTTGGCTGTAATGTCAACGTGTTGGTTTAAGTTAGTTGGATACTTTCTTAAATAGATGGCGCCAACGTCACCGTAAGACGTTATTAATTTAACGAAGATTTCGAGAGCTGTGAGCAGGGTGCGATGGTCTAATTGGTTAAGACGTCCGGTATACTGAATTGGAAGGTCGCAGGTTCAAACCCTGCTCGCACTCGATTTTTTCTTTCCATATCAAAACAGCGATAGTTGGTTTTAATGTTAAGCCAGGTTTCTAAGCTTGGTCGGTAGCTCAGAGTCGTGATCCTACTGCAGTCTAGTTGTATCTAATCTCGATGACTGACTGCAAACCCTCATCTCTACAGGTTAGGCCGCGTAACCGGCTCAGTGCTAGTGGACGGAGTCCCAGCCCAGACCGCAGGCCTACGAGCGTGGCGCTCCCGCCTGTGCGCGCTGCCGCAGAGGCCCGCCCTGTTCGCGGCCACGCTGAGGGATAACTTGGACCCCGAGGGGGTGTATTCAGATGCTGATATTTATAAGGCTTTGGATCAGGTCAGTATCTTACTTCTTACTTACTGTTATAAATGCGAAAGTTTGTGAGGATGGATGGATGTTTGTTAGTCTTTCCCTCAAAAAGTACTGGAGGGATTTAGATGAAATTTGCCACACAGACACTTTATAATCTGAATTAACACACAGGCTATTTATCCTGGTCCTATGAATCCCACGCAGGCAAAGCTGCGGGCTTAAGGTAGTTACAAATAGTTCTTCTCTTGTGAGTATTATGTAAGTGATACACAGCAAATTTTTAGGTTGTTGAAGGCTCGCCACTGGAACGGCCACCCTGTTTGTACAGATCTACCAGAAAAAGTATGCGTTTCGGCAATCAATATCTATATGTCGTATCCGGTCATTAGTACAGACGTAAAATGAATCGCAAGCGCGCCAGTGGTGACATCACGCGACCTAATGACAAGTCTACCCACACCACAACGTGCTTCTACAGAGCCCTGATGTTTACAGCTCGAGGCGAGGACGACATTGAGCGTCTGATCTCTTCAGAAATACGAATGAAGAAATTTTATATAGAGCATTTTATATAGAACTGTTGCAACTAGAAAGTACAGACTCATCAAGCTAATACAATCTTTCAAATTTATTTAGTTTTTAAACTTTATCGCTAAAGCATTCGGTTCAAGGTTGATTGGTAAAATTTGACAGTTTTGGGTAGCTTTAGAGCTGGCGTATGTACCTATTTTGTGCTATCGTGGTTCAACATTTTTGAGTAGTAACTCTATGCAATTCCAAACAACTTTTAACTTTTGAGCCACAGATGACGCGGTCCGACTGCATACAAAGAGGCATCATACTACAAAGCACAGTAAAACAAGAAAAAAAATTGAAGCTTTGTCTCTGTGGGGGGTTATTCTGTGGCTCGACGTATGATCAGAATAAGTTTGGCGAGTAAATTGTAAGAACAAAAAAACATGTTCGTTTGTGAACAATAAATAAAAAAAAAGAGTAACTCGAAGATTCGCATTCATGTGTGTATTGTATAATTATCACTTGCTTCGGTGAAGGAAAACATCGTGAGGAAACAGCATGCCAGAGAGATATTTCTCGACGGCATGTAAAGCCAAGTCAGGGGCCCCATGGGTGGCATAAAAACTCTGACACCAGGTTAGGCACTAACCGCACGATACAGAAACCGAAGCGCATACTTTTTGTGGTACAACTGTACCTAATATTTTTTTCTGTCATCTCTCCCAGGTTGAACTACGAGAGATGGTGACCAATATGCCGGCGGGATTGAACACAAAGGTGGGCGATGGCGGCGGGAACCTGTCGGCGGGTCAGAGACAACTTATCTGCCTAGCCCGCGCCGCGCTAGCGGGCTGTAAGGTGCTCATCCTCGACGAGGCGACCGCTAATGTTGATACCGAGTATGTGAATTATGATTTATGCTGGTTCCTACTGTCTGGGACACAGGCCTCTTCTCGTGAGGGGAGGTGTGGGCCGTAATCCACCACGCTGGTCCACACTGCGTCAAAACTACAGGATCAAGTTAAATTAGCTAGCGAAACAACTGGGTCTAATTAAATTAATTAATGAAGAAACTACGCAGATGACATGGGTAAGCTAGCGAAACTCTTGAAATGATTATTTAGCTAGCGAAACTCTTGAAATGATGGGTTAGCTAGCGAAACTCTTGAAATAATAGTTTAGCTAGCGAAACTCTTGAATGATGGGTTAGCTAGCGAAACTCTTGAAATGATGGGTTAGCTAGCGAAACTCTTGAATGATGGGTTAGCTAGCGAAACTCTTGAAATGATGGGTTAGCTAGCGAAACTCTTGAATGATGGGTTAGCTAGCGAAACTCTTGAAATGATTATTTAGCTAGCGAAACTCTTGAAATGATGGGTTAGCTAGCGAAACTCTTGAAATAATGGGTTAGCTAGCGAAACTCTTGAAATGATGGATTAGCTAGCGAAACTCTTGAAATCATGGGTTAGCTAGCGAAACTCTTGAAATGATGGGTTAACTAGCGAAACTCTTGAAATGATGGGTTAGCGAGCGGCTGCTGAGAATCGAACAGTGTTCTTTTTTAGCATTCTTGTTTTAGTGAAAATGGGCATTAATTTACGCTTTTTTTGTCCACAGCACGGACAAGCACATCCAGCGGACTATACGCACGAAGTTCGCGCACTCAACAGTACTGACCATCGCACATCGACTCAACACCGTGATGGACTACCACAGAGTCATCGTCATGGACAAGTGTGTATACATCTCTCCTAACTTGACCTAACACCCTGGATAGCATTCCTAAATCATTCTTCTTCTTCTTCTTCTTCTTTATCGTGTGGTTACTGCCTAACCTGGTGTCAGAGTTTTTATATCGCCCATGGGGCTGACTTGGCTTTACATGCCGTCGAGAAATATCTCTCAGGCATGCTGGTTTGGTTTCCTCACGACATTTTCCTTCACCGAAGCAAGTGATAATTATACAATACGCACATGAATCCGAAAAATCAGAGGTGTCTTGGGTTCGAACTTGAAACCTATGACTTGGCAGGCCGGTGGACACACTAGGCTATCACTGCTTATCCTAAATCACTCAACCGCTATCTTTGTTCATTGGTAAAACTGGTTGTCGGACTTTCGTGCCCCTGACTACCTGTAACGACTGTCAAAGATCTACAAATGACAGCCGGGACGAACGGCTTAACGTGCTTTTCGAGGCACGGAGAAAACTCGGTATGTAATTGGTGGTCACCCATCCACTGACCAACCTAGGCAACCACAGCTTAACCTATAGATCGACTCGAGTGGCTGGTATTATTAAGCCACGAGCTCCTCATTTTGTACGAACTATAAAAATATATAAATAACGTTATATTCTCGCACCAGGGGCCGTGTAGCTGAGTCAGGACATCCGTATGAGCTGTTAACTCAAGCCGCCGTCCAGAGGAAAGACGACACTGTGCCCAGGAGCCGGGTGTTGAGCAAAAGTCAGGTAAGAACAGTAAATTACATATACTTCTATATTAATATTATAAAGAGGTAAAGTTTGTTTGTAAGTTTGAATGTAGGGGGTAATCTCCGGAACTAATCGTTAGTTCCGGAGATTACCTCTTAAATTCTTAAAAAAAATTTCACTGGTAGAAGGCGCATTACTTTGTGTAATTTATTTTTTTAAAGCAGTGGCTTTCAAAACGGTAAAGGAAAACATCGTGAGGAAACCGGCATGTCGCAGAACCAAAAATTCGAAGACATGTGACATCTACCAACCCGCAGTGGGCCCGCGTGGTGGATTATAGCCCATTCCCTCTCATAGAGAGGAGGCCTGCGTCCCAGCAGTGGGAACATTATAAGCTGATTATGCTTATGCTTATGCATACTCTTTCTTCACTCAGTCTCATAGTCCTGCCTTCTCCAGTCGTATATCGGATGGTCGTTCCACTGGATTCAACATACATATAAATTAAAAACAATTAAAAATATAAAAAAAGTAGTAGCCTCCCGGTATCGGGAACAGGGTCCAAACTACCTAGAAAGAAACCTAACCTAACAATACGAGCCGTGTCCAGGAGTACCGCGCACTGAATCAAGCCCTTGATCCAGCTGCCTAACGAGGGCCTCCACAGGTATTGATCGAGGCTCTTGGCAATTAAGCCATTGGCTGAAAATTTATTAAAAAATAAAACAAATGTAGTGAGCAGTTAGTAGTGGACCCGACTTACGAACAGTAGGTCGGTGGGTTCAAACCCAGGCAGGCTCATTACTTTGTGTAATTTATTTCACCACCACTGCTCTCAAAAATGGTGAAGGAAAACATCGTGAGGAAACCGGCATGTCGTAGAACCAAAAAATTGGAGGACACGTGACATCTACCAACCCGCACTGGGCCCGCGTGGTGGCTTATATCCCATTCCCTCTCCTTTACCTCTCATAGAGAGGGTAGGAGTAGCTACACATAGAGGAGGCCGTGTGTCCCAGTACTGTCCTCTATGTGTGAACATTATTGGCTGATTATTAAAAAGAAAATTTATTAATTTATTATTATTGCAGGCACCGCTAGCCATACCAGAGAACTTCACATTCGAGCCGAGCACAGCGCAAAGTGATCAGAATGATACACTGATTCTGACTAGAGACAGAATAAGGACCTATTCTGAAAGGTAAAATTTTCAGTTTACTATCTCATCATCTGCCTAGCCTTTTCCCAACTACAACATAGTTGGGAAGTAAAAAAACAAGTAAAAAAACTGTACAAAGGCGGACTTAATGCCATAGCCATCATCTGCCTAGCCTTTTCCCAACTATGTTGGGATCGGCTACCAGTCTAACCGGATGCAGCTGAATACCAGTATGCTACATGGAGCGACTGCCTATCTGATCTCCACAACCCATTTAGTACTGGGTAATACGATACCCCTTGGTAAAACTGGTTGTCAGACTTTCAGGCCACTGACTACCTAACGACTGTCAAAGATCTACTAATGACACCCGGTACCAACGGCTTAACGTGCTTTCCGAGGCACGGTGGAAACTCGATATGTCGGTATGTACTCGGTGGTCACCCATCCACAGACCAAACTTAGCAAGCACGGCTTAACCTAAAGATCGATCCGAGCGGCTGTTATTATTAAGCCACGAGCTCCTTTATAAAATTAAATTAGATCATGCATTTATATAAAAAATTAAATAGTAATAATATTTTTGGCTAAGCAAGTGTACAAAGACAATACAAGAGAATCAGTTACTTACCTATATCTTTATACGGTTTGTAAGGGACACCGACGCGAAAACGGTTATCACGTATTCAGTACATCATTCTGAGCCCTCGTTTTAGAAAATTTTCATCGGTTCTTTAAAAAAAATCAGCTGTTCCATACATTTTGACAGTGTAGGTACCAATTGGCACTTGGGTGGCACTTTTATAGGAAACAGCTGTTTTTATTTATTAACCGATGAAAAATTTCTTATAAGCCATTCAACGGCTGACGTCCAAGGCGGGAACCCACGAAAATATATATGTTATACTCGTATCTATTAATTTTTGCAGATCTGAAGCATCAGAGCCAGACAGCGGAGGCATATTCAAGACGTTAGTGGAGCAGACCGGGCCGGAGACAGCGCGGCTGCTGTACCAGATGGCTGAGGAGGTGAGAGTCTTCCTATCATAGTATAGCACCATAACATCACGCCTGTAATCCCCGAAGGGTTAGGCAGAGATGTCCCTAATAGTACACCCACATTTCGCTAGTTATGTTTGTCAGTCACATGTAATAGAGGGCGAGGCGAGTAAGATGAGTATGGACTGATGATGCTGCCTCGTTGGTTTAGTGATCGCAAGCGCGACTGCTGAGCATGACGTCCTGGATTCGATTTTCAGGTCGGGCAACAAGCCATTGGGTTTTTCCATCAGGTATTTCTCAGTAGCAGCCACGGAATGTAGATTTGTGGTTGATGGTGTAGCGCTTAGGTGGTGTGGAATAATACTCCAGATGATGACGACGTAGTATATTTAAGTTGCGAGTGCTGAAGCTTATTGGAATGTATCTATTTAGAAAAAGGCGGTCCCTTTTATACAAAGTTTGTTATCACAAAATCAATGCATAGTGGGTACATCGACAACTTAGTTTGGGCACAATATTGTCGATGTACCCTACATACTAAAATGTTACTGTGAGGGTGATATTCCGCTACAGTACTCCCCCCTTAGCGAAGCGTACGGGCATCTTGACGATCCTGCCTGATCTTGTACGTTGGTCGATGGTGTTCGAGGCTGGAAGCAGGCTGGAGTGATCTTCAGTGGTAGCTGCAGCTGGTTGGCGTGTCTCAGTACTCGTGTATTCGTGATTATCTTCGATGTTGATAGTGTATGCCGGCTTGAGACGGTCGATCGATATGTTGCTCGATCTTCCTGGTAGCTGTATCGTGAAATACTTCTCGTTGCGTTCGATGACCTTGTATGGACCTTTGTATGGATGCTGCAGTGGTTTTCGGACGGTGTCATCGCGTACAAACACGTGGCTGCATGTTGGTAGGTCGTTGTGCACGAACATACATCGCTTGTTTGAATGCGGCTTGTATGTAGGTGTCAGCTTCGTAATCACGTCGGGGTCACCAATGTAGCGCTTAGGTGGTGTGGAATAATACTCCAGATGATGACGACGTAGTATATTTAAGTTGCGAGTGCTGAAGCTTATTGGAATGTATCTATTTAGAAAAAGGCGGTCCCTTTTATACAAAGTTTGTCATCACAAAATCAATGCATAGTGGGTACATCGACAACTTAGTTTGGGCACAATATTGTCGATGTACCCTACATACTAAAATGTTACTGTGAGGGTGATATTCCGCTACAATGGCAATAGGCTGGCTTCCTATTACATAGGACTTAAGATTACTGGCGAAACTCGAATGAAATTGAATTTAATATTTTTTTTTCTTTCTTTTCAGAGTTATTACAGAATGATGGAGACGAAGAAAACGTCGTGAAAACGCACAAAATAGTGACTTATTAACTTACTACATTCCTTCCTATGTGCCTTCACACAATGGTCGGCCAATGTAAGCCAATCTCTAGAAATAATTGCACGTTTTTAAGATTTTTTAATGTTAATTTTTTCACTTCAAAATATAAGGTCAATTTAAATTAACTAGCGACACTAGAATCGCGATGAGTATCGATATCGTCATTCTCCTGCCTTGACCCCGGTTTATTTGTGGTCGGCGCAGCATGTCTTTTTCTTCCATACTTCTCTTTTACTCGTCATCTCAGCAGTCGATCTTCAGGTTAAGCCGCGCTTGCCTAGGTTGGTCCGTGGATGGATGTACACTCATTACATACCGAGTTTCCGTGCCTCGGAAAGCACGTTAAGCCGTTGGTCCCGGCTGTCATTTGTAGATCTTAGACAGTCGTTACCGCTAATCAGTTGCCCGAAAGTATGATAACCAGTCTTACTAAGGGGTAACGTATTTCCCGGTACTAACTGGGTTGTGAACGTCAGATAGGCAGTCGCTCCATGTAGCATACTGGTATTCAGCTGCATCCGGTTAGACTGGTAGCCGATCCCAACATAGTTGGGAAAAGGCTAGGCAGATGATGGCTATGGCATTAAGTCCGCCTTTGTACAGTTTTTTTACTTGTGCATAAAGTTTTAATAAATAAATAAATGATGATATTATATAGATATGGATACGCGGATTCAGAGTTTTGCTAGCTAATTTAACCTGACCTTGTAAACTTTCATTGGCCAATCATCGAAAAGGCACAAAAAGCTGCCATTTTTGGTAATTCTTATAACGTCAGTATTTTAAATAATATTGTTATAATTAACATACAAATTAAATATTTAAATGTAATTAGTACTTAATAGCGTCAATTTCAAAATGCCTTATTATGCCTTTGTGTCAGTAGATGACGTTGACGACGTTGACGTTGGTGACGTGTTCATGGATATTGCGAAAGCATGGAAGACTAACACCCGTATCTTTAAACAAGTCAAAGTGATTACTTGAGTAAAAGTTATTACTTAAGATACGATTTTTATTCTGTAGTTTAGTAATTGCTTGAAGTTAGAACTGTCAAAAGTTAGAATTCTCAGCTTTGCTTTCTTTGACGGTTCTTACTTCGTTCAAATTCTTGTCTGTTGCATAATAATGTTTGCATAAGTTACGAGTATTACTTAAACTTAAGTAATTAATTTTAACCTGACTATAGACACGGGTGTACGATTATTTATCACTAGCGGCCCGTCCCGACTTCGTACGGGTGGAGTTTTTTTTTTTTTAAATTTAGCATAGCATATGTTACTCAAGGATAATGTAGCATTATAATAGTGTAATGTTTTTTTAAAGCGGCCCAGTAGTTTTCCAGTTGACTCGTTACAAACATACAAAAATATAAATCGTTTCTCTTTATAATATTATATTTATCATTTAAACGATCAAATCTGCTGTTAAATTTCATTCTGTGATTAATGTTTACTAAAATATAAACAATCAATTATACAATAATAATAGAATAGAAATAATTAGAATAAATCCATGATTGTATACATTTTTCGAATATTAGAATGATCTGTCATTTTGTATACATTTGTCAAATATTAGGATTATATGTCAATTTGTATACATTTGTCGAATATTAGAATGATATGTCAATTTGAACGAAGAACAGCTACTTACTATATTATATTGGATTATATTTTGTGATAAACAAATGCTTGTAAATTTAAACTTTACTAATAGTCAATTTGTATTCTAAATTCAATGTGAAAATCTTAACTATTTCTGATAGTTAATTATCAGTAACCGTGCGTTTATTACACGCTTTTACTAGCTTCACAAGTGACTGTAAAAAAATCGTAGAAGTTAAATTTGACCCTCTTCACGGATTCCGATTCAGCTGAAATTTTGCATACACGTTTAGTTTGGATGACAATGCATGGTTAGCTAAGTGACGTCATTCTAAATCCAATATGGCGGACTAGTTATTTTTATGCACCCCATCGTTTGGGTATCAATTTAAAGGGCTGAGAACATAACGAAAAAAGAAATAACATTGCTCGTTTTAGTATTTGTTTTTTATATAAGCTTGTTAATTAATTAATTTACTCGAATAGGAAAAATTGCGTTACCTATTTCATCACAATAGGTAATTTATCGATACTAATAGTTCAGAATAATCGAATTAGTAACCAGCTCTAACACTCTTGAATAATTATCGATAAACCAAGTACTAATTCAAAATCGAATAAATTGAAACTATCGGATCAAAATACCTATAAAAATTAGCGCTAATGTCAATTTGACCTAATAAGTCTGCATTTTGTACTTACAAAAGTAATTCAAATAAACACAATTGTTACGGTGCTTAAAAACAAACAAAAAAAAAACTTATAAAAGTTTTTTTTTTTTTTAATTATGTTACCAGATATTTCATTAAAAATGTGATAGATATCGATTATTACCAGTATTCATTTATTGCACTTAAAATTAAAATGTACGTAAATTATTACCAATTATTATTATTTTATACATTGTAAGTTTATTTTTACTCGAACATTTTGTTGATTCTTATTGAAACTTATTCTGTCACTTACGGGATATCTTCCGTGATTGTTCATTATTTTGAGCTCCCGTTATTTAAGTGATAGTATAAGTTTAGTTGTAAACTGTGAAGGCTTAAAACCGTGATTCTTATATAAATATAGTTAAAATGAAAGAGGGAAATAGCTGTCATTTTAGGCTGATATCAGAAAGAGAAGGAACATCTTAATTGTCAGAAACCGTTTCTGTAGACGACCACAATCCTTGCCGCGTGTCGCCATTTTCATAGAGTTATATATAAATCAGTCGTGTGTTCTGTTCAAGGCTTGGAAACGATATTTTAAATAACGATTTTAAAACGTTTTGAACAGTTCTTTGTAGATCATTTTGTTCGGAACGAAAACGAAATAAGAACGTTTATTCCGCAAGAGGTAGCCGCGGACAGCAGCCTGCGACAAGCATTAATTTTATAGTTGAATCGGCTACCGTGTGTATGGAATAGAAAGGAAAAAAAACGTTTAAAAACGTTTTATTAACCAAGAACGATTTAAATGTTGTTGTTCGTCAAAAATGTTTTTATAACGTTCCGTTCGAACGTAACCGAAACAAATCGTTTCTTAGGTATTTAAGACGATACCGTTTCGAAAAATATACCGGTCTCCGAGCCCTGGTTCTGTCATTGTTCGATATGGCGGCGTTCTCGCTGCGGTCAACGATGGCGGAGTACAGTCGTTCTGAATTGTATTTAAACATATTGTTAGACGCAACCAATGAACTTGTCTCATTGGTCATTGGTCTAGTAGTCGCAAGCTCGAATGCTGAGCATTAGGTCCTTTGTATCAAATTCCCAGGTCGCGGGTAAAGTGTTATTGGGTTTTTCCATCAAGAATTTCTCAGTAGCAGCCACGGAGTCTGGATTTGTGCCCGGTTGAAGGCAATAGGCTCGCCACCTATATTATTACATGCGACTTAAACAAAACTGGCGAAATGTGGATGTACTGTCAGGTACACCTCTGGCTATTACGTACAGCACAGTAGGCGTCATGTTATGTTATGTTATGTAATAATGAACAACCTCTTTATTGCTATTTGTCTAATGATGCCATTAAGCTTAGTGTTTTCTCCTGATTTTAGTTCAATTATACTTGGTCGTTTGCCCGTATTCGATTGCTTCAGGAATAAACGACCAAGTGTAAAAGAACGCGGTCGAGTACGCCCGTCTTCGGGGGCAATCTTGTTCCGTTGCATGGTTCGACTGGACAAAGAACGTGTAATAAATGCAGCCGATGTTCGAATTCGTGTAGTCGAGCACCCGAATACGGGCTAACGACCAAGTGCAATTGCGCCATAAAATAAATGTTTTTTGCAAAAGTGGTGCAAATCTTTTCGGACTATGCACATAAAAAAGTATCTCGGATATACTATTGTACTTAGGTAAATTGTAATATTAATTATATAATTAGCCAATTTTCTTGAAATTATTTTAATTATTGTATTTTTTTTTAATTTAATGATTTAATAGAATTTAATAGGTAATTATGTAATATAGTCTTAATAATGTTTGTCAATAAAAATAAATGAAATTGTTTGAAAATAAATTGTTATACGCAGAAAAAAAAATTGTTTTCCATAATAAAACAAAAAACAAAACATAAAATAAATAAAGGGTTGGTGTATTTTGGCAGAACTAAGATATATATATTTTTTTCATTTGAAGGAATCTTTCACTACAATTTCATTTAGTTTTCTTGCTCTTTTGTTAATGGTCCTGTTATTGTACAAACGCGCCACCATAGCGTACCAGAGGTACTTATTGTGATATAAATATTATAGTAAATAAATATATTTTTACCTATCTGCTGTTTCATTTGTATTATATTATCTGTGACAGCAGCCATGGTGCAACCAATTTATAACTTTAAGTCATACAAACGACTTTAAGTGCAAAAAAGTCTTACAACCAGTTTTTTTATTCATTTATACGACCGGTGTCTTGTATGATCCAGTAACTGGGCTATAGAGGTCAGATAGGCAGTCGCTCCATGTAAAATACTGGTATTCAGCTACATCCAGTTAGAGTGGAAGCCGACCTCAACATTGGGAAAAGGCTAGGCAGATAATGTCTCTGGTTTCAACTGAAAACAAAGGACTTGACTTGTAACAACTATGTTTCAATGTTTGCAAAACCAAGAGGGCTTCGCAGTTATTAGGTACCACGAGTAAATAAAAACTTAATAGATTTCAGAAGATAATTTATTTCATACAAAATATTCTATACAATCAACCCAACTAACATAATTATGTATAACTAAATAAATAAATAACGAAACTTAAAATAATAATAAATGTACGTGCATTTATAGAAAAGCAATACAGGGAGTCAAAAAGTTCGTCCACGTTGCTGCCGACAGAAACAGTGCCTAGAAGGCTGGCAGCATTGCCACGTTGGATGCCAATGCTGATTCTTTGACCAATAAATATGCCAGTCCTCTGGTCACTAGAAGAGGCGACCAACCGCTTGGCGATCTCCCGAAAGACGGTGGTAGATGCGCACTTAGACCACATGGCCTTAGTGGCAATCCGAAACGGTTCAAACACATAGCTACAATTTAGGTTATTGTATTTGCGCCGTTTGGGGTTTCCAGCACTTGCAGCAGCCGCCCCTGCTAGGAAGATGGGATGACGCAAGGATGTCGAGACATGCATCCCACACCAAAGGCCGACCCAACTTCCAAGGCACTAATTGTCATATCGTGTGGTCTCTTCCCATCGTCGCGTGCTAAGCCGTTGTGTTCTAAAACGCCTGGCACCCGGGCGATGGCAAGAGCACGACGGATGACGGCATTCATGCTGGCGTACCGTGCTATCCGAACTGCACTACAACCAATTCATCCAACCCAAGCACATAGTGCGCTTAAGTGACGAGCATAAACAACGCCCGTCAGTAAATAAATTAAAATCTTACACTAGAAGTCTAACCACCGTACACACAAACATCACTCAATTTTATGACGTTCTATAGAACGTCATAAATTTGTAGCGACAGAAAGACTTCTATAGAAGTCTTTCTGTCGCTACAATACTTCAGGATCAGTGCAGACAGAGCAACAAAATTGCTCGATTTTTTAATTATAATATAATGAAATCTCATCTAAAATAAAGTTCAAAATAGCTTGCAAGAGATAATTCTGTGGCTATATTGTCATGCAAAACTTGAAAGCAAAGAATATACTTGAACTGCAAAATGCTGTCGGTCTGTGCTGACCCTTAGTGACTTCTTAAGGCAAAATTAATAAACAGTACTAACTTAGACTTTGCTAAGCAATACGCATGCATGCTATTGTACCTATTATACGTTGATATCTTGCAAGTAACGGAGGTGCTCGACTAAATGACGAATAATTATGGAAGAAGACATGCTGCGCCGACCCCAAATGAATTGGGATAATGGCAAGAGAATTATGAAGATGTTGATTTTACAGGAAATATCGATATTCTTCAATGGCGACTTAAAATTGAGTAATTACTTCGTGTATTCGGTAGTAAGTTTTGCTTTTTAGCCATAAAATTTTTTTCACTAGCCATGCAATATTTCACCACCATTTATTTGCTAAGCGTGGTAATTCTGGTGATTATGAGTTCAATCACGTTTTCTTCACGTTAAACTTTTTAACTATAGCTAACAGTCATTTCACACTCTATCTCCAACAGTAGTAACTTTATAACAACAAAAATATATCACTCTGGTTTTGACAGACTTCAGACCTAGATTAGTTGAGTGTAAGCAGCTAAAATTTAGAAGAATTCTCATATTTTTAAATACCATGTCCCATCGTTTGTGCAACAACACAACATTTACACGCCAGGGTAGTGTCATAAATGAATCTCCATCTGAGTAGGTTTTCCTTGCTGTAGCCAACCTAGGTCTCTATCTATTTAAAGACTTCCAGGTCAGCCATGGCAACTCATGTCCATTTGGTAGATTTTCAGCAGGTGGAACGAATGGGTTTGGTAAGGATACATTACCTCGCCACAGCTTTAGTCTCTCCGGAGACCGTTCGCCAGTGAGTGACACACTTGAGAAAGTTGTTTCGGCTTTTCAGCCTTTGCGACACGGTGTCGTGTGTCTGAAGCCATTTTGGCTCTTTCGTTAGAGCTTGCTACTGTTCTAAGTGATGGCGCTTTTTATGTCTGTGGACACAGCATCTGTACCGGAGTCGGTTTAATTCAGAGCTGTATCACTAATTTTAAATGGGCTGAACGGCTTCACACGGGGCAGACAAATTCCCCAGCTGAAAAAGACAGCACCAGCGCAGTAGTCCGCCAGAGATGGGACGAAGCACCATTCTTTAAAAGACTAGTCTCCGTAAGAGACAGTTGCGAGTATGTACCTTCTGCTTGATGGTATTGCAGTTTTTGCTGACACTCTAATGATCTATCCAGAGAAACCCCAAGATACTTTGTACATTTACTGTGCTCGATAGACAACCCACACCAGACGATGTAAAGGCCCAGCCTCTCTGTTGCGAAAATGGAAAATGCAGGACTGTCTTGCTCGGACTGGGCTTGAGTGAATTAGCGAGGTAGTATGTGGCTAATTCACTAAGATCATCTAACAACCGGACCTCGACCTTCTCTATGGTTTTTTAAATACATAATGGAGCAAATAAAATTAAATTCTGCTGTTTCTCTTTATTTTTCTTTATGTTTCTTTATATTTCTGTCATGTTCGTATAATTTATAGGTTTTTCAGTATTTTGGGTTGTCAAAACTAATTTGGCAATGAAGCATTGTTAACATTGCACCGGATCGACATCTTAAAGATTGTAAAATTCGTTCCGATCCGATGCGATGCGAGCCGTTTGGTGGAAATGATCCTAACTTGAAGGGTCAGAGTCTTTCGGGTATTTCTGTGCATATTCGTCGAACCACTCAAACCAGCGACCACAGAATCATAGGACAAAAACAAAAAAAAAACAAAATCATAATATACACCATTTATTTATTTGGTCCCATTTTAAACATAAATAACATTAAATAATAAATAACGTTTCGTGGACGCGCGGATAATAATATTAATATCACTACATATTCAAATAGCGGCTTTTAGCGTTTCAAGTGTTGCTACACTTAAAAAAAAAACTTATTTTGAAACTCCCAACCAATAAGCTACGTTTTCAATTATTTTTAGTAAGACTCGGGAGTTCACGGAGCAGAGACGAAACGAGAGGAGCTGTGTTGTAAACCACCAATAGAATTTCATTAGTATACTTCGCCTCCGCTCCGTCTCCGCTTAGCTTTAGTGGAAACGGTTGAACAATACATGTTGCGTCCGAGTAGGATCAGAGTCAACTCGGTTCGAGCATACTCTGTTCGTGTCAATGCGGTTTTAGCCCAGTCTCACGCAGAGCGGAGACGTGAGCGGTGCTCGCTAAACTGCGCGTGAGTCGCCTGTACACTTATCTCAGCTCCGGTCAAGCCAGTACGCATCTCCGCACAGCTTTGCTGGATAAACCCTAGCTCCTAAGCATCTCCTCTCCGCTTCTCATATATCCGCCTTGGTGGAGTCCAGGCCTAAGGGCGTGACCAAATGGGCTGCGGGACTGTTCGAAAGAGTTACCGCGGCCCTCGAACACAAAGGGCTAAGAAGGAACATGGATGGGTTTTAGTCAGTACAAGTCTGACACTCCCTTCCGCCGCCGCCTTGCCCAAAGCGGGGGAGGGGGAGGGGGTTCTTTGGTGATGTCCCATCCGAAAAAAAGCACGTAACCAATTCGACGTGGAGTCGGTTTAAGCCGGTTAAAAAAAGCATTTATATCAACGAAAAAGACGTAATTCGCGTAATTTTGGTGCTGCGTCAGTCTATTAGCTTTAATTGCATTGCAGCTGCCTCTGATCGGCTGCAGCTGGTACGCTTCAATTAGTATGGTAACTCGCTAAACGCTTTTATCCAAGTTGGTATAGTTTGAGAGTTTTTAAATGGAGTTTCAACATAAGTTTCTCAACAATATAAAATTATTTAACAAAATTAAACACGGGAATGTATTTTTCTTTTGTACAAATTGCAGGTTTTCACACATTATCAATGATAAACACAATATTGCTATTATTACATGATTTTATGAGGCTTGGGAAATATCTCTATAACTTTAGAATTAAATAAGTTGGCGTCAGCTTCCAGTTTAACCGGATGCAGCTGAATACCAGTATTTTACATGGAGCGACTGTCTATGCAATCTCCTCAAACAGTTACTGGGTAACGCAATACCCTGGGTATGACTGTTCGTCCTTTGGGCTTCGGTTGGTAAACTTTTATTTAGAACCAATATTGAAATATCGAAAAAAATATCTACAATTTTCATCAATAAGTAATTCCAATCAGATTGATTGATTGATTTTGATTTTGAATTGATTAATTCAAAATTCAATTCAATTCCTAATTCTCCTTTGATATTCAAAAAAATATTTTCCAAGCCGCACACATAAAAAAAGTATTGAAATTAAACATTATAAATTGCCTCCAATTAGCTGTAAAATAAAATGTATAATTTACACATTTACTTATACATTCGCAACAAGAATATGACACCATGTATACAATATTATATTTATATATATAATTTACACATTTCTGAGAAATCAAACAGATTTTCCTTTTAGTATTTTGACCGCTAGACTTAAGAATAAGCCTCTTATGAGTTAGATATGACGTTACTGCCACCCGTTTCTATAAACAAGTCAAAGTGATAACTTAAGTAAAAGTTATTACTTAAGATACGATTTTTATTCTGTAGTTTAGTAATTGCTTGAAGTTAGAACTGTCAAAAGTTAGAATTCTTAGCTTTGCTTTCTTTGACGGTTCTTACTTCGTTCAAATTCTTGTCTATTGCATTAGTAATTATTTAAACTCAAGTAATTACTTTAACTTGACTTGACTATAGTTATGGGTGTATCTGGCATACTTTGGGCACGATATATGTATATTCTTATGATAACACGAGATAATCTCATTTCGACGCGAGGAATTCTCATGCTAACACGATATAGTGTGCTTAGGAGGGTTAAGTCAATTCTTATAACCATTAAGAACTATTTACTAAATAATTTATTCACAGTTTGCGTTTTTAGCATTCTAATAAGAAGCAAAAATATATTTTAAAATTGACGTTACCCTACAAAACGTTCTGTTTTAGCCAGTTTGGTCGTTTAGCCAGGTTGGCCATTCAGCCACTTTCGCCAAATTCGCTATTTAGCCAGGTTGGCCATTTAGCCAGTTTGGCCATTCAGTGAGTTTAGCGCTATTTAGCCATTTGGCCTCATAGCCAGTTGGCTAACAGTCTAGCGGTCAAGAGGCTAACAAATTAGGACCAAAGTCCATTATTTACGTATCAAGAGGTAACTAGGTGTATCTAAATAAATAAAAAAGATACTACTATACAAAGAATTGTCATGTCTCTGAGTTTCACAGCCGAACGAAAGAATATTAGTTAGTTTTAACACGCGGCTTCACTCGGATACTAGAATAACTACTTCTGAAAGTGATAAAGTATAATAGCATCAATTAAGTTAGGCAGAGGTTTACCTAAGTCCTATATAAAAGGGGTCGAGCCTATAGCCATCAACCGGGCACAAATCCAGTCTCCGTGGTTTTACTGAGAAATTCCTGATAGAAAAATCCGATATCACTACCCGACCAGGGAATCGAACCTAGGCCCTCATGTTCAGCAATCGCGCTTACGACCACTGGACCAACGAAGCATTCACTACAGTACTAGGATACCTACTTAAGTAATAAAGTATAACAACATCAATTAGGTTAGGCCCGTTGTAAAATCACATCTCGTCAATTTTTTTATGTCCCATGTAATAGGGGGCGAGCGAATTGCCATCATTCTATCCTTGAGCGCATTTATAACTTCTGGGAGGAACTTATTATCTACATCATCTGCCTAGCATTTTTCCCAACTATGTTGGGGTCGGCTTTCAGTCTAACCGGATGCAGCTGAATACAAGTATTTTACATGGAGCGACTACCTATCTGACCTCCACAACCCAGTTAGTACTGCGTAATACGATAGCCCTTGGTAAGAGTGGTTGTCAGACTTTTTGGGCCACTGACTACCTAACGACTGTCAAAGATCTACAAATGACACCCGGGACCAACGGCTTAACGTGATTTCCGAGGCACGGAGGAAACTCGGTATGTAATGGGTGGTCACCCATCCACAGACCAACCTAGGCGAGCACGGCTTAACCTAAAGATCGACCTTGGCGGCTCTTATTATCTACGAAAGGGGGGAAAAAAGAGGTAGTATGGAAGATACCTTTCATATTAGACTTGGAAAACGAGTCTAGCCAATGGCAGTATGAGTCGAGGTTCAATGGAAGACTAGAATATAAAAAAAATGTTCGATAAAAAATTGGAAGAAATCACTATTTAAAAAACTGCGTGGTGGATTACAGCCCACTCTCTGTGTCCCAGCAGTGGGAACTTTATAGGTGTTCCAGACCATCACATCGCGCCGGTCAATGGGATCGCGTCACGAGATGCTACGTCATCGTTCGCCCTACCTGAGGCTAGGCCCTCGACCATACCGGGGGACACGAGCTGGCCGTCATTACCGTGCGCATGCATCGCCCATTTTATTTGTAACTCACCCAGTCAATACAAGGTGTAAACGGACCCTTCACGAAGCCGTCAACCAAGCATTCTGTACATCAAACTTTACGAAAAATATATTGCTGGGAAACAATTTTTCACCACTCAATGTACCACACTAAAATATTGTGCTGATGGGTGCATTGAATAATACGAGGGTCGTGGAGGAATTTAAAGTAAAGTTATAACATTAAAACATGTATTTAAAAAAAACTGTGAAAATGTTGGAACTTTGATGCCCAATATCTCCGTAACTAAAAGGTTCCCAGGTATGGTCTAGAACCAATATATCATCGTAATAACGGGGATAACCAGTGTCTTTCAGCTTTGTTAAGGGTCTTGTTACACCCAGTACATATACAGTCATCATATCGAGAAACACTTCCATTTAGTCCAGATCAAAAGCATCACAAATGGAGCTTGACACTCAATCAGTTAGCAATGATGTGTAAAACCTTTTTTTTTAAATATATTTTTCCGCACGGCTGTGAAACTTAATTTTAGTAAATTCTGAACTTAAATCATACAAACCTGTTATATTTTAATTGCAAAATATTAACTAACCTTACTTTTAGGCCTGTTTTTAACATAATCTTGCAGCCGAGTGATTCTTTGGGAAATCTGTTTATTATGAACTTTCATGACTTATATATTTCCTGAAAGAACCACTCCTTGAATTGTATCTAGAAAGCCCCAACAATAAATATATGTACCCTAAATAATTTGTTCGTCCTAAGTTATTAAAAATAAAACTCTGGCCTCACCGACGCGAATCCCGCTGCGGGGTGCGAGACGCGACCATTCACATCTATGCTTAAACAGAGCATAAACGCACGTGAGCATAATTTCACCTACCATTTTGTCACATATTTGTGTCGTTTGGCGAACAGGGCACGCGGTTGCTTGACACTTATATGTGACTATGGCAGTCAAAAGGTTAATGACCAAGAAGTTACGTAACTATTCGCGCCAGTTTCAACGACGCGAAGGAGTTTCGTCTCGCGTCCCGAGCGGGATCCGCCGCAGTTTGAGCAGAGCTTAACTATACTATTAGTGCTCCATCTCTAACGCAGACAGTTTTCTGATGAATTCTGCCCGTTGTGATGGTGTGAGTTCCTGAAAAAAAGGTGCATACAAGTTAATATAACATCACGCGTGTACCCCCCCGGACCCTTGCTCGAGCCAGTAGTTTAAAAATCAGCCCATGATATCACTTAGATCCAGCCTGTCCCTTTCCTGGCGACGTCCTAAGCCGAGGCTCGAACCCCACAGGGTGTGCCCACAGCGCTGTCGCTTAGTTTGTAAGTCATATGCCCCTGGCTGGAGGCCTTACTCTCAAGGCACCCACAGGATAGTACGGTTAAGCAAAAGCCAGCCTCATAGGCTGACCTGCGATATGCCATTAAAAAAAACGCGTGTATCGATGGGGTGCGCCCTAGACCGAGGTGTAGGTTTTAATATTATTTCGGCAGTTATGTAATAATCCTATTGATATAAAAAAAAGTGTATTCCGAAAGTTGGCAACTCCGGAAATAGCTGTCAAATATTTCGCTGTATACAGGATGGAAGCGACACTGACTATTCAGTACATTATTACATCGAAATTTTTAAGGTGATATATTGAAAAAAAATGTGGTTTTTCTATTTCGTGTAACTTGTTAAGTATGTGGAATAGGGATTTAAGATTTTGGTATATGTTTTTTGACTGTTTGGTCTAGTATTATGAAAAAAGGAATACACGATTCAATGATTTTTTTCGATATTGAAAAATTGCAAAGTTATATCTATTTTTTTCCTTTTTTCGATATGACGGCGTAACGCTTAAGAGTTATTCAATGGAATTTACTTTAAAACGTAAAGAATTATCATATCAAAGTTGTTTTAAATTTAATTTATTTATTTTGTTAAAAAAGGAGTGAATTCGTTATGGCAGATACGTCGTCTTATTCCGAGCGCACGCACATTAGAACCATCTCTTCTTTTGCGTTCAAAAGTCGCTCGCTTAGTAGATCAGTCGAGCTACGATTTATTTTCGAGGTAGCACCTTAATAGGAAATTTAAAAAAAAACCTGATTTTTCCTACAAAAGTTCAAAACGTATGAAACAGCTGATTAAAAAAAAACTCATGAGACATTTCAGAAATGTTCAGAATGATGTACTGAATACGTGGTAACCGTTTTCGCGTCGGTATTCCTTACACACTGTATGCAGGTTGAATTTTTCAAGTGGACGTGGACGGCCTAATCCGAAACTATGAGGAATAGCGAAAATACTCAACTGAGTCTCGAGCCCGATTTTGATGAATACTAAAACTGCATCACTGGATTTTTTTAAAATCAATATTCCTAGCCAGGTATCGAACCCGTGAAAAAAACACTCTGTTACTACACCATTTGATAGAGTCACTATTAAAGATCGAATTCTGGGAAGTAATGACTTACGGCAAAATGGAGGTAAAACTGGATGAGCCATACTGCAGTAGCGAAGGGTTCATTTTTGTAAGAGGAAAGCCGGAGTACATATCTTTAATATGATTATATTATTTTTCTATATAATAATAATATAACATTTACACAAGTTACTTAATGCAGAGGCGCACGAACATGGAATTAACTTTGTGAGAGACTGGTGCCTGAAGTAAATCTCTATAAGAACCTGTATCCTACTTTAAATGTGATAGTTTTTCATGGTAAGATTAGTGCAGGAAACTAAGTTAAAACACAAAATAAAAAAATAAACAAAAATTAGTGTGGAAATAATAGAACGCGTGTGAGTAGCTGGAGAGTGTGTATGAACAAAATGTGATTAGGTGTATATGCGTGGACGTGGCTGGAGTGACTTGTGTGAGGATGGTTGATAGAATATTTAGTGCGAGCTTGATTGAGGGAAGACTGCGGTTCGAGAACAGTACTGCCGTGGTATAACTAAAATTCCGTTATCCAACATCTGGTCGATTTTCAACTTTTGATGCTATATTAATGAGAAAAAAAACATCTATCGATCTGTGTTTGCGAATTTTCAATATCTTGAATAGTTTTGGAAATAATAATTTAAAAAATGCCGTTAGGTACATATTTCTCACGTGTGAAATAAGCAAAAATAACATTAAGTAACTTTGTGAGTCTCAGATAACGGCATTATAGTTATACCACGGCAGAGTAGTTTCTATAGAATACTGACTGTGCCATTTTTCAAAGGAAATCTGGTAGGAATCGAGTAGTAAGGAAGCTTCGCCACTGCGCCATAGTTAGTTAAGCACGAGAAACACTAACGCATCATGTGTAGAGCACATAACAATTAACTCACCACTACAAGATTATTAACAGCCTGTAACAGCGCGTCCTGGTGTATGGCACGCAGGTTCCTCTCTAGCACGGAGTTGTCGTCGCCTGCTTGAGCTTCCAGCCACTTGCAGACGGCCTCGTTGTCGTGCTCCCATTGGTGAGACTGTGGGATGAAATGGATTGATTAATGATGTGGATTAGATAGCTTTATGGGTCAATGTGAGAGCAGCGGTGGCCCAGTGGTGGAGACCCCGACTTACGAGCAGTAAGTCGTGGGTTCCAACCTAGGCAGGCGCATTACTTTATGTAATTTATTTCATCACCACTGCTCACAAAAACGGTGAAGGAAAACATCGTCATTATCTTTAATGTGATTATATTATTTGTGAATAGAAAACTGACCGTGCCAATTTTCAAAGGGAATCCGGTAGGAATCGAGTTTTATAGAACCTTCGCCACTGCTACTCTATCTCATCTGTTAGCATGACTGTCTCTCTCACGTTCTGTCGTAGAAGTTGCGAGGGGCTTCTGGTCCACAGTGCGAGAAACCCATGGATCATTGGGAGAAAAGGCAATGGGCCAACACAGACAAACGTGGCCCATTCTGTGAGGGGAGAATGGACCACTAAGGTCCATCATCGACCACCGTGAGCCAGTATGCGTAACTGTGGGCCATCATCAACCACCACGGTCTATTATCATCATCTGCCTAGTAGCCTTTTCCCAACTATGTTGGGGTCGGTTTCCAGCCTAACCGGATGCAGCTGAATACCAGTATTTTACATGGAGCGACTGCCTATCTGACCTCCACAACCCTGTTAGTCCTGGGTAATACGATACCCCTTGATAAGACTGGTTGTCAGACTGGCTTAAATTATTTTTTTCTTACCTGCGTCTCTCCCCTATCTTCAGTGAACCATCTCCTCAGCGTAGCGGCAGCAGGTCCTTGCTCCATCTTGTCCGCAGCCTTTACAGCTTCTTGGACTCGCCGTTCCTGTTCGTTCTGACGCAGTAAGCGCTTGAGTCGCCAGTAGAACTGGCGGCGGGAGTCGCGCCAGGGGATTATGTCCTGTAAACAGCAATAAGGTTAATTTTAATCCCGTGGAAGATGGCGGGACGAGCTGGACGAAACTAAGGACCAGTTGGTACACATTAGCCCTGGGTCGAGAGACCTGGAAGCCAAGGGGGCTCTTACCTATAGACCGACCGCTTTAATGAGTCCTCCGCCTTGCCACATCATAGGCACATTAAGCGTCCACAAAGTCCTAACAATATCCCACGGGTTACTTGCTTTAAAATAACCATACTCCACGTAGTTATTACGATACTAATTAAACCAATACGTTATCAACCTTCAGAATATTCCATTTGAATTGATACCGTCGCAAGGACTCATTAAAGCGGTCGGTTTATAGCAGTTAGATGATGCAGGCTTATTGTTACAACAGTCTAAATAGAATCCGCTGTATACCGAAACTAAAATACATAAACTTTATGTACTTACAAATATGCATCCTTTTTCTAACATCCTCTCGGCTGTGTCGTGTAATTCCGCAAATTGAACCGCGATCTAGAACAAAAACAAATCAGTTTTAGATATGAAGAAGTAGAAAAACATTAAGCATGATGAACAATGCAAAGGGAATAAATAATTTAAAAAAAACACGAGTGTGAAATACACTGCATTCTGAACTTAATAGTAGTGCGATAAGAGCCAGTTTTCGAAGTAGTGTCATCATCATCTGCCTAGCCTTTTCCCAACTACGTTGGGGTCGGCTTCCAGTCTAACCGGATGCAGCTGAATACCAGTATTTTACATGGAGCGACTGCCTATCTGACCTCCACAACCCAGTTAGTACTAGATAATACGATACGCCTTAGTAAGACTGCTTGTCAGACTTTCGGGCGACTGACTACCTGTAACACAGTCAAGATTTACAAATGACAGTCGGGACCAACGGCTTAACGGGCGGTCACCCATCCACAGACCAACCTAGGCAAGCACGGCTTAACCTAAAGATCGACCCGAGCGGCTGTCATTATTTAGCCACGAGGAAGTGTATGTAGAAAAATAAATACCTGGTGATAAATCGGGCTGAGTTCCTTTTCGCGTGCCTTAGCCGTCTTCTCGGCGGCTAATAGTTCTGTTTCTAGTTCCCGGACTCGGGTTTCAGCTGGAACAAAAAATGTATGAAGGGGTATTCGGGGAACAATGGCATAGTGCTCATATATTAGAGGCTAAACAGCATTACTTTTGTAGCGACACTACAAAAAGTACAACAGCGCCATCTATGACACAAATGAAGAACTAACATCAAAATTCTGAATCAGGCTATTTAGAGCGTGCATCCAAAAAGTTGGCAACTTTGCAAATAGCTCTCAAAAATTTACCTGTTTTAATTAATTTGGCAATGTTGCTGTATGGAAATAAGAAATACGGCTAAGTAGTGAACTAGAATATTAATAATGAATTGCAATTAAAACACTGAATTTCATGTTGTAACCGTTTTATGTGTAAAAAAGGCATTTGGAAAGTTTCCAAATACTTTTTTTACATCTAAAACTAAATATTCGGTGTTACGATATTAATTATTGTATTTCATAATCAATATTTTAGTTAACTAGTTGGCCATATTTCTTATTTCCATACAGTAATGCCAAATTAATCAAAACAGCGAATTTTTGACAGCTACTTGCGACGTTGCCCATTTTCTGTATAAACGCTCTTCAGGACTTAAGACCATATAGAAAAACCCGACAACAACTGTCGGGCAGTAGCCCACCAGACATAACACCCGTCTGGTCAGAGGATCCTCCCTTTTCTGTGGGGGATGAAGAACTTTACACCCTGTTCTCCATAACCCTAAAAGTTACATAGAATCCAGCTGTGTCACTGCGGTTTGCGATCGAATTCGTAAGTGCACCGTAATGCTTATTTTTCAAGGCTTGGGCAAGAAAATATAGTTATACAACATTATTTTTAGTATATGCGAAACCTAAATATAGTTTGTTCAGAATAAGTAACTGAATCGATTCCAATAATTTTTAAACCATGTTATATTTTGTTCCAAAATATTAAAAAAAGTTACAAGTTGGACATCGAGCGACATTAAGTACCTATCGCAATAATTTACCTACTGCCAAATTATTATTATCAATGAGCTCAAGACGACGCTGGAGGCGCGCGCTGCGTGGTGACCACGTTTTTGTGCGGACAACCAAGTAACAGAACAAGCTTATAACTTTGTGATTTTTTATGATACAGTTTTGAAATTTTGTACATAGATTCTTTACATAAAAATACTAGACACGTGTTTCAGGTTTCGCATATACTAAAACTACAGTACTTTCTCAAGTTATTATGTCTTGTGACTGTGACTGTAGCTTCGCTTCTTTTTGTTTTTTTGACATTCAAAAGTGCCTGTGATGGTCTAATTGAAATAAATGCTTTTGACTTTGACTAATGTTGTATAAGGTCCCATTAAAATAGATGGACAAATTTTAACACAGAGCATTCAGTACGTCTAACCAAAGATATCCAAGCAAAAAAAACACTGAAGAAAGTGCTTTTATTTTGACCTAAAATAACAAATTGCCGGCACTCTAGAATAAACACATCCATTATGGGTAGGTACTTGCACTCGCACATTTTGTAGTATCAGAATTTTAAGATAATAAAAGACGGATGTGTTTATGCATTGGGTAACCAACATTTTTAGACCGCTTTCACATTTAGGCGACTTTAGCAGCGCGACAGTCGCGCGTCTAACGTCCACACGGTAAAAAATCGTTTTTTTTTTAGTTTTTGTTTGCGAATGTGCTTCTGCCGCGCTATTGTCGCGCTGCTAACGTCCTAATGTGAAAGCAGCCTTAGTGTATTTTCGTTAGCTGTTTTTTTTCTTGTAAGTATCTAATGCGTTTTTGTTATTTTTTTTTACCATTGCTCTTATTTTGGACGTCTGAATGATTTCTAAAAGTTTGTCCATCTATTTTAATGGGACCTTATATATTTCTACTAGCTGTTGCCTGGGACGTTCCTCTGCGTGAAATTTTATAGCCTATAACCTTTAACGATAAATGGGCTATCCAAAACTAAAAGAATGTTTCAAATCGAACCAGTAGTTCCTGAGATTAGCGCGTTCAACCAAACAAACAAACTCTTCAACTTTATAATATTAGTATACATTTCAAATAAATAAAGAATGGTACAGATAGGGTTTTGATTGTCAGTTAATTGAGATATATTACCTGCTCTGCCAGCATCAGTCCTGATGAGGCTCTCATCGACGGACCCCCTGCGGTCTAAGCCCTTTGAGATCTCCTTGATTTGTTCCTTCAGTTCTGGAACAATGCAAATTGATATAATTTCACTTCAAGTGTTCATGTTGCTAGGATTCTTCTTCAAGTTTCGTGTATGATATGATCCAAACAAGTGTTCATATGAAACAACTTGTTTTACATTCAGACGTCAAACATACAAGACGCAAAAATAAGCCGAACCTTTAAAACACACAGAATAAGTAAATACTAAATAATTTGGATCAAAAACAAGAATTATGGTTTTTTTTAATGTGGAATAACTCGACAGACCCCTCTGAGCGAGAAAAATTATAAAAATCTATTAAAAAAATTATGTGATTAGGATCACATTCACTAATCAAACATTACAAGGTGGAAGGGACACTTACGCACTAACGGTTACCACGTATCCAGTACATCATTCTGAAGCCCCCGAATATAAAATTTTCATCGGTAGTATAAAAAAAAACCTGTTTCTTAAAAATTTTGTCCAGAATGGTACATCATTCTGAGTACGTGATAAACGTTTGTGCGTCGGTGTTTCTACCCTGTATTATAGATAGTTCACATACCTGCGATCCTAGCTCCAACCCGTTGCAACTCAGGGTCCAGACGGTGCATGGTTTTGAGGATATCTCGCTGCTTGAACTTGACTTCAACTATAGCTTCCGCTTCTAAGACACCACCCCTGAGAACAAAATGAATTGTTATAAGATAGTTCCAAAACGAGCATAGTGGACGTTGGCAAGAGGGATTGGGCGGAAGCACGATGACCGCTGGGCAAATTTCTCCATGCGATGATTGTCAGAAGACGGACGGCGCAGAAAAAGGTGGCGAGACGCTCTGGACGCGTACCGCGAGGGCTAGTTCGAGAAAGCACGGGAAAAGAGTACATGGAAAGAATTGGGGGAGACTTTTGTCCAGCAGTGGGACGGTTCAGGCCATTAAAAAAAGATAGGTCATTCAACAGGGCTTTAAGAAACAACGTCACATTTTTTCGACGCATGTACAGACACCAGCACATCAAGCTACCCGAAACTGTCAAATTTTCCCAATCAACCTTGAAACTCATGCTTTAGCGATAAAGTTGAAAATGTATTAAAGACATTTGACATATTGTAGTAGCTTGATGCGCAGGCGTCTGTACTGTATTGGCCTTTGCCCTCACACGCTTATTAAAATAACATTATAGTTTAAAAACACACTAAAAAGCACGCATTAAAGTTCATTGTATTTCTCGGATTCTTCTTAGATAACCCTTTCAGTTGACCCATATCATGGGGAATGCATAAAAAATAACTAGTCCGTCATTTTTGGGAGTCTGCCATATTGGTTATAGAATGACGTCACTTAGCTAACAATGCATTGTCATTCAAACTAAACATGTATGCAAAATATCAGCTCAATCAGAAACCGGGAAGGGGGTTAAATTTAACTTCTAATATTTTTTACATAGTTAATAATACTAATATTTTTTAACACTAGGGCTGCTCGTAAGACACGAGCTATACGCTCATTTACGCACCACCATTGACAGGTGGAGTTCATAACAAAAACATAACATCACGTCTGTAATCCCCGAAGGATTAGGCAGAGGTGTACCTAATAGTCCACCCACATTTCTCCAGTTATGTTGAAGTCCCATGTAATAGGGGGCGAGCTTATTGCCATCAACCGGGCGCAAATCCAGACTCCGTATCTGTTCAGTAGCAGCCCGCATGTTTTTCCAAAGGGTTATTGGGTTTTTCTATCAGGAATTTCTCAGTAGAAATTCTAGATAGGAAAACCCAATAACCCTTTGCCCGACCCGGGAATCGAACCAAGGACCTCATACTCAGCAGTCGTGCTTGCAACCACTAGATCAACGAAGCAGTCTCAGTCATTCAGACAACGAAATAAGTTTTAAACGCTACCACTGGCAGCTTGTGATGTCCAATGTATGAGCATGTGCGGTAAGATTAGGAGAGGCCTAAGTCCAGTAGTGGACTGCTGACTGATGATGATCACTGTCCTCACCTGGCTTCAGGGTCAGCATACATCTCCATCCGCTGACTGTTGACGGACGGGTCCACGACGGCCCAGGCTCCGCCGCGCAGCTCCCCGCCGGGCGGGATGTACACTATGACGGGCGCGGTGGCCCCTCGGAGGGCGCGGACGATTTCAGCGCCAAATTTCAAGATTTGTTCGTACATGTCTGTTGGGAAAGATTGTTATTGGTCAGGTGTATTTCTTAAGGATTCTGGAGAATATGTCGTGTGAACATGCACATACGATTAGCTATAACAAATCAGGATGCTTTATGCTACACCGCTACGTTAGGTCAACTACATAGTGAACAATGAGTTACACCAATGTTTTTTGTTATCAGCATTTGTCTAAAAATTAGGGAACTCGAGAAAAAGGATCTGATTTTTTTTTCTTATCTTTAAAATGACTGATATATTAAAAGTTAAAGTAGCCTCCGCGGCAAAATTCGACTAAAGTGTGACGTCACGCTGCGAGGAGCGAGCGAAATAATAAGTGCAAACCACTTTACAAATCAAATTTTATGAACGTAAACACTCGTAGAGTTAAAATAGTAAGTGCAAACCACTTTACAAATCAAATTTTATGACCGTAAGCACTCCGCATCACCCGCGATCGGACATGACACTTGCAGCGTGACGTCATCGCAGTAGCGCGCGAAAGAACGCAAATTTAAAAAAACGGTGAAACTTTGCTACGCTGTAACTTTGGAAATCCTGGCCCAATTTCGATGAAATAAAAACTATTATTATTTGCACGAGTACACGCATTATTGCAGTACAGTTTTATAGTAATATTTTGATGTGTTGGTGTGACTCATTGTAATCTAACAATGTAGTAGGAAGATAGTTTTTTGTTTTGCGGTAGAAATTAACTAGTTTCCACAACATATTGTTTAAGACTTTAAGTTATAGAATCAGGCGTCACTTTGTGGAAACCCATTACATTCAATGTTATACAAAATATTTAGTTATAATTCCGCGAAAAATATTCAGACCTGGATGCAGCAAAGATAAGCATATGCAGGAGAAGCAATAATAATTAGCATGCGGGCGGGTGGGCGGTTCACATACTGTTCGCCTGCCGAAGCTGTTGTCAATAAAACTTAGATTTTCTTGATTTTTAGATATTTAGTGCAAAATGGTGTATTAATGTTTTGCATAGCACCATTTTTTGGTGTCTAAAACCGAAATGAATCGTTTTTGTTTCGGCACTTCTTTCAAGCTTTAACACTATCAGAAAATAGACGTTTTCAGTTTTTTTTTTGTTTATTTTAAAATATTCCTTACAAAAAAAAAAAAACATTTAAAAATATAAAAAATTGTAGCCCACCGGTATCGGGAACAAGGTCTTTATTATTTTTTTATTTACTTTTAAAATTTCAGCGTAATAGTTTTCTTTTGTAATTTGGCTAATTCTTATCCATGTTATTAAGTTTACAGGTGCTTGCTTACCTTTCTGTCCACCACTGAAGCCTCTCCAGTTGGCGAAGATCATGATGGGTAGATTTTCACGGGAGAAGTCGTTGATGGCCTGGGCTGTCTTGTACGCTGAGTCGGGGAACCATACCTGTTACATGATAAAAATAATGGTCAACGCTTGTTCTTGTCGGCATTAATCGGGTTTAACCACTATTTTCGTCAGCTTAAATTATCCATAAGTATGCATAAGTAACATCCGCACGGATCGGTCAAGGCCAGGTAAGCAATGCTTGCCGAGGTCGATCCATGGATGGGTGACCATTCTTTACATATCGAGACCTCTAGGTACCTCGGAAAGCCTGTTAAGCCGTCGGTCAATCTTTGAAATTGTTCTCAAATATTCAGAAGCACAACATACCGATAACCAGTCTTACCAAGGGGTATAGTATTTAAATATAAAATATAAACCTTTCATCCTAAGCATACAAATATAATAACTTTCACAGACATTCACTACACACTACACCTCACATACACTCATTACACGACACACATACTCTGTTTCAATACTCACACACTCATTCACTTTTCTAATATATTTATAACAAGTACCTAGCTATAACTTGTTTCAATGTTTATTTATTAGTTTTTTCTATTTTGGTTTTGGAAATTTTTAAATGTGCTTTTCTTCGGTTATTATTATAATTTTTGGAGCATAACTACTATTACTTTATAACATCTCAAGCATCTTAGGTGGGGACCTGGTGTCCTGAAATACAGGCCTTGGCTTAGTTTAGGCACCAGTCTCTCACAAATAAAATATTGTTTAAATTTATCTACCACTACATTTCTACTAATACCTACCTAGTTAAGTCATCATGATCGGAGATAAGTTCCTTTATTTTGTTAGTATTAAGTTTTTCATTGTTTTATTTGTGGATGAGAAAAATAAACGATTATTTCCTTTATTCATTCTTTCTCTTATCTCATACATTTTTAAATATTTTTACAAAGAAAAGTAAACAAAACATTTAAAAATATAAAAAATAGATGGCCCATCGGCATCAGGAACAAGGTCCAGGTTGCCGGTGGTCAGGGCTCCAGAGAGAGGAACCGCCTCACTATGCGTGCCGTGTCCAGGAGTACTGCTTTCTGAATCAAGCTCTTGACCCAGCCGCGCAATGAGAGCCTCCTAAGGTGTTGGTCGAGGCTCTCTGCTATTAGTCCATTAACCGTAACGACTATCGGTACAATGATTGCAGAGTCCACGTCCCACATGTCGACAACCTCGTGTGCTAAATCAAGATACTTGATTTTTTTATCATTCTCAGCTTTCACGAGATTCTCGTCATGAGGGACAGTGATATCAACAATCATTGCACGGCGCTGTCGGCGATAAAAGACTGTTTAACACTTTATTCAGGCGGCCAAAGAAGCGCTCCTTTAATGATTGTTTCATGTCGGCAGCATTGATGCCTAATGCTTCCGACATACCCAAATACTTGTAGGTCTCGGTTGATGAGAGGGATCTAAGGAATATGGAATCCGAGAGTTGAGTTCCCACGGATTCCATAATCTCCCCTCGCTTTACATGCATGACTGCACATTTGTCCAAGCCAAATTCCATCCTGATGGCGCTACTAAAAGTTTCAGTCACTTTTAGTAGCTCCATCAGTTGCAAATTGCTGGGAGCAAATATTTTCAAATCATCCATGTAAAGGAGGTGAGATATAACCTGACCACCTCTCCTCAACCGGTAGCCTAGACCTGAATCCTCCAGCAGTGTGCTCAGAGGATTCAAGGCCAAGCAAAACCAAAGCGAACTCAAACTGTCACCCTCGCTCAATCCTGATCGGTTCATCGGTCCCAAGAACCTGCCGACATCCTGGATAAAGAAGGACCGTCCTCCACTGCCCCATACACGACATCAAGAAGGTGCGAAGAGTTGCATCTATTTTGTACAATTCCAGCACCCTCATGAGCCATGTATGTGGCACCGAGTCATAGGCCTTCTTATAATCTATCCAACACGTCGACAGATCCCTCCGGGATCGACGAACCTGTTGGCTTATGGCCATGTCGATAAGGAGCAGCTCCTTAGTACCGCGGGACCCATTCTTACATCCATTCTGAGAGACAGACATAATTGAATTGCTATCTATATGACGAACAATTTTTGCTCTCAGAATGGATGTTAGAACTTTATAGACCGTCGGTAAACACGTAATTGGTCTATAGTTTTTAGGTTCCACAGTACTACCCGATTTGTAGAGCAGGTGGGTAACTCCTGTTGTAAAGAATGGTGGTAGCGACCCAGTCTCTAAGGATGACTGGAATTGTGAGGCTATGCAAGCGTGTGACCTTTGTAGCCATTTAATCCAAAAATTGTGCAGTCCGTCCGGCCCTGGAGATTTCCAGTTAGGTAACGGACGGACTGCACAGGCCACGTCCAGTGGACTAATAGAAATGGCCTCCATTTCCGGAATTGAGTCACACGCTCGCTCAACAACACGCATCCAATCACCCTCAGTGTGGCCGACGGGCACCGACCAAATACTTCGCCAAAAAGCATTCATGGCGTCGTTATCCGGCAGATGCGCGTCAGACACTCCTTGAATGGTAACGGGCCGCTCCCATGTTCTGTACACCCACCTTTCGTCACTCTGGAACATGCGGTTCTGAGTGTATCGATCCACTCTTCGCCTATACCGACGGATACGGTTAGCCCATGCATAAACTTTCTGCTTCAGGAAGTCGATGCGCTCTGTGACTCGTGACATGTATTCTCGGGGACTGATATCAGTTCCCGAGAATGCCCGCCTTACAAAGCGCATCACCCTTGGGCGTGTATTCCCCTCCCTTATTATTATTATTATTACCCAGTACTTTGTTGAGGTCAGATATGCAGTCGCTCCATGTAAAATTCTGGTATTCAGCTGCATCTGGTTTACTGGAAGCCTACCGTAACATAGTTGGGAAAAGGCTAGGCAGATGATGATGATAATAATATGTCTGTAATTTTTTTTATATTAGGCGCGATTTATACAGAGTCGGCATAAGGTGAAGGCGCGGCGCAGCCACGATGCCTCTATAAAACATTTTTATACAAAATATACGTAGGCGACGAGTCGTGAATTACTCTCAAGCGAACTTGCGCAGGCACGCCGTTCTTTCATTTCTTTTTAATTCAACGCCCGCGCTGCGCCTGCGCCGCGCCGTTTCTGTATAAATCGCGCCTTAGATCTCATCATCTTTCGTTCGTATTTCCAAAGATTGTCGAAGCACATATTACTGACCTGTCCAGCCTGTTGCAAGGTCTTGGCTTCGGAGTCCAAATTAGCAGGATCAGCGGGTAGAGTGAGCTCGACCGTTCTAGTTTCTACTGCTACCACTCCCACTGGGATACCACCGAGGCGGGCGCGACCTTGGAAGAATGAGTTCAGTTTAGTATACGTAACTGATTTTCAACATTATTTTGAGAGGGTAAGGTTCATTTTAGATTGGTAGTGACAACGAAGCTAAGTATTTCATTTGTTTTTCAAGTTGTTTATGTTGGTTTGTCCTCTTTTCATGTGGCAAGGGAGCTAAGAATCGGAACACAATAGGCTATACAGGGTGTAAACGGACCCTTCACGAAGCCGTTAAAACTAAGTAACTTTACGCAAAAAATATTGCTGGGAAAGGACTTTTTTTGGGGTCAAAAATCACGTTTTCGGTAGAACTCAATGTAACGCACTAAAAACATTGTACTGATGCATGGATTGAATAGTACAGGTATTAAAAAAAAACTTGTGAGAAAGTTTGTACTTTGACCCCCAATATCTACGTAAGTAGAAGGATCCCAGATACGGGCCTAGAACAAAAAAAATATCGCAATGACAGGGAGAACAAGTGCCTTTCGGCTCCGTTAACTCTTTATTTTACATATTTATTTATGTTTATTACAGTTGTTTTGTTAGTTTATCGTGTTGAGATAATGATACCCTACACCACTGCAGATTTCTGCTAACTAAATTAGCAAGCGAAACTCAACAGAAACTTGTCAGCAAAACTACAGAAATAATCAGGAGAAATTGCAAGAATTTTCAGGAATTCGCTAGATAAACTAGACAGCGAGAGTCCACGAAGATTTAGTGACGTAACTACACAGAAGGAAGCTTAAGTTAAACTTCCGTTTAGCTTAAGTGTCTTGGCTTCCGTACGCTGTATGCACGTCATGTCCCTACAATTTTATTATTTCTTTCTTTCTTATCTAGTGAAACTCCACAGAAGTAAAATCACTTACCAGTAATAACAGTCTGTGCCCACGGCTGCATGATCTCGTCCCAGGTGCCCACGTCGAAGAAGCCCGCCCGGGCCGCGTCGCCCGCCAGCATGAGGCGCGGGTCGTGCGCGGTGCGCGGCGGGGTCCACTCCACCGGACGGTCGATGGGGTCCGATACTCGCATTATGGGGACCATGCTCATTTTGTCCTGATGATAAAAGGATTGTGTGATCTTTATGCGTATTTGTCATTGGAATAATAACTTACAAAATAGGCATTTATACTCATGCATAAAATTTAGACCCCCAGTGACCCTTACAAAAAATAAATAACCCAAAAAGAAAAAGGTCAGCTACTACGATCCGAAGACATGGAATAACCATGACATGAAATTATCCGTTTCGACCCCAACAAAATTGAGGCCACAATTTTGACCGCTACTAAAGTGACACAATGACTTCAAATTTTGACACCTACCAAGTATGGCCCCAATTTTGACACCCAATAAAAATTACCTCAGTTTGGACCCCTTACCAAGAGTGACCGTAATTTTGAACCTCTATCAAAATTGACCCCTATTTTGACTCTTACCAAAAGTGAACCCAATTTTGACGCTTACTAAAAGTGACCCCAATTTTGACCCCCAACTAAAAGTGATCCTATCATTACGCACTATCAAAAGTGACCCCAGTTTAGACACCATATAAAGAGTAACCCCAATTTTGAGCCCCGAAAATAATTCCTGTTTCGAGCTCGGCTTACCTTAGGCACAAATGCGAGCCACCTCAGCGCGGTCCGCACGGCCTCCAGGTCCGTGGGCGCCACGGCGTGCGACACACCGTTGTGGTGCATGACCTGCTGCCCGCCCAGCTGGTTGTTGCTGGCGTACACCGCGCGACCCAGCACCTTGTTGAGGGCCGCGTAGCCGGTCAGGATGATGTACGAGGACTCCACTTGGATTACTCTGTGGCCTAATCTGTGGGCAAAAGGTAAGAATTAAAAATGAAATAGAAAGATTTATGTAGCGGGTCTATGAAATACACACAACAGATAGAAAATCAAAGCATTTATTTCAAGTAGGCCAGTTACAGGCACTTTTGAACTGTCGAAACAATGAAATATAGCTACAGTCCCAGTCACAAGGCACAAAAAATGTGAAAGTACTGTAGTTGCCCATTCCCTAACGTAGATCTCTATGGAGAAGAACGGGAAAGAAACTCCATAAATATGCATCATCTGCCTACTATGATGAGGTCGGCTTACAGTCTAACCGGATGCAGCGGTATATCTATCTACAAGGTGTAAACGGACTCTTCATGAAGCCGTCAACCAAGCATTCTGTACATCAAACTAAGTAACTTTACGCAAAAATTATTGCTGGGAATCGACTTTTTTTTGGGGTTTTTGGGACACTTTACGGTAGAACTCCATGGAACGCACTCAAAACATTGTGCTGATGGATGGATTGTTAGTACAGGGGTCGTGGAGGTGTTTAAAGTAAAAATCTTACATTAAAAACATGTAAAAAGTTGAAACTTTGACCCCCAATATCTCTGTAACAAGAAGGTTCCCAGATATGGTCTAGAACAAAAAAATTATCGCAATGACGGGGAGAACAAGTGCCTTTCGGCTTCGTTAAGGGTCTTGTTACACCCTTTAGTTACTCTGGAAGCCGAACCTAACTTAGTTGTGACAAGGCTCCGCAGACAATGACACCACACATACCTGACGACGTATGAGCCAATACCGATGGCGCGGCAGGTGACGATGGAGATGGTGACGATGTCCTCGTACGCCTGCGCGGTCTCGCCGGCGATCAGACCCGCGTCGCGGAGGCACTCCACGCCCAGACCGTCTTCTTTGCCTATAAGGGAGATCATTTTTAGAAAAGAAGAAAGAAAGAAAATACATTTATTTGGCACATGCCACAAGTGCACACAATATCTAACCAAAATAATACAAGAAAAAAAAAAAAAACTTAAACTAAACAAAACAAAAAAAAAAATGTAGGTAACACGGTGTGCCTCATAGCTGCGCCAAATAGGACCAGTTCAGCAAAATGCCGAGCAACTAGTGCCTGACGCTGGTTTTCAACTGAACCTGGATTAGAGAGGTCACGGATGTAAAACAGTTATATGTGTTGTGTCAATGGTACTGGTGAAAAGGTACTTAAATAGAATATGTATAATAAATGTAGTTTTTTAGACAATATTGTAGCACTAAAATGATCTTAAGATGTTGTAGCTCGCGTTTTAAGACACTTGTCAGGATCAGCATATCAACGGCTCATTTTTACTAGCTGATCGGATCCGAGGTGTTGCAGCTAAGATGCTTATAAGAGTAATAATTCAATCCATTTGAATTTAATTTAAAGTATTCTAATTTATTTTAATCTATATTATTTATTTGTGTAATTATCTGCGCATAATGTAGTGCATGCTGTGCTTTTCTGTAAGTGATGAGGCGCTTAGACATAAGTTTGCAATGTACAAATTATAATGTAACAGTGTACTCATTGTTGAGAAGGCTAATAGATAAATAAATAAATAGAGTGCGTTGTGGTATACGAGGTGACAGGAACACCGACGCACAAACGATTATTACGTACTCAGTACAACAAACTAAAGTATCGATGAAAAATTTCTATGTGGCTTAGAAATTTTTCATTGGTAAAAACAGCTGTTCCATACATTTTAACCGTGGAGGTATTGCTGTTTTTTTTTCTTTAATATCATCTGCCTAGCCTTTTCCCAACTATGTTGGGGTCGGCTTACAGTGTAGCCGGATGCAGCTGAATACCAGTATTTTACATGGAGCGACTGACTATCTGACCTCCACAACCCAGTTAGTACTGGGTAATACAATACCCCTTGGTAAGACTGGTTGTCAGACTTTTTGGGCCACTGACTACCTAACGACTGTCAAAGATCTACAAATGACACCCGGGACCAACGGCTTAACGTGCTTTCCGAGGCACGGAGGAAACTCGGTATGTGATGGGTGGTCACCCATCCACAGACCAACCTAGGCAAGCACGGCTTAACCTAAAGATCGATCCGAGCGGCTGTTATTATTTAGCCACGAGCTCCTCAAGAGAGTTTTTTTTTCTTTAATAACCGATGAAATATTTCTATGTGGGTTGGGAAGGGGGGGGGGGGGGGGTTCAGACTGATGTACTGAATACGTGGTAGCCGTTTTAGCGTCAGTGTCCCTTCGAACCCGTATGTATGTACGTACCTACATTAATATAGGGTCTAACTATTCATACACGAAATATTTTCAGGGAATCATCTAACGGCTATAACAAAGCCATTTCAAGGGATTTTTTTTTTATCTGAGTATTTATTTATTTATGTACACACAAAATACTTAACAAGTCATAACATTAAGATAGAAGAGCACAAAGGTACTGCTTATTTCATGCGAAATATCTTCCAGCAGACCTGCGAGAGGAAAGTAGGATCAGAAGGTTGGAGGTAGGTAGGAGTATATTATTTTATAAAAAATAAATAATATAAAATGACTTGGCCCACAAAATAAATACTGGCTCCTTATTTTTAAGCATCCATTACGCTAGATTGCTACGTCGTATTTACCTACTGTCATTGTTAGAATATGGAAGTAAAGGTTTTATGCAAAAAGTCTCAAAAATTTTTAGAATTATAATAATTTCGTAAAAAAAAACATTCAGATATTTTTTTTATCGTTGCTATGGCGACTTTACGACTTATAGAAGTTACTCTTAAAATAGTTCGTATGTGAAAAGATAGACCTTATATATTAGGATAATATCATTTCATTTACATGACATTGACCACGCATTACATTGTTTGGAGATTAGTGTTAGTGAAAAAACAGGCTTAATTACCCTGCTATTTATTTATTTAATAAAGGTTCACCAACAGTTGTTACAGATATACAGATAGGAGCATAAAAGTAATTGTGTCTTAAATCTAACTGCACAACCAATTACAGGCAAACACCACATGCAAAATGCTCTTTTAATTATGAATTTAATTTTAGAGACTTAATGTATTTAAATTCTAGATAATTATAAAGAAAAAATAAAACTAATACTAATAAAGGAAACAAAGAACAAAAAATTAAATACTAATACTAATAACGTCTGACAAACGTCGATATTGAGTCTGCGTGGACGTCAACCAGGTCGCTGCGTTCGTTTATGAGTTTGCACATGCGGGGTATAGGCGAATTAGCACCAAACACTGTACGGCGAAGAGGTGGAGTTAAGGGTGTTATAGGTTTGCGAGGTGGTCTACGGGGTACTCTAAAATTGAACCTACATACCAATTGTGGGCAGTCAATGGTGTTATTGAGCAGTTTATATGCGAGTCTCAATGCTATAGATTCTATAAAAATCAATGTTAATTAATTAATTTATTTTACTGTTTATGTACACGCAATGCAACACAGGAAAATTACATTTTAATACTTGAGTACATAGGTACTGCTTATTTCCTAAGAAATTTCTGCCAGCAGACCTGCACAAGGAGAAGTGAAAAAAAGAAATGTAGACAATAGTGTGTAGAAAGGGAAGAGAATAAGGTGTATATGTGTCATACCTAATTTAAACTAAAATATTAAATACAAATATCAATAAATATTAATATATACTTAACGTATTTATCTATGATTGTGTTACTTACCAATAATATCAGTGATCTTATACCGCGACTCTCCTTCATCTTCAATGAGCGTTGTCTTGACGGATCCCATTGGACCTAGAAAAATAAGAAATAAGAAATTATTGCCAATATGAGATTATTAAAAATAAATTGCATTAATGGTTATGTAGTCATAGTTTTTATAGTGTCAAAGACAATTAATGTTAAATATTCTCTTGAAAATTTTGCACGCTTATTACTGTTAGGCAAAAACATGTCTGCTCTTTCGTTTTTTGTATTTTACCATCTTTTTATACCATGTTTTTAAGCAAATAAATATTATTCTATTCTATTCTACATAAATCGTAAAATAATATGATTTTATTTTGTTGCAGTATGGCAGAAGGAATTGCAGTATAGTTGGGCATACCACTACATGGTACTTTTGGTGCTTGAAGAACATCGCCAGGAGGGCACAGATGGTCTATTCCTCTTTGCTAGTCTTAATCTTATTCCAGAGTGGGAAAGAGATGGCGCTAGACGTCCTCTATAGCTCCTGTCTCCTTCTCCCTTTCTTCTCTGAACAGTTTGAAGTCTCAATGAATTTAACAGAATCAAAAAAAAAATTGCCTTTGAAAATACAGGCGGAAATACACGAAACACTGCAAATTCGTGTTAGGGATGAACGCAATATTGAGAACCCCTGATTGGACTTCAAAAGATCATAAGGAGTATTGTATTCAATCACAGTTACAAAACGCAGTACCTCCATTTTTATTATGCGAGATCGTTGATACCTCAGACCAGTTGAGCTCAGTAGGTGACCACGTTAACAGCAGCGTCAGACGTGTTCATAATATGGCACCCAAAAGTGCTGTTCTACAGCCAGTTAGAACATTCCGGTAAGGTCACGTTTTGGACAGCAATGTACACACTCATCATCTGCGTAGCCGTTTCCCAGCTATGTTGGGGTCGGCTTCCAGTCTAACCGGATGCAGCTTAATACCAGTATTTTACATGGAGCGACTGCCTATCTGACCTCCACAACCCAGTTAGTACTGGGTAATACGATACCCCTTTGGAAGACTGGTTGTCAGACTCTGTCGTGGCTCGGTGTGGGTTATATGTTTGTGATTTTGAGCTTTTAAGAGTGTTAACGTGTTACGGCATTTCATACAAACTTTCTAGTGATTTTTTTTCGAAATGACTGAACCGATTTTAATGAAACTTCGAACGCATAAGCAGGATACATAAGTCTAAAGATTTGACAGAGAACTTTTTGAAATGTCTCTTTTAAAAAAAGATAATTGGAAATTTCTGTTTCTATAGAAAATCTAAAATCCGTCTAATTTAGCTGTAACACTATTTTTCGAAAAGTTCTCTGTCAAACCTTTAGACTTATGTATCCTGCTTATGTGTACGAAGTTTCATTAAAATCAGTTCAGTCATTACGAAACAAAATCATTTGAAAATTTGTATGAAATGCCGTAAGACGTTAACGCTCTTAAGGATTTTTTGTATTTTCTGTAGCATGTAACCGTTTTATGTCCCAATAAATAAAACAAACATAATTGGGAAAACGCAGGCAGATGATGACGTACTTGGAGTCACCTGCACGGTTCTGAGCTATAGTTGGACTCGGTACGGTAGGCTTTGTAGATTGCCAGCTGCTTGTTAACTTTTTATTTTGTTCTACATTTTCTGTGTAGTAAGCAACGACTTATTGTCGGGCCTACGCTGTCTCCCCATACTTAAGTACAAATGCTGTATCCATGATAATATTATAATACCAAATGATTTGAAAAGAGTAACCATGGAGTTTTTTGCCGGTTCTTCTCCTTAGGAAACGACCAACCCGAACCGTGCACCTTTTTGACGACGTTTTATAAGTGCCCATCTAGGCCTATGTGAAATAAAATATTTTGATTTTGATTTTTGTAGGTGACGTTGTTGTCGACATCCAGAAAGGACAGGACTACTGTTGGGTAAGCTAGAACCTGATATAGTATTAATACGTACCTAGCTTAGAATACGACTCAGGCGTCAGATACAGGTACTTGAACCCGCGGTCGGGTCTCTCGGAGTCGAGCCAGGCGACGTTGAACTCCGACTTCACTTCCTCGGCGACGCCTATGCGGGCGCCGGAGTTGACGCTGATGTATACCTGGGGGAAAGAACATGGAATATAAATAATGTACAATTTCGTTTCGTTTCAGAACGAAAATCTTGGTTGAATTCGATATCAAACGCTTCACTCGAAATAACGGTTTATTTATTTAATTATGGCACTCTAACGACTTCTTCGCTATAGTAGTTGTGTTTTAGCATGGCAATATCGGTCATTGAACCACATACATTTAATGAATCTCTTTTAAAAAACGTATACAAGCCCCTGAATTGACATTGATTGTGATCCTGAACATTAACAGAAAAAACGATAAGTACACGGTTTATGATTTCAGTTTGTGTAGAGATATCAGGGAAAGAGCAATGACCGCTATTGCCACGCTAAAACACAACTACTATAATACATTTTTGGGGTACTGTAACAATTTAACTTAAAATCTAAGGTGAATATGCCACTTACAGGTATGCACAGCACTTTCATAAGTATTTCAAGTTTTATAATATTACAAAGAGTACATATAGGCTAAAACAAATAAATAAAATAGGTTTACTAGAGTGACTGTCACCTGTTAATAAAAAATTTATTACTTTTATTACGTTTTATTACTTTTATTACTTTTATTACGTTTTATTACTTTTACTGTATCGTCGTTCTAGTGCTCGCAATCGTGACTGCTGATCATGAAATGCTGGGTTCGATTCCCGAGCCGGGGAAATTGTTTTTGGGGTTTTCCAGCAGGAATTTCTTGTTGGGAAGGAAGTTATTGGCAATGGACTCGCCCCCTATTACATGGGACATCAATATAATTGGCGAAATGTGGTTGTACTATTAGGTACACCTCTGCCTAACCCTTCGGGGATTACAGGAGTGATGTTATGTTATGTAATATATCACTTACTCTAGGTATCTTCCGCTCTCTAGCGTACACCGACGCCTTGAAGTACACCAAGTCCTCGCTGGGTCCGAAAGACCCCATGTAGTATGTTAGGTCATTAGCGATCAGTATGATGTCTCGGCCGTCGGGGCATTCTGGCGTGAACATGGTCAGACGCCATGCTACCATGCCGACCTGGAAAAGAGGAATATATGAATAAAGATTTAAAGGTTCTTATGAAGGTCGAATAGAATCGAATCGAACTCTACTTGTGTGTAAAAGACCACGTGTTATACACGAGTTGAGTTAGAAACTGATATGTTGGTTTGTGAAAGTTTTAGGCAGATTTTAATCTGTTCCACCAAGAAGTGTCCATGGAGTTTCTTGCCCATTCTTCTCCATAGAGAACAACGCTTTGGAATGGAACTAGTCCTTTCACGTTTATTATGCCTGCGTCTGGACTGTAGGTAGCTAGGCATCGTCTTGTTTATGGCATATCAATTGTCTGTAACGGGTCTATCTATACTAATATTATAAAAAGGAAAATTATGTTGGGGGTCATCTCCGGAACGAATGATCCAATTCTAAAAATAATTTCACTGGCAGAAAGCTACATTATTCATGGGGCTATAGATTATAATTATAATTAAAATATTTTGATTTAAAAGAGTGTCCATGGAGTTTCTTGCCCATTCTTCTCCATAGAGATCTACGCTTTGGAATGTGCAACTACAGTACTTTCTCAAGTTATTATGTCTTGTGACTGTGACTGTAGCTTCGCTTCTTTTTTGTATTTTTGACATTCAAAAGTGCCTGTAAGGGTCTAATTGAAATAAATACTTACGAATTTGAGTTTGAAGTTAGCTAAACAAACTGCTTTTTTTACTTTGAATAGAACCATAATAATTGTTTCGATGAAAAATTTCTATGTGGCGGGGTTCAGAATGATGTACTGAATACGTGGTAACCGTTTTAGCGTCGATGGGCCTTCTATCCTGTATAAGGATCGTAGCAGGTGGCGTTCAAGTTTCTGCCTACCCCAAAGGATAAAAGGCGTGTTTTTATGAATATATATATAAATAAAGTAAGAAACTGACTGGCTGACTGATCGATCAACGCACAGCTAAAACCGCTAGGTCTAGAAGCATGAAATTTATCACAAACGTTCCTTAAATGACGTAAGTGTGCACTAAGAAGGGATTTTTGAAAGTTCATCCCCTAAGGGGTTAAAACGAGGGTTGAAAGTTTTTATGAAACTTGGTTAATTTTGCGAACGAAGTCGTGGGCAACAGCTAGTGTGTGTATATTAACTTACGTTATTCTGTCCGTGCAACCTAGTAACTTCGACGATTCGTCTCTCACCGTCAGGCTCCACCACCAACTCCACTACAGTCATCACATTGTCTGGCATTGGACCTGGAACAAAAACATTTATGATTTAGCTTCGCTAGATCACCTTTGATACATACAGGGTGTAAACGGACCCTTCACGAAACCGTCAACCAAGCATTCTGTACATCAAACTAAGTACTTTACGCAAAAATTATTGCCGGGAAACGATTTTTTTTTTGGGGTGAAAAGTCACGTTTTACGGTAGGACTCAATGTAACGAACTCAAAACACTGTGCTGATGGATGATCGTGAAGGTATTTAAAATTAAGTTATAACATTAAAAACCGGTATTTAAAAAAAAAAATCTTGTGAAAAAGTCTCAACTTTGACCCCCAATATCTCCGTAACTAGAAGGTTCCCAGGTATGATCTAGAACAAAAAAATGATCGCAAAGACGGGGAGAACAAGTGCCTTTCGGCTTTGTTAAGGGTCTATTTACATCTTTTATAAAAACTTGAAAGAATGAGTCTAAGGCTGCTTTCACATTAAGGCGTTAGCAGCGCGACAGTAGCGCGACAGAAGCACAGTCGAAGACAAAAACTAAAAAAAAAAAAGATTTTTACCGTCTGGACGATAGACGCGCAACTGTCGCGCTGCTAAAGTCGCCTAAATGTGAAAGCGGTCTAAGTCATAATTGTCAACTATTTCCACGAGGTACGACGTAGAACCGTTACGACACTGTGTTTACATCGTTGCGTGAGTGTCATTGTATTAGATATCGCTGTAAAATTATCATAAACTAGCGGCCCGGCCCGGCTTCGCACGGGTGCCTATGTTGCTAAGGGATAATGTAGAATTCTAATGGTGAAAGAATTTTTGAAATCGGTCCAGTAGTTTATGAGTTTATTCATTACTGTTCACTTTAGTAATTAATTACATTTAAGAGCCTAGTAATGGCAACCCGAAAAAAATATTTTTGGGGTATGGCAACACGCTTTCGCTCTTGCGTTTTGCCGCCTCTCGTAGGTGCGCCGCGTGAGCGCACTGAATTTTTCGTTTAATTAATAGAACCGTTGTGACCGTTCCCTGGAAGTTGTCCTAATAACGCTAGTTTCTCGTCCAATCGTGAGTGTGCATTGAATTGGGTGCTCGTCGCGTAATTCCTGGAAAGTAACGGAACCAGGTAAGCCAGGTAATTCTGCTAGCAGCTCTGGTTCGTTGGGAAGGTTCCTTCGTGGAGGTTCTGGATTGGAAGGCGTCGCCCAGGGAGCAATAAGGTGAGTGCCTGTTCATAGCACACCCCCTTGTCGTAATATAAGTAATTTGTCGATTTTCTCGTTTCGGGTTCTCTCGGAGCCATTTTGAAAATTTACAGTCCACTTGAATCTCTCGCTAAATCAATCAGTTACAAGTATACCAATCTTTATCCTTTTTATAATATTAGTGTAGAAGTATAGACGACTGTTAATCATGACGTGATTTCAATCCAATATCACTAGTTTGAAGTGAATTTAACTCTTTCTTTGGCCAAAGAATTAGCATTGCCATTCAGCGTGGCAATGCTGCCAGTCTTCTGGGCACGTTTCCAGATGACAGTGATGTGGAGGAGTACTTTGACGCCTAAGTGTCCTATTGTCGTCGTTGTTGTTGTTGTTGTTGGTGGTTGTTATTTTCTTACTTTTAGTCTTATTTTTATTATTATTTTAATCTTAAATTATTGGTAGTACAATTATTGGTCTATTCACAAAACAAACAACAATAGATAGATATACATATATAGATAGATAGCTAATGGTGTTGATTTTTCTGCTATATTAGAGATTGAACTTGGAAGAAGTTGGTTCTCACTTTATTATCTAACAAACATGCCCGATTTTTAATACGTAATTTAAATCAAATAAGCATATTTATTCTTATTATTTCAGTCTGACAACCAGTCTTACCAATCGTATTACCCAGTACTAACTGGGTTGTGGAGGTCAGATTGGCTCCATGTAAAATACTAGTATTCAGCTGCATCCAGTTAGACTGGAAGCGGACCGGAAGATGATGATGACGCGTTATTAAAACCAATAAAATTATTATATTTACCTTCAACGCTGCCATCTTCGATACACTCCCGCCATTTCCTTTCAATCATTTGACGGAACATGTCGGGGATATCGTATACGTAGGTCGTGCCTTGTGATGTTGCCTGTAAATAAAGAAATAGAATAAGTAAGGTGACATAGTGTCTTAACATCAAGCCGAGAAGAAACGCCGAGATATATCGTCTCTTATTATAACATCTCGGCGTTTACATTTCGCCTGTAACGTAAGTTTCATGTTATAAAGAGCGAGCATATCCTATACTATACTATTAAATGAGCAATATTTGTATGTATATTTGTTTTTTTGTTGGAGGAGCTCGTGGCTAAGTAATAACAGCCGCTCGGATCGATATTTAGGTTAAGCCGCGCTTGCCTAGGTTGGTCTGTGGATGGGTGACCACCCATTACATACCGAGTTTCCTCCGTGCCTCGGAAAGCACGTTAAGCCGTTGGTCCCGGGTGTCATTTGTAGATCTTTGACAGTCGTTATAGGTAGTCAGTGGCCCAAAAAGTCTGACAACCAGTCTTACCAAGGGGTATCGTATTACCCAGTACTAACTGGGTTGTGGAGGTCAGATAGGCAGTCGCTCCATGTAAAATACTGGTATTCCGCTGCATCCGGTTAGACTGGAAGCCGACCCCAACATAGTTGGGAAAAAGGCTAGGCAGATGATGATGACGATTTGTTTTTTTTTTTTGTATATTAAATGGGCTTACTCTTGACCTCAATCTAATCTAGTAATTACGATCCAACGATTGCGTTGAAAGTTGCAATATAGCGGTTTACGAGGGCGAAAACTGGATTCGCTTTCTCTATTTGTAACTGAGCAGAGCTCGGTCGCACAGGTACTTTTTTTTTTTTTTTTTTTCCGGATGGGAAATCATCAAATGACCCCCCCCACTCACTCTGGGCGGAGCGGAGGGGAGTGTCTGACTTGTACTGACTAAAACCCATCCATGTTCCTTCTTTGCCCGTTATGTTCCAGGGCCACGGTATCTCTTTCGAACAGTCCCGCAGCCCGTCGCACAGGTACTTGACATTAACTGACAAAATATCTAGGCTCCGGGTTATTACTAAGGAATTCCTAGAGAAAAAGCCGACACACATTGTACCCGATCTAGGAATCTAACCCAAAATCAAGTTCAAAAAGTCCTGGTTTTGATCGTTTAATCAAAGAGTCTGTTAAAAACATATGGCATATATTTTTCAATGTTGTTATGAGGGCTTTCGTTTTTGAGCTCACCAGAAGGCGCCACTGGCGAGTAAGATCCTATCATTATATTTTATACTTTAAAATACCAATAACTTCATAAAAAGTTTATTTTATTACATAATAACAACATATGTAAACTTCAATGCAATATTGTCCCTAAAATTAGTAAGCATGAAAAATTTAAAAATCAAATCTTATTCCAAGTACTGATAAATAAGATCCTAACTTGCTATTTTAAAATATCAAGTCCTAATTAATCAGGAATGGCTCAATATTGACCACAGTCGTGAATACTAGTAGAAATACGTGGCCTGACCTTTTTTATAGCTCCGCGAATTAGATCTTAACAACGAAAAAGAACATTAATATTAATTTATGGTTTCTCTTTGTTGGCACACGAATCTCTACTAGACCTAAGGGGTCGTCCATTAATCACGTGATGTTTTTTAGCAAACTTTTAACCCCCACCTTCCCCATGGTGATTCGTGGTGAAGTTTTAGACTACCCCTCCCTCCTCCCACCCAAAATCACGTGTATTTTTTTTTGGTACAAAGTATCTTAAAAAAAATCAGAATATTATCTTTAAATACTGGTATAATCTAATTTAATTCTGGAAAAATAAGCACCGTGATAAAAATGTCAAGGTCACGCACCGCTTTTCGGTTTAGAAATCGCGCGTTCAAAGAAAAAATAAATACACGTGATATCTCACTACACCTGCCCCTCCCCCTAGTGATTTTTTCCGAACCCCCCTCCCCCCCTTTCCAGCCTCACGTGATTAATGGACGACCCCTAAATCGAATCGTCAAAATGAGTTTATAGCCTCACTCATTTTAATTGCCACACATTGTAAAGCACAATACAAAACTCACCAAGAACCTCTTCTGCTGCAAGTAATCTTTGGTAACATATGGAGTGGAGATCGGTAGACCATGCATCGGACCCTGCCGTGGCCCAAACGATTGGAACATTATCTGTGAAAAAAAATGAGATTTATCAAAAGATAAATAGGATCAAAAAGAGTAGAGAAAGACCAAAGAAACGATGGATGGACTATGTGAAGGATGATGACGAGTAATAGAGAAGTATGGAAGAAGGAGACATGCTGCACCGGCAAAAGGCGGCAATTTCGTCATCTACGAAACAGCTTTCATAGAGTTGCAACGGATAACCAGTCGTGTAGCAAAGCCACCATATTTGCTACGGTTGTTTGAGGAAAATCAAAAATATTTTTATTTCACGTAGGCCTAGCTGGGCATTTATAAAACGCCGACAAAAAGGTGAACGGTTCGGGTTGGTCGTTTCCTATGGAAAAGAACTAGCCAGAAACTCCATGGTTACTCTTTTCAAATCATTTGGTATTACAATATTATCACGTTACAGCTTTCGTACTTAAGTACCAGCGTGGGCCCGACAATAAGTCGTTCGTTATCGTCGTTGCTGAGATTATCAGACCTCAGCGACATGGCTGGTTTGCTGATACAGTCGCTTGTTAACTTGACCAATAAGCCAAGGCTGAATTTTCATAATAAATTGCCAATAATAAGGCACTATCAACTATAATTATAATCTTAACTACCGCATAGGCAGTTGAAATATGCACGTTCCTTCCAATTTTTCAGCAGTTTCGATTTCGTCATTTATAAAACTAACACAACTGTTAATAGAATTGAGATACCTTGAATTTTATTAATTTAGTAAAAAGCGCCCCCAAAAGAGTTCAGTCCGTCTCACTGATTTAGTTCTTAAACTTATACTGTCACTTACGGGATATCTTCCGTGATTGTTCATTCATCACCAGGTTTTGTGGAGTCCTTGTTACGACGCCGGCTGCTACACAAAACCTGGTGATACTGTGAGTGTATTTTGCCGTGACTTAGTGTCGAGTTCCAGTAGTGCGCGTAGCAAAAGACAAAGAAAGATGGTAGACAGATTTGTCTGCTCTTAACAATTTATTTTCCATCTACCCGCATTCTCCAGTCAACCCGCGATAATGGCGCTTGCAACAGCGTCGAAATATCGGAAGCTCAAAATAATGAACAATCACGAAAGATATCCCGTAAGTGACAGTATAACTTTAATTGTAAACCATGAAAGCTTAAAACAGTGTTTGAATTTAGTTTTTTCCTGAAAAAAAAAAAAACAATAAATAAAATCAATAACTCACCACACCAATCTTGGGATCCGAGATCTCTTCGTAAGTGTAGACATCTAAGGAGTAGCCGGAGCCGTTGGACAGGCACAGTCGCACGTTCTTAGTGGGCGCGCCGGGTCCTGGGCCAGTAACATAACGTTTTCAGTGAAAACAGGCTGTTTTTTAGTCTATGGCGAGAAATAGCTGGCTAGTGTAGCAGTATCAAACGGTCAATTTTTGTAAGAGGTAAGCTGGAGTACATATCTTTAATGTGATTATATTATTTGTCTATAGAATACTGACTGTGCCATTTTTCAAAGGGAAGCCGGTAGGAATCGAGTTCTATGGAACCTTCGCCACTGGTAGGTGGAGAGACCATATCAGCAGAGTGACTGGTAGCCGCTAGATGAATGCTGCCGAGAATCGAGCTAAGTGGAGTGTGATTTGAGAGGCCATGTCCAGCATGCAGCTTCGTCTTGGCTGTCATTCTTAGATTTTTGACAGTCGTTACGGGTAGTGAGAGTCCAGAAAACCTGGCAACCAGTCTTGTCAAGAGGCACAGTCAGTGTATGAAAAGATAAGGTCTATCTTTTCATACACGAAATATTTTAAGAGTAACTTCTATAAGTCGTGAAGTCGCCATAGCAACGAAAAAAGAAATTATCTGAGTGTTTTTTTTTAACGAAATTATTATAATTCTAAATTATTAAATAATTTGAGGAGCTCATGGCTAAATAATAACAGCCGCTCGGGTCGATGTTTAGGTTAAGCCGTGCTTGCCTAGGTTGGTCTGTGGATGGGTGACCGCCCATTACATACCGAGTTTCCTCCGTGCCTCGGAAAGCACGTTAAGCTGTTGGTCCCGGCTGTCATTTGTAGATCTTTGACAGTCGTTAGGTAGTCAGTGGCCCAAAAAGTCTGACAACCAGTCTTACCAAGGGGTATCGTATTACCCAGTACCAACTGGGTTGTGGAGGTCAGATAGGCAGTCGCTCCATGTAAAATACTGGTATTCAGCTGCATCCGGTTAGACTGGAAGCCGACCCCAATATAGTTGGGAAAAGGCTAGGCAGATGATGATATTATAATTCTAAAATTTTTTGTGACTTTTTGCATAAAACTATATATTTCGGTGTATGAATAGTTAGACCTTATATAGTTAGGGGCCAGCGTTTAAAGGATGGCCCCTTACTGCATAAAACAAAGATGATCAAAAGTGATTAATCACGTGACGTTTTAGGCACTTTTATAGCCCTCCCCCTTGGTGATACGTCGTGAGGTTTTAGGCTACCCTTTCCAGCACCACGTGTATTTTTTTTATTATTGAAATTGAATTGACAGTAGAATTGACGGTAGTTTTAGAATCTGTTTAATAAAAAGTATATTTTTATCGGTTTTTTAATTCATTTTTGGTAAAAAAAAAAAATACATAGCACACATAATTTTGTATTTTTTCATCCCACGAAACAAAAACACGCGATTGTCAAGTGAACCCGCTCCCTCCTGTGCGAACCTCACGTGATTAAAGGACGACCCCTATCTGGGTTGTGGAGGTGAGATAGGCAGTCGCTCCACGTAATGTACTGGTATCCAGTTAGCCTGGGAGCCGACCACAACATAATTGGGACAAGGTCTTCATCAAGGCATATCATCTACATATGAAACTTACCAATTCTCAGTGTGAACCTGATCTCAGCTTGTAGTACTCTGAGTTTCCAAAGACGGGGGCCGTAGCGCATCACCATGCCTAGTACTGATTCTTCGATCTGCAAATTATTACATAATTTTAGGAATTTTGAGTTTATATTAGATTATATTTATGTAAGTAATCGTTTTTGGATAACAAGTAAAAAAAAAATACCCCGATGAAAGTGTTTGGCATGAAATTGTGAGGACTACTTAGTTTTTAACTTAGTTTTTGGTTTTTATTGTGTTAATTGACATTTGAACTACAATGTTTTGTATGCCTTCTGGCGGGACATAGTATGGAACAACATTTATTTACATAACATTTGTATATTTATAACCTGTGTTCACAAAATGAATTTGAATTTGAAAATTAAATAAAATGTTAGTGACGTCATAAATAAACAATTGACGGTCGAACATATTTATGCCGAAGATGGTGTTGTCACGTTTTAAAGGTTTGTTAGAACTTAGGGAAATAATTTGGGACAAAAATCATGCATTTTAAAATTTCATGCACATTATGCACCTTTCGGATCGAACAGGGTATTTTTTTAAACATATTATTTTATAGAATATATTTGAAATATAAAGGGTGTAAATAGACTTTTAACATAAACGAAAGGCACTTGTTCTCCCCGTCACTGCGAACATTTTTTTGTTCTAGACCATACCTGGGAACCTTCTAGTTACGGAGATATTGGGGGTCAAAGTTCCAACGTTTTCACAAGTTTTTTTTTTAAATACATGTTTTTAATGTAAGATTTTTACTTTACACACCTCCACGACCCTCGTACTATTCAATCCATCCATCAGCACAATGCTATAAGTGCTTTCCATCGAGTCCTACCGTAAAACGTGATTGTTCACCCCAAAAAAAAAAGTCGTTCCCAGCAATAATTTTTGCGTAAAGTTTCTTAGTTTGATGTACAGAATGCTTGGTTGACGGCTATGTGAAGGGTCTGTTTACACCCGGTACAGTGTTTATTTCAAATGTTTAAAAATTCATAAGTATATCTTAAAAAATGAGAAATTACCCTAACTTTATCTATGATCTTACCTTAGCGGGATCCATGATGACCGTGGGCCCGAAGTTCAGGAATATGTGGTTGCAATCCGTCCTCTTAGCGAGCGGGTGCGAGAAAGCCACCTCCAACTCATCCATGGCCTCTAGTAGTACTCTAAGTAAGGAAATATTACATTTAAATTTTAGTTTTTTGTAGGATTAACATAACATCACGCCTGTAATGCTCGAAGGTTTAGGCAGAGGTGTACCTAATAGTACACCCACATTTCGCCAGTTATGTTTAAGTCCCAAGGTTTAGGAGAGGGGGGGGGGGGGTCATCAACCGGGCCTAAATCCAAACTCCGTGGCTGCTACTGAGAAATTCCTGTTGGAAATACCCAATAACAGTTGGCCCGACCAGGGAATCGAACCCGGACCTCATGCTCAGCAGTCCACTAGACCAACGAGGCAGGCCTTCCAACACAACGTCTTCCAGTTCGCGGTCGCCACTCCAGAACTTTCCGGCCACATCGGCCATCCGTTCTGCGTGTTCTTTTATCAACTTATGTAAGCGATATTTTGTTTAAAATAACATGAGATAAACAGAGGCTAAATAATAACAGCTACAGAGGCTGATTTTCAAATAAAACAAAGCTAGCCAAAGTCGATGGTACCCCCTTTTGTTCTCCTAAAATTGTTTGTCCTAAAATCATTATCCATAACACGTTTGCTATATATAAAGTTCAGTAACCATAATGTTCAAAAATTCGAAATTTCGTTTTACATAATTATCTTCACTTCTAAAACTATTTTGTCATAATATCGAGTACTATAGGTAATAATTGAATCTCCTAATTTTGCATGAACTAAAGTCATATGTCCTAAATGGATAAAAAAAGTTAGGAAACACAATAGAGGGTTCGGTTCATGTGTACCCTAACTTTATTATCCATAATCTAGTGACATTTTTTTTTGTCCTAATCCAGATAGATCCTATATTACGAAAAGCCTAGTTGTCGCTTCCCGTGACCCAAGGGCTGGCTTTTACTTTGGCCAGAGGCTAAGTGTTGCCATACAACGTGGCAGCGCCGCCAGTCTCTTGAGCACATTACCAGCTGACAGTGTTGAGGAGTTTTTTGATGCCCTTTTATATTTTGTTGTTAGTTTATTTATTTTAGGTTATTTAATAGTTTTTAATTAATAATGTATTTAGTTAGTTTACTCTACTTAATTAAATAAAGTTTTATTTCTAGATAGATCCTAGATACCAGTCTATGGATAATAAAAAGATGGGTAAATTACCTCTCTCCCTCATTCTGTAGGTACTCGAAACTGGCCTCCTTGGTGATGAGATCCTGATGTCTGATGATGGAACGGATGAAGAACCTGTAGTCTGTTACTTCTTGTCCCTTCTTAACCTGCAGAGGTAAATAAGAATGGTTAATAAATTTGCTAATATTATCTTGTAGCCGAATTTTGGGCCAATTTAATTTAGATGGCCATTGACACCCTTTTTATTTTAGGATAGGAAATCATCAAATGATCTCTCGCTCTGGATCGGAGGCGAGTGTCAGACTTGTACTGACTAAAACCCATCCATGTTCCTTCTTAGCAAGGGCTAAGAAGGAACATGGATGGGTTTTAGTCAGTTCCAGGGCCACGGTATCTCTTTCCAACATTCCCGCAGCATCGACACCCTTGGGATAAGATTCTTCTTATAGACATCAAAAGGTGGTGAGGTGTCTGATGAGATGACGAATAATAGAGAAGTACGGAAGAAGACATGCTGCGCCGACCTCAAATGAATTGGGATAAGGGCAAGAGAATGATGGATTATAGACATCAAAACAAAAAAAAATACTTTGTATTGAAACGAGAGTCCTGCTCCAAAAATGATCAAATAGCGTTATTGCGCTAGTTTCGATTCTCTACGAAATATTGTTTCTTTTGAAACTTCCGTAGCAAAAGTATAGCTTAACTGTCTGTCTTTGTTTGTCGGGTTGTCTCCTCAGGGCTGTATCTATTTAAATGATAGTCGTCGCAGCCACGTTAACGCTGCGTGCACGTTGCGTTACCACAGCGTGTCCGAAGGGTGTATATTTCTAACCTTGACCAGTTCTATAACTACTATATCTGAGCTAGATGCGAAGTGTGCATAGGGTGAAATTAACTTAGCTATAGACCGACCGCTTTTATGAGTCCTCGCGAAAGTTTCAATTTAAATGAAATATTCTGAAGTTTTGATCACGTATTGGTTCAATTAGTATCGTAATACCTACGTGGATTATGGTTATTTTAAAGCAAATAACCTGTGGGATATTGTTAGGACAAGGGACATGGGGCAAGCTGGAGTACTCATTAAAGCGGTCAGTCAATAGCGATAATTACTTATGCCCGAGTCTGATGCGAAGTGAAGTGAATATTTTGTCTCTTTCTCATATTGAAGTGCCTATATTTCATCTATCTTAGCAAGGTTGGTAAATCTACCTGTGGGAGAATACAGTGTCCGATATCTCTCATCTCCCTCTCACCTTAGCCTTGCCCAGATATAGGTGCATCTTCTGGTTGCTAGTGGGCAGCGCCTCGAGCTCGTAGCTCCTCATGCGGTACAGCTCCAGCTGGAAGGCCGACGCTGGCTCCAGATGCCGGTAGATCGTGTCTTCTGTGAAATCGTTGCGGGCACGGAATGTGAAGAATTTGGGGAATTGGCGCCTGTAAAGAGAAAGTTGGTTTAGTTTTAGATTATTAAGTAAGGTAGAGAAAGTGATAATACGATAAATATAAAAATCCAGAGCGCATTTTGAGATTCGATTCGAATAACCAAAACTTATACATATAAAATTCAAAGTCCTGACTGACTGATATATCAACGCACAGCCTAAACCGCTGGTCCAAGAGTCATGAAATTTGGAGAGAGTATTCTTTGTGAAGAGTAGGTATCCATTAAGAAAGGGTTTTACGAAATTCCACTCTTAAGAGGGTGGAATGGGGGTTGAATTTTCTGTGAATCTTTTTATTCTCTGGGTCGAATGACACGAAAATTGGTGTACAAACTCTTCAATTAAAGTCATGCGACACGTGTATCACAGTTTTTCCAATTGGATGGATGGATGTTTATTACTCAATCACGCCAGAACGGCCGAACAGACCTGGATGAAACTTGGCACAAAGAATGGTCAATGGTCATCATCAACTTGACATAGATTTAAGAAAAACTGTAAAAGTTGTACTTTATATTTTTGAATAAATTTATTTATTTATTATTTATTTTATTAACTTGGAACATAGATCGCAGAAACAATATGTTTCACCAAATTTTTATGATATCAAAATCAGCTTTTTTAAGCTTTTGATTGTTACTGTTCCCACTGCTGGGACACAAGCTAATTTTCTATGACAGGACACAACCACAACCTGATTCCAGTGTGGGTTGATGGGTGTTTTTGGTCCTAAAAAATGCAGGATTACAAACAACCCTTTTTTCTTCGCTATAGGCCTTCTGCATTATAATCATCATCCCCAGCCAGAATTCACCCACTGCTGGGCAGCATGGGCAGATGTTATTACTCCCGGAAGACATTACTCACTTGATAAGCAACATGAATGTGATCCTCCTGATCCTCTTCTGGTGCAGCTCGTGTCTGTGAGCGCGACAGAAGTTGCCGAAGCGACGCGAGATAGTGCTGTCGTCACTTTCGCCGGAGTCTCGCACTCCGATCATCAGAATATGGATGGGTTCTAATGGGGCCTGTGGGAAAAGCATAAAAATGTAATATTACAAGAACTGGAAGTAAAGGGAAGCAAATTGGGAGAGGGACAGGATAATGATGACTTCACTATACATGGTGTAAGGGACAGCCCTCCACAAATTGATGGAGTGAATTCAGTATATCATACTAAGATGTCCGGTACAAGAAATTATTTCAGGAATGTTGTGGGAATCCAATAAATTTGATTTGTTTTATTTCCTCATACTTAATCTATCGTTACCGTGGCAAAAAGAACGGCAAGCGCGACGACGAGTTCGATGAACTTTGTAGCTAGGCAGGAAGTGAACAGCTGATTTCACGTGTCGTTCGTTAGAATATTATCTACATGAATGGAGTGCTGCGTACAGGGAATGTTATATTAAATTGAAACAAAAGAAGAGCAATTGAAAAAAATTCCGGTGGTTCAAAATAAGAAGCTGAATGCACCCTGTCAGTTTGTGGAGGGTTGTCCCTTACACCCTGTATGAATCTTACAACAGAACAGTAATTCACCTCAATATCAGTATCAGAAGGCTTGAAGTCCATGCCAACATTAATGCTGGTACTGTCACGACTCTCGCTGCCTTCCTGCAACGCTGCTAGGTCCTGCAACAAAACATTAGGTTTACGTCCATATTATGAGGTTTAAACATAGGTCAACTGCCTCGTTGTTCCAGCGGTCGCAAGCAGCGACTACTGAGCATGAGATCCTGGGCTCAATTTTCCCGAGTGGTTGAGACATTTTGACTCACAGCTAGGGTCATTTTGGCTCATTTAATGCCAGCTCCAGATAATTTTGGTCTACCTTTTCGAGTAATTTAAACCCAATTGCCAATTGGCCAAAATGACATCAACATCATCTCAACATGAGTGGTGTAACCAAGGTTTTGTAATACTATGCTGATTTAAAAGAGTAACCATGGAGTTTCTTGCCCGTTCTTCTCCATAGAGGTCTACGTTAGGGAATGGGCAACTACAGAACTTTCACAGTTGTTATGCCTTGTGACTGGGACTGTAGCTATATTTCATTGTTCTTTGTTTGACAGTTCAAACGTGCCTGTAACTGGCCTACTTCAAATAAATGCTTTGATTTTGAATCTTATTTTGACCCAACCCAAAAGGTCATTTTGGCCTAGACTCATATTGGGGGTCACCGCGGGGTCATTTTTATCCCACTTTGGGGTTATTTTTAACCATTTGATCCACTCACCTCTCTCCTAACAGTAGCGGAACTAGCGAAATCATGCACCAGGTCGAGCAGTTCATCCGAATACTGCACGAACTGGTCGAAGGACTCGAACGAGGCGAGCGCTCCTGTGCGGTGGTGGCACTTCCTCATGGCCGCTGTGCACAGCTCGGCGGGAATGCCCTCAGCGTCTGTACCGGATGCCATCTCGATTTCTGATTGGCTGATTGGGATCCTGTGGAAGTGGACGAGAAATTAGGATGTTAGTTTGAATGCGCAATAAATTAAACGAGGCAAGTACAAAATATATCTATATTTAACTATAGACCGACCGCTTTAATGAGTCTTCGCGAAGGTATCAATTTAAATGGAATATTCTGAAGGTTGATCACGTATTGGTTCAATTAGTATCGTAATGCCTACGTGGATTATGGTTATTTTAAAACAAATAACCTGTGGGACATTGTTAGGACTTTGTGGACACTTAATGTGCCTTTGATGGGGTAAGGCGAAGGACTCATTGAAGTAGTGTTTATAACGAGCTTCGCACGAGTGCAGTTTTCTAATGAAATATCAAAATTTTGTTTAAAAAAAAGGAGGATTGGACAATAAAGTCAAAAAAATACACTGCCAAATCAGTCTAGCTGTCCTCAAGTGATGCTCAGTCATACATGTGGCAATTAATTTTTATTGTTAAATAGATTCATAGATATTTCGGTCCCTTAACTCCACTATTTATTGATAGCTGAACAAAAATAAAATCACTTTCAACTTCATCATCTGCCTAGCCTTTTCCCAACTAAATTGGGGTCGGCTTCAAGTCTAACCGGATGCAGCTGAATACCAGTATTTTACATGGAGCGACTGCCTATCTGACCTCCACAACCCAGTTAGTACTATATCCCCTGGGTTATACCATACCCCTTGGTAAGACTGGTTGTCAGACTTTTTGGGCCACTGACTACCTAACGACTGTCAGACATCTACAAATGACACCCGGGACCAACGGCTTAACGTGCTTTCCGAGGCACGGAGGAAACTCGGTATGTAATGGGTGGTCACCCATCCACAGACAAACCTAGGCAAGCACGGCTTAACCTAAAGATCGTTCCGAGCGGCAGTTATTATTTAGCCACGAGCTCCTCCATCACTTTCAACTTCAAAAGATAAATAAACATAAATAGAACGACGTTTTAAATTACTGTACTTAATGTATTACGAATGTGGTAAATGTAGTACGATTTGCAACACAAATGGGCCAAGTTACAAAATTATTTTAAGTGTTTTCGTTAACCGTTAATTTACAGCTGTTTTTAAAAAAAAAGTCTTGCAGATGGACTACAGAATAGTCTTACATGGATCTCATCTCTAAGCGTCCCTGATCAGGTTCAGGGATCCCTAAAAATATTTACGAGGGTTTTTACCGATGAGGCCATAAAAAGTGTTACCTGTTAGGATGTCCAGTGGGCAATATGAACTGGAAGTGAACGACGCCCAGCTCGCCAGACAGCGCCAGGTGTTGCAGGCACGTGATGTCGTAAGACGTGTAAGCACGTCGCACATATACTTCGAGAGCGGCGTTGCATACCTGCGGAAAGAAAGGTAATTGTAAGAAATCTGCTTAAAAGTACATTTTAGTAACCATTTTTGGTCGTTTGCGGAGTCTTGAGATTTAAGCCGAAAGCTTCCGAAGTTACTTTTTAACCGACTTCAAAAAAAAAGTGGAGGTTATCTATTCCACCAGCATCTTTTTCTTTTGTTCATCGATTTCTCCGTGACTACTGGTCCGAATTAAGTGATTCTTTTTTTATTTGGTAGAGTAATCTCGCGTGGTGGTCCTATATACATTTTCATTGTCATTGTGAGATTGCATGTTATTGCGCTATGACAACCTCTTATGGGTGAGTACCGTCTCCATTTACTTAAACTGTTAATTTGTGCCAATCCATTGCAAATCCAACGAATGTACTAAAATTGTACTTACAGATAAAATGTTACTTAGCTGCAATAAAAAGTAATAGCAGATGAAATATTCTCTGAATTTTCACAGGTTAAGAAAAAATATAATACGTTTTTGTGGGATATTCTTTTCTCTTATCCTCCTTCTGTCGTTATCAATCAATCAATCGTTTATTTCGAACAAGAGTCCATATGGGTTAGTAGTGAGCGCTTAAGAACGAAACCATACTGGGCCCGCGTATAGCCCATTCCCTCTAATAGAGAGGAGGCCTGTGTCCCAGCAGTGGGAACATTATAGCCTGATTATGCTATGCTTAAGAACTATGTTAGTATGACTTTTAGATATAACTCAATTTAAACCTATTCAATTTAATTTAATTTAGTTTAATCCAGTTTAATAAAATAAATTAAATTCAACACACACACACACACTCACACATAAACACACATATTTATAACACTTAACTTTTTTTTTTTTAAGCCCGTAATGACCCACAGTCCCACTCCTGAGCAAAGGCCTCCCCCATGCCTTCCACTTCTCACGATGGTGTGCTTCTTCTCACAAATTCGCGAGGAAGCCATCCAAGACGTCCCTTAACTTATTTTTACGACACTTAACTTATTTTTTGTTATCTTGTATTTCTCACCACATGACTTCGATAAGTATTAGCTAGCGAGCAAAGTCGCGGTTCGAACTATTACTTGACAATCATACGTATTTAACCTTATCAAAGAAAGCTTAATTCACAAAGAAATAGCCTCCAATTAGGCGCAGCGACCATAAATAAAAAGACAAAAAGCATAAAGGTAAAAGACTAATTGAACCATCGACTTAAATTAATCAATTATTGCTAGAATCAAAGCATGACGCCCCAGGCATTCCTTTTGATGCGATGCTAATTTACTAGTTATGTCTTAATTTGTATGCATGAGAAACTATGATAAAGCATTCAATATATTACAGTTACTGAAAGCAGTACCAGGAACGATATTACGCTGGGAAAAATTGAAAAGGTTGGATTAATTTCATGTTACGGTGATTTTAAATTCGGTGTTTTAGGCGGTATTCACAGATCACAGTTTGACTTAACTTTGGTATGCTATGTTAGCGTTATACAAGGTGTAAACGAACCCTTCACGAAGCCGTCAACCAAGCATTCTGTACATCAAACTAAGTAACTTTACGTAAAAAAAATACTAGGAAACGACAATTTTTTTAATCACGTTTTACAGTAAAAATCAATGTAACGCACTCAATACATTGTGTAACGGGTCCTGGAGGTAATGAAAGTAAACACTAAAACCTTGTACTTAAAAACATCTTGTGAAAAAGTTGGTACTTTGACCCCTAATATCTCCGTAACTGGAAGGTTTTTGGGTATGGTCTAGAACAAAAAAAATGATCGCAATGATGGGGAGAACAAGTGCCTTTCGGCTTGGGGGTCAAAGTTCCAACTTTTTCACAAGTTTTTTTTTTCAAGTACAGGGTTTTAATGTTGTAACTGTACTTTAAATATCCCCACGACCCCCGTGCTATGCAATGCATCCACCAGCACAATGTTTTGAGTGCGTTACTTTGAGTTTCACCGTAAAACGTGATTTTCACCCCAAAAAAAAAATATCGTTTCCCAGCAATAATTTTTGCGTAGAGTTACTTAGTTTGATGTACAGAATACTTGGTTGACGGCTTCGTGCAGGGTCCGCGTACACCTTGTATTATAGCAACTAGATGGTCGATGCAAGATGGCCCTGAAGAAATCTTTGTTTTTATAGAATCCAGTAAAATGGAAGAAGAGCTAGAATTCAAGCCTTTCAGCGACACATATAGGATGATAACATTTGCCTTGTGTGTCGGTATGATATACCCGAACAAGAGGACAGAGATATACAGGCTGGCCAGTATACGTAAGTATTTTTGATAAAACCTTGGAGAATCTTAGGAATCTTTAAAAAGGACTGTTCAAACGTGGAGGTGAATCCCGAGCGGTACACGTAACCAGATTTCACACTGCAGTTTTAGACCTTAAAACATTTCTATCTGCCAGTAAAAATCCCGTCAAAATCGGCCCAGCCGTGTGGGAGATTATCCGGAACAAACACACCAATTTAAGAAAATGTTTTTTGTTACAAGTACCGTATAATATACTTTCATAAGTATTCAGTAAAAAGCAGTTATTTTGAAATTACAAACAGACACATCAATTTTATTTATTTGTATAGATCAGCCTGGTGTCAGGTTTATCTCTCAGATCAAAATATCTTCTTTTTCCAGCGTTGCTAGTGACATCAATAGCACCACTTGCCATTATGATATTCTTAGACATGTATAAATCCTGGATGACCAAAGACATTGTGAACATCATCAGACATAGCACCGTGGTGGGGCCGTTCCTTGGTGGATTTTTTAAGGTAAAACATTGTGAGGCAAACCGGCATGTCCAAGAAGCTAAAATTTAAAGACAAGTGACGTTTATCAACTCGCTCTGAGGGGAGGGGGCAAAGAGAAGCCTGTGTTCCAGCATTTGGAACGGTATAAAGGGTGTAAATATACCCTTAACGAAGCTGAAGGGCACTTGATCCTTCCGTCATTGCGATCATTTTTTGTTCTGGACCATTCCTGGGAACCTTCTAGCTACGGAGATATTGGAGGTCACATCCAAATTATTCACAAGCTTTTTTTTTTTAAATACTGGTTGTTTAATGTTAAAACTTTACTTTAAATACCTGCATGACTCGTTTACTATACAATGCATCTATCAGCACAATGTTTTGAGTGCGTTACATTGAGTTTTACCGTAAAACGTGATTTTTTACCCCAAAAAAAAAAGTCGCTTTCCAGCAATAATTTTTGCGTAGGGTAATTTGATATTCAGAATGCTTGGTTGACGGCTTCGTGAAGGGTCTCCGTTTACACCTTGTATTAGTCATCTTTTACACTATTTGCGTATAGGGCGCGCTTCACGGTACGCGCTTAACTGCACTATTGCACTGGTAGTACAATTTTCAAAATTGCACCCATTCAATACAGAAAGTCATGTTTGTGGCAAAAAGTCTTGCCTTTTTAGGGTGCCTCCTACTTTGCAGCGCAACGTTCGTGTCAATTCGGAAATACGAATATAAACGAAGCGCATTCTTTATCTGGTTCAACTGTATTATACCTGTATTATACTATTTTATATCATCGTTCTATTCCAGATGATCTTAATGTTCCACAAGCGAATCCAAGCGAAACAGATCCTAGACGAAATTGACCGAGACCATTTCCTCCTCAACGATTTCTCCGAAACTTACAAAGACATAGCGCGTGCTTCGATCAAGAACAGCCAGATTTATAGCGAAAGATGCTGGGTGATCACCGTCTCGGTTTGCGTCATGACATTTCCGGTCATGGCTATAGTACTGAACGTTTATAATTTCTTGTTTTTGTCGGAGCCAGAGAAGTTTATGATACATGATTTGTTGAAGCCTAATTCGGAGCCAGAAGAGAGATTTGCTACGCCGTATTTTGAGGTACTTTTTTAATACTCGTTAGTATGACTTCAGTCTTAGCTTTAGCAACTCAGTAGTTGTGGTATCCAGTAAGACTGGAAGTCGACCCGACACAGGTCTGATCGATTTGAAATCCTCTCATTTGTCAATGATATTGCAGATAGGCAGTAGATCCATGTAAAAAAACGGGTGTTCAGAAGCATCCGGTTAGACTGGAAGCCGACCTGATAGTTGGGCTCATACGATGTGTTTTGATGAGCACATGCTTATACAAGCTGGGCGGTTAGGGTCATAATTTACAGGTTCCTCAAATGTGGACATTTTAAATATTGAAGTCCAAAAAATTATTGAGTTTAATCTTAGCCACTAAACCCCTCAAATGGCTCCAAAAAAAACCCTCGTATCACCATTCCAGATCATGTTCCTCTACCAATTCTACTGCGCGATTCTCTACGTGGTCAACTTCATCGGTTACGACGGATTCTTCGGGTTGGCGATAAACCACGCTTGTCTGAAGATGGACCTGTACTGCAAAGCTTTGGAGGAGTCTATGCAAGCTCCTCCGGAAGAGGTTTGTGGGAGGGTCATTGCTGTTATTAAGGAGCAGTGTCGGCTGTTTCGGTAAGATATACTGTTAACTTAAGTGCTTTTTGCACTGCCTCGTTGGTCGAGTGATTGCACTCGCGACTGCCGAGCATGAGGTCCTGGGTTCGATTCCCGGGTCGGGCAGTGTTATTGGCTTTTTCAATAAGGAATTTCTCAGCAGCAGCCACGGAGTGTGGTCTTGTGCCCAGTTGATGGCAATGGGCTCGCCACCTATTACATGGGACTTAAAACAAGGCGTAATGTGGGGGTACTATTAGGCACACCTTTGTAAAACTCTTCGGGGATTACAGGCGTTATGTTTAGTATGTTTAGTCCTTTTTAATCCCCGAAAAAAAGAGGGGTGTTATAAGTTTGATTTGTGTTTCTGTGTGTCTGTCTGTGACATCGTAGCTCCCAAACGCATGTACAGATTTTAATGGGGTTTTCTCTGTTTGAAAGCTGACATGCTCGAAATGGTTTTTAGCTATAATTTATGAAGATCTGTTCGGGCGTTTGAAGATGATCAGCTCATTTCCTATCTGTGTATCCGAGGCATCGTAACTCCCAAATGAATAGAATAGACCGATTTTGCCCTAAAGATCACCTCAATCCGAAAATTAGAAAATAACCGTAGTAGGACTGTAGTTCTAACGAATATTTCTTTTTTTACAGATATGTTGATTTAATTCAAGACACTTTCAATATATGGTTGGGTATAATATTCATAGCAACCATGATACAGATATGTACTTGCTTGTATCATATTACTGAGGTAAGAGTCATCATCATCTGCCTAGCCTTTTCCCAACTATGTTGGCGTCGGCTTCCAGGCTAACCGAACGCAGCTGAACACCAGTAATTTACATGGAGCGACTGCCTATCTGAACTACACAACCCAGTTAGTACTAGGTAATACTATCCCTTGGTAATACTGGTTGTCAGACCCTCGGGCCACTGACTTCAAGTAACGACTGTCAAAGATCTACAAATGACAGCCGGGACCAACGGATTAACGTGCTTTCCGAGGCACGGAGGAAACTCGGTGTGTAATGTGTCGGTATCCACGGACCAACACAGGCAAGCGCGGCGTAACCTGAAGATCAACCCGAGAGGGTGTTAATATTCAGCCACAAGCTCTTCCTCAAAATGCTCGTTTTATTTTTTAGCTTCCACTATATATATCATTTTATTTCAGGGCTACGGTTTTGATCTGCGCTACATGATATTCGTAACTGGAGCCGTCATACATATCTATCTGCCTTGCCGTTATGCAGCAAAACTGAAAGCTATGGTAAGCTATCAAGAATACAGGGTGGAGACGACAATAAATTAAACTGCGTATGACGTTGACGTTCCTAGTCTGCATACAAAAGTTCATTCGAATATTAAGGATGTCAAAAAGACCCTTAACTAAGCCGAAAGGCACTTGTTCTCCCCGTCATTGGATATTTTTTTTTGTTCTAGACCCATACCTGGGAACCTTCTAGTTACGGAGATATTGGCGGTCAAAGTTACAACTTTTTCACAAGGTTTGTTTTAAATACCTGTTTCGAATGCATTTTTTTTACTTTAAACACCTCCACGATCTCCGTACTATTCAATCCATTCTTCAGCACGATGTTTTGAGTGCGTAACGTCGAGTCCTACCGTAATACGTGATTTTACACCCCAAAAAAAGTCGTTTTCCAGCAATAATTTTTGCGTAAAGTTACTTAGTTTGATGTACAAAATGCTTGGTTCACGGCTTCGTAAATAATTTTTAGCACTTTCTACATGAGGTATGGTGTAGAACAAAAAATCATTGCAATGACGGGGAGAACAAGTGCCTTTCGGCTTCGTTAAGGGCCTTGTTATGCCCATTATAACGGAAACTTGGTTGTCAGTCGGTGGAGACGGCAGTGCGCTTCTATAGCAGCGGCTGGGAGCAGGTGGATGATCAGAGAGTCAGGAGGATGATGGTGTTCATGGTGGCGCGAGCGCAGGCTCCCATCGTCATCACAGCCTTCAATATGTTGGCGTTTGACATGGAGCTGTTTACTTCGGTGAGTTTTTTTTGGATATTTAACGTTTAGACGCGTTTGATTGTCCGTACTTTTACGTATACAGATTTCACTATGGCGTTTTTACTCATCATGATCATCATCAATTTAGCCGAAAGACGTCCACTGCTGGACTTAGGCCTCCCCCAAGTGTCGCCACATTGACAGGTCCCGTGCGTCTCGCATCTAGCGGATCCTCGCAAATTTCACCAGGTCATCGGTCCACCTAAAGGGAGGCCTTCCAACACAACGTCTTCCAGTTCGCGGTCGCCACTCCAGAACTTTTCGGTCCCATCGGCCATCCGTTCTGCGAGCAATGTGCCCTGCCCACCCGTTTTAACTCACACTAATAGAAATATGATTTGTTTCAGATTCTGCAATCGTCGTACTCAATGTTTACACTGTTAAGATCATAAATATTTCAAGAAATCACTATGATATTGCACGCTTTTTGCAACACCAGTATTAAATATTCCACTACACTACTACTACTGTTCTGTGTTTTTGTATCGTTTATACAGGGTGTAACAGAAAGGGTATAGTCATATGAAAGGATATACTGCAGATCAGCAAACTGAACAACTTTCTCCTTGGGTCCAATATCGTAAATGTGAAAATTTTTCAGCTGTCCCTAACAAAATTACAATACCTACTCAACCCGAATGTATGGAACAGCTGATAATTTTTACTCATTTACGATATTGCAAGGAGAAAGTTGTCCAGTTAGATGGTCTGCAGCATACGCTTTCATACGGCTATACCCTTTCTGTAACACCCTGTATAGTTTAACACAATTTCTATAGAAAATTACTGAAATAATGAAACACTTGTTTCATGCAACGTTGTTCTACTTATTGCAATAAAAGTAATTCCCACACAAAAACAGTTTCATTTTCTCTAGCAAGTGACAAAGTGCAAGTAGTTGTTCACCCACATTTCGCCAGTTATGTTTAAGTCCCATGCAATAAGGGGCGAGCCTATTGCCATCAACCGGCACAAATTCAGACTCCATGGCTGCTACTGTGAAATTCCTGTTGGAACAACACAACAACAATTTTGCCCGACCCGGGAATCGACCAGGACCTCATGCTCAGCAGTCGCGCTTGCGACCACTGCACCAACGAGGTAGTCAGTTTCTTGATAAAAAAAAAACGACATGTCGAGGGCCTATGTGTGTGTGTACACATACAGGGTGTAAACGGACTCTTCACGAAGCCGTCAACCAAGCATTCTGTACATCAAGCTAAGTAACTCTATACAAAAATTATTGCTGGGAAACGACTTTTTTTTTTGGGGGTGAAAAATCACGTTTTACGGTAGGACTCAATGGAACGCACTTAAAACATTGAGCTGATGATGGATTGAATAGTACGGGGGTCGTGGAGGTGTTTAAAGTAAAGTTCTCACATTAAAAACTTGTGAAAAATTTGAATTTTGACCCCTAATATCTCCGTAACTAGAAGATTCCCAGGTATGGTCTAGAACAAAAAAATTATCGCAATGACGGGGAGAACAAGTGCCTTGCTTCGTTGAGGGTTGCATCCTTTATTTATGTCGTTTGGCGTACAGGACACGCGCTAGCTTGTCACGTATATGTGACTGGCGGTAAGGTTAAACGCCGATTAAGCTACTTAAAAATAAACTTACCGCAGCATTCGTATGATAGAAAAAGTCGTGCAATATATCGAAGATGGAGGTCTCCGACAGGATCAGCTTCTGCAAGTTCTCTGGATGGAAGTCATGGCCGTACATGTCCACAGCTGACAGGAATATGGACTCCATCTGGTTGTGGCGGAGCTCGTAGGCTGGTTGGTGGGCTGCGATGAGGACCTGACGAGTAAATATGGAATTAAAATGTGTTCATCATCATCTGCCTAGCCTTTTCCCAACTATGTTGGGATCGGCTTCCAGTCTAACCGGCTGTAGTTGAATACCAGTATTTTACATGGAGCGACTGCCTATCTGACCTCCACAACCCAGTTAGTACTGGGTAATACGATACCCTTTGGTATGTCTGGTTGTCAGACTTTCAGGCCACTGACTACCTGTAACGACTATCAAAGATCTATAAATGACAGTCGGGACCAACGGCTTAACGTGCTTTCCGAGGCACGGAGGAAACAAAAGAAAAAGTATAGAATTATAGTTACCTGTCTCGCTCTCAAAGCGACTCGGCTATGTTCGGCTCTGTGCAACGAAGTGAGCTCGTTGAGTGTGGTCGCTAATTCGTCTGTCAGACCAGGCTCATTCGACCATAGATGGTCTATAAGGAGGGTTACCTGTGGAAAAATAAATTCGTTTAGTTCTGTGTAAATACATGTATATTTATTTTGCATAAGGAAATTGGAGGAGGCCTGTGTCCAGCAGTGGATGTCTTTCGGCTGAAATGATGATGATGAAATAAAATATTAGACTCACCAACAAATTCTTCTTAGCCACTTGGTTATGTGAGAATATAATATTGGACACCATCTGCATGTCATCCTTGTAACGATCGCGGAGAGCCACCACGCATTTGTCGTAAGAACCTGTACAACAATAAAACAATATTTGTTTAGAGAGGGCATTAAGGAGTGTTGAATTGTGGCCAAAGATGTGCTGACAAACACTGGTCAGAGAAAACACTTCGAATACTTTCTTAGATTCAAAAAATTCTGAAGGAGACATGGCGCCTGTCTCCTTCAGAATTTTGAGAGGGAGACAGCGAAATAAAAATTATCTTTCGACATTAAATATATTATGTTTGTTATATACAGACTACAAATAGAACTAAAGTAATGATAAAAATAAGACTAAAAGTAAGCAAACATAAATATATAAACAACGACGACAATAGGACACTCAGGCGTCAAAGTACTCCTCCGCATCGCCGTCATCTGGAAACGTGGCCAGAAGACTTAGCATTGCCACGCTGAATGGCAATGCTAATTCTTTGGCCAAAGAAATAGCCAGCCCTCTGGGCACGCGAAGTGTCAACCAGTCGGTGAGAGATTTCCTTAAAAAGGAGACGCGCACTCGGGCCCCATTTTCTTAAGTTTTTTTTTGCAATTTACAGGTCAGTGTTAGGTTGTATGTTGATTAAAATATGTATGTATTAACACTACTAAGTAAAATATGTATTTTGAAAAATCGCACGTTAGATTAGGTGCGGGGTGAGGGGATCATGCTATATCTCAGTACATCTCACCAAAGAGGGAGAAGGACGTAATTAATGGACGTCCTCTTTCCTTGCGACACAGTAAAAAAAGTTGTAAATGGCGCCACCGTAGACACTAATAATCACAGATTTCTGAATCGCGCAAGCAACTTTATTTGTAATAGCAAAAGTGGTTTAACTCACCCAGTTGGAAATGACTTTCTACTTGATAGTACTGCTTCAGTAAATCGTGGACAGCTGCCTTCATTCTGCCTCGAATACCATTCCTGAAGAAAAATCAAGATTAGTTTATGTGTGCAGGAGGGCACAGCAATGAGGCGCCCGCGTTGTCTTGGCAGCGAGCGTATGTAGGTACAAGCCGCTGCCGCTCCACGCGCACGCCAGTCCGGCTCGCGTCGCTGTCGCATACGGTCACATTTTAGCAATGTTCTATCTACCTGTACTGTGACTTTTTGAACATCTAGACTGTATAACCGTAATACCTGTGAGAATAAACATTATTTGTGCACCACACATCGTCCATGCGATTTAATTCGTTACCTGCCCGACTTCAAAGTCTATTATCGTTTGGCAACTAAAATTGTTACGGATTCCTGTAAAAACACAAAACCAGGATACGACATAACATCGCGGCATGTTACGACGTAAAAATTCACGTCAACTTATTCAGACAACGTATCCTTATACGATTCATGGAATAACGTAACATCGCGCCTGTAATCAGCGAAGTCATAGGCAGAGGTGTACCTAATAGTACACCCACATTTCGCCAGTTATGTTTAAAGTCCCATGTAATAGAGGGCGAGCCTATTGCCATCAACCGGGTACAAATCCAGACTTCGTGGCTGCTACTGAGAAATTCCTGAGGGAAAAACCCAATAACACCTTTGACCGACCCGAGAATCGAACCCAGGACCAGCTCAGCATTCGCTCTAGCGACCATTTGACCAATGAGGCAGTCAGGCAGTGAGGCTGTGCGTACCTCATCATCGGCCTAGCCTTTTTCCCAACTACGTTAGGGTCGGCTTCCAGTCTAACCGGATGCAGCTGAATACCAGTATTTTACATGGAGCGACTGCCTATCTGATCTCCACAACCCAGTTAGTACTTGGTAATACGATACCCCTTGGTAAGACTGGTTGTCAGACTTTCAGGCCACTGACTACCTGTAACGACTGTCAAAGATCTACTAATGACAGCCGGGACCAACGGCTTAACGTGACGAACTAACTAACTTTGCCATTTTACATACTACTTAACCAATCTTTTGAAGAAGGCATTTTTCCCAAATTATTAAAAAAAGCTCTTATAAAACCGATCCACAAGAAACATATAAGAACTGACCCAAATAACTATAGCCCCATTGCTCTTCTACAGACAGCCTCAAAAATATTTGAGAAAGAAATGTGCAATCGTGTATATGCATTTTGTGAGAAATATAATATATTCAATGACAGAATGGTTTTCGCAAAAACCGATCTACCGTTTTGGCTGTTTATAAATATGTACAAGAAGCACTCAATATAATTAATAATAAAAAATATGCTGTAGGATTGTTATTAGACATGACAAAAGCTTATGATAAGGTAAAAACGTGCTTTCCGAGGCACGGAGGAAACTCGGTATATAATGAATGGTCACCCATCCACAGACCAAACTTAGCAAGCACGGCTTAACCTAAAGATCGATCCGAGCGGCTATTATTATTAAGCCACGAGCTCCTTTATAAAATTAAATTAGATCATGCATTTATAAAAAAAAAAAATAGTAATAATATTTTTGGCTAAGCAAGTGTACAAAGACAATACAAGAGAATCAGTTACTTACCTATATCTTTGTACTAGAACGACGAGAGCTTGCGTGCTCATGAAGAACACATCTCTGTCCGCCCTCTTTGCTAATGAAGCTGCATGGCTGTAACAAAAATGGAGATTATAGACACATTATATAAAAACTTTTATTTGCGCTAATGTTCGTAGTTAAAAAAAAAAATGTGAAAAGTCTGTGGTCCTGGTAATTAGTGACCGATACTTTGGATTTAGAATCACTGTAAACTACACTTTTACACCAATTAATTGAGGAAAATTGAGAATTTAAAGGTATTAACCGCTCTTTTCATAAAAAAGAAAGGTCCGCACGTAAAATACGCGCTTTGACGTGGAGTTGCGGACACCAGCCCGTTATACAATACAATACTAGGTCCGACACTTAGCAGTTACCTATTAAAACTACGTAGGTACTTTGAAAGTTTCCAATGATCAGTTAAAATGAGCCATCTTTTTTTTTTTTTTTCGGATGGGATATCATCAAATGACCCCCTCTCACTCTGGTCGGAGTGGAAGGGAGTGTCAGACTTGTACTGACTAAAACCCATCCATGTTCCTTCTTAGCCCTTTCTGTTCCAGGGCCACGGTATCTCTTTCGAACAGTCCCGCAGCCACGGCAGGCGTCGGCCCATGCGGACCCCTACTTATTTGCCATCTCTCGTCGGTTCTCGGTACGAATAGCGCTATGTAGCGACCTCTAAATCACCGGTACATGTGATTGTACTCATGATAATAAACAACTTACCCAAAGAAACATTTTTATATACTCATTCACTATCACAATAACTCAACAGCCGTATGACATTTGCGCGGTGCTCTGCCTATCCACTGTTGCACGGTACGATAGTAATGAGACAAAAAGGCGTCACACGGCTAACAGCTGATAGGTCAAAGGCGCTCGAGCACGATTATTGTTATATATATATATATATATGCTGCGCCCGACAGGGTCCATAATTGTTTCTATTAGTTTTATTTAATATACAAAAGTGCATTACCTACACGGTCAAAATAAATGGAAAGGCCATTTTAAAAAAGTCTATACGGTAGGGGGGGGGTGGGGGTTGCCTGGTATATACTTACTGATCTATAACGCTGGCGATCTGTTGACTAGGGAACTGCGCCAGCACACTGGTGATGTTTCTTTCATACAGCGCCATGAGCTTGCGAACCTTCTTCTCTACTGCGATGGGGATACGGCCGGAGGTCGATGATAGGACCTGGTGGAGAAAGAATTACTTGATATTAGTCAACATCTTCGACTTTGGTATTTTTTTAATTTTTTTTTTAAGACGTTGCCCCATTCTTTGTATTTCTCCTGTATCGTGGGTGAGTTTACAAACATATAAACTCACATACACAAAGGAACAACTACCTGTAGATCATACAAATATTTGTTCCGTGCGGGGATCGAACCCGCGACACGCAGAGCAGCAGCCAATCGCTCAGCCACTGCGCCAAACCTGCCGTCAAATTACGTTTTTGATATTAACATCAAAAATCAAACGTCTACTAAACACAGCCGATAAAAAAATAAAAAAACTCGTTATATTTATTTTTCTGTAATATTTTCCGAGGATTGTCATGACTTTATGTAATAGTCCCATTACCCAAGAAGAAATAAGAAAATCATCATCTGCCTAGCCTTTTCCCAACTATGTTAGGGTCGGCTTCCAGTCTAACCGAAGATATAAGAAAATATCAGGCAAATTTCCTTTACGTGATTTTTGTTTATGCATAAGGAGTGCCTGATATTGTCTCATGTCTGATTATAAGTACAAAATTTATGAAAAAGCAAGCAATTTTTATTTTAAAACTATTTTCAATAAAAATGTGCACATTTAGCGATGTGCTCATTTTGAAATGTGCTCTTTTTGAGATGTGCTCATTTTGCGATGTGCTCATTTTGAGATGTGCTCATTTTGCGATGTGCTCATTTTGAGATGTGCTCATTTTGAGATGTGCTCATTTTGCGATGTGCTCATTTTGAGATGTGCTCATTTTGAGATATGCTCATTTTGAAGTTGACTGGTAGAGAATGCCTTGTAGCATTAAGTCCGCCTATGTACCACTATTGTACATGAAGTTTAAACAAATAAATAAGATTTGACCTAAACAAACATTCATCTGCCTAGCCTTTTCCCAACTATATTGGGGTCGGCTTCCAATCTAACCGGATGCAGCTGAGTACCAGTATTTAACACGGAGCGACTGCCTATCTGACCTCCAAAACCCAGTTAGTACTGGGTAATATGATACCCCTTGGTAAGACTGGTTGTCAGACTCTCGGGCCACTGAATACCTAACGACTGTCAAAGATCTACAAATGACAGGCGGGACCAATGGCTTGACGTACTTTCTGCGGCACGGAGTAAACTCGGTATGTAATGGGTAGTCACCCATCCACAGACCAACCTAGGCAAGCACGGCTTAACCTAAAGATCGACCCGAACGACTGTTATTATTTAGCCACGAGCTCCTCCACACAAACATAGAAACATTGCAAGTTAAATAAAAGTTTGTTACAAAGTAATTCCTACCTCCTGCAACTCTAAGAGCGGTAACGAGGGGTCTCGCAGACTCTGCATGAACTTCTCAACCACCTCGCGAAGACGAGGCGTGTTGTACGGCTCCGGGAGGCAATAACCTGATGAAAAGATAGGTTTTGTTATAATTCATACTCATAACATAACATAACGCCTGCACGCATAGCATGAAAACCGTAGAAACGGGTTTTATCGACGAAAGAATCGGACAAAATCACTGATTTCTTTTGTTGATCTGTCATTTTGTCGATTCTTCCATCGACAAAATCCGTTTCTTGTGTAGTTATGCTACGCGAGTTGTAATCCCCGAACTGTTAGGCAGAGGTGTACTTAGTACACTCACATTTCGCCCGTTATGTTTTAAGTCCCATGTAATAGGAGGCGAACTAAAAAAAAAAGTCGTTTTCCCAGCAATAATTTTCCCGTAGAGTTACCGAGTTTGATGTACAGAATGCTTGGTTGACGGCTTCGTGAAGGGTCCGCTTACACCCTGTATCTTACCTTGCAGTGTATTCTCCAAGACAGCTCTCAGCTTCAGATGGGAATGGTTCAGTTTCTCCGAGAGGTTGGGGTTCTCCTCAATGGGGAACTGTCCCTTATATGGAATGGCCGTTGTGACGAGACTTGGGTCGTCCAGTTCTAGAAAGGAATAGAAGGTTTTTGTCAACATTTAGTTCTGTGGAATGTTACTGAGAAAGTAATGGAGCTGGCGTAGCTATAGCCAAATAGCTTTAACTAGGAAAAACAATTACATTTGAACTTGTACCAAAAACTCGCTTTTTTTCATCATCTTATCAGCAAACCTTTTCAATTGATACCCATGGGGGAGCATGAAAAATAACTAGTCCGCTATAATGGATTTAGAATGACGTCACTTAGCTAAACATGCATTGTCATCTAAACTATACGTGTATGCAAAATTTCAGCTCAATCGGTTGGGGACAACTGTTTTAAAATTCAATTGCAAGATTTGTCCTAAACAAACATACAAACATTGTAAATTAAATAAAAGCTTGTAATTTTTTTTTAATGATTTCTTACCCAGCGTGCCAATCATAGCGCCCATGTCTAGTACGGCACCGGAACGTAAGATCCAGGTCACCTTGCCGGACTCAGGCGCTGCTAGCGTCATCACCATCTTCATAACCTGTTAATTTAACAAAAATAAAGATTAAACACTACATAACGAAGTCTCTGAGTATGCGGCTAACCCGCCCAATCCTATTTGATCCTGGCAACCTTTTTACCTACATCAGTCTGCTAAGCCCGATTTGAGCTTGGTTGAGCCGTGCATATAGAACTTTATATCGACGAAATAAAAGCGAAAAAAAAAGCCGTCATACGCCTCGTTTCGGCGATGCAGCTCGACATCACGTCGGACTATTCGGTTTTTTATGAACCTAGTCTGATTATAAAGCATTTTATTTTTTATTTATTTAAGGAGGATGCGCTGAGGTAGCTCGCGAAATTTAAATTTTGATGGAGCTATGACCAGCAATGGGCCGCGATAAGATACACCCTTTAATTCGTAAACCTCAATCTCCGCATAGGGCCATGATGGTCTATGAGAGTCCATGATAGGCCACGGTGGACCACGGTGGTCTATAATGGGCCATGGTTGACCATGATGACCCATGATAGACCCTAATACTTAACAGTTCATGATAGGCCACGGTGGACTAGGATGGGCCATCATGATGCGGCACGGTGGACTATGTGGGCCATGATGGCCCATGATAGACATAACAGTCCAACATAGGTCTGGGAAATATTCTTGTGCGTTACAAACCTCAATCTCGGCATAGGGCTGTCCCTTATCCACATGTCCGCCGTCGTCCACGAGCGTGTTGATGAGCTTGCCGGCAGAGGGCGCGCGCAACTTGGATGGGTCCTTCTCCTTCTCGAACACGACAGTCTGGTTGCCTATGACTATCCTGTATTTGTCCACTTCGTCTCGCAAGTACGTAGTGAACGAGGCACCGTCAATTGAGAGAAGCATACCTGGGGGTAGAAGAATTGGAAATTTTAATTGCAAACCATTATCACTATTACTATTACTTTTTTATTGTATTCAGCATCTGCCTAGCCTTTTCCCAACTATGTTGGGGTCGGCTTCCAGTCCAACCGGATGCAGCTGAATACCAGTATTTTACATGGAGCGACTGCCTATCTGACCTCCACAATCCAGTTAGTACTGGGTAATACGATACCCCTTGGAAAGACTGGTTGTCAGACTTTTCGGGCCACTGACTACCTAACGACTGTCAAAGATCTACAAATGACACCCGGGACCAACGGCTTAACGTGCTTTCCGAGGCACGGAGGAAACTCGGTATGTAATGGGTGGTCACCCATCCACAGACCAACCTAGGCAAGCACGGCTTAACCTAAAGATCGACCCGAGCGGCTGTTATTATTTAGCCACGAGCTCCTACTTTTTTATTGTATTACTAACATAATATGGATCAAGTTCTGAAATAAAGTATTTTAATTTATTATTAAAAAAATAAGTCTGACACACACATCACTTCTGTAATCCCCAAAGGGTTAAGCAGAGGTGTACCTAATTGCACACCCACATTTCGCCAGTTATGTTTTAGTCACATGTAATAGGGGGCGAGCCTATTGCCGTCAACCGGGCACAAATCCTAACTCCGTGTCTGCTGCTGAGAAATTCCGGAAGGAAAAACTCAAAAACTATTTGACCGACCTGGGAAACTAAAATAGGACGTGATGCTCAGCATCTCCCATCATGAACCACCATAGTCCATCACAGCCCATTGTAAGGCAGGGCAATCGTCCAACATGCACTATCATGGTCTTTCGACGTAAACGGCAGTTGGTCAACATGGCTTGTTATTGAAAGAGCCAAACCGTCATCTTGGTAGCAGACACCTTGTATTAAAGCCGCCTGGTGGGCTAGAGGTCCATGATGGACCATTGTGACCCATGACAGCCCATGGTGACACATGAAGATCCACTGTGACCCATTATGGGTTCCACCATGGCGCATGATGGCCAATGGTCACCCATGCAGGATCATTGTGGTCCATAATTTTTTACTGTCTACTCACCGCTATCAGTAAGCTTGTGCACCTCCATCTCCTTGAAGCTGCCGTTCATGGCGAGGAAGTACGAGGTGGGGCCCGACTTGGTCGCAGACACCTTGTATTTAGAGCCAGTATGGATCAGTTCCACTTCCACCCAATTCGAGAGAGCGCTGGATCCTTGGATCTGACCCCTGGAAAAAACTCGTGGTTATAATTTCAGATAATTTAACTTGAAATGTTTGTTTAGGTCAAATCTTGCAACTGAATTTGGCATACACGTTTAGTTTGGTTTGGATGACAATGCATGGTTAGCTAAGTGATGTCATTCTAAATCCAATATGGCGTACTTCCAAAGATGGCGGACTAGTTTTTTTTATGCACCCCCATGATATGGGTATCAATTAAAAGGGTTTGATGAGTAGACTACGAATCACATCTATATTTAACATATTGTTTTTAAAAATGTTTTTTTTTTCTTACTATAAGCTTATTACTAGCTGATTCAGTGCTTATAAATGTTCACTTTAGTGTGGATTTGCGTTAAGATTAATTACGCCACACCATTTTAACAATACTGCAAAAATGATTGATTCGTCTGTTTGATAGCAACATCATCGTTCTCTTGCCCTTATCCCAATTCATTTGTGGTCGCCGCAGCATGTCTTCTTCTTCCATACTTCTCTATTACTCGTCATCTCGCCAGACACCTCCTTCCTTGCCATATCATTCTTTACACAGTCCATCCATCGTTTCTTTGGTCTTCCTCTACTCATATACCCATCCACATTCATACTCAAAACTGTCCTCACAACATTTTCCTCATTCCTGCGCATCACATGTCCATACCACGACAACCGATTACCACACAACTTTTCAGTCACCGGCGCCACTTTCAGACTTCCTCTTATATACTCATTTCTTATTTTATCCAGTCGCGTAACACCACACATCCCCCTTAGCATTCTCATCTCCGCCACATGCAAATTCCTTTCATTCATCCCTTTTGTGGCCCAACATTCTGATCCATACAAGACAGCTGGTCTAACCATTGTTTTATAAATCTTCCCATTAAGTTTAAGGGGAATGCGGGAGTCGCAGATTGAACAATAAGGCAATAAAAATTTGATAAATAAAATTGAAAGAAAGGGACTCACTTCTCCAGCGCACTCTTAAACTCCTGGAAGTTGGCGGTGATGTGCGCGTCAGCTATGAGGATGGACCCGCAGATCACACCTAACATGATGTCTGGCTTCTCCGATTGCATCTGCAAGTAAAATGATAAGTTATCAGTGAAATAAAACAGCAGGTATTTTGAATAAGATAGAAAAACGTACGGTCAGTGAACAAATTGTATCCTATACTATTAACTGAGCAATATTTGTACATCTAAACTAATGTTATAAAGCTAAAGAGTTAGTTTGGTTGAACGCGCTAATCTCAGGAACTACTGGTTCGAATAGAAAAATTCTTTTAGTGTTGGATAGCCCATCTATCGAGGAAGGCTATTAGTATTAGTAAGGATATTAGTATTTTTATAATAATTCCGCTCGGACGAGGGTCGCGAGCAACAGCTAGTAGATATATATTTGTAATCAAGTACTCGAAAACGGCTCTAACGATTTCGATGAAATTTGCAACGCGTTTACGGTGGCGAAAAATTGATCTAGCTGGGTCTCAAATCTGGGAAAATCCGTTTTCTCTATTTTCACTTGCCCAGGACCCAGTAAATTAAATAAAAAATACAGCAGAATGCAGATACAGTATTTGCTGCAGAAATATTTTAGAAGAAAGAAAAAACATTTATTTAGCACATGCCACAAATGCACACAGTATAAAAAAATAAAAAAAAAAATTAATATAAACAAAAAAATAAAATAGTGTGACACTGTGTGTCTCACGGCTGCGCCAAATAGGCCCAGTTCAGCAAAATGCCGGACAACTAGCGCCCGACGCTGGTTTTCAACTGGACCTGAATTAGTGAGGTTACGGATGTGAAGCAGTTTTATATTTTGTGTCAATGGTGGGGGTGAATAGATACCTAAATATTAGAATTAGAGAAATAGATCTGCATACAAAAAAAAAATAAAATAGAGTGACTAAACGAAAGTGCAAAACAAAAAAAAAGAGGTAAGCGCGTGTCAACAACATTGGTTGTGCAATAAAAATGTCCTTGATTATTTAATAAATAAATAAATAAAATAAAATTCATTTAATTCAGATAACTTGATCCATTAAAATTAAATTAAATTAACATTGAAGTGAAATCAGTATTAAAAATAAAATAAATTAACATTTAAAATAAAAAAAATAAAATAAATTACCATCAAAATTAAAATTAACATTAAAATCAGAATTAAAATAAGATAAAGCTATTTTGACATGGAAAGAAAAACTTTTGACACCGGATGTCTTAACCAATTAGACAAAGACATTGGCCATTTGGTTAAGACATCCGGTGTACTGAATCGGAAGGTCGCAGGTTCAAACCCTGCTCGCACTAGAATTTTTCTTTCCATGTCAAAATAGCTATAGTTCCCTACGCAGGGTTTGCGTATAAAAATATTAAAATAAGATAAAATTAAAATTCATTCAAAATTAAAAAAGATAAAATAAAACAATCAAATAAAGTAAGATAAAATAAATATTAAATTTTAAATATTAATATTTATTTTATCTTATATTATTTAATCATTGTTTAATAATTTAAAGAGTCATCATGTTGCAAAATGTTTGGAGGTTACAGGCGAGGGAGGATTTTTTAATATATTATTTACTCACCCTCTCAGCAATAAGCGCGTCCAGCCAGGCGGTGTCGATGTCATTGTTCTGGAAGGCGCCGGTCTCCAGCAACGTGATGAGATACTCCACTGTGGTACGGAAGTCACCACGGATGCTGAGCTCTTTGAGAGCTATCACCAGGTTTCTGAGGAAGAAATAGAGAAGTTAGGTGAATATGTTAATAGTACGACGGCCAATCAAGCTATGTTAAACCAGTATACGCTGATCTGCCATTGTACGGGAAGTTCATGTAAAGCGAGGTCAGGTTATACTGGATAATCAGACAGAATTAAACAGGCAGAACAGACAGAATATATCTTTCACTGTCGCACAACTCTCTTACTACAAATGCTAGACAGAAAGGAGACTAAGGTAAAGCCGAAGCACGTGCTATCGTTTTACCGGGTGTAAACAGACCCTTCACATATCCGTCAACCAAGCATTCTGTACATCGAACTAAGTAACTTTACGCAAACATTATTGCTGGGAATCGCCTTTTTTTTTGGGGTGAAAAATCACGTTTTACGGTAGGACTCGATGGAAAGCACTCAAGCATTGTGCTGATGGATGGATTGAATAGTACGGGGGTCGTGGAGGTGTGTAAAGTAAACGTCTTACATTAAAAACATGTATTTAAAAAAAAGACTTGTGAAAAAGTTGGAACTTTGACCCCCAATATCTCCGTAACTAGAAGGTTCCCAGGTATGGTCTAGAACAAAAAAATGATCGCAGTGACGGGGAGAACAAGTGCCTTTCGTTTATGTTAAGGGTCTATTTACACCCTTTAGATCTCGGCTGTAGTCCCGCATAACAGTAACACGAGATGAGTCTATTGCCATCGAAGTGGGATTCTTTCATATCAGTCCTGCCCTGCGCCCGTGATGGCCATTGACTTCTTATTCTTCTTAGCGTGTCATCATCATCTGCCTAGCCTTTTCCCAACTATGTTGGGGTCGGCTTCCAGTCTAACCGTATGCAGCTTAATACCAGTATTTTACACGGAGTGACTGATGTGATCTGACCTCCACAACCCAGTTAGTACTGCACTCCTGTGCTGCTGTACTGCTGTTGTGCTGTCCTGCTGCTGCTTCTTAGCGTGTCGATGGCAATCTAAATTGTGCCAGCCCAGAACTGAGCTACTAGTTTGGCGCTTTCGGTAGCGTCCATCAGTTCCTGTAGTGAACTGACAACAGGACACGCAGGATATTAAATGCCCTATCGTTTGTGAAACAGCACCACATTTACACTCCAGGGTAATTGGCTAGCTCCCTATTACATCACACCTCTGGCTAATGCTTCAGAAGGAAAGAAACGAATGAAAAGAATGTTATCTCTAATAAAGTATCACATTAACATAAGCATAGCATAATCAGCCTATTAATGTTCCCACTGCTGGGACGCAGGCCTCCTCTCTATGAGAGGGAAAGGGCTATAATCCACCACGCTGGCCCAGTGCGGGTTGGTAGATGTCACATGTCTTCGAATTTTTGGTTCTAGGACATGCCGGTTTCCTCACGATGGTTTCCTTCACCATTTTGAGAGCAGTGGTGATGAAATAACTTACACAAAGTAATGCGCCTGGCTGGGTTCGAACCCACGACTTACTGCTCGTAAGTCGGGGTCTCCACCACTGGGCCACCGCTGCTCTCAAGTGTCACATTATCTTGAGGAAAATTCTAAAGGAAAAACCTAATGACACTTAGCTTGTCGAGGGATCAAACTCAGGTCATCTCGTTCAGATGTCGCGCTTGTAACCACGTGATCAACTGAGTTATAACTATGTTAAAATGTGACTTACTCTCTAGCCTGCTCCCTGGTCTCCCCCCAAGAGAAACAATGTCCAAACTGCGAGTCAGCGAACTCGTGCAGACCGCCCGAAGCCGCCACGCTGAAGTAGCCCCATACGTTCTTGGATGAGCGGAAGTTCAGCTCCTGGACCGTGCCGGACGATGGCTTGAAACCTGGTGACAAGAAAAAAAAATCAAGTAGGTGTAAGTAAATTAATAATTGACACAAAAATTCAACAAGGCAATGGTTTGTCTGGCATAGTCAGACGAACGAACAACAATATCAACATACAGGGTGGAAGGGACACCAACGCTAAAACGGTTACCACGTATTCAGTACATCATTCTCATCATCTGCCTAGCCTTTTCCCAACTATATTGGGGTCGGCTTCCAGTCTAACCGGATGCAGCTGAATACCAGTATTTTACATGGAGCGACTGCCTATCTGACCTCCACAACCCAGTTAGTACTGGGATATACGATACCCCTTGATAAGACTGGTTGTCAGACTTTTTGGGCCACTGACTACCTAACGACTGTCAAAGATCTACAAATGACAGCCGGGACCAACGGCTTAACGTGCTTTCCGAGGCACGGAGGAAACTCGGTATGTAATGGGTGGTCACCCATCCACAGACCAACCTAGGCAAGCACGGCTTAACCTAAAGATCGATCCGAGCGGCTGTTATTATTTAGCCACGAGCTCCTCAGTACATCATTCTGAGCCCCCAAATAGAAATTTTTCATCGGTTTAAAAAAAAAAACAGCTGTTTTCTACAAAACTGCAATACCTACAAGGTCAAAATGTATGGAACAGCTGATTTTTTTTATTAACCGAAAAAAAAATTCTATGTGGGGCTCAGAATGATGAAAATAACTCCTCAGCTGGGATCGAACTCATGTCGTCGAGATAAGATCACTAACTGACGCAAGCGTTTACACCAAACAGCTATGGTAACTGTTAGATACGAGAGTCGGTCCGCTGGCGGAAGGGAAAGGGGTACGCGTCAATCAAACTCGCTGGCTCGTTGCATACTGTTTATTTGCTAGCGTACAAAGGTAATAGTCCCCGGGGCGCGGGGCGGGGTGTCGCAGTCCGCTCGCTTGCATAGCTCGCGCGCTGTATACCTACATACGTAACATTCCTTCCCCTTAAGCTGGGTAATACATTTAACCTATCTTACACATTCTAACTTACTCTAAACTAACTCTAAACTTATTCTACTGTCGTTTCTGTTGTGACGTCATCATTGAGCGTGCACTGTCCCGCCATAGGTGTCGCGAAGGTCGGACTGATTGCCAGTCGCCTACGCGTTATCGGTGCGGCGCGCGGAGTCGCCGGAGAAATTTGTCCGTGGTCTGTCGCCGGCCCTCCTTCCCCTTCTGGCTGCCCGACGGGCTCAGGGTGGCTGGCATCAAGTGACGCTAAATCGGGTACCCCGTCTGGGTCCCAGTCCTGGTTGTCGCTTGGTGTTGGGTGCCGTCTCTTCCTTATTTGATCTATGTGCCTGGTGACTTCACATCCAAATTGTGGCACATATACCACATACATAATATTGCCTATTTTCTTTCTTATTATTCCTAGTATCCAATTGAATTTTTTATTATCGGTATTTTTGGTAATGCTCTGCTCTGTGTTTCCCGCGATAGTATTTAGCCTGTGAGGACTGTTTGCGTGCGACGGTTTGAGTTAGTTCTGTGGACGCAGTCGATGACGGCGCGATTGGATGCAACAAATCTAGTCGCGAGCGCATCGCACGCCCGAATACTATCTCCGCAGGTGATTTGTCAGTGGTACTATTTTTAGAGTTCCTGTAGTCAAATAAAAGTTTTGCAATTTTATCATGAATTATTTTTTTATTACAACCCTCCAATATTATAGCCTTAAGCCCCTTTTTTATAATTTTCACATAGCTCTCGGCTTGCCCGTTGCTGGCCGGGTGATACACGGGAGATAACACATGCTCAATACCGTTAAGTCTACAAAATTCCTTAAATTCTAACGATGTAAACGATGTGCCGTTGTCACTCACCAACGTGTGTGGAACCCCAAACCGCGACATCAAATCGTATAATTTACTTATAACTGCTTTTGAGTTATGAGTTGAGGACATATCGTAACATTCTACCCATTTACTATACGCGTCCACGATAATTAAAAACATGTAATCGTGGAATGGGCCCAAAAAGTCTATATGAATTCGGTAAAAGGGGTGCGGGGGCAATGGCCAAGGCGCGAGAGGGGCGTGCGCGGGCGCGGGGCGCAGCGCACAGCACACGTCACAGGTCCCCGCTACTCGCTCGAGCGCCGCGTCTATGCCAGGAAACCACAGCCGCTTGCGAGCTTCCGCCTTCATTTTCACTACCCCGAAATGTGAACTATGTAACTCCCTACATACTCTTTCTTGCAAAGATAACGGAATAACGACTTTATGTCCACGCATCAAGATATCCTTTTCGTAGGCTAACTGTGTACGACAGTTGAAAAATGGTTTTAAAGTTGCGTCATTAACTTTCCTGGGCCAGCCGTTTAAAATATAACCCTTGATTGTGGTCAGATGAGTATCGCGAGCCGTCTCGCGACGCATGTCACTTAGTGACACCGGTAGGTCCCCCTCCACTACAAAGTTGACGTAAGTCGCGCGATCCTCGCAGTCCGTGAGCTCGTCCGGCGCGGGCGCCTTCGTCCCATTCTCAACCCCGCTGCCCCCGTACGCCCGCGATAAATAGTCAGCGCTGTTGTGTTTGCTACTGATATACTCAATGGTATAATTGTACGCTGACAAAAATATAGCATATCTCTGCAGGCGGTTGGCGGACACTTCGGGAATGCCCTTGTGGGGTCCGAATATAGATAGTAGGGGTTTATGGTCCGTTCGTAGCACGAATGGTTCTGACCGACCATATAGGTACTGATGATATCGTTTTACCCCAAAAATTATCGCCGTAGCTTCTTTTTGTATTTGTGCGTAATTTTTTTCTGCTGAAGACAGCGTACGCGAGGCGTATGATATCGGTCTTTCTAATCCATCCCCACCTATTTGAGATAATACAGCTCCTAGGCCTGTTGGCGACGCGTCTACAGTTAATATTATTTTAGCTTTCTGGTTAAAATGCGCTAACGTCTTGTCGGATGCTAAAATATTTTTTATTCGGGTGAACGCGTCGTCGTGATTGCGAGTCCATTCCCACTTTGTATTCTTGTTTAATAAATTATACAGTGGACTTAATACTGATGACGCGTCCGGCACGAAGTTCCTATAGTAATTCGTTAGTCCCAGAAATGACTGTAACTGTGGCACATTTGTCGGCTTAGGAGCTTGTAAAATGGCTTTGACCTTATCGGGCGACTTCCTAACTCCATACTTATCTATGACGTGACCCAGATACGAAATCTCGTCTTTAAAGAATTCACATTTACTCATTTGAACTGTCAATTCCGCATCGTCTAAGCGTTGTAACACCGTTATGAGTCTCTGCCTATGCTGATCTCTATTTGCGCCTGTTACTAGGATATCATCTAGTAAAAATATGATTCCGGCAATACCCGATAGCAAGCATTCCATTGCGCGCTGGAAAATGGCGGGTGCGCAGGCTAACCCAAATACTAAACGAGTGAATTTAAAAAGACCGCGGTGAGTATTAATACAGGTTAACTTTTGTGATTCCTCATTTAATATAAACTGGTTGTATGCCATTGACAGATCAATTTTACTGAACTGTATGCCCCCGTGTAATTTCGCCAACAAATCGTTTACCGTCGGCAAGGGGTATTGATCGATTATCAGCTGTTTATTTATTGTTACTGAGTAATCGGCACATAATCGGATATTGCCGTTCTTTTTCAAAACAGGCACAATCGGCGACGCGTATTCTGAATGTTCCACTGGTTTTAAAATGCCTAGTGACAATAATCGGTCGAGCTCCTTGTCTATAATTTCTTTTAGCGCGTAAGGTACCGGTCTTGCTTTAAAAAAAATCGGTTTAGCGTCGGACTTTAAATGTAAATCGATTTTATGCTTGTTAAACGATCCTAGATTGCCTGAGAACACTTTAGGGAACATATTAGAGAGTTTGCTATGTAAATGATCATGGGGGGTAGACTCGCGCGTCGCTTGTGCGTGATCGAGCACGGCGTGCACCCGTGCCGGCGCCAACTCCAGGTCGAACTCACGAATGAAGTCGCGACCAAGTAGCGGCGGCCCGCCAGCGCGCACTACGTACATATTCAATGTATGCGTACGCCCCAGATATGAAATAGGTAATAAAACCACTCCGATCGTTTTAATATTATCCCCCGTATAACTATATAACCTTTTGTTAGTGACTGACAAGGCTAATCGCTTAAAATTCGAGTTGTAGGTTTCCTCTGAGATTACGCTTACTGCTGAACCACTATCGATTTCGAACTCTAAAGCTAGACCACTGATCGTTACACGCTCCGTCATAGGTTTCCCTTTTACGCACCGAATGTTGTAAAAACACTCACCATCGTCATCGCCTCCGTCCACAGATCCTACCTCCACAAACTTAACTTTGTCTTCCTTTGTGCACATTTTACGCAGATGGCCCTTATTACCACACTTTTTGCACTTGTAGCTTTTATAACGACACTGATTGGCTGTATGGTTTGTAAACCCACACACACTGCACTTTTCCTTTTTGGATACGTTGAACACGCCTTCCGGGACCGCTGCGCCGGTGCCGTTGATGCCCGACGCTGCCTGCGACGAAGCATCGCGCGCGCAGCGCACGCTCTCTGCCAAATCGATGGCCTTTGCGAGGGTCAGCTCCCGCTGATCCTGCATGAAGAGTTTGTCCCGCTCGCGTCCTGCTGCCATGCCCATTATGAACTTGTCTAGCAAGGCCTCCTCCAAATTCTTGAAGCCACAGTGGGCAGACAAGCCTCTTATCCTGGCCGCCCATTGTGTGTGTGTTTCCCCTGGCCGCTGTGTTGCCGAGTAGAACTTGGACTTCTCGGCGAACCCGTACCTTTTTGGTGTGAAGTGCTCGTCGAGGAGTTTTACTATTTCCTTGTAACCGAGCTCGTCTACCTTGTAGGGTAACGCCAGGTCACTAACCAGCTTGTAAGTTGCTTCCCCTAATGACGTTAATAAAATCGCCCTCCGTTTAATAGTCGCTTTGTCCGATTCTGTGGTTATATCGTTGGCGATGAACCACTGGTTTATTCGCGACTTAAAACTATTCCACTCTTGGGAGAGATGGTCGAAGGTGGTAAGAACGCCATATGTTGCTCCCGTAGACATTTTTGAACAATTTATGTGAGTCCGCTCGTCGCCACGTGTTAGATACGAGAGTCGGTCCGCTGGCGGAAGGGAAAGGGGTACGCGTCAATCAAACTCGCTGGCTCGTTGCATACTGTTTATTTGCTAGCGTACAAAGGTAATAGTCCCCGGGGCGCGGGGCGGGGTGTCGCAGTCCGCTCGCTTGCATAGCTCGCGCGCTGTATACCTACATACGTAACAGTAACCATGTTACGTTTGTATAAAATGTTGGGCTTTATTCTAAGCCCGTTTATTTTATATTTACCCGTGTACCCTACACGGGTAAAAAAAAAAAAATAAACCTCGTGTAGGGTAGTATACGCACACAATAATAATGAGCGGCTGTATGAACATTACTGGCTCGTACAATGACAGTTACCGATGTGTGCGATGTAAACTATTTAGCTTGGCCGATTGTACATTCAGTATCATCATTCTGAGCCCCACATATTTTTTATTTTTGTTTTTTTTTCGCACTTATTCAACTTGGTAACCGTTTTCGCGTCGGTGTCCCTTTCACCTTGTTTACTGTATATTGCTGAACGCACGCCAACTACGCGTAATTTGTAGTGAAAAATTTCCACACAGAACTTAAAGTTCGATTTTCGCAAACATCCCAGTTTGAACCCCAAGTTATCGGGGTCATAAATGTTGTAAATTAATTCTAGTATTACCGACATCCATTACAAGGAAAGCACCGAATTACCAATCATCCAGTATAATGGCGACATTTAACGGTGTTACATTTTACGGCAACACATCGATCTGAATAAACCAAGTCTTGCCAAGAATTTATTATCGCCTTCTTACCTTCATCAGGGTTCTCAGATGTGATCCTAGCAGCGATGACGTGACCCCAGGGTGAGGGGCGCTGCTTGGGCTCGTCGAACTCTATCTGAGAGAGACCCCACGGCGACTCTCCGTACAGGAGACGGATGTCTTTAATGTGGTAGAGAGGTAGACCCATGGCGATCTGAAAAAAAAAGAGATAAATATTAACCTTTTAACCGCCATAGTCACATATACGCGACAAGCAAGCGCGTGCCCTGTACGCCAAACGACACAAATATGTGACGAAATGTTAGGTGAAATTGTGGCTTGGCATGGAGGGAACGCGCGTGCCATTAAGCTCTGGCGTTCAAAAGGTTAATAAAAACTACTGTCTCCGATTAAACCAAGTGGAAGGGACACGGACGCGAAAACAGTTACCACGTGTTCAGTACATTATAAATAAGGTTTTTTATATGTATTAGTTTATTATTTTTTAAGATTATTTTGTGTATTTTTATCTATGGGCCTCAGTTGCCTGACAATAAAATTATTGATTATTCTGAGGCTCCGGGGACATAGAAACTTTCATCGGTTATTAAAAAAAAAAACAGCTGTTTCCTATAAAAGTGCCTACACGTTGGTCGTATAGGTATTGACATTTATACAGTATGAAACAGCTGATTTATCGGGGATGTTCGCGGAGAATGGCGTGCCAGATTTTTACGCACTGATGCGGACACGGATAGCATCCTTGATGCGGCGAGTGCGCGACAGCTCCAACAGCTTGGTGGCTATAGTAGCCGACAGGATGGATAGTCCAATGATGTGGCAATGGATGACCAGTCATCGTGCGTCATTCCAATATTTAAAATAAGTTATTTATAGTGTAGTTTTTGTGTAGAATGTGTTTTCATGTATATAATGATGTTGTATGTATAAAATTGTAATATGTGTTTGTTTATGGACTTATGGTCTGAAATAAATTTTATTATTATTATTATAAGTACTAGGCAGTAACCACAGAACGCTGAACGATTTTTACATACCCCTTCCGCCTCGACCACGTTCAAACATCTAGTCATACACGCACGCCGGTAGCGAGTACTACGCACCTGACCTTTCTGAAGAACCTCTGCAATAAGGTCAGTGTATATCCTTCTAGATTACAGGCCACTCGCTCTCACAGAGAGAAGCCTTGTACTTAACAGTAGCGAAGAGTCAATTTTTGTAAGAGGTAAGTCGGAGTAAATCAATCTTTAATGTGATTATATTATTTGTCTATAGAATACTGACTGCGCCATTTTTCAAAGGGAAGCCTGTAGGAATCGAGTACTATGGAACCTTCGCCACTGGTAAGTATACTGGTCGTTGATGTTGGTCTACTAACCACCAGCTGCGCGGCGGGTAGGTTACCGTCGGCCACTATTTGTGTAACTATTAGTGTCATGCACACCCTATGTAGTCTATTGGTGTACTCAGTGTACTGGTCTTCTTGGTCTACTAGCCCGTAGCTGCGCGGTGGGTATGTTGTTGTATAACTATAGTGTCATGCGAACTATACGTGATCTACTTGGTCTACTCAGTCTTCTGGCCTACTCAGTCTACTGGTCTTTTCGGTCTGTTGGTCTACTAACCCGCAGCTTCGCGGCGGGTTTGTTGTTGTATAACTATAGTGTCATGCTAACGATATGTGGTCTACTTGGTCTACTCAGTCTTCTGGTCTACTCAGTCTACTGGTCTTTTTGGTCTGTTGGTCTACTAACCCGCAGCTTCGCGGCGGGTATGTTGTTGTATAACTATAGTGTCATGCTAACGATATGTGATCTACTTGGTCTACTCAGTCTTCTGGCCTACTCAGTCTACTGGTCTTTTCGGTCTGTTGGTCTACTAACCCGCAGCTTCGCGGCGGGTTTGTTGTTGTATAACTATAGTGTCATGCTAACGATATGTGGTCTACTTGGTCTACTCAGTCTTCTGGTCTACTCAGTCTACTGGTCTTTTTGGTCTGTTGGTCTACTAACCCGCAGCTTCGCGGCGGGTATGTTGTTGTATAACTATAGTGTCATGCTAACGATATGTGGTCTACTTGGTCTACTCAGTCTTCTGGTCTACTCAGTCTACTGGTCTTTTCGGTCTGTTGGTCTACTAACCCGCAGCTTCGCAGCGGGTATGTTGTTGTATAACTATAGTGTCATGCGCACCATATGTGGTCTACTGGTCTACTCAGTCTTCTGGTCTACTCAGTCTTCTGGTCTACTTAGTCTACTGGTCTTCTTGCTCTGTTGGTCTACTAACCTGCAGCTGCGCGGCGGGTAGGTTGACGTCAGCCACCATCTCAGTACAAGGATGTTCCACTTGCAGCCGAGGGTTGAGCTCCAGGAAGTAGTAAGCGCCTGTCGCCGGCTCGTACAGGTACTCCACTGTGCCCGCGCTTACGTAGCCCACCATCTTTGCTAGACGTACTGCGGACTGAAAGAAAGTAATATTGTGTAAGATCTGGGTTGAGGGGAGCGGACAACAGAAAGTCACTCTTATCAAATATTAGCCTTTTATTTGATCTTCAGGTGAAGCCACGCTTGCCTAGGTTGGTCCGTGGATGGGTGACCCATTACATACCGAGTTTCCTCCGTGCCTCGGAAAGCACGTTAAGCCGTTGGTTCCGGCAGTCATTTGTAGATCTTTGACAATGATTACTGGTAGTCAGTGGCCCGAAAGTCTGACAACCAGTTTTACCAAGGCGTATCGTATTACCCAGTACTAACTGGGTTGTGGAGGTCAGTTAGGCGGTAGATTCATGTAAAATACTGGCATTCAGCTGCATCCGGTTAGACTGGAAGCCGACCCCAACATAGTTAGGCAAAGGCTAGGCTAATCATCGCTGCGCCAACCGTATCATCTCACATATGATTATCATCTACATCTACAATTACACAATTCAATAGTGCCACTTAAGGTTAGTCATATGACGATGATGACATACCTTCTCCATCTCAATGAACACTTCTGGCTTGGCGATAGCCGCGGGCGCCTCCTCAATGATCTTCTGATGACGACGCTGAATGGAACAGTCACGGCCGAACAGCGAGATCGCGTTACCTGTAATAAGATATACAAGAATTTTAGTGGTATACCACAACTAAAAGAAAACGACTACTGAAAAATCACGCTCTAATTAAATTCGGGGTTTACTATTTAAAATCGACTCCTCCTTTTGTTGAAGTCGGTTACAATGTAGCCTATGTTACCCGGGCCATAATAACGAATCGATTGACACCTTATTCATCAAAATCGGATGAATGATTTAGGTGCTACGGAGGAACATACGTAAATACATACATAGACCGCTAAAATCATCATAATGTCTTCTTCTTAAGTGATGAGTTGTTTATGGACCTGGAGTCCACCAAAGCAGAGACAAGCAAAAGAGTGAAGAGTGAAGAGGACAGGAGAGGAGATGCGTATAAGCCAGGGTGTATCCACCGAAGCTGCGCGAAGATGTGCAAATCGGAGAGAACAGAAGAAGTGCAAACCGGCACGTAGCTTACGTCTCTTCTCATCTCCGCTGGTCTTAACAAAGTCTTTATAAACTTACCGTACTGATCAGCCAAGAGTTGCACCTCCAAATGCCGGGCGGATTTGGCCAGCTTCATCACGAATATAGGAGAGCCGGGTACTTCAGCTTGCACCTAGAAAAATTAACATGGTATGTCTAAAATAAACATTTAGAAAAAACATAACATAACATCACGCCTGCTATCCTTGAAGGGTTAGGCAGAGGTGTAATTAATAGTACACCCACATTTCGCCAGTTATGTTGAAGTCCAATGTAATAGGGGGCTAGCCTATTGCCATCAACGGGCACAAATCCAGACTTCATGGCTACTACTGAGAAATTCCTGATTGAAAAACCCAATAACACTTTGCCCGAACTGGGAATCGAACCCAGGACCTCATGCTCAGCAGTCGGGCTTGCGACCACTAGAACAACGAGGTAGTCAATTGCTATAAAAATCATCGCATAAGTCCAGACCCAGAGAGCAGTTATTTTTTGGTTTTAATTAAATGAACTAAGAGGGTTATTATAACTCTGCAAAGCCATATTTGTTACGGCCGCGAATCATATTTTCAGCAACATACAACTTGAATTAAATAATATAAAAACCGGCCAAGTGCGAGTCAGACTCGCGCATGAAGGGTTCCGTACCATCGTAGTAGGGGAGCCCCATTAATTTTTAATTTGTGTTTATTATTTGTTGTTATAGCGGCAACTGAAATACACATTCTGAGAAAATTTCACCTGTCTATCAATTGCGGGTCTTTAGATACAGCCCGCTGGCACTTATACGAACGGACGGACAGCGGAGGCTTAGTAATAGGGTCCCGTCGGTTACCCCTTGGGTACGGAACCCAAAAAAATAAAAAAAAATCAATTGCGCGGGTTACTGGCGTTTCCACCTTAAGGTTCAAACAAAATAGTTTTACTGACCTGTCTGAAGGAGCTGTTAAAGTCGTCAGGATTATCCACTTTCCTGATACCCTTGCCACCACCACCTTCTGAAGCCTTGATCATCACCGGGAAACCTGGGGAAAGAAAGTAGGATTGTCTGTACTGCATACTTGAGGAGAGGATAAATAATAACAGGAAATTATTAATCGGGCGAATAAAAATTTAATAGGCGACCAATATACTGAATGGGCGACTATTGTACAAAGTAAGTAACTATTTATCCGGTCATTGCGGCAAGGAGAATATAGGAAGCAAGAGCGAGCGAAGGCTGAGAGAGACTTGTGGCACCCCGACTCGGACAGGTTAGGTTCGAAGGGGATGGCGGGGTCTGGTGAGCGAGCCAAGTGAGCGAACTAAAACCGCGGAATCTCACCCACTTTAACCAACTACCACTAACCTACTAACCAACTACTACTTTGCAACCCAATTTTTAAAACCCTAAATCAGATTAGTTTGTCGCCGCGTTAAATACATGCCAATAATAACAGCCACCCGGGTCGATCTTTAGGTTGACCCGGGTCGGTCTTTAGGTTGTTGCGCTTGCCCAGGTTGGTCCGTGGATGGGTGACCACCCATTACATACAGTTCCTTCCGTATCTCGGAAAGCACGTTAAGCCGTTGTTGGTCCCGGCTGTCATTACATACCCGTCCACAGACCAACCTAGGCACGCACGGCTTAACCTAAAGATCGACCCGAGCGGCTGTTATTATTTAGCCACGAGCTCCTCTCCTGTACTGTGTGTACATAAATAGTAAAATAAATAAATCATAAATCATTATTGGGAGTAAACTCACCAATTTTCTGTGCGGCCTGCAGTCCCTGCTCAGGCGATGTGACGCACCCTTTAGCGAACAGCTCCGACGATATCTTGATCTTCTTGCTGTTGTACTCGGCTTTCAGTTCTGGAATAACAGAAAAAAGTCAACTTGATATACAAACACTGTTTTTAGCTTTCACGGTTTACAACTAAACTTACTTATATCGGGAGCTCAAAATAATGAACAATCACGGAAGATATCCCGTAAGTGACAGTATAAGTTTAACTCGATATACGTTTAGAATTAGTACTTAAATTTTAACTAGCTGTTGGCCGCGACCTTCGTCCGCATAAAATTATAATAAAAATATTACTTGCCTATTTGAATCTGATTTTGTTAACAATGACAAGGGTTTTAATTTTTTTTTTTGCACGGAACCCTAATCCTACTTCAAAATAAAAAAATAAAAGCCTAAGCTACTCCTTATAACATCAACTATCTGCCAGTAAAAGCCCCGTCAAAATCGGTCCAGCCGTTTCGGAGCTTACCCGGAACAAGCACAGACAAAATTAAAAAAAAATATATAAGTACCGTAAACACTTTTATATGCATTCAGTAAAAAGCTGTTTATTTTGAAACTACAAACAAACAGACACTTCAATTTTATTTATTTGTATAGATGATAGATCAAAGGTGGACGAAGTAAAAGAAGTTATGTAAGGAGCGATAATTTCATTGCTCTTTTTACTTCGGAAATAAACACAGTCTGAAGTTTCTGCCTAGCCCCATGGATAAAAGCCCCCTAGATCTATGTAACAGTAGCGAAGGGTCAATTTTTGTAAGAGGTAAGCCGGAGTACATATCTTTAATGTGATTATATTATTTGTCTATAGAATACTGATTGTGCCATATTTCAAAGAGAATCCGGTAGGAATCGAGTTGTATGGAACCTTCGCCACTGCTGTGTAGAGCCTCATAGATTCCTTTAGAGCCTTTGTAGATTTTTTAAGAGCGTTTTGGATTAGAAATATCTTCCAGAGACTTCTAGAACCCTGGATCTTTTATAGCCCCGTAAGTTATCTAAGAGCCTCTTTAACCTCGGCTTGGTATTTTTAGCGCTCCTTTCGAGTACCCTAAATATATATCGAGGCCCTTAGATTATCTTACGAACCTTTTAAAGACCCCTAGGTCTCTGCAGATTATTTTAGAGCCCCGGTTTTTTTTTTTTTTCTAATGGGAAGTCATCAAATGACCCCTCCCGCTCTGGGCGAAGTGGAAGCGAGTGTCAGACTTGTACTGACTAAAACCCATCCATGTTCCTTCTTTGCCCTTTGTGTTCCAGGGCCACGGTATCTCTTTCGAACAATCCCGCAGCCCTAGCAGGCATCCTCCTTTGAGGCGCGCGTGGAACACTCGCGCGCCGTCGACACGGCTTGTCGTCATAAGACGGACGGACGGCGAGCTAGCCCATTACTCGCCGTCATCTTAGTGCCCCTTCGATTTCATAAGACGCTTGTAGATTACCATAAAACTTTGTAGAATTTCTTAGAGCCTCATATATTTTCCTTAAACCTCCTAGATATTCTGAGAGTAGGGAAATCAAACTCACCACTGCCACTCCAAGGCAAGGTCGGTATCTCAGCGGTCTGCGCCACGATGGAGGAAGCGATCTTGTCTCCGAGAGCCCACATAGCCTTCTCGGGGGGTCCGATGAACACGACACCCGCGCGGTGCAGCAGCTCGGGGAGCTTGGGGTTCTCGGATGCATGACCCCAACCAGCCCATACGGCCTGGGGAAGAGAGGAGGTGATTTTAGAAGGGATTTTGAAGTTCCAATGTTTTTTAAACCATGAATGAAAGGCAGTTGTATGTAGCAGAGATGAGAATGCTAAGAGGGATGTGTGGTGTTACGCGAATGGATAAAATAAGAGTTGAGTTCATAAGAGGAAGTCTGAAAGTGGCGCCGGTGACTGAAAAGTTGTGTGGTAATCGGTTGGGTTGGTATGGGCATGTGATGCGGAGGAATGAGGACAATGTCGTTAGGAAAGTTTTGAATATGGATGATGGGTATAAGAGTAAAGGAAAACCAATAAAACGATGGATGGACTGTGTAAAGGATGATATGGCAAGAAAGGAGATGTCTGATGAGATGACGGGTAATAGAGAAGTATGAAAGAAGATGATATGAAGCCCCGATGATACGATACCCGAAATATAATTAATATAGTGATAATTCGAGGACTCAGAAAAAAAAAAGCAATCTTATTTACCACTATATTGTAGATAAGGTGTAGTCGATGTAGCCCCTCTGCGCGGGGCTCCTATTTCTATTTACAGGGCATAAAGTAACCTAACACGAAGGGGATGCCGGGGTCTAAGTTCGCGCGCTTCGCCCGATCACTACACCCCGCCATCCCCTTCGAACCTAACAAGTCCCCAGCTCGCACCGCTCTTGCTTCCTATGTTCTCCTTGCCACAATGAGCGGATAAATAGTTACTTACTTGGTATAATAGTCGCTCATTCAGTATATTAGTGGCCAATTAAATTTTTATTCGCACGATTAATATTTTCCCATAAAATAGCTCTTATCTCAAAGTTTTTATCGTTATTCAACGAATAAATCGCTTTTACTTTTTGCTAAGTGAACTTATATTAGTACTCGTGAATGTACATAAAATGCAGACCCCAAACAAATTAGGATAAGGGTAGGAGAATGATCAAAACAATCTATTAAAAAAGTTACTGGCCATTTACATAACCTCTTCCTTTTTTTAGGAGTCGGTTAGTGAGGAGGCTGTCAATTTCACCGTTTTCTTGTTTTGAAAAAAGGAACTTAGGGGTTCGACAGTTCACAAGGATTTAGCGCTTGCCGAGGTCGGTTCGTGGATGGGTGACCATCCATTACATACCGAATTCCTTCCATGTGTTGTCAATCTTTGAGAGTAACCCTGTCAAAGTTCCACAAATGACAGGCGAAATCACCAGGCAGTCAGTGCCCCGGAAGTCTGATAACCAATCTTACCAAGGGGTAACTGGATGGTAGAAGTCAGATAGGCAGTCTCTCCATGTAAAATACTGATATTCAGCTGCATCCGGTTAGACTGGAAGCCGTCCCCAACAAAGGCTAGTCAGATGATGACGACCGATGACAAATATTCTCACCTGCACTTGGGTCCTGATAGCGATATCCACAATCAGCTCAACATTAGCATAATTATTGTTGTTGGAGCCCCCGGGCACCGGCACGTAGTGGTCAGCCATTTTGATGTACTCCGCGTTGGCTTTCAGATCCTCTGGAGTCACCTGTGGATAGAAAGTTTGATATTATACCCAGTAAACACAGTTGGAGCCGTCGTACAGTGCGTCGCCCAAAATGGAATAGTACAATTTCTTCTTATAAGGAATTCTCCGTGAGTTAAGGACATAATGGGTGTAAAAAGACCCTTAACGAAGTCAAAACGTACTTGTTTCCCGTCATTGCGGTATATTTTTTTGTTCCGTGCCTCGGAAGCACGTTAAGCCGTTGGTCCCGGCTGTCATTTGTAGATCTTTGACAGTCGTTAGGCAGTCAGTGGCCCAAAAAGTCTGACAACCAGTCTTACCAAGGGGTATCGTATTACCCAGTACTAACTGGGTTGTGGAGGTCAGATAGGCAGTCGCTCCATGTAAAATACTGGTATTCAGCTGCATCCGGTTAGACTGGAAGCCGACCCCAATATAGTTGGGAAAAGGCTAGGCAGATGATGACGTTACCTAGGAACCTTCTAGTTACGGAGTTATTGGTGGTCAAAGCACCAACTTTTTCTAGAAATACAAGATTTTAATTTCATAACTTTACTTTAAATACCTTCATTACCCCCGTACTATTAATTGCATCATCAGTATAATGATTTGAGTGCGTTACATTGAGTCCTACCGTAAAACGTAAGTCCGGAAAAAAAGTCGATTCCCAGCTATAATTTTGGTGTAGATTTTTAATTTTATGAACAGAATGCTTGGTTGACGGCTTTGTGAAGGGTTCGTTTAAACCTTGTATAGAAGAACCTGACAACAACTGTCGGGCAGTAGCCCACCAGACACAACCCCCGTCTGGTCGGAGGATCCCCCCTTTTCTATGGGGGACTAGCTGTTGCCCGCGACCTTCGTTTGAGTGAAATTATTATTTAAAAAAAAGTTTTGTTACCATTTTCAAGGGTTTAATTTTTTTTGCATGGAACCCTAATTCTTATTCTAAAATAAAAGTAGTCTTAGTTGCTCTGTTACCCGTCAAAATCCAGCCGTTTCGGAGATTAGTCGGAACAGTCAGAAAGACAAATAGTTAAAAAAAATGTGTTTTTGTTATAAGTACCGTCTATACTTACATAATATGCATTCAGTAAAAAGCTGTTATTTTGATTTTAAAAACAGACACTTAAATTTTTTTATTTGTTTAGATGACTAACTCTACACCCTGTTCCTCATACCCTGACTCACCATAACAACGAAGCGTACAGCCCGCTCGTTCTTGAACATCTCGTAAGACCATCGTCTCACTGAACGCATGCATTTTACTGCGCCGATACCGTTGTTCGCGATCAGGACCTGTTGGCAAAAAGGACGTAATTATTATTTACTATAGCTTTTGCGCGTGGCTTCAATTGCGTGAAGTTCGGTAACTGTCCCACGGCATCATCTACCGGGATAAAAAAATTCCCAAATTGTATCCAAATCCGTTCAGTAGTTTTTGCGTGGAAGTGTAACAAACATCCATCGATCCATCCTCACAAACTTTCGCATTTATAATATTTGTCAGATTTTTTTCTTCCTTACAAATAAATAAAACTCGACAAACATACTAGTATTCAGCTGCATCCGGTTGGACCAGGAGCCATTTTTTTCTCTCAAAGCGGAAATCCTCAATAGATGTCTCCCACCCTGAAGACAGCGGAATGGTCTGTCAGACTCGTACTGACTAAAACCACACCGGTGTTCCCTCGCCCACTCGCGTCGGGGGGTAGCGGGGTCTATTCCGCTTGGACTAGGAGTCAACCCCAACATAGTTGGGGGCAAGGTTGGGCACATAATTACATATTTCCAAAGGAAAAAATATATTCAGACAGTAGAGCTCAAGAGTACCTTCAATTTTGAAAGCAGCATATAATGCAAGGAGGAATTAATTAAATTACGTCTTGAAGCTTCTGCATTAGTTTCAGTAGAACAAAACTATCAAAGTTCTAATAAATCTGGCAACACTAACCTTATTAATGGGCTTGGTACCCTGGAACCTCCTGACGAACTCCTCAGGAGTAGCTACCGTGAAGTCTTTTTCTTGGAAGCGTTGACTGTGAATCACCGTACCCTGGGACATGGATGGCCTGTAACAGAAACATAAAGAATAAGTTAAATTAATATGTATAAATACTGCCAAATTTAATCTCTTTCTATAAATGTGAATATAATTAAAAATAATCTATTTATAACCTGCAAGCAAAAAATTACAAAAAATATGCATTACATCAGAGCAAATTGGCCATTATATCGTTAAAATATAAGGGTTCCTTTTTTCCTTTTGCGGTAAAGAACACATTATTTTGAATGTCAATCCAAGATTGTCTTTATTTTTTTTTGTATGGCATTTATTAAAGTATTATTTAAATATATTATTCCTGACTTACTGGCCAGATAAACAAAACACAGAGAAGTTTGGAACAATAGGGCCTTTGCAGCAGTGGGACAGAAAGCAATACTTAAAATAAAACTTTCTACACTCCTTCCATACAAACTTTTAACTATGCCAAAATCTCACACTCGTGTGTGCGTGAAAATTCCTTTTAAAAGGGGTACAAAACTAATATAAAGTTATGAAGCAGATCTTAGTTTAAATTCACTATTTATAAAAAAGCATAAAACTAGAAAAAAATAGAGGGTATTTCATAATTCTATTTTAATGAAAAAACTTAACAAAGCTGTACCTCATATTTAAGCTATATGAATAATTAATTAATATACCGCTTATGAAAAAACAATACAAACATCAAATAACAAATTATACATACATTGTGGTCCACATTTTAGCAATACTAAATAAAAAACTAAGAAGATACTAAAATGCAGTACTTTTGTGACGGAAATCTCTTTCTTTTTTTTTTTTTTTTTGAATGAGCCTACTCTTGACCTCAATATAGTCTAATTCTCAAATGTAACTTAATTTTAAGTTACTATTAAGTATCATACTACCCTTGTCACTTTACAAGCGCATTGTAGAGACATGTAACCCGTAAAATATTACACTTTTAACACTAAATTATTTAAATTACTTGTGAACAGGATATAAGCAATACTTGTTGAAGTGATTTTAATATTGAAATAAACAAGTGATCAAGTATAAGAATCGTATCAGACTATTGAAATCTTGATTTGAATTGATGATGATTAAATAATTATTTTGATAATAATTATCTAAGATTTATTTTCAATATTGTTGATTGCTGATAAAACAGATCATATCTTGCAAATTATGATATAATTATAAAAACAAGGAGCTATAATTTGTTTTTTTTTTATGTTGCTAAGTACCGATTCATTCAAAATTAAGCTGTGATCAAGATTGTATTCTATTATATTAAATTAAATTATTAGTTAGCTATGTTGAACTGCATGTAAATTATCACTACTCTATTATTGTAAATGATGTCTGAATAAAGGCTATTAGAATTGAATTGAAGTACTGAGTGCCTTTATCTCAATTAAAATGAATTTATTTATTCTAGAAATAGGATATAACGTAAGTAGTCACTTTTGCTTGTCATATTTTAAACATAAGTTTGATTAAGACCCGTGACAGGCATGTTTGCATAGTCTACTACGCAAAAGTGCCTGTCACGGGTCTATTTGAAATCAATGCTTTGAGTTTGAGATGAAGACATTACTTATCTGACCATGACCACCATGAAGGAACAGGGAAAACAAAGGTCAGGCTCAGGGTCTCTTTTAAAGTTCGGAAAATATAAAAAATATACCCTGTAACAAAATGTGCATTCAGACCGGCTTTTTGAGGAAAGCAACTTTAAAAGATCACCCCTGCAGTAGCCGAAGGGTCAATTTTTGTAAGAGGTAACCCGGAGTACATATCTTTAATGTGATTATATTATTTTTCTATAGAATACTGACTGTGCCATTTTTCAATGGGACGCCATTAGGAATCGAGTTGTATGGAACCTTCGCCACTGCACTCCTGTCAGTTGTAACATTACCATTTACTCCTTTTTCTTTCATATATCACAATCCACCTATTTCCTCTTTGGGCTTCCTCTTCCTCGCCATCAATCATCCATGGCAATAAAATATAATGACTTACATAAAATGCCGAGATAGTAGTAATTGATTAATAAATATTGTTAAGTTTTCTAGACAAAACATACTCTTTAAAATTTGAATCTTAAGAAATTAGCACTATTCATTCATTTCGTTTTTAACACCAGGAATAATAGATTATTTAAAGTTAGTAATTAATCAGAATTATTTTTATTAGCTCTTGAAATGAGCTTATCACAAAAACTTGAACTAAATATTATCTCACGACGGTAAAGTGTGAAATTAATGACAATATATATTACTATTTACTTAATATACAGTTATTTACTAAGTATGTAGTGAAACTACGATACTAAAGAGAAATCACAGTCCGTGGCATACTTTTAGCATTTCGTCACGTAATTCATACTTTTTGGACCTGCCAACACCAAAATCGGCACATAAACTAATCAAAGAAATAACTGAAATGTTTTTGGGAAGCGTATTATCTATAATTTACATAAAAAATAAGGTAGCTTTGAACAATTTTTTTTTCTAACCTGTAAGGCGCATCCGAGTACAATCCATTCAGCCCTTGATACATTTTTATCAATGAAAAATCACAGTAAACACTAATTCACACAATAGAACTGATAACAGTTTTAATTTATTCATTAAAAACAGTAATTTAGTTAAACATTTCTTATAAGAAACGATTCAGTTTTGTTTTCCTATTTTGACGTACAGGATTCGCAATGAACTCGCATGACGGACGGATCATACGATCGTGCTTCCTCGCTTGCGCTTATTTATTTACGTGTGTGTGAAAGAGAGAACAGATTAATTGGTCAAAGTTGCCATAATAAGGAAATTGCAAAGAGGTTGCATAAGAAAACTTGTTTATCACAAAGTTAGGGTTGGGAAAGGGTCAACTCGATTCGATAAGATAAAAACAATTTGCGTGCATAATTTAATTGTTGTGTTTGTTGCATATATAGAATAGTGGTTATCTTGCTAATTAAAATATTCATGAACTAGTTAAATTATAATTACACGCTTGACGTAGCAGTGGAAATAATGTGAATTCTTATTACGGACTTATTAATTCATATTAGATTCTTATAGCAAGCAGCCATTACGTACAAAGTCCGAAGTAACTTTAGAATAAATTGGTAAAATGAACCTTCAAGGTTCTTTATAAACGTTTATCCTTCAAATAAAAATATCCTTAATGTTTTACTGACCACAACCACAAGGTTCCCTTATTACGATTTTCCTCAAAAAAATATTTATAATACAGAATAATATCCAGGTAAATTCTACAGTTAATATCAAGTCCAAATACTAAATGGTCGTTTTGCAATTTAAAACATATAAAGTCACTAATATGTCGGCAGTTATCTGTGGCATCTACGATGCTACATACGAACTACGCATCTTGGCTGACGTCACGCAAAATTCGCGAGATTAACACCGTTAGGCGGTAGCCTAATGAACACAACAACCATTTGGTCCGAGGATCTATCCTTTTCTATGGAGGATGAGCAACTGTCCTCTCTGCAACGGGCCACTTAGATAAACGAAAACTGGTTTTTTTTTTAACCACTAGGTAGGTACCTACTTAACTATAATATTCATGAAACATGTTCTTCTAGTTATCTTTAAAATTAATAAACAAAAACAACTTCATTATTAAGCAATAACTAGTTGAACCTGAAATTCGTGTTTATTCAGGGTTCACGTTCTTCACAGTTTACTTTTACTGCGAAGTGTAATCAGATTCAATGACATCAGAATAATTTAACTTATGCGTAAGTGTACTCAGGTGTAAAAATTGTCTGACAAGGTGCCAGTAGTAGAGCTTACAAAGCTTACCTCTGAAATACAGTCTAACAAAACAACGGCTCCACTGAAAAGTTGTTTGAACTTTTTTGGGAACCTGGCACACATCGTTGCGATAAGGTGACCACTGACCATGTACCTCGGTTCCACACAGGGTGGAAGGGACACAAACGCACAAACTGTTACCGTTACCCCCCCACTTCAAAATTATTCATCAGTAATTAAAAGACACGGTCAAACTGTACGGAACAACTGATTTGTAGCAGATCATTTCCAATCATAACACGAGCGAAGCTACGGGCAAAAGCTAGTCATAAATACGTACTTTGTAAACCAGTTTTGGCATATCTCAAACACAATAGCAAATTCAGTTCAGCCGCACATCAACATCAATTGCTCTATTCATAAAGGTAGGTAAATCACAAAGTGCTCCACGAGTTTCATCAAAGTAGTTCACAATGATTTTGGCTACTGTACAGTCTACACATCAATCTTTATTAGAGCTCGTAGCACATCTGTAAGAGTAGCGCCGGATTTGAATCACCTCATCTCATTTTTAGGGTTCCGTACCTCAGTAGGCAAAAACGGAACACATATAAGATCACTTTGTTGTCCGTCTGTCAAGACCCTTTTTCTCAGAAGGCATGAAGTTATCAATTTAATATTTATAGGTAAGAACCTCTATTTTTGTAATCAAGTTTATTGTAAAAGCCATTTAAAAAAAAAAATAACATATTAATTAAGTTTACCCTATTGTTTAAGACATTTCGTGTAAATTTAATATTTTTAGGTAACACCCTCTATTTTTTTAAATAAAGTTTACCCTATTATCTAGTAATCTAGCCCATTCTCTCTCATAGAGAGGAGGCCTGTGTCCCAGCAGCGGGAACATTAATAGGCTGATTATGCTTGCTTGTGCTATTATCAAAGCCATTTTTTAAATATTATATTAATATAAGGTCCGTCTTTTCATACACGAAATATTTTAAGAGTAACTTCTATAAGTCGTAAAGTCGCCATAGCAACGAAAAAAAAAATATCTGAGTGTTTTTTTTACAAAATTATTATAATTCTAAAATTTTTTGAGACAGTTTGCATAAAACCGTTACTCCCATATTCTAACAATGACAGTAGGTAAATCCGTTGAAGTAAACTACCGTAATGGATGCTTAAAAATAAGGAGCCAGTATTTATTTTGTGGGTCAAGTAACTTTAAATTATTTATTTTTTATGAAAAAATATATTCAGATAAAAAAAATACCTTGAAATGGCTTTGTTATAGCCGTTAGATGATTCCCTGAAAATATTTCGTGTATCAATAGTTAGACCCTATAAATAGTTTACCGTATTGTCTAAGCCAAACATTTTTCGTACGCTATTCATAAATAGCAAAACATGTAGCTTCTTTCATTTATTTATAAGGCCTTTATTATCTGTATGGCGTACCTTTACATAATCATATTTTACAAAATAAATATATCTTTAATAACTGCCTTGGAGTCTTCAAGTCGCGAGTAACAATGAAAAAAAAAAACAAACGTGAATCGGACATTCTCCGAATCCGAGTTTTGTGAATTTTACGTTCATTGCCAAGATAAGACAACACAATAAAAAAAAATTGGCACTGCACTAATGTTTATGATTCAACAAAGTTTCAACACTAATTTGTACGATCACTCCACGTGTTCTCTATAGTATTGTTTCCAAACGACGCGCAACGCTATACCTAATATTTATGATTCACTGGCCGTTAGTAAACAAACATGTTAAAAATAAAACTTACACTATGTTTTTTAGAAGACACGCTGAAAAAGCAAGTGTGTTCATGAACGTTTTTTGGCACTGTTTACTAAGGATTTTAACCTTGCATACGAACGCTAGATGTAAAGACGCCAGCACATCAAGCTGTTAGTATCTGTCTTTACAACTTTATCGCTAAATAGCGTACCGCCCGGCTTCGCACGGGTGCAATATACCGGGCACATATACCGGGTGTAAACAGACCCTTCTTTAACTTTACGCAAAAATTATTGCTAGGAATCGACTTTTTTTTTGAGGTGAATAATCATTTTTTACGGTAGAACTCGATGGAAAGAACTCATAGCATTGTGCTGATGAATGGATTGATTAGTACGAGGGTCGTGGAGGTGTGTAAAGTAAAAATCTTACATAAAAAACAAGTATTCAAAAAAAAAAACTTATGAAAAAGTTGGAACTTTGACCCCCAATATCTCCGTAACTAGAAGGTTCCCAGGTATGGTCTAGAACAAAAAAATTATCGCAGTGACGGGGAGAACAAGTGCCTTTCGTTTATGTTAAGGGTCTATTTACACCCTTTATATTTATACTGTGACTGGAGAGTCCATGCCTTGTAGAGTGCTAACATACATGATAAGCAACTCGAGAAGTCACAACCATCATGTTCTGCCTTCCCTTTTCAGGTCGGCTTCCTGTCTAACCGGACACAGCTGATTATTTTATAGTTGAAGGCAACACAATATTTCGCGAACGCCTGTACTACACAATGAGCACTGTTGTAAGCTTTCACGGTTTTTTCTATTTACACCCTTGATAGGACCGGTCAATGTGGCGACACTTGGGGGAGGCCTATGTCTAGCAGTGGACGTCTTTCGGCTGAAATGAAGATGATGATGAAGATAACAAAAAAAAAAATTCTTCCTTAAATATATACCTATAGTCAAGGATATACGTCATTGCCTATAGTAGATACTTTTTTTCTACACATACTAACTAAAGAGTCGTTTTATTAAAAAACCAAGGCGACCTTCAAGAAAATTCTCAAAGACAACAAATTAACAATTAAATGATTTTGTCAAAAAGGATGGGTTTTAAATTATCATACATTAAATTGATTCTGCTTATGTCAGAGTCTACCAACTTGGTAGATTTTTTACTATTTACTTGGATATAAGCAATAGACAGTTGCTCCATGTAAAATACTGGTATTCAACTGCATCCGGTTAGATTGGAAGCTGACCCCAACATAGTTGCGAAACGGCATGCAGATGCTGCTTGGATTTGATACATTGAAACCAACCAATCATTTTCAAAGTAATATTTATGCATTTGGAGTCTGCAAAAAATGCTGCTATTACACTAATTGCATACAACATTATTTTTAGTATATGCGAAACCTGAATATAGTTTGTTTAGAATAAGTAACTGAATCGATTCCAATCATTTTTAAACCAAGTTATATTTTGCCCCAAAAATATTTTAAAAAGTTGGATACCGAGCGACACTAAGTACCTATCGCAATCATTTAGGTACCTACTGTAATTATTATCAATGAGCTCAAGACGAGGCTGGAGGCGAACGCGCGGGCGCGCCTCGTGGTGACCACGTTTTTGTGCGGACAGCCAGGCAACAGAACAAGCTTATAACTTTGTGATTTTTAATGATACAGTTTTGAAATTTTGTACATATGTGTTTCAGGTTTCGCATATTCTAAAACTAATGTTGTACAATACGGCTTTAAAAAGATAAAATTAGTTTTGTTTCTTTTTCAAGTGTACCTACCTACCTATTGCAATATGACCTTGTCATTCCAATAGACGAGACCATCTTGTAACAAGTTAATATTTACTCTCCAGTCACTTGAGTATCTCTTTAGCACACGCAAGTTACACAAAGACGCTTTATAAATCACATATGCGCAACATTCATACTAGGGGGAAGGTACACGGACGCTAAAACGGTTACCACGTATTCAGTACTGAGTATACTATTCTGAACCCCGCCTATGTAATAAATTCAATGACCTACAAAATACGCCGTTCGAAAAAAAAAAAAAAACATTATAATTTGGAAACTCTGAGTTTTTTCAATCATTTTCTTTTATCAATAAATTATTTGTGGTGTAAACTAATGTTAGCATTCGGTCTTACATGTGGGCACTCAGGGCCGAAACCACTATGGCGGCCTGGCATTCCCGTTTATCGTCAGTAATTAAAAAAAAAAAAAACAACTGTTGCACACATTCTGACCGTGTAGGTATTGCAGTTTTTTTGGAAACAGCTTTTTTTTTTTAAATAACCGACGAAAAGTTTCTACGGGTACAGATTTTCAGTATGATGTACTGAATACGTTGTAACCGTTTTAGCGTCGGTGTTCCTTCCACCCTGTATTCATATAATAAATTATAAACTTGACTGACTCAGGCTGGACTCACGCACGTCAAATTTTAGCGTCCTGGTGGCCTAGCAGTAATTTCAGTGTGGGAAAGAGACAGAGCTACACAGGTCGTCTAGCGCCATCTCTTTCCAGATACTGGAATTACTCTTGCTTTAAGACGTCATGGTAGGCCACAGGGGGGTTACTATGACGTCTTAAAGCAGGAGTAATTCCAGTGTAGGAAAGAGACAGAGATATACAGGTCGTCTAGCGCCATCTCTTCCTTCATCCTGCTTTAAGACGTCATAGTAACCCCCCTGTGGCCTATTATGACGTCTTAAAGCAGAAGTAATTCCAGTGTCGGGAAAGAGATGGCGCTAGACGACCTGTGTAGGTCTGTCTCTTTACCACACTGGAATTACTCCTGCTTTAAGATGTCATAGTAACCCCCCTGTCTGTCAAAGCCATTTTATTCGACAGCGTCAAAAGTAACGATTATTCGGTTGAGTATAAAACAGTTTTTGTAATGCAATGTCAACAACAACGGCGCAATTTTAAGGATAAACGCGTTATACTAGTTCTACCGAATAAAAGTTTTAAAACTACGTAAGACAAAACTTTTACTGTCACGTACAGTCTTCCGTGATTGTTCATTATTTTTTTTTTTTTTATTTATTATTTTTTTTTTTTTGGAGCTCAAAATAATGAACAATCACGGAAGATATGCCGTAAGTGACAGTATAGGTTTAGTTGTAAACCGTGAAAACTTAAAACAGTGTTTGTACGTGATACAAACTGAAGCGGATATTAAAACCTGTGTTTTTCCATCGAATCTATTTATAGAATAACCAAGAAAACCTATAAAAAGCTAGGACCAAGCAACTGAGATAAAAAGAACTAAATATAGTCATCATACGGTTTTTACATGCATACAAAACTTCCTTTTACAAATCGTAGATATAATTACCAAGACTCATCATTTGTGTCAGACCTGTGCATTAAAAAAAAAGAATAAAACAAACATGTATTCTATTTGTATCCATACGTAGTTTTTTTCTTGTTTCAATGTAAATTTTGATACGTATATTAACAACAAAGTTTTATGGAATGTTAATTACTGATTTACTCGATCGTGTTTTATCGAACAACGTGTAGGATAGCAGTCTTAGGAGGTTAATATAACATGACATCACGCTTGTAATTCTCGAAGGGTTAGGCAGAGGAGTACATAACATTTCGCCAGTTATTTTTAAGTCCCATGTAATAGGGGACGCGCCTACAGCCATCAACCAGGCACAAATCCGGACTCCGTATCTGCTACTGAGAAAAGAATGAAATAACAATTTTTCTGACCCTGGAATCGAACCCAAAATCCGGTTGTATGTTGATGAAACTATTTAATGAAAAACTCATTCAATGGGATTAAATGAACTTAGAGGGTTGTATTGTTGATTTTAATGGGTATAATTCTGTAAATACATACGTGTTACTTGCGCGACTCATTTTTATCAACATACAACCTAACACTGACCTGCAAATTGCAAAAACCTTAAGAAAATTTGAATTTCGCGGGCTACCCTGGCGCATCCTTAAGTAGGTAGGTAGTTAGGGCGAGCATATTGTCATCAACTGCGCCGAAACTGTGAAATTCCTGAATCTGATTGAAAACGCGAGACCTCGCTAAGAATACAAAGTAAAATTAATTACCAGCACTTTACATCGACGCTATCAATGTCAACGTGTCGTTTGAGTAAGTAAAAACACAAATCCCGACTTTATAATCACAGTTATTATTCAACTATTTTTCTCATAAAGTCGCGCCATATATCACTAAGGCCTGGACTCCATCAAAGCGGAGACGAGCGGAGCGGTGCGGAGACGTGCAAAATTCAACCAATCACGGGAGGGACGAGAGACACGATGCGGAGTTCAATCAATATGATTGGTCGATTCCCACAAATGTCCTATCCGCTCCGTTCGTCTCCGCTTTGGTGGAGTTCGGGCCTAACGAAGGTATTATCTTATCTCACACGCGAAATCCAGCTGTTTTTATTGAATCATCAATTAGTGTGTGTATCATCGAATAACGAAAACACTGTCACTACCAATGATATTATAAAGATACGCTACGTCCATACTGAGTGGCGTTCAAATATCGTCGCGTTGTTACGACTGCGATAGATAATACGGAACGTATAATACAGAGAGAGATAGCTATTGCACTTGAAGTACTTAAATTACGACAATTGTCTGAATTTGTCTGGTATAATTTGTCGCTAGTGCGAAATTTATCTCTTTTTATTTATAATATCATTGCTAACGAAGGTATTATCTTATCTCACACGCGAAATAAAGCTAACCTAAGTGACATTTTCGATTCAAATCTCCACTAATGTTATAAAGAGGTAAAGTTTCTAGGGTAGGTAATTTTGCGGAGCTACTGATTTACGAGAGCAGCGGTGGCCCAGTGGTGGAGACCCCAACTTACGAGCAGTAAGTTGTGGGTTCGAACCCAGCCAGGCGCATAACTTTGTGTAAGTTATTTCATCACCACTGCTCTCAAAACGGTGAAGGAAAACATCGTGAGGAAACCGGCATGTCCTAGAACCAAAAATTCGAAGACATGTGACATCTACCAACCCGCACTGGGCCCGCGTGGTGGATTATAGCCCATTTTCTCTCCTAGAAAGGAGGCCTGCGTCCCAGCAGTGGGAACATTAATAGGCTGATTATGTACTGATCGAGTTCCGAAAATTTTTCAGAAATAGTAAGCTACGTTATCGTTATCCCCATGTGCTATTGATAAAGAGAGTTCAGAGGGAACAGGGCATGCGAGGAATTTGAAAAATAGGTATTTGAAGAAACTATTGCCGATGCTGTGGCACTGTGTCAAGCCTGCCCCCGTAAAGTGAATGAAATTTAGAATGACTAAATTTATGTAAAATGCAATTAAATAGATTTTTTTTATAATACCTACAAAATTTGTACGCCGTTAGTGGCAAAACATGGACGAACACAAAATCTATTAATTCAATACCTTGCATGTCTGATTAGTCAGTTTATGTAAACGCATGTTTGACAAATAAATTATCTTTATCTTTATCTGTATCTTTAAAGTGTGATAGGGACAGCTGTAGCTCAGACCGATTATATCACAAAAACTTTGACGAGATCGACGTTTTGTATTCCCCCTTTTCTCCTCGAAAACTGTGCCGATTCAATTATTTTTGACATTAAAATTTTAAGAAAAAGTATGTCTAGGTTCCTATCAATTACTTAGTATATTAAAAACTTTTCGAATTTGTCTGGTTATAGTCCTCTCATTACAACCAAAAATTACAAAAATAGCCCTATTTTTAAACAGGGTGTTTTTGTCGTTTTTGGAGGGTCGTATTTTCTTATTTTCTTATTTTCAACTTATTAGTTGCTGGAAAAATGGAAATGACAGGGACGTGTCTACAGTAGAGGTTGATTTAAAAAAAAAATATTGCTCTGGAGCAGTGTTTTTTCAACCATTTTCATGACACGACATGGTATGATAAATTATTTCGCGGCCCCCAAAGTTTCGCATATTTTCATGTATTTTATTATGTTCCAAATATTTAATCCATGCAACGTTTTCATGCATTTGTCTAATCAGTATTCTGATAAATACATAATTAACACATTTTTTTACATCGAATATGTCGCCAATTGATAACACGTAAGTACGACCAAGGCCGATGCCGACCGTCCTGCACATCAAGATCGTTATACATATATGTATACCTGGTATGAAAATGGTGTTAAATAATTAGAAAGAAGAATTGTGTCATTACTTCTCAGTGCAAGAGATATCGGAGAACACCGGGCAAAGGTGGAACTTAAATCCGTTTTTAAATGCAGCTATAAGTGAGGCAACCAAGCTCAAAGAAAATCTGCTGGAATTATCTGCCGATGGGATACTGCACTTGGAATTCAAGTCTGCCAATTTGGATAAAGAAAAACCAAATACCCAGATAATTTGTAGTGTTTGATTCCATTTGCAACCTCGTACTTGTGCGAGTTGACATTTTCATCAATGACCCCAATAAAAAGTAAGCAAGGAAATCGCTTTTTTCTCAATATCGAAAACGGCTCCACGATGGGAGAAATTAGTTAATGAAAAACAAGCTCAACCTTCGCATTAAGATGGACGAGTACTCATAGGTTTTAATTTTTTCTTAATTTGTATTAACATACAAATGTTTTTATGCTTTAGTTAACATTTTCTTAATAAATCTATCTTTTTAAACTTTGTTTTTTTTTTTACTGAGGTAGTTTTCGCGACATCTTGCGACCCGCTGTAGAAGCTTCACGACCCCACAGGGGCTCGCGACCCACACGTTGAACACATTGCTCTAGAGGCATTATTCAGGAAGAAAAAAGGGGAATACATTTGTACAGGGAATCGCAGGCCCTGTTCCCTCTTAAACAAACCATTTCTTTAGGTTTTGTTATTGTCGGAAGGTCCCATAATTATCATAGTAATTATCAATCCATAATATTTATTCATCGTTCTCAATATCTGACAAGAGGAGAAAGCTAGTGGCTAAATAATAACAGCCGCTCGGGTCGATCTTTAGGTTAAGCCGTGCTTGCCTAGGTTGCTCTGTGGATGGGTGACCATCTACAGAGTTTCCTCCGTGCCTCGGAAAGCACGTTAAGCCGTTGGTCCCGGCTGTCATTTGTAGATCTTTGACAGTCGTTATAGGTAGTCAGTGGCCCAAAAAGTCTGATAACCTGTGTTACCAAGGGGTATCGTATTACCCAGTACTAACTGGGTTGTGGAGGTCAGATACACAGTCATCATCATCTGCCTAGCCTTTTCCCAACTATGTTGGGGTCGGCTTCCAGTCTAACCGGATGCAGCTGAATACCAGTATTTTACATGGAGCGACTGGTAGGTCAGATAGACAGTCGCTCCATGTAAAATACTGGTATTCATCTGCATCCGGTTAGACTGGAAGCTGACCACAATATAGTTGGGTAAAGGCTAAGCAGATGATGATATCGGACAACTAATTAATATACCTAAGCTAAGTTTTGGCTTCTGTAATACTAAAATCATTACTAGGAGAAGCTGTAGATAAACTAAATAAATAATAATGGTTATCGTGTAAGTATTTCACCGAAATTCACACACCTTTATCGATGACTCCCGTTTTATTTGCTAACACATAATTATTACATCTACAAGCAGTAAGTAATATGATGTCACTTCACAGAGTATTTATGACATGAGTTACCTTAAACTGGTAATAAACTGAAAATCCTCTTAGAGGTCTCGACAATTATTTAAATCCTACGTAAGTACTCAATTTATAATTTCCAATAGTAACGTAACTCATATTATTGTCCTATTATGATTCTGCTAAAACGCTCCCTGGTCTTCCAGAAATAAATGATTTGACTTTGACAAATTTTCATTATATACATATAAGGCCTATCTTTTCATACACGAAATATTTTAAGAGTAACTTCTATAAGTCGTAAAGTCGCCATAGCAACGAAAAAAATAAATTATCTGAGTGTTTTTTTTTTTTTACAAAATTATTATAATTCTAATTTTTTTTGAGACTTTTTGCATAAAACCTTAACTCTCATATTCTAACAATGACAGTAGGTAAATACGACGTAGTAAACTAACGTAATGGATGCTTAAAATAAGGAGCCAGTATTTATATAGTGGGCCGAGTAATTATAAATTATTTATTTAAAAAAAAAAAAAATATACGCAGATAAAAAAAAAATCCCTTGAAATGGCTTTGTTCTAGCCGTTAGATGATTCCCTGAAAATATTTCGGGTATGAATAGTTAGACCCTATATATGGCCCAAAATTCTGCTATTAAATGCTCCCTGATGCTGTCATAAGATCGTCAAGTACGCAGGTTTTAAGGCATGCAGCGCAAGCTGGAAGGTGGGCCATTGTCTGTGGAGACACGCCGCAAAGAAATTTGAGAACTGAGCTCTTCTATTTACCATTATTCTTGTTATAAACAAAATATCGGTCACTCACGGATCACGGATATAAAACTCTTCGCACAAATCTAAATAAGTAAGTGTAAATAAACGTTTTTTTTACGAAAATATGACTGACGTGGATACCTATAATCGCACTTGCAAATCGTAAAGCAAATATACACTGTTGACTCTATAAAAATTCAAGGCTGACTGCCTCATTGGTCTAGTAGTTGCAAGCACGACTTCTGAGCATGAAGTCCTGGATTCGATTCTTAGTTGTGGCAAAAGTGTTATTAAGTTTTCTACCAAGAATATCTCAGTAGCAGCCACAGAGTCTGATTTTGTGCCCTGTTCATGGCACTAGGCTCGCCTCCTATTATAAGGACTTGAACAAAACTGGCGAAATCATCATCTGCCTAGCCTTTTTCCCAACTATGTTGGGGTCGGCATCCAGTCTAACCGGATGCAGCTGAATACCAGTATTTTACATGGAGCGACTGCCTATCTGGCCTCCACAACCCAGTTAGTACTCGGTAATACGATACCCCTTGGTAAGACTGGTTGTCAGACTTTTTGGGCCACTGACATAACTGGCGAATTGTGGGTGTAATATTAGGTACGCCTGTGTTTAACCGCTCAGGGATTACAGGCGTGTTAATTCAAGGCTAGTTTTGCTATCTGAACCTTTAGACACATCATTTAACCCGACTCAATCGATAACGTATTAAAGGTTGATAGTGCAAGCAAACTGAGATAATTGCACCAGAATTGTGTTTTCATAGACCATGTGTATCTAGATCAATGAAATAGGTCGTGTTGTATTCAAGAGATATTTAAATTAAATCTAATTTTGGAAACATGTTTTCGGAATTTTTTCTTAAATAATCTGTGTAAAAATACCCAAGTTGTTCTCCCCGTCATTGCGATATTTTTTTTGTTTTGAACCATACCTGGGAAAATTCTAGTTACGGAGTTATTGGAGGTCAAAGTTCCAACTATTTTATAAGTTTTTTTTAAATACTAGACTTTAGGTTAAGATTTACTGGTCAATGCATCCATTAACACAAAGTTTTGAGTGTGTTACATTGAGTTTTACTCTAAAATGTGATTTTTCACCAGAATGCAAAATGTCATTTCCCAGCAATAATTTTTGCGTAGAGTTACTTAGTTTGATGTGCAGAATGCTTGGCAGACGGCTTCGTGAAGAGTCCGTTTACACCCTGTATATCTCAAAAGCTCCTTCCTCTGCCGTTATAGCTCTGAAGGCTTGTGTTTTATTCTAATATTTTTTTAAATAAAAATTAAAGATTTCGGAATAAATAATAATAAAACTTTTCTTGTTAGAAAATAAACATGTAAGTTCAGTACCACAGCAAACGAGATATCGATAAAAAAATTAAGCAGTCCACTCCCATCCCTTAAATAAAAAAGTCAAAATAAAAATGTTGCTATTATAATAAAATATAATTTTGGTAGGTTTTGGGGATAGGTTGCCGATTTTCAATAAAGTTGCCGATAATCAAGGTTACCGATTAAAAGTGTTCGTTATTTTATGAGACAATGCTCCGTCATATTTTGATGAGTATACAATTCTTCGTTTTTAAACTGAAAATTTAAGTCTCTAACATTATTATTAAGACTCATCATCATCTGCCTAGCCTTTTCCCAACTACGTTGGGGTCGGCTACCAGTCTAACCGGATGCAGCTGAATACCAGTATTTTACATGGAGCGACTGCCTATCTGACCTCCACAACCCAGTTAGTACTGGGTAATACGATACCCCCTGGTAAGACTGGTTGTCAGACTTTTTGGGCCACTGACTACCTGTAACGACTGTCAAAGATCTACAAATGACAGCCGGGACCAACGGCTTAACGTGCTTTCCGAGGCACGGAGGAAACTCGGTATGTAATGGGTGGTCACCCATCCACAAACCAACCTAGGCAAGCGCGGGTTAACCTAAAGATCGATCCGGGCGGCTGTTATTACTTAGCCACGAGCTCCTCCCTATACTATTATTAAGACTAAAAACGGGATATTTACCATGTTGAGTATTTGTTTTGAGTTCCCCGATAATTCAGAGTTGTTGGAAGCACCATGATCTGATCACGGATCAACTTCATCTTAGTTTATCGGGGCAGTATCGTAACTCCAAACAAATATCAAATTTCATGGTAAATATCCCGTTTTTTTGTGTTAATAATGGCATAAAATTATTATTTTAATATTGTTTTTTTTTTTTTTTTTTTAATCGTTGCCCCACTCTAGGAATATCTCCTATATCGTGGGTGCGTTTACAAACATTTAAACTCACATACACAAACAGCCAGACTCGGAACAACTACCTGTAGATCATACAAATATTTGTTCCGTGCGGGGATCGAACCCGCAACACTCAGAGCAGCAGCCAATCGCTCAGCCAACCGTGCCGTTTTACATACAACAAGAATATATAAATCGATAGAGTTTGAAATAATTGAATGGAAGTTATAGAACAACAACAAGGAAAACAACAACTATTTAATTATTAACGCGATAATATAATTATGACAGTTACTTAAAAAAAATCTTAACGATCTGAATTGTTATTTCTTTAGGTAATTTTAATACTTCGAGTCAAAGTGAATCAATGTAACTATTAAAATCCACAACATTATTTACCAGGATCGCTACGGTCCTGTTGTACAATAATCTTTTGGCCCGTGGCCAATATTGGAACTAACGCCGCCGTCTTAGTTTTTCACATATTATTATGTTTACAGCGACCCCTATCAACGTAATTTTGTACCATAAAAGATCACTGTAACACTCTACCTAAGTACCTGTCGAAGTTACTTTTATATTCATAGGTATTTCGGCCTCGAAGCCGGCCGAGAAAGAGGTGGCGAGACGATCTGGTCGCGTACCGCGAGGGCTGGTTCGAGGAGGCACGGGAAGAGAGCTCATGGAAGGAATTAGGGGAGGCCTTTAATAATAATAATAATAATATTCTTTATTTTTCGGACAACAATGATCCAACGTGTTAGTAAACAATAAAATAACTTATTACTAGTGTTAGTACTTAAACTAAAATAGAGACACAGAATATATAGTATTGTGAAAAGGACAACCCCAAATTAATGTTGAGTGATTGTCCTTCTCACAAAACCTTTAATAATCGGAGAGTCGATACTCTCCGCCACAGTTTTAAGAATGCTGTTGGCACTCGCCCGCAACCTTGACAACAGCAACGCGGTTTTCTTGCGAATGACGGCATGGAAGCTTTGCCCAGCAGTGGGAAAGTACAGGCTACTAAAAAAAAGGTATTTCGTAATAGATATAAACACCAAACAAAAAAAAACTTTAAAAAATAAATGGAATTTCATCGATGATTTATAAAACATTAATTTTAGTATATGCGAAACCTGAAACACGTGTCTAGTACATATTTTTATGTAAAGAATCTAACTGTATCATGAAAAATCACTAAGTTATAAGCTTGTTGTCTGCACTAAAACGTGGTCACCACGCGGTTCCGCCGCACGAGCGCCTCCAGCGTCGTCTTGAGCTCATTGATAATAATAATTTGGCAGTAGGTACCTAACTGATTGCGATAGGTACTTAATTTCGCTCGGTATCGAACTTGTAACTTTTTGTAAATATTTTTTTGACAAAATATAACATGGGTTAAAAATTATTGGAATCGATACAGTTACTTATTCTGAACAAACTATATTCAGGATTCGCATATATACTAAATATAATATTATATTTAGGTAAATAAATATTTTGAAACTTGCATTTAATAGAGCTTCACTGATACACAACATGGCCAAAAATGACTTAGGTAAGTGCACCAAAACTGATGCTAAATATCGATACAATCAGGAAGTAAGAAAGTTCCAAGCAAAAACAATTATTTTTTACCAACGTTAGACCTACCCATATGTACATGTGGCTTATCAGTTTGGTGCACTTAAGTTTGTTTTTGGGCCATTTTGTGGATTGGACCCTTTTCGCATAACTACGTTAAATTCACAGCATTTTTTTTTTTTTTTTATAATGAATGGGCTTACTCTTGACCTCAAACTAGTCCAGAGGACAGAGATGAGGTCGACGATGGAACGAGCTAACCAAAAAGAAGCCTATTAACTCGCGACTGGCGACTCGACTGGACTCGCATATTGGCATATAGGGAAAATTTGCTTAAGATTTTCTTAAATATTAGGTTAACACTTAGGAAAGATTTTCGAAAATTCATGCCCCATCGGAAACTCAAAGGAAGAAACTTTGTGTGGAAGCTCATCATTTTTGCCGATGAAAAATCGGTAGAAGTACTTAAAATTTTCTAAAAAAAAATAATTTTTGCGTAAAGTGACTTAGTTTGATGTACAAAATGCTTGGTTGACGGCTATGTGAAGGGTCTGTTTACACTCTGTATAACTAGGTAAATCTCGCTAAACTGTCGACAGATTATTCATCAACATGCCTGACCTCGTCAAACTTAGTTACATTAGTATAAGTGTTCGTTTATGGCTAGCTCTTTGACTAGATTGAAACCTATCTATAGACAGGCCACTTTAATGAATCCTCCGCCTTTCCCCATCAAAGGCACATTAAGCGTCCACAAAGTCCTAACAATATCCCAAAGGTCACTTAAAAAAGGTACTCAAGGTACTTTAAAATTACCATAATCCACGTAGGTATTACGATACTAATTGAACGAATACGTGATCAACCTTCAGAATATTCCATTTAAATTGATACCTTCGCGAGGACTCATTGACACTAGGTAATTGATTAAGGTGAAAGCGCCAGGGTATCCCGCGAGATTCAAATTTTTTTACGTTTTTTTGCAATTTGCACGTCAGTGTCAGGTTGTATGTTCATGAAAATATGAATCACGACGAAATATGATACACGTGTGTAGTTACAGAATTATAATTATTAAAATCATCAATACAACCTTCTAAGTTAATTTAACCCCATTCAATACCTATTTCATGAAAAAGTCATTCAATAATTGTCTCGTTGAATCTGTAATTTGTAAGTTAGATTAATTGATATCGCTTATTGTGAATACATTTGCACGCCATGTTATGGTAGGATATGCTGAAACAAATTTACTGTAACACCTTATGTGCCATATTCTAGCAAATTAATATTTTGATTTGATTTAATTGATCACTATTACATGAAAAAGTCATTTAATAACAATTTCATGAAAAAGTCATTCAATAACTATTTCATGAAAAAGTCATTATTTATTTATTTAAACTTCATGTACAATAGTGATACATAGGTGGACTTAATGCCACAAGGCATTCTCTACCAGTCAACCTTTGGGTTAAATAAGAAAACATTGTGACAGGGTACAAAAAAAAAACTTCTTACTATCGAAAATTAATATAGGCACTTATAATGATACTAATACTTATATACAAATAAAATAAACTAGTACATATTCATTCAATAACCTTTTGATGAAATGGTCATTCAAAACGTAAGAAAGTTTGAATTTCGTGGGTTACCCTGGAGCTTCCACCTTAACTGGAGCAATCACCTACTCACTACAAAGGGTGCATCGGACGTGCTCAAGTATTGTCAATAGTAGATTCTTTAGTTTCTAGTTTCATCAATATGTTTACATTGAGACAATCCGTGGCGTGGGTAAACAACGTCGCCGCTTTAGGTTGTCAGAGGTTAAAACAATGTCCTATAAGTAGTAAAACAAATACTTAATGATGTTTATTTATAGAATAAAACCTATTTTCATCGTTTTTGTCATGACTGAGGGCAAAGGCAGGTAGGTCGGTACACTACACTGTTTGATTTTGATCTGTCAAAAAACAAGTCTGTTTTTGGAAGATTTTGTGATGAATTCCCGTTGGCCCCACTGCCATGGTCACACTCGTGGGGTCAACGGGAAAAATACAAACCGTTGTTTAGTTGACCCCACTACCTTGACTTTAGAAAAATGAAGGAATGAAACAAACCTTAACGATGTCAGTGGTAATTAACAGACATTCAGATCCATACAATACGACAGCTCTGTTCACGGTCTTGTATATTTTTCCTGGCGACAAACGGGAAAAAAGTTCCAGTTTGTTGCCAGTGAGGCGGGCATATAATATGACACATATATGTTCCCCAAAAAGTATCAGGCTGGCATGAGCTCAAGGTGGTATGCATTTTAACAATTCTGGGTATATGTACGGTCTTCTAGTAATAAATACCTTCTTGGATACATGCCCGCCTAGTACTGTTCGTAAGGTTACTGCCCAAATGCCCATAAATAGCACAACTGAACTATCACTACTCGATCCCATGCAATGTTTTTAAGTAATATTTTATTACTAAAAATACGGTGGGGCCAACGGGTAAGATTTTTAATTTTTTTAATTATTTTAATCAATTCCCGCTAGCCCCACCAGTGAGGCCACGGGCGGTGGGGCCAACGGGAATACACCTTTTTTTTACCCTTACTACCTCGTTGGTGTAGTGATCGCAAGCTCGACTGCTGTATTTAAAGTCTAGCAAAGGACAAAACAAAAAACCAATGACCTTAAAAGTAAATTATTTATAATTGTTAACGAATTATTATCTAACGATTCCTTAATGTGCTGAGCGATTTGGATTCCTGCGGTCTTATCATTAATTAATTGACGTTAGCGTGGCGCCATTTTCTAAGTAAAAGAAGCCGATTTTATGAGAATTCTTCGGATTAAACATAGCTTGCGAAATGCGACTTTATCTACACCACCCCTGCTTACCCCTTCAGAGAATACAAGCGTGTCATGATACGACTGAATAATTTTAGGTAAGATAAAAACATCAACTGATCGTTCCTGACTAGCCTCAGTTAATTATGGCGTTACCCCCGGCGGGACAACGAACATTAATAATTAATCCACTATCAAAAAACTTACTGCAAAGTCCCATGGTTCGGTGTCCTCAGCAACCTTCCATCCTGCTGCCTCTGCTCTGCTTCATGCTGTCTCTCTTCAGCTTCCATGCTCAACGTCATCTGGAACTTGTGGGTCAAGTTCGGAATAACCTCAGTCGGATCCCCATCATCGAAACATTGCTGTTCAGTACTGTCACCCAACACAAAACGTTTCGAAGTTCTGCGTTTCATCATTTTGAAGTATTTGCTCACGAATTCGGCGAAAGTGTTCATAAAATCTCAGTGTTAGTTCATTTTTTTTTTGTTTTTAAAAACACTCACTTGTTTTCTAAATGTCACTTTTTTTTATGTATTTTTTTAAAATGTCACTTTTTTAATGTAATTTTTTTTAAATGTCACTTTTTTTTCTTGGCACTTGTTTTTAGTTACGTATAGTTTATTTGAGGTAGATGGGTTAAGGATGCTGCATGCACAGATTTTTAAATTATTGTAGAGGCTGACAGAAGAAATGCCTTAGTAAAAATGTGATTCCCAAAATGACATTAGGTAATTGTCACGTATGACATGTTACACTTGTACCAACAGCAACCAGTTGGTTATTGCAAATAGATTATGATTTTGTTTGCGTTGTCTCGTCCATCGTTAAGTCAGTATAATTAAATGCCTCTATGATTAGAAATATTAATGAACCTAATTCTATGTTATTTCAGATAATATTCTAAATTGACGCAGTATGCAAGCGTATTGACTAACGCACGAACTTTATCTTAATGAGACGCCTTTGCCCTGCAGTCTTTTAGATATACACAATACAGGCTGATTTAAAAAAGATTAAGAAAACTAAAGTCAAAGAATCATTTATTTAAATTACGCCATTAAAAGTCACTTTAGAATGTCAAATTTTACAAAGACTTGAATTGATTTTGGTGACTTTATTAGTACCTAATATTGACATTGAATAATTAATTTAATCTAAGTATTAATAGTTCTTATTGTATTTACTATTGATTGAATTATTTAATTTTGTTAATTTGTATGCTGTCTATTTTATAACTATTATGCTTTATGGATTGTATCTGAAATAAACTTTAAAGGCCGCTTTATAATCTAAAAAAATAAATACAATTCACGTATCAGTTTGTAATTTCAAAAATATAACAAAACATTTTGTTTTTAATTTTTGTCTGTTTGTTTGTTCCGGGTAATCTCCGAAACGCTTTTAGCAAAAGGTTTAGGGTTCCGTGTATAAAAATTAAAACCCATGAAATTGTTAACAAAATCCGATTTAAATAGGGAAGTACTATTTAGTACTTTAAATAGGATTTAATTATGAATCATGTTGCAATTTTGATAATTCACAAATATTCATCTGTTTGACACTGGTTTGACAGTAGGTATTGTATAGTTGCTCATGCGCAAATGAAGTTCCGTATCGAGAAGAAACACCGAGAAACTCCAGTGTTACTCTTTTCGATCCTAATAGATTTTGTGTTTTTTGGTACAGTCGCTAGCACATCTAAGTTATCAAAAACTATCAAATTTCTCCAAATGATTTTAAACCATAAAATGTTGCAGGTTAAGTTCAAAATCGAATGAGAAAATTTGACAGTAGTAACTTGATGCGCTGGCGACTGTCTTTGAAAAAGCAGGATAAATAAATCTTCATGTTGTAGCCGGAAAGTCACGAAAAATGCATATTACTAATTACTTTGGAATTCGGTTTTTAGGAAAGTCCAATAAATATTATTAGTATTATCTACACGTATCGCACATCTTACCACACGCTACCACACGTTACATAATTATGAAATGTACCTTTATTTTATTTTTAAAACTTCCTTTTATTTTTATTTTTGTTAGTTTCGGACAATCTACTCGTATCTTAAGTTTTTATCGTCGTTGCAGTAAGCACTGTCTACGCTTCGACATTCTGATCTATGTAACCAGAAAAACCGTTACAGGTTGTCCTAGTTCAGGGGTTCAGGGGTTGGCACCACATTGATGTAATGTTTATTGAAGTGAAAGGAAATAATAAAAAAATATAATTTCCTTTATTCATTTCTATAGGTACACATTATTTACATTTTTAAATATTTCTATACAAAATAATAAAAAATATTTTTTTTATAAAATAGTTTCCCACCGGTATAGGGAACAGGGTCCAAGGCTCCAAGACGGCGGTCAGGGGGCCTACCATGACGTTTTTTTTTTTTTTCGGATTGGACATCATCATATAAAACTTGTTTTTTTGAGTCCCATTTGCGTCACCAGTGGATATTTATAATTAAATAAATATATTAATTATTTATATCTAACTACACTAAGATAATACAGCTTTTACAGTTTGTGTGTTTACACGTGCTAATCTCAGAAACTACTGTACTACTGCAGTCGGGTTTGAAAAAATGTTTTTGTATTTCGTAGCCTAATTTTTGTGGAAGCTTTTAAGCAGTTTAACATCACGCTATGACCCTAAGGAGCCGTACAAAAAAAGAGAAGCGGCGAGTAAAACCACGGAGCACAGCTACATATCATGGAAATTCAAGATCATCATCATCTGCTTAGCCTTTTCCCAACTATGTAAGGGTCGGCTTTCAGTGTAACCGGATGCATCTAAATACCAGCATTTTACATGGAGCGACTGTCTATCTGACCTCCACAACCCAGTTAGTACTGGGTAATACGAAACCCATTGGTTAGACTGGTATGGAAATCCTATCTTAACTAATATTACAAATGCGAAAGTAAGTTTGTCGCCTTTTCACGCTTATACCACTGAACCGATCATCCTAAAATTTTGCATATACGTTGTCAGGTGTACAGAAACGGACATAGGGTACCTTTCATGTCGAATAAAACGACTGTTCCCGAGGAAAACGACAATAACGGTCTTATGATAATAGATGGCGCCACGTGTCTTTCGAATCATGATTGAATTATATTATTACAAGCAGAGTACAACCCGAATTGGCATTGGCAAAAGCTAGCTCAATTTAAACTGGCACACACACATCCCCGCCTAACCCTTCGGGGATTACAGGCGAGATATTATTTAAACTTTTCTTTATTATAACTAGAAGACGGGATATTTACCATGTCAAAGAAAACAATAAACATGGTAAATATCCCGTCTTCTAGTTATAATAATTTTAGTGACCGTGAAAGTTTAAAATCTTAAACTTTTCTTTGACTGACCACTAAGTATACTTTTAATGTTTATGTTACACAATCTTGATACTTATTACATATGCATATTATTCAAAGACCAAACCTGTTTGCTAGTGTTTTTGTTTACAAAGTTAATAGGTTAATGTGTTTTGTCGATTCTCTCTGTTCGCTTATAATTCTATAGTTTTTTTTGTGTGTACCAAAAATATCAAAATAACTCTTGTAAATGTGGTGCTGTTCCACAAACGAGCACTTTAATATCGTGTCCTGCGTGTCCTGTTGTTTGTTCACTACAGGAACTGATGGACGCTACCGAAAGCGCCAAACTAGTAGCTCAGTTCTGGGCTGACACAATTTAGATTGCGTTAAGAAGAAGAAGACTATTATACTTTGTTAAAAATAATACTTTTAGACAACATCCTTTAAAAAGAAGCTCGAAATATAAGAAAATATGTAGGTACTGCTCGCTTATTTTCTTAATTACTTGCTGATTTATAGACGAACTTGAAAAATTTGAAAGAAAGAAAGAAAACATATTTATTTGACCCATGCCACAAGTGCACACAACAAGCACAATGACAGTATACATATCTAACCTTTGTAAAATATTGTTAATTTTAAATATCAGTTTTTAAAATAAAATCCTTGTGCCAAAACGAGACTCGTAGTGTCGTTTATTTTACTTTAGTAAGCAACTTTCATAAGTTCAAACCATTTCCAAAAAAAAAAATAGAAATCAAGTAATAAATGAGTGCCATTTATGGTTTCTACCCACTAGCACTGTCTATACAGGGTGACTGGTTTAGACAAATAAACCAGTCATCCTGTATAGACAATGAATATTGCACATTTTGGAGATCAAGATGATGGTATAGTACATAAAATCTACCTTGATTAAAAAGGTAGCTGCCAAACTATATGGACTAATAGCTTTCGTCATATCGAAATAAATGATATCTTAAATTAAAAATGCATATTTATGCAGTCAGTAGGTATTTTACAGTATGGTATTATGGGTATTAGCATAGCAGCAGCCTATAATGTTCCCACTGCTGGGACACAGGCCTCCTCTCTATGAGAGGGAATGGGCTATAATCCACCACGCGGGCCCAGTGCGGGTTGGTAGATGTCACATGTCTGCGAATTTTAGGTTCTAGGACATGCCGGTTTCCTCACGATGTTTTCCTTCACCGTTTTGAGAGCAGTGGTCATGAAATAAATTACACAAAGTAATGCGCCTGCCTGGGTACGAACCCACGACTTCCTGCTCGTAAGTCGAGACCGCCATCACTGGGCCACCGCTGCTCTCAAAACGGGAAATAGTTATGGTCATAGCTATGGGTATTAGTTATGTTCAATTCAAATTAACTGTATAAAACATAGTCTTAATAAAACTATTATCGGCTTAATTTATATGCCATGTGTATTGTGCAAAAATATTAATAATATTACATACACTTAAAATAACTAACAAACAAATAAACAAAAAAATGACGTCAAAAAACTCCTTCTTAATGGTGTCAACTGGTAATGTCCCCAAGAGACTGGCAGCGTTGCCACGATGTATGGCAACGCTAAGCATCGGCTTAATTATTTATGTACATCCTGGTTATTTTTGTCATGTTAAATTTTAAGAACTATTGAAAAAAAATCTAGCTACTTCCAGAATGATCAAGCCTGTCCTCCTTCAAAAAATTACGTAAATCATAACTCTTCAAGATATACACAAGATCAGGCGCAATATTTGACTAAATCGTAACTTTAACAATTTTACCCAATTTTAAAAGTATGATAAAGATGATCTGAGCAATCAAAATCGTTTTAAAATGTCGTTAGAAACACTTTAGTAGATATTGTCGCTGCATCTCTTGACAAATTCGGTACCAATTACCCAATTTTGTTCTTGAAATAATAAGTCCGCAGTTTCTGATAAGGATCTTCGTATACTATTTGAGACAATCAAAATAAAAAGAAATAATACAAAAATTCTCAGCATTTAACTTATTACAAACTTAGGTGTGTGCATGTAGCACTAACTACATAAGTATTTAATTCAGTTATTTGAATATTTTGACTAACAAATTAAAGTTGTTACGGCTGATAAAATGACTGACAAAAACTTTCTGAGAACAATTAGCAATAAGGTATGCATAGATTTTATAATTAATAAAAAAACTAATTCGTTTCTATTTTATACGTCTTATAATTATTACGATGAACTATGATTTGTTTAGAAAAAAAAAAAATAAAAAAAAAAAACTTCACGAAAAAAAGATCGTCACGAGAAATATCTTCACCTCTTTTGGGGCACTCTGTATTCAAGTTTTAAGACCGCTGACGTACGTACTTTTTTAAGAATTTTGCGAAACTGATCATTAGGTATTTTTTTTTAAGTCAACCGAAACGATAAAAAATATCTATTTGCGTTGTATCCTTTATCGAAAAAGGAAAATCGGAACATTATAATCTCACTTTTTATTCCGGCTTTTACCTTATTCATATCAATATTAAAAAATGCAACAGTAGGTAAAGTTAATCGTATGTTAGTCTGTCTGACAGTTGAATGGATTTCGATGAACTTTGGCTTACAATAAGGCTCGAACTCCACTAAAGCGGTGACTAGCGGAGTTGTGCGAAGTGGAGAGGAGAGGAAATGCGTAAAAGCTAGGGTTTATCCACCGAAGCTGGCGGAGATGCGCGAAACGGAGAGAACAGTAAATGTGTAAAGCTGCACGCCACTCACGGCACACCGCACACCGCATACAGCACGCCGCTCATGTCTCTTCCCGTCTCCGCTTACGCGATTACGAGACATCTCCTCTGCTCTCTGCTCAACCGTTTCCACTAAAACTAAGCGGAGACGAGAAGTGTAAATAACGAAATTCTTAGTGGTTCACACATCTACTCTCTTCTCGTATCGTCTCCACTTCGATGGAGGCCGGCCCTTAGACTGGACAACATAGGTAACGACAGAGGATCGAAGCTGACACAACTGAGAAACTGTCTTGCGAATATTACGACTAGCATAAAGCGCAGGTTACACCGCCAGGTAGCGAGCGAGCGGGGTGCACGAGGCTCTTTTCATACTTCGTTCGGCTCTTTCGATAGTTCGCAGTGTGAACTTAAGTATGAAAAGAGGTGAAACAATGCCTCGTCCGCCTTGCTGTCGGTGTGGCCTGCGCTTAAAGCTCGACTGGGTTACATAGTTTCTACGGTAGGTAAATTGGCATGGCAACACGTCTGTCACAGACCCACTCTGATAAACCTTGCTGACCAGCGATTACTTAATATGGTTACCACGGTTTGTAATTACTGGGCTCATAGCTTTATACCAGCCGCATTGGTCGATCTTTAAGGTGAAGCAGTGCATGCCGAGGTCGAGTTCAGTTCCTCCATCTATTAGCTACGTGGCGAGTTTCCTCCGTACCTTGTTGCTCCCGGCTGGCATTTGTAGATCTTTGACAGTCGTTACGAGGACTCAGATGCCTAAAGTCTGACACCTAGTCTTACCAAGAGGTATCTTATTAGTTATTACCCACTAACTGGGTTTGTGGGTGCATAGGCATTTGCTCCGTGTAAAATACTGGTATTCAGCTGCATTCCTTTACGGAGCCGTCAACCAAGCATTCTGTACATCAAACTAAGTAACTCTACGCAAAAATTATTGCTGGGAAACAACTTTTTTTTTGGGGTGAAATCACGGTTTACGGTATATAGGACTCAATGTAACGTACTGGAAGCTAATAAGATGCATTGGGGGTTTTAAAGTAAAGTTATAACATTAAAAACTTGTATTTAAAAATAAAACTTGTGAAAAAGTTGAAACTTTGACCCCCAATATCTCCGTAACTAGAAGGTTCCCAGGCATGGTCTAGAACAAAAAAATGATCGCAATGACAGGGAGAACAAGTGCCTTTCGGCTTCGTTAAGGGTCTTTTTGCACCTTGTATATTGTAAGCCACAGAAGTAGCTAAGGAAGCAAACAGTATAGATCGACCTTCAGAGCAGTTAAACTTTACACTTTACTTAATCCATTAAATCATTACTCAGCTAAAATAAACGTACTTGAGTATGTGTTTAAATAAATAAGTAGTACTAACATCACCATCATCTGCTTAGCCTTTTCCCAACTATGTCGGCTTCCAGTCTAACCAGATACAACTGAACACCAGTATTTTACATGGAGCGACTGAATATCTGACCAGCAAATGATGACGAATTTTTAAATTTTCGTAGGTATATAGGTAGTTCTAGATAATTAGTTATGTGCCAATCGCAGGAAGAATGCTTAACCTTCATATACTCGCGCCAAATTTTATAACACCTTTCAAACCTTCGGACTGACAGACCGAAGGTTTGAAAATCAATTTCGAGTTTTTTTTCTCAAATAACTTATACGTGGACATTATATTCTCTGAGAATATACAATGAAGTATCGTAAAACTGTTAATTTACCGACAATATATCGATCATCTACTGAGTACATCCTTTCATTGTTGTTTATGAAAAATAGTTAGATTTTTTTAAGAGGTCGTAAAATGTTATCAAAGGTGATTTAATTTTTCTTCTAACATATTTACAAACCTAAAGGATACATTATTAGCTATTATAAAAAAAAAAATATTTGAGACATAAGTAACATAATTTAAGTTTCAGTACATAATCAAGGAAGACATTTTTTGTAACACCTATACTCGCGTCGGTCTCGCAGACCGATATTCGCCTAATACGGCTATATATATAAGGTCTATCTTTTCATACACGAAATATTTTAAGAGTAACTTCTATAAGTCGTAAAGTCGCCATAGCAACGAAAAAAATATATCTGAGTGTTTTTTTTTACAAAATTATTATAATTCTAAATTTTTTTGAGACTTTTTGCATAAAACCTTTACTCCCATATTCTAACAATGACAGTAGGTAAATACGACGTAGTAAACTAGCGTAATGGATGCTTAAAAATAAGGAGCCAGTATTTATTTTGTGGGTCAAGTAATTTTTAATTATTTATTTTTTATAAAAATTATACTCAGATAAAAAAAAGTCCCTTGAAATGGCTTTGTTATAGCCGTTAGATGATTCCCTGAAAATATTTCGTGTATAAATAGTTAGACCCTATATGTACTATTCGCACCAATACACTTCTAGTCCTAAAATTATCGTAGCAACTAATCATGCAGCTAACAGGAAGTAAAAAAACCACTAAATACTGTTATCGGTCTCACAGACCAACGCGCGAGTATAGGAAGGTTAACAGGGATAATATTGTTATGTGGGCATTGATCTGTAATTTTTTTCCTTCCTCGAACTCGCCATGGAAAAACAAATAGGTAGGTAAGTACCTAGATTCTTTTCAAATTCTTATTTTAAATTATTATTATTTCCATTGAGTTATATCAACTATGCATATGCAACACATCCTGTTTGTGGGAGGGATTTGCACAATCAGGCTGTCATGTTCCCACTGCTGGGACACAGGCCTCCTCTCTATGAGAGGGAGTGGGCTGTAATCCACCACGCAGGCCCAGTGTAGGTTGGTAGAAGTCAAGTGTCATCGAATTGTTGTCTAGGACCTCTAGGACATCTCGGTTTACTCACGATGTTTTCCAGAGAGCAGCTGTAATCCTACTAATATTCTAATTAATGCTAAAGTTTGCGAGGATGGATGGATGTTTGTTACTCTTTCACACAAAAACTACTGACCGGATTTGAATGAAATTTGGCACACTGATAGTTTATAACCTGGATTAACACATAGGATACTTTTTCTCCCGGCAGTACGATCCCGTGGGACAATTACCGAACTCAACGCGGACGAAGCCGCGGGCATAAGCTAGTGATAAGTAATTTAAACAAAGTAAGTACATAAAGTAGCCATTCCGAATTCTATATTTTAATCTAAAGGAATTTGCTTATTCAACCTATTAATAAAACGTGACAAATTATAGATTTGCAATTGTCTATCTAATCTTGCAATTCTACACAAAATTCACTATGCAGAGTGATTTTAAATTGAAGTAATCAAGAAACCGAAACGTCAGGATAAAAAATATACAGAGTGGAAAGGACACTGACGTGAAAACGGTTACCACGTATTCAGTACACCATTCTGATATTTCATTGAATATTAAAAAAAAAATAGCTGTTTGGGGTCGTCCATTAATCACGTGATGTTTTTTAGCAAATTTTTAACCCCCACCTCCCCCATGGTGATTCGTGGTGAAATTTTAGACTACCCCTCCCTCCTTCCACCCAAAATCACGTGTATTTTTTTGGGTACAAAGTATCTTAAAAAAAAACAGAATATTATCTTTAAATACAGGTTAACAGGTATAATCTAATTTAATTCTGGAAAAATAAGCACCGTGATAAAAATGTCAAGGTCACGCACCGCTTTTCGGTTTAGAAATCGCGCGTTCAAAGAAAAAATAAATACACGTGATATCTCACTACACCTGCCCCTCCCCCTAGTGATATTCCGTGATTTTTTCCGAACCCCCCTCCCCCCTTTCCAGCCTCACGTGATTAATGGACGACCCCTTTCCTACAAAAGTGCAATACCTACTCAGTCAAAATGTATGGAACAGCCGTTTTTAAATAACCGATGAAAAATTTCTATGTAGGGGGGCTCAAAATGATGTACTGAATACGTGGTAACCGTTTTCACTTCGGTGTCGCTTCCACCCCGTAGATATTTAGCATATACAACATGTAACGTGCAACATGTTACTAGTATCTAACCAAGGGAAAAATCATTAAAAAAAAGGTACTAATTACAAGTTCATCAGAAATAAAGATAATTTAGATAGATTCTTATTTAATTTTTTTTTTATTATTTTAGTGCTCATAGCCTGTTTAAGGAAATTTCGAAACGCCTAGTTGACGCTTCCGGTGACCCAAGGGCTGGCTTTTACTTTGGCCAGAGGCTAAGTGTTGCCATATAACGTGGCAACGCCGCCAGTCTCTTGGGCACATTACCAGCTGACAGCGTTGAGGAGGAGTTTTTTGATGCCCTTTTGTAGTTTGTTGTTAGTTTATTTATTTTAGGTTATTTAATAGTTTTTAATTAATAATGTATTTAGTTAGTTTATTGAAATTAATAAAATGTATTATTTAACTAGGCTATTAAAAGTGGGTGCCTTTACACACCATTTAAACTCACATACACATATTTGTGTACCACACATACAGGGTTTTTTTTGGGGTGAAAAGTCACGTTTTACGGTAGGACTCGATGGAAAGCATTCAAAGCATTGTGCTGATGGATGGATTGAATAGTACGGGGGTCGTGGAGGTGTGTAAAAATCGTACATTAAAAACATGTATTTAAAAAAACAACTTGTGAAATGTTGGATCTTTGACCCTCAATATCTCCGTAACTAGAAGGTTCCCAGGTATGGTCTAGAACAAAAAAATGATCGCAAAGAACTAGAGCACTAGTGTCTTTCGGATATGTTAAGGGTCTATTTACATCCTGTATTTGTTCCGTGCGGGAATCGAACTCGCGACAGGCAGCGCTGCCTCTGCGCATACCGTGACGCCGTATTAGACATGAAGTGAAAATAAAACAACTAACCCTTGGAGGTCACTGAATGTTAGGTTAGCAATGTAACAGGACATGAGATCTACATGTGATAATACTTGTTGGTGCTTTTAATCTTATCTTAAACCTTACTAATATTATAAATTCGAAAGTAAGTTAACGACAAAAAAAAAAGGTAAAGTCGGAAGGTGTCAACTCGCGCGCACTTGCGAGTTTCAGTCTCGGCAGTTGACGAATAAGTCTGTTCGTTTGCTTATTACCTTTTCACGTCTAAACCACTGAACCAATCATCCCGAAATTTTGCAAATACGTGGTCAGGTGTACAGAAACGGACGTAGGGTACCTTTTATCACGAAAAAAAGTACTATTCCCGAGGAAAACAACAATTAGGTTCTTATGATAACAGATGGCGCCACGTGTCTTTCGAATCATGACTGAATTATATTATTACAAGCAGAGTACAACTCGAATTGATTGTCAAATTCTAAATTAACGCGAGCGAAGCCGCGGGCAAAAGCTAGTACTATCATGAATGCCTCGTTGGTCTATTGGTCGCAAGCGTGACTGCTGATCCTGAAGTCCTGGGTTCAATTCCCAGGTCGGGCAAAGTGTTATTGGGTCAGGATTTTCTCAATAGTAGCCACGGAGTCTGGATTTGTGCCCGGTTGATGGCATTGGCTCGCCCTCTATTTATTTATTTATTTAAACTTCATGTACAGTAGTGGTACATAGGCGCACTAAATGCCACAAGGCATTCTCTACCAGTCAACCTTTGGGTTAAATAAGAAAACATTGTGATAGGGTACAAAATAAATATATAAAAATAACTTCCTAATATCGAAAATTTCTAAATTCATTCATTTATTTCTTAATTTCGTTTTTTTTTTTTTTCTATTATGTGTGACTTAAACATAACTGGCGAAATGTGCGTAGTACTATTAGGTACACCTCTGCCTAACCCTTCGGGGATTACAGGCGTGATGTTATGTAACACATAGGATACTTTTTATCCCGGTAGTACAAACGATCCCGTGGGACAATTACCGAACTCCTCGCGGTCGAAGCCGCGGGTATCAGCTCGTCAACAATAATGAGTCATAACAACAATATTAAAGATTGTATCGTTTATCTATTTCTGATATTAATCATTATATTGTTTTTGCAGTAAGTTTAGTAGGTGTGGGTAGATTAGATAGTACTCAAAACGGTAATCTGACTGACTGACTAGGTGATATATCAACACACAGCCCAAACCGCTGGTCCTAGAGACATGAAACTTGGAGAGTGTGTTCTTTGTGAAGAGTAAGTATCCACTAAGAAAGGATTTTTGGGAATTCCACCCCTAAAGGGGTAAAATAGGGGATGGAAGTTTATATAAAAGTCCGTCAGTTTTGAAGTTAGGATCTTCAAATTTTGTGTTTAGGCTGACGATTGAAAATTAATTTATACGTGTCTCAGCGTTTTTGACAATTCAACCCCCGAAGGGTTAAAAAGAGGGATGAAGGTTAGTAACTATGTTTGTTCAGTACGTTCCCGTCGGATATTTTTCGACATCCACGCGGGCAAAAGGCTAAAAGCTAGTGATATTATAAATAAAAAGAAGTGTAATACCTACACGATGAAATCTATGGTACACTAAACAGCTTTTTTTTTTTAAATTACCGATGAAAAATTTATATGTGAGGGTTTAGAATGTCCTGGATACGTGGTAACCGTTTTCGCACATTAGGCACTTGTTTTATGACACATATCATCTGCCTATCCTTTTCCCAAGTACCTATGTTAGGGTCGGCTTTTAGTCTAACCGAAATGCAGCTGAATACCAGTATTTTACATGGAGCGGCAGCCTACCTGTCCTCCACAACCCAGTTAGTACTAGGTAATACGATATCCCTTGGTAAGACTGGTTGTCGGACTTTCGGGCCACTGACTACCTGTAACGATTGTCAAAGATCTACAAATGACAGCCGGGACCAACGTACTTTTCCAGGCCCGGAGAAAACTCGGTATGTAATGGGTGGTCACCAATTCATGGACCTACCTAGGCAAGCACTAAATATTGACCCCAGCGGCTGTTGTTATTTAGCCTCGAGCTCCTCATCAGGTCTAAAAAATTGAAGACATTATTTCAAGAACCACTTTTGTCATGATATGAAATAGTTACAGAGTTAGTGACAGTTTTGTTTTTTTTTTTTTCATAAACCGCCTATGGCACTGACGTGACTGCTTTTTGCCGAAACCATAGTTGACTATTTGTTGAAGAAAGATGGCGTAACTAACTCATTTCATGAAATTTTTGACAAAGGTGGTTTTTTAAATAATGTCTTCAATTATCAGAGAACATTTTCTAAAAATAGTTTTACAGCTAAATTAGACCGATTTTAGATTTTCCATAGAAACAGAAATTTACAATTATCTTTTTTTAAAAAGACATTTCGAAAATCTTCTCTTATACGTTTTTAGACTTATGTATCCTGCTTATGTGTAAGAAGTTTCATTAAAATCGGTTCAGTCATTTCGAAAGAAAAGGACTTGAAATTTTGTATGAAATGCCGTAAGTCGTAAACGCTCTTATACATAGTTTTTATTTTGAAAAATAGCTCAACGTTAAGTTTATGGTAAAAGCGTTAAGAATGTTCTGCTGTACGCAACACTTGCGCTTTGGACGTGGAGCCGCAGACACCAGTCCAGTTATACAATACATTTTTCAAATACAAGTTTAGTGAAATAATAAAACCTACACAACAAACTAGATAATAACAAGAATTTGTGCGGTATATTGCAACTAAAAAACCCGACTACTTCAAAATCACGCTCTAATTAAATCTGCGGTTTACAAGGTAAAACCGACTCCTCCTATTATTGAAGTCGGTTAAAATGTAGCCTATGTTACCCGGGCCGTAATAACGAATCGATTGACACCTTATTCATCAAAATCGGATGAATTGTTTAGGGGTTACGAAGGAACATATGTAAATACAAACACATACATAGACTGCTAAAATCATAACCCATCCTTAGTTCCGGTAGTCGGGTAAAAAGAAAAATTAAAAAAAAAACATGTAAATGACTTTAGAAATAAATAGGTGAAAAGTTTCCTATTGGCTTATTTCTTTAGACTAAAAAAAACATGAAACATCCACAAACCAAAAACTCAGGAAAAGAAAAAAAAATAAATGTCAAACATTTAAAAATAAAATTCTCCCGCGTAAATTCACTTCACTTAACACATACACCCAAAACACAGAGTAACACAACACGGTGTCGGAAAACACTACGTAAAAAGACACACGATGTTGTCAATTGGAATTAAATAAGACGTAATGTCTCGCGCGCCGGCCGCGTAGTACTGAGGAGGCTTTGCCGCGAAAATCATTGACGTCACACAGTGTTGCTAGATTAAGGTTCTCAATTTTCCCCATATTCAATCCTTTTCTCGCCAAAATTGTACTTTTTGCAACTTAAATTAAATAACAGGAAATTAAATTAGTGGCGAGATAATATAAAACTATGTTCATTCACATAAGGTAATGGTAGGTATCGAATTTTGTGTGTGTGTGTTTTTCCCGTTACTGTTCACGCAGTCGCATCGACACTATGCAATCGGCGCGTATTACCAAGTTATTTATTTTATTTGGCTCTTCAACAATGAGTACATTATTACATATGTCGGAACCGGTCAATAGTACGGACGTAAAATGAATCGGAAGTCCGCTGGTGGTCACGTCACGCGACCTACTAACAAGTGTACCCCCACCACTGCGTAGCTTCTACAGAGCCCTAATGTAACAGCTCGAAGCGAGGAGGACATTGAATGTCTGATCGCAGTGGAGTGGAGACGTCTTGGAACTGTACCCGATTCATTGTGCCCCGTGTTATTGTGTTAAATTGTAATTTCAAGTAATTTGTTAGTTTATTATAAACATTGTATCGCATCTAGTGTATTTTCATTGCACGAAACCCATGGTCTGCCAACATGATGTACGAGCCAACGGATAAAATCCTGACAAATCGGACACAATATATAATATAGTAAAACATTGCAAACTTAAGTCTAAGTACCCCATTTCTTAAAGAAGAGCACTACATGCACTATATTATGCGATTAAATATCTATTTAAACAATGAAAAAATGATTAAAAATACAAATAAAACCACATCAGTATCGATACTATTACGTAAGTTAAGGTAAAGTAAGGTAAGCCAAACAGAATTAAACTAAACTTAATTACTTAATTATTTTTCAAATTACATTTAAACATTTTCTTGAGAGTAGGTACAGATGTATGATATATAAAAGTCGATGTCTTCATCATGTTCCTTGTATACAGCATACTTTCTATTTAATGAGCAATGTTGCCTAAAGTTATTATCACACATTCTAATTGTTCCGCGAACCGGAAGACGTTGCGTTGGTAGGCCTCCGACTAGGTGGACCGATGACCTGGCGAAGGTTGAAGGGATCCGCTGGATGAGAGTCGCACGGGACCGGTCAATGTTGCGACACTTGGGGGAGGCCTATGTCCAGCAGTCGTCTTTCGGCTGATGATGACTCTAATTTGGCTGTAATACAACTTTGTTTCCTAAATGTAAGTTTATTACTACAAATTACTATATTTTGCCGCCTTATTCTTCTTTTCGTGTGGTTACTGCCTATCCTGGTGTCAGATTTTTTATGCCGTCCTTGGGCGGAGTTAGGGGAGCTTTTATGTTGTAAAATGTCTCTTAATTTCCTTAATTTGATAAAAAAATTTAGTGTTGTGTCATCTAACCTAGGGGAAATTTTCCTCCAACGATTTCACTTCCCTGAATTTTCCTCTTTTTTGTTCTTTTTTCTCCCAAGAAAAGGGGAAAAAACACCGACGCGACGTCAGAAAATGGCCGCCCTGACCGATTACGTCATTTGACACTTATTGCATTTTGATAACTGGTTATAAAATGTTTGTTCGTTTTAACGATGTTTCATCGGCTGTGGAAACTAAAAGTGTATTTTTCGTTTTATAATTTACTATAATAGGTAAACAGGTGGTAGGTAGGTGGAGGTAGGTAGGTGTTAGGTAGGTGGTGTGCTGGATGGATGATTTATCTGATTAATTAAAGGGTTTACTAAACCGCTCGGGGTCGATCTTCAAGTAAAGCCGCGCTTGCCTAGGTTGGTCCCTAGATGGGTGACCACCCATTACATACCGAGTTTCCTCCGTGCCTCAGAAAGCATGCTAAGCCGTAGGTCCACTCTGTCAATTATACATGTTTGACAGTCGTTACGGGTAGTCAGTGGCCTGAAAATCCGACAACCAGTCTTACCAGTATAACCCAGTACTGACTGGGTTGTGGAGGTCAGATAGGCAGTCGCTCCATATAAAATACTGATATTCAGCTGCATCCGGTTAGACTGGAAGCCTAGAAGAAGTTACGGAGATATTGGAGGTCAAAGTCTCAATTTTTTCACATCATTTTTAAAAAATACACGTTTTTAATGTCATAAGTTTACTTTAAATAAAAGGAAAAAGAAAAATCGTCGTTTCACAGCAACATTTTTTGCGTAGAGTTTAGTTTGATGTGTAGAATGCTTAGTTGACGGCTTCGTGAAGAGTCCGTGTACACCTTGTATAGTTGGTTTATTATTTCTAGGCTAACCAGTAGCTTTACAGACTATCTAGGTGATCCGAGTATTGTAAGTACACTTTCACTTAGTCATTATATCATAACTTGGTTGACGATAAGTATTTTAAAACACGATCTGACTCATAGCTTTATTTTTGTTTTGTCAAAAGTACTCATCATCATTCTCTTGCCCTTATCCCAATTCATTTGGGGTCGGCGCAGCATGTCATCTTCTTCCATACTTCTCTATTACTCGTTATCTCATCAGACACCTCCCTTCTTGCCATATCATCTGTCCATCTATCATCGTTTCTTTGGTCTTCCTCTACTCTTATACGCATCCACATTCATACTCAAAACTTTCCTGGAAAATGTTGTGTTTCCTCATTCCACCGCATCACATACCACGACAACCGATTACCACACAACTTTTCAGTGACCGGCGCCACTTTCTGACTTTTCTTATTTAATCTATCGTGTAATACCACACATCCCCCTTAGCATTCTCATCTCAGCCACATGCAAATGCCTTTCATTCATCACTTTTATGGCCCAACATTCTGATCCATTCACGTTTATCAAAAGTACTATCAACAGAAATCTATACTTATACAATCGTTTGCCCTGCCTGACTGAACGCTCAAACCACTGAACTGATCATCACTAACCCGGCTTTTATAATGTGGGCATCCGTGGTTATGGGATTTTGGAATATTGAATCCCAAAGCGAGTGAAATAAGTGGCTAGTTAAGGAATGAAATAAAAGGAGCTAGAGATAGGTTAGGAGGACGATAATAACCATTTATCGGTATCTTAATCCTAACGTCTCCTGAATAATATATTTATTATTTAATCATTTATTTCGAGCAACAAGACGCATAGTGTAAGTAACAATGTACTTACAAACTATGTTAGTAATACATTTCCAAAGACAAAAACAGAAACAGATTGTGACATCATTGCTGCAAGGTTACAGACCCAGCTGAAACCTATCAGCAGTGGTTCACAAACTCAAGAGCCTACTTGGTATCATAGATAGGATGCTGTTGGCGCTGCCCCGCACCCTACGGACCAAGGATACGCATCGTTTCCGCATCACCGTATAGATAGTCGGCTTCAGCAAACATGCCTGATGCGCTGCAGTATCGAGGCAGCCCCATCAGCACCCTGAATGCGTTATTGTATTGGACGCGAAGGGCGCTTTTTGCTTTATGAGTATAATGAACCCACAGACTGCAAATGTAAAAAGACGCACTAAATATAGTGTGCTTGACCTCTTTAGAGGCACACCTGAGTCTGCAGGCAATCATGTTAGCTCTCACACACATTAGCAGACTACTACTGACATCAAAAATACTTAAAAAAACAAGCAAAATGTTCTTTCAACAGTAAAGACTCTTTCTGTCAGTGTTCCACGTGAGAATTTAGGATGTGTAATGGGTTGCTATGAATGTAAATGGAAATTAATAATAACTATCTGGCTTGTAATAAAAAAATATTTCTAAATATTCACCTCTTTTATAAAAACTAAATTCAGTACTCAACAGAAGAGGGTCTAAAATACATCCCTGAGGAACTCCAGATTGGAAAAGGTTTTATCTGCTAGTTAACTCCTGCAAAAAAACTATGTGTGATCTGTTTGCAATTTAGGGAAAATCGTTCAATTTAGATAGCCGTACAATCCAGTTGATATGAGTTGACATTTAAGCACATGTTGATAAACGCAGTCAAAGGTTTGCTATAATTCCAATTTAGCAAAAGTCAAAATCAAAGTTTTTATTTGTTAAACATAGGTGTAAAAGATGTAAATATCACGAAATCGCTATGTTTTGCCGTCAACGGCGTACAAATATTAAAACAAAATTAATAGAATTAATTGTTTTAAAGGTGGATAGCAGCTATTTACCATACATTATTTCTTAATAATATTTCTTATTTCTAGTTAAGTTTGTAGGTATTAAGTTTATTTTATTATAAATTATTCTTAAGCACGTTGCATAATTTCCTTAAAAGATAACTGTTGAGAATAAGCCTTGCCTTGCCTTGTGGCATTAAGTCCGCCTATGTATCACTATTGTACATGAAGTTTAAATAAATAAATAAATAAGATTCCCGGTAAAGACCAGTATCGGCCGCACGAGGAAAAATATAAAAACGAAATAAAATCTGAAGTCATTTCTAAAATCATTTGAGGAAGTCATTTCTAAAATCATTTGAGGAGCTCGTGGCTAAGTAATAACAGCCGCTCGGATCGATATTTAGGTTAAGCCGCGCTTGCCTAGGTTGGTCTGTGGATGGGTGACCACCCATTACATACCGAGTTTCCTCCGTGCCTCGGAAAGCACGTTAAGCCGTTGGTCCCGGGTGTCATTTGTAGATCTTTGACAGTCGTTATAGGTAGTCAGTGGCCCAAAAAGTCTGACAACCAGTCTTACCAAGGGGTATCGTATTACCCAGTACTAACTGGGTTGTGGAGGTCAGATAGGCAGTCGCTCCATGTAAAATACTGGTATTCAGCTGCATCCGGTTAGACTGGAAGCCGACCCCAACATAGTTGGGAAAAGGCTAGGCAGATGATGATGATTTCTAAAATCATTTCTAAAAAGAATCACTTCTAAAATCTTGGTAAAAAAAACCAGTAAACAATATACAATATCTGCAATCAAATGTTAAAACAGCGCCACCTATTGCACAAATTCGATAGACTCAATAAAGCAATCGAACTTCGAAAGCTGCAACCTTACAAAAGCGCCATCTATTGCCCAAAACATTAAAACCTTACCTTAAAGTGCTCCTTTTCTCTGCCAGAGCGAGCTGCTGCGCCACTGTCATCGGTCGTGGCCTGTTTGGCCTCGGTACTGGGGCGCCGGGGAAGGAATCCCGTCCCTCATGAGCTGGCCCATCGTCTACATGCTCTTGTTCCACTTCTTCGCCAATCACGAAGTTTGCTGCGGTGCCCTGGAAATAGAGGGAGAGAGAGATATGAGTTTTGTTGATTTGTCTAGTGCAGTAGCATAATCTGTCTATAACGTTCCCACTGCTGGGACACAGGCCTCATCTCTATGAGGGGGAAATGACTGTGCGAAAATACACATTTCAAAACAAAGAGTCATCATCATCATCATTCCAGTCGAAAGACTTCCACTGCTGGACATAGGCCTCCCCCAAGTGTCGTCACATTCAGTCCGACGGTCACATTACTAGACTATCACTGCTTTTTTTACATTTAGATCGAGTAGGTATTGAAGTTTTGTAGGTACACAACAGCTGATTTTTTTTCGCGATTTCTATGGTGGTCACATGGAGACAGTTGCTCAGTTTGATGATCTGAATCACACCCTGAGATTTGACCACACCTTTCTGGTCCACGGTGTATACATTTGTGAACCATCGAGGAGGCTATAGCCAAATAACCTTACATTCATCAGGAAATTCTTCGTAGACACCTTTTTTTTTCCGGATGGGATATCATAAAATGACCCCCCCACTCCGGGCGGAGCGGAAGGGAATGTCAGACTTGTACTGACTAAAACCCATCCATGTACCTTCTTTGCCCTTTGTGTTCCAGGGCCGCGGTATCTCTTTCGAACAGTCCCGCAGCCCTTTCGTAGATACCTGGAGTCTAAATTCGTACCTGATCAATGCGTTACTTCATATGCACACATGATGCAGGTACTGCACAGGTACACCTACCTTCATTTTTGGTGAATAAAACCATAATAATTTGTAGTAGGTACTCAAGCACATCATATCGTTTAGTTCTTATTTTTTTCCTCTTTATTAAAACATTGTTCTACTGAAGGAGATTGTGGAGAAGAATTCCTAAGGCAATAAGTGCGCCTTTGTACCAATCTTTTTAGTGCTAAAGGTGGAAGCGCCAGAGCAGCCCGCGACATTATTTTTTTCTGAATTTTTCAAGAAATAGTAATTCAATGGGATTAAATGAACTTAAAGGGGTTGTATTGATGAATTTTATGTAACGCCATATTTGTTATGGCCGCCAATCATATTTTAACCTTTTGACCGCCTGAGCATTTAAAACGCGCGCGCGTGCCCTCCACGCCAAGCCACAATTTCACCTACCGTTTGGTCCGTCCTCTAAAAAACTGTCATAACACAAAATTTGTGGGTTTTTAGATAACACCCCACTCGACTTCAATTGTCCTTGTTCTATAATTGAAAAAAATAAGTCGCCGAATGGCAAGAGCGAAAGATTTTTACGCAAAGCATCGTTAAGAACGCAATAAACTTTAAATACGTATATTTCAAAACTGCAATTTTTGTGTTATGACAGTTTTTTAGAGGACGTGCGATATGTGACAATGAAGTTCAAAATTTTAATGATTATAACTCTGTAAATCCATATTAGTTATGGCCTTTAATCATATCTTAATCAACATACAACCTGACACTGAAAAACGTTAGAAAATTTGAATTTCGCAGGCTACCTTGACACTTCCCCGTTAAATGATAAAATAGTTGAAACAGGGTGCTACTTACATTCTCCTTAGCCTCTTCAGAGTCGATTTTCTCAAAGTTATCGCTTTCGCTAGATGAACAACGGGCCTGATCCTGTTGCTCAGCCATTTTAGCCTCTGGAAGCAAATAAATAAAGGCTATTAATAAAAACATAATAATCTTAAATGCGGCTGGGATGACCACATCAGTCGGATGTCGGTGGAGCTATGGGCTAAAACACAGTGGGCTCTAAAACAGCAGTAATTGGCAACGCGGCAAGCCCTGAAAAAAAGTGCAAACTTGTCTAACACAAAAATGGCTAATAATAAGTGATTATCAAGAATTTAGACTTTGATGTTTGGGAGTTTGAAGAACCGGGTATAAAGTTCTTCATCCCCATCGAAAAGGGTTATCCCCTGATTAGACGGATGTTATGTCTAGTGGGCTACTGTCCATCAGTTGATGTCGGGTTTTTCTAATATGGTCTTTATTTTGTATCGTCGGTGCGTTTACAAACATTTAAACTCACATACAAAAACAGCCAGACTCGGAACAACTACTTGTAGGTCATACAAATATTTGTTACGTGCGGGAATCGAACCCGCGACACGCAGCACAGCAGTCAATCGCTCAGCCACTGCGCCAGCCGTGCCGTCTTGTGTCGCGGATAACTGTTAGTTCTTAATTTATGTCATAGATGGCACTGTAGTAATTTTTGTACTATGTTGCTGTAGTATCGGTATCCGTCAACCAAGCATTCTGTACATCGAACTAAGTAACTTTACGCAAAAATTATTGCTGGGAATCGACTTTTTTTTTGGGGTGAAAAATCACGTTTTACGGTAGGACTCGATGGAAAGCACTTATAGCATTGTGCTGATGAATGGATTGAATAGTACGAGGATCGTGGAGGTGTGTAAAGTAAAAACCTTACATTAAAAACATGTATTAAAAAAAAAAAACTTGTGAAAAAGTTGGAACTTTGACCCCCAATATCTCCGTAACTAGAAGGTTCCCAGGTATGGTCTAGAACAATAAAATTATCGCAGTGACGGGGAGAACAAGTGCCTTTCGTTTATGTTAAGGGTCTATTTACACCCTTTATATTTATACTGTGACTGGAGAGTCCATGCCTTGTAGAGTGCTCATATACATGATAAGCAACTCGAGAAGTCACAACCATCATGTTCTGCCTTCCCTTTTCAGGTCGGCTTCCTGTCTGACCGGACACAGCTGATGATATTATAGTTGAAGGCAACACAATATTTCGCGAACGCCTGTACTACACAATGAGCACTGTTTTAAGCTTTCACGGTTTACAACTAAACTTATACTGTCACTTAAGGGATATCTTCCGTCATTGTTCATTATTTTGAGCTCCCGATATTCCCGCATTCTCCAGTCAATCCGCGATCACAGCGCTTGCAACAGCGCCAAAATATCGGAAGTTCAAAATAATGAACAATCACGGAAGGTATTCCGTAAGTGACAGTATACACAATGAGCAATGAAACATTTGAATCCACCTGTACTTTGTAACATAAACGCCTACTCGAATGTGCATAGCAATAAGTTGCGAGTAACAACTTTAATGTAATTTTATCAGGCGCAACTAGCAAAGTTTTATTTAGTCGTTTAACACTTACTTTACTATTTTTCTTTTTTTTTTGATGATACCATATATAAGTATATGATAGCATCTAGCAAAGTAAGTTTTATATCGATAATAACCAAACCAATAACCAATAATATAAACGGAAAAGTGAGTTTATTTATTTTCATTATGTATTCGTTTCTTTGTTACGCCTTATCAGGCATAACAGGCGCCTAAACAGGCATTGGGAGGTATGTGATGTGATATAATCCTCCAAGCAAGGCCATTACATAGTAAGGTGACCCATTATCGAGATAAGATGACATAACCTCGACAATATCTTTCAGTAATCAGATGTGTGATTATATCGGCACAAAACTGGCTCATTCTTGAGCCTGGCTACAGTCACAACGCAAAACACTATCAGAGTATTGTGTAGATTATTATATGATAGAATAATAGAATAGAATAATTTATTTAAAAAAGTATTACAAAAAGTGTACAAGCGTAATACTACTGCGCTTAACGCAGTAGTATTATTTCTCATACTAATTATAAGTACTTATAAGTAAACTATAACTAAAATATATTCTGCAGTCGCAAGTATTCAATAGTTCAATTTAGATGTCAGCGACCTGCCCGATCTAGATTTATTTAAACCTGTGTTTCAGGCCATCACTTTACCTAGCACAATTTAATAAGGACAATAAAATTATAAAATTAAATTAATCTATTAACAATTATAACTATGCATTAAGTTGGTATAAAAGAAAAACACTAAAACTAGCTTAAGTAAATATGTACAAATAGAGACGATTATGATTATATTAGATATGATTATGTGGCACTCTTGGCGCAGTGGCTGAGAGATCGGCTATTGCGCTGCGTATCGCGTGTTCGATTCCCGCACGGAAGAAATGTTTGTATGGCCTACAGATAGTTGTGCCGGGTCTGGCTGTTTGTACATTTAAAATGTTTGTAAATGTACCTACAATACAGGAGAAGTTTATAATGTGAGGCAAGGTTTAAAAAAAAAATACTGAAAACCAGTATTTTACACGGAGCGACTGCCTATCTGACCTCCACAACCCAGTTAGTACTGGGTAATACGATACACCTTGGTAAGACTGGTTGTCAGACTTGGCCACTGACTAATTGTAACGACTGTCAATGATCTGTAAATGGCAGCCGGGACCAACTACTTAACGTCTTTTCCGAATCACGGAGGAAGCTGGATATAGTATAATGGATGGTCACCCATTCACGGACCGACCTTGGCAAACATTGCTTAACCTTGAAGACCAACCAGCGACTGTTATCATTTAGCCACAAGTTCAAAACAGTGAAACAGATATCTAAGTAAGTACAAGTGTTGTGTGCACTTGTGGCATGGGCCAAATAAATATGTTTTCTTTCTTTTCTTTCTTTCTTTTCTTTACAAAATAATGACATCACAGAATGGCGAACTTTTTGACAATGCATTCGGAATACGGAGCTGCTGACAATTCCGACCTACATTCTTTTTGAGATACCTACCTATCTCATACCATAGAATAAAATACACAGCGGCAGAAGTTCCATATTGAGATATAAGATAGAGAGAATAATACAGGGTGTAAGGGACAGCCGTCCTCAAACTGACAGGGTGCATTCAGCTCCTTATTTTGAATTACAGATGAAAAATTTCTATGAGGGGTCATAGAAATTTTTCATATTTTTTATTTTATTTTTTTTTTATTTTTTTCTGGGGTCTCAGATGAAAAATTTCAATGAGGCGTCATAGAAATTTTTCATCTGTAATTTTTTTTAGATCAGCCGTTTCCTACAAAAGCGCAATAAATACCAATACGGCAAAATGTATGGAAAAGCAGTTTTTTTTATTAACCGTTGAAAATGTATGTCCTACCGGTAAGTGTTTTTTGCCGTCCCTTGCACCCTACATTATGTGCGTGGCAGTAGCGAAGGGTCAATTTTGTAAGAGGTAAGCCGGAATACTTGTCTTTCATGTAGGAATCGACTTGTATGGAACCTTCGCCACTGATGTGTGGTCACTCTCTAAGTACACTAAAAGCAACATAATGCCTACTCCACAACTTGAAAGTCGACAGTAACCATAACCCCCTGGCCACGAGCTACAAGCTTAAGCGATACGCGACTTGCGACATCTAGGAAACAAATGAGAAGATATTTTGAGTATACCACGAGTCACTGTGACGCGACGGTAGGGACGTCACGCGAAAATTCTTTCACTTTGCAAGTTACATTAAAGAAGAATAAAAAAGAAGCTACATTATCCTCGTGTTGTACGTGGGATAATTTCCTGTTATAAGGCGTAAAACTTCGTGCTAAGAGAATAAGCTATGTAAAATGGACCTTCTGTGCTTAATTCTGTAGCTTATTGAGTGCCAGATGGAATTCCTTGATGAAAATCGATGAGATTCCATTGTGCGAGCAGATGCTATTATTGAGGACCCCGACAGTCATATTAAGCGTACCTATTGCTTGTACGGACATAATTATAAATTATAATCAGCCTGCTACTTCAGCTCGGGCATACCGTTGTTTAAGTTCTAACATCATCTAAGTCATTTTTTGGCGGTTTTCATTTTGTTAGAGAATCGGAAGGCGCGTTGTTGCAGCCAATCAGAAACAAGCAACGTCTCTATGTAATTTGAAGTGAACACAAATAAACTGGTATTGTACCATACCTAAGTATAATTATACAGCTTTTTCACTCTCCTGTAAATTTGCTATTTTTGACTTACGTGATATTAAAACTTAAGTCGAAGTCTGAAAGTGCCGCCGGTGACTGTAAAGGTGGTAATCGGTTGTCGTGGTATGGGCATGTGATGCGGAGTAATGTGGAAAATGTCGTGAGCAAAGTTTCGAGTATGAATGTGGATGGGTATAAGAGTATAGGAAGACCAAAGAAACGATGAATGGACTGTGTGGACATAGAAATTGCTAATCGTTATTAAAACAAAAACCAGCTGTTTCCTACAAAAGCGCAATACCTACACGGTCAAAATGTATGGAACAGCTGTTTTTTGTTTAATAACCGATGAAAAATTTCAGTCTAGGGAGGCTCAATATGATGTACTAAATACGTGGTAACCGTTTTCGTGTCGGTGTCCTTCCACCCCGAATAATAAGTCCATAAAATAAGGTTAACAATAATGTTCTACCTCGACATTCTCGTTTGCGAAATCTTAAGCTCGCACAGTTTACCGTATCAATTTTTGTATGACTTTATTCCCAATGTCCGTTCTATAATTCTTTTAAATCTCTTTGCTCAGCAAAAACGCAACCATGTGGTGACAGGGATACGTCTCTGCTCATCCCCTTGACATTTTCCTTTCATTTATCATCCTTACTCTACTCACGACATTCAAGGGTTATCTTTGAACTGAAAGGTCATCTTTTACAATATTCTCATCTGCTTTTACAGAGTACAATAATTTCTCTTGCACGTTATCGAATTATTAATAACAATAAAGACAAAAAAAAAAAAACATTCTACCTTTTTCATCACTGCAACGAAAAACAAAATGCGATAAGCACCTGGCAACACTCAAAAACACACCCATGACTCGTGCAACATTAAAAAAAAAGAAAAACACTAGTGATGAGGAAGAGTCGGTATCCGATATCGGATATTTCACAGTTCGTTATCTAAATTAACGGTTATCACAGTTCAAATGTCGACACGATGTCAGATACTGACATTTCTCGTTCGGGGAACGCATGCGCGTTGTGAAGGTGAAATCGGACGAATGATATCTTCGGAAGTGAAATAAAGGGCAAACGTATGAGTTAGATTGACTTTGGATGACATCTGCTCTGTCATTTCTCATTTAAGCGACTTATTTACTTGTTAGATATAGTGCAGCATGGTTGTCTTGGCGCATGAATGACATCTTTAATAGAGCACCTATTGTTGGTAAACATTTGTGAAATTAGCTGTAGAAATTGTCTTAAAAAAACAAAATGGCCGCATTAGTTCTCGCTACGGCCACGTGCAGGAAAAATTACGTTGCAGTATACCTTGACTGTATAGTGCAACGTAATGTAACATACGGGGTGGAAAGGACACCGACGCGAAAACGGTTACCACGTACTCAGTACATCATTCTGAGCCCCCTACATAGAAATTTTTCATCGGTTATTAAAAATAAAAATCAGCTGTTCCATACATTTTGACCGTGTAGGTATTGTAGGAAACAGCTGTTTTTTTTTAATAACCGATGAATAAATTGTATGTGAAGAGCCTAGTATAAGCTGGACGAGAATAAAATCAGGCTAAATGGCCCCCAATTAGAGAGGCCTATGGCGGGATGACCTGGACTTCTTTAAGAAGAAATAGTGCTTAGCAGTTTCACCTTTTGCTCAATAGTCAGAAGTGGTTAGAGAGCTGGGAGACCTTTACGCCACTGTGGGGGGCTGGGGCATTAAAAGTTTTTTTCAATAAAAATAACAAAATATGTCCACTTGTTCAGCAGGTGATTACTAAACGCTGACGCTAGATGACAGATGGAGAGGGTATATACAAAAACATACTATAGCTGTTCTTTGACAGCAATTCTTGTATTTCATAGACATTGAGGGAACAGAAATAATAACTATATTTATTTCCATTATCACCAACTCTCATTCAATAGGTGTTCTTAAAATTAGTGATAGCCCGTTCCAAACACGCCCTGACCACGCTGAGGTCTCGCATATGTGGTAGATTGTTTATAGTTTTAATTGCCAATTATTAATTGGTTTGCATAATCTAAAAAAAATCGGTTTGTTTTTTATTACTCAGTTAAGATTTAATTGACGACGGTAAAAAACAATATTTGTAATGAAATAGTAGGACACAATGTTTAAAGAAAATGTTTACAGTACCCGTGTTTGAATTGCATGGTGTTTGATTAGTCAATTAGTACTAAATAGTACTAATTAGTACGGTACCATTCATAAATTACGTCACACGTTAAAGGGGGGGATGTCTTTTATAACGAAGTATTAAAAAACGTGCACTGTTGACGAAAAACTTTAAAATATTGTAGCTTCACCAAATTATGCTAAATAAAGCTTAGGTAGGTAGGTCTTGGTAGGCTGAAACAATCGCTGTAAAGATTACTTTTTGTTATTTTTGGGTCTTAAATACAATTATTTCAGAATTCTATAGGAGTATGAAGAACAGGGTGTCAAGTTCTTCATCCCCCGTAGAAAAGGGGGGATCCTCCGATCAGACGGGTGTTGTGTCTGGTGGGCTACCGGCAGTTGTTGTCGGGTACTTCTTATGGTCTTAAGTTACGGAGAACTTTAATATCGCCATTTAATAATTTTTGATGTTGAGTTCTTCATTTGTGGCATAGATGGCGCTGTAGTAGTTTTTTTACTGTGTTGCTAGAAACAAATCTGTCTCTTCCTTTATTTTTATAATTTCAACGATTAAATATGTTCCGCCTTTATAAAAGATTAGATCCCATGTGTAAATAAACGTACAAAACAACCTCTCGCTAAACACTAGATTAGATATAAATAATCTTATCAACATGCTATTGTGCCGAAAATGTTCAAGGAAAACGTCAATTGACCAACAATGGATCGACTTACGTATGTATGTCAAATGATTTGATGTTCTAAAGGCAATGGCGTCAATGTAGGGCAGCGGTTCGTTAAAAATATCTTGATGAAAATAAATGAAGAAATAGCTTTATTTACAACGACGATGTTATGACGTGTTCGTAAATATAGTTTTAAAAACGCTAAAATTGTTTGATTATTCAACTCTGCCCGACCAATTTGTCTACGGGTGGGGGCTAAGTTTAATGTTTAAAATAGTAGTGTCCATGTCAATTAATTGTCCAGTTTGTAGACTGTACTGTACAATCTTTTTTCTTAAATACCGATTATTTTCCTTAATTCACAACGTCATACAGGGTGGAAGGCTAAATAATAACAGCCGCTCGGGTCGATCTTTAGGTTAAGCCGTGCTTGCCTAGGTTGGTCTGTGGATGGGTGACCGCTCATTACATACCGAGTTTCCTCCGTGCCTCGGAAAGCACGTTAAGCCGTTGGTCCCGGCTGTCGTCTGTAGATCTTTGACAGTCGTTACAGGTAGTCAGTGCCCCAAAAAGTCTGACAACCAGTCTTACCTAGGGGTATCGTATTACCCAGTACTAACTGGGTTGTGGAGGTCAGATAGGCAGTCGCTCCATGTAAAATACTGGTTTTCAGCTGCATCCGGTTAGACTGGAAGCCGACCCCAATATAGTTGGGAAAAGGCTAGGCAGATGATGATGATACAGGGTGGAAGAAGGCACAAACGGTTACCACACATTCAGTGCCTAAATCATTCTGAGCAACACACAGAATTATTTCCACGGTATTTAAAAAAAAAATCAGCTCTTCCATAGATTTTAACGTATAGGCATTGCTCTTTTGTAGGAAACAGCAGACTTTTTTTAATAACCGATAAAAAGTTTCAATGTGGGGACCCGGGTTCCTTTGGGAATGGGGGAGGCATTTGCCCAAGAGTGGGACAAAACAAAACATGATAACAAAAAAATATTCTACTACCTACTAGTTTGTAGTTACAACTGACTAACAGAGTATAATATAACTAAGAACATAACAGTAGTTCCCAACGCAAGTTTATTTTACTAAAGCCGTAATTTCCATATTTTGAAGAACATCCGCATATTAAAAACAGAAGGTGACAGTTTTAAACAAAACGCAGTCAAGATTGATCGCTAATACATTACGAATACCGTAAGAATGCAATAAGAACTTTATATGTTATTTGAGAAAATATAAAAAACGCGTTACGAATGATTCTGGATTATTATATTTATTATGTCAAAAATCTTTTTAAGTTTTTGACCATAAAGAAGCACAAGACCTCTCTCTCTCTACATGGACGTCGATAGTACTAAGAAAAGCAATGAAAGAAAGTTGCCACTCAAAAAAAAAAATATACCCTTGGGAACTTTCAATCTGGATCACAGAAACTGACTGAGTGTCTCGTTACTACAACTGACATTTAGGTATTGATTCCTGACAATCACTAATCAGTTTTAGCAGGTTCGTTTGATTCTGAATTGTCTCATATCGATGTTTCCAACGGTCAAAAACAATGACAGTTACGACGACATTGAAGGTCAACGTTCCAACTTTTCCACACTATTTAAAAAATACACGTTTTAAATGTTATATACAGAGTGGCGCCGTCAATGCGACAAGACAATAGATGAAAACACTGATTCATAACATCAAAATAAAAAAAAATCAAACAAACTAAACAACACAACACCATTTATAAATATTGGTTTACTAACCTTAGGTATAATTTGCACTATATAAAATTTAAGGAACGAATTTGGCAAAGGTCTTTGAAGTAGCGAGTTGGCAACATGTATTTAGTGATGGTATTTAGTGCTGTGTTTACTGATACGGGGGTCGTTAATTTGTCGGTGCTAGCCGTAGCCTATTAATCTATATCATGTAGAAAATACTGAAAATTAAAAATAATGTCCTGAGAATAGAATACTGAATGTATTTGAATGAATTTTTGTACGCAGACTGGGAACGTCATGAGGTATACCTACACAGATTAATTTATTGTCTTATTGTCGGTGCCACCCTGTATAACTTTACTTTAAATACCTCTTTGACCCCTGCACTATTCTAAGGATCAATCCAGCTGTAATGAGTACGTAACATTGATTTTTAACCCCAAAAAAGAAAGTCAGTTACCAGTAATAAATTTTGCACAGTGTTACTTAGTTTGAGGAACAGAATGCTTGGTTAAAGGCTTCGTGAAGGGTCCGTTTACATCTTAAAGAAGAGACCTTTGCCCAGCAATGAGACAATAGGGGTTAACAATTAATCTAGGTATCATTACATGATGTTTCTACACAATAAGCCTTGAAAACGTCCAATGAAAAAGCATCTACAACTAAAACTCATCACAATACTACGAAAGAAACCTCACAACTCACATTGTGATTAAGTAAACAGATAAATTATTCAAAACCTTCAACACAAATGGACTTTTATAACGCGCGAATATATTTACAGACGTCACAAGAACACAGAATTAATTCTAATGTTATTCTGCTACTACATTTTGATTTCGGTTCAAAAACACAGACCTATGACAAACGGACGAACAGACAGCGGAACGTTAGTATAGAGCCTTTTTGGTACGGAACCCTAAAAAAGAGAAGCCTCGAAAAGAAGAGGAAGTCATCTTAATAACTTAAGGTTTATTAAAGAACAATGAACTCTAAAAAATAAACTACTGTTTCATTATAATTAAACACTTATTAATAATTTTCGTCAAATTTCATAAGTTAACATACCTTTATTAAAGTATTTATTGTATTTTTTTACAATTTAAAAATAAATATCAGGTTTTTCAATTCATGACGTTGAATTTTAAACCGGCTTAACCGGTAAATTGTTTAAAGGACTGGACTAGTAGGTAATTATTTACTATATAAACACATATTACATAAACTAGCGCTTTTTTACCCGACTGCGGCGAAGCCCAAAACGACGGTTCTGTGTTTGACCTGTATGTATGTATGTATGTATGCCTGTTTCTATGTTACCTCGTAACTCCTAAATGGGTGAACGGATTTAAATAAAGTATACGTCGTTAAAGTCGTCTTGGTGGCGCGAGTGTCACTGGTTACATTGAAAAGAAAAAGGGTGCCATATCGTAGCATTCGAAATTTTTTTTTCTTCCAATACCATCGAGTGGGGTATCAAAATAAAGGGTTTTAAAGGGTTATTACAAAAATATAAACAACTTATAAGTTTAAAAGTAATTTGAAGTAACAAATCGTGTAATAAAAAAGTTAAATCGTCTGCGAATTCTTTTACGTTACTAAACTAAAAAGCTGAAAATAAAAAAGTAGTTGAAAAGACTAAAAAACCCGATTGAAAAAACCAAAAAGCATAAAACAAGCACATTCTAAATTAAACCAAAGTTGGAACCAGGCGGGGCCCATTCCATTTTCATAATTTTATATTCATACAGCTAGTTGCCCGCGACCTTGGTCCGCGTGAAATTTTATAGCCTATAACCTTCCTCGATAAGTGGGCTATCCAACACTTAAAGTATTTTTTAAATCGAACCAGTAGGTCCTGAGATTTTTAATATTAGTATAGATGGGCCACCACCATCCTTACATACTCCTATCGCCTCATCCACACCTCTGATCATAGACGGACACCGACTGCGAGTACTACGCACATGACCTTTCTGTAGAACATCACTAATAAGGTCAGGGTACGTCGTTTACTATAATTTTATGAAATTAAAACGGTATAGGAAGACATCGTTAGGGAACAGGCATGAGCTAGAAAAAAAAATTCGAACACATGTGACATCCTACTTTGGAGCCACGTGCTTGATTGTGCTCGACCTATAAACGTAGATCAGTCTGAGTCCCAGCAGAGGGAATCATATTAATACTTCTGTATTCAAATTACCAAGGATAAAACATAAAATTTGCGGTCCAGTACAGCTGTCAGCTGTAGTTACTAAATTTAAAAAAAAGAACAACTTTTACCATTCGAATACGTAGTCAGTTCCGTATTCTTATTTTGAATTTTTGCACATTTTAATTTAAGGACATATTCAGCAATTTGAAATGGTATTTTGCAAACATTTTATCGATAAATAAAAATCTTAAATTTACTGACGGAATCGCTAGTTTTTTTTTTCAATCAAGTTAATTTAAAATAAAAGCAAAAATTAATTCCCTGCAATATTTAAAAATTCGATGAAAGTTGTATGGAAGTAAGTAATTTTTTGAAATGGCATATTTCTTCGGGGTTCACGGCTTGTTAAAGAATTATATATTATACTTTTTTTTTGTTTGGATTTCATATATGTATTCTTCGCAAGAAATGAGGAAAAAAATGTCCCCTATGTCTGCTAAAACATCGCTACTACACCAACAATATTAAATTAAAATCTTTTCCTTATTTACAAATTATAAGCATAATGAGCGTTGCTACTGCTGGCCTTCTCTATGACAAGTCATCATCATCATCTTTCTGTCCTTGTCCCATGTTACTTGGGGTCTGCGCATCACGATTTTTTCGTCCAGCCTCTTCTGGCAGCTGTCACGCTATTATTTACCTTTTTTCCTTGGTTCATTCCTCACATAATCCATTCAATACAGTTTTTTTTTTAGAAAATATTTTACAAAGATTCTAAATTATCACTGAATCACACACTAGGATAATTACCCTGTTTTGTTAGGTCCAGTCTATTTAATTGCATTTGGTCATGTTTAACTAATTACGTTGATTTTATTAATTCTATCTAGGTTTAGAGGTAATGTGTCATAATCCCCCACGCAGGTTGTTAAAAACGTATTTACAAAAATTACGATGCATGAATTCCTGGGCCTCAGAGTTAGGTAAATGTATTCGAATTTCGAATACACTATAAATGTTAAAGAGCAAGAACAATATGTGCTATTATATGCAAATTAGTTGACACTGTCGTCAGTTCCTAAGATTTTGTTATTCATGTTATAATTTATTAGGTGATCGCTTGACTTTTAATTACGACGAAAAAAATTACTTAGGGGATATAATTCGGGCACTTATTTCTAAAACAAAAAATAGAAATATTCAATCCATTCATAATATTAAAAACACTAAAGAAATCTTAACTGCGTAATTGTTTTTTTTTCCGAGAATAAAAACCAAAATAGAAAAAAGAAATAAAATACTCACTTAAACTCTCAGCCCACTCCAATAACTTAATAACAATAAAAACTAAAACAAATCCGATACAAAATATAACAGTCAACATAAAATCAAATATACGAAAAATAATCACATCACTACACTGTCACTGCATATTGCCGACTGATCGAATTTCCCGCCAAACTTTTGACAGCTGCCAACCGCTCACTTCGAAAGCCGAACTAACACTTCGAATAGCACTATTAATTATTTATCGTATTATAATTACGTGACATTATCAACAAACACTTAACTTTATATAAGAAACGTATAATTGGCTGCTATTTTATTTGTTCACACATAAAATGTGCGACCGCGTTTCTGTCATAGCGCGATACGCGTGACACTGAAATCAAGCGATGTATGACCTTGTAGTTTTACTGTGCGTCTTGCGTGTGCGTGGGTGTGAAGCGATGGAAAGCGCTTTTTTGTTGCTTTGCGTACATTTTATCGGATGATCCCTGAACCTAGATGGTTATCAATGTTCTACTTTTAGAATAGGGCTGTAGCGCCATAGAATTAATTTGTTTAATCGATATTTCGCTGGTTATTATAAGAATCTTTTTGGTACCTACCTAACCTATTTTTTTTAACATAAAATTAAAATAATGTAGGTATATGAGGAATGATAAGACAGAAAACTGGCCAAGTGCGAGTAGGTCATGCGCACAAAGGGTTCCGTGGCACCAATATATATAATTACTAGATTTACCCGCGACTTCGCTCCGTGGATATCGAAAAATATCCGACCTTCATCCCCTTTTTTAACCCTTCAGTGGTAGAATTATCAAAAACGCTGAGACACGTGTTAATTAATTTTCAATTATCAGCCTAAACACTAAATTTGAAGATCTTAACTTCAAAACTGACGGACTTTCATGTAATCTTCCATCCCCTATTTTGCCCCTTTAGGGGGTGGAATTCCCGAAAATTCTTTCTTAGTGGATACCTACTCTTCACAAAGAAGACACCCTCCAAGTTTCATGTCTCTAGGACCAGCGGTTTGGGCTGCGTGTTGATATATCACCCAGTCAGTCAGCGAGTCAGTAAGTTTACCATTTTTTATATAACAGTATTTTTTCATCGATTATTAAAAAGAAAATTAGCTGTTCCATACATTTTGACCGTGTAGGTTTTGCACTTTTGTAGGAAACAGCAGATTTGAATGATCTACTGAATACGTGGTAACCGTTTTCGCGTCGATGTCCCTTATACCCCGTATAAGATTTTTGTTATCGCTCATTCATATGACAGTACGTATAGTATAGTACTGAACAGTATGTGTAGGCTCACTCCTATTACATGGGACTTGAAACATAGCTGGTGAAATCTGGGTGGAGTATAAGGTCCACCTCTGCCTAACTCTTCGGGCATTACTTAGAGGGCACAATTCTGACGGCTTTAAAAGCGAAAATTTCCTCAACAAAAATGTTTGAGGAACCTCGATATAACTTTTTTAGAGATGCCCACACAATTAAACACGTAGATTTATTTTAAACCTTCAATAACATGTATGGGGAGAGACAGACAGACGCCTGTCCGTCTGTCGAATCTAAAAGGATCCCCGTTTTTTTAGTTGGCAACGGAATCCAAATTTTTTATGAGGAATGATTTGAAAGAAAAAAGAGTACCTAGGTAAATGATATCGTGACGGTCAACAGGGGTGAATGGATCGAGCTACTTCATTTTTCATGCCTATGGTTATTATTTTTAATATTAAGGAACGCATCGATTCGAAACATATATCGCCTAAAATGTTATTTAATACCTTTAACAATGAGGGTAGTTATCAAATTAACATTTTTAATTAAAGTTTAAAGGGTAGAATAAAATTATCGCATTTAATTTGCTTATAACATTTTGATTGTACTCCATTATGAAAAAGAAAAATTGTGGGTTTTTGTTAAGTATACCCATCTTGACGTGTTAATGTTGCCTTTAAACTTTATTTGTGTAATCAAATAGCACGATAAAATAGATACTACACCGACGGAAGCTGCCCAAGATGTCCGCTGTGGCTGGACACGGACAACTTCAAGTGGCACGCAGACTTCATTTAAGTCATTCAAAGGTACAGCGGGTATACCGCAGATATCTGGAGACTTAAGATTTTGTTCGGCGGCCTGGAACCGGCAGACCACGGGCAACTACAGAACGTGACGACCGCTTTATTGTAACCAGTTCGTTTCGCGATCGTGGACTTAATGCTGTTCAGCTAAACTTTAGCTGAGAAAAAATGTTGAGCTTGCTGCGCTCGCTCTTGCAAGATTCATAAGCATTTCTGCAAAAATCTACTAACTTATTACTATTTCTGAATAAATGATTGCTAAATTTTTCGAGCTCACTTCGATCGCTCTTGTATCCTCCACTATCTTCATTTTAAAGGTTTTTATGTAATTTCCAATGTTTGCATCGTGACAGTTAAAGATTCACCCCTCTAGATATAATCCTGTCGGTGTCCATGTTTATCTAGGACCTTATGGCCCCTACTAACAATAAAGACACCAAAGTGGTCCCTGGTCCAGGAAAGGTTGGGAACCACTGAGCTAAAGCAAGCGTTATGTGACGTTCGAGTTGTCGAAATCAGCAGGTGGACAGTGAGAGATGTGAGACGAAGACTAAAGGAACGAAATATAACATCACACAAACCGACAACTGGCCTAAAATTAATTGTAAATCAACGCCCGCGCCGATCTCGTCTGGAATTTGCGTTTTTCTTTCAAAGCCATTTATCATTCAAATACATTTATCATTCAATCATTTTCCCTCATTGTTTTTTTTTTTTGGTTATTCAATAAAATTTCAGGCGATATATGGTTCGAATTGATACGTACCTTATTACGAAAAATATTAACCTTTAAACTTACGTAAAAAAAAAGTGGCTCAATTTATTTGCTTCCAAGTGTAGTTGGGAAAAGGCTAAGCAGATGGTGATATGATTGTCGAAGGTAGTGGAAAAAATTGTAAGATGGTGTATTCTGAAACTTGGCTACGCTGCAGACTCGCAGGAAGCTCTCAAATACTTCATTATTTGGTAAATAAACAGTATTACTGAATGAAATTATGAAATGTCTCTCTCTGTTGCACTAAAATATCAAAAAGAGCTCCCAAACAAAATAAAAACAGTTCACAAACTTTGCGCACTACTAGCGCCATCTAGTTACGTGTTAAGCATCAGTGATCTATTAGTTGGCAATAGATGGCGTTACGTGTATTTAAAATCGTGTTAATGTTGTAAATATTACTAAGAGAAATAAGCTTATCGTTGTCAATATAGTGTTAGAATTTTTCACGGTTTGCTCACCATATCCCAGGTTGAGAACATTACTCCAAGAATAAAGAATACTTTTTACTTTTAAAACTCAACGCTTTACTTACAGGCTCCGTGTCTAAAACCCACCGCGGCTCACGGATAGGCTACGCACGTATGTTAAGCTTCGCTTTGTAAGAAAATGTATGTGACTGCGTCCACTGCAAATCACGGTCATGCTATGCATGAAATGACGTCATTAGTTAATATTCGTTTAATTTAAAAATAAATTCTTCTAGATGTTCTATATTTTTAACCGACTTCAAAAAGAGCACATGGAAGGAATTGGGGGAGGCCTGTGCCCAGCAGTGGGACAGTACAGGCTAACAACAAAAAAAAAAATTGACTTTGAATCCTTAGTCTGACAACCAGTCTTACCAAGGGGTATCGTATTACCTAGTACAAACTGGGTTGTGGAGATCAGATAGGCAGTCGCTCCATGTAAAATACTGGTATTCAGCTGCATCTGGTTAGACTGGAAGCCGACCCCAACATAGTTGGGAAAAGGCTAGGCAGATGATGATTTGACTTTGAATCCTTGTAAAAGCGACTACAATAACTATTAAAAAGTTTGTGTTTTCTTTAATTTTATAAATTGGTAAACAAAAGATTGGTGTTACAGCCAAGCACATCAATGGTAGCATAACAACATAACGTCACGGCTGTATCCCCGAAGGGTTAGGCAGAGGCGTAAGAGGCAATTTCTGACTTTTTTAGTACTCCAACGATTGTTTATCTAGGAATTTTTTATCAGTATTGGAAACAGAATCGATTGGCATCAATAAAAATAAACTTATACTGTCACTTACGGGATATCTTCCGTGATTGTTCATTATTTTGAGCTCCCGATATTTCGACGCTGTTGAAAGCACCATGATCGCGGGTTGTCAATCACGGAAGATTTCCCGTAAGTAACGGGGTGTCCTGCGTGAGCGACGAATACGACGCGACGCGACGCTGCGAACGCGACGAACGCGATCAACTCAACGGCATATCCTGTTTGCGGCCTTTAATGCAGTCTGCGGCGAGACGCGACGTAACGCGTCCTTGTTTTGAGGGCGACCAGACGCGACACCACGAACTACGTTGTAAAAATATTATATTTGTTTTCTTTCTGTATTTTTTACGATATTTTTTATAAGTCTGTTCTTTAAATATGAACTTTCAAGCAAAATTGTACTGTACTTCTCTATGATTCAAGAAGAATTGACCAAAATCACGTAGGACATTTGTCGCGTGTAGCATCGCGTCGCATTGCATCGTGTCATGTCGCGTCGCGTCGCGTTGTATTCGTCGCTCAAGCAGGATACCGCGTAAGTTTAATTGTAAACTGTGAAAGCTTAAAACAGTGTTTCAATAAAAAATATCGTGTAAAATAGCCATTTTCTTGCTAACCGTACATTTTTTTTGAAAATGGGGATCAAAATTTATTTTCCTAAAACTATGTTCGTGTAGAACTTTTCAGGTAGTTCCTCTTACTGCCCCGCTGAAAGTTTTCACCCTTTATAGTACACCCACATTTCGTCAGTTATGTTAAGCATAGCATAGCAACAGCCTATAATGTTCCCACTGCTGGGGCACAGGCCTCCTCTCTATGAGAGGGAATGGGCTATAATCCACCACGCGGGCCCAGTGCGGGTTGGGAGATGTCACATGTCTTCGAATTTTATGTTCTAGGATATGCCGGTTTCCTCACGATGTTTTCCTTCACCGTTTTGAGAGCAGTGGTGATGAAATAATTTACACAAAGTAATGCGCCTGTTGAATGCTGGGTTCGAACCCATGACTTACTGCTCGTAATTCGGAACCGCCACCACTGGGCCACCGCTGCTTTCAGTTATGTTTAAGTCTCTTGTAATAGGTGGCGGACATTAGATACTTACTCTTACCTACAGAAATGGAGATGGACCGGCCACATGATTCGAGACCCAAAAAACAAATGAAGCCCAATAGACTGGTATCCCAGGGTCGGTAAACGAAATAGAGGCCACCAACAAACCAGATGCCAAGACGACCTGAAGCTCACGGACCTGGACACCATTGGAGAAGAGTAGCTCGAGACAGAACCCAGTGGAAATTGTTAGAGGAGGCCTATGTCAAGAGGCACGCTGATCTACGGGATATTTTATAAAATTTAAAATGTATTTATTTATTGACGAATGTAGTCAGAATAAAAGGGCTTTATTATTATTAATAGGTGGCAAATCAATTTTTTTTTTTTTTTTTTAAACTCTTGAATTTTTTTTCTGTATCGTGGGTGCTTTTACAATCATTGTTTGTTCCGTGCGGGAATCGAATCCGCGACACGAAGCCATCAACCGGGCTCAAATCCAGACACCGTGGCTGCTACTGAGGAATTCCTGATGGAAAAACCGAATAACACTTGGCCCGATGGAATGGAATTCACTCCCTTAATCACTCCTTCTAACTCGCACATTCAATATAAGAACATGATTAGTGACGCAAATTTGATTCGTTTCTTTTCACGCTAAACACTGCTCTCGCTTTCCGCTTTTATCGAAGTCACAGCTTTATGACCTTGTAATATACGAACCTTATCGCTACTTTATCATTGCTAACCACGGACGCAACTCAAAGTGGACGCCATTTTCATTTTATAAAAAAAAGGAACAAAAGCCACCAGAAAGAAATATGTTTCTTCTTCACCAACAGAATCTTTCGAAGCTGGCAACCCATGAGAAGAGTATTCTAGAAGATGATAAGAGTCATTATAAGACTCACCCCTCATGTGCATCGCGCCATTTTGGTCACTTGCATTGGTTGGTGCAAGAGCTACGTAGTGTCATACAGTGGAAGTGTCAATTTTGTGGTAAAGAATATGTCTCCAAGTGGAATGGTTCTCAACTGGAGCAGAAATCAAATAGACCTTGACAGATGTTGTTTAAATTTTGGAAAGTGAGTTGAATCTTTATTTGTTTGATTGATTAAGTTTTATTTCATCCTTTTTGTTATGTATTTGTGCCGTGTAAGTGTGGTGCGACGTTTCGTTGTTCGAAACTTGCCGCGCAGTTTTCATTTTGGCGGTCGAAATTGTTCACTTTTGCGGCTCATTCATTGGTTCAAAACTCCAAAAAAAACGCTAAACTCTTTCGGCAAGTTTTTTTTTAAAAAATGGCCACGTTTTCCGGGAAGAATGATGTCCTACTTACTGAGTAATGAATACGTAGTAACCGTTTTCGAGTCGATATCCCTTCCACCCCGTACGTTCTGTTTTCCTGGCTGCACAGATAAGTCGTAACAGGAAATACTTGCCTAACTTTTTCTGTCTGCTTCCAGTCTAACCGGATGCCGTAGAATACCAGAATCTTACATGAAACGAATCGAAAGTTTGATTAGAAAGAATAATGGGTGTACCTTTAACGAAGCCGAAAGGCACTTGTTCTCCCCGTCATTGCATATTTTCTTTGCTCTAGACCATACCTGGGAACCTTCTAGTTACAGAGATATTGGGGGACAACGTTCCAAGTTTTTTACAAGTTTTTTTTTAAATACTAGCTAGTTTGTACAGAATGCTTGGTTGACGGCTTCGTGAAGGGTCCGTTTACACCTTGTATGTACGAAATGATGCTTCCTCTTTCGTTCTTTTCTGGGCATTTTCGTTGCGGGGTCCATTGATGTAGAAGTCTGCTTTTTCTTATCGCGTCGATGGCAATCTATAACGTCTCGGCCCAGACCGTAGTTATGAGTTTACCGCTATCGTTTAGTCCATCAATATCTGTACGATGTTGGTCTGTAATAGGGTTTTTTGGAAGTAACATGGCCATTTAAATTAGTTTAATGCAATCATCTTTCGGAACTCCAGACATGATCGTCTCCTCATTCTTCCAGCGCTAACCTGGGATGGCACGGCAGCGCATTTTATTATCTTTTTCTTTAATTTAAATGTACTGTCCCACTGCTGTTCAAAGGCTTCCCCCAATTCCTTCCATGAGCTTTTATTCCTGCTTCAAGGAGGCGGTTCGCGTTCAGATCGTCTAGCGACCTCTTTTTGCGCCGGCCTCGGCGGCGCTCTCTTCTTTCAGCACGCATCGTGTGGAGACTTTTATTATCTTTGAATCCTACATAAATTCATACGTAGCATTCAAGCGAGCGCTGGACATAAGGCGAGAGATTGGGCTCGCGCTGTGATACGACTCACTCTGACTTATCGTTCATGACCGTTCATAAAGCATTTGCCTCGTCGCTTTTCTAACCATCCACCATTGATTCTGACTTTCAGAAGTTCTTTGCAGTAGTCCGAACAATCTAGACGAAGTTTTAGTAAAAATAAAAGCACTTAAGTATTCGAAATTACCAATCGATCAATAGCCAATTTGGCTTGATGATTTTTTGACCATCCGCTATTAATGTTGTCTGTTAGAACTTCTTTGCAGTTGTCAGAAAAACCTAGACGTTAGAAGTTTTTACTAAAACAAAGTCATACCTTATTTCGTAATTTTCGAATCGTCCTAAAGCCAGTTTGCCATTCAGCATTCAGCCAGTTGAAAAAAAACATTGGGCAGTCTAGAGAATCCAGATCCGACTAATCCCAGGAAAAACGAGAGACAATATGTAGATTGCAACCGAAGTGATAGGTCGGGTTCCACAGTCTCCTCTCCGGTCCGCTCGTCGCCGCGTTTGTGGAGTTCGGGCCTTAAAAGGCGTCGGTGACTGAAGTAACCAATCAGTGAACTTTCGGCGCCACAAATATTTCTGCCATCTCTATGCAAGCTGATGACGACGCCACAAGTCCTTTTCTACGAAATGTGTGCAGTTTTTTGTTTTTTTTTTTTTTTAGCCTGCACTGTCCCACTGCTGGGCAAAAGCCTCCCCCAATTCTTTCCATGTGCTCTTTTCCCGCGTCTCCTCGAACCATCCTTCGCGGTACGCGTCCAGATCATCTGGCCAGCTCTTTCTGGGCCGGCCTCGGCGGCGCAGTCCATCTTTCGGCAACCATGTGCAGTTTTACCCGCGAAAATTTAACTACTTAATTTATCTTTGTCCAAAACAATGACACTTACTTTGTCTATATATAACATTTTAGCAGTAAACATGTACCTAATATCTTATCTATGAACTGGCCCTGATTATATAACAATAAATACGTAATACTTCTGACCTGATTGCAGTTTCAGCTGTCTATCTTACCAGTCTTCCTTCTTTCTTTATCGTGTGGTTAGTGTCTAAACTGGTGTCAGAGTTTTCATGCCGCCCTTGGGCCTCTGACTTGGCTTTACATGCCGTCGAGAAACATCTCTCAGGTGTGCTGGTTATCTCACGATGTTCTCCTTCACCGAAGCAAGTGATAATTATACAATACGCACATGAATGCTGAAAATCAGTGGTGCGTGTCTTGGGTTCGAACTGGATACCTATGATTTGACTAAGACCGTCTGAGTAAGAAATTGGAGAAGGCGGCATGGCGGCGGCGTGGTGGTGGTGTGTGAAGTCGTCTAAGTGGTGGTGGTGTGACCGTCACACCACTAGGCTATCACTGCAACTTACCAGTGATTAAGCAACTCGGGAGATATTCGTGCACAAGCGAGTGCGAAGTACAGGTGCAAAAGCGTGTGAGAAAGAAAGATACTTCTTAATGTCTGCGTTGAATTTTAACATCATCTTCATCATCATCATCATTTCAGCCGAAAGACGTCCACTGCTGGACATAGGCCTCCCCCAAGTGTCGCCACATTGACCGATCCCGTGCGTCTCGCATCCAGCGGATCCCCGCAACCTTTACCAGGTCATCGGTCCACCTAGTGGGAGGCCTTCCAACGCGACGTCTTCCAGTTCGCGGTCGCCACTCCAGAACTGAATTGAATACAAAACATACACGAGTACTTTTAGGTCGTTCTGGAACCGAAACACATTAACTCCAGTCGAGTAATAGTTACTATTGGCATATTCTTTTTTTTATATGACGTCTAATATAGAAGTTAGAAATTTATCACATTTTTTCTGTCATTCGAGTTAAATCTTAGTAGGGCTCCCACTATTTCATTCATAAACGCAATACGTTCGCGATCCGCTCGATGATGACGTAGCGCGGCACAGCTGTGCGTGTGCGAGTCAGTTGAGCGGGTCAATGGACGGCGGACGAATTTATTAACCGACTGCAAGTAGGTATTTCATTTCAGGTCCGATTTAGGTTGGTGTAAGTTCATTTACCTACATCATTTCTCGTTCGTATCAGAAGCACGGCACGGTGTTTACCACTATCACATCTCTTCGTTAACGAGAGAAATTAATTGGCATTTAATTCACCACTCTCGCATCACGAAATCACTACTACTCGTACCTATTCAACTAGACTCCGATACGACGACAGTACGCTTGGGAATTAGGCCTTAAATCGAGTGTCGACCAATCGAACCTACCTACCTTATTCATAAAATAATACTGCCTAAAACATTTTTTTGCGGTAATGCTGGCGGCTGTTACAAACGCAGGCAATTCGCACAGAAAAATGAATCGTTTCGTCTGTCGAATAGAGTTCATTATTAGTTAGAGGTATTATTAGGTTGGAATTTAGACCTTATTTTAATAAAGTTAACCGTGTAATTCGGTTGTGCATCTTTGCAACAGTCAGGTCGGACACGAGACAATAATTTTCTCAGAATAATAAAATTTATAAAGTCTAAATTCGCTTTTCGTATTTTTATTTGTGTATTAATTTATCTATCGCGTCGGTACCTATTTGCGCGACCAATCCCTTTGGTTAGAACGCGGAGTGCTACAGTAGTATAACGTAAACATAACATCATGCCTGTAATCCCCGAAGGGTTTGGCAGAGGTGTACCTAATGGTACACCCACATTTTTCGCCAGTTATGTTTAATTCCCATGTAATAGGGGCGAGCTTATTGCCATCAACCGGGCACAAATCCACACTAAATATTTTATTTTTGTTTATGTAGGTATCGAATGCAGCGGCATCTTTTGTTTTCAAGACGGTGAAGGCACACTTGCGGATGAACTAATTAGATAGATACTTACATCTTACATACCTATTAATAGCCATTTAATTCGTTATTCAAGCCATAGATACTTCTCTAGCTTTGTATTGAAGGTTTGCTAATCATGAGTTTGCTATAGGTTGCGGTGGTCAGTACTACCAACCACGTTGTTGCTACAGTAGATACCTACCCGCGACAATAATAAATCGTTTGATTCCGCATGTGTGGGTGCTCGAAACTGTCCGTGATCGAGGAGGCGCTGGGTTACAGCCAGGATGGTGGAGGTGATTCCTCCTGTATCGTGGGTGCGTTTAAAAACATTTAAGTTCACATACACAAACAGCCAGATCCGGAACAACTACCTGTACGCCATACAAATATTTGTTCCGTGCGGGAATCGAACCCGCGACACAAAGCGCAGCAGTCAATCGTTCAGCCACTGCGCCAACTGTGCCGTCGCATCCAAATGTGTCCTTGAAATGATTCCTTTTAGAGAAAAGACCGTCCATTGTGTTTGTGTCATTCTATGTAAAATGTAATTTTTCACTTGTAATTTGTATCATTTCATATCTGTTATTCAATAATCAATTTACATTGTGGCTGAATGTTTTACATAAAAAAAAATAGTTAAATAAACATAAAAAAAACATAACTCGATATATCATCTACATAAAATTCCATTGAAAATAAACATGTCATAAAAAAAAAAAATATATCTCAGTCATTATCAATTCTTTAATAAAAAACGTATCGTCAGTCTTAGCAAGTGGTACCGTATTACCCAGTACTAACTGGGTTGTGGAGGTCAGATAGGCAGTAGTTCGATGTAAAAAAAAAAAACAAAAAAAAATAAACTATTCATCAGCTGAGTTACAGTTGCTGTGTTTTTGTCTAACTTAAAAATTCAGTTGGATAGGAAACACAACCAAATATAGTTGTTAAAAGGCAGATCGTAATGATCATTGTTATTAGGGCACTTTACAACAAAATTATCCATATACTAACTAATATTATAAATGAGAAAGTTAGTTTGGTTGTTTGTTCCCTTTTCACGCTTATACCACAGAACCGATCATCCCGAAATTTTACGTTGTCAGGTGTACAACTCGTGACTAAATAATAACAGCCGCTCAGGTCGATCTTTAGGTTAAGCCGTACTTACTTAAGTTGGTAAGTGGATGGGTGACCGCCCATTACATACCGAGTTTCCCCCGTGCCTCGGAAAGCACGTTAAGCCGTTGGTCCCGGCTGTCATTTGTAGACTCAAAAAATCTGACAACCAGTCTTACCAAGGGGTATCGTATTACCTAGTACTATCTGGGTAGTGGAGGTCAGATAGGCAGTCGCTCCATGAAAAATACTGGTGTTCAGCTGCATCCGGTTAGACTGGAAGCTGACCCCAATATAGTTGGGAAGAGGCTAAGCAGATGATGATGAGGTGTACAGACACGGACATAAACCTTTCAGCCCGAAAAAAAGTTTTGTTTCCAACAAAAACAACAATGACGTTCTTATGATAATAGATGGCGCCACGTGTCTGTAGAATCGTGACTGAATTATATTATTACTAACAGAGTACAACCCGAATTGATTGTCAAATTCTAAATTAACGCGAGCAAAGCCGCAGGAAAAAGTTAGTTTTTTTAAATAAAATAAATACGAAATTAGCTCACTCTACTCTACTCTCTGACTCTTTTCTTTTCACACATTAACTGCTGTGAATATTTGTGCCTAGGGAAAGCAATCCGGACTATCCGTAATCTGAAAAATCCGGATATCCGCACATTTTTACTCAACTTCCAAATCCGGATTCGATTTTCGTATCCGGATTTGGAAGTTGAATCATACTCGTATGATTTGGTTTTTCTGTGTTTTTATTTTAACCCATTTACACAAATATAAGAAACATCATATTAATAAACTAATATGGGTAGATTTGTGTTTTTTCATGAAAAATCCGTAAAATCCGGATAATCCGGATAGGACCAAAAATTCGTTCTTAAAAATCCGGATTTTAAAACAGAACGGATTTGTATTCCCTGTTTGTGCCTTATTAATTAAAATAAAATTTTCTTTGATTCCAGTTATACCGTGAAAGTTTTGAAGAGAGACGAGATATACGAAGCTCTGGATTTGGTAATGAGAGCACTTTTCAAAACCAAAAACGATCCAATTATTAATGCACTGAGTGAGTTTTTTTTAACATAACTTTACACGGGTAATCCCCGTCGAAGTGTAAGGCAGAAGTGGACTTAATAGTACAACCACGATATAGGGTGACTGGTAATTTGTGACCGATATCTTAAACACGTGATTGTACTCATGATAACAAACAACTTTTCCAAAGGCATATTTTTTTTTCATACTCATTCACTATCGACGGAACAATCGTCAAAATGACAGATTTCTTTAGTTGATCTGTCATTTTGTCGATTCTTCCGTAGACAAAACTCGTTTCTACGGGGGCTGCACCCGTAGCATGACCACCGTAGACAAGGATTGTTTTGACGGAAGAATCGACAAAATGACAGATAGTGCAAAGAAATCTGTCATTGTGTCGACACAATCTGTCGTTTTGTCGATTCTTCCGTCAAAGAAATCCTTGTCTACGGTGGTCATGCTACGGGGGCAGATCAAAAAAATGTTTGCAATGACGGCGAAAACGAGTGCCTTTCGGCTTTGTAAGGGTATTTTGTCACCAATCATAATAGTGTCTTATTAAATTCCTTTCAGTGTTCGATCCAGAGTCGGTCGAATCTCTAAGAAGCTGGATAAAGAAGCACCTTCAGCAGAACGTAGCATATGGTTGCTTTTTAAAATCGGTCGTGGAACAAGGCCAAATAAAGAAATTTGACAAATTCAAGTTGATTGCCGTCGACGTGTTGTATGTTCGAAATATGCGTGATGAGTTCAAGCTGAGCACGGTAAAACAAAACAAATCATTATTAAATTCCCATAACGTGAAATAATTTCTTGTACACGTACAGGTAATCTTAGTATGATATTATCTTAGTACTGAATTCACCCCATCAGTCTGCGGAGGGCAGTCATAACCTGTATTATTATACTGTTGTGTTCGATTTTCCACTCTCAAGGCTAAGCCGAGCGTCGAAAATCCAAGTGCGCTGTGCAATGTGACAAAGAAGAATGGCAGTAGGCCAATCCAAAAGTGCGCTGTCCAATGTGACAAAGAAGAATGGCAGTAGTCCATACATTTTAAGCCTCCACATGTTCGGGCTATAAAATACATTACTAATGAAATCTCAATTTACTTTTTAGGATTCAGGCGAGTCCTTTGGAAATTTCATAATTTATAACAAAAGAATTGAAAAACACGTGTGGTCAATGGGCAAACAGCAGATAAAGAACATTCTTACTTCATTTGGAATATTTATTTCGGATGAGTTCAGGAATGACACTAAAATTGCCATAGAAACGATGAAAAATAGGTAAATTGCCTTTTTTTTTTGCCTTTTTTTGTTAGAATCAGTATCCTTTATTTGTTAAACATAGGTAACACATAGGTACACAATATTATGGATCTTATAAGTATTAAAGGTTCTTGCTATGTTTTGTCATTTCTGACATATAAATTAAAATATAAAAAGCCAATTAAAATTATGTAAACAATAAAATAAAACATAAATGGCGGAAGTTAGGCGGGTCAAATAATATAAAGCCCTTTTCAAATAATTTTTAATAAGTATTTTCTTATGGAAAGCTCTGGTAACCTGCACTCCCGTCGACATGCCGACAAAATAGTAAATAATATGCCCTCAAAAACAGCCCTACTATCTAAAAGTTTCTTCGGAATGTCTTCACGAATTTATAATAAACTTCCTAAGCAATTAAGAGAAATTGAAAACATAAGAAAAAATAAAATACGTTCTTGGTAAATTTTTGTCCGACAGATTCGTGATGAGTTAGTGCTGCTGTTTTTATGTTTTGATGCAATACATAGCTTTATTTCAATTAAAATATCTCTTTGAATTAATATATAGGGTCTAACTATTCATACACGAAATATTTTCAGGGAATCATCTAACGGCTATAACAAAGCCATTACAAGGAATTTTTTTTTTATCTGAGTATATTTTTTTATAAAAATAAATAATTTAAAATTACTTGACCCACAAAATAAATACTGGCTCCTTATTTTTAGGCATCTATTACGGTAGATTACTACGTCGTATTTACTTACTGTCATTGTTAGAATATGGGAGTAAAGGTTTTATGCAAAAAGTCTCAAAAAACTTTAGAATTATAATAATTTTGTAAAAAAAAAAACACTTAGATAATTTTGTTTTTCGTTGCTATGGCGACTTTACGACTTATAGAAGTTACTCTTAAAATATTTCGTGTATGAAAAGATAGACCTTATATATCACATAAACATAAGTCTAAGATAACAAATTGTTTAAATTATTAAATGCCTAACATGGTAGAGCAGTACAAACGCACACCAAAATAACTCAATAAAAACTCTGTAACCACTGCCTCACAATAAAGATCACTTTGACTTCGTTTTCAGAAAAAAACTGGCTGAAACTCTTCGAATGACCCTGGGAGCGGCATTCATAGGAGTCGAAATGCAGAATGCGGCCGAAAAATATCACGAGATTCTTCATGATTTCAGTAAGGACAATTGTAAGGAACTTGGCCTGGGTGGTGTCCCCCAACAAGAATATATTAATTTATTGACTGTCTTTCCTATTATTGTAATGGGTTACAGGAAAAATTTTAAAAGGGCAGGGCGGACTGTGGCAGAACTACTTAAGAGGAGAAAGACAACATTTTAACAAAAAAATAAAAAAGAGGAACAATTTAAAATGGGGCTGTGTAATTTAATAATGCCCGTTTTAACTTGGTAACACTAAGTGATATAGATCTAATGTAATACCATGCATATTTTTATGTAAAACACTTACAATTTAACAAAAAAATAAAAAGACAATTAGCTAAACGAAAAATTACAAGTTGTGATTTTTTCAAAATTATAAAAAACTTTTGAAAAGAAAAATTAAACATAAGAAAGAAATATAAAACAATTAATGAAAACACTAAAACTATCAAATAATGTTCTCTGACTAAACTACTGGATATATTCGATTGAATTTGATTATGGAGACTCCGAACGTAAACGTACGCGTTCGCAATACTGGCTCTCCCTCTCCTTTTAATCCATACAAAGGTTGTCTTGAAAAGATCGATTTTAGCGATAAGACCGCCCATTGTGTCACCCTGTGTAAAATGTTTTTTCTTTTATGAGTGTTACTTGTATGGTGTACATATAAAAGAATATTCTATTCTATTATGTTCTCTTGTCATGAGGTATACTCAGTTCAATTTATTGTCGTATTGTCGGCGCCACCCTGTATACGTGTTTCTTTGTTAAAATCGTTTAATATGACCATAATTTGACGAGTAGACTCGCCTCCTTGAGTGATACAGGTGGCCTACCGTGACGTCTTAAAGCAGTATTGTTTTAATGTTATTCCAGTCTGGGAAAGAGATGGCGCTAGACGTCTTCTATAGCTTTGTCTCCTTCACACACTGGAGTGACATTAAAACGACGTCATGGTAACCCCCCCAAGTGACTTTTTAAATTGCCAATTCAACACCCTGTATAGTGTGTGTGTGTATCAGAAAAGTGTAGCCATATTTAAAAATGTAGCATAGACCATCAAACTAAATAACTTTCTACATTGGACCAATAACAAAATCGCGACAGAAGAATCAGCTGTCCCATACAAAATTTCAATACCTATTATTTTGGATAATATTTTTCTGATATACACGGAATATGTGTACTTGAATAGCTTTAATATATTTTTAAGGGTTTTCATAAAATATGATAAACCTTTGTAAGACTCATCAATATAAGATCATCATCTACCTAGTCTTTTCCCAACTATGTTTGGGTCGGCTTCTAGTCTAACCGAATGGAACTGAATACCTGTATTTTACATGGAGCGACTGCCTATCTGACCTCCACAGCCCAGCTAGTACTGGGTAATACGATAATAAGATACCCCTTGGTAAAACTGGTTGTCTTTCGGGTTACTGACTGCCTGTAACGATTGTCAACGACCTAAAAATGACAGCCGGGACCCACGGCTTAACGTGCTTTCTGAGGCACGGAGGAAACTCGGTAAATAAAGCATTGTCACCCATCTGCAGGCTGACCTTGGATAGCGCTTTTTAACCTCGAAAATCGACCCGTGTGGCTGCTATTATGTAGCCATGAGCTCCTCATTATTAGAATAGGATAACTGTCATTAAATCGTATGCATTGTGTCTCCTCTGCGCCGGCTTTTTATTACGGACGACACTCACTCACTTCACTCACTCACTTTTTAAAAAAATCGCTGGTTTTCAATGCCCGTTAAATTTTACTGCTGACAGTGGAAGCCGTTCTAAAATAAAAAAGTAATTATAAAAGTTAAAAAAATTAAAAAAAAAAATTATACAAAATTTAAAAAAAGTAATTATAAAAATTAAAAAGTAATTTTACAAGTTAAAAAACCAAACTGAAAAGCAAAAAACAAGCACAATTGGAAGTAGGCGGGACCCATTGAAATAAAAAATTATTAAATCATGGAATGGGTCCCGCCTGCTTTCAAATACGCTTGTATTTTGCTTTTGACAAAAAGAAAATAGAATAAGTTGAAAATAAAAAAAATAAAAAAGTACAAAATTAAAATAGCGAATTAGTTTATAAGAGCGAATTTATTTTTAAGTTAGGATAAACTTCATTTAAATAATCATTAGTACATAGATCTTTTGGCAGAAAGCTAAAATCCGTACTAACACCGCTTTTTCAATAAGTACATATTTTCACTTAGGCCTTTTAGCAAGGGAAAATAGAATTAATTCTACTTATTTCCTTTCTTTTAAGAGGTTGCATTCTAAAAGTTGGCAACATCGCAAAGAGCTGTCAAATTTATCGCTGATTATGAATTTCTTTAATATTATAATAACGAAAATGGAATATCGCTCCAAGTTCCACTAAAATTTTGATTAACTATTGCAATAACTAGTATAGTTACACTGAACTTTTAGGTCCCGCCCTCAAAAGATTATTTTACTGAATTACTGATGTTGGTACAGACGCCAGAACTTCAAGCTACCCGAAACTGCCAAATTTTCCCAATCAACCTTGAACGTAAGGCTTTATCGAAAAAGTTGAAAATCTATTAAAGGTTTTTGACAGATTGTAGTAGCCTGATGTGCTGGCTACTGTACATAATTATATTTTAATAATAGAAGTAAGTCCAACGGCTTTATTTTAGAGCTAAGTATTTATTTTTGTATTACCAAAGTCAAGTTGAAATCGAAGAATTATAAGTGGGACAGAGTAGGTTGGAAAAAAAAATTGATCTGAAAATTTTGTTATTCTATTTTCAAAATTCTCTAGGTTCGATTAGCGGGGCCGGCACTGACACAGTGTTATTAGGGGTTTTCCACCAGAACTTTTTCGCCCCCTAATCATAACTGGCAAATTGTGGCCATTGTGGATGTATCAAAGGGTACACCTCCTGCTAAACCTTCGGGAATACAGTCGTGAATTCGTGATGTTATGTTTCGTTACCATTACATAGTTTTTTATTTATTTTACTTTTATCTCAAAATTTTGTATGAGTACCTAGTATTTATTGTTTGTATAGTTTTGTTTTAAGTATTTATTTTGTTTTAACCATACCGCAGAGCATTTTTTAGATTTATTTATCATTTGATCTCAATTTCAAAATAAATTATGAATGTATACAGTTTTATCGTTTTATTTTAGTATAAAATCCTTTAATTAAATATGTCAGTAGGCTTGCTAGACCATTTTATAATATTCTCACATTAGGGGCCATCTTTTAATAACGTGAGATTTTTAGTCCACTTTTGGGGCTCTTGGGGCTGGCTTGTATTTATGCTTTTGCGGTTGCACAACGACATGCTTTGCTTTCGCTTTGCTTGGTAGTATAGATGCAGGCCTACCTTACTGCTTCCCTAAGAAGTGGTAAGGTGGCGTGGTCTTGAGGGTGAGCGCTACAGTCGTGTAGATCCTCAAGGCAAGTCTGGTGGCTCACCTTCACGTGGTTGCCGCCCTGTTATTGGTCTAATTCCATAAGAAATAGACGCAACAAAAACCACCAGGCGCTTTCCAACCTAACCATGACCCTCTGTGACCGGGTGGCTGTGGGCTCGGCCGTCACTAAACCCAGCTGGCGTCGAGTAGGTAATCTGGTCACCTGTGCTAGGACCTGCACAGTTGAGCGCCGTAAGCAGGGATGAAGGAGTCCTGGAGGGTTGAGCCGAGCGGCGCTGGTGGTAATGCATCCGTGAGGCAACACGCCCTCTTTGGTCTGGATTTCAAGTAAAACGGTGGCCCTACCCAATAGCCAGGGTTAGGGAAATGGCCATAGTGTCTCGTTAGAGGGCCACGGCGAGGGGCGGGTGGTCCGCGGAGGTTGTTCTAGGATGGCCGAAGCGGTGGGTGAAGGTCATGCTGACGGTGTAAGTGAGGGTTGATCAGTTCAGAAGGGACGGGCGTTCAGTCCCCTATGCCAACCCGATCAAGCACCCGATGTCGCACTGTAAGCCAGCCACACGTCCCTTTATCTCGATGGTACTCCTAACGTTCGAGCTAGTTTGTAGCAAGACGTTCCCAGGTGCGGGCTCCATGGAGGGTGGGAAGCCGGAGAGACGAATTTTAAAAACACTGTGATGGACAACTCAAGCCCATTCGACACCACACACACACGCACACCAAACAACCACACATATACCTACACCCCCACACACACACGCCACACACATACTCACAGGCACACTACACACACACACACCGGAGTGGAGGCGAAAGCCAAGGATGCTCCCAAGGGGGGTGCTTGCAGCACCTCTCTAGCCCCCGGATGCTCTGCTGCCAACACAGCGAGCTCCAGTGCGGGTTCCGGTCCGGCAGTGGCGAAAACCGCTGCTAAGACCAAAACTAAGTCCCGTAATAAACGGAGGACACCGGCGCTGCTTGGGACTAGTACCGCTTCTCCTTCTTTTTCAGGCGCAGAGCCCCCCACGACGGTTCACTCCGGTGGCCGGGCTCCCCTCATACATCCTCCTCCACCTAAAGCTATACAAGCCGCTCCCCCCCAGCTGGCCGTTACTGGTCAGTCGGTGGAGTTAAGCACCACAGGCGACGCGTTCGCGCTAGCCTGGCAGGTGCAAAGGAGTAGGCACAAGGGCAGGAAGGAGGAACATACTCCAGCAACACTTAGCCACCGCGCTGACTCGTCAGCGCCAGCTGCTCCGGCTTCTTCAGCGTCTAGGACGAAGAGGAAGAACAGGCCGTCCAAGAAGCAGCGGCTTCAGACACTGTGGAAGCGTAAGTCTCCACAAACTATACAGGCTAATGCCGCGGGCCGGGTAACACCGACCAGCGGTAATGTCAACTTCTCCGCAGGCAAGCGGTTGCAGGCAGAGGCCGGCACCAGCCGACCAGGGCCAAGCCAACCAGCAGCCAGCGGCGAGAAGGGACGAGCCCGGAAAAAAACACAGCGACCCGTTCGGAGAGATCAGGCCGCGGCCAAGTGGGCTCTAAACGAGACCACTACACCTCGTGGAGAGCGTAAGCGGCCGCGTCTTGATAAATCCAAGCGGGACGCCAACCGAAGCTACGCCCAAGCTGCAAGCTCCGCACTTGACGTCGCAGTCACCTGCGGCCGCACGGGGCTAATCAGCAGAGAGGCGTCGAACCAGGTTCTCGCGGCGATCCAGAGGAGGATAGTCGCCGAGACCTCTTCACCCATACAGGGCTCACCTGCAACGACCTTCAGAGCGAAGCCGGTGTTCAGCGGCGGGGCCCTCAAACTGTGGTGCGGCAGCGACCACACTTTGTCATGGCTGGGGACTCTGGTCTCCGAGCTGGCTCCCATCATTGGCACCTCGCTAGTGATCAGGAGGCAGACGGAGATCCAGCGTCGGATAAAGTGTGGTGTGCTCATCCCCGACGAGCAGGGAATCTTCGCAGAGCCGTCCAACATTGGGCGTGCTCTGTGTTACCAGAATCCCTGGATAGACGTCAGGGGATGGTTACTGCTGGGCGCCAGTAAACGGACCGACGCATGGTACGTGGTGGTCGGGGTCCCTGAGGACCAAATTCCGACCCTGATGCAAGCCGGGCGCCGTCTCTCTTTTGGTGTAGGGACGGTGTACGTCAAGTTCCAGGGTCCGAACGGCAGATTTGTCGACGTCCCTCAGGGATATCCGGCCGCTGTAACCAGCGCCGTGACACAGGAGGTGGAGGCAACTCCCCCCACTACAAACACCGCGGCGGCACCCGCGGTTGTGCCTGCAGCTGCAGCGCCGGCCGCCCCTGCCATCGCCAGCGTGGGCGCTGACCCCTCGGGTGGGGAGCCCGATGACAGTAGCCTGTCCTCGGCCTCTGATCTTGGGGAGGGCGACTTCGACGCTGGCGACCTATTTGCCGGGCTGCGGCTTGAAGGCGACGAAGAAGGAACGTCCTGCGATGGCGTCCCCTTCGTTGACCTGTTGTAAGGTCCTGCAGGCCAACCTCCACCACAGCCAAACCGCGACGGCTCAGCTGCGGAAGTGGTTGGAGGTTCAACATACAGCCATTGCCTTGATCCAAGAGCCGTGGATTAGGCATGGCCGAATACAAGGTCTCTCCAATCTTGGGGGTAAGCTCCTAGTTAGTACAGATTTCTGTTGCAGGGATATCTCTGCAGCTAGGCTACTGATACTGTGAGGGGACACAGAAGCAGCTGTAGTCTTCGTCTCCGCTTACATGCCTGAGGCAGAGGAGCCGCCCCCGCATGACCTCGCCCGCCTCGTGACCTACTGCGAGAGCACAGGGCTGGAGGTTGTCATAGGCGCCGACGCAAACGCTCATCATCCTCTGTGGGGCATGGACACGCAAAACGCAAGGGGTAAGGCTCTAGTTGACTACTTGTTCACAACTAACTTAACCCTACTTAATACAGGTTCCGAACCAACCTTCGTAAACAGACGAAGCCAAACAATCATCGACCTCACTCTGGCAACGGAGGGCGCAGCGGCCATCATCACCGGCTGGCAGGTCTCTAAGGAGGCCTCCTGCTCGGACCACAGGTGGATCCGCTTCGACATACAGGTCGGTGTGACTCCAATACTGCCACGGCGCAACCCGCGTAACACTGACCGTGCTGCCTATACACGCATCCTCGAAAACAAGCTTGCGTCAACAAACTACTGGATGACCTACGAGGACACGCCGTAGATCGACGAGCGTGTAAGTCATCTCACTAAATCAATGCTAGACAGCTACCATTCATCCTGCCCGGAATCCACTCCGCCCACAACACCAGGTAAGCAACCATGGTGGGGAGCGGATCTGGAACGTAAGCGCGGGAAGGTTAGGGCAGCCCTAAACAGAGCCATGAATACCTGTGCTGATAAGGATTGGGATGCGTACTACGCGGCCAAATCTAGCTACAAAAAATGCATCAGATTCAGGAGCTCAACCGGATGGCGGAAATACTGCGGCAACATCGAATCCTGCCAGCAAGCAAACAGGGTAAGGAAAATACTGGCACAGCAGAGCCCGTCTGGGCCCGCAGTTCTCCGGAAACCCGACAACACACTTACCATCTCACCAGAAGAGGCGATGCGCGTCCTTATCGAAACTCACTTCCCAGGTTGCGCTTTCGCTCAGACCATTGACTGAACAGAGGTAACCCAAACACCCACAGAAAACGACTGGCGCTACGCACACAAAGTGATAACACTGGAGAAACTCCAGTGGGCGATCAGGTGCTTCCATCCCTTCAAGGCGGCTGGTCCGGACGGAGTCTTTCCCGCCTTACTGCATTGGGGAGGATCCTCTGTCGCCAGTAGACTGGTACCCATAATGAGAGCGTGCCTGGCCTTCAGATACGTTCCAAAGGGATGGAGGGAAGTGAAGGTTATATTCATTCCTAAGCCAGGTAAGAGTGACTATACCAACGCCAAATCCCACCGACCGATCAGCCTGACCTCCTTCCTCCTTAAAACCATGGAGAGAATTTGCGAGAGAGAGCTGAGGGATGGCGTGTTAAAAACTATCCCATTACATGCTAATCAGCATGCATACAGCTCGGGTAAGTCCACTGAATCCGCTCTCCATCTAGTGGTCGGCCGGATAGAAGAAGCGATACATCAGAAGGGCACCTGTCTGGGTACTTTCATAGACATTGAAGGAGCCTTTGATAAAACAAACTTCTCCAGCATTAGCACCGCCCTCTCTCGACACGGAGTAGAACAGGTACTGACTGACTGGATTACTAACATGTTAAGTAAACGAGTGGTTCGTCTTGCAGAGGAACAGCAGATGGCCATGATAGCCAGAGGCTGTCCCCAAGGAGGCGTACTATCTCCCCTCCTCTGGAATCTGGTGATAAATGATCTTATCACTAAACTCAACGCGAACCATTTCTACACAATAGGGTACGCTGACGACCTCGCCATCCTCATCTCGGGGAAAGTGACGGGCACAATCTGCAATCTCACTCAACAGGCGCTACGCATCGTTGAACGGTGGTGCAGAGATTTCGACCTATCAGTAAACCCCACGAAAACGGTACTAGTCATGTTTACCCTAAAACGAACACTAGGCCTCTATCGCCTACCCAAACTTTTCGATACAGAACTCCAGTTAGCCGACGAGGTCAAGTACCTGGGAGTCATCCTGGATAGTAAGTTAAAATGGAGTAGTCATCTAGACAACAAACTAAACAGGGCCTGCATCACCTTTTGGCAATGCAGAAAGATGATAGGTAAGAAGTGGGGCCTATCCCCTAAAATTATACTTTGGTTATATTGCGCGGTGATCCGACCCATGATCACCTACGGGGCAGTAGTCTGGTGGCCCCGCACCAGACTAGCCACGGCCTCCATTAAACTGCAACGCATGCAAAGGCTTGCCTGCATGGCGATTACAGGTTGCATGAGGACTACTCCGACCGCAGGTCTCGAAGCCATGTTGGGCCTCCCACCGCTCCATCTGTTTATACAGCAGGAGGCGACGATGACGGCAGTACGCCTTAATACACTTCAACTTTGGGGTAAGAAAGAAACACAGCACACTGCCGTACTGGAGGGATTCTATAATGAGTTCCCCCTGGCAAAAGCAACAAACGATCGGATACCCAAACAGTTTGTATTCGACAAAAAATACAAAATCCAACTCCATGAGGACCACCGCTGCGAGGGATTGAGCCCTGCGGAACTACGGATCTTCACAGATGGATCTAAAACAAGTACTGGCACTGGAGCTGGAGTCTTCTCGGAAGATCTCAACATCCATATTGCCACACCACTGGGGGTCCACAACACGGTTTTTCAGGCAGAATGCATGGGCATTTCCCTGGCGGCATCAGCCATCTTAGCCAGGGGGGTTGTGGACCACTTTATTCGTATACTCTCAGATAGCATGGCTGTTCTGTTAGCACTAAACAACCACATAATCAACTCTGGGTTAATACACGAGTGTCATCAACGCCTGAACCAGGTTGGTAATCACAATAATATAACCATCCAATGGATCAAAGGACACAGCGATTCCCGAGGCAATGATGCATCGGACGAACTCGCTAGAAGGGGATCGAGCATGGCAGCAGTGGGTCCCGAACCCTTTGTGCCACTCCCCTTCGGGTACCTACGCACACTGGTAAGGAAACGAACCAGCGAACAACACCACAAGCTGTGGCTGGACCATGGCGAGTGCAGGCAAGCCAAGGAAGCACTTCCTACTATCGATGGCCGCCTCACCAAACGAGCGCTTAGGCTGTCCAAACTACAGCTGCGCACACTTACAGCCGCCATCACTGGACACGGCTCTTTTAATAAACACCTCTTTGTCATAGGAGTCACAGACAGCCCCCTGTGCCGAGCCTGCATGGAGGAAGACGAAACAGCAGCCCACGTGCTTCAACATTGCCCAGTGGTTGCAACATACAGGGCAAAGTACTTCGGTACCCCAGGTACTCTCCGCGAGATTGTCAGCAACACCAAGGCGCTGCTGGCCTTTCTCGGGGAGTTAGGGTGGATCGAATAGATTTCCCACCCGCACGCAAAATACGCGCTTTGACGTGGAGTTGCGGACACCAGCCCGTTATACAATACAATACAATACAATAGTCCACTTTTACCCCCTTCCTCCCCCCTGGTACACACGGCCGCTCATCAAGCTCGACTTTTTGGACTTTGAACTATTAGAAGTTAAACGCTACGAATCGTGCGAGAGAATCAACAGCGACAGTGACAGCGCATGCTTGTGGTTCTCATGTAAGACCTGCATTGTGTAATCATTTGAAACCTAATACTTGTCTTAAAAAAATGCTAAACTTTGTCTGTGACTTCTTTTCTTCACAATAATCGACGTGATTATTCGTAATGCCCGTGAATCCCGTGTGTGTCAGAATGGTGGGTTGCCTGTATCGTTTCGCGTCAAGCTGGTGACCAAAAATTGATAAGTATTTGCTAATGTAATGACCAGCCATTCTGATATCAGGATGGCTGGTTCATGTTATTATTTTTACTTGAGTAATTGCTACCTGATTGCTACCCTCACGTCTTTCAATGTCCACCTTATAGCTTTAACAAGTAAAAAGTAATGATCATTTGAATTTTTTACAGGGAATGGATTGAGTGATAGTTTTAAATTGCTTTTTTCAATAACCTTAGTTTTTGAAAAAAGCAATTTAAAACGATTACAACAATGTTTCTTTCTGGATTGTGTAATCGTTATTACAACAATGTTTCTTTTTATTCGTCATTTTGAAGTCCTTTTATTTTTTTTCCAAGTTAGGTAGCAATTAATTGACTATAGGGAGTAAAAAGTAGCAAATAGGTAGCAATTTTTAGTCTCTAGTCTGACGCGAACCGATAAAACCAGCCATTCTGACGCACACTGAATCCTAGCCGAGCGATATTTGGGAACTGTTGACTTGAAACGGTTGGCGGACGACACAACACGATGCAAGTGAGACTGTGTATGTAAGTGCAACGCATTAAACGCTACAGCACTGTGATTGGCCGATGCCACGATGCTAAATCCCTTTCCGACGATTCTCTATATTGAATGTAGCGTAGTTATGCGTATGTTGGGGGTCGAGCTTAATGTGCTGGTGTATGTACGTTAAGAGGGTTTAAGCCACCCGTCCTTCCCCCTCTCAGCATCATGTGTATTTCAGTTGAGAAATGGGGTTTATCTTACTATTTGCATTGGTAGAGACCTAATTTTACTAGCACTCTTGTAGACTAGAACATGATTATATTATAAGGTCAGGAAGGGGACGAATTTATTATGAGTTGACGATTAACAGTGAAGTATGTACCTGAAGAAGATATGCTGCAACAACCCCATAAACATTGGGATAAGGGCAGGAGAATGATAAAGAGTAGAACAATTAATTGAAAAAGACAATTTCGAGTGAAAATCGCATCTAAAAGCAATTAGTTCTTACCATAATGTTCTATGATACTGCCGTCGCAACTGAAATCATAGTCTATTAAACTGAAGTTACCGTGTTTCCAGTTTCAAGAACAGAAAAAATAAAGTGTTAAAAAATACACATTTTATTTTAGTTCACTATTTCGCCACATTTAATAATGTACTGAACACACTGTACCAAGTAGTAGAAAAATATTTTTTTACTATTAGCAACACTGGTCAGGCAGAATAACTTGACACCCTTGTAGAAATTTCTTCATTTAACAAAAAAGTTACATAAAAGTGAAGTGTATAGTGAAACGTGAAGGACAATTATTTTCAAGTGATTGTAGTCTTTTACTGTAGATATAATTGCAATTTCTCTATTTAATAAGTGTGTTGGTGGATGAATTGTCATCTGTGGACGATATAATTGTTGCAACGAGATGATTATTGAAAATCCTGACGCTTTCAAGTCGTGGTTGACCTCCATATTGGAGCCCCTGTGAGTACAGTACATCCGCTGCCATATTTTTACTATTTACATTAATGCGATAATTTGCTAGAAATTCGCAATTTGCGAGTTATTCATTGAATCATTTCATAGATTTGATTTTGCGGATATATTTTCACGCAACATGAATAATTTATGAGTAAAAGTATCAAGTTTCATTTAGCTTTATTTTTTTTTATTTGATTTGACACATGGCGTTTTATTTTCGTCTTTGCAAAGGTTGTAAATGAAAAACCTTGCATATTTTTCATAGTTTTGCTTTGAATCTCTACAAAAAACTCGTTGTTATTGAATAAACGAAGAAAATATCTGTTTTAATGATATTCCTATCAAATATGTTTGGTGAAATTCAGTTTTACAGTTGGCACTGTCGTAAACTTTTTATCTTGTGGATTTTTTCTTAATATCTTCATTTTATTGAATAGATTAGATATACTTCACGTTTTCGTAACATATCATGGCAATTTGACATCCAGTATTATAACCTCAATGTTCATATTGGAAAAAAATCCAATAACACTAATTAGGGCAATGAGTCAACCTGTGTGTAGCTAATTTGTAGATTTTGTCTTTCTTTTTCTTCTATTTGTAATCAGTAGAAAATGAATATATCAAGATTACCATCAATGAAAATATTGTTGTTCAAATAGTTGTAAAAGCACTATCTTGTTATTGGTTATTATAATTAAACAATTACATCAAAAATAGGTTAGACATGAGATTACCAACCTCCTTACTAAGTTTTGTCTATGGCTAACATAATCCAAGCTTTTATTTTTTTATTCATCACATCTATAATACCAAATTGTTCAACCACAGTTAAATTATTTATTTAACTTTATTTGAATTTATTTTGTTACTACCATTCTAGATGCTAACTTAGTCACAAAATTACATCTAAGGCTGGAGATTTCTTAACATGACTTAGCACATGTTTGTCAAGCAGTATGCCTGTTTACTATAAACAAGCATAATTCTACAAGAAACCTCATGCAAAATTAGTACATTTTTGGATGAAGTGTGACTGCACTATGGTTGGCCTTAGTGGAAGTTCGCTCCATAGGTTTTCGTCTAAGAATCAGCACTTTGGACTTTAAAAATTACACAAAGCGGTCCCCAAACAGCCCAGCCTACAACTAAGGAGTATGAGGAACCGAGTGTAAAGTTCCTCATCACCCATGAAAGGGAGGATCCTCTGACCAGATGGTTGGTTGTGTCTGGTTGGCCACTGCCAGACAGTTGTAGTTGGGTTATTGAATATATCCTTAATTTCAAGATAACTGATACTGCGATGCAGGATTCTAGTTCTTCATTTGTGTCATAGATGTCGCTAGCTTTATTTTTGTCAACTTGATTATGTTCACAACACACTGCCAAAAGTGTATAATATGGATGTAGTGGTGATGAGACAAAAAGAATGTTAGTTTTTATATTGTGAAGTACACTTTACGCTAATATCTGCTTAGCAAAGTAACAAACCCAGACATTACTATGCAACATTCAGTTTTAGAAACAGTGTCACATATAACAGAGAGAACTACCTAGCAGAACATTTTTTGAAACTCATTTGCCATATTTTGTACATAAAAAAGGATGGCAACACATTATGCAGGCCTTCTGGTGTCCACACTTAGAGCTTGAGTACATTTTAAAAAAAACTCTAATAATATAAAAGGTAACCACAGCATATTTTTGTAATATTGGATTTGGTTAGAATAACATAATTTAAAAACACACTTGTTGCGTGGACAAAAATCAAAACTAACGCTGCCATCTTATTTTTTTAAATAATATATTTATTAATGTATTTTGACCTCAATGGAGCGTCAAAAGATACATATGTCATTCAAAAATATTTTTATTGTTATACAATCCAAAATACCTTATATTTTATTACAAGTACGTAGAATTTACACAACTATTCACAACAAAAACCACACATCTACATTTTAATTGATCAAGACAGATATGTGACTAAATGTCACAAATTTTGTCACTTCTCTGACTTGATTGTATCTCTGTCTTGGTTGTATTGATGATTTTAATGATTATAATTCTATAACTACATATGTGTTACTGGCGTGATTCATATTTTCATCAACATACAACCTGACACTAATCCGCAAATTGAATTTCAGTTAGTTGAATTTTGCGGGCTACCCTGGCGCTTCCACCTTAAACATAACTGGTGAATGTGATGTACTATGTGTGGTACACCTCTGCCTAAACCTTTGAAGATTGCAGGCGTAATGAATGTTCATAGATGGACAATGCTGAAGGGACTGCTAATTGAAATGTTAGCAACAAACTCGCCCAATTGTACTAACAGATCACAGCAACACAATTTGTTTCAATATAAATCTAAGTAACACTTCCTTATATTGTGTCATTGCCTCATTAGTACATTACAATATACATAATCATCTTCCTGCCCTTGTCATATATTATTTGGGGTCTTCACAACACTCTTTTTTTCTAGTAGTCGCAATCGCGACTGCAGAGCATGAGGTTTGATACCCGGGTCGGGCAAATTGTTATTGAGTTTTCATTCAGTCATCAGGAATTTCTCAGTAGCAACCATGGAGTCTGGATTTGTGCCTGGTTGATGGCAATAGGCTCGCCCCCTATTACATGAGACTTAAACATAACTGGCGAAATGTGGATGTACTATTAGGTACACCTCTGCCTAACCCTTCGTGAATTACAGGTGTGGTGTTATGTTATCGTTCCTCACATAATCCATCCATCTTTTCTTAGAATTTCTGGTTCCTCACCATCCATCTACATACAAGTAAACAAAAATATAATTCAGCTAACATAAAGTTTGTCTAATGTCACAAGCAGAGCTACATGCGCAGCTTGTACATAAAGGGTGTAAATAGACCCTTAACATAGCCGAAAGGCACTTGTTTTCCCTGTGTTAGCGATTTTTTTTTTTCCTAGACCCTACTTGGGAACCTTCTAGTTACGGAGATATTGGGGGTCAAAGTTCCAACTTTTTCACAAGTTTTTTTTTAAATACATGTTTTTAATGTAAGAATTTTACTTTACGCACCTCCACAATGCTCGTACTATTCAATCCATCCATCAGCACAATGCTTTGAGTGCTTTCCATCGAGTCCTACCGTAAAACGTGATTTTTAACCCCAAAAAAAAAAGTCGATTCCCAAGCAATAATTTTTGTGTAAAGTTACTTAGTTTGATGTACAGAATACTTGGTTGATGGCTATGTGAAGGGTCTGTTTACACCCTGTATTCTATTCTGGTAACACCTGTGTGGTCATTCCAAATACATGTACATCTAACTAATGTTGCATTGTACAAAAATAACGATGTACCAGTTAATTATAATCCTATGAGTTGGTCGAACCAAAATAGAATTTAAACATCTCGTAGCATTTATTTTTAATGTCTGACATAAGCTTGTAACTGTCTTGAGTAGAAACATTTTGTCTGGCTTAACACATTTACCGGGACCTGCACGCGTAGCGTGACCACCGTAGAAACGGGTTTTTTAGACGGAAGAATTGACAAAATGACAGATTGTGTCGACACAATGACAGACTTCTTTGCACTATCTGTCATATTGTTGATTCTTCCGTCCACGAAATTCTTGTCTACGGTGGTCAAGCTGCGCGTGCTGGTGGGGAGTAACTCAAGTCGCACTTGCGATGCCGAGAACCCACGTGGTGGGTCAACTACTCACTTGCATTATGTATGGTGGAATGGCACATGTGCTCTATGAAAATGAGTGGACATGAATGTGTTAAACAGCCCACTGCTGGAACTTAAAGTCTCCTGTCTATGAGATGGAGTGGGTTGTGATCCACCATGCGGGATGATGGTCCTTCTGCTGTATTACAGATTTCCTCTATGTGAGACGAGTCGAGCCGAGCCGAGCCAGCACCCAACCCACAGACCTAGTGGGGTTTGGTAGATGTCACATAGTTTCGAATTTTTGCTTCTGAGACATGCTGGGTTCTTCACGATGTGTTGCTTCATCGCTACTCAGAGCCTACAACCTGAAACTCATAAGATAGGCTACACGGCCACCATTGCTTTTTTGATTGGGATAAGACATTCTGTATCTTAATGACTAAATAAAAGCAGCAGCACCGCACAATCAAAGGTTAAGCCACACTTATCGAGGTCGGTCCGAAGATGGGTGACCGTCAGTTACACGTCGAGGCTAGTTGCGGTATTTTCCATACAAGCCTAAAAGCTTGGCTTGCCCTTGGGTTTCTGCACTCACAGTAGACACTGTCTGCTAGCCTTATGGGCTTACCGTATTGTTGGCCCCTAAGCACGCCACTGAATTCGAGACCCTACGTTCCTCTGCCAGCATGTTAAGACCCCAATACAGTTAAGAAAAGCCTACGCAGATGATAGATTATTTTGGACTTCATCATCTGCCTAGCTATTTCGCAACTACGATGGTGGTTTCGTTCAAACCATATGCAGGTGTTTGTCACAGTGCAACGGCCTGGTTGACCCTCAAAACCCAGTTACTTTGTCACCTGAGTTACTCATTACACCTTGATAAGATAGGTAGGCAGACTTGGGGCTCCTGATAGCTAGTTGTGGAAGCGGTAAATCGCTATTAAGGGGGTAGCGCCAGGATATACCACGAAATTCAAATTTTCTTACGTTTTTTGCAATTTGCAGGTCAGCGTCAGGCTGCATGTTGAACAAAATATGATCGCGACCGTACCACATGCCTGCCAAGGCTGCGGGACTGTTCAAAAGAGATACCGTGGCCCTGGAACACAAAGGGCAAATAAGGAACATGGATGGGTTTTAGTCAGTACAAGTCTGACACTCCCTTCCGCTCCGCCCAGAGGGGGGGGGGGAGGGGTCATTTGATGATTTCCCATCCGAAAAAAAAAAAAAAAAACCGTACCACATGTGACTTTGCAGAATTAATCCCATTGCATGATTTTTTCATGAAATAGTCGGTCGCGAATCATATTTTAATCATCATACAACCCGACACTGAGCTGCAAATTTGAAGTTCGCGGGCCCCCTTGTGGATTCTCCTTGGTGGGTTTGTCGTTGTGGCTTGGTATAGCAAGAAAGGAGGTGTCTGATGAGATGACGAGTAATAGAGAGGTATGGAAGAAGAAGACATGCTGCGCCGACCCCAAATAAATGGGGAGACGGGCAGGAGAATGGTGATGATGCCGTTGCGGGTTTTTCCTTTATCATCATCATCATTTCAACCGAAAGACGTCCACTGCTGGACATGGCCCTCCCCTTCCTTTATACAGGGTGTAAACAGACCCTTCACATAGCCGTCAACCAAGTATTCTGTACATCAAACTAAGTAACTTTACGCAAAAATTATTGCTGGGAATCGACTTTTTTTTTTGGGGTGAAAATCACGTTTTACGGTAGGACTCTATGGAAAGCAATTAAAAGCATTGTGCTGATAGATGGATTGAATAGTACGGGGGTCGTGGAGGTGTGTAAAGTAAAAATCCATTAAACACATGTATTTAAAAAAAACTTGTTAAAATGTTGGAACTTTGACCCCCAATATCTCCGTAACTAGAAGGTTCCCAGGTATGGTCTAGACCAAAAAAAAATCGCAAAGACGGGGAGAACAAGTGCCTTTCGGCTATGTAAGGGTCTATTTACACCCTTTATAGTATCTAACTTTAATCTGTTTCTACAGTTTCGTGGAATAAAAATAGATAGTGGTTCATAGATAGCCACCAATTTACGTAATATGCTTGGTTTTATCAGAAAGCAGTGCTAGATAAGAGACTCTTCATTGTTACGTAAATTATATAAGTATGCTGACATAATGTTTTACTGATAACTGTGTTAATAATAAATACATAATCTATCAGTGGCGAAGGCTCCATACAACTCGATTCCTACTGGCACAGTCAGTACTCTATATACAAATAAAATAATCACATACAGCACTTACCAGAGCCTCTTCCTCCTGATTCATCTGCACAGGCAGCAGCGCTCGGATCTGACTCATTCCCACCCACATCTCTGCTACGTCTAGTTTGGTTTTAGCGTTAATAAGGTAGGTCTTCTCCAGGGCTCGGATTAGCTCGCCCACTGCATCATATTGACGGACCAAGAGGCTGTGGAATATAGGATTGGTAAAAATCCTGTCAGTGTTTTCTCGTGGCCTTGTGGGCTATTTTATCTATGATAGTGATGACCTAAACGTGCTGCCAAACCGAGCAGACTGAACTCCCGACCGGACCCGTCCCTCGGACCGGATTTTGTCAGGACGTGAGAAGAAATATCTGTCAAACTCCGGTGTCCAAAACCATCTTGAAGCCGAACGACTTAAACAAAATCCACGTCTTTATGAACTGCATAACGCCCAAATGGTTTGCCAGTACGTAAACCTGAGATGTTTGCTCAAACATAAGCTTATCCAAGAATACACGTGAAAAATGCTTAAATATCCTGTAACTTTATCGGTGCAGTCACGAGCACTAAATATACGTATTTCGACTTACCTCTTACAAAAATTGACCCTTCGCTACTGTAATCTATGTAATTTAGTATCTCGCCTGTTCCTCGAAATTATAGGCACAGGTATATCCAGACGTCGCCTGGAGAAATTTCTAATTGAAAACCAGAAAACATTGCCCAGTCCTGCGCAACTTTTTATCGTAGGGTCAGCGAATTTAAGACCTACAAAGCATAAAAATATGTCTGTTTATTGAATGCACCACTATATTTCATCAGTTACGTTGCCAAAACTAAAAACTTTTGAATGAGGATGCTCTGAAACGCGCTAGCCTGGAGTTTCATCCACTTGATAGCATAATCAGCCTATAATGTTCCCACTGCTGGGAAACAGGCCTCCTCTCTATGAGAGGAAATGGGCTATAATCCACCACGCGGGCCCAGTGCGGGTTGGTAGATGTCACATGTCTTCCTCACGATGTTTTCCTTCACCGTTTTGAGAGCAGTTGTGATGAAATAAATTACACAAAGTAATACGCCTGCCTGGGTTAGAACTCACGACTTACTGTTCGTAAGTCAGGGCCGCCACCACTGGTCCACCGCTGCTCTCCACTCATACACTTGATAAATTTCTTTAATTCCTTCATCTACTGTCAGACAACGCTTAGCCTAAGGCCGAGCCCTACCAAAGCGGAGACGAGCAGAGCGGAGAGACGTGCGGGACTCAAACAATCACATCCGTCGAAATCCACATCATGTATCTCGTTCCTTCTGTGATTGGTTGAATCTTGCACGTCTTCGAATTTTGAAAATTCATCCCCTAAAGTGGTTAAATAGGGGATTTATGTTAGTATGGAAGTGTTGAATCTTGCACGTCTTCGAATTTTGATAATTCATCCCCTAAAGTGGTTAAATAGGGGATTTATGTTAGTATAGAAGTCTCATTAGTTTTGCTGATGGGAACTCCCACATGGGTTGTGCTATATATGCTAATAAAATGATTTCCATTTGTTTCCAGTTGCGATGCCGATCCTGCAGCCCTCGCCAAGTATGTCTACGCCCTCGTCAAGAAGGACAAACCCCTGGACGAGCTCCGGGAGGTGATGGTGGATCAGCTAGACGTGTTCCTGCAGCAGGGTAAGAGTGACAAACAGAAAAGAAAGAAAAAACATTTATACAACATTAGTTTTAGTATATGCGAAACCTGAAACACGTGTCTAGTATTTTTATGTAAAGAATCTATGTACAAAATTTCAAAACTGTGTCGTGAAAAATCACTAAGTTATAAGCTTGTTCTGTTACCTGGTTGTACGAACAAAAACGTGGTCACCGCGCAGCGCGCCCGCACGCGCGCCTCCAGCGTCGTCTTGAGCTCATTGATAATAATAATTTGGCAGTAGGTACCTAAATTATAGCGTTGGGTTCTTAATGTCGCTTGGTGTCCAGCTTGCAACGTTTTTAAATATTTTTGGGACAAAATATAACATGGTTTTAAAAATGATTGGAATCGATTCAGTTACTTATTCTGAACATACTATATTCAGGTTTCGCATACAAAGCATGACGCTTAACATAAGAAAGCACAAAAAGAATAATTAGGGGTATAATGAGAGGAGCTCGTGCCTAAATAATAATAGCCTCCCCATTTTAAGCCGCGCTTGCCTAGGTTGTTCTGTAGATGGGTGACCATCCGTTACGTACCGAGTTTCCTCCATACCTCGGAAAGCACGCTTAAGCCGTTGGTCGAGGCTGTCAATTGTAGAACTTTGACAGTCGTTAGAAGTAGTCCGTGGCCCGAAAGTCTGACAATCAGTCTTGCCAAGGGGTATCGTACCCAGTATTAACTGGGTTGTGGAGGTCAGGTCAGTCTCAATGTAAAATACTGGTATTCAGCTTCATCCGGTAAGACTAACAACATGATGAATGGGGGTAAATATACGTCACATCCACTCAAAACGGCTAAAGTTACCATTGGCAGCCTACAAACACTGTTTTAAGCTTTCACGGTTTACAACTACACTTACACTGTCACTTACGGAATATCTTCCGTGATTGTTCATTATTTTTATATCGGGAGCTCAAAATAATGAACAATCACGGAAGATATCCCGTAAGTGACAATATAAGTGTAGTGGCAGCCTTGTTCCACCAAGCTTCGCTGGTCTGTGCGGGTCGCGACCTGGTCAACCCTGCGGTCTTCTGTAGTTTTTTCACCTAGCTCTGGCTGTTGGAGTGCTAACGTTCCTCCTGCCATCGGCAACTATTCCGTTGACCAGAAGTTACAATTTAATAAAATGTTGCACATTCCGATGGTCAACTGTCATATGCATATTCACTTTAGTTGCGTTACACAATGTTTTAAGGTGTTATAAAAGGATCACAGCTAAGAGCAATATTATGGACCCTGTCTGGGCAATTTGTTACTGAATTAACAATATTAAAATTACGCGAACAAACTTGTTTTTAACTGGCTATTAAAACGTTACAACACGCAACGGAGTTTCTTGACGGTTCTTCTCCATAAGAAACGACCAACCCGAACCTGATTTTTTATGGGGGATAAGCAGAATTTTTATCTAAATTTTATTATTTTATTATTGCTATTTTTTTTTTTTTTATCTTTTTTTTTTCTTTTTAATATTTTTTTTTTTTTTGTTTTTCTCTGCATCACCCAAAGGTTGACTGGTAAAAAATGCCTATGGCATTAAGTCCGCTCTCTGTACTTTGTGCATGAAGTGTTAAATAATTTTTTTTTTTTATGGGGGGTAGGTAGAACGCCTCCTGCTATCAATCTTCATTGAAAAACTCAACAATTTTAATATCTATCAACAGAAACAAAACCATTTGTGGAGATGCTCTTCAAAGCGCTGGAGAGCAGTGATTACTTGAAGCTCGGCAGAGAGGAGAAGGCGCTACCATCCCCGCCCCCGGTAGACGCCGAGCCGTTGAAGGAACCTGAGATTGAGAACCATGGTAAGCAAGAATCCTAATTTAACATTTTGTTTGTTCAATGAACCACATACGGGGTGGAAGGGACCCCGACGCGAAAACGGTTACCACGTAATCAGTACATTATTCTGAGCTAGCTATGTGGGGGGGGGGGGGCTCCAAATGATGTGCTGAATATGTGGTAACTGTTTTCACGTTGGTGTTCCTTTCGTATACAACGTGTAAGCAGACCCTTCACGAAGCCATCAACCAAACATTCTGTACATCAAATTAAGTAACTACACAAAAATTATTGCTGAGAAACGATTTTTTTTTTGGGTGACACGTTTTTGTTTGACAGGTGATGAAATAAACTATTCGAAAATTAAATGTTTGGTTTCGGACTAGGGCATGTGAAACCCGACTTCGGTCCCCTAGGAAATTCCCAGGAAAAACCGGTTTTACTATGGAACAGTAAACCGGGATAAACCGGTTTTTTTTTCTGGGACAAAAACCCGGGAAACACGCAGTATGTCAGGCGGGTACTTCCAACATTGCTTTATCTGAATAGATTTGATCTCAAAACAATTTAAATGAAGCAATTTACATCATACCACAGCATGATCACTCTCGTGATCTAATTTAAGTATTTAACTAAGAATATTTTTAGAACTGTGACCTCCCTAAAGGAATTAATTATAAATCACTTTGGGAGATTTCTGATCTCATTTGGTGGCAGGTGGGAATTTTTTATTTTAGTTACAATATTTATATGCTTTGGTATAATTATGTTCTTTAAACACAACATTTTAAACCGAGGAGATCTGTATTTCTGACGTATGACCGTTATTTATTTGACAAAACATGCACAAAATTACAGATAAAATCTAAATTACTACACAGTTATAGGTCGATTATGTCTTTATGTTGTTGTTCCGTATACTACCGCGCTCACTGACGGCCGAACACTTTCAACCTTATTACTAATGGTATAAATAAGGGTGAAAAGGGGTCGACCGTCAGTGAACGAGGTAGTACTTTCTATATACAGGATGAATTTTTTAAGTAGGCGTGGATGGCCAAATCCGAGCTACGATTTTTTTCTCTTTTACTGTGGCCTTTAACTGCGAAGAGTCAATAAAATTGAAATTAGAACATAATATTGTGAAGATTGACTGCGCTGCGAGGAGTCATCAATCGAGGACATTATTTTAAAATATGAAAAAAACATAACATTTATCATTTTTCATACGTTTGCTGTATGTCCTTTTTCTGCTTAGCGTGTGGATGGCAAATTTTTATTTATTAATTTTATTAAAAAAAAAAAACGTTGCCTCACACTAGGGATTTCTCCTGTATCGTGGGTGCGTTTACAAACATTTAAGCTCACAGACACAAACAGCCAGACCCGGAACTACCGGACTACCTGTAGGCCATACATCAAATTCAAATTCATTTATTTTGTGAACATAAGTAAAACAGTAGGTGGTATAATATATAACATTCAGAAACTATCTATGTCCCATTGTTAGACATTAAAAATGTTTCTCCTATGGTACATTCATTTAATTTGCTTTAAAAAAATAAATAAAAAGTCAATAAATAACAATGTAATTTGGTTCATTAAATAATTAAATCATCAAATAACACAACATAACACAACATAAAACAACAAAACGATAACATTATGTAACTTTATGTCATCTATGTCAATATTAAAATAACATGCACCAATTGTCAGAGTTATGTGTATTGTTCCGTGCGGGAATCGATTTGTTATTAGATATGTTTGGCCCAAAATGTCCTTACTTCACAGAATTTGATCCTTATTAGCGACACTATCGAATGGTGTAATAATACAGTGTTTTTTTCAAAAATCAATGTGTTCGATTCTTAGCTAGGGATACCGATTTAAAAAAAATCTAATGATGCAGTTTTAGTTTTCATCAAAATCGGGCTCGAGACTCTTTTGAGTATTTTTCGCTATTCCTCATAGTGTCGGATTTGGCCATCCACGCCCTCTTGAAAAATTCACCCTGTATAGTGTTTTGTTTATCTATGTTACAAATCATTTAAATCCGTATTCGTTACCCCACAGTAGGCGCCCCACTAATACCGTCCCCCGTATCGGGCGGCGAGACCCGCGGGCGCTCGCCGTGCGCCGGCACGCTGGCGGGCAGCGCCGTGCCGGGCGCGGCGGGCGCGGCGCGCGCGCGCCTCGTGGTGTCGCGCGGCGCCAAGCTGGCTGCGCCTGCGCCCAGCGCGCCCAACGCGCCCAACGCGCCCAACGCGCCCAACGCGCCTAGAGGACATCCGCACAACGAGCATACTCTTGTTAAGGTATGTATTGTAGACATATTACCAGGTGTAACATAATAAATGCCCAAACTCTCGTGTGGTGACTCAGATTATGAAACTGAAGAAATAATAAAAAAAAAAGTTATAAAAAAGAAGAAAAAAAAAAAGATAAATGATGCAAAAAAAAAGGTTTTTACGAACACTTTTACAACTCTTTTTTTAAAACTAGATGATGGGTATATGAGTAGAGGAAGACCAAAGAAATGATGGATGGACTGTGTAAAGAATGATATAGCAAGAAAGGTGGTGTCTGATGAGATGGCGAGTAATAGAGAAGTATGGAAGAAGAATTCATGCTTCATGCAAATGAATTGGGATAAAGGCAAGAGAATGATGATGATGGAGCCAGTGTTTCGTACCTGACTACTCTCTAAACAAACTCAGAGGTCTCTTTTAAGGTCTTCAGACATAATCGTGGTCAACTCAAGAGGACTATGCAAATTAGTGTCTGAGATAGTCTTTGGCCATAATAAACCTACAACCTTTCGTGTAGTGACTCAGACCAGAGATGCTATGGATATGATATTTCGGATCTTGATACGGATATCGATATAGGAATAAAATTATATCGGTTTCGGTTACGGTTACGGATATGTAATTATTTCGGATTATCCGTTAGTTTCGGATAGTTTCGGTTACGGATATTCGATTGAAGTAAAATATAAACACAAATAGTATGTAATAATTTGGTTTTATTTACAGGTTTTATCTAGTCTAGGTTATCATTTGGTATTATAATCAGTCATATAGGTAAGTAACTATCCGAAACTTGTGAAACGGATACGGTTACGGATATATTTTTATTTCGGATATCCGATAGTTTCAGTTACGGTTACGGAGCTCCATAACATCCCTGGCGCAGACCATGAAATTGAAACACTTTTGTTCTATGACTTGGAGAACCATAACTTTTTTTTAAATTTTACCATAGATGTTGATCAAGTGTTCGTGTCAATTCCTACAATTCACATTTATTCTGGAATTGTGCCTGGTTGATGGCAATAGACTCGCCCCCATCACTTAAACATAACTGGCGAAATGTGGTGAACTAGGTACATCATCATCATCATTTCAGCCGAAAGACGTCCACTGCTGGACATAGGCCTCCCCCAAGTGTCGCCACATTGACCGGTCACGTGCGTCTCGCATCCAGCGGATCCCTGCAACCTTTACCAAATCATCGGTCCGCCTAGGTACATCTCTGTCTAACCCGTCGGGGTTTACAGGCGTGATGTTAATGTTATGTTCATCTGTGTTTCATCATCATCATTTCAGCCGAAAGACGTCCACTGCTGGATATAGGCCTCCCCCAAGTATCGCCACATTGAACGGTTTAAAAGTCATCTGTGTTTAAGAGGTTTCAATTAGCTTGGCTAAGGAATCAAGCCTTGTCATACCTATATTGTCTTTAAAAAAAGCAGTGGACTGTAAAAATTGACGCGGCCCGTCTCGTATCCCCGTGCCGTCGCCCGCGCAGCCGCCCGACGCCTGACGGAGATAGCCGACGGCGCCCGAACAATAATAAGCATAAGCATAAGCATAAGCATAATCAGCCTATTAATGTTCCCACTGCTGGGACGCAGGCCTCCTCTATATGAGAGGGAATGGGCTATAATCCACCACGCGGGCCCAGTGCGGGTTGGTAGATGTCACATGTCTTCGAATTTTTGGTTCTAGGACATGTTGGTTTCCTCACGATGTTTTCCTTCGCCGTTTTGAGAGCAATGGTGGTGAAATAACTTACACAAAGTAATGCGCCTGGCTGGGTTCGAACCCACGACTTAGTGCTCGTAAGTAAATAATATAATATTTATTTTGTTGCACAGGTGATGCCGTTGACTGAACTGCTAGAAGAACCTGTTGACCAACCACCCAGAAGACGTGATAGAAGACAAGACTCGGTCAGTATTTAAACAACCTCATAATTTGTTCGTTCAACTTCATACGGGGTCATAATATCATCATCATTTCAGCCGAAAGACGTCCACTGCTGGACATAGGCCTCCCCCAAGTGTCGCCACATTGATCGGTCCCGTGCGTCTCGTATCCAGGTCATAATATGACCCCGTATAAAGGGTGTAAATAGACCCTTAGCGTAACCGAAAGGTACTTGTTGTCCCCGTCTTTGCGATCATTTTTATGTTCTATACCATACCTGGGAACCTTCTAGTTACGGAGATATTGGGGGTCAAAGTTCCAACTTTTTCACAAGTTTTTTTTTTAAATACATGTTTTTAATGTAAGATTTTTACACACCCTCCACGACCCCCGTACTATTCAATCCGTCGCACAGCAAAATGCTTTGAGTGCTTTCCATCGAGTCCTACCGTAAAACGTAATTTTTCAACCCAGAAAAAAAAAGTCTATTCCCAGCAATAATTTTTGCGTAAACTTACTTAGTTTGATGTACAGAATGCTTGGTTGACGGCTATGTGAAGGGTCTGTTTACACTCTGTATAATAGAATAGTATTATATTATACTATGGGATGAATCGTGTAATCATGGTAGAAAATCAGTTGTTCCCCTACATTGTGACGATTTCTGTGAACACTAATGTATGGGAACTTCTTTTTTTTTTCCTAATTTCAGGATTGGTCGGTACTAAAAGTTATTGAAGTGAAATAAACCGTGAAACGCAGACAGCGGGTGCGGGTCGGGTCGGTCACACAGAAGTGTCCGACCCGCGCCCGTTTCGCGCACGCTCTTTGTGTGTTTACCCAATAGCATAAAAAAAAATACAATTAAATAATAAACACAATTTTGTCTACCAACAGGCCCGGGATGCAGACAGAAGACGACGCCGCTCTCGTTCGTGGGAGAGACGCGCTCGCGCAAGAAGACATGCGCGCGATAATGAACACACCAACGAAGTTAGAAGGTAATATTTGGCTTGGCAAAATAACTTTTGATCTTTATGTTAGATGTTGTCTGTACCCATGATACTGTTACGTCGGTTGCCTTACGAGAACATTCTAGATTACGTGCGAGTCTCGAATGTTCCTGTAAGGACCTGTCTAGAAGATTAGAGTCTAAAATGTTTCATTATAGAACTGTCTAGAAGATTCGAGAAAGTTGCGGAACTTTCTCGAAGGATGATGTTCAACTATGTTTAATCGGTAGTAATTAATTTATCCCATACCCAGCTCGTAACAATACGTCGCAAAGACTAACCAACATTCATACTAATATCACAAATGCGAGCGTAACTGTTTCTGTCTGGTCATCTTTTGGACCTCCAAGCGGGCCAAGCCGTCATTGACATCAAACATCATTTATTCACATTTGATAGAGAATTTTTGTACGTCAAATTACATAACAGCCTGGTCACTGGACATTCGCTGCAGCGTATATTCGTGCGGTGCGAACGGCGAAGCGTCTGGCGACTAAAACAAATGTATAGAAATGTACTAATCATTCCACGCGTAGCGGCGTCTGGCGGCGCGACTGGCTAAGGAGATGTCTCAAATCGGGCCCAGTATGTGTAGTACTTCGAAAAATCGAGAAAAATCCGTAGAATTCGGGAAATATACAGATAAATAGCTTAAATGCATACTTTACTTGTAATCATTTCATATTTTTATCAATTAGGTTTATCGACTTTCAACATGGCGTCTCACCAATTTAGGTACTCTATGGTTTAAAAACATTGACAGTAAATCATAGATCGATCATTGATCATAGATCGTGAACTGTCTACTGTCACTTCAGTCGCTTTCGTTGTCGATCGTGTTTTGATGTTCGGTTTGTTGGAATTTCTTGATTTATTTTTAATTTTTGGATTTTTTATTTCACGTTAACGTTCATTACTAACGTTTGATTCTCTTTTACAATGTAATATGACAGAAATAAACATGTCAAACGTCAATAATCAATCAACATGACAACTTACCGCTATGACGCGTTTTTGTTGAGTGTTGCAATTTCAAGTGTCATATTCTTGCGCTTTACTACCAAACAAAGCCAACTTAAAGTAATTGAATAGTTGAAAACTGTTTTATGTGTGTTTCCCTATTTTTGAGTATATTATACAAAGACCTGGCCGGGGCTCCATACATTTTGAAACATCTCTTTTGGCGAGCTAATCGCAAGAGCGTCTGGCAGCGCGGCGGGCCGCTGAAACAAATGTATAGATCAGTACGGCTCATGCCACGGTGTCGTGCGATAGGCGCGGCGAATAGTGCAGGAGCCAAGTTTAGTTGTATACTGGCTAGGCCAGCTATTTGCAAGTCTGGTCACCCACAGCATGAATATAATCACGTAGTAAAGAGATTGTGGGAGTTTTTTTTTTTTTTTTTTTTATTATTTATTGCAATCCATAATGTACATATACAGGGGGTAAAAAACAATTAAGAAGAAACAATTATGGACCCTGTAGGGCACAGCAAAATTAAATTAATTAGGAAGGAGAGAGAGTTCAAAGTTATCCGCGACTTAATACGGTAAAACTCTAATGAGTTTATGTTGGCACCAACTTAGACCGCTTTCACATTTAGGCGACTTTAGCAGCGCGACAGTCGCGCGTCTAACGTCCAGACGGTAAAATTGTTTTTTTTTTTTTAAATTTTGTCTTCGACTGTGCTTCTGCCGCGCTACTGTCGCGCTGTTAACGTCTTAAAATGTATAAAATGTACGCGTACTATTGAATAAATAAATAAATAAATAATAAATAAATAAATACTGTATAGAAGAACCCGACAACAACGGTCAGGCTGTAGCCCGCCAGACACAACACCCGTCTGGTCGGAGGATCCACCCTTTTATAGGGGCGATGAAGAACTTTACACCCTGTTCTTGATACCTCTAATCTTTCTCCGATTTTGTCTGATTTTTTTGTACAGGGATATTGTATGTGGACCTATAGAGGAGGTCATTTGCTAATTGTTAGACCTTAATTTCCCTAGCTAAAGTTTTATAGTTTAGGAGATATGCGTCAATTTTTATTTTTAAGGTGACTAACTAAACTAACTTGGAATAAAATTAATTATTGAAACACCGTTTTTTAAAAAGCGTACTATCTTATTTTTTAAACTTAGTTTGAGGGAAGTTACGAGGTACTTATTTTAATCACCAATGTTTATGACTAACAAACAACAAATAATAAAAAAAAAAACTACTAAAATAATGCAAAACCAAAAAGTTATTATTATTTATTTATTTATTCAACTTACAACAAATACAAAAAAAAAAAATATATAAAATAAATATTATGAATGGGTCAAATTTTGGAAAAATCTCAATAAAGTATAAAAAATGACATATCTCCCAAACTATTATAACACTTAAGTCAAGGAAAGTAAGGTTCAATAATTTGTAAATGACCTCCTCTATACGCATATTTGAAGACATTATTTAAAAAACCACCTTTGTCAAAAACTTCATGATATGAGTTAGTTACGCCATCTTGTAGAGGAATTCGTAAGCTTTCCGATCACAATTCATATTTCTTCAACAAATAGTCAACTATGATTTCGGAAAAAAGTAGTAACGTCAGTAACATAGGCGGTTTATGAAAAAAAAACCAAAACTAACTATTGTAACTATTTCATATCATGATAAAGGTGGTTTTTGAAATAATGTCTTCATTTACTTTGTCGGGTCCAGATCCAGTCACCCTGCGTACCTAAATGTTGTTGTAGACTTTAATCATAACGATACCCGAGATATTTGCAAAAGACTCACAGGTTCCATTTAATTGGTGTCGCGGGTTCGATTCCAGCACGGAAAAAATATTTTTATGGCCTACCGGTAGTTGTTCCGGGTCTGGCTGTTTGTGTATGTGAGCTTTAATGTTTGTAAACGCACCCACGATACAGGAGATATTCCTAGGGTGGGTGGGGAAAAAAAAAAATGGTCTTGTAGTTATAATATTCATTTCTTTGCCCGACAGACGACCGCTGTCTCGTTCCCCATCGCCGCGCGGTCGCTACAGAAACCGTAGTCCTCCACCACCGACCATCGACAGACAGAATAGCAGGTCTAGGTATGCTGCCACCTTCATTTTTCATATCAGCTTGATAATATTTACAGGAGTTTCATTATGATAAAGTAGAATGCTTACATGCTGGCAAAACGAGTGAACTCGCTATTGTAAACGATATTCATCGCTACCCGTACTCATCATCTGCCTAGCCTTTTCCCAAGTATGTTGGGGTCAGCTTCCAGTCTAACCGCATGCAGCTAAACACCAGTATTTTACATGGAGCGACTGCTTATCTGACCTCCACAACCCAGTTAGTACTGGGTAATGCGATACCTCTTGGTAAGACTCGTTATCAGACTTTCAGGTCACTGACTACCTGTAACGACTGTCAAATATCTACAAATGACAGTCGGGGCCAATTTAACATGCATTCCGGACCTGTGTGACGCGTTTAATTGTTTTTCCAGCTTAAACACATTTTTTTGCAATTTGCAGGTCAGGTTGTATGTTGATTAAGATATGATTCACGACCGTAACAAATATGGCTTTACTGAGTAATAGTCATTAAAATCATCAATACAACCCTCTAAGTTCATTTAATCCCATTGAATGACTATTTCATGAAAAAAGTCGTTCAATTCGATTAATATTTTCTGCGAATCATATTTCGTTCAATATAAGGTCTATCTTTTCATACACGAAATATTTTAACAGTAACTTCTATAAGTCGTAAAGTCGCCATAGCAACGAAAATGAAAATTATCTGAGTGTTTTTTTTTTCGAAATTATTATAATTAAAAAATTTTTTTAAGACTTTTTGCATAAAACCTTTACTCCCATATTCTAACAATGACAGTAGGTAAATACGACGTAGTAATCTAGCGTAATGGATGCTTAAAAATAAGGAGCCAATATTTATTTTGTGGGTCAAGTAATTTTAAATTATTTGTTTTTTATAAAAAAATATACTCAGATAAAAAATAAATCCCTTGAAATGGCTTTGTGATAGCCGTTAGATGATTCCCTGAAAATATTTCGTGTATGAATAGTTAGACCTTATATTCTTCATGACACTGACCGGCAAATTGTGAAAAACGTAAGAAAAATTGAATTTCCCGCGCTGCCTTGGCGCTACAACATTAAGGCTGCGTTTCCACCAGAGATGAGCGATGCGTAGCGAGAGATGTGTGTGTGAAAGTAACCAATAATATCGCTTCTTTTTCATATCTTGAGGTATTCTAGCTATGTGCTTGGTTATCAGTGGCGAAGGTGCCATACAACTCCATTCCTACCGGATTCCCTTTGAAAAATGGCACAGTCAGTATTTAGGGTGCAGTGGCGAAGGTTACATACAACTCGATTCCTACCGGTTTGCCTTTGAAAAATGGCACAGTCAGTCATCATCATCTGCCTAGCCTTTTCCCAACTATGTTGGGGTCGGCTTCCAGTCTAACCGGATGCAGCTGAATACCAGTATTTTATATGGAGCGACTGCCCATCTGACCTCCACAACCCAGTTAGTACTGGGTAATACGATACCCCTTGGTAAGACTGGTTGTCAGACTTTTTGGGCCACTGACTACGTATAACGACTGTCAAAGATCTACAAATGACACCCGGGACCAACGGCTTAACGTGCTTTCCAAGGCACGGAGGAAACTCGGTATGTAATGGGTGGTCACCCATCCACAGACCAACCTAGGCAAGCGCGGCTTAACCTAAATATCGATCCGAGCGACTTAACCTAAATATCGATCCGAGCGGCTGTTATTACTTAGCCACGAGCTCCTCGCCGCACAGTCAGTATTCTATAGATAAATAATCACACTAAACATTTTTACTCCGGCTTACCTCTTACAAGAAATTGACCCTTCACTACTGATAGGGTGACTGGTAATTAGTGACCGATACTTAAACACGTGATTGTACTCATGATAACAAACAACTTTCCCAAAGAAACATTTTTTTGTACACAGACTTTTATCACAATAACACTAACAGCCGTATAAAAATCGCACGCGCGCGCCTGTGACCTATCAGCTGTTAGTCGTTTAAAAAAAATGTTTCTTTGGGAAAGTTGTTTGTTATCATGAGTACAATCACGTGTTTAAGTATCGGTCACTAATTATCTGTCACACTATATAGACAAATAATATAATCACATTAAAGGTATATACTTCGGCTTACCGCTCTCAAAAAATGACCCTTCGCTACTGTTGGTTAGTTTTCACACACATCCACATTCATCGCTACGCATCTTCGCTCATCTGTGGTGGAAACGCAACCTAAATGTAGTGCAAGCAAGCCTTATAATCTTGTTTTAATTTTCTTTAGTTATAATCGAATATTACTTCTTTCACAGATCAAGATCCCCGACCATCCGAGACCGCGAGCATGAGCGTGAAAGGGAAAGACTGCGAGTGCCCCGTGAGTTAGAGCGAGACAGGATGTCCCGCGACAGAGAACATAGGGACAGGGTGTCTCGCTCTAGAGATAGGGAACGGTGAGCATTCGTTTCTTTTTAGATTTTGTGAAAAAAATATTCCAAATTTTCCTGTTTTTGTTTGATTGGACGAAATAACGAAAAAAACTGTGTTTATTAGCAGACAAACATAAATAAAAGAAACCGGCCAAGTGCGAGTCGTACTCACACGCACACAGGGTTCCGTAGCACCAAACAATATAACAAAAATATTTTGAAGGCTCATATGTTGTATTGTATTACATTTAACAGTAAAATAAAACTAAATCACCAACTAACTAACCTAACTAATCTTCTATCTTAATGTTATGTCTTGTTGAGTATTTTGTGTGTACATAAATAAATAAATAATAAATTTGATTTTCATATTATGATAATGAAAAACAAAGTTACTACTGCAGTAGCTTAAACCCTCTTTTTTATTTTTGTATAAAAATCGTAAAGCGGTTCACAGAATATATCTACCTACCAAGTTTCAACTGTGTAGTCCTACTAGTTTCTAAATAAAGTGGCTGTGACATACGGACGGACAGACAGACAGATATGGCGAATCTATAAGGGTTCCGTTTTTTGCCATTTGGCTACAGAACCCTAAAAAACCCTAAAAAGACGCACTTTATAAAATAAACGTAAAATGAGACTAAAGGGACTAGAAAATAAAAAGATACAAACAAAAAAAAAATACAACCAAATTGAGAACCTCCTCTTTTTGAACGGTCAAACCGACTTCAAAAACACAAAAAATGAGAAAAATAACTTTAGCTTCAGAAATCGGTGGCAAAAAAACTGAATCAAAAAACAAACAAAAGTCTTAAGTTTTTGCAAAAAAGTTTTTTTTATTTTTCTATTTTTAGTTGTAATATCCTATACAATTAATATTTGCTAAGCATTTAGCAGATGATAGATACCCTATGTCCGTTTCTGTACACCTGACAACGTATATGCAAAATTTTAGGATGATCGGTTCAGTGGTTTAGTTGTAATATCCTATACAGTTAATATTTGCTAAGCATTTATTGAACAAAAAAAATTCAGACTAATTGATAACCTTCTCCTTTTGGAAGTCGGTTAGAAATAGAATTACACAGCTCTTAGCAGCTTCGATAGAATAAGTTTTTGTATCACATTATTAATATTTTATCGTTTTATTTACAGGTCCCGAGAGAGATCCCGCGACCGCTCCCGTTCGGCATCCCCTCATCCCGAAACTAGGCTGGAACACAGCGATGCCTACAAGCGGCGCTGTCGAGACTTCGACGGTGAGTACACTGCCTTTTAAATTTCTCGGAAAGCCGAAAGCAAAACCCGTAAATTCTTTCTTAATCGTATGGTTAGTGCCTAACCTGATGTCAGAGTTTTTATGCCGCAAATGTCCATAAATAAGAACGTTCAAAATCCAGTCGTGATGACTGGATTACAATCAATGTCTGAAACTTATCGAATTTGAATTTTATCGACAGCTAAATTAGAGGTATTTTTGATAGATTGAGAATAAGATTATAATGTGTATGATTTCAAAAGAAGAGCCGATGCTCTTCCCTCAAACCCTGGCTTGTGTTAAGTATTGTTGGAGTATTCTTTTAGGAATTCAGAGTGACAGTCTTTGAGCAGCAGGACCCGGTTAAAGGCAATACCCATTCTCTATAACTTAGCTCCTAAACAGAACTGAGTAAGGCCCGCTTGCACCACGAATCGCAAAACGCGTTTAACGTAGAACGCATTTAAAACATCGTTCTGTTTCTATCAATCGTTTAAAGATGACAGAGACAGAATTATGTTTTTTTTCAAAATCAAAAATCTAAATTTTTTATTTCACATAGACCTACATGGGCACTTATAAAACGTCGACAAAAAAGGTGCACGGTTCGGGTTTGTCGTTAACTATGGAGAAGAACCGGCAAGAAACTCCATGGTTACTCTTTTCAAATCATTTTTAAATATGTTTAGCGTTATACGCGTTTAGCCATTCGTGGTGCAAACGGGCGTAAATGTATTAATAAGAATAAGAATAATTTATTTAAAAAGTATTACAAAAAGTGTACATTTAAGCGCAGTAGTATTATTTCTCATACTAATTATAAGTACTTATAAGTAATCTATAACTAAAATATATTTTACAGTCGCAATTATTCAATAGTTCAATTTAGATGTAAAACTCTAATGTTGATGTTTTTTAATGTTGATATTTGTGTTGTTTACAGAAAAAGGCTACTGCATGCGCGGCGACCTATGTCAATGGGACCACGGCAGCGACCCCGTGGTGCTAGAAGACGCATCGGCCGCGCTCTCCACTGTGCTGTCGCTGCCGCCCGCGCCCAGCGTACCCGGTCAGTACTACACAGGGTGATTCTTTTAAGTTGTGCAACAGGAGGACATCCGAATCCATATTCCATGATTCGCAAGAAACGTGGCGCTGCGTTGGAAGGCGTCCCACTAGGTGGACCGATGACCTGGTAAAGGTTGCAGGGATCCGCTGGATGCGAGACGCACGAGACTGGTCAATGTGGCGACACTTGGGGGAGGCCTATGTCCAGCAGTGGACGTCTTTCGGCTGAAATGGTGATGAAGTGGCGCCATCTATTATTATGAGAACGTTATTGTTGTTTTCCTCGGAAACAGTACTTTTTTTTGGGATGAAAGGTACCCTAAGTCCGTTTTTGTACACCTGACAACGTATATGCAAAATTTTAGGATGATCGGTTCAGTGGTTTAGGCGTGAAAAGGTAGCAAACTTACTTTCGCATTTATGATATTAGTTAGGATTAGCACTCAGGCTTTAAGAAGGAATAGTATTACGCAACTTAATCAATAACACTAGAAACGGGATATTTACCATGTTTACTGATTGTTTTGAGTTCCCGATTCATTTGTTTTTTTTTTAAATTTAATAATAATATAAAAATAAGTAAGGTCTGGCGGCCTGCGATCTTGAACCATCAGAGTTTCTGGCCACTGACTGAGTTAACGACTGTCCAACTGACACCCGGGACCAGCGGCTTAACGTGCTTTGCGAGGCACGGAGGAAACACTGTATGTAATGGGTGGATTGTCACCCATCCACGGAACAACCTAAGCGCGGGTTAACCCGAAGATCGACCCGAGCTGTTGTTTTTATTTAGACATGAACTTCTTTTGAATACGAGGACATTATTATGAAAATTAACAATAAAATTGTCTTTATTCCGCAGAGTACAATCCCTTGACGCCGGATATCTGGTGCGGCGGGTTCCCTGCCTACCCTCCGCCGCATCCGATGCATCCGCATCCGCCCAGGGAACTTATCCCTATACCTAGGTCAGTAGCATTTGTTTAGTGTCCGACCGAAATAGGTTTTTACGACCGAAACAGTAACGTTCGAACCCAGCCAGGCGCATTACTTTGTGTAAGTTATTTCATCACCACTGCTCTCAAAACGGTGAAGGAAAACATCGTGAGGAAACCGGCATGTCCTAGAACCAAACATTCGAAGACATGTGACATCTACCAACCCGCACTGGCCCGCGTGGTGGATTATAGCCCATTCCCTCATAGAGAGGAGGCCTGCGTCCCAGCTGTGGGAACAATAATAGGCTGATTATGGTATGGTATGACCGAAACCGAAACTGAATTTCGGCAACGGTATCAGTTTCGGCCGAAACCGGTAATTAATAACAAATGATTAGTTATAAATTACAGTCTGGACAAGCTAAGTGTCCCAGGTGACTGTTTTTTTTGGTAACAATGCTGAATTTCCATATTAACTTTTGTTTATCATAACATCACGGCTGAAATTAGGCAGAGATGTACTTAATAGTACACCCACATTTCGCCAGTTATCTTTACGTTCTATGTAGCGGTTCCAGGTGTGTTTCATGTAGGGGGCGAGCATATCGCCATCAACCGGGCACAAATCCAGACTCCGTGGCTGTTACTGAGAAATTCCTGATGGAAAAACCCAATAATACTTTTTCCGACCCGCGAATCGAACCTAGGAACTGATGCTTAGCTGTTTACCATTCTTTCTTTTTCTTTTCTTTTCTTTTTTTAAAAAAACGTTGCCCCACACTAGGAATTTCTCCTGTATCGTGGGTGCGTTTACAAACATTTAAACTCACATACACAAATAGCCAGACCCGGAACAACTACCTGTAGGCCATACAAATATTTGTTCCGTGCGGGAATCGAACCCGCGACACGGAGCGCAGCAGTCAAGCGCTCAGCCACTGTACCAACCGTGCCGTCAAACTATTATTGCCTATTTTATCCTATTGCATAATTGGCCTATAACTTTCCGGATTATTCTCACTAGTTCTACCAGCAAATAGTGCCATGGAACTAGTGAGATTTTTTTTTCTTAGTAGTTCCATGGTTCGTCTTAGTGGAACAAATGATATAAGGGGACAGGAGAAGCGCGGGCCTGTGGACGGCGAGTTATGGGCCAAATCGCCGTCCGGCCGTCTTGTGACGACAGGCCGTGTCGACGGCGCGTTCGTGTTCCACGCGCGCCTCAAAGAGATGTCAGCAAATAAGTAGGGGTCCGCAAGGGCCGATGCCTGCCAGGGCTGTGGGACTGTTCGAAAGAGATACCGTGGCCCTGGAACACAAAGGGCAAAGAAGGACTAAAACCGGATGGGATGGGTTTTAATCAGTACAAGTCTGACACTTCTTTCAGCTCCGCCCGGAGTGGGGGGGGGGGGGGAGGTCATTTGATGATTTCCCATCCGAAAAAAAAGGGGACAGGAGAATGATGATGATGAATAGTAATATTTGCGTGGGTTCGGCCACGAGCTACAAGTGCAAGGCTTCCATCGGCCCCGTAGTTACAGCTAGTTAATGCGCTATGTGCGTGTCCCGCAGGCTCCGGCCCGCGCCGCCGTCGCTGCGCGCGGGCCCGCCCCGCCACCCGCCGCCGCACAAGAAGAACTTTGACTACAACCGGTTTGGTAAGTTACTAAATTTAAGTAAAATACTCCTAGGTTCGTTCAGTGCGGTCTTATTGCCTGGATAGAGCAAGACCTCTCTGCCAGCCATAGTTGGGGCTATGCTGGCTGAGGCTGACAACTGGAGGGAGGTTAGCTCGTTCTGTGAGACCGTGCTGGTCCTGAATGTGCTTCACATAAGGTGGAAGCGCCAGGGTAGCCCACAACATTCAATGTTTTATACGTTTTTTGCAATTTGTCGGTCAATGTCAGGTTGGATGTTGATTAAAATATGATTTGCGGCCGTAACAAATATGGCTTTGCTAAGTTATAATCACTAAAATCATCATTTAAAACTCATTTAAATTCATTTAATCACATTGAATGACTATTTCATGAAAAAGATATTGCAAAAAACGTAAGAAAATTTGAATTCGCCCGCGAAATTCTCTGCTTACACTTTAAAGCAGGTGGACCTTGCAGACGCGGCCGTTCATACTGGGGGCTCTATGCACCGACCGACTGACCTCAGAGATGATGGCAACGTTTCTTGGACTTACTTCAGTTATGACGTCCATCTTCAGGCACCTGCTGTGTAGATAGCATTTATCATAATAAAAGAAAACATAAAGGGTGTAAAAATACGCTTAACGAAGCCGAAAGATACTTGTCCTCCCCGTCATTGCTATTTTTTTTTTGTTCGGACCATACCTGGAAAACTTCAAGTTACAAAGATATTTGGGTGTCAAAATTAAAAAAAATTCACAAGTTTTTTTTTAAATACAAGTTTTAATGTTATAACTTTATTTTAAATACCTCCACGAACGGTACTATGCAATGCTTCCATCAGCACAGTGTTTTGAGTGCGTTACATTGAGTCTTACCTTAAAACGTAATTTTTCACCTCAAAAAAAAGTCGTTCCTCAGCAATAATATTTAACTCACACTCAACACTAACTAATATGTAACTCTGATGGCTTCGTGAACGGTTCGTTTACACCTTTTATAGTTAAATATTACGTTTATTTACAGGCCCACCCCGTCCACCTCTACCAGCGAACTCAGCCAACTGTTCTTTGGAAGTAAAGAAAGTGCCGCGAGGACTCAACGATATAACACATCTGAACAATCACTTTTGCAAGTTTGGCAAGATTGTTAATATACAGGTAATTTTATAAACAATATATATCCAACATGACCACCGTAGAAACGGGTTTTTTAGACGGAAGAATCGACAATATGACAGATTGTGTCGACACAATGACAGATTTCTTTGCACTATCTGTCATTTTGTTGATTCTTCCGTCAAAGAAATCCTTGTCTACGGTGGTCATGCTACAGGGGCTAGTAGGTTTTAGTAGTCACAGAGCTAGGTCTTCGTGAAGGCGATCGTGCGAGGAAGTGCTACCATCAGCTGCCTAGCCTTTTTCCCCAACTATGTTAGGGTCGGCTTCCAGTCTAACTGGATGCAGCTGAATACCAGTATTTTACATGGAGCGACTGCCTATCTGACCCCCACAACCCAGTTAGTACTGGGTAACACGACCCTTGGTAAGTCTGATTGGCAGAATTTCGGGCCACTGACTATCTGTACTAACTGTCAAAGATCTAAAATTGATAGTCCAACCAATGGCTTAACATGCTTTCCGAGGCACGGAGGGAACTCTGTATGTAATGGGTGGTTACCCAGCCGCGGACCAACCTAGGCTAGCGCGGCTTAACCTGAACGGGGCCAGTGCGGGGTGCTAAATTATAACTTTTGGTTCTAGTACATACCGGTTCCCTCACGATATTTTCATTTGGAATCAGTGGTAATAAATTTATCGCTATTTACGGAAATAATAATCAAATATCGTTTTTTCTATCAGGTGTCCTACGACGGCGACCCAGAAGCGGCCCTCATCACATTCAGTAACCCCACCGAAGCGAATGTAGCTTACAAGAGCACGGAGGCTGTACTCAACAACAGATTTATCAAGGTCTTCTGGCATAATCCTGAGGTGAGCACTATATTTTTAATTTTTTTTTTCTTTTGAGACGCCCTGGGCGTTGGGGGTCACGTGGTGGCTCCCGGCCACCGTAGGCGCGGGCCTGTGGACGGCGAGTTATGGGCTAGCTCGCCGTCCGGCCGTCTTATGACGACAGGCCGTGTCGACGGCGCGTTCGTGTTCCACGCGCGCCTCAAAGAGATGTCAGCAAATAAGTAGGGGTCCGCAAGGGCCGATGCCTGCCAGGGCTGTGGGACTGTTCGAAAGAGATACCGTGGCCCTGGAACACAAAGGGCAAAGAAGGAACATGGATGGGTTTTAGTCAGTACAAGTCTGACACTCCCTTCCGCTCCGCCCAGAGTGGGGGGGGGGGGGGGGGTCATTTGATGATTTCCCATCCGGAAAAAAAAAGCAGCACTATATTTTTAATTTTTTTTTTCTTTTATACTGGTCTATTACTATCCCACTGCTGGGCAAAGGTTTCTTCTCATGCAGAAAAGGCACGTCCTTCTTTAAGACGAAGACCTCTTATACATGGTATAATAATATACTTCGCCTGGTATTCTCTTCCCAGGATGGCCCAAGACTACGTCACGATAAGTGTTACCATTGATTGTCCTTTTCAGTAAATTAGGGACTCATTCAGTGAAAGAAAATAAAATAAATGACTAACTAGCTTAACTATTTAGTAACTCGTATGATTCATCTATTTAGTTTTTAAATAATTTAAATATTGAATTATTAGTTCATAATTGCTTTGTTAAGTTAGAAAATGCATTTTGCTCGGGTAATTCAATCACACACCGTGGCAACACATCGACAGCATCGCAACTGACGACGTATTCTTGGGCCAATCACGTGACCCAGCTGTCACGGGAATACCAGGCGAAGTATATTATTATAGCATGCTCTTATACAGAGAAATGAACATTGATCGTTATGTTATCCAAAGCCGGATCCTTCTAGCCCTTTCAAACATTCTCAAAGTCATATACTCCACAGACGTGATCGATAGGTACACAGGATAGAACAAAAAAAAAAAACAAAGTTGGCAATTTTGTTTTTACGAGGAAAAGGCGAATGCTTGCAAGCGTAGTGTAGCTAATTAGCTGTACTAGCTTAGGATATCAGGAGGAGCTCGTGGCTAAATAATAACAGCCGCTCGGATCGATCTTTAGGTTAAGCCGTGCTTGCCTAGGTTGGTCTGTGGATGGGTGACCACCCATTACATACCGAGTTTCCTCCGTGCCTCGGAAAGCACGTTAAGCCGTTGGTCCCGGGTGTCATTTGTAGATCTTTGACAGTCGTTTGGTAGTCAGTGGCCCAAAAAGTCTGACAACCAGTCTTACCAAGGGGTCTCGTATTACCTAGTACTAACTGGGTTGTGGAGGTCAGATAGGCAGTCGCTCCATGTAAAATACTGGTATTCAGCTGCATCCGGTTAGACTGGAAGCCGACCCCAATATAGTTGGGAAAAGGCTAGGCAGATGATGAGCTTAGGATATCAGTTTTTGTTTTATCGAGTTCAGATATCCAAATGATTATCGTCTGGAGAGTTAACACCAAACTGATATTCAAATAAGTTGGGGCCGTTGACCACGAAAAAAATATCCTTATGAATTTTTGTCTTTTCACTTTTAGATATACAACATTAATTTTAGTATATGCGAAACCTGAATACAGTTTGTTCAGAATAAGTAACTGAATCGATTCCAATCATTTTTAAACCATGTTATATTTTGTCCCAAAAATATCTAAAAAAGTTACAAGTTGGACACCGAGTGACTTAAGTACCTATGGCAATAATTTAGGTACCTACTGCCAAATTATTATTATCAATGAGCAAAAGACGACGCTGGAGGCGCTCGCTGCGCGGTGACCACGTTTTTGTGCCAACAACTAGGTAACAGAACAAGCTTATAACTTTGTGATTTTTCATGATTCAGTTTTTAAATTTTGTATATAGATTCTTTACATTAAAATCCTAGACACGTTTCAGGTTTCGCATATACTAAAACTAACGTTGTAGATACTTCGTAACGAAAATTCTTAAAAACAACACATTCCTTACAGCAATTCTAACACTAATTTAATTCTAGAACTTCCATCAACAGAACAAGCAAGAGAACATGGCGCCGGGCGGTCAGCTCGCGAACAAGCAGACGGACAGACAGAACTCGCAGCATCCCATGTCACACAACAAGGTGCTCATCAACAGAGACAACATTAAGGCCACCGCCGACAACAACGCGAAACAATTGCAGGAGAAGGTTAGAATATACTGCTTTATCAATAAATTAAGAAAAAAACATGTTGTAAAAACACTCCAACATGTTTGAGAGTTTTTGCAACATGTTTTCTTTCTTTTGTTGTCTTTTAAAAAAAAAAACGTTGCCCCACAACGTTTCTTAAAAAAAAAGACTATGACTGAAAAATATCTTTTTTTTTCTTTTTAAATAAAAATACGTTGGCCCACTCTAGGAATGTCTCCTGTATCGTGGGTGCGTTTACAAACATTTAAACTCACATACACAAACAGCCAGACTCGGAACAACTACTTGTAGGCCATACAAACATTTGTTCTGTACGCGAAACGAACCCGCGACACGAAGCGTAGCAGTCAATCTCTCAGCCACTGCGCCAACCGTTCCGTCCGTTTTTCTATGAAACTTTCAAACTTGTTGCTAAAACATGTCTATTAAACACTAAGAAATATTTCTGAATGACTAAAACATGTTGTTTTTTCTTCTCCGTATCGCTGGCACGATAAATTTTATATTTTGCTAGCCCAAAACTTCGCTACTTCCACCTCGTCATCGGTGGCTGAGAAACATTTAGCTAAAACACTCACAGATGTTGTTGAAACATTAAAACATGTTGCTACCATGGTATAACAATATACTTCGCCTGGTATTCTCTTCCCGTGACAGCTGGGTCACGTGATAGGCCCAAGAACACGTCATCAGTTGCGATGCTGTCGATGTGTTGCCACGGTATGTGATCGAATTACCCGAGCAAAATGCATTTTTTAACTTAACAAAGCAATTATGAACTAATAATTCAACATTTAAACTAATTTAAAACTAAATAGATGAATCACACGAGTTACTAAATAGTTAAGCTAGTTAGTAATTTATTTTATTTTCATTCACTAAATGAGAGTCCCTAAATTTACTGAAAAGGACAATCAATGGTAACACTTATCATAACGTAGTCTTGGGCCATCCTGGGAAGAGAATACCAGGCGAAGTATATTATTATACCATGGTACCTACAACATGTTGTACAAAGATGGACGGCCTTAAATGAACTGTCAAACTTTTGTAAAGCCGCGTTGACACGATCAGAGTATGCTCGGACCGAGTGGACTCGGATACCTACTCGGACGCAACTCGTATTCATTAATTTTTCATTTTTCAAGGTCTTTATTAGTACATGTGGTTTACAATACAGTTTACAAACGATCTTATTCTATTTGTATACATATCACGATTTATGCCGTTACGTAGGCAGCCATCGCCTTTACAAGCATTAAAACATGTTGTTACTTATTTTTAATATTTTATACGCAAACCCTGCGTAGGGCAACTCCAGCTGTCAAACCCTGCTCGCACTAGAATTTTTCTTTCCATGTCAAAACAGATGTTGTTACTTAATATTATTTTACAATGATTTAAATAATAATATGATTTAGATAATTATTATTAGGTTTCTCGTTTTTAATTTTGGTATTTGTTAAAATATGTATTAGTTTATTTTATTTGTAATAAGTATTAGTATCATTATAAGTGCCTATATAAATTTTCGATAGCAAGAAGTTATTTTTATATATTTATTTTGTACCCTATCACAATGTTTTCTTATTTAACCCAAAGGTTGACTGGTAGAGAATGCCTTGTGGCATTAAGTCCGCCTATGTATCACTATTGTACATAAAGTTTAAATAAATAAATAAATAGATAAATTTAACTTACTTATTACAAAATTTTCAAAAACGGGGTATGTGCAAGTCTTAGTATGGACACACATAAGTTTAAAATGTTACACTATACAAAAAGTACGCTTTAATTACAATATGTTATAAAATATTACACTAATATAAAGTAAGTAGCGGGTAGTTCGCAAAAAGATCACGCATTCTCCGGCCGTACGAGCGGCGTCGGCTAGTAAGCGAGCTGTCGTCATGATGCGTCACGGAGGAAATCGAAGGAAATTGAATCGAATAATCCAAGCGCATTCGGCTGGGTTGCCACAATACGAGTTGCGTCCGAGTAGGTATCCGAGTCCACGCGGCTTAAATTGATTTATTTGGGTGCAATTATGTCAGTCAATCACAGCAATTTATCTTGATTGTTATGTCAGCTTTCTTTTTTGCCGATTCTATTTTTCAAAAATTACCTTAACCTTGCAGACTGAATCCATCCACTAACTCCAATATTTTTTTATCTTTACAGCAAGAAAAAGAGAAGGAACTAATGAACGGACAAGAGCCGAAGAAAGAGATCGTCAAACAATCGATTACTAAGAGTAAACAGGTTATGGAGATGCACAAGAGGGCGCAAGCGTTGTTGGAGACCCAGCTGCAACAACAGATGCTGTTGATACAGCGGCTGGAGACTGGTAAGTAACCATCATCATCTGCCTAGCCTTTTCCCAACTATATTGGGGTCGGCTTCCAGTCTAACCGGATGCAGCTGAATACCAGTATTTTACATGGAGCGACTGCCTATCTGACCTCCACAACCCAGTTACTACTGGGTAATACGATACCCCTTGGTAAGACTGGTCGTCAGACTCTTTGAGCCACTGACTGCCTAACGACTGTCAAAGATCTACAAATGACAGCCGGGACCAACGGCTTAACGTGCTTTCCGAGGCACGGAGGAAACTCGGTATGTAATGGGCGGTCACCCATCCACAGACCAACCTAGGCAAGCACGGCTTAACCTAAAGATCGACCCGAGCGGCTGTTATTATTTAGCCACGAGCTCCTCAACAAATAAAGAAAGAAAATATCTTTTATTTGGCACATGCCACAAGTGCACACCATCATCATCATCGTTCTCTTGCCCTTATCCCAATTCATTTTGGGTCGGCGCAGCATGTCTTCTTCTTCCATACTTCTCTATTACTCGTCATCTCGCCAGACACCTCCTTTCTTGCCATATCATTCTTTAAACAGTCCATCCATCGTTTCTTTGGTCTTCCTCTACTCATATACCCATCCACATTCATACTCAAAACACAATATTCAATTCAATTCAATTTATTTACTTCATACACTACGATCCATAATTTTGTTAGTAGGTACACTTAAAAATAATGTTAGTTATTAAAATAATCAAAAACAAATCACACCACACAATACTATTACATCAAAATTTAACATCAAAATAACCTATAAAAATTAAATTAATACAATACTTATCCATGTCAAATAAAATGTAAAATGTTCACAATCAAATTTAAAATTAAAATAAGATAAAATTAAAATTCATTCAAGACACAATACAACAACACAAAATAAAACACAACAACAATTACAATAACAAACACAACAACATGAAACAATAATTAATTAAATTTAAAATTTTAAAAAATTCCCATCGCAACAAAGAAAGGCGAACAAAAATTTGGAAAGTCAATAGAATTGGCCAAGTCGGTTTTGATAAAACATGTCTTATTGTAATATACACATCATGCCCTTTCATTTGATACCCCACTTGGGTATATTTGAAAATAATCGATTTTTCATACCCATTTGCATCCCCCATATCTAAGTAAATCGCTGCACCGATTTTGATAAAAACGTATCTAAGAACCATCGCCAAGAAACTAGCTTTCAAATAAAAAAAAAACTGCATCTAAATCGGTTCATTCGTTTAAGAGCTACGGTGCCAGAGACAGACACACACACATTGCGGTCAAACTTATAACATCCCTCTTTTTGCGTCAGGGGTTAAAAATGAAAAGGTTAAATTCGCCAAGTGCGAGTCGGACTCACGCATGAAGGATTCCGTACCATCGTAGTAGTTCAGCCCCTTTTAATTTATTTGTATTATTTGTTGCTATAGCGGCAACTGTAAAAATAGCAACTGTTTACCTGTTACGGATCATGAGATACAGCCCGCTGACAGACAGACAGTAATAATAGGGACCCTATTACTACTGTCTGCCTGTCAGCGGGCTGTATACGTTGGTTACCCTTCGGGTACTAAACCCTAAAACGATAATATTGTTTCTCACGGCTGCGCCTAATAGCCCATTTCAGCAACTGATGCCCGACGTTGATCCATCAGGCTTTTTTATTTGTTTATTTTTTTTTGACAAAAGCCCGCCTCACTGTTCCCAAGCCACAGCAACTCATTCTGCCAGTATTCATTACAACGTATCATTCCTCCAGGCAACGTCACCGGTCCCCAGCGCGCAGCGTTACTAGAAGCGATCAATTCGGCCCAGGAAGGCATTGAGAAGCTTCGTAAAGAGCTCGTCGCCTACAATGGAACACTAAAACAGATGCAGGTATGTTTGCTTTCAAGTACTTATGTGTATGATATTGAAATATATGTGTGTCCACTGGCGAAATATACACGTGGAACATGTTGAAATGTCTTCTCTCTCTTTTTTATTATGATCATCTTTCTTCTGGCGGTATCCCTATTTATTTGGGGTCGCCGGACGTCCGCTTGTTTGCGTCAATAATGACATAAGTCATTAAATAAGACCTACCGACCTACAGGACAGTGTTTTTTTTATTTTCATTATGATTGCCAATATTTATAAATCTTTGATAACAAAAGATGAAAGGTTTATATATATTACGTATTTCGTTACTTAATTTAATACTTACTTACTTTCGTTAATTTTATATTCAACTACAGACAGCAACGAAAAATCTAAATTTTTGAGTTGTGTCGTCATCTTTGTTGCGAACGAACGTGTCTTCTTCCATACTTCTCTATTACTCGTCAAATCACGAGTTTTTGCTTCTCTTAGTTGAAACCTTTCATTTCTTTAGACAACGTGAATTTCTGTGAATGTTTAGCCTGTGGAAACATATCGTAAAGATAAACGCACACTTGTCTACGCCGAAAGAATCGACCGTGCCGTACGAAACGTTATTTATTGGTCCTATTCGGTGCGGCTAAGTATGCGAGGTTTCATAGGATTTCATACAAGTAATTCTAAAATTCGGTTCTTTTGGCTCTGATAAGAGTGCGTTTACCTTTAAAAAACAATAATCAGGTGTAATAAATGGAGAAATTAAATAGTAAGAACCTTTAAAATAAAAATGTCGTATAAAATTGAAAGTATTCTTAAGTGGTAACCGTACTTATCGACGCGGAGTCGCCATGAGCCGGCCAGAAAGAGCTTTACACCCATACTATTCAACCGAAAGAAACGACATTCGCCTTGTATCGGTTCGAGCGACGCGACTTGATATCGCATCGAACTTAATGTGGTTATACGTGATCGGCTGATGCCGATTCCGCGTCAATATACACGGTGAAAGGGACACGGACGCAAAACGGTTACGTCCCCCCCCCCCCCCCTCCCTAAATTTTCATAGGTTTCCTACTAAAGTGCAATACCTACACTAAGAAAATGGAGCAGCTGGTTTTTTTTTTAAATTACCTATGAAACATTTCTATGTCGAGAGGGGTTGAGATTGATGTACTGATTACGTGTAACCGTTTGTGCGTCGGTGACCTTCCACCTTGTATGTGGTAGTGTCTCTATAAATAGGTCGCAATTCCTATTTAATCTAATTGAAATTGACAAAAATATCAATAAAATGATTGTAACACGGCAGGACGAGTCGGTCGCCAGGAATATGTCCCGTCTACAGCTACAGGTACCGAGCAGTTGCGTTTCGCATGGCGTGCACTATCTCTAATGCGTTTATCATGAATATTCAGCTAAAAATTTAGTATACTGCAACTAGTCAACATTACCCCCTTTTGATGTAGCCGCAGTTTTGTAACTGACACTGATGAATTTTACCTAGAGATCTGATATTCGGATGTATACAGGGTGTATTTTTTAGTGGTGGTGGTTGGGTAGAGTGGTTTTTAAGCGGGCGTGGATGGCTAAATCCGAAACTGAGGAATAGCGAAAAATATTCGAAGGAGTCTCTAGCTCGATTTGAATGAAAACTAAAACTGCATCATTGGATTTTTGGAATAAACAATCAACTTTTCCAAAGAAACATTTTTTTTTATACTCATTCACTTTAATTACAATGACACAACAGCCGTATGAAATTCCTGTGACCTATCAGCTGTTATAGCCGCGTGACGTCGTGCTGTCTCATTTCTATGGTACCGTGCTACAGTGGGTAGGCAGAGCGCCCGCGCGGCTCGCAAGCCTGCTCCGTAAGGCCGGTCGTCACGTGCCTTATGCCGTGTTATTGTGATTAAAGTAAATGAGTATAAAAAAAAAAATGTTTCTTTGGGAAAGTTGTTTGTTATCACGAGTACAATCACGTGTTTAAGTATCGGTCACTAATTACCAGTCACCCTATATATGTAAAGTTTGAGTGTTGACTAGTACGGAGCGCGCGTCAGTATGGAAAAGTGCCGGCTTATTTTTTTTCCCATTTTATTGTGTTGTTACTGACATAGTGACTGACAGACTGACAATCTGACTGACTGACTGACCGATAGACTGACAGACTGACAATACCTATAAGTTTTTTTTAAGTACCTATACTTTAGCATTCAGTAATAAGCTGTTATTTTGACATTACAAACAAACACTTCAATTTTATTTATTTGTATAGATGGCCTAAATATTCAGTTGACTGCGCGAAAGTCTCCCATTCGAAAAAAAAAAACAATTTTAGAGCTTAGGATTTTAGCTGAAATATTTAAAAGAACCATCGCACTTTGTGGATAATTTATCGGTTAAGTCGCAACCGATCTGCAATCTGCAATGTAAAATGGCTCTTATTTTAAACGCGTTAAACATTACTATGACATAACACTCTGCATTTGTATATGGGATGCATCTTGAGTCTTGACTTTTTTTCTTCATATACACCGTGACTTTTAAGTCGTCTTACAACGGCAGCCCATTTCAAGTATCCAATGAATACTAAACATTCATAAAAAAAGGTATTTATGAGATTTTAATAATTTAAAAATAAAAATATTATTCAGTATTATTACGTAGTTAAAACACCCTGTTGCGAGCGATGATCTACTGGACTCGAGTGCTGGGTAAACATCATTAACAGGGTGTTTCATAATTTAATTAATTTTTTTTTTTTTTTTTTTTTTTTATACCTATTAAGGAAGATAAAAAAAAAATCGCGCCTAGAGCTATTTTATGTCGGGTACATTGAGTGGACGACCTTTGTAAGACGACTAATAAGTCACGGTGTATAAACTTCATGATGATGGTTTGTTTTATTTTCAAACTCTTCATTTGTTTAATAAATTTCTAGTTTTGTCTTTGCAAGTGATACAAAGCAATATTTTAAGTTTTAAAACGTCCATACGGATTAATCCAAGTACATACAAGGTGTAAACGGACCCTTCACGAAGCCGGCAACCAAGCATTCTGTATATCAAACCATTCAAAAATTATTGCTGGGAAACGACTTTTTTTTTTTGGGGTGAAAAATCATGTTTTACGGTAGGACTCAATGTAACGCACTCATAACTGCTGATATATGAATAGATTAAATGAATATAATATAATATAATATAATAAATAGCGTGATCGAGGTCAAGAGCAGGCCCATTTTGTTATAAAAAAAAAATAATATAATAAAAGTAGAACTGGAGTCGTGGAGGTATTTAAAGGAAAGATATAACATTAAAAGCTTGTATTTAAAAAAATAGTTGGAACTTTGACCCCCAATATCTCCGTTACTAGAAGGTTCCCAGGTATAGTCTAGAACAAAAAAATGATCGCAATGACGGGGAAAACAAGTACCTGTCGGCTTCGTTGAGGGAATTTTTACACCCAGTATATTTCCGCGATGGAAAACATCGTGAAGTCCTAGAACCAAACGTTCGAAGACATGAGTCATTGCATCAACCCGCACTGGGCCGGCGTGGTGGACCACAGCCCACTCCCTCCCGCGGAGAGGAGGCACTAATTTTTGATACTGGAATGTTTCTATATTCACCGAGAATGCATGTTTTTTGGTTTGCATTAGTTCCACACATTTATTTAAATAAATAAAAATCACATAACACTCTTGCTATCGTATCGTGCTCTTGCAGTCATTAGGTAGTCAGTGGCCCAAAAAGTCTGACAACCAGTCTTACCAAGGGGTATCGTATTACCCGGTACTAACTGGGTTGTGGAGGTCAGATAGGCAGTCGCTCCATGTAAAATACTGGTATTCAGCTGCATCCGGTTAGACTGGAAGCCGACCCCAATATAGTTGGGAAAAGGCTAGGCAGATGATATACTCTTGCTATCGTATAGAATGGCAATTAGTTTACGCACACATAAATAAGGTCGGTTTTCATTTGTTAGAAATGTAAGTTACGTTTTTTTTTTTATTATAAATTGAAAAAATTGAAAAAAAAAGCCAAAAAGCAGTCACTCCGTATTCAAATTCAAAGAACAAAGTCCAATAACTATAGGATCGGTCGTGCTATCGAAGGTCGTGAGTTCGACAACGATCCGTAGCTCAACTGTCGTGCACTTGGAGCTTTACCTCATATTCGAAATATAGCGTTATACAATCTAAGTAAAAGTAGTATCACGCATGCGTACCGCAACTCGTTCTATTTATTGTCATTATTCACAAAGTATTGTCCAAAATTAATTGTGATGGTAGAGGAGCTCTGCGGGCTTTTCAGCGAGCAAGAAGACTTGATAGCCGAGTAGGTAGGACATGATGAAACCACGCTAAAATTATGCTATGAAAAGTTCAAGAGGAGCCCTACGGTCAGGGGCCCACTTTTTCTTTTCAAAAAAGACAACGGACGGTTCAGCAACGTCGATTTTTATCTCATCGTACTGTTCCTGAATCAAAAAGACTCAAAAGGGCAAAATTTCTTGAACATTCGTTCACTTTTTTTACTAGGCTGCTCTGTCCCAGTCCTACCCCCGTAGCATGACCGACGTAGACAAGGATTTCATTGACGGAAGAATCGACGAAATGACAGATTGTGTCGACACAATGACAGATTTCTTTACACTATCTGTCATTTTGTCGATTTTTCCGTCAAAAAAAATCCTTGTCTACGGTGGTCATGCTACGGGGGCTGAGAAAACTCAATTTATTTACTTCAGATACAACGATCCATAATTTTGTTAGTAGATACACTTAAAAATAATTTTTAAATTAAATAATCAAAGACAAATACGCACCACACAATACTATATTATATGTAAATTTGACATAAAAAGAAACTATAAAAATTAAATTAATACAATACTTTTGAAAAGGCCTCTCTCCACTCTTTCCATATCTCGCGAACCCTCGTGTCCACCTTCCAGACGGAACCTGTCCAGTTCGTCCCGCCATCTCGTTCGTGGCCTGCCGCGACCTCATCCCACGCGATCCTTTAACTAAATCAAAAATTTTCTTAGTATAATTTTAGCGTTCTCCCATCACGCGCTACCTATTCGACTATCAAGTTTTCATGCTAAAAATGCTTGTTGAAAAACCTGAGTTGTACCATTCGTTTCTCATAAGTCATTGTATGTAAAACATTAGTACGTATCTTGGTTAGTTACTAATAATAGTGTGATAACGCCAGTGTTGTATAATAATACCATTATATCATAGTTTTATGTGTAAATAATATGAAGTAAGATTTTAAAATTTCATGGTCACTAAAATTATTATAACTAGAAGACGGGATATTTACCATGTTTATTGTTTTCTTTGAGTTCCCGATATTTCGGCGCTGTTGCAAGCATATTCATGGTAAATATCCCGTCTTCTAGTTATAATAATATGAAGTAAGTGTGGATATGGATGGCTTGTGGTAAAACTACAAGAAGCTCACTTTAATAACTTTCCGTGTCCTAGTTTATACAGGTTGGAAGGGCCACCGACGCTGAAACGGTTACCACGTTTTCAGTACATCATTTTGAACCCGCTACATAGAAAATTATCATCGGTTATTATAAAAAAAAATAACACACGAACAGTTTTTTTTAAAATATTTTTATACGCAAACCCTGCGTAGCGAACTATAGCTGTTTTGACATGGAAAGAAAAATTCTAGTGCGAGCAGGGTTTGAACCTGCGACCTTCCGATTTAGTACACCGGATGTCTTAACCAATTAGACCATCGCACCCTGCTCACAGCTCTCGAAATTTACGTTCCATTAATAACGTCTTACGGTGACGTTAGCGCCATCTATTTAAGAAAGTATTGAACTAACTTAAACCAACACGTTGACATTGCAGCCAAATCAATGTTGTATAGAAGTCGCCATACCAAACTAATTTTTAATATTTTTATACGCAAACCCTGCGTAGGGAACTACAGCTGTTTTGACATGGAAAGAAAAATTCTAGTGTGTGCAGGGTTTGAACCTGCGACCTTCCGATTCAGTACACCGGATGTCTTAACCAAATGGCCAATGTCTTTGTCTAATTGGTTAAGACATCCGGTGTACTGAATCGGAAGGTCGCAGGTTCAAATCCTGCTCGCACTAGAATTTTTCTTTCCATGTCAAAACAGTTTTTTTTTTTTAAATTACTGTAGAAAAATTTCTATTTGGGGGTTCAGAATGTTGTACTGAATACGTGGTAACCGTTTTAGCGTCGGTGCCCTTCCACCCTGTGTCGGACGATTTGTGTTCTGTTGACTCTACGAGCCGAAGCGCCAGCACCCGTAGCATGACCACCGTAGAAACGGATTTTGTTGACGGAAGAATCGACAAAATGACAGATCAACAAAATAAATCTGTCGTTTTGTCGATTCCTCCGTCGACTAAACCCATTTCTACGGCAGTCAAACAGATCAACAAAAGAAATCTGTCATTTTGTCGATTCTTCCGTCGACAAAACCCGTTTCTACGGTGGTCCAACAGATCAACAAAATAAATTTGTCGTTTTGTCGATTCTTTCGTCGACATAACCCGTTTCTACGCTGATCAAACAGATCAACAAAATAAATCTGTAATTTTGTCGATTTCGCCGTCGACTAAACCTGCTGCCATGAAAAGAGGCTTGTATTACATGAAACTGAAGGTGGAAGCGCTAGGGTAGCCCTAGCCCACGAAATTCAAATTTTCTTAAATTTTTTTAAATTTGCAGGTCAGGTTGAACGACTTTTTTTTATGAAATTGTATTAAATTAACTTAGATGGTTTGTATTGATAATTTTAATGGTTACAATTCTGTAAATGCAACAGTATTACGGCTGCAAATCATATTTTTTTTCAACGTAAAATCTGACACTGATATGCAAATAAAAAAAAAAAAACGTAAAAAAAATTGAATTTTGCTGGCTGGCTACCCTAGAGCTTGGTGCAAAGCGAGCAGCTCCGTTATTCGTCAGTCAGTTGCCACGTAGTTTGATATCGCCCAAGTATTCCAACCTGTCTGTATTCACACTCACATGGTTTTGTCCGTTTGTGTACATGGTATAAAGAAGTGTTGTGTAAATTAGTGTATCTAATATAATATAGTGTTGAAAGTGTGTATTTTTGTGGCGACTAATCATGGCTTTTTGAAAATGTATTTAGCTTTCAACTTAGCAATTAGTAACATTGATGAAAACGGCTGTATTTTTCTACTGCTGGGCAAGGGCCCCTCCCCATGACTTCCAGTTGCTACGATCAGGTCTAATGTGTGCTACTGGTCGTTTAAAACCATAATTAATAAAAATAAAATAGGATATTTTTTGACTCAAATTCTCTTGCTCGGTTTTTACGTGGTCACAAAATTAAATTCAATCCGATATTCATAAAAAAAAATTTTTTTTTTACGTCACACATTTGCTTATTTTTTGTCGCACGAAGAAATCGACGGGATTGTCTCTTTACCTCAAAGGTGTCTCATCTCATCGCAAATTTACTTTCATAAAGGATTCTGGGTCCATTCATTGTGTAAACGTTATCACATCTAATGCATTATTATATCATTTGGGAGGGTTAAATTCAGTGTTTCATCCACTGTAACAGAGCTAGTCAGAAAGAAGAGCTGAGCCATTTACATTGACATTGATAAATACACTTTAATGTCAATGGCATAAAGTGCAAAATTGTACAAACATCTGTCGACACCACAACGGTTATGCACTGTAAGACACTTATAATAAAGTTCATTATTCAATGTCATCCAAAAATCATTTACTTTGCATTTCTTTCGGTCTGCACCAAGCCAGTGTACTTTATATATGTAAATAAGGTCTATCTTTTCATACACGAAATATATTAAGAGTAACTTGCTATAAGTCGTAAAGTAGCCATAACAACGAAAAAAAAAATTCTGAGTGTTTTTTTTTTTTTACAAAATTATTATAATTCTAAAATTTTTTGAGACTTTTTGCATAAAACCTTTACTCCCATATTCTAACAATGACAGTAGGCAAATACGACGTAGTAAACTAGCGTAATGGATGCTTAAAAATAAGGATTTTGTGGGTCAAGTAATTTTAAATTATTTATTTTTTATCAAAAATATACTCAGATAAAAAAAAATCCCTTGAAATGACTTTGTTATAGCCGTTAGATGATTCACTGAAAATATTTCGTGTATGAATAGTTAGACCCTTATACTCTTTGAACGAAACGCTACAAAAACTCATGACCACATATAAATGTTTCATATACTCAAAGCCTTGTACATAGCTTTAACTGGGCTTTCATTACGTTTGTTAGCAGGCAAAAAAACCGAAGACTAAGGAAGAGGCGCAGAAAGAGATCTTGGATGCTGAGCTGGACCTGTTCAACAAGCAACAGGTATGTGAAGATTTTTTAACCCCTGACGCAAAAAGTGTGTCTGTCTCTGGCACCGTAGCTCTTAAACGAGTGAACCGATTTGGATGCAATTTTTTTTTTTTGAAAGTTAGTTTCTTGGCGATGGTTCTTAGATACGTTTTATCAAAGTCGGTGCAGCCGTTTACTAGATATGAGGGATGAAAGTGGTGATGGATAATCGAATATTTTCAATTATACCCAAGTGGGGTATCAAATGAAAGGGCATGATGTGTATATCACAATTAGACATGTTTTTTCAAAACCTGCTCAGCCATTTTATTGACTTTTCAAATGTTTGTTCGCTTTTCTTTGTTGCGATGGGGTTTTTTTTAAATTTATAATTAAAAACTAGTTAACTGAAACTCTGACAACCAGTCTACAGGTATCATATCATCCAGTCACTGGGTTTTGAAAGTATGTTTTTTTTTATTTTTATAATTGCATCTGGCAGGTCAACCTAATGAGGCTGGCTTAACTATTCCTTTATTTCAATGTAAAATTATATTCTCTGTACGCAGCTCTCCATTTATGTAAATAATACGACTAAAATCAAAAAAAACAATAATGGATGCTGAAATACTCCGAAAGACGCGTGGAATCAGCTGTTCATTTCCTGCCTAGCTACAGAGTTTATCGAACTCGTCGTCGCGCTTGCCGTTCGTTTTGCCACGCTAGCGATACATTGCGTATGAGGAAACAAATCAAATTTATTGGATTCCCATAACGTTCCTGAAATAATTTCTTGTACCGGTCATCTTAGTTTGATATACTGAATTCACTTCATCAGTCTGCGGAGGGCTGTCCCTAACACCCTGTACGTCACGGCATGAGCTGTCCTTATAATTCATGCTGATATGAAAGAGCTAAAAACATCAATTTATCTCCAACAGGAAGGCCAAGACGTGACGGAGCTGACGAAGAAGATTGCAGAGCTTCGGCGACAGATGTCGATACAATTCCCCTCGCATAGTATGATGAGAAGGCCACATGCAAGGTAAATTAATGGTTTGTTATGAAACCTGCTATACAACATTATTTTTAGTATATGCGAAACCTGAATATAGTTTGTTCAGAATAAGTAACTGAATCGATTCCAATCATTTTTAAACCATGTTATATTTTTTCCCAAAACTATTTTAAAAAGTTAAAAGTTGGACACCGAGTGACATTAAGTACCTTTTGCAATAATTTAAGTACCTACTGCCAAATTATTATTATCATTGAGCTCAAGAAGGCGCTCGCGCGTGCGCGCTGCGTGGTGACCACATTTTTGTGCAGACAACCAACTAACAGAACAAGCTTATAACTTTGTGATTTTTCATGATACAGTTTTGAAATTTTGTACATAGATTCTTTACATAAAAATACTAGACACGTGTTTGAGGTTTCGCATATACTAAAACTAATTTTGTATATTATAAACAATAGTTGCATGACTGCCTCGTTGGTCTAGTAGCCGCAAGCGCGACTGCTGAGTATGAGGACCTGGGTTCGATTTCCGGGTCGGGCAAAGTGTTTCGTTTTTCCTTAAGGAATTTCTCCAGTGGCAGCCACGGTTTGTGCCCGGTTGATGGCAATAGGCTTGCCCCTTATTAAATGGGATTTAAACATAGCTCGCGAAATGTGGGTGTGCTATTAGGTTCTTCTCTACCTAACCCTTCTGGGATTACTGGAGTGATGTTATGTTATGTTAAAAAAAGAAATTCTCCTGTCGCTGCAAATCCTTTGTTAATATGTTATTGTTAAATTTTCAAGCTATCGTATCGTGAAGAGGAAGATGAGGTGAGGTGATAGATATTATTTAGAAAGTCTTTTTATGTTTTTTTTTTCCGATGGGAAATCATCAAATGATGCCCCCCCCCCCACTCTGCGCAAGCGGAAGGGAGTGTCAGACTTGTACTGACTAAAACCCATCCATGTTCCTTCTTTGCCCTTTGTGTTCCAGGGCCACGGTATCTCTTTCGAACAGTCCCGCAGACTATCTTTTTATGCTTTATGTTTTGTCTCTGTGCTGTTTTTATTTTTAGCTTAGTGAAGAAATTAACCTTTTGAACTCCATTGTCGCAAGCGACCGCGTGCCCTGTACGCCAAACGACACAAATATGTGACAAAATGGTAGGGGAAATTGTGGCTTGGCGTGGAGGGCACGCGCGTGCCTTTATGCTCTGGCGTTCAAAAGGTTAAAGAGGTATTTACTCCGACAGTCAGGCATTTGTATGTGTCTGAGGTGAGAATGCTTAGCAGGATGTGTGGTGTTACGTGAATGGATAAAATAAGAAATGAGTACATAAGAGTAGAAAATAAATGAATAGAATAAATAGCTCTCTCTCTATTAGAAGTCGAGTCATGGTAATTATTATTAGGTTTCTCGTTTTTAATTTTGGTATTTGTTAAAATATGTATTAGTTTATTTTATTTGTATATAAGTATTAGTATCATTATAAGTGCCTATATAAATTTTCGATAGCAAGAAGTTATTTTTATATATTTATTTTGTACCCTATCACAATGTTTTCTTATTTAACCCAAAGGTTGACTGGTAAAGAATGCCTTGTGGCATTAAGTCCGCCTATGTATCACTATTGTACATGAAGTTTAAATAAATAAATAAATAAATAAGAGGAAGTCTAACAGTGATGCCGGCTGATCGAAAAGTTGTGTGCGGTTGGCTTGCCATGGGATGCGGAGGAATAGGCTATATAAGGTCTATCTTTTCATACACGAAATATTTTAAGAGTAACTTCTATAAGTCGTAAAGTCGCCATAGCAACGAAAAAAAAAAAATATCTGAGTGTTTTTTTTTTTTTTCAAAATTATTATAATTCTAAAATTTTTTAAGACTTTTTGCATAAAACCTTTACTCCCATATTCTAACAATGACAGTAGGTAAATACGACGTTGTAAACTAGCGTAATGGATGCTTAAAAATAAGGAGTCAGTATTTATTTTGTGGGTCAAGTGTTTTAAATTATTTCAAAAAAATCCCTTGAAATGGCTTTGTTATAACCGTTAGATGATTCCCTGAAAATATTTCGTGTATGAATAGTTAGACCCTATATAAGTATACAACATTATTTTTAGTATATGCGAAACTTGAATATAGTTTGTTCAGAATAAGTAACTGAATCGATTAAAATAATTTTTAACTCGTGTTATATTTTGTCCTAAAAATATTTAAAAAAGGCTACAAGTTGGATACCGAGCGACACTAAGTACCTACCGCAATCATTTAGGTACCTACTGCCAAATAATAATTATCAATGAGCTCGAGACGACGCTGGGGCCGCGCGCGCGGCGGAGCCGCGTGGGGACCACGTTTTTGTGCGGACAACTAGGTAACGGAACAAGCTTATAACTTTGTGATTTTTCAAAATACAGTGAAATTTTGTACATAGATTCTTTACATAAAAATACTAGACACGTGTTTCAGGTTTCGCATATACTAAAACTAATGTTGTATACAAAACGAATAAAAGCAATTTTTTTAATATTATTTTGTACCCTATCACAATGTTGTCTTATTTAACCCAAAGGTTGACTGGTAGAGATTGCCTTGTGGCATTAAGTCCGCCTATGTACCACTACTGTACATGCATAATCAGCCTATTAATGTTCCCACTACTGCAGGCCGCAGGCCTCCTCTCTATGAGAGGGAATGGGCTTTAATCCACCACGCGGGCCCAGTGTGGGCTGGTAGATGTCACAAGTCTTCGAATTTTTGGTTCTAGGACATGCCGGTTTCCTCACGATGTTTTCCTTCACCGTTTTGAGAGCAGTGGTGATGAAATAACTTACACAAAGTAATGTGCCTGGCTGGGTTCGAACCCACGACTTACTGTTCGTAAATCGGGGTCTCCACCACTGGGCCACCGTTGCTCTCATATTATACATGAAGTTTAAATAAATAATGAGGAAAAGGAGTGTTGAGTAAGAGTAGAGGAAGACCAAAGAAACGATGGATGGACTGTGTGAAGGATGATATGGCAAGAAAGGAGGTGTCTGATAAGATGACGAGTAATAGAGAAGTATGGAAGAAGAAGACATGCTGCGCCGACCACAAATAAACTGGGATAAGGCAGGAGAATGGTCCTTTATACAATGGCATTAAAAAAAAATACGAGGATATTTCCGCTTACTGGAAAGTGACTCTTACCATCTCAATAATACAACCTATAATAAGAATATGACTTTCGAAACCGGCGTGTATTTGAACCTTTTTTTTGTCCACTCAAAACTGCTAAAGTTACCACCTCACCCAACTCTCTCCCACCCACAGAGGAGGCAGATTCAACACGGCCACCCGCTTCACGCGCGGCGGGCTGGCGCACAAGACGTTCAGCGTCAACCAGTCGGTGGACCACCGCCCGCGCGCGCTGCTCATCTCCGGCTTCGAGGCCGACGAGCTCGACGCTCTCGTCGTGCACTTCTCGGTAAGTTATTACAGTTAGTTAGAGTAAGAAGAAGAAGAGAGAATCTTAGCCGACTTCAACACACGAACACTAAAGAGGAATGGATGATATCCTCCAACGTGATCGTAGCCGAAAGTATGCTACGACGCGCGATCGACTACCGTCGTATCCGATCGGAATTAGAACACATCAACACGGTAGGAATGAAACTATTTGAGTAGGCGCAGAAAGGGAAACGTTCGCAAGCGACGGTACGGAGCCGATCGCATGCGTCGTCGTACTGCAGGACGCGTTCGGTTGTCGCCGCATCTTTTCGCATCCTTTCTAATCCGACGCGACGCGAACCGTTTGGTGGAAATCATCCTTTAGTCGTCGAAAATACGGCAGATGTGCCCTAATATTGAGAATGCTTTAGTCGTGTCTCTAAAAAAAAATCTCCAGCTCTAGTCAAACCAACGGTTTTGACACCCCTTAATGCCAGAGTCGTCTTGGAACTGCTCATATAAATTCTGCCCTTTTATAAGTTCCTGAATATAAAGGGTGTAAATAGACCCTTAACATAGCCGAAAGGCACTTTTTCTCGCCGTATTTGCGATATTTTTTTTGTTCGAGACCATACCTGGGAACCTTCTAGTTACGGAGATATTGGGGGTCAAAGTTCCAAATTTTTCACAAGTTTTTTTTTTTAATGCATGTTTTTAATGTAAGATTTTTACTTTACACACCTCCACGACCCCCGTACTATTCAATCCATCCATCAGCACATTGCTATGAGTGCTTTCCATCGAGTCCTACCGTAAAACGTGATTTTTCAGCCCAAAAAAAGAAAGTCGATTCCCAGCAATAATTTTTGCGTAAAGTTACTTAGGTTGATGTACAGAATGCTTGGTTGACGGATATGTGAGGGGTCTGTTCACATCTTGTACTCACTGACTTTAATTTTTTTGTTTGTTTTAGCAATACGGTGAAGTGATAAGCAAAGAAGTGGAACTGTCCGTGCCGCAACTAGTTCTGCAGTACAAGTGTAGACTGCACGCCGAACATGCGGTCGCTAACGGCAAACACTACAACGACAGGACGCTATCCGTGAGTAATCATCATATACAACATCATCATGTGCCTAGCTTTTTTCCAACTATGTTGGGGTCGGCTTCCAGTCTAACCGGATGCAGCTGAATACCAGTATTTTACATGGAGCGACTGCCTATCTGACCTCCACAACCCAGTTAATACTGGGTAATATGATACCCTTTGAAAAGATGACAACCAGTGTCATATATCATCATATACAACATGTAACATAATTAACGCACATCCTGAAATTAGTTTGTTCAGAATCGTTTACTGAATCGATTTCTATAATTTTTATCATAGGTATTTTTTTTTTCCCCAAAAATAATCAAAACTACGTAAATTACAGTAAAAACTCGTTAACTCGTTTCGAACGCGAGCGAATACCTACTAGGCTAACAAGACCCTCATACGGCACGGTTGGCGCAGTGGCTAAACGATTGACTGCTGCGTTTCGTGTCGCGGGTTCGATTCCCGCACGGAACAAATATTTGTATGGCCTACAGGTAGTTGTTCCGGGTCTGGCTGTTTGTGTATGTAAGTTTAAATGTTTGTAGACGCACCCACGATACAGGAGAAATTCCTAGTGTGGGGCAACGTTTAAAAAAAAAAAAAAAAAAAACTTAGTGTGCGACTGTCTGCGTTCGTGGATTTGTACTGTGACCACAACATTCTTCCGGAATTAGTATAACTAAATCAATCAATAATCAATGCTCATATATGTTTAACTAAAAATTCAGTGTATGTATTATGATTATAACATAATATTCTAATTGGGGTGTCTGAGGGTGTGCGTTAATTACGTTACATGTTGTATATCAGTAGCGGGTTCGATTCCCGCACGGAATAAATATTTGTATGGCCTACAGGTAGTTGTTCCGCACCCACGATACAGGAGAAATTCCTAGTGTGGGGCAACGTTTAAAAAAAAAAGATTCAATAACAAATGCCATGTCCTTACTCACCAGATAACGTGGACGGCGAACACGAACGCGAGCACCAACAGTACCCCCCGCCCCGCGCCCGACACCCGCCCCGCGCGCAACGGTGACGCTCGGGACGAAAAGGACGAGGTGAGCTTATAAATAATGGATCTAAATTTAAAGTCACTGGGAGAGAAACGACCTTCTCAAACCACAGGGCGGTAGACGAGAGATGTGCCCCCCACCTCTCCAGTCTTCATCATTCCGGCAGACTACCTGCCATCTTGATAGGAACTGCATTAGGCAATCTGGAAATCTCTTAACCGATTACTCAATATTATATAAATAAAATAAAATAAGCCTTTATTACTGTTACTCTTTACAATGTTATTCTTATCACTATTTACATTAATACTTGGTCTCGGTATCGGTAATCGGTTTAATTTTCGGTAGCAGCTTGTCTCTAGACAAAGGCCTCCTCCAAGGACTTCCATGCAGCTCAATCCCTAGCTATTCGGGTCCACTTAGGGCCCGCCATTTGTCTGAAGTCGTCTTCCCAACGTTTAGACTGTCTCCCTATTTTTTGTCGCCCCTAGGGTACCCCTCGGTTATTATTTTGGTCCACTTTTCTTTCGGATCCCGTAACATATGTCCTGCCCAACGCCATTTAAACCTTCTAATGAGGAAGTGCGCATTTTTGAATTTTGTTTTAGTTTTTATTGGTTCCAATTTCACTCCGTCACTTTTTCTTACCCCTATTACACTTCGTTCGATCGGCACTGGCCAATATTAGCCGATATCAAATCGGGCCATACCAAACACAGCTTCTTCGCAAGAAATGTCACAATATAATGTTCTTTCCTGCACATAAATAAAGAATACAACTTTTTTACGTCCTCAAAAGTCCAGGTATAGTGACTCTGCAAAATTATCATAAGTAATACAGACTAATATTATAAATTCGAAAGTAACTCTACGCCATGCTTTACGACTAAACCATTTTCAAATTTGATGAAATTAATTATTTAACCCTATTGTATTATTTAAGAAATTCAAAACCAATTAAATTGGCGATAGGTTAAATCCTATCATCATCTGGCTAGCCTTTTCCCAACCGAGTTAGGGTCGGCTTCCAGTCTAACCGGAACCGGCAGCTGAATACCAGTATTTTATATGGAGCGACTGCCTATCTGACCTCCACAACCCGGTTCGTACTAGGTAATACAATACCCCTTGGTAAGACTGGTTGTCAGACTTTTTGGGCCACTGACTTCCTGTAACGACTCTTTTTCTTTATTCCCTACAGACTCCAGCAGACCTCCCAGAGGACACGCTCCTCCGTTTCGACGAGGAAGAAGAGGAAGACGCAGACGAGGATCGCTCCTGGAGACGTTGACGATCGTCTGCCTAGCGTGAGCCTCACACGCTGTGCACTCTGTTGTAACACAGGACTTTAGGCGTAGTTCTTAGTTAACGTGGAAGCGAAACTGGCGAAATTCCTATGACACAAAAAGGGACGGCGCATGAGTCGTCCAGTTTCGTTTCAACGAACTGTGCAAATTGTTACACAGGATTTTAGGATAAGTCTTTACTACACTACTTCTTAGTACAACGTTTGTGTGGACGCGAAACTGGCTAAAAGATGGCCGTCAGATGTGAAACGACTATGTTAATATTAGCCTTCATAATTAATCAAAACTTTAACGGAATATGGAGTAAATTAAAGAAAAAACTGTATAGCAAACGCGCTCACAAGGGAGTCGATAGCGGTGGCTAAGAGCGACATTGCGCCATGACAGCGTCATGCCGTGATGTCGGTTTTACTGCCAAGGAGCCGCAATAGATGTTTCACATCAATAAGAAAGTGGGGGGTGTATTTTTTAGCTAGTTTCGCTTTTATGCCTAGCAAATACGAATTAAACTTCGTGTAGAAGTGAAACTATTGAAAATGTCGCTCTGGAATCGTAATTCTTCACTGTGCAAAACTAAGTAATTTCGATTTGTAATTTTATTTTATTTATTTAACTCACCAACAATTGAATACACAGCTTCTAACATATGAGATGCGTTCAATAGAGTCACTCAAACATATGAGATACATCCAATAGAGTCACAGACAAGTGTATCAACCTCTTACAGGTAAGCACATCATGCAAAACTTATTTGTCGTTGGATGTCTACATAAAATCAGATGAGTACCTAACTACTCACCGCACACAACTATGGTTTTTAAATTATATAATTCAAATTAAATAAAATGAAAATCACAATTAACATCAGAATTAAAATCGAAATTAAAGTCAAAATCAAATCCAATATAAGTTGATCTCTCATTGTACGGCAAGCTCTTACAAAGCGAGGTCAGGGTCTAATTATGTACAGCTTGATGTGCCGCGGTGTGTACGGTCTTCTTATCGTATCGATGTTCCTTCCATATTAGACGGTTTGGGCCTAGTAGGCGGCCACGTTTATTGCAGCGGCAGAGGAGCTATTCAGGTCGTCAAGAGTGCAGGTAACCGGATACCTGGGACACTCCAGCTTACCGTACACTCCACTCCAGCTTACCGTACACTCCACTCCAGGTGTGTACGGTAAGAAGGCGCCTTGACGCCGTTTCCTTTAGTTGAGGCGCTTTGTTTAACTTCTATATCATTCTAAACTATTAACGAAGAAATTGTTCGAAGACTCGAAGCATTTGGATCTATCTCAACTCTGTAGTATTTATGGTACCTATCTTTCTACTACGTAGTGATGAAAAAATTTCATTACTAACGCTTCTAAAACGAAGTTTATTTGTTATTCTTTCTCTATCTTCCATCTTTTTATCTTCCGCTATCAACGAACTAAGAATTTATCTTTATAAGTCACAATAATATGACAAAATATACTTACGTTAAACCCCTCTCCTGACCCCCAAGAGGACCCCTTATACTACCCTTTTATACAGAATTGGACAGTAGTGAATAATAATAACAATGTTTTAAGGACGTATAATATCGGTTAGACATAAATTTCAATGTCGATGCTGATTATTGTGAATTAAAATAATTATACTAGTAATTATTGTAAGGTTCTGTATCTTGGGGTAGGTTGATATAAGAATAGGAATGGACGCCATTTTGATTCTCAGTTGGTCAGTGAAAATTGAAACTCAAAGCATTTATTTCAATTAGACCGTTTTTTTTTTTTTTTTGTGTGGGATATCATTAAATAACCCCCCTACCGCTCTTGGCGGAGCGGAAGGGAGTGTCAGAATTCTACTGAATAAAACCCATCCATGTTCCTTCTTAGCCCTTTGTGTTCCAGGGCCACGGTATCTCATTCGAACAGTCCCACAGCCCTGGCAGGTCAAATAGACCATTACGAAACTTTTGAATGTCAAAAAAACAAAAGAGTGAAGCTATAGTCCTAGTCTCGAGGTATAATAACTTGTGAAAGTACTGTACTTGCCCATTCCAAAGCGTAGATCTCTATGGAGAAGAATGGGTAAGAAACTTCAAGTCCAAAATCATGTAAGTCACTAAATATTCATCTGCCTAGCCTTTTCCCAACTATGTTGGTGCCACTTCCAGTCTAACCGGCTGCAGCTGAATACCAGCATCTTACATGGAGAGACTGCCTATCTGACCTCCACAGCCGTTAGTACTGGGTAATACGATACCTCTTGGCAAGACTGGTTGTCAAGACTTTTGAGCCACTGACTACCTGTAACGACTGTCAAATATCTACAAATGACAGCCGGGACCAACGGCTTAACGTGGTTTTCGAGGCACGGAAGGTCTCGATATATGATCAATGTCTGTAGATTTTTATCTTTGTTTTGGATTTATCACGAAGACGGCTTTGTTCATGTTTAAAACTACTCAGGGTATATTCGAAATACGTTCGTAAATATTTCTTTTTTTAATGTTTTTATAAAAAAAAACGGAAAAAAAACCGGAAAATCCGAAAATCGGAAACCGGAACCCGGGAACCCGGATCTGTTCGAACCGAAAAACGGAAGGTCGCAGGTTCAAACCCTGCTCGCACTAGAATTTTTCTTTCCGTGTCAAAACAGCTATTTCTTTTTTTTTTCCAAAATACTTAAGTTCTTGTTAGACCATTCCTATTCTTATTTTAACACTAATGTTCCCATCTACTAAAACGAAAACTTACATAAAACTGCACAATTGGAATTTCAACTCTATGCGCTAAGCTGAGGGTTGAATATACAACTGCGTTTTATTGGGTGTCAACTAGAGTTACTGAAAAACCGATAATTTGCCTACAATAATACGTATGGTACGTCCGTATGTCCTTTATAATAAATAAATACGGCATATAGGACTTAACTTACGTAAATAATAATAATAAAATCTGCTTTAAAATGTCATATACCAAATAGACTTAAAAACAAGCGATAATTAATAGTTTTTTTTTTTACTGATTTTTGATGAATTTTCTTTAATTTAAATTAGACAGAGAAATGACTTACCTATTAGTAAAGTCCTGAATTACCATCTTCTTCTTAGCGTGTCGATGACAATCTAAATTGTGGTTGTCCAGAACTGAGCCACTAGTTCAGGCGCCTTCAGTAGCGTCCATCATTTCCTGTAATGAACAAACAATAGGACACGCAGGACACAATATTAAGTGCCCCATCGTTTGTGGAACAGCCCCACAATTACACTTAGGGCAGAGTCGTTAATGAATTAACCGAATTACGATAAGTAGTCGAGAATTCGAACCATTGCGGTTTCATTTGAAAATGTGGTAAGGAATACGGCATGTCCTAAAACCGAAGTCGCAGACATACCAAATCTACCGACCTGCATTGGCCCATGACTGGCCCGCTTCCAGTTTAGATGGGATGCAGCTGAATACCAGTATTTTACATGGAGCGACTGTCTATTTGACCTTAAACAAGTCACTGGGTTACACGATATCCCTAGGTAAGACTTGTTTGTCAGACTTTCGGGCCACTGACTACTTGTAAACGACGTCAAAGACCTAAAAATGACAGCCAGGAGTAACGGCTTAATGTGCTTGTCTTGGCACGTGGATGTCGTATCACGAATTAAAGCTGTTTCAGTCGTGTCCAAAACAAGTCTGGTATTTCTGGACCGGGGGAGTAAACGCCTTCTAAAGCAAGGGAGGGTATGTAACTCATGGTCACACACTCCCATCCACGGAGCGACCTCGGTCAGCGTTGCTTACCTTGTAGATCGACCCATGTGGCTACACCCTCTTCCTCTAACGGATCATAAAAACTGTCGTTATTTATATTATTGAAAATAAAAGAAAAATCAGTAAAAAAATCTAAACAAATTGTACTCCAAAAACGATAAATAATTTAGACATAGGCTTTCTAAAGCGCTTATATATGAAATAAAAGTCTTCCTGCCTGACGGCTCGGAGATATGAAGTTCAAATTTAGCCAGACTTAGTCGAGAATTAGATACATTATTAGTAAAGAAAATCGCTTTATCTGAAGTTACTATAAGGGGCCATCCATAAATTACGTCACACGTTAAGGGGGGGGGGGGGAGAGGGGATCGACGAAGTGTTACAAGAGGCTCCTAAATTTTGTGACGACTAACATATTTAAGTATTAAAACACAAAATTTGAACTATTAACTAAAACCTTAAAACTGTATGAACATGTAAAATTTGCAAAATATGTGATGTCACACTAGGAAGACAAGACTAGGAAGGGGGGATTCTCACAAATGCTGCGATAAGGACGCCGGTCGGTAAAAAAATCATGAAATTCGTGTGACGTAATTTATGGATGGCCCCTAAGGCTACGCTACGTAGAAAAACGAGCGTCAGCAGAAAATTGATTAACTTGCTACGCTCCGCTTTCTGTGTAGCAGAGGTTAAAGTATTCGTGTTATTGCAATATCAACGCATCATCTGCCTAGCCTTCTCCCAACTATGTTGGGGTCGGCTTCCAGTCTAATCGGATGCAGCTGAATACCAGTATTTTACATGGAACTCAATATCTCGTTCGACGAGTTGTCTACGCTATACATATACGCGAAATTGGAACTTTATGACACTTTTTTGTGCATGAGATAAAAATTCGCAGAAATATATATTTAATTCAGAATTTAAGATTGTATAAAAATCGACTTGATACAGAATTTAAGAATGCAACAAATGCATTGGGTTCGAATTCAAGTTCACTCATCATAAATTTGATTTGCAATTCAAGCTCGTTGAAGAATCGGTCTGTTTCAGAAATAAAAGTTCCGAGTATAATCGATTCGAGGCAAAAAACGACTGTTTGGATTTCAAAAGAGTGCCCTCCCCACTTCATATCTATCGAAATCAGGGTGACCCATTAAGTACACCTGATCAAGACAGCAAGATCATCAAAGTTATAGAGATCACACGAATATTGATCAAAGCCTTTAACGTAGACTTCAGAAATTAGTCATATTGGAAATGGATGAGAAAGCAAGGCAAAGAGCTAGTAATCGTTTCATTTTTGTAATAGTAATCATTTTTATATTGAGTGTTTTGACATTTATTTATTTAATTACAACGGTTGTGTTTACAACCAATCACTAAAATTATAAAAATAAAAGAGATAACACATATTAGAATATACAAAATAACAAAGTAAAGCAAAATTTGATGTGAAAACATAAATAAAAGAAGGTTAACAACACTTCCATAAATCAGTACTGCAAATAAAATCTTTAAATCTTGACATTGAATAATCATTATAAAATGGGTTTCCAGCAACGAAGAAGTGGCTTTTTGTGCAGGTTTGATTCTCGTTTTGAGACTTGTCATAGCTGTATAGTAGACCATTCTATCGGTTTTACCTTTACAGAAATAATAGTCCATTAGTCATTATATCATCATCTTCTACCAAGCCTTTTCCCAATTATGCTACAACAAATATACAGATGAATACCAGTATATTATGTGGAGCGACTGACATCCCCAGAAACTGGGTAACACTGCGCGCTTTCACAAGACTGGTTGTTTATTAGTCTTAATTGACATTGAAAATACCTTTGGTTATTTTGTTCTGCGTCCCACAGAGAGGAGGCCTAAATCCCAGAGTTGGGAATGTTATAGGCTCATTCATCATCATTAGGCTTAACCTGATTGGGCTATGATTTTACTACAAGAAAACACTCAATATAAAAATTATTTACTTGACAATTATAAAACGGTTTCTAGCTCCTGAACTATAAAACCGCGGAGCGGTATTTCTTAAGAAGTTTTTTTTTCTTTGTTAAATATATATCATTTATTATTTCGAAGCTTTTTCTTTCGTTATCTCTAACGTCTATATGGACCCTTATAAATGTAGGCTTGGTTAAGGACTCCACACACTGTATCAGATGAAATCGTGGCGTTATATTAAAAGGTATTGGCGTGGTTTTTTTTTGTAATATAGGATTGTTTTTATATTTATTTAAAATACGCGTGAATTAGATTTAAATGGTATTAGTCTGAATATACATAGTTGACAGAAAATATATTTGTATTACCTACTATTATTGTATGGATATATTTGAAAAATATACACGTTGTATAGGGACATCGACGCGCAAACGGAATTCTGAAATTCAGTATTTGTTGCAACAGGCTTGCCTCTATTATCATCATCATTCTCTTGCCCTTATCCCAATTCATTTGGGTTCGGCGCAGCATGTCTTCTTCTTCCATACTTCTCTATTACTCGTCATCTCATTGTATGGGACTTAAACATAACTCAAAAAAAATTGTCATTCATTGTCATGCAGAAAATCATTAATTTTTTCATTGATTGTTTTGCATTCATTGATTGATTGATTTGCATGCATTTAGAGCAGCGGTGGCCCAATAGTGGCGGCCCCAACTTACGAACAGTAAGTCGTGGGTTCGAACCCAGCCAGGCGCATTACTTGAGTAATTTATTTCATCACCACTGCTCTGAAAACGGTGAAGGAAAACATCGTGAGGAAACCGGCATGTCCTAGAACCAAAAATTCGAAGACATGTGACATCTACCAACCCGCACTGGGCCCGCGTGATGGATTATAGCCCATTCCCTCTCATAGAGAGGAGGCCTGTGCCCCAGCAGTGGGAACATTATTGGCTGATTATGCTTATGCTATGACATGCACTTTTGAGTTGTCAAAGTAAGTTTCAGTCAAAAACAAAAAAAAAGAAATTACATTTACAGTCACAAGCCATAAATACTGAAAGTTCTGTCCTGTCTATTCCAAAGAAACGATTCTATGGAATAGATATGCTTCAAAACAATTAAAAAACACTACAAATAAACTGGAAGAATGTGGGTTATATCTCAGCCATACCCTTCGTCGATTACGGATGTGATGTTATAATTTTACAGCTCCATAAATTTCGACCATTTTTGTTTGAATCATCTGATTTTGACGATTTTTTTTTCACTAGGGTGTCTATCATGTACTGATTGCATGATATCAGTTTTCGCGTTGATGTCCTTTACACCCTGTATAAATATCTAGATAGATCAATATACAAGACACGGTTTCTTACGATACAGTGTGTTTAGCCCTTAATTCACGATGGAAATTGGAGCTTCAATAATGTTACATAATTCTTATTTTTTTTATTAATAAATTATATAGTTTTAAATTTTTATTATTATATTAGTTTTAAGTCTAACATGTTTTGGAAAATATTGAAAAATAAACGCGCGTATAGGCAATATTCACTTTGAAATAAATACGTATTGAATATCGTTTACACGTTAAGTTTCTAAACGTATTGTAAACTCGTAGAACAAAAGTTATTCAGTTTCATGGCCCGAAAGATCACACTGGGAGGCTTGCGTCTATTTTACAGCTTGTATATCTATGTAGTTAAAACAAGAATTTAGTCTCTACTTGTTACTAAAAACGTGTAAATGGATATTGCAAGTCTGTAAAAGAGATTTCAATATTTTTCAAAATATGTTTTATCTAGTTTAGGTTTGTTTTGTTTCGTTTTACTAATATAATGTTTTTGCTCTGCGGTTAGGCATGTATGTTAGGGTGAGCCATGGAATGGGGAGTACGCCTTTTGATGTACAATTGGGCTATTCGTAAATACTTGGGTAGAAAAATAAGCCAAGCAAAGAAAAAATCTCTGAATATAAATCCGACTACGTATAGTCATGTCTTTGAGCTAAAATAGAGAAATCGTTGATTAAAAAGGACTGAGAACTGAAGTGGCATGGTCACTTCAGCACTATTTTGATTTTTCTACTAAATTGTGGCACACAATGAAAATACTTTAAATAAACCATATTATATTATTCAGTAGAGTAAACTAACTATATACATTATTAATTAAAAACTATTAAATAAACTAACAACAAACTATAAAAGGGCGTCAAAAAACTCGTCAGCTGGTAATGTGCCCAAGAAATAAAATAATAGGTAGAAGAAAACGCACAAAAAAACAACACACTAGTGCAAAATCTTACAAGTGTGATGTAGGTCAGCGTATCTTTATTCAAAAGAATTATTTAACAAAACATTTAAAAACATACTGGTGCAAAACCTTATAAGTGTGATGTAGGTCAGCGTAGTTTTATTTAAAAGAACTCTCTATCAAGACATTTGAAAACACACTGGTGAAAAACCTTACAAGTGTGATGTATGTCAGTGTAGTTTTAATTCGATGAGTGATTTAACAATAACAACGCCTATAAATATTCGCTAACGCGACCAATGGGCATTTTGTGTTTATCTAAGCCTCCACTACCCCCATATAATTCAATTTCTTTGTGCTCCGCAAACTGTAAAGGAAGATCGAAATAGAGGTGAGGTGACTATGCCAGCTTCCATAGATGTAAAGTTCAAAGCTCCTAATCGCGTTGTCAAATTTTTAGTAGTACACATAAACTGAGTATTTTAGAGTGTTTTACTTTTCTATTATATTAAAAGAAGCTTCATTTGTTTCTCGCCCTGAGGCTATGATTACTCTTACACGTCAAAATAAGGCCTTTGGGGTCGCATAATAACACCACAGAATATATAACAAAACGTTCTATTCATTCAAGAAATGTAGAGAGAACATAAGGCCACATTTCTCAGTCTATGGCTCATCTCAAAGAGATCGCTTGACAGGATTAATCATAGCTGTTAATCGCTAGATTTTTTTGTTCTATTTTATTCTTTTTGTAAATAAAATAATGTTTGTTCTTAGTCTTAAGGCGTGTTCGCTCGTTCTCTCGGTTTAAAACAAAAGATAGATTATGGTGTTTGGAACCCAGGATATGTGAATGAAATTTTGACACTTATGTAGAGAAAATTAGGGTAGAATTTTGTTTGAATACTGATTAGGAAATCGGGTGAGATTTGTCTGAAGATTTTTTGATGAAACTAAAAGGGGGTTTTAGTGTATTACATTGTTTATAAGTGATTATTGTCTAAATTCTAAGTGGCTATATTTGATTTTAGTTTTAATTTCTAATGAATTAAGGTAGTTATTGTCAAATAAGTTTTTTTTTAATGAATAATTTCGAAATGCTTCCGAATGTTACTTGCAAAGCAATAAAAATAATCGAGGGGACGAGCGTAGCTAATAATGTACATACTAGTTTATATTTAACAGACTTGTAAAAAAGAAAAATTTACATGAAAAAAATAAATGAGTCGCGCCGTTGAAAAAATTTATGATGGCCGTTAAAAAATATATTTTCTAAGTTACATGACAGCGGCTAGATTGTAACACAAGAAAAAAGAGACTTGTGAGTCACGTTTTCAGTTTGTTTTGTAAAAAAGAGAAAAGACACGGCCGCCAAAAAATAAAAATTGTTCCATGTTTCTTAACGGACGTCAAAAACGTAAGAGATCGAAAGATCGGTCTTTTTTCAGCGGAAGAGAGAAGAGTATTGGTGAAGAAGACTTGAAGAGAAGAACAGAAGTGATCGACGAAAACCATCAATTTGCCACGGAGCTTTTTATGAGCATAGGGCCTCATTTGGGCTTGTAAGGTTCAATTTGGATTGCCGCGGAACGAAAATAAAGAAAACATATTTATTTGTCGCACGTGCATTATCATCATCATCATTTCAGCCGAAAGACGTCCACTGCTGGACATAGGCCTCCCCCAAGTCTCGCCACATTGACCGGTCCCGTGCGACTCGCATCCAGCCGATCCCCGCAACTTTCACCAGGTCAGCGGTCCACCTAGTGGGAGGTCTTCCAACGCAACGTCTTCCGGTTCGCGGTTGCCACTAAGAAGAGTATTGGTGAAGAATATTCTTGGAAGACTCGAAGAGAAGACCAGAAGTGAACAACAAAAACCATACAATTTGCCACGGAACTTTTTATGAGTATAGGGCCTCATTTGGGCTTGTAAGGCTCAATTTGGATTGCCACGGAACGAAAAGGGAAGCGAATTTGGAAACAAATTTTACAAAGCATATCATCATCATCTGGGTCGGCTTCCAGTCTAACCGGATGCAGCTGAATACCAGAATTTTACATGGAGCGACTGCCTATCTGACCTCCACAACCTACTTAGTACGACTGGTTGTCTTACTTTCGGGCCACTGACTACTTGTAACGTCTGTCAAAGACCTAAAAATGACAGCCGAGTCCAACGGCTTAACTTGCTTTCCGAGGGACTGAGGAAACTGAATGTAATGGGTGGTCACTCATCCACGGACCAACCTACCATTCTTTGGAGGAACTCGTGGCTAAATAATAATAATAAGTACACAGTACTCCATAGAATAAGTACACAGTACTCCATAGAATAAGTACACAGCTTATAATAAACTTCATTAATTGTGTCGCATTTAGACTAGATCGTCGTCATCATCATTCCTCTGCCCTTATCCAAATTTATTTGGGGTCAGCGCAGCATGTCTTGGATATTACGAGCCAAAATACAAGCCGCGGATCTTCCGGAGAATTCTCTTCTACACGACGTAAAGTGTCATTATGCTTTCATCATTTTCTTTTCACCTTTATGCTCTATGTAGGCTTTAAGTAGGTCGAAAAGTGGACATATTCGTCAACTGGCGAGTGTGAAACTCGCAAGTGCACGCGAGTTGGCACCTTCCGATTTTACCTATTTTCTTTGTCGCCAACTCGCTCGACCTAGAAAATGTGACGTTAATTACTCCAGATGTACAGTCAGCTACCAAAAATTCTTAATTCATAAATTCTTAAAATAAAATGTACCTATTTTAAATTTATAAGACATTTTATACGGCTTGACTTTAAAATAAAACACGGAGGTAACATGAGAAGGTCAAAAGTAACGTAAAATATTACAAAACTAACATTCTGGCAACGCTAGATAACATGGTTGGGTATCATGCGTCGTCGACCGCATCCCCCTCGCCGTATCCCGAAATCCAAGTAGATAGTTGGTACTTAACCGAATCAGCCAGCGCAGGCAATAGCTAGTTATTTATAGTGATTGGTTTCAATTCGTTTTTATTTGACTGTACTTTAAAATGTGCGAGCGAGTTGACGACAAAAAAAAAATAGGTAAAATAGGAAGGTGCCAACTCGCTCGCGCGCGAGTTTCACAGTCGTCAGTTGACGAACAAGTCGAAAACTGGTCGTTGCTTCCATTCAATTCCGCGACAATGTAAATTGAGCCTTTCAGAGTCCATGAAATGGTCTATTCTTATAAAACTACCGTGACAAACAGACAGGGCACAGTCTAACCAATGAAGATACAAACAACCACAGAAGAATACCAGTTTGATGATTCAAGATTTCAAGAACTAAGAAGATTTCGGCGTTAATAAAAACAAACTCTTATTTCATTTAAACATCCTGTACACCCAAATCACTACCTATCAGTGGCGAAGGTTCCATACAACTCGATTCCTACCTGATTCCCTTTGAAAAATGGCACAGTCAGTATTCTATAGACAAATAATATAATCACATTAAAGATATGTACTCCGGCTTACCTTTTACAAAAATTGACCCTTCGCTACTGCTACCTATGGAGGGAGATGCCGTGGTCCCGTTGACTTCTCTTCATGGATCTTGGTCCACTAGCTTTCCCTATTCCACCAGCCCTACCCTGACCGGTATTACCTACCAATTTGGCGTACCGTAAGGGGTCATCCTTTAATCACGTGAAGTTTTAGGCCACTTTTGTACTCTCTTCCCGTTGGTGATGAGCGCGAGGTTTTAGGCCACGCCTCCTCACCCCTCCTAGTATCACGTGTATTTTTTATTATGAAAAAGATCAACGTTAAAAAAAAAATGCTTGCTTCGGTTTTTACGTGGTCGCACAATTAAATTCAATCCGAAATTGATAAATGAAACGTCTGTATTCGACGGCGTGGTTGGCGCAGTGGCTGAGCGTTTGCCTGCTGCGCTGCGTGTCGCGGGTTCGATTCCCGCACGGAACAAATATTTGTATGACCTACAGGTAGTTGTTCCGGGTCTGGCTGTTTGTGTATATCAGTTTAAATGTTTGTAAACGCACCCACGATACAGGAGGAATTCCTAGTGAGAGGCAACGATTTTTTTTAAAGAAAAAAAAAAGGTATTATCAAGACACACATTTTCTTTATACGTCTGTATGTCGCACGAAAAAGAAACACGTGATTGTCACTATCCCTTCCCCCCTGTTTGTACCTCACGTGATGGCAATAGGCTCGCCCCCTATTACATGGGACATAAACATAACTGGCGAAATGTGGGTGTACTATTAGAACGACCCCTGATTAACATCTCCATTCTACCAAACGTACCCTAGCGAAAGCTACTCAACCAGAGTTACCCTGTCAAAATTTTCTATTCAACCTGCTTACTGTAAAGTAAAATATTATCATATAGTCATCTTGACATTCTTCTTCATCAAACCTTACCCTTTTAGCCTTCTCCATTCAATCCTACATAAAATCATTAACTTGGACCCCACTTTTTTGTTAGCCCCTGGCTAGAGGCTTTACACTCAAGGCTCCCACAGAATAGTCCGGGAAAGCATAAGCCAGCCTCATAGGTTGACCAGCGAGATGCCTTAAAAAAAAAAAATATCGTCGTTGAAAATCTAACGGTACCAAAAATTAATAGACACACTTACTCTCTGCCTATTGGTTTTCCATAAATAAAATAAAAACGAAACACATGAGTAACTTTATTTACAATAACATGCTCATACAAAATAAAAAAAAAATCTTTAAAACAATCTTTGATTTCTAAACAGTAGAGTACCTCCCTACCTTACTTTTTAATTAATTTTAACTGGATTAAAAATTACTCTGGTTAACAAAATAGGAATATGATAGTACTGACCGCCACGGACGTCTATGGACGTCAAATAGTTAGCGCTTTAAAAGTGTTATTTTCGACGTGCCAAGCCGTCCGAGGCGTTTTAATTTGACGTCCATAGACGTCCGTGGCGGTTAATAGGTTATATATCACTATTCGTTTTTAACTATGAAATTAGCCTTAATAACAAATATACAAAAATAGAAATTAGCTTATTTCTAATTAATAATTATTAACTTAGCCTTTATATAATTTATGTTCAAATACCGGGTGGAAGTGACGCCGGACGCTTAATGTGGTTACCACGTATTGGGTACATTATTCTGAACACCGCAAATTTTCTCAAATACGTGTCGTGTATAGGTTTAGGCAATGATATTATAAAGAAAGATAGGCTACGTTCAAGTATGAACATATTTATGTACGTATGTATGTATTTGAATGTCGCTCAGCGTTTATTAGAGCGTGCATTAGAGCTGCGTAAAATATCGTTGCGTTGTTACTACTGCGATAGATAATACGAAACGTATGATACAGAAAGAGACAACTGTCTGAATTTGTCTGCAACAATTTGCGCTCGCTAGTGCGATATCTACGTCTTTTTATTTATAATATCATTAGGTTTGGGTGCTTGGCATGCTAATTAAGTATTCCGTCCATTCCCTTGTTCGCATTAGGACAGATTCGCTTTACGACAGATTCGCTTTACGGCAGATTCGCTTTACGGCAGATTCGCTTTACAGCAGAAATTGTAAAAGTCGTGTTGAATCAGTGAATGACTGAAGAATATTCAGCATTCAGGGACTTTTTCTGAAATCAATGTATGTGATTCATTACTACTAATACATTAATACAAAAGGAAGCCAAATATCAAGATAAAAATTTAAAAAGGGTAGAAACCTATTATAAAGGAAAACAGCGTAGTTTAAAGTTAAAAGAGAAAGATATAAAAATTGACATGATTTCCTTTATATATTTCTAAACAAATCAATTATATTTTTAAATATTCCTTACAAAAACAATATAAAAAAAAACATTTCAAAATATAAAAAAAATTGTAGCCCACCGGTATCGGGAACAGGGTCCAAGCTACCGGCGGTCAGGGCTCCAGAGAGAGGAACCTTCTAACAATACGAGCCGTGCCCAGGAGTACCGCTTTCTAAATCAAGCCCTTGATCCAGCTGCCTAACGAGATGATTATTATTAGTGCACTGCAAAACGTAATTTCAGTTCTGGAATGTGTAGAACGCTTGTGCAGGCTGAATAGAAGAAAAATAGCATTTTTGTTACGTGTCTAATGTTTTATTAATAAGTACAGTGAACTCGATATAGACAATCAATCGAGTTCACCGTACTTCTGCCGTAAAGCGAACCTGTCGTAAAGCGAATCTGTCGTAAAGCGAATCTGTCTTAAAGCGAATCTGTCTTAAAGCGAATCTGTCCTAATGCGAACAAGGGAGAAAAACTACCCCCTGGTCACCAACTGCCGTGGCCGATAAGGAAATCTTTAATCAGACTGCTTGATGAAGTTGGCCGCTGCAGCTCCAATTTCGCTAAATGGGGTATAATCGTCCCATCTCGGACACAATGCGAGTGTGGAGCCCCAACACAGGATATGCCACACCTCTCCTGCCCGTCGTGCGCACTAATTGTACCCTCCAGGACTTGAATGAGGCAAACGACAGAGCTGTCCAGGTTACTACGTACTTACTGATCGGACAAAATCTTAGTCATCGATCCGAGATGAAGAAGAATGTAAAATGAAATAAAATATCTGTCTCAGTCCAGTCAGACCGCTCTTTGTTTAAAATAATTTGAGAGAAACTAACAACTTCAAAGAAAAAGATCGATCCTACATTTCATGTATTATTTATTCTTATTCTTCCTATTGTTATCGAACCAGATCACAAATGTACGAATCTGTGTTGGTCGGAGAGTGACGATGAAATCCAAGTCTTCCACCGGTTCAAAGGATCCTCCTGCATTTGGTAACGGCGCCTCATCTTCTTTTGGTAGCATTCTGAAAAGTCAGAAAAAGACATAATTATAGTTTTTTTTTGTGTGGTTAGTGCCTAACCTGGTGTCAGAGTTTTTATGCCACCTATGGGCCTCTGACTTGGCTTTACATGCCGTCGAGAAATATCTCTCAGGCATGCTTTTTTGGTTTCCTCACGATGTGTTCACCGAAGCAAGTGATAATTATCACTTGCTTAGGTGGTGTACAGTAAGCACATGAATCCGAAAAATCAGAGTTGCACGTCTTGGGTTCGAACTCGAGGCTTATGACTTAGCAGTCAGAAAGTCACACCACTGGGCTATCACTGCCGGTAAGTCAAACTGAAGATATGCTATGAAACCAGGCGTTTAAAGTTATGTAAAATATTGGATATTGGACGTTGGCAAAAAGGCTGCTAGACTAAAATGGGATTGGGCGGGTCACGTCAGCCGCATACACGATGACCGCTGCGCAAAAGTTCTCCACATGATGGTTGCCGGAAGACAGACGACGCTGCCACGGACAGCCCAGAAAGAGGTGTGGGAGGCCTTTGCCCAGCCGTGGGACAGTACAGGCTAACAGGCTAATTCAGTGAATTTTTTATTACTTTTATTTTTTTAATTTAATTTACAAAACCGATGTAAAATCACAAATGCAATAAAAAAAGTTACAAAACAATATTTCTGATTGCCATCTACTAGATGTGAATCTAGAATGCATATTTTTATGTAAAACACTTACAATTTGACAAAAAAAATAAAAAGACAATTAGCTAAACGAAAAATTACAAGTTGTGACTTTTTCAAAATAATAAAAAAACTTTGGCAATGAAAAATTAAACATAAGAAAGAAATATAAAAAAAAAACAATAAAAACATATTATACGATTAATACTCTAAGTTTAGTCCTAACTAAGGCCATAGAACCAGTAAAGACATCTATTTCATTTTTCTACGGATGGAGTTGGCAATAGAAAGCATGCGGTAAATGGGTGAAAAATTACTTATATTAGTTCGACTATGAGGCAGTACGAAAGTCCTCTGGTTAATTAAGCGGCTACTACTACGTGGGATACTAAATTTCACTTTTTCTAAATGCTCAGGAGAATCTATTATCGCATTTATCAGTTTAAACAAAAACATGAAGTCCAGAGATTTCCTTCGTGCGCTCAAAGATTTCATTTTATAATAGCTCAGCCTAGAGTTACACGTGTTCAGACTACGACACTTGTTGAACTTAAGTGGTATAAGAACCTTTTTTGAACACATTCAATCCGATCAGAGTGTACCTGATAAAACGGGTTCCACCGTACTACAATACTCCAGAACGAATAACGCTGTTGTAAATGGAAATAGTCAGAATTGGTTCTTTAAAAATTTTCATTTCCCTGACGATTAAAACCCGACAATATAGATACCCGACCAATAATTTGATCGTAATGACTCCTAAAACTTAAACTACTATCTACTAAAACACCGAGGTCCCTAATAGTATCAACTTCTTGGAGCGGGCTGTTATCAATCGAGGCCCACTCTACACGAACGCCTCTAGCGGCGAATTCAAGCGCGACAACCCCCATTGAATGAAATGACTTTTGATTTTGACATTCTTGTCTAACCGTTCGGAGAAAACACACATCATCATCTGCCTAGCTTTTTCCCAACTATGTTGGAGTCGGCTTCCAGTCTAATCGGATGCAGCTGAATAACAGTATTTTACACGAAGCGACAGCCTATCTGACCTCCACAACCCAGTTAGTACTAGGTATTACGATATCCTTTGGTAAGACTGGTTATCAGACTTTCAGGCTACTGACTACCTGTAACGACTGCCACCGATTTATATATTGCATTCGGGACCAACGTATTAACGTGGTTTCCGAGGCACGGAGGAATCTCGGCTTGTAATGGGTGGTCCCATACAGGGACCAACTTAGGCAAGCACGGCTTAACATAAATATCGACCTGTGACCTGTGTTATTGGCCGCGATCGAGCTCCTCCCCCCTCCCTTCGTAGTAGGGATGTTATACAACATTATTTTTAGTATATGCAAAACCTAAATATAGTTTGTTCAGAATAAGTAACTGAATCGATTCCAATAATTTTTAAACCATGTTATATTTTTTCCAAAAAATATTTAAAAAAGTTACAAGTAGGACACCGAGCGATATTAAGTACCTATCGTAATAATTTAGGTACCTACTGCCAAATTATTATTATCAATGAGCACAAGACGACGCTGGAGGCGCGTGCGCGGGCTTGCTGCGTGGTAACCACGTTTTTGCGCGGACAACCAGGTAACAGAACAACCTTATAACATTGTGATTTTTCATGATACTGTTTAATTTTCTTACATAGATTCTTTACATAAAAATACTAGACACGTGTTTCAGGTTTCGCATATACTAAAACTAAGGTTATATTATGTAAACCTCACCTCTTTCTCCTACTATATTCCTCTCTGCCTTCACCAATCTCTTTCTCCAGATTGTCAATATCTTCTTCTTCAGAATAATCTTGAACTACCATACCGCTATCTTTCCGTTTCCTTGAATGTGGCACCAAAGATTGTCCAGGTATATCTGGAAATAAACATCCTACTTTAATCATCATCTGCCTAGCCTTTTCCTAACTATATTGGGGTCGGATTCCAGTCTACCTGGATGCAGCTGAATACCAGTATTTTACATGGAGCGACTGCCTATCTGTCCTCCACAACCCAGTTAGCACTGGATAATACGATACCTCTTGGTAAGACTGGTTGTCAGAATTTTTGGACCACTGACTACCTAACGACTGTCAAAGATCTACAAATGACAGCCGGGACCAACGGCTTAACGTGCTTTCCGAGGCACGGAGGAAACTCGGTATGTAATGGGTGGTCACCCATCCACAGACCAACCATCACACGGGCAAACATTCTACTTTAATATAAATGCGAAAGTTCGTGAGGATAGACGGATGGCTGTTTGTTACTCTTTCACGCAAAAACTACTAAACGGATTTGAATGAAATTTAGCATACAGATAGCTTATAACCTGGGATAAAACATAGGATACTTTTTATCTCGGTAGTACGATCCTGAGGGACAATTACTGAACTACACGCGGGTGAAGCTATGGGCTTAAGCTAGTCATTTATTTACAGGGTGGAATTTTTCAACGCCACCTGTTGGGAAAGTACTCTAAATACTGGAGATAGCAAATTTTACTCAAAGGAAATTTCCCTTTATTTTTAAAAAGTTATAACACTGTATTCAAAGATTTTCGAAAATTCATTTTTAATTATTATAATTTCCTTTATTTATTTTTACACAAATCTTATACATTTTTAAATATTTCTTAAACTAAAAACAATATAAAAAACATTAAGAAATATAAAAAATTGTAGCCCACCGGTATCGGGATCAGGGTCCAAGCTACCGGCGGTCAGGGCTCTAGAGAGAGGAACCTCCTAACAATACGAGCCGTGTCCAGGAGTACCGCGCACTGAATCAAGCCCTTGATGCATCTGCCTAACGAGAGCCTCCTCAGGTATTGGTAGAGGCTCTTGGTAATTAAGCCATGGGCTGATACAACTATCGGCACAATGATCGCTGAGTCCACGTCCAGTTTTTTAGTTATTATTACCACTATTGCGAACTTAATTATTGTATTTACCATAAATAGACATTTATGTATAACTTCATTACAAGATTTTCGAGAATTCGCTTGCCACACTCGGGAATCGAACCGGCTAAATTCCAAAAAAAATAACACCCTGTACTTTTACGGCATCAATCGATAGGGTCAATCATAAGGATCAAATCTCTCTAACAAACATGATAAGTTAAATAAAAGCTCTTCTAGCATCTTCTAGCCTAATTCTAGCCATGTTGGTATCGACTTCCAGACTTACCGGATGCTGTCTATTTGACCTCCATAGCCCAGATACTGAGTAGCGGGATATGTTTTGGTAAGACCTCGATGGTCGACTGCTGAGCAAGAGGTCCTGGGTTCGATTCCCGAGTCGGGCAAATTGTTATTGGGTTTTTCCATCAGGAATTTCTCAGTAACAGCCACGGAGTCTGGATTTATGCCCTCTTGATGGCAAGAGGCCCGCCCCTAATTACATGCGACTTAAACATAACTGGCGAAATGTGGGTGTACTGTTTTTGACATGGAAAGAAAAATTCCAGTGCGAGCAGGGTTTGAACCTGCGACCTTCCGATTCAGTACACCGGATGTCTTAACCAACTAGACCATCGCACCCCGCTCACAGATCCCGAAATTTTCGTTCCATTAATAACGTCTTACGGTGACGTTAGCGCCATCTATTTAAGAAAGTATCGAACTAACTTAAACCAACACGTTGACATTGCAGTCAAATCAATGTTGTATAGAAGTCGCCATACCAAACTAATTTTTAATATTTTATACGCAAACCCTGCGTAGGGAACAGCTGTTTTTGACATGGAAAGAAAAATTCCAGTGCGAGCAGGGTGTGGGTGTACTATTATGTACACCTCTGCCTAACCCTTCGGGGATTACAGGCGCGATGTTATGTTATTAACTATACTTTTTCGAAGAGATCTGTACCTTTCTGTCCATCTTCAGCCACTATCTTCTCCCTGCCTCGCCTACCATCCTCTGCGAGTTCCAAGTGATCTCTTTCTCTGTCTCCTCTTATCTCGCGTCTTCCATTAGTTATGAAGAACGGCATATCAGCTGCCATACCCCTTCGTCTTAAAAAAACAAAATTTATTATTTCACGTTGATCAAGAACGTGGACGAAGCAAAAGGAGTATTTAAGGGTCACAGAAGTCGGGACGTGAGAGGGTAAGAACCTCACGTCCCAGCCGCCGCGGGAGACGCCCTGGGCGTCGGGGGTCACGTGGTGGCTCCCGGCCACCGTAGGCGCGGGCCTGTGGACGGCGAGTTATGGGCTAGCTCGCCGTCCGGCCGTCTTATGACGACAGGCCGTGTCGACGGCGCGTTCGTGTTCCACGCGCGCCTCAAAGAGATGTCAGCAACCGAGTAGGGGTCCGCATGTGCCGATGCCTGCCAGAGCTGCGGGACTGTTCGAAAGAGACACCGTGGCCCTGGAACACAAAGGGCAAAGAAGGAACATGGACGGGTTTTAGTCAGTACAAGTCTGACACTCCCTTCCGCTCCGCCCAGAGTGGGGGGGGGGGGGGTCATTTGATGATTTCCCAACAAAAAAAAAGGGTCACAGCAGTAACAGTGATAGTGGTGTGACCGTCGGACTGCCAAGTCTTAGGTCTCGAGTTCGATCCCAAGGCACGCACCTCTGATTTTTCGGATTCATGTGCCTATTGTATAAATTATCACTTGCTTCGGTGAAGGAAAACATCGTGAGGAAACCAGCATGCCTGAGAGATATTTCTCGATGGCATGTAAAGCCAAGTCAGAGGCCCATGGGCGGCATAAACACTCTGACACCAGGTTAAGCACTAAGCACACGATACAGAAGAAGTAGCAAAAAGGCATTCTGTAGTTTCTGTGTATCACCTTAAATGTGTGTTATATTCATGTTTGAAGGTAATGAGCTCAAGCAAACAGCGGGCCCCAATTGGAGGAGAGTGGCTCGTGACAGAAAACAGTAGAAGTAGCTAGAGGAGGCCTTTGCCAAAAGGCACACCTGAATTGAGGGACATATTGTAACAACAGATAGAGAAACAGAAAAAAATCAGAATAAAGGGCATTTATTATTATGTTTAAACAATATGTTAAAAAAAAACTTTGTCCGATAAGCGCATATAAGTATGTACACCATTAGCATTACCAAAAAAAATAAGAACCTTAAAATATTCATGAAAGTTAACATATTAATGAATTTTATAATGCATGATATTTGTGCCCAAATTACCACCATTTCCCTAAAATCTAAAAAGCTTTTAAAAAATGACAACACCATCTTCGGCTTTAGTTATTTATTTATTTACGAACTCTCAACTCTACAAGTACCATTACAGATCTGCGATCCAATGCGATACATGCTAAATCCTTAATCTACATCCTATAAAATTACATACTATATCCTAAATATTAACCTACATCTAAATAATATATTATATATAATGATCGTCAATTAACAATCAACCCGAGAACCGACCGGAGTGTCGCCGCCCGCGCCTCTGGATTTCCATACAAGTTTCCCAATTTTAACACACACACACACACATACACACACAACACATTATGTGTATGTGTTGTGTGTGACAACACATACACATTAACAACCAACACCATCGTTATCATCAGGAATGACAACTGGAAGGTCAACGAGTGCAGGTCGCAGTCTAAGGTACGTACGCTGCACATATATTTACTGTTGTCTGCACAGAACTATTGTGAACCTCATAGCATAAGCATAATCAGCCTATAATGTTCCCACTGCTGGGACACAAGCCTCCTCTCTATGAGAGGGAATGGGCTATAATCCACTACGCGGGCCCAGTGCGGGTTGGTAGATGTCGCATGTCTTCGAATTTTTGGTTCTAGGACATGCCGGTTTCCTCACGATGTTTTCCTTCACCGTTTTGAGAGCAGTGGTGATGAAAGAAATTACACAAAGTAATTTGCCTGGCTGGGTTCGAACCCACGACTTACTACTCGTAAGTCGGGACCGCCACCACTGGGCCACCCGGTGCCCGCTAAGCTTGTGAACCTCATCTGAACGTATTTCGTAAGACCCTTAACGGTCTCCCCAGGGTAGCAATCCATCACAACCATTTAGGCTGATGCCCTCGCTACATTTTTTGACATTTTTTGTTTTTTTCTTATAATTTTTTTTTGCTGTGTTTGACATGGAAAGAAAAATTCTAGTGCGGTGCGAGCAGGGTTTGAACCTGCGACCTTCCGATTCAGTACACCGGATGTCTTAACCATCGAACTAACTTAAACCAACACGATTTGATTTGGCTGCAATGTCAACGTGTTGGTTTAAGTTAGTTCGATACTTTCTTAAATAGATGGCGCTAACGTCACCGTAAGACGTTATTAATGGAACGAAAATTTCGAGAGCTGTGAGCAGGGTGCGATGGTCTAATTGGTTAAGACATCCGGTGTACTGAATCGGAAGGTCGCAGGTTCAAACCCTGCTCGCACTAGAATTTTTCTTTCCATGTCAAAAACAGCTATAGTTCCCTACGCTGGGTTTGCGTATAAAAAATATTAAAAAAAATAATAATTTTTATACTTGGTATTTTTTTTTACTTGTTTTCCTAAAAGGGTTACAAAATAGAATCTATTCTAGATACCTATTAATACCATCACCTATCGGACAGAGTTTTTTAAACATCATCATCATCATTTCAGCCGAAAGACGTCCACTGCTGGATATAGGCCTCCCCAAGTGTTGCCACATTGACCGGTCCCTTGCATCTCGCATCCAGCGGATCCCTGCATAAACATAAAGTGTGTAAAAAGACACTTAACGAAGCCGAAAGGCACTTGTTCTCCCCGTCATTGCGATAATTTTTTTGTTCTGGGCAAGACCTGGGAACCTTCTAGTTACGGAGATATTGGGGGTCAATGTTCCAACTTTTTCACAAGTTTTTTTTTTAAATACATGTTTTTAATGTAAGATTTTTACTTTAAACACCTCCACGGCCCTCGTACTATTGAATCCATTCATCAGTACATTGTTTTGAGTGCGTTACATTGAGTCCTACCTTAAAACGTGATTTTTCACCCAAAAAAAAAGTAATTCCCAGCAATAATTTTTGCGTAGAGTTACTTAGTTTGGTGTACATAATGCTTGGTTGACACTGCTTGGGTCCGTTTACATCTTGTAAAATCTTCTCACGATACCTATACCCTCACCTGTCGGACAGGGTTTTTTAAACATATTTATTTATTTATTTATTTAAACTTCATGTACAATAGTGATACATAGGCGGACTCACATATGGTTATAAACACACCGTGACTTTTTAGTCGTCTTACAAAGGTCGTCCACTCAATGTACCCGACATAAAATAGCTCTAGGCGCCATTTTTTTTATCTTCCATAATAGGTACAAAGAATAATAATAATAATGACCTTCACAACCCAGTAATAACTGGGATGTGGAGGTCAGATAGGCAGTCGCTCCATGTAAAATACTGGTATTCAGCTGCATCCGGTTAGACTGGAAGCCGACCCCAACATAGTTGGGAAAAGGCTAGGCAGATGATGATGATGATGAATAGGTACAAAGAAAAATAATAATAAAATTATGAAACATCCTGTTAATGATGTTTCATAATTTTATCAACTCTCCATACATTATGTCCGAACAGCTGATCGAGTTTTGTATGAAAACTCGTTTTTTTTTGTCTGTTTTCGGAAAAGCCGTAGAACAAATGTTGTTGTTTATGATGTTAGTAATCTACTCCTGCGAGGTTGTTGGTGTTTTACAAATAACCCTGTATATCGATAGCCATCACGCCTGGCAGTTTCGCTTGCTAATTTTATTTGAGAAAGAAAAAAGAATCTTATACACCCACCTTCCCTTTCTATTCTTGCCCCTGGAGTACCTCAGCGTAGTCTGTTCAACTTCGTAATCATAAACATTCTTCCCCCGCATTCTTCTGACTTTCTTTCTCTTCTTTATCTTCTTTTCGTCAGAACTCGAAGGACGGTAACGGCTTCTTGGGCGATGTTTGTAATACATCTCGTAGACTGATTTTGTTATGCCATCATCTGAGTCCTCTATTAATGCTTCTTTGGTGGCTGGGGAGATATGTATAAACAACATTATTTTTAGTATATGCGAAACCTGAATATAGTTTGTTCAGAATAAGTAACTGAATCGATTACAATAATTTTTAAACCATGTTATATTTTGTCCCAAACATATTTAAAAAAGGCTACAAGTTGGACACCGAGCGACACTAAGTACCTATCACCATCATTTAGGTACCTACTGCCAAATTATTATTATCAATGAGCTCAAGACGACGCTGGAGGCGCGCGCGTGGCGGCGCCGCGTGGTGACCACGTTTTTGAGCGGACAACCAGGTAACAGAACAAGCTTATAACTTTGTGATTTTTCATGATACAGTTTTGAAATTTTGCATATAAATTCTTTACATAAAAATACTAGACACGTGTTTCAGGTTTCGCATATACTAAAACTAATGTTGTTTAGGGTGACTGGTAATTAGTGACCGGTACTTTAACAGGTGATTGTACTCATGATAACAAACAACTTTCCCAAAGACACTTTTTTTTTGTAATACTCGTTCACTTTTATCTCAGTAACACAACAACTGTATGAAATTCTCGGCACCGCTTACGGTGCGGGCTTGCAAGTCACGCAGATGCTCTGCCTACCCACTTTAGCACGGTACTATAGTTGTATGGTATTTCTAGCTATAATTGGAATCAGAGTGACTTCTTTATATCAATAAAATGCGCAGATATCAAAGAAACTGTATTCTTGAACAATGCGTAAAGAGAAGTGTTACATGGCAGTTAAAATTTAAAAAATTAAACGTATACATGGAGCATTGGTATCAGTTTCAAATAAAGCTAGGCGATTGGCTCATCATGATCATAAGCGGTCATCATTGGTTGATGAAGATGTGTGGTAAAAGGAGCGTTCATAATTAAGCTTGAACAATAGTAATGAGACAGAACGGCGTCACGCGGTCAACAGCTGATAGGTCACAGGCGCGTGCGCGCGTATTTTATACGGCTGTTGTGTTGGGAAAGTTGTTTGTTATCATGAGCATAATCACTTGTTTAAGTATCGGTCTCTAATTACCAGTCAACCTATATTTTTTAAACAAAGTTAATATTAAATGTTATGCAAAATATTTAGTTTTTATTCCGCGAAAAATCTCCAGGCCTGGATACAGGATGCAGCACTGCCCCGCTACAAAAATATGCACATGCAGGAAAAACAATAATAATGAGCATGCCTATACCCACATCTACAGGATGTAAGGGACAGCCCTCCTCAAACTGACAGGTTGCATTCAGCTCCTTATTTTGAATTATATTCCCCCGGAATTTTTCTCCGGACTTTTTCATCTTTTTTTTTTTTATATTATAAATAAATATTTTGCATAAAATTTGTATTAATGTCTTGGATTTGTGCAAAGTAACGCCTGATTCTATAACTTAACAAAGACAATAGTTCAGGGTGTGAATAAGAATAAGAATTAGAGGTAAGTACAACGGATACCAAAAAAACAAAAAAAAAAAATGAAACATGAATGAAGATTCAGCTTCAGCCTCAAATATGTTACTTCTAAAAACGTTTAAAATCACACCTCCAAATGTTATACGTATCGGCATTATTTTAACGTGCTTTCCAAACTACACGGTTATCACCAACTTTAAAACTACAGGTTGCTACTGAGAAATTCCTAATGGAATAACCCAATAACACTGCCCAACCGGGGAATCAAACTCACGGCAAAGCAGCCACACTTGTAACCGCGAGAGCAACGGTGCTGTTACCTAGAAATAAATTACTATCGAGCTTACCATCAGGCGTGTTCCTTTTTATACTCTTCGCCCCCCTTTTTCTAGGCATCCTCTTCTTTAAATTGGAAGAAAAGTCTTCCTCAGAAGACACCACTTCTTCAGTTTCTCCACCCCAATCAGGGGTCAACTTGCTTGGCTTCATACGACTCAAAAAACTCAATCTAGGAGTCTTTTGCGTAACCAAAAATTTTAACGGCTCAAGGTACACTTTTGTAGTTTCATTCACCGCTGCACGGGTAGCAAAACCTAAAGTTGTAAGAGCCGACGGTAATTCGGTTGTTTCGTTGATTCCGATGTCATCGACCGAAGTGTCATTTATGATGTTCTCCATGACGTTTGCTGTCATGTTGAGAGATCGTTTTTTTCTTTCGTAGTCTTCGTAGCCGGGCATTTTGATTTTCGATCGGCTTTTGTCCTTGAATCTGGGACGGTTGTATTTTTTTCTGGAGTATTCGGGGTCTTCGCCTGAAAGTCGGCCTTTGGGAATAAAAATTTGTACATTCGAGTCTTCTCAAAAATTGGTTTTCATTTTGGGCTTGTCACACATATTAAGTCGCATGACTTAATATGTGTGATGACTGATGTTTATTATCAAGAAACGCGATATAGTATAAAATAAATAAAATAAGCCTCTATTACTGTTACTCCTTACAATCTTATTCTTATATGCTATACTAATCACTATTTATTTTAATACTTTTTGGAAACAATAAAAAACAAAACAAAATTCAAAAATGTACACATCGTTAGTAGAAGGTTAAAATGGCGTTGGGCAGGACATATGTTACGGGACACGAAAGAAAAGTGGACCAAAATAATAACCGAGGGGTACCCTAGGGACGACAAAACAAATAAAGGGAGACAGTCTAAACGTTGGGAAGACGATGTCAGACAAATGGCGGGCCCTAAGTGAATAGCTAGGGATTGAGCTGCATGGAAGTCCTTGGAGGAGGCCTTTGTCGAGAGACAAGCTGCTACCGATACATAATACCTCGAAATTAGAAGACTCGTGTGTAACCTTCATTTTGGATTGTCTTTTTGATGTGAAACATCTATTGGCACGCCTTGTTTTTACATGAAATGATCATCAGCCTATCTTTTTCCCAACAATGTTACGGTCGGCTCCCAGTCTAACCATATGCAGCTGAATACGAGTATTTCACATAGAGAGACTTGCCTATCGATAAGAGTTAAAGGGTCCATAGGGACTACATATTATTTTACTTACCTGAATCTGGGTTCTCAGGTGGTTTCAAAGATTTGTCTTCAGTTTCCTCGGCGTCTTCCGGAAGTAAACCATCATCAGCCCCGCTGTATACGTATCTGTGAAATGAGTTGTGTAATTATTTATTTTATAAAGCTTGACAGGCTAAAATTTTGCAGGTACCCCCGAATGCCATGATTCTAATCGAATATCGTTACTGATACTGTTACTGTTAGGCTATCATCATCCCACTGCTGGGCAAAGGCCTCTCCCAATGACTTCCACTTGTTTCAATCCAGGGCTAATGTGGAGCACTGGTCGTTGGTTTTGTCCCGCTTGCTCAACCCACGATCTTCTACGAGGTACGCCGCGACGCCTTCTGTCTGCAGGGTTTAAAGTAACCTAACACGAAGTGGATGGCGGGGTCTTAGTTCACACTTACACCCCGCCATCCCCTTCGAACCTAACTTGTCCGAGTAGGGTGCCCGAGCTCGCTTCGCTCTTTCTTGCATCCTATGTTGTCCCTGCCGCAATGGCTTTTTTACTATGAAAACATGTTGCAAAAATATTCTGTTATATGTGTGAGTATTACGTTGGTACACTCTGGCAAATTTGATGTGCAATCAGTAATTTTGATGTAAAAATATTTAATTGACGTAAATAACGTGACGGGTGATTAGATTTTTTAATGTGCATTTAAAAATAAGTCTTTTTTAATGTCATCCCGGAAGGGTTCGGCAGAAGTGTCTATGGTGCATCCACATTTCATCAGTTGTTGTATGATTGAATCCTATATAATAAGAGGCGAGCGTTATTTCTATCAACCGAGTACAAGTACTGATTCCGAATTGCTATCGAGAAATTCCTGATCGAAAAACCCAATAGATACTATGCTCGAAATGTAAAACAATGACATGTCGATGTGTATGTGTGTGTGTGTGCTTGTTATGTATTTGTGTATGTTGTGTGTGTATGGATGTATGTTGTAAGCATGTGAATGTGTGTGTATATGTCAATTTACCCTTAACCACAATGTGGAGCCCTGACACAGGCAGGAGGCGACGCGGTAGACCTCGCAGGAGACGGCGGGACGAGCTGGACAAAACCAACGACCACTGGTCTACATTGGCCCTGGATCGAAGAATTTGGAAGTCATGGGGAGAAGCCTTTGCCCAGCAGTGGGATGACACAGGCTAACAGTAACAGTAACCCAGGATTTACAATATTATTGTCGACTGACGAAAGCCCTTGTGTGGCAGTAATGACTAGAGGTGCTTATATTCGTCTCACCTAGAACTCCAATCCATCTGCCTGGCGTCGTCTAACCACTGATTAGCAGCTAGCGTAGTCTCTCTCACCATCTTGATGTTCATTTGTAGGAATATCTTCCTCAACTCGACTGTGATGTGTGTTGGTTTAGTGATGTAGTCGTCTGTGGTATATGCTTTGTCCGTTCTGAATCGATCTGAAAAAAAAGAAACAGTAAAAATATTCATGGAAAAAGGTTTGTTGGATGAGTTGCTTTACTCGTTTACTTGAAATATACCAGTACACTACTTATAGCCTTCAAATCGGTGCACGGCTTCCACGGAGTATAAAGCTACACTTCCGAAAGCCACAGCAGGCTGCAAGAGTCGTGAAAACCGCAAATAGAAACGCCGCTGAGTTTTTGATGAGGAATGAGGCGCCACAATTTCGACTACAGCGATAGCTATTTGTCGTAGTGACAACAAAAAAATCATTATCATAATATCAGCCAAAAGACCTCTCTTGCTGGTGAGTCATTTTTTTACTTTTGGATATCCGCCGTGGAGCGGGTGGAGGTCCAAAAGGAGGCTTATAGCTTCTCACTGACAAAAAAAACCATACGATCCTTCTCCTCGTCACTTCTGGTTGGAAAATGGGGACACATTTACAGTCTCCAGAATCACATCAGTTGTAGTGGACTTAAGTCGGGCCCAATGTGCTGCGACCGGCAATACCAACGATGCAGCTTTATGTGTCCCGGCTACATCACACCACGAAGCTTGAGGAGGTCGTGGAGTATGTCCGAGCGAAGACCAGCTGGACCTTGAGGGTTGAGAAGTTGGAGTCACGTCACAACGAGAAATTCAAGTCGTTTGTGGTGCGAGTTCCGACTCATCATATTGAGACCTTCCTCAAGGAAGAGTTTTGGCCGAGGTGTTTCATATATCGGCGTTTCCGCGGAAGGCTACGCGACACCACGCAGCGCAGCACGACGCCGTCTCTTGATGTACAATAGTTTTATTTTCTTGTTCTTATAAAATATATTTATTTATTTATTTATTTATTTATTTAAAATTATGAAATAACACCTTTACAGCTATAACGCCAATGCGATGTTACCACCACCAAGATACAATAACTTACATAAGCTAACAAAAATACAATTAAAACACAATCAGAATACATATCAAAAAAGAAAAATATTAAAATACCTACAATAAGCACACCTCTAAATATTTTCAATGCACTTCAGTGCTACTCCTGTGAACTTCATCAGACTGCAGTGAAATATATCTACCTCATCTGAGATAATATTTAACAGTCTTATGGCGCGTGACAAGGGGGCAAACTTGTTAAGGTTAGTCCTAGAGGATGGCTCCAGTAGCGTAGGCGTGGGGCGACGCGCGCCCCCGCAACCGGGTGGCGCGCGCAGCCCCAGCTCCGCTAACAGATCGGGGTGGTGTAGCCAGCCGCGCAGCACCCGAAACACAAAACTACACAGAGCGACGTCCCTCCGCACCGCCAGCCTGCTGTACCCCACCATCCCTATTACGAAGAGACTCGGGTACATGAGCGGGAAGAAGGGATAGACGCCGTACTGTTTAAAAAACAAAAAACGAGTGAATTTATTTTGGATTCTTTCCACCATGACACTGTATTTAGCCTCATGAGGGTTCCAAACGATCGCACTCGTTTCAAGATGGCTCCGTACCAACGAATTATACAGGATTCTAACCACTGCCGTATTCTGAAAGTCTTTGCACTGTCTGAGTATAAATCCAAGATTTCGGAAGGACTTGCCGCATATGTCTAAGATGTGCTCACGAAACATTAATTCTGGAACCATTTCCACGCCCAGGTCCCGCACATGCGTGACTCGTGACATGACCACGGCTTCCATCTGATACTGATGCAGCAGAGGTTCGCGCGCGCGAGTGTAACTCATTATACCGCTTTTGGAAACGTTAAAACCTAACTTATTATCTAGACTCCACTGCAGTACCCTATCAATATCCTGTTGAAGCCGTTCACAATCCGAAGTGTCTGCTACCGACAGGAACAACTTGAGGTCGTCCGCGAATAGCAAACATTTCGCCTCCTTTACAACTTCCGGTAGATCATTGACCATGAGTATGAAGCCTAATGGACCGATATTGCTACCCTGACTCACCCCCGAAAACGTGAAATAAGGCTTGGAGACGTATCCACCATATTCGACGTACTGCCGGCGATCGCCAAGGTAGTTCGCGAAGAATTGCAGAAGGTGCGGCGTAAAACCAAATGCCGCAAACTTAGCCAACAGCACATCGTTGTCGACGGTGTCGAACGCCTTCCGAAAGTCGAAGTACGCAGTGTCCACCTGCCCCCCAGCGTCAACAACTGGCGCCAGGTATGTCATGAAAGACAACAAGTTACTCCCCGTACCTCGACCAGTCCGGAAACCGTGTTGAGCGTCGGTCAGGCGAGAAGTTACTTGATCTGAAATACACTTGTGCAACACCGACTCAAATACTTTAGCAAACGCCGACAGCACCGCCACCGGCCGGTAGCCACTAACGTCGGTTCCCGAGCCTCCCTTCGGGACTGGGATCACTCTAGTGATTTTCCATTGGTTGGGATATTGACCTAATCTTAAAAACAAATTTAAAATGTGCAGTAACGGCTTTTCAAACACCGCGCTACAGTCTTTAACTATATAAGGAGGTATCCCATCTGGTCCCGCCGAATACTTGGGCTTAAGGCGGCGGAGCGCGGCGCGCACCTCGCGCAGGTCGAGCTGGCCAACATGCACGCGCGCCGAGCCCGCGCTCGCGCCCGCCGCGCGCTCCGCCTCCGCGGGGTCCAGCGCCGGGCGCACCTCGTTATATACCGAATGAAAGTAGGAAGCCAAACTTTCGGCACACTCTTCGTCACTCAACTCCTTTCCATTTTTTGTGACTCGAGTTTTGTTGCGCCTAGCACGCTTGCTTCTAACAAAATTCCAAAACGATTTAGGATCATTTTTAATATTGGATTGTAGCCTACTCTGGTAATTGTCATACTTTGACGCTAATTTATATTTAACTTGGGTTCGATAGTAAGAAAAGCATTCATAGTCGCTATTGGAACCAGTCATTTTAAATAATTTATGATACCTCCACTTTGTTTTGATGTCGCGTATTAAATCAGATGTGTACCAGGTTGGATACACAAATTTACATTTATGCTCACATTTTTTTTTCGCCGGTGTGCATTCACTAATGGCTTCATTAACTACGCTGTAGAAAAACGTCAATGCCTTATCGGGGTCCAAAAACTCATACAATGCCTCCCAATCTATTGATTGTAAAATACGATATAGTCTGAGAAAGTCACATTTGATAAAATTCCATTTCGGTACACTATTTAATACGGATTCCTCCTCGCAATCCGAACTCGGTTTGTGTACCGTCAATAGGTCATTAAATCGACCTCCTAACTTGGCTGTAGCTATCAGTGGAGGATGCTGAACGTCAATATCCACCAACGGTTCACCCGACAATTCTACCTCCACCTCACTCGCCAAAAACGTAGTCAATACTAAATCCAAAGTACGATTATTTACATTACACACATTATTTACCTGATGAAATCCACAGAAAGCGTTTACATATTCCAAGTAGCTGTGCACTTCCACTGATGTAGATGGCATATTAAAATCACCCAACACTAATACATTCTCATAATTTACACATACAGTTTCAACAATATTAAACAATCGCATATATTCATTACTGTCACATTTTGGTGGAATATAAACTACACAACATAAAAACAAACAATTATTTCCCAGGTGCACGGTAGCACATACAATTTCAAATAAGGCCGAGTCCACATTTGCGATCGGAACGCACTTTAAATCAAACCGTGGTGATGTTGCTAAAAAAACTCCTCCTTGTTTGCGGCCATCTGCTCGATCACACCGTAGTATTTTATAATCCGGTGGAATAAGTTCGCCATCATGGATTGAATCATTAAGGCCCGACTCTGTGATGGCAAAAAGGTCGTAAGAGGATGCCAATAGATTAGTGAAGAAAGTCTTAGTTTTTGTTCGCAAACCTCGAACGTTCTGGTAATACACTCGAATGCATTTATGCCTGGCTTTGGTTCCCTTGTATTGGTATATATGATAACCTATCAGGTATATGAGTTATGGGCCTTTCTTACCTGAATTAAATGATATATTATTTATTTTCTATACATATAATTTACATTTGTAAATATTTCTATACAAAGTAATATAAAAAAAATTCAAAAATATAAAAAATAGTAGCCCACCGGCATCGGGAACAGGGTCCGAGCTACCGGTGGTCAGGGCTCTTGAGAGAGGAACCTCCTAACGATACGCGCCGTGTCCAGAAGTACTGCTTTCTGAATCAAGCCCTAGATCCAGCTGCCAAGCGAGAGCCTCCTCAGATGTTGGTCGAGGCTATTGACTATTAAGCCATTGGCTGACACGACTATCGGTACTATGACTGCTGTACTCACGTCCCACATGTCGACAACCTCGCGAGCCATATATTATTATTATAAGCCTCTCCCACGACTGGTCCTGTGATTCTCGCATACAACAGATTCCTGTGACCTTCAGCAAGTCATCGATCATTTTAATTTTCAGGACGAAAGAATTTTTCATCATCATCATCATCATCCACAGCCTGAATTAACCCATTGCTGGGTATAGGCCTCTCTTTTCTTGTGCCAATCTCCAAATTCCTGAACCGAAACGAAAGAATTACTATTCAATATTAAATCCTACCTTTTTTTAGTAATTACCTCTAATCGGATTTGAAGAGGAGCTCGTGGCTAAATAATAACCGCCGCACGGGTGGATCTTTAGGTTAAGCCGTGCTTGCCTAGGTTCGTCTGTGGATGGGTGACCGCCCATTACATACCGAGTTTCCTCCGTGCCTCAGAAAGCACGTTAAGCCGTTTGTCCCGGCTGTCATTTGTAGATCAGTCGTTAGGCAGTCAGTGGCTTAAAAAGTCTGACAACCAGTCTTACCATGGGGTATCAAATTACCCAGTACTAACTGGGTTGTGGAGGTCAGATAGGCAGTCGCTCCATGTAAAATACTGGTATTCAGCTGCATCCGGTTAGACTAGAAGCCGACCCTAATATAGTTGGGAAAAGGCTAGGCAAATGATGATACCTCTAATCGGATTTTCCAGCGTATTCTCAAGTCGAAGCAGCACCGTGCCAGCTTTCCAAGGTTCCAGGGTCAACACATTGATGTGGCGAGGTAGACCGTGCATCTTCAGAGCTGAAAACTGAGATGAAACGGTGCGATTTAATTAAGCCATAGTTTGTTAGTACAGGTTGCCTACCATGACAAATGAATGATGATGATGTGGGAAAGAGACAGCTATGCAGGTTGACTAGCGTCATCTCTTTCTCACACTGGAATTACGGAGATGAAACGGTGCGATTTAATTAAGCGATAGTTTATTAGTACAGGTGGCCTACCATGACAAATGAATGATGATGATGTGGGAAAGAGACAGAGCTATACAGGTTGACTAGCGTCATCTCTTTCTCACACTGGAATTACGGAGATGAAACGCCGCGATTTAATTAAGCGATAGTTTGTTAGTACAGGTGGCATACCATGACAAATGAATGATGATGATGTGGGAAAAAGACAGATCTATGCACGTTGACTAGCGTCATCTCTTTCTCACACTGGAATTACGGAGATGAAACGGTGCGATTTAATTAAGCGAGAGTTTGTTAGGACAGGTGGCCTACCATGACAAATGAATGATGATGATGTGGGAAAGAGACAGAGCTATACAGGTTGACTAGCGTTATCTCTTTCTCACACTGGAATTACGGAGATGAAACGGCGCGATTTAATTAAGCGATAGTTTGTTAGTACAGGTGGCATACCATGACAAATGAATGATGATGATGTGGGAAAGAGACAGAGCTATACAGGTTGACTAGCGTTATCTCTTTCTCACACTGGAATTACGGAGATGAAACGGTGCGATTTAATTAAGCGAGAGTTTGTTAGGACAGGTGGCCTACCATGACAAATGAATGATGATGATGTGGGAAAGAGACAGAGCTATGCAGGTTGACTAGCGTCATCTCTTTCTCACACTGGAATTACGGAGATGAAACGGTGCGACTTAATTAAGCGATAGTTGGTTAGTACAGGTGGCATACCATGACAAATGAATGATGATGATGCTTTCCATGTGGGAAAGAGACAGAGCTATACAGGTTGACTAGCGCCATCTCTTTCCCACACTTGATTTACTCCTACGACGTCATAGCAGTTGCGAAGGGTCAATTTTTGTAAGAGGTAAGCCGGAGTACATTTCATTAATATGATTATATTATTTGCCAATAGAATACTGACTGTGCCATCTTTCAAAGGGAATCCGGTAGGGATCGAGGTGCAAAGAACCTTCGCCACTGCGTCATAGTAACCCCCCAGGTAGCGATGTAAATCGTTTACAATTATTGCAAGTTTATGGTACCAGCACCGAAATATCGGGAGCTCAAAATAATGAACAATCACGAAAGATATCCCGTAAGTGACAGTATTAGTTTATGGTACTAGTTGACATTCCCTTGATTTTAAAGATTCTTCTTATTTTCCTTGAACACAAGTGTCTAAACTTCGGACTATGCTTGATTTCTCAATTTCTTGACTGTTAATTTTTTTTAAAAAAAACGTTGCGTTCCTCACTAGGAATTTCTCCTGTATCGTGGGTGCGTTTACAAACATTTAAGCTCACATAAACAAACAGCCAGACCCGGAACAACTACCTGTAGGCCATACAAATATTTGTTCCGTTCGGTAATTGGTTAAAAATCTTAGAGAAATCTAGGACCCTTCACGAAGCCGTCAACCAAGCATTATGCTTATACATCAAACTAAGTAACCCTGCGCAAAAATTATTGCTGGGAAGCGACTTTTTTTTGGGGTGAATAATCTCTTTTTATGGTAAGACACAATGTAGCACAGTCAAAACATTGTGCTGATGAATGGTTTGAATAGTAAACGGCTCATGAAGGTAATTAAAGTAAAGTTATTACCTTTTTTTTCTTTTTTTTTTTTCGGATGGGAAATCATCAAATGACTCCCCCACTCTGGGCGGAGCGGAAGGGAGTGTCAGACTTGTACTGACTAAAACCCATCCATGTTCCTTCTTTGCCCTTTGTGTTCCAGGGCCACGGTATCTCTTTCGAACAGTCCCGCAGCCCTGGCAGGCATCGGCCCTTGCGGACCCCTACTTATTTGCTGACATCTCTTTGAGGCGCGCGTGGAACACGAACGCGCCGTCGACACGGCCTGTCGTCATAAGACGGTCGGACGGCGAGCTAGCCCATAACTCGCCGTCCACAGGCCCGCGCCTAAGGTGGCCGGGAGCGTCTCCCGCGGCGAGTAAAGTTATTACCATAAAAACTAGTTTAAAAAAAAAAACTTGTGAAAATTACTTTTTTTAATATTAGGAATATTCCCTCAGAGTATCAGGACGGTGACCAGTCAGTTCACTTTCAAAGTGAAAGCTCGGGAATATATACACAAGAAGTTAGCAGATTCGTCTCTGAACTAAGTTGTTATAGTTTTTCTTGTTTATCTCTCTTAACTTTATAAAGTTTAATATATGTATGTATATAAGTATTTATTCTTATATATTTTAGTTATAAATATTTTCTAGTCTTTTTTTCTGTTATTGCACCTACTGTATATTGTCTCTGCATCACCCTAAGGTAGACTGGTAGAAAATGCCTATGGCATTAAGTCCGCCTTTGTACAGTTTTTTTACTTGTGCATAAAGTTTTAATAAATAAATAAATATTAATAATGAATTGCAATTAAAAAAAATTCAGTGTGAATTTGATGTTGTAACCGTTCTAGGTGTAAAAAAGGCATTTGGAAAGTTTTCAAATACTTTTTTTTACATCTAAAACTAAATAACGGTGTTACGATTTTAATTTATTATTGCATTTCATAATCAATATTTTAGTTCACTAGTTAGCCATATTTCTTATTTAGCCATATTTTTTCTTCAGCCCGCTAGTGTGGGCGCGAACTATAATCGCGCTCGATCTGTGCTAGTTATTAAGTACTAACATAGGCTAAGTTTTATTGTTACTAACACAGTGGACCTATCTGTAGTCTGATAAATAAATAAATAATAATAATTATTTCCATACAGTAATATTGCCAAATTAAACAAAACAGCGTAATATTTGACAGCTATTTACGATGTTGCCTACTTTCTCTATAAAAGCTCTTAAATGTATTTTTGAAAAGTTTGTTATTTTTCAAACTTTTTAAATGAGACCTGACCTCCCAGGACGTAGAGATTACATTACTTACCCTCTTATTCCTGACGTTCTGCCACTTTCTCCTGTTCAGCCTCTCGCCCGAAGTCAGGAAGAGCCACGGTTCGTACTGCCATCTTTTTGCAGATAATGACATCCTCTCTGATAAGGTTTGTTCATCCACTGGAAACACAATTACAATACCTACTTATAATCAATCAATCAATCAATCGTTTGATTGTCAGGCAACTGAGGCCCATCGATAAAAATACACAAAATAATCTTATAAAATAATAAACCAATACATATGAAAAATCTTATTTAACTAAAACTAGACGCGAATCGTTGACGTCCTGTCAAAAGAAGCCAAGGAGTTGCGTTCTTGGACAGACATCGAACTCACGCGCGTCGTGACTCAACCTCACCTCATTTTCATAATTTTCATAACAAAAAAATGTAGGTCGTCGACCCCGCCGGGTGTCGTTTTTGTAACCGTGTTTATGGCTTAACAAAAATATTAGAATTATCATGGACCGGTAGGCTTTTCGATGAAAAATGGACTAATTAGTGCTGACCATGGTTGGTAGATAAAGCGTTAAGATTAACGTAATATGTGTTGGGTTAAATGTTGCACCAAACATCACCATCTTAGGTCCAGTTGAAAACCAGCGTCGGGCACTTTCTGCTCGGCAGTGTGCTGAACTGGGCCTATTTGGCGCAGCCGTGACACACACAATATTATCTCCTTTTTTTTTTTTGTTGTTTTGTTTTAACATTTTAATTGTATTAATTTAAGCTTTTTTTTTTAATTTTTTTTTTTTTTGTGTTTGTTGTGTGCACTTGTGGCATGGGCCAAATAAATATGTTTTCTTTCTTTCTTTCTTTCAAACTGCGTGGTGTCGCGTAACCTTCCTCGGAATCGTCGGCATACGACACCTTTCGGCCAAAAGTCCTCTTTCAAGAAGGTCTGCTGATGGTGAGTAGGAGCTCGAACCACTAACGACTTGAAGTTGATGTTGTGGCGTTATAGGTACCTATTACAATATATTCATCTGTATTTATCTTCTCAAAAGTTATAGAATCAGGCGTTACTTTGCGGGAATTCATGACATTAAATGTTATGCAAAATATTTAGTTTGGTCTATTCTCGTTGACCCCACCGCCCGTGGAACCACTGGTGGGGCCAGCAGGAATTGACTAAAATATCGTTGCCTTGGTCTTCATTAACTCGTATACCCAACCACATTCATGCTCAAAACTTTCCTCATTCCTCCGCATCACATGACCATACCACGACAACCGATTACCACACAACTTTTCAGTCACCAGCGCCACTTTCAGACTTCTTCTTATGTACTAATTTCTTATTTTATCCATTCGCATAACGCCACACATCCCCCTTAGCATTCTCATCTTTAAAATTCTGGAGTGGCGACCGCGAACTGGAAGACGTTGCGTTGGAAGGCCTCCTACTAGGTGGACCGATGACCTGTTAAAGGTTGCAGGGATCCGCTGGATGCGAGACGCACGGGACCGGTCAATGTGGCGACACTTGGGGGAGGCCTATGTCCAGCAGTGGACGTCTTTCGGCTGAAATGATGATGATGATGATTCTCATTTCAACCACATTCAAATGCCTTTCATTCATCCCTTTTGTGGCCCAACATTCTGATCCATACAAGACAGCAGACAGCACACGACGCAAATATCAACTAATGTGATTGATCGGTTTCCGCACGTCTCCTCTCTGCTCCGGTCGTCTCCGCTTTTATGGATTCCGGACCTTAACGAGTTTATGGTATAAATAATCAATTATTGTCCGAGTAAATTATTCTATTATTCTGCGAGTGCTATGCACTTCTATAAGTGACAAATTCACTATATTTAAAATATTTTGTGATTTATGTTTATGTATGTTTTAGTGAGTAAGTCTTTGAAGTGCCATTTAAATAAATAAATCTCCGATCGACTCACCTTCATGCCTGTAATTCCCAAATAAGATCCTATGTTTTCCCTTCACAACCAAGCCCACTCCGTAAGCCTCTTCATTTAGCGGCTCTTCAAGTCCAAAGCCATCATCAGTTAGAAGACGCCTGTGTACCTGAGAACATAAAAAAACGGGTAATCAAAAGCCGAAAGTCTGACAACCAGTCTTACCAAAAGAGAGTCAAAAAGACAGTCACTCCATGTAAAATACTGTGGTTCAGCTACACCCGCTTAGACTGGAAGTCACCATACTTGAAAAAAGAGCGGCTGATAGTGACTTTTGCTTCGTGCACGTTCATACTACTGGTCATACACGCACGACGTTTGCGAGTATTACCTGATCTTTCTAAAGAACAATACTTGAAGTGTCTTACCATAAGCTCCACCTCGCCATCATTATAAGAGGTGCCTCCTTGCGTCCTGTCGACGAGCACACACATCTCAACGCTGGTGTTCGCAGAGTGGATACAGATGCGAGAGGTGACTGGGTAGTAGCACGCTGCCACCGGTTTCTTCTGTTGTTGGCCTAGGTACAAAAACAAATAATCTAACAATAACCAAGGTTTGCCAAAGAGCAATGGAAACTAACGGATCGTGTTCGATGATGCCCTGACACAGTGAGGTGGGGTCGCGGCAGGCCACGAAGGAGGTAGTGGGACGAACTGGAGAGGTCCCGTCAGGGCTGGAAAAAGGACGCGCGGGTTCCCGAGAAATGGAAAGAATGGAGGGAAACCTTTGCCCAGGAGTGGGACAGAGGCCTGTTTTTTTTTAAATTACCGATGAATGATTTTGTGCGTCGGTCTTCCTTCCATCCTGTTTATTCTCAAAGTTGCTCGCAATAACAAGCTAGGACGCCGTGAACAATTGCATTAGGATTGGTAAGAAGTATGACAACGCGTGCAAGCCAAGCGAGTAGTAAAAGGCCACTCTTCCAATTTGTGCGCAGTTACTTGGCTATTCAGAATTTTTAGGATACACCAAAATGTGATTATAACGATAACTTACTTGCAGACTCATTCCAACACGTCCTCCTCATCATCTGCCTGGAGTTGGAGTCGGTCAAGAACTCTCCGTTGCTGGTTATGTTTGTAGAAAACAGACTAACCACCTCCTTGCCGAGGTCCGTCCTGGTGAAGGAACGCTTACAGTTACTGTGAAACTTAACAGGGTTTGTAAGGATCCTATAATTTGACACGAAATAAAGATTGCTCATGCGGAACATATGGCTTGATTTCAAGTATGTTTGATAGCATTTTCAGGTCCTTTAGCAATAATAACACTTTCGTTCTTTTTGTATGCTTAATAGAGTGGGATTACGAGGTTTTTCGAACTTAACAGTCAGATGCGTTGCTGGGGAGTTAGTTCCACCACTTCTTCTTCCTCGTTAAAACACTAGGAAATGGCGAAAGGTCTTTTTTTTCGACAACCTTCTTGCAGGGCAACCAATGAGGCTGGCTTCTGCTTAACAGGACTATCCTGTACCTTGAGTGTAAGGCCTGCAGTCAGGAGCAAGAAACTTATAAACTAAGCGATAGCGCGCTGAGAGCACCTCATGACCAAATTTGAATACATGGTTTTGAGGTACCCTCTAGATTAATAGACCACCAACCAAAACAAAACTTGAATAGTAACACCACGGAAGAACAAGACCCGGCTCTTCAGGTGTGTCCTCACACTGCTTACCCAATAGGAACAGGTCCAATGATCCATTCGAGCTCCACAAACTCCTCGCCACGGTACACCCGGATAATCTGAGTGATCCAGTCGCTGAATCTCTGGCGGATCTCCTTCACGAGAGATCCCCGGACCGTGTTGTAAGATACCTTTTCTGTCACCTGGAATAGAAAGGTGCTAGATTATGTTGAAGAGACCTGTGATTTTGCATCACTGTTAAATCACAGGTCACAATCATAATTGTTATAAAGTTGCTTTTAATAATTACATGTACTCTTAAATCAGACAAGGTATGCGCCACAGAGTGAGAGTGACCTCCCGCTAAGGCAACCGTCACCTCCTTCACTAGCATGACTGCTTCGCAGAAGGAGGTGACGGCTTCCCATTCCCTCTCGCTCCGGACCATGGCTTGAACCAGGGCCTGACGCGAGAGATCGCCGCCGCCAATCGCCGCTACAAGGACACGGCGGTGCTCCGCCCAAGCGGGGCAGACCTCCACGGTGTGCTCCACCGTGTCTTCCGGACAATCTTCACAATGGTTACCATTACCGTCTGCGATCACCTTCGGAAGACATTACCCTCGCTCCCTAATACATGGAATTTAAGCACACAACTGGCGAAATATGAATGTATTATTTATTACACACACCTCTGCCTAACCATTCGGGAACATTAGGTGACACCCAAATAAAGAAGGAAGGAGGAGAAGTAAGAAGGCAGTCTTGGGGGACTGCTGTAAGTAATTTTTACGATAAAAAATGCTGATCCTCAGCTTAGTTTGAATATTAGAAAGAAACCAACCAAAAAAGGCTAGTCTTACAAAAATAATCACTTACAGGCACAGGCCGCGGCCGATCAGGCCTGAAGCTGTAAGCCCCCGATTGCAGGGTCTGCTGACCCTGGGCGTAGAAGAAGAAGTTCTGCGTCACATCGATCTTGATCCCGTCTACGTGGGTGATGGATTCCAGGAGACCAGTCGCTTTGTTCACTAACACTTTGAGGTACTGGTGGAAAGAAGAATTTGGTTAATTTTTGCTCGGCGTCTACAACATGTTACAGGCCAGCACATAAACCTACCCGAAACTGTCAAATTTTCCCATTCAACCTAATGCTTTAGCGATAAAGTTGAAAATCTCTTAAAGAATTTTGACAGATCGTAGTAGCTTGATGCTGCTGTCTATACATGGACTAGCCGTTACCCGCGACCTTCGTCTGCGTGAAATGATTATGAAAATATACTTCAATGTGTTCAATAAAGCAAGATGCAATATTGACAACATTGAAATTCCCATTACTTTTTTTTTTAATAATTGCCCCACACTAGGAATTTCTCCTGTATCGTGGGTGCGTTTACAAACATTTAAAACTCACATACAAAAACAGAAATTGCCATTCACTAAAAACAACGCCAGTTGCTCATTTTCGTTTTCCGCTTTTTGGCATGCTTTTTTGTGAGCTGGGGGCTCCATCCAAGCCTGAATCTCTTTCGCGGAATTCAGAGCGTTCATCCTAAAAGTTGGCAACATCGCAAATAGCTGTACCTGTTTTAATTGATTTGGCAATTAAAACACTGAATTTGATGTTGTAACCGTTTCAGGTGTAAAAAAGGCATTTGGAAAGTTTCCAAATACTTTTTTTTAAATTCGGTGTTACGATTTTAATTATTGCATTTCATAATCAATATTTTAGTTCACTAGTTAGCTATATTTCTTATTTCCATACAGCAATATTACCAAATTTATCATTACAGCGAAATATTTGACAGCTATGCGACGTTGCTCAATTTCTGTATAGACGCTCTTAACACTAAATATTTTGAATAACATTTTTGTTACAAATTTCCGCAAACTAACGCATGATCCAATAATATCATCATCTCCCTGCCTGAGAGCAGCGGTGGCCCAGTAGTGGAGACCCCTACTTACGAGCAGTAAGTCGTGGGTTCGAACCCAGCCAGGCGCATTACTTTGTGTAAGTTACTTCATCACCACTGCTCTCAAAACGGTGAAGGAAAACATCGTGAGGAAACCGGCATGTCCTAGAACCAAAAGTTCGAAGACATGTGACATCTACCAACCCGCACTGGGCCCGCGTGGTGGATTATAGCACATTCCCTCTCATGGAGAGGAGGCCTGTGTCCCAGGAGTGGGAACATTACTTGGCTGATTATGCTATGCTTATGCATCTCCCTACCCTTGTCCCATACTACTTGGGGTCGGGGCAACACGTTTTCTTCTTCCATTCTCCACCTGTCAGATATCACAGCATAGTTTAGTTTCCATCTTTTCTTTGGCCTTCCTCTCCCTATCCAAAACTATAGACCGACCGCTTTTATGAGTCCTCCGCCTTGCCTCATCAAAAGCACATTAAGCATCCACAAAGTCCTAACAATATCCCACAGGTTATTTGCTTTAAAATAACCATAATCCACGTAGGTATTACGATAGTAATTGAACCAATACGTGATCAACCTTCAGAATATTCTATTTAAATTGATACCTTTCACAGGGCTGCGGGACTGTTCGAAAGAGATACCGTGGCCCTGGAACACAAAGGGCAAAGAAGGAACATGGATGGGTTTTAGTCAGTACAAGTCTGACACTCCCTTCCGCTCCGCCCAGAGTGGGGGGGGTCATTTGATGATTTCCCATCCGGAAAAAAAAAAAAAAAAAAAAAAAAAAGCCAGGACTCATTAAAGCGGTCGGTCTTCAAAAATGATTGATTAACTTGATTCAATAACTTACATGTGTTCTAATTTCCATTCCAAGTTCTTCTACTATTTATATGAACAGGATGAGAAGTTATTTTTTTTGATATCCTACATTGTGTCCCATTGCTGTTCTGTACAATTTCATCACACCACCTTTGCCGTGGTCGACCTCGTCGGCGATGTCCACCGTCAGGCGTCCAGTGAGTGACGATCCTTGCCCACCTCTCCAGGTACATCCGTGCGACAGCCAGCCCACTCCCACTTTAGCTTGGCTGTTTTAACTCCAACATCAGCTACGGAGCGCAGGGTGCTGTTCCTAACGCGATCTGATCGTTCAGCACCTATTATGCTGCGCTCCATCGCTCGCTGGCAAATCTTGAGCTTGGACTTTTATTAATTAGGACGGGCAGGATACACATGCCGATGAGTTTCCTTTTTAATGTTATTGGAAGAAGTATTGCATGTAGCGGAGATAAGAATGTTGTGGTGGATGTGTGGTGTGACAAGAATGGATAAGGTAAGGAACTAGTATATTAGAGGAAGCTTAAAAGTTGCGCCAGTTACAGAAAAGCTAAAAGGGAAACGACTGCCTTGGTCTTTCTTTATCGTGTGGTTAGTTCCTAACCTGGTGTCAGAGTTTTTATGCCGCCCATGGGCCTCTGACTTGGCTTAACATGCCGTCAAGAAATATCTCTCAGGCATGCTGGTTTCCTCACGATGTTTTCCCTCACCGAAGCAAGTGATGATTATACAATACGCACATGAATTCGAAAAATCAGAGGTGCGTGCCTTGGGTTTTAACTCGAGACCTATGACTTGGCAGTCCGACGGTCACACCACTAGGCTGTCACTGTCTTTGTATGGACATGTGATGAGGAGGGACGAATCGCATGTGACTAAAAGAGTGATGAATATAAACGGTGATGGATGGAGAGGGAGAGGAAGACCAAAGAAGCTATGGATGGATTGTGTGAGGAATGATATGAAAGTTAAAGGAATAAATGATAGCGTGACGGTTGACAGAGGCCATTGGAAGAAAAAAACGTGTTGCGCCGACCCCAAGTAACATGGGACAAGGGCAGGAAGATGTTGATTGAAGAAGTATTATTATTTTATAAAAAAAAAACTTACCTCATTAGAAATATAAGGAATAACTTCATTTTCATCTTCGGATTTTGCTGAAATTGGCTTTGAGAACTTTCTAGAGAATTCATTCTCCTCCTGTAACAGAAAACGATTATCAACATTTTTAATAATTGAAACAACCTTCTAGTACATACAATTCGATATGTATAAAGGGTGTAACAATACCCTTAATGAAGCGGAAAGGCACTTGTTCTCCCCGTCATTGCGATCATTTTTTTGTTCTAGACCATACCCGGGAACCTTCTAGTTACGGAGATATTGGGGGTCAAAGTTACAACTTATTCACAAGTTTTTTTTTTAATACGTGTGTTTTTAATGTAAGATTTTTACTTTAAACACCTCCATGACCATCGTACTATTCAATCCATCCATCAGCACAATGTTTTTATTGCGTTACATTGAGTCCCACCGTAAAACGTGATTTTTCACCCCAAAAAAAAAAGTCGTTTCCCAGCAATAGTTTTTGCCTAAAGTTACTTAGTGATGTACATAATGCTTGGTTGACGGCTTCGTGAATGGTCTGTTTACACCCTGTATACATAATCAGCCTATAATGTTCCCACTGCTGGGACACAGGCCTCCTCTCTATGAAAGGGAGTGGGCTAATCCATCACGCGGGGTCAGTGCGGTTTGGTAGACGTCACATGTCTTTGAACTTTTGGTTCTATGACGATCCGGTTTCCTCAAGATATTTTCCTTCTCCGTTTTGAGAGCAATGGTGATGAACAAAAAGTAAAATACCTGCTTGGGTACGAACCTATGGCCTAAGACACGATAGTTGGTGTATACACATCACGCCTAAAATCCCCGAAGGGTACGGTCGAGGTGTACCTAATAGTACACCCATATTTCGGCAGTTATGTTTAAGTCCCATGAAGTAGGAGGGCGAGCCTAATGCCGGCTCCAGACTCCGTGGCTGCTAATAAGAAAATCCTGAAGGAGAAACCCAATAACGCTGCCCGACTTGGGAATCGGACCCAGGACCTCATGCTCAGCAGTCGCGCTTGCGACCACTAGACCAATGACCTAATAATCATGAGAGACTTACCAATTGATCTCTAACAGGAGCGATATAGTATGCTGTGAAGCCAAGAGGCGGTATGTTCTCCGCTTCGAAGCATAATTCTTGGATTGCTGTAGAGGATCTCCCTGGGAGGTTGATGATGGCTGCTGGTAGAGGCAGGAGCTGGTATTCTACCTCCTCATCTGAAGATTTAGAAGGAATTTTTTATGGGTACTGGATTGTTGAAAAGAGTGTTTTTGACCTGACGAAGTCTTTTAATTTACTGTCATCGGCATAACATTAAACTGTGCCTTTCAATCAAAGAGTTTTGCCTATTTTCGCAACACTGACACTCGAAGCCGTGGTATGGTTTCAATTCACCTTTAATTTCGTTGGGTCAGGTCTAAAAAGGTCATTTTGCTGCCGGCCGCCGCTAGTTCTGGTCTGGAGGGCAGAGTCGTGGGATGCAGTGATCTTCTGTGAAACCACCGTCATTTCACAAGGAGGCTGCGGAACGGTTAAGGGTCTCCCGACCCGCAGTAGACGTAACGGGCCTGGGCGAAGGGCGAACAAGGACCTCTTTCAGCCCCCCTAAACGAGTCCAGAGGGACGGCGGACTTGGGGATGTCCACTGCCCCCCTATACTATTACAAATACTATTGGATGTCGCGGGAAGAGGGGGGATTGAGGTGTAAGAACACCTCCCTCCTCCCGCGGACTTGAGGAGGTCCGTAGACGCGGGCCGGCACTAGCCTGGGATCGTGGAAGCCGCACTAGTTCCCATGATCCTCGGTGCAAATGTGGGAAGGGAATACCGGGGTGGTTTTTAGTTAGTATGACAGACCCTAGGGCGGGCGGAGGATATCCATGAAGATTTTCCACCCCGGAACAAAAAAAAAGCTTCTGGCCAACTTTCGGAGAACTTTTAAATATTTGGTGAGCCAGATTAGGGTTTAAATAAATGCCATACCATTAAAATCCCTGATTGAGTAATGCAGCGCGATGGCTGGTAGCCGCACGTAGTGGTACGTCTTCACGCTTAGAGGGTTGTAGACGAGAAGCAACATGGACTCTTGATTCTCTGTGAACTGTACAAAAAAGCAAATTGTTGTAGCCAGATTGTTTTTCCATTAGACGGATCTCAGATGACTAAGTGGCGAAAGAAAACTTCGTAAGGAAACTTGTGGAGGTAGGTACTACTAAAGCAGTGATAGTCTAGTGGTGTGACTGTCGGACTGCCAAGTCATAGGTCTTGAGTTCGAACTCAAGACCTCTGATTTTACAGATACATTTGCGCTTTGTATAATTATCACTTGCTTCGGTGGTGGAAGGGAGTGTCAGACTTGTACTGACTAAAACCCATCCATGTTCCTTCTTAGCCGTTTGTGTTCCAGGGCCACGGTATATCTTTCGAACAGTCCTGCAGCCCAAACCAGCATGCCTGAAGGATATTTGTCGATGGCATGTAAAGCGAAGTCAGAGGCCCATGGGCGGCATAAAAACTCTAACACCAGGTTAGGCACTACCACACGATGAAGATAAAGAAGAATGGAATTATTCTGTCAATTAGTTAATTGTCAATTCGAAAGGCATTCTACAACAGGTCTACAAAAGATGCATGAAGTAGGGCTTAGTAATTACTTTTATAATTATCCGTATTTGATTAAAAGTGTGTCACATAGTTGGGGTACTGAATTGAAATAACCAACACGAATCCTGATAACTGCTGGTTTTCTGTATCAGAAAAGACCCTGCTGTGGGACAATAGAACAGCTGGCAGATTTCAATTGTTCATCATCATCATCATCTGCCTAGCCTTTTCCCCAGCTGTGTTGGGGTCGGCTTCCAGTCTAACCGGATGCAGCTGAATACCAGTATTTTACATGGAGTGATTTGCCTATCTGACCTCCACAGCCCAGTTAGTACTGAGTAATACGATAGCCCTTGGTAAGACTGGTTGTCAGACTTTTTGGGCCACTGACTATCTAACGACTGTCAAAGATGTACAAATGACAGCCGGGACCAACGGCTTAAAGTGCTTTCCGAGGCACGGAGGTAACTCGGTATGTATTGGGTGGTCACCCATCCATAGACCAACCTAGGCATCACGGCTTTACCGAAAGATCGACCCGAGCGGATGTTATTATTTAGCCACGAGCTCCTCAGTTGAGGAAGAGTTTTTCGAGCTGGTAGTTTTTAATTGATGTTGACTATAATTGTAGAATAATTTTATTTTTCGTATTTTTTACAACAAAACCCTTTTAATTTGAGACCCATATCACAGGAATGCATAAAAAATAACTATTCCGCCATCTTTGGGAGTCCGCCATATTGGATTTAGAATGATGTCACTTAAATAACCATGCATTGTCATCCAAACTAAACATGTATACAAAATTTCAGCTCAATCGAAAACCGGAAAGTGGGTCTAATTTAATTTCTAAGATTTTTTTACATAGGTGAAACTAATAAAAAATTTAAATTACTTACCCTACATTGGCTCATGTTTAGCTGATGACATATCACAAACTGCTGGTTGTTCTTCGTTCGACGACTTCCTCCCCATGTCGGAGTTAGATAACTGTAAAGAAAATACGTAAAACAACATCACGTTAGTATTTCCGAAGCGACAGGCAGAGTTATACGTAAAAATCCTAGGATTAGATCCCCATCAAACTTACGCTCAGTAGTCGTGCTTACTCAATGGCGGCATCGCGTATGAATTCGCCGCTAGAGGCGCTAGTGTAACGTGAGGTCACCAAAATGTCAAAGTGTTTGCGCGTTGCGTGCTTTTTTGTCACGTATTTTTACTAATATTTACGATTGTGGTCTAGATTGAGCCATTCCTGATTAATTATGACTTGAAGATTTTAAGTACTTGGAGGTAGAATGATTTTTAATATTTTCATGCTTGCTAATTTTACAGAGAATATTGTATCTGAAGTGTACACTATGTTGTTGTACGTAATAAAATAAAGTTTTTATGCAGTTATTGATACTTTAAAGCATAAAATAGAATTACTGACAGGACCTTACTCGACAGTGGCGCCATCTGGTGAGCTCAAAAACGATAGCCCTCATTGGGTTCCTAGTGGCGGTACTTTCATACAAGTTTTAATGCTTGGCTTGCCCTTATAGCCTACTACTTTTTATTATGTTAGGGTTTCTGACCAGTTTGCTTGCCTTATGGGCTTGCCGTATTGTTGGCCCCTAGACACGCCATCTTCCTATGTCCGGTACGGGATGTCTAGGGACCTGTTAAAGGATCTTTCATATGGATGTAAAAATACCCTTCACGAAGCCGGAAGGCACTTGTTCTCCCCGTCATCGCGATATTTTTTTTTTTGTTTTGGACCATACCTGTGAACCTTCTAGTTACGGAGATATTGGAGGTCAAAGTTCCAACTTTGTAATTTTTTTTTTTAAATAGATGTTTTTAATGCTATATTCTTTACTTTAAATACTTCCATGACCCCTGTTCTATTCAATGCAACCACCAACTGATTTCATGATTTCGTGATTTCTCACCCAAAACAAAAGCGTTTCCTAGTCTGTAATAATTATTGCGTAGGATTACTTAGTTTGATGTACAGAATGTTTGGTTGATGGCTTTGTGAAGGGTCCGTTTACACCTTGCATTATAGAACATACCTGAGCAAACTAGAGACTTTCTTAGTGCATGCATCGATGGCTTCACTCAATGTTCTAATGAAATCAAATGTGACGTGCTGCTGGCTGGTTCCTGGTGAGAAAGATGAGGTCACTCGAATATTACTACATGAATACGAAAAGTCAGAAAGAAGATCATTTTGATCATAAACCAAAAATCGCTTTTTTTGTTATCAATGGTTTTTATGGTGAGTAGACTAGAGTAGACGAAGACCAAAGAAACGATTCATGGACTGTGTGAATGATGATATGGCTAGAAAGGAACTGCTGAAATGACGAGTAATAGAGAAGTATGGAAGAAGAAGACCTGCTTCTCCGACCCCAAATAAATTGGGTTATGAGCTGGAAAATTATGGCAATGATAATGGTTTTTATGGAGACTTATGTTCAAGATCGATTGAACTTTGAAAGACTTAGACGATCATCGAACTTCTTCTGAAAGTCAATGAATGCATTTTTCAGGGAGAACGCAAATTGCATGCTAGTGAATTGAAAAACGTATCCATGGGTAATTTGATTTCAGGGCCAAATAAAACTGTGGCCCTATTTCCTATTTCAGTACAGTCAGTTCTCAGATATTTGCCGAAACTGTAAAGTCATATTTATTTTACTTTACGGTCAACCGAATATTTTATCAAACTAATATCTTGGTTGTTAGTAAAATACGCGCTTTGGACGTGGAGTTCCGGATACCAAGCCGTACTAACAAACTAATATGTGGAGAAATTCACGTCAGGACGTCTACTCTCTAACTAAAAAACCCGTAATTTCGGCCAAAGTTACGGGAGTTTCGGCCAAAGTTACGGTAGGTTCTGCCAAAGTTACGGGAGTTTCGGCCCAAGTCACGGGAGTTTCGGCCAAAGTTATGGTAGTTTCGGCCAAAGTTACGGTAATTTTGGCCAAAGTTACGGGAGTTTCGGCCAAAGTTACGGGAGTTTCCTACTCTGTATCACTTACGGACAAAAGATTAGTTAGAACTTAGGGCCCCGAACTGAAAATTTATGACAACACGATTGGACAGCTGTCCGAAGTCCCGATGTGGTTTCAAAACTCATGAATCCAAAAATAATGAGGAGTAGGATTTATTATTATTAAAAAAAAAATTTCGAAGTTTCGTGCTACTTTCGGATGGGCCCGTTTCTTTGTTGACGGATTCAGAGAGCAGGCCCTCTGGTACAGTGTTATCTTAAGAAGGTACCTGTAATAGCATCGTGATGTAGCACCAGGCTGACAGCGTGTCTCAGAAGATGTAACTCATACGAGTCTCCAACCCGAGCTAGCACTGTCAACTGCTTCACCACCTGAAAGAAGAAGGGGCATGTGTATGGATCCTGGGACCAGTGTTGTATACAGCGTATATCAGAACAACTTGAGATTCGCGATTACACGAAATCATCGCGAAAAAATAATCAGCCGTATTAGCTTATTCTCTTACAAATCATTTTAAAATCATGAAAAAATAAAATAAACAAAAAAACTTTTTTTAAAAAACATTAAAAATATAGGTTTATCTATCAAAATTGAACTCGTATACAAAATTTCGTGTTCATGCTATTAACTGTTGAGGAGTTCTCTCGTGGGGGTGCGAGCTTGGCTGCAGGATCAAGTCATGTCTGTCATAAAAATATATTGTCACCAGAACCAAAAGTGTGTGCCAAATTTCAGCTCAATCGGTTGGGGGAAACTGGTTTAAAATTCAGTTGCAAGATTTGACCAATACATACTAACTAACAAGCCAAGTTAAATAAAAGCTTATAAAATAAATGTAGTCAAGATGGCGTCCCTGCAAAGAAACTCCTTGTAACAATTTTCTGTTTGCCATTACCCGAACAAAAATCTTGTTTTTCTTCTTATTTATAAAGGGTGTAACAAGATCCTTAACGAAGCCGAAAGGCACTTGTTCTCCCTGTCATTGCGATCATTTTATTGTTCTAGACCATACCTGGGAACCTTCTAGTTACGGAGATATTGGGGGTTTTTTTTTTAATACTTGTTTTTAAAATTATAACTTTATTTTAATTACCTCCATGACCCGTCTACTATTTAAACCATCCATCAGCACAATGTTTTGACCGTGCTATATTGAGTTTTACCAAAGTCTGACAACCAGTCTTACCAAGGGGTAAGACCATATTACCCAGTACTAACTGGGTTGTGGAGGTCAGATAGTAAAATACTGGTATTCAGCTGCATCCGGTTAGACTGGAAGCCGACCCCTACATAGTTGGGAAAAGGCTAGGCAGATGATGATGATGAAGATATTGAGTTTTACCATAAAACATACATATTTCACTCAAAAAAAAAATAACGTTTCCAGCAATAATTTTTGCGTGGGATTACTTAGTTTGATGTACAGAATGCTTGGTTGACGGCTTCGTGAAGGGTCCGTTTACACCCCGGTATGTATAATTATTTCTTTGCATAGTTTTACTCACTTGTAAAAACACATGAGCTCTCCTAGCAAAATATTTCAGACTCGGTCTTGAAGTATAATATCCTGTCCAATACGTCATCGAATCACTGCCGTAAGGAAGCTGGTCTCCCTGAAATTATTAAAAAGGTTTATTAGAACAAGAATTTAAATAAAGCAAACTCCTTATTTATTAAATGCTATGGCGTAGCTCGGGGCTAACGAAGAATGCTGTACTAGTTGTCCTACCTTCCTCGATAAATGGGCTATCCAACACTAAAATAATTTTTCAAATCGAACTAGTAGTTCCTGAGATTAGCGTGTTCAACCAAACAAACAAAACTCTTCAGTTTTATAATATTAAGTATAGATTCGTAGTATTATGACCATAACGATGTTTTAGAACATTCTTTTTTAAATAATATAATATAATACTATCATCATCTGCCTAGCCTTTTCCCAACTATATTGGGGTCGGCTTCCAGTCTAACCGGATGCAGCTGAATACCAGTATTTTACATGGAGCGACTGCCTATCTGACCTCCACAACCCAGTTAGTACCGGGTAATACGATACCCCTTGGTAAGACTGGTTGTCAGACTTTTTGGGCCACTGACTACCTAACGACTGTCAAAGATCTACAAATGACAGCCGGGACCAACGGCTTAACGTGCTTTCCGAGGCACGGAGGAAACTCGGTATGCAATGGGCGGTCACCCATCCACAGACCAACCTAGGCAAGCACGGCTTAACCTAAAGTCGACCCGAGCGGCTGTTATTATTTAGCCACGAGCTCCTCCTCCCATAATATAATACTATCACGACACATAATAAGCCTTTTATTTTTTTATTTTTTTTTTTCCGGATGGGAAATCATCAAATGACCCCCCTCACTCTGGGCGGAGCGGAAGGGAGTGTCAGACTTGTACTGACTAAAACCCATCCATGTTCCTTCTTTGCCCTTTGTGTTCCAGGGCCACGGTATCTCTTTCGAACAGTCCCGCACACATAATAAGCCTTATCTTGTCATTGATCATTGAAAGTCCGAACAAAATATAGGGTCTAACTATATTTGAGATATTTTGAACTATTCGGACCTATTCAAAGTTCGAGTGAGTCTGTTTCTTCCGGTCTTATTATATTATCTGTGTTCTGGGCAAGCGTGCTCCACCCTAGGCCGCACCATCGCTTCACATCAAGCGAGTTGCGGCCGAACACAAGTCTATGTATTTGGTAATGCCATTGGTATCGCGGGCCTGTGTACAGTGAGGAATGGGCTAGATCGCCGTCCGTCTTATGATGACGACAGGCCGTGTCGACGGCACGTTTGGGTTCTACGCGCGCCTCAAAGTGATGTCCGCAACTAGGAACGGGTCAACAAGGGCTGATGCCTGCCAGGGCTGCGGGACTGTTCGAAAGAGATACCGCGGCCCTGGAACATAAAGGGCAAAGAAGGAAGATGGATGGGTTTTAGTCAGTACAAGTCTGACACTCCCTTCCACTCCGCCCAGAGCGGGGGAGAGAGAGATCATTTGATGATTTCCCATACGAAAAAAAAACAATAAAAGTCTATTTAGTATAAAAATACAAATATAACCAAACCTTTATTAAATCCACGTTTAATTGAATTACTATTAAATAATTATACTATTATTATACTATTATTTTATTACTATTAATATTGAATTATTATATTTATAGTATTTGATATATATTTATAGTATTTTATATATCCTTGTAGTTAATCTTATTATTATTTAAAATTATTTTCAGATTTACACCTACCACTGCTTGTCTCTGCATCACCCAAAGGTTGACTGGTAGAAAATGCCTATGGCATTAAGTCCGCCTCTGTACTTATGTGCTTGAAGTGTTAAATAAATAAATAAATAAATAAATTACCTTTTCAGTAAAAACAGCTTTATCCCTTCTTCCATACAAATAAAGCGCTTTCATGTAACAAGATGGCGTCGAATAAAATATGTTGATATCCGACAAATTTGCTGGATGCGTGTTAACGTGGCTGTAAGAGAAATAATTCAGTCAAAAGGATGGTTAGCAAGTGGCGGTACGGAGCCGATCGTATGCGTTGTCATCTTGCAGGACGCGATCAGCTATCGCCGCATCCGTTCGTATCTTTTCCGATGCGATGCGATGCGAGTCGTTTGGTAGAAATCATCCTTTAGGTTTCAGATTAGCATATTTTCAGCGCGTGTAATCTCGTTTTTGGAAGAGCGTGTAAGCGCGCTTTTTGTTTCAAGAGTGGTTCGTGCGAGCGTTGACGCGCTTATAAGCTCGTATGAGCGTGAGCCGCGTAGACGCCCCCGTGCGCGCCCGCTTACCCACACGCGAACACAGCGGGTAAGCGTACGTACTCGGGTTCGATTTTTCGCAGCGCGTAATTTTGCGCGCGTGTACTACGAGTTTATACACGCTATAAAATACGCTCTAACACCCGTATCTATAAACAAATCAAAGTTTTTTAGTCCTTAGTTCAGTAATAGTCAATAAAAGTTAGAATTCTTAGCTTTGTTTTCTTTGACGGTTCTTACTTCGTTTAAATTCTCGTCTATTGCGTGTAAATGTTTGCATAAATGACTCCTTCAACTCAAGTAATTAGTTTAACTTGACTATTGATACGGGTGTTATTGCCTTGAAGGCAAGGCAAAGCAATTTCACCACTGCACAAGTAGTAATAGAGATCTTTGTGAAGGTAGTCGTCCGGGGAAGCATTACCACGCTCGTCAGTTGTTGCCTGCACACTGTCACTCGCGGCACGCTCCGAACAAATTTAATTTGTTTTCTCCACAAAGACTGTTAGCTGTCAAACTTTGTAATTTGGTGTAAAAAAGACCCTTAACGAAGCCGAAAGGCACTTGTTCTCCCCGTCATTGCGATCGTTTTTTTGTTCTGGACCATACCTGGGAACCTTCTACTTACGGAGATATTGGGGGTCAAATTTCGGACGTTTTCACAAGTTTACAACTTTACTTTAAATATCTCGATGACCCCTGTCCTATACCCCCTCAATACAGCACAATGTTTTGAATGCGATACATTAAATTCTTTCGTAAAACGTGATTTTTCACTCCTAAAAAAAGTCGTTTTCCAGCAATAATTTTTGCGTAAAGTTACTTAGTTTGATGTACAGAATGCTTGGTTGACGGTTTCGTAAAGGGTCCGTTTACACCTTGTACGAATGCTCACATCTTGGTTAGAGCTGAGGCTCGGTCGTGGTCGACGACGACCATTGTTGCCGCCATGACTCCAATCAAGCAATTGCGTAGACCACGAGGTCCCTAAGACAGATAACTCACTTGATAAGTTTATCCATATTCACGAACCAGTTGGCCGCGCTCTGGTATGTGAAGTCTCCGCCCATGGTCACCATGATATTGTCGTGGTCATAGTATTTCGCCTGTCGTTCAATCTGGGATATTAAGTCGTTTACCTGAGAATAGAAATATAATTATTAATACACTAGCTTTTTCCCGCGGCTTCACCCGTGTGGATGTCGAAAAATAACCGAATAACCGAACCTTTATCCCCCTTTTTAACCTTTCGGGGGTAGAATTATCAAAAACGCTGAGAAACCTATAAATTAATTTTCAATTGTCAGCTTAAATACAAAATTTGAAGATCCTAACTTCAAAACTAACGGACTTTCATACAAACTTCCATCCCCTATTTCACCCCTTTAGGGGTGATATTCCCAAAAATCCTTTCATAGTGGATACTTACTCTTCACAAAGAACACACCCTCCAAGTTTCATGTCTCTAGGACCAGCGGTTTGGGCTGTGTGTTGATATATCACCCAGTCAGTCAGTCAGTCAGTTTACCATTTTATAAATATAGAAGAAGATGTATCTGGATGTCATGAGGAGAGCCTTTGTCCATCAGTGGGATGACGCAGGCTAACCGTCATCATCTGCCTAGCCTTTTCCCAACTATATTGGGGTCGGCTTCCAGTCTAACCGGATGTAGCTGAATACCAGTATTTTACATGGAGTGACTGCCTATCTGACCTCCACAACCCAGTTAGTACTGGGTAATACGATACCCCTTGGTAAGACTGGTTGTCAGACTTTTTGGGCCACTGACTACCTAACGACTGTCAAAGATCTACAAATGACACCCGGGACCAACGGCTTAACGTGCTTTCCGAGGTACGGAGGAAACTCGGTATGTAATAGGTGGTCACCCATCCACAGACCAACCTAGGCAAGCACGGCTTAACCTAAAGATCGATCCGAGCGGCTGTTATTATTTAGCCACGAGCTCCTCCGCTAACCGTATCAGTATATTGGTAGGTATGAGAAAAGTAACAAGAGAATAAGCAGGTCTTTGTTGTGTAATGGAGCATCGTAGGCTTTCATTAATAATTATACAAGAATATGAAGATCAGGGTGTAAAGGTCCTTCATTCCCTATACAACATTATTTTTAGTATATGCGAAACCTGAATATAGTTTGTTCAGAATAAGTGACTGAATCGATTCTAATGGTTTTTTAACCCATGTTATATTTTGTCCCAAAAATATTTTTAAAAAAGTTACAAGTTAGATACCGAGCGACATTAAGTACCTATCGCAATCATTTAGGTACCTACGGCCAAATTATTATTATCAATGAGCTCAAGACGACGCTGGTGGCACGTGCGCGTGCGCGCTGCGTGGTAACCACGTTTTTGAGCGGACAACCAGGTAACAGAACAAGCTTATAACTTTGTGATTTTTCATGATACAGTTTTGAAATTTTGCATATAATTTTTTACATAAAAATATTAGACACGTGTTTCAGGTTTCGCATATACTAAAACTAGTGTTGTATAAAAGTGATCCTCCGATCATGTCTGGTGGGCTACTGCCCGACAGCTGTTGTCGGGTTCTTCTATATACTCTTAAGTCGCGGATAACTTTAAGTGCGCGATTTAGGATTTTGATGTTGGTTCTTTAACTGTGTCATAGATGGCGCTGAAGTAAATTTTGTCCAATGTTGCTGTAGTAATTTTTGTAGTGCCTCTGCAGTCATTCGATAAGAATTTACAGGGTGTAAAACCCTTCACGAAGCCGTCAACCTAGCATTCTGTATATCAAGTTGAGTAAAACTGCTCAAATATCATTATTTTTTTTAGGCAGGCGATGTCTTTGAATGATGTAGTTTCCATCAAATATTTTCCAACAATTTTTTTTTTTTTTTGAGATACAAAAGATTGGTTGATGTGGCGATGCTTGCAGCGGAGTTCTTTGACTAAAACGATAATTTGAACTCCAAATCTTACCCTTTTATCAGCATTGTAGACCCTATTGTCAGGATCGTCGATGATAGGCTCGTCATTACAGAGGAAATCGAAGCAGAACCCTTCGGGCGCGTTGTACAGGTTGAACAGCGTGTGAGTCATTATGTCTGACATTTTACCTGGAATTTGGAATGATTTAGTTTAACATGCTTCGAAACTGTTACGGAATATTGTCATCGACAGCTTTTGTAAATTTTTAATATTTTTATACGCAAACCCTGCGTAGGGAACTGCAGCTGTTTTGATATGGAAAGAAAAACTCGAGTGCGAGCAGGGTTTGAACCTGTGACCTTCCGATTCAGTACACCGGACGTCTTAACCAATTAGACCATCGCACCCTGCTCACAGCTCTCGCAATCTTCGTTCCATTAATAACGTCTTACGGTGACGTTAGCGCCATCTATTTAAGAAAGTGTCGAACTAACTTAAACCAACACGTTGACATTGCAGCCAAATCAATGTTGTATAGAAGTCGCCATACCAAACTAATTTTTTATTTTTAATTAGTTTGGTATCAATACAGCAGCTTTTGTAAATGGATTGATATGTGCCATCGCTTTAAGTCACATGGGTAAAGAAAATAATACAAGGCGCAGTTTTGCATTCTGGTCGAATTCAATAAGGAATACAACATTACTTTTAGTATATGCGAAACCTGAAACACGTGTCTAGTATTTTTATGTAAAGAATCTATGTACAAATTTTAAAACTGTATCATGAAAAAAGCGGCGGGTGGAACCGCGAGGCACAGCTAGTCTATACTAATATTATAAAGCTGAAGAGTTTATTTGTTTGGTTGAACGCGCTAATCTCAGGAACTACTGGTTCGAATTGAAAAATTCTTTTAGTGTTGGATAGCTCATTTATCGAGGAAGGCTATAGGCTATATAACATCTAGCTACGCAAAAAGAAAACAAGTCAGAGACGGCGGGAGACGCCGCGAGGCAGGTGATAGATAAAATTTAATATTCTTCAATTCCACATCTCAACCATATTCATTGAGTTGTTTATGTTGTCGAGCAGAAGAATTTTTCAAACACGTGATCAAATCTAGCTTTAGGTTATACTAGCTTAAGCCTGCAGTTCGCCGGCGTGAATTTCGGTAATTGTCCCACGGAATCGTATACCGGGATAAAAAGTATTCTATGTCTTAATCCAGGTTACAACCTATCTGTATGCCACATTTCATCCAAATCCGTTTAGCAGTCTTTGCGTGAAAGAGTAACAAACATCTATCCATCCTCACAAACTTTCGCATTTATAATATTAGGTCTTTACCTATGAAATTGGAGATTTGTATGAAAATTTTAAAAACAAATATTTTTGTATTTTTTATTTATTTTAGCTTATCTAGCTTTTTATCTTTCCGATTTGACGCAAGTGCTTCAATGTCGTTTTGACACTAACTCCAAGGCCCGCAGCAAGCTCAGCCGTAGATTGAGTTGGATCTGTTTCCACTACCGCCTTCAGTTCGTCGTTGTCGACAATAGTTACCGGCCGACCGCGACGCACATTCTTCAACTCAAAATTTCCAGATTTAAAACGATTGAACTAATAATGGACCGTGTTTATGCAAGCAGTGTTAGGCTCGTACACGTCGTTAATGTTTCGTGTTGTTTGAGCAGCGTTGTACGAATTTTCAGTTTATCCATGGCGCCAAAAACTACCACAATTTCACAAAAACAAGAAACTATCTAAAAACAAATGACTGAATTTGAAATCAAAAGAACACGGCGTTCGAATAAAATTTATTTGAATTTCGAATTTCGCGCCAATCCACAGATAATTAAATCTGAAAATGCTGGTTATTAAATCTCCAATTACATAGGTAAAGACCTATTATTAGTAGGACAGGATTACCTGCTTTTGAATAAACAGTTTTCTATTTCTATTTTCTAATCTAGATTAATTCAAACTGGAGCTAGCTTACATGTGATGCAACGGATTTATTGATCAAAGGAACATGAGGTCTTATCAATTTAATTCTTACCAAGAACATCAGATCCCCGCCACATGAACTCCATCCTGTCTTCTTCTATCATTGCTTCTCTTTCTTTGTGGTCTACTCGACCTAAAAAACAAAAAATCTTCAAGTCATAATTATTCAGAAATGGCTCAATCTTGACCAAAATCGTGAATATTAATAAAAATACGTGATAAATAACAAAATTAAATTTAAAAAACCACCATCGCAACAAAGAAAAGCGAACAAACATTTGAAAAGACAATAAAATTGCTGAGCTGGTTTTGATAAAACATGTCTAATTGTAATTCATTTGACACCTCACTTGGGTATATTTGAAAATATTCGATTTTTCATACCCACTTTCATCCCCCATAACTGGTAAATGGCTGCACCGGTTTTGATAAAACGTATCTACGAATCATCGCCAAAAAACTAGCTTTCAAATAAAAAGAAACTACATCTAAATCGGTTCACTCGTTTAACAGCTACGGTGCCAGAGTCAAACTTATAATACCTCTCTTTTTGCGACGGAGGTTAAGGCGAGGTTACCCCGAGCGCCCGCACGGAGAGACGATACGTAACAAATTACGCGGCGCGAAAACGCGCGCGATTAGCGCACTGGTCATGAGTTCACGAACTCGGATAGGTACTAAGTTGCGTTACAGGGTAGAGCGATGCAGTAAAACAACTTGAATTGATATGTATAAGTTCACTTTGTTTTATTTTTCTAGAAAGTATTGGTTATATATAGATTAGGAACCTACGTATTCTATGAACGTGAACCTAATTACTAACAATTAAAATAAGTAGATATAATTAAAAATAAGAAGGTATACTTATTTATTTTTGTGAATAAGGTGAATTTAAAATCTGACTGACACTAAGATCATGATACGGGTATGATTCAAAACTACTCGCCACGCGACATTCGGTTTTAAAAAAATTATGCTTTACTTTTTTTTCGGTTTTGTTGTCATGGGTTTCGTTTTCGTGGTTTTTGGGGTCGCTGATAACGAAAATGAATACAAAATGAAAATCCATGATGCTGCCGACTAAAATTTTCTGTGTTTTCGTCATGGGTGTCATTTTCATGGTTTTCGGGGTCGCTAATAACGAAAATAAGGTCAAAATTAAAATTCAAGATGGTGCCAATTAAAATTTTCAGCTTCGTCGTCATGGGTGTCATTTTCATGGTCAAATTAGGTCAAAATTAAAATTTTGACCTAATTTTCGTTATCAGCGACCCCGAAAACCATGAAAATGACACCCATGACGAAAAAACCAAAAATTTTTGTCGGCGCCATCTTGAATTTTAATTTTGACCTAATTTTCGTTATCAGCGACCCCGAAAACCATGAAAATGACACCCATGACGAAAAAACCGAAAATTTTCGTCGGTGCCATCTTGGATTTTCATTTTGACATCATTTTTGTTATCAGCGACCCCGAAAAGCACGAAAATGACACCCATGACGACAAAACCGAAAATTTTCATTGGTGCCATCTTGGATTTTAATTTTGACCTGATTTTCGTTATCAGCGACCCCGAAAACCATGAAAATGACACCCATGACGAAAAAACCGAAAATTTTGGTCGGCGCCATCTTGGATTTTCATTTTAACCTTATTTTCGTTATTAACGACCCCGAAAAGCACGAAAATGACACCCATGACGAAAAAACCAAAAATTTTCGTCGGCGCCATCTTGGTTTTTTATTTTGACCTAATTTTCGTTATCAGCGACCCCGAAAACCATGAAAATGACACCCATGACGACAAAGCTGAAAGTTTTAATTGGCGCCATCTTGAATTTTAATTTTGACCTCAATTTCATTATCAGCGACCCCGAAAACCATGAAAATGACACCCATGACGAAAAAACCGAAAAAAAAGTAAAGCATAAAATGCAAAGTAAAATAAAAAAAATTAAAATGATTTTATCTTAAATATGTAAATAAGTCAACTAAATAAAAAAAACTAGTAGGTACACACGGCGGCACATGAAGCTGTCATTTCCAGTATAAATTGCCCTCGCTTTGTATAGATTTCCTATACAATGAGAGATCCGCATAAACTGGTTTTGTACAGCTTGATCGGCTGTCGTGCGTACAAAATACGATATCGACCGATTACTCATTCTATCTCGTTCTTCCCTACATACTTTCTTTTTCTGCCCATGTCGAACTCGATAACCTTCGGCTTACCGGGCTCCCTACAAAACTTTTTTAGAACTCCTTACAAAAAAAAAATAGTGGAATAAATGTTTTGATTTTAGTAGGCCAGTTACAGGCACTTTTTGAATTGTCGAAAAAAAGATAATAAAATGAAGCTACAGTCCCATTCAAAAGGCATAATAACTGTGAAAGTACTGTAGTTGCCCATTCCAAAGTTACCGAAATTTATAAATAATATTGCGAAATCATAAATAGCGACTTTTGCAACGACACAATAAAGTTTAATTCAGTCCGCGCAGCGCTAATTACCTACAGTTATATTCTCCTAGAAGCTGCCTCTCTTTCTATTGCGTAACTCTTATCTTCTACCTTCTGACTACGTTCCCTATTAGGTACCTACTGTACTTTTGTGAACAAATGACATTTCAAATAAACCTAGGCTCGGTGTTTACTAAGTATTATTTTTTACAAACTATTTTTGGCTCAGCTCGTAACAGAACTTAGCGGGGGTGGGGTGGCGGGTTCGAAAAATTGGCACACGTCCGACCTCCAACGCGTTCCGCTCGGGACTGAAGCACGCGATGCGAGTAAGAAATGATGAAAACAGCCAATTTTGGAAATGGTTGTTTAGGTTTTTTTAAATATTTAAAATTATGATTGCCATGTACTGTCACATTTTTTACGACCTTTATAATGGTATAAGTTTTATTGTTAAAAACCTAATATAACTCAAATGATATAATATTATATCCATCATTTAGACTTGTCTTTGCGATTTAATTGGATGCAACAAAGTGCAAGTAATCGTGTATCGCTGTGCCGGAATATCTAGATCGAAGTGTGAAATATGTAATATGTTTTTTTCAGAATTTTAATCCGTGCTATATAGGAATAAAACACAATACAAAACGACGTTTATCTGGATAACCTCGCCTTAAAAAGCGCGCAACAACTCTATGGCATCTGAGATTTCTGAAGACCTTACTCTACAGTCTACACGAACGCCTCTAGCGGTGAAATTATGCGCGATATCCATTAACATAAGATATTAAAGAATGTAATATTTTTTAAAGTTCACTGTGAATGACGTACGAAATCAACATTCATACTACCCTTGTGAATTATTAATTGATTATGCATACCTAACTACTTACTAATGTTTAAATTATTAGAGCTGTAAGTTGCTATGACGCAAGTACTGTAATGAATAGAATACATACATAAAAAAGTAAGTTAAAAATAATTCGAAACACTTTATTTAATGTATTCCGAAATGGTCCAACATCACAGGCCTTCTAGAGACCTTACTCATTTTCTGTAAAGTTAGCGTTCCGTAGTGTTAGCTGTGAACGTATGTGTAGTATCCTCTTTTAACTGAGCTAATAGGTTGATAACACATTTTACTAACTATATCATAGGCTCACCACACCACCAAGCCCCCAATCCAGCATACGCTTCACCTTCCAACTTCCCGCCATTCGACATGACTGACAGTTGTCATTAGTGACAGCTACCTGACTACTTGTGGCTGCGAGACAGTGTTTCCATATCTATTAAATAGATACTCTACAGTATGTGTCACCGTAAAATTGTAAATAATAATAGATTTTAATGTCTCGCGAGATTGTAAATCGTCGAAAGATTTGACGAAAGACTTTGTTTTTATTTGTACTGTTATTACTGTACAAATAAAAACAAAGTTATAATGCTAAAGGGTTATGTATGTTTGTATGCCTGTGTATGAAAGTGTGCAAATTGATGAGTGTATGTGTGTAAGTGTGCATGTAGTGGAAGTGTGTTGTGGGTATGCATATGGGAGTGAGTGAGTGTGTAGTTTGGTTCGCACCTTTAAATGTGTGCATGGACGGGAACAGTAAGAATGGATGACAGAGTGTATGAAAAATTTCTAGGTTCGGAACGATGACGTACTGAATACGTGCTAACCGGTTATGCGTCGATATCCCTCCGCACTGTACACATATTAATCATGTTTTAATTTTCAAATTACGCCTCTAGCGAAAAGAATATTAAAATTACCACACACCGGCAAAAGTTTTCAAACCAAACAGCCTACTCACTCAAAAAGATCTGACAGCTGACATAACGCCAAGGGCAAATTTATTCTGGCGTATATTTTCCCACGCTTATTTCATTTATGGTACACGCGTCAAGTAGGGGTTTTTTTTATTTTTTGACTGTTAATATGACAAAAAGGTCAGAGGAAATTGAGCCTAGTTTATTTTTAGAAGTATAAAATGGTTTGTTTTATGATTGAGCAGTTTCTGCTACTGGAATATGATAGGTATTGGGGCTATCCTATTTCGGTAGTTCGAACTACTGCATTGAAGCGTGTAATAGTTTTAAAAGATCTATTTAGACAAATAAGCATAATTTAATTCCAATTTAAGTCATCATTTCCCTTGTCTTTTCCCAACTATGTTAGGGTCGGCTTCCAGTCTAACCGGATGCGGGTGAACACCAGTATTTTACATGGAGTGACTGCCTCCGAGCGATCTCCACAACCCAGTTAGTACTGGGTAATGCGATACCCTTTGGTAAGACTGGTTGTCAGACTTTCAGGCCACTGACTACCTGTAACGATTGCCAAAGATCTAAAAATGGCAGCCGGGACCAACGACTTAACGTGCTTTCCGAGGCACGGAGGAAACTCAGTTTGTAATGGGTGGTCACCCACTTACGGACCAACCCAGGCAAGCACGGCTTAACCTAAAGATCGACCCGAGCGGCTGTTATTTATTATTAAGCCACGAGCTCCTGCCAATTCAATTTCATTAAAATTTAAACGATTTAAAAAAATACAAGAAGAATCGAAGTATTTTTTTTAAGTACAGACGCCAGCACATCCAGCTACCCGAAACTGTCAAATTTTCCCAATCAACCTTGAACCTAATGCTGTAGCGATAAAAATGAAAATCTATTAAGGAAATTTGACAGATTGTAGTAGCTTGATGTGCTGACGTCTGTACATGACCTGTAAGAGTCCAGAGTCGGTAGAATTCGTCCAAACCGTGCTGGTTGGGAAAACCGCAGGTTCTACCACTGGACCTTTGCTGAAGACTGTCTTTCGAAACTGTCGAACTGAAGACTGTCTTGAAACACCGAACAGTTTAACTTACCAGTTCAGGTCCTGGCTTCGATTCGGGCAAAGTGTTACTGGGTTTTTCCATCAGGAATTTCTCAGTAGCAGCCACGGAGCCTGGATTTGTGCCCGATTGATGGCAGTAGGCTCGCCCCCTATTACATGGGACTAACGCTGGGGTTCCACCAGAGATGTGCGAGGATGCGTAGCGAGTAATGTGTTTGTGAAGAACCAATAGAATCACTTCATTTACGTAGCCTCGCTCAGCGCAGCTCTAGTAAAAACGGCTTAGCGGGGTGAGGTTTTTGTGCATACAAAACAGTCGCAGGATGTATCCTAGGGACGGACGCGAGCGAAAAATGAACCTGCTACACATCCTCGCAGCGCTCATCTGAGCACCGCGTCGCTACGCATCCTCGCATCGCCCAGGTACATCGCACATCTCTGGCGAAATATGCGTGTACTATTAGGTACACCTCTCCCTAACCTTTCGGGAATTGAAGGCGTCATGTGATGTTTATGTTTTAACTTACCTATGAACAGTCCATCGTACCCCATTTGAGCTAGCAAGGAGACTTGTTCTCGAGTATGTCCATATGTGTCGATCTGCCACGCGGCCTTCGGTTTGCCGCAGGGGCCTAGAGTGTCATTTAGTTTTCTGTAAATAAAGCTTCTATAAGTACTTGCAGAAGTAGAACTATCGATACGTAAGATATAGCCATTTTCGAATTCCAATTATCCATAGCATTTATTTAGGTGTCAACAAATTGTTTGTGAAAACATCCATACATTTTTCAATAAACGGCATTACAAAAAGTACTACAGCGCCATTTATGAAACGAATGAAGAACTAACATCGACATCCTAAATCGCGCAGTTAACGTTATTCACGACTTAAGACTATATCGAAAAACTCGACAAAGGTAGGATCCTCCGACCAGACGGGTGTAATGTATGGTGGGCTTCTACCTGACAGTTGTGTCAGGCAGTAGCCCACCATACATTACACCCGTCTGGTCGGAGGATCCTACCTTTTCTATGAGGGATAAAGAACTTTACACCCCGTGTACCAGTGGCGGATTTACCAGCAGGCTGAGTAGGCTTGTGCCTAGGGCGGCAGATTTTTGTGGCGGCAAATTTGGGGACCGTTTTTTTATTTGCTACCTCCTAGAAGTCAAAAAGATTTTACCATGACGGTTTTCTGATGTTTTACAGATAGAAGTCTGCAACAAATTTTGTGGATGACGTGCCCCTCTCAGTATTATTTTTAACTGTTTGTAAGCGCAATAAACATTATTTATTCACGTTTACCAAATGTACATTATTGTGTAAGTAGCATACATTACCCCGCCTTATTAATAGTACATGATTGAGCTTTGATTAGCTCAAAAATATACCCAAAAATTTTTTTACGTGCAATTTCAATGAAATTGTTGGATTGACTGGAACTTACCGCAGTGTCTCAAGACGAAAGTCTATGACCAGTGTGTGTTGCCACTGATTACATACGGGACTGAAACGTGGTCGCTCACAATGGGCCTCATCAGAAGACTTAAAGTCACCCAATGGGCAACGGAGAGGGGTATGCTCGGAGTTTCCTTGCGTGATCAAATCAGAAATGAGGAAATCCGTAAGAGAACCAAGGTTACCGACGTAGCCCGAAGAATAGCCAAACTCAAGTGGCAGTGGGCAGGTCACATTGCTTGCAGAACGGATGGCCGATGGCCCGGAAAGTTCTGGAGTGGCGACCGCGAACTGGAAGACGTTGCGTCGGAAGGCCTCCCACTTGGTGGACCAATGACCTGGTAAAGGTTGCAGGGATCCGCTGGATGCGAGACGCATGGGACCAGTCAATATGGCGACACTTGGGGGAGGCCTATGTCCAGCAGTGGACGTCTTTCGACTGAAATGATGATGATGATGTTGGATTGTAAAAATAATGTAGAACATGACAATTGTAGAGGCAAGGGCGGCAAAAACTGTACAGCCTAAACCTTGAAAACTTGTAAATCCGTCATTGACGTGCACTATGTTCCCAATGGTAAACTATTTTTTTTGTATTATGACGCCAACTATCATCCACGCACAATGTCGTCATCGTCTGAAGGAAAACTTTCATTGTAATGATTCAGGTCGGATTCTCGAACGGCGTGAAATATCGTAAAGGGCATTTTGTGAAAGATTTCTGACGAGCTTCAATTATAACGTCGACGAATAATGCAATTTTGCAATCGGTTTTCCAACGCTCCTTGAATTTGGACGAAACATGTTTCAACAGACTTGAATGTAACAATAATTAGAATACAACAACTCAACGTGGCAATGCTGCCAGTCTTCTGGGCATGGTCCCAGATGATAGCGATGCGGAGGAGTACTTTGACGCCTAAATCTAAGTTTTACTCTTTTTTTATTTTTTTTATTAGCCTGTAGGTAATAGTATTAGTCTCTGTCCTTCTACTTTCTTTTATTTATTTCTATACAAATTAATTACATTTTTAAATATTTCTTAGCAAAAACAATATAAAATAACTTTATAAAATAAAAAAAATTGTAGCCCACCGGCTTCTATTTTTTATATTTTTTAATTGTTTTTTTTTTTAAATATTTTTTTGGTATCGGGAACCTCGTCCAAGCGGTCAGGGCGCCAGAGAGAGGAACCTCCTAACAATACGAGCCGTGTCCGTGTCTAGTACCTAAATTCTCTTAAATTTTATTATTATTTAGTTCTATTTGTAGTTTTTATATAATGTACATAATGAGGTTGTTACTAATACGTTGTTATATGTAATACTTTTAAAAACAAATCTTAAACACGTATTTTTATTGTAGCTCGCTAAAAAAACTGCAAAACAGCTGGAAAAAGGCCTACCTAGTACCTACATTCTCTTCATCGGTTCGGGTCTACGTCATTTCTTGCCTATTCCGAAGACATCTCTTGCACGGAAAAACTTGTATCCTAATTTAACTTTAAAGGCAATCCTATGGTTCAAGTAAAATAAGATACATCACGGTTAAACAAATGTCTCAACAATAACGCGCTAACTGTAAAATCAAAAAAATTATTTTATAACACTAGCTTCATAATAACATACCTCAATCCCCAAGTGAACTGGTCAATAATATGCAAATAATCCGGAGTAGCCTCATCGTTGTGCACCCAGCCTCCGCCGGCGAACTCCAAGCGGCCTTCCTGCACCAGGGACCTGAAGGTAGCCCTGGTGGTGGGGCGCTGCTCCTTCCACCAGCGCCAGAAGTACGCTGTTTCAGAGAAGGTGAACCTTGGAAGAAAAAAAACGTGATCTCATACCCGTATTATAAAATTAATTAAATAAAAAACCGGCTAAGTGCGAGTCGGACTCGCGCATGAAGGGTTCCGTACCATCGTAGTAGGGATCATCTGCACCGTGACTTTTTAGTCGTCTTACAAAGGTCGTCCACTCATTGTACCCGACATAAAATAGCTCTAGGCGCGATTTTTTTTATCTTCCTTAATAGGTACAAAGAAAAATAATAATAAAAAAATTGAATAAAATTATGAAACATCCTGTTAGTGATGTTTACGTGTCAAACGGGAGAACATTACCTACCTAGCACTCGAGTCCAGTAGATCATCGTTCGCAACAGGGTGTTTTACTACGAATAATATTTTTATTTTTAAATTATTAAAATCTCATAAATACCTATTTTTTTATGAATGTTTAGTATTCATTGGATACATGAAGTGGGATGCCGTTGTAAGACGACTAAAAAGTCACGGTGTATAGTAGTAGGTGGATCTATTATGGATCATGAGATACAGCCCGCTGACAGACAAACGGACGACCGGACGGACAGCGGAGGCTTAGTAATAGTCCGTTATTCATCGCTGTCAGGACGAAAAGCTCAGTAAATTCTTTTTTGCAGCTAAATAGCATTTGAACCAGAGAGTACTAGAACTGGTCAAAATCGCTTTCAAAGTATTTCGCATTTCTACAATGACAGTTGAAGTCGACACAAACTTTTCGATAGCTTGTGTCAATCCATTTCATTTTTTACAAGCTTTTATTTCCAATGCAATGTTTGTATGTTTTTTAGGTCAAATTTTGCAACTGAATTTTAAAACAGTTACGTAATTTTTTTTGGGGTGAAAAATCACGTTTTACGGTAAAACTCAATGTAACTCACTCAAAACTTTGATCTCCAATATATCCGTAACTAGAAGGTTCCCAGGTATGGTCCAAAAGAAAAAAATTATCGCAATGACGGGGAAAACAAGTGCCTTTCAGCTTCGTTAAGAGTCTTTTTACACCCTTTATAAAAACTTACTTTCGTCTCTTATCGTGCAACAGTTCAGACAGTACGGAGTGGTAGATCAGCTGTACATTGGCAGTGCTCACTGTTGTTCTAGCTGCAACAATAAACAAACAATTAGAGTTTTATTCTAACGAACATATCATCACGTCTGTAATCCCCAAAGGGTTAGGCAGAGGTGCACTTACGACAGTTATGTTTAAGATCCAAGTAATAGAAAGCGAGTCTGTTGCCATCAATTCGACCATAAATCCAGACTAAAAACTACGTACTTTGCTAGACCTGGCATTTGAACATAGGATCTCACGACGTTCACAAAAACGAGGTCATAGTTTTAAATAACTAGAGGAGCTCGTGGCTAAGTAATAACAGCCGCTCGGATCGATATTTAGGTTAAGCCGCGCTTGCCTAGGTTGGTCTGTGGATGGGTGACCACCCATTACATACCGAGTTTCCTCCGTGCCTCGGAAAACACGTTAAGCCGTTGGTCCCGGGTGTCATTTGTAGATCTTTGACAGTCGTTATTTATTTATTATTTATTTATTTATTTAGGATCTCCAACAAAGGATATACACAGACACATGAAAATAAAAAATCGACGACAAAAGTATCACGTAGGTGTACTCCTTCACTTATAGGAGACCACCGCATGCATAATAAGATGTACAACTAAGCCAACAAAGGTATAGCATTTAAAAATTAAAATCGAAACACATTATTTAGTACTAAAATTAAAATTAGAAAAATAAAATAATTAACAAAGTCATAAGAGCAATTAAACAAAATCAAGACACATAAAATTAAAATAGTAATTAACAAATATAATTAAAATAGGTGCATAGATTATAGATTTTATTAAATTAAAATTGAACAAAATTAAATTAAATTAAATTATATTACATCAAGTATTATATTACATTAGGTTAAGTTAAATGGTATAATAAATTAACGGATAACTGAAATTTAAAATTATTATTATTATTTATTATTATTATAATATGATTCATGTCTCTGCAAATGAATTATTTACAACTACTTTACAACTACTTTACGTTATAGGTAGTCAGTGGCCCAAAAAGTCTGACAACCAGTCTTACCAAGGGGTATCGTATTACCCAGTACTAACTGGGTTGTGGAGGTCAGATAGGCAGTCGCTCCATGTAAAATACTGGTATTCAGCTGCATCCGGTTAGACTGGAAGCCGACCCCAACATAGTTGGGAAAAGGCTAGGCAGATGATGATGAGTTTTAAATAACTACTTACTTCCATAATAGTATTCATCGAAGGTCTTTACCCAGCCAGCGTCCATGTGCGAGTGAGGTATTAGATGCACGTTCAGCGCTCCATCTCTTGTTTGAGGACATTGCTGTAACAAAAGTAAACTTTAAGTAGGGTCGGATATTTAATTTCTGTACTTTTTGTCTGTCTATCGTTCTGTCCGTCTGTCACAGTCAATTTACTCTGAGACTACTGGACCGATTGAATTGAAATTTGGTATAAATATGTAAATTAATGACCCAAAGACGAACGTGTAACGTAAATTAATACATTTTAAACAAGCGGGCCACTTTGTGGGGGGTAAATTAGAAAATTAAAAAAAAAGTTTTGTTAACTATATCGTGTTACATAATAAATGAAAGGACTTATTGTGAGCATCTCAAATATTTTTTTTATAATTTTGAAGTTATTTTAGAAAATAGGTGAAATTTGTCATTCCCCCCTCCTCCCTTTAACTCCGAAACAACAGGGCCGAAAATTTTGAAAAAAGAATACAATTACAGGAAAATATATAGGAAATCTATGAATGTACGGAATCCTCTCCATGCGAATCGAACTCGCACTTGGCCGATTTCATTTTACAAATCTCATGCTGGCTTATGTACGTGTTTTAATTAATGTTTCAGAAACTGAACAAGAGACGTTTTAAACACTGTTTTAAGCTTTCACGGTTTACAACTAAACTTATACTGTCACTTACGGGATATCTTCCGTGATTGTTCATTATTTTGAGTTCCCGTTATTCATACAATTTTTTAAATTTTTTTTATTCATTCTTTCTCTTATCTAATACATTTTTAAATATTTTTACAAAGAAAAGTAAACAAAACATTTAAAAATATAAAAAATAGATGGCCCATCGGCATCAGGAACAAGGTCCAGGCTGCCGGTGGTCAGGGCTCCAGAGAGAGGAACCGCCTCACTATGCGTGCCGTGTCCAGGAGTACTGCTTTCTGAATCAAGCCCTTGACCCAGCCGCGCAATGAGAGCCTCCTAAGGTGTTGGTCGAGGCTCTCTGCTATTAGTCCATTAACCCTAACGACTATCGGTACAATGATTCCAGAGTCCACGTCCCACATGTCGACAACCTCGTGTGCTTAATCAAGATACTTGATTTTTTTATCATTCTCAGGTTTCACGAGATTCTCATAATTTTTTTTTATTTTTTTTTTGCTATTTTGATTGAACAATCACGGAAGATATCTCGTAAGTGACAATATAAGTTTAAGAGACGTTTTTATTATCAAATATTTAAATGTTTGACTGAGGCCCGTTCGATGGTCAACCACAGATGGAAAGTAGCTAAGATGAAGTAGGTAATGTTTTGCTACATAGTAATTGTTGTATGGTGTTCCAATTTGGGAATATACAGGGTGTTAGGGACAGCCCTCCACAGACTGATAGGGTGAATTCAGTATATCATACTAAAATCACCGATACAAGAAATTATTTTAGGAAAGTTATGGGAATCCTGATTTGTTTTATTTCCTCATACGCAATGTATTGTTACCGTGAAAAAATGCACGTAGCGAACGGCAAGCGCGACGACGAGTTCGATAAACTCTGTAGCTAGATAGGAAGTGAACACCTGATTTCCACACACGTCGTTCGTTAGAGAATATCAACATCCATTTCGTTTGTTTTTGATTTAAGCCGAATTATTTATACAAATGCAGTGCTGCGTACAGAGAACGAAAAAAAAAAAAAGTAAAGGAATAATAAATAAAAAAATTAAAATTTCCCTGAGAAAAATTCTGGTGCTATATGATCAAAATATGGAGCCGAATGCACGCTGTCAGTTTGCGGAGGACTGTCCCTTACACCCTGTATACTCAATTAACGGATCACGGGAGGATTGTGTCCATAAATTCATTCTACTTTTAGGGAAATCGAATTCCACATTATCTTTTAGCTGATTTTCGTTTTTAGTTACACGTTTTGTCGAAACACACTTAAGACCGTTAACGTCTTACGGCATTTCATACAAACTTTCAAGTGTTTTTGTTTCGAAATGAGTGAACCGATTTTAATGAAACTTTGTACACATAAGCAGGATACATAAGTCTAAAGATTTCACAGAGAACTTTTCGAAAAATAGTGTTACAGCTAAATTAGACCGATTTTAGATTTTCCATGGAAACAGAAATTTCCAATTATCTTTTTTTTAAAAGACATTTCGAAAAGTTCTCTGAAAAATCTGTCGACTTATGTATCCTGCTTATGCGTACGAAGTTTCATTAAAATCGGTTCAGTCATTTCGAAATAAAAACAATTGAAAGTTTGTATGAAATGCCGTAAGACGTTAACGATCTTAAGCATTTAGTTTGTGCAACCAATGGGATTTGTAACTGTTATTTTTTTAAGCATAAACGATTTGTGCTATGTGTATCTGCGAATTGTGTGTGAGTGTGTGTGTGTATTGTGTGGTTTTTGTGTGTTTAATGTACAAACATACATACCTTATAACCACATTCAATTTTACTTTTCACACTCAAAATATTATTTAAATTCAACAGTAAAAATATAAGCACAGAAAATATATTATTATTCATTATTTCATTAGCACCTATTTTTTATTATTATATATCTCGAATTCTACATTCGAAAATGTTATTTTACTACAACTTTCAAAATCATTTTGAGCTGTAAAATTAGTTTTATGATGTAAATTAATAATGTTTAGTTGTAAAATAAGTTTTATGATGTAAATTTATAATTTTTAGTTGTAAAAAAAGCTGTTAACTTTCCCAGCTATTTCGAGTAACTATAGAAATCTTGGTTTTGATGTAAAATAGTGGTGTTTCTTGAAAAACTGAAGTCGAACTGTGGGTAAAAGGTACTGTACCTGTAGTTATTGAAATTGGATTATGTTTACAGTTAAGTTTTGTTCACACTGGAGTCGTTTATTAGGTAACCGTCGTTGATAAAACCTGGTCGATTTAAAATGTTAAGCCCGTGAGGAGTTGCGTATTTTTTTTTACACACCTAACATCACGCCTGTAATCTACGAAGGGTTAGGCGAAGGTGTGCCTAAAAGTAAACCCGCATTTCGCCAGTTATGTTTAAGTCGAGAAGAAGGTCGCAGATAGATTTAAAACGTGGTGACCTTAAAGCTGGACCACTTGCAGCTATACCCAACAATGTCGCCTAAACAACATTAGTTTTAGTATTTGCGAAACCTGAAACACGTGTCTAGTATTTTTATGTAAAGAATCTATGTACAAAATTTCAAAACTGTATCATAAAAAATCACAAAGTTATAAGCTTGTACTGTTACCTGGTTGTCCGCACAAAAGCGTGGTCACCACGCAGCGCGCTCGCGCACGCGCCTCCAGCGTCGTCGTGAGCTCGTTGATAATAATTATTCGGCAGTAGGTACCTAAATGATTGCGATAGGTACTTAATATCGCTCGGTGTCCAACATGAAAATAAAAAATAAAAATTGGGACAAAATATAACATGGTTAAAAAATTATTGGAATCGATTCAGTTACATATTCTGAACAAACCATATTCAGGTTTCGCATATACTAAAAATAATGTTGTATAGATATACGTGTTCTGCCATACATCCGCTTTATGCTCGCAGTTTTTCGGCCATAGTGAATATGCTAGCCACTTGAGAGCACATGATAGAGCAGCACAACAACCACCCATGATAGAGCTCTCGACAACCACACTCCAAAAGCCATCGAATGCAGTCGCTCCGGCTGAAATCGGCTAGATGGTAGATCATCATCGGTTATCATTACGGATAACATCACGGTTGTCGTGGTATGGGCATATGATGCGGAAGACTGAGGAAAGTTTTGAGTATGAATGTGGATGGGTATAAGAGGAAGACCAAAGAAACTATGGATGGATTGTGTAAAGGAGGTGTCTGATGAGTTGACGAGTAATAGAGAAGTATAAAAGAAGAAGACATGCTGTTCCGACCCCAAATGAATTGGGATAAGGGCAAGAGAATGATGCTCATCAGAACCAAACTTGCACTGTCACAGTATGAACGTACCCTAGTCCTGTTCATGGAGTAGTATCAGGTTAACAATACAAGCTGAGTTTAACGCTAACAACTAATATCAAACATGGGATTTTCGCATGAAACGTTTACGTAATAATGGTTAAGTAGCAGTTGAGTTGAGTTCACTGCCAGCTTTAAGAGCGTTAACGTCTTACGGCATTTCATACAAACTTTCTAAGTGATTTTGTTTCGAAATGACTAAACCGATTTTAATGAAACTTCGTACGCAGAAGCAGGATACATAAGTCTAAAGATTTGACAGAGAACTTTTCATAGATGATTGTCGCAGAACGGATGGTCGATGGGGCCGGAAAGTTCTGGAGTGGCGACCGTGAACTGGAAGACGTTGCGTTGGAAGGCCTCCCACTACGTGGACCGATGACCTGGTAAAGGTTGCAGAGATTCGCTGGATGCAAGACGCACGGGATCGGTCAGTGTGGCGACACTTGGGGGAGGCCTATGTCCAGCAGTGGACGTCTTACGGCTGAAATGATGATGATGATAGCTGATTGTATAGGTTAATGATAACTGGCGAAATATAGGTGCAATATAGGTACACATCCGGCAGACTCTTCGAGGCTAACAACCGTGATGTTGCGTTGTAAATCAGAGATAGATTACAATTTAGAGACCTTTTTTTAGGATGGGTAATCATCAAATGACCCCCCCCCCCCCCGCTCTGGGCGGAGTGAAAGAGGGAGTGTCGGACTTCTACTGACTAAAACCCACCCATGTTCCTTCTTTGCCCTTTGTGTTCCAGGGTCACAGTATCTCTTTCGCACAGTCCCGAAGCCCTGGCAGGCATCGGCCCATGCGGACCCCTACAAGGTTGCTGACATCTCTTTGAGACGCGCGTGGAACACGAACGCGCCGAATTTAGAGACCTTATATTTTATTAATCCAACGTGATGGTGACGTCAAAAGACCGCGTGTCTATCAGCTTTAACCTTCTACAGAACCACGTCTGTACAATATATTTTATTAACTACCAACAATTAATTGCGATACGCTTTTAACGTTTGAGCTATAAACTTGTATTTCCGTTTCCGTTACTTTTTGACCGTGTTCTGACGTGTGATTGTGTCGCAAAATTATTTAAACGGAAATAGCTGTGATTTTAAGTTCGTGTGACGTCAAAAGGAGCCTTGGATGTATACCTATGTGCGGGCATTATTGATTTAGTTGTAATCACATTAAGTATTCAGTTTTAGGCATTCCTTCAAGGTTTGATTTTCGCTGAGATACTGAAACTTGTTTTTTTTTTTTAAATTATTTGAATGCATTTTAAGGAGCTAAATAACAGCCGCTCGGGTCGATCTTTAGGTTAAGCCGTGCTTGCCTAGGTTGGTCTATGGATGGGTGACTACCCATTACATACCGAGTTTTCTCCGTGCCTCGGAAAGCACGTAAGCCGTTGGTCCCGCCTGTCATTTGTAGATCTTTGACAGTCGTTACAAAGTCAAAAGCCTGGCTCAAAAGTCTGACAACCAGTCTTACCAAGGAGTATCGTATTACCTAGTACTATCTGGGTTGTGGAGGTCAGATGGCAGTCGCTCCATGTAAAATACTGGTATTCAGCTGCATCCGGTTGGACTGGAAGCCAACGCCAACATGTTTGGGAAAAGGCTAGGCAGATGATGCATTTTAATAATTTCCGACGATTTGCTTAAACGCTTGTTGCTGGTGAAGAATGAGAAATTCGTACTTCAAAGGAAGTCTGAAAGTACCACCGGTGACTGAAAACTTGTGTGGTAGCCATTTGTCATGGTATGGGCATGCGATGCGGACGAATGAAGAAAGGCAATTTGAGTATAAAGGGTGTAAATAGACCCTTAACATAAACGAAAGGCATTTGTTCTCCCCGTCTTTGCGATCATTTTTTTGTTCTAGACCATACCTGGGAACCTTCTAGTTACGGAGATATTGGGGGTCAAAGTTCCAACTTTTTCACTAGTGTTTTTTTAAATACATGTTTTTGATTTTTACTTTACACACCTCCACGACCCCCGTACTATTCAATCCATCCATCAGCACAATACTTTGAGTGCTTTCCATCGAGTCCTACAAAAAAAAAAGTCGATTCCCAGTAATAATTTTTGCGTAAAGTTACTTAGTTTGATGTACAGAATGCTTGGTTGACGGCTACGTGAAGGGTCTGTTTACACCCTGTATAAAAGACCAAACAAATATTGGACGGACTTAACAAAACAAATGAGTTATTTTTCTAATTCTCTCTTTCTTTATCGTGTGGTTAGCGCCTAACTAGCCCCCGTAGCATGACCACCGTAGACAAGGATTTCTTTGACGGAAGAATCGATAAAATGACAGATAGTGCAAAGAAATCTGTCATTGTGTCGACACAATCTGCCATTTTGTCGATTCTTCCGTCAAAGAAATCCTTGTCTACGGTGGTCATGCTACGGGGGCTGGTGTCAGAGTTTTTATGCCGCTCATGGAGCTCTGACTTGGCTTTACATGCCGTCAAGAAATATCTCTCAGGCATGCTGGATTGGTTCCCGTTCACCGAAGCAAGAGATTATTATACAATTCGAAAAATCAGAGGTGCATGTCCTGGGTTCGAACTCGAGACCAATGACTTAGCTTTTCTAATTATTTAGTGCAGTAACTTGAGTGAAGATCCAACGTTCAAATAAACTTTCCAGAATATAACTTTCTACAATATCTGATACGATATTGATAAACAAAGAACGTGGTTTAACAGATTCGGTCAATTTAATAACATATGATTAATATTTACATAATATAACATGAGAGTAGGAATAGGTGTCCACAGGTGTGCAAATATTTTGAATGTTATACAATCGATCACCAGTCGAGGAAAAGCTACGCTTGCCTAGGCGATCACCCATTTTATTTATTTATTTATTTATTTAACACTTCAGGTACAAAAGTACAGAGGCGGACTTAATGCCATAGGCATTTTCTACCAGTCAACCTTTGGGTGATGCAGAGACAAGCAGTGGTAGGTGTATTTCTGAAAATAATTTTAATTAATACTAAGATTGTATGTAGTTTACAAGGATATATAAAATACTATAAATATATATCAAAATTTAGATTAATGTAAATAGACATTTACACGAATATACTAAAATAAAAACACAAGCCACGTGGAAAACATTACCGTTGTGACGAAACTGCCAGCTTCTTCCGAATGTACTCACGAACTTTAATTTTAAAAGATAAACGATTGGTTGCCATCCTGATTTCCATTTTTTTTCGTTTTATAGCCCGCCTTGCCCAGGAAGATGCGGCCCTAGCTTTTTTAGGGTCCCGTAGCCAAATGGCTAAAATAGAACCCCTGTAGATTCGTCCTACTCGTCTCGACGTCCTCCGTCTGTCCCTCCGTATGTCACAGCTATTTTACTCCGAGACTGTTCGCACCATATAGTTGAATAAGTTAAGTCAAAAAGTAACGGAAACGGAAATACAAGTTTATAGCTCAAACGTTAAAAGCGTATCGCAATTAATTGTTGGTAGTTAATAAAATATATTGTACAGACGTGGTTCTGTAGAAGGTTAAAGCTGATAGACACGCGGTCTTATGACGTCACCATCACGTTGGATTAATAAAATGTAAGGTCTCTAAATTCGACGGCGCGTTCGTGTTTCACGCGCGTCTCAAAGAGATGTCATCAACTAGGAAGGGGTCCGCAAGGGCCGATGCCTGCCAGGGCTGCGGGACTGTTCGAAAGAGATACCGTGGCCATGGAACACAAAGGGCAAAGAAGGAACATGGATGGGTTTTAGTCAGTAGAAGTCCGACACTCCCTCTTCCACTCCGACCAGAGCGGGGGGGGGGGGGGGTCATTTGATGATTACCCATCCTAAAAAAAGGTCTCTAAATTGTAATCTATCTCTGATTTACAACGCAACATCACGGTTGTTAGCCTCGAAGAGTCTGCCGGATGTGTACCTATATTGCACATATATTTCGCCAGTTATCATTACCATATACAATCAGCTATCATCATCATCATTTCAGCCGTAAGGCGTCCACTGCTGGACATAGGCCTCCCCCAAGTGTCGCCACATTGACCAATCCCGTGCGTCTTGCATCCAGCGAATCCCTGCAACCTTTACCAGGTGAAACACAGGATAGCGAAATACCAGTTTCTTGATTGTATTTATTTATTGTATAGACTATAATCGAACAGAGTTTCGGCTTAGGCTAGGTTCTAAATCAGAATAAGAATAAAAATGCGCTGCACGACCTATTTATAAGTTTACCCCCCACTCTATATCGAGGAGGGGATCGCCGCTCGGTAACGCCCATCGCGTTAGGTTGACAAGCGCACGTGACGTGCTAGTCAATTGACTTTCTCTTTGCTGTGGCTGCCGTGGTGTACTTGGTTGTCATGGCTATGGCTTTGGCTGTGGCTGCACCAAGACGATACGGCATGGCATGGCTTTGGCATGGCTTTGGCATGGCTGGCAATCGGGTGACCGTTACAGTCGGCCATCCTGAAACAATTGCTCCCGCAATGGGAAAAGGAACACAATTAGCTCTCCAGTAAATCAATTAGGTCCTCTGTCTCTAACTGCTCATCAGAGCTGCTGGCACTGTCAGATACAGGAGCTACACTTTGATAGGGTCGCAAGGAGTCAGCAGATACTAAACCTATGAAGTTCTTATATCCTCTCAAACCTTTTATACTCCTGATCCTGTATCTGTCCTTACCAACAACTTTTGTGACAATATACGGCCCTGAATAGAGATCATCTAGTTTAGTACTGACTTTAGCCGCGCTACTTGTAGGAGCCTGTTTCCAAAGTACTAAATCACCTTTCTTATATGTGTGACATGGCTTACGACGCTTATCAAAATGATATTTCATTTTAGCGCTAGCTTTTTCAGTGTGCTGCCTAGCCCTGGTGCGTTTCACGTGAGTCGATTCGACTACCCGTCCCGGAATAGAAACATCACTAGAGCCTACTACTACTCCGTGAGCCTACTACTCCGTGAAAACATCAAGTCGTAAGGTTTATATCCGGTTGTGTCGTTTAAAGTGTTGTTTATACCCCAGATTACGTCAGGTAAATTATTAGACCAATTGTTCGCGGCTTCACTAGGGTCGGTAGCTCGTAACGCGTTCAAAATGGTTCTGTTGGTACGTTCAACTTGGCCGTTAGCTCGAGGACAAGCTATAGCAGTTAAAGTATGCTTGAACTGTTTGTCTGTAGCAAACTTCTTAAAATATCTACTAGTAAAGGCTTTTCCGTGATCCGACACTACTCTATCTGGGTATCCAAACAAAGCGAAAATTCGTTTTAATAACCTGACCGTCTCGATTGAGTTTACTGTCCGAGTTGGTTCCGCAATTACAAACTTTGTAAATGCATCGGTTATCACTAACATGTACACATAGCCTTTTTTCGTCTTACAGAACGGTCCTAAGTGATCTACATGTACTGTTCTGAACGGTTCAGTTGGTTTGGGAATAGGATGCAACATACCCTCCTTTTTCCCGTGCTCCCCTTTTCCGTAAGCGCAATGTAAACACGCCGCAACGTATTTCCGAATAAACCGCGTCATTCTCGGAAACCAGTAGTCATTTTTAATAAGCTCGATGCAGCGCTTGAACCCTACATGGCCTATTTCATCATGGTGCATTTGAACAATTTTCCATCTAGCTGGTCCCGGCACTACAAGACGATTACCGCATAGAGTTTTCCGGTATAACCTATCATCTATCAGTACGAAATCCTTTGTTAAGTCGCTCTCTGCTGAACCAGATTTTAATCGATCAATTATGTTTTTGACTTTGTCATCTTGATACTGAACTGTAAAGAACCAATCAGATACTTCTAGGCGATTAACATTAAGCGCGTCAACAGGATTTCGACTAAGTGCATCGACATGTCTCATGCGCTCACCCGGCCGGTATTCTACACTTATATCGTAATCTTGAATCATCAACCACCATCTGGCTATCCGCGGGATAATGTCACGTTTTGTCAAAGTGGAACGCACCGCGGTACAATTCGTAACAATTTTTACATGTTTACCAATTGCATAAACGCGGAATTTTTTTAAAGACTCTACAACCGCTAGTGTTTCGAGTTCGTAGCTGTGATATACGCTTTCTTGTTTAGAAGTTACTCGACTGAAATACATTACCGGTCTTAAAGTACCATCAATTTGTTTTTGAAATAATATACCCGCTATGCCTAACTTACAAGCGTCCGTATGTATTTCTATTTCTAGCTCGGGATCGTATATAGCTAACACTGGTTTGGAGCACAAACACTTTTTTAATTCGTTAAAACTCTCCGATTGTTCACTTCCCCAATCCCATGCAACGTTTTTCTTTGTTAAATTTGTTAAGGCACGAGCAATTTGAGCAAATTTATGAATAAACTTACGGAAATAGCTACTTAACCCGATAAACTGTCGAACTTCGTGTACATTTTTGGGCACCGGAAACTGTGACACGGCGGTTAATTTTGACTCTGCCGGCTGCACACCACTTTCGGAAATTTCATGTCCTAAATACGTTACTCGAGTTTCCAAAAACGTACACTTTTTCATATTTAATTTCAGATTCTCGGTTTCGAATTTATTTAACACAACCTCTAACATGTCAAGACCAGATTTAACGTCGACTGAGGGTACCAATATGTCATCTAGAAAAGCTAAAATCTCGCATGAATCGCTACTACCGCCATTTTGGGAAAAATGGATGGAGTTTACTATTTTGTTAATTAAACGCATGAAAACTGACGGAGAATTAGCTAAACCGAATGGAACACGAACATATTCAAATTGACCGGCCTGACAAATAAATGCACTTTTATGAGTATCTTCGGGTTTTAGCACCAATTGATGGTAACCTTGAGACATATCTAAGCACGTAAAATATTTTTTACCGGCTAACTTAGAAATATGATCTTCAATATTAGGTAACGGATATCTGTCTTTAACGGTTATGGCGTTAAGTGCGCGATAATCTATGCACAGTCTGCTATCCCCGTTCTTTTTTTTTACTAATATCACTGGAGAAGCATAGTTGGACTCTGATTCTTTAATAATACCGGCTTCTAATAATTCAGAGACTTTAGATTGTACTATTTCTTGTTCACAGTGCGATAGTCTATATGGTTGTCTATAGACGGGCTTATCGGTAGTCAAAGTAATTGGCATTTGAATTAAATTTGTGCAGCCGAGATCTTTAGTGCTATCTGCGAAACTTTGTTTGAATCTAATTAGCAATTTAATTAAATCTTTACGTTCCATTTCACTCAAATTGCCTATTTTTATGTCGTCTAACAAAACTCCACCTATGCTCAGATTTGAATCTTTACCCACAGACAAAGCAAAAGGCATATTTTCCGGCACAGTTAATTTAGGCAAATCAGAAGGCTTTAAAGGCAAATATGGCTTGGCTTGGCTAACCTGACTTATGGTGGGTGATGTGTCGCAGCTCTCGGCGCGTGTGAGGACCTGGCCAGCCTCCCACACGATATCCTCAGCCCCGGTGTTGATGACCTTGATGTGTCCGCTGTCGCCTCGAAGGAGAGTGGCGGGCAGGGAGTATGAAAGTCCTTGAAGCTCGTAGTGGCGTGCAGCGGTACAGATATCGTTGTTCTGGCGGTTGCCCACTATCAGGACCTTGATGATGGAAGCTCCTGGTGGCAACGTTTCTCGCATAGTCGTTACAATCTTGAACTTGTGGAGCTCTTCAACCACATCTTCCTTTGGCATGGAGTCAGATTCGCGCATCAGTGTGGCTGTTCCGTTGCTTACGACGAGTGCAATGTCGCTGGCATTGATGACGGGTTGACCGATGAGTAAATGAATGTCACCCATCTCGATGTCTGTCAGATACGCATCGCAAGTAACTTGAATACCGTCTATTTCCAGATTAAATTTTACTTCTCCACGGGAAGTAATTAACCCGCCGGCAAAGCCTTTTAGGATCGTACTCGTAGGTATGACGTCGAGAGATAATAATTTGGAGATCCGACTGGTCATGACGTTCACTTGGCTTCCAGTATCGATGTAGGTCTTCACGTGGACTCCGTTGATCTTGGCCATTTTCTTGTAGGTGTCATTGTAGTTTTGGATTATCTTAATGTCCCTGACGCTGTTGTTCACATCCAACGTAGATTTTTGAAGAGTGGTTGCAGATGAATTATTGCAGCGGGTAGCGATGTGGCCTTGCTTACCACATTTAAAGCACACGTTGATCGGGAAGCGTACAATTTCGCAACATGTGACCAGTCCTCTTACAGCGTGGGCACGGATCATTCTCCGTAAAAATCTTCCTTTCGGAAGGCATTGGGCGAGGATCCTTACTCGGTAGGCGAATTTCTGGTGAGGGGCCGCGGTAGTCGTCGAGGGCACAGAGAAATGCTTCATATAGTTCATCAGGGCGTTCACATTGGAAAGCACGTGCATTTGGTTGCAAAGATGAGGGTAGGCCTCGAATGATGCACGAGACACTGGCGCTGTCCGATAACTTACAACGGAAGCACATGGATACTTTATCTTGATAGTACTTGGTCATTGTTTCATTAGTCATCTTCCGTCTTTGCATCATCTCGTCTAACAATGCACTGTAGTCCCGATGTTTTGGAAAGGCACGCAGCAGCATCTGTTTCCACCCGTCCCACGAGTAATTATACTCGTCGAGTCGGTTGTACCATTTGCGAGCTTGTCCCCGTAGTTTGTCTTGCAGATGGAATGCCTTTATCTCATCGCTCCAACGATGTATGTCGCCGAGTTGATCGATTTTTCTTAACCATACTGATACTGTGCAATCTTCGCCATCCGGGTCGAATTCAGGAATGAGGGACGCAGCACGATGATTTTTGGATGTACCGATGTCTGAATCCAGTTCGCGGACGGCCTTGTCGACCTCATTTTGCAGGAGGTGTTTCAGAATTTTTCTAGCGGGCGGTGGTGTAGAATCGCCGTCTTCATCTTGCTCGGTGTCGCTCGAGGGGTCCCATCCGGGTGGACGCACCCCACGTCCATGAAGTTCACGGCTTTCTTCACGGCGATTTCGCTTCATCCCACTTCTGAGTGAAACACAGGATAGCGAAATACCAGTTTCTTGATTGTATTTATTTATTGTATAGACTATAATCGAACAGAGTTTCGGCTTAGGCTAGGTTCTAAATCAGAATAAGAATAAAAATGCGCTGCACGACCTATTTATAAGTTTACCCCCCACTCTATATCGAGGAGGGGATCGCCGCTCGGTAACGCCCATCGCGTTAGGTTGACAAGCGCACGTGACGTGCTAGTCAATTGACTTTCTCTTTGCTGTGGCTGCCGTGGTGTACTTGGTTGTCATGGCTATGGCTTTGGCTGTGGCTGCACCAAGACGATACGGCATGGCATGGCTTTGGCATGGCTTTGGCATGGCTGGCAATCGGGTGACCGTTACACAGGTCATCGGTCCACCTTGTAGGAGGCCTTCCAACGCAACGTCTTCCAGTTCACGGTCGCCACTCCAGAACTTTCCGGTCCCATCGGCCATCCGTTCTGCGACAATCATCTACGAAAAGTTCTCTGTCAAATCTTTAGACTTATGTATCCTGCTTATGCGTACGAAGTTTCATTAAAATCGGTTCAGTCATATCGAAAAAAAAATCACTTTGTAAGTTTATTCGAAATGCCGTAAGACGTTAACGCTCTTAAAGAATCACTAGCCCGAACCAACTCGTAACTTCCCGTTTTAATTAACCCAAAAAGTGTAAAATAAAATGACGACATATCATACTCTTGTTGCAAAATCATAATTAAACTGTACAGTCGTTAAAATTATGCTTATCTTTATAGTATTGTCATTAAAAGTAATTGTACGCTTAATTTTTGTATTTCATCTCATAAAAGTATGGAACATGATAGCCCTGAGATTAAGGGAGAGCGGTGTCCTAATGTTATGTCGTCAAAAATGGAGATGATGGTAAAGAAGACATGTTGCGACGAGCTGAAATAAACCGGGATAAAAGCAGGAGAATTATGAATTGTTTGTGATACCAGTAGCTTCGTAGATCAGATCAGTAGCTCGTGGCTAAATAATAAGAGCCGCTCTGGTCGATCTTCAGGTTACGCTAGCTTGCCTGGGTTGGTCTGTGGATGAATGACCACTTATTACATACCGAGTTTCCTCCGTGCCTCGGAAAGAACGTTAAGCTGTTGGTCCCGGCTGTCATTTGTAGATCTTTGACAGTCGTTAGGTAGTCAGTGGGTCAAAAAGTCCGACAACCAGTCTTGCGTATTACCCAGTACTAACTGGGTTGTGGAGGTCAGATAGGCAGTCGCTCCATGTAAAGTACTGGTATTCCGCTGCATCCGGTTAGACTGGAAGCCGACCCTAACATAGTTGGGAAAAGGCTAGGCAGATGATGATGATGATGATAGGAATTTTTCTATTCTTTTTACCGGGTGTAAACAGAAACTTCACATATCCGTCAACCAAGCATTCTGTACATCAAACTAAGTAACATACGCAAAAATTATTGCTGGGAATCGACTTTCTTTTTTGGGGTGAGAAATTACGTTTTACGGTAGGACTCGATGGAAAGAACTCGTAGCATTGTGCTGATGAATGGATTGAATAGTACGAGGGGCGTGGAGGTGTGTAAAGTAAAAACCTTACATTAAAAACATGTATTTAAAAAAAAACTTGTGAAAAAGTTGGAACTTTGACCCCCAATATCTCCGTAACTAGAAGGTTCCCAGGTATGGTCTAGAACAAAAAAATGATCGCAGTGACGGGGAGAACAAGTGCCTTTCGTTTATGTTAAGGGTCTATTTACACCCTTTAGAGTAAAGATGTTAGTTGCTATACTTCTTATGCAGGGGGTCTAAAATGACCGCTTTAGCAGAACCTGGATAATAATAAATGTCGGATTTGTCAGGATTTATTCCTATAGGCACATACATCATGTGGGCAGACGATGGGTTTCGTGCTATTAAAATACACTGATTGCGATACACTGTTTATAATAAACTAACAAATTACTTGACATTACAACTTAACATAATAACACGGGGCACAATGAATCGGGTACAGTACCAGGACGTCTCAACTCCGCTGCGATCAGACATTGACTGTCCTCCTCGCCTCGAGCTGCAAACATCAGGGCTCTGTAGAAGCCACGCTGTGGTGTGGGTAGACTTGTAAGTAGGTCACGTGACGTCACCACCAGCGGACTTGCGATTCATTTTATGTCCATATTAGTGACCGGATCCGAGTTCGTAAAATGGTCACAAAGTGACAATTCATAATATAATCTGCGTTTGTGACCATTTTACGAATAGTAACGTAATTTATATTATTATCCTTTTATGATTCGGCTAAAGCAGTCATTTTAGGCCCCCTGGACTCCAATTGATTTGAAATAGCCAGCACAGTAGTAATTAAGCTCGTTTTTTCTCTAACAAAAGATGCATTTTGCTCTTCACTGATTCAAGAAGAGATCTTTACTCTTTTTATTTTTTTTTTCGGATGGGAAATCATCAAATGACCCCCCCCCCCCACTCTGCGGAAGCGGAAGGGAGACAGACTTGTACTGTCTAAAACCCATCCATGTTCCTTCTTTGCCCTTTGTGTTCCAGGGCCGCGGTATCTCCTTCGAACAGTCCCGCAGCCCTGAGATATTTACCCTTCAGCAAACAATTACTGTTAATCAACAAAACACAATTATTTATAAAAGAGTTCGGCATCCACAATCAGTACTTAAGGCCGTTGCCTTTCTATACGTAATCGCAAATATACTTATTACTCACTAAAGAAGTAGTTAGCCTCGGGAACTAGTTACTGCGCTTAAAGGTCTGAACACGCCATGATATTTATAAAGGGTGTAACAGGACCCTTAACGAAGCCGAAAGGCGCATGTCCTCCCCGTCGTTGAGAACATTTTTTTGTTCTGGACTATACCTGGGAACCTTCTAGTTTCGGAGATATTGGGAGTTCCAACTTTTTCACAAGTTTTTTTTTATATGATATGTTTTCAATGTAAGATTTTTACTTTTAACACCTCCACGACCCCCGTTCTATTCAATCCATCCATCAGCACAATGTTTTGAGAAAAAAAAGTCGTTTCCCAGCAATAATTTTTACGTAAAGTTACTTAGTTTGATGTACATAATGCTTTGTTGATGGCTTCGTGAAGGGTCCGTTTACACCCTGTATGTTACTCTCCGTATTAGACAATGAATAAAAATAATGTGAGGGAACCGACATGTCTTACGACCAAAAATATATATTTATTTGATATAAAAGAAAGATTGTTTTTTACCAATTGGTGACCACTAAAAACCAGAGCTGTGCTGTAGGCCTCCATACCACAGCATCATGTTGAGTCCTGTTTTTTTTTTTTTCGGATGGGAAATCATCAAATGACCCCCCCACTCTGGGCGGAGTGAAAGGGAGTGTCAGACTTGTACTGACTAAAACCCATCCATGTTCCTTCTTTGCCCTTTGTGTTCCAGGGCCACGGTGTCTCTTTCGAACAGTCGCGCAGCTCTGGCAGGCATCGGCCCATGCGGACCCCAACTCGGTTGCTGCAATCTCTTTGAGGCGCGCGTGGAACAGGAACGCGCCGTCGACACGGCCTGTCGTCATAAGACGGCCGGACGGCGAGGTAGCCCATAACTCGCCGTCCACAGGCCCGCGCCTACGGTGGCCGGGAGCCACCACGTGACCCTCGACGGCCAGGGACCAACCAATAAAATTAGGTAAACTGAAATTATATCAATAATTCATTATTTAAATTCATCGTTATACTAAAAAAAAATTATATTAAATTAAATTAGGTCATGTGATCGTTAGAACTTTTGTTATTATGTCAAATAGTACGCACCCCTGGATTTGTGTCACGGTTGATATATACTCGTTTCAACTTATGACTGGCAAAATATGCGTGGTCTATGACCGCTTCTGTAGTGCGTCGGGGATGTTCGTAGATGCGCATGTGGATTGTTTTTACGCAACAATGCGTAAAAGGTACGCTTCCCTGGTGCGCAGGGTGTGGGGCAGCGCCAACAGTATCTTAAACGTGATTGCCAGTCGCCCGGACTGTGTGTATGTGGGTCGCTGCTGTGCTATCACTCATGGGTTGTCGCAGCAGTGATCCACCGTTAGTTGTTGTGTTGTTTTGTTACAAACGTTTAATATAATTTTAACACCTCCTGCCGCGGCAGCGGCCGCCGAGCGCCAGATCCCTTCTATTGTTGGTGAATCATTTGGGTTAGATGAGGTTATAACAGTATGATGTTTTCTGATATTTACTTATTCACTACAGAATTTGGGCAGAAAATGAGTAAATATGAAAATTAGGTCAACTGAACGTCATATAAAAAGAGCAATATACTAATTGAAAATTATATGAGATGAACGTTATACTAAATGTTATTAGAGCAAAAGAAGTTTATATGAAATGTAATATTAGATCACACGAAATTAGGTTATTTGTTTTTATAGCACATAAAAATTATATCATGTCAACGTTATTTCAAGTAATTATATATTATCTGTTATTATGGCATATATTACACACCCCAAATCCAGACCGGCCGGGTGATGTTTAAGTGTTCACTATTCAACCTGGGTAGCTGCGGTCAGCATTAAAAATAACGAAACACATTGTCCTGTGTAATTTTGACATTCTTAAAGTGTCAAGTAGTCTGATTCCAAATAATTCTCAGCCTAATTTGAATAACATAACATAACATTACATCACGCCTGTAATCCCCGAAGGGTTAGGCAGAGGTGTACCTAATAGTACACCCACATTTCGCCAGTTATATTTGAGCCTTTTGCCATCAACCGGGCGCAGTTCCAGATTCCGTGGCCGCTACTGAGAAATTCCTGATGAGAAACCCAAAATCTTTTTGCCTGACCCGGGAATGGAAACCAGGACACCTTGCTCAGCAGTCGTGCTTGCGACTACTAGACCAACGAGGAAGTAATTTGAATAAATTACTTTTTAATTTGGTGAAATACTGGTATTTTTGTGTCACACATCCAGTTAGAACTTGGTAGCCGACTCCAACATGTTGAGTTGAGAAAGAGTGAGAGTTTAGTTGTGAAATGGACAGGCAGTTGATGATTTACACCGAGTCGAGTTAGTGTGGTGTGCGTCAACCCTTACTCGTGTTAAACCGTCATGAAAATACTTTTTTTAAAATCGATCTCGTTAACGTAAGAGGTTGTTATTGCTTAAGTTAATGATTTAAATTACACGTTTATATGCTTGAGCGTTGATTTAGCGTAAATTGTGTATAAAGTGAGTATTTTTAAAGATTTAGATCGCAAATAATGTAATATTGGTAGAAACTTCGCGTGAAGATCGCGTAAAGAAACGTCAAAATGACAGATCAACAAAAGGAATCTGTCATTTTGTTGATTGAGATTGATCTACAGCCAGGACCAGCGGATTATGTTAAGGGTCTATTTACACCCTTTATACTCAAATTTCCTTTCTTCATTCGTCCGCATCGCATGCCCATACCATGACAAACGACTACCACACAACTTTTCAGTCACCGGTGGTACTTTCAGACTTCCTTTGAAGTACGAATTTCTCATTCTTTACCCGCATCAAGCGTTTTAGCGTTTCGACGGAAATTATTAAAATGCATCATCTAGCCTTTTCCCAACCATGTTGGGGTCGGCTTCCAGTCCAACCGGATGCAGCTGAATAATAGTATTTTACATGGAGCGACTGGCATCTGACCTCTACAACCCAGTTAGTACTAGGCAATACGATACCCCTTGATAAGACTGGTTGTCAGACTTTTTGGGCCACTGACTACTTGTAACGACTGTCAAAGATCTACAAATGACAGACGGGATCAACGGCTTAACGTTCTTTCCGAGGCACGGAGGAAACTCGGTATGTAATGGGCGGTCACCCATCCACAGACCAATCTGGGCAAGCACGGATTAACCTCAAGATCGACCTGAGCGGCTGTGATCCTTATATGTATTTTATCTACTAACATAATATCATACGGAAATGCCAACATAACGTTGCGAAATAAACAACACATACATAATATCAATATTCATAAAAACATGTGTTTGTATGCACGTCATGAATTCACGGTCGCAACCTACCTCACTGCTGTCACCATTACTATTAATAATGTGATAATAATACAGTGTATTATTAATAATCTCTTATTTTTGAGATGGCCTTGTTGATTTGGGACATTTTCGCGGTCAAATTGTTGAGACCGTGAATCAATTTATGCAATATGGGACGCCTTCAGGTTGGGTGATGCTATGATCTGTTTAGGGTGACTGGTTTAGTTGTAAAATAATTGTCTCTTGTAAGGGAAGACCGAGGAATCGATACACATAACAACGGTTAGGCAGAGTTATTTATTTATTATTACTTATTGTTTTTTTTTATTTAATTTTTTTTTATTTATATTTTTTTTTTTTTTAGTTTTAGGGTACACCTACATTTCGCCAGTAAGGTTTTTTTCTTTTTTTTTTTATATTTTTTTTTTTTTTTAGTTTTAGGGTACACCTACATTTCGCCAGTTATGTTAAAGTCCCATGTAATAGGGGGCGAGCATATTTCTATCAACCGGGCCTAAATCCAGAGTCCGTGGCTGCTACTGAGAAATTCCTGATGGTAAAACCCAAAAACACTTTGCCCGACCCGGGAATCGAACCCAGGACCTCTTGCTCAGCAGTCGCGCTTGCAATCACTAGACGAGGCTATTGCCTATTAGCTCGCTCTGTATAGCAAGGGACTTAAACATAACCGGCGAGATGTGGGTACACGTCTACCTAACCGTTCGGGGATTACAGGCGTAATGTTATACGTCATAAAAGCTTTGTTTGGCCCTTGGAGACGGCTCCAACCGTCAATGTCAATGCGATCCCTTCTAGCCATGGCATTGCCTTTCAATTTATTGAAAAGAGACGAAACGAAAGACGAGATGAAAATAATACCCTTTGAGAACAGCCGAAATGTAACTTTATCTTCGCTTATTATAACTAGAAGACAGGATATTTACCACGTTTATTGTTTTCTTTGAGTTCCCGATAGTTCGGCGCTGTTGCAAGCACCATGATCACGGATAAACTGAAGTTATTGCGGGTGGGTGTTTATGAGCAGACAAATCGGTCTACCCTCTTTCTTGTTCGTTTTTTGCACTCAGTACCGCTACCAATGTCACTCACAACATGGTAAACATGGTAAATATCCCGTCTTCTAGTTATAATAATTTTAGTGACCATGAAAGTTTAAAATCTTTTATCTTCGCTTACCTAAAAGGAAAAAAAATACAATTAAAATAAATACTACAATAATTAATTTGACATTAAAAAAAATACAGTTCAACCGTTTTGATTTTGCCGCGTAAAAGAGTTCTGCATTCAAAATCATTAAAGAGTAATATAATAAACAATATAGGAAGAAATAAACTTGTTTTATAAACATATAAACAATTTATGAAAATAGTGTTTTAATGTTTCTGAGTCATGACGAGAGTATAGCCACAGTACAAATTGTAACAGAAGATCAAGGGGCCCAAAATGGCCGCTTCAGCAAAATCATAATCGGATAATAATATAAATATGAATTATGTTCGTCATCTGCCTAGCCTTTTCCTAACTATTATGGGGTCAGCTTCCAGTTTAACCGAATACAACTGAATTTAAGTATTTTACATGGAGCGACTGCCTATCTGACGTCCACAACCCAGTTAGTACTGGGAAATACGATACCCCTTGGTAAGACTGGTTGTCAGACTTTCAGGCCACTGACTACCTGTAACGACTGTCAAAGATCTACAATTGATAGCCGGGATGATGGGTTTACGTGCTTTTCGAGGCACGGCGGAAACTCGGTATGTAATCTGCGGTCACCCATCCACGGACCAACCCAGAGAAACAACCGATCGACATGACATGCAACTGAGGCTTGTCCCAAGTCACGTTACCCGTGGTCGTGAATGGAGACTCTTTTTTTTTTTCGGATGGGTAGCATCAAATGACCCCCAACACTCTGGGCGGAGCGGAAGGGAGTGTCAGACTTGTACTGACTAAAACCAATCCATGCTCCTTCTTTGCCCTTTGTGTTCCAGGGCCACGGTATCTCTTTCGAACAGTCCCGCAGCCCTGGCAGGTGAAGACCTCATTTTAGGTCTATCAAGCTGGCAGTGAAATCACCAGAAACCATCCGATGATTCCTGCTTACTTTTTACTGTCATCTTGATAGGTTACCTCAATTGAGTGTCGGTTGCCAGGTCATCTGAACTCGCTGTACAGTGTACAGTATGACCACTTTAGGAGTGCGGTTAAAGGTGACGCTGCTTGTCAAGAAGAAATGCATCGATATATCAAACTTACATACACATAACCTCAAATTTAATAACATTTATCATTTAAATAATCTTTCACGTTATATTAGACTTTATTGATCAAGTAAGTCTTTATTCTTAAATGATATCAAATTATTTTCATCCTTTTTTTTAGGTAATTATTATTTCCTTTATTTATACATATAATTTACATTTTTAAATATTTCTTTACAAAATAATATTTAAAAAAAAAAACATTTAAATATATAAAAAATAGTAGCCCACCGGTATCGGGAACAGGGTCCGAAATATAAGGTAATTTATTATTATTATTGTACTGTAGTTATCATACATATTGGGTATATTTTTTTAGTTCTGTGTTTTCCCGCTTGCACAGATAAGTTAGCTGAAGTGTACCTCAGGGCGTGCGTTTTTCACTTGTCGTTTGAAGTTGACCTTCTGTAATTATCTGTTGTACGGTCAGGCCTTGGAAAATGAGACAAAATGACGCAGAGACAATCTAGATTTTTAATTGTTACTTTTTGAATCATTTTCGAGTAAGCACTTACAGAATGTATTATTATCTGATTGAACTGAACGGAAGAGGAAGTTGTCAGCCCGTAGATAAAGTTTAGGTTCTGCGGGACTAAACGAGATGACATTTGTGGCCATAGCAATGATGGAAAAAACAAATATGTCCTAATGAAAGTCAAAGCTAACCTAACATAACAACATTCATTTTTTGTCAGGCAACTTTGGCCCGTAGGTAGTCAGTGGCCGGATAGTCGGTATTATATTATATGAACAGATTTTGAGGGAAATGAAATCGACTCATCACAAATCGGGAAAAGACTAGGCAGATCATTTGACTTTATGTTATGTAGCTGTTCAATATTGACGGAAGATAAAATTCACTAATATTATAAAGAGGAAAGACTATTATGTTTGTAACGAATAAACTCAAAAACTACTGGACCGATTTCAAAAATTCTTTCACTATTAAAAAGATAAATTATCAGGAAGTAACATAGGCTATAAGTTATATTTATATCATGTAAATTAGCCGAGCTATCAAAATTTCTGCGGATGAAATCGCGGGTGATGTGCTAGTAAACTATATCAGAGCTATTTTTAACCTAATTATAATGTTTAGTCAAAATCAAAATCAAAATCAAAGCATTTATTTCAAGTAGGCCAGTTACAGGCACTTTTGAATTGTCGAAACAAAGGCAACAGTAAAAAATAGCTACAGTCCCAGTCACAAGGCACAAAAACTGTGAAAGTACTGTAGTTGCCCATTCCCTAACGTAGATCTCTATGGAGAAGAACGGGCAAGAAACTCCATGGACACTCTTTTAAATCAGAATATTTTAACAAAACCTTAGTAAAACTTTAGTAAAACAGGAAGTATATTTAAATCATTGAATCAATGATCACCAATAGCAGTCATCTTTGATCCAAAATTAAGCAAAACATTTTTATAAATAGTAGTTTTATCGTATATCCGTTAATTTGTCGATGAGGACCGTAAATATACGATCACCATGATATTTAAGAAATTAAACCATTATTCGTAAAATTTGTGTTTATTAAAAATAATGTAATTAATGCTAGTAAAATACAGGGTGTAAGGGACAGCCCTCCACAAACTGACAGGGTGCATTCAGCTCCTTATTTTGAATCATATTCCACCGGAATTTTTCTCCGGAAATTTTTATTTTTTTCAATTTTTTTTTTCAGTTGTTATTCCTTTATTTCAATGTATAATTACATTCGCTTTACGCAGCACACTATTTATGTAAATAATACGGCTAAAATCAAAATTGTATTGTATAAATTTAAGATTTTAAATTTTTTAATATTTTTTTTTGCTTGTTGTGTGCACTTGTGGCATGGGCCAAATAAATATGTTTTCTTTCTTCTTCAAAAATCCAACAATGGATGTTAAAATACTCTAAGGAACGACGCGTGAAATCAGCTGTTCACTTCCTGCACAACCACAAAGTTCATCGAACTCGTCGTCGCGCTTGCCGTTCGCTACGTGTGTTTTGCCACGGTAACGGTATATTGCGTATGAGGAAATAAAACAAATGAAATTTATTGGATTCCCATAACGTTCCTGAATTTATTTCTTGTACCAGTCATCTTAGTATGATATACTGAATTTACTCCATCAGTTTGTGGAGGGCTGTCCCTTACACCCTGTATAGACATTGGTCTATACAGGGTGTAAAGGATTATATAACATAGATTTAAAAACATGTTAATGAATGAATTCATTCAAAGGACATTCCAAAAAAACACGTCTAAATTCAGTGTCGAATTATTCATTAATTTATATCTGCCTCGTCCTATTTATTATGTGCGTCGTCAGTCTAAAACGCAGGCCGCCAGCTAGCGAGCGACCGAGCGAGCCGGGCGAGGCATCGTTTCACCTCTTTTCATACTTTGGTTCACACGCGAACTATCGAAAGAGCCGAAACGAAGTATGAAAAGGGTCTCATCCGCCTCGCTCGCTCACTCGCTAGCTGGCGGGCGAAGAGAGGCGAAGGGAACTATATTGATTAACTTTATACGAAGCTTTGGCTACCTAAACTGTCTGTGTTAACATCGAAAACTACGGACAAGCGAACCCTCTCGCTAGTCCGTAGTTTTCGGCGGGCGGGCGAGGTGAACTAATAGCATCGCGATGTTTCGTTCGCATCGTTTGTATCGCTGACGTAGCTTTTTTTTTTTTTTTTTATCCATGTTCCTTCTTTGCCCTTTGTGTTCCAGGGCCACGGTATCTCTTTCGAACATTCCCGCAGCCCTGGCAGGCATCGGCCCTTGCGGACCCCTACTTATTTGCTGACATCTCTTTGAGGCGCGCATGGAACACGAACGCGCCGTCGACACGGCCTGTCGTCATAAGACGGCCGGACGGCGAGCTGGCCCATAACTCGCCGTCCAAAGGCCCGCGCCTACGGTGGCCGGGAGCCACCACGTGACCCCCAACGCCCAGGGCGTCTCCCGCGGCGGCTGGGACGTGAGGTTCTTTCTCTCTCACGTCCCGCCACCTCCTTCACTAGCATGACTGCTTCGCAGAAGGAGGTGACGGCTTCCCATTCCCTCTCGCTCCGGACCATGGCTTGAACCAAGGCCCGACGCGAGAGATCGCCGCCGCCAATCGCCGCTATGAGGACACGGCGGTGCTCCGCCCAAGCGGGGCAGACCTCCACGGTGTGCTCCACCGTGTCCTCCGGACGATCCTCGCAGTGGAAACACCCGGGCGTTTCCTCCCGCCCGATTCGGTGCAGGAACCTCCCGAAACAACCGTGTCCGGTGAGGACCTGCGTCAGGCGGTAGGTGGGGGCGCCGTGGCGCCTCTCTAGCCACTCCTCAAAGAGGGAACTTATCGCCACTATGGTGGCGTGCCCTGCACGAGGTTGCGACAGTCGCTCTCTCCATGTCGCCATGAGATCACGCCGGAGGTCTGTCCGCTGAGCAGCAATTTGCCGCGGCAGCGGAGTTTCCTCCCGACGTAGTGCCTCCGCGCGCCATTCGTGCAGGCGTGCGAGGACTATCGCCTCCAGATCCCATGGCGGCAATCCGGCAAGGAGGCTAGCCGCTTCGCCGGAGATCGTGCGGTACCCCCGGATTAGCCTTATGGCTATTACTTTTTGGGGCGCGTTCAGGTAGTGGGCGGCTTGCCGCCTCAAAGAACGCGCCCACACCGGGGCCCCGTAAAGGGCCATGGACCGCACGACCCCCGCGTATAGCCTCCGGCAGGAGGCGTTTGGACCCCTCAGGTTGGGCAAGAGCCGCTTGAAGGCAGCCCCTGTCCGTTCCAGTTTGGGAGCCAAACGTCGGAAGTGCTCCACGAAGTTCCACCGGCTGTCGAGGACGAGTCCTAGGTACTTCAACGTCGACCCGACGCCGATGGAAACCCCTCCTGCCGTCAGTAGGGATCCCGACGGTGGCGCATTCCGAGGCCCATGAAAACACATGGCCTCGGACTTGTGCAGTGCCACCTCGAGACCCAATTGCCGGATCCTCTCCACGACTATCGCAACCCCGCGTGTCATGTTTTCGGCCGCCGCATCGTGCGACCTCCCTTGTGCCAGTACCAGCGTGTCGTCAGCGTAGCAAACTACGCTGACGCCGGTAGGGAAGTCGGCGCGCAGCACCCAGTCGTAACCGATGTTCCACAGGGCCGGTCCCCGAACCGATCCCTGTGGAACACCGCACGACATCTCTCGCCGGTTCCATTCTCCGCTTCGACCAGGGTAGATGACGGCTCTATCCGTCAGCTAGTCCCCGACCACACGACGAAGGTAGGTCGGCACCCGGTGATACCGAAGTGCCTCCCTAATGCAGCTCCAGGGCATGGAGTTGAAGGCGTTGGCGATGTCAAGAGACACCGCCAAGACGACCCCGCCCCGGGACACCGCGTCCCCCGTCGTGAGGGCTCTCACGCGCATGATGGCGTCCACCGTCGAGCGCCCCTTGCGGAAACCAAACTGGTGTTCCGCAAGATCCGGCCCCATCCCCGCAAGGTGCCCGGCGAGGCGGTTGGCAATGACTCTTTCAAAGAGCTTGCCCACCTCGTCGAGCAGCACGATGGGCCGGTATGCGGACGGAGAGTCCGCAGGGCGCCCTGGTTTCCGGATGAGGACCAGCTTCCCCGTCTTCCAACGAAGCGGAAACTGGCCTCTCTCCAAGCATGCGCTTAGGAGCCCTTCCAGTCGGGGCCCGAGAGCCTCAGAGGCCAGGACCCAGGCTTTACCAGGCAAGCCATCGGGTCCCGGGGCGGTGTTTCTGGTTTTCAGCCTGCGTACCGCCACTCTCAGGTCTACCCCAGTCACCTCCGGAACGTCGTCATCGTCATCGGTGTGGTCCGCTTCCGGCACCGCACGCGGCGGCGGAGCCATAGGGAACAAAGCGCTCACCACGTCCTCCACGAGCTCAGGCCGGAGACTCTGCGTCAACGGGGGGGCCCGGGTGCGGGACAAACTCCGCACCCGGGCCCCCCCGTTGACGCGAAGATGGTGCGGGACAAACTCCGCACCATCTTGTAAGGGCGCCCCCACGGATCTCCGTTCAGAGACTCCAGCATCTCCTCGCGGGCCAAGTTCTTGGCCCGCCGGACAGCCTCTTGGAGGGCGGTCTTCGCCGCTCTGTACCCCTCGTACAGCTCCGCCTCAATGGCTGCCGCATCCGGAGGGCGGATGCGGAGCCTGCGATGCCTGGCGTACAGGCGCCGCGTGGCAACGCACGCCTTGCGCAGAGACGTCAGCTCTCGCGACCACCAGTACACCTGACGCCGGGCGCTTCCTGGCCGAACTCGAGGCATTGCCACGTCGCAAATGTCGGACATGGCCTCCTGGAACCAACCCGCCTCGTTGTTGATGTCGGCAGGCCTGACTGGTGATGACACCCAGGCCTGCACGATCGAGGCTTCCAGGAGGAGCTCCCGGTCCAGCTGCTTCAGCGCCCATCGCGGACCACTCGGGGCCTGTAGGACCGGCACGCTTGAGGACTGGGTGGAGACGTCGAACCGGATGTACCGGTGGTCGGAATAGGTCTCCACCCCCTCCATGACGCGCCAGTCAACGACACGCGGCGACAGAGCGGGGCTGGCGAACGAGATGTCCACCACCGACTCGCCCCGCATCCGCACGCACGTGGGGACAAAACCCTGATTTAGGACGACCAGGCCTGTCTCCAGAGCCCAGTCCTCCACCATTCTACCCCGCACGTCCGTGTAACGAGAACCCCAAGCCAAGTTCTTGGCATTGAAGTCCCCGAGCACAAGCACGGAAAAATGTGGAACGCTTCACGATTTTGCGTGTCATCCTTGCGCAGGGGCCATGCTAATCTTCTCTGTATCGTTCCAATTTTAGTATATGTACTGCCGAAGCAAGTACTCGCTGACGTAGCTTAGCTCTGTAGTTCGCGCTGTAAACCAAACTATGAAAAGAGAGGGAAACGATGCCCGCCCGGCTCGCTCGCTAGCTGGTGATGTGGCCTGCGCTTTATGGTCGCCATCGCGACTGCTAAGCATAAGGTTCGGTTAGCAGGTCGGGAACTGTGTTATTGGGTTTTTCCATCAGGAATTTCTCAATACTACGCAGTCTGGGTTTGTGCTCAGTTGACTTCATGGATTACAGGCTCTTATGTTATGCTCTCAAAACGGTGAAGGAACGGCGAAATCATCTTCAAGAACGGCACGCCGCAAAACATGACGACATCCACCAACTAGTAACTAGTAGCAACTTTACAGGAGAGTGGAAAAACTGCTTGATTGTACCTAGGTAATGGTGCAACGGCTGACACGTGGTCGCTCATAATGGGCCTCATCAGAAGGCTTAAAGTCACCCAAAGGGCAATGGAGAGGGCTATGCTCAGAGTTTCCTTGCGTGATCAAATCAGAAATGAGGACATCCGCAAGAGAACCAAGGTTACCAACGTAGCCCGAAGAATGGCCAAACTTAAGTGGCAGTGGGCAGGGCACATTGCTCGCAGAACGGATGGCCGATGGGGCCGGAAAGTTCTGGAGTGGCGACCGCGACCTGGAAGACGTTGCGTTGGAAGGCCTTCCACTAGGTGGACCGATGACCTGGTGAAGGTTGCGGGGATCCGCTGGATGCGAGTCGCACGGGACCGGTTAATGTGGCGAAACTTGGGGGAGGCCTATGTCCAGCAATGGACGTCTTTCGGCTGAAATGATGATGATGATGAATGGTACAATACCATTTTATAATTTGTGTTCATTTCAAATTAGATGGAGATGGTCCATGTTTCTAATTGGCTGAAACAACGCGTCTTCCGATTCTGTAATAAACGACATCAAAAATCAAAAGTTCAAACAGCCAAAAATTTACTTACGTGGTTTTAAAACTTCAACGACGTCAGCAATTTGTGTTGTCGTGAATTAGGCGCAAACCCACCACGGCGCACGTGTGTTAAGCTTCACTTTGCCAGAAAATGTATGTGATTGTGTCCACTGCAACCCACGGACACGCTATGCATCAAATGACGTCATTAGTACATGCGTGGCTTGTTCGAATAAGGCCCTCACATAGCTCAACGCTCGGGTCCATCTTTAGATTAAGCCGTGCTTGCCTAGGTTGGTATGTGAATGGGTGACCGCCCATTACATACCGAGTTTTCTCCGTGCCTCGGAAAGCACGTTAAGCCGTTGGTCCCGGCTGTCATTTGTATATCTTTGACAGTCATTAGGCAGTCAGTGGCCCAAAAAGTCTGACAACCAGTCTTACCAACGGTTATCGTATTACCCAGTATTAACTGGGTTGTGGAGGTCAGATAGGCAGTCGCTCCATGTAAAATACTGGTATTCAGCTGCATCCGATTAGACTGGAAGCCGACCCCAATACAGTTGGGAAAGGCAAGGCAGATGATGATGATAGCTCAACGCTGTCAACGCCATGCACGCTGTGCACGCGGTACAAGTTACCCACGACTATGCCGCGGTGGGCCAGGCAAGCTACAGTTGTACTTAGTTGTGTGTGTGTAGTGTGTACTGCTGTGGAAACGTAGTCCCACGTTGTCAAACAAATAAATCCACGCAGCTAAAATGCGTCTCGTGCCCGCGCGCAGCGTGCACCGCGGTGGGTTTTCGTCTTTACGCTTGATTCCATAACTGAGGAAGATAGATGATGGTATTTTGAGGCAAAACTTATCACTTAAATATTTTGACTAAGATTTGTAAACAATGTGTCAACAATCCCACATTACTTTGCACTGTATTAAGTTCTTTCTTATCTTTTAGCCACTTTCTAGTTAACCTAGCTTTGTCAATGCCGTGAAACTCTGTTATTGGCTTAACAGATAATTGTCATCATCTCGCTGTCAATGTTCAGTGTACGCAGACTTTAAGATGCTAGTTACTTTGTCGTAACTGAATTGTGCTGTTCATTGATAGTGGGGTGAAATTTTACTTAAAATGTCATAGTAATAATAAGCTGTTGAGTTTCCAATAAATAAACAAAATACAGATTTTTTGCAACCGTTACAATTAATAACAATTTTGACAATATAAACTTGTAACCTTGCTCTACATCCAACCAACAATCATGAAAGAATTACTTATAATTGTTTTTTTTTTTGTCAAAGTCTGTGTATCGTTGCGGTTAAGTGGCGCTTACCGAGGCATGGAAGAGGATGGGTGGATGCGCGGAATTCGTCTTAATTTATTAGTCATTGTTCTAGAGACTGATTTGAGGTAGACAAAAAATAGACACGCTAGACGAAGTGTCTAGTCTCGGTGTACTAAAATAAAGTAACCTCCAAAAGTGGTGAAAAGGCGCTCTTGCCTAGGTCAGTCCATGGATGGGTGACCATCCATTACATACCGAGTTTCCTCCGTGCCTCGGAAAGCACGTTGGGCTTTTGGTGCCGGCTGTCATTTGTAGATCTTTGACAGTGGTTACAGGTAGTCAGTGGCCTGTAAGTCTTACAACCAGTCTTATCAAGGGGTATCGTATTGCTAGTACTAACTGGGTTGTGGAGGTTCGATAGGCCCTCGCTCCATGAAAAAAACTGGTATTCAAGTGCAACCAAGAGCGGGCCTATTGGCCATCAACCGGGCGCAAATCCAGACTCCGTGGCTGCTACTGAGAAATTCCTGATGGAAAACCCCTATAACAATTTGCCCGACATGGGAATCGTACCCAGGACCACATGCTCAACAGTCACGCTTGCGACCTCTAGACCAACGTGGAAATAAACAGTCAATCAAAACGTTTATTTCGAATAAGAGTCCATATGGGTTAGTAGTGAGCGCTTTAGAACTATGTTAGTACGACTTTTAGATATAACTCAATTCAATCCTATTCAATTTAATTTATTTAGTTTAATCCTATTTAATTTAGTTTAATCCTAGTTAATTTAATTTAGTTTAGTTTGGTTTGGTTAGGTTTGGTTTAATTTCAGTTTATTTCATTTATTTAATTTAATTTCATATCATTCAATCCAATTCAATCAATAATTAAATGAAATACACTCATTATACTCGTATATACCTCGTAGAGTATCAAGTTAAATGTAATTAAATATAAAATTAAATATTATAAGCTGTTTTATAAATATCTTGTCTCGCTCGAGTGACGACGTACGTGCCTGATTATCGGCGCTCTAAATACGTGGCCTGGGGTAGGCTCAGTGCACACTGGTGCAAATTAAACCTCAAACAACAAAAATTGATTTCCTAATTTGTGAATAAAACTAGAGATAGTAGTACACATTTACCCTATTGGCGATGTTTTTCAGAATGATTATGTGCTTAGTCCTCACAACTAGCGTGCGTGTATGACTAGGGGGTCTAAAATGGCCGCTTCTATAGCTAATCATAATCTATACTTATAATATATAATATATCTATACTAATATTATAGGAGAGCAGCGGTGGCCCAGTGGTGGAGACCCCGACTTACGAGTAGTAAGTCGTGGGTTCGAACCCAGCCAGGCAAATTACTTTGTGTAAGTTATGTCATCACCACTGCTCTCAAAACGGTGAAGGAAAACATCGTGAGGAAACCGGCATGTCCTAGAACCAAACATTCGAAGACATGTGACATCTACCAACCCGCACTGGGCCCACGTGGTGGATTATAGCCCATTCCCTCTCATAGAGAGGAGGCCTGCGTCCCAGCAGTGGGAACATTAATAGGCTGATTATGCTTATATTATGCTTAATATTATTAAGCCGAAGAGTTTGTTTGTTTGGTTGAACGCACTAATCTCAGGAAAACTGGTTCGATTTGAAAAATCTTTTAGTGTTGGTTGGCCCATTTATCGAGGAAGGTTATAGGCTATAAAATTCACGCGGACGAAGGTCGCGGGCAACAGCTAGTCTTATAATAAAATTAATTATGTTACAATTCGTATAATGGTTATGTCATCATAATTATCTGCCTAGCCTTTTCCCAACTATATTGGGGTCGGCTTCCAGTCTAACCGGATGCAGCTGAATACCAGTATTTTACATGGAGCGACTGCCTATCTGACCTCCACAACCCAGTTAGTACTATACCCCCTGGGTTATACGATACCCCTTGGTAAGACTGGTTGTCAGACTTTTTGGGCCACTGACTACCTATAACGACTGTCAAAGATCTACAAATGACACCCGGGACCAACGGCTTAACGTGCTAATGGTTACAAAGTGAAAATAATATTAACTGCGTCGGTGACCACTTTAACAATTTGAACGTGATTCATGTATTATTATCTAATCATCATCATATTTTATCTGTGTTACACTCTTAGTCGACATTTCATAGTTTGACACCTGTCACTTTGACACTTCTCACTTAGACTTTTGCTATTTAGTGTCACAGCGCTGATATTCTGATAGTAAAATAAATCGATAGTAGGTAAATAGTCCGATTTTGTATATATTAAATACACATATTTCAAGGTTCCTGCAACAAGAAATGATGGGGTTTTCATGACAGCAGAAAAGAGCTTTTCCGAAATTTTTTGTTTGTTCAACTTAAAACAAAAATACATCAATTTTTGACACTATGACTACAGCCTTACACTGACCTTAATATAGTAGTCTATGAACATATAATATTATCTCATTAAGATCTGAAATATATATGTTCTGACTTGATGATGAATTCTAGCTGGCAGACGCTTTATCTAAAGTTATATTGCACCATAGCGTGGTGTCTTTGGCAGGGGTGGCAAACCTGTAAGAAATTCTTGGCATGACATCAGGGAAACCAGCCTATAACGTGACTAAATAATAACAGCCGCTCGGATCAATCTTTAGGTTAAGGCGCGCTTGCTTAGGTTGGTCGGTGGATACGTGACCACTTATTACATACCGAGTTTCTTCCGTGCCTCGGAAAGCCCGTTAAGCCGTTGGTCCCGACTGTCATTTATAGATCTTTGAAAGTCGTTACAAGTAGTCAGTGGCCCGAAAGTCTGACAACCAGTATTACCATGGGCTATCGTATTATACAGTTGTGAAGAAACTGGTTCGTGCAGGTCAGATAGGCAGTCGCTCCATGTAAACTACTGGTATTCAGCTGCATCCGGTTAGACTGGAAGCCGTCGCAGTACGTGTTGGTGGATGTAACATTTCGCGAATCATATTTTAATCAACATATCTACAAACTGACACTGACGTGCAAATTAAAAAAAAATTAAGATAAATTGAATTTCGCGGGCTACCTCCATCATCATAGCATCCTCCTCGAATGATTTTATTCAGTTTGTGTTTTACTACTATTTTTTTAAGTTAATATGCCATGTTCAATGAGAAAATGTTTCCAACCCCTGATCTAGGAGATTTTCATGAATAGATTGACATTGACAATGAAAGATGGCCGCCAAACGTAGAGGAAAGCCGAGTGACGTCATACATTGCTTCTCCCAAGGGTGTAGCGAGGAACTATAGATATACAACATTAGTTTTAGTGTATGCGAAACCTGAATATAGTTTGTTCAGAATAAGGAACTGAATAGATTCCAGTAATTTTGAAACCATGTTATATTTTTTACCAAAAATATTTAAAAAAAATTAGAAGTTGGACACCGAGCGACATTAAGTACCTATCGCAATTATTTAGGTACCTACTGCCAAATTATTGTTATAAATGAGCTCAAGACGACGCTGGAAGAGCGCGCGCGGTCGCGCTACGTGGTGATCACATTTTTGTGCGGACAACCAGGTAACAGAAAAAGCTTATAACTTTGTGATTTTTCATGATACAGTTTTGTAATTTCGTACATAGATTCTTTACATAAAAATACTAGACACGTGTTTCAGGTTTCGCATATACTAAAACTAAGTTGTATAGAACGCCTCGTGTTACGGTCCTTACATACAGTACTTCTGATGATGCTTAGTACACCCAGATTTCAGACAAAAGAGGGCAAGCCAATTGCCAACATCCTATGGCACATATCTGGTTAACTGGCTGCTACGGAAAATTTCTGATGGATTCTGGTAAAGCCAATAATTATGTTGCCAGACCTAGTGAATCTGTTTATTGTATAGGTCATCTCCGAATGGTTAGGCAGAGTGGTTCTTAATAGTACACCCACATCTAGCCAGTTATGTTCAAGTCCCAAGTAATAGGGTAGGTCCTGGGTGCGATACCGATGAGATTTGTGATGGGAAATCATGAAATGACCCCCCCCCCCCCTCGCCCACTCTGCGCGGAGCGGAAGGGAGTGTCAGACTTCTACTGACTAAAACCCATCCATGTTCCTTCTTTGCCCTTTGTGTTCCAGGGCCACGGTATCACTTTCGAACAGTCCCGCAGCCCTGGCAGGCATCGGCCCATGTGGAACCCTACGTGGTTGCTGACATCTCTATGAGGCGCGCGTCGAACGCACCGTCGACACGGCCTATCGTTATAAGACGGCCGGACGGCGAGCTAGCCCATAACTCGCCGTCCACAGGCCCGCGCCTACGGTGGCCGGGAGCCACCACGTGACCCCCGACGAGGTCCACAGCTCACCTGTGTTATCTTAGACAGATTGAATAACGACAAAACTATTCATAATTAGGTTTTAAACAAAATCAAAGCATTTATTTTAAGTAGGCCAGTTACAACCACTTTGAACTGCCAAAACATAGAAAACAATGAAATGTAGCTACAGTCCCAGTCACAAGGCATAAAAACTTTGAAAGTACTGTAGTTGTCCATTCCAAAGCGTAGATCTCTATGGAGAAAAACGGGCAAGAAACTCCATGGACACTCTTTTAAATTAGAATATTGTTACAAAACCTTGCTTACATTATTTATGTTGAGATGGTACATTATGTGAGAACGATGTAGCAAGATGTGCACGTTAAAAGTGTCCATGAAATTCAAGACGGGATTTTTACTCCAGGGGCGTCAAAGTGAACTGTCAAAGTCACGGTTCAAAAAAGGGATAGCATTATAGTTCCATCTCTGTTGCACAACGTGATATTTAAGGGATAAAACTATTGTTACACATTTTTTCACAAAACACGACTTGCCAGACGGAATCAATCACTGTATGGACGAATGAACTAAGGCCTTGACTCGCTTCCGTTTTATAAAAAAACTTGTACTTAGTTACAAAAAGATTTTAACTGGCTCTATAAAGTTTACAGTTAATTCTTAATGGTTTTAATTTATTTGATTAGTGTTAAATGGAGTAATTTCGGTTCTATTGTTAAATTTAGGAAATGACGTGATCGCAGTCGTTATGAAAAACTTATTTTGTATAAAATGAGAGATAATTCAAGACTGTTTGATTATTGTTTTATTTACAGACCGCCGCTCGGATCAATCTTTAGGTTAAGCCGTGCTTGCCTAGGTTGGTCTGTGGATGGATGACCACCCATTACATACCGAGTTTCCTCCGTGCCTCGGAAAGCACGTTAAGCCGTTGGTACCGGCTGTCATTTGTAGATCTTTGACAGTCGTTACAGGTAGTCAGTGGCCCAAAAAGTCTGACAACCAGTCTTACTAAGGGGTATCGTATTATCTAGTACTAACTGGGTTGTGCAGGCCAGATAGGCAGTCCATCCATGTAAAATACTGGTATTCAGCTGCATCTGGTAAGGCTGGAAGCCGACCCTAACATAGTTGGGAAAAGGCTAGGCAGATGATGATGTCTTGGTTCCACGGATTTTTTTTTTTCTAATAAATGATTTTATTTCTTGCAAGTGAAATTGCAGGGTGTGGGGTTGGTCTTTTCTGTCAGACCAACTCGTTGAAGTCGTACTGCCTTCTCATATCGAACTCGCGAGTGCGCGCGAGTTGACACCTTCCGATTATACCTATTTTTTTTTTGTCGTCATCTCCTTCGCCCATTATAAAGTACAGTCAAATAAAAACTAATTGAAACCAACCACTATAAATAACTAGCTATTTCCCGCGGTGGCTGATTCGGTTATGACTATCTACTTAGATTTCGGGATACGGCGAGGAGGATGCGGCCGACGACGCTTGACACCCAAGCATGCTATCCAGAGTTGCCAGAATGTTACTTTTGTAACATTTTACGTTACTTTTGACCTTCTCATTTTACCTCCGTGTTTTATTTTAAAGTCAAGTCATTTAAAATGTCTTATACATTTAAGATGTGTACGTGAAGTTTTTGTAGCTAACTCTGCTCGAGCGAGTTGACGACAAAAAAAAATAGGTAAAATCGGAAAGTGCCAACCCGCGCGCACTCGCGAGTTTCACACTCGCCAGTTGACGAATAAATCATTGTAACTTAGGTCACTCATTCCGTTTTATTGTTAATATATTAAATTATAAGTTTTTATTGTATGTTTCGTATACCATAAATGGTTAATATGAGGATCCTTATTGTTATGTTGTTTTTAATACTTGTTGTTGTTGTTGTTGTTGTTGTTGTTTGTTTGTTGTAATGTAACATTTATGTACCATCTACGTAGACCCATATTATGGGAAAAAAATATTTGATTTGATTTGATTTAGAGGAATGGCAATTTGATACTCAAAAGCTTTACTTCAGTAGTTTGTAGAAACTGGCGTTACGGACACTTGACGAGACTTCATGAATGTATCCATAAGATAAAATAAATAAACTTATTTCTTTTGTGCCATAATAGTAGGATTACGGCCCACTTCCTTTCAAATAGCACTCAAGCCTCCTCTGTGTGAACGCGTGGGCCATTATCCCCCACGCGGGTACAGTGAGGGTGGATGTGACGTGTTTGAAAATTTTTGATTCTATGCGTGTATAATAAGGTCTATCTTTTCATACACGAAATATTTTAAGAGTAACTTATATAAGTCGTAAAGTCGCCATAGCAACGAAAAAAATAAAAATAATCTAAGTGTTTTTGTTTTTATGAAATTATTATAATTCTAAAATTTCTTGAAGATTTTTGCATAAAACCTTTACTCCCAATTCTAACAATGACAGTATGTAAATAGTTACTACGTCGGTAGTAAACTAGCGTAATGGATGTTGAAAAATATTTATATTTATAAGTATTTATTTTGTGGGTCAAGTAATTTTTCTTTTTTTACTTATATAAAAAAAAATCCCTTGAAATGGCTTAATGTTACAGCCGCTAGATGATGTCGGAAAATATTTCGTGTATGAATAGTTAGACCTTATATTGTATACACGTATGACAAGAAAATTATTTTTAATTAATTAGCTGCTATTAAAATATAACTTCCCTATTTGAATCGGGTTTTGTTTACAATTTCATGGGTATTATTTTTTTTTGCACGACACCCTAATCTATTTCTAAAATAAAAATACTCTAAGCTACTCCACTACACACACTACTACATCATCTATCTATAAAAAAAGTCGCTTCAAAATCGGCCCTGCCGTTTTGGAGATTAGCTGGAACAAACAGACAGACAGACGAATATTAAAAAAAAAAATTGTTGCTATCATATTATCATGCTGAATATGTTTGCTATACCGAGTTTCCTCCGTGTCTGGGAAAGCACGCTAAGCCGTTGGTCCCAGCTGTCATTTGTAGATATTTGACAGTCGTTACAGGTAGTCAGTGGCCCGAAAGTCTGACAACCAGTCTTACGAAGAGGTACCGTACCGATGCTTAAACATTATTGGGGAAATGTGGATGTACTATTAGACGAGCACGCAGCGTATCTCATGTACATCCATATTTCCCTTTCTCTTCGGCAGTGGCGGATTTACCAGCAGGCTGAGTAGGCTTGAGCCTAGGTCGGCAGATTTTTGGGACGACAAATTTGGGGACCGAATTTTTATTTTTTTGCGTCCTCATAAATCAAAAAGATTTTGGCATGACGGTTTTCTGATGTTTTACAGATAGAACTGTGCAACAAATTTTGCCGATGACGTTCCCCTCTCACTTGTCATTGCACATTCCGAGTAGCAATCTTCCATATTCTAGAGTAAAACAGCTAGTTCGCCGCCCCCCAAACCAGTAATCGGTAATATACCCAAAAATTATTTTACGTGCAATTTCAACGAAATTGTTGGATTGTAAAAATAATGTAGGCCATGACAATTGCAGAGGCAAGGGCGGCAAAAACTATACAGCCTATAACTTGAAAACTTGTAAATCCGCCACTGCTCTTCGGGCATTACGGGTGTGAATGTTATATTATGTATGTGTATCGCTTTATTTTTCCATAAGTACCTACTGATTGACCTTGATTTTTATAGAACACTTAACGCATTTGTCACGATTGGTAGGTACTTATAATTAATTTTGACAGCTATTTGACAGATAGTCAGATTAACTGATCAATCAAATGAATAAGTAATATGTAGTAGCTATCGTTAGTCACGATTTTAAGGGCCTACTAATGAGCTTTGATAAATTGGTAATTAATTTAATAATAAAATAATTGATACTTTGACAGCGTCGTTGGTCTAGTGCAGAACGCGTAGTATGACCACCGTAGAAACGGGTTTTTTAGACGGAAGAATCGACAACATGACAGATTGTGTCGACACAATGGCAGATTTCTTTGCACTATCTAAAAAAAATGTCTATTATATTAACGTAAGTCAACAACAAAGCGCCAAAAATATTGTACACCTTATAGGTATGTTACATTGCTCCTATAATTATTATGACTATGACATCTTTATCTACATGTGACAAACAATAAATGATTTGAATTTAAATTTGAAAGAAATCCTTGTCTACGGTGGTCATAATACGCGTGCAGGGGTGTCCAACATAATTTTATGGAGTGCCAGTTTAGTATTTCTGTCTTTTTGTCTATCGTATCAAATTTGTAGTATTATGTTTTGAAAACACTATCGAACTAGCATATATCCTGAAGAGTATCATATATTTTTCTGTTTTTCTTTACTGCAGGGGATCATATACTTTAAACCATTGTTAAACATACTTTTAGCTCTTGTAGTCGCCTTAAAAGAAGTGCAAAGTGTCCTCTAAGTTTAAATAAAAGAAACTTCGCCGGACTAGAGTGTGATAATCCGGTCAGCATTGAGTGAGGTGATTTTTTGAGGTGGAGAGGATAGGTAAATATGACGCGGGAATAACTGACTTGGGGACATTTTAATACAATGTTTCCGAAAAATTTATTGATGTTTGGGGGTATCAAGAACAGGGTGTAAAGTTCTTCATCCCCCATAGAAAAGGGAGGATCCTCCAACCAGACGGGTGTTGTGTCTGGTGGGCTACCATCATCATCATCATTTCAGCCGAAAGACGTCCACTGCTGGACATAGGCCTCCCCCAAGTATCGCCACATTGACCGATCCCGTGCGTCTCGCATCCAGCGGATCCCCGCAACCTTTACCAGGTCATCGGTCCACCTAGTGGGAGGCCTTCCAACGCAACGTCTTCCAGTTCGCGGTCGCCACTCCAGAACTTTCCGGGCCATCGGCCATCCGTTCTGCGAGCAATATGCCCTGCCCACTGCCACTTAAGTTTGGCTATTCTTCGGGCTACATCGGTAACCTTGGTTCTCTTACAGATTTCCTCATTTCTGATTTGATCACGCAAGGAAACTCCGAGCATAGCCCTCTCCATTGCCCTTTGGGTGACTTTAAGCCTTCTGATGAGGCCCATTGTGAGCGACCACGTTTCGGTCCCGTATGTAATCACTGGCAACACACACCGCCTGGGTGGGCGGTGGGCTACCGCCCGACAGTTATTATCGGGTTCTTCTATGTAGTCTTAAGTCGCGGATAACTTGATTTAGGTGTATTTTGATGTTTAGTTCATCGTCTGTGTCATAGATGGCGCTGTAGTATATTTTGCATAGTTCTATGTTGCTGTAGTTCTAAATAGTGGGCCGGATGAAAGACTTATGCGGGCCGATATGTGGCTCGGGGGCCGAATGTTGGACAGGCCTGGTTTAGTGGTTCCAACGAGACTTCTTAGCGCGCTGTTCTTATAAATCAGTATGGCTAAGACCCAATTAAAAGCCTAGAATTTCCGAGGAGGAGCTCGTGGCTAAATAATAACAGCCGCTCGGATTAATCTTCAGGTTAAGCCGCGCTTGCCTAGGTAGGTAGCGCGTTGCAGATTTTTTTATGTCAGTCCTTCATTCGTGTCATAGATGGCGCTGCAGTAGTTTTTGGACTATACACCGTGACTTTTTAGTCGTCTTACAAAGGTCGTCCACTCAATGTACCCGACATAAAATAGCTCTAGGTGCGATTTTTTTTTATCTCCCTTGATAGGTACAAAGAAAAATAATAATAAAAAATTAGAATAAAATTATGAAACATTCTGTTAATGATGTTTACGTGTCAAACGGGAGAACATATTTATATACCTACCCAGCATTCGAGTCCAGTAGATCAACAGGGTGTTTTAACTACCTACGTCATGCGTCATAACACTGAACAATATTTTTATTTTCAAATTATTAAAATCTCATAAATACCTATTTTTTTTTGGAAGGAGCTCGTGGCTAAATAATAACAGCCGCTCGGATCGATCTTTAGGTTAAGCCGTGCTTGCCTAGGTTGGTCTGTGGATGGGGGACCACCCATTACATACCGAGTTTCCTCCGTGCCTCGGAAAGCACGTTAAGCCGTTGGTCCCGGGTGTCATTTGTAGATCTTTGACACTCGTTAGGTAGTCAGTGGCCCAAAAAGTCTGACAACCAGTCTTACCAAGGGGTATCGTATTAGCCAGTACTAACTGGGTTGTGGAGGTCAGATAGGCAGTCGCTCCATGTAAAATACTGGTATTCAGCTGCATCCGGTTAGACTGGAAGCCGACCCCAACATAGTTGGGAAAAGGCTAGGCAGATGATGAAATACCTATTTTTTTTTTATGAATGTTCACATTCATCGGATACATGAAGTGGGCTGCCGTTATAAGACGACTAAAAAGTCACGGTGTATTGATGTAGTACTTGTTGTAATGCCGCTACAAAAATGTCCTTAAAAAACTACATTTCGGGTGCTCTGTAACCTCGAGACCAGCGGGGCATTTAAACATGACTGAAAAACAGACAGACGAACAGTCATACTTACGAGTTTGAGTGTTCGTCTGTCTGTCAGACAAACAATACTGATTCATCACTTTTTGCGTACTCTATAACGACCCTAGTCTCTGACCCATAACTTCACGCCAAGTAAGACCTATTTGTAGATGTGACCTTTTAATTAGATTTTAATTATAGACTTCTTTTGGAAGTTATAGGTCATCGTGAGTGATCAAGCGGGCAGTGGGTTCTGTACAACGAATTGACAAGGATTTGCCTACCGATTTGCTCGCGTAGAGGACTGAAATTATTCTACGGGAACATGCTACTCAGCAAAAAATTATCCTGTGCTCTGTTTGTCTGCGACATCATCATCTGCCTAGCTTTTTCTTATCCATGTTGGGGTCGGCTTCCAGCCAAACCGGATAAAGCTGAACGGCCGCCTATCTGACCTCAACAACCCACTTAGTACTGGGTAATACGAAACCCCTTGGTAAGACTGGTTGTCAGACTTTTGAGCCACTAACCTGTAACGACTGTCAAAGAACTGCAAATGACAGCCAGTACCAACGGCTTAAAGTGCTTTTTGAGGCACGGAAGAAACTTGGTATGTAATGTGTGGTCACCCATCCACAGGCCAAACTAGGCAAGCGAAAAGATCGACCCGAGCGTCTGTTATTATTTAGCCAGATTCATCTATATATAAAGGGTGTAAATAGACCCTTAATATATCCGAAAGGCACTTGTTCTCCCCGTCTTTGCGATCATTTTTTTGTTCTAGACCATATCTGGGAACCTTCTAGTTACGGAGATATTGGGGGTCAAAGTTGCAACATTTACACAAGTATTTTTTTTAAATACATGTTTTTAATGTAAGATTTTTACTTTACATACCTCCACGACCCGTGTACTATTCAATCCATCCATCAGCACAATGCTTTGAGTGCTTTCCATCGAGTCCTACCGTAAAACGTGATTTTTCACCCCAAAAAAAAAATCGATTCCCAGCAATAATTTTTGCGTAAAGTTACTTAGTTTGATGTACAGAATGCTTGGTTGACGGCTATGTGAAGTGTCTGTTTACACCCTGTATTAACAAGAAACGCCAGATGACATTGTAAGATTAGAAGTAACAAATAGTTCGCCACCTAGATTCTATGCAAACCAAACAAAAACTGTAGGAAGTTATTTTTTATCAAATTAAGCAGTCAATTGTAAGAATAGTTAATGAATCTTGTCAAGACAATAGTCTGTATCTGTCTACCATAGTCACGTGCTCCTCGGATCTATTAATTGCAATGTTCTCGCATTTGAGGAGCTCGTGGCTAAATAATAACAGCCGCTCGGGTCGATTTTCAGGTTTAGCTGCGCTTGCCTAGGTGACTATCCATTAAATTTCTTCAGAAGTTTTCTCTTCTAAAGCCGGACACAGACGATAGGTTGTGCATATGCAGTTTGGCCTGTATAGTCAATCTGTACGGGCATGTATGAACGTGTGTAGGAGAAAATTGTACAAGTTGTCTTTGGAATGGAAATCGGTTTTGCATGAAGGTTTTGCATGGGCATTTAAAATTGTCATGCATAAACTAGCGTGTATGGCTACCAGTGGCGAAGGTTCCATTTAACTCGATTCCTATATCGATCCCTTAGAAAAATCGCACAGTCAGTATTCATCATCTGCCTAGCCTTTTCCCAACTATATTGGGGTCGGCTTCCAGTCTAACCGGATGCAGCTGAATACCAGTATTTTACATGGAGCGACTGCCTATCTGACCTCCACAACCCAGTTAGTACTGGGTAATACGATACCCCTTGGTAAGACTGGTTGTCAGACTTTTTGGGCCACTGAATACCTGTAACGACTGTCAAAGATTTACAGTCAGTATTCTATAGACAAAAAACACATTAAAGATTGTGTACTCTGGTTTACCTCTTATAAAAAATGACCCTTCGCTACTGATAGTTACCTTTACTTAAGAAATAAGAGGCGGGACACAATTTTGACGGTTTTAGGAGCAAATATCTCGTTAACCATTGACTTAAGAAAAGTGTTTAAGGAATCTCGATATCATTTTTCTAGAGCTGACAATAAATACCTAACGCAGTTTTATAATTACATTGAGTTTTTTTTTTCAACCCTCTTTTATACAGAGTGTAAGGGACAGCCCTCCTCAAACTGACAGGGTGCATTCAGCTCCTTATTTTGAATCATATTCCACCGGAATTTTCGTCCGGAAAAGTTTTTTTTTAATTTTTTTTTTCAGTTAGTTTTGCTTTATTTCAATGTAAAATTTCATTCCCTGTACGCAGCACTCCATTTACATAAAAAAAATAAAAACAAAATACAAAAATCCATCAATGGTTGTTGAAATACTCTAAAGAACGACGCGTGAAATCAGCTGTTCACTTCTTGCCTAGCTACAGTGTTCATCGAACTCGTCGTCGCGCTTGCCTTTCACATTGCCTATAAGGAAATAAAACAAATCAAATTTTATTGAATTCTCATAACGTTCCTGAAATAATTTCTTATACCGGTCATCTTAGTATGATATACTGAATTCACCCCATCAGTTTGTGGAGGGCTGTCCCTAACACCCTGTATGTGGAGAGCGACCTCTATTTTCAGTATTTTCATAACTTCACATCATTTTTGTGCTGCAGTTTATAGAAGACACCTCATTATTTCATCATCTTCCTGCCTTGTCCCATTCTATTTGGGGTCGGCTCAACACGAAGACTCCTACTCTTCAAATTTCAACTATTTGGTGCCAACAGTCTCGGAGTAAAATGGCTGTGACATACGGACGGAGACACAGACAGATAGGGCTAATCTGTAAGGGTTCCGTTTTACCCAATTGACTACGGAACTCTAAAACTGTCCACGATTTTTAAATCGCAAAATTATACATTTGAGGCTCATTTTATTTTAAACCAATTCTTTGCTGAGTATATCCTTGACAATGGACCAGTTAAACGGCAAAATTAAGCAGTTCTCAGTGGGTTAATTAAACAGCCATTATGTGTAACGGCCAATTAACTAATAATATTTATTGCACGGATGTCAGGTATGTGTGGGCGAAACAGGACATGCGTAATGGACATAAGTTTTTTTGATGTCCTTGAAAACGGACATAAGTACAACTTGTATAAAGCCCTTCGCTCACCGCGGCTTTTTGCAGTGACGAAAACTTATCGCGGTTGCGATATTTTTTAAACACACCGGTTTCGACTCCAGACACCGTTGTGTTCGGCTTGGCGGCAAGCAGACTCACTTCGGGGTCCGCAGGAGCCTTACCGCAGCGGTACTTGTTCGTCCACAAACGGCGCTACCTTCTCTGCACAGTCGCGACGTTGTCAAAACAATTGCGCGTGTGTCAAACTCAAAGCATTTATTTTAATTAGACCATTACGCACTTGAAATTAAAAAAAAAAAAAAAAGATGAAGCTACAATCCCAGTCACAAGGCGTAATAACTTGTGAAAGTACTGTAGTTGCCCATTCCAAAGCGTTCATGTCTATGGAGAAGAATGAGCAAGAAAGTCCATGGACAGTAATGGACACTCTTTTAAATCCTTTTGAATAAAAATAAAATAAAAATCTATATACATATAAAAATTAATCCCTACTTCCCTTGGTCACGTCATCACGCGTGAATGGCTGGACCGATTTCACTTTTTTTTTTTGATGTGTTTGTTATTGTCAGGAGAAGGTTCTTACGTAGTAGGTAGTAGGTAGGCAGTAGGTAGGCAGTAGGTAGGCTGTAGGTAGGCAGTAGGTAGGCTGTAGGTAGGCTGTAGGTAGGCAGTAGGTAGGCTGTAGGTAGGCAGTAGGTAGGCAGTAGGTAGGCAGTAGATAGGCAGTAGGTACGCAGTAGGTAGGCAGTAGATAGGCAGTAGGTACGCAGTAGGTAGGCAGTAGGTAGGCAGTAGGTAGGCAGTAGGTAGGCAGTAGGTAGGCAGTAGGTAGGCAGTAGATAGGCAGTAGGTACGCAGTAGGTAGGCAGTAGGTAGGCAGTAGGTAGGCAGTAGATAGGCAGTAGGTACGCAGTAGGTAGGCAGTAGGTAGGTGGAAGGTAGTAGGAAAAAGTGCATTGCAACGCATGCCGGGAAAAATAAAAAAAATATTGTTATATATATATTATATAAATCAAAATATTGTTACAAAATCTTGTTACACGTGTGTGTACTGTAGCGATAGTGACGAGCGATCTATCGTCTTTCTGTCGGTTGTTGCAAATACGAAAAACACGCGACAGAATCGCTACAAAATGTCACAGTGGACGAGAGCCCTAAGGCGTTGAGGCGGTAGTAATTTGTGTCGTTGCAAATTTATTTTCAATCTGTATTTAGTTCAAGGAGATCAACTTGTAGTCCAAAACTATATTACACCATTGTGAGTTTTTTATGTTGTCCATATACAACATGTCACATAATTAACGCACATCCTGAAATTAGTTTGTTCAGAATCGTTTACTGAATCGATTTCTATAATTTTTATTATTGGTATTTTTTTTTCCCAAAAATAATTAAACCTACGTAAATTACAGTAAAAACTCGTTAACTCGTTTCGAACGCGAGCGAATACCTACTAGGCTAACAAGACCCCTCATACCTACGTGTGCGACTGTCTGCGTTCGTGGATTTGTACAGTGACCACAACATACTTCCGGAATTAGTATAACTAAATCAATCAATAATCAATGCTCATATATGTTTAACTAAAAATTCAGTGTATGTATTATGGTTATAACATAATATACTAATTGGGGTGTCTGAGGGTGTGCGTTAATTACGTTACATGTTGTATAAAGGGTGTTAATAGACCCTTAACATAGCCGAAAGGCACTTGTTCTCCCCGTCATTGCGATCATTTTTTTGTTCTAGACCATACCTGGGAACCTTCTAGTTACGGAGATATTGGGGGTCAAAGTTTCAACTTTTTCACTAGTTTTTTTTTTAAAGACATGTTTTTAATGTAAGATTTTTACTTTACACACCTCCACGACCCCCGTACTATCAATCCATCCATCAGCACAATGCTTTGAGTTCTTTCCATCGAGTCAACGTGATTTTTCACCCCAAAAAAAAAGCCGATTCCCAGCAATAATTTTTGCGTCAAGTTACTTAGTTTGATGTACAGAATGCTTGGTGACGGTTTTGTGAAGGGTCTGTAGTGGGGAGTATTTACGTCACCCCGGCTGTCTAAGTCGACGTTACCGAAGAGATGGGCCCAGATCTGGTCATCCGTCTAGAAGGGAAGAAAAACGTGTGATATCATAACATAATATGTTATGATGTCACGTTTTAATCACACCTGTAATCCCCGAAAGGTTAGGCAGAGGTATACCAATTACTACTCCCAAAATTTGCCAGTTAGGTTTAAGTTCCATGTAATAGGCGGCTAAACCTATTACCCGGGAATCAAACCTAGAATCTCATGCCACCGAGTCTGCCATATTAAACCCGTTATATCTCCACAAACGTTATATAGGTCTCTAAAGGTCCAAAAACGATTATGCGACAAAACTGTACTGCGACTCACCATAATTCGAATGCACGCAAGCGCGACAAACTGAAACTCGACATCACGCTAGTGCGAAAAACTGAAGCTCGACATTGCGCTAGCGAGACAAATGCTTGCTTGCAATGAAGCATTCTGTACTATGTATCATGCGACACTGGATACACACTACTGGGTTCAGTATGTTTCGTTGACGGCTTGTAGAGGGTCCTTTTACACCCTGTTTGGACCACAGTATCGCATAAGCGTAAAGAGAAGGCCTCACCGCCGGTTAGCGAGCGAGCGAGAGAGTGAGCCGGGCGAGGCATCATTTCACCACTTTTCATATTTATTTATTTATTTAACACTTCAAGAACAAAGTACAGAGGCGGACTTAATGCCACAGGCATTTTCTACCAGTCAACCTTTGGGTGATACAGAGACAAACAGTGGTTGGTGTATATATCTGCAAAAAAAAATATTACAAAGATAAACTACAAGGATATATAAAATACTATAACAATATATCAAAATACTATAAAAAATATATCAATATATATATATATTTAAATATAAATTTACATGGATATACTAAAATAAAGAGACAAACAATGAAGAAAACATTAACGTTGTGACGAAACTGCCAGCTTTTTCTGAATGTACTCACGAACTTTAATTTTAAAAGATAAGCGATTGGTTGCCGTCCTGATTTCCTGGGGAAGCGCATTCCACAGAGAAATAGACTGAACGAAGAATGGTCGGTGAATAAAGTCAGTGCGGTGAGAGGGATATTGAAGAATTCGGTTTTGCGATGAGAGCAGACTTCTATCATGATGTCTGTATCCTCCTTTCTATTTATTCATACTTTGGTTAACACCGCGAACTACAAAGGTTGACTGGTAGAAAATGCCTATGGCATTAAGTCCGCCTCTGTACTTCTGTGCTTGAAGTGTTAAATAAATAAATAAATAAACTACCGAAAGAGCCGAAACGAAGTATGAAAAGAGGCTCGTCCGGCTCGCTCGCTCGCTCGCTAGCTGTCGGTGTGGCCTGCGCTTTAGTCGGACTTGGGTAGTGTCGAACTACTGTCGCACAAGCGTTAATCGCACATCCGATTGTCGACCTCACGTAGTGCACTCCTGGTTATAGGGGTAGGTAATAATAACTAACTTACGAGTCCATGAGTTATGACGGTAATACCTACGTGACAGGAATCACTGATGGCATAAGAGATGAGGTCGTGGGATGGTGATTGGTGAGGAATAGGTATTATAAAAGTCGACACTTAAACAGGAGTGTATGACGTCACATGCCTGCGGGGTACATACTAACTACTTTAGTTTTCTATCTTTATAAACTAGCTTTAGCACACGGCTTAGCTCGCGTTAATTTAGAATTTGAAAACCAATTCGGGTTGTACTCTGCTTGTAATAATATAATTCAAACATGATTCAAAAGACTCGTGGTGCCATCTATTATCATAAGAACGTTATTGTTGTTTACCTCGGGAACAGTACTTTTCTTCGAAATGAAAGGTACCCTATGTCCGTTTCTGTACATCTGACAACGTATATGCAAAATTTCAGGATGATCGGTTCAGTGGTTTAGGCGTGAAAGGTAACAAACAAACAAACTTACTTTCGCATTTATAATATTAGTAAGGAAAGAATAAGGATTATTGATTAAATTGGAGCTCGTGGCTAAATAATAATAACAGTCACTCAAAAAAAAAAACTCAAAGCATTTCTTTCAATTAGAACATCACAGGCACTTTTGAATGACAAAAAAAACTAAAAGAAGCGAAGCTACAGTCACAAGGCATAATAACTTGAGGCTTCACTCTGGTCAATCTTCAGGTTACGCCGCGCTGGCCTAAGTTTGTCCGTGGATGAGGGATTTCATAGCATCTATCATGCCTACTTACGCACTATGGCCACTTTTTTGTACTTTCAAGTAAGCGGTAGTACAATGCCAACATTTTGAAACCACCACACATTATATCGCATAATGCCTACTTTTTAATTTTTATCACAGTTACTTCGCAATCTGTCAACTTTATGAAAAAATCAATCTACCAGAGGGCGGGCTTAATTATCATGAAAATAAAAAAGTAGCAAAATGAATAATAAAAAAAGTTCTAACGATGAAATAACTTACACAAAGTATCAGTATAGTTACTGATACTTTGTGTAAGTTATTTCATCACCACTGCTCTCAAAACGGTGAAGGAAAACACCGTGAGGAAACCGGCATGTCCTAGAACCAAACATTCGATGACATGTGACATCTACCAACCCGCACTGGGCCCGCGTGGTGGATTATAGCCCATTCCCTCTCATAGAGAGGAGGCCTGCGTCCCAGCAGTGGGAACATTAATAGGCTGATTATGCTATATGCTATGCTATTCATCGCCATCCGTCAGAAAGTCCCGGCTGTCATTTGTATCTTGACTTGGCTCGCGAGGTTGTCGTCATGCTTAACGATAACATAATGTCTAAAGGGTGTAAATAGACCCTTAACTTATCCGAAAGGCACTTGTTCTCCCCGTCTTTGCGATCATTTTTTTGTTTTAGACCATACCTGGGAACCTTCTAGTTATGGAGATATTAGGGGTCAAAGTTCCAACTTTTTCAAAAGTTTTTTTTTAAATATATGTTTTTAATGTAAATAATAACAGCCGCTCGGGTCGATCTTTAGGTTAAGCCGTGCTTGCCTAGGTTGGTCTGTGGATGGGTGACCGCCCAATACATACCGAGTTTCCTCCGTGCCTCGGAAAGCACGTGAAGCCGTTGGTCCCGGCTGTCATTTGTAGATCTTTGACAGTCGTTAGGCAGTCAGTGGCCCAAAAAGTCTGACAACCAGTCTTACCGAGGGGTATCGTATTACACAGTACTAACTGGGTTGTGGAGGTCAGATAGGCAGTCGCTCCATGTAAAATACTGGTATTCAGCTGCGTCCGGTTAGACTGGAAGCCGACCCCAATATAGTTGGGAAAAGGCTAGGCAGATGATGATGATGATCGTACAACTCGGAGGAGGTAGGTACTTTTGGCAATCGAGACTTTCAAAATTATTAAAAAAAAACTGAACTCGTTTCTTTTCTTAAAAGCATTTCTGAACGAAACTATAAAATATGACCATCAATCACCAATCATACGAGTAGTAAAAAGCATTTGAAAAAAGAAAATAAATAACGCAGGGATTGACAACATTTTTTTTTTTTTTTTACATAGGCCTCGATGGGCACTTATAAATCGTTGACAAAAAGCTGCACGGTTCGGGTTGGTCGTTTCCTATGGAGAAGAACCGGCAAGAAACTCCATGGTTACTCTTTTCAAATCATTTGGTATTACAATTATCATGGATACAGCATTTGTACTTAAGTATGGGAGGACAGCGTTATAGTCCCGACAATAGTAGTTGCTTACTACACAAAAAATGTAGAACAAAATAAAAAGTTAACAAGCAGCTGGGAATCTACAAAGCCTACAATGTTCACACATTCACAAACAATCGAAGAAAAGAATCTATACAAACGTAAGAAAATATTGTAAAATACTAAACTAAACAAGTGACATAAATACTGTTATCAGTGCTGTAACTATTCTGAGCAAAAGGTGTATGAATGATATGAAAACTATTGTAAAAATCTGATTCGAAAAAAGTGAAGTTGAGAATAGTTAGAGACATCCACATATTTGTGCTGTTTATGAGCTACCAGGGAAGCCGCATGCGCAGAAGGAACTAAAGCCAAACTTCTTTATCTTCAACGTAGCCCTTGATTTTGAAATATGCTTTTTTTTTTAAATAGGAAATTACTTGTCAAATAACCGATTGAAATATTATTAATTAACTTAAGTGGCAGTGGGCAGGACACATTGCTCGCAGAACGGATGGCCGATGGGGCCGGAAAGTTCTGGAGTGGCGACCGCGAACCGGAAGACGCTGCGTTGGAAGGCCTCCCACTAGGTGGACCGTTGACCTGGTGAAGGTTGCAGGGATCCGCTGGATGCGAGTCGCACGGGACCTTGGGGGAGGCCTATGTCCAGCGGTGGACGTCTTTCGGCTGAAATGAAGATGATGATGATATTTTTAATTTGTTAATAACCCGCCCATAAATCATACCTACTTATATTAACAAAACACTCAATGTTAAATAAATTATGTGTTGACTGTACATTACTGTAGACTATATACATACCAAAAGTACTGACGTAATAAAAGTAGGCATGCTGTGATAAGAATAATGTATTAAGGAATATATTTGTCAATATGCGGTTGTAGGCATTATGCGAGCTAATGTATGGTGGTTTCAAAATGTTGGCATTGCGCTACTAATTAATTGAAAATACAATAAAGTAATCATAGATGGGTGGTTGAGAGCAGCGGTGGCCCAGTGGTGACCCCGACTGACGAACAGTAAGTCGTGGGTTCGAGCCCAGCCAGGCACATTACTTTGTGTAAGTTATTTCATCACCACTGCTCTCAAAACGGTGAAGGAAAACATCGTGAGGAAACCGGCATGTCCTAGAACCAAAAAAATTGAAGACATGTCACATCTACCAACCCGCACTGGGCCCGCGTGCTGGATTATAGCCCATTCCCTTTCATAGAGAGGAGGCCTGCGTCCCAGCAGTGGGAACATTAATAGGCTGATTATGCTATGCTATGCTAGATGGGTGACCATCCATTACATACCAAAGCTCGTTAAACCGTTGGTCCCGGCTGTCATTTATAGATCTTTGACAGTCGTAGTCAGTGGCCCGAAAGTCTGACAACCAGTCTTACCAAGGGGAATCGTATTACCCAGTACTAACTGGGTTGTGGCGGTTAGATAGGCAGTCGCTCCATGTAAAATGGAATTCAGGTGCATCCGGTTAGACTGGAAGCCGACCCCGACATAATTATGAAAAGGCCAGGCAGATGGTTGAAAATAATATGGTAATTTCGAAAGGGATACCCTTTAAAAAATCGTACAAAATTCAGGTTTTCTTTGTTATAATTCACGTCAAACCTGACGTCACGACTAACTTAAGTATAGGAACTGTAACAAAACAAAAACTAGTTTAGTATGACCTCTAATTGTGTATAATATAATAGAGAACGGAGGTCGTGCTGAGATGGTCGGCTTGAGTGCGTAAAGCCTTCAATGGTTCGTCAAGGTTGTAGCGTAGTTGAAGCGATAATTTAAAGTGTGGTTTCGCTTTGCGTGATATTGTGGGTGTTAAAAATGAATATAAATAAAGACTAAAAACAAGATAGAAAGTAATTTTGTTGACTTTGACCACAATATTCGATTGGTAATTCAAATAAAAATTATAGGCGTTCCATTTTCGAAATATGGTTATTGAACCCACAAAATTAAAAAAATAGGGAAGCAATAATGCCTTACAAACTTAGAAATCAAATAACAACAACCAGATTTTTTTTGCAGAAATTGCCAAAATGGACCACTTTTGGATTTACTATAATTATTTTCGTAGTTAACAGAACAGATGACGATAATTTCGGGCACAGAAGGAAGTTTTCGTTAAGATGAAATATTCAAGAAATATGGAAGGTATTGGATGCGAGACGTACTGGACCGGTCAATGTGGCGACGCTTGGGGGAGGCCTATGTCCAGCAGTGGACGTCTTTCGGCTGAAATGATGATGATGAAGGCAGGTTTTAGGTAATTGCTGCTTGCAAGCTTAAAAGATAGTAACTAAGCGATATCTCAAAGTACTCTAAATCTTTTGAACGCCAGAGCATAAACGAACGCGCGTGCCGTCCACGCCAAACCACAATTTCACCAACCATTTTGTCACATATTTGTGTCGTTTAGCGTACAGGGTACGCGCTTGTTTGTCACGCATATGTGATAGTGGCGTTCAAAAGGTTAATCCATCCTTATCCCTATTTAGAGTCGTCGCAACATGTCTTCATTTTCCATATTCGTCAGGTTTTTTTTTCATCTCAATAGACGTGGAAAAAATCTGAACGGATGCGTACGCATCTCCATACAAAATCGTTGTTTTCTATGGACAAAAGCTGAACAGAGTTGAAAAAGGTTGACTGATAGAAAATGCCTATGGCATTAAGTCCGCCTCTGTACTTTTGTGCTTGAAGTGTTAAATAAATAAATAAATAATAAAAAGTATGGTTAGTCCCTTATTGTAAGTGTGCCTGTCAATTAGTGCTTGCCAAACTGAAGTGGAGGGTAAATGTAGGCAGCCTGGGTAAATCTAGCGCTAGGACTGGGTGACTGAGCGTTTCCATCGTGAAAGTTCTGGCTTGGAAGGCGTCGTTTAGGGACCTCCTCTTTGTCGGAACATTATTCGTCGATTTCTTGTACGTTATTTTTTTTTAATTTACTTTCTAAAATGTCAAAATTATTTATTTGCTGTAAATGTGGTACAAAAGATGGTAAAAATGACATGAAGTGCAATGACACATTTCGCCATAAAATAGCATGCAAATATTATTAAACACAAACATTAATTTAGGTAGCTAACTAAATAAAGTATTTATTTATAACAGCTTAGTTAGACTCTTACTTATATCTTGATTAATCATTTGGAAGGTAAGCGTTCAGTAAAAGCCTGTAATAGCCCTTACAGAAAGAAAAAAAAGGGGGTATCGTATTACCCAGTACTAACTGGGTTGAGGAGGTCAGATAGGCAGTCGCTCCATGTAAAATACTGGTATTTAGCTGCATCCGGTTAGACTGGAAGCCGACCCCAACATAGTTGGGAAAAGGCGAGGCAGATGAAGATGAGTCCTATTCAGAATGAATCCTTTAACACACTACAAACACACCAAGCTATTTTTTATAGCCTATCTTCCACTGGACCACAGCCTCAACCCTACTATTTAAGCGACAAGGCTAGATATTTCTCCTCAGTCCGAGTAGGCGCGTACCGCGTTTGCCACGATAGGTAATGTTGTAATACAATAGTACCTCGTGCAGTGTAGTGTTTGTGCTCCAGTTTTCCGACTTTACAAGTTCCGACTTTCGAGTTTCCGAGAATAGGGAGCATTGGTGAGTTTTTTTTTTGTTTTTGGAGGTGTAACTGTAGCTAGTTTTAAGCATATTATTTGGGATAGATTTGACTTAAAAGTTTTGATTAGCGTTTACAGGGTGTTATTAATTTTAAAAAACAAAAACAGTTTCTTAGTTTCTTAAATAAGTAATTTTCTTTGCGCTTTTGCGATATTCCTATTAAACGTCTAAAATTCATAATGTTTTCATTAGTTTACTTTATATTCACAAAGAGTGGGGTTCGAACTTACGACCTGGACTATGTGACGCCGTCCCTTGATATTTGAGTTTTATAATAAGTATTATCTGAGCTCGTGGCTAAATAATAACAGCCGCTCGGGTCGATCTTTAGGTTGAGCCGTGCAGCGCTTGCCTAGGTTGGTCCATGGATGGGTGGCCACCCATTACATACCGAGTTTCCTCCGTGCCTCGGAAAGCACGTTAAGCCGTTGGTCCCGGGTGTCATTTGTAGATCTTTGCCAGTCGTTAGGTATTCAGTCCCAAAACGTCTGACAACCAGTCTTACCAAGGGGTATCGTATTATCCATTACTAACTGGGTTGTGGAGGCCAGATAGGCAGTCGCTCCATGTAAAATACTGGTATTCAGCTGCATCCGGTTAGACTGGAAGCCGACCCCAACATAGTTGGGAAAAGGCTGATGATGATGATACACTTGTGAACCTAGCTCTCTCCTTACCTTCCACTGCAATCTTAGGTGCAATGGCATACTCTGGGTGCGTTTAGAATTGGGATATTCAATAGAATACACCAAAAAATCATCCGTTAGATAACATTATCTAATCATTGAACTCAAAAAATCGCGATCTATACTCCGTGACTTTTAAGTCGTCTTACAAAGGTCGTCCACTCAATGTACCCGACAAAAAATAGCTCTAGGCGCGATCTTCCATAATAGGTACAAAGAAAAATAATAATAAAAAATTTGAATGAAATTATGAAACATCCTGTTAATGATGTTTACGTGTCAAACGGGAGAACATATACCTACCCAGCACTCGAGTCCAGTAGATTATCGCTCGCAACAGGGTGTTTTAACTACGTCATGCGTCATAACACTGAATAATATTTTTATTTTTAAATTATTAAAATCTCATAAATACCTATTTTTTTTTATGAATGTTTAGTATTCATTGGTTACATGAAGTGGGCTGCCGTTGTAAGACGACTAAAAAGTCACGGTGTATAATAGCTTTGCGTGAACAGATCAATGAAGCGTTGAATTGTGCAGATGACATTAATGAGTTCTAAAAATAGTATCAAAGCAGTTATTGAATATAAATGAGTTAATTATTAAGTAATTTGGTATTATTAGGAAATAAAATATGGTATAAAAAACCTGCTCCACTGTGTAACATAAAAAAGTGTAATTATTGTACAATTTGTGAAAGAAAAACATCGTGAGGAAACCAGCATTTTTGTTTTTTTTTTTTTTTTCCGGACGGGAAATCATCAAATGACCCCCCCCCCCACTCTGGGCGGAGCGGAAGGGAGTGTCAGACTTGTACTGACTAAAACCCATCCATGTTCCTTCTTTGCCCTTTGTGTTCCAGGGCCACGGTATCTCTTTCGAACAGTCGCATACAAAATTTCAATACCTATTCGACCCAAATGAATGGGACAGCTGATAATTTTTTCGCGTTTACGATATTGGACCCAGCCTATCCTTTTCCCAACTATGTTGGGGTCGGCTTCCAGTGTTACCCGAATGCAGCTCATTACCAGTATTTTACAATGGTTGCGACGATAGGCGACTGCCTATCTGACCTCCACAACCCAGTTAGTACTGGGTAATACGACAGCCTTATTAAGATTTGATCACCATACACCAACATAGTGTGTGGTAAAAGGGGTGGACTACAACGGGACACAAATCCAGTCTCCGTGGCTGCATCTGAGAAATTCCTCTCGGTTAAACCCAATAACACTTTCCATGATCTGGGAATCGAATCCAAGGCCGCATGCTCAGCAATAGCGCTTGCGCCCGCTAAACCAACGAGGATCGTAAAAATCTATAACTATACTAATATTATAAAGAAATAAAAGTTTGTTAGTTTGTTTGTAGGGGATAATCCCCGGAACTAATGATCAAATTCTATGTTTTTTTCACTGGTAAAAAAATACATTATTCATGGGTGCTAGGCTATAAATTATATTTATATCTTGCTTATTGAGCTATCACAATTTTTACGGACGACGCCGTAGGCGAAGTGCTAGTAACTTATAAAACAGCTTTATTACTTTTGATACACTGAGTTTTACAAGTGAATGTGAATTATTATTCTGTATCAAAAACGTAGGTATTTTTATACCTAGGTTAACACCTTTCGTTTTATGCGCGAAATAACATTTTTAACACGCAAAATTTATCGTTATGCATTTTGAGAATATAATTGTATAATTGTAAAAGGAGCTCGTGGCTAAATAATAACAGCCGCTCGGGTCGATCTTTAGGTTAAGCCGTGCTTGCCTAGGTTGGTCTGTGGATGGGTGACCGCCCATTACGTACCGAGTTTCCTTCGTGCCTCGGAAAGCACGTTAAGCCGTTGGTCCCGGCTGTCATTTGTAGATCTTTGACAGTCGTTAGGCAGTCAGTGACCCAAAAAGTCTGACAACCAGTCTTACCAAGGGGTATCGTATTACCCAGTACTAACTGGGTTGTGGAGGTCAGATAGGCAGTCGCTTTATATAAAATACTGGTATTCAGCTGCATTCGGTTAGACTGGAAGCCGACCCCAATATATTTTTAATATTTTTATACGCAAACCCTGCGTAGGGAACATAGCTGTTTTTGACATGAAAAGAAAAATTCCAGTGCGAGCAGGGTTTGAACCTGCGACCTTCCGATTCAGTACACCGGATGTCTTAACCAACTAGACCATCGCACCCCGCTCACAGATCTCGAAATTTTCGTTCCATTAATAACGTCTTAGGTGACGTTAGCGCCATCTATTTAAGAAAGTATCGAACTAACTATACTATCGGAAGGTCGCAGGTTCAAACCCTGCTCGCACTGGAATTTTTCTTTCCATGTCAAAAAACGACCCCAATATAGTTGGGAAAAGGCTAGGCAGATGATGAATTGTAAAAATGCATACATTCGGACGCAAGAAATATTTGTCGTATTGAAAATGTATGCAGAGAAAAATCTGAGAAAGTTAGCAATAAAACAAACTAATAAATTCGTCGGGTTTATTACATTCATCATCATCATCTGCCTAGCCTTTTCCCAAATATGTTGGGGTCGGCTTCCAGTCTAACCGGATGCAGCTGAATACCAGTATTTTACATGGAGCGACTGCCTATCTGACCTCCACAACCCAGTTACTACTGGGTAATACGATACCCCTTGGTAAGACTGGTTGTCAGACTTTTTGGGCCACTGACTACCTAACGACTGTCAAAGATCTACAAATGACACCCGGGACCAACGGCTTAACGTGCTTTCCGAGGCACGGAGGAAACTCGGCATGTAATGGGTGGTCACCCATCCACAGACCAACCTAGGCAAGCACGGCTTAACCTAAAGATCGATCCGAGCGGCTGTTATTATTTAGCCACGAGCTCCTCCGTTATTCCTCCGTCCTCGTTTATTATATTCATCAACATCATCATTTCAGCCGAAAGACGTCCACTGCTGGACATAAGCCTCCCCCAAGTGTCGCCACATTGACACATTTGTTATGTTAGTAGTATGTACTCGATTACTTATAGATCACAAACATCTTGGGTTCAAATAAGTACCTACTTCAATTTTCTATTGATTCCCCTAAATAATATTAATGCAAATTATGTAATTTGGCAATGAGAGAATATGTGCAGTGCAATTGTGAAGCTTAATACCAAATTATGCAACGTTTTGCGTTATAGATAAGCAAATTGCAAATTATCATATTTATTTAAGCAAAGCAATTTTGATTGGATAATAATCATTTGCATTTCATACTAAATAATAAGCATTAATAATTTTAATCGATTGTTTTTGGCATACACTTATTGCTTTCGCAAAATTAATTTTATTCGTGATTTAATTATGCAAATCAGTTGCAGATAAGGGGGTCTAAAATGGCCGCTTTAGCAGAATCATAAGAGAATAATAATATGAATCGCGTAAAAATTCATAAAATAGTCACAGTCGCAGTTAATATTATGGATTGCAATTTTATGATCATTTTACGAATAAATCCTAAAGGATAATAATATGTATTACGTTAGGAGGAGGTGGAGGAGGACGAGGAGGAGCTCGTGGCTAAATAATAACAGCCGCTCGGGTCGATCTTTAGGTTAAGCCGTGCTTGCCTAGGTTGGTCTGTAGATGAGTGACCACCCATTACATACCGAGTTTACTCCGTGCCTCGGAAAGCACGTTAAGCCGTTGGTCCCGGCTGTCATTTGTAGATCTTTGACAGTCGTTATAGGTAGTCAGTGGCCCAAAAAGTCTGACAACCAGTCTTACCAAGGGGTATCGTATTACCCAGTACTACCTGGGTTGTGGAGGTCAGATAGGCAGTCGCTTCATGTAAAATACTGGTATTCAGCTGCATCCGGTTAGACTGGAAGCCGACCCCAATATAGTTGGGAAAAGGCTAGGCAGATGATGATGACATATTATTATCCTATTATGATTTTGCCATTTTACACCCCCAGATACCAACTTTCACAATACCATTTCTCCTAGTTACACAAAGGTAAAACTCCTTTTTTTAAATTGATCCCCGTCTAGTGACAAAGTATCTTGCTTATCAGCGATACCGATTATAGAAATAGAAAAGTCAAAATAGTACTTACATGCAATGTGGGACTGTCATGAACTACTGAAAAGCTTGTCGCACCTTTATGCTGGCTGTAGACTCTCGCCGAGACACTCCGAGGCAGGGTGAGTGCAAGAGTGTACAGCCAAGCTTCGGTGTTCCTTGATTAGTTTTACACTCTCGTGCTCGCCCTGTCTCGGAGTGTCTCTGAGAGTGAACAACCACCTTTTAAGGTTTCGTTACTAAACATAATTTTTCACGAACTTAGTTAATTATGTCATAATCTTTCCTAAAATTACTTTAACTACGAGTACCAGATGAATTTGACACTTTCTTGTAAAAAACACATTTATGGGCAGATGGTGCTAACTTTTACTGTTAGGTACTAAACTAAAAAATATTTGGTTGCTTAGTGCAATATTATGTCTATACTAAAACTAGTACATGTTTTTAATGTAAAATTTTTACTTTACACACCTCCACGACCCCCGTACTATTCAATCCATCCATGAGCACAATGCTTTGAGTGCTTTCTATCGAGTCAACGTGATTTTTCACCCCAAAAAAAAAGTCGATGCCCAGCAATAATTTTTGCGTAAAGTTACTTAGTTTGATGTACAGAATGCTTGGTTGACGGCTTCGTGAAGGGTCTGTTTACACCCTGTATAATAAATTGTAAATAGAAGTTATTTTATTTATTTTGTTGCTACTTAAGAATATGATAACACTTATTTAATCAAGTAGAGTAAACTAACTAAATACATTATTAATTAAAAACTATTAAATACCCTAAAATAAATAAACTAACAACAAACTATAATAGAGCATCAAAATACTCCAAAAGTGCCCAAGAGAGTGGCAGAGTTGTAAATACAAAAATCGAAAATAAATTTCTTATGACTTCAAAAAATGAGAGTCAGACTCAGAGTATCATGTACAGATGACAGCACATCAAAACTGTCAAAATTCTTTATTAGATTTTTAACTTTATCGCTAAAGCATTAGGTTCAAGGTTGATTGGGAAAACTTGACAGTTTCAGGTAGCTTGATGTCGACGTCTGACGTCTGTACTTAATTTTTTTTTTTGCGAAAAGTCCGTGCATTTTTTCTTATTTTGGCTCTCGTGTAAAATTTTGATTATTTACCTTTAAAGGGTTCATAATCGTAATCATAATCATTTATATATTATTATTATTATTTTTTTTTTTTTTGTTCGTTATATCAATCCTGTAATATATTCCTATATTCTGTAATAAGTCGTTTTAGAATTTTGAAGCGCTTTAAATGCGATCGTCATTTAATTTTGCCCTTCTGCTTGTGTCGGTTTTAAGGATTTCGAACATAAAAGCTGATAACATTCTTTCGTCTTCAATCTCTTTTAAATTACTAGAAACATTTTAACAATACTTTTTTAATTAGCACGAAGTCCTGGATTCGATTCCCGGGTCGGGCAGTGTTACTATGTTATACCACCAGGAATTTCTCAGTAGCAGCCACGGAGTCTGGATTTATGTCCGGTTGATGGCAATAGGCTCGCCCCCTATAACATGGGACTTAAACAAAACTGGCGAAATGTGGGTCTACTATGGGGTACATTTTTGACTAATCTTCCGGAGTTTGTAGTCGTGAATTATTAATGTGTACCATTAAAACGAAAACAAAAAGAATGGCGAGAACCAATTTCCGGCGGATTTGTCGCAAAAAATAAAATGCGCAAAATAATTAGTATTATTATTTATTTATTTCAACCAACTTTGGATCATACAATTAAATTAAATTAAAAATTATTAATAAAAGATTAAAGAATTCAATTTAAATTAAAAATTATACAATAGTATTTAAAATTGAATGTATAATGTATAATAGATAAACAAAATTAAATTAGATTAAATCAAAATCACAATATAAATTAAAAAAAAAAAAAAACAAATAATAAAAACGTGATTATTTCTAATTGGCAAACGCTATGCAATTTGGCAACATAACCTCCATCAAAGCCGGGGGCAAGTATTAACTATTTGTTATGCAAATGAACACAATGCGGAAAATAAAACTATAATAATAATGATGGAGCTTATTTCCTTGTTCGTTTATGTATTATAATTATTTTAGGGTATTACAATACGCTTAACTTGTAACCGGTGTGCGTGACCACATACACAGGGTGGGTAAAAAACGTGGATCAAACGAAACAAGACGATAGTTGGGGTAATCAGGGTAATTTTTTGGTAGTACATTTTTTTTTTTTACAGTAAGATTCAAGATTCAAAATTCTTTATTTTGCATGATGGTACATGATGGTCTTGTAAAATAAAAGGATTCACACATTTCGCTGACTTCCGTCAGTACAATGTACTCTTGGTTTAGGTACCTAGTACTAGTTAAAAATTTAACAAAATGTAATAAAATTTGAAAAAAAAATCACAAATAAAAAAAAAAATATATAAAAAATAGGAACAAAAGCTACTAAACCAGTACAAATGGGTTTATAAGTCAAAAACTCATTAATTGTATAGAATACGTTATTAAAGAGCCATTTCTTAAGTTTTATTTTGAAATAATTAGTTGGAAGTTTTCTGATTTGTTTCGGTATTTTGTTGAAGATTTTGACCGACATGCTATATACAACATGTAACATAATTAACGCACGTCCTGAAATTAGTTTGTTCAGAATCGTTTACTGAATCGATTTCTATAATTTTTATTATAGGTATTTTTTTTTTCCAAAAATAATTAAAACTACGTAAATTACAGTAAAAGCTCGTTAACTCGTTTCAAACGCGAGCGAATAAATACTAGGCTAACAAGACCCACATACCTACGTGTGCGACTGTCTGCGTTCGTGGATTTGTACTGTGACCACAACATTCTTCCGGAATTAGTATAACTAAATCAATCAATAATCAATGCTCATATATGTTTAACTAAAAATTCAGTGTATGTATTATGATTATAACATAATATACTAATTGGGGTGTCTGAGGGTGTGCGTTAATTACGTTACATGTTGTATATAAAGTTCTGAAGTTACAAATAATTTTTCGTGAGACTGAAAAGATATTTAAAAAAGTGTTAATACTCATAAGTCATGGCACATACTGTCATAAAAGCACTTTTGTAGTAATAATACATTTCCTAGAAGCAACTAAACACACATTTTATGTTTTAAAATAGGTATTTTTTTTATTTTCTTCAAAAACACTCAAGTAGTCATAACTTTTAAGGAGATCAAGTCTGTCACAGAGATTTTTTTTACTGCAAATAATTTATTTATTTATTTATTAGTAACTTACACACATTATCTTTACAGGATGACCCCAATACAATAGTGGTTTGACCCCATTTAATGTCTAATTGTAATTACACACCAAATAAAATCAACTTACGGCTAATACTTAAAAATCTAACAACAAAAATCGTAACACAGAATATTAATATCTAAATATAACTAACACAATTCAACACCACTCTTGCGAATTCACTCAGGGGGCCTACCATGACGTCTTAATGCAGGAGTAATTCCAGCGTGGGAAGGAGATGGCGCTAGACGACCTGTATAGCTCTGTCTCTTTCCCACACTGGAAACACTCCTGCTTTAAATCCTCATAGTAACCCCCCAGATTGCACGAAAATATGTCAATTCTCTCATGAACTTCGTTTAGTACACAAGTAATCTCAACTATAGCCCTGTTTCGTTTGTCCCACGAGTTTTTACCCACCCTGTATTAAGGTACGATGCGAAAGGAGTATGTAAGTGTTGTAGATGGTGTTCTGTTAGTTCTGCCTACACTCATTTGAAAACAGTGTGATTTTTAACGTTAGAATATGATTAGCATAGCTTATGCCAGCGGCTTCTCGAGCGAGTTCGGCATTTGTCCCACGGGACCATCATCATCATCTGCCTAGCCTTTTCCCAACTATGTTAGGGTCGGCTTCCAGTCTAACCGGATGCGGCTGAATACCCGTGTTTTACATGGAGCGACTGCCTATCTGACCTGCATAACCCAGTTAGTACTAGGTAATACGATACCCCTTGGTAAGACTGGTTGTCAGACGTTTTGGGCCACTGGCTACCTAACGACTGTCAAAGATCTACAAATGACACTCGGGACCAACGGCTTAATGTGCTTTCTTAGGCACGAAGGAAACTCTGCATGTATTGGGTGCCGTGGTCACCCATCCATAGTGAATAATAAACATAATCTTTTACTTATAAGTTAAGCAGTGATAGCCTAGTGGTGTGACCGTCGAACGACTGTCAAGTCATAGGTCTCGAGTTCCCGTGTTTTATATGAAGCGACTGACTATCTGACCTCCACAACCCAGTTAGTACTAGGTAATACGATACCCCTTGGTAAGACTGGTTGTCACCTTTTTGAACCATACTGCCGTGATAAAAAGTATCTTCTAAGTTATTAAGGTTATGTCAACTGTCTGTGTGCCTATCATCATCAATCTCTTGCCCTTATCCCAATTCATTTGGGGTCGGCGCAGCATGTCTTCTTCTTCCATACTTCTCTATTACTCGTCATCTCGCCAGACACCTCCTTTCTTGCCATATCATTCTTTACACAGTCCATCCATCGTTTCTTTGGTCTTCCTCTACTCATATACCCATCCACATTCATACTCAAAACTTTCCTCACAACATTTTCCTCATTCCTCCGCATCACATGTCCATACCACGACAACCGATTACCACACAACTTTTCAGTCACCGGCGCCACTTTCAGACTTCCTCTTATATACTAATTTCTTATTTTATCCAGTCGCGTGACACCACACATCCCCCTTAGCATTCTCATCTCCGCCACAAGCAAATGCCTTTCATTCATCCCTTTTGTGGCCCAACATTCTGATCCATACAAGACAGCAGGTCTAACCATTGTTTTATAAATCTTCTTTTATAAATAATTTATATTTTATAAGTTTAACTGTCTGTGTGCCAAATTTCATTTAAATTCGCGCCCTAGTTTTTGCATGAAACAGTAACAAACATTCATCCATCCATCCTCAAAAACTTGCGCCTTTATAATAGTTAGCAGTGGCGAAGGTTCCATACAACTCGATTCCTACTGGCTTACCGAAAAATGGCACAGTCAGTATTCTATAGACAAATAATATAATCACATTAAAGATATGTACTCCGGCTTACGTCTTATATTGTGTGTCTCCGTGAGACACACGATATTATCTCCTTTTTTTGTTTAGTTTTAACATTTTTTTTGCATAAATTTAAGATTTTTAATTTTTAATATTTTTTTTTGTGCTTTGTGTGTGCACTTGTGGCATGGGCCAAATAAATATGTTTTCTTTCTTTCTTTCTTTCTTACAGAAATTGACCCTTCGCTACTGATAGTTAGTAAAGTCTACTTTATTTTTCCTGTGGTTAGTGTCTAACCTGGTGTCAGAGTTTTTATGCCGCCCATGGATCTCTGTTTTGATGTTTTACATGCCGTCGAGAAATATCTTTCAGTCGTGCAGGTTTGGTTTTTGAGATATATGAATAAAACTACGTGAATGCAGTATAATAATATAGCTCGGTTTAATGGAGACCGACATGACAGCCGCATCAACTGTCACCACCGACATGACAGGGCCATAAACAATATATAACTGGCCATACATTACAGTTTCCTCGCGATGTTTTCCTTCACCGAAGCAAGTGATAATTATACAATACGCAGATGAATCCGAAAATCATAGGGGCGTGTCTTGGGTTCGAACTTGAGACCTAAGGAAAAATCTGGAACTATTAGTAAAGTAATAGACACATTTCGTGCTTAAATTATATTGATAAGACGGCGTAGTTGTTAAATATTCGTGAAAACTGCGGAAATTGTAAATAGTTTAGTTTTTTCGTATTTTTAATTCATCACGATAATATTACCCAGTACTAACTGGGTTGCGAAGGTCAGATAGGCAGTCGCTCCATGTAAATTACTGGTACGGTTAGATTGGAAGCCGACCTTAACATATTTGGGAAAAGGCTAGGCAGATGATGATGATGGTCCCGTAGGACAAATGCCGAACTCGCTCGAGAAGCCGCTGGCATAAGCTATGCTAATCATATTCTAACGTTAAAAATCACACTGTTTTCAAATGAGTGTAGGCAGAACTAACAGAACACCATCTACAACACTTACATACTCCTTTCGCATCGTACCTTAATACAGGATGCAACAAGTGAAAAAAAGGGAATTTAATTCGAGGGACTGGACCTGAGAGCAGCGAAGGATTCTAGAATAGAATCCTGAGCGGAGCGAGGGCTACAAGAACCGAGATGATTTGTTGGCAATGGTAAAAAAGGATATTATCTAGTTGTCAACATAAAAGTAATTGCCATTCGTGTCACTGTTATCTCAACAATACGATCAACAATGAGTTCTTATTATTCAACACAATGCATATTCTTGACCTGTCAAAATGTAACCTGGGCTTAATTTATTACTGTTTTTTTTTTCTTAATTGTTTTGGCCGTTATTGGCAGTGTTGGTTGTTGCAATTTTAGGGTTACAATGACATTTAACGATTGATATACTTTCTTTTTTTTTGCAAAAACTTGACATTTAAAAACGTTTCTATAATTGCTACCTGCTCTAGTTATTTTGGAGTAGCCGTGGCCCACTGGTGGTGGCCCCGACTTACGAGCAGTAACTCGTGGGTTCGATCCCCAGGTAGGCGCATTACTTTGGGTAATTTATTTCATCACCAATTCTCTCAAAACGGTGAAGGAGAACATCGTGAGGAAACCGGTATGTCCTAGAACCAAACATTCGAAGACATGTGACATCTACCAGGCCACTCGCTCTCATAAGGAGGCGTGTTTCCCAGCATTGGGAACATTATAGCCTGATTATGCTTATGCTAGTTATTTTTGGTGTCGGTACAAGTGTATACTTCGCCCAAAATATATGTGCAGGTGTTAAAACAGAGAACTAAAATAAATAGAAGAAGCTATACATACTATTGTATTTTTTCTTGACAAGCAGCGCTACGGTGAACTGTAAAATTAAATTGGTCGCACTGTGACGTGTCAATATAGGCAATTATGTCAGTTTGCTATATACCATCATTAAGACCATATCATAGGATATTTTTTTCTCTATCCGTTCTGCGGTCAATGGGACCGGTCAATGTGGCGACACTTGGGGGAGGCCTATATCCAGCAGTGGACGTCTTTCGGCTGAAATGATGATGATAGAAGATGAAATAATTATGGCATATCGTTCTACAGTGCGCTATTCATTATTAATTTGATTTATGGTAAACGTGTTCTTTCACTGCGATTGCGAATATCTAGTTTCAATAAAAAACAATAGTTTCAGCGAAATTATTGATAGTAAAAATCGTGATTTATGTTGGTACTCTTCCATACATCCTTTTTAACCGACCTGTAAAAAGAAGGAGGTTATCAATTCGGCTGTATTTTTAAATGTTTATTATCATAACTCTGTCACTACTAGTGCGATTTACGTCATTCTTTTTTCATTTAGTAGAAGAAGCTTGCGTGGTGGTCCCATTTTAATTTTATTTACATTGTTTGGGTAATTTATTAGCTATCTTCTAAAATACATGTTTTATCTTCATGTCTATGTGGATGATTTGCTAATAACTTTTATTTTCAATAGAAAATGAATACTCGACAAGAATTTGTATGTGATACCATCAGAACACACCTAAAAACGATTTTTTTTTTCTTTATATAAAAAAACCGCCTCCCAAATATAAAACTAAAAAGTGCAAAATAACTTTACTTCCAGAAGTCGGTGACTTTTATTTGTTTCATTAACTTTCTCACCATTTTTTTTTAAATTTTTATATTCTCATTTTAATTTTCTCATCTTTTTATCACCGACTGTTGATCTTGAAAGGTTTTTTTGTGTGTGTTAAATCTTCATGGAAACCTTCTTACTGGGACCTGGGGACTTATTACGAGTATGTCGGTTAAAATCCTGAAATTGTGTAACACACTCACCAACCCAAAGCTAAAGAGGTTTCCTTGTACTACTAACCATGGAATTTCTTGCCGGTTCTTCTCCATAGGAAACGACCAACCCGAACCGTGCACATTTTTGTCGATCTTTTTAAGTGTCCATGCCTATGTGAAATAAAATATTTTGATTTTGATTTTGTTCTTGTAACTTTGGGAGCTGACTGTACCGTATAAAAAAAACAGTTGAAATTTATGGTTGACGGAACGGGAATCAATATCGATCTTTGGGATCTTTGACAGTCGTTATAGGTAGTCAGTGGCCCAAAAAGTCTGACAACCAGTCTTACCGAGGGGTATCGTATTACCCAGTACTAACTGGGTTGTGGAGGTCAGATAGGCAGTCGCTCCATGTAAAATACTGGTATTCAGCTGCATCCGGTTAGACTGGAAGCCGACCCCAACATAGTTGGGAAAAGGCTAGGCAGATGATGATGATGTGGAACGGGAATCAATATATGAAGATTAAAATAGTTACGAAAGGGGACTTTTTTCCACTTGTTTTGCGTCTTTTGTTCAGTTGTCGAAACGGGAAAGTTACCAGACGGGATGTACCCGTCATTTTTACAGTTCAACAATATTCAAATACTGTTGGCAATACGAAATTTTCAAATATTGCACGAGGCAATGGATTACGAGCTTACTTCAAAACCTTAAAAAGATGATGCTAGGCAGATGATGATGAGTTCATCATCATCTGCCTAGCATTTTACCAATTATGTTGGGGTCAGCTTCTAGTCTAACCGGCTAATTACCAGTATTTTATATAGAGTGACTGCCTATCTGACCTCCACAACCCTCTTAGTACTGGGTAATACGATACCCCTTAGTAAGACTGATTGTCAGACGTTCGGGCCACTGACTACCTGTAACGATTGTAAAGATCAACAAATGACAGCCGGGACCAACGGCTTAACTTACTTTCCGAGGCACGTAAAAAGCTCGCTATGTAATGGGTGGTCACCCATCCATGGACCAACCTAGGCAAGCGCTGCTTAACCTGAAAATTGACCCGGGCGACTGTTATAATTGAGCTACGAGCTCCTAATGTGCCTCAAAAACTTTGGCATGTATCGAACCCAACGAGGCAGGTCTTTCAGTCAAATAAAATTTTAAAATTAATAGAATATTTTTGTAATAAAACAAAAAACGCGTGTTTTTAGTGAATACGGTAATTATAACCAGCCTTACTGTTCAGTGTCTGTAGTACAAGGATCTGTAATACGCGGTGGATATGGCATTTTAACTCAAACTCAAGCTAGCTTTTGCCCATGACTTTCGTCCGAGTAAAATGATTATAAAAAATATAATTCCCTATACAGGATGTAAACAGACCCTTCACAAAGCCGTCAACCAAGCATTTTCTACATCAAACTAAGTAACTTTACGCAAAAATTAATGCTGGGAATCGACTTTTTTTTTTGGAGTGAAAAATCACGTTTTACGGTAGGACTCGATGGAAAGCACTTATAACATTATGCTGATGGATGGACTGAATAGTACGGGGGTCGTGGAGGTGTGTAAAATAAAACTCTTACACTAAAAACATGTATTTAAAAAAAAAAAACTTGTGATAAAGTTGGAACTTTGACCCCTAATATCTCCGTAACTAGAAGGTTCCCAGGTATGGTCTTTATAAACAGAATTTTTTAATAAATTTCATGGCTTTTAATTTTTTTGCACGGTAGCCTAATCCTTTATCTAAAATATAACATCAGCTGTCTGCTTTTAAAAGTCCTGTCAAAATCGGTGCAGCCGTTTCGGAGATTAGCCGTAACAAACAGGCAGACAGACAAAATTAAAAAAAATGTTTTTTTTTTTATAATTACCGTATATTTACAATATACAATATTATTTTTAGTATATGCGAAACCTTAATATGTATCTGAATCGATTTGGATAATTTTAAACCATGTTATATTTTGTTTCAAAAATATTTAAAAACGAACAAGTTGGACACCGAGCGACACTAAGTATCTATCGTAATCATTTAGGTACTTAACTGCCAAATTATTATTATCAATGAGCTCAAGACGACACTGGATCCGCGTGCGCGGCGCTGCCGCCTGGTAACCACGTTTTTGTGCGGACAACCAGGTAACAGAACAAGCTTATAACTTTGTGATTTTTCATGAAACTGTTTTGAATTTTTGTACATAGATTCTTTACATAAAAATACTAGACACGTGTTTCAGGTTTCGCATATACTAAAGCTAATGTTGTATAATTTCATATGCATTCAGGAAAAAACTATTATTTTGAAATTACAAACAGCTACCTACTTCAAATTTATTTATATGTATAGGTTAACTTGTTTTTCAAATATTAAGTGAATTGTATTCTTTTTGAGAAATAAATTTACATCTTAAAAACATTACAAATAACTAAAACAAGTTTGTTTTTGCTAATAAATCTTATCCATTTTTTCTTATTCTTTCAAACAAATAATTATTAAAGTATAATTACTCCTTCGTGGTCATGAGTACCAAAAGAGGTCATTGCCGGCAAAAACCAACTTACTCACACCACTAACAATGCACTCTATCAATCAAAACTCAACCTTAACACAACCCAATAAAGTCCATGAATAAATTTTCCAAACCGCAGCACTAAAGTTGTTCGTACAATATTAGTTTCTGTAACTTGGAAATTGATTATAGACTGTAAATCAAGGAAGGTAAGGTTGTATTTTGATTGGTTTCAATAGGGTTATTATACGGTTAATTGGTTAGTACTAAAATATAGGTAATAACTACGCGAATTTTAAATGAATGAACGATAATTGATGTAGCAAAACTTAGGTGTCATATAAGGTATAGGTACTTAGGTATTTATGTTAAAATTACAAAACGAAATGAGCAATGAATTCAAATCATTGAATTTCATTCAATGAAATCAATCATGCATTTTTTTTTGTTTTTTTCGTTACAATTTTTTTTTAATTGACCTTCTGTCTTCAAATTTTTTTTGTAATTTTTTTTTTCTGTACGTACATTTCATTGTTGTCTTTGTTTCGACAATAATTCAAAAGTGCCTGTAACTATTTACTTAAAATAAAAGCATTGATTTTGATTTTGCTATGAAAAGCGTTATTTTGCTACTAAAAAGAAGAAAGAAAGAAAGAAATAAATAAAAAAAGAAAAAATATTTATTTGTCGCACGAACATGACGGACAAACCAATATGTTACAACGGACCGCCAATGCCCTACGTTCCCTATCCATGTCCACCTGGTCATTAAGGTCGACGGTTACGTAATGCCCTAAATACTTGAACTGATAGACCCGTTTTAGTTCCTTACCGGTCAGCTTAATCACAGGTACAGTCACTGGACCACTTACCCTACTTAACATAGCCTATGATGATTCGGGGTAATGCAGCCTCCCATTAGTAAAAGAAATCCCATCAAAAACATAACATATACAACAATGCAAGTAGCGCAAATGTGTTCATCTACCGTAAAAAATAGTGAGATCTACTGTCTTTAAAGAATTGTCCATCGCACGGCACCATAATCAAATAACAATAGCATAAGCATAGCATAGCATAATCAGCCTATTAATGTTCCCACTGCTGGGACACAGGCCTCCTCTCTATGAGAGGGAATGGGCTATAATCCACCACGCGGGCCCAGTGCGGGTTGGTAGATGTCACATGTCCTCGAATTTTTGGTTCTAGGACATAACAAAATAACAATAATCAACAAAAATTTTCTTTTTTCTGTTTTTTAGTAATGCTAGCGGTCCAAATAACAATCTGTTGTGTGTAGATTCTATTGCCCATAACGATTGCCAAGTAATTCTTTAAAGACATTACAAATGAGAAAGTTTGTGACGATAGATGAATGGATGGATGTTTGTTACTCTTTCATGCGAAAACTACTGAACGGGGTGGATGAAATTTGGCACATAGATCTATAGTTTATAGCCTGGATTAACATATAGGATACTTTTCATCCCGTTAGTATGACCCCATGAGACAGTTATCGACCTTCACGCGGGCGAAGTTGCGGGCATAAGCTAGATAGGTATGTGAAAGTTTTGATGGATGGATGTTTGTTACTCAATCACGCCAGAACGGCTGAACTGATTCGAATGAAATTTGGCACAGAGATAGACTATAGTCTGGAATAGCAAATAGGCTACCTTTTATCCCAATAGTACGACCCCGTTCATCATCTGCCTAGCCTTTTCCCAACTATGTTGGGGTCGGCTTCCAGTCTAACCGGATGCAGCTGAATACCAGTATTTTACATGGAGCGACTGCCTATCTGACCTCCACAACCCAGTTAATACTGGGTAATACGTAAGACTGGTTGTCAGACTTTTCGGGCCACTGACTACCTAACGACTGTCAAAGATCTACAAATGACACCCAGGACCAAGGGCTTAACGTGTTTTCCGAGGCACGGAGGAAATTCGGCAAGTAATGGGTGTTCACCCATCCACAGACCAACCTATGCAAGCACGGCTTAACCTAAAGATCGACCCGAGCGGCTGTTATTATTTAGCCACGAGCTCCTCTAGTACGACCCTGTTACCCCCGACAATTACCGAACTCCACGTGGATGAAGCCGCGGGCATAAACTCACTAGCTTCAGGAATGTATGAATCTTTCTACAGACTGCTAGCTTTCCACTTGAATAATAACATTATAAAAGAACTTCCGAAATTGCCATCCTAATCCTAATTAATATTTAAATGCGAAAATAAGTTTGTTTGATACTGTTTAACGCCTAAACCACTGAACCGATCATTATGAAATTTTGCACATACATTGTCAGGTGTACAGAAACAGACATAGGGTACCTTTCATCCCGAAAAAAGTACTGTTCCCGAGGATAACAACAATAACGTTCTTATGATAATAGATGGCGCCACGTGTCTTTCTAATCATGATTGAATTATACAGGGCCTCGAGTCTGTTATTACAATTGTGTCAGAATGGTCTGTCATTGATATCATAATTGTTGATTTTGACAAGTTTGGTAATCTACTAATATAATGGCGTCATTATGACTTTCCAATGGTCAACCACTGACACTCCATTGAAATAAATGTCATAGAATGGTAATCTGATAAATAATAAATAATATGTAAAAATATATATAAATTAAATCTAGCATTTGTGTGTTTGAATAAATGTTCTTTAGTTGTTATTTTTCGAAAATCATTTCTACTAACGGGTTTTATAATAATGGCAATACGACAATGTCATTTTAGCACAAATCTATTACGAGACCATTGACAGACCAATGATCGACCATTATGCATTTAGCAGATTACGAACTTTTAGCAAAATGACAATGGGATCGTGTTGGAATGATGAATTTATAAAAATAGCAGATTTGGACCCCAGGAGTCTCGCCGACTTCAAGAGTTTCCTTGTCGAGTTGGGAACCGTCGTCGACCGGTCTAATATTATTACATTACTACAACCAGAGTACAATCCGAATTGATTCTCATTCTAAAGTAACGTCTGGAAGTTTCACCGACTTCAACAAAAAACTATCGCGACCGCTTGACAACGACCCATATTTATGAGCTCAATATAACCTAGACCTGGTTGCTTCTGAAGCATAACTAGTACGGCATAACTGACCCAAGAAATATAGGTATAATGTCAATGAAGAAAATATTAGATGAAGTTGGCTGGAAAACTGAAATATTGAAGACGTGAGGGTAGTAGGTCGGAACGCAGTCAGCTACATTATTTTGAGTCATCATCTGCCTAGCCTTTTCCCAAGTATGTTGGGGTCGGCTTGCAATGTAACCGGATGCAGCTGAATACCAGAATTTTACATGGAGCGACTGCCTATCTGACCTCCACAAACCAGTTAGTACTGGTTAATATGATACCCCTTGGTAAGACTGTTTGTCAGACTTTTTAGGCCACTGGCTACCTAACGACTGTCAAAGATCAACAAATAACAGCCGGGACCAACGGCTTAACGTGCTTTCCGAGGCACGGAGGAAACTCGATATGTAATGGTTGGTCACCCAACCACAGACCAACCTAGGCAAGCACGAATTAACCTGAAGATAGACCCGATAGACACTAAAAAGAAATTTGGATCATTTTTAAAATCAACAAATAGTTTCAATCCGAAGTTGAGTTCCCCTGTGAGCGTGGCCGGCGTACACAGCCCGCAGACATAGCCATTGCATTTCGGCGTCATTTCCAGATTGAGTCGCCTCTTACTAGGTCTTTGATGCTGGAGCCAACTACGGGGACATTTCTATTGTTTTAACGGCACAAGAAATATCAGCCATCATAAAGAATATGGAGAGGGGTAATCCCCGGGTCACGATGGCCTCAGCATCGAGCACCTGAAGCATGCGAGGAGACACTTGCCGCGTGTGTTAGCTTTATTTTTTAACCTGGGCGTTAGTCACGGTTACTTACCGGATGACGTAATGTATGCAATGGTAGTGCCTATTGTCAAAAATAAAACAGGTGACGTCTCGGATATTTCCAATTACATTCCCATTTCTCTGACCACTGTCATAGCAAAAGTGTTGGATAGTCTGCATGATAATTGCTGCTGGAGGAGCTCGTGGCTAAATAATAACAGCCGCTCGGGTCGATCTTTAGGTAAAGCCGTGCTTGCCTAGGTTGGTCTGTGGATGGGTGACCACCCATTACATACTGAGTTTCCTCCATACCTCGGAAAGCACGTTAAGCCGTTGGTCCCGGGTGTAATTTGTAGATCTTTGACAGTCGTTAGGTAGTCAGTGGCCCAAAAAGTCTGACAACCAGTCTTACCAAGGGGTATCGTATTACCCAGTACTAACTGGGTTGTGGAGGTCAGTTAGGCAGTCGTTCCATGTAAAATACTGGTATTCAGCTGCATCCGGTTAGACTGGAAGCCGACCCCAACATAGCTGGGAAAAAGGCTAGGTAGATGATGATGAGTCTGCTTGATAAGCAATTGGCTAAACACCTCGAACTACATGACACCCAGTTCGGTTTTAAGACTGAGCTGTCAACTGAGATTGCAATCTTGTGTCTCAAGCAGACTGTCCAATACTACAAAGACAGGAAGACTCTTATTTTTGCTTGTTTTCTGGATCTGTCAAGGGCATTTGATCTTGTATGTCACGATGTTTTGTGGCGTAAACTAGAATGTGAAACTACGTTACCATCTGAAAAAGTGTCAATATTTAAGTACTGGTACAGTACTCAAAGCAATAGCGCGAAGTGGAATAGTTCGCACTCAGACGTGTATCAGTTAGAGTGCGGGGTGAGGCAAGGAGGGCTCAGCTCACCCCGATTCTTCAACCTATACATGATTCATAGTCCAGCTGAGCCTTGAGCTCAGCAGCACCATTGTCGGACGTCGTCTTAACAGGGTGTGCATTAACAATATTATATTAAGCTGACGATGTGGTGTTGCTGAGCCTATCGATTGGTGCTATGCGGTGAATCATGGGCTCAAATATAACGTCACGAAGAGCGAACTAATGGTTTTTAATGCAGGCAGTGTGACATATTCGTGTATTCCAACTGTCGCACTTTGTGGAGAACCACTGCGATGTGTTTAATAATACACGGAGAGTACTGCTGCGGCTGCCGTGGCGTTATAGTGCGTCAGGGATGTTTGCTGATGATAATGTTAATGGTTTTGCCGCCATTATTAGGTATTCCTAATAATGGTGGCAAAACCCGAGTCATCAGGGATGCACATCTATTGATGTACATCCCTGATATTTTAGCGCTATTGCAAGCACCATGATGATGTCATTGGTAAACTGAATTTTTTGCGGGTGGGTTAAATCGAAAACTCAAAATAAATAGTAAACATGGTAAATATCTCGTTTTTAGTGTTAATTATAATTTTAGTGACCATGTCAGTTTAAGTACTCATGCACTCATCATTTAAATCTTATTTTACGACTACAAGTGCAAACACAAACAAACCACAAATAAGTAAAAGACAGTTTCGCTACACAAAGGCGTATAATAACATTAATAATAGCTTACCAATAGATGCCAATAGACGGGCGCGGTCGAGTGCAAGACTAGTTAAATATAATTCTACAGAGTCAGGACTAAGATGTTGCGAAATATATCCTTGAGTTAAATGCCCAACCGCTCTAGTAGGGTGACTAAGATACTGGTCGAAAATTTACTACACGGCTTGCAATGTAAAGAGTACTTAGCTTACAATGCCTTTTTCACCCGACTACGGGAAAGCCAAAAAGAAGGGTTATGCTTTTGGCAGCCTTTGTGTTTGTAAAAATTGTATTGTTCACCGTAGCGCCCAAACTACTGAGCCGATTTTGATGAATGAGGTGCCAATCGATTCGTCATGACCACATTTTATGTGAAGAAAATCGTTATAGCTAATCATTCAAAACAGACACACTAGGGCCATGGGGTCCGAGTGCTCACCAAGTATTTTGGGAAATCATCAAGCGGTTGGTCCAGTCTTTACGTGACCAGAGGGTGGGTCTATTTTTGGCGAAAGAATTAGCATTGTCGTCTAACGTGGCAATGCTGCCAGCCTTCTGGGCACTTTTCCTGTTGACAGCGATGTGGACGAATTTTTTAACTCTTTTTCATTACTATTTTAGATTTTTAGTTTGTAAATAAAGGAGTGAGAATGCAAAAAAGCTTGTTAAAAAGTGGGGGTCGCCTAAAATAAGTGGTAATTTTATTTATCTTTAGTGTGGTAATCGGTTGTCATGGTATGGGCATGTGATACGAAGGAATGAGGAAATTGACGTGAGACAAGTTTTGAGTATGAATGTAGATGGCTATATAGTACAGGAAGACCAAAAAAAATATAGATGGACTGTGTAAAAGTTGATATTATGCTTAGAAAGGTGGTTATTGACGAGTAAAGACATGCTGCGACGACCTGAAATGAAGTGGGATAAGGGCCAGTGCAACCAATTTTAGTGGAGACGAGTCATCAACGCGAGAGAAATACAGGGTGTAAACGGACCCTTCACGAAGCCGTCAACCAAGCATTATGTACACCTGCCAGGGCTGCGGGACTGTTCGAAAGAGATACCGTGGCCCTGGAACACAAAGGGCAAAGAAGGAACATGGATGGGTTTTAGTCAGTACAAGTCTGACACTCCCTTCCGCTCCGCCCAGAGTGGGGGGGGTCATTTGATGATTTCCCATCCGGAAAAAAAAAAAAAAAAAAAAAAAAAAAAGCATTATGTACATCAAACTAAGTAACTCTACGCAAAAAATATTGCTGGGAAACATTTTTTTTTTTGGTAAAAATCACGTTCTATGGAAGGACTCAATGGAACACACTCAAAACATTGTGCTGATGGATGGATTGAATAGTCGTGGAGGTGTGTTAAGTAAAAATTTTACATTCAAACATGTATTTAAAAAAAAAATGTGAAAAATTTTGAACTTTGACCCCCAATATCTCCGTAACTAGAAGGTACCCAGGTATGGTCTAGAACAAAAAAAATATCGCAATGACGGGGAAAACAAGTGCCTTTCGGCTTTGTTAAGCGCCTTGTCCCTTTATTACATTGCGCAAGTGTGTGCGCAAACGCAGGTGCACTCACCGTTTCCTTAAATTATTGAAAAAAGGAAGATCACGCTGGAACTGGATCCAGTTAATGGGATGTGGAGGTCAGATAAGCAGTCGCTTCATGTGAAATACAAAAATAGTATATTTTGATATAAGTGGTGAAACTTTGTTATTGCATTCGAGGCGGAATTGACACCCGAGCTGCAAGCGAGGTTGTTATGGAGCCGAGAACTGCAGTAACAAATCCCCACGTGTTTCAAACGACGTTTTTCAAAACACTTTCGAAGAAATAAGATATTAGAACGGAAAGTATTTTTGTCAGGTGATATTAGGAAATTTTATGATTGAATTTGCTTTTTTCCGCGCTTTGCTATCGCCAGGTTGAAGAAAAACCAAAGGTAAAAATGCCGCTAAACAGCCTAATATGAAAAATAGATAATTCAAATATTTTTGAATTTACATCACAAATAAATGTTAATTTGTTCACAAGAGTAAATATTTGATTTAAATAATCATGTTTATCTATGATATTCTATTTATAAACACAATTAAAGACGCATTTCTCTTTGCCGAGATTAAAAAAAAGAAAACACCGCCGACTACAGCCATTGAACCCATTTGGACTTAATATAAGTATAGGTTATCGTTGGAAATTTTTATTACCGCACGTGTGCGGAAAAATAATTAAAATCTACATGTGTGAAATACATTGCATGTTGAACCTAATCGTAGTGCGATAAGTACATTGAGAAAAACTTTACATACATGCACCTAAATAGTCTAGTAGCAATTTGTTTTTTTTGACGATCCTGATATGAGCTAAATTGTTTAGTATGACGGAAGAACGTGACTAAGTTGCCATTCTGTATAAGACCTACCCTATGGTTAGCTCTATCACCAAGAGCTACACTGACACCCGTATCTACAGGGTGTAACAAGACCCTTTTGGAAGCCGAAAGACACTTGTTCTACCCATTATTGTGATCATTGTTTTGTTCTAAGCCATACCTGGGAACCTTCTATTTACGGAGATATTGGGGGTCAAAGTTCCAACTTTTTTACAAGTTTTTAATGTTATAACTTTACTTAAAATATTTCCAGAACCCTTGTATTATTTAATGCATCCACCAGCACAATGTTTTGAATTCATTACATTGAGTTTTACCCCAAAAAAAAAGTCGTTTTCCAGCAAAAAAAATTGCGTAGAGTCACTTAGTTTGATGTACAGAATGCTTGGTTGACGGCTGCGTGAAGGGTCTGTTTACACCTTATACAAGTCAAGTTATTACTGGAGTAAAAGTAGTTACATACTTAAGATACGACTTTTATTCTGTATTTTATTAATTGCTTGAAGTTAGAACTGTCAAAGTGCTTACTTTGACGGTTCTTACTTCACATAAAAATTACTTAAACACAAGTAAACACTTTAACTTAACTATAGATACAAGTTATATAGATACAAGGTAATTGAATAACTCTATTATGTTAATTTTAGTTAAATTTAGTGCTTATCTTTATGTTGCATGTGATTTTAAGTTATTAAAAAAACTGTTATATGTAAGTGTAATATGTTAAACTTTGGGAAATAAATGGCTTTGTTATTGTTATAGATACAATACAAGTAAACACACCAAATAAATTTATTAATTTACGTAATTCTTAAGGGGCAAAACTTAGAATCTAAAGAGCTCATCGACTATGTATAATGTAATCTACCCGAGCGTCGCTACACGGTCAGATGGAGTCGTGATTAAACTACATAAGCCGTGGCTATCGGATGCTTGGATGTAGGTCAGACTCAGAAATGTACGATATGTTACTTTACTAGTTACGTGACTTATGGAATTGTAAATTCCATAAGAATGCCTCGTTAGTCTGTTGGCCGCAAGCGAGACTGGTGAGTATGAGGCACTGATTCTCAGGTTGGGCAGTGTTGTTGCAACTCGAAGAGTTAAATTCTCTTCGAGTCACTTCGACTCATAACAATATTAGATTTGAAACAGTACTCGGTTGACGGTTCTCAATAAAAAAAATACATACACGTACGATAGCCGAAAATATAGTAAATTTAAAACAAATTTATTTTTGTAATACTTATTTAAATTTTATATTGCATATTTGTTCTAGACCATACCTGTAAACTTTCTAGTTACGGAGATATTGGGGGTCAAAGTTCCAACTTTTTCACGATTTTTTTTTAAATTCATGTTTTTAATGCAAGATTTTTACTTTAAACACCTCCACGACCCCCGTACTAGTCAATCCATCCATCATCACAATGCTTTGAGTGCGTCCCATCGAGTTCGACCGTAAAACGTGAGTTTCACCCCAAAAAAAAATCGTTTCCCACCAATAATTTTTGCGTAAACTTGAGTTGAGTTGAGTTGCATACATACATATGTATAACAAAATATATAAAGTAAAGAGAGATAAACAACAAAACTACATCAACTTAGTTCCGAGACGAATCTGCCGACTAATAATAAAGTATATCATTTATGTGAACTTGACGAATGTCATAAAAACATGTATATGACAGCTCGTGTCGATATGTCAACTGAAGGTTGGTTTTTCTACCATAAGTAGAGGTGATATGTCATTATGTCAATGAACACTTCAATGTGTCAATGTCCGCATTCAGTCAAAAGCATTTATTAAAGTTATTAGGTCATTAACGTGGCGCCGGTGACTGAATAGTTGTATGGTAATCGGTTATCGTGCTATGGACATTTGATGAGGAGGAATGAGAAAAATGTAGTGAGGAAAATGTTGAGTATGAATGTAGATGGCTATAAGAGTAAAGTAACACCAAAGAAACGATGGATGGATTGTGTGAGGTATGATGTAGCTAGAAAGGAGGTGACTGCTGATATGACGAGTAATAGAGAAGTATGGAAGAGGAAGACATGCTGCGTTGACCCCAAATAGCTTAGGATTAATTAGAGTGGTCACTTAATGCCACATGTCTGCAGTGATACCCTAGTGGTGTGACCATGGGACTGCAAAGTCAAGTTCGAACCCACGACACGCAGTATGTCAGGGTGCGGAATGATGGACTTCTTTCTTCTTTATCATGAGGTCAGTGCCTAACCTGGTGGGTGTCAGAGTTTTTATGCCACCCATGGGCCTCTGACTTGGCTTTACATGCCGTCGAGAAATATCTCTCAGGCATGCTGGTTTCCTCGCGATGTTTTCCTTCACCGAAGCAAATGATAATTATACAATACGCACATGAATCGGAAAAATCAGAGGTGCGTGTCTTGGGTTCGAACTTGAGACTTATGGTTTGGCAGTCCGATGGTCACACCACTAAGTTATTACTCCTTTTTAGGGTTCCGTACCCGAAGGGTCATCAACGGGCCATTTGGGCCACGGGTATTACTAAGCCGCTGTCCATCCGTCCGTCTGACTGTCAGCGGGCTGTATCTCATCTCATGATACGTAATGACACGGTTGAGGAGCTCGTGGCTGAATTATAACAGCCGCTCGGGTCGATCTTTAAGTTAAGCCGTGCTTACCTAGGTTGGTCTGTGGATGGGTGACCACCCATTACATACCGAGTTTCCTCCGTGCCTCGGAAAGCACGTTAAGTCGTTGGTCCCGGCTGTCATTGTAGATCTTTGACAGTTGTTAGGCAGTCAGTGGCCCAAAAACTTTGACAACCAGTCTAACCAAGGGGTATCGTATTACCCAGTACTATCTGGGTTGTGGAGGTCAGATAGGCCGTCGCTTCATGTAAAATACTGGTATGCAACTGCATCTGGTTAGACTGGAAGCCGACCCCGACATAGTTGGGAAAAGATGATGGGCAGATGATGATGATGTGTATTTCTGTGGCCGCTATAACATCAAATGATAAATTAAAAATTAAAGGGCGCTCCCCTAGTACGACGGTACGAAAACCTACATGCGCGAGTCCGACTCGCACTTGGTCGTTTTTTTAGTAAAATACTTTTTAAAACATATGATGATGATGATGATGATGAAAGTAGGGACACTTTCATCATCATCATCATCATTTCAGCCGAAAGACGTCCACTGCTGGACATAGGCCTCCCCCAAGTGTCGCCACATTGACCGGTCCCGTGCGTCTCGCATCCAGCGGATCCCTGAAACCTTTATCAGGTCATCGGTCCACCTAATGGGAGGCCTTCCAACGCAACGTCTTCCAGTCCGCGGTCGCTACTCCAGAACTTTTCGGCCTTATTGACCATCCGTTCTGCGAGCAATGTGCGGTCCCTACTTTAGTTTTGTAAAATTAGTGGTCACCCTAATATTCGTAATAGTTGCTCCGATTAGAAATTGATTAATTAATTGCAGTATACGTATCGCTAGATATGTATCGATAAACATAAATTAAAAATAATACGCTATAAATTCTTTTAGTACGTAATCAAGTCTATGATTACTAACATCGTTGAGTTTTTATATTTTACTAGCTTTTGTCAGCGACTTCGGTCGTGATAATTTAGAATTTAACATTTAACTCGGGTTGTACTCTTCTTGTAATAATATAATGCAATTATGATTCGAAAGACACGTGGCGCCATCTATTATCATAAGAACGTCATTGTTGTTTTCCTCGGGAACAGTACTTCGTTCGGGATGCATGGTACCCTATGTCGATTCTGAACACCTACCAACGTATATGCAAAATTTCAGGATGATCGGTTCTGTGGTTCAGGCGTGAAAAGGTAACAAACAAACTTACTTTCGCATTTATAATTTCACCGTGACGTTTTAGTCGTCTTACAAAGGTCGTCTATTCAATGTACCCGACATAGAATAACTCTAGGCGCGATTTTTTTTATATTCCATAATAGGTACAAAGAAAAATAATAATAAAAAATTAGAATAAAATTATGAAACATCCTGTTAATGATGTTTACGTGTCAAACGGGAGAACTATACCTACCCAGCACTCGAGTCCAGTAGATCATCGCTCGCAACAGGGTGTTTTAACTACGTCATACGTCATAATACTGAATAATATTTTTATTTTTAAATTATTAAAATCTCATAAATACCTATTGTTTTTAATGAATGTTTAGTATTCATTGGATACATCAAATAGGCTGCCGTTGTAAGACGACTAAAAAGTCACGGTGTATAATTATATAAGTAAGGAAGTAAAGATTCTCAATGCTATTTCCAACACTGCAAGTTCCTATGTATTTGACATAATTATTTTTAAGAACCCCGTTGACCTTGTGGTCGCAAGTTCGCCTGATGACTGTGGGGATCCTGGGTCCGATTCCCAGCACGCGTAGCATGACAACCGTAGAAACGGGTTTTGTCGACGGAAAAATTGACAAAATGACAGTTTTCTTTTTTTCATCTGTCATTTTATCGATTCTTCGACGAACTGTTTTCCATTACGAATTTCTCAGTCGCAGCACGGATGTTGATTGTTAGCAGTTTGTTAAGCCTTTTGGTCCTGCAGCCCCCCACAGATTGTGTCGACACAATGACAGATTTCTTTGCACTATCTGTCAGTTTGTCGATTCTTCCTTCAAAGAAATCCTAGTCTTCGGTGGTCATGCTACGGGGGCAGCTTTTCTTTGGTCCTGTTGCCATCGCATCGAATTATGAAAGTAAAGAATATAGAGTGCACGTGTAAAATTTGTTTGTAAGTTTGTATGTAGGGGGTAATCTCGAGAACTAATGATTCAATTTTAAAAATTCTTGCACTGGCAGAAAGCTACATTATTCGTGGGTGCTGTAGGCTATAAATTATATTTATATCATGCATATTAGCCGAGCTATCACAATTTTAGCGGATAAAGTCGCGGGCCAAGTGTTAGTGCACCAGTGGCGAAGGTTCCATAGGACTCGATTCCTACCGGCTTCCCTTTGAAAAATGGCACAGTTAGTATTCTATAGACAAATAATATAATCTCATTAAAGATATGTGCTCCGGCTTACTTGTTACAAAAATTCTTTCTCGCTACTGTAGTGATAAAGAGATAAAGAAAAAGATAATTTATTTGTTAAAAACATGCGTTTACACACAAAATGAGCATGCAAGATCTTAGTGAGTAGGGTAGGGTAGGTTCGTACATGTTTTGCCATGTTGAGGTGTACAAATTTGATTTTTCTTTTACAATTATTATACAAATTAAAACATTTCTGTTTTAGCCATTGTTTTTCTAGGTAACTATATATTCATAATTCTGATACTGATTGTGATTTTCATTTTCATTTTATTTGATTTTAATTTAATTTAAAAACCATAGTTGTGTGCGGTGAGTAGTTAGGTACTCATCTGATTTTAAGTAGGCACTCAACGACAAATAAGTAGTGCATGATGCGCTTACCTGTAAGAGGTTGATACACTTGTCTGTGACTCTATTGGATGTATCTCATATGTTTGAGTGACTCTATTGATGTATCTCATATGTTTGAGTGACTCTATTGATGTATCTCATATGTTTGAGTGACTCTATTGAATGTATCTCATATGTTTGAAGCAGTGTATTCAATTGTTGGTGAGCCAAATAAATAAAATAAAAATAATAACTAATGTTGGCATAGTATTGTATTGTAGTGTAGTATAATAATCTTCTGCGTACTTGAGTTATCTCCGTTGACATTGTCCGCCGTAACCGAAACTCGGTCGGAAGATTATAACTTACTATGTCAAGTTCATCCCATCATTACTAAACAATCAGTTAGCACGATCGATTCACGATAACCCGAAAAACCATAAAAATTAACCGATTAGTAAACAATAGTTAACCTAACGGCTAGGTCAGCAACAATGACTAAACGAAGCGATTGTTGAAGTTGAAACACGTAAATAACCAAGGTCTCAGTTTTGTAATCGGTGGTCATTCACAGCCAGTATCCGTGACCTCCGCGGCTTTAAGAATAACTGTTATATAAGATACTTCGTAACGGGTTTGATGATCGATTGATTTGTTGGGTTCCGTAGGCGAATGGCAAAAAATGGAACCCTTATAGATTCTTCATGTCTGTCTGTCTGTGCGTCTGTATGTCACAGCCATTTTATTCCAAAACTGTTAAGGCGACACGGTTAAAACTTGATGGGTAGATGTATTCTGTAAACCGGTTTTCGATTTTTATACAAAAAATTTAAAAGATTAACGGGAGGGCTCCCCACACATGGAAACGAAACTAAAAAAAAATCATCAAACCTATACGTGTGCGGTGTCTATAGATAGGTCTTTAAAAATGACATGAAGGTTTCTAATACCATTTTTTCTCAAAGTCAATCGTTTGAAAGATAGACACTTCCAAAGTGGTAAAATTTGTTTCCCTCCTCTATTTTCTATAGTAAGAGGAGGAAAACTCTGAAAAAATATAGGATTGTAGAACGTAAAAAAAAGTTTCAATGAAAATTGATTTGAATAAGATTTGATGTTTACTTTTTGAGATAAGATTTGATATTTACTTTTTCATCAAACTGCAGCAGTAACTTTGTTTTTTATTAACATACTATGAAAAACAAATTTAGTTTTGCTGTTGAATGTAATACAATACAACATATGAATGAGCCTTTAAAATATTTTTATTATACAGGGTGTTAACAGACCCTTCACATAGCCGCCCACCAGGCATTCTGTACATCAAACTAAGTAACTTAACGCAAAAAATATTGCTGGGAATCGACTTTTTTTTTTGGGGTGAAAAATCACGTTTTACGGTAGGACTCGATGGAAACCACTCAAAGCATTGTGCTGATGGATGGATTGAATAGTACGGGGGTCGTGGAGGTGTGTAAAGTAAAAATCATACATTAAAAACAAGAATTAAAAAATAAACTTGTGAAAAAGTTGGAACTTTGATCCCCAATATCTCCGTAACTAGAAGGTTCCCAGGTATGGTCTAGAACAAAAAAATGATCGCAAAGACGGGCAGAACAAGTACCTTTCGGCTTTGTTAAGGGTCTATTTAAACCCATTAGAATACTGATTGTGACATTTTTCAAAGGGAAGCCGGTAGGAATCGAGTTGTATGGAACCTTCGCCACTGGTACTTAGCCCTGCTAACCACCATAAACATAAAGAGTGTACGTGGTTGTAACAACCACGTAATCACAAGGTTAACGTTTTGTAACCATTGGTCATTCACCGTGACCCTGGTGAAGCTAACTAGATTATATAATATAATCACTCCGCGTCGGTCTTGCGGTCGCAAACGCGACTGCTGAGCACGAGGTCCTGGGTTCAGTTCACGGATCGGACAAACTGTTATTGGGTTTTTTCCAGTGTCCAACCGAAGTTTCGGTTTCGGTTTACTTAGTTTGATGTACAGAATGCTTGGTTGACGGCCATGTGAACGGTCTGTATACACCGTGTATAGACAAATAATATAATCACTTAAAAAATGAAATGAATTAAAAATATGTACTTTGGCTTACCTCTTACAAGAATTGACGCTTCGCTACTGCTAAATATTGTATTGTATTGTATAACGGGCTGGTGTCTGCAACTCCACGTCCAAAGCGCGTATTTAAGGCCAAGTAACAAGTGCTTTATTTTCAGTCGAAATTTTTTTTTTTTTGTTCTAGGGCCTTAGCACGAACGTGCAGAGTAAACGTAAAGTAAATTCGAATGGTTTTTTGTAACTAGCACAAAATTATAAATATTAATTTAATCAGTCGTTTATCAAAGCATTTCAATCACGCGAAAAAATCCTAAATGTTTTTTAATTTCCCTTTGCCCATTCCACGAACAATTGGTGAATGGTGAGGAGCTCATGGCTAAATAATAACAGTCGCTCGGGTCGATCTTCAGGTTCAGCCGCGCTTGCCTAGGTTGGTCCTTGGATGGGTGACCACCCGGAGGAACTCGTGGCTAAATAATAACAGCCGCTCGGGTCGATCTTCAGGTTCAGCCGCGCTTGCCTAGGTTGGTCCTTGGATGGGTGACCACCCGGAGGAACTCGTGGCTAAATAATAACAGCCGCTCGGGTCGATCTTCAGGTTCAGCCGCGCTTGCCTAGGTTGGTCCTTGGAAGGGTGACCACCCGGAGGAGCTCGTGGGTAAATAATAACAGCCGCTCGGGTCGATCCTCAGGTTAAGCCGCGCTTGCCTAGGTTGGTCCTTGGATGGGTGACCACCCGGAGGAGCTCGTGGCTAATTAATAACAACGGCTCGGGTCAATCTTCAGGTTAAGCTGCGCTTGCCTAGGTTGGTCCGTGGATGGGTGACCACCCGTTACATACCGAGTTTCCTCCGTGCCCTGGCATTAAATTACTTAGTCGCTGACTTAGTCTTACATGCTTGAAATAAGTGCAAAAAGCAAGTGTGACCGTCGGACTGCCAAGTCACAGGTCTGGAGTTCGAACCCAAGGCACGCACCCCTGATTTTTCGGATTCATGTGCGTATGGTATAATTATCACTTGCTTCGGTGAAGGAAAACATCGTGAGGAAACCAGCATGCCTGAGACATATTTCTCGACGGTATGTAAAGTAAGTAAGTCACAAATAGAGAAACGGTTTCATGGCTTCTTTACGTGCATCACGTCGCAAGTTCGATCACCAGTAAGTAAGTAAGTCAGAGGTCCATCGGCGGCATAAAAACTCTGACACCAGGTTAGGCACATTAACCACACGAAACTAACTGCCTCACACTGCTAGGTCTGCCTCAGTGGTTTAGTGGTCGTAAGCACGACTGCTGAGCATGAGGTCCGGGGATCGATCCCGGGGCGGGTAAAGAGCTATTGGGTTTTTCCATCAGGAATTTATCAGTAGCAGTCACGGAGTCTGGATTTGCGATCCGATTGATGGCAATAGGTTCACCCCCTTTTACATGGGACTTAAACATAACTGGCGAAAAGTAGGTGTACTGTTAGGTACAAATCTGCCTAACGCTTCGGGGATTACAGGCGTGATGTTATGTTTCTTAAAAGCATTTCTTCAAAAAGTCCATTTATAGCCCATTGACACACAGTTCCGTCATTCATACTCTGGTCATTCACTCATACCATGACCTTAGCTAAGGTTCACAACTCCTCATACAGACTTATGTAACCAAATAGTTTTTATGACTCAAGGTCGAGCGTCGAGCGAATGGTGGATGACGTCTCGTGTGACGTCAGAGAGAGATGCGTGATGTATTCAACGTGACGAAATGGGGCTTTTGAACCGTGATTTGATGTCTGTCTGTGATGGTTAATAAAAATTAGAAAAGATTACCTGCAGGAGGAGCTCTTGGCTAAATAATAACAGCCGCTCGGGTCGATCTTCAGGTTAAACCGCGCTTGCCTAGGTTGGTCCGTGGATGGGTGACCACCCATTACATACCGAGTTTCGTCCGTGCCTCGGAAAGCACGTTAAGCCGTTGGTATCGGCTGTTAATTGTAGATGTTTTACAGTCGTTACAGGTAGTTAGTGGCCCGAAAGTCTGACAACCAGTCTTACCAAGGGGTATCGTTTTACCCAGTACTAACTGGGTTGTGGAGGTCAGATAGGCAGTCGCTCCATGTAAAATACTGGTATTCAGCTGCATGCGAACAAAGGTGGTTTCTTCAAAAGTACAATAGGTACCTCATCATCATCATCATTTCAGCCGAAAGACGTCCACTGCTGGACTTAGGCCTCCCCCAAGTGTCGCCACATTGACCGGTCCCGTGCGTCTCGCATCCAGATCCCCGCAACCTTTACCAGGTCATCCGTCCACCTAGTGAGAGGCCTTCCAACGCAACGTCTTCCAGTTCGCGGTCGCCACTCCAGAACTTTCCGGCCCCATCGTCCATCCGTTCGTTCAGCTCAACGTGTGTTATTGTTAAGATTCAAAACTGAAATATGGAGAGTGTAAATTGTTTTCTAACATCATCCTTTCTTTGTTCCAGATCATAATTGCCAACCTGAAGAAAAAAGATTATGCAAAAATCTTAAACATGGCACCACAAGAAAGAAACTCTTACGCCTCTGAGGATAACACTCAAAACACGACAAATAATTTATCAAACATAGATTTAAGCGGCGGTTTCGTCAACAAAGCTTACGAGAATGACAGTTCCGATGTTGCCACACCAAAAAATGTGTCAACGACAAATGTTGAAAAGAAAAAAAATACAGATTTTGACGATTTGTTGCCATATGTTGGAGAATTTGGACTTTACCAGAAGATATTGTTTTTATTGATGATTCCTTTTGCATTTTTTGTGGCATTTGTATATTTTTCACAAATTTTTATGACACTCGTGCCTGAGCAGCACTGGTGTTGGATCCCTGAGTTGGCGAATTTGACTGTGGAAGAAAGGTGAGTTGTTTTTTTTAACTTTATAGTAAAGATCAGGAAAATTGTTTTCGTGAACTGACTGCCTCATTGGTCGAGCCGTCGCAAGCGCAACTGCTGGGCATGAGGTCTTGGATTAGATTCCCGGGTCGGACAAAGTGCTATTGGGTTTTTCCTTCATAAATTTCTCAGTAGCAGACACAGATTCTAGATTCCTCCCCGGTTGACGGCAATAGGCTAGCCCCCTATCACATGGGACTTAAATTTAGCGAATTGTGGGTGTACTATTGGGTACACTTCTGACTAACCCTTCGGGGATTACAGGCCTGCTGTTAAGTATCACAATTAAAATTCAGGATTATGCATTGTTTAGCAAATTGACTACCAACCTAAACTGTCCATAAAATAAAACCCTAACTGTCATTATTTCGTTGACAGTTATATAAAACGGCAAATTAGCGTAGAATTGTATCAATTTAAGCAACAAATAATTTCCCTGACACTGTCCATAAGATTTTTTTTGCTCTACTTGAGTGTGTGATTTTTTGTTACTGGCAATATTACCCACTTAATTAAATCAGTGGATTTTTTGCAAGTTATTACTAAAATAGCAACACTTCAGACAAAGGCTACTCAAGATAGTGTAAAAAATCAATTTACGCGGGCGAAATCGCGGGCGCAAGCACTAAAAAAATCAAACTGAACTATAAAAATCGTAGCCCATATATTCTGGCCAAAGGAAAAACATATTTTAATGATTTTGTCAGAATTGATTTGACATTAAACATACTTAATATAAAATTAATATGACCATGCAAGTCCGAAATTGGAACGTAAACATTAAAAAATATAAAACTAAGTGTAGGTACCTACATACGGCGACACATGAAGCATTTCTAGCATAAAATGGCCTCGCTTTGTATAGATTTCTTGTTCAATGAGAGATCTGCATAAACTGGAATATACAATGTGTCCGGTCATGAACTAGCGATATTCTAGGTATTTATAAAACAACAGTTTTAATACACAAATAAACTACACACGTGGGTCCAGACCACTTCCCTACTATTTGGCAGCCATTTTGTTTTTTCATACAAAAAAAAACATAATTATCTTTCAAAGTTTTGGTTTTACTGAGATAAAAATAGGCTTATAAAGAGGGCAAACTTGTTGTCTATCGTTTACATTATGAAATAATGGATTCACATTATCGTAACTTTAAGAAAAAAGAAATTAAACTCCAGAAAAATATTTAAAAAAATATGCAATTCAACAATTTTTGGTCAACAAATTCTTTGCAAATCAATAAATTTGTACAATTGAATAGTTGTTAATATAAGTACCTAAAGTATCGCTAGTCCAAGACCAGACACATTGTATAGCTTGAGTGACCGTCATGCATACCTGTTTTTATCTCACACCCGTATGTAGACACTGTGGTTGCAACAATTCCAAAATTGACAACTAATCGCGACCATCCGGTTTGGCTTTATTTAGGTTACAATTTAAACTATTTCTATATACAAGGTTGTGTTATTTATTGTAACGTTATGTTAATGAGAAGATCAATCAAATAGCTGACTTCACCAAAGCATTGACGTGACTAAATTAACTTTGTTAGAGACAACAAAATTTGTGTAGTCCTTGGCTTTCAGTCAATGAGTTTATGACACTAGTAGGGGCGAAATAGATTTATTATAAAAACAAGATTATTAGAGAACTCATCCAAAAAATTAGCAACGTCGCAAATAGCTGTCAAATATTTACCTGTTTTAATTAACTTGTCTATGTTACTGTACGGAAATAAGAAATATGGCTAACTAGTGAACTAAATATTAAAAATGAATTACAATTAAAACACTGAATTTGAATTTGTAACCGTTTTAAGTGTAAAAAAGGCATTTGGAAAGTTTCCAAATACTTTTTTTTACATCTAATACTAAAAATTTGTTGTTAAGATATTAATTATTACATTTAATAATCAATATTTTAGTTTACTAGTTACCCATATTTTTTATTTCCATACAGTAATATTGACAAATTAATCAAAACAGCGAAATCTTTGACAGCTATTTGCGACGTTGCCCACTTTCTTTATGAACGCTCTTAAGTAAAGTCACGAACACCGACTCTTATCAAAAAATAGGTAACTGTCAAGACAGGGAAACTAGGAGGAACATCTCCAACTATCGACGTCATATTGTCTCCAAGTTTCTGACGGTGCATGATTCAGTTCTTCATTGTTGGATTGTTGGTTGTTGAAATCGAGTTCCCTAATTGAAATCGAATGACGTGAGAACTAATAACACTTGCACCTTAACTCGATAGTATTTGAAATCGATAAATTCACTACCTCGATGTATCAATATCTCGAATAACTATAAGCTCGAATCATCGACAACGCGGAGGCCCATTATCTTGAAACATCATTTTTCGACAGACCATTTAATCGTTGATATTAAAAAAAAATATTTCTCCGTCTACCTTGAGCAATTCCTCTGATATTTCTATGTCTTATAATTTTATTTATTTATTTAAACTTCATGTACAATAGTGGTACATAGGCGGACTTAATGCCACAAGGCATTCTCTACCAGTCAACCTTTGGGTTAAATAAGAAAACATTGTGATAGGGTACAAAATAAATATATCAAAATAAATTCCTGCTTTTAATTTTTAATTAAAAGCAATACAAAATTAATATATTATATTTTTTTTTCCTCTGTTCTACTGGCTTTCTTTCCTTCTTGACGCGCCTTATAATTTGTCGTAAGGAGTTTTAGTTCGGGACTGAACAAGCACTTGTGCTCGGCACATTAGCCAAATAAATCGATTATGTGGTCGGTCGAAAAAAAAAATCTTTACAGTCTGTTATTACGAGCACGTTTAAATTATTCGATCTTACGGCATTCGATTTTAAATAGGGAACCCAACTGTCTATGACTTAAGCTACCCATTCACAAACATGGCCGTTTATAAGGAGAAGAATAGGCAATGAAACTCCTTCCTTGAACATTTTTTTAATGAACCATTAAACACATGTTAAATCTAGTTAAAGTATGTACCATTAAAAATGATTGACGAACGACGGATGGCTCAGAAAAAAATCTTTAAAATAAGATACATTATAATTGAATTATCAAACTGTGAAGGTTATTACAAGTTAAGTCATTTACTTTTTTGGCCATTAAGTATCAAATAATTATTATAATTTTAAAATTAATTAACCAATATTAATTTATGCAATTCATTCATGTTTTCTGTCATTAATGACATTACAAGTGCGTCTTAAATCTTTTAAATAAACGAAGCGAGACCGATATGTTTCGTTGGATGTATTTTTTCGTCTGTGGTTATGATAAAAATATACTAGTAATTATTCAAACACCTACTTAAAAAGCAATACACACTACGTTGATTTTAACAAGTTTTGAATAAATTTTATATTACATAACAATTTTTATTTATTACATATAAAGTGTAAACGGACTGTTCACGAAGCCGTTAACCGAGCATCACATCAAACTAAGTAACTCTACGCGAAATAATCTGATAAATGCATTGAATAGTCCCCAGGTTCATTGAGGAGGTTTTTAATATAAATTTATAACATTAAAAACATGTATTTAAAAAAAAAACTTGTAAAAATGTTGGAACTTTGACCCCCAATATCTCCGTAACTAGAAGGTTCGAAGGTATGGTCTAGAACAAAAAAATAATCGCAATGACGGGGAGAACAAGTGCCTTTCGGCTTCGTTAAGGAGTCTTGCACACCCATTATGTAAATACAATAAGTAGATCCATAGAGTACAACGACCATTTTAATAATAAACACATTAACACCTTATCTAAATAATGATTGCAAAAAAACGTTTTGGTAATGCAAATAGTTGCTTTGAAGGGCAACTAACAAAAATAGGCTTAATTTTCAAGTAAATATATTTTTTATTTGTAATTAAAATATTAAGGATATCCGCAGTATATTTAATAACGTTTTTAGTTATCTCCACGCTGATCTAGGTAGACTAAAAGAATGATGAATAAAAAATGCTGATGGATATACGGAGTGAATGTAGAGGTGAATGTGTGGTGTGACAAGAATGGATAAAGTAAGGAATGAGTTTATTAGAGGACGTTTCGCCAGTTACAGAAAAGTTGAAAGGGAATCGATTGCTTTGGTATGGACATGTGATGAGGTGGGACGAATTGCATGTGACTAAAAGAGTGATGAGTATAAAATTGACTGCACGGTTGGCGCAGTGGCTGAGCGATTGACTGCTGCGCTTCGTGTCGCGGGTTCGATTCCCGCACGGAACAAATATTTGTATGGCCTACAGGTAGTTGTTCCGGGTCTGGCTGTTTGTGTATGTGAGCTTAAGGCCCGGCGCCCATTATCGGCATCGGCAAGGAAAAGGATCCTTCGGCATCCTACATGCAAGCGCACACTATCGGCAATTATGCTTTGGCATGCTGCAACGTTCTTAGGGATGACGAAGCGTCCTTAAGGATGCCGCACCGTCCTGTCTAAATTAATAAGCTTTTCTTCCGCCATGACATTCGATGTGACAGCAAACAACCGGTACACACAGCGATTACCTCGATTGTGTTGTGTGAGTCAAATGATGCAAATGGCGGATGCCTCTCCTCGCCCCGCAGGGCAAACTATCCCCCGAGTGTTGCCTCGGCGCCGGCGGCGTACCGAAGGTTGCCGAAGGATGCCGAAGCATCCCGAGCATTCTCAAGGCTGCCGATACACCAGCCTCAAGCATACCGAAGCGGTATTTTTGTTATTACGACCACATATCACGGAAATTTCTACTTTATTGCCATTATGTTATAGTATATTGCTATTTGCCACCTAAAATCCTCAGTCGTACCGATGCCGATAATGGGCGCCGGGCCTAAATGTTTGTAAACGCACCCACGATACAGGAGATATTCCTAGTGTGGGGCAACGTTTAAAAAAAAAAAAAAGACTAATGTAGATGGATGGAGAGGGAGAGGAAGACCAAGAAAATGATAGATGGATTGTATTGATATGAAAGTAAAAGAAGTAAATGGAATGGAGAAGAGAAGAAAAAACGCGTTGCCCCGACCCTAAGTAACGTGGGACAAATGCACGATGATGATGCTTACTGAAACTCATTGAACTTTGACAGGCATAACGATTAGTCAGAGAAGCCAAATGTCTGACAACGAGTCTTACCAGGGGTTATCGTGTTAAAACCCAATAAGGGTTATACACCGTGACTTTTTAGTCGTGTTACAACGGCAGCCCACTTCATGTATCCAATGAATACTAATCATTAATATAAAAAAAATAGGTATTTTTGAGACTTTAATAATTTAAAAATAAAAATATTATTCAATAATATGACGCATGGCGCAGTTAAAACACCCTGTTGCGAGCGATGATCTACTGAACTCGAGCGTTGGGTAGGTATGTCCTTTCGTTTGACACGTAAACATCATTAACAGGATGTTTCATAATTTTATTTTAATGTATTATTTATTTTTCTTTGTACCTATTGAGGTAGGAAAAAAAACAAAAATCGCGCCTAGAGCTATTGTATGTCGGGTGCATTACCACCGTTGTAAGACGACTAAAAAGTCACGGTGTATTCCTATCGACCTTTGAGAATTTTTATTTATAATTATGTTATCATAACTTTACATACCTCCACGACCTCTGTACCTCTGTACTCAATGCATTCATCAGCACAATGTTTTGAGTGCATTGAGTTCAAGCATAAAACGTGATTTTTCACCCTAACAAAAAATCAAATCAAATCAAATATCTTTATTGGAACAAAAACACATTTCACAAAGTAATTGCGTACGTAAATAGCTGCATTAGTTAAAAACTGTGTCACAGCTATTAACGCACACCTCCAGGAGGGAGACGACAGCGTTCCAGATACAAACATTAAAAAAGTAAAAAATAAAACAGTAAACAATTAAAATAGTAAAAAATTAACATAGCAAAAAAAAAATTAAATATTATGTGAGTAATTGATGTGCATGTGGGAGTGTTGTATGTGAGTGTAGTGCGTGTCTGTGGAATGTAAGTGTAGAGTGTGTGCTTGTGGAACCCCACAAGCACACTCCGCGCTATTTGTATTTGGTGTGCATGTCTACAGAAGAAACATCTTTACGGTTTGACTAAGTTCTCCAATTCTTCGTAAGTGAGACTATGAAGCCATTGATCACTAAGTCTTTTGCAATCCCGGAGAGTACATGGATAAATAGAAAGCACTTTATTTTTTCTATTATAAAGCACGGTACTGCAGAAAATGAACTGCCGGCGGACAGTTTCCAATTTAACACTTGATGTCGGGCAGACTCTGTCAGTTCTACGTTTGTGTCTAAAAAGTCGATAACAGCAATAATTTTTGCGTAGAGTTACTTAGTTTTTAATTTTTTAAACTTACATGGTCACCAACATTATCATTGATCACTGAAAACGGGATACTTAGCTTGATGTAAACGGGATACTTAGTTTGATGTAAACGGGATACTTAGTTTGATGTACTTGGTTGACGGCTTCGTGAAGGGTCCGTTTACAACTAGTTAGGTCTGTTTTGTTCGTCTTAAAGATACAGGTTGTTCTTTTTTCCAAATGATGTCATAACGTCACTAATGTCAATTTCAAGTAAAAATGACATCACTTAAAACACACAAGCTTTTAAATTAAATCTGTTACAGATATGTTAAGTGTGCAATGCGGATATGTACAATAATGATTGTAGTTCAATTATTTTTAGGAATCACCTTGATAAGTCGATTACTTTCGATAATGTTGACGTAATTGGGTGTTAATGGGTAAAATCAATTTATTTGTTTGTGTTGCGGACTTTAATATATAAGTACTACTCTTTTGAGTGAGGCGAAACAAAAGTTGATACAGCGTGGAAGGGAGACCGACGCGAAAACAGTTACCACATATTCGTAAATTTTCATCGGTCATCGTCTGCTTAGCCTTTTACCAACTATATTGGGGTCGGCTTCCTGTCTAACCGGATGTAGCTTAATACCAGTATTTTACATGGAGCGACTGCCTATCTGACCTCCATAACCCAGTTAGTATTGGGTAATACGATACCCCTTGGTAAGACTGACTTTATGGGCCACTGACTACCTAACGACTGTCAAAGATCTACAAAAGACACCTTCGTAATGAAATGGTGGTGTCCACGGACCTACCTAGGCAAACGCGGCTTAACCTGAAGATCGACCCGAGTGGCTGCTATTATTTAACCACGAGCTGTAATAACAATAATATAGCCTTTTATTCAGAATCACCTAAACTAATACAATATTCTAGCATATGTTAAATATTATTCTTTATTTTGAAACTTATTCTAGTATTTGTTGCTTATTTATTTTCTGGAAATCTGTTTTTCATTCGGCCAAGGCCTTCTTCAAACTTTTCCATTCTGATCTTTCTTGAGCCACTCTGTTCCACATCAACCCTGCCACTTGTCTTCAAATCAAATCAAATTATTTTATTTTTCACATAGGCCTAGCTGGGCACTTATAAAACGGAAGCCGTTAGGAATCGAGTTCTATGGAACCTTCACCACTGGTACCACCATGGATTTCTGGCGAGTAGCGTGTGTTGTGGCTTTGGATTTCAAATTAAGAAATAGAAAACGACGCTGTCGCCATAAGTACTGGGTACATCAACTAACAGATCAAAGACATCTGAAAGGATACTTTTGCAAAATGTACAACGACGTGCGACAACTACTGTGCGATAATTACTCGTACTACAGAATGTCGATTGGTACTTTTGATAAATTACTATACAATAAAAAACCGAATGCGGTTAACCGCTGTGCGTGCGCCACCATACTATTATTATGGGACACATAAAAATCGCGCTTACAAACCACGATCCATATGTAGCAAGTCATCATCATCTGCCTAGCCTTTTCCCAACTATATTGGGGTCGGCTTCCAGTCTAACCGGATGCAGCTGAATACCAGTATTTTACATGGAGCGACTGCCTATCTGACCTCCACAACCCTGTTAGTACCGGGTAATACGATACCCCTTGGTAAGACTGGTTGTCAGACTTTTTGGGCCACTGACTACCTAACGACTGTCAAAGATCTACAAATGACAGCCGGGACCAACGGCTTAACGTGCTTTCCGAGGCACGGAGGAAACTCGGTATGCAATGGGCGGTCACCCATCCACAGACCAACCTAGGCAAGCACGGCTTAACCTAAAGTCGACCCGAGCGGCTGTTATTATTTAGCCACGAGCTCCTGCTCCTATGTAGCAAGTAACGTTATTAAAATCAATCACTGAAAAAAAAACCCCTAATGCGGTCGCTTGCACAAAAAGCTATGTGTTACATTTTTTTGCGGTTTCAGACGTACGGTTAAACGCGTGCGTTTAATCGCAGTGCGTGCTAAGCCTAAAAGCCGACCCCAACATAGGAAAAATCTAAGCAAACGATGACAGTTGGACGTCAACAGATTCACAAATCATTAATCAATCAATCTGTAATTATTTTTTTTCTACTCTAAGTTTATCTTTACGAAGAAGAACGTTATTTTAAGTGCGCACCTATAATTGGCACTATTTGCGCACTATGTCAATAATCATGGCGATAAATAATTCATCAAGAAGCTTATTTATCTGTAATTAGCTAATTTTATAAACATTTATGAATAGGTACAATTTTATCTTCTCGTTTCTGTTAACGAGTTTGATGATTTTTTTTTTCTATGTTTGTAACGCGACTGATGGGAGCTTGGGTGGTTAATTATTCTATAAGGATAATAGTTGAAATACTTAAGACAATCCATAGGAACATTTCTATACGTCTAGTTTATATTAAAAATATTTAACATTGCAGTCATTACTTTGAATCCGGCTCGAAGGACCATTACAGGACTAAACATAATTTGTAGGTTGTTATGGTATCAGGACACTAGCGCGAAAGACATTTGCGCGAATCCACATGCGCGAAAAGACATATGCGCGCATGGACTTTTGGGCGATTAGACTTTTGCGCGAATGGACCTTTGGGCGCATAGACAGTTGCGCGCATAGACACTTGAGCGAATGGACTTATGCGCGAACGGACATTTACGCACAAAGACACATGCGCGAAAGGACTTATGCGCGAATGGTTAGGTTAGGTTAGCTGTAGAGTAAACATAACACTGAGGTTCTTCTAAATCGGAATAGATTGATTAATCTTTTTTGTGCAAAGTAACAAGAATGTTCTATACATCAATATACATTTGTCATAATAGACATTAAAACAACTGAATGTCCTTAAAAATCGACATTAATGAAACCCAAAAGCTTGAAAAGTAAAATTATTTTGTTCAAAATCGATATTGTAAATCGATTAAACAATAATTATATCTGGCAACACTATTCATGGTAGATACGAAAAAATTTGACATGTTTCTCGGGCAGTGTTGCCACTTCTCTCGCTCTATCTCATTGAAAATAACAAATAATATGATGTTATGTTTACTCTACAGATTAACCGTAGCCAGTCGCGAGTAAATCTAGTCGCGGAAGTGTCCTTTTGCGCAAAAGTTCATTCGCGCAAGTGTCCATTCGCGCAAGTGTCTCTGTGCGCATGTGTCTATGCGCGTAAGTGTCTATGGGCGCAAAAGTTCATTCGCGCAAAAGTCTAATCGCCCAAAAGTCCATGCGCGCATATGTCTTTTCGCGCAAGCGGGTTCGCGGAAGTGTCCTTCGCGCATATGTCTTTCGCGCAAATGTCCCAGATCCGGTTGTTATAGATTGCATTTTTACAAAATATACAAAAAACAGTAATGATTAAAAAGTAAGCGAACGATGATAACAGCCAAATCAATGTTTAATAATACTATTATTAAGTAAGAAAATAACCCCTATTACGTACTTTTAAAGCGCAAATTATTTCAACTGTGTTATTATTTTGATGAGGTGACTGTTAATTTCATTATTCTTGTCATGATTTAGTAAACTATCTACATCAATCAAAAATTTGTATCAGTGAGATTTAAGTATTAGTTGTGTACATCTAAAATGCTTACTAATTTAAATGCGACACCGACCGCTTGAAAACATGTTTGAAAATAAACTAGCTAACCTCCTCAAGATTTTTAAGGATGAATTAAGATTTTAAATTAGGTATTAAATCACCGTTCTACATATTTTTTTTAAAATGTGATAAAAACCTTAAAAAAATATAGTTAAAGTCAAGTGAATACAGAGACAAGCACGTTTGTTTTCATATTGGCCAACTATGTCTAAAGGGAGCCTACCATGACGTCTAAAGCAGGAGTAATTCCAGTGTGGGAAAGAGATGGCGCTACACGATCTGTATAGCTCTGTCTCTTTCCCACAAGTAACCCCCAGATGTTAAATTTTAAGTGATTATAAAAGTTCCCATTTCTTTGTTAGCTCTTCTCAATTATTATGACGTGTCATTTAGATTCTTGCTGGGTTGTGGAGGAAAAAATTGCGGTATTCAGCTGCGTCCGGTTAAATTGGAAGACAGTTCAGATGAATTAGGCTGGCGAACAAAAAATGTTATAAAAATAACTTTAATCGTGACCAAAATTAGTTAAGATCGAGACATGAACAACAGTTGTTTTTTTTTTTTCATGAACACAGATTGATTCTATTGATAAAGATTCTTATAATAGGTCTATCAAAGTATGACGTCAAATGATGGACATTCTAAACCGCAATTGACTAGAAATACCCTACAGTCGGCAACAGAAACCGTTGATTATTTCAAGGTAGCTTTTGTCAGCGACTTCGCCCGCGAAGTCATCGTAAATTCTCCCACGGGAACATGCAAGGTGTAAACGGACCCTTCACGAAGCCGTCAACCAAGCATTCTGTACATCAAACTAAGTAACTCGACGCAAAAATTTGTGGTAGGAAATTTTTTTGGGGTGTAAAATTACGTTTTACGGTAGGACTCAATGTAATGCACTCAAAACATTGTGATTATTGAGCATTGAATAGTACGGGGATTGTGTAGGCATTAGTAAAGTTATAACATTAAAAATTTCGATTAAAAAAAAACCTGTGAAAAAGTTGGAACTTTGACCCCCAGTAGAGATTTACTGGCGTAGGTATGGAACAAAAAAATGATCGCAATGACGTGGGAAACAAGTGCTTTAAGGCTTCTTTAAGGATACAGGGCTAAAAGTATCTTATGTCCTAAGGTGATGGTCTATCTGTTTGACTTTTTTTTCGATATCTGTTCAGCCATTTAGGTGTGAAAAGATACCAGACAGACAGTGAATTATTTTCGCTTTTATAGTATCTGTTTGGATTTCTGATATAACTACATATATTTGAAAACAAATAATCGTTTCGATGTTTTGTTACATTAAAAATGCTTATTTATAGAAATAATTGATGTTGATTGTACCTACATATTATCTTAGTTTTTACACAGGTATCTTTTAAATGTCGGTTAAGTTAGAACTTCCTAGAAGATTGCATAAAGATTATATTAATGGTTAATTTTATGTCGGTATGTGAATACAATATTGTTTGTTATGTATCCGGTTCCATGAGATGCAGAGAAAAAAGTTTTAACCATCTTCCAAGTATGATATTGATGTAAAATAGCAATGGGTTTAGTATACATCCCTGGGGCATCCCCGATTTAGAATCTTAGCTCCGATAGAGAATTTCCATTTTTGGTTACGGGAAACCTTATGTACCTAGCACTTACTTCCTTGCAGGTTTTCAATTGATGTTGACCCCTGCTCCATATGTTTCTAATACCTAAGAGTAAAAGAGTATGTCCATAGCTACAAAGTCAAATGCTTTAGTCAAGTCCATGAATAAACAGCAATCGGAGACTGCTTTTCAGATTTTTTTATTTTTTATTTTTCCACATAATTGTAGATGGACCTTTTTATCTGATTTGAAGGATAATTGAAATTTAAGGAAGAAAAAGAAATATTGCTCTGACTCAAAATTAATTTCAATTAGTGCAAGAGTGTGATGAAAATAGGCATTTATATTTTTAAAGCTACTATTTTGGTACACAATGAAGCCTGATCTATCTACTATTACTTGAATAAGAGTATAAATAGCACAATGCCCCCTTTCCTATAAAAAAGACAATACATCCGTAGTCATGCGGACGTCCGTCCCGCAGAAGGCTGATAATGTATTTAAGTGGTACAACTACCGGAACAATTACACGCTTGTTAGTTACGTCTCTATTCGCGGAGAGAGACAAAAAGAGCGGAATTTGTTAATTTTATTGTCTTTTGGCGTGTCGGCACGGGTTATATGAGAATTGTTCAGGATTAGTGGCTAGTTACCCTAACTGGTATATCGGTTGTTAACATTGTTATTGAATAATAGTGTAATGGGTGGTAATGAGTTTGATTTCCGGTTCTTAAAACCAGAAATTTTATTGAATATAGGACTTGCTACTGTAGCAACAGACACGGACGCTTCCATATTTTACATACTTACTGAAGCACGTTCTCCCGTGTCTAGGGCATGGCCGTCAGAGTTATATGGATCCCTATGGAAGCTTCTGCAGTATCCGCGAACAAGGACGTGGGCAGAACTACGGACAAGACGTTTCAGTGTCTGCAGCTGGTCCGCAATTATTTGTCATGTTTCTTGCTTTCGTGTCCATGGTTTTTGTTAAATTAGAAAGAGAGAAAAAATATTTATTTGTCGCAGAGACATGACGTGTAAAAATGCCAAAAAAATAAATAAACAGTATACATACAACGTGTAACAAATACTTATAAGTACAACAGGACGGAACAAAAAAAGTTTATAGCTTGCACGTCGTGACTGCGACAAGCAGGTTACCACTCAACATAATTGAGCAATTATGTTGGATGCTCAACAAAATGAGCACAAATAATTCAATCATGCACGATTAAATTATTTGTGCTCATTTTGTTCCTACGACTTTAAAAAATCCCTGAGGGGCGTATCGCATACGCACTATTTCGCTACAAAACAAAGTAATTTATATCTTTTTTATAAACATCATCATCATCATCATTCTCTTGCCCTTGTCCCATTCATTTGGGGTCGCCTCAGCATTATGCACCGAGCCGTATGAAATTCGCGACCTATCAGCTGTTAGCTGCATGGCGCCGTTCTATCTCTTTACTATCGTACCATGCAACAGTGGGTAGGCAATGCACTCTCGCAAACCCGCTCCGTAGTGCTCCGCTGTTGTGTTAAAACTGAATGACTATTCGAAAAATGTTTCTTTGGGAAAGTTGTTTGTTATCATGAGTACAATCACGTGTTTAGGTATCGGTTACTAATTACCAGTCACCCTATATAATCCATTCGCGTAATTCTTTTTATAAGCATAAATATCATCATCTGCCTAGCCTTTTCCCAACTATGTTGGGGTCGGCTTCCACTCTAACCGGATACAGCTGAATACCAGTATTTTACATGGAGCGACTGCCTATCTGACCTCCACAACCAGTTAGTACTGGGTAATACGATACCCCTTGGTAAGACTGGTTGTCAGACTTTTGGGCCAGTGACTTCCTAACGACTGTCAAAGATCTACAAATGACAGCCGGGACCAACGGCTTAACGTGCTTTCCGAGGCACGGAGGAAACTCGGTGTGTAATGGGTGGTCACCCATCCACAGGCCAACCTAGTCAAGCACCGCTTAACCTGAAGATTGATCCGAGCGGCTGTTATTATGTAGCCACGAGCTCCTCTGATATATATAAACATAAATAATACAAACAAATTTCAACAATGTTATTGCCAATTTAAAGGGCATTAAGACCTTAGTAAGACCAAGGGCGATCTCATCACGAAGTAGAATGTGTGTTGGATTAGAAGGTTGTCATGTTTGCGAATATTATCAATCATTTAGCTGTTTTAATAGTTGAATAATCGCTTAAGGCTAGTTAATGTAATTTAGATTATTGGTATTGATAATAATTAATGGATATTCATCGCCGAGAGCAGCGATGGCCCAGTGGTGGAGACCCCGACTTACGAGCAGTAAGTCGAGGGTTCGAACCCAGTCAGGCGCATTACTTTGTGTAAGTTATTTCATCACCACTGCTCTCAAAACGGTGATGGTAAACATCGTGAGGAAACCGGCATGTTCTAGAACCAAAAATTCGAAGACATGTGACATCTACCAACCCGCACTGGGCCCGCGTTGTGAATTATAGCCCATTTCCTCTTATAGAGAGGAGGCCTGCGTCCCAGCAGTGGGAACATTAAAAGGCTGATTATGCTATATGCTATGCTATTCATCGCCATCCGTCAGAAAGTCCCGGCTGTCATTTGTATCTTGACTTGGCTCGCGAGGTTGTCGTCATGTGGGAAGTGAACTCAGCCTTGTGCCGATAGTCGTATCAGCCCATGGCTTAATTTCCAAGAGCCTCAACCAACACCTGAGGAGACTCTCGTTAGGCAGCTGGATCAAGGGCTTGATTCAGAAAGCAGTACTTCTGGACACGGCTCGTATTGTTAGGAGGTTCCTCTCTCTGGAGTTCTCACCGCCGGTAGCTTGGACCCTGTTCCCTATGCCGGTGGGCTACTATTTTTTATATGTTTAAATGTTTTTATATAATTATTTTGTAGAAAAGAAGAATATTTAAAACTGCAAATCATATGTATAAAAATGAATAAAGGGAATAATTAATATAACCTCCTAATGAAATTCTACTGAAGAGGATTATACTGGTGTTCAGCTGTATCCGGTAATAATGGAAGCCGACCCCAACATAGTTGGGAAAAGGCTAGGCAGATGATGAGGATTTATCGCCGTACGTCAGAAAGTCCCGTTTGTAGATCTTTGACAGTCGTTACGTGTAGTTAACCGCCGCGATTGGTTACAATTTATTATTTTTTTTGTAGATAATTAAAACGGTATAACACCAATTACAATACAAAAACAATATATAAACAATATAGAAACAGAAAACAAAACAAAAGTAAAACATCCAGTCCACAACATTAATTAAATTAAATTAAACCTCTTGCATAGTTTCTGTCACAGAACACTAGACATATACGCATTACCTTACATCATTCATCCGCAAACACATCACACTCAGGGTTGACAGTCAGAAGGGCGTTGAGCGTCTTAAGAGTACGACACACCGGAGATTTAGTCCTGGCGACAGTTTTGGATAATATATACAGAGTGTAAACAAACCCTTCACGAAGCCATCAACCAGGCATTCTGTACATCAAACTAAGTAACCTTACGCAAAAATTATTGCTGGGAAACGACTTTTTTTTTTGGTGTGAAAAATCACGTTTTACCGTAGGACTCGACGGAACGCACTCAAAGCATTGTGCTGGGATTTAATAGTGGAGGGGTCGTTGAGGTGTTTAAAGTAAAAATCTTAAATTAAAAACATTTATCTAAAAAAAAAAAAACTTGTGTAAAAGTTGGAACTTTGACCCCCCATATCTCCGTAACTAAAAGGTTCCCAGGTATGGTCTAGAACAAAAAAATAATCGCAAAGACGGGGAGAACAAGCACTTTTCGGCTTCGTTAAGGGTCTGTTTATACCCTGTATATGTAACGATTGTATAATTAATAGATAAGTAACAACGAACCGTTAACACCTAACCAGCCGGTCAAAACATAACCTAAATGCTCCTAATCGCAAGTCTGTGACCTTAACTAGAGGTCACCAGAACAATAGTAAAAGGTCATTGCATTCCTTTCAAGGTCAGAACCGATGAAGCGAATAAGAAACCGACAAAACTATTGGGAACTATTTTGTTTCCTTAATTAATTTAATTTGTTCCAATCATTTTTAGGGTTCCGTACCTCAGTCGGCCAAAACGGAACACTTAATTATAGGATTTCTTTTTTTTTCGGATGGGAAATTATCAAATGACCCGTCACTCTGGGTGGAGCGGAAGGGAGTGTCAGACTTGTACTGACTAAAACCCATCCATGTTCCTTCTTTGCCCTTTGTGTTCCAGGGCCGCGGTATCTCTTTCAAACAGTCCCGCAGCCCTGGACTTAATTATAGCATCACTTTCTTCTTAACGTGTCGCTAAGAAGGATCACTTCGTTGTCCGTCTATCAAGACCCTTTTTCTCAGAAACGCGTGGAGGTATCAAGCTGAAATTAATATCAAATACTCAGCTCTGCTACTTCTTAGAGCAGTGAAAAAATCAAACTTGTAAGTCAACGCGATCAAATGATATGACCGTTTATGTCGCATATTTTGCGATTTCTCAAGGGAATCAAAATCTATACAGTACTTCCCGTTGACCTAGAATCATGAAATTTGGCAAGAAGCAATGTCTTACAGCACATGTAGAGGAAAAAATCTGAAAACTGTAAATATGCAGTTTAATAACAAAATACCTACAAGTTTATACGGAACCCTCGGTGCGCGTGTCCAACTCGTACTTGGCGGGTTTTTTGCTATAATAAATAAATTGTCGATGTTTGATATCCGGTTTTTTAGACTTTCATAATTGATTGTTGGTTTTTCGTGGTTTTCCGCACGATATATTAATTAGAAATCAACAATGTGTATCGTGTTGTGGAGGTCAGATAGGCAGTCGATTCATGTAAAATATTGCTATTCAGCTGCATCCGGTTATGACCGGAAACAGCTGATTAGTTTTTTAATTACCCATGAAAAATTTATAAAGGGTGTGACAAAACCCTTAACGTAGCAGAAAGGTACTTGTTCACTCCGTCATTGCGATCATTTTTCTAGACCATACCTGGGAACCTTCTAGTTACGGAGATATTGGGGGTCAAAGTTCCAACTTTATCACAAGTTTATTTTTCAAACACATTTTTTTAATGAAAGCCTTAGACACCTCCACGACCCCCGTACTATTCAATCCATTCATCAGCACAATATTTTGAGTGCTTTACATTGAGCTCTACCGTAAAACGTGATTTATTCAACCCAAAAAAAAAGTAATTTCCCAGCAATAATTTTTGCGTAGAGTTACTTAGTTTGATGTACAGAATGCTTGGTTGACGGCTTCGTGAAGGGTCTGTTTACACCCTGTATGTGTGGGGGGTTCAGAGGTGTCCTTTCAACCTTTTATAATCAGCCTTATAAAGTTCCTACTGTTGGACCACAGACATCCACTCACGTCCAGGTCGTCCAGTGTATTGGTGGTCGCCACGTACCTTAGAAATTTAATTTTCTTGATGTATCATGGGACTTATCTAAACATAACTGGCGAAATCTGGGTTACATTTAGTTCTGCTTACCCTTTCGAGGAATAGCATAAGCATAGCATAATCAGCATAATGTTCCCACTGCTGGGACGCAGGCCTCCTCTCTATGAGAGGGAATGGACTATAATCCACCTCGCGGGCGGGTGGTAGATGTCACATGTCTTCGAATTTTGGTTCTAGGACATACCGGTTTCCTCACGATGTTTTCCTTCACCGTTTTGAGAGTAGTGATGATGAAATAACTTACACAAAGTAATACGCCTGGCTGGGTTCGAACTCACGACTTACTGCTCGTAAGTCGGGGTCTCCACCACTGGGCCACCGCTGCTCTCAGGCAGCTCTCATCTCTCTTCGGGGAATAAAGTAATACGATTGTTATTAGCAGTCTGAAGAAACGTAAAGTACTTTCATCATCTGCCTAGCCTTCCCAACTATGTTGGGGTCGGCTTCCAGTCTAACTGGAAACAGCTGAATACCAGAATTTTACCTGTAGCGACTGCCTATTTGACCTCCACAACCCAGTTAGTACTGGGTAATACGATACCCCTTGGAAAGACTGGTTGTCAGACTTTCGGCCCACTGTACGACTATCAAAGATCTACAAGTCACAGCCGGGACCAATAGTCACCTGTTTTAATAAACAAAATCGCTATGTAATCAAATAATCGCTACAATTTTTTTACCCAACTTCAACAGAGAAGTATCATGTTTTTTTACTGAGGAAGTCTGCCGATCAGTAATTTGCAACTAGACACGATATTTTATCAAACAAAAAACAAAAGTTTGCAAAAAAAGAACAAAACGTCCTTTATATTCAAGAATAACATGTTTTTATTCTTCTAAAGAAAACGCAGTTTTTCTCACGCATTTTTTAGGAAAAAATTCCAGATTGAAATTGTGTGAAATTACTATCGTGTGAAAAGTAAATAAAAGATACTTTAGCATACAATATTATATTTTTCATAGTAAGATTATAACATAGATTCGATATAATATATGGCCATGAACAGAAACAGACACATAAAACAATAAGCTAAGCGTTTTTTTCCTTTTTTTACCCGACCACGGCGAAGCCAAAAAGAAGGGTTATGATTTTAGCAGTCTCTATGTATGTTCCTCCGTAGCGCCTAAATTATTCATCCGATTTTGATGAATAAGGTGTCAATCGATTCGTTATTATGGCCCGGGTAACATAGGCTACATTTTAGTCGACTTTAACAATAGTAGGAGTCGATTTTACCTTGTAAACCCTGAATTTAATTAGACCGTAATTTTCAGTAGTCGGGTTTTTTAGTTGTTGTATAGCATACGAATTCTTGTTAATTGAACTATATTTTTTAAACTTACTTACTTTGTAGTTTTTAACCTACTCCTTACAACTTCAGCTTTCTGTTTGTAAAAGCCCCATCTAAATCGGTCCAGCCGTTTCGGAGATAAACCGGAACAGACAGAAAGGCCAAAAATAAAAATAACCGTTTTTTTATTATAAGTACTGTGTATACTTTCGTATAGTAAAAAGCTGTTATTTTGAAATTCCAAACAGACACTTTAATTTTTATTTATTTGTATATTTATATATTTTTTTTCTTTTTTATATCTGAAATCGACTATGACATAATCAGATGTTTTCGCTTTTTCATCCTTGTTCAGTCAGAGGGGTATTTCTGTAAATTCTCTCCCTCAGCCTTCCATCTCATCCATAACTGCTTCATATCCGTAACCTCACTAATTCAGGTCCAGTTGACACTAGTTGTCCGTCATTTTGCTGAACGGGCCTATTTGGCGCTGCCGTGAGGCAGTGTCACACTATTTTATGTTTTTTGTTTAGTTCAAGTTTTTTTAATTTTTTCAGAATCAGAATCAGAATTATTTATTTGTAAAACATAGGTGAAGAACATATATACATTAATCATACATGTCAAGGTCTTAAATAGATAAGTGCTGCACTATGCTTTGTCATTGTTGACATACAAATATTTCATATATTATTATTTTATATATTTTTTTTATTTTTTTTTTATTTTTTCGTTTTTTAGTTGTAATTTTAAAAGTTCAGAAAGTATTGATTCTCACCCGTTTGAAAAAATTACTATGAATTTAACGTTATTTTATGTTTTAAATCATGTTTTCTTTGATTCCAGACGAGCGTTAGCCATACCACCATCAAACGGCCCCTTCTCCCACGACCGATGCAAGATGTACTCCACAGACTTCAGCCAGGCGCTGGCTGAAGGTAGAACAACTCCTGATGATGAATGGGCCGTGGTGCCTTGTCAACATGGATGGGAGTACAATAAGAGTGATGTGCCGTACGATACTATTGCTTCGGAGGTGAGAGGAAACTTCTTTTATTATATTTTTTAACGTTATACACCGTGACTTTTTAATCGTCAAGAAAGGTGGTCCACTCAATGTATTCGACATAAAATACCTCTAGGCGCTTTTTCTACCATTAATAAAATAATAATATACAACATTAGTTTTAGCATATGCGAAACCTGAAACACTTGTCGTGTATTTTTATGTAAAGAGTCTATGTACAAAATTTCAAAACTGTATCATGAAAAATCACAAAGTTATAAGCTTGTTCTGTTACCTGGTTGTCCGCACAAAAACGTGGTCTCCGCCGCGCGCGCGCCTCCAGCGTCGTCTTGAGCTCATTGATAATAATAATTTGGCAATAGGTACCTAAATGATTGCGATAGGTACTTAGTGTCGGTCGGTGTCCAACTTGTAAACTTTTTAAATATTTTTGGGACAAAATATAACATGGTTTAAAAATTATTGGAATCGATTCAGTTACTTATTCTGAAAAAACTATATTCAGGTTTCGCAGATGCTAAAAATAATGTTGTATAATAATTGATAAGGTACAAAGAAAAATAAATGATACATTAGTATTCTATTTGTATTGCAGCATCCTGTAAATAATGTTTACATGTTAAACCATACCGTAGCAGAACATACCTGTCCAGCGCACGAGTCAAGTCGATTATCGCTTGCAAGTTTGCAACAGGGTGTTTCAACTACGTCATGCGTCATAATAATGAATAATATTTTTATTTGTATTCAAATCTCATAAATACCAAAATTTTTTTTTATGAATGTTTAGTAGTCATTGGTTACATGAAGTGGGCTGCCGTTGTGAGACGACTAAAAAGTCACGGTGTATAGTATTTATTGTGTAATGCATAATGAACTTTCATAATCTGCGTAGCCTTTTCTCAACTATGTTGGGATTGGCTTCCAGTCTAACCGGATGCAGCAGTATTTTACATGGAACGACTGCCTATCTGACCCACACAACCCAGCTACTGGGTGATATGATAAAACCCCTTGGTACCTAATACTGGTTGTCAGACTTTCAGGCCTCTGACTACCTGTAACGACTATGAAAGATCTTCAAATGTCCACCGAGACCAAGGGCTTAACGTTGGAAACGCTACGCCTCAAAACTCAAATAGCTGCCGTCGCTCATAAAACCTGCCCAATTTAAATGGGACTGAGCAGAACACATCTACCGCATGCTGAACAAGCTGTGATTCCGTTAATCGCCACATTTGTGGTATGAAGCAGCGACAGAAGACGGCGGCAGACCACGAAGGAGATGTCTGTAGACAACAACCACACAGCGGTGCTGTCCAGGGATTGCTGGACTTAAATAATGGCTATCGTGAAGGACGTTATTTGAAAGCAAGGTAGAAAGATGCCGACACCCTTAGTCAGCGTTCATTTTTGCTGAGAGGACCACTAGGCGTATCTCACGCCTAAAATTTTCGTAATAGCAAGCTGTTATATAACGATTTTTCTACTATTCTATTTCTTACTACTATTAAAGATGCGAAAGTTTGTTTGAATGGATGTTTGTTACTCATTCACGTAAAAACTACAGAATGGATTTGGGTAGAATTCGGCACACAGATAGGTTAAAACCCTTTTTTTTCGGATGAGAAAACATGACATCTAATGACCGCCCCCCACTCTGGGCGGAGCAGAAGAGAGTGTCAGACTTGTTCTGACTAAAACCCATTCATGTTCCTTCTTTGCCCTTTGTGTTCCAGGGCCGCGGTATCTCTTGCCAGCCCTGGTAGGCTATTACCTTGATTATCACATCTTTTACTTGGAAGTCTTTAAATAGTCTCTGGACACTGGTTGCCTGCAGCAGGGAAAACCTGCTCAGTTGGAGATTCATTAATGACTCTGCCCTGGAGTGTAAATGTGGTGCTGTTCCACACATGATGGGGTACTTAATTTCGTGTCCTGCGTGTCCTGTTGTTTGTTCATTGGCTCAATTCTGGAACGAGTTTAGATTGCCATCGACACACATAGCATAGCATAATCAGCCTCTTAATGTTCCCACTGCTGGGACGCAGGCCTCCTCTCTATGAGAGGGAATGGGCTATAATCCACCACGCGGGCCCAGTGCGGGTTGGTAGATGTCACTATGTCTTCGAATTTTTGGTTCTAGGACATGCCAGTTTCCTCACGATGTTTTCCTTCTCCGTTTTGAGAGCAGTGGTGATGAAATAACTTACACAAAGTAATGTGCCTGGCTGGGTTCGAACCCACGACTGACTGCTCGTAAGTCGGGGTCTCCACCACTGGGCTACCACATCGACACACAAAGAAATAGAATCTTAAAGTCATGTCTTTATGCTTTCAGTTGGACTGGGTATGCGAGAAAGACAACTTGGCAGCGACAGCTCAAGCCATCTTCTTCTGTGGAGCTATAGTCGGTGGCCTGGTCTTCGGCTGGATCGCTGATAAGTACGGAAGAATACCTGCTTTAGTTGGTAAGTTATAAGCTTCAATTTTGTTTTATTTCTTTTATCTTCCAAACGGGCGACAAATACTGGGTGAGGTGAGAGAAATTCCTAATGGAAAAACCCTGTAACACTTTACCCGACCCGGGAATCGAACCCAGGTCCTCCCCTTTTTTCCATGGGGGTAGGCAAATCATGCTGAGTAGTAACCTGCTTGTCGCAGTCACGACGTGCAAGCTATCAACTTTTTTGTTACGTCCTGTTGTATTTATGAATATTTGTTATGCGTTGTATATTTATTGCTTTTTAGGATTCTGTACCTCAAAAGGAAAAAACGGAACTCTTATAGATCCGTCATATCTGTCTGTCTGTCTGTCTGTCACAGCCTATTTAATCCGAAAACTACGGGACTGATTGATTTGAAATTTGGTACACATATGTAAGTCGGTGACTCAAAGACGGACGTGTAACGGTAAATTGATCAATTTTTAACATGAGGTCACTTTTGTGGATAAACTAGAAAATTAATTTAAAAAATTTACAAACTATATCGTGTTACATATCAAATGAAAGGGCTTATTGTGAGCATCTCAAATATATTTTTTTTATAATTTTCAGATAAATAGTTCAGAAGTTATAAAAATAGGCGAAAATTGTCAAGTCCACACCCTTAACTTCGAAACTACAAGGCCGAATATTTTGAAAAAAATTACTAAAAATAGTCCTTTGCCTACAGATTACAGGAAAACATAAGAAAGCTGTAACAATAAATAATTAAAATAAATTAAAAATTAAAGCGGGCTCGCCTACTACGATGGTACGGAGCCCTTCATGCTCGAGTCCGACTCGCACTTGGTCGGTTTTTTTTTTGTCATTTTGTACACGTCATGATCCTGCGACAAATAAATATGTTTTCTGTCGTTCTTTCAAATACTCAAATTTAATTCTTTATCTTCCAGGCACCAATCTCCTGGGCTTTATAGCTGGTGTCGGCACATCATTCTGCCACAGCTTCCTGACCTTCGCTCTCTGCAGGTTCTTCGTTGGCCTGGCTTTTGATAACTGTTTCACCATGATGTATATCCTTGGTAAGTTAGTTATTTTTTAGTCTAGGCTTATGAAAACATATGTTCGGGCAGACTAATAGAAAACGGACTGTCATGAACAATACTCGATTGACACTATACAAGATGGCAACGATAATACAACAGTAAATGATAATACTGCTAATTTTAGTTCATAGGAATATTTTACAACTTTCAAAGAAATCCTTTGAAGTTGAGAGTTCTCATCATGTGTGTTGTGTTTATACCTAGCGGGGTCTACATAATGTAGAAAATGAAAAATAATGCCCTTTGACTAAACTACTGAATATAATAGTTAATTTAATAATTGTTTTTTATATGGTTTTTTTTTAAGAAATATTTAAAAAATTTAAAAATGTCTGGAAAAATGAATATAGGAAATTTAATAATACACATACATATAATAATTTGAATGAATTTTTGTATGCAGACTGAGCACTACGTCATGAGTTATTATAGGTTTGCATGCAAAAGTGCACACTGTTTTAAGCTGTCACGGTTTACAACTAAACTTATACTGTCACTTACGGGATTTCTTCTTCATGGCACTTCTTGCAACAGCGTCGAAATATTGGGAGCTCAAAATAATGAACAATCATGAAAGATATCCCGTAAGTGACTGTATAAATAAAGTAATAGTGCTGTTCTACTTTTGTAACTGAGCGTACTATCATGTGTGTAAAAAAACCTACTCTTTTGTGAGTAAGAACTACTTAAATATTGATTGCCAGCAACTTTTACAAAATGCGACACATTGCTGTGTCATTGCACAAAGGTGCAGCTTTTTAAATTGTACTCTACTGGAGAGTAAGTTATTTGGTACTTAGGCTGGTTTTAGGTAGTCTCATAGAAATGACATTAGCAGTGCCAAACCTTTTATTTAGTCAAAAGGACAAGACATCAGTGGAGATGCCTGGAGATGTTATATAAAACGTCGTCACGATAACTGACAAATGCTTGCACTGACTGGACAGGTCCACTCAAATCTGTGTGGATCTTTCTTAAAAAGACCATCTCAGACACTAATCTGCATAGTCCTCATGTGAGTTGACCAAGATTATGTCTGGATCTTAAAAGAGACCTCTGAATTTGATTCGGCTGTTTCTTCTCAGCGTAGTCAGGTACGATACACCGGCCCCATCTAAAGTTGTTGTGGCTGTATTTTTTTTTTAAATGACGTGTAAAAGTGTTTTTAAAAACCTATTTGCAAAATAAACAACATTTATCAAAATTTATTTTATTTTTCTTAAAACTATATTCTCAACAATTTCCTTTATTCATTTCAGTGCTAGAATACGTTGGACCAAAATGGCGAACCTTCGTTGCCAACATGTCTATTGCATTATTCTTCACGTTGGCTGCATCACTACTTCCCTGGATCGCGCTGTGGGCTGATGACTGGCGTATGTTTGCGATGGGCACCAGTCTGCCTTTCGCGCTGGCTATTCTGACGCCGTGGTTGGTTCCTGAGAGCGCAAGGTAATGATATAATTTTGGCTTAGCCGTAGGTAACAAAGACCCATAGATAAATACCTCCTAAATACAACATTATTTTTAGTAATTTTTAATATTTTTATACGCAAACCCTGCGTAGGGAACTACGCGGGGTCTATGTCAACGTGTTGGTTTAAGTTAGTTCGATACTTTCTTAAATAGATGGCGCTAACGTCACCGTAAGACGTTATTAATGGAATGAAAATTTCGAGAGCTGTGAGCAGGGTGCGATGGTCTAATTGGTTAAGACATCCGGTGTACTGAATCGGAAGGTCGCAGGTTCAAACCCTGCTAGAATTTTTCTTTCCATGTCAAAACGGCTATTATTTTTAGTATATGCGATACCTGAATATAGTTTGTTCAGAATAAGTAAATGAATCAATTCCAATTATTTTTAAACCATGTTATATTTAGTCACCAAAATATTTAAGAAAGGTTAAAAGTTGGACACAGAGCGACACTAAGTACCTATGGCAATCATTTAGGTGCCTACTGCCAAATTATTATTATCAATGAGCTCAAGACGACGCTGGAGGCGCGCGCGCGCCTATGCCGCGTGATGATCACGTTTTTGTGCGGACAACTAGGTAACAGAACAGGCTTATAACTTTGTGATTTTTCATGATACAGTTTTGAAATTGTGTACATAGATTCTTTACATAAAAATACTAGACACGTGTTTCAGGTTTTGCGTATACTAAAACTAATGTTGTATACATACTTAAATTTTTGTTAGTATAAGCAAGATAAAACTAAGTTAGTAACACTTCACTTGCACGATGTATTTATTGTGCGTCCTAGTGGCATACATAAATACCGGAACATCACATCCTGGGGTCAAAAACTATCTTCCAACACCAAATGGAGCAAACTCGTTGGTATGCGCACAGCTGAGGAGCTCGTGGCTAAATAATAACAGCCGCTAGGATCGACCTTTAGGATAAGCCGTGCTTGCCTAGGTTGGTCTGTGGATGGGTGACCACCCATTACATACCGAGTTTCCTCCGTGCCTCGGAAAGCACGTTAAGCCGTTGGTCCCGGCTGTCATTTGTAGATCTTTGACAGTCGTTAGGTAGTCAGTGGCCCAAAAAGTCTGACAACCGGTTTTACCAAGGGGTATCGTATTACCTAGTACTAACTGGATTGTGGAGGTCAGATAGACAGTCGCTCCATGTAAAATAAAACTGGGTAATCCTAGTGCTGTCTGGATTGTGGAGGTCAGATAGGCAGTCGCTCCATGTAAAATACTAGTATTCAGCTGCATTCGGTTAGACTGGAAGCCGATCCCAACATCATCTGCCTAGCCTTTTGCTAGGCAGATGATGATGACGTTGGCATGCGCACCACAAACGCCTTAAAATTGACATTGCGGCAAAAAATGGGTTATACCTATCTTTAGAAGACCTTGGATGTGATGCCGAAGAGCAAATTACAACTTCCGATAACTTAAATTATCGGCATGTTCGAATAGACCGTATTTGATGCATTATGAGTCTGCTGTGTGGAGCCTGGACACAGGGCATCCTAGTGTGAGTTTCAGGAATCAATGCATTGAATGTAATTTCTTAAACAAAAAATTATTCTTCCTTAAATTTCTATACAAAGTAATATAAAAAAAAAAAACATTTAAAAATATAAAAAATAGTAGCCCACCGGCATCGGGAACAGGGTCCGAGCTACCGGTGGTCAGGGCTCCAGAGAGAGGTCTCCTAACGATACGCGCCGTGTCCAGAAGTACTGCTTTATGAATCAAGCCCTTGATCCAGCTGCCAAGCGAGAGCCTCCTCAGATGTTTGTCGAGGCTATTGGCTATTAAGCCATTGGCCGACACGACTATCGGCACAATGACTGCTGTACTCACGTCCCACATGTCGACAACCTCGCGAGTCACCTCAAGATATTTGAATTGTTTATCTTTCTCTGCTTTCACGAGATTCTCGTTATGAGGAACCGTTATATCAACAATCATTGCGCGACGCTCCAATCGATCGATCTAAATTACTCTTATTCTTAATGTTCCCACTGCTGAGACACAGACCTCCTCTCAGTAAGAGATAGTGGATCAGCCATGCGGACGCGCCTTGGTGGTGGATGTTACATGTCTCCGAATTTTTAATTCGAGGACAGGATAAGTCACTATGGTATCTTTCACCATTTTTTATTATCATTTTCAGATGGTTGGTGTCTCAAGGCAAGATCGACAAAGCTCTGACGATCATGAAGAAGTTTGAGAGGATCAACAAGACAAAAATCCCTGATAAAGTACTCAGTGATTTCACGGTAAGTTTCTTTTATTCTTGGCAGTTGCGGTACAAAAGAAAATTAGCATTGTTAAAGCTGACTCCACACGTTGGCCCCAGCGTAGGTCCGAACGCCACATGTCCAACGTGTGGATCTAGAAAATAGCATTGGCACAACGTTGGGACGAGCGTTGGAAGTTGGCCGAGGCGTGTCGGTTTTATCAAAGGAATCTGCGCTAACGACCGCGATCCGACCACATGTTGGCGCTTTCCTCAGTCCTAATTTCTGTTCCAACACGAATCGAAAGCGAGCGATGGGCGAGAAAGTCATCAAAACCGCCACCCATATGAAACAGTTATCGAATTTTTAGAACTTTAGCAGGAACATCTAATAATATGGAGACATTTCGATTTCTGTATCGGGCATCTTCACGTAGGCTCTGACGGGACAGGACTTTTATAACTGGTGTGTAGGACTGGTGTGGATGCCTCATGAAATTAACCGACCAATAACGTTGGTACGAGCGTTGGCAGCGTGTGACGCCAGTGTAAGGTAGCTACTAGCTTAGGCACAATCCATCTACATAATAATGTTCCCTCTCTCCTTCAACCCGCGAAATCAAGCAAAGCGCAGAAAAAAACAAATTAAATCATAGTTCCCTAATAATTCGTGACAAAAATACTTTTTGTTCTATTATTTTATTTCTTCGAAAGCGTATTGAATAATGTCGTTTGATACACGTGGACACTGCTTTGTCTTGAGAATCGCTTTCGAGACATCAAACTCGAAATTTTCTTCATTTTCGCTATCAGATAATTCCTCAAATGCACTAGTGTCTTCCTTTTCCATCATTAAACGCGCAGTGTTATCATCTGATATTAATTGTTTCAAAGTCATTGTAAAAAAAAACTGCAATCTAATACCAGACGTTGCTTTCAATATTTTGTCACTGCAGTACTCGCCTACGGCTCTGGTGTGCATTCCGCCTCGGCTGCAATAACAAAATTTCCCCACTTGTATTTAAATCTACTTACCATTTTTCCAGGAATCATCTCTAAAAACCATCAAAGAATCCGAAGCAGAATGCAGGACCTACTCCGTATTGGACCTGTTCAAGACCCCCAGGTTGAGACGCAACGCGATCCTCCTCATCGTCATCTGGATGGCCATATCCCTGGTGTTCGACGGGCACGTGAGGAACGTGGGCTCTTTGGGCCTGGATATATTCTTGACCTTCACCATTGCTTCCGCCACGGAGTTGCCTGCTGACACCTTCTTAACTGTAGTTTTGGATAGGTAAGTTCATTTATTTCTTTGTTTTTTTATTACAAAATGGGCGTGCTCTTGACCTCGATCACGCCTGATGGAAAGCGATAGATGAGGTCTATGATGGGACGAGCGTGCCCAGAAGATGCCTGTTCACCCTTGCTTTGAAGGCTGACGGGTTAAATGTTGGAGGGAACACAGAGTCGGCAGAGAGTTCTACACTTTGGCTGCGCGCATTATAAACGTGTATGAGAAGCGCTGAGTACGACTCGTCGGGGTATCAACCAAGTGTGGATGGTACGCCGCAGTGCGTCTGCTAGTCCGGTTTTATTATCTGTTGCCGTGGCTTCGCCCGCGTAGAGTTCGATACGTGTCCCACGGGATCGTAGTACCGAGATAAAATTAAAATATTTTATTTCAAGCCTAGATGGGCACTTATAAAACGTCGACAAAAAGGTGCACGGTTCGGGTTGGTCGTTTCCTATGGAGAAGAACCGGCAATAAACTCCATGGTTACTCTTTTCAAATCATTAGATATTACAATATTATCATGGTTACAGCATTTGTATTTAAGTATGGGGGGACAGCGTAGGCCCGACAATAAGTCGTTGCTTACTACACAAAATAAAAAGTTAACAAGCAGCTGGGAATTTACAAAGCCTACAAATACTTTTTTACTGTACACCTAGTCAGAGGTCTTACAAAAGGTTTTTGTATAACCCAGTTCTAAGGCTGCTTTCACATTAAGACGTTAGCAGCGCGACAGTAGCCCGGCAGAAGTACAGTCGAAGACAAAAACTAAAAAAGAAAAAGATTTTTACCGTCTGGACGTTAGACGCGCGACTGTCGCGCTGCTAAAGTCGCCTAAATGTGAAAGCAGTCTAACTAGGTTGTGGAGGTCAGACAGGCAGTCGCTCCATGTAAAATACTGGTATTCAGCTGCATCTGTTTAGACTGGAAACCGGCCCCGAACATAGTTGGGAAAAGGCTAGGCAGATGATGATCTCAGCTTTAATTGACAGCAGGTAGACAGCTGAGGTCTTCTTCTTCTTAGCGTGTCGATGGCAATCTAAATTGTGTCAGCCCAGAACTGAGCTACTAGTTTGGCACTTTCGGTAGCGTCCATCAGTTCCTGTAGTGAACAAAAAACAGGACACGCAGGACACGATATTAAGTGCCCCATCGTTTGTAAAGCAGCACCACATTTAGATAAGGTCTCACTTTGTACAAATGCTAGCACATCAAGCTGCTACAATCCGTCAAATTTCTTTAATAGATTTTCAGCTTTATTGCTAAAGCATTAGGTTCAAGGTTGTATTGGGAAAATTTGACAGATTCGGGTAACTTGATGTGCTGGCGTCTGAACTAGAGTATCATCATTCGTCATTCTTCATCATCACTTCAGCCGAAAGACGTCCACTGCTGGACATAGGCCTCCCCCAAGTATCACCACCTTGACCAGTCCCGTGCGACTCGCATCCAGCGGATCCCTGCAACTTTCACCAGGTTATCATTCTTGTAAGAACATAATTAAATAAGTATCTTTGTATGTTTCAGGTGGGGTCGCAGATGGCTGGCTTGCGGTTCCATGGTAGTCAGCGGTATCTTCAGTCTCTTAGCTACCGCTGTACCTGTTGGTAAGTCTTCAATAACATAACATCACGGCTGTAATCCTCGTAGGCTTAGACAGAGATGTACCTAAAAGTACATCCACATCTCGCCAGTTATGTTTAAGTCCCATGTAATACGGGGCGAGCCTATTGCCATCAACCGGTCATGAATTCAGACGCCGTGGCTGCTACTGAGAAATTCTTGATGGAAAACTCCAATAACACTTTGCCCGACCCGGGAATCGAGCCCAGGGTCTTATGCTCAGCAGTCGCGCTTGCGATCACTTGACCAACGAGGCAAATAAAGAAACTAAATATTTGTAAAAAAAGGGTCTAGATTAACACTAAAACGAAGTACTTGCAGTCCTGTATAGAGGTATACAGCGACAACAATAGGACAGGCTTTAAAGTACTCCTCCGCATCGCTGTCTTCCGGGAACGTGCCCAGAAGACTGGCAGCATTGCCACGCTGAATGGCAATGCTAATTCTTTGGCCAAAGAATAGCATAATAATCAAAACCTTCATTTATTTCCCTCCAGGTGGACCCTCAGCTTCCTTAGCCATCCTCGGCCGCTTCGCCGTGAACATATCATACAACATAGGGCTCCAGTACGCGGCTGAGCTGCTCCCCACCGTGGTGAGGGCGCAGGGTGTCGCATTGATTCATATCATGGGATATGTAGCTTCTATTGTGGCACCATTTATTGTTTATTTGGTAAGTACTCTTTATTATCATATTTTGTGTAGTGTCTTACATTTTTTAATTAAGGTCCACTCAAAATCTAAAAAAAATCCTTTAAAAAGGGTTATTTTAGAGACAACTAACTTATACTGAACTCTCAGACACTGTTACTTTATGACGGATCTCTAAAATGTCTATTTAAGTCCCTTGTAATAAGGACGAGCCTATTGCCATCGAGCAGGCACGAGTCCAAACTTCAAGCTGCTCCGAGAGCAATGTAAGCAACGTCTGATAAAAAAATTGACTATCCATTCCAGGCTAATGTATCCCAAGACCTGCCCCTCCTAATCCTGGGCGGGCTTGGAATAGCAGGAGGTCTACTGTGCCTCTTCCTGCCAGAGACGATGGACACAGAGATGCCTCAGACCCTTCAGGATGGAGAGAACTTCGGAATGGACCAGACGTTCTGGGACATTCCTTGTTTCCCCAGGTAAGGGCAATGGAATTTTTTAAAGATTTTTTTTTCATGTCAGGGTTCTCTTTCCTACTGCTGGGTCCACCCTCATGGCTTTCCAATTTTGTTTTTGAAGGTTAATCCTAGAAAAACAATCAGTGATGGCTTAGTGATTATCTGAGTGACGAGTCTTCGTCGACAAAATGGCACACAAGAAATCCATGAGCTTATCTTTATCCCAGTATAACATAAGTTCCGTGGGATAATTTTCGACATACACGCGGTAGGAGCCCGGGGATAAAGCTTCTTTACTATATTTCCGAGTATCTAATATTGCATTGTAGCCAGTCTTCAGGTCGGAAAGATGGGTTATAATGCACTAGCAAGGTCAAGATTTTGTAACTCACTGTCTCACCAAAACACACTGCTAATTACAGAAAAAAACCCGAACAAGAAGAGGACACCACCCACCCCGGCAGATACACCAAAAGAGCATCAGTAACAACCGGCAACGAGCCTCAAGAGTTCGTCAGAGCAGTCCCAAGCGCCATAGGCTCCAGAGCTTCCATCAGGGCTTCTATAAGAGCCTCTACTAGGGCCTCAGCCAGGAGACGCGAGCTCAGCAAGGACAGGAATGTTGTTTAAGTAGTTGAGAAAATGAGGTAGCCTTTAGCCAAAAAAATTGTACAAAATTTGGGTTTATGAAGACCCTGTGCCAAGACTGGGTTAGCTGTGGGTGGTTTTTGGAAAAGACTTCGTATGATCTCAAATTGATATTTGGTGAGTCCTATATTTTTTCGAAAGGTGTTTTGATCAATTTATCTGCTGCCGATCTTGTAATAGTTTTTGTGATTGGTTGAAACAAATTCATGTAAGCTACGGTACGATTCTGAAAACGACCGAAACTTTAATACGCAGCTGGAATAAGCGACAGATCTCGTAAACACGATTGGTTCCTATAAGAATGCTTGCGTAGTTGGCGACTGTCGCCATTTTCATAGAGTTACATAGAAACTAGTGGTACTACTGCTGTCTGTCGCAGCGATTGGTTACAGCTTTGCGGCTGCGGTTTGCAGTTGCGGCCGACTTTGAAATTGTAGTTTTAGGTTTGACAGCAGATTCATTGAATAAGCTTTTAGAAATTGAGGGTTAGAGACGGCACTTACGACGGATAGAAAAGAAAGAAAGAGAGAGAAATAAACATTGTCTCTTTCTATCATCAGAGACATAGCTATAAGTGCCAGGCTTGAAAAATATAAATTGCCCTGTAAAGGCTCTTTTATGAAAGGCATGGAAAGATAAAAAATAGGACTGCTAAGACAAGAATTGCAAAAGTATTTGTGATTTGCCCTAAGAATGAAAATAGTCGTACAAGTGCTACAAGGATATTTTGGCGTTCGAATGACGTTGACATCTGTTTGTAAACATTTGGGACAAACAAAACAAAATGGCGGTGTTAGTTCCAATTTTGACCGCAAGCCAAAAGATCCTTGAACAAAGAATTTGTGTCTTAGAAAAAGTTCTAAAAATTGGCATTTATATGGACCTGTCTTAATAAACTGTTTAAGAATATTGGATCTGATTTTTCCCTTTTTTGTTGCTCAATCCAGAATATTTTTTTTATTTTTAAATAAACTATTTATTTTTATTTAAAAGCGAAGTACAAAGAATATTATGTATTTTATTTTTTTTATTTGCAACTATTTCAAACAAAATTTGTATTTTTTTATTATAATTTGTTTGATTTTACAGTGTCAAAAGAAATTGCGCATATTTTTTAAAATTATGTTTTTTTTTATTTTTTTTTGTCATGTCAGACAAATTAGACTAAATTGTAATATTATGTTTAATTAAAAACTTATAATTCTTCAGCTGTTATAAAAACGCTCTCTTTTTCATATAAAAATAATTTCTGATTATTTTTCCTGGCACATTATAATAATAAGTATGTATTTCTCCTTTCACCCAGGGGAATGATTTAAATTTAATTTATAATTATTTTTGTACATAAATTCTTGCCTAATTAATTTAAAATGTGATAGTTACCAATGTTAATCTATTTTAAGTACATTTGTCGTGTTTTGGGGTAAGTCTTAGAGTTTAAAATTAGTCTGAAATAATTATAGAGTAAAAATAATTATTGAATTCAGATGAAAATATTTTTTTTGAGAACTACAGTTCCGTCACAGTTATTGTACCTCTTGATTTTGCATCGCTGTCAAAATGACAGTGACCTTTATTTTCTAAAAAATAAGATTGCTTTTGTCAGTGGTAAAATAATTATGAAAAGACTGTGGTAGTCATTTCTTTTTCTCCACGGCCAGTAATTTAATACAAAACGACTTTTCAACGATTAATCCATTTTTTTTTTGTATAAACTTCTATTTATTTAACACTAGCTGTTACCCGCGACCTGAAATTATTATAAAAAAAATTTCCCCCTATTTTAATCGAATTTTGTTAACAATTTCAAGGGTTTTATGTTTTTTTGCATGGGAAGCCTAATTAAAAGTAGCTAAACCACTGTCATGTAAAGAGAAAAAATTCTGTTACTCCTTATAACATCAGCTATCTGCCAGTAAAAGTTCCATCAAAATCGGTTTCCCTGCCGTTTCGGTGATTATCCGGAACAAACAGACGGTCAGAAAGACAAAAATTAAAAAAAAAGTTTTTTTGTTTTTTTGTAAAAACTGTTAATTGAAATTACAAATAGACACTTCAATTTTATTTTATTGTATATATTCAGACTTACTTTTTAGCTAAGACGTCCCTGTAGTTTTAAACCTATTACGTATAGTAAAAGTAAGTTATTGAACTTAAGTTTTAATACAAATTAAGTGTAAATATTATCAATTTTATGTATCAATAGAAGTATGTATTTTTCTTTTTAAATTATTTTGTTTTATGTTGATTGATTTTCAAGTCACTTTCAAAAAGTATTGCACTCAATTAAAAATAAATATACGTCGTAAATCATGAATACTCGAACCTACATAAATATCAAGAATCTCTCTTAGAATCTCATTTATTATATTTTTTAAACATAATAATAGAAGATAAAAATAACCAAAAATCAAAAGTTCCTTTTTTTCTTCCATTGAACCTTTAAAAAATACTCATAAACAAGTACAAAAAAAGTAAAAAAAATATTTGTGAAAAAATATAAAAACAATTTTAAATAAATTTACTAAAATGACAACACATGTGACGAGTGACTTGAAATAAATTAGCATATTTTTTTGCAATATTATAAATTAAAATATTGTTTGTGACAATTACCAGTATTTCGACATTTTGTTGCTGCCATTACTGTACGGTGCAAAAAAAATGTAAAAATAATGAAAATTCTGTGATAAAAAAGACAATACGTAAAAATAAACAATATTCAAGCTTATTTTATGTTATTTTATTTAGTCTGAACTGAAAGCCTTCCTTGCTTGAAATGCTTTGCCGTGGCCGACTTGGAAATCTCTAAAATAGACTCCGAACCCAAGTCGACCGTAGCAAAGACAATCTCTTCAGATGGGCGTTCATGGACGACTCAGATCTCAAGTGTGTATGCGCCGTGTCTCCACAGACAATGGCCCATCTTCCATCTTGCACTGCATGCCCTGACACCTACGCACTTGATGATCCTATGACTGCATCAGCGAGCGGGGTTCGCATAGCTGAATTTTAGGCCAAATATATTTAATGAAAATTTGACATGGACACGTTGAAGAAAAAGATTTATTCAAAAGCAAAAATTTGTTCTGTTAGCCAGAGGTTCATATGCTTTTCAAGTAGGAGGCTACGGATTTGATTTCAATGTGATGCCGAGGAATAAAGAAAATGTGAGGATAGTTTTGAGTATGAATGTGGATAAAAGAGAAGTGGAAGCCCAAGAAACGATGGATGGACTGTGTAAAAGATGATAATATGTGAAAAATTAGATGACGACTAATAGAGCATTGGAAGGGTCCTCTCTTAGTTGCCACGGCTTATATGCATTTTTTTTTTATTATTAAATTTTATTTTATGTCTTTACACTTTTAACGTGCACGTCTTGCTACATCGTTCTATGATATATGAAAAAAATGTAGTATGAGCATCAGCCAAAATGGGTGTGATGGCTGGGTCATTCCCGCTGGTTAATACCCCGTGGTTAACACTATTAACTACTGGGAATGATGCGTTCTACTGGTTAACAGTGTTGACGAACGCGACATTTTATTCCCAATAGTTAATACCCTCGTCTAGCGAATAGTTCAGGAGTCAGGTTAAAGAAAAGTAAAAAGAAATCTATATTTATACTTATTATCTATACTTAATATTATTGTTGTAAATTTAATGATTATTTGATACAGAAAAATAGTTGAGAGACGAGGGTATTAACTATTGGGAATAAAATGTCGCGTTCGTCAACACTGTTAACCAGTAGAACGCATCATTCCCAGTAGTTAATAGTTTTAACCACGGGGTATTAACCAGCGGGAACGCCCGTGATGGCTTCCTGCTACCCTGGGGAGACCGCTGAGCCTCTTACGAAATACGTTAAGATGAGGTTCACAATAGCTCTGTGCAGACAGTGGTAAAGATATGTGCAGCGTACGTACCTTAAACTGCGACCTGCACTCGTTGACCTTCCAGTTGTACTCATATGCTTTATATAAATTATCTAAAATTGTTGATAAATCAGTTCTTTTGATCGCATACCATGCTTATGTTTCGTGGACACTGAGATATGCAGTCATATACTGGGGCAATGCCACTAATAGGGATTTAGTGTTTAAAGCGCAAAAAAGATGGATACGTGCGATTGCCGGAATCCGTGTTCCTGATTCATGAGAACCATATTTCCAAGAATATAAAATGTTGACCTTTCCTGCAATTTACATTTATGAAGTAGCCGTATTTATAAAAACAAATGAAAATCCATTCGATAAACTCAAATCGAGAAGATATAAGTTAAAAATTTCTCATCATCATCATCATCTGCCTAGCCTTTTCCCAACTATGTTGGGGTCGGCTTCCAGTCTAACCGGATGCAGCTGAATACCAGCATTTTACATGGAGCGACTGCCTATCTGACCTCCACAACCCAGTTAGTACTGGGTAATACGATACCCCTTGGTAAGACTGGTTGTCAGACTTTTTGGGCCACTGACTGCCTATAACGACTGTCAAAGATCTACAAATGACACCCGGGACCAACGGCTTAACGTGCTTTCCGAGGCACGGAGGAAACTCGGTATGTAATGGGTGGTCACCCATCCACAGACCAACCTAGGCAAGCGCGGCTTAACCTAAAGAACGATCCGGGCGGCTGTTAAAAAAAAAAAAAAAAAAAAAAAACCGTTAAAAGTTAAGTTTTCTAATGTACCTAAAACGGCTCTATTTAACAAAAGCTTCTTTGGCATTGCATCAAAAATATACAACAAGATATCTATTGACATTCTGAGCACTAAGGAACTTCCAGTATTTAAAAATAAACTGCGTAAATTTTTATTTGAGAAAGCATACTACACGATCCAGATTTCTACATTTGACTGTATATTGATATTTTGACATTTATAATAACCAAATTTGACAGTTATAATAATTTTAAATGTAATGCCTCTACATAGTTATTGTATGCCTATTAGGCAGGACATATTGGAACTTGAATTTATTGTTTAGACCTGTAACTAACTTATGCCCACAATAAAATATTTTGAATTTGAATTTGAATTTGAAGTTGCCATTCCTGATGATGATGATGATGATGGTATTGGATGACGATGAATCTAATGGCTGAATCAAAGTTCACTCGAGCCGCGCGTTGGAGGTAGGACACGACCACCAAGGTTTTGTAACAATATTCTGATTTAAAAGTGTCCATGGAGTTTCTTGCCCGTTCTCCATGGAGATCTACGCTTTGGAATTGGCAACTACAGTACTTTCACAGTTTTATTATGCCTTGTGACTGGGACTGTAGCTTCATTTTTTTGTAGTCTTTGTTTCGATAATTCAAAAGTGCCTGTAAATAGCCTGCTTGAAATAAATGCTTAGGTTTTGACTTTGAAGAAGACATGCTGCGCCGTCCCCAAATAAATTGAGGTAAGGGCAGGCGAATGATGGTGGGTGACACGTCAATGACACAATACCCCATACAGTCTCAAAAGATCGACACCAAAAGATACACGTGTTTGAGCTATATATACAACATGTAACATAATTAACACACATCCTGAAATTAGTTTGTTCAGAATCGTTTACTGAATCGATTTCTATAATTTTTATTATAGGTATTTTTTTCAATCAATAATCAATGCTCATTTATGTTTAACTAAAAATTCAGTGTATGTATTATGATTATAACATAATATACTAATTGGGGTGTCTGAGGGTGTGCGTTAATTACGTTACATGTTGTATATAATATCTTCAAACATACAATTAACTTTATGAGACTCTATACAAACGTTCGTGTATCTCATGCACATGATATCACCTATTAAGATCGTAATTAGTTTATCAGATAACGGCATGGTAACAGACTGAAGATATTGTTTTGACTGAGCATTGCGTGGTGAATTGAGAAAGACACATAACACTAGTTTTTGAATCGTGACGTAATAATGTCATGCCTGATATTTCCGAATCATCATAATCATCTTCTTGCCTTTTCTCATTCTACTTGGGGTCGGCGCAACACGTTTTCTTCTTCCATTCTCCCCTGTCAGACGTCACGGCATCATTTACTCCTTTCTCTTTCATATCAGTCTTCACATAATCCATACATCTTTTCTTTGGCCTTCCTCTCCCTCTCTGTCCATCAACATTAATGTCCATTACTCTTTTAGTCACATGCGTTTCATCCCTCCTCATTACATGTCCATACAAAGACAAACGACTTCCTTTCAATTTTTCTGTAACAGGCGCCACTTTCAAACTTCCTCTAATATACTCATTCCTTACTTTATCCATTCTGATATAAGAATAAAGGGAATATCAGCTCATAAGGTTCAGACCTTTAATTATTCCATCACCACTATTTCCAAAACAGTGAAGGAAGACATCGTGATCCATCCACAACTCAAAACAAACAACACACACAAGAGCAACAAAACCAACACCAAACAACTCCAAACAACACAAACAACAAACAACTCAAAACACACAACAACAACTACACACATAACCCAACCCCACCTCCCTTCCCCCCTACCCCTCCCTTTCAACTTCAAATTACACACACAAGAGTTAAACAAACTAGAATTATAGGTGCATTGTAAATCCGTGATCAAAATGTCGTGTATAAAAATTGTTGTGTGTTAAATGTATGTAGTTGAGACCTTAGAACTCCAGACCGGGACGTAACGCACCGGATCAACTCAGGATGGATGAAATGGCGACAGGTCACTGGAACAACTTACGAACCACGGATGCCCCTCCAGTTAAAGGTAATATCCGTGATTACTACAACTGTCGTGCTGTATGGATCAGAATGCTGGGCTGTGAAGAAGATGGATGAAAAACGATTGCATGTAGCGGAGATGAGAATGTTGAGGTGGATGTGTGGAGTGACAAGAATGGATAAAGTAAGGAATGAGTATATTAGAGGAAGTTTGAAAGTGGCGTCTGTTACAGAAAAATTGAAATGAAGTCGTTTGTCTTGGTATGGTATGTAATGAGAAGGGATGAAACGCATGTGACTAAAAGAGTAATGGACATGAATGTTGATGGATGGAGAGGGAGAGGAAGGCTAAACAAAAGATGGATGGATTGTCTGGAGACTGATATGAAAGCGAAAAGAGTAAATGATGCCGTGACGTCTGAAAGTGGAGAATGGAAGAAGAAAAAGTGTAGCGGTGACCCCAAGTAGAATGGGAAAAAAGCAGGCAGATGATGACATTAGAACCACAAACTAGGCAAGGAATGCCTGTATTTTGGGAGCCTGTTGATTCCTTCTAAATAAGAATGTGTACAGTGGGCAGGGCACATTGCTCGCAGAACGGATAGCCGATGGGGCCGAAAAGTTCTGTAGTGGCGAATGCGAACCGGAAGACACTGCGTTGGAAGGCCTCCCACTAGGTGGACCGATGACTTGGTGAAGGTTGCAGGGATCCGCTGGACGCGAGTCGCACGGGACCGGTCAATGTGGCGACACTTGGGGGAGGCCTATGTCCAGCAGTGGACGTCTTTCGGCTGAAATGAAGATGAGGATGATGACTTACTTACACATAACAACAATAAGTAGTTTTTTACAGGTTGGATTGTTTTTATTTTATTTTTAGTATTGAATTTCTGTCGAAGAAAATTTTGAAGATAAGTAACGTCGAACAACACGTCCTGAAGGTGGTGGATTACCACCTTTTCACGAATTGAGGCCTCTGTCCCAGCAGTGGAAACATACGTTATTCACATACTGACAGACAATGCAATGCCTAAAAAAAAAATTATTTTCATGTCACTACATATACATCATAGTATAAAACAAAGTCGCTTCCCGCTGTCTGTCTGTCCCTATGTATGCTTAGATCTTTAAAATTACGCAACGGATTTTAATGCAGTTTTCAGTAATAGATAGAGTCTAACTATTCATACACGAAATATTTTCAGGGAATCATCTAACGGCTATAACAAAGCCATTTCAAGGATTTTGTTTTTATCTGAGTATATTTTTTATAAAAAATAAATGATTTAAAATTACTTGACCCTCAAAATAAATACTGGCTCCTTATTTTTAAGCATCCATTACGCTAGTTTACTACGTCGTATTTACCTACTGTCATTGTTAGAATATGAGAGTAAAGGTTTTATGCAAAAAGTCTCAAAAAAATTTAGATTTATAATAATTTTGTAAAAAAAAAAAATACTCAGATAATTTTTTTTTCGTTGCTGTGGCGACTTTACGACTTATAGAAGTTACTCTTAAAATATTTCGTGTATGAAAAGATAGACCTTATATATTATTAGGTACTCTGCGTGCCTAACCCATCGGCATTACAAGCGTGATATTATGTTATTTTATTTGGCTATTCTGTGCTTATGCAGTCCTTTGAAGTATAGCGTTGCCCAGGGCTGCGGGACTGTTCGAAAGAGATACCGTGGCCCTGGAACACAAAGGGCAGAGAAGGAACATGGATGGGTTTTAGTCAGTAAAAGTCTGACACTCCCCTCCGCTCCGCCCAGAGTGGGGGGGGTCATTTGATGATTTCCCATCCGGAAAAAAAAAAAAAAAAAAAAAAAAAAAAAAAAAAAAAAAAAAAAAGTATAGCGTTGTTGTTCCAGTTAATAACGCCTGATTGAAAGTAACACTTCGAGTTCAAATAGACACAGATTAGTTCGTAGAGACGATATTGACAACTAAAGATTGATGTTTGTGTAGGTAGAATAGTGTCATAACGTTTTGTTTAGCATTTACAGATTATAATGAAACTAACCGTACTCGCAGTGGAATAGTCTCTAAAAAGGGATTTCAATCCAAAATAACGGCACGGTTGGCGCAGTGGCTGAGCGATTGCCTGCTGCGCTGCGTGTCGCGGGTTTGATCCCCGCACGGAACAAATTTTTATATGATCTACAGGTAGTTGTTCCGGGTCTGGCCGTTTGTGTATGTGAGTTTAAATGTTTGTAAACGCACCCACGATACAGGAGGAATTCCTAGTGTGGGGCAACATTTTTTTTTAAAAAAACATTCAACGAAGACAGTAATAAAAAAAACCGGCCAAGTGCGAGTCGTACTCACACGCATATAGAGCCGTAGAACCAAACAATATAATAAAAATATTTTGAAGGTCGTTCATACGTTGTATTACATTCAACAGCAAAACTAAATTTGTTTTTCATTGTATGTTAATGAAAAACAAAGTTACTGCTGCAGTTTGATGAAAAAGTCCCATATCTCAAAAACTGAACATCAAATCTTATTCAAAACAATTTTAGTTGAAAGTTTTTTTACGTTCTACAATCCTACATTTTTTCAGAATTTTCGTCCTCTTACTTTAGAAATTAGAGGGGGGGGGACACATTTTACCACTTTGGAAGTGCCTATCTTTCAAACGATTGACTTTGAGAAAAAATGGGTTTAGGAACCTCAATGTAATTTTTAAAGAACTCTCTATAGACACCAGCACGTATAGGTTTGATGAATTGTTTTTTTTTAGTTTCAGTTCCCTGTCTGGGGAGACCCCTTAATCTTTTAATTTTTGTATTAAATCGTAAAGCGGAGGAGCTCGTGGCTAAATAATAACAGCCGCTCGGATCGATCTTTAGGTTAAGCCGTGCTTGCCTGGGTTGGTCTGTGGATGGGTGACCACCCATTACATACCGAGTTTCCTCCGTGCCTCGGAAAGCAAGTTAAGCCGTTGGTCCCGGCTGTCATTTGTAGATCTTTGACAGTCGTTACAGGTAGTCAGTGACCCAAAAAGTCTGACAACCAGTCTTAACAAGGGTTCTCGTATTACCCAGTACTGGGTTGTGGAGGTCAGATAGGCAGTCGGTCCATGTAAAATACTGATATTCAGCTGCATCCGGTTAGACTGGAAGCCGGCCCCAACATAGTTGGGAAAAGGCTAGGCAGATGATGATAAAAATCGTAAAGCGGTTCACAGAACACACCTACCTACCAAGTTTCAAATGTGTAGTCCTATTGTTTCGGAATAAAGTGACTGTGACATACGGACAGACAGACATGACGAATCTATAAGGGTTCCGGTTTTTGTCATTCGGCTACGGAGCCCTAACAATTAGGACTTCAAGAGTGTCCATGGAGTTTCTTATTCAATCATTCCATAGGAATCTATTTCACTATGGAATGGATTACCAGTTTTATCTACCTGACTGACTGACTCCTTAACGATTCAAAAGTATAGCTGTGAATGGTTTAATTGAATAATACATTTATTTCTAAAAGTTCAGTGGACATTATATCAATGAGGTCTCGACCCCTGAACTAGGACATCCTGTATGACAGGGGTCGAGGTTTCTCCGGTTACAAATACCTGAAGGTGGAAACCTAGACAGTGCTTAATGCCACTTCTTCTTAGCGTGTCGATGGCAACCTACATTGAGTCAGCCCAACTTTTATCGACAAGTTTAGCACTTTCAGTAGCGTCCATCAACACCTGCAATGTACAAGCAAAAGGACAGGCAGGACACGATATCAAGTGTCTCATCGTTTGTGGGACAACACCACATTTACACTTCAGGGCAGAGTCATCTAAAAATACCACCTGAACAGGTTGCCTGGTCCTTGCTGCGGCCAATCTGTGTCCGGAGTCTATTTAAAGAATTCCAGATCAAAAAAAAACAACGGGGTAATTACTACCTACTGCAAAAATTCAATAAAATATGTCGTAGGCTCTTCTAGCAACCTCATTTTATTTGAGAAATTATTTATGTCGGATCCGGTCATTGGTACGGACATAAATGAATCGCAAGCGCGCCAGTGGTGACATCACGAGACCTACTGGCAAGTCTACCCACACCACAGCGTGCTTCTACAGAGCTCTGATGTTTACAGCTCGAGGCTAGGACGACAGTGAATGTCTGATCGCAGCGGAGTTGAGACGTCCTGGAACTGTACCCGATTCATTGTGCCCCGTGTTATTGTGTTAAGTTGTAATCTCAAGTTATTCGTTAGTTTTGCTAGAAACAGTGTATTGCACCCAGTGTGTTTTCATAGCACGAAACTCATCGTCTGCCCACATGATGTTATAACCAGAGGTCGGAATTAGGTAGAGTTATTTGTGTACTTGCATCGATATGTTGATATCAATATGGATAAAATCCCGGGATTTCCCAGGATTTTTAATACAATCCCGTGTGGCCAACGATATTACAAATAAATAATAATAAAAACCTCAGAGATAGATAAGACAAATAAAACAAAGATAATTAACATACAATTTTTATTAGTATTTACATTAATTCACAATACAATTTTTTATTTACGTTGGCCCCACACTAAGATTTTTTCCTGTAACGTGGATGCGTTTACAAAGATTTAAACTCACACATACACAAATACCCAGACCCGGAACAACTACTTGTAGATCATACAAATATTTGTTCCGTGTGGGAATCGAACCCGCGACATGTTTTTATTAACTGCTGCGCTGCGTGCGCATGATGTCCGATGTCGGATAGTTTATTTAAATTGTGTAAAAGTAAATAACTTTTTTATTTAATAAATCACGGGATTTTTCTGCTCTTTAAAATTAATCTCGGGATTTGAGGCATATCCACTTTAGTCTTTCGCTGTATGAAATCAGTGTAAGTACACAAATAACTCTACCTAATTCCGACCTCTGGTTATAACCTAACGGAATAAATCCTGACATATTCGACATGTATAATGGACTGTCTGCAAAACAATAATATCTTTTTATTTTTTTGCAGACAGTCCATTATACAATGGACTGTCTGCAAAACAATACAATCTTAGTCTATGCAACACGCGAATCAATGAAACAGCTTCATTAATTAAGACACTTGTGGTCCCTTAGTAACCATGACTTTGCGTGCAGCGAGACGTTGCATGAACGTGGTTTAAGGAATACTTTTATGGTTATGTTTATTTTTAGATACCGCTGAAGAATTATTGAGGTCAAATTCATCAGGGTAATCCTTAGATTGACACAGTCTATCTGCCTAGCCTTTAGGCTGCAGGGAGTGGTGTTCCGTTGCTTACACGGGCAAGTGCCACATGAACGCACAGTGACATAGTGCACAAGTGAAGTGTTACTAACGTAGTTTTTAGGTCCTTTTTTGCTAACACAATTTGTATTTTATCATATTTATGTTAGTCTGTAAGTTATATATCTACGGGCAAACGCCTGGAAATAAATGTTTTTTTTTGTTGTTTTTCCAACTTTGTTGGGGTCGGCTTCCAGTCGAACTGGGTGCAGCTGAATACCAGTATTTTACTCGGGGCGACTGCCTATCTGACCTCCACAACGCAGCAGTTAGTACTCGGCAATACGATACCCCTTAGTAAGACTTGTTGTCAGACTTTCAGGCCACTGACTACCTGTAACGACTGTCAAAGATCTACAAATGACAGCCGGGACAAACGGCTTAACGTGCTTTCCGAGGCACTGAGGAAACACGGTATGTATGTAATGGGTGGTCACACTGGCCGCCCATCTACGGACCAACCGACCCGAGCGGCTGTTATTATTAAGCCTCGAGCTCATCTCACACAGTATCCTTCCTATCCTCACTAATGGTGCACAAACATGGTATTTGACAACCCATCCGAACGCTACGCTCGCGGTTTTCCATCGGCGCATGAAGTACAGTATTTTGCGACTCAGACTTTCAGATCGCGTTTGAAATACATAACATATGTAACTAAACACCACGCCTGTAATCCCCGAAGGGTTAAGCAGAGGTGTACAACCTAATAGTAGACCCACATTTCGCCAGTTATGTTTAAGTCCCATGTAAATGAGGGCGTGATTACATACGGGACCGAAACGTGGTCGCTCAGACCACGTTTCGGTCAATGGGCCTCATCAGAAGGCACCCAAAGGGCAATGGAGAGGGCTATGCTCGGAGTTTCCTTGCGTGATCAAATCAGAAATGAAGAAATCCGCAAGAGAACCAAGGTTACCGACGTAGGCCGAAGAATAGCCATACTTAAGTGGCAGTGGGCAGGGCACATTGCTGGCAGAACGGATGGCCGATGGGGCCGGAAACTTCTGGAGTGGCGACCGCGAACTGGAAGACGTTGCGTTGGAAGGCCTCCCACTAGGTGGACCGTTGACCTGTTGAAGGTTGCAGGCATCCGCCGGATGCGTGTCACACGGGACCGGTCAATGTGGCGACACTTGGGGAGGCCTATGTCCAGCAGTGGACGTCTTTCGGCTGAAATGATGTTGATGAAATGAGGGCCAGGGTTTTATCATCAACCGGGAACAAACCCAGACTCCGTGGCTGTTACTGAGAAATTCCGTGCCGGCACAGCTAGTCAATACTAATTGAACTAATTGTTTTCGAGGAGCACAGTAAGTCAGTCATTATAGGAAATTATCCTTAACACTAGAAACGGGATATTTACAATATTTACTCGAGGAGCTCGTGGCTAAATACTAACAGCCGCTCGGGTCGATCTTTAGGTTAAGTCGTGCTTGCCTAGGTTGGTCTGTGGATGGGTGACCACCCATTACATACCGAGTTTCCTCCGTGCCTCGGAAAGCACGTTAAGCCGTTGGTCCCTGCTGTTATCTGTAGATCTTTGACAGTCGTTACAGGTAGTCAGTGGCCCAAAAAGTCTGACAACCAGTCTTACCAAGGGGTATCGTATTACCCAGTACTAACTGGGTTGTGGAGGTCAGATAGGCAGTCGCTCCATGTAAAATACTGGTATTTAGCTGCATCCGGTTAGACTGGAAGCCGACACCAACATAGTTGGGAAAAGGCTAGGCAGATGATGACTGATTTCTTTGAGTTCCCGATAAATGATGAAGATGCTTGATGATGTGGATGTTCCAGTTTGTGTTTATGATAATGTTAGTGACCACGACGTCAAAGATAGTTTTGACGGCACGGTTGGCGCAGTGGCTGAGCGATCGGCTGCTGCGCTGCGTGTCGCGGGTTCGATCCCCGCACGGAACAAATATTTGTATGATCTACAAGTTGTTCCGGGTCTGGCTGTTTGTGTATATATGTGAGTTTAAATGTTTGTAAACGCACCCACGATACAGGAGAAATTCCTTGTGTGGAGCAATGTTTTAAAAAAAAAAAAAAAAATCTTCTATAGGAAATATTAGGATGTTACCAGTTCTTACTAACCAATCAATCAAATCAAAATATTTTATTTCACATAGGCCTAGATGGGCACTTATAAAACGTCGACAAAAAGGAGCACGGTTCGGGTTGGTCGTTTCCTGTGGAGAAGAACCGGCAAGAAACTCCATGGTTACTCTTTTCAAATTATTTGGTATTACAATATTATAATGGATACAGCATTTGTACTTAAGGAGGGACAGCGTTGACCCGACAATAAGTCGATGCTTACTAAACAAAAAATGTAGAACAAAATAAAAAGTTAACAAGCAGCTGGGAATCTACAAAGCCTACAATGTTCACACATTCACAAACAATTGAAAAAAAAAGAATCTATACAAAGGTAAAAAAAATATTGTAATATACTAAATTAAACAAGTGAGACAAATATTGTTATCAGTGCTGTAACTATTCTGAGCAAAAGATGTATAAAACAAAGACATAATTAGCTTTTATAACTAGTTTGGACACAAAATAATTTAATTGATACTTTAATCAATCGACTGCCTCGTTCGTATAGTGGTCGCAATCACGACTGCTGAGCATAAGGTCTTGGGTTCGATTCCCGGGTCGGGCAAATTGTTATTGGGTTATTCGACCAGGAATTTCTCAGTAGCAACCACGGACCTTGGATTTGTACCCAGTTGATGGCTTATTATTAGGTACACCTCTGCCTAACCCTTCGGGAATTACAGGCGTAATGTTATATTATGTTATGTAGGTGTAAAGTTTCAAGATATTGCCTGACTTTGGGTCCGTGGATGGGTGGTCACCCATGCACGGACCAACCTAGGCAAGCGAGGCTTAATCTGAAGATCGACCGACTTGATCGAGCGGATGTTATTAGTTAGCCACGAACTCCTCAAAAAATAAAGCAGAAAATAAAACATTAAAAAACTAAGTATACCCAGACTTAACCAACTCAAAAAACGTAATAATTAGCAACAACCATAAACACAAAACTAGTAAAATCCTATATTTACTTAAACAAACCAACTGTCTCGTCAGAAACAATTAATATATCGCTAAACGTTCGAAACGGTTTCATTCAGGCATTCAACGCGATCGCCTTTGCACGTTACCAAACGTCATCTTTTTCCGTGTAATATTTTTAGTCTGTGTCATTGCGTCTTTGGCGGGAACGACGAAAAAAAGTTGGTGAGTCATTATTATTGGAAATTATTTATTGTTTTATTTATGACTAGCTGTGCTTGTAGATTCTTTTGATCTTTTTAGGGTTCCGTAGACAAATTGTAAAAAAGACGAATTCCTTAATTCCTTAATTTAATTTCATCATGTTGAATTATTTTTAATTTTGTGTTAATTGTGACTGTTAGGTTTTGTGTAGTGTTATTGGAATTTTCCATCAGGAATTCCTCAGTACCAGCCACAGAGTCTGGATTTGTGCCCGGTTGATGGCAATATGCTCGCCCCCTATTACATAGGACTTAAAACATAACTGATGAAATGTGTGTGACCTAATTAAGTATACCTCTGCCTTACCCGTCGGGGATTACAGGCGTGATGTTATATTATGTTATGTAGGTGTAAAGTTATAAGGTACCAGTGGTGAAGATTCCATACAACTCGATTCCTACCGGATTCCCTTTTAAAATTTACACAGTCAGTATCCCATAGACAAATAATATAATTAATAATAATTACAATAATATAATATAATTTGACGGCACGGTTCTCGCAGAGCGATTGACTGGTGCGCTTCGTGTCGCGGGTTCGATTCCCGCACGGAACAAATATTTGTATGGCCTTCAGGTAGTTGTTCCGGGTCTGGCTGTTTGTGTATGTGAATTTAAAAGTTTGTAAACGCACCCACGGTACAGGAGAAATACCTAGTGTGGCGCAACGTATAAAAAAAAAAATAAAAAAATAATAATAACATTAAAGATATGTACTCCGGCTTACCTTTTACAAAAATTGACCCTTCGCTACTGTTAGGTACCTATTGTTTGAATGTAAACATACCTACATACTTCATGATAAAGTACCTATTGTTTTGTCTTTTATAGCCTACAATAATTTGAAGAATAGTGGATATTAGTTGGTATAAATCAAAATTAATGATAACCTATCATCTTTTTATTATTAAACCGTCGTCGTCCGTATCTGAAGTTTTTTTTTTGAGGTTATCTTCTTACATATTATTTTATTTATTTATTTTATTTTTATTCTTACATGACATCATTCTTGTAATCCCCGAAGAGGCCAGCAAAGGTGCACCTACCTGTACTACCCACATTTCGCCAGTTATGTTTGAAGTTAAATTCTTTACACTTATCTGGCAAAATCTGGGTGTTCTATTAGGTATACCTCTACCTAACTTCTCGGGGATTACAGGCGTGATGTTATGTTATGTTATCCTCAATATGTGCTACCAATCGTTCACTAAATGCATATGTCTGAGTTTTTGAGCTATGAAATAATACAGAGACTAAAGATACGAGTTGGTAGCCGACCGCAAACAGCAGCAGTAGACTATGTAGTTTACTGACGTTGCGACACGTCGTAGCTTCATGTCGTTGTAGTCATTATTCCGAACCCAATCGCAAATGGACGCTCCAACGTCGGTGGCAATAATGATCTGCGGTCGGGCGACACGTCGTCTGCGATTGTGCGGCGTGTGGTGTAGTCTACTGACGTTGCGACACGTCGGAGCGACACGTCGTAGCTTCATATCGTTGTAGTCATTATTCCGAACCCAATCGCAAATGGACGCTCCAACGTCGGTGGTAATAATGATCTGCGGTCGGGCGACACGTCGTCTGCGATTGTGCGGCGTGTGGTCAGGCGACGGTGTGTCGCTCGCTAGCTGTGGAAGGTATTTCATAGAGACACATAGAAACTATAAATGTTGTCGGAGCGACACGTCGTCTGCTGCTGTTGCTGTGTACTGTCGGATACGAAATCGTACCTTTAACTGGAAGATTTAATGCTTCATGAAAATCAATGTTTATTTTAAAAGGCCTTACATCGCTTTCTTAATTATGCGGTGTACTTTTTGCGACACATACCATGTGCACGTGGCCATTTTTAAAAGTGATTTCCTTCTACTGAATTTTTATTTAAAGATTACTTTACAAATAAATAAAATTGAAGGGTGTTTGTAATACTAAAATAACAGATTTTTACTGAATGCTTATAAAAGTACCCATATACGGTACTTATAACAAAAAAAAAACATATTTTTTATTTTTGTTTCTGTCTGTCTGTCTGTTTGCTCCAGCTAATCTCCGAAACGGCTGGACCGATTTTGACGGGATTTTTACTGACAGATAGCTGAGTTCGCAGGTTTAGGAGTAACTAAAACTACTTTTGTTTTAGAATAAGAATTAGATATCCGTGAAAAAAAATTAAAACCCTTGAAAATGGTAACAAAATAAAAAATCAATAAAAAAATTTGAAGTAAAATAAAATATATTTTAGTTTGGTGTAAGCAGCAAAAACTCCTTTTGTATATTGATTTTAATTTTAAATTGTCACAAACGTAGATTATTAAATTCGGTCAGTGGCCCGAAAGTCTGACAGTTAGTCTTACCAAGGGGTATCATATTACCCAGTACTAACTGGGTTATATAGGTTAGATAGGCAGTCGCTCCGTGTATTTATTTATTTATTTATTTATTTAACACTTCAAGCACATAAGTACAGAGGCGGACTTAATGCCATAGGCATTTTCTACCAGTCAACCTTTGGGTGATGCAAAGACAAGCAGTGGTAGGTGTAAATCTGAAAATAATTTTAAATAATAATAAGATTAACTACAAGATTAACTACAAGGACATATAAAATACTATAAATATATATCAAATACTATAAATATATATCAAAATTTAAATTAATGTAAATAAACATTTCCACGAATATACCAAAATAAAAACACAAACCATGGGGAAAACATTACCGTTGTGACGAAACTGCCAGCTTCTTCCGAATGTACTCACGAACTTTAATTTTAAAAGATAAGCGATTGGTTGCCATCCTGATTTCCTGGGGAAGCGCATTCCACAGAGAAATAGACTGGACAAAGAAAGATCGGTGAATGAAATCAGTGCGGTGAGAGGGACATTGAAGCATACGGTTTTGCGATGATCGCAGGCTCCTATTATGGTTGGCACAAATATACTGAAAGTGGGGAGCAAGGTAACTAGGGGAAGTGGGAGAAACAAGAAAAGAAAACAAGGTGGTAAGCGCCCTTTGCTCCCTACGCTGACGTATGGTCAACCACTTAAGAATAGTCCGGTGTTCGGAGACATGATCATATTTACGCAAATTGAAAACGAATCGAATGCAGTTATTTAGAAGACGGTCAAGTGTATTCAGCTGCATCCGGTTAGACTGGAAGCCGATCACAACATAGTTGGTCAAAGCCTAGGCAGATGATGATCTTAAAGTTGAAATCCACGAGAAAAATCGCTTTAAAAGTAATTAGGTACATTTTAGTAGGTACAGTCACGAGCACTAATATGTAAACACTTAACAACTTTTAAAAGTGTTTTTCGCCTCCTGTTCTGATTAAAATTTCATGTAAAGTTTTATGAAAAAGATCCTATCTCCAATTTGCAATTGTTATTTCTCGTGAAAATTGTTTTTAAATTTAGGTAAGTGTAAACATATTGGTGCTCCTGACTGTACTCATGGCTGTACCTATGTTTTATTAAAATTACTATTATGAAGTCTAAACAATTGTCTAGACTAGAAGTAATAGATACGTAATGATTAGGAAACATAATTTCTTTGCTTACTAAACAAAACATTGAACTAATTGTAAACTCGCTGAACAATGCATTGGTACCTAAGTTCGCAAATATCTAGATTGAACTTTGATCATAATTAAATAAACCGGCCAAGTGCGAGTCGGACTTGGCCGTACAAGCAGGCTTCCCTACCACCATACAATATATAACACGAAAAAAAATTGTTTAGTTACAAAATAACACATTTCATGTTAATTTTTCTTACATACTAATTACATATTTTAATATTTTCGTTAACAAAATATAAAAAACCGACTTATTAACCGACTTGTAAAAAAGGAGGAGGTTATATATTCCGCTTGCATTTTTTTCATGCATGTATGTATGTACACCGGTTTTTCTGTGATTATTGTACCAATTTTGTGATTTTTTGTCATTTGGAAGCTCGCGCGGTGGTCCCATTTAAATTGTCCGCTTATGAGTGATCTTTAATAATTAAACGTCTTTTTTTATTCGTCAATGAAACAAATCAAATATAAAATATAAAGCTTTGTAATATAGCATTCAGTTTTATGATCATCATATTGCACAATCATGAAACATTTAATTTTTTATAAAAAAAAAAAACCTTATAGTGAATTAAAAAATAAGTAACATAGGTAAGATTTTTTTTTTCATATTCTACATCACATACACAATACAACACAATAGCACACAATAGACACAACATATTGGCACAATAGTTCTTTTTACACATAAAAAAGAAAATAAAGAAAGCAACTCTAAGGATTTATAAGTTTTTTTAAATTTATCCCCAATAGAGAATTCCGCGGATGCTTGCAATGGAAATCCCACAGGGCACAATAATATGACTAAACCTAAATAAAAATATTTTAACCGCAAAAACACAATCATAAAACCTATTTATTTATTAAAATAAGATGTTATTCTGCGATTATATTACGTTTAAGTAAATATGTGAGTTGTCTTCATGTTTTATCTTTACAACGGGTTTATTACATCATCATCTGTCTAGCCTTTTCCCAACTATATTGGGGTCGGCTTCTAGTCTAAACGGGTGCAGCTGAATACCAGTATTTTACATGGAGCGACTGCCTATCTGACCTCCACAATCCAGTTAGTACTAGGCAATACGATACCCCTTGGTATGACTAGTTGTCAGACTTTTTTTGCCACTGACTACCTATAACGACTGTCAAAGATCTACAAATGACAACCGGGACCAGCGGCTTAACGTGCTTTCCGAGGCACGGAGGAAACTCGGTATGTAATGGGCGGTCACCCATCCACAGACCAACCTAGGCAAGCACGGCTTAACCTAAAGATCGACCCGAGCGGCTGTTATTATTTAGCCACAAGCTCCTCTGAATACATTATTTGTTACATTTATGTAACGCGGTTATTACATAAATGTAACAAATATCACGCTTCTTTTATAACTAAAAGGTAGGGTGTAAGGAACACCGACGCACAAACAGTTACTACTTATTCAGTCATCAGTGTCTGTTGCCGTTATAACAATAAATAATATAATCGACCTTGGCAAGGGCGGCTTAACCTTGAAGGTTGACCTGTGTTAATATGCCTAGATGTGCCTTTGTCCTTCGATAGGAAAATACCAGGCTTATATTGCTTACCACAAAGAGGTGACAATAAAGATATATAATAGTGTTTTACAACATATTCAAATATCTTTATTAAAAAAAAATTAAAAAAATATAATATAATATAATTATTTTATTTTTTTAAAACTTTATGCATAGCATCAGCATAAGCATAATCAGCCTATTAATGTTCCCACTGCTGGGACGCAGGCCTCCTCTCTATGAGAGGGACTGGGCTATAATCCACCACGTGGGCCCAGTGCGGGTTGGTAGATGTAAAATGTCTTCGAATTTTTGGTTCTAGGACATGCCGGTTTCCTCACGATGTTTTCCTTCACCGTTTTGAGAGCAGTGGTGATGAAATAACTTACACAAAGTAATGCGCCTGGTTGGGTTCGAACCCATGACTTACTGCTCGTAAGTCGGGGTCTCCACCACTGGGCCACCGCTGCTCTAATAAACTTTATGCACAAGTAAAAGACAGTACAGAGGCGGACTTAATGCCATAGGCATTTTCTACCAGTCTACTTTAGGGTGATGCAGAGACAATACACAGTAGGTGCAATAACAGAAAAAAAAACTAAAAAATATTTATAACTATTTTTTATATTTTTAAATGTTTTTTTTATATTACTTTGTATAGAAATATTTAAAAATGTAAATTATGTGTAAATACAATAAATAAAGGAATAATATAAATAATTAATAATCAATTAAAAATTAAACGAAGCTTAACCGTAGTAGGGGACAACGATGGTATGGAACCCTTCATGAGCGAGTCCGACTCGCACTTGACCGATTTTTTTTTTGCGAATTTCCAAAACTTGTACTGCAAAAGTGGTTCAGTTTCGTGGTCCGAGAGACCACACGTCAAGTCTATTATGGTAAGGAGACCTGAAATTGTCTTTCGGGCCACTGCCTACCCGTACCGACTGTCAAAGATCTACAAATGACAGCAGGAATCAACGGCTTAACGTGCTTTCCGAGGCACGTAGGAAACTTGGTATGTAATTATGGTCACCCATCCACGGATCGACCTTGGCAAAGGCAGCTTAACCTTGAAGGCAGACCCGTTTTAATATGCCTAGATTTGCTTTTGTCCTTCGGTAATTATGGCCACCCATCCACGGATCGACCTTGGCAAAGGCAGCTTAACCTTGAAGGCAGACCCGTTTTAATATGCCTAGATTTGCTTTTGTCCTTCGGTAATTATGGCCACTCATCCACGGATCGAGCTTGGCAAGTGCGGCTTAACCTTGAAGGTTGACCCGTGTTAATATGCCTAGATGTGCCTTTGTCCTTCGGTAATTATGGCCACCCATCCACGGATCGACCTTGGCAAGGGCAGCTTAACCTTGAAGGTTGACCTAGATGTGCCTTTTTCCTTCGATAGGAAAATAACAGGCTGATATTGCTTACCACAAAGAGGTGACAATACAGACCTATAATAGTGTTTTACGAGATATTCAAATATCTTTATTTGCGGTTTCTATTCGCGTTAGAATTGTCGCGACAAATATAGACATATTATTGCGCGATAATTTGTTTGTTCTTCTTGTAGAACATCAATATAACAGTTTAGTAAGTCTTAGGCTGAGGCCAAACGATCGTAATTTTTTGAGCTGTGAGTCGCGTAAAATGAGTCGCGGAATTTACGGTGCATTTGGTATCATACTAAAGTCCTGTCATATTATTTGATCTTACGGTTAATTTAAAAAATTACTGTCACTCCTTCTCTCCAGTAAAATACTAGAAATTGCTCGGTAAGAAAGTTTCGATTATGTTTGACGTTCCACATAGGCGAAACCGAGGTCAACAGTTTTTAACTTATGATAAAAAAATAACAGAATACTTACCTTTCATGATTTCTGTTCTCAGTAAATAAAAAAAAAAATAAAAAAAATATTGTCTCAGTATGTTTACAAACGTAGATGAAGCTCTGAACCCCACACTAGGATTCCCTGTGTTGTGGGGTCCAGTCTCTTTCAATCCATATTCAGATGGTACAGTTACAAAGACAGTAGTTTTAGGTAACTAAACTATAAATAAGTTTAACAAAATTTCAGTAGTTTGGGTAGAGTGTGGTGTAGTGAATGTAGTGTGGGAAGTGTAGTGCGGTAGGTGTAGTGAGTGTAGTGAGAGTAGTGTTGTAGGTGTGGGTGTGTGAGTGCATGTGAGAAGGGTAAGAGTGGTTGCAAGTGTTAGTGTGATACCTACTCGTATACCTATGCGCTTATGACATTATCTTTAACACGTCCTCTAAAATACAGGAAGAGACTCAGACGTACAAACGCAAACGATTACCACATACTCATAATTTTCACCGGTATTTTATCTACACGTCAAAATGTATGGAACAGCTGTCTTTTTTAAAACTACCGATGAAAAATTTCAGTCTGGGGGCTCAGAATGATGTACTAAATACGTGGTAAGGGGTCGTCCATTAATCACGTGAGGCTGGAAAGGGGGGGAGGGGGGTTCGGAAAAAATCACGAAATATCACTAGGGGGAGGGGCAGGTGTAGTGAGATATCACGTGTATTTATTTTTTCTTTGAACGCGCGATTTCTAAACCGAAAACCGGTGCGTGACCTTGACATTTTTATCACGGTGCTTATTTTTCCAGAATTAAATTAGATTATACCTGTTAACCTGTATTTAAAGATAATATTCTGATTTTTTTTAAGATACTTTGTACCAATAAAAATACACGTGATTTTGGGTGGGAGGAGGGAGGGGTAGTCTAAAACTTCACCACGAATCACCATGGGGGAGGTGGGGGTTAAAAATTTGCTAAAAAACATCACGTGATTAATGGACGACCCCTAACCTTTTTTGCGTCGGTGTCTCTTCCACTCTGTATATTGTACATGAGTGTTCTATTTTTACAAGGTCAAAGGTAGATCTATCCACCTTTGACCTTATAAAAAAAGATCACGCCCAAATAAAAGTAATCGATAAAATTCTACGAATCTAAAGACGCACCTAAAAGCTACGGGACCCACCTCAAAAAAAGCACATTTTTACGCCGCTGTCTAATCAATTTGACGTAAGTAACCAAGGTCAGGGACGGCCGTCTGTTGCTAACGAATCCATCAGAAATAGGTAGTGTTCTAAATTTAAAATTGACGCATGCGTACGCAATTCAGCGATACCTACGTTTTAAATCTTGAAACACAGGTTGTTCAGTGAGAATAGCGCACAGGGGACTGGAGACGCCTCGTTCGCGAGTTCAGGCTCCCTTCAGATTCCTTCGAAAGAATACAATCGCGTGGTGGTGACTGGTGGCACCGCTCTAAGCAACTTTCATCTGTTTTCTCCAGCACCGCTGTCAAAACACGCGTGTTAATTGAGCGTTTCGCTCGTGGCCGTCTCAAACAAAATTTGTCTATAGTACCAGCTGTCAGTTTCTATTAACAAAAGGTGACATTAACTGTCACTCTTTATTTGTTTTACAAATTTTGACATTACCGGCTCTAACAGCGGTTGTCGAGGCGCTGCTGTCGTTCAAATTAGTGTGGAATTGAACGTGAGGACCCCAAGAAGCGTGTCGCACATCTAAGATACACGTGGTTGGTATTAAAAATCAAGGTTATTTCTGATAATTTTCTTTAGTTTGTTTTTGTGACTACGCGAAAGAGTGGGAACCTTGAATACAGGCGTAGTGTTAGCACTACGCCTGTGTTCAAGGTATTTATTTCATTACCACTGCTTTTTATAAAATGATAAAGAACAACATCGTGAGGAAACCGGCATGTCCTAAACCGAAAATTCGAAGACATGTGACATCTACCAACCTGCACTGGACCCGCGTGATGGAAACGCCTATTCCTTAACATAGAGAGGGGGCCTGTGTCTCAATAACATAACATAACATCACGCCTGTAATCCCAGAAGTGTTAAGCAGAGGTGTACCTAATAGTACTCCCACATTTCGTCAGTTATTTTTTAAAGTCCCATGCCCAGGGGCGAGCCTATGTCCTCAACCGGACACAAATCCAGACTCCATGGCTGCTACTGAGAAATTCCTAATGGAAAAGCCCAATTACAATTTGCCTTACCCGGGAATCGAACCCAGGACCCTGCGCTTGCGACCACTAGACTAACGTGGCAGTCAGTGTTTAGGAAAAAAACAAACTGATAAAATCATTAATATCAATGTATTATATGAAGCTCGATCGGAACTTCGCGTGTGGTCAATTGAAAATCAATGAAAACAATTGAATACTTACCTATTCACGGACATTCGAACTTGCCTTACGCAAGAATCTTTGAGTCGTTAGAAGTTTCACATACCTACATACATCACAACGTACATAACATCACGCTTGTTTTTTTTTTTGCCGGATGGGAAATCATTACTGGGCGGAGCGGAAGGGAGTATCAGAATTCTACTGACTAAAACCCATCCATGTTCCTTCTTTGTCCTTTGTGTTCCAGGGCCACGGTATCTTTTTCGAACAGTCCCGCAGCCCTGGCAAGCATCGGCCCATAACATCACGCTTGTAATCAAAATCAAAATTAAAATCAAAGCATTTATTTCATGGCGGGACGTGAGAGGGAATGAGCTTTAAGTCCCAGCCGCCGCGGGAGTCGGGGGCCACCGTTGGCGTGGGCCTGTGGACGGCGAGTAATGGGCTAGGTCGCCGTCCGGCCGTCTTATGACGACAGGCCGAGTCGACGGCGCGGTCGTATTCCACGCGCGCCTCAAAGAGATGTCAGCAAAAAGGAAGGGGTCCACAAGGGCCGATGCCTGCCAGGGCTGTGGGACTGTTCTAAAGAGATACCGTGGCCCTGGAACACAAAGGGCAAAGAAGGAACATGGATGGGTTTTAGTCAGTAGAATTCTGATACTACCTTATAGTCCGCCCAGAGCGTTAGGGGTCATTTGATGATTTCCCATACGAAAACATATATTTAAAAAAGCATATATTTCGAGTAGGCCAGTTACAGGCACTTTTGAACTGTCGAAACAAAGAAAACAATTAAATGTAGCTACAGTCACAGTCACAAGGCAAAAAAAAAACTGTGAAAGTACTGTAGTTGCCCATTCCAAAGCGTAGATCTCTATGGAGAAGAACGGGCAAGAAACTCCATGGACACTCTTTTAAATCCCTTGCTTACATCATATCCCCGAACCTCCGAAGGTTTAGGCAGAGGTGTAGCTAATAGCACACCCTCATTTAGCCAGTTATGTTTAAGTCCCATGTAATAGGGAGCGAGCCTATTGCCATCAACTGAGCACAATTCCAGACTCCCTGGCCGCTTGACTGCTACTGAGAAATTCCTGATGGAAAAACCCAATAACACTGCCCGACTCGGGAATCGAACCCAAAGACCTCATGGCCAGCAGTCGCAGTTAACCAACGAAGCAGTCACAGTGTATCAATTTTACGCTTTTTACAATGAGGGTAGGCAGTAACTACAGAAAAAAAAAAAAAAAAAAAAAATGCTGGTAAACCTGGGCTCGCCGGCGCAGACGGTTTTCCAGCCACGAAGTCCCAGTAGATCCCATTACTTGGTACCCGGTACTCGGTTAATGCGTGGGTGTTTTATTTATAAATAAAATAAATTGTGTTTTATTTCAGGCCAAATAAAAAAATACCCATTTACAACAAAAATAAAAATTGAGACAAATCAAATAGTAGAAACAGTTAAGAAATCATTTAACAAGTCATAAAAATATAATTCAATTAATTAAAAGTCATTAAAAAATAAAAATAAACGTTAAAATAATCAATAAAAATAATTATAAATCAATATAAATAAAAAAAAACAATAAAAACATTAAAAAAATTAAAACATGGAGTTATGTACCAGTACCCAAAGTCATAAAAAAAATTAATTCGTCTATTCTGTCCCTCTGCTGGGCAAAAGCCTCCCCCATTCCTTTCCAACCCTCCCACTGTTTTGCCCCCCCCCTGGAGAATTGAACAAGAACGAGTCTAAATCGTCGCGCCAGCGTTTCTTGGGCCTGCCTCGGTGACGACAACCGTCTTCAGGCACCCACTGTGTGACGATTTTGGCCCATCTGTCCTGACACATCCTGGAAATGTGACCCGCCCAGTCCCATTTTAATGTCGCAGACTAAAAAAAAAAATTTTTTTTTTTTTTTTTTTTTTTGTATTAGCTCTGCCTCCGGAGCTTACAAACCAGGTCTTATATTATGTGATATCTATGTACGTGTGGTAGATTACTGTCCATAACAAAGAGGAGGCCTGTGTCCCAGCCGTGGGAACATTATACAAAAGCTGATTATATAAGGACTTCAATTTTAAGAATCTAGAACTTAACAATTTATGATATTTGCTGATCTTTGTACGTCAACTGGTGATAACTGGTTATATACCGATAAGAATGTTCACTAGTATTAAGATATTAACGCGAGAGTATTGTTTGTACAATTTAAATGCTGCAGTGGCAGATTTTTTTAATGATTTATGTGGTTGTGTTCCGTACATGTAAAAAAAAAGGCACGCCTTTTGCCAATGAGGTTCTGCGGAAATGATAGAACGCCACCTGCTAAGATCCTTAAATAACGCCTCGTCCACGTTATCAGTCTATAATGAAAGAAAGAAAGAAAATACATTCATTTGGAACATGCTACAAGTGCACACAGTATAAAAAAAAAATTAAAAAAAATCTGAACATAAAAAAAAGGTATCAGGACACTAGCGCGAATGCCATTTGCGCGAAGGACACTTGCGCGAATCCACATGCGCGAAAAGACATATGCGCGCATGGACTTTTGGGCGGTTAGACTTTTGCGCGAATGAACCTTTGGGCGCATAGACAGTTGCGCGCATAGACACTTGAGCGAATGGACTTATGCGCGAACGGACATTTACGCAGAAAGACACATGCGCGAAAGGACTTATGCGCGAATGGTTAGGTTAGGTTAGCTGTAGAGTAAACATAACACTGAGGTTCTTCTAAATCGAAATCGATTGATTAATCTTTTTTGTACAAAGTAACAAGAATCTTCTATACATCAATATACATTTGTCATAATAGACATTAAAACAACTGAATGTCCTTAAAAATCGACATTAATGAAACCCAAAAGCTTGAACAGAGAGTAAAATTATTTTGTTCGAAATCGATATTGTAAATCGATTAAACAATAATTATATCTGGCAACACTATTCATGGTAGATACGAAAAAATTATTTGACATGTCTCTCGGGCAGTGTTGCCACTTCTCTCGCTCTATCTCATTGAAAATAAGAAATAATATGATGTTATGTTTACTCTACAGATTAACCGTAGCCAGTCGCGAGTAAATCTAGTCGCGGAAGTGTCCTTTTGCGCAAAAGTTCATTCGCGCAAGTGTCCATTCGCGCAAGTGTCTCTGCGCGCATGTGTCTATGCGCGTAAGTGTCTATGGGCGCAAAAGTTCATTCGCGCAAAAGTCTAATCGCGCAAAAGTCCATGCGCGCATATGTCTTTTCGCGCAAGTGGGTTCGCGGAAGTGTCCTTCGCGCATATGTCTTTCGCGCAAATGTCCCAGATCCTAAAAAAAATAGTGTGACACTGTGTGCCTCACGACTGCGCCAAATAGGCCCAGTTTAGCAAAATGCCGGACAACTAGCGCCCGACGCTGGTTTTCAACTGGACCTGGATTAGTGAGGTTACGGATGTGAAGCAATTTTATATTTTGTGTCAATGGTGGTGGTGAATAGATACTTAAATATGGCAAATAAATCTGCATACAAAAAACAAACAATAAAACAAAAATATATAAGAAAACAGATAGATAAATGGGTCGGACGCATGATAAAAAACTGCTGGAACACATTGCTGGAACACACGGCGTCCTCTCTAAATCGAATGCGGGCCCAGTGCGGGCTGGTAGATGTCACATGTCTTCGAATTTTTAGTTCTAGGACTAGCTGGTTTCCTCTCGATGTTTTCCTTCACCGTTTTTGAGAGCAGTGGTGATGATTCGATCCCACGACTTACTGTTCGTAAGTCTGGGCCGCCATCATTGGGCCACCGCTGCTCTCTACTACATCTGAAAATGTATCAATGTTAACAAAACCAATATATAATATGATACAAGCTGACCTCTTATGGAAGGTCCTCACTCAGATCCAGCCTGTCCCTTAGTTGCCCTCCCCAGCGACGCCCTTAGCCGAGGCCCCTACCCCACAGGGGGTGCCCTTAGCGCGCTGTCGCTTAGTTTATAAGTCATATGCCCCTGGCTGGAGGCCTTACTCTCAAGGCACCCACAGGATAGTCCGGTTAAGCAGAAGCCAGCCTCATAGATTGACCTGCGAGATGCCATGTCTAAAAAAAAAATATCGCTCAGTTCTACACTAGGCTAGGTATCCAAAAGTATTCATTGTGTACACTCGACCATAGCATAAGCATAGCATAATCAGCCTATTAATGTTCCCACTGCTGGGACGCAGGCCTCCTCTTTATGAAAGGGAATGATCTATAATCCACCACGCGGGCCCAGTGCGGGTTGGTAGATGTCACATGTCTTCGAATTTTTGGTTCTAGGACATGCCGGTTTCCTCACGATGTTTTCCTTCACCGTTTTGAGAGCAGTGGTGATGAAATAACTTACACAAAGTAATGCGCCTGGCTGGGTTCGAACCCACGACTTACTACTCGTAAGTCGGGGTCTCCACCACTGGGCCACCGCTGCTACACTCGACCATCGATGAAAAAATGGTTTATGATTATGCCAATTTCCTACACGGAACCCTAAAAATTCTTTAAGAGTTCCGCTCGCCAACATAAGTCGAAAATACTGTTTAAATGTAAAACAAATAATTCATTTGACACATATAATCACTGAATTAAACCTACGTAAGACTTAGATAGAACAGCGTTTTGAATAAAAGCCAATACATTTTGAATTTATATATCAGTTAGATTTCAGAGTTTGATGTGATCGGTGACAAGTTCCTTTTTTTGTTAATTTTATTAAATAAACGTTGTTTTTTGGCAATTAAATAAGTGATAAAGTAAGTTTATACTGTTATTATTCTTTCTGTTTCATGAAGTTGTATTTTGACTAGATACCAATAACTGTTTTGAATCGACCGGTTTAGCGAATCGGCCCATCCAAATCCGTTCAGTAGTTTTTGCATGAAAGAGTAGCAAACGTCCATCCATCCATCCATCCTCACAAACTTTCGCATTTATAATAGTAGTGTAAACAAAAAAAAGTACTAAGGAACATAGAACAAAAAGTACTACAGCGCCATCTATGACACCGATGATGAACTAAACATCGAAATACATCTACATCGCGCAAGTAAAGTTATCCGCGACTCAAGACTATAGAAGAACCCGACAACAACTGTCGGGCAGTAGCCCACCATACACAACCCCCGTCTGGTCGGAGGATCCTCCCTTTTCTATGGGGGATGAAGAACTTTACACCCTGTTCTCCATACTCCCAAAGTAGTAAGATAGGATACTCGTATCATGGTAATTCTTTGACGACACGGTTGGCGCAGTGACTGAGCGATTGGCTGCTGCGCTACGTGTCGCGGGTTCAAATTCCGCACGTAACAAATAATTGAATGGCCTACAGGTAAATTTTCCGGGTCTGGCTATTTTTGTTTGTGAGTTTAAATGTTTTTAAACGCACCCACGATACAGGACAAATTCCGAGTGTGGGCAAAGTTCCCTTACTTAAATAAAAAAGTTCGAATCTCTTTTTTCCAAGCCTTAGGCAGAGCGTATATCAAATATTACTGGATTTTTTTGTTCAATGATATTTTAAAGGAAGATACGCTACATTCATACTGGCTGGCTTTCAAATATCGATGCGTTGTTACGACTGCGATAAATAATACGGAACGTATGATACAGAAAGAGATAGCTATTGCGCTTGAACTTGAAGTACTTAAATTACGACAATTGCCTGAATTTGTCGGCTACAATTGGCGTGAGCTAGTGCGATATCTACCTCTTTTTATTTATAATATCATTGGCTATAGGCCTCTCTTCGCTTGTGCCAAGCTCCACGTTGTTGTGCCAGCCTCATCCAGGTGATCCAGGATATTCCCGCGATGGACAACGTCGTCTGCCCACCTCGCCGTCAGACGACCAACACTTCTCTTTCCAGTCCTTGGACGACCCTCAGTCACAGCTTTACTCCACCTGCCATCACCGCGCCTTGCTAGATGTCACGCCGAACTCCATTTGAGTTCCATGACGCGATTTCCAATATCGAAGACCTTCGTACGTTTTCGGATTTCGCTGTTTGGAACTAGGTCTACTAGTTTATATCGAGCATGGAGCGTTCCATGGCTCTCTGTGCTACTCTGAGTCAGGACACAGCTTCCTGTGTGAGCGTCTACGTCTCAGCACCGTATTTCATGGTGGGCAGAACACACTGATTAGAGAGACGGGTTTGCAGGCACTGTGGAATTTGGGGAAATTATTAATCGGGCGAATAAAAATATAATTGGCGACCTGGTTTTGTACCAAGTAAGTAACTATTTATCCGGTCATTGCGGCAAGGAGCATATAGGAAGCAAGAGCGAGCGAAGGCTGAGAGAGCCTTGTGGCACCGGACAGGTTAGGTTCGAAGGGGATGGCGGGGTCTAGTGAGCGAGCGAAGTGAGCGAACTAAGACCCCGGAATCCCCTTCGTGTTGGGTTACTTTAAACCCTGCAAACAGAAAAAGGAGCCAGGGCTACTTCGACTACGCCTTATCTACAATCTAGTGGTTAATAACCTTCTTTTAGGTTTTTTTCAGAGTCCTTGAAGCTGCCAACCTATTATTTTTGCTACCCATTTTAATTATTTTTAAAACCCTAAATCAGATTAGTTTGTCGCCGCGTTAAATACATGCCTGGAATTTTGTGCTTGTTTTTTTTAATGAAGTTACTTAAATGATATTGTTCTTTGTCCCCAGCCCAGCGCTCTCAACTTGAAGTCTTAGGACTCAGAAATCACGTCGAGAAAAGTGTCTTTTAAGGCTAAAGCGTTGTTCGAGAATGGAATCACATGAGAAGAACGTGTACACGGTGGGAGCCCCCGACATGGACCCCACTAGAACTGTTATTATGGAAATGAAGACCGGAGGTAAGGACCTAATCATTACACTCTATACACTATGTATCTGAAAGTTGTGCTCATATTTGGGGATGTAATGGTGTAAATAGACCCTTCACGAAGCCGTCAACCAAGCACTCTGTACATCAAACTAGGTAACTTTACGCAAAAATTATTGCTGGGAAACGACTTTTTTTTTTGGGGTGAAAAAGATGAGATGAGAGAGATGGATTGAATAGTACGGGGGTCGTGGAGGTGTTAAAAGTTAAAATCTTACATTAAAAACATGTATTAAAAAAAACTTGTGAAAAAGTTGGAACTTTGACCCCCAATATCTCCGTAAGTAGAAGGTTCCCAGGTATGGTCTAGAACACAAAAAATATCACAAAGACGTGGAGAACAAGTGCCTTTCGGCTTCGTTAAGGGTTTATTGTATTAGACTTGACAACTTTCTTCATAGAACCATCATCGTCATCATCTGCCCAGCCTCTACCCAACTATGTTGGCGATGACTTCCAGTCTAACCGGGTGTAGCGGAATACCAATATTTTACTTAGAGCGACTGACAATCTGACCTCCACAACCCATAATCTAGATAGTACTGGGTAATACGATACCCCTTGTTAAGACTGGTGTTCAGACTTTTGGGCCACTGACTACCTGTAACGACTGTCAAAGATCTACAAATGACAGCTAGGACCAACGGCTTAACGTGCTTTCTGAGGCACGGAGGAAACTTAGTCAGTACTGAATGATGAGTCCGTATTTGTGCCTGGTTGATGGCAATAGGCTCAGCCCCCATCAAAACATGACTGCCCAAATAATGGAAGTACTATTAGTTACACCTCTGACTAACCTTTCGGGAATTACAGGCGTGATATTCTATATCTTCTAACCCTCACCAATTCTTCCCCAGCAAACGGCATAGAAGCCGCCGCACCGGAGCCGAAGCAACAGATAAAAGACCTCGATGACCTGCTCCCGTACCTCGGTGACTTCGGCTGGTACCAACGGATCCTGTTCCTGCTGATGATACCGTACTCCTTCTTCTTTGCCTTCGTCTACTTTGGCCAGATCTTCATGACTCTTGTGCCCGAGGAGCACTGGTGTTTTGTGGAGGAATTGGGGAATTTGAGTGTGGAGGAGAGGTGAGGAAACAGGTTTTTCTTTTTCTTATCTCTGTACAGACCCAATAAAGTCTCACCACAATGTTATTTGCACACTATCTGATGTCCGCGGCTTCATCCGCATGGAGTTCAGTTAGTGTCCCATGAATTCGTACTGCCGGAATAAATAGAACAAACGAAACTGTTGTTTTTGGAAAAAAAACACAAGCACAATGAACTCTTTAATTTCGTTAACCGTATGTTATTAGTTCCCAGAATTTGATCCATAATGGCGATGCCATCGAATAGTGTAGTAATATAGAATGTGGTTTTTGGGCACGTAATTCCTTTGAGTATTTTTCGCTTTTTACTTTCGGATTTGGCCAACTACACCCATTTGACAAAATCAAACCGTTTAACTAGCGAAGCTGCAATTTGGAACCCGTCTTTCCAAATTACATTATAAAATTAAAACGGAGAATTAATCATTGAATTTCTTTCAGTCCAAAAATTAAATAATTAATTAATAATTATATTTTCGTCTTTCCACAGACGCCACCTATCAATCCCGTTCATAAACAACAAGTACGACAAATGCTCCGTTTACGACGTGAACTGGACATCGATACTGCAGAACGGAACCCTGGAGCCGAATCCTGAGTGGAGCGTTAAAAAATGTGTGGAGAGATGGGAGTTCAACTATTCTGATGTGCCGTATGAGACTATCGCTTCGCAGGTAAATACAGGGTGTAACAAGACCCTTAACGAAGCCGAAAGGCACTTGTTCTCCCCATCATTGCGATCATTTTTTTGTTCTAGACCATATCTGGGAACCTTCTAGTTACGGAGATATTGGGGGTCAAAGTTCCAACTGCATTACATTTAGTCCTACCGTAAAACGTGATTTTTCACCACAAAAAAAAAGTCGTTTCCCAGCAATAATTTTTGCGTGAAGTTACTTAGTTTGATGTACAGAATGCTTGGTTGACGGCTTCGTGAAGGGTCTTGTTACACCCTGTATAATTTGAATATACCTAATTGAAGAACCAATAATTATTGTAGGGCAAGACCAAAGATCATTCATTTTAATGGACTGTGTGAGGGATGATATGGCTAGAAAGGAGGTGACTGCTGAGATGAAGTAAGGAAGAAGAAGACATGCTGCGCTAACTGGACGTTCTTAATGTGCATGTCTTTTACATCGTTCTCATATAGGGTCTAACTATTCATACACGAAATATTTTCAGGGAATCATCTAACGGCTATAACAACGCCATTTTAAGGGATTTTTTTTTTATCTGAGTACCTATATTTTTTTATAAAAATATATAATTTAAAATTACTTGACCCACAAAATAAATACTGGCTCTTTATTTTTAAGCATCCATTACAGTAGTTTCATACGTCGTATTTATCTACTGTCATTGTTAGAATATGGGAGTAAAAGTTTTATGCAAAAAGTCTCAAAAAATTTTAGAATTATAATAATTTTGTAAAAAAAAAACACTAAGATAATTTTTTTTTTCGTTGTTATGGTGACTTTACGACTTATAGAAGTTACTCTTAAAATATTTCGTGTATGAAAAGATAGACCTAATATGTATAATCTCACCATGAATGACGTAACCAAGATTTTGTAAAAATATTTTGATTTAAAAGTGTGTCCATGGAGTTTCTTGCCCATTCTTCTCCATAGAGATCTAAACTTTGGAATGTGCAACTACAGTACTTTCTCAAGTTATTATGCCTTGTGACTGTGACTGTAGCTTCGCTTCTTTTTGTTTTTTTTTTTTGACATTCAAAAGTGGCTGTGATATAATAACAGCCGCTCGGATCGATCTTTAGGTTAAACCGTGCTTGCCTAGGTTGGTCTGTGGATGGGTGACCACCCATTACATACCGAGTTTCCTCCGTGCCTCGGAAAGCACGTTAAGCCGTTGGTCCCGGGTGTCATTTGTAGATCTTTGACAGTCGTTAGGTAGTCAGTGGCCCAAAAAGTCTGACAACCAGTCTTACCAAGGGGTATCGTATTACCCAGTACTAAGTGGGTTGTGGAAGTCAGATAGGCAGTCGCTCCATGTAAAATACTGATATTCAGCTACATCGGGTTAGACTGGAAGCCGACCCCAACATAGTTGGGAAAAGGCTAGGCAGATGATGATGATGAAAAGTGCCTGTGATGTGGTCTAATTGAAATAAATGCTTTTGACTTTTTGACTTTTAACCCCAAATAAACTGGGATAGGGGCGGCAGAATGGTCATTAAAGATACCACTTGTACTCATTGTCTTGTCATATGTTCGTGTTTGCCAACGTTTCGTATCGGCCATACAGCGTATTTTCTGCTTTGATAAATTAAATGCAACAGCCTCATATTCTCGATTTTTTTATACCTCTGAATTCTGTACCAATTTTATAATGTACCTCTCTCTCTCCTTAAAGCAAGGTTGGGTGTGCGAGCGAGACAACTACCCTGCGACAGCTCAGGCTATATTCTTTTGCGGCGGTATCGCTGGCGGCCTAATATTTGGATGGGTGGCTGATAAATATGGAAGGATTCCGGCTTTGATCGGTAAGTTCGTATTCTTTTATTTTTGATCTTACGGAATTTTGTTTTGAAGATTGAGGTGTATTTTCGATTTTGAATCAGTAAATGATGTCTGTAGAATATTTTCAAGCTAGATTTCCAAATAATCAAGTCATAATGGGGCGAGCGTATTGCCATCTACTGGACACAAATCCAGACTCCGTGGCTGCTACTGAGAAATTCCTGATAGAAAAACCCAATAACACTTAGCCCAACCTGGGAATCGAACCCAGGACCTCATGCTCAGCAGTTGCGCTTGCGATCACTAAACCAACTAGGCAGTCTCCGTAGTTTTTTCAAGTTCCCCTTTAGATCTAACTAGCTTCTGCCCGCGGCTTCGGTCGCGTTAATTTAGAATTTGACAATAAATTCGGGTTGTACTCTGCTTGTAATAATATAATGCAATCATGGTTCGAAAGACACGTGGCGCCACCTATTATCATAAGAACGTTATTGTTATTTTCCTCGGGAACAGTCCTTTTTTTCGAAATGAAAGGTACCCTATGTCCGTTTCTGTACACCTGACAACGTATATGCAAAATTTCAGGATGATCGGTTAAGTGGTTTAGGCGTGAAAAGGTAACAAACAAATAAACTTACTTTCGCGTTCATAAAATTAGTAAGGATTCTGTTTAATGTATTCTGTGATGAGGAGGAATGAGGAAAATGTCGTGAGGAAAGTTTTGAGTATAGATATGGATGCGTATAAGAGTAGAGGAAGACCAAAGAAACGATGGGTGGACTGTGTGAAGAATGATATGGCAAGAAAGGAGGTGTCTGGCGAGATGACGAGTAATAGAGAAGTATGGAAGAAGAAGACATGCTGCGCCGACCCCAAATGAATTGGGATAAGGGATTTGGATTAGATTAATTATCATCCCATTAGGTGGACCGATGACCTGGTGAAGGTTGCAGGGATCCGCTGGATGCGAGTCACAGGGGACCGGTCAATGTGGCGACACTTGAGGGAGGCCTATGTCGAGCAGTGGACGTCTTTCGGCTGAAACGATGGTGATGAAGGGCAAGAGAATGATGAATTATGATGATGTCTTCTTCCAGGTGCTAATCTAGCTGGCTTCGTGGGCGGTTTGGGGTCAGTGTTCACCAACGCATTCTGGTCATTCTGTCTGTGCCGTTTCATCGTGGGACTGGCCTATGACAACTGTTTTATCATCATGTATATTGTTGGTAAGTTCCACTTAGTTTTATTCTACAGCATATACCCGAGAGGTACACACTTGGGAAGGCACATTGCAGTGATAGTCTAGTGATGTGACCTTCGGACTGTCAAGTCATAGGACCTCTGATTTTTCGGATTCATGTGCGTATTGTATAATGATCGCTTGCTTCGGTGAGGAAACCAGCATGTCTGAGAGATATTTCTCGACGGCATGTAAAGCCAAGTCAGAGGCCTACAAGCGGCATAAAAACTCTGACACCAGGTTAGGCACTAACCACACGATAAAGAAGGAGAAGACCAGAAAGGTGTGGTCATATTTCAGGGTGTGATTCTGATCATCAAACTGAACAATTGTCTCCAAGGGACCATCATCGAAATCACGAAAAAACATCAGCTATCCCTGATATTTGGGTCAAGTACGTATTGTGCTGAACAGCTGATTTTTTTTCATGATTATTGATATTCGTTGAGGAGCTTGTGGCTAAATAATAACAGCCGCTCGGGTCAATCTTCGGAAAGCACGTTAAGCCGTTGGTCCCGGCTGTCATTTTTAGATCTTTGACAGTCGTTACAGGTAGTCAGTGGCCCGGAAGTCTGACAACCAGCCTTACCAAAGTCTTGTTTTGATATGGAAAGAAAAATTCGAGTGCGAGCAGGGTTTGAACCTGCCACCGCAGCGACGTGCGGTGTGCGTTTGGTTAAGACGTCCGGTGTACAGAATTGGAAGATCGCAGGTTCAAACCCTGCTCGCACCCGAATTTTTCTTTCCATATCAAAACATATTTAATTCCCTACGCAGGGTTTGCGTAAAAAACATATTAAAAATTACCAAAGTCTTGTCAAAGATCTATAAATGACAGCCGGGACCGGAGGCTTAACGTGCTTTCCAAAGCACGGAGGAAGTTCGGTATGTAATAGGTGGTCACCCATCCACGGACCTACCTAGGCACGTGCGGCTTAACCTTAAGAACGACCCGAGTGGCGGTCATTATTTAACCAAGAGCTATATTCCGTTTTAATAATTATTTTATTTTATTTCCAGTTCTCGAATACGTCGGCCTAAAATGGCGTACCTTCGTAGCCAACATGTCGATAGCGGTCTACTTCACTTTCGCTGCTTGCCTCCTACCGTGGATAGCGCTGTGGGTGGCCGACTGGAAGATCTACACGTTAATCATCAGCGTGCCTTTGGCTTTAGCTGTGCTCACTCCTTGTGTGGTTCCCGAAAGTGCAAGGTTAGTGTCCTGCTCTGTTCCTTCATGTCCTGGGGTGGAAAATAGTATCAGCTGTTAAGTCAAATACAGGATGGTAGGGACACCAACGCTAAAACGGTTACCACGTATTCAGTACATCATTTGATTAAATCGATCGAAATTGTTCGTCGGTTTTTAAAAAAAACCGGCCAAGTGCGACTCGTACTCACACGCACACAGGGTTCCGTAGCACCAAACAATATAATAAAAATCATTGTTATTTTCAATAATATTTTGTGAAAATTTAGGTAGTTTCTTTACCAGACAACACTGAACACACCCTATCGTATTACCTAGTACTAACTGGGTTGTGGAGGTCAGATACAAAATACAAAAATACAAAAAAAAAAAAAATTCAATATTACACGTTGTACATAGGTTATACAGTCGGTGGCGTCCCCTTTTAAGCATATAGATGCCTGTTCCAGGAGGCGCCGCTCCTATATCTCAATATTAGTGCAACATGTCATTAAACAAAAGTTATTAAACAAAAGATACACAAAAATTAAGAGGAAAAAAAAAAAAAAGTTTAAAGTTAATGAATTTATTATTCCTATCTAGTCTGTTGGTGTGTGTGTATATGTGCGGGTGCGTGTGTGATCATGTGTATGTGTATGTGTTAAATGTGAATGTATGTATGTGTGCGTGTGTGGTTGTTTTTTTACGGAAAGTGTTTTACCTTATATTTAGTAGAATATTCTCTACTTCATCGTAGCTTAACTTGTCTATCCACTTAATCAGCAACGATTTGCATTCTTTATATGGTTTAGTATGTATATCTATTTGTTTATTTATTTTATTGTAAATGAAAGACGAGCGTTTGTCGTACTGAATATTTGCAAATTCTGTTCTTACAAAAGTGGTGGAAGCAATGTTATGTTTCCTTCTTCTAGTTAATATATTAGGATCTAAGGGTAGGGTTTTATGTTTTTTTAATACTATGTGTATAATATATAATTTTCGTACTGATAATAGATTACTTATTTGGTATAGCTCATGGGTGTGAAATTTTCTTTTTTTGAAGTACATTATTTTTATTAATGTCCGTTGCGCTCTTTCAACATCAAGAAAACGTGTTTTACGCCAAAAATGGAGATACAATATATTATTACTGATTGAACTAGTGAGATATACACTTCATTTAGAAGATTTTTTGCCAAGCCACTCTTGGGGACTATGTGTCTCAATATTTTAAAAATCCAAATAAATTTTCGTATTCTCGCAGTAATTTGTTCAATTTGAGGATACCAGGACAAGCTTTGGTCCAACATTATACCTAAGTACTTGACGTGGTTAAGATATGGTCAGATAGGCAGTCGCTCCATGTAAAATACTGGTATTCAGCTGCATCCGGTTAGACTGGAAGCCGACCCAAACATAGTTGGGAAAAGGCTAGGCAGATGATAAAGACTGAACCAACCCTATGATTTTTCAGATGGCTCATATCCCAAGGACGAATAGACGAAGCAATCAAAATAATGCAAAAATGTGAACGCATCAACAAGAAGAAGATTCCTGATGAAGTTATTGAAGAATTTAGAGTAAGAACATTTTATTGAACTTTAGCTGTTTTGACATAGAAAGAAAAATTCTAGTGCGAGCAGGGTTTGAACCTGCGACCTTCCGATTCAGTGCACCGGACGTCTTCACCAATTAGACCATCGCACCCTGCTCACAACTCTCGAAATTTTCGTTCCATTAATAACGTCTTACGGTGACGTTAGCGCCATCTATTTAAGAAAGTATCGAACTAACTTAAACCAACACGTTGCCATTACAGCCAAATCAATGTTGTATAGAAGTCGCCATACCAAACTAATTTTTTATATTTTTATATGCAAACCCTGCGTAGGGAACTACAGCTGTTTTGACATGGAAAGATAAAATATTTTTTTTAATTTTATTGAACTTTTTTTGGACTGCGTCGTCAAGTGCAACTACTGAGCACGAGGTTTTGGACTCGATTCTCAGGTCGGGCAAAGTGTTATTGGGTCTTTCCATCAGGAATTTCTCAGTAGCAGCTACGGAGTCTGGATCTGCGGCCGATTGATGGCAATCGGCTCGCCCCCTATTACATATTTGAGTGTACTATTAGCTACATGTCTGCCTAACCCTTCGGGGATTACAAGCATGATGTTAGGCAGAGGTGTACCTATTAGTACACTCACATTTCGCCAGTTATTTTTAAGACTTATGTTATAAGGGGCGAGCCTATTGACATCAACCGGACCCAAATCAAAACTCCGTGGCTACTACTGAAAATTTCCTGATGGAAAAACCTAATAACATTTTGCCCGTACAGGAGAACACCTAGGACCTCATATTCAGCAGTCGTGATTGCTTGTAAGAGTTACTAAGCCCGCACTGTCCGTCCGTCCGTCTGTCTGTCAGCGGTCTGTATCTCATGAACCGTAACAGGTAGTTGAAATTTTCAAAGAATCTGTTGCCGCCATCACAACAAATAATAAAAATTAAAGGGGGGTACGGAACCCTTCATGTGCGAATCCAACTCGCACTTGGCCGGTTTTTCATGACGAAAAATTTAACCCAAACGATTCTCCCACAGGTAACCGCCAAAGAAATCCACCGAAAAGAACAAGAGCTTAAAAACTACAGCGTCCTAGATCTTCTCCGAACTCCTCGCCTTCGCCGGCACAGCATCCTGCTGGTGGTCATCTGGATGTCCATAGCTATGGTGTTCGACGGACATGTCCGGAACGTGGGGTCTTTAGGGCTGGACATGTTCAAGACGTTCACTGTGGCGACCTTTACGGAATTCCCAGCTGATGTTTTGCTGATTCTGATTTTAGACGTGTGAGTGGATATTTTTACTTTTGGTTACGCATGTAACTTTCTTTCTGGTCAGCTTTGAGTCCTTACCTCTTCCTGTTGATTATGGACGATTTGACGGACATACAGGAAGGGGCACCCTGGTGCATTCTTTTTGCCGACGATATTGTTCTTGTCGGTGAAGATGGGCCTGAGATCCAGAGCAGATTGGAGAAATGGCAACAGAAGCTGGAGAATTTTGGCTTGAAAATCAGCAGAAATAAAACCGAATACATGTTCTGCGATTTCGGCGGTCTCTCCAGTTCTGGAGCCATAGTGTTAGATGGCGCGTTTCTTCCTGTCTGCTCCGACTTTCGGTATCTCAGTTCACTCGTGCAAAGAGATGGCGAAATAGATCGTAGTGTAAAGCACAGAATTAACACGGGATGGATGAAATGGCGGCAGGTCACGGGAACAATCTGCGACTCCCGCATTCCCCTTAAACTTAAGAGGAAGATTTATAAAACAATGGTTAGACCTGCTGTCTTGTATGGATCAGAATGTTGGGCCACAATAGGGATGAATGAAAGGCATTTGCTTGTGGCGGAGCTGAGAATGCTAAGGGGGATGTGTGATAAAATGAGTACATAAGAGGAAGTCTGAAAGTAGCGCCGGTCACTGAAAAGATGTGTGGTAATCGTTTGTCGTGGTATGGACATGTGATGCGGAGGAAAGAGGAAAATGTCGTGAAGAAAGTTTTGAATATGACTGTGGATGGGTATATGAGTAGAGGAAGACAAAAGTAACGATGGATGGACTGTGTAAAGAATGATATGGCACGAAAAGAGGTGTCTGACGAGATGACGAGTAATAGAGAAGTATGGAAGAAGAAGACATGCTGCGCCGACCCCAAATGAATTGGAACAAGGGCAAGAGAATGATAGTACACCTTTAATTCGCCAGATATGTTTAATGTAAAGGGGGCGAGCCTATTGCCAACAACCAGGCAAAAACTCATACTTCGGTCTGCTACTGAGAAATTACAGATGATATAACTTAATTACACTTGGCTCGACCTAGGAATCGAGCCCAGGACCTGGTGCGGGACTGCTTAGCATGAGGCAGTACTAACAATATTTTTATTGTAATTTTGTTTGTTTTTGTCTACAGCCTCGGTCGTCGCTGGCTAGCATTTTTGACCATGGTCCTCAGTGGTGTATTCAGTCTACTGGCTACCGCTGCACCTATTGGTAAGTACTGAATTAACTTCAACTCAACTCAAAGCATTTATTTCAATTAGACCATCACCGGCACTTTTGAATGTCAAAAATAAAACTAAAAGAAGCGAAGCTACAGTCACAGCCACAAGACATAATAACTTGAGAAAGTACTGCAGTTGCACATTACAAAGCGTAGATCTCTATGGAGAAGAATAGGCAAGAAACTCCATAAATTCTCTTCTAGCCTGCAACATATCTTCTCTGTCTCAAACAAACTGAGAATACTCTCAGGTCGCGATAAAAACATAATAAGTCTACATCAGATTGATGTATGAGTTACTGGCCAAACCCGATTTCAGGCATAGGTCGTAAAGTATATTTCACACCGCTAACTTCACGCAGACGAAGATCGCGGGGCCCAACTAGTTTACATATAAACCTTCCTCTTGAATCACTCTATCTATTGCTGAAAACTGCATTAACATCCATGTCTGCGTCGGTGGCCCAGTGGTGCAGACCCCGACTTACGAGCAGTAAGTCGTGGGTTCGAACCCAGCCAGGCGCATTACTTTGTGTAAGTTATTTCATCACTACTGCTCTCAAAACGGTGAAGGAAAACATCGTGAGGAAACCGGCATGTCCTAGAACCAAAAATTCGAAGACATGTGACATCTACCAACCCGCACTGGGCCCGCGTGGTGGATAGCCCATTCCCTCTCATAGAGAGGAGGCCTGCGTGCCAGCAGTGGGAATATTAATAGGCTGATTATGCTTATATGCTTATGCTGCGTCAGGATGACTGGACCAAGATAGATTTTGGAGGTTTGAGCATTACAAAGTTTTTATACATATTTTATACTAGCAGCCAGACATAAAATTACTAGTACCTCGCAAAAGTGGGAAAACTATTACGAGGAAGGTGGCTTAAATAACATTCCTTTTGGACTTCGCCGCAGTCGGGTTGTTGTGCTGATAGTCGTATCAGCCCATGGCTTAATTGCCAAGAGCCTCGACCAATACCTGAGTAGGCTCTCGTTAGGCAGCTGGATCAAGGGCTTGATTCAGTGCGCGGTACTCCTGGACACGGCTCGTATTGTTAGGAGGTTCCTCTCTCTGGAGCCCTGACCACCGGTAGCTTGGACCCTGATCCCGATATCGGTGGGCTACTATTTTTTTATATTTTAAAATGTTTTTATGTTGTTTTTATTTTAAGGATATAATATACAACATTAGTTTTAGTATATGCGACACCTGAAACACGTGTCTAGTATTTTTATGTAAAAAATCTATGTACAAAATTTCAAAACTGTATCATGAAAAATCACAAAGTTATAAGCTTGTTCTGTTACCCAGTTGTCCGCACAAAAACGTGGTCACCACGCAGCGCGCGCCTCCAGCGTCGTCTTGAGCTCATTGATAATAATAATTTGGCAGTAGGTACCTAAAATATTGCGATAGGTACTTAAATCAGCTCGGTGTTCATCTTTAATATTTTCGGGAAAAAATATAACATGGTTTAAAAATGATTGGAATCGATTCAGTTACTTATTCTGAACAAACTATATTCAGGTTTCGCATATACTTAAAATTACTTTGTTTGGAAATAAAAAAAAAGCTAGTCTTATCTAGTTTTTTAAGCTTAGCCTCTTTTGCTCCCCCAGGTATCGCGTCAGCCTCTCTAGCCATCGTCGGCCGCTTCGCTGTCAACATATCATACAACATCGGCATGCAGTACGCGGCTGAACTGCTCCCAACGGTGGTCAGGGCTCAAGGCATAGCGCTGATACATATCAGCGGCTATGTGGCTACTATATTGACGCCGTACATCGTATATCTGGTGAGTGATATACACTGGTATGTAGTTTAGGGGGGGGGGGGGTTATTCCTCAAAGCTCAACTGTTTTTAAGTGTACCCAACTAAGCGCAACTAAATAATTCCGCTTGTGAAAAATTTGAAACTTTGACCCCCAATATATCCGTAACTAGAAGGTTCCCAGGTATGGTATAGAACAAAAAAATGATCGCAATGAGATAGGATCTTTTTCATAAAAATATGAGTTCCAGAATACTATGTTCGTAACAGCATGATATTTTAATCAGAACAGTTTACATAAAGGGTGTAAATAGACGCTTAACAAAGCCGAAAGGCACTTGTTCTCCACGTCTTTGGGATCATTTTTTGTTCTAGACCATACCTGGGAACTTTCTAGTTACGGAGATATTGGGGGTCTAAGTTCCAACTTTTTCACAAGTTTTTTTTTAAATACATGTTTTTAATGTAAGATTACATTACACACCTCCACAACCTTCGCACTATTCAATCCATTCATCAGCACAATGCTTTGAGTGCTTTCCATCGAGTCCTACCGTAAAACGTGATTCTTCACGCTACAAAAAAGTCGTTTCCCAGCAATAATTTTTGCGCAAAGTTACTTAGTTTGATGTACACAATGCTTGGTTGACGGCTTCGTGAAGGGTCCGTTTAGATCCTGTATTAACGCCGTACATCGTTTATATCATTACTCACCTTGGTAGTAGTTGGTGATATATTTTGTAAAAGAAAGAAAGTATGACAGTGTTTGCAAATTAATTTTAAAAATAAATAAACAAATATGTGTTTTCATAACAACTTTAATAACCACTGTCGTCGAGAACTTCAAACGTGTAATGAATCAACTTCAAAGACATAAAGTTAATACACATTTTACCAGTGAGTGATAACAGGAGCTCATGGCTAAATAATAACAGCCGCTCGGATCGATTTTTAGGTTAAGCCGTGCTTGCCTAGATTAGTCTATGGATGGGTCACCGCCTATTACATACCGAGTTTCCTCCGTGCCTCGGAAAGCACGCTAAGCCGTTGGTCCCGGCTGTCATTTGTAGATCTTTGACAGTCGTTAGGTAGTCAGTGGCACAAAAAGTCTGACAACCAGTCTTACCAAGGGGTATCGTATTACCCAGTACTAACTGGGTTGTGGAGGTCAGATAGGTAGTCGCTCCTTGTAAAATACTGGTATTCAGCTGCATCCGGTTAGACTGGAAGCCGACCCCAACGTAGTTGGGAAAAGGCTAGGCAGATGTTGATAGTACAGTGAATGATAGCAATTAGCTGACCCACCTTTGCATAAAGGGTTGAGAATTTTTAGATAATGAATTTATAGAATTTTATAATTCTTTTGTATATTATTCATTTGAGCAAAGTAAATAAAAATAAATATAAAAGAATTATAAAGGAGAGCAGCGGTGGCCCAGTGGTGGAGACCCCGACTTACGAGCAGTAAGTCGTGGGTTCGAACCCAGCCAGCCAGCCAGGCGCATTACTTTGTGTAAGTTATTTCATCACCACTGCTCCCAAAACGGTGAAGGGAAACATCGTGAGGAAACCGGCATGTCCTAGAACCAAAAATTCGAAGACATGTGACATCTACCAACCCGCACTGGGCCCGCGTGGTGGATTATAGCCCATTCCCTCTCATACAGCGGAGGCCTGCGTCCCAGCATTGTGAACATTAATAAGCTGATTATGCTTATGCTATGCTATACAATTCTATTAATTAAATTTGCATTACCTCGACGGCGGAGGCGATAGTATATTATTTATCAATACACTTTCTCCTCCCTCGCCTGCAGCTCGGGTGTTAATTCCGCCTCGAATGCAATAACAAAGTTTCCCCACTTATATTAAAATGTACTATTATAAAACATAAGTTTTCATCATTTCCAGGCCACCATAGCAAGAGAGATCCCTCTTCTAATTCTGGGCACTCTAGGCATTTTCGGAGGTTGTCTATGCCTATTTTTACCTGAGTCTATGGGCAAGGAAATGCCGCAAACTATCCAAGATGGCGAACAATATGGACTGGACCAAAAGTTCTGGGATTTCCCGTGTTGTAATAGGTAAGTTGAATAATTTTAAAACATTATCTTTAAGCTGTTGTTGTCGCTTACGACGTGTCTACGTGAAAGACACCCTTAATCTACGGGTATGTTCTACCGGGATAAAAAATATCCTGTGTTCTATCCCAAGTCACGGTCTACCCGTTTATTTATTCGAAATCCATTCAGTCACTTAGGCGCGAAAAGGTAACAGACAGACTTTTTTCACTTTCTTTCTATTCTTACTACAGCTTCTTTGGATTTAGAATGACGTACTTAGCTAACAATGCATTGTCATCCAAACTAAATATGTATGCAAAATTTCAGCTCAATCGGGAACCGAGAACTGGGTCTAATTTAACTTCTAAGATTTTTTACATAGTTACAAGTGAAGATAATAACAGCCTCGCGGGCTGCGGGACTGTTCTAAAGAGATACCGCGGCCCTGGAACACAAAGGGCAAAGAAGGAACATGGATGGGTTTTAGTCAGTACAAGCCTGACACTCCCTTCCGCTCCGCCCAGTGTGGGAGGGGGGGGGGGGTCATTTGATGAGTTCCAACCCGAAAAAAAAAAAAATAATAATAATAAAAGCCTGTTAAAAATAAACACAATTTATCATCAATTTAGTGGATTAACCTCTCTCTCTCACTCTGTGGCCCAGCAGCAGAAATATTATAATAAGCTGATTCTTACATTGTAAAATAGACACTATACATGGTGAATTTTTCAAGTGGGCGTGGATGGCCAAATCCGAAACTATGAGGAATAGAGAAAAATACTCAAAAGAGTCTGGACCCCGATTTTGATGAAAACTAAAACTGCATCATTAGATTTTTGAAAAATCAATATTCCTAGACAGGAATCGAACCTGTTAAAAAAAACTAAACTGAAAAAAATGAAAATACTAAAAAAACTAAAGTAATAAAAATAAACTATGGCAGCTAAGAGATGACCAATCCTCTCAATCAATCTTCTTCTTCAACCTTTGGCCACCCATTGCTGAGTATAGGTCAAAATCTAAATCTAAATCAAAGCATTTATTTCAAGTAGGCCAGTTACCAGTCACAAGGCACAAAAACTGTGAAAGTACTGTAGTTGCCCATTCCCTAACGTAGATCTGTTCCAACTCTCTCCACTTTTTGTGTCGTGGCTCTCCACTTTCTTCCGGCCACTTCAATGAGATCGTCTGTCCACCTAGTCGGTTGTCTTCCTACATTCGTCCGTCCTGTCCGTGGTCTCAACTCCAGCACTTTCTTCCCCCATCTTTCATCCAGTCAATTAATTATTATATTTATTTTTGTTTACAGGAAGAAGGACAAAGTGGCAAAGGAAGAAAACCGATTCTGAAGTTCTGAAAATCATCATAACCATCAGCCTAGCCGTTTCTCAAATGTGTTGGATTGAAGTTCTGAAAATACTTTTTGTTTTCGTAAATTTATCTGTGTAATTCTGTTTTTTTTTGTCATATACACCGTGTTCCGGGCGATTTACATTAACTTTGACCAGATGTCAAAGTCAGGCCAGGCCACGGAAATAAGCATTTTTCATTATAAACACATTAATAAATTCTTATTATTATTATTATTTTATTTACTCTTGGGTCAGCTTGAACGTGCAAATGAAATGCAAATAGCATTTCATAATTTAATTTCACTAAGCGGCAACACAGGCCAAATTAAGTCCCTTTCTTACTGCATAGCTCAATTAAATTTCATTAAATGAAATTACAAATATCTTTGTAACGAAGCATTTTTAAGTACAAGTAGTACTTAAAAATTCCATTAAAAATGCTTCGTTTGTAAGATTTGATTTGTAAAAGCTATAGAAGCGTTTGCTAAAGTTTATGGATAACGTGAAGAACACGGTGTATATCTGTCAGATTTTAATAATGATTATTATTTATTTATGTAACAGACAACATGATCCAATGACATTTACATAACACACTTACAATTCCAGAATGTTAGTAAACAATTAAACTTATTATAATTATAAACTTTGTTAGTACTTATATTCTACTACAGAGTGTACAAACAGGATGTTTTTTTATAAGATGCCTCACTATGGGACTTTCATCATGACTATCAGCAATAATTAAATATTATAAAAATAATGGTGATTTTATTTACATCGTCAATTTCTGGGCCATGAAATAAAGGACATTGAGCAAGTTACTGTGACACTTGGTTGCGCAACTTTTGACACAGTATAGTAATGAAAATTAGACACAAAAAAGGGGTAGTGTCATACTTTAAAACAAGGTTAAATTCAAAATTAAATATTGTGGGGTTTTTGAAGAAAAACATAAGTTGAATACCTAAACAATCAAAACGTCAAGGCTAAAAACAATATTCTCGGCTTACCGAGTTAACACGGTAAGCCGAGAACTATTCGATGAAATGTCAAACACCAATTTGTTTGACATTTCATCGAATAGTGTTGTGACACGACAATAGACTACGGCGTCATAACATTATAGATTATATCTTAACTGTTTTATTTTTGCCTAGAAATTGCTTTTTAACGAAAAAATAGTAACATAATTAAAGAATAATAATAATGTAGATTAAAATGTAAATGTAGATTATTTTGTTGTTCCACGATTTATGTTAATGTTTAATTGATCGATTATAATTGAAAAAGGAGTCGCTTCACTATAATGTAAGAAATGACTACTTATTGTATTAAATACTAATTAAAATTAAAATAGAAACCCCACAAATTATTTCAATGAATTTAAGTCGAAAATTGATTAAAATAATATTATGAATCATACATTAACTCAAATGGCCATACGCGTCAAAAAGTGAATCTATAAGTGCTCAATCTCCTTTAACAAACATAATAGTTTGTTAAAATTTATATATCGAATATCGCAAGGCTGGAGCCCAGAAACAGCTAGACGGGGTCGCGGTAGACCGAAGAGAAGATGGCGGGACGTCTTGGATGGCTTCCTCGCGAATTGGCGAGAAGAAGCACACCATCGTGAGAAGTAGAAGGAATGGGGAAGGCCTTTGCGTACAAGTGCGACAACACGGGGTAACAAAAAAAAAAAAATTGTTTGTGTGTTGTTGTAGCCCAAAATAATTTTTGTGAGAGGTAAACTTGGAGTACATAATATGTACTCCAAGTTTACGTAGCCTATATAATCATAATCATAATATTATTATGATTATGATTATATAGGCTCTAACTATTCATACACGAAATATTTTCAGCGAATCATCTAACGGCTATAACAAAGAAATTTCAAGGGATTTTTTTTTTTATCTGAGTATATTTTTTTATAAAAAATAAATTTATAAAAATATATATTTTAAAAATTACTTGACCCACAAAATAAATACTGGCTCCTTATTTTTAAGCATCCATTACGGTAGTTTACTACGTCGTATTTACCTACTGTCATTGTTAGAATATGGGAGTTAAAGTTTTATGCAAAAAGTCTCAAAAAAATTTAGAATTATAATAATTTTAGAATTGTAAAAAAAAACACTCAGATATTTTTTTTTTCCTTGCTCTGGTGACTTTTCGACTTATAGAAGTTACTCTTAAAATATTTCGTGTATGAAAAGATAGACCTTATATTATATTTGTCTATAGAATACTGACTGTGCTACTTTTCAAAGGGAATTCGGTAGGAATCGAGTTCTATGGAAACTTCGCCACTGGCGAAAAAAAAAAAAAAAAAAAAGAGGGCTCTTTTTTTTTATTTTTTTCATATTTTCACATCATATATGCTCCTTTCAACTGTGTGGTGCCAACAATCTCGAAGTAAAAGGACTACTTTCGCTGGCTACTCTCACACCTAAATGATGAGACTGACACAGGAACGTGAAGCTTGTCACAAGCACAGAGAGGCCTACATCCAACAGTGGCTGCGTCAGGCTGCGGATGATGACGCATAATTAGCCTAATGTTCCCAATACTGGGACACACGGCCTCCTCTCTAGAGAGGAATCCACCACGCGGGCCCAGTGCGGGTTGGTAGATGTCACATGTCTTCGAATTTATGGTTCTAGGACATGCCGGTTTCCTCACGATGTTTTCCTTCACCGTTTTGAGAGCAGTGGTGATGAAATTAATTACACAAAGTAATGCACCTGCCTGGGTTCGAATTCATGACTTACTGTGTGTAAGTCGGGACCGCCACCACTGGGCCACCGCTGCTCACTGCGATGATGATGACAATGACCTTAATAGCGCAATCAGTAACGGGACCTTCGTCGGTTAATAGCACAACCTTGAAAGCATGTTTTGACGTCTACCAATCAAAACGGGGGCAGTTCACTATGTTTATCGACTTTTGTCTCACCAAAAAAAGTTAAAACTGTGAAACCCCGTAAACATTACAATATATTGTTTATTAAGAAAACAACAAAAATGTGAACTATAATGACTATCCGAACTCGATACGATGGTAAGCGTAAATATTATGGTTTTGAGAAGTAGGGCGGGGAAAAGGTTATCGATAGTTTGGAAAATTGACATTCTTTATTATTGTGATTTTATTAATTTAAGTCTTATTTTTATCATTAGTTTAGTTCTATTTGTAGTCTGTATATAATGTAAATATAGTTTCTGTTTATTATATCCCGAAAAGACACCTCCACCTAAAAAAAAACAAAAAAAAAAAAAAAATAGTATTATGTTGAAATGCTTGACTGGAACTTTCAAACTTCTAAGTTTAATTAATATAATGTTTAAATGTGAAAGTTCCTAATGATCTATGTAAGTCATATTAGATAAATAATAATAGATACTATGCAATATTAGTTTTAAGTTATCTTGCTGCGCCCTAACTGGGTCATGTACTCACTAGTTTAAGCTGTAATCGCTTAAAAAAAAAAGGCCGTGTGGATAGTAATGAGTATTTTTTTTTTTTTTTTTTTTCCGGATGTGAAATCATCAAATGACCCCCCCCCGCTCTGGGCGGAGCGGAAGGGAGTGTCAGACTTGTACTGACTAAAACCCATCCATGTTCCTTCTTTGCCTTTGTGTTCCAGGGCCACGGTATCTCTTTCGAACAGTCCCGCAGCCCTGGCAGGCATCGGCCCTTGCGGACCCCTACTTATTTGCTGACAACTCTTTGAGGCGCGCGTGGAACACGAACGCGCCGTCGACACGGCCTGTCGACATAAGATGGCCGGACGGCGAGCTAGCCCATAACTCGCCGACCACAGGCCCGCGCCTACGGTGGCCGGGAGCCACCACGTGACCCCCGACGCCCAGGGCGTCTCCCGCGGCGGCTGGGACGTCAGGTTCTTTCCCTATAGTAATGAGTATTAAACCCGTCACAGACGTAAGTATTACATATATTAATATAAATCATAGCAAGGCATATTACGACATATTTAGAGGTGTGCTTATTGTAGGTATTTTAATATTTTTCTTTTTTGATATGTATTCTGATTGTGTTTTAATTGTATTTTTGTTAGCTTATGTAAGTTTATTGTATCTTGGTGGTGGTAACATCGCATTGGCATTATAGCTGTAAAGGTGTAATTTCATAATTTTAAATAAATAAATAATAATAATAATAATATTTTCTATATAAATTTTCGTGTGACCGCACACGCAGCTATAATATATACTTCTATGACGTCACCAAAAATATGTCGACAAATATATCTCGGTATATTTTGAGCAAAGGACCGGCCGCAGACCGAGTGAAGCCAAAATGTATATTGTAGTATAGCTCCCGAGTGTAGCTTGCTATACTATCATCATCATCTGCCTAGCCTTTTCCCAACTATATTGGGGTCGGCTTCCAGTCTAACCGGATGCAGCTGAATACCAGTATTTTACATGGAGCGACTGCCTATCTGACCTCCACAACCCAGTCAGTACTGGGTAATACGATACCCCTTGGTAAGACTGGTTGTCAGACTTTTTGGGCCACTGACTGCCTAACGACTGTCAAAGATCTACAAATGACAGCCGGGACCAACGGCTTAACGTGCTTTCCGAGGCACGGAGGAAACTCGGTATGTAATGGGCGGTCAGCCATCCACAGACCAACCTAGGCAAGCACGGCTTAACCTAAAGATCGACCCGAGCGGCTGTTATTATTTAGCCACGAGCTCCTCCATAGCTTGCTATACTATATATATATATCTCGATTTAATATAGCTATGTCTGTGACGGGCCTTCATGTGGATGGCCATAAAAGTATGGGAAGCTCAAAAAATGATGAATTGACTGTGTGCAGGATAATATAGCAAGAAGTTAGGTAACTTAATAATAGTGTCTCTCGGCGATTGGACATATTTTCTTGCTCTTTGGCGGAATTCCAGAGGGTGGCACTTGGTATGTTGTCTGCTGTTTAACTTGTGCCTCTACCCAGTCCCGTTACTTGGGACTGGATTTTTGCAATTTATGACGAATTTGTTAGCTTGGGTCTTACCTGTTAAAACAAATGTGTGTGTTAAGGAATAATAAATAAATAAATAAACTTGAGTTGCCGATTACTAGGGAACATAATCATAACACAAAATCTCGCCTGTTAGCCCCGAAGGGTTAGGCAGAGGTGTACCTAATAGAACACCCACATTTCAGCAGTTATGTTTATGTCCCATGTAATAGAGGGCGAGCTTATTGCCATCAACCGGGCGCAATTCCAGACTCCGTGGTAGCTACTGAGTAATACCAAATCCGCCCCAAGACGAACCACGAACCGAAATTCCTGATGGAAAAACGCAATAATAATTTGCCCGACCCGGGAATCGAAGCGAGGATCTCATGCTCAGCAGACTGCGGCCACTAGACCAACGATGCAGTAATAATTGAATACTAATAGGGAAGTATGACAAAGTATCATACGCTGCGCGGCCGTCAAATAAATTATGAACGGACTGGAGAATTCTATACTTTGGGTAACGTTTAACATACAGGGTGTTAGGGACAGCCCTCCACCAACTGATGGGGTGAATTCAGTATATCATACTAAGATGACCGGTACAAGAAATTATTTCAGCAACGTTATGGGAATCTAAAAAATTTGATTTGTTTTATTTCCTCATACGCAATGTATGTGGCAAAAACACGTAGTCAACGACAAGCGCGACGACGAGTTCGATGAACTCTGTAGCTAGGCAGGAAGTGAACAGCTAATTTCACGCGTCGTTCGTTAGAGTATTATAAGTGCTGCGTAAATGAAGTGCTGCGTACCGGGAATGTAATTTTACATTGGAATAAAGGAATAGTAACAGAAAAAAACGATAAAATAAATGAAAATTTAGAAAACCGGAGAAAACCGTTTGGTGGAATCATCCTTAAGTCGTGGGTTCAAACTCAGCCAGGCGCATTACTTTGTGTAATTTATTTCATCACCACTGCTCTCAAAAACGGTGAAGGAAAACATCGTGAGGAAACCGGCATGTCCTAGAACCAAAAATTCGAAGACATGTGACATCTACCAACCCGCACTGTGCCTGTGTGGTAGATTATAGCCCATTCCATCTCATAAAGAGGACGCCGTGTGTCCCAGCAGTGGGAACAATATAGGCTGATTATGCTCGAATCGATCTTCAGGTTAAGCTGCGCTTGCCTAGGTTGGTCCGTGGATGCCACCCATTACATACCATGTTTTCTCTGAAGAAGAAAAAAGTAGTCCAGGAACTCAAAAAGTAATAAAAGAAAATACAGAAAACATCGATAAAACGCCACCACACAAAGCACAACACTAAACCGACAAAAAATTACAAACAAAGCCGATCAATTTTCAGTGAACACACATAAGTGAAATTCTTTCCATTCATCAACCAGTTGCTATCAAACTATCTCCTAAATATGTTGGCCAAAATAATAACACTGATCGCGCTAACCAGGGTTATACGAGGCACCATCTTAGATTCCGAAATGAAGTATGAAAAACCGAAGTTGGAGCATAATAGTATCTTAAATAAAGGGATTTGGTTACGAAATAAGTTGACGGGAAACGTATTCGATAAGGGCAGAATTGGGGACTTTATATTTCGAGAAAATTCTTTGGATGTCGATAATTTATTGCAAAATACTTTTGATACCTTTCCTACGAATTCAAGAGATGAGCAGCCTTCTTTCTCCAACTACGTTAAAAGAGCTAAGAGAGCGATACGGCGTAAGTACTCAATTTTGTTATATCAATTCTTAGTTTTGTTTTACAACTCAATTTATTAAAATTCTTATGAGCTTTTATGCAGAAAGTGGGCAACGTCGCAAATAGCTGTTAAATATTTCGCTGTTTTGTTTAATTTGGCAATATTACTGTATGGAAATTAGAAATATGGCTAACTAATGAGTTAAAATATTGATTATGAAATACAATAATTTATATCGTAACACCGAATGTAAAAACACGTATTTGGTGACTAACCAAATGCCTTTTTTACACCTAAAACGGTTACAACATCAAATTCAGTATTTTAATTGCAATTCGTTATTAATATTCTAGTTCACTATTTAGCCATATTTCTTTTTTTCATATCTACCAAATTATATATTATTATTATCACTAGAAACGGGATATTTACCATGTTTACTGTTTTCTTTGAGTTCCCGATATTTCGGCGCTGTTGCAAGCACCATGATCACGGTAAAGCCGAATGTCCCGTTTCTTGTGATAATAATGTAATAAAACCATCATAGTTTAAAATCTTATATATATATTATTATATTGCCAAATTAATTAGAACATATGACAGCTATTTGCGACGTTGGCAACTTTTTGGATGAACTCTCTTAAGGTGCACGCGCTGTAGCCCGCGAAATTCAAATTTCCTTGCGTTTTTTGTAATTTTCAGGTCAGTGTCGAATTGTATGTTGATTAAAATATGATTCGCGACCGTAATAAATATGGCTTTACAGAGTTATAATCATTAATATTATCAATACGACCCTATAAGTTCATTTAATTGAATGACTTTTTCATGCAATAAATAGGTAATCACTGAACGGGATTAAATGAATTAGAGGGTTGTATTGTGCGGGACGTGAGAGGGAAAGAACCTCACGTCCCAGCCGCCGCGGGAGACGCCATGGGCGTCGGGGGTCACGTGGTGGCTCCCGGTCACCGTAGGCGCGGGCCTGTGGACGGCGGGTTATGGGCTAGCTCGCTGTCCGGCCGTCTTATGACGACAGGCCGTGTGGACGCCGCGTTCGTGTTCCACGAGCGCTTCAAAGAGATGTCAGCAAATAAGTAGGGGTCCGCAAGGGCCGATGCCTGCCAGGGCTGCGGGACTGTTCGAAAGAGATACCGTGGTCCTGGAACACAAAGGGCAAAGAAGGAACATGGATGGGTTTTAGTCAGTACAAGTCTGACACTCCCTTCCACTCCGCCAAGAGTGGGGGAGGTCATTTGACGATTTCCCATCCGAAAAAAAAAAAGAAAAAAAGAAAAGGTTTGTATTGTTGGTTTTAATGATTATAATTCTATAACTACATACGTGTTACGGTCGCGAATCATAGTTTGTTTAACACACAGCCTGACACTGACCCACAAATTGAAAAAAACCTAAAAACAAATGAATTTCGTGGGCTACCCTGGTACCAATTAAGTAACCTTAACTAACAAAACCTAAACGATAAAAATCTAATTAAATAGCATCAAAAGATTCTTCATCAGCGCCGAAGAGACTGGCCGCATTGCCATGTTGTATGGCTTGGGTCACGGGAAGAATCAACTTATAATGGGTGTTTTTTTATTGAGGCGGAAAACTTTAAATATACAAAAAAACACAGAAATAATTAATTTCCATGAAATTTCCTGTAATGATTGGTAATTTTATGCCATTTATGTTTTAATACGATTTCGGGCATTTGGCAACCGCGGCTTTATTGTTTGAGTAAATTACTCGTATCGGCCTTATTTGGTATGAGGCGCCATCTTGTTGAAACCATGTTAGTAATTATGTCTCTGTACCGATCACCGTTGACAGTAACGTTCTGACCATCTTCATTTTTGAACCTTTGACGAACGATCCATCTCACGAAATTGATCTAACCTCGTTTGTGCAATTTAACGCCATTAGATTATTTTCTCTGGTTCTATGTAAAGTCACATGTCTCACGTCACAACAATTGAGCACTTATAAAGCTATCATTCGACGCATTTGTGCTGAAATAGAGCCTGATTTATTGCGTAGAATATGTGCAAATTGGACCTCCAGATTTCTCTATACACACGCTAGCCGCGGTGATCACATACCCGAAATCATATTCAGACATAAATGGCATTAAATTAACAGTCAAATAAAACTAATTTCATGGATATTAAAACCATTTTTCTGTGTTTTATTTAAATTCAAAGTTCATCGCCTCTAAAACAAACACCCTCTAGTTACGATATTTTTTTTAAAAAGGCTGGTAGCATTCTGGCCCCACATCCCGAGGGTTTCAATCTCAAATGGGTCGAAAAAATATTCTTGAGCCATTTGAGATTAATCATGTATCACGAAGTCCTTAAATCGTTTTATAATTCATTGCTCTTTCATACGATCTTAATTATCTGGCAATCTATCAACTTCATTGTCCTGTCCTGATCTGACGGATTTCCTCATTTCTGATTTGATCACGCAAGGAAACTCCGAGCATAGCCCTCTCCATTGCCCTTTGGGTGACTTTAAGCCTTCTGATGAGGCCCATTGTGAGCGACCACGTTTCGGTCCTGTATGTAATCACTGGCAACAAACACTGGTACACATAGACTTTCGTCTTGAGACGCTGCGGTAAGTTGGACGAGAAGATACCACGCAACTTCCCGAACGCTGCCCAGCCGAGTCGGATTCGACGATTAACCTCTTTCTCGAAGTTAGACCTACCTAACTGGATCGTTTGTCCCAGGTAGACATAATCGTCTACAACTTCGAGTGTAGAGTTATTATTATCTCCTTTATTCATTTTTATACATATAATTTACATTTTTAAATATTTCTATACAAAGTAATATAAAAAAACATTTAAAAATATAAAAAATAGTAGCCCACTGGTATCGGGAACAGGGTCCGAAATACCGGTGGTCAGGGCTCTTGAGAGAGGAACCTCCTAACAATACGCGCCGTGTCCAGAAGTACTGCTTTCTGAATCAAGCCCTTGATCCAGCTGCCAAGCGAGAGCCTCCTCAGATGTTTGTCGAGGCTATTGGCTATTGGCCGACACGACTATCGGCACAATGACTGCTGTACTCACGTCCCACATGTCGACAACCTCGCGAGCCAGATCTAGATATTTGAATTGTTTATCTTTCTCTGCTTTCACGAGGTTCTCGTCATGCGGAACCGTTATATCAACAATCATTGCGCGACGCTCCAATCGATCTATCACCACAATGTCAGGTTTATTGGCAACAATAGTCCTGTCAGTGACGATAGATCGATCCCAATACAACGTGATATTACCATTTATTATTATTATTATTTCCTTTATTTATTTTTATACAAATCTTCTGCATTTTTAAATATTTCTTAAACTAAAAACAATATAAAAAACATTTAAAAATATAAAAAATTGTAGCCCACCGGTATCGGGAACAGGGTCCAAGCTACCGGTGGTCTGCAGTCCAGAGAAAGGAACCTCCTAACAATACGAGCCGTGTCCAGGAGTACGATTATTATTATTATATTTAATGCTTCTCGTTATTTCAAGACTCACCTTTTTTCTATCTTTCATGCCATTAATCTTTTCACGTTTGTTAGTCACGTTCAAACGGCTAAACTATATTGCATTCAACTTTATACAAGGATAGACGCAAGTGCAGAGTAGGTACTAAATCAGAGGTGCGTGTCTTAGGTTCGAACTCAAGACAACACTTGGCAGCCCGACAGTCCCACCACTAGACTATAACTGCTATTAATATGCTAGCATAGCATAACATAGCAGCAGCCTATAATGTTCCCACTGCTGAGACTCAGGCCTCTCTATGAGAGGGAATGGGCTAAATCCACCACGCGGGCCCAGTGCAGGTTGGTAGATGTCACATGTCTTCGAATTTTAGGTTCTAGGACATGCCGGTTTCCTCACGATGTTTTCCTTCACCGTTTTGAGAGCAGTGGTGATGAAATAAATTACACAAAGTAATGCGCCTGCCTGGGTTCGAACCCACGACTTACTGCTCGTAAGTCGGGACCGCCACCACTGGGCCACCGCTTCTCTTTATTAATATGCTAATTAATATTATTTTCACAGACATTCGGGCCCAGAGACTTGAAAAGAATCTAAAAAACTGCATCGGCAAAGAATGCAAAAACTTAGAACAAGAAAAAGAAGAAAAAAGCAAAGGTGCTGTAAAGCGAGATGATAGTAAAGAAAAGAAGCTGGTCAATGATTACCCTTTTGACGTCGCCTTCTTACTTAATAATAAGAAAAGAGATGCAGACACACTGAATAATGATACACACACCATTGAAAATGAAATCAATAACAATAATTTAAGCAAAATTAATGACATCGTTCAAACCTCTACACTTTCTGGAGAAATAAATTTCGTTAAGAATAACACACGATTTCATAAAATTCCATCAAATATCATCTCACCAAGAAGTAAAAAATATGATTTCGAAAGTGAAATAATCAAAAAGTTTGAACTGACAGAAGATATGAATGGGACCCATGAAAATAATTTAGAAACACGAAACAACGTTATCGATAGAAATATATTTGATAAAGACAACACTGTTTGGCATCAGAATGCACCAATTCCAAATGTAAATATCTACAAAGTCGTACCTAAAGAACCTCAAAAGAGTAAAGCAGTTACTGAAAGAGGACTTATTAAGGTGATTACAATGTTAACAAAGACTTTTAAGAAGATCATTAAACAACATAACGAAATCAAAAAAATTCATGAAACTTTAACCGATGTAAACAACCAATTTATCAAAAACTCAGATGTGATGAACAACAAATTCCAAGATTTCAATGTTAAATATCTATATCTTTTAAAATTACATGAGAACTTAAAAAGTTTCGAACAAAAACTGGCCAATAAGCAGGAATATTTCCAAAATAAAGACAGAGAAATGTCTAATAATATAAAAGAATTTGAAAGTCAGCAGAAAAAATTCTTGCAGCAGCAACGACAATTCTACAATATACAGAAGTTAATGCTTGCACAGAATGAGAAGATTAATAATAAACAAAACGCGATACTAAAGACTCAAAGCGAAATATCTCACAGACAAAACAATTTTGCTAGGATACTGAAAAAGGCTAAACAACTGTACTTAGAAACCAAGAACCCCATATCCAAACTAAGTTCGAATTTGATAAAGTCACTCCAAAATCCCAAATCAGTGACACAAAATGCACACATCATTACCACGACTACTCCATCTACAGAATCCGTAAAAATAAACCTCTTTTCGATCCCAACATCAAACAAAATTGAAAATCAAGACGAGTTGATCATCAAAGAAAAAGACGACCAAACTATAGATGATTTAGTTTACAAATATTATTTTAATAACACTTTCATTGATAATATAATGAAGAACAACGTCCTGACAAGTTTTATGGGAGTTCCAAACCCTCTCGGTGTTGTTCGGAATGTCAAAACGAAGAGAAACGACCTGGAAACTACTATTTTACTACCCGTTTTTGAGAATAATGATTCAGAAGCGAATGTAACTAAGAACAGAGAAAGAAGATGGATCAATCATCATTCAAGACATAGGGGTAGGAGGCGAGACCGCGGTAAAGGAGGTGTAGCAACTATAATCCATGCCACAGATGCTAAAGCAATCAGAAAGAAGGTCATTAATAATATAGCAATACTCGATGAAACTAAAAAATCGAAGGACGAAAGTGATATAAAGATAAAATACGACCCTTTTTTAGCTATGGCGACGAATTTTTGTAATGAAATTCGTCAAAATACGACAGCGCAAATGTTACAATGGTGTATAGAAAAAGCTTTGAGGAGACTACGTTTTCTTGGTGAGTGTTTTCGTAGATTTTAATTCACGTACTAATATTACGCCTGTAATCTTGGAGAGAGCAGAAGTGTTTATAATTAGGTACACCCACATTTCACCATTTATGTTTAAGTCTCATGTAATTCGGGACGAACTTATCGCCATCAACCTTGCACAAATCGTGCCGTTGCGTTACTACTGAGAGGTTTCAGAAAACACTTCCCACATTTAATTAAATCGAACCCAAGACTACATATTCTGAAGAAACACTTGCGACCACTTAGCCAAACGAGGCATTCTTTGGCATTTTGGTTTTAGATATGTGAATATAACATAACACCATACCAACCCGATTCCCGCGCACACGCCCAAACACAAACTTAAGACAATCTACGATATTATTTTACAAGTAGCGGTAGGTTAATTATTGTTTTTATTATTTTACTTTTTTTCTCTATTATTTTAGTCATATAATTGCAAGCAAAGTATTTATATTCTTCTTACTTCGATTAAAGCAGTGTATTTTCTGTTTTTGTGCTCACATGCTCTAAAAGAACTTGTGAATCTCCTCTAGATCTGAGTTCAACTACACGTTTACAAACACATGTTTGCAATGACTTTAAACGTCCACTCAAAACTGTGTGGCTCTTTCATAAAATCACAAAATCAAAATATTTTATTTCACATAGGCCTAGCTGGGCACTTATAAAACGTCGACAAAAAGGTGCACGGTTCGGGTTGGTCGTTTCCTATGGAGAAGAACCGGCAAGAAACTCCATGGTTACTCTTTTCAAATCATTTGGTATTACAATATTATTATGGTTACAGCATTTGTACTTAAGTATGGGGGTACAGCGTAGGCCCGACAATAAGTCGTTGCTTACTACACAAAAGATGTAAAACAAAATAAAAAGTTAACAAGCAGCTGGGAATCTACAAAGCCTACAATGTTCACACATTCACAAACGTTCGAATGACGAGAACTTGCACGATACTTATTTTTGATCTGACTGAGACATTGACAGGACATTGAAGGAGACTGTGATCTCCGAGTTTCTTTCAGCTGTTTCTTCTCAGAGTAGAAAAAGACGTGTAAAACATAACATAACATCACGCCTGTAATCCCCAAACCGATATGCAGAGATGTGCCTAATAGTACACCCACATTTCGCCAGGTATTATTGTTGCCTACTGCCATCAACCTAGTACAAATCCAGACTCCGTGGCTGCTACTGAGAAATTCCTGATGGAAAAACCCAATAACGCATTACCCAACTCGGAGACCAAACCCCGCACCTAATGCTCAGCAGTCGCGCTTGCGACCGCTAGACCAATGAGGCAGTCTTGTGTTATTAAAACCTCCTTACAAAAATAAATACCGACAAGCTAACAGGTAGACTGCAGAGAGTCGGTGACGGGGGTACACACATTTTACCACTTTGGAATGGCATGTATTTAACGCGGCGACAAACTAATCTGATTTAGAGTTTTAAAAATAATTAAAATAGGTAGCAAAAATAATAGGTTGGTAGCTACAGTGAAGTAGCATTTTGTTCAAAACGATCAGTGTGATAATTCCAGGACTCCTAAAAACCTAAAACAAGGTTATTAACCACTAGATTGTAGATAAGGAGTAGTCGACGTATCCTATTTCTGTTTGCAAGGTTTAAAGTAATCTAACACGAAGGGGATTCCGGGGTCTTAGACCCCGCCATCCCCTTCGAACCTAACCTGTCCGAGTCGGGGTACCACAAGTCTCTCTCAGCCTTCGCTCGCTCTTGCTTCCTATATTCTCCTTGCCGCAATGACTGGATAAATAGTTACTTACTTGGTACAATAGTCGCCCATTCAATATATTGGTCGCCAATAAAATTTTTATTCGCCCGATTAATAATTTTCTATCTTTCCATTGATTTTGTAAAAAAATGGTTTTAGGAACCTCCACGTCATTTCTAAAGACATATCTAGATCTATAGACACCCTGCACGTTAGGTTTGATGTTTTTTTTTTTAGTTTAAGTTTCATGTAGGAGAGCCTTAATCTTTGATTTTTTTGAAGCGGTTCACAAAATACGTCTACCTAAAAAGTTTAAAATGTGTAGTCCTAATAGTTTAGAAATAAGGGTTCCGTATATACGAATTGATAACCTCGTCCTTTTAAAAGTGTATATTTGATTTTAATTTTTAGATTGTACGAATTAGACTTTTCATGTATCTTACACTAAATTTTGCTGTGCTCCGACGGGGTCTACAACGGCTCTTAGCTGTAAGCCTTTTGTTAACACCATGTTTTTACCTTTTGGACTAATGAAAACATCATTCATTTCAGACAAGAATCACTTTGAACACGCTGCAGAAAAACGTGAAGAACCAGAAATACCAGTGGTCCCAAAACAGACATATCTAAGAAAACCAAAGAAATTACGAGACCACAGTAGATTGAAAACTTTATCTATTGAAATTAGGAACGATCCGATTACCGAACCGTCAACCGAACCGATTGCCGAGCCGATTACCGAACCGATAGCCGAGCCGACTACCGAACCGAAGCGAACTCCTGTTGAAACAGAATCACCAACATCTACTAGAATTGAACTTAATACTGAAACTACAGTCACTGGTGAGAAGCTTTTTCTATCTTTACCACGTTTACCAGGATCGGTCCGTGGATGGGTGACTATCCTTTACATACTGAGTTACCTCCGTGTCTCCGAAAGCACTTTAAACTGCTGGGCCCGGCTGTCTGGATCTTTGACAGTCGTTACAAGTCGTCAGTGGCTCGAAAGTCTGACAACCAGTCTTACCAATCATATTATCCAGTACTAACTGGGTTGTGGAGGTCAGATAGGCAGTCGCTCCATGTAAAATACTGGCATAAATTTATTTGTCTAGAAATGTGTTGTATGATCCCAGCCACAAGGCTCGATCGAAGTTTAATTATCGCTTGCCACACATCACAGCTCGTGGATGGGTACGTTACAAATCGAGAATTCTCCGTGCCTCGGAAAGCACGTTAAGCCGTTGGTCCCGGCTGTCATTTGTAGATCTTTGACAGTCCGCCCTTAAAGTCGCCCGAAAGTTTGAACAAGGCATATCGTATTACCCAGATGGCATTACATGCTTTCTGCCTACCTCCAAAGGAAAACTGTACGAGTTTATGTATGTATGTAATATATAATTAAAAGAGGGGGGGCCCGAGTGCGCGTCTCCTTTTTAAGGAAATCTCTCGCCGACCGGACGACATTTCGCGTGACCAGAGGGCTGGCTCTTTCTTTGGCCAAAGAATTAGCATTGCCATTCAGAGTGGCAATGCTGCCAGTCTTCTGGGCACGTTTCCAGATGACAGCGATGCGGAGGAATACTTTGACGCCTAATGTCCTATTGTCGTCGTTGTTTAAATGTTTATATTTTCTTACTTTTAGTCTTATTTTTATCATTAGTTTAGTTCTATTAGTAGTCTGTATATAATGTAAATATATTTAAAACATTAAAAGATAATCTTTCTTTTTAGATACTCCAAGTAAGCAAACACAATTGCCACCGACCCAAGTAAACACAACTTTAGCTCCAGTGACGCAACCAAAAATGGAAACGACAATATTGGATACAGCTGCATTCTTTCCAGGTACTTACAGTTATAATTTCCTCAACATTAAACTTATACTGTCACTTACGGGATATCTTCCGTGATTGTTCATTATTTTGAGCTCCCGATATTTCGGTGCTGTTGCAAGCGCCATGATCGCGGGTTGACAATGCACAATCACGGAAGATATCCCGTAAGTGACAGTATAAGTTTAGTTGTAAACCGTGAAAGCTTAAAACAGTGTTTTCCTCAACATTATTTCTTTTTATTTATTAAAACTTAATGCACAAGTAAGAAACTGTACAAAGGTGAACTTAATGCCATAGGCATTTTCTACCAGTCTTCCGTTATCTATTTGACACAAAGCATAATCTGCGACAAGACGGGCAGACGACATGGCTGTCTTCTGATGAAAAACTTTGATGAGGAAACCTCTCTCTTTTCATTGTGATAACTTTTTCACGTGGACAGACCGGTGAGGAGATGATTTCAATCTGGGACTCAAAAGGAATGGATGAAAGGCATTTGCATGTCTCTGAGTTGAGAATGCTAAGGGGGATGTGTGGTGTAACGCGAATGGATAAAATAAGGAATGAATACATAAGAGGAAGTCTGAAAGTGGCGCCGGTGACTGAAAAGTTGTGTGGTAATAGTTATATGGAAATAGTATTTTTGTAATGCAAGGGTTTATAATAAATTACCAAAATTTATAAGAAATGAAGATAATGTCCGCAAATTCAAAACTAAATTGTATTTATTTTTATTAGATAAGACGTACTACTCCATAGAAGAATTTTTAAATGATAAAATATGACATTACTAACCTTTTAATACAATTTACCTTTGACATGCGTGTAACAATAAATTATAGTTGATTAATTGCCTAATAACAGTACCATTAATTGACATTATTAACAATATGATAAAGTGGAATATTGTTCGTCTTTTGATTTAATTGACATTATTTACTCGAACTTGACAATCAATTGTATACATTCAGACTTGTTACTAAAAATGAATAGATTTGTACGCCAATTTCATTTGTAGGACATAGAGTTCGACTAAATTGTATACATAAGACCTTTATTGTAATACCTACGTTCACAAATAAAGTTTGATTGATTGATTGATTGATTGATTGAGTGATTGATTGATTGATTGATTGATTGTAATCGGTTGTCGTGGTGATGGACATGAGATGCGGAGGAATGAGGAAAATATTGAGTATAACTGTATATACCTATAACAGTAGACAAAGACCAAAAAACCGATGGACGGACTGTGTGTAGGATGATGTGGCTAGAAAGGAGGTGACTGCTGAGATGACGAGTTATAGAGAGGTATGGAAGAGGAAGACATGCTGCGCCGATCACAAATAACTTGGGATAGGGACAGGAGAAAGACTCTAAGCTTAATATAGCCGCACGAGTTGTTTAATCGAGGTAAAGGAACTCTTGCTGAGGTAAATCCATGGATGACCATCCAAAATCAAAGAAAAAAAAAGCTGGGAAAAATAATTAGTGGCAGAACAAACGGATTGCAAAGAGGTCGTCCATTAATCACGTGATGTTTTTTAACAACTTTTTAAGCCCCCATGGTGATACGTGGTGACGTTTTAGACTACCCTCCCCCCTACCCAAATCACGTGTATTTTTTTGGTACGTAGTATCTTAAAAAATTCAGAACATTATCTTTAAATACAGGTTAATAGGTATAATTTAATTTAATTCTGGAAAATTAAGCACCGTAATAAAAATGTCAAGGTCACGCACCGCGTTTCGGTTTAGAAATCGCGCGTTCTAAGAAAAAATAAATACACGTGATATCTCACTACACTAAGTGTTATTTCGTGATTTTTGCCGTGTCCCCTCCCGCCTTTTGAGCCTCACGTGATTAATGGACGACTCCTTTCATACCATGATCCTTCCGTACTTCGCGGCTTTATTTTTGGTCATCATCATCATCATTTCAGCCGAAAGACGTCCACTGCTGGACATAGGCCTCCCCCAAGTGTCGCCACATTAAGTGGTCCCGTGCGACTCGCATCCAACGGATCTCTGCAACCTTCACCAGGTCATCGGTCCACCTAGTGGGAGGCCTTCCAACGCAACGTCTTCCGGTTTGCGGTCGCCACTCCAGAACTTTCCGGCCCCATCGGCCATCCGTTCTGCGAGCAATGTGCCCTGCCCACTGCCACTTAAGTTTGGCTATTCTTCGGCCTACGTCGGTAACCTTGGTTCTCTTGCGGATTTCCTCATTTCTGATTTGATCACGCAAGGAAACTCCGAGCATAGCCCTCTCCATTGCCCTTTGGGTGACTATTTTTGGTATTTTCTAAAAAATATTTTCTGTTCCAGACAATGAAATGCTGGAGTCAAAGATACAAGAATATGGTAAGTTTTTCATTCTAATTCTTTGCGATTATAAAGCATACATTGTGCATAGCTGTAGCTACTGTTGGGATACAGCCTTCCTCTCCGTGAGAGGTAATGGGTCTCCCACCACGCGAGCCCAGTGCGGGTTGGTAGTCGTCACAGGCCTGCGATTTTTTGGTTTTAGGATATGCCGTATCTCCGTTCCTTCACCGTTTAGAGAGCTGTGGTAATGAAATAATAAAAGTAAATTGCGTTTTGCTGAGCATTAGGTCCCGGGTTCGATTCCCAAGTCGGGCAATTTTGAGTTTTTCCATCAGCAGTGATGTGACCGTCGGACTGTCAAGTCATAGGTCTTAAGTTCGAACCCAAGACACCTACCTCTGATTTTTCGGATTCATGTGCTCACACGATAAAGAAAGAAAGATCAGGAATTTCTCTGTAGCAGCCACGGAGTCTAGATGTGTGCCGGTTGATGGCAATAGGCTCGCCCCCTATTACTTGGGACTTAAACATAACTGCAGAAATGTATATGTACTATTAAGTACACTACGGCCTAACCCTTCGGGGATTACAGCTAGGCGTGATGTTATTTGTATTGTATTGTATAACGGGCTGGTGTCCGCAACTCCACGTCAAAGCGCGTATTTTGCGTGCGGGTGGAAAATCTATTCGATCCACCCTAACTCCCCGAGAAAGGCCAGCAGCGCCTTGGTGTTGCTGACAATCTCGCGGAGAGTACCTGGGGTACCGAAGTACTTTGCCCTGTATGTTGCAACCACTGGGCAGTGTAGAAGCACGTGGGCTGCTGTTTCGTCTTCCTCCATGCAAGCTCGGCACAGGGGGCTGTCTGTGACTCCTATGACAGAGAGGTGTTTATTAAAACAGCCGTGTCCAGTGATGGCGGCTGTAAGGCAGGGTGTAGGCGTGATGTTATGTGTTACGATGCATTTTTCAGATATGAAGCCCGATACGGACGGAAACGTTTACTACGAAGGAAGTATGCACGCCAGTGCCATATGTAAGATTTATATATTTTAAAGTACAGTGTAAACTCTATAAAACGACACTTAACGAACTGAGCATTTTCCGGCGTTAAACAGAGTGGCCCTTAAATGGAGAGAGTCATCATCTGCCTAGCCTTTTCCCAACTATGTTGGGGTCGGCTTTCAGTCTAACCGAATGCAGCTGAATACCAGTATTTTACATGGAGCGACTGCCTATCTGACCTCCACAACCCAGCACTGGGTAATATGATACCCCTTGGTAAGACTGGTTGTCAGACTTTTCGGGCCACTGACTATCTGTAACGACTGTCAAAGATCTACAAATGACAGCCGGGACAAACGGCTTAACGTGCTTTCCTAGGCACGGAGGAAACTCGGTATGTAATAGGTGGTCACACAATACTTGGTCTGTGGTTAAGACCAACCTAGGCAAGCACGTCTTAACCTAAAGATCGATCCGAGCGGCTGTTATTATTTAGCCATGAGCTCAAAGATTTTATCTTACGAGGTTAGCATGTGCAAGTTCATCATACGAAAACAAAAGACGAAATTTCTTAAAGACGAATCTCTGGTACATCAGTCGATATAAACACGTGCTTGATAATAAAACAACAAAACAGCAACAAAAATAAATTACTCAGCTGCAGTTCTTATCAACTTCGGTAACTTAGAAAGTACTGCTTAATAATTTATAATGCCGTATCGATGTCGATAAATAGTGAGCGTGACGCTATACAGGGTGTAAACGGACCCTTCACGAAGCCGTCAACCAAGCATTCTGTACATCAAACTAAGTAACTTTACGTAAAAATTATTTCTGGGAAACGTCTTTTATTTTTGGGGTGAACAATCACGTCTTACGGTAGGATTCGATGGAACGCACGCAAAGCATTGTGCTGATGGATGGATTGAATAGTACGGGGGTCGTGGAGGTGTTTAAAGTAAAAATCTTACATTAAAACACTGAATCACTCACTGAACTGAATTCTATTCTAACTCCTTCTCTGTTCACGCAGTACGTTTGTGGAACTCACTTCCGCCTAACATTCGTGACTCTAAAACTTTATTTCTGTTCAAAAAGCAAGTCAAAGAACATTACCTCTCCTCTATACTGTGATATTCTGGATATATATTATAGGTATATATTTACAGTACAAGTATTTATTTTATATGTGTATATTTGTATGTATAATTTTGTTTTAAGTTCCAATTTCAATTTCCCAGTTTTGTCTTTTCTACACACTGTGTCTACATTTCTAATCCTACTTTCCTCTCGCAGGTCTGCTGGAAGAGATTTCTCATGAAATAAGCAGTACCTTTGTGCTCTTCTATCTTAATGTAATGTCTTGTTGAGTATTTTGTGTGTACATAAATAAATAAAACATGTATTTAAAAAAATATTCGTGAAAACGTTGGAAATTTGACCCCCAATATCTCCGTAACTAGAAGATTCCCAGATATGGTCTAGAACAAAAAATGATTTCAATGACGGGGAGTACTAGTGCCTTTCAGCTTTGTTAAGGGTATTTTTATACCCATTATAGGAATGGAGAACAACGACTCGTTAGATATGGGAACTGAGTGAAGGGCCAGCCCTATTAGTAGCATTAGCTTAATAGTTCTTCTCCACAGTGGACAGCGAAAGCCAGGGATATATAGATGACATCATGCCAGGAATTGAAAGTAACTCCAGAATAGACATGGATCCCTTGACCTATGACCTTCAGGCTCAAAGACTAGCTATTGTCAGGAAGTAAGTATGCCTTGACCATCATCTGCTTAGCCCTTCCGTATGTTGAGATCGGCTTCCAGTCTAATGGGATGCAGCTGAATCCAAGTTTTTTTACATGGAGCGGCAGCCTATCTGACCTCCACAACCCAGTTGTATACCTTTTGGTAGGACTGGTGGTCAGATTTTCGTAAGTATATCTTTTTGAAAATCAGGGTGGGTTGGTGAAGTAGATAATATAAGGGTAGTCCGCGAAATTCAAATTGTCTAACGTTTTTTGCAATTTGCAAGTTATTTCTTGAAAAAGTCATTCATCATCTGCCTAGCCTTTTCCCAACTATATTGGGTTCGGCTTCCAGTCTAACCGGATGCAGCTGAATACCAGTATTTTAGATGGAGCGACTGCCTATCTGACCTCCACAACCCAGTTAGTACTAGGTAATACGATACCCCTTGGTAAGACTGGTTTGTTGGTTTTTTGTTTTTTGTTATGTGTGGTGTCCATTGTCTAAATATGTTTTCGATTTTAAATTAGGTATTTATCAGGAGCTGACGAGACTTAGATTTGTACCCAATAAACAAGCATATTTGTTTTAAATTCTAAACGCGGATGACTTCTAGTGGTCGCAAACGCCACTGCTGAGCATGAGGTCCTGAGTTCGATTCCCAGGTCGGGAAAAGTGTTATTGGGTTTTTCCATCAGGAATTTCTCAGTTCCAGCACTGAATTTAGATTAGGCCCGGTTGATGGCAATACACTCGCCCCTTATTATATGGGAATTAAACGTAACTTGGGAAACTGAAGTGTTTAAAAGGTTACCACTGCTTAACTCTTCTTGCCTAACTTGTATTTTTTTCCCCTTGTTACAGATTGAACCAGAAATTAAAAAAGTCACTGGGTTAAAAAATAAGCTCAGGCTTTATTATAAAAAATTATCTGAAAAATATAATGTAAACTGTAGGTAGTGTAACTTAAAATAATGAAAATCACAAATTATTTATAATTTTTGTACTTAATATCTAAGTTAGAATTAATTGAAAAAAAACTCGGAAGAGTCTGTAGAACAGATATGATTATGGAAAACAGTAGGAGATAAATATCGAACATAGGACTATGTACCTACCAGTGGCGAAGGTTCCATACAACTCGATTCCTACCGGATTCCCTTTGAAAAATGGCACAGTCAGTATTCTATAGACAAATAATATAATCACATTAAAGATAATGTACTCCGGCTTACATCTTACAAAAGTGGACCCTTCGCTACTGGTACCTACTAATATCTTTTAGAAACAAGAAGCTCTATAACTAAAAGAAAATAATGAAAAGGAGAAATAATGAGAAAAATAACCTGAAAGGTATTCTACGAATGCTGAAATGAACTTACAGTCGTGAATAATAGTATGTATTAGTTTATTTTATTTGTATATAAGTATTAGTATCATTATAGTGCCTATATAAATTTTCGATAGCAAGAAGTTATTTTTATATATTTATTTTGTACCCTATCACAATGTTTTCTTATTTAACCCAAAGGTTGACTGGTAGAGAATGCCTTGTGGCATTAAGTCCGCCTATGTATCACTATTGTACATGAAGTTTAAATAAATAAATAAATAAATAGTAAAAATATGTGATAAAAACTTCATGACATTTGACATTTCTGAAGACCTCACACTACACGAGCGCCTCTAGCGGCGAACTCATGCGCGAAATTCACGCGACTCCACTGACATTAAGTTACCAAAGAGCTTATGTCAATTCTTTTGCAAGTCGTTCTAGATAAATGAAACTATTGTCACTGGAAAAAACTACAAAGGAGAAATTGGATCGTAATCTAAGCATTCAACATGAGCGAGCGAGACGAAAAAGATGAGTATACAAGGTGTTTTTTTTTATATCCCATAACCCTAGGGTATAAATGAGACCATATCAAAGAACCAACTGGCATATATGATTTTTCAATAGTCATTTTTTTTTTTAATTTTTCTTACAAAATAATTCGACAAAGTCACGATTGATGAACACCCTTACGTAAAATATGCCAACGTTGCATTTTCTTAGTTTTAAATATGAATGATTGGTTTGAATGAAAATGAATTACTCGTTTTTATCAATGAAACTTAAATTAATTACGAGCGATGATATTTTCCAAACTATTCATTTTTGGACCACATATTCTAGGACTTTTTGTACTATTTTTACTTATAGAATATAACCCTGGAGTTAAGGGTTATCAAAAAAAAAACACGTTGTATACAAAAACGTGCCTTATGAGAAAATAGTCTTATGTCCTGAGCTGACAATCGCAGCTGAAGACATGACACTCTGGCTTATGTATTGTAATTAATTAATTTATAATGTTATGAATGTAAATAATTGGACTTTCTCGTTGCTCTAGTGGTCGCAAGCGCGACTGCTGAGCATGAGGTCATGGGTTCGATTCCCGGGTCGGGCAGTGTGGTATTGGGTTTTGCCATTAGGAATTTCTCAGTAGCAGCCACGGAGTCTCAGTTTGTGTCCGGTTGATGGCAGTAGGCTCGCCCCCTATTTCATAGGACTTAAACATAACTGGCGAAATGTGGGTGTACTATTAGTTACACCTCTGCCTAACCCTTCGGGGATTACAGGCGTGATGTTATGTAAAAATTTAAAAAGTCTGTCAGTTGACGAAGATGTGGCTTGAATTTGTTTAAAAGAAGTATTTCCATAGAAATTTTAATAGAATTTATTCTTATGAATGTATTTTCAGAAAATACTTAATCTTGTATAAAATATAATCTCAGTATTTGTTTGACCTAAACCTCTAAAGGTAATTATACTCATACAAGGTGTAAACAGACCCTTCACATAGCCGTCAACCAAGCATTCTGTACATCAAACTAAGTAACTTTACGCAAAAATAATTGCTGGTTAACAAAAATTACGATGTTTTTTTGTACAGATAAGAAAATGCAATCAGTAAGATTATTTAAGTTTTAATATTGTAGCATTAGTGAACAAAAAATGCAATTTATATAAAGTTACTTACCAACACCTAATACTTTGTTTCTAATAAATCTAATGCATAATATTTTTTTTTGTGTTTTATTTGTTTTTCCTTTATACATATAACATTAGTTTTAGTATATGTGAAACCTGAAACACGTGTCGAGTATTTTTATGTAAAAAATCTATGTACAAAATTTTCTAAACTGTATCATGAAAAATCACAAAGTTATAAGCTTGTTCTGTTACCTGGTTGTCCGCACAACAATGTGGTCACCACGCGGCGCGTCCGCGCGCGCGACTCCAGCATCGTCTTGAGCTCATTGACAATAGTAATTTGGCAGTAGGTACCTAAATTATCGCGATAGGTACTTAATGTCACTCGGTGTCCAACTTGTAGCCTTTTTTAAATATTTTTGGGACAAAATATAACATAATTTAAAAATTATTGGAATCGATTCAGTTACTTATTCTGAACTAACTATATTCAGGTTTCGCTTATAATAAAAATAGTGTTGTATAAGGTATATCTTTTCATACACGAAATGTTTTAAGAGTAACTTCTTTAAGTCGTAAAGTCGCCATAGCAACGAAATCAAAATTTTTATTTAAGTGTTTTATTATAATTCTAAAATTTCTTGAGACTTTTTGCGTAAAAATTAAAATTTTACCTCTTTATAATACCAGTACCGATAGATTAATTTACTTAATTGGCAAAAAGACTCCTTTTAATGTATATTTGTACGCCAAATAGTAAAACATGGCGAAACTATAATATTTTTGTAACATCTTGCACACTGTAGAAGTAGCGAAGGGTCAATTTTTTGTAAGAGGTAAGCCGCAGTAGATATCTTCAAGGTGATTTTATTATTTGTCTACAAAATACTGACTGCGCCAGTTTTCAAAGAGAAGCCGGTAGGAATCGAGTTGTATGGACCATTCGCCACTGCACTGTGGCGAAGGCACCTATGTTTACAAATAAAAACTATTGATTGATTGATTGATTTGTTCAACCGTTTTCACTAAAGCTAAGCAGAGATGAGAAGTGTAAACAACGAAATTCTATTGGTGATTTAAAACACATCTCTCTTCTCGTCTCGTCTCGTCTCCGCTTTGGTGCAGTCCAGTCTTTTCATGATATGATGCTGATCAGGCTGTAGGACTACAAAAGGCAAATTGTATGTAGTTGAAATGAGAATGCTGAGAAATTGTGCGGTAAACGAAAGTCTGAAAGTGACTGGAATGTTGTACTGGGTACTGTTTTGAGTTGATGAGGAATGAAACTCAAATAAGTAGGTTTATTGTATATTAATCTAACAATGTGATTCCTTACATACTAAAACACGTAGGTGGATTAGTGGACTCTTGTCAATTTGACATCCGAGCCACAGATTATTTAACCATTATACCCGGTTGCACGTATGCTCCTATTATGTAGGTCACTACAGCTTCCAGTCTCACCGGATGCAGCTGAATACCAGTATTTTACATGGAGTCTGCCTATCTGACCTCTACAAAGCTACATCCTATTTAGTTGGAAGCCGATCCCAACATTATTGGGAAACGGTTGGACCTGATAATGATGACCTGCCTCTGGCAAATATACCTAAATAATATTCTATAAGTGTTATTGAGTTTTTCCATCAGGAGACTGGATTTGTGCCCATTTGATGGCAATAGGCTCTCCTCTATGATATGGGACTTAAACATAACTGGCGAAATGTAGGTGTACTATTTGGTACACCTCTGCCTAACCGTTCGGGGATTACAGGCGTGATGTTATGTTATGTTTATGTTCTATTCATATTCTTCTTTTAAAATATGAACTTAAGATCTAAAGATCTGGTTCATGATGAAAATAGTATAAAATGTGAGTCGTAAGACCAGCAAGAAGACGGTCATTGAAATCATGGAATTAGGAATCTATACAAATAAACAAAATTGCAGTGTCTGTTTGTAATTTCAAAATAACAGCTTTTTACTTGAAGCATATACAGGGTGTTTTTTTTAACGTGGGCAATACTTTAGGGGCGTGTATAACTCATGAAAATAAGCAACTTTTACTAGCGGACTGACCATGAAATCGAGAAAAAAATATCAGCTGCTCCACACATTATTGGTCGCGTAACTCCGAAAAATGGAGGCAACATTTTATAGTTAACCCCATAGTAAAAATTGCTCATAATTATGATTACTTCACTCCCTTAAAGTATTGCCCACGTTTAACTAAACACCCTGTATACAGTACTTCTAACAAAAAAAAAACATTTTTGTTCAACTGTCTGTCTGTTTGTTCCTTCTAATCTCCGAAACGACTGAACCGATTTTGACGGGACTTTTACTGGCAGACATTTGATGTTATAAGGAGTAAATTAGCCTACTTACTAGATAAAGGATTAGTTCCGTGCAAAAAAAAAAACCATTGAAATTGTTTACAAAATTTGATTCAAATATCGTAATCATATTTTTTTTAACAATTTAACGCGGACGAGGGTCGCGGGCATCATCTAGTAAGTCATCACCATCATTTCAGCTGAAAGACGTCCACTGCTGGACATAGGCCTCCCCCAAGTGTCGCCACATTGACCGATCCCGTGCGTCTCGCAACCAGCGGATCCCCCCAGCCTTCACCAGGTCATCGGTCCACCTAGCGAGACCTTCCAACGCAACGTCTTCCAGTTCGCGGTCGCCACTCCAGAACTTGTCAGCCCCATCGGCCATCCGTTCTGCGAGCAATGTGCCCTGCCCTACAAGCTAGTAAGTCATCATCTGCCTAGCCTTTTCCCAACTATGTTGTGGTCGGCTTCCAGTCTAACCAGATGCAGATGAACACCAGTATTTTACATGGAGCGACTGCCTATCTGACCTCCAAAACCCAGTTAGTACTAGGTAATACGATACCCTTTGGTAAGACTGGTTGTCAGACTTTTTGGGCCGCTGACCACCTAACGACTGTCAAAGATCTACAAATGACACCCGGGACCAACCTCTTAACGTGCTTTCCGAGTTTCCGAGGCACGGAGGAAACTCGGTATGTAATGGGTGGTCACCCATCCAAAGACCAACCTAGGCAAGTACGACTTAACCTAAAGATCGACCCGAGCGGCTGTTCTGCACGAGCTCCTCTCTCCTGCAAGCTAGTAAGTAATATTTGTAAAAGATCTGAGTTACTATTTTGCTGTACCTATACTATTATACACCGTGTCTTTTAAGTCGTCTTACAAAGGTCGTCCACTCAATGTACCCGACATAAAATAGCTCCAGGCGCGATTTTTTTTTATCTTCCATAATAGGTACAAAGAAAAATAATAATAAAAAATTAGAATAAAATTATGAAACATCCTATTAATGATGTTTACGTGTCAAACGGGAGAACATACCTACCCAGCACTCGCGTCCAGTAGATCATCGCTCGCAACAGGGTGTTTTAACTACGTCATGCGTCATAATACTGAATAATATTTTTATTTTTAAATTATTAAAATCTCATAAATATCTATTTTCTTTTTATGAATGTTTAGTATTCATTGGATACATGAAGTGGGTTGCCGTTGTAACACGACTAAAAAGTCACGGTGTATATATTTCTTCTTTGGCAAACAGAGATATCTATCTATCTACGACACAACAATCATTCGTAACACAATCACAAATAAGTGACTGCATCAAATTCGAAGCTACAATGTTATCGCTTTGAAACTTCTTCCTTTTACGATTAAACCCGCGAAATTGAGACAAAGAGAATAAAAGGAAAGCGATAACTCAATTGTTTATGAAAAGATTTACACTGCAGACCTAGCCATCGGCCGTGGCGCACGATTTTAATGTAAGTTGATAGAATAGAATAGAATAGAATAGAATAATTTATTTGTGTAAAAGTATGGTACATTAAGGTCTTATAAATAGGTTTGTGAACTTACATGTTTCGCCATAAAATGGCATACAAATTTATAATAATGGCGTAAAAAATAGTACCGTATCGTTTTAGAAGCTCTGTGCTTTAAATCTCAGGGTTGATTTAGCTTGTGCAGTTGAGGAGCTTATAGCTAAATAATAACAGCCGCTCGGATCGATCTTTACGTTAAGCCGTGCTTGCCTAGGTTGGTCCGTGCGTGGGTGACCACCTATTACGTACCGAGTTTCCTCCGTGCCTCGCGTGCCTTAATCCGTTGGTCCCGGCTGTCATTTGTAGATCTTTGACAGTCGTTAGGTAGTCAGTGGCCCAAAAAGTCTGACAACCAGTCTTACCAAGGGGTATCGTATTACCCAGTACTAACTGGGTTGTGGAGGTCAGAGAGGCAGTCGCTCCATGTAAAATACTGGTATTCAGCTGCAACCGGTTCGACTGGAAGCCAACCCCAATATATTTGAGAAAAGGCTAGGCAGATGATGATGGTGTTATTTTGGAAGTCGGTTTTATCATTTGTTACACACAAAAAAATAAGTACCATGACAGTATGTTTTGCGTTATGTTACCGCGGAAAAAAACAATATTTTTTTCTGTCTTTCTTGCTGTCAGAAAGATAAGTAGCGTGAGACCAGTTCAGGGTGCGTTTCACAAACTAAAATGTCGCTTCCCGGAACTTTATCACCAACTCCAAGGATCATGGCACATTACAAAGAAAATTCACAACAATTCATTACATACACAATGGTATTGTACGATTTCCTGCTAAATTTAAGGAAACAATCCGTGTGCCTTATACAAGGTGTAAACGAACCGTTCACGAAGCCGTCAACCAAGCATTCTGTACATCAAACTAAGTAACTTTACGCTAAAAGTATTGCTGGAAAATCGACTTTGTTGTTACGGTAAGACTCAATGTAACGCACTGAAAACATTGAATAGTACGGGGGTTGTGGAGATATTTAAAGTATAAAAAAAAACTTGTGAAAAAGTTGGAACTTTGACCACCAATATTTCTGTAACTAGAAGGTTCTCAGGTATGGTCTAGAACAAAAATGTCAAGAGAATCGTCAACTAGGCGTTTCGATATTTGCTGAGCAGTCGGACCCCGTGGCCCCATACTTTCTACCCCAAACGGCTCGAAAATATAGTTACCACAAAGGTTTCTATTTTTACGCGGCTTGAGGTTCTCTGCGGCAGAGCCAGCACAGTTTCCACTTAATTTTTTAATATCGTTCTTTATTAGTGCTCAACTTTGTTACAGTTATAAGGAGCTCTTATGAAAAACATTGGGTTGCCCAATGCAATGGTTTCAAATTGTACGTTGACAGTTGAGAATTTTGTTTAATAATTAAAAAGACCTATTATTTTTTTTCGGTCAACATAAACAATCAACTATAACATATAGTTATGAGCCAACAGTCTCAGAGTAAAATGGCTGTAACATACGGACTGACAGACTGACAGACAGGGCAAATCTATAAGGGTTCCGTTTTAGCCATTTTACTACGAAACCCTAAAAAGAAATCCACAAAGTCGATTGAACACGATAAACGATCATATCGCTGAATAACAAGCAAAAAAAAACAATTAAATTGATAACCTTTACTCCTTTTTTTATGCATTCAATACATTGAAGTATATTGTAGTTCAAGATGGTGTTGCATGTCAAGAAAATTTGCGTCAATTGTCAAGCTTGGTACATTTAATTGGGGTATTCCTCAAAGCGCAACTAGTTTTAAGCGCAACTAAATTATTCCTCGAAACGCAACCAACTAATTAAAAATAATATTGTTCTATTTATTATTTTTCTAGTCTTTTTTTTCTGTTATTGCAACTACTGTATATTGTCTCTGCATCACCCTAAGGTAGACTGGTAGAAAATGCCTATGGCATTAAGTCCGCCTTTGTACAGTTTTTAGTTGTGCATAAAGTTTTAATAAATAAATAATGCAGAGGAAAAAGAGTCATACGATTTTAAACTATCATAGTTACTAACATCATTATTATTACTAGAAACGGGATATTTACCATGTTTTGTTTTTTTAAGAGTAGAGGAAGACCAAAGAAACCATAGAAGGACTGTGTGACGGATGATATGGCTAGAAAGGAGGTGACTAATGAGATGACGAGTAATAGAGATGTATGGAATATGCCAATCTAAATTAATTGATATAAAGGCAGGAGAATGATGGTAAAGACTATTTAAATATTTTAACCGCCTCGTTGGTGTAGTGGTCGCATTCGCAACCGCAGAGCACGAGGTCCTGGGTTCGATTCCCAGGTCGGGCAAATTGTTATGGGTTTTTTCAACAGAAATTCCTCAGTAGCAGCCACGGAGTCTGGTTTTGAGCCCGGTTGATGGGAATAGGCTCGTCCCCTTTTACCCCCCCCTTTTACCCCCCCCCCCCCCCCCCTTTGCCCCCTTTTTTTGGACTTAAACATAACTAGCGAAATGTGGGTGAACTACTAACTATTTATGCGTCTGCCTGACCCTTCTGGGATAACAGGCGGGATGTTATGTAAATATTTTAAAATTTCTCCATTATTTTCCAGAAACAGAAAAAGCAACACTCTCTATATGACACGATGCGACTACGACGCGATGTTCTACAGGGTGTTCTGCATCACGCTTCTGGCCATAGCGTTCACGTTCACTGTTATTCTGACCAGTGTCTTCATAGATATTGATGGGTTGCTCGTCAGCAAGAAAGGTAAGCATTTTAAAGATCTACACTTTGGAATAGACTTCTAACTATAGCTATAGTACTTTCAAAGTTATAATTAAAAAAATTAAAAATTAGCTGCTGCGCTGTGTGTTGCGGGTTCGATCCCCGCACGGAACAAATATTTGTATGGCCTACAGGTAGTTGTTCCGGGTCTGGCTGTTTGTGTCTGTGAGTTTAAATGTTTGTAAACGCACCCACGATACAGGAGAAATTCCTAGTGTGGGGCAAACATTTTAAAAAATTTTAAAAAAAATATTCAAAATAACCGTTTTTTACTGAATGCATTTGAAAGTATACTAGGTGGAAGGAACAGCGACGCTAAAACGGTAACAACGTATTCCGTAAAAAAAAAAGAAAAGCTGTTTCTTACAAAACTGTCAAAATGTATGGAACAGCTGTTTTTTTTTTTAAATACCGATGAAAAATTTCTAAGTTTGGGGTCTCAGAATGATGTACTGAACACGTGGTAACCGTTTTAACGTCGGTGTCTCTTTCACCCTGTATACGGTACTTATAACACAAAATCTTTTTTTAAATTTTTGTCTGTCTCTCTGTCTGTTCCGGCTAATTTTCAAAACGGCTGGTGGAGGAAATCCCGAGAATGCCGAGGTAGACCGTGGCGAACATGGCCAGATATCGCACAAGATAAAAAGTTTGGAAAGAGAAAGGGGAGGCTTTTGCTCAGAAGTGGGACACCTGAAACCGGTCAAGAAAAAAAAAACTAGTGTGTGCGCAGACGCAGGTGCACTCACTTATTCCCCACTGTCATAGCCCGAAGAGAGCTCAGGCGTATTGGTACACCTGCTATCAATCTTTTGAACAAAAGAGCATAAACGCACGCGCGTGCCCTTCACGCCTACCCACAATTTTACCGCAAATACCTTCAAAAAGAATCGTCGTTCTCTTGCCCTTATCCCAATTCATTTGTGGTCGGCGCAGCATATCTTCTTCTTCCATACTTCTCTATTACTCGTCATCACATCATACACCTCCTTCCTAGCCATATCATCCTTCACACAGTCCGTCTATCGTTTCTTTGGTCTTCCTCTACTCATATACCCATCCACATTCATACTCAAAACTTTCCTCACGACATTTTCCTCATTCCTCCGCATCACATGCCTATACCACGACAACCGATTACCACACAACAAGAATAGAGATTCCAAAACTATTTAGTTATTTATGGCGCACCGCACATTTTTTGTCACTTATTTGTGTCGTTGGCGTAGAGGGCACGCGCTTGCTTGTCACGTATGTGACAATGGCGTTCAAAAGGCCAAGCTATTGCCTGCTCCTTTGAGGATCTGTAGATGTGATGTGATGTTTCCAATAATTACGATACGAACAATTTTTTCAGAAAACCTCAATCATGACGTCATTCGTCGTAATGAGTACACAACCAAAGCTTTAGATAACGATGACATGAACTACGTTGACAGCGAGGACTCTTACCGGACGAAACGATCTATAGGTGAGATTTTTATGATTTTGCAGCAAGAATAACTTCTCAGCTGGGATCGAACTCACGTCGTCGAGATTAGATCACTAACTGACGCAAGCATTTACACCAAACAGCTATGGTAACCACGTTGCATTTGTATAAAGTGTTGGGCCTTATTCTAAACCCGTTTATTTTATATTTACCCGTGTACCCTACACGGGTAAAAATAAAAAAATAAACCTCGTGTAGGGTAGTATACGTATACGCACACAATATTAATGAGCGGCTGTATGAACATTACTGGCTAGTACAATGACAGTTACCGATGTGTGCGATGTAAACTATTTAGCTTGGCCGATTGACTGTACATAAAAAAAATTAACAGTAGCAATTTAATAAATCCTGATAAGTTTTTATTATTTTCTTAATGTATTCAGGTTAAGCCGCGCTTGCCTATTTTGGTCTGTGGATGGGTGACCACCCATTATATTTCGAGTTTCCTCCGTGCCTCGATCCCGGCTGTCATCTGTAGATCTTTGACAGTCGTTACAGGTAGTCAGAGCTCCGAAAGTCTGACAACCAGTCTTACCAAAGGATATCGTATTACCCAGTACTAACTGGGTTGTGGAGGTCAGATAGGCAGTCGCTTCATTTAAAATACTGGTATTCAGCTGCATCCGGTTAGACTGGAAGCCGACCCCAACATGGTTGGGGAAAGGTTAAGCTGAGGAGGAGATGATGATACAACTAATCATTTTATCATATGTGGCAGAGGTCGAGGAGTTGAGGAACCGACTGAGTGCGCAGAACAACAATTTTGGAGATAAAGAAGTCTAATATACAGGCCTATACTTAACATATCATAATGAACATTGTTGACGGGGTTTTTGGTCTAGTGGTAGCATATGGGACTGCTGAGCATGAGTTCCGGTCGGGCAAAATGCTTTAGGGGCTTTTCAACAGGAATTTCTCAGTAGCCACCACGGAGTCTGGATTTGTTCCCGGTTGATGGCAATAGGCTCGCCCCATATTATATGAGAATTAAAACATAACTGGCGAAAAGTAGGTGTACTATATTTCATCGTAGCAGTCAGAAGTGTGGATGTTTGCTGGGTTAAGGCTCTCAGTGGCCTAGAGGCCAACAATACGATAAGCCCATTAGGCAAGCAGACTGTTCAGAACTTCAGAAATTGTAACATCATGAGAATAGTACGTTATAAGGGCAAGTCAAGCTATTTTATTTGTATGAAAGTATGGAATTTAAACATAACTGGCGAAATTTGGGTATAGTATTTTTACAGCTATGTCTAACTCTTGAAAACAGGCCAGATGTTATGATATGATATGTGATATGATATGTGATATGATGCGATTTGATGTGATATGATGTGATATGATATGATATGATATTATATGATGTGATGTGATGTGATGTGATGTGATGTGATGTGTTGTGATGTGATGTGATATGATATGTTTCATCAACTAAAACCAAAAACCTCTTTTCAGAAACCCAAAGCTTCTTATTCCACATAAAAAATCCGAAAGTGAAAAACATACTAGCCAATCGGTTATCAACATTATTAGAAGAATTAGAAGCTGAGGAATCTGCAGACAGGAAAACCACAGGAAATAATATTAAAAGGTCAAAAACAGAAGAAACTACGAAAGCAGCGGACACGCAGAACTTGGCAGAAGACGAAAGCAAAGATAAAATGCTGCATTACAGCATGCATAATATTCTGTTGCAAGGCATTGACAGGCACATGGACTTGAATGACATCTATAAGAAGATGTTTGCGTCATTGTCTAATTTTAACAATTTTTATGATAAAAAAGGTATTCTTGAAATTATCATGTTTTGGGAGAGCGAACCGGAAGACGTTGCGTTGGAAGGCCTCCCACTAGGTGGACCGATGACCTGGTGAAGGTTGCGGGGAACTGCTGGATATGAGTCGCATGGGACCGCTGAATGCGGCGACACTTGTGGGAGGCCTATTTTTGAATTCCAGAGCATAAACGCACGCACGTGCCCTCCACGCTAAGTCACAATTTCACCTACCATTTTGTCACAAGTTTGGCGTACAAGGCACACGCTTGCGTTAGGTTAAACTATGTATTACCATTACAGACGGGGCCAAACTTAAACCGGACGAAATGAAGAAGGATGGTGAAGATAAAAATTTACCTAAACCGTTCCGAAAATTTTTCGATGAAATGTTCAATAAAAATGAGCTACAGGAACAGATAATACAAACTACGACTGTGAAACCTGTTAAAGGTATTTTTTTATAACAATTCATTTATTCATTCAAGTTACAAGGACTCATTAACATACATTATACAGAATTCAATATACAAGGTGTAAACGGATCCTTCACGAAGTCATCAACCAAGCAAAAAGCTAAGTTAAGGATGATTTCCAATAAACGGCTCGCATCGCATCTATTTGGTTCAAACACATGCCGGTTTCATCACGATGTTTTCCTTTACCGTTTTTGTGAGAAGTGGTGATGAAATAAATTACTCAAAGTAATGCGCCTGCCTGAGTTTGAACCCACGACTTAAGGATGATTTCGACCAAAGGGCTCGCATCCCATCGGATCGGAACGGATTTTACAATCTTTAAACGACATTAAATCGACGAATTTAAAGTCTATATTACCAATCCGCGCACAGCAGCTGACCGCGGGCTTCTTTCATGACACGCGATCGGCTTCGTCCACCTGTCATCGTATCCGATCGAAATTAGAACACGTCAACACGATAGAAATGAAACTATTTGAGTAGGCGCAGAAACGGACACGTTCGCAAGCGACGGTACGGAGCCGACATCCTGCCCGACGCAATCGGCTGTCGCCGCATCCGTTCGTATTCTTTCCGTTCCGATGCGATGCGAGCCGTTTGATGGAAATCATCCTTAATTCTACGCAAAAATTATTGCTGGGAAACGGACTTTTGTTTTGGGGTGAAAAATCACGTTTTAAGGTAGGAATCAATGAAATGCACTCAAAACATTGTGCTGATGGATGCATTGAGTACTACGGGGGTGGTGGAGGTAATTAAAGTAAAGTTTTTATAATATTGAAAACTCGAATTTATAAAATCTTAGATAATTTAGCTCTCAGGCTACCAATTTGGCAGCAGTGCTAATCATAAACTACTTATTTCAGCTCCTCCAAACGTCGTGATCAAAACTATCATCGATATCACGTCTGAAGACCACAATAAAGACAATGATAGCAAGTAAGTAAATACGTCCCTTTCACATCACGAAGTCTCCTAATATTAGTTTTCTTTTGTTCCTCCATTATTCTACAAAAAGCTATTGATTATGAACACGATCGTTCTTCTGTCCTTATTGCACCTTATTGTCTTCTTCTTCCATGAAATCACTCGTCATGTCATCATTATCATCATCTGCCTAGCCTTTTCCCAACTATGTTGGGGTCGGTTTCCAGTCTAACCGGATGCAACTGAATATCAGTAGTAGTGTACCCAAATATTGCGAAATATTGAGGGAGATCTCTCTGGTATTCAGCTGCATCCGGTTAGACTGGAAGCCGACCCCAACATAGTTGGGAAAAGGCTAGGCAAATGATGATGATGAGGGAGAACTCTCTAAGGTGTGTCAGTTTACCAGCCAGTTAGCCATCTATTTAGCTTATTATTCTTTGTTTCAGAACATCAAACGAAAACATTCAAGGTGTCGTAGAGATTGTGTACAATGGTAAAGTTATAAAATTCACACATTCAGACGCAGAAATGGTACAACCACCACCAGAGATAAAACTACCCGTCACTCTTAAACCAAAGAGAACTATTGACACGACCTCTACAGACTACTTCAATATGATACCAAAGTCGTACATGAACAAATTCGTTGAAGAGTATTTCAAACACTTTCCTCATGACACCAAAGAAAGTACTAGTAATGAAATCAACCAACATTTTCAAACAAAACGCTTGAAACGTCACGTCAGAATCAAATATGAAAACGAAAATTCTAGAGAAGCAAAGAAACCTTTTAAAAAGAATACGGAAGAGGATGAGCTTTACGTTGAAATCGAAACGCATTTTGACAGTAAAGGCATGAAAGGTGAAAAGAAAAAGAAACTGATTAAAAACTTGATTGAAAAGATACAGAAAGCTATACATTCGGAAATGTCAGATAAACTAGTGTCTACAGGTAAAAATAACACCAAAAAAATACGAAAGAGTGTACATTTTAGGAAACGTACACAAAATCCGTTAGAACATAAATTCAATCATGTTTTTGTTGACAAGATCAATCTTCCTACTTCCAATATAATTCACAGAGAACTACATCCTATTAGTAAGACAGTTCCTCTTGAACAAATAAGCGCACCTTCCATTGGTACGAAATCGGGAGAAGAATGGAAAAAACCAAACTTAGGTCCGGCATTCTTGGCCAGCACCAAAGCGATAAACTCAGCAGAAATGAGTGAACTTAATGTGGACTACAGTAAAATATTAGAAGTTAATGGAATACCACAAAGACTGCAACAGCCGTTGAACACTGAATTGAGTGAAGAAACTATTAATACAAATTCTTATTACGATATGGGGAAAATGAAATTTATTATCAAAGATATAGATGGATCTGGGTTCTCAGTTGGATTCAACCAGTATGTTGATGGACCCCCAGATAAAGAATCAATGAAACTGTTTTCTAATTTAGAAAATGTTCTTAAAACGTATCATCAAACTTATGATCCAAGCGGTGAGCCTATACCCACAACAGAAGCTGTGTTAGAAACAGAAGGAAGACGTATGGAACCTACTAGTGATGAACATATAATAGAACGCCGTTCTATCGGCCAAAAACATGACTACCATTCCAACGAATACAAGATTATTTATAATAACGATTTCATGCCTTACAAAGACTATCGCGACATTTATAAATCAAAACAAGAAAAGCATAAACATACTAAAAAAAAAAGTAAAAAGTTGCCTTTAATTTTGGACGAGAATATCTTTGAGAAAAACTTGAAACCATCTGAAATATTAAGCCTAGCGAACTTATTTGATCGCAAGAAAAGATCAATTAAAAAAGAAAAAGTAAAAGTAATAAGTAACTTAAGAACTAGACGCAAGTTCAATAGATTTATTAACACAAACACTAGGTCAAAGACAATATTATTGAACACAAACAGTAAAAGGAATAAGAGACAGATTAATAAAATAAGAATCATCGCCACGGACCTACCAGAAACGACACAGCATTCTGATGAAAACGTTTTCGTTGTGTCAGATGAAAATGTGATGGCTGATAGGGCATTACTAAAAGAAGTTGAAACAGATGGAGATGAAAAACAAGAAGACACCCAATTCGTTGATCCGAACGAAGAATCTGAATCTAAAACTTACATTACTAAGATATTTGATGGAATATCCAGACATAACCCTCTAATGTCAAAATATCCACATATATTCATGGAGGAAATATCAAGATCACGGGAAGATTATATACCAAATAACGCTTTACTTTTCGGTAAATTACCCGGACTCGGTAAAAGGAACACTGAAATAGAAAATAATGATGATGGCAAAACTGACATTAGCCAGTTTATGACTCCAGTCATAATTAATGATACTAAATCACGAAAACAATTCAGTGAGCAAGAAATGATAAACGCTTTAATAGCATCTCCTGTTCACAAACCTAATTACAAATTAACTGTAAAAATAATTCCAAAAAACCAAACAGGTGTAAACTCAGGATTTAAAGAAGTACATACTAGTATCAACAAAAGTTTTAATAGGAATGGTCTGTTATATTCTTCTTTAGTAAACGTGTCAGAGATATCGAAAGTTATTAAACTCAACAGGTCTAACGATGAAATAGATGGTAATCTGTACTCGGGAAAAGACGAATCATTCATGACACAGAAAATCCAAGATCAACAAGAGAAAATGAAATCGTTACTGAACCAACACGCAAAACATATAAACGAGCAGCTCCACCGTTTACATGAAGAGAAGATGTATCTAGAATCTATGTTAAACGGTTACAATAATACTGACAGTTATAACTATGCATTAAACCTAGCATCAAGACGTTTAAAATTGGCAGCAGGTAAAGTCGAAGTTACCACAACGACTACGGAGGCTGTAAAAGAAGTACAAACTTCAACTGTACCACGCGTAGAGTTAATCCCAAATACAACCACTCCAACGCATACCACAAAACTACAGAATTTCCAAGAAAAAGTAAAAACCAATAACATAATTAGCACAATAGAAAAAAACGGGAATTTGACAGACCAGATTCTGAAAAAGATCGACAGAAACACAGAAATACTGCAGATGTTTTTACAGAAATTGACAGAGAGGATCGAATTAGCGCCTACAAATAGTCCAATGCTAGAAATCAAGAAAGATGAACGTGATACGAATTGGGTGGAGCAAGGGGCAGGATACACCCAAAATATGGTTATAAGGAAAAATGATTCCCATATTTCAATACCGTTCACTTATGCATACCAACCGCCTGCTTCTTTACCGAATAAGAGCAAAACTCAAGTTGCCAGTGTAGTTTATCAAGGGCATATACGAAATGCAGCACGCCGTAGGGATATTCTACATTCTGAACAGGAGAACCAGCTTCAGGCAACCCAAGAAGTGAACAATCAATCCAAGTTCTTCATTGATGATTTAGTGAATGGGTATAAAATCATAAAGAGGGGCGGTTTTAACAAGAACAGGGACTATAACTTGGTTAGGAATAGTACGAGTACTTCGACGTAGATTTTTTAAGTGTAATTTAAATTATTTATTTATCTATTTATTTGTTCATTTTTTTTATTAAATAAGTGATTTTTCCTATTTATGTTTTTTTTTATTTATTTATTTATTCCTGTCATTTGTAAATCTTTGACAGTCGTTACGGGTAGTCAGTGGCCCCAAAAGTCTGACAACCAGTCTTACCAAGGGGAATCGTATTACCCAGTACTAACTGGGTTGTGGAGGTCAGATAGGCAGTCGCTCCATGTAAAAGCTGCATCCGGTTAGACAGGAAGCCGACCCCAATATAATTGGGAAAAGGCTAGGCAGATGATGATGATTTATTTATTCGAGAAAACATATACAATAGTATAGAGGGTAAGGGTAAGTACCTAGTGGTGGCGATCCCGACTTAAGAGCAGTAAGTCGTGGGTTCGAACCCAGGCAGGCGCATTACTTTGTGTAATTTATTTCATCACCACTGCTCTCAAAACGATGAAAGAAAATATCGTGAGGAAACCGGCATGTCCTAGAATCTAAAATTCGAAGACATTGGTAGATGTGACATCTACCAACCCGCACTGGGCCCGCGTGGTGGATTATAGCCCATTCCCTCTCATAGAGAGGAGGCCTGTGTCCCAGCAGTGGGAACATTAAAGGCTGCTGCTATGCTATGCTATGCTAATAAAGAATGATAAAAACATTATAAACCTGCGGTTAAGGCGAGGGCCACAATGCCAGCTAGCGAGTGAGCGAGCCGGGCGAGGCATCGATTCACCTCTTTTCATACTACGGTTCACACTGCGAACTATCGAAAGAGCCGAAACGAAGTATGAAAAGAGGCTCGCCCGGCTCGCTCGCTAGGCGGTGTGGACTGCGCTTAATGCTAGTCGTAATATTTGCAAGACAGTTACTTGTGAGTCATAAAACAACTTAACGAGTTATAAAACGATTGGTCATTAGTCAATACTAAATTAATTACTTTAATCATTAATAGGTAAAATACTATTAATAGTATATCAAGCTAAAAATATTCTAATACATATCATAACATCACGCCTGTACTCCAAGAAGGGTAAGGCAGACATGTCCTTATAGAACGGGTGTACATTGTGTCAGATATATTTAGCTCTCATGTAATAAAGGGTGATCCTATTGCCATCAGCTGCGCAAAACATCAAAATCTGGCGTTCTACTGTCCTGTTCCCTGTGGGAAAAACAAATAAAACTTGCCCGACCTGCGAAGCGATACCATATCTTCATGCTCAACAGTAAGATAATCTTATACAATAATAAACTAACATAAAAAACCTTAAAACTATGACTATACACGTAACCACGTAACGTTGTCGGCGTCGTGTTTCGCTGCGTGGTGTCATAACCGTCCTCGGAAACGTCGCTATGCGACACCTTTCTTCCAAAAGTCCACTTTAAGGCAGGTCTGTAGATGATGGGGACTCGTACCACGAATGACTTAAAGGTGATGTTGTGCGCAATTCCAACCTTTCGACCCTCAGAGTTCAGTTGGTCTTCACCTTCAAATACTGCACAACTTCCTCAGTTGTCGTGGAGTGATGCAGACGCGAAATCTACAGCGTCGTAGGTACAGCATGGTGCAGCAGCATGTTGGGTCCACGCGGTGCTGTACCGCACAGGTTACGGGAACAGGGCTTCTTCTTCTACCTTTCTACTTTCGTGAAACCCTCTTCATTAACTTGGCTGACTCTTGGCACAGCTAAGGACCGCTGTCAGGGCAGGTTAAGCACCCTTTATCAGATTTTCCCCTTTTCTGGCTTGTCGCTTAGGCTGCGACGTATCTGATTTGCAGCTGGTAACAATAGGCATGTTTAGGGGTCGACGTACCTACGCTGGAGCCTGGACCTGGATAGCAGTGGTGGCCCAGTGGTGGAGACCCCGACTTACGAGCAGTAAGTCGTGGGTTCGAACCCAGCCAGGCGCATTACTTTGTGTAAGTTATTTCATCACCACTGCTCTCAAAACGGTGAAGGAAAACATCGTGAGGAAACCGGCATGTCCTAGAACCAAAAATTCGAAGATATGTGACATCTACCAACCCGCACTGGGCCCGCGTGGTGGATTATAGCCCATTCCCTCTCATAGAGAGGAGGCCTGCGTTCCAGCAGTGGGAACATTGATAGGCTGATTATGCTATGCTTATGCTATGCCTCCGCTACGCGTGACGTTTCCGCAGCTGGTGTTGTGGCGCAGGCGACGGCGGCGGCGGGCGGCGCTTGCTCAGTGTTATCGGCAGCTGGTGACGCAGTTGTGTTCGGCGATTCAAAACTGCCGATGCATTTGGCGCCCCTCGTCGTGTGTTCGCCTCAGGTGACCCAACCAATCGGGACGTGAGAGGGAAAGAACCTCACGTCCCAGCCGCCGCGGGAGACGCCTTTTGCGTCGGGGGTCACGTGGTGGCTCCCGGCCACCGTAGGCGCGGGCCTGTGGACGGCGAGTTATGGGCTAGCTCGCCGTCCGGCCGTCTTATGACGACAGGCCGTGTCGATGGCGCGTTCGTGTTCCACGTGCACCTCAAAGAGATGTCAGCAAATAAGTAGGGGTCCGCAAGGGCCGATGCCTGCCAGGGCTGCGGGACTGTTCGAAAGAGATACCGTGGCCCTGGAACACAAAGGGCAAAGAAGGAACATGGATGGGTTTTAGTCAGTACAAGTCTGACACTCCCTTCCGCTCCGCCCAGAGTGGGGGGGTCATTTGATGATTTCTCACCCGAAAAAAAAATAAATAAAAAAAAATGATGCTATTTCTGATACCTCCATTCTAGACTGCATCTTGGCGCACTAAGATTGCCTCGCGCTTGCACGCTTGCGTTTTGTAACGCTTGCGGCCACTGCACCAACGAAGCATTTATTCTTAACCAAGACAGTTACTATAACTGTCACCAAAACCTCAAATATGGGAAAGTAATAAAAGATAAGATAAAATAACTATTAATTAACAGGTATATATAAGATTGATGACGAAGAAATGGTGCCATTAAGTTTTGTGCGGTGTCAACATGAAGTATTTATTGGTAAGATTCGATTTTATTTATTTTTTTCGCAACATAACTTTAGGCCTGTTATTCACGAAGGGTCAAGGATGATATCCACCAAACGGCTCGCATCGCATCGGATCCGAACGGATTTTACAATCTTTAAACGATATTAAATCGTGTACACAGTATTTAAAGTCTATATTACCAAGCCGCGCACAGCAGCTTGACCGCGTCTACCGCGACACGCGATCGTAGCCGAAAGTATTCTGCGACACGCGATCGACTCCGTTCGCCTGTAGTCGTATACGATCGGATGAAATGAAACTATTTGACTAGGCGCTGAAACGGATATGTTCGCAAGTGGCGGTACGGAGCCGATCGTATGCCTCGATATCCTGCCGGACGCGACCTCCTGTCGCCGCATCCGTACATATCCATTCTGATCCGATGTGATGCGAGCCGTTTGGTGGAAATTATCCTTTAGACAGACGTGTACCTAATTGTACACCCAAATTTCGACAGTAATGAGCCTAACAGCCTAACTCGCATCACGATACCCCTTGGAAAGGTTGGCTGTCAGACTTTCGGTCTTCTAGCTTCTACTTTTCGAGTGCTTAGTGCCTAAACCTGGTGTCAAAGTTTTTATGCCTCACATGGGCCGCCGACTTGGCTTTTACATGCTGTCAAGAAATATCTCTCAAACATACTGGTTTTTTTTCCTCACGATGTTTTTCTTCACCGTAGCTAGTGATATTTATACAATACACACATGAATCCGAAAAATCAGAGGAGCCTGTCTTGGGTTCGAACTCGAGACCTATGACTTAGCAGTCCAACGGTCACGCCACTAGGCTATAGGTAACTATTATCTACTGTTTATAACTAAATACCCCGTCACTTAAGGGATATCTTCCGTGATCCATCCACCCTCATTCTCCAGTCATCCCGCAATCAAAGCGCTTGCAACAGCGTCGAAATATCGGGAGCTCAAATTGAAAATCACGGAAGATATCCCGTAAGTGACAGTGTAAGTAAGTTCCGTAACGAGTGTCAAAGATCTACAAATGACAGGACCAAAAGACAGACGTCATTTTCGAGGTATAGAGTGGTCTCGAAGGAGCTCGTGGCTAAATAATAACAGCCGCTCGGGTCGATCTTTAGGTTAAGCCGCGCTTGCCTAGGTTGGTCCGTGGATGGGTGACCACCCATTACATTCCGAGTTTCCCCCGTGCCTCGGAAAGCACGTTAAGCCGTTGGTCCCGGGTATCATTTGTAGATCTTTGACAGTCGTAGGGTAGTCAGTGGCCCAAAAAGTCTGACCACCAGTCTTACCAAGGGGTATCGTATTACCCAGTACTAACTGGGTTATAGAGGTCAGGTAGGCAGTCGCTCCATCTAAAATACTGGTATGACTGCATTCGGTTAGACTGGAAGCCGACTCCAATATAGTTGGGAAAAGGCTAGGCAGATGATGGAGTGGTCTCGTAATATTATGAACGGTCACCCATCCACGGACTGATCTAGCCCCTTATGCATTAGCTGTGTATTTACAAGCAATTTATATTTGCCAGACGAAAGTAATGAATAAAGTAATTAATATGCAATGATTGGTATCCAATCATGCGACTAATATACGAACAGACACGTTTTCTTAATAGTGTAAATATGTGAAGTATACTAAGCGTGTCCAAGGACTGGACAGAGAAGTGTTGCAGTGGGTAGATGACATTACTGCGGCGTACTGTACTTCATTATACACGAGTAGCCTGTGGGCTAGATGAACACAAAGATCTAAAATTGCTCTCCGCGTTCAGTATAATAACGCGTTTAGGGTGCTGGTGGGGCTGCCCCGCTTCTGTGTTGCGACGGGGATGTTCGCAGACATGCATGTGGATTGTTTTTACGCAACAATGCGTAAAAGGTGCGCTTCCCTGGTGCGCAGGGTGTGGGGCAGCACCAACAGTATCTTAAACGTGATTGCCAGTCGCCTGGACTGTGTGTATGTGGGTCGCTGTTGTGCTATCACTCATGGGTTGTCGCAACAGTGGTCCACCGTTATTTCTTGTGTTGTTTTGTTTTTATAAGTGGTTACTAACATAGTCGTAAGTTTTACTAACAGTTTTTTTTTTTTGAGTCATGGATACTCGAATGAAGAGAAAATCTATTCTATTCTATTGTTGCCATTGCGCGAATATCCTGGATGAGGCTGGCACAAGAAAGTGGAGCTTGGCATAAGCAAAGAGAGGCTTATACCCAGCAGTGGATGGAGTCGGGCTGTGGGTGATGATGATCACGTGTGTTTTAGTACATAATACACTAATACTGTTTTCAGCGTTCACGGTTTACAACTAAACTTGTACTGTCACTTACGGGATATCTTGAGTGATTGTTCATTATTTTGTGCTCCCGATACCTCGGCGCTGTTGCAAGCGCCATGATCGCGAGTTGACTGGAGAATGCGGTTGGATGGAAATCAAATTGTTAAGAGCAGACAAATCTATCTACCCTCTTTCTTTGTCTTAATTACCAGGGCTGACAAGTGAAGCAATTGAAATTAGAAAACACAAAAATTTCAAGCGAGAGGATGGCTTCCATTGTCAAGTACGTGGAATGCAGTTTTGAGTAAGCTCAAAAGTATCGTAATAAGGACTCCATAAAACCTAGTGATAATGTGAGTGTGTTTTGCCGTGACTTAGTGTCGAGTTCCAGTAGTGCGCGTAGCAAAAGACAAAGAAAGAGGGTAGATAGATTTGTCTGCTCTTAACAATTTAGTTTCCATCCACCCGCATTCTCCAGTCAACCCGCGATCATGGCGCTTGCAACAGCGCCGAGATATCGGGAGCTCAAAATTATGAACAATCACTGAAGATATCCCGTAAGTGACAGAATAAGTGTAATACACTAATATTACAAAGAGGTAAATTTAGTTTGTATGTATGGGGTAATCTTCGGAACGACTGATCCAATTCCGAAAATTCTTTCACTATTGGAAAGCTACATTAACCCCGAGTGACTATATTTAAAACGTGAGACAATTTCCGACTACAATTTGACCGAAGCCAGCTAGTCCCCTGTTGACGGCGAGTCCTGTGGACGGCGAGTAATGGGCTAGCTCGCCGTCCGGCCGTCTTATGACGACAGGCCGTGTCAACGGCGCGTTCGTGTTCCACGCGCGCCTTAAAGAGATGTCAGCAACCATGTAGGGGTGTCCGCATGGGCCGATGCATGCCAGGGCTGCGGGACTGTTCGAAAGAGATACCGTGGCCCTGGAACACAAAGGACAAAGAAGGAACATAGATGTTGATAAGTTAAAACATAAATTGAAAGTGTTTTTCTTTCACAGTTCAGCATATCTGTAGTTTGGCTGGGGGCGCATTGGTGTTCTGGACATTCGCTATCAAAAATAGAAGTAAGTAACACACCACAAGAGATATATCCTAAAAATATTAGGAATTTGCAAAACTTGACCATCTTTCGATGTCCAGATTTTTTTCTCCCATGCCATGAAATGAAGGAAAGTTGAAGAGGGGGAGGGTTCGGGGGGGGTTGAGGGGGGTTGAAGGTTTTATATATTTATTAATTATTTCCTTTATTTATTTTCTTACACACTAATTAAATTTTTAAATATTTCTCAACAAAAACCATATAAAAAACATTTAAAAATAGAAAAAAAAAAGTGGTCCGCCGGTATCGGGAGCAGGGTCCAAGCTACCGGTGGTTAGGGCTCCAGAGACAGAAACCTCCTCACAATGCGAGCCGTTTCGAGGAGTACTGCCTTCTGAATCAGGCCCTTGATCCAACCGCCTAAGGAGAGCCTCGAAAGATGGTCGTCGAGGCTCTTGGCTATAACGCCATTGGCCGTCACGACGATCGGCACAATGATAGCCGAGTTCGCATTAGTTTATTATTATATAAGATTATTTTGTGTATTTTTATCTATGGGCACAGTAGCCTGACAATAAAATGATTGATTGATTGAATGCAATGACTCTTACACGAAACAAGAGTCGAAGAGCATAAAAAAAAATTAGGCATTTTCACTCATTTTTATGAACAACTCACGCTTACCCAAAAACATTAAGTAGGTATGCCAAAATTATTTTCATCAAAAAAGACCTAAAGTTTCCAAAGAAAATTTTCCAGGATGTCTCATTGGTTCGGATTTTCCACTGTTGTAAACAACTAACAGCATAAAATAATCACTCTGTATAAAGGGTGTAAATAGACCCTTAACAAAGCCGAAAGGCACTTGTTCTTCCCGTCTTTGCGATATTTTTTTTGTTCTAGACCATACCTGGGAACCTTCTAGTAACGGAGATATTGGGGGTCAAAGTTCCAACAATTTTTTTTTTTTTTTTTAAACCTATTTTTAATGTAGGATTTTTACTTTAAACACCTCCACGACCGCCGTACTATTCAATCCATCCATCAGCACAATGCTTTGAGTGTGTTCCATCGAGTCTTACCGTAAAACGTGATTTTTCACCCCAAAAAAAAGTCGTTTCCCAGCAATAATTTTTGCTTAAAGTTACTTAGTTTGATGTACAGAATGCTTGGTTGACGGCTTCGTGAAGGGTTTTTTTACACCCTGTAATATTAAATAGGACAGAGAACCCCTGTCTAATAAACACAATCCTATTCTTCTATTTCCAGCTAAAATCCCCAACAGAACTGGTCTACAAAGTACAAGAAGATAAAGATGGGAAGTCTCTGACAATTTCGAGTCCAAATTTGAAGAAATCGTTACGAGAGATCATCTATTATCACATCATTGAGAAACCTTTCGGGAAGACTGAGGATTCGAGTGATGAGGTAAGTTCTAAGTAGGTATAATGAATGGTAGCCACCGTCTTTCCCGATCTTTTTATTCCGTAACTCTTGATAACAGAAAAAACAGAAAACATTAAATCACAAAATTTGAGACAGGAGGCTATAGTTCTGTTCTTTATGGCGGCTCGGAAGTTAGCTGTAAGTGACGGTCTGAGCAGGTACAACGGTTCAAACTTTATGGCAGCTCGGAAAATCTAACGTAATGCTGCGCAGAACACAATTTTAGGTATCACCGGGGCGCATCGTCTTGACTATTTAATGCGCAGATCGCAGACTCACAGCTAACTTCCGAGCCGCCATTAAGTTTGAACTGAACTTACCGTGTTTCGTATTTCTCTAATGACAGATCCCTTAAAGTAAATCAGTTAATAATAAGTGTTATTGTAGTTGACTACCCACTATAAAAAACTAACAAAGCAAGTTATATTTTGGAGGATGAAGAACAAGGAGTAGAGTTCTTCATCCCCAGTTGATAAGAGAAGATCCTTCGATTAGATGGGTGTTGTGTCTACTGGGCGATGAGTGTAGTTGTCGGGTTTTTCTATATTGTTCTTAAGTCGCGGATAACTTTAAAAGCGCGATTATGAATTTTGAGTTTAGTTCTTCAATTGTGTCATAGATGGCGCTGTAGCACTTTTTGTTCTCTGTCGCTGTAGTGGTTTTTTAGTGTTTCTACAATATAGGGTGACTGGTAATTAGTGACCGATACTTAAACACGTGATTGTACTCATGATAACAAACAACTTTCCCAAAGAAACATTATTTTTATACTCGTTCACTTTTATCCCATTAACACAACAGCCGAATGAAATTCGCGTGCGTGCGCGCCTGTGACCTATCAGCTGTTAGCTGCGTGACGCCGTTCTGTCTTCCACTGTGCTCTGCCTTCCCACTATTGCATGGTACGATAGTAATGAGACAGAACGGCGTCATGCGGTTAACAGCTGATAGGTCTTAGGCGCGCGCGAATTTCATACGGCTGTTGTGTTATTTATTGTGATAAAAGTGAACGAGTAGGTATAATGAAAAATGTTTCTTTGGGAAAGTTGTTTGTTATCATGAGTACAATCACGTGTTTAAGTAACGGTCACTAATTACCAGTCACCCTAGACACCGTGACTTTTTAGTCGTCTTACAACGGCAGCCCACTTCATGTATCCAATGAATACTAAACATTCATTAAAAAAATAGGTATTTATGAGATTTTAATAATTTGAAACAAAAATATTATTCAGTATTATGACGCATGACGTAGTTAAAACACCCTGTTGTGAGCGATGATCTACTGGACTCGAGAGCTGGGTAGGTATATGTTCTCCCGTTTGATACATAAACATCATTAACAGGATGTTTCATAATTTTATTCTAATTTTTTATTGTTATTTTTCTTTGTACCTATTATGGAAGATAAAAAAAAATCTATTTTATGTCGGGTACATTGAGTGGACGACCAAAAAGTCACGGTGTATAAAAGCTTGTAAAAATAGGTTCTTCTACTAAAACTTAAGTCGGTATAGATAAGAACAGCTTTTCAAAAATCCTCAAATTTTAAAGGCACCTCATGCTGTTGAGACCTCGGATTCCAATGAGTCTCTCCGGACGTTCACCAACGGACAAGGATTCCAATCTTTCCCAGAAGAGGATGAAAATGTAAGAATTTACGTTATTCTTCATCTTCAACGTCATTCGCATTCATTCCTTGTCAGCATTTCATTCTCACGTAAGGATTAGATAGATTATTCTATACAAATAAATAAAAATGAAATGTCTGTTTGTAATTTAAAAATAATGGCTTTTTACCATAATATGGTACTTACTATCATTTTATGACAGTACAAACGGTACTTTTTACGTAATTTTTTAATCTGTCTGTTTCTTCGGGCTTAACTCCGAAACGGTTGGACCGATTCAGACAAGACTTTTACTGGCAGATAGCTGATGTTATAGAGTAACTTAAGCTTAGGGATCCGTGTAAAAAAATTGAAACCCTTGAAATTGTTAACAAAATCCGATTCAAATAGGGAAGTAATATTTTTATAATAATTTCACGTGGACGAAGCTCGTTGGCAACAGCTAGTTTAAAATAAAATAGCGAAAACTCATTAATGACAAAAAATCTGCGACACCTCATCATCCAAACCGTCTTCTGCTCGGTTTTTTCACATTTACAATATCAATTGGTAGCGTTTTTTTTTAATTTGCCGGTCAGTAAATGAAATTTCATGAAATAGTCATTCAATGGGATTAAATGAACTAAGATGGTTGTACTTTTGATTTTAATGATTATAATTCTCTAAATACACACGTGTTGCGGTCGCGAATCTTATTTTAATCAACATATAACCTGACACTGACCTGCAAATTACAAAAAAAAACGTAAGAAAATTTGAATTTAGCGCATCCTCCTTACTGTCACTTCAGTGCGGGAAAGCGACGAAGCTATACAAAATTTCTAGCTCCATCTGTCTCCCACACGGAAGTAAGATGAAAACAATACTGCTATGTCATAGCAGTGGATGGCCTACCATGACCTCATAACAATATGAGGTCATGCCTATGCGGTATGCCGACTAGAAACGACTGTCAACGTTATTTTTTTTTTCTACAGCCGGATGAACCGGTAGAGGAGAACTCAAAACTTGACGTCCAGAAACATAGCAACCAGGATAGCGGTGACAGTGTATCTAATGAGGTAAGTCAAACTTATTTATTTTTTTTGAGTGGTTACTGCCTAAGACTTAGCTTAACATGTCGTCGAGAAATATCTCTCAGGCATGCTGGTTTCCTCACGATGTTTTCCTTCATCGAAGCACTTGAGACCTAATCATTTGGCAGTCCGATGGCCACAGCACTAGGCTATCACTGCAGATAAGTCAAACGCAATATGAGTTATAGAATCAGGCGTTTAATGCTATGTAATATATAGGGTGAATTCGATAAAAAAGATCCAGCCTTGGCTGCTGGATCAAACATATGCACATACGGGAAAATCTAAAATTAGCATGCCACCTAAAGTACGAAGCAAGTTATGGCAAGAGAGTTGTCCACCACCTCACGACTTCTTGAAGCCCCAAGAACACCTGGCTCCCGGCAGTGAACTACTGTGGCCTATTTGGAAAACTCTGACTAAGGCCGCTGCAAACACAATCTGGCAAAATGGGGTATTATTGGTTCCTCCAATCCCGAGTGCAAGTGCGGTGCTCCGGATCAAACTATACTCCACCTGCTGGAGTGTCAAAGGTGTCCGTTTAACTGCACTCTTGACGACCTGAATAACGCCTCAACCGCTGCAATAAACGTGGCCACCTACTGGGCCCAAACTGTGTAATGGAAGTAACATCGATACGACAACAAGAAGAAGCGTGGCATGCACCCAAACCTAAACCATAGTTTTGGGAGTATGACATGCAAACTACCATAGAATTCGCAGAATTACCACTAATATTTTGCACAACATCGGGGTAAATGTAACAAATATTGATTGGTTAGTTACTTTGTAGTATGAAGTAAAAAAACGTAAATGAATAGGTTCCACCCGTTTACACACATCATCATCATCATCATTTCAGCCGAAAGACGTCCACTGCTGGACATAGGCCTCCCCCAAGTGTCGCCACATTGACCGGTCCCGTTCGTCTCGCATCCAGCGGATCCCTGCAACCTTTACCAGGTCATCGGTCCACCTAGTGGAAGGCCTTCCAACGCAACGTCTTCCAGTTCGCGGTCGCCATTCCAGAACTTTCCGGCCCCATCGGCCATCCGTTCTGCGAGCAATGTGCCCTGCCCACTGCCACTTAAGTTTGGCTATTCTTCGGGCTACGTCGGTAACCTTGATTCTCTTATAGATTTCCTCATTTCTGATTTGATCACGCAAGGAAACTCCGAGCAAAGCCCACTCCATTGCCCTTTGGGTGACTTTAAGTCTTCTGATGAGGCCCTTTGTGAGCAAACACGTTTCGGTCCCGTATGTAACCACTGGCAACAAACACTGGTCATAGACATTGTGTTTACACACAAGCAAGTCCTAAATAAATACGTATTTTGTAAGAAGATAGGGTCCGAGTGTCCACCTAGTCTTTCGGTACATGGCCAAGCAATTGGTCGACTCTACCCGTGACCAAAGAGCTGGCCTATTTTCTGGTCAAACGTGGCAATGCTGTCAGCCTTCCGGGCACTATTCCTGTTGATAGCGATGTGGACGAAGTTTTTAACGCCTTTTAATGCTTTTCTTGTCAAAGTCCAAAGCATTTATTTCAATTAGACCATCACTGGCACTTTTGAATGTCAAAAAAACAAAAAGAAGCGAAGCTACAGTCACAGTCACAAGGCATAATAACTTGAGAAAGTACTGTAGTTGCACATTCCAAAGCGTAGATCTCTATGGAGAAGAATGGGCAAGAAACTCCATGGACACTTTTCAATCAAAATATTTTAACAAAATCTTGGTTAGAGTTGAGAACGATGTAGAAAGACTTGCACATTAAGAGCGTCCAGAGTTAAATCAACAATGAAAAAAAAAAAAAAGTAATTAAAATAAACCGTGGCAGCTAAGAGGTGACCAGTCCCAACTGACAGAGTCTTTGAGCTGACAGAGACTTGTTTTCTATATGTTCATATTTATATTATTATTTTAAGTTTGCTTATAGATAATTATGTTAAATGAAAAAATAAAAAAGAGCCCTGGAATAAAATAATCAAGTTCTCAAATATCTCACCAAATTCAATTTTGAACGAAGGCTGGAGTAGTTATCTTATTAACCTACTTGAAAGAGGACTTTTGGCCGAAAGGTGTCGTATACCGACGATTCCGAGGACGGTTACGCGACACCACGCAGCAAAACTCGACGCCGTCAACGATTCGCGTCTAGTTTTAGTTTAATAAGGTTTTTTCATATGTTAAGTTTATTATTTTATAAGATTATTTTGTGTATTTTTATCAATGGGCCTCATTTGCCTGACAATAAAATGATTGATTGATTGATTAAGTATCGTTTGTTACAGGATACAGCAGGAATCGCAACTGATTTGCCAGAAAAATCAGCAGATAAAGTAAGATAGTATTTCATCCCTAATGCAGGCTGTCCTAAAATTTTATTTTTTTTTCTCATCTTTAAGTAACATAACATCAAACCTCCCCGTAGGGTTAAACAGAGGGGTACCTTATTGTACACCGATTATTTCGCCAGTTATGTTTATCACCATCATCTCACATCTTGTCACATGTTACTTGGGGTCGACGCAACACGTTTTTTTCGTTTTATCACCTGTTATTTTTATGTCCCATGTAAATAACACTGCCCGACCTGGGAATCGAACCCAAGACATTCTCAGGAGTCGTGCTTACGACCACTCACCAGTTTACCCCATTACTTTTCAGAATTTGATCTAATAGTGTAATAATAGTGTGTTTTTTTTCCAAAATCAACGGGTTCGATTCCTGGCTATGAAAATAAATTAATGGGAATATTGATTTTTAAAAAAATCCAATAATGCAGTTTTCGTTTCCATCAAAATCGATCTCGAGACTACGAAGAGACGTACGAAGTTTCATTAAAATCGGTTCAGTCATTTCGAAAAAAAATCACTTGACAGTTTGTATGAAATTACGTAAGACGTTTACGCTCTTAATTGCAGTTGATATGGTTAATCACAGACTGAAATTTTATTATTTTACGTTAAAATTATCTGTCTTTATGATGCCTATGGTATTGTTTCAGGATGATTCCGAAAAGGCAGCTGAAAAGAGAATCAAAAGGGAAATCTCTGATAAAGATAAGGTGAGGGCTTTTTTTTATAAAAAAAACATATATCACGCTTGTAATCGCCGAAGAGTTACGCAGAGGTGTACCCCCACATTTCTTCAGTTATATTTTTAAGTCCCATGTAACAGGGGGCGAGCCTATTACCACCAACCGGGCACAATCCAGACTCCATGGCTGCTACTGAGGTATTCCTGGTTGACAAACCCAATAACACCTTGCCCGACACGGGGATCAAACACAGGACCTCATGTTCAGCAGTCGCGCTTGCGGCCACTAGACCAATGAGACAGTTTTTTAATTTATTACTTGCAAATGTTAGTTTTATACAACATTAGTTTTAGTATATGTGAAACCTGAAACACGTGTCTAGTATATTTATGTAAAGAATCTACGTACAAAACAAAACTGTATCATGAAAAATCACAAAGTTATAAGCTTGTTCTGTTACCTGGCTGTCTGCACAAAAACGTGGTCACCACGCGGCGTCGCCGCGCGCGCGCCTAAATGATTGCGATAGGTACTTAGTGTCGCTCGGTGTCCAACTTGTAGCCTTTTTTTAATATTTTGGGGACAAAATATAACATGGTTTAAAAATTATTGGAATCGATTCAGTTACTTATTCTGAACAAACTATATTCAGGTTTCGCATATACTAAAAATAATGTTGTATAAAATTCATTTTAATCTTGCCCACAGAAACCTCAAGAAGAAAACGGGTTGAAACAAGTGAAGGGACGGTCTCATCATGCGGTAATAATCATCTTTATTTTAACTCCAAAAGACGCCATAACAATATTTAACACGGACAGACTGGAAGCCGACCCCAACATAGTTGGGTAAAGGAAGGCAAATGATCCTAGCTAGATATTTTAGTCTAGATCTACTATATGATGATACTTCTGATTCTGCTTTACTGTCAAAATCACAGTGACCTCTCGCTACAAAGTCAGAGATTCTTTTAACCTGGTGTCAGAGTTTTTAAGCCGCCCATGGGCCTCTGACTTGGCTTTACATGCCGTCGAGAAATATCTCTCAGGAATGATGAGATGAGAGATATTTATTTACATCATCGTCATCATCATTTCAGCCGAAAGACGTCCACTGCTGGACATAGGCCTCCCCCAAATGCCGCCACATTGGCCGGTCCCGTGCGACTCGCGATTAGATTCAGGATAGGTGGTTCAAGTGGTGGAAGCAAGTGATAATTATACAATACTGTCATCTGCCTAGCCTTTTCCCAACTATATTGGGGTCGACTTCCAGTCTAACCGGATGCAGCTGAATACCAGTATTTTACATGGAGCGACTGCCTATCTGACCTCCACAACCCAGTTAGTAATACGATACCCCTTGGTAAGACTGGTTGTCAGATTTTTGGGCCACTGACTACCTAACGACTGTCAAAGGTCTACAAATGACACCCGGGACCAACGGCTTAACGTGCTTTCCGAGGCACGGAGGAAACTCGGTATGTAATGGGTGGTCGCCCATCCACAGACACACCTAGGCAAGCGCGGTTTAACCTAAAGATCGACCCAAGCGGCTGTTATTATTTAGCCACGAGCTCCTCTTATAATTATACAATACGCATATGAATCTGAAAAATCAGACGTGGTCTTGGATTCGAACTCGAGACTAATGACTTGGCAGTCCGACGGTAACACCACTAGGCTATCACTGCTAAACATTTGAGATATAAAATTTAAAAAACCCCGGTCGCCACAAAGAAAAGCGAACAAACATTTGAAAAGTCAATAAAATGGCTGAGCCGGTGTTGATAAAACATGTCTAATTGTAATATACAGATCATGCCCATTCATTTGATACCCCACTTGGGTATATTTTAAAATATTCGATTACTCATCCCCACTATCATCCCCCATATCTAGTAAATGGCTGCACCGATTTTGATAAAACGTATCTAAGAGCCAAGAAACTAAGTTTCAAAAAAAAAATGCATCCAAATCGGTTCACTCGTTTAAGAGCTACGGTGCCAGAGACAGACACACACATTGTGGTCAAACTTATAACACCCCTCTTTTTGCGTCGGAGGTTAAAAATAACTCGGAAATGACTGTAGCGTTTTGCAGCACGAAACAAAACAAGACTATATTTTATTTTTTTAACTTTTTCTTTTATCAGCCTGAATTTCTTTTGTTCACAGAGACATATCGCAAAGCCGTCTAGATCATCGCGTCGGAAAAATAAAAAAGGATCAAAAAACTTAAATAAACAGACATCTACAACAGCAAAACCTGATAGCGAAACGACCATTTCGGTAAGTATGGGTTAGGCAGAGGTGTACCGTATAGTACACCCACATTTTGCCAGGCATGTTTAAGTCCCATGTAATAGGGGGCTAGCCTATTGCCATCAACCGGGTCCAGAGTCCATGGCTACTTCTGAGAAATTCCTGATGAAAAACCCAATAATACTTTGCCCGACCCCGGAATTGAACCCAGGACCTCATGCTCAGCAGTAACGATTGCGACCTCTAGACCAAAGAGGAAACGATTAGGAAACCATCGTAAGAAAAACGCAAGCGCATGTCCTAGAACCAAAAACTCGAAGACATGTGATATCTACCAACGGTGAATAACAGCCCATCCCCTTTCTCAGAGAGGAGGCCTGTCCCACCAGTCTTCTTTCTTCTTCGTGTGGTCAGTGCCTACCCTGGTTTCAAAGTTTTTTGCCGCCCATGGGCCTCTGACTTGGCTTTAGTTACGTCGAGAAATATCTCTCAGGCATGCTAGGTTTCCTCACGATGGTTTACTTCACCGAACCAAGTAATAATCAAGTTATACAATACGCACATGAATCCGAAAAATCAGAGGTGCGTGTCTTGGGTTCGAACTCGAGACCTATGATTTTGCAGTCCGACGGTCACACCACTAGGCTATCACTGCTATTCGGTCCCAGCAGTGGGAACATTAAATGCTGATTTTGTCAAAGAGAGTTTTGTTAATTGTGGATTTGTGGTATTTTCTTTCAGGCTCCAGACAATATAAAGCTTACTTCTTTCAAAGACAAAGTACCAGACAGTGAATTAAAAGAGTATGGCATGGAAGTTATCGGGAATGAAGGCACTGTATGGAATGTAAGTATGAGACAGACCAAAGATTCTTATCTTTCACACAGATTAATTATTTTTCAATAAACTTCCAGCTCTTATTGCACTACGATTAGGTTCAATGTGCAATGTATTTAACACTCGTGGCTTTTTTTTTTTTTTTTTGATACACGTGGGCATTTGTTACTGCAGTTCTCGGCTCCAAACACCTTCGTCTGCGGCTCGGGCGTGAATCCGCCTCGGCTGCAATAACAAAATTTCCCCACTTGTATCAAAATGTGCTATATTTTGAATATCACACAAAAAAAGTCGCTGCTCCTATATTTATGACAAATTACTTGTTCTGATATAATTGACCATATCTAGTGTAACGAATTTATTGAAAAGTAATGCTGCTTCGAATTACGATACATCTGATTGCGACTGTACATTATATTAACTTATTGTAACTCGAATTTTTTGATTCCAGAACCTGAACGACCCCCATATTTCCTACCACATTGGTAATGCAGACAGCAGTGGGGACAGTGACGTGGTAAATATTTATTTAATACTTAAAATAATAAATTCTGATTCAAAATCAACTTACGTAAGTTGATTATGAATGATATTCACAAGATGCTATCGTCATCCTTCTGCCCTTGTCCCATAGGGCGCGACACGTTTTCTTCTTCCATACTTCCCTACCGATTGCATGACACCAGTCTTACCAAGGGGTATCGTATTACCTAGTACTCACTGGGTTGTGGAGGTCAAATAGGCAGTCGCTCCATGTAAAATACTCCATGTATTCAGCTGCATCCGGTTAGACTGGAAGCCGACCCCAACATAGTTGGGAAAAGGCTAGGCAGATGATGACCGATTGCATGCTCGTGGCTAAATAATAACAGCCGCTCGGATTAATCTTCAGGTTAAGCCGCGCTACCTAGCGTAGTCTGTGGATAGGTAACCGCCCATTGCATATAGTATAAAGTTTCCTCCGTGCCTCGGAAAGGACGTTAAGCTCTTGGTCCCGGCTGCATATCTTTGACAGTCGATACAGGAAGTCTGTGGCCGGAAGTCTAACAACCTGTCTTACGAAAGGGTATGGTATTACCCAGTACTAATTGGGTTCAGATATACAGTTCCAAGCAAAATACTGGTATTCAGCTCCATCCGGTTTGACTGGAAGCTGACCCAAACATAGTTGGGAAAAGGCTAGGCAGATTGATCATGATGACCGAAGACAGCTGAAAAACCCCAGCGGCAAAGCCGCTATGACAGCCTGCACTGACACGACGGGTTTCTATGTAACTTTATACGAAAAACACAACAGCCGGCAATGTTGCCATCTACAGAAGCGTTTCAATAAAGTTACATCTGTAACTTTGGTTTCTATTGAAATTAGTCGCGTCACTGTGGTCTTTTATGATAGAATAGCTTTGTCGCTGTGGTCTACCGTTGGAATAGTACCTCTTAACACAAATCTTCTTTTCAGTCGGATAGCGACAGTGTCAGCTACAGCGATGAAGACACTTCGGTATCCAGTAATGAATTAACGTCTGACTCGAATCAATCAGATTCCGGTATCAGCGAAGCAAATTCTGGCTCCAGTGAATTAAATTCTGGCCCCAACGACTCCAATTCTGACTCAAACGAATCTCTATCTGGCTCTTCCGAAATACCAGTACCCGATGACACTGCTGATGTGGAAGGAAGTCAAAACGTATCTGATGAAGGGGAAACTGCCAGTGGGTCTAATGAGAATAGTAATTCTGAAGAAAATAATAATTCTAATTCTAAAGACAGCGGTGATGTCAGTGGTTCAATAGCTGATGTTGCTAGTGCATCTAGTGAGAGTAACAGTGTGTCGGAAGAAAGTAATCATAATTCTGGAGAAAACAATAGTGGGTCGGAAGAAAATAGTGGCGAATCAGGGACTAACGATGGTGGTTCAGTAGAAAATGGTAACGATTCTAGTCAAAGTAACAGTAACTCTGGAGAGAGTAACAGTGGATCAGGGGAAAGTGGGTCCGAAGAGAATACTAGCCATAACGATGTTGACAAAAATACGGGGGATAACGTAGCAACTAATAATATCATTCATAAATTCAATCAGATACTCACTAATCTACATGACATTTTTGTTAAAGGAAACGCTACCATCGTTTTGCCAAAGCCAGACAAAGATACAGGTAATGATATTGATGTACCAAATATTCTAGACCACATATTCAATGACGTCAACAGTAATACTGAAATTCTAAAACCTGGGGTTGAAATTAATAGTGGGGATCCAAATAACCCTAATATGGTGAACGTCTTAGAAGGTTTGTTCACAAACATAATTAAAAACAAAATCATTATCAACAATAATGTGCCATCAGTTGACGGTGACATAAGTGCCGAAAAAGAAAAGAAAGAAAAATCTAAAACAAACACAACAGTAACATTTGAAAAAAATACAACGGTAGCTGTCGGAGAAGGCGGAATAGTAACTTCTGAATCAGATAAAACAACAACTTCTCAAAACGATGAAAAGGAAACTTCTGACAAATCCAAACTCGGTGAAGACAAACCATCTGAGACAAATCTGGGTAACGATAACAATGACGTAACAGAAAACCCGATCATACAAGAAGAAACGCAGGCTACTGAAAGACCCGACGATGATGCAAATTCTCATGGAGATATCGAAACCCCTGATGACAGCACGCCTAAGATTTCCTCTTTTAAAGAAGACGCTGAGAATCCAAATGAAAATTCTACATCATCACCGGATGAACATAACGACAATGATGGCTTAGGAAATGATCATGACATCTCAGGTGAGGAAGGTGACAACCCTGAAAACCATGAACCTACTATTGAAACGGGAGAGCCTGATAGACCGAATGAAACTGGTGGTAATACTGATGACGAGCATGAAAACTATGAACCTACTGGCGAAACAGAAAAACCTAAGACATCTAATGAAACTGGTGACAATTCAGGTGATGATCATGACATTTCAGGCAAAGGAAGTGACGACCCTGATAACGATGAATCTACTAAGGGAACAGAAGAGCCCAACCAGCCTAATGGAACTGGTGACCAAGAACCTTCCATTGAAACAGAAAAACCTGACCAGTCTAAAGAAATTGGAGATCACAACACATCTGATGAACCATCTAATGAAACAGAAAGACCTGACCAATCAAAAGAAACTGGAGACCACAAATCTTCGGATGAAACAGAGAGGCCCGATGAACCCCATGGCAGTGGAGAAGTGAGTGGAGAACCAGTTGAACATCATACGGACGCTCCAGAAGAAGTTACAAAAGCGCCAGTTGAAGAACCGAAAGCAAAATGTCCTGTTGAAAATAAGGTAAGAAACACAATAATATACGAGCCTATTACCATCAACCAGGCACAATTCCAGACTGATACTCAGAAATTCCTCATGGAAAGGCATAATAATGCTCTCGTCTCCTACCTCTGATCTCCGTAATGATACGTTTATTTATGCTTTTTTTATTGTTTAGGGCAACACTGAAGCTGAAAAGAATACGAAGATTGATTACTTACTAGACCTCATTAATAACGTAAGTATTATTTTTACAAAAATAAAATAACATTATGTTTTCTTCATTAATATTTAACTCTGATGATTGTTAAACACTGTTTTAAGCTTTCACGGTTTACAACTAAACTTATACTGTCACTTACGGGATATCTTCCGTGATAGTTCATTATTTTGCCGCACCCGCATTCTCCAGTCAACCCGCGATCATGGCGCTTGCAACAGCGTCGAAATATCGGGAGCTCAATATAATGAACAATCACGGAAGTGACGGTACAAGTTCTGAGTTTTTTGACTAAAAGTACTAACCTAAAAGACTGGTAGGGCAAAACTCGCCTTCAAAGATGGATTCACTGTTATTTCATGGTTGGTGTACAATACTAAATTAATAAGTTAATACGTTATCCTTTGCAGGAGAAATTCTGGTCCTTCATGGGAGACTTAGGTGCCAAATACATAGCATCGTTGTCAGAGGTAAGAACCTTTTATTGTTTACCCTAACAGTCACTTTAAATGTCAGAAAACACTTGTGATATAGGAACTATTTTAATCGTTTCACAAATAATCATTCTCCAGCCTTTATTTCAATTTATTTGGGGTCGGCGCAGGCTGTCTTCTTCTTCCATACTTCTCTATTACTCGTTATCTCAGCAGTCACCTCCTTTCTAGCCATATCATCCTTCACACAGTTCATCCATCGCTTCGTTGGTCTTCCTCTATACTCAACATTTTCCTCACTACGTTTTACAAATATTCAATACAAACGGACGCATATTTTCAACTTAACCTATATTATCTATTACAGCGAACTACCAAACTTATTAAAGATGAAGTTGCAGCACAAGTGAGCAAGTATTTCGAAGAACATCCAATTAATAAGGAAACAGCTCTAAACGCTAATAAAGATCCTACAGAGAAAAACAACCAGGAAAATTACACTGATAAACCTGACGTCGGAGACGAAAAGGTTAACGAGCCTAATAGTCATGAACAAGGTGCAAAGGAACCTAGTAGCGGCGAAAATAATGTGAATGAACCTACAAGTGGCGAAAAGAAAGTAAAAGAACCTCACAGTCACGAAGATGGTGAAAATGAACTTGATAGTCACGAAAAGTATAACAATAAACCTACAAATGAGAAAAATAAACCTACTACCGACAAAACTCTGGAACCAAAACATGACGAAATTGATGCTACCACCGTCAAACCAAAACGTAATGAGATTTGCACCACTAAAAAGCCCAAAAAGGAACCATCAGTACATGTAAAAGCCAACACAGTTTACGGTAACACTGTAGGTAACGATAAGGTAACAAATGTCTACATTTTCTATGCTAGCAAAAACATGGATGACATCATAAAAAATATCAAGAACCTTGTCAATGGGAACAATAGTACTAACATCTTTACATTTGGACCAAACATGTCTAAACCTGGTCATAAAAACAAAGGTAACAAACCAGGCGAAACCGCAAAAATTAAACCCACCGTATCCCTTAAAGTTACTGAAGGAGTGACTGAACCAAGTATAAATGACGAAGTAACGGAGGGCACTAAAAATGAACCTGACTTTATTGGTACTGAAATTCTCACTGAAAATGAGCATGGAAATGATGTAACAGGCCCTAATATAGAAGAACCTGGTACAGATGATAACAGGGATAATTCTGGCGAAGGATATAGCACGGAGACTAACAATGGCAATAAAACAGAAGGACCTCATGATACAGAGAGTAGTATAGATTCGACACCTTCAGAAGATGATATTACAGGTTTCAAAGATAAAACCAGTACTGAAAATCCTCCTGAGAACAACCACTCTGGTGAGCCCACTGGTGAGCCCGACATCCACTCTGGAGAACTTACTGGTGAGCCCGACAACCACTCTGAAGAACCCACTGGTGAACCCGACAACCACTCTGGAGAACCCACTGTCGAGCCCAACAACAACTCTGAAGAACCCACTGGTAATCCCGACAACCACTCCAAAGAACCCACTGGTGAACCCGAAAACCACTCTGGAGAATCCACTGGCGAGCCCGACAATCACTCTGGAGAACCCACCGGTGAGCCCGACAATCATTCCGGTGAACCAAACATCTCAGGCGAGCACAAAGACACCTCCGGTGAGCCTAGCAGCTCTGAAGAACACAAAAACAATTCGGGAAAACCCAGCACTTCAGGAGAACCGAATACCTCAAAAGAACACAACGACACTTCGGGAGAGCCTAATAACTCTGATGAACACAAGAAAACTTCGGGAGAACCCAATACTTCGGGAGAACACAAGGAAACTTCGGGAGCACCCAACACTTCAGGAGAGCCCAATGCCTCTGAAGAACACAAGAACACTTTGGGCGAGCCCAATACTTCGGGAGAACACAAGCACACTTCAGGTGAAGTCAACAATTCAGGAGAGCCCAATGCCTCTGCAGAACACAAGAACACTTCAGGAGAACCAAATACTTCGGGAGAACACAAGGATACTTCGGGAAAACCCAATACTTCGGGAGAACACAAGCACACTTCAGGTGAAGTCAACAATTCAGGAGAGCCCAATGCCTCTGCAGAACACAAGGACACTTCGGGAGAACCCAATACTTCGGGAGAACATAAGCACACTTCGGGTGAAGTCAACAATTCAGGAGAGCCCAATGCCTCTGCAGAACACAAGGACACTTCGGGAGAACCCAATACTTCGGGAGAACATAAGCACACTTCGGGTGAAGTCAACAATTCAGGAGAGCCCAATGCCTCTGCAGAACACAAGAACACTTCGGGAGAACACAAGGACACTTCGGGAGAACCCAATACTTCAGGAGAACACAAGCACACTTCAGGTGAAGTCAACAATTCAGGAGAGCCCAATGCCTCTGCAGAACACAAGAACACTTCGGGAGAACACAAGGACACTTCGGGAGAACCCAATACTTCAGGAGAACACAAGCACACTTCAGGTGAAGTCAACAATTCAGGAGAGCCCAATGCCTCTGCAGAACACAAGAACACTTCGAGAGAACCCAATACTTCGGGAGAACATAAGGACACTTCGGGAGAACCCAAAAATTCGGGAGAACACAAGCACATTTCAGGTGAAGTCAACAATTCTGGAGAGCCCAATGAATCTGCAGAACACAAGAACATTTCGGGAGAACACAAGGACACTTCGGGAGAACCCAATACTTCGGGAGAACATAAGGACACTTCGGGAGAACCCAATACTTCGGGAGAACACAAGCACACTTCAGGTGAAGTCAACAATTCAGGAGAGCCCAATGCCTCTGCAGAACACAAGGACACTTCGGGAGAACCCAATACTTCGGGAGAACATAAGCACACTTCGGGTGAAGTCAACAATTCAGGAGAGCCCAATGCCTCTGCAGAACACAAGAACACTTCGGGAGAACACAAGGACACTTCGGGAGAACCCAATACTTCAGGAGTACACAAGCTCACTTCAGGTGAAGTCAACAATTCAGGAGAGCCCAATGCCTCTGCAGAACACAAGAACACTTCGGGAGAACACAAGGACACTTCGGGAGAACCCAATACTTCGGGAGAACACAAGCACACTTCAGGTGAAGTCAACAATTCAGGAGAGCCCAATGCCTCTGCAGAACACAAGAACACTTCGGGAGAACCCAATACTTCGGGAGAACATAAGGACACTTCGGGAGAACCCAAAAATTCGGGAGAACACAAGCACATTTCAGGTGAAGTCAACAATTCTGGAGAGCCCAATGAATCTGCAGAACACAAGAACATTTCGGGAGAACACAAGGACACTTCGGGAGAACCCAATACTTCGGGAGAACATAAGCACACTTCGGGTGAAGTCAACAATTCAAGAGAGCCCAATGCCTCTGCAGAACACAAAAACACTTCGAGAGAACACAAGGACACTTCGGGAGAACCCAATACTTCGGGAGAACACAAGCACATTTCAGGTGAAGTCAACAATTCTGGAGAGCCCAATGAATCTGCAGAACACAAGAACATTTCGGGAGAACACAAGGACACTTCGGGAGAACCCAATACTTCGGGAGAACATAAGGACACTTCGGGTGAAGTCAACAATTCAGGAGAGCCCAATGCCTCTGCAGAACACAAGAACACTTCGGGAGAACACAAGGACACTTCGGGAGAACCCAATACTTCGGGAGAACACAAGCACACTTCAGGTGAAGTCAACAATTCAGGAGAGCCCAATGCCTCTGCAGAACACAAGAACACTTCGGGAGAACCCAATACTTCGGGAGAACCCAATACTTCGGGAGAACACAAGGACACTTCGGGAGAACCCAATACTTCGGGAGAACACAAGCACACTTCGGGTGAAGTCAACAATTCAGGAGAACCCAATGCCTCTGCAGAACACAAGAACACTTCGGGAGAACACAAAGACACTTCGGGAGAACCCAATACTTCGGGAGAACACAAGCACACTTCAGGTGAAGTCAACAATTCAGGAGAGCCCAATGCCTCTGCAGAACACAAGAACACTTCGGGAGAACATAAGGACACTTCGGGAGAACCCAAAACTTCGGGAGAACACAAGTACATTTCAGGTGAAGTCAACAATTCTGGAGAGCCCATAGAATCTGCAGAACACAAGAACATTTCGGGAGAACACAAGGACACTTCGGGAGAACCCAATACTTCGGGAGAACACAAGGACACTTCGGGAGAACCCAATACTTCGGGAGAACACAAGCACACTTCGGGTGAAGTCAACAATTCAGGAGAACCCAATGCCTCTGCAGAACACAAGAACACTTCGGGAGAACACAAAGACACTTCGGGAGAACCCAATACTTCGGGAGAACACAAGCACACTTCAGGTGAAGTCAACAATTCAGGAGAGCCCAATGCCTCTGCAGAACACAAGAACACTTCGGGAGAACATAAGGACACTTCGGGAGAACCCAAAACTTCGGGAGAACACAAGCACATTTCAGGTGAAGTCAACAATTCTGGAGAGCCCATAGAATCTGCAGAACACAAGAACATTTCGGGAGAACACAAGGACACTTCGGGAGAACCCAATACTTCGGGAGAACACAAGGACACTTCGGGAGAACCCAATACTTCGGGAGAACACAAGCACACTTCGGGTGAAGTCAACAATTCAGGAGAACCCAATGCCTCTGCAGAACACAAGAACACTTCGGGAGAACACAAAGACACTTCGGGAGAACCCAATACTTCGGGAGAACACAAGCACACTTCAGGTGAAGTCAACAATTCAGGAGAGCCCAATGCCTCTGCAGAACACAAGAACACTTCGGGAGAACATAAGGACACTTCGGGAGAACCCAAAACTTCGGGAGAACACAAGCACATTTCAGGTGAAGTCAACAATTCTGGAGAGCCCACAGAACACAACAACACTTCGGGAGAACACAAGGACACTTCGGGAGAACCCAATACTTCGGGAGAACACAAGCACACTTCGGGTGAAGTCAACAATTCAGGAAAGCCCAATGCCTCTACAGAACACAAGAACACTTCGGGAGAACCCAATACTTCGGGAGAACATAAGGACACTTCGGGAGAAACCAAAACTTCGGAAGAACACAAGCACACTTCAGGTGAAGTCAACAATTCAGGAGAGCCCAATGCCTCTGCAGAACACAAGAACACTTTGGGTGAACCCAAAACTTCGGGCGAACCCAAAACTTCGGGAGAACACAAGCACACTTCGGGAGAAGTCAACAATTCAGGAGAGCCCAATGCCTCTGCAGAACACAAGAACACTTCGGGAGAACCCAATACTTCGGGAGAACACAAGGACACTTCGGGAGAACCCAAAACTTCGGGAGAACACAAGCACACTTCGGGTGAAGTCAACAATTCAGGAGAGCCCAATGACTCTGCAGAACACAAGAACACTTCGGGAGAATCCAATACTTCGGGAGAACATAAGGACACTTCGGGAGAACCCAAAAATTCGGGAGAACACAAGCACATTTCAGGTGAAGTCAACAATTCAGGAGAGCCCAATGAATCTGCAGAACACAAGAACATTTCGGGAGAACACAAGGACACTTTGGGAGAACACAAGAACACTTCGGGTGAAGTCAACAATTCAGGAGAGCCCAATGCCTCTGCAGACCACAAGAACAATTCGGGAGAACACAAGGACACTTCGGGAGAACACAAGCACACATCGGGAGAACACAAGCACACTTCGGGAGAACACAAGCACACTTCGGGTGAAGTCAACAATTCAGGAGAGCCCAATGACTCTGCAGAACACAAGAACACTTCGGGAGAATCCAATACTTCGGGAGAACATAAGGACACTTCGGGAGAACCTAAAAATTCGGGAGAAGACAAGCACATTTCAGGTGAAGTCAACAATTCAGGAGAGCCCAATGAATCTGCAGAACACAAGAACATTTCGGGAGAACACAAGGACACTTTGGGAGAACACAAGCACACTTCGGGTGAAGTCAACAATTCAGGAGAGCCCAATGCCTCTGCAGAACACAAGAGCAATTCGGGAGAACACAAGGACACTTCGGGAGAACACAAGCACACTTCGGGAGAACACAAGCACACTTCGGGAGAACACAAGCACACTTCGGGAGAACACAAGCACACTTCGGGTGAAGTCAACAATTCAGGAGAGCCCAATGCCTCTGCAGAACACAAGAACACTTCGGGAGAACACAAGGACACTTCGGGAGAACCCAAAACTTCGGGCGAACACATGGACACTTCGGGAGAACCCAACACTTCGGGAGAGCCTAATGCCTCTGAAGAACACAAAGACACTTCTGGAGAACACAAGGACACTTCGGGAGAACCCAAAAATTCGGGAGAACACAAGCACACTTCGGGTGAAGTCAACAATTCAGGAGAGCCCAATGCCTCTGCAGAACACAAGAACACTTCGGGAGAACACAAGGACACTTCGGGAGAACCCAAAACTTCGAGCGAACACATGGACATTTCAGGTGAAGTCAACAATTCCAATGCCTCTGCAGAACACAAGAACACTTCGGGACATCCCAATACCTCTGTAGAACACAAGAACACTTCCAGTGAGTCAAAAGACACCTCTGGCGAAAAAGATACCTCTGGTGAAAAGAAAAGTGGCTCAGGAGAGGAAGACAATTCAGGGAAGAAAATCACCTCTGCGGAGATAGTAGACTCTGGTGAGAAGGGTGCCTCGGGAGAAAAATCCTCTGAACTGAAAACAGCCTCGGGAGAAAAATCTTCTCAACAAAAAGACAGCTCTGGCGAAATATCAACTGAACAGAAAAACGCCTCAGGAAAAAAATCTGATGAACAGTAAAGTGGCTCTGGCCAAAATTCAACTGAACAGAAAGACGCCTTAGGAGAAAAATCCTCAGATTAAAAAGATGCCTCGCGAGATTTAAATTCAGTTTGAGAACAATACAACTGAGAATTGTACTTCATTGTGATCTGAATTTAAATTATTGTAGTCAGAGAGTATAATTTATTATTTGTGATGTTACAGAGTAGAATATTAGGAACATTGTAGCTGTGTATCTTCTACCAGACAAGAGTCAATAAAAAAAATCAATTTCTTCGTCGCTGTAAGTACAGATACTACCCGCATTTTCTCAACTATTCTGTTAATTAAACACTTTTTCAATAGCACTGGTCATTCGGAAATAAACTTCATAAACACTGACATTAAGTTAATTTTCGTTAAGGTGTATACAACTTAGATTTGAAACTGGAATAGGTCTAGCCCTCTTCAATGTGGCCCCATATTGTTGTAGAAATATAACGGTCAAGTTGTTTGTTTTTTGAATGTTGTAAATAGTTACTTTTAAGTTTGTTTTAAGTTAAAAGTGCAATAAAAACGCTATATCGAATTATAAATAATGTCTTCTTCTTCTATGCGTGTCGATGGACTCAAATAATACCCGACCAGTATACACTGGTCACCCTATATAGGGTGACTGGTAATTAGTGACCGATACTTAAACACGTGATTGTACTCATGGTAACAAACAACTTTCCCAAAGAAACCTTTATTTTTATGCTCATTCACTATCAAAATAACACGACAGCCGTATGAAATTCGCATGCGCGCGTCTTTGACCTATCAGCTGTTAGCCGCGTGTCACCGTTTTGTCTCATTAATATCGTACCGTGCAGCAGTGGGTAGGCAGTGCACCCAAGCGGCTCGCGAATTTCATACGGATGGTGTGTTATTGTGATAGTCAATGAATGAGTATAAATAAAAATGTTTCTTTGGGAAAGTAGTTTGTTATCATGAGTACGAGTACAATCACGTGTTTAAGTATCGGTCAATACTTACCAGTCAATATAGCCACCTGCACAGATCTTTCGTTGGCTTCGGTTAAATCCTGGAAGGTGCAGGTGGCTGCGCAGGATATGCAAGGATATGCCACACCTCCTTTAGGAGTTTCATATCCTGTAGAGGGGCTAAACACTGGCATTTTATTTGGGACGGGTCTATTATCTCTACAGCGACCAACCTGGGCCCGCAAACGGTTAAGATATTTCTGGATTGACCACTGCAGATCCTGTCCAGGAGGAAGATGTTCTGCTGGATTGATGAAGTGAGGATGGGTGGGACATCTACTCGTCCACAATTCACACCTTTCATCTGACGCACTGATGTGTATTTGCTAACCAATCACTTGTACACTGGTACAAGGATCGTTGATTATTTGGATTGTGACGATCAAATTACAAGGGCGCGCTGTTGGTTGACATCTGGTAAATTGATTTGGAAATGGCTTCATGATTTTTATGAACCTTTTGACTGCCATAGTCACTTATACGTGACAAGCAAGCGCGTGCCCTGTACGCCAAACGGCACAAATATGTGACAAAATAGGAAGTGAAATTGTGGCTTGGCGTGGAGGGCACGCGCGTGCGTTTATGCTCTGGCGGTCAAAAGGTATACCTTGCTTGATACGGGTCGTCAGAAGCCCGATAGTCTGACAAACAGTCTTACCAAGGAATATCGTATCATCCAGTAACTGAGGTGTAGCGGTCAGATACGAAGTCGCCCCAAAACAGTAGTCTTCAACTGCATGACGTAGACCCAAAATAGTCGAGAAATGGTGAAAAATAAAACCAAGAAAATATTTTAAAACATATTTTTATTATTACTAAATAACAAAGTTATGATCTTATGGCACAAAAGAGATGGAAATATATCGTTTCAGACTTATTATAAGACTAAAATCGTTTAAACGCCATGTCAGTCATTTAAAAATTAAAAATTATTCTAATTTTTTGGAAAAACTTTGCAAGTATTAAACTAGTATGAGCTCATAATTTTTACTTTACACACCTCCACGACCCCCGTACTATTCAATCCATCCATCAGCACAATGCTTTGAGTGCTTTCCATCAAGTCCTACCGTAAAACGTCATTTTTCACCCCAAAAAAAAAAGTCGATTCGAAGCAATAATTTTTGCAAAATTACTTAGTTTAATGTACAGAATGCTTGGTTGACGGCTATGTGAAGGGTCTGTCTACACCCTGTATAATATTTTCATAATTTTAAGAATTTATTCGTATTTATGCATGATACTGATTGTGTTTGTTGCAAACAATTTAACAAAAAATCATAGGGAAAATTGTATTTTCGATTCAAAAATCGACGTGCCGTGATAGTGCCTCTGATCACAGGGATCACACAAATTCAAATAAAAAAAAATACAAGAACGTTAGTGGTGTATTATATTTTATATTTCAATACTCATTAACCCGCGTCCTGACCAAAACGATCGGTCGCACGAATACGAGATAGCCGCGTTCATAATTATGCCACTCACTTTTTCGGTTTGGTTAGGACGCTGACTTATTTTTGCTGATTACTTCTGAATTTTCACCAACAATTATTTGACGTCGTTTTTTTATGACTGATAGAAGGTCTTATGTTGACTGGCTCAATTTATATTTTTAATTAATAAAAAGGTACCGAAATATGACTGACAAAGCGTTTATATTTAATTCGATAGATGGCAGTAAGGGAAGTATTTAATAATAACTTAATTATGTTTATAAAAAAAATCTATGCTACTATTTTTCTGACATGCCATACCTCTATTTTGTTGTTTTACTTTAAAAAAAAAAAAAATTTCAACCCCTTTAGGAGATGAATTAAAAAAAATCCTGATTTAGTTATCACTCTCGTTTTTATACCCACATATACATGACATTGCGAAAAGGGGGGGTGTACCTACTTAATAATACACCCCCTCCTTCACATTTCACCAATAAGTATGCAGGGGAGCGGGCAAGCCTATTGCCATCAACCGGGCACAAATCCAGACTACGAGGCTGCTAATGCGAAATTTCTTAAGGAAAAACCCAATAACATTTAGCCCGACCTGGGAACCGAACCCAGTACCTCATGCTCTGCAGTCACACTTACGACCAACGAGTCATTATAACTCTTCTGCAAAATTACATGCTTATAGATCAGACCTAGAAGTGGTATACAGAATGACCACTTTAAGTTTGTAGTTGAAGGTGGCGCTGCTTGTCAAGAAAAAATGGATCAATATGTCAAACTAGGTACATTTATTTTAGTTCTGTGTTTTGCCGTCTGCACAAATAGGTTGGTTGAAGTGTAGGTCGTGTGTTGTCTCTCGGTGAAACTCAACGCTTTTAATGTTTCGTGATAAAAATATGGCATTTCAGAAAGAAAACGTATCATTTAATATTATTATGATATTCATACTTAATTGATAAAAATACATAAAATAAGCATCTATTTTACAAATAAACCATTAAATTGTTTAATAGAAAAATATAATTATCGTAATTTTAAATGACATATACAGGGTGTAAGGTACACCGACGCTAAAACGGTTACCACGTATTCAGTACATCATTTTGAACCCCGCACATAGAATTTTTTCGGGTTTTTTTTAAAAAAAAAAACAGCTGTTTCCTACAAATCTGCGATACCTACACGGTCAAAATGTATGGAACAGCAGATTTTTTTTTTTAATTACCCATGAGACATTTCTATGTGGGGAGGTTCCGTAATGATGTACTGAATACGTGGTAACCGTATTTCATTGAAATGTCTTGCCAATTCATTTCGTAGTCCGCAAACGACACACCGAACATTGCTTTAGATATTATTTCAAGATTATTTCATATTATGTTTTTTTGCGTACCAGCGCTTTTGATTGGTGACATTTATAGAAAAGAAGTTCAGAATAGTAAATAAATAAGGTAAAAATCTTTCATTAATTATTTCGAGACATTGCCGTCGAGAGCTAACTAAAAAAAAAATCTTTAAGCTTTTAATAGTTTTCAATTATGCTCTCGTTTCTACAGTTTTAAAGAGTAGAAAAATGATTACATGCAAGTTTATTGAAAAATACATAAAGGGTGTAAAAGAAGACTTAACAAAGCCGAAAGGCAATTGTTCTCCCCGTCATTGCGATAATTTTATATACCTCCATGACCCGTTTACTATTCAATGCATCCATCAGCACAATGTTTTGAGTGCGATACTTTGGGTTTTACCGTAAAACGTGGTATTTAACCCCAATTTTTTTTACGTAGGATTACTTAGTTTGATGTACAGAATGCTTGGTTGACGGCTTCGTGAAGGCGCCGTTTACACCTTGTATTAAATTTCTTTAAATATTATGTAAAATACATATATCTTAACCAAGTAAATAATAACTATATTAAAATAGAAAATTCATTTTATTGCTTAACCATAAACATAGCTAAAAATCCATATATTTAAAAGATTTTTCATATTAAATACTCTTATAACTATAAATATTTCATATTAACAAATACTATTTGAAAAATAGAATAAGTAGGTAGGCTTTTGGAGACTTTTTAATTTATATTTCGTATTGAAGGTCGAGACTATAAAAGTTGAAAAAATTCGAAAGCTCGAAAGTCTGACTACCTGTCTTACCAAGAGGTGTCACCCAGCAAATGGGTTGGGCAGGTCAGATAAGCAGTACCTATCTTTGTTAAATAGAAGAAATACTGGAAGCCGACCCCAACATAGCTAGGCAAACGCTAAAGGCTTATTTACGGAGACGCGGTGCGTCACGCGCTGCACCATGCATAAGCATAGCATAATCAGCCTATTAATGTTCCCACTGCTGGGACGCAGGCCTCCTCTCTATGAGAAGGAATGGGCTATAATCCACCACGCGGGCCCAGTGCGGGTTGGTAGATGTCACATGTCTTCGAATTTTTGGTAGGCATGCCGGTTTCCTCACGATGTTTTCCTTCACCGTTTTGAGAGCAGTGGTGATGAAATAACTTACACAAAGTAATGCGCCTGGCTGGGTTCGAACCCACGACTTACTGCTCGTAAGTCGGGGTCTCCGCCACTGTGCCACCGCTGCACCGTGTCTCCGTAAATAAGCCCTAACCGGATTGATTGACTTCAAAAAGACAAATTAAAAATATTGAAAGCAAGAAAAAGTTAAGATAAATAAATGTTAAGTAGCCAAAAAATTTAAGGTGGCAGCGACAGGGTAGTCCGCGAAATTCATGTCTAAGTTCATTTGATCCTACTGAATGATTTCTTCATGAAAAAGTAATTCATTGGGATTAAATGAGCTTAAGAGGGTTGTATTGATGATTTTAATGATTATAACTCTGTAAAGCCATATTTGTTACGGTCGCGAATTATATCTTAATCAACATACAACCTGACATTGACCAGCATATTGCAAAAAAAAACGGAAGAAAATTTAAATTTCGCGGGCTACCCCTTAATAGATTTTGGTTAATTAACGTTTATTCATAAAACGAAAATGTTATAAAATAAACAAATATTTCGATATTTAAATACATTATTAGTATGTGTGGCTCTAAGGGGTAAATAAACTATCTTATAAAAGTAACAGGAACTCATGAAATGGAAGAACAGATTTTATACACGGTGTATCAGTAATATGTGGTCATATTTAAGGATGTGTTACAGACTATCAAACTGGACAACTTTCTTCATGGGACCAGCATCGTAACATAACATCACGCCTGTAATCCCCGAAGAGTTAGGCAGAGGTGTACCTAATAGTACACCCACATTTCGGCAGTGAGGTTTAAATCACATGTAATATGAGGCAAACTTATTGCCATCAACCAGGCCCAAATCCAGACTCCGTGGTTGCTACTGAGTAATTCCTGATGGAAAACCTCAATTATTTTTTGCCCGACCTGGGAATCGAACACAGGACCTCGTGCTTGGCGGTCGCGATTCGGCCCCTAGATCAACGAGGCAGTCATCGTAATCACATAAAAATATTAAGCTGTCTCATACACAATTTCAATATAATACTCGATCCAAATGTATGACAAAGCTGTTTTTTTTCGCGATTACGCTATTGGTCCTTTAGAAGAAGTTGTTTAGTTTGAAGGTGTATACCACATACTTAAATATGACCAAACCTCTCTGATACACCCTGTATAGTGTTTTTAATTCAATAAATACATTTAGTATAGAAAAACTTCATATCTGATTTGAATCCAATTCATAATAATTTATGACACATTTTCATACATATTTTTCAACCATCAAAAATAATATTTGACATACAAATAAAAAACAGTTTTTTCATACAAAATACCCATCCCAATAAATTAAAAATTTCATGATTGAATGATTTCAAAATATTTTTAACATTGTAGAAATATTACAGGGTCGAAGATAAGTAACAGAATTTCACAAACATGACAACATAAGAGTGTTAACGTCTTACGGCATTTCATACAAACTTTTAAGTGATTTTTTTTCGAAATTACTAAACCGATGTTAATGAAACTTTGTACGCATAAGCAGGATACATAAGTCTAAAAACTTGACAGACATTTTTTCGAAATGTCTTTTTAAAAAAAAAGATAATTGGAAATTTCTGTTTTCTATGGAAAATCTAAAATCGGTCTAATTTAGCTGTAACACTATTTTTCGAAAATGTTCCCTGTCAAGTTTTTAGTTTTATATATCCAGCTTATGCGTACGAAGTTTCATTAAAATCGGTTCAGTCATTTCGAAAAAAAATCATTTGAAAGTTTGTATAAAATGCCGTAAGACGTTAACGCTCTTAACTGCCAAGTCTGCTGAATTGTGCTAATTTATTTGACCTTATTTTATAGTAAATAAGTATATAAATTCCATTCTTATGTATAATGTCGTTTTATGACCCGTAGACACACTGATCGTTTATAATAAAAGATTTATTGGCTTAAATATACAGTGTTGGTGAAACTAGTATAATTATGGACACTTTTCATGCCTATCATCATAACTGACTTCATGGCTGTCATGGTTTCCATATAATTTAACTAACTGTTGCTCGCGACCTTCGTCCGCGTGAAATTTTATAGCCAAAAAAAAAAAAAAAATGTCCCCTCGATAAATGGGCTATCCAACACTAAAAGATTTTTTCAAATCGAACCAGTAGTTCCTCAGATTAGCGCGTTCAACCAAACAAACAAACTCTTTAGCTTTATAATATTTAGTATAGATGACATCTCACAAACTCATACATACAGGGTGTCCCAGAAGTCGACGTCAAGCCGGAATCAGGTGATAGGTCAAGTCATAATAGTTATTATGAAAAATATTAAAAAAAAATATGAGCACGCCAGTTATTGCACACGCAATACAAATCAGTACGTTACTCTCCTCCGTTTATACCTATAATTTTTAAAATACGGAACTCAGTTTTTTTATATTTTTGTGATAACTATTATGACTTGCCCTATCACCCAATTCCGACTTGACGGCGAGTTGTGGGACACCCTGTATATGATATACGTATGACATATTTATATCAATAAATAAGCATTTAGATTTGACATCACAGTCATGTAAAAATAGAAGTAAACCCTATTAGGCATGGGCTTTATTATCGCACACTGAATTTTCAACGCACTGCTGATCTCAGAGAGTTGAAAATTCAAGATTTTTTTTTTTTGACGCATTGGGTTGCACTCTATTGGAATTTCAATGCTAAGCTCAATACAGAGAGTTGAAAACACAATGCACGTTAAAATCGTTGGGTTAAAAAAAATACCAGTGCTTACAAAGGGTTATATAAAAATACATAGTTCGGACTAGAAAAGAACAACATCTAGCTTATAATATTGTTTTATTTGAACGTGTAAACCAAATTACAAAATAAAAAATAATGCCATTTAATATGCCATTTTATACATGTATGACAAGTCACTGCCAGCTAATGGCATATAAAATGTCAAAATGTCTTATTTATCCGTGATCATGGTGCTTGCAACAGTCAACATGGTAAATATCCCGTTTTTAGGGATAAATAATGTCCCTTCAAAATCCTAGCCTCACCAACACACATACGCTAAAGAGTATACAAAACATACTTATTTATCGCTGATCCTAAGCTCTGCTAGCTCCTGCTCCTCATCCACTTCATCCTCGTCGTCAGAACCGTGGACTGATGCGGCCGGGGTTGTACCTCCTGGAAGGTGAAAGGATAGTATTAGCATAGGAATGTAGCCTTCCCTCTGTAGGAACACCAGTTTCCACTCTGTGAGGAGAGAAGCGCTAGGGTGGCCCGCGAAATTCAAATTATCTTTGATTATTTGCAATTTTCAGGTCAGTGTCAGGCTATATGTTTAACAAAACATGATTCGCGACCGTAAAACGTATGTAGTAACAGAATTATAATCATTGAAATCATCAATACAATCCTTTAAATAAATAAAATAAATAAATTCCATTTATTTCTGGTCCAAGACCCATATAAAAACCAAAAATAGATAAAAATACAAACACATAGATTATAGCTAAAACCTAAATATCAGAATTACATTACAGTAAATAAGAAACATTATTAAATTAAATTAAAAAGTCAAAAATAAATTAAATAGTTTATTTAAAAAAAAAAAAAAATGTCTAAATAAATTATCATGTTTTTAAGTTCATTTAATCCCAGTGAATGTATTTCACGAAAAAGTTGATTTTAATGACTATAACTCTGTAAATTGCAAAAAAGTAAGAAAATTTGAATTTCGTAGGCTACCGTAGCGCATCCTCTTTATTATCACTTCAGTGCGGGAAAGAGACGAAGCTATACATAATACCCTGGTGCTGTCACTAAACCAATATATCTTTATGAAATTTTAATGTAAATTTCCAAGAAAAACATAAAAGTACAGTGCATAAATTCACGAAAAAACCTAGTGAATAAAAAAAAAAACACGTGCCGAATTTTCAATTATTGCCAGTACAAAAAACTCTAAAACTACCACAAAAAAAAACGTTTTTTGTGTGAAAAACCTTTCTAAAGTCCCGCCGAATTGCGACCAAAAACCCGATCGTGATAAACCAAGATTCAAGGCTGCCATAGTTTCCATTTTCCCCGGATTCATCGTAATGTTTAGGCTAACCACCGCCACGCCATCTGTCAACAGCGTTTATACTATTTTAGGCGCGATCGCTTTGAAATATGGTTGGCATTTGTGTGTCCTTATTTCAAAGGTATGGCGCGTAATAGTTATTGACAGATGACGTTTAGGTGCAAAAATATCGATCGAAGATCAAATTTATCGATATAAACAGTCAAAAGAATCTTGAACCATGAACACGTTGAAATAAAGTGGAAAATAAAATGAAATAAAGAAATGGATGTTTTAAATACACGCTAGACGCATATAGGGCGTATAATTCACCGTTCGCGATCAGTACATCTAAACCGCGTTGAAAAGCTGTCAATGTGAATAGCATAAGCATAATCAGCCTATAATGTTCCCACTGCTGGGACGCAGGCCTCCTCTCTATGAGACGGAATGGGCTATAATCCACCACGCGGGCCCAGTGCGGGTTGGTAGATGTCACATGTCTTGGAATTTTAGGTTCTAGGACATGCCGGTTTCCTCACGATGTTTTCCTTCACCGTTTTGAGAGCAGTGGTGATGAAATAAATTACACAAAGTAATGCGCCTGCCTGGGTTCGAACCCACGACTTACTGTTCGTAAGTCGGGGCCGCCACCATCGGACCACAGCTGATATCAATGTAAATATTCTATAACAAAGATCACATTGACAACTCGAACGCAGTTTTGATATGCTGAACGCGTTCAGCATCATTTGTGAAATTTGCCCTTGGTGATTTGTGGTAAACGGGCCTAAAACTTCAAAGGCAGCCCCAAATCCCAACCTAACCTAATTTCCAGCATCAGCACAATCCTGCAGCTTCGCAATCAGCTGATCGATCTGTTCAGCCACAGCCTCATTCAACGGCTCCAGAAAGTTCTCATTCGGCGTTCGGTAATGCTCGTGTTCCGATTCGGTGAAGTTCGGCTTCTCGAAGCTGACTTCAAGACTCGGATCGTCCCCATCAACGGTTATGTCGAGGATTTCCAAAGATTTTTGTAAGTTTAGCAGATTTTTCTTTTGTATGTCTGTTTGTTCGGTTGATGTTTGGCTCTCTTCATCTTTCGTTTCTTTGTCAGATGGTGACTGGCGTTCGCGGCGTACTGGTGATGTTTTAATACTTCGTCATTGAACTAGTTCAACTTTCAAAATAACTAGTTCTATGAAATTTCGGTTCAAAATCTCTATTGAAGTACATTTTCAAGGTGTATACACCTAGACTATCTATAGACCGACCGCTTTAATGAGTCCTCGCGAAGGTATCAATTTAAATGGAATATTCTGAAGGTTGATCACGTATTGGTTAGTATCGTAATACCTACGTGGATTATGGTATTTTTGTGGGATATTGTTGGGACTTTGTGGACGCTTAATGTGCCTATGATGGGGCAAGGCATAGGACTCATTAAAGCGGTCGGTCTTTAGTAGCTTGTATATTCCGCGTAAAATGAAAGTATTACTTCCCTATTTGAATCGGATTTTATTAGCAATTTCAATGGTTATTTTTTGTACGGAACCCTATTCTTTTTTCTAAAATAAAAGTAGCCTAAGTAACTGTTTATAACATCAGCTAATTGCTAGTAACTCTCGTCAAAATCTCTCCAGCTATTTCGGAGATTAACAGAAACAAAAGGACAAACAGACAATTTTTTTTTTTCGGGCTCCCTTACGATGTAATTTTACACTTCCTACTGTATTTTTATTGCCTAAGTCCTGTCTCAAAGGCCGGGATTGATAAAAGTTACTTTACTATCTTACGCTTGTATTTTATCAATTCTGCGACACTGACAGGAATAAAGCTAAGCAAATCCACATGCTAAGTAAAGTTTATCATTCTCAGTCTAAGACTGACAGTAGCGCCTACGGTCATAAAACGAGCGAGTAGGTCAGCGATAAGATCGGATATCGTCTCGCTCTAACATTTCATGACCGCACCTACAAGGCATGTTGGTGTCTAAAATACGGTCTCTAAGGTTTTAAATGTTAATATTTTGATTGAAAAGAGTGTTCATGGAGTTTCTTGCCCATTCTTCTCCATAGAGATCTACGCTTTGGAATGGGTTACTACAGTACTTTCACAAGTTATTAAGCCTTGTGACTGGGACTGTAGCTTCGCCTTCTTTGTTTTTATGACATTCAAAAGTGCCTGTTATGGTCTAATTGAAACAAATGCTTTGGATTTGAGTTTAAATGAAATTGTCGCGCCTTTTATTTTTTATCGCATTACGATTGCCAAAAATGTAAGTATACTTACTAGAGTGCGTAGGGCTCGGTGGCTCGGAGATCGGTCGTGGGTAGTTGAACCTCTTGCCTAACTCCTGGTCCATGTGGTCCACGTAGTCAGGGTACACTATCTTCAGGGCTTCGGCGCGCGCTTCCCGGTAGTACTGTGGAAAAGATTGATAGTTTGAATGAGAATCTACAATTGAGAGCCTCGTTATTCTTTCATTTTGACACAGAACGACTGTCATCATTATCTGCCTAGCTTTGTCCCAATTCTATGTTGGAGTACGCTGCCAATCTAACCGGATGCAGCTGAATACTAATAATATACATAGCGCGAGCGAATGATCGGAGAGATATCGTAAGTGACAGTGTGAGTCGAGACCTTTGACTTGGCAGTCCGACCGTCACACCAGTTGCGTGTTGTGACTGGTAGGCTACTTCCGACAGTTCCCAATCGGATTTATACAGGGTGGAAAAGACTCGGATGTCCTTTCCACCCCAAAAAAATTAGGTATTTCCTTCAAAAGTGCAATACCTACACGGTCAAAATTTGTTGGAAAATCAAAATGTTTAAACAGCTGTTCCAAACATTTTGACCGTATTAGTTTGGTATGGCGACTTCTATACAACATTGATTTGGCTGCAATATCAACGTGTTGGTTTAAGTTAGTTCGATACTTTCTTAAATAGATGGCGCTAACGTCGCCGTAAGACGTTATTAATGGAACGAAAATTTCGAGAGCTGTGAGCAGGTTGCGATGGTCTAATTGGTTAAGACATCCGGTGTACTGAATCGGAAGGTCGCAGGTTCAAACCCTGCTCGCACTAGAATTTTTCTGTCCATGTCAAAAACAGCTATTTTGACCGTGTTTTTTTTTAATCAAAAAAAAATTTCTAAGTGGCCCCTACTCAGAATGATGTACTGAATACGTGGTAACCGTTTTCACGTCGGTGTCCCTTCCACCCCATATGGTGAATCAATCAATATCCTGTTTGCTAGTTATTCGGAGACACCACACCTAGTCGTGGTCTTTTGACAGATATATTAACCTTTTGACCGCCAGAGCATATTTACATGCGCGTGCCCTTTACGCCAAGCCACAATTCCACCTACCATTTTGTCACATATTTGTGTCGTTTGACGTACAGGGCACGCGCTGTCACGTATATGTGACTATGGCGGTCAAAAGGTTAAGATTATAAACACTAATATTTTTATTTTTTTTACTCACAATGCCCAAATTCCTCCAGTCTAGAAGATCTGACAATCTTTCAGTCCTGTTTCTTTGAATGATACGTTGCCGCCGTGTCAGTCTGTAAAACAAGATAACAATCATTAAACATCACACAATGCACCAACATGTCATCTCGCTCTAACATTTCATGACCAAACCTACAAGACATGTTGCTATCTATAATAAGGTATCTAAGGTTTTAAATGTTAATATTTTGATTGAAAAGAGTGTCCATGGAGTTTCTTGCCCATTTTTCTCCATAGAGATCTACGGTACCCTAAAATAACTAAACTAACATGTAGACTTCGGCCAGTCTAACCGGATGCAGCAGAATATCATTTGACATGAAGTGACTGCCAATCTAACTATCAATATGTAAAGAAATAGTACCTACTTACTATTTCCATATCATGTCATTTCTTTAACTTAATTAATCCGCGCTCATTACAGTGACACACGCTGTCATTGTGAGAACTTATGAAGAAACTAGAATATTAAATAAAATACCCGAAGAGACGATATTCGGGAGACTAAAATCATTGTATGTGGTTTCTTTATTTACAGAAGAAACGCAATTGAGTTTCATTTACTTACGAATATCGAATATTTTCACTACATAGTATAAAACAAAGTCGCTTCCCGCTGCCTGTCTGGCCCTATGTACACTTAGATCTTTAAAACTATGCAACAGATTTTAATGCGGTTTTTCTTAATAGATAGAGTGATACAAGAGGAAGGTTTATATATATATTGCACCCGTGCGAAGCTGGGGCGGGTCGCTAGTATAAATATGATGAGAGTAGGACCCATCAGTTTAACTTCATTTTTAAGGTACGGAGTGGTCTCGTTGCATGGGGTTCTGGGTTCGATTCCCTGGACGAGTTATTGGATTTCCCATCAGGAATGTCTTAGGAGCAGTTCGAAATAAGGACGTTTATGCCTTGTTTATTTATTTATTTATTTAACACTTCAAGTACAAAAGTACAGAGGCGGACTTAATGCCATAGGCATTTTCTACCAGTCAACCTTTGGGTGATGCAGAGACAAGCAGCTAAAGGCTCGCTATTACATGGGAATTAAACATAACTGGCGAAATATGAGTGTAACTGCCTAATCGTTCGGAGATTACATGCGTGATGTTATGATACTTACTTGGTAAAATCAAACATGTACTGCGCCAGTTGTTGCACGGAGCCCTCCAACGAGATGTAGCGACGATCTACCACGTATATACCGTACGACATGGGATCTGCTATGTGCTCCTGCATAAAGCATCCGAAACCTGAAAACGATTATTAAATAAAATAAATAAATTCCATTTATTTCAGGTCCAAGACCCATATAAAAACCAAAAATAGATAAAAATACAAACATAAATTATAGCTAAAACCTAAATATCAGAATTACATTAAATTAAATAAGAAACATTATTAAATTAAAATTAAAAAGTCAAAAATAAATTAAATACCGATACAGAATAATTTCTAATCCTACTTTCCTCTCGCAGGTCTGCTGGAAGATATTTCGCATGAAATAAGCAGTACCTTTGTGCTCTTCTCTCTTAATGATATGTCTTGTTAAGTATTTTGTGTGTACATAAATAAATAAATTATAAATAAATTAATTTAAAAAAGTCAAAATAAATTATCATATTATAAAATCTTATTGATGTTAGAAATCTTTAACGCAATATTGACTATCAGCCAGAAAAAAAGTGAGTTAGTGAGATTGTGAGCAGGATCTCCACGACCTGATCCCACCATCACCTTTTTACCACCGGACTAGCAGACGCACTGCGGCGTACCATCCACACTTGGTTGATATCCCGTCGAGTCGTACTCAGCGCTTCTCATCCACGTTTATAATGCGCACAGCCAAACTGTGGAACTCTCTGCCGGCATCTGTGTTCCCTCCCACATTTAACCCGTCAGCCTTCAAAGCCAGAGTGAACAGGCATCTTCTGGGCACGCTCGTTTCATCAAAGACCTCATTTATCGCTTTCCATCAGGCGTGATCGAGGTCAACAGCACGCCCATTTTGTAATAAAAATACATTAGCATAATAATAGCATAATCAGCCTATTAATGTTCCCACTGCTGGGACGCAGGCCTCCTCTCCATGAGAGGGAATGGGCTATAATCCACCACGCGGGCCCAGTGCGGGTTGGTAGATGTCACATGTCTTCGAATTTTTGGTTCTAGGACATGCCGGTTTCCTCACGATGTTTTCCTTCACCGTTTTGAGAGCAGTGGTGATGAAATAACTTACACAAAGTAATGCGCCTGGCTGGGTTCGAACCCACGCCTTACTGCTCGTAAGTCGGGGTCTCCACCACTGGGCCACCGCTGCTCTCCAAAAATACATTTATTAAATAATATTCTTTGGGCTGTAAAAATTATCATTATCTGCCTAGCCTTTTCCCAACTATGTTCGGGTCGGCTTCCAGTATTTTACATGGAGCGACTGCCTATTTGATCTCCACAACCCAGTTAGTACTGGATAATACGATACCTCTTGGTAATACTGGTTGTGAGACTTTTGGGCCACTGACTACCTGTAACGACTGTGAGAGATATTTCTCGACGGCATGGAAAGCCAAGTCAGAGGCCTACAAGCGGCATAAAAACTCTGACACCAGCACGCGTAGCATGATCACCGTAGAAACGGGTTTTGTCGACGGAAGAATCGACAAAAGAAATCTGTCATTTTGGCGATTCTTCCGTCGACAAAACCCGTTTCTACGGTGGTCTTGCTACTCGTGCAGGGTATTAACCACATGAAAAAGAAAAAAGAAACTTTTTTTTTTTTTTAATGAAAAGAAGAAAATTAGGTTTATCTATCAACATTGAACATGTATACAAAGTTTCGTGTCCGTGCTATTAACCGTTGAGGAGTTCTCTCGTGAGGAGGCGATCCTGGCTACAGGGATCAAGACCTACTTCCAAAATAAAACACAAAAAATTGGAAAATAACTTGACATCCGGAAGTCAGTGACATTTGTTGATTTCATTGACTTTTTTGCCACCGACTTCCGGAACTTTACTTCCGGAAGTCGGTGGCAAAAAAGTCCTTTCCTTTCCCATTTTTTTTGAAGTCGGATATTTTTTTTTGTAAATTTTATTTTTATTATGAGCCTGATGTGTCGCACTGCAAGTCAAAGGCCTCCGTTCCTTCTTTCCATTTATCTCTGTCTTTTGCTATTTGGGCCCAATCCTTTTAACAAGAGTCCAGCTCGTCACGCCATCTCCTTCTGGGCCTACCACGTCACCGGGTTCTGTTGTTCAGAACCCAATCTATTGCCACTTAGGCCCAATTTTGATGCGACATGCGGCAGATGTGGCCTGTCCAGTTCCATTTTAATTTGGCGACTGTGTTACAAACGTCTGCGATTTGCGACTTTTTTTTTTTTGGATGGGATACATCAAATGACCACCCCACTCTGGGCGGAGCGGAAGGGAGTGTCAGACTTGTACTGACTAAAACCCATCCATGTTCCTTCTTTGCCCTTTGTGTTCCAGGGCCGCGGTATCTCTTTCGAACAGTCCCGCAGCTCGCCGACAGCGATTTGGGTCTTGGATCGAAGTATACTGTTCCGTATACGGTCAGAAATTTTGACTCCTAGTATACATCGTTCCATGGCTCGCTGGCAGACCCCGAGTGCGGTTTATTTATTTATTTATGTACACACAAAATACTTAACAAGACATTACCTTAAGATAGAAGGTACTTATGACGCTTCGTTAATTTTATTCTGTAATCAGTCATGTTGTTACCTGAGAGGTTGGTAGTGATGCTGGGGATACCCATGACGGTGCACTCAGCGGGCGTGTAGCCCCACGGCTCGTAGTATGACGGGAATACGCCAAGATGGCAGCCCCGTACGAACTCTTCGTAGTCCAGGCCGAAGAGAGGGTTCGTTGAGGTCAGGAATTCTGGGTGGAATATTACCTGGAAACATTACATTTGTGAGATTTTTCCAAGGAAATACCATCACGACATAATAATTTAAAAAAAAAACATTGCACGAAATTGATATCAATATTGCTATAGGTACTATTTGCACAGGAACCTTTTGGCTCTCGGCATTAAGAGCGTTTATACAGAAAGTGGGCAACGTCGCAAATAGCTGTCAAATATTTCGTTGTTTTGATTAATTTGGCAATATTGCGGTATGGAAATAAGAAATATGGCTAACTAGTGAACTAAAATATTGATTATGAAATGTAATAATTAATATCGTAACACCGAATATTTAGTTTTAGATGTAAAAAAAAGTATTTGAAAACTTTCCAAATGCCTTTTTTACACCTAAAAAGGTTACAACATCAAATTTAGTTTTTTAATTACAGTTGATTATTAATATTCTAGTTCACTATTTAACCATATTTACAGTAATATTGCTAAATTAATTAAAACAGGTAAATATTTGACAGCTATTTGCGACGTTGCCAACTTTTTGGATGAACGCTCTTAATCGGAACTAACGCAGCCATATTGTTTTTAGGGTTCAGTTGCGAAATGGCAAAAAAACAGAACCCTAATAGATTCGTACTGTCCTGTCTGTCTGTCGGTCCGTATGTTACACTTAGCCTTTTTACTTCGAGACAACAAACAACAAACTCAAAGCATTTATGCAATTAGACCATTACAGGCACTTTTGAATGTCAGAAAAACAAAGAAAGCGAAGCAACAGTCACAAGGCGTAATAACTTGAGAAAGTACTGTAGTTGCACATTCCAAGGCGTAGATCTCTATGGAGAAGAATGGGCAAGAATGGAGTTTCTACACTCTTTTCAATCAAAATATTGTTACAAAATTTGGTTACATCATTCATGTGGAGACACATTTATGTGAGAACGATGTATAAAGAAGTGCAAATTAAGAGCGTCCAGAGTAAAAAGATATAATCAAAATAACAGAAAATGTTTGCAGACAAAGATGAACATTGAAAATACGTTGCCAGATTAATACAGGTTCTAAAATAGAAAATTCATTTCCTAAATGAAAAACACAATAATTAAGAATATAACTGATGATGATGAATCAAACTAGAAACTTAACTTCATGACAATATAAGCATTATAGAATATTATTATGAAAATATTATCAGAATTATAGTTTAAATACTGGTATTCAGCTGCAGCCGGTTAGACTGGAAGCCGACCCCAATATAGTTGGGAAAAGGCTAGGCAGATGATGATGATGATATCAGAATTATAGCTTACCTTAACTTTATCATTGACCGTGTTAAATAATTCACATCTTCTGATGGAATTCAATACGGGATCGCTCCAATCATCCACCTGCACAAAACATTAAAATATAAGATAACAGCATCGATTGACGACACGGCTGGCGCAGCGACTGGCTGTCGCGCTGCGTGTCGCTGGTTCGAACCCCGCAGCATCCTTCTTTTGCCCTTATTCCAATTCATTTTGGGTCGGCGTAGCATGTCTTCTTCTTCCATACTTCTCTATTACTCGTCATCTCATCAGACACCTCCTTTCGTGCCATATCATCCTTCACACAGTCCGTTCATCGTTTCTTTGGTCTTCCTCTACTCTTATACCCATCCACATTCAAACTCAAAACTTTTCTCACGACATTTTCGTAATACATCACAGAATTATAATAATTAATTTCTTAATAAATAAATGATATAATTAAAATAAAAAATGGTAAGTTGATAAAAGCGCTCTTCCTCTCTCCTTTCTAATTAATTTAATTTTGCTGTGCCCGACAGGGTCCATAATTGTTTCTTCTTAATTGTTTTTTACCACCTGTATATGTACATTATGGATTGCAATAAATAATTTGAATTTGAATTTGAATTATAATCATTAAAATCATGAACACAACCCTTTCAAGTTCATTTAATCCCATTGAATGACTATTTTATGAAAAAGTGATTCGATGGGGTTGAATGAACTTAGTTTGCTTCATCTGCCATCGGTCCATCGACAGACGTGGCCTACCCACTGCCTCTTCAGCTTCAGGTATTTAGTAAAAACCTTTTATAAGTACTGATGTTTAAGTCTCAATTCTTAAGAACGTTTACGACTTACGGCATTTCATACAAACTTTCAACTCCTTTTTTTTTCGAAATGACTGAACCGATTTTAATTAAACTGCATACGTATAAGCAGGATACGGAAGTCTAAAAGTTATCAGAGAACATTTTCGAAATGTCTTTTTAAAACAAAATTAATTGGAAATTTATTTTTCTATGGAAAATCTAAAATCGGTCTAATTTAGCTGTAACACTATTTTTCGAAAATGTTCTCTAATAACTTTTTAGACCTACGTATTCTGGTTATGCGTATAAAGTTTAATTAAAATCGGTTCAGTCATTTCGAAAAAAAGGGCTTGAAACTTTGTATGAAATGCCGTAAGTCGTAAACGCTCTTAAAGGTGTACTTACAACATTATGCGTGGTGATGGGCGGCAGTCCGTCTCGCTGTAGACTGTAGATACACCTCTTCAGACGCACCGTTTCGTCTTTGTGCATGAGGTCTGATGCGTCAGGGAGGTGGCCGCTGTAATAAAAATATAATTTGTTAGTTTTTTTTTTATTTCTTTGGGCATATCATACAAAATATCGAGTATACAACATTATTTTTAGTTTATGCAAAACCTGAATATAGTCTGTTCAGAAGAAGTAACTGAATCGATTCCAATAATTTTTAAACCATGTTATATTTTGTCCCAAAAATATTTTAAAAAAGGTTACAAGTTAGACACCGAGCGACACTAAGTACCTATCGCAATCATTTAGGTACCTACTGCCAAATTATTATTATCAATGAGCTCAAGACGACGCTGGAGGCGCGCGACGCATGCTGACCACTTTTTTGTGCAGACAACCAGGTAACAAGCTTATAACTTTGTGATTTTTCATGATTCAGTTTTGAAATTTTGTACATAGATTATTTACATAAAAATACTAGACACGTGTTTCAGGTTTCGCATATACTAAAACTAATGTTGTTTAATCTTAAGGAATAGGATTTTTCATACAAACAAAGTCCCCCTTTTCATCCACTTAAAGGCAGAATTGCCAAACTTTAGTGGCAGTGGGCAGGGCACATTGCTCGCAGAATGGATGATTAAAGGAACCGAAAAATAGTCTAGGTACACGGCATCGTAGGTAGGCAGTGTAGAGGTCGTATTGAATGCAGCCTTAGAGCGCAGGGATCGTTTTGACTGCAGCTTTTAGAGCGCAGGGGTCGTTTTGACTGCAGTTTTTAGAGTGCAGAAGTCGTTTTGACTTTAGCTTTTAGAGCGCAGAGGTCGTTTTGACTGCGACTTTTAGGGCGTGGGGTCTTTTTGACTGCAGCTTTTGAGGCGCAGAGATCGCTTTGACTTTAGCTTTTAGAACGCAGGGGTCTTTTTGACTGCAGCTTTTAGAGCGCAGAGGTCGCTTAGACTGCAAATTTAGAGACACAGAGCAGGAAAGTAGATGAGGCTAGTCAGCGAAGCAGTTCCAAAATTCCATCAGTGGTTCTCTTACCTCAAACAGATGTCATACATGCGTCTGCCTATCTTCTGCTGTATATCATTGATGGTGTCTCTCAGCGCTTTGGTAACGGCGTGGCCGCGAAGAGACTCCACGTTGAAGTTGTTAGTCTTCGCGGGGAATATCATGAAGGCGACCACTGTCACGTCGGAACCTGATGACTGGAAAGAGAAGGGTATTTGTTATTTTCGGTCTCAAATATACAAGGTGTAACAAAATAAACGCAAGACCTCCCGTGTGGTCTCTCTCAAAGTAAACAACTTTTGTTCTACGAGTTCTTCAAATTAGCAAAAAACATTAACTTCGTATAGGAACTGACCCGATGAGCTGATTAACATGTCTGATAGAACTAAAAAAAAAGTTATGAATTTCCAAAAGTCATAGAACAAAAGTTGTTCAGTTTCATGGTCTGAGATACCACAAGAGAGGTCTTGCGTCTATTATGATTGTTACAACCAGTATATCAACAATCAACGAAATGTTTTTTTTTTTTTTTGTTATAAGTACCGAACAAATTTCTCCTTGGGTATCTCGATATTGGAATCGTAAATGCGAAAAAAAAACAGCTGTCCTATACAAAATTTCAATACCTACTCGACCGAAATGTATGGGACAGCTGATAATTTTTTCGCATTTATGATATTGGACCCAAGGAGGAAGTTGTTCAGTTAGATGGTCTGCAGCATATCCTTTCATATGACTATACCCTTTCTGTTACACCCTGTATACTTTCATGTGCTTTTAGTAAAAAGCTGTTATTTTGATATTACAAACAGACACTTCAATTTTATTTAGGCGTATATTTTTGTAACGAACTCGGATCTTGAACACTCTACGCAGTGCAAAAACCCTGCAAGGGTTTAGTGACATAAAAATTATAAGATGATTATTTTGATGTTGTTTTTTACTAGGCTTTTATAATGAAGCATCTTATTAGCGTGTCGAAGACAATTTAAATTGAGTCAGCCCAAAATTGCGCGACGAGTTCGGCATTTTCAGTAGCGTCCATCAGCTCCTGTGATGTGCAAGCAACAGGACAGGCAGGACACGATATCAAGTGTCCCAAAGTGGGGCAACCCCACATTTGCACTCCAGGGCAGAGTTATCTATGGATCTCCACCTGAACAGGTTTTCCTTGCTTCGGCCAACCTATGTCTGGAGTTTATTCAACGACCTCCAGGTCAGCCGTGGCAAATCAATAATGAAGAATTAGGAAATTTACCTTCAAATAATGGTTCAATCTCGCTAGTGCTTCAATGAATATGTCAGCTCCCTTGTTACCAAACTCGTAACGACCGGCGATGAAGAAGTAGAGCGTCTTGTCTAGGTCGAAGTTGAAGTGGCTGTGGACAAAGATTGTGGGTTACTATTAGATTATTTTGACGTTTAAAACGTCAAAGCCGTTGGTCCCGGCTGTCATTTGTAGATCTTTGACAGTCTTTACAGGTAGTCAGTGGCCCGAAAGTCTGACAAATAGTCTTACCAAGGGGTATCGTATTACCCAGTACTAACTGGGTTGTGGAGGTCATATAGACAGTCGCTTCATGTAAAATACTGGTATTCAGCTGTATCCGGTTAGACTGGAAGTCGACCCCAACATAGTTGGGAAAAGGCTAGGCAAATGATGATGAATGAAATGATGTGCGCGGTTTTAGGGAAAAGGCTAGGCAGTTGTTGATGATGATGATGATGGTCTGTACTACACCCTTAAATAAGATTACACGTTTTTGACAAACGCTGTGGAAGCGAGGCGCACCCGAAAATACGGTTTGTTCCTCACGAGTCTCACTGTAACGTGTAGTGTGACTCGCTGGGAAAAATTGTGAATAAACTCAGGAGATCCCTCAGATCTCTCTGCATGCTCTTCACGATTATGAACGATCAATGTGCTCCTGATTACCTAAAAACTTATTTCAAAGTGTTGGGCAGTTCTCACAGTCGTAAACTTCGAGCTTCCAAGAATCTACTTCTCCAAATTCCTTCACACCGCACCGGTTTTATGTCAAATTATTACGCTATCTCTACTGTAAAGCTTTGGAACGCGCTACCTTTTGGCATTAAAAAAGCTGAAAGCAAATTAACTTTTAAAAGAAAAGTGCGTAACCACTATTTAAGTCAGAATAAATAACTCTCTCTCTTTTAGAAGTCGAGTCATGGTAATTATTATTAGGTTTCTCGTTTTTAATTTTGGTATTTGTTAAAATATGTATTAGTTTATTTTATTTGTACATTATAAGTATTCGCATCATTATAAGTGCCTATATAAATTTTCGATAGCAGGAAGTTATTTTTTATATATATTTATTTTGTACCCTATCACAATGTTTTCTTATTTAACCCAAAGGTTGACTGGTAGAGAATGCCTTGTGGCATTAAGTCCGCCTATGTACCACTATTGTACATGAAGTTTAAATAAATAAATAAAAAATATTCCAACCAGTCACAATGTTACTCGATAGGACCACTTTTTATCGTTTGTTACCGACGAGTCACACTGTGACATGTTACAGTGTGACTCGTTGGGAACAAACCGAAAAAACTAGCTTAAGCTTCCGGACGTGTAATACTTCCAGATTCTTCTGGAATGACCAGGCTTATATAACTCAGCATTTGTTCTGTTAATCTGCTTACCCATAAAAGTGTCCTCTGGAGAACTCATTGATCTTATCCTTGGCGAGGGCGTGCAGGTTCTGGAACTCGTGCAGCGCGGAGAACTTCTTCACGTTCAGCCCGTTGGGTGTGATGATGTCTGCCTTGCGTTTGAGGAGGTGCTCGGCTTCGTATCCTGAGGGAAGACGGAAATAAAATAATGGTTATTTATAGTTTACTTTAGTTTTTGCCGGCGGCTGCAAGTGCAAGTGCGCAGGTCCCTATCACCGCTCATCATCATCATTTCAGCTGAAAGACGTCCACTGCTGGACATAGGCCTCCCCCAAGTGTCGCCACATTGACCGGTCCCGTGCGTCTCGCATCCAGCGGATCCCCGCAACCTTTACCAGGTCATCGGTCCACCTAGTGGGAGGCCATCCAACGCAACGTCTTCCAGTTCGCGGTCGCCACTCCAGAACATTCCGGCCCCATCGGCCATCCGTTCTGCGAGCAATGTGCCCTGCCCACTGCCACTTAAGTTTGGCTATTCTTTGATACCCGCTCACTGATGCAGTAAATAAATCTTCAAGAGCGCAGGTGATGGGCATGCGGTGCAAGATGGCGCGGTGGGCCATTGTCTGTGGGGAGACGCCGCATACGCATGACGGTCTGAGCCGTCCATGAACACCATCTGCAGAGATTGTGTATGGAAGCGCCAGGGTAGCTCGCGAAATTTAAATTTTCTTATGTTTTTTGCAATTTACAGGTCAGTATCAGGTTGTATGTTAATTATGATATGATTCGCGACCGTAACAAATGTGGCTTTACAGAGTTATAGTCATTAAACTCATCAATACAAACCTCTAAGTTCATATAATCCCATTGATGACTTTACAAGTTGGACGATTATATCACTGATAAAAATGCTTGGCTCAATGCCGGTCCTGCTCCACAAGAACAGGGGCGCCTAAATTGATAGCATTAAATAGTATTGTTGGAGCTGCTGAAGATTGTATAACTATTTTTGCATTGTATAGATTCAATCTCTTTTGTATTATATAGCCGCCTAGCCCATATTGTGTGAGTACTATGTACTAGAAAGCTGTCATTCGCTGGAAACCTGCGTCTTTTCTTGACTTGAATGTGCCCTGGCGGTTAGGAGTATGTCATGCTCACTCAAATGTCTCGCTGATGGTGGCACGTGTGTCGGATCATTTAGTTCCCTTCAAAATGGTTGAGTTGAATGGTGCTGATACATGCGTCATGTTCGTGAACGGGCGCTGTCAGTTGTGACTGGTCATCTCTTATTTGCCACGGCTTATTTCAATTAATTCTTTTATTTTTGAATTGTTTTTACTATGGACACTTTTAAAGTACACATCTTGCTGCATCGTTCTCACATAATGTACCATCTCAAAATGAATGATCTAACCAAGGTTTTGTTAAAGTATTCTGATTTAAAAGAGTGTCCATGGAGTTTCTTGCCCGTTCTTCTCCATAGAGATCTACGTTAGGGAATGGGCAACTACAGTACTTTCACAGTTTTTGTGCCTTGTGACTGGGAGTGTAGCTATATTTTACTGTTGTCTTTGTTTCGACAATTCAAAAGTGCCTGTAACTGGCCTACTTGAAATAAATGCTTTGATTTTGATTTTGATTTTGACTATTTCATGAAATAGTAATAAAGCTAATAATAAATACAATTTTAAAGTTGTTTCTTGCCCGTTCTTCTCCATAGAGATCTACGTTAGGGAATGGGCAACTACAGTACTTTCACAGTTTTTATGCCTTGGGACTGGGACTGTAGCTATATTTTACTGTTGTCTTTGTTTCGACAATTCAAAAGTGCCTTTAACTGGTTTACTTGAAATAAATGCTTTGATTTTGATTTTTTGATTATGCATGTTGGAACAGGGCTATTTCATAAAATAGTAATAATTTATTTATTTATTTATTTGCATCAGACACAACGATCCATAATTTAGTTAGTAAGTACACTTAAAAATAATGTTAGTTTTAGATCACATAATCAAAGACAAATACACACCACACAATTATGTTTAACTAAGTAGTACACAAAATAAAATTACAATCATTTTTCGTCAAATAACAATATACAATGTAAAAAGTCCGTAATCAAATTTAAAAATAAAATAAGTTAATGTCATTACCCAATCAAACCATTATTATAAAATAAAAATACATTATAATCCAATACATTATTGAATAAATTAAGATAAATAAATGGAATTTTGAAAAATAAATATTATAATAAAATTGAATAGAATAATCAATATTAAAAAATTAATTAATCAACATAAAATTATAAACTATTTTAAATTATGTGGTGTTTTACATTTCTTTTTTTTTTTAAGTCAATCATAAATACAATTTTAAAGTTTTATGCATGTTGGAACAGGTCTATTTTATGAAATACTATTTCATGAAATAGTCATTCAATGGGATTATATGAACGTAGAGCGTTGTATATGATTTTAATGATTATAGTTCTATAACTACATACGTGTTACGGTCGCGAATCATATTTTGTTTCACATAGAGTCTGAAACTGACCAGCAAATTGTAAAAAACCTAAGAAAATTTGAATTTCGCGGACTACCCTGACGCTACAGGGCATTTTGCTGAACTGGTCCTATTTGGCGCAGCTATGAGGCACACAGTGTACATTTTTTTGTTTAGTTTTAAGTTTTTTTTTTTTTCTTGTATTATTTTTGTTTTATATTGTGTGCACTTGTGGCATGTGTCAAATAAATGTATTTTCTTTCTTTCTTTCTTTACCACCTTAAGAATTTTGCTTATAACTTACCAGTAATATCTGAGACGGTTGTAAAAATATGCGTCATGTGCGCGGCCGCCCGCTCCATACAGTACCGGTGGTAGATTTGTCTCTTGCCAGCTTCCTCGTCTACTGAGAACTGCGACAAAAATGTATTTGTTTAAATAAAGCCAAAAATAAATACAATTTTATAGTTCATCATCTGCCTAGCCTTTTTTTTCCCAACTATATTGGGGTCGGCTTCCAGTCTAACCGGATGCAGCTGAATACCAGTACTTTACATGGAGAGACTGCCTATCTGACCTCCACAACCCAGTTTTTGCTGGGTAATACGATACCCCTTGGTAAGACTGGTTGTCAGACTTTTTGGGCCACTGACTACCTAACGACTGTCAAAGATCTACAAATGACAACCGGGACCAACGGCTTAACGTGCTTTCCGAGACACGGAGGAAACTCGGTATGTAATGGGTGGTCACCCATCCACAGACCAACCTAGGCAAGCATAGCTTAACCTAAATAATTACCCGAGCCGCTGTTATTATGTAGCCACGAGCTCCTCACAATTTTAAAGTTCAAACACTGTTTTAAGTTTTCACGGTTTATGACTAAACTTACCGAAAGACCAGCCGAAAGACGTCCACTGTTGGACATAAGCCTCCCCTAAGTGTCGCCACATTGACCGGTCCCAACATGCATACAACTTTAAAATTAAACTTATACTGTCACTTACGGGATATCTTCCGTGATCAACCCGCGATCATGGCGCTGGCAGCAGCGTCGAAATATCGGGAGCTCAAAATAATGAACAAACACGGAAGATATGCCGTAATCAAGCAGTAGCAGAGCAGCGGTGGCCCAGTGATGGAGACCCCGACTTACGAGCAGTAACTCGTGGGTTCGAACCCAGCCAGGCGCATTACTTTGTGTAAGTTATTTCATCACCACTGCTCTCAAAACGGTGAAGGAAAACATCGTGAGGAAACCGGCATGTCCTAGAACCAAAAATTCGAAGACATGTGACATCTACCAACCCGCACTGGGCCCGCGTGGTGGATTATAGCCCACTCCCTCTCATAGAGAGGAGGCCTGCTTCCCAGCAGTGGGGACATTAATAGGCTGATTATGCTTATGCTATGCTTAAGCAGTAGCAATGGTGTTACCTTATCCAAATTATTGTAGAAGTCAGTGTTGCCAGCGCACAGGTATCTACCGAGGAGGGTGGCGTGCGTCGTGAATACTGTCGCGACGTCAATGTGACGGGTCCTGGGAAACAAAGAACCAAATATTTAATTATAATCGCTTAGCTCCCAGTCTGACCGGTTGCAGCTGAATACCAGTATTTTACGTGGAGTGACTGCTTATGTGGTATTCCAGTAATGAAGAATTACGATAAACCTTGTGCTAATTGATGTATAATTAAAAAAAAACATTATTGGTCTTACTTGGTTTTTTTGCGAAAAAAAAAAAAAATACGTCGTAGGGTAAAAAAAATGCTCTAGTTATGTATACAAGGTGTAAGGAACAGCCCTCCACAAATTGACAGGGTGCATTCAGCTCCTTATTTTGAATCATATTCCACCGGAATTTTGCTCCGGATTTTTTTTTTTTTAGTTGCTTTTCCTTTATTTCAATCTAAAATAACATTCCCTGTACGCAGCACTCCATTTATGTAAACAGCACGGCTAAAGTCAAAAATCCAACAATGGACATTGAAATACCCTAACGAACGACGCGTGAAATCAGCTGTTCATTTCCTACCTAGCTACAGAGTTCATCGAACTAGTCGTCGCGCTTGCCGTTCGCTACGTGCGTTTTGCCACTGTAACGATACATTGCGTATGAGGAAATAAAACAAATCAACTTTATTGGATTCCCATCACATTCCTGAAATAATTTCTTGTACCGGTCATCTTAGTATGATATACTGAATTTACCCCATCAGTTTGAGGAGGGCTGTCCCTTACACCCTGTCTTATAATAGCTTACCTGAGCAATATAAGACCGATACCAGCCTGCCACTCGTGGAAATGCGCCACCACGCGCGGCGGAGTGTCGCTGTAGCCTTCCGCTGCTTTGCGGAACTGAAACAATAACAATGGAATGAAGGTAGAAATAGCCCGCGGGAGACGCCCTGGGTGTCGGGGGTCACGTGATGGCTCCCGGCCACCGTAGGCGCGGGCCTGTGGACAGCGAGCTAGCCCATAGCTCGCCGTCCGGCCGTCTTATGACGACAGGCCGTGTCGACGGCGCGTTCGTGTTCCACGCGCGCCTCAAAGAGATGTCAGCAAATAAGTAGGGGTCCGCAAGGGCCGATGCCTGCCAGGGCTGTGGGACTGTTCGAAAGAGATACCGTGGCCCTGGAACACAAAGGGCAAAGAAGGAACACGGATCGTGTCGATGTAACTCCGCCCAGAGTGGGTATTTCCATTTTTTTTTTCTGATCGTAAATCATCAAATTACCATCCGAAAAAAAAAAAGGTAGAAATAGTGTCCGGGTATTTAGTGTAAGTACTGGCGTGAATCTTGGACATGTCCTTGGAAAGAAATGGAGTGAAGTTCATCGAAGTCTGTGCCCTGCATCACCTGAATTCATTCCCCCTCGTCTTCTTTGAAAGAGAAACTGTACCTCTCCAATAAAGTGCGCCACCATGAAGCCCAATATGACTGCGTCGTTAGCCTCCACGTCCAGGTGGGGGATGCCTATCCCGCAGGTGTTCCACAGCTCCTGTTTGTACGCGTCCAGCTGCCAGGCGCCGGAGCCGATGTCGAATAGTATGATCTGAGGGTTACCGTCTACTAGCCACGTGCCGGTGTGGACCTGGAAGAAAATGGCGAAGAGTTAAATCATTTGCATCAGATTTTATTGGTTTGCTCTGAAAGCATAACATAAAGAAATCCAGGGACTTGCTGAATTTTCTTTCAAGTAAATACTTTGTTTACAGAATACTTCTGAACTGTCAAAAAGTTCCTTATGTAACGTAACAACATAACGCCTGTAATCCCAGTACGGTTAGGCAGAGGTGTACCAGTCCCATGTAATAGGGGGCGAGCCTATTGCCATCAACCGTCCGTGGCTGCTACTGAGAAATTACTAATGGAAAAACCCAATAACACTTTGCCTGACCCGGGAACCGCGACCACGACCAACGAGGCAGCTCCCTATGTCATCATCTGCCTAGCCTTTTCCCAACTATGTTGGGGTCGGCTTCCAGTCTAACCGGATGCTGCTGAATACCAGTATTTTACATGGAGCGACTGCCTATCTGACCTCCACAACCCAGTTAATACTGGTAATACGATACCCCTTGGAAAGACTGGTTGTCAGACTTTTCGGGCCACTGACTACCTAACGACTGTCAAAGATCTACAAACGACACCCGGGACCAACGGCTTAACGTGCTTTCCGAGACACGGAGGAAACTCGGTAAGCAATGGGTAGTCACCCATCCACAGAGCAACCTAGGCAAGCACGGCTTAACCTAAAGATGGACCCGAGCGGCTGTTATTATTTAGCCACGAGCTCCTCCGAGGCAGTTCTCTATGTATAGTCACCCAAATCAAAGCTTCGATGTCGGTGAGACGAAAAGGAAATGTGCTTTCGTTCAAAGGATCTTGGTCCAAATGGACGTAAGTCCAACAGAATTGAAATATATCTCAGATCATAGCATAACGCGTACCGGAGGTTATCACCCATACCTTGTCGATGTTCCACATATTCGCACGAAGCGCTTTGCTACATCATTTATTATGCGCACAGCCAAGGAGTCGAATTCCCTGCCTGCGTCGGTGTTTCCAAGTTCATATGACCCCAAACTATTTAAGTCGCGAGTCAGACTCAATGAATAAGTAAGTACTGATAAGAGAGCATATATGTAGTATTGATAACAATTTGTGGAAATAATTCGCGAAACTATACACTTGGACTTCATTTTTGACACTCTTATTTCTGATATTGACCCAGTGCACGACAGAAACTACCAAGCTAAACCATGAAAAACTGGACAGCACGACGCAAAAACCGCGAAAAGTGGAGAGATTTTGAGGAGCACTACGGCGGATGGTCAAAGGTTGAAGAAGAAGGCATTAGATCCATATTAGAGCTATCTTGCTGACTGACTAATATTTTTACCACTACTCTTAAAGTAGTTTTAAACATGAAAGAGTTGTGAAAGCATCATCAAACCAAGCGCATTTGATTCTATCAATACAATTTATATGAAATTCAAGTATGCGTGTGATAAGATCGTATTGCCGCAACGATAAAGTTATAGATGTTATCATGTATAATATATAATAAAAACATTATTAGCAACTTGAAGGGGGATATAAACACATTCTTGAAAACCCCCTAGAGACTTGGCATTATGAGATAACCACTATCAGAACCCAGAAGTTCTGCAAGAATTGTAAGACTCCCTTTCTCTGGATTGGTGAAGGAACTTTAAAGCCTTTTAAGTTCATATGACCCCAATCTATTTAAGTCGCGAGTTAATAGGCTTCTTTTGGGTTAGCTCGTTCCATCGTCGACCTCATCTCTGTCCTCTGGACTAGATTGAGGTCAAGAGTAAGCCCATTCAGTATAAAAAATTAAAATTAAAAAAAATAAGTTCTCCAATTTATACTACTGCGAACTATACCAAATTCACCGGAGACCAGAGCTACGGCTAATTGAAAATGTTGCAATTTTCTATATTTTGTCGAAGATTTGATTGAATACGGAGTGGAAAGGACATCGACGTGAAAACGGTTAATAAAATTTCTATGTACAGAAATTATTCATCGGTTATTAAAAAAAAAACAGCTGTTTCCTACAAAAGTGCAATACCTACACGCAGTGGCGGATTTACAAGTTTTCAAGGTATGGGCTGTACAGTTTTTGCCGCCCTTGCCTCTACAATTGTCATGTCCTACATTATTATTACAATCCAACAATTTCGTTGAAATTGCACGTAAAATATTTTTTGGGTATATTACCGATTACTGTTTGGGGGGCGGCGAACTAGCTGTTTTACTCTAGAATATGGAAGATTGCTACTCGGAATGTGCAATGGCAAGTGAGAGGGGAACGTCATCGGCAAAATTTGTTGCAGACTTCTATCTGTAAAACATCAGAAAACCGTCATGCCAAAATCTTTTTGATTTCTATGAAGTAGCAAAAAAAAAAATTCGGTCCCCAAATTTGCCGCCCTAGGCTCGAGCCTACTCAGCCTGCTGGTAAATCCGCCACTGCCTACGCGGTCAAAATGTATGGAACAGCTGATTTTTTTTAAAATAACCGATGATAAATTTCTGTGGGGGTTCAGAATGATGTACTGAATACCTGGTAACAGTTTTCGCGTCGTTGTTCTTTCCACCCTGTATAACTCTTCCCGTGTATGTATCCATTCAAGACCATCCATTTCTTCTAGTGTGTATCCGTATATCTTCCTATATTGGAAATGAATAAGACATACATATAACGTACCTTGTAACCTTGGCTCCTCATAGCATTAACAGCGATAGTGAGCGGTGAGTTCGGAGGGAAGTCAGCCTCCTCAACTTCAGTACGAGCGCATTGTTCTTTGTAGGGGCCTTGTAGAAAAAAAAAATTGTTATTAAAACATTTTAGGGCTATGAAGAACAGCGTGTAAAGTTCTTCATCCCCCGTAGAAAAGGGTGGATCCTCCGACCAGACGGGTGTTGTATCTGGTGGGCTACTGACGGACTTTTGTTGTCGGGTTCTTCTATACAACCTTAGTTTTAGTATATGCGAAACCTGAAACACGTGTCTAGTATTTTTATGTAAAGAATCTACGTACAAAATTTCAAAACTGTATCATGAAAAATTACAAAGTTGTAAGCTGTTACCTGGTTGTCGCGCCTCCAGCGTCGTCTTGAGCTCCTTGATAATAATAATTTGGCAGTAGGTACCTAAATTATTGCGATAGGTACTTAATATCACTCGGTGTCCAACTTGTAGCCTTTTTTAAATATTTTTGGGACAAAATATAACATGGTTTAAAAATAATTGGAATCGATTCAGTTACTTATTCTGAACAAACTATATTCAGGTTTCGCATATACTAAAAATAATGTTGTATAGTCATAGTCGCGGATAAATTTACTTGCGCGATGCAGGTTTTAGATGTAATTCGATGTTTAGTTCAACGTTTGTATCATAACCTGTAATCCCCGAAGGGTTAGGCAGAGGTGTACTTAATAGTACACACATTTCGCTTGTATTTAAGTCGCATGTAATAGGGGACGAGCCATCAGCCTAGTTACAATGGGTGTAAAAGAACCCTTAACGACGCCGAAAGGCACTTGTTCTCCCTGTCAAATTGAGACCATTATTTTGTTCTAGACCATACCTGGGATCTTTCTAGTTACGGAGATATTGGGGGTCAAAGTTCCAAATTTTTCACAAGTTTTTTTTTTAAATACAAGTTTTTTTTTTAAATACAAGTTTTTAATGTTATAACTTTACTTTAAATATCACAATGTTTTGAGTGCGTTACATTGAGTCCTGCCGTAAAACGTGATCTTTCACCAAAAAAAACTCGTTTCCCAGCAATAATTTTAGCGTAGAGTTACTTAGTTTGATGTACAGAATGCTTGGTTGACGGGTTCGTGAAGGGTCCGTTTACACCTTGTATGTCTTACCTAGCAAGCAGTAGTTCTCTCCCATTTCCTCGGTGGATACATAGGCCTTCGATCTGATCACAGTGTAGATACCGCCGACTAGAATATAAAATACAAGAAATTAATTAAGAGGAAAAATAAATAAAAACATAACATACCATGTGACAACATCGTGTCTGTAATTCCCGAAGGAAAAAACATAACATAACATCATGAATGTAATCCCCGAAATATTAGGCAGAGGTGTATGGTATACACCCACCTTTCTCTATTGTTGGGAGCGAGCCTATTACCATCAACCTGTCACATTCATCACTCTAGGCTGTTATGGAAAAAACTAATAATACTTTGCCCGATCAGGGAATCGAACCCAGGCCCTCAAAAATCCTAGGTCCTAAAGTCTGTTTGTAATGGGTGGCCAAAGAAGGAACATAGATGGGTTTTGGTCAGTACAAGTCTGACACTTCCTTCCGCTCCGCCCAGAGTGGGGGGGGTCATTTGATGATTTAACATTCGAGAAAAAAAAAAAAAAAAAAAAAAAAAGTGTGGCTCCCCATCCACGGACCAACAGCTCGGCTTAACCTTAATATCGACCTGAGCTACTGCTTTTATATAGCGACGAGCTCGTCAAATACAAAAGGTACTCTAAATATTACATCTCTTTCATTTTCCACAATGCTCCTACAACCTGGATCGCCATGGCCCACTTTAACTTAGGACACATTAGTATCTCTAAGACAAAAAGCAAAGGAACTTGTAATTCAAGTATTTCGCAAGGACTAAGGACTTAATGCTGGCTGAACATAAACAATAGAGCATTGGGTTACAGGTACAATCGCTGTTTGTGCAAAATGTAGAGGAATTTTAGAGTAGAATTTTAACAGATCGTAGGATCCAGAAATCGTTATCTTCCAGCCCTTGTCCCATGTTACTTGGGGTCGGCGCAACACGTTTTTTTCTTCCATTCTCCTCTGTTAATCGTCACGCTATCATTTATTCCTTTTTCCTCCCACAATCCACCCATCTTTCCAGCCATAGACGATCTGCCAGAATTATTTATTTAACTTTCACATCAGCCTACAGTAGTCCCAACTATGTTGGGGTCGGCTTCCAGTCTAACCAGATGCAGCTGTTACCAGTATTTAACATGGAACGGCTGCCTATCTGAACTCCACAATCAACTTCGAGCTTGCCATAACCACTGTTTATACAAATGACAGCCGGGGCCCACAATTTAACGTGCTTCAAGTTTCGTTTCTTAGATTCACCCTTGTCAATCGTCACGCTACTATTTACTCTTTTTTCCTTCACATCATTCCTCACACAGTCCATCCATCTTTTCTTTGGACCTCCTCTCCCTCTCCACCCACCAACATTTATATTCATCACTCTTATAGTCACATATTTAATGTTCTATATTGTAGAATCTAGAAATCATTTGACAATACTTTGTGGCCAGTGACTAAATCAACAGTTGTCGGAAACTGGTCATGACTTATACTAGGAATGGCAAATTGTATTAGAAGAGGTTATTCCGCTTTACGTCAAGCCATAGACCATCATCATCAGGGGCCCTTGTCCCATTTTACTTGGGGTCGGCGCAACACGTTTTCTTCTTCCATTCTCCGCTGTCAGACGTCACGGCATCATTTACTTCTTTCTCTTTCATATCATTCCTTACACAATCCATCCATTTTTTCAGCCATAGACCATCTGCCAGAATTGTTAATTTATCTTTCACATTAGCCTACAGTTGTCCCAACTATGTTAGGGTCGGCTTCCAGTCTAACCAGATGCAACTGAATACTAGTATTTTACATGGAGCGGCTGCCTATCTGAACTCCACAAGCAATATACTTCGGGCCATAACAACCATTATGTACCTTTATATGAATATATTTGTAATCTCCTTTTAATTTCCTTCCTTTTTGGTGCCCTACTCAATAGATTTGGTTAAAAAAAAAATAACGACTTAAAATTTAGCGCCAAAATTCCGCCATTTTTTCTTTTAATACCTATCTAAGTACACTTGGGACGGTACTTTTGAGACGAATCTAATGATACCATAATCATCAAAAGCCATCCAGCCATTTGGAAGATACGAGGTAAAAACAAAAAAAAACAAACAATCATTTTTGTACAAGATACGCGCAAAAACATAACCTTTCTTTGGCAGTCGGGTAAAAATGACAGCAGGACCCCACAGTTTAACGTGCTTCCCGAGGCATGGAAAAATCTCGGTAGGTCATGGATGGCCACCCATCTACGGTACAACCTTGGCAAGAAGACTGGCTATAGTTTAGCCAGCAGCCCCTCTAAAATGTTTAATTTCATAGCTTACCTTTATTAGCAACCTCCCAAGCCGTTTCAAACGTCCATCGGTTCTCATTGCTGGCTGCCTGGCCCTTATCCATGTACGATAGCAGGTCATGTGTAGACTCAGCTCTGTAGAACCGCTTCGATGATCTGTCGCGTGACATTCTGGCCTGTGGAGGAGAGCATAGGGTTTAATTTGGTTTGGTAAGTGCATGGTGCAAGGATCCTTTAAAGATGTGTCACGTGTCATTGTGGCCTGTGGTGATGAGAATAGGGTTTAGTTTGACTTGGCAAGTGCATGGTACGCATGCTGCGACGGCATACAAAACCAATTTATACGGATCTCTCAATTTATAGGAAATCTATACAAAGCCAGGCCAAGTTATACTGGAAATGTACAGCTTCATGTGTCGCCGTGTGTACGTGTGGACACTTTTGATCACAGAAATAAGAGTTACATTAATAGGAATATGGATTTTATTGACTTTAGAATACCTAATACCTAATACCTTGACGGCACGGTTGGCGCAGTGGCTGAGCGATTGGTTGCTGCGCTGCGTGTTGCGGGTTCGATCCCCGCACGGAACAAATATTTGTTTGAACTACAGGTAGTTGTTTCGGGTCTGGCTGTTTGTGTATGTGAGTTTAAATGTTTGTAAACGCACCCACGATACAGGATAAATTCCTAGTGTGGGGCAACGCATTCTTCAAAAAAAAAAAAAAAAAGAATAAAGTTCATATTCGTTGGACCGCTTACTTTAGCAAAACTTTTTTTTTGGCAGTTTACATAACTGTTTATGTACACTGTATTCCATCTGGAGTCTGCATACATGATAAGATGCCATCAGAAATGGAAATATTCTAGTTATATTCAAACGGACTACCTCATTTGGTCTAGTGGTCGCAAGTGGTCCTGGGTTCGATTCCCGGGTCGGGCAAAGTGTGTCGGGTGGAAGGGACACCGACGCGAAAACGGTTACCACGTATTCAGTACTTCGGTTATTTAAAAAAAAAAACAGTTGTTTCTTACAAAAGTGCAATACCTACCTACACGGTCAAAATGTAGGGAACAGCTACTTTTTTATTAGGGTCTAAATGGGCTCTTCCCCTATGACATGGAACTCAAACATAACTAGCGAAATGTGGGTGTACTACAGTAGCGAAAGGTCAATTTTTGTAGGAGGTAAGCTGGAGTACATATCTTTAATCAGATTATATTATTTGTCTATAGAATACTGACTGTGCCATTTTTCAAAGGGAAGCCGGTAGGAATCGAGTAATATGGAACCTTCGCCACTGGTGTACTATTAGGTACAGCGCTGCCTAACCCTTCGGGGATTATAATCGTGATGTTATGACGATGAGTTGATGACAGAATCAGATCGGATGCATTGCGCTGACATTCTCATTCTGTGTGAAAACCTACATTTTTGCTTGCGTCAATACGGTTATGTAAGTAGTAAGTAGTGTTGTTAGAAAAATCTTGTGTTGGTCACAAGAACTCAATTAAACGACAATACGTACGTACAGACCACGTTCTGCTCATTAAAATGCTAATACATCTAGTTATGACGTGTTTGACTGACGTTAAATAAATCCTAACTAATATTTTAAATTTGTTTGTTTGTTACCTTTTCATGCCTAAACCACTGAACCGATCACCCTGTAATTTTGCATATACGTTGTCAGGTGTACAGAAACGAACATAGGGTACCTTTCATGCCGAAAAAAAGTTCTGTTCCCCAGGAAAACAACAATAACGTTCTTATTATAATAGATGCCGCCACGTGTCTTTCGAATAATGATTGAATTATTTTATTACAAGCAGAGTACAACCCGAATTGATTGTTAAATTATAAATTAACGCAGCGAAGCCACGGGGAAAAACTAGTTGCAAATTCATATAAACATTGGTACTACCGATCTCACTGAGGGTCTGCCAATTTGCACCCTTATGCCCTTAGTAATAAGGTTGACAAGTGGTCGACCTTCGGTGAACTCGGTATAGTATACAGGGTGTAACAGAAAGGGTACAGTCATTATGAAAGGATATGCTGCAGACCATCAAACTAAACAACTTCCTCCTTTCTTTTTTCGGATGGGAAATCATCAAATGACCCCCCCCCCCCCCCCACTCTGAGCGGAGCGGAAAGGAGTGTCAGACTTGTACTGACTAAAACCCATCCATGTTCCTTCTTTGCCCTTTGTGTTCCAGGGCCACGGTATCTCTTTCGAACAGTCCCGCAGCCCTGGCAGGCATCGGCCCATGCGGACCCCTACGTGGTTGCTGACATCTCTTTGAGGCGCACGTGGAACACGAACGCGCCGTCGACACGGCCTGTCGTCATAAGACGGCTGGACGGCAAGCTAGCCCATAACTCGCCGTCCACAGGCCCGCGCCTACGGTGGCCGGGAGCCACCACGTGACCCCCGACGCCCAGGGCGTCTCCCGCGACGGCTGGGACGTGAGGTTCTTTCCCTCTCACGTCCCGCCACCTCCTTCACTAGCTTGACTGCTTTGCAGAAGGAGGTGACGGCTTCCCATTCCCTCTCGCTCTGGACCATGGCTTGGACCAGGGCCGGACGCGAGAGATCGCCGCCGCCAATCGCCGCTACGAGAACACGGCGGTGCTCCGCCCAAGCGGGGCAGACCTCCACGGTGTGATCCAGCGTGTCCTCCGGACGATCCTCGCAGTGGAAACACCCGGGCGTTTCCTCCAGCCCGATTCGGTGCAGGAACCTCCCGAAACAACCGTGTCCGGTAAGGACCTGCGTCTGGCGGTAGGTGAGGGTGCCGTGGCGCTGCTCTAGCCACTCCTCAAAGAGGGGACTTATCGCCACTATGGTGGCGTGCCCTGCACGGGGTTGCGACAGTCGCTCTCTCCATGTCGCATGTAGTATGTATTTATGATTATTAATCTAGTTTGTAAGTTTTGACGTACGGATTAATCTTCGGAAATGCTGATCCGATTCTGAAATTTCACTCACTAATAGGAAACTAAATTATGCCCAGTCTCATAGTCTATATTTAAAAAAGGTTTCCATGGGATAATTTCAGATCATAACGCGAGCGAACCCGCGGGCTAAAGCTAGTTAGAATATACACTAAGTAACGCGACTGTTTGTGTTCGAACTCAACACAAATCGTAATTTGAGTAGAGGATAATGAATTGTAAATGTATGCGCGAAATAGTTGACATAACCACACATAACTGGACGCCATTTAACATACGATTTTTTGAATAATAATTAGGTATTGAGAACATGTTCTGTCTGAACAGTTTGACGAAATAACATTTTGATTTGAGCCGTCGAATTCGGACGATTTTTTTATCACGCTACGGATTGTCAACTTTTGGTATTGAGCCGAGCATTTATAAACAGATAGAGTGCATTCCAGCGCGCCATAAAACGATAAACAGTCATCGTGTTCAAAATTCGCTTATTAATTCTAAATTATCATGTCCTCATTAATCAAGGTTTAAGAGCAGTAGTATTGCCGCTCGGGTCGATATTAAGGTTAAGCCGCGCTTGCCTAGGTTAATCCGTGGATGGGTGACCGCCCATTAAATGCCGAGTTTCCTCCGTGCCTCCGTTGCCGTTGGTCCCGGATGAAATATGTAGATCTTTGACAGTAGTTACAGGTAGTCAGTGGCCCGAAAGTCTGACAAACAGTCTTACGAATGGGTATCGTATTATCCAGTACTAACTGGGTTGTGGAGGTCAGATGGGCAGATACTAGTATTCAGCTGCATCCGGTTAGACTGGAAGCCGACTCCAACAAAGTTGGAAAAAGGCTAGGCAGATGATAATGATGTATGTAATCGAGGTTTGATAGATCAAACAGAAGACTAGACTAACTGACCTTCAAAACCACTGGAACACACTCATTGTTAGCACAGTCCTCGACGAAAAATCTGTTTATTTGTGTCCGGAAGACATAAGTGTTACAACAAACATTGATATTGGCAAAGAACTGAACGTGTGACGCAGACGGACGTGCCCCCGAGGCGATGTTAAAAACGTATGCAGAAGTACAACTGAGCTTGTCACGATAATATCATCATCATCATCAGTGCCTAGCCTTTTCTCAACTACGTTGGGGTCGGCTTCCAGTTCAACCAGATGCAGCTAAAAATCAGTATCTGCCATGAAGCGACTGCCAACCTGAAATCTACAGCTACTGCATAAACACTTACACGTCATGATTTAGCTATTTTTGCGAAGCATTTGCCGCTGCAGTTTCCACGTTCGCGCGAATTTTCAAGACCACCCACCACCCACGTATACTATCATTATTCTCCTGCCCCTATCCTAATTTATTTGGCGTCGGCACAGCATGTGTTCTTCCAAACTTCTCTATTACTTGAAATGTCACGTATCGGTGTCCATTAATCGTTTCTTTGGTCTTTCTCTACTCATACCCATCCTTAACATACTCAAAAAGACACTAGTTTTTCCTAAAAGTCGTTAGTTCTGGGCCTGATGTATCTTTGGTCGTGTTGGATGACCGTCCCATCGAGCTATGAGATAAAAAGTTCCTGTAAGCACCTGTGATAGCATACTATAATATTCCCTGCATCCATGGCTAATCTCCACTGAGATTGGCTGCCATCACCGAAGGCTGGAGCACTATTAAATGGCCAAAACAAACGGACCTTCTCACTAAACTACTTTCAACGCCCTCCTACGTAGTTCTGCGACGGTCACAAAGAAGTCCGTTCAAAGACAGCTGGCTGACAGCCAAACACGTGTCTTGTGCACTTGCATAAGTATCATGTAATATTTTGTGATGAATAAATACATGCAGAAAATATACTGTATGAGAGACAGTGGGAAATGATTATTTGGATGACTGAGGATGGATCGAAGGCTTAAATTAACCTCACTAATAACATAACATCACGTCTGTAATCCCCGAAGGATTAGGCAGAGGTGTACCTAATAGTACACCCACATTTCGCCAGTTATGTTTAAGTCCCATGTAATAGAGGGCGAGCCATTTTCCCCACACTAGGAATTTCTCCTGTATCGTGAGTACGCTTACGAACCCGCGACACGCAGCGCAGTAATCATTCGCTCAGCCACTGCGACAACCGTGCCGTCAACCATTACCTGGGTACAAATCCAGTCTCCGTGGCTGCTACTGAGAAATTCCTGATGGGAAAACCCAATAAAACTTTATCCGACCCGGGAATCCAACCCAGGACCTCATGCTCAGCAGCCGCGCTTGCGACCACTGGACCAACGTGGCAATCAGCGTAACGTAAATTTATAATAGTCACTATTAGGATACAGGAATTCTCTCTGAGACAGAGCGAGAATGAGTGAGCCTTAATCCACCACCAGGACCCAATGCTGGTTGGTAGATGTCACATGTCTTTTTTGGCATTCGATGCCGCTGCCAGTTTCTTCAAGATATTTTCATTCACCGTTTAAAACAACATCATCTGGCTAGCCTTTTCCCAACTATGTTGGGGTCGACTTCCAGTCTTAAGCGGATGCAGCTGAATACCAGTATTTTACATGGAGTGACTGCCTATCTGACCTCCACAACCCAGTTAGTACTGGGTAATACCCCTTGTTATGACTGGTTGTCTGACTTCTTAACGACTTTCAAAGATCTACAATTGGCAGCCGGGAGCAACGGCTTAACGTGCTTTGAGATGCACGAAGGAAACTCGATATGTAACGAGTGGTCAATCCATGGACCAAACTTGGCAAGTGCGGCTTAAAGTGAAAATCGACCCGAGCAGCTGCTATTATTTAGCCACGAGCTCCTAAACCGTTTTTAAAATAAATTAATAAATACGCCAGATATTTACAAGTAGATAGTATTAACAAGATAAAATACCAAGATAACACATTTATTCTGACATAAGCTGTAGTAAAATGAGACTCAATGAATAAGTAAGTACTGATAAGAGAGCATATATGTAGTATTGATAACAGTTTGTGGAAATAATACGCGAAACTATTCACTTGGACTTCATTTTTGACACTCTTTTTTCTGATATTGACCCAGTGCAGGACAAATGCCTTTTGCCCAAGTTTGTTGGGGTCGGCTTCCAGTCTTACCAGATGCAGCTGAATACCAGTATTTTACATGGAGCGACTGCCTATCTAACCTCCACAATATTTTTTTTACTGGGTAATACGATACCTTTTGACTGGTTGTCAGACTTTCGGGCCACTTACCTGTAACGGCTGTCAAAGATCTACAATTGACAGCCCGGTCCAACGGCTTAACGTGCTTTCCGAGGCACGGAGGAAACTAGGTATGTAATGATGGTCGCCCATCCACAGACTGCTAGGAAGCTAAACCAACGAACCTAAAAAAATCGGCCGGGTTTGATTGGGAGGACCCGATTGGCGGAGAGCTCGATGATGTCTTGGTAGACACCTATGTCCAGTAATAGTCAGCATTGCGGCAAAGGAACTTACTCATACATCTTATAGAGGTCATCATTCTCCTGCCCTTATCCCAATTCCTTTAGGATCGGCGCAGCATGTTTTCTTCTTTCATTCATGTCATCAGACACCTCCTTTCTTGCCATATCATTCTTCACACAGTCCATCCATCGTTTCTTAGGTCTTCCTCTACTCTTATACCCATCCACATTGATTTGTTTCTATCAGTATAATTTATATAAAATTCATATAATAAAACGTGTGATAAGATCGTATTGCCGCAACGATAAAGTTATAGATGTTATCATGTATAATATAATCATAAACGATATTACTGCAACTTGACGAGGGATATAAACGCATTCTTGAAAATCCCTTAGAGAGCCCCCAATATTGTGATAGAAAAAATTGTCCATGGAGTTTCATGCCATTTCTTCTCCATAGAGATCTACGCTTTGGAATGGGCAACTACACTACTTTCACAAGTTATTATGCCTTGAGACTGTGACTGTAGCTTCGCTTTTTTTGTTTTTTTTTCTGACATTTAAAACTTCGCATTTTGGAAAAACCACTATCGGAAACAGAATAAAGTACTGCAAGAATTGTAAGATTCTTTAGAAAGACATGGAAGGAGGAACAAGAAACTGCTCACGTCTTTCATGTTTATAATTTACGAATAGCACGTCAAATACAACATCTATTCGGTATTATTAGAAGACAATGCGTAATCTTATCGTCGTACTAACACAAATAACACTACAAGTTCAAGATTACGCGGCCAATATGTTAGATAAACTATTTTGTCGTGATCTGCCGATCAAAATACTATGTGTTAATGCTACCGTATTTTTTTCTATTGTCGTTATCAGCCTAAAGCTGTCCACTACTGAATATTATTCCGTCATCATCCTGAATAGTTTGCCACTGAACTCAATACATTATCAAACACTGTTTTAAACTTTCACGGTTTACAACTAAACTTATACTGTCACTTACGGGATATCTTCCGTGATTGTTCATTATTTTGAGCTCATTGATTGTTCATTATTTTGAGCTCCCGATGAGCTCAAAATAATGAACAATCACGGAAGATATCCCGTAAGTGACAGTATAAGTTTAGTTGTAAACCGTGAAAGTTTACGGGATATCTTCCGTGATTGTTCATTATTTTGAGCTCATCGGGAGCTCAAAATAATGAACAATCACGGAAGATATCCCGTAAGTGACAATATAAGTTCAATACATTATGTGCAAGGGCTAAATTATTAATCCGTCCCCAATACGAGGTGTAAACGTACCCTTCACGAAGCCGTCAATCAAATATTATGTACATCAAACGAAGTAACTTACGCAAAAATTACTGCTGGGAAACGACTTTCTTTTCGGTGAAAAATCACGTTTTACGGTAGGACTCAATGTAAGGCACTCAAAACATTGTGCTGATGGATGGATTGAATAGTATGGGGGTTGTGGAAGTGTTTAAAGTTCCATTAAAAACATGTATTTTAAAAAAAACTTGTGAAAAAGTTGGAACTTTGACCCCCAATGTCTCCGTAACTAGAAGGTTCCCAGATATGGTCTAGAACAAAAAAATTATCGCAATGACGAGGAGAACAAGTGCCTTTCAGCTTCATTAATGGTCTTGTTACATCCTTTATACTTGGGAAAAGATTTGGCAGGGGATGACACATGGTCAAACTTGACGACTTGCTAATATCTATAAATCCTACAAATAAATAAAGTTGAAGTGTTTGTTTCGGCTAATCTCCGAAACGGTTGGACCGATTTTGACGGGACTTTTACTAGCAGATAGCTGATGTTATAAGGTGTAACTTAGGCTTACTTTGATTTTACCAAAATCCGATTCAAATAGGGAAGTAATATTTTTATTATAATAATAATTTCAGGATTGGTGACCTGAAACAGTGACACAGGGTCGCCAGACCACGAAGGAGATGGCGGGACGAACTGGATGTCTTCCTTGAGAATTGGACAGAAGTAGCACAGCAGCGTGGCCTTTGGAAGAAGTGGAGGGAGGCCTTTGCCCAGCAGTGGGACATTGTGGGCTAGCTATAATAATAAGCAGTACTTCTGGACACGGCGCGTATCGTTACGAGGTTCCTCTCTCAAGAGCCCTGACCACCGGTAGCTCGGACCCTGTTCCCGATGACGGTGTGATACTATTTTTTATATTTTTAAATGTTTTTTTTTTAATGTTTTTAAATGTTTTTTTTTAATATTTATAAATGTTTTTTTTTATATTTTTAATGTTTTTTTTTATATTACTTTGTATAAAAATATTCAAAAATGTAAATTATCATCATCATTTCAGCCGAAAGACGTCCACTGCTGGACATAGGCCTCCCCCAAGTGTCGCCACATTGACCGGTCCTATACGTCTCGCATCCAGCAGATCCCTGCAACCTTTACCGGTATGTAAATTTTATGTTAAGAAAATAAATATTGGTATAATAATTTCAGTCGGACGAAGGTCGCGGGTTACAGCTTGTATATCACGTGATAGATGGCATGCCACTAAAAATAATTTAGCTTCAACAATATGTCATTACTGGACCACACAGCGATAATGATCTTACACGCGTTTATGCACGCCTACATACATAATATACACGTTTATTTATGTAAACAAAATAGTACGATGGGCTGTGTGTGTAGGTAACATCACATAACGTGGTTACGTAAAAATATTGCTGGAAAACTACTTTTTTTTTTTGTGGTGACAAATCACGTCTTACTCTGAGGACTCGATGGAACGCACTCAAACCATTGTTATAGATGGATTGAAGAGTACGGGGGTCGTGGAGGTGTTTAAAGTAAAAATCTTAAATTAAAAACATGTATTTAAAAAAAAACTTGTGAAAAAGTTGGAACTTTGACCTCCAATATCTCCGTAACTAGAAGGTTCCCGGGTATGGTCTAGAACAAAAAAATTATCGCAAAGACGGGCAGAACAAGTGCCTTTCGGCTTTGTTAAGGGTCTATTTACACCCTTTATTTATAATTGTTTATTCGTTGTACACTTTATTTTTTATTCTTATTCGTATCTGACTGCATCACTTCGGGCCTTATCAGAATACCAGCGCTGTGACTTTTTTTTTAATGTTACAGCAGCATACTGAGATATGGACAGATACAGGACTAATTTCGTTTGATATATTTTTTTTTTCTTGTTTTTACTTTTTATGTAATTTTTGTTGTATTGTTAATTAACTACATATTTTTTGTTTTGTTTTGTCCTGAGAGGACTAATAAATCCTTTTCGTTTATTTCTTTCTAGGTAAATAAAATAACACACGGGTAAACTGTGGTTTTTAGGGGACTGTCTCATGTAAACTTTGATGTTCAAAAAATGCTGATTATCAGCCTAATTTAAAATGAATTTGTATTTGATGTTTGTCAACAGATCAATGACAAAATTGTGGTCTATCTCAAAATTGTATGAAAATGCATGCCGACGACCACAGAATTAGCAGTAACCACCCTAGATTGTAAGGCTAACACATTAACAACTTGAAAGAGCAGTCGTGGACTCCTGGCCCAGTGGTATAGAGTCCCACTTTAAAGTTACAGGTCATGGGTTCAAACCCAGGCAGACGCATTGATTTGAGTAATTTATTTCATCACCACTGCTCTCAAAACATCACCAGCAAGGTTTTGCCAACTACATATGTTGGAGTCAGCTTCCAGTGTTACAGAATGCAACTGAATACCAGTATTTTACAGGGAACTACTGTCTATCTGAACTCCACGACCACAATTCCGTGATTAGAGAGTAGACCTCCTGAGCAGACTCTTAAGAGGGAACAGAGAAATTCTTTTTGTGATATAATCGGTCTGAGCTGCAGCTGTCCCTATCGCTCTCTACGGCGCGCGGCGGCAGGCTTGACGCAGCGCGACAACAATACTTTCTTCAAATACCTATTTTTTAAATTTCTTGCAGGTCCTGTTCCCTCTTAATGTGCGTATTATCTTGGTATGTGTTACGCGCGACCTAAGCACGGTACATCGAACGATTTAAATCTTAACAAACACATCATTATTCGTGTTGACAACTTGACATGCGTTTGTTATTGTTAGCGGTATCATCAAGGTTATTCGCTCACGGGGTTAGCAGAATTAGAGATATGGGAGATTATATGACGGATGGCAATGGGTCAATATTGTGACTTGTTTTATTTTTAGATGAGGAAAATTCAAGTTAGTAATTGGTTGTTTTTTATATTCTGATTGTTTCTGATTCATCAGTAAGAACACAGTCTGAACATTCTGATTGTTTCTGATGATTCAGTACCACGCGTGGTTCGCAAAAGCAGGGACAGCTGACTAGTCCTATTTCTCGATAAATCACAAAGGTGCAAACCACAAATCCAGACTGTACCATCTGCCTAGCCTTTTCCCAACTATTAGTATCGGGATCCAGCCTAAGCAACTGATTACTGATAAGTAAATGGAGAAGCTGCTGTCTGGCTCCTAGAATCCAGTGCCTGGCTAACACAATCCTCGTTGGTAAGATTGTTTGTAAGACCTTAAGACTACCCTGTCATTAGACTGTCAAAGATCTAGAAATAACAGCTGGGACTAACAGCATAACGTGCTTTCGGTATGTTACAGATGGTTACCCATCCACGGGCCGACCTCGCATAACGTTGAAGTTCGACGAGGGTGGCCGTCCTTCTTTAGCCAAGTGCCCCATATCCAAAGCAAAAGTACCAGGCATTCATACTCTTACAAGAGTATAATATATAATGAATTACCTCAACAGCACGTTTCTGTCCATTATTAGATAGATAACAGCTCATTATGTAACAGTTATCGCGTTATACTTGAATGTTGGGTTCAATGAAATCTGTGATCACGATTATAGGGTATGTTTAAGTTGAATTGATATTTTGGTGTGAAAATCAGCAGCCCACGTCACTGGTGTAAAAACCAATTCCCTAAAACTGTAAAGGCCTCTATCACGCTTGTAATCCCCGAAACGTTAGGCAGTGGTATATCTATCGTGTAAATGTCTCATCATCTGCCTAGCCTTTTCCCAACTATGTTGGGGTCGGCTTCCAGTCTAACCGGATGTAGCTGAATACCAGTATTTTACATGGAGCGACTGCCTATCTGACCTCCACAACCCAGTTACTACTGGGTAATACGATACTCCTTGATAAGACTGGTTGTCAGACTTTTTGGGCCACTGACTACCTATAACGACTGTCAAAGATCTACAAATGACACCCGGGACCAACGGCTTAACGTGCTTTCCGAGGCACGGAGGAAACTCGGTATGTAATGGGTGGTCACCCATCAACAGACCAACCTAGGCAAGCGCGGCTTAACCTAAATTTCGATCCGGGCGGCTGTTATTACTTAGCCACGAGCTCCTGTGTAAATGTCTATTTACATTAATCTAAATTCTGATATATATTTATAGTATTTTATATATTCTTGTAGCTAATATTTAGTATTATTTAAAATTATTTTCAGATATACACCTACCACTGCTTGTCTCTGCATCACCCAAAGGTTGAGTGGTAGAAAATGCCTATGGCTTTAAGTCCGCCTCTGTACTTTTGTGCTTGAAGTGTTAAATAAATAAATAAATATCTAATAGTACACCCAAATTTCGCCAATTATGTTTATATATTTTTATCCCATGTAAGAGGGCTTATTGTCATCAACGGGGCGCAAATCTAGACTCCGTGGCTGCTACTGAGAAATGTCTGATGGAAAATTGAATAAGACTTTGCCCGACGCGGGAATCGAACCCACGACCTTGTGCTCAGCAGTCTTGCTTGCGACCACTGGACCACCGAAGCAGCCAGCCTTTGCCCAGTGATCTATACAAATAAATAAAATTGAAGTGTCTGTTTGTAATTTCAAAATAACAGCTTTTTACTGAATATATGAAAGAATTAAGGTACTTAAAACAAAAAATCTATTTTTAAAGTTTTGTCTTTCTGTCTGTCTGTTTGTTCCGGCTAATCTGCGAAACGGTTGGACCGATTTTGACAGGACTTTTACTGGCAGATAGCTGATTTTATAAGGAGTTACTTAACTTATATTCAGAAACATTAAAACTCATGCAATTGTTAACAAAATCCGATTTATTAATAGGATTTTCTGTCGTCATTTTCTTTATAACGCATCATTCAAGTAATTCCTTACTACAATCAGAATGTTACACATAGATAATTGTTCATTAAATAAATACAGGTGAATACATTATGTAAACTTTAATTCAATACCGGTAAAACGGGGTGAATAGGACCGCAGGGGTGAATAGAGACAAATTTTGAAAGGGATTTTAACGTTGAATTAATTTGATTATGTTATCAAAAAGTACTCTGTTTTATTTACTTAGTTATACTTAATTATTTAGAGACCTTGTTAGCAACATAACATATTAATTTAATGTTAAAATCCCTTTCAAAATTTGTCTCTATTCACCCCTGCGGTCCTATTCACCCCGTTTTATGGTAGATTTATTTATGTCGTCATTACAACTTCCTCTTGGATTATGTAAAACCCCATTGAAACTTCCATTTAACGTTTTTTGTAGAAGGAAATTGTTAACCAGCCTTATCAAGGGCTATTCTGTTACGCTAGTAACTGGGTTGTGGAGCTCAGGCAGTTGCTTTGTGTAAAACTAGCTGTTGAAAAATGTTACATCCGTATTTAAATCCGATTTTGTTAACAATTTCATGTTTTAATTTTTTTGCACAGAACCCTATTATTTTTTTTTAAATAAAAGTAGTTTAATATCTCCTTATAATATCAGCTATCTGCCAGTAAAAGTCTTGTGAAAATTGGTCCACCCATTTCAAAAATTAGCTGGAACAAACAGCCAGAGAGATAGATAAAAATTAAAAAAAAAGTTTATTTTTTGTTAGTTGCTCTGTAATTTCATATGTATTTCTCACTTCAACTTTATTTATTTGTATACGAGTTATTTATTTGTGTACTGGTTCGTATTCAACTGTATCTCAGACTTGAAGTGATAGCCAACATAGTTGGGAAATGGTAGATGATATTTTTTGAAGAAGGAAATTATTAATTTTATTAGATTGCCTCTTGTTCGTCTAGTGGTCACAAATTGCTGATTCTGATGTCCCGGTCCTAGGTTTTTCCATCAGTCATTTCTCAGTAGCAGCCACAGATTTTGGACTTGTGCCTGGTTGATGTAAATAGGCCTGTCCCCTATTACGTGGGACTTAGATATAGCTGGTAAAATATGGGTGTAATATTACACACACAAATCTTCTAAACCATTCGGGGATTACAGGCATGATGTTATTAAAATTATCAGGTTTTTCGGTGTGTTTATTTGACAGGAAATATTTTACAAATAGTTATCAATTGTTTTTTTCCTCAAATTTTAAGAAATAATGTAAATGTCAGCTGTGTAGTTTCATAACATAACATAACACCTATAATCTAAAAAAAGGTAAGGCAGAGATGTCCGATTTGAAAAAGGTTTATCCAGTTAAACAAAAATAGGGAAGGCAAATAATTAATGGTAGCAACTCAACAGCCATGCCAGAATTATAAATGCAAAAGTGTCTCTGCTCGTCTATTACCCTCCCATAGTTGATTTCAATGAAATTGGACACAAAGATAGACCATAACCAGGATTATGACATAAGATGAGTTAGAGGGTTTATAGATGTAGATAGATGAAGATTTTCTATCCTAGTATTATTTGAGATAATTTATGACCTCCACCTCCTGCTTTAGGCAATAGCAAGTACTAATATATTTTTCACATCAACACTTCCTAATTCCATATATCTAATTGGTGCAGTTCGTTTTTTAAATCAGTTTGGTGCAGTTCGTTTTTTAAATCAGTCATCATCTTAATATTTAACTCTCTTTCTAGCCATGCCATATTTCTCTTAATCCATTCATGGTTTCTAATAATCTTCCCCTACTCTTCTAGACAATATTTTTATTTATTTATTTAACGTCATGTGTTGAAATTAAATGTTGATTCTTGATTTGATAAAGTAAACAACCTTTTTTAATGCCTGAATTTTCTAATGGAAATACTGTTGCGTTTCTGTGGAGTCTTATCTATAGCTAAAATGATTTCTCATATCGAATTTTAATTCAAGTTTGCGACGCAAATTCTCGACTGAATAAATAAATGACGACAGATTTTCAATTGAATGTTCAATTAATTCATATCTGCGTGTTTACGACAAACGCTATGGTTTAAAAGAAACTATTTTTAACCACGCCGATCGGCGTGTCTAAGAAAATAAAAAAGTAATAAATACTTACGGATTAAAAAAAAAAGTTGGTGCGATACGCCGGAATTCGGTATAACCACTTTTATCACTTAAAATCACACTCAAAACTTGTTTTTATGATACTTTTTCACAATTCCTTGTTCGACGAAGTTATTTACGACGAAATTACCGCATAGTGCATGTCTGCGCGGGTAGGGAATTCAAATGAAAATAATTTTTGTAGGTTACAAAACGTCAAACTTGCTCGCTTTGAAGGTCACCTTGAAATGACAGCTGGGGTGGTCTGTTTATAAATTACATGAGACGAGGGCCGCAATTGAGTTGCCAGTTTATTTTAACCGACTACCTAATAAAAGGTGAGTACACTTTCACAATGTTTTGGAGAGAGCCGCAAAGGGGGTTTGAAGTGAACTATGATGTTTATGCGAGACGTAAATTAATGCAACAACCACTTTTTATACTTCTTGGTAATTTAATTAACTATCACTAGTTTGTTATCGTAGTCGTTATCCATCACAATAGTGCTGAGTGTGAGTATCACATTCACATGTTTAACATGTTTTGAAATTTATTGTTCTTAAACATTTCTTAAACGTAAACGAAATTTATTGTTCTTAAACATTTCTTAAACGTTTCCTCACGATGTTTTCCTTCACCGTTTTGAGAGCAGTGGCACCGAAATACACGTAATAAAGTGCCTACCTGGGTTTGATCTACGGTCTATAGGACGGTTTATTACTGGGCCACCATAATCTGCCTAGCCTTTTCCCAACTATGTTGGGGTCGAGTTCCAGTCTCAACGTTTTATAAGTGCAGTGTAGGCATATGTGAAATAAAATATTTTGATTTTGAGTCTAATACGAGATTCAGCTGAATACCAGTATTTTACATTTAGTGACTGCCTATCTGACCTCCTCAACCCAGTTAGTACTGGGTAATACGATACCCCTTGGTAAGACTGGTTGTCAGACTTTCGTGCCGCTAACTACCTGTTACAACACTCAAAGATTTATAAATGACACCCGGGACCAACGGCTTGACGTGCTTTCGGAGGCACGAAGGACACTCGATATGTCGTCACCCATCCACGGCTGTTATTATTTAGACACGAGCTCTTCCTAGCCACCACGGCTCAAAATTGGTACAAAAATTGATACACAACTGTAGAAAAAAAATCACAATGATATGTAATAGTAAAAAAGGTTTTATTCAACAATTTACATATTTACAATATTAACATATTTATTAACAACAATGGCACTCTCTCCTACTTTCACAATGCAAAGAGTTATTGTTTGACAATAATAATAACAAATCAGCAACATTTTTATACTGTTTTTAACGCTTTCAAAATGCTGTATCAAAACTTATGCCCAGCAGTTATTGATTTTTCTCTTAAAAACTATTCAATCACATAGATTAATATAATGGGTACAAGTATTTTAAAGCCGTACGAATATAATTTAAGGGATTTATGATAAATTTTCTGGCTGGAAGAACGCCATGCAAGTGGACTTTTTAAATATGTAGTAAAACACTGTTTTTTGCTAAAAAATATATTTTTTAAATAAATTTTTCGTCGGTTTAAAAAAAACAGCTGTTTCTTACAAAAGTGAAATACACACACAACTACACGGTCAAAATGTAAGGAATAGCTGTTTTTTTTTATAACAGTATGATTTACTGAATAAGTGGTGACCGTTTTCGCGCCGGTGTTCCTTCCTTAAACATTTATGTTTTACTTTATGTCCAACAAAGCTGCTTGCATGCATTCAAATATACATATGAAAGAATTTCTAATCTAAACTCAAAGGCGGACTACCATCAAATTCTTCAGCAAAATGATCTACATTACTGTCATTATTATCTTGCATATCAAAATTAATCTTCACAGGATTAACACTTTTCGCTATAGTCCTATTCAAAAGCACCGGACTACATGCCGCTTCAGAATCATTTGAATTTCCACACTTCTCGGGAGATTCTTTTACGCTCTCAACATTTACAGAACTGTCAGATTTTGACATTACACTTTCGGTTTTAGATTTTTGTGTTATAATTTTCGAGTTATTGTTATTTGGATTTAGAGGACTTTTATATGAATTAGAAGCGTTTTTAGACCTATTTCTAATATGTATAGTTGACAATGGAGGAGGTTCTCCATACATTTTTAATCTGGCAATTTTTTCGTTGACTTTTTTCTTCCTTTGTAATACTTCTTCAGGTAATTGCGTGTCCGTTTGTTTGAAAGTCGATTCAAAATCTAAGCCGGTAAGGTTGAAATTGTCCTCTATTTTATTCGGTCTCGCTAAAGGCGAATCAATGAATATTTTGTTCTTAGATATATTGAAGCCACTATTATTAAATCTATAGGGAGATATATTTTCAGTATTACTTTTTATCACACCGTAATTATTTTTCAATACAACACAGTCCTCACAGAATTTTCTCCTATCCAGACTCAGAAACTTCTTACTCAAATCATCAACTAAAACTCTCGCCGTTTCATTCTTAGGCATTTTCGTAAAATACGAAAATTCCGTCACTCTATACTCCGGTATACTCTTCCTAGTGTTGCCAGCGCGTTTCTGCAAATTCGCACCATAAACTACCTGGCCAGTATCCAAAACGTTTTGATAACCGAACTTTTTTAAACCTCCCCAAAAGTTTATACAGATCATATTTTTGTCAGCATCTGCGAGAAAGACATTTTGAAATGGCTGTTTAGTCGAATCGAATTCTCTAATTCCTGGATCGATTAAAAATATGAAGCCTACAGTATCGATTTCATTATAATCGGTTGCCATTGACGGGTTGTGGGATAGATCTTTTATGGTAAAACAGGTACGTTTTAGTAGTTTTGTGTAAGGTTTGATACTTTCTGGCTCTTTCCATTTTGAGGTGCTGAATACTGACTGTCTGCCGGCTGATATTTGGATTTCGGAGTACCTGGAAGTAAATAAATAATTTTTAGAGATAGACAAGGAGACAAGAAGATGGCAGAACGCGGTACACATCTACCAAATGTACTGGCAAAAGACAGAATTTCCTGGAAACTACGATCGAATCTCTTAAACTTCAATCTATTGAGCCTTGGACCTGCTTTAGACAATACAGGGTAGTTAGCAGAAGCGAAGGGTAAAGTTTTGTAAGAGGTAAGCCAGAGTACATATCCTTAATGTGATTATATTATTTGTCTATAGAATACTGACGGTGCCATTTTTCAAAGGGAATCCGGTAGGAATCGAGTTGTATGGAACCTTCGCCACTGCTAGTTAGTAAGTTACCTAGGATACAATTCCGCCACACTATTCCCAAACCACTGCAACTCCTGAAAGCCAGAATCAACAGTGATGACCACCAGAAAAGTGCCGAGACAATGAAGGTCGACGAAGTCCCAGAGAAATAATTTAACTGTCTTGGATCCCGCAACAAGAAAAGAATCGCGGAGGAGTAGACCCTCCATATCAGCAGGAGACAGAACAAAACAAGGCCAATGGGCACAAAGGGACGTTCACAACTGGGATAAGCCCAGTTGCCACCACGGATAAATATTATCATTAACGGGTCCCAAGTTGTGAGCTGTTATAAAGGGTGTAAATAGACCCTTGACATATCCGAAAGGCACTGGTTCTCCCCGACTTTGCGATCATTTTTTTGTTCTAGACCATACCTGGAAACCTTCTAGTTACGGAGATATTGGGGGTCAAAGATACAACTTTTTCACAAGTTTTTTTTTTAATACATTTTTTTAATGTAAGATTTTTACTTTACACACCTCCACGACCCCCGTCCTATTCAATCCATCCATCAGCCATCCATCATTTCATTCAATCCATCATCCTGCTTTGAGTGCTTTCCATCGAGTCCTTCCGTCAAACGTGATTTTACAACCCAAAAAAAAAGTCGATTCCCAGCAATAATTTTTGTGTAAAGTTACTTAGTTTGATGTACAGAATGCTTGGTTGACGGCTATGTGAAGGGTCTGTTTACACCCTGTATTTGATTCCAATAATAGGTATGGCAGAGTTACCTAGGTATAGTAACACTACATTCAGTGTCAAATATCGTCTAAATGATAATCGTTTAAAAGCTTACACCCTGTATAATTATATATTCACCTGACAGCTGTAGGAACTACATTCATTACATCGATCCAGTCGCCCTCTTTGATTATTTCTAGTACAGCTTCCGGTGGCTTCCATATTGACATCATACCTTAAAAAATAATACAAGTAAGTTAATTATTTAAGATTTTAACCATGGCTGTTCAGGGATATACAGGTGTGAAGATATGATAAGTATAGTCTAGTGCCTGGTGAGCGTGAGATCCTGAGTTGAATTCCCAAGTTGCGTAAAAGAGTAACGATGGAGTTTCTTCCCGGCGCTTCTCCATAGGAAACGACCAACTCCAACCGTGTATTTTTTCTCGACATTTTATAAGTGCCCACGGGCCTATGTCATCATCTGTCTAGCCTTTTCACAACTATTTATTTTATTTTACTGTTGGGGTCGGCTTCCAGTCTTAACGGACTTTGTTGAATACCAGTATTTTACATGGAGGGACTGCCTATCTGACCTCCACAACCTAGTTACTACTGGGTAATATGATACCCCTTGATAAGACTGGTTGTCAGACTTTTTGAGCCACTGACTACCTGTAACGACTGTCAAAGATGTACAACTGACAGCCGAGACCAACGGCTTAACGTGCTTTCCGAGGCACGGAGGAAACTCGGTATGTAATGGGTGGCCACTCATCCACGGACCTACCTAGGCAATCGTGGCTTAACCTGAAGATCGCTGATAATGCTAAGTCCTTACCTTTAGTGACTACTCCACTACCACTCACTCCGGCGACTCTTATCTTTAGTAGAGTCACCACGTTTCTGGTCACACAAACTCCTGCTTTCTCTATCTTCTGTCTTATCTTCTGTTGTATGGTCTGGAGAAGATGCTCGCGATGTTTGGTGGTGTGGGACTCTAGGAGTCGCGTTTGGGAGGAGGTTAGGCAGGCCTGGTGAAGAAAGAAAAATAAAGACCATTTATCTACCTATCTGCTGTGTCTGCGTGGTGGATTAAAGTCCACTCTCTGTCTGTCTGTTTGTTCCGACTAATCTCCTGTTAAAATAGCTGTTAAATATTTCGCTATTTTGATTAATTTGGCAATATCAATGTATGGAAATGAGAAATATGGCTAACTAGTGCACTAAAATATTGATTATAAAATGCAATAATAAATATCGTAACACCGAATATTTAGTTTTAGATGTAAAAAAAAGTATTTGGAAACTTTCCAAATGCCTTATTTACACCTAAAACGGTTACAACATCAAATTTAATGTTTTAATTGCAATTCATTATTAATATTCTAGTTCATTAGTTAGCCATATTTCTTATTTCCATACAGTAATATTGCCAGATCAATTAAAACAGGTAAATATTTGACAGTTTTTTGCGACGTTGCCAACTTTTTGGATGAGCCCTCTTAAGTCTTTTGTACTTTTTGTATGCTTAAATTATTACTGGCCTACAGGTCACTGAAGGTACAGGTGTAGTTGCAATCATCGTCTGCCTAGCCTTTCCCAACTATTTCAGGGTCGGCTTCCAGTCCAACCGGATGCAGCTGAATACCATTATTTCCTCCTCCACAACCCAGTTAGTACTAGGTAATAAGATACCCCTTGGTAATACTGGTTGTCAGACTTTTTGGGCCACTGACTACCTGTAACGATTGTCAAAGATCTGCAAATGACAGCCGGGACCAACGGCTTAACGTGCTTCCCGAGGCATGGAGGAAACTCGGTATGTAACGGGTGGTCACCCATCCACAGACCAACCTAGGCAAGCACGGCTTAACCTAAAGATCGATCAGAGCGGCTGTTATTATTTAGCCACGAAGGAGTAGTCACACAAGGATCAGAAAAGGTGGTGGGTCTTTGATGTGGTAGACACATTTGAGGGACTTGTCCGAAGACATTAGTAACACTATCGTGGTGGTGGTGATATTATTTAAAGTTTAAAGGAATCTTCGACACGGCGTAGGTAGGCAGATTAAATGAATTTTATCTTACTTACTTCCATTTATACATGACAAATGTGAAAGTTTGTAAGGATATAATAATATTAAGTTTATTTCGTAATCAACAGGTTTTAACAGATACATTGTAGAGGCCTTCTTTTAAGTATGGAAATACTTGTAAAAGAAGACCTCCCTCTTCCATATTTATGTGCAAACATTTTACAAAGCCTGTTAATAATTAAAAACAAAGTAATAAAAAACAAACAAAAAAATTGTGTGTGTGAGTGGGTGCGTGTGAGTGTGGTTTTGTGTGTGTGTATTTGTATGAATGAATGTGTGTTACTCTTTCACGCAAAAACTACTGAACGGATTTGGATGAAATTTAGCACACAGATAGTTTATAACCTGGATTTACACATAGGATACTTTTTATCCCGGTGCTACGTTTCCTTGGGATAATTTCTGACTTACATCCGGACGAAGCCGCGGGCGACAGCAAGTAAATGAATAATGTAAAGTTTGTATTGCAAATAAAACTTACTCTAAATTCAGCTGGGTCCTTGCTCCTCTTCATAACTTTAGCTATCTGGGAGCCACTGTCCAAACACGTCCTCTTGTTGGTCAATTCTGAAAGTCCTTCCGAATCTTGAGATTCCTGAAACAAGACATTACATAAACGACATTGTTTCTTTAAAAATTTTCAAAATTCTTGTCATTATCTGCTTAGCCTTTTCCCAACTATATTGGAGTCGGCTTCCAGTCTAACCGGCCGGATTCAGCTGAATACCAGTATTTTACATGGAGCGTCTGCCTATCCAACCTCCACAACCCAGTTAGTACTGGGTAATACGATAGCCCTCGGTAAAACTGGCAACTGGCTGACTGGCTTGGTAATTTTCAAAATACTCAACACTGAAAATACGAATTCCCACTTTCTAATAAAAAAATCCTGAAAGCGGACTTAAAGAATAGCCATTGAAAAACAAATAATATTTAGCAAAGCTGCGCGTTCCCAACGCCACAAATTGCAATGTACACCAGCACATCAAGTAGATTTTCAACTTTATCGCTAAAGCATTAGGTTCAAGGTTCATTGGGAAAATTTGACAGTTTTGGGTAGTTTGATGTGCTGGCGTGAGTACTAGTAGCTATGACGCAATTTTAACTGTCGGCTCGACAGCGCGATTTGAACATGTTTGGAGCGGAACGAGTCTCTATGGTATCTGTTGTAATCTGTGGTAAATTTAATGTGATTATCTTGATCTATGGTATGGCAACATTACCGCCCTCTATAAAACTAACTAATTATCTTTGTCATGGCGTCGCGTGCTAAAAGCAATATGTAACTTTGTAACACGTTGTTCTAAAATTGTAAAATTCTGTTAAAGTAATATGGTAGTAATAAACATATATAATATGATCGCTGGCTTAAGTTCTTAATACCCATCACTCCAACAGTATCTTTTAATATTTAAAAAGAGAATCTGGCACTCACTTCATCAGAGAACTCTTTCTCCACTTCCTCGTAGATCTTCTCCATTATGGCCTGTCTTTCAGCTTCGGTCTTCATTTGATGTAGGTGCTCTAGACGTTCTGATCTCGTTACTGAAAAAGAATATCCATTTGTTTCGATTAGAGTTTTTTTGGCATCATAGTTGGGAAAAAAACTAAGCAGATGATGATGAGGGATGATCTTATTTATTTAGTCAAAATCTTACCAGTACTGCCGTCGTCAAATTTCTCAACATACAAAGCAGGATACACTCTAGTGACAAAAACTCTTAGTTTCGACACTTTCCCGCCATCAAACTTGACAGATGACAGCTCAGTTAAGATGGCGGCGTTGCCATGGTAACCGAGACGCGCATCCCAGCGGGCGCGGCGGGTGGAGTTACCGGAGATTTTGAGACGAACTGCTGATGTGTCCTGAAAAGAGTATTTTTATAATCATAATTTATTTAAAATGCTTAAAACTCGACTTCTGTCCCGTTTCTAAAGCGTACTAAACCCGAATTTCTCTATTCGGTGGAGTTATTGTTCAAAATCTTGACACACTGTGATCTGTGTGATTTTGACGATAAAAGTACTAAGATTGTATACTAACCTCCCAAGGCGAGATCCCTTGCTCGCAATTCACCAACTCAGCTCCATTGGTGACAATCTTGGAGCCAACAACTATTTTACCTTGGCACACAAGTTGGGCTAACATTTTGTCGATGGTCGCTTTTATACAGTACCAACCGTCTGTTAGGAGTAATTCTAGGTTGTTTGTGGTGGTTGCACTGAAATTAAATAAACAATTGTCTATTAATGTTTTTATGTAATTGGATGGCAAACCAAACAGGTAGTCTATCTGATGGTCAGTGGCCTAGGTCTGTACAACAGCGGTCAACCACTTTTCAATTTTATGCAATCCTGTATTTGTTTTTTTGACATTAAAAAGTGCTTTTGACTTTGACTTTTTTATCGTGAGTGCGTTTACAAACATTTAAACTCACATACACAAATAGCCAGACTCGAAACAACTATCTGTAGGCCATGCAAATATTTGTTCCGTGCGGGGATCGAACCCACGACACGCAGCGCAGCAGTCAAATGCTCAGCCACTGCGCCAACAGTGGCGTAAAATGTCCCACAACCACATGCTTAATAGTGCGAATTTGTAAGCGGAAACGAGCCATTGACGTAGGACTGGGAGATATTATAGTGTACTTATGTACTTGTGGCATGTGCAAAATAAATAATAATGTTTTCTTTAAAACACAAATGTGCACGCTCTAAAGGCTTAACGTGCTCACCTAGGCACAGCAGTATCACAACGCCAACATACAAACTCCAGTTGCTACTAAAAAAAAAATAATGGCTAAACGTTATCACTATGCCCGACCTGGGAATCGAATCCAGGACCTCATGCTCAACAGTAGCGTTTGCGAAGACTAGACCAATGAGGCAGTCAGAATCATCATCATCATCAGCTGAAAGAAGTCCACTGCTGGACATAGGCCTTCCCCAAGTATCGCCACATTGACCGGTCCCGTGCGACTCGCATCCAGCGGATCCCTGCAACCTTCACCAGGTCATCGGTCCACCTAGTGGGAGGCCTTCCAACGCAACATCTTCCGGTTTGCGGTCACCACTCCAGAATTTGTTCGGCCCCATCGGCCATCCGTTCTGCGAGCAATGTGCCCTGCCCACTGCCACTTAAGTTTGGCTATTCTTTGGAATACTATAACTAAAACAAATAAAGTAAGTACATACCTGGCAATACTAACGCCATCTACATACACCCCAGCAACACAGAGAACTAAAGTTTTAGAAGCGACGTCATCTTTCTCCAAGATCTTCCTCAGAGCTGGTCTTTGGGCATTATACAATTCCTTGTCGTATCTATATTTTAGTTGATCTATGACATTTCTTGCTGTTACTACCAAAGATTTGAATTTTATCTCGTAAGATATTAGTTTCCATAGTATCAGTTTTAAATGGTTTTCTACCCAGCCTTTAGGGATCAATTTTGCGTTTACAGAATTTAGAAATATTTCTTTTAGTAATTCAATAGTCATTATGGAATTTGATAATTCGTTTCTGCTTTCATGAAACTCGAATTGTAGTAAAGTATCGAATGTGAATTCTAGTAAATACGGTTCAACTTTTTTGTTGTTATTTTTCGTCAATTCTGCTAAATCTTTTAGTGTATATTTCTTATTTTTCTTGTAATTTTCTGTGAATATCAGTTTATTTGTATCTTTTGCAGGTTTGATTATTTCTTTTTTTTTTACTGGTGCAGGTAGTTTTTGTGAATATGGCGTTTCGAATTTCTTCCTCTTTTTCGCTTTTGGACATGATAATATTGGACTGCCAGATCTTTTGGATGTTATAGGAGAATCATGAAAATCCTCTGTATGTAAGCTCTCGTCGAAATTATTCAAAACTTGTGTATCAATAATTTTCGCTATATTATCTTCGGTTACTTTATCCTTTTTACTAATTGTTATATTCTCATTAGAGTCATCTATTTCAGAAAATCGTCTTTTGGACCTTGCTACGGCTTCTTCAGAAACGATAACTTCACAATTTGAACCTGTTTTAAATCCAAATTTAATATTTGAAGACTTTTTCACATTAGTTTGTAATAAAGCATCATGTTTGTCTATATCTCGAAACATTTTACGAGATTTTGCTAAAGCTTCTTCAGATATTTCAACTTTTTTGTCACTGGCTGTCTGAAAACCTTGAAAACTACTTCTTTTAATAACATCTTCGAACAACTTCTTAGTTTCAGCTAACGTATTTTGAGAAACTTCCACCTCTTCGTCATTTCCTGTTTTAAATCCACGAAATTCGGGTTCAGGGTCGTCTTGAATTGTTTCTATATCTTGAAAGAGTTTTTTACTTTTGGCTAACGCTTCTTCAGATATTTTCACAGGTTTCTTATTTGCTGTTTGGAACCCTTTGAATACTGGACTTGATTTACCATTAAGAAATAAATCTTCTGTGTTAGATTCTCCAATATCATTATCAATTTCTTTGTGAATGTGTAAAGGATCTTTAACTGCATCCAAAACATCTTTTCCTTTACTTTCAATATTCAAATCTTGCCTTACACCAATCTCTTGAAAGATTTTTCTACTTTTAACTAAAGCTTCTGCTGATACTTTTACTTGCTTATTACTGGCTGTTTGAAAACCTTGAAATTTAGATACAACAGTTTCAGGGATTCTAAAATCACTATTTCTAGTTGTTTTCGAACCTGTTTTTTGTTCAATTTGACGTTCTACGTATTGTATTTCAATTTCTGGGTAATCATCTTTAACTTTTTCCGGAATTTCGAGATCAATAGTGTCGATATCTTTAAATATGTTTCTCGTTTTAGTTAAAGCAGTTTCAGAAACGTTAATTACTTTGTTATTTGCTGTTTTAAAACCGATGAATGTTTTATTTTCTGTAGGTCGGACAGACTCTTTCAGGCCAGGATATGGACTCTTTCCTTCTCTATCTGTGTCTTTAATCTCTCTGTCTGATTTATTTGGGTATGCAAAATCATTAGAGTCTATATCTTTGAATATATTTTTAGTTTTAGCTAAAGATTCTTCAGAAATATTGATCTTATTATTATTCGCTGTTGTAAAACCACCGAAACTAGCTTTACTAGTAGACGGTTGATTGAAATCTATCATTTTGGATTCATAAGAACGTTTTTCTACTTTTTCTTTGTTCATTATTTTAGTAGCATCTACTGTATCAAGGTCTTTATTGGCCTTTTCTGGAAACTTAAAATCCGTATCATTAATATCTTTGAAAATATTCTTAGTCTTAGCTAAAGATTCTTTAGAAATTGTAATGTTTTTGTTATTAGCTGTTTTGAAGCCCATAAAGTTTCCTTTACTTGTAGATGGTTGGTTAAAACCATCTATTTCTTGAAGAATCTTTTTATCACCAGATTTCGCTGTATCTCTTACTGGTTCATTTGCATTCAAGCCTGTAACACCTTTCTCTGGAAATTTTAAGTCAGTAGCATCGATATCTTTGAATATGTCTTTGGTTTTAGCCAAGGCTTCTATAGTAATACTTATTTTCTTATGATTTGCTGTTATAAAACCAGCAAAAGATGATTTACTAGTAGAAGGTCTATTCATATCCATCATTTCAACTTCTTGAAGGCTTTTATCGGCATCTTCTCCTATTGTTCCCTCTGTGTTGTTTTTCTTTAGCTTTTCAGGATATTTAAAATCATCTGAATCTAAATCTTTGAAAATGTTTTTAGTTTTAGCTAAGGCACTGCCTGATATTTTAATTTCTTTATTATTGGCTGTTTTGGAACCTTTAAATGCATATGTAGGCAAAGTGCCTGCAGAGCATTTTGTTACAAGATGACTTATCCTTTGATCTTCTGTTTTCTGGCATTTTTCAGGGTATTTAAAATTATCAGAGTCAATATCTTTGAATATGTTTTTGGTTTTAGCCAAAGCAGCATTAGATATTTTAACATTTTTATTACTTGCTGTCTTAAAACCTATAAAACTAGATTTACTGGTTGATGGCTGATTCAAATCCATGAATTCTTCCGATTTATCAGGATTTATTTCAGCTGGATCAGTATTCTTTTTTGTAGGTAACTTAAAGTCTGTAGAATCAATATCTTCAAATATTTTTGTAGTTTTAGCAAGAGCATCTTTAGAAATGTTAATATTTTTATTACTTGCCGTTTCAAAGCCTCCAAAACTTATTTTACTGGTTGACGGTCCATCGTAAAGAATTTCTTGGCTAGTATTTTCGGGAGTATTTTTCTTTGGCAGTTCAGTTTTGTCAATATCTTTTAAAATATTGGAAACTTTAGCAAATGCTTGTTCTGATATCTTGATATTGTTATTGTTAGCAGTTTTGAATCCAACAAAGTTTACCTTACTACTGGATGGTTTTTCTGAATCACTGAAATTAGGATATTCTTTGTCTATATTTCCGCTTGATTTAGTCGGGAACTCTGTAGAACCTAAGTCTTGGAATATATTTTTAGTTTTTGCTAGTGCTTCTTTGGAAATGTTTATATTTTTATTACTGGCTGTCTTAAATCCTCCTAAGTTTATACCACTAGACTTCGGGTCTTCCATAACGGCTGGCAAAGAATTTTCTTTAATTTTAACCTCTTCAATATAATTAACTTCAACCAGATCTTCATCAAAATCAATATCCTTAAAAACATCCTTCATTTTTTCAGTGTCTGATATTTCTACATCTTTATCATTGACAGTTTTAAATCCTACATCAGTCACATTTTTGTCTGGTTCTTTATCTTCTTTTAAAGACATTTCTATATTTTCAAATTCTTGAATTATTTCGTCATCTATGTTTTGTATTTCTTCATCAACAAGATTTCTATTTTCTTCTCTATTTGTATTGACAGAGAGAACTGATATTTTGTCTCTGTTTAATTTAATATACTCTTCTTCATTTTCTTCTTCAATTTGTGTATCAAAATTGTTACTTAAATCAATGTCTTGAAAGACTTTTTTACATCTAGCCAATGCTTTCTGAGATAATCTTATTACTTTGTTACTGGCTGTCAAGAAACCTTCAAAATTGGCTGTTTTAACTTGTGTATTACCAGGTTTTTCACCCCCACCACACTCTGGTTGTAATTCGGACTGTTTTTCATCTTTCTGAGCTAAATTAAACTCAGTTTCTTCATTTTCAAGGTCTATTTTAGCTTGAGTCTTGTCTTCAACTTCCGTTTTATTCTTTATACTACTATCACAATTATTAACCAAGTCAGTGACAGTCAATTCACCACTTAATATGCTCTTTGCTTGAGCAAAAGACTCAGTGAAAATTTGAATGGATTTATTGCTGGCAGTTTGAAAACCAACATACATAGTTTTATCTAAAACATCTGACTGATCGTAAAAAGAGGTTTCTAGTGCACATGTGAATGGCAGGTCTTGGTAACTTTTCTGTACTATGTAATTATCTTCTTCATCACTGCTAAATAGAATCTCGTCTTTAAAAATTTCACTTTCGGCTCTAGCTTTATAAGTTTTAGAGTCATTATTCATTACTTTGCTTATTAAGTCTTCAGATGTAGCTTTATCTAGTTCTATGAACTCTAAATCTGTATCCATGTTTGCATCTTTGATTAGATGAGTTTTAAACTCTGTTTTAGAACTATGTCCTCCGTTTTCATCCTTATTTTCTAGTACAGCACTTGGTACTATCTCTCTTTCGTTTAGTACTATTTTTTCAGCAATATTAAAACATAGTTCCTTTTCCAAAATCTGTGAGTTAATAACTTGTTTTGCAGTTTTCAAATCAGTACCTTCTATTAGAGGTATTGCAATTTTCTCAAATTGCTCAAAATTTTCTAAGTTGAAAATTAAAGGGGAAGGAGTCTTTGATTTCGTTTTTACCGTTTTATGCATAAATATTGGACTTAATGGTCTTTCTATTGACTTATCTATATCAACATCTTCTTCAATTTCTATACAATCATGAAATAATTGACTGTATTCTTGTGTTTGCAAATTTTCATAATTTTCACTGCTTTGAATGTCAGTTTCTCTGTCTATAACATTATTGCTGCACATTATAGGAGAAATTAAGCTTACAGAATCATCTGTGTCTGTATTATTTTCTATTGTATTAACACTTACTGCTTTTGTAATATTTACATGAATCCTATTCATATTTCCTTTATCACTTACAACTTTAGCAACTTTGTTACTAATTTCTGCCTGTATGTCTTTACTTATTTTCTCATTATTATCTGCAGTTATTACATTCTCTTTTTCACTACCCTCTTTACATACATTTGTCTCTATGTCCTCATCTTCTAATGTATGCTTTTCTGTATAATGATAGAAGGTGGTTTCAAACTCTTGTGTCATTCCTCGGTGAACATCAATGATTTCGGCATCTTCAATTATGTTTATGAGTTGTGTGTCTGAGACGCATTGTGTGTCGAATTTTGTAGTTGTTTTTGGAACCTTGAAAAACACAGTAATATAATGATCAGAACCAATTAGGATTGTAGAATATTGTAAGTTAGAAACAAATAGGAGACGCGTTTGCCAAGCTGTGAGATGTATGCTACACAAAATGCTGCTTGGTAACAGGCTAACAGGTAAGTAAAGAATCAGATAACTGCTCAATATAATTTGGAATGGGCAACTACAGTATGTTCGCAAGTTATTATGCTTTATGACTGGGACAAAAGCAAAAAGATGAAGCTTCATCTCTCTCTTTGTTTTTGTGATTCAAAGGTGCCTGTAATGGTTTAATTGAAATAAATGCTATGAGTTTGAGTTAGGACATTTGCTACGAATTAATTTCATTGCTGTACAGCAACCTATCCAAAACTGTCAAATTTTCCCAGTCAACCTTGAACCAAATGCTTTAGCGATTAAGATGAAAATCTATTAAAGAAATTAAACAGATTGATGTGCTGGCGTCTGCACATAAACTTTAAAAAATTAGGAATATAGCTGATAGTATTGGAACACGAAAAATTTATAACATAAAAAATTAACTCACCTCTTCATACACCGGCAAGTTGTTTACACTTAAGAAATTAGATTTCTTGTACTTTTGCAAGTCTTTAGCTGCACTTTTGACACTTTTTGAAGAATCTGCAACTTGAATTGCCTTCAGCTGCATAGACACACTTGATATCACATCTTGAGGCTTTAAATTCGTTTTTTTTAGTTGTTTATTATCACTGTAGAGCCCTAAAGGTCGTTTTGTGCAGTTTTTCTTCAAAATAAACTCAAAGTTTTGAAAAGAGTCACTCATTGTCCTTTGAATGTAAAACTGATAATATTGTTGATTTCCTATCTATATTAGAACCGTTTTACGTAATTGAAGGGTTCAAATTTTAAAGGATGGCAGGATTTATTAATTACACAAGGTTTTAAAAATATTTTAAGCGCGAAATTAGATACAAACATTTCTATTTACGTGCTCCGAATTTGACAGGTATAAACTTACCTCATCTTACATTCCATTACAAGTCAAGGTACGAATATAATTGATAGTTTTGTAAAAAAGCAATAATTTAGTAATATTTGACATTATTTTAGTATTTTTTCTTGAACTGTAATTATTGTTTGTGTTTTCTGTTCATTTCACAGAACATTAATAGTCGGCGGGATTCATTAAAAACGTCTATCGCTTCCGATCCTTCCTACTTATTAGGAAAACGTTCAGAAACATGACTGTAAGGCAATAGAATTTACAAAAGTATGATTAAAAAATGAAGAATTCTAAATTATTAGGGCAGATGCGAGTACAGGATTCTGCGATCCAGGGACCGTCGGCGTGCCACACAGATCAACAGAAGCAGGCGTCAATGTCTGTTCAACCTAAACCCATTTAATAATGAAATCATTGTTAATTAGTCTTTTAAATATAAACAGTTATAATTAACGCTTATTCAGCATAGCCTACAGTAAAACTAATATTTGCCACTTCAAATTTTCTACCACAAGTGCTAATTTTCTCCCTGATGTGAATAGCGTTTTGCCCGTTTTTCGGTTCAAAAACCACCTATTTGAACAACAGTCATAATCAATTCGATTTCGATTCAATTGTTTTTCGAGTTATTAGCTATTCGAGTGAATAGCTTTCAGCATTTTTTTTTAATTTATAATCTGTCCTTATATTGCAGTTTCAGAACGATTGTCAAGCTCCGCTACGGCGTTTGTGATTTTCTGAAAAATTGCGTTAAAAACCATAAAACGACAAATACTGTGTAATTAAAACATACACAAAATTCCAGCATTAGCATTCGCTCCACCAAAAATGGTATGTAAAGTTATATTACCGCTGTATTTTAATAATGAAAATGGCGGGTAATACTAGGTTACTTTTTGCAGTCCCACACAATTTTGCTGGTCCAACCGGGTCCTAGGCCTGAGACGAGGACGTATTCTGACTACGAGAGCGTCAATGACTGCATGGAGGGAGTCTGTAAAATATACGAGGAACATCTAAAAAGACGGAATCCAAACACACCAACCATTACTTACGACATTTCTCAATTATTCGATTTTATCGATCAGGTAAGCAATTTACTTAATGTATTTATTAAACTTAAGCATAAAAAGGTCATATCCTTAATTAGATGACATACCTACGGCGATATTTCGATATTTTAACCAACCATGCGTAATTACATAGACTGCTTAGGACAGCAGTCTCTGTGCGGATCAGTTTTCACATACACATTGTTATTAGTGTTATTCCTAAGCTTGGCATAATATTACAAGAGCTTTTGTTAGAATCTTGACCTATTTTGTGGCACGACAAAAGCCAGAAGATCTTCCAAGCTTATTATTCTGCATCTAAAACTTGTTATTCTCTTTATGTTCGCGTAGGGTAGAAGAATAATTACTATAAAGATATTAAGATGTCTTGTCTTATAACAACACCTTTACAACAAATATTGACTGAAGTAGACATTGCTAAACGATATGAAATGTTTTATGCTCAAATTACATACCAACAGATAATAATATAGTTTTTGTAAAAACTTCCTTTTAATTACTGAACATATTTTAACTTTGTCTAGGATTTTATTCTTCTTCATCTTTACATGTTGATGAACTCAAATTGTGTTAGACCAGTATGTAGCCACCTGCACAGCTCTAACATTTGCTCTGATTAAATTTTGCTAGGCGCAAGTGGTTGTGCAGAATCGGCAGGACAGGAAGTGGAGCATATCCTGCAGAGGGGCTCCACACTGCAAGTCAGTTAGGGATGAATCGAGGATACCCAATATGATTAAAAAGTATTGATAGGGACTTGAGTCTGCATGCGAGCAGTGCACGTCGAGCGATGTCCAGCAGTGGACGTCTTTCGTCTGAAATGATGATGATGATGATAGAGATTTGGTAACGCCTTAGTTTACCCTATTTTGAACCAATTCTGTGGATGAAAGAAAGTTCTGGTGACTTGTAGCTCTAGAGCTGAAGTCTTCATTTGACATTGTCCGACTTTCTGGGTTACTGGTTAAGGTTAATGTGTGTCATCCTAATGCTAAGCAAATACTTTCCCCATGACTACTAGTTCTTTACTCTACGCTTTTCTTGCTTGTGCATATTTTTTTTTGGGTGGTGTTTCATACTGCATGCAACTCTGGATTTTTTTCGTTGAATGAACATCAGTTGGGGTCGGCTTCCAGTCTAACCAGATGCAGATGAATACCAGTATTTTACATGGAACGACTGATAGGCAGTCGTTCCATGGAAAATACTGGTGGTCTGACCTCCACAACCCAGTTAGTACTGAGTAATTAGATACGCCTTTGGTAAGACTGGTTGTCAGACTTTCGGTGCACTGACTAAATGTATCAACTGTCAAAAATCTACAATTGACAACCGGGACCCTTAAGATGCTTAAGATGCCGGGGGCTGAAGATGCTTTCCGAGGCACGGAGGAAACTCCGTATGTAATTGGTGGTCACCCATCCACAGACCAACCTAGGCAAGCGCGGCTTAACCTAAAGATTGATCTGAGCGGCTGTTATTATTTAGCCACGAGCTCCTCTTTTCGTTGAATAAATAATGAACATTAACACCTGTATCTATAAACAAGTCAAAGTGATAACTTAAGTAAAAGTAATTATGTAAGGCACAATTTTTATTCTGTAGTTTTGTAATTGCTCGAAGTTAGAACTGTCAAAAGTTAGAATTCTTAGCTTTGCATTCTTTGACGGTTCTTCATTCAAATTTTTGTCTATTGCATAAAAATGGTTGCATTAGTAATTACTTAAACTGAAGTAATTACTTTAGCTTGACTATTGTAGATACCAGGGCTACACTAACTTGTTTATATTAAGTATAAATAAGTAATCACTTGTTGCCAAGTAATTTCTTAGAGAAGTTAATACTTGAGAATAGAATTCTTCTTTAAAAAATCTTATTCTATAATCAAGTAATGTATGTTACTTACTTAAGTAAATGCTTAAGTAAGAATGAATGCTTGATAGTTGTTCCCCTCTGGCAATACTCGATTTCTGTGTTTCGTTTCATTAGAAGGCATATGTAAGCTGTATATTTATTTTACATTAAAATCGATTTTTACTCAAAAGGGTTGAAATATTGTTGTATCAAGCATGGCCTGCCTAACTTGTGCCATTTTATTTTCAAAATAGTGGCATCAATACAAACTACTTTTGTATGAGACAAAATCTTCCACATCATGTTTCCAAGAGATAAGCTCAAAGTAAGAATCTAGTCACTGACCTTCAATACAACTTTGATTAAATTATCCACACATAAAACTTGTATTAATCAATAGCCGTAAGCGGGATTTTATAATTATTCAAAACAAGGCATGTTTTGAATAATTATAAAATAACATTTAACACACAATTAACACCTTCATTGCCTGGAACCTGACCTGATGGGTTCACTCGAGTCGCACTTGCGATGCCGGGAACCCACCTGGAGGGTCCACTAATCCACTTGCAATATGAATGGTGGGATGGCACATGTGCTCTATGAAACGAGGGTGGACTCGAATGTGTTAAAGAAAAGACAATCCCAAAACTTTGGCGGTGTACAAAAGATCTTAAAAGGTACCAACGAACTTCTTTACTTTGTCACACGTTAAACCATTTTGAAAGGCTCCTGAACTGCCTAAGGCCTGTCATTGAATCTCATCTTATCTCTGAACTAGCCGGCTTCAGCCTCGGCAAGTCGTATACCAACCAGACTGTCAAACTGAGGCAACACATCGAAAATGGTTGTGAGGCGAATAACTTAGTCAATCAAAAGACTCCTGTCAAAGGTCCACGACCTCTTGAAAGCTATTGGCTTCGAAACCCTGAACAACCACCGTTTCCAATATCAACATATGACTAGACTTGCGCACCCGAAGCGAAAAGTTTTGTATACGCTGAAGACCACGCTTTAGCAGCTTAGATGCCTAGTTTCGAAGAGACTGAAAAAATATTGACTAAAGTTCTGGAAGCACTTGGGATATACGCCCTACGGTCTTATCAGAACCTCAATCCTGTGTTTTCCATCTTTGCAACCGTCCAAACAATCTGGAATCCCAGCATCACATGGCAAGGTGTTGTTGAGACTGCCCTCAACCGTGCTACCTGGGCATTACTTTGGATAGGTTGTTAACATTTATAGATACCAGTGTTTGAAGACAAAGCAAAAAGTTAGTTCCCGTAATAACTAGCTTCGCCGCCTTATATCCACCAGCTGGGGATCATCACCGCAAGTTCTTCGCACTAATAGCCTATGTCTTTCGTTTTCTGCTGGCGAATTTGCATGCCCAGTGTGCGATCATTCCGCCCATGCTAAACAGGTCGACATAGAGCTTAATGAAACTGCCCGCATCTGAACGGGGTGCTCATATAGTGCTCATGCTCATCTCAACCCACTCCTCATACGATGCTGTACCCATTGGTACAGGTGGTAAAGCTCAACCAGTCGTGCGCCGAGATATAGCAACTCGAACTGAGAAGGGTAAACAGGAAAGAGACAGTTGTCACCCGCTGTATGAGCACCAAATGCCTTGAACCTGCTTGATGAGTCGAAAAAGCTTTCTCGACAGGCGAACGGTGCATACTGTGTAGCCAAAAACCCCCACCTCCACACTTCATCAAACCGGCAGAAAAACTAACGTCTGATCACAAACTGCAGTGGCCAATATGGTAATCTTTGAACGAACTGTGATAGTCGGCTGCTGTACATCCAATATGGCTAGATGGGGTATTATCGACCCCTCTGAAACACAATGCGAGTGTGGAGTCCCTACACAGGGATATGCCACACCTTCCCTCCAGCCCGTCATGCACAACTAACTGCACCCTCCAGGACTTGAATGAGACAAACAATGGACCTGTCTAGGTCTCTAGGGCTACATACTGGTCGAACAAATTCTAAGTCATAGCTTCGACGAGAAGAAGATCAATACAAACAAGTATTGTAAGGAACAAAATCTTCTATAACTTCACATTTCTGAGATATAGGCTATCAAGGATGATACCTAACTTATATCTCAGAAACGTGATATGTGGAAATATAGTATGTTTAGTTGTAGATATCATCTATAACACCAGAAGTCATACTAAAAATACTTCACTTAAATAATTACTTTCACTCAAGTAATCAGTTTACCTGTTTATAAATATGGATGTAAATGTTTGCATGACATTTAATGTCATGTCGAAGTCCTGATTCCATTATAAATAATAAGTAGCCTTTATTTGCCTTAACATTTTATTTAACTGCACTTTTAACATTTCATTTTAACCATACTTTTAACATTTCATTTAACCATACTTTTAATATTTAACCATTCTTTTAACATTTCATTAACCATAATTTTAAAATTTCATTTAACAATACTTTTAACAGTACTTTTGTAACATTTCCTTGGTAGGGGCCAGAGCCTTTCCATTGTATTACTAACTATGTCCATCTTTCATCTGATCTGTCATTCTCGCTACGTGTCTAGCCCACTTCAGTCGTTTCGAATGTTGAAGAGCATCTGTTATATTAAACTTATACTGTCACTTACGGGATATCTTCCGTTTTGTTATAAACCGTGAAAGCTTAAAACAGTATCTTATATTATATTAGTTTCCTTGTGTATGTTTTCTGTATTTTATTTTGTGTATAGTTTAAATCTAGGTTTGTGGCACATGATTTTCTTTTTCAGCTTTAAGGGCATTTTTAACTTTAGTATTTCTTTTAAATTCAAGATAAAATTGACCTTAAAGTTCTCTATGAACAGTGCCCCCTTTCAATCGGATTCCCTTTCTTAATATTACAATGTATTTTATTCATTGAGAGATATCACCTGATCTGATATTATTATCAGGCAGTCAGTTGAGACAACTGATAGCTGCCTGTAAACTGTTCCCTACTAGATTTTCTTCTTACAGATGTTTATCTAATCGATTTTTGAATGGGTTTATATTTTGAGCTGAGCCTACATCTTCTGGGAGCTTATTCCACGCTCTAAATTCGGTTGCTTAGTAAAACTTTGTGAAGGTTGTTACTCGAGAACTTGGTACACTGCTTAAGGTGTAGACCTCTTAGATGGAAATGTTGGGGGTCGTAATGTCCATTTAAGATCTAGTACGTCTCAATTAGATCTCCGAGGTTCCTGCGTTCTTTAAACGTTATTGGCTTTAAGTTTTCTAAGCGTTTCACGTACAATCGTCCTTTCAATAATCGTAGTATTTTATTGAAGCTGCGCTGTACATTATCTAGCAGTTTAATGTCTTTAACAATTTTTTTTAAAGACATTTGGTCTGATAAAAGTTTTGAAGATATGAAGCGTCATGTGGTGTCAAGGCATCAAAGGCTTCCGACAAGGTAAATAAGGTCTCGGCTGTCTTAGAGGTCGTTGTTATATGCTCTACCCACTTTAGATCCTCCGTAATCTTTACTCCTAAGTCGGTTTGCACCTTGACCTCATCATTTGAGTATCGCCCAATATGTAAGTCAGACGGGGATTGCGGCGACCTATTTGCAATACCGTACATTTCGAGTCATTGACATTTACAAGCCATTCTTTAGACCAATTGGCAATTTTGAAGAGGTCGTAATCGTTTAGTAGGTTTGCAAATATTTTATGTGTCATCAGCAAAGTTGCTGGTATTGCATTCTAGGCAATGGGGAAAATCGAAGGTGTTTATAATGGATTTTTTTTTTTTTAGCACTTGGCCTAAAACCGAGCCTTCTGACTTCGTTTCTCTCTTCTTAAGTTCTTTACAGTAGGAATGCCGCTATCCAAGTAGGTAGTTTTCTACGTATCCATTTTTAATTTCAGCTGGCAGACCTAAGCTGTCTTGTCTACCAGAAATCGACAAACACATACGCACCATACAATAAAGATTGGATCAAGGAGAAGATCTATGTGCTACTACGCCAAGCTGCGGGACAAGGCGATTAAATTAGCTTATAAGTTTACAGAGTAGTGAATGCATGGAGTCAGTATGTATTCGTAGTTTAGTTGGAACATGATTAAAGCGTGGCTTAGACAGGAGAGGAACACGGAGTAGAGGATTTTTTATGATGTTGGATGGATAATGAACTTTATTTTGGAGTGTCTGAATGTGCTAAATTATAAATGCGACCGCAACAGCAAAGCCACCAGTGGCGAAGATTCCATACAACTCGATTCCTACCGGATTCCCTTTGAAAAATGGCACAGTCAGTATTCTATAGACAAATATATCTATGTTAACAAAATCGTATTTTTCTTATTTTTTTTTTGTACTCTTATCGCAATGCTGTCTGTCCTATTTAACCCAAAGGTTGACTGGTAGAGGATGCCTTGTGGCATTAAGTCCGCACATGTACCACTATTGTACATGAAGTTTAAATAAATAAATAATAAATATAATTAAAAGATATATACTCCGGGTTACCTCTTACAAAAATGAACCCTTCGCTACTGAAAGCCACCCAATCATAATGACACGACAGGTTTCTTTTTTTATGTGATCTTTTATTTTTATTTTTACGAATATTTGCATAATTATTTATATGCTATTAACACACTTAAAATAAAAATACGCACATGTAAAAAAAGAGAAAAGGTTTAAAGGGCGTTAAAAAAATTCGTCCACATCGCTGTCAACAGGAATCGTGGCCAGAAAGCTGGCAGCATTGCCATGTTTGATGGCAATAATGATTCTTTTACCAAAAACTAGACCAGCTCTTTGGTCACTGTAATTACGCTTACGTAGATGGCGCCACTGGAGCCTATTGCCGTTTTGAATTGTTACATAGAAAACAGTTTTACTGCGGTCTGTCTAACTGGGTGGCTTTCGGAATCGCGCCTTTTTTTTTTTTTTAACTTTGCCCCACGCTAACAACGTTGCCGTACGTTACGTTGCCTTTAAGGTTGAATATCATCTATCAACGCTCAATTGCATTTTTCCATGCTCCTATCGTCTTCTGATGCTCAGAGTCGTCATTTGCTAGAGCTAGAAACAGAGCGTGCTGCCAAGGAGCGCAGCGTCCATGCTACCGCGTGTCTTAATGATAAAGACTTACCAAGGTACACACGACAGCGCATCAAGCTACTACAACCTGTCAAATATCTTTCTTTAATAGATTTTCAACTTTATCGTTGAAGCATAAGGTTTAAGGTTGATTGGGACAATTTGAATTTCGGGTAGCTGGATGTGCTGGCGTCTGTACAATAGAAACCTAAAGATCCGTAAGGGGATATATACAACTTTGCTGTTTATACACCGTGACTTTTTCGTCGTCTTACAACAGCAGCCCACTTCATGTATCCAATAACTACTAAACATTCATAAAAAAAGAAATTGGTAATTATGATATTTTATTAATTTAAAAATAAAAATATTATTCATTATTAAGACGCATGACGTGGTTGAAACACCCTGTTGCGAGTGATGATCTACTTGACTCGTGCGCTGGGTAGGTATGTTCTACCGTTTGACACGTAAACATTATTAACAGGATGTTTCATAGTTTTAATGTATTATTTATTTTTCTTTGTACCTATTATCTTAATTAATAGTAAAAAAAAAAAATATCACACCAAGAGGTATTTTATGTCGGATACATTAAGTGGACCACCTTTGTAAGACGACTAAAAAGTCACGATGTATAAGCAAAACAGCTGGGTTTTTTGTTCCAAGAGTGAGTTTTTCAATGTCTTCAAAAACTCTTTCGTTCTGCATTTCTCTTCAATCTATGCCAATCTTCAGTCTGTTCATTCAATGACGTTTCTGCCCTCTTACTTTAAGGTATATTTAGCCGTGTGTATACTACTCCATGTGCTTACTACTCTAAAATTAAGTAGGATGGTGATACTTGAAGACGATATCTTTAGATTAAGCAATACTGTAATAATACGTATTACAAAAGATTTCGTAAATTCCAATAATCTGGTGGCCTAACATGACATCTTAAAGCAGTTTGGGAAAGAGGTGGCGCTAGACGACCTGTATAGCTCTGTCTCTTTCCCACACTGGAATGACTCTTGCGTTAAGACGTCGTAGTAACCCCCCCCAGGTCCTTCGCAAAGAAAGCAGCTGTCCTTTGTTAAACAGCAACGTAATAACTTTTTGAAAGGGTAGGTCCAATCTAACGATTTAAACCTTTGCTGAGTATTGTACAGACGCCAGCATCAGGCTGCTACAATCTGTCAAATTTCTTTAATAGATTTCCAACTTTATCGGTAAAGCATTAGGTTCAAGGTTGATTGGGAAAATTTGACAGTTTCGAGTAACTTGATGATCTGTACTTTACTTGTTGGTTGATTAAATATTCGATTTTGTGGATTTATATCTGTATTAATGTTCAGAAAATTTTCTTGAAGTATCACCACATTGTAAAATAATATTATCTCATACTATGTTTTCTTGTATTTTTTTTTTTGTTGGAATTTGACATGAATATATTTGTCCTATATTGAATGACTTTAATACGACACACGGTCAGAAATATTGTTTAAAACTGATCAGTTTTTCACGCACGGTTCACTACATGTGATCAGAAAAATATGACACATGATCAGAGGTTTCTGATCAGTTGGTTTTTGTGTAAAAATAATAAATGTTTAAGAACCACACTCGTCCACTCTCACCTTCACTAAGTATTGGTCAATTTTAAAATAATATAATGTTTTGTTTATAAAATTGTGCATTTACGTAAATATTTTGCTGTTGGTGTAATAAAATGTTCAAAATATATAAAACGTTAAAAAAAAATCACGATCAGATATGATATAAGGGTTAAGACAGACTAAACAACGATCTTTCGTATGCCGATGAAAAGTAACAGACTGGTGCTCACTTTATACATAATCAGCCCGCAACGTTTCCATTGACTCCTCTCTGTCTGCGAAAGAGCGGGTCCAGTGTAGGTTAATAGCTGTTCACTACATCTTGTTTATAATTGCTTTGGTCAATTTGAAACGAGACCTGCTCAGGACGCGGTACAAAATTCGAATTATTCCAATCTGCCCTAACAGTTTGCTCGGTTGCAGCTGAATACCAGTATTTTACATGGAGCGACTGCCTATCTGTCCTTCAAAACCCAGTTAACAGGTAATTCAATAGTAAGACTGGTTTTTAATAAGTGTGTCTTGACCCTAAACTGATCAGAAATACTACAGGTGATCAGTAAAATTAGACAAGTGATCAGAATGTCTTTGTTTTATACAAATTAAAAAGTTTATATATCAGAGTGGGATTATTTTTATGTTAAATTGTATTGTAAGTCTGCAATGTGCTTATTAATACGACTGTTTTACCTAATTAAATTCCTAAATAATGGCGCAGTGCAAGATTTTAAACTATCTGCTTAGCGCCGATAGTTGAAATTACAATTGTGCAATAATATTTAGGTATTCGTTTAAATGTTAGTGATAACGGACATAAATCAATAATACTTCCTCATCTTGTTGCTTTATATTGTTTAAGATACTAGATAAGTACCTTATAAGAGTAAAAACCAATTTGGGAATAACATTTCCTTGTTTTATTTCTTTTCATGTTTTGTTTTGTAGAGCATCGTCTCTTTTCTAAAGCATCATGTACTTAAGTTTAACAGTGTATAGCGGCCATCTTGGTAAAACTGCAGCTGCCAAATTTGGCGGGAATAATTATTTAATCTTGACTTAGACATGGAAATTGTTAAAATTTACTATCAAAATCAGTGCTGTGTTCGCCTGACATACGACATCTCGCGTGGTTGCGACATTCAGGGGTACTTCAGGATTACTTTCTAGATAATATCCTTTTTAATTTCAGCTGGCAGATCTAAGCTGTCTTGTCTACCAGAAATCGACGAACACATACGCACCATACAACAAAGATTGGATCAAGGAGAAGATCTATGTGCTGCTTCGCCAGGAAGCAGGTCCCGGCGAATAGAATTAACTTATAAGTAAAAAGAGTAGTGGACGCATGGAGTTGGTTAGTATGTATTGGTAATTTATTTGAACATGGAGAGGATTGGTGAGGAACGCAGAAAAGTTGCTTTTTTATGAAGTTATATAATAACCTTAATGTAGTAGTTTTAAGGATCTATTCAAAGACTCAGCAACCGCTAACTGCATCTGCAACGTCACATGATCGCAATGATAGGCCGCAGGTGGTTTTTATGTAACTTTATTTAAAAATGCTTCCGTAGATAGCGGCACTTTCATAGAGTAACATAGAGATCGGTCGTTTCGGTTATTGCGATTGAGAGACTTTACCGGCGCGGTTTGCAGTTACCATCGCATTTGGAAGAGCGGCTTTCAGGTGTAAACGAGACCTAAGGAGTTGTGAAAATGTTAGTACCCTGCTGACTTCCAAACGACTGATGTGTCCATTTGTGTTCGCAAAACTGGACTTTATGACAGTGATAATAAATTGCACTATTTAATGTCACAAACCGCTCTGCTCTGCATTCCCCTTTAATCTCTGCCGATCTTAGGTCGGTGTTCTATCATTGACATTTCTGCTGTCTCACTTCAATTCAAGATATATTTATTCGTAATGTGTATACTACTCCATGTGCTTACAACTCTTAAAATTAAGTAGGATGGTGATACTCGATGACAATGTCTTTAGATTAAGAAATTTGCAAAACGTACATCGTACTATTACGAAAATGTTTCGTAGTTTCTAATAATCCAATAAAAAAAACTAGATACCCGCAAAAAAAAAACGAATTGTATTGCGAAATTTAACAGACCCGGTAGGGCAAATCTTACGGTTTAAAACTTTACTAGATCATCATATTGTATTTACATATTTTATTTAACCCTAGTTGAGTAAATAAGGGATTTCGAGGATTTATTTCTGCATCGATGTACAAAAATAAGTCTAGACAACAATTTGTCTTAGAAGTGTATCGAACTACGTTTTCCTTTATTTTTTGGTTGGGATTTGACTAGACAATCTCAATATTTATATGTTCAATATTGAATAACTTTAATACGACACACGGTCAGTAATTTGTTCAAACTGATCAGTTTTCCCCGCACTGTGTTTCATACTACATGCGATTAGAACTTTCTGAGCAGTTAATTTGTGTGGGGAAAATAAGTGTTTAACAATAGAACTCGTCCTTTCTCATTCACGACTGTATTTCCTTACGTCAATTGTTAAATCAAAATATGTGTTGTTTGTAAAATTGTGCATTTACGTAAATATTTTTGCTGTTAAAGTTTAATAAAATGTTCAAAGATTAAATTAAGATTTAGAAAATGATCAGATATTATAAAACATAAAGGTTGAAACAACTGAATAGCGGTCTTTTGTAATTTTGATGAGTACACACTGTCCTTAGACTGCGAAGGACTATAGCTGTTTACATAACCAGCCCGTAACATTTCCATTGCTGGACACGGGCTCTTTTCTCTCCTAGGGGATGGACTGTGTTACTCGCGAGCCCAGTGCGGGACAACATCTTATTTAATAGAGCTCTGGTCACTTTGAGGCAAAACCCCCCGCGGGTAAAATTCGGATTATTCCAATCTGCGCCACCAGTAAGAAAGTGGTGAGGTGAGTGGAATAATTCACTCGTGCCAATTCTTTCAACATTTTTTATGGAATATTCAAAAAGGTCGTCTTTGCCTTGGAGGCCTTTGCCCAGGAGTGGGACAGACCAGGCTAACAAAAAAAAAACAAATAGGTGTGAATAATCACGTGGCGGCTTCTTAAACGTTAAAATGATCGTCGATCTCTAGAAACATGTAAACACGGCGATACATATCCAGTGTAACCTGACCTCGCATTATATGAACTTCCCATATACTGAAAAAAGAAAAGATATCAGCGTATACTGGTTTTGTATAGCTTGTTTGGTCGTTGTGCGTACACAATAATTACGATAACAGTTGGTGCGTCGATGTCCCTAACACCCTGTATAATCTTTATGATTTTCGTATCTCATTTGGTTTTAACAAGACACCCTGTATAATTTTCATATCTCATATGGTCCTTTTTACTAAGTGTGTACCTTTAAACTGATCAGAAATACTACAGGCGATCAGTAAAATTAGACAAGTGATCAGAATGTCTTTGTTTTAGTTGTTTTTTTTTTTTGTTAAATTGTAAGTTTACAAAGTGTGATATGCCTATTTTTACTCAGTAATTGCGCATTGTAACATTAAATTACAACAGTGAAATAATATTTAAGCATTAATTTTAAATTTCGCCAAATATTGCTCAAAATGAGTAAAAATCGTTTTTTACTTCCTCTTTTGTTGCTATAGATAGTTTAATACGTACCTTTTAAGAGTAAAAACCAATTTCGAAAAAAAACATTTTATTTTTTTTATTTGCTGGATACCCCACTTTATAGTTATCGTAACCTGCCTAGCCTTTTCTCAACTTTTTTAAGGAGATTTTACATGGCGTTACCTGTCTTTTTTATACTAAATAGGCGTGCGTTTGGACGTCGCCTGATGTGAAGCGATGATGCGGCATAGGATGGAGCACGCTTGCCTAGAAGAAACCGATTCATTCGAACTTTCGAAATAGGTCCAGATTATAATGATCAGGGAACAGAGAAACCGGCAGTGAACTCCACAGACTGGCGGTTCCGCACAATAAATGTGGAAGTACAGCGCTTTGTTCGGACCCGTGGAACTTCAACCATATTTATAAAGGAGCCGCTTCGCCATATATCTGCTCATCCGATGATAGAATGGAATGGGAATGGGGAATTAGATTATGTAATTCCAAAGCACACTCCCCGAAATGTAACCGATAAGCTGTCAATTTTTCGGCGATGTTCAAGGATTTGGACCTTGACTTTGACAACGGAGTCGTTGTCAATGAGCCTCTTGGCACCTCGTTCAATAGCTTCTAACGCTTGCAGCTGGTACTTGGCTGATCCATACCAAATATCTGACCACCATGATCCTGTTACTGGGTGATACTTATACGATACCCCAAAGACTGGCTGTCAAACTAAGTATGCGGAAGTAATTATGACACCTGTCATTATGAGTTAAAGCGTTGTATCTTTTAAAATCTCGATGTATGTTAACGTTTAATACCTGTAGTTAGTAATTATCTTAAAAAAAAAACAAAGTTTAATTTGGCTTGGAGAGCCATCTAAACTATGTAGGAATAGTTGCAACAAATATTCGGATATTAATGAATATCCGGCCATTTTTTTGAGTATCCGTTAAAATGTTTTTAAAAATATTAGAAAAATAAACTCCCTTGAATCGACATAGTTATTTATTTAATAAACCTATTTACATATTTCTTATTATTTACAGTAAACCAGATGAAAATTAACAGTTATTAACAAAAACAATTATAATTCACACTATACTGAAATAAGAGAACACGTAAAGAAATCACATTTTGCCAGTTTTAATAGGGATTTGCCATGAACAAGACTCCTGGCTGATGGGTCGAAGACTTGATGCTCAGCAGTAGCGCTTACGACCACTTACACCAACGAGGCAATCAGAAAAAAGATCAGTGATAAATTGTCTTTACAGACTCCCTTATAGGTTTTAAAACTCTCCCCATTTATACAATATTTCTATACAATCTACAAATAATACAAATCTCTTATAAAAATCAAATCCCTTAACTAGAAGCGAAATATTTTAAAGTCTGCCAATAACCCAACGCAGTGAGAAAATTGCCAATAAATATCTCGGGGGGAGGGGTGGGGGAACATACTATCAAATAAAAACAAAAATATTTGACTTTTAATTACTGCCAATTCCGAAATGTAAAATTTCTAAAACTTTTGGTGAGTAACAATATTATTACCTATTTTTATAATAATTTGGTTTAAAATCAGTTAGAATTACACGCTATCGTTTATTTAGTGATAATTTTTATAATTACAAATGTTCTAACAACTTTGATATAAGAAGTGGGCAAAGTCGAATATTCGGCTTTAAACTTGGCCGGATATTCCGTTAAATCAGCATTTTTTTTAAACCATAACTTTTGATATAAAATTTCACCAAAAGTAGGTATATTGCTGAAAAACAAACCCTTAGGCCAAATATACTGAATATCCGGCCAAGAACCGGATATCTACATTGACCGTCTTTACACATTTGACTAATACTACTACAAAATTTATCTAAAGGCGCTTTAATCAACGTCCAATGTTCAAATCTCCTTTTCTTATACGACAGCTGACTAAGTCGACATACATATAATATAACTTAAATTTAGAATAAAAACACTACGCTTTCAAAGTGACAAACAGTTATATCACGTAGGCGGATATTCAATCTAAAAAAATGATTGGCGTCAGCAATGGCCTTAAAATCACGACAAAAATGAGGCCAACTAAAGATTTTAACCGTTAAATGTGCCGTTATCGTACTTAGGTCCCGTGAAAAAGTGTACACAATGAGAAGAGTGAACTCGCACTCATAGATACTACTTCCAGTGTCAGTCAGCGAAGCATTATGTCCAGCGCACACCGAGGACGGCAGGGCAGAGTATGTTTTCCAACCCAACGTAAATTCATACTTAGCTTAGTGATACAGATTCCAATGCTCAATGCCGCAATCCCCTTCGATGCTTGAGATCGATCTCTAAACATTGTAATTTATATCTTGTTACCACTAGAGCTACGTTTGAATTCTTGGGTAAAGATAAAATGCTCTGCCCTGGCGTCCGCGGTGTGTGCGCTGGCCCATACTATTCAAATGTCAAATAAACAGAATTGTAACCATTTTAGACGAGGAACGCCAATCCCAACTATTTCAATCTTTGCTCGCAGGCGGATACTCATTCTCAACAAAGAAAGTTTGTCGCCACCAATATTCCTAGAATAACGATAAAAAATGAAAACAAAATACACTGTTGTCATATTGGTTAAAGCCTAATAATGTTAGGCAGAATTAAAACAAAAAAAAAATATAATATAAATAGTCTATTTTGACTACTAACAAATATTTCTATTAATATTACTTTACAGTAACTTATTTATATTTGTAAGATAAACAGATAATAAAAACGTATATTTTCATTTTTATAACAACTTTTGTTCATTATAGTCTGTTCAGAAAAAGATGGAATACATGACACATGTCAAATTTATTAATTTAGTTATAACATCACGTTTTTAAACCCCGCCTTCACACCCACTTTTCGCCAGTTATGTTTTAACGCCATTGTCACATATACGTGACAAGCTAGCGCATGCGTACGCCAACGACACAAATATGTGACGAAATAATCATTTAAATACTTCTGGAATTCCTATTCTTTTTGTAGGTATTTGCGTTGAAATTATGGCTTGGCGTGAAGGGCACGCGCGTGCGTTTAAGCTCTGGCGTTCAAAAAGTTAAGGCCCATGTAATAGGGGGCGAAAAAGCCCCAGTAATCTGGATTTGTGTACGGTTGTTGCTATTAATCCAGATTACCGGTTCGTATTACTGCTTTCCCTAATAAAACTTTACCCGACCTTGCCATCAAATCCGTGACCTCATGCTCAGCAGTAGGGCTTCGCGAACACTTGACCAACGAGGCAGTATAGGTCATCTTCTCTCCATAGTATAAAACAAAGTCGCTCCCGCTGTCTGTACGCTTAGATATTTTAAACTACGCAACGGATTTTAATGCAGTTTCTAGCAATAGATAGCTGATTCAAGAGGAAGTTTTTTATGTTTATTGCACCCGTGCCAAACCGGGGCGTGTCGCTAGTACAGTATAAGCATAAGCTGACCTTCTGACTGGTGTTTCTTCAGAAAGGTCAGGTGCACTCGCAACTGTCGTGCGTGTATGACCAGATGTGATGATGATGTGATGTGTGTATGACCGAGGACTTTGCGAAAGGAGTATGTAAGTTTCGTAGAAGGTGCTGTTCTGTAATTTCTGCCTAACCCAATAAGAAAAATGTGTGAATTTATATTTATGTAAGATTTTGAGTAAGTTTTTGATATGGAAAGAAAAATTCGAGTGCGAGCAGGGTTTGAACCTGCGACCTTCCGATTCTGTACACCGGACGTCTTAACCAATTAGACCATCGCACCCTGCTCACAGTTCTCGTTTTGAGTATGTCACACAAACCATCATAAAATGAACATACTGTGATCAATCTCTATTAAACATTCCAAACTAAATACTAAGAGATACTTATCTTTTACGAATATATTTTACATTATAATAAAATTTGTCTTTTACTAGAAATTGGTTAGTTTCAAAATTGTCAAGATCATACGCTAGTTCTGAATCTTGCAGATTTTTTCGCGCATATTTTATTTTCTTCCAATCTATGTTATAATACTATAAAACAAGCTAAAATTGACGACGTCAATGTATAGACACTTTACCGAGATCGACAAGGTCAAATTGAATTTGCTAGCGAAACTCAGACGTACTGAGTCATTATTTGTTTAGCATTTTCCCAGCCATGTTGATGTAGGCTTACAGTCTAACCGGATGCAGCTGAATACCAGTATTTTCATGGAACGACTGCCTACCTGACCTCCACAACCCAGTTAGTACTAGATAATACTATATCCCTTGTTAAGACTTTCAGGACACTACCTGTAACGACTGTCAAAGATCTACAAATTACAGCCGGGTCCAACAGCTTAACGTGCTTTCCGAGGCATGAAGGAAACTCGGTATGTAATAGATTTGCCTCCCAGTAAGTGCTGCTTAAACTTATAGATTGACCCGTACGGCTGTTATTATTTAGCCACGAGCTCTTCAATGAATATTTTAAACACGATGAAACTGAAAAAAACTTATTTTTGCAGAGTTTAATTCGCTAAATTAATTTGACCTTATCAAATATTTCTTCTTGACATCAAAGCATCTATACAAAGACGTCATCGCCGAAATCTCCCTTCATCTGATATGGTATATAAAACACAAGCGTGTGCGCATTCAATTTTGTACCTCATTCCTTTCAAAACAAGGTCTATTCCGATTCGCTTGCTTCTTCTTCTTCCACCTCCTTTTCCTTCCTTTTACCTTTGGGATGCATTTTGTAGACATGTTTCTGAAGATCTTTTAGTTTTAAATATCTGTGGACAAGATTGAAAATGTAATAATCTATACCAATATTATAAAGTATGGATGTAGGGGTCATCTTCGGAGCTACTGACATGATTCTGAAAGTTCTTTCATTAATGAGAAGCTACATTAACTATTTATTGGATACTAAGACAGGATTTTTGGGAATTCCACCCCCTTTTTTTTTGACCCACTCTGGGCGGAGCGGAAGGGAGTGTCAGACTTGTACTGACTAAAACCCATCCATCTTCCTTCTTTGCCCTTTGTGTTCCAGGGCCACGGTTTCTCTTTTGAACAGTCCCGCAGCCCTGGGAAATTCCACCCCTAAAGGGGTAAAATAGGGGATGGTAGTTTATATGAAAGTCCGTCAGTTTTGAAGTTTGGATCTTTAAATTTTGTGTTTAGGCTGACGATTGAAAATTACTAATACGTGTCTCAGCGTTTTTGAGAATTCTACCCCCGAAGGGTTAAAATCGGGGATGAAGGTAAGTAATCGGATATTTTTCGACATCCACGCGGGCAAAGTCGCGGGCAAAAGCTAGTTATAATATAAAGTTGTACATTTAAAAACTTTAACTTACTTGTTAGAACACTGCTTGCACGGAAACTTAAAATCCTCAGGGTTCCCGTGGAGCCTGAGCTCGTGTTTGTCCCTGATGGACTCCGTGGAGAAGTTGCGCCGGCAAATCCTACACTGATAGGGCTTCGCTGTGTTGTGGGACTGTTGATGAAAAGGAGCGGTCGTAAGTAATGAAACAACGAACGCAGATTATAGGATTTTATGATAACATTAAATAAACTACTCTATTTTCAGAGACATAAAATACAAACGCTCGCGCAATTCTTTTATACTAGCCTATCCTGGTCATGGGTCTCTAAACTTGGCGATTACATGCCGTCGAGAAATATCTCTCAGGCATGCTGGTTTCCTCACGATGTTTTCCTTCGCCGAAACAAGTACAATATGCACATGAATCCGAAAAATCAGAGGTACGTGTCTTGCGTTCGAACTTGGGACCAATGATTTGGCAGTCCAACGGTCTCGCCACTAGGTTATCACTGCTTGTTTTGCGTGAATATACTGATAATGTCGTTTTTTTTTAATATTCAATGCCTGGATCGAAGGATTTGGAAGTCATGGGGAGAGGCCTTTGAACAGCCATGAGTTTAATGACTATAACTCTGTAAAGCCATATTTGTTACGGTCGCGAATCATACCTTAATCAACATACAACCTGACACTGACCTGTAAATTGCAAAAAACGTAAGAAAATTTAAATTTCGCGGGCTTTCCTGGTGCTTTCACCTTAAGCAGCTATTTTTATTGGCTATCGGCCCAAGCTAGAAGGTATGCATATGTGCACAGTACATACTAACACTATTCAATGCCACACATTTTGTTAATTATAAAAAGTAAGGTCTGGCGGTCCTGGGATCTTTGAACAAAAGGAGGCCTAACGAAAAAACTTACCACTTTCAAATGTCTCTTGAGACTGGAGTTAGTTCCGAAACTGGTGTTACATATGTCACACGCGAAAGGTCTCTCATTGCGATGTGTTCTTTCGTGCACCTGTAATTATTAAAAATAGTTATGCTATAGCCTTTTTAGATGTCGATCTACAGGTATACCTAATAGTACACCCACATTTCGCCAGTTATGTTTTAAGTCCCATGTAACAGGGGGCGAGCCTATTGCCATCAACCGGGCATAAATCAACGCTCCGTGGCGGCTACTGAGAAATTCCTGATGGAAAAACCCAATAACAATTTGCCCGACCTGAGAATCGAACCCAGGACCTCATCGATTTGCTCGGATCGATCTTTAGGTTAAGCCGTGCTTGCCTAGGTTGGTCTGTGGATGGGTGACCACCCATTACTTACCGAGTTTCCTCCGTGCCTCGGAAAGCACGGTAAGCCTTTGGTCCCGGGTGTAATTTGTAGATCTTTGACAGTCGTTAGGTAGTCAGTGGCCCGAAAAGTCTGACAGCCAGTCTTTCCAAGGGGTATCGTATTACCCAGTATTAACTGGGTTGTGGAGGTCAGATAGGCAGTCGCTCCATGTAAAATACTGGTATTCAGCTGCATCCTGTTAGACTGGAAGCCGACCCCAACATAGTTGGGAAAAGGCTAGGCAGATGATGATAGGTAAATCTCACCTGTAAACTATATGACTCAAAGAACCCTTTTCCGCAGTACGTACACCTAAACGTGGCTCCGCGTAATACTCGCTCGTGAGTCTTCATATGCATCTTCAGAAGAGCTTGCGAACCGAACTTCTTGGGGCACTCGGCGCATGCGTGAACTTTTTCCTGTTGACAAAATTAACAATATTTTTTTTTCTTTTTTTTATATTGTTTTTTGTAAGGAATATTTAAAAATATAATGAATTTGTATAGAAATAAATAAATAAATTATTAATATTAAATAAGGAATACCTATTGTGATAAACTAAAAGGGATAGTGACTTGGCCGGATACTAGATGTTGTGTTGAATATCCGGCCGGATACTTAGCAAGTTGACAGTAATTTAGTAGGATATTAATCCAAATGGCTGTCCCTAGCCTCCCCTCCCCCCAATTACTAGCTGATAGGTAGTATATGAACGAATTTCGTTGGCGATGTTTGACCATTGTCAGCCGAAACGGTGAAAATTGAAATCAAGCCAAACTTCATTTTCGGCCTAAAAACTGTTTGTTTGTTTGGCCCGCATCTACTGCTAGGTTATATAATATTATGATATGGTATGAGCTATTCTCAGATAGCTAAATTGTATAGTTTAGTTTTAACAGAGAGTAGACTACTGTCCGACGCTTGTAGTGGAGACGAGTGGTATACAGGATGAATTTTTCAGGTGGGCGTGGAAAGCTAAATCCAAAAAGAAAGGAGGAAGAATCCGTGGAAGGGGTATTTAGTACTTCATTCTGACCCCACATAGAAATTTATCATCGGTTATTAAAAAAAAAAATTGCTGTTTCCTACAAAAGTTCAATACCGTTTACGTTCAAAATGTATGGAACAGCTGATTTTTTTTATTCCCGATAAAAAATTTGTATGTGGGGGGCTCAGAATGACATACTGAATACGTGGTAACCGTTTTCACGTCGGTGTCCCGTCCACCCCGTAGATTAAATTGCAAATAATACTCACCAAGTGAGTATCAGAGTGCTTAGCCAGCGAGTGCGAGTACTTGAACCTCTTCGGACAGTCGCTGCACTGGTAGCCGAGCCCTGATTCCGCTGAGTGAGTCGCCAAGTGGGCTCGAAGAGCGTTCCAACTTGGAATTACTTTGTGACAGATCTTACATTCTCGGGTACGGGTTGGGTGTGATCTGAAAAAAGGGTTTATGATATAGCTGTTTTTGACATGGAAAGAAAAATTCTAGAGCGAGCAGGGTTTGAACCTACGACCAAAAAAAATTGGTATGGCGACTTCTATACAACATTGATTTGGCTGCAATGTCAACGTGTTGGTTTAAGTTAGTTCGATACTTTCTTAAATAGATGGCGCTAACGTCACCGTAAGACGTTACTAATGGAACGAAAATTTCGAGAGCTGTGAGCAGGGTGCGATGGTCTAATTGGTTAGGACATCCGGTGTACTGAATCGGAAGGTCGCAGGTTCAAACCCTGCTCGCACTAGAATTTTTCTTTCCATGTCAAAAACAGCTATAGTTCCCTACGCAGGGTTTGCGTATAAAAATATTAAAAATTGGTTTATGATATGTCCATGTGATTCTGTGTTCAGGGTGATTGAACTATTTAAAAATGTATTTATTATGTGTAAAAATAAATAAAAGGAATAATGTCAAAATCACAAAGGCTGGTTCGAGGTGGCGCAGGAGAAAAGTACCTGTAAGGATATGGGGGAGGCCTTTGCCCAGCAGTGGGACACACCAGGCCAATAAAAAAAAAAAATGTCAAAATCATACACAATAATTTCAAAATCACCATTAATCATAAATCATTAATAATACAATAAAGTAGTAGAAGGAGAGGGGGGAGGGGGGAGATAGTAGTATAAAAGTAGTAGCATAAGTTAATAAACTCACCTCTGTCTATGATTCTTCAAGCTTCCCTTAGCACTGAACACTTTATCACAATCTTTACAAGGAAACACCGTTCCATCCGTTGTCACTGCTTCAGTCACCTCCTTAGACTTCATTCGCTCCATAATCTTAGCCTCTTTTCGTTCGTTTTTCTTTTGTTCTTTTGCTTTTGCATACTCCATTCGTTTAATATTCGTTAGGCCGAATGTATGCCATTTATTGTGTATTATAAATCTCTTTGGATGTTTGAAGAGAAGAGCGCAGTGCGGACATTCGAATACTCCTTCTGCTTTTATATCTGAAATTAAGATTATCATCATCATCTGCCTAGCCTTTTCCCAACTATATTTGGGTCGGCTTCCAGTCTAACCGGATGCAGCTGAATACCAGTATTTTACATGGAGCGACTGCCTATCTGACCTCTACAACCCAGTTAGTACTGGGTAATGCGATACCCCTTGGTAAGACTGGTTGTCAGACTTTTTGGGCCACTGACTACCTAACGACTGTCAAAAATCTACAAATGACACCCGGGACTAACGCCTTAACGTGCTTTCCGAGGCACGGAGGAAACTCGGTGTGTAATGGGGGGTCACCCATCCACAGACCAACCTAGGCAAGCACGGCTTAACCTAAAGATCAATCCGAGTGGCTTTTATTATTTAGCCACAAGCTCCTCTGAAATATATGCTATGTCTGAAATTAAGATAAATATAACATAACATAAAATCACTCCTGTAATAGTACACCCACATTTCGCCACAAGTCTCATGTATTAGGGGCCAGCCTATTGCCATCAACTGGGCGCAAATCCAGACTCCGTGGCTGCTACTGAGAAATTCCTGATGGACAAACCGAATATACTTTGCCCGACCTGGGAATCGAACCCAGGACCTCATGCTCAGCAGTCGCGCTGGCGACCACTATACGCACGAGGCAGTAAGATAAATATATTTTTAAATAATGAACGTCTCCTTGAGACTGCTGCGTTGCTGGGGTTTGCGACCCACTGTATGGTTACTTTAGCCCATAGCTCCTCCAACATGCGACAGATGAATAGGAGATGGCAGGGCGAACTTGACTCATACCTTAAACATTTGCCATAAACAGCAGTGAATAGGGACAAGTGGAAATAGAGAACGGAGGTTTTTACTCTCCAGACACTAATAGCTTATAAGAAAAAATAGAAAATATGGGAGCACAAGAGATGTAACATATTCAATTTTGCACCAGTTCTGTGAGAAGGAATTTGTTTAGGCCTTGAGACAATACCATCAACTTCTGGGTGAGGTGGAGATTTTCTTGATAGAACTGGAAAACTCAATAACACTGCCCCACCTGGGAATTGAACCCGGCAAATCATGATAACAGCCGCACTAGAACAAATGGGGTTTCTTTTTGTGGAACCGCTGGTGATTTGGTTGGATATAAGATATCCCCCATAGTATCAGGCGAATCCTGAATATCCGGCCGGGGCCGAATACTCATCCAAAAGCTAATTTAAAATTCTAAAACCCAAGTTTTTTCCAATAGGTGTAATGACTATCCATTACCCATACTGAAAAAGTATGTTCAAGTATACTGAATATCCGGCCGGATACTGATAAAAAAAAAACTAGGAAAAGAAAACATAGGTAATTACCATTTTTATAGCAAGTAATAGCTTGCTCAACGCTACAATCACCTTCAATAATCCTATAGTTCATGTGTTCATCCCGCTCAAATCCGTGATTGTCCTTCAAGAACGGCGAATAACAATCGGAGTCCGCCCAGCTTGCTTTCTCAACCTTTATGACAATACTATTGTCCGTAGTCACTTCAGCATCTTCTCTTATAAAGTGTTGTGTTATTGCGATAGGTTGTAACTCATCATCGTCCGATGGTGAGTCGGATTCTGATTTATTTTGATCATCTTTACTATCATTTTCTCCGAGATATTGTTCTTCATTTGTGACATTTTCTTTTGATTTTTTTTTATTGTTGACATTATTTGTATCATCTTTCCTTAAGTCTGAGAAGGAGGAGATGGATGATGATGGAGATTCTGGTAATAGGTCTGTATTTATTTCAGCGATAATTTTCGATGATTGCATGTTCTTTTTTATTTTTTCAATTGTCATATCAGAGGGTATATCAGTTTTAGCAGTGTTTGGTACAACTGGATTAATTACCGGTACTTCCCTGGGTTTATTAGATGAATGGATCAGGATATTTTCAATTAATTTGACCGTGTTTTCAATGTTTTTCCGCCTTGTACTGTTGATTTGTAGTTTTTCTTGAGTTTTCATGCTTAAATCTAGATTATGATGAGTTTCTTGGTACGTATCGTTATGTAAATAGTCGTTGTTGCCGCCAATGTGTTTATTATAGATTTTATTTGGTATCTGAGGTATGTTTAACGGCATTTTACGTATATTTTGTTCTTTAAAGTTTTCTTGCCTGGCTGACTCAGTTACTCGTTTATCGTAAGCATAATTTATCATATTAGAGTTATGTTCGTTCTGTATATTCAAATTCATAGGAAACATACCGTTTGAGAATGATAAATCGTTCATATTATTCGCATTTTGGTTCGTATAAGACTGTTGGAAACTCAGTTGTTGATAGTTGGGAAAGGGACTCATTTGCGTCGGCATCGTTATAGGAGAATGGTTGTAATGTCCATAGTCCGGTAGGTTGTAGTGCCCGCTAGTCGCTGGGACGCCTTGGTGGGCTATTTTGCTCAAATTATTAATGTTATGAGCAAGATTCATGTGACCACTCATTGGTGTCATATTAACGGGCGCTCCCATGTTTATAGGCGCCTCGTTCGGACCATAATGCCCTGTATTGTGCAACATAATTGCCGCAGTATCAAACTTTGTTCACTTTTCACGTTTTGCCGTTACATTTTAATGTCGAAAACACTAAACAAATAAAGCTAATGTAAGCCATTTTGTCTTTTTGACATTTCAATGTCCACCCAAAAACCGATAAATCGACAAATTGACACAGACTTGACAAGTTAGCCCTTTAACAAAAACCGGAATTATGCTATTCTGTTCTTCCAGCAACAAAAATATAATTTCTGCATAATTTTGGTAACATGCTAAAATCTCATCTCTAATATACTAATAAAACTAAGGAATCAACTTTGAAGTTTTTTTTCCTAATTCCTCAAACGAACTCTTCCGATCATTTGGAATATTGGATGACTTGGATATGATGTAAAAAGATCTTATAAAAGTTTTTCTAAAATATCACCAGATGGCGTACCGTGAATGAAACTTTGACACTCAATTTTAAACCCTAGCGTGATCAGTTAAGATTTAGATTTATTTTATCAATACGAGACATCTTTACAAACAACCATGATAGACGCTATGCGATTGACAAAGAGTTTCATTTTGTCTGTTTTTGTATGGTTACAACCATTTTGTATTATGAGGTAACGTAACGTGTTTCTCGCTTACTCTCATTTATCTCGCTCTTTCATTCGTTATTTATTTTCCGATGATAGTGGTTGTGTTGTGTTTCTTGAACCTCGAATTAAATTTAAAATAGCACAATTCGAACAGTGTTGGTGTAAGTTTTAATCAAAAATCTGCGAACATGGCGCTTGGAGCCTACGCTGAAGAATATTTTCGCTCTATGAACCCGTTAGCTGCGAAAATTCACGAGGATATCGTCGAAGCAAAAACTTCTTACGAAAATATATGGGAAACGCTCACGGAAAAAGAAAAGGTAGAAAAAACACTTCCTCGACACTTAATTAACTGGTTAATAACCATTTTAGTTAAGTAATAAGTGATGAAAATCAACAAATACAAGTTTTCAATAATTGCATGTAAATTTTTCGGTATAACAGTTTTCGAAGAGTGAATCATAGCTTGAATATGCAACTGGCAACGGTAATAGACCTCTTATGTCCAATTATCTTATCTGGGGTCATTAATTAATTTAATAATTGCTGACATTAGAACCTATGTGAAACCAATACTTTGAGGAAATATTGTAAACATGTCTAAACAACGACTTCCTGTACAAATCAAAATAATATCATGGGATGGTCACAGCGGTTATTTTAGTATTACAGCCCCTAATCTGCAGCTGTAATACAAAAATAACCACTGATTATTGTCTTCAAATAACAGTGAAAACAGTGTAAAAAGGAATGTGTGGGTGAATCAAAACAAAACTTACATTTCATTCCTAGACATAACAAAACACTCAATTATATAAAAAAAATAGTTTTTGCCATAAATAACATTTAATAAACAAGATAATCCCTGAGTTTTGTCCTGACTCACTCACACATCCTTTGTCACCCTGTTTTGCCACCAATGCCAACCAAAGAGCGTATAACATAAGCATAGCATAATCAGCCTATTAATGTTCCCACTGCTGGGACGCAGGCCTCCTCTCTATGAGAGGGAATGATCCACCACGCGGGCCCAGTGCGGGTTGGTAGATGTCACATGTCTTCGAATTTTTTCTTGTTCTGTTTTTATTTTGTCTTGGTTCTAGAACATGCCGGTTTCCTCACGATGTTTTCCTTCACCGTTTTGAGAGCAGTAGCGGTAGTTCAAAGAGCGTATCCTAGATTTAAATTAATCTTTAAAAGAGATCAATGTGTAATATTAAAGTAACTAAACAAATAACTACTGGATATTTATAATGAAGGACGGTACGGTTGACAGAAATGTTGGGCATGCCACCTTTGCCTTATTTATTACCTTGTAGCCTGTATTAGTGTACATAAATAAATAAATATAATTCGTACAGGAAAACAGTTCAGAAAACAATTAACAAAAAAATTTGCTTATCGCATTCAGTTTACATTTAAACACTCATTTTTTACACAATCATACAGGTACAATTTGTTGAATTTATTTTCTTTCAGAGTGACAGATTCAACAAACTGAAAACAAGAAAATCATCACTTTTCAGTTTTAATTCTCTGCATATCCTTTTAAAAAACACTGCAATCTTTAACAAATTTCCCTTAATAAAAAAAAGAAAGAAAGAAAATATATTTATTTGTCGCAGAGAAATGATGTACATGCAAAATAACGATAAAATAAACAATAATATTACAATGTATAACAAATATTTAAACAACATTAGTTTTAGTATATTTTTAAGAATCTATGTACAAAATTTCAAAACTGTATCATGAAAAATCACAAAGTTATAAGCTTGTTCTGTTACCTGGTTGTACGAACAAAAACATGGTCACCATGCGGCGCCGCCGCACGCACGCCTCCAGCGTCGTCTTGAGCTCATTGATAATAATAATTCGGCAGTAGGTACCTAAATGATTGCGATAGGTACTTAGTGTCGCTCGGTGTCCAACTTGCAGCCTTTTTAAATATTTTTGGAACAAAATATAACATGGTTTCAAAATTATTGGAATCGATTCAGTTACTTATTCTGAACAAACTATATTCCAGTTTCGCATATATACTGAAAATAATGTTGTAAATACAACAGGACAGGACAAAAAAAGGTGACAGCTTGCATGTCGTGACTGCGACAAGCAGGACTTAGCGTGATACTGTATTATGGGAGGCCACACCCATGAGCGGATACAGAGGGGGGAGCTGGCTGTAATTGCCATCCCCTGAAACCGACCAAATACGTCAATATGACCATCGAGTTTGGCGGGATTAAAATATTCTAGGACCAAGGAACCAAGGTTACCGACGTAGCCCAAAGAATAGCCAAACTTAAGTGGCAGTAGGCAGGGCACATTGCTCGCAGAACGGATGGCCGATGGGCCGGAAAGTTCTGGAGTGGCGACCGCGAACTGGAAGACGTTGCGTTGGAAGGCCTCCCACTAGGTGGACCGATGACCTGGTAAAGGTTGCAGGGATCCGCTGGATGCGAGACGCACGGGACCGGTCAATGTGGCGACACTTGGGGGAGGCCTATGTCCAGCAGTGGACGTCTTTCGGCTGAAATGATGATGATGATGAGGAAATATTCTAGTTGTATATCCTGGATTTCCGCAAATTAACGCCTGATGCCATTAATTATTACAAGTTTATCATTTATATTTTTTTTGTTTTAAATTAATTTTCTGGAAGAAAGATAAAATCACACAAAAATCCTGTATCCGCGCCTGCATACCAGTGCTGGTTTTCAGTGGTCACCTGAGATGTCACTTGATTATTCCAGCTATTTTGGCTGTGTCATCATCCCATCTTTTAAAAGTAAAGGGTGTCCTTTCTCTCTTCCTCTCAAGGGTGCAAGGGTCCTGCGGGACTGTTCGAAAGAGATACCGTGGCCCTGGAACATAAAGGGCAAAGAACGAACATGGATGAGTTTTAGCCAGTACAAGTCTGACACTCCCTTCCGCTCCGCCCAAAGTGGGGGGGGGGGGTCATTTGATGATTTCCAATCCGAATTTTTTTTTTTTCGGATGGAAAATCATCAAATGACCAAAAAAGTCCATTGTTAACAATAATTTTTTTTTTTCTTTATTTCCAGACTGAAATCATAAACGAATCTCTAATAAAGTCAGATATTTCATTGAAATATGCATTATTAGATACATTGGAATTCGACATCAACGACCCACCTGTACGCAAAGATGACTTAATGTCATTTTTTGGACGAGATCATGGACAGAGACTGATCCAGGACGAAAACACCTCATATAGAGATGAACATAGCAGTCCTTTTCTGTATCAAACGAAAAGCCAATTAAATCTATGTATTTTAAGCGACTGCCGAGCACCAAAAGATGTAAAACCAACATCCCCACCTCCTGTCATGTCTGAGCTTGCATTGTCACACTCAAAAGTGGTATCCGAGCTAAAGAATGCATTAAAATCTCATGATGTCCTCCGGAACTCTTACAAAGAGGGTCCCGATAGAGAGGTTACCTCGCCAGGGTTTATCAGCAAGTTTATAGGGAATTTTAAAAGTAAGGATGAAGAAAGGGAGTGTTTGGTGTCTCTTGGTCCTCAAACGCAGATTGTGGCGTCTTCAGAAAACTTCTTTAGAACTAATTTCAAGAGTCCGCAGGCGGAGAATAAGTATGAAAAGGATTATCGGAGCAGTGTTGCCAAATCTAGCAGTGGTGAGTTTAGTTTTTTTTTTCTTATAAGTCCTCCTTACCGATTTCGGTAATGGCGAGCCTTTAATGCTATTTCGTGTGCCTTATATGACTGGCTAGACCGAATTTGCTCTTAAATACCCGGTCACAACTAAAGCAGTATATTTGACCTTTCTTATATTCAAAGCTAATGATTATACCCACGGCCGCATTTTCAACGCCCGTTAAAACATAGCTCTGATTAAACAAATGGAAAAACGGTGCATGTACGCACACCAGTGCTTTTTACTATTTAGACGCTTCAATAATCACAGTTATAAAATCCGAATGTCAACAACCAAATGCTTTTCACTAACGCGCGTTGAAAAAATGCCCTTGCGAAAAAAGCGCAAGTAACAAAATCATAAAATGGCGATATTTCGCGCGCTTTTTCGCCTAGAAATGCCACATTCGGAATATTTTATCTAGCAACAATGGAGCAACAACACGCACGCAATACTTTCCCGCGTTTTCTCCTCTCAGATTTGTCCTCATAGTCATCCAAATGCTCGTTTTCGCTGATATTGCATTAACATTTTCTACTTTCGGCGCTGCGCCAAGAGATAAAAATCCGACAGTGCGCTTTTATGAGGCAATTAGTACACATTTCGGTGTTGAGTGCACCTACAGTTACTGAAAACGGTCATCGGAGTCTGCCTAGCCTTTTCCCAACTATGTTGGATTCGGCTTTCGTGTAACCAGATGCAGCTGAACACCAGTATTTTTTTTACATAGAGCTACTGCCTATTTTGCCACTTCGATTATTATTATATTTTTTTGTTATACTAGGCTGTACTGTACTCCCGCATTCCCCTTAAACTTAAGGGGAAGATTTATAAAACAATGGCTAGACCTGCTGTCTTGTATGGATCAGAATGTTGGGCCACAAAAGGGATGAACGAAAGGCATTTGCATGTGGGGGAGATGAGAATGCTAAGGGGGATGTGTGGTGTTACGCGAATGGATAAAATAAGTAATGATGTATATAAGAGGTAGGCTGAAAGTGGCGCCGGTGACTGAAAAGTTGTGTGGGAATCGGTTGTCGTGGTATGGGCATGTGATGCGGAGGAATGAGGAAAATGTTGTGAGGAAAGTTTTGAGTATGAATGTGGATGGGTATATGAGTAGAGGAAGACCAAAGAAACGATGGATGGACTGTGTAAAGAATGATATGGCAAGAAAGGAGGAGTCTGGCGAGATGACGAGTAATAGAGAAGTATGGAAGAAGAAGACATGCTGCGCCGACCCAAAATGAATTGGGATAAGGGCAAGAGAATGATGATGATATTAGGCTGTACTGTCCCACTGCTGGGCAAAGGCCTCCCCCAATTCCTTCCATGTAATCTTTCCCCGCGCCTCCTCGGGCCAGCCCTCGCGGTACACGTCCAGATCGTCTCGCCACCTCTTTCTGGGCCGGCCTCGGCGGCGCCGTCCGTCTTCCGGCAGCCATCGTGTGGTGACTTTTCCCCAGCGGTCATCGTGCATACGGCTGACGTGACCCGCCCACTCCCATTTTAGCCTAGCAGCCTTTTTGCCAACGTCCACTATGCCCGTTTTGGAACGCAGCGTGTCTTCTTCGATTATACAACTTTTATTTTCGCATTCATAAAGCAACTTCACAGGTCAGTGTAAATGTGTTTTAAACAGATTATGTGCACATTTAACACATGAGAACACGCATCTAGTAATTCTAAGTACCTACTTAGGATATTTATTTATTGTATAACTGTCTCGGGAGCTGCATTATAATCCACACATAATGTAAATGCGAAAGTGAAGTCTGTCTGTTACCTTTTCATGTCGAAACATCTGAACCTAGGGAAATTCCTATTTCGAAATTTGAAAAGTACTGACAAAAAGCGGGAGACATTTGTGTAAACAAAGTCTAGAAATTTTAATCATTCTTTTTTCAGCAGATTTTTTTTTTTTTTTTTCTTTTAAAATCCCATTAAGTTGAAAAGTCCGGACAAATGATAAGGCTATACAGGGTCCGGACGAAGGGCTAAAGAGCTGGACAAGTCCGTGCAAATCAGGATCGATGATAACATAACCTTCAGAACCGTTTGTTATGGGATTTGATAGATCAGAAAGGTAACCTGGGATCTGGAAAAAGACTGCTACTTTTTATTCCAGGTCGAAAAGTAACTCGTCTATCTTATACCTTTTCAAATGTTAATGGCTTTCGATTAAATTTGGCATACAGGAGACTCAAGACCTAGGATACTTTATATCCAGGTAGTACCATCCAGTGGGATAATTTAACGAACTCTACGCGGGCGAAACCGCAGGTAGAAGCTAGTAAATCCAACTAATATTATAAAATTCGAAAGTTTGTGAGGATGTATGTTTATCTGGATGTTTGTTACTCTTTCACGCAAAAAACTACTGACCGGATTTGGATGAAATTTGGCACACAGATAGTTTATAACCTGGATTAACACGTAGGATACTTTTATCCCATCCATCTGCCTAGCCTTTTCCCAACTATATTGGGGTCGGCTTCCAGTCTAACCGGATGCAGCTGAATACCAGTATTTTACATGGAGCGACTGCTTATCTGACCTCCACAACCCAGTTAGTACTGGGTAATACGATACCCCTTGGTAAGACTGGTTGTCAGGTTTTTTGGGCCACTGACTGCCTAACAACTGTCAAAGATCTACAATGACAGCCGGGACCAACGGCTTAACGTGCTTTCCGAGGCACGGAGGAAACTCGGTATGTAATGGGCGGTCACCCATCCACAGACCAACCTAGGCAAGCACGGCTTAACCTAATGATCGACCCGAGCGGCTGTTATTATTTAGCCACGAGCTCCTCAGGATACTTTTATCCCGTGGGACAATTATCGAACTCTACGCGGGCGAAACCGCGGACATAAACTAGTACCTTATATAATTAATTCTCCGCACATAGTATTAAATATTGATAAAGGAAACGCTTGTGGACTGAACGTGGAATTACTGTTAATTTATTTTGTATGCTTATTTTATGATAATCCAAGGTTTGCGTGGACTTAACTCCCCATCTTCTTGATCTTATCCATATTTATTTTTTGAACCGTCTACTAGCTAAATAATAACACCTGCATGGGTCCATCTTCAGGTCCGTGGATGGGTGACCATCCATTACATACCGAATTTCCCCCGTACCTCGGGAAGCACGTTAATCCGTTGGTCCCGGCTGTCATTTGCAGATCTTTGACAGTCGTTACAGGAAGTCAGTGACCCGAAAGTCTTACCAAGGGGCATCGTATTACCCAGTACTAACTGAGTTGTGGAGGTCAGATCGGCAGTCGCTCCATGTAAAGTATTGCTATTCAGCTGCATCCGGTTAGACTGGAAGCCCACCCCAACATCGTTTTGAGGACATACAAAAGTTTTGGATGGCTATAAGAGTAGAAGAAGACCAAAGAAACGATGGATGAACTGTGTGACGGATGATATGGTTAGAATGGAGGTGACTGCTGAGATGACGAGTAATAGAGGAGTATGGAGGAAGAAGACATGCTGCGCCGACCCCAAATAAATTGGGATAAGGGCAAGAGAATGATATTAAGCGCACATCTGCCTAACGCTTCGGGGATTACAGGCGTGGGAATTGAAAATCTAGACGTGTGTACGAAGGTACCAACAAACCGTTATAATAGGTCTTTACCTATGTAATTGGAGAAATAATAACCAGCATTTTCAGATTTAATTATCTGTGGATTGGCGAGCAATTCGAAATTCAGATAAATTTTATTCGAAAGCCGTGTTCTTTTAATTTCAAATTCAGTCATTTGTTTTTAGATAGTTTTTTGTTTTTGTGAAATTGTGGTAGTTTTTGGCGCCATGGATAAACTGAAAATTCGTACAATTTTCGAATATGAGTTCCTACGTGGACATACCGCTGCGCAAACAACGCGAAACATTAACGACGTGTACGGGCCTGACACTGCTTGCATAAACACGGTCCATTATTAGTTCAATCGTTTTAAATCTGGAAATTTTGAGTTGAAGAATGAGCCTCGCGGTCGGCCGGTAACCATTGTCGACAACGACGAATTGAAGGCGGTAGTGGAAACGGATCCAACTCAATCTACGGCTGAGCTTGCTGCGGGCCTTGGAGTTAGTGTCAAAACGACATTGAAGCACTTGCGTCAAATCGGAAAGATAAAAAAAGCTAGATAAGCTAAAATAAAAATATTTTTTTTTTTTTTTAATTTTCATACAAATCTCCAATTTCATAGTTACAAAACAGTTCATTGTATAGTTTTACTCACGGAGTCACGGCTATTTGTTTAAGATAGACCACGAATTTGTGATACTAATTTAATGTTTATACTTTGATTCATTGTGTGTCATTGTGCTTGTTTTAGTATAGGCGTGTAGTTGAAAGGTGATGTGCTAGCTAGAGTTTTGTCAACATTATTGTTTTTTTTTTGCTTTTGAGTAAGAGCCTTTGTTCAAAACGTCTTTTTGTAGCGATGTATACGCAACGGTTGTGAGTGCTACGGTGATGGAGCGCCATAAAAGAGAACAGGGACTGCGATTCTCCATAAAAATGTAATCCCCTATTTTCCTCCTCAATAATGCCTCCAGTCTAGAGCAATCGCATTTTTTTCAGCAACTAAAAAAAATGACTCCAAAAATGACAAAAAATGCCTAATTTTTACGGCCGCCATTAGAGGACTACCAGACAGATTCGAAAAGTTTTTAACATAAAAGAAATTTATAGGAATCTAGACTTACTCTTTCTAAAAATTTAATGTCAAAAACAAAAAAAGAATTATCAAAATCGGTTCACAATTGGCGAAGATATCGCTGAACATAAACAAAAAAAATTCAGTCGACTTGATAACCTCCTCTTTTTAGAAGTCGGTTAAAAATAATTGAATCGGCTCAGTTTTCGAAGAGAAAAAAGGGGAATACGGAACAAAACTTTTGTGAATACTTAATCGGTTTGAGGTGTAGCTGTCTTGAAGCTTGTCTAGCTGTCTTAGATGGTTAGTATGTATTGGTAAAATCTTGCAAATGAATTTCAAACCAGTTCCCCCCAACCGATTGAGCTGAAATTTTGCACACACCTTTGGTTCTAGTGACAATACATTTTTAAGACAGACATGACTTGATCCTGCAGCTAGGATCGCCTCCTCACGAGAGAACTCCTCAACGGTTAATAGCACGGACACGAAACTTTGTATACACGTTCAATGTTGATAGATAAACCTAATTTACAAAAAGCTTGTTTTATTTAAGACTACCTTATGCCCGTGGCTTCGCCCGCGTAGAATTCGGTAATTGTCGGGATCGTACTACCCGGGACAAAAAGTATCCTATGTGCTATTCCAGGTTATAAACTATCTGTTTTCCAAATTTCATCCAAATCCCGTCAGTAGTTTTTGCGTGAAAGAGTAACAAACATCCAAAGTTCCATCCATCCTCACAAACTTTCACATTTATAAACTTATACTGTCACTTACGGCATATCTTCCGTGTTTGTTCATTATTTTGAGCTCCCGATATTTCGACGCTGTTGCAAGCGCCATGATCGCGGTGTGACTGGAGAATGCGGGTAGATGGAAAATAAATTGTTAAGAGCAGACGAATCTCTTTCGCATTTATGATATTAGTAGGATTAAAAGCTAAAAACTGGACCCCAGAAATCCTAGACGTAGAAAGAGTGGCGTACAAATTCTCCGTAAAGGTGTAGTGAAAGATGACTAATAGTAATAAAACGATGATGCGTTATTTTAAAATATGCTAATAACAGTTTTGCTTTCCGCGTTTGATTTCCGTTAAGCTTATTCATAAAAAACTTTAGGTAAACGAACACTTTTTATGAATGAATAGAATACCTTTCCTTGTAATTCTCATAATATAAGTAGGACACCGATGGGGAACTTAATATCGTGTCCTGCGTATCCTGTCGTTTGTTCACTACAGGAACTGATGGACGCTACCGAAAGCGCCAAGCTAGTAGCTCAGTTCTGGCCTGACACAATTTAGAGTGCCATCGACACGCTAAGAAGAAGGACACATTTCGACCACTTAAAAAAACATTCTTCTATACGCCGCAGGGGTTTGCAGATGTGTACTTATGTCTTATAGTTCACCCACATCCTGCCATTAATAATCATCATGGCACTAAGGCTGTGGCGAGGTAGTGCATCCTTACCTAACCCATTCGTTCCACCTGCTAAAAATCTCCCACCTGGACTAGACTAGACTGGGCTGACTCAATTTAGATTGCCATCGACAGGCTAAGAAGATATTAGTGATCGAAGATTTTCGAAGATCATCATAGGACCTAATACAGGGTGGTAGGGACACCGACGCGAAAACGGTTACCACGTATTCAGTACATCATTCTGAGCCCCCCTACATACTCATGCCCCATGTAAAATACTAGTATTCAGCTGCATTCAGTTAAGACTGGAAGCCGACCCCAACTTAGTTGGGAAAAGGCAGGCAGATGATATGCGTCATTTAAAAATATGCTAATCGCAGCATTGATATTTCCGTGGTTGATTTCCGTTTTGCTTATTCATAAAAACTTGACGCATACACTCTGGCTACCCCGCCAGCTGGCGGGCGGGCTAGAGGGCAAAAGACTCATCGTTTCTCTTTTCAAACTTTGGTTCACACCGCGAGCTACCGAGCTAAGCTACGTCAGCGATACAAACGATGCGAGCGATGCTACAGGGAGGACTTAATCCGTCTCGCACCGGGCGTATGAGACGGAACGCTCCTCTCGCTCTCCCGTCCGGATGTAGTTTTCGGTGTGAACCCACATAGTTTAGCTCGCCATATCTTCGCGTAGTTTATATAGCTTCCGTCGCCTCGCTTCGCCCACCAGATTGCTCAGTCGCGCGGTGTGGCCTGCGCTTTATGAATGAATTTACCTTTACTTGTAATTCTTACAATAGGACAGGATTTTTCTGGTGGTCGCCACTGTTGATTCTGGTTTTCAGGAGTTGCAGTGGTTTGCGAATGGTGTGGCCAGATTGTACCATAAAAAAAGACTAAACAAACTGTTTCCCGATTTCCAGATATTTCTGAAGAGAACCGCGGTCTCCTGTCTTCGAGTCAAGCGTCTTCGGGCACCGACTTCCAGTCGACGGAGACCTTAACGGATTCCGTGCCGAAGACTGGATACGACTTTCTTGATAACTGGTAATATTTGTAGTGTTAGAAGATACTTTGTGATGATTTTATGTTAGGTATATTTCAATGGTCTGATTTTAATTATCTGAGTTAGCTGGGATTTCTGGGAGCTGTTCTACTAGTCCATAGTTCCACCTGTGTCTGGGGACTGTTCTGTTAGTCCATAGTGCTAGTTTAGGTAATTTCAAGCAGTGATTGCCAAGTCATAGGTCTCAAGTTCGAACCCAAGACGCATCTCCGATTTTTCGGATTCGGTGAAGGAAAACATCGTGAGGAAACCAGTATGCCTGAAAGATATTTCTCGACGGCATGTAAGCTATGGTTAGGCATTAACCACATGATAAAGATGAAATAGGTATTTACTGAACTGCCTCGATGGTTTTGTGTTCGCAAGCGCGAACGCTCATGAGGTCCTGGGTTCGATTTTCAGGTCGGACAGTGTTATTGGGTTTTTTCATAAGGAATTTCTCAGTAGCAGCCACGGAGTCTAGATTTGTGGTCGGTTGATGGCAAAACGCTCGCCCCCTATTACATGGGACTTAAACATAACTGACGAAATGTGGATTTATTATAGGAACATCTCTTCCTGACCCTTCGGGGATTACAGGCGTGTTGTCATGTTATGATTATTCAAGGCTCAAACCACTACACGAGAATGTGTGCCAGGAAACTACTATTACTAATTTTATTTGCATAACATACTCATTATGGATATAACCTCGTTTTGTAAATCTTACCCAAACTAGCCGATGACTCCTGCGCATTTAAGATGTAATGTTGAAATATACTTAACATTAGTCACTGTGTTAAAACATTTATGTAAGTCATTTTCTAAGTAATATGTCGTGTAGAAACTTGTGTTTATACTAGGTGTAAAAATACTTTTAACGAAGCCGAAGGGCATTTGTTGTCCCCGTCATTGCGAGCATTTTTTTGTTCTGGACCATACCTGGGAACCTTCTAGTTACGGAGATATTGGGGGTCAAAGTTTCAACTTTTTCACAATTTTTTTTTTTAATTCTACTTTTTACGTTGTAACTTTGCCTCCATAACCCTGTACTCCATATTGCATCTATCAGCAAAATATTTTGAGTGCGTTACATTGAGTCCTGCCGTAAAACGTTTTCACCCCAAAAAAGTCGTTTCCCAGCAATATTTTTTTCCGTACAGTTACTTAGTTTGATGTACAGAATGCTTGGTTGACGGCTTCGTGAAGGGTCCTTTTACACCTCGTATGAGTTAAAATATCTATAAAACATTGATGAGAGCAAGGGATTTAAAATACAGCCATTTTGTTAATCCCGATGTTGATGAGAGAGAGTATTCAAGTCCCCACCAGATGTATGAACGTGGGCGAGGCGAAAGCGGTATGTAGAAATTGTACCAGGTGACGTTCTGTAGTTTGTGCCTAACCCTATGAGAAAAAAGCGTGAATTTATACATGTATTATGTACTAGTTTAATTTAAAACAAGACTTTGTATCTCACTATTAAAACTTATAATAATTCTAGTATTAAAAAAAAATAGAACAGATTTTGTAAAACACTTGAAAATAAATAGTTCTTATTTCTCTTTCTTGTTGGACTAGTGAGAAAGAGATACCAAATTTTTTTTTATGAACTTTAGTTTTAGAGGTGCTATGGACATGTTCAGGTCAGCATAATACCTCAGTAGTGATTCAGACAATCAAACTGGACAACTTTCCCTAAGAAAAAATGGGTCGTAAAAATATGGACTCTCCATACTAATTGTGTCAGCCGATGCGATATTTTGTATGGGAAGGCCAGATTTAAAAAAAAAATGTATGGGACAGCTGATAATTTTTTCGCGTTCAATTAGATGGTATGTTCCACAATTATCTGATAGATTTTGTATGGGAAGGCCAGATTTAAAAAAAAAATGTATGGATCAGCTGATAATTATTTCGCGTTCAATTTGATGGTATGTTCCACACTTTTCTGATAGATTTTGTATGGGAAGGCCAGATTAAAAAAAATGTATGGGACAGCTTATAATTTTTCGCGTTCTATTTGATGGTATGTTCCACAATTTTCTGATAGATTTTATATGCGAAGGCCAGATTTAAATAAATGTATGGGACAGCTGATCATTTTTTCGCGATCAATTTGATAGTATGTTCCACACTTTTCTGATACTCGCTGTCTTTAGCAAAAACAACAACATGTAAGCTCTATCATATTTAGTATTATAACTTGCCAAATAGTTGTGCTCCTGACTGTAGGAATCTCATTGTAATAGACTGTATTAGGTTATTTTATAATTGATTGGAATACTCATATTAATATGTATCAATTTAGTAGAGTAGACCGTCTGTGGTAACACAGCTACCCTACTGTCCCATCATAGTAATTAGGTTACGTCAGACAGCAGCGACAAGACCCTTATTGTTATGATAACAAATATCACTATTACTCGACAGACTTGTTGGTGACAGACACTGAACAGTCAGTAATTTTATTGTAGGGTTCATAATTTCGAGCTCCCGATATTCCGACGCCGTTGCAAGCGCCATGATCGCGGGTTGTCAATCACGGAAGATATCCCGTAAGTGACAGTATAAGTTTAGTTTTAAACCGTAAAAGCTTAAACAGTGTTAGTCTGTACTTATAAGTACGTCATTTGTGTCGCATTGCGAGTAAACAGTACACGCCTGGTTTGTATGGGACGTCGTCTCCGTGCTCTGTCTTGTCTCCGAATTTGAAATTATAGCACTATGTGATGTGAATTTGTTGTAAAATTGTAAAAGTCTGAATTATTTTTTATTGGTATTTGAATATAAGTCACTGCGCATAAGTAACTATTTAGCGAGTAGAAAAATAAATTGTATTTAAGAGTGTGTAAATCGAAATTATTGTTGCATTGTGTGCTAAAAAATCATTTGCTGAAAGCCTCTGATCAGTTAATCAAAATTAATTATTTCAAATAAACCCTTAAACACTTAAAAATGTGTTTCGGAATGTTCGGGTAGTTTCCTTTGAAAAAAAAAACGGTCATAATCTTTATGATTACTCTTTTGGCTATGGTCTCTCTTTAGCTTTTTTAACAGAATAAATGAGAAATTACTGCCAAGCTTCCGCGCTAGAAGCACACACAGTAAATTCACTGCCTTATCCAATGACTAGCTCAAACCGTTGGACGGAGAAAGCTAAAAAGTTGCCCCTTTTTTTTCGGATGGGAAATCATCAAATGACCCCCCCCCCCCCCCCCCTTCCTCTGATCTGGGCGGAGCGGAACGGAGTGTCAGACTTCTACCGACTAAAACCCATGTTCCTTCTTTGCCCTTCGTGTTCCAGGGCCGCGGTATCTCTTTCGAACAGTTCCGCAGCCAAAAAGTTACCCCTTATGATGTAACAAGGAATGAGCCCAAAATTCGGGGCGAATTTTAAATAAAAATTCGACGGGAGGACGAAAGTATCTGACTAAGTGTTAACGCATCTTACTAAAGTTTAGTCAGTTATTTTACCGGATAGGGTGGCCCAGCGACAACCTTATCGATGATGAATTTGTGATCTTTATGGCAAAAGTAATACAATTAAATAACTGAATATTTATTTATTTATTTGCAAACATGTAAAACACTGGTTAGTAGGCATGCATTAAAATTTCATGACACAGTATTAAGACATGCACCCTGTAAGGGCACTGCAAATTCCATATATCATATCATTAAATTATAATATTGACTAATTATTACAACAATAATTAAAGGATTGTAGTAAGATGCTATAAGGCGCGTCGCTCACTGGTAAGTCGAGGCGACGTCGCGGCACGACCGAGGACAGGTGTCTACGTGGAGTCTTCCCGTTTAGCAAACGTGTAGCAAAGCACGAAAGCAAATGACAAAATGGCGGTGGAGACGTGACGCGAACGGGCACAGTGCCGCGACCCTAGTGTATGAGCGCACTGCCATTTATTCCTAAACAAAATGTAGATGCGGCGCGCCGCTTGTGCGCCCGCGCTTTTTTAGTTCTTGTGTGCGACGCGCCTAACAATGTGTTTTTACTGTGTGCTGCTAGCGCCATCTTTAGGCCTAGATTCGCGAATGGTGTCCTATAGAATATATGAATAGGCTTTCTGGAAACGAATAAGACTATGTTCTCTCTGGCTTATAAATGCATTTACTTTTTTATGTCATTTGTTTAGTTTAAAAAAAATAAGATGAATGTGTAATCTATATACCCGAATATAAGTATTAATATGATTGTATTGTTTTATTATGTTGCTTTTTCTGGCAATAGGCTCGCCCCTTATTACATGGGACTTAGACATAACTGGCGAAATGTGGAAACAGCAGTGGTCATGTTGTGGGCTATACAGGATGTTTAGTTAAACGTGGGCCTTACTATAAGGGAGTGAAGTACTCATAAATATGAACAACTCTTACTATAGGGCTAACTATGAAATATGATTTAAAAAATCAGCTGTTGTCAACATTTTTTCGAGTTACGCGACTAATAATGTGGAGCAGCTGATATTTTTTTCGCGATTTCATGGTCGGTCCCATAGTAAAAGGTGCTTATTTTCGTGAGTACTACACGCCCCTAAAGTATTGCCCACGTCAAAAAAGACAAAGCGTGCCCTCCGCGCCAAGCTATGAATTCATCCTTTTAACCTACAAAATAGTAGTGAGTTCGAAATTATATCGATAAAGCACTATTTATTTTTTAACCTAGAGTATGTTTTTATTAAAAGCTCACTATACCGGAAATATATAATACAGGAGTTTTATTTTATCCCGCTTTGTCCTTTAAGACAGAAATAAAAATGATATGTGTCACAGTTTCGGCGTTATATCCACAATGCAAAACAACAATCGATAAACCAAGTCAATACCATCACAGCACTATGTTCAATTATGACGTACTTTCTTGTCACCTTATGATGACAGTGGCGTAGCTGGCACGGCTTTTTTAATTTGCTCGCCTCTGCACTAGAGGTGCGCAACCGATATTTATTAATAATATCGAAATAATAATAGATATTTTGCTTTAATAATTTTGTAAGTTACGTTTCACTGATATTATGTATGTGTTCATATTGTGGAAAAACTTTTGTAAATATCGATGGTATGTTAGTGTTGTTTACTTTCGAATGTAGATTATTTAAAAAACTGAAATGAATAGGAAATAATGAGGAATAACTTTACCTACATGGACAAAGTCTCTTATGTGTCACATACATGAAGTTCACAAAAGATAAAATAAAACATTTTATAAAATTCAGTCTTTTATTCAAATAGGTAGTAGAAATTGGTAAAACAATCACATCCATTTTTAATACCTCCACACATTAAATACTGTTCAATATTTAAGACAATCAACATCACCGGCGCGCACTCCGAAATCTTTACTACTCATATTAAAGTCATCCATTACTAATAATATTTAATAACAGTAAACGAAATAGGTAGGTACTCTATTAAAAAAAATTCCGCGTTTGACGTCATGGGACTGTCCAACATAGACGACTGTGGCGTTCCCGGCACAGACAATACAACAGTGTGATAGAGATGGGCATTGCAGTCATTACAATTAATCGATAATCAACTAATACTTGACTTTTAAGAGCGCATAGTTCAGTATTATAAAATTTTCTTGATTTCTCAAACATAAAAGTTCAATATCAAATGTTTTGTTTATTTATTAGTGCAGAATTCAGAGTAAATCAAATATAACGTAGGTTGCTGTCGAGGTCGATATTCTTGTTATATTGACTGCTACTACATCACTACGTGTCCTGTTATGATGACTGTGGCGTCGAGGGCACCATGTTTTTCGAACTTTTTATCTGGTTTTCTTTTTTGTCATCTTAAGTTACTATAGATGAAATCTAACGAAAGCAATTCACTTCAAATAAATTAAGAAGAGTCAAGGTACATAATTAACAAGGGAAATAAACAAAACAATGCTGTTTTATGACATTTATTTACGTTACGTACGTCACCCAGTCGCGACTGTGGCATATTTTGTTTTGTCGATACACGACTGTGGCGGTCAAAAGGTTAAAAAACATTCTTTATAATGGGAGCAAAAATACACCCTTAGTGAAGCGGAAAGTCACTTGTTCTTCCCTTCATCGTCATGTTTTTGTTCTGGACCATACCTGGGAACCTTCTAGTTACGGAGACATTGGCGGTCAAAGTTCCAGTTATTTTTTTATTACAAGCTTTTAATGTTACTACTTTACTTACTCCATGACATCACCATTACCTGCCTAGCCTTTTCCCAACTATATTGGGGTCGGCTTCCAGTCAAACCGGATGCAGCTGAATACCAGTATTTTACATGGAGCGACTGCCTATCTGACCTCCACAACCCAGTTAGTACTGGGTAATACGATACCCCTTGGTAAGACTGGTTGTCAGACTTTTTTTGGGCCACTGACTACCTATAACGACTGTCAAAGATCTACAAATGACACCCGGGACCAACGGCTTAACGTGCTTTCCGAGGCACGGAGGAAACTCGGTGGTCACTCATCCACAGACCAACCATACCTCCATGACATCACCATAATTTTGAATGAGTTTTCACTCCAAGAAAAAAAATCGTTTCGCAGCAATATTTTTTGCGTAGTTACTTAATTTGATGTACAGTGCTTGGTTGACGGCTTCGTGTAGGGTCCGTTTACACCTTGTATTAGCAGGTAAATAAACAAAAATAAAATTGTCCAGAATAAGGTCCGCATAAGCACTTTATTAAAATAAAAAACATTTACAAACTTAAATTGTGAAAAACCAAAAAAATATATAACAATTTTTACTGATACATGGATCTATTATAATGGAAAAGCCCAGGGTACTAAGATGACTTTTACCAACTATGCATAAAAAATAGTAATGGACCTCCTCACTCACTAAACAGCTATAAAAAACTGGTCAAGTGCGAGCCAGACTCGAACATGAAGGATTCCGTACCATCGTAGTAGAGGACCCCCCTTTAATTTTTAACCTTTCGACCGCCACATCAACAACGAAAATCTATGTGCTCTACGCCAAGCGCTTTAAAAAACTGTTATTTTCGACGTGCCATGCCATCCCCTGGCGTCGTAAGCACTTTTTGATTTGACATCCATATACGTCCGTGGCCGTCAATAGGTTAATGTATAATTTGTTGTTCAACGACAACAGAAAGGGAAATAATTAATCGAGCGAATAAAAATTTAATTGGCGACCAATATACTGAACGGGCGACTATTGTACCAAGTAAGTAACTATTTATCCAGTCATTGCGGCAAGGGGAATATAGGAAGCAAGAGCGAGCGAAGGCTGAGAGAGACTTGTGGCACCCCGACTCGGACAGGTTAGGTTCGAAGGGGATGGCGGGGTCTAGTGAGCGAGAGAAGTGAGCGAACAAAGACCCCGGAATCCCCTTCGTGTTGGGTTACTTTAAACCCTGCAAACAGAAATCGGAGCCCCGCAGCGGGGCGACGTCGACTACGCCTTATCTACAATCTAGTGGTTAATTGTAACTGCCAACCTATTTTGTTTTGCTACCCTTTTTAATTATTTTTAAACCCCAAATCAGATTAGTTTCTCACCGCGTTAAATACATGCCCAACAGAAATACACATTCTGTCAAAATTTCAACAGTCTACCTATTACGGATCGCCAATAGGTTGCGTTTCCACCAGCGATTTACGAGGATGCGTTACGAGAGATGTGTTTGTTAAGAACCAATGGAATCACTTCATTTTCCTAGCCTCGCTCGCAGCTCTAGTGGGTCAGCTGAGAGAGGTTTTTGTACATACAAAAGAAATATGTGTGCGAGGGACGGACGCTGGCACTAGACGGTGTGAAACGAGCCAGCTACACATCCTCGCACCACTCATCTGTGTACCGTTTCACTTAGCGGCCTAGCACATCTCTGGTGCAAATGCTCACACCGTTCCACAGCCTCGCTCCGCCTCGCATATCTTTGGTGGAAACGCAGCCTTAGCGAGCGACCAAGACCAATTTTGTCGAAGCCGCGTAGTGAGCGAGGTTCCTTATTCGGTTCAGATCTTAGTAACATTCGGTGATCATACCCTTTTCAACCTTGATAGCTTCATCCTTGCCTTTCAGCAGTTCAATCAATGCCAGACCAAACCAGTAGGCTGTACCAGGGCCCTGGAAAGATATTTATAAATTTAAATAAATTTGGCCGTCACCGGATACCGTGAGAGACATCTATGTTATTATTAGAATACATAATTGATAAAAAAAAAAAACTATAACGAAATATTGAGTAAAATCAAGAATAAAGTGTTTTCTTTGGTATCGATCAAATCTGCATACGACCTAACTACATCACTAATTGACTTACGAAAATGGAATATTTAGTTTATTTTAATGGAAAAAGGTTGCTTTTACGTGGCATATAGCAGGCATCACGCCATGACAGCGTCATGCCATTTCCCGTCACGGTATACGAGTCTGTTTTAGTGTCTAGACCTAGTGACCTGTAACATAGTTTCAACAACCGCAGGAGAATTCCACGCACTATACACCGTGACTTTTTAGTCGTCTTACAACGGCAGCCCACTTCATGTATCCAATGAATACTAAACATTCATAAAAAAAAATAGGTATTTATGAGATTTTAATAATTTAAAAATAAAATTATTATTCAGTATTATGACGCATGACGTAGTTAAAACACCCTGAGCGATGATATACTGGACTCGAGTGCTGGATAGGTATGTTCTCCCGTTTGACACTTAAAAATCATTAACAGGATGTTTCATAATTTTAATCTAATATATTATTTATTTTTCTTTGTACCTATTATATTAGTAAAAAAAAACAAATCGCGCCTAGAGCTATTTTATGTCGGGTACATTGAGTGGACCACCTTTGTAAGACGACTAATAAGTCATCATCTGCCTAGCCTTTTCCCAATTATGTTGGGGTCGGCTTCCAGTCTAACCGGATGCAGCTGAATACCAGTATTTTACATGGAGCGACTGCCTATCTGACCTCCACAACCCAGTTAATGCTGGGTAATACGATACCCCTTGGAAAGACTGGTTGTCAGACTTCCACTGACTACCTAACGACTGTCAAAGATCTATAAATGACACCAGGGATCAACGGCTTAACGTGCTTTCCGAGGCACGGAGGAAACTCGGTATGTAATGGGTGGTCACCCATCTACAGACCAACCTAGGCAAGCACGGCTTAACCTAAAGATCGACCCGAGCGGCTGTTATTATTTAGCCACGAGCTCCTCAAGACGACTAATAAGTCACGGTGTATTATACGGAGTAGAAGGGACAACGACGCGAAAAAAATCATCTGCTGTTTGAAGTCAAACTCAAAGTCAAAAGCATTTATTTCAATTAGACCATCACAGGCACTTTTCCTACAAAAGTGCAATACCTACACGGTCAAAATGTATGGAACAGCTGATTTTTTTTTTCAATAACCAATGAATAATTTCTATGTGGGCTCAGAATGATGTACTCAATACGTGGTAACCGTTTTCGCGTCGGTGTCCCTTACAGCCTGTATACTAATAATATTTTCTGTCAATATTTTTATTCTGTTTTGAAGAACCGGTACTCACCCTGCTAGTAACCACATTACCGTCGACAACCACTCTGTTCCCCTCCACATACGTGTAAAGATCAGCCGGTATCTTCGCCTTGGTTGTGGGGTACGACGTTACCTTCTTGTTGTGAGCCACGCCATGAGCTACAAACACTGTTGGGGCTGCAAGAGAGAAATTATTACAATTAGCCAAGGCTATATTTTTATATTGTATTACATTCAAAAGCAAAACTAACCGCTCAGCCTCGCTACGGCCCATACGGCCCACCCAAATTTCGTCAGTTATGTTTAAGTCCATATGGGGCGACCCTATTCCCATAAACCGGACTCAAATCCAGACTCCGTGGCTGCTACTGAGAAATTCCTGATGGAAAAACCCAAAACTGCCCGATCCGGGAATCGAACCCAGGATCTCATGCTCAGTACTCGCGCTTGCGATCACTAGACCAACGAGGCAGGCCCCTAGTAGGTGGACTGAGGAAAGGCTAGGCTAGGATAATGATTACCAGCACAAATAGCAGCAATGATCTTGTTTTTCGTTTCATGCTCCTTCAGAATGCGTCCAACAACCTCCGACTTGGAGAGACGCTCTGCTCCCTCGAGTCCCCCGGGCAGGATTACCTGTAAATCAACTTGAATAGTTAGAACTAGCTTTTTTTTAGTCAGAAACTATTTAAAAAAATATGTCCTGTAATTTTTTATGACACTTGGCAATAATAAAGGGTGTAACAAGACCCTCAACGAAGCAAGGCACCTGTTCTCCCCGTCATTGCGATCATTTTTTTGTTCTAGACCATACCTGGGAACCTTCTAGTTACGGAGATATTGGGGGGCAAAGTTCCAAATTTTTCACAAGTTTTTTTTTAAAATACATGTTTTGAATGTAAGAACTTTACACACCTCCACGACCCCCGTACTATTCAATCCATCCATCAGCACAATGCTTTGAGTGCTTTACATCGAGTCCTACTGTAAAACGTGATTTTACACCCCAAAAAAAAAAGTCGATTCCCAGCAATAATTTTTGCGTATAGTTACTTAGTTTGATGTACAGAATGCACGGTTGACGGCTATGTGAAGGGTCTGTTTACACCAACCCAGGCAGGCGCATTACTTTGTGTAATTTATTTCATCACCACTGCTCTCAAAACGGTGAAGGAAAACATCGTGAGGAAACCGGCATGTCCTAGAACCTAGCCCATTCCCTCTCATAGAGAGGAGGCCGTGTGTCCCAGCAGTGGGAACATTTAGGCTGATAATGCTAATAAAAAACTATTACATGAAAACGTTTCAGAGGTGCATATCTCGGTATTACAAGCGTGAAATTAAGTTATGTTATACTCACAGCTTCATATAATGCCCTTTCCTTACAAGCAGCTTCCAAGGACATGTCAGGGACAATCGTTATTTGCCTGGAGCACAGCACAGGTTCGATGCCATCCAGTCCTGCAATTGTAACTACCACCTAAAGTATAAAAAAAAAAACAAGATTATAGACCGATTTTGATGAGAGCAGCGGTGGCCCAGTGGTGGAGACCCCGACTTGCGAGCAGTAAGTCGTGGGTTCGAACCCAGCCAAGCGCATTACTTTGTGTAAGTTATTTCATCACCACTGCTCTCAAAACGGTGAAGGAAAAACATCGTGAGGAAACCGGCATGTCCTAGAACCAAAAATTCGAAGACATGTGACATCTACCAACCCGCACTGGGCCCGCGTGGTGGATTATAGCCCATTCCCTCTCATAGAGAGGAGGCCTGCGTGCCAGCATTGGGAACATTAATAGGCTGATTATGCTATGTTATGCTAGACAGATTTTCGCGATTATCTCAGTTTCTATAGCACCAATGACGTTCACATTTATTTTAAAAATTGTAGAGCTTAAGTTTGCGACAAATTTTGTTTTGAAATCATTTTCATACGCCCAACAGTTTTTCAGAAAGAGGGCAGACCATGCACCGCTCAGCCATAGTCACTGTAAAGCAAGGTCAACCATGAATCTCAGTGAATAACACCAATAATAATGGCAAGTGTATGTACCATTAGGTCCACCTCTGCCTAGGGTTGCGATACGTCCGGCTTTTTCCGGACATGTCGCTCAGTGCCTGGGATGCGGAGGGTATTCTAAAACGTCCGGAATTTCCAAAAAGGAGAAAATTAAAACCAGTTTATGGCGTAAATAAAAATATTTTCAATGAAATCTTCGGTATTAGTCTTGCGTTGGTAGGTATTATAAAAGTACCGTTTATAATTTATATTTTAAGCTCCTGGCAATGTTCTAATACAAGTGTTTGCCTATTTTAATAATTATATTGTTGTAAAAAAACATAAATAAAATTTGTTTTTTTTTTTCAAATATCATTTTCACCGGAAAACTTATTTATGGATCTGGGACTCACATTACGTCACTTTCTAGGCATTCTTATCATTTTACGGTGCGCAATTGACATTTAACCTTAGAGCGGTTACAACAACTTCTGCAATACTTTGTGCAGATACAATACAAGAAGATACTCACTCCTGCCCTTCTAAGCATATCCGCAGTGACGACCATCTCCATCTCCTCGGCACCCTGAGCCAGGATAACTAATGCCTGCGGAGCCATTTCTACTTTGTGGTATCTGAAACAGTCAGGCACAGAATTTCAATAAGACGCTCGAATTACAGGCAGTTTTGAAAATAGAAAAAAAACAGGAGGATGAAGCTACACACAGCACAAGGAATAATAACTTGTGAAACTACTGTAGTTGCCCATTCCAAAGCGTAGATCTCTATAGAGAAGAATGGGCAAGAAAACACCATCTACATGGAGACTCTTTTAAATCAAAATATCCATGTGTAGATTATACATATGTGATAAAGACATGCACATTAAGAGCAAACTCTAAAGCATTTATTTCAATTACACCATTATAGGCACTTTTGAATGTTAGAAAAAAAAAAAAGCAAAGCTACAGACACAAGGCATAATAACTTGTGTAAGTACTGTAGTTGCCCATTCCAAAGCGTAGATCACTATTGAGGAAAATGGGCAAGAAACTCCATGGACACTTATTTCAATCAAAATATTTATATAAGGTTTGATACATCATCCATGTGTATTATACATATTTGACAAAGACATTCACGTTAACCTCTTGATCGCCACAGACATCAATGGACGTCAAATAAAAAAAAAAGTTCTCATGACGCCTCGGACGGCATTAACACGTCGAAAATAACACTTTTTTAAAACGTTTGGCGTACAGAACTCATAGTTTCTTTATTGACATGGCGGTCAAAAGTTTAAAAGCGTCCAGAGTAAATAGAAAAAATCAACAATTCACAAATACAGTAATTAAAATAAACTGTGGCAGTTAAGATGACCAGTTCCAACTGACAGCGCCTGCTAACGAACATGACGCATGGATCAGCACCATTCCGCTCAACCATTTTGGAGGAAACGAAATGATCTGACACACCAGCCATCAGCGAGACATTTGCGTGAGTATGACATTCTCTCAACCACCAGGGCACATTCGCGTCAATGATAGTACAAGTACTCACATAATTATGTGCTGTACGATTATAATATAATACTAGAACTTCGCCTGCGCCTTTTACCGCAAAAATTCTGATAGCTTGGTTAATATGCATGACATAAATATAATTTATAGCTTATAGGAGCCACGAATAATGTAGCTTTCTGTCAGCGGAAGAAATTTTAGAATTGGATTATTAGTTCTGGAGATTAGACCCCCTACATCAAACAAATTTTACCTCTATCGCGTGATTCCATAATTTATCTATTTACATGTCGTAATTAAATGCATAATTTATACTTTACGCGGATAATTGAATAAACAAAATGTAAGCAAGTACCGGGAAAAATACTACAAAAATTATAAAACAATAAGGAAAGTTTACTATAACGTAAAAACTGATTACCATTTCAGCTTTACATCGGAATTTCCTGCTAAATATAACAGAAATACCTCTAAAAAAGGATTTATTCTGTTTTCGGTGATTTTCCAAATTGTGTCCACGCAGTTCATGGTCTTTGATAAGTCAGTTTTAAAACAAATCTGGGCGTAAACTATTAGGATTTTGATAAAAAATAGAAATACTTACGTGCGTTGTAGACTCTTGAAGTATAAAACCGGTAATTGATTGTATTTCGGGTGTAGACGGGTTAAAAAATGGGACTTCAAAAATAATCTCGAGAAAACCATCAAGAAAAATTTACAGTTTTTTCTGAAGGTCAAAAAAGTATACAATACATACCGGATAGACGTCAAATAATTTATCTTTATTTACAAATAACTTAATCGCCTTTTTATCAAAAGTTGCTGAAATTAACTAGAAATCATGAAGATTGGAAATAAAATATTTTGTGGTATCCTCATTCATAGTAAATTTTCCCTTTCCGATAAATTTCTACTCAGTCGGCGAAATATTATAAACTATGATTTCTGAACGGAATTTACAGCTTGTTTTCTTTCGTCTATGGAATGAAACAGTGTTGCCAAATAATAAAAATTGCATGTCTCGAAGGAAAACTTAAAAATATAAAAAACGAATGCGCACTATCTTATTCAAAACCCTGTTATGCATGCTTGATACCAATTTTATTTAGCGATAAAAATGCACCTATGCGACCCAGGGTAATTTTAAACATTGTGTACGTAATGTAAGTATTGTAAAAACACACCACGAAGCCGAAAGGCACTTGTTCTCCTGTCATTGCGATAATTTGTTTTTTCTAGACCATACCTATGGAGATATTGGGGGTCCAGGTTCCAACTTTTTCACAAGTTTTTAATGGAAGAACTTTAGTTTAAACACCTTGAAGACCCCCTTACTATTCAATCCATCCATCAGCACAATGTTTTATGGGCGTTATATTTTTTCACCCCACAAAAGAAAAGACGTTTCACAGCAATAATTTTTGCGTAAAGTTACGTAGTTTGTTGTATATATAATGCTTGGTTGACGGCTTTGTGAAGGGTCCGTTTACACCCTGTATGAAATGAGAAATGATCGTTAAATCTTATAAAAGGAGACTGTTCAAAAGTTTTTATATTCATTTACAAAGCAGGTAAGGTGGTAAAGTAGGCGCAATACAAATAAACAAGTCTTCGTTATTAGAATTTTAAATAGCCGAACGGGTCTGATGTCGTGCTTAAATGACGCAGGCACTCGAGCCGCGCCTGCAAAGTCAACTTTACATTGGCAGTGAATCAAGGGAAAGCGACCTTTTGCGCGCGGGAGACCTCAAGTTCACATTATGAACGCACACAATATTATGTGTGATGCTTGTTCAGTTAAGAATATAGATGAAAACATATTTACCCTTAAGAAAGTGGGTAAATTGAATTTCATGAGTGTATCTCCGACAGATGTTCGTTGACGGTAACTCTACTTGTCTATACTTAGCTTCCTTTCTTTCGTAGTTCAGACAATCTGAAAGGATACGAAAAATTCTTTTTATACATTTATTTGAACAAATTTCTTTACATTTTAACTTTGAAGTCATGTGATTAGCAATAAATAGTGTAATTCACGCAATTTTACATAGTTTAAGTGTATATTTTAAGTCATTTAATTCAATGATTCTGATAGGTTAGGAACATACTATGGGTCGAAACTGAAATTAATTGTTTTATCATTTTTAAGCCTCTTATTCGTGTTATATCATGGATTTTGTGAAAAGAGAAGATCAGAATATCATCGACGATGATAACTACAAGTTTTATCTTGAAAGTGTAAGTTAATTTAAGTTTGTTTGTTTTAATTCAAAATTCGATCGTTTTTTACATAAAAAGTGTTGATAACGAGAACGGAGTTCCGGGTTTGATTCCCGGCTGATGTATTCTAGTTTTTTTACGGCCAAAGTTTATTTTGTTTGTTGTTTTAGTGTCGAACCATGAAGGTTTTCATTCATTACAAAAATGTGGTTTGCTCACAATGTAAACAAAATCTTTTTTTTTACCTTTAAATTATCCTATAAGTTTTATGTTTCTGGTGTTTATTGCTTCGCCATCATTTCTCATATTTATAATCATTTTAATTCACAACAGAAAGTTCAGATCAGTTTGACCTGAACAAATCAACAGCTTCCAAATTTAAAATTTTTTTTTTTTTTTCGTCGTATCTGTAAAAGTGTAGGGGTACCAACCGACTCTTCTTCAAAAATCAAATAATTTATTGAAAAAGTTTATATTGACCTTGGTTTATATATTTTTTTAAGAAAAACAAGTTCAAGGTTAAGAGTAATGGTGATACAAAATTCTTGAAGCAAAGTAAAGTAGTGTTTTAATACTGGATTTCTTTTCATTCATGTTTTTTTGATGTACCTAATTCGAGTTTTAACTGACTTAAAAAAGGAGGAGGTTCTATGTTCGGCTGCATTTTTTTTATCTATGTTAATTGATATTTCCCTCAATTATAGACCGATTAGTTTTTTTTTTGCAAGTTTACTTATAAACTAGTAAAACTTATGAGTTAACTCTTTTAATACATCTTTTTTCTTGCTTCACAATGAATTGAATAAAAAATTGTAAAAATAAGAAAAAACTATGTTAGTTAGAATTGAATTCATCAAATGGAATTAATGTCAACAAAATCCAAAAGTCTTCATAAAATGTCAATCTCATTTTCATATTTCAAAACATAAAAATGTGTTCCTTAGTCTCTCAGAAACTTGCTCAAGAATATGTATTTAATCAGGAGTTATTGCTACTTCAAAATAAGTACTAAGTAACTATGCCAAGATAGTGGTATCTTTTATCTTTCTTCTATTTCCAACTTTATGAACTTAGCTACAGAAGAAATTAAATTATCCAGACCTTAATGTTTTTCTTTCTTCTTCCGCAGCTACAAAAATCACACCAACTGGAACCAACAGACTACCAACATTCTCCGCTATCAGTGGAACAGCTCCACCAGGCGATGCAGTCCTCAGTCGCAAACTCCCTCGTTCACAACTTCCAACTGCCTCTCTCTCCACGACAAATGTCCTCGCTGATGCTAAAAACCAACCATCTACCGAGAAACCTGAACTTCAACGATATTCCCGCACACTTACAACGAAACTTAACTTCAGAATTGGACCTAGTACATAATCTAGCAAATGAACTACCTCAGAATCTAAACAGACATGACGATATACTTGGTCAAAATCTGAGTAGGAACTTAGATTTGTCGCTGGCCAGGTCTTTGGGTAACGATTTAGAGTTACAAAACCTAAGTCAACTAGCTCAGAATTTAAACGAGAATTTGAACGCTGATTTGAGCAGAATTAATGACTTAAGAGCAGATATTCCTCACGATTTGAGTCATGAAATTGATCTGTCACATCATTTGAGCAGACCAAATATAGAGCAGGAGATTCTAAGTCAAGAAGAAGCAAGAAGAACACCTATGGTCGTTCAATGTGTACAGGAGAGCCATATGTTGGATCAAAACTTGGGGCCAAGGTTGGTGGGGAGTATGAATGTGCACAGTCATGAGCGGTTGGACCAAAATGAGCACAGTTTGCTGCCAATGCCGTTCCATATTAAGTCGGAGCAGGAGGATGATGGATATTTCTATGATAATATTAATCCTGCTATTAGTAGTGTTGGCAGTTTGAATGGTGAGTACTTTTATTATTTTATTAGTCTGTTTGAGTGTCCTACTGCTGGGCAAAGACCTCCCTTTTCTTCATCCAAACCTCTCTGTCCTGTGCGATATCTGGCTATGTTCACCCCGCAAACGAGATCAGCTCGTCACACCACTTTCGCCGCCGTCTTCCTAGACGGCGATTTCCTCCGACAGGCGTCCAGTGAGTGTTGATCGTTACCAATCTCACGTAGCACGAATGCGCCCAGTCTAACGTCTGCAACTTGAATAATGGAGTACTTGTTATTTTTTATTTTATAAGCCCGTTGCTAAGTAATAACAGCTGCTTGGGTCGATGTTGGTCCGTGGTTGGGTGGACCATTACATACCAATTTTCCACCGTGCCTCAGAAAGCACGTTAAGCCGTTGGTCCCGGTTATCATTTGTAGATGTTAGACAGTCGTTACAGTTAGCGCAAAAGACTGCCAACCAGGCCAACCAAGGGGTATCGTATTACCCAGTACTAATTGGGTTGTGGAGGTCAGGTAGGCAGTCGTTCCATGTAAAATACTGGTATTCAGCTGCATCCGGTTGGACTGGAAGCCGACCCCAACATAGTTGGGAAAAGGCTAGGCAGGTGATGGAAGTTTGTGTAGTGACCACAGTTATTGATGTGACATCGTCTTGAGCCGGTCAGAATAATAGCAAAAAGTCGTCATGCGCGTCGACACGACATGATACGACAAAGGCGATATGTGATCGATTGGCCCAAGCTGTTTCAGCGTCGTCACAAGTGTGGTCACTTCCTTATCATGCTCTTAGACGATCTTCTTGTAATAACGGGTGTAAAAAGATCTTAAACGAAGCCGAAAGGTACTTGTTCTCCCCGTCATTGCCAAGATTTTTTTGTTACGGACCATACCTGGGAACTTCTAGTTACGGAGATTTTGCAGGTCAAAGTTTTTTTTATTTAATATTACTTTTTAAAGTTATTAAACTTTACTTTAAATACCTATCATCCTCGGAACCCCACCAATAAGCTTACCTTACCTATAGTGTTTTCGATTTTTTATGTAAACCCAAAAGAACCTGAATCTTAAAGACTAAAAATCATGGGAAAACTTTATTTTGTTTGTCAGTAGTCGTTGCATATACAAGGTGTAAACGGACCCTTCACGAAGCCGTCAACCAAGCATTCTCGGTTACATTGAGCAAAAATTATTGTTGGAAAACGACTTTTTTTTCGGTGGTGTAAAAAATCACGGTTTAAGGTAGGACTCTAATGTAACCATTGTGCTTACAGACTGAACCGGTTTTCAGGAAATGATAGATCTCAGACTATGGTACAGCAGTCAATGTGACACAATTAAATGGGAATATTCCATCGGAATAATTTATAAATTTTGAAACGAGTTTCAGAACGAAAATAAACGTTGAATTAGAATATTTTTGAAAGGTTAAGTCTGTTTGAATAAAGGTTAACTTGTCGTTTATTAATGTTAGCAAAAATGCATCATTATTTATTTGTAATTTTGTTAGCTGATATAAATGTTAGGTACCTTTCTTTTTGGGTGGATAAAACAAGGAATGAGTATCCGAAAATGAAAAATAACGTCCTGTGAGTGAAATACTGGATATATTTGAATGTTTTTTTGTATGCAGACTGGGAACGTCGTGAGGTATCTGCAGTTTAATTTATTGTCGTATTGTCGGCGCTACTCTGTATAAGAGGAAGTCTGAAAGTAGCGCCGGTGACTGAAAGTTATGTGGTAATCGGATATCGTAGCATGGACATGTGATGCGGAGGAATGAGGAAAATGTCGTGAGGAAAGTTTTGAGCATGAATTTGGATGGGTTTAAGAGTAGAGGAAGACCAAAGAAACGATGGATGGGCTGTGTGAAGGATGATATGGCTAGAAAGGAGGTGACTGCTGAGATAACGAGTAATAGAGAAGTATGGAAGACATGCTGCGCCGACCCCAAATGAATTGGAATAAGGGCAGGGGAATGATGGTGGTTAAAAGCCGGGTTTAATTGATATTTAAACATAAATAATCTCTCGCGCTTTACCCATATCATGGGGGTGCAAAAAAATAACACATCCGCCATCTTTGGGAGTCCGCCATATTGGATTTAGAATGACGTCACTTAGCTAACCATGCATTGTCATCCAAACTGAACGTGTATGCAAAATTTCAGCTCAATCGGTTGGGGATAACTGTTTTAAGATTCAGTTGCAAGATTTGAGCTATACAAACATACATACATAACATAAGCATAATCAGCCTATTAATGTTCCCACTGCTTGGACGCAGGCGTCTCTATGAGAGGGAATGGGATTTAAACCACCACGCGGGCCCAGTGCGGGTTGGTAGATGTCACATGTATTCGAAATTTTTGGTTCTAGGACATGACGGTTTCCTCACGATGTTTTTCTTCACCGTTTTGAGAGCAGTGATGATGAAATAACTTACACAAAGTAATGCGCCTGCCTGGGTTCGAACCCACGACTTACTGCTCGTAAGTCGAAGTCTCCACCACTGGGCCACCGCTGCTCTCGAACATACATACATTAATTTAAAGCTTGTAAAAATAAACGGTTTAAAACCAGTCTGATTTGAGAAGGTTAGTTAGCAAAAGCATTTAAATATTCTGCCGATTGAATGTCAATTAATTTTAAACCATAAAATAAAACAGTCGTTTTGGTTTAATTAATATTGTGCAATTGCCCGTTGGTTTAGTGATCGCAAGCGACTGCTGAGCATGAGGTCTTGGGTTCGATTCCCGGGTCGGGCAAAGTGCTATTGGGTTTTTCCATCAGGAATTTCTCAGTAGCAGCTATGGAGTTTGGTGTTGCGCCCGGTTGATGGCAATAGGCTCGCCCCCTATTGCCAACAAACATGGGACTTAAACATAACGGGCGAAATGTGGGTGTACTGTTAGGAATACTTCTGCATAACCCTGCGGGGATTACAGGCGTGATGTTATGTAATGTATTATTGTGCAATTCCCCGTTGGTCTAGTGACTGCAAGGGCTTGGATTCGATTCTCAGGTCGGCCAAAGTCATACCTAGCATTTTCCTAAGTATAACGTGGTCGGCTTCCAGTCTAACCGGATGCAGCTGAATACCAGTATTTTACATGGAGCGACTGCCTCCACAACCCAGTTAGTACTGGGTAATACGATACCCCTTGGTAAGACTGGTTGCTAGACTTTCGGGCCACTGACTACCTGTAACGACTGTCAAAGATCTATAAATGACAGCCGGTATTTCTAGCAGGAATTCTAGATTTTGGAACTCTGGATTTGTGCTCCGTTGATGGTAATACGTTTGCGCCCTATTACATGGGAATTAAATATAACTGGCGAAATGTGGGGGCACTATAGAAACACTTCTGCCTAACCCTTCGGAATTACAGGTGTGATGTTATGTATGGTAATATTATGCGACATGCGCAGTTTGGTACAGACAGGTATATGCAAATAATATGCACGATTTGAATATATTTGATGTAAAATTCATTCACTAATGCTAACATTAGATATTTTGGTCATAATCATAATATACGATAGACTATGGCGGGATGAGCTGGACTTCTTTATCCATATTATACAAGATGTCTACGGATCCTTTACGAACCCGTCAACCAAGCATTCTGTACAATTAAACTAAGTAACTACGCAAAAAATATTGCTGGGAAATCACGTTTTACGGTAGGACTCAATGTAACGCACTCAAAACATTGGGCTGATGGATCCGTTGGATATTACGGGGGTCGTGGAGGTATTTTAAGTAAAGTTCATCATCTGCCTAGCCTTTTCCCAACTATGTTGGGGTCGGCTTCCAGTCGAACTGGATGCAGCTGAGTACCTGTATTTTACATGGAGCGACTGCCTTTCTGATTTCCACAACCCAGTTAGTTTAGGGTAATACCATACCCCTTGGTAAGACTGGTTGTCAGACTTTCGGGCCACTGACTACCTGTAACGTCTGTCAAATAGCTACAAATGACAGCCGGGACCAACGGCTTAACGTGCTTTCCGAGGCACCCATCCACGGACCAACCTAGGCAAGTAAAGTAAAGTTATAACATTAAAAACATGTATTTGAAAAACATACTTGTTGAAAAGTTGGAAACTTTGAACCCTCATATCTCCGGAAATACAAGGTTCCCAGGTATGGCTCAAAACAAAGAAAATATCGCAATGACGAGGAGAACAAGTGCCTTTCGGCTTCGTTAAGAGTATTTTTACACTCATTATGTATAGTTTTATCATCAAAACTATACTATTTTCTCCTTTTACTAAAATTTCAAGGTCAGGTCTAAATAAAACAAGATTATTTAATCTTTTATTTAAATATTGAGTTCATAAATAATTCATTCAATTTCATTGACGCACACATCGCCGATCTAAAGAAGTGCATATAAAATACTAGTTTTTTTCTCTGGCGCCACGTTAGACTGTCTAAAATTAGTTTATTAAATAGTGAATCCATCTTGGTATCAAAACTAGAAATATTTCCATTTTTTTTCGATAAAAACACTGATTTGTTGAGATGCTTTTCTAAAAAAAACTGCAATCATTCGTTGAAAACAAGTTGGTCGAGTCGAGCTTGTGAAATGCCTTCCTGTTCTTAGAATAGCAGTAGTCTAGTAATGGTAGAATTAGGAGGAGCTCGTGGCTAACAGCCGCTCGAGTCGATCTTTAGGTTAAGCCGTGCTTGCCTAGGTTGGTCTGTGAATGGGTGACCACTCGTTACATACCGATTTCCTCCGTGCCTCGGAAAGCACGCTAAGCCGTTGGTCCCGAATGTCATTTGTAGATCTTTGATAGTCGTTACAGGTAGTCAGTGGCCCCAAAAAGTCTGACAACCAGTCTTACCAAGAGGTATCCCATTACCCAGTACTAACTGGGTTGTGGAGGTCAGATAGGCAGTCGCTCTGGGTAGGGGCAAGAGAATGATGATGGTCAATAATTATTTAAAATTAGGCTGGGTATCAGTATACAGGTTGGAAGAGACATCGAAACACAAACGGTTACCACGGCCACGTATTCAGTACATCATTCTGAACGAGGAGTTCTACGAAATTTTTAATTTTTTTTTAATCGTCTTTTTGGCCGTGTAGGTGCTCCACTTTTGTAGGAAACAGATGCGCATTAAAAATTTTTGGTAGGGCTAAATGTAACGCATTCAAAACATTGTGCTGATGGATGCATTGAGTAGTACAGAAGTCATGGAGCTATTTAAAGTAACATCGAAAACGTATTTACAAAAAAAAAAAAAAATTGTTTGTCCGTAAATATAGAAGAATGTCCTAAATAGAAGGTTCCCAGAAATGGCCCAGTACAAAATAAAATCGCTATGACAAGACACGTCGCGTCGTGCCTCTCAGCCTCCTCAAGGGTGCTTTTACATCCTTAATTTTTTTTTTCACGGGTGACCACTGAAAATCAGCGCTGTGTTGTGGGCCCCCCATAGCACAGCATCATGCTGAGTGGTAACCTGCTTGTCGCAGTCACGACGTGCAAGCTGTTAACTTTCTTCTTTTTTGTTTCGTCCTGTTGAATTTATAGTTTATTGTTTATTTTTTGTAATTTTGTGTGATGCATGTCACCTCCCTGCGACAAATAAATAATTTTTCTTTCTTTCTTCTTCTTTCTAATTTGGGGAACTGTTTTGGCATAAGAAAAACCGCGAAACTTCACTATCAATTCCCTAGCAACTATCACAGACAGACGTATCCATGTTTTAGATAAAAGTTGACTCTTCAACCTTTGTGAATATATTAAGTATAATGTTTATTATAAAAAGGTCAGTCCGACTGGTTTTAATATCACTTATATGTGTTGCTTTCACGGCTAGATTAACTATAAGACGTATAATAGTCGGGTTCTCTTGGAGTTGCATATGATGAATATTCACCTTGTTTCACGTTTCACGGGTCGGTTTCCAGACATATCCCAAAAATCCCAATTAAAGATCAGAATCAGAGGTTTATCATCATCATTTCAACCCCCTTTCTTCCGACATACTTGTCAGGTCCATACGTCGTTCAGCTGTTTCCCGCGAATTTGACGTTATCGTCAACCTAACACGCTTTTGGACGGCTCTGATTTCTTTGGCTCAACCTTGGCAACCATTTGGTCAAAACTTGACTCCATCAGCCATCTTCGCGTCTAGCTAGATGTCCTGCCCCACTCTTTTTGAGGCTCATCGCTCGGTCCCCGACGGTTTTCGGATTACGGTGGATCAGAACTTACGTTACATAGTACAGTCCTTTCAAACGCCCATACTTCACCAAATTTTGTGCTTAGGACTCGGAAGACGAAATGGCGTAAAAAATCGAAGTCTCTCTTCAAAAGTTAATTTAATTAAACCAGTTGTTAATCGTTTTCATTGGACTATTGATTTTTCAGGTAACAAGATGTTAGATCTACAAACAGATTTAGTTGATTTATCAATCAGAGATTACTAGACTTTCCGAAAACACAAAAATTGTTAGGAACATATTTTCTGCATCTCGTTTTTTGCGCACAGTGGTGCTCGAGACTTATGTGTCTTAGAGGTTCCAATTTCCAGATACACAATCCTCACTTTCCTTTGTGTGATTTATCTCATTACCAATATGCTCTCGAAACGGCTAAGGAAAGCATTGTGAGGACACTGGCATGTCCTAGATCCTAAAATTCGAAGACGACATCCACTATCTCGCAATAAACCCACACGGCTGAACTTGCCGAGAAGAGACCTGTGTCCACTACCATCCATGGATGGATACCTGCAACAGCAGAGGCTTCGCAGATACTTTCCCGTCCAAGAGATAAAATAAAGCATTTTATTTCAATGTCGATTCAATTTAAATAGATAAAACCTAAGATTTTAGGTTACTAGGCCGTCGCTAACTTAGCTGTTCTATTTACTTACTTTTTTTTATAAACGAGATAGTGGTTTATCAACTTTTATCGCGTAATTATTGTTACTACGCAAGCATGTATGTCAATCACCTATCTTTGGCGACATTAACCTCTGGTTTCGGCAAACCAGCTTTACGTCAAATACCGAATTTAATTGGATGTTGTTATTTCTGGTAACCAATCACAACAGGGGGCAGGGCATATTGCTCGCAGAACGGATGGCCGATGGGGCCGGAAAGTTCTGGAGTCGCGACCGCGAAATGGAAGACGTCGCGTTGGAAGGCCTCCCACTATGTGGACCGATGACCTGGTAAAGGTTGCGGGGATCCGCTGGATGCGAGACGCACGGGATCGGTCAATGTGGCGACACTTGGGGGAGGCCTATGTCCAGCAGTGGACGTCTTTCGGCTGAAATGATGATGATGATGATGAATCACAACAGCTAACTGTTTGGCACACGCTCAATCGTCACGCGTGTTGTGACAGCGACTCCGAAAAAAACGAATCATCCTGCCAACCGTATCGTCGATGCTGCCGCGTGCGATATGAATCCCGCTCTAGCATATTACGGTTCTGAGCGACGGTAAATGTTAGGAGCATGGAGAAATGCGATTCATTGCTGCTAGATGAAGCGCAACCCTTAAGCATGTCGAATTGGGAGGTCGTAACCGGAGCGTAAGCCGTAAGATTCGGGACGTATCTGTGCAGAAAATTCCGCGTGTAATTCCGCTGATCTTGCGTGTAACGTCGCGCTTTTTTTGTTTAGATATGGAATTTGTAGGTTGTTAGAAGCCTGAAAATCTGGCAACCAGTCTGTCCAAGGGAGAGATCAGATAGGCAGGCGGTCCATCTGAAATAGTGGTATTCAGCTGCAGCCGTTTAGACAGGAAGGTGACCCCAACAATATTGGGAATAGAGTAGGCAGATGATGATTAAGACTGAGCAAAATTCAGGTGGCAAATGCTTTTTCGTTCATATTTGTCCCTACTCTTCCATGAAGCCTTTGTAAACAAAATAATCATACTTTTACGTCTCCCTTTTCAGGTCTACCCGCCGATCACACGCAACCACAGCAAAATGTACACCCAGACAACCAAATGTACGTATACAACACACACGTCAACGTGCCAGCATTAAATTCCATAGATCTTTACTCAAGACCTCAAAACTACGTACAAAACTACACGAACATTCGAGAAAATCCACAAAACTTAGTCATAAACAGGCAGTTTGAAAACGCCAGCCCTTACCTCGACGATTATAAAAAGTTAAGACAAGATGGCTGCCAAAATGGCGGTAAAGAAAAATGTGAAGAGCCGAAAGAGAATTTGAAGCCTACAGATCAGAATAAAATATACTATTCAGAGTATAATAATCAGAATTTTGCTGAAGCGAAAAGTGAAAACGATTCTAGTGTTCATAATAAAATTACGGAAGATATTTCAATGAATATTAAAGGACAATATATCTGTTATAAGTGCAACGATATTTTCCCTTCGAAAAGAGGTTTAAAACATCATGCAAAATCGTGTTCTGACAGCGATCAGTTGGTTGAAAAAGTCGGGAAGTTCAGTTGCAGCCAATGTGCTTACAGATGTCAGTCACCCGCCATTTTGAAAATACACGAACGCACCCATTCTGGAGAAAAACCATTTTCGTGTACCTTCTGCGATTACAAGTCCGGCCAGAAGAATAATGTCGCAAAACACATATTAGTTCATATGAAAGAAAAACCTTTTAGATGTCAATACTGCGATTATAGATGTGCGCAAAAAAATAACCTCGTAGTTCACGAAAGAACTCATACGGGGTACAAGCCTTTTGCGTGTCCGTTTTGTGATTACAGGACAGTGCAAAAACCAAATTTAGTGAAACATATGTACTTACACACGGACCAGAAACCTTTCAGCTGCGATATGTGTTCTTACAGATGCGTTCAGAAAACTAACCTCACAAAACATAAACAGAGGCATTTAAACGAAAAAGAGGGGGAAAAAGTGGACGTGAAAAACCAAAGCAAACCTTATAGGCCGAGACAAAAGTCTGTTAAATGCCCGCATTGTACCTACAGATGTGTTCAGAAATCGAGTATGGAGAAACATCTACAATTCAAGCATGTGCCACAAGAAAATGGCGAATTCGAACAGGGTTTGAATCTTATGAAGACTACGGAGGACGTTGAGAGTATAAACTTAAGTGTGAAAAAAGGTTTCGAGTGCCAGGATAACGAGAGTGTTAGTGAAGAGTCATAGTTGTTAGAGGTAAGGAGCTTTGGTTCCTTGAAGAGATGATGAACGCTTCAGTCTATTGCATTTTTGAATGATTTAATTCTTTTTTTTAGTTTTCGTGTCAGTGATTTTTTTTTTGTGGCCAGAAGTGGACAGCGTTGAAGTTGTAACCTTTTTATTAATATAGAAATGCTTGGCCGTTTATATGTAATTTTAGCCAGATTATGTGAAAATGATATTATGTGTTTAATTGTCTGTCTCACGCCGTATTTACAACAAGTTTTGAAACATGTATTCTATGTGTTGTGTTAAGGTACCAGTGGCGAAGGTGCCATACAACTCGATTCCCACCGGATTCGCTTTGAAAAATGGCACAGTCAGCGTTCTATAGACAAATAATATAATCACATTAAATATATGTACTCCGGCTTATTTCTTATAAAAATTGATCTTTCGCTACTGGTGCACAGCATGCGCCGCGGTGGGTTTGCGCCTTAATACATGTATGAAACATGCTTTATGTCCAAAAAATATAAATATCACAACTTGTGTAAAAGGCTGGGTAAGAAATCTCGTTCAGAAACATGTACTTTTAGAAAAAAAAGATTACTAAAAATGCAATAGATTGAATATCTCCATTTTCATAAAAGCTCCTGAATTTTGCTTTTTTAAATAAATTAGTTATGTTCGTTTTAATGAATTGAATTTTGTAAATAATTAATAATAATACAATTGTTTTTTTTGAGATTATTATGCTTAGATTTCACTAATATTATCTAAACTTCAGCCTAAGATGTTCCCAATGCTGGGATAGGCGATCCTCTGTGTGGGAGGAAGTACTGTAATCCACCATACAGGCCCAGGAGTTAGTGGATCAAAATATCTTCGGATTTTTTGGTGCTAGGACGTTTCTTCAATATGTTTATCTCCACCGTTACGATTTTATGTAAGTTATGAAATTTAATCAAATTGATGATTTGCAAAAATCATAGATCTTGTGTGGTTAGGATATTATAAGAGTAACAAGTAAAAATACTATTTAATTATTTTATTAAAAATAAAACTATTTGACTTTTCAAATTATTTTGACTTAAAAAAAAAATAACCGGGATTTTTCCGTACTGACGCGCCCTCCATACTACTCAACACTCACAACTTTAGGGAAATGCATCTGAATATCCAATCCCTATACATCACCCTAACACTATTTTTACTGAAGGTTTAAAATCATTGTAAGCAACCATAACCATACATGTGTTTTACAGAAAGTTCTAACATCAATTACATACCGAGTTTCCTCCGTGCCTCGGAAAGCACGTTAAGCCGTTGATCCCGGCTGTCATTTGTAGATCTTTTGCAGTCGTTACAGGTAGTCAGTGGCCCGAAAGTCTGATAACCAGTCTTACCAAGGGGTATTGTACTACCCAGTACTAACTGGGTTGTGGAGGTCAGATAGGCAGTATGTATAATACCGGTAAGACTGGAAGCCGATCCCTACGTATTTGGAAAAAGACTAGGCAGATGATGTTAGACAGTTCAAACATTTTGGTAGAAAATTATGTTTTTCGTAACTACTTTTAGTTTTGGATAATATTGGTGAAATCAAGCCTTGCTCTGGTCTAGTTGTTAACTAGAAATTATAAGCGAGCATGAATACAAATCTTAGCAAATTCTGATTTGGAAGGTAAGAAGAAAAATATGTTTTTTTAATTCAATTCATAATTTTAACACAACATTACAAATGCATAAAATTATAAAAGGTCCCATTAAAATAGATGCACAAATTTTAACACAGCGTTCAGTATGTCTAACCAAAGATATCCAAACAAAAAAAAAAACACTTATTAAAGTCACTTTATTTTGGCCTAAAATTTATTTATTTATTTATTTATTGACACACCAACGACTTATTCACTAAATAATTACATTAAATATTTTCTAATTCAACAGCTTTGCGGTGAATTCGTCACTTATAGGTGTGCACAGCACTTGTATAATAAAATAAGAAATAAAAATTGAAATGAAAATATATGAAAATAACAAAATTAAAATTATAAAGTTTACATTGGATTTAAATCATTGGGTAACCAACATTTTCAGTGTATTTTCGTTAGCTGTTTTTTCTTCTTGTAAGTATCAAATGCGTTTTTCTTAAATTTTTTGTACCCTTGTCTGAATGATTTCTAAAAGTTTATCCATCTTCTTCTATCTTTATTGTGTGGTTAGTTCCTAACCTGGTGTCAGAGATTTTATGCCACCCATGGGCCTCTGACTTGGCTTTACATGCTGTCAAGAAATATTTCTCAGGCATGCTGGTTTCCTCACGATGTTTACCTTCACCGAAAAGCAAGCGATAACTATACGCACGTGGATCCGAAAAATCAGAGGTGCGTGCCTATCCATCTATTTTAATGGGACCTGATAGATATGGAATTAAAAATGTTGCCCGCTAATATTTTCTAGTTCATCTGATCAAAAGTCATTTAATTTTAAAAGGTTATGTATATTTTTAAGAATTAAAATATGTAAATGAGACATGTCAAAAGTGATGAAATCTAATTTCTTGTAATTTTGCACAAGTTTGACTACAATTACAATGTGGGTGTACTAAACGTATCTTAGCTTCCAGGGCAAGTGTGATGTTATATTTTCGATGTCAACTCTTTTTCCTAATTTACGGTATTAATCCACTATTTTAAGGATTGTTTACAGCCCCTAAATGGGAAGTATCCACCTGATAAATTAATAAAACAATCAAAATGAAATTATCTGCTTGGTATCTGGAATCTATCGGAAGAAACATGCCATTACAGTTGTGCAACAGTTGCCCAACAGTCGCGCAACTTTACGTCAACTTTGACATGTTTCATATTTTTTGTGATATATAGCTTATGATAATGACATGAACTTGATAAAAAAACTTATGCTCTCTCATAGATATTGTTCCTTTGTATATAAACGAGTGAGATTGAATGCTTTGCTGACGATGCTGACGTGAAATAAGCCAGTAATTTGTACAAAAGTTTGTAAAGCGTCGACCGCCTCGTTGGGTGTCTCGAGGGCTTGTAAAATAGGGTTTATGGCGAGGCATCGACGCAAATTGATACCAGCAAATCTGCATATGATTCTAGACCCCAACAAAATATAATGTATGGAACAGAATGATAAACTGACAGGCAAATTGCAAAAAATATAACAAAATTTGAATTTCGTGGGCTACCCTGACGCTTCTACCTTAATAGCATGCTAGTTACCTGCTTATTATTATGCAAATTACTGGCATATGCGGTCCTAGCTCTAAGCTGAGAACAGACTTGACACACCCTCAACGGTGCTTTATGGTCATTTGCGGAAATAAAATAAGAATTGTGTGAAATCTATTCCGGCAATTTTATTGACTTTTATTTTTAAAGTTAATGTTGTATAGAATTTATAATAGATAGGTATTGAGATTTTAAATTGAGCTGAGATTTTTGTAGCTTAATAGATTTTAATTGATTTTTTAAAATGAAATTGACATTATAAAGAGGTTGTTGATCAGCAAAAATATGACAATTTACTTTCTCGAAAGGTGCTTGTTAATCAATGAAAAAAAAACAGAAAATGTAATGGGAAAAGTACCTAAAATAGACAGTAGGTCAATGAGAGACTGTTAAAATGATTAATAAATCATCGGGAAAAATTCTGTCATTATTTGAAAATGAGAAAGTAAAAATATGTTTTTTTTTTATCAGTACCTAATCATAATTTTACCGCTGAATGCGTAGATCCCTGTTTTATGCTAACATGATAAAAAGACACTCAGTAACATTTTGTGGGTACAGTGTAGTGGCCATACACGTAACTGGAAATCTATGTTTTGTACTTCTCACGAAAAATCCAGATAACAAACAAAATTGCACAACATGTTTTTGCGTGTTTTTATGCTGGTGGCAATATGAAATGTTCTTACACTAACAATTTGGTTGGCTAAAACCTAAACCACTTAATGGCGTCGATGTTACATATAATTATGTTATATAATTTTTTTGGCAACGTACTAATGTTATGTACTCAATATAAACATCGTTGGCAGTAACTTTGAAGTTTCAAGCAATAATGTTGCGCAACAGTTGCTCAACTATGTTTCACAAGGTTTTATTACGATTCAGACACGATACACTTACATTTGTATAGTGATGGTAAGGTGGTACCAAATTACTTGAAAATACTCAGACATTATTCAGTTTAAATAAGTTTAAAAAAACCGTTACGTGAATCGCCATCTTTACTTTTATTCTGTGGTTACTGTCGGTGGCTGTGATTTTAAGCAAATAAGTTACATATTGTAAATTCGGTTGTGAGGTTAACGTAATGTAAGGAAAAGGATCGCTGTGACAATCTAACAGACGGTTCAGTGCGAGTTTGTTATACCTATTCGAGCTTGTTAACGTAAACATCAATATGTAATGAAACTGAGCTAGCGCCGTCTGGTGACAAAGATAGGAACAAATATTCCAACGCGATCGAGTAAGTTTTGTCAGATAAAACTCGCACTAGGCTAATAGAATGTGTATTTTTGTACACCTCGCATGAACTGAAAAGTAAAATAATACAGAGTGGAAGGGACACCGAAGCTAAAACGGTAACCACGTGTTCAGTACATCATTCTGTAATCGACGAAATCCTTTTAGGGTCGGTGTCCCTGCTACCCTGTATAATTTTAATTTTCAGTTTATGCGAGGTGTACATGAAAAAATACACGTTCTGTTCGTTTGTATGGCGATCAAATAATGATAGGATGGTAAAGATATTGCAAATTATGAACGCGTATCGTCTGGCTATAGAAAAAAAACAATTGTTTCCATAAGTCACAAGTCCTTAAAGATAGGACCTCGTTATTGTTTTATGCCGCTTTTCATGAAACCCTTTATTCAACTTGCATTTGAATATTTGGCGATAGAGACGGGATCGCTTTTTTAGCTAAGAATTTTAAAAATCAAACTTAAAGTCTGGGACTGTCCACCAATGTCAAAGCGGTATTATTTTTATCTTACTTTAGTAGGAAAGAGACGGTGTTATCATAAGTAAAGTTCTAACACCACGTAAGTTAAAACTAGCAACTTTACAGGAGAGTGAAAAACTGCATAATTATATCTAGGTAACAGTACATTTTTTTTTAAATTTGTTTTTATTTCAAATTAGATAGAGAGTTACTTGTTTCTGATTGGCTGAAACTCTTCTGATTCTCTAGCAAACGGTATCAAAATGTCAAAACCACCAAAAATTTACTAACGTGTTGTTGGAACTTCAACGACGTTATACAGGATGTCTATCACCATCTCTTTCACACATTAATGTAAGATTTAAATAAAATTGCTATAAGATGTGGTTAGATTAATAATTTTAAATAATAATAGCTTATGCCAATAGGCTGTGAAATATTTTCCATGTTTGTAATTAAAAAATCGCCTGTGTACAATTGGCCATACGTCAGTGGTAATGGTAACAAAACTAGTATAAGCTGTCCTCTCATTGTATTAAAACTGTGTATTATGCTAGGCCAGCTAACACTGACGATCAGTCGACTGTGCAACCGGCAATATCGTTACCAAGGAAGTTTCGAGTGTACCTTGAATTTGTACATCACAATTTTTTTTGTATATTTTTTTTAATATTACGACTTCTAAGTATAGGAACAGACTTGAAAAGATTGTATATCGCGTAAAATAATGAAATCATGCAAAATGTAAAGCAATATAGTTGTAGAAAATGCGTTCAGCGCGATTTGACAGCAACTTTTTAGTTGCGCGTCTGTATTAAAATAGTTGCGCAGTTTTTTTGTTTCAAGTCTGTTTCTGTACTTATTTTTTTATTTTAATAATTTTTGTATGTTCTTTTTTTAATAAATGCCGCTTACCAAAGTGACTTTTTTGTTTCTTTTCAAATTCAGAAATAGATCATCATCATCATCATCATTTCAGCTGAAAGACCTCTACTGCTGGAGATAGGCCTCCCCCAAGTGTCGCCACATTGACCGGTCAGAAATAGATGTTACCGGGTAAAACAGTGTGAATAGAGACGCATGCAAAAATTTTATGACGAAGTCCGAAGTAGCTTATAAATAGCTAAAATTAAAGAGTACCCGGATTTTTTATAAACACGCTTTTATTTACCTGAAAAGAAATTAGAATAATTGATCAACTTTGATCTTTTGTCTCTGTGCTATTAACCGTTGACGAGTTCTCTCTGAAGAGGCGATCCTGGCTGCAGGATTATGTCCGTCAAAGTGAAAATTTCAGCTCAAGTGGTTGGCAAATATAAAATACATACTCGTACTTAGCAAAATAATAAACAGCTGATGTTGAAACTTTTTAGTTGTGCCTACTCGACAACAGATGTCACGAATAAACATTATCTAGTCTCGTTGATTTCGCTCGCCTGCCACTATGAAGGAAGTTATTCTACTCGATAATAGATGGCGCTATTAGGCCAAAATAAATAGAATAGTTTGAAGGCACGACAATGCTGTGATAAAAATTCGTTATGTTCGTGATAGATTCATATGACAGGACATTTTCGTTTTTTTTCCAATCTTCCAGTCAGCCGTCATGTTAAATACATCCTTTTTCTTTTATATCATTCCTCACACAATCCATCGATATTTTATTTGACCTACCTCTCCCTCTTCGTTTCCATTTATCTTTTCTTACATTCATATTCCTCACTCTTTTAGTCCCATGCGATTCATCCCTTCTCATTACATGTCCATACCACAAGAGACGACAAAATGTATGCCTTCTAGTCCCACTTACTTCCTCATATTCTTTGCCACCAACGTCTTCTTGAATTCATTTGTCTTGTAGACTAGTTAATTCTAGAGTGTCTGGTGGCAAAGTTCGTACTAGTATTCAACTGCATCCGATTAGAAAGCCGACCCCAACATTGTTGGGAAAAGGCAAAGCAGTTGATAATGAATCATTTAATCATTTTATTTAAATAAAATAGGTTTATTTGACACATGCTACCTACAAGTGATAAAAATAACAAAAAAACTTAAAAATAAACAAAAAGATAATTATTGCGTCACGGCTGCGCTAAATAGGATCAGTTCAGCGAAATGTTGGACGACTGACCGACGTTGGTTTTCAACTGGACCTGAGATAGTGATGTGACGTTCATAGTCTCGTTCTTTCAGTTTTGTCTCTGAGAAAATAACTCACTGCGGTGTCTCTGGTATTGCAGGATCCGTAAGTGGCGGTAAGTACTTACCATCAGATAATGCGTCTGCTTGCTTATACATTTATTTTAGCCTAGGGTGGAGCACGCTTGCCTAGAAGAAACCGATTCACTAGAACTTTGAATAGATCCAGATTAATGGTCAGGGAACAGAGAAGTTGGCCGTGAATTCTACAGACTGGCGGTTCGCACAATAAATGTGGAAGCATAGCTCTTTTTTTGGGTCCGCGGAACTAATCAGCCTATAACGTTCCCACTGCTGGGACTCAAGACACACAGGCCTTCTCACCCAGAGCGGGTCTAGCGGTTTTTTTTTGTCAGTCTTTTTGTTGGTTGGTTGGCTCTTTAGACAGTCCGGATTTCTCACGATGTTTATCTGCACCGTTTTGAGAGCAGTGGTGATGAAATAAATTACACGAAGTAATGCGCCTGCCGCGGTTCGAAGTCACGACCCGTATGTCGGGGCTATTACTACTGCACTTATCCGCCTGCTTGATTTTATTTTTATTCAATTACATTAAAAAAGATAACTAAATTATCTATCAAAATAATTAATTCCCAAACCAAAATTAATAATTAAACAACAAAATAAATAAAGTTTGCATCGAAACTGTCAAAATCTCTGCCATAAACACGCGGCCATTTAAAATTAAATTCGTTATTCCCGAGGTTTGCCGAATACTCCCGAGCACTTCCGAACGCAGTTTCATTTAATTGTTACCGGACAATGATTGACGTTGCCTGAGGCTAGCTTCCGTGGCAATACTTTTCGTAAAATGGTTGGAAATAGGGGTGGGATCGGTTTGCGTATGGTTCTGTCTGTCTGTCACAGGCGAAAATCTGTGTGTAAACTGTTGAACTGTTGTTTGCAGATGCAAGTTAAAAAAACTGGCGAAGTGCGAATTTGGGTTCGCGCACCGAGGGTTCCGTATAAACTTGTAGGTATGTTGTTGTTAAACTACATATTTACGGTTTTCAGTTTTTTTCCTTTTCTTCTTTATAATTCTAGGTCAACGGGAAGTACCCTATAGGTTTTGATTCCGTTGTGAAATCGCAAAATATGCGACATACACGGTCATATCTTTTGATCACGTTGACTTACAAGGTTGGATTTTTTCACTGCTCCAAGAGGCAGTCGCTCCATGAGGCAGTCGCTCCATGTAAAATACTGGTATTCAGCTACATCCGGTTAGACTGGAAGCCGACCCCAACATAGTTGGGAAAAGGCTGGCAGATGATGATGAGCTACAAGGTGTTTATAATATTCACCCAACAATTCAAACTTTGAAGTCACAACTTCATCCCAAAACAAATTTTAATGCCCTTTTCACATTTAGTATCTTTACCCACACCCTTTAAAAATAAATCAATGATCTAATGATCCGGAAAATTCACTCAATATAAATAAATAAAATATTTTGGTGATCATCTGTCGCTATTTATTTTGTATTCTAAGTTACGACCCCACTAATGTTATTATTAATATATCGTAAAGTATCCTTTTTAAAGTTATTGGTGTCAATGAGAGCGGAGTGAAATGATTTTTGAGTTATATTGAACTCTTATTGAGCATTAAGCATGTTTGTGAAGGAACAAGAGTTGAGTCAAAACAGCCGTTGGTCCCGGCTGTCATTTGTAGATCTTTACAGGTTGTCAGTCTTTTCAAGAGGTATCGTATTACCCAGTACTAACTGGGCTGTGGACTTGTGGAGGTCAGATAGGCAGTCGCTCAAAGTAAAATGCATATAAGACTATAAGAGACATCACATATACGTTGCCATCCCAGAGTTACCTATGTAAAAGATTTGTCGAGGTAGTAGGCACTTCGCCGGAGGAGCTCGAATCCTTATCATCATTATTTTAGCCTTGGTTTTCCCCAACTATGTTGTGGTCAGCTTCCAGTCTAACTAGCTGCAGTTGAATACCAGTATTTTACATGGAACGACTGTCTATCTGACGGCTACAACCCATTTACTACTGCCAAGTCATAGGTCTCGAATTTGAACCCAAGGCGCGCACGTCTTATTGTATAATTATCACTTACATTGGTAAAGGAAAACATCGTGAGGAAACCAGCATGCCTGAGAGATATTTCTCGACGGCATGTAAAGCCAAGTCAGAGGCCCATGGCCGGCATAAAAACTCTGACACCAGCAGTAGCGAAGGGTCAATTTTTGTAAGAGGTAAGCCTGAGTACATATCCTTTAATGTGATTATATTATTTGTCTATAGAATACTGACTGTGCCATTTTTTAAAGAGAACCCGGTAGGAATCGAGTTGTATAGAACCTTCGCCACTGGACACCAGGTTAGGCATTATTGCCTAACCTACACGATACAGAACCCATTTACTAGGTTAAACAATACCCACCAAATACCTACTTACCTATTTTTATCAAAACAAAACCGCTATCAACACACAATAACAAACCGCCAAACACTGTTTTTATATTCAACGAAAAAATTCGTTTGTAAAACCTAACCTAACTTTTCTAAATTTCAAAATGGCTGACAATGACAGGTGTTTGGACCAGCGAACGATGATTGACTCGTGTTGCGAAATACGCGAACGAAACCCGCGGCGGTGGAGTACTGGAGTTTAGAAAAAACTGGCTGCGTTCCATTTGAAAATAGTCGATTTTGTTTTATGCTTTTGGATATTTTTTTGGTAAATGAATTGGAAGTATTTTTACCTAATGGACTCCGGCATTCTTTTAAAATTAAAGTTCGTGAGTACATTCGGAAGAAGCTGGCAGTTTCGTCACAACGGTAATGTTTTCCCCATGGTTTGTGTTTTTATTCTAGTATATTCGTGGAAATGTCTTAACATTAATTTAAATTTTGATATATATTTATAGTATTATATATATTCTTGTAGTTAATCTTAGTATTATCTAAAATTATTTTTAGATATACACCTACCACTGCTTGTCTCTGCATCACCCAAAGGTTGACTGGTAGAAAATGCCTATGGCATTAAGTCCGCCTCTGTACTTCTGTGCTTAAGGTGTTAAATAAATTCATCTTATACTCAAGGAGAATATTTATAAAACCATGGTTAGACCTGCTGTCTGTTGTCTTTAACAGTCGTTACAGGTAGTCAGGGGCCCAAAAGTCTGACAACCAGTCATAATCGAGTACCACACAACTTTTTAGTCACCGGCACCACTTTCAGACTTCCTCTTATGTACTCATTTCTTATTTTATCCATTCGCGTAACACCACACATCCCCCTTAGCATTCTCATCTCAACCACATGCAAATGCCTCTCATTCATCCCTTTTGTGGCCCAACATTCCGATCCATACATGACAGCAGGTCTTCCCACCTATGTTGGGCTCGGCTTCCAGTCTAACCGGATTCAGCTGAATACCAGTATCTTAAATGGAGCAACTGCCTATCTGACCTCCACAACCCTGTACGTTCTGAGTAATACGATACCCTTTGGTAGGATTCTATCTGAATATAAACAAACAATTTGCAAATATTTTCGTCTCTGGTCTCATCGTTAACAACAAAAAACATCTTGTTAAATTCAAAATACGCTCTGAAAGCGATAAATGTACCGAAATAATTTGCAATCAAGTCATCATACCGGTTTGGAGCCATCATTTGTAAACATTAGTTAAACTTACTGTAGCATGTAATCGTTGAAAGAAGGTTATTTATGATTTTAAATGAATGTTTGTCGAAAAAATATGTTTTGTTGGTCGTTTTGGGGAGTTTTGAGTTCCGTATGCTGGGTTAGAGAAAGATTTTTGTAGTAAAACGTTAAGAATGCTCAAAATCCGCTCCAACCAACCATACTAAGTCATTACCATGTCATTAATTTTTCTTTTTCTGCAACCTTTGGCCACCTAATGCTGAGTGTAGGTATCTTCCAAATCTGATCACTTTTAGCGGTTTTGTGTCATGGCTACTCAGTTTCTTCGCGGCTACTTTAATGAGATCGTCTGTCCACGTAATAATGATTATTGTTAGCTCTAAAGCGTTTTGGGGAAAAAAAAAAAAAAAACTGTAAGCTTAGAATGTATTTCTGAATAAATAAATAAATAGTCGGTTATCTTTCCACATTCCTCCGTCCCGTCCGTGGTCTCCACTCCAGCACTTTCTTCCCCCATCTTCCGTATCAAGTTGAATGTGGATTTATATCTGTTGTATCTGTTCCATTCAAGTTCGAACGGGGTCCCATAACTATTTTAGCAGATCCCCAAAAACATTAATTAATAACAAATAAAATTTCTACAAAACATCGATAAATTATCCAACAATATATTATTATTCGCGCCTTTTTTAATGTCAAATTAGGTCGGCCATTACTGTGAACTGTCAAAATGTCTTTGTTCTATTCGGGTGCGTTCGCGCGAACACTTAATTTTTTTAAATGGGGTGATTTTTTAAGGGATGCGTACTTTTTTATTGTACTTGCGTGTGGCCTTTTTAGAATTAAATGCAGTTTTTTTATTATAATCGTCTAAGGAATGTATTGTAGTGTTGGAAAAAGTTACAACTTAAGTTTTTGCACGTGTTTGCGTGAGAATTTCAAGGGTTATTTTTTAGTGTTGTGACTGATGTCAACCCTTTTACCACCCATGCTTTAGTTAAATGTCTCATTATGACCAAATAAAACTAAGGGGTTAGAATGTTAAATCATTGATTCTTAGGGATCTATTTGCTAAGTTAAACCGGTCTTGCCACGGTCAATCTGACAATGAGTGTCGTAATAATAACATTTTCTCTGATTTTATAGTTACACATTTGATCAGATATTTTTGTAGAAAAGATCTATTAGATTCCGTCTTAACCTTCAGCTTCAAAAAATTAAAAACTTTAAAAATCTTAAACAGCACTTGTAGTTTTCTAGAAAATTGAGTTAATGATACCCATTTTGTTTTACTGCGATAGGTTTGAATATCAGTCTGCAGACCTATCTTAAAAAAAAACCTAACATTAACTTATTTGTTAACCGATGCCACAAAAACAATCTTTCTAACTAAAATGTCCCCCTACCTCTAACTCAGCTGATCCCCCACACGACAAACGTTACATTAGTAAACGTAGCTCGTATACAAATAATATTGAATGTACAAATTGCTCTGAAACGTAATACGATGCGAATTTAAGTGGGGAACGGGGCTGGATTTGGGGTGAAACAATTTGAGGGCTTGAATCATCTCTTGCCTGAGGAGGCTAAATAATAACAGCCACTCGGGTCGATCTTTAGGTTAAGCCGTGATTGCCTAGGTTGCCTGTGGATGGGTGACCCATTACATACCGAGTTTCCTCCGTGCCTCGGAAAGCACGTTAAGCCGTTGGTCCCAGGTGTCATTTGTAGATCTTTGATAGTCGTTAGGTGGTCAGTGGCCCAAAAGGTCTGACAACCAGTCTTACCAAGGGGTATCGTATTACCCAGTGCTAACTGTGTTGTGGAGGTCAGATAGGCAGTCGCTTCATGTAAATTACTGGTATACAGCTGCATCCGGATAGACTGGAATCTGAACACAACATACAGTGGCGGATTTACAAGTTTTCAAGGTATAGGCTGTACAGTTTTTGCCTCCCTTGCCTTTACAATTGTCATGTCCTACATTATTTTTACAATCCAACAATTTCGTTAAAATTTTTTGGGTATTTTTTTGAGGTAATCAGAGCTCAATCATGTACGATTAATAAGGCGGGGTAATGTAAGCTACTTACACAATAATGTACATTTGGTAAACGTGAATAAATGATCTTTATTGCGCTTACAAACAGTTAAAAATAATACTGAGAGGGGAACGTCATCGGCAAAATTTGTTGCAGAGTTCTCTATCTGTAAAACATCAGAAAACCGTCATGCCAAAATCTTTTTGTTTTCTATGAGGTAGCAAAAAACAAAAATTCGGTCCCCAAATTTGCCGCCCCAAAAATCTGCCGCCCTAGGCTCAAGCCTACTCAGCCTGCTGGTAAATCCACCACTGACAACATAGTTGGGAAAAGGTTAGGCTGATGATGAATCATTATTTGCCTAACCTCTTTACAATTACAGTAAATCATAAATCAGTAAATCATCCATAGATAATATGATGTGTGATTTGTTAAAGTATTCTGATTTAAAAGAGTGTCCATGGAGTTTCTTGCCCGTTCTTTTCCATAGAGATCTACGTTAGGGAATGGACAACTACGGTACTTTCACAGTTTTTGTGCCTTGTGACTGGGACTGTATAGCAGCTATATTTCACTGTTGTCTTTGTTTCGACAATTCAAAAGTGCCTGTAACTGGCCTACTTGAAATAAATGCTTTGATTTTGATTTGATTTTGATTTTGGTTTTGTGGGAAATGAGAATTATTTTACGAAACCTTTACTCGGCACTTTCGTGCTAGGTATGATCTACAGTTTACTAAATGATCACCGTAGAACCATTGGCATTGTGTAGATTGACTCTACGACTGTCAAAACGTATACCTAGAGTTACAGCTAGTATAGTATGTATCTAGACATCCAAACCAGCCTACAAAATAGCCTACCTAATAGAACCATCAATACTCTCCACTATCGGCCGTCAGCAATTTATCAAAGAGTCCGTCCCTGCGCTCGTCACAGTCATGTTAACAAGTACACAACACACACTACACTGTGTAGTGTGTAGTGATGACGTCAGAGTGTGATAATATGGAGGCGGCATTTTATAGCGAGATTAGATTTGGTCCTTTAAATACCTATTGAACTTGAAACAAATAACACTTGCAAATGAAAAAGTATTAAATAAACTAAAAACAAACAATAAAGGGGCATCAAAAAACTTTCAACGCTGTCAGCTGGTTATGCGTCCAAGAGTGTGACAGTTATAAAAATTAAAAAGTAAAATTATTTTTAACAAAGGTAGATTCTTCTTAGTGCGAGTGTCACTAGTTACACAAAAATTAAAAAAAAAATGCGGGATTTTGGGTGCCATATTGTGGAGTTCGATTTTTAATTTTTCCAAACGGTTCGATTGGCGGGACCATTCCAATTTCTCTGGTCTCTATGGTCTCGCCTTTTTTTTTTAGTTTGCCAGTTGCAAGTGGTGTTTTTTTTATTATATCCAGTCACCGAGAGCCACTCAAAACTCTTCAGAAACATACATATAAAGGGTGTAAATAGACCCTTAACATAGCCGAAAGGCACTTGTTCTCCCCGTTTTTGCGATCATTTTTTTGTTCTAGACCATACCTGGGAACCTTTTAGTTACCGAGATATTGGGGGTCAAAGTTCCATTATTATCACAAGTTTTTTTAATTTTAAATACAAGTTTTTAATGATTTTTACTTTACACACATCCACGACCCCCGTACTATTCAATCCATCCATCAGCACAATGCTTTAAGTGCTTTCCATCGAGTCCTACCGTAAAACGTGATTTTTCACCACAAAAAAAAAGTCGTTTCCCAGCAATAATTTTTGCGTAAAGTTACTTAGTTTGATGTACAGATTGCTTGGTTGACGGCTAAGTGAAGGCTGTATGTATGAGTCTTTCTGACCTGCATGTTTTACTCCATCCATCCATTATTGTACCATGCAGTATGTAACTCGGCAGTTTGTTTACATTAACTAGGTAACTTCTATTATCAGATAAAATTAAGAACACAACGTGTAAAAATATTGTAATTTCGTACAAAAAGTGTGAAAAATTGTTAATAACATTATATAACAAAATCAGCAGGCGTAGCATGACCACCGTAGTAACAGGTTTTGTCGACAGAAGAATCGACAAAGTGACAGATTTCTTTTGTTGATCCGTTATTTTGTCGATTCTTCCGTCGACAAAACCCTTCTCTACGGTGATCATGCTACGCGTGATGCACTTAATAGCACACCAATAACAATCTCTACAGATGTGGGTTCATGGAGGACTCAGATCTCAAGTGTGTATGCGGCGTGTCTCCACAGACAATGGCCCATCTTCCATCTTGCGCTGCATGCCCTGACACCTGCGCAGTTCACGATCTTATGACTGCATCAGCGAGCGGAGTTCGCGTAGCTGAATTTTGGTCCAAATATATTTAATGAAAATTTGCCAACGACACGCTAAGAAAAAGAGGTACCCGGTTGATGGCAATGGGCTCACCCCCTATTACATGGGCCTTAAACATAACTGGCAAAATGTGGGTGTACTAAAAGGTACATATCTGCCTTACTCTTAGGCGATTACAAGCGTGTTGTTATGTTATGTTTAAAGTATGTTTAATGTATATAGCGGGAAGATTGATCAACCGCTACTTACCCACAAGCCATATTTTACCCCTTAATCAATCATAGAACACATTTCGACCACAGTTTGCAAATTGCAGCAAAATATTTGCGAAACACGAGACAATTCGTAAAGTGCTTTCGCAAATATTAGGTAGTGGACAGGGAATGATGTGTGTGTCTTGTGGCTGTGTGGTGTATCATGGGGGATTTCATGGGGTATCGGGTATTATAGTGTAAACGGACCCTTCACGAAGCCGTCAACCAAGCATTCTGTACATCAAACTAAGTATTAAATATATTTACATTACATACAGACTACAAATAGAACTAAACTAAAGATAAAAATAAGACTAAAAGTAAGAAAATATAAACATCTAAACAACGACGACAATAGGACACTTAGGCGTCAAAGTACTCCTCCGCATCGCTGTCATCTGGAAACGTGCCCAGACTGGCAGCATTGCCATCAAACTAAGTAACCTTACGCAAAAATTATTGCTGGGAAACGACTTTTTTTTTGGGTGAAAAATCACGTTTTACGGTAGGACTCAATGTAACGCACTCAAAACATTGTGCTGATGGATGGATTGAAAAGTACGGGGGTCGTGGAGGTGTTTAAAGTAAAAATCTTATGTTAAAAACATGTTTTAAAAAAAAACTAATGAAAAAGTTGGAACTTTACCAATATCTCCGTAACTAGAAGGTTCCCAGGTATTGTCTAGAACAAAATAATTATCGCTATGACGGGGAGAACAAGTGCCGTTCGGCTTCATTAAGGGTCTGATTACACCCCTTTAGATAAAATTATTTTGGTGTTATCAAAAATCATTTGGCACATGTGTAAGTTCACTTTGTAACAATAGTTATAACATTTTTATAAATGATGTTTATTTTACAAATAGATTTGTACAAGGTGCCCGGTTGATGGCATTAGGCTCGCCCCCTATTATATGAGGTAAAACATAATTGGCGAAATGTGGCTGTACTATTAGGTATACCTCTGCCTAACCCTACGGGGATAACAGGCGTGAAATAGAAAAAAAAAAGGAAAAAGCGTTTATTCGTGGTGACCTCCTAAGCATTACAAAAAATGTTACTTCTGCCAAACTGTAAAACAGAACCAAACTGAAAGACGAACTGTAAGCTGTAATGTCATATATGTCGGATCCGATTGTTAGCATGGACAAAATGAATTGGAAATCGCGCCTGTATGCAGTGTTGACATCACGCGACCTACTTACCAGCCACAAAACAGCGTGCTTCTACAGAGCCCTGATGTCCAGCTCGAGGCGAGGGCGACAGTCAATGTCTGATCGCGGAGGAGTTGAGACCGTACCGTATCCGATTCATTCTGCCCCGTGTTATTGTGTTAAGTTGTAATCTCAAGTAATTAGTTAGTTTTGCTAGAAACAGTGTATCGCACCCAGTGTGTTTTCATAGCACGAAACCCATCGTCTGCTCACATGATGTACGAGCCTAACGGAATAAATCCTGACATATCCGACATACTGAATACGTGGTAATCGTTTTAGCGTTGCTATCCCTTCCACCATGGTTACTGGGTACCACGATTACCCTTTGTCAAGACTGGTTGAACAAAATGCCCTCCTAAACCTAATCTATTTTATCTATAACAACATGTTTGATGTGAGGATAAAAGCCTTATTTTTACTCTCTGTTGTTCACGAGCGTGTGCCCCTATGTTAAAAACATCAAAGTTAAGATAAGTCATAATGCATTCGCTGTTACTGACGTGTATTTATACTACCCCTTCGATAAAGGAGGTCTATATCTGTTAAATTTTATACTCTAAATAAATACACAGACAAAACTCTTATACACCGTGTTCTTCACGTTATCACATAAACTTTGGCAAACGCTTCTATAGGTTTTACAAATGAAATCTAACAAAGGAAGTGGTTCATTTAGTGAAGTTTAATTGAGCTATGCAGTACTAACTAGACCGTCTTCGTTGGGAGTCCGCACTATTGGATTTAGAATGACGTCACTTAGCTAACCATGTATTGTCATCTAAACTGAACATGTATGGACAGATATAAGTTTTTAAACTATCATCATCATCATCATCATCTGCCTAGCCTTTTCCCACCTATATTGGGGTCGGCTTCCAGTCTAACCGGATGCAGCTGAATCCCAGTATTTTACATAGAGCGACTGCCTATCTGACCTCCACAACCCAGTTAGTACTGAGTAATACGATACCCCTTGGTAAGACTGGTTGTCAGACTTTTTGGGCCACTGACTACCTAACGACTGACAAAGATCTACAAATGACAGCCGGGACCAACGGCTTAACGTGCTTTCCGAGGCACGGAGGAAACTCGGTATGTAATGGGTGGTTACACATCCACAGACCAACCTAGGCAAGCACGGTTGGTCAAGTTTTTAAACTTTCATGGTCATAAAAAAAAACACAAAGCACAAAGACACAAAAAAACCCTGTTACTAGTGTTAATGATAATATAATTATGCACAGCTCAATCGGAAACCCCGAAAAACTAAAAATCTACAAATGGATTTCAATTTCGAACTCTTTCAGCTTCCTAGTCGTGTTAAGCAACATCATATTTATTTATATCTCTTTTGCTTTCCGATTACACGTCATAACAGTTGTCATAGGTATTCTTTTGACAACTAGAAGCTGTCATAATCTCATTCTTGCCACCAAAAAGAACTTTCGACAACTGCTACGAAAAACGTAGCAAACCTCGTAGGCCCTTCTACGCCGTAGCCAATCGCTACGAGCTTCGTTACCACACACTGTTTATTTAACATTCGATATTTTACATCTTTGACTTTGTAAACAAACCATAAACGTTCTTGTCCTTGTTTAGCATGTATATTTGTCCCTCTCGCACACCATATGACGGAACGCGTGGCAGACACGTGTCCCCTCGAAGGATTATCAACGCATTTGTGCTTTGCGATCTAAAAATTATACGTATTTGTAAAGACAGGCATTAATTTTATTGTTTATTTACAAGCTGTTGCTGTCTCGGGGTGAATGAGATTACATGACGTAGATATAGTTGATTAAATTATGGATTTTGTGATGGTAATAGCATAATCAGCCATTAATGTTCCCACTGCTGGGACACAGGCCTCCTCTCCATGAGAGGGAATGGACTATAAACCACCACGCAGGCCCAGTGCGGGTTGGTAGATGTCACATGTCTTCGAATTTTTGGTTCTAGGACATGCCGGTTTCCTCACGATGTTTTCCTTCACCGTTTTTAAGAGCAGTGGTGATGAAATAAATTACACAAAGTAATGCGCCTGCCTTGGTTCGAACCCCCGACTTACTGTTCGTAAGTCGGGGCCGCCACTATTGGGCCACCGCTGCTCTCATGATGGTAATATCCCAGCCGAATAGTGACCAAGGTTGGGTCTAAGAAACCAGGGCCGTCTAAAAGTGCGTTGGGTTGACGACGTCGTCAAAATTACGGTAAATAAATGGATAAGGGACGCACAGAACAGAGAAGAATTGAAGAAGAAAGGGGAGGCCACCAGTGGCTGATTGCGGATTGAAATGATGATGATGATGATGAATAACTCAACCCGTGTAAGACCATTCATTTCATCACCACTGTTACCAAAACGGTGAAGGAAAACATCGTGTAAAAACCCGCATATCGAGTGACAGATTACTTGATGTGCGTTTAGTGTAGCTACCAATGATATTATCTAGCACGCGCAAATTGTTGCAGACAAATTCAGACAATTGTCGTAATTTAAGTACTTCAAGCGCAGTAGCTATCTCTGTCTGTATCATACGTTCCGTATTATCTATCGCAGTCGTAACAACGCAACGATATTTGAACGCCGCTCAGTATGAACGTAGCGTCTTTCTTTATGATATCATTGGTAGCTATACCATCAATTACCTACCATCCGTTCGGATCTGAACAAATGGACATGACCAGTTCTTACCCCCTATTTCTGGCCTTTTATTTATCCAATTGGGGGTATTGTTCTAGAACATAAAAGTTCACTGAATGCTGAAAAAAGAAACATTTAAAATTAAGATTTTTTTCATGTTTCTTTATGTCAGATTGCTCTGTTGCCTGAACAAAAAATCTTTTCAAGTTTTATTGTAATTTACTCAGTTTCAATTAAACCCATCGTACCAAAATAATCTTCCTCCTCTTTATTATTTATTCAAATAAATTCTGAACGTCAAATTAGCAACGGGAGTGCATGTAATGGCCGCAGAAAATCAAGATGGCGTCACATGCGTTTGACATAAGTTTTGGCGCGTGGCTCGCACGTGTCATCTGTTGGCAATCGATCCGTTTATTTGTTATTTGAGCGTAGAAATTCATTTGTTTATTTATTGTTTAGTTTTTGGTTGTGGGATTTTTTAAATTGGAGTCAATTTAATTTAAACATTTAAATTTAGCCCCTGATTTTTGAGCATCATCATCTACGTAGCCTTTCGTATGCTGGGGTCGGCTTCCAGTCTAACCAGGTGCAGCTGAATGCCGGTATTTATAAGGAGTACGATCATGTGTAAATGGTTCACCCGAAATCATAAAACCAATCATAGATTAAAGACCGCGGCTTTTAGAAATAGGGCGTTTTTGAGTTACGTCTTCGTCGATCTATTTAGCATGTAAGTTCTCACTACAAGGCAAAGACCCCCGTTGCCTGTTAAAAGGGGCAACTAGTACTTACCTAACAGAGTTTTCGGTACCTCCTATTATAAGCATAAGCATAATCGGCCTATTAAGGTTCCCACTGCTGGGACGCAGGCCTCCTCTCTATGAGAGGGAATGGGCTATAATCCACCACGCGGGCCCAGTGCGGGTTGGTAGATGTCACATGTCTTCGAATTTTTGGTTCTAGAACATATTTCCTCACGATGTTTTCATTCACTGTTTTGAGAGCAGTTTATATATTGTTTCAATCTAGGACACCAAAGTGGAGACGCCTGGAGATGTGGAAAGCTTAGAGGAGATGTATAAGAATACATCTCCTAAGAATATATTTTTGGATTTATAATACGAGGTACCGAAAACGCTGTTAGGTAACTGTTAGTTGCCCGTATTTAAACAGACAACGGGGTCTTTGCGTTGTATTGGGATTTTATATGCTGAACAGGCTAGGGTGTATCCATCGAAGCTGTATGGAGATGTGCACCGCTCACCGCAAGCCGGCACCGCTCGCAGTACGCCGCTCACGTCGCATTTCGTCTCCGCTGTGCGCTTGGCCGCTTAGTCCGGAGGCTGACCTAATCAGATATGAGACATCTCTCCTCTCTACTCAACCGTTTAAAGCTGAGCAGAGACGAGAAATATAAATAACGAAATTCCATTGGTGGTTTGTAACACATTACCTCTTTTCTCGATTACGCTTCGGTGGAGTTTGGCCCAATATGGACTTTTTACTAATACAATTAGTAATTTTATATTCCACTCTATATTTTCAATCGTATATTTAAACAAACAGAAAAAAACATTTCAATTTTCCCTCCATTCTCTTCAAAAAACCACAGACAAAATAATATCTTTACAGAAAAAAAAAAACAACCGGGCACCGTCCACGGCGGGTAGGCGGCACAGATTATAAATATGAAGGTGCGAACGCACGTCAAGTGCAGTCCGTACGACCGAACGGTTATTTATATTTCACACCTCTAGCTCACACGCGAGGGGGACACCTCTATTGATTGCTTGTTTTGTTCGTTTTCATTTAAGTTATGTTTTGTAATTTTCGGTTTTGTGTGGGAGTGTGTGTTATTTTATAGTACTTTTTTAGGGTTCCGTAACCGAAGAATAACCAACGGGACTCTATTACTAAGCCGCTGTCCGCCCTTCCATCCGTCCGTCTGTCTGTCAGCGCGCTGTATCTCATGATCCGTAATAGGTAGATAGTTGTTGGCACTGAATGTGTATTTCTGTTAGCGCTATAACAACAAGTAATAAAAATTAAAGGGAACTAGTACGGAACCCTTCATGCGCGAGTCCGACTCGCTCTTGGCCGGTTTTTTATTTTAGTTTGCTTCTCAGTATTTTTTTGGTATTTTGATAATGTTGTGTTTTATTGTTTTGGTAATGTTTATTCTTTTAGTATATACCTTCGAGTGTAAATGTGGTGCTGTTCTACAAACGATGGGGCACTTAATATTGTGTCCTGCGAGTCCTGTTGTTTGTTCTTTACAGGAACTGATGGACGCTACCGAAAGCGCCAAACTAGTAGCTCAGTTCTGGGCTGACACAATTTAGATTGCCATCGACACGCTAAGAAGAAGCACATGCCAGTCATCACCTGCCTAGCCTTTTCCCAACTGTGTTATTGGGGTCGGCTTCCAGTCTAACCGGATGCAGTTAAATACCAGTATTTTAGATGGAGCGACTGCCTGTCTGACCTCCACAACCCAGTTGGCAGTGGTTGAAACTATACCCTTTGGAAGAAGTACGCCAACACCAATAATGCCAATCTGATGTATTATTTTAATTTCTGGGCCCGCTCAGTGGATTACAGTCTCTCTCTTAGACAGAGAAGACCCAACAGTGGGATTATTTTAGACTGATTGTTATGCTAAAGTCTTCATTGTCCTACGAGCAGCCGCGATCCGGTTCGCGATCTAGTGTAGGCCAATCCTTTGAGAAAGAGTCCAGCTCATCCCGCCATCTCCTTCTGGACCTGCCACGTTGACGTTTCTTGCTATTTGGTAACCATTGGGTGGTTATTTTTTGTTTAAAATGTTGATGAATTCTTTGATCTTCCTCTCCCTCTGGATAGGAAGACCAAACAAAAGGTGGATGGATTGTGTGAGGAACGATATGAAGAGAAAAAAAAATAAAAGTTAGCGTGACGGTTGACAGAGGAGAATGGAAGAAAAAAACGTGTTGCGCCGACCCCAAGTAACATGGGACAAGAGCAAGAAGACGATGATGAGGGGTTATTTTTGCCCATTGCTTCCCGATATGCGGCAGATGTGACCAGCCCAGTTCCATTTCAACCTAGCAGCTGTAAAGCCAGCATCAAGTATTTGTGTTTTGGCTATGCTGTATATACCTACATTTTGTAACGGTATCAAAATAGCCCTGACTAGCAGAAGAGATAAGGGGGCTGATGATTAAATTCGGAATCATCTGCCTATATTGGGGTCAGCTTCCAGTCTAACCGGATGCAGCTGAATACCAGTATTTTACATGGAGCGACTGCTTATCTGACCTCCACAACCCAGTTAGTACTGAGTAATACGATACCTCTTGGTAAGACTGGTTGTCAGACTTTTTGGGCCACTGACTGCCTAACGACTGTTAAAGATCTACAAATGACAGCCGGGACCAACGACTTAACGTGCTTTCCGAGGCACGGAGGAAACTCGGTATATAATGGGCGGTCACCCATCCACAGACCAACCTAGGCAAGCACGGCTTAACCTAAAGATCGACCCGAGCGGCTGTTATTATTTAGCCACGAGCTCCTCATGATGATTAAATTCGGAATATTGTTCTTTAATTATATCAGATTTGACTTTAGATCGCCTCGTTGGTCTAGTGTTCGCAATCGCGACTGCTGAGCGTGAGGTCTCGGGTTATATACAACACACCGTATGCAAAGGCTCTGATACAACACCCATTGATAAAACTGATTGTCAGTCTTTTGAGCCACTGCCTATAGCGACTGTCAAAGATCTACAAATGACAGCTGGGATTACCCAGTACTAACTGGGTTGTCGAGGTCAGATAGGCAGTCGCTCTATGTAAACTGGTATTCAGCTGCATCCGGTTAGACTGGTAGCCGATCTCAACATAGTTGGGAAAAGGCTAGGCAGATGATGGTAGGTTTTACTGTCAAGAAATAAAGAAAACTAAACCAATTCATTTTACATCATTTATATTTCACATAAAGGTTTCCTGATACTATCATGATTTATTTAAAGTCTTGATCTTACACTTACACTATGAGATCACTTATTTATTAATTATTACAAATAGATTCGATTTATTTACAGGGTTTTTGGTGCAAACTAGCTAATAAACGAGAAAACATCAGAATGTTAAATTATCTAATGTTGGCACTACACTTGGCAGATCTAGACAAATATTCGCTTTCTACCATTAAGACAAAGTGAACTTTATCTCATCAGAATAAAGAACATTTTGTTTCGATGCAATATCGCGAAAATGTTGACAAATACGCCATGTAAAGTGCCAGCATAATAAAACAAGTTCAACACAAAATAGAAAACTATGGGTGAATTTCTAAACAGATTCGAATTCTGAATACTGTTTCATTTTGTTAATTATTCAACAATTTTCATTGCGTTTTTTTACGATGAAGAAGTGCCTGCGTGAAGTATGTGTATTACTAATCACTTCAGAATACTTCGGAATGCGACTGTAAAGTTTTATTATGCAACTGGGATTCAGGTTAACAAAGCATCCCAATTATGTTACACACTTACAAGTGACTTTCCGAAGATGTTGAAGGAAATCCAATGTTATATTATACGAGCAATGGTGGCCCACTGGTGGCGGCCCCGACTTACGAACAGTAAGTCGTGGGTTCAAACCCAGGCAGGCGCATTACTTTGTGTAATTTATTTCATCACTATTGCTCTCAAAACGGTGAAGGAAAACATCGCGAGGAAACTGGGCATTTCCTAGAACCAAAAATTCGAAGACATGTGACATCTACCAATCCGCATAGGCCCGCGTGGTGGATTATAGCCCATTCCCTCTCATAGAGAGGACGCCGTGGGTCCCAGCAGTGGGAACATTGTAGGCTGATTATGCTTATGCAATGTTATATAGGTTGTAGACATTCCAATATCAAAAACGCAATGAATGTCGTTGAACTGTCAAAATAGAAGGCGTTGCCATTGTTACACTCGTATACATAGTCAAGTAAAAGTAATTACTAATGCAACCATTTTTATGCAATAGACAAGAATTTGAACGAAGTAAGAACCGTCAAAGAAAGCAAAGCTAAGAATTTTGACTTGAGACAGTTCTAACTTCAAGCAATTACTAAACTACGTAATAAAAATCGTATCTTAAGTAATTACTTTTACTCAAGTAATCACTTTCGACTTGTTTATCGTTTACAAGTGTAAGTGTCTTGCGCAATCTCTAAGTAGGTTTGAATATATTATTTTTTAATACTGCGGAGTTAACACATTTACAATTTTTAATTCAGAATTAGCTCTTGATAAAACAAACAAAATCAGACATAGACGGGACGGATTTTACAAATTAATCTATGTTGATTGTTATTTTGCACCAAATAATAAATAGGGAACATTTACAGACTTATTAGATACTATTTTATTTACATGCTTAGATAACCAGCTAGAGTTTTTGATTATTATAGGATTTCATTGAGATTTAACGTAATGTGATTTTAATCTGAAACACTGCCATAAAAAAACAGATACAAAACGTACAATTGCCGTATGTCATGTGCATGGCCTAATGAAGTACGGAGTTTCAATAGATTAGGAGGCCAGATTATACAAGTTTTCTTACCATCACTGACATGCGGCCCGCTGTACCAGAAAATAGCTGAAGTTCCAGTTTTCCAGAATTTTAAACTTAATTTCAACATGATTTTTCCTAATTTAAACTCATCATCAATCGATTACCTAGGTATATTAAGTCCTTAAGAGTAAATAGTAGACTATTATAAAATTCATATTAGTTAATTTATACATAGCAATATTTTGAGAATGAAAGAAAATAGATACAGGGTGGAAGGGACATTGACGCACAAAGGGTTACTACGTATTCAGTTCATCATCTTGAACCCCCACATAAAAAGGAGAATGGGCAAATTGCCCTGGCGTCCAATAGCTTTAAGATATCAATGGATCTCTTTAAGAATAACATTTCCTAATAAGGCGACTTTTCTCGATTCAGGGTCAGAGAGGAATTACAGAGCTCTAAATATAAGAAATTAAGTTAAACTAAATACTGTTTTTTCGTGAATTTATTAACTTTCATTGATAAAACCGGTAATTTAAAAACAATGCTGCTGTTTCCTACAATAGTGCAATACCTACAAAATTATCAGTAGTCAAAATGTATTAAACAGCTGTTTTGTTATTAATTAATACATAAGAATTTAAGAAGAAGAAAGAAGAAAACATTGTTAGTTGGCCCATGCCACAACAAGCACAAAAAAAATATTAAAAATCGTAAATTTATACAATAAAAATGTGTAAAACAAAACAACAACAAAAAAAAGGAGATAATATTGTGTGTCTCACGGCTGCGCCAAATAGGCCTTTTCAATTTCTATGTGTTCTGAAGGATGTACTGAATACGTGGTATCCGGTTGTGCGTCGGTATTCCGTCCACCCTGTATATAAGGTATAAATAAGGTATTTAATTTGACTTTGAAAAAAGAAAAAAAGATATACAAGCAAGCAGCCGTACATATTTTCAAACTTAGGAAAGATTAATTCGCGAATATCTTTTAGTTTCTTTCATTATTTTCGAGGTAAATCAAAAGTTTCAACACAGTCACTCATAACATACCCATTTAAATTATAGTACCGATACTGCTCCAATAATATTCTGATACCGATTACCGTTATAGAACTTACTTACCATAGAAGGATCTGGTGGCCTACAGCAGGAATACTTCCAGAGTGGGAAAAAGATGGCACTAGACGACCTGTATAGCTCTGTCGCTTTCTCACACTGGAATTAGTCCTGCTTTAAGATGTCATAGCAACCCCCCTGGTGGCCTCCCATGACGTCTTAAAGCAGTACTGTTTTAATCTTATTCCAGAGAGGGAAAGAGATGGCGATAGATGTCCTCTATAGCTCCGTCTCTTTCCCATATTGGATTGACATTAAAACAATATTATACTGCTTTAAGATGTCATGGTTGATTTTCCTTCGCATTTCGAATGACTATAAATTATTGCTTCGAAAGTATGTTTGAAAGTCTTTGGCTCGACAACTTAAAAAATGCAATTTTGTTGAATATTCAAAATAAATAGCATTGGGAATGCGAGTGTGTAACGCAATTACCCAGCTGGTAAACATACACCACAGAAATTTTCGCGAAAAACACTTTCGCGAAAGCTCATTTGCTTCAAGGGACTTGTGTGAATTCTATTAGCGCTATTTACCAAAGCGTATCTTCAAGTCTCTTGCATGGTAAGGTGCAAAAATTTCCGGCCTGAACTATAAAATAATAAACAAACGGTAATAAGTCCGTAGGTAAACAATAAATATTATTTTTTCAATATAATCTCCCTCTTTTTTTATTATATTTTTATTGTAGTGAAAAGTTCAATAACTTAATGACTTGATAGTTTTGTATCACATCAGTAAGCTGGAAACTTTTAGATTTACCTAATCATTTAACAACCAAAAATGTGGTCAGTTTCATAACATATCTGAAGAGGAAGAACCCGTTCATTGGAGTAACATCGGCTTCAAAATTCCTTACTTAGCCAAAAATATACAAAACATTATCCGATTAAAAATATATTTTACAATTAAACCTAATTATGACAAAAACACGTCATGTTACATTAATTTCCTCATCACTGGCGCTCGCATCGCTGTCAAAGTCATCCTCCTCCATATTTTGAAAGGGAATTTCGCGGGAAAACAGTTGACCGCCGGCCATTTTGTCTTCATAACCTCGAAACTCATTTGACGTGGTTGCGTAAACTTTTTTCATTTCTTCGTTAGTTTCTTCAGTATTTGGTGATAATGGAGATAATTTAGGTTTGTCGGCCTCAGCATCGGAAAGGTCCGGGTGTGGATTGTTCTTGTTCGGGAGCGTTTGCTCTCGAGACCCACCTGACGCGAGAAGTTCCCGCTCTTTTGAGTTCCGCCATTTCATGCGGCGATTTTGGAACCAGATTTTTACCTGTGAAAGAAAATAGATTGGTTTAAATTATGGGTAATTATAGACCTTGGTTGATTCTACGTTTTTTTTCGGGAATTGCATTAGATGTTGGTGAATGCTCTCATTAGTTAGAAGAGAAAGTAATCAGAGAAAGTCGGATTTAGTAAGTAGTAGGTTTGCATAGTAACTATACAAAATCTGTTGGACACCATGCGTCCATGACGTGTCTTATCATCTGTGTAAAAGACATGGGTTCTATAAATTAACAGGGGGACAAATAATTAATTATGTCGTGTTTCGCTAAGCACAAGGCAAATCCACGGAGCTTGAAATACAGCTGACACCCTAAACTAAACCATAATTCTGCTCATAAATGTTCATTTCATATTAATAACAATCATTCATTTTCGCGATTGCATCAAAAAGGCATCACACGCTTTTATTCCTAAGCCGAAAATAAAAAAAAAGTCATAATCGGCAAAATTACCGATCATCAAATGATACCAAAAAGGGCACGAACGCGAAACATTACTAATACTTTTTTTACCATCGACAATTGCGCGAATCGATTTCTCATTTTGTTGCGTAAAAATCGTTTTATATTTTTTTCTTTTTTCCCGGCAGAAATTCTAACAGTTTTACGGAATAAATAGCGAGTAACGGTGCATTGTGTTTGACGTCGCATGTTATTGATGGTCGGAGGCGGGGCCGTGCGGGTGTTCCTTTGCCTGCGTTGTGTTTAGAAAAAAAAAGTTGACGTTTGACCGCGCGCGCGGTTTTGTTGTGTTCTATTTTTCGTATTTTTTTTGCTGGGTGATATTTTTACGCCTTTATTCATTGTGTTTAATTTTTATAGCTTTCATAATAAAAAAAATAAAATTGTGCCAAGCTAAAGCTTTGCAATTTAAATATAACAGCGAAGTTAAAAAATATTCCCAAATTGAAATCATTCTGTGATTTGTTTTGAATCGAAATGAAAATAATTATCACTTATAGATTACAAACGGTATAAACTTAGATTTTTTCTATCTATGTATTTATGTACCTCACTACTAGTATAATTCTACTAAAAAATTGCGTAAAAAGCCAAAGCCTTCCTAAAGCAATTTCTAGACCATCATTTGAATACATTGGTCATTCCAATCCATGCATTTATTACAATTGCAATCCAGTTGTCATTTGTTGAGGTCACTCAATTTATATCTATGATTCAATTCCATTCATTACAAATTGCGTTCCAGTTCTAACGCCACAATTATGGTCGATATTTGACAATAAAATGAACATGTCATATTTTCGACAAAAGAATGAAAAATTTTGATCCATCATCTGCCTGATGTCATGTAGGCGTGAGAAACGGTTGTTAATACTATTTTATTGGAAATGAAACGTCATTCTTGCTTTGTGGGTAGTTAGAAAACACCCAAATTTTTTCTTTAAACGCAATGATATTATAAATAAAAAGAGGTAAATATCGCACTAGCGCGCGCAAATTGTTGCAGACAAATTCAGACAATTGTCGTAATTTAAGTACTTCAAGCGCAATAGCTATCTCTTTCTGTATTATACGTTCCGTATTATCTATCGCAGTCGTAACAACGCAACGATATTTGAACGCCGCTCAGTATAAACGTAGCGTATCATTCTTTATAATATCATTGTTTGAAAGTCATTTTTATTTCTTTGTGAATTTTATTGAATTGTTATAAGTCACCGACTTCCGAAAGTAAAGTTAGTAAAGTTATTTTCCACTTTTTAGTGTATTTTTTTGGAAGTTGGTTATTTCTTTTGCATAAAAGGTTTTATTTTACTCTTTTTGGTGGTATCTCATATAAATCCTTTTCAAGTATTAATTTTACATTCTACTTAAATTTATTAGCACATCTACATAGACAGAAGAAAAAATGAAATCATAAAGTCATAAAAGGATAAGTCATAAAGTACCGAAGCAAAGTTAATATGGAACCACCGCGCGAGCTTCCTCTACCAAATGAAAAAAGCAAACAATTTCGATCAATAATCACGGAGAAATCGGTGTACTTACATGCATACATAACCTCCTTTTTTTGAAGTCGTTTAAAAAGAGATTAGACTGCTACTATTTAAAAATACATGTTTCATAAAAAGCTGCTATATTCCAAAGCAATCAATGCTTTTGTCATAGAAGGAAAAAACAAGCATAGATTACAGATCACCACAGATTAGACTTCTTCCTTTTTATTTTATAAGTCAGTTGTCAAGTCATGAAAAAGAGGTCTCTTGCTGAGCATCAGCTTTTTTTTTTTTTTTTTTTTTTTTTTTTTTTTTTTTTTTTTTTTTTTTTTTTTTTGGATGGGAAATCATCAAATGACCCCCCCCACTCTGGGCGGAGCGGAAGGGAGTGTCAGACTTGTACTGACTAAAACCCATCCATGTTCCTTCTTTGCCCTTTGTGTTCCAGGGCCACGGTGTCTCTTTCGAACAATCCCGCAGCTCTGGCAGGCATCGGCCCATGCGGACCCCTACTCGTTGCTGACATCTCTTTGAGGCGCGCGTGGAACACGAACGCGCCGTCGACACGGCCTGTCGTCATAAGACGGCCGGACGGCGAGCTAGCCCATAACTCGCCGTCCACAGGCCCGCGCCTACGGTGGCCGGGAGCCACCACGTGACCCCCGATGCCCAGGGCGTCTCCCGCGGCGGCTGGGACGTGAGGTTCTTTCCCTCTCACGTCCCGCCACCTCCTTCACTAGCATGACTGCTTCACAGAAGGAGGTGACGGCTTCCCATTCCCTCTCGCTCCGGACCATGGCTTGAACCAGGGCCGGACGCGAGAGATCGCCGCCGCCAATCGCCGCTACAAGGACACGGCGGTGCTCCGCCCAAGCGGGGCAGACCTCTACGGTGTGCTCCACCGTGTCCTCCGGGCGATCCTCGCAGTGGAAACACCCGGGCGTTTCCTCCCGCCCGATTCGGTGCAAGAACCTCCCGAAACAACCGTGTCCGGTGAGGATCTGCGTCAGGCGGTAGGTGAGGGCGCCGTGGCGCCTCTCTAGCCACTCCTCAAAGAGGGGACTTATCGCCACTATGGTAGCGTGCCCTGCACGGGGTTGCAACAGTCGCTCTCTCCATGTCGCCATGATATCACGCCGGAGGTCTGTCCGCTGAGCGGCAATTTGCCGCGGCAGCGGAGTTTCCCCCCGACGTAGTGCCTCCGCGCGCCATTCATGCAGGCGCGCGAGGACTATCGCCTCCAGATCCCATGGCGGCAATCCGGCAAGGAGGCTAGCCGCCTCGCCGGAGATCGTGCGGTACCCCCGGATTAGCCTTATGGCTATCCCCTTTTGGGGCGCGTTCAGGTAGTGGGCGGCTTGCCGCCTTAAAGAACGCGCCCACACCGGGGCCCCGTAAAGAGCCATGGACCGCACGACCCCCGCGTATAGCCTCCGGCAGGAGGCGTTTGGACCCCTCAGGTTGGGCAAGAGCCGCTTGAAGGCAGCCCCTGTCCGTTCCAGTTTGGGAGCCAAACGTCGGAAGTGCTCCACGAAGTTCCACCGGCTGTCGAGGACGAGTCCTAGGTACTTCAACGTCGACCCGACGCCGATGGAAACCCCTCCCCTGAGCATCAGCTTAACAATGGCAATGTTCCGGTTATTTTCTTACAAGAGATCTCAAATATCCGCAAAAAACTGCTGTCTTCCTGACATAATTAGCAGCTGATAGATGACTTCATCTCTATTCACGAAATCAAACGCTAAAATCAATTCGCTAGATCACCGTAAAAATAAAACGTTTTGAAAAAAAATCGAATCACATTTTTTATCAAAAACAATTTTCTTTAACGAAATGACAAATGGCACCCGCCGATTGCCCGTAACCAATCAAACTGATGGATGTTCGCGCCCGATTCAAATATCGAATCATTTGTCAAACTTTTAAATATGGCGAATGTTTTTTACGCGCGCAAATTTTCATTGTGTCAGATTGAATCGTTAAAAATCTTGACAATCTTTTGTAGAAAAATGGGATTGAAGTAACAGATGCTTTTGGAAATAATAATTGTTGATTTTCATGGTCTTAATACGGTGAAGTTAAACTCGATAAACTATCAATTTATAAATCGACAACAGCTTACGGTCTTGAATTTAAAACATGCTCCATTTGTCACAAATTAAATAAGTTGAGATGCGTGTAGAAACAGTCTGGGAGAGGACTATGCAGTATTAGAGCCTTCTTATTTATAAAAGCAACTAGATCGATACAAAGCCAACGAAGTATTTGATGAGAGAATTCACTTTAGTCAAAATTACATTGTGTTCTCGTAATTATCATCATCTGTATAGCCTTTTCCCAAATAAGTTGGGGCTTCCAGTCAAACCTCGGCTATCTATCTGACCTCCACAACCCAGTAACCGGGTAACTAATAAGATACCCTTTGGTAAGAGTCATAACCAGGTCTGAAAAATTTTCTTGGAAATGTTAAGAAACTTCTACAACACAGACACCTTTTTAAAACGACTTTTTTTGTTGACAGAACCACTATTTAAACAAGAAAAATACAGTAACACTGATGCTGCCTCATATACCATATCGTTGAAGATTTTGAGATTATTAATGCAAGGTATGTGCATTAATAATCTCGCAATCCTCAACGATAACAAAGCCCTCAAACCTACAGCACCATGAAAGCTCAGAAGTAAAAGATCTCTCTCTAATCTACTGACCGCCCTCCCTCCCTCTCTGTCGGGTCCCTGAGACCCCGGCGTGAAGGGTGGCGACAATATGCCGCTAGCAGATGACGCCGGCCCTTTTGCGAGTAGGGATGTGGAAGAGAATGATTATCGATAAGAGAACTTTTTTTTGAGATAATGTTATTTTGTTATAAATTATGTTTATTTTGCAAATAGGTTTTTACAAACACGATAAGGTCGGTGTTTCGTACCTGACAACTCTGAGAAGAAACAGCCGAAACAAACTCACAGATCAGTCTCTTTTAAGGTCCAGACATAATCTTGGTCAACTCGCATGAGGACTATGCAGATAAGTATCTGAGATGGTCTTTTGAAAAAAGAACCACACAGATTTGAGTGGACCTATCCAGTCGCAATTATCAGTTATCGTAAAGCTTACTGTTGTTATTGTTTTTCATATAAAAGGTGTAATTAGACCCTTAACATAAACGAAAGGCACTTGTTCTCCCCGTCACTGCAATAATTTTTTTGTTCTAGACCATACCTTTTTCACAAGTTTTTTTTTAAATACATGTTTTTAATGTAAGATTTTTACTTTACACACCTCCACGACCCTCGTACTATTCAATCCATTCATCAGCACCATGCTATGAGTGCTTTCCATCGATTCCTACCGTAAAACGTGATTTTTCCCCCAAAAAAAAAAAGTTGATTCTCAGCAATAATTTTTGCGTAAAGTTACTTAGTTTGATGTACAGCTTGGTTGACGGCTATGTGAAAGGTCTGTTTACACCCGGTATTCATTTATTTGAGCAAGACAATGTTCCGACTCTCGGATCATCGGACTTTTAAATTCGATAATACAATTGATAACATTTGTGAATTATCTTGCTGAATGCATGAATTGTGGACAAGAACTTCAGCATTAGAAAGAATCCGCTTCGAGAGTACGCTTGATATTCAAACAGGCGCTTCAAATTTGTGTGACAATGAAAATGTTATTATTTTCTGATATTTGAAGAGTTTAAAAAAGTCAACCAATTTGCCACTAATCAAGATACCCACATTCTCGTTTAACAAGAAGGGGCTTTGTCAAAAATGTGTACATTAAAATAACCCAAATACTTCGTATCCAAGCAATATTAAGAGGAGAACTAACAGTAAGTTTGTGTGGATGCATGGATGGATGTTTGTTACTCTTTCACGCAAAAACTACTGAACGGATGTGGATGAAATTTGGCACACAGATAGTTTACAATCTGAATTAGCACATAGAATACTTTTTATCCCAGTTGCATGATCCCGTGGGATAATTAAGCTAGTATTTAAATAAATTAATAGAAACCCAGTTTCGTCGTCCGTCTAATAAATAGTCTACTTCTTTTATGAATTAATGAAGTTCGTAATTTTCAGCAACGGCAAATCCAATAATATCGATAAAATCCCATCGACACTGTCCCAACACTACAAGAGACAGGGGTGCTCCGGCTAAGTATTAATTACTTTTTGACATATTCACTTTTATTACAATTTATACGGGATAGAGCTGTAACGCGTGAGACTGACGTGAGCGAAGCCGGGAGGCGGAGTGTAGTTTATTAGATGTTATGATTAAATGGAATTGCTTTCTTTCTTGGTGAGGATAGGATGTGTCCCATTTTATGGCTTAACCAGGTTTTTTTTTGTTAATGAGAGCAGCAGAACGTCATATCATTGTGCAATTTACAGTTCTCCATTGGTAAAATTGATTGGCAGACTGACTCCCTATAACAACTGTCCAAGATCTAGGAATGACAGCCGGGACCACTGGCTTAACTTGCTTTCCGAGGTATGATTCTGAATTTACCTAAATCGGTCCATGTGGCTTACTGAACCATAGTGTAATCAGCCTATAATGTTCCCACTGCTGGGACACAGGCCTCCTCTCTATGAGAGGGAATGGTTTTTTTTTGTTAATGAGAGCAGCAGAACGTCATATTATTGTGCAATTTACAGTTTTTTTTAATAAGCTTCGCAGCAATAATAATACAAAAATCAGGAATTTCGCTTAAGGACCTACTGATTTGACTTTTTTTCAAAACGTAGTTTTTATTATTTGGTCTAAAAACGAACTTTATTATTAAAATGAGAAAATTGAGAAGTAAATAAAAAGATTATAGCTATCGTCATCTTGCACTGTAGTAATAAGGACTGTCTATGTCTTACACCCGTATTTATAAACAAATCAAAGTGATTACATAACTAAAAGTAATAACTTACGATACGATTTTTACTCTGTGGTAATTGCTTGAAGTTAGAACTGTCAAACATTAAATTCTTAGCTTTGTTTACTTTGACGGTTCTTACTTCATTCAAATTCTTGTCTATTGCATAAAAATGGTTGCATAAGAAATTACTTAAACTCAAGTAGGTAATTACTTTTACTTGACTATAGATAAAAGTGTTATAATCTAGCAATCGGTCAATTTAAGCCCATCAACAAAAAAATAAGATGCGGAAATCAATTAGTGTGTAAATGAAAGTCATTGCTATTGTCATTGTATTACGGTGCGTTCAATATGTCAATCGTACTAATTTTGTTAAATAATAAGTGGGTAAACACAGCTGAAATATAATTTTAATATTCAAATAAAAGCATTGTATTTATTACAACCACAATATTTGCCTAAAATTCAATATTTGCAAAAGGGTTAGCAAAAATGTTTACAATAATTTAAATACTGTTAAATTTGAATAGTAAAAATTAAACAAACATGACATGTGTCAATCAAAAAGTCAAATAGTAAAAAGAGGTGGACAGACGCAGCTCCTATAAGAAAGAAAAGGATAGCACAAAACTATTTTAGAACAGAATACAAATTCATCGACTAGTGGAAAAGAGACAGAAGATTTTTACAATAAGTTAGAGTAGGACACATAGACGAAAAAAATAATGTTTTTGCAAACGGAACGCAGCAAAAAGTCCGAACAAAAAGGTCCCGTATCCATAAATAAATAAATGCAAATATTTGAAATTGGAACGCCGTGAATGTAAACACAGAGCAGTTTGAATATTCATTCGAAATATGAATATTTCAGTTATGGCGAGGTCCGAGGATGAAAATCAGATTCATTGGGTATAGGTACCTAGATAATATAGGATTTGATTGTCAATATGGCTGCATGGCCAGTGGTGGACTTATTTACGAGGTAACACCGACAGTTTAAGGGCTTTAACCAACATTTTTGGCGGGTTGAAACTGTTTCTCAATGTCTGTTTTGTATCATTTTATAAATATGATTCTACCAGAAAGCAGACAAAAATTTGTTTCGTTTTAACGGTTTTTTTTTGAGTTTTTGAGGACGGTGAAGGAAATCATCGAACTAAAAATTCGAAGACATTCATGTGACATTCACCAACCTGCACCGAGCCAGCGTGGTGGTGGTGGCACCATCTTCCCATGGAGAAAAGGTTTGTGTGTTGTGTCCCAAAGTTGTAACGTTAAAGTTAGATTATGTATTTGAAGAGGACATTTTTTTTCTTCGATTTAAGACCATAATTCTTACTCTTTGACAATATACCCCTAATGTAACGGCATACCAATCAATCGATATTTAAATTAAGAATCTTTTATACTACCGGCCTTAGGCAGCAGGCGTCATACCTTTGCCGCCTCCGCCATTGATTAAAACATTATCTAAAATACACCCACATGAAACTCAATTAACCAAAAACCATATTGTTTTTAGCACAAAATCATTAGAATAATTATAATTAAATACATAGATAAAGCTAACAAGAACATCAAAAGCGTTTAAATTATAATCTATTGTTGGCCCATAGACAATTAATTAATTTTAACAATGGCGGGGAGAAGATGGCGGGAGATGATATTATTATGGCGGGATTTAGTCCGTTCGAGTTGGTTTATATGAATTATTAGGTTCTATGGGATAATATAATCTACCTTATGAGTTGTTTAAGCATATCGCTTGTTTTTTGACAGTAATGACATACCTCACTCGAAAAATAAAAAATACCGGACATCGTTTTATTGAGATGATGAAGAGATGATGCGATCAACGAACGTGCACACTTACCTAAGAATAACCTATGTACTCGAGACTAATAAATCAGATTCAGTGACATAAGTGAATTCCGTATGATTTGTCGTAGAATTTGATGACGAATGGTTTATCCGAATAATTTATTTATTTATAAAAAGTATTGTTAACGACAAGAGTCGACTGAATATTTCAAGTGAGTATGTATAAAGCTTACGATATTATTTTTAGGGCTGATTTTTACAGTCGGATATCTTTATTGCGGTTTAACAGCTTTTGTATGACAGCGAACTGTCATTATTTTTCAGATCAGTTACTATTGAAAAATCAGCCCTTATAAACTAATATTAATAAGAGGTATTTGTTTGTACGTTTGTGTGTAGGGGATAATCTTCGGAATTACTTATCGAATTCCGAAAATTCTTCAACAATCGTGAAGCTACATTATCCCCGAGTGTCATAAGCTACATTTTAAACGTTCCCGTGGGTTAATGTGATTTTAATTTTTATAATTTTTACATGGACAATGTCTGAAATAAATGATTAATAATAATAATTTCCGCACATAACGACAGCGCGAGAGCAAAAGCTAAGTAGAAAAATAATTTAATTTTAGTGACTTGTCCAATCGTAAAATATCAAGGTAGTTCAACCAAATAAAATCTTTTATTACAAGAACTCAACCTCCCATCCCACGACACAAAAAAAATCAACTACAAAAATACTCGACATAAATAAAGGTACGCGCCCACGGCTAGTATCGTATCCCCGTATCCGAGTATCCGCGTATCCGAAATCTTGGGCGCTGCTTGCGTCTGACATTAAATAATTGTTGGCTGTGCGGATATCTGTGTTTGGAACGGATAGAGGCGGCGGATATTGTGTTAAGATTGCTTTTTCTTATTGGGTTATAGTGAATTATTGATTTGTTTTTTTGGGTAGTGAGCAAAAGAGTGAATTGGATATTTTGTTAGTTGAATCAGTTTGATTCAGTGTTTCTAATTTGTTTGTATAAAGCTGATTTCTTTCTTTGTTTAAATTTTGCTGATTGACTATTAACAAAGTAATATTTATGACCAATGAATCAAAAAATAGTGAATCTAATGTAAATCAAAAATATTTTTTTTTGTATTTTATGCGCTGCTATACCTGCCACACCGTTCTAAACGTTTATTCGATTGCGATAAAACTTTTTCAACATAACGCTTGCACTTGCGCGAAGGTTATAGGGAAAAGAAAAAAAAATCGCGCGTAAAGCCGAGGGTGGATGCTAAAAAACAAACATAAAAAGCAAAAAAAAAAATTACGCGAATAGGAATATGGTCTAAAAATATTATGTATAGTGAACTTTTTAATAGGAGGAATTTGAAAAGTACTAAGCATTGAGCAAACTAAAACAATATAAGTTCATAAATTGACTTAAATGTAACCAGATTCGGTAAAAGTTAAAAAAAAGCAACTTAAACCGAGCCAATCCAGAAATAATTCAAACCAAATCTTTAATAAAAATGATAACTGGAGAACTTCAGACGAAAATCTAATAAAATATTCAGTCCCTGCCGGGTCTATTCGCTAACAGTCTGCACAGAGGGGGAAGCGTCGTCGAAATTTATTTAATGATGACCAACCGACGGAATTTTTGTTATATTATGAAGACATTTCGCAACTGTCGGCATTTCCGAGTAAGTATTTTGAGTTGGGTCTTCCGACGGGTAAAAGATCCAACGGTTTACTTTTATTTTGACACAAACATACACAAATTACTAAATTACAGGTGGTCTGTGGACCGAAAGTCCAGTCTTACCAAGAGGTTTTTTCATAACAAAATGGGCCTGCTCTTGACCTCGATCACGCCTGATGGAAAGCGATAGATGGGGTCTAAGATGGGACGAGCGTGCCCAGAAGATGCCTGTTCACTCTTGCTTTGAAGGTAGACGGTATAGTTTTACTCAATAAAAACTGAGTTGTGAATCAGAAAGGCAGTCGCTCCATGTAAAATACTGGTATTCAGCTGCATCCAGTTAGACTGGAAGCCGACCCTAACATAGTTGGGAAAAAGAAGACAGAGGATGATTGTTACAGGATTCGCCGGCGGTCATAAATCTGATGATATAGTTCACAAAACCACTAGTAAAGCAGTGGTAGCCTTAGTGGTGTGACCGTCGGTCTACCAAGTCTTACCACAACCTCTGATGACGTCAACCTCTGATTTTTCAGATTCATGTCCGTGTATATTGTTAAATTATCACTTGCTTCGGTGAAGGAAAACATCGTGAGGAAACCAGCATGCCTGAGAGATATTTCTCGACGGCATGTAAAGCCAAGTTAGAGGACCATGGGCGGCATAAAAACTCTGACACCAGGTTAGGCACTAACCACACGATAGAGAAAGAAGAAGTCAGTATCTGCAAATCTCAATTCAGCGCAAATATCAAAAATCCTAAGTAGTAAATTTATATTAATATTTCCGTCGAAAAGTTTATTTAAGACCAAGTAAAAACAATGTATGCTGAAAATAGACCCAACTCACTCTCAAACCAAACGAAAATAATTCGATTTATATCCACAACCTAACCATTCAGCATTTTGTAAATAAATCAACTGTTTATTTCAAAATAACCTAGCAAACCTACTAAATCCTACTAAACCATTCGGATACACACCGCAATCTCTGTTCGCAAGTACGTCATAAAATTCAGAAATCGTAAAAAAGGCCCCGGTACGAATATCCGAAACGAGTAAAAAAAAAACGTAATATAACCGACCAATAGCAGCGCTTTCACACTTTTATTCGATACAAATCGGCCAATAGAAGCGGGTTTTAAGACGTCGTTGTAGTAATATTGCCGTCTCTTTCCAACTTAGACGGTTCTTATATTGCTGTTTCGCGGCTATGGGTGTATTGTCTCAAGGAGCAAGACATTTTGTGAATGTACTGAGAATTTTCTCGCGAATTTTTCTTCAATCCTTTTTTTTTCACGTGTAAATCGTTTTTGATGTTAGCTTGTTTTTTTTTCAATTACCAAAGGATAGAATTAAAAGATTACGATGTTGTTTTATGCTTTGATGTTTATTTTGTGAAAATTGGGGCGTCATTATCGTTGATGAAAAAAATACTTTAGATGGGATTCTCTTTTATAGGGTAAGCTCGTGGCTCAATAATAACAGCCGTTCTGATCGATCTTTAGGTTAAGCCGTGCTTGCCTAGGGTGGTCTGTGGATAGGTGACCACCCATTACATACCGAGTTTCCTCCGTGCCTCGGAAAGCACGTTAAGCCGTTGGTCCCGTCTGCCATTTTGAAACTCGTGACAGTAGGTAGTCAGCGGCCCGAAAGTCTAACAAGCAGTCTTACCAAGCGGTATCGCATTACCCAGTACTAACTGGGTTGTGGAGGCCAGATGAGCGGTAGCTCCATGTAAAATACTGGTATTCAGCTGCATCCGATCAGACTGGAAGCCGACCCCAACATAATCGAGAAAGGCTAGGCAGATGATGATGACATATAGTATTTGAAACTAGGCATATACTGTGGAAAAAAAGTAAAAAATACAGAGCTATATAAAAATATTTTCTTCTATTCGTATTGTATTTTTTACTTTTAAAATTCAAAACCACATTCTTTTCTATTAATTTTTTTTTACAAAAGTAAAGTGGAACCCATTTTTTTATTTATAACTCCACATTACGTACAGTAAATAATATACACACTAATATACATACTTTCAAAGCAATATAACAATCTTACTCTTTATTATATCGTACATCCCCGTCAGCTATTCGTTCAGTAATATGATTCACAAACAACTGTTTGTGGCATGCAATTTACTTCAATTCTTTCAGTCTTTATTATATTGCAGTGGCGAAGGTTCCGTACAACTCGATTCCTACCGGCTTCCCTTTGAAAAATGGCGCAGTCAGTATTCTATAGACAAATAATATAAGGTCTATCTTTTCATGCACGAAATATTTTAAGAGTAACTTCTATAAGTCGTAAAGTCGCCATAGCAACGAAAAAAAAAATTATTGAGTGTTTTTTTTTTACAAAATTATTATAATTCTAAAAGTTTTTGAGACCTTTTGCATAAAACCTTTACTCCCATATTCTAACAATGACAGTAGGTAAATACGACGTAGTAAACTAGCGTAATGAATGCTTAAAAATAAGGAGCCAGTATTTATTTTGTGGGTCAAGTAATTTTAAATTATTAATTTTTTTATAAAAAATAAATAATTATTAGGGATAAGGGATAATCTTTCCAAAGAGGGAAGGGAGGCCTTTGCCCTGCAGTGGGACACAAATGGCTGATAATAATAATTATAAAAAATATAATCAGATAAAAAAAAATCCCTTGAAATGGCTTTGTTATAGCCGTTAGATGATTCCCTGAAAATATTTCGTGTATGAATAGTTAGACCCTATATAGTCACATTAAAGATATTTACTCTGGCTTACCTCTTATAAAAATTGACCCTTCGCTACCGCTATATTGTATTTTATTTAATACACCGAAATGTTGCTCTTCGGTTTTCCGGGTCGAGTAAATTGTTACTGGGTTTTTCCATCAGCAATTTCTCAGTAGCTGCAACGGAGTCTGGATTTGTGCCCGGTTGATGGCAATAGGCTCGCCCCCTATTACATAACTGACGAAATATGGGTGTACTATTAAGTACACGTCCGCCTAATCCTTCGGGGACTACAGGTGTGAAGTTATGTTTAAGAAATACCTAAATTCCGATAAGTTTGAAAACAGACAGAAAACAAAAGTTATTTAAAACCTCGACATACAAACGCCTTTTTTATCAATCAATAACCACTTATTATACAAAAAAAAGCCACAAAAAAAATTCAGCCCTAAACAGACCCTCGAAAAAAAATTATCATCATCATCTGCCTAGCCTTTTCCCAACTATATTGGGGTCAGCTTCCAGTCAAAATCAAAATCAAAATCAAAGCATTTATTTCAAGTAGGCCAGTTACAGGCACTTTTGAATTGTCGAAACAAAGACAACAGTAAAAAATAGCTACAGTCCCAGTCACAAGGCACAAAAACTGTGAAAGTACTGTAGTTGCCCATTCCCTAACGTAGATCTCTATGGAGAAGAACGGGCAAGAAACTCCATGGACACTCTTTTAAATCAGAATACTTTAACAAAACCTTGGTTACATCATTCATTTTGTGATGGTACATTATGTGAGAACGATGCAGCAAGATGTGTACGTTAAAAGTGTCCATAGTAAAAACAATTCAAAAATAAAATAATTAACAGTCTAACCGGATGCAGCTACCAGTATTTTACTTGGAGCGACTGCCTACCTGACCTCCACAACCCAGTTAGTACTGGGTAATACAATACCCCTTGGTAACACTGGTTGTCAGACTTTTAGGGCCACTGACTGCCTAACGACTGTCAAAGGTCTACAAATGACAGCCGGGACCAACGGCTTAACGTGCTTTCCGAGGCACGGAGGAAACTCGGTATGTAATGGGCGGTCACCCATCCACAGACCAACCTAGGCAAGCACGGCTTAACCTAAAGATCGACCCGAGCGGCTGTTATTATTTAGCCACGAGCTCCTCCCCCTCGAAAAAAAATATCAGTATCAAAAAATCAAGATTGAATAAACAACAGAGAGCTCAATTTTTAATACTTAGTTGATTCAACCCGACTCAACCGCACCCCGGGGGGATGAAATCGTTTAAATGAATAGCTGAGGGGATGTGTTCGGATAATTGCTGGCGTTTATCGAATTAGGGGATGAAGGTGAGCTGTCTCAGTTATTTTAGGGGATGTCTTGATGTGTAGGTGTTTAGGCAAATTGTTTAATAGTTTCTACCAAGGTTTTTTAATTGTGTTACGGTTATTTTTTGCAAGAAATGCAAGTGTTTTTTTCTATTTATTTAAATTCATTCAATTTGAAGATGTCGCCCCGGTAGTATCGTCGTTGAAGTTCTAACACCACGTAAGTCAATTTTTGGCGGTTTTGTCAATTAGATTTTTGATGCCGTTTGGTAGAGAATCGGAAGGCGCGTTGTTTCAGCCGATCAGAAACAAGCAACGTCTCTATCTAATTTGAAGTGAACACAAATTATAAAATGGTATTGTACCATTACTTAAGTATAATTATGCATTTTTTTCACTCTCCTGTAAAGTTACTATTTTCGACTTACGTGGTGTTAAAACTTCAACGACGAAATTACAAAATCCAACACACGATTTTAAAATACAATCGTACAGAAGATTTACTTAAGCTATTCTATTTTTGATGCCTATTTGAGCCAGCCTGTATAGTAATCTGCCCCCGTAGCATGACCACCGTAGACAAGGATTTCTTTGACGGAAGAATCGACAAAATGACAGATAGTGCAAAGAAATCTGTCATTGTGTCGACACAATCTGTCATTTTGTCGATTCTTCCGTCAAAGAAATCCTAGTCTACGGTGGTCATGCTACGGGGGCTGGCGTCCCTCGACAAAGGGTAGATATAATTTTGACGGCACTGTTGGCGCAGTGGCTGAGCGATTGACTGCTGCGCTGCGAGTCGCGGGTTTGATTCCCGCACGGAACAAATATTTGCATGGCCTACAGGTAGTTGTTCCGGGTCTGGCTGTTTGTGTATGTGAGTTTAAATGTTTGTAAAACCACCCACGATACAGGAGAAATTCCTAGTGTGGGGCAACGTTTTAAAAAAAAAATCAATCAGTAAAGTTCAATAAAATAACTGCCCATCATAAAAGCGAACTAATTTAGAGGCCCTCCAAGTTTACAAACATCCGATTATTAACAAAAATCGATTATAAAACAATTGCCAAGCTAAGATATTAAGACGTTACTTTAGGTCGAAATTTAATTATCCTCAATGCCTCGGAAAGCACGTTAAGACGGGCTGTCATTTATAGATCTTTGACAGTCGTTACAGGTTGTCAGTGGCCCGAAAGTCTGACAACCAGTCTAGTACCAGTCAGTGGTAATCAGCTGCATCCGGTTAGACTGGAAGCCGACCCTGATGATGACTTTAAGACGAAATTATTGGAAATAGAGTGACGTCGTCGGAGAAATTCTTAACACAATTTTAGAAAAAAACTGAAAACAGCCTCAGGCTTTCAGGTTTTACCTTTTTTTAAATAATCTTAACAAGCTTTATCAATTATCATTGTATCAAACGTCAAATGCATGATGGCTTCTCAGTTTTTGGCCATTGATGTTCTGTATTTGACGTCAGACAACTGAATTTGGTGACCAAATCAGAAAAAAGATCTAAATTATTATTTAATTTGTTTTACCTTTTTCTTATATTTACTTTTTAAATAATTTCTGTTTTATATTGAAATCAATATTTTTTTTTTCTATTGTCCTGTGTGTCTAATAAATACTTTTTCTTTCTTTCTTTTCTTCATTATCTTGTTATGTCTATTTTGGTCAATTAATCTCAAAATCCTCTTCATTATCCAACTACTTACTTATGCAATACTTATCTTGTATCTATAATCAAATTAAAGTAATTACCTAAGCAACCATTTTTATGCAATAGACAAGAATTTGAACGAAGTAAGAACCGTCAAAGAAAGCAAAGCTAAGAATGCTAAATTTTGACAGTTCTAACTCCAAGCAATTACTACACCACAGAGTAAAAATCGTTTCTTAAGTTATTACTTTTACTCAAGTAACTACATTGACTTGTTTATAGATACGGGTTACGGTACGGTTACGGTTACGGTTACGGTTTATAGATACGGTTTACAACAACATTTTCACACTCTTATCAAAAAGGCGAACTCCATACCGAACCTAACCTAAAAGTCTCAATTCAATACTAACATTCAAATTCACCCCTGTAATTGTTTTAAACGGTTTCCTACGGGGGGCGGAGTTGGCCGGCTGCGTATGACAGGCCCCCTCTTTGTACCCTTAGGGGTAACAATTTTTTGTAACACCCTGTGTTTAGCTCCCCTCTGGGGGGAGCGAGATATTGTATCTCCTTGGTATGGGTTGATTTTTGAGTTAGAGGATTGTAATGGTTTTGGAGGAATGTTTTGAAATATTTATTGGCAGAATTTTTGACGCAATATGATCCTTTTTACTCGACTACGGCAAAGCCAAAAGGAAGGGTTATGATTTTAGCAATCTATGTGTGTATGTATCAGTAGCGAAGGGTCAATTTTTGTAAGAGGTAAGCCGGAGTACATATCTTTAATGTGATTATATTATTTGTCTATAGAATACTGACTGTGCCATTTTTCAAAGGGAATTCGGTAGGAATCGAGTTGTATTGAACCTTCGCCACTGGTATGAATGTATGTTTGTATTTACGTATGTTCCTCCGTAGCGCCTAAACTATTCATCCGATTTTGATGAACAAGGTGTCAATCGATTCGTTATTATGGCCCGGGTAACATAGGCTACATTTTAACCGACTTCAACAATAGGAGGAGTCGAATTTACCTTGTAAATTCCGAATTTAGTTGTAGCTTGTTAAGTTAGTGTAGTGTAGTTTATTTTCTTATTCATGTAGTCCAATATTTATGCTGATGATGATGATGATGATGATGATGATGATGATGGCTCGCTGATTCTTCTGTCCTATCAGAAAAAATAACATCTTAGATCGCTATACCAACTGACCTGACTATCCTTCAACCCAAGCTTCTCCGCCAGCTTCTTCCTATCCGGCTTGGAGATGTACTTCTGCACCTGGAACCTCTTCTCCAGCCCCTTGCGCTGGAGGTCGGAGAAGACGGCCCGTCTCATCATGCCGCGGCGGGGTTTACCTGCGAAGAACAGGTCTTTTGGAGAAATGTTTACTGCCTTTATTCTTTGTATCAGATTCTTTTACTGCTATCAAAGAACAATGGCAGCCGACCAGGCAATTTGGGGACCACACTTAGAGCTCGCGTACATTTGTAAAAATACTCTCAAAAGATAGGTCTGGTCAAATTAAGATAAAAGGTAATCACAGTATATTTTTATAGTATTTGATTTGGCTAGAATTACTCATAACCAATTTAATTTATAACCACACTTGTTGCGCGGGCAAACTCAGAACCAACGCCGCCATATTATTTTTCAATACATTTCACAAGAGTTTACCAACAGCGCTCTCCTGTCAATGGAGCATAAATCACGCATCACAAAATCAGACCAGTAATCACAGAAATCGGTGTACATACATAAAAAAAGATGCTGGTAGAATACAAGGGCCAGACTCGTCACACAGTGTGTGCCAGAAGACGGGCGTCATCGCCGAGGGAGGCCTAGAAAACGCTGGCGTGACGGCCTAGAGGCGTTTATGAGAAAACCTCACGGAGAGAAGAGTGGAAGGCTATGGGAGAGGCCTTTGCCCAGCAAAGGCCAATAGACGCCTCCTTTATTAGAAGTCGGTTAAAAAGATCTCGAAAAGAAATGTTAGAAGTCTGCTTTGTCATACCTTCTTGTGAATGGCAACTTCAAGCAATTTGATTTCAGTTCAAATTCAGAGTTCAAATAGCAGTGAACTGCAATTACAGTGCCATAATGCAAGATGGCCCGTGAATGGGTGACCACCAATTACATACCGAGTTTCCGACTAAGCGTATTGAAAAACAAAATGGTGGTGTTGGTTGCGGATTATTCACGCGCAACAAAATTCTAATAAGTTGCTATGCACGCTGCACGATTTGAAAGCTGTTAACTTTCTTCTTTTTTTGTTCCGTCCTGTTGAATTTATAGTTTATTGTTTTTGACATGGAAAGAAAAATTCCAGTGCGAGCAGGGTTTGAACCTGCGACCTTCCGATTCAGTACACCGGATGTCTTAACCAACTAGACCATCGCACCCCGCTCACAGATCTCGAAATTTTCGTTCGATACTTTCTTAAATAGATGGCGCTAACGTCACCTAAGACGTTTCCGGCCGTCTTATGACGACAGGCCGTGTCGACGGCGCGTTCGTGTTCCACGTGCGCCTCAAAGAGATGTCAGCAAATAAGTAGGGGTCCGCAAGGGCCGATGCCTGCCAGGGCTGCGGGACTGTTCGAAAGAGATACCGTGGCCCTGGAATACAAAGGGCAAAGAAGGAACATGGATGGGTTTTAGTCAGTACAAGTCTGACACTCCCTTCCGCTCCGCCCAGAGTGGGGGGGGTCATTTGATGATTTCCCATCCGGACCTAAGACGTTATTAATGGAACGAAAATTTCGAGATCTGTGAGCGGGGTGCGATGGTCTAGTTGGTTAAGACATCCGGTGTACTGAATCGGAAGGTCGCAGGTTCAAACCCTGCTCGCACTGGAATTTTTCTTTCCATGTCAAAAACAGCTATGTTCCCTACGCAGGGTTTGCTTATAAAAACATTAAAAATTATAGTTTATTGTTTATTTATTGTAATTTTCTATGATGCATGTCATGTCCCTGCGACAAATAAATATTTTTCCTTTCTTTTCTTTCTTTCTTTCTATGGAATCGATATAGCTGAAAATTTCTCAAAAGACCATTGTGCTCATCATTATAAACAACATTATCTATGGCCCCACATATTATCAAGTTATGCAAACATAAATGTATGGTGTAGCTGATTTATTCGTTCTCCGGTAAAACAGAATGATCTAATTCGTTGTAAATAATTCAAGTTACTAACCTCTGGAACTGTGCGCCCATGGAAAGCCCCCGGGTAATGGAAACACTTGAGTATGCCCTTGCGCAGGTCGAACTGAAATAAAACAACGTTATTAGCAGGGCTCGGATACCGGTATATTTTTCGAAACGGTGTCGTCTTAAATACCTAAGAAACGATTTGTTTCGGTTACGTCCGAACGGAACGTTATAAAAAACGTTTTTTTACGAACAACAACATATAAATCGTTCTTGGTTAATAAAACGTTTTAAACCGTTTGTTTCCATTCCATTCCAGACATACGGTACCCAATTCAACTAAAAAAAGTTCATGCCGGTTTTTACCCTGCGGAATAAACGTTCTCATTTCGTTTTCGTTCCGAACAAAATGATCTACAAAGAACTGTTCAAAACGTTTTAAAAACGTTATTTTAAATAACGTTTCCAAGTCCTGGTTATTAGATACATGCTATATCAATCGTAAAATCAAGGCAAGTGACCCAAAGAGCATTGGAGATGGCTATGCTCAGAGTTTCCTTCCGTAATCGAATCAGAAATGAAGACATCCCATCATCTCAAGACGAAAGTCTTTGACCAGTGTGTGTTGCCAGTGATTACATACGGGACCGAAACGTGGTCGCTCACAATGGGCCTCATCAGAAGGTCACCCAAAGGGCAATGTAGAAGGCTATGCTCGGAGTTTGCTTGCGTGATCAAATCAGAAATGAGGACATCCGCAAGAGAACCAAGGTTACCGACGTAGCCCGAAGAATAGCCAAACTTAAGTGGCTGTGGGCAGAGCACATTGCTCGCAGAACGGATGGCCGATGGGCCGAAAAGTTCTGGAGTGGCGACCGCGAACTGGAAGACGTTGTGTTGGAAGACCTCCCACTAGGTGGACCGATGACCTGGTTAAGGTTGCTTGGATCCGCTGGATGCGAGACGCACGGGACCGGTCAATGTGGCGACACTTGGGGGAGGCCTATGTCCAGCAGTGGACGTCTTTCGGCTGAAATTATGATGATGTCAATCGATCAGCATTTGCCTTTAGCTTACTGAATGTAATATTACCAACTATTTTATACGGATGTCAAACTTGGACTACAACAGATGCCATGAAAATAAATTTAAGGTCATTTCAAAAAGCTGAAGAAAGAAAGCGACATTAGAGGAAGACCAGCCAAGGAAACGATGGATGGATTGTGTGAGGAATGATATGAAAGGAAAAGGAGTAAATGATAGCGTGACGGTTGACAGGGGAGAATGGAAGAGAAAAACGTGTTGCACCGACCCCAAGTAACATGGGACAAGGGCAGGAAGATGATGATAAAGAGCGGCGACATTCGAGCAAACACCAAAGTCATTGATGCTTTGTATATGGCCGAGAAACTGAAGTGGAATTGGACGACAAGCCACATCGCGAGGACCACAGACAACAGGCGGAGCGAGCGCGTCCTGCACTGGTATTCACGATACGGACACAGACGCAGCGGCAGAAGACGATGATATCGTCGCACTGGCAGGTATAGAATGGGCGAGAATGGCCCAAGATGGATATAGATGGAAACAGATGGAGGAGGCCTTCATTCAGAAACGGATGCCCCCTTAATAGATTAACTTTAATAATTATAGAATTGTAAATTATAGGGAAATAAGCTATTTTTATTTATTTAAAAGCAACGGCTACCTGTAAGATCATTTTTGCTCGATCCGAACCAATAACCGTTTTGACCTCATTGAGTTTTGCCGGTTCTTCTCCATAGGAAACGGCCAACCCGAACCGTGCACCTTTTTGTCGACGTTTTATAAGTGCCCATCGAGGCCGATGTGAAATAAAATATTTTGATTTTGATTGCCCTAAAAACCATTTTTTGACGCCAATCAATAGCTGCTTACATTAGATTTTAAACTTTCATGGTCACTAAAATTATTATACTCGTAACTAGAAGACGGGATATTTACCATGTTTATTGTTTTCTTTGAGTTCCCGATATTTCGGCGCTGAAAACAATAAACATGGTAAATATCCCGTCTTCTAGTTACGAGTATAATAAGCTGCTTACATGTTTTTATGCCGCCAAAAACCAATAACATTTTTTTTTTCAATAAACAGCAAAAATGGCACAGGCACGAACGCATTGAGCCTACGCGCAAAAAGGGCGTGTATGCATTGTAAGACTTTTTGCACAATCGATCTTGTTTGTCGAAAGGCTGACAATGGAATTATGAAAAATAATATTAGTTTGCTCCTGTTATTATTCGCATTACGATTGAATTTATTTGAGGGTTGATCTTATTAACTTTTGTATTGATGTTTGATGAGTAAAAATGAAAGAGAAATAGTAACATTGATTTTCGAATGTCAAGACCATTCGGACGGGCATAATTAATTTCTCCATCAGAAATTTGTCAGTAGAAGCCACGGAGTCTGGATTTGTGCCGGATGATGGCAATAGGCTCGCCACATTAACATGGGACTTAAACGTAACTGGCGAAACACCCAATAGCATTTACCATACCCGGGAATCGAATCCACGACCTCATGCTCAGCAGTCGCGATTGCAATTACTAGACCAACGAGGCAGTTCACACCCATCCAAATAATATTTTAAATATTATCCCATAGGTAAATATGAAATTATTCTGAGAGTGAGTTATCTAGAAAACAAAATTTACCATATTAAATACTAAAAATATTCCTGAAAAATTTGCGTGAATATTAACAATTCCACAGTTACAAAATAACTAAACCAACAATGAAATAATAACTGAATTTAAATACCCAAAAAACACATCAAAAATGTATTCAATATTAATTTTTCAACCATTACTTTGATCCACCCTCTAAAAAACCATGTTTATCTAATAGATTAACTATAACAAAAGGTCTGTTTTATATCTGCCCACCAAATTGGGCGTGTCAGGCTTATTATACAACAATGTTACATTCCTTTCACAATTATATTTCCTCTAGCAGCAAGCAAACAGGACCCTTATTGTAACAGAAATAAGGATCACAGTGTTTTAAAATCAGAGGTAAAATATCTCTGACAGGACTGTACCCAACTAAATGTTACCATTTATAAAAATCTGTTGACATAAGCAACAATAGTTAGTTGCCTTTGCCTTCACTGGGAGGTCCAAATAAAAACTTTATGCATTGTCTATCATCGATAAAAAAAAGATTTCAAAGTGAGTGTTTTATTGTCTGTGGTTTTGAAAAAATGGCGACGATTCGTTTGCAATAAAAAAGATATTCTCACATTCTGTTTTTGTTGTGGATTAAGTATTTGTAAACTACTTGATACAATTTTGTTTTTTTTTAGACAATTTGGCTTAGGATGCTCTTTTTAAAATCTTTTAACCGTTGTGGTTCACAGCTGATAAAAAAGGTATTTTTACACTTTTTTTCATGGTGCGTGGGAGTTCGTTTCTTTTACACCTAAAACGTCCCCACTGCTGGGACTTAAGCCTCCTCTATGTGAGTGGAGAATGATTTGATCACGTCATCGAATTTTTGTTTGTAGGTTATGCCGCTGTTTTTATATTAGCCAACTCGATCCAAAGAGGCAAAGACCTCCCCCATGGCGTTCCAATTTCTGTTTACAATTTGCCCTCTCTGACAAATGCGTTAAGAATGAGTCCAGATCGTTTCTTGGGCATGCCTCGGTTACGACGGCCGTCTTCAGGCACCTCACCTATCTTCAGGTACCCACCCAAACACTGTGTTAAGCTTTCACGGTTTACAACTAAACTTATACTGTCACTTACGGGTTATCTTAATGAACAATCACGGAAGATAACCCGTAAGTGACAGTATAAGTTTATCTTCCCCCATCTGTCTGGCTTTATCCTAGAAACGTGACCCGCCCAGTCTCATTTTAACCTGGTAGATTTATCACCGGTGTTCCACATTCGATCGAAGAGTCTAATATTGAGAATGCTATGATCAATCGCTCTTTGGCAAACGTTGAGTTTGGAGTTCTGAGCTTCAGTTAAGACCAAGTCAGAGCGCGATAGCAAGTTTTTTTTAATGAGCCAGTAATTTTCAAGTATCTTAAAAACAAAGCTCAAATGTCTCTGTGCTCTCTAATTGCATCAGTAGCACCCTAACCCTTTTGAAAAACAACAATGCTGCTTGCTGGCAGAAATAAGCACTTACTTACGGTTCACAGACACAGAGAGCAGGATATAGGAGGTGGAACCTTCTGTCAAGTAGACCCAAAACATGCAGTTAAAGTGACCTCTGTGCTGCCAACGATGATACCGTGGAAGTGGCCAGGTGTTTGGCAAATAACATTTGAAGCATGTCATGTCAGCGATACGAAGAACATTTTCTTTTGCGGATGAGCTTTACTGGTAAGAGCTGTCCCTGATGGAGATATAAAAATACCCTTAACGAAGCCGAAAGGCACTTCTCCCCGTCATTGCCATCATTATTTGATTCTGCAACTCATACTCGTACTGGGGAACTTCTAGTTACGGAGAAATTGGAGTCAAAGTTACAACAAGTTGTTACGTTGTTATTGTTGTCTATTTACATTAATCTAAATTTTGATATATATTTATAGTATTTTATATATCCTTGTAGCTAATCTTAGTATTATTTAAAATTATTTTCAGATATACACCTACCACTGCTTGTCTCTGCATCACCCAAAGGTGGACTGGTAGAAAATACCTATGGCATTAAGTCCGCCTCTGTACTTTTGTGCTTGAAGTGTTAAATAAATAAATAACGTTTCAACTTTTTCTCAACTTTTTTTTTATACCAATTTACATGTTTATTTATTACATTTGTTATAAACTTATAACTTTAAACACCTCCACGACCCCCATACTATTCAATGCATCCATCAGTACAATGTTTTGAGTGCCCTACATTGAGTGTTACCGTAAAACGTGATTTTTCACACCAAAAAAAAAAGTCTTTTCCCAGCAATACTTTTTGCGTAGAGCTACTTAATTTGATGTACAGAATGCTTGGTTGACGGCTTCGTGAAGGGCCTAACCTAACCTTGAATTAAAACTCACCTAAGTATGGATGATGACAATGTGCTAGAAGATGTTGTAAGTGCTGATGCTGTACTGGAATAGGTCTGCTGGCGATGGGCTTGGCGATGGGCCACGGACTACCCATCATTGGCTGCCTGTATTCTGAAATAGAAGAGATTCAAAGTTCATTTGTGTAGCGGAGTCAAGAAGGCTTGGAAGCTTGTTTTCCTATATTTAAAAGAATACGTTAGAAGAATAGCTCATCCCACGGCAAAAAAGGCGGCGGCATTTTCAACACCACTTCGAAAAAAAAAACAGCTGAATTCTACAAGACTGCAATACCTACACTGTCAAAATGTATGGAACAGAAGATTTTATTTTAAATTTAGAATGATGAGTACATCATTCTAAATTTAAAATAAAATCTTCTGTCACCGACGCTAAAACGGACGGTGTCCCTTCCAGCTTGTATTGAAGCTGGCAATGAGACGAATCGAAAACAATAGAAATACCCCTAAACAGTGCCTCATTTCTCTTCTCTTTCCTTTCCACAATTTAAATAATAATGTTTAAAAATAGAATATCATAGATAAACATGATTATTTAAAACAAAATATTTACTTTTATGAATAAATTAACATTTTTTTTGTGATCTAAATTCAAACATATTTGAATTTTCTATTTTTCATATTAGGCTGTTTAGCGGCATCATACCTTTGCTTCTCTTTCAACCTGGCGAAAGCAAAGCGAGGAAAACGCGGAAATTAAGTCACAGTTTCCTAATAATTCATGACAAAAATACTTTTCGTTTTATTATTTTAGTTTCTACGAAAGTGTTTTGAAAAACGTCGTTTAAGATACCTACGTGAGCATTTGTTACTGAAGTTCTCAGCGCCATAACAACCTCGATTGCGACTTATATCAAAATGTACTATTTTTTGATAAAATAAACATAAATGTGATGAAAATGTAAAATTACCTACTAAATACCGTCTTCTTTTCGTGGGTACATCTAGATAGACCTATGTAAATATCTAATAGGTACTCTCCCCGTAATATACTGTGTTACCTCGTCAACACATTGCAGTATTAAATTGATAGACGTATTCATCCCACATGACGTTAATTATGCACTCAATAGGCTTTCGGAATAGGTCAATATGTAGCTTGCCGCGTGTGTATAATCTATACCATAGACAGACAGAATAGTAAAGCTACGGGCTAAACGACTGCTTTCCGAGAATTCCATTATATGAGGGAACATCTATTCAATGTTTGATTTAATGATAAATTAAAACTGCGCAATTTTTGGCAATTATGATTGCCGTAAATTGCTCGTTGTTATATAGGCATAAAAAAAGAAGGAGCTCGTGGCTAAATAATAACAGCCGCTCGGGTTGATCTTCAGATTAAGCACCGCTTGTCTAGGTTGTCCGTGGATGGGTGACCAACTGACCACCCATTACATACCGAGTTTCCTCCGTGCCTCGGAAAGTACGTTAAGCCGTTGGTCCCGGCTGTCAATTGTAGATCTTTGACAGCTCAAAAACGCGGTTATAAAAACTCATCACATGCCTAGCCTTTTCCCAACTATGTTAGCGTCGGCTTCCAGTCTAACCGGATGCAGCTGAATACCAGTATTATACATGGAGCGACTACCTATCTGACCTCCAAGTTCACCAGTTGCTGGATAACACGAGACGCCTTAGTAAGACTGTTTTTGACACTGCAGTAATTAAATATGTTTTAAGTAGTTTTACCGACGGCTAAATAATTAATCAGAGTCCGTTGTCCTCACACGATTCATTATAATTTGTCCGTACCGGTTACTGAGCGGATCGGACAGCGGAATGGCCGGTCCTGTGTCCGTCACACCGGTCTTTGACAGATATTTCAATGTATACAGGGTGTATTTTTCAAGTAGTCGTGGATGTGCAAATCCGAAACTATGAGAAATAGAGAAACATACTAAAAGGAAATTAATTTAAATTTGGCGCCTTCCATTACTGCCCAGAATTAGATCCCTATTAGCGATACTATCGAATGGTGTTTTTTTAAAATCAACGGTTTCGATTCCTGGCTAGAAATATTGATTTTCCAAAAATCCAATGATGCAGTTTCAGTTTTCATCAAAATCGGGCTCGAGACTCCTTTCAGTATTTTTCGCTATTCCTCATAGTTTCGGATTTGGCCATCGACGCCTACTTGAAAAATACACCCCGTATAATTCTGATTCGGTCTGTAACAATAAAACAAAAGAAAATCTACTTACATTCCACAATCGTATAATAAATAAATGAATCTATCAAAGACAGGCGGGTCGATATAAAATAATCAAAGTTGAACAGCTCAGTAATAGGATAACGACGTGATTACTGTACAATGCTTGCTGTGGAGGGCGGCGGTGGTGCAAGTTGAGAACTCAGAGCGTAATGTATGATAAAAATGAAAGTGTATGGAAAGATCTACACCGAAATACGATAGTGTATTTATGTAGATGGGGTGGAATAGTCAATTTTCATCTATTTTTCTTAAATAACTTTAAAACTATTTATCTTAAAATTATAAAAAATATATATTTGAGATGCTCACAATGAGTTGTTTCATTTGATTATGTAACACGATGTAGTTTGCAAAACTTTTTTTTTTCATTCTAATTTACGCCCCAAAATGGCCCCAATGTTTAAAATTGATTAATTTACGTTACACGTCAGTCTTTGGGTCACCGACTTACATATGTGTACCAAATTTCAACTCAATCGCTCTTGTAGTTTCGGAGTAAATTGGCTGTGACAAACGGACCTACAGACACGCGATTGATCTTATAAGGCTTCCGTTTTTTTCCTTTTGAGATACGGAACCCTAAAAAATAACTTTTCCATTCATTTTGACCATGTAGGTATTTTTTTTAATATTTATACAGTTGATATGTTGAATTCATGATACCCGTTTGCGCGCCGAGGTTCTTTCCACTCTGTATAGCATTTGAAATATTTCCGTAATCACTTCTAATTTTTTTTCTGTTTTGTTAATATGCGGATAATGTAGTGGGCTGCAATATTGTTGATATTTTGAATTATCTTTCCTCTGTTCCAACACATATTGTAGCTGTTTATTGTCCCTGAATAACAAAAAAATAAAAATAAAATAATTTCCGCTACAAGTTTAATCTCATGTATTTGATCAGCACTCTTGCTTCATTGCCTGCGTTTTCTTAACTTTTATTGGGGTTAACTTCCAGTCTTACCGGACGCAACTGAATACCAGTATTTTACGTGGAGCGATTCAGATAGGCAGTCGCTCCACGTCCTCTAGCAGCAAACTTGCTTATCAGCATTCTCCTGCCCTTATCCCAATTTATTTGTGGTCGGCGCAGCATGTCTTCTTCTTCCATACTTCTCTATTACTCGTCATCTCATGAGACACCTCCTTTCGTGCCATATCTTCCTTCAAACAGTCCGTCCATCGTTTCTTTGGTCTTCCTCTACTCTTTTATCCTTCCACATTCATACGTACGGAGAGGAGCTCGTGGCTAAATAATAACAGCCGCTCGGGTCGATCTTTAGGTTAAGCCGTGCTTGCCTAAGTTGGTCTGAGGATGGGTGACACCCCATTACTTACCAATTTTCCTCCGTGCCTCAGAAAGAACGTTAAGCCGTTGATCCTGGGTGTCATTTGTAGATCTTTGACAGTCGTTAGGTAATCAGTGGCCCAAAAATTCTGACAATCTGTCCTACCAAGGGTATCGTATTACCCAGTACTAACTGGGTTGTGGAGGTCAGATAGGCAGTTGCTCCAAAGGCTAGGCAGATGATGATGATACGTACGGAAAACTTTCCTCACGATATAATTCTAGACTTAAACTTCCAAGTTCCCTTTTAAATTAATTAAGAAACTCATACATGATTTGCAACTTTAAAATCAACAACAGAACATTCTTACTACTTCATCAATCAATTACAAAATTCAACACTCCGCGGTCCACCCACGACTTGCACCACACAAGCACCCCGATTTCTTACCACCCCGCTTGTCAAAGACACGCCTGCTATTATATATTGTGGAGCCTTTGTGACGTCATTAATCATAGCTATCCCTTCGCTTTAGATTTAAACTATTATGTGTTGGTGTGTTTGTTGGTGGAGGACTTTAATATGGATGGAGGACCACCTCCAAGTAGTTATTTAGTCCTCCAAGTATTAAATAAAACAACACTGAACCATCAGTGTTGTTTTATTTAATTCTAGCGACCAGCCCCGGCTTCGCACGGGTGCAATATATACATATAAACCTTCCTCTTGAATCACTCTATCTATTAAAAAAAACCGCATCAAAATCCGTTGCGTAGTTTTAAAGATCTAAGCATACATAGGGACAGACAGCGGGAAGCGACTTTGGTTTATACGATGTAATGATAACATAACTTCATGTATTGTGAGAAGGAGGAGCTCGTGGCTAAATAATAACACCCACACGGGTCGATCTTTAGATTAAGCCACACTTGCCGTGGTTAGTCCATACTTCATGGGTGACCACCCATTACACACCTACCGAGTTTCCTCCGTGCCTCGAAAAGCACGTTAAGTCGTTGGTCCCGGCTGTCATTTGTAGATCTTTGACAGTCGTTACAGGTAGTCAGTGGCCCGAAAGTCTGACAACCAGTCTTACCAAGGGGTACGCCTTTTCCAAAATACGTTGGGGTCAGCACCCCACCAATCACCAATTCACCATAGTTGGGAAAAGGCTAGAATTAACTAGAACTTCATGTATTGTATATTTCCCGACGGGCGGAGATGTGGAGTTGTGTGGGTGGTTAGTTAATTAGTTAGTTAGTAGTAGTACCTCATTTTGTTATGTTAAAGTCACATGTAATAGGGGACGAGGCTTTTGCCATCAACCAGGCACAAATCCATAGTCAGGGCGTAATTCAGATTTTTTTATTACCTATGGCACAAGCAATTGCTCTGGACCAATGGGGTGGTCCAACGACTAATCAGTTGTGTAAATGTCAGTTGATTCGTTATTTGACGAGCCTATTTGAAAATAATGTAGTGGTCGGATTCCAGTCTATCCGGGATTACTCTCTGTTGATTCTGGCTTTCAGGAGTTGCAGTGGTTTGGGAATAGTGTGACGGCTTTGTCCCAAAAAAAAAACAAATCGGAAAGAGCTTAATACCAGTATTTTACATCTCATGTTTCTATTTTTAAACCCCGACGGAAAAAGAGGGGTGTTATAAGTTTGAGTTTTGGCACCGTAGCTCTTAAACGAGTGAACCGATTTGGAAGCAGTTATTTTTATTTGAAAGCTAGTTTCTTGGCAATGGTTCTTAGAAATGTTTTTATCAAAATCGGTGCAGCCATTTAATAGATATGTTGGATGAAAGTGGTGATGAATAATCGAATATTTTCAAATATACTTAAGTGGAGTATCAAATGAAAGGGCATGATGTGTATATCACAATTAGACATGTTTTATTAAAACCGGCTCAGCCATTTTATTGACTTTTCAAATGTTTGTTCGCTTTTCTTTGCATTGGGGGGTTTTTAAATTTTAAATTTAATTTTTTATTAGTCAATTGTTTTATAAAATTGCCCGAAGTCGTCAAAACTCAAGTAAATCACTGACCAATGATCATTCATCCTCGGTATTACGAAAACGGCTTTGACTATGCAGAAGGATTTTCATAACTGAATTTTGGTTAGAAGACCCGACGGCCGACGGCTCTACTAACCTTATTTAAAGACTAGCTTTTTCTTGCGGCTTTGCTTCCGTTGTGTACGGAAATTAACCCACGAAGACGTTTTAAATGCCTATGACACTCGGGGATAATGTAGCTAACCGTTAGTGAAAGAATTTTCGAAATTGGATCAGTAGTTCGAATTTTACCCCCTACATACAAACTTAACAAATTTTACCTTTTTATAATAATATTATAGATTTATACAAAAGATAGATAAAAGACAATTCTTTTTTAAGCTAGGCCTCTTATAGCTATACCCTACAATTTTGTCAATGGTGTTCTGACATGTCCGCCGAGGAGCTCGTGGCCAAATAATAACAGCCGCTCGGGTCGATCTTTAGGTTAAGCCGTGCTTGCCTAGGTTGGTCTGTTAGACTGGAAGCCGACCCCAATATAGTTGGGAAAAGGCTAGGCAGATGATGTTCTGACATGTCCGCTTTGTGCTCGGAGTTTTTCGGCCAAAGTTGGGTATGATAGCCACTTGAGAGCACATGATAGAGCAGCACACCAAAGCTCTCGACAACCTCCCTAGAAAGCCAACGAATGCAGTCGCTGTGGCCGAAATCGGCTAGATGGCATCGTCACCATCGTCATACATTTTTGTATTACAAGTGACTTGCCATTTACAGACACTATAACTAAAAAACCTTAATAAAATAAATAAGCGAAAACCTAAAAATCTGTTTAGCTAAAGAAATCTGAGTCAAAAATCGCTTCCAACGTGTATTTCACGCTGAAAAAAAAAATGGGTTTAGCTGAAAATCTGAGGGACTAGACTCGCTTTCAAAGAATACTTCACGCTGTTTGGTAGCATACATCAGACTGATACATTTTCGACGTCTCCGTCTGTCTTGTGTTCTGAAGTAAACTCGATCTAATGTCAAGTTTTTACCATTGACTATTTCATGAAAAAGTCATTTAATGGGATTAAATGTACTTAAAGGATTGTATTCATGATTTTAATGATTATAACTCTGAAAAGCCATATTTTTTTACGGTCGCGAATCATATTGTAATCCACATACAACCTGACACTGACCTGCAAATTGCGAACGTAAGAAAATTTGAATTTCGGCGGGTTAGCACATCTTCCCCGATAATTTTGACAACCAATCACAAAATCTAACATGAGATTTGACAGTTTGTCAATTGATCAGAGATTTGACCAAACAAACAGTACAGGGGTCGTTAAAATACATTTAAAATCATCCCCTACATACATAGGCTTATTAAAAAGGGCGGGACCCAACATAAATTAACTAACTATAACAAACGATCCATTAAAAATAACACCCAATAACAAATACCGAACGTTATTTTAACGCAACCAAAACGGGCTTAAAAGATATAAAACTCCATTGTTAACAGATCAAAACTATCTTTTTTTATCTTTTATTATGTCTATGGATTATACTCTGTTTGCTTTGCATTATGGTTTTATTGCCTCTATTGTCGATGGTCGTTTTTTTTTTGTTTTCTCAAGTGTTGCCAGGATTTTTGCGATGCGCTTTTTTTTTGTTCAAGGAGTTTTTAATAAGGTCTGCAAAGAATGCAATGTAGGTCTTTTTGAGCTTATAATTTCTATTGTGTGTGTGTTTTATTTCTTATTGTATTTTTGTGGTTGAAGATATATTGGTCTTCTTATATTGCAGGCTCGATTTATTTCAATGAGCAACTAATTGCCTTGGATATTGATCTGAGGTAATTATCTTCTTTATTACCACTGAACTGTGAAGAGAGACAATTTAAATATAAATAAAACAGCTGCTGATTCTGGTAAACCACATAACTAGCAAGTAACAATTTTATTTGCTTATGTTATTCTTGAATCTATTCACTCAGTGATACGCATAACTTTAATTTTTGGGCTCTCTACTTATCAAAAATGAGCACAAAGAGTTTTCTAAAATTCGTTCACTTAATGGGGTTGAGCAGCCCTTAGAACCACGTCAACTGTATTTGTTTTGGAGTATTGTGTTTCGCACACGATCCGTTAATTTAACACGTAGTATACTGCACTCCATTGCTCGTTGGCAAACCTTGAGTTTGGACTTCTGCATGTTAGTCAAAAAGATATTAAATTGTGTGTTTAATTGTGTGTGTTTGTTATTATTATTTTTTGTTATTATTATTGTATAAGTATTTATTCTTATATATTTTAGTTATAAATATTTTCTAGTCTTTTTTTCTGTTATTGCACCTACTGTATATTGTCTCTGCATCACCCTAAGGTAGACTGGTAGAAAATGCCTATGGCATTAAGTCCGCCTTTGTACAGTTGTTTTACTTGTGCATAAAGTTTTAATAAATAAATAAATAAATAAAAATATTCTAACAGCGATATGGATGAAGAAAATGTCAAAAAAAATGGATTGACATGTGAACTACCGTAAATCTAAATATCATATTCGCAATGACAGCCTATTGGTGTGACCGGCGTACTGCCAAGTCATAGGTTTAGAGTTCGAACTCAAGATCTCGGATTTGTCGGATTCTTTCCATCTTTTTTTTTAAAAAGACTTTGCCCCACACTAGGAATTTCTCCTGTATCGTAGGTGCCAAACATTTAAACTCACATACAAAAACAGCCAGACTAACAACTATCAATATAAATTTGTTTCGTGTGGGAAACGAACCCGAGACACGCAGTGCAGTAGTCAATGGCTAAGCCAATGCTCCAACCGTGTCGTCATCCATATGCGTATTGTGTATAACTACAACTTGCATCGGTGAAGGAAAACATCGTGAGGAAACCAACCACTGAAGTGGAAATGGACTGGCCACATCTGCCGCATGCCCAATGAGCTGTGGGCCAAAATAATCACTTTCTGGAGCCCTGACACAGCCAGAAGGCGTCGCGGCAGACCTCGTAGAAGACGGCGGGACGAGCTGGACAAAACAAACTACCAGTGGCCCACATTAGCCCTGGATCGTAGCAAAAAGTCATGGGGAGAGGTCTTTGCCCAGCAGTGGGATGACGCAGGCTAACAGTATCAGGATCATCTTTCCTAACTCCTCGTCCTTCACAAAGGAACAATCAAGTTAATACCAAATTCTCAATGATCCCGATCTCCAATAATACCAAATTATCCAAATGCAAATATACCCTAAAATCACAAATAACCTATCAGAAACATTCAGGAAATCAACCCCTATATTATTATAATAAAATAATTAAAATCACACCGGGGGTGAAACGTTTTAAATTGTTAACCGTTCAGGGTGTTTCAGGGGTAAACTTTTCCGGGGTAACGCCTTCACCCCCGTCTGGGGGGTGAAATGTTCTTCACCTTAATCGGTTGAGCATATTTTCTGGATACGTGGGTTCTTGAGGGTGGAAACTGAAGGATAAGTGCAATTAAAGATTATGAAATATTATTTATGAGAAAATTAAATGTATTCCTACATGAAATGTGGGTGTACAATTACGTATACCTCTGCCTAACCCTTCAGGGATACACGCCTGTAGCGTGATGTTATGTTATGTTCCTACATGTTTCGTAAAAAAAATATTTTGGTAGGTAGGTTAGGTTATCTTTGGTATAGTTGTGTCAATTGATAAGGGCGATAGTTCCGTGCCTACGATTAAAAAGAGAGGCTTTTTTTATTTCTAGTTGTTAAGTTATTCTTACTTTTTATTGTATCTGTTAAACTGATGATACCTTTCTTAAGTAATTCGATAGCTAATTGAGTAGATACTTAATAATTGATAATTGTTTTGTTTTTATACTTTGTTTTGTTTTAGTATAGATTAATTTCATGTTATCATCTCGTTTGGAATAATTATTTATGTAATACTATCGAATTAGGTTTAAGAATACCTGTGATGATAGTTGTAAGTTGAATAAATAAATAATAAATTGATTAACCATGGTCCTGTTTTATGGTACTCTCAACCGGTGTGCGAGTATTATCAGATGTGTGAACGTGGGAGACAGAAGTATGTAAGGATCGTAGCAGATCGGTTCTATAGTTTCTGGTTATCCCAATGGAAAAACGGCGAACAATATCAAAATAAACATGAGTTTTGTGATATTGTTCGTAATAATTTAGTAAATCCAATTCATTTTGTAATACGGCAGGTACCTTTATAAATAATATTCATGTGTACTAGAAATAGCAAATCGCAACAAGGAAGGATTCAAAAGTAACGAAAAAATAAATTGTAATCAAAAACCAAAAAACGTTATTAAACGTTACAATAACGTTATACAATTAACCGCCACCCGAAAAACGATTGAGTCGCCGTACCTGAATAACGGCTATTTGCCGCCAATTTTTACGCGGGTAAGTGAGAAAATAATTGATTTCGACGAGGGGACGAATTTTATTGGACCCTCCCGAATCGCGCCGGGTTTTCGAATTGTCGCATTTAATTTCTTTGTGATTATGTTCCCAGTTTATTGTTTGGAAGTAAAAATCTTTATTGTGGGCGAATTTTTTTAGGGAAATATTGCAATAAGGTTTTTAATAGGCTATAATTGTGAGTATTTCGGAGTTGCTGTTTAAAGTTTAGTAAATCCAAAAACAGAATTCATTTATTCTAATTAGGCGGTGAATCTGTCAATTTCATAAGACCTACCAAAACGGCCGCAATCTCTGTCCCTGGTTTTTCAGCTGCACACTCCAGCGACACAACTGTTTGTATGTAGTTAATGTAGTCGCAAAACTTTTATAATTACCTATGTTTTAAACTCATTATTTGCCTGGCTAATACTCAACAATCTCGTTATCAGTTTTCAGTCCTAGGCGACCGCCTTTCTAGCTCTTAGTAGGTAACACGATACACCTTGATAAGGCTAAAACTGGTAGTTAGTCTTCCGTTTTCTGACCACCCGTAAAGAATGTAACTGATGTGCAATCTTTAATTAAACGAGTCGCTTAATTTTTATTTAGCGAGAAGTGTGAAGAAAATCAGCCGACAAAAATTTCACTTTAATCGGCAGATAAGCGAGTTTTAAAAGCTTAAAGCCATTTCCACCAGAAATGAGCCAGGATGCGTAGCGAGAGATGGGTGTGAAACTAATCAATCACAGCTAGAATACCTCAAGCTGAGAAATAGAAGCAATATTATTGGTTACTTTCACACACATCCCTCGCTAAGCATAAGCTCATCTCTGGTAGATCGCAGCCCTTGTTTGTTTCGCGTGAGTACCGTCGCTGTCAATTCGTATCCCGGTGACTCCAGGCATAGACTAATCAATTTTTTTTCATCCGTTTTATCTCAGTATCGCAAGATGAGTGTTGCTTGAACGCTTTGAAGCTTGTGACAAAGAGTTAAGAGACATCATTGAAAAGCCTTAATTCCCTTCTTCTTTTCAAAGCGTTCATAATTCCCATATTTAAGTCCAACAGCTTCAATATGAATTTTAGCAAACAACAATTCCGTAGCAGACCAAAAATACTGTTACAAAACTGTTGTCAACCATAATGAACCTGTCACTTCTCTGCCTGTTATGACACATAAATGTTAACATAAAACAATTTCCCTGGCATGCCTGCAGCTCGTAACGCGAATATAAACGTCACAATTTGTGCTGCGGTTACCTGTGTGTTCCAGACATATTATGTTACTGCGAATTATGCTACTGAATACTGCTAGCCTGTCGGAACGTAAATAGGGGTAATAGTGATTCTGTAATTTACCCTGTTTTGCCAGTCTAATTTACTAATTTTCTACAGAAAACTCCTCTTCTATTGAGAAGATGTTCTAGACAAAAAGCGATATTCTTTAAGTGATGATGATGACGGTATAGTTAAAAATGTACGATTGACAATATATTTAATTACGTTACTGAAAACCTTATGTCAATACAGGTCCAAGCATACGTAGCCCATCGTCCTAGCTAAGTGTTGTTGCGATTTCAGCACATGCAATCCCATGCAAGGTTTTTTAGGCACTATTTCTTCTTGAATAAGAACAAAGTTGGACCTAATACAGTTTCTTGAGATACTCCAGAAATATTTTTAAGTAGATGACATTAACTACTAAGTTTTTAGCAGAACTACTGTGAGTTCTGCTAAAAGTGTGGATGTGGAAAAATATCACTGAAACCCACCCAAAAACGGACATATACCAAGTGTTGACTGCAACATACTACTTTTAGCTCAGTAAAATGCCTTCCAAAAGTCGGAGAAGTTACAATAGGGGAAAAAAAACTATAAAAACACTCATCACATGATTGAAATAACTTGGTTAGATATTTTTTTATTATTTATTGACTTAACTACATATTTAATGATGTAAAGGTTGCACAACACAGTCTTCCAGAGAATCTAGTAAACGGCATTCTGCAATATAAAGCTGAAATATTTTTTTGAATTATCTTGTTTCTGAGAATCAAAGTTACCCTAAATATGGGATACTAAAGTGACAATCCCTCCCACCAACCCCAATGGCAGAAACCCTAAAATTTACATACACATACTTAAATAAAATTCATCCTAACCCACCTTTACCCTGCCGACCGCAATCGACAATTTCCGTGAAAACCCGAACGCGTTATCGCGCTGCCATTGGCTCGTTTAAATTCAGAACATGTCTGCGGTCGTGTGCAACGGGCGCGGAGTGTTTCAAAATTGGAACGCAAACATTTAACAGGTGTAGAACATTCAGTGACTATGTTAGTGGTTATAAGTACTTATAGTTTTGTGCGTGTATTTGTAATTTTGTTGATAATGTAACTACACTGTGTGGCAACATGTGTTCATAAGTTTCGAGAGCCCGTGGCTTAATAATAACAGCCAGACGGATCGACCTTCAACGTTAAGCACCGTTTGCCAAGGTTGGTCCATGGATGGGTAACAAGCAATTACAAAATGAATATCCTTCGTGCTTCCCAGCTGTCATTTGTAGATCTTTGATAGTTCAGAAAAGGCTAGGCAGGTGATGATTTATCCACCACACTCCATCCATCCACATCATCTGCCTAGCCTTTTCCAAAATTTCAAGATCTACAAATGACAGCTGGGACCAATAATACGAGTATCTTACTAATATTATAAATGCGAAAGTTTGTGAGGATGGATGGATGTTTGTTTGTATTCTTTCACGCGAAAACTGCTTAACGGATTTGGATGAAATTTGGCACATAGATAGTTTATAACCTGGATTAACGTACAGTATTTTATCCCGGTAGCAAAAATTACCAAACTTCACGCAGGCGAAGCCGCAGGTATAAGCTAGTCATATATAAAATGAGGCAGATATGTTACTAGCGCGGGCATTGTGAGGACTCGGAAACAAAAAAAATAATAATATAAATGATGTCACGATTGTTCAGAAAGTTCTTAGTACTAAATAGATCTACTCTAGTATCTATAATGCATAATAGCCAACCTTTAAATACTTATAATCAAAATAAGAAACAATGGAAACCTCAGTCCGCTCCAACCTAGCACAAAATTCCCTAAACCTCATTCCATAAAAGCTCACCCCTTTTCATCCCCCAACCATTAACTTTTTCATAACAACTCCAGGCCCCAACAATCACGTACAGCCTAAACTAACAAAATAATCATTTACCCCACCTGTTACCAAAGAAAAAGTATCCTTCCCAATCATTCGATAATCGAATTGAACTTACTAAATCCATATCCATGGCAAACTTTACGATGCCTATAAAAAAATCCGATTCGGAAAAATCGACTGATATATACTTGGGCAAAGATAACATTTTCACACAAGAAAACCTTTGTTCCAAACCAAGTAAGGTTGAATATTCCGTGTGTTGAGTGTAAAATTATATTCGTAGTAAAACGTAGTGAGTGAACGTTCCGAATTCGAATATGATCCCAATATGGCGACTGAATGACATGTTAATATGAGCCGAGGGAACGTTATGCATAATTTTATAACTCCCGATTCGGAATTTTGCTTTTCTCTTTCTTATTTCTTGTGTTAGCAGATGTTGTAATATAGATTTTTGGCACGAGTCCGCTTCGGTTTGTCGGGTTATTGGATATTATTTTAAAAGATATCTTATTGGCCAGTTTTGGCTAGCCATTTTACGGTTCTTTTGGAGCATTTGCCAGCAAAATCCTCACTTTAGCTTTGCTTGAGTTGGGATATCATCTTCATTATTATGCATTATTCATTTATTTTGCATTCCATATTGTAAAAAAGATGTTACAAAGGTCTTAAAGCTAGGTACATAAATATGGACCCTGTAAGGGCACAGCAAGGTAGGAGAGAGGAAGACGGCTTTAATTTTACTAGTTGGCATACAAAAGTAACAATTCGTGAAACATAATTATTAATTTAAAATTTGTCATCCTTCTGCCATTATCGAATTTGTGGTCGATGCAGCATGTCTTCTTCTTCAATACATCTCTATTAGCTGTCTTATCCGAAGACAGCTCTTTTCTAGCCATACACAATAATATCACCAGTTTCCTCAGTCGTTCATCTAAGAAACTATTATGTAAGAAAACTCTCAATATTAGGCTTAAGAATTTAAACTAGATATTATTAAAGATAACATCACGCCTGTAATCCCCGAAGAGTTAGGCAGAGGTATACCTAATAGTACACCCACATTTCGCAAGTTACGTTTAAATCCCATGTAATAGGGGGCAAGCCTATTGCCATCAACCGGGCACAAATGCAGTCTTCGTGGCTGCTGAGAAATTCCTAATGGAAAAACCCATAACAATTGGCCAGACTCGGGAATCGACTGCAAGCTCCTATGCTCAGCAGTCGCGATAGTGACTGCTACACCCAGGAGGCAGTAGTTATTATTATGCAAGATCTATGTAAATGTACAATTTACAATTCACGAATACTTTTAACTACTTCGTTGGTCTGATGAATGAGGTCCTGGGTTCGATTCACAGTTTGGGCAAAGTGTTTTGGGTAGTGTGCTCAGAGTTGCCCAGCTAATGGCAAAAGGCTTGCCTCCTATTATTGGAACTTAAACATAACTGTCGAAATGTGGGTGTACTATGTTACACATCTGCCTGATCCTTAGGGGAAATATAAGCATGATGTTCAACTTAACATCTCATAAACGTAGCAAAGAATTACATACTTTTAATCTAGACCTACATTACATCGTAAATAGAAACTATCACGAAGCCTCTAAAACTATAATATTTCCTACAAACAACACAATCTTTATCTCCCCATAATTGCTTCGAGCCCAATATCGTCAGACAATAAGACCGTATCAACGGAACGACATCAATAATAAAATAATATAAAAAGCAACTTACTTCCCAACCTTATGTCAGGAAAAGGACATATTAATTTCACTGGTAACCCCCGAACTATACCTATCTCTTTCTTGCAAACGGAGTCTTGTATAGCGCTGTCTCTCTCCCGCCCCCGCGCTTAAGTGTCCGGCCAGATGTTGCCAGCATTTTATTGAAAAACTCCCCGAAGCCATATTGCTACTTGCCTTTAGTGAATTAAGATGTAGCTGCGATATAACCGTTATTGTAACGTTATTAACGTGTTACTTTCGTTGTTTTTATAGTTATTTCTTTTTTTTTGGGAAAGTTAATTAATTTCTTTGCTATGTCGTGATGGTAACAATTGGTATAAAACTTAATTTTGTTTATTAGAAATCTTTCAGTTAAAAACATAAATATCTAGATAAATCTTAGACTACAAGGTTATGAGTTTCGAAGACATTTCCTAAATTCACCATTATTGTCGGAACTATATAATCGCAGAAAACACATTGAAAAAAACGACTCTGTTTTCTACTGATAGACATAGTATCCACGGCAATTACAATTTAATTCCTACTAATTTATAAGAGTTTATAACACAAAGGACTTGGCATCTTTTCTATGTCATACAAGTCAAGGATGAAATCATTGTCTGAAGAAAATGAGGAATCATCCTGCGTGCGTGTGTCTATGATTATGATCATTGTCCTGTCCTTATCCCAATTTATTTGTTGTTAGTGCAGCACGTCTTCTTCTTCCTACTTTATTAGTCGTCATCTCGTCACCCACACCTACGTCCAATTAAACAGCCTTTAAAATAAATGTAACAAAAAAAAAACACAAAAGAGCTTCCACTACATAATGAAAAAATAATCACGGAAATCGGACCAATAATCACAGAGAAATCGGTGAAAATCCATGAAAAAAAAAACGAAAAAAAAAAAATTGCTGTTGGAATGCATTCCACCAGTATCTTTTTGTGTTTTTTTTTTATAAGTCTGTTAATAACAACGAGTATTTTTCAGATGACTTCGTCCTAAGAAACAGGCCGACGGACCACCACGGCCAACAGTTACCGACGCGCGACGACTCGAGAATTCCGTTCGCAATATGTACTAGAATACAAAACCACGACTTACTAAGTAGGTCATCATCTGCCTAGCCTTTTCCCAAATATGTTGGGGTCGGCTTCCAGTCTAACCAGATGCAACTGGATACCAGTATTTTACATGGAGCGACTGCCTATCTGACCTCCACAACCCAGTTACTACTGACTAATACGATACCCCTTGGTAAGACTGGTTGTCAGACTTTCGTATCACTGACTGCACTGAGATGTAACGACTGTCAAAGATCTACAAATGACAGCCGGGACCAGCGGCTTTCGTACTTTCCGAGGCACGGAGAAAACTCGGTATGTAATGGATAGTCAGCCATCCACGGACCTAGGCAAGCGCGGCTTAACCTAACTATCGACCCGAGCGGCTGTTCGCCGCTCCCACTAGGTAAAGAATAGTAATAGATAAAGCTGGTCGTAATGTAGGAAAAGAATCTACTACACGAGAGTAAAAAAAAAAAAAGGTACAGAGCGACAGAGTAGCCAGCGAAATTTAAATTTTCTTAGGTTTTTTGCAATTTGTTGGTCAGTGTCATGACTCGCGACCGTATGACGCATGCTGTTACAAAATTATTAATACAACCGTCTAAGTTCATTTAATCCCACTGCATGACTTTTTCATGAAATAGTCTAGTATCTTAATAATTATAACTCTTTAAAACCATATTTATTACGTATTGATGATTTTAATGATTATAACTCTGTAAGGCCATATTTGTTACGTCCGCGAATCATATTTTAATCTACATACAACCTGACACTATAAGTTTAATAATAATAAGTTTATTTATTGCCCCTTAAAGATATAACATATTGAACAATATTTAAGTGTAGTTAGGAATAAGCACAAAGAGGAATATGAGCAGCTGTGCCTGAGCTAGGCTGAGCCTGTATTTCAGGTCACTGACCATCGTTTCCCAGCAATAATTTTTGCGTAAAGTTACTTAGTTTGATGTACAGAATGCTTGGTTGACGGCTTCGTGAAGGGTCCGTTTACACCTTATATACAGGATAACTCGGCATAGATAGTAGATTTATCAAAAAACCACGTAGCACTTTAGTAGTGAATTCAAATTCTGTTTTAAAACAAAAGACATAAACGCGCTCACACATTTTCAAAGAAAATGTCGTATCCTGTATCACTAAGAAGAAATATGAAACTATTTTTGATTTTCTGTGTTCCCCTAAATCTACTTTAAAGAATAATTATTTAGTCATTTCTATAAAGTAAAACTAAAAATAATATAGACCGTGTACAACACCACACTGCGCTCCAAAACACAAATTACTGACGTTGCTCAAAAAGCCGCTAAGCTGAAGTGGGACTGAATTGGCTACGTCTGAAGCCTACCCAATGAGCTGTGGGCCAAAATAACTAGTTTCTGGAGCCCTGACACAACCAGAAGGCATCGCAGCAGACCTCGTCGAAAATGACGTGACGAGACCAGCGACCAGTGGTTCACATTGGCCCTGGATCGAAACAACTGGAAGTCCAGGCCTGGCCAGGGATGACGCAGGCTATCATTAAGTATATAATTAGTTTTTTAATCTGTTATTAGCCGTCGCCGCACTAGCAAATCTTTTTATAACAAATGCTAAATAAAACTCTCCTTCAGAAATACAAAAATAATAATGCCCCGTGCCGTCGGCTAATTCACTTCAGATAAGAGATTCAGAATAAGAGTTTTCATAATAGTGTACTGGTAGATGAACGCATGATTTTATTTATTGTAGGACAAAGATGAGGTCGACTCGTAACCAGTAAATCTGTAATTACTCCAGATTTACAGCCGTATCTACAGTCAAGTCAAAGTAATTACTTGAGTTTAAGTCATTACTTATGCAACCATTTTTAATGCAATGGATGCAGCTGAATACCAGTATTTTACATGGAGCGACTGCCGATCTGGCCTCCACAACCTAGTCAGAACTGGGTAATACCACCTATCACCGAATTATTTTCTTTATATTACTACACGTAAAATTCATAATTGCAAGCTACCCTTATACCAAACCACATTCATACTCAAAACTATCCTCACGACATTTTACTCATTCCTCCGCACCTTACCAAACCAACCGATTACCACACTTAAAATCTAACTTGCTAGAGACAAATTAAAACTTGCCGTACTTCTGTTACAAGAGTACTTACTACCATTTTCTTCATAAATTCCTTTGCCCAAAAAAGAGCCACTTTAAATTAACAATCTGTACTCCATTAGTTTGGTAACCACATAAAAATACAACGAATTTTCCCAAAGACGCTTCACACAAATAAAAACCAAAAATATACAAGGCAGCATTGGTAGTTTCCTTGTCAAGTTTGAACAACGAACAACCAATCAATTTAAAAAAAAACCAATCATTCAAAAAAGAAAAATAAATTAAACTTAAAAAAACAAGCTGTTATTAAATGAAAAGAATAAAATTAGGTTTATCTATCAACATTGAACGCGTACACAAAGTTTCGTGTCCGTGCTATTAACCGTTGAGGAGTTCTCTCGTGAGTAGGCGATCCTGGTGGCAGGATTATGTATTGGCTATCATAAAAATGTATTGTCACCAGAACCAAAGGTGTGTGCAAAATTTCGAGTCAATCGGTTGGGGGGAACTGGTTTGAAATTCAGTTGCAAGATTTGACCAATACAAACTAACAAGGCAAGTTAATTAAATAAAATCTTATAATAAAACTCACCATTCACGTTGCTACTTTTCAAACTATCTTCACCCAAAATCGCACTAACACTGAACTTCAATAAGGGCTTTTTTTGTTCGGTGTACTCCTCACACGACCGCACCAACTCATCAGTGTACCCCTTGCCTTCATGTTTCTCCCCTTCATCGCCTGAATTTTCATGATAATTTAGGTTAAACCTTTTTTCTAGCTCCTCTAGTCTTCTTATGCCTGATTTCTTGCAAGAAAATGGAGGACAGTCGTAAGATCCGCAGCTTTGACAGCGCCGGATCAGATTTGGGACGTTCAAGACCTCTTTTTCTGTAGCCCGACCTTCTTCGTTTCTTTGATAGTATTCGTTGTTATAATAAACTTCATTTTTGACATAATCGTCATCTCGACTTTTGGAATCGTCGTCTTCAATTTTAGAATCTTCAATGGACTCGTCATTTCGGTTTTCTTCGTCACATTCCGCGAGCTTCGATTCGTCCATGTCTGGCGTATTTTCGCGGGATCTTTCGTAGTTTTGACGAACATAATTTTCTATTTGCTGGTTGATATACTGATTGTGTAGTTCAGTTTTTTGCTGGTGTAGGATGTTGTCGACTAGAAATGGCGATGACATATTAAAAGGTCCCGCACTTGACTTATTATAACAGAAATTCTGAATCGTCTTCAACATAATGTTGTGGTCTAATTGTTTACCGAAAGTATTCAGTTTTAACTGTCCATTTTTCAAATCTGTTGGGTACATAATACGTTCTGCCAAAAACTGTGTAACTTACAATATTTTTTTCACAATTTTACAAACTAAAATAAAAATAAAACAGTTATTTATCGTACTAGTCATCACTCGATCACTTTAGTTCGATTATTTCAAATTTCGCGGCCGGATACGCGTCAGAAAAAAAATCGAAATACGTCTTCTCCCGTCGACGTTCGGGCAACGACTGGGGTTATAAGGGAGTGGTTCTTTGGAAAGGGGCGTGTATCTGAACACGGGGTGGCTTTTTAGCACGCTTTTGTTACACCGTCCATCTTTATCTGACCTCCGTTTACCTTTTTGTGTTGAGAAGTATGAGGTCAAGCTTTGTTTGTCGTTTTATCGACTTACAAACGTATTTAAACCAACCAGACATTCTGAAATATCCCTTAGGACTTTAAAAATAGAGGCTTTCTTGGTATTTTTGGGGTGTAAAAATAAAAATTGTCCGACAAATAGGTATGTGTGTATTCATAACTAAGTAAAAAGGGTTTTAGAGTTGTTTTTCATCGAGTTAGTTTCTGCCCCCGGTACCGCCCGCATTTTATTGTAACAAAACCCGTTCACGATTGATACAATGCCGTAAATGTTCCTTTGATAATATAAAAATGGCCGCCATATTGTTTCTTTTGAGAGTTATTGTTTTTATTTAGGATTAGAGAATGGATTTCAACATTGTTGCGAATGTTGTATCTTATGTTGATAGATGGCCCTTAATTCTATGATGTAAGGTGAAATTACGCATTGCAATGCTTAAAGTTTAAAGGAGTCATATGCCTTTTTAAAATACTAAAAAAAAACAACTGATTCATACATTCAAACAGGTAGGAGTATTTTTTTAAAAACAGGTTTAATATTCATTGAGTCTTAAATTAAAAAATACACCCTTATTTATATTTTTAATACCTAAATACATGTCTACTTTCGACAATCTTAATTTCAAAAAGGAAACCTGTATTATTTGATCTAAAAAAATTCAAAGCATTTATTTCAATTAGACTATCACAGGCGCTTTTGAATGTCAAAAAAACAAAAAAAAAGCGAAGCTACAGTCACAGTCACAAGGCATAATAACTTGAGAAACTACTGTAGTTGCACATTCCAAAGCGTAGATCTCTATGTAGAAGAATGGGCAAGAAACTCCATGGACATTCTAAAAAATTGTTAGGAGTCAAGTTACAAGTTACAATATTAATTTTCCACATCTCCTTGTATTCTATTCTAACATTCGCTTCTATGTTTCTATCTTTCGTGGTCTAAGCTGTGCATGAATATCAAGACCTCCCCTCTAGCCTATAACACCGATCCTAACTAGATGACCAGCTCTTTGACAAGGGATACACCTGGACGTCCTAAGTCAGCCATTGACAGGCAAATGATTATGATATTACGTCTAATAGTCAACTCTTGGTCGTCTAACTACCATGAAAATGAATATCGAACCTTTGTTCCTAATAAATGCCAAAATAAAATAAGTACCTTAGTTAGTTAGGTAGGTACCTAACTATATAGTTTTCTCTTACACAAAAAAAATTAGAAGGAAAAATTTTAAGAATTAAAAAGAATTTGAATGAGATTACTTTGTGTAGAGAAGCTAAAAGCCATTAAAAAAAACTCTAAAATATAAACAATTCACACCTCCTTTTGGAATTATCATTGAAGCTAACACAACAATACAAAAATAAAAAAAAAATTCAAAAAATCAAAAAAAAAAAAAAATTTGTGTGTACATAAATAAATAAATAAATAAACAACTTTACAGTAAATAATTTTTACAGTGCTGTGAAATAATTGTAAAACCGTCATATACAGGGTGGAATCGACACCGACGCTAAAACGGTTACATCTTATTCAGTATATCACCCTGAACACAGAACATTTTCAACGGTAATTTAAAAAAAAAACAGCAGTTCCATACATCATCATCATCATTTCAGCCGAAAGACGTCCACTGCTGGACATAGGCACTGCTGGACATAGGCCAGTTCCATACATTTAGATCGTATTGCAGTTTTGCAGGAAACAGCTTACTGTACTTAATGGTCCTTTAGCTTAAAGTATTTTATTTAAAAAAAACTAATTTTCTAATGTCAATAAAAACGACAAAGACTTTTTTCTCATCACATCTACATCTTCATCTTTGATTATACCTAACATCAAGAAAACTCCTACAACAACATCAAATAAAGCTACTCAATTGCGTTACTTGAAGCTTGCAAACAGCATTCCCAATTACTATTGCCAATAGTCAGACCATCGCATTCACACCCCCATTCCACCCCAACCCCCTTTTGCAACAGCTGATACCCTCTCAATTTCCTCTTATACCCTAAAAAATACATCAACAACAACCAGACTGCCATACAAATAGACCTTCGACATTAAAATTAACAAATTGACACCATTTTCCATAGAAAATCATATCTTTACGAAAAAATCCTGGCGTCTTACTCCAACGGCGTCCATCTACCGACTGAGCGTAAAAGATGCAGAATGTTCTGAAGAAGAAAAAATCGTTCCAATTTCAAAATTGGCTCCGCCCCTCATTGTTATTGGCTGTTTGGGAGTCTATAACCGCTTTGGTCTGCTACAACTAAATTTGGACTTTATTTGAATTGTGGAAAAGATGGTTTTTCGTTAAGTTTTTTTGGAATAAAAAAACATGGTATGAATTTTACTTCTTGAAGCTAAATATTAGATTTAATGAGGTAAGTCTGAACAGTTGGTTTTTGCGGTAGAAAAGAAACTCGTAAAAGACTGAATATAGGTTACTCTGGTTTCAAGACAGGAAAGCAATCTTTTGTAAAAGATTCGATTATGTTGACGCTGTCATTTTCGTTAAGGGGGTAGCAGGATTCAAGGTTGTTATGGAAATTAGTTTTCTGGATTATAATTTAGTGGTTTTGGTCGAAATAAGGATAAAATTTCTAATAAGTACTACGAGTTAATATTTTATTGATTTCCTCGAGGTTTTTCGAGTCTGAATGTTTTAAGGTTATTGATACACTCACGCTTATTTCCCATGAAGGCGCGGAAGTAGGCATAAAAACAACCCCATCAATATCTTTTCTTTTTTTTTTTAATCTTTGCCCCACACTAGGAATTTCTCCTGTAAGGATAAATAAAAATAATAAAAAATGTGTGATGTGTGTATGTGTGTGTGTTTAGATGTTTGTAAACGCACCCACGAGGGTGCGTTTACAAACATTTGAAGTCACATACACAACCAGCCAGACCCGGAACAACTACCTGTAGATCATACAAATATTTGTTCCGTGCGGGGATCGAACCCGCGACACGCAGCGCAGCAGCCAATCGCTCAGCCACTGCGCCAACCGTGCCGTCAATTATGTTCCCTGTCCGTTTTCTCAGGAACACGTCGAGGTATCACGCTGAAATTAATATCACATACTCAAGTTTGCTACCCCTTGCACTAGTGAAAAAATCAAACTTGTAAGTCATTATGTCGCATATTTTGGGAGTTCTCAAGGGAATCAAAACTTATAGGGTACTTCCTGTTGACCTAGAATCATGACATTTGGCAAGAAGCAATGTAAAGGAAAAAATCTGAAAATCGTAAATATGTAGTTTAATAACAAAATACCTACAAGTTTATAAGGAACCCACGGTGCGCGAGTCCAACTCGCACTTGGCCGCTTTTTTAAAGATTAAGAGCGCTTGTACAGAAAGTGGGCAACGTCGCAAATAGCTGTCAAATATTTACCTGTTTTAATTAATTTGGCCATATTACTGTATGAAAATAAGAAATATGGTTAACTAGTGAACTAGAATATAAACAATAAATTACAATTAAAACACTGAATTTGATGTTGTAACCGTTTTAGGTTTAAAAAAAGCCTTTGGAAAGTTTCCAAATACTTTTTTTACATCTAAAACTAAATATTCGGTGTTACGATATTAATTATTGCATTTCATAATCAATACTTTAGTTCACTAGTTAGCCATATTTCTTATTTCCATACAGGAATATTGCTAAATTAATCAAAACAGCGAAATATTTGACAGCTATTTGCGACGTTGCCCACTTTCTGTACAAGCGCTCTTAAGAAGATAAAATTAGGCCAGTTACCGGATACTTTTCAACTATCCGTTTCTATAATGATAACATAGTTTAATGATCTCTGCTACATCAAAAACCGAATGTATCTGACAGGTTACTTCGCCAACACATCGGTTACCGACGTCGGCACAATGGGACGCGACCCTTCCTCGTGTGTGACTTATAAAATGCAACGCGGAGTGACGGGGGTGAGAAACAGCTGACACTGACGTTTGGCACTAGTAGTTACAATTTCTCACAACAAATAGTTTTCAGTCTTCTTCTTAGCGTGTTGATGACAATTCAATTTGAGTTAGCTCAAAATTTTCCGACGAGTTTGACACTTTCAGTAGCGGACGCTTCTGAAAGTGCCAAACTCGTCGAAATCGATAGAGTCGTCGGATCCGACAGACTCGTCAGATCAGCTCCTGTGATGTGCAAACAACAGGACAAACAGGACACGATATTAAGTGCCCCATCGTTAGTGGAACAGTACCACATTCACACTCCAGGGCAGAGTCATCAATGAATCTCCACCAGAGCCGGTTTTCCTTGCTGCCGCGGCCAACCTGGGTCCGGAGTCTATTTAAAGACTTCCAGGTCAGCCACGGCACTCATGTCCAGGTGAGATTTTCAGTAACACGAGGTAATATTTAATGCTATGCGTAAACATTTTAGTTGAACAAAAAAAAAACAACACAAATAAATAAAATCGAAATGTCAGTTTGTAATTTCAAAATAACAGCTTTTACTGAATGCATATGAAAGCATAAACGGTAGGTACCGTACTTATAATGTAAAACATTTATTTTTGTCTGTCTGTCTGTTTGTTCGGGGTAATCTCCGAAACGGTTGGACTGATTTTGGCGGGACTTTTACTGGCTTATATCTGATGTTATAAGGAGTAACATAGGCCCTTTTAATGTAAAAAAAAATAGGTCCGTGCAAAAAAATTACAAACCTTGAAATTAGTAACAAAATCCGATTAAAACAGGAAAGTACTTTCCCTAATTTTTTTTAATTATTTCACGCGAGTAAAGATCGCGGGCGACGGAAATATTCCCTTACACCGCGTATAAAACAGAAATAGTCAGTAAATAATAACAAAACTATAAAAAAATTGGCTTCCGAAGCGTTGTTTTGACATTAACCCCTTGCTATCTGACAACTGTCCGTATCAAATTGATGTAATTGCGTAAATATAGCGCTGATTTGAATAGAGCATAATAGGGGGTTGATATTCAATGTATTATGCACGCTTGCATTGTTAACGGGGTGAGCAGAACACTTGCATTAATAAATTATTGTGAGTGTTACAGTAAGCGTTTGCACTGAGAATCAAATCGGAATTCTGATCCCGGCGTTAACCTTAATTAATTTTTTTTTTCTTTATTTATATTTTTACAAATCATTTACATTTATTACATTTATTCCTTAGGAAAAAAACAATATAAAAAACATTTAAAAATATAAAAAAATGTAGACCACCGGTATCGGGAACAGGGTCCAAGCTACCGGCGGTCAGGGCTCCAGAGAGAGGAACCTCCTAACAATACGAGCCGTGTCCAGGAGTACCGCGCACTGAATCGAGGCCTTGATCCAGCTGCCTAACGAGAGCCTACTCAGGTATTGGTCGAGGCTCTTGGCAATTAAGCCATGGGCTCATACAACTATCGGCACAATGATCGCTGAGTCCACATTTCACATGTCGGCAACCTCGCGAGCCAAGTCAAGATACTTGATTTGCTTATCTTTCACGAGGTTCTCATCATGCGGGACCGTTAATTTTTTGCTTCATTATAGATACCTATTTTCTAATTATAGAAATCCATGCTATAAATATGGAATCACACATTAAAATATAACTCATAAAATTAATATAAATTTTATTGAACGTATGCAATTGACACGCATTTTGGCGGCAACCGGCACGCGTCGCCATCTTTTGATAGATTCGTCACGCTTCCCTCTAATTTGACATGGCGTATTAGGATTGCCATAATTATATTTTATTTTTGTATTTATTACGATTTAGATCGACTAATGGCAGATTTAACGCTTTGGTTTATTATTTAAATGTGTTCTGGCTATTTTGGTCGGATTTAAAACCGGTTTTGTGGTGATATATTAAATGAGAATATTTTATTAGGGAGGACAAATCCAAAATATTTTGTGGAACTAATAAAAAAAATATATGATCAGAACTCTGACTTTCATTAAATAGATCTCAGCTATTTTTCTATCAATACAGTACCAGCTGTCTAAAATTGAGTAGCTAATTCTTCAGAATGTCTGCGAGGTTTAAAGGCTACAAACCTCCAATATAATATAATACTTAGACTACAATATAATCAAAAGGCACTACGTCCATTGTATCAAAATTAACATGGGTAACCCATTAAACTTCTGAATTAAACCTAGGAACCTCATGCTCATCAGTCGGACTTGGGACCCCTACATTAATGAGCCAGTCAATATTGGGACGAAATTAATATAATGGGTGTAAAAATACCATTAACGAAGCCGTAAGGTACTTATGCTCCCCGTCACTGCGATCATTTTTTTGTTCTAGACCATACCTGGGAACCTTCTAGTTATGGAGATATTGGGGGTCAAAGTTTCAACTTTTGCACAAGTTTTTTTTTTTTAAATAAAAGTTTTTAATGTTATAACTTTAGTTTAAATATTTTCATGACCCCTGTACCTACTATTCAATCCATCAGCACAATGTTTTGAGTGCGTTACATTGAGTCCTCTAAAACGTGAATTTTGACCCCAAAAAAACGTTGTTTCGCAGCAATATTTTTTGCGTGGAGTTACTTAGTTTGATGTACAAAACGCTTGGTTGACGGCTTCGTGAAGGGTAAGTTTACACCTTATATTATGGTTGGTTGGCAGATAAACAAGGATACACCCAGAACAAGAGATTTGGTCTTCTTCTCTTGTTCATAGCAATGAAAGATAATTCAGCTCAGCTTGCATTTTTTGTAGTTTAGGTAAATTATGTACTGACAACTAGGCACTCATTTCAAGGTCTGAATTGCATTTGAATGTAACTAGCGACATCTGTTGTTGAGTAGCACTACTATAAACTTTACACAATAGTTCACCTATTGTACACATGGTGGCGCTTTTCTAGGTTATTCTGTGATTCATGCGAGTAATAAGTAGTAGGGGTAGGTACGTCTATAACGTTGTGCTATTTAGTCATAATTCAAATCGTACCAAAAACTGAAAAGAAATAAGCTTCGGGCTGAGGACTATTACAGAAAATCCACATTTTTAATCTTCAAGAACAACGTACAGCTAATAGCTGTAACAATGAAAATTTTTCCATATTATTTTTTTTTGCACTTAAAAACTCTTGTATTTTTCTACGGGGCGTAAATAGTCCCCTTTGTTTACTTTAAATAAGAACGTCAAATAAAAAATATTCATATTTTCCTGGGATGTCTAATGTAGAAAGAAACGGTACTATATAGGTATTAATATTTTAGTTATGTCTGATAACCAGTCTTCTTAGGGGGTATAGTGTTACCCAGCCACTGGTTTATTGAGGTCAGATAGGCAGTCGCTCCATGTGATATACTGATATTCTGTTGCACCCGGTTAGACTTGAAACCAACAGTTAAGGACCCTAACATTGTGTGGGCCTGTGGACTCCCTAACCATTACCACAGATAATATAATACTGCTACGTAGTACCATTACTTAAATGATTAAAAAGAACGAAAACAACATTCTACTTTCTCAAAAATTGAAACTATTGTCCTCCGTCGCAATAGTTTGTCTTCATTCTTTAAACGTGAAAATCTTTCTCGCCGGTTTTATACCTTCCGATGTAATGAAACCTTAGCGCGATTCATAAATCGTACTTCAATTAACAACGCCATCTATTAGAGAGTCGAAAACTAAATAGTTCGCCCTCCGATAGATGGCGTTGATAAATTCAAAGCGAAAATACAGCCTAGTCCGATAATTGTTGTGTGAAATTGAGTCTCATCTCAATTAACTAAGATAGATGCTCAGATGTTCAGCGGTGCGACATACAAGAACGTCAAGATGACGGGACCCCGCCAGGTTTTTCGAAACAGGTAAAATACCAATAATAAACACCCAAAATAATTGAAACAAGCATTTATTACATTATCAATAAGCAAATATACATACAATTATACAAGCCCACTCATCTTCCAGCTTCGGTGGCGTCCAACAAACAAATTTTGAGTCATATTTACAAAGTAACGGCAAAAAAAACAGAATTTTGGTACAAGCGCACTCCTTGACTGCAAAGTTCATATTTTTACAAAATATTTTAAACCTTTTCTTACGGATCTAGCAGAAAACTCAAACAAGAAGAAACAAAAACACGAATGAAAAAAAAAAAACACGATTGAAAAAAAAAGAAAACGCAATTCGAAATTAAAAAAAAAGAACCGTTAATTCTTCATTCAAATTCAAACTGCATTCCTAGAACCGTTATTACAAATTGAAATTAGAACTGCAATGAAACTTAAAAAAGGGGTTAGTTTAAACCTTTTTCAAGCAAGTTGAGTCAAAAAAAATAATTTTTACACACAATTTCTGCTGTCCCCGTAAGAAACTAACATGATGGTATCTGCAGCCAAGATTACCATAGACGAAAAAGTAGAATGAGATCAAACTAAAATTAAATAAGAACCAACCCACCATGTGGGTAGGTATGATTTGTTTATAAATTATTTAAAATTACAATGGACGACATATTGTCCCTTCACCTTTACTACATAAGGTTTTATAATCATAGTCATATTTTATCTAGATGTATCGCCAGGGTAGCTAACGAAATGCAAATTTTCTTACGTTTTTTGCAATTTGCCGGTCAGTGTCAGACTGTGTGTCGATTAAAATGTGATTCGCGGCCAAAACAAATATGGCTTTACTAAGTTATATCATTAAAATCATCAATACAACCCTCTAGTTCATTCAACCCCATTGAATAATTTTTTTCATCAAATTTTCAATGGGATTAAATGAACTCAGGGTTGTATTCATGATTTTAATGATTATAATTCTGTAACTAAACACGTGTTTGAGTCGCGAATCATATTTTAATCAACATACAGTCTGACACTGATCTGCAAATTGCAAAAAAAACATAAGAAAATTTGAATTTCGTGGGCCACCCTGTCGCTTCCACGAGACGGTTAGGCCGTCTCGTGGTCATATTGACGTCACGTACATTTTGACTGTATAAAGGATGTAAATAGACCCTTAACATGGCCTCGCTCTGTATAATTTCCCGTACAATGAGAGATCCGCATAAACTGGTTTATATAGCGTGATTAGTCGTCGTGCATATCTATAAGAAAATTTAGTGTAATTCCAGTATGACATCATTGTCTAAAATAACAATCATTATTTCTATTTTTTCTGCGAAATATCTAAGCAATATAACTATGTTACAAAACCATTTTTATTAAAAGGCAAATTTTCTCTCGTAAGACCAAATTTTGATCTTAAAATTGACGACTGTGATAAAAAAAATGTTGCCAGGAAAAAAAATTGTCAGACGCGAGAAAAAATTCCTAAATTTGTTTCTATCTTAAAATTATAAAATGTTTACTTTAAATAGTTTGATTGGTTACATTAAGTCATAGATTCTACTCTTTTATTTTTTGCCAAAGACCATAGGCAATGGTTCATGGAACAAAAAAAAATGGGATTTTATAAGACATTAAAAACTAAAAATAAAATAATTTGATTAAAGAGTTAATATACATGCTAAAACATAAATGAAAGGAAATTTATTTGTAAATACAATTGAGATTTACTAAATAAAATTATTTTTTTAAAACAATTTCAATTTAATTATTTTTAATTTAAAGTTTTACACTAAATTTATACCGTCACTTACGAGATATCTTCCGTGATTATTAATTATTTTGAGCTCCCGATATTTCGATGCAAGCGCCATGATCGCGGGATGACTGGAGAATGCGGGTAGATGGAAAATAAATTGTTAGGTGCAGACAAATCTGACTACCCTCTTTCTTAGTTCTACCCTTTATTTTCCATCCACCCGCATTCTCCAGTCATCCCTCGATCATGGCGCTTGCATTAGCGTGGAAATATCGGGAGCTCAAAATAACCAACAAACATAAAGTTTTTAGTATTTTGTCAGCACGACTTTTAACAGTACGAACAGTATTTTATCACTGGCGGACGAGGTTGACGGACCTTTTATTAGACTCTGGGCTGGCAGACATGCGCGTGCACATGTTCCTGTAGCCAATTAGTGTATTTTTAAGTTATTATTATTTGTTATTTACTAACATAGGATAAGTTCTTACTAACACTATATGGATCAATTGAACTGAATTAAAAATTTTGAATTAGGAATTTGATTTTAACGAAAGATTCAGTAAATTAAAGTTCAAAAAATATATTCAAAGTTAATTGTACGTTACAGACAAATCACGGACGCGGTTCCGGACATGGACACTTCCATATAATAATTGAAGTATCTATCAACCAACATTTTGAAATTGAATCAGTATCTAAAAAACTAATCCCAGCTGTTACTCTATGTAAAATACTGGTATTCAGCTGCATCCGGTTAGACTGGAAGCCGACCCCAACGTAGTTGGGTAAAGGCTAGGCAGATGATGACAAAATCGAAAATACTCAATTGTATGTACTTACAATAATTCTGAGAAAATCAACTTAAAAATTAATAATTCTTAGTTTTTATACATTAGTAGTGATATTTTATTACATAAGACCTTAGACAGGTTGAGCAGCGAACTCCTAAATGCGATTTAATAACGAATGCGTGAGGTAGAAAAAAAACACAGAAAAATTTTCCCTATTCAAATAAAATGTTATGATAAGATGGTCCAAAATCGCTCGTATTACACAGTACTTAGCGTAAATTTTTGTAAGAGGTAAGCCGGAGTACATATCTTTAATGTAATTATATTATTTGTCTATAGAATACTGACTGCCATTTTTCAAAGGGAATTCGGTAGGAATCGAGTTGTATGGAGCCTTCGCCACTGGTACTCATGTAGGTTAGATAGGCAGACGCTCCATGTAAAATACTGGTATTCAACTGCATTTGGTGTGACTGGAAGCCGACCCCAACATAGTTGGGAAAAGGCTAGGCAGATGATGATAAAAGTTATGGAATTATGCTCACTGGTGTTCTGTATAGCTTCAGCCATGTTAGATAACCTATGTATAATTATAAAGAAATTGGTTTTTTTTTTTCTCGCCACGCATTTGTCAAAAATCACTAACAAAAATTAAAAACTGGTTAATTAGCTTAAAAATTAATAATTCTATACACCTATACAAGTTATTTTATGTTTTTTCTCATATAAATATTACATTTATTATATATTTTTATTATTACATATGATTAGAGAAGCTGCCTTAAATATAGAAATTTGAGACATGGCTTGAAAAAGGAACTTAGGAACATTTTTTTCATCTGCAAAATGGCTGATTCAATTTTGATGTTAAATTTTCAGAATGTATTCTAAATTATGATACAAGGCGTGTCTAGTTATGGTTATAATGTTTCCTTTTTCCGAATATTATTATTGTTCCTGTGTATATCTTATTTCTAATAACCATGTCTCAAAAAAAAACTAAAAACTAAATACATTACTTTTTCCAAGTTTTTATCACAAAAAATGCAATGGAAGATACAATTTAAAGGACATTTTTTCATTTATACAAGTTTATTTTTCATTATAACATTAAATTCGTTATGAAAGCACTTTTCAATCACATTGGTTTAAGAAGGCACTAATATTAAAATCTATAAACTATGGACGAGTACGGTTTGTGCAACAACGCTGCGACATATTTACGAGTTATTTTCTGTCAAACATCTGATGTTTAAGTCAGAAATCTGACATTTAAGTCAAAAATCTGGCACGAGTGTCAAATTTTGACATTTAAGTAAAAAAATCTGACATTTAAGTCAAAATCTGACATGAATTTAACAAATCTGAAATTTAAGTCAAAAATCTAGCATGAATGTCAAAAATCTGGCATAAATGACAAAAATCTGGCGTTAATGTCAAAGATCTGGCAAGACAGCCAAAACCACCAGCCAGTCTTTTCTGCCAAAAGTCCGCGGTTTCTGCAAAAATTATTTATAAAATGTGGTTGGTGTTTGTGAAGATGAGATAGGCAGTCGCTCCATGTAAAATACCAGCTGCATCCGGTTAGCCTGGAAGCCCACCCCAACATAGTTTGGAAAAAAAAGTGAATCGACGAATAATATGAGGGTGTTCAGTATTTCGTTCTGCGATTAGTCGCGACCACGATGAATCGCAAGTCGTATCCTGTCGCAGCGCATTGCAATAACATCACGCATCCTTACATTTAGACGATAGGCGATATTCAACATCGCATCGGTGGACTTATTTATACATTAAGACACCAAATACTGGCTTAACAGGGACACACATCTTCTGGCGTACGGCAACTTATTATCATATTCTATTTGGCTGCCTGACTGTGCAACCTTTTGCGCCAATATTAATATTTTATCTTATTAGTCGCTTATAAATAGAAGAAATTATGTTAAGATATGTTAACGGCGGCCTGTCAAGGCAGTAATATAGTTTTTTCATATACCAGATATTTTGAATCATTCGATAATATCACCAGTTACTTTGTATTTTTTAAAAGGAATTCAGTATTTCTTATTTGAAATGTTTAGCAACATTTTTATAGCGCGCCGTACCTCATTCTGACCACAAAATATCCGGAGAAAGACATACAAATCTTAACAAGGGCGACAATAAAAATTAATATTTAAGTTACATATTATACCTGTTTCTAGCCGACTCCAACATAGTTGGGAAAAGGCTAAGCAGATGCTGATAATGCTTATACGTTCTTCGTTCTTCTAAACGTCCTATCGATGGCTCTGTCTATTCTGATGGGTGAAGTCACTGATTGAATCATTTCGGCTATGTGAGTGTCCACTCGAGGTTTCTGCAGCCTTTTTGCCGATCTCGTCCGGAATTTGGCTGATTCTTGATTCGTTATCATGTTTGGGGTTAATGATTTTATACATCTGTGGACAAAGAAAAGGTTTTATTAGTTATTTGTGTGTTAAAGCCGTTGGTCCCGGCTGTCAGTTGTTGAACTTTGACAGTCATTACAGGTAGTCAGTGGCCCGAAAGTCTGATAAGGGGTCATCCATTAATTACGTCACCCGTAAAGAAGGTGAGGGGGTCGACGAAGTGTGAAAGGGGTGGGAGGTCTCCTAAATTCACGAAATTTGAACTATTAACGAAAAACTTAAAAATATTTCCAACTTCATCTGTATAAACATGTAAAATTAGCAAAATATGTGATGTCACACTAGAGGGGGGAGTCTCACAAATGTGACTAGCTGTGACAAGGACGGATGGAGGGGGGGGGGGGGGAAGTCATTAAATTCGTGTGATGTAATTTATGGATGACCCTTAATCAGTCTAAGAGGGGTATAAATTATATATTTTGAGTATGAATGTAGATGGCTATAAGAGTAGAGAAACACCAAAGAAACTATAAATGGACTGTGTGAAGGATGATATGTCTAAAAAGGAGGTGACTGCTGAGATGACGATTAATAGAGAAGTATGGAAGAAGAAGACATGCTGCGCTGACCCCAAATACATTGGGATTGGCAGAATAATGATTATGGTGATTTATAATTATATAAAAGCTTATCACGAGAATTACCTGAGTGTTCCTTTGTGTTTAATCTACCAATTGCGTATCTTTTACGGTCTCACCTTGCAGCCTCCTGCAGCTTCCTAGCTAGCAGCTCGTTCTTCATCTTGGCGGCTGCGAGCTCTCTACGGAGCTGTGTTTTGCTCTTGTTGCCTGCTGGGTGTAAAAGCGGATGTCTTCGTAGTCTTGCTGCTGAGGGTCGGACTGAGGGGTCGGGGTCTACCATTTTCTGTGGGTAGTTAAAGAAATTAAGTTTAAGGCATATTGCATTGGAGAATTTGTTTATATTGTGCCTCATACGGTCTGTACGTCAGTAACACGTGAACTATGAAAACTAATTCTACTGCCAAAAAAATAGAGGCATTGCATTTTAATTGTATGTCATTATCGTATTTGAGTCAATTCAATGCGTATTTTAATTTATTTTATTTTTTCTAAATTGTATGTATGTTATAATTATTTGTTTGTAGTGTGATTATACTGAGATAAATGGCGATGAGTGTAAATTACCTGAATAAATGACGTTATTATTTTAATATTTTTATACGCAAACCCTGCGTAGGGAACTATAGCTGTTTTGATATGGAAAGAAAAATTCGAGTGCGAGCAGGGTTTGAACCTATACCTATCACCACCTATTATACCTATCACCACCTATTATACCTATCTATACCTATTATTATTATTGCCAAAGATAAAATGTTACTACGGACATGTGGTTGACTGTACTTCTCATGGTGCGTTTCCACCAAAAATTGTGCGCGAACATTTGTGCGGCACATTAAATTTGTTCGTGTACAAAATGTTTTTGCTAAAAAATATTTTTCAGTAAACAGATGACGGAAGGTCGGTCTCCTAGACTACTAAACAGAGTGCGCGAAATCGAGTGCGTTTTCGCTGAATTTAAGGAAAAATTCAAAATAAGGAGCTGAATGCACCCTACAGTGGCGAAGGTTCCATAGAACCCGATTCCTACCGGCTTCCTTTTGAAAAATGGCACAGTCATTATTCTATAGACAAATAATATAATCACATTACTAAAGATAATGTACTCCGGCTTACCCCTTAAACAAATTCAAAACAAACGTAATAAGGGTCACGTTTACGAGGAAACCGTTTATAAATAAACTTACTCTTAACAGCTGATTAAATTCCCTGGACAACTTGGGCAGCTCCGGTAGCTTCCCATCTCTGTAGTCATGCCATTGCTGTCCGTTCTTGGGTAAGGCGCCGCCGCCGCCCGCTTCGAATAGCGTTAAACCTGAAATGACGAAAACAAATATAAGAAAATAGCAGGGGCGCTCGTGGCTTAATAATAACAGCCGTTCGGGTCGATCTTTAGGTTAAGCCGCGCTTGCCTAAGTTGGTCTGTGGATGGGTGGGACCCAATTCATACAGAGTTTCCTCCGTGCCTCGGATAGCACCCAAAGCCGTTGGTCCCGGGTGTCATTTGTAGAGCTTTGACAGTCGTTAAGTAGTCAGTGGAGCAAAAAGTCTGACAACCAGTCTTACCAAGGGGTATCGTATTAGCTAGTACTAACTGGGTTGTGGAGGTCAGATAGACAGTCGCTCCATGCGACCCCAACATAGTTGAAAAAAGGCTAGGCAGATAATCATATAAGAAAATGGCACCTCATCCGCAAAAATTGTTATAGCTTAGCTAATATGCACGATATAAATATAATTTCTAGCCTATTTTGCAGCCATAAATAATGTACCTATCTATCAGTGAAAGAATTTTTAGAATTGAATCACTAGTTCTGAAGATTCACATCACACTGCAAAAAAGACTAATAAGAATATCAATAAATATAGAAGACACCGAAAGCTGTAAACCTCATTTTCAAGGACATAAAATATTAACCTTCCGCCTGTACATTCTAGAAATTTGCAATTTTTTTTGAAAGTACCCACACTTTTCCACTTCAAAAGCTAAAAATGCACTCAACAAGTGCCCTAGTCATGTCATACTGATGCCAATGGCAACAGAACCCTAAAAAAGAAGAATATAGAAAATAAACTTACCAAAAGCAAAAATATCAGCCTTAGTCAACTGCGTCAGGTCCTCCTGCAGTACTTCTTTAGGAAGATACCTGCAGTCGCCTTCCTCTACCGAGGGTGACGATACGCAGGTCACGTGTCCTAGGTCACCTGTGACGGAGAAATAAATGGTGGTTATGTTAAAAGAATAAAATAGGGGAATTATAAAACGAGCGATTAAAAAAAAGCTTTGCGACTGATGATGACATACTGTATTAATAACTTGAGCGGTATGAATTTGAGTAAGCGAAAAATTAACTAAACTAACGACGGATATTGATTAATAATAAAATCCAGAACAAGCTTACAAAAAGTGGATTGTGATAAATCCATTTCATATATTAAAATTTTATCCGAGCGACTACATTACTAAGTGAGCGACTGGAAATACAGAGAGGGCAACTTCAATATTAAGATAGAATCGATTTTTCTAAGTGAGGTTAAGTTAGGTTTTTTTTTTTTTTAATGTGAGCTCCTTATACTCTGCTCATTAGTGTATTTTTCAAAGTGATTTTTGTATTCGAAACACTTCATTTAAGATAAAATGCCGCTCAGTATAAAAAATACATTTGCCAAATATTGAAAAAAATGCAGGACGTAAAACTGAAAAAAAAAAAAAAATGAAAAAAATGAGCGACTTAATATTTGTTTGAGTGTCAACGACACTCAAACAAATATTAAGTCGCTCAAATATTATGAAGCTGCTCATTTTGTATTTTAAGTAACTCAAATTAATGTTTGTAAGATACTATTCTGTTGATTTTTCGTCACTTACAGTCAGTCGCTCACTTAGTAATTATATAACCCAAATTAATTAATTTTGACACTTAAAATTGTAATTTACAGTCACTCGTTTTATTGCTACCCAATAAAATATAAGACATGTGGCAAGAATGGATGAAATAAGGAATGAGTATACAGGATGTAAACGGACCCTTCACGAAGCCGTCAACCAAGCATTCTGTACATCAAACTAAGTTACTTTACGCTAAAATTATTGCTGGGAATCGACTTTTTTTTTTGGGGTGTACAATCACGTATTACGGTAGGACTCAATGTAATGCACTCAAAACATTGTGCTGATGGATGGATTGAATAGTACGGGGTTCGTGGATGTATTTAAAGTTATAATATTAAAAACCGGTATTTAAAAAAAACACTCGTGAAAAAGTCAGTTTGTGTTCCAGGGCCACGGTATCTCTTTCGAACAGTCCCGCTGCCCGTGGCTTGGTGTAAGTGCACCAACATTTTGCCAGTTCATCATTTACAGAACAGTTAAGCTCTTTGTGATGGAGCTCGTTACCGAAATATTTTACCTTGTTATGTTAATAAGGTCTATCTACACACACGAAATATTTTAAGAGTAACTTCTATAAGTCGTAAAGTCGCCATAAAAACGAAAAAAAAATAAATTATCAAACTGTTATTTTTTTTCAAAATTATTATAATTCTAAATTTTTTTGAGACTTTTTGCATAAAACCTTTACTCCCATATTCTAACAATGACAGTAGGTAAATACGACGTAGTAAACTACCGTAATGGATGCTTAAAAATAAGGTGCCAGTATTTATTATGTGGGTCAAGTAATTTTAAATTATTTATTTTTATAAAAAAATGAACTCAGATAAAAAAAAATCCCTTGAAATGGCTTTGTTATAGCCGTTAGATGATTCCCTGAACATATTTCGTGTATGAATAGTTAGATCCTATATACACACTCACCGATCTTATACTTATGATGATACTGCGGTTCATCATCGTCGTACCCGTCGTCGGAGTCATGCGACGGTTCACCTTCGCCGCTACAGATGAAGATGTTCCCTGGCTTCACGTCCATGTGGACTAGGGACAGGGAGTGGATGTAGCTGTGGGCAGAAACAGAAAGATTTAGTAAAAAAAGATATATATTTTTTTTTTATACAGGGTGTAAACAGACCCTTCACATATCCGTCAGCCAAGCATTCTGTACATCAAACTAAGTAACTTTACGCAAAAATTATTGCTGGGAATCGATTTTTTATTTTAGGTGAAAAATGACGTTTCACGGTAGGACTTAATGTAACGCATTCAAAGCATTGTGCTGATGGATGGATTGAATAGTACAGGGGTCGTGGAGGTGTTTTAAGTAAAAATCTTGCATTAGAAACATGTATTTAAAAAAAAACTTGTGAAGAAGTTGGAGCTTTGACCCCCAATATCTCCGTAACTAGAAGGTTCCCAGATATGGTCTAGAACAAAAAAAATGATCGCAGTGACGGGGAGAACAAGTGCCTTTCGTTTATGTTAAGGGTCTATTTACACCCTTTATTAGGTGGAAAAAAGATAACTTTACTTCAAAAAATATAAAATTGAAGATACAGACATTGAATGCGTCGTTGGTTTAGTAGTCGCAAGCGCGACTGCTGAGCATGAGGTTATGGGTTAGATTTCCAGGCCGAGCACATAGCAGTAGCATTCACAGAGTCTGGATTGTCTCCGGTTGATGACATTAGGCTCGTCCCCTATTACATGGCACTTGAACGTAACTGGCGAAATGTGGGTGTACTATTAGGTACACCTCTGCCTAACCCTTCGCGGATTACAGGCGTTATGTTATGTTAATTTTTCAGCTACACCTAGAATCTACATTAGACCCTGGGCCCGCGTGGTGGATTACAGACCATTCCCTCTCATAGAGAGGAGGCCTGGGTCCCAGCCGTGGGAACATTATAGGCTGCTTATGCTAAGATTCTCTATACCGCAGAAAGAAATTCAACTGCTAAGTTGGGTATAATAGTTGTGTTTTAGCATGGCAATAGCGGTCATTGCCCTTTCCCTAATATCTCTTTACACGAACTGAAACCATAAACCGTGTAACTTATCGTTTCTTCTGTTAATGTTCAGGACCACAATCAATGTCAATTCAGGGGCTATTAACAGGTTTGTATACGTTTTTTAAAAAGAAGAGATTCAATAAATGTATGTGGTTCAATGACCGATATTGCCATGCTAAAACACAACTACTATAGTAATAGTATACTCACGCTAATCCATCAGCTATATGAGCCAGCAGTAACAGCAGCTCAGCTTCAGACAGCGGTCCGTTCTCCATCTTCTGCTGTAACGAGCCACCGTCACAGTACTCGTTTTGAATTATCATGTGGTCGTCTTCTGCCCACGCTGAGTAGTATCTATTGGAGAAGAATGGCATTGATAAGAAAAAAATGTTTTATTCGAAACTAGCAACCCGCCCCCTTCGCACGGATGCTATCTATACTAATATTATAAAGCTGAAGAGTTTGTTTGTTTGGTTGGTTGAAAGCGCTAATCTCATACAAGTATACCAACATTTAAAAAAGGCCTAAGGGATTATGTATTAGACTCATAAGTTTAGGATTTTAAATTAGACACATAAGTTGAATGTGGATTGTTTCTTTCGTTTTTTTTTCTGTTTTTTGTTGTCCCACGCTGGGAATTTCTCCTGTATTGTGAGTTTGCAAACATTTAAACTATGTCTGTAGCAAGTACTGTATACTTGCTATTTTATGCATGAAACTATGGTGTTCAGTTTCTTGGATAGCTTGAACATCGTAATGTAACACAACCTATTATTAATTTTGTTAAGTTTCTCTTTAAGTGAACTGTAATTTGTTCTTAATCTCAGGAACTACTGGTTCGATTTGAAAAATTCTTTTAGTGTTGGATAGCCTATTTATCGAGAAAGGTTATAGGCTATATAACGTCACGCTAGGACCAACAGGAGCGGAACATCAATGAAAAATGTATCTCTCATGTGACGCAGACGAAGTTGCGCGGGTAGCTAGTATATAATATATATAAACCTTCCTCTTGAATCACTCTATCTATTACTGAAAACCGCATCAAAATCCGTTGCGCAGTTTTAAAGATAGATAGCATACATAGGGACAGACAGCGAGAAGCGACTTTGTTTTATACTATGTAGTGATAATGGAAGAATCACACCTGACAAGTCTTTTTCTATCCATGAATTATTGGTGTCTGTCAGACAGGAATGATGTTCCCAAGATTTTGTCACAATATTTTATTTTAGAAGAGTGTACAACTGTACATGGAGTTTCTTACTCATTCATCTCCATAGAGATCTACGCGTTGGAATGGGCTACTACAATACTTTCACAAGTTATTAAAATGCCTTGTGGTGGGGACTTTGTAGGTTCGATTTGGTCACCCATCAACGGAGCGACCTAGGCAAGCACTGCTAAACCTTGAAGATCGACTATTTGTGCTGACGACATGTAGATGCTTCCCGAGCGCAGTATGCGCGTACATCTCGGTTAGGGTAGATTGTCAGACTTAGGGATGGTCACCCATCTTCGGAGTGACCTCGGCAAGCACTGCTTAACCTTGAAGATCGACTATTTGTGCTCACCTGACGACATGCGGGTGCTTTCTGAGCGCAGCATGACTATAGACTGATTGTCAGACTTATGGATGGTCACCCATCGACGGCACGACCTAGGCAAGCGCTGCTTAACCTTGGCAGATCGACTATTTGTGCTCACCTGACGACATGCGGATGCTTCCCGAGCGCGGCGTGCGCGTACACCTCGGTGAGGGCGGCTCTCTCGGCCGCTGAGCCGGCGACCGGCCGCAGGGAGCGCTTGAGCGCGTACACGCAGCCGTCCAGTTTGTTCACACACTTCGTCACGCGACCGAATTGCCCCCGGCCTATGACGCCTAGTTCTATGAACTCGATGTTGTAGCGGGATATGTTGGATTCCTGGGGGAGAAGAATCGATTAGTTATTAGTTTTCAAAGATGCTAGCAATCAATAACTCATCATCATTTGCCTAGCCTTTTCCCAACTTTGTTGGGGTCGGCTTCCAGTCTAACCAGATGCAGCTGAATATCCGTATTTTATATGGAGCGACTGCCTATCTGACCTCCACAACCCAGTTAGTACTAGGTAATACGATACCCCTTGGTAAGACTGGTTGTCAGACTTTTTGAGCCACTGACTACCTTTAACGACTGTCAAAGATCTACATATGACAGCCGGGACCAACGGCTTAACGTGCTTTACGAGGCACGGAGGAAACTCGGTATGTAATGGGCGGTCACCCATCCACAGACCAACCTAGGCAAGCACGGCTTAACCTAAAGATCGATCCGAGCGGCTGTTATTATTTAGCCACGAGCTCCTCAATCCAGGTCCAATATCGTATATATGCAAAAAAAATTATCAGCTGTCCCATACATTTAGGTCGAGTAGGTATTAAAATTTAGTATGGGACTAATTTTTTCGCATTTACGATATTGGACCCATGGAGGAAGTTGTTCAGTATGATGGTCTGCAGCATATCCTTTCATATGTCTATACCCTTTCTGTTACACCCTGTATAAAAGTTGATAATAATCATAACATAAGGAATTGTGTTAAATTATTTACCCTGAGTCTCTTAGCCGGTTGCTCAGGCGTCGCGTCGCCCCACGTCGGTGTTTTCGATAAAGCACGTTTCTTCTTGTTCAACGCTTGTCCTGCAAACAAGTAAATACATTGTAGAATACTAAATGGCACAATATTACACAAAGTAAGCTGTAGACCGACCGCTTTAATGAGTCCTCCGCCTTGCCCCATCAAAAGCACATTAAGCGTCCACAAAGTCCTAACAATATCCCACAGGTTATTTGTTTTAAAATAACCATAATCCACGTAGGCATTACGATACTAATTGAACAAATACGTGATCAACCTTCAGAATATTCCATTTAAATTGATACCTTCGCGAGGACTCATTAATGCGGTCGGTCTATAAAAACATTAGAAGTTTTATAAAGTGCCAACATGGTCCCGACATGGTCACAATGTCTAGTAGAACAGCAGATTTATGACAATTGATTTTATTACTGTATGCTCTAATACAGTAATAATATCAATACATAACATAACATCACGCCTGTAACCCCCGAAGGTTTAGGTTACGTTAGGGTATCTAATAGTTCACCCAAATTTCGCCAGCTATATTTAAGTCCCATGTAATAGGGGGCGAGCCTATTGCCATCAACCGGGCACAAATCCCGACTCTGTGGCTGCTACTGAGAAATTCCTGATGGAAAAACCCAATAACAATTTGCCCGACCCGCGAATCGAACCCAGGACCTCAGGCTCATAGCTGTCGATTGCGACCAGTAGTTCAACGAGGCAATCTACAATCAGTCTCCATTGGTAAAATTGATTGGCAGACTGACTCCCTATAACAACTGTCCAAGATCTAGGAATGACAGCCGGGACCACTGGCTTAACTTGCTTTCCGAGGTATGATTCTGAATGTACCTTAATCGGTCCATGTGGCTTACTGAACCATAGTGTAATCAGCCTATAATGTTCCCACTGCTGGGACACAGGCCTCCTCTCTATGAGAGGGAATACGCTATAATCCAGCACGCGGGCCCAGTGCGGGTTGGTAGATATCACATGTCTTCGAATTTTTGGTTCTCGGACATGCCGGTGTTCTCACGATGGTTTCCTTCACCGTTTTGAGAGCAGTGGTGATGAAATAAATTACACAAAGTAATGCGCCTGCCTAGGTGCGAACCCACGACTTACTGCTCATAAGTCGGGGCCACCACCACGAGGCCACCACCGCTACTCTTCTGAACTGAACCATAATCTGTGTCAATTATTTTGGGGTCGGCTTCCAGTCTGACGCCTCTCTGACCTCTACAACCCAGTTAATTGTTACCCAGGAGCCCAATGACTTACCATCAGGAGTAAACGGGTTGATGTTGGCTACGGCTCGTCTCGTCATCCGGGATTCGTCCAGCTCGTCTGGTGGTAGGCTGCCTAGGGCGCTGTCTTCGTCGCCTGACGGTGGATGTAGGTGGTGGCTGGAGCCTGACGGCATGCCTGTAGGGAAAAGGGTATTAGTTTAAGGGAAATTATTAATCGGGCGAATAAAAATTTAATTGGCGACCAATATACTAAATGGGCGACTATTGTACCAAGTAAGCAACTATTTATCCGGTCATTGCAGCAAGGAGAATATAGGAAGCAAGAGCGAGCGAATACTGAGAAAGACTTGTGGCACCCCGACTCGGACAGGTTAGGTTCGAAGGGGATGGCGGGGTCTAGTGAGCGAGCGAAGTGAGCGAACAAAGACCCCGGAATCCCCTTCGTGTTAGGTTACTTTAAAATCTGCAAACAGAAATAGGAGCCCCGCTCAGCGGGGGTTCGTCGACTACGCCTTATCTACAATCTAGTGATTAATAACCTTGTTTTAAGTTTTTTTCAGGACTCCTTGAATTATCACATGTTCGTACTGAACAACTAGTAACTCAAATTTCTATTTTCAAGTCGCTGTTTTAAACATTTGTATTCCCCCTCTGTTTGTCGCTCACTTAGTATTTCAGTAGCCCATTTTAAATATTTTTGACACCTTTAATTTGAATTTATGTTCGCTCGTTTAAATACTACCCTTAGTTTAATTACATTGGTAAAAATATTCGTATATTGAGAGCGTTAACGTCTTACGGAATTCCATACAAACTTACAAGTGATTTTTTTTCGAAATGCCTGAATCGATTTTAATGAAACTTTGTACGCATAAGCAGGATACATAAGTCTAAAGATTTGACAGAGAACTTATCGAAATGTCTTTTAAAAAAAAAGATAATTGGAAATTTCTGTTTCTATGGAAAATCTAAAATCGGTCTAATTTAGCTGTAACACTATTTTTCGAAAAGTTCTCTGTCAAATCTTTAGACTTGTGTATCCTGCTTGTGTGCACGAAGTTTCATTAAAATCGGTTCACTCATTTCGTAACAAAATCACTTAGAAAGTTTGTATGAAATGCCGTAAGACGTTAACGCTCTTAAAAGCAAAGTTTAAAAATAGGTGCTGGTATTTCAATTATTTTAGAATATTCCTTTAGTAAACGGAGCTGAATCTCAAACTGGATCGACTCACTGTCATAATCTAGACTTTTTGAACACCACAATCTACTAGACAATCACTTAAAATGGACTGGAATATTCCAGAAGATTAACTTCCCCTTTATTTTCATTTTAAAATCAAACAGTAGACCAGAAATTAAACTCGTAAGATTAGCCCTACCGTGACATAAATTTTCTAACATTTGTCTCGTTCAGTGACAAATGTTAGAAAAAACGCAATATTAAAATAAATAAATGTTTATTTTAATATTACTCAAAATGAAAATCATATCTATCGTTTCATGCTGAATGTGCCGAACAACTTCTCGACGAGATCACACACACAAGAAACATCTAAATATTAATATATTAGCTTATGGCACGGGATCGTACTCGTCATCTGCATCTGCCTAGCCTTTTCCCAACTGTATTGGGGTCGGCTCCCAGTCTAACCGGATGCAGCTGAATACCAGTATTTTACATGTAGCGACTGCCTATCTGACCTCCACAACCCAGTCAGTACTGGGTAATACGATAACCCTTGGTAAGACTGGTTGTCAGACTTTTTGGGCCACTGACTGGCTAACGACTGTCAAAGATCTACAAATGACAGCCGGGACCAACGGCTTAACGTGCTTTCCGAGGCACGGAGGAAACTCGGTATTTAATGGGCGGTCACCCATCCACAGACCAACCTCGGCAAGCACGGCTTAACCTACAGATCGACCCGAGCGGCTGTTATTATTTAGCCACTAGCTCCACGGGATCGTACTATCGGGATAAAAAGTATCCTATGTGTTAATCCAGGTTATAAACTATCTGTGTGCCAAATTTCATCCAAATCAATTCAGTCGTTTTTGCGTGAAAGAGTAACAAACATCCATGCATCCTCACAAACTTTCGCATTTGTAATATTAGTAGGATTTGCCTAACTTAGCTTACTCATCATATTCTCTAGACTTCCTCTTAGTTGGACTACAGAGACTGATAAAGTGTCAACTTACCCGACGGCGCACTTAATTTAGGCGGGAAGAGTCTGGAGCGCGGCGGATGATGTGATGGCGTCGAACATTTCTCTAGAAGCGTCTTCGGTGTGTGGGGACTGTCGAATAATCTGGAAATAACAGGGAAAACACATTGGTAAGTAGGTAGTAGGATCAAATATTAATGTCTTTCAGAAATTTTGAAACTCTATAAGTACCTAATTACAGATAAGTTTTATGTATCAACCCACTTATTTAATACTAGCTGTAGCCCGCCTTCGTTCACGTGAAATTTTATAGCCTATAAAAGGTATATAATTCTTAAAATAAGGCTATAAAATTCCTCGATAAATGGGCTATTCAACACTAAAAGATTTTTTCAAATCGAACCAGTAGTTCCTGAGATTAGCGCGTTCAACCAAACAAACAAACTCTTCAGCTTTAGAATATTAGTAAAGATTTATAGGACTTCCTAAAATAAATAATTCCTACTTTGCATTTTTCGGAGTACTTTCCAATACTCGATTCACCATTAGAAAAGTTGCAATAATCTAGTTTTCTCAGTACTTCCAAAGCACACATCTAGTATAGATAAACATTATCTACCATCAGAACTATCCTATCCAAACAAGGATTTTTTCAATCCTACGCCATTCACAATCAAGAACAGCTGTCCTCAAAAAATATTAACAAAACCCAACATTAAAAATCTTTAGCACACCTTTTCGAACGCACCCCTTATTTTTTTCTTCTCAAGACATCCTCAGGTGTTCAGAATTCAATAGAGAATAGACGCAAGTGTGTTCTTTGTCGTAAGACTTACAAGTCTTGATGTGTGGGGCGTCCCTAAGATTTTTTCGGATACCTGTATTCGAAATTATTATGTGTAAAGGTGAGATGCAAGTTGGTCCAGGTGGTATTATGGGTAAGTTCAAGCAAGTTTTGGTTCGTGTAGGGTGCTGGTCTAAATATTGACAGGTTCCCAAACATTGGCTGGTTGTCTAGACTCAAGATGGACCCTCTGATATTTCGGATACATAAGCATATGCCCGCTGCTTCGACCGTCTGATGTCCGGTAACTGTCGCACGGGATCATACTACCGGGATAAAAAGTTTTCTACATATATCCATGTATAATAATTGAAAACATTATTTCAAAAACCACCTCTAGTCAAAAATTTCATGATATGAGTTAGTTACGCCATCTTGTAGAAGAATTCGTAAGCTTTCCGATCACAATTCATATTTCTTCAACAAATAGTCAACTATGATTTCAGCAAAAAGCAGTCACGTCAGTGACATAGGCGGATTCCATATCATGACAAAGGCGGTTTTTGAAATAATGTCTTCAATTATGTTATGTTCATATGCATGTCTGCCGCATGTCCGACGAGCTGTGGGCCAAAATAACCACGATATGGATCCCTGACAAAGCCAGAAGGCGACGCGGTAGACCTCGCAGGAGATGGCGGAACGAGCTGGACAAAACTAACGAGCAGTGGTCCACATTAGCCCTGGATCAAAGAATTTGGAAGTCATGGGGAGAGGCCTTTGCCCAGCAGTGGGATGACACAGGCTAACAGTATCAGTATGTGTTAATCCAGGTTATAAACTATATATGAGCCAAATTTCATCCAAATCCGTTCAGTAGTTTTCGCGTGAAAGAGTAATAAACATCCATCCATCATCACAAACTTTCGCATTTATAAGTAAAACATCGTGAGGAAACTAAACCAGCATGCCTGAGAGATATTTCTCGACGGCATGTAAAGCCAAGTCAGAGGTCCATGGGTGGCATAAAAACTCTCGACACCAGGTTAGGCACTAACCACACTATAAAAGAAGAAAATCAACATGGAATATGCAAAATTCGGTAGTCGTTCCTCAGTTTTATATCATTTAGCGTCGTAATGAAAGTGATACTGATCTTTATTCTAATCGCAATAAGGTTGTTTATGCGTTGCCGTTAATTAAGGTGGAATCGCCAGGCAAGCCGGCGAAATTCACATTTTCTTAAGTTTTTTTTGCAATTTGAATAGAATAGAATAGTACATTAAGGTCTTATAAATAGGTTTGTGAACTTACATGTTTCGCCATAAAATGGCATACAAATTTTATAACATCTTAAACATAGAATTTTATTACAACAACAATTATTAGTGTAAATATTTATATTTCTATATGTCTAGTTAATAAAAATAACAATAATAGACTCATTTAATAAAAGAAAAATTAAATCAACTTAAAGAACTCAGAAGCCATTATCTATCGGATACGTTTTTATCAAGAAATTCTTTAAACTATAAAAACAATTGTCAACAAGCCATTTATGCAATTTGGATTTAAAATATTTTAAAAGGAGTTCTCTTAACTCTTTTGGTATGTTGTTAAACATTTTTTTTGCAGTTTTTAAACTATTTTTTTGACATAATGTGCTTTGATGTGAAGGTATTCGCAATCTTGTGGGATCTCGACGAGTGTATTTCGAGTGTATTTGTAGGTCAATGTCAGATTTTATGTTGATTAATAATATAATTCACGAACATTACAAATATGGCTTTACTTAAAATCTTCAATACTACCCTCTAAATTCATTTAATCTCATTGAATGATTTTTATATGAATTGTGCCCAGTTGATGGCAATAGGCTCGCCCCCTATTATTATTACGCACACCTCTGCCTAACCCTTCGGGGATTACAGGCGTGATGTTATGTATATGTATTTTAGTATGTATGAATGGATGATTGACATGAAAAATCTGGCTGGAGAAAGAATTCGGAGAACCGGTTGTAATGGCGCAACTTTCAAACCAAATATTGAAGAATGGAATGCAATAAATGCTGATTCTCTTTTCCGGAAACCATAATGTACGAAGAATTACTGGCCACGCTTCGAATTTTAAATGACCAGAACGAAATCGAACGTTACAATACGTTTGAAATAAGAACTGACCATAAAGCCGTTAAAAATCCGACCTCACAAAACACGTGACCTCAAACTTACGCAAAAAAAAAAAACACGACAAATTTTCGTGAAAAAACCAGTATCTTTAATTCAATTAGCATTTGTTTGAAAATAAACTTTAAAACTCACACTTTTAAGATTCACTTTCGCGAAACATTTCTCGCTTTGTCACACAACTTTTATACAAAACCGACCTTATATCTATACCTTCACGGTTTAGATCACCTTGTATGAACAAAGACATGTGGGTGTATATTTTTTCAACGCTAGAGGCAGATGTCAGCTGTTTCGATCATATGTTTTCTTATATAACTGTTCTCTAACTGATTTTACAACGAAATTCCTTTGAGTCACACATAATAGGTGTTTTTTGTTGGCAAAAGGTGCACGCTGAATTTCCGTTGGGTAGGCTGAGTTCAAGGTACTTGTTGAAAGGATATTGTACACACAGATGCGAGTATTTCGCTCATTTTGTATCATGAGAATAACTCATCATCATCTGCCTAGCCTTTTCCCAACAACGTTGGAATCGGCTTTTAGTCTGACCGGATGCAGCTGATTACCAGTGAGACGGAGGTGTAAGTACACCCACATTTCGCCATGTAATAGGAGGCGAGCCTTTTGCCATAAATCGATCATAAATCCAGGCTCCGTGGCTGCTACTGAGAATTTCCTGATGGAAAAACCCAACAACATTTTGACCGACCCCGAATCGAATCCAGGACCTCATGCACAGCAGGCACGCTTTCGACCGCTCGACAAACGAGGCGATTTTTTTGGAAGTCGCCGTTATACTACCGACTTCAGAGACGATCCTTTAAAAAGATGAAACGATAAGAAAAAGCTGAAGAATGCGTCCGTATTTCGACCCGAGCAGCTGTTCGTGGACAAAATGCGATGTCATATCGTGATACGATTGTTTCCATTTACAAATAAAATACAAAACGTGTGTAGGGAACATGGTGGTGCTCCCGGGAAAAACCGTATCGCAAAATATTGGGTTATCCCGAGTCTTGGATGGGATGTGCTAAATTTAAGCACTTCCCCTCCGAAAGGAACAAAAATAGTGCACATGAGAAATCGCGTATCGCAAAATAATTTGGAAGGAGATAGTGTAGTCCCGGACCACCATCGTTCTCTTGCCCTTATCCCAATTCATTTGGGGTCGGCGCAGCATGTGTTCTTCTTGCATACGTCTCTATTACTCGTCATCTCATGGGACACCTCCTTTCGTGCCATATCTTCCTTCACACAGTCCATCCATCGTTTCTTTGGTCTTCCTCTACTCTTGTACCCATCCACATTCATACTCAAAACTTTCCTCACGACAATTTCCTCCATTGTGTAGTTCTGGATCTGCCGTTTTAAATAGTTTCAATGGTTACATTATGATGTAAGAATCACAGGATGTGTATACCCGGAACCGAGTCTCTTGATTAAATTCCCGGTATTTGTTGCTGTGATTTCGTAATACTGTGATTTTGCGAGATTGTGTTGTACTAATACAGAATGACGTATCATTCTCGTGCTTCCTGTCCTTATCGTAATTAATTTGTGGTCATATCTATGGCCGTCATCTGAGCATTCTACTCTTTCGAGCAATATGTCAGCTTTAGCACGTCTTCGATTTTTTGAATCTAGGACATGGTTTACTCACGATGTTTTCCTTCAGTCTTTTAAGAGCTACATAAAGTAAAGCGCCCGAAAGTGGCGCCGGTGACTGAAAAGTTGTGTGGTAATCGGTTATCGTGGTATGGACGTACGGAGGAATGAGGAAAATGTTGAGTATGAATGTGGATGGCTATAAGAGTAGAGGAAGACCAAAGAAACGATACGAAACGACTGTGTAAAGAATGATATGGCAAGAAAGGAGGTGTCTGCTGAGATAACGAATAATAGAGAAGTATAAAAGGACATGCTATGCCGACCCAAAATAAATTAAGATGGCAGGAGAATGACGGTGAAAAAGTAAAGTGCCTGCCTGGCTCCAAAACCACGTCCTAAACGCGTAAAACAGGGCCAATACCACTGGAACCAAGCCACCAAAGACCCCAGGTATATTTACAATCTCGAAATACGAATATAAAACAGATCCTACCAAAATTAAGTCACGTTTACCGGTAATGTACTCTCATTGTTATGCACTCATAGTAGCATCACATTGGAATATTGGTTACTAAGGCCCATTTTTCAAAAATACTAGGCGACAATTGCGTTTTCGACACTCCTCACAGCGCCTAGAGGTGAAATTCCAACAGTGAAATAACATTTAGGAGTTCATTGAGGCGCCAGCTTGATGTTAGTGAAAATGGGCATTAGTGAATGTGTGTGTAACCTATTTCCATTCGTTGAATAGTTACAAGGTATGCATGATAAATAGAAAAAATACAGTAAGTAAAGGATTCTTTTTATGTTTTTGATCCCGTCCGCCATTGTTTCGATAAAGGTAAATTAGAAAGTAGATTTTATTTGTAAGAAGTCATCATCTGCCTTGCCTTTTCCCAACTATGTTGAGGTCGGCCTCCAGTCTAACCTGATGCAGCTGAATACCAGTATTTTACATGGAGCGACTGCCTATCTGACCTCCACAACCCAGTTAGTACTGGGTAAATCATAAATCATATTTATTTCTGTAAATTGGTTTAAAAAACTCTTTTACATGTCAACATGTTGTTTTAAAACTAGATGGGGCCGGTGTTTCGTACCTGACTACTCTGAGAAGAAACATCCGAAACAAAGTCAGAGGTCACCGTCTCTTTTAAAATCCAGACATACAGTAAGTCCGGTCAGTCCAGACAGTAATACGATACCGCTTGGTAAGACTGGTTGTCAGACTTTCGGGCCACTGACTACCTGTAACCACTGTCAAAGATCTACAAATGACAGCCGGGACCAACGGCTTAACGTGCTTTTCGAGGCACGGAGGAAACTCGGTATGTAACGGGTGGTCACCCATCAACATACCAATCTAGGCAAGCTCGGCTTAATATAAAGATCGACCCGAGCGGCTGTAATTATGTAGCCACGAGCTTTGGTGTAAGAAGTATTAAATTTTATTCTAATGTATTTTAATCTTTAGATAGCCCTTGGGTCCATTGCATAGTACTTATTATTGTTTTCATACATAACATAACATCATGATCAATATTACATTTTGTACTATCAACCTAAATAATAACCTTTTAAAAAAAATCCTAGTCCATTTTCATAAAAGATTCTTTCTTTATTATTAACGACCCGCCACGGCTTCGCACGTGTGCAATATATACATATAAACCTTCCTCTTGAATCACTCTATCTATTAAAAAAAACCGCATCAAAATCCGTTGCGTAGTTTCAAAGATCTAAGCATACATAGGGACAGACAGCGGGAAGCGACTTTGTTTTATACGATGTAGTGAGTAGTGATCTTTAGAAAGTACCCATTATTGTTTTCATACATAACATAACATAACATAACATGAATATTACATTTTGTACTATCAACGTATAAAATAACATTAAAAAATAAATCCTAGTCCATTTTCATAAGTTTTTTTAATTATTATTAATCTTAAAAGCTCCTCATAACAAAACAAGACAATTTGCCATTATTTAACCCAAAAAACCTTGTACATACATTTAAAAAAAATCTTTTTATCGCACCACATAACAAGTTTTTTCGCGACAACGCAAACAACAGTTTGTATGGAAACCAGTCGGACAGCTTTGGAATGAGGTCGCCTATGAACTGAGGGGTAATAGACGTAGAGTTAAGTCGACATAATTTTTGAGTTTAGAATGTATTATTTGGTTTTTCTCAGTAGCAGCCACGGCGTCTGGATGTCTGCCTGATTGATGACAATAGGCTCGCCCGTCATTACATGGGACTTAAATATAACTAGCGAAATGTGGGTGTACTATTAGGCACACCTTTCTTTTTCAATTTTTTTTGTGTGTCAGACTTCTACTGACTAAAACCCATCCATGTTCCTTCTTTGCCCTTTGTGTTCCAGGGCCGCGGTATCTCTTTCGAACAGTCCCACAGCCCTGGCAGGCTTCGGCCCTTGCGGACCCCTACATTGTTGCTGACATCTCTTCGAGGCGCGCGTGGAACACGAACGCGCCTTCGACACGGCCTGTCGTCATAAGACGGCCGGACGGCGAGCTAGCCCATTACTCGCCGTCCAATAGGTACACCTCACTCTTGAAAATAGTCTACGATATGAATGAGATAGGAATAAATGATGCTATGACGTCTGACAGGGGAGAACGGAAGAAGAAAACGTGTTGCGCCGACCCCGAGTAGAATGTGACAAGGGCAAGAAGATGATGATACTAGCTACACCTCTGCCTAACGTTTCGGGATTACAGGCGTGATGTTGAGCCTGGATCTGTGCCTGATTGACGGCAAAAGGCTCGCCCTCTAAGGGACAAACATAACTGGCGAAATGTGAGTGTACTATTAGGTACATCTCTGCCTAACGCTTCGGGGTTGTATTGTATAACGGGCTGGTGTCCGCAACTCCACGTCAAAGCGCGTATTTTGCGTGCGGTACGCTTCGGGGTTACAGGCGTGATGTTGAGCCTGGATTTGTGCCCGATTGACGGCAAAAGGCTCGCCCTCTAAGGGACTTAAACATAACAGGGGAAATGTGGGTGTCCTATTAGGTACACCTCTGCCTAACGCTTCGGGGAGATCAGGGGTGATGTTGAGCCTGGATTTGTGCCCAATTGACGGCAAAAGGCTTGCCCTCTAAGGGCCAAACATAACTGGCGAAATGTGGGTGTACTATTAGGTACACCTCTGCCTAACGCTTCGGGGATTACAGGCGTGATGTTGAGCCTGGATTTGTACCCGATTGACGGCAAAAGGCTCGCCCTCTAAGGGACAAACATAACCGGCGAATTGTGGGTGTACTATTAGGTACATCTCTGCCTAACGCTTCGGGGATTACAAGCGTGATGTTGAGCCTGGATTTGTGACCGATTGACGGCAAAAGGCTTGCCCTCTAAGGGACTTAAACATAACTGGCGGAATGTGGGTGTACTATTAGGTACACCTCTGCCTAACGCTTCGGGGATTACAGGCGTGATGTTGAGCCTGGATTTGTGTCCGTATGACGGCAAAAAGGCTCGCCCTCTAAGGGACTTAAACATAACTGGCGGAATGTGGGTGTACTATTAGGTACACCTCTGTGTAACAACACGAAAATTAAAGTTAAAAAATAAAGATTTTTATTATTACTTATTTGTTTTTATAATTTAACATATCTCTACCACCCCAGGTACGTGGTGATAATATGATGAGATGATGATATGAATGAATTTTGCAATGATGAGTCTCTGTGTCTGTTAAATTGTGTGTGCGTGGTGACTCGATGTTGTGTGTTTGTGGTGGTGACAACAGATTCATTTTGCAAAAAAATTCTGACTATCATTCTATTATCATAATAGTGATGTTTTATTTAGTCATATACTTAACTGTACATTTGTGTAGAAACTAGTCAAGCAAGCATGGAATGAATGAGGTCATCTATGACTTATGGACGGGTATAGACGTAGAATAGAGACATGTTAAAACTTGTTTGAGCGTTTAGGATGTGCGGCACTTCTAGGGATTTGGTGTGCTGTAAGCAATATTGTAGATTCATCATCTGCCTGGCCTTTTCCCAACTATGTTAGGGTTGTTTGAGACTGCCTATCTGACCTCCACAACCCAGTTAAAACTGGGTAATACAAAACCCGTAAGTAAGACTGGTTGTCACTTTAGAGATCAATAAATGACAGCCGGACAGGTATAATGATAATTTATTTGTGGTTTAATTTGGCTAGCTTTTCTAAATAAATAAAATAAACATCAATGGATGCTTGTTAGGTAATTATGTATTCAAGATGCATAAATTATTATAATACTGTGAATATTATAACAAAAAAGTATAGTTTTTTTTTTTGTGTGGACCGCAAAAGTAGTTTTATAAAATAAGAAGGTCATGGCCAATGCAGCATGCAAATAACATTAATTAAATCTTGTTTTATTTTTTTGTTGGCCTTTTTACGTCTTAAAAAAAAAATGAAAAATGCAAATCTACCATAACAAACAATTAACCAATTCAACTTTTATTTGCACAGCCAAGGAAGAATTTCCTGCCTGCGTCAGTAGTCCCGAGTTCATATTATGACCCCAATGTATTTAAGTCGCGAGCTACTAGGCTACTTTTGGGTTACCTCGTTCCATCGTCGACCTCATCTCTGTCCTCAGCACAAGATCAAGAGTATACCCAATTAATATTTTAAAAAAAACAGAGTCTCTAGAATGTTCTAGCAAAATCTAAAAACATTCCAAACAGCCTGTTGTTTACATGCTATCTCACTCTATTGTAAACAAAATAACTGTAAAACATAAGTCAAAATCTTCTAGAAAGATCTAGATAGTTCTTTACAGAATTTGTTTACTATAGCTATCTCTCTCTACCCCAAACAGAATAACAAGGACAGAAAATACTTCTTGAACTTTCATGAATGCCTATTGTCCAGTTATCTTGAAGGGGAGGTAGGTCCAAACCTGTTTGGAGGAGAGGAATGGACTTGTTTTGGTTCAGGTTTAAACCTGTGATTTGTGACAATGCATTAGAGACAAGTTCAGACCTGTTGAAACTTGAAGTTGGTGAAATTAGGACAGATTTTTTGGTGATTATTAATACTTCAGCAGAATTAAGTCCAAAGCTCAGGTTTAAGCCTAGATTTTAGCCCACGGATGAGTAGCAAAGGCGCCAAAGTCGTGGCTTAATTCTGGGCCGACACAATTACTAAAATTGTTTGGGGCATTTAATGTGGATGATTCCAAAGAACCTAAAAGATCTTATGGCTTTACCAGTCTCACCAAGGGGTATTACCAGTATACCAGTCTGGTGTCAAGGGGGTTATGGAAATCAGATAGACAATAACTCCATGTAAAATCACAAAGCAGAATTCAATATAGATGCAGCACGTATATTGAAGTCTGCTCAAAACAGTATCTTGGATGACCTTAATTAAATCACTTAGGACATGATATTTAATGTCAATGTCATCATGATCAAGGATCTGTTTGGTGACCTGTGATTATGATCTATGATAACATCTCTTGACGATAAAATTTGGATTTTCTTGCCTATTTGTCTCCATGGAGATCTACGCTTTGTGGTTTTGCTAGTTATTGTGGTCATGGACATTTGACAAGAAGGAATGAGAAAAAAGTCGTATCATCATAATTCTCCTGTCGTTATTCTAATTTATTTGCAGTCAGCACAGCTTGTCTTCTTCGTCCATACTTCTCTATTTCTCATTCATCATCAGACACCTCTTTTCTTGCCATATCATCCTCCACACAGTCCATCCATCGTTTCTTTGGTCTTCCTCTACTCTTATACCCATCCACATTCACACTCAAAACTTTCTCCACGTTTTTGATACTAAGCTTAGTCAATCAATCAATTAAGATGAATCAGTTTTTTATTGATCAATGATGTTGAGGTCAAGTTTAAACTTAACCTGTTCATACGAACTTTAGTTCAATTGGTATTTGAATATCAATTATTAATTGATGAGCATTAACTTGGTTTAATGGTGAGCATTATTGTGAGTTTGTGAACCATTGCTGCAAGATTTCAGCTGGGCTTGTCACCTTCTGTTTTTGTCTTTGTAAGTGTATTACTAACATAGTTTGTAAGTACCATTGTTACTAACACTATGACTTGTTGCTTGAAATAAATTATTAAATAGTCATTAAAACACAACTATTGAATCTTAATGACGGTTCGGCCTACCCCTATGGCAAAAAGGCGTGAGTTTATGTATGTATTGATTCATAGACATTGCTAGGAAAAGACAAGTATAGATTTTCAAACATCACCATGCCTAGTAGAGACATTTCCCAACTATGTTGGGAGTCAGCTTCCAATCTAACCACAACCCAGATGAATCTTTCAATTAAAAGGATGTTGTTTCATTTTATTTAATATTCTGCTTAGATTAAAGGTTTAATCTGATTAAGAGTGGTAGGCAAGAGTCTCAAGTAAAGAAAGTAACATAATTCAAAACATTTGTAAGAAGAAGTCGTTTTAGGTTTTAGTTTCTTATTTTTGTGTTCAAATGCATGTTTAGCCGAAAATTATTAGTTTTAGTACAAATTTCAAGTGTACAAAGTTAATTAAAATTTAATGAGAATTGTATGAGAAAGTACTATTCTACATCCTGATGAATGAAAAAACAACTAAGAGTCAATAAAACATGTTTACATAAACGAAAATATGGTAAATTCGATGAAAAGAGAGTAAAAAAGTGGCCAGAACATTCGATCCACTATAAAACTAAAATTATTATTCAAATAAAATTGCTTAATTAATTTGACATTCAGACTCAAGTGTACTAAAAAGTGAAAGTTACGTTATTTACGTCGTAAATACGAGCTCAGAAATGCTACGGGGGTCTGAAACGCCACAAAACTCTGTAGCGTGGAAATTGTCTATACAAATTAGACCAGTAAGACCTGAGTGACATACCTGAGAGCCCTAACTCTCTTGTATGGAGGGCTATGTGAAACTGGAGGCGGCAATGCATCCCTCATGCCGTCATCGTCATCCATGCTACTAAAATCCAACTTCCTTGGCACTATAGAAGAAGGTATCGGACTTAAATTGTCCGAAAATATATTGAAAGAGTCTGACATTTCACATGAAGTTTCTGCCGACAATTCCGACGAATCGTGCTTGTTAATGAAGCCCGTCTTCATTCTATACCACTCGGTCATCTTCGTTAACACATTAAAACACTTTTACAACAAAAATATCACAATATAATCACTATTTTCTTAAACAATTCACAAAACGATCTCACTTTCACGAACTAACAACGTTATGGCGGATGACGCATAGCACCTGTTTAACTGCTCTGCCAATCACAGCGATTCATTTGACCGGTGAGTTGAATACTCAAATTCTATTGGCTGGGGTTATTTTTTTTAAATAACGAAGTAGCTTCTTATACTGTGATTGGAGGATTTATGGCTACGTTCGGTATGAAATTAATTTTCAGATGCGTTCACAAGAATGTGTTATTTTAAAATAAATCAAGGGTTTTCATTCGTGGTGGCTGCAGGTGCGGTCCCAGCCTGTCTTTGTAGGGGGGGGGGTCACAAGGGGCCATAGCCAGGAATTTGGTTGGGGAGTGATTAGGAGGGGTGGGGGGGTATTAAACTATTACCAACAACTTTTGAAAAACGAAATTATATCAACCATCTCTGGATTTAAATAAACAAAACAATCAAGGGCGCCTAAGGTTTATTTCCGAGGGGTGCATCTTTAGCTTTCACAAATTGTGTCAGTTTATAAAGATATACTGAAAAGAACGCCGAATGTAAGAGCGAGCAAAGCGAGCTCGAAAATTTTAGCACTACATTGGGTAGGTTAGATTTTTTTTCAACCATTCATACAGGAGTTGTCTAGGTACTCCAAGGAACTTATATACTAACTGGAATGAGGACGTGCGAGAAAACTTCGAGAGTGGATGTCATCCCTTTTTAATAGGGTATCCAATATGTGTGCGTTACGATTGCTCCGCCAAGTTATCAAAACAGAAAAAAACTTCGCTAAAAAAATTGTCGAAATTTGTCAAAATCGAAGGGTAGAAACCAAAAATTTGTCAAAGTAGAAATAAAGAAGTTATAAGGATTTTAAGTCGGCCGCGCGAACGTAACATGGAGGATTGCGCAGCCATGGATATCTCAGCAACAACTTGGGTTAGAGATCTATTTTTTTTTTCAATTGAAGACTGAATTCCCAAATCAAGTAAAAATTATGGTAACCCTGCTCGAACGTTGTATGAGAAAACATAATTTTTAAGATTACACGCGTTGTAAACTGTTCTGAGGGTAAAACGATCCCTGCCGAGCAAGTCAAGGCAGGCACCTTACGTCCGGACCTGTCGGGCATGCGAACCATAACGGTAAGCTGCCCTGTGACAGCGGCGAAAGTTATTGTGGAGGGCCGAAGGCTCTTGGTGGGCTGGGTTTCGGCGCAGGTGAAGCTGCTGGAACCCAGACCTCTGAGGTGCTTCCGCTGCCATGTGGGGCACCACGTGTCGGTCCGGTGCATCTCGGAGGTGGACCGCAGCGGCCTGTGCTTCCGCTGCGGCCAGCCTGGTCACATGGCCGCGGCTTGCTGCGCCGCGCCGCGCTGCGCCGCATGTGCGGCAGCTGGCAAGCCGGCCGATCACCGGACAGGGAGCAAGTCCTGCGGTACTCCCGCCAAGGCCAGCGGCAAGGGAAGGCCCTCCGCCACCACCGCCAAAACCCCCACCGTCGCCACCACCGCAGCCGCCGCCACTGTCGCTGCCGCTGCCGCTACTACTGCTGCAACTTCCGCAGCGGGGCCCTCGCAGGGGGCCCGGGAGGGGGCTGAAATGGAGTGCCAGTAACGGCCCCATTACGCCTTCTCCAGGCGAACATCAACCACTGCACCTGCGCTCAGGATCTGTTGCTCCAGAGCATGGCGCAGTGGTCGATTAACATCGCCGTGGTCGCTGAGCCGTACTTTGTCCCGCCCAGGGATGACTGGGTTGAGGACCTTAGCGGCTCAGTGACCATAATTACGTCGGTCGCCGCCGGTACCCCGACCCTTGAGAGTGTCAGGAAGGGTCAGGGGTGCGTAGCAGCACAGTTCGGGGAGATCGTTGTAGTGGGAGTCTACTTCTCCCCGAGCCGAACTCTCGCCGAGTTCCACAACTCCCTCACGGAGTTGAGTGTCGTCATCGGAAGCCATTCCCTCCCCGTGCTTGTGCTCGGGGACTTCAATGCCAAGAACTTGGCTTGGGGTTCTCGTTACACGGACGTGCGGGGTAGAATGGTGGAGGACTGGGCTCTGGAGACAGGCCTGGTCGTCCTAAATCGGGGTTCTGTCCCCACGTGCGTGCGGATGCGGGGCGAGTCGGTGGTGGACATCTCGTTCGCCAGCCCCGCTCTGTCGCCGCGTGTCGTTGACTGGTGCGTCATGGAGGGGGTGGAGACCTATTCCGACTACCGGTACATCCAGTTCGACGTCTCCACCCAGTCCTCAAGCGTGCCGGTCCTACAGGCCCCGAGTGGTCCGCGATGGGCGCTGAAGCAGCTGGACCGGGAGCTCCTCCTGGAAGCCTCGATCGTGCAGGCCTGGGTGTCATCACCGGTCAGGCCTGCCGACATCAACAACGAGGCGGGTTGGTTCCAGGAGGCCATGTCCGAGATTTGCGACGTGGCAATGCCCCGAGTTCGGCCAGGAAGCGCCCGGCGTCAGGTGTACTGGTGGTCGCGAGAGCTGACGTCTTTGCGCAAGGCGTGCGTTGCCACGCGGCGCCTGTACGCCAGGCATCGCAGGCTCCGCATCCGCCCTCCGGATGCGGCAGCCACTGAGGCAGAGCTGTACGAGGGGTACAGAGCGGCGAAGACCGCCCTCCAAGAGGCTGTCCGGCGGGCCAAGAACTTGGCCCGCGAGGAGATGCTGGAGTCTCTGAACGGAGATCCGTGGGGGCGCCCTTACAAGATGGTGCGGGACAAACTCCGCACCCGGGCCCCCCCGCTAACGCAGAGTCTCCGGCCTGAGCTCGTGGAGGACGTGGTGAGCGCTCTGTTCCCTTCGCGAGGGGAGCATCCTCTCCCGCCTATGGCTCCGCCGCCGCGTCCGGTGCCGGAAGCGGACCACACCGATGACGATGACGACGGTGACTGGGGTAGACCTGAGAGTGGCGGTACGCAGGCTGAAAACCAGAAACACCGCCCCGGGACCCGATGGTTTGCCTGGCAAAGCCTGGGTCCTGGCCTCTGAGGCTCTCGGGCCCCGACTGGAAGGGCTCCTAAGCGCATGCTTGGAGAGAGGCCAGTTTCCGCTTCGTTGGAAGACGGGGAAGCTGGTCCTCATCCGAAAACCAGGGCGCCCTGCGGACTCTCCGTCCGCATACCGGCCCATCGTGCTGCTCGACGAGGTGGGCAAGCTCTTTGAAAGAGTCATTGCCAACCGCCTCGCCGGGCACCTTGCGGGGATGGGGCCGGATCTTGCGGAACACCAGTTTGGTTTCCGCAAGGGGCGCTCGACGGTGGACGCCATCATGCGCGTGAGAGCCCTCACGACGGGGGACGCGGTGTCCCGGGGCGGGGTCGTCTTGGCGGTGTCTCTTGACATCGCCAACGCCTTCAACTCCATGCCCTGGAGCTGTATTAGGGAAGCACTCCGGTATCACCGGGTGCCGACCTACCTTCGTCGTGTGGTCGGGGACTACCTGACGGATAGAGCCGTCATCTACCCTGGTCGAAGCGGAGAATAGAACCGGCGAGAGATGTCGTGCGGTGTTCCACAGGGATCGGTTCTGGGGCCGGCCTTGTGGAACATCGGTTACGACTGGGTGCTGCGCGCCGACCTCCCTACCGGCGTCAGCGTAGTTTGCTACGCAGACGACACGCTGGTACTGGCACAAGGGAGGTCGCACGAGGCGGCGGCCGAAAACATGACACGCGGGGTTGCGATAGTCGTGGAGAGGATCCGGCAATTGGGTCTCGAGGTGGCACTGCACAAGTCCGAGGCCATGTGTTTTCATGGGCCTCGGAATGCGCCACCGTCGGGATCCCTACTGACGGCAGGAGGGGTTTCCATCGGCGTCGGGTCGACGTTGAAGTACCTAGGACTCGTCCTCGACAGCCGGTGGAACTTCGTGGAGCACTTCAGACGTTTGGCTCCCAAACTGGAACGGACAGGGGCTGCCTTCAAGCGGCTCTTGCCCAACCTGAGGGGTCCAAACGCCTCCTGCCGGAGGCTATACGCGGGGGTCGTGCGGTCCATGGCCCTTTACGGGGCCCCGGTGTGGGCGCGTTCTTTGAGGCGGCAAGCCGCCCACTACCTGAACGCGCCCCAAAAGGTAATAGCCATAAGGCTAATCCGGGGGTACCGCACGATCTCCGGCGAAGCGGCTAGCCTCCTTGCCGGATTGCCGCCATGGGATCTGGAGGCGATAGTCCTCGCACGCCTGCACGAATGGCGCGCGGAGGCACTACGTCGGGAGGAAACTCCGCTGCCGCGGGAAATTGCCGCTCAGCGGACAGACCTCCGGCGTGATCTCATGGCGACATGGAGAGAGCGACTGTCGCAACCCCGTGCAGGGCACGCCACCATAGTGGCGATAAGTCCCCTCTTTGAGGAGTGGCTAGAGAGGCGCCACGGCGCCCTCACCTACCGCCTGACGCAGGTCCTCACCGGACACGGTTGTTTCGGGAGGTTCCTGCACCGAATCGGGCGGGAGGAAACGCCCGGGTGTTTCCACTGCGAGGATCGTCCGGAGGACACGGTGGAGCACACCGTGGAGATCTGCCCCGCTTGGGCGGAGCACCGCCGTGTCCTCGTAGCGGCGATTGGCGGCGGCGATCTCTCGCGTCCGGCCTTGGTTCAAGCCATGGTCCGGAGCGAGAGGGAATGGGAAGCCGTCACCTCCTTCTGCGAAGCAGTCATGCTAGTGAAGGAGGTGGCGGGACGTGAGAGGGAAAGATCCTCACGTCCCAGTCGCCGCGGGAGACGCCCTGGGCGTTGGGGGTCACGTGGTGGCTCCCGGCCACCGTAGGCTCGAGCCTGTGGACGGCGAGTTATGGGCTAGCTCGCCGTCCGGCCGTCTTATGACGACAGGCCGTGTCGACGGCGCGTTCGTGTTCCACGTGCGCCTCAAAGAGATGTCAGCAAATAAGTAGGGGTCCGCAAGGGCCGATGCCTGCCAGGGCTGCGGGACTGTTCGAAAGAGATACCGTGGCCCTGGAACACAAGGGCAAAGAAGGAACATGGATGGGTTTTAGTCAGTACAAGTCTGACACTCCCTTCATCCATCCGGAAAAAAAAAAAAAAAAAAGGGTAAAACGATATGTCATTCTAATGAGGTTAAAATGCCGAATAAATGGATGTTCACACCGAAATCCTAGCAATTATAGATAATGACAACAAAGAACAAAACTTTAGTAGTATTTAGTTTTGACAAATTAAGACCTTTCTTATTGTAAAAGTTTTAATGTATGAAGTCTTAGGTTTAAAGAAATAATCAACAATAAAGAAACAACAAGTGGAGGATTGCGCGGCCATAACTTCCAAGGTGAATATTTCGTAAAATATTGATCCAGAGCTTATAATTCTTTTTTCGACAATTTTTGACAAATTCAGTCTTCAATTGAAAAAAAGAATTAGATCTCTAACCCAAGTAGTTGCTGAGATATCCATGGCCTCGCAATCCTCCACGTTACGTTCGCTTGGCCAACTTAAAATTTTTGGTTTCTACCCTTCGATTTTGACAAATTTCGACAAATTTTTTGGCGAAGTTTTTTTCTGTTTTGATAACTTGGCGGAGCAATCGTAACGCACACTCCAATATTTGTACTTACATTTGGGACAGTTATTTTTTTATAACTTACTAGCACCCCCGCTTTGCATGGGTAGCAGTTTAACCAAAAACAGGGCGAAGCCGAAGCCTATGCATACTGTAAAACTCTGTAATGGGATAGGTCTATGAAGTGAAGAATACGTGACACGTATTTTCGTTCACGGTGGTCTACATGGTAGGTTACATCCTTCATTTGTATAGAGATTTTAAAGCGTACAGGGCTGCAACATTCACGTAGATGAAGCATGAGCATGTAGCATTTTCAAACAACTTAATATGTAGTATTTGATAAGTTTATTAATCACACTATACATTATTAAACGGATGGTTTTATGTTATTGTTGGTTTTAGTATGAGTCAGTAATCTTAAATTTAAGTGCGAAGATGATGATGATGGAAGACGGTTGCAAACAACTGGACTACTTCAAGCCCGTTGCTGAAGATTCTCATTGTTAGGGAGTCTGCATGGAAACAAAACAGTATTATAAATACACAAACAATAAACAGTATTTGAAAAAGTGAAGATAGAATTCGTTTATTTTCAAGAATTTATTTTTGTTATTATACAAATGGAGTAATTGATTAAGTTTTGCTACTGCATTATAAATGATGTATTTTGTACGCATTTGCACAAGACTATAAGTACCGATATGGATAATAGAAAAGGCGTATTCTTTAGAATATTTTCTTGATCCCCGTTTACATATCTAGAACATTGTCACCCTAGTCGTAATTTGTAAACAAAGTTAAAGGAACTGACCTGGAAAAATAAATTCCACATCCAGCAAACCATTCACTATTATTCCCCTTCACACAACTCGATTTCACCATATTTAAAGAGGAAGATTTCACTTATGTAATGTAAAAAGAACTTGATAACGCAAAATAATGACTTCAGTGCGAAATTAAATCGGCCATATTGTTTGTTTATATGAGTGTCATCTATGTTGCCATTCAGAAATAACTTAATTCATAAATAATTTAATTTATAATTCGCAAGAAATTATTATTTTAATATTTAGTATTTGAATATTAAATTAATCCTGTTACGATTTACGTGCTAGTTTAGCTATCAACGTGATTTCCGACTGATATATTAACAAAATATATATATATTTTTTGTTTACTGGCAATTGTAAGACAAGGACGCAATCCCCTCTTGATCGCTTTCTCGCTCTGAAGTTTTCTTTCCCCTTTGAATTAATTAAAGTAATACGAACTCTATGCCTGTGAGATAAAGTTCATTTTCAAACGGTTTTTTGATATCAAAATTTTGTGCGTACTCATTCCAATTAGTATATAAGTTCCTTGAGGTACTCAGACGCAAGAGCGGGCGTAGCGAGCTCGAAAATGTTTGCAGTTGCACCTTTCCTCGGATAAATTAGGTTATTTTTGTTCATTTATACATAAATGAACAAAAAGAACTAGTATTAGCGAGTGAAGCGAGCTGGAAAATTATGGCACCACTTCTTTTTTTAATTTATACAGAAATGAGAATAGGAGCACTCTGTCAACTTTTGCAGAATTGAAAAAGTATAGGATGTATTGGCGAGCGGGGCCAGCGAGAAAATTTTTGCATTCCGTCTCGGAAAGGTTGATTTCTTATTTGTTGTTGGAGATTTCGGGGGGTTGAACCATCACGCCCCCCTGTCTACGGCCCTGCTCCTGAGATAGTAAGATTTCTTTGAAATTTCAATACCAACTCGACCCAAATGTATGGGACAGCTGATATTTTTTCGCATTTATGAAATTGGACCCATGAAGGATGTTGTTCAGTTTGATGGTCTGCAGCATATCCTTTCATATGACTATACCCTTTCTGTTACACCTTGCACACAGAATGGAATTTTTCAAAGCCACCTGGAAGGAAAGTACACTAAATAATGGAGATTGAAAATTTTACTCTATGGAATATATTTTAAAAAAATTATAAATCTGATATCTCGGAAGCTACGATAGTTAGCTCTCTACCAGTTATATCATTGGAATTGTTATTAAATTAGCTACATAAATCAAACAAAAGAACAGACCTCGGCGTACATTTTTTTTCATCTCACAAGCATAACAATAACAAATGACGTCATTTACGAGTGCCAGTGCGTGGCACCGGTTTGGTTAGTTCATAACGCGTCATTAGTTCATTTGAAAATACTTGACAAAGAAAATATATCTTTCTTGTTCTGTTTCCTAGACTCTGTGCAAGTTTGAGCGATTAGATACAGTTTTCATAAGCAATTTACCTAAAAAATAAGGCAGAGACCAAGGAACTTATAAACTAATTGATTTTTAACATATCCCCATAAAAAAATCTAAAGGGGTGAGGTCTGGTGATCTTGCAGGTCACCTGATTGTGCCGTTAGTATTAATCCAGGTATTGAAGTGGTCATTAACATAGGCAGTGGTGAATCTGCTGTTATAGGCTAGAGCACCATTCGTCATTTCAGTAAATAAATGACGTCAAAGATAATTGATAATTAGGACTAACATAAGTAATCGGATAAACCTTTGAGTAAACGTGCTTTATCGTATCACATTGAATGTATGATGTTAACATATCGTGGTTTTCCTTTCATTTAATTTATCATGTTTGTTAGAGAGATTTGATCCTTATGATTGACCCTATCGATTGATGCCATAAAAGCACAGGCTGTTATTTTTTTGGAATTTAGCCGGTTCGATTCCCTAGTGTGACAAGTGAATTCCTGAAAATCTTTGAATACAGATTTATTTCTTTTTAAAAATAAAGTAATGTTTCGTTTGAGTAAAATTTTCTATCTACAGTATTTAGAGTACTTTCTCTCCAGGTGGCGTTGAAAAATTACACCCTGTATATGTTGAAGATAACTACCCGCATATAAACAGTCACCATTCACCAAGTTTCTAGAAAGTAGAAAGTTAACTACTTACTACATTCTCCGAGAAATTTGATTACTGTGTGACAATGTTACTGTCTTTTTGTCTGGGTTTGATTCTCAGGTTAGGCTAAGTGATATAACTCCATGCCCTGGACCTGCATTGCGGAGGCACTCCGGTATCACGGGGTGCCGACCTACCTTCGTCGCGTGGTCGGGGACTACCAGACGGATAGAGCCGTCATCTACCCCAGTCGGAGCGGAGAATGGAACCGGCGAGAGATGTCGTGCGATGTTCCACAAGGTTCGGTTCTGGGGCCGGCCTTGTGAAACATCGGTTACGACTGGGTGCTGCGCGCCGACCTCCCTACCGGCGTCAGTGTAGTTTGCTACGCTGACGACACGCTGGTACTGGCACAAGGGAGGTCGCACGAGGCGGCGGCCGAAAACATGACACGCGGGGTTGCGATAGTTGTGGAGAGGATCCGGCAATTGGGACTCGAGGTGGCATTGCACAAGTCCGAGGCCATGTGTTTTCATGGGCCTCGGAATGCGCCACCGTCGGGATCCCTACTGATGGCAGGAGGGGTTCCCATCGGCGTCGGGTCGACGTTGAAATACCTAGGACTCGTCCTCGACAGTCGGTGGAACTTCGTGGAGCACTTCCGACGTTTGGTTCCCAAACTGGAACGGACAGGGGCTGCTTTCAAGCGGCTCTTGCCCAACCTGAGGGGTCCAAACGCCTCCTGCCGGAAGCTTTACGCGGGGGTCGTGCGGTCCATGGCCCTTTACGGGGCCCCGGTGTGGGCGCGTTCTTTGAGGCGGCAAGCCGCCCACTACCTGAACGCGCCCCAAAAGGTGATAGCCATAAGGCTAATCCGGGGGTACCGCACGATCTCTGGCGAGGCGGCTAGCCTCCTTGCCGGATTGCCGCCATGGGATCTGGAGGCGATAGTCCTCGCGCGCCTGCATGAATGGCGCGCGGAAGCACTATATAGGGGGGAAACTCCGCTGCCGCGACAAATTACCGCTCAGCGGACAGACCTCCGGCGTGATCTCATGGCGACATGGAGAGAGCGACTGTCGCAACCCCGTGCAGGGCACGCCACCATAGTGGCGATAAGTCCCCTCTTTGAGGAGTGGCTAGAGAGGCGCCACGGCGCCCTCACCGGACACGGTTGTTTCGGGAGGTTCCTGCACCGAATCGGGCGGGAGGAAACGCCCGGGTGTTTCCACTGCGAGGATCGTCCGGAGGACACGGTGGAACACACCGTGGAGGTCTGCCCCGCTTGGGCGGAGCACCGCCGTGTCCTCATAGCGGCGATTGGCGGCGGCGATCTCTCGCGTCCGGCCTTGGTTCAAGCCATGGTCCGGAGCGAGAGAGAATGGGAAGCCGTCACCTCCTCCTGCGAAGCAGTCATGCTAGTGAAGGAGGTGGCAGGACGTGAGAGGGAAAGAACCTCACGTCCCAGCCGCCGCGGGAGACGCCCTGGGCGTCGGGGGTCACGTGGTGGCTTCCGACCACCGTAGGCGCTGGCCTGTGGACGGCGAGTTATGGGCTAGCTCGCCGTCCGGCCGTCTTATGACGACAGGCTGTGTCGACGGCGCGTTCGTGTTCCACGCCCGCCTCAAAGAGATGTCAGCAATCAAGTAGGGGTCCGCAAGGGCCGATGCCTGCCAGGGCTGCGGGACTGTTCGAAAGAGATACCGTGGCCCTGGAACACAAAGGGCAGAGAAGGAACATGGATGGGTTTTAGTCAGTACAAGTCTGACACTCCCCTCCGCTCCGCCCAGAGTGGGGGGGGTCATTTGATGATTTCCCATCCGGAAAAAAAAAAAAAAAAAAAAAAGGCTAAGTGATATTGGGTTTTCTTATGCTTGGTTAAAAGAAATGGACAGACTGGGGAGAATGGAAGAAGAAAACGTGTTGCGCTGACTTCAAGGAGAATGAGACAAGGGCAGGAAGATAATGATGTTAAAGGAAAAAGACCGGTCTCGTAAAACATGAAATCATCAAAATCAAAATCAAAATAAAAGCATTTATTTCAAGTAGGCCAGTTACAGGCACTTTTGAATTGTCGAAACAAAGACAACAGTAAAAAATAGCTACAGTCCCAGTCACAAGGCACAAAAACTGTGAAAGTACTGTAGTTGCCCATTCCCTAACGTAGATGTCTATGGAGAAGAACGGGCAAGAAACTCCATGGACACTCTTTTAAATCAGAAAACTTTAACAAAACCTTGGTTACATCATTCATTTTGAGATGGTACATTATGTGAGAATGATGCAGCAAGATGTGTACGTTAAAAGTGTCCATAGTAAAAACAATTCAAAAATAAAATAATTAATTCAAATAAGCCATGGCAAATAAGAGATGACCAGTCACAACTGACAGCGCCCGTTCACGAACATGACGCATGTATCTGCACCATTCAACTCAACCATTTTGAAGGGAACTAAATGATCCGACACACGTGCCACCATCAGCGAGACATTTGAGTGAGCATGACATACTCCTAACCACCAGGGCACATTCAAGTCAAGAAAAAACGCAGGTTTCCAGCGAATGACAGCTTTCTAGTACATAGTACTCACACAATATGGGCTAGGCGGCTATATAATACAAAAGAGATTGAATTTATACAATGCAAAGATAGTTATACAATCTTCAGCAGCTCCAACAATACTATTTAATGATCAATTTAGGCGCTCCTGTTCTTGTGGAGCAGGACCGGCATTGAGCCAAGCATTTTTATCAGTGAAATAATCGTCCATCTTGTAATATGCTTTCTTACATAGTGTGCGTTTAATGCATGTTTTAAATTTCGTTTCATTTAGTTCAAGAATACTTTGTGGAATTTTATTATAGCATCTCAAACAGTACCCCATGAAAGATGAGTCTACTTTGGCGAGTCTGAAGCCCGGCTGAACTAATTGGTCTCTATTTCTAGTACTGTAATTGTGTCTGTCACCCCTTTTATTAAAAAGATGTAGATTTTTTCTTACATACATTATGTTTTCGTAGATGTATTGACAATGTACCGTCATGATGTTAATTTCTTTAAACAATTCCCTTAGAGAATCGCGCCTACGAAGATTATATATGGCTCTGATGGCTCTTTTTTGCAGAATAAATATAGACTCAATGTCTGCAGCCCGTCCCCATATTAAAATGCCATAAGACATAATGCTATGAAAGTAACTAAAATAGACCAGTCTAGCGGTATCTACATCAGTATATTGACGGATTTTTCTTATAACATACGCTGCTGAACTTAGCCGCCCCGCAAGATATGTTTAATGAGATCATTGTAGCTTTGAATCAAGCGTAATCCCCAGGAAAACCGTTTTATCTACAAATTCAAGTTTCTCTTTATTCAATACTATATCACAATCGCTACTTTTAACATTCGGTAAAGCAAATCTTACGCATTTTTTTTTTTTTCATTTAAGACTAAATTGTTTGCTGTGAACCAATTATGGACCTGAAGTAGGGCATTATTCACGTCATCTAGATTTTGGGCCCGTCTATTTATCTTAAAAATTAGGGAAGTGTCATCAGCGAATAACACCATATTTTGAGGTTGGTTTTTCAATAAATAGGGGAGATCATTTATATATACTAGAAAGAGGAAAGGACCCAATATTGAGCCTTGCGGTACCCCCATTTTTACTTTTAAACCCTGTGAATTAACACCATTTATTTGCACATGTTGTTGTCTATCACTCAAATAAGATTTTACCAAACTAAGTGCAAGTTTCCCTAGTCCGTAATGCTCAAGTTTCAAAAGTAATGTGTCGTGATTTACGCAATCAAATGCTTTGGAGAGGTCACAAAATATTCCAATGGCGTCTTGGGACTCTTCCCACGCAGTAAATATGTGCTTTAATAAGGTTACACCGGCGTCAGTTGTACAACGTCCCTTGGTGAAACCATACTGTTGATCGTGTAAGATTCTGTTGGTGTTAAAATGATTGAGCATTTGATTTAGCATTACCTTTTCAAACACCTTGCTAAAAACTGGCAACACGGATACAGGTCTATAATTATTTGTATCTTTACTATCTCCGGATTTAAACAGAGGTATGACTTTATTGTATTTCATTAAGTCCGGGAAAAGTCCTTGATCTACACACAAATTAAAAATTAAAGCTAAGTATGGTGCTATAGTCTCAACTATGGATGTACAAACTCTGATAGACATTCCCCAAAGATCTTCGGTCAGTTTGACTTTTATTTGCCGGAAAGCTTTAATAACTATCATAGGGTTTATGTGTTTAAATTTAAATTCAGCCGGGCAGTCAGACACATTCGCCTTTAATAAACCAATTGAGACTTCAGGAGAGGAATTAAGAGCCTCCGTAGTTTTTAACGGTATATCGGTAAAGAAATTTACAAACTCATGAGCTACTTCCTGATTAGAGCTTTTAGGACCACATGCTGTATCTAATGTGTAGCTAGTGTTACGTATTTTCTTCCTGTTAGTCTCGTTATTTATTACTTTCCAAACTGTCTTAATTTTGTTTTCTGCTGTTTTGATCTTGTTGCTAATGTGCAAGGCTTTGGCAACCTTGCATGTATTTCTAAAAAAATTTGAATACTTAGCAACATACTTGTTAAAAGTTTCAGAGTTTATATAAGGCTTTAGGCCATAAAGCTCAAATAGTCTTTCCCTACTTTTTCTGATACCTCTAGTTGCCCAATCACTAAATATAAATTTAGGGCAAATACATTTTGTCTTCTTTTCAAAAGTTTTGTTAAATTCAGTGTGAACTATTGAAAGGAAATTATCATACAATTGATTTATATTAATATCGTCCATATAATGGCTCATAACACTTAACTTGTTCTGTAGGGAAATATTATACCTCTTTAAATTATTAGTAGTTATAGGTCTAAATTGAATCTGAACTTTTTGCAATGGTATGTTACACCTAAAAGTTACAGTTTGTCCGCTATGGTCAGACGGCAAACAATTTACATGAAACTTAAACATTATATACCTAAGACCTTAAGTAAAAAAATCTAAAAGGTCTACCTAACCTTAGAAGCTTATTCCTCTTTTCTATGACACGAACCCATCGGAAAACAAAAAAATGTCAATATTAGTCGATTTCTACAGTTAAGTCGATTCTTGTAAGTGCTAGCCTAGCACATTCCTAAATGACATAATGATTTGACATTGACATAACAGTTTTGATTCGGTGTTTGGAATCTGTCTGGTTTTTCCTCCATAAAATTACATATTTCTATCAATAAAAATTGTCAAGTATCATTAAAACCAAAAGTAAATGATTTACAACGATCACATATCAACTTGATGCAGTTTGAAAGAAAATGGCGTTGCTAGGATGGGTGAAAATTGTGTTTTTGTTATTCGGTCTGCCGTACCTGTGTTTGCAGGAGAATATAAACAAAGGAGAAATAATATTCCACTACAACAATACGTAAGTTTGTTATGTATTCTCTCTCCTAGCTTCCTTCGTGCCCGTCCCCGCGTTTCGAGTTCTCAATTTAGATAAATTTCGCATTATTTTTATCGTGAATAATAAAATAGATAATATCTGATTAAATCTGCATGGCCGATTGGAATGTCATAGACCTTTTAAACTATTTCCTAATTAGGTGCGATAATCGATCTTGTGTGACTAACACTGGCAACTAAAAATGTAGTTACGAATAGGTATCTACTTTTTTAATGCAATTATTTATTTTTTGCTGACTCAAGTATTAAAGCATTTACAAGCCTACCTTCCAAATGACGAAGACAATATCAGCACTTTTAAAGGGACTGATGTCTGAGTGTATTGCAGTGTTTCAGTATTCTATATTTTTAAAACAATTTTGGATAGATATTGCAGTAGGAAATAATTTTACAAATTATATAAATATTGTTATTCAGTGACTACCTTTGACAACAACAATATGATTAATATTATTATAATTTATTGAAATATAAATATAATATTATTATTTTATTGCAACATAAATATTTTTATCAGCAACATCTTCTAGTCTTATTAAGCTATCTTCACACATATATAAATTCACACCTTTTTCACCACAGAATACCACTTACTATAATCCTTAGACCTTAGATATCTCCATGCGGTATCTGTATATTACATTCCATCTAAATCTCTCTACGAGATTACATTTAAAAAGGAGATTGGCAAATGCCCATAGTAAGACGGGCCCAGTGAGGGTAAGGTCGGTGAACAAGATTTACAATTTATTCAATTCACTGTTAAAACACATAAGTAATGATGAATACATAAAAATGAATATTTATCATGGCAATAAAAATATAATCAAACATAAAAAATATCATTTTTTGGTTGTAGGAGCATATACTGTATTTTGTTTTGCTGGTTTTATTTTTGGATATTGTAGATGAGCAATAATTATTTATATATAGTTTATTTAAATGGTAAAGTCACTAGAAACCGGCGTAATCAGCATTCCACAGTGCACAAGTGCAAAAGCGAATAAAACATTTTTTTACATTTGATTTTATTTGGCATCCAGCTTTTTGATCTGACACATAAAAAGATGCAAGAAAACGTTTTAAAATAAAATAAGGATGATAAAAACACACTACTCCATGGCTCCTGGTTTTATTTTAAATAACGATAAATAAACAAAAATTTGTGTTTGTTTGGTATATATTTTGATTTCGGTCTGCTAATGGGCCGATTTTCGCCAATTTTCTTTACCTTATTTATTGACAATATGAAAAGAGATAACAGAGAGGGATTTCAAATTTTATTGGAAATGAAACCTTGTGGCATGTCATTATATTACTATGTATTGAAAACAATGCAACAGCTTTATTTATAAAGTAAATAAATAAAAACTTGAATCAACTGAATGTTTCTATAAGAACAATAATTGTTTACAATATCTGTTTGTATTGCTTTGTTTAAGATTTTATAGTAAACTTTAACAACCAAAGTGAAAATGTCACGGTAGCCTGTCAAAGTCAATTTTTTTAATGTACTTTGCAATTTGTAGGTCAGTGTCAGACTGTATGTCTGTTTAATTATTCATGAAATAATCATTAAATGGAATTAAATGAAGTTGAGGGTTGTATTGATAATATTAATTCTGTAAAAACATACAGTGTTACGTTCGCAAATCACATTTAATCAACATACAACCTGACACTGACCGGCAAAATGAGAAATCATAAAAAAATATGAATTTCACATGTTACCTCAGCAAATCCTCCTTAAATACCTACTTAAAGTCCCCACTTCCCATTGTGGACATTCCCATATTCCATAGCATTATCATCCTATAATTTTCCCAATCAGTAATAATGAGTAAGATAAGTAATCAAGCTCAAGAGGAGCTCGTGGCTAAATAATAACAGCCGCTCGGGTCGATCTTTAGGTTAAGCCGAGCTTGCCTAGGTTGGTCTGTGGATGGGTGACCGCCCATTACATACCGAGTTTCCTCCGTGCCTCGGAAAGCACGTTAAGCCGTTGGTCCCGGCTGTCATTTGTAGATCTTTGACAGTGGTTAGGCAGTCAGTGGCCCAAAAAGTCTGACAACCAGTCTTACCAAGGGGTATCGTATTACCCAGAACTGACTGGGTTGTGGAGGTCAGATAGGCAGTCGCTCCATGTAAAATACTGGTATTCAGCTGCATCCGGTTAGACTGGAAGCCGACCCCAATATAGTTGGGAAAAGGCTAGGCAGATGATGAAGTAATCTGCCAGCGAGCGATGGAGCGCAGCATAATAGGTGCCAAGAGATCAGATCGCGTCAGGAACACCACCCTGCGCTCCAAGTATCAAGTAGCTGATGTTGGAGTTAAAACAGCCAAGCTAAAGTGGGAGTGGGCTGGCCATGTCGCACGGAATCACCCGTAGAGGTGGGCAAAGATCGTCACTCACTGGACGCCTGAAAGTGGATTTCGCCGACGAGGTCGACCGTAGTTAAAGTGGTGTGACGATCTGATAATGTTCGCAGGGCAAACGTGGCCAGGAATTGCACAGAACAGAGAGGTTTGGAGGGAGAAAGGGGTGGCCTTTGCCCAACAGTGGGACGCAATGTAGGCTAAAAAAAAAAGAGTAATAAGAATGAAAACGATCCCGTGCAGTGCCAGCCTCCCATGAGGAGGCTCTCATTAGGCAGCTGGATCAAGGGCTTGATTCAGAAAGCGGTACTTCTTGATACGGCTTGTATTGTTAGAAGGTTCCTCTCTCTGGAGCCATGACCGTAGCTTGGACCCTGCTCCCGATACCAGTGGGCTACAATTTTATAATTTTTTTTTTTTTTTTTTTGTTGTATGTTTAGTATAAAATAATGTAATAAGTTGTAATAATTAGTCAATATTATAATTTAATAATATGATATATAGAATTTGCAGTGCCCTTGCAGGGTGCATGTCTTAATACTGTGTCATGAAATTTTAATGCATGCCTACTAACCCAGTGTTTTACATGTTTGCAAATAAATAAATAAATTATGAAATTAAAAATGTAATTAAAAATTTGTAAAGAGATAAATAAATTAAATCAAAACGCTCCTGTTCAGTGCTTAAAAGTGTCACTTGTAAGCTTTAACATGTTTTTCGAAGCTTGGAAAGGCCTTGACTTAGCTTATCAAAATAATCAATAATAAGCAAAACAAATAAAGATAGTACCTTTATCGAAGCCTGGCCAATAAACTCATCAATCAACATTTCTAGATAAACTTAAATGTTTTATTTTATTACTTGACGTGATAAAAATAAAATAATATTGGATGACTCTGTAGACTAATTAAGTAGTAAGAGAGATTGTATGAGGAATAAGGATATATTTAAAAAACAATAGGCTATCACTAAATAGTATAAAACAAAGACGCTTACCGCTGTCTGTCTGTCCCTATGTATGCTTAGATCTTTAAAACTACGCAACAGATTTTGATGCGGTTTTCTTCAATAGATAGAGTGATTCGAGAGGAATATATTGCACCCGTGCGTAGTCGGGGCGGGTCGCAAGTTATTGAATAAAATAAAAGAGGCCATCAAGTTCTATTGCGGAAATTGATTCCTAACAAAATTTTAATTAAACAAATGATACCAGGAGCCATGTAACACCTTGGATTATGAGTCGAGCTACACGATCACTGACAAATGATTGCACTGTCTGGACAGGTCCACTCATATCTGTGTGGTTATTTCTTCAAAAGACCATCTCAGACTTTAATCTACATGGTCCTCATATGACTTGAGCAATGTCTGGACTTTAAAAGAGATGGTGACCTCTGAGTTTGTTTCGGATGTTTCTTGTCAGAGTAGTCAGGTACGAAACACCGGCCCCATCTAGTTTTAAAACATAACATGTGAAAGAGTTTTGTAAACCAATTTACAGAAATAAATATGATTATGATTTAACTAACACAACATGTAACAAGTATAATTTTTTGCTTCAGGTACAAATACAACATCCCATACACAGTGGCTGTGAATAAGAGTACAGAATACATCCTGGAATTTGCTGGGGTAAGCCATCTTTATTCATGTATGTCCAGATAAGGCACACTGATTGCGGGACTGTTCGAAAGAGATACCGTGGCCCTGGAAGACAAAGGGCAAAGAAGGAACATGGATGGGTTTTAGTCAGTACAAGTCTGACACTCCCTTCCGCTCCGCCCAGAGTGGGGGGGGGGGTCATTTGATGATTTCCCATCCGGAAAAAAAAAAAAAAAAGGCGCACTGATCAGTTTGGGGCGGGCACATTCGGTTCGGCATTGATCTTTGAACACCAAAACCGACGGGATGCAATCATTCACTGCACATTCGCCTTTCATTTCAACTCCGTTCGGCACCTACCAGCAAAATTCCTGCCGTTAGCCGAACGGCTCTTTCTCCATTTTTATTCGGTTTTGCCGCCCAGCTGAGTCGTATCATGCCGACCCGACACCTTTGTTTATTACACACGCTGGTTGTTAACCCTGGTATCTCTAGTCAAAGTTAATTAAATTACTGCTTGCAAAGTGTTATCCGATTTTTCAATCAAGAATTTCTTAGTAGCAACCACGGAGTCTGGATTTGTGCCCAGTTGATGGCAATAGGCTCGCCCCATATTACATGGATCTTAAAACATAACTGCCTAAATATGGTACACCTCTGCCTAACCCTTCGGGGATTACAGCCGTAGTGTTATGTTAACATTGTTTTAAAATAGGAACTTTACAATTTAGTTATTACAAATTACTAGTTCCACTACATAATCTAATATGAAACAATGGCACATTGATATTAATAACACATGTGTGGTTTCCGTTTCCGTGAATTATTTATAAATATGGTCACAGTAATTGGTTACAATGTATTCCGCACTTCGAGTACTACGACAGAGATCAAGTGGACCTCGCATTGTATCAGCTTTCCTTTCACTGATAGGTCAGCTTATTCTGGAAATTAAAATCTAGATGTTTCTTCGTGTGTACCCTGGGCTTTGTGTAACTTTATTGTCATGTGAATATTCATAGTTCTCCATGAGAGGTCTAGTAGTAGTAGTAGGTGTAACTTAGCATGAAATAATCTTAAATGGCGATGGGGCACTTAATATCGTGTCCTGCGTGTCCTGTTGTTTGTTCATTTCAAGAACTGATGGACGCTACCGAAAGCGCCAAAATAGTAGCTCAGTTCTGGGCTGACACAATTTAGATTGCCATCGACACGCTAAGAAGAAGATCTTAAAAATAAGGTGCGTTTACACTAAGACTTTGACCGAAGAGGAAAGGAACATTTGTTAGCATAACGACAGGTTCGCTTTACTCCAGATTTGTGTTAGGTCAGATTCGCTTAAATACAGAAGTACAGTCGGATAAAAAGTAATTTAATTCATTAATACGAAACATCAGAGAAAAAAAAAAATATCTTAACAGACATCGTTACTAACCAAAAATAAATTCCCTGTACTAATTTTTAATTCTAAATTTTTACATATTAACCAAATTCGCTAAATAAGAATAGATAAATAACATAGTTTTTTAGAGGTATGAAGAACAGGGTGTAAAGTTCTTCATCCCCCACAGAAAAGGGAGGGTCCTTCGACCAGACGGAAAAAGCCAGACAGTTGTTGTCGGGCTTTTTTTATACATCGTGACTTTTTAGTCGTTTTACAACGGCAGCACACATTTTGTATCCCATGACTACTATACACTAAAAAAAAATAGTATTTATGAGCTTTTAATAATTTAAAAATAAAATTTAGTATTATGACGCATGACGAAATTAAAACACCCTGTTGCGAGTGATGGTCTACTGGACTCGAGCGCTGGGTTGGTATGTTCTCCGTTTGACACGTAAACATCATTAACAGGATGTTTCAGAATTTTATTCTAATGTATTATTTATTTTTCTTTGTACCTATTATGGTAGGTAAAAAAAAAATCGCGCCTAGAGCTATTTTGCGTCGGGTACATTGAATGGACCACCTTTGTAAGACGCCTAAAAAGTCACGGTGTATAGTCTTAAGTCGCGGATAACTTTAACTGCGCGATTTAGGAATTTGATGTTAGATCTTTATTTGTGTCAAAGATGGCGCTGTAGTGCTTTTTGTACTATGCCGCTGTAGTGCTTTTTGTACTATGTCGCTGTAGTCCTTTTTTAGTGCCGCTACAGTTTGGATTCCACAGTGATCCCTTCTCTGGTCTATAATTTTGTCGATTGGACAAGAAAGCGATATCGCTGTCCTTCTCTTACACGCAGATCGCAATGTAATATTATCAAATAAAAAATGTGAAATATCGTGTTACAAAATACCACCGCCATAAATCTGATTTATTTACGGTGTAATGTTGTTTATTAGCAACGTACTTATGGCTTTTCGGTTATTTAATTAAAATAAAAAGTTATAACTTGGAAACATATTTGTATCCCTTTGTCAAAATACGAAATTGGAAAGTGGACTTTGGTAGTTAGTTTTGGCAACACCACAAGAAAAATTTCTGCCGTTGCGGTCGGTTGTTTTTTCTTGTTTACTGTTTATTTATTTGCGCTAGCTCGTCACCATTTCAGTGTACAAGCACCTTAAAAATAGCGACTTGTAAAACAGCAGCAATGCAACAAACTTTCGCCAACGCCATCTAACGGTGACATCTTACAACACGCAACACAAAATTGCTATACTCCACCAACAGATGGTGTTAAACTAAATTATAAATAATTTCTTTCAGGAACTGGAGACATATGATACTCCAGCTAGAGTGACGGTAGCCAGTGACTTTGCTAACAAGACGTACCCTTTGTTCATTACTGCGCGACAGCAGAAAGGTATGTTCATCATCATCATCTTTAAGCGGTAACAGGAATCTAGTAGACTTAGGCCCGCTAGTACATTGTTGACTGGCAAATATTTTTACCGCGGCATGACTATACTACTGTTCATGTTGACATGAGAGAAGTAGAACCAGCCTAGATTTTTTTCCTACCATGTCCTTCTTTTGCGGGAGGAGCGTGGCTAAATAATAACAGCCGCTCGGGTCGATCTTCAAGTTAAGCCGTGCTTGTCTAGGTTGGTCCGTTAAAGGGTGACCTTGACCACCCACCCTGACCATACCGAGTTTCCTCCGTGCCTCGGAAAGCACGTTAAGCCGTTGGCCACGGCTGTCATTTGTAGATTTTTGGCAGTCGTTACAGGTAGTCAGTGGCCCGAAAGTTTGACAACCAGTCTTACCAAGGGGCATCGTATTACTCAGTACTAACTGGGTTGTGGAGGTCGGATAGGCAGTTGCTCCATGTAAAATACTGGTATTCAGCTGCATCCGGTTAGACAGGAAGCCGACCCCAACATAGTAGAGAAAAGGCAGGCAGATGATGAATGTTTACACTACTGGGACACAGCCCTATTCTCAAGGGAGTGGGCAAGAATCCACCACGCGGGCCCAGTGCCTATTGGTTGAATATACATAATAATCTTTGTTTCCAGGAGTATTCTCATGGCAGCTCCCCATGCTAGTCCAGACTCCAGTCAGTCTGGAACAGTTCACCAACATATCGAGGACGCTGTGTCCTCATAATAACATGTTTACTGAAGACGAAGAAACTTGTGGTGAGGCACAAACTGGTTTTAAGTACCCGCCATTTTGTTTTTTTTTGTCCTATAAATAGGGTAGGGAAATATATTTTTGGAATAGTAAGACTTTACATAGCGATTTTTTTGCAAATCTTGTTGTAATTTTTAAATTCGCGTTCGTGTTGTTTTAGAAGCTTGAAGTTGTAGAATTGAAGATATTTTATTTTTCCATAAGAAATATGGTATAATAAAAAATATATATATTTATTTCATTAATAAAATTCATAAGAAACAATATAGGGGCTGCCATATACGCGATATTCAAATAAAAGGTATGTATTTTCAAAAATATAATATTTTTTACAAATAATTTTTAAACTTACTTATTTTTTGTTTCTCTGAACGTAACCTTCAATTTTAGATTTTTATCTGGCAAACGAATTAGTACTAACAGCGTAATTTTCAGTCCGTATTACAGCTTATTTTATAGAAATACCTCGTAAGTAAAAAAATGTTCCAAGACTTGATGTGAAACATCTATTTGCGCGGCTAGGCAGTAAAACCCACTCGTATGCCGTGACGGAAGATGGCATGACGCTGTCATGGCGTAATACCTCTTCTAAGCCACGTAAAATCAACAATCAAACAAACAATCGTATTGTTCGTTTGTTTGTTTCGTATTGTTTGTTTTTGATATTCTGTTCTCAAAAGTTCCAGATTTGATCGATAGATAAATATTATCGATATCAAAGAAAATACTTTTATTGTGTAACATAACAATATAAAGATCCTGACATTCATACACTAAATTCGATTAATTATGTAATCTAATATTAACATAGATGTTTCACGTCTACCGGGCGTCCCGTGGCGGCCATTTTGTTTTACACTGACGTTTTCCATCACTCTGTTGACCCCCATTTTTTAATTTATCGTTCTCTTTCTGTTCACGCTGTCTAAGTCAGTGGGAAGAGGATTAGAGTCTACTGTGGTCCTCTTATACGTAAATATTTATTGTTATATTGTACATTTTTATTAACTATATATATTTTTATATGCTCGATTGGGATTTTATAGAAATAAGGATAAAAATAGTTAAAAAACACATTTTTTTAATGAAATACTTTTAAATTAGGATATTTGGAAAGTTAGATACTTATTTTGGAGCATTCACGGCATTATCGAGATTCTTCTGGGTTCTATCATAGACCTCATCCATAGCTTTCATTAGGCGTGATCGAGGTCAAGAGGAAGCTCATTTTGCAACAAAAAAAAAGATAGCCCGAGTAAACAGATGTGGTCATCGTGTGCACGGGGTTTTGTTTTAAAAAAAGACCAGACGCAGCTTTGGTTGACTGTACTAAAATACTTTTTCATAAAAAAAAAGATTACTTGATAACACAATCTTTTACTACTTTTGTATCATAGGATAGACCCAATTTTCCACATTTATTCTACCTTTAAATAGCGTGCACAATTTTATCAAGTAAGCCTAAAAACTTAAAGTCTAACATTTCTAATTCTCTTTCAGACGTATCAACACAGAATACACCAATTATTCACCTGACATCTTCTTCACCGGACTCGATAAATGTTACCATTTTGGTAGAAACCGTCACTGATTTCTTTGTGCGACTAAATTCTACCACGAATTTAACTACCACGCCTAGTCAGCCCATGTACTACTTCTTCCCGTTCGATCAGTCTAATAATTTAGATCTGAGGTATCAACATGAGAAGAGGAAGTATATGTGTAACCAAATGGATGATACGGAGAGCATTCACAGGTATGTTATATTCCTCTCATTAAGAGGGAACAGGTGCTGCAATTCTGCATAAAGAAAGAAAGAAAAAAAAGGATTTATTAGACTCACACAGGACAAAACAAAAAAAAAAAGGATAAGATTACACAAAAAAAATATATATTCCCCTTTTTTCTTCCTGAATAATACCTCTAGAGCAGTCATTTTTTTCATAAAATCTAGGTCTACTAGGCTATCTATGTAGACACGTCCCTGACATTTCCTGTTTTCCGCAAATAATAAGTAGAAATAGAAAATATGACCCTCCAAAAATGACAAAAATGACCCATTTTTACGGCTTTGATTTTATAATCAAAGCCGTAAAAATGGGTCATTTTTGTTAAAAACTATTCGAATTTGTCTGGTTGTTTTATAAAAACCAGACAAATTCGAATAGTTTTTAACGTAAAAGAAATAGATGGGAATCTAGACATACTCCTTAAAATTTTAATGTCAAAAATAATTGAATACACTCAGTTTTCGAGGAGAAAAAGGGGGAATTCAAAACGTCGATCTCGTCAAAATTTTTGTGATATAATCGTTCTGAGCTGCAGCTGGTCCCTATCGCTCTCTACGGGGGCAGGCTTGACGTAGCGCGACGGTAATGGTTTCTTCAAATACCTACTTTTCAAATACCTAGTAGACCCTGTTCCCTCTTAATTTTTCTCTCTTACACTAAGTGGTGTTTAATATTTTTATCTCACTCGCTCATAACAAAAAGTTCAACGTTCTTTGAAAAAAATATTGTTGTGCTATCTCTTTCTTCAATCAATAACGTTTATTTTGTCAATATGACACGGTTCCACCAAATCGAATAATTAGCAATTTTAATTTATTTATAGTAAATTGTAAACAGGATTATAAAGCCATGGGGGAGGCCTTTGCCCAGCAGTGGGACAGAGCAGGCTGATAAATAAAAAAATAAAAAAACATTTTGATATAAGTGGGGAAAGTTTGTTATATTCGAACTATGTTGCATTCGAGGCGTAATTTACACCCGAGCTGCAGGCGAGGGTGTTATGAAGCGATAAGTACCAGTTTTCGAGAAAGTGTATTAAAAATTACCTTGCAGGTTTTTGCTAAGAACCAACCTGGAGACTAGAAGCTGGTTGTCTCGACCAAAGAGTGTCATAGTAATGATTGAGTCTGATGATGATATCTGTGCTGTGGTCTCCATACAGAACTTCTCGGTGAGTAAGATTTTTTAACATAAGATCACGCCTGTAATCCCTGAAGGGTTGTGCAGAGGTGTCCCTAATAATACACACACATTTCGCCAATTATGTTTAAGTCCCATGTAATAGGGGGTGAGCCTATTGCCATCAACCGGGCACAAATCCAGACTCCATAGCTACTATTGAGAAATTCCTGATAGAAAAACCTTGTAATACTGCCCGACCCGGGAATTGAACTCAGGACCTCATGCTCAGCAGCATTTTAAATTTATTAAAAAAAAAGTATTTATTTTTTAAATCTTAATTAAAATAGGGGAGCTCGTGGCTTAATAATAACAGCCGCTCGGGTCGATCTTTAGGTTAAGCCGTACTTTCCTAGGTTGGTCCGTGGATGGGTGACGACCATTACATACCGAGTTTCCTCCGTGCCTCGGAAAGCACGTTAAGCCGTTGGTCCCGGCTGTCATTTGTACATCTTTAACAGTTGTTACAGGTAGTCAATGGCCCGAAATTCAACCAGTCTTACCAAGGGGTATTGTATTACCCAGTACTAACTGGGTTGTGGATGTCAGATAGGCAGTCGCTCTATGTAAAATACTGGTATTCAGCTGCATCCGGTTGAACTGGTAGCCGACCCCGACATAGTTGGGCTAGGTGGATGATGCTTTATGCGATATTTTTTGTAACTAGTGTAATTTCTTTACAGTGTCCAGTTTTCGACAACGAGAGAGACATACTATATGATGGATACTACTTAACTATGACGAGAAGAGGAGGAATCACTCTTACAGTAAGTACGACTTTTTAAAGGAAATTTTAATGGTAAAGTTTAAGTCGTTTAGAAGCACTAAGCAAAACAAGTGCGAGTTGTACTCGTGCACTGATGGTTCCCTACAGAGATATTTCGAACTGATGTAGGAAACCCAATTTTTATACAGATACAGTCTTTAATGACAAAGGTTATCAACAAAATAAACTTCAAATCGCTATCCTGTAAAGTAAACATTTTTCACTTTCTATAGTTTACATAGGGGCGGGGTCTGGGTTTACCCAGTACTAACTGGGTTGTGGAAGTCAGCTAGGCAGTCGCTCCACGTAAAATACTGGTATTCAGCTGAATCCGGTTAGACTGGAAGCTGACTCCAGTATAGTTGGGAAAAAGGCTAGGCAGATGATGATGATATAGTTTACATAAGAACAGTCCTTCCATGGGGGATGAAGTACTTTACACCCTGTTCTTCGTATCTCTAAAAATGTAAGATTGTGCCAATTTTTCCATCAATTCATTGAAATGATGATGATGTTGGGGCTGCCTCGCTTCTGTAGTGCATCGGGCATGTTCGCGCTGTATCGAACTGATGGCTTTTATGCCGTCATTCGCAAGAAAACTGTTCCCCTGATCTGCAGAATGCGAGGCAGCTGCAACGGAATTCTGAAGACTTTCGCTGACAGGATCTCTTCTCCATTATGGGTGACGTTTATTAAGAGGGTAATTTGATGTTTTAGATTTATAGATTTATCTTATTTTTATTTGAATGTTTAATATTTATTTTATTTCATTGTTTTATTTTATCTTTTTGAATTTTGAATGAATTTTAATTTTATCTTATTTTAATTCTGATTTTAATGTTAATTTTAATTTTGATAGTAATTTATTTTATTTTATTTGTTTTTGATTTTAAATGTTAATTTATTTTATTTTTAATACTGATTTCACTTCAATGTTAATTTAATTTAATTTTAATTTCACTGTATGGATCAAGTTATCTGAATTAAATGAATTTTATTTTTTATTTTATTTATTAAAGCCTTTTCTTTAACTTCAGCAAGACACATTTCCCGTGGGCTTCTACATCGTCTTCATAGTGAAGACATCAGACGAGGACTGTACCGACAAGCAAGGCAACGCCACGCTGCCTCAAGTAGCTCGGTACCTCGGCTGGACGCAGGAGGAGAGGATGCAGCTAGTCACCAATGATGGCAGGGTCAAGAACTTCAGGTCAGTTGTTCCAGAAGACTGTGGTGACAAGATAGGCAACGCCACGCAGCTTCAAGTAGCTTGGTACCTCGGCTGGATCCAGGAGGAGGTGGTGTAGCTAGTCACCAATGATGGCAGGGTCAAGAACTTCAGGTCAGTTTTTCCAGAACACTGTAGTGGCAAGATAGGCAGCGCCACGCAGCTTCAAGTAGCTCGGTACCTCGGCTGGACGCAGGAGGAGAGGATGCAGCTAGTCACCAATGATGGCAGGATCAAGAACTTCAGGTCAGTTGTTCCAGAAGACTGTGGTGACAAGATAGGCAACGCCACGCAGCTTCAAGTAGCTCGGTACCTCGGCTGGACGCAGGAGGAGAAGGTACAGCTCGTCACCAATGATGGCAGGGTCAAGAACTTCAGGTGAAAGGTTCCAGTAGGATTCCCGGGTCAAAGTGTTATTGGGTTTTTCCATCAGGAATTTCACATTAGCAGCCACGGAGTCTGGATTTGTGCCCGGTGGACGGCAATAGACTCACCCCCTATTACATGGGACTTAAAACATAACTGTCGAAATGTGCGTGTCCTATTAAGTACACCTCTGCCTTACCCGTCGGAGATTACAGGCTTGGTGACTAGTGATGTTATGTATAAAAAAACGACTTGTACAACATTAGTTTTAGTATATGCGGAACCTGAAACACGTGTCTAGTATTTTTATGTAAACAATCTACATACAAAATTTCAAAACTGTATCATGAAAAATCAAAAAGTTATAAGCTTGTTCTGTTACCTGGTTGCCCGCGCAAAAACGTGATTACCATGCATCGAGCGCCTCCAGCGACGTCTGGAGCTCATTGATAATAATAATTTGGCAGTAACCTAAATTATTGCGATAGGTACTTAATATCGCTCGGTGTACTTGTAATATTTTTTAAATATTTTTGGGACAAAATATAACATGATTTAAAAATGATTGGAATCGATTCAGTTACTTATTCTGAACAAACTATATTCAGGTTTCGCATGTACTAAAAATAATGTTGTATACAAGTTTAGAAAACAATATTACGCTAACGTGGAACGAAGGGGTCGGCGGGGTTGTATCGTAAGTCGCATTTTACTGGTTATGTTTATTTACATGCGAGAGTGGGTGAACCTATTGCCTTTAACTGGGCGTAAATATGAACTTTGGGGTACATACATACATAACATCACGCCTGTGATCCCCGAAGGGTTAGGCAGGGTTAGGTGTGCCTAATAGAACACCCTCATTTCGCCAGTTATGTTTAAGTCTCATGTAATAGGAGGCGAACCTATTGCCATCAACTGGGCAGGAATCCAGACTCCGTGGCTGCTACTGAGAAGTTCCTGATGAAAAAACCCAATAACACTGCCAACCAGGGAATCGAATCCAGGACCTCATGCTCAACAGTCGCGCTTGCGACTACTAGACCAGCGAGGTTATCAAAGGCGCCATAGTACTGACTGGTAAAATATCTGTGGGTCTTATTTTGATTCTTCAGACCGCAGTTCCTCTCCTTCTTCCGTGCCTCTGAAAGCACGTTAAGCCGTTGGTCCCGGCTGTCATTTGTAGATCTTTGACAGTCGTTACGCAGTCAGTGGCCCAAAAAGTCTGACAACCAGTCTTACCAAGGGGTATCGTATTACCCAGTACTAGCTGGGTTGTGGAGGTCAGATAGGCAGTCGCTCCATGTAAAATACTGGTATTCAGCTGCATCCGGTTAGACTGGAAGCCGACCCCAACATAGTTGGGAAAAGGCTAGGCAGATGATGAGACCGCCGCTGTAGTAGACCTCAGTGCTATATTTTTGACAGTTCTTGTACAGTTTCAGGATAATCCAGACGATATCGTACCAGGAGTACGCTATCGCAGCGGGCGCTGCGTTAGCGTTCTTCAGCTCGTTCTATGTGGCGTTCATCGCTGTCATAGTGTGGAAGAAATGGAAGCAGGTGCCGCCGGTGGAGCCTAGTGAGGAAGGTATGTGGAAAATACGCTGTTTTGATATAAGAAACATATACAGGGTGTAACAAGACCCTTAACGAAGCCGAAAGGCACTTTTTTCCCGTCATTGCGATCATTTTTTTTGTTCTAGACCATACCTGGGAACATTCTAGTTATGGAGATATTGGGGGTCAAAGTTCCAACTTTTTCACAAGTTATTTTTTAAACACATGTTTTAAATGTTATTACTTTACTTTAAACACCTCCACGACCCCCGTACTATTCAATGCATCCATCAGCACAATGTTTTGAGTGCGTTACATTGAGGACCGTAAAACGTGATTTTTCACTCAAAAAAGAAAGTTTCCCAGCAATAATTTTTTCGTCAAGTTACTTAGTTTGATGTACAGAATGCTTGGTTGAGACGACTTCGTGAAGGGTCCGTTTACACCCTGTGTAACATAATTAGCGATCCACCTAGCAAGTTAAATCCACCACGCGAATCCAGTGAGAGTTCATGGATGTCACATGTGCATTGAAAATATTTAGAGGTGTGCTTATTGTAGGTATTTTAATATTTTTCTTTTTTGATATGTATTCTGATTGTGTTTCAATTGTATTTTTGTTAGCTTATGTAAGTTATTGTATCTTGGTGGTGGTAACATCGCATTGGCGTTATAGCTAAAGGTGTTATTTCATAATTTTAAATAAATAAATAAAATAAAAAAAATAAATGTCTGCGATTCTTTGACTATAGAACTTGCGGATTTCCTCACGATGTTATTCTTCACCATTTAAGAGCAATATTGATGAAATAAAGACATGAAAGAAATTTCTTCTCCATTTTAATTACATTATGACATCCACCACCCACCAGTGGCGAAGGTTCCATACAACTCGATTCCTACCGGCTTCCTTTGAAAACGGGCGCAATCAGTATTCCATAGACAAATAATATAATCACATTAAAGACTTGTACTCCGGCTTACCTCTTAAAAAAAATTAACCCTTCGCTACTGAACCAGCCACTGGACTGGCATGGTAGATTACGGAACTTACACAGCGAAGTAGCCTGTGTCCCAGCAGTGGGGACGATATAGACTGGACATAATTCTCTTCTTCTCTTCCCCAGAAGGCCTATCAACCCCTCCGATACCCCACGACGAGCTCAACGTCAGCGACCTCCCCACAGCCCGGCGACGTCACGTCAACGTTGTGGACACGAGCGGAGAGAGCACCTCGCGACAATGTATTATCGGCGAGGGCGATGCGTTTGCTTCACGAACAGGTGACCTTGTAGCGACGTACGGTACGACACACGAGCGGCGAGTACGCCAAAGTCGGCCTCGATAGTCTAGTGGATGCAAGCAGGTCGGGCAAAAGTGTTATTGGGTTTTCCCGTCAGGAATTTCTCAGTAGCAGCCACGGAGTCTCGATTTGTGCCCGGTTGATGGCAATAGGCTCGCCCACTTTGACATGGGAGTTAAACATAAATGGTGAAATGTGGGTTTTCTATTAGGTACAACTGCCTTACCCTTCGGGGATTACAAGCGTGATGTTATGTATGTATGTACCCCAAAGTTCATATTTACGCCCAGCTAATAGCAATAGGATCATCCCCTATCGCATCTGACATAAAATAACCAGTAAAATGTCGACTTACGATACACCCACGCCGACCCCTTCGTTCTACACAAGCGTAATATTGTTTTTTAATGTTGTGTATTTTCCCCACAGATGATGGCAGTTCTTCATCAGACACGGAGTCAGATTTCTCGACATTAGATGATGTGAATACTGACAAAGATATCTACAGACTTGGTGGGAAGCTGTGCGTCGCTAATTTGGCTAGGTAAGTCTGTGTTGCTCCTCATTCACCCGAATTCTACAGGGTGTAAACGGACCCTTCACGAGGCCGTCAACCAAGCATTCTGCCTTCTGCTTCAAAGGCACATTAAGCGTCCACAAAGTCCTAACAATATCCCACAGGTTATTTGCTTAACCTGTGGGATATTGTTAACCATAATCCACGTAGGTATTACGATACTAACTGAACCAATACGTGATCAACCTTCAGAATTTTATATTTATTATTTTATAATTCACGTTTAAAAGAAAAGTGCGTAACCACTATTTAAGTCAGAATAAATAGCTCTCTCTCTATTAGAAGTCGAGTCATGGTAATTATTATTAGGTTTCTCGTTTTTTAATTTTGGTATTTGTTAAAATATGTATTAGTTTATTTTATTTGTATATAAGTATTAGTATCATTATAAGTGCCTATATAAATTTTCGATAGCAAGAAGTTATTTTTATATATTTATTTTGTACCCTATCACAATGTTTTCTAATTTAAACCAAAGGTTGACTGGTAGAGAATGCCTTGTGGCATTAAGTCCGCCTATGTACCACTATTGTACATGAAGAATATTCCATTTAAATTGATACCTTCGCGAGGACTCATTAAAGCGGTCGGTCTATAGTAAACCTGCTGTCATATCTCTTGTGAGCTGTTGTGATTGGTTGACTATAATAACAACAGCCAATCACACGAAGTCACGTTTGATTAGCTAGCGAGACTCTGTAGACGTGATGGCAATAATTGAACACAATAAAACAAAAAATAATATATTACTTTTATCTATTTTATTAGGTGTCGCCCTCGAGTGCTATCAGCGAGGTCGCAGATGTACCTGTGGAACGTACTAACTGTGGCTGTATTCTACACGCTACCCGTCATACAACTTGTCGTCACATATCAGAGGGTAAGTACCCAAATATTATCTTAAGGTACAGTCAGCCCCAAAAAGATGTAAGCTCGGGAAAGGAACCATTTCATTCTCTACAATCATCATCATTGAGCAGGAGCAGCGGTGGCCCAGTGGTGGAGACCCCGACTTACGAGTAGTAAGTCGTGGGTTCGAACCCAGCCAGGCGTATTACTTTGTGTAAGTTAATTCATCACCACTGCTCTCAAAACGGTGAAGGAAAACATCGTGAGAAAACCGTCATGTCCTAGAACCAAAAATTCGAAGACATGTGACATCTACCAACCCGCACTGGGCCCGCGTGGTGGATTATAGCCCACTCCCTTGAGAATAGGGCTGTGTCCCAGTAGTGTAAACATTCATCATCTGCCTGCCTTTTCTCTACCATGTTAGGGTCGGCTTCCAGTCTAACCGGATGCAGCTGAATATCCGTATTTTACATGGAGCGACTGCCTATCTGACCTCCACAACCCAGTTAGTACTAGGTAATACGATACCCCTTGGTAAGACTGGTTGTCAGACTTTTTGGGCCACTGACTACCTGTAACGACTGTCAAAGATCTACAAATGACAGCCGGGACCGACGGTTTAACGTGCTTTTCGAGGCACGGAGGAAACTCGGTATGTCATGGGTGGTCACCCATCCACAGACCAACCTAGGCAAGCACGGCTTATCCTAAAGATCGATCCGAGCGGCTGTTATTATTTAGCCACGAGCTGCTCCTCTATTTTATTGTCTACAATCATTATTCCTTAATTGTGTATACAATGTAAAGCTGCAAATTATAGTAAACAATTCATACACATTTCACACAGGCCGGATACATTCATTCCTTGACGGCACGGTTGGCGCAGTGGCTGAGCGATTGACTGCTGCGCTTCGTGTCGCGGGTTCGATTCCCGTACGGAACAAATATTTGTATGGCCTACAGGTAGTTGTTCCGGGTCTGGCCGTTTGTGTATGTGAGTTTAAATGTTTGTAAAACCACCTACGATACAGGAGAAATTCCTAGTGTGGGGCAACGTTAAAAATCTCGTCTCTTTTTTTTTTATTCTTTAACATTACTCTTGTGCACCATTGTTTTCTTCTAGACTATGCGCTTTAGGCAGTGCGCTGTTTGTCAGTGAATTTAAGATTTCTATTATACAACATTATTTTTAGTATATGCGAAACCTGAATATAGTTTGTTCAGAATAAGTAACTGAATCGATTCCAATCATTTTTAAACCATGTTATATTTTGTCCCAAAAATATTTAAAAAAATCTACAAGTTGGACACCGAGCGACACTAAGTACCTATCGTAATCATTTAGGTACCTACTGCCAAATTATTATTATCAATGAGGTCGGACGACGCTGGAGGTGCGCACGCGGGCGCGCCGCGTGGTGACCACGTTTTTGTGCGGACAACTAGGTAACAGAACAAGCTTGTAAGTTTGTGATTTTTAATGATACAGTTTGGAAATTTTGTAGAAAGATTCTTTACATAAAAATACTAGACACGTGTTTCAGGTTTTGCATATACTAAAACTAACGTTGTAAAGTAGATTTTTATTTTATACTCCGTCCCACTTGTTACAGCTCCTAAACCAATCCGGCAACCAAGACCTATGCTACTTCAACTTCCTGTGCGCTCACCCGCTGCTCGTGCTGTCAGACTTCAATCACGTGTTCTCGAACCTGGGCTACGTCGTGCTGGGCCTGCTGTTCCTGATGCAGGTCTGGCGCCGGCACAACACGCACCAGCATCACGAACTCGCGAGGGTAACTAAACAAACAAGTTGTTGCAGCCAGCATGGCCCACTGTGTATAGGAGGACAGGCCAGCATGGGCCATTGTGTAAACTGGGACAGGCAAGCATAGGCCACTGTGTAATGTCTTATCACACTGGCCCATTGGTCGTGGCAGAGGCCGGTAGCCATTGTGTAATGTCTCTTGGGCTAGCATGGGCCACTTTCTAGAGTCACATGGGCCCGCATGTGCTACTGTGTAAAATACTTGACCGTGCCCTAACCGGCGAATCAACCATAGATTAACTCAAAAAAAAAACGCTTGTGTACATGGGGCCACTTCCATTTTGGTCCCATGTAGGTACTTACATGTTTGTGTGGGATAATTTTAGACCGTAGCTCGTAGATCAGACCCTGGACTCTGTAACCACGAGGGCCATCACTAATCAATGGAGCATTCATCATCATCATCATTTCAGCCGAAAGACGTCCACTGCTGGACATAGGCCTCCCCCAAGTATCGCCACATTGACCGGTCCCCTGCGACTCGCATCCAGCGGATCCCTGCAACCTTCACCAGGTCATCGGTCCACCTAGTGGGAGGCCTTCCAACGCAACGTCTTCCAGTTCGCGGTCGCCACTCCAGAACTTTCCGGCCCCAACGGCCGACCGTTCTGCGAGCAATGTGCCCTGCCCACTGCCACTTAAGTTTGGCTATAGAGCATTAAATATATGTTTTTTTTTTTGTCCTCGCCCACAGAAAGACCTGGGCATCCCACAGCACTTCGGGCTCCTGTACGCGATGGGCATCGCTTTGGTCAGCGAGGGCCTCCTCTCCGCCGCCTACCACGTGTGTCCCAACAGCATGAACTTCCAGTTCGGTGAGATATCTAGACAAAGAGCTAGGCATCCTATGGACAAAGAGCTAGGCATCCTATAGACAAAGAGCTAGGCATCCTATGGACAAAGAGCTAGGCATCCTATAGACAAAGAGCTAGGCATCCTATGGACAAAGAGCTAGGCATCCTATAGACAAAGAGCTAGGCATCCTATGGACAAAGAGCTAGGCATCCTATAGACAAAGAGCTAGGCATCCTATGGACAAAGAGCTAGGCATCCTATAGACAAAGAGCTAGGCATCCTATGGACAAAGAGCTAGGCATCCTATAGACAAAGAGCTAGGCATCCTATGGACAAAGAGCTAGGCATCTTATAGACAAAGAGCTAGGCATCCTATAGACAAAGAGCTAGGCATCCATAGACAAAGAGTTAGGCATCTAATTGACAAAGAGCTAGGCATCCTATAGACAAAGAGTTAGGCATCCTATAGACAAAGAACTAGGCATCCTATAAGCAAAGAGATAGGCATCCTATAGACAAAGAGCTAGGCATCCTATAGACAAAGAGCTAGGCCTCCTATAGACAAAGAGCTAGGCATCCTATGGACAAAGAGCTAGGCATCCTATAGACAAAGAGCTAGGCATCCTATGGACAAAGAGCTAGGCATCCTATAGACAAAGAGCTAGGCATCCTATGGACAAAGAGCTAGGCATCCTATAGACAAAGAGCTAGGCATCCTATAGACAAAGAGCTAGGCATCCTATAGACAAAGAGCTAGGCATCCTATAGACAAAGAGCTAGGCATCCTATAGACAAAGAGCTAGGCATCCTATAGACAAAGAGCTAGGCATCCTATAGACAAAGAGCTAGGCATCCTATGGACAAAGAGCTAGGCATCCTATAGACAAAGAGCTAGGCATCCTATGGACAAAGAGCTAGGCATCCTATAGACAAAGAGCTAGGCATCCTATGGACAAAGAGCTAGGCATCTTATAGACAAAGAGCTAGGCATCCTATAGACAAAGAGCTAGGCATCCATAGACAAAGAGTTAGGCATCTAATTGACAAAGAGCTAGGCATCCTATAGACAAAGAGTTAGGCATCCTATAGACAAAGAACTAGACATCCTATAAGCAAAGAGATAGGCATCCTATAGACAAAGAGCTAGGCATCCTATAGACAAAGAGCTAGGCCTCCTATAGACAAAGAGCTAGGCATCCTATGGACAAAGAGCTAGGCATCCTATAGACAAATAGCTAGGCATCCTATAGACAAAGAGCTAGGCATCCATAGGCAAAGAGCGAGGCATCCTATAGACAAAGAGCTAGGCATCCTATAGGCAAAGAGTTAGGCATCCATAGGCAAAGAGTTAGGCATCCTATAGACAAAGAGCTAGGCATCCATAGGCAAAGAGTTAGGCATCCATAGGCAAAGAGTTAGGCATCCTATAGACAAAGAGCTAGGCATCCTATAGACAAAGAGCTAAGCATCCTATAGGCAAATAGCTAGGCATCCTATAGACAAAGAGCTAGGCATCCATAGGCAAAGAGCGAGGCATCCTATAGACAAAGAGCTAGGCATCCTATAGGCAAAGAGTTAGGCATCCATAGGCAAAGAGTTAGGCATCCTATAGACAAAGAGCTAGGCATCCATAGGCAAAGAGTTAGGCATCCATAGGCAAAGAGTTAGGCATCCTATAGACAAAGAGCTAGGCATCCTATAGACAAAGAGCTAGGCATCCTATAGGCAAATAGCTAGGCATCCTATAGACAAAGAGCTAGGCATCCATAGGCAAAGAGCGAGGCATCCTATAGACAAAGAGCTAGGCATCCATAGGCAAAGAGTTAGGCATCCATAGGCAAAGAGTTAGGCATCCTATAGACAAAGAGCTAGGCATCCTATAGACAAAGAGTTAGGCATCCTATAGTCAAAGAGCGAGGCATCCTATAGACAAAGAGCTAGGCATCCTATAGACAAAGAGCTAGGCATCCTATAGTCAAAGAGCGAGGCATCCTATAGACAAAGAGCGAGGCATCCTATAGAAAAAAAAGAGCTAGGTAAACTGTCGTTTTTAACAGACAGTTGGTCAACCATTATCTAATAAAGACAGACATTCCCCAGGGGTGGTATACAGTTGCTTCGGGCACTTTATTTGGCAGTATTTGTTGAACAAAGAAATCGACCTAAAGCAATTACACATATATTTGGCTCGTGCCGATCGGCAAACACCGTTCGGCATCTACTATTGCTGAGTCATGTTTGAGTAAGCTCTGCACACTGCGAGCTCTAGTGACTTGCTTGATTCGTTTTTTCTGCCCGACTGTGCTCCTAAAGAGGTGCGCATCATACATATTCGCCAATCGCCTGAAACACAGGATTACCTAGTTCAGGCACAAATCATGGGTGAACTGGACATAGATTTAAGAAAAACTGTAAAAGTTGTTCTTTATATTTTGAATATATTTATTATTATTATTCTCCTTTATTTATTTTTATACATATTAAATACATTTTTAAATATTCTAATATAAAACAATATTAAAAAAAAACATTTAAAAATATAAAAAATAGTGGTCCGCCGGTATCGGGAGCAGGGTCCAAGCTACCGGTGGTTAGGGCTCCAGAGACAGGAACCTCCTCACAATGCGAGCTGTATCGAGGAGTACTGCCTTCTGAATCAGGCCTTTGATTATTATTTATTATTATTATATTCGAGTCGGCAACTTACCACTTTTTCACCTAATTTGTCCAACAAAGTTCATTTTGTGTCGAAATTCAGCATGTACCCACCAACTTCACTTTTATTCCACAGACACATCATTCATGTATGTGACCTCAGTACTCTGCATGGTGAAGATCTACCAGTCGCGACACCCCGACATCAACGCGCGTGCACACGCCACCTTTGGAGTACTGGCACTTATTATCTTTATTGGTAAGTCATCATCATCACTGGGTCCACGAGATTAATCACGGCCCACGTGGTGGATTATGGCCCACATGGTAGATTACGGCCCACGTGGTGGATTCCGGCCCACTGCCTCAGGCCTTTGCATGGTGAACTACTACTATTCCGAGTATCGTCATAACGAGCTGTCATGTACTACCCTCATCCTGCGGTTTCTCATCAATCATGACAGAAAACTGGACAAAAGTTGACACTTAGTGAAATGTCAAGCGATTTTGAACCATACACGGTGCAACTAATAACTGTCAAACGTACCCGACCAGTTAAAACTACCCCTGCAAATACATAAAACAACATCAAGCCTGTAATAACCGAAAGGTTAAGCAGAGATGTACCTAGTAGTACATCCACATTTCGCCAGTTATGTTTAAGTCCCATGTAATAGGGGGCGAGCCTATTTCCATCAACCGGGCACAAATCCAAACTCCGTGGCTACTACTGAGAAATCCCTTATGGAAAAACGCAATAACAATTTTCCCGACCCGGGAATCATACCCAGAACCTCATGCAAATACATAAGACACGTGTTTTAGAATAAAATATTTTTTCTGACACTGAATTGAATCTATCCTCTTTTATTCCCCAGGTCTGGTCGGAGTCCTCAACGCAAACTTCTACTTCTGGATAGCGTTCACAGTGCTGCATCTGGTCACCTGCCTGGTCATGACCTTCCAGATATACTACCTGGGAAGATTTAAATTGGGTGAGTTTGTTTAGCAAATCTTCTATCTTCTATATGTCTATATCTATTCTATATATATATATATATATATAAATGTATAATGGTAAACTGACTGACTAGGTGATATATCAACACACAGCCCAAACCGCTGGTCCTAGACACATGAAACTTGGAGAGTGTGTTCTTTGTGAAGATTAAGTATCTACTAAGAAAGGATTTTTGAGAATTCCAAACCTAAAGGGGTAAAATAGGCGTAGTAATCGGATATTTTTCGACATCTACGCAGGCGATGCCGCGGGCAAAAGCCAGTACTGCATAAATTGACTATACAAGATGGAGGGGATACCGACGCAAAAACGGTTCCCACATATTCAAGACATAATTGTGAACCACAGAAATTAAAAAAAAATTGCGCTGATTTTTAAAACCCACCTGTATATCTACCCATATTTGCAATAAATGAATTTGAATTTATGTGGGGGGAGGGGGGGGGGGGTAACCAAGAATTCTACTTCGTACATCAAACTAAGTAACTCTACGCAAAAATGATTGCTGGGGAATGAAATTTTTTTTTTGGACTGTAAAGTCACTTTTTACGGAAGAATTCAATGTAACGCACTCAAAATATTGTGCTGATGGACGCATTGAATAATACAGGTGTTATGAAGGTATGGTAATTAAAGTTATATCATTAAAAACTTTTATTTTAAGAACATTTGTGAAAAATTCTGAACGTTGATCTCCAATATCTCCGTAACTAGAAGGTTCCCAGGACAAAAATATGATTACAATGACGTGGAGAGTAAGTGCCTCTCGGCTTCGTTAAAGGTCCTTTTACACTCATTATAAAATAACACTGTCTTGTAATATCCCCACCAGATGGCGGCACTATCTACCGAGCGGCTCGAGAACTACTGTCGCGCCCCCTCGCGGCCATCACCCCGACTTATTGCGGTCGATGTGTGCTACTGATCATCGCTAATCTAGCTAACTGGGCCATTGCAGCGTATGGGTAAGTCATCATCATCAGCTACCGGTCAGTGTCAGGCTTTATTTTGAACAAGATATGATTCGCGTAACACGTATGTTTACAGAATTATGATCATTGAAATCATCAATATAACCCTCTTAGTCCCGTCAAGTTAGCTCAAAAAATAGGGGTTAGGTTGCAATATGGTACTGTTAGGGCTTGGAATCGGGCCTGTGGACGGCGAGTTATAGGCCAGCTCGCCGTCCGGCCGTCTTATGACGACAGGCCGTGTCGACGGCGCGTTCGTGTTCCACGCGCGCCTCAAAGAGATGTCAGCAAATAAGTAGGGGTCCAAAGGGCCGATGCCTGCCAGGGCTGCGGGACTGTTCGAAAGAGATACCGCGGCCCTGGAACACAAAGGGCAAAGAAGGAACATGGATGGGTTTTAGTCAGTACAAGTCTGACACTCCCTTCCGCTCCGCCCAGAGTGGGGGGGTTATTTATTTTTTTTTTTTTTCGGATGGGAAATCTAATGAAAAAAAAGGGCTTGGAATCAAACCATGGAGACTTATAACATCACGATTATTTTAAGTAATTGAACCATCACGTCACACTCCCGCGCACTCCCGAATATATTGTCCCATCGAACGAACGCAGTCGTGCCGATCGATAGTGCTGCCCGCCCTGATATGCTTAGGGTTGGGACAACCATAGGATTGCTGCTATCAGTAAGAATGTTGGGAACACCATTGCAAATGAAATGTGAAAAGTCTCCATCGATCCGACATTTGCGAATAAAAAATATTCAATGTCAAAGGTCGCGTAAATGGGTTTCTTTGCGTTTTTCAGCCAAACGGTAAGTTTTATCGTAAAAATAAATCAGACTAAAGTTGTAGATCATGAAATTATCTATAATAATTGATTTTACATTTTTCCTAAGAAATTATCCGCTGTCCCATACAAAATTTCAATACCTACTCGACCCAAATGTATGGGACAGCTGATAATTTTTTCGCATTTGCGATATAGGACCCATGGAAAAAGTTGTTCAGTTGGATGGTCTGCAGCATATCCTTTCATATGACTATACCCTTTCTGTTACACCTTGTATACAGGATGTAAACAGACCCTTCACATATCCGTCAACCAAGCATTCTGTACATCAAACTAAGTAACTTTACGCAAAAATTATTGCTGGGAAACGAGTTTTTTTTTTTGGGGTGAAAAATCACGTTTTACGGTTGGACTCGATGGAAAGCATTCAAAGCATTGTGCTAATGGATGGATTGAATAGTACGAGGGTCGTGGAGGTGTGTAAAGTAAAAACCTTACATTAAAAAAAAAAAAAAAAAACTTGTGAAAACATTGCAACTTTGACCCCCATTATCTCCGTAACTAGAAGGTTCCCAGGTATGGTCTAGAACAAAAAAATGATCGCAAAGACGGGGAAAACAAGTGCCTTTCGGTCTATTTACACCCTTTAGAGTTTACACTGTATTTCTCACCTTTGACAGAATTAAAAATTCAGTGTTGCAAGCACCGCCATTTGCCCCAGTAGCGCCAACGTAAATAACATTTAATTCTTTTCCACAGTGTTGCCCAACACAGCCGGGACTTCGCATCTCATTTGTTGTTAGTTCTGATGAGCAACTTATTCCTGTATACGTTGTTTTATATCGTCATGAAGTTGCTCCATCGGGAGTCTATACGGTGGTACAGGTATGTTGCAAATACATAATTACATTAAATTATTATCATCATCATCTGCCTAGCCCTTTCCCAACTATGTTGGGGTCGGCTTCCAGTCTAACCGGATGCAGCTGAATATCAGTATTTTACATGGAGCTACTGCTTATCTGACCTCCACAACCCAGTTAATACTGGGATAACCCGCGATACCCCTTGGTAAGACTGGTTGTCAGACTTTTTGAGCCACTGACTACCTAACGACTGTCAAACATCTACAAATGACACCCGGGACCAACGGCTTAACGTGCTTTCCGAGGCACGGAGGAAACTCGGTATGTGGTCACCCAACCACAGACCAACCTAGGCAAGCACGGCTTAACCTAAAGATCGCCCCGAGCGGCTGTTATTATTTAGCCACGAGCTTCTCTATTAAATTAAATTATTATATGCCCTGAAATGCGTGATCATATTTAAAGGTGACCATAATACGGGAAAGAATCTGCTGTCCCATGTAAGGGGTCATCCATAAATTACGTCACACGTTAAAGGGGGAAGGGGTCGACTAAGTGTGACATTGTGTGACAAGGGGTGGCAGGGCTCCTAAATTTAGTGACGTCACATTTCAAAATCTACACGAAACACGAAATTTTAACTATAAACGAAAAACTTAAAAATATTTCCAACTTCATCTATATGAACATGTCAAATTTGCAAAATATGTGACGACACACTAGAGAGGGGGGAGTCTCACAAGTATGACCAGCTGTGGTAAGAACGCCCCCCCCCCCGTTCTTACCACAGCTGGTCATATTTGTGGGGGGGGGGGGGGGTTAAAAATCATGAAATTCGTGTGACGTAATTTATGGATGACCCCTAATTGGTTTGAGAAGTTATCAAGAATTCTTTGAAATATGTATTACATTACTAAGCGCAACTCACAATAGCAGAGCCACATCTGGCTGCAATTGACCCGGTCACAGGTTGTATGGGACACTCGACAATTTTTTCCTGATAAAGAAGATGGATTTAACGCATAGAAGGCGTTTCGACAATTTATTCTTTTTGCTTATTCTTTTTCTGATAGAGGCATTACTTTTTACAGCTGGGTGTTCATCGCGATGACGTACTCCATATGGTTTGGATCTAGCTACTTCTACTTGGACCAGAGCACTAATTGGGCCGTAAGTAACACATTTATTTACTAAAATCTGTTGCCCGCGAGAATGTTACTTCTCTATTATTTGAATCTGATTTGGTTAACAATTTCATGGGTTTTAATTTTTTTTTTGCACGGAACCCTAATCTTTTTTTTTTTTCTAAAATAAAAGTAAGTCTTGTAATTAGATATATATACACACAAATAAATAACATTGTGGGGTCTGTTTGTAATTTCAAAATAACAGGTTTTTACTGAATGCATTATGATTTTTTTTTTGTCTTTATACTCCATGACCTCGGTACCATTCAATGCATCCATCAGCACAATGTTTTAAGTGCGTTACATTGTGTCCTACCGTAAAACACGATTTTTCGCACTAAAAAAAAAGTACTTTTCCAGCAATAATTTTTGCGTAAATTACTTAGTTTGATGTACAGAATGCTTGGTTGACGGCTTCGTGAAGGGTCCGTTTACACCTTGTATACATATCAACATTTTTCCCCCACAGCAAACCCCAGCCCAGTCCCGCCAGAGCAACCGCCAATGCTCCCTCCTGCAGCTATATGACGCGCACGACATCTGGCACTTCCTGTCTTCGACAGCCATGTTCTTCTCGTTCAACATGTACCTCACCATCGACGACAACCTCTCGAAGACGCCGCGGAGCCAGATCATGGTGTTTTAGGTGAAACATTGTGAAGTAAGATATATTTTTCAAGTTTGAGGGACTAAGTTAGATAAAAAATGTAATTTTGGTTGAAAATATTAGTCAGATTGACGTAGGGAGCTTGATAACGTATTTTACCCTAATGTAAAGAAGGGTAATTACCCTAACGGCTATGAAATAATAAGGGTAAGCGGGTGTGATGGTTTGTTGTCTGGAGTTTTAAGGATAAAGTTAGAAAAAATAAGTAATTTTAGTGAGATTGACGTAGTGAACTTGATAATGGGGTATTCCCTAATTTGGAGAAGGGTAATAATTACCTTAAAGGCTATGAAACTGTAAGGGTAAACGTGTGACATGGTTTGTTGTTTGGAGTTTTAAGGATGAAGTTAGAAAAAATAAGCAATTTTAGTGAGGTTGACGTAGTAAGCTTAATAACGTGTTTTACCCTAATTTTGGGTAGGGTAATTACCCTAACGGCTATGAAACTATAAGGGTAAGCGTGTGTAATGGTGTTTCGCATTGTGTCGGAAGCAACAGATTTGTTTTTACCCTTGTTAGGGTAAGGGTAATTTTCTTAGGGTATATTGTTTTTTGTAGTAGTATGTTATCTTGTGGCTAAAAGTGCTGAAAATATTTCTAAGATTAACTTAGCTTTGTGAGCTTGTCCAAATATGAGATAGAAATCGGTCGTTTTGTTAATAACGGTTTGTTTTATGAAAAAAAAAATCTTATGAAGTCTTAAGATGAATAGAATAACTTCGGGAATTTTCGTATTTTACGAAAATATCCGAACCATCGATCTTTGATGATGTTATTAAAAAATACGTGATAAATGCTTATTTTTAGTTTTTGTATCAATTCTTTTTGTGTCCGTTCTCGAGTTATCGCGTCTATTCTCTTTAGACTGTTAAACGTTTAGCTTTTTTAAGTAGAAGTCTATGTACGCACGACGGCCAATCAAGCTTTACAAAACCAGTTTATGCGGATCTCTCATTGTATAGGATATTTATACAAAGCGAGGCCAAGTTATACTTTAAATGTACAGCTTCATGTGCCGCCGTGTGTACAAATATCTCTGATTGCATTCAAATGTCCCTTGAATGAGTTCCTAAACAGTATTGTCTTGATAAGTCATTCAATATTGTAAATGGATGTATAGTAAATTGTGCACATTAAGTAATTTTGTGATTAACTATTAGGCTTTGTAAAACCTATTTGTAGAAATATTCACGAATTTACTTTTAATTTTTTAACAAATTAGTGTGTTTATTTTTTATTTTTAAGTTTTCTATTGTGGATTAGTTGTGCGATAATTTTATAAACAAAGTATTTAGTTCAAGATCAATTGTCGAACATATATCTCTTAAAAACAAGCTTTTGTTCAACTCAGGCTTTCATACACCATACCGAAGCACTAACTGTTACCACGTAGTCAGTACATCATTCTTAGCCCCATAGACATTTTTCATCGTTAATAAAAAAAAAACAGCTGTTCTGGAACAGCTGTATTTTGACGTAGTTTTTTTTTATTAGCGATGAAAAAAATATATGTGGAGGGATCCCGAATGATTTACTGAATACATGGTAACTGTTTATACGGCGGTGTTCCTTCCATCCTTAACGAAGGCGAAAGGCACTTGTTCTCCCCGTCCTTGCGATCATTTTTTTTTTGTTCTGGACTATACCTGGGAACCTTCTAGTTGGGGGTCAAAGTTCCAACGATTTCACAAGTATTTTTTTTTAAATACATGTTTTTAATGTAAGATTTTTACTATAAACACCTACAGGACCACCCTACTATTCAATGCATCCATCAGCACAATGTTTCGAGGGCGTTAAATTAAATCCTACCGTAAAACTGGATTTTTCACCTCAAAAAAAAAAAGTTGTTTCCCAGCAATAATTTTTGCGTAAATTTACTTTAGTTTGATGTACTTAATGCTTGGTTGACGGCTTCGTTAAGAGTGTTGTTACACTTTGTATAACTATTTCGAATTTATGAAACATCAAAAATAGTTCATAATTTCCATTCCTTTGAAACTTCATTCACAAAACCTATATTTTTAAATGAACCAAGACATACAACTAAAATGAGCTCAGTGGCGGATTTACCAGCAGGCTGAGTAGGCTTAAGCCTAGGGCCGTAGATTTTTAGGACAGCAAATTTGGGGACCCAATTTCTTTTTTTTGCTACCTCATTGAAATCAAACAGATTTTGGCATGACGGTTTTCTGATGTTTGTTGCCCCCCTTATTTATCGTACATGATTGAGCTTTGATTAGCTCAAAAATATATCCAAAAATTATTTTACGTGCAATTTCAACGAAATTGTTGGATTGTAAAAATAATGTAGAACATTACAATTGTAGAGGCAAGGGCGGCAAAAACTGTACAGCCTATACCTTGAAAACTTGTAAATCCGCCACTGAATGAGCTGTAATTGATTCTTCATTTAATAATATTTCTATTTTCTTATTTTTAATCCAACTTTTCTTTAAGAAAAATCATATAAAATCAAGCATTTTTTTTTAATATTAAATATAGACCGACCGCTTTAGTCCTCGCGAAGGTATCAATTTAAATGGAATATTCTGAAGGTTGATCACGTATTTGTTCAATTAGTATCGTAATACCTACGTGGGTTATGGTTATTTTGAAGCAAATAACCTGTAGGATATTGTTAGGATTTTGTGAACGCTTAATGTGCCTTTGATGGGGCAAGGCGGAGGACTCATTAAAGCGGTCGGTATATAGTAGATAATATTTCAGCCTTCAACTGACCCACTGTAGACTATGTTTAAAAATAATATTTGAAACCTCTTAAGCCCTCGCTTAGCTGCGTACACTCCGTTCATTTCTCGCTTATCTTTCACAAATGATTTTCCCATGACAAATTGTGCTCAAAAAGAAAGTATTTGTTACTACTAACTTAAGAAATTGGCTGAGCAGTACTGTTATTAGATTTAAAAATCACTTTTTAGAATAACAATATAGTCAACTCTTATTTTGTAAATAAGAATAGTTATTTTTATGATAGTTTATTTAATTAAAAGGGTAAATGTTTTTAAACACAACTGATTCTAGATTGCTAAAAATCTGACAGACAAATTCAGCCTACATCGTTCGAGAGGATCTCGTGGCTAAAAAATAACAGCCTCACGGGTCGGTCTTCAAGTATAGCCGCGCTTGCCAAGGTCGACCCGTGGATGGGACACCACCCATTACAAAGCTCGTTAAGCCGTTGGTCCCGGGTGTCATTTGTAGATCTTTGACAGTCGTTACCGCTGTGGCCACCAGCCAAAATAACCAAATTATTGAGCATAACATAGCATAATCAGCCTATTAATGTTCCCACTGCTGGGACGCAGGCCTCTACTCTATGAGAGGGAATGGGCAATAATCCACCACACGGGCCCAGTGCGGGTTGGTAGATGTCATATGTTTTCGAATTTTTGGTTCTAGGACATGCCGGTTTCCTCACGATGTTTTCCTTCACCGTTTTGAGAGCAGTGGTGATGAAATAACTTACACAAAGTCATGCGTCTGGCTGGGTTCGAACCCATGATTTACTGCTCGTAAGTCGGGGTCTCCACCACTGGGCCACCGCTGCTCTCCTAAAAAATGAAAAATTATTTAATTTAAGATTATATTAGATTTAAATTTAAATGCCTTTGATAGATCTCGCCCAATATGACATGGGACTTTGACATAACTGGCGAAATGTAGGCGTACTCCACAGCTCTGCCTTACCCTACGGGGATTACAGGCGTGGTGGCGTGTGATACAACATTAGTTTTAGTATATGCGAAACCTGAAACACGTGTCTAGTATTTTTATGTAAAGAATCTATGTACAAAATTTCAAAACTGTATCATGAAAAATCACAAAGTTAAGCTAAGCTAATAAGCTTGTTCTGTTGCCTAGTTGTCCGCACAAAAAGGTGGTCACCACGCAGCGCGCGCCTCCAGCGTCGTCTTGAGATCATAGATAATAATAATTTGGCAGTAAGTACCTAAATTATTGCGATAAGTACTTAATGTCGCTCGGTGTCCAACTTGTAACTTTTTTTAAATATTTTTGGGACAAAATATAACATGGATTAAAAATTATTGGAATCGATTCAGTTACTTATTCTGAACAAACTATATTCAGGTTTCGCATATACTAATAATAAGGTTGTTATAGATGGTGTGCTGTTGAAAAGTATGTAGATATGATTAAAATAAGAATTAGATATAAAAGTCAAGCGTAGTTTTTAAATTATTGTCATTTTGTAGATTTTAAAAACTTTTAAAATAGGTATTTTGTTTTTTTTAATAATTTAAGTGTTTTAAGCGTCTTGACACGCCTGAGTATTTTATTTATTAAGATTTTTTCTGACTTTTGACCAATAACTGAGACCTTTCACTTTCTGTTCATTTTTGTCTTTCATTCGACATTGTTCACTCAAATAATAATGCATTAGTGAACTGATGGCCTACCATAACGTCTTAAGACAGGGGTAATTCCAGTATGGGACAGAGATGGCGCTAGACGACCTGTATAGCTCTGTCTCTATCCCACACTGGACGTCATGGTAACCCCCCTGATCCAACGATGTTAGATTTCGGTACTGGGTATTTTTCACTCGTTTACGCAATGATCTATAAACAAATGGAAGGAGCTAAATGAGCGTCCTATTATTTTACAATGTGGAAGGGACACCGACGTTAAAATGCTTACCATGTATTCAGTACATCATTCTGAGCCCACATGGGAAGGACATTGAGCAAGTTACTATGGCACTTGGTTGCGCAACTTTTGACACAGTATAGTAATGAAAATTAGACACAAAAAAGGGGTAGTGTCATACTTTAAAACAAGGTTAAATTCAAAATTAAATATTGTGGGGTTTTTGAAAAAAACATAAGTTAAATACCTACCTATTGAGGTTATGTTACATCAAAACAATCAAAACGTCAATGCTAAAAACAATATTCTCGGCTTACCGACTAGACTACGGCGTCATAACATTATCGATTATATCTTAATTGTTTTATTTTTGCCTAGAAACTGCTTTTTAACGAAAAAATAGTAACATAATTAAAGAATAATAATAATGACAACTCTTAATACTTTTTAGTTGCAAATGTAGATTATTTTGTTGTTCCACTATTTATTTTAATGTTTAATCGATCGATTATAGTTGAAAAAGGAGTCGCTTCACTATAATGTAAGAAATGACTACTTATTGTATTAAATACTAATTAAAATTAAAATAGAAACCCCACAAATTATTTCAATGAATTTAAGTCAAAAATTGATTAAAATAATATTATGAATTATACATTAACTCAAATGGCCATACGCGTCAAAAAGTGAATCTATAAGTGTTCAATCTCCCTGTTCCATACATTTTGATCGTGTACATAGGATAAAACGTATACTGTCACTTACGGGATATCTTCCGTGATTGTTCATTATTTTGAGCTCCCGATTTTTCGGCGCTGTTGCAAGCGCCATGATCGCGGGTTGACTGGAGAATGCGGGTAGATGGAAATTAAATTTATTGTTAAGAGCAGACAAATCTATCTACCCTCTTTCTTTGTCTTTAATATCTCTCTCTCTCTCTCTCTCTCTCTCTCTCTCTATTTTTTTTTCTCTTAATTACCGGGAGCTCAAAATAATGAACTATCACGGAAGATATCCCGTAAGTGACAGTATAAGTTTAGTTGTAAACCGTGAAAGCTTAAAACAGTGTATTTGTGCATAGAAAGGTTTTTTTTTTCATTACCTATGAAAAAAAACTACAAAATACTAAATGTACTGAATACATGGTAAGCGATTGTTCGTCTGTGTAGTACGGACATGTCATTAAACAAAAATCAGTATAGTAATCGCCAAACTTCTAGTTCGCTCTTAAGTTGTGACGAGTAGAGTCGCAGTAACAACTAAATAGGTGTCACCGGGACACGCCGGGCACACCCGCGCTCCCCCGCGCTGCGCTTTACCGGCGTAAACACGCGACCGTTGCAACTTCAGAGTGAACTAGAAGTTTGGTGACTACCAGTGGCGAAGGTTCCATACAACTCGATTCCTACCGGATTCCCTTTGAATGGCACAGTCAGTATTCTATAGACAAATAATATAATCACACTAAACATTTGTACTCCGGCTTACCTACAAAAATTGACCCTTCGCTACTGGTGACCACTATAACAATGTCTGATATCTAATATATAAGCGATGGTGCGCTCAGCAAAGTAGCACGCTTGTCTAAAATTAGTATAAGTTTTCACATAAATAATTAATTAAAATTCACTTAATTACTACCAAAGCTTAAAATTAGATCAAATCAATTAGTGAAACAAGGTGCTAATGAAATTGTTAAAATTAAATGGTTAAATTAAAAATGTCTTCTCGCTTATAAGCTTAATTGATTAATATTGCCTGTTTTTAGTTTAAAATATTTAAATTAAATGCTACGTTACGTCGTAGAAGTTCTAATAGCACGTAAGTCATTTTTGGCGATTTTCAAATTTTGATTTTTGATGCCGTTTGCTAGAGAATCGGAAGACGCGTTGTTTTAGCCAATCTATTTAAGTCGCGAGTTAATAGGCTTCTTTTGCTCTTTCCACCGTCGACCTCATCTCTGTCCTCAGGACTAGACTGAGGTCAAGAGTAAGCCCATTTAGTATAAAAAAAAACAGAAACAAGCAAAGTCTCTATCTAATTTGAAGTAAACACAAATAATAAAATGGTATTTTACCATTACATGCAGTTTTTTTAATCTCCTGTACATTTGATATTTTTGACTTACGTGATGTTAGAACTTCAACGACGGTTTGTTAGTTTATAAAACAAAGTTAAATATAGTCATAGCTAGGCACATTTTAAAAAGTATTGTAATTATAGATTTTTTTTTTCAAACTGTAAATAATAATATTAAAATACACTTTTCACGTCTTTTAAAACTTTCTACATTTTTTTTATCTCTTTCTCACACTTTTTAAGACATTTAAGAATTTTATTAAAACGCAAAATTGACAGTAGCTTGCGTTACAAAAACATTATCTTGCATGCAAGTAGGGTTAACTATGTGCGAGAAAATCGCCATTCTTGCATTCAAACTATTTGCATGCAAGATACTTATGAGACATACTTGCATGCAAGATACTTATGAGACATACTTGCATGCAAGATACCTATGAGACATACTGCATGCAAGGTAATTGCACGACTTGCTTTAAAACACTTCTATTTCTTATGACACTGCAACTATATGTCAAACAAAGAATCTTTTTAAATGTCGCAAGCTTTTTTTAGAGGCTAGACGCCAATAGAAGTGACGCAATAAATCTTAAATCTACTTTTTCTTGTGTATGATATCTTCTTGTAACTTTAATTTAAGTAGACGTTTGAAACTGACTACTTTGTAAACAGAACAAGATGACTTGCTGTAAGTTCTCCAACTATCCCTGTCTGATTTGCAACTTGTCAACATGCTAAAAAATCCGTGATTTTTCATTTTAAAAAATTATCATTATTTTCTTGTGTTGTGTGCTTACTATGTATCCAATGGCGGTGCAAAGGTTGGTGTAATTACAATTCGGACTATTCCTCCGAATTCGTGGTTTCATATTTTTCAACTAAAAGTAAAATCAGTTATAATGATGGTATATTAAATTACTGAAACGATTTGACAAAATAATTTGTAAAATTTAGTTTAGAACCCGTTTTGCGCCGCCACTGAGGACCGGCTGCGGACACCAACATAAAGGATGAATTTTGCAAGTGGGCGTGGATAATCAAATCCGAAACTATGAGGAATAGCGAAAAATACTGAAAGGAGTCTTGAGCCTGATTTTGATGAAAACTAAAACTGCATCATTGGATTTTTGGAAAATCAATATTCCTAACCGGGAATCAAATCTGATGAATTTGGAAAAAAAAACACACACTGTATTATTGTACCATTCGATACCGTCGCTATTAAGCGTCAAAATTCTGGGAAGTAATGACATAATTTTCCAAAATTAACGGGTTCGATTCCTGGCCAGGAAGATTCATTATTTAAAAATCAAATCATGCAGTGCAATCAATGCATGTCAGTTTTAGTTTTCATTAAAATCAGGCTCGAGACTTCTTTGAGTATTTTTCGCTATTCCTTATAGTTTCGGATTTGGCTATTCACGTCCACTTGAAAAATTCACCTTCTATACTTCAGTTTACTATTTATTTATTTAACACTTTCACACACACAAAAGTACAGAGGCGGACTTAATGCCATAGGCATTTTCTACCAGTCAACCTTTGGGTGATGCAGAGACAGACAGTGGTAGGTGTATATATCTTCAAAAAATTTACTATCAGGCACACATCTGCCTAACTGTTCAGAGATTCCAGGCGTGATGTTATGTTATGTTAGTTATCTGTCAGTGTCCGGGGCCGCGTCCGCAATTTGCCCGTACCAGTTGGACACGATTTTTAGCTAGCATAATGATCAAGTTTCTAAGACTGTTAATGTCATTTCTCTTGTGTATAGTTCCACTATGTAAATAAAGATTGCTTTTGTATATAATTGTTTTATTTTTGTAGATACCTACCTCCAGAATAATAATAGCTGACCAAGCAAGTGTGTGTCGAACACGAACGGTTCTATACAAATATGTTTCTTGTAATGTATATTGCACGCACCATGTAATGGGGGAGGGGGGGGGGGGGTTGCATTTTTTAAACAATCATGTTTATCTATGATATTCTATTTATAAACACAATTTAAAAATATTTACGCTATGTGCAGTCATTGAACCAATTTGGACTTGATATAAGTTCAGTTATCTGTGGAATTTTTTATTTCCGCATCGTGTGCGGATAAATATTAAAAATCCACGTGTGTGAAATACATTGCATGTTGAACCTAATCGTGCGATAACCAGTTTTCGAGAAAGTGAATCGTTAAAGTTTTTATTTTACCCTTTTTAGTTGAGGTATCTCACATAAATCCTTGTTAGGTATCAATTTTTCACTGAAACTAGAAGTTATAAGAACATCTTCCAAACAGACGAAAAAGAACAATGCATATTTTGGAGGATAATTCATAAAGTACTGAAGCAAAGTGAAATACATAAGCTCCATCTTTATTAGAAGTCGGTTAAAAAACGATACTCAATTTAACGCGAAAACCAGCGGACAAGGCTCTGTATTTTCGCTTTGAATGAATCAACGCCATCTATAGTAGGGCGAACTTTTTAGTTCGCGGTTCTCTAAGGCCGGCTTCACACGTTGGCCCCAACGCCACTCGTCCAACGTGGACATAGCATTGGCACCAAAGTTGGGACAAACGTTGGGAGTTGACCGAGGCGTATCGGTTTTATCAAAGGAATCTACGCCAACGTTCGTGATCCGTCCACATGTTGGCGCTTTGCTCAGTCCTGAGCCCTATTGCAACACGCAACGAGAGCGCGCAGCGAGCGAGAATGTCATCCTCATCCTCAAAATCGCCATCCGTATGGACAAATTAAAAAGTTATGGAATTTTTTAAGTTTACCAGACATCTAATAATATGGAGTAATTTAGATTTCTGTATCGGACATCTTCACGTTGGCTCTGACGGGACAGGACTGGTGTAATAGTCCAACTTGTGGACGCCTCACGAAATTAACCGACCAACGTTGGTACGAGCGTTGGCGGCAACGTGTGGCGCCGATATAACAGATGGCGTTGTTAGTTGAACTACGATTCCTGAATCGCGCTATGGTTTCGTTACATCGGAAGATATAAGACCGGCGAGAGAGATTTTCGCGTTTGAAGAATGAAGAAAGAAGATATGTAGGGACTTTATAAAGTGAACTGGACTAAAGGAGGCCACAGTGCTAAACCGCCAGATTCATTTAACGATTGTTCTAATTTTTGACAAAGTAGAATGTTGATTCATTCTACTTTAATAATTCTTCTGTTATGGTTAGCGAGCCTAGTCTTTGCCCTATGCAGTCTTGGGGTCAATTGAGGTTGGCTTCGATTCTAACCGGGTGCAGATCAATACCGGTATTTCACATGGACCGACTGCCTATCTGACCTCAATTACCCAGTTGCTGTGTAACACGATACCCACAGCTATTGTGAGACTTTCCTAGCTTTAAACAAGAACAAGAATGTTAGTTTTGTTTTTCATCAATCAGAATTCGATATTAATTGATCAGAAGTTATTCCTGAATAGTAAGGTGCCAATCATTATTGGTGTTTCAGATGACAATAACTGGTTAAATAGCTTGGTCTTGCTAACACAGAACACAAACAATAACGTCCATTTAAATAACTTTTTATAGTGTTTTAGTAATCTTCTCTAGTAGAAGAAGTGGGGGGTAGTGGTTTATCTTCCAAAGTCATTTATTTGCAGCAGCAACTAGTCGTTCTTTTGCGTGAGAAGCACAGAGAAATCCTTTAAGGTCAATAATTGGGTAATACCTTACCTACTGAACACGTGGTAACTGACCCGGGATACAGGGAAAGTTCCTAGTGGGGCTACGTCTTAAAATTTTTCGTTCTAGGACGTCCCGGTTTCCTTATGATGTTTTTCTGCACCTGCAGTTTCGAGAGCCGTGATGGTGATGAAGATGAACCTTATCTAGCAGCACGGAATCGCACTTTTCCATGCTCTTATTCTTTTCTGTCCCTCAGAACCGTCTTTTGCTAGAGCGAGGAACAAAGGGGGTGTGCTATCCCACACGGCAGCATCGTCCGACGCGACGGTTCGTTCAGCAGCACGCTCCGTTTAGGAGGAGGAGCATGGAAAAGTGAGATTTCGTGCTGCCAGATGAGATTCAACCCTATTCATTTTTTTACTGCCCTCGTCTCATATTACTGGGGGTTAGAAATATCTTACTATTATAAATGCGAAAGTCGGGATGGATGGATGTTTGTTACTCAATCACAAGAATATTGGCACAGCGATAGATTATAGTCTGGCACATAGGCTATTTTTTATCTCCATAGTACGATCCCGTGGGACATTACCGCACTACACGCGGGCGAAGCCGTAGGCATAAGCTAGTTTTTTTTTTCTTCCATTCTACCTTTGTCAGTTATACGGTTTTCTTTCAATGTCCATCATCTGCCTAGCCTTTTCCCAGCTATGTTGGAGACGGCTTCCGACTGGTATTCAGCTGCATCCGGTTAGAAGTCAGGTTGTATGTTGATTAAAATATGATTCGCGGCCGCAACAAATATGGCTTTCATCATCTGCCTAGCCTTTTCCCAACTATATTGGGGTCGGCTTCCAGTCTAACCGGATGCAGCTGAATACCAGTATTTTACATGGAGCGACTGCCTACCTGACCTCCACAACCCAGTTAGTACTGGGTAATACGATACCCCTTGGTGAGACTGGTCGTCAGACTTTCAGGCCACTGACTACCTGTAACCTTTCATCATTCTTGATAAAGGAAAAATCATCATAATCTTGCTGCCCTTGTCTCATTCCACTTGGGGTCGGGGCCACACGTTTTCTTCTTCCATTCTCCTCTATCAGACGTCACGGCACCATTTCCTCCTTTCTCTTCCATATCATTCCTCACACAATCCATCTATCTTCCATCTTTAATCTTTTCTTTGACCTTCCTCTCTCTCTCTTCCTCTCCCTCTCCATCCATCAACATTAATATACATCACTTTTTTGATAAGGAAAAATTAAAAACACGAAAATTCCGCAATACTTTTTATTCATACCTAGGTCTACAAGCCGAGAATTACGAAATATTTATATTACAAGATTGTAAATACAAGGGGCGCCCAGTGGCGCCATCTGCGTCCATAGCCGTCATAAGTGGAAACGCTTTAAAGCTCACTGTTTTATACTTAGAATATTGATGAGCTACTCTGTTTGGTATTTCAGTATTCTATTTTACCAAATAAATTATCAGAAGTGGGAATTCTTTAGTCTATAAGTTAATATGACATTAGAAAAGCGAATCAATACTTATAAGGCCTGTTTGCTGCACAAATCACTAATCTATTAATAACATATTTTAAAACATCATTCTTTTTCTTTCATATTTAAACACTTGGCAGAAACAAGAAGATGTATTAAATATGCGTTTAGTGGTAAAGTTATTATGCGATCTATGGTGCAAACATGCTTAAATGGCTTTCGAAAATTACTTACAAACAAAAATAATTCTTTCTTATAATAACAATAACACATTTTCTTCAAAACAATATAAAACTTATAAAATATCAATGATACAATTATCAAACAGCCTGTATAAAGTCATGTTAACAAATGGTGTTTCAAAACTACCTACATACCAAACTGCATAGCCAACCAATAAAAAATACACATTATTTTTTGTTACAATTTTACATAGTTTTAATCATATTTATATTAATTAATTTTAAACATTGGGGGCTGGGATTCATAAACGTTACTTAGCACAAGCTTTGGCTTAGACATTTTCCCGTCTCTTTCTCGCAATTGTAGTTTTACAGTTGTACGACAGTGACAGGAATAATGCTTACAGAGCTACAAAGATATTTTGGCGCTTGGCAGAATAAACATTTGTGAAATGAATTGCAAAAACAAGACGGCGTCGCTAGTACATATTTTGACCACGCGCCAAAACATCCTTGTACAGCTATTATGTGCTAAATAATCTTCATTTATCATGACCTGAGAATTATCTCCCGTCGCTTACTATTAGATAGTTTTATTACAATATTATTTGAAAGAGAAAATACGATTTGGCATTGTCACAGTCGGTTGCTTTAAAAGATTGTGTGTACTGTATATTATTTATTATTTTTTAAATACATACTTTATTTAAAAATAAATAAATTTAAGGGGGGCGGGCGTTAAGTTGTAGTTTAATAGGTACTACAGAGTTCACTGGCGGCTACCACTTATCACCCTTATGCTCTGAAAAAAATGCAAATGGCTGAGCTGAATAGTGCTGATCCATGCGTCATGTTCGTGAACGGGCGCCGTTAGTAGGGACTGGTCATCTCTTAGCTCATCATCTGCCTAGCCTTTTCCCAACTATATTGGGGTCGGCTTCCAGTCTAACCGGATGCAGCTGAATACCAGTATTTTATATGGAGCGACTGCTTATCTGACCTCCACAACCCAGTCTGTACTGGGTAATACGATACCCCTTGGTAAGACTGGTTGTCAGACTTTTTGGGCCACTGACTGCCTAACGACTGTCAAAGATCTACAAATGACAGCCGGGACCAACGGCTTAACGTGCTTTCCGAGGCACGGAGGAAACTCGGTATGTAATGGGCGGTCACCCATCCACAGACCAACCTAGGCAAGCACGGCTTAACCTAAAGATCGACCCGAGCGGCTGTTATTATTTAGCCACGAGCTCCTCCCTGTCATCCCCCTGTCATCTCCCTGTCCCGGTCATCTCTTAGCTGCCATGATTTATTTATTTTTGAATTGTTGTTTAAATCTTTTTAGTCTGGACGCTCTTAACTTGCACGTCTTTCTACATCGTTCTCACATATATGTATAATCTCAACATGAATGATGTAACCAAATTTAGTAACAATATTTTGAATGTGCAACTACAGTAATTTCACAAATTATTATGCCTTCTGACTGTGACTTTAGCTTCCCTTTTTTTTTGACTTACTTAAAAGTGCCTGTAATAGTCTAATTGAAATAAATAAGGTAATAAGTTAAGTTAAGGGCTAAGTAATAAGGTTTGAAAAGTGGTCGACCCTCGGTGAACTCGATAGTATGACTGCATGACTGACAGAAACGAGACGACGGTCTAGAAAGTTGAACTTAAAGTCGATATGCTATTAGCATACATTCGCATGGGCGATTTTTAAGCCATTTTTTTATCATGCGCAGAATTTTCAACTCTCTGTATTGAACCCAGAGTTGACAATGCAACATTGTGCTTCTTAAGGCGCTGGGATGCGATCAGTTGGATAATCTCAATGCTCGGATCAATACCGGATAGGATTTTTATCTCGCTAGTACGCACGGTGACCAATGAAGCTAAACAAAACCAGTTTATGCGGATCTCTCATTGTACGGGAAATCTATACAAAGCGAGGCCTTGTTATACTAGAAATGTATAGCTTGATGTGTCGTCGTGTGTTCGTTCCCGTGCGATAATTTCCGATCTTCACTCAAGCGCAGCCGCGGAAAAATCTAGGTATAATATAAACCTTGAAATGAATAACATACCGTACACATAATCTAACATGAACTTAGTATTACGACTTGGGAAGTAATATTTGAAGAATACTCAAAAATTAACACCAAATAAAAATCAAATATTATATTCGCATTTTAAAATCACCGATTACTAAAAATCTATTTGAAAAAAATCTGTTGGTAAAACTTATGCCAATTTACTTACATGATTTTACACACAACTGCAATTGATATTACATCAGATTTATTAAACAGAGACTTGATCAAGATTTCAGGAAACTGGGAGTTATTATAACGAAGAATTTCAACTTTAGATTTGTAGCTTAGAACCAGAAATCTCCAATATTTATGAAAATACGGCTAAATATATCGATTTTGTATTATTAAGTAAAAGGTATAATTATCATTTTACACTATAACGATTGTTTTTTTTCGAAGCACTAACTGGATATCAGTAGCGAAGAGTCAATTTTTGTAAGTGCCAAGCCGGACTACATATCTTTAATGTGGTTATATTATTTGTCTATAGAATACTGACTGTGCCATTTTTCAAAGAGAAGCTGGTAGGAATCCAGATCCAGACGCTTACTTCTAGATATACAACATCATTTTTAGTATATGCGAAACCTGAATATAGTTTGTTCAGAATAAGTAACTAAATCGATTCCAATTTTTTTTTTTTAAAGTTACGTGTTGGACACCGAGCGACATTAAGTACCTATCGCAATTATTTAGGTACCTACTTCCAAATTATTATTATCAATGAGCTCAAGACGACGCTGGAGGCGCGCGCGCGGGCGCGTTGCGTGGTGACCACGTTTTTGTGCGGACAACCAGGTAACAGAACAAGCTTATAACTTTGTGATTTTTCATGATACAGTTTTGAAATTTTGTACATAGATTCTTTACATAAAAATACTAGACACGTGTTTCAGGTTTCGCATATACTAAAACTAAGGTTGTATTATACAGGGTGTATGGGACACGGACGCTAAAACGGTTACCACGTATTCAGTACATCATACTGAACCCACATAATTTTTTCTTTAACACAAAAAAAAACTGCTGTTCCATACATTTTGACCGTGTAGGTATTGCACTTTTGTAGGAAACAGCGTTCCTTTAAAAATAACCGATCATAAATTACCCTTAACATAACCGAAAGGCAATTTTTCTCCCCGCCTTTGCGATAATTTTTTTGTTCTAGACCATACCTAGGAACCTTCAAGTTACGGAGATATTGGGGGTCAAAGTTCCAACTTTTTCACAAGTTTTTTTCTTAAATACATGTTTTTAATGTAAGATTTTTTCTTTACACACCTCCACGACGCCCGTACTATTCAATCCATCCATCAGCACAATGCTATGAGTGCTTTCCATCGAGTTCTACTGTAGAAAGTGATTTTTCACCCCAAAAAAAAGTCGTTTCCCAGCAATATGTTTTGCGTAAAGTTACTTAGTTTGATGTACAGAATGCTTGGTTGACGCTATGTCATACTAGGGTCTGTTTATACCCTGTATGCTTCTACAGAGAATATTTAGATGGAGAATGAATCTGCCTATCCTTTTCACCAGTATTTTACATGGAGCAACTGCCTATCTGACCTCCACAACCCAGTTAGAGGGTGTAAAACGATAAGATCATTGAATCACTACATAGTATAAAACAAAGTCGCTTCCCGCTGTCTGTCTGTCCCTGTGTATGCTTAGATCTTTAAAACGACGCAACGGATTTTGATGCGGTTTTTTTTAATAGATAGAGTGATTCAAGAGGAAGGTTATATGTATAAAGGGTCTAACTATTCATACACAAAATATTTTCAGGGAATCATCTAACAGCTATAACAAAGCCATTTCAAGGGACTTTTTTTATATCTGAGTATATTTTTTATAAAAATAAATAATTTAAAATTACTTGACCCACAAAATAAATAATGGCTTCTTATTCTTAAGTACCCATTACGCTGGTTTACTACGTCGTGTTTACCTACTGTCATTGTTAGAATATGGGAGTAAAGGTTTTATGCAAAAGTCTCAAAAAATTTCAGAATTATAATAAGTTTGTAAAAAAAAAACACTCATAATTTTTTTTTTCGTTGCTATGGCGACTTTACGACTTATAGAAGTTACTCTTATAATATTTCGTGTATGAAAAGATAGACCTTATATATTGCACCCGTGCAAAGCCGGGGCGCGTTGCTAGTTAATAATAATACAAAACCAATCGTCTAGCCTGCTAAATCCCTACAATTCTTTGAACGGTGATATTATCAAACCGTTGATTTAGATGTACGATTATTGTCTGTATATAAGATTTCAATTGAGTCAAAGACATACTAAGTTTCAATTCCATTTAGGAACTATTCTGTCTACACGTGTTTAGTTTTAGTTAAAGTGTTTAAAACTGGCGAAATGGGGGTGTACTATTAGGTACACTTCTGCCTAACCCTTCGGGGATTATAAGCGTGATGTTATGTTATGTGTGAGAAAGCATTTATGCCTGTATTCACATACATGCTTAAATATAAGCGAAGCTGAATTTTCATCGCTCAATAGGATAAAAATATGAATTCGTAAAATGGTCACAAAGAGACAATTCATAATACTAACGATATCTGTGTCCAAGACAGGCATCGCCGATGTTGGCGATAAGTCTGCGAGGTTAAAATGGGACTGGGCGGGTTACGTTTCCAGGATGGGTCAGGACAAATGGGCCAGAATCGTCACACAGTGGGTGCCTGAAGACGGTCGTCGTGCCGTGTCGACGGCGCGTTCGTATTCCACGTGCGCCTCAAAGAGATGTCAGCAAATAAGTAGGGGTCCGCAAGGGCCGATGCCTGCCAGGGCTGCGGGACTGTTCGAAAGAGATACCGTGGCCCTGGAACACAAAGGGCAAAGAAGGAACATGGATGGGTTTTAGTCAGTACAAGTCTGACACTCCCTTCCGCTCCGCCCAGAGTGAGGGGGGTCATTTGATGATATCCCATCCGGAAAAAAAAAAAAAAATGTGATGTGACGTGATGATTTGGACTCGTTCCTGACTGATTGGCCAGAAAACGCAAAACATCATTGAGGCCTTCCCACCAGTGTCACAGAACAGGCAACTTGATAACAAAATGATAATTGAAAGGGGTCTCAACTATGAGCTTGGTCATGTTTAAGTATTAATGTTTTAACTATAGCTATTATAATTTTTAATATATATTTTTTTAATGTAATTTGACTGTTTATATTGTTTTATTATATGTTGTAGCATCGTATTGGACTTGGTCTGTATTGTGACTATAATTTGGTTGTAAATAAATAAATAATAATTTAAAAAAAAATCTACTTCTTGGAGCATTTTAAGAATTTTAACGTGTTTCAAATTATTATCCTATCCTGATTCTGCTAAAATGGCTTTTAAGGCTCCCAGCTCAGTGTCGAGAGACGAAATACTAACTGAGCAACTTCATATTAAACAATCTTTCAGGTCTTCCATGAAAACGAGCATTAGTTGCGCAATTATTATGAGACTTGTAGCTTTTGAACAACTCGACTAATGACATAGTCGGTGTGTTTACATAAGACAAACATAACATCACGCCTGTAATCCCCGAAGGGTTAAGCAGAGGTGTACCTAATAGTACACCCACATTTCGCCAGTTATGTTTAAGTCCCATGTAATAGGGGGTGAGCCTATTGCCATCAACCGGGCACAAATCCAGACTCCGTGGCTGCTACTGAGAAATACATCAGGTATTTCTCAGTAGCAGCCACGGAGTCTGGATTTGTGCCCGGTGTGGATAAGTCCAATTAACGTTATAACTAAACACTAAATACGTGTAAACGGATCACGATTAAGTTAACTGTAGATTTATCTAATTTTAGTACAATAGAAAGTTAAAAATATAATCAATTGATTTCAGAAAAAGTTATTTATTTATTTCTATAATAAAATATTTTAATGTACACAAACTAAATATGTTTTCGACTCCATTAACCGACTTTTTACAAAAAAGAGGTGCGTATTTATATACAAAGAAAGCTATTTTTTTTTCAACCATATCTAAATATAATACGACTATGCAATTTCAATTTTATTAAAAAAACCTTCTGTATTTCTGCGTTTTTTTGGTAAATTTCTGACAAAATCAGAAAGTCAGAATTGTTCCCCAGATTCATTCTTATGTTATTTTTTGTCATATTTTCACATTACATAGTCTTTATTTATTATATTTCTATAAGAATCAAGTATGTTACAGCCTCTATTCTATCGAATAAATACTGCTTACAAAAATATAGTAATAAATGCATTTTTATTATTTATATTTTATTTTTTTCATTATGGCAACACAATATTCCTTTTAAATGGCAATGTTTGAATGGGTTTCACTTCGATTAAATACCTTTTACATACGCACATAAATTCCTTTTTACAATGGTGTTAGGCAGAAAATATGGAACTTTGTGTAAATTATTTCGTCACCACAACTCTCAAAATAGTGAAGAAAATATTAGGGGTTAAAGTATGAAATTGCCGATTTGTATGGACGATTTCGTGAATTTGATATTTTCATACTAACATTTTTTTTTTATTGGAATCGTCTGAACCGATTTTGATGCAATTGCAAACTTTAGTTAGAGTGTTAAAGCTGCGCTGCACTGCGTATCTTAAATTCTCAAAACACTGTCTATGACAATAATATACCTACTTGAAGTAGAGAAACCGACGGCACATTGAAACAGGTGTTTTGACACACTACCCTATGAGGTAATATGCAACAACTAGTACGATTTTTAAACTCTAAAAGGTACGTAATTTAACTATTAATCCCGTTATAAATGGAATCAGGATAAAATATAAATATGTATACAAAATGTGAGAAAAAAAGGGCAATTTCATTATTATTTATGAGGAAAGTCATGGCCTACTACTTTAAATTCGGTAACATAGTGACGTACGCCTACCCGTAATAGGCGGCGCTGTTAGACGCGGAAACCATATGAACCAAACGTGTCACCGTTTACTCGCACTGCGACACAAATAACGTATAGAAACTTAGAGAGCAGGCGGCTCGACGCTCTTTCAGTGGCATAAATGTTATTAGTACTGCTATCAAATCAAAAATCGAAGTGAAACCCATTTTAATTTACAAATGCCTGTCAAATAAATATTTTTGGCGCCTTTTCATTAATAACGAACTCGAAAGCTTATAGGTTTGACGAGAGTAAGGTTACAGAGTCACTAAGGTTTCCAAAACGAGTATGTTTTACCTTTTTATTTACAGAAAGATACTTTAGGGAACATTTTTAAGTCCGTTGTCATTAACACTAACACTTATGTATCCATAATCATGTTAAAGTAAACACTTGAGTTTAAGTAATTACTTCAGTTTGAGTAATTACTTGAGTTTAAGTAATTACTTGAATTTAAGTAATTACTTGAATTTAAGTAATTACTTGAATTTAAGTAATTAATTGAGTTTAAGTAATTACTTATACAACCATTTTTATGCAATAGACAAGAATTTGAACGAAGTAAGAACCGTCAAAGAAAGCAAAGCTGAGAATTCAAACTTTTGACAGTTCTAAGTTCAAGCATTTACTCAACTACAGAATGAAAATAGTATCTGAAGTAATTACTTTGACACAAGTAACCACTTTGACTAGTTTATAGATACTTCCCCTCTCTTTGTGAGATGGAGTGGGCCAAAATCATGTGGGCCCAGAGCGGGTACCTGATATTATTGCACTGTTGCAAATTCAACTCTCCACTCTAAGACGAGCATTGAAAATGAAACAGTGCGCTTTTTAATCAGACATTTTTGTGAAGATAGGCATAAAATGCTTATGGAGCGAAACTGCCAAAGTAATGTCGTATGATTTGATTGTTAATTGAGTCAGCCAATCACAGACACACAGGGTGTAAAAAATACCCTTAACGAAGCCGAAAGGCACTTGTTCTCCCCGTCATTGTGATATCTTTTTGTTCTAGACCATACCTGGGAACCTTCTAGTTACGGAGATATTGGGGGTCAATTTTCCAACTTTTTCACAAGTTTTGTTATAAATACATGTTGTGAATGTAAGATTTTTACTTAAAAACACCTCCACGGCCCCCTCCACTATTCAATGCATCCATCAGCACAATGTTTTGAGTGCGTTACATTACATAGAGTGTTACCGTAAAACGTGTCAATGCATCCCAAAAACGAAAAGTCGTATCCCAGCAATCATTTTTGCGTACAGTTACTTAGTTTGATGTACAGAATGCTTGGTTGACGGCTTCGTGAAGGGTCCGTTTACACCTTGTATGATTTTGACAGTTTTCTGCCTAATATTTATGTTATTACAGAAACCGAGTGTCAGTTTTTAAAATTTTTGTTTTTTTTCAAAGTATTGTTCCACCTTTCTTTAACCATAAAATGTCAAAAAGTCATAATTCTTCTTTTACAATAGAAAAAAGGCGCCTATACCCAGCCCTTAGAGTCCATATTACAATAACATCAATATCCATGAGAAACTTATACTGAGATTCCTCAAAAAACAACTTATGCATGAGAATTATTTGTTTACAATATTTAATATAATAATAATACTTGTTTGATTTGGTTTTGAAGCGATAAAGATTTTATTTACATTTAAAAAACATCACGCCTGTAATCCCTGAAGGGTTAGGCAGAGGTGTACCTAATAGAACACCACATTCCGCCAGTTATGTTAATAGGGGGCGAGCCTATTGCCATCAACCGGGCACAAATCCAGAATCCGTGGCTGCTACTGAGAAATTCCTGATGAAAAACCCACTAACACTTTGGCCGATCAGGGAATCGAACCCAGGACCTCATGCTCACCTTATATTAGGTAATCATACCTGTTATTATCGATACCGCTTCAAAACTCAACCAAATTGTGATGATTAACTGACAAAATAATAATATTAGTAAAAAAAAAAAAACGGTCAATAAATAAATTAACGAAACAAGTGACTTATTTATAATAACTACGATATATTACTTGTTTATAATAAACATAAATGTAGGTAAACATCGATTGACATAAGAATCATCAATTTCGGCCCACGCGTTTTGACTCTAAAGTTCCACAAAGGAACAAACATACATAAATATAGGCTGATAAATACATTACCCTCCTCAGTCGGGTAAAAAACATCAGGCCTGTGTACCTCGAAGGCGTACGCAGTAGAGTATAAGAGAGACATAATTATCGACGCGGAGAATCGGTAAAATGGCCCCCCTATGATCCTGTGTCAAAATCGAATAGTCCGACGCGGCGACAAGTCGCGTCATCTGATCCGAAAGAAGGTATTGACCTCTATTTCGGTTTTCTTGCAAGGATATAAAGTTTTGATCGGATTGAGGCGATTCCGTGACTATAACAATGGTCTCTAATACACAATTATCTTGCTAATTGCTACAATTATTTGCCAGTTGCCAAAGTGATCATATTGCTACTGGTAAACATATTTACCAGACGCCAAGACTGTACCTAGAATTATGTATATTAAATACAAATAAATATATTCTTATACAACTTAAAACTAATATTTTCACAATATTAATGAGTTTCATTTAGTTAATATACAAGATAACAATTTAAATGGCTACTGTGGTGAGACTTTGGCGATGATACCGCAAATATTATCGTACCGTGAAGAATTACCGGTATATTTTTATCGGATGCAGCTGAATACCAGTATTTTACATGGGGCGACTGCCTATCTGACATCCAAAACCCAGTTAGTACTGGGTAATACGATACCCCTTGGTAAGACTGGTTGTCAGACTTTGAGGCCACTGACAACCGGTTACTAAAGAACCTAAGCATCCTAAACTCTAGCAAAAAAAATATTACAATATTTTTTTTTTACATATTTTTAGTAAATAAAGCGGTAAGCTTACCAATTTAATAATTATTCTAAAATTTTATGACAATGTCACTTTTAAAATACATAAAAATAACTCAAATATTTTTTTCAGCAAACTTCACAATATAGTTAATAAGTAACAAATCTCACCAAAAAAGCAAGCTTAATTATAAATATACAATATAATTTTCTGGTATTTTTTATACCAGATTGTCATTATTTTTGACATTGTTCACCAATACTTCAAATTCATAATTTTACCATATTTTGGTAACTTTGGCAAACTTACCTGAGAGTATATATCTTTTTGATCGCATAGCATAAAATTTTGTAGTAATCATATCTCTTACTTCATTGAGTCAATTGCAACATGCAATTTACCTTTTTTATTTGGTAATTTTGTCAAATTTACCTGAGTTACATACTTTGATTGCTTTTTTGTTCGCATAATTTTCTGGTAATCATACCTCTACAAATAATTGTGACAATCTCACCAATACTTTTTACACACAATTTTGGTAATCTTACCTGAAGTGACAGGTATCGCCGTAAGTCTCACCACAGATAATGGTAAACTTATTATTTATTTAAAGTTGGTATCTCAACCGGTGTGTGGATGTGACTTTTGCTCAAAAATCGCCGCCATATCGCGGATGTTGTATGAGGGTGAGACTTTTTCCTTCCTATAGAAAAATGAGAAATAAATTATTAATATTTTGGACGACATTACTAACAACCCTAAAATATTGCAAAATAATTTTGATAAAAAATTACCATGATTCTTTAGTAATTTATTAAAAGAAGATAAACGTCGCTTTTAATACAACACGAAATTAATTTAAATTATTTTAAACAGGTAAGTTACACGTATCGGTATACTTGAATGTTACATTTTCAAGTATGATTACCAAATTTCAGGTATACCGCTAAGTGTCTTACGTCTAATGCGACAAATACTAAGCGTTTTAAGAAACCAAAATACACATAAAATTTTGTGCAAAACTAAAGTTATATTGTTGTATTTCACAATTCACAGCCAATTTTACAAAAAAAAAAACAAACATAAATAATAAAAATAAAGAAGTGGCTTGGAAGATAGTTTTTTGTATACCTATCCTATATCTATGTTACCCCGTATAGCAGCAGCCTATAATGTTCCCACTGCTGGGACACAGGCCTCCTCTCTATGAGAGGGAATGGGCTATAATCCACCACGCGGGGTTTGGTACCCCGTATAAAAATTGTATTTTAATTAATTATTATAATTTACGGCTTTTCAGTTTAAAATTGATAACTTTATTTTTTTAACTACCCGCAAAACTTCAAAAAAAATATTTTTTTTCATTTTTGTATTTTGATGTGATCCAAATAGGCAGCAAATGATCAACTCCAAACCCGAAGTTTAGTTTTTTTAATATCAACTATAATTTTCAGAACTAAAGTAGATTTTAAATTCAAACAAAAAAAATATCTCCCAACCTTCTTATTAACTTACCTTTCAAAGCTCCTCTCGTCTCGAAACTCTCCCTCGGGACTAGCGGGTGACGGGATCGATTCCAGATTATTGCTACTCTTGGCCAGGCTAAACCTCAACCTCTGTCCTAGATCCACCGTATTCCTCCTCTCAAACTTAGGCATCTCCTCTTTTAATCTCTCACAAGTCTCTATTTTATCTTTTTTATCTTTCCTAATCTTTATTCGAGTCAGCTGTTCGGGATTCGACCGGAAAGATTGCGAACTGTATTTTTCTCGGAGGAAGTTTCGCCTTTCTTCTTTATATTTCTCTATGCGTTCTCTACTGAGTTTTTTGTCGTCTATAGTTATGGTTTTGACGTCCGGACGATCGAATCGTTGTATTAGAGAAATCTTGTTCTCTGTTGTAGGAGTTATTATTACTTTGTGTTCGTGGTCTGTGTTTAGATTTAAGTCAGGCAGCTTTTTACTAGAAGTTTTTACTTCTAAGCTTTTTCTCCGATCAACGTTGGAGTCGTTACCAAATTCCTTTATAAACGCATTTTCGTCCAGCGATCTTGCGTTGTGAGAATTCTTGGATAACTTATAAGACTTTGGCGAGACCGTTGGAGTTTTAAAGTCATTTATTTTATTAATTTCTATAACTCTTGTCTCGTCTTTGCGTTCCAAGCTTGGATATTTGATTTCCGCTTTGAATTTGTCAAAAGTAAAGGCGGTTTTTTGCTCCGTAGGACTTTCAAACCGAATAGCAAGTTCTCTAACATTCATACTCTTAAAATTGCCATTTTCAACAATATCTTTGCTATTATCGTCTTCATTAATCAGATCTTTATCACATATTTTGAGGGTATCCACATTAATATTCTCATAATCGTTTTGTTTTTCAAACGATAGATTCTCGTAATGCCTGTCTTCTGGTAACAACATTGCGTTGACTTCATCTATGCTTTTCTTGAAGAATTTGACCTGGCTGTAGACATCTATATCTTCATCTAGGTTAGTTTCCGTCGGAGTTTCGAGGATAATTAGATCCTGAATATCCTCAGGTTGGCAAGCCTGTTGAGTAGGCAAGCTTGCGTCAGTCTGTGGTATACTTGCATCTTCGACTATTGACAGATTCTTCTCCAAGTCGATATCTTCGTAAACCGAGTCCCTATCGTTAGTAGGAGTGTCTTCATAATTCTTGCATTTAGTGGGAGATCGGAATGTGATACTTATAGTAGATTTTAACGGACTTTTCAAAGGACTGCCTGGAGAACTTTTACTTGTGCTAGAAGATTGTAAGTTTATGTAATTCGGTCGTGTATAATTGTAGCATTCGTACAGTTCATCACCTTTCGTCAAACTGACATTGGAGTAGCTCGAAGAGCTCTCATGTGACGACGTCATGACTTTCATTAAGTCAGCCTCATCTTTCTTTCTATCAGTTTCAGAATTTGACGAATTCGAAACAGCTGATAACCTGTTCAGATTATGATAGCTGATATCAGTTGAATGTAACGGGCTATGTTCTAAAGAATCGTGTAGATTTTCGGCGAAATCTTTTATGTTTTCATAGTCTGTAGCTTTTAATTCGCATTTTAAGCATTTTTCTTGATCACAGTTACTGCAAATTTCGCTTTTAATTTGTATTGTGTGTTTATTTGTTTCGCTGACTTCGGAGTCGCTTTCTAGAGGGTCGTAGATTGGTGTGATGGGTGTTAAAGGACTAGAGTTGATAGTGCTTGTGGTCAATGTTGAGACGGAGTTCTCAGCCGGCCAGTCTATCTTTATCAAGGTTGAATGACCGTCTTTGCCATGCCAACTAAGTCGATTGGTAGTTTTGTCGGTGTCTAAGTGCATACCGCTGTATCGCGCTTTTGATTTTCGTGGGGAGTTGCGTTCTCTGAAAGTGTTAATTGTGAGTGTAAGCGGAAATTTAGATGGTTAACACATTTATTGTGGGTTGTTATGTCGGTGGTGTGGATTTATTACTAGTTTCGTTTTTTGGTAATTTCTTTATCTACTTTAGTTTTTTCTGCAACAGGCAAAACAATTAACAGTATTTGTGCAGAATAAACAGGTTTTCTTAATATAATCAAGTAGCCTCTCATAGAGAGGAGGCCTGCGTCCCAGCAGTGGGAGCATTAATAGGCTGATTATGCTAATCAAGTAGCTTAAGTTGGAGTTAAAACAGCCAAGCTAAAGTGGGAGTGGGCTGGCCATGTCGCACGGATGCATCCGGAGAGGTAGGCAAGGATCGTCAGTCACTGGACGCCTGAGAGTGGACATCGCTGACGAGATCGATGATCGAGTACTGGGTAATACGATACCCCTTGGTAAGACTGGTTGTCAGACTTTTTGGGCCACTGACTACCTAACGACTGTCAAAGATCGACAAATGACACCCGGGACCTACGGCTTAACGTGCTTTCCGAGGCACGGAGAAAACTAGGTATGTAATGGGTGGTCAAACATCCACAGACCAACCAAGGAATGCACGGCTTAACCTAAAGATCGATCCGAGCGGCTGTTATTATTTAGCCACGAGCTCCTCGCGTTTGCGGGGCAAACATGACCAGAATTTGTACAAAACAGAGGTTTGGAAGAAAAAAGGGGCCATGAAAGAAAAAAATTAAGTTTTGTTTATTCTTCGTTGGGACGCATTTTTAAATCACAAATAGAATGCAAAATGTCAGTTATACTATTGTGTAAAAGTTCATTTTAGAGATCTTAATTTTAAAATTTGCCCATTCATTGAAAACCAACCCTATAGCGATTGTCCCACTGCACCGCGCTCCGTCGCATAGCGCGGGGCCGCAGATTTTAACAATGTACGCCGACACGTTGTCAGGCGTGTTTTCTATACAGAGTCAGATACTTTCTTACAATGTTAAAATCTGCGGCTCGCGCTATGCGACGGAGCGAGGTGCAGTGGGAGAATCGCCTTTGTTCCAGATCATTATGGGGTATAATAATTTTCATTTTATGCCATGTCTTGGCGCATATCATTGTAATTTGTTCACAAAATACTTTTGCTTTATTTTTTTCATACAGGGGTCATCCTTTAATCACGTGAGTTTTGAACAGGGGGGAGGGAATCAGAAAAAAATCACGATGGTGGGAGAGGATAATGTGATAATCACGTGTATTTTTTTTGGGGGACGAAATTCTATGTGGGATGCTTAAAATATTGTTTACCAATAATTTATTAAAAACTTTGAGCAAGTGATTTTTTGTCTAAAAAAACCGAGCAAGCGAATTTTTCCAAAAAAAAATCCGATAGGAAATAATTTTTTATTAAATCTATTTGATTTTCAATAATAAGGGTATAAGTTTTCATTCTTACTAACAAATATGGAAGTGATTCGGAAATAAATGTTTATTTATTTATTTAATAATAAAAATATACGTGATGCTGGGAGGGGGGAGGAGGGGTAGCCTAAAACCTCACGACGTATCAACAAGGGGGGGGGGGGGGGGTGTATAAAACTGGCACGAAAAACCTTACATGATTAGAGGATAGCCCCACACGTTTTAATTTATGTTCTTGCGTTAAACTTCGAGAATATCTTCATAAAAAGTGCAATAAATCCACACCGCCATTTTAAATCTAATTAATAAAATACAGAGTAACAGTGGCTGCTCACACAACTTGTAAAATGTACGTGTTATTTGATAATGTGGTATTTATAATTATGAGAGATTGTGAGGTTTTCTTATGAGATTAACCGTACACAGTGTTTAATTGAAAAGTATAGAGATACCTACACCCACCTTTTATTTTGAACAAAATGAAAGGGTGAAATATTCCCCCCTTTTATTTTTTAACAAAATAAAAGGGTGAAATGTGGTGATGATTGAGTTTGCCACGGATCACGGCGAGTTGTATCCACTGATACCGTGATCCGTTTCCTTCAAAAAAACAATTTATGTTTTTACCCACTGATCACGATATCAGTGGATACAAGAAAAAAATAACGAAACTGGTCACGGTGTATAGAGACTAGAAATAAAGTGCAATATTCTATGTGGCCGGCTCAGAATGATGTACTGAATACGTGGTAATCGTTTGTGTGTCGGTATCCCTTCCACATTGCTCAGATAAGTACCTCTATCTTTTTCAATGGGCACGTCTCTCATAAATGACAAAAATGTAATTACAGCACAAGTGTGTATAAGTAATATGGCAAATCGAGTATCAGAAAGAAATGGTTTTAGTATTGTCGTAATTTCTGTCTTTCATGCCTGCGACTTATTGTGAAGCATGAACTTTACAAGGCAGAGCTAAGCAGATGATGATAACCTAGCCTTTTCTCAAAAGTCCCCGTCACGAGAAGCTTTAAATTTTGTAAATAAAGAACTTCTACTAAGTTACGTGGCGAAAATTCAATTAACAAATAATCCCAAATTCAATCAACAAATAATCCCAAATTCAATCAACAAATAATCCCAAATTCAATCAACAAATAATCCCAATTTCAATCAACAAATAATCCCAAATTCAATCAACTCAAAGTAAAAACAAACACGTAAGTTACGTGTAATACGAAACTAACGAGCTATTCCACTTGGTCGGGTTATTATTTAGCGATGTAAAGCGCTGTCGTCTAATGTTTTGTGGTACTGGAACGCGTCTGACTCATGGAACGTAAATATTTTTTGAAGTAAGTTTGTGCTGTTTTCGCGGGTTAGGTTATATTGTTTGTTATTGTTGATTTTGTTTTTTTCTAATCAGTTAGTTTTCTAAGGTTGCGAACTCCTGTATGTGTGTTTACAAAATAGCTTCTCGAGACGGGGACTTGTCGGCTTCCAGTGTAACCGGATGCAGCTGAATACCAGTATTTTACAGGGACCGACTGCCTATCAGACAACACAACCCAGTTAGTACTGGGTAATACAATTCCTAAGTAAGACTGGTTGTCACTTTCGAGCCACGATAAAGATCTACAAATAACAGCCGGGACTAATGGCTTAACGTGCTTTCCGAGGCACGGAGGAAACTCGGTATGTAATGGTCACCCATCTATGGATCAACTTAGGCAAACGAGGCTTCACCTGAATATCGACCCGAGCGGCTGTTATTATTTAGCCACGAGCTCCTCCCTCTCGGTTAGTTACAGTCTCTTTCTAAAACCTCGAAGTGCCATATTCTCCATTAGGATACAATACATGGTGTAAGGGACAGCCCTCCACAAACAGATGGGGTGAATTCAGTATACCATACTAAGATGACTGGTACAAGAAATTATTTCAGGAATGTTATGGAAATCCAATTGATTTGTTTTATTTCCTCATGCGCAATGTATCGTTACCGTGGCAAAACGCACGTAGCGAACAGCAAGCGCGACGACGAGTTCGATGAACTCTGTAGCTAGACAGGAAGTGAACAGCTGATTTCACGCGTCGTTCATTAGAGTATTTCAACATCCTTTGTTGGATTTTTTATTTTAGTCGTACTATTTACATAAATGGATTGCTGCGTACGGGGAATGTAATTTAAAGATTGAAATAGAAAAAAAAACCAATGGAATTTGATTCAAAATAAGGAGCTGAAAGCACCTGTCAGTTTGTGGGGGGCTGTCCCTTACACCCTGTATAACTGTACAAGAATCTTCTGGCGAATGAATGAAATCGGAACGCCGCCATCTTTATTTTTCAACACATTTTCACAAATATACCAACTGCGCCCTTCTGAAGATTCTTGCAACACTGTATGTATATAATGATTATGTATTAGTGGTATATTAAAATATTTTTATACGCAAACCCTGCGTAGGGAACTACTGCTGTTTTGATATGGAAAGAAAAATTCGAGTGCGAGCAGGGTTTGAACCTGCGACCTTTCTTTTTATTAATGGAACGAAGATTTCGAGACCTGTGAGCGGGGTGCGATGGTCTAATTGGTTAAGACGTCCGGTGTACTGAATCGGAAGGTCGCAGGTTCAAACCCTGCTCGCACTCGAATTTTTCTATCCATATCAAAACAGTAGTGGTATATTGTTTGGTATATAGGTATTTACCTGAGTTTGACGTTTCCGAGGGACGTCGGGAAGTCGGTGAGAGAGGTCATTGGACTGTCCCGGTCTTTGCATAGTCTGTGGACAATTAAATAGTAGATTAATATTTTGTTACGACAGGTACCGGTAAAACGGTGTGAATAGGACCGCAGGGGTGAATAGAGACAACTTTTGAAAGGGATTTTAACGTTGAATTAATTTGATTATGTTATCAAAAAGTACTCTGTTTTAGTTACTTAGTTATTCTTAATTATTTAGAGACCTTGTTAGCAACATAACATATTAATTCAACGTTAAAATCTCTTTCAAAATTTGTCTCTATTCACCCCTGCGTAGGACCGCAGGGGTGAATAGAGACAAATTTTTCACCCCGTTTTACGGTAGCTTCTATAGAAAATTGTGCAAGATGAACTTCTTTGACGTGTCACAAAAGTACTATAATTAAGTAGAACTAGCACTTGGCCCGCGAGTTCGTCCGCAAAATGTGTGATAGCTCGGCTAATATGCATGATATAAAAATAATTTATAGCCTATACGACGACGAATGCAGCTTTCTTTCAGTGGAAAATAAAAATAAAAATTGGGCCATTATTTCCGGAGATTAACCCTACATGCAAACTTACAAACAAATTTTACCTCTTTATAATATTAGTATAGAAGATAACGGCACGGTTGGCGCAGTGACTGAACGATTAAAGTAAAGACTATATATATATATATATATATGTCTTTGCCGAGATTAGACACCGCCGACTAGTCAATGAAGCCATTTAGTCTTAGTATCTGTGGATTTTTTTATTTCCGCACGTGTGCGGAAAAATATTAAAAATCCACGCTTATGAGATACATGCATGTTGAACTTAATCGTAGTGCGATAAGAACCAGTTTTCGAGAAAGTGTATTGAAAAAATATTAGCATGGCCTACAGGTCTCACCTCTTAGCGATATCAGTGTGTCGTGGCGAGGCCGGCCGCGCCGAGTGGCGCTTCTCGGGCGGCGGCCGCGCGCGCGGGGACTCCCCGTCGATGTAGCCGATCTGCGACAGCTGCTCCTCTAGCGCTAGCCGACGGCTGGGGGATAATAACTTGGGGTTATACATGGAAAATATAAAGGTTGTTGATTTATTATTATTGCTGTTACGGCAAGAAAAAGTCTAAATAAAACAGCCGGAAAAACCTTTTAGGACAAAGTACCGTGTGAATATTAAATAACTATAACTATGTGAGGCGTCTACACACGTTTTCAAGTCAGCTTGATTCAACACTCGGATCAGCCCGGCGGAGTAACATACAAGGTGTAAACGGACCCTTCACGAAGCCGTCAACCAAGCATTCTGTACATCAAACTAAGTCACTCTACGCAAAAATTGTTGCTGGGAAACGACTTTTTTTGCAGGGTGAAAAATCACGTTTTACGGTAGGACTCAATGTCAACTCAAAACATTGTGCTGATGATGGATGATTAGGTTTTCACTTTAAATCTTCACTTCAACAAGTTTCTACACAATAAAGAGCACTTTATAACGTTTTTAAATTTAAAACAAAATGAACTACAGAAAAGACTAATAAGAATATTAGTAAATATAGACGATACCGACAGCTGTAAACCTCATTTTCAAGAGCATAAAATATTAACCCTCCCCTGCCTATACATTCTAGAAATTTGCAAATTTGTTCGAAAATACCCACACTTTTACACTACACGAGAAAGTATACAGTCAAGATATACATTACGCCATAAAAATAGACTAAACATACCAAGCTCTAAGCTAAAAATGCACTCAACAAGTGCCCTAGTCATGTCAATGAAGGTTTATAATAAATTACCGGAAATTATTAAAAATGTACAAAAATTTTATCCATTCATAAATAAATTACAACAATTTTTATTATATAAATGCTATTATACAATTAATAAATATCTAAATGACAAATTTTAAATTAATAATTATGATTCACTAATTGTTACTTTGTATGTCAACTAATTAATAGTAAAATAAAAGACCTCTTCCTCTCTCCTACCTTTCTGTGCCCTTACAGGGTCCATATTTATGTACCTAGCTTTAAGCCCTTTGTAACATCTTTTTTACAATATGGAATGCAAAATAAATGAAATAAATAAATAAATAAATAAACTTTTTAACTAACACTTGTTGAATCCATTGCTCCAAACTGTCTTGACACATATTTAAATCCAACAATGTGAAATCTTGAAATTCTTGTCATTCAAAATTTTTCTGAAATATATATTTTTTTTATTTATTGACTTTCTAACTAGATATTAGTAGTGGGGTTTTCTGTGTAGCAGCCACGGAGTCTGGATTTGTACCAGATTGATGGCATTAGGCTCGCCCCCTATTACATGGCACTTGAACGTAACTGGCGAAATGTGGGTGTACTATTAGGTACACCTCTGCCTAACCCTTCGGGAATTACAGGCGGGTGTTAGACACCTAAAATATCATATTTTAATTATCATATCGTAGGTGATGCGTGAACTCCAGTTACGAGTACTACGCGCCTGACTTCTGAACCACTAGGAATTTCTCCTGTACCCTGGGTACGTTTACAAACATTTAAACTCACATACACAAACAGCCAGACCCGGAACAACTACCTGTAGGCCATACAAATAATTGTTCCGTGCGGGGAGCGAACCCGCGACACGCTGCGCAGCAACCAATCACATAGCCACTGCGCCGACCGTGTGTAACTGAATGCCGTTCTAGGGCGTCACCTCCTAGCGTTCCACTCTCAACTGCCGTGTGAATACACTTTTAATTTGTTGTCTCATAAGACCAAACCATCTATAGACCGACCGCTTTAATAAGTCCTCCGCCTTGCCCCATCAAAGGCACACTAAGCGTCCACAAAGTCCTAAAAATATCTCTCAGGTTATTTGCTTTAAAATAACCATAATCCACGTAGGTATCACGATACTAATAATACGTGACCAACCTGCAGAATATTCCATTTAAATTGATACCTTCGCGAGGACTCATGAAAGCGGTCGGTCTATAAGCATACTCATTAAAAATTTTGTCACTACATCATCTATTAAAGTTAAAATATTTAGTGTACTTACCGTTCCGCCAGCTCGTTAGCTTGGTGTATATCGACGCGCAAGTTCCGACGCGGGCTGGGCTCGGCGCTGCACAGGCCGGACTCCGGCGGCGTGGAGCAGAGAGAGTCACCCTGTAACAATGGAGATATTCATCATCATCATCATCTGCCTAGCCTTTTCCCAACTATATTGGGGTCGGCTTCCAGTCTAACCAGATCCAGCTGAATACCAGTATTTTACATGTACCGACTGCCTATCTGACCTCCACAACCCAGTTAGTACTGGGCAATACGATACCATTTGGTAAGACTGGTTGTCAGACTTTTTGGGCCACTGACTACCTGTAACGACTGTCAAAGATCTACAGATGACAGCCGGGACCAACGGCTTAACGTGCTTTCCGAGGCACGGAGGAATGGAGATATTATGTTAGTTATTTTACTTTTATTGAATAGACAGATAGCATCAGAAAACTTGATAAAGATGATATGGACCTATGCCCTATAGGTCGATATTACTTTCATCAAGGACCGAATCGAGGTCCGGTCGAGGTGTCGTATAAACTAGGACGAATTCCCGTTCGTTCAAGCGTAGGTATGGTTGTAGGTATGGCTACATACCTAATTATTGGAATCAAATATAACAGCTCACAACTTGGGACCCATTATCGCAATGGCGAGCGGTCTACGGAAAGACTAAGGCTGTGGCGAGGTAGTGCATCCTTACGTAACCCATTCGTTCCACCTGCTGAAAATCTCCCACCTGGACATGAGTTGCCATGGCTGACCTGGAAGTCTTTAAATAGACTCCGGACCCATGTTGGTCGCAGCAAGGAAAACCTGCTCAGGTGGAGATTCATTAATGACTCTGCCCTGCAGTGTAAATGTGGTGCTGTTCCACAAACGATGGGGCACTTAATATCGTGTTCTGCGTGTCCTGTTGTTTATGCACTTCAGAAACTGATGGACGCTACCGAAAGCGCCAAACTAGTAGCTCAGTTCTGGGCTGACTCAATTTAGATTGCCATCGACACGCTAAGAAGACGAAGAATGATAATATTTATCCGTGGTGCTAGGCAACTGGTCTTATCCCAGTTGTAAACGTCCCTTTGTGCCTATTGGCCTTGTTTTGTTCTGTCTCCTACTGATATGGAGGGAAGTGGAAATTATGTTTGTCCTACTCCTCCGCTATTCTTTTCTGATTAATTTCATTGCGAGATCCAAGACAATTAAATTGTTTCTCTGGGACTTCGTCGAGCGTCATTGTCTCCGCGCTTTTCTGGTGGTCGCCACTGTTGATTCTGACTCTCAGGAGTTGCAGTGGTTTGGGAATATTGTGGCGGGCTTACTTCATTAAAAAAATAAAGTGATATGACCTGAAAATGGGCATAAAAATCAGACGTTTTCGTCGTCATTTTTTCACAACACAAATCTAGTGCTCGGTGGACCTATCGACAAAAGGACGAAATTGCAAGCAAACGTTCAGGCTTTCGTGTGGCGAGAGAAAAACAGAATTACTGTTAAAATAATGGATGCTATTCGGCACGTCCGATGCGGATAGGTGCGCGGGACCATCCGAAGATGCGATGACTGCGGCGCATACGGCTCCTGCGTCCACCTTAAAAATGCTATTTAGCTGCGTCTGGTCAGACTGGACGCAGACCACACAAGGCTAGGCACATGACTAACCTGTGCATGGTTGAGCTGTAGCTGCGTATCGTCCTCCTCGCTGAACATGTGATGGTCGCGCTCCTGCGGCGACAGGCGCAGGCGCATGTCGGCCAGCTCTGCCTGCCACGGCTCGAAGTACGAGTCGCACGATGATGATCTGCGGACAATATAGATTGTTATTAGTTAAAGAAGGTAACTGGATTCTGAAGTAAAATAATGGTAAAGTTTTGTTCAAACTATGCCATTATGCCAGCTCTGAAGTTAGATGCGAGTGACGAGAAAAAAAAAACATTTTTTTATTAAAACGAACAGAAAACAATTAGGTTTCAAGCATATTGCAATTCCAAGCAATATTGAACGTACCAACGTATACAAATTGTTATTTCCATGCTATTAAATGAAATGAAATTCAGTTGCAAGATTTGACTGAAATAACTTACCAACTAACTACCTAACGAGGCCAGTTAAATAAAAGTCGTAAGTGCATTTACAATGTAACATAGTTTAAAGGTGTCTGGCGGGTTTTTTCACTAGACAAAGTGTCTGGCAGTTGAGGACGTAAAATCACGATTATTGTATGACGTAACTTAGCAGCTATTTAGCACAGCTTTATGCAAATATCTTTATACAACGTGTCCCAAAATTGAACGATAAGCGGGCACCGGGGGATGGACCTGCTCATGACGACTCGATGAAGAATAAGAAAAAACAAATATATCTCAATTTTATTTGAACTACAAAAAAAAAAATTAAAATCTTTCGAAAATTGACACCCTTTATGATACTCTTAACTACCCTTAAAAAAAACCCAGAATTCCTGTAGTTTTGACACAAAAATTAAACAAAATTTTTGTTTGCACTAAAATAAAAAAATAAAAAAACCTACAGTAAGGTACTCTACAGAAAAAGTTTCAGTTTTTATAACCTGACATAGGTGTGGCGGTCATCAGATCTTGGTCCATTAGGGCAATACTGTGAGAAATTCTGTAATCTGTTCAGGCTTGGCAGATTGATTGGTGATTTATGTATGTACGTTGTGGGTTCTGTTAGTAAGTTAACGCTGTGTATTTGGCTTGATTTTTAACCCCCCACGCACTTTTACGTTACGTGTCTATCTGTGAATCTGTATGTGGCATCGTGGTTCACAAACGAATGTACCGTTTTTGTTGTGGGTTTTTCTTTTTGAAAGCTGACGTGATCGAGTTGGTTCTTAGCTATAATTTATGAAGATCTGTTCATATTCATGCTATTTTGGTGACCACTGAAAACCAGCGCTGTGCTGGGCCCCCTCATAGCACAGCATCACGCTGAGTGGTAACCTGCTTGTCGCAGTCACGACGTGCAAGCTGTCAACTTTTTTTTCTGTACTGTAGTATTGATAAATATTTGTTATGCGTTGTATGTTCATTTTGTATCATTTTTATAATATAAAAAACAGTAAAAGTACAACACCTACACGGACCAAATGTATGGAACAGCTGATTTTTTTTAAATTACCAAAGAAAAATTTCTGTGGGGGTTCAGAATGATGTACTGAATACGTGGTAACCGTTCTTGCGTAGGGGTCTCTTCCACCCTGTATGTACCATGGTATAATAATATACTTCGCCTGGTATTCTCTTCCCACGATGACCCAAGACTACGTCACGATAAGTGTTACCATTGATTGTCCTTTTCAGTAAATTTAGGGACTCTCATTTAGTGAATGAAAATAAAATAAATTACTAACTAGCTTAAGTATTTAGTAACTCGTGTGATTCATCTATTTAGTTTTAAATTAATTTAAATATTGAATTATTAGTTCATAATTGCTTTGTTAAGTTAAAATATGCATTTTGCTTGGGTAATTCAATCACACACCGTGGCAACACACCGATAGCATCGCAACTGATGACCTAGGGTTGGGCCAATCACGTGACCCAGCTGTCACGGGAAGAGAATACCAGGCGAAGTATATTATTATACCATGGTATGCACGTCATGTACCTGTGACAAGCATAGCATTGACATCTGTGAATCTCTCGCAAATTATAAAAAATGCCTCAAAAAATCATGTATTTGTTAATTATTTGTTAATTACTATTTTAATTTTCCCAATTTTATTACCTGTTATGTTTTGTTTTTTTATTTAATTGCTACTATTATTTTGTCAATTTATTTTTAAATTTTATTTTTCCAACATTATTTCCAAATGTGTTTCGATTTTTTAATTGCTATTATTACTTTGTTAATTATTTTACTTTTCTAATTTAATTTTAGTACTAAATAATGTGTTTTGATTTGATTAGAATTTTTAAATGCTACTATAACTTAGTTAGCTTAGTTATACATCTTATTATGCATGCTGTGGTCTCCTGTAAGTGAAGGAGTACACCTACGTGATACTTTTGTCATCGATTATTTATTTCGTGTGTTTGTGTATATCCTTTGTTGGAGATCCTAAATAAATAAATAATCAGTCTAGAATGTTCGCACTGCTGGGACGCAGGCCTCCTCTCTATGAGAGGGAATGGGCTATAATTCACCACGCTGGCCTTGTGCGGATGTCACATGTCTTAGAATGTTTGGTTCTAGGACATTTCTGTTTGAAAGCTGACGTGATCGAGATGGTTCTTAGCTATAATTTATGAAGATCTTTTCAGGTATATTTTGTCGTCAAATTGTGAGTACTCTGTTAGTGTAGGGAAAAAATAACACAACACACAAACATGCAGAAGTTTTATGTTATTTCAGCAGCATCTTGGTAGTCAACTCTAATGCAGAAAAGACGCTAGGCTAATTTCACTCCGAATGTATTAATCAACTAGCATTTTTTCGCGGCGTCGCTCCCGTTATATACTCAAATTAGCCCAAGAGAACGTTTTATATGACATCATCTTCTTTTTGTTGACTTCATTATGTTCAATAAAGACCGTTAAAAAAATATCAACTATCCTTCCTGTTGTAATAGGCTATTTAAGAGCATCAAGTCCGTCAGATCACCAAAAAATGTTGGACAGGTTTTTTTTATCTTTTGTCCCAAAATCAAAAAATTACGACGATACAGCGCAACAAAGTTCAACAGAGGTTTGTAACGTCACTGGATAGTTAAAACTAACAGAAATTATGACGTCACGCCATATTTCAACGCGCTGTATCGTGGTCATTATTCGTTTACAGGACAAAAGACAAAATACGTGTCCAATATTTTTTGATAATCTAACTGAAGGACTAAATAGATTTTTTCAGTCAAATATATAATCTAATAGCCGGCTATAAAATCATTTATACTAACATTGTAAAGAGGTAAAACTTGTTTGTAAGTTCATGTACATGTAGGGGGTAATCTCCGAAACTGATGATCCAATTCTAAAAATTCTTTCACTGGCAGAAAGCTATATTATTCGTGGGTGCTATAGGCTATAAATTATATTTATATCATGCATATTAGCCGAGCTATCACACATTTTGCGGACGATGTCGCGGGCGAAGTGCCAGTCAGCAATATTTAAATGGTTAACGCATATATGTATATAGGGTCTAACTATTCATACACGAAATATTTTCAAGGAATCATCTAAGGGCTATAACAAAACCATTTCAAGGGATTGTTTTTTTATCTGAGTATATTTTTTTATAAAAAATTAATAATTTAAAATTACTTGACCCACAAAATAAATACTGTCTCCTTATTTTTAAGCATTCATTACGCTAGTTTACTACGTCGTATTTACCTATTGTCATTGTTAGAATATGGGAGTAAAGGTTTATTTATATTTTCATTTTGTAATAAAAAAACACTCAGATATTTTTTTTTTCGTTGTTATGGCGACTTTACGACTTATAGAAGTTACTCTTAAAATATTTCGTGTATGAAAAGATAGACCTTATATATTAAGTTTTTAAACTGTTATGGTCACTAACATTATCATAAACACCAGAAATATTACCATGTTTACTGATTGATTTGAGTTCCCGATATTTCGGCGCTGTTACAAGCACCATGATCACGGATAAACTGAAGTTATTGCGGGTGGGTGTTTATGAGCAGACAAATCGGTCTAGTCATTGTATAATATACTTCGCCTGGTATTCTCTTCCCAGGATGGCCCAAGACTACGTCACGATAAGTGTTACCATTGATTGTCCTTTTCAGTAAATTTATGGACTCTCATTTAGTGAATGAAAATAAAATAAATCAATAGCTAGCTTAACTATTTAGTAACTCGTGTGATTCATCTATTTAGTTTTTAATTAATTTAAATATTAAATTATTAGTTCATAATTGCTTTGTTAAGTTAAAAAAGCATTTTGCTCGCGTAATTCAATCACACACCGTGGCAACACATCGACAGCATCGCAACTGATGACGTATTCTTGGGCCAATCACGTGACCCAGCTGTCACGGGAAGAGAATACCAAGTGAAGTATATTATTATACCATGGGTCTACCCTCTTTCTTGTTCGTTTTTTGCACTCAGTAGCTACCACTGTCACTCGCAACTCGAATCTACAGATTCAATAAACATGGTTGCCATCAGCTAGCCCAGTCAATTTCAACGCTTCCACAGCAAGATGCAATCTCTGGTGGGAGCGGTTTAAGCCCCCTGACAACTTCAACAATCCATCAGAAAACCTTCCACCTGGACACGAGTTGCCGTGGCCGGCTTGGAAATCTCTAAACAGACTTCGAACCAAGTCGGCCGGAGCAAAGACAATCTGTGCAGATGGGGGTTCATGGACGGCTCCGACCGTTATGCGTATGCGGCGTCTCCCCACAGACAATGGTCCACAGCGCCATCTTGCACCGCATGCCCTATCACCTGCGCTCTTGTTGATTTATTTACTGCATCAGTAAGCGGGGTTCGCGTGGCTGAGTTTTGGGCTAAACATACAGGGTGTAAGGGACAGCCCCCCACAACATGACAGGGTGAATTCAGCTCCTTATTTTGAATCATATTCCACCTGAATTTTTCTCCGGATTTTTTTTTCTTTTTTTTTTAGTTACTATTCCTTTATTTCAATGTAAAATTACATTCCCTGTACGCAGCACTCCATTTATGTAAATAATACGACTAAAATAAAAAATTAAACAATAGTTGTTGAAATACTCTAAACGAACAACGCGTGAAAACAGCTGTTCACTTCCTGCCTAGATACAGAGTTCATCGAACTCGTCGTTGCTCTTGCCGTTCGCTACATGCGTTGTGCCACGGTAACGATACATTGCGTATGAAGAAATAAAACAAATCAAATTTATTGGATTCCCATAACATTCCTGAAACAATTTGTTATAACGGTCATCTTAGTATGATATACTGAATTCACCCCATCAGTTTGTGGAGGGCTGTCCCTTACAACCTATATTTAAACTTTTTGCCATCGAAACGCTAAGAAGAAGAATAAACATGGTAAATATTCCGTTTCTAGTGTTAATGATAACCCATATATTATAAGGGTTAACCATTTTTTTTTTTTTTTTCGGATGTGAAGTCATCAAATGACCCCCCCACTCTGGGCGGAGCGGAAGGGAGTGTCAGACTTGTACTGACTAAAACCCATCCATGTTCCTTCTTTGCCCTTTGTGTTCCAGGGCCGCGGTATCTCTTTCGAACAGTCCCGCAGCCCGTAAGGGTTAACCCTTACACTCTAACAGGTTAACTTTAGCTCGACTAACCGGTTTACGTTATGTCATATCCTCTACAATGCGCAAATCGTGTTATTCTTGTTAAACTCTAGCAGGCGACATAATCTACATCGTTACCTTAAATCCACTTTCTCACTAGGCGACAAGAGTTGCGCAACAGTTGCCGGCACCATCGCTGTCTGTTGCCAGACATCGATAGCTGAGCGGCTTCTTAAAACAGAAAACTAACATACAATGTTGCGGTTCCAGTTATATTGTGTGCCGTATTTGAGAACTGCCCTTTCTACCCGACTGCGGCGGAGGTTAAAAAGAGGGTAATGTTTTAAGCACCTTTGGTATATCTGCAATCGTACTACTAATCCGTTATCTTTTGTTGGAGATCCTAAATAAAATAATCCCTAATATTGGGGTACCGCAAATTACCTTTTTTTATTAAATAATAATCATTTTTAATTACCAATCAATTTGCCAAGCGTGGGGATGATTACGTTAAGCATAGATGATGTATATTCGCTCGGATACATTTTCTACCAATTAAAAATCAATCATTAATACACATATTACCAGCATATTATTATACAAGGTGGAAGATAAAGTGGAGGGTCACCGACGTTAAAACGGTTACCAAGTATACAGTACGTCATTCCGGACCCCTCTACATGGAAATTTAAGTCCCTTCCACCCTCTATGTTCACACTTAGGGCACAGACCTCTCTCAACGAGATAGAGAGGGCTAGTGCCCTATCCATCTCCATCCACCACGTAGGTCCAGTGTGGTTTCGACGATGCCACATATCTTTTGGTTCTAGAACATGCCGGTTTCCTCACGATATTTTCTTTCACCGTTTTGAGAGCACGGTGATGAAATAAATTACATTATATCCCTACATAGATATAGTCATAAATAGATAACGCAAGTATCGCGATCCGTATGAGACGATGACGTCATAAGCACTAATTAGTTACTATACAAAGTAGACAACGTTTTTGTTCTTTAAAATGCCTAGAACTAAGCTTTTGAGTTGTAACGTTATTGTTTTAAACAAGTTAGCTTGCTGCGACAGTAGCCACGTTAAGCATAAAATGCTTAAGCAGAGTACGCGAAGTGTTCTTGCGTTATCTAGGTATTTCTATATCTGTGTCTTCACAGTAGAAATACCAGTAATTGGTGAAGAATTTTTTGAACTTTTTGACCTTCAAAGTTTCAAATTTTCTAGCTACAACGCTCACCTGGTATGATGTTTGAGCGGCATGGCCGCTCGGTCGGCGAGTGGTGCTAGTGTGTCGATGTCCGAGCCGAGAGATTCGCACGACTTTACCGGGCGAAGGCCCAGGCTTGTGGTGCACATTGCCATGTCCTGGTGACAAAGGAAATTCATGATTACGACAATAATACAAGCTTTTTTTTGTTCGCATGTAAGTGCAAGTGGCATTGATCTGTTGTCCATGCAACCAGGCGTTTGAGGCCATTCACTAGCTTTTGATTCATATTCAGCCATGAACTATATAGACCGTTGTTAGCAGGCTTTTTTGTACCAGGACCAGTGTGGGCCAGTTAGTGTAGGCTCATGTAGGCCAACATGGCTGTGTGTAGAATCAAGTAGGCCAACATGGACCACTGTGTATGGTAATCTGGGCTATTCTGTGTGGACCATCATGGGGGACCGTGTGTCACATTGACAGACATGGGCCACTGTGTACACAACCGTGAACCAGCATGGGCCACTTTCACAGAAAGCTCTATAGTAGTAATAAGCTACATTAAAACAAGTTACCTGTGGTGGTGTTGGAGTACGAGGTACGTGCGGTGCGGGATCTCTACGGCTGCGCGCGCGCTGCTGTTTACTGCGTGTGAATAGTCCGCGCCAGCCGGAGGGAGAGCGCTTCAAGCCGCGCTTGCCTGTAAACAAATACACGATTTAAACATATTTTTGGCAACGACGACGCGGAGTAATGTTGGCTTACTACAGACCGACCGCTTTAATGAGTCCTCGCGAAGTTATCAATTTAAATGGAATATTCTGAAGGTTGATCAAGTATTGGTTCAATTAGTATCGTAATACCTACCTGGATTATTTATTTTAAAGTAAATAACCTGTGGGATATTGTTAGACGCTTAATGTGCCTTAGATGGGGCAAGGCGGAGGACTCGTTTTAGCGGTCGGTCTATAGTGGAAAGTGCTAAGTTAAAAATGTACTAACCTGGTGCAGGCAGATCTAATACGGTGTGATACTGTGGCAGATTGTTGGGACCCGATCCGACCTGTAATAAAAAACTCGATTTTAGATTCACAAAAGGAAAAGTTTTAGTAGAACAGAATTACGGAAGATGGCACGTTTAGTGCAGTGGCTGAGCCATTGGTTGTTGCGCTGCGTGTCCCGAGTTCGATTCCCGCACGGAACAATTATTTGTATGACCTACAGGTAGTTTTTCTGTCTGGTTGTGTGTGTATGTGACTTTAAATGTTTGTGAACGCATTCATGATACGGGAGAAAATCCTAGTGTGAGGCAATGTTTAAAAATGAAAATATAATGTTGATGCTGTACCTCGGAAAGAATGAAAAGTCATTGATGTCGGCTGTCAGTTGAAGATCATTGACAGTCGTTACAGTTAGTCAGGAGTCTTACCAAGGGGTATCGTGTTACTCGTGTCCATAAACTGCGTTGTAGAGATCAGATAAGCTGTCGTTCTATGTAAAATACTGCTTTATTCAGCTGCATCCGGTTAGACTGGATGTCGACACCAACATAGTTAGGAAAAAGCTAGATGATGTCCTCACCTCGATGTACTTAGGCCTGAGGTGCGAGGAGGGCCGCAGCTGGGTGTTGGCGGCCGCCGCCGCCGCCATGGCGCCCGAGGCGGGCGGCAGGCGCGGGGGGGGGGCGGCCGGGGCGCCGCCCACCTGCCCGCGACGACGGGCTTCTTCCAGGCTGGGGGGGAGAGAGGTAGGTAAAGTCTAAATTGTTACATTGAAAAGACACCCTGTATAAACATTCATCATCATCATCATTTCAGCCGAAAGACGTCCACTGCTGGACATAGGCGCCCAAGTGTCGCCACATTGACCGGTCCCGTGCGTCTCGCATCCAGCGGATCCCTGCAACCTTTGCCAGGTCATCGGTCCACCTAGTGGGAGGCCTTCCAACGTAACGTCTTCCAGTTCGCGGTCGCCACTCCAGAACTTTTCAGCCCCATCGGCCATCCGTTCTGCGAGCAATGTGCCCTGCCTACTGCCACTTAAGTTTGGCTATTCTTCGGGCTACGTCGGTAACCTTGGATCTCTTACGGATTTCCTCATTTCTGATTTGATCACGCAAGGAAACTCCGAGCATAGCCCTCTCCATTGCCCTTTGGGTGACTTTAAACCTTCTGATGAGACCCATTATGAGCGACCACGTTTCGGTATAAACATTAAAACATCCCAAAGAATCCCGAATTCATACCTACCAGGTGTAAACAGATCCTTCAAATATCCGTCAACCAAGCATTCTGTACATCAAATTAAGTATCTTTACTCAAAAATTATTGCTGGGAATCGACTTTTTTTTTTGGAATGAAATATCACGTTTTACGGTAGGACTCGATGGAAAGCACTCATAGCATTGTGCTGATGGATGGATTGAATAATATGAGGGTCGTGGAGGTGTGTAAAGTAAAAATCGTACATTAAAGAGATGTATTTAAAAAAAACTTATGAAAAAGTTGGAACTTTGACCCTCAATATCACCGTAACTAGAAGGTTCCCAGGTATGATCTAGAACAAAAAAAATGATCGCAATGACGGGGAGAACAAGTGCCTTTCGGCTATGTTAAGGGTCTTTTTACACCCTTTATATAGGTATACCACCATAACCACCCTGTAAAAACTTACCCCCTTTCCTTCACGTTAATTATGTTGACAAAATATTCTGTTGCTACTCCACTTATTCGTGTCTCAATCCCGCTACATTAATTTGAAGAAATCAGCTAAAACTTAAGTTCTTACCTCAACAACTTAGTAGGTGGATTGATAGGTAGACTCTTGGGCCGTCGACACGACTCGTTGCCGCGGAGTTCCACCTGAGATTCACAACGCTCCTGAAACGATGAAGACAAGATTTTCATTATAAACGGACCCTTCACGAAGCCGTCAACCAAGCATTCTGTACATCAAACTAAGTAACTCTATGCTAAAAATATTATTGGGAAACGACTTTCTCTTTGAACATTTCACGGTAGGACCCAAAGTAACGCACTCAAAGCATTGTGCTGATGGATGGATTGAATAGTACGAGGGTCGTGGAGGTGTTTAAAGTTATAACATAAAAAAATTGTGTAAAAGTTGGAATTTTATTTATTTATTTAATACTTCAAGCACAAAAGTACAGAGGCGGACTTAATGCCATAGGCATTTACTACCAGTCAACCTTTGGGTGATGCAGAGACAAGCAGTGGTAGGTGTATATCTGAAAATAATTTTAAATAATACTAAGATTAACTACAAGGATATATAAAATACTATAAATATATATGAAATACTATAGAATTAGTGGAAAGTAAACAGAAAGTTGTGGACGTAATATGTATAACTGAGCATTTTATAATGTCAGGTCAAGAAAAATTATTATATATACCAAATTATAAGTTAGCGGCATGCTACGCTAGACAGAATAGAAAACGTGGTGGTGCCTGTATCCTAATAAGAGTCGGGCATGAGTATAAAGAACTACCTGACATAATGAAATACTCGATATCAGGAATTATAGAATGTTGTGCCGTTGAATTAACTTTGCAAAAAATTATATTTATATGTGTTTATAGACCTCCTAAACTGTGTAACCTAAGTAAGTTTTATGAAAACTTAGATCTCATTCTAAAAAAAGTGTGTATCAAACCTTTCAAAAAAGTAATTTTATGTGGAGACTTTAATATAGATGTTTTAAACAGGAATAGAATGACGCTAGAATTTGAATGCTTTCTTAGGAGCTACAACCTCAAACTAGAAATTAATCAACCGACTCGATTTGTCAGTAATACTTGCTTAGACAATTTTGCACACAATTTAAAGAAAAACTGCCGATGTGAAGTAATTGATTTCGGATTGTCTGATCACACAGCCCAAATAATGAAGATAAAGGTCAATAAAACCAGCCAAATAAAATCGTGGAGAACATTAAGACGAGATATAACTGAGGAAAATCTTATTAAATTTAGAACACATCTCCAAAGCCTATCGTTTTCTGATGTATACAGCACAGAAGATTCTAACAAAGCCTATGAAAACTTTTTGGAAATGTTCCTAATTTTACATGATCTCTGTTTCCCTAACAAATTAGTGACTATTAGATCAGAAAAAAAATTAAAATGGGTTTCTCGGGGGATACGAATATGTAGCAAAAGGCAACGACAATGACTGTGGCGACAGAGGCTAAAACCAACATGTGAAAACAAAAGGACATTTGATAATTACTCAAGGAGATTTAAGAAAATCATTAAACTAACCCAGAAAGCCCAGAATAATTACTTAATAAATAATTCCAAAAACAAATCTAAAACTGCATGGCAAATTATTAATAATAATAAAACGGTAAGGGAACCTATTTCACAAATAAAAAAAGGAGACGAAATAATTTCAAACCCTCATATAATAGCCGAATCTTTCAATAATTTCTTCATTGACCAGATTTCGGGTATACCAAAACATACGTCAGGTGACACATTTAACATAAATATCAACCCACATTCAATATTTATGACCCCAGTTATTCCTCAAGATGTCACGCGTGTAATAAAAAAATTAAAAAATAAAAAGAGTTTTGGCTATGATGGCATTTCAACCACAGTTCTAAAATTTGTTTCTAATTGTATAGCTGCGCCCCTTGCTCATATCATTAACGTAAGCATATACTCTGGAGTATTTCCAAAAAGTCTAAAAACTGTAATAGTTAAACCACTATATAAAAAAAATTATAAAGACGAAATGGCAAATTATAGACCAATTGCTCTAATTCCCATCTTCTCAAAGATCATAGAAAAAAATATCTATGAATCTTTCTACAATTTTCTAACAAAATACCACATACTATGTGATGAACAAAAAGGATTTAGAAAAAATAAAAACATCAACATGGCTATTTTCGACTTTCTCCATAAAATAATGCCAAAAGTAGACTCTAAAACACCTGTATGCGCAATATATGCCGATATGTCGAGGGCTTTTGACTGTGTGGATCACGATATCCTCCTAACCAAACTTCACGCCTACGGTATTCGTGGCAATGCCCTTAATTTAATAAAAACGTACCTAAAAGGTCGTAAACAATGTACGGAGGTATCGAGCCTGTGTTTAAGATCTAGAAAGGAATTAAAATTTATATCGTCTTTTAGAGAAATAAAATATGGTGTCCCGCAGGGCAGTGTCCTCGGACCTTTATTATTTTTATTATATATTAATGACTTACCACTTCATATACTTCATCCTATGATATTATTTGCAGATGATAGCACGTCAATTGTTTCATGTATCGATAAAGAATCATATGTAAATGACATTAACAATACAATTAATAGTTTAATAAAATGGCTTGACAGTAATAATCTAGTTCTTAATCTCCAAAAAACTAAAATCATGCACTTCTACCAACGATTATCTGCTGGAGATATGGATATAGACTACAATGGTCAAACTATAGAAAAAGTAAACAGTACAAAATTTTTGGGAATCATAATTGACAGCCAGTTAACTTGGAAGCCGCAAGCAGAAGATATATGTAAACGTTTAAGCACCGCCGCGTTTATGTTGCATAATCTTTCGAAAAAAGTAAATTTACCGACAGTATTAGTGGCTTACCATGGTCTAGTAATTTCCATCTTAAGATTTGGTATAATATTTTGGGGTCACTGTAGTGAACGAGAAAGCATTTTCAAAGCGCAAAAGCGTTGCCTGAGAGCTATATTTAGTCTTAAAATAACAGACAGTTGCGTACCTATATTTAAGTCTCATAAATTATTAACCTTCCCATGCCTATATATCCTTGAATTAGCAATATTTGTTATAACAAATCGATGTTTATTTGCAACTTTAGTAGAAACTAGAAAACGAAGTACAGCTATGAGATCTCAATACCAGAATCTATTATACACGGGCGCATTTAAAACTAGTTTATTAAAAAGAAATGTTATATGTATGGCTCCTGTAATATTTAATAAAATACCTGACCAAATGAAAAACCTACCGCTGTATAATTTAAAAAACGTTTCACAGAGTTTCTTGTGGATAAATGCTATTATTCTGTGCAGGATTTCTTAAATGATAATTTTTTGGAATATCTTTAGTTTGTATCACATTTGCATGCTATATTAAGGCAGAATGTACTCGGATCCTGTTATATAATTTAACAACTTATTTTTATGTACCTACATTCTAAGCAAATAAAGACCTATTCTATTCTATAAAAATTGAAAAATGGGAAAATGAAAGATGATAATTGGAATTGGGATTGGAAATTTTGACCCCCAATATCTCCTTTTTTACGTCCCAGGTTCCCAGGCATGGTCCAGAACAAAAAATGATCTCAATGACGGGGAGAACAAGTGCCTTTTGGCTTCATTAAAGGGTATATTTTTAACCGACTTCCAAAAAGAGGAAGTTTTCAAGTCAACCGTTTTTTTTTTTTACACCCATAAGCATAACATAGCATAGCATAATCAGCCTATTAATGTTCCCACTGCTGGGACGCAGGCTTCCTCTCTACGAGAGGGAATGGGCAATAATCCACCACGCGGGCCCAGTGCGGGTTGGTAGATGTCACATGTCTTCGAATTTTTGGTTCTAGGACATGCCGGTTTCCTCACGATGGTTTCCTTTCCCGTTTTGAGAGCAGTGGTGATAAAATAACTTACACAAAGTAATGCGTCTGGCTGGGTTCGAACCCACGACTTACTGCTCGTAAGTCGGGGTCTCCACCACTGGGCCACCGCTGCTCCCCCCTGCTTACACCCATTATGTACAAAGTAGAATAGACAAAACTGACTGGACTGAAGCCTTGGCGTCAATTTTATTTGAGTTGTATGATTTATGGAATTTATGTGTTTTTTATATTACATTATTTACCTGTTCCAGTGACTCCGGCCCCGAATCTTCCCCCTGCTCCTGAGCGAACAACTCTTCAGCATAGCATATCAGGAACTCTGTCACCACCGCCTGTACAGAAATACAATAAAATGTTGGTGAGATGTTGATTCGAGGACAATCATCATCTGCCTGGCCTTTTCCCAACTATCTTCGGGTTGGTTTCTAGTCTAACCGGATGCAGCTGAATACCAGTACTTTACATGGAGCGACTGCCTATCTGACCTCCACAACCCAGTTAGTACTGGGTAATACCATGGCCATGTTGCGCGCCAGTATCGCTAGCCACAGTAGTGTGTACCTGCACGGCGACGCCCTGCAGGTTGGGCGCCCACACGATGGCCATGTTGCGCGCCAGTATCGCTAGCCACAGTAGTGTGTACCTGCACGGCGACGCCCTGCAGGTAGGGCGCCCACACGATGGCCATGTTGCGCGCCAGTATCGCTAGCCACAGTAGTGTGTACCTGCACGGCGACGCCCTGCAGGTAGGGCGCCCACACGATGGCCATGTTGCGCGCCAGTATCGCTAGCCACAGTAGTGTGTACCTGCACGGCGACGCCCTGCAGGTAGGGCGCCCACACGATGGCCATGTTGCGCGCCAGTATCGCTAGCCACAGTAGTGTGTACCTGCACGGCGACGCCCTGCAGGTTGGGCGCCCACACGATGGCCATGTTGCGCGCCAGTATCGCTAGCCACAGTAGTGTGTACCTGCACGGCGACGCCCTGCAGGTAGGGCGCCCACACGATGGCCATGTTGCGCGCCAGTATCGCTAGCCACAGTAGTGTGTACCTGCACGGCGACGCCCTGCAGGTAGGGCGCCCACACGATGGCCATGTTGCGCGCCAGTATCGCTAGCCACAGTAGTGTGTACCTGCACGGCGACGCCCTGCAGGTAGGGCGCCCACACGATGGCCATGTTGCGCGCCAGTATCGCTAGCCACAGTAGTGTGTACCTGCACGGCGACGCCCTGCAGGTAGGGCGCCCACACGATGGCCATGTTGCGCGCCAGTATCGCTAGCCACAGTAGTGTGTACCTGCACGGCGACGCCCTGCAGGTAGGGCGCCCACACGATGGCCATGTTGCGCGCCAGTATCGCTAGCCACAGTAGTGTGTACCTGCACGGCGACGCCCTGCAGGTAGGGCGCCCACACGATGGCCATGTTGCGCGCCAGTATCGCTAGCCACAGTAGTGTGTACCTGCACGGCGACGCCCTGCAGGTAGGGCGCCCACACGATGGCCATGTTGCGCGCCAGTATCGCTAGCCACAGTAGTGTGTACCTGCACGGCGACGCCCTGCAGGTAGGGCGCCCACACGATGGCCATGTTGCGCGCCAGTATCGCTAGCCACAGTAGTGTGTACCTGCACGGCGACGCCCTGCAGGTAGGGCGCCCACACGATGGCCATGTTGCGCGCCAGTATCGCTAGCCACAGTAGTGTGTACCTGCACGGCGACGCCCTGCAGGTAGGGCGCCCACACGATGGCCATGTTGCGCGCCAGTATCGCTAGCCACAGTAGTGTGTACCTGCACGGCGACGCCCTGCAGGTAGGGCGCCCACACGATGGCCATGTTGCGCGCCAGTATCGCTAGCCACAGTAGTGTGTACCTGCACGGCGACGCCCTGCAGGTAGGGCGCCCACACGATGGCCATGTTGCGCGCCAGTATCGCTAGCCACAGTAGTGTGTACCTGCACGGCGACGCCCTGCAGGTAGGGCGCCCACACGATGGCCATGTTGCGCGCCAGTATCGCTAGCCACAGTAGTGTGTACCTGCACGGCGACGCCCTGCAGGTAGGGCGCCCACACGATGGCCATGTTGCGCGCCAGTATCGCTAGCCACAGTAGTGTGTACCTGCACGGCGACGCCCTGCAGGTAGGGCGCCCACACGATGGCCATGTTGCGCGCCAGTATCGCTAGCCACAGTAGTGTGTACCTGCACGGCGACGCCCTGCAGGTAGGGCGCCCACACGATGGCCATGTTGCGCGCCAGTATCGCTAGCCACAGTAGTGTGTACCTGCACGGCGACGCCCTGCAGGTAGGGCGCCCACACGATGGCCATGTTGCGCGCCAGTATCGCTAGCCACAGTAGTGTGTACCTGCACGGCGACGCCCTGCAGGTAGGGCGCCCACACGATGGCCATGTTGCGCGCCAGTATCGCTAGCCACAGTAGTGTGTACCTGCACGGCGACGCCCTGCAGGTAGGGCGCCCACACGATGGCCATGTTGCGCGCCAGTATCGCTAGCCACAGTAGTGTGTACCTGCACGGCGACGCCCTGCAGGTAGGGCGCCCACACGATGGCCATGTTGCGCGCCAGTATCGCTAGCCACAGTAGTGTGTACCTGCACGGCGACGCCCTGCAGGTAGGGCGCCCACACGATGGCCATGTTGCGCGCCAGTATCGCTAGCCACAGTAGTGTGTACCTGCACGGCGACGCCCTGCAGGTAGGGCGCCCACACGATGGCCATGTTGCGCGCCAGTATCGCTAGCCACAGTAGTGTGTACCTGCACGGCGACGCCCTGCAGGTAGGGCGCCCACACGATGGCCATGTTGCGCGCCAGTATCGCTAGCCACAGTAGTGTGTACCTGCACGGCGACGCCCTGCAGGTAGGGCGCCCACACGATGGCCATGTTGCGCGCCAGTATCGCTAGCCACAGTAGTGTGTACCTGCACGGCGACGCCCTGCAGGTAGGGCGCCCACACGATGGCCATGTTGCGCGCCAGTATCGCTAGCCACAGTAGTGTGTACCTGCACGGCGACGCCCTGCAGGTAGGGCGCCCACACGATGGCCATGTTGCGCGCCAGTATCGCTAGCCACAGTAGTGTGTACCTGCACGGCGACGCCCTGCAGGTAGGGCGCCCACACGATGGCCATGTTGCGCGCCAGTATCGCTAGCCACAGTAGTGTGTACCTGCACGGCGACGCCCTGCAGGTAGGGCGCCCACACGATGGCCATGTTGCGCGCCAGTATCGCTAGCCACAGTAGTGTGTACCTGCACGGCGACGCCCTGCAGGTAGGGCGCCCACACGATGGCCATGTTGCGCGCCAGTATCGCTAGCCACAGTAGTGTGTACCTGCACGGCGACGCCCTGCAGGTAGGGCGCCCACACGATGGCCATGTTGCGCGCCAGTATCGCTAGCCACAGTAGTGTGTACCTGCACGGCGACGCCCTGCAGGTAGGGCGCCCACACGATGGCCATGTTGCGCGCCAGTATCGCTAGCCACAGTAGTGTGTACCTGCACGGCGACGCCCTGCAGGTAGGGCGCCCACACGATGGCCATGTTGCGCGCCAGTATCGCTAGCCACAGTAGTGTGTACCTGCACGGCGACGCCCTGCAGGTAGGGCGCCCACACGATGGCCATGTTGCGCGCCAGTATCGCTAGCCACAGTAGTGTGTACCTGCACGGCGACGCCCTGCAGTGCGTGCTGCGGGCGCGGCGCACGCAGCAGGTTGGGCGCCCACACGATGGCCATGTTGCGCGCCGTCATGCCCGTCTGCGCGCCCAGCAGCGACACGCGCCGCAGGTGCCGCATCAGGTACGCCAGGGTCCTGGAAAAAATACAAAACGATAGCTTTACTACTCGGTTATTTTTTAAATTGAAAACAATAGAACCTTTTGAACGTGCGTGCCCTCCACGCCAAGCTACAATTTCACCTACCATTTTGTCACATATTTGTGTCGTTTAGCGTATAGGGCACGCGCTTGCTTGTCACGTACTTATATGTGACTACGGCGGTCAAAAGGTTAAAGTGTAAGCGCCAGGGTAGCCTGGAAATTCAAATTTTCTTACGTTTTTTTGTAATTTGCAGGTCAGTGTCTGATTGTATATTGAGCAAAATATATATATATGTAAACAAAGTGCTTGACACTCCATTTAAGTATGTTTGAATTTGCCGCGTAATGACTTTGATGTATAAGTTATCTGTGAGTGAACTTGGTCGTTTCTATGGAGCTGTCTGTCAGATTGGACATATTGATACAGCATGCGAATTAGGTTATGCAAATTAGATTGTGGTTGGAATATTTAAATAATACTGATTAAGAACTGGTGAAGCAATAGCTTTAAATGTTGTTTCTCTTTTCAGGTGAGTTTGTTATTAATTAAGGTTAAGGAATGTATTAGTGTTAAAACTGGTTTTTGTAAATGAATAAAATGTTCTCTTTTCAGAGCAACTCAATTTTAGTTAGAGTTTTACTGTTCACCATAGTATCCAAGGATACATAAACAATAAACACATTATAAAACAACATTTCTACAGCTGGTTACCAGGAAAAATGGAGGAATTACAATTCGAGTTCATGGTCAAAACCAGTGAAGACGTGAAAACATATATTATTTGTGTAACGACAATCACGGATTTAGATGGCCGGATCTATGCCATCCCAGACAAGTTACAACCTGTAAAATTACATAATGGAATAGTACAGACACAAATCTTTCAAAAAGTAAAGGCCACATTACAAAAACGGCATGAGAAACGACAGGTGTGGATATCCATGAACCCGGAGGTGATGGCAGTTTATTGTGATGAAGATGGAAATAAACAATTTATGGGATACCTATTGGAGGAACAAACAAAACCACAAAGTCCTACAACAGGAATTTCAAAAGATTCTCTGGCAATAATCATGGAAAGCATAGCTGAAATGAAGAAAGATTCAACAAAACCTTTTAATATAGGGAGAATTGTAGAAAAATTTGTTATAGAAAAATTCAATAGCAAAATTACTAATGTGTCCCAGTAGATGTCTACCTTTGAAGCGGAATGTGCCCGTATAGAAATAGAAGATGTGAAAAAAATAGAAATTTTTAGGTTATTTATAGAAGATTCTAGTTTAGACTGGTACAGTTCCATGCTTATAAAGCATACAATAAATTCAGAATGGGCAATGTTGAAAAAGACCTTTTGTGTGACATATGCAGATAAGGGTTGGTCACCAATCAGGTATGCAATGTTATTTAAATACAGACAGGCTCATTACTGGAGTATGCGTTAAAAAAAGAGAGACTATTATTAGAAATAAATAAGTCCATAGATAAACTCACTCTAATAGATCTGATTGCCACCGGATTACCTAATTTTATTGCAGATAAGATTGATAGGAATACTTTAAAGGAAACTGAAGACTTATTTAATAATTTAAGAAGTTAAGAAAAAAATGTAAAAGCATTGGTTAGTCCATGTAAAATCTGTGAAAAATAGAAAAAAGGTATACGTTATCACCCTGAATCCCAAGGTTGGTTCAAAATTAAAAATAATGATAGGGAAAAAAAACATCAAATAAGGAGTGTTAACAATTCAGAATTAGAGATAGAATTAAATGAAATCGATCCAAAAAACTAATAGTGCCGCCATTAATTAAAATTAAATTACTAATTAATGATACTTTGGAAATATCAGGAATCTATGATTCAGGATCTAATGTGTCTTTAATAAATTCAAGGCTATTGTCTTTAAAAAAAAATCCTACTTATGATAAAAATACAGGTTTAAAAACAATTAATGGCGTAAAAAAATCAATAGGAATGGTAACTTTAAAAATTAAAATTTTCGAAATTGAAAAAGATGTTAATATTTTTGTTATAGATGAAGACAACTTCGACTATGATTTCCTAGTTGGATTAGACTGTATACAAAAATTTAATTTAACTCAAAATGAGAATTTAAATATTACCCAAAATATCCTCAGCAATAATAACAAAGACTACATAAAAAATAAAGAAAAGCAACCTAAAAACACAAAAAAAAATCCTGGCAATTCAGGTAGTGATATTAGGAGTAAACAAGACATAGTATATTTTGATAAAAAAAGGTGAGGATATTACAAAGAAATATAAAAAGGAAACTATAATTAATGAATATAAAATAAACTTTAATGAAAATATAAGAGTCGATAATTTTGAAACATCGGTAAATAATTTAGATCAACAAAAAAAGACAGAAATTGATAAATTGATATGTAAATATAATTCAGTCTTCGCTAAAGACAAATATGATATAGGCACTGTAAATGGTTACGAAGCCCATATTGATTTGTTGATAGATAAATACTGTAGTAAAAGACCGTATAGGTGCTCTATTGAGGATATGAAATAAATTGAACATCAAGTATCAAAAATACCACAAAATAATTTGATTGAGGAGTCATATAGCCCTTTTGCCGCTCCGGTAACATTAGCATTTAAAAAAAAAAAGCCATAGATATTGAGTGTTTGGCAATAAAAGAGGCGGTAAAATACTAGCAACACTGGCTTATAGGAAAAACATTCACGGTTTTTTCAGACCATAAATCTTTAGAAAAAAAGAACATTAAAGCAAGAACTGGCGAAGAACTGGGAGATTTAACGTATTATTTGTCACAGTTCGATTTCAAAATAATATATTCTCCGGGCAAATATAATATAGAGGCAGATACATTAAGCAGAAACCCAGTGCTAGAATCGTATGAAAATTTAGATAGTAGTTTAAAAGTAGTGAACTTTGTTAAATTAGAAGACATACGAAATGATCAAGATAAAAATGAAGATATAAAACAAAATATAAATAAATTTATTTATAAACAAAACATATATTATAAAAAGATAGGAAAAAATTAAAAAGTTGTACTAACTGAGGAGTTTAGTGAAAATATTATAAAACATGTACATCACTACTACTGTCACATAGGAAGACAACAAATGGAAAACAAGATTAAACCCTTTTATCAAGCTAAAAATTTATTAAATAATATAAAAAAAATATGTGATAACTGTGATGTCTGTATAAAAAATAAATCTAGACGAAAATACAAGTTTGGACTAATGTCTCACTTAGGTCCCGCTACCTATCCGTTCGAAATAGTGTCTATAGACACTATAGGCGGATTTGGTGGTACTCGTTCAACCAAAACATATTTACATCTTCTAGTAGATCACTTCACTCGTTACGCCTATTTTTGACATCCAAAACCCAGGTTGCGAATGATTTTATAAAACTTGTCCAAAAAGTAACAACACAAGATTATAAAATTGACTTAATTCTATCGGATCAATATCCAGGCATAAATTCGAAGCATTTAAAAATTTCTAGAAAAAGAAGATATACCAATAGTTTTCACTGCAGTAAATGCACAATTTTCGAATGGATTGAACGAAAGGTTAAACCAAACGTTGGTTAAAAAAATTCGTTGCAAGATTAATGAAAGGCGGGACAAAATTGCTTGGACAACTATTGCTCACGAATGTACACAAAAATATAACGAAACTGAACATAGTGTAACAGGGTTCTCTCCAATATATTTATTGGAGGGAAAAAATGTTGACATTCTACCAGATGAACTGAAACAAAATATAACACATAATCATTTATTGCGAAACCGAAAAATTGCCTTAGAAAATAGTATAAAATCCCACAATTATAATAAACAAAGATTTGAGAAAAACAGAAAACATTATGAACTAAAAGTCGGAGACTCTGTATATGTTGAAAACGGAAACCGGTTAAACCGAAAAAAACTAGATGAATTGAAAATGGGACCTTATCAAATTGTAGACAAAATATCAAATTCAATTTACAAAGTAAACACGGGTCATAAAAAGTCAGAGTCGAATATGTTCCATATTACAAAACTTATTCCAGTAGTAGAGTGAAACAGTGAAACTTTGTAGTTTCGAAAAGGGGGGCGGGGGAGATGTAAACAAAGTGCTTGACACTTCATTTAAGTATGTTAGAATTTGCCGCGTAATGACTTTGATGTATAAGTTATCTGTGAGTGAACTTGGTCGTTTCTATGGAGCTGTCTGTCAGATTGGACATATTGATACAGCATGCGAATTAGGTTATGAAAATTAGATTGTGGTTTGAATATTTAAATAATACTGATTAAGAACTGGTGAAGCAATAGCTTTAAATGCTGTTTCTCTTTTCAGGTGAGTTTGTTATTAATTAAGGTTAAGGAATGTATTAGTGTTAAAACTGGTTTTTGTAACTGAATAAAATGTTCTCTTTTCAGAGCAACTCAATTTTAGTTAGTTTTACTGTTCACCATAGTATTCAAGCACACATTATATATATATTTATATTTTAATTTAATTCACAAAACCGATGTACAATCACAAATGCAATAAAAAAAAGTTACAAAACAATATTTCTGATTGCCATCTACTAGATGAGAATCTAGCATGCATATTTTTATGTAAAACACTTACAATTTGACAAAAAAATAAAAAGACAATTAGCTAAACGAAAAATTACAAGTTGTGACTTTTTCAAAATAATAAAAACTTTTGAGAAAGAAAAATTAAACATAAGAAATATAAAAATATGATTCGCGTCCGTAACACGTATGTATTTACAGTATTATAATCATTAAAATCACTTTTTGACAAAAATGTCATTCAATGCGATTAAATGAACACTTGATTTAAGTCATATTTGTTACCGTCGCGAATCATAAGTTGTCATGTATGAGAATATTTAGATTTTAGATGATTTACCTATAATGCGGTGGAGGTAGTTTCACAACAGTATCTCTGACAGCCCTTAGTCGAGCCGCTTCGTCGCCCTGTTGCACCGCGCTCACGAAGCTTTCGTATAGCTGGTATGTGCAGAGTGGGTTGGGTAATTCTCTGTTGACAAATAAAAATAATGAATGATCTGAAGATCTCGTAGTTATTCCTTCTTAATATTTTTAGTCTTGTATTAATTTTATAGGGTGCAACAATACCCGTAACGAAGCCGAAAGGCACTTGTTCTCCACGTCATTGGGATCATTTTTTAGTTCTAGACCAGACCTCTGACTCCCAATATCTCCGTAACTAGAGTAACGAAGATATTGGGAGTCAAAGTTTTTTTTAATACAAGTTTTTAATGTTATAACGTTACTTTAAGTACGTCTACGACCCCCGTACTACGCAATGTTTATATAAACACAGTGTTTTGAGTGCGTTACATTGAGATTTGAAAACCGTGTTTTTTTTCACCACAAAAATAAAGTAGTTTCCCAGCAATATTTTTTGCGTAGAGTTACTTAGTTTGATGTACAGAATGCTTGGTTGACGGCTTCGTGAATTGCTTAATATTTGCATGCCACACGTGGCAGAATATGATGAGACCAATGTTTTAATTTAAGTTTTTTATATTCTAAAAATAAATTAATTTTAGGCTTTGTAGTAAATAATAGTGGTCCGGAAAGTTCTGGAGTGGCGACCGCGAACTGGAAGACGTCGCGTTGGAAGGCCTCCCACTAAGTGGACCGATGACCTGGTAAAGGTTGCAGGAATCCGCTGGATGCGAGACGCACGGGACCGGTCAATGTGGCGACACTTGGGGGAGGCCTATGTCCAGCAGTGGACGTCTTTCGGCTGAAATGATGATGATGATGATAAGTATATAATATGGTTATGTTACCGGAAGTACATCTTCAGCAAGGACGGCACAGCATGCGGGTCCCTCATGGTGGCGGGCGCGGCCAGGTCGGGCGCGTCGGCCGCGTCGAAGGCCGCGCGCAGGCGCTGCGTCAGGCCCGCGCCGCCCGACAGACGGTACACGCCGTCTACCGGCCCGCGAGCCTCTATGGCGGCCGCACATTCGACTAGGACTTGCGGCACTGTGGACGAAGGAATAAGGTTGATTTTGGCGCAGTCATACAACGGATACAGACCTCTCTCTGTAATATGATGCCCTAGTACCGTCGAGAGAGAGTTTGAGGAAAAAGTTCCAATATGGGAGAGCTCCTTACGTGTCATGCGCTCCTAGTACTTTTGTTACCGAGATCTTGCCAAATACCCTCAAAATGGCCAAAACACAGACTCACGCAAAATACGCGCTTTGACGTGGAGTTGTGGACACCAGCCCGTTATACAATACAATACAAACACAGACTACTCCTAACATTTTCTGTTATCCTAGTACTTATGTCATAGAGGGGACCAGGTGGCTGGCCCAGTATGGGAAGTTATTGTCTCTTCTTTGTATAAACGGCTAATACACACTATGGCCCATCTTTTAGTCCAAAATGGCTGCTAATATTTTTCTCGTTTTTGAACATACTTTTATAAGCTCCACCTGTATCTATGTAAAAAAATCTTAGAAGTTAAATTTGACCCACTTCATAGTTTCCGATTGAGCTGAAATTTTGCATACATGTTTAGTTGGGATGACAATGCATTGTTAGCTAAGTGACGTCATTCTAAATCCAATATAGCGGACTCACAATGATGGCGGACTAGTAATTTTCTATGCATTTTCATGATCTGGGTATCAAATTTGTTTGGAAATAAAATGACGTCACTATAAAGCGTGTTTTTAAACTAGAATATTTTAGTAATCAAAGTAATCCAAACATTTACTAACAGCACCCACCTTCGTGGCCACAGTTAAGCAGATGCTCCCCGAGGTCGCAGCCGAACACGCGCTCTCTCAGTATGCCTTGCTGCTTCAGGCTCCTCCGGGAGGGACGAGACAGTATGAAGCTTCGGAACAACGAGATCAGCTTGCCGTGCTTACGGAGGACTGGTTTTATTGGTGCTACGGCTACTGAGCTGTTAAGAAGAAAAAATGGCGATAAGTACATAAAATATAATTAAAATAGTGTCTATTAGAATCATGAATTTCAAATGTTAAGAAAACGTCGAATTATCTAAATAAAACCGATTGGCAGTGAATGTTTGTAGAATATTTAAAACATATTGAACAAACACAAAACAAACAAACATATTTTTTTTTTATTCCACTTTTTTTTTTAACATATTTATTATTTTAAACAAATGTGTGTTTAAGGAATAATAAATAAAGACTAGCTGTGCCCCGCGTGAAATTATTAACAATTTCAAGGGTTTTCATATTTTTGCGCGGAACCCTTCTCTTTTTTCTAAAATAAAGCCTAAGTTACTCCATACAACATCAGTTATCTGCTGGTAAAAGTCCCGTCAAAATCCGTCCAGCCGTTTTGGAGATTAGCCGGAACAAAAAGGCAGACAGACAAAAATAAAAAACAAATGTTTTTTTGTTATAAGTGCCGTGTACTTTCATATTCATTTAGTAAAAAGCTGTTATTTTGAAATTCCAACAGACACTTCGATTTAATTTATTTGTATAGAAATGAGAGCAGCGGTGGCCCTGTGGTGGAGACCCCGACTTACGAGCTGTAAGTCGTGGGTTCGAACCCAGCCAGGCGTATTACTCTGTGTAAGTTATTTCATCACCACTGCTCTCAAAACCGTGAAGGAAAACATCGTGAGGCAACCGGCATGTCCTAGAACCAAACATTCGAAGACATGTGACATCTACCAACCCGCACTGGGCCCGCGCGGTGGATTATAGCCCATTCCCTCTCATAGAGAGGAGGCCTGTGTCCCAGCAGTGGGCACATTAATAGGCTGATCATGCTATGCTATGCTTATGCTATAGAATAGAATAGAATTCTCTTTAATCGAGTATCCATGACTCAAAAACTGTTAGTAAAACTTACGACTATGTTAGTAAACACTGATAAAAAAACAAAACAACACAAGAAATAACGGTGTATCACTGCTGCGACAACCCATGAGTGATAGCACAACAGCGACCCACATACACACAGACCAGGCGACTGGCAATCATATTTAAGATACTGTTGCTATGTATTTTGTATGTATGCTATGTTATGTATAGAAATGTATTAAATTAAAAAAATAATAATATTAAAAAACCTCTTCCTTTGGAAATTAAGCGTTGTAAAGTTAATGTTCTGAAATTTTCCTGAATTACCATCTAGGCCTAGCTTTTTCCCAACTATATTGGGGTCGGCCTTTAACCTTCGGCAGTCTAACCGGATGCAGCTGAATACCAGTATTTTACATGGAGCGACTGCCTATCTGACCTCCACAACCCAGTTAGTACTGGGTAATACGATACCCCTTGGTAAGACTGTTTGTCAGACTTTTCGGGCCACTGACTACCTGTAACGACTGTCAAAGATCTACAAATGACAGCCGGGACCAACGGTTTAACGTGCTTTCCGAGGCACGGAGGAATCTCGGTATGTAATGGGTGGTTACCCATCTACAGACCAACCTAGGCAAGCACGGCTTAACCTAAATATCGATCCGAGCGGCTGTTATTACTTAGCCACGAGCTCCTCCTTATGTGTAGAAATGTATTAAATTAAAAAAATAATAATATTAAAAAACCTCTTCCTTTGGAAATTAAGCGTTGTAAAGTTAATGTTCTGAAATTTTCCTGAATTACCAATCACCTGAATACGTTTAAAATGTACATTTTTCATGCACAGAATGCATATAACAATGAATCATTAAAAATATCCTCATTTTTAATGATTCATTGTTCTATCAAGGTTTAACTTGAGAGGTACTTTTACACCTAATCTATCTGATAAGACCTTGCTATTAAGAAAAAAAAATAAAATAAAATAGAAATGTCAAAAAAATATTGTTTCCAATTCCTTCTTTCGTTCCTCGGAGCCACTTACCCCACAATAGGCGGCGGCTGCGTCATGTGGCGCGGCACCTTGTCCCCGATGACGGCCACGCAGTGGTGCGGGAAGAAGCCCACGCGGAACCCACGCTTGCCGCGCCACCACAGCGACTCGGCCGGACCTGACAGAGCTTGGCGCGTTTAATATACAACGTATGGAATATTTGTACATTTTAAACGAAACGAACTGCGCTTCTGAAGATGATTGTAACTAGAGATGGGTAACTAGCCGAAATTTATTTGGTTGGCTACTATTGGTCGTAGCGTGATGTTATATAGCCTATAGCCTTCCTCGATAAATGGACTATCCAACACTGAAACAATTTTTCAAATCGAACCAGTAGTTCCTTGAAATCAGCGCGTTCAACCAAACAAAAAAACTCTTCAGCTTTATAATATTAGTATTGATAGTATAGATAAAATGAAAACTATTGCAGAATACATGGTCTTGTAACGCACACTCAATTACAGGTAACCACAGCTTACATACTACTACATTGATAAAGTAAAACTTACCAGGCATATCGATGATCGATATCATATCTCCTACTTCGAAACTGATTTCGTCTCGTGCCTGAGAAACAACAAAAAAAAAAAAAAAACGTTTAAATACGCAGAATAAAGGGAGTTAGAAGATAGTCTGAGGGTAATGCAGTCAGGAAAAAAACATCAAATATACAGGTGATGGCGATGTAGTCGCCAGCTATTGTCAAGCAGAGATTCTGCTCGTCATACTAAAAATCTTTTGGTCATGATAAGTAAGGGGTCGTCCTGTAAACACGTGAGGTTCGATCAGGGGGGAGGGGGTCAGTAAAAACATCACGATGGGGGAGGATAGGTTCATGTGACAATCGCGTGTATTTTTTCGTGGGAAGAACAAAATTATTTATAACATATTAAATCAAATTTTGTAGTATTTTTACTTATCATGTATTAAAAACCCGCGCAAGCGAATTTGTGTCGAATAATAAAAAATACACGTGATGCAGGGAGCCCGATAGCCTAAAACCTCACGACGTGTCACCCACCAAGGGGTACGGGGGGCTATAAAATTGGCCTAAAAAACCAAACGTGAGTAAAGGATGGCCCCCTAAACAGGTATCGGATTTGGGAAGAAAAAAAATGCTTCCTATAAAATAGTAGACAGACTATTTCGTATACTAAAATATTTGCAGGTACAGTATGTACCTGTGACACATATTTCCTGACGGAATACGCGGCTGCGACAGCCGGGGTGTTGATGGAGGAGGAGTCTTCATTCGCTACCAGCAGCTTATGACCTGATGGAGAAGAAAAATAAGGTTAATCAACAAAAAAAAAAAAAATTCTCATATGTTCACATGGGTCACGGTGTAAAAGGACCCGTGCGCGAACAAGGGTCCCCATAAAAGCGCTACGTAAGCCAATATGGGTCACCGTGTATAAGGTACCGTGGGCCAGAATAGGTCACTAACATAGTGTCAAGTGTGCCAACATGGGACACTGCATAGTCACGTGAGCCAATAGGGGTCATTGTGTAAAAGATCACGTGGGCCAACAAGTGTCACTGTATAAGGCTCACTAGTGTTAGGGTCACGTGGGCAAATATGCGTCACCATGATTACGGTCGCGTGGGCCATTAAGTGTCACGTAGGCCAACATGGGGCACCACGATTAGCGTCAAGTGGGCTAATATGGGTTACCATGTTTATCGTCAGGTGGGCCAACATGGGTCACGTGGGCCATCGTGGGTCACTCACCCTTGTTGTCGCACTGCAGCCAGTTGAGCACGGGCCCGCAGTTGATGGAGTCGTCGGCTATGATGGACAGGTGGTGCACATAGTCCGATATCAGCCGCTGGTACTCGCTCTCGGAGCGGCTGTAAGGCGGCGAGATCTTCTCGCGGAGATTCGGGAGGCCCGAGACTCTACGGTCGTATATGCATCTGGAAGTAAATGAAATGGATGTTAGCGAAATTATAAAGAAAACTATAGACCGACCGCTTTAATGAGTCCTCCGCCTTGCCCCATCAAAGGCACATTAAGCGTCCACAAAGTCCTAACAATATCCCACAGGTTATTTGCTTTAAAATAACCATAATCCACGTAGGTATTACGATACTAATTGGACCAATACGTGATCAACCTTCAGAATACTTCATTTAAATTGATAACAACGCGAGGACTCAATTAAAGCGGTCGGTCTATAGGTTTTGCTCGAGGTTTCACTCCCGTTATGTACCTACGGGTAATTGTAAGTGTTATAATTTGGACTTTAATTTAACCCCAGTGTATAACAAAATATACAACATGCATACATGAAATTTTAATCCGTGCAGCAAATAAGTGTGATTTCACTATAATATTGAAGGGCCAGCATGAGGGCCACGATGCATTGAGCCAGCATGGGCCACAGTGTGAAGGGAGTTGGCCAGCATGGACCACAGTTCTCCTCACCTATGCAGCATATCGTCTAGCTGCAGCAGGTTGTCCCTGTTCCTAGTGAGCGTCCACTCGCGCACGTCGCTGGCTTCCGTCCAGCTGCTGCTGAGCGCGCGGCCCTCGGCGCTCTCCTCGCAGGACGAGTTCACGTGCGAGCGGACCTTCAGGCAGATCCAACCTGGAAATTTGAAATATAGATTAGAATACTTTGAGTCAGTCCAGAAGTTTTTCGAAACACTTTTCTCAAGATATGATTTTAAGAGGAAATGCGGTCGGAGTAACTTTTGAGAATTAGGTATTTGAAGAAACTATTGCTGTCACACTGCGAGCGCGATTTCGACATTGGTGCGATAAGGACAACTGCAGATCCGACTTAATAGCCTAAGTAAACGGTCATAATTCGAGGTTTGGCTCTCGACTGTTTCCTCCTCCAATATTCGGCCAATTTAAAAGACATTTCATAAACTGAATAAGAAGGATATATCCTGTGCCCCTATGTTTTTCTTTTTTCATTAATAGTTGTCATATTTGTACACTAGGCCTCTGTTGACAGCGGTCTAAATAGGCAATTTTGAGGATTTTGTAAAGGTTCTAGTGCTTATTAAGATTATGTATCATCTAAAATTAAAACATAGGGACATAGAAGAAGTAGATATTTATGTTACTGTAAAAAATCATTGCTTTATAGTCATAAACCAGAAAGAAAACAGGCGAGAGCGTTTGTATTGAGAAAAGACCACCCGCATATTTCTCTTAAGGGTCAGAAACATGGAAATCATTGGTTACATCTAACAAAGATACTCTTTATAGATCTCGAAAGAATTTTTTAAACATGAATAGTGTAAAAGTTATGGACTCAGAAAATTTCAAATTTTGAGAATATTTTCTGTTGACCACAGCTGCGCCTGCGTGGATGCCAGAAATATCTAATGAGAATATACTGCTAGGTTAAATAATAGCCTTAAAAGTATTCATGAATTACGATGTTTTGAGAATATGATATTTTGAGAATATGATATTCAAAGACAGAGCGTTTTTTTGGGGTGTATAATCACGATTTACGGTAGGACTCAATGTTACGCACTCAAAACGTTGTGCTAATAGATGAATTGAATAGTACGGGGGTCGTGGAGGTGTTTAAAGTAAAGTTCTCATAAAGTTAAAAGAAAGGAAGTTTGTTTTTAATAAAGTTTGTGAAATAGTTGGAACTTTGACCCCCAATATCTCCGTAACTAGAAGGTTCCCAGGTATATAGACTATACCTGGGAACCTTCTAGTTACGGAGATATAAGAACAAAAAAAAATATCGCAATGACAGGGAAAACAAGTGTCTTTCGGCTTCGTTACGGGTCTTGTTCCACCCTATATTTACCTTCCCCCTCGCTGTCCATGTCGTCGCACTTGTCCTCGCAGCGCACGGTCTCTATGCTCAGCCCCCCGAGAGAGACGCGCTCGTAGTGGAAGTGAGCACATTCCTCCAGCTTGGGGAACCGGCAGGTAGGTACCGGCGGCACGGGCTGGAAGCATATGAACTGCATATTTACATTAGGTAGCCGCTCTTTACACAATACAATAGGAGATATAGATGTAGATATCCGTAAGCATAACATCACGCCTGTAATCTCCGAAGGGTTAGGCAGAGGTGTACTTAATAGTACACCCACATTTCGCCTGTTATGTTTCAAGTCCCAGGTAAAAGGGGCCAGCCTATTGCCATCAACCGGACACAGGTTGAGACTCCGTGGCTGCTACTGAGAAATTCCTGATGGAAAAATCCAACAACACTTTGCCCGACCAAGGAATCGAACCCAGAAAGACTTGCTTTAATAAAAAGTTTTGGTACAGTCCCTAAAGTCACGTAACTTCTTTATTTTTTATTTTACTCCATATTTCGTTATTTAATCTTTGTTTTGTTTACATTATTTACAAACTATAATATTAATAAAAATATGTACAAGTATCAAAAGGGTCCCAGGGCTTTAAAAAATTCGTCCACATCGCTGTCAATACGAAAAGTGCCTAGAAGACTGGCAGCATTGCCACGTTGGATGGCAATGCTGTTTTTACTCCCTAAAGTCTGATTAGAAATTTGATCAGAACGGGGATAAAGCTAGAACTACTAAGAACTTTAATTTTGTTTTTATTTTTATTCAAAAAATCTTTTTAAAAAATCTTTTAGTCATCTTACCGTATCGTCGGCATCATAGCTGGCTGACGCGGAGGGCGCTGATTGACTCATACTCGACCCCTGTGTGCCCACAGGGGTTACCGTTAACGCCGTCAGGGATATGGAGCCTGGAAAAAGAGAAAACACTGCAGTTAAGAACGCTGGACATCATCATCTGCCTAGCCTTTTCCCAACTGTTAGGGTCGGCTTCCAGTCTAACCGGATGCAGCTGAATAACCAGTATTTTACATGGAGCGACTGCCGATTTGACCTCCCTAACCCAGTTAACGGAACGCTGAACAACGTATGAAAACTTTCCGGACAGACTAGAGTGAGACAGAAAAAGTAAAAGAGAGAGAAGGTCTATGCTCTGCAGTGGTTAAAAAAACTACAAATGATGGGGCACTTAATATCGTGTCCTGCGTGTCCTGTTGTTTGTTCATTACAGGAACTGATGGACGCTACCGAAAGCGCCAAACTAGTAGCTCAGTTCTGAGCTGACTCAATTTAGATTGCCATCGACACGCTAAGAAGAAGAGTTGATAAAAAAAAAACGCCAACGATGTTTTATCAATCAAAAAACATCGCAAGATGTACCACTTTCATTGGTTACAATTTCTGTGCAATCATGAAACATGTACATACTATCCACGTGCTATTAATAAATAGCAAGGTCAGAGGTGCTCTTCCTAAGGATACTCTGAAAACTGCATCAGGCGTCAGTGTCACCATCTGCGGAAGCATTTTCATTGGACTTCAACAAGAACCATTCGAGCACTTTAAGACTGCACCCAAGACTTGGGTATAATTCCCGGGTTTTAGTATGGGACCGAAACCTGGTACCGCATGCCCTACCCAAGACGTAACAAGAGCAGCACTAAAGGCACAACGAATCCCGGAACCCTACTGAGAACGGTCTCCGCTTGATTTTAGTAGGCAGACTAAAAAATATGGAACTGTGTAGACTTACCAGGTGTCTCCCTCTTATTCTCCGGGTCATTGGAGGCTCTGGTTGAGCTCCGAGAGTCAGAACTGAACCGCACTGATCTGGAAAAAGATTTGGTATAGCATTAGGAGTATATAAGGATCTTAGCAGGTGGCGTTCAGTAGTTTCTGCCTATACCCAAGGGAAAAAGGCGTTAATATATGTACGTAAATATACGAAGTATTTAGAAGATAATAGCAGTGATAGCCTAGTGGCGTGACCGTCGGACTGCCAAGTCCTAGGTCTCGAGTTCGAACCGAAGACACGCACCTCTGATTTTTCGGATTCATGTGCGTATTGTATAATTATCACTTGCTTCAGTGAAGGAAAACATCGTGAGGAAACCAGCATGCCTGAGAGATATTTCTCGACGGCATGTAAAGCCAAGTCGGAGGCCCATGGGATAAAACCCACGGCACACGAAAAAAAAGGTATAAGATAATCATCATCATTTCAGCCGAAAGACGTCCACTGCTGGTCATAAGCCTCCCCTAAGTGTCGCCACATTGATCTGTCCCGTGCGACTCGCATCCAGCGGATCCCCGAAACCTTCACCAGGTCATCGATCCATCTAGTGGGAGGCCTTCCAACGAAACGTCTTCCGGTTCGAAGAAGCTAATAAAGCGAGATATTTGTATGGAATCAGAAAGCAAGTAGTATTTACTAGCCGTCTACTGCTGGGTCTAGGGCTCTCCAATCGCACGCCATGTAACACGATCTACACAAAGTCACTCATTGATCCGTCATGTGTCTGCAGCGAATACAATTCTGAAGACACAACGTGCTATGGAGCGCAGTATCTTAGGTGTAAAATTAACAGATCATGTGCGAAACACTACGCTGCGCTCCAAAACGCAAATCGTTGACGTGGCTCAAAAGGCTGTCCAACTTAAATGGGACTGGGCAGGACATGTCTGTCGCATGCCGAACGAACTGTGGGCCCGTAAAGCTCAGGATTGGTGCCCTGAGACAGTGACACGGCGTCGCGGCAGACTACGAAGGAGATGGAGGGACGAACTGGATATCTTCCTTGGGAATTGGAAAGAAGTAGCACAGCAGCGTGACCTTTGGAAGGAGTGGAGGGAGGCCTTTGCCCAGCAGTGGGACAATGTGGGCTAGCTACTATTATTATTATACATGTTCAATCCGTACACAAAGAGTAGTTGAATGATACGCAGGCAACGCGGAACTTTGAGCGAGGTCTTCAGCAATTTCGCGACATGAGTCCCGTACTTGTGCAGGTCATGTGGTGCCGAGAAGTACGCGTTACCTTAAACGGAGTGTCATGGAAATCTGCTTTAAAAATAATATCAATAATGTATTCGCTGAGGTCGAGGTTGCTGCTGATACATTACGTATTCGAAAACTTGTTGAAAGAGCCAATTACGCTTCCTGCTTTATGACTACGGCAAATCATCTCAGCTTTTGATTTTAGAGGTGTTACGGTAAAAAGCCGAAGTAAGGTTACTGCTAGTTCTAGCCGGCTATACCTAGGCGCGGCCGGTAACAGTTGTGTATCCTTTTTATTGCTAGGACGCACCGACCAAATGGATTAGGTTAGGTTAGAACTGTGACAAAACACGCGCGAGCCGAGCGAGCGCAGTGAGCGGTGCCGCGGCAGCGGCCGGTGAGCGATAAATTCAAATTTGCTGCATGTTCTAACCGAAAATAAGTAGGATACATCTAAGTTTAACTGGCTGCACCTAGTTGTACCCGGCTAGAACTAGATGTAGTCGCACTTCGGCTATTAGCCGTAACAGAGGTATGTATAAGGGTTTTACCACCCACACCAATCCACCAATACCATCGATCGATAATCGATCGTAGAATGGATAAGTCGACGTCGATCGACAGTTTCTACTACACCAATTGATCGATCGTTGTCATTTCTACCGTCGATCGATTGGTGATCGGCGATCGATTGGTGATCGGCGATCGATTGATTGGTGTGGTAACTCCCTATAGTGGAAGCGCCACGGACGCCCGCGAAATTAAAATTTTCTTATTATTTTAATGAATATAATGATTGATGATTTTAATAATTATTATAACACTGTAAAGCCATATTTGTTACGGCCACGAATCATGTTTTATTCAAAACACAACTTGACACTGACCTGCTAATTGCAAAAAAAACGTAAGAAAATTTTAATTTCGCGCGCTTGCCCATTAAGGAAAAGGGTGAATAATTCTTCATCATCCATTGAAAAGGAGTAACGTTAGACATAAAATTTAGTAGTAGCGTTAGCAGATTTCCTCCGCATCACATGCCCATGAGGTGGGCATCAGCCTCATATTATTATTTGTTGCCAGACTGTCGTATATTACAGTCAATGTGGCGACACTTGGGGGAGGCCTATGTCCAGCAGTGGACGTCTTTCGGCTGAAATAATGATGTTGTATTTATAAATTTCGCAGTAAACTTTGCTTGCGTAATGTAGGATGGTTCGGTTGTAATTCGAATGTGCCGGTTGTGACGTCTCCACTCTTTTTTAACCACAGCTTATCAACTGGGCTTATGATGAAGATCTTACCTGTGGAAACCACTGCAGTGCGTCATGTCCTTATCAGGCTCGGCGAACGCGCGAGCGGCGAGAGATTGACACGACATCACCGAACCGTGAGGTGAGCCCTGGAAACAAAACAAAGGAATGTTGGTTAAAAGTATTCATACTGGATGGTGGATAAAGACTGCTGTAGAAGAACGTGGTTCTCCATTTAAATTTTCAACGCCATGGTCGGATATAGCCGACAAATGAAAACGTGCCCTACACCACCGTCGCGTCGGCTAAAGCCGATAAGAAAACGTATTTTTTTTAAATTTTGTTGCTGCTCTTTAATCATAGTATAATACGACATAGATATAAAATGATGTTACGAGCGATACCTTATTTAAAAAATATGGGACGAAAATCCCGGATTCGCGGATATACAGGACGGATTAATTGGTTATCGATAGGACGTTGGAATACTTTTTTTTTAGGTATTTGCGCTGAATTTGTGACTTGGTGTGGGCCGTTTCGCTCTGGCGTTCAAAAGGACACAAACAAAACAATTCCGTATCTTACTGGCTCATGCCTGATTGACAGACAACATAGTCTGAAGCACTGTAGACACATGGAAATTGGAAGACATCTTCCAAGGAGTTCTAACTTCGTAAGAAACGCTTGCACCCATTGGCCATTCGCTTGTTATATGTGTTAAGGCTAAAAGCTAAAGTACGGTTACACTTAATTCTAGCCGGCTAAACCGAGGTGCGGCCGGTAACAGTTGTGTATCCTTTTTATTGCTAGGACACACCGACCAAATGGATTAGGTTAGAACTGTGACCAAACGCGCGCGAGTCGAGCGAGCGCTACATCCAAATTGGTTGCATGTTCTAACCGAAGATAAGCAAGATACAACAAGTTTAACCAGCTGCACTTAGTTGTACCTATTAGTTGCACTTCGGCTATTAGCCGTAACAAATGCGTAAGAATAAGATTCATATTTACTTGCCTAATACTTCTTGTCTAGCCAAGAAACCAAACAAAACTATACCTTACGTCCTATCATTAAAAATCCTTCTACAAAATCTAAACAACACACTTCAAATCTACTACAAACAATTGCCCATAATCTACCTCAACCACTTCACTGTTATCATTCCGCTAACTACGTTGGGCACTTAACAGTATCTCAGAGATAGGTCGCGTCCAGGAATGAGGAAAATGTAGTGAAAAACGTTTTGAGTATGAATGTGGATGGCTATAAGAGTAGAGGAAGGCCAAAGAAACGATGGATGGACTGTGTGAAGGATGATATGGATAGAAACGAGTAACGGAGAAGTATGAAAGAAGAAGACATGCTGCGCCGACCCGTAAATAATTTGGGATAGGGGCAGGAGAATGATGATCATCAGCCTACAGCTGGACATAGAACTCCTTAATCGCACGCCACTTAACTCGGTTCCCAGCCTGCGAAGATCTTTGTACCACGGACCCTGAGTGCATCCCACCTTACGCTTGCCGATAAGCGGTCTTCACTTGAGAACTCGTCTACTCCAACGGTCACCGGTTCTACGGCTTATATGGCTGGTCCATTGCCATTTTAGCTTACTTATTCTGTGAGCAACTCTGGTTCTGTCGGATCACCTCGTTCCGGATGCGATCCTTCAGAGAGACTCCAAGCATAGCCCCTTTCATAGTTCTCTGAGTGACCTTGAGCGTTATATGACGATGATAACTACCTATAGACCGACCGCTTTAATGAGTCCTCCACCTTGCCCCATCAAAGGCACATTAAGTGTCAACAAAGCCCTAACAATATCCCACAGGTTATTTGCTTTAAAACAACCACAATCCACGTAGGTATTACGATACTAATTGAACCAATACGTGATCAGTCTTCAGAATATTCCATTTAAATTGATACCTTCGCGAGGACTCATTAAAGCGGTCGGTCTATAATTCGTCGCGTCTTTCTTTCAGAAACCAACCTCAACAAAATCTAAACAACACACTTCAAAGCTACTACAGACAATTGCCTACAATCTACCTTAACCACTTCACTGTTATCATCTCGCTAACTACGTTGGGCACTTGGCAGTATCTATGAGATAACATTCAAGAGGGTTAACGACTCTTATCTGGGTACTGTTAACCGAATTAGAAAAAAATCGTGTATTTTTTTTAAGTGGCTTTTGATGTTAGGACGTTAGTACCGCTTAAGCCTATATCTTAAGGATTATTTCCACGAAACGGATCGTATCGGATCGGAAAGGATACGAACGGATGCGGCGACAGCCGATCCCGTTCGGCAGGATGAACTCAAAACTAAAACTCAAAGCATTTATTTGAATTAGACCATCACAGGCACTTTTGGCTCTCGCGGTCAAGCTGCTGTGCGCGGCTTGGTAATATAGACTTTAAATACTATGTACACGATTTAGTATCGTTTAAAGATTGTAAAATCCGTTCCGATCCGATGCGATGCGAGCCGTTTGGTGGAAATCATACTTGACTTTGACGCTTCTTTTTTTTCATTATTGTTGTTTTATTCGGAATCTTCAACTTGAAGTGAAACGTCTAAATTCAAATTGAATGAAAATTGAAAAATTCATTCATTCTGGAACTGATCCAACATGAGCTTGTGGCTAAATAATAACAGCCCAATTAATTTCAGCCAGTCAATCGACCTTTTGACCTTTTGTTTAAAAAAAAAAAAAATCTTTAAGTTTTGCCGCGATTGCCTAGGTTGTTCCGTGGATGGAAGACCGAAGAATAAGTTTCATCAAGCCCATCGGCTTCAATCTTCCTGGATGTCAATTGTAGATCTTTTACAGTCGTTACATGTAGTCAGTGGCCCGAAAGTCTGACTTCGACGGTTGTGGAGGTTAGACTGGTTGCGAAAGAAAGAAAGAAAGTAAGAAAAGGTATTTAGTAGTTTGGTTTGGTTTAGTTTTGTGTTCTAGTAGTGTGGTGGTGTGTTTAGTAGTTTTTTGTAGTTGTGAAGGAAACTCATCTAATGGGTAGCCACACATCCATGGACCATCCCAGGCAAGCACGGCATAACCTGAAGATCGTCCCGAGCGACTGTTATTATTAAGCCATGAGCTCCTCCAAAGATAGATCAAACATTCTGCATAAATCCACAAGTCTAGACGAGAAAACTAAGTAACATGCCTATATTTCCTACTAGGCCATTAATACTACAAGAACCAGTTTCAGAACGCGACCATATTTGCATTTCCGTAGATCCGATGCTTTCTTTACTAATCACCTCGTTGGTCTAGTAGTCGCAAGCGTAACTGCTAAGCAAGAGGTCCTGGGTTAGATCCCTAGGTCGGGCAGTGTATTATAATTTGGATTCTTCCATCATGATATTTTCAGTAACAGTTTGGATTTGCGCCCGATTGATGGTAATAGCATAAGCATAATCAGGACTCACAGGACAGGAAAACTCCTTAAGGACCCGCACGCAAAATACGCGTTTTGATGTGGAGTTGTGGTGTCCGCAACTCCACATCAAAGCGCGTTATACAATACAAAAGCATAATCAGCCTACAATGTTCTCACTGCTGGGACAAACGGCCTCCTTGATGAGAGGGAATGGGCTATAATCCACCACGCGGGCCCAGTGCGGTTTGGTAGATGTCACATGTCTTCGAATTTTTGGTTCTAGAACATGCCGGTTTCCTCAAAATGTTTTCCTTCACCGTTTTGAGAGCAATGGTGATGAAATGAATTACACAAAGTAATGCGCTTTCCTGAGTTCGAACCCACAATTTACTATTGGTAAATCGGGCCCGCCACCACGGCCACCGCTGCTCTGATGGTAATATGGCTCGCCCTGTATCACATGGTACTTTAACATAGGGTATATTATTGGTACACCTCTGCCCAACCCTTCGAGGATTACAGGTGAGATGTTGTGTTGAATACACAGATCTATCTACCCGACTAGGGCATGATCACTACAAAAACCGGTTTCACAACGCGACCATATTTCCATTTCCGCAGATAATACTTTCTTTCGTGTCAGCATGCCATATGTATAGTCCACATTTTATTGTGATGTATACACACATATGTATGTATATAATTATTATAAAGGAGAACACAGCCCGACATAACATTTTATAATGTCATAAAATGTGTGCTTAGTAGGTTAACTGCGTAGCTCTATGATTTTTGTGTACGTTCGGTTGCGGTTCGTGTGTTAGCGGGTAAAAATAGCGGATACACATTCTCCTGCCCCTTTTTTAGGGTTCCGTACCCGAAGTGTAAACAACGGGACCCTATTACTAAGCCTCCGCTGTCCGTCCGTCTGTCTGTCGGTCAGCGCGCGGTAGTAGACAGTTGAAATTTTCACAGAATATGTATTTCTGTTGCCATACAACAAAAAATAAATTAAAAATTAAAGGGGGAGCCCCCTTTAATTTTTAATTTATATTTTGACTCTCCTATTAAGTTGGTACGGTACCCTTCATGCGTGAGTCGGACTTGCACTTGGCTGGTTTTTCTTTGTTAGCCACTCAAATGTCCCACTGCTGGGCAAAAGCCTCTCCTTTTCCGTCCTCCCTATCTTGTGCGATGTCTGGCCATGTTCGCTCCGTAAACAAGATCAGATCGTCACCACCTCTTACGGGTCTACCTCGACGGCGATTTCCTCCGTCAAGCGTCCAGTGTGTGAGGATCTTTGCCCACCTCTCCGGGTGCATTCGCGCTACGTGGCCCGCCCACTCCCACTTTAGCTCGGTCTCATCATCATCTGCCTAGGCTTTTCCCAACTATGTTGGGGTCTGCTTCCAGTCTACCGGATGCAGCTGTATACCAGTATTTTACATGGAGCGACTGCCGAGCTGACCTCCACAACCCAGTTAGTAATGGGTAATACGATACCCCTTGGTAAGACTGGTTGTCAGACTTTTTGGGCCACTGACTACCTAACGACTGTCAAAGATGTACAAAATGACACCCGGTACCAACGGCTTAACGTGCTTACCGAGCCACGGAGGAGACTCGATATGTAATGGGTGAACACCCATCCACAGACCAACCCAGGCAAGCAAGACTTAACCTAAATATCGACCCGTGCGGCTGTTATTCATTAGCCACTATTATTATTTAGCTTGGTCTCTTATCTGGGAAAATTCGTTTTCATCAGAGAATAGCTCGCTCGCCCAGGTACTGTTATTTAACGTTAATAATTAATATGATGACGAATAACTACCGGAGATTTATTGTGAAGGACGGTACGGTTGACACATGTCGGGCATGCCACCGTCCAGGCGAATCAATCCGTCACATTATCTCCGGGTGTTCTCGTCTGGCTAACGGAGAGTACTTGCATAGACACAACCTTGTAGCCAGGATTATCCATCAGCAACTTGCTCTAAAATACAACCTTGTGGAATCGGAAGTACCGTACTATAAGTATGTGCCCGACCCAGTTCTCGAAAATGGCAGTATCATATTGTACTGGGATCGATCCATCGTAACTGACAGGACTATTGTAGCCAATAAGCCTGATATAGTGGTGGTGGATCGATCAGAGCGGCGTGCAATGATTGTTGACATAACGGTCCCGCATGATGGGAACCTCGTGAAAGCCGAGAAAGATAAGCAAATCAAGTATCTTGACTTGGCTCACGAGGTTGTCGACATGTGGGATGTGGACTCAGCGATCATTGTGCCGATAGTTGTATCAGCCCATGGCTTAATTGCCAAGAGCCTCGACCAATACTTGAGGAGGCTCTCGTTAGGCAGCTGGATCAAGGGTTTGATTCAGAAAGCGGTACTCCTGGACACGGCTCGTATTGTCAGGAGGTTCCTCTCTCTGGAGCCCTGACCGCCGGTAGCTTGGACCCTGTTCCCGATACCGGTGGGCTAGAATTTTTTATATTTTTAAATGTTTTTTATATTGTTTTTAGTTTAAGAAATATTTAAAAATGTATAAGATTTGTGTAAAGATAAATAAAGGAAATAATAATTACTGTAATAGTCATGATTCATGTGTTTGTTAACAGGTTGATGCGTCATCTATGTTTGGTAAGTGAATTGAGAATAGAGACAAATTGTAACTTATTTCAATTCGATTTCTCTCACAATGTCGTGATTCAGACATCAAGACATCGCGACGCCGCGCCGCTGTTCATAATAACCGCAAGCGTCGTTACCACTGCGGTGTTAATTCTAAACGCAACGTAACATCTATAGCGGCAGCGGCGTCCTCTTCTTCAGCTTTATAAAACTTATAATTGTCAAACATAATTGCGTATTGATGGTGCTTGCATAGAACTGATCTATTCGTAAATCGAAAACTGCAACAGCTCTGCAACCAACCCTGCTGTTCGGAGACTTTTATCACGGGATGAAGGCAAGGGATGAAGATCATAATTACGTTTTATCCCGCTTACGAATACCATTCCGCTGACAAAGGGACCAAATCTCAACATCAACAAAATAGGGCATAAACACGATGCAGTAAAAGTATTGCCGATGCCGACGTGGTAATGTGATATTTTTACTGAGAAAGGAACTTTTCTGTTCATCTCTGACGGATTTAGATTCTATTCTCATTTGTCTGAGTTTATTATTTAAAGAATAGACGGCAATTTAGATGACGGATCTTTGGTTAAGGCAGAAGTAACTTGAATAGAACAAAATCTTGAATTTCTTTATCGAACCATCTGCCAAGCCCAACTTATCTTGGGGTCCGCTTAACCAGATGCAGCTGAATACCAGTGATATCATGAAGCTACTGTCTAAAGTCTACATCATTTCTATCTACTCTGTGTTAGATTGGATATGCACCGGAGAGCACATGAAAGAACAGCACAACAAAGCTCTCAACAACCGCTTGCCAGCAACAATAGCTTGACCAGCGTAGTAACGGGTTTTGTCGACGGAAGAATCGACAAAATGACAGATTTCTTTTGTTGATCTGTCAGTTTGTCGATTCTACCGTCGAGTTTCAATTTCCTCTGATATACTCATTCCTTACTTTATCAATTCTTCATCTTCTTCTTCTCCCATAAGTGACAGAATCAGTCCAGTGACTTCTTTCCCAAAGTCTACGACGATGCCAAATAGTAATCAACTCACAACACAGGCCAAAGAGTTTGTTTTCGCATTTCTGCTCAGGGATCAGTCAGCTAGGAAATGCCTGCGCCATCTACTTTTAAATTCATAATCAGCCTATAATGTTCCCACTGCTGGGATACAGGCCTCCTCTCTAGGAGAAGTGGGCAGTTATCCACCACGCGATGCCTATGAAAGTTGGGTAAATTAATAAAAAATCGAACTACGGCCTTCTATCAGACTCCCACCAAATAAAACTGGTAACTAGGTACCTCCAGCTTCGTGGTCTTGGGTGATGTTTCTCTTGACTTATACCCTAAGGTCGGCTGGAGGGTCAAAAAGGTTATTTCTCCTAAAAATCAAGCCATGCGATCAGGCAGTTTTCTCCAGGGCCAAAACACAGCCACACGAAACGCAACTCAACGTACCGCACGAATCACGTTGTTATTATCTTGAGTCTATCAGCATTGTGCACATAAACAAACAACAATCACATTTACGGAACAATTGGAGACTGAGTCAGTCCGTCCGTGTGTGCATCGAAACGTAGAGACGGTTCACACTGAGGCGACATCTCTCAAATAGCAAATACAGAGTAACGCATCGCAATAAAAAACGAAAGAAAGATCTCTCTCTTAGCGTGTCGATGGCAATCTAAATTGTGTCAGCCTAGAACTGAGCTACTAGTTTGGCGCTTTCGGTAGCGTCCATCAGTTCCTGAAGTGAATAAACAACAGGACACGCAGGACACGATATTAAGTGCCTCATCGTTTGTGGAACAGCACCACATTTATACTGCAGGGCAGATTCGAGTCATTAATGAATCTCCACCTGAGCAGGTTTGAAAGAAAGATACAGAAGATCCTCGTCTGGTTTTAGGATCTTCCCTTTTTATTATAAGCATTTTTTTTTAATGAAAGCGCCAAGGTAGCCCGCGAAATTCAAATTTTCTTACGTTTTTTTCAATTTGCAGGTCATTGTCAGGTTGAATGTTGATGAAAATTTGATTCGCGCAAATAACACGTATGTAGTTACAGAATTACAGGGTGGAAGGGACACCGACGCGAAAACCTTCCACATAGAAATTTTTCATCGGAAATTTTAAAGTCTGCTATTTCCTACAAAAGTACAATACAAGATTTTTTTAATTTTTGATGAAAACTTTCTATATGGGTGGGCTCAGAATGATGTACTGAGTACGTGGTAACCGTATTCGCGTCGGTGTCCCTTCCACCCTGTATGATCATTAAAATCGTCAATACAACCCTCTAAGTTCATTTAACCCCATTGAATAACTTTTTCATGAAATAGTTATTGAATGTCATTAACATACAACCTGACACTGAAGAGCCAATTGCAAAAAACGTAAGAAAATTTGAATTTCGCGGGCTACCCTGGTGTTTCCACCTTAACTGTCTTGGTAGTTAGCAGTAGCGAAGGGTCAATTTTTGTAAGAGGTAAGCCGGAGTACATATCTTTAATGTGATTATATTATTTGTCTATAGAATACTGACTGTGCCATTTTTCAAAGGGAAGCCAGGAGGAATCGAGTTGTATGGAGCCTTCGCCACGTGTAGTTAGTGTCTTACAACTGAATTTCAAACCAGTCCCCGTATTAACAAACGCTTCGATTCGATTTGGAAAGTCGTATGTCTATCTCGCTCGCTTTCGTAATGCTAAAAAAGATAGATATACGACTTGTCGAATTGGAATCGAAACGAAGCATTTGTGAATCCGGGCTCCCGCTAACCGAATGAGCTGAAATTTTGCACAGACCTTCGGTTCTGGCGGCAATACATTTCTATGACAAACAAGACTTGATCCTTCAGCCAAGATCGCGTCCTCACAAGAAAACTCCTCAACGATTAATAACACGGACATGAAATTTGTATACGCGTTCAATGTTGCTATTTAAACCTAATTTTCTTCGTTTTATTTTACCAAAAGCTTGTTTAAAAAAATATATACAGTGTTATTTTTGAACGCCTCTATAATATATACTAAATATACTCTATAATACTCTAAATACCTACTGGAAATAGAAAATTTTACTCAAACATTCATTTATTTTTAAAAAGGTAAAAAATCTCATTCATTCAAAGATTTTCGAAAATTCCCTTGCCGCACTCGGGAATCGAACCGGCTAAATTCCAAAAAAAATAACATTATGGCATCAATCGATAGGGCCAATCATAAGGATCAAATCTCTCTAACAAACATGATAAATTAAATGAAAGGAAAAGCATGAAATCCTTGCCTTGACATAATGGTAACCGCTTTAAAAAGATATAACAGGTTGACCATCCCTAAGTTTTGATCGTCAATGATATTGAAGACGCTGCTGACTATTTGTACGTAAGCCATTGTTTAGATTTATTATCATATTTATTTGGTTGCGACTGCGCAGTGTGTGGTCTGTTAAGTTTTTAGCACGCCAAATTAACTTCGAAGATTGATTTATGGCCATATAGATTGTTGGGTTGATAAGCAAGATCACCATTAGCTGTCGACTACGGTATGAAGATCAGGGTGTAAAGTTCTTCATCCCCCATAGAACCACAGCCAAGTTAGTGAGTATTGGGTAATAACTAAATACGATACCTCTTGGTAAGACTGGTTGTCAGACTATCAGGCCACTGACTACCTGTAACGACTGTCAAAGATCTACAAATGACAGCCGGGACCAACAACGTAACGTGCTTCCGAGGCACGGAGGGAATTCGGTATGTAATAGGTAGTCAGTACCCATCCACCAACCTAGATAAGCGCGGCTTAACGTGAAGATCGACCCGAGCGGCTGTTATTATTTAGCCACGAGATCCTCAACCACTCATATGCTTCACAAGTGTGCGTACGATCGCCTGATGACCGTTCACGGGACAATGCATGTGTGAGTCAATTAGGTACCGACTGTAATCTAAGATCGTTAGCTCTGTGTAAGACTGTAATGAGGATACCGCGCGGTTAGGCATACTAAGTTACTTTACGAAGTCTGTATGTTGGATCAGAGTTTGTTCGTGTGAACGCATCGACGTCTGTATGGTATGCCTGAGGATTTTAGAAGTTGTGAAAAGATTATACGCTTAAATTTTTTGGTGTAATCGTGCTCTTTGAAAGCCTTTACACATGAATAAAATCGAAGTGACTGTTTGTAATTTCAAAATAACAGCTTTTTACTGAATGCATATGACAGTATTTATACGGTAATTATCACGAAAAAAAAAAAACAATTGTTTTATTTTTGTCTGTCTGTCTGTTCTGGGTAGGACGATTTGGACGAGACTTTTACTGGCAGATGGCTGATGTTATAAGGAACTTAGTCTATTATAATACCCTTAAAATTGTTTACAAAATCTGATTCATTCAACGGAAGTAATCTTACTATCCTACTAATATTATAAATGCGAAAGTTTGTGAGGATGGATGGATGCATGTTTATTATTCTTTCACGTATAAACTACTGAACGGATTTGGATGAAATTTGGCACACAGATAGTTCATAACCTGAATTAACACATAGGATATTTATTTTTTATCCCGGTAGTAATTATGATCCCGCTAGCATAAGCTAGTATTTTTATAATAATAATTTCACGCGGACGAAGGTCGCCGGCAACAGCTTGTCTTACCCATATCTAATATTAAACCAGGGTCTAACCACAGGACTAGCTCAAAGGGAGCTCCTTTCTTCGTGCATCTCAACTGTTACAAAAGGAAGGATCTTCCAAATATTGTACCTTCAGAGGTTTAGGCTGTTTCAGCTAATCACAAAAGGTTTCTAACTCATTAAATTTATTCGCTCTTGTCAATGTGGGCGACAGTAGCGCAATGGAGTAGACGACATCTTGGCGCCACGTAAGAGAAAGAGATATTGCGTAAGAATGATCGGAGACTCAACTCGATCCTCACGAGTCATGGCCAAAACCAGTATCTTATTCTCAAACACTGTTTTAAGCTTTCACGGTTTACAACTAAACTTATACTGCCACTTACGGGATATCTTCCGTGATTGTTCATTATTAATATCGGGAGCTCAAAATAATGAACAATCACGGAAGATATCCCGTAAATGACAGTATAAGTTCAGTATCTTATTGGTTAATATTTTGTATAAAAGGCGTAATGCAAAAAAAAAATTCAAAACATGTACTCATACAAAATATCGGATCGGCTGAAGCAATTAGTATGAAGACACCAATTTATTCTTTTCGACCCTTGTTCCTTATGGAAATTTTTCCAGTTTGATGTTGTCAATCACAACCTATGAGGTATCGCGTATTTTGCACTACACCCTATATAGTTTTGCTTAATATGAAGAATCTTTCTTCTTTGTGTTGATGATTCCCATAGTTATTTAATTTAATTTGTTTCGACCAGAATTTATGGACAATGTATCATAGGATTCATCTCAAGTCTGACAACCAGTCTTACCAAGGGGTATCGTATTACCCAGTACTAACTGGGTTGTGGAGGTCAGATAGGCAGTCTTTCCATGTAAAATACTGGTATTCAGCTGCATCCGGTTAGACTGGAAGCCGACCCCAATATAGTTGGGAAAAGGCTAGGCAGATGATGATGTATCCTAGGACTCATAGTAGGTAGGAGTTCTATAGCCATGCTCGCTGGTGGAATTTAAATATGAGATCATAGAATTTATTAAACCTTAATCAAGTTTCTTTAAAACATTTATAAGCAATGCTACTGTATTCTCATAAACAGACAAAAACTATAATAGATGTTGGATGCACTAAACAACCATGAACAACAAATTCAAGTCTAATCATAATAAAGTGGATCATTGTGCCTGTTGATCATTATGATCAACACGCACAATGGTCCATTTTACTAATGAACTAAGTGTGGAAACCAAAAGTCTTAACATAGAACATTAAGTATAATCTAAATTCTAAAATGACGAACTTGCGCTAAATCTAAAATATGTATAACTTTATTAGTGCACACATATTTATTTAGTTTCAACAAACAACATCAACAGTGTTTTAGTGTTAAACATTCTTTAATTATATGATAAAGCGTAATTCAGTGCTTCTCAAACTATAATTTTTTTACGCTTAGCTCGGTGTTAATAGTGAAAATCCAACTGCTTGCTTTTACTAAGGCCTTTATTTAGGTATTTGCTGTTAGTCCAAATAAATCTCAATGACGGTGGAGGGAACATCCACGATTCCACGCACAATGACTATCACCTATTCAGTACATCACTATCAAAAATTTCTTTGTGGGGCCCCCCCCCCACAAAGAAATTTTTTTCCCTTCCACCCTGTATATATTTATCTAAATTTTTTTGATGTTTAGAACCACCATGATGTTTCTGTCACTTTCAAGTGTATAGTAGCAACAAATATACTTTGAATATTTTTAACTTTTTGCTTGACATAATCAAAAAAGAAGACTGGATATGTCTTCTTTTTTGATACAATTTGACAGCGTGTTGCTAGCAATCAAAAATTTAAATTAAATGTGGTTTGGGATTTCAGGGGAAATCTATTTAAAAATAGTATTGCACTGAATTTAGCTTTGACATAACAAATGCTTTACAAGTGATTAATCAAATAACACACAGACATGCAATCATATAAAATTAAATGTACAATTTAAACCCAACAGGTAAAATGACACTCATATTTAGAAAATTTATTTAAAAATAATAAATTATAGACTATTGTTTTTTGTTTTTCCTTAATACTGATTTGGTTTTAATTTTTCCTTGTGTTGGTGAAGTGTGTAATGGGCTATTTGAGGCAAATTGACTAAAATATACATCCAACATACATACATTTATTAACTCATACCTTTTCGCAATGAAGGTAGGCAGAAACAAAATGCCTCCTATGATCCTTCATACATAGTCCAGGGGGGTCACTATGACGCCTTAAAGCAGGAGTCATTCCAGTGTGGGAAAGAGACAGAGCTATACAGTTCTTCTAGCGTCATCTCGTTCCCACACTGGAATTACTCCTGCTTTAAGACGTCATGGTAGGGCCCCTGATGTCCACATACATGGTTCTACACATATTTGTCAGTTATTTAGAAACTTTTTAGAATCTTATTTTTGGAAATTTTTTATGTTTTTTAAATCTATATTATACATATATATAGTTAGATAAAATGGTAAAATGACTGACTGGGTGATATATCAACACACAGCCCAAAGCACTGATTCTAGAGACATGAAACTTGGAGGGTGTGCTCTTTGTGAAGAGTAAGTATCCACTAAGAAAGGATTTTTGGGGAATAGTGGATGGAAGTTTATATGAAAGTCTGTCAGTTTTGAAGTTAGGCTCTTCAAATTTTGTGTCTAAGCTGACAATTGAAAATTAATTTATATTTGTCTCAGTGTTTTTGATAATTCTAGCCCCAAAGGGTTAAAAAGGGGGATGAAGGTAAGTAACTATGTTTGTTCGGTACCTACATTCCCATCGAACATTTTTCGACATCCACACTGGCGAAACTACGGGCAAAAGCTAGTATAATAAAAAATCCCTATGAAGAACCTAAGCAACTGATCATTGTATGGTGGCCGCCTGATTTCTATTTCAGGCAGTCCTATCAATGCATTGATTGAAATCAACAGAATGACAGTTCATTTGTTAATTAGTACCTTTCAAAGATCTTGCAACATCTTGCAGTATAATCAACTATCAAATTAATTAACTATTAGCCTTGATTAGTGGTACATTTTCTACAGATTGTTACAGAAAGATTAACATAATAATTTAGAGGTAAGATGTTAGCATTTAATCATGTTTAAACTTTAATAAATCCAGTAGAAAATAACAAAAGACAATAGTGCACATTTTTTCAGAACAGATTCTTTTTGTTTTCCAAATAAGAGTGTCAAAGAAAAAAAAAAAAATAAACACACATACAGACAACATCTAGGACAGCCTGGAATGATTATCGCCTCACATTCTGACCGCAGAGCATCCAGCTGTCGGTACAAACACCGAAAACCCGCCTCATCGTCGTTTTACACTAATATAAAGCAATTTATTTAAATAAAATGCCATTTAGTATGATTCACAAACTCAAACCACAGTCAATTATCACATCTGCATCCGCGATTTAAAAAAAAAAATAGATTAATTCGAAATTCAAAATTGTGTTTTGGATTACCATAATTTTTTTGTTTTGATTTATTTTGGCGACTTTTTACACTGCTTTAAGTTCACTTTTAACACTTTGGCACTGTATTTAAGAACACAAATCTGTGTCTGTACTAACATTGGTAGTATTGGCACTGATACGTTTCCCAAAGCCTATTTCGAAAGTATTTTTGCAACTAAAATGTCTAAGCGCAACCCGTTCCGGTCCGTTGATGATCACAGTGAATAGAGTAAATAAAAGAACGTGAAAAAACACCACTGCACCACTATTACGACACTTAAAAACAATATTTACAATAAAACTGGGCTACAAAACAAAAATAGCAATCCCTTGCGGCCACGATCGCGAGGCAATAGACACAAAATATTCTGCGAGTGAGCTAAACTTCGTGTTAGCAAACCGTTAGCGAATACACGAATACACTATAAAAGCGTTAACTAATTCATGAAAAAGCTTTTTTCTAATTAAAATTATCGCGAAATAACTCAAGAGCGTAAATTCGATTTGACAGACGGCGCGCCCCCCGCCCCGCTCGCGGCGTACTGCGGTCGATGACGATGTTGCCAGCGCACAGAATCACCTACGCGACGCGGGAGAATTTTTTGGAAATAGATTACGGGGAAAATGAGGCGTTAAAAATATCCGGTTTTTATTATCGTTGTTGAAATATTGATTAACTGGAATAGAAATATTGCTGATACCATGGTATTAGTAAACCGGCCAAGTGCGAGTCTGACTCGCACACAAATGGTTCCACTGTCGAGTAAAATACACATTTCCACCTTTAATTTTTAACTTTATTTTCTTTTAATTCCTTGTTTTTATAGCGGCCCTAGAACACACTCTGTGACAATTTCAAGCGTCTTGATAGACGGAGTGCGACAGAGAGACGGACGGACAGACAGTGGAGCCGAACTCTTAAAATGGATTGTAAAAAAGCTGTGTAACAAAATTCTGGTATGCAATAAAGTATATTATATTCTATCTCTGTATCTAACTATAACTGTTAAATTGAATTGATTATATTATCAAAGATCTCAAGCGAGAGTTAGGCAGTTATTTCTATTAATGTTATCTGCCATCTTAATTTAGATCAAGTCTTATCGATGATTGGAAAAGAATTGTTCGCCATTAAAGATGGCGATTTCAAATGCATTACGGCGATAATAAATAATGCAACTTCATGCATTACGCTTTTCGCAATAGTTGCTAAAGATGTAATATACAGGATGACATTACATTTGTTAAAAAAAAACTTGAAAGATATGTATTGGGAATCGATTTCTCAAAAAAAAAAATGAAAATGAAATGCCACCTAATTAATTTATGTTTTTTTTTTTGTTTTTGGTTGAACGACTGAAGGTGACTTTGTAATATCAGTCAAATAATAAAAACACTATCCAAACTCATACAAAGTGTAAACGAACCCTTCACATAGCCGTCAACCAAGCATTCTGTACATCAAACTAAGTAGGTACCTAACTATACGCAAAAATTATTGCTGGGAAACGTTTTTTTTATGTTTGAAAAATAACGTTTTACGTTAGGTACCTAACTATACGCAAAAATTATTGCTGGGAAACGTTTTTTTTTATGTTTGAAAAATAACGTTTTACGTTAGGTAGGACTCAATGTAATGCACTCAAAACATTGCGCTGCTTCGTGAATTGAATAATATGCAATCATGGAGGTATTTAAAAGTAAAGTTGTAACATTAAAAACTTGATTCTAAATCAAAATCAAAGCATTTATTTCAAGTAGGCCAGTTACAGGCACTTTTGAATTGTCGAAACAAAGACAACGAGAAAAGTAGCTACAGTCCCAGTCACAAGGCACAAAAACTGTGGAAGTACTGTAGTTGCCCATTCCCTAACGTAGATCTCTATGGAGAAGAACGGGCAAGAAACTCCATGGACACTCTTAAATCAGAATACTTTTACAAAACCTTTGGTTTAAATAAAAAAAGAGTTGTGAAAATTTTTAAACTTTAACGCCAATATCTCCGTAACTAGAAGGTGCCCAGGAATGGTCCAAAACAAAAAAAACTCACTATGATGGGGAGAACAACAGCCTTTCGGATTCGTTAATTCATTTTTACACACATTATTCAAAGTAAAATTACGTAATCAGCATGTCTAGATATCGTAGCTCATCATCATCATCATCATCTGCCTAGCCTTTTCCCAACTATGTTGGGGTCGACTTCCAGTCTAGCCGGATGCATCTGAATCCCAGTATTTTACATGGAGCGACTGCCTACCTGACCTTCAAAACCCAGTTAGTACTGGGTAATAACGAAAGAAATGTTGAAATGCTAGACTGGAACTTTCAAACTTCAAAATTTAATTAATATAACGTTTAAATGTGAAAGTTCCTAATGATCTATGTAAGTCATATTAGATAAATAATAATAGATACTCTGCAAATATTAGTTTTAAGTTATCTTGCTGCGCCCTAACTGGGGCATGTACTCACTAATTTAAGCTTAGCGTGTAAAATTGGCTGTGTACATAGTGCATTAAAATATATAAACAAATAAAAGATAGATGAGTAGGTATATATCGGAGCCCATCAACTATACAAAGTCAAAAAAAAACATACAATAGACTGTTTAAGATTCTATCTACATTGCATCAGAGCTGGTGTTTACAAACGCTGCTCCGTTTTTCTAGTTCAATATAAAGGTTAACAAAACCTATTAATAAAATTATTACCGATAATAATTATCTCATACATAGGCAATAATAATGTCTAGACTTGATAAAACGCCTATTTGGAATATACATTTGCATTATTATGGTGACAAACCGAGATCCTACGCGCCTCGGAAAGCACGTTACTCCTAGCTCTCGTTTGTAGATCTTGTTGGACGTCCGAAAGTCTGATAACCAGTCTTACCAAGTGGTATCGTATTACCCAGTAGTAGGCATTCGCTCCATGTAAAATACTGGAATACAGCTGCATCCAGTCAGACTGGAAGCCGACCCCAACATAGCTGAGAAAAGGCACGGCAGATGACGATATTCATTATTATGATTAGAACCAGAACATCAGACATCAATAAAACGAAGAATTAATTTAGAACATCCATAAATAAGCCATGTCACACCATGCTCTCGACATTTATAGCTTTCTCTGACGTCACTGGATATAATGACATCGTAAAATACCGAAGCTAAAACTAGTGATAGTAAAGCTCAACGCACAGTTATAAACGAATTAATAACAGCCGCACGGGTCGATCTTCAAGGTTACGCAGCGCTTGCTTCGTAGGTCCGTGGATGGGTGACCATTCCTCACATACCAAGTTTACTCCGTGGCTCGGAAAGCTCGTTAAGCCGATGGTAAATGCTTCCTATGATATACACAGGCAATTCAACACAGGCCACCTAAAGAGCGAAGCAAGTTATCGGCACTCGGCAGGGTGGTATCCACCATCTCACGACTTTGTGAAGCCCCAAGAACACCTGCCTCCCGGTCGTAAACTGCAGTGCCCTATTTGGAAAACATTGAATCGATTGCGTACCCTAGTAGGCCACTGCAAACATAATCTGCTGATACATGCGTCATGTTCGTGAACGGGTGCTGTCAGTTGTGACTGGTCATCTTTTATTTGCCACGGCCTATTTGAATTAATTATTTTATTTTTGAATTGTTTTTACTATGGACACTTTTAACGTACACATCTTGCTGCATCGTTCTCACATAATGTACCATCTCAACATGAATGATGTAACCAAGGTTTTGTTAAAGTATTCTGATTTAAAAGAGTGTCCATGGAGTTTCTTGCCCGTTCTTCTCCATAGAGATCTACGTTAGGGAATGGGCAACTACAGTACTTTCACAGTTTTTGTGCCTTGTGACTGGGACTGTAGCTATATTTCACTGTTGTCTTTGTTTCGACAATTCAAAAGTGCCTGTAACTGGTCTACTTGAAATAAATGTGTAGGGACACAAAGTGTCAACTAAGCAAAATGGAAACGTGTGCGTGTGTAGCAACTACGTGGCTGCGTCCACGAAGCTAAGTTAGTCGCAAATAAACTCTCAGTCAATTCGGTTGTTGAATATTTTATTTTCAAAAACCAACCATCTGTAGTTCACATCAAATGAGTTAGGACATTGTTAGGCACACATAACAAGAGATCCTAAAAATGCTTTGATTTTGATTTTGAATCTGGCGAAATGGGGTGCAGCGGCATTACAAAAAGTACTACAGCAACATAGCCCACCAGACATTACAGCCGTCTGGTCGGAGGATCCTGACTTTGCTATGGGGGATGAAGAACTTTACACTCTGTTCTTCATATCCTTGTACAGGTATTATCCAAAAACCGAGTGAGAGTACGGTGCTGATAAGACTATGCCAACTCTTAGAGAGATGGCGATATCCCACCTCATCATCATCTGCCTAGCCTTTTCCCAACTATGTTGGGGTCGGCTTCCAGTCTAATCGGATGCAACTGAACACCAGTATTTTACATGGAGCGACTGCCTATCTGACCTCCACAACCCAGTTAATACTGGATTATACGATACCCCTTGGAAAGACTGGTTGTCAGACTTTTCGGGCCACTGACTACCTAACGACTGTCAAAGATCTACAAATGACACCCGGGACCAACGGCTTAACGTGCTTTCCGAGGCACGGAGGAAACTCGGTAAGTAATGGGTGGTCACCCATCTACAGACAAAACTAGGCAAGCACGGCTTAACCTAAAGATCCACCTGAGCGCCTGTTATTTTTTAGCCACGAGCTCCTCCTGGCGATATCCCACCTGTGGGAGCATTATACACTAGCTGTGATATAATGACGATCCGGAGCCGTGTCTCCAAGTGTGGCTTCCCTTTACCTCGTAGAAATGGCGAGTCGAACTATAATATTAAATTAACTGAACAGAGAAAGTCTAGTTCAATGAAAATGTCGATCGTTTTGCTTCGAAACGAACGGCTCAATGAATTTCTAGTAATATTTTAAGTGAAGTCGCCATTATCGTTGCGTTTTCTACCTTTCCATTTCTATCAATTAACCGTAACTAATACATAAAATAAACTATCGTTTTATATATGTTTAAACCCGTGGTTAAAACTCTCGTTCGTCAGGAAAACTGGTTAATTCTTATCTTTCTTAAAGCCATATAAGATTTTAAACTTTCATGCTCACTAAAATTGTTATAACTAGAAGACGGGATATTTACCATGTTTATTGTTTTCTTTGAGTTCCCGATATAACAACAACACAACACACACACAACAAACAACAACACGTTTCAACACGTCACGTCGTCACGTTTTTAACATGGTAAATATCCCGTCTTCTAGTTATAATAATTTCTTAAAGCCATTAAAAATGCGAAAGTTTGTTAAGATGGATCGATGTTTGTTACTCTTTCACACAAAAACAACTGCACGAGTCATGTGACATGTAAAAGTGTTTTGTAAAACTAATTTACAGAAAAAATATGTTTTATGATGATTTTTGAAAAGTAAAGTATTCTCCACGGGGACAAGGGTAATTTCTTCTTGGGCGAGCTTAAATCCCTCGCTGCTCTCAGGATTCAAATCTTAAGTTTCTCGCTCCGCTCTGGAGTTAACTCAGACTTCCCTCGATGCGCTCGGGAGCCCAGGGTTCAACATACCGCCCGTGACATAAGACACAGCTTTATCCCCTTTTCTTTTCGGATGGGAAATCATCAAATGACCCCCCCACTCTGGGCGGAGCGGAAGCGAGTGTCAGACTTGTACTGACTAAAACCCATCCATGTTCCTTCTTTGCCCTTATATTCCAGGGCCAAGGTATCTCTTTTGATTAGTCCAGCAGCACAGCTTTATCCCCTTGGTTAATAATTTATTATTATCTCCCTAAAAATACATGCATACTCCCATATTTCTTGAGTGAGACATCCTCAAAACACCTTGTCTGACGCAAATAGATAACAAAGTGTTACATAAAGTAGGAAAACAATAAGGAAACTTCATTGAACAATTAATTGCGACGTTTGAGCAGACGCCATGATGATAAATAAATAAATCTATACTCAATAAAGAGGTAAAGTTCGTAAGTTTGTATGTAGGGGGTAATTCTTCAGAACTACTGATCATCATCATCATAGATGCCTAGCCTTTTCTCGGGTCGGCTTCCAGTCTAACCGGATGCAGCTGAATACCAGTACTTTACATGGAGCGACTGCCTATCTGACCTCCACAGCCCCGTTAGTACTGAACTGTGCTGCGCTGCGCTGTGCTGTGCTGTTCTGTACTGTGCTGTTACTTCAGGACTACTGATACTGATCTGATATAAAAAGTTTTGAACTGACATGGTCAATAACATTATCATTAATATTGAAAACGGGATATTTACCATGTCTACTATTTGTTTTGAGTTCCCGATATTTCGGCGCTGTTGCAAGCGCCATGATCACAGATAAACTGAAATTATTGCGGGTGCGTGTTTATGAGCAGACATAATCGGTCTCAACACAAACACAAATAGTAAATATGGTAAATATCCCGTTTTCAGTGTTAATAATAATACTGTCCTGATTTCGAAAATCATTTATTTATTCATTTATTTAGGATCTCCAACAAAGGATATACACAAACACATCATCATCTGCCTAGCCGGTTACTTTGTCTAACCGGATGCAGCTGAATACCAGTATTTTACATGGAGCGACTGCCTATCTGACCTCCATAACCCAGTTAGTACTGGGTAATACGATACCCCTTGGTAAGACTGGTTGTCAGACTTTTTGGGGCACTGACTACCTAACGACTGTCAAAGATCTACAAATGACACCCGGGACCAACGGCTTAACGTACTTTCCGAGGCACGGAGGAAACTCGGTATGTAATGGGTGGTCACCCATCCACAGACCAACCTAGGCAAGTACGGCTTAACCTAAAGATCGACCCGAGCGGCTGTTATTATTTAGCCACAAGCTCCTCAAAAAAAGGAATACACAAACACACGAAATAAATAATCGACGACAAAAGTATCACGTAGGTGTACTCCTTAACTTACAGGAGACCACAGCATGCTTAATAAGATGTATAACTAAGCTAACTAAGTTATAGTAGCATTTAAACATTCAAATCAAATCAAAACACATTATTTAGTACTAAAATTAAATTAGAAAAATAAAATAATTAACTAAGCATAATAGCAATGAAAAAAAAAAACGAAACACATTTGGAAATAATGTTGGAAAAATAAAATTTAAAAATAAATTAACAAAGTCATAGTAGCAATTAAAAAAAAAATCAAAACATTAACAAATAACAAATAATTAACGAATTAAATTAATTAATTATTGATTATTTCACTAGTTAGAAGCTACATTATTCCAGATTGTTTTTTTTTTTTTTTTTTTTTTTTTTTTCCGGATGGGAAATCATCAAATGACCCCCCCCACTCTGGGCGGAGCGAAAGGGAGTGTCAGACTTGTACTGACTAAAACCCATCCATGTTCCTTCTTTGCCCTTTGTGTTCCAGGGCCACGGTATCTCTTTCGAACAGTCCCGCAGCCCTGGCAGGCATCGGCCCTTGCGGACCCCTACTTATTTGCTGACATCTCTTTGAGGCGCGCGTGGAACACGACCGCGCCGTCGACACGGCCTGTCGTCATAAGACGGCCGGACGGCGAGCTGGCCCATAACTCGCCGTCCACAGGCCCGCGCCTACGGTGGCCGGGAGCCACCACGTGACCCCCAACGCCCAGAGCGTCTCCCGCGGCGACTGGGACGTGAGGTTCTTTCTCTCTCACGTCCCGCCACCTCCTTCACTAGCATGACTGCTTCGCAGAAGGAGGTGACGGCTTCCCATTCCCTCTCGCTCCGGACCATGGCTTGAACCAAGGCCTGACGCGAGAGATCGCCGCCGCCAATCGCCGCTACGAGGACACGGCGGTGCTCCGCCCAAGCGGGGCAGACCTCCACGGTGTGCTCCACCGTGTCCTCCGGACGATCCTCGCAGTGGAAACACCCGGGCGTTTCCTCCCGCCCGATTCGGTGCAGGAACCTCCCGAAACAACCGTGTCCGGTGAGGACCTGCGTCAGGCGGTAGGTGAGGGCGCCGTGGCGCCTCTCTAGCCACTCCTCAAAGAGGGGACTTATCGCCACTATGGTGGCGTGCCCTGCACGGGGTTGCGACAGTCGCTCTCTCCATGTCGCCATGAGATCACGCCGGAGGTCTGTCCGCTGAGCGGCAATTTGCCGCGGCAGCGGAGTTTCCTCCCGACGTAGTGCCTCCGCTCGCCATTCGTGCAGGCGTGCGAGGACCATCGCCTCCAGCTCCCATGGCGGCAATCCGGCAAGGAGGCTAGCCGCTTCGCCGGAGATCGTGCGGTACCCCCGGATTAGCCTTATGGCTATTACTTTTTGGGGCGCGTTCAGGTAGTGGGCGGCTTGCCGCCTCAAAGAACGCGCCCACACCGGGGCCCCGTAAAGGGCCATGGACCGCACGACCCCCGCGTATAGCCTCCGGCAGGAGGCGTTTGGACCCCTCAGGTTGGGCAAGAGCCGCTTGAAGGCAGCCCCTGTCCGTTCCAGTTTGGGAGCCAAACGTCGGAAGTGCTCCACGAAGTTCCACCGGCTGTCGAGGACGAGTCCTAGGTACTTCAACGTCGACCCGACGCCGATGGAAACCCCTCCTGCCGTCAGTAGGGATCCCGACGGTGGCGCATTCCGAGGCCCATGAAAACACATGGCCTCGGACTTGTGCAGTGCCACCTCGAGACCCAATTGCCGGATCCTCTCCACGACTATCGCAACCCCGCGTGTCATGTTTTCGGCCGCCGCCTCGTGCGACCTCCCTTGTGCCAGTACCAGCGTGTCGTCAGCGTAGCAAACTACGCTGACGCCGGAAGGGAGGTCGGCGCGCAGCACCCAGTCGTAACCGATGTTCCACAGGGCCGGTCCCAGAACCGATCCCTGTGGAACACCGCACGACATCTCTCGCCGGTTCCATTCTCCGCTTCGACCAGGGTAGATGACGGCTCTATCCGTCAGGTAGTCCCCGACCACACGACGAAGGTAGGTCGGCACCCGGTGATACCGGAGTGCCTCCCTAATGCAGCTCCAGGGCATGGAGTTGAAGGCGTTGGCGATGTCAAGAGACACCGCCAAGACGACCCCGCCCCGGGACACCGCGTCCCCCGTCGTGAGGGCTCTCACGCGCATGATGGCGTCCACCGTCGAGCGCCCCTTGCGGAAACCAAACTGGTGTTCCGCAAGATCCGGCCCCATCCCCGCAAGGTGCCCGGCGAGGCGGTTGGCAATGACTCTTTCAAAGAGCTTGCCCACCTCGTCGAGCAGCACGATGGGCCGGTATGCGGACGGAGAGTCCGCAGGGCGCCCTGGTTTCCGGATGAGGACCAGCTTCCCCGTCTTCCAACGAAGCGGAAACTGGCCTCTCTCCAAGCATGCGCTTAGGAGCCCTTCCAGTCGGGGCCCGAGAGCCTCAGAGGCCAGGACCCAGGCTTTGCCAGGCAAACCATCGGGTCCCGGGGCGGTATTTCTGGTTTTCAGCCTGCGTACCGCCACTCTCAGGTCTACCCCAGTCACCTCCGGAACGTCGTCATCGTCATCGGTGTGGTCCGCTTCCGGCACCGCACGCGGCGGCGGAGCCATAGGCGGGGGAGGATGCTCCCCTCGCGAAGGGAACAAAGCGCTCACCACGTCCTCCACGAGCTCAGGCCGGAGACTCTGCGTCAACGGGGGGGCCCGGGTGCGGAGTTTGTCCCGCACCATCTTGTAAGGGCGCCCCCACGGATCTCCGTTCAGAGACTCCAGCATCTCCTCGCGGGCCAAATTCTTGGCCCGCCGGACAGCCTCTTGGAGGGTGGTCTTCGCCGCTCTGTACCCCTCGTACAGCTCCGCCTCAATGGCTGCCGCATCCGGAGGGCGGATGCGGAGCCTGCGATGCCTGGCGTACAGGCGCCGCGTGGCAACGCACGCCTTGCGCAGAGACGTCAGCTCTCGCGACCACCAGTACACCTGACGCCGGGCGCTTCCTGGCCGAACTCGGGGCATTGCCACGTCGCAAATGTCGGACATGGCCTCCTGGAACCAACCCGCCTCGTTGTTGATGTCGGCAGGCCTGACTGGTGATGACACCCAGGCCTGCACGATCGAGGCTTCCAGGAGGAGCTCCCGGTCCAGCTGCTTCAGCGCCCATCGCGGACCACTCGGGGCCTGTAGGACCGGCACGCTTGAGGACTGGGTGGAGACGTCGAACCGGATGTACCGGTGGTCGGAATAGGTCTCCACCCCCTCCATGACGCGCCAGTCAACGACACGCGGCGACAGAGCAAGGCTGGCGAACGAGATATCCACCACCGACTCGCCCCGCATCCGCACGCACGTGGGGACAGAACCCCGATTTAGGACGACCAGGCCTGTCTCCAGAGCCCAGTCCTCCACCATTCTACCCCGCACGTCCGTGTAACGAGAACCCCAAGCCAAGTTCTTGGCATTGAAGTCCCCGAGCACAAGCACGGGGAGGGAATGGCTTCCGATGACGACACTCAACTCCGTGAGGGAGTTGTGAAACTCGGCGAGAGTTCGGCTCGGGGAGAAGTAGACTCCCACTACAACGATCTCCCCGAACCGTGCTGCTACGCACCCCTGACCCTTCCTGACACTCTCAAGGGTCGGGGTACCGGCGGCGACCGACGCAATTATGGTCACTGAGCCGCTAAGGTCCTCCACCCAGTCATCCCTGGGCGGGACAAAGTACGGTTCAGCGACCACGGCGATGTTAATCGACCACTGCGCCACGCTCTGGAGCAACAGATCCTGAGCGCAGGCGCAGTGGTTGATGTTCGCCTGGAGAAGGCGTAATGGGGCCGTTACTGGCACTCCATTTCAGCCCCCTCCCGGGCCCCCTGCGAGGGCCCCGCTGCGGAAGTTGCAGCAGTAGCGGCAGCGGCGGCGACAGTGGCGGCAGCTGCGGTGGTGGCGACGGTGGGGGTTTTGGCGGTGGTGGCGGAGGGCCTTCCCTTGCCCCTGGCCTTGGCGGGAGTACCGCAGGACTTGCTCCCTGCCCGGTGATCGGCCGGCTTGCCAGCTGCCGCACATGCGGCGCAGCGCGGCGCGGCGGAGCAAGCCGCGGCCATGTGACCAGGCTGGCCGCAGCGGAAGCACAGGCCGCTGCGGTCCACCTCCGAAGTGCACCGGACCGACACGTGGTGCCCCACATGGCAGCGGAAGCACCTCAGAGGTCTGGGTTCCAGCAGCTTCACCTGCGCCGAAACCCAGCCCACCAAGAGCCTTCGGCCCTCCACAATGACTTTCGCCGCCGTCACAGGGCAGCTTACCGTTATGGTTCGCATGCCCGACAGGTCCGGACGTAAGGTGCCTGCCTTGACTTGCTCGGCAGGGCACCCACCGGTCCTGGTGACGGCGGCCACCACCTCCTTCTCGGTCACCGAGTCGTCCAGACCCAGTATGCGCAGGTCTGCGCATTTGACGGGCCTGGACACTCTGGCCTCGTCCGCATTTAGGGACGCTCTAAGCTTTTCAGCTAGAGCGTCAGCGGACGAGCCACGGGTTTCGCCAGGAATCTCCAGCACTCGAGCCCCTGTTGCGGTGACTCTAAGCCGGAGGCCCCCGGTGATCCCGAGCTCTCCGAGATCCACCGTCGCTTTCGCCTTAGCGAGCACGTCGCGGTAGGTCACGCCCCTCTTTTCCGCGTCCGGCTGTAGTGTAATCACTACAGCTGCGGTCTTCGGGGCGCTGAGCCTAACCGCGACGCCCCGCTCCTTTTGCCGGCGTTTCTGCTCCTGCCTCCTGGCCTTTTTGGCCGCCCTTCGCTCCCTCGCGTTTTCTCCAGCCACCTGCCACCCGGTCTCGGCCACGGAAGGGTTAGGAGGCGGGGGGGGGCGGCGATAGCGGCTGTCTCGCGGCTGGCGCTGGCATATTCGCCACCTTGCCCTTCTTTTGGGCCGCCGCCTTGCCCTGTTTCAGGGCCGCCGCCTTCTTAACCGGAGCCGATTTCGTCGGGGCCGACATAACCCTGCCGGGGGGCTGGCTGGGCGGCCCCGGTGCGGAGGCCGCAGCAGACGCATATGAGGCCGCCCTCAGGCCCGGGGGCGCCTTGTTTGCCGCCAGGGGGGGGCGTAAGACAATGCCCTCCAGGACGGAGAACCGCGCCTGGAAGGCAGCCAGCTCCTGCCGAACCAGATTCAAGACCTGGTTCTCCACCGGCATTTGGTTCTCCACCGGCAATTCCAGATTGTCTTAGGCTATATTTAAAACGTTCCTGTGTGATAATTTCCGCGAGCCAAGCCGGGGGCAAAAGCTAGTATTGAATACGATATTAACAGAAGACCTAGATATCATTGTCAATAGAATGCCAGTAATGGAATTTAAATGAGTTTTTCTCATCTCTCGCGTCCTCTTTTAATAGTTAATAGATTAATTTAATTTTATAATTTTATTGTCCTTATTGAATTGTGCTAGGTAAAGTGATGGCCTGAAACACAGGTTTCAATAAACCTAGATCGGGCAGGTCGCTGACATCTAAATTGAACTATTGAATACTTGCGACTGTAGAATATATTTTAGTTATAGTTTACTTATAAGTACTTATAATTAGTATGAGAAATACTGCGCTTAAATGTACACTTTTTGTAATACTTTTTAAATAAATTATTCTATTATTCTATTCTATTCTTTTAATGTCGTCTATCTTGTCTATAGTAAGAGGATGGAGGTCATTCAATGGTAAAATTGGTTATGGATTCTGTCGGTTTGACGTCAATGAAGAATATTACGTCATTCGTCGCCTGTTAAGTTCTGATTAACTTATGGGTGGCTGGTAGCAACTGGATGAGAGTTGCTGAGAATCGAGTTGAGTTGCGTGCGATTAAGAAGGCCTATATCCAGTAGGGGACTGCTGTAGGCTGATGATGATGAACTCTTAATGGCAGCTTATTTAATAAACTTAAAATCAAGACTGATTAATCTATCAAATTAGACTGCGAATTTGAAAATTTTTCGTCGGTTTTTGAAAGCAAAAACAACTGTTCTATACATTTTCACCGTTGTTTTGTATTTTTAACACGTCTTTATTGGCTCCACCTGTAACTACTAACTTTGTAAAAAATGAACGCCCAAACTGTTACCTACCAACGCTGTACATGATTCTAGACCTCCAGCGGTTATAAATCTTTCCGGGCAGTTTTCAATGATGGATGGACTGTGTGAAGGATGATATGGCCAGAAAGGAAGTGACTTTTAAGATGACGAGTAATAGAGAAGTGTGGAAGGAGACACGCTACGCCGACCCCGGGTAAGTGAGCCAGCATATCACAAAACTGGAGCCCTGAGACAGCTAGACGGGGTCGCGGCAGACAGAGAAGAAGATGGCGGCACGCCCTGGATGGCTTTCTCGTTAATTGGCGCAACATCGAGAAAAGTGCAAGGAATTAGAGAGGCCTTTGCCCAGGAGTGGGACAGTTTTGGCTAATAAAAAAAAGGACAGGAGAACGGTTATGATGATATTCAGAAAAAAATCTACACGGTCAAGTAGAATTTAACAGCTAATTAGAGATGTCCCTTACACCTTTTATGTCGCGATTTGCAACAGACTTTCGCCTCGCTATTAGCTAGCTTGACAGCTTGATTGATGGAAGGACATTCTGATTGACGGTAACTTTTAATTCATAACCATACAGGACATGGCGCCGACTCCCGACAAGGAAGCCAATGTTAGCTGCATATCAATTGAAGTTTTCACTTTTCGCTGTAATTTAGATGGACAGTTTCGTTGAGAGCTTGTAACAATTGTAGAATAAGAATACATATGTGTCACCGTAAAATTGTAAAAATAGTTAGATTATAATCTATCTCGCGAGATGTCGAAAGATTGTGAACCGTAACATACTGTTTACAATTTAATTAAACAATTTTTGTAGATTATAATTTATTTGAAAATTGTGAAATGGCATGCGACGGATCGCACCTCGCGCGCTGATTGGTTGAACGTCAATTGCCCGGCGCCGCCATATTTGTTTCGGTTGCTACGATTCACAATCTTTCGACAGTTTACAATTTCGCTAGATAGATTATAATGCAACGGTTTTCACAATTTTACGGTGACATATGTATAGAAGCACCACTGACGCTCCGTACACGCACGGTAAGAAACGACCCGTTAACTATTCAATGCGTCCATCAGTTCTTTTGAGTGCGTTACATTTAGTCCTACCGTAAAACGTGATTTTTGACCCCCAAAAAAAAGTCGATTCCCAGCAATAAGTTTTGCGTCCAGCTACTTAGTTTGATGTACAGAATGCTTGGTTGACGGCTATGTGAAGGGTCTGTCTACACCTTGCATGATAGACAGAGAAAAGAAAGCACACGACTGTCCTATCTTTCTAGTTTCCATATTCTACATTACGCTCATCATTATTACCGAACACCGTATTACAGTTCGCAATCATAGTAAATTACAGACGTGTAACTATGATACAGCCGCGATAGAAAGTGACGGATCGTATGCATGTCTGTTAGCTTCATTTTATTGGCTCAATAAATCATAGTAATGATAAATAATGGGTTCGGTTGTAGTTTCATAATGGTGGATTCATCTTGTATTATAGTTTAAGGAGCAAAAGCAGACGTAATCAGTCTTTTTTTGATGGTGCGGTGTAATAAATAAATAAATAAAATAAATAAATTCATTTATTTTCTCACCACAATATTTAAAGATTACATGGAAATATTGTTTAGTAAATAATCAATAATGTTAGTAATGTGTGTGTGTGTGTGTTGTTTAGTAATAATGATCATTAACGGATTAAATGAGCTATGAGCTTGGTCATGTTTGAGTATTAATGTTTTAATTATAGCTATTATAATTTATAATATTTTTTTATTTTTTATTCTTGTTTTAGGTATTTTAATTATTGAATTGTGTAATTATCCGCGCATAATGTAGTGCATGCTGTGCTTTTCTGTAAGTGATGAGGCGCTTAGACTTAAGTTTGCAATGTACAAATTATAATGTAACAGTGTACTCATTGTTGAGAAGCCAAATAAATAAATAAATTATAATCTGCATCTATTCAAAGTTCGAGTGAATCGGTTTCTTCTAGACAAGCGTGCTCTACCCTAGGCCGCATCATCGTGTAACATCAGGCGAGTTGCGGCCGAATGAAGCCTCATCATTTGCCTAGCCTTTTCCCAACTATGTTGGGGTTGGTTTCCAGTCTAACCGGATACAGCTGAATACCAGTATTTTACATGGAGCATCTGTGACTGCCTATCTGACCTTCACAACCCAGTTAGTACTGGGTAATATGATACCCCTAGGTAAGACTGCTTGTCAGACTTTGTGGGCCACTAACTACCTAACGTCTGTCAAAGATCTTCAAATTACACCCGGGACCAACGGTTTAAAGTGCTTTCCGAGACACGGAAGAAACTCGGTATGTAATGGGTGGTCACCCATCCACAGACCAACCTAGGCAAGCACGGCTTAACCTATTGATCGACCCCAGCGGCTGTTATCATTTAGCCACGAGCTGCAGCCGAATGAAGCCTATGCAGAACTCACAAAAAACGGAACAGCTAAAGCAACAAGCGTATAACTAGTGAAGTAAACGTCAAAATAATGTGAAATGTATAAACAAGACTTGCCAGTAAACGCCGCTTTGAATTCAGCGCACATAGACAGGGAAAAGATTGTAACGAATACATAAACTCCTAGACTTGCACTTGTGCTCCCCATCATCGACTATGCTGATGTTTGTTATTCTGATCTTTCCCAAGAACTTCTAAATAAATTGGATCGTCTTCTCAACAATTGTATTCGCTTTGTTTTTGGCCTTCGTAAATACGATCACGTTTCTTCCTTCCGTTCTCAGCTTAAATGGTTGCCTATCCGACTCAGGAGATCCCTCAGATCTCTCTGCATGCTCTTCACGATTATGAACGATCAATGTGCTCCTGATTACCTAAAAACTTATTTCAAAGTGTTGGGCAGTTCTCACAGTCGTAATCTTCGAGCTTCCAAGAATCTACTTCTCCAAATTACTTCACAACGCACTGGATTTATGTCAAATTCTTACGCTATCTCTACTATAAAGCTCTGGAACGCGCTACCTTTTGGCATTAAAAAAGCTGAAAGCAAATTCAGTTTTAAAAGAAAAGTGCGTAACCACTATTTAAGTCAGAATAAATAGCTCTCTCTCTATTAGAAGTCGAGTCATGGTAATTATTATTAGGTTTCTCGTTTTTAATTTTGGTATTTGTTAAAATATGTATTAGTTTATTTTATTTGTATATAAGTATTAGTATCATTATAAGTGCCTATATAAATTCTCGATAGCAAGAAGTTATTTTTATATATTTATTTTGTACCCTATCACAATGTTTTCTTATTTAACCCAAAGGTTGACTGGTAGAGAATGCCTTGTGGCATTAAGTCCGCCTATGTATCACTATTGTACATGAAGTTTAAATAAATAAATAAATAAATGTATGATTTAGTCTTCAACAACGACGAACAAAGTAATACACAAGTTTGTTTCAAAAATACTACGGCCAATCATGTATTTTTTTTTTTTAATTATTTCATAGGGTCTGCTAGGCTAAAATGGGATTGGGCGAGTCACGTCAGCCGTATGCACGATGACCGCTGGGCGAAAGTCTCCACACGATGGTTGCCGGAAGATGGACGGCGCCGCCGAGGCCGGCCCAGAAAGTGGTGGCGAGACGATCTGGACGCGTACCGCGAAGGCTGGTTCGAGGAGGCGCGGGAAAAGAGCACATGGAAGGAATTGGGGGAGGCCTTTGCCCAGCAGTGGGACAGTATAGGTTAACAAAGAAAACAAAAAAAAAAATAGGGTCAAACTATTCATACACGAAATATTTTCAGGAAATCATCTAACGGCTATAACAAAGCCATTTCAAGGGATTTTTTTCTTATCTTAGTACCTATATTTTTTTATAAAAAATAAATAATTTAAAATTCATTGCCCCACAAAATAAATACTGGCTCCTTATTTTTGAACATCCATTACGCTAGTTTACTACGTCGTATTTACCTACTGTCTTTGTTAGAATATGGGAGTAAAGGTTTTATGCAAAAAGTCTTAAAAATTTTTAGAATTTTAATAATTTTGTAAAAAAAAACACTCAGATATTTTTTTTTTTCGTTGCTATGGCGACTTTACGACTTTTAGAAGTTACTCTTAAAATATTTCGTGTATGAAAAGATAGACCTTATATAGTTAGTTATAACAGCCGCTCGGGCCGATCTTAAGGTTAAGCCGCGCTTGCCTAGGTTGGTCCGTAGATGGGTGACCGCCCATTACATACCGAGTTTCCTCCGTGCCTCGGAAAGCACGTTAAGCCGTTGGTCCCGGCTGTCATTTGTAGATCTTTGACAGTCGTTACAAGTAGTCAGTGGCCCGAAAGTCTGACAACCAGTCTTACCAAGGGGGACCGTATTACCCAGTACTAACTGGGTTGTCGAGGTCAGATAGGCATAGGATATGGTCGCTCCATGTAAAATACTGGTATCTAGCTGCATCCAGTAATACTGGAAGCCGACCTCAACATAGTTAAGAAAATATCAGGCAGATGGTGACATAATTATATGTAGTTAGGTTTACGGTTCGGTTTACACCGAAAATGCTGAAAGAAAATTTACTTTTAAAAGAAAAGTGCGTAACCACTATTTAAGTCAGAATAAATAGCTCCTTCTCTATTAGAAGTCGAGTCAAGGTAATTATTATTAGGTTTCTCGTTTTTAATTTTGGTATTTGTTAAAATATGTACTAATTTATTTTATTTGTATATAAGTATTAGTATCATTATAAGTGCCTAGGTATATAAATTTTCGATAGCAAGAAGTTATTTTTTATATATTTATTTTGTACCCTATCACAATGTTTTCTTATTTAACCCAAAGGTTGACTGGTAGAGAATGCCTTGTGGCAGTAAGTCCGCCTATGTACCACTATTGTACATGAAGTTTAAATAAATTAAAAAAAAGTTTCTGGTAGGAACTATAATCACTACACTACATGGTTAAGTAATTAGTAATTTATGGTATATGATACAAATAACAGGCACATACATCCTCTCCTCAGCCACGAGCTCCTCAGCCGTAGCCCTCGACCGTACCGTAACCATCGATTAAAAAAATGAGGAAAATTTTTAACGTTCACTTTAGAATTTGACGGCACGGTTGTCGCATTGGCTGAGCGATTGACTGCTGCGCTTCGTGTCGCGGGTTCGATTCCCGCACGAAACAAAGTCAAAGTCAAAAGCATTTATTTCAATTAGACCATCCCAGGCACTTTTGAATGTCAAATAAACAAAAAGAAGCGAAGCTACAGTCACAGTCACAAGACATAATAACTTGAGAAAGTACTGTAGTTGCACATTCCAAAGCGTAGATCTCTCTGGAGAAGAATGGGCAAGAAACTCCATGGACACTCTTTTAAATCAAAATATTTTAACAAGATCTTAGTAAAATTTTAACAAATATTTGTAAGGCCTACAGGTAGTAGTTCCGGGTCTAGCTGTTTGTGTATGTGAATTTAAATGTTTGTAAACGCACCCACGATACAGGAGTAATTAGTGAGTAGTAACTAGTGTGGAGCAAAGTTTAAAAAAAAATAAGAACTTTACTTTTGCGCCTTATGTTTCACACGCATTCCACACAGGGTTGCGGCGCCTGGATTCCCCTGAAACAGACCAGCCACTTTTCAAAACCCCGCACGGCCCACGGATACCCTCCAAACTAGGACAAATCGATGGCAACCCTAGGCACTAGTCAACTGCTAGACATAGGCATCTATCCAATTACACCAGAACACCAGATTCTTCCAACTTCGGTATCCAACCTGTGGCATGATATATAAAAAAAAACTTGTCGAGCCTAATTTGTTCATTGACAAAAATGTCTAGCGACAACAGGGCTCACTTGCCTTCAAATTCCCTGTACACTCGTGACTTGTACTAGTGAAATAGTAAATACAAGTATTTTTAAAGACTCTCCTTCAAATTCATCTTCATATAGGGTTACCAACTCAAAATTTGAAAAGTCCCGACAAAAATTCATGAGCTTAGAAATCTTGACGGATGGTAACCCAACTTACAGTAATAAATAAAATAAAAGTATTTTTAAAGACCCCTTCGAATACAAGACTCGTTAACAACAATGTCCAGTCCCCGAGACACCCCTCAACGGAAATGTAACAGGTTTTAATTTTTTAATTGCAGCGCGCGGCGGCTGCATCGGCGTTCCGTGTGAAAACCGTGGCGTGTTTTTAGTTTGTTTGTTACCGTGGACGTCGTATGCACGATAGCGTAGCAAATCTATACATTTACCGTATAAGCTGACCTTCTGTTGTACGCAAAGTAAATACTAATGGACCGTAAGCAGTAACTTGACAGTTCAAAGCAAATGTTACCATACTAAAACTTATCGGAGAAGTGAACAAAATTGCGAAAAAAATCATTGCTCTAAATTTTGGTCCGGGAATGAATTAATTTGAAAAAATGTGTTTATTTATTATCATTTTGCTTGTTTTTTTTTATGTCAGGACTCAGGAACTGGTTTAACACTCCAACTGCCAAGTTACCTATTGAATACGAATAACATCCAACGTATATAAAGTGCAAGATCAGCTTATACTGGACTTGTTTTAATTTGATGTGCCGGTGTTACTATACATTGTTTTGATTGCCACCGTGCCCCCGTTTCAGATAGCCATGCTTGCAAACTTTCGCAGTGATAATAGTAATACTGTTACTGTTTCATCCCACAGCTGGGCATAGGGCATAGGATTTTGGAAGTTATGGGGGGAGGCCCCCATAACTTCCAAAATCCTTCGATCCAGGGCCAATGTGGACTGGTCGTTAGTTCTGTCCAGCTCGTCCCGCCATCTCCTGCGAGGTCTACCGCGTCGCCTTCTGGTTGTGTCAGGGCTCCACATCGTGGTTATTTTGGCCCACAGCTCGTAAGATAATAGTATTAAGATTAAATTAATTTAATTTACAGTCTGTTTGAAAGACAGAATATAATTACGTAATTAGAAGTAATTATGTGATTAATTTGTTACTTTTTAGTAAACACATTTACGTAAACAAGTCATTAATATTAATTCGCCATTTATGTTTTTCTTGGAAGATAAACCTGGGTGTGATGTGTTCATGGACGAATGGAAGATGATCATATCAGTACGTCTGAACTTCTGTCAGATGAGGGTATGAATTTGGTCTCATAAACGACGGATCTGAAAGGAAGTCGTCTATCTTGATATGGACATGTAATGAGGAGGGATGAAACGCATGTCACTAAAAAAATCATGGATGTTAATGTTGATGGAGAGGGAGACCAGAGAAAAGATGAATGGATTGAGTGAGGAATGATATGAAAGAGAAAGAAGTAAATGATACCGTGACGTCTGACTGGGGAGAATGGAAGAAGAAAACGTGTTGCGCCGACCTCAAGCAAAATGGGACAAGGACAGGAACATTATAAAACGATGGATCTGCTGTCTTATAGGGATCAGAATGTTGGGCCACAATAGGGATGAATGAAAAGCAATTGCATGTGGCTTAAATAAGAATGCTAAGGGGGATGTGTGGTGTAACGCGAATGGATTAACTAAGAAATTAGTACAAGAGGAAGTTTGTAAGTGTCGCCGGTGACTGTAAAGTTAATCGGATGTCATGATATGGGCATATAATGAGGAGGAATCAGGAAAACGTCGTGAGGAAAGTTTTGAGTATGAATGTGGATGGCTATAACAGTTTGGGAATACCAAAGATACGATGGATGGACTGTGTGAAGGATGATATGGCTAGAAAAGAGGTGACTGCTGAGATAGAGAAGTATGGAAGAAGAAGACATGCTGCGCCAACCCCAAATAAATTGGGATAACAGCAGGATCATGATGATTGTAACGTTCATGAGGCAGCACAATTGGCGAATACCCGTTTTGTGTTAAGGTAAAATTAACCACTAACTAATAATTTTATAAGCCACTCATTACACAGGTTACGTATTTCCTACGAATCTCAATTACCTCATTGAGGATAATGCCTAAATACTTCAACAGAATGCTTGTTACTCATATTCAGGAAATACAAGGTTATATTTCTTTTGTAAGTCTGTTTGGGGAAGCCAATGAAAAGAGCCAATTCTCCCAAGCGAAAAATATAATCTGACAGGTAGTGGAAAAGCCCTAGATATTCTTAGACAAATCAATACTGTTTTAAGCTTTCACGGCTTACAACTAAACTCAACCCACGATCCCGCGATCATGGCGCTTGCAACAGCGTCGAAATATCGGGAGCTCAAAATAATGAACAATCACGGAAGATATCCCGTAAGTGACAGTGTAAGTTCAAAACAATACTATTATTTTTAATATTTTATACGCAAACCCTGCGTAGGGAACATAGCTGTTTTTGACATGGAAAGAAAAATTCCAGTGCGAGCAGGGTTTGAACCTGCGACCTTCCGATTCAGTACACCGGATGTCTTAACCAACTAGACCATCGCACCCCGCTCACAGATCTCGAAATTTTCGTTCCATTAATAACGTCTTAGGTGACGTTAGCGCCATCTATTTAAGAAAGTATCGAACTAACTTAAACCAACACGTTGACATTGCAGCCAAATCAATGTTGTATAGAAGCCGCCATACCAAACTAATTTTTAATATTTTATACGCATATCCTGCGTAGGGAACATAGCTGTTTTTGACAACCCAACGCAACTGGAATTTTTCTTTCCATGTCAAAAATATATCAAAATTGGGTATTTTCCTTTAGGAATTTCATAACAGCCTGGGCCTACGCCTATCGCGTATGCTGGCAACCCTCAACGCGATCGTGATCAACCCTGGATTGGACGAGTTTGGTGATGAATGGAAAATGGAATGGAAGGAATGTTTGTCGTTCTGTGAGAAGACAGAGTGAAAGGATTAACTTACTTTGTGATTTACTAATCTATACAAATGAAAATGAATGTTTGTTTGATACGATTGTGATGAAACTTTATCAGCAAAGTATTTCATAATCGTAAGTCTTCTGTGTACGGCTGCGAAAAAGCCTGTAAAATCATACAACCAAACTACTTGATTTTTTTACTTAGTTACTGCATTAGTAGTACAGTACGTACAGCTAGTATACAGGCTGTAAACAGACCCTTCACATAGCCGTCACTAAGCATTCTGTACATCAAACAAAGTAACTTTACGCAAAAATTATTGCTGGGAATCGACTTTTTTTTTTTGGGGTGAAAAATCACGTTTTACGGTAGGACTCCATGGAAAACACTCAAAGCATTGTGCTGATTGATGGATTGAATAGTACGGGGGTCGTGGAGGTGTGTAAAGAAAAACTTGTGAAAAAGTTGGAACTTTGACCCCCAATATCTCCGTAACTAGAAGGTTCCCAGGTATGGTCCAGAACAAAAAAATGATCGCAAAGACGGGGAGAACCATTGCCTTTCGGTTATGTGAAGGGTCTTTTTACACCCTTTATAAATAAATAAGTTCACCCCCAATTACACTGAACTTAAATATAGGTGTGAAAATGCGAAATGTGGGTATTCCATAGCACCTTTAAAAATTATACCCAAATTATTTTGTGTCGAAAAGTAAAATTTTCTAAAACAAACTATCTATCGATCATACCAAAACAGCGTAAACTGGACTGAACGAAATTTCTTTTCGACTAACATTTCAACCATTTATCGCTTCTCATTTAAAACAATTTACATATTAATTTGTCATTCGAGGCATGACAGTGGTTCTCATACTTTCTTCCGAGGAACGGTCAAGCATGACATACAACCATGAGCATAATCAGCTGTGTTCCCACTGCTGGTCTCTGATATTTTTGGGGTCATAGACTATTTTTTACAAACTTATATTTAACTTGCAATGTTTGTACGCCCATTATATACGCCGGACGCTCTTAATGTGCACATCTTTCTGCATCGTTCTCACATATATGTATAATCTCAACATGAATGAATTAACCAAGATTTTGCAACAATATTTTGATTTAAAAGAGTGTCCATGGAAACACTGTTTTAAGCTTTCATGGTTTATAACTAAACTTAAACTGACCATCACGGAAGTGACAGTATAAGTTTAAGTTTCCATAGAGTTTCTTGCCCATTCTTCTCCATAGAGATCAACGCTTTGGAATGTGCAACTACAGTACCTTCTCAAGTTATTGTGCCTTGTAACTGTGACTGTAGCTTGATGGCCTAATTGAATTAAATGCTTTGACTTTGACTTTATAATAATAGTACAATTTATTTGCTCAGACAACAATGCTTCACGTGTTAGTTATAAAAAAACTAACACGTTAGTGTATAATATTATTACGCTCCCAGAAAATTCATACATAGCAAAAAAAACAAAAACATCACAAAACAACAAACAAACATTACAAAAATCATCAATGTGTATCAATCCTGCCTCACCAACGCCTGCATGAAGTGGTTCATCATCGGTGAATCAAAATCCATTCACATCTTCAGATACGTATGTCAATTAAAAAGGATAGCGGAGAAGAATACGAAAAAAAAAACAATGACAATGCACCAGTAGCGGAGGGTTAATTTTTGTAAGAGGTAAGCCGGACTAGATATCTTTAATGTGATTTTATTATTTGTCTATAAAATAGTGATTGCGCCAGTTTTCAAAGGGAAGCCGGTAGGAATCGAGTTGTATGGAACCTTCGCCACTGCAATTCACCTATATTTAAAAACTTTACTATACGGGTAAGCATGTTGTTTTATCGTGTTTTGATTCCGAATATACAGTCACACTAGCTAATTTTTGACGCTGTAAAAAAAAGGAAGAAATATTTATTCGGGCCACAGTACCACAAGCAGCACCCTTTTTTGTTTTTTTTTCGGATGGGAAATCATCAAATGACCCCCCCCCCCCCTCCCGCTCTGGGCGGAGCGGAAGGGACTGTTAGACTTGTACTGACTAAAACCCATCCATGTTCCTTCTTTGCCCTTTGTGTTCCGAGCACCCTTTTTTACATCAAAACTTTGATCCTTGCGAGGATTTGAGCAAAAAGTAGACCACTCTGGACCCATGGCTGTCGTAAAAAGCGGAGTAACCTTACGGAAAGAACAAGGCGTCCACCGGTCTGCAGGCTGTACAGCTGCGCTTGTCTAGGTTAGTTCGTGGACGTACCGAATTTCCTCCCTACCTCAGAAATCAAGCTAAGCTGTTGATCCCGGCTGTCATTTGTAGATCTTTGACAGCAGTTACAGGTAGTCAGTGGCCTGAAAGTCTGTCTTACCAAGGGGTATCGTATTACCCAGTACTAACTTGGTTGTGGAGGTCAGATAAGCAGTTGATGCATTCAGCTGCATCCGGTTAGTCTGGCAGCCGACCCCAACACAGTTGGGAAAAGGCTAGGCAGATGACGTAAAAAAGAACGGAATAAATATTTATTCAGGCCACTGTACCACAATCAGCATCCTCCCTTTACATCAATACTTAGATCCTTGCGAGGATTTGAGCAAAAAGTAGGCCACCCATAGGTGTCGTAAAAAGCAGAATAGCCTCACGGAATGAACATGGCGTCTTCCTGTCTGCTAATGACAACAAAGTGTAACCTGCCATGTGTGTTGTGTTTTTCTTTTGTCTATTTATTGAATTTGGGGCGCTCGGTGGCAGTGGACGGTTATTTGCTGTTAATAAATTGAATGGTGAATGAGGAGTGACAGCTCGTGGTTAAATAATAACAGCCGGTTGCTTGCGCTTGCCTAGGTTTGTGTCTGTGGATGGGTGACCTGAAAACCCAATACAATTACCGAGTTTCCTCCGTGCCTCGGGAATAAAAAAAGAGAGTGCTTCAAAAATCAATCTTCGGTAACCGACCGGAGGGTTCATTCCCACTAGTTCTACTACACGGTTCTTTTTTCCACTAGTCTACGATTTTAGGTCAAAAATAAGGAATAAAGGAATTAATTAAGGATTTAAGGTAAAATCCTTGAACTAGTGGGAACAAAAAATCTCAATAATCCCATATTGGGAGCTTAAAATAATGAACAATCACGAAAGATATCCCGTAAGTGACAGTTTGAGTTAAGTCCCATTAGTTCTACTGTTCTATTTCACAATTTACGGGATTTATTTACTTATGGGAATTTTTGTTCCCACTAGCCCTCTAAAATATGGGAATGAACCAACTGCTCATTTTGGCCGAAGCCGAAGGTTTCGTTACGAATGCGAGATGAAAAGTTGAAGCGCGGGGAGTTGGGGAAAAAAAACACATTTCGAAATGTTATTATTTTTGAAGCTACGGCCGAAGGTTGTGACAATGTCCGATTAATCGGCTTCGGCCAGAAATTGAACCTCAGTCGGACGTTACCTTTTATTCATCTTAGAAACATGTATGACCAGCCAAGGCAGCATAAATAATCAACGTTAAAACGGAACTTTGACTACCAGCGTGCCAAAACAGTAGCCCGAACCGGTATTCGGAATTTCTAAGTTCAAGATCATTGGGTAGGTATCTCGCCTTAGCAAAGCCCTGAATTTGTAGAATGCCTCTCTGTCTGCAAAATTCGCTCCACATGGGTATGTGGAGCGTGAAGATATGAGCTCCTGCATTACTTTTGGAGCGGTAAACGTTTGAGCTTTGAGAAAATTGGTCTAAATATTACAAATACCGCTTTGAACTGCTCTCAAAAGCTGATGATAACTGGGGTTGAACTATATACGTGTGAGACTGTTGACGTAGAGTTGAAGATGACATATTAGGCTTAATATTGAGATAAGAAAGGTCTAGAAAAAAAACTGATATTGTTAGGTACTATCGAGTTCACTGAGGGTCGACCAGTTTCAACGTTATTACTTAAGGCATAAAGGTGAAAAGCTAAGGCATAAAGGTGAAAAGCGGCAGTTACCCATCCACAGACCAACCTAGGAAGCGCGGTTTAACCTGAAGATCGATCCGAGCGGCTACGAGCTCCAATACAAACTAATAATACTGTAATACATCTTCATTACAAAAACACACGATGGTCTATCACAAAAAAAAAACAGCAACAGCCAAAGATGCTTCTACGCGTTAATAGAGGACCATAAACAAAAAAAAAAAACACAATGTCAAGATTATAAAAACGGGCCCATGTGTCGAGCATACGGTTCGAATGACGTCAGAGCTATGGCGGCCATTTGCGGATGACAATGTGTGTCCTATTGATACATTAAATTAATGTGTAATTGTCGGTTTATATCCGATGTGAACTTGTCGTATAAGATTTCTGAGTTGGTTGAATAGTAAAGGATTTTAAGTGATGAGATAAAGTACCTATATGGATTCCTAGCTTATGCCCGCGGCTTCACCCGCGTTGAGTTCGATAAATGTCCTACGGGATCATATTACCGGGATAAAAAGTATCCTATGTGTTAATTCAGGTTATGAACTATCTGTATGCTAAATTTCATCCAAATCCGTTCAGTAGTTATTGCGTGAAAGACTCAAACATCCAGCCAGACATCCATAAATCCTCACAAACTTTCGCACTTATAATATTAGTAGGATATTCTATTGACCGGTAATTTGTAAAACAAAACCTTTTCTTTTATTTTACAAATTAGTATAAACATCAAAACTTGTGTGAATTCCTAATCGTTCATCATCATCATCATCATCATTTCAGCCGAAAGACGTCCACTGCTGGACATAGGCCTCCCCCAAGTGTCGCCACATTGACCGGTCCCGTGCGACTCGAATCGATCGACACAGCAAAAAAAAAGTAAAACCAAAATAAGGAAAACAAAATGTCAATACTAGCAACACTAACAAAAAAAAGTCAGGTGTTGTTTGAAAGAAATAAAACTTAAATTATTAGCAAATACAGTGCACATTCGCAAAACGGATTATAAAATTGATAGTAATTTAAAGTTAGAACATTCAAACTTACCTACTAATAAAACACTGGCAGACAACATTCTCATTTTAACATCCTTAGCTACTAAACACATTTCACAACGTAAAGACTAGACAATATTAAGTTCACTGTGTCAATTCCTAATTTCGACAGATCTATCTAGTATTCTAGTCTTCATTTACATAATACTTATAAAAGTCTTGACTCTGTGGACTTATGTAAAAGATGACTTTACATTACTATATTCTGTTTAAGGAAATGATGGGTCGCACGACACAAATAAATGAAATGTCAATAAACGAGAAGAAAGTGAGTATACTTCCGCTTATTATATGTAGTAGCCTGAATTTCATGCGGTGAGTGTGAATAACGTGGTTCTCATAAACTTCGTCGGTTGGTGGAATCGTCGGGGTATGTTGTACCATAATGGTTTTCCTGCGTGCCTCGGAAAGCACGTTAAGCCGTTGGTCCCGGCTGTCATTTGTAGATCTTTGACAGTCGTTACAGGTAGTCAGTGGCCCGAAAGTCTGGCAACCAGTCTTTCCAAGGGGTACCGTATTACCCAGTACTAATTGGGTAATACGGAGGAGGTCAGATAGGCAATCGCTCTATGTAAAGTAATGGTAATCAGCTGCATCCAGTTAGACTGGAAGGCGACCCCAACATAGTAGAGAAAAAGTTAGGCAGATGATGATGGTGGGCCAATGGTAACGGTCCCGACTTGCGAGATTGAAGGTCGAGGGTTTGAACCCAGTCAGGCAGCTTGTATTCCATCACTACTGTTCTCAAAAAGGTGAACAGACACATCGTGAGGAAACCAGCATGTCCTAGAACCAAAACTAACTACCAACCCGCACTGGGCCCGTGTGGTAGATTACAACCCATTGCCACGCATAGAGAGGAAGCTTGTGTACCTATTCAAAGTAGCACAGGGAGCGATGGAACGGACCATGCTCGGCATGAAACTATGAAACCGAGTTCCAAACGTCGAAATCCGAAGACTTACGATGGTCTTCGTTATTGTAAATCGCGTTAGAGATACCTAGCAAGGCGCGGTGATGGCGGAGGTGGAGTAAAGCTATGACTGAGTGGCGACCAAGGAATGGAAAGAGAAGGTGTTGGTCGTCCGGCGGCGAGATGAGCAGACGACATTGTTGCCATCGTGGGAATATCCTGGATGAGGATGGCACAAGAGCGTGGAGCTTGGCACAAGCAAAAAGAGGCCTATACCCAGCAGTAGGTCGAGCTGGGCTGTGGAAGAATCCTTAGGGGCTTTCTTTCTTTATCGTGCGGTTAGTGCCTAACCTGGTGTCAGAATTTTTATGCCGCCCATGGACCTTTGACTTGGCTTTACATGCCGTCAAGAAATATCTCTCAGGCATGCTGGTTTCCTGACAATGTTTTCCTTCACCGAAGTCAGTGATAATTATACAATACGCACATGAATCCGAAAAATCAGAGGTGTCTTGGGTTCGAACTCGAGACCTAGGACTTGACAGTCCGACGGTCACATCACTAGGCTATCACTGCTATTAGGGGCAAACAGACATGACTAACTGTTACGCAAAACAGAAAATGAACACATTTTAGTGAGAGTAAAAACAATGTTTGTAAAGATTACCTAGTCACTGTCTCACCGTTTAGTTTCTCCGCTGTGAGTCGTAAAATTTAGTGCAAACAATAAGTAGTAACTTTCAGTGCTAGTCGTTTTACAAACGTTTTGTGGTGACAATATTGATATTTAGCTGGTTTTAGAAATGCTTTTGTGTTAAACATAAATTAGGAAAGTGAGTTCTGACTGTCTTTTAAGAGCTATTGTCCGTATAATTATTTCTTAAAGATAGTAGTATTGGGTGCCTATTGTTTCCTTTATTTATTTCTGCACACATTAATTACCTTTTTATAAATATTTCAATCTAAAATAACATTAAAAAAAAAATCAAAATATAAAAATAGTAGCCCACCGGTACAGGAAAAGGGTCCAAGCTATCTGGCGGTCAGGGCTCCAGAGAGAGGAACCTCGTAACAATACGAGCCGTATCCAGGAGTACAGATAATGGGTGCTTATTGTTATTCTTAAGAATTTAAAACCTTGTATTTGATTTGAATACTGTAACAAATATTACATATAATTGTGATTGTCTGATCAAAGACCTCCAACTAACGTATAAGCTTTGACAAAAAAAGTTACAAATGCTATAACATTAAATTTAAAAACCCCCCATCGCAACAAAGAAAAGCGAACAAACATTTGAAAGTCAATAAAATGGCTGAGCGGGATTTGATAAAACATGCCTAATTATCATATACACATCATGCCCTTTCATTTGATTCCCCACTTGGGTATATTTGAAAATATTCGATTATCCATCACCACATTCATCCCCCATATCTAGTAAATGGCTGCACCCATTTTGATAAAACGTATCTAAGAACCACCGCCAAGCAACTAGCTTTGAAATAAAAAAAAATGCATCCAAATCGGTTCACTCATTTAAGAGCTACGGTGCCAGAGACAGACACACACACACATTGCGGTAAAACTTATAACACCCCTCTTTTTGCGTCGGGGGTTAAAAATAAAATTTTAAGCGATAAATATGAGGTTTTTTTCGCCTACAGTGGTCTGTCTAGTTTCTCAGCTATTAATAGTACTCGTAATTTCATGCTGGTAAGCTTTTCAACTACTTTTCCATCTTCAAGTTTCATAATATTTTAGGCTGGCAACCCTGTCATTATCTGTCAACGCCAGATGTGTCAGGTTTACCATTGTGTCAATTAGCACCATCTTGGAATTTGAGCACTAACATTAATTTTCCAAGTAATAAATTCATCTGCCGCCATAAATATAATTCTATACCTACATAATTATGTTGTCAATGCGCATTTAACTCGGCACGTGGTACTTCAATGTCAACCAGTAACTAATTAGCTAAGAGTACGGTTACCATGCATTTGGACTTCTCTGGATACGTTCGGCTTTAATTTAGTAATTACTAGCTTATGCTCGCGGCTTCGCCCGCGTGTAGTTCGGTAATTGTCCTACGGGACCGTACAACCGGGATAAAAAGTATCCTATGTGTTAATCCAGGTTATAAACTATCGGTTTGCCAAATTACATGCAAATCCGGTCAGTAGTTTTTGCGTGAAAGAGTAACAAACATCCAGACAGCCATACATCCTCACAAACTTTCGCATTTATAATATTAGTATGATTACTGGTTACTATGTAACTCTATGAAAATACTTCTGTAGATTACATAACAAAACATAACGCCTGTAATACCCGAAGGGTTAGGCAGACATGTACCTGAAAGTACACTCACACTTCGCCAGTTATGTTTTAAGTCCCATGAAATAGGGGGCGAGCGTATTGCCATCACCCGGGCACAAACAGTGGCTGCTACTGAGAAAATCCTGATGAAAAAACCCCATAAGACTTTAGCCGATCCTGAAATCGGATCCAGGACCTCATGCTCAGCAGTCGCGCTTGCGACCACTTGTCCAACAAAGCAGTTTCCTCAGGACTTTTCTAATAAGATGGTAGCTCTACCTGCCAGTAGATCAGCTCTGAATCACTGATGGCACTTATAACATGGTATGACGACTATTTAATTGAGCATGTGCATTTTAAATAGTTTACTTGAGACGATACGGAGCTCGTGGCTAAATAATAATAGCCGCTCGAGTCGATCTTTAGGTTAAGCCGTGTTTGCCTAGGTTGGTCTGTGAATGGGTGACCGCCCATTACATACCGAGTTTCCTCCGTGCCTCTGAAAGCACGTTAAGCCGTTGGTCCCGGCTGTCATTTGTAAATCTTTGACAGTCGTTACAGGTAGTCAGAGGCCCAAAAAGTCTGACAACCAGTCTTACCGAGGGGTATCATACTACCCAGTACTGGGTTGCGGAGGTCAGATAGGCAGTCGCTCCATGTAAAATACTGGTATTCAGCTGCATCCGGTTAGACGACGACTATTGTTTATGACGACTATTTAATTGAGCATAGGTATTGCATTTTAAATAGTTTACTCAAGATGATACGCAGAAACAAAATTATTGTGTTTTATGCTATTCTTTTGGACTTGGTAGTTATAAATCGCTTTAGTTTGAGAGCTCTCTATTAAATGGAAATTTAATGTCTTCTTCTGAGAGGTCGGATAAAGAAATTACACCATTTCGTTCTCTAAAATGAAGATCTTGTCTATACAATGGTATCATTTTGAAAACTTCTTTCAACCATTTTGAGATAGATCTAAGATCCTGGCTTACAGTAGCGAAGGGTTAACTTTTTAAGAGGTAAGCCGGAGTACATGTCTTTAGTGTGATTATATTTTTTGTTTACTGATTGCGCCCGTTTTCAAAGGGAAGCCGGTAGGCATCGTGTTGTATGGAACCTTCGCCACTGCTGGTTTAGAACTACATCTCTGTAAGTCGAGGGAATGGTGATGAGACACCAATAGGCCACCGCCAACCTAGTTCCTAAGGACAATGGAGAGGGCTATGCTCGAAGTTTCCTTGCGTGATCACATCAGAAATGAGGAAATCCGCAAGGGAACCAAGGTTACCGACGTAGCCCGAAGAATAGCCAAACATAAGTGGCAGTGGGCAGGGCACATTGATCGCAGAACGGATGGTTGATGGGGCCGGAAAGTTCTGGAGTGACCACCGCGAACTGGGAGACGTTGCGTTGGAAGGCCTCCCGCTAGGTGGACCGATGACCTGGTGAAGGTTGCAGGGATCCGCTGGATGCGAGACGCACGGGACCGGTCAATGTGGCGACACTTGGGGGAGGCCTATGTCCAGCAGTGGACGTCTTTCGGCTGAAATGATGATGATGATGATGAACCTAGTGGTTAGTGTCGTAGTTCATAGTTTCAAATCCAGAACTAGCGATACTGGCTACTCAACTAACCCTTGGCGCAGTGGCTGAGCGAAACAAGTATTTATCACCATCATCATCATAAATCATCTGCCTAGCCTTTTCCCAACTATATTGGGGTCGGCTTCCAGTCTAACCGGATGCAGCTGAATACCAGTTTTTTACATGGAGCGACTGCCTATCTGACCTCAACAACCCAGTTATTACCGGGTAATACGAAACCCCTTGGTAAGACTGGTTGTCAGACTTTCGGGCCACTGACTACCTGTAACGACTGTCAAAGATCTACAAATGACAGCCGGGACCAACGGCTTAACGTGCTTTCCGAGGCACGGAGGAAACTCGGTATGTAATGGGTGGTCATCCCTCCCTAGACCAACCTAGGCAAGCGCGGCTTAACATGAAAATAGATCCAAGCGGCTGTTATTATTTAGCCACGAGCAAAGTCGTGAGTTGAAAATACAACAGAAAGCTTTTATTTAGACAGTCATTTAGGAACGCCTAGAGTTGGTGAAAACAGGTATAGAGACATTACTCCTGATCAATACGTGCTCAACTCTCAGTAAACAGACGAAAAACTTTCCATTTCATAAAATTAGCTGACATTGCTCGCACACCCATCGAATTACACGCCTCAACGTCTGACACTTAACCTTTTATTCTTGGTAGTTACGTCATCAAGAGGATATAATGATAGATGTAACACACTAGTGTTATAAAAAGAAAGTCTAGTTAGATTGTCATTATTTAAAAAGAGATCTTACATGTGTCCGTTTCACATTTGAAATGGCATTTAAAAATTGTTTTTTTAGTGTCTGAAGAGTTTTGCCCGTAATGTACTTAACTGTACATCTACACAAATAAATGAAATTGAAGTGTCTGTTTGTAATATCAAAATAACAGCTTGTTATTGAATGCATATGAAAACATATACGGCACGTATAATAAAAAAAAAACTTTTTTTTAAAATTTTTGTGTCTGTTTGTTCAGACTAATCTCCGAAACGCCTGGACCGATTTTGACGGAACTTTTACTGGCAGATAGCTGATGTTATAAGGTCTAAGTCTATTTTTATTTTAGAAAAAAAATTAGGGGTCCGTGTAAAGAAAAAAACCTTGAAATTGTTAACAAAATCCGATTCAAAGAGGTAAATAATATTTTTTTTATAATACTTTTACGCGAACAAATGTCGCGGGCAACAGCTAGTAAGAACAATGTTTGACTTACATTATTTGCATAACTTGCATTACTGTCAGGTATACCCTCGAGGGCAGTAGCGAAGAGTCAATTTTTTGTAAGAAGTAAGCCGGAGTACATATCTTTAATGTGATTATATTATTTGTCTATAGAATACTGACTGTGCCCGTTTTCAAAGGGAAGCCGGTAGGAATCGAGTTGTATGGAACCTTCGCCACTGCTCGAGGGTGTGACTACCTTTACCGTATAATTACCGATAGCAGTGATAGCCAAGTGGTGTGACCGTCGGACTGTCAAGTCCTAGGTCTCGAACTCGAACCCAAGACACGCACCTCTGATTTTTCGGATTCATGTGTGTATTTGTTTAAATATCACTTGCTTCGGTGAAGGAAAACATCGAGAGGAAACCAGCATGTCTGAGAGATATTTGTTGACGGCATGTAAAGCCGAAGCTGAAGTCAGAGGTTCATGGGCGGCATAAGACTGACACCAACACACGTAGCATCACCACCGTAGAATCGACAAAATGACAGATCAACAATGAAATCTGACATTTTGTCGATTCTTCCGTCGACAAAAACCGTTTCTACGGTGATCATGCTACGTGAGCAGGTTAGGAACTAACCACACGATAAAGAAAGACCGTAATTTTACACGCATAGTATGCTTACGTAAAGCACTCAATAAATACAGACGCCAGTGGCGAATAACAGCCGCTCGGGTCGATCTTTAGATTAAGCCGTGCTTGCCTAGGTTGGTCTGTGGATGGGTGACCACCCATTACATACCGAGTTTCCTCCGTGCCTCGGAAACAACGTTAAGCCGTTGGTCCCGGGTGTCATTTGTAGATCTTTGACAGTCGTTAGGTAGTCAGTGGCCCAAAAAGTCTGACAACAAGTCTTACCAAGGGGTATCGTATTACCCAGTACTAACTGGGTTGTGGAGGTCAGATAGGCAGTAGCTCCATATAAAATACTGGTATTCAGCTGCATCCGATTAGACTGGAAGCCGACCCCGAAATAGTTGGGAAAAGGCTAGGCAGATGATGATGACTGATACTACTTACAGACATAAACATTTATTAGACGGCAATGCTTATAGATCGAACCTTCAACACAGTGCAACACAATTGATGACACCCACAACACAGTACGATCGTTACAATACACACGTAGTTGTAAAGCATTGTTACTAATATTGATACTTAAAAGAAAATATTTACGATTAAAACTATTGTGCTAGCTACACATTCTAGTCATTGGTATTTTTTAGAGACGAATGTAAAAAACCGGCCAAGTGCGGGTCGGGCCACGTGCAATGTAGGGTTCCGTAGTTGTCCAAAATATGCGAATTTAAAAAAAACAAACTTACATAGTGGTAGTTGAAAAACCTGTGCTCCCATACGTTATGTTAAGGAAAATGTGTAATCCAAGTACATTTTATAAGTTGGTCGACTATTACTCGTAAAATTGTGAAGCCCACTTAGCTGTGATAGTTTAGTTTTTTAATTTGAATTTCGCTGGATACCTTGGCGCTGTCACAAGACAAGACGACATAGCAACCCCCCTGACCTCCACAACCCATATACTGGATAATACGAAACCCGTTGGTAAGACTAGTCGTCAGGGATTTGGAAAAGATTCCGCGACTTCAAAAATTACATTATTTTCTGCTCCATTAATTAAAATTTCTAATCCTACTTTCCTCTCGCAGGTCTGCTGGAAGAGATTTCGCATGAAATAAGCAGTACCTTTGTGCTCTTCTATCTTAATGTTATGTCTTGTTGAGTATTTTGTGTGTACATAAATAAGTAAATAATAAAAAAAAAAAAAGGAAAATACTTTAAAATTAGCATCAATTCCGCACACACTTAAAACTAACCACCAAGCTACATAACAACTAATTACCTAAACAAATCAATGAGTGTAGCTAATTAATAGCATAAAAACACCTCAATTAACTAGAGGCTGCGTGACGGATACATATCATTGCTTCACGGGTAAAAAAAAAGTAAACCGTTTGTCTATTGTTAGGCCGGGTGCACATTGTTTGGTAAGCGAGAAAAAAAATGGCGGAATTTTTGTTAAAGGCGTTTGTAGACCGAACGCTTTAATGAGTCCTGGCGAAGGTATCAATTTAAATGGAATAATCTGAAGACTGATCACGTATTGGTTCAATTAGTATCGTGATACCTACGTGGATTATGGTTAATTTAAAGCAAATAACCTGTGGGATATTGTTAGGTCTTTGTGGACGCTTAATGTGCCTTTGATGGGGCAAGGCGGAGGACTCATTAAAGCGGTCGGTCTATAGAAGGTTTTTGCTTTTGGGATTGTTCTCCTTTATTCTGTTTTAGATGAAAAATTGCTTCCGTTGGTGAAAAAATTAAACGGTTCGGATAAAAGATTCTATCGAGCAGGTGTACTGATGACAGATAGGCTCCGTGTAAAATACAGGCATTGAGCTGCATCCGGTAAGACTGGAACAACACAGTTGGAAAAAGGCTAGGCAGATGATGGTGTTAATGATCTACAGCAGCTTCACATTCCCTGGCTGGTTTTCTTATACAGGGTTCTTAGTGGGGAATACTACAGGCTGAGTATACAGGGTGTAACAGAAAAGGTATAATCATATAAACGGACATGCTGCAGACCATCAAACTGAACAACTTTCTCCTTGGGTCCAATATCGTAAATGCGAAAAAAATATCAGCTGTCCATTTGGGTTAAGTAGGTATTGCAATTTTGTATCCAATGGGACAGCTGAAAGTTGTTCAGTTTGATGGTCTGCAGCATATCCTTTCCTACGACTATACCCTTTCTGTTACACCCTGTATACTCAGCCTGTAGTATTCCCCACTGCAGGGAGACAGGCCTCTTCTCTATGAGAGAGAATGGGCTATAATCCACCACGCGGGTCCAGTGCGGGTTGATAGATGTCCCATGTCTTCGAATTTTTGGTTCTAAGACAAGCTGGTTTCTTCACGATGTTTTCCTTCACCGTTTTGAGAGCAGTGGTGATAAAATATCTACAGAGAGGGTATAGTCATAACCTTTCATATGACTATACCCTTTCTGTTGCACCCTGTATAGAGGAGGCTATAGTTCCTGGGTTCCTTGACATATTTAATGTTACTTACCACAGTTATCGGCTACGGTTTAAGTTGATTTATCTGGAGAGTAAATGAAAAGAACCAGTCTTTACCTGTAACAAAAAAAAACATTTTTTTTTATTTTGAGTCCTAGAGCTCCGAAAAGATCGAAATAATTACCCAAAATCAAAACCTTTTTTCAAAGGGGTATGTCATAGGTCTCGAGTTCGAACCCAACTCGGTCTTGATAAAAGAGCTCGGAAATAAAGGTAGAGCAACGGTATTATTAAATTCAGTACATTGACAAACTCTTTACATTGCTTGTCAAGTCACTAGCCATTCTTACCACGTGGTCACGAGCTACACCCTCAAACCACACGCGATTTGCGACTGCGGAGGAAATGAACGAAAGAACTTACTTAGAGCATGCTACGACCACGACTCACCGCGACGCGACAGACGGAAACCGGTGACTCGCTTGACGCAAGTCGTATCGCCTGAGGTTATGAACAGAGCCTTATGCAGCATATCGTCGGGGATAATGCAAATCCGCGAATCTGCCATACGTAAAGTGCGCGTATCTGCACTACGTGTAGGTTTACAGGGGAAGGTTATAAGTTTATATATTTTTTTATTTTAACGATTTTTGACCTAATTTTTACATGAATAGTAACAATTCATGTGTTCTATGTATTTTTTTTTTTTTTTAAACTTTGCTCCACATTAGGATTTTCCTGTATCGTGGGTGCGTTTACAAACATTTAAACTCACATACACAAACAGCCAGACCCGGAACAACTACTTGTAAGCCATACAAATATTTGTTCCGTGCGGGAATCGAACCCGCGACACGAAGCGCAGCAGTCAATCGCTTAGCCACTGCGCCCACCGTGCCGTTTTGTATTGTTAACAGTATAAATCTAAATTCATTAACTTAGTCGCTACGATAGTGCGTAATTGAATTTAGCTACATTTGTCAGATACGCGGAATTATCCAATGCTAGTTCCGCGGATATGCACTATCCCTGACGATATGTGCAGTTCTGCACATATCCTAACACTAGCTCAGTAGACCATCACAAATGATAGCAAAAACACTATAGAACTGTACTTAGTTAGTTTATTAATAATTTTGTGCAGAGATACGGCGGAAAAGTGGATGGCAATCGATTAAAGATTAATATGGAGATTTGGGAGTATTAGTTGTCATGGACGTTTAGGCAGTCGCTCCATGTAAAATACTGGTATTCAGCTGCATCCGGTTAGACTGGAAGCCGACCCCAACATAGTTGGGAAAAGGCTAGGCAGATGATGTCACTCTTAATTCTCCCCGAACGACATTTTCTCAGACCATTTTTTTTTTTTTTTAATAGCCTTGAATGTCCCACTGCTGGGCAAAGGCCTCCCCCATATCCTTGATGGATGTGTGGCTTTTAAAATTCATGAAGACGAAGTTTCAAGATCATCATGAGTTAGGAGCTAATTGATACTTCGCTTATGGTGTGCTTCACTTATGGGGGATGAAGGACCTTACACCCTGTTCTGCATACTCCAAAAAGTGTTTGTGAATAGTGGGGGGGCTGGAGCTTATTCTCAGCAGAAGCCCTAATGACTACCAGCCCAACGACGAAGTTCAGTTTAAATTTTACATGGACAAACATCCTAAAGCCCCTTGTTTTGCTAAATGTCCCGTCTTTTGTTTAGCTGGCGAAACGGGAAAGTTAGCAAACGGGATGCGCCCATCCTAATACCAGCCCAGTAGAGCATAACAAATGATATCAAAAACAATATAGAACTGTACTTAGTTAGTTTATTAATAATTTAGTGCAGAGATACGGCGGAAAAGTGAATGGCAATCTATTATAGATTATAATAAAGATTTGGGAGTATTAGTTTTCATGGTAGTTTAAGCAGGGGCTTCATGTAAAATACTGGTATTCAGCGGCATCCGGTTAGACTGGAAGCCGACCCCAAAATAGTTGGGGAAAGGCTAGGCAGATGATGGATGTGTGGCTTTTAAAATGCATTGAGATGAAGTGCGACATTTTGCCATGGTCGCCCCGCAAATCAGATCAGATCGTCATACCACCTTCGCCGTGGTCTACCTCTTCATATATCGCACAGGAAAGAGAGGTTTGGAAGGAGAAAGAGGTCTTTGCCCAGAAGTGGGACACTCAAATAGGCCAAAAAAAAAAAAAAAGATGAAGTATAATGATCATGACGAGTTCAGGAGCTAATTGATACTTCACTTATGCTGAAAGTAGTTCTAATTCCTCCTTCCTTCCTAAGGTCTAAGGAAGAGGTTCTAGGAGTTGGACAGAACAGGCAACGATAAAAATACCTCCATAGTCTCTCTTTAAAACACTCGCCTAGGTTGGTCTGTGGATGGGTGACCACCCATTACAGGTTTTCTCCGTGCTTCGGAAAGCACGTTAAGCTGTTGGTCCCGGCTGTCATTTGTAGATCTTTACAGGTAGTTAGTGGCCCGAGTGTCTGACAAACAGTCTTAACAAGGGGTATTGTAATACCCAGTAGTAACTGGGTTGTGGATTAATATGGAAAATATTGGTATACAGCTGCATCCGGTTAGACTGGAAGCTGACCCCAACATAGTTGGAAAAAGGCAGACAGATGATGTCTCTCTTAACTCTCCCCGAACGACATTTTCTCAGAACTTTTTTTTATTTTTCAATAGCCTTGAATGTCCCACTGCTGGGCAAATGCCTCCCCCATATCCTTCCAGGTACTCTTCTCCTGCGCCACCTCAAACCAGCCCTTGTGATGCGCGCATAGATCATCAGGATGGACAGCGCCGCCGAGGTCGGCCTAAAAAGAGGTGGCGAGATGATCTGGATGCGCATCAGACCTTTTATTCGTTTTAAATAACAGTCAAGTTCAAAAACGATCGTTACAAAAAATATCAAGTTTCAATTCAATATCACATATCAACTGAACCAGTCATCCTAAATCAATCACCAAGTCAATGAACGACAGAAATAAGAAAACGAATAAAAAAAACTCGATCACAATATTAGCATTTAACAACTCTTCCACGCTGACAAGAAATAAAAACGCTGTCATATCGACTAAATAGTTAAAAAACCTCACAAAAATGAACCTTAAAACCACACAGTAAGAACCCAAAACAAATTTAAAAAATCAATACAGTTAAATTGTCACTCAAAAGTGAGCCTTGAAACCGCATCATAAGTGTCAAAAACAATTGCAATCTTCAATCAACAGGGATCGATCTAATTTGTATTGTAATTTCACCTTTATTCCCCAACAACAAAAACTGTCTCACAAGAAAACACTACCATCAAAAGCTACAATCAATTCCCAACCTTACTCCCTGGACATAAGATCGAAAACATTAGTTATGTAACACCAAAGTGTTGCTATATGAGAAAAATGCGTTTCCCATGCATTACAGGCGACAATGCGCGGAAATTGACACGCGTCGCGCGTCACGATGTGTTTTGTGTTTTTATCGTGATTACAAAGGGGTTACGCAGAAATCAAAGTGTTGAGTGTAATTGACAATGAACATATCGATGTCATTCAAGCAAATGTCAAAAGATATTGGAACTTGAACTGTAAAACATTGGCAGTTCTTAGGGGTAATTTTAATTTATTTTTGTTCGCATTTAATTGTAAATGCAAATCGTATTGTTATTATAATAGGTGGAAAATGTCGTTAGTTATACATATGCTCACACTTTACCTATAATTATGTGTATCCGTTTTTTTTCCCAAATAAATAAAATAAAATCAAAAATAAAATAATTGGGATCAAGATTTTTTCAGTAGCAGCCACGGAGTCTGGATTCGTGCTAATAAGTGCTGATCTTCAGCCTAGTTTAAATAAATGATTTTTGATTTTGGCATCATTGATTTTGCAGATTGGCTGCGCCGAGTAACGCCAATCTGAAAATGTGAATAGTACCCCTGAGAATAGGCGAAACAAATACGTGTTCTTGTTCCAAGTTAAATCTAGATTTGAGTTAAAATCAAGACCACAAATTAGCAATGACCTAGATTGGCCAGGCAGACTGGCTTGAATTAAATTAAGGTCCCAAATGAGATTTGCATAGCTGTCAGAAGTTGTAACGGTTAAGGCTCGTATTCAGAATAGCAAAAAAAAAGTACTCCCGACCTGTTCATGGCCTACTTGCTGGATTGTCCAATGAGTTTTTACATTTATACATGAGAGGAGCCACATTCTAAAAAATTTGATAAATTATACCATCGATTTGAAAGAAGTAGAAGACCTACCTAATTACCTACTGATAAACAATAAGAGAAAGAGAGATGATGATGTAACAATAAGAGAATGATCATCGCAACTCAGATTTTTTTGGTGTTTAGTCAAGATCAGCACATAACACTAACCCAACCATCATCATCATCTGCCTAGCCTTTTCCCAACTATGTTGGGTTCGGCTTCCAGTCTAAGCGGATGCAGCTGAATACCAGTATTTTACATAGAGCGACTGCCTATCTGACCTCCACAACCCATTTAGTACTGGGTAATACGGTACCCCTTGGAAAGACTGGTTGTCAGACTTTCGGGCCACTGACTACCTGTAGCGACTGTCAGAGATCGACAAATGACTGTCGAGACCAACGGCTTTCCAGGGCACGGAGGAAACACGGTATGGTATAACATCAAACCAGCTAATTCCACCAACTGACGAAGTTTATGAGAACCTCGTTATTCACACTCACCGCATGCAATGCACGCTACTACATATAATACGCGGAAATTTAGTCACGTCACGCTTACTGCGCATGCGTGTTGGTAATACATGTCGTGCGTTTGAACTACGGTTGCTGGTGGGGTAGCAAGATCATGGGCGAAGTTTGTTCTGTAGAAATGTTGGTTTAGTAACATGTTGTGAAGGATTAGCAAAGCTTTCCCACTTCTGATGCATAGCCCGTCTCTCTGAGACGGGTCCGTCGGCCGGTCCGGTCCGGCGAGGGAGTGTGATACAATACAAATATTTGTGCTAAGACCTAGCTTAAATGTTAGGAGGTACTTCCACTTCGGGGTCAAAAATCTTGAAGTACCTAATTTTTTTACCGAAAGGACATCTTGCTTAAAGACGACTTCGTCATTGTAAATAACGAAAACGTATTTTACAACTATAAAAAAAAATCCAGATATTTTTGACATTACAATTGGAACCTGCCAGAGAACCGCTTGGGTTTCCAAGTATTTCGTATCCATAACTAAAATGGTCTCTAAACCAATAACATTGACCATTTGGGACCCTCAATGTTAAAAAAACCCAAAATTCTTAACAATCAAGCCTGCCCCCTCGAAATTAAATCAACAAATCAAAATTGGCAAGTACTTATTATACGAAAAAACCGGTTCAACTTTCGCCTGGCCTAAGAATTAAGTGGTGAGTTCGCGACCTCGACTTTTGCACAATAAAAATACATCTATAGGTCAACGACTTTATTCTGGTTATTAAAGATAGGCGGGAAACGCTAACTTTAAAACTACTTCTATTAATCACTTTAAGGTGGACGCGCCAGGATAGCCCGCGAAATTCAAATTTTGCCTGTCAATGTCATGCTGTAAGTTGAACAAAATATGACTCGCGGCAATAATACATGTGAATTTAAAGAATTATAATTATTAATATTAAAATCAGCAATACAACCCTCTAATTTCATTTAATCCCATTGAATGACTATTCCATGAAAAACACATTCAATGGAATATGGGAACAAAATTTTAAATTCGCAGGCTACCCTGGCGCTTTCACCTTCTATATCATACCACATTCTTACCCTTAAGAAATTTCAAGCAGCCTGGAAATAAGATTTGTGCCCGGTTGATGGCAATAGGCTCCGCCCCTGGTACATGTGACTTGAACATAACTGGCGAAACGTGGGTGTACTGTAGGTACACCTCTATCTGACCTTTCGGGGAAAACCGATTCTTGTTATTTTATGTTGTGTTAAAAAATATTTCTATAAATCACTTAGTCTAAGCATAATCAACATACTATTATAACGTTCCTACAGCAGGGACACAGGCCTTTTCTTCTCCGTTAGAGTAGGCCGTATTTTACCACGTGGGCCCAGTGAGGGTTGGTCGATGTCAGCTGTCTTCGAATTTTTAGTTCCAGCTCTAGCACATGCTGGGTTCCTCACAATGTTCTATTTTACTGTTTGAGAGCAGTGGTGATGACAGAAAGTACACAAGTTGCTGCTTGGCTTCGAACTTACCCACAATACGTAAGTCGGGGTTAATCATAATAATCATAATTCATTTGCGAATATTGGTGCAAAAGAAAATACCATAGCCTCTTTTCACTACTTAAAAAAAAATATCTTTATAGAATGACAAATGTCATTTAAATACAATTTAAAAACGTTTATCTACCTGCCAAAGATTTTCAAAGTAGATAAAACATAAATATTATAGCGCACGTGGGGTAATTTACCTTTCTATATCTGGCAACACCGTCGCCCTACGGATGCGTTCGGAATAAATTAAAGTAATTGATCGCGTTCGTGACATTTAATGGCGTATTATTTTATATGTTTAGACTTTATGATGTAAGATTATGTTAGTGCATTATAATTTCATGCTTATTAGAGAAGTAGTTAGTATGATATAAGGCCTGTATATCTAAATGTTTCATAAAAGGCGCCTCATATTATGCAAAATGGCGCCTTCATTTCTACTAATAACTGTCTTTGAATATAAAGGCAATGTTTCTAAATACAGTTTATTATAGAAGTTTTCGATAAACCCACGTTAGACATTTACGATATGATAAGAAAATAGTTAAGTCATCGAAATTTTTTCGCCATAGTTATTTCCTGTCGAAAATAGCAGAACGGCAATCCGTTCGTGGAGATCAGAAATTATCCCACGAACGTACTACCGGAATAAACTGACTATGTCTTAGCCCAGCTCATGGTCTAGCCGAAAGCCAGACAGAGTTGCATCCTCATTTATAATGTTAGTATGGATTAGACATGACCTCAGGCATCGGTACTTTTCATTCGATGAATCACCGTACGTTTAGCAAACTGTCAGGTAAAAGAATAGGACTACCCTACAGTTCGGCACAATCATCATCATCATCCATAGTCCGACTTCGCCCACTGATGGGCCATAGGCCTCTCTTTGCTTGTCCCAATAAAAACATCCACAAGGTTTTACCTGCGTTGGTAACGGCGCTTCTCCTGCCCAACTATTTAACGGAGCACCTGAATTTCTTTTTCCGGAGCTAGGACGACATTCAAAAAATTCTGAACACTGCCGAACGTATGAATCTAAGGCTGCATTTCCACCTGAGATGAGCAAGGATGCGTAGCGAGGGTTGTGCGTGGAACTAACCAATCACATAGCTAGAATACCTCAAGCTGTGATATTATTGGTTAGTGTCACACACATCCCTCGCTACGAATCCTCGCTCATCTCTGGTGTAAACGCAGCCTAATACAAGCCCTCCCCTCCCCCCGCACACAACCAAGTAAACCATCTCCATTGTCCATTACTCAACACACATTCTAAACTGGATTACCGACCAGATTAACTCGATAATGACTAACAAAAGCTTACAAAAAACCGGTGACTTACGTTTACTATTGTGTAACGGTTACATCGTAACTGAAGCTGTTTTGTTTATGTAAGTGTTTGAAGTAGCTTAGGTTGTGCCATCGCTTCTTGCTTTGATACGTAAATATGTATAGTTTAATCAATTATTTAAATCTAAGTAATAGGTCTCCAATTTCATAGGTAAAGACCTAATATTAAATTGCTATAGCGTATCTGTTATATTGCTATAGCATAAACATGTTTTATACTAGCGATCCGCCTCTGCTTCGAACGGTGCCTCCTATCGGGTCCAAAACTATCCTATCTTGCAAGCTGGACCCAACCATACATACACATTCACAAAATTTCATTGCAATCGGTTGCGTGGTTTCGGAGATTAGCGTGTACAAACATGAGATTTTTCTAAATGACTAGCTTATGCTCGCGGTTTAGCCCGCATGCTGTTCAGTAATTGTCCCACGGGATCGTACTGCCGGTATAAATCATAAATCAAATCATAAATCATATTTATTTCTGTAAATAAGTTGATATGAATTAAGAGTTATGAAAATACTTGTTTTTACATTATATACAGACTACAAATAGAACTAAACTAATGATAAAAATAAGACTAAAAGTAAGAAAATATAAAAATCTAAACAACGACGACAAAAGGACACTTTCTGTAAATTGGTTTAAAAAAACTCTTTTACATGTCATGTTGTTTTAAAACTAGATGGGGCCGGTGTTTCGTACCTGACTACTCTGAGAAGAAACATCCGAAACAAACTCAGAGGTCACCGTCCGTCCGTTGAAAAAGTAGATAATATCAACTAAAAAAAAAAAAGTCAAACTGTAATAAAATAAAATAAAATGAGTACAAATTCAATTTAATATCGATTTCAATTGGAGCAGTTCAATCCCAAGCTTTTTTGTCCTCAATATAATCTTTAACAGAATAGAAGGCTTTCTGGCAAAGTTTACGTTTTATAAAAAAAAATAATTTGTTAAGGCTTAGTGCTTGAAAAAAAGTATCCTATGTGTTAATCCAGGTTATAAACTATCTGTGTGGCAAATTTCATCCAAATCCAGTCTCTAGTTTTTGCGTGAAAGAGTAACAAACATCTATCCATGCTCACAAACTTTCGCATTTATAATTTTATTAAGTAGGATTTATAATATTATTAGGAAGATAATCAGCCTATAACGTGCCCACTGCTGGGACACAGGCCTCCGTTCTATGAGAGGAATGGGCCGTAACCACGTGAGATTAGTGTGGGTGAGTAGATGTCACATTTCTTCGACCCTTTGTTTCTAAGACTACATCTACATAACTTTAGAGAATGGCACGATTTGAGTAGTCCAACAGCCACTCACGATAAAGACCCAATTCTAGTGTCAGAACAGACTTAAAGGAGCCTCTTCGAATGACAATGCTCAATATCGTGGAATACAGTCTGTTTAATAGGAGATGATTTGTTTGCGCTTAGCTCACACCGACAGAACTGCTCGCAAAACTAGCCTCTCAATCATACCAGTTACTAAGCCAGTGATTTACTAGTCATTGTGCAACAGTTATTTACACCGCAAAGTTTTCTCTTTGCATAATTCTTAACGACACGTAATGACTGTGAAGTGTGAACTGTACTTGTCACATCAACTACCAGTTTTGACAGCTACAGGGTTGCCATGCAAAAATAAGTGAACTAAGAATGGGGAAATTTTGATAGTCAATTGACATGCAACTTTTTGATTGTTTTGCGTATTTTATACCTTATAAACTGTTTTTATTTGACGTTACATTTATTTCCTCCCTTTTAAAGATGCGTCCTTTATGATACAATCTTAGCCCAGTAACTAACCAGTAGAAATTGTTTTAATCTACTAAATGGTAGACAGTCTGGCGACATTTACCAAACTTAAGCAATACTACGTGCCTTACTAACTTAGTTCATTATCAGGCTACCTAAATTAATGATTAAGGCAATGAAGACATATGTCTGTGTGATCGAAACGTGCTTATACTTTCATGTTTAATTTATGTGGAGCTCATGTAAAATACTGGTAGTCAGCTGCATCCAGTTAGACTGGAAGCCGACCCGAACATAGATGGCGAAAGGCGAGGCAGATGATGATGGTAGGTATTATATCGGACTTTGTCGAATAAGTTCGAAATGACGTTTGCATCGTACGGCTCTATTAATTAAAAAAAAAAGAAAAGTATAAAAAACTACTTCAATCAAACTACACATACATAATGACTAAGTGGTAGTGGAAACTATAAATTAAAACCACCCATCCCAATAATGTCAAAACTTGTCGAATACGTCAACTCAGTTCAACGTCATACGGTGACGTGACGCTGACGCTACAACAGATGGACACAGGCCTCTCATAATCAGCACCAAAACAACCCATCCTTCGCGCCGGTCGAATAATATCTTATGATAAAAACTACAATTTCTTACAATTAAGTATTTAAAAACAAAACCGAAAATTTATATAAATAAATAAAACAGAATACCTCGTGGCTAAATAATAACAGCCGCTCGGGTCGATCTTTAAGTTAAGCCGCGCTTGCTTAGGTTGGTCCGTGGATGGGTGACCACCCATTACATACCGAGTTTCCTCCGTGCCTCGGAAAGCACGTTAAGCCGTTGGTCCTGGCTGTCATTTGTAGATCTTTAACAGTCGTTACAGGTAGTCAGTAGCTCAAAAGTCTGACAACCAGTCTTACCAAAGGGTACCGTGTTTTGTTTGGGAAATCATCAAATGACCACTCTGGACGGAGCGGAAGGGAGTTTCAGACTTGTGCTGACTAAAACCCATCCATGTTCCTTCTTTGCCCTTTGTGTTCCAGGGCCGCGGTATCTCTTTCAAACAGTCCCGCCCTGGCAGGCATCGGCCCATGCGGACCCCTACTCGGTTGCTGACAACTCTTTGAGGCGCGCGTGGAACACGAACGCGCCGTCGACACTGCCTGTCGTCATAAGACGGCCGGACGGCGAGCTAGCCCGTAACTCGCCGTCCACAGGCCCGCGCCTACGGTGGCCGGGAGCCATCACGTGACCCCCGACGCCCAAGGCGTCTCCCGCGGCGGTTGGGACGTGAGGTTCTTTCCCTCTCACGTCCCGCCACCTCCTTCACTAGCATGACTGCTTCGCAGAAGGAGGTGACGGCTTCCCATTCCCTCTCGCTCCGGACCATGGCTTGAACCAGGGCCGGACGCGAGAGATCGCCGCCGCCAATCGCCACTACGAGGACACGGCGGTGCTCCGCCCAAGCGGGGCAGACCTCTACGGTGTGCTCCACCGTGTCCTCCGGATGGCCTCCCCCATGGCTTTCCTGTTTTGTTTAACATTAGCCTTCTCCGACCAATCCATTAAGAATGAGTCCAGATCGTCACGCCAGCTTCTTGGGCCTGCCTCGGTTACAAAGCCCGTCTTCAGGCGCCCACTCTGTGAGTCCTATCTTCTTCTATAAATATGTGTAGTAAATACATATTTAAAAAAAAGTAATGAAACTATTTTTAGGGATCCTATAACGTTCGCGCCGAAATAATATTTAGCGCTCAATAACGCTGAGATAAAAAATTATCTTGTGCCGCGAAATATTTTGATATCGTAAATCTATAAACGCCGGAGCTACATGAAATAAATATTAACTTTGTAAAAGATATATTAACCTTTCCTATAAGTCATGAATTCGATGTTGGGTTCTACATTTGAAAATTCATAGCTGACTTTGAAACTGAATCCCCGAGGGTTTAGGCTGAAGTACAGCTATAGAACCACCATATTCTGGCCTGATACGTACTCGTGTATTTACGACTTATTTCGGGGGAGTCTATTTCCATCTCCTCCCTCCTCATTACTGAGGGTCTTGATCCTCCCTTGAAAACATCTTTTCCTTGACGATGTTTCGCATCCATCTATTCCATCTATTTCCATCTACCGAGCACAAAGCCAGACTTCGGGCTGCTTTTGTAAAATTCCCAATATCACTTTTCCTGACCAAAGAATACACTTGCCGACGAAGGAAAACATCGCGAGGAAACCAGCATGCCTGAGAGGTATTTCTTGACGGCATGTAAAGCCAAATCATAGGTCCATACACAGCATAAAGACTCTGACGCCAGGTTAGGCACTAACCACACGAAAAAGAAGAAAGAAGACAACGAAGAACTTTACTACACACCTGTGTCTACCCCTAGGAGATAAAGCCAGCACAAAACGACAAATCAAAAACCGTTCTAATTACCGGCAAGTTCGGCAACCCTATTCAACAATAGTGTGGAGGCATCGCTACGCAAAACCGGTATTTTTATATCAGAAACCGGTATTATATGTTAGATTTCTCTCAGCCGTTTAATATACAGTGAAATACATCGCAGATATGTGCCAATGGCACTACTAATATCATTTCTAAAACGGTGATAGAATTATGAGTTAGTTTTAATGTTTTTTGGAAGACTAGCACCGCGCCCGCGACTTCATCCGTGAAAATTGTGATAGCTCGGCTAATATGCATGATATGAATATAATTTATAGCCTATAGCACCCACGAATAATGTAGCTTTCTGCCAGTGAAAGAATTTTTAGAATTGGATCATTAGATGCGGAGATTACCCCCTACATACAAACTTACAAACAAATTTAACCTCTTTATAATATTTTATTGGAAGATTTAAGTTTCAATTTGTACGGTGTACGAGCACCAATATGAGAACACTTTTAAAAGTGTTTTTCTTCTACTGTTCTGATTAAAATGTCACGTAGTTACGAAAATACTATTCTGGAACTAATATTTTTATGATCCTCCCCAAGTTACAATCGTTATTTCTCGCGAAATTAGCTTTTAAATTTAGGAAAGTGTATATAGGGTCTAACTATTCATACACGAAATATTTTCAGGGAATCGTCTAACGGCTATAACAAAGCCATTTCAAGGGATTTTTTTTTTATCTGAGTATATTTTTTATAAAAAATAAATAATTTAAAATTACTTGACCCACAAAATAAATACTGGCTCCTTATCTTTAAGCATCCATTACGGTAGTTTACTACGTCGTATTTACCTACTGTCATTGTTAGAATATGGGAGTAAAGGTTTTATGCAAAGTCTCAAAAAATTTTAGAATTATAATAATTTCGTAAAAAAAAACACTCAGATAAATTTTTTTTCGTTGCTATGGCGACTACGACTTATAGAAGTTACTCTTAAAATATTTCGTGTATGAAAAGATAGACCTTATATATTTATATTGGTACTGGTGACTGTACACCGTACAACTAGAAACTTAAATAAATAATGTGAAAAGTAAAAAGCTTAAATGTAATAAGTTGTAATAATTAGTCAATATTATAATTTAACGATATGATATATGGAATTTGCAGTGCCCTTACAGGGTGCATGTCTTAATACTGTGTCATGAAATTTTAATGCATGCCTACTAACCAGTGTTTTACATGTTTGCAAATAAATAAATAAATAAATAAATCTTCCAATAAACAGGTAGGTACACAGTTGCATGTTTGAAGTTAATCTTCAGTTTCTCTGAAAGCCTGATCAAGAGTCTGATTTGAACATACTTACAGGTACTCATGCAGGCTTTTGAGATTCCTTATCAATATTTTAGCTGAAAGACATCTACTGCTCGCTGGTCTGCCTTATTGCTTTAGTGGTTAAAAGCGCGACTGCTGAGCATGAGGTCCTGGGTTAGATTCCCCAGATTGGGTTTTCCATCAGGAATTTCTCAGTAGCAGCTGAATTTGTGCCACGTTGAGGGCAACAGCTGGCTAAATTTGGGTGTACTTGTTACGTACACTTCTGCCATTAACCTTGTTATGATACGATACGGTGTATATCCATTTTATCCATTGATGTATCCAACTCTATTTGTCTTGGGAATGGTCGGATATAATGAACTAAGGGTCAGGACGTTTAAGGAACATGGATGGGTTTTAGTCAGTACAAGTCTGACACTCCCTTTCGGTCCGCCCAGAGTGGGGTGGGGGTCATTTGATGATTTCCCATCCGAAAAAAAAGGGTCAGGAGGCAACTCACACTAGCGACTTATATCTTTAAGGTAATTAGAGGGAAGATACACAATGCGGATGTATTGCGAAGGGTGGAGCTGGTCGTGCCAGACGGGTATGTGGGTCGTCGTCGTCAGCCGCGGATGCTGGTGGAACCTTGCTGCGCGAGGGTGAATTTGCAAGAACAGCTACATATAGAATTTGCTATAATAAAAACGTACTTTGTATTTAAATTGAAAGTGTGCTACGATATCGCATTGGGAATCACCTGTAAGGATATTTGTATGTTTGTAGTTAATAAACAAATAAATGATTATAGGTTACTTTTCCCCCCCAAAAACGCTGTTTTCGGAGTCTTTCGCGCCAACCTTTCGGTTTCACGCTCCATTTGTTCGTGATAGGTCACTCATGGTGTCCTCTGACATTTGCTGAACAAATATTTGACGGGGATTTTATACAATGACGTATTATTGCTATTTTTGCCGTAAGTCAGGCGTCGTTTAAGAGCGTTTACGACTTACGGCATTTCACACAAACTTTCAAGTCCTTTTTTTTTCGAAATGACTGAACCGATTTTAATGAAACTTCATACTCATAAGTAGGACACATAAGTCTAAAAAGTTATCAGAGAACACTTTCGAAATGTCTTTAAAAAAAAAAGATAATTGGAAATTTCTGTTCCAATGGAAAATCGGTCTAATTTAGCTGTAACACTCATCATCTACCTAGCCTTTTCCCAACTATGTTGGGGTCGGCTTACAATCTAACCGGATGCAGCTGAATACCAGTATTTTACATGGAGCGACTGCCTATCTGACCTCTACAACCCAGTTAGTACTGGGTAATACGATACCCCTTGGTAAGACTGGAACATTATAGGTGTATTTGGATATACAGTGTATAACCCAGTGTGCCCCCTTTTTTTTTCCAGTGGGAAATCATCACCCCCCCTCTCCTACTCTGGGCGAAGCGGAAGGGAGTGTCAGACTTGTACTGACTAAAACCCTTCCATGTTCCTTCTTTGCCCTTTGCGTTCCAGGGCCACGGTATCTCTTTCGAACAGTCCCGCAGCCCTGGCAGGCATCGGCTCGTGCGGGCCCCTACTTCAGTGTGCCCCCTTATAGTGTGGTTAGTGCCTGGTCTTTATACCGCCCATGGGCCTCTGACTAGCTTTACAATTTACATGCCGTCGAGAAATATCTCTCAGGCATGTTGGTTTCCTCACGATGTTTTCCTTCACCGAAGCAAGTGATAATTATACAATACGCACATGAATCCGAAAAATCAGAGGTGCGTGTCTTGGGTTCGAACTCGAGACCTAAATTACCCAGTACTAACTGGGTTGTGAAGTTCAGATAGGCAGTCGTTTCAGTCAATACTGGTATTCAGCGGCATCCGGTTAGACTATAAGCCGACCCGAACATAGTTGGGAAAAGGCGAGCAAATGATGATGAGCAAAAAGTAGGGTAATCAAATTTTATCTGTTGAAAAAGTACCTAATGCCTCATTTGATGGCAATGGAAAGTGGTTGACCTCATCAATGGATTATCGATGCTTTTCCGGCTTGCAAGTTAAATAGTTGCATTAGCCCATAAAAATTTGTTACCATGCCCGTATAGTCGATTAAAGACCGACTCGATCTCACAGGGTCGTGGCCTACAGGCTAACTATAATTTTTGTCTGTCAGTCTATTTGTTCCGGCTAATCTCCGAAACAGCTAAACCGATTTTGTCGAGACTTTTACTGGCAGATAGCTGATGTTATCCTAGGCTATGCCTGTACATTATACATTAATTCTGCTTTTTTTATTTAGTTTACATTTTAAGCCAGACTTTTGAAAGCATTTTCTACCTCTAGTCTTTATAACGACAGAAATACATTTAATTTGGTGATTTTCTGAGACTGGACTGTCTTACCAAGGGGTATTACCTGAAAATTGGGTTATGGACGCTCCATATAAAATACATTCAGAAGACTAGAATGGATCACATCTCTCACAACATCCAAGAAAGCCAGAATTACAGCCATATCAAACTCAACAAGCATACCGACCACCATCATCATTCTCCTACCTCTTCTTCCATACTTCTCTATTACTCATCATCTCAGCAGATACCTCCTTTCTAGCCATATCATCCTTCACACAGTCTATTCATCGTTGCTTTGGTCTTCCTCTACTCTTATAGCCATCCACATTCATACTCAAAACTTTCATCACTACATTTTCCTCATTCCTCAGGTCCACATGAATAGTACCGCAAAGAATCTATCATCGTCTTCCTACCCTCGTCCCATGTTACTTGGGGACGATGCAACACGTGTTTTTCCTCCATTCTCCTCTGTCAACCGTCACGCTATCATTTACTCCTTTTTCCTTCATATCATACCTCACACAATTCATCCATCTTTTCTTTGGTCTTCCTCTCCCTCACCATGCATCAACATTTATATTCATCACTCTTTTAGTCACATGCGGTTCGTCCCTCCTCATCACATGCCCATACCAAGACAGTCGATTCCCTTTCAACGTTTCTGTAACTTTCAAACTTTCTCTAATATACTTTTTTTTTTTTTTTTTCGGAAGGGAAATCATCAAATGACCCCCCCATTCTGGGCGGAGCGGAAGGGAGTGTCAGACTTGTACTGACTAAAACCCATCCATGTTCCTTCTTTGCCCTTTGTGTTCCAGGACCACGGTATCTCTTTCGAACAGTCCTGCGGCCCTGGCAGGCATCGGCCCGTGCGGACCCCTACTTATTTGCTGGCATCTCTTTGAGGCGCACGTGGAACACGAACGCGCCGTCAACACGGCCTGTCGTCATAAGACGGCCGGACGGCGAGCTAACCCATAGCTTCTAGCCTATTCTTCTCTAATATACTTATTCCTTACTTTATCCATCAGTAGCGAAGTGTTCATTTTTTTTAAGAGGTAAGCCGGAATCTTTAATGTGAATTTATTATTTGTCTACGGAATACTGATTGGGCCCGTTTTCAAACGGAAGCCGATAGGAAACGAGTTGTAAGGGACCTTCGCCAGTTATCCGTTCTTGTCACACCAAACATGAACCGCAAGGAACCAATCATATATTTAAAAAACCAATGCTGTCATACATTTAAAATTCAAAAAATCTAAACTCGCTCCACTTTACCCGCCAACCAGACAGACGATTAAAATAATTCAATCTAAAAAAAAACTAGATTTTCGTCCTCATTTGGTATTGTAACGGTTTTGGTGCTAAAACCACGAATACTATCATTAATATGAGTTCTTCTAAAAGTTCTTCTTATTATATTAGAAAGCTGTCCGTACCGGTTAGGAGTCGGGAGGTAAGCAGAAGTGTTTGGTTTTCAAGGTGAGGTAAGGGCGACTGTTTACGGCGTTGCTGATTTTTGTTTGAAAAATGTGTTGGCAATTAAAAATGCTTACCCTGAAATAAGTCAAAGTCAAGACATTTATTGCGAACTAAGTGTCCAATGTGGTGTTATGTTATGTTAGTACTTATGACTTAGCAGTATTTTACAAGCATTGCAATCTATCATCCGCCTGCCCTTATCATCCTAAATTAGCATGCATTAAACATTTTTATTACTTAATTATTTTCTTTTCCGTGCCTCGGAAAGCACGTTAAGCCGTTGGTCCCGGGTGTCATTTGTAGATCTTTGACAGTCGTTATAGGTAGTCAGTGGCCCAAAAAGTCTGACAACCAGTCTTACCAAGGGGTATCGTATTACCCAGTACTAACTGGGTTGTGGAGGTCAGATAGGCAGTCGCTCCATGTAAAATACTGGTATTCAGCTGCATCCGGTTAGACTGGAAGCCGACCCCAACATAGTTGGGAAAAGGCTAGGCAGATGATGAATTATTTTATTTTATATTAGTAAAATTAAATCGAGAAATTGCTAGTAATAAATAACTAATAAAATGTGGAAGAGTTGTTCTGTTACCTACCTCTTTGGGAAATTCAGGCATGATTTCATGTTAAAATGTGCTGGTAGAAGGTTTTGTGTTTTTTTTCTGATACAGGCATTGAAGGACTTAAGAGGTAGATAATTATTAGGAAAAGCTATTTTTTAGTTCTATATGGGGAGTTCAGAGTGATGATGTACCGAATACGTGGTAACCGTTTTAGCGTCGGTATCCCTTCCAACTTGTTTAACATTCAAATTAATCAGGTAGTCACTAATATTAAAATGTGAATGAACCTCACCCGACAACCGTCCACCTCACCTTACAAACTATCAATTCAATAGATTTATAGCTTTATCGTGATATCAAAGTGAAATTTAAGACAGGATGATAGTAAAGAATTGAATACCACGGGCTGATTGACGGCGACTTGAAAGAAATGATATATGTAAACGTATTCTATTAAACTGTTAATTATATGTATTGTAGTTCGTGTGGCACTTTATCAAGGCTTTTAGAGTTTGTTGCCGACTTTCATTGGTTAATTTTTAATATTTTATACGCATAGCTGTTTTTGACATGGAAAGAAAAATTCCAGTGCGAGCAGGGTTTGAACCTGCGACCTTCCGATTCAGTACACCGGATGTCTTAACCAACTAGACCATCGCACCCCGCTCACAGATCTCGAAATTTTCGTTCCATTAATAACGTCTTAGAAAAAAAAACCCAAAAAAAAAAAAAAAAAAATTTGTTATAATGGTTGCGCATTAGTTGAGCTCACAAACTCAAATTAAAAATATTATATACTAGCTGTTCCCGCCATGCGTTGCAATGCACCTTTTCCTACTACCTACCTAAGAACCTTCTCGAAATCAGTTCAGCTGCTCTCGAGATTTGCGCTTAGCAACAAATTCAGGGATTCATTTTTTTATTATATAGATTTATTCCTCAAAGCCCATGGTTGCCCATTATGAAAAATAGAGAGGTATGATGGATTCATTATTTTTTTTTCAATCAGCAAATCAATTTGGTTGCGCGTAAAAATAGTTGCGCTTTGAAGAATACCCCAGTTAACTGTCTAGCTGTTCTAGTGGTCGCAACCGCGACTGTTAAACATGAGGCACTCTAAACATAATCAGCCTAGCCTTTTTCCAACTATGTTAGGGTCGGCTTCCAGTCGAACCGGATGCAGCTGAATACCAGTATTTTAAATGCAGCGACTGCCTATCTGACCTCCACAACCCAGTCAGTACTGGGTAATACGATACCCCTTGGTAAGACTGGTTGTCAGACTTTTTGAGCCACTGACTACTTGTAGCGACTGTTAAAGATCTACAAATTACAGCGTGGACCAATGGCATAACGAGCTTTTCGCGACAAGAAGAAAATTCGGTATGTTATGTGTGGTCTGGTCACCCATCCACGGACCAACCTTGGCAAGCGCGGCTTAACCTAAAGATCGATCCGAGCGGCTGTTATTATTTAGCCTCGAGCTCCGAGGTCGAAGCTAATTTGACATAGATAAGTATGTTTAATTTTCATATTTTCCCAGGGCAACTTAAATATCGAATGTTTTCTTTTTTAAAAGTCTATAAGTAAATAAAAAAAAATAATGACTAAAACAAAACAATTTATATTCAATATCGATATTATTTTTAGCTATGTGACATCCCTAACACATTCTAACACTACTTCAAACCAGTGTTACCATGTTATGAAGCAGGTTTTCCCCGTTTGTGGGGTAAGTGGCAACGTGTAACTTGATGTGTCATTTTAATGACTTTGCATTACAGCTTTTTCTATACTACTTCACACGCAATAATATTTTTAACCCCCGACGCAAAAAGAGGGGTGTTATAAGTTTGACCGCAATGTGTGTGTGTGTGTCTGTCTCTGGCACCGTAGCTCTTAAACGAGTGAACCGATTTGGATGCAGTTTTTTTTTATTTGAAAGCTAGTTTCTTAGTGATGGTTCTTAGATATGTTATATCAAAATCGGTTTAGCCATTTACTAGATATGGGGGATGAAAGTGGGTATGAAAAATCGAATATTGTCAAATATACCCAAGTGGGTAGTTTCAAATGAAAGTGCATCATGTGTATATTACAATTAGACATGTTTTATCAAAATCAGTGTAGCCATTTACTAGATTTGGGGGATAAAAATTCGAATATTTTCAAATATACCCAAGTGGGGTATCAAATGAAAGGGCATGATGTGTATATTACAATTAGACATGTTTTATCAAAACCCGCTCAGCCATTTTATTGACTTTTCAAACGTTTGTTCGCTTTTATTTGTTGCGATGGGGGTTTTTTAAATTTAATGTTATAGCATTTATAACTTTTTTTGTCAAAGCATATACGGCAGTTAGAGGTCTTTGATCAGACAATCACAATCAAAACAGTTAACATGACATTTGACAGCAGATTAATAGGTTTCCATTTTGCCTAGTAGTCGCAAGTTCGACTGCTGAGCATGAAATTCTGGGTTCGAATCCCAGGTCGGGCAGTGTTTTTGGGTTTTTCCAGCAGGAATTTCTCAGTAGCAGCCACGGAGTCTGGATTTGTGCCCGTTTGATGGTAATAGCACAGTATAAAATATACACCGTGACTTTTTAATCGTCTTACAACGGCAGCCCACTTCATGTATCCAATGAATACTAAACATTCATTAAAAAAAATAGGTATTTATGAGATTTTAATAATTTAAAAATAAAAATATTATTCAGTATTATGACGCATGACGTAGTTAAAACACCCTGTTGCGAGCGATGATCTACTGGATTCGAGTGCTGGGTAGGTAATGTTTGACACGTAAACATCATTAACAGGATGTTTCATAATTTTATTCAAATTTTTATTATTATTTTTCTTTGTAATAGTATGTAAGATAAAAAAAATCGCGCCTATAGCTATTTTAAGTTGGGTACATTGAGTGGACGACGTTTGTAAGACGACTAAAAAGTCACGGTGTATAATAGGCTCACCGCTTATGACATGCGAGTTGGCGTGTTGTTATGTATGCTATTTTATTGTTAGATCTCCCAAGTCCAAATTTATGCAAACGTTTAACTATTTCCGGGTACACATAAAAAAACAATTACGTCTCACACAAAACTGTCTTTCTCAATAAACAAACATACTAAAATGCCAAGAAATATCTTCCAACCGTTTAAAGCTACCGTCGTTCACAATTAACCCCAATGACTACATCGCATCGAAACCATCACTTTGGTACGGAAATAAACTTAATTTTTGTCGTGACTCAGAACAAGAATAGACCGTTTGTCAATAAGTATTTTTAGATAGACTTAGGGCATCAAATTCGGGCTAATTGTGTATCATCGTTTAGAGTGCTTCGTGGCTAAATAATAACAGCCGCTTGGATCGATCTTAAAGTTGAGCCGTGCTTGCCTAGGTTGGTCCATGAATGGGTGATAACTCATAACATACCGAGTTTCCTCCGTGTCTCGGAAAGCACGTTATGCCGTTGGTCCCGGGTGTCATTTGTAGATCTTAGACATTCGGTACAGGTAGTCATTCAGTGGCCCGAAAGTCTGACAACCAGTCATACCAAGGGGTATCGTATTTACCCAGTAAATACTAACTGGGTTGTGGAGGTCAGATGGCAGTAGCTCCGTGTAAAATTCTGATATTCAGCTGCATCCGGTTAGACTGGAAGCCGACCCCGACAAAGTTGGAAAAAGGCTAGGCAGATGATGACGAAGCGACAACTTTGGCTATGACTTCGGGCAGGTCCCTTAAAGTGAACGTGGAGTAGCACAAGGAGCATGCTGTCGATAATATTTAAAACCGTCACTGATTTAAGTTGTTGAGAAGTTTCTAGAAGATGTCTAGAAGGTTTTATTTGAACTCTGGCTCATGAGACAAATCAGTTTTTCTTAGGAGTCCGTTGTGCAGCTGTAGACCCTTTCACCCAAAACTGTAAATGCACCTATTTACTAAATTCCTTAACCAGTTATTCGAATGCATCATGCTCCTCCAGCGTGATACTTATCGCACAGCACCTATGCAAAGGAACTCAACGTCATTGTATTCATAGAGTCGACCTTCTAACCTTAGCCGGCATTGTTTGTTAGTTCAAAAGACTTGCATTTACCGTACTTACGCACACTGTACACTTTCCCGACATATAGCTACAGTATCCCCGGGCAGAGGGCAAGAAAAAAAACAAATATTTTTGCGAAAAAAAAAACATAACATAAGAAATCAGAAAACCGGCCAAGTGCGAGTCGTACTCACACGCACACAGGGTTCCGTAGCACCAAAAAATATTATAAAAATATTATATTATGAATGAGCCTTCAAAATAGTACATTCAACAGCAAAACTAAATTTGTTTTTCATAGTATGTTAATGTAAAACAATGCTGCAGTTTGATGATAAAGCCCTATCAAATCTTATTCAAACCAATTTTCGTTGTTGATAGTTTTATTTTACGATCTACATTTTTTCTGATTTTTCCTCCTCTTACTTTAGAAATTAGAGGGGGAGGGACACATATGGAGGGATATTGATGTTTTTTTTTAGTTTCAGTTTCCCCAAAATCTTTTTTTTTTATTATTATTTTTGTATAAAAATCGTAAAGCGGTTCACAGAATACATCTACCTACCAAGTTTTAACTGTGTAGTCCTAATAGTTTCGGAATAAAGTGGCTGTGACTTACGGACAGACAGACGGACAGACACGATGAATCTATAAGGGTTCCGTTTTTTTGCCATTCGGCTACGAAACCCTAAAAAGGATAAAAAGGCAGAAAATACATACATTCACAAACTCACGCAACGCCACCAGCTACGATCCTTACATACTCCTTGCGCCTCGTCCACGTTCATACATCTGGTCATACACGCACACCGGTTGCGAGTACTACGCACCTAACCTTTCTGAAGAACCTCACCAATAAGGTCTATGTATGTATATGTCTTTAGGGGCCATAACCACCACCCACCATGCGATACCATGTAACACCATTCGAGATAGTGGCAGTCGATCCATGTAAAATAATGGTATTGCAGCTGCATCTGTTTGGACTGGGAGCCCATCCCAACATAGTTGGGAAAAGGCTAGGCAGATGACACCTTACTTTTCTATCACGTGTGTACAATATTGTCACCACTTTTCATATGAAGTTATGAAGGTGGGTAGAAAAACCCATTTCCCCTTTTAGTCAAGCAATAAATTCCTGTAGTTATCCGCCCGTTCTGTTTGTCATCTGCCTTTTAAATTTACTAAGCGCAAAGGGTTATAGCAAGAGGGTAGATAAGGTGGCGCCAGTAATAATTATGGTATTCTACGTAATTGTATGTGATCAAACACACGATAAGTTTGCAAATATCCGGAGAGCGAGCTGGCCGAGCAGATGTCCAGGTCGGAACAATTCGGCATTTGTTTCGAGCGCTGCGGATTCCGCATACGCGATGCGCCGTCACTCAGGACGCACACAAAGAGACTGTCTGCGCTTATATCAGTTGTAGGCGTTGTAGTCACAATGGACACTAGCAACCAAATTGCGTAACGCACTTTTGATAACACTCAGAAGATTTCTGAAAGAAATCCCCCGCAACTCAAGTTTCTATGCAAACGTCTTCCTAATTCCATGCTGTCTGGTTCAAGATTTCAATTATGTCAATGACGCTTTGGAGCGTAGACTGTCAGCAAGGCTTGGGACCAGGAACCCAGACTTCAGTAAACTAGTTTATGACAAAATATTTCTCCATTTCGTGACAGATTACCCGGATGGCAAATGCACGTAAAGATACGTGGGAATGAGAACAGGCCTTAAAGACGTCGAAAACCCAGCATTGGCCATATAAACCGCTAAAACCAACAGTCATGAACTCACGAGGGAATATAGCCACTTCGTCAGTTACCACACCTACTTCAATGATAATAAAAACTCAAATTAACACAGTTTTTAATACCGCTATAGGCCGATGTTTTGACCTTGACAATGACCGGCCATTTTGTGTAGAATGACTCACTAGTTTTTTTAGGAGTCTGTTTATAAATGAGAAGCGCGCATTTCGCAAAACGGTTAAGGAAAACATCATGAGGTAGCCGAGCAAATAAGTTAAAAAAGAGAGAAAAGAGGGTATCAGAAGAAATGCCATAGAAAATTGATCCCACTTCTGATGCCTTAAAGAAGTCTTTCCCAAAGTGGATGATAACGCTCCCATGTAATTGAGGTGCTTTATCATCCACTTTACATTAAGGTGCTCGCTTAAAGCTATTAAAACCGGGACCACAACTCCAGACTACGAGTCTGTTCTGAAGGTGACTGTCACTCTCTCCGAGGCAGAGTGAGTGAGAGATTGTTTAAAGGTGCGCTCGTGTATCCTCAATGTTCCTAACTTGGCTGTACACTTTCGCACTCGCCCTGCCCCGGAGTGTACCGACTGCCTTGGGCCTTGGTATCTAAACTAGGATACCAATCAGAGCGCTTGCAACCACTACAGTGATGAGGCAGTCATTGTCCAAAGTGGTTATTTAATATTAAAATAAGAAGAGTATGTTTAATATAAAATGTTTGAATAATGTTAATTATAATATTAAGTATGCCTTAACAGGCGACTAAGTTCTAAGAATCTACCTATTGTTACCATCGTCAAAATACTGTACACTTTTTATCAGCCATTTGTGTCCCACTGCAGGGCAAAGGCCTCCCTTCCTTGTTCCCACTTATCCCTATCCAGTGCTGTTGCTCGACAATCTTTCTGAAAAGAGTCGAGTTCGTCCCGCCATCTCCTTCTGGGCCTGCCGCGTTGCAGTTTGCTGCTGTTTTTTTGTACTACTTAGTTCGCAATAAAGAATTTGAATTTGGTTATGCACTTAGATTAATTCATATTAAGTGCATTTAGACGGCAGCATATACCGAGCGGTCCACACTGCAGAAGACCGCATAACTTGGAGACGCGGCGTATACAATCGCGATCCTCAGTATTGAGATAACGACAAAGAAATGTCTATTTTCAGTCATCAATGTATTTTAATTTAATATTGATTCTCGAGATACGACATTAAACGTAGCTGGTTTGATATGCAATAGACTTTATACTACCTGATGAATACAGCTAAAATGCTCAGGTAAAACGTTCAATTAAAAAACCCGGCAGCGACAGAACCCCAGACATCAAACTGCAGTTAATCTCACTTTGACAGTTAACAGTAAACGTCAGATATTCACAGTTTTTAACGTACAGACAAACGGACAGGCCTATTTGTGGCACTCATTGTCGCTCGTTCTTTAGAAATGGTCAATTAATGGTTTTTGCTGTGTCATCCACGGCTGGAAGGTTAGCGATAAAAACTAATATCGAATTAACTAACGAAACTCAAACAAAAATACTTTTTGCAAAAAAAAACCGACTTTAAAAAAACACTAAAAGTCTAAAATAACTTAACTTTCGGAAGTCGCTGACTTTGTTTGTTTCATTAACTTTTTGGCTTATTTTTTAAGGAACATCATGTCAACATAAGCCAAGAAGAAAAAAAAACCAAACTACTGAACCGATTTTGATGAAATTTCTATAGGACCAATCGGAAAGTATATACTTTCCTTTAAATTAAGAATTTCCAGAAAACTTCCTTTTGACAAGTCAAACGGAAGATTTCATACAAACGCAACCGTGCCCACATCTGATGTTAAACAAAAAAAGATTCTCTACTCAGGCGTAGGCGCAATGGAAGCCAGTCATCGTATTCTTTATGAGTGTAATGGCAATGCCAGTTGATTTCAATTACTACAGCCACCGCTAGCCATTGTGGGAGGACAATGCGGCAATGTCGAAATTATCATTTATCATCACAGGTGGAATTTTATAAGATTGTATTCATGTTTAATCCGCCATTGTAGGACGTAGCCTCTCAATTAATGGACAATGATATATTTATTTTTTTATTTTAGTACATGGAGGACTTACATCTAATAAAAACAAACAAAAAAGGAAACCATAGTCACCAGAAAGCCGTTTACAAATCCTCACGTATAGACTTTGAATAAAAAAATTATGGTGTGAGCACAAAAACAGAAAATACACTATTCAAAATAAGAAGAATATAAATACTTGGCTTGCAATAATATGACTAAAATAATAGAGAAAAAAGTAAAATAATAAAAACAATAATTAACCTACCGCTACTTGAAAAATTTGAGGCTTAAGCAACTTCTGGCCGAATTCACACTAATTGTGAATGGATCTAAATCATATTCCCTGCATATGTCATAGAAATCTCTGATATTGCCATGATTACCAACTTTTGGCAGACGGGTGATCGTATTATCATCAGCATCGTATGGATGTTGTGAGGAAAATTTCATGGAAATCCGTTCAGCCTTTAAAAGGTCAAGCAATAGACAGATTTACTTTCGCATTTACTAGAGATTTAATTAAGCAAATCATCCCGCTGCTCGATTATGTATATCATTAATGACATCGATGGATGACGATCAGCGTTGAAACTCTTAAGGATGATTTCCAGCAATTGCTCGCATCGCATGCATGGATCGGAAAGGATACGAAAGGATGCGGCGTCAGCCGATCGCGTGCGGCAGGATATCGACGCATACGCTCGGCTTCGTACCGTCGCGTCGCTTGCGAACGTATACGTTTTTGCGCCTAGTTAAACAGTTTCGTTCCTGCTGTGTTGACGTGTTCAAATTTTTAAAAGGATCCGAACGGATAAGTCGACAGGTGAACGGACCCGCATACTTTCGGCTACGATCGCGTGTCACGGCGGACGCCCGCGGTCAAGCTGCTGTGCGCGGCTTGGTAATATAGACTTTAAATACTATTTACCCGATTTAATATCGTTTAAAGATTGTAAAATCCGTTCCGATCTGATGTGATGCGAGCCGTTTGGTGGAAATCATCCTTTACAAATGAAATCAAGTCAAATATACCTACCCAATAAGACAGCATAATCAGCCTATTAATGTTCCCACTGCTGGGCCGCAGGCCTCTTCTCTACGAGAGGGAATGGGCTATAATCCACCACGCGGGCCCAGTGCGGGTTGGTAGATGTCACATGTCTTCGAATGTTTGGTTCTAGGACATGCCGGTTTCCTCACGATGTTTTCCTTCACCGTTTTGAGAGCAGTGGTGATGAAATAACTTACACAAAGTAATGCGCCTGGCTGGGTTCGAACCCACGACTTACTCCTCGTAACCACTGGGCCACCGCTGCTCTCAATAAGACAGATATCACCATAATCATGCCTCCCACTAACCACAATACTATCCAATCAACTTAATAAATTGTCCACAAAAAAAAAGTAATAGCATATCTCATACATATCTTCAAGTCACCGTCATTGTTAGCTTTTAAAAGGTATGATCTTCATGTCAATGTGAAATTGAAACGGTACATATCGATATCATTAGGAAGCCTATTGAAGACATGGGAGTGATTACCGTTCACCAAATAGACAGCATTATTTCGAAGAGCCTATAAAAAGGTTTATTGAAAAGATTAGCTTATTTTTTTTTTTCAAAACGATTATGGCAAATCCTAAATCGTGCAACTCTAAAATTAATATACATAGATCCAAAAATATAAAAAAAAACGATGCTCAAAATAACTCAAGGTTTTTAAGAACTAGTCTTGAAGTGGAAATCTGCAAGAAAGAGAAAAGAGGAAGTCTGAAACTGGCGCCGGTGACAGTAAAGTTGTGTGGTAATCGGCTGTCGTGGTATGGGCATGTAATGCGGAGGAATGAGGAAAATGTCGTGAGGAAAGTTTTGAGTATGAATGTGGATGGGTATATGAGTAGAGGAAGACCAAAGAAACGATGGATGGACTGTGTAAAGAATGATATGGCAAGAAAGAAGGTGTCCGATGAGATGACGAGTAATAGAGAAGTATGGAAGAAGAAGACATGCTGCGCCGACCACAAATGAATTGGGATAAGGGCAAGAGAATGTTGAGTTTGATGTGGAAATTGTGTTTTTCCTACTCCTAACTATTATTGGAACCAATTTAATAGTTCACAACTTAGGAACCATTAATATTAATCGGTGGTGCTAGGCAACTGGGCTTATCCTAATTGTAAACGTCATGTAGCTATTGGCCTTGTTTTGTTCTGTCTCCTACTGATATGGAAGAAAGTGGAATTAATTATGTTTTTTCTACTCATCCGCTATTCTTTTCTGATTAATTTCGTTACGGGATCCAAGACAATTAAATTGTTTTTCTTGGACTTCGTCGAGCTTCATTGTCTGGGCGTTTTTCTGGTGGTCGCCAGTGTTGATTTTGGCTTTCGGGAGTTGCAATTGTTTGGGAACAGTGTGGTGGGTTCGTCACTATAGAAAAATGAGTAACTTGAAGAGTTAGCCAGTAATACCTAAGACAAAGTAAAACTATTCGTTTCAAATAAGCCATTTACAGGCACTTAATGTCTTTTACAAGGAAATAGAATTGAATCTAATTGCCCATTTGATAAGGAATTTTTATTTGGAGCAAATTAGTAACTCCATTGTAAGCATTTTATTTGTTTTTAAATATTTTGAAAGTAAGGCAAGGTCAGGAAAGCCCTTTAAGAAACATCGGGATTTAGAACGAGACTCCCATACCGGTTAAAGTGGCAGATCCTACGCTAAATGCCATACGCACGGCAGTTTACAACACAGAACATCGCGAAAAGCAACAGGATAATATGATAAGATGGATTAAGCAGGCAATCTAGCACCTAACTGTATCTAGAGATCCCGAAGGAGATCTAAAACCAGGTGGAGAGATGTAGTGCAAATAAATAGCTATGAAAACATGCAATGTTTCCTTTATGAATATCAATAATTATTTATTAATGAAAGGATGAAGTGTAGAAAAAATAAAAGACAGGCTACATCCAACATCTTGTATAACAAAGCTTGTAAAGGTGCAGTTCAAACTAACTTGCTTTTGTACACAATCGAATCAAATGGATAATTACAGGCGAATGCTCGCGGTAAAGGAGCACAGTAAGAAAGAGACCAGTATCTTCAATACCTACGTCAAAGATCGGCATTGGAAACCAGTGTTAGCCGGTAACCACCGGTTTCTGACGTCTTAAGCTTGTCATTACGGAGTCGCATATCAACATGCATGATTTATTTATGTTTATTTTTATCACCCAATAACAGCGGTGCATTGAGATTTGTCATACGAGATGAAATTCCTTTCCAGTGGCGACGGTTGCATACAACTCGATTCCTACCGGATTCCTTTGAAAAATGGCACTGGCAGTATTCTATAGACACATAATATAATCACATTAAAGATATATACTCCGGCTAACATTTTACAAAAATTTACCCTTTGCTACTGTTCCTTTCATAAGATTGTCTGATCAGATTCTTGAATACGCTGATACGGTAATCGGAAACGAATTCATGTAGCAGAGACGAGAATGTTGAAAGAGATGGATGTGTGGAGTGACAAGAATGGATAAAGGACCTAAGGAATGAGTTTAGAGTAAGTTTGAAAGTGGAAGTGTGTTACAGAAAAATTGAAAGGAAATCGTTTGACTTGGTAGGTATGAAACGTATGTGACTAGAAGAGCGATGGCTATCAATGTTGATGGATGGAGAGGGAGAGGAAGACCAAAGAAAAGATTAATGGATTGTGTGAGGAATGATATGAAAGAGAAAGGAGTAAATGATGCCGTGACGTCTGACAGGGGAGAACGGAGGAAGAAAACGTGATGCGTCGACCCTAAATGGGACAACGGCAGTGAGATGGTGATGCTTACGGAAATCGGAAAATACATCGGGAGCAATCCCGCGTTCTTAGCCTTTGGCTAGGTGAGGCGAAGATCTTTGCAGGGTGGCTGGTAGGCTACCATGTGGTAGCAGCTGGACGAGTAACTGAGAATTAAGCCACATAGCGATTGGAGAGGCTTATGTCCAGCAGTAGAATGCTCTAGACTGACGAAGTGATGATACAGTACAGCTCAAAGAAACGATGGATGGACTGTGTGAAGGATGATATGGCAAGAAAGGAGGTGTCTGATGAGATGAGTAATGGAGAAGTATGGAAGAAGAAGACATGCTGCATCGACCCCAAATGAATTGGGATAAGGGCAAGAGAATGATGCTGATGATGATTCTCGTAGGATGATATCCATAATCCAGGTGAAGCCACAGACAAGTGTACTCCACAAACAAATCAAGACACACAAACGCACTTATGCCACTGACATTCAAAAGATATTTGTTCGTTGAAAGATAAGTGTTGAAATGATAAAGATAATGACAATAAGGTCAAAGTAATATGTCTCGCCTACACAAGTACACATGCATGATGGTCATATATTTCGTACAATTACGAGAACTGATATACTGATACGAGGTCACTTTTAAAATTGATTTTCTCCTGCTGCAGGGGTTCTTAAATTGTGCGCCGTGAGGAGCTCCTGTTTACCATTCCCCAGAACTAACTAAGGTATTGGGGTTGCAAAAATTCAAATCACTCGCGAAAAATTCCCTAATTTGAATGTCTAAAAGCAAATATCGCTCAAAGATCAACGTGAAGGACGAAATGAGAGAAGCGGTGTCAAGCCGTTTTGAAAAAATGTGTGAAAATCACCAAATTCACACGTCAAATTGAGTGGCCATTGTATTTTATTTCCTACAATGTACTCTTGTGGGATTGTTTTAATTTTGTGTGACTCATATTATGTTTAAATTCGTGTTCCTATCGACTAGCTTCTTCTTTCTTTATCGTTATTTGTCATCGTCGTTTTATCGTCGTCGTAGTTAGTGCCTGGTGTCAGAGTTTTCATGCCGCCCATGGGACTCTGACTTAGCTTTACATGCCGTCGAGAAATATCTCTCAGGCATGCTAGTTTCCTCTCGATGTTTTCCTTCACCGAAGCAAGTGATAATTATACAATACGCACATGAATCCGAAAAATCAGAGTTGCGTGTCTTGTGTTCGAACTTGAGACCTATGACTTGGTAGTACCACGGTCACACCATTAGACTATCACTGCATATCGACTAGCTAGGGCGCCGAGACAAGATACTAAACGTGCAAGTGCGCCGCGACCTGCAAAAGTTTGGGAGCCCCTGTCCTACTGCATTGATTAACGTGTTACGTTTTCACGAACAACGCGTTTTTGGGATGCCATACTATTACGAAATAGGTCTTATTTCGAAGTACAAATAGTTATTACACTTGCAAATAGCTTTTGAATTTTGCTAAGTGTTTACATTTCATTGACTGTGACTGTACACATGCATCATTCTCTCGCCCTTATCCCAATTTATTTGTGGTCGGCGCAGCATGTCTTCTTCTTCCATACTTCTCTATTACTCGTCATCTCAGCAATCACCTCCTTTCCAGCCATATCTTCTTTCACACAGTCCATCCATCGTTTCTTTTGATGATCATATTCTACAGTACACAGACTATGAGTTTATTTTTATTTTTTTATTTCTTGCATCCATGGCAAATCTCCGAAATACAGTCTGAAAGATATTATTCATCCAAGAGTATGCTCTATGCTTTGATTTGTTTTAAAAACTATCGGCAGTCACGACACTATATATCGATGTAAAGAAAAAGAAGTAATAACAATCAAGGTTATTGTCTGTGGCGCGTCGCCAGTAGACTAACTTTCTTTTTTTCATAGCCTTCACATTTTTTTAAAATCTAACATTTCTGCAATGTTTCCGTGTTGATTATTTATTGTTTGCCGTCTGAGCCGTCTCTTGATTTTTGAAGGAAACCATATTTAATGAGATTAATTTTCACACAAAAACTGTTTCTGAGGACCATCCTCATATGATTTAAACACGATACCTGAGTTTGTTTCGCTGTTTCATCTCAGAGTAGTCGGATTGGTAAATCAGACTCCATCTAGTTTTAAAACATCATTCTATTTTGTAAAAGTGTTTTTCTTAATCAATTTACGACATCAAAATTTAAATGTAAGTTATCATCATTTTAAATTACAAGTATTGAAACTCTTGCCTACAATCAGAACACTAAATCTCATAAAAAGTAAGCCATCAACAGTAAAAACCGGACTAGGAAATAATCGATTAATTTAAATCGATACAAGCACGTCCCTACGACAATTGACAGCGAACGGAAGCGCCAATGAACTTGGCGGGAAGCGGTCGTGGGTAATTTAAAAAAAGAATTCTTTAATGGCGAGGTTAAAACCTCCTTGTTGGTATTGACATTATTGAAGGATTTTTTTGTTTTTTTGGGCTGGCAAGGACTTTTATTTTTTGATAAAGATAATGTGAAGAAAGGAAGTGAATTTTTATTAATTGCTGTTATCAATAAAATTACACCTGTATTATATTACTTTCATAATACAAGCAGTCATCATATAAGACTGAATCGGAATATTAGGTTATTGAAAGGTCATATGCAAATCATTCAATTCAAACTTTTTTTCACTTACAAAACGTCAAAACATGGGTGCGTGGTTCGAGTTCTTCGTTCCCAATGGATAAGAACCGGCAAGAAACTCCATGGTAACTCGTGTGAAATGTACTGTCTTATGAGGAACATTGTTATAGAACAGGCAATTACTTAAATGTTGAAAAGATGTACGATAAAACTCAGTTTTGCTAACTATGATTCCTGTCACTCTCGCACAATTGCCAAATTACATGTGCATGACAGAGACCGAGGAACATGACCTAAGCCTGTAGTAATTTCAGCTTAGATTAAAGTAAACGTTCTGTCATATAATTAATCCTTACGAAAAAACCATTTACTACATGGATTACGAAGCAAATTACTAAGAAAATTCCGCCACGTATTCAGGCAATTAGCAGGAATACAACAAAACGTAACTAACAATGCCTTACATAATCTAAATTAACAGTTAACACATAAGCGTACTTTGTGTAATATTTCCATCACCGCTGCTCTCAAAACGGTGAAGGAAAACATCGTGAGGAAACCGGCATGTCCTAGAACCAAACATTCGAAGACATGTGACATCTACCAACCCGCACTGGGCCCGCGTGGTGGATTATAGCCCACTCCCTCTCATAGAGAGAAGGCCTGTGTCCCAGCTATGGGAACATTATAGGCTGATAATACTACACATTTCGTATCATATAAATACGCCTATGTGTCGCGAAAGGTTTGGCAGAGGTGTATCTAATAGTACCTACACCTATATATCGCCAGCAATTTTCAAGTCCACCTCTCGGTAAAGGTACAACTCTGCCTAACCCTTCGAAGATAACAGGCGTGACGTTATGTTATACTAGCTGTTGCCCGCGACCTTCGTTCGCGTGAAATTTTATAGCCTATAACCTTCCTCGATAAATGGGTTATCCAACACTAAAAGAATTTTTCAATTTGATTCAGTAATTCCTGATATTAGCGCGTTCAAACAAACAAACTCTTCAGCTTTATAATATTAGTACAGATTAAATAAAAACGTCACATATTTCTTTATTCTAACATTATTTAAGATGAAACAAGGCCACGAATGCCATTTTGTTTCTGAAACTTGGCAACATTGCACGAAATATATTTTGTAGGCAAAGATTTATCGACTTCCAGCCAGTGTTCGTAGCTAATGTGGCATTGTTGCTAAAATATAATAGTTTAGGTTGCAGTAGCGAAGGGTCAACTTTTGTAACAGGTAAGCCGGAGTACCTACCTACATACAAGGTGTAAACAGACCCTTCACATAGCCGTCAACCAAGCATTCTGTAAATCAAACTAAGTAACTCCTTTTTTTTTTTTTTTTTCGTAACTTTACGCAAAATTTTTGGGGTGAAAAATCACGTTTTACACTAGGACTCGATGGAAAGCGCTCAAAGCATTGTGCTGATAGATGGATTGAATAGTATGAGGGTCGTGGAGGTGTGTAAAGTAAAAATCTTACATTAAAAACATGTATAGAAAAAAAAAAAAAGTGAAAAAGTTGGAACTTTGACCCCCGATATCTCCGTAACTAGAAGGTTCCCAGGTACGGTCTGTGACAAAAATATGATCGACAAAAGACGGGGAGAACAAGTGCCTTTCGGTTATGTTAAGGGTCTATTTACACCCTTTATATCCTTAATATGATTATATTATTTGTCTATAGAATACTGACTATGCCAATTTTCAAAGGGAATCCGGTAGGAATCGAGTTGTATGGAACCTTCGCTACTGATGTGGGGGGCTCAGAATGATGTACTGAATACGTGGTAACCGTTTTCGCGTCGGTGTCCCTTACACTCTGTATATCTTTTCATACACGAAATATTTTAAGACTAACTTCTATAAGTCGTAAAGTCGCCATAGCAACGAAAAAAAAATTATCTGAGTGTTTTTTTTTTACGAAATTATAAAAATTCTAAATTTTTTTGAGACTTTTTGCATAAAACCTTTACTCCCATATTCTAACAATGACAGTAGGTAAATACGACGTAGTAAACTAGCGTAATGGATGTTTTAAAATAGCCAGTATTTATTTTGTGGGTCAAGTAATTTTAAATTATTTATTTTTTATAAAAAATATACTCAGATAAAAAAAAATCCCTTGAAATGGCTTTGTTATAGCCGTTAGATGATTCCCTGAAAATATTTCGTGTATGAATAGTTAGACCTTATATGTTCAGTTTAGAACTCTCTGTATTTACTTACGAATAATATTATTACTACTACGGTAATAATTGATTGGTGTGAGTTCCACTGAATAGTACCTGGAAGTAAAACAGGTTTATTAATAAACATTTAAAAATATTATTTCCCACATTTAAAATAACGGTATTCAGCTGCATCCGGTTAGACTGGAAACCGACCCCAACATAGTTGAAAAAGGCTAGGCAGATGATTATGATGATTACAGTATTTTAAAAGTAGGCTAAAAGCCCCTAAGTTCAGTTTAGTTCAGTTAGTAGCACCTAATTCTAGCTGGCTAAACCTAGGTGCGGCCAATAACAGTTGTGTATCGTTTTTATTGCTAGGACACACCGACCAACTGGATTAGGTTAGGTTAGGTTAGAATTGTGACCAAACGCGCGCGAGCTGAGCGAGCGCAGCGAGCGATGCCGCGGCAGCGGCCGGCGAGCAGGGACTGCATACCGATACAATTTTGATATCGATATCACATTATCGATATAAATACTGATATTTCGGTATCTCTTTATCGATATTGGTACCGATATTTTTATTCAGTATACTAATATATATACTTTAGTGTGCCTATATCAGTATCGATACCGATACTAAAATACCGATAAATTACCAATAAATACCTTTTTCCGCGGCCGCGTCATCTTTGCGATTCACGCCATCCGCTCCCGGCCCGCCTAGGTATGGTCGTGCGTGTGATACCTACGTGAATTTTGGTTTCTGGTGATTGGTGCTTCAAGATGACTGGATTGACTAGTTTGTATTTTTTACCTTTAAAGTTTTTTTTTTTTTTCGTTTATTTCTAGACCGGAAACCGCACGAACGAATAAAACATGATGAACACAAACATTGAATACGAAACATTTGGTTCGTACGTGTGGACGTAGATTAGCCAAGCGAACACGAACACTATACCTACGAACACAGTTCGGCTTGTGTTGACGCTCAACCACCCGGCTCTCTTTAGTAGCCATGGATAATGGATTCGCCATTGGAAGTGGTCGACAGCGAAGTAGCCAAAAATATTTTGCGATTCGTAAGATTCACGAAATATTGTTTCCAAAAGAAGATCCTATGTGGTGAGAAACAGTTTTGTACAAAAAGTACAAAAACCGAAAACAAAATGATGCGCCGCGCCGCCCCGCGCTCTCTCCTCGAGTTCGGTACGAATCTAGAACGGACGGAACGCGCGCTAGTTTAGGTATTTCGTTCGTATTATTAAAAAAAAAAAATATTTTGAAAATTTCAATGTGTGTGTTGTGTTTGTAATTTCAGTTAGATATATTATACTGTTTTGTCATTATTCAAAAACCAATTACCTTCCGTGAAGTATTTATCAGACGGCACGGTTGGCGCAGTGGCTGAGCGATTGACTGCTGCGCTTCGTGTCGCGGGTTCGATTCCCGCACGGAACAAATATTTGTATGGCCTACAGGTAGTTGTTCCGGGTCTGGCTGTTTGTGTATGTGAGCTTAAATGTTTTCAGGTGTACTTGTGGTCGCGAGAGCTGACGTCTCTGCGCAAGGCGTGCGTTGCCGCGCGGCGCCTGTACGCCAGGCATCGCAGGCTCCGCATCCGCCCTCCGTATGCGGCAGCCATTGAGGCGGAGCTGTACGAGGGGTACAGAGCGGCGAAGACCGCCCTTCAAGAGGCTGTCCGGCCGGCCAAGAATTTGGCCCGCGAGGAGATGCTGGAGTCTCTGAACGGAGATCCGTGGGGGCGCCCTTACAAGATGGTGCGGGACAAACTCCGCACCCGGGCCCCCCCGCTAACGCAGAGTCTCCGGCCTGAGCTCGTGGAGGACGTGGTGAGCGCTCTCTTCCCTTCGCGAGGGGAGCATCCTCCCCCGCCTATGGCTCCGCCGCCGCGTGCGGTGCCGGAAGCGGACCACACCGATGACGATGACGACGTTCCGGAGGTGACTGGGGTAGACCTGAGAGTGACGGTACGCAGGCTGAAAACCAGAAACACCGCCCCGGGACCCGATGGCTTGCCTGGCAAAGCCTGGGTCCTGGCCTCTGAGGCTCTCGGGCCCCGACTGGAAGGGCTCCTAAGCGCATGCTTGGAGAGAGGCCAGTTTCCGCTTCGTTGGAAGACGGGGAAGCTGGTCCTCATCCGGAAACCAGGGCGCCCTGCGGACTCTCCGTCCGCATACCGGCCCATCGTGTTGCTCGACGAGGTGGGCAAGCTCTTCGAAAGAGTCATTGCCAACCGCCTCGCCGGGCACCTTGCGGGGATGGGGCCGGATCTTGCGGAACACCAGTTTGGTTTCCGCAAGGGGCGCTCCACGGTGGACGCCATCATGCGCGTGAGAGCCCTCACGACGGGGGACGCGGTGTCCCGGGGTGGGGTCGTCTTGGCGGTGTCTCTTGACATCGCCAACGCCTTCAACTCCATGCCCTGGAGCTGCATTAGGAAGGCACTCCGGTATCACCGGGTGCCAACCTACCTTTGTCGTGTAGTCGTTGACTACTTGACGGATTGGGCCGTCATCTACCCCGGTCGGAGCGGAGAATGGAACCGGCGAGAGATGTCGTGCGGTGTTCCACAGGGATCGGTTCTGGGACCGGCCCTGTGGAACATCGGTTACGACTGGGTGCTGCGCGCCGGCCTCCCTACCGGCGTCAGCGTAGTTTGCTACGCTGACGACACGCTGGTACTGGCACAAGGGAGGTCGCACGAGGCGGCGGCCGAAAACATGACACGCGGGGTTGCGATAGTCGTGGAGAGGATCCGGCAATTTTGTCTCGAGGTGGCATTGCACAAGTCCGAGTCCATGTGTTTTCATGGGCCTCGGAATGCGCCACCGTCGGGATCCCTACTGACGGCAGGAGGGGTTTCCATCGGCGTCGGGTCGACGTTGAAGTACCTAGGACTCGTCCTCGACAGCTGGTGGAACTTCGTGGAGCACTTCCGACGTTTGGCTCCCAAACTGGAACGGACAGGGGCTGCCTTCAAGCGGCTCTTGCCCAACCTGAGGGGTCCAAACGCCTCCTGCCGGAGGCTATACGCGGGGGTCGTGCGGTCCATGGCCCTTTACGGGGCCCCGGTGTGGGCGCGTTCTTTGAGGCGGCAAGCCGCCCACTACCTGAACGCGCCCCAAAAGGTGATAGCCATAAGGCTAATCCGGGGGTACCGCACGATCTCCGGCGAGGCGGCTAGCCTCCTTGCCGGATTGCCGCCATGGGATCTGGAGGCGATAGTCCTCGCGCGCCTGCATGAATGGCGCGCGGAGGCACTACGTCGGGGGGAAACTCCGCTGCCGCGGCAAATTGCCGCTCAGCGGACAGACCTCCGGCGTGATCTCATGGCGACATGGAGAGAGCGACTGTTTCAATCCCGTGCAGGGCACGCTACCATAGTGGCGATAAGTCCCCTCTTTGAGGAGTGGCTAGAGAGGCGCTACGGCGCCCTCACCTACCGCCTGACGCAGATCCTCACCGGACACGGTTGTTTCGGGAGGTTCCTGCACCGAATCGGGCGGGAGGAAACGCCCGGGTGTTTCCACTGCGAGGATCGTCCGGAAGACACGGTGGAGCACACCGTAGAGGTCTGCCCCGCTTGGGCGGAGCACCGCCGTGTCCTTGTAGCGGCGATTGGCGGCGGCGATCTCTCGCGTCCGGCCCTGGTTCAAGCCATGGTCCGGAGCGAGAGGGAATGGGAAGCCGTCACCACCTTCTGTGAAGCAGTCATACTAGTGAAGGAGGTGGCGGGACGTGAGAGGGAAAGAACCTCACGTCCCAGTCGCCGCGGGAGATGCCCTGGGCGTCGGGGGTCACGTGGTGGCTCCCGGCCAGCGTAGGCGCGGGCCTGTGGACGGCGAGTTATGGGCTAGCTCGCCGTCCGGCCGTCTTATGACGACAGGCCGTGTCGACGGCGCGTTCGTGTTCCACGCGCGCCTCAAAGAGATGTCAGTAACCGAGTAGTTGTCCGCATGGGCCGATGCCTGCCAGAGCTGCGGGACTGTTCGAAAGAAACACCGTGGCCCTGGAACACAAAGGGCAAAGAAGGAACATGGATGGGTTTTAGTCAGTACAAGTCTGACACTCCCTTCCGCTCCGCCCAGAGTGGGGGGGCCATTTGATGATTTCCCATCCAAAAAAAAAAAAAAAGCTTAAATGTTGGTAAACGCACCCACGATACAGGAAAAATTCCTAGTGTGGGGTAGGTAGTAGGTAGGTAGTAGGTAGGTGGTAGGTAGTCGGTAGGTAGTAGGTAGGTAGTAGGTAGGTGGTAGGTAGTAGGTAGGTAGCAGGTAGGTAGTAGGTAGGTAGTAGGTAGTTAGTAGGTAGGTAGTAGGTAGGTAGGTAGGTAAAGGTGCATTGCAAGGATCAGCTAGTAAATTATATTACTAAAGGTTAAGTAATAACGACGCAGCACGGCATCAAACGAACGCAAATTACGTATCACTTCCTCGGTTTTTTTTTTGTAGGATTAGATACGATCAAATGACTCCTCCCGCCCTGTTCATTACGGACTTACGGTACGTACATGCGAACAAAGTGTTCGTTGTTCATGTTCACCATGTCCTTGTTCGTTCGTGTGTGCACGCCTTTAAAGTGTCTAAAGTCTAGTCTGCATATTATATTATAAATACCAATTTGCCTTGTTTCCGTATAAAGGTAGAAAAGTAAGTAGCAATATTGTAATCTAAAGTTAAAATTTGAAATTGTTAGTTTTCCTACGGCAATACAGCAAAAATACAGAAGCTAAGCACCACGGCGTCGGGCGTACACGCTGCGTTTGATGCACTGCACTGTTGCCGTTCCGTTTCGGGCCGAGATAGCGCGCCGTCCGCCCGCGTGACGGGCGATCTCGCAACTTCGCGTTGCAGCCTGATATCAGTACTGAGTATCGATATAATTATCGATAATTTTATATGGATATTCAAATAACTGATACAAAATATCGATATTTACCCCAGTTATCGATTCTGGTATTGGTATTTTCTTTAAAATATCGATATATTTCGGGTATCGATATCAGTCCCTGCCGGCGAGCGCTACATCCAAATTGGTTGCAGGTTCTAACCGAAGATAAGTAGGATACATCTAAGTTTAACCGGCTGCACCTAGTTGTACCCGGCTAAAACTAGGTGTAGCCGCACTTCGGCTATTAGACGTAACAGATACACAAACAGAAAAAAAATAATTCTAAAACCATTGTTCACATAGATATTCACATAATATTCTAAAATGCGAACAAAAATAGCCCTTGAATCACTCAAAGACACTTCCTACGCATTTACATAAATTATTTATCACTTCTGACAAACATATTAACACGTCAAAACTCATAATACCTTCATTATTATGCACACAATCGGTTAAAAATAAACTTCTTCACGTTAAATGAATACTACGTAGATAGTGCTTGCGAATTTCGAAGATACTCCCACAGCCCGGCTAGCTCAGTCGGTAGAGCATGAGACTCTTAATCTCAGGGTCGTGGGTTCGAGCCCCACGTTGGGCGAAATCTTTTTGTATTTCTATTTATTCAAGAAAAGCTTTTTTTCTTTCCAAGAGTTATAATTTTCGATTTAAAATCAGAAAAATCCAATAAAAAGTAAGTTTTATTGAAAAAATGTGTTGTGTTCAGTGTCCCATGATATCTAAGGGTCAAGAAATATGATATTATTGACTTGACTGACTAACGGTGTGAAGATATGCGGTACGGTCGAATAAACTTAACTATTCGTCTTCCATTCGATGTCCGTCTGTCGCAAAAACCTAAATCAAACAAAACTCACTCTTAATCCATCCGAAATACTGTATAATTTCCTTAACACAGAAGCTATAAAATCTGAAGCAAAATCTTTGATAAGGAAAAACAGGACGTATTTTCAAAACATAAGGTTTGTTTTCGTATTTCATGATGTATTGGTAAGTCGGTGTTCGCAAAAGCTAGTTTGGTTGAAAATCTAACTGAATCTCCAAGGAATATGGTTGATTTTTGTCGAAGCTGTATATTTCGGTGTGTCCGTCTGCAGCGAGTTTTTTTTATTTAAGCTAAAATCTTTCTTATAACTTAGAAGATATGGGTTATTTTTGCTTGTATTATAAGTACACATCTTAATTTATTGCAGTCACATTGCAAGCGAATGGCGGATGAAAATATTCATGAGTTTCACGAAAATGGTGCGCAGAGAGCCAAAAATTCGGATGTTATGCATATTTCAAGTTATTTTTGGGTCAAACACTTTGATATTAAAACTTTTTAATTTTATTTTAAACAACACCAATTTAAAAACTTATTATAAATACTAAAACTTTACTGAAATAATCTCATCATCTGCTTAGCTTTTTCCCAACTAAGTTAGGGTCGGCTTCCAGTCTCACCGGATGCAGATGAAAACCAGTATTTTACATGGAGCGACTGCCTATCTGACCTCCACAACCCGCTTAGTACTGGGTAAGGGTGCCACGATACACCTTGGTAAGACTGATTGTCACACTTTTTAGGCCACTGTCAAAGATCTACAAATGACAGCCGGGACCAACGACTTAACGTGCTTTCCGAGGCACGGAGAAAACTCGGTATGTAATGGTCACCCATCACAGATCAACCTAGGCAAGCGTGGCTTAACTTAAAAATCTATCCGAGCTCGTCTCAAAAAGTTCAGAGATGTACTGTGATGAGCTAAATCGATTGACTTAGTAAGAAGCTGTCAAAACCTGAGATCCTATTTGTCATCTTCCGCTCACACTACCACCTCGCTTTACCCTCGTTAAAGTTCAATTATTTCTCAACAAGAACGCACTAAGGTATGTCGTTTACTCATATTATGTTACCGTCCTCATGGGAGACGTCAATTGAACGGCTAACCGTATGATATGACAGATGGCAAACGAACCTATGGCATTAAGTCCGCCTCTGTACTTATGTGCTTGAAGTGTTAAATAAATAAATAAATAAATAAACCATCATATAAGCGTCGTATAAGCACGACTACCAGTCTCCCTCGCACTTTTTGCAACCTTGCTGACTTGTAGTGTAGTAGGTACTTTACGCCAAGCCAGGTATATAGGCCCCAGTGGCGAAGGTTCCATACAACTCGATTCCTACCGGATTCCCTTTGAGAAATGGCACAGTCAGTATTTTATAGACAAATAATATAATCTCATTAAAGATATGTACTCCGGCTTACCTCTTACAAAAATTGACGCTTCGCTACTGATAGGCACTAACCATAGTAACCATACGATAAAGAAGAAAGGAGTGTAGTACTTTTGAGAATAGTCCGGTTAAACAGAAGCCAACCTCAAAGGCTGACCTGGGAGTAGCCACTTAAAAAAAAAGTAAGTACTTTTGAGTTTTTTAACCGTTTTCTAAAAAAAAAGGAGTTTATGTTTTCCACCAGTATCTTTTTTATGTTCGATTTCTTTTCTCACCGATTTCTCTGCGATTACTGGCCCGATTTTCGTGATTCTTTTTTTATTTGGTAGACGAAGCTCGCGCGGTGGTCCCGTATAAATTGTATTATCTTTACTTGGGTAGTTTATAAGTTATCTTCTATAATACGTATTTTTTCTTCTTCGTCGTTCGGATATAAAACAGAATTGTATTTTTTTTTTTAATTACCCGCTTCCAAAAAACATTAAAAAGTGAAAAATAACTTGTACTTTCGGAACTCGGTGGCAATAAAGTCAATTAAACAAACAAAGTCACCGACTTCCAAAATAGTTCCAGATTTTATAGACTTTGTTAATTTGTGAAATGCTAACCTACTTCTATCTGCATGTGCAAACCTGCAAGTAAGTTGCGTCTTATTGACCATAACTTTCAAATCGGTACATCTGGTTCAAAGGGCTGGTACGGGAGGGTGCTGAAAAGTCCATAACACAATAAAAAACACAGAAACGTCAAGACCGTGAGTCAAGTTGCCTCCTACAGGCCTTATCAGAAATTATCTTTAATAGAAAACTCTTAGGACCTCAAAACATCAATGACTTGCCAATTTCGTGAAACGGTCACCAACCTTTTTGCCATATTTCTGCACAACAAAGCAATGACTCAAGAAAATAACTCAATTCCTCCTACACATCAGAATATTAAATGCCCTTTTCCAAGCTTCAGAAACGGTATAAGTATCAAGACAAAGATTTTGCATGTGACAACGAAAATTGCGAAGTCACCGTAACGCCAAAGTGTTACCATACCAATCGATCGATAGCCGATCACCAATCGATCGATGGTAGAAATGACAACGATCGATCAATTGGTGTAGTAGAAACTGTCGATCGACGTCGACTTATCCATTCTACCATCGATCGATGGCCTCGATCGATGATCGATCGATTGGTGTGGTAACACGAAATGAAGAGGCAAATTAGTTGAGAAGTATATTGTGGTGATGTCATATAGAGGGGATACTATGCGTTAGGACGTTGGTCCCGAAGGTAAAGGTTTCTACCATCGATCGATGGTCTCGATCGATGATCGATCGATTGGTGTGGTAACACGAAATGAAGAGGCAAATTAGTTGAGAAGTATATTGTGGTGATGTCATATAGAGGGGATACTATGCGTTAGGACGTTGGTCCCGAAGGTAAAGGTTTCTACCATCGATCGATGGTCTCGATCGATGATCGATTGATTGGTGTGGTAACACGAAATGAAGAGGCAAATTAGTTGAGAAGTATATTGTGGTGATGTCATATAGAGGGGATACTATGCGTTAGGACGTTGGTCCCGAAGGTAAAGGTAGTCAGTGGCCCGAAAGTTTCTAACCAAGGGGTACCGTATTCCGACCGTCTAATGACGACAGGCCGTGTCGACGGCGCGTTCGTATACTACATGCGCCTCAAAGAGATGTCAGCAACCATGAAGGGGTCCGAAAGGGCCGATGCCTACCGGGGCTGCGGGACTGTTCGAAATAGATACCGCGGCACTGGAACACAAAGGGCAAAGAAGGAACATGGATGGGTTTTAATTAGTACAGATCTGACACTCCCTTCCACTCCGCCCAGAGCGGTAGGGGTCCTTTGATGATGTATAGAGAGGATACTAAAAATCGTAGAACTAAAAAATTAAAGCCACGACACACAATTCGTTAGTCGGGATGATATCACAGGGCCATTTTTTAGCACAACTCACTATTCGGAGTGGTCGACTGAAATATTATCAACCAATAGAATTAGTGGGCATGAGATCTGTATTTCGCATAACTTGGTTTTCAGAAATCAGGACTGTTTGTTGCAGTCCCTCTTGATACTATCTTAAGTGGATCAGACATAGCACTAGTATCCGGGAGTGCAGTTTAAGCACCACTGCGGTTGAACAAAACTTGAGTACTTTCATGGCTCCCCAAGCAAATGCTGACTAAGCTAATCCTTTATCACGTCATCACTTAGCTACAGCTCGCAAATATAACACTATCCTTCTCTTTCTACCCTCCAACAGAAAGAGATAGCACGAGGAAACAGAACCCCGCACTATTCTCAGACCATTCCTTCAATTAATAAGAAAAACCGCTTACTAAGAAAAAGGAGCGCAAAAATCTGGCAAGGATCCAGAAAAACAAAAGCACTATCGTTATTCCTAGAAAGAGTAGCAGTAAACTAATTTTTATGAGATTGTCAAATGAGGGTAGAACATAACTATAGCCCCTTGGCCACAAGATACACGCGTGTTTCGACAATGACTGCAGTGAGCAGGTCAAAGAAGTTGCTTAGCCACGAGCGACGCGATGGTATAGTTAAGGTAGCTCACGTTATTGTTTAGGATTCCGTAATACCGAACGTCTCCCCACAGAATAATACGCACAGAGGCAAAGCTTGTAACTGCTGTACTGGTGCACTTTTTAGTAGGATACTATCATTCCGAGTTCGTAAGAAGAGTTCGTTTCTCTCTGTCAGGTTGCCTACTCCAGTCGCAGATCGTCATCTGTCTTTCTAAAGGTTCGAATTACATTGAGTTGCTAATATTTAACTTTGTAATGAAAGTAATACGAAATAGGTATTTTCATGGTTGTAACAGCTCGACTAGACCTCATCATCGAGCATTCGTATTTCCGAAGATAAACGATGATTCCCGATGCTCATAGTCTTCAAGGAAACAAGTGACATACGCGCGTGTAGCTTCACAAGTCGTATCGCCCGAGGTCGTGAGCGGGTAGCAGTGACGTCATCGCCTAAGAGGGTGGCTAGACGACGAGTAGGGTGGCTAGGCGACGTCTAGGCGGGGCGGATCGAGGGTAGCGACAACAAAGTTCGCGTGGACTAGTTTTTGTGTTATAATTTTTGCTTTTATGGTAAAGTTCCACCCCTTTTGATGGAGTGGTGTAAAAGGTTATGATTATGTTAAAAGGTGACGGGAAGTTGCTTTTATTACAAAATTGGTGGCATGGCCGTGGTGTTTATTATTGTTTTGGTGTAAAAGTTAATTTAAAGGCAGTCATCCCTCACGGTTGTTTCGGGAGGTTCCTGCACCGAATCGGGCGGGAGGAAACGCCCGGGTGTTTCCACTGCGAGGATCGTCCGGAGGACACGGTGGAGCACACCGTGGAGGTCTGCCCCGCTTGGGCGGAGCACCGCCGTGTCCTTGTAGCGGCGATTGGCGGCGGCGATCTCTCGCGTCCGGCCCTGGTTCAAGCCATGGTCCGGAGCGAGAGGGAATGGGAAGCCGTCACCACCTTCTGTGAAGCAGTCATGCTAGTGAAGGAGGTGGCGGGACGTGAGAGGGAAAGAACCTCACGTCCCAGCCGCCGCGGGAGACGCCCTGGGCGTCGGGGGTCACGTGGTGGCTCCCGGCCACCGTAGGCGCGGGCCTGTGGACGGCAAGTTATGGGCTAGCTCGCCGTCCGGCCGTCTTATGACGACAGGCCGTGTCGACGGCGCGTTCGTGTTCCACGTGCGCCTCAAAGAGATGTCAGCAAATAAGTAGGGGTCCGCAAGGGCCGATGCCTACCAGGGCTGCGGGACTGTTCGAAAGAGATACCGTGGCCCTGGAACACAAAGGGCAAAGAAGGAACATGGATGGGTTTTAGTCAGTACAAGTCTGACACTCCCTTCCGCTCCGCCCAGAGTGGGGGGGGTCATTTGATGATTTCCCATCCGGAAAAAAAAAAAAAAAAAAAAAAAAAAAAAAAAACCGTTCTTGCTAACTGGTGGGATTTTCTCCTTAATATTAAGTAATTTGAGTAAAATGTACTGAAGTCGAGATATTTATTTATTATTTATTTTTTTACCACCAAATTATAGCCACATTACAGAACAGGTCCAATACGATGCTACAACATATAATAAAACAATAAAAACAGTAATATTACATTGAAAAAAAAAAATATAATAGCTACAGTTAAAACATTAATACTTAAACATGACCAAGCTCATAGTTGAGACCCCTTTCAATTATCATTTGTGCCCTTTGAACAAATGTCGGCAGGTTTTGCCCAAATATATCTTCCGATACCGTTATAATGTTAATAATACGTGCGGCTCGCGACATAGGGGTAAACTTGAGCAGGTTAGTCCTAGCCGCTGGCACGTCCAACAGTGCGGGGCGGCGACGCGCTCCCACGCACCCATCCAAAAACCATCCATCCATCCATCCATCCATTTTAAAAACCTTAAAGATACTCCTCCTAAGGCTAAACGTAATTTTTTGAGCTGTGACTGCGAGTCGCGTAAAATAAGTCCCGGAATTTGCGTTACATTCGGTTTCATACTAAAGTCCTGTTTGTACCACATGGCGACGAAAAATGAGTTTTTTTTAAAATACTACTTGGGCTTACTCCTGACCTCAATCTAGTCCAGAGGACATGGATGAGTTGCAGCACACGGCGACGCATTTGTAAACGCGCGACAGTATCGCTACAAAAACTCGCCGTGGGCGAGGGTCCTTAATAGCTACCTCCATCAACAATAAACAAAACAATCTAGATCAAACATGTCAATATTGCAATCAAAAACGAATTTGCGATCATCATCATCATCATTTCAGCCGAAAGACGTCCACTGCTGGACATAGGCCTCCCCCAAGTGTCGCCACATTGACCGGTCTCGTGCGTCTCGCATCCGTCGGATCCCTGCAACCTTTACCAGGTCATCGGTCCACTTAGTGGGAGGCCTTCCAACGCAACGTCTTCCAGTTCGCGGTCGCCACTCCAGAACTTTTCGGCCCCATCGGCCATCCGTTCGTTAATTTGCGATCAAACCCTAAAAAAAAACGAATCACTAGAACCAATACCACAATCCACAAGGGACTTGAATACCGCCGTAATGTTAAGGAACCTTCGTTGCCCTGAATCTAAATTATAAATAATTCAACCCCGAGCACCCTTCTACATAGATTTCCCATAGGGGTGAAATCTGCCTCCTCTAATATCACAAGATATTGACACAAATAACTTAACTTGAATGATGTTGACCTACATTCTGGAGAGCTTTATGATCGAGGCTATTTTGAAATTGAATTGATGGAGATTCTTGCTGCTCCTTCTTAAGAAACTAGCCTTGTTCCGCGGGTTCGCTCGCGTTAATTTAGAATTAGACAATTAAAGTCTTAACACACTACTAAAGTTTTTATAATAATACAATTCAATCATGATTCGAAAGACACGTGGCGCCATCTATTATCATAAGAACGTTATTGTTGTTTTCCTCGGGAACAGTACTTTTTTATGGGATAAAAGGTACCCTATGTCCGTTTCTGTACACCTGACAACATAATATGTAAAATTTCAGGATGATCGGTTCAGTGGTTTAGGCGTGAAAAGGTAACAAACAAACAAACTTATTTTCGCATTTATAATATTAGTTAGGGTAAGGACTAGTATTTACCCGCGGATTCGCTCACGTTATGATCGGTAATTAATCCACTTCCAAGCCACATGGCAATAAAAACAGGAAAAGAATCCACACAGAACTAAGCTCTATTCGAAAAGCTTTTTGGGAATGGGTCCCAAATTGTACAATAAGCTACCCATTACAATAAAAGATGTTGGCAGCATACAGCATTTCAAAAAGGCTCTTCTAAATTTATTAGTCGCAAAAACATACTATACAGTCAATGAGTTCTTAGAAGATGTATTTTAATTTGTTGACATTTCATTATTTTATTGTTATTTTAATCCATAAATTTGTAATTAATTGACATTCGACATAATATTATAATTGAAAATTGACATATTAAGAAATTGACATAGTATGTAATAATTAGTAATTGAAAATTGACATCTTAATATAATTAGAAATTGACATGGTAATAATTAGTAATTGAAAATTGACATATTAATATAATTAGAAATTGACATAGTAATAATTAGTAATTGAAAATTGACATATTAATATAATTAGAAATTGACATGGTAATAATTAGTAATTGAAAATTGACATAGTAATAATTAGTAATTGAAAATTGACATATTAATATAATTAGAAATTGACATGGTAATAATTAGTAATTGAAAATTGACATAGTAATAATTAGTAATTGAAAATTGACATATTAATTGATTAGAGATTGACATAGTAATAATTCGTAATTGTAATTAGAATATTTTAGAATTAAAATTAGAATATTTGTACGCCGCTGACGGCAAGACATAGCGATAATTTTAAGAGCACTAACATCTGCATATATGTATTTTTTCACCTATGATCTACAAATAAAGTGATTTGATTTGATTTGATTTGAATGGCGCTGTCTAACAGTCGACCAAAAGGTAAACCACGGTCCAATAATTGAATCGAAATTAATTTATAAACACCAACAAAAACAATAGTACAAAACGGTTCAGTGATCCAAACCGGACACTGACAATAACACAACCTGAAAACGTATCCGTGTTTCGAAGATCCTCAGAAGGTGCAAAAGTGCACTAAGAAATCTTCATCTGCCTAGCCTTTTCCCAACTATGTTGGGGTCGGCTTCCAGTCTGGATGAAACAGTATTTTACATGGAGCGTCTATCTGACTTCCACAGCCATAACGCGATAAGGAAACACTCATCATCATCTTCCTGCCCTTGTCCCATGTTACTTGGGGTCGGCGCAATACGATTTTTTCTTCCATCCTTCTCTGTCAACCGTCACGCTATCATTTACTCCTTTTTCTTTCATAACATTCCTCACAAAATCCATCCATGGTTTCCATGGTCTTCCGTTCCCTCTCCATCCATAAACATTTGTATTCATATTTTGTCATATGCGATTCGTCCCATCATAAACATTTGTATTCATCTCCATCCATAAACATTTGTATTCATATTTTGTCATAAGGGATGATTTATTGAAAGGCAACCACGAGCAGGATCCAACGAAGGTCCGACATTTTTTTTTCCGGATGGGAAATCATCAAATGACCCCCCCCCCTTCCACTCTGGGCGGAGCGGAGGGAAGTGTCAGACTTGTACTGACTAAAACCCATCCATGTTCCTTCTTTGCCCTTTGTGTTCCAGGGCCACGGTATCTCTTTCGAACAGTCCCGCAGCCCTGGCAGGCAAGGTCCGACATTAGAATTCAAACAAAGACACGGGAACAGCTATTGTCAATTTATAACCCATGACAAAACACTATAAATAGGTACTTATAAGAACAAAGAGATAGCTAACCTAAATCGGAATTCACCATAATTTCATTTGCGGTCGGTACAAAAATATAAAATGAGACATCGAACTAACTAAGGGCGCCATGGATTTATTACTATTTCATGGAATTGTGTGACGCATCACACTTGAAAAGGAAAATAAGTAGAATAGAAATATACTATAGAGGACGACCATCATCATTATTATCTGTCTAGCCTTTTTCCAACTATATTGGGGTCGGCTTCCAGTCTAACCGGATGCAGCTGAATGCCAGTATTTTACATGGAGCGACTGCCTATCTGACCTCCACAACCCAGTTAGTACTGGGTAATACGATACCCCTTGGTAAGACTGGTTGTCAGACTTTTGTGGCCACTGACTACCTAACGACTGTCAAAGATCTACAAAAGACACCCGGGACCAACGGCTTAACGTGCTTTCCGAGGCACGAAGGAAACTCGGTATGTAATGGGCGGTCACCCATCCACAGACCAACCTAGGCAAGCACGGCTTAACCTAAAGATCGACCCGAGCGGCTGTTATTATTTAGCCGAGAGCTCCTCTACATATATAATATACTATAAACGACGACCAATCGTCTATATTTCCAAGAATTGTTCCCAAAACTTACAGGGACAAAGTGCCATCGAGCTTTAGGGGGAGACACCATGAATTTATGGCTTTTTCTAGGAATGTTTGACGCATCATTCCTGAAAACTATAATAACAGAAGGGTACCCATACATCTCAGCTATTTTCCTAGAATTTGTGCCCAAAAAATGGATGGTTTCACAGGGGCGCAGTGCGAAACTAAGGGGGAATGCACAATGAATGAATGGTGTTTCTCCCTAAATGTGTGACGCATCAAACATTAAAAAGAAAAGAAAATTATAATACTCTGCAGAATGGAAGGGACACCGATGTAGTACAAACGGTTACCACGTATTCATCATTCTGAAATTTAAAAAAAAACTGTGTTACCTAAAAAAAGTACAATACTTACACGGTCAACTCAAAATGCTAGGAACAGCTACTTTAAAAAAAAAATTACCGATAAAAAATTTCTATGATGGGGGGTGCTCAGAATGATGACTGAAGACTTGGAAACCGTTTGTCCGTCGGTGTCCATTCCACAGTTTAGATAAAGTCTATTTCCAAGAATTCTTCTCGAAAGTGCTGGTTTTACAGCCGTGGCCGACAAGCCATAGGGGAAGGCGCCACGAATCCAAGGCGTTTTCTAGGAAAAGGTGACACACCTAAATTAAAAAGGATAATAAGTAGAAAGATACTATAAATCACGTCTATTTTCCACGAATTTGTCCCGAAAGAAGCTGATGATATAGAGGTCTGTGACAAACAGCTATGGGGGACCGAATTTATTGCACTTTCTAAGAATGTATGACGCATCAAAAACGTCTTTGATTTAGGGATGAAAATGCTTTCACACACAAATAAAATAGGCAAACGTTATTGCGACTTCTATGCTAAGGTTCACAAGTTAATTCCGTTCACAATTTGGCTCCCGACATGAAGGGTGTAAATAGAGGGTCTATTTACACCCTTTATGTCGCCAAAAGAAACTTGTTCTCCCCGTCTTTGCGATCATTTTTTTTTGTTCTAGACCACACCTGGGAACCTTCTAGTATATTGGGGGTCAAAGTTCCAACTTTTTCACAAGTTATTTTTTTTTTTTTTACAAGTTTTTAATGTAAGATTTTTACTTTACACACCTCCACGACCATCAATCCATCCATCAGCACACTGCTTTGAGTGCTTTCCATCGAGTCCTACCGTAAAACGTGATTTACCACCCCAAAAAAAGGCGATTTCCAGCAATAATTTTTGCTTAAAGTTATTTAGTTTGATGTACTGAATGCTTGGTTGACGGCTATGTGAAAGGTCTGTTTACACCCTGTATTTTGAAAAAAAAAAACTAATAGTCTTTCACAGTGCAGTGAACACCTTGAATATTACCAGAGATACGCGCATATCTTTAGCACAGCCTAATAAATATATTGCATGCTCTAACCACAAGACCTGCGGTCAATAACGCGGTTACAGAAATGACAAGATCTATTCACAAATACATTCATAGTTATCTTTTGATGGACAACGACAAGGATAGAATAGATAGGAGACCAAACAAAAGATGGATGGATTGTGTGAGGAATGATATGAAAGAGAAAGGAGTAAATGATAGCGTGACGTCTGGCAGGGGAGAATGGAAGAAGAAAACGTGTTGCGCCGACCTCAGGTAGAATGGGACCAGGGTAAGAAGATGATGATGATTCATAGTCATCTACTTGGTGCTTCTTGTTTCATAGAAGAAAAACGGTCAAAGATGAAGATCAGGCTTCAGCCGTAAGTAATTCCTCCAATTGAATCCACGTCTACTGCTCTTACTTTAGGTAATCATCATCTGCGAAGCCTTTTCCCAACTATGTTGGGTTCAGCTTCCAGTCTAACTAGGTGCAGCTGAATACCAGTATTTTACATGGACTGCCTATCTGAACTCCACAATCCTATTAGTACTGGGTAATACGATACCCCTTGATAAGACTGGTTGTCAGCCTTTCGGGCCACTGACTACACACCATTGGCACATTAGGCGACACCTGTTGTAAAAATCTTTCCTTCTTTCTTTATCGTGTGGTTAGTGTCTAACCTGGAGCCAGAGTTTTTATGCCGCCCACGGGCCTCTGACTTGGCATTACATGCTGTCGAGAAATATGTCTCAGGCATGCTGGTTCGGTTTCCTCACGATGTTTTCCAAGAGATAATTATACAACACGCACATGAGTCCGAAAAATCAGAGGTGCGTATCTTGGGTTCGAACTTGAGGCGCCCTGGGCGTTGGTGGCTCCCGGCCACCGTAGGCGCGGGCCTGTGGACGGCGAGTAATGGGCTAGCTCGCCGTCCGGCCGTCTTATGACGACATGCCGTGTCGACGGCGCGTTCGTGTTCCACGCGCGCCTCAAAGAGATGTTAGCAACCAAGTAGGGGTCCACATGGGCCGATGCCTGCCAGGGCTGCGGGACTGTTCGAAAGAGATACCGTGGCCCTGGAACACAAAGGGCAAAGAAGGAACATGGATGGGTTTTAGTCAGTACAAGTCTGATACTCAAGTGGTCACATCACTAGGCTATCAATCCTACCTAAATAAAAGCGCGCTTATATTTAACAGGCTGTCATTTAAGTGACATTCTTCTATAGTGAATTAAAAGAATGACAGTGTACAAGAGAACGAATGACAAATTAACGAAACGAAACACCACCGTTAATTCGCCCTAAACATTCATCTCTCCACCCCTTCACACCACTACAGAACCAAAAACAAAAAAGCAAAAGTACAAACACTAAAACAGATATAAAATCACAACGGACTGTACACAGGCGATGTCTCCATAAACCCTAGTTTACCGCTCGTATTGCAACGTTGTTACGATTCACCCTGACCTATTTACAAGTGACGCACTGCGTATTTTGGCAGGGTATACTCTGTGGATGGCAGGTGACGGGTTATTAATGACGCTTGAATTTGAAAGCATACATATGGATTAGGAGCTTGATTTTAGCAAAATAGATTAGATTGGGAATATTGCTCGCAGAACGGATGGCCGATGGGGCCGGAAAGTTCTGGAGTGGCGACCACGAACTGGAAGATGTCGCGTTGGAAGGCCTCCCACTAGGTCGACCGATGACCTTTTTCTTTTTCATGTGTGTACACCGTTTTCTCCGTTTTCTCTCGCGCGGTGGTCCCATAGAATTACTAGAAGGTCATCATCTGCCTAGCCTTTTCCCAACTATATTGGGGTCGGCTTCCAGTCTAACTGGATGCAGCTGAATACCAGTATTTTACATGGAGCGACTGCCTATCTGACCTACACAACAGTTAGTACTGGGTAATACGATACCCCTTGGTACGACTGGTTGTCAGACTTTTTGGGCCACTGACTATCTAACGACTGTCAAAGATCTACAAATGACAGCCGGGACCAACGGCTTAACGTGCTTTCCGAGGCACGGAGGAATTACTAGAAGGTACCACATTTTAATTAACAATCGTCTGTTTTGTGTCGATGGCTCGACATTATTTAAAATTTGATTAGCCCAAAACTTCGCCACATCCACGGCGACAACAACTAGAATGGAGTGAAACTTGATCAGAATTCTGAGCACCCGCACCCTATCCACGATAAAAACAAACACTAGCGCAAATACAATAACAAGCAAAATTGTTAGTATAATTGGCACCAACCCTTGCGTCAGCTCTCAGGGGTGTACCGAGGTCAGAGGGGCTCGGCTCTGAAGGTCAAACCAATGACTCAGAATGATGTAACGTCGCACTCCACCGGGCAACGTTTCCTAGTTAAACGCGACTGCTGAGCATTAAGTCCTGGGTTCGATTTCTGACTTGGACAATGTGTTATTGGTTTACGTCAGGAATCTCCTCAGTAGCAGCCACGGAGTCTGGATTTCTGCCCGGTTGATAGTACCTAGGATCTCCTAGGAAAAACGCCAAATACGTAGAGAAAGACCAAAGCCCTCCTATACGTATAACTCTGCAAGCCAACTTTATTGCTCTAGTTGTGACCGGGTATTCAAAACAAAATTCGGTCTAGCAAGTCATATCCGGGCACGTGACAGGAAATAATTTTAGTTTATTTAAGGGTCGTATAACTGGCGAAATTTGGGAGTACTATTACTTCGGGGATTACAAGCGTTAGTAGCGAAGTGTAAATTTTTGTAAGAGTAGGTACATATTTAAATGTAATGTTAAAAAAATGTTATTGGTAAAATCTTATCATAGTGTTTATGAATATTTGTGTGACAAACTCTAAATAATGTTTATTACTTAAGTTTGAATTAAATTGCGTATTTCACAATGATTAATTAATGACATTTTAGCATAATAGATTAACTTTGACATTATTACTTTGACATTATTTACTTTGACTTTAATTGACAAATTTAATAGACATGTAATTTTGAACTTTAATGTATTTATATTTTTATTTTAGGGACTAACCACGTTCCGAACTAAATGTTGCATGCCTAGTGCAGAATATGGTGACACTAACAACTTTCCTGTTCTTCAAAAACCCACCTGTATAACGACCCATATTTGCAATAAATGAATTTGAATTTTATCTTTAATGAGATTATACTATTTGTCTATAGAATACTGACTGCCATTTTTCAAAGGGAATCCGGTAGGAATCGAGTTGTATGGAACCTTCGCCACTGATGTGGGGGGCTCAGAATGATGTACTGAATACGTGGTAACCACTCTGTATAAATTACCTTCGCCACTGAGAGGCGTGGTGATATGTTATGTAATACATAGACAGGGGTTGAGCACAGTGGTTGTTATACTAAAATGCGTATTTTTTTATAGCTTTTATAGCTCATAGGGGTGTACCGAGGTCACAGGGTCTGAAGGTCAAACCGATGACTCAGAATGATGAAATGTCCTACTTTCACTGCTATTCGGTAACTTTTTTATTTTAGTGTAATAAATGACTCATTATTGAGTTGATATAAATGCTAATATCACACCTATACAAGGTGTAAACGGAACGGAAGTCGTCAACCAAGCATTTTGTACATCGAACTAAGTGACTTGACGCAATAATTATCGCTCGGAAACGGCTTTTTTTTTGCGGTGAATAATACGTTTCACGGTAGGACGCAATGTAACGCACTCAAAGCATTGTGCTGATGGATGGATTGAATAGTACGGGGGTCGTGGAGGTGTTTAAAGTCAGGTTATAAAAAAATAACTTGTGAAAAAGTTGGAACTTTGACCCCCAATATCTCCGTAGCTAGAAGGTTCCCAGGTATGATCTAGCTAGAACAAAAAAAATATCGCAATGATGGGTCGGAGAATGATGGGCAGATCGACCTGCTTTCCTGCTACGACAGAAAAGCAGGTCCATGATGAAAACTACACATTTATGAGGTTATTATCCTAAAGGCCCGAAGAATAGCCAAACTTAATTGGCAGTGGGCAGGGCACATTGCTCGCAGAACGAATGGCCGATGGGGCTGAAAAGTTCTGGAGTGGCGACCGCGAACCGAAAGACATTGCGTTGGAAGGCCTCCCACTAGGTGGACCAATGACCTGGTGAAGGTTGCAGGGATCCGCTGGATGCGAGTCTTACGGGGCCGATCAATGTGGCGACAATTGGGAGAGGCCTATGTCCAGCAGTGGACGTCTTTCGGCTGAAATGATGATGATAATGATCCTAAAGGCGGAAGAAAATCCATTTCCCAACTCACACAACTGTCACGCACGCGAATCACAAAATGAAAGCAAAACACTTCGTTGCTCGGTGCGTGCGATGCAATTACCTCTACATATATACAGTAAGTATATAATTTACTACATGAGTAACGTGGGAAACTAGTTTTATCCATAATGATATAGTCGCCGGCGGGTATGGGCCAGGAGATTATTAGTGTAATGACTGCTATCTTTACATGACGTATGTCAGTGGAGTTTCTGTAAGAGCATGATCGAAAGATGGCTTTTTCTTGTGCTATTTTTAGTATTTTATTTTTATCATTCCTTATTTTAAATATGCTTCTTTTAACAGTGCAATAGCTTAGATTTATCTGTTATGTTGTAATGTTTTCTCAAATAAATAAATAAATTATGTAAATTTTACTTATTTGTTTAGATGTATAGACTGTATAGTTAAAGATAGATACTGTCACAGCTATAGGGATAGAGACGATGCTTATATAATAGAACCTTTTTTAAAGCTGTACTGTATTTATCATTAGAGCCTTAAAGACAATTAGGTAATCACCTAATTGTAAGTCACTTAATGATAATTTAAAGCTATGGAATGGGCCAGAACATTATCGGGATAATGGCTGATCATTACATGATGCACAGTAGTTATATGGTAGTAAAATGAACGCCTCGTTGGTCTAGTAGTCGCAAGCGTGACTGCTGAACACGAGTTCTTAGGTTCGATTCAGGGGTAGGGCAAAGCGTTATTGGGTTTTTCCATCACGAATTTCTCAGTAGTCTTTAATTTTTTTTTATTATTTGTTGTTTTAGCGGCAACAGATCCTATTACGGATCATGAGATACAGCCCGCTGATAGACGGACGGACAGCGGAGGCTTAGTAATAGGGTCCCGTCGGGTACGGAACCCTAAATACCAACCAAAAAGGCAGTCCTATTAGGTACTAATTATCAAGTTATAACAACCATACAACTCCAAACCACCATACTGGTCTAGTTAGCACTGTACTCGACCACTCGACTCACGTAGGCTCACTTTCCACTTTCGTGCCCCGTTTACAAGCTTGCGTATAGAATTGTGATCAATTACTATCGTTTGCTGGCTATCGACTAGTGCTACACTGTATTTCACTTTCAAGTTTATGGTGTGCGAATTTTGTGGGGAGAGTCGGAGAAATGCGTGGCTGTTTATGGCAAGAATTCTCGGATAGTATCTGTCATGAATCCTGATTTAAATCTCTTAGATTTCATTGGAGTAATAAATAGATATGTATAATAATTTTTGGAAACACGCAACTACAGTGTAGGAAAGCCTACCTCCTCCTCTTTCCCACACATAAGCTCTGAGGGTCACCCCTAGTGTTACTGAGCAGCAACAGCGTGGGACGATTGCATACTTTCTTCTCTATCGTGTGGTTAGTGCCTAACCTGGTGTCAGAGTTTTTATGCCGTCCATGGGCCTCTGACATGGCTTTACATGCCGTCGAGAAATATCTCTCAGGCATGCTGGTTTCTTCACGATGTTTTCCTTCACCGAAGCAAGTGATAATTATACAATACGCACATGAATTTGAAAAATCAGAGGTGCGTGTCTTGGATTCGAACTCGAGACCTATGACTTGGCAGTCTGACTGTCACTGCTTTTTGTTTATTTCTGACACTATCTTACGGCAACGTAAGTACTTACGGGATAAAAGTCTAAAGTCAGGTCATGGTCTACTTGCGTGGCAAATTTCATCCAAATCTATTCATCTAACCGTTAAGGTGTGACATAGTACTAAACAGAAAGCATTAGCAAGCTTTCGCATTTATAAGTGTGCATTGTCGTTTCATTTCAGACGAACTTTATAATCACCTGCTTACTACCTGTAACACACAATTGTCTTACAGAATTCAAAGAGTCCTCAACTCCTCATATTCTATCTACCTAGCCCATCGACACTTGTGTCGTCAAACAGCATTAATGGCGTATCACATTACTGCACGGCGCACGTCATCAGGGTTTCATCGAAGCTTCACAATAGCATACACATACAGACAGACATGTAGGAACATAGGCCACGGAGTAGCGAGGAAATGGAGTTCTAAGATCGACCTGTCTGTCTAGCTTCGACCGCAATGAGAAAACTGTTGCGATATATTTTGAGCACACGGATGTGTGATAGTATTTATTGTTAGATCATGATTTTTTCACAAATATTGAAATACTAGCAATTCGCCCGCGACTTCGTCCGCAAAAAATGTGAAAGCTCGGCTAATATGCATGATATGAATATAATTTATAGCCTATAGCACCCACGAATAATGTAGCTTTCAGCCAGTGAAACAATTTTTAGAATTGGATAATTAGTTCCGGAGATTGCCCCCTACATACAAACTTACAAAGTTTACCTACTTATAATATTAGTTTAGAAGTAGGTATAGATAACGTCAATGAAAGTTCAGGATTGGGACAAAATTAGAGATACAATAATTACAAGTTCTGAAACTAATATGCTTCACTTAAGTGTTAAAACCGAATAAAGGATAGAGTAGATTTATCCAACAAATACGATGCAATTGAATGTCAGGCCGTTCCTGGATAAGGCAGATAGAATAGAACTCTGCTGCAGTTATCACTTACACCCGTATTAAACAAGTCAAAGTGATTACTTGAGTAAAAGTATTATATTACTTAAGATACGATTTTAGTCGGTAGTAAACAATGTGTGTGTTGTGTTATAACTGTGAAAAGTTAGAATTCCTAGCTTTGCTTTCTTTGACGGTTCTTACTTCGTTACAAATTCTTGTCTATTGCATTTAAATGGTTGTTGAACTCAAGTACTAATTACTTTAACTTGACCATGAATACAAGTGTCCATGTTCTCCATCCTCCGTGTCTCGCACACACTCACATAACATTCCACAGACATTAAGTAGTTGCACATGCTGACAAACTGCTACATTAACAATTAGTGTTGACTCTGTGATGACTTCCTTTCGTGTCAGTTTCATCCTGAAAGTGTCAGTCCATTGTCTTGGTAGGTTAAGTGGACTCTGATAATTTTATGCGGTTTTAAGGCGATTGTATAGGAGCTCATGGCTAAATAATAACAGCCGCTCGGGTCGATCTTTAGGTTAAGCCGTGCTTGCCTAGGTTGGTCTGTGGATGGGTGACTCCCCATTACATACCCAGTTTCCTCCGTGCCTCGGAAAGCAGGTTAAGCCGTTGGTCCCGGCTGTCATCTATAGATCTTTGACAGTCGTTACAGGTAGACGTTGGCCCAAAAAGTCTGACAACCAGTCTTACCAAGGGGTCTCGTATTACCTAGTACTAACGGGGTTGTGGAGGTCAGATAGGCAGTCGTTCCATATAAAACACTGGTATTCAGCTGCATTCGGTTAGACTGGAAGCCGACCCCAACATAGTTGGGAAAAGGCTAGGCAGATGTACAATGTTAGGTAGTGACTGACAAACGACAATGTATTGACTTGGATAGACTTTTATTACAGACTCAACACTCCAAAGCTGTAGAAATAAAAATGTTGCACCACTATAGCTACATTTGCGATGACGACCGCAAAAGCGCTGCGACAAGGCAACCGAATCGTCATGCATGACCGACCGCAGCGACAGATTGTTAAAGGTAACCTAATGTAATAACCAAGACACACACACAAATGCCGAAATTAAAGTTCTCCGCGACTTAAGACATAACACCCGTCTGGTCGGAGGATCCTCCCTTTTCTATGGGGGATGAGGAACTTTACACCCTCTTCTTCATACTTCTATATTTAACTACAACAGACAACTACGATTATGTCGTAATCCCACTAATAATATCTCCCGTCCCAAAGTTCTCATCGAGCTAGAGAACAAAGGCTCACAAAGGGCTTATCTGTTGCCCAATTGAGGTCAATTAGTACGTATCAACGAATAGATTAGAAGAAATTTAGCGTGGGCGGGTTGATGGAGTTGAGTTTATTGTTTGAGTTACATCCTGCATTCCTGATGGTGAAAGGGTTCCCAGAAGAATAGTTTTTTAAACACTGTTTTAAGCTTTCACGGTTTATAACTAAACTTATACTGTCACTTACGGGATATCTTCCGGCGCTGTTCCGCTGTTGAAATATCGGGAGCTTAAAATAATGAACAATCACGGAAGATATCCCGTAAGTGACAGTATAAGAATAGTTTTTAGTTGACCAACAGACGGTTTTCGATAATACCTAATATGCATGTTTTTGGGCTAAGAGTGTAGGATAGGAGGTGGAGGATAGTTTGCGACACAGTCACGCTGCTGTTTCATTGAGGTAGCCCCACTTAATGAGGTTGAAATCACATCTTCCCACTTGGGTCCGGAGACAGTTCAAGGACTTCCAGGTGGACCACGGAAGGTTAGACCGTTAGACCCTGCAGGCAAATGCTCACTTGGAGGTAAATGGGAGGGGAACAGCTCTTAGCCCAAAAACATGCAGCTGAAGTAACCTTTGCGGTGCCATCGACGACGCGGTGGAAGTGGAGAAGTTCTGGGCTGACAAAATATTAAAATTGTAGTGCCAGTGACACGAAGAAGAAGAAGAAGAAGACGAATACCTTATATTATGACGGATGACTATGTTTTTTGCTGTCAACATAGTTGGCACTAAGCTAGACAGATGATGATGGTTCTATAGTTCTTTCACAGTTTACTTAAGTACTTCTAGTTATTATGTGATAGCAAGCACGACTTCTGAGTGTGGAGTCCTGTGTTCGTCACCCGGATCGGAAACTAATGACAGTTTCTAAAAGCTTTTCGATCAAGAAGTTGTAAGTAGACCAGATTATGCCAGTTTCAGGCAAGGACTCCATAAAATTGGAGCCGAGCGGAGCGGATAGGAGACGTGCGGAAAGTACCAATCATATTGGCTGAAATGGAAACGCGTCTCTCGTCTCTGCTGTGATTGGTCGAATGTTGCACATCTCTCCGCTCGTCTTTACTTTGGTGGAGTCCGGGCCTAAATGCAATAGGCTCGTCCTTATCGTACTTAAAGCATAAAGTCAAACCCTTTATTTCAATTAGCCATTAAAAGGCACTTTTGAACAGCATAACTGGCGAAATGCAACTGTACACACTCTGTCTTCCTTTTCGAAGAACACAGGCAAGCGCGATGCTCTTCATCAGTCTGCAAGATGAGTACAATCAGTCACTCATTAACTTTAATTAGTATCCAACGCAATCATTGTTCTAATAGAACGCATACTACGATACTCCGATCGAAGGTGCGTGCGAGAAATAATTAATATTCCTCACACACGCACGTCCTTCACAATGGTTCTATCAACGCTAAGTACTAAGTAGTGTTTTCAAAGTGGCATAATGGGGTATTAATTCGCGAAACTAAAGTTTCATTTAAAGGAACATTATTTATCAATAAGATGCAGGATAATCAGCCTATAGTGTTCCCACTTCCGGAAGACAGACCTCTTGTCTATGATAGGGCGTGGTGGGTTATATGATTATATTCACCACGAAGGCTCCGTGCGGATTGGTGGATGTTACAAGTCTACGATTTGTTTTGGTTCTAGGATGCATGCTGACGATGCTAATCTTCACCGTTTTGAGAAAAATTGTGATGAAACAAATTACAAAGTAACGCGCCTACCTGGGTTCGAACCCAAGAACGTCTCGTTAGTCGGGACCTCACCATTTGGCCACCACTGCTCCACTACGGAAGTTTACATCACAATTTTATCTGTTTAAAATAGTTGGCAGAATGACCCAGGACGAAATCCCGAATAATATCCCACTTCCTCAACTATGATATCATTGTCAATCTCGCTATCAAGCGTCAAGGATAATTCCTGCTTATCCTACCTACCCGATCTAGATATGACATCAGTCTACGCGAGTTTCCTAATCATAACAATGTAATATAAACGAGGATATAGTCTTGCTAACTGGCTAAATGTGGGTGTATTATACACCGGTTATCCCTTCAGGGAATGATATGTCATAGAATAGTAGATGTACAGAATGTCAGCTTCATAAACCGAGCGAAAAGGTTCGTACGAAGAGCGGTGTGTCTTTAAGAAGCGGAGAACTTTATCTGAGCACACAGATAGTTTATCAACCTGGATTAACACATAGGATACTTTTGTATGCCGGTAGTATGATCCTGTGGGACAATTATCGAACGCCATGCGGGTGAAGCCGCGTGCATTAGCTAGTTTGAACTAAAACACAGAAAAGAGATTTTAATATCCATAAAATTAGCTTCATTTGACTGTCAAATTTATGCTATTTATGTTTAAATATGATTTAGGGCTGATGGCCACCTGGCGAATCGATCGCCAAGCAGTGACGATATAAATCTTTGGCTTTCAAAAAAATCTCGGATCCCTTGCTTGTGATCAATATCGGTAGCGGTTAATTTACGGTTTATTATGCGTCTTGGTAACGGTGTCTAGGTCTTTTCTAACCGATGTTACAATACTGAAGTTGGCATGCAAACCGATTTTCGGGTTTTCCGGCTCGCGGGTAATTTTTGGTTTTCACGGTTAATTTGCGGCTAATTATCCATTTATTCGTATGCCTGCTACATGTGTCATGCTAACTTCAAAGAGGTTGACTTTCAGACGCTTACAGACGCTGTGCGTGTAGTGTGCCTATGTGTGCGTACGTTCTCGGTCACTGTACAGAGCTGGACTTCTGTTTCTTGTACTACTCTGTGGCAATGTTGCTGTGTTATTGAGTTGCTCAGCGAAGTAGAAAAGCCATCAGAGGCTCGCAGTAAATTCAATTAGAATGGAAAGGCTTGCTTCGTTGGACAAAAGACAAAAAGATTATTATGGCGGAGTCTTTCTTAAATTTCTTTTTTTTAATTTTAATCCGGTGCTTTAAGCTATATTGGCATGAATGGCGGCGAGTTACTTTGATAACGGGTTATAGAGATTTATGGATGAAGACATAAAAGGAGCGCGTGGATAAACAATAACAGCCGCTCGAGTCGATATTCTGGTTAAGCCGCGCTTGCCTAGGTTGGTTCGTAGATGGATGACCGCCCGTTACATACCGATTTTCCTCTGTGCCTCGGAGAGCACAATAACGGATGCAGCTGAATAACAATATCTTACATGGAGCGACTGCCTATCTGATCTCCACAACCCAGTCAGTACTGGGTAATAACCCCTTGGACTAGTTGTCAGACTTGCGGGCCACTGTCTACCTGTACTACTGCGCCTAAATGTAATTTTATTTATTACTATTTCAATAAATTATTGTTAATCTAATTGGAGTAAGGCCAGGTATATGATGATGCGGGCGTGTTTTTCCTTTGAAGGCAGAAATTACAGAAATAATGCGGTCGTGTGAAAATTAGGTAAGCTATTATCAGTTGGCCGGAAACGATGGACCGATTGTGTGAGGAATGGTACGAAAGAAAAAGGAGTAAATGATAGCGTGACGGTTGACAGAGGAGAAAGGGAGAAAAAAACGTGTTGCGCCGACCCCAAGTAACATGGAACAAGGGCTGGAAGATGCTGGTGATGAGCATCAGTTGGCTGGCAGGAGGAGCATATTGCCTAGGGCGAGCCTGACGTACTTACTTCAGTATCACGACTAGTGGGGACTTATCAGGCGTCCCTATACGGCCGCTATGATAGTAATCTAAAGGGTATTGAGTGGAGTGGGTGTACCATAGGTTACACCTCGGGCTACTTCTACAGTGATTACTATGATATTGAGTAGAGGTTGGTTTCGCTGGTCGTAGAGAGCGAAGTCTGTATGCGATCCAGGGTCTTGCAAGTGTTAGTAACTTTTTCCATTTATAACCAAAACCAGTATCCTAGGCGTCAAACTTACCGACCATGTACGCAACACCACACTGCGCTCCAAAACACAAATTAGTGACTTTGCTCAAAAAGCTGCTAAGCTAAAGTGGGCTGGCCATATCTGCTGCATGCCTGACGAGCTGTGGGCCAAAATAACCACGATGTGGAGCCCTGACACAGCCAGAAGGCGACGCGGTAGACCTCACAGGAGATGGCGGGACGAGCTGGACAAAACTAACGACCAGTGATCTACATTGGCACTGGATCGAGGAATATGAAAGTCGTGGAGAGAGGCCTTTGCCCAGCAGTGGGATGACGCAGGCTAACAGTAACAGTAACCAGAACCAAATCGGAATCTGTTTTTCTGATCCTATTACATGAGACTTATGATGATATAATATAATACGTATTTGCAAGCAGAAGATCACAGGTTCAGGAAACCCCGCTTGATGTATTGTATTGTAACATACTTTTGTACCTACACCCCAGATTCTTGTGTAAAACCGCCAAGATCTATCTCGCATACCCACCCAAATTCCACGCGCAAATTCTAGGTCAATTTCTGAAACCTGAGCAAATTAGACACAGTTCCCCAAAATTAGCAAGCGCTGCTAATTTTAAATACCGTTACAACTCAAAACAGTTGTTTCGCAATGTTAATTAATTAGTACGGTAAATGTAACGCGATTGCACAGAGTAGGTAGTTGACAGAGCACACGCTTTAAAACTTTCGTAAAAGACCTATGAAAAGGATCAGCCATTCTGGATACGGTTAAATTGCGGACCGGCTGTCAGTCATTGACGCGAAAAATATCATATATATATTATCTCTTTTCCCTCACTCTCGTAGTCTGATGGGACAGATACATATACACACACACACAGACACTAGTAAATTATTGGCGAAAGTGTCCGTGTCAGAAGCCGTTTTCGCAATTTGTCTCTAGTTCTCTATCAATTCGACTAAGCCTTTACGCAGACGACTAACAGTCGGTCAGACAAAAGTCGGTGGAAATAGAACACAACATAATCCACAGTCAATACTTAACTTCAGAGCACACGTTCTATATCGCAGCAAGTTTGTTCAGTTTTCGTAAATCGGATCCGATTTTTGACAGAAACAACCACTTTTTCTCAACGACATCAAACTACTGTCCAGTTCAGCTTGTCGCGTTGGTCGGTCTCGGCACCAACGAATAAAAATAGCTAATGCCATGGAAAGAATAATCTAGTCAACTGGCTGGTAACAAGACTGCCAGAGTGCGCTGGACGTACATTTAAGGATCAGAGATCAAGAAGCACGATTGTTAAAAGTTTAGTCTCTGTCAAATATCTACTCAATGACTTTCTGAAAAATCGCAAGTTACACTGTGTTCTAGTAAACTCAATTAGAGTGAATTAATTAGAGATAGGAAAGCGAAAGTTTTTGAAACGAGAGCTTTAGAAACTGAAGTTTATTAGCATGTAAGCATTGCGCTGCTGAAATTGGAGTATGATCAATTATATTATAAAGAAGATACGCTACGTTCATATTGAGCGGCGTTCAAATATCTTTGCGTTGTTACGACTGCGATAGATAATACGGAACGTATGATACAGAAAGAGATAGCTATTGCGCTTGAAGTACTTAAATTACGACAATTGTTTGAATTTGTCAGCAACAATTTGCGCGCGTTAGTGCGATACCTACCTCTTTTTATTTATAATATCAATGAGCATGTTACACAAATTGGCAAAGGCACTCATCGCATTGATTGTAGACCGTAGCAACCCAACTGGGTTTAACCTTTTCAACACCTGAGCATAAACGCAACACGCGTGTCCTTCATGCCAAAACACAATTTCACCTACCATTTTGTCACCTACCGCTTGTTTGCGACAATAATGGCATAACTCGAAAAATAAAAAAATAACAGCGTTTCTTTAAATTACACTAAAAATTATTTCATTATATTGCCAATATTTTTTTTCATAAAAAACTTTTATTAAAGGATGAAAGGTTTATTTAACGTATTTCGTTACTTAATTTAATTCTTACATACTTTCGTTCATTTTATATTCAACTACAAACGCGTCGATAAATATATTTTTTTAGTTATATCCTCTTTGTCATAAACAAGCGATATTTGTGTCTTTTGGCGTACAGGGCACGCGCTTTCTTGTCACGTATATGTGACAATGGCATTCAAAAGGTTCTCTAAGACTCTATGGAAACAGCAACAGACAGCAATATCCCACCTACAAAAGCTATGACCTTTTGAAGAGTTATATTAAGATTCAGCAATTAACCAGGTAGTAAGTCAAGACTCCGGGTGCTACAGAAAATTCTTTAGATGACAAATCTAATAACACTTAACAGGGAGAGCAAATATCATGAGGGAACCTTTACTTGTTATATTTTAGAAACAAATATTCGAAGACATGTGACATGATCTACCAACCCGTGCTGGGTCTGCGTGGTGGATTATGGTCTACGCCCTCTCATAGAGATGATGAATGTGTCTCAGCAGTGGGAATGTTTTAGACTGGAAGAAGGCGAAGGTTCTATACAACTCCATTCCTACCGGATTCCCTTTGAAACTTGGCACAGTCAGTATTCTATTGACAAATAATATAATCACATTAAAGATATGTACTCCGGCTTACCTCTTACAAAAAACCCATCACTACTGGTACCAGGCTTATTAAAATTAAATTAAATTTTGTTTATTTCAGACTAGGTAACATCCATATTTTGTTAGTAACACATTAATTCTTTTAAGAATAAGTTAGTAGCATTTATGTAGGTAGTCCAGACCAGATGAATACGGATTTAAAATTAAAATAAGAATAACTTGACTAAGAATAAATTAAATTGAAATATATATATATATATACATAATTAAACATAGACAATTTGAATCATAGAGTACTTGTTCCATTAATATGACTAAAAAAAGTATGTCGCTAATAGCCATACCTAATGTTGATTACTTTTGAGCCTTGTATGTGTATGATGTCATACAGAAGTCATTCAATATCTAATGACTGAGGTATTTGACCTGGTCACTATTTTTAAATAGTATTGTTGCATGATTGTAGATTAATTTTCAATTTATGTAATGGTGAAAAATTAAGATTAGGCTATGCTTGCTGAGGTCGGTCAAAGAATTGGTGACCATTAATTACATATTGGACCTATAATTTCACTAGCTTATCTCATTAAACATGGACTTAGGTAATGCGGCTAAGTGGCAAAGATAGATAGATTTGAAAAAGGCTTTTTACACGAAACGCTGTCTGACCACAAACAAATTCGGATTGCAAAAATTTTTTTTTTTTTTTTTTTGTTGTGGTGTCAATGTTCTATACTAAAAAGGTATAGTAATAGTGAGTCTGGATAGGTATAGCCTAGGTTTCTCAATGTTTACAATGAGATAAACAATAAGCAATTACCAATCATCATTCATTGACCGAATCATAGTCTGTCAAGTGGCACAGTAAAGTTGGTAGACAAATGCAGGCCTATCCAATGCAAAAAATACACTACACCACTGTATGTTATGTAAACAAGACTTGTAGTTTATACAAACATAGTAAAATGACTAAAAGCAAAATAGAAGAACTACCATGTTGATAAAAATGAGTCAATACTTGAAAGAAATATAAATATAGAAATTGTATTTTTACCTTCAATGTAGGGGGTCAAAACTTTCTACGGGATCCATCCATGGTATAACACTCAATGAAACATTTTTATTTACACTGTCACTAACACAAATTAAACAATTAATTATTTTATTAATTATCTTATAAAAAAAAATTAAACGTATTTTATTTTTAACCACTTCACACACAAGCACAGAAATCACGGGAAACAGCCAACGAGAAACGGCACCGAATTTAAAATGCACGTTTTGAGTTTTCAAAACAGGATGTAATCACGAAAACAATTTTCGCCAGAGTTCGATTTATTATTTTCGGAGGAAAATAGGCTCACGACTTTACCTTATCAGCGTTTATTCGCGTGATTAGGATTTATTGTTTTTATCGCTACATAATTAAGTATAGTTATTTTTCCTTTATTGTAAACGGTATTATTGTTTGCTTTTTATTTATAAAATTGGTGTGCGAACGAAAGAGATACACCCAGAAAAGTCAACAACCGTTTGACAGGTATTGGCACTTGGACGCGTCGCCATTTTTTGTAATGATTGCCAGTAGGTTTCTGAAAACTCCCATTTTTATTTTTTAAATTATGTTTATATCAAATTTCGGTTATTTAAATTATCCAACATGATACTGTTAACTAAAATAAATAACTATGGAGCACCTAATGACTAATTCTCATTTAACCATTCATTGCTTGGAAATAATGCCATCTATCGAGATTTTTAACAAGCTTTGTTACTCAAATGGTCCAACAGATGGCTCTAAGCTAACATTACGGGTTCATCTAAGAGATGGTGCTCTCAGCTTTTACCTACAACTTGTTCACGTTTATTTTGTTGTTTTAAGCCTCCATTAATCACAACGTTTAGTAAAAAAAAGCCTCATTTTAGTATCTCATCAGTTTTCACGTCATTATCACTTGAAAATGTATATATTATGTGTTTAAATACATATGTATGCTTTTTTTTTTTTTTTTTTTTTCCGGATGGGAAATCATCAAATGACCCCCCCCACTCTGGGCGGAGCGGAGGGGAGTGTCAGACTTGTACTGACTAAAACCCATCCATGTTCCTTCTTTGCCCGTTATGTTCCAGGGCCACGGTATCTCTTTCGAACAGTCCCGCAGCCCCGGCAGGCGTTGGCCCATGCGGACCCCTACTTGATTGCTGACATCTCTTTGAGGCGCGCGTGGAACACGAACGCGCCGTCGACACGGCCCGTCGTCATAAGACGGCCGGACGGCGAGCTAGCCCATAACTCGACGTCCACAGGCCAGCGCCTACGGTGGTCGGAAACCACCACGTGACCCCCGACGCCCAGGGCGTCTCCCGCGGCGGCTGGGACGTGAGGTTCTTTCCCTCTCACGTCCTGCCACCTCCTTCACTAGCATGACTGCTTCGCAGAAGGAGGTGACGGCGTCCCATTCCCTCTCGCTCCGGACCATGGCTTGAACCAAGGCCGGACGCGAGAGATCGCCGCCGCCAATCGCCGCTGTGAGGACACGGCGGTGCTCCGCCCAAGTGGGGCAGACCTCCACGGTGTGTTCGTTCCACCGTGTCCTCCGGACGATCCTCGCAGTGGAAACACCCGGGCGTTTCCTCCCGCCCGATTCGATGCAGGAACCTCCCGAAACAACCGTGTCCGGTGAGGACCTGCGTCAGGCGGTAGGTGAGGGCGCCGTGGCGCCTCTCTAGCCACTCCTCAAAGAGGGGACTTATCGCCACTATGGTGGCGTGCCCTGCACGGGGTTGCGACAGTCGCTCTCTCCATGTCGCCATGAGATCACGCCGGAGGTCTGTCCGCTGAGCGGCAATTTGTCGCGGCAGCGGAGTTTTTCCCCGACATAGTGCTTCCGCGCGCCATTCATGCAGGCGCGCGAGGACTATCGCCTCCAGATCCCATGGCGGCAATCCGGCAAGGAGGCTAGCCGCCTCGCCGGAGATCGTGCGGTACCCCCGGATTAGCCTTATGGCTATCACCTTTTTTGGGCCACCGCCTTGCTCTGCCTCAGGGCCGCCGCCCTCCCGACTGGAGCTGGTTTCGCCAGAGCCGGCTTTTCGGGGGCCAACGTAACCCTGCCGGATCGCTGGCTGGACGGCCCCGGTGCGGAGGCCGCAGCAGCCGCATATGTGGCCGCCTTGTTTGCCGCCAGGGCGGGGCGCAGGACAATGCCCTCCAGAACGGAGAACCGCGCCTGAAAGGCAGCCAGCTCCTGCCGAACCAGGTTCAGAACCTGGTTCTCCACCAGCACGGGCTGACTTGGTCGCTGCTGGCCCCCATTTTGGGGTGCCTTTGTCTAGTAGAGGGCTTCTGCTTGTAAGACAGAGCCCTCAGCGCCACCTCCACCTCCTTCGCAAACTCGGCCTTACGCTCCGCATCTGAGCCGCCGTCTGCGACCGCCTCGTCACTAGAGGAGCCCGAACGATCCACCCCGTGACCGTGACCGGCCACCCCCGGGTGGCGCCCCTCCTCGGCAAGCCGCGCCGACCTCTCGGTGACAGAGAGGCCTCTTCCCTTGCCGCGGATCCCGCCACGCTTGCTGGTGGGGATCTTGCGAGCCGAAGCCAGCTCCCCCTCTGACGACGACTCTCGGTCGCCTACCGGCCTGGATCGCTTGCGCAGGAACTCCCTGTTCCCCGCAGCAGCCCCGGGCCTCCCGCGCCGGGAGCTCTCTGAGCCTCCCGCGCTCACGTCGCTGGATGCGGCGCCGGACTCCGACCCCGCATCCCTCTCCTTCCTTCCTTCGCCGTTATCGGCCGTATTTTGGGTATTGTCATTTTCCATACTGTTCCCACGAGTATGAGGGAAATAAAAAGTCCATCTGGGCAGTGCCCCCTGTGCCCAGATAAGCCATAGCCAGGCCCGGCAGTGGTTCGCACTAGCGACTGATTTTCCATAGGAACCCGTCAGCCATACATCTCCTCGCGGTGCGCCGCCGCTTGAGATTCGGGGTAACTTTTTATAGAGGTTTTTTACCTCGTGATCCGGGCGGTTAAGCCAAGACCCTCGGTCCCAATCGAAGCCGCGAGACGTGTTCCACGACACTTCGACGGAGGGATTACGATATCGACGGGGACAGTGAAGGACTGTGTCCTTCACTGTCTGCTCGGAGGCAGGGTTAGTGCACACCGAGCCCGCCCTTGCTCCTCCGCTGTGCCCTCTGCTTTTCAGAGGGTCACGCGGAACAACGCCCCCTAGGCCCACAATGGGCCCCTCCCATGTCAGAATATTAGCCATGGACAGTAACATTCCCCGAAGAATAAGAATCTCTTCCCATTCCTCGGGGAAGGATACTGCCCACGCCCAGGGTGCACCGGCCCAGCAGCTGCTATTCCCTCCAGACGTATCGAGAGGGACCGGCAGCCATCAGGCACACGAGGAGGAATTCTGACAACGCACCCCACATATGTATGCTTTCGTTTAGAAACCAATATAAGGGAGCAAGCTAAGGTTTGCGAAACTTAAACTGCTTATTCAGCTTAATGATGGCTTGATGACTGCGAGGCGTTATCTTGTTAAGTCGGTATTATATAGGTACGCTGTTTATTTTCATCCGAGACCTCCTAACTTTTTTTTCTATGTAATAAATTATGATTTGTGGTAATCGTGTGGTATGCACATGTGATGCGGAGCCCCCGCATCACATGCTGCTATCACATCTCCGCAGCGGAGGAAAAAATAAGAATATTTATCGGAATAAACAGCCAGTGCTCTTTCTCCTCTCTTCTACTTGATCTACGCTGTGCCCGACAGGTTCCATAATTGTGACCGATTTCCCTACCAACTATAGTACGCAATAATGATTTGAGAAATGAACTGAGGAATGAAGAAAATATAGTGAGAAAAATGTTGAGTATGAATGTACAATGTACTATTGTACATAGATGGCTATAAGAGTAGAGGAAGACCAAAGAAATGATGGATGGACTGTGTGAAGGATGATATGGCTAGAAAGGAGGTGACTACTGAGATGACGAGTAATACAGAAGTATGTAAGAAGAAGACATGCTGCGTCAACCCCAAATAAATTGGGATAAGGGCAGGAGAATGATGATGACAATGATTATAAATTCAAATGTAAAATCGTCATTTTACTTAGATTGCAAAAAGGAAACTACAGAACAAGTTTGCAAGATTATATTTTTGACTAGATAAACACTTTTATTGGGTACATTTAATACATTTAGTACAAGCAATTTGTGCTTATTTATAAATATTTGAACTATTTATTTAAAAACACAACTTTACAATAGAATTAAATCACTAAGTATTTAATAAATATCTTATTATTTCTTAAAATATTATACAGGTACATTTCTTTGCTAAAAGTTACATTACTTACTTAAAATTAATATGAGATCATAACACTTTGGTATCAATACACTTACCTACAACATCAATAAGCGTTTACAATTAATCTCCCATACAATCGGGTAAATTCAGACAAAAAATGGTAACCCCAAACATTTTTTTTTAATTACTCGATAGCCAATGCCATTAATTTCGAGGACTTGGTATCTTTTTCAACTCCGGGGAATACAAAACCTTTTTTAGCTAGTTCTTCGTAAGTTATTTCATACAGATCGACGAAGCCTGCTTTCTTGGCTACAGCTTGAGATGCTCCAGCTGTGAAGACCGTGGCTGTTACTTTGATGTTCAGCGCTTTACACAATGGGATCCTGTAAGAAGAGAAAAATAAAAGGTCAGGTATACAAATATAGGTTAGATAGATACAGAGGTGCACCCATTAATTCGGGAACTCCAGATAGTCAGGTCTCAGGTCTCAGGTTACTCTCTCATACGATTAACTTAGTAAACCGCGGGGCACCGTCTCTCTAGGCGCCAAAAAATGTCTAAAGCGGAAGATAAAATCCGCATGACATATGGGATCTATGGAGTGGCAACCGTGAACCGGAAGACGTTGCGTTGGAAGGCCTGCCACTAGGTGGACCGATGACCTGGTGAATGTTGCCGGTATCCGCTGGATGCGAGTCGCATGGGACCGATCAATGTCGCGACACTTGGGGGAGGCCTATGTCCAGCAGTGGACGTCTTTCGGCTTAAATGATGATGATGATATGGGATCTCGCGGCTTCACCTAAGAGAACAAGGGGCTTCGCTGGAACTGATTGAGACTCACGCGGACCATGGAAGGATGGCATAGAAAGGTAGGCCTTTACTCAACAGTGAGTGGAACAAAGCAGGCAATGATGGTGAGGCATAATACGCACTATGGAGTTCTGTTAACCCTTGGGGCTTTGTGATGTTATGTTCAAACTGGTTAATTTAGACTGCAGTGGTATTATACTATCATGAAACAGCAGTTACAAAGTTTTAAAAAATGACGTTTTCTTGTCTGCTTTAGCTGACGGTGGCGTATTAGGCATGTTTTTAGTTTGTCGGCTATATCCTACCGCGGTGCTCAAAAGGTTAACAAGCCCGCTATGAAAATACCGTTGAAAAGAACAGCTGTGTTTTTGATAATTACCGATAACAAAATCTATTTGAAGGGTTCAGTATGATGTACTGAATACACTGCAGGTGACTGTTTGAGCGTCGGTATCCCTGCCACCCTGTAGAATACAAAGGTAAGATCAGGTCAGGGACTGTATTACTGAACAATTCTTACAGGAATTACTCTAGCGATAAGGACTATCCGATCTGGGGATTGAAAAAGGACCAAGCCCAAGAACCCGCGTTCAGTGTTTACAGATCGACCCTTAACATCAAAGGGGATTGCCCTTCGCGGCATTGAACATTGGAATCTGTCTCTTGTTATCACTAGCTACGTACGAATTTACATTTCGAAAAGATAAAATGATCAGCAATGCCTTCCCTGATGTGCGCTGGCCTTTACTGTACTGTTGCAACCAGAGATATTGTGGAGCTCCGTAACCGAAACCGAAACTATCGGATATCCGAAATAAAAATATGTCCGTAACTGTAACTGTATCCGTTTCACAAGTTTCGGATAGTTACTTACCTATATGACTGATTATAATACCAAATGATAACCTAGACTAGATAAAAAATGTAAATAAAACGAAAGAGTAACCATGGAGTTTCTTGCCAGTTATTCTCCATAGGAAACGACCAACCCGAACCGTGCACCTTTTTGTCGACGTTTTATAAGTGCCCATTTAGGCCTATGTGAAATAAAATATTTTGATTTTGAAACCAAATTATAACATGTACTGTTTGTGTTTATATTTTACTTCAATTTAATATCCGTAACCGAAACTATCCGAAACTAACGGATAATCCGTAATAATTACATTTCCGTTACCGTATCCGAAACCGATATAATTTTATTCCTATATCCATATCCGTATCCAGATCCGAAATATCATATCCACAACATCTCTGGTTGCAACCACGAAGTTAGTTTCACCGATAAAAAACTTTTTGTTTGCCATATTTTGGATTGAAAAAAAAGTAAATGACAGCGACACTACATCATACTTTTTGACAGCCAAAATAATTTATATATTGTTTTACTTTCTACATCACAGATTTTTTATAAATTATCAATTATACACGCAACTGAATAAAAATGGCTAAACTAAAAACACCCAAATGCCTATGCAACAAGGTCGATATTTTGGGAGAAATAACCGGAGAAAAGCATAAACTACCTAAAAAAGAATTAAATGAGATAAGACTGAATTTGTTTACTGAGAGAAATTCTGATGGAACTGGCTTCCTTATACTTCAAGGGAAAGACATTGACTTGAGGTATAACCGCCGAATTGAAGATACCGATTTGCGAGCAATTTGCAGATATATAAAAGAATCTCCACGACGCATCACTAAATTAGACCTCAGTTACAATAATATCACAGATAAAGGCTTTTGTATAATCATAAAAAAGCTACTAGTCAAAGGCCGCTCCAGCATAATTAATTTAAACGTTATGAATAATCGAATAACCCGATTATCGATTGAGAAACTCGCAAAATATGCGAAGTTATTAAAGCTGCGATATCTACGACTAAATGGAAACCGTTTAGGGACTAAGGGCGGTGAGCTTTTCGCTAAATTTTTAATAAATAATACTTCTTTAGAATACCTGGATATTGGAGAAACGAATCAAACTTTACCGAGCATTGCCCAGATTGTGACATCTTTAAGAATCGATCACGGAGGGAATAAAACACTACGAGTATTCGATTTCAGTCGAGCTATACCGATGTTTAATCGTTACCCGTATGAATCGAAATGGTTCGCATACCATGTAGAATATTTACTAGAAAGAAACTCTAGCATAATCGAGTTGCATTTGCAAAAGAATCAGTTTATAAGTCACGATGTGGAATATTTTGCAAGAGGGTTGAGAAAAAATACAACTCTGTTATTTCTAGACTTGGGTTTCAACCGAATTGGCGATTATGGAATCGAATTATTAGCTAGATATCTAGCAGAAGGCCCTCAATTAATTCTTCTAAATGTCGCATGTAATGGAATAAACGACACAGGCGCCAGAGCATTAAGTTTCGGGTTGCCATTCTCAAAAATCCGCGCGCTTGACATTGGACGTAACAATTTGACAGATACTGGTGTCATAGACATTTTGAATACGGTGAAAAAACCGTACTTTCTACGGTTTTTGAATATTTGGGGTAATACAATTACTAATGATTCTTGTGTGATTATAGAAAGAATGTTGATGAGTGGGTCGTTGTTCCAGCACACTATTGATGTTAAACTTTATATGGTAGAAGATAAATTGTGTGCAGCTTATTATCCTAATCCTGCTGATCGGAATAAGCATAAATATTATAACGAATTAGAGTTCGAAAATGTCCAGCCGATTTACCACATTAAAAGGAATGTCATTCCCGAAAAGAAAAAATTCAAAGTGGACTGTAAGCAGAGACAAAAGTTGGACAAAACAGATGCAACTAACTTTTGAATTTTATTTCTTTTATTTTTGTTTTTTATTTTTTTATCAAATATATTTCTTAAGTAGAGTAAACAAACTCTATACATAATTATTTAACAACTAAAAATAAATTGTAACTGGTTGTAATTTTTAGTTATTTTTAATTTATTTTGATATGGTTTTAGTATATTTTATTTTTTGGATATTTTTAATTTGACTGTGTTTTGTTGTATTTTATTTATTTATTATTTATTTATTTAACACTTCATGCACAAAGTACAGAGGCGGACTTAATGCCATAGGCATTTTCTACCAGTCAACCTTTGGGTGATGCAGAGACAAACATTTTATTTGATAATAGTCTGTGTTCATAGTTTGTTTTTATTTTAATAATATAAATGATTGAAAATCGAGCTTTTGTTTTCTTCAGACACTCTCTCTAAGTAGAAAAACATATGAACGGTACAGGATAGGTACCTAAAAAAAAACTGAATAAAACTAGTTTTTGAAACAAAAAATAAAATCTACAGAGAAGACATAAAAATAAAAAACCCCCAAAGGGCATGATGTGTATATTACATTTAGACATGTTTTATCAAAACATGTCTAAATGTAATATACACATCATGCCCTTTATTACATTTAGACATGTTTTATCAAAACATGTCTAAATGTAATATACACATCATGCCCTTTCATTTGATACCCCACTTGGGTATATTTGAAAATATTCGTTATTCATCACCACTTTCATCCCCCATATCTAGTAAATGGCTGCACCGATGTTGATAAAATGTATCTAAGAACCATCTCCAAGAAACTAGCTTTCAAATAAAAAAAAACTGGACCCAAATCGGTTCACTCGTTTAAGAGCTACGGTGCCAGAGACAGACACACACACATTGCGGTCAAACTTATAACACCCCTCTTTTTGCGTCGGGGTTTAAAAACAAAGTAAGTACTTACTTAGGCACTTGGTCAAACGAGCTCATAGTTAATTAACAAACTTTTTGTCGTCGGGCCTTCTCATTTTAATTAACTACTGTGACAAGCCTAGAAGTTTAGTTCTCCCTATACTTTAAAAACCGGCCAAGTGCGAGTCGGAAAATCAAAATATTTTATTTCACATAGGCCTAGATGGGCACTTATAAAACGTCGACAAAAAGGTGCACGGTTCGGGTTGGTCGTTTCCTATGGAGAAGAACCGGCAAGAAACTCCATGGTTACTCTTTTCAAATCATTTGGTATTACAATTATCATGGATACAGCATTTGTAATTAAGTATACAAAAGAAATGTAAAACAAAATAAAAAGTTAACTTAAGTTAACAAGCAGCTGGGACTCTACAAAGCCTACAATGTTCACACATTCACAAACAATTGATAAGAAAGAATCTATACAAAGGTAAAAAAAAATACTGTAAAATACAAAACTAAACAAGTGACATAAATATTGTTATCAGTGCTGTAACTATTCTGAGCAACGGCAGTCGGACTCACGCATGAAGGGTTCCTTCAATACCATCGTAGGAGGGGAATTTTTAAGTTATTTTTATTATTTGTTGTTATAGCGGCAACTGAAATACACATTCTGTGAAAATTTCAACTGTCTACCTATTACGGATCATGAGATACAGCCCGCTGACAGACAGACGGACGGATCGACAGCGGAGGCTTTATAGAGTCCTGTTGGTTAGCATATGGGTACGGAACCCTAAGAAGTAGGTAGTGTATTATTGTTACATTCATAAATAAAACATAGAAAATGAATTAATCAAAAATGGAATGAAACTAGAGCCTATTTTGAAATGAGTCTTCAGTCTTTCAGTATTAAATGAACCTACTCTGATCGTCGCAATCTATCAGTCGTAGTTAAATATGAAAATAAAATAATTTGAAATATTTATAGTCTTATAAATATATCATCATCATCATTTCAGCCGAAAGACGTCCACTGCTGGACACAGGCCTCCCCCAAGTGTCGCCACATTGACCGGTCCCGTGCGACTCGCATCCAGCGGATAACTGCAACCTTCACCAGATCATCGGTCCACCTAGTGGGAGGCCTTCCAACGCAACGTCTGCCGGTTCGCGAAATAAATAAATCACGTCGATATAAATAAAATAAAGCAAGGAAGGCTACTGCGACGAAAGCTGCTGTTGCATAGCAGTGACGCTCGTTATGCCGCGGCCGTGAAGTCCTTGCTACGCCGTAGCTACTAGCTACAACGTAACAGTGACTGTACTAGTACTTGCTACGCCGTAGCAGTGGTCCTGGGTGAAATATCGCGTGATGGCCCAAGCTACGCATTAGTAGTGATATTATTTGCACCGTCACGCTGCCGCCATTGTCACTACGTGTCTCAAATAAAAATCATTTTTGCAAAATTCAACTGACTTCCTAAAAACACTCATCATCTGCCTAGCCTTTTCCCAACTATGTTGGGGTCGGCTTCCAGTCATACCAGAATCAGCAGAATACCTGTATTTTACATGGAGCGACTGCCTATCTGACCTCCACAACCCAGTTAGTACTGGGTAATACCATACCCCTTGGTAAGACAGGTTGTCAGACTTTCGGATCACTGACTACCTGTAACGATTGTCAAAGATCTACAAACGGCAGCCGGGACCAACGGCTTAACGTGCTTTCCGAGGCACGGAGGAAACTCGGCATGTAATGGGTGGTCACCCATCCACGGACCAACCGCGGCCTAACCTAAAGATCGACCCGAGCGGCTGTTATTATTTAGCCACGAACTTCTTCCAAAAAACACTAAAAGGCGGAAAATAAGTTTATTTTCGTAAGTCAACAGTCAGAAACAAACATGTCACCGACTTCCGAAAGTAAAGTTATATTACACTTTTCATTTTTATCCTTCATTATTGACGGTAATATTACTGAACATACATAAAAAAATACATACAGCCGAACATAGAACCTCCTCCTTTTTTGAAGTCGGTTAAAAAAACTGTGACTCGTGACTTCGAGTTATTTTCCGCTTTTTAACTGTTTGAGCGTCGGTGTCCTTTACACCCTGTGTATACTGCTATTAGCTATAGCTTTCAGTAGCGAAGGGCCAGTTTTTGTGAGAGGTAAGCCGGAGTACATATCTTTAATGTGATTATATTATTTGTCTATAGAATACTGACTGTGCCATTTTTCAAAGGGAAGCCGGTAGGAATCGAGTTGTATGGAACTTTCGCAACTCCTAGCTTTACCTATTACTATTAATTTTCAGTTTCCTAAGACTGCTACTCAGCATCAAACGATAAGTCAAGACAATTCTTTAATAACAAATATTATCCATAACCACACCACACCATACGCTATACACACCACACCATACGCTATACACACCACACCATTCACTATACACACCGCACCGTACACTTTACACACCACACCATAAACTATACACACCACAGCATACACTGTAGACACGACACCGTACACTATACACACCACACCCAACAACTATACACACCACACCATACACTCCACACCCTACAACTATAGACACCACACCCTACAACTATAGACACCACACCATACATTGTACACACCACACCATACACTGTACACACCACACCATACACTATACACACCACACCGAATAACTATAAACACCACACCATACACTATACACACGACACCGTACACTATACACACCACACCCAACAACTATACACACCACAACATACACTATAGACACGACACCGTACACTATACACACCACACCATAAACTCCACACCCTACAACTATAGACACCACACCATACACTGTACACACCACACCATACACTATACACACCACACCCAACAACTATAAACACCACACCATACACTCCACACCCTACAACTATACACGCCACACCATACACTATACACACCACACCATACACTATTCACACCACACCACACCACACCATACACTATACACACCACACCATACACTATACACACCACAAGATAATTATAAACCCATATCGTTTAATAATAAGTGTACTCCATCTTGACTTGGCTCGCGAGGTTGTCGACATGTGGGATGTGGACTCGGCGATCATTGTGCCGATAGTTGTATCAGCCCATGGCTTAATTGACAAGAGCCTTGACCAATACCTGAGGAGGCTCTCGTTAGGCATTCAGAAAACGGTAATCCTGGACACGGATCGTATTGTTAGGAGGTTTCTCTCTCTGGAGCCCTGACCGCCGTAGCTTGGACCCTGTTCCCGATACCGGTGGGCTACAATTTTTTTATATTTTTAAATGTTTTTGTATTTAATTTTTGTTAATGAAAATATTTAAAAATATAAAGGACATTGAGCAAGTTACTATGGCACTTGGTTGCGCAACTTTTGACACAGTATAGTAATGAAAATTAGACAAAAAAAAGGGGTAGTGTCATACTTTAAAACAAGGTTAAATTCAAAATTAAATATTGTGGGGTTTTTGAAAAAAAACATAAGTTGAATCCCTACCTATTGAGGTTATGTTACATCAAAACAATCAAAACGTCAAAGCTAAAAACAATATTCTCGGCTTACCGAGTTAACACGGTAAACAGAAAACACCAATTTGTTTGACATTTCATCGAATAGTGTTGTGACACGACAATAGACTACGGCGTCATAACATTATCGATTATATCTTAATTGTTTTATTTTTGCCTACAAATTGCTTTTTAACGAAAAAATAGTAACATAATTAAAGAATAATAATAATGACAACTCTTAGTACTTTTTAGTTGCAAATGTAGATTATTTTGTTGTTCCACGATTTATGTTAATGTTTAATCGATCTATTATAATTGAAAAAGGAGTCGCTTCACTATAATGTAAGAAATGACTACTTATTGTATCAAATACTAATTAAAATTAAAATAGAAACCCCACAAATTATTTCAATGAATTTAAGTCAAAAATTGATTAAAATAATATTATGAATTATACATTAACTCAAATGGCCATACGCGTCAAAAAGTGAATCTATAAGTGTTCAATCTCCTTTATAATGTGTTAGGAAAACGAATAAAGGAAAAAAATAGTGTACTCCTAATGTCACAGTACACAACTTTATTGTAACTCATAGTTAGTATAAGTATACGGCAGTAGCGAAGGGTCAATTTTGTAAGAGGTAAGCCGGAGTACATATCTTAAATGTGATTATATTATTTGTAAACACCACAACGGCCAACCACCAACGCCACCAATAACCAAAACACCAATATCGGGAACTCACAGAAAACAGTAAATATCCCGTTTCTGTGTTAATGATAATATTGGTGACCATGACAGTTCAAAATCTTATATATTATTTGTCTATAGAATACTGACATTATTCAAAAGGAAACCGGTTGGAATCGATTTGTATGGTACCTACGCCACTGGTATACGGCAATACCAAGGCAAGGCAAGGCAAGGCTCTATTATTCTGTTTATTGTGTATTATTATTATTTTTTAACTTATGATAATTTGTGTTCAATGCTCTTTTTAATGTATAATGACTTGTTTTTTTTTTTTAATGTATTATGATTTGTGTTTTTACTTTTTTCAAAATATGACCTGTAATTTTTGATAATTATTAATAAATAAACTAAACTAAACTAAACAATGATATGGAAACGCGAAGTCTCCTACAGGGACTGTTCTGCTTAAAAGGAGGCTCCAGTCAAGTCTAAATGTACATCATTCTAATTGTGACAATAAACTATTTTATATTTGTATATTATTTAATAAACTACAACACCACTTGACTCAATGAGTACCGCACAAAAGAATCCTATCACCCCAGAAACCTACCCATCTATACTATTCAATAACCTAGTAGCAAGCACGTCCCGCATTCCGGGATAGATTCCCGATAAATTCTCCATTACCCCGGGACTAAAGAATCCCGCTGGCATCTGTAATATAGCCTGTAATTGGATCGTCGCCTTCTATAGAGGTTCCCGGTATTAATTTATTTGCGGAATAGGAAGGTTTAATCGACCGTGGTCTTCAAATGCCTGTGTTTCTAATGCCTTCCTACTTCTCAGTTAATAATTTATTTATTTATTTTGCATAACACAACGGTCCATAATTTAGGTAGTAAGTACACTTAAAAATAATGTTAGTTTTAGATCAAATAATCAAAGACAAATACACACCACACAATAAGATTATAACTAAGTAGTACACAAAATAAAATTACAATCATTTTTCGTCAAATAAAAATATACAATGTAAAAAGACCGTATACAAATTTAAAAATAAAATAAGTTAATGTCATTACCCAATTAATTACTTAATAAACTTTTATACAATTAAAAGCTTTTGAAGAATTTATGCTCAATTACGGTTTGGATTTTAGGGTTCCGTATGAATTACAAAGTAATAGGACAATCTACAAGGTGTAAACGGACCATTCACGAAGACGTCAACCAAGCATTCTGTACATCAAACTAAGTAACTGGAGGTTGCGATAGTCGTGGAGAGGATCCGGCAATTGGGTCTCGAGGTGGCATTGCACAAGTCCGAGGCCATGTGTTTTCATGGGCCTCGGAATGCGCCACCGTCGGGATCCCTACTAACGGCAGGAGGGGTTTCCATCGGCGTCGGGTCAACGTTGAAGTACCTAGGACTCGTCCTCGACAGCCGGTGGAACTTCGTGGAGCACTTCCGACGTTTGGCTCCCAAACTGGAACGGACAGGGGCTGCCTTCAAGCGGCTCTTGCCCAACCTAAGGGGTCCAAACGCCTCCTGCCGGAGGCTATACGCGGGGGTCGTGCGGTCCATGGCCCTTTACGGGGCCCCGGTGTGGGCGCGTTCTTTGAGGCGGCAAGCCGCCCACTACCTGAACGCGCCCCAAAAGTTATTAGCCATAAGGCTAATCCGGGGGTACCGCACGATCTCCGGCGAGGCGGCTAGCCTCCTTGCCGGATTGCCGCCATTGGATCTGGAGGCGATAGTCCTCGCACGCCTGCACGGATGGCGCGCGGAGGCACTACGTCGGGGGGAAACTCCGCTGCCGCGGCAAATTGCCGCTCAGCGGACAGACCTCCGGCGTGATCTCATGGCGACATGGAGAGAGCGACTGTCGCAACCCCGTGCAGGGCACGCCATCATAGTGGCGATAAGTCCTCTCTTTGAGGAGTGGCTAGAGAGGCGCCACGGCGCTCTCACCTACCGCCTGACGCAGGTCCTCACCGGACATGGTTGTTTCGGGAGGTTCCTGCACCGAATCGGGCGGGAGGAAACGCCCGGGTGTTTCCACTGTGAGGATCGTCCGGAGGACACGGTGGAGCACACCGTGGAGGTCTGCCCCGCTTGGGCGGAGCACCGCCGTGTTTTCGTAGCGGCGATTGGCGGCGGCGATCTCTTGCGTCCGGCCTTGGTTCAAGCCATGGCCCGGAGCGAGAGGGAATGGGAAGCCGTCACCTCCTTCTGCGAAGCAGTCATGCTAGTGAACGAGGTGGCGGGACGTGAGAGGGAAAGAACCTAACGTCACAGTCGCCGCGGGAGACGCCCTGGGCGTCGGGGGTCACGTGGTGGCTCCCGGCCACCGTAGGCGCGGGCCTGTGGACGGCGAGTTATGGGCCAGCTCGCCGTCCGGCCGTCTTATGACGACAGGCCGTGTCGACGGCGCGTTCGTGTTCCACGTGCGCCTCAAAGAGATGTCAGCAAATAAGTAGGGGTCCGCAAGGGCCGATGCCTGCCAGGGCTGCGGGACTGTTCGAAAGAGATACCGTGGCTCTGGAACACAAAGGGCAAAGAAGGAACATGGATGGGTTTTAGTCAGTACAAGTCTGACACTCCCTTCCGCTCCGTCCAGAGTGGGAATTGATGATTTCCCATCCGAAAAAAAAAAAAAAAAACTAAGTAACTGGACGCAAAAAATAATTTCTGGGAAAAGACTTTTTCTTTGGAGTGGAAAATTACGTTTTTACGGTAGGACTCAATGTAACGCACTCAAAACATTATGCTAATGGATGCATTAAATAGTACGGGGGTAAAAAAACAACTTGTGAATAAATGGGGATTTTGACATCCAACATCTCCGTAACCAGAAGGTTCCCAGCTCTAGAACAAAAAAATTATTGCAATGACTTGGAGACCAAGTGCCTTTCGACTTCGTTAATGGTATATCCATTTCAAAATAGAAGCATGTTTTCTTTTCAGACGATACAAGACAGAAAATTAAATCGGTTACTAAAAAAAAAATCAGCTGGTCCATACATTTTGTCCGTGCAGGTTTGCACTTTTGTAGGAAACAGCAGATTTTTTTAAATTTCTATGTGGCGGGGTTCGCAATGATGTACTGAATACGTGGTAAGCGTTTTCTCGTCGGTGTCCCTTACCGTATGTAATCGAGTATTCGTTCCTCTATGGAAACTCTTTGGTAGGCTTTTATACAGGGTGTAAACAGACTCTTCACACAGCCGTCAACCAAGCATTCTGTACATCAAACTAAGTAACTTTACGCAAAAAATATTGCTGGGAAACGACTTTTTTTTTTGGTATGAAAACTCTAGTTTTACGGTAGGACTCGATTGAAAGCACTCAAAGCATTGTGCTGATGGATGGATTGAATAGTACGGGGGTCGTGGAGGTGTGTAAAGTAAAAATCGTACATTAAAAACATGTATTTATAAAAAAAACTTATGAAAAAGTTGGATCTTTGACCCCCAATATCTCCGTAACTAGAAGGTTCCCAGGTATGGTCTAGAACAAAAAAATGATCACAAAGACGGGGAGAACAAGAACCATTCGGATAAGTTAAGGGTCTATTTACACACTTTATAAGTAATTACGGAACCTACCGGTACTACGTTTATTTTGACGTTTATTCGCAGTGGTTTCTTTTCATCATCATCATCTGCCTGCCTTTTCCCAACTATGTTGAGGTCGGCTTTCAGTCTAACCGGATGCAGCTGAATACCAGTATTTTACATGGAGCGACTGCCTATCTGACCTCCACAATCCAGTTAGTACTGGGTAATACGATACCCCTTGGTAAGACTGGTTGTCAGACTTTTTGGGCCACTGACTACCTATAACGACTGCCAAAGATCTACAAATGACACCCGGGACCAACGGCTTAACGTGCTTTCCGAGGCACGGAGGAAACTCGGTATGTAATGGGTGGTCACCCATCCATAGACCAACCTAGGCAAGCGCAGCTTAACCTAAAGATCGATCCGAGCGGCTGTTATTACTTAGCCACGAGCTCCTCCGTGGTTTCTTTTCGATAGGTCTAAATTCTAAGACTGTCGCAGATACCAGCAGGTTTTTTGTTAGGTTCTAGGCCAAACAAAAAAATGACGACACGGTTGGCTCAGCAGTTGAGCGTGTCTGCTGGCTGTTTGTGTATGTGTGTTTCAATGTTTGTAAACGCACCCACAATACAGGAGGTTTTACTAGTGTGGAGCAAAGTAAAAAAAAACACATTACATAGTGACATGTACCAACTGGGCCAGAGTGGATTGAGAGCACGGATTACGGCACTCTCTCTCCATTGCTGGAACGCCACACAGGCCTCCTACTTGAATAAAACCGTTATAAGCTGATTATCCTATGTTTACCTGGCTAGCAGCAGCTCCTTGCCAACCCCACATCCTCTCCAAGCTGGGTCTACCACCAACCCGTAAGCTGTCAAATACTTGTCCACTCCGTACTTTGCGAAGAGGTCCACTCCTCTGCTGACCAGGTCGACGGCGCCAAAGAGTTGGGCCCAGATCTTGTCATCCGTCTAGAAAGGAAGAAAAACGTGATAAAATAACATAGTCATCACGCCTGTAATTCCAGAAAGATGAGGCAGAGCTTTTTTTCTGTTCCCATCACACTGCATCAGTTATGTTCCAGTGGGGCGAGCCTGCCAATGGGCCTCACCAGAAGGCTTAAAGTCACCCAAAGGGCAATGGAGAGGGCTATGCTGGAGTTTCCTTGCGTGATCAAAGCAGAAATGAGGACATCTGCAAGAGAACCACGGTTACCGACGTAGCCCGAAGAATAGCCAAACTTAAGTGGCAGTGGGCAGGGCACATTGCTCGCAGAACGGATGGCCGATGGGGCTGGAAAGTTCTGGAGTGGCGACCGCGAACTGGAAGACGTTGCGTTGGAAGGCCTCCCACTAGGTGGACCGAAGACCTGGTAAAGGTTGCAGGGATCCGCTGGATGCGAGTCGCACGGGACCGTTCAATGTGGCGACACTTGGGGGAGGCCTATGTCTAGCAGTGGACGTCTTTCGGCTGAAATGATGATGATGATGATGGGGCGAGCCTATAGCCATCAACCGGGCACAAATTCGGACTCCGTGGCTGATACTGGGAAGTTCCTGATGGAAACGTCCACTAACGGTTTGCCCGACCAGGGAATCGAACCCAAGACCTCATGCTCGGCAGTCGCGCTTGCTAGACCAACACGGCAGTTCCTAGCTAAAAAGAATAGACCCTCACCTGAAAAGGCTCCTCTTTATCCTCTTTGCACACAACAGTCAACACATTGACACCCACAAGCCTGGGAGGTTGTTCATCATTATCCTCCACGCAGACCAGAGACAGGTTCTCCTTGAGCGGGGTGCGCCAGAGGTTTTGGAGCTCTTTCACTGCTGATGGGTAGTTTTGGATGCCTGTGGGAAGAGTTTGTGATGTTGAAGGTAGTTCAAGGTTCAAGAATATAGTGTTTTTTGACTCAGTAAAAAAGTTGAAAAGATTCGATTGGATATGGAGTTAGTAATGAATGGCTCACAGAGCACGTTAACCATCCAAATGATGCCAAGGCCAACAGTCTCAGAATAAAATGGCTGTGACGTACGGACGGACAGACAGATAGACTGACCGACGGACAGACAGACGGACAGGATGAATCCATAGGGGTTCCGTTTTTTGCCAACGGAATCCTAGAAAAGACCTAAGTATGGTCACGGTCTGGGGATCAGACCGTGACCATACTTAAGACTAAAACGTTCCCGTCAGATAATTTCCGACGACCACGCAGGTGATGACACGGCCAAAAGTTAGTTGTATTAAAAGTGCCTGAATTTGGCTTCAAATATATTTAAACTTTCTGAAGTTTAAGTACTTTTTGCTGTTGTTACTCTGAGCAAAAGTGAAAAGTTAGGAAACTCACCAATATACTTGCAAGGAGGCTCATCCCTCATAAAGTACCGGGTCAGCAGTGCCACAGCCTCTTCATGCATATCTTCAGTAAGGTCCTGAATCCGAAGAGTTCCCTTGTCAGTGGGAAACCGACGCCATGTCTTTGGGTATGGAATGGTTGCAGGACGGGTGAAGACCATCTGGAAATGGGGTATTTATATCACCTTTTAGAAAAATAAGTTAAACATCACGTATATTAGAATCAAAGATGAATGGCAGAGACGTATAATTACACTTTTTTTTTTCGGATGGGAAATCATCAAATGACATCCCACTCTGGGCGGAGCGGAGGGGAGTGTCAGACTTGTACTGACTAAAACCCATCCATGTTCCTTCTTTGCCCTTTGTGTTCCAGGGCCTCGGTATCTCTTTCGAACAGTCCCGCAGCCCTGGCAGGCATCGGCCCATGCGGGCCCCTACTTGGTTGCTGACATCTCTTTGAGGCGCGCGTGGAACACGAACGCGCCGTCGACACGGCCTGTCGTCATAAGACGGCCGGACGGCGAGCTAGCCCATAACTCGCCGTCCACAGGCCAGCGCCTACGGTGGCCGGAAGCCACCACGTGACTTCTTCCCGCCCGATTCGGTGCAGGAACCTCCCGAAACAACCGTGTCCGGTGAGGAACGCTAGTTAACGTATAATTACACTGTTAACTAGCTTTTGCCGGTTTAAGTTTAGGACTGCCTTGTTGGTCTAGTAGACACAAGCGCGGTATGAGGTCCTGGTCGTCCTTCACAGCTCGGGAAACGTGCTATTTCTCGGTAGCAGTCACGGAGTCTGGATTTCTGCCCGAATGATGGCAATTTATAGGCTCGCTCCTTATTACATGGGACTCGAACATAACTGGCGAATTAAGTCTTGTGGCATGTGCCAGATCAACTCTGTAGTTTGGCAGTAGTGAATCAGTGTGGATGCGAGGTGCACGGGACCGGTCAATGTGGCGACACTTGGAGGAGGCTTATGTCCAGCAGTGGACGTCTTTCGGCTGAAATGATGATGATGATGATGAATCAGTGTGAATGAGTGTAATTATGTTCCAATTTTTTTTTTTTTTTAATGTTCCATTTTGTATAGTGTAGCGATAGTTTAGTATAGTGTGTACTAGTATTCCATTTAGTATAGTGAATTATACAGGGTGTAAAGTGACTCTTCAAGAAGCCGTCAACCAAGCATTATGTACATGAAACTAAGTAACTTTACGCAACAATTATTGCTAGGAAACGATTTTTTTTTGGGGGGGTGAGAAATCACGTTTTACGGCAGGACTCAATGTAGCGCACCCCAAACATTGTGCTGATGGATGGATTGCATAGTACGGGGTTCGTGGAGGTGTCTTACATTAAAAAAGTAAAAAAAAAACTTGTGAAAAAGTTGAAACTTTGACCCCTAATATCTCCGTAACTAGAAGGTTCCAGGTATGGTCTACAACAAAAAAATGATCGCAATGACGGAGAGAACAAGTGCCTTTCGTCTTCGTTAAGGGTCTAGTTACAGCCTTTATTTAGTTTTTAAGATACAATGGGGTTGACGTATCCTTGTGGATAAAACCCCCCAAAAAAAACAATAAAGACAAAAAAAAATGTGCCAAATAAACGTATATTCTTTCTTTCTTCAAATTCAAATTCAAATAATTATGTTTATTTGTGACACATAATTATGTAAAAATAAGTACACGGTGTTATCAAAAAAACTTATGTCTCACTGTGTGTTGCCTTGCAAGACGTACAAATAACATAGATCGTTGCTTATCTTAAGTTATTAAGGATCTAGTACTTCTAAACGGTCATCATCATCATCATCATCTGCCTAGCCTTTTCCCAACTATATTGGGGTCGGCTTCCAGTCTTACCGGCTGCAGCTGAATACCAGTATTCTACATGGAGCGACTGCCTATCTGACCTTCACAACCCAGTTAGTACTGGGTAATACGATACCCCTTGGTAAGACTGGTTGTCAGACTTTTTGGGACACTGACTACCTGTAACGACTGTCAAAGATGTACAAATGACACCCTGGACCAACAGCTTAACGTGCTTTCCGAGGCACGGAGGAAACTCGGTATGTAATGGGCGGTCACCTATCCACAGACCAACCTAGGCAAGCACGGTTTAACCTAAAGATCGACCCGAGCGGCTGTTATTATTTAGCCACGTGCTCCTCAAAAAAAACAACAATGAGAGAAAAAAAAAAGTATTTTGTTTCTTTCCTCTATTTACTTCACATAGATCTCTGCAAAACATAAGTTATTCTGAAACTAGTACTTTTAAACGGTTTCACACTAAAAGTAAACTGTCCATTTCCAACTTGCTCAACACTCGATCACATTATAACACACAATTTTCCACACCGACCTGTCCCACAAACACTCACCGTTTCCTCGGTAACTAACTAAGTAAATAAGTAATATATAAACCGGTAAGCAGCCTGTTTGTGCTTTCACCGCGAGGAGCCGGGAGAGAGTGGCGTCGGTAAGGGATGGTATCGGGTAGAGGTACACCGAGAGGGATGAAAGAATTTATATTGCTAACTAGCTATTTCTCGCAGCTTCGCCCGCGTGGAGTTCGATAATTGTCCCAGTGGATCATACTACCGGTATAAAAAGTATCCTATGTGTTAAACCAGGTTATAAGCTATCTGTGTGCTAAATTTCATCCAAATCCGTTGAGTAGTTTTTGCGTGAAAGAGTAACAAATATACATCCATCGATCTTCACAAAGTTTCGCATGTATATTATTAAGTAAGACTTGCTTTTGCTCGTTGCTTCACTCGTAGAACAACATGAAGAGTGCCATAGGTTTAAGTCCTATGTAACAGGTGAGAGCCTATTGTCATCAACCGGGCATAATCCAAACTCCTGACTACTAATGTTAAATTTCTTACGGAAAACCCAATAACAGTATGCCCGACCTAGGCATCAAACTCATGAGGCTGAGGAGTAGCGCTTGTGACTACTAGACCAACGAAGCAATTTCGCAAAACATAATAATATAATCAGCTTTTAATGTTCCCACTGCTGGGACGCAGGGCTCCTCTCTATGAGAGGGAGTGGGCTGTAATCTATCACAAGAGCACATCGCGGGTTGGTAGATGTCACATGTCTTTAAATTTTCGGTTAGGGCATATGAATTTCCTCACGATTTTGAGAGAAGTGGTCATTTTATCTGAGGTCGGTGCAGCATGTCTTCTTCCACACTCAACATCTTAGCAGTCACCTCCTTCACACGTAACATGACCACCGCATAAACGGGTTTTGTCGACGGAAGAATCTTCAAAATGACAGATCAAAAAAAAAAAAAAAATCAAGAAAAGCAATCTGTCATTTTATCGATTCTTCCATCGACAAAACCCGTTTCTAGCATGACAACCGGTGAAACGGGTTTTGTCGACGGAAGAATCGGCAAAATGACAGATCAACAAAAGAAATCTGTCTTTTTGTCGATTCTTCTGTCGACAAAACCCGTTTCTACGGTAGTCATGCTATGTGTGCTGGTAATACACAAAGAGACATATATTTACAGAAAGTAAAGCGTCTGTCTCGTTCTCTTCTAAACCAAGACTGCTTTATCTCGGCGCGATAAAAAGTATACTATTTCCTAACCAAAGTTATAGTCTATCCATGTGCCAAATTACATCGAAATCCGATCAGCCGTTAAGACGTGAAGAGGTAACAGACGGACCGACAGACAGAATTACTTTCGGAGTTATATCATTAAGTATGGAAGTATGAATTCTTGATGAGAATTTCGGACTGAATTCAGATGAAAGGGAATGTCCTAGCTCGAGAGATATTTCGGCTTAATGAGAATTCTGTTTGTGAATACATACTGGCACTAGCCGTACTAAGTAGGTCCTTAACAGTCAGATGTGTTGCTGAGAAGTTTATTCCGCCACTACTGCTTACCAGCTAAAACACGCTCATCATCATTTCAGCCGAAAGACGTCCACTACTGCACATAGGCCTCCCCCAAGTGTCGCCACATTGACCGGTCCCGTGCGACTCGCAGCCAGCGGATCCCTGCAACCTTCACACGCTCGCAAAATGCAAATGAAAAAATATTGCAGGTCAGTGTATCATCATTTTCTTGCCCTAATCCCAATTTATTTGGGGTCGGCGCAGCATATCTTCTTCTTCCATACTTCTCTATTACTCGTCATCTCATCAGACACCTCACTTTTTGCCATATCATTCTTTACACAGTCCATCTATCGTTTCTTTGGTCTTCCTCTACTCTTATAGCCATCAACAACCATGCTCAAAACTTTCCTCACGACATTTTCCTCATTCCTCCGCATCACATCCCACCACGATTACCGTTTACGCCACTTTCAGACTTCCTCATAAGTACTCATTTCTTTTTTTATTTATCTTTTGTTGTATATAAGGTCTATCTTTTCATACACGAAATATTTTAAGAGTAACTTCTATAAGTCGTAAAGTCGCCATAGCAACGAAAAAAAAAAATATCTGAGTGATTTTTTTTTTACAAAATTATTATAATTCTAAAATTTTTTGAGACTTTTTGCATAAAACCTTTACTCCCATATTCTAACAATGACAGTAGGTAAATACGACGTAGTAAACTAGCGTAATGGATGCTTAAAAATAAGGAGCCAGTTTTTATTTTGTGGGTCAAGTAATTTTAAATTATTTATTTTTTATAAAAAAATATACTCAGATAAAAAAAAAATCCCTTGAAATGGCTTTGTTATAGCCGTTAGATACGCTGAAAATATTTCATGTATGAATAGTTAGAGCCTATATATTGATTAAAACATGATTCGCGACTGTGACAAATAAGGTTTTACAGAGTTATAATCATTAAAATCATCAATACAACCTCCTTAAGTTCATGAAATTGGCTACCCTGGCAATTCCCGCTTAAAATACTTACTTAGATTCTTCATTCTGATTATTCTCAGTGCCCATTATTGGTCGAAACCAGTGTGTCAATAAGTTTGCCATCCGCGCATGTTGTAACAGTTTTATTAACTTGAGCTAACTCTCATCGAGCGCGGTTTGAACTTTGTTTGTTGATTAACCTAATGGTTTCCTGTTCCTACTCGTACAGCTGCTTCGTATTGATCCATGTGTCCTCGTCGACCTGCAAAATTAGTTCTAATTACATCAGAAGCATAAATACCAGAAAATATTATAATAAGTTTGGGAGGACTTCGTGGCTAAATAATAACAGCCGCTCGGGACGATCTTCAGGTAAACAAAAATTAAATTTCAATTTATTTATTCATAAAATTATTACAAAAAAAATAACGCTGAAGGTGAAGTCACGTGAAGCCGCGCTTGCCTAGGTTGGTCCGTGGATGGACGACCACTCACATACCGAATTTCCTCCGTGCCTCGGAAAGCATGACAGTCGTTACAGGTAGTCTGTGGCCCGAAAGTCTGACAACCAGTCTTACCAAGGGGTAAGACATAATAATAATTATTACACAAACCTACTCATAGTTCTCTAACCCATATCGTCGGGGATAATGTAAATCCGCGAATTTAACATACGTAAAGTGCGCGTATAAGTGTTGTTCGAAATAAATGAACCGTCCCTCTCAGTGTATCTCCTACGTTCAAGATGTCGTCACGGATTAATCCTCGCCGCTAAACGTTATTTAATTTGACACCCATCGTGCCGCGACATTTATCAACTCGTGCCGGAGTCGTGTCGTCGGATTTTCCCGAGATAGGACGAGGTCATTGGTTAGATGGTTTGTAGGATTACATTTTTAGGCATGGACGCCGGCAGGATTTTTTTCAGGGCACCTTCAATGAAAACAGCTCGATTTTTGTAAGGTTTTCTTTTAGAAATATGGCTAATACTGCTTATTTATTTATTAACGCAAAACAACTAATTAAGAGAACTCAAACATAAACGACATCATCCGACGAGCTCTTGTCACCGTCGGCGTTCCAGCTGTTTTAGAAACCCTGGCTTGGCACGCGATGATGGCAAGAGACCGGACGGCATGTCGTTGTTTCCTTGGAAGATGGGTAGGCCTTTAGTGTGGGACGCGACATGCGTCGATACTCTTGCGCCATCACATCTTCCAAGCTCGTCGTGCTGTGCTGGCGCTGCCGCTGCGGCAGAGAACCTCAAGCGGCGTAAATATAGGAACCTTTGTGGTAACTATATTTTCGAGCCGTTTGGGGTTGAAACTCTGGGTTCGTGGGGTCCGAGTGCTCATAGCCTGTTTAAGGAAATTTCGAAACGCCTAGTTGACGCTTCCCGTGACCTGGCTGGCTTTTACTTTGGCCAGAGGCTAAGCGTTGCCATACAACGTGGCAACGCCGCCAGTCTGTTGGGCTGACAGCGTTGAGGAGGAGTATTTTGATGCCCTCTTATAGTTTGTTGTTAGTTTATATATTTTAGGTTATTTAATAGTTTTTAATTAATAATGTATTTAGTTAGTTTACTCTACTTAATAAATAATTCTTCGCAGGCAATTAAGAGAAGATGAGATGTCTGAGCCCGCTCGAATATGTTTGAATATTCTCGGATAAATTAGATTATTTTTGTCCATATTACACTAAACAAGAGTAGGAGAACGAGGAGCTCTAATTTTTGCTTTCCGCCTCGGATATATTGGTTTCTCTATGATGGTCCTCTCTTTGACTACGGCCCTGCTGACGATGGGAGACGCGAGGCTAAGTGACCCTTGAGTGCTCAGTATTCACAGGAAAAGAGTAGAGGAAGACCTGCAACCACAGTAACCTAATAATAATAAAAAACTAATCTTTTCTAAGTATTTTCTTTTCCAACTTTTGCACCCCGCAAATGCACCCCGTTGCACCCTGCTGCCGGCGCCCACGTGTTCTACTGGCAGAAAGCTGATGTTATAAGGAGTAACTTTAACGGGTTTACTAAAACTGTTACAAAATTTTAATGTCATTCTTGTTATTGACTTATTGTACCAACCCACTACGCAAATCGGCCTCATGTATTTATAAGTTATAATATTGTATTTTCTCTGTAAGTGATTGTAAATCTTTTGAGAAAATAAATGTCTAAAACCGTAAACCGTAACTTAGGCTACTTTTTTTGAAAAATTTTTTAGGGTTACGTTCCAAAAAAATTGAAACCCTTGAAATTGTTAACAAAATTCGATTCAAATAGGGAATTAGTATTCTTTTTTTAATTACTTCACGCGGACGAAGGTCGCCGGCAACAGCTAGTATGTAAATAAAAAAAAATAACACATTGCCCGACCTGCGAATCGATCCCAGATGGGCAGCAGTCGTACTTGCAACCACGAAACCTTACGGGCAGTCATCATCATCGTCATTCTTTCAGCCGAAAGACGTCCACTGCTGGACATAGGCCTCCCCCAAGTGTCGCCACATTGACCGGTCCCGTGCTACTCGCATCCAGCGGATCCCTGCAAGTTTTACCAGGTCATCGGTCCACCTAATGGGAGGCCTTCCAACGCAACGTCTTCCAGTTCGCGGTCGCCACTCCAGAACTTTCCAGCCCCATCGGCCATCCGTTCTGCGAGCAATGTGCCCTGCCTACTGCCACTTAAGTTTGGCTATTCTTCGGGCTACGTCGGTAACCTTGGTTCTCTTACGGATTTCCTCTTTTCTGATTTGATCACGCAAGGAAACTCCGAGCAAAGCCCTCTCCATTGCCCTTTGGGTGACTGTAAGCCTTTGGATGAGGCCCATTGTGAGCGACCACGTTTCGGTCCCGTATGTAATCACGGGCAGTGTCCACTGTTAATTGTTGTCGTCCCGTTATCGTGTCGCATGTCTAAAACCTAATGTTTTAATATGGGGGAGTCTGGGTATGAATATTGCATGTCACATTGTGTTTCGATTTGCCCATGGTATAATAATATACTCCGCCTGGTATTCTCTTCCCGCGATGGCCCAAGACTAAGTCACGATTAGTGTTACCATTGATTGTCCTTTTCAATAAATTTAGGGACTCTCATTTAGTGAACGAAAATAAAATAAATTAATAACTAGCTTAACTATTTAGTAACTCGTGTGATTCATCTATTTAGTTTTAAATTAATTTAAATATTGAATTATTAGTTCATAATTGCTTTGGTAAGTTAAAAAATGCATTTTGCTCGGGTAATTCAATCACACACAGTGGCAACACATCGACAGCATCGCAACTGATGACGTAGGGTTGGGCCAATCACGTGACCCAGCTGTCACGGGAAGAGAATACCAGGCGAAGTATATTATTATACCATGCATTTGCAAATACAGGGCGGAAGGCATACCGACGCACAAACAGTAACCACGTATTCAGTACATAATTCTGAGCCCCTTTACATAGAATAATTTGGTAATTTATCGGTAGATAATTTAAAAATAAATCATCTGTTTCCTTTTTTTTTTTTTTTTTCGGATGGGAAATCATAAAATGACCCCCTCCACTCTGGGCGGAGCGGAAGGGAGTGTCAGACTTGTACTGACTAAAACCCATCCATGTTCCTTCTTTGCCTTTTGTGTTCCAGGGCCACGGTGTCTCTTTCGAACAGTCCCGCAATGTATGGACCATCTAATCTGATTTTAGAGTTCCGTACCCGAAGGGTAACCAACAGGACCCTATAACTAAGCTTCCGCTGTCAGTAAGTCTGTCTGTCTGTCAGCGGGCTGTATCTCATGATCCGTAATAGGTAGACAGTTGATCACAGAATGTGTATTTCTGTTGCCGCTGTAACAAGAAATAATAAAAATAAATTTAAAATTAGAATGGGCTCGCCTTCAGACGCGGGTCCGACCCGCACTTGGCCAGTTTTTTTTAAATTACCGATTTAAAGTTTCTACTGGGGTTCAGAATGATGTACTGAGTACGTGGTAACCGTATCAGCGGCAGTATCCCTTCCACCTTTAGAGTTAGAATTACAAACAATGAACACACAATTCACGATTTAGCATTTTGATGTTAGTTCTTCATTTGTGTCATAGATGGCGCTGTAGTACATTTTTACCCGTGAAATTTTAGTCATGAGATCTTCAAACGATGCTGTCTAAGTATATTATATTCGCTTTCAATCACCTCGTGTTTTTCGTAACTGCCAACACGAGGAATCTGTACTGCGTCTCTGGCAGTAAAGATTCTACTACCTCGTCTGTATAATGATGATACGCAGTTACTTTGAGAATATTGCGTAAGTAAATACTATGTACTAAACTCTGTTTAATTTGCGATCATATTTATCATTTAGGTATGATACAAATGGTGCCAATAATTCTGATTTGGAACACAAATAAAGTGTCTAAATCTATGGCTAGCTTTCCATAGAGTTTACCTACGATTTTTTTGTAGACGCTCTCATCTCCATCATCATCATTCAGAGCCCACCGACTGTCTTTGCTTTTGCCAGCCTCATCCAGGATATTCCCGCGATGGCAACAATGTCGTCTGCCCATCTCAACGCCGGACGACCAACACTTCTCTTTCCAGTCCTTGGACGACCCTCAATCACAGCTTTACTCCACCTGCCATCACCGCGCCTTGCTTCGTGTCCCATCCACTCCATTTGAGTTCCGATATCGGAGACCTTCGGCGGACGTCTCCGGATTTCGAAGTTTGGACCTTGGTCTATGTGAATCCTTTTAGATACATTTTATTTTTAGAACAAATTACTATAAACTTTATTGTTATTCTTTATTACACACAAAATTACTAAACTTACTTACTTTTTTTTTATTTTTTTTTTTAAATTTCTTATAGAAAACTAGAAATCATCTGATGCCACACAAATCAGGATAAAATCAACGTCAACCAGTGCGCCATGCGACAAGATTATGAAAACAAAACTAAATTACAAATGAAAACACTATAGTTTAAGGGAGCCTTTAAATAGAGGCGAGTAGAAGCGCTGCAGTGGCGGTACTGCATAGGGGTTACTATGACGTCCTAAAGCAGGAGTAATGCCAGTGTGGGAAAGAGACAGAGCTATACAAGTCGTTTAGCGCCATCTCTTTCCCACACTGGAATTATTCCTGCTTTAAGATGTCATGGTAAGCCACCAGGTCCTGTGTATATATACACGTGCGATATTTAGCGACAGTTAGTATGGGTTATCGTTTACAATTGTTTTTTCGTACGAGTGCACATTCACTTGTTTTGCATAGTTAAAGCAATATGACAAAGGCGCAGTGGTTCTTCACGCCTCAAAGAAGACGCCCTAAGATTCGGCAACTTGCCAAATCATAACCTACACTAAATTAATACTCATTATCTGTTCATTTAATAGTTCCCATTTCCCTATTTACAAAACTTTAATAAAGGGTGTAAATAGACCTTTAACATATCCGAAAGGCACTTGTTCTCCCCGTCTTTGCGATCATTTTTTTGTTCTAGACCATGCCTTCTAGTTACGGAGATATTGGGGGTCGAAGTTCCAACTTTTTAACAAGTTTTTTTTTTAAATACATGTTTTTAATGTAAGTTTTTTACTTTACACACCTCCACACCCCCGTACTTATCAATCCATCCATCAGCACAATTCTCTGAGTACTTTCCATCGAGTCCTACCGTAAAACGTGATTTTTCAACCCAAAAAAAAAAGTCGATTCTCAGCAATAATTGTTGCGTAAAGTTACTTAGTTTGATGTACAGAATGCTTGGTTGAAGGCTATGTGAATGGTCTGTTTACACCCTGTATAATAATTATTCTGGTCTCGTAACGATACGACTTTGTAATATAAGCTGTGTGCATAAGAATGATATTATTATAAAGAAGATACGCTACATTCATACTGAGCGGCGTTCAAATATGCGTTGTTACGACTGCGATAGATAATACGGAACGTATGACACAGAAAGAGATAGCTATTGCGCTTGAAGTACTTAAATTACGACAATTGTCTGAATTTGTCAGCAACAATTTGCGCGCGCTACCTACCTCTTTTTATTTATAATATCATTATTTTACCTAAGTATTTTGTGTGTACTTCAGCTTGAGGAAAGGCGATCTGCGTCAAATTAGGCTCATGAGATACAGATGAACCTAGGCATCGGTGACCAGTTGACCACTTGCTCTTACCAGCACTCTTGCTGAATGCATCATTGGTAGAGGACCAATGATATAAAAAAGTAACTAAGCTAACAAATTGCATAGAATAGAATAATCAATCAATCAATCAAATCATTTATTTGCAATGACTGTAGGTTAAATTAAAAGGTGGAGTAGAAAGGTGTGAGCCATGTACATTCTGCCTGGAAATAGGCACGCAAAATTTAAAATAAAAATATTAAAGTATTGTCAAGAGCATCAAAAATGGAAATTATAAATAAGATGTCACAGTTAGAATTATTACAATAATACAATTATACATTGATTAATATTAAAAAAATGTCAAATTAAAACGTCACTTGAAAATTAAATTTAAATTAATGTATATTAGGTTCTTAAGTTCAAAATAATATTTATTATACACATTTAAACAATAATAAAAATCATTGTGACATTTTCCTGATATAATACCGACATTTCAATTTAAATTTGACTTTGAATTAATTTATTTATTTATTTTAAAACGCGAAAATACTGTTAATTTAAAATAACTATACTAAATAGCGCACATTTCAATCCAATTAACCAATTTATTTAAAAAATACTGTAAAAAAAGTTAATTTTGCAATAAAATAAACTAAAACCAAATATTACATTTAAGACTTACAAATTTATTAGTACTAAATTAAATATAATTATGATCTATAATGTAAATACCACAAAAGCCATTTTACTATTTTAATTTAATATTTCTTAACTTTTTAAAAAGCGCCTTCATCCTCTCTCCTATTACCAATTAATTTAACTTTGCTGTGCCCGACAGGGTCCATAATTGATTCAATGTTTTAACATACCAACTGTTTTATTTAACATTATGGAATGCAATAAAGTATTGAGTATTGAGTATTGAAAATTAAAAAGTTTTGTCCATTAAAAAATCATTAATTGAATAATAACATTTTTCTATTAGGAAGTCCACTTATTTCTTTTTAAAGTTTTTAATTGTATAATTTTTAATTACATCTGGCAATTTATTGTATATGGTAGGACCCATACAAATAACACTTTTCCTCAATAATGCTGTGTAAGGACTCAATGTGTAATAAATTTTTGTACTGATTTCTAATAGGACGTTATCTAGTTTCTGTCATCGTGGGAAATAGGTTTTTATTGGTCTTTACAAACATGGCCATTTCAAGGAATAGAATAATTTATTTGTGTAAAAACATGGTACATTAAGGTCTTATAAATAGGTTTGTGAACTTACATGTTTCGCCATAAAATGGCATACAAATATTAGAACATCTTAAACATAGAATTTTATTACAACAACTATTAGTGTAAATATTTATATTTTTATATGTCTAGTTAATAAAAATAACAATAATAGACTCTTTTAATGAAAGAAAAATTAAAAAAAAAAAAATTAACTTAAAGAACTCCGAAGCCATATCTATCGGATACTTTTTTATCAAGAAATACTTTTACACTATAAAAACAATTGTCAACAAGCCATTTATGTAATTTGGATTTAAAATATTTTAAAGGGAGTTCTCTTAACTCTTTTGGTATGTTGTTAAAAAAAATATACAATCCCTGTATCTATGCATTATTTATTACATAAATCAAAGACTTTTTTGTAGGACCTTCATGTTTGTATGACCAGAGGCCCTAGTACGAGCGTGTGGTGTAAAATGTAACGTAAATTCCGACGTAATTACGTTACATTTTACACCACACGCTCGTTCTCCTATTTTTTAATTAAAAATAGGTACCCGTTCCACTCATAATATTTTCATAATTTTACGAATTTATTCATATCTATGGATGATACTGATTGCGCTTGTTGCAAAAAATATTACTAAAACTTAATTTAATAATTTTATTTTCTATAAAAAAATATGTATGTGTGAAAATACTTTCGTAAGCACACAGCTGTTATTTCTTCAGCTTTGAATCAAATATTTACTTAATTATTATATTGCAATAAACCCAAGTTCGTTGTCTCATGCAAATCTTTGTTCTCAAATGGTATACAAAGAGAGATACAAGGTGTTTCGCGGAGTAGGGTGGGAGAGGGCTGTTGCTGTCTTAGGGGATTTTGTCAGAGTAGTGGGTATGTTGAAGGTTACGTTTGTCATCGTTAATTTGTAAAGCTAGACTCGTGTCGGCTTAGAGGAATTATGTTACGGATTGAAAATATTTCCCAAAAAAATTAGTAATAAAACGGGAGCAGTGAAAATAGTTCCACCTGTTTTTGATGTTTGTTGTGCCACCAAAATAGTACCTGAATAGGCAACAGATAGAGTTACTTTCGTATTTATAATATTAATATGGGTGTTCCATTAAACCTACGCTGTTTTAATCTGACATCGATAAAGAATCCGTCAACTCCTAAAAAGAATGCATTAATAAAACTCAAATACCGATGCACTTTTCATCTTATTTCCATTACATACGTCAATACAGTTCAAAGTTCAAAACCGAACGGATGATAACAGCCCCCATCCACCCTAAGTCGCCAGACGCAACGCACTTCGTATTTGGCATGTTGCCATTTTGGAAAACCTCCAGATTTCGTTTATACGTCTCCACAGCAGTTCAATATCGTCTATTTCTCTGTACGGACGTCGTTTCAGTAGTAAAAATAACAAAAACAAATAAATAAATCAATATTTATTGATTAACAATAAATTTTGAGGTTATAATTGATAGTTGTCAGCGCGGGAAATCGCGCGCCATTTTCTCAACGAGACAAAGATCATTGTGTTACTATTCCTTTGTGGATTTGTTTTATTTTCGTCTACAGGTGGTGAAAAGGTAAGAATTTTCGAATTTTTCTGGTGTATAATGTATTTTTGAGTGTGTCGTAATATTACAGGTGCTTGTTTATATAAAACATTAGGTTATTTGTGTCCGGTGAGCTAGTATTTGTGCTGGTCGAGTCGGCTTTTGTTTCCTTAGGTCAGTTACCTTTGTTTATGATGGTGAACTAAGAAATTAATAACAACTCCTTATAACTTATCTGCTTAGTTATTTTCAAAATTTTGTTTATTTTTAAAGTATTGGGCACAAATATTCGGTTTTTTTTTTAACGATTGGAAATTGGTCTATCTATTTTTTTTCTTTTTTTTAATTTTCGCGAATTGGTCAGCTATCTCAAAGTTACAATTCGAATTCGTGTCGATTTTCCTTTGTTTTTCTCGCTTTTTTTATATTTTGGCAGTATAAACCTTTTGTTATCTTATGACAATCCAATAGGTATTTTTTTAGTGTTCAATCATCGTTAATGCTAATAGAATGTTTAGGTCCACTTTGTTTAGGTTCTTTGGTTATTTAAAAGGTTCAGTCAAACCGGACAGATTGTAGACTAGCTGCGGACACCGTCCACTTACGCATATTTCATTACTAGCTTAGGCCCGCGTGTTCGCCAGCTTGAATTTTTTTTTACACTATCATTATTTTCCTTTATCTCAATTTATTTGCGGACGGCGCAGCATTTTTTCTTCTTCCATACTTGTCTATTACTCGTCACAGTCCATCCATCGTTTCTTTGGTCTTCCTTTTCTCTTATGGCGATCCAGATTCATTCTCATAACTTTTCTTACGAAATTTTCCTCATTCTTCTGCATCACATGTCCATACCACGGTAATCGGTTTTCGTGGTATGAACATGTGATGCGGATTTTTTTACACCATATCTTTATAAATTATAGACTTTTTGTTATTCTGATGTATTACTGTAAATCACTGTAGATTTTTTATCAAAATACGTTCAGTAGTTTTTGCGTGAAAGAGTAACAAACATCCATCTATGCGTCCTTGTAAACTTTCGCGTTTATAATAATTAGTAAGATATAATCTGTCGAGTTCGTTGTTGTGAGCCGCGTTCGCAGTTTGCCTGTTGTCTGGTTATATAGGCCGAATGATCGGTTGTCACTGCCAATATTAAATTGAAAATCTAAATGTACATCGACCTATTCTTTAGTAGAGGGCAGTGCCCGTTTATGGTCATCAATTCGGTTAGTGTACAAAATGGCGTCTTGGCTGCGTTTTACCTTTAATCATTTAAACTGTAAACAATCCATCAAAAGGAGGGAAGCGATTAATTTAATTTATTAAGACACATAATTTATTAGTTTAATCTTTAATATTGTAATCGAGCTGCAGCCATTCTCCTGCCCTTACCCCAATAATTCATTTGAGGTCTGCGCAGCATCTCTTCTTCTTCCATAGTTCTTTATTACTAGTCATCTCATCAGACACCTCATTTCAGTCATTTCGTGCCATATCATCCTTCACACAGTCGATCGATCGTTTCTTTGGTCTTCCTATACCTACTCTTATACCCATCCACATTCATACTCGAAACTTTCCTGACGATGTATATGTCTCACAGACCTTCTATCTGTTAAAACAATTTTTTCACAGGCCTCCTTCTCTGTTGAATTAATTCAAATATTTACGAGTTGTTGTCAGTCAAAGTATAACGTGTCAAACTTGGCAATATTGTCATTTTGGATGGCTTTACTAAAACATGTGAACACTGTTCTTCTTAGAAATTTCTGATTCTGTGATTTCTGATGGCCTCTCTGTAGTATTTCAAATTTCTTTGACCATAGGTATCACAGTCACGTTTTATTCCAGAGGTTAGCAGTGATAGTCTAGTGGTGTAACCGCTGGACTGACAAGTCTTAGATCTCGAGTTTGAACCCAAGGCATGCACCTCTGATTTTTCGAGTCCATGTGCGTATTGTATACTTATAATTTGCTTCGGTAAAGGCAAACATGTACACTCTGTTTTATATCTCATTGGTAATAAATGAGTTAGGACTTCCTATGTAACGATTGAATGACGTCAAATCTTATAATATTATACACTTGGCAGAATCTGATAATAATTATTATGATTTATTGCGAACGGTTTGAATGGAAATAAGTGCGTAGGACGTGTGTTTGTAAATATTTTTGCGTGGTCTGTTGAACACTCTTTTAGCCAGTCAGATTCGGTAGTTCTGGGTCTAGGATATCTAAAATTATACCTAATATTCATGTTTAGGATTTCAACTTTTTCCTGCAAATACTAATGCTGAAGGAAAATAGTGAGGGAACCAGAAATCCTAGGAGCTCATTTACGGAGACACGGCGCGTTGTGCTACGCGGCCCGCTTTTAATTCAAACATATATGTCGTTGTATGAGCGCGCTTTTGCGTGAAATGAAGCGTTGCTGGCGGCGAAGCCCGCAGATGAAACCGCCGCGCGCCGCGTTGAATGTCACGGCGCACGCAGCGTTGCGGCCAGCAAGTTCCTTGAATACTTTGTTCACGGAGAATGTAGCAGTTCTCAGCACTTTTCAAGGCGGTAGGTAGATAGAGCGAAACTAAATGTAGATACATTCCTGGCAGTCAACTACCACTTCGACTCGCCTGTACCAACAAAGTGAACGATTACAATATTGCGTTCAGGTATTTTATAAACGACTAGAAACAGTAAATCACTAAAAATAACTCAATTTGGCTGCTGCACGAGCGGAAACCACTCAATTTCGAACTATTTTCTGAATAATTCCGAAAAACTTTGCTACATTCAAACTGAAATATTGTTTTTGCTTTCAATACTTTGTACATTGTGGTTCTGTTCGTAAAATTGTACTACTTTTCTGTTGTTCGGTCTCCAAGTATTTATTTCTATGAATAAAATCTATCTCAAATAAATCAAAATGTAAAATTAGCCATACTTTCTACTATACAGGGTGTAAACAGACCCTTCACATATCCGTCAACCAAGCATTCTGTACATCAAACTAAGTAACTTTACGCAAAAATTATTGCTGGGAATCGACTTTTTTTTGGGGTGAAAAATCACGTTTTACGGTAGAACTCGATGGAGAGCTCTCAAAGCATTGTGCTGAAGGATGGATTGAGGTGTGTAAAGTAAAAATGTGAAAAAGTTGGAACTTTGACTCCCATTATCTCCGTAACTAGAAGGTACCCAGGTATGGTCTAGAACAAAAAAATGATCGCAAACACGGGGTGAATAAGTGCCTTCGGTTATGTTGAGGGTCTATGTACACCCTTTGTGTATAAATGAGTTTCTCGACGGTTTCTCGGCTGCATTTGATTTGTCAAATGCAGCCTTCAAATTCCGGCCTCATTTGTGTTTATAAGTCTCTGCTCTGCTCCACAAAAACAAGGCGTCAGAAAGTACATATTTGGAAGTTATTCTAGCACTTTCAGCGTATATGCACAAAACGCACAAGTATATGTATATCGGGATCATTGCCGAGGCCGAAGATCCGAAACGCGCTAAATATAGCCGCCATCTTGTTTTTACCGCCAGGCCACGAGCTACAAGCTCGAGGTAATCAAAAGGCAGTTCGAGAAGTACTACAGCAACATATTACAAAAAAGTACTACAGTAACATAGTACAAAAAGTACTACAGCGCCATCTATGACACCAAGAAAGAACTAACATCAAAATTCTGAATCGCGCTATCAAAGTTATCCGCGACTTAGGAAAACCTGGCAACAACTGTCGGGCAGTAGTCCACCAGACAACAAACGTCTGGTCGGAGGATCCTCCTTTTTCTATGGGGGATGAAGAACTTTACAACCTGTTCTTCATAGCCATATACGTTCTAATTCACGAGCTCGTTAAAGCCGATTCCACTGACAGCGACTGCGGAAAAAGAAAATGAAAAAAGTGATTTTCAAAATGCCACGAGCGGCCGCGACGCGACGGCACTCACTCGAAAAAAAAACAAGTGCCCCGCGCACGTGTCGCTTGATGCAAGTGGCATTGCCCGAGGTCGTGAACGCGTCGTTATTTGCAGCCATTTAAAGCGACGGGATTATGGGTACTTTGTTATTTTAATTCGCATAAATTGGCACTTGTTTTTAACGATATTGAAAATATTTTGACGTTTTTTTATGTGTTGACTTAATTAGGCGTAAAAAGAAATTGAAATCTTCAAGATTCTTTTGTTTTCTGCATACGAGTTGAGAGATCCTCAGATACTTAAAAAACAGATTCATTTTTTCTGAAATTAATGTGGAAGAAAACTGTCAAATTAGTTCCACGTAGATGGCGTTAGGTGTTTGTTGTTAGTTATAATCAACTGTCATTGAATTCTTTGCTGAAAATTTTACCGACAGATGGCGCTAAGTGTTTTGTCTTGTTGCCGATTGACCGAATCAAAACTTGACAACACACAGCGCTCTCTCTTGGCGAAAAAAACAACCTCATTCTAATGTCATCCCATCTTAGTACATAATGATTTGCTGTTGTAGTCAATAACAAAACAACAACTCGAATTCTCGATATCAAGCTCCACGGCTAAGAAGTTAAAATATTTGACGTGAGATATGACAAAAGATTATTTTAGAAACCGGTAGTGAATGGAATCAATAAGTTGTTGTAATAGTTCACACCACGAGAATTTCATTCAATCCATCAATCATCACTTAAACCAACTTACTACAAGTGTTACTAATATTACACTTGATTAAAATAAACCAATAAATCACGTCTGACAGTCTCAATGAAATCAAATCAACCGAGGGAATTAAATCAATATTCTTTGACGTGTGAACGCACTAACAAGGTCACGTCGTCGATGTAGCTGTCAAATGCAAGTGGTTGCCATAGCAACATGCACGTGATTGGCAGAGAGATCAGATAGACGACGTCGGCGATAACCTTGTGCCGTCGTCGTCACATAAAATTATTGTCGTACGTCAAAAAGTAATTTGGGTACGGCTTTTATTGCTATGGTGTTGTTTATTTGTTGGATTATTAAATTTATTAGTATTTAGACGCCTATATGGCACTGTTACTAATAAACTTACGATTAATAAAAAAACCTAATATTTAAATAAATAATTTTACCGATGAATGAATAATCCTAAAACTAACTACTTGTCTGTAGTTTCTTTTGGCGTATTTTCTCACAAGCTTTTCCACTTATCATAAAGGTAGAGAAACATAACTCTTCGGCCTGAGGACCCAAACAAATGCTAAATGCTTTCAAAGGATTTCGTATTTCTACAACTTTAAACCTAGATAGACATAAGCTATCCCGCTCCGCGGTTAAAGTATGAAATTGCCGATTGGTATGGACGATTTCGTGAAAAATGATATTTCCACACTACCATTTTTTTTCTCAGATACTTCTGGACCGATTATTATGCAATTGCGAACTATAGTTAGGGTGAGAAAAGCTGCACTGCACTGCGTATCTTAAATTCTCAAAACACAGTCTATGACAATAATATACCTACTTGAAGTAGTGAAACTAACGGCACATTGAAACAGGTGTTTTGACACATCACACACTACCCTATGAGGTAATATGCAACTACTAGTACGGTTTTTAAACTCTAAAAGTACTATTTAACAATATCAATAAAATGGAATTAGGAAAAAATATAACTATACGTCAAAGTTACACAAAATTGAGACAAAAACATTGAAATTGCCTTTCGTAGTTACCTATTATTATTGCTTTTCTTGAATGCTCATATTTTTACGGGCCAGACTTCCTGGATGGATTTTTCGCCGAATTAAAACTAAATATTTTGCATAACATTCTTTATCTTACTCTTGATAAATCACATCGACTAAGAATTATAGTTTTTCAGTTATCTGAAATCTCTCCGATGTGACGGGAAATTGGAAGTGTGCCCGATAAATGGAGATAGACCCGTCCCCGACCCACCTCGTATGATTCTGGGACCTGATATCAGCCATTGGCTTTCAGTGAGTGTCGGAAAGTACATCTCTGGCTGCCCTCTTTGTTTAGAAACTTAGGGAAGTGATAGAGTTTTGTTCTTCAAGCAACATGTCGTGGGCACATGTGGAAATTCCTAGGACACGTATGTATTAAATTAGTTATGTTATATCTAACTCTCTTATCGACAGAAATCAATATAGAAAAGTAGTGTAGTGTGTAGTGAGTGTGTAGTGTAGTGTGTGTGTGTATGTGTGTAGTGAGTGTGTGTAGTGTAGTGTAGTATATAGTTTAGTATATTAGTTTAAGTTCTTAACTGTCGCATTAGGGTAAACCCTGTAATGATATTCTAAGCTGTTATAAATAAATAAATCTATTATTATAAAGAGGTAAAATTCGTTTGTAAGTTTGTATGTAAGGGGTAATCTCCGGAACTACTGATCCGATTCCGAAAATTCTTTTACTATCGGGAAGCTACATTATCCCCGAGTGTCATAGTCTACAGAGGAGCTCGTCAGCCGCTCAGATTGGTCTTTAGATTAAGACGTGCTTGCTTAGCTTGGTCTGTGGATGGTTGACCACCCATTACATACCGAGTTTTCTCCGTACCTCGAAAAGTAAGTGAGGCCGTTGGTCCCGGCTGTCATTTGTAGATCTTTGAAAGCCGTTACAGGTAGTCACTGGCCAAAAATTCTGACAACCAGTCTTACCAAGGGATATCGTATTACCGAGTACCAACTGGGTGGTATAGGTCAGATAGGCAGTCGCTCCATGTAAAATACTGGTATTCAGCTGCATCAATCAAAAAGGCTAGGCAGATGATGATGCAAGCAAAATAACAGTTACTTTTTCGCTTCTTTATTCAAATCCATCGCGTATTTTACCAACGTGATTTCTCACTTATCGTTCGATCTGTACAAGAGAGATCAACAGTCGTTTGGCTAATAGCATGATGATCATGTCCAATTAATTTATTGTAGCTTTGAAATGTCATTGGATAACTGACAAAAATGATCAATTTCGTAACTTTCATGATAACAGTACTGTATTGTTACTAATGGATGCACACCTACGCGGATTTCGACTTTTAATTCATTGCCAAATGGAATGTAGATAGGTAGGTAGAGAATCTTTCATTCACAAACAAATGAAATTTTGATTCAGTCAGTGGCGTCTAAATAGGGCCCTGTATCGAACATTTTTGGGGGTCCTTTGCAGCCGAGTGCGCTTTAGCCCAAAAAGAGGATAATAGAATGACTGGTAATTAGTGACTGATACTTAAACACGTGATTTCACTCATGATAACAAACAACTTCCCAAAGAAACATTTTATTATACTCATTCACTTTTATTACAATAACACAACAGCGGAGCAATACGGAGCGGGCTTACGAGCCGCGCGGGTGCTAACGACGTTACGCGGCTAACAGCTGATAGGTCACACTCACGCGCGCGATTTTCGTACGCCTGTTGTATTATTGTGATAAAAGTGAATGAGCATATAAAAAATGTTTCTTTGGGAAAGTTGTTGGAGGAGCTCGTGGCTAAATAATAACAGCCGCTCGGGTCGATCTTTAGGTTAAGCCGTGCTTGTCTAGGTTGGTCTGTGGATGGGTGAACGCCCATTACATACCGAGTTTCCTCCGTGCCTCGGAAAGCACGTTAAGCCGTTGGTCCCGGCTGTCATTTGTAGATCTTTGACAGTCGTTAGGCAGTCAGTGGCCCAAAAAGTCTGACAACCAGTCTTACCAAGGGGTATCGTATTACCCAGTACTAACTGGGTTGTGGAGGTCAGATAGGCAGTCGCTCCATGTAAAATACTGGTATTCAGCTGCATCCGGTTAGACTGGAAGCCGACCCCAATATAGTTGGGAAAAGGCTAGGCAGATGATGATGGGAAAGTTGTTTGTTATCATGAGTACAATCACGTGTTTAAGTATCGGTCACTAATTACCAGTCACTCTATATAATAGCGATATGAGCTTTCCAGACATTTTTTATTGAATAGCAAGCGCTACAAGATCGAAAAATTTTTGCTTTCTGATTCGCTTTCTGCAGCTTCAGAGGTCTTGCTCAGGTCATTTAGGTTACAGGTGAACTTACACCTGGAATATCAGAACAGGTAGAACATAGTCTTATCTGGAGCGCCGAGCGAGTTTCCATCCTCATTCTATCGTCGGACGAGCATAGATACGGCGAAGCGTCACGGTTATCTGGTGAAGTTCCACGGACCCGAACAAAGCGCTATGCTTCCACATTTATTGTGCGAACCGCCAGTCTGTGGAATTCTCTGTTACCTGATCATTTTTATCTGCATCTATTCAAAGTTCGAGGGAATAGGTTTCTTCTAGGCAAGCGTGCTCCACCCTAGGCCGTGTCATCACTTCACAGACGAGTTTCGGCCAAACACAAGTCTATTTAGTATTTAAAAAAAAGTTAGTACCATAGCTACTTAAATTCTGCTGACGCACTCACCTACCTACCTACACAACACACGCTCACTCACTCAGTCCCGAGTCCCACACACCCTTTCATTCAAAATTTGTAGATACTGCTGCAAATACACTCCTACACACTCCCGCTGTAATAGTTTCTGTTAACCTTCATATATTCTGATAGTTTATTAACATTGTAGTAACCAATGTACACAGGGTGTAACAGACCCTTCACATATCCGTCAACCAAGCATTCTGTACATCAAACTAAGTAACTTTACGTAAAAGTTATTGCTGGGAATCGACTTTTTTTTTTGGGGGGAAAAATCTCGTTTTACGGTAGGACTCGATGGAAAGCATTCAAAGCATTGTGCTGATGGATGGATTGAATAGTACGGGGGTCGTGGAGGTGTGTAAGTGTAAAGTAAAAACCTTATATTAAAAATATGTATTAAAAAAAAAAATATTGTGAAAAACTTGCAACTTTGACCCCCAATGTCTCAGTAACTAGAAGCTTCCCAGGTATGGTCTAGAACAAAAAAATGATGGCAAAGACAGGGAGAACAAGTGCCTTTCGGCTTAGGGTCTATTTACTCCCTTTATTATGCTTCCTAACTGAATTGTGCATCTCAGGGGAGTTACTATGACGTCTTAAAGCTGGATTAATTCCAGTGTGGTAAAGAGGCAGAGCTATACAGGTCGTCTAGCGCCATCTGGTAGTCATGGTAGGCCACCAGATAGCCAGTCGCGTCAAATAAAACACTGGTATCCAGCTGCATCCAGTTAGACAGAAAGCGCACCTTAATATAGGTGGAAAAATACTGAAAAAGCTAATTCCAATAACCTTGAAAGTTCATACACTTTTCCTTGTAACTAGCCGTAAAAAAAATGTTACCTCAACCGTGATTTTTTTCGACTATCGCGAAAGACCGATGTCCAAAAATCCTAAAATAACATTTTACCTTGAATTAAGATAAAGTACCAACAGAAAAATACATGTTTTCCCAGTTGGAACCATCCCAAATTGACTAGCATAACCAGAATAAATATGACACCTCAAATCTTCAAAACCTTTAACATTTCAAAGGAGAGGACAGGTCAAGTAAGATTGGTTTTGAAATAGGCCATTGACACTCATTCGCGAGTTGTGTTTGTTAAATAAGAGATGGCGCCACGAGAGTTTTGTGTTTACAAACAGTGAGATTTTGCGCACTATAAGCTATTTTTGTCTTCAGCCCACGTGAAATCAAGTGCAATGCTTGTTGAACATAAATTGTGGTTTTATGGTTTGTTTTTCCGTGTGGTTGAGATTCGAAAATCATTGTAGGTATTTCAATAGTTTCTTCATCTGAAATTACGAATTCCTTTTTTTACTTCCTAGCTATGCAGTCGCTCCATGTAAAATACTAGTACCTATTTAGCTGCGTCTGGTTAGACTGGAAGCCGATTCCAAGTCCCTAACAAAGTTAGGAAAAGCCTAGGTAGATCCGATGATGAGTTTATGAATGATGTAGGTAAATCGGGAAACTTAATATTAATACTGAAATTAGAAATTCTAAAGTAAAATACTGTCTGGTATGGGCTGTAAGGTTCGGTTACCTTTGTCTGTCCAAGTAAAACAACAGTTTCCAGAAAATAGCACGGCCAAACGAGTGTCTAAAGATTCTTATGCCTCGAATTCAAAAAGAAATGCGCATCATTTTATTTGCAACACAAATAATTATAATTCACCTTGTTTCCTAAGTGCGAACGCATAATTTAATTTCAATTGGTTGTGAAAGACTTCGAGGAAACTCCCTGAGATTTGGCGCGGAAACTACGCATTTTCCTGCGTTTTTGGACGTCAGCCATCTTTGATTTTACCTTTAAAATAAATGACGTCTTCGTTTTCTACAGACAGTCTGGTAGGAGATGTATTTTTATCCGTTAACGGGTTCTTCAGGGACATGATTTATCCAAATTAATTACGAAGATGTGTTTAGGGACATGTTTTCTGTTTCATGCAACTCAATTCAATGATTTCTAGTGTATCGTCGGTGCGTTTACAAACATTTAAACTCATATCATAAACAGCCAGACTCGGAACAACTGCCTGTAGGCTTACAAATATTTGTGCTCCAAACGTGCCGTCTGTTATATGTTTTAATCATAGACAATTTTGAGTTTTTCATCGTCATTATCGTTGATAGAATGTCACTATGAATCTATATTCTAGCCTCTAGTCAGACTCGCACTTTCACCCTCAAGAGAAATGTAGAAATACAGCATTTGCGAAATTTCTCTGAAATCATAATTCGGTTATCTCCAAATCTATACCTATCCACGAAATTAAGTCCAAAGTCCGAAGTTCCTAACTACGTTTACTTATATCCATTACCTAGGTTGGCTTTAACCTATTATGTTATACTCCTGCGCAATACAACCAAACAAACCAACCCGCCCTTGTTATTCTCGCGAAAAACAACAAATTTTTCCACAACGCAATACTTTGACATTTATCATGATTTTTCTGCGTTTTTGGATCAAGACTAAACGCAAGCACGATTGAGGTCGACGTTCGTGGCAGATTGCCCATATTCTTGTTTTGTATATGTTTCGATTGGTATCTATGCGTTTACCTTGTGTTTGGTTTGGCTAAATTGTGTTACTGTAGGTGTAATCGATGAAAACAAACTTTGGGGAATGGTGCAGTATTCTAGAAGCTGAAATGTTTTGGGTAAACATTCTAGGGATCGTAATGTTCGATATTTATTGCCTACTTGCGCAGGTGTAGGAGAAAGAGAAATATTCGTAGTTGATAGATTTGTATATATGTATTAGTATCATTTTAAGTGCCAATATAAATTTTCGAAAGCAAGAAGTTATTTTTATATATTTATTTTGTACCCTACCACAATGTTTTCTTATTTAACCCAAAGGTTGACTGGTAGAGAATGCCTTGTGGCATTAAGTCCGCCTATGTACCTACCACTATTGTACATGAAGTTTTAATAAATAAATAAATAACCAAAGTTCATTTATTGTTTACCAAAAGGCGCCAGTGGTAGTAGTGTAGGTACTCCAAAATCTGATGCACCAACGCCACACATCTTGTGGATGAAATAACGAAACTACTGTAGTTGTCAATTGTCATACCACAAAAGAAAAGTCTCTCCATCAGCCATGACCGTCTTTAGTAGTTCTATTACTTCAGTACCTTTCCACACGCAAAATACACGCTTTGACGTGGAGTTGCGGACACCAGCCGTTATACAATACAATACTTCAGTACCGTCTACATTTTACATAAAATAATATTTTTTTACACAGGTTTTAAACATATCAAGCTTAAGAAGTCTTTGCGAAATGCTTACTCTTGATGATCATGACATTATACATATATAGCGGCAGTCCACAGCTGGACATAGGACTCTCCAATCGCACACCACTTCTTCTTTGCGTATCGATGGCAATCTAAATTGGTGCACTAGTTTGTCGCTTTCGGTATCGTCCATCAGTTCCTGTAGTGAACAAACAACAGTACACGAAGGACACGATATTAAGTGCCCCATTGTTTGTAGAACAGCACCACATTTACACTTCAGGGCAGAGTCTTTAATGAGTCTCCACCTGAGCAGGTTTTCCTTGCTGCGACCAACCTGGGTCTGGAGTCTATAAAGACTTCCACTACTCGATTCTCGACTACTCTGATCCGGCTTTGCTACCTTTTGCGTTGATTCCGTCGATTCCAATACCAATAATAATTGTTTTGACAACATATACCTGGCGAGACCAATTTATTCTTTGCCAAAAACAAAAACATATTACTTCTCTCTTTGTCCATCCCAATTCCTACTAAACAGTCTCTTAAAATTACGATGACAATAATTATCTAATTTTTAGTCCATGAACTCATTTGTAAACGTTGTGTGTTGCCAAATCTCCTGCAAATTATAGTAGGTATCATTCCTTGGTTTCCGTTTGTGTGTGAGATCACTGGTGAAACTAACTTGGTAATTTGGCATCAGTCTGAACCGTAAAAGGAAAGTATAAAATAGAACTAATCTTTGTACGCATTGTGCTGAATCACCACCAAAGAGAAACTATTTATTACAAGTCATCATCATCGTCTCAATTTATTTGGGGTCGCAGCATGTCTTCTTCCTTCATACTTCTCTAGTACTCGTCATCTCAGCAGTCACCTCCTTTCTAGCCATATCATCCTTCACACAGTCCATCAATCGTTTTTTGGTCTTCCTCTACTCATAAAGCCATCACACTCATACTCAAAAATTTCCTTACTATATTTTTCTCATTCCTTATTCAACTAAGTCAATAAAAGACACTTTCTACCTTTATCTGGAAAAAAAAATGACACTGATTACCCAAACAAAATAAAGGACAGTGGAGATGAGTTCCCCTGCTCAAATAAAAAATGAAGAGATCCACTGGAGAACGAAAATTAACGGCACAGTGCAAATAATTACCAGACCTAATAACAATGGGCAGATCACGTTGCTCGCAGAACAGAAAGCCGGTGTACCGAATGGCGCAGTTTTGGATGGTCTGCTACAAGGTAGACCGATGACCTTGTGAAGGCTGGGAAAATCTGCTCCAAGCAGCACAAGATTGAGGCGGCGACATTTGGAAGAGGTTTATACATGATGTAACATAAGAAACGCAAGACCTCGTGTGTTATCACAGACCATGAAACTGAACAACTTTTGTTCTGTTCGCAGTGGACGTTCATCAGTATCAATGATGATAATGATCAACAATCTATGAGTTTACACTACTCAGTACAAAATATGCTACCCACAACACATGTTATGCAACAGTTCCTTAATACATACGAATTTATAAGTAGAAGGTAACGCGTTTGCCCAGAACGCACATGGCAATCTGTAGTTTCTGCCAAGAGCGTGTTTTGTTCTGAAATATCAATAAATTCATGGAAAATCACGAGTTATGAGTACATTAAAATAGTATTAAAAGCAATGCAAGTCCAGCACACCTTGCTGACAGCCAAAATATTTAATTTACCCCAGTGTAAGCTATTCTCGTTCATGACAATGCTAGTAAAGAAAAACAAGCCTTTTCACGATTAAAAACTAAATCTAACGAACTCCATTAACGGCAAAAGAAAGATCTTGAAATGTATTGTTACCAATAGATCCAAGTATTTGGGTTGTGTAGGTCCAATACGCTCCATCCATGTAAAATAAATTATTACTGGTATTCAGCTACTTCCGTCTAGACTGAAAGCCGCATAAGCATAAGCATAATCAGCCTATAATGATCCCACTGCTGGGACACAGGCCTCCTCTCTATGAGAGGGAATGGGCTATAATCCACCACGCGGGCCCAGTGCGGGTTGGTACTGAAATCCGACCACAAAGTATTTGGGAAATAAATATTTCAATAACGCTTTTTGTAAAAGAAAACGAAAGAAACCTTTCCCTTTCAGTCCATCATCACCATCTTCCTGACCCTTGTCCCATGTTACTTGGGGTCGGCGCAACACGTCTTTTTCTTCCATTCTCCTCTGTCAACCGTCACGCTATCATTTACTCCTTTCTCTTTCATATCATCCCTCACACAATCCATCCATCGTTTCCTTGGTCTTCCTCTCCCTCTCCATCTATCAACATTTATATTCTATTAGTATTATTCTTTTAGTCAGATGCGATTCGTCCCTCCTCATCACGTGCCCAATTTCAGTTATAATCCATCAACATAATTTGCGCAAGAGTCAATGCGCTGTTCACATACAAACCCATAGAGATATGCAAATCACACCACGTGCTAAAACACACGCACCTGACTGTTGTTATCATTTGGAATGTTGCCATCCTGAAAGTAAGGACGAGTCTGATGACGTAGCACACAAAGAAAGCTCAGATGACACGAAGACATGTGTTAGAGACATATGGCTGGGTTTATCATCTTTATTTAGAGGACTAAACATGTGTATTGGGAAATCCCGTAGTAATTAAGCGATAGTAAAGGATCCAACATGAAATCTTCGTTGCAGAATGGCTACTGGCTAGTGAGAATGTAACTGGGAATGTGAGAATTAAAAAGAGTAGCCTAAGAATATCTTGTTAGTTCTTCTCCACAGGAAACGACCTACCTATTTGCTTTTAACTTCAGGTGTTCAATGAGTCTTAAGTAAAACGTTTACCCTTCAACTACTATTAAAGTAGTCTTGAAATTCACTTTCAAGTATAGAACTATGACCAAGCACGCGCGAGCCGAGCTTAGCGAGCAGTGCCGCAGGAGCGGCCAGCGAGCGCTACATCCAAGTTGGGCGCAGTGTAATTGCTTTGTTTGGGTTAGTGCATCCTGACACAATAAACCAGTAAACCGGTTTGGCCTAGGACAAACTAGTTTGGCCTGAAATCCGGTTTAACCGGCAACATATGCGTATGTACTCTTCGCCACTCACAAAAACTGCGTACGGAGTCGAATCTCAATAAACAATACTTACGATGTTGGCATCAACACCTCATCTCATTTATCACAACAATGACTGATGGTTGTACGTTCCTATATACACGGGTATTCAATCTACGTTATATATTACTATCTATTTACCTTTCTTGGCCGCGAGCTAACCCCTCAAGCAATACGCGTGGAACATTGACGGCGCAGATAACAAATGAAAGATGCTTAGTGCATGTCAAAAGTTACCGCTACGTGATTTGCCAAACGGCGGTTATCACGCGCAGGGAACAAAATTAAAGAAGATATACATAGTAAATCGCTTTTACTAGGAATTCGAACATGTACACAAAAACTCGCAATTGTAAAAGATATTTATCGCTGCCCGTCGTTATGGTCGTCCTGGCTTAAGGATAAAAATACGCCACTGTCGCACTTTGACACAAAATTGTATAAATAAAGTGTGGTTTTTATATTACTGTTATGTCTAGCGACATGCCATATTGGCTTGCTGAAAATGGGTGAATGACATACAAAATATTGAACAATCACGGAAGATATCCCGTAAGTGACAGTATAAGTTTAGATGCAAAATATTGTTTCCATCGGGATTGAAATTCTGAAATCTGTTCTCAAAAGACTTTCGTCAGATGACCGCTGTTGGAGGGACACAGTGGCCCGCAAGCCTGAGGTTGAGCAGCCTTAGTTTACAGCATGCCACTACTCATAATTTATCTTCCTGACCCTTGTGCCATGTTACTTGGGGTCGGCGCAACACATTTTTTTCTTCCATCCTTCCCTGTCAACCGTCACGCTATCATTTACTCCTTTTTCTTTCATTTCATTCCTCACACTTTCCATCTATCGTTTCCTTGGTCTTCCTCCTCCTCTCCATCCATCAACATTTATATTCATCACTCTTCTAGTCACAGGCGATACGTCCCTCCTCATCACATGACTATCGATTTCCTTTCAACTTTTCTGTAACTGGCGCAACTTTCAAAAGCATGCCACGTGCCACAGGAAAAAAAGTGACACGCGCTAGTGTTTTTCGAAGTCTTGATGCAAGATGCATCGCGCTAGGCCCTGAATGGAGCCATACATCTCGATTGACTGATTGTCGTGCATGCCTATATCCACGGGCTGATATCTACTGTAATATATCACTATCTATCTATGAATATTTGTTGTGACAAAACATTTTATGTATGTATCGGAGTGCCATTAAGACAGATTTGGGAGTCAGTTGTGTTTTGATCTTAGGGGAGAGACTACGTTTCCTAGTCGTTGATTGGAAAGTGGAATAATTTAGTGAGCTGTGCCAAGAGACTGTTTTGGAGTGCAGTTTCGGGATTCATTTGTCGTAGTTGGAATTTGTACTCTCTTAGATATTGTCGTGTGTGCTTTGAAGTATTCAAAGTGATTTTAGTGGTGGCTTCAAGGAAGTGTTGCGAATTTGTGATTGCAAATAAAGGGAGGTTGCCTTTAAGGATTGAAGATGCCTACTTTCATAAGTACGTAGATTTTATTTATCTATTTACGTCGCGAGTTAATAGGCTTCTTTTGGGTTAGCTCGTTCCATCGTCGACCTCATCTCTGTCCTCAGGACTAGATTAGAGGTCAAGAGTAAAAAGAAGGAAGTTTCTTAAAATGATTTGTTTGAGGGTCATATGTTGGTTGGCAATAGTGTCGAAGGGAATTGTGCGTCCGGAGGATAAGCAGTTATAGCATCGAATTACTTTGATAAGAACTGTGTAATTATCAATAATTTTGCATCGTTTGGTGATTTAAGCAGTCTAATATCGGAATTCCCAGCCAGTGATGATAATATCTTCTTCAAAATATCTAGTTTTGTAAAACATCTTTGATTGACTTGAATATAAACGTTTTAAATTCAAGTCAATCAAGTCTAACGTGAGGTTTGTCTCCATACACTAACGAAAATCTTTGATAGACTTCAGAAATCTCACGTTTTCTTTTACAAAGCCATTTCGAATACCTAGCTGCTTAGTGATTCTGAATAGTCCATTTATGTGAACGATGTTGGTTCCAGTGACAATGCCTTCAGAGGTGGCGCTGGGCAAGTCGATGCAGCGGGAGCTGGCGGACTCCATCATCAGGATGGTGCCGCTGGATGAGATCCGGATACTGCTCGCTTGCGGTGCCAAGGTAAGATTGAGTAATACAACTCAACACATTGAGATTTAATATTTATTCTGAATACAGCAGTAAGCATAGATGTAAGAGAAAAGACGAAGAGGTACTAGTTCGCATTGAGTATTTCGCTTTAGGCCCCTATTCCACCAAAGGGATCACGAGCGGAGCGGAGGGGGGATGTGCAAGATTCGAGCAATCACATGAGAGACAAGAGACGATGTAGATAATAATATATAAGAATAATAATAGATACTACATTTCATATACCTATGACTAAAATGAATGAACGAATTAATAATAATGATTTATTCAATTTTTGAATTGAAATAAATAAAGAAAATGATTTATTTATTTCCATGCAAATTATATAATGTTTTATTAATGTTTAGTATAATTAATGTAATAAATTGTAATAATTAGAGTCAATATTATAATTATGTAATTTAATAGTATGATATATAAAATTTGCAGTGCCCTTACTGCCCTATGCCTACTAACTAGTGTTTTACATGTTTGCAAATAAATAAATAGATTACAACCAATGTGATTGATCGGTTTCCGCACGTCTCTTCTCCGCTCCGTACGCTCCGCTCGTCTCCACTTTTTTGGAGTCCGGGCCTAAGAACGTGTTGCCACAGACAAGCCCCCTGCCAGTAACACTCCTGTTTTTTTTTTATTTCTATGGCCGCAAGAGTCTATCGATAATGAACTAATTATAAAAAAATTATTTAATTTAGAAAACAAGGGATATGCAAGAGGTGTATAGAGCTAGATTTTATTGTGACTTAAAACGACAATTTTCGTGGACTCTTCACTCTTCCTTGTGTCGTAGAATCCAGTGGCCTTAAGATTAAGCTGCCTATGCACTGGAGCCGAGAAGAGGAGCGGAGCTGCGTAAATATTAACTTAGAATTGCATAAAATCTAAACTCCGCTCATTCTATGCCATTCTATTGGTAAAAATTTGCACAGCACCGGTCCTCTCTTCTCTTTTCCGCTCCAACGGACAGGCAGCCTTAAGTTTGCCAAAGTCTTTCCGAAATGCATACGACAAATACATAATTACATAAACTTACCGTTACCTAAAACGAGTGCAGTCGCGCCAGGCATTCTTTTGCGACATACCATTTTGTCAGGTATGAATGAGATTGTAAACATGTTGGATGCTCGTGAGATCAATGCAAATGAATGGATTTTATCCTATATAACTGAGCAATATAATAGGGAAATAATAAAGCTTCCGAAAACAAATTAACTTCCAACGATCTGTGGTTGAATGTAATACTAACTACGAGTAAGCTCTGTTAAAATAAATTACCGAAAAAGTAATATAATATCTATATTGAAGTATATATATATTACTAGCGATCCGCCCCAGCTTCGCGCGGGTGCAATATAAATATATATAAACCTTCCTTTTGAATCACTCTATCTATTACTGAAAACCACATCAAAATCCGTTGCGTAGTTTTAAAGATATAAGCATACATAGGGACAGACAGCGGGACGGGACTTTGTTTTATAATATGTAGTGATTTGTAATCACGTTCTCGAAAACGGCTCTAACGATTTCGAAGAAAGTTGCAATATCACGATTTACTTTGGCGAAAAATCGATCCAGCTAGGTCTCATAAATCTGGAAAAATTCGTTTTCTCTATTATCACGAGCTCGGACGTAAAGGTAATATGAATACATAAGAAAAAACGACATGCTGACTGTGCCGTCGACAAATGAATTGAAATAAAGGATAACATGATGATGAGGAGGAGCTCGTGGCTAAATTAATAACAGCCGCTCGGATCGAACTTTAGGTTAAACCGTGCTCGCCTAGGTTGGTCTGTGGATGGGTGACCACCCATTACATACCGAGTTTCCTCCGTGCCTCGGAAAGCACGTTAAGCCGTTGGTCCCGGCTGTCATTTGTAGATCTTTGACAGTCGTTACAGGTAGTCAGTGGCTCAAAAAGTCTGATAACCAATCTTACCATAGGGTATCGTATTACCTAGTACTAACTGGGTTGTGGAGGTCAGATAGGCAGTCGGTCCATAAGGGTATTCAGCTGCATCCGGTTAGACTGGAAGCCGACGCTAACATAGTTGGGAAAAGGCTAGGCAGATTATGATGATGATAACGTAATGATGAGCTTATTGTAACTTAGTCGTAAATGCAAACTGTAATGTGCTCTAATCTAATAACTTTTTAAATATTTTGAAGCAATATTTCCAGGTGGGCAAAGTTCTTCCTCCATATCTTCCATCATGTCTTCTATCGAGACCTTTACCCAGATGTGGGATAGTGTCATATGCCCTACTCATAATAGTCAGTTGGGACTGGTCACCTCGTAGCTGCCACGGTTTATTTTAAATATTAATTTTTTTTTTCATTGTTGATTTAATCTTTTACTCTAGTCTTTCTACATCGTTCTCACATATATGTGTAATCTCAAAATAAATGATGTAACCAATATTCTGTTAAAATATTTTGATTTAAAAGAGTGTCCATGGAGTTTCTTGCCCATTCTTCTCCATAGAGATCTACGCTTTGGAATGTGCAACTACAGTACTTTGTCAAGTTATTATGTCTTGTGACTGTGACTGTAGCTTCGCTTCTTTTTGTTTTTTTGACATTCAAAAGTGCCTGTGATGGTCTAATTGAAATAAATGCTTTTGACTTGACTAAATAATAACTATTATTATTTCCAGGTCAACGAGCCAGTAACTCAAGGTCTCCGTCCTCTCCACTACGCGATCTGGCAGCGGAACCTAGAGGCTACCAGGCTTCTAGTGGTGCGAGGATGTGATGTCAACGCCAGAGATGACTGCGGATATAGCGCACTGCATCTCGCTGCAGAACACGGGTTAGTGGAGCATAAGATATTATTTATTGACAAGCACATGGTATTTTTTTTTAAATTTCATTGAAAAGATGCGTGGTAATAGGTTTTCGTGGTATGGACATGTGATGCGGAGGAATGAGGAAAATGTAGTGAGGAAAGTTTTAAGTATGAATGTGGATGGGTATAAGAGTAGAAACCAAAGAAACGATGGAAGCTAAAAAACGCTATCCTGTATATCTTATTTTTCGAGTTATGTCATTATTGACGCAAACAAGCGCAATGTTTTATTTACCATCAAAGACAGTTAAAGATCAGTAGTCAGTGGCACAAAAAGTCTGACAACCAGTCTTACCAAGGGGTATCGTATTACCCAGTACTAACTGGGTTGTGGAGGTCAGATAAGCAGTCGCTCCATGTAAAATACTGGTATTCAGCTGCATCCGGTTAGACTGGAAGCCGACCCCAACATAGTTGGGAAAAAGGCTAGGCAGATGATGATGATGAAAGACAGTTAAAGATCAGGGTAACAAAGAGCATTTCAAATCAGTGCGGGGATAAGGCGATGGTCCAGGGTGCCAAATTTGGGGGGCTCCGAGTTCTGGGGTTGACACGGCAAACGTTACGTTAAACCTTCACATTGATGTAGCAAAAAATAAACACTTGATAATGATTTCCATAAGTGGGCGCCACGATATTCTTGCCCTGGGCGTCAGTGGACTACTGCCAGTACTGCTTTCAATAAATCTTTAGTATGACTAAACACTAAAGAACAAACTCTTGAAAACGCAATTTCACAACAATAAAACCGTATAGATAGTTTACCCAGATGATATACTAATCTCCACATGATTTTCTACAGATACACTGAGCTGGTCAAGTTACTACTTGAAAGCGGAGCGGCAGTTGATTATAGACCTGATACTGGCGAGGAGTTCCCCAGGACCACTCTGTGTGATGAACCACTGAGGCTGGCCATCAGGAACAAACATTATGTGAGTACTATTTGACATTTTGCGCGTATTACTGTGCAGGAAGAGCTGTGACTGAAAAGTGTTGTAGGGGCAATCGATTGCTCCCATTAAAATCATCAAGCATAGAGGTATAGTTCATACAGAAAAGGCTACTCATTAAATGAGCTTGGAATCATTAAAATCATCAATACAACCCATATCCTTACTTCCTTACTAATATTATAAATGCGAAAGCAAGTTTGTTTGTTTGTTACCTTTTCACGCCTAAACCACTAAACCGATCATCCTGAAATTTTGTTTATACGTTGTCAGGTTTACAGAAACGGACATAGCGTACCTTTCATCCCGCAAAAAAGTACTGTTCCCGAGGATAAAAACAATAACGTTCTTATGATAATAGGTGGTGCCACATGTCTTTCAAATCATGAATTTTAATACCAGCAGAGTACAACCCGAATTGATTGTCGAATCAATTCGGGTTGTGCTGAAGATACCATCAGTGAACGGACTTTAACTTTGACAGCTCATATCTCGGAAACGTGACACTTAAAAACATTTTGTCTCTTACAAAACTGGTTTGTATTGATACTAGCTATCAATTAATATAGGTGTTATGCGTGGCCGCAGCTTTGAAAAAAAAAAAATGGCGGAAGTTGAGCCGGCCAGGCTTCATACAAAAATCTTCCCCTTTTGTGTCAAGCTTCAGATAAATTCCTTTTGACCTTTTCTGAACCGTTATGTCTATTCTAAGTTCATAACATGGATCATAGATTTCAGTAAATGAATCTAGAAAGCCCAGTTGTTTCTTATCCGTTTTGAAAAAAAAAACTACTGCTTTATACATAAATGTAACACTACACGACACTACACGTTCAAAATAATATTGAACAGCCAATTTAAAACCCATGATTTTCATCGCTGTGGTGTCCAGAATCGTATATACTGAATCCGTCGTAGTATTTCATTACTAAGGTGTGTCATCCTTAATCCATCTTCTATAATACCTACGCAACTAACCATAGATTTTTCTAACTTCTCAAATAAATCAATTCTCATCATCAGCATAGCTATTCACAAACGCTTCGATTCGATTACGATTGGCATTACGAAAGAGAGCGAGATAGACATACGACTTTCCAAATAGAATCGAAGCGTTTCCGAAAACGGGGAATGGTTTGAAATTCAGTTGTAAGATCTGACCAATACATACTAACTAACAAGGCAGATGGAAGAAAGATGCAAGGAAGATGGAAGCGCCAGGGAACCCCGAGAAAGTCAATTTTTTACGTTTTTATAATTTCCATTCCTATTTACAGGAAGTAGCCCGTCTCCTCCTCGAGCATGGAGCAGACCCGAACAAACGTTACTTCTTCGGTGCTGAGATCAACCTGGTATCTGACCCTGAGTATCTGGAGCTGTTGCTGACTTTCGGAGCTAATCCTGACTCGAGGGACAGAGCTGGGTTGACTCCGCTTATGAAAGCTGCTCGGCAGAAGAAGGTTAGTTGCTGAAGGTGGAAATGTAGAATTTTAGCCCGGTCTTAAAATGACTAAGATGAATCAGAAATCCGGTTGAAGTGACTGATGGCAGTCTGTCTCTTAAATCTTTGCAGAGAAAGTTTATTTCAAACTCAAACTCAAAGCATTTATTTCAATTAGACCATAACAGACAATTTTGAAAGTCAGAAAACCAAAGAAGGTGAAGCCACAGTCCCAGTCACAAGGCATAATAACTTGTGAAAGTACTGTAGTTGTACATTCCAAAGCATAGATCTCTATGGAGATGAATGGGCAAGAAACTCCTTGGGCACTCTTTTCAATAACAATATTTTTACAAGATCTTGGTTACATCATTCATGTTGAGATTTAGTAACTCTTATAAGGGGTCGTGCATTAATCACGTGAGGCTGGAAAGGGGGGGAGGGTTCGGAAAAAATCACGAAATATCACTAGGGGGAGGGGCAGGTGTAGTGAGATATCACGTGTATTTATTTTTTCTTTGAACGCGCGATTTCTAAACCGAAAAGCGGTGCGTGACCTTGACATTTTTATCACGGTGCTTATTTTTCCAGAATTAAATTAGATTATACCTGTTAACCTGTATTTAAAGATAATATTCTGATTTTTTTTAAGATACTTTGTACCAAAAAAAAATACACGTGATTTTGGGTGGGAGGAGGGAGGGGTAGTCTAAAACTTCACCACGAATCACCATGGGGGAGGTGGGGGTTAAAAATTTGCTAAAAAACATCACGTGATTAATGGACGACCCCTAAGACTATTCTTGAAATCTTATAATTTAAATACTTACCTAGTCATGTGTAATTTTCTAGTCAGTGGTTTTCTTGAACATAAATGACATACGGTTAACGCACAGTCACTTAAAAGCTATGCACGCGCTCAGCACCGGCTGCTCATTGTTCTAGCTGATCCCGATCCAAGGTGAAAAGGCGTTTGCGTCGACATTTATTTCTACAGAAATATTTTCTATTAAAATTCACATTCTCTACACCATCATCATCATCATTCTCTTGCCCTTATCCCAATTCATTTGGGGTCGGCGCAGCATGTCTCCTTCTTCCATACTTCTCTATTACTCGTCATCTCATCAGACACCTCTTTTCTTGCCTTTCTTGATCATTCTTTACACAGTCCATCCATCGTTTCTTTCTTCACATTCTCAACACCAAAAGAAAGAGAAAGAGATGGCGTTCGACGACCTGTATAGCTCTGTCTCTTTCCCACACTGGAATTACTCCTGCTTTAAGTCGTCATGGTAGGTCACCTGTGCAAATCTAGTGTGGGAAAGAGATGGCGCTAGACGACCTTTATAGCTCTGTCTCGTTCCCACACTGGAATTATTTCTGCTTTAAGACGTCATGGTAGGCCACCTGTGCAAATCCAGTGTGGGAAAGAGATGGCGCTAGACGACCTGTATAGCTCTGTCTCTTTCCCACACTGGAATTACTCCTGCTTTAAGTCGTCATGGTAGGTCACCTGTGCAAATCTAGTGTGGGAAAGAGATGGCGCTAGACGACCTTTATAGCTCTGTCTCGTTCGCACACTGGAATTATTTCTGCTTTAAGACGTCATGGTAGGCCACCTGTGCAAATCCAGTGTGGGAAAGAGATGGCGCTAGACGACCTGTATAGCTCTGTCTCTTTCCCACACTGGAATTACTCCTGCTTTAAGTCGTCATGGTAGGTCACCTGTGCAAATCCAGTGTGGGAAAGAGATGGCGCTAGACGACCTGTATAGCTCTGTCTCTTTCCCACACTGGAATTATTTCTGCTTTAAGACGTCATGGTAGGCCACCTGTGCAAATCCAGTGTGGGAAAGAGATGGCGCTAGACGACCTGTTTAGCTCTGTTTCTTTCCAACACTGGAATTACTCCTGCCACAGATAATATAATACTACGTCTCCTGCTTTAAGACGCCATGGCGTACATTCATTATGACACCTAATTTCCAGGGTATGGACGCCGTACTGCTTCTCATCAGCTACGGAGCTGATGTGAATGCCATGGCCGACGCGAGGAACGACTACAGGACCGTCATGCACTATGCTGTTTTAAGTGGTAAGGATATTTTGAGCTGCACCTTTTGCTTAATTGACTATATAAGGTCTATCTTTTCATACACGAAATTTTTTTAGAGTAACTTCTATAAGTCGTAAAGTCCCCATAGCAACGAAAAAAAAAAAAATCTGAGTGTTTTTTTTTGTTACAAAATTATTATTTTTCTAAAATTTTTTGAGACTTTTTGCATAAAACCTTTACTCCCATATTCTAACAATGACAGTAGGTAAATACGACGTAGTAAACTACCGTAATGGATGCTTAAAAATAAGGAGCCAGTATTTATTTGGAGGGTCAAGTAATTTTAAATTATTTATTTTTTATAAAAAAATATACTCAGATAAAAAAAATCCCTTCAAATGGCTTTGTTATAGCCGTTAGATGATTCCTTGAAAATATTTCGTGTATGAATAGTTAGACCTTATATACAACGACAACAATAGAATACAGAATAAATAACAGGACTTAGGTTTCAAAGTACTCGTCAACATCGCTGTCATCCGGGAACGTGCCCAGAAAAAGTTTATTGCCATGAATTTCTCCTTTGCTCTGCTGGAAGAAATTTATTAATCAATAAGCAGTGCCTATGTACTCTCACAGTAGACTTAAACTGTGTAAAAATAATATTTTACTTCATTCCAAAGAATGATTCAAAGTAGTAACATACTGAAATTGTAGATAACAGCTTTATCTCTCTTCTTATGCAAGTAACAGTTCGTAGGTGTATTTTTCTTCCAGAAGACTGTTCAGTGTTCTACCCTATCTTCCATTCCTCTTGCAGGCAACCCAGAAGTCGTGAATCTGATGATAAAGCAAGGAGCCCGAGTCAACTACGAGTGTCCAGAGCTGAGCAAGCCAAGCCCGTTGGACCTGGCGATACTGAAGGGAGACGTGGCTATGCTGCAGATGCTGCTGGCTGCTGGTACGATCTTTACCATCATCTGTCTAGCGTTCCACCATACCAGTATTTTTCATGGAGAGACTGCCTATCTAATCTTTAGGGCCACGTTACTGGGTTACACCATCATAATTATCATACTCCTGCCCTTATCCTGATTTATTTGTGGTCGGCGCAGCATGTCTACTTCTTCCATACTTCTCTATTACTCGTCATCTCAGCAGTCACCGTCACCTCTTAAAGCGTCTTTTGTAGATTGTACTTCGGTGAGTGTGCCCAAGAGCTCCACGAGCTCATTCCACCATCACCCTTCTTCCATCGGGAGTCCAGACGTATTGCAGGTTATCATCCATACCTTGTAGATGTTCAACACATTCGCACGAAGCGCTTTGCTACATCATTTATTATGCGCACAGCCAAGGAGTGGAATTCTCTGCCTGCGTCGGTGTTCTCAAGTTCATATGACCCCAATCTATTTAAATAGGCTTCTTTTGGGTTAGCACCATCCATCATCGACCTCAACTCTGTCCTCTGGACTAGATTGAGGTCAAGAGTAAGCCCATTTAGTACAAAAAAGAAGCAGTAGTATCCAACATTAGTTTTAGTATATGCGAAACCTGAAACACGTGTCTAGTATTTTTATGTAAAGAATCTATGTACAAAATTTCAACTGTATCATGAAAAATCACAAAGTTATAAGCTTGTTGCTTGTTGCTAGTTGTCCGCACAAAAACGTGGTCACCACGCAGTGCGCGCCTCCAGCGTCGTCTTGAGCTCATAGATAATAATAATTTGGCAGTAGGTACCTAAATTATTGTGATATGTACTTAAATTAGCTCGGTGTTCAACTTTTATTTTGTTTAATATTTTTGGGAAAAAATATAACATGGTTTAAAAATGATTGGAATCGATTCAGTTACTTATTCTGAACAAACTATATTCAGGTTTCGCATATACTAAAAATAATGTTGTATATTACTTTAATCGTACTTCAGTATGGACATGAGATGGAGGTAGGTGGTGGTTGGTAGGCCCCATTGGCTGTCATCTGCCAATTTTGATGGGGTACTTTTTAGTTGAACCAGGTGCAGCTGAATACCAGTGTTGAGTATGGAGTGACTGTCCATCTGACCTCAACAACCCTATAAGAGATAGTTGCTGTCAGACTTTCGGACATCTGACAACTCGTAGCGACTGTCAAAGTAATACGATTGACAGGACTCCATTGTCCAAATAATAATATGTTGAAAAAGGTATTGCAAAACTTTTAAAGCGGTATTTTGTTTCTCCAGGTGCTCAAGTCAATGCGTCAAGTTCGGTGATCGGGTCGCCGCTACACGTTGCCTGTTCTGACAACATTTCCAACAGGAAAGAAATTGTACAAGTGAGTAAACTTAAGAGCGTTTACGATTTACGGCATTTCATACTAACTTTCCTTAAAAAGTCAATTTTTTTAATGAAACTTCATACGCATAAGCACTAAAAAGGTATCAGAGAACATTTTCGAAAAATAGTCATCATCATCAGACATCAGCCTCCCCCAAGTGTCGCCACATTGACCGGTCCCGTGCGTCTCGCATCCAGCGGATCCCTGCAACCTTCACCAGGTCATCGGTCCACCTAGTGGAAGGCCTTCCAACGCAACGTCTCTTCCGGTTCGCGGTCGCCACTCCAGAACTTTGCGGCCCCATCGGCCATCCGTTCTGCGAGCTATAGTGTTACAGCTAAATTAGACCGATTTTAGATTTTCCATAGAAACAGAAATTTCTAATTATCTTTTTTTAAAACACATTTCGAACATGTTGTCTGATAACTTTTTAGACATATGTATCCTGCCTGAAGTTTCATTAAAATCGGTTCAGTCATTTCGAATAAAAAGGACTTGAAATTTTGTATGAAATGCAGTAAATCGTAAACGCTCTTAATAAACTTCACAAAGGCGTCAAGAAGCAATTTTCAGTTATTATTTAATTAGACAAAGACTCAACTACAAGCGACTGCCTCGCTGGTCTAGAGGTCGCAAGCGCGACTGCTGAGCATGGGGTCCTGGGTTAGAATCCCAGGTAAAAGTGTTATTGGGTTTCTCCATTAGGAATTTCTCAGTGCAACGGAGTTTGGATTTGTTAATTCTTAAATATCACATTCTCTCCACAGATTCTCCTAGAAAGCGGCGCGGACCCGAACCTGAAGGTCTACAACGATGAAGACGCGACGCAGCTTCGCCCAGCTCTGGCGGAGTACCTCGCGAGTAACCCGGAGCCTAGCGCTGAGATAGTGGCGTTGCTGTTGAGATATGGCGCCAGGGTTAGTACAACAACCACAGTTTTCTCGTAGCATGACCACTGTCTTCAAAACGGGGTTAGAAAACATCATGAGTAGACCATGTCCTGGAACCAAAAAGTCGAAGATATGCGACATCTTCTAAATCAAAGGTGTAAACGAAATTTAGGAGCGAGGGGACCTACCTGTGAGGCACAATTTCTTAATGCCAAGATGGTGGGCCTAACCGTCTTAATAAACAACTTTCCCAAAGAAACTTTTAATGAATTCTACAAAAAAAAAAAAAATAGTAACACAACAGCATGAAAAGTATTTTTTTTTTTCGCGGATTTGATGTTTTTCTTTGGTAGACTTACCTCCTTGAAGGGGGCAGGTAACTAAATCGCCACCCTATTTAGGGTGATTGGTAATTAGTGACCGATACTTAAACACGTGATTGTACTCATGATAACAAACAACTTTCCCAAAGAAACATTTTTTTTTTATACTCATTCAATTTTATCACAATAACACACCAGCCGTATGAAATTGCCAGCCGATTGACTCTGCCTAGCCACTGTTGCACGGTACTGTTATAACCGGGTTCCGGATTAGGTTTTTAAAAAGAAAAATTACTTTTGGCTAGAATAAACTTGTATATTAAAAATTACACGAGTGCAAGATACATGTGCACGGTAGGACGGTTGGGAGACGACTGGTATGCTGGACTGTTAGGAGAGGGAGAGAGGAATGAGAGGATGCTGCGTCAGCAGCAGGAATGCAGCGTAAGCTGCTGAGTAGGCCAGAAGGGATACAGGTGAAGGATGTAACAGCCCCCCGATTAGGAGGAAACTTACAGGTGGAAGGTAAGTTGACGCCGGAAGGAAAGGTAGGTTTTCCAGGGTTTAGGTCATTCGGAGACGAGGAGCAGGAATATCTTCGACATCTGTGGATGTCATTTCTATGGGAGTATCAGGTAAAGGGGTACATCTAGATTTCTTAACTAACTTATAATAACAATACAATTTATAGGAAATAACTAGGATTATAACTAGACTTATAATAATAGTAGTATAGGAATAATAGTTACCGTAAAGGACAATGTGAGGTTTTTCAATTACTCCATTAAGGTTTGTTTTAATTTGATCAGTTACTTTATTATAATTTGAGAAAAGAGAGTCTAAATTATTAATGTTTTTTAAATTAACGTAAGGAACTTTAATATTTTCTTTTAAATATGCAATGGGACTACAACAAGTATCATTAATTAATTCAAAGTGCAATATTATTGGTTTTAATTTTATTTCAATGTTATGTTTAGGTATTAACTTATTATCGTTGCAATAAGCAATACAGTTGTCTGGTATAGTTAGTATACCAGTACCGGAAATAGAAGATTCAGATAGATCTTGATTATTACATTCTATTGTTATTTTAGAATCTTGACTAATCATGTATATCCACTGATTGCTATGTAATTTATGAAAGGTTTCAAAATTACCATTAATGAATTTAGTTTTGCAAAGAGGAGGAACGGAAGTCAGAGCTTTTGAAATAACCTCAGTTTCACATATTGGTACGGCTGACGTGGAGTATACATTGGAAATTTCACAAATATAATATTGCGTATTTATAACTTTACAGGTAGTGAGTGAATTTAATTTACAATAAGATGATTTATCTTTAGTTATGCCCAAATATTTAGTTGATGGTATTATTGTAGAATACAATGTTTTGTTTACAGATTTAAGGGCGATAGGATAAGGTGTAGTATGATACAAGTCGAATTCTTTAGTATTTACTAAAGGCATTTGTAATACAAATATTATTTTGTTGTTTGCATAATAACTGGATACATCGGATATGTTTTCTAGAATATGGATATTGTCTAAGATTAAGGGTACAGGTAATTGCTTAGAACTAGGAAGAAATCTATAGTTACTTACAAGATCTGAAAACAATTGTTTAGGGGTAATAATAGATGGATATAGTATATTGGACTTACTGAACATAATAGCATTAATTATGTCTTCTAACTTAAATGATAAGGTTAATAAACTACTTTCTAAAATATTCGACAGTCCCGATATTTTAGACCTAATTAATAGTTTATTGGAAACTAGGGTTAAATTGGCCATTTCCTGGTTCAGGGTATCGATAGCATAACTAAGGCTAACTTCATTTGCATTGATTTTGTCAATGACTTCTTTAAGAGACAATAGTGTGGATGTTGTAACCATCATGTTTTCTTTCATGAGGGTTGCTAATTTAGTTTGATCATTCTCTAAGGTTTGAATGGCATTACTGTATTTCTCGGCATCATTTTGGTCCATATTTCCAAACAGTTGTTTAATTACTGAGCCGATTCCACCAAACCAAGCAGATCTTTTATAAGACTTAGATATAAGATGAGAAATAGAATCAAAGTCTCTAACTATATCAGAATAACGGGATGACAAAGGTTGGAACAAATAGTGACATTCGCCTTCATAGTATGCATTGCTTTGATTACATAGGAATTTAGAAGTTCTTAGGATATCCCTTATGTTATCTAGATGTGGTTGAATGAAAGAGACATCTACGGGGATGATAATATCTAAAGTATCATCAGTTATTTTTAGAGAGCCAATGGGGTCAAAATATATGCCTGCGTCGTCTGATGCTGGCTGGATATATCCTTGACTGTTTGATGCCAGGGTAGGATAAATGTAACCAATTCTGTAAGGAAAGGAATTGAATTGAATAATATTAAATAAAATATTATGACTCATTACTAGTTGCTAATTTAAATTCGTCAAAGTGGTGTTTGACGTGACGTCTGTTAATTAATAGTGACGCGGTATTGTTGCCATGGATTTTTACAATTTTAAACGGGCCTTTCCATATAGGTGAGAGAGCTTTTCTTAGGCGTAAGTGATTTTTAAGGTAAACAAGATCGCCGACTTTATATTTAATTGGCCTAGTGTGAGTGTCATAGTAACTTTTGGAATTTATCTTTGATTTTTGTATATGTTCTATTGCTTTTGCTCGACAGTACTTGAGTCTATTTTGGAGTATGCGGACATATTCAGGATAAGTAGCGCTTGCAGTTTCCTCGTAAATGGAATCCGGTATATAGGGTTTGTTTCCAAATACAAGCTCATAGGGAGAGAAATGAGTGGTTGAATGAATAGCCGTGTTGTACGCAAGCATAGCTGTATACACAAAGCGGGGCCAGTTGTTTTGTTGCTCATTTACATAAGACTTTAGGTATTCTTTTAAGGTGGAGTGACTTCTCTCGAGAGCACCTTGAGTTTGAGGGTGATACGGGGTGGACCATAATTGTTTTATTTTTAATAAGTTACATGTTTGTTTAAAAAGCTCAGCCGTGAAGTTGGTGCCTTGGTCTGTTAGTATTGTTTTGGGTATTCCGAACAAGGTAATGAAATGAACCAAACATTCGCATGTTTCTTCAGCAGTAGTGTTAGTAATTGGATAAGCGGCTGAGAATTTGGTAAGGTCATCTTGGAGGGTTAATATGTATTTATATTTATCATTACCAGCTTCTGGTAGTGGTCCTACTATATCGAAAGCTACACGTTCAAAGGGGCGTGTGGAAAGAGATGTGATTTGCATAGGTGCACGATTAGTTCTTCTTAGGGCTTTATTAATTTGGCATTGTGGACATTTCTTTACATAGTTTTCAACGTCTACTCGCATGTTTTTCCAGTAGTACCTTTCTTGGATGCGTTTCAACATTCTACCAGAACCTAAGTGACCGGCTATAGGGAGATCATGATTTTCTTTCATAATTTTAGGGATTTCACTCAGTGATGGGTAGATAATAGTATTCTTATAAATGTGTATAGTTATTTCTGAGTTGTGAAATAAATATAGGATCATGTTATATAGTTTGATATACTGATGAGTATCGAAAGGATTATTAAAATCAGATATAGCTATTTGAGGGTTATTCTGCCCTGTGAGACTGACAACTAACTTATTTCTTACGGATTTAAGACACTTGTAGATATCTTCATATGTGCATGTGTCAAAGTGATTGACCTTGGTGAAAATGAAATAATAAATTTTATTTTCGGATTCATATTTAAGGAAGGAATGTAATGTTCTTTCTAGTAAGGAAAATTCGCTCAAACTAGGAATATTAGATATTATTTCTTGGATATATGGGACGGATTCGTCCATATCTATAGATGTAGGGATGATGATATGTTTTTTATCAGTTTTAGATAGGCATTCGTTATGTTCTATTATGGTTACGTTAGGATTAAAATCCTTAGCGGTAGTTTTAAGAAATTCTGAGTAACTACCATCTGGGGTACTGGAGCTACTAGGGCTCGAGACATCAGGTGGTGATATTGGATTTGGACGATCAGTGGAAGGTGAGGGTAAGTTTTCATTTATTATATCATCTAGATCATCAAGGTTGCCTAACTCTGGCAAGCTTGTAGGCTGAATAAGGGGATCTGTGAGGTCTTCCAGTTGAATTAAATCGTCCGGGGGAACAGCTGGAAGAACATTTGGATTTGATGTTTCGTCGTAGTCTGGTGAGTTTAGATTTTCATTGGAAGTACCAAGTATAGGATTTATAGGATTGACAGATTTGGTTATAGGATAGCGGGATAATGCATCGGCGGCATTATTTAGTTTCCCTTTTCTATATATTATTTCATACTCATATTCCTCCAATTTTAATCTCCATCTCTGGAGTTTACTACTGGGGTCAGAGTGGTTGAATAGCCAACGTAAGGGACGATGGTCAGTAATTATTGTGAATTTTCTGCCATAGAGGTAAGGACGGAAAGTTTTACAGCCGAAAAGAATTGCAAGTAATTCTTTTTCAGTTGTACTATAATTGCACTCATTTTTGTTGAGTGTACGGGAAGCATAGGCGATGGGCTTATCCTTGCCTATTTCACCTTGGGAAAGAATAGCGCTGATTGCATAATTTGATGCATCACAGCTGAGAAGAAATGGTTTGGAGAAATCAGGATATGATAATAGCGGAGCTGTAGTTAATTTATTTTTTAGGGTTTCAAAGGATAACTGATGTTCGTTTGACCAAATGAACTCTACGTTCTTTTTCAGCAGATTTGTTAAAGGTTTTGCAATGCTTGAAAAATCAGGGATGAACCTTCGATAATAAGAGACGAAACCAAGGAATGATTTGACGTCCTTAGGAGTTTTTGGTGTAGGGAATTCATGAACTGCTCTTAGTTTTTCAGGATTTGGTTTTACGCCTTTGTCAGTAATGACATGGCCAAGGTATGAAACTTCCTTTCTTAAAAATTCACATTTATCTGGTTGTAGTTTTAATTTGAATTGACGAAGTCTATAAAATACGTTAGTTAGGTTATCTATATGAGAAGGGATATCAAATGAGTAAATCACGATATCATCAAGATAAACGAAGCATTGGATGCCTTGGAGACCAGATAAAGCGGAATTCATTAATCTCTGAAAGGTGGACGGTGCATTTTTTAATCCAAATGGCATGCGAGTGAACTCGTAATGCCCTGTTGGGATTGAAAATGCTGTTTTGGGAGAATCATCAGGAGACATGTTTATTTGATGAAAACCGGAAGCTAGGTCTAATGTGCTAAAGTATTTGCACTTGCCTAGCTGATCTAGGATTTCGGCTATGTTTGGAATAGGATAAGAATCGCCAATAGTCACGTCGTTAAGTTTACGGTAATCGATTACAACGCGCCATTTTCTTTGACCAGAAGCATCGAGCTTCTTGGGTACTACCCAAATTGGTGAGGACCAAGGGGACATAGAAGGTTTTATTATACCTTGTCTCAGCATTTTTTTTACTTGAGAGTCTACCTCTTTCTTATGGCATTCAGGAAATCTGTATGTCTTAACATGGATTGGGCTATCGGTCGTGGTTTTAATTTTGTGTTCTATTGCATCACTGCAAGTTAACTGGTCGTCGGGTAGATGGAAAATGTCTGAAAATTGAGAACAAACAGAGTATAATGACTCAGTTTCTTCTGGATTAAGGTGGGACACGCGAAGCTGCTTTAGGACTTCTTCTGTGCGTTCAAGAGTTTCGGGTTCGGCTACGGTACCGATAAAGACTGCAGCTTTCAGTTCGAAAGGTTTTAAAAGTAATTTTAGATCAGACTTAATGGTTACATGTTTCTCTGAGGTGTTAACAATGGAAATATTAACACGGTTGTTATTCTTAACTTGAACTAGACAGTTTGCTACTAATAAATTTTGGGAAAGATGTTGGTCAATTATTAAACCTTCTTTTATTTCTGGATTTGCAACAGTACATTCAATTATGGTTTCACTGCGTGGTGCAATAGTGTAAACGGGTTCGTTGAAATGCATTTTAAGCATAATATCTTTTAAATGCAACACACCTTCATCATAGTTAATTTGGCCACTCATGGAATTGAATAAGTCGTTGCCGACAATACCATCGTAGGGTATGCTTAATTCATTAACTACACTGAATGTATGTGTTAGGTATTTACAGTCAATATGAGATTTGTCGTGTGTATAGATAGTTATAGGGATTTGTCCTAATGTACATAGGGGATTATCGGTAGTTGAATCGATACCTTTGATTTTGAATTTAATCGATTCGTCAATAGCAGGCATGTCATCAATGACTGATTTTTTAATTATACTTATAGATGCGCCAGTATCGACGAGGAGGGATAAATCATTAGAGGAAACGGGGGAATTTACTTTTATATAGGGTAAGTATTTATTTGGTATATTGGATGTGAATTCGTATATTTCTTTATTAATATGTTTTTCATTTTCAGGATTCTGGATTAAGTCTACGGTTTGGGGCTGGTTACCCTGTTGTTTGACTTGGATGGAATGACCTCGAGTTTGGGGCTGGTTACCCTGTCCATGTGTCATGAAGGATTTGGAGTCTACGATTTGGGGCTGGTTACCCTGTTGCTTGACTCCAACGGAATGACCACGAGTTTGGGGCTGGTTACCCTGTCCATGGGTCATGAAGGATTTAGAGTCTACGATTTGGGGCTGGTTACCCTGTTGCTTGACTCTAATGGGATGAGCACGAGTTTGGGGCTGGTTACCCTGTCCATGGCTCATTGTTTGTGTTTTTGCGTCGTCTATTATGGAATTTATCTGTCCCGTGCGACGCTTATTCGGGACATTTTTTAGTTTAAACTGTTGTCAACGGTATCGTAACCTTCTACATCGGTTACTGCATTAATACGGGGTTTAAAATTAGATGTGCTTGTCTGCGCACTTGAAGGATAAGATTTGTTTTGATTGTTAAATCTTTTATTATTGTATTCACGGAGTTGGCACTTTTCTAGAATATGCCCTGATTTTTTGCAATATCTGCAGAATGGATCATTTGAAAAGGGTTGTTGAGAGGTTGGTTTTTGGGATTGATTGTTATTAAAGTTACTGAATTTAGACTTAATATTTGGATCATTTTGACGAAGTGGTTTCGCGGCTAAGGTTTGTTTGTAGGAGTATTGTTGCAATTTTTCTTCGGAAATCGCGTAATTTATGGCGTCATTGAGATTTTTGGGGTTCCGACACCTAATGATGTTTGCGATACGAGGGGTAAGACCCATCGTGAACGTGTGGAGAGCTAAGTCCTCCATTGCAGCTACTCTGCCGGCTACTTCACCTTTCTTGTGACCGGATATAGAGATTTCTGTAAGCAATTGAGATAAACAGGTTTCTATTCTAAGTGAGAATTGGTTAACATTCTCCTGGGCACCTTGTCTGCAATCCTGGAGCTCTGCGAGAAGATGAGCGTAATGTTTGCGCTCTCCAAATTGGTTCTGAAGGAACTCTTTAAGGGATGGCCACGAATCGAATTCCTTGATTGAACAAGCAATCTCGGCTTTACCATCTAATTGGCTGATTATGTACTTGAAGACGATGTTAGTTTCATTCGAAGAGGCTAGGGAAATAGCATTATCGCAATTATTTATAAATGCATTTAGTTTTTCTCGACTGCCATCAAAGGGCTTTATGAATTTTAAAATGATACTTAAAGGTATGCTTTCCGCAGACTCTTCTTTCACCGCGGCTCTTGAACCTTGGGACATGGTTGACAACAAGTTTTTTATCTTAAAGAACAGCTAAGTATAATAAGTCTGAACACAAGATAAGGGATTAAATTTAAGTCGACAATGTATTCTTATCGCTTGCGAGCCTGGAACTGCGACGAGCGACGAGACATAACATCCGGTGATGTGACGTGTGGATTGGAATGTTCAACTTCAAGGTAACTCGTTGAACGATTTTTAATAACTTTTGAACTTTGATCACTATTAGATATGGGAAATTTGTTCACAACTCACAGTAATATTGCGCACATGTTCTTCATGGTTTTGCAGGAGGATCTGGAGCTGGAACTGGAACTGGAGTGACCTTGAACTAGGTCAGTACCGGGTTTACCGGTGTGGTGAGTCGTCTCTGGAACTCAGGAACTTGAGTGACCTTGAATTAGGCCAGTGCCGGGTTTTACCGGCGTGATGAGTCGTCTCTGGATCTGAAGCACTTTCGCGGAGTTTTTAGCACTTTTTGGGAGGATTCCGAGGATTTTATAATCCCATTTCAGCTGCCACCAATGTTATAACCGGGTTCCGGATTAGGTTTTTAAAAAGAAAAATTACTTTTGGCTAGAATAAACTTGTATATTAAAAATTACACGAGTGCAAGATACATGTGCACGGTAGGACGGTTGGGAGACGACTGGTATGCTGGACTGTTAGGAGAGGGAGAGAGGAATGAGAGGATGCTGCGTCAGCAGCAGGAATGCAGCGTAAGCTGCTGAGTAGGCCAGAAGGGATACAGGTGAAGGATGTAACAGTACGATTGTAAAGAGACAGAACGGCGTCACGCAGCTAACAGCTGATAGGTAACAGGCGTGCGCTCGCGAATTTCATACGGCTGTTGTGTTATTGTGATAAATTGAATTACTACAAAAAAAAAAGTTTCTTTGGGAAAGTTGTTTATCATGAGTACAATCACGAGTATAAGCATCGGTCACTAATTACCAGTCACCCTATATAAGAGCAGCTCCAGTTATGGGAAAAATAAAACTGTTAAACTGTTTTTTTCGTGACGATATAGTTCCTGTTGGACTACAGACTACAGCTGAGAACTTACCCAAAAATGTTATCTTTTTCTAATTACAGGTCATCATGAAAACTCAGTTCCGTGACCCCGACGGTATCTTGAACCATCTCCAGAACGTGACCTCAGAGGAGTACCAACACATCTTCTATCTCCTTCTAGAAGCAGCCGAAGCCTTCGATCTCTGCATGATTAAGAGGAACAACGCCGTCACCGCCACACAAAAAGAAGCCTTAATTCATCGTGCTAAGACTCCAATTTCTTTGTTAGCTCAAACCAGGATATTTTTGAGGAGATATTTCAAGACTACTCTTGTTGATGTAGTTCAGGATATTGAATTGCCAAAGATTCTTCATCAGTACTTACTTTTTAACTGTCGTTAAGAAGAGTTTTTGTAATATTAAGGTTTTACTTTTAGGCTGAATATGAATATTCTTATGCCTCGTATCTTTTTATGAAGATATTTTTGGTGTTGCCAGTTGATTTTAGTCTCCCTGATAAATGGGTGCTTTTGATTGTCGCCGAGCTTGGTTAATTGAAGTGAAAAAAGTTTTTGTAAAGATGTAACATTTTGTACTGATGAAATGTCGCGATATGATTGATGTGGCCAGTGTAATTTCATTTTGATATGTCATAAATATAACATTGAGCCGTTTTTTATCATTCTTTGTATTCGAATATAATAATAATATGTCAATACTAAGATCATCATTTAATATTTTTTCTTAGATGTTCGTGTTGTTGTATCCATTTAATAATTATGCAAGTATTTAGTATATATCATTATTATATCAATAATAAATATCATAGGTTTAATGAATTTGCCAAATAATAAAGCCATATTTTCATTGTTTTGAAAAGAAACAAATATTTTTATTGAAAATCAAAGATTTCTAAGTGTGTTTCATTCTTTTGATGAATTTACAAATTTCGAATGAATATACTATACTAGGTCATGATGTGTTCTATTGTGGAAATTAATGTCATCATCATTCATTCTCTTGCCCTTGTACCACTTCTTCCATACTTCTCTATTACTCATCATCTCAGCAGTCACCTCCTTGTATTGTATTGTATTGTATAACGGGCTGGTGTTTAAATCTTATGACCCAATATTTATCCATGGTGCTAGGCAACTGGTCTTATCCCAGTTTTAACGTCCCTCTGTGCCTATTGGCCTTGTTTTGTTCTGTCTCCTGCTGTGGAGGGAAGTGGAAATTAAGTTTTTCTTACTCCTCCGCTATTCTATTCTGGTTAATTTCGATGCGGGATCCAAGTCAGTTAAATTGTTTCTCAGGGACTTCGTCCAGCTTCATTGTCTCGGCGCTTTTCTGGTGGGTGCCACTGTTGATTCTGGCTTTCAGGAGTTACAGTGGTTTGGGAATAGTGTGGCGGTCTTGTCCCATAAAAAAAACATTGCGCTTTTTATTCCCGATGGGTTAGGCAGGGGTGTAACCATGAGTTTTAATATGTATCATTATCGCAAGTCATTTTGTATCAATTTAGTCTGATTTTTCATTGCTATGTGATAATATTGTGATATAATTATTTCTATAAATAAGACTTGATTTGAGCTTGTAACCGATGAGTTTCAAGTGGTATGTATTCAATGACTATTTTTTAAGATAAAGTACATAAATAAATGTGTGAAAAATATATAAGTGGTTTTATTAATTTGTACAGGGAGGTACACGCAGATAAAAAGTTAGAACCCTATCATAATGTTTTCTTATTTAACCCAAAGGTTGACTGGTAGAGAATGCCTTATGGCATTAAGTCCGCCTATGTACCACTATTGTACATGAAGTTTAAATAAATAAATAAATAAAAATTGTAAAAAGCGATTGTGAACAATCTTTCAATCGCTCCGCGCCAGTGGGGCGGTCATCGGAATCGAGTTTGCAGAATTAAAACTAAATATTTTGCATAATTTTTACACCAAAGAACACTTAAAAAGTAAATAAAAAATTCAAGTCATATTAGCGATGTTAAAGTAAATTAATCCACATTATCACGTATGCCTTCTAATGAAACAAAACGCAGCAATTGAGTGTTGCCAAAGGGAAACAACCTCCTCAACTGGTAGGCTAGAACTGAATCTTCCAACAGTGTGCTTAGAGGGTTCAGGGTTGGGCAGAACAAGTAGTAACATCGTAACTTACCCTATGTTAGTACTTAATAACTACAATTTGCTAGCGCTCATACTAGCGGGCTGTCTGTCCGGGTGGCTATTGTTGCGTACCTACTAATTTTTGCCCCCACTTAACGTGGCGCAGTCGAGGGAGTAAAACGGGGCTCCTTCTTAATGGTTTACAAGAAACTAACCACGAAGGGGATGGCCCTTTTAACCTTACCTATCCGAGTCGGGGTGACCTAAGTTCCGAGCTCGCTTCGCTCGCTCTTGCAACCTAAATATTCTTTGTGCCTTTTTAATAAGTGTCAAGACTTGAGGTTTAATAGTAAATTTAACAGATTTTGACCTGTACGTTAAACAGCTTTCTGTTTTGTGTAAAGGATAAAATAAAAACAAAAACTAGGGGTATTAGTTATTTTTCTGAGGGTAAATTTCACAAAATAGGCTGTCAAAATGAGTTTGCGTTTCGTTTCACATTTAGCAGATACCATCAGGATAAAAAAAAAAAAAAAACATAATTATTCACCCAAAAAAAGTTCAAATCACTATGAAATTGTTCAACCTTAATTTAAAATAACAAAACCTAATATGAATTAAAAAAAAGCATTTATTATTTGCAAAATCAACACATCATCATCATCATCATTTCAGCCGAAAGACGTCCACTGCTGGACATAGGCCTCCCCCAAGTGTCCCCACATTAACCGATCCCGTGCGTCTCGCATCCAGCGGATCCCCGCAACCTTTACCAGTCATCGGTCCACCTAGTGGGAGGTCTTCCAACGCGACGTCTTCCAGTTCGCGGTCGCCATTCCAGAACTTTCCGGCCCCATCGGCCATCCGTTCTGCGAGCAATATGCCCTGCCCACTGCCACTTAAGTTTGGCTATTCTTCGGGCTACGTCGGTAACCTTGGTTCTCTTACGGATTTCCTCATTTCTGATTTGATCACGCAAGGAAACTCCGAGCATAGCCCTCTCCATTGCCCTTTGGGTGACTTTAAGCCTTCTGATGAGGCCCATTGTGAGCGACCACGTTTCGGTCCCGTATATAATCACTGGCAACACACACTGGTCATAGACTTTCGTCTTGAGACACTGCGGTAAGTTGGACGAGAAGATACCACGCAACTTCCCGAACGCTGCCCAGCCGAGTCGGATTCGACGATTAACCTCTTTCTCGAAGTTAGACCTACCTAACTGGATCGTGTGTCCCAGATAGACATAATCGTCTACAACTTCGAGTGTAGAGTCTCCGATCTTGATAGGAGTGGGTGTTACATGGGCATTCAACATGACTTTGGTTTTGTCCATGTTCATTTTAAGACCCACTCTTCCGGAAGCTCTACTGAGGTCATCGAGCATAGTACTGAGGTCCTCCATGGTCTCAGCCATGACCACTATATCATCGGCAAACCGAAGGTGAGAGATGTACTCGCCATTGACGTTGATGCCTAGCCCTCTCCAGTCCAGAACCTTGAAGACATCCTCCAGTGCAGCGGTGAACAGTTTCGGAGATATGACGTCTCCCTGTCTCACACCTCGCTGCAGAAGGATAGGTTCCGAGGTCTGGTCCTGAAGTCGGACTGACATAGTGGCGTTTTTGTACAAACACTACAACACCTCGATGTACCGATAGTCAATTTGGCACCGTTGGAGAGACTGCAGTACAGCCCAAGTCTCAATCGAATCGAAGGCTTTCTCGTAGTCCACAAACGCCAAACAGAGAGGCAGGTTATACTCTTCGTCGTTATACTCTTCGTCTTCGGTATAACCTGCCGCAGCGTATGTATGTGGTCTACGGTGCTAAAGCCTTTTCGGATTCCGGCTTGTTCGGGAGGCTGAAAATCGTCAAAACGTGATGACTCTTGAAAACAACTTGTAGACATGGCTTAGAAGTGAGATGGGCCTATAGTTCTTCAGCCGGGCATTGTCGCCCTTTTTGAAGAAGGGTACCACCACACCCCTGCACCATGCCTGCGGCGTTTTCCCCTCGAGTATGACGGAATCAAACAGCATCTGAAGGGCCTTAAGTACCGGTTTTCCACCTGCCTTCAGGAGTTCGGCCGTAATTCCGTCATCACCCGGTGCCTTGTTGTTTTTTAGCTGTTTTAAAACCATCCTAATCTCGTACAGGCTGATATCCGGAATGTCTTCGGTATAGTGTCGGGTCAGTCTAGCTCTTGGGTCGTTAGCTAGATTTGCAACGGGTTTACTGGTTGAAGTGTACAACTGCCCATAAAAACTCTCGATCTCCCTCAGCAGCTCCGGTTTGGCGGATATGATCCTGCCATCGTCGGTCTTCAGTTTCGTGAGCTGGCTCTGCCCAATAGCCAGATCTCTTGAAAATCCCTTGGAGCCTTTATTCCGCTCAATAGCGTCTTTAATACGCTCGGTATTAAAGCGGCGGAGGTCGCTCTTCAAGGATTTAGAGATCCATCTATTGAGCTGCCGGTATTTTATTAAAACTCCCTAAAGTGGCAACACTTGCTGTCAAAAGTAAGCTCGCTAGAGGCCTAGAGCTTTTTTTGTATTATCTGTGGTGATATTTGACTGACTTCAAAGCACAGATTACTAATATGTAGCAAGCTACTTCAAAGTTCAAAGTAAAATAGTTTAGCGGGTTGATATTTATTATTAATTTCAAAAAGTATTTGTTTCCTACGCTTGAAACGTGAAATTGTTCAAGAAAATAAGTACTTTGCACAAAAAAAAATAGTCTACTCGGGATTCCGTATATAAAAGCCGAGCCCAAAAATGCAAGACTACTCGTTTAAAATGTGTGGAACAGCTAATTTAAAACCGTTGAATTTCATTGAACCGACGAATCAATCGTATAGTAGTATTTCATTACTACGATGTATCACCCTATCACCCTGCATCCATCGTTTATAAGTACGCATTTGGGACCATAGCTTTTTCTGACATCTTCAAATAAATCGATGCTTCTTCATCGTCCATCACTCATCAGATTTGATTCAGTTTTGATAATTTGGCCTGGCTGTTCGTCTTCGGTGCTGAGATTAACCTGGTATCTGATCCTGAGTATCTGGAGCTGTTGCTGACTATCGGAGCTAATCCTGACTCGAGGGACAGAGCTGGGCTGACTCTGCTTATGAAAGCTGCCAGGCAGAAGAAGGTAAGTGGCTGGAGGTGGTAATGTAGAATTTGAGCCTGTCTTAAAACATTTAAAGTCACTGATGACAGTCTGTGTTTTAAATCTTTGCGGAGAAAGTTTATTTAGTATTTTTTTGATTTTTTGGCTCACCAAGAATTAGAATTAAATAGAGTCACAGACAAGTTTATCAACCTCTTGCAGGTAAGCACCATCATGCACTACTTATTTGTTGTTGGGTGCCCTTACCTTTAACTACTCACCGCACACAACTATGGTTTTTTTAACCAACTTCAAAAAGGAGCAGGTTATCAATTCTGATGTTTACATTTTTCTTTTAAATACATAATTCAAATTAAATTAAAATCACCATCAGCATCAGAATTAAAATTAAATCAAAGTTAAAATCAAAATTAAGTAGTAGTAGCTCTAAGACTGTTCTTGAAAGCCTATCATTTTGAATAGTCATGTGTGATTATCTAGTCAGCGGTTTACTTTAAGATAAATGGTTTATGGTCAACGCTCAGTTACTGTAAAGCAATACATGCAATTAGCACCGGCTCTGCTCATTTTTACTAGCTAATCCTGATCTAAGGTGATAAGGTTACTATGCTTATAACTTTGCATTAACAATGAAAAACAAAATTCACATTTTCAAAACCCGTAATTGTAAAAAAAATGCTGGGAGGATGGGTTTTTAACAAAGAAAAGAGTGTGTATCTAAAAATTATAAATATATATTTTTTCCTTTTGGTGGGGAAACTATAAAGGCACCCAGCCTTTGAGGATAAGCCTGAGTAGTGCGGGATTCTTACCTCACTTAAACCAACTTTGTAGTCACCATCATTTATGACACCTTAATTTCCAGGGTATGGATGCAGTACTGCTTCTCATCAGCTCCGGAGCTGATGTGAATGCCATGGCTGACGCGAGGAACGATTACAGGACTGTTATGCACTATGCTATTTTAGTGGTGAGGATATTTTGAAATGCACCATTTGCTTTATTCAGTATTTTTAACGATCTATCCAAATTGGATGTTAGAATCGTTAGCACCTTTTTTTTTTTCTGTTTCGGATGGGAAATCATCAAATGACTCCCCCACTCTGGGTGGAGCGGAAGGGAGTGTCAGACTTGTACTGACGTACTGACTAAAACCCATCCTTGTTCCTTCTTTGCCCTTTGTGTTCCAGGGCCACGGTATCTCTTTCGAACAGTCCCGCAGTCCTGGCAGGCATCGGCCCATGCGGACCCCTAATCGTTAGCCGCTTATGAGCTTCATCTAGTAGATACTTACGTGAAGTAGAAGACAATCAAAATCCACATACTGCTACACTCTAAATGGATGACTTATGAAGCCAACCAAAACCACTAATGCCGTAACTATTCTTCAATTTGAAATTTTTCAGGGTATTTATAGTATGATCTTCTGTCGATCAGTACTGACTGATAGACAGAAAAGCCATTGTCCAAACTAAACCCCTAGCCCCTAGTCCCCTGTCCTAGCTTTGCAACATCTTTTATACAATATGGAATGTAAATGAATAATAATAATAATAAATCAAATGATCAACTAGGGCTGGATTTTAACAACTGGATTTTGTCAACGCCGCCAATCTCTTGGACACATTACCAGCTGACAGCGTTGAGGTGGAGTTTTTTTATATTATAGGTTGTTTTATAGTTTAACTATTTTTGTTTATTTATTTGTTTTAAATTATTATAATTTTAATATGTAGTTAATTTAATAAAATAGAAATAAACACACTAAAGAATACTTTTTTTTGGTGAATTGATTAAATGACATTTAGTTAAGGTGGATGTGCCAGGGTTTCCCGCGAAATTCAAATTTTTTTGCGGTTTTTACAATTTGCAGGTCAGTGTCAGGTTGTATTGATGATAAATGAGTCGCGCAAGTAACACTTATGTAGCTACGGAATTACATTTATTAAAATGATCACTAAAACCCTCCCAAGTCCATTTAACCCCATTGAATGACTTTTTCATGAAATAGTTATTGAATGTGGGGTTACATGAACGCGCACCGTTTTAGAACGTCCCAAAAGCCTTATATCACAGGATCATAGCGCCGTTAAGTTGGTAGCGTGGATGCCGCCAAGATGCCAACCTAACAAGCGCGTCCTGCGGCCCGCGCCTCATAACACGCTCGCTCAGTAGCTCTCTTCTTTTCGGGGCAACAAAACGTTACATAATCATACATGTGCGCGCTTGACCGCGTCCCGAATTCTTTTTGTTTTTGATAACTTCCTGCTTCCTAAGATAAAAACCTGGTGTAAACTTTGTGCTTTAACTGTTTGATTGACATTAAACCAGTTCCAACGAGTGTGCAGACAATTTTGATGAAACGAACTCAATCAGGATTATATGAGCGGTGGATGTCTGTTTCTGTATGTGAGTTTAAATTTTTGTAAGCGTACCCACAGTACAGAGAAAATTTCCTAGAGTGGTGCGCCTTTTTTTTGTTAAATCTACCGGGTGTAAACAGACCCTTCACATATCCGTCAACCAAGCATTCTGTACATCAAACTAAGTAACTTTACGCAAAAATTATTGCTGGGAATCGACTTTTTTTTGGGGTGAAAAATCACGTTTTACGGTAGGACTCGATGGAAAGCACTCATAGCATTGTGGATGAATGGATTGAATAGTACGGGGGTCGCGGAGGTGTGTAAAATAAAAATGATCTAGAACACAAAAATGATCGCAGTGACGGGGAGAACAAGTGCATTTCGTTTAAGTTAAAGGGTCTATTTACACCCTTTATATGCCCTCTGCCTTTTTGCGAAACTTCTCTGAGTGGTTCAAACGACTTGCTGAAGTAGTAACATAGTACTGAAATCGCAGATAGCTGCTAATCTCTATTTCTTATGCAAGTAATAGTCCGTGACTGTATTTTTTTTTTCAAAAGACATGCTTCTTGCAGGCAACCCTCAACTTGACAACCTGATGATAAAGCAAGGAGCCCCAGACAATTACGAGTGTCCAAAGCTGAGCAAGCCGAGCCTGTTAAACCTTGACATACTGAAGGGATACGTAGCTGTGCTGCAGATGCTGCTGGCTGCTGGTAAGATCTTGGGACTTTGCCACCATCAACATTATTGTCATTCTTCTGTCCTTATCCCAATTTATTTGTGGTTGGTGCAGCATGTTTTCTTCTTCCACAGTTATCTGTTACTCGACATCTCGGCAGTCACCGTCACCCTTATTACTTTCGTGAGGGAAATGTTGGTAGGCGGTGGTAAACCTCTTTGGCCCTGTCTGCCTAGCCTTTTGCCAACTTTGTTGGGGTACATTCTAGTTGAACCAGGTGCAGCTGAATGTGACGAGGCCCGCAGGTCAAGCGGCCCGGCACTAGTCCGGGGCAGCGGAAGTCGCATCAGATCCCGTTGCCCCCCGACGCAAGTGTGCGAGGGAACACCGGTGTGGTTTTAGTCAGTACGAGTCTGACAGACCCCTCCGCTCTCCCCAGGGCGGAGGACATCCATTGAGGATTTCCACATGGAGAAAAAAAAAGTTGCAACTGAATACCAGTGTTGAATATGGAGCGATTGTTCGTCTGACCTCAAGAACTTTACTGGGGTTACGCAATAACCGATGAAAAATTTCCATGTGGGCTCAGAATGATGTACTGAATACATGGTAACCGTTTTCGCGTCGGTGTCCCTTCCACCTCGTATTAGGTACTGACTGTCAAAAGACTACTCTTGTTGATGTAGTTCAGGATATTGAATTGCCAAAGATTCTTCGCCAGTACTTACGTTTTAACTATCGTTAAGAAGAGTTTTTTGTAATTTTAAGGTTTTATTTTAGGCTGAAGATGAATACTTTTATACCTTCATGTTTTTTATGAAGATGTTTTTGGTGTTGTCGGTTGATTTTATTCTCCCTGATAAATGGGTGCTTTTGGTTGTCGCCGAGGTTGGTTGCATTGAAAAAAGTTTTTGTAAAGATGAAATTTTTTTTTGCTGCCGAAAAGTCGAGATCAAGGTCGAGATATGTCTGATATGGCCACTTGGCCAGTGTAATTTCATTTTGATATGCCATAGGTATAACATTGAAACGTTTTTTTTTATCAAAACTTATACTGTCACTTACAGAATAGCTTCCGTGATTGTTCATTATTTTGAGCTCCCGATATCTCGGCGCTGTTGCAAGCGCCATGATCGCGGGTTGGCACAAAATAACGAATAACGGGAGCAATATCGGCAGCTCAAAATAATGAACAATCACGGAAGATATCCCGTAAGTGACAGTATAAGTTTAGTTATAAACCGTGAAAGCTTAAAACAGCGTTTTTTTTACCATTCTTTGTATTGGTATTATTATGTCAATATTAAGATCATCATTCGAGGGGAGGGCCTGTACTTACGCGATGCTATTGCTTGTTAGTATAGATGCAGGCCTACCTTACTGTCTCCTTCAGAGGCGGTAGGGTGGCGGGGTCTTGAGGGTGAGCGCTACTGTCGTGAAGATCCTCAAGGCAAGTCTGGTGGATTCACCTTCACGAGGTTGCCGCCCTGTTCTTGGTCTAATTCCATAAGAAATAGACGCAACAAAAACCACCAGGCGCTATTTTTCTGAACTCCCGAAAGCCAAAATCCCGGGCCTAGGAAAACCCAAACCCCACTCCCATGATCCCACGCCCAATCTCATCCCTCCTTTTTCCTGTCTCCTTTCGGTCCATGAGGAGGGGTAACCTCATTTCCAAAAAAGCCCACAAATCCTAACTATGTCGCAGAATGTTAAAAATATTCCCCAGGTGGGTCCCGGCAATGCCGGGGAATCCCATGCCGATTCGTCGGTCAGCCCTCACCGTAATCTGGGGGAGGGCACCAATCTGCATAATAGTGCCGCGCCTTCTGCGCGGCCGGCTGCTTTAGCGCCAACAGCACTGGCTGCGACTCACGCGCCATCCGACACGACTATGGCTGCGACTTCTGCGCCTCTTGACACACCGACGGCTGCAACTTCCGCGCCTACTACCCCGACACACGTTGTACCTTCAACTGGGGCCTGCCAACAGAGCATCGTTCGGAACAGTAAAACGAACAGCCTCAACAAGGCACAACTCTATGAAATCTGCGCGATGGCAGTCAGCGCGCTCCATCGTGTGAAGATCGAAGCAAGGAACATTGAGCCTGGACACCACTGGACGAGAAAGGAAGCCAGATCCGGTGGTTCTGACTTTATCTCTGTGGATGAAGTACACTTGCTGAAGGGTAAGCGCAGAAAAATCCGTAACAGAGAGAGAGATCTCAACAGCCGTTTGTGCAAGACCCGCGGAGGCAATAGCCAGCGCGATGCGCAAACGGTTGCTTGTAAGGCAGTACGCGACCAGCCGCAAGTACGCGAAGGGGAAACCCAGCGCGAAAAGCAGCCGGACGCGGAAATATGCGGTCAAGAATCATTACGCGAAGGGGAAACCCAGCGCGGAACGTCACTGTCCGCACCAGAACCATCCGGAGGCAACGACCGGAACCGCACCGAGACGACCCAAGATCGACACCGATCCAAGAAAAAGCGAGGCAAGCGATCTGGATTCTCGCACAGGGTGTCTGTCCTGGCACAAAACACCGTGCCAAGCCCTTCGGAACCGCAACCCGGACCAAGTGGCCAGGGAGCGGCGAAGAGGGTGCGCTCGGACGACACGGCTTCGCCGAACACGCTCCAGGGGGACTCCAAGCGCGTCAAAATCCAGACCGCTCAAGGAGAGCAGAGAACCTACGCACGGGCCACAAAGGATATTCCAGCGCGGCTCGCCGTAGCGATCTGCCTCTCGCCTCCATCCCGAGACTTGACCACTAACGAGGCCGAGCACATCAAGGTCAGCCTTGAAGACTTCGTCATGGACGCCGACCCTTCCAAACCACTCCCGGCCTTCCGCGGTTACCCACGGGTAGCGGACGGCACGGTTCAAATGTGGTGTGAGGACGACAGTGCCCTGACCTGGCTGTCCCTGAACGTGCCCAAAATCAAACTGCCTAACACTGACGCGACACTGACAGTGATGAGACAGTCGGACGTGCCGACCCGTGTCCGAGCAGCGCTCTTCGTACCCAGGTACCACGGAGACATAGAGCGGCTCCAGAGCGTTCTGACTCGTCAGAACGCTTGGTACGACATAGGGAGGTGGTCGCTGTACAGGGTGACTACAGTCTGTGGTGATAACCATGGGACTTATTTGACCCTGGGTATCCCACCGGATGAAGTCGAAAAGGTTTTGGGACGGGAGCGGCGGGTATCGTACCTTCTTGGGTCGATATATGTGCGCTTTTACGCCAAAAACCAACCCTCCGACACCCAGACTACGACCATAAACACTGCACCGACACAACCGACACCGACCGAACATGACCTGACTACGACGCAACTGGAGGAGATGGCTGATGCCGACGCTGTGAGCATGCCAACCTCATCACATGGGTGGAGAGGACAGCTGCTCACCTCGTCACCGAGCGACGAACGACATGGTTTGGAGATGGGGGGGAACTCTCCGATGAATCGGTCTCCTCATAACTCCACCCCACTGCCGCCGTCGCCCACGTACAGACCCTAAATGGCATCCAGACTAACCTCCAGCATAGCCAGACTGCTACGGCTTGCCTACGCAGAGCACTGAAATAATAGAATATGCGGCTTCGGTAACTTCGGAGGTGAACTGATTCTCGACACACAGGGCACAGACAAACCACGAACCTGTGCCTACATACCCAAAGATGTACCTACCACAACACTCACACAATTATGTTCCAGAGACATGACAGCCGCTCAAGACTGACGGCGATGCATCTGACGTCGTCTTAGCCTCGGTATACATGCCAGGCGAGGACGAAGACTGCCCACCAAAAGAGATGGCCGAACTGGTGAAGTACTGTGAAGACGCCAACCTGGACCTGGTCATCTGCACAGACTCAAATGTCCATCACCCGCTTTGGGATTGCAACAAAGCCAAGACTAGAGGTGAAGTAATATGCACGTATCTTTTCTCCACTTTACTTAACATCGTGAACCGCGGTTCGGAACCCACTTAGATCACAGCTCGCGGACAAACAATTATAGACCTAATGCTGGCTTCGGAAAGCGCGACAAAACTTATCTTTAAGGAGCCTTCTTGTTCTGATCATCCTTCAAAAATCAAATCAGATGACAGCGGAGTAGCCTGGCTAAATTTCTACGAGGAAATTGAATCAAACAGCGAAGCCGCCCGAGTAAGAAACATCCTATCTACCGATCAGGATCGCACCCTGTCGATGTCGGGTCGCTGAAAAATCCAGAGGACACATACATTCCTACTGAAAACCCTTGAGAGACTCTGTGTACGCCCTCCCTCTTCGGGAGCTGCTACTACACAAATAACAGCACGCCTACTCAGAGAAATCAGCAGAATCCGTAGTTCATAGTGTGATGTCCAAGATCGATGCAGTGGACAAATGCTTCTCACTAGCGGTTTTTATTAACACAGAAGGCGCTTTTGACAAACCCATTTTGGGCATCAACGCAGCCCTTGAGGAACGGCGGTGAGAGGATGGATCACAAACATGCTCAGACTGAGAGCCGTACAGATTACGGTGAACGACACCACTAGAGCCATTGTGGCGAAGGGCTGCCCTCAAGGGGCGACCTCTCGGCTCTCCTATGAAACCTCGTGGTAGACAGCCTCATCAAGCGTCATGACAGAGGCTACTTCACGGTGGGTTATGTTGATGATATAACCATAATATTAAACAGCATACATGAAAACACATCGCGGATGACCAGACGGACAGCTTCGCTGCAATCGGACGCAAGCGAGCAGCGTCCTTGTTGCACAGGGTGTGTGCCAGTACCAACAGTCACCTGAATGTCATTGCCAACAAACTGGATTGTCCTTTCATCTGGTATTTAAGTCAGCTACATGCAGGAGTAAATATTATCGTCATTGTCTACTAAGATAGTTGTTAAGTTTTATGTTACTACCATCTATGTATTTGTTCGCTAACATAGTTTTAAGTTATCATGCACTAACGTATAATTATGGAATTTTATTCTGAAATAAATTATTTATTTTATAACATAATATTGCGCCTGTATCATTATCGCAAGTCTTTTTGTATCAATTTAGTCTGATTTTTCGTTGCTTTGTTATTCAATGATTTTTTTAAGATAAAGTAATAAATTGTACCCTATGTTGTACCCTAAATCTTAAATATTGATTCAAAGTTACAATAACATGTATTTAAATCATTTACTATTGTTTTATTTAAATTTTAATTATCCCATTTTTGAATATTTCTATAAAGAAAACCCATGAAAAAAACATTAAAAAAAACAAATAAATAGTAGTCGGTGTCGGGAGCAGGGTCCAAACTACATGGTGGCAAGCCCGACACGTCCGGCCTACTTTAAATAAATGCTTTCATTTCGATTTTGGTCCATTAAGAATTTGATCAATCCTGAACTTGTATAGTACAAGCACAGAATTAAAAAAAAAAAAAAAAAATTAGAATTTTAAAACTTTATTATTAAATGAATGTATCCTATGTTTAAAAAGATTGCTGACCATGTTTGCAAATTTGTTAATTATTTTGTTTGATAAGGGACGATGTCATGATAACAAAATGGCGAGAATAAAAGATGTTTCAATATGTAACTTATTTCTCCTGGAATTTATTATATTCTTATGATGTTAAAATTAACTTAATTCTAGACAGGTATGCTAAGTTATACTACTTGGCGGTCTCTTTGAGTTTTTCCAGTTGTTGCCTGTAATAGAAGAAAAAAATATATTAGTTTAATAAATGAAGTGCCTGTAATCTTTGTTTAGGCTTTTGACCTCCATAGTCACATATACGTGACAAGTAAGCGTGTGCTCTGTACGCCAGACGATCCTAATAAGTGACAAAATGTTAGTTGAAATTGTGGCTTGGCGTGGAGGGCATGTGTGTGCGTTTATGCTCTGGCGGTCAAAACGTTAATAATAGAAATCTTGGAAAATCACAATGATAAGAGGTTCTATTTATGTAGTTTAAAAATTTATAATTAATTTAAGTAATAAATAAAATAATAAGTACTGTTAATGCACATAGGTATATCCTCTTCTGCAAATCTCGCAATTGAAATTAGGTTTGCTGTAAGAAAACCCAATTCTGGGTTAAGCTTGTCATTGCACAAGTATATTTTTTTATTTTGTGTGCAAGAAAGGATAACAGTAATCAACGACTGTATCATTGGTCTAGTGGTTGCAAGCACGACTGTTGAGCATAAGGTCCTGGGTTCAATTCCCGCATTGGGCATTGTTATTGGGTTTTTTCATCAGGATTTTCTCAGCAACAGCAACGGAGTCTGGATTTGCGGTTGATGGCAATAGGCTCACCCCCTATTACATAGGACTTAAACAATACTGTAAAATGTGGGTGCACTATTAGGTACACCTCTGCCTAACCCGCGGGGTTTACAGGTGTGATGTTATGTTATGTAAAAAATAAGAAAGGATAACAGTAATCAAATACCAACACCAAAGTTTCTATTAAGGTGCTCTTCAAAAGTTAAACACAGCGGCAACACCGCTTAATTGCTAACCAACTGCAGCATCTAACTGGGTATTAAGTAACTCAATGCAAACTCTTACAGGTGATAGTAGTTGCCTTAGGAATTGCAAAAAGCAATCTTAGTTTTCTGTTTTTGTAAGAGCAAGTACCTAACTGATTTTTTCAAGAGACTAGTCAAATGTTTGGTCAGTGGGTCGTCTTAGGGGCAGAATTTCTTTAGAACCCAAAATGGATGGTAACTGGCTTGTGAACATTATTGTTCCCACAAGAGAGACTAGATTAGGTATATGAGTAGAGGAAGACCAAAGAAACAATGGATGGACTTTGTAAAGAGTGATATGGCAAGAAAGGAGGTATCTGATGAGATGACGAGTAATAGAGAAGTATGGAAGAAGAAGACATGCTGCGCCGAGCCCAAATGAATTGGGATAAGGGCAAGAGGATGATGATAGAGCGACTAGATTCCTATTTGAATAAGAATCTTAACTTAGTTTAGATGTCTTAAAGAATACAAACAAATTCTAACCTCAACTGTTGATTGAAATCGTCCTGTACGATGTCATCCTCCCAGTTGTCTTCCCAGACAGACACATCTTCATCGTCAGCGTCCTCTGTTCCCCAGTCTAGACAGAAAATACCACAAAAATGAGGTAAAAATCAAGAAAATACCTCGAAGACCTTTGTCAGAAATCTTAGTAGCAAAAATACTCACTTTCAGCTGGAAATTCTTCGAATTCGTCATCTTCTTCGAGAAGACCGAGGTCCACTTTCTGTTTGTCTGCCATTTTAGAATTAAATTCGATGTATTTCACACGAAAATTGAAAATAAATTGTGTTTATTTGGTTTGCCGTCGACGCAAAATTGCAAGTTGGTTTTGACAAGTCACTGTGAAAATGTTGCCAGGTTGAGGAAAGAAAATTTGCCAGGGGTAAACTATATTAAGTATGGCAATAATAGGACCGTTTTGTAATAAAGATGGGGCTGGGATGGGTCTTGGGGCACCACCGCACCTATTACGGTTATTGGTTTGCGAGTTTCCATAGTAGTATACTGATTGAATCACCACATCATATTATTATGGAAACTATATCCACGATGTATAATAGATAGAGCGGTCGTCGAGTCATGGGACGAACGGGAATACACGGAGTCAACATCTCTTGGGAATGCAGAAAGGCTGTACTGCATCCACCTACCAAGACTTGGAACTAGTTAAAGAATTAAAATTTTACAAAAGCGGTGTTTTTAATACACAAACAATAAACAGTATTTATTTATTTATCGTGAGTTGTCAAACTATTTTGATAACTGCGAAGACCTCACCGATGCTCACTCAGTCCTGTATTGTGCGGCTGTAGCGGCATGTCGTGTAGCTCATGTCAAATTTTCTGATGACAGAGCTACACGACCTAAACCAGCCGTACCGTCATGGCAGTACAGGATTGAACGACGTATTGGTGAGGCCAGAGCACTCATCGGCAAACTGATCTGCTTCAGGGAGGGCAATACTCGCCCTAGAGTGATGCGTTTTGTGAGGCGGGCGTTCTCGGGGACTGATATCAGTGCTCGAGACTACATGTCCCGTGTCACAGAGCGCATCGACTTCATGAAGCAGAAAGTTTATGCATGGGCAAACCGTATTCGTAGGTATAAGCGGCGGGTGGACCGATACACTCAGAATCGCACATTCCAAAGAGATGAAAGGTGGGTTTATAGGGCTTGGGAGCGACCGGACCAAGGTGTGGCTGACACGCGCCTGCCGGATGATGATGCCATGTGTTCATTCTGGCGCAGCATCTGGTCGGTGCCTGTTAGCCATACCGAGGGTGAATGGACTCGGGAGGTCGAGCGAGCGTGCGATCTAGTACCAGAAATGGGGGCAATCACTATCAGCCCCCAAGACGTAGTTCGTGCAGTCCGTCCGTTGCCTAACTGGAAATCTCCAGGGCCGGATGGGCTGCACAACTTCTGGATTAAATGGTTTACAAGGTCGCACGCTCGCCTGGCGATCCTGTTCCAGTCAGCCTTAGAGTCAGGGTCGCTGCCAGAGTTCCTGACAACAGGGATAACCCACCTACATACAGTCTATAAAGTTCTTACATCCATTTTGAGAGCTAAAATTAACAAACACATTGATGACAATTCTGTAATGTCCGCTTCTCAAAATGGATGTAGGAACGGGTCCCGCGGTACTAAGGAGCTACTCCTCATTGATATGGCCATTAGTCAACAGGTTCGCCGTTCCCGAAGGGATCTGTCGACATGTTGGATAGACTATAAGAAGGCCTATGACTCGGTGCCACATACATGGCTCATGAGGGTGCTAGAGTTGTATAAAGTTGATTCAACTCTGCGCATCTTCCTGATGTCATGTATGGGGCAATGGAGGACAGTCCTTCGCTATCCGGGATGTCGGCAAATCCAGAGGAATAGCGAGCCGATAAGTATAGAGCGAGGTATATTTCAGGGCGATAGTTTGAGTCCGCTTTGGTTCTGCTTAGCCTTGAATCCTCTTAGCACGCTGCTGGAGGATTCAGGTCTAGGCTATCGGTTGAGGAGAGGTGGTCAAGTTATATCTCACCTCCTTTACATGGATGACCTGAAACTCTTTGCCCCCAACGATTTGCAACTGATGGAGCTACTGAAAGTAACTGAAACTTTCAGTAGCGCCATCAGGATGGAATTTGGTGTGGACAAATGTGCGGTCATGCATGTAAAGCGAGGGGAGATTGTGGAATCTGTGGGAACCCAGCTCTCGGATTCCATAAATCTTAGATCCCTCTCAGCAACTGAAACCTATAAGTATTTGGGTATGTCGGAAGCGCTGGGCATCAATGTTGCTGACATGAAGCAATCGTTGAAGGAGCGCTTCTTTGGCCGTCTGAAAAAAGTATTTAATAGTCTTTTATCAGGCGGCAATAAGGTGCGTGCCTTCAACGGTTGGGTCATGCCGGTTCTGATGTACTCTTTCAGCATACTCAAATGGACTCAGACAGAACTAGACGCCCTGGATAGGAGGGTCCGTACATTGTTGACGGCATATCGAATGCATCACCCGCGTTCTTCTGTTATGAGACTGTATATCCCGCGGAGGTGTGGGGGTCGAGGCTTTTTAAACGCTAAGACTCTTCACAATCGCGAGATATGCAGACTCAGGGAATATTTCCTTGAAACCGACGTGGGGATGCATCGAGATGTGGTCGCAGTGGACAAGGGGCTCACCCCGCTCTCCTTGGCTAAAGAGAACTGGCGCAAACCTGTAGTGCTTGACACTAACGACCGCATGGAAGTATGGCAGAGTAAGGAGCTTCACGGACGCTTTTTCCGGGCCCTGCATGGGCCCGATGTAGACCTACCAGCGTCCGTAGCCTGGCTACGTTCCGGGGACCTCTTTGGAGAAACCGAAGGTTTTGTCTGTGCAATTATGGATGAAGTTATGTTGACGAATAACTACCGGAGATTTATTGTGAAGGACGGTACGGTTGACATATGTCGGGCATGCCACCGTCCAGGCGAATCAATCCGTCACATTATCTCCGGGTGTTCTCGTCTGGCTAACGGAGAGTACTTGCATAGACACAACCTTGTAGCCAGGATTATCCATCAGCAACTTGCTCTAAAATACAACCTTGTGGAATCGGAAGTACCGTACTATAAGTATGTGCCCGACTCAGTTCTCGAAAATGGCAGTATCACATTGTACTGGGATCGATCCATCGTAACTGACAGGACTATTGTAGCCAATAAGCCTGATATAGTGATGGTGGATCGATCAGAGCGGCGTGCAATGATTGTTGACATAACGGTCCCGCATGATGGGAACCTCGTGAAAGCCGAGAAAGATAAGCAAATCAAGTATCTTGACTTGGCTCACGAGGTTGTCGACATGTGGGATGTGGACTCAGCGATCATTGTGCCGATAGTTGTATCAGCCCATGGCTTAATTGCCAAGAGCCTCGACCAATACCTGAGGAGGCTCTCGTTAGGCAGCTGGATCAAGGGTTTGATTCAGAAAGCGGTACTCCTGGACACGGCTCGTATTGTCAGGAGGTTCCTCTCTCTGGAGCCCTGACCGCCGGTAGCTTGGACCCTGTTCCCGATACCGGTGGGCTACAATTTTTATATTTTTAAATGTTTTTTATATTGTTTTTAGTTTAAGAAATATTTAAAAATGTATAAGATTTGTGTAAAGATAAATAAAGGAAATAAAACAGTATTTAAAAAAGTAAAGATAGAATTCGTTTATTTTCAAGAAGTTATTTTAGTTATTATTAAAATGGAGTAATTGATTAAGTTTTGCTACTGCATTATAAATGATGTATTTTGTACGCATTTTCACAAGACTATAAATACCGATATGGATAATAGAAAAGGCGTATTCTTTAGAATATTTTCTTGATCCCCGTTTACATATCTAGAACATTGTCACCCTAGTCGTAATTTGTAAACAAAGTTATACGAACTTACCTGAAAAAAGAAATTCCACATCCAGCAAACCCTTCACTGTTACACCCCTTCACACAACTCGATTTCATGACATTTAAAGAGGAAGATTTTACTTAAGTAATGTAAAAAGAACTTAATGTTGTCTTTTTTACGAGCAGTTGTAGGCCCATATTTTGTTTTTATTCGGTCGTCAAAATCGCACGACCAGCGCGGGAAATGGCACGGGTGCGTCGGACAGGTTTTCTAAGGGCCTGCACAGACGAGGGACTTGTCCGCCGGATAGAAATGACCGTTCCTGTTCATTGTTGTTAATCTCTTGGTTGGGGGCCATTCAAGTATCTCGTAAGCAATACAGGGGAGGGGGGGGGGGGGTGTTGTTTTGCTTATTTTTGATGGGGGTCTGAATGGTGATTACGTCAGCAGTTTTAGATTATTTTGGTTTGAACATAATATGGCAACCCTTGTCTATGCTTGAAAACGAATCGCATTACTAGGGATTCCCGAAAATAGATACGTTTACTCGCTCCTTAGAAACCAGAACACACTCAAAATTTAATGTTTAGACGCCAGCACATCAAGCTACTACAATCTGTCAATATCTTTAATAGATTTTCTAATTTATTGCTGAAGCATTAGGTTCGAGGTTGACAACATTGGGAACATTTGAGTTTCGAGTAGCTTGATGTGCTGGCGTCAGCATGGGTGGGGGGTGTAAGAGCTTTGCTGAGCTAGGAGCGGACACCCTCTTCGTGAACCCGCGCGAATTGAACTCTTTAGGCAAGAAAAGTGCCAAATTGCGTGTAAATAAAATCACAAAATTACGAAAAATAACACATTTATTTTATTAAAAAAAACTTACAACAATATTTTTTATAATTTCAGTTCTGATAAGCTCGTAGATTGATTTAATAAGTTAGTTTCAACAATTTGTTTTGTACTTAAAAAAAACATCAAAAATAATGTATTGAAAACTATTCTTATATCAAAAATAAAAAAAACGTCTATAGAATCAGTAGTTCTGTTTCATGGTCTGAGAACACCATACGAGAGATCTTGCGTTTAAGGTGGCAGCGCCAGGATAGCCCGCGAAATTCAAATTTTCTTAGGTTTTTTCTAATTTGCAGGTCAGTTTCAGGCTATATGTGAAACAAAACATGATTCGCGACTGTAACACGTATGTAGTTACAGAATTATAATCATTAAAATCATCAATACAACCCTCTAAGTTCATTTAATCCCATTTAATGACTATTTCATGAAAAAGTCATTCAATTATACCGGGTGTAAACAGATCCTTCACATATCCGTCAACCAAGCATTCTGTACATCAAACTAAGTAACTTTACGCAAAAATTATTGCTGGGAATCGACTTTTTTTTTTGGGGTGAAAAATCACGTTTTACGGTAGGACTCGATGGAAAGCACTCATAGCATTGTGCTGATGAATGGATTGAATAGTACGGGGGCCGTGGAGGTGTGTAAAGTAAAAATCTTACATTAAAAACATGTATTTAAAAAAAAAACTTGTGAAAAAGTTCGAACTTTGACCCCCAATATCTACGTAACTAGAAGGTTCCCAGGTATGGTCTAGAACAAAAAAATGATCGCAGTGATGGGGAGAACAAGTGCCTTTCGTTTATGTTAAGGGTCTATTTACACCCTTTATAAACTTAGAAGGTTGTATTGATGAGATTAATGACTATAACTCTGTAAAGCCATATTTGTTACACTCGCGAATCATATCTTAATCAACATACAACCTGACACTGACCTGTAAATTGAGAAAAACATAAGAAAATTTAAATTTCGCGGGCTACCCTGGCGCATCCACCTTAATAATGTTACACGTTGTATTATCACAACAGCTGACAAGAGTTTTATTGAGTAATTTGTATTTCGATGTCCAGTGATTTGATTGACATCAGATTTTAATGATTAGCTGCCGATTACTAAAAGCTGAATCTTCAATATGATAAGAAAAACAACAATATGAAAAAAAAAAAAAATATTATGCCTATAAATTGGTCCCTGAACGTTTTTGATTTATCAGTCTCTGATTTTCTAACTAATTTCACTAAACTTATACGGTCACTTACTGGATATCTTCCGTGATTGTTCATTATTTTGAGCTCCCGATATTTCGGCGCTGTTGCAAGCGCCATGATCGCGGGTTGACTTGAGCAGACAAATCTATCTACCCTCTTTCATTGTCAATTACTGAAGATATCCCGTAAGTGACAGTATAAGTTTAGTTGTAAACCGTGAAAGCTTAAAACAGGATTTAATTTCATCTAGTACTATCATTGATATTAAAAACGGCAAATTTACCATGTTTCCTATTTGTTCAGAGTTCCCGATATATCGGAGCTGTTGCAAGCATCATGATCACGGATAATGGGTATCGGGAACTAAAAACAAATAGTAAATATCGCGATTTCAGTGTCAATGTTAGTGACCAGGTGTTTGAAACTTATATATAATTTCACTAGTTATTATGGCTTATCCTACTCACCGGCTACTCGGCTAACCGGGGTGTACTTAGCTAAATTATCAAGACCAGCTTGATTGCATATAATAAGAAACTTAGAAATACTGTTAAGGCACTAAAATCATCATCTCTCGGCCTTTTCTGAACTATATTGGGGTCGGCTTCCAGTCTAACCGGATGCAGCTGAATACCAGTATTTTACATGGAGCGACTGCCTATCCGACCTCCACAACCCAGTTAGTACTGGGTAATACGATACCCCTTGGTAAGACTGGTTGTCAAGAGTTTTTGGGCCACTGACTGCCTAACGACTGTCAAAGATCTACAAATAACAGCCGGGACCAACAGCTTAACGTGCTTTCCGAGGCACGAAAGAAACTCAGTATGTAATGGGCGGTCATTCATCCACAGAGCAACCTAGGCAAGCACGGCTTAACCTAAAGATCGGCCCGAGCGACTGTTATTATTTAGCCACGAGTTTTTACGGCACTTAAATGCGGTATAGAAATGGTTATCTATGCACAAGACAGGAAGTCTGCGGAAACGGGCGCTCCCATACATATATGCGTATTTACTGATATCTCAAATGGTTACAAAAACAATCTAAACCAAGAGGCCGTGTTATCCAGTATCCTTCTGTTCAAACTTCATGACGGCTCTGAAGTTAGCTCCGAGTGACGGTCAGCGCATTACACAGTCAAGACGATGCGTCCTCTGCGCCCCACTGATACCTATAATTGTGTTCTGCACAGCTAGACGTTAGATGTTCCGAGTTGCCATAACATTTGAACAGTTATACCTGCGCAGACCGTCACTCGCAGCTAACTTCGGAGCCGCCATAAAGTTTGAACAGAACTTTTAACTGTGTTGTAAGCAGTCAGATAGACAGTCACTTCATGTACCTGGTATTCAGCTGCATCCGGTTAGATTGGAAGTAGATGATTATGAAGGCGGATGGCACATAGAAATTTTTCATCGGTTATTAAAACTAATCAAGCTGCTGTTCTTGTGTGACAGTGTAGGTATTGCTACTTTTGTAGGAAACAGCAGATTTTTTTTTTAATAACTGATAAAAGAATTGTGTGGCGAGCACTCAGAATGATGTACTGTATACGTGGTAACCGTTTTCGCGTCGATGTCCCTTCCATCCTGTACATGTCTTTTTTTTTAATAATGATACAGCCAGAGGGGAGGATGACATTCAGAAGATTGATGTTTAAGACCTGGTTGAGGCTCGCTCAGACCAGAGACGAATGGAGTAATGGGTAGGAGGCCTAAGTCACTTTTCTACTAAAACTTGATATTCTGGCTGCCTGCAGTTCCAAATTTATATTCTTCTTCGGTTTTACTCGGCTGAGCGGTTGCGTCGTCTTGCTCCGCGAAGTAATTGTCCAAGATGAGTAGAGTTTTCTTGTATATCTGTGGAAAACATACAGAGAAAATTATATGTTACTAGCTGTTCCCGGCATGTGTTGGAATGTACCTTTTCCTACTACATACCTACTACCTACCTAAGAACCTTCTGACAGTAACAAAGAGAACAAAAAAAAAAGGATTAGCGAAATCGGTCCAGCCGTTCATGCGTGATGCCGTGACCAAGGGAAATAGGGATTCATCTATACTAATATTATAAAGCTGAAGAGTTTGTTTGTTTGGTTGAACGCGCTAATCTCGGGAAGTACTGGTTCGAATTGAAATATTCTTTTAGTGTTGGATAGTCAATTTATCGAGGAAGGCTTATAGGCTATATAACATCACGCTACGACGAATAGGAGCCGAGCAAAAATAAAACATGTGGTGCAACCGCGGGACACAGCTAGTTTTAATATATATACATAATTTAAAAAAAAAATGTTTTTCTTTTAGGATGTGAAATCATCAAATGACCCGTCCCGCTCTGGGCGGAGCGGAAGGGAGTGTCAGACTTGAACGGACTAAAACCCAACCATCTTCCTTTTTTGCCCTTTGTATTCCAGGGCCGCGGTATCTCTTTCGAACAGTCCCGCAGCCCCGGCAGGCATCCGCCCTTAATGTTTGTTGACATCTCTTTGAGGCGTGCGTGGATAATATAACGCCTGTAATCCCCTAAGGGTTAGGCAGAGGTGTAACTAATAGTACACCAATATTTCGCCAGTTATGTTTGGGTCCCAAGTTATAGAGATCGAGCCTATTGCCATCAACCGGGCATGAATCCAGACTCCCTGGCAGCTACAGAGAAATTCTATATACATACTTAACATAACGCCTGTAATCCCCCAAGGGCTAGGCAGAAGTGTACTTAACGGTACATCCACATTCCGCCAGTTATGTTCGGGTCCCAAGTTATTGGGAGCGAGCCTGTTGCCATCAACCGGTCACAAATTCATAATCGTAGCAGATACAGAGAAATACCTAATGGCAACACACTTTTCGCTCTTGGAAATCGAATAGAGGGCCTCATACTCGGCAACCAAGATCTATGTGCTAAATACTATCAGAAATATTTTTTTAAAGCTTACCTGTTCATTTTCATGATGCTGTAGACTTTCCAGCGAGTCTAAAGCACCAATTTCTTCCAATTTCAGGCATAAAGCCTCCACTTGGTCGCATTTGACAGCCGCCTGAAACAATAATAAGTAGATTTATTAACATATTTGAGCATCTGACTGTTCCACCCATTTTTTACTTTTAAAGATCTAATCGGATTTATTATTTTTTATTAACTATTTTAACTTTAACGAATCCTTATTTATTAGGATATCCAGATAATTTTATTCCAGCTAATCCTTTAGTAAATCCTGTTCATATTCAACCAGAATGATATTTTTTATTTGCATATGCAATTTTATGATCAATTGCCAATAAATTAGGAATAGATGTTTGGCACGTGATCTGATTAGGTACTTGAAGAGCACTAGTCAGTCTATTTTGAGAGTCAAAACCAAACAAATGATTCCATAACTTATACATTCATAATAGTGATTACGCTTAAGTAGAGTTTGTCTAGTTTCATTCCTTTGTTGACAGCAGAGTTCGAAAAGTCCAAAATCAATTACTCAATGTGAAAACCGGCACGTGGGGTACGTGGAGACAGCCATTGGGGTGACTGCATAGCATACTGGTAGGGTTTTTTTTAATGGCATCACACAGGTCAACCTATGAGGCTGGGTTCTCCTTAACCGGACTATCCTGTGAGTGCCTTGAGTGTAAGGCCTCCAGCCAGGCGGTGATTGGGTGCAGAACCGACAGCTTAACATGCTTTCTGAGGCATGGAGGAGTCTCAGTGTGAATGGATGGTGCACCCATCCACAGACTAATCTCAGCAAGCGTAGCTTATGCTCGTTTCCAACAACACTTGCGCGTTGGAACTTGAACTGTCGAGCGTTGAAAATGCAATATTACGCTTTTATTTAGGCAACCATTTAGGTGTCTCTTAGTGTCGTAAAAATCGAACTGTGCGGCTTGACTCCCTAAGCTCACCTGTAACAAGTTGCTGAGTCCGTCCAGCACTATAGAGATAGCCCTGTGGTCGGGAGACACGAGCATCTGGCAGTAGGGCTCCAAGAAGCCACTCGCCAGTAACATGTCCAGCTGTTCTGGAGTACCGCCGAGACACAAGTTTGTGAACGCCCACGCTGCTTCCTTTTGACATCTGTAAGTAGGAAATGAATTGGTTTCATTTTGAAGAGAAGTCAATTAATTGGTTTTATTATGAAGAGAAGTCAATTAATTGGTTTTATTATGAAGATAAGTCAATTAATTGGTTTTATTATGAAGATAAGCCAATTAATTGGTTTTATTATGAAGATAAGTCAATTAATTGGTTTTATTATGAAGAGAAGTCAATTAATTGGTTTTATTATGAAGACAGGTCAATTAATTGGTTTTATTAAGAAGAGAAGTCAATTAATTGGTTTTAATATGAAGACAAGTCAATTAATTGGTTTTATTAAGAAGAGAAGTCAATTAATTGGTTTTATTATGAAGAGAAGTCAATTAATTGGCTTTATTATGAAGATAAGTCAATTAATTGGTTTTATTATGAAGACAAGTCAATTAATTGGTTTTATTATGAAGACAAGTCAATTAATTGGTTTTATTAAGAAGAGAAGTCAATTAATTGGTTTTATTATGAAAAGAAGTCAATTAATTGGTTTTTATTATGAAGAGAAGTCAATTAATTGGTTTTATTATGAAGAAATGTCAATTAAATGGTTTTATTATGAAGATAAGTCAATTAATTGGTTTTATTCATAGCAAAGTACTATTACTGGATTTTTTTTCCGGATTTTTTTAATAGCAAACACGGAGTCTGGATCTGTGCCAGGTTGTTGGCCATAGGCTCGCCCCCTATTATATGGGTCTTAAACCTTGGCGAAATGTGGGTGTGCTATTAGGTACACTTTTACCTGACCCTTCAGGGATTACAGGCTGTTATGTAAACTATTCATAAAGATAGTACGAGAATGTAGATGTTCTTAGCGAGTCGATGGCAAAAAAGTTTTTTATTTAAAAAAAATTCAGCTACACGAACTCCGGTGGACTTGGAACTCTCTGAATAGACGAACCCAAGTCAGCCGGAGCAAAGATGGAGCTTCATGGATGTCTCAGATCTTAAGTGAATATGTGGCATCTCCCTACAGACAATGGCCTATTTACCAACTTAGCGCGTGCCTTGTCACCTGAACACTTTATGACCTTTTTGACTATGCAAAAGTGCCTGTCATGTGACTATTTGAAATAAATGCTTTGAGTATAACACCAACAACTTCTTTAATTTGCTTTCTCATGACAAAGACATAACACTTACTTGATATCCTCAGTAGCGAGCACATGCAAGAGAGCTCCTAGCACGCCGGCGTCAATGGCGCGCTGTATCTGCGGCTGGGTGCCGGCCAGGATGTTGCTGACGGCCCAGGCCGCTTCCTTCATGAGGGAGGACTTGCCGCAGAGCAGGAGGGTCATTATGGAATGAATGCAGTTGGCGTCGATACAGCGGTCGGTCTGGCGAGAGAAAGCGTATTTTAGGTGTGTTATTGCATGTACCACGCATCAACCAACCAACTTAAAAATGTTCTAAAAACACTACCTCTCATCGTTTCCATAGCTAATTTTGTATCTATGGATAATAACAATTTTCTATGGGTGTAAAATTGGAGAATGGCCTATCTGTAAATTCACTTTCTTTTTTGTCATAATCGCCACGCTTGGCAGGCGGGTTGGCGATCGCAGTACGGTTGTTACAAAAAGCACAGAGAACGCTGTTGCCCGTTCTCTGGTAAGTCCCTTAGGCGCCTCTTACGACCACGGGAAGATATGGGATGGTGCTGTTCTTTACGTAAAACATCATACAGTACGCCCACTATTACATGGGACTTATAAATGTGGTTGTACTAATGGGTACACCTCTGCTTAACCCTTCGGGGATTACAGGCGTGGTGTTGTGTTGTGTAAAAAAATGGCGTCTAGGCTGTCTTACAATGTATTTTTGTTGGTTACCTGTTCATCCGAGCCAGTGAGCATGTTGCCGATAGCTCTCAACGCAGGCGTGCGTACTGCGGGCGACTTGTGGTCCAGGAGACTGACCAGGCGAGGTAGTATATGTGGTGTCAACTGTACTGCTTCTATGCGATCGTTGGGGCCGTCGGTGAGGTAGGACAGAGCCCAACAAGCGTCCGCTAGAAAGAAAAAAAGTAAGATTAATTTTAACACTACACTGCGCTCCAAAACACAAAGGTCAATGATCAAAGATTGTATGAGCCTGTTTCCCATAATGTCATCATCAGCCTAGCCTTTTCCCAACTATGTTAGGGTCGGCTTCCAGTCTAACCGGATGCAGTTGAATACCAGTATTTTACATGGAGCGACTGCCTGTCTGACCTCCACAACCCAGTTAGTACTGAGTAATATGATACCCATTGGTAAAACTGGTTGTCAGACTTTTTGGGCCACTGACTACTTGTAACGGCTGTCAAAGATCTACTAATGACATCCGGGTCCAACGGCTTAACGTGCTTTCCGAGGCACGGAGGAAACTCGGTATGTAATGGGTGGTCACCATCCACAGACCAACCTAGGCAAGCACGGCTTAACCTAAAGATCGATCCGAGCGGCTGCTATTATTTAGCCACGAGCTCCTTCCCCAGAATGGACTTACATATTTAAATTCTATGTCACTTAATAGTAAAGATCTTTTATAACAAAAATAAAAAAGATGGATATCGCTCAGCAGTCTTCGACAAAAATTGTAAAGGTTTAAAGAAGTCAATCACCCAATAACAATTTGGCCGACCAGGGAATCGAACCAAGGACCTCATGTTTAGAAGTCGCGCTTGCGATCACTACAGTTACTAGCCTATCTCTACAAATAAACAAAATTGAAGGGTCTGTTTGTAATTTCAAAATAACAGATATTTACTGAATGCATATGAAAGTACATATGGTACTTATAACAATTTTTTTTGTGTCGTCTGTATGTTTGTTCCGGCTAATCTCCGAAACGTCTGGCCAGATTTTGACGGGACTTTTACTGGCACATAGATGATGTTATATAAGGAGTAACTTAGGCTTACTACTTTTATTTTAGAAAAAGGATTAGGGTTCCGCGCAAAAATACAAAAACCCTCGAAATTGTTGACAAAATCGGATTCAAATAGGTGAGTAATATTTTTTTTATAATAATTGGCTGGTTCGAGGAGGCACGGGAAAAGAGCACATGGAAGGAATTGGGGGAGGCCTTTGCCCAGCTGCCTAGCAGTGGCACAGTACAGGCTAATAAAAAATAAAAAAATAATAAGAAAAAAAATAATTTCACGCGAAGGAAGTTTGCGGGCAACAGCTAGTGGTAAAAATAGATACTGACCCAAAACGTCTTGATCGGCGATGTCTAACAGTTCCGAAATGTATGGCAATGCCGGAGCCACGTACTCGAACTTCACCAGAGGGTTTTTATTTCTGTAGGAATATACAAAGTTTTAATTTATCGCCCCACACAAAGAAGGGGTCTAAGGGTGCTAGTCTAATCAGATATCAGATTCGGACCTCCGAAACCTAGTTAGCGGGCCATCCCTTAATCACGTGAGGTTTTATCCATCCTCATACCTCCCAGCATCACTTGTATTTGTATGTAATTATTAAAAAGATCAGATAGTTTAAGAATCTGTTTTGATAAAAAATAACAAAAAATTTGCTTGCTGGCGTGTTTTAGAAAAAAAATCACTTGCTTTAATTATTCAATGCTTTTTATTGTAATTAGTAAAATATATTTTATATGTCACTCATTAAAATATATTTTATATGTCACACATTAACCCCCCTCTCCATCGAAATTTTTACAGAACACCTCCCCCCTTTTCAAACCTCACGTGAATAAAGAACGACCCCTTACCGGGTAACACAATACCGCTTGACAAGACTATAATAGTGCAGTAAAACCGCGTTGACACGATCAGTGTGCTCGGACAAAGTGGACTCGGATACCTACTCGGACGCAACTCGTATTGTGGCCACCCATAATCCAAGCGCACTCGGATGGGTTGGTATCTACTCTGTCCGAGCTTACTCTGATCGTTTTAACGCGGCTTTAGGCTTTTAAGGTTTCCAGGGGGTTACCATGATGTCCTAAAACTTACTTAATAAAGCTTTGAACCTGATTTTCCAACTCTTCCTATTGGCTTCTAGTCTTCAGACTAACCTATGATCCTATCCACTTCTGGAGTCCCTATGAATCTTGAAATCATCAATTTCTAACTAAATCATACCTGCAGAAGTTGCTGTAAGTCCACACAGCAGTCCTGAGCTGGCTGTGAGGCGTGGTGGCGGTGCACAGCGGCAGCAGCACAGGCAGGGCTCCTTGAGACAACACGGCGTCTCGTGTCTGAGGGCCGTCGCCAGCTATGTTCCCGAGTGCCCACGCGCTCTGTTCGCCGACGACTCCGCCTTGAGCTAGGAGAGTGACCAGCTTTGGGATAGCTCCGCCCTGGTGGAGAGATAATAATCTTGTATGAAATAATAATATAAATATCTCGGATTTGTCAGGATTTATTGCGTTGGGCTCGTACATCATGTGGGCAGACGATGGCTTTCGTGCTATAAAAACACACTGGATGCGATACACTGTTTATAATAAACTAACAAATTACTTGACATTACAACTTAACACAATTACACGGGGCACAATGAATCGGGTACAGTTCCAAGACGTCTCAACTCCTCCGCGATCAGACATTCAATGTCCTCCTCGCCTCGAGCTGTAACATCAGGGCTCCGTAGAAGCCACGCTGTAGTGGGGGTAACTTGTAAATTGGTCGCGTGACGTCACCACCAGCGGACTTGCGATTCATTTTATGACCGGTTCCGACAAATATAAATAGTCTAATCTCTGATAATACTTAAGGTATCGCTAGGGTTAAATGTTTACTTCATGATCATCTGTCTGTCCTTTTCCCAACCATGCTCATCATCATCTGCCTAGCCTTTTCCCAACTATATTGGGGTCGGATTTCAGTCTAACCGGATGCAGCTGAATACCAGTATTTTACATGGAGCGACTGTCTATCTGGCCTCGAAAACCCAGTTAGTAACCGGGGTGATACGATACCCCTTAGCAAGACTGGTCGTCAGACTTTTTTGGGCCACTGACTATCTAACGACTGTCAAAGATCTACAAATGACAGCCGGGACCAAAGGTTTAACATGCGTTTACCCAATCATGTTGGGGTCAGCTAAATGTTTTACAAGTCAAATTAATGCCCAATTATCTACAATGCCTTGGTCAGCTTTATACTTTAGGACTGTTCTAAGAAAATAACTAAAATACGACAGTAAAAAAAAATTGGATGCTCCGAAGAGTTCAATATTTTATACGATTAAATACCAGTTACCATGATACATGATGTACTGGCTAAGCCTTTGGTGTTGCAGGTCAGTGCTCAAATATGGCAGTACCAGTAAAAAAGAATTTATTTAAAAAAGTACTCATGTTAGTATGTCATCAGTTTTTATCAGAATCTTCTCATTAGTAGCCTGAAATCTGGATCAGGGATGTTATGGAGCTCCGTAACCGAAACTATCGGATATCCGAAATAAAAATATATCCGTATCCGTTTCACAAGATTCGGATAGTTTTGTTTTGTTGTTTGAGTCTAAACAAAACGACATGTTTCGACAAGTTTTTGTATCACCGCTCGCGCACCACGCGAATCTTGCAGTTTGTTTGTTATTTCTAGTCATAACATAAACTCTTTCATAACTAGTTAGTTTTTTATTGAGTTGATAGTTAATTTAAGAAAGTCTTGTGTTAAGTATTAAATTGATTTCTATAGACAAAATGCGACCAAAGTGTGTGTGTTTATATTTTACTTCAATCTAATATCCGTAACCGAAACTAACGGATAATCCGAAATAATTACATATCCGAAACCGATATAATTTTACTCCTATATCCATATCCGTATCCAGATACGAAATATCATGTCCATAACATCTCTGGTCTGGATTTCAAATAGTGGAACAACAAGATTCCATTTCAATGTCTACAATCTACATATCAATTCGTAGCCACGATACATATCACACATTGGGTACTTCGTTGTAGCCAAATATTGTTACAGAAGTATGCAACGCAAATTGTAGACAATCTTGCTGGTGTTTACATCTTTTTGACTAATATTAGGTTCAACTCTGAAGTCAGGGATGACGTGTAATTTTGAAATTGACTTACATCAACAACAGCCATGGTGTGTTCATGAGTTCCTGAAGCAATGTTGGTGATAGCCCAGGCTGCTTCGAACTGGAGATCTGGGCTGGAAGAATAAGATTTTTTTTTTACTTAAAGGTATTCTGAAAAACTAATTCTATTGTTTCTCGCCTCGTTGCTTATGTCGTAAGCTCGACAGCTGAGCATGAGGTCCTGGGTTCGATTCCCGGGTCGGGAATAGTATTATTGGGTTTTTCCATCAGGAATTTCTCAGTAGAGGTCTGGATTTGTGCTAATTGATGGCAAAAGGCTCCTATTACATGGGACTTAAACATAACTGGCGAAATTTGGGTGTACTATTAGGTACACCTCTGCCTAACGCTTCGGGGATTACAGGCGTGATGTTATGTTATGTAATTTTATTATTATTGAGTGGAGATTAAGCATAGCCGAGTATATCAGGGTAGTTGAAGTGACGATCTTTGCAGGGTTTCTGGTAGAGCTGGATAAAACTGACTGAGGATCAAACTAATTACACTGCTGTGGGCTGACGAAGTGTGAGGAATGAAAAAGAAAGGAGTATATGATGCCGTGACGTCTGACAGGGGAGAATGGAATAAGAAAACGTGTTGCGCCGACCTAAAGTAGAATGGGACAAGGGCAGGAAGATGAAGATTGAGCTGATGAAGTAAGGATGCTGAAAAGGATAATACTGGTCAGTATCAGAGCAGCAGAGGGTCTAAACAGTGCTATCTCACTTTCTGGTAAGCATTGATGAGCGCGAAAATGCAGCCTGAATGTAACCTTCCTTTTCACTTGACTTCTTATTCCCTTGGGGGTAAGCAGACACTATAGAAAGCCACCTGCTACAGTATTAACATACTCCTTGCGCCTCCTCCATGTTCATACATCCTGTTAACCACACTTGCCGGTTACGAGTACTACGTACCTGACTTTTGTAAAGAACCTAGTCTTAAGGATGATTTCCACCAAACGGCTCGCATCGGATCGGAACGAATTTTACAATCTTTGAACGATATTAAATCGTGTACACAGTATTTAAAGTCTATATTACCAAGGCACGCACAGCAGATTGACCGCGGGCGTCTTTCGTGACACGCGTTCGTAGCCGAAAGTATGCGGTGACGCGCGGTTGGTTCCGTTCGTCTGTCGTCGTATCCGATCAGATGGAACAATTTGACTAGGCGCAAAAACGGAAATATTCGCTAGCGACTGTACGGAGCTGTTCGTATGTGTCGACATCCTGCCTGACGCGATCGGACGTCGTTGCAACGGTTCGTGTACTTTCCGATCCGACGCGATACGAGCCGTTTGTGGAAATTATCCTTTAGTAATCAGGAAACAGATCGATAGAATATTCTTTATTACGAACACCATACAAATTCTTAATACCCTCATATTGCAGGGGTTGAAAAGCCGAAACAGCTTTCTGAAGTGTGTCACCCCACTCAATGGCGAGCAGTCCACGGAAAGACTAAAGCGAGTGTGGCGAGGTAGTGCCAATCCGTAATGTAATCCTTACCTAACCCATTCGTTCCACCTGCTGAAAATCTCCCACCTGGACATGAGTTGCCATGGCTGACCTGGAATCTTTAAATAGACTCCGAACCCAGGTTGGTCGCAGCAAGGAAAACCTGTTCAGGTGGAGATTCATTAATGACTCTGCCCTGGAGTGTAAATATGGTGCTGTTCTACAAACGATGGGGCACTTAGTATCGTGTCCTGCGTGTCCTGTTGTTTGTTCATTACAGGAACTGATGGACGCTACCGAAAGCGCCAAACTAGTAGCACAGTTCTGGGCCGATATAATTACGATTGCCATCGAGACGCTAACAAGAAGACCATATAAATTTCAATTTTAAGTACAGTAACGCAATGAGCGATCTTATCGCTAAAAGCGATCTTTTCAAGGCAACCTTTGGACGGATTAGAGGAAGACTAACAGAATCATCTACTTACCAGTCGTCTCGTACCAGAGCATCCACCAAAGGTTTGATGACTCCGGCGCTGACCATAGGAGTGATAGGCGGGTTCTGTTCCCGGGAGAGCATTCGACGGGCCGCGCGGGCGTATGTCGTCATTGTGGCTAGGTCACCGGAGCGAAGACCTTTATGAGAAGGGCAAATAAGATGAATTCTTAAGACATAGTGGATAGAACTAAAATATAATTTATATATGAGTCTTTTGGAGCTACATAATCCTGTATATTGCTCAAGTTTTAGTACCTTTAGACTTCCCAAACTTTTTTTTTTGGGTGAAAAATCACGGTAACCGTAGGATTCAATGTAACGCACTAAAGACAATGTGCTGATGGATGCATTGAATGGTATGGGGGTCGTGAAGGTGTTTTAAAGTAAAAATCATACATTAAAAAAACTTATGTAAAAAAACTTGTGAAAATATTGGAACTTTGACCCGCAATATCTCCGTAACTAAAAGGTTCCCAGGTATGGTCTAGAACAAAATTATCACAATGACGGGGAGAACAAGTACCTTTCAGCTTTGTTAAGGGTTGTGTTACACCCCAGACACATACAAAATTAACTGTAGCAGCTATTACCTTGCACAATCTCTGCAGGAGTGTAGGTCTTCTCATTTTCAAGAGTTTCTTCTCCTCCTTCCGGAGACAGCGCCCTCCTTTTGAGGAGTTGCTCATCGCGAGCCTTCTTGCGCAGAGCTACACTGAGGTCTGCACGTTTACGGCGTAGATCCTATAATTTTATATTTCTTTATTAACAATATCCTAAATTAGTGAGAACCGGTCAGCATAGAATCAACCTCATTGCCAGAATTATCCACCAGCAACTTGTTTTGAAGTACACATGGCAGTACATCAAGCTCTCCATAACAGTTATAACCTGACTTCGCTTTGTATAAGCTTCTAGTACGATGAGATGAGAGATCAGCTTAATTTGGTTTTGCATAGCTTGATTGGCTGCCATGCGTGGAATCAGAAGAGCCATACATTGCAATGTTGTCTACATTTGGGATGTGAGTATAGCATTTATTGAGCTAACAGTTATCTGCCAATGGCTTACTAGTCTCAGGATTAGAGACTGGTTAACTAAATAGCCTGTTTTATCCCACTGCTGAGCATAGCATTACCACAATTTCTAGGCGGCCTAACAAACATTTTTGTAGAAAAAATGTTTATGAAGGTGAACACTGGGTCAGAGGGTTGTTTGACAGTGATCATGAACAGGCAAGGGTCATTTTAGAAAGGAAACAGGCTGATTTGGCATTTTCCTCTGACAAAAAATCCTTGAGGAGATGAGATGATACATTGTATAGAACAGGCTTTGTGTATGACAATGTTTAAATATATATAGCAAACAATTTTACTTACATTTAGATCCGTTTACAATATTTTACACGAATCAAAAAAGAAACAATAGCTTTCATGAAAATCAAGAACATTTTTAAGGAAATGGAAGGTATACTTACCTACTGTTTTTTATTTTAAAATTCAACTGTTTTATCTTTTCTTATGCACATCATTTAAACTAAAAACAGCTGACTACTAAGAATAGGAATATCGTAATAATCCTTATTTCTAACAAACAAAAAGAAAAAAAACGTGATTCGATTTTAGAACAAAGGTTTCGAAATAAAAACTTACAGTCGTTCCATGTCCAGCATTTTTGTACGACGACAAACGAGAAGAGTGAGTTTTCTCGGACATTTTGATTAATTAGTACGAACTTTTCTATTAAATAAAATAATATCAAAAACACAATATCTTGCTCGTGTGCAATGCAAACTTTTTAAAAGAGCAACGGTCGGAAGTTACGAGAACCAGGTTTGAAATCCTTGGATTTTGACATTAAATGGCCTGTGTAGCCACCTTCAAAAAGGAATGTCTTGACTTTATCTTCAAGAATGTCAATTAAAATTACATAATGGGATTTGTTTATTAAATTCTTCACGTATTAAATAAAACAAACACTGCTTCACATTAGCTATAAAGTATCCAATACTTTTTAACCTGACTTTTCTACAATGGCAACTACATATGTGAAAGTGAAAAGAAAAATTGTTTTTCCTTTATGTTGGTATTTTTTAAATAATTGGGGAAAAGCACAATAATCCGTTTGATCGAGTTAAACTTAATTTTAATCGATTTTAGGTCAAGGTCCGAGGTTAATCATCATGTTGACTGTCAATGTCAGATTTGGTTTGATGGGTTTGAAACTGAAGTTGACAGTCGTTTTATGGTCACAATTTCTCACGCATGATTGTCTCATGAATGCATAATATTATGAATTAAAGTATCTTTTGATCATGCCAATATTCTGTAATAATTTAAGATTTACAATTTAATTAAATATCATTGAGTCACTTTCAATCATAGCTTAACCTTTCGCTATCAGTTTAATTGAATCAATTTCACAGATTAAAATTTCAAGGATGTTTTTCAAACCTATAATTATCTGTCTCATAAAAGAATGTTAATGCTAATAGTATTGCATTGAAATTAAAATTAGGAGTACAACGACATGTGCTCATTGCATTTTAACATCGTATAAAAATAATACAGAACAATAGTCAATTAAAATTTATAAACACGATGCACATATTCAGCAAACAAGCTTTCGATAAAAAAATGTAATTTCCAACTCAAACGTAACTCAATTACGTGTGGAGACAAAGAAATTTATAGACTCAACTCTATTATTAATCAAACTGCATTGCGACTGCTTTCGCATCGTATTAATGCAGTCGAGATGAACATCCAAAAAAAACAGTACTGAATAAAATAAGAAGAAGTAGGAGGCGCTCGTACGACAGATATTGAGTAGTGGGATGGGCTTAGCATGCGCAAAGACGTATTACTAAAAAAAATATCTCGCTTTCCACTGTAATTAATCTATCTATCAGTCGACACTTTCATCTGGCGACCTCATATACGAAACGATCGTAAATTAACGTTATTAAAACAAGTTTACAAGCGTTCATGAACGTGTAATTACGCAAAACGTTACGCCGCTGGGCGTGACATCACAAATCAGTCCGGTCGGGCCGAAGACAACACGTCTATACGCTGTCCTTGTCACTCGTTCGTGTCAGAGAGAGATGGGTAGTGCAGGCAGGCCGGTGCTGATCGTATTCCGTCGAGGGTGTCGCCATTTTCGTTTTGACGAATATTGACAGCACGGCAGACAGACAGTGGCGCGGTCGTCGACGCAGCGTCTGCCGGATTATTTTTATTTTGATAGTGAATCATTTAACGACCAGACTACGTTTTCTGACTCGTTACGCGTCGGTTAGCAATAAAAACTGTATTTACTACAACAGTGACGAGTGATAGACGGCTAGTTGACGAAATTTGGTGCTAACCTCTTCGTTCTTTTTTTTTCCTCCCGTCAGTGTTTTTGAGAACTGCAAGGCTGATCGATATGTGCAAGATTTACCACAGATGACTCTGCGTTACTCAACCTCGTGTTGATTTTTTCTGGTAAGTGCATTCAAATATTGTTCTTTGGTTGTATTGGAGTCGATAATCGGTGAGCGTTCGATAAAATAGACATTACTGGAAGCGTATTTTGAATCATACATAAAATTATTCGGCGTAAACTTAATATTTACAGCGTAAAATGACAGTAGCCCTTTGTTGCGGTAGCTCCAGTTTGTTTACGAACTGTCAGGGGCAGTACACGGCCTAAGATATATTGCCTGGGTTGGCGACTATGCGTGGGCTTTGTGCGCAGGCGAAAAGCTACCTTACTGCAAACAATATAAGGCTGAAAGTTTGATATCTCGTAGAACGATAACGGCCCGTAGAATTAATTTATCACACGCCGCGCTTGACAAGTTGAAAACATAAATTCGACCTTGGCGCTCCACGTGGTTTGCAGGCTTTTGTGCTTTCTTCTTTGTTTGACAGTTGACATCGATTATCGATTTTTTTAGAATCGATTATTTTTTGTGCGTTGTTGGCAGCAGTGCGTGTCATGCTGAAGTAGTTTCGCTAAAAAGAAAAAATAAATAAACAATTTGTTTGAATCCGAATCTGATTGTGATTTTGCAAAATTTTCTTGTATTTCTTCGAAATCATTTAAAATTCATTTCTTGGTGATTGGTGAGTCAATAATTAAAGATTTTATTACCTAATGTTTACATATTAGTTGTTAAGATAACAATCTATTTTATGTTGTCGTAATTAAGATAAAATTCGCTCGTTTAAGCTCGGATTTTGCGATAAGATGGATTTTTAATGCCATTTGACTCTGACGTAGAGTGATAATAGACATTCTTTTGTTTTTAAATGAATTGTTTAAAAATTAAATGCATTGTCTTCTATTTGCAGGTCATGTGTTTTTAATATATGTACTTACTTACCGCGCAATTATTTTTTAACTGCTAATTATTTTAAAAGTTCTTTAAATTAAAAATACAATTTTTTTTAAATGTATTATCTCAGTAAATTATTGTTTCTATGCTGTTCATCAAGCAAGTGGGTTTAATATTAAAAATGAGAAACTAACTATGTTTGTTTGTTACCTTTTCACAACCAAACGGCTGATTGGATTGTAATTAAATTTGGCAAGGGGATAGATAATATCCCAGGGAAGGACATAGGATATTGTTTTTTTTCTCATACATACTTAAACATCAAAATTAAACATGAACGTAGCGGGCAATAGTAAGTTTCGAATTTAAAAAAAATGTTCCTCAATACCATTCAATAATTTCAAAGAATTTATGGGGAAACAGCTGGCCAAATTGAGTATTACAGTTTATCATTACTGGTTTGAAGGTGGATACTGCCTAGCTCCTTACCCTATTGTGGCCGAGCCCAATGTGTTGCATTTTTAAAACCAAGGCTAGGTATTATTTGCTCTAATCTAGCTTATTGTAGGTTTTAATCCATGTGGGTTCAATTTTAGCCCTTATTGTCCCACTTTGGGTCAAAATTTCTCCGTGTACATCTTTACTCTTCTTCTCACTGTTAATAGAGACAAGTCTCTTTGGAAGAAGGTGAGGTTCATTCTGTCTCCACTATCCTCTGGCAGCCACTCAACGGTTAAGGCCACTAGGTACTAATCTGATATTTTTGTCTCAACCAGGATTAGTGCCTGAAAAACGACTTTAAGTAACTAAGTAATGTTGCCATCCAAACTATCTCATCTGCTCATAGTCTGAAAGACTAATCGCAGGATTAAACTGGGAAAAAAGTATTGAGGAATAGGAAAGAAGTGTCGCAAAATTGTGACGATTGGGAAGAATAGAGGGAGGTATTTTCCCAGCAGTGATAGAATATGCGCAGATATAACAGCAGAAAAATCGGTCCCACAACTAGCCTTTATTTTCATACTGCGGGGCAATGGCCTTCCGCTGCCTGTCCCACACAATCCTGTATCGGTTTTCTGATCTTCTTATTCTTTTGTATCAATGCTACTTGGCCCTTGGTGGTTAGGGTGTTTTCTGATTTTGACTATAGATAAAATTAAATGCAGAGAATGAAGATTATTAAAACAGAAAGTCCGTGTAACTGAAACAAACAAAAGTATTATAATTAAGTAAGATTAACAGATAAATTGATAAGATCTAAGCCTACATTATTATCTTTAAGTTGAGGCAATCGATAGCAGCCATTAATATTAGTTTTAACATTAAATTTTTACCCGACTATGAAATAAAGGATTATGTTTTTAATAGTGTTTAAGTAGCCATTGCATAAAGGCTCAAGCAGGATGACAATAGCAGGTAATGTCCTGAACTTTATTATAACTACCAACATTGTACTATTTCTTTTGAATAAATATCTTTGCCTTTACCAGTTAGCAAGGTGGATAAATATCTTGTGTCTTTGCCAGTCAGCAAGGTGGATAAATATCTTTGTCTTTGTCAGTTAGCATGGTGGATAAATATCTTTGCTAGTCAGCAAACTGGATAAATATCTTTGTCTATGCCAGTCAGCAAAGTGGATAAATATCTTTGTCAGTCAGCAAACTGGACAAATATCTTTGTCTTTGCCAGTTAGCAAGGTGAATAAATATCTTGTGTCTTTGCCAGTCAGCAAGGTGGATAAGTACCTTTGTCTTTGTCAGTTAGCATGGTGGATAAATATCTTTGCTAGTCAGCAAACTGGATAAATATCTTTGTCTATGCCAGTCAGCAAAGTGGATAAATATATTTGCCAGTCAGCAAACTGGACAAGTATGTTTGTCTTTGCCAGTCAGCAAGGTGGATAAATATCTTGTCTTTGTCAGTTAGCGAGGTGGATAAATATCTTTGTCTTTGTCAGTCAGCATGGTGGATAAATATATTTGCCAGTCAGCAAACTGGACAAATATGTTTGTCTTTGCCAGTCAGCAAGGTGGATAAATATCTTGTCTTTGTCAGTTAGCCAGGTGGATAAATATCTTTGTCTTTGTCAGTCAGCAAGGTGGATAAATATTTTTGGCTTTGTCAGTCAGCAAGGTGGATAAATATTTTTGTCTTTGTCAGCCAGCAAGGTGGATAAATATTTTTGTCTTTGTCAGCCAGCAAGGTGGATATAAATACCTTTGTCAATGCCAGTCACCCTGGACCGTCCATGTTGCATGTCAAGTGAGAGTACTGCTTTATAGATCTATTTTTTGTTGCCTCGCAATTCAATTCCTCTGTTCTAGCAGTTCTCAATTTCAGCTCAGGGTCTAGATTTGTACCCAGTAATGATAAACGTAGGCGTACTATACGCCTCTACCTATCCTTAAGTTAAATACAGTCATAGTCTAAGATTTGACATTAAAACAACCTTGCCAAGTGCTGTCAAAATACTTCCTACCATCGGATACGGGTCGAAGAACGATGGCCTCAAAAGATTTTTCATAAACAATTTCCGCAGCAAGTCTGAAAAGCGTTGAAAGCGCTGCTGTTGTCACGTAACGTATACATACATACGTATCTACATGACGAGTATCACGCAACTGCGCGTGACTGCATGTTTACTGTCACGAAAACTCACGAGATGGTTCATTGGAAACCTGCATATAGAACAGCAAGCTCATCTGGCACGGTGACTGCGTCAAAAAATGGCGGATATTGTCATTTTTATAGTGATTTATTTAGTTTCAATTCTGGTTCCCATTAAAGCCACCGGTCTAAATAATCTTGCTGCAGTTGCTGCACTATACGAGGTTGCGTTTTCATGATAACCCTTAAGAAGACTAAACGCTTTCCATACCAATCAAGCGTGTCACCATTTACTGGCACTCCGACACAAATGGTGTATAAAAATGACGGCCTTGAATGGGGTCCCATGACAGAAGTTGTGCCTTCAACGCACTTTCAGCGTCTCGAACTTAATTAGTTTTTCCTTGGCACGGCGATTCCGTGCTCTATGCTGTAGACAGGTACATAAAATACTCGCATTGGTTTTTGCCAAAGACAATTCAGTACTCTTATCTTGAATGTTATTGGCTACTCGCGAATTCTCGCTTGATTTGGTGCATTGCGCGTCGTTGCCAGTTTTGGGCGCAATATTTGAAACTCACGTTCTAGTCGCGTCGAGACGACGACGAACGGATGCTCCGTGTTCTAATACACCTGATTAAACTGTCTACTAAAGTATTTGTAAAATAAAGGGTGTAGTACCCTTAACGAAGCCGAAAGGCAGTTGTTCCCACTGTCACACGTCATTGCGATATTTTTTTTTGTTCCAGCTAGACCATACCTGCGAACCTTCTAGTTACGGAGGTATTGAAATTTTTGCGTTCTTAGTGAAATTGACGGATCCGTTTACACCTTCTATACTGTCGTAAATCAACTGCAACAACTTACTCGACGAACTTTGGTTGATGTGCAAAACGACTTGGAAATCAGATCTGACTTCAAACCGGCCTTTATCACTCAGACAGTGCATTCTGCATTTGAATTTGATATAATTATATGATTGTAAACATAAAAGAAGATTGATGGTCTCCAAGGAACTCCTATTGTTTTTTTTTCGGGTCAACTGAGAAACTACTTCGTTTTCGTCATATCGATGATGCCACAAATCTGTAAGATTCATTTTTAGAACTAGAAAATCGTAGACATGACTTCTACCAACTCGCACTGTGGTGGATTACGGCCTTGTGGGAACATTATAAGCTGGTGATGCAGCTGCACAACCTCATTGTGGCTCATTGGAGTACCCTTACCTGACTAACTTGTATCAGTTTCTTATAAGCAAGCGTGCTCCACGCTGGGCTACATCATCGCTTTACCTCAGGCGAGTTGCGGCCAAAAGCAAGCCTATTGCGTATAAAAAAAAACCAGCAAAGACCCACCTGATAGTTTTAGTTTGCTGGAGACCAATCCTGGATTGGACTTGTTAGCTGATGAATGGAAGACGATAATGTTAGAATGTTTTTGGTTCTATGAGAAGACAGAGTAAAGCTGTTCTAAATGTAATAAATAAATAAATAGAAAGTTCAAGATAGGTTTTCAGTTTTTCGAAAATTAGATCTAGACGAAGTGATGATGGATAAAATCAAAATGGGTCATTGACGTCACAATCTTATCTAATGAACATCTAATCGTGAACGGCGACGTATGTAATTAAATGATAGTCATCTTATCTATTAATCTGATAACTAATTATGTCACGAGAATTGGATAGCAAGAAGATTGTAATATCGGCAAGGGGTGGGTAGCAGTGACCTGTCTGTCAAAATGAGCATTTTAATTTCTCATTCGGCTGTCCCTAGTGAGTCTCTCTCGTGGACTAACTCTGTGGAATGATGGCTTTAAAACATTTTTCTCGGCATTATAATTTCCAGAAGTGGTGTACATGGATGATACCTCTCTAGCTTTCAGTAGCGAAGGGTAAATTTTTGTAAGAGGTGAGCTGGAGTTCATGTCTTTAATGTGATTATAATATTTGTCTATAGGATACTCACTGTGCCACTATTAAAAGGGAAGCCGGTAGGGATCGAGTTCTATGGAACCTTCGCCACTGCTAGCGTTTCCTCGGCTTGATTCGCAGGTTTCCAGTTTTCCATTGAACTTCGTTGTCTTTTTTCATTTAACCAGGGTTTCTGGTATTAGATATTATCAGTTGTTAGACTATCCTTTATTTCTTCGGCCTAAACTACCTACGATGGAACAAAAAATACATCATGGTGACGTTGAGGAGTCGAAGATTCTCGACATTTTGTGCGTTTTTTACGTCATCTTGTGTATTAATTTACTTCCTAGAATCTGGATTGTAATACATTCCTATTTTGTCCTCTTCTTAATAAATGAATTAAATAACTTAATTGCAGTCAACTCATGGATCTGGCAACCAATGGCAATCACTTTCGAAGCATTTCGCATTTCCTTAACGACTTTCAACATGATTGATAAAATCCTTTTCTGTGTGTTTTTCAGTCTCATATATTTATTACTTTTCCATCGTCGTTAATTGCAGATATAACTGAGTTTTTCTAGGTCCTCCGATTAGACCTTTCTGATATACTTGGTGTCATCTGTCACGCAAAAATGTGTATTAAGTTTTAGCTACATTGAAAGATCTTACAGAAACCACCAAATAGATCGCATATATTCCCCTATATTACACACACTCATGAACTTGAACACACACGCGCAAGCCCACACACACTCATACACACACACACACATCCTCACCATGAAAGTAATTATTCTAAATTGTTTTTGTTCTTATATTGCTTTTTATTTTTATTTCTCTAATGTTATACTTTTGTTTCTTTTAATTTGCTAACCATCCTTAAATATTGGTACAAAACATTGATTTATTGTAAAATGTTTTCGGAGTGGAAACCTGGTGACCTGTAACACAGGTGTTTCACTACCTACCACAGGCACCAGTGATTCACAACCGTGTATTTGCGTGTTTATGCCAATAAATAAATTATTATTATATTATTATATATTTTCCCCTATATACGCCTATATTCCCCTATATTACCTGTTTGAAGAGCAGCCAGGACAGAACACCAATTAATTAAGAAAACTCTTAAACAAAGAGAGTGTAGGCACCATTTTTTTAGGTCAGCCTCCCAAACACTCATCTAGTTAATAATTTCACAAACACATTTTTGTTAAGGATATCAAAAAAGTTTTGGAGCTAGTGGCAGTTAAAACTCAGGCTCGTTCCGCTTCAACTTTTTATGTTTTGTACCCTCCGTCCCTTCAGCGGGTAGTCACATCCTAGTGTATTTTCCGGTAGGTTGGATGTGTTGCAAAAATGTATGTTTTTGGGGGATAGAGGGATAATTTGTCTGTTGTGAAAGTAAAGTTGAGTTTAGTCATTATGCCTGCGGTGGATTCTTTAAGATATTTCACTGCAGCTTAAATTTTTGTTTTTTGTAGCCTGGACTGTCTTACTGCTGGGCGAAGGCCGCCCCCAATTCCATCCATGTGCTCTTTTCCCGTGCCTCCTCGAACCAGCCTTCGCGGTACGCTTCCAGATCGTCTCGCCACCTCTTTCTGGGCCGGCCTCGGCGGCGCCGTCCATCTTCTGGCAACCATCGTGTGGAGACGTATGCCCAGCAGTCTGCGTGTATGTGGCTGACTAATCCCTTTTTAGCCTAGCAGTCTTCTTGCTAACGCAGCTTAAATTGCACAAATGGATGCCTTTATTGATAAATGATGTTTTTTTTGCAAATAGGTTTCTACAAACACTTTTGCACGTCTTCTTTTTTTAAACACTAGACGAGGCCGAGGTTTCGTACCTGACTACTCTGAGATGAAACAGCCGAAACAAACTCAGAGGTCATAGTCTCTTTTAAGGTCCAGACGTAATCTTGGCCAACTCACATGAGGACTATGCAGATAAGTGTCTGAGATGATCTTTTAAAGAAAGAACCACACAGATTTAAGGGGACCTGTCCAGTCAGTGCAAGCATTTGTCAGTTATCGTGTTGGGTAATAGATCTGATGTTCTCTATTGCACAAAGAAAACTGCTGACATTTCTTGACGCATTCCTGTTTCTTCTTTTACTATCAGTATTTGAGTTGACCTGCGAGAAACAATAATTGTAGGGATGCATTTTATATGTGTTCATCTCTGCCATGCGTCTTCAAAGATAAACATTACATTGAGCTTGTAAAAACTTCGTCCTTTTCGGTTACACGCTTTTCTGAATCCAAGATGATAAAGGCCCATTATTCGTAAATGCTACTTAGTCATAAGATAATAATACCTAGCAGTAGCGAAGGGTCAATTTTTGTGGAAGGTAAGCCGGAGTACATAATCTTTTTCAATGGGAAGCCAGTAGGAATTGAGTTGTATGGAACCTTCGCCACTGATACCTAGTCTGAAATAAACAAATTTTATAGTATCGTTTTCTCAATCATCTTGCGTTGTGACAGAAAAAATCATAGAAAAAGTTGTTTAAAATCATGCATTGTACTGCGACAAATCAATATCCCCCAAAGCCTTCAGGCAAATTCTTAAATGAACAGTTACTATCAAGCTCTCACTATTAAAACCTGTTTGAACTTTAAAAAACCATTCGACACTCGAAACCTATCTAATTATGTACTAACAGTATTAATGTAGCGGCTTTTATAGCCATATTTGGCAGCTATGTAATATAAAATCTTATTTAGATGCCATGTATGGCGTAAGATTGATTAATTTCTGATAATGGAAAGCTTCTTTGTTGATAGTTAATGGCATTTTCATCAGCTACATATTAAGTGCTTTTATACAGAAAGTGGGCAACGTCGCAAATAGCTGTCACATATTTCGTATGGAAATAAGAAATATGGCTAACTAGTAAACTAAAATATTGATTTTTGCCAAATTAATTAAAACAGGTAAATATTTGACAGCTATTTGCGACGTTGCCAACTTTTTGGATGAACGCTCTTAAGCAGTGTGAAATTTTAATCATAGGTAACTGTCCGAACAGGAAAATCACCAGGGCGGTAGACATATACAGCCGGTGTAGCTACATACATCTAAAATTAATTTATGAACCTCCTGCAGCCCGATTTCCCTATTCCCACTTCAATATCTTCCAAAGAATATTTTATCAAAAATGTTAAAAAAAGGTCTGGCAACTTAAAATTTATACCGTAGCCAAGATTTTTGTCAAGAATGCAGAAACTCGAGGGGCGAATATCGTACGTATTTTCCCGCGAAAAAACCGCTTTGACAGCGAAAAAGGCGGGAACGGGCGCCATTACTAGCAAGTGACGCCAGGCCGTTGTATAATTGGCGTCCACAAGTTATGGATGAATTTAATAACGCCGAGATATAGTTCGTGGCTTGTGTATTTGTGGCCAAAAGACAACAGCTTTGATGTATTACGTAGCTATTACGTTTGTGATTAATGTTTTTGGGGAAAATGTGATGATATTACAAAGAGAAGCTCGTAAATATTGTGTAGATGGAGCGAAACTTTACAAAACTTAATGAAATGTGCAATCATTCTATGTTTAATTTCTGTTTTAAAATATGTTGTACTGATAGACGTAATACAGGTAAAAAATTAAAAAAAAAATATTGATTAAAAATTAGATGACATCGCTTCGGGAATTTTATAATCTCATTGACTTTTCGTATATTTGAATGATTTCATGACACCCAAGTATTGAATCAAAACATACGCTACCGTATATTTCCACACTGTTTTCTTTCGGAAGATATTTCCACGGCTTTTAGTTCCTGATGGAGCAAGGGTAAATTATGGGGATCTATAGGGAGGCCTTGGCTCCGTAATAGACAACTTCCGCCTGATATGGCATGACTGCATGGGGCCTTATCTCGCGCCAAGGGAGTTAATTGAGGATTATGTGGTGTTACATGATGACGAGGCTTGCGAAAAGCGACATGTTGGAGGCATTTAGGGACTGATTGACCTGGTTTCTTTGGATCGTATTATTGAATTTCTAACTTACGGTTATAGATGCACAGAAGTTCAGACAGCAATGCATACATCTTTCTAATATGGGTCAGTTAATTAAAATAAGATGACTTATGATACCTGTCGAATTTCTAGAAGTCACAACTATTTTCTAAAGCCTGTAATGTACTGCTACATGTATCGGCATCATCCTAAAATCGGTAGAAAATGTTTCAGGCATTAATCCACCGAACTTTGAGCAAATAATTTCTGAACAACAAGCGCAAAAGTAACGTACCTACTATCCTTGTTTTATCAGATGTAACTAACTCCATTCCTTCCTTACTAATTGTATAACTTAACCCACAGAGACCTCGTATATCGCAGCCGTTTTTCGCCAAAAAGCTCATTTCACCGGAACCGTACCTAACGAGAAACGGAGAACTCAAGCCCGGAACATTTGCGACTGAAAACTTCAAAAATTTAAAGTGGCAAGCACAAAGAATAGGACAATCATCCCGCACCAGCCCTGTCCGTAATACTGTGTAATAACGGACTTCGGACCCTTTATTTTAGGGTTACCTAACTAAGGGACTCCGTAGAAAATAAAAGAATTTTGCAGAGGAAATTTTTGGTGTTTTTTTTCGGGGTACTGGCTTAATGAGTGATTGGGAGTGGGATATTTGATATAGGATTCGTAATAGGTTTGTTTTAGTAAAGTGATTGACTTCATTAATAAAGAACGTCTGTAATTTATCATCAGGATTCTCCTGCCGTGTCAAATTTATTTGGGGACGGCGGTGCATGACTTTCATACTTCTGAATTTTGCGTCCAAAAGTAATCTCGACAGAAACACCGTGGTGGACTAGACGATTTAGCGTAAGCCTTAAAAACTCCTTAGCTGCTATCGAAAGGAGACATAAGGCAGTGCCTTTTGGTAGAGGAAAACATCTCTAGAAAACATGTTTGTTACGATGCAATAAACATTCAGCAAGCGTGGTGTATTGCCGATCAATGCTCGGTCCCTCTCTGTATGACAGGAGACCATAGCTATGCAGTGGGTCGATTGGAAGTTGATATCATACATTATAAAGTTACTGCATTGATCTCTCTCCTTCCATTATACTTCTTCCACTTGAACGATCTTCTTCGTGTTGATGTGTCTTATATTTAAGATAAATGCAGTTCGACCAGCCCCCGTCACAAACGCTTCGATGGAAGTTGTCTATCTTTTTTTGGCATAACGAAAGCGAGAGAGATAGACATACGAGTTTCTGAATCGAAATCGAATCTAAGCGTTTGTTAATACGGAGGCAGAACATCGGCAGCGTGATTAGTTACTAAGAACTATGCCATTAAATTGCCATAACGTTTGAAAAATCGAAACACCTGACTGCATTTCTTCGTTGCATAGAAATTAGAAACTAGTTCTGAAACAAACTGAAACGCTTTGACAAACTCGTAAACGTTTATGTAAGCCACAGTAAAACTATTTGAGTTACAGCTAATAGTTTCAGGAATTCATTTATGAAGACTAGTTTAAAGATTTCTTGTAATTTTGTAATAGAAAATTAGCATACGCTACTGAAAGTGCCAAACACGTCACCAAAATTTGTGCCGACTTAATTTATATTGTTGTCGTCACACTAATTTTCTACGGTGTGTTTTAGATCGACCATTTCTTTTACGTGGATCTTTCAAAAGTTCAATAATAAATGGAGAATTTAGTAAAACCATGGAAGCTTTGGCGTCAAAGTACTCGACCTAGAAGACTAGCAGTATTGCCAGTTTTTGGATTGCCATTGAACGTGGCAATGCTGCCAATCTTCTGGCCACGAATCTGCATTGGCTGGTTTTTTTTGCCAAAGAGCGAGCCAGACTGCTGGTCAGAAAAAGTATCAACCAGATAAATCTAATTTTCAGGGAGTATTCTCTGTAAAACGGTTAAATGCAAATGTATGAATTACATAAAGTCAAAGTTCAATTAATGTTCTGATGGACTTTGAAAGCATCAATCACTGTGTGTTGAAACAATAAACATGGGTTATTGATGGTTCAATTGAGTTGACAGTATCTTTGCTTGGAGCAATTAATGTATCAACTTGCTGAAGAAAAAGCTGAATGCAATCGTTAATAGAAAACACATGTGAATGATAGGCACCCAATTTTTCCGTTTACTCCACTTTGTTGGACTTGACTGCCTATCTGACCCCCAGATCAGTTGCCGAGTAGTACGATACCTCTTGGAAATGCTAGTGGTTCGATTCGAGTTACAGTAGCCCGATGTTTGGAAGTGCGCTGTGACATCCTCGTGTCTCGGAAAGCACGTTAAGCCGTTGGTCGTGGTCATGTGCCTGAACTCCACGATTGTGTTCGATTGCCGTCACATAGGACAATGAGAGTAAGGAAAACAACTACTTTCATTTTAATAAAGTTAAAGTTTTCACAAATGATTGTTTTTTTTTTTACTTTTACATGATTTGTGTCTCGGAAACCACGTTAAACCGTTGGACATACACCACAAATTTAAATCCCAAATTAACACAGTCTACATTCATTGAATTTTGAGTAATGTAATGTCTTTAGTGACATTCGTAAGATTATGTCAAATCGATTGACGTAAGAATCATCAATCAATCAAATCGGCCCCCGCGTTTGGCTCCATAAAGCACCACAAAGGTACTCCAGTCGTGTAAAAAAGTGCACCTGTTTGAACACGCACTTGCGCGCTATAGTATATCTCTTAAGTTATATTTTTAGTCTCCGCTGAGATTTACCAGTATGCTCGAAATTCTGTCAGGACTTCATCAACGTCACTTAAAAACTACATTTTTAAATCTAATTAGACTCCCACTCAAAGTTTGTACTCCGAAACAAAGATTCGTTACTACCCACCCACAAAATGGTGTGGTCTGTTTAAAAACGATGATTGCCTCTAATATCGTCAGTCACGATCTAGCATCTATTGTTTACCCCCGATAGCTGCCGGTGTGAAACAGAACCAGTTATGTCAGTAATTAATAGGAAAACAAGTGTTGTGTGTGTGGTGCAAGTAGTGGGCGGTAGCGGTAGTTGTTTTGTTTTATGTTACTGGTTTTGAAATCTTGGTTCTGGCAATGGCTTGGCTGAAGCAATTACTTTGGTTTTGATTTAGTTTTTGGTTCATTAGCACGGTATGCTTCTTAATTGATTTGAAGACCTGGGGTCTGGGTAGTGTGAACTCGTGTGGAATTTTTTAGATCTTTGACAAATGAAAAACAAATCTCCAGTTTGTAGTTTGACAGCAGTTTTAATTTGTGATTTGCGACCCTTATAAAACTCCAAATCTGCTCGTTTAGTGCATAACTTAACCGAACACTCCTAAAAAAAGATAAAAATGTTCATGACATCAAGTGGCGTTCAAATAATTTCATGAAACATAAATCTCTGTAACATATGTGGGTTATTAGTATTATTAATTAGACTGGAAGCCGACCCTAACATAGTTGGTAAAAGGCTAGGCAGGTGATGATAGTATTAAAAATTCATCTACCCGCTGCCGCTTACAACTAGCACCACAAATCACTTAGACCACACACGGCCCATCACGCTCACTTAGCGGCCCGCCGTTTATGGGCATTTTAACATGCGTGAATTAATGATAATTTTAATGTACCCTCTATTTCACTTTATTTGTTTTACTGCATTCTTTGTTAACTTGACGTGTAGTGTTACAAACTTGTAAAGTACGATTCCTTTTGGTTGTTGAAAGACTGATGTAATTAATGTCATCTGCCTAACCTATTCCCAATTATGTTGGGGCCGGCTTTCAGTCTAACCGGATACAGCTGAATACCAGTATTTTATATTGAGCGACTGCCTATCTGACCTCCACAACCCAGTTAGTACTAGGTAATACGATACCCCTTGGTAAGCCTGGTTGTCAGACTTTTTGGGCCACTGACTACCTAACGACTGTCAAAGATGTACAAATGACAGACGAAACCAACGATTTAACGTGCTTTCCGGGGCACGGAGGAACTGGGCGGTCACTCATCCACAAAACAACCAATTACGGCTTTACTGAGTTATAATCATTAAAATCATCAAAACAACCGTCCATGTTCACTTAATTCCATTGAATGACTTTAATTTTATAACCACTTATGTGGTACGGTCGCAAATCATATTTTTTTTTACATACAGCCGGCGAATTGAAAAAAAAACTAAGAAAGTTAAAGGAGATTTTCCCTAAAGGAGATTTTCTTCTGATGATCCGATTATCCGCTACTAATCGCCCTTCAAATGATTCAAGAGTTTCTTGATATAATGTCTGTTCACCTACTTACGACAATGCAAGCAACACAGCACTCACTAATGTAGATAAAGTGCCGAAAATCTTCAAAGAACTTTTGGTCACTGTGGCTGAGGAAAAAACAAATAAAATAAATTGTGTAGACGTATGTACACCACCAACCAACTTATATATGCAGACGGGAAAACAGAACTAAAATAAATGTACCAAGTTTGACATATCGATACAAATTGTCTCACACACAGACATACAAACACACATAACCCTTTAGCATTATAACTTTTTTTTAATTTTTACTGTTTTTTTTTTTTCAAATGGCAATAACTTGGCTGTCACTTTTCAAGCGACACTCTCAATGCTGTTAGATGAAAATAGAACCCATGGCTGAACGCTGACCTCTAAAATACAGGTCCAGGCCTAGTTTAGCATCAGATTTGTGGCAATACACTGTATTTTTAAAAGCCAAATTTTTTTTTTTTATGATTTTCTTGACAAGTAATGTCACCTTGAACTGTACACTTACAAGTGGTCATACCATAGAGCATGTTATGAGACGACACACCGTGACGTGTATTTGCGGAGCGACGACCGAGAGAAAGAAAAAGTGAAGCGCGCGCGTTTGTCTTGACGCAAGTCGCATCGTCCTAGCAGTGTAAGGGGCCTAAGTAAAATCATTGCTCGATGGAAAGTTATTTGACTTGTTATGTTTAAAGTATCTTATACAGTTGCAGACATAAGAGAAGACGATAAATTGCGCAATGCAGTATTTGCGTTAGTGCCTTTACTTGATTTGTAAAAAAAATACGCTAAGAAACTTGAGCACTAATGTCCGAACTCCTACACGTCGTGTGAAATAAAATATGCTGAAACCTGCTTGTAAATGAGATTTTTTTTCGCAGAAGTAGTTACTGCCAAAAAAAAATCTTTATGCGTCCAAGAAGTATGGCTGAGTATTCGTGCGAGAAAAAAAATTTAAAGATCTCAGTTTTCTCGTTGACAGCGAGCGGATCGGAAAGCATTTTGGTTTTAATTTATAACCCCCTTTCATAAAATAAGCCTTTAACTTTTCTGCTAAAATAAATAAATGAAACAACTATAAAATACAAAAAACCAAAACCACGTTCACACAATTTTCCAAACTAAATAAACAACACACCTACCTGCCGATCCATTTAAACGTTCGAGGCGTGAATATAGGCGAGTTTCCATCTGGGCCCAAAGAATTTATGTTAATATTAGTTAAATAATAGAAGAGGTTGGCATTGAGATACAAATTCGTGTATTTTCCGAGGGCGCCAAAATAGGAAAGGGTGAGTTTGTGCGGTAGGGTTGGGAGAGTATCGATAGTTTAGATGGCGAGTTGTCGATAGCCATATATTGTGCATTTCTTTTGGTATTAAGTTGTCGATAGACTTTTTTTCATGTTATTGCTGGCTTCTGAACCATGGTGTAGGTATTGTTAAACTGTTGCCTTCGTTGATTACATTTTGGCTTAGGTTTTATTCGTTATGGAGATCTTTACCAGTTTTTTTATGTTTTTTTTTTTGCGGAATTGGTGTTACATCTTAAGATTTTGTTTATTTTCTGTGTTCTAATGTGTTGTAATATCAACTAAGTTCTTCATGTTAGGACAGAATTCAATTTGAAAGGAACGTTTAGACGTACACAACAAAAAAATAAATGTTATATGTTTTGGTGACCAAATTAATTCTCTGTAGGTCACTGGTAGCTGTCAAACAAGGTTACGCGGTCAATCAAATGTCGTTTTTTCATTAACTTCGATTCGTGATTCTAATCATTTAACTTATAAGTGTTTTTATAGACACCTTCTACATGGTGACCAATTTGAAGTGTGCAATTTAAATTAATTTAATTCTGATTACGAGCGATAGTTTTCAAATATGTTCGCATAATTATATAACACTGGTTTGATCTATCTTTGAAAAAACAAGTGTCTTTGGGTTAAGTTGGCTACATATAGTTTTAGACCCAAAATCAAAGCATTTCTTTCAAAAAGACAGGCGCTTTTGAATTTTCAAAAACAAAAAGATGAAGCTACAGTCCAGTCACAGGGCATAATGCGAAAAGACTGTTACCCGTGCCCAAAGCGTAGATCTCTATGGAGAAGAATGGGCAAGAAACTCCATGGACAATCTTTTAAACAAAAATATTTTTATAATCCGAGCTGGTCACCCTGTACATACTGTGAAGGTTTCTATTGGTTGCTTAAAACTTAGCCTCAGGTGTAACTGATGTGCGTAGGCCATGACGAGGTAAGTAGGTATGTTTAGTAATTATTTATTACGTTATTTTTATAAGGATGTGCCTCGGGCTTCGTTTATAATGCGTCTTTATATGTGGAGCTGCCAAAAATAGTTTCGACTCGGCAGTCTTCAAAGAAACCGGTGTCTTTAAATACTCTCTAAAGATTTGGACAACACGCTACGGACTTTACGAAAGCATCTCTGAACGCCAGACTGACAGGTAATATGCTGAAGTGTCTGTCAGCGTCCGTAGCTGGTCCGCAATCTGTCTTTAACGGTTTGATCGAAACTTGTCAGTGACGATACTTGTATGTATGTATAATTTTACCGTGACATGAGCTGTTTATACTGTTTGATGATAAGTACGTCGTGAGAAAAGTTTTGAGTATGAATGTGGATGGCTATAAGTGTAAAGGAAGACCAAAGAAACGATGGATGGACTGTGTGAAGGATGATATGGCTAGAAAAGAGGAGGCTGCTGAGATGACGAGTAATAGAGAAGTATGGAAGAAGAAGACATGCCACACCGACCCCAATGATGATGATGACGGTGATGTTAAGTTTTTTATATGGTTCCGGACCTTAATATTTTATAGTGTTCTAGCCGTTTGGCTGGAACCAAATGCCAATGCACTTGTATCCTCGCTAACATGCTTTCAATGCGTCATATCTTCAACAGGGTTGACATACTCTTCGGTAGCTAAATGTGAATCCCCATCTTCCTGCCCTTGTCCAATGTTACTTGGGGTCGGCGCAACACGTTTATTTCTTTCATTCTCCTGTGTCAACCGTCACGCTATCATTTACTCCTTTTTCTTTCATATTATTCCTCACACAATCTATCCATCGTTTCCTATGTCTTAGCTGAATGTGAATGAGCTACCGAAAAGCGTTCCAATACATGTTTGGCATTTCCACCATCGTTGTTGCTAATAGAATGTGTTTTTATATAGAAGATTCTTTAGATATTTCTTGACTAAATAATGACGAAATCATTGAAATTTCTGAGTCATTACCATCTTTACATCATCAATGTCCAAAATTATGATATTATGGCTGGATAACTATAATTATAAGTAAAGTTAATCTATGTTTAGTGTTAATATGCAGCTGACCCTGAGTTGTTCGTAATTGACAGGTATTAAATACCGCCATGTTTTTTTAAAATCATGTTTATGAAAAATTATTTAAGTAATTTTGGAATATTTTGTCGTCCTACTCATTATACATAGAATGAGTAGAACGATAGCAATGTTATGTATTCGCTAATATTTTAGTATTTAATGTAAAATAAGAAAATATCGAGATGGGCAGATGATATTGTTGGGTAAAAACATGGATGTGGCTAGCACAGAAGCGTGGAGTGGATGAGGTCTGGCTGTAAGTGATTATACTGTGAAAAATGGTCAAAAAAGCGAAATTTATTATTTAATAAACCTTTTGAACGCCATTGTCACATAACGTGACAAGCAAGCGCGTGCCCTGTACGCCAAATGACACAAATATGTGACAAAATGGTAGGTAGCTTGGCGTGGAGGCCACTTGTGTGCGTTTATGCTCTGGCGTTCAAAAGGGTAAAATCCTAATTGAGTCATACACTTACGGACAATGCGCAGCTTAGTGTGTCTAGAAGTATGACATATTGCGCAAGAGCACCTTTCAGAACTAAAAAAGGATTTTTGAAAAAACATTTTGAGAATTTTTCATAATTCCTGTGGCTGAATGTGCTCGCAATGAGTGAATGACTAAGAAGCGAGTTCTTTCACAGTTATTATGCTTTGTGACTGGACTGCATCTCCATCATTTGTTTTTTACCAATTATAATTCAACAATTGAAAAGTGCCTGTAACTGGTCTATTTGTGTTTGATGAAAGTTTATAAAGAAGTTTGTCATTTTTAACGATGGGAAATCCCACCGGACACACATTTTGTAATTACTATAAATTATAAATAGTATTAAAACACCTCGGGGAAAAATAATCGCGAAATTCCGATGAGGTCACTAGTATATTAATCGTTAAAGGTAACCTATAGGTCAGTAGGACGCCCATATTCAGCAACTCATTACAAGCCAATGATGACGTATTAGTAGTGTTAAATATTCATTTATTATAAAATTATGTCTGTAAAAGACTTGAGTTTGAATAGGCGCCAACAGCCTACCTTGGCAAAGCTCCTTGAGCCATGTTATTGTCCTCAAGAGAGATGGTCCCTGCATGATGATTGATTTATAGGTAACTAGCTTTTGCCCGTGGCTTTGCTCGAGCTAATTTAGAATTTGGCAATCAATTCGGGTTGCACTCTGCTTGTAATAATATAATTCAATCATGATTCGAAAGACACGTGGCGCCATCTATTATCATAACAACGTTATTGTTGTTTTTCTCGGGAAGAGTACGTTTTTTCGGGATAAAAGGTACTCTATGTCCGTTTCTGTACACCTGACAACGTATATGCGAAATTTCAGAATGATCGGTTCAGTGGTTTAGGCGTGAAAAGGTAACAAACAAACTTATTTTCGCATTTATAATATTGGTTAGCAACGATGTGTTGCTGGGGAATTTGTTCTACTATTTCTTATCCCCAGCTGAAATACTAAGAAGTGGTGGAAGATGTGCGTATGAAGGTCTGTCTTTTGCAATTTTTGACTCTCAATCATTTCTGATCGAAGTTTTGTTCGGGTTCTTGGCCTGATTTGAATAAATGACTTGATTTTCAATAAGTGACTTATTTGTGTGAAAACAAAGCGTTTAACGCCTTTAATTCCGCTTCATCGTAGTAAGTTAAAGCTTCCTCTACTCTTATAGCCATCCACATTCATACTCAAAACTATCCTAACGACATTTTCCTCAGTCATCCACATCACATGTCCATACCATGACAACCAATTGCCACACTCAGTCACCTTTGCCATTGCTAGATTTTCTCTAATCTGTCTTTCCCCTTTGTAGCCTAATAAGAAACGAAAACTAAAATGAATGAAAAGCGAATACTTATTTAAGGCCCTAAACGTAAAAAAGTCGAATTAAACCTTATGAATAACACAACAAAAACAACTATCGATACATCGCCTTCCCCTCACTACGTGGGGGTAGCTACATTTTCATGTAGGTCGCATAAAAATAACGCACCCGCCTCCCTTGCGCATCTGTTCAAATATTGAGTACCTACTGTGCACGCTACACGATGAGAATATCTTGCAACGTCAGGATCAGGGCTGACTAGTGAGGAAAAAGGTTTTTGGGAAAAAACTGAAGAGAAAATTACGATGCCTTTTTCTTCGACCTATTGAGTATATGCCCATGGCGTTTGTCAAATAAAAGTGTTATAAGTTCGAGATTTGGGGATTAAATAGAAAATATACCCGTACATACATGAGTAGCTCGTGGCTAAATAATAACAGCCGTTCCGGTCGATCTTCAGGTTAAGCCGCGCTTGCCTTGATCCGTGTATGGGTGACCATTACATACCGAGTTTCTTCCGTGCCTCGGAGTGAAGCCGTTGTCCCCCGGTGTCGTTTGACAGTTGTTGCAAGTAGTCAGTGGCCCGAAAGCCTGATAACCAGTCTTACTAAGGGGTATCGTATTACCCAGTACTAACTGGACGCAGATCACGTGTGTGTTTTCCTGTCTTTCCTAAGGTTTAACCGAAGTGTGAATATACGAGGTGGATGGGACACCGACGCAAAAACGGTTACAACGTTACAACGGTTACATTATTCTGAGCCTGAAATTATTCATCGGTTATTTAAAAAAAAATAAGCTGTTCCATACATTTTGACCGTGTAGGTATTGCACTTTTGTAGGAAACAGCTGTTTTTTTTTAATAACCGATAAAAAACAATTATGTAGGGAGGCTCAGAATGATGTAATGAAAACGTGGTAACCGTTTTCACGTCGATTTCCTTTCCACCCCGTGTATGGCTTTTGTCTATAATAAAAGTAAAAAAAAAAAAAAATCGTTATTAACAGGTGATTGTTAGTAACATCAGTGTAGCTCTGGCTCTTGTACTAGGATTAGTATTAGTATCACAAGAGCCAGAAAAAAAAAAATGAAAGTGTGTTAATGTTTTCATCTTTTAGCTGTAGGCATAAATCACTGATGGTATCGCTTACATGATCTTTGCAGAACTATTGGATTGTTTATAATGTCTGCAAGCTAAAGCTGACTAGGCTGTAGTTTCTGCACATGTCAAAAAAACAAAAGACCGGTTCAAAAATGGCTACTTAACTTCATTTATGCTTGCTTTTAGCCATGGTCTGTTTAAAACATGTGTGAGAATATCTTGCAGTGTCAGGAATGCAGGGATATACAGAAAGGCTGTAAATAGACTGTAAACATAGCCGAAAGGCACTTGTTCTCACCGTCTTTGCGATATTTTTTTTGTTGTAGACCATACCTGGGAACCTTCTAGTTACGGAGATATTGGGGGTGAAAGTTCCAACTTTTTCACAAGTTTTTTTTAAATACAATTTTTTTAATGTAAGATTTTTACTTTACACACCTCCACGACCCCCGTTATTCAATCCATCCATCAGCACAATGCTTTGAGTGCTTTCCATCGAGTCCTACCGTGAAACGTGACTTTTCACCCCAAAAAAAAAGTCGTTTTCCAACAATAATTTTTGCGTCAAGTTACTTAGTTTGATGTACATAATGCTTGGTTGACGGCTATGTGAAGGGTCTGTTTACACCCTGTATATCGAGGGAAGATGTTTTTGGGAAAAATCTAAAGGAAAATTACGATGCCCTTTTCAATCAATCAATCAATATCTTTATTGTGGATCATAGGTAGCTACATAATACAGGTCTTAAATAATTAAATTGTGATGAGCTATGTCCCGCCCCTTGGGCATACAATAGTTACTTGCACGGAAGTTAAATTAAATACATTCAGCATCATCATCATCATCGAAAGACGTCCACTGCTGGACATATACCTCCCCCAAGTATCGCCACATTGACCGGTCCCGTGCGATTCGCAGCCAGTGGATCCCTGCAACCTTCATCAGGTCATCGGTCCACCTAGTGGGAGGCCTTCCAACGCAACGTCTTCCGGTTCGCATTCGCCACTCCAGAACTTTTAGGCCCCATCGGCCATCCGTTCTGCGAGCAATGTGCCCTGCCCACTGCCACTTAAGTTTGGCTATTCTTTGGGCTACGCTCGAACCTTGGTTCTCTTGCGGATGTCCTCATTTTATTAATTACATTAAAAATACATTATTACTTTATGGTTACAAATTATTAAATTATTAAAAATTTACTGAGAATATAATAAAGAGTTAAATAAACACACACATTAGAGGGCTACTGAACGCATCATGACTGAGGGGTTACTTGGGGCTATTAACTCTCTAAGCCTGCGGCGTTTGCCAATAAAAAAAAAAAAAGAATTGTTTATATCAGACTAGGTAATGTCGATATTTTGTTAGTAAAAATTAATTATCTTTGGACTAAGTTAGTAGCATTTATGTAGGTAGTCCCAGATCAGATGAATACGGATTTAAAATTAAAATAACTTGACTGAGAATAAATTAAATTGAAATAGATAAGATTAATTAATGCAAATAAATAATAAATTCAAATTGAATTGGAATATAATGAGTTTTTTTTTAATTATTAGAAATTTGACTGCTTGATAGTCTTATATTAGCTTTGTTTATTGTCTAAGTATCATTTTTTTAATCGAAACTAATCGGAAGACAATAAACACCTTTCGCACGCTGTAAACAAGTACAACACTTGAGAATATTGAGCCGGAACTACTTAATCATTTTATCATACTGGCCACGCAGCCACGGAGTCCAGATTTGTGCCCAGTTGCCCACCACGCGAGCTCCTTCTACGAAATCATCATCTGCCTAGCCTTTTCCCAACTATGTTAGGGTCGGCTTCCAGTCTAACCGGATGCACCTGAATACCAGTATTTTACATGGAGCGACTGCCTATCTGACCTCCACAACCCAGTTAGTACTAGGTAATGTGATACCCCTTGGTAAGACTGGTTGTCAGACTTTTCTGGGCCACTGACTACCTGTAACGACTGTCAAAGATCTACAAATCACAGACGAGACCAACGGCTTAACGTGCTTTCTGAGGCACGGAGGAAACTCGGTATGTAATGGGTGGTCACTCAACCACAGACCAACCTAGGCAAGCACGGTTTAACCGAAAGATCGATCCGCGTAAATCGGCCGAGTAATCACGGAATAATCGGTGTACATTCGTGAAAAAAAAACATGCTGATGGAATACATAGCCTCCTCCTTTTTCAGAAGTTGGTTAAAAAACAGCAATCTACATTCTTATCTCAACAACTAGCACTTCGTCCGCGACATCGTCCGCAAAAATGGTGATAGCTCGGCTAATATGCATGATATAAATATAATTTATAGCCTATAGCACCCACGAATAATGTAGCTTTCTGCCAGTGAAAGAATTTTTAGAATTGGATCATTAGTTCCGGAGATTACCCCCTATATAGAAACTTACAAACAAATTTTACCTTTTTTATAATATTAGTGATGCTGGTGGAATACATAGCATAATCAGCCTTTAATGTTCCCACTGCTGGGACACACGGCCTCCTCTCTATCCACCACGCGGGCCCAGTGTGGGTTGGTAGATGTCACATGTCTTCGAATTTTTGGTTCTAGGACATGTCGGTTTCCTCACGATGTTTTCCTTCACCGTTTTGAGAGCAGTGGTGATGAATTAACTTACACAAAGTAATGCGCATGCCTGGGTTCGGACCCATGACTTACTGTTCGCAAGTCGGGGCCGCCACCACTGGCCACTGCTACTCTCAAGACATAGTGGATAGATAATATTCAGTTTTTTGGGCAATTTTTTATGGTACGTACCCTCCTCGCTATTCCTAAATGACTGCAACTTCTGAAAGCCTGAATCAACAGTGGCGACAAAGTCCCAGAGAAACAATTTATCTGTCTTGGATCCCGCAAAGAAATTATTTTTGAGCTTCATAATTAACCTTCCTCACCATGTTTTCCTTTACCGTTCTGAGAGCAGTGGTGATGGAATAAATTACACAAAGTAATGCGCCTGCCTTCGTAAGCCAGGACCGCCACCACTGGGCCACCGCTGCTCGCCACTGGGCTACCGCTGCCCGTGGAATACATAACCTCTTCTTTTTTTAGGGGTCGGTTAAAAAAAACAGCAACAGCCATCTACATTCTTATCTGAAGGAACTGCCTCGCTTTACTAATTACTAAGCAGGAAACTTGATTGTCTTTCCTCTCCCGATTTTCTCTTCCGGTTAATTTCGTTGCGTATTCGAGAGAGTTAATAAGTGCCTTGGGATAAGCTTTGTTCGTTTTCTGTGTTACTGAAACTGCATTCGAGATTCAAAATATGGGGTGAATGACCTAAATTACCATGATAGGTGACGTTCCTGTCTACCAATCGTGGTGTTTAGGCCTATTTATAATGGGTGAGTCTATAGGATAATAATGATAAGAAACAGAGCGTAAACTACTGTCCATCAACGTTTATTTTACCTCTGACATAATCCGTATGTTTTTAAGAATAAACGTCACTATACTGCAAAACTAGAGGTAAAAGGACAGTGTTAGTATCTTACGTTGCGATCTGTCAAAATCATGTGACATTTGGGCGAAATTCTGACAGTTGAGTTAATGTAAATTACGCTTAGTTACGACGTTTTTCGCTTTCGTTTCTGTCTCACTCACAAGAGCCTCCACGAGTGTATGTCTCGCTCACCCTGAACCACACTATTAAACTTAGACCAAAACTAAAGACAGCCCCCAAAATGCTTACCCGGATCATTAGAATAACTCAATCTAATTGGAACTTGTCAGGGTAGGTTATAAAGGGTGTAAAATACCCTTAATGAAGCCAAAAAGCAGTTGTTCTCCCCGTCATTGCGATCATTTTTTATTCTAGACAATACCTGGGAACCTCCTAGTTACGGAGATATTGGAGGTCAAAGTTCCAACTTTAAAAAAAAAAAAATTGTAAATACAAAATTTTGATGATGTAACTTTTCTTTAAATACTACCACGACTCCCGTACTGTTCAATGCATCCATCTGCAAAATGTTTTGACTGCGTTACATTGAGCCCTACTGCAAAACGTGATTTTTCACCCCAAATAAAAAGTTGGTTCCCAGCAATATTTTTTGCGTTGAGTTATTTAGTTTGATGTACAGAATGCTTGGTTGACGGCTTCGTGAATGGTCCGTTTACATTCTGTATTTAGTTGAATGAGTTTTAAATAGTTCATCCCGATATGACTGAAATTTAAGTTTTTAACATCCAGAAACTAATTTTAACCCCACTACAGCGCAGCCCTAACCCTTTCCAAGATTGGTTCTTATCATATTTATACAGAATTGTCTTTCCGCAGTTTATTTACCCTCCTTTCCAAGAAAACTGTAAATCTATACATATGTTTAAGCTTCGCCCTTTGCAGTGTTGGAAGAATTGCTGGCAATTGGCGCCCTTCCTGAATATTTTAAGTCTTCGGGAGTCGATGTGGTTGTTTTTTTGCTTCAGTTACGACTATTTTTTGGTTACTTCGTAAGGCAAGATGTAGTTTTTTTTGTGTTTCTAAGTATACTTCCTACCAACAATTTTAATTAATAATTTTATTTATTTTTATTATTTATTTTCTTACATACTATTTACATTTTAAAATATTTCTTAAAAAAAAATCATATATAAAACATTATTATTTATTTTATTTTTAATCATTTGAAATGGCAGTTGTAATTATTAAAAATTCTGAAATTCAATTCATTTCAATTATGTAATTTTTGAAATTTGCTTTCGTATGGTCGTATCCAGCCTGAAATAAATGCATTTTATTTTATTATAACTACGTGTTGTAACTTTTAAGACTCATCATCTGCCTAGCCTTTTCCCAACTATGTTGGAGTCGGCTGCCGCTCTAACCGGGTGCAGCTGAATACCAGTAATTTACATGGAGCGACTGCCTATCTGACCTCCACAACCCAATTAGTACTGGGTAATACGATACCCCTTGGTAAGACTGGTTGTCAGACTTTCGGGCCGCTAACTCTAAAGGCTGTCAAAGATCTACAAATGACAGCCAAGGCCAACCCAGGCAACTGCGGCTTAACCTGAAGATCGACCCGAGCGGCTGTTTTTATTTAGCAACGAGCTCCTCGATTATTAATAGACAATAAATAATTATGGTGTACTAGCGACCCCGCCCCGGCTTCGCACGGGTACAATATTTACATATAAACCTTCGTCTTGAATCACTCTATCTATTAAAAAAAACCGCATCAAAATCCGTTGCGTGGTTTTAAAGATCTAAGCATACATAGGGACAGACAGAGGGAAGCGAGTTTGTTTTATACGAGTACTATGTCGTGAAGAACACAATAATTAAAATGACGACATTGATAGGCACCTGCATTTTGATTAGAGAAAATTAATTCGCGGAATCAGTATAGGAATCCTCCGATAAGATAAGAAATTATTCCTTGTTGATGAGATTGTCTGCATTACAATTGATTGCAATTGCTTAGTCATCAAAATATACGGAAGCGAATATAGCATAAGCATAAGCATAATCAGCTTATTAATGTTCCCACTGCTGGGACACACGCCTCCTCTCTATGAGAGGGATTGTGCTATAATCCACCACGCGGGCCCAGTGCGGGTTGGTAGATGTCACATGTATTCGAATTTTTGGTTCTAGGACATGCCGATTTCCTCACGATGTTTTCCTTCACCGTTTTGAGAGCAGTGGTGATGAAATAACTTACACAAAGTAATGCGCCTGGCTGGGTTCGAACCCACGACTTACTGCTCGTAAGTCGGGTCTCCACCACTGGGCCATCGCTGCTCTCTAAATATGTTACATCATATTGCCTAGCCTTTTTTGAAAATACTGACTACTTGAAACGACTGTCAAAGATCTACAAATGACAGCCGGGACCAACGGCTTATCGTGGAGGAAACTCGGTATGTAATGGGTGGTCACCATCCACGGACCAACCTAGACAAGCGCGGCTTAACCTAAAGATCGAACCGAGCGGCTATTATTAAGTCACGAGCTCCTCTTTCTCAAATCCTCCCTGTCCTTCTCATATTTATGTGAATGAAGAGAGAGAGCATTTTTTATGCAACTATGAATAAGAGGGTAGTTATTCTTTCCACAAGGTGTTCTCATTCGTTGGCAACTGTCATGTCGTCTACATACACCACTACATCAACTGCAAGAGAAGCAAGTATAGCAAGTATATGTCGCGGCATGATTGTAAAAATCGTATCAATGCGAAGATCCTAGAAATTTTGCAAAATACCGGATTATTGAAAATTAAGACAGAAAGCTTATGACGATTGGAAAATTTGAAACTAGAATGCTGATTGGCTAATCTAAGAGTCAATCTATAACATCTTTATTCTGGTTAGTTAGAACACAGCTAGAATGTATGATGGAATATATGATAGAATGTACGATAGAATGTACGATAGAATGTATGATGGAATGTATGATGGAATGTATGATGGAATGTATGATAGAATGTATGATAGAATGTACGATAGAATGTATGATGGAATGTATGATAAAATGTATGATAAAATTTATGATAGAATATATCGCCGTTATACAGCGAAAACCAATTATCTCGAGTCATAATTATATCTGGTTACTTTTTTCTGCATGAGAAAGACTCTCGGAAGTGTTCGAAATAATTGGTCTTCCTATGGACTATCTCACAAAGTATGCGACATACCTCTTAATGGGTTTTCGCAGACGAAAGAGCACGTCAAATAGGGTAGGATTGTACTGTTAAGTTATTTTTTACAAAATCTCGAGATAATTGGTTTTCGCTGTATAACGGCGATATGATGGAATGTATAATATAATGTATGATAAAATGTATGATATAATGTATGATAAAATGTATGATATAATGTATGATAGAATATATAATGGAATGTATGATAGATATAATGGCGCAAAGTTGCAAACCAAACACACATCCGTCAGTGCAAGTTTTTCGCAATTCAGATAAATCGTTGTTTATTGGCAAAAAATCCTAAAATAAGCTCGTATTATTACGATAATAATTTCTAGCATAGCGTAACCAGCTGATATGTTCGGATATTCGTATGGCCTACAGGTAGTTGTTCCGGGTCTGGCTGTTTGTGTATGTGAGCTTAAATGTTTGTAAACGCACCCACGATACAGGAGAAATACCAAGTGCGGGGCAACGTTTTTTAAAAAAAAAAAAAGGCGGTAGGAATCGAGTTTTATGAAACCTTCGCCTCTGTTGTGCAGTCATCCACTGCTCTTGCCCAGTGCGGGTTGCTAGATGTCACAGGTCATCGATGTTTTTGTTTTTTTCTTTCTTTGTTTCTATCAATCAGATCTTTTGGAAATTAAGAAAGACTTCATCACACATTTTACTAAAGTCCTAGGCTTTTCGCAAACATACGATTTTTTTCCAATTATTTCGCGACGTATACTCGAACAGGCTTACAAATCAAATGCTTAGCATAAATATACAATAAAGTGAGCTAGTGCGGAGGTCGTACGTGATTCTAATACGACAGATCTGTTTTGAATATTGGTTTAATAATAGTCAAAAATGGCGACCAGTGTGTGGTTGTTTAGGCTTTTGATTGGGCCGAGTTTTAGGCCTAAATACAACGTGGAAGGGAATGTTGGCCCACAAAAGGGATGAATGAAAGGCATTTGCATGTGGCGGAGATGAGAATGCTAAGGGGGATGTGTGGTGTTACGCGAATGGATAAAATAAGAAATGAGTATATAAGAGGAAGTTTGAAAGTGGCGCCGGTGACTGAAAAGTTGTGTGGTAATCGGTTGTCGTGGTATGGGCATGTGATGCGGAGGAATGAGAAAATGTCGTGAGGAGAATTTTGGGTATGAATGTATATGAGTAGAGGAAGACCAAAGTAACGATGGATGGACTGTGTAAAGAATGATATGGCAAGAAAGGAGGTGTCTGATGAGATGACGAGCAATAGAGAAGCATGGAAAAAGAACACATGCTGCGCAGCATAAGCATAGCATAGCATAATCAGCCTATTAATGTTCCCACTGCTAGGACGCAGGCCTCCTCTCTATGAGAGGGAATGGGCTATAATCCACCACGCGGGCCCAGTGCGGGTTGGTAGATGTCACATGTCTTCGAATTTTTGGTTCTAGGACATGACGGTTTCCTCACGATGTTTTCCTTCACCGTTTTGAGAGCAGTGGTGATGAAATAACTTACACAAAGTAATGCGCCTAGCTGGGTTCGAACCCACGACTTACTGCTCGTAAGTCGGGGTCACCACTGGGCCACCGCTGCTCTCTGCTGCGCAGACCACAAATGAATTGGGATAAGGGCAAGAGAATGATGATGATGACAAGGTGAAAGGGATACCGACGCACAAATGGCTCCCTTCCACACTGTTATTCCTAGGATTGGTGTTTGCTATCGAGATTCTTATTAATTGGTACAAAGCAGGTTTTCAATGTGACTGTATTCATATTTTTGCCTTAAGTATTTCGGCTGTTTTATTGACAAATTTAAATTAATCTTGGTGAAAATAACTTTAAAAAACTTATCATTTTTTTTTTTTTTTTTTTAAAACTTTGCGCCACACTAGGAATTTCTCCTGTATCGTGGGTGCGTTTACAAACATTTAAACTCACATACACAAACAGCCAGACCTGGAACAACTACCTGTAGGCCATACAAATATTTGTTCCGTGCGGGAATCGAACCCGCGACACGAAGCGCAGCAGTCAATCGCTTAGCCACTGCGCCAACCGTGCCGTCATATTGACGAAGTTCACTACTTCTGTCGTCAAAATCTGCACGATCCTCAACTCTAAATTAAATGTAGATCGAAGACCACTACACGTCATTAATATATACAGGGTTATTTGTAAAACACCAACAACCTCGCAGGAGTAGATTACTAACATCATAAACAACAACATTTGTTCTACGGCTTTTCCGAAAACAGACAAAAAAAAATCAACTCTCCATACATATGTCCGAACAGCTGATCGAGTTTTGTATGAAAAGTCGTTTTTTTTTGTCTGTTTTCGGAAAAGCCGTAGAACAAATGTTGTTGTTTATGATGTTAGTAATCTACTCCTGCGAGGTTGTTGGTGTTTTACAAATAACCCTGTATAGGGTCTAACTATTCATACACGAAATATTTTCAAAGAATCATCTAACAGCTATAACAAAGCCATTTCAAGGGATTGTTTTTTTTCTGAGTATATTTTTATAAAAAATAAATAATTTATAATTACTTAACCCTCTAAAATAAATACTGGCTCCTTATTTTTGAACATCCATTACGCTAGTTTACTACGTCGTATTTACCTATTGTCATTGTTAGAATATGGGAGTAAAGGTTTTATGCAAAAAGTCTCAAAAAAATTTAGAACTATATAATTTTGTAAAAAAAAAAACACTGATATTTCTTTTTTCGTTGTTATGGCGACTTTAAGACTTACAGAAGTTACTCTTAAAATATTTCGTGTATGAAAAGATAGACCTTAATAAGCAGTAACAGAGATATAAAATTAGACTTCAATCAATACTAGCACATAGAAATAGAACTGTGTGACGAAACGTATGCACTTAAAGGTCGTGAGATCTAGACTGACCTTTCACGATGAAATAGGACTTGTATTTGCTAAATGGCGTACTGTCTTTAGGCTCAATTTCGTTCAGCACAGAACAAAACGTTAATTAGAATATTTTGAGAAGTTATTCCTTTTTTTTGACATAAAAAAAACATAACATCACGTAGAGGCGAAAGTATAGAAAAACTCATATTTCGCCAGTTATGTTTTAAGTCCCATATACTAGGAGCGAGCCTATTACCACCAACCGAGCACAGATCCAATACGTTTTTACAACAATGTAAACATGCATTCGAATATTCAGAACCATTTCTGTTTTTGAAGACATAAAAATACAAGGTGTAAACGGACCCTTCACGAAGACGTAAACCAAGCATTCTGTACATAAGTATATCAAACATTTTTTTCAATTCCTGACTAAAGTTTATTAAATAATTATGACTATGGAGCTCGGACTACTGTGCCACGGGAAGATTTAATACTGTTTTGTCTATTCTCGAACCCTGATTCTTAATACCTATGTCAGTTACAATTATTTTACTCTTACCAAGTCACAAGGCCTACTTGAACATTAAAAACTCAATTCAACAATCGCACTTCACACCAATAACTCTATTAAAATAATGACCACTTGAAAAAAAATCAAACAAATTAAATTATGCACTCTAGCAACACGGGGACGCGACGTTCAGAAATTGAGCTAATTGCAAAAGGCGGGAAACACGTCGAGAGGATTTCCGAACGTAAAAGCAAAGATGGCGGCGTGATTTTTCCTTTTTAATTATCGTTTTCGAATGGAACGAGTTTAAATTGAAGGGCCCTCGAAGGGAGAAAATGGCGGGAAAAGGGAGTCCATGTTTTTTTCTATTTGTTTTTATTTCTTTGATTGGGGAACGAAGGAATTTGTATGGCGTTTGTTTTTTCTGTCTGTTCTTAATTTGTGATGATGTTGTCTATTGTTTTGGGTCAGTTCCCTGCTTTAGGTTAAAGAATTGTGTCACTATTTTGATGTCGGTAGAGGTGACTTTTCAATACCCATGTTGCGCGTTTTGGCAAAGCCCAAGTTATTTTTTTATATAAGTAGGTTTATTTTTCGTTTGACATATCGCGGCATACATCTGCAACAACTAGGGTCCTTTTTATGAAAAGAAACGATAGATAAAAAAACCTGGTCCTGTTCCTGGGTTCGATTTTCAAATTTTTCAGACCGGAGTCTTAGAGTTCTGCCTATTTGATGGCAATAGGCTCGCCCACTATCACATGGAACTTTCCCATTCACAAGGGTTTGGCAGAGGTGTATCTAACAAGTTCACCCACATTTCGCCAGTTATGTTTAGGTCCCAAGAAATAGGGGGTGAGTCTAATGCCATCAAACGGGCTTTATCAAAACTAGTAAAAAATCCAGAGTTGACGCAGTCTGTTTTGATCGAAAACCCCTTTCTAAACAAAAATAATAGTTGGTATAAATTGTACGAATATCAAATGTAAAGTTGGAGACATTTCCCGCGATTCACGGTTGCATACAGAATATATCTCGCGTCTATTTTACCAGTGCGGTGTCGTTAGTGGAGCGGGTAGTGATGGGACATGACTTATCGATAGATTTTGTGGTAAGTGTCGATGATTTAGTTGGAATGAGAGTTGATGTTAGCTTGGTGAGTATGTAATCACATTAGTAATTGTACGTAAAGACATTTTTTTTTCCGTGGGTTATAAAGGATACGGTACGTCACGTCGTGGTTTTTGATTTGATGTATCACAGAAATAAATGTGAACACAATTACCGATCAGATACCTAAGAATATTCTAGACCCGTTTCTTCTTCCTTTCGTTTCGCTAGATTGTTTGAGCCCAGTAGACCGAACTTCGATAGTGTCATCAGGCCATTATTTATTTAAGTCATCAAACGTGCAAATAACAAATAAATAAGTCAGAAAGTAGGACGAAAAACATTTACAACTACACAACAAGATGCGTGTAGGGACTTGGAACGTTCGGCGTTAACTTAAGGCAAGAGATCACGTGGTCGATCACCAACCCGATGGACAGACTCCATCAAATCTGTCACTAAGATCCCTCTGGCAGAATGTGCTCGCCATGCAGCCGATAGAGACCTGCATAGTTGTTCACAAACGCTTTGATTCGGCAAGTCGTGACTATCATTTTTTGGCATTACAAAAGCGAGCGAGATAGACATACGACTTTCCGAAGGCACCGACCGCAGTTGTGGGCGACCCCACATTACCACGACCACGTCGACCACTCTGTCAAGAGTGAATGACTAAGAAGAAGGTCTATTCAGAACCACCGCAGTCGCACTGGATGTTGGATGAGTCAATAATCCCTCTCTTCGTGAACGTGTGCCTAGACTAGCCCCCGTAGCATGACCACCGTAGACAAGGATTTCTTTGACGGAAGAATCGACAAAATGACAGATTGTGTCGACACAATGACAGATTTCTTTTCACTATCTGTCATTTTGTCGATTCTTCCGAAAACAAAATCCTTGTCTATGAAAGAAGACATTAGTTTTTATCTCTGCCCTACTATGTATTATGTTTATGTAAAACAACATAATTAGCACAATAACACCACCATACACAAGACTACCCGCATCGAATAATAAAAATACCATCCCACACATTTTACGCGATAACATACATACATAAAACCACGCTGTTTTCTCATGGGCAGGAACTACAGAACGCAACCTGCTAAGATCCTTACTTACTCCTTTTGCCTCGTCCACCTTCATATAGAGTGACTAGTTATAAGTGACCGATACTTACTTATACTCATGATCCTCATGGCCTCATTACTATAGTACCGGGCAACAGTAGGTAGGCAGAGCACAGTGAAGACAAAACGGCGTCACGCGGCTAACAGCTTATAGGTCACAGACGCACGCGCGAATTTCTTACGGCTGTTGTGTTATTGGAATAAAAATTGAACGAGTATGTATAAAAAAAAATTCTTTGGGAATGTTGTTTGTTATCATGAGTACAATCACGTGTTTAAGAATTGGTCACTAATTACCAGTCACCCTATATTAGCACGCAGGTTGCGAGTACCACGTACCTGATCTTTCTGAAGAACATCACAATTAAGGTTCTTCTCGAGCGTCCTCTCCCAGCAATTTCACTAGATAAGTTTCACAAATACTTCCATATTTTACAGAAATTTGCCACAATTTTCCTGCTAGCTATCTGCGGAAAACAGGAAAGGTACAGAATTAGGGTCCGCCCATAAACAAAGGAAGGAAGATGTTATTAACAAAGATAGTGAGTCGGTTTATGAAGTAGGCGTTTCGGCAAAAGGTTCACTGTGTAAAAAGTGTTCCTTCATTGTAGTACTTTGATGACAACAACAACAACAACAACAACAACAACAACAACAACAACAACAACAACAACACAACAACAACTTGACTGCACAAACAACAACACAACAACAACGTAACATTGATGTGTGCAGGAAAACAGGTTTTAAGTTTGTACCAGTTAGTCCTTGTTAAAAAAATCCTCGGCGCCATCTTGGATTTTAATTTTGTTTTATTTTTCTAATCCGTGGATAGAAATATTTACGCAGTTCGCACACACAAGGGAGTCGAGAGCTGTGGCTTAGAGGGGGCATCACGGCCTTGGCTTGACAACGTCATGCGTGCCGTTGGCCGTCACGGCATAAGAGTCGGTTTTACTGCCAAGGCGCCAATAGATGTTTTCCATCAAAATGGTGGCTGGTATTCTGCTGCTTCCGACTAGCCTGGTTTCCGATCTTAACATATAGAATTGCTAGGCAAATGATGATGAATTATTGATGTACTGGATGAAAAGCTAAACTCAAAAGAACAAACAACAGCTTGGATGAGATTGGAGTGACTTCCAAATCTTCTGATTTAGGGCTTATGTGGACCACTGGTCGTAGGTTCTGTTCAGCTCCTGCGAGGTCTACCGCGTCGCCTTCTGGCTGTGTCAGGGTTCCATATCGTGGTTATTTTGTCGTGCAAATATGCGTTATTTAATTCAAAATAAATGCTCTGCTCTCTATTTTTGTCAGTGGTGCTTGAAACTTAGTTGCGTATTTGGCGATATGTAGCGAGTGGATCTTCTCTATTTCCTTTATTCTATGGTAGTACCCTAAACAAATATTGACTGAAGAGTCCAGTAGTTTTGTTACCTACCACTGTTTGTTGTGTTGATTTTGGCTGTCATTGTTGGAAAAGGGGCGAATCTTGGACTTGACAAATACGTACAAAAAACTGTATTTTTGCTTAGTCAGCAAAATAACAGTCTTCGAGGAGTACGAGGTTTCGGAAAGGTTATTCAAGTCTTTTGTTAACTTAAATTGTTATTTTTAAATTACCGTAGCAAAATGACAAATAAACGGAACCCTTATAATTTCGCTGTATTTGCTCGGATAGCACACATGCATTTTACTCGAAGTCTCAAAATCTTTTATTTCAATTAGACCATCAACTGACTGTCGAAATATATTGATTAAAATATGAACGACGTTCCCTTGTAGAACATCTTTTTTTACATAAACTTCAGGATATCCCACTTCGAAGTAAGCGGTAGAATAAGTGCAAAAGAACTGTTGAACAGCTATGCCAAACGTCCAGGATCTAATGTCAATCAGTTTCTTACACGCTATTTATTCTTGTCACACATTCTCATCAAGAATAACGACAATTATCGTGACCTATTCAACCCTGAGGAAATTAACCTTTCACACGCATTACAAACCAACGAGATGTGTTGACCATTGTATATATTAGTTCAGTCGGAATCTGCCTTAGTTCCGTACTTCCGTCATTCTTCTACCTCGAATAATTCAGACATTTATATTCCGTTATCCTCTTTTTGACATTCACTTTTCTCTATTTAAAAGTCTTTATCGAGAAGCTCGTGGCTAAATAATAACAGCCGCACCGGTCGATCTTCAGAATTAAGTCGTGCTTGCCAAGGTCGGTCTGTGGATAGGTGATCATCATTACATAAGTATTGAGTTTCCTCCGTGCCTCGGAAAGTACGTTCAGCCGTTGGTCCCGGCTGTCATTTGTAAATCTTTGACAGTCGTTGCAAGTGGTCAGTGGCCCGAAAGTCTGACAACCGGTCTTACCAAGGGGTATGGTATTACCCAGTACTAACTGGGTTGTGGAGGTCAGGTAGGCAGTCGCTCTATGTAAAATACTGTATGCTATTAAGCTGCATCCGGTAAGACTGGAAGCCGACCCCAATAAATTTCTGAAAAGGCTAGGTAGATGATCAGTAATGATGACAGATATGTGCATGATGGCAGTCTTTATCGAAGAAGTTCTACTCGTCCTGCCACCTCCGTCCGGGCCTGCCTTTATGTCGCCAAGTATTAACCATTGGGTCATGCTTTTGGGCCATTGATCGGATGACATGTGGCTTTTTATTTTAAACTGGCAGCTAAAAAAAGCTGGCTGGCTGGCTTTGCTGGCCGAAGTGGCATCAGCAAATTTCGTAATGGAACCGATGTATTCCTTTCTTTTTGTTGGAATCGTCAATGGATGTCCATGGGATGGGTCTGTCAGACTCCTGTTGGCTAAAACGACACGGTGTTCCTTCTCGTTTCTGGCTGGGGTGCGGGTTCTTCACAATCACCCCATCAGTGACGGTTTACTGGGTTATTCCTATGTAACTTATCTTTGACTACCTCGTCGGTCGAGTGGTCGCAAGCGCGACTGCTGAGCATGAGGTCCTGGATTCGATTCCCAGGTCGGGCAAAGTGTTATTGGGTTTTTCCATCAGGGATTTTCTCAGTAGCAGCCACGGAGTTTGGATCAGCGCCCGGTTGATGGCAATAGGCTCGCCCCCTATTACTTGGGACTTAAACATAACTGGCGAAATATGGGTGTACTATTAGGTATACGTCTGCCTTACCCATCGGGGATTACAGGTTCGCGATGTTATGTTATGTAACCTATCTTTAAGTTTCAGAAAAGTCCGTTCCTTATCTTATCTTTTTAAACTTAGAACAATCCTCTTTTCTACCGTACCACTAAAACATCGACTTGTTGGCAACACTAGTTCAAAAGCGCGGGAAATAAGTCCGCCATTACAATGCGTCCTCCGTAGTCGCCTGGTACACAGAACACGTTCGTATATGTTGAAAACTTGCTATTTATTGATATACGATTTGTTATGCTTGAGTATTTGTGTAGAGGTAGCTCTAGGTATAGATATAGATAGGTGCATGTCAGTGGCGAAGGTTCCATACAACATGATTCCTACTGGCTTCCTTTCAAAAATGGCACAGTCAGTATTCTATAGACAAATAATATGATCAAATTAAAATTTGTTTATTTGTGACACATCCACCACGCGGGCCCAGTGCGGGTTGGTAGATGTCACATGTCTTCGAATTTTTGGTTCTAGGACATGCCGGTTTCCTCACGATGTTTTCCTTCACCGTTTTGAGACCAGTGGTGATGAAATAACTTACACAAAGTAATGCGCCTGGCTGGGTTCGAACCCACGACTTACTGCTCGTAAGTTGGGGTCTAAACTACTGGGCCACCGCTGCTCTCACTCCAGCTTACCTCTTACAAAAATTGACCCTTCGCTTCTGGTGCATGTGACATACCCAGTTAGAGAACAAACTGTTATTTCAGTGTACCTAAATACGGGTGAGCGTATCCAACGATGATGGATTTCAACACTAAAATGATAGAAAAATGAATTAAGTGTGAAAGTTTGTTCTTATGTTATTTTGTCGGTGTCATGTGACCATGGAATAATATAAAAATGAATTAATACAAGTTTAAGATTGTAATTCTCGCGTTGCGTTACCGAGTTTGTTTTTAATTGAACGATCTATACAAGGTGTAAACGTACCCTTCACGAATCCGTTAACCAATCGTTCTGTAATATTTTCTGCGTAGTGTTACTTAGTTTGAAATATAAAAAAAGTTTCTGGGGGTGAAAAATCACGTTTTACGATAGGACTCAATGTGACGCACTCATAACATTGTGCTGATGGATGCATTCAATAGTACGGGGTTCGTGGAGGTATTTAAAGTAAAGTTAGAACATTAAAATATTGCATTAAAAAAAAAAACTTGTGAAAAAGTTGGATCTTTGACCACCAATATCTCCGTAACTAGAAGGTTCTTAGATACGGTCTAGAACAAAAAAATGATCGCAATGACGGGGAGAATAAGTGCCTTTCGACTCCGTCAAGGGTTTTTTTTACACCCCGTATAAAAGCAGGCGAAACCACAGCCATCTTTGTTTTTAATATTACTAACTTATAAAAGGCAATCCCTTTACAGCAAAGTGTGCGCAATTACGTTCACAGGTATCTATAATCCCCCGTATCAAATTAAAATCTCTCCATTGATCCCTATAGGGTGTAGAATTGTGCATTTACACTTCCGGATTTCGCCAAAGACACTTTTGTGAAAGGGGGTCAAACTATTGCTATTATCTTAGGGGAACCCTATTCAAAGTTGAAACAATTTGTATAGCGTTACTATCTAACAGAAATCATCTCACTCAACGTTATTTTGATACTCGGAAAAGTATGATCACCTGCCGAGCCTGTTCCCAATTATGTTGGGGTCGGCTTCCAGTCTAACCGAATGCAGCTGAATACGTATAAATGGTGTAAATAGACCATTGACGAAGTCGAAAGGCACTTGTTCTCCCAATTATTGCGATATTTTGTTTTGTTCTGGACCAGACCAGGTCTGGTCTTTTTTTAGGCTTTTAGGTTATAACTTACTTTAAATACTTCCATGACCCGTTTACTAGAGGAGGATCGTGGAGGTATTTCAAGTAAAAAACAACATTAAATTTCAATACAGGCTGTATTGAAAAAAAAAACTTGTGAAAAAGTTGGAATTTTCACCCCCAATTTCTTCGTAACTAGAAGGTTCCTAGGTACGGTTTAGAACAAATAAATTATCGCAATGGAGAACAAGTGCCTTTCGGCTTCATTAACGGTACTTTAACACCCATTTTCATCGCTCAGAAATATTGAATGTTTTTGGTTGACACTTTCACCAAATACTTTTAGAATAGACCTTGTCGCGAAAACCTTTTACAAATAGTGCAGAATCAGCTCCACAAACATGGAGCGAAATAAGTAAATATTTTTCTTTTCCTCTTTCCTTATTTAAGCCAAATCGGCTGGGATTAATTATCTGCCGTCTATATCTGCGCAAGGGGAGAGGAAAATTCGATGCAAAGTTTCTATTCAGTAACGTGTAAAAGGATGTTTTTCATCTTGCGCTTTTATGCCGATACCTTGCCGTCTTACCAATGAGAATAGGGAATATGCAAGAAATACGAAACTTTTTTATTTCTTAAAAACGCCTTTTAATGACCCATAAAAACAACAAACACTTATTTTACAATTTAATATTTTATGTAGCGTGTTTTTGGTGAAACGGAACGCTAACTCAAAACGCATCGTCCCTCGATAGCGCCGGTAGTGACGTAAAAGAAACACTCTTATTTGAAAAGAACTTAAAGTTTTATTAAGATTTTATTATAACATTCTTATTGAAATGTTTGCTTGAATAAAGCACAAATAATTAGTGAAATTACAATATTAAGGGTAAAAAATTAGATGTAAACAAGGCAGTTAGAGGTAAATGACGTCACATAACATGACATGAATGGCCGCGACACTCACAGACGTTTGAACTGTCGTAGAAAATTGTAGGAGTTTAATATTTTTTTGAGCGACAAGCAGTAGTAGAACTTAACTTTTAATTATTTTCTTGGGTTGATAGTACTATATTTTATTGAAGAAAAAATTACATGCACATTACTTATTATTGAGAAACTGGGTGGGCAATCGCTCCAAGTAATTTTTTACTAAGTAGTAATAAGTGTTGGATTACAATTTTCTTCGTCTTGTCCCGTCTATCGCTCATAAATAATTGAATGTCTTTGGTAATACCCCTTGGTTGTCAGACTTTCAGGCCACTACGCCTGGCAACGCCTGGCCTGTAACGACTGGCAAAGATCTACATATGACAGCCGGGCTACCCATCCACGGACCAACCTATGCAAGCACGGCTTAACCTAAAGATTGACCCGTCGGCTGTTACTATTTAGCCACGAGCTCCTCCAGATGAAGGTGTCATTCATGTGAAACTAACTTACCCGAATTTAGGTAAATAACAATTCCGGGTCACTCCCAAACAATATTATAATCTTTATTCACAAAAGAGCTATCTTAAAGACTTCTTACCCACCCCATAGATATTAAAAACCGACCCTACCCACTATTACTTTAGCGAAACAGTAAAGAAAATATAAGTGGTATTTTATATCAATCCACTGGCAACATTTGTGATGAATGTGTTGCCTGGTTTTAATATCTTTTTTTATTGCCAGACCGCGTTTGTAATGTTGTCTGTTATTTCTACTGTTTATTGTTTATTCGCTTGTTTTCTTGTTTATATATTTAGTTTATTGGTTCGCTCTTTGAGATAGTTTTATTTTATTAGTCTATTGTTATCTAAGTCTTCTAAAAAGTTATAGAATTGTGTTACCATTTCATAAACTTTTGTTTACCTAAGTAGTTTATTTTAGAGGTTTTGTCTTTGGTCTGGTGGGAACAAACGCGACTGTGGAGTTCTAAGTTTATTATCTGAGTCGGGCAGAGCTGGCGAGAGCTCGTGGATAAATAATAACAGCCGCTCGGATCGATCTTCAGGTTAAGTTGCGCTTGCATGGGTTGGTCCGTGGATGGGTGACCACCCATAACATACCGAGTTTCCTCCGTGCCTCGGAAAGCACGTTAAGCCGTTGGTCTCGGCTGTCATTTGTAGATCTTTGACAGTCGTTACGGGTAGTCAGTGGCCTGAAAGTCTCACAACCAGTCTTACCAAGGCGTATCGTATTACCCAGTACTAACTGGGTTGTGGAGATCAGATAGGCCGTCGCTCCATGTCCCAACATAAGTGGGAAAAGGTTAAGCAGATGATAATGCTATCTGAGTCGGGAAGAGTGTTAGGTATCTTTCGAGTTATGCCATGGAGCTGTCAGTAAAGAACTGGCATCACCGAACCGATGAAAATCTGCTCAGGAAGATTTATAGATGACTAGATCGCCCTAGACTATATTACTGTTCCACAAAACGCCAGGACAGCCCGCGAAATTCATTTTTTTCTGTTTTTTTTGCAATTTGCAGGTCAGTGTCAGGTTGTTTGTTGATTAAAATACGATTCGCAACCGTAACAAATATAGCTTTACACAGTTGTAACCATTAAACTCATCAATACAACTCTGTAAGTTCATTTAATCCCATTGAATTACTATTAAACATTATTTTAAGCTTTCACGGTTTACAACTAAACTTATACTGTCACTTACGGGATATCTTCCGTGATTGTTCATTATTTTGAGTCAACCCGCGATCATGGCGCTTGCAACAGCGTCGAAATATCGGGAGCACAAAATAATGAACAATCACGGAAAATATCATGAAAACGTAAGAAAATTTGAATCACGCGGACTACTCTGGAGCGCCACCTTAATGAATCCTATTGTCTGCTCGTTATTGGAGAGCAGCGTTGGCCCAGTAGTGGCGGTCCCGACTTACGAACAGTAAGTCGTGGGTTCGAACCCAGGCAGGCGTATTACTTTGTGTAATTTATGTCAACACCATTCCACTCAAAACGGTGAAGGAAAACATCGTGAGGAAACCGGCATGTCCTAGAACCAAAAATTCGAAGACATGTGACATCTACCAACCCGCACTGGGCCCGCGTGGTGGATTATAGCCCATTCCCTCCTTCTCATGGAGAGGAGGCCTGTGTCCCAGCAGTGGGAACATTAAACATGAACATGGGACGCTCCTGAAGACGCCAAACATGTACCTAAATTCTGGGCCGATTGTGGTCGGTTATTAGCATTAGCCTCGCACATCTGCTTGCCTGCTTTTTCCCAACTATGTTGGGGTCGGCTTTCAGTCTAACCGGTTGCAGCTGAATACCAGTATTTTACATGGAGCGACTGCCTATCTGACCTCCAAAATCCAGTGGGTAAAACGATACTCCTTGGTTAATAGACTCGCACGGAACGTACGCACTACTCGTCAAATCAACCTTTACAAAACTAGTTTATGGGGATTTTTCAATGTATAGGAAATCTATACAAAGCGAGGCCATGTTATACTGGAAATGTACAGCTTCTTTTGCGGCCGTGTGTACTATAGCCTTTTGCCAACTGTGTGATGTTGTTGTAACTAAAGGTCAGGCCCTAATTCACGTGCGATCGCGTCAGTGCGGGATGTGGTCACTTGCCTCGGTACATTAAAAAGTCCCTGAATAACATTATGTTAATGAACTAGCAGTAAAACTAAAAAAAAATGCGTTACGCATTGTAGTGTGTGTTCTAGTTTCTGACCATTCAAACAAAAGAAGGAGGTATGGTCAAATAAAGGGTGTAATAAGACCCTTAACGAAGCCGAAAGGCATTAGTCCACAACGTCACTGCGATATTTTTTTTGTTCTGGAGTTCTGGACCATTCATTCTAGTTACGGAGATATGATGGTCAAAGTTCCAACTTCTTTACAAGTTTTTAAGGTTAATACTTTACTTTAAATACCTTTATGACCCGTTTACTATTCAAAGTATCCACCAGCACTATGTTTTGAGTGCGTTACATTGAGTTTTACCGTAAAACGTGATTTTCTACACCAAGTCGTTTCCTGCCACATTTATTGAGCGAACCGTCCGCACCATTCTGTGGAATTCACTGTCGTCTTTGATGTTTCCTGATCATTATAATCTGGATCTCCTCAATCCTAATCCTCTGGTACTCCACCCTAGGCCGCGTCATCTCTTCACATTCACGTCTCGGATTCCGCATCCGCGATGCACCGCCATTCAGGACGCGCACTAATTCCGTGTTACTTTTCCTTCTAGATGAGGCAAGCACACTTTTAGCAGCACAGTGAACTCCTCTTTAACTCCTTGTTTCTTTGGTTCCAGATGAGGCAGCCACGCTGGTGATATTGGCGGTATGCAGGGCGGCGGTGCGCCCGCCGCAGACGCCGACCAGGCGCAGTTTGAGGCCGACAAGCGGGCCGTCTATAAGTATGTATTGTTTATGTTATAATCAGCAGTGATAGGTAGGTATAACCGTCGTACTGGCAAGTCGTAGGTCTCGAGTTCGACTAAATAGACACGCACCTCTGTTTTTTCGGATTCATGTGCGTATTGTATAATTATCACTTGCTTCGGTGAAGGAAAACATTGTGCGGCTGAATACCAGTATTTTACATGGAGCGACTGCCTATCTGACCTCCACAACCCAGTGAGTACATGTTGCACCTATATACCATGCCGAATTTTCCGTTCCTGAAAAGCCGCTCAACGTTTTGCAGCATGATTTGATGTTTGGCTATTCAAAATCAAAATCAAAATATTTTATTTCACATACGCCTAGATAACTTATAAAACGTCGAGAAAAAGGTGTACGGTTCGGGTTGGTCGTTTCCTATGGAGAAGAACCGGCATGAAACTACATGGTTACTCTTTTCAAATCATTTGGTATTACAATATTATCATGGATACAGCATTTGTACTTAAGTATGGGGGGACAGCGTACGCCCGACAATAAGTCGTTGCTTACTACACACGATGTGTAGAACAAAATAAAAAGTTAACAAGCAGCTGGAAATCTAAAATTATTGTTGCTCTAGCGAGTTACCAACGGTGTTTTTGAATCGACTCCGGACTCAAGTGGGAAGATGTAATTCCAACCTCGTTAAGTGGGGCTACCTCAATGAAACAGCAGCGGGGTGTGGTTGTGGAGCTGTGTTGCAAACTATGCTCCACCTCGTATCATGCTCTCTTAGGGACTAACCACACTTATTCAGCTCTGTTCAGCTTTTGTCCATAGAAAACAACGATTTTGTTAGGAGTTGCAGAAGATACGTAGGGTTTTTATGTAGGTACCTATTACTGATAATAGATAATAGGTGCAAAGAAAAATAAATACGGACCGCGCTCGTAACAGGGTGTTTCTAACACGTCATACGTCTTAATAATGAATAATATTTTTATTTTTAAATTATTCAAATCTCCTACATGCTCTATCTTTTTTTTTAATGAATGTTTAGTAGTCAATGGATACATGAAGTGGGCTGCCTTTGTAAGACGACTAAAAAGTCTCGGTGTTTAAAAACTATCGTGCCATCGGTTTACACGAAAAAGAAGGTGTTCAAATGAAGTCTATACTTTAACATTTACATTAACTCGTAACAAAATTAATTCCACTAACTTATACTCACTTTGTCCCTTCCAGACACCCCCTCTTCCCACTACTGGCGCTCCTGCTGGAGCGCTGTGAACAAGCCACGGCAGGGGCGGAGTCCCCGGCCGCCGAGGCGTTCGGCGCAGACCTGCAGGCCTTTGTGCAGCACCAGAGGAGAGACAGGCGGCCTTTCCTGGTCGACGACCCGGAGATAGATGGACTTATGATTAAGAGCATTCAGGTGGGTTTCAAATTCAATGATGTATTGCCATAATTTTGTCTAGCCATTTGTCAACCATCTTGGAGTCTGCTTCTAGTCTAACAGGATGCAGCTGAATAGCGACTACTTATCTGACCTCTTCAACCCAGTTGGTAACCCCATGGTAAGACTGGTTGTCAGACTTTCGGGCCACTGACTACCTGTAACTACACTAGCCGGGACCAACGGCTTAACCTGCTTTCTGAGGCACGGAGAAAACTGTATATGTAATAGGTCACCCATCCACGGACCAACCTAGGCAAACATGGCTTAACCTAAAGATCGACCCGAGCGGCTGGTCACTAACACATTCTTTAAGCTTTTTATAATTTTATAAGTGTTTTATATAACTCTGTGCGAGACAATCAGTCACTAATTCTCACTCATGTCATTTCCAGGTGCTGAGAATCCACCTTCTAGAACTAGAGAAGGTGCAGGAGTTATGTCGAGACTTCTGCGGCCGGTACATCGCGTGTCTGAAGACGAAGATGCAGAGTGAAAACCTGCTCAGGACTGATTATTCTTCAGGTTAGTTTATTATCAAATGTCAGTTATCAGAAGTGGGATAGTAATATTTCTCGTGATTACTCTTCAGGTTAGTTTATTATAAAATCTCAGTTATCAGAAGTGGGATAGTAATATTTCCTGTGAACTGTGTGAGGGAAGAATGAAGAAGACATCTCAATACGTGAGAGGAGTGATCACTCCTCTCACGTATTGAGATGTCTACGTCCGGAGCCACGTCCGCAATTTGTCCGGACCGCTTTTTTTTAAGCGTTGGTATTTCTCCTGTATTGGGGGTGCGTTCACAAATATTTAAACTTACATACACAAACAGCCAGACCCGGAACAACTACCTGTAGGCCTTAAAAATATTTTATTCCGTGCGGGACTCGAACCCGTGACACGCAGCGCAGCAGCCAATCGCTTAGCTACTGCGCCAACCATACTGCCAACATCAGTTTGATCGAACATTAACTATGCTCGGCAGAACTTACTACGATATAATGGGTGTAAAAGTACCCTTAACGAAGCCGAAAGGCACTCGTTCTCCCCGTCATTGCGACTATTTTTTTGTTCTAGACCATACCTGGGAACCTTCTAGTTACGGAGATATTGGGGGTCAAAGTTCCAACTTTTTTCAATTTTTTTTTGAACACAAGTTTTTAATGTTATCATTTTAATTACCTCCACGACCCCTGTACTATTCAATGCATCCATCAGCACAATGTTTTGAGTGCGTTATATTGAGTCCTACCGTAAAACGTGATTTTTCACCCCAGAAAAAAGTCGTTTCCCAGCAATAATTTTTGCGTAAAGTTACTTAGTTTGATGTACAGAATGCTTGGTTGACGGCTTCGTGAAGGGTCCGTTTACACCCAGTCTATCGACCCACATAGAAGAGAAGTACGACAGAAGGACAGACAGTCAAAGCTGAATTATTTATATTCTATCTTGCAGGTGGTGTGGAAAGCAACAACAACCTGTCTGGCTCGATAGACGAGCACTCGAGCACGTCGAACTCCCCACAATATCAGGTATGAAATGTATGTTAACCTTTCATATGAATTTATTTCACACAATATATATTTATGAAACTTTAATATGTTAAACTAGAGTTCAAGCCAAGAATGCCAAGATTGTAATTAGCTGTAAGTAGGATAGGTCAATATAGAACTACGATATAAATTTATATAAATTGATACTGTACATACTAATAAGCTCACAGCACACACTACACGACACTTGTATAGATCTCTTACAGACAAACATAAGTAGACTGTAAGTAGCTGACACACCCACAGGCCGAATACACCACCGACCTGTGGACATAATGTAACATAAATGAACTAGGGAAATAAACATATTCTATTCTATTCTATTCTATTCTATTCTATTCTATTCTATTTCAAGCCAAATTAAATTGTCCTAGGCCAAACCCGTTAGACCGCTTTCACATTTAGGCGACTTTAGCAGCGCGACAGTCGCGCGTCTAACGTCCACACGGTAAAAAACGTTTTTTTTTTAGCTTTTGTTTGCGAATGTGCTTCTGCCGCGCTGTTGTCGCGCTGCTAACGTCCTAATGTGAAAGCAGCCTTAAGAACGTTAACGTCTTACGGCATTTCATACAAACTTCAAGTGATTTTTTTTAGAAATGACTGAACCGATTTTAATGAAACTTCGTACACATAAGCAGGATACATAAGTTAAAAGATTTGACTGAGAACTTTTCGAAATTTCTTTTAAAAAAAAAGATAATTGGAAATTTCTGTTTCTATGGAAAATCTAAAATCGGTCTAATTTAGCTGTAACACTATTTTTCGAAAAGTGCTCTCTACACCACAGTGTGCTTCTACAGAGCCGTGATGTTTACAGCTCGAGGCGAAGACGACATTCAATGTCTGATCGCAGCGGAGTTGTGATGTCCCGAAACTGTACCCGAATCTTTGTGCCCCGTGTTATTGTGATAAATTGTAATTTCAAGTAATTTGTTAGTTTAATAGAAACAGTGTATCGCACCCAGTGTGTTTTTATTGCACAAACCCATCGTCTGCCCACATGATGTACGAGTCTAATGGAATAAATCCTGACAATTCGACATGGAATTGTATAGGTTTTTTCTCAAACAACTTATATCCCAGCGAACCACATACCCTGATACTAGTAATATATATTTCAACCCCATATCTCTTGCGTACAGTCGCCCCCCGCCCCGCTGTCGTCGGCGTCGTTCCCGACGGTGTACCCGCCGCACACCGACCTGCCCTATGCGCCGGCAGCAAGAGACACACGTGAGTAACTATAATATGACTGACATTTACATAAATAATCATGTTGATATAGTCTGACAAGGATGGAATAGGTAATTCAGTATCCCTCCCACTTACCCGCTCACTACGAAGTACTCGCTCAAGCTACACTACATGCTACAGCGGCTGCAGAGTACATAAATAAAAAAAGCCATGCCACGATTACCGGGACGCGATCATACATATTTTGTGTCTTAACTGTCCAAATACGCCACTGATGCCAAGTGGCGTGGCCACCTACTGAGCCCAACTCATTTAACGACAGACCACAAAGACACACGCACGTGAAGCTTGTCGGAAATCGCATCGCATAATGCCGTGGACGGGGCGTAATACAGACACAAACTTTTACCATAGATTTAGGGCATAAAGGATTCTGCCCACTACACCGTACGAAACCATGACCGTGCTATGAACGTTTCAGGCCAAAAAATTATCATGTATTAAAAAGTATAGATAATGACCACTAGACCGTTCCGTCACCGTGGCGTGCCGTGCACGGAGCGTCAACGATTGTTGGCGAGAATTTTTTTGCCAGACCCGATACACCCTGCGTGCGTCGTGCAAGGCACAAAACGATGTTTGTCGGTGACAGAACGGTCTAGTGGTATAGTCTCATGCTTTTTAATACAAATATTATTGGGTTTAACGGCGTATGATGACCGTTTTGAACCCGTTATAACCGCGTGTGGTGACCGTTTTAAACCCGTTATAACCGCGTGTGGTGACCGTTTTAAACCCGTTATCATCGCGTATGATGACCGTTTTGAACCCGTTATAACCGCGTGTGGTGACCGTTTAAAACCCGTTATAACCGCGTATGATGACCGTTTTGAACCCGTTATAACCGCGCGTGGTGACCGTTTTAAACCCGTTATAACCGCGTATGATGACCGTTTTAAACCCGTTATAAACGTGGATGATAACCGATTTAAACCCGTTATAACCGCGTATGAGAACCGTTTTATACCCTTTACAACCGCGTATGATGACCGTTTTAAACCCGTTATTAACGGGTATGACACGCTGTTGATATGTTCTAGTGGTAGTTAATCCGTGGTACGTTTCTTTCCATGGCTGATACGTTCAAAGCAGGACTCATCAGCGACGAAATTATTATTGTAAAATAAAGTATGTGTCACGATGTCCCGTACACGGTTGACGTCCTTAGAACTTATTCTTCATAACTTTGCTTGTTTGCAGCGTCACTAGTGGTGCAAGGTTCAACGCCGATCAGCCAGATAGGCGCGGGGCTGCTCTCTACCGACTCCTTTACTGGTAAGCACCTTTCTTACTCACGCTGTTGTAGGAGACAGGGCGTCTGGGTTACATTTTAAGTCTAGTGACTATCAAATATTAAAATTCGTTTCAAAAAACGGCACGCCACGGTTTACGCAGTGGCTGAGCGATTGGCTGCTGCGCTGCGTGTTCGGATTCGATCCCCGCACGGAACAAATATTTGTATGATCTACAGGTAGTTGTTCCGGGTCTGGCTGTTTGTGTACGAGTTTAAATGTTTGTACACGCACTTTCTACTTTTTGTGATTATTTATAAAGCCTATCAATTCATCGTCGCACAGATCCCCACTTCAACCAGCAAATGTAATATAGGATGCGCACAGGCAATCCAGGTCTGTTGACAGTTTTGGAAAACGGTTGGGCGAACTGATTGGCTCTGACGGTGTCCGATGTTTCTGTCGGGCACATCATCATCTACCTTGCCTTTTCCAAACTATGTTGGGGTCGGCTTCCCGTCTAACCGGATGCAGCTGAATACAAGTATTTTACATGGAGCGACTGCCTATCTGACCCCCACAACCCAGTTAGTACTGGGTAATACGATACCCCTTGGTAAGACTGGTTGTCAGACTTTCGCGCCACTGACTACTTGTAACGACTGTCAAAGATGTATAAATGACACCCGGGACCAACCCGGGCTTAAGGTGCTTTCCGAGGCACGGAGGAAACTCGGTATGTAATGGGTGGTCACCCATCCACAGACCAAGCACGGCTTAACCCCCGACCCGAGCGGCTGTTATTATTTAGCTACGAGCTCCTGTCGGGCACAAATAGCTGGCAGAAAAAGCTGTGGAGTTCTGGGCGGTCGAAATGTCCCCGTAATGTTTTATAGGCTATCTTGAGCTGATCAGAACGCTGTGGCGGAATAGATGCGAAAGATAGATAAAAGATAAAATATAAGATAGATTTTTGAGGCCGAAGACACCTATGTCAGTGGCGGTTCACTGAAATATGTAATGTATGGGTGTAAGGGCAGCCCTCCATAAACTGACAGGGTCAATGAAAAAATTTTGAATCATATTCCAGCGGAATTTTTTTCCGGAGTTTTCTTTTTTTTTCATTTACTTTTCCTTTATTTCAGTGTATAATTACATTCCCTATAGGCAGCACTCCATTTATGTAAATAATACGACTAAAATAAAAAATCCAACAATGGAAATAATCTAACGAACACCGCGTGAAATCAGCTGTTCACTTCCTGCCTAGCTACAGAGTTCATCGAACTCGTCGTCGCGCTTGCCGTTCGCTACGTGCGTTTACCCACGGTACCGTTGACGATACATTGCGTATGAGGAAATTAAACAAATGAAATCTATTGGATTCCCATAACATTCCAGAAATAATTTCTTGTACCGATCATCTTAGTATGATATACTGAATTCACCCCATCAGTTTGTGGAAGGCTGTCTCTTACACCCTGTAGTTCAAAATTGTTGTTTAATTATTTTACTCTTTGTCATCCACAGGCACAAACTCAAACAACTCCTGCTCATCAGTCTCCGGTTCACCTCCTCCAGAAGACGACAGTACAGAAGACTCGAGCGGCAAGCGAGGAGTCCTGCCCAGGCACGCCACCCAGGTGATGCGCGCCTGGCTGTTCCAGCATCTTGTGGTGAGTGCCTATTCATCATCAGGATACAAGTATCTAAGATACATGGGTCAGCGCGAAATCAATCATAACCACTACATCACCACCACTACACCACTACACCACCACCACTACACCACCACCACTACACCACCACCACCACTACACCACCACCACCACCACCACTATATCTTGCAACTGAATTTCAAACCAGTTCCCACCAACCAATTGACCAAAAATTTTGCACACACCTTTGGTTCCGGTGACAATACATTTTTATGACAGACTTGACTTGATCCTGCAGCCAGGATCGCCTCCTCACGAGAGAACTCCTCAACGGTTAATAGTACGGATACGAAACTTTGTATACGCGTTCAATGTTGACAGATAAAGCTAATTTTCCTCTTTTCATTTAATAAAAGTTTAATTTTGTTTTAAATCATTTTTCCAGTTTATTTTTTGAAATCCCAGCCAGTAATCATAATTGAAATCTTCGGTAATTTTTTTTTTTTTTTTTTAAACTTTTTCCACAATTGGAATTTCCGTTGTATCGTGGGTGCGTTTAAAAATATTTAAATTCACAAACACAAACATCCAGACCCGGAACAACTACATGTAGGTCATACAAATCTTTGCTCCGTGCGGGAATTGAACTCGCGACACGAAGCGCAGCAGTCAATCGCTCAGCCACTGCGCCAACCGTGCCGTCAATTTAAGATTGAAGTCTACTTCGACGGTTTTCCCAGACCTAATATTTTTGGCATCTATAGTATTGTATAACGAGCTGGTGTCCGCAACTCCACGTCAAAGCGCGTATTTTGCGTGCAGGTAGGAAATTTATTCGATCCACCCTAACTCCTCGAGAAAGGCCAGCAGCGCCTTGATGTTGCTGACAATCTCGCGGAGAGTACCTGGGTTTTTTGGCATCTATTAACCCCTAAAATCTCCTTTCTCACAGCATCCATACCCCACCGAAGAAGAGAAGCGCACCCTAGCGGCACAGACTAGACTCACGCTGTTACAAGTTAACAACTGGTTCATTAACGCGCGCCGTCGGATCCTGCAGCCCATGCTCGACTGTGCTGACAAACCTGGTGGGTATATACAGATTTGTAGGGAATGCGATACTGGGATCCCGAGATGCCTGGATCCCGCAAACAAAATGCGGGACTACTCATCATTCTCTTGCCCTAATCCCAATTTATTTGTGGTCGGCGCAGCATGTCATCTTCTTCCATATCTCTCTATTACTCGCCATCTCAGCAGTCACCTCCTTTCTAGCCTTATCCTTCACACAGTCCATCCATTGTTTCTCTGGTCTTCCGAGATATGCGAGACTAATCTTGCTCGTAAATTGAGTGGGATCCCGTGCGGGATTTGCGGAACTGTGGAGAGACAGAATTACGGTGGTTACTACTAGTGTGGAACCAGCAAGAGTGTTTTACGCTGCTGGCTACTTTACCAGGTCGAGGGCCGTTTACCAATAAAACTATTAGATCTTCGAGATTTTAGTAAATGTTCCTCATGTAATTGCCTCTCGTACCTACGGTCTCGTAGGTCACGATTCTGTACTATTTCTTTTCAATGCTCAAGGAAGACTTCCAATTCGACCGCCATATCCTCCGTGGTCTGTCGCGACCCCGGGTCGCTGTTTCAGGGCACCAATCCTGACTCCTGAGCTTTACGGGCCCACAGTTCATTCAACAGACATGTCCTGCCCAGTCCCATTTAAGTTGGGCAGCCTTTTGAGCCACGTCAACGATTTGCGTTTTGGAGCGCAGCGTAGTGTTTCGAACACGATCTGCGCTCCTTAGCACGCTGGTAAACCTTGAATTTGGACTTTTTGAATTAATAACTGAAATTTTAAAATGTTGCTATGTTACCCGCGTGGTAAATTATGGCACAGTCCCTCATACAAGACTTTGTCCCGGCAGTTGAGAACGTTGTAGGCTAATTACGTTCATGTTATGTTTCCAGGTGGTAAGAAAGGCAAGAACGGTTCGTCTATAAGCAAGCGGTACTGGCCCGATGCGCTCTCTAACCCACAGTTTACAGCCGGTGAGTTACCTCCACAAGTTGAGGACTAGTAACTCCGTCATTAGCCTGTTGTTAAATAAATGGTTGAAAAAGAAGGTCTTGAAAATAAAGGGTGTAAATAGACGCTTAACGAAGCTGACAGGCATTTGTTCTCCCCGTCATTGCGATCATTTTTTTGATCTTTACCATACCTGGGAACGTTCAAGTTACGGAGATATGGGAAGTTAAAGTTACAAGTTTTTTAGAAGTTTTTTTTAAATACTTTTTAGGGATAGACATGACCCGATTACTATTCAATTCATCGTCGTTTCCCAGCAATATTTTTTGCGTAGGGTTACTTAGGGAGCTGATGGGTGGTAGTCAGACAGAACACAACGACACCATCTGGAAAAATAACATTTTATTTGACAACTTAAGTATATGTCGTTTTTATTTTATTTTTTTTGTAACTAATCGTTGACTATGTTTCCAGGTCTCCTCTCATCATCAGAAGACGAGGACCCAGAAGGCGACCCGTCCGGCGACGAACAGGACTCGACAAGCGAACAAACAGAACACACCACCTACCCTATCCAGCAACCCATGCACTAGGACGGTAATGTGACGTTTTGCGTTCTAGTGCTACAATAGTTTTGTCGAGAATTCTGTCGATTTGCAAAGTTTCTATAAGAGATATTGATACAAAGACATATTGGCGGTTGAATGACATTGACAGGAGAGCAAGTTTGTAATAGGGAAGGTCAAAGCTCCTTATACATGGCGTGTCCATAGCTAGGTCCCAAACTGACCAATGAGGTCAAGCTATTTTGACATATAAAATGATATTAAAAGATTTTCAACGCCATTACTTTCACAGTTACCATCCCCATTCTATTTTTAAATTGTAATAAAAAGCAAGATGGCTGCATTCGTCCCGATTAGAACCACGCGCTAAAGGTCCTTTCACAGCTATAGGAGAGAGATAATGTTGAGATTTTAGTTAGTGGTAAGTTGCAAAGCTTTTAAAACTAACATTAAACACAGAAAGTAAATTACCTACACAAATTTTGGTCGAAACATAAAGAGAATATGTTTTCGTGTATGAATAGTTAGACCTTATACATATAATAAAATACAAATAACTACGTTCTCTTAAGACAAAACTGATATTCTTTCTTCTTTATCGTGTGGTTAGTTCCTAAACTGGTGTCAGAGTTTTATGCCGCCCATGGGCCTCTGACTTGGCTTAACATGCCGTCAAGAAATATCTCTCAGGCATGCTGGTTTCCTCACGATGTTTTCCCTCACCGAAGCAAGTGATGATTATGCAATACGCACATGAGTCCGAAAAATCAGAGGTGCGTGCCTTGGGTTCGAACTCGAGACCTATGACTTGGCAGTCCGACGGTCACACCACTAGGCTGTCACTGCTAAACTGATATAATAAAACTATTAAATTTTGGTCGAAATTGTGATTAGTGACATTAAGAGAATATGTGAATATAATAAAATACAAATAATTACGTTCTCTTTAGACAAAACTATTATAATAAAACTACTACAACTAAACAAACTACTACTAAAAAATACTCAACAAGCAATCAACCTTACTAAACAGCCATAATAACGCGGGAAAAATACTTTGACAGTTGACAGATTCTCACAAAACTAGTGAAGTACCCGTTTCTAAAACAAGCATAATCGATTGAAAAAAAAAACTAAATCGAGTTAGTCGATTCCCAGTTATGATTCAATGTATACGTATTAATTTAATAAAATCTTTTCATGACAAACGCCATGTCACAATGAAAATTCATTTATTTATATAAAAAAGACATAATATAAAGTATATTGACAGTATACCGTAAGTTTAAGTATAGCATAGAAAAATTTTGGCTGGTAACAGTGTGTTACGATAAAAAAGAAGAAATAAATCAAAATGCGAAAATAGTGATGTGCGAACGGTTTTCATTACGATGTATGGAATATCAATCAAAAAATAATTTTCGTAGCAAAAAAAGTAAAAGAATATGATTTTACTAACTTTATACGACTCATAATGTATACGATTCATTTTAAAAGAGTTGAATAATAGTGCAGAAAAGTATGTCTTGTAATCCGAAAAAGATTGAAGAAAAAATAAATGCAAGAAAATTTGAACAAAGTCAAAGCTACTGAAATTTAAAAGAAAATACGATATCAAACATCTTGTATACGAAAACTTATACGATATCAATTTTGTATACGAATGCAATCTTTAGGTTTATTTGTTACTTTAGTTTTACAGGCAAAGGTTTATATACGTCAATTTTAATGATAGGAAAAAAAATATTTACTTAAAGAATTAATAAACATTTCTGTAGTAAATATATTTAAAAAGTTATTTAATCTGTTGAATATTACTAAATACAGGAATACCATTACGGCTTGAAATGCTTTCAAGCACGGCTTATAATTGAAATAAAATCTCTCTTACATACTAGGTGAAATGGACACCGACGTGAAAAAATAGAAATCAGCTGTTCCATACATTTTGACCGTGAAAGTATATTTATAGTGAACAATGATGCAGTTTCTGTCTTTTTATTAAAATATAGACTTATCCTTCCAAATTATAAATAAAAAAAATTAAGTAAATCTTCAAAATAGGTGCTTGATTCTGTTTGGTCGTTTCAGATGGTTACGATTTTAAAATAGGTAAATACATTGAGTTCGCACATTACAGAGCACATAAAACAATTTGACTAAAAAACACTGTTACTATCCAGAATCTAAACCTAGAACTTTGTATACGTAATCCATACCTCAGATATTATAAAAACTATTCATATTAGCGACAAAACTAACGGAATACAACATTGAAATGGTGGACTTTTTACCTATTTTCTTTTTGAATAAGATTAATTAATGCTTAAATCACTAAGTTGTAGAATCAGGCGTTACTTTACTCTGTGTTTGACTGTCAAGCTCCAGTTCTGATGCTGGTCTCGACTAAATGAAACTACTGCTTTTCGATATGAAGACTGTATAATATTTACTGGGTGAGTTACAAATAAAAATGGCCGTTGTATGCGCACGGTAAGTGACGGCTAGTAGTGTATCATCGGCCCTTTTTCGTCATCGCTTCACAAATGGAGCTTGGCACTCAAACATTCTGGTGGACTAGATCTAATAGAATATTATGGCATACTCCATTTTACTTTTATGAGATTGTGCAACACCGATTCGGTTGTGTTGAAACTAAAACTGAACTGAAACGGAAATGAGCTGAAGTAACATATTAACTATTTAATCAGCTTCAAATTCTATTGTTTTTAAGTTTATTATATTTTGAAGTTTATTTCAGTTGCAGCAACAGCGGAATCTACTTTATTATGTTTTTTTCAAAATATTGTGCTTCCATAATCTTATAAATGTATACTTGTAGAACAAAGCTCAAAATGTATTTAAAAATAGGTAAAAAGTCCAACATTGAAAAAACTACTCGTTTTTGGCAAACTCGCTACTGTTTCTAAACACTAAGTAAATGTAAAATAATAAAATTCCGCATTTAGTCATCCAACAACTTTTTTTTTGCCTAACTCAAGTGAATTTGTCAAAAACGAGCAACATATAAAAAAAAACTCTTAAATAGACGAAAAGCCCTCAAAGAGGCCATTTTATTTAGCGTTTTGTCAATTTTTAAAAAGCCGGTTGTGAATTAAACACTTTTTTTAGTTTTTATCTCCCCATTTGACCGACTGACGCAAAGAAATAGATACTAAGAATATTTTCTACATTCAAAACACTAGAATAAACCGTCCACTGAAATATTGTATGTATTTATTTATAAAAAAAACGTAATTAGTTTTGAAATATACTCATTGTTAATTTCCTCTAATTTACTTACACAGCCATATTAGTATTAGGTTTTTCTTTGGTTGGTGTGGAGAACCGAATTTTTACAAAAAAAAAAAAACATTAAAAAATTTTTTTTTCGGAGAAAAAAATTGCATAAAAATCAGTACAGTATAGAATAAGACAGTTGAAAATATTATGTCATTTATTTTGTATAAAAAGCAAGTTAATTATTAAGTAACATAAACTGTTTCCTATATTTAAGTTTTAAGTTAGATTCTAAGTAAAATATGACCATTATTTTTTATGTATTTCTTTGACATGTGTCTTTACAAAAAGGCAGCTATTTTTATGTTATTAAAAAAAAAATATAATTTTACCGCAAAAACGGTAACTCCACATCAACTAATCTAGCTTCTAAGTATTAAAAAAACGAATATACGATTGTAAAATATACGATTCCCTTTAAATATAGTATACTTCGAAAAACTTAACGTTCAATCCAAAATTGTATACGCGAAAAAAAGTATTAAAATCGTAATTGACATTTAAAATTTAGTCAAAGAATGTTAAGTGAATAATCGACTAAAATATAATTGCTTAGTCATATCACTAAATATTGACAGCTTGGCAAAAACAGTTTAAAAATGTAATGATTTTTTTTCTTAATTAAAAGCATGCTGATAGATTTTAAACATCCACTGAAAAACATTAAAATACTTCAAGAATAGTTAATTTGAAGTTTATACTCAAGACTATTTCTAACCAACCAGTCTTACCCCCCTTGAGTAATACTGGTTGGTTAGATAGTTATATTGTATTACACAATACTAACTGGGTTGTGGATGCCAGATAGGCAGTCGCTCCATGTAAAATACTGGTATTCAGCTACAACCAGGTAGACTAGAAGCCGACCCCAACCTAGTTGCACAAAGGCTAGGCAAATGATGGCGTACCTAGGGGCCAAAAATACGGCAAGCCCATAAGGCAAGCTGACTGTTCAAAAGCCCTAACACCATGAAGATTAGTAGGTTGTTGAAGATTAATAGCTATGTTGGGGTCGGCTTCTAGTCTGACCGGTATTTTACATGGAGCGACTGCCTATCTGACATCCACAACCCACTTACTGACCAACTACACAAGCCCAAGTTCCTACTCTTTTTGCCAACTCTGTCTAATTTAGTAAGTTGCCTGTATTATTAGTCAGTTAAACAAAAAAGTTTTAGTCGATTATTCATTTCACATCTCTATTTAGGTGTAAAAAGCATTGGCGAGAAAAGTTAATGATTGTAGATTAAAAAATATCGTAAGAAATACATTAATAATATTTCTTTTTAAGCAATGTTTTTAAAATGGACTTCCAATTTCAATTTTTAGGTTGTACCACTGTGGCGCTTGATAAAAAATAAATAAAAAATCAAAATAGAAAAAAAAATTGTTAGTTATTTAAAAATGGCAGCTTGCCATACCTAAGTCTTGCACAAGTTGGCTTCCAACCGTTTTAATGTTTGTTATGTTTTTGTTGCAAACAGAATTTTTAATATTTCATTTGCAAAACTTTCTGCAACTTCATCACGGACACCAATATGTTTTAAACACTTAGTAAAATTCAAACGCGATTTTGTCGAGGAATAACGATTGCAACATTATGTCAAGACCTATTACGTAATAATATAGGTGCCAAAATACTATGTCCGTAAGAATATGAAATGAAATTGCAATCAATACAGTGGCAGAAAATCACTTTTAAAATGAAGTTACACATATTGGTGCTCGTGCATGTTCACTGTGCAAGTATGCAAGTCTTGCAATAATAAATGTCTTCCTTAGATTTTTACTAAAATGGCGCCACAGTGGTACAATCTAGAAATAAATGTTAAAGTATTAAGTTAAAATCGTAGTATAAATACGATATTTTTTGATCTTAAGAATGGATTTATAAGCTGGAGTTAAGGGAACCATTGATATATCGAAGTAAACAAGAAAAAAGGCAGGTATTGTTTACTGTCCAAGACGCAAAATACATAAGCATAGGTATGAATAGCCTTTAATGTTCCCACTGCTGGGACACAGGCCTCCTCTCTATGAGAGGGAGTGGGCTGTAATCCACCAAGCGGGCTCAGTGCGGGTTGCTATATGGTGTTTTAATTTGTAACAAATAATTTTAGAGCCAGCACCAACTGAGTTACTAAATAATTCATCAAATAATCGACAACCAATATTTTAGACTTACTAAAAGAATACATTAAACCAAAACGGTGTCCAATATTACTTTGAGGATAAATTTTTCCCATTCATTACTTTTTTTTTCTACAAAATGTCATTTTTTTTTCTGATCAAAGTTTGTGATCAAGGATTCCCTAATTCCAGTTTACCAATTAAAAAAAAATTAAACAGTGATTACCCTGTTATACGAAGAAACGAATATACGTAAAAATGGAAAGGTGAAGTTAAAAAAAATAAGATTTTTTTATGATAATATTATTATAATAACTATGTATTAGTACATATTATACAGTATACTTATACATTGCGTAGTGATAATAATGTATTTTTAAATAATAAAGAACTGTGACTTGAAATAATCGCCAGTAATTTAGCTTTTAAGGCCTGTAGGTCATTGTGAGGCCGATTGAGGCCAATGAAGGTTAAAATGGTCAATGTGAGGCCGATTGTGAGCCAAAATAGGCCGTGTATTGTTTTTGAAAAGAGAACGCTTTGACTTATTTTTGCTTAAAAAAAGACTTGTTCAATACTTTTCGCTTAAACATACAGAATGAAACTAATGTTGCCTTTTTAATTTTTAATCTGTATTTTAGTTTTCATTTATTTCAAATATGTGTTGAGTGAGAATGGTTTTTAATAGTACGCACGACGATCACTCAAGCTATAAGAAACCAGTTTATGCGGATCTCTCATTGTATTGAAAATCTATACAAAGCTAGGCCATGTTATACTGGAAATTTACAGCTTGATGTGTTGCCGTGTCCACCTTCATAATTACAAAAAATATAAAAAAAAAAACCAGTAGGTATTATTATGCAAATAGCACACTTGTAAGCTATTATTTTCTGCTCAATACAAGCCTAACATATGAAATATAAGCAAAATAAATCAAAGCATTCCCTTTTTCTCCCCACACATTGCCCACGCGTGGGCACAGAGCCCAACAATGTTCATCAAGTCCAGGACTAGTATACAATAGTTATACTCGCTTGTTTAGAGATAAGAATAACTTCAATGTTATACTTTTATGGTACACCATCATTTTTGCTAGTCAATAAAATCATTTTTAGGCTGATTTATGTGTGTTTTATTTTTATCTTTTTTTTTGTGTCTCTGGCAATAGTAATAACAGGATTCTTTCAAGGGACTTATTTGATTCTGTCCTATTACTGAGTGCATGAGAAAAGCCTCTCCGAGTGGCGTCCAGATCATATATGTAGCATACATGTAACTGGCACTCGGTAGCGCCGAGTCCAGCTGGCCAATCTTCCCACCACGATGTTCTAACCTAAGGCCATCGACAAGCATGCGCGTGCCCTGTACGCCAAACGAGAAATATGTGACAAAATGGTAGGTGAAATTGTGACTTGGCGTAGAGGGCGCTCGTGTTCAGTCTGTGACGTTCCAGAAATACTGGTGGTGTATCGAAATACACCAGCAGCATATTGCTGTATACTGTGGTATTCAGCTGCATCCAGTTAGACTTGAAGCCGACCCCAACAAAGTTAAAAAGGCAGACAGATAGTGACTGTTGGTGTTTCTTAGAGATCACTACTATGAAATGGGAGGTAAAAATAAATAAAATACAATTCTTATAAACTTTACAATATTTTTATTAAACAGTATATTTTAGATACACAATTCCTTAACTATTATTTACAATTATAACCTAAAATTCGTATAAAAATATTTATAGAACCACCGATTTTCCTTTTTATAATAAAAAAATAATTATTTTATCGTTAGAAGAAAGTCTTTACATATTAAAGCTTTATTAAACTCTAATTTCATAGTTTGGTTGGAATATACTTAATAGACGAGTTTTTTAATTAATCGATTATTTAGTTGACGTTTGGTAGAATCCAGCCATTTTGTTTTTTTGACTCAAGATTGACAGATAGCATTATGACTTTACTGTGTTAAGCAAAGTCGGTTTCATATGCGCATATGCACTTTATTGGCAATATTTATGTTTTATTAGTATGTATTTGTTTCACATTCACTTCAAACATGAAGATAAAATAATAACAAATAATAATTTGTAGTCTGTATAAAATGTACATAATATAGAAATATTGAAGATAACAAATAAATATTAATAAATAAATAACGTAATGATATAAAAATAATATAAATATAATTTATTATATTATTATTGTTTTACATAATTATTTTATTTTTATTTAATGCATATTATAATAATTAATTTTTGTTTGCTTTTAAAAGTATAGTCAAAATGCGTGAATCTTCTCCATAGTCGTCGGGTGCATATTCCTAATTATAATATCAAATAATATTATATTGTATCTAGTTATCTTTTTAATCTCATTATAAATTTCAACAAATTAAAATTGTTTGAACGTTTTGTTCACTTTTGTAAATAAAACAAATTCTGGTTTTCATAATCGAAAAGATACAAACAATATGAAGGAAGAAAAACAAAAGTATGAAAGTATATTTCAATTTTAACGCCCAGATTCTCAAACGTACCTAACTAAAGAGTTTAAGAATCTGGCTGTTAGAAGAACAATATAGTATAATTTTTAATTAAATAAGTACATTATTTGAGCACATTTTCCTAGGAAGGAATGTCGTAAATTTACAAGACTGGAATGTTTTACAACACAGGCCCGTCTCTCATATGTTTTCGAGCCATTTATATTCTAACCCATCGTATTAAAACCAAAACCACGGCTTTTAGGGAGTGGCAACACTTAACGACGTGATATGGGTATGAGCCGATCAGAATCCTGTAATAAAAGCGAATTGGAACCTGATTCGTCTTGTTTCGGTTTAGACGATGCTACTCGACACCGCGTCGGGCTATTCATAGTCATAATGATCTTTCCGATCTGTTCAAGCCGATTACACGTCGCTAAGTGTGGTCATTCCGTCAGACCAATTAAATTGGCAACTTTATGAAGTATTTATATTAATTTCGTTTACGTATCTTTAGAGTTTTATCAAGGCAAAGTTTTAAGGTATTTTGGCCAATATGTCTAAGATTTTTTTCTGTGTATAATGTTCAGCTAAGATTTTTATGACAATAGTAAAGTCGACTTTGGTTTTGTCAGAATTTTTTCAGCAGTAAATTGCAACTGGCCGTTAGCAGTAACTTAAATGTAGGTACAACGAAGGCATTTTATAATAAAATGGTTCTTATAAACTGCTGTCCTGCGGAGGATGGCCTGAAATTATCTTATTTTTAAGTTACTCAGATAAATATTGTACGTGACAAGAATGCAATGCAAAAACTGACTAATGTATAGTAAAAAATGGCAAAATTAAGCTAATCAAAGTTTAATTAGCCCTTTTTATTAGATATAAAATAAATCTTAGCTACATTACAAACAGAAAACAATAAAATGAGCAAATATTCCTTTAAAAGCTAAGCGAACTCCGTTAAAATCGGAATCCTTTATAGTCAGTCGTCGACACAACCCTATATAAAGTTAAAATAGCCTATGAACCATTACACCGACTAGGTACAGTTTTTTGTGCATCAAGGTGCCTAAAATTACCTTTTTAGCAGAATTATAATAGGATAATAATATGAAATATGTGACAATTCGTAAAATGGTCAAAAAGAGACAATTCATAATATTAACTTGATTTTCGTGCTTGGATTAAGACAAAACTTGAAAAATATGTTACGGTCATAAAATCACGTCATTTAAAAATGACAAGGTCATAAATATATTTTTCTGGTGACTGTACCTTTGTCAGTTAGTGGTCGAGCCGTCCCCCAAAAGCGTTTAAACAAATATAGTATTTAATACCCTGATACACTATATTTTATTGTCAACACTTTACTTTCGTCAGTCACTTTGGATTCGTCAGAATTTATTGCACTTGATTTTTCGATTATTACGTATTTCTACTTATTAATCAATGTGCTACCTTTTAAATAACTTAGAATTATTTTACTTCGTTCGTCGATCTATAATACGACAAAATTATTTTTACATAAAAACATACCATCATCTGCCTAGCATTTTCCCAACTACGTTGGGATCGACTTCCAGTCTAAATAACCGGATGCAGCTGAATACCAGTATTTTACATGGAGCGATGGCCTATCTGATCTCCACAACCCAGTTAGTACTGGGTAATATGATATTAAAAAGTCATGAGTATTAACTTCAAAATAACTATCCTTTCACGACTCTGACAAAAGCAAAGTGAACTCACAAACCCACTGGAGAAGTGGAGGAGGACAGCTAATAAACCTAATACATTCCCCACCCTAGTCCTGATTAAACCTATGTTCCGACAAAATAAAACTATTATCAGACCTTATCAAAGATTCCCTTTCCGTTTCACTAAAGCTAGACTTAACGAAGTCACTCCTTAACACATTCTTAAACTCTAAACTGCAATCAGTTTTCACGTAACTTAATTCTTGCACCTTGTCCCCACATTGGTTTAGGGGTATGTATGCTGATTCTCGATTTGGCAGCAGCTTATGTGAGCCGCTTATAATCAGTGTTGAGCTCCGTCTGATAGTCTGCTTTCCAAGCTCAACAATTTCGAGAGAATTTTGTCCCATCACCAAACTCTTGTACGCTTTTATGAAGACGTATGCGAGTGTCAGGAAGCCGGTCAGGATCATGGAGTAAGTGATGGCGGGCCCGATGACAGGCCCCACTGTTGTGGCGAGGTAGATCCATCTCCAGATTGGCGGTGAGAGCTCGTGGATGCCCTGGAAATAAAAGGTAAGTGGTTAGTGAATTTGTGTTTGTCAGACTTTGGAGTTGTCATTTTTTAAGTTGTCACTTATACTAGTTGTAAACGGACCCTTCACGGAGCCGTCAACCAAACATTCTGTACATCAAACTAAGTAACGCTATGCAAAAATTATTGCTGGCAACTGATTTTTTTTTCTGTGGTGAGAAATCACTGTTTACAATAGGACTCAATGACTATTTCCTGAAAAAGTCATTCAATAGGATTAAATGAACTTAGACGGTTGTATTGTTGACTTTAATGATTGTAACTCTTTAAAGCCATATTTGTTACGGTCACGAATCATATTTTAATCGACATACAATCCGACACTGACCGGATAATTGCAAAAAAAAATAAGAAAAATTGAATTTCGCGGGTTATCCTGGTGCTGTCACCTAAGACAGTTTAAAAACATCGTTGCGACTAAAATAACCATTTTCCAAGAAAGTTTTGTTTCTATGAAATGTTTGTTTCTTGAGAAAGTAAATGAAAGTGATGTTCTATGCACGCTAAATGAATGTCGGAGTATTCTGTCAATAAATGTATAGACATGTGTTTTCCCTTTGGGAGACTGAAATGGCATTTTCTTGTTAGATCGCGCCTAGCAGGCGACTTGCCAAGAACTTGCTTTAAAAGAAAATAAAGTCAAATTGAGAACCTCCTCCATTTTAGAAAATTGAAATTAGTAGTAGGTTAAATGGAGTTGATAGTTTAAGAATCATTTTTAAAATCTAGGAGTTAATAACATGGCTGAATAAGAACCACGAGGCCATAAGAAGACACAGTTAACGCAGTGGCTGAACTTGGAAATTATCCTGTATGGAAAGAAAGAAAGAAAACATATTTTTGGCACATGCCACAAGTAGACACAAAAAACAAATAAAGTAAAATAAAAAACTTAAATCTACACAATAAAAAACTTAAAACTAAACAGAAAAAAAGAGATAATATTGTGTGTCTCACGGCTGCGCCAAATAGGCCCAGTTCAGCAAACTGCGAAGCAGCTAGTGCCTGACGCTGGTTTTCAACTGGACCTAAGATGGTGATGTGGATATTGAGTGCACAAACAGCCAGACCCGGAATAACTACCAGTAAGCCCTACAAATATTTGTTCCGTGCGGGGATCGTACCCGCGACACGCAGCGCAGAAGCCAATCGCTAAGCCACTGCTCCAACCGTGCCGTCAAAATAATATTAACACTCATCTATACTTGCTAATATTATAAAGCTGAAGAGTTTGTTTGTTTGGTTGAACGCGCTAATCTCAGGAACTACTGGTTCAATTTGAAAAATTCTTTTAGTGTTGGATAGCCCATTTATCGAGGAAGGTTATAGGCTATACATTTTTACGCAGACGAAGGTCGCGGGCAATAGCTAGTATTTAATAAGATTAACAGCTTACTTCTTCAATCCACATAACTGGAAAGATGGTGTCAGGGAAGTTGTTGATATTGTTGATGGGGATGTTCGGTGCGCGGTCCACCTTCAGGTTCAGCTGGACCCTCACGAAGCCTTCTAGGGGTACTCCAATTTTCTGGAAGAATAAAAGATTGTATAATTAGCTATAGGATAAAGAGTGAAATGGCCGAATGATTTGGTGAGCGAGAAGTTCAGGGTTCTATTCTTTTATATTGTACTATTGAAGAGAATATATTTGAATAGTTCGATAGAAAATTATTCAATCTACAGGGTGTAAACGGACCCTTCACGAAGCCGTCAACCAAGCATTCTGTACATCAAACTAAGTAACTTTACGCAAAAATTATTAACGATTTGTTTTTTTGGGGTGTAAAATCACGTTTTACGGTAGGACTCAATGTAACGCACTCAAAACATTGTGATGATAGATGGATTGTATAGTATGGCGGTCGTGGAGTTGTATAAAGTAAAGTTTTTACATTTAAAATATGTATTTAAAAAAAAGCTTATGAAAAAGTTGGAACTTTGACCCGCAATATCTCCGTAACTAGAAGGTTCCCAGTCATGGTCTAGAACAAAAAAAATACCGCAATGTCGGGGAGAACAAGTGCCTTTAGGGGCTTGTTACACCCTTTATAAAAGTAGTTTACTAACATTACGGAACTCAAATGGAGTTGGGCAGGACACTTCGCAAGGCGAGGTTATGACATGTGGACTAAGGCTGTCATCAAATGGCGTATATTAACTGGCAAAAGACCTGGGGGAAAACCATGGATGCCGCTGGCGCAGGGACGTGGAGATTGGCACAAGAAAAGAGAGGCCTATCCCAACAGTGGGTGTATTCAGGCTGTGGATGATGATGATGATCATAACTCACCGGTTGTATCATGAAGTATGTCTCGTGTTTTTTCTTGTTAGGCTTCAGGCCGTCGAACGGCAGCAGCAGGCTGGGGTCAGCGTCGTAGAAGTGGGGGAACGAGAGGTATACGGGAGCGTCTGTAATGGAGAGATAAACATGGTTATTAGTTTAAGTTTAAGTTATTTTATTTGCATAAAACACGGTATACAGGGTGTTATTAAACATTTTAGATCAGCATGTTTTGCTTAATGCTAAATAATGCAAACTTACTTACAACTATAATACCACAATTTGACATAGAATACAATTAATTATTTAAATTTCAAGAAGTCATTAATACTATAAAAATTATTATTATTGAGCCATTCATACAATTTGGTTTTAAATTTCTTAAAATTTAATGCTTTTAATATATTTGGTAGCAGGAAGCAGAATTAGGTAGAGTTATTTGTGTACTTGCATCGAAATGTTGATATTAATACGGATCTTCCCGGGATTTCCCGGGATTTATAATACAATCCCGTGTGGCCATGTGGTATCAAAAACCTCAGAGACAGATAAGACAAATAAAACAAAGATAATAAACATACAATTTTTATTAGTATTTATATTAATTCACAATATAATTTTTTACTTATGTTGCCCCACACTATGATTTTTTCCTTTTTGTAACGTGGATGCGTTTACAAAGATTTAAACTCACACATACACAAATACCCAGACCCGGAACAACTACTTGTAGATCATACAAATATTTGTTCCGTGCGGGAATCGAACCCGCGACATTTTTTCATTAACTGCTGCGCAACGTGCGCATGATATCCGATGCCGGATGGTTTAAATTGTGTAAAAGTAAATAACTTTTTATTTAATAAAACACGGGATTTTTCTGTTCTTTAAAATTAATCTCGGGATTTGAGGCATATCCACTTTATTCTTTCGCTGTATGAAATCAGTGTAAGTACACAAATAACTCTACCTAATTCCGACCTCTGGTTATTAGATTACCGAAAGAGAGTATTTTTAAAGCCCAAAAACGCTGCTTACGAGCAATATTTGGCATCAAAGTTACAGACAGCTGTGTTCCAATTTTTAAAAGTTATAATCTATTGACATTTTCGTGTATTTATATTTAAGAAATTGCTCTTTTTGTTAAATGTAATTGGCAGCTATTTTTAACTTTATCGGAAAGCAGATACGGAATTAGGAATGTGAATAAAATAGCCGGTGCCTTTCGAAAAACACTTTTCCTCAACAAAGCAGCCCTACCAGTGCGTAACCTTTTGGTATTGAGATCGCAAAGTCAGCGTAACTTAAGATCATGATGCTGATAAACTTACTGTATTGACAAGGACTGATGTTCTGCAGCCCCCTGGGAGGACACTTCTCCCCAGGATAGTAGCATTTGTTGTCAGGATTGATGTCTGCGCTCTCGAAGGTGGACGGTGGTGGTGTGTAGAGGCCAGCTTTGATACCTGGGGAAGCGAATAGAGGGCATTAGTGTTGAACTACTATTATACCATGAGGGTTGCACATTTGTAGTTTATTTTAACGGACTTATTAAATGAAAAGAAAAAACTAAGGTTTATCTATCATCAAAAAGGTCAACTTTTCAAACAACGTGTTTAAAAAGTTTCGTGTTCCTGCTATTAACCGTTGAGGAGTTCTTTCGTGAGGAGGCGATCCTGGCTACAGGATCAAGTCATGTCTGTCATAAAAATGTATTGTCATCAAAACGAAAGGTGTGTGGGAAATTTCAGCTCAATCGGTTGGAGGGAACTGGTTTGAAATTCAGTTGCAAGATTTGACCAATACGAACTAACAAAGCAAGCTTATAAAAAGGTAATGTATTCCACCAGCATCTTTTTTTTTTCGTTTTGTACACTGATTGTTCTCTGATTACTGGTTCGATTTAAGTGATTCTATTTCCATTAAGATTTTTTTTTTTTTCTTTTTTTTTTTTTTTTTTGAAAACGTTGCCCCACACTAGGAATTTCTCCTGTATCGTGGGTGCGTTTACAAACATTTAAGCTCACATACACAAACACCCAGACCCGGAACAACTACCTGTAGGCTATACAAATATTTGTTCCGTGCGGGAATCGAACCCGCGACACGAAGCGCAGCAGTCAATCGCTCAGCCACTGCGCCAACCGTGCCGTCCATTATCCGTGCCGTTAATCATTTAAGTGATTCTTTTTTCATTTAGATTTTAAATGATTCCTTTTTAGCCTGCTGATGGTCCCTTAATAACTTCTAGTTACAATGTAAAATTGATTAACGACAAGAATTTGTTTGTTATACGACAACCAAAATAAAAAACTTTGTTGAAAAAAAACCGACTTCCAAAAAATTTCTAAAATGCTACTCCTTTCGAAAGTCGGTTTTCAAAATTAAGGTGTCTTTGCCACCAAAACGAAGCAAAGAGTTGAAGACTTACCATCTTTGTAGACATCCTCCCTGTACTGTAGCGGCAGGATCCTGCAGAGGTCCTTATCATACACGTGGACTGTGTCAGACTTGGTCAGCGAGCGAGGTGGGAAGAAGGAACCTTCGGATGCACTGGAACCAAAGAGAGAAATTGTTAGTTAATACAACATAAACAAAAACGACAACAACACACAACTACAACAACAATACTAAATTCATAAGTATACAAGGTGTAAGGGATAGCCCTCCACAAACTGATGGGGTGAATTCAGTATATCATAAAAAGATGGCTAGTACAAGAAATTAATCCAGGAATGTTATTTGAATCCAATAAATTTGATTTGTTTTATTTCCTCATACGCAATGTATCGTTACCGTGGCAAAACGCACGTAGCGAAAGGCAAGCGCGACGACGAGTTCGATTAACTCTGTAGCTAGGCAAGAAGCGAACAGCTGATTTCACGCGTCGTTCGTTAGAGTATTCCAACATCCATTGTTGGATTCACAACACAACTAGACAACAACACACAACTACAACAATAACAACGCACAAATACAACATCAACACACAACTACAACATCAACACACAATTACAACAACTACAACTAGTTCAATATAAATGTACCATGCCAGGCAATACCCGAAGGGTTAGGCAGAGGTGTACCTAATAGTACACCCACATTCCACCAGTTATGTTACTAGGGGGCGAGCCTATTGCCCTCAACCGGGCACAAATCCAGACTCCGTGGCTGCTACTGAGAAATTCCTGATGGAAAAAACCCAATAACACTTTACCCGACCCGGGAAACTAACCTCGGACCTCATGCTCAGCAGTCACGTTTGCGATCACTAGACTAACGAGGTAGTGGTGTTGCTTACTGTTATTGGAAACGAGAAATAGAGTTAATCTCAGTTAGGTAATACCACAGATATAAATAAAACTAGATAACGCAAGAGCATCTACTTCGCGTGCCCGGCTTAAGCATTTTATGCTTAACGTGGCTACTGTCACAGCAAGCTAATTTGTTTAAAACAACAACGTTACAACTCGAGAACTTAACTCTAGACATTTAAAGAACAAAAACGTAGTATATTTTGTTTAGTAACCTGTTTGTATAGTAACTAAATAGTGCTTATGACGTCATAGTAAGTATAGACCGACCGCTTTAATGAGTCCTCCGCCTTGCCCCATCAAAGGCACATTAAGCGTCCACAAAGTCCTAACAATATCCCACAGATTATTTGCTTTAAAATAACCATAATCCACGTAGGTATTACGATACTAATTGAACCAATACCTACGTGATCAACCTTCAGAATATTCCATTTAAATTCATACCTTCGCGAGGACTCATTAAAGCGGTCTGTCTGTAGTGAAAAACGACACGCTAGGTTTTCATACGGATCGTGATACTTGCGTTGTCTACGTATTTCTATAACTATGAGTAATACACTCTTTGCTATATAACACAAATGACATTGCTTCAACATTCTCAGACAGCGAAACCTCGACTTTTATCTAAAATAAATAAATAAATCTACAAAAACAAGTACGGCATTGACCTCATTCGACCATATTGACGGAAACAGGATATTTTTAGCGAGGAACTGATAATATTAGCGTTATTATATCATGTCCGTTTATCTATTACATGTGACACCTTCGGCCGAAAAGGTTTATTTACACGAGGCCACTTACTTGCACGTTAAATTAAAATGCGAGAATTTTCGTCGAACAGTCGAAGGCAGTTTCTCGTATGTGTCTCAGTTTGTCGTGAGTGAAGTGAATGACTACCTACTGTAAATAAAAATACCCTTAACGAAGCCAAAAGGCACTTGTTCTCCCCGTCATTGCGATTTTTTTTTGTTCTAGACCATACCTTGGAACCTTCTAGTTACGGAGATATTGGGGGTCAAAGTTACAAGGTTTTCTAAAATAAAAGCCAAAGTTACTACTTAAAACATCAGCTATCTGCCAGTAAAAGTCCCGTCAACATCAGTCCAGCCGTTTCGGAGATTAGCCGGAACAAACAGACAGGCAGACAGACAAAAATTAAAATTTAATTTTCGTTATAAGTACCATAGTAAAAAGCTATTATTTTAAAATTAACCGCCTAACCATCCTCGAAAACGTCTTTCGTCCAAAAGTCGTGTTGTAGGTTGGAACGAACGACTTGAAGTCGATGTTGTGGAGCGATTCCAACCTTACGACTCTCAGTGTCCAATCGAGCTTCACTTTCAAATGAAACGTCTTCCACAATTTTCCCGTCTTAGCCTACCAGTGCCTTTATACCGGGCGAGAAATTCTTCCCGTGTAAACAAGCCTTCGTACGTCACACGTTCAGAGTAAGGCTGTATTTACAATTGCAAGTCGACCCCTACCTTGTACGATCACTATGTTTACTGAACAAATATTAGATACTAATGTATTCTAAGTACTGTTTCGAGTTTATTTTATGAAAACACATGTACGTATTTAGAAGGACTAGAGTTATAGGAGGAGATAGTTGACCTTTGAGCCTCTGACCCTCCATAACATATCGATTTTCTCACGAGCTTCGGAAAGTACGCAGGGTGTTGCCACACCAATCGATCGATGATAGAATGGATTAATCGAAAGTGAGAAACTATCGATCGAGGTCGACAAATACATTCTACCATCGATCGATATCGTCGATCGATTCTTAAGCCGTTGGGCTGTCATTTGTAGATTCCTGTGACCTTCGTTACAGCTTAGAAAGTCAGTGGACCGAAAGTTTGACAACCAGTCTTACCAAAGGGTATCGAATTACCCAGTATTTACTGGGTTGTGAAGGTTAGACAGGCAGTCGCTCTATTTAAAATACGCGTATTCAGCTGAAACGCTCGAAATCAGTTGTTCACTTCCTGTCTAGCAACAGAGTTCATCGAACTCGTCGTCGCGCTTGCCGTTCGCTACATGCGTTTTGCCACGGTAACGATACATTGCGTATGAGGGAATAAAACGAATCAAATTTATTGGATTCCCATAACATTCCCGAAATAATTTATTGTACCGGTCATCTTAGTATGATATACTGAATTCACCCCATCAGTTTGTGGAGGGCTGTCCCTTACACCATGTATAATATCATTTTGGCCATGACGCAGAAAAGTTCTGAGGATCTGAAACGTAGTTTACACAAGAAAAAACATTTTTTGAAAGATTACCGGTAAAGTGACTTATTTCTTACCAAGATTTACTTTAAAGTATTTGCACATTACTATTCGTCTTCTTCAGAGTATTGCTTAAAGGAAAATAACTGTCCTTAAAATAACGTATGTAAATATAATATTTGTTTGGAAATACATCCATATTTTTATTTATTATGCTGTATTGACGTCAAAAGGTAATGTTAAACGAGTTTCTTGGTACCTAAGTGGCGGAAATGAGACCCAAACAGAGATAATTTAAAAGACTATTTCTTCATCGTGTGGTTAGTGCCTAACATGGTGTCAGATTTTTTATGCCGCCCATGGGCCTCTGACTTGGCTTTACATGCCGTCGAGAAATATCTCTCAGGCATGCTGGTTTCCTCACGATGTTTTCCTTCACCGAAGCATTATTAATTATACAATACGCACATGAATGTCAAAAGTAGATCGCAAAAAATAACACGCAATGAGTAATCACAGTAATGACTATAGTGGTGTGACCTTCAGACGCCAAGCCATAGGTCTCAAGTTCGAACCTAAGACACGCACCTCTGAAGACTAGGTAATGCTCGTTTAAATAGCGCTAGGTGAAAACTTAATGAATATCTAAATAAAACCGCTCTATTGCATTTCCAACGCTACGGGCAATGAATAATATAATAAGTTAGTAGATACAGCTCTGAATGAAACGTGCCGGATCATCACTGGTTGCCTTAAACCGACCCCGGTACAGATGCTGTACCCACTGGTGGCAATAGCGCCACCAGAAGTTCGCAGAACAGTGGCGAGCTCTAGCGAAAGAGCCAAAATGATTTCAGACAGACGACTCCCTTTACATCTAAATACCCTCGTGTCGCAAAGGCTGAAAAGCCGAAACAGCTTTCTGAAGTGTGTCGCCCCACTCACTGGCGAGCGGTCTACGGAAAGACTAGGGCTGTGGCGACGTAGTGCATCCTTACCTAACCCATTCGTACCACCTGCTGAAAATCTCCCACCTAGACATGAGTTGCGATAGCTGACCTGGAAGTCTTTAAATAGACTCCGGACCCAGGTTGGTCTCAGCAAGGAAAACCTGCTCAGGTGGAGATTAATTAATGACTCTGCCCTGCAGTGTAAATGTGGTGTTGTTCCACAAACGATGGGGCACTTAATATCGTGTCCTGCGTGTCCTGTTGTTTGTTCACTAAAGGAACTGATGGACGCTACCGAAAGCGCTAAAATAGTAGCTCAGTTCTGGGCTGACACAATTTAGATTGCCGTCGACACGCTAAGAAGAGAATGAATAATCATTTTGTGCTAAAACTTTACATCCAGAGCTTACATGCATACTTCACGCGTTTTTTTTTCATACCTCATGTGGGGGAGTGATGGACATGATGTACTGAATACGTGGTAAGGGGTGTAATTGTACCCTTCATGAAGCCGAAAGGCACTCGTTCTCCCCGTCATTACCTTCACTTTTTCTAGACCACACCTGGGAACCTTACAGAGATATGGGGGATCAAAATTCCAACTTATTCGCATTTTTGTACAATTTTTTATCATGATTATGTCAAGTTTATATATGTTCTCATTGTCGTTCATTTTCTAAAGTTATTGTGTATTAAACAATGTTTAATAAAACAGTTAATGTCTCACTAACTATTATTGAAAATAGTTTATTTAATAATTAACTGCAAAACCAACTACGAAAATCATTAGTTAATCATATAAATGGAAGTAATTTAAAGCAATAAAAACTGTTGGTAGTTATTTAAAATGATTGTTTTTCCTTAACTTTTATGTGTTATGTACAGGTTATAAAATAACGATTAAGTTAGAAATATTAAACTAATCAATAAAACTTATCATTTTTTTTTTAAAGAATCCGGCTCGAAGGACAGTTTGTTCTAGCACTCAAAGTCCAAGTTTAGTTCGTTTTTTGGCCAATTTCAACGGAGATTAGCCTTTAACGCCGAATATAATATATAACAGTCACACTTTATTCCTTTACGTTGATAATCCAATGAGTAAGTAGTCCGACATGACCAGGAATAGATCAGGCGAAGGACTCACGGCTTTAAGAGCTTTCTGAGGCAAGGAGTTGTATCACAAACTTCCTTAACTAAGTCCAGAATGCGACTGAGAAAAAACATAACATACACACATAACACCACGCCTGTAATCCCCGAAGGGTTAGGCAGAGGGGTACCTACTAGTACACCTATATTTCGCCAGTTTTGTTTAAGATGGAGGAGTCAAAAAAAAAAATGGTGGCTTGCGAAATTCAAATATTTTTGCGTTTTTTGTAATTTTCAGGTCAGTGTCAGGTCGTATGTAGATGAAAAATGAGCCGCGCAAGTAACACTTATGTAGTTACAGAATAACCATCATTAAAATCGTCAATACAACCATCTAAGTTCATTTAACCCCATTGAATGACTTTTTCATGAAATAGTTATTGAATTGGGTTTTTTTTTTTTTCGGATGGGAAATCATCAAACTTGTACTGACTAAAACCCATCCATGCTCCTTCTTTGCCCTTTGTATTCCAGGGCCACGGTATCTCTTTCGAACAGTTCCGCAGCCCTGGCAGGATTGAATGGGGTTACATGAACATATTGATGAATTTATTTTACATTTGAATTTCGCGGGTTACCCTAGCGCTTCCACCTTAAATCCCATGTAAGAGAGGCGAGCCTACTGCCATCATCATCATCATCATCTGCCTAGCCTTTCCCAACTATATTGGGGTCGGCTTCCAGTCTAACCGGATGCAGCTGAATACCAGTATTTTACATGGAGCGACTGCCTATCTGACCTCCACAACCCAGTTAGTACTGGGTAATACGATACCCCTTGGTGAGACTAGTTGTCAGATTTTTGGGCCACTGACTACCTAACCACTGTCAAAGATCTACAAATGACACCCGGGCAAAAAACCAGACTCCGTGGCTGTTACTGAGAAATACCTGATTGAAAAACACAATAACACTTTGCCCGTCCTGAAAATCCTACTCCAAGGAGTATGGAGTAGTCGCGTACACCACCACGGAACTATCGGGGCAGTTAATTTACAGAACCCAAACTCAACTCAAAGCATTTATGCAATTAGACCATTACAGGCACTTTTGAATTTCAGAAAAACAAAGAAAGCGAAGCCACAGTCCCATTCACAAGGCATAATAACTTGTGAAAGTACTGTAGTTGCACATTCCAAGGCGTAGATCTCTATGGAGAAGTGGGCAAGAAACTCCATGGACACTCTTTTCAATCAAAATATTGTTACAAAATCTTGGTTACATCATTCATGTGGAAACTATAAGGTCTAACTAAATATAAAAAAATTAAAAAAAGACTAGGTTTGGTTTAAATTTATTTAATTACGGATGTTGTTTTAGAATTATAATTTAATATTCTAATTGGGGTGTCTGAGGTATTGCGCTTAATCTGTTATATATTTTCAGAGAATCATCTAACGGCTATAACAAAGCCATTTCAAGGGATTTTTTTTTCTGAGTATATTTTTTTATAAAAATAAATAATTTAAAATTACTTGACCCAAAAAATAAATACTGACTCCTTATTTTTAAGCATCCATTACGCTAGTTTACTACGTCGTATTTACCTACTGTCATTGTTAGAATATGGGAGTAAAGGTTTTATGCAAAAAGTCTCAAAAAAAATTAGAATTATAATAATATCGTAAAGAAAAAATAAAGATATATATTTTTTTTTGCTATGGCTATTTTACGACTTTTAGAAGTTACTCTTAAAATATTTCGTGTGTGAAAAGATAGACCTTATATACATTTATGTGAGAACGATGCATAAAGAATGAAAGTAAAGAGCGTCCAGAGTGAAAAGACATAATCAACACTTCAAAAATAATAATAAACCATGGCAGCTAAGAGATATACAGAATAACTTGACTCACCGAATGTCGTTGCAAGGCTTGTCCTTCCAATGAGGTAGATGGTCCAGTCCATTGATCTTATCCATGTATCCAAATCTGTCCATCTGCTGTTGTCCAGTGTACATCGTTGATACTTCGTCTAGAGTGCCGTTTCTCTGTGAAAGAAATGGATATTGAATAAAACAAAATCACATCACGCTTGTAATCCTCGAAGGACACCGACATTTCGCCAGTTATATTTCAGTCCCTTGTAATAGGGGGCAAGCCTGTTGCCATCAACCGGGTGCAAATCCAGACCCCCTGGCTTCTACTGATGGAAAAACCCAATAACACTTTGCCCGACTCGGGGATCGAACCCAAGACCTCATGCTCAGCAGTCGCGCTTGCTACCCATTCGACCAATGAAGCAGTAAAGAAGTAAAATAGGCCCATAATAAGAATACAGGTACTACGATACCCCTTGGTAAGACTGGTTGTCAGACTTTCGGGCCACTGACTACATGTACCGACTGTCAAAGATCTACCAATGACAGCCGGGACCAACGGCTTAACGTGCTTTCCGAGGCACGGAGGAAATTCGGTATGTAATGGGCGGTCACCCATCCACAGACCAACATAGGCAAGCACAGTTTAACTTAAAGATCGACCCGTGCGGCTGTTATTATTTAGCCATGAGCTCCTCAGGAGAGACAGATGATGAGGTAAGAAATAAAAAAGAATACTTACTGCTAATAGTAACCCCATCTGACTGTTCGGTCTCTTTCCTTTTGGGTAGAAATAGTGAGCCAATGTTACGAGCGGGTCGTTGTACCTGGAAATAATATGACAGAATTAATATTAGATGTCTTTAATACACCGTGACTTTTTAGTCGTCTTACAACGGAAGCTCACTTCATGTATCCAATGAATACTAAATATTCATAAAAAAAAAATTAGGTATTTATGAGATTTTAATAATTTAAAAATAAAAATATTATTTAGTATTATGACGCATGACGTAGTTAAAACACCCTGTTGCGAACAATGATCTACTGGACTCGAGTGCTGGGTAGGTATTGTTCTCCCGTTTGACACGTAAACATCATTAACAGGATATTCATAAAAATATTTTTCGTTGTACCTATAATGGAAGATAAAAAAAAATCGCGCCTAGAGCTATTTTATGTCGGGTACATTGAGTGTACGACCTTTGTAAGACGACTAAAAAGTCACGGTGTATAGCCTCTCTGTGGCCTCAGTTAGGACTAAACTTAGAGTCTTAATCGTATAATTTGTTTTTATTGTTTATTTTTAAAATTTCTTACGTTTAATTTTTCTTTCCCAAAACTTTTTTATTATTTTTGAAATACTCACAATTTGTAATTTTGCGTTTAGTTACTTGTTTTTTTTTTTTAAATAAGTAAGTGTTTTACATAAAATATGCAAGCTAGATTTTTTAGTTTAAGGTTGTTTTAAATAAATTGATTTAAAAAAATAAAATATTCACATCTAGTAGATGTCAATCTGAAATATTATTTTGTAACTGTTTTATTGCATTTGTGATTGTACATACAGCGGTTTTGTGAATTAAATAAAAAAAAAAAAACAATGTATGTGGAATATTATGTAGAATTGGATGTCACGACTTGTCCATCTTACGAATAACATGACTATAGACCCAAAAAACTGTTAATAGGTACACTAAAAAGGACAACTTTCTATGAAATTTGGACGTAACACCAACAGAAATAGAAATATAAAGGGTGTAAATAGACCATTAACATAACCAAAAGGCTCTTGTTCTCCCCGTCATATCGTTTTTTGTTCTAGACCATACCTACGGAGAGATTGGGGGTCAAAGTTCCAACTTTTTCACAAGTTTTTTTTAATACATGTTTTTAATGTAAGATTTTTACTTTACACACCTCCACGGCCCCCGTACTATTCAATCCATCCATCAGCACAATGCTTTGAGTGCTTTCCATCGAGACCTACTTTAAAACGTGATTTTTGACCCCAAAAAGTCGATTCCCAGCAATAAATTTTGCGTAAAGTTAATTAGTTTGATGTACAGAATGCTTGGTTGACGGATATGTGAAGGGTTTGTTTATACCCTGTATGTATACAGGGTGTAAGGAACACCGACGCTAAAACGGTTACCACGTATTCAGTACATCATCCTGAGCCCCCCCATAGAAATTTTTCATCGGTTATAAAAAAAAACAGCTGTTTCCTACAAAAGTGAAATACCTACACGTTCAAAATGTATGGAACAGCTGTATTTTGTTTTTTTTTTTTTAATACGTGGTTTTTCACCCCCACAAAAAAGGCGTTTCTCAGAAATAATTTTTTAAGTAAGTTTGATGTACAGAATGCTTGGTTGACGGCTTTGTGAAGGGTCCGTTTACACCTTATATTTCAATTCTGTTCTACTTACGCCCATTAAGAAGTATATAATGTCTTACCCAAAAACCAGTTCTTCAGCAGTAACATGAACGAATGGTTTCGCTCTGTCTCGATACGTGATCGCCAGGCCGGAGACCAGCAGGTTGAACACCCAGCTCGCCAGGTTCGGGGAGAAGGAGGTCACCGTCTAGAATAGGAGACACATTGTTTGTTATATCATTCATTTGTTACATTTTCGGCGTCCTAGTTCCTATTGAATGAAGATAAAAAAAAGAGTCAAGCGCGTGTTGGTCTCGCGCACAAACGGTTCCGTAGCACTTCTACAAAACCGATTTACTTCAGAATTTTCCTCCTCTTACTTTAGAAATTAGAGGGGGACACAAGTTTACGACTTTAAAATTGTTATATTCTTAATTGGTCAAATCTTGAAAATGAAATTCAAACCAGTTCCCCCCAACCGATTGAGCAAAATTTTTGCACACACCTTTGGATCCGGTGACAATACATTTTTATGACAGACATGACTTGATCCTGCAGCCAGGATCGCCTCCTCACGAGAGAACTCTTCAACGGTTAATAGCACGGACGCGAAACTTTGTATACACGTTCAATGTTGATAGATAAACGTAATTTTCTACTTTTCATGTTAATAAAAGCTTATTAATTTATTCACTTACCAGTAAAGGAATATTAGGCACGACCAGTTTCTGATTCTTGTCCACGGACATCTCAGGAACGAAGCGGAGAATCTTGTTGTGTTGGTAAGTCACTGTATCGTTGTCATGGAACTTGATGTTCACCTTCTCCATGTCCTCTCTGTAATAGAAGGGGGACAGTTAGTTGTTGTATACTCATACATAACGTTGTAGGGAAGCTCGTGGCTATAAAGGGTGTAAATAGACCCTTAATATAGCCGAAAGGCACTTGTTCTCCCCGTCTTTGCGATAATTTTTTTGATCTAGACCATACCTGGGAACTTTCTAGTTACGGAGATATTGGGGGTCAAAGATCCAACGTTTTCACAAGTTTTTTTTTTAAATACATGTTTTTAATGTTAGATTTTCATCCATCAGCACAATGCTTTGAGGGCTTTCCATCGAGTCCTACCGTAAAACGTGATTTATCACCCCCAATAAAAAAGTCGATCCCCAGCAATATTTTTTGCGTATAGTTTTTGCATGCATGGAGCGACTGCCTATCTGACCTCCACAACCAAGTTAGCACTGGGTAATACGATATCCCTTGGTAAGACTGGTTGTCAGACTTTTTGGGCCACTGACTACCTAACTGTCAAAGATCCATAAATGACACCCGGGACCAACGGCTTAACGTGCTTTCCGAGGCACGGAGGAAATTCAGTATGTAACTGGAGGTCACCCATCCACAGACCAACCTAGGCAAGCACGGCTTAACCCAAAGATCGACCCGAGCGGCTGTTATTATGTAGCCACGAGCTCCTCTTGCGGAGGAGTAGGAAAAACATAATATAGGCCTGCTCTTGACCTCGATCACGCCTGATGGAAAGCGATAAATGAGGTCTATGATGGGACGAGCGTGCCCAGAAGATGCCTGTTCACTCTTGCTTTGAAGGCAGTCGGGTTTGATGTGGGAGGGAACACAGATGCCGGCAGAGAGTTCCACACTTTGGCTGTGCGCATTATAATTTCTACTTATCGACAATAAGTACGCGTGCTGTTATGAATGTTATGCTCTGAAAGATGTTTACAGTTTCCCCCAAGCCTTGTTACCACAATAAAGTTGTTGTGAATTTCCTCTTAGATTAGCTCTTACATAACTGGCGAAATGTGGGTGTACTATTAGGTATACCTCTGCCTAACCCTACGGGGCGTGTTATGTTATATTTATGTATGTTGGATTAGCCAATTAACAAACAAGTTTCGAAATGTTCTAAAAAAAAAAGTAGCAGTGATAGCCTAGTGGTATGACCGTCGGACTGCCAAGTCATAGGTCTCAAGTTCGAACCCAAGACATGCACCTCTGATTTTTCGGATTCATGTGCGTATTGTATAATTATCACTTGCTTCGGTGAAGGAAAACATCGTGAGGAAACCAGCATGCCTGAGAGATATTTCTCGACGGCATGTAAAGCCAAGTCAGAGGCTCATGGGCGGCATAAATACTGTGACATCAGGTTAGGCACTAACCACACGATTAAGAAATAGATTGTTATAAACAAACTGAATTTTTGATTATGGTTCCAACTTTGGCCACGCGCCAAAACATCCATGTACAACTATAACCCTTGAAAATCGCTACCACCATTATTCACTAGTCACCATTTTCGGTTGATCACCTTCGAAATTTTACTTTTAAAGCAAAACTAAGAAAAATAACTTAACAATCTAGTTATATACTAATTTGTCTTTACAAGGCAGTTTTTGTGTAATAAAAATGGCCAATTTTATCATATAATACCTTGAATTCAAATAACTTTAGGTTAACGAGGGTCATAAGAAAAATAATCTAACTCTTATCGTAGGTCTTGTTCGTATAAAATAATAATTTTATTGAAACAAAGAATGTAATAAAAATAAATGAAACAAAATAAATTAAAAATTAAAGGAGCCTCATTCTGGCTGGCTGAGGCTGAAGATGGGGCGGAAGTGAATCTTTTAAATACATGTGCATTTTATTTTTATTTTAACCTGTCAGGAGTCATGTTTTTAATAATCTTTTTTTTCGTAAAAAAAAACCAGCCAAGTGCGAGTCGAAATCGTGCATGAAGGTTTTCGTACCATAGTGTAAGGGAGCCTCCTTTAATTTTTAATTTAGTTTTAGTATTTGTTGTTATGCGGCAACAGTCAACCAATCAACCAGTCAACCAAGGGTTATCGCATAGAATAGAAGAAATTTATTTCAGACGTAGTCTATGTACTGTTCATCATCTGCCTAGCCTTTTCCCAACTATGTTGGGGTCGGCTTCCAGTCTAACCGGATGCATTTGAATACCAGTATTTTACATGGAGCGACTGCCTATATGACCAAGCTGTGGCCCAGTGGTGGAGACCCCGACTTACGAGCAGTAAGTCGTGGGTTCGAACCCAGCCAGGCGCATTACTTTGTGTAAGTTATTTTATCACCACTGCTCTCAAAACGGTGAAGGAAAACATCGTGAGGAAACCGGCATGTCCTAGAACCAAAAATTCGAAGACATGTGACATATTAATAGGCTGATTATGCTATGCTTTATGCTATACTGTACTCATCTTGTAACGAATGTTACATGCTCAAACCATATGCGAGGACGATGGCATCCTAAACACATGTTAAATCTTACATTGGGTACCAGAGTCCATCGAAAACACTCTGTTCCCTAGTTGTAACGCTGCATAGTGCTTAGATAAGTGTTGCTTGTACAATTATTTAAGGTAATTAAATATATTTTTTATTGATTTTTCGTATTGCGTATTGCACAAAATCAAAAAAAAACAAAATCAAAGCATTTATTTCAAGTAGGCCAGTTACAGGCACTTTTGAATTGTCGAAACAAAGACAACAGTAAAATATAGCTACAGTCCCAGTCACAAGGCACAAAAACTGTGAAAGTACTGTAGTTGCCCATTCCCTAACGTAGATCTCTATGGAGAAAACCCTCTCTATGGAGAGTACCTATAATAATAATACTTGTTTCGGTGAAAGAAAAAATCGCAAGGAAACCAAGATGATGCTGATGCCTCTGAGCAAGTCTGATTAAGCCTTCAGTGAATACATGCGTGATGTTATGATGTCTGTATAAAAATACCGATACCTCACAACCATACTACCGGATAATTTCGTCACTGCATTGACAAATCGTAAGTCAATATTTGGTTAGCAATTTTCTCCAAAACCAAGCGTGGTTGTGTAATAATGATGCATAATACAGACATACAGACACATCGTATTTCTTTTGCTTCAAGAAAGAGAGATTTTTTTCCAGCACCCGTAGTATGACCACCGTAGAAACTCTACGGAGGACTCTACTCTACTCTACGGAGGTCATGCTACGGGTGCTGGGTTCTATTCCCTGGTCGGGCAAATTGTTATTGGGGTTTCTATCAGGAATTTCTCAGTAGCAGCCACGGGAGTCTGGATTTGTGACCGGTTGATGGCAATAGGCTCGCCCCCTATTACATGGGACTTAAACATAACCAGCAAAATGGGGGTGTACTATTAGGTACGGCTTTGCCTAACCTTTCGGGTTTTTTTAAATATTAAATGGGCCTAGTCTTGACCTCAATCTAGTCCAGAGGACAGAGATGAGGTCGACGATGGAACGAGCTAACCCAAAAGAAGCCTATTAACTCGTGACTTGAACAGATAGGCGTCATATGAACTTGGGAACACCGACGCAGGCACGGAATTCAACTCCTTGGCTGTAGATTACAGGGGCGACGTTTGTCTCAAGCTGATCTCATCACATCATCTGCCTAGCTTTTTCCGATCCATTATTTGGGGTCGGCGCAGCATGTCTCTTTCTTCCATACTTCTCTATTAGTCGTCATCTCAGCAGTCACCTCGTGTCTAGCTGTCATCCTTCACACAGTCCACCCATCATTTCTTTGACTCCCCACTACTCTTTTATCTTCATTCCTACGCATCAGATGGCTACCCACACTATCCCTAAACCATACCATCACGACATATTTATCATCATTAAAAAAACCGGTTTTAAACATAAAGAAAAATGTAGGCCACACAGCTCAAATACATCTATTTGCGTCTTAATATATTTACTAGCTACAATATTTCCTTGACACTAACAAATGTAGCGTTTAATATTGAACTAACACAGATTTAGCTTTAGCCGAGGTCAGTCATTGGATGGGAAACCGTTCATTACATAACGAGACCCTGCCGAATCTCGGAGATCACGTTAAGCCTTTGGTCCCGGCTGTCAGTTGTAGATCTTTGACAGTCGTTATGAGTAATTTTAGTATGAATATGAATGAGTATAAGAGTAGAGGAAGACCAAAGAAACGATGGATGGACTGTGTGAAGGATGATATGGCAAGAAAGGAGGCGACTGTTGGGATGACGAGTAATAGAGAAGTATGGAAGAAGAAGACATGCTGGGCTGACCTCAAATTAATTGGGACAAGGGCATTCTCTAATGATGATGATGAGTAGTTAGAAGCCCGAAGTCTGACAACCAGTCTTACCAAAGGAAGGAAGGAAGGACTTGGCCGAATTTTGACAACAAATTATTTAACAAAGGTCAACTCTCGTCATGGATGACTGGAATGCACTTTTGTGTCTTTATTAATTGTGTCTTGATATTATCTGTGACCATGGTCAGTCATGCATCATCAGACGAAAACGACCCTGGGGAAGACGGTAGCGAGTAGCGGTTACGTGGTTTATAACAGCCTTCATAAGTGGCGTTATTTTTTTTAACTACTAGACTTGTGTTTAGCCGGAACTCGCCTGTGTAGCGATGACGCGGCCTAGGGAGGAGCACGCTTGCCTAGAAGAAACCGATTCACTCAAACTTTGAAGGCATTCAGATTATAATGATCGGGATTCAGAGAAACCAGCAGTGAAGTCCTCAAATGTATCGACATCTGCACTCGACTTAACATACTTGCAATCAGTTTGTCTAGCGGAAGAAAAAGTATCTTTTGTTCTATCTCAGGTAAGGATCTACCTCAAAGGTAACAGAAACGTTCCTGCTACAATCCTCCTATACTCCTTTCGGCTCCACGTTCATACATCTGCCCCCGTAGCATGACCGCCGTTGACAAGGATTTCTTTGACGGAAGAATCGACAAAATGACAGATTGTGTCGACACAATGACAGATTTCTTTGCACTATCTGTCATTTTGTCGATTCTTCCGTCAAAGAAATCCTTGTCTACGGTGGACATGCTTCGGAGGCAGGGGGGCAGGTGATACACTCAAGCCGGTTGTGAGTACCACGTACCTGACCTTTCTGAAGAACCTCACCAATAAGGTAAGTATGAACACTGTTTTAAGCTTTCACGGTTTACAACTAAATTTAAAAGCAAAAAGCTCAAAAGCAGCCAGCATCGTAATAAGGACTCCACAAAACCTGGTGATACTGTGAGTGTGTTTTGGCGTGACTTAGTGTCGAGTTCCAGAAGTGCGCGTAGCAAAAGACAAAGAAAGAGGGTAGATAGATTTGTCAGCTCTTAAAAATTTTATTTTCCAACCACACGCATTCTCCTGTCAACCTGCGATCGTGGTGCTTGCAACAGCGTCGAAATATCGGGAGCTCAAAATAATGAACAATCACGGAAGATATCCCGTAAGTGACAGTATAAGTTTAAGTAAGGTTAGTTGTGTATGTCCTTATAAGCAGGAGCTCGTGGCTAAATAATAACAGCCGCTCGGGTCGATCTTTAGGTTCAGGGTACCCATGCACTCATTACATATCAAGTTTCCTCAGTGCCTCGGAAAGCGCGTTAAGCCGTTGTTCCCGGCTGTCATTTGTAAATCTTTGACAGTCGTTACAGGTAGTCATCGGCCCGAAATTTTAATAACCAGTCTTACCAAGGGATACCGTATTAACCAGTACTAAATTGATGGTCGTGAGGAAACCGGCATGTTCTAGAACCAAAAGTTCGAAGACATGTGACATCTACCAACCCGCACTGGGACCGCGTGGTGGATTATAGCCCATTCCCTCTCATAGAGAGGAGGCCTGCGTCCCAGCAGTGGGAACATCAATAGGCTGATTATGCTATGCTTATGCTTAAATGGATGGTGGAGGTCAGATAGTCAGTCACTCCATGTAAAATACTGGTGTTCAGTTGCATTTGGTTAGACTGGAAGCCGAACCTAACATAGTTGGGACAAGGCTAGGCAGATGATGATGTCCTTCTAGGGAGTCCTCATCCAGCGTTGCCAGTCAAATGCCACCACGAGGTCAAAAAATGGTTTTATTTATTAGGTACCTATTTTATAGTTTGCTCTTTGACACTTCCCCGAACATTATATTATAATACATCATTCAAGCGTGGAACTTTATCCACTTCCGAGCCCTTCAAATAGATGACCTTCAGAAGCTAATGTCCCATCAATTCCGGGTGATTCGTTTCCGAGGTTAGAGCACAAAAACTGTTTTTTCCTAATAAATTTTAATTTAGTAATTGATTTTTTTCAGTCATAATCTGCGTATTATCAGTTTTTGCTATATAAGTTATGATTGAAAACATTTTTTTTTGTATTACATTTACGTCAAAACTCAAAAAAAATCAAAGCTCAAAGCATTTATTTCAATTAGACCATTACAGGCACTTTTGAATGACAGAAAAACAAAGAAAGCGAAGCTACAGTCCCAGTCACAAGGCATAATAACTTCTGCCAGGGCTGCGGGACTGTTCGAAAGAGATAGCGTGGCCCTGGAACACAAAGGGCAAAGATGGAACATGGATGGGTTTTAGTCAGTACAAGTCTAACACTGTCTTCCGCTCCGGGGGGGGGGGGGGGGGGGGGGTCATTTGATGACATCTCATCCGAAAAAAAAAATGCATAATAACTTGTGAAAGTACTGTAGTTGCCCATTCCAAGGCGTAGATCTCTTTGGATAAGAATAGGCAAGAAACTCCATGGACACTCTTTTCAATCAAAATATTGTTACAAAATCTTGGTTACATCAGTCATGTGGAGACTATACATTTATGTGAGAACGATGTATAAAAGGATCCGCTGGATGCGAGACGCACGGGACTGGTCAATGTGGCGACACTTGGGGGAGGCCTATGTCCAGCAGTGGACGTCTTTCGGCTGAAATGATGATGATGATGTATAAAGAAATGCTAGTGAAGAGCGTCCAGTCAATATCTAATAGGCTATAATATGTCATTTTTGGTTACAGCCCCATGGAAAAGTCATAACTCATCATCACGCACGAAATCCCCGACGGGTTAGGCAGATGTGTAACTAATAGTACACCCACATTTCGCCAGTTACGTTGAATCCCAAGTAATAGGGGGCGAACCTATTGCCATCAACCGGGCACGGAGCCAGATTCCGTGGGAGCTACTGAGAAATGCCTGATCAAAAAACTCAATAACACTTTGCCCAACCTGGGAATCGAACTCAGGACCTCATGCTCAGCAGTAGTGCTTGCGGCCACTAGACCAATGAGATGACGTTAATGTAATTAATGTTTTTCGATCATAATCTGAGTATTGTCAGTTTTTGTTATGGAGGCATTATTTTTGTTATGGAGGCATTATTTTTGTTATGGAGGCATTATTTTTGTTATGTAGGCATTATAATCTGTAGTTGAAAATATTTTCGTTTCGAGTTTGATCTACGTCATTGTTCTTTGAGGTGATGTCAGGTGAGGATCTTTTACACTACACGAGAAAGTATACAGTCAAGATACACATTACGCCATAAAAATAGACTAAACATACCAAGCTCTAAGCTAAAAATGCACTCAACAAGTGCCCTAGTCATGTCAATGAAGGTTTATAATAAATTACCGGAAATTATTAAAATGTACAAAAATTTAATCCATTCATAAATAAATTACAACAATTTTTATTATATAAATGCTATTATACAATTAATGAATATCTAAATCACAAATTTTAAATTAATAATTATGATTCACTAATTGTTACTTTGTATGCCAACTAATTAATAGTAAAATAAAAGCCCTCTTCCTCTCTCCTACCTTGCTGTGCCCTTACAGGGTCCATATTTATGTACCTAGCTTTAAGCCCTTTGTAACATCTTTTTTACAATATGGAATGCAAAATAAATGAAATGAAATGAAATGAAAGATCTGACATACTTGGTACTCATGCCCATATATTTTATGACATATTCTTCACACGACTCCGCCTACTTCAATCAAATTGACAGCATTCTCCGTCATGTGTCTTTTGGCATTTTGGAAATAATCGGTGCAATAAGAGCCTTAAAGAAGCCTAAAGGCACTTGTTCACCGACGGGGTGAACAAGTGCGGTCTTACACGCACGCCGGTTGCCCTACCTAACTTTTTCTTTTTTTTTTGCTGGGAAACGACTTTTTTTTGGAGTGAAAAATCAAATGTAACGCACTCTAAACATTGTGCTAATGGATGCATTTAATAGGCGGGCGTCGGGGGCCACGTGGTGGGCCACGTGGTGGCTACGTGGCCCTCTACGTCCGGGGCGTCTCCCGTGGCTGTTGGGACGTGAGGCTGTTTCCCTCTCACTTCCCGCCACCTCCTTCACTAGCATGACTGCTTCGCAGAAGGAGGTAACAGCTTCCCTTTCCCTCTCGCTCCGTACCATGGCTTGAACCAGGGCCGGACGCGAGAGATCAAACAGACACTTCAATTTTATTTATTTGTAAAAGCTTATACAGGATGTAATAAAAATGACCAGCAATTAATGCTGAGTAAAAAACCTTTTAATTCTAAAAACCAAAATTGAAAACAAAAAGTCTTTGAAAACAAAATAAATGGCCATTACACAATGATTATTTTTTCATAAAACATGAGTTTTTTTTTTGTCATAATAGAAAAATTAAATGACATCATTATGTGGGGTTTATATTTTTTTGTTAGTAATAAACACAAAAATGATGATATAATAATGTCGACTTACAATGAATTGAAAGTTTTTACTTGAAAAACCCACAAAAGGGACGTTATTAGCTTTTTGCTATTTTTGGAGATCTATAAATCAAAATGTAAAACAGAATTTACGATAATTTCTGTACTATTTTCTGTCAGTCCAATTTCTTATAAAGAGTGTAAATAGTCGAAAGGCACTTGTTCTCCCCGTTTTTACGATAATTTTTTGTTTTTGACCACACCTGGGAACCTTCTAGTTACGGAGATATTGGGCGTCAAAGTTCCAACTTTTTCACAAGTTTTTTTTTTTTAAATACATTTTTTTACTTTAAACACCTCCACAACCCACGTACTATTCAATCTATCCATGAGCACAATGTTTTGAGTGCTTTCCATCGAGTCCTACCGTAAAACGTGATTTTTGACCCCAAAAAAAAAGTCGTTTCCTGGCAATAATTTTTGCGTAAAGTTACTTAGTTTGATGTAGAGATGCTTGGTTGACGGCTTCGCGAAGAGTCTGTTTACACCGTGTATAAGCAATTTTTACATTATTACAATTAAAACTATTACAAAAGCTAACAACAAACTATAAAAGGGCATCGAAAAACTCCTCCTCAACCCTGTCAGCTGGTAATGTGCCCAAGAGACTGGCGGCGTTACCACATTATATGGCAACGCTTAGCCTCTGGTCAAGGTAAAAGCCAGCCCTTGGGTCACAAGAAGCGTCAACTAGGCGTTTCGAAATTTCCTTGTTGCAAACCCAAACGGCTCGAAAATATAGATTCCACAAACGCAGTGCATTCCGCAGCGGCAGCGCCAGCATAGCAAGATGAGCTTGGAAGATGTGATGGCGCAAGAGTATCGACACATGTTGCGTCCCACACTAAAGGCCCACCCATCTTCCAAGGACATCGGTTTGCCATCGTAGCGTGTCAAGCCATGGGGTTCTAAAACAGTTGCAACACCGACGGAGACAAAACCTCGTCGGATGGTGTCGGTTCCCGCACTTCGGGTGCATGACAGCTTCATTTGATATTACAAAAAAGATAATAAATGAGTTATTAGGTAGGTAACTATCACGGTGAAAAGTTTTTCTGTTGATACACACCCTTAAGTCATTAACCGAATCATTACCGTATTTGTTCCCATCCGTATCGTTCGTAATTTTAACAAGGTATTGTCAATAATGGCACTAAAAATCACAAAAACAAGAGATCCTTTGCTCTTGAACGATTTTTATGTTTATTCTACTCAGAATATATTTGTGTCGCAGAATTGTTTGCAGTTATTATTTGTCCAATAACATATTATTATTATTGTTTGCAGTTTTGTTTGTTTGTTATTAATTGTGTTTGTTTTGTGTATCATCATCCACCTAGCCTTTTCCCAACGATGTTGGGGTCGGCTTCCAGTCTAACAGGATGCAGCTGAATATCAATATTTTACATGGAGCGACTGCCTATCGGACCTCCACAACCCAGTTAGTACTGGGTAATACGATACCCCTTGGTAAGACTGGTTGTCAGACTTTCGGGCCACTGACTACCTATTACGACTGTCAAAGATCTACAATTGACAGCCGGGACCAACGGCTTAACGTGCTTTCCGAGGCACGGAGGAAACTCGGTATGTATGGAATGGGTAGTCACCCATTATTTTTTCTATTTTTGTTATTATTTGTTATACATCTGAAAATCACTGAAGATGACTCCTCATGCTTAAGCCAGGGGATTTACAGTGACACACCATAAGTGATCTATCGTTGATGACTTAATCCAATAACGTTGAAAAATTATCACCTTTTGTCGAGCAGTTTTCTAGTTTTTCCGGAGTAAACTGACAAACACACAGTCATAAAATACAGGCTGATTTTTAAAAGTTGGCAATACTTTACGGGCCTGTAGTACTCATGAAAATGAACAACTTTTACTATGAGACCGACCATGAAATCGCGGAAAAAATATCAACTGCTGCTTAATTTTTTTCGAATTACGCGACCAACTAGAAAAAGAAAGAAAGAAAATACATTTATTTGGCACATGCCACAATTGCACACAATATTAAACAAAAATAATACAAGAAAAAAAAACTAATGTATGGAGCAGCTGATATTTTTCGCGATGCGTATGCGACGTGAAAATCAGCCTGTAGAATAGAATAGACTAGCTTTTGCCCACGAGTTCGTCCGCGTCGAAGATATTTTATTATATTCTATATCACGCGGTAATAGTGCAGCTTTGCATCAGTAAAAGAATTTTTGAAATTGGATGAGTAGTTTCGGAGATTATATCTTCCTTCATTCACAAACTTTAACTCTTTATAATATTATTATTGTTATAATTATATTAAATGTTATAACTTTACTTCAAACACCTCCACGCCCCCATTCTATTCAATGCATCCATCATCACAATGTTTTGAGTGCGTTACATTGAATCCTTATTTATCATCTTAAAAAAAAAGAGTGTTTCCCAGCCATAAAATTTGCGTAATTTTTTAGTTTGATGTCCAGAATCTTTGGTTGACAGCTTCGTGAAGGCTCCGTTTACACCTTGTATATGGTAGCATAGTATTTTTAACGAATAATGAAGACCATATTTCTAGTTTTTCCGCCACTGCAAATTGACAAACACAATAATACAGACATTCAATAAAATATAATATCATAAACATACATAGATGACTACATACTATTTGCATGAAATGAAATCATTTGAATCATAAAAAAACCGCTATTTATTTAAACGGTTTTCTTGTTATTGGTAGTTTGTGGTTATTTTTATTTATTTATGGGTATTTTGTCACTATGACACGTCAATCATGAGTTTGGTTTAGTTTCTGTAATGTAACAGTGACGAATATATTCATGTATTTATTAGCAAAAACCAAAATGTTCTTTGTGGTAAGGAAAAGCACGTTTTTGGGCACTTTGTTACGATTGCTGTGGAAAAAAATCCGCTATTTTTCTCAACTTTGTTGAGGTCGGCCTCCAGTCTAATGGGATGCAGCTGAATACCAGTATTTTACATGGAGCGACTGCCTATCTGACCTCCACAACCCAGTTAGTACTATGTAAGACGATACCCCTTGGTAAAACTGGTTGCCAGACTTTCAGGCCACTGACTACCTATAAGGACTGTCAAAGATCTACAATTGGCAGCCGGGACTAACGGCTTAACGTGCTTTCCGAGGCACGGAGGAAAGTCGGTATGTAATGGGTGGTCACCCATCCACGGTGCAACCCAGGCAAGCGCAGCTTAACCTGAAGATCGCCCCGGGTGTCTGTTAATCTTCAGACACGAGCTTCTCCAACAATAACAAAAATAAAGTAAAGATAGAAAATGAGGTACAAACCTATATACGAACGGCCCGACCTCCACCAGCTTGGGTTTTTCGCCGATCTCCAGGAATGCTTGCGGATTAGTCACGTTGAAAATGTAGACCTTCGTCAGCCTTATGACGCCAGGCTTATGCCAGTAGCTGTAGCTTAGAGAGCCGTTCCAGAGCTTCAGTTCCTGTAAAAGGACGAAAATCAAATATTTGGAAGTTCAGGGAGGCTTAAAAAGGACTACTCGATATGGGTCCGTTCTGTACTGGCACAACAAAGAGTACTACAGCAACATAGAACAAAAAGTACTACAGCGCCATCTATGACACAGACGGTGAACTAAACATCGAAATACATCTAGATCCTACATCGCGCAAGTAAAGTTATCCGCGACTTAAGACTATATAGAAGGACCCGACAACAACTGTCGAGCAGTAGCCCAACAGACATAACACCCGTCTAGTCGGAGGATCCTCCCTTTTCTATGGGGGATAAAGAATTTTACACCCTGTTCTCCATACCCCCAAAGTTCATATTTTTAAACTAACTGTTGCCCGCGACCTTCGACCGATTTAAATTATTATAAAAAATTACTTCCCCATTTGAATCGGATTTTGTTAATAATTTCGTGGGTTTTAATTTATAGTTTTAACCCCAATCATTTTTCTTAACATCAGCTATCTGTCAGTAAAAGTTCCGTCAAAATCGGTCTAGCCTAAGACAGAACAAACAGACGGAAAAAAAATAAAAAACTTTTTTTGTTATGATAGTTTCATGCATTCAGTAAATAGCTGTGATTTTGAAATTACAAACAGACAGTGAACTTTTTTTGTCAATATTATTTATGTATGTATAGATTCCGTCCATCCTAAGACTGTTAACATCAAGCGTCCAATATGAATTTAGGAAACTATAAATGTTTGGCGCATTGTAATGGTGTGGTCTAAGTGTGGTTGGTATACTGACCACATAAACATTTTCACAATTCCCGAAGAGTCAAGCCTCTGCTTTACTCTTTGGGATTTTTTTTCTATAGTATGTATCTACCCACCAACCAACCGGGTGCATATGCTGCCTTCGGACTGTTACAAAGATGAAGTACTGATGGAAAAATCCATTAATACTTTGAATAACCTTGGCATCGAATCCAGGACCTCATGCTTAGCCGTAGTAGCTACGGATTAGCCGTTACGACTAACGTTCGATCATTGAAAATAGAAAGAAAGAAAAAATATTTATTTGTTACAGGGACATGGAAAGTAAGAATGAATTGTCAGATCAGGTATACTCACCCTAAAAATAATATAATCCAGCCACGGCACGAACGATAGTATGATTCCTAGCACCACAGTGCAAATACTGAACATAATCACTGCCAAGCGACCTGGAACAAAAGAAAAACAAATAAATATGGCATAACAAACTACTTTACTTAATAAAATCATTAATTCACTGACTGACCCACAACCAAAAGTTTGGTAAAGGTCTAGAAGGATGAATCTGTGTTCATTGCACAAGTTTTCCTTGTGTAATGAAGTGGCACAAAGGTAAATAATCAAAGATTTTTGAAAATTCATCCTCCGAAATGAGGATATAAGACATATAGGGTGTAAATAGACTCTTAACGAAGCCGAAAGGCACTTGTTCTCCCCGTCTTTGCGATCATTTTTTTTGTTCTAGACCATACCTGGGAACCTTCTAGTTAAGGAGATATTGGAGGTCAAAGTTCCAACTTTATCACAAGTTTTTTTTTTTTGTATACTAGTTTTAAATGTAAGATTTTTACTTTAAACACCTCCACTTCCCCGTAATATTCAATCCATCAATCAACACAATGCTTAGTGCGTTCTATCGAGTCCTACCGTAAAACGTGACTTACCACCCAAGAAAAAAAGTCGTTTCCCAGCAATAACTTTTGTGTTAAGTTACTTAGTTTGATGTACAGAATACTTGGTTGACGGCTATGTGAAGGGTATTTTTGCCTGTACAAGAAGTATGGAAATAACAACTGTTTTTTTTTTTATATCAAAAATGCAATGCCTCTCGTTGGTGTACTCTCTGACCAAGTAACTGGTTTGAGAAGATCAGACAAGGAGTCTAGTTCATCATACTGCGTCGGGGTCGGCTTCCAGTCTAACCGGATGCAGCTGAATACAAGTATTTTACATAGAGCGACTGCCTATCTGACCTCCACATTCCAGTTAGCACTGGGTAATACGATACCCCTTGTTAAGACTGGTTGTCAGACTTTCGGGTCTCTGACAACCTGTAACGCCTGTTAATGATCTAGTAGTCTACTCACTACAGCTGCATCCGATTAGGTTGGTAGTAAGCTTATTTTAACTTATTTTTCACGGAACCCTTTGCCGGAAATCAAATTAAATCACGTTATACCCGTCGTCTAGCATCCGCCATTTTGAAATCAATGTGTTGTTAATAAACTAGACTGCATTCTGGATTTAGAAAATTATCTAAAGTTACCTAATGTTTTGACATTGAGTCAGCGTTGGATACTATCTGTATGTGCAATCTTTTAACTATCGTAAATGATAACATATGAATCAATGTCTATTTTTAGTTTGTTGAATCTTTTTCCTGTATTGTAGACAGATAACATATATCTAACCTTTAACTAACGGATACATGCGTAAAAACTGATAACAAATAATCGAGTGCCGCAGGGTTGTATTTTTGGACCAACTCTTCTCTACATTTAAGCAGTTGAAAAACTCGATTCTAAATTTGTTTATGAACTGCATTTAATCATCGTTATAATCATAACTATAGTGACCTGCTCTGGTTTTTCACATTTTTTACTAATAGACAAATCATCAAATAAATTCTCTAAAAATCTAAACGATCGTGAAATTCTCGTTAAAACAAGCAGAACTTTGTCGCGAAGACAGATACCATATGTAAAGATCTGTCTAGCCTTTTCCCAACTATGTTGGGGTCGGCTTCCAGTATAACCGGATGCATCTGAATACCAGTATTTTCATGGAGCAACTGTTATCTTACCCCTATAATCTAATTAGTACTGGGTAATACAGTACCCATTGGAAAGGCTGGTTGTGAGACTAGATTTAAAATTAAATAACACTAGTCATCAAAGGATTCTCTACGCTGCAATCATTTGTGATAACCCAGTAATTATCGGTATGATTTCTGTAACAATTTGTTTTAGAACTTTGTTGCAAAAACCCTGACCACACTTAGAACTCATTATATAATTACACGATGCAATTGGTGACGTTAAATATGACGCATTTTCTATGTAATTCACCACAGATTAAGATGGTAACTCCAATGAAATAAGTAAGTTAATTATTAGGATAAAGTTCAAATGTGATCACCGTTTTTCAAAGGGTAACTGTTGGTATATTTGAACCGCCCAGATAATTACTGAGTGACGTTGTCGCTGAAGACAGACGTCACGAAAAAAATAATAAGAGAACCCTAGCCTGAGGTGAGGTCAATGACGGAGGAACTAATTAACTTGTGATCAGTGGTGGAACAGAGGTAAAGACCAGTCTTACTAAAGAGTATCGTTATAATACCCAGTACTAACTGGGTTGTGGAGGTCAGATAGGCAGTCGCTCCATGTAAAATACCGGCATTCAGCTGTTTACCATGTATGTTAATGAAAAACAAAGTTACTGCCGCAGTTTCACGAAAATCTCAGAAGTTCTTATTCAAGCCAATTTTCTTTAAAAGATATTTTTAAGTTCAACCCTACATTTTTTAGAATTTTACTCCTCTTACTTTAGAAATTAGAGGGGGCGCAATTTCTAACTTTAGAAACAAATATCGTAACGTGTAACTAGGCGCACACGCAAACAGAGGCCTATTCCCAGCAGTGGAAGGCCTCGGTCTGATTGAATATTATAGACCAATAAATTATGCAAATAAAATAATAGTGGATGATGATAATGACGATCGTAAGTAAAAATTTGGACTGAGAAGTAAAAATTTTGAGAAGAGGCCTCGGTCTGATGGAATGTAAAATAAAATACTAATTTAACAAAGCCTTTAGACTTTATCACGACATTCAGCATCCTATAACCGTACCACACCTGCCCGACCTCTGTATCTTTGACGCCAGTCATTCATGGCATAATTACTTGGTAGTAAACAACTATAATGCTTCTAATTGCTGCGGGTTAAGCAGTCAAGGAAGTTCTGGGTAATGGTGGCTTTAAATAGGTGTGTTGTTAATGTTAGGGCGTGGGTTTGGGAGAGCGGAGCGGGGAGCGGAGCGATTTTTGAGACTCAAATATTTTATCAGGTCTGTTTTTTTGTGGAGAGCAAGGTAGAGGTGTAACCATACCTAGTACACCAACTGCCTAGCCTTTTCTCAACTGTGTTGGGGTCGGCTTCCAGTCTAACCGGATGCAGCTGAATACCAGTATTTTACATGGAGCGACTGCCTATCTGACCTCCACAACCCAGTTAGTACTGGGTAATACGATACCCCTTGGTAAGACTGGTTGTCAGACTTTTTGGGCCACTGACTTCCTAACGACTGTCAAAGATCTACAAATGACAGCCGGGACCAACGGCGAAACGTGCTTTCCGAGGCACGGAGGGAACTCGGTAAGTAATGGGTGGTCACCCATCCACAGACCAACCTAGGTAAGCACGGCTTAACCTAAAGATCGACCCGAGCGGCTGTTATTATTTAGCCACGAGCTCCTCTATAATCTATACCAATAAGTATATAACTATGCTTATTGGTATAGATTATGGATTATTCCACAAACATTCTCGCTTATCGCTTCGCTTCTTCTGATAAACGCTGCCTTATTAAAAATCTTCCTACTAAGCCGAGGTGATGGATCATTGTCGTGACAATACGAATAGATCGCTCATTATATACACTAGATGGGGTTTCCCTAGAATTTTCTTAACATAGCACAACATCGTGCATTTTCACCGAAGTGCTAGGCAGAGAGGTATGATTGTACATCACCATTTCGCCAGTTAAACACTCAAATTCAGACTCCATCCATAATAACAAACTAATGCTTCACTCATCATCCCTAGCCTTTTCCCAACTATGTTGGGGTCGGCTTCCCGTCTAACCTTACGCAGCTGAATACCAGTATTTCACATGCAACGACTGCCTATCTGACCTCCACAACCCAGTTAGTTCTGGGTGATACGATACCCCTTGGTAAAACTGGCTGTCAGACTTTCGGGCCACTGACTACCTGTAACGACTGTCAAAGATCTATAGACCGACCGCTTTAATGAGTCCTCCGCCTTGCCGCATCAAATGCACGTTAAGCGTCCACAAAGTCCCACAGGTTATTTGCATTTTAAAATAAAAATAATCCACGTAGGTATTACGATACTAATTGAACGAATACGTGATCAGCCTTCAGAATATTCCATATACATTAATGCCTTTCGCGAGGACTCCTTAAAGCGGTTGGTCTATACAAATGACAGCGGGAACTGCAGTCACCTCCTTGCGTGTTTTCCGAGGGACGGAGAGTACTCAGTATGTAATGGTAGGATAACCTCAAGATCGTCTCGAGCGGCTGTTATTATTTAGCCACGAGCTCCTTATGCTGATGAACTAAGTAACTCTAGGAATTAATCATTAGTAGGTATGTCTTTTATAATTCCATGATTCACATTAATAAATTAACTATACATGAGAAGGTTACAATTTACGACATATTTTAGTACCCGTTATAGGATCTTCATTCTTTTTACCAAGAATAATTGCAAGGCTGATGCTGATGTTATTATTTTTCATAGTAAGTTGACTCTTCTAGGGAAACTCCCATCCAGTGGTTACGATAAGCGATCAGTCACAAATGACCTCGTTGGTTTAATGCAGGGAAAGTTTTTCCTTCGCGTGCCATATTTAGCATAGCATAGCATAGAATAGCATATATTATATTTCGGGGAGCTCGTGGCTAAATAATAACAGCCGCTCGTATCGATCTTTAGGTTAAGCCGTGCTTGCCTAGGTTGGTCTGTGGATGGGTGACCGCCCATTACATACCGAGTTTCCTCCGTGCCTCGGAAAGCACGTTAAGCCGTTGGTCCCGGGTGTCATTTGTAGATCTTTGACAGTCGTTAGGCAGTCAGTGGCCCAAAAAGTCTGACAACCAGTCTTACCAAGGGGTATCGTATTACCCAGTACTAACTGGGTTGTGGAGGTCAGATAGGCAGTCGCTCCATGTAAAATACTGGTATTCAGCTGCATCCGGTTAGACTGGAAGCCGACCCCAATATAGTTGGGAAAAGGCTAGGCAGATGATGATGAGCATAGAATAGCATAATCAGCCTATTTATGTTCCCACTGCTGGGACGCAGGCCTCCTCTCTATGAGAGGGAATGCTATAATCCACCACGCGGGCCCAGTGCGGATTGGTAGATGTCACATGTCTTCGAATTTTTGGTTCTAGGACATGCTGGTTTCCTCACGATGTTTTCCTTCACCGTTTTGAGAGCAGTGGTGATGAAATAACTTACACAAAGTAATGCACCTGGCTGGGTTCGAACCCACGACTTACGGCTCGTAATTCGGGGTCTTTACCACTGGGCCACCGCTGCTCTCATATTTACTAACGAAATATATGGCGGGGCAAGTTGTTGCATTTTTGGGTTTTAATATTTACTGAAATAAAAATATTGATGTGTATTTTCTGATTGATATGTATTGTACAATAATATAATGTTATTTTTTAATTGTTTTTACTGTGGACACTTTTAACGTACACATCTTGCTACATCGTTCTCACATAACGTAACATCTCAACATGAATGATGTAACCAAGGTTTTGTTAAAGTATTCTGATTTAAAAGAGTGTCCATGGAGTTTCTTGCCCGTTCTTCTCCATAGAGATCTACGTTAGGGAATGGGCAACTACAGTACTTTCACAGTTTTTATGCCTTGTGACTGGGACTGTAGCTACTTTTCTCGTTGTCTTTGTTGCGACAATTCAAAAGTGCCTGTAACTGGCCTACTTGAAATAAATGCTTTGATTTAGATTTTGAATATTACAAAGTAACTATTGTATATAAGAAAAAATTGCAAATATCATTAAATTAAACTTTTGAGTTAGCTGTGAAGTATAAGGTTGAGGACTGTTGGTCTTTGTGGGGACATGTGACATGTGGAACTGTTTTTTTTTCTGCATGATTTCATTATCTCATATTTTCTCTACCAACCTCCTGTATAAATCTTGTGAAGTACTAACAGTTCGACAGTTATTTATTATGAGTACTGTACTTAAACAACACGCAGCACTTCCATACAGCACTGAATTTACTAAAAAAAGACGGAAAGATATAGTTTGCCCTCAAAAATGTACAAAACATGCTTTCACAGCGAAGTTTCATATGTACCTCGGACCGCTGCTATATAACAGGCTAAATGAAAAAATAAACATCTACTCTTTAAATATCAGTAACTGCAAGAAAACCCTCAAGGAGGCTCTTCAAACTATGTCCTATGAAGATACAGAGAAGTTATTACTAGTGCTTAAGTAAATATTGTTCGAATTATTGTTATTTTTTAATTAGTTATCTAAGTTAAGATAATATATTTTATATGCCTTTTTTACATAGGTATAATACATACTACATAGTTACCAATAAGATTAATAAGAAAATGTGATTATTTTATCAATTAATGTTACCTCCAATCGCCTGAAACACAGGATTACCTAGTTCAGGCACAAATCATGGGTGAACTAGACATAGATTTAAGAAAAACTGTAAAAGTTGTACTTTATATTTTTGAATAAATTTATTTATTATTATTTATTATTTATTTATTATAAGCCGGCTCCATCTGTGATGTTGAAATTTTTTGCAGAGAAAAAATGTGGTCATCCGAAAGCCTATTACGAAGACAATTTTCTCTTAGTTTCATTATTGAAAACGTTTGAATATGTTTTTTACGCAAACCCTGCGTAGGGAATTACAGCTTTGATATGGAAAGAAAAATTCGAGTGCGAGCAGGGTTTGAACCTGCGACCTTCCTTCTTTCTTTAGATGGCGCCAACGGCACCGTAAGACGTTATTAATGGAACGAAAAATTTTGAGAGCTGTGAGCAGGGTGCGATGGTCTAATTGGTTAAGACGTCCGGTGTACAAGGTCGCAGGTTCAAACCCTGTTTGCACTCGAATTTTTCTTAACATATCAAATTTGAAAACGTTTGTTCGCACAAATAACTTGTACCAAACATAACCATTATTGATTGGGCTTGGGCAACTATATTTGGGTATTGTATCCTAGATATGGACTTATAAAATTTCAATTTGCTAGTGTTAAGAAACAGTTGCTTCAAATGGGTATTGCATTGCATCTCAGTTAGTTTTCTAACAATACGAAAAAATCACTTGATTTTTGGTTGATGGTCGCGGGCCGGATTTGAGGAGCTCGTGGCTAAATAATAACAGCCGCTCGGATCGATCTTTAGGTTAAGCCGTGCTTGCCTAGGTTGGTCTGTGGATGGGTGACCACCCATTACATACCAAGTTTCCTCCGTGCCTCGGAAAGCATGTTAAGGCGTTGGTCCCGGGTGTCATTTATAGATCTTTGACAGTCGTTAGGTAGTCAGTGGTCTAAAAAGTCTGACAAAAAGTCTTACCAAGGGGTATCGTATTACCCAGTACTAACTGGGTTGTGGGGGTCAGATAGGTAGTCGCTCCATGTAAAATACTGGTATTCAGCTGCATTCGGTTAGACTGGAAGCCGACCCCAACATAATTGGGAAAAGGCTAGGCAGATGATGGTCGCGGGCCGGATTTCAACGCTTCACTGGCCGGAGATTGTCCATCCCTAGTCTAGTAGCTGCAAGCAGTCCTGCTGAGGTCACGTGTTCTATTCCTCTACATCACCTTCCTGTCCTCGTCTCATATTACTTGAGGTCGGCGCAACACGTTTTTTTCTACCATTCTCCCCTGTCAACCGTGACGCTATCATTTACTCCTTTTTCTTTCATAACATTCCTCACACAATCCATCCATCATTTCCTTGGTCTTCCTCTCCCTCCCCATCCATCAACAGTATATTCATCACTCTTTTAGTCACATTCGATTCGTCCCTCCTCATCACATGTCTATACCAAGACAGTCGATTCCCTTTCAACGTTTCTGTAACTGGCGCAACTTTCAAACTTCCTCTAATATGCTCATTTCTTACTTTATCCATTTTCGTCACACCACATATCCACCTCAACATTTTGTGTCCCCATTCCTTTAGCGGGTATAATATTACTGTGTTCATCACTCACTGGTGATTGAAAACAGATGCGTAATGACAAAGGAAATGATGGATTACTGTTTCATTTATGATTCAAGGTATAACCTTGAAGCGGTAAAACATTTTTACAAAAAATAAAACCGACTTCAAAAACATAAAAAAGTGAAAAATAACTTTAGCTTCAGAAGTTGGTGACTTTTGTTTGTTTCATACAGTTTTTTTGGCAGTTATTTTTCACTTTTTTGTGTTTTTGAAGTCGGTTTTATTTTATGCAAAAAAAGTTTTTTTATTTTTCCATTTTTAGTTGAAATATCCCATACAAATATTTGCACACTCCTCCAATGAGAAATTGAGGTTTCGAAGTAAAAGAAAATATCATCAATTTTTTAGATTTTTGTAAATTTTCCATAAACCGTTCGACCGATTTCGATAAAATTTAAATGGGACCTCCTGGGGAAACAAAAAAAGAATTTTCCAAATCGGTTCTGGCGTCTTCGAGTAATCGGTAAACATACATAAAAAAATACCAAATAATATGTTACCAAGGGGTATAATATGTACCGTCTTCATAGCGTGTCGTCTTTTGATGACAATGATAACAAACATCATAGAGTCAGCCCAAACTTTAGCTCCTTTGATGTGCAAACAAAAGGACAGGCAGGAACCGATATCGAGTGTCCCATCGTTTGTGGAACAACACTACATTTATACTCCAAGGCGGAGTTATCTATTAATTTCCACTTCAATAGGTTTTCTTGCTTCGGCCATTTCGCATTCCCTACGTTCTTTTTTCGTTAAAGAAAAGTAAAGAAAAAAAATAGAAATGTATATCTCTGTCAACTTTTAGTCTGACATTGGTATTCAAAGACCCGCCACAGTTAGACTCAGTTGTCACGACAACCGTTGCAAACGCGGTGTAATCGACTTTTTGGCCGTATTTTACGGATCCTCAAATTTGACTGATAATTTTCTTATGAAAACTCTTCTATCGTAGGCGTTTATGTCCATTTATACACAAACTATAGTTGTCAATGTATCTAATGGGGTGGATTTACGACGTGTGGAGTTTTGACTTGAGCTGAGTCAGCGACTAAGAATATCTATTTATTTATTTGTTTAGGATCTCCAACATAGGATGTCCACAAACACGCGAAATAAATAATCGACGACAAAAGTATCACGTAGTCGTACTCCTTCACTTACAGGAGCATGCTTAATAAAATGTATAACTAAACTAACAAAGATATCTTAGCATTTAAAAATAAAAATCAAAACATATTATGGTAACAAAATATATGTATATGGATGCAGCTGTCTCACTGGACCGGTCAATGTGGCGACACTTGGGGGAGGCCTATGTCCAGCAGTGGACGTCTCTCGGCTGAAATAATGATGATGGATGGAGCTGACGAAACCAATGTCTTACATGGAGCGGCCATTTTCCTTCTACATAAGGCAGTGAAGTTCAAAGTAAATTTAGAAAGAACACGAATGCAAGATAGGTAGACAATCAATAAGTTTATACAAGTCAATACTTACGTATATTAAAAGACACTTTATAGATATTTGAATAGACGGTTTCCTATTGACAACTATCGTTATGGACATGACTGTAAACATCGTCTATTGATATTTCATTGAAAAGGCTATGTTTATATTTATTTATTTAATTATTGAAGCATGTGACTAAAAGAGTGATGAATATAAACGTTGATGGATGGAGAGGGAGAGGAAGACTAAAGAAACGATGGATGGATTGTGTGAGGAACGATATGAAAGTTAAAGGAGTAAATGATAGCGTGACGGTTGACAGAGAAGAAAGGAAGAAAAAAACGTGTTGCGCCGACCCCAAGTAACATGGGATAAGGCCAGGAAGATGATGATGATGCACACACAGAAGACAACACAGGAAAATAACATTACAATATATGAGTACAAAGTTACTGCTTATTTCAAAAGAAATTTCTGCCAGAGGACCCGCAAAAAGGAGAAATGAAAAATAAATGTTGACGATATGTGTTAATTACTTCTTTGCACATACATACAGGGTGTAAACTGATCCTTCACATATCCGTCAACCAAGCATTCTGTACATCAAACTATGTAACTTTACACAAAAAAATATTGCTTAGAAAAGACTTTTTTTTTGGGGTGAAAAATCACGTTTTACGGTAGGACTCAATGTAACGCAATCAAAACATTGTGCTGAAGGATGGATTGAATAGTACGGGGGTCGTGGAGGTGTTAAAACTAAAAAAAAAACTGACTTTAAAAACATGAAGGTATTTTTAAAAAAACTTTTGAAAAAGTTGGAACTTTGACCCCCAATATCTCCGTAACTAGAAGGTTCCCAGGTATGGTCAAGAACAAAAAAAAATATTGCAATGACGGGGACGTGCCTTTCGACTTCGTTAAGGGTACTTTTACACCCTTAGTATCGATTTTACGCCTTTTATCCTTGCGGGTAGACAGAAATTCACCAAAACGCCATCTGCTACGATCCTTGCATACTCTACTTATCATCTGTAAGCCTTTTTCCCAACTATGTTGGGGTCGGCTTCCAGTCTAACCGGATGCAGCTGAATACCAGTGTTTTACATGGAGCGACTGCCTATCTGATTTCCACAACCCTGTTAGTAGTGGCTAAAACGGTACCCTTTGGTAAGACTGGTAGTCAGACTAGCGTGCCACTGTTTACCTATAACGACTGTCAAAGATCTACAAATGACAGCCGGGACCAACGGTTTAACATGCTTTCCGAGGCACAGAGGCAACTCGGTATGTAAAGGATGGTCCTGTTCACTCATGCAAGGACCAACCAAGGTAAGCGCAGCTGTTATTATTTAGCCACGAGCTCCTTGCATACTCTACTATCATAGTTTATTGCTAGCTGTGCCCCGCGACTTTGGTCAGCGTCAAATTATTAAAAAAATATGATTTCCTGTTTGAATCGGATTTTGTTAACAATTTCAAGGGTTTTAATTTTTTTTGCACGGAACCCTAATTCTCTTTCTGAAAAAAAAGTAGCCAAAAAAAAGCAGTAAAAGTCCCGTCAAAATCGGTTCAGCCGTTTCGGAGATTAGCCGGAACAAACAGACAGACAGACAAAAAAAAAAAAAATGTGTTTTTGTTTTAAGTACCGTATACACTTTCGTATGCATTCAGTAAAAAGCTGTTATTTTGTAATTACAAACAGACACTTCAATTTTATTTATTTGTAACGCTAAGTGTTGCCATACAACGTGGCAACGGCGCCAGTCTCTTGAGCACATTACCAGCTGACAGCGTTGAGGAGGAGTTTTTTGGTGACCTTTTTTAGTTTGTTGTTAGTTTATTTATTTTAGGTTATTTAATAGTTTTTAATTAATAATAAATAAATTCATTTATTTCAGGTAAATAACACCCATTTCCAGACATTAAACAATAGAAAAAGAAAAAAAAAATTAACAATGATGATAATGTATTTAGTTGGTTTATTCAAATTAATAAAAAAAAAAATCTTATTATCGTAAAATATTTTATTTGTATAAGTTTTAAGTTTATAAATTAAACCATAGGCCACAGGTGAATTACCTATATAGTAACAATTAGATTAATTGTAGGTACTCATCTGCCCCGTAGTTAGTCGCTCACGTTTTGTTTGCTGTTAACTCGACACGTGTTACGTGAAGATCATAATAACGTGATCTTTCGAGATTAAAAAAACTTTAAACAAAAATAGAAATATGTTAATCTGGCTTGGAAGATGGTTATTGTTATCTTTTAGCGTGTGAGACTTATTTATTTATCATTATCATCATCATTTCAGCCGAAAGACGTCCACTGCTGGACACAGGCCTCCCCCAAGTGTCGCCACATTGACCGGTCCCGTGCGACTCGCATCCAGCGGATCCCTGCAACCTTCACCAGGTTATCGGTCCACCTAGTAGGAGGCCTTCCAACGCAACGTCTTCCGTTTCGCGGTCGCCACTCCAGAACTTTTCGGCCCCATCGGCCATCCGTTCTGCGAGCAATGTGCCCTGCCCACTGCCACTTAAGTTTGGCTATTCTTCGGGCTACGTCGGTAACCTTGGTTCTCTTGCGGATGTCCTCATTTCTAATTTGATCACGCAAGGAAACTCCGAGCATAGCCCTCTCCATTGCCCTTTGGGTGACTTTATGCCTTCTGATGAGGCCCATTGTGAGCGACCACGTTTTAGTCCCGTATGTAATCACTGGCAACACACACTGGTCATAGACTTTCGTCTTGAGACACTGCGGTAAGTTGGACGAGAAAATACCACGCAACTTCCCAAACGCTGTGAGACTTATTTTATGCTAAATAACTAAATAAGATGATGAAGATGTCCTAATATTTGTTTGCCATTCTATGGCGAAACATTTAATTTCACAGCCCTATTTCCATCATCTGCCTAGCCTTTTCCGTACTATGTTGGTTTCGGCTTACAGTCTAACCGGATGCAGCTGAATACCAGTATTTTACATGGAGCGACTGCCTATCTGACCTCCACAACCCAGGTAGTACTGGGTAATACGATACCTCTTGGTAAGACTGGTTGTCAGACTTTTTGGGCCACTGACTACCTAACGACTGTCAAAGATCTACAAATGACATCCGGGACCAACGGCTTAGCGTGCTTTCCGAGGCACGGAGGAAACTCGGTATGTAATAGGTGGTCACCCATCCACAGACCAACCTAGGCAAGCACGGTTTAACCTAAAGATCGACCCGAGCGGCTGTTATTATTTAGCCACGAGCTCCTCACAGCCCTATTTATAAGACCTTAATGTACCATGTTTTTACACAAAACGCAACTCACCTGATGTGAAGCGATGACGCGGCCTAGTGTGGAGCACGTTTGCCTAGAAGAAACCGATTCACTAGAACTTTGAATAGATCCAGATTATAATGATCAAGGAACAGAGAAACTGACGGTGAAGTCCACAGACTGGCGGAAGGTACGCACAATAAATGAGGAAGCACAGCCCTTTGTTCGGATCCGTGGAATTTCAACCATATAAAAGACGGACAAGTATTCTGTTTTTAAACTAATATTCTCATTAACACTAGAAACGGGATATTTACCATGTTTACTGTTTTCTTTTAGGTTCCCGATATTTCGGCGCTGTTGCAAGCACCATGATCACGGATAAACTGAAGTTATTGCTGGTGGGTGTTTATAAGCAGACAAATCGGTCTACCCTCTTTCTTGTTCGTTTTTTGCACTCAGTACCGCTACCACTGTCACTCCCAACGTTGTGTCAGGAACAGAATTGTGTTTTTGAAAACTCAGATCTTATAAACATATTTTAAAGAGTGTTTATGGAGATTCTTGCCCATTCTTCTCCATAGAAAATTATGCTTTCGAATTGGCAAAAAATAAACCAGTTTCAGGAGCTTTTGAAATGTCAAAAACAAAAAAAAATAAGGCACAGTCCAGTCCGGGTAGTTGCACATTCCAAAGCTTAAGATCTCTATGGAGAAGAATGGGCAAGAAACTCCATGGACACTCTTTATACAGCTTAGGCTACACCTTAGGATCTATTAATATTAATGGTACTTAATATTTATCCGTAGAGCTCGTGGCTAAATAATAACAGCTGCTCGGGTCGATCTTTAGGTTAAGCCGTGCTTGCCTAGGTTGGTCTGTGGATGGGTGACCGCCGATTACATACCGAGGTTCCTCCGTGCCTCGGAAAGCACTTTAAGTCGTTGGTCCCGGCTGTCATTTGTACATCTTTGACAGTCGTTACAGGTAGTCAGTGGCGCAAAAAGTCTGACAACCAGTCTTACCGTAGGGGTATTGTATTACCCAGTATTAACTGGGTTGTGGAGGTCAAATAGGCAGTCGCTCCATGTAAAATACTGGTATTCAGGTGCATCCGGTTAGACTGGAAGGCGACCCCAATATAGTTGGGAAAAGGCTAGACAAATGAAATGGTAATATTTATCCGTGGTGCTAGGCAACTGAACTTATCCCAGTTGTAAACATCCCTTTGTGCCTATTGGCCTTGTTATGCCCTGTCTCCTACTGATATGGAGGGAAGTGGAAATTATGTTTGTCCTACACCTCCGCTATTCTTTTCTGATTAATTCCGTAGCGGGATCTAAGACAGTTAAATTGTTTCTCTGGGACTTTGACAAGCTTCATTGTCTCGGCGCTTTTCTGGTGGTCGCCACTGTTGATTCTGGCTTTCAGGAGTTGCAGTGGTTTGGGAATAGTGTGGCGGGCTTGTTCAATAATAAAAGGACATTCTTTAGCAGAAGAATTTCCGACTACTAGACCTATTATAATCATCGACACCTAGAATTACAAACTCCATAGACAACCATAAACACTTAAACTTCCACACGTGTTACGGATAAACATCTTAGAAATAAGAAACTAAAGACATCTTGATTACAATATTAGTTAACTAGAAACAATTATATGCAATCGTGTTTTTAATATACATGATGCAGGGTAATTGGAAAAACGGAATATTTGCGAAAATCCTAGAAACTAGCGGGGTATGGGTACCGTATTACCCAGTACCTGGGTTGTGGAGGTCATATAGGCAGTCGCTCCGTGTAAAATACTGGTATTTAACTACATTCGTAGTTACTTTGGAAGTCTACCTTATATTTGGGAAAAGGCTAGACAGATGATGAAGAACAATTTTCTTAATAATACAAGCTGATAACAGGATTTTTGATAAAAATGGTCGATGGACGGGTGACCACCTATTACGCGTCGAGTTTCCCCCGTGTCTCGGAAAGCACGCTATGCAGGCCCGGCTGTCAACTGCAGATCTTTGACAGCCGTTACAGATAGTCAGTGGCCTTCAACAACAACCAGTCTTACCAACGGGTATCGTATTACCCAGTACTAACTGGGTTGTGGAGGTCAGATAGGTAGTCGCTCCATGTAAAATACTGGTATTCAGCTGCATCCAGTTAGACTGGAAGCCGATCCCAACATAGTTGGGAAAATGACAGAAATTCTAGTATTTCTGCATAAAACCGATCTTTGCAAATATCCTACGACATACATAAGATCGCAAAATATCCAATTATGTCTGTCAATTATTATTAAATAGCACGCGAGGATCACCTATTAACCTTATGTGTTTTATAAGTATATAACAACTCGTGAATTTTCCCGGAAGAAGTAAATTGAGGTACTTATGTATTCATTCCTATGTAGAGACTAGACGTGGATGGGTGACTATCCATTATAAGGCTGCTCAACTTATTTTGCAGGTGGGCTAAAGTTTTGATTCCGTGTCAACGGTCGTGCCATCTCGTGAATAAAACTGAAAACTTTAAAAAAAAAAAAACAATTTATTAATATTTGTCAGATGACTGCTGTTGGCGGACCAGCTTGTGACCCGCAGGCCAGGGGTTGAGAACCGTTTATATTTTATTTATAGAAAAACCTCCTTGGAAAGAACATTAAATCCATGCCAGTCGTTACGGGTGGAAGACTGAAAGTCTGTCTAATAGTCTTTCGAAGAGGTGTCTTGTTACCTAGTACTAACTGGATTGTGGAGGTCAGATAGGCAGTCGCTCCATGTAAAATACTAGTATTCAGCTGCATACGGTAAGACTGGCAGAAAATGCAGATAAACGTAATACTACGAGCGGAAAATTATAAACATCTAGCTACAAAAAATTACCAATTCAACTAACTATTAAATATTTAGTTGTTGAATATTATTTAAATAAATGTGTCAGGACAGGACTCGCTTTGTCAAACTGTCATTTATGTTCTAAAATTAATGACTTTTTCTTAGAATAATCGTCTAAATGTGACTAGTATTGTATGTATTGTCAATGAACTTGGTTTTTATGGCTCATTTTAGGATTCTGTAGCCATATTACTTAATAAATAAACTAGATTTAGGTAATATTTTAAGCCACTTATACAACATTATTTTTAGTATATGAGAAACATGAATATAGTTTGTTCAGAATAATTAACTGAATCGATTCCAATAATTTTTAAACCATGTTATATTTTGTCCCAAAAATATTAAAGAAATGTTACAAGTTGGTCACCGAGCGACACTAAGTACCTATCACAATCATTTAGGTACCTACTGCCAAATTATTATTATCAATGAGCTCACGACGATGCTGGAGGCGCGCGCGCGGGTGCGCTGCGTGGTGACCACGTTTTTGTGCGGACAACCAGGTAACAGAACAAGCTTATAACTTTGTGATTTTTCATTATATAGTTTTGAAATTTTGTACATAGATTCTTTACATAAAAATACTAGACACGTGTTTCAGGTTTCGCATATACTAAAACTAATGTTGTATAACCAGTGTCTCATCACCACCTAGCCTTTTCCCAACCATGTTAGGGTCGGCTTCCAGTCTAACTGGATGCAGCTGAATACCAGTATTTTAAGAGCGACTGCCTATCTGACCTCCACAACCTAGTTACTACTGGGCTATACTATACGATACCCCTTGGTAAGACTGGTTGTTAGACTTTCGTGCCACTGATTACCTGTAACGACTGTCAAAGATCTACAAATGACAGCCGGGACCAACCACTGTACCTGCTTACGTATTACCTGGATAATAAACAATTTTGTAAAGGGTGTAAATAGACCCTTACATATCCGAAAGGCACTTGTTCTCTCCGTCTTTGCGATATATTTTTTTTGTTCTAGACCATACCTGGGAACCTTCTAGTTACGGAGATAATATAGTGTTACAGCTAAATTAGACCGATTTTAAATTTCCATAGAAACAGAAATTTCCAATTATTTATTTATTTGTTTATGGCACTCCAACGACTTATTCACTAATACAATTTTAGGGTAATGTAACAATGAAACTTAAAGTCTAGGGTGAATATGTCACTTACAGGTGTGCACAGCACTTGCATAAGTATTTCAAGTTTTATAGTATTACAAAAAGTACATCATCATCATCATCTGCCTAGCCTTTTCCCAACTATATTGGGGTCGGCTTCCAGTCTAACCGGATGCAGCTGAATACCAGTATTTTACATGGAGCGACTGCCTATCTGACCTCCACAACCCAGTTAGTGCTGGGTAATACGATACCCGTTGGTAAGACTGGTTGTCAGACTTTTTGGGCCACTGACCACCTAACGACTGTCAAAGATCTACAAATGACAGCCGGGACCAACGGCTTAACGTGCTTTCCGAGGCACGGAGGAAACTCGGTATGTAATGGGTGGTCACCCATCCACAGACCAACCTAGGTAAGCACGGCTTTTTTTTTGGGAAAATTGCCAACAGCAGCAGAGGAGCTTTAGGATAAGCCGCGTTTGCCTAGGTTGGTCCGTGGATGGGTGACCACCCATTACATACCGAGTCCTCCGTGCCTCGGAAAGCACGTTAAGCCGTTGGTCCCGGCTGTCATTTGTAGATTTTATTTTATTTTATTTTATTAGGGAAACAAACAATTGTACATTGTGTCTTACAACTAATTACTAATATAAAAATAGGCTAACGTACAATTCACGACATTTCCACATATTACTAAGAAAGATTTAGTTGGTACATGCATACACTCTCTAGTGTTGAGGCTAATACTAGTCTTATCTAATCTTATCAAATACATAAGTGACATAATGGTGTAGATCTTTGACATTCGTTACAGATAGTCAGTGGCCTGTATCTGCCTTGCCGTTTGCCAACTATGCTGAGGTCGGCTTCCAGTCTAACCGGATGCAGCTGAATACCAGTATTTTACATGGAGCGACTGCCTATCTGACCTCCACAACCCAATTGGTACTGGGTAATACGATACTCCTTGGTAAGAATGGTTGCCGGACTTTCGGGCCACTGACTACTTAACAACTGTCAAAGATCCGTGCTAAGTCCAACCGTCTATCTGACCTGCGTAGTGGTGAGATAGGCAGTCGCTCCAGTTAGTACTGGGTAATAACAATAGATTTACAAATAACAGCCTGGCTTAACGTGCTTTCCGAAACACGCTAGATACATGACTGGTCACCCATCTACGGACCGACCTCGGCAAGCGCTGCTTAACCTTGAAGATCGACCCGTGCGGCTGTTTTTATTTAGCCATGAGCCTGCTACGTGCGCATTATTGTTTGTTTTTAAGTAATTTACGTGTATTTTTTAAACAAGTTTTAAACAAGAGGTAATTAAATCTTTTAAATTATTCATTAAATTCTTCTTCTTATTTTTTATTGGACATAAAAATAATAGAAATACACATTTTTTTTTTTTTTTTTTTCCGCGTTCTGCCGTGTCAATTACGTCATATAGCTTATGTACAAAGGCGAGAATCTGGCTGGGACGCCAAAAAAAAAATGGCTAAGGATCCTGTTACCTAATTATTTATATAATGGCTCTTAAAGATGTAATTTAAAATTTTTGACAATGTCAAAGACACATTTGTCTATAAATAACGTAAAATTGTAATAATTAAACCATTAATTAGTAATTAACAGTTTTTTCCCATGGTACATCTTGACCGTGTAGGTTTTCAATTTTGTAAGAAACAGCTGATAAAAAAATGATGAAAAATTCTTAGCTTCCAAATTATCAGCCATACAAAATTTCAATACCTACTCGACCCAAATGTATGAGACAGCTGATAATTTTTTCGCATTTACAATATTGGACCCAAGAAGAAAGTTGTTCAGTTTGATAGTCTGCAGCATATCCTTACATATGACTATACCCTTTTTGTCACATCCTGTATAGTGATGTTGTGTTATCTGAAAAACTGTACGTTTAATATTAATAGGTATATCTTCAGTATTTTTGCCACCCAATAACAACAGAGATAGGTTCTTAACCTGCAACTTGTCATATTGTCTAACAACGTGACAAACTTGTATGAAGTATGACGTCAAACGTCAGACAGGCCATTGTATCGGGTGTCCATCAGTATAGACAACATGTAATTAAAACATAAACTTACATTATGACCATTTTAAGTATGCATTCAAGGTGGCGTTACTTGTCAAGCGAAAATGAATCGAAATGTCAAACTTAGCACATACCTTAATTTTAGTTCTCTGTTTTCCCGTCTGCACAAATAATTTGGTTGGCAACAAAAAGATCTGTCAAACGAGGATTGACAGGCTTCGCAGACGTTGCACAAAAAATATGGACGTCATTGACCCTCGCAGGGTGATAGGTTTTCATGATATAAAATCCATGCTCATAAATGTCTTTGTTTTTCTCTCTTTAGAATATAATACTCTTTTTTTAAATGAAATATGGTACATTGAGGTGTAAATATAAATTAGGTTCGAATACAGGGTGTAAACGGATCCTTCACGAAGCCGTCAACCAAGCATTCTGTACATCAAACTTAGTAACTCTACGCTCTAAATATTATTGCTGGGAAACATTTTTTTTGGGTCAAAAAATGAAAGTCTAAGCTTCGGAAGCTTAAGTTATTTTCCATTGAAGTCGGTTGTATTTCTTTTTCCGTTTTTTATTGTACCATTGTGTTGTTATTTGTGCGTCTCATAGAAATTCTTGCTATGTTTTAATTTTGTATGGCTAACAATATAAAGGGTGTAAATAGACCCTTAACATAACCGAAAGGCACTTGTTCTCCCCGTCTTTGTGATCATTTTTTTGTTCTAGACCATACCTGGGAACCTTCTAGTTACGGAGATTTTGGGGGTCAAAGTTCCAAGTTTTTCACAAGTTTTTTTTAAAATTCATGTTTTTAATGTAGATTTTTACTTTAAACACCCCCACGACCCCCGTACTATCCAATGCATCCATTAGCACAATGCTTTGAGTGCGTTCCATCGAGTCCCACCTTAAACGTTATTTTTCACCCCAAAAAAAGTCGATTCCCAGCAATAATTTTGGCATAAAGTTACTTAGTTTGATGTACAGAATGCTTGGTTGACGGCTATGTGAAGGGTCTGTTTACACCCTATATGTTATGGTAATAGGCTTATCCCCAATAAAATGGAACTTAAACATAACTGGTGGTACAGAGTAACCCTTCAGAGCATACAGACGTGATGACATTTCATGGTATTGTGTAAACAATCCATATCCAAGCGATTACAGCAATTACGACTAATTTTCTGTCTATTATTAAAGAGTTACATTGTCTAAAACCGAAGGTCAGCATCAAATCTTCAAGAAAGTTAAACGAGACCACCTCAGACGAATTCTCGCCGAAACAAACTAAAAAACAACACCAAAATCAGTTTACAATTGGCAAAGATATCGCAGAACAACCTCCTTACGGAAATTCTCTAAAAAAACTCCGATTGTTAAAAAAAAAATCGATAAAAAGTAACAACACTACAAAAGGATAACATCCCTATAAAGTGACACCACTACAGGCAGGTGACATCCCTATAAGCATACTGTACTATAAGAATGAATAGGGGAAAGATTGATTGCATTAGGTCCGCCTATGTAGGTACCACTCTTGTGGATAAAGTTTAAATAAATAAATATGGAACCTGTTGAAAGTGACGGCTTGTTGTAATAACATCAGTCTAAGTAAAAACAAAACTACAAAAAGTAGGAAACTTTAGTGTGAATGCACTTTAAGACCACAGTCAGAACAAAAGTGACCGAACGCAAAAATATGGCTAATTGAGTTTTATATCTAAAACTTCTCCTAATAACATGGGCCATTATCTAGTCAATAGACGATAGTCTATGTTATTAGCCGAAGTTAGACACTAGTGAATCAAAAAGTGACGATATCGAGCTAGAAAAGGACAAACAAACACATTCCGTCTCTTTCATTCCCGCGAACACGAACACAATTTTATTAATTACTAACTGCGCCCGTGGTGAAAAAATTTGCGTGCGTATATGAACTAAAACTTCGAAAAAACTACACTAACTTACTGTGTTTTTCGTTGCTGCACTGGTCATCCAAAAAATAAACCAACCTAGTTTTTTGTTTTAGTACATTTTGATATAAGTGGGGAAACTTTGTTATTGCATTCGAGGCGAAATTCACAACCGAGCCGCAGGCGAGGTTGTTATGGAGCCGAGAACTGCAACGAGACATGCGTCTTTACGGAGTAAATATTTTTTGATTATTTAAATTGTGTTTATAATTGTGAATATCATAAATAAACATAATTATTAAAAAAAATATATATTTTTATGAACAAATTGACATTAATTTGTGTTCCAAATTCAAAAATGTCTTAATTTTTTCTCTTTTATATTAGGCTGTTTAGCGGCTTCATACCTTTGCTACTTCTTTAACCTGACGAAAAAAAAACCGCAGAGAAAAAAAACGTAAATTAATCATTCATGACAAAAATACCTTTCGTTCTGTTATTTTATTTCTTAGAAAGTATTTTGAAAAACGTCGTTTGATAAACGTGGGCCTTTGTTCCTGCAGTTCTTGGCTCCATAACAACCGCCTCGAATGTAATAATAAAGTTTTCCCACTTAGACCAAAATCTACTATATCGATTGTTTCACACGTTTTTTTTTTTTTATTTTGAGGACTGGATATAATGTTTGACATCTTGTTTGTCGTAAAACTTATTGCTCTTAAAAGCTCTTACTTTTTATACAGAAATTCTGTTGAGTGCTGATTTAATGGTTTTACTATGGAATAAAGTCAAACCCATGGTATAATAATATACTTCGCCTGGTATTCTCTTCCCGTGACAGCTGGGTCACGTGATTGGTCAAAGAATACGTCATCAGTTGCGATACGGTCGATGCGTTGCCACGGTGTGTGATTGTATTACCCGAGAAAACAAAGCAATTATGAACTATTATGTAAATTAATTTAAAACAAAATAGACGAATCACACGAGTTACTAAATAGTTAAGCTAGTTAGTAATTTATTTTATTTTCATTCACTAAATGAGAGTCCCTAAATTTACTGAAAAAGACAATCAATGGTAACACTTATCGTGTCGTAGTCTTAGGCCATCGTGGGAAGAGAATACCAGGCGAAGTATATTATTATACCATGGTGGAACCATTAACATGTTCAAGTTTAGCCGGATGCAGTTGAACACCAGTATTTTCGTCAATTTATCGACGGAATTTAAACCATTACACATTTTTTTGTCGTCGTGTTTGGTGTAGACTTGTCAAGATGACATAATTTTAGTACAGGCATGCTAGATTATGTCAATGGAATGTATTCAAGGATGAATAATAAACATCAGCTAAGAGTAATAGACAATCCATCTGGAAAATGCAGCTGAGTACCAGTAAACAAAACTATTCATACAGGGTGTTTACGGACCCTTAATAAAGCCGAAAGGCACTTGTTCTCTCCATCTTTGTGATAATTTTATTGTTCTAGACCATACCTGGGAACCTTCTAGTTACGGAGATATTGGGGGTAAAAGTTCCAACTTTTTAAAAGTTTTTTTTTAAATACATGTTTTTAATGCAAGATTTTTATTTTAAACATCTCCGCGACCTCCGTATTGTTCAATTTATCCATCAGCACAATGTTTTGAGTGCGTTACATTGAGTCCTACCGTAAAACGTGATTTTACACCCCAAAAAAAAGTCTTTTCCCTCAATAATTTTTGCGTAAAGTTACTTAGTTTGATGTACAGAATGCTTGGTTGAAATGATGATGATGATGAAATAAATGAATTAATAATATCTCAGTAACTAGAAGGTTCCCAGGTACGATCAAGAACAAAAAAAAAACCGGTCGGCTTTGTTAAGGGTGCTTTTATACCCATTATATAATTGATAGCTCTCTAACCACAGCAAGCATTCGACCATATACATAAGTTTTTTTTAAATGTTATTCATTTGTTTAAATGTTACAGTCAAAACTGAAAATCGGTCAAAACCACTTTTAACTGGTGTTAGTCAAAATCCTTATTATGTTAAAATGCGTTTTCTCCATTTAAAATATGTTGTTTTAGAACGTTGTAATTAACTAGTCCTAGAATTACTACAACATAATGTTTTGCAAAGGGTCACAAAAAAAAAACTAACAAACCTAATAAGCTGTTTTTGATTTGGAAAGAATAAAATAAAATCGAGAGCAGTGAGCAGGGTGCGATGGTCTAATTGGTTAAGACGTCTGGTGTACAGAATCGGAAGGTCGCAGGCTCAAACCCTGCTCGCACTCGAATTTTTCTTTCCATATCAAAAACAGATGGAAAAATATTTAAAAACCTAATAACTTCCAATTCTGGGATTCTGCTCACCATTGTACATAAGCTATATTATTGCAATTTGTATGCATATTTGTTATTTTGTGTGCAATAAAGAATAAGAATTGAATTGAATTAAGTTTCTAAGTAAATGGTTTTTTTTTATTAAACTAAAGGGCTTTGTCGCTTAGTGACCACATCGCCCAGTGCAAAGTATAGCATAATCAGCCTATTAATGTTCCCACTACTGGGACACACAGCCTCCTCTCTATGAGAGGGAATGGGCTATAAACCACCACGCGGGCCCTGTGCGGGTTGGTAGATGTCACACGTCTTCGAATTTTTGGTTTTAGAACATGCCAGTTTCCTCACGATGTTTTCCTTCACCGTTTTTGAGAGCAGTAGTGATGAAATAACTTACACAAAGTAATGCGCCTGGCTGGGTTCGAAACCCACGACTTACTACTGCTCGTAAGTCCAAAGTAAATGTTAGTTATTTTTAAAATAGTTTTCACCGATCAAAAGTAGTTTTGTCTGATTAACAGTTTTGACTGTGACATATATAAGTACAAGTTTACACCTTCTATGTAATTTTTAGAAAGCTGATACCTCAGGCTATATGTACGATTGCCCGGGGCAATGTCGATAGCCCAGTGACCTAGTGGGGGCAATACTTGTTACTTTTTAGTTTTTGCACCTCGTGTATTGAGTAGGCGAAGTGAATGGACGACTTTAATGAGGTTGTATGGTGTGTTTTGTTGTTGAACTTATGGCCAAAGAATTTATTGATTAAAGTTTATTCTGCTACATACATGGGGGTGGGCAACATATTCCTTTCACCTCATTACAAAAAGGAAACCAAAAAGGCATTTGAAAAGTTTACAAATACTTTTTTTACATCTGAAACTAAATATTCGGTGTTACTATATTAATTATTTCATTTCGTTTTTTTCGGGACCGGTCGATGTGGCGACACTTGGGGGAGGCTTATGTCCAGCAGTGGACGTCTTTCGGCTGAAATTATGAGGATGATGATTTCATAATCAATATTTTAGATCACTAGTTAGCAGTAGCGAAGGGTCAATTTTGTGAGAAGTAAGCCGGAGTACATATCTTTTATGTGATTATATTATTTGTCTATAGAATACTGACTGTGCAATTTTTCGAAGGGAAGCCGGTAGGAGTCGAGTTGTATGGAACCTTCGCCCCTGCTAGTTAGCCATATTTCTTATTTCCATACAGTAATATTGCCAAATCAATCAAAACAGCGAAATATTTGACAGCCATTTGCGACGTTGCTCATTTTCTGTATTAACGCTCTTAATACTGTTTAAAAATTAATTTGTACTCTTAAATGTGTCCATCAGCTCCTACCTCCATGATAACGGCTATAGCTCAGCCCATAACAGCATCCGAGCGATAGCATACCCATTATTTATCTTAGTCAAATGGAAAGTGAAAGCACGTCTATATCTGCTCACCGCACTAATCTCGACCGGTTTGAAGACACGTGCAAGGTCATTGGCATGGCTATAATGATCCCATGCAAAAGATATAGATACTTATCTTTTATAGAGCCAAGATGACGTAGGTAACGTCAAAAATGTAAGAATTTTTTTTTTAGTTTATTACTGGTTAGTTTTTGTAGTTTTTCTCGCTCGCGGTATTTAGCTGCATCCTGTTAGACCGGAAGCCGACCGCAACATATTAGGGGTTAAAGTATGAAATTGCATTTTTTTCTCCTTGGAAAGGTCTGAAGCAATTATGATGCAATTGCAAGCTATAGTTAGATTGGAAAAAGTTGCGCTGCACTGCTTATCTTAAATTCTCAAAACACAGTCTATGACAAAAATATACCTACTTGAAATAGTGAAACCGACGGCACATTGAAACAGATGTTTTGACACATCACACACTACCCTATGAGGTAATATGCAACAACTAGTACGGTTTTTAAACTCTAAAAGTTACGTCATTTAACAATAAATCCAATAAAAAAATTTTGGAAAATATACAAATATACGTTAAAGTTACAAACAGAACAAAATATGAGAAAAAAAACGGCAATTTTATAGTTAAAGACCTATCAGTTGGGAAAAGGCAGATGATGATGTTATAGGGGTCGAGCCTAATTACCATCGACCGGGCTCCTAAGGAGAAATTCTTGATGAAAACACCCAATAACACTTTGCCTGAACTGGGAATCGAACTCCGGACCTCATGCTCAACAGTCGCGCTTGCGACCACAAGACACAAGGCTATACTATGTTTGTAATAAAGTAATAAAATCTTTAATTACAGGTGATTGATCTTGTACTAGGAATCCCTGTATCACAAGAGCCAGACCTCTCAATTCTTAAGGAACATATAAAAAACGATAGACAAAAAAAATAAAAAATGGGATAGACTATAAAATATGGCATGCATTAAAAGTGTTTACAAACATAAAATATAAAAGAGAGCGAAAAAAAAGTGAATTTAAAATTGGAATATACGTTTGTGTCAATATTGACATATTTACAGGCTGTTGTTATTTGTTTCACCTTTCATTCACACCATGTATGTCATCTTAATGACCACGCTATGTGGTAACACTACACTACGTAGAAATTCGCGTGATTAGCACTTTCACATAGGACTTTCATCTTTTACATCATAATTTGAGCTATCTTACATGTTATAAATTCTTCTTACAATGTTTGTTTGTAAATAATTTCGAAGTTATTTTGTAACAACCTTTTGCCCGCGGCGTCCCCCGCGTTTATTTCCGTAATTGTCCTCCGGGATCGTACTACCGGGATAAAAGTATCGTTTGTGTTAATCCAGGTTATAAACTATCTGTGTGCCAAATTTCATCCAAATCCGGGCCGTAGTTTTTGCGTGAAAGCGTAACAAACATCGATCCATCCTCACAAACTTTCGCATTAGGATATGCCGTGATTGTGACTTGACTAATATTTAAAAATTTCACTAAATAATTTTTTGTATTGTGGACTGCCTCGTTGGTCCAGCGGTCGCAAGTGCGACTGCTGAGCATGAGGTCCTGGGTTCGATTCCCGGGTCGGCCAAATTATTTATTGGGGTTATCCATCAGGAATTAGAGGAGCTCGTGGCTAAATAATAACAGCCGCTCGGGTCGATCTTTAGGTTAAGCCGTGCTTGCCTAGGTTGGTCTGTGGATGGGTGACCACCCATTACTTACCGAGTTTCCTCCGTGCCTCGGAAAGCACGTTAAGCCGTTGGTCCCGGGTGTCATTTGTAGATCTTTGACAGTCGTTAGGTAATCAGTGGCCCGAAAAGTCTGACAACCAGTCTTTCCAAGGGGTACCGTATTACCCAGTATTAACTGGGTTGTGGAGGTCAGATAGGCAGTCGCTCCATGTAAAATACTGGTATTCAGCTGCATCCGGTTAGACTGGAAGCCGACCCCAACATAGTTGGGAAAAGGCTAGGCAGATGATGATCCATCAGGAATTTCTCAGTAGCAACCACGGAGACTGGATATCTGGCGGTGGAGGGTAACAGACTCACCCCCTATTACATAGGACCCAAGCATAAACTGTCGAAATGTGGATTTATTTCACACCTCTGTTTATCCATTTAGGAGGAACAGGCGTCATGTTATAAGGGTGTAAAAATACCCTTAACGAAGCCGAAAGATTCTCCCCATCATTGTGATCATTTTTTGTTCTAGACCATACCTGGGAACCTTCTAGTTACGGAGATATTGGGGGTCAAAGTTCCAACTTATTCACAAGTTTTTATTTTAAATACAAGTTTTTAATATTATGACTTTATTTTAAATACCTGCCCCAAGTACTATTTAATGCATCCATTAGCAAAATCATGATTTTTCATACTAAAAAACGAATTTGTTTCCTTGCAATATTTTTTGCGTAGAGTTACTTAATTTGATGTACAGAATGCTTGGTTGACTGCTTCGTGAAGGAGAAAGAAAATAAGTAAGGGAATCTTCTAATAAGACCGTGATTACCATTGCTAATGGAGATCCAATTATGTGTCTACATAGTATAAAATTTTACTGTCTTGGGTCTTGAGAAAACCCCATTGTATTCTGATGGGAAATATAGTAGCAACTCGAGAACCACTCCGTGTTTTATTTTATATCTATAAATCAAAGGTCATGGTTATAGTTGATTGTTTGCAAGAACTACAGACTTGAGACTTTTCTAAACACCATCAGCATCTTGCCTAGCCTTTTACGGACTATGTTGGGGTTGGTTTACAGTGTAGTCGGCTGCAGCTGAATACCAGTATTTATATGTCATCATCATCATCAGTTCAGCCGAAAGACGTCCACTGCTGGACATAGGCCTCCCTTAAGTGTCGCCACATTGATCGGTCCCGTGCGACTCGCATCCAGCTGATCCCTGAAACCTTCACAAGGTCATCGGTCTACCTAGTGGGAGGCCTTTCAAACGCAACTTTTCGGCCTCATCTATATCCGTCATCATATAGCTGAAATGTGGCAAATTATTCGAATGATTTCACTTTATGATATCTTTGATAAGGTAAAGTCTTCAGATGCTCTTGTATATACAGGGTGTAAATGGACTCTTCACGAAGCCATCAACCAAGCATTCTGTACATCAAAAATTATTGCTGGGAAACGACTTTTTTTTTTGGGGTGAAAAATCACGTTTTACGGTAGGACTCGATGTAACGCACTCAAAACATTGTGCTGATGGATGCTTTGAATAGTAAACAGGTCATTGAGGTACTTAAGGTCAATTTATAACTTTAAATAAAGTATTTAAAAAAAAAAAAACTTGTGTGAAAATTGGAACTTTGACCTCAAATATCTCCGTAACTAGAAGGTTCCCAGGTATGGTCTAGAACAAAAAAATTACCGCAATGACGGGGACGGGGGAGAACAAGTGCCTTTCGGCTTCGTTAAGGGCCTTTTTACCCTTTATTCAAGTTCTTCAAACCTAACAGACAGATGTGTTGCTGGTGAGTTTGTTCCGCCACTTCTGTTCTCAGCTAAAACCCTAGGAGGTGGCGAAAGACAAACGGTTTGAGGTCCATGTAACTCATCATCTGCCTAGCCTTTTCCCAACTATGTTGGGGTCGGCTTCCAGTCTAACCGGATGCAGCTGATTACCAGTATTTTACATGGAGCGACTGCCTATCTGACCTCCACAACCCAGTTAGTACTGGGTAATACGATACCCCTTGATAAGACTGGTTGTCAGACTTTTTGGGCCACTGACTACCGAACGACTGTCAAAGATCTACAAATGACACCCGGGACCAACGGCTTAACGTGCTTTCCGAGGCACGGAGGAAACTCGGTATGTAATGGGTGGTCACCCATCCACAGACCAACCTAGGCAAGCACGGCTTAACCTAAAGATCGATCCGAGCGGCTGTTATTATTTAGCCACGAGCTCCTCTCGAGGTCCATGTAACTGTGACGTTCAAATAGTGCTAATAATCAGTTATTGAATAAATAACTTTAGATTTTAATAAATGGGTCAACTCCACAGTCATCCCAGTCTAACCACACAAGGAACTCTCAGTCATTGTGTCTGTCCATTTGACTAACGGTCTGGCTATTAGCCAGCAAATGACTAAACAAAAACAATTGAATTTACATCTTTTGTTTTAACACTTCCTATTGCCTTTTTGAATGATTCGAAATTATTCGACAGTTTCCTATTTCACTGTCGTTCGGTATTTGACATAACTTCACGTGTTTTGTGTTCCACGAAAAATTACTCATACGTATAAAAAGGTGTACAAAGGGTGTAAAATACTCGTTTTAGGATATTTTTTTTAGACCATACCTGGGAACTATCTAGTAACGGAGATATTGGGAGTCTAAGTTCCAACTTTTTCTCAAGTTTTTTTTAATACATGTTTTTAATGATAAAATCATCATCTGCCTAGCCTTTTCCCAACTATGTTAGGGTCGGCTTACAGTCTAACAGGATGCAACTGAATACCAGTATTTTACATGGAGCGACTGCCTATCTGACCTCCACAACTCAGTTAGTACTAGGTAATACGATACCCCTTGGTAAGACTTGTTGTCAGACTTTTTGGGCCACTGACTAACAAAGACTGTCAAAAATCTACAAATGACAGCCGGGACCAACGGCTTAACGTGCTTACTGAGGCACGGAGGAAACTCGGTATGTAATGGGTGGTCACCCATCCACAGACCAACCTAGGTAAGCACAGCTTAACCTCAAGATGAACCCGAGTGGCTGTTACTGTTTAGCCACGAGCACTAAATTCTTCACTTCCAATCGTCATAAAAAGATTTCGCAAAATTTTTCTGCGACATCATCTTCCTGCCCTTGTCCCATGTTTCTTGGGGTCGGCGCAACACGTTTTTTTCTTCCATTCTCCCCTGTCAACCGTCACGCTATCATTTACTCCTTTCTCTTTCATATCATTCCTCACACAATCCATCCATCGTTTCCTTGGTTTTCCTCTCCCTCTCCACCCATTAACATTTATATTCATAACTCTTTTAGTCACATGCAATTCGTCTCTCCTCATCACACGCTCATACCAAGACGATCCCCTTTCAACTTTTCTGTAACTGGCGCGACTTTCATAAGATTTTTTGGTTTACCAATTTTTCTGAGTCATAGACATTTGTCAATAAAGGAACTATTTTATATGTACAAACGCCAGCACATCAAGCTGCTACTGTCAAATTTCTTTAATAGCATTTTAACTTTATCGCTAAAGTATTAGGTTCAAGGTTGATTGGGAAAATTTGCCAGTTAGTTAGACGGGTAGTTTGACGTGCTGGCGTCTGCACATGTCTTTTTTTTCGGCACTTAATGTCTAGCTAGACAGTTATAATCTAATTTATTACTTCCATGATAGAATGTAGTGTTATAAAATTTATAACTTGTGATACTCGTTTGTGGTTTTAAAAACAGTTGTTTTATTCATTAAAATATGTTTTTGAACAAAACAGGTTCACGGAAAAAATAAAAGTAAGTATTGTGTTATAATTTATGAGAAAACTAACTTTCGCGCGTGGCTTTTCTCGCGTTATTTTTGAAAATTATCCCAAGTAAGCTTATGATAATACCTGGAGATAATGTAGCTCTCCATTAATGAAGGATTTTTTGTAAACAGATTAGTAATAGTATTTTTGATATAATATTCGGAATTATTTATATTATTTCATTTGTGATATGTATGACACCATTTGACATTTAATTTACTTACATTTTTTTTTTTTTTTTTTTATACTTATGGAATGCAATAAAAATTTGAGTATTGAGTATTGAATTTTTATTTTGCTTTTTGAATTATTATGGTAAAGATGGTATTTGACATTGTAATATGATTATTGTTAGCTCTAAAGCGTTTTGGTAAAAAAAAAAAACTGTTAGCTTAGAATGTATTTCTGAATAAATAAATAAATAGTAGTTCAGTATAATACATTCTACATGCAAACTTATAATATTACTAGCATTTGCTCGCAACTTCACTCCCTTTATGTACGGAAATTAACCCATATGATCGTTTTAAATGTAGCCTATAACACTCGGGGATAATGTGGCTACCCGTTAGTGAAAGAATTTTCGGATCGGATCAGTAATTTCGAAGATTACCCCCTACACGTAAACTTATAAACAAAACCTCTTTATAATAAAACTAGCGGTCCGCCCTGGCTTTGCACGGGTGCCTATGTTACTCAGGGATAATGTAGCATTCTAATGGTGAAAGAATTTTTGAAATCGGTTCAGTAGTTTTTGAGTTTATTCGTTACAAATATAATTTTTTTTACTCTTTATAATATTAAGTATAGATGAATTATTAGCATGGATAAGAAATATTATTTCACCTATGACGTGATTAGGTATTTTCGGTTTTAACACGTGTTAAGAAACTTGATTTAAATATTGTTTTATTAAACATATATGAAATAATACTAAAATAGAATAAAAGTCGTTGGACTGTCTGTAAATTTAACTACAAATTTGTCTAAGCTTTTGAACTGTCTAGGATAAAAAAGACCTATGGTAATTTCAGCGCCATCTATGACACAAATGAAGAACTAACATTGAAATTCTGATACGCGCTATTAAATTAAAAATTATCTGCGACTTAAGATTATACCTGGTGTAAACAGACCCTTCACGAAGCCGTCAACCAAGCATTATGTACATCAATCTAAGTAACTTTACGCAAAAAATATTGCTGGGATACGATTTTTATTTGGGGAGATAAATCACGTTTTACGGTAGTACTCAATGTAACGCACTTAAAACATTGAGCTGATGGATGGATTGAATAGTACGGGGGTCGTGGAGGCGTTTAAAGAGATAAAATCTTAAATGTATTTAAAAAAACTTGTGTAAAAGTTGCAACTTTGACCCCCAAAATCTCCGTAACTAGAAGGTTAGGTATGGTCTAGAACAAAAAAACAATCGCAAAGTTGATATAGTTCAAGTCACGTGAACTAGTTGGATGAGGGACGGACGGTACATAGAAGCATGACAGAAGATAGAGATCACTCCGACACTCCGACACTGACTGTCGCCCTTGCCTCGAGTTGAACATCAGGGCTCTGTAGATGCATGCTGTGGTGTCGGTAGACTTGCAAGTAGGTCGCGTGATGTCACCACCGGCGCACTTGCGACTCATTTTATGTCCGTACTAATGACCGGATCCGACATACTTTACAATACCAAGGGGTTTTCCTACACGTTGATGACCTTAGACGCTACGAAGAATCATCTCTCACGTGCTTATTATCTCACGTTTTAATTTATTCATATTATTATACTTAATAATTTATGCTCTGATACTTGCCTAAACCGCAAAATTTTAATGTATATTTATTTCTGTTTGGTATTTTTCCAAGACGATCTATGATTTCAATGAATTAATTACAGAAATCATAAATGGATCATTTTTTGTTAATTAGGGCGACTATTTTAACAGCCTCACGGGTGGGTAGAGCTAGGTCAAGCAACGCTCGACGAGGTCTGTCCGTGGATGGGTAACCATCCATTCCATAAAGAGAGAGGGGACTTGGAAATCAGATTAATTCGTTGGTGTCAGCTGTCATTTGTAGCTCTTTGACGGTCGTTACAGGAATTTGCTGTGCCCGACAGGGTCCATAATTGTTTCTATTTTTTTATTTACCACCTGTCATTGTACATTATGGATATAGCAAAAAACGATTTGATTTGATTTGTAGTCAGTGGCACGAAAATCTGTCTTACCAAAGGGGTATCGTATTACCCAGTACTAACTGGATTGTGGAGGTCAGATAGGCAGTCGCTCCATGTAAAATAGAAGTATTCAGCTACATCCGGTTAGACTGGAAGCTGACTTCAACATAGCTGAGATAAGGCAGGCAGGTAATACGATATTCTTTAGTAAAACTGGGTGTCAGACTTTCAGGCCACTGACTACCTGTAACGACTGTCAAAGATCTACAAATGACAGCCGGGACCACCGGCTTAACGTGCTTTCCGAGACACGGAGGAAACTCGGTATGTAATGGGAGGTCACCCAACCACAGACCAACCTAGGCAAGTGTAGCTTAACCTGAAGATTGATCCGAGCGGCTGTTATTATTAAGCCACGAGCTTCTTGAGATTTTTATATATTAGTAAATTCGCATATATATTTATGTGCGAATTTACTGGTATATAAAAATCTATTTTTAACATCATAACCATCAAAAGAAGTCGTAGACAAATTACTCAGAGATGTGGACGTAGTAATTTATCGTAGTGGACGACAAGTTGCATTTAAATATATGTTGCATATAATATAAATAAAATATATGTCAATGCATTGTAGATAAATACATTTGTGTAAAGTAATGGTTTCTTACAACAGAGAACTAGTTTTGAGGTGTGGTGTGACTGTGAGCGATTTGGTGTGGGGCCAGGAGAGTCAAAATATGACCAGGAATATAAGAAAATTAATTGCTAATGAAATTGACAACTTACATCAATTTACCGTGTTTATTGTCGTCTAGCACATCGCCTGTGACTTTGTCCACAAAAATTGCGACAGTTCGGCTAAAATGTATGATATAAATATAATTTATAGCCTATAGCACCCACAAATAATGTAATAAGCTTTCTGCCAGTGAAAGATTACATTTATAGACTTACGAAACTGTTTTAAATTATTTTTTTCAGTTATAGGCTAGTGTTACCGTGTGTATAGGCCAGTGTGACCGTCGGACTGCCAAGTAGGTCATAGGTCCCGAGTACGAGCCCAAGACAGGCACCTCTGATTTTTCGGATTCATGTGCGTATTGTATAACTTTCACTAAAAACAGGAAAACATCGTGAGGAAACCAGCATGCCTGAGAGATATTTCTCGACGGCATCTAAGATCCACATGGTCTTACATGCCAAATCAGAGCCACATGGGCGGCATAAAAACTCTGACACTAACTAACACGATAAAGAAGGAGTAAAATAAATTCAGCCTGTCACTGTCCTAATACAACATTTTTAGGTTTTGAATTTAAATAGTCATAATTCAAATTCCACCACTTATCAACATAAAAACTGTTACACCGTTTTTCCGCTTGCAGTGAGACCTAACCTCTATACCACAATTATGTATATTCATGTACATAAATACATGTGTAAAGAACTCAATACATTATGTGCAATATATAACTAAACATGGAAGACCGTTCTAAATTGATTTTTATGCATGTATAACTAGACGTAACTCTTTAGGCTAGTGGTTACGAGTGTGAAAGTAGTGCGTGGGGTTTGAGGTTCGATTTTTGGGTCGAATAGAATAATATTTATTTGCAAAAAACATGGCATAAAAAGACGGTAAAAAAAGAAAAAAACATACCTACATGTTTTTGCTTTACAGTAAATAAGTGTTATTGGGTTTTTCAATCAGATATTCTCAGTAGCAGCCACGGAGTTTCGATTTGCGCACGGTTGGTGTACCTAATAGTACACCCACATGTAGAAATTTACACATAACTGGTGAAAGGTTCGAAAATCTGACAACCAGTCTTACCAAGGCGTATCGTATTACCCAGTACTAACTGGGTTGTGGAGTTCAGATAGGCAGTCGCTCCATGTAAAGTACTGGTATTCAGCTGAATCCGGTGAGACTAGAAGCGGACCCCGACATACTTGGGAAAACGAAATTCATATTAGATCCCGATGCCCTCTGACGCAAGTGTGCGAGGAAACACCAGAACCCCTCCGCTCTCCCCAGGGTGGAGGACATCCAATGAGGATTACCACATCGAGAACAAAAAGGATTAGGCAGATGATGGTGAATTTGTGTCTACAATAGGTACACGACTCCCTTCGGAGAAATACACCCATCATCATCATCATCTGCCTAGCCTTTTCCCAATTATGTTGGGGTCGGCTTCCAGTCTAACCGGATGCAGCTGAATACCAGTATTTTACATGGAGCGACTGCCTATCTGACCTCCACAACCCAGTTAGTACTGGGTAATACGAAATATAAATAGAAATACACCCATGATTACATTTAAAAACAAACAACTAGCGAACCTCTCCCTCTACAGTCGGTTAAATAAAATAGACAACACAATCACTAGTCTCCCGCTTTCGAAATCAATTAATGCCCTATCAGACGGGATACCGATTAGAAATTACAATGAAATAAAAACGAACGTCCTGCCTTGATAGCGTTGCCAATGAACTTGATATATTTTATCTTCAAACTGTGTACCGTCCTTATCGAGTTTGTGGGCGTGCGGCCATGCGTTGTCGTGCGTTTAGACGCGAAAGGATGTGAGGTGGCCTTAAGATTTGTCGGTATAGGCTTTTTGATTAGGTAAATGTGTTTTTATGACATTGGACTTACGTAATAATTATTGCATGTGTGTTTCAGCCAAGGTAATCATATTCTGTCTCGCCATTTCTCATCAATGTTAGGGTCAGCTTCCAGTCTAACTGAATGCAGCTGGATACCAGTATTTTACATGGAGCGACTGCCTATCTGTCCTCCACAACAGTTAGTACTGGGTAACCCCCCCCCCCTCCCCCTCCCTTGGTAAGACTGGTTGTCAGACTTTCGGGCCACTGACTACCTACATGTAGTCAGCAGGCCCGAGTTTCCTCCGTGTCTCGGAAAGCACGTCATTTGTAGTTCTTTGACAGTCGTTACAGGTAGTCAGTGGCCCGAAAGTCTGACAACCAGTTTTACCAAGGGGTATCGTATTACCTAGTACTAACTGGGTTGTGGAGGTCAGATAGGCAGTCGCTCCATGTAAAATACTGGTATTCAGCTGCATCCGGTTAGACTGGAAGACGACCCTAACATAGTTGGGAAAATTGCTAGGCAGATGTGAAAAATGCACGATCCTTTTTTGTATGAAAAGAGGGCTTTGCTCTTTAGTGACACACATAAAGGTACCAAAAAACCTTAAAATATGAAGGTTAAGTACCGATATACAAATATTATTATTTTACTACCTGTGCTCCGACCTTGATCAATGATTACAGAAATATGGCTTCCCTATTTGAATCAGATTTTGTTAACATTTTTTTATTACACGGAACCCTAGTTATTTTTCAAAAAAAGTAAACCTAATTTACTCCTTATAATATCAGCTATCTGCCCGTAAAAGTCCCGTCAAAATCGGTCCAGCCGTTTCGGAGATAAGCCGGAGCAAACAGACAGACAAAAATAAAAAAATATGTTTTTTTTTTTTGTTATAAGTACCTTATATACTTTCATATGCATTCAGTAAAAAGCTGTTATTTTGAAATTATAAACAGACACTTCAATTTGATGTATTTGTATGGATGTGTAGAATAAGTCATCATCATCATTATTATTTCAGCCGAAAGACGTCCACTGCTGGACATAGGCCTCCCCCAAGTGTCGCCACATTGACCGGTCCCGTGCGACTCGCATCCAGCGGATCCCTGCAACCTTCACCAGGTCATCGGTCCACCTAGTGGGAGGCCTTCCAACGCAACGTCTTCCAGTTCGCGGTCACCACTCCAGAACTTTTCAGCCCCATCGGCCATCCGTTCTGCGAGCAATGTGCCCTGCCCACTGCCACTTAAGTTTGGCTATTCTTCGGGCTACGTCGGTAACCTTGATTCTAGATTAAATACTTCCATCAAATATATGTCAAGGTCTCCCTTATAAGGTAATAAAAACTACGCCCTGCCTCAAAATATATGCAAATTCTTGTTTAGTTTCCTATTAAAATAGGAAGCTAATTAATTTGTTGTCAAACTTTGTTCTCTTCATCACAAATATTATTTATTGCTAACGGTATTTTTAAATATGATCGATGTAAAACATACCGTTGAAATTTGTAGAGGAATAAATATAAGCTTATGTTTACAAAACATGTTTTTTTTGACAGCATGTAAAGAAGGTCAAAGGCCTCTGTTTACACTTCGTTAGCGACCTCAAACGATGAGATTTATATCAAGCGAGGCCCTCGTACTTGTTGTCTTCGTCGCAAGTCGCGTCGCGGTGAGTCGTGGCATGATCTATTGTAGAATCGTTTTAAACTAGCTAAACAATTGAATGTGAACTTGCCCCAAAAACTCGGAAATGTAAACGATATTTATCGCTACCCGTACCAACTGTCGCCAACTATCACATATAATCATAATATACAAGACTGTGCCTGAATTTCCAAAGAATTAGGCAAAGGTGTATACATACTAATCAACATTTGTCATTAGTTTAGTACTGCTATTAGATAATAGATGGCGTTGTGCAGTGACGTCACTTTTGTAGATCGGTATACGCCTACATTTCGCCAGTTATGTTGAAGTCCCGTGTAATGTGTATGACAGTAGGCTCGCTTCCTTATTTTCATCATCATTCTCTTGACCTTATCCCAATTCATTTGGTGTCGGCGCAGCATGTCTTCTTCTTCCATACTTCTCTATTACTCGTCATCTCGCCAGACACCTCCTTTCTTGCCATATCATTCTTTACACAGTTCATCCATCGTTTCTTTGGTCTTTCTCTACTCATATACCCATCCACATTCATACTTAAAACTTTCCTCACAACATTTTCCTCATTCCTCCGCATCACATGCCCATACCACGACAACCGATTACCACACAACTTTTCAGTCACCAGCGCCACTTTCAGACGTCCTCTTATATACTCATTTCTTATTTTATCGATTCGCGTAACACCACACATCCCCCTTAGCATTCTCATCTCAGCCACATGCAAATGCCTTTCGTTCATCCCTTTTATGGCCCAACATTCTGATCCATACAAGACGGCAGGTCTAGCCATTGTTTTATAAATCTTCCCGTTAAGTTTAAGGGGAATGCTCGCTCCCTATTATCATCATCATCTGCCTAGCCTTTTTCACAACTATGTTGGGGTCGGCTTCCAGTCTAACCGGATGCAGCTGAATACCAGTATTTTACATGGAGCGACTGCCTATCTGACCTCCACAACCCAGTTAATACTAGGTAATACTACCCCTTGGAAAGACTGGTTGTCAGACTTTTCGGGCCACTGACTACCTAACGACTGTCAAAGATCTACAAATGACACCCGGGACCAACAGCTTAACGTGCTTTCCTCCCTATTATATGAGACTTAAATGTCACTCTTTTGTCCTTATGCCAATTTATTTGTGGCCGGTGCAGCATGTCTTCTTCCATACTTCTCTATTACTCGTCATCTCATCAGTCACCTCTTTTCCAATCATAACTAGCGAAATTTAGGTGTGCTATATACTTTTGCCTAACCCTGCCGGGCATACCGGTATGATTTTATGATAATTAAATATCTTCATTATAAGACACCCCAATGTCAGATAATTCCATATCTGCAAACTTCATAAACATAATATTAAAAACATGCGTCAGTGACATTTCAAGGTATTTAGCTTAAACTTGAGGTTAAGTTATGTTAGGTAACACATGACTAACTTACAAGTTAACTACTAATTCCTTTGAACCTCACCTTGTTGGCTGGTAAACCCGATTTAGTCAGTTGTAACAATGTTTGTATAAAATGATTCAGAAAAGGTGAGAAATCACGACTAAAATATTACGTAACATAACAACACGCTTGTAATCTCCGAAGTGTTAGTCAGAGGTGTACCTAATAGTACACCCACATTTCGCCAGTTATATTTAAGGTGACAGCGCCAGGGTAGCCCGCGAAATTATTTAAATAATAATAAGATTAAAAAAAAAAACAAAAAACCTTAAAAAAAAAAGATAAAAACTCAAATTAACTTAGGTTTTTTCCAATTTGCAGGTCAGTTTCAGGCTATACGTGAAACAAAATATGATTTGCGACTGTAACACGTATGTAAGTGCGGAATTAAAATCATTAAAATCATCAATAAGTTCATTTAATCCCATTTAATGACTATTTCATTAAAAAGTCTTCAATGGGATTATAATTATGAACTGAGAGGGTCAAGTACATGACATCATTAACAATACACCTATAATTCACGAAGGGTTAGGCAGAGGTGTACTTAATAGTGAACCCAGATTTCGCCAGTTATGTTAAAGTTCCTTGTAATAAAGGGCGAGCTTATTGCCATCAACGGGGCACAAATCCATACTCCGTGGTTGCTGCTGACAAATTCCTGACGGAAAATCCAATAACACTTTGCCCGACCCGGGAATCGAACCCAGGACCTCACGCTCAGCAGTTGCGCGTGCGACTACTAGACTAAGGAGGAATTAGGTACTTAAAGTATAATAGGTAATATTATACTTTAAGTACCTAATTCCTCCTTTCGCTACGACCTCTATTTCTCTACGAGTACGTTATACTTATAAACGGCGGATGTGACAACTGTTCTCTACAACGGCTGACCCGATTCCGATGCGGTTTGCGTTAAGCAATACTTTGGTTATTGTGGCTTCGATATCACTTTTAATAGTTTGTAGTTAGGTGAATTGATTTTGAAAATTGGTGATTTAGATAATGATAGTCATCTTCTGCTTCTGAATCGATTCAGTTACTTATTCTGAACAAACTATATTCAGGTTTCGCATATACTAAAAATAATGTTGTAGATATATTGGTTATTTATTTATATATCACTTTAATTACAGTAGTAAAAATCACTTACATTTTTTATGGGCCAATTCGATCATCTTTAAATTAAAAAAACATCGTCATCTGCCTAGCCTTTTCCCAACTATGTTGGGGTCGCCTTCCAGTCTAATCGGATGCAGCTGAATCACAGTATTTTACATGGAGCGACTGCCTATCTGACCTCCACAACCCAGTTAGTACTGGATAATACGATACCCCTTGGCAAGACTGGTTGTTAGACTCTTTGGGCCACTGACTACCTGTAACGACTGTCAAAGATCTACAGATGACAGCCGGGACCAACAGCTTAACGTGCTTTCCGAGGCACGGAGGAAACTCGGTATGTAATGGTCGGTCACCCATCCACAGACCAAGGCAAGCACGGCTTAATCTAAAGATCGACCCGAGCGGCTGTTATTATTTAGCCACGAGCTCCTCAATTTAGATAATCTATACAACGTGTAACATTACACGTTACGAGCTCAGTTCTGGGCTGACACAATTTAGATAGCCATAGACACGCTATGAAAAAGAAGACCTTAAGTTGGAACTCCTCAGTCTAACCGGGTACTAATTAACAGTATTTCACGTGGAGCAGTTGCCCACCTGAACTCCACTATGCAGTTACTTTGCACAGGTTTTGTGTATACTAAACTAAAAATGACTAAATTAAATACTGAACTTAAAATTATTACTAAACAGATTCCTCCAGTTATGATTAGGTCCCGTGAAATAAGGGGCGAGCCTATTGCCATCAACCGGGCACAAATCCAGACTCCGTGGCTACTACTGAGAAATTCCTGATGGAAAAGCCCGAGTCGCGATAGTACAAAACTAAGTAATTAACTTGTTAAAAATATCTAGAACACCATGACGCCCTCGATTATCATAAAATTGTTGTTTGACCACATTTCACTTTTAGGATACCTATGGGACATTAATTCATAAAAATAATTTATGGTTTTCATAATAGTGTGTATAGGTTGGGTTTTATAGATCTCTCTTTTCGCACGTACGTGTGATTATGACGTATGCAAGCTGTAAATAAACAGACCCTACACGAAGCCGTCAACCAAGCATTCTGTACATCAAATTGAGTAACTACACTGCAAAAATTATTGCTGGGAAACTTTACGGTAGCGCTCAATTTAACGCACTCAAATACGGTGCTGATCATCATCTACCTAGCCTTTTCCCAACTATATTGGGGTCGGCTTCCAGTCTAACCGGATGCAGCTGAATACCAGTATTTTACATGGAGCGACTGCCTATCTGACCTCCACAACCCAGTCTGTACTGGGTAATACGATACCCCTTGGTAAGACTGTTTGTCAGACTTTTTGGGCCACTGACTGCCTAACGACTGTCAAAGATCTACAAATGACAGCCGGGACCAACGGCTTAACGTGCTTTCCGAGGCACGGAGGAAACTCGGTATGTAATGGGCGGTCACCCATCCACAGACCAACCTAGGCAAGCACGGCTTAACCTAAAGATCGACCCGAGCGGCTCTTATTATTTAGCCACGAGCTCCTCAAATATGGTGCTGATGGATGCATTAAATAGTACAGGGGTCATGGGGGTAAGTAAAGTGAAGTACATTTAAATTGGAGCGACGATATTCGCAGGGTGGTTGCTGGTAGCAACTGGATGAGAGTTGCTGAGAATCGAGTTGAGTGGCGTGAGATCGCGGAGGCATATGTCCAGCAGTGGACTGTCGAGGCTGATGATGATGATGGAGACATTTCAAACATATATTTAAAAAAAAAACTTGTGTAAAAGATGGATCGAGGTAACTAGAAAGTGCCCTAGATAATCTAGTAATCTTGTAAATTACTATTGTAATTTTAATTTTATTTTCCCAATTTTATTCCCAAATGTGTTTTGATTTTTTAAATTCTACTATGACTTTGTTAATTTTATTTTTTTTTAATTTTATTTTCCTAATTTTATTACCATAATTATGTGTTTTGATTTTTTAATTTCTACTATGACTTTGTTATTTTTAATTTTGTATGATTAGTTTCCCAATTTTATTACCATATTTGTTTTGATTTTTTAATTGCTACTATGACTTTGTTAATTTTAATTTTATTACCAAATTTTAATTTGTTTTGATTTTAATTTACAAATGCTACTATATCTTTGTTAGTTTAGTTACACATTTTATTATGCATGCTGTGGTCTCCTGTAAGTGAAGGAGTACACCTACGTGATACTTTTGTCGTCGATTATTTATTTCGTGTGTTTGTGGACATCCTTTGTTGGAGATCCTAAACAAATAAATAGTAAAAAAAAAATTATCGTAATGACGAGAAGAAGTTTCGGCGTCTTTCGGCTTCGTTAAACGTCTATTTACACCCTATATTTGAGAGCAGATGCAGCAAAAAAAGTATCGTATAGATCGTAGCAGGTGACGCACTGTAGTATCTGCTTACCTCCATGAGAAAAAGGCGTGAATTTATGTATTTATGCTACGGAACTCTTTATGTAAAAACTACTTTCTAACTTGACCAGCTACCTTCACCTTGCAACTACTTACACAGTTTTCTACTTATTATATTATTTTACATAACATAACTTCGAGTTTCTTGTTATGTTATATAACGAAAAATATCTTTCAAAGTCATTGGAACGACTTAGTTATGAGAGAAAGGTAACATACATAACGGTACTTCGGTTTTCCCGAGGTTTTTGGAGGTATGGAGAACAGGGTGTAAAGTTCTTCAACCCCCCATAAAAAAGGGAGGATCCTCCGAGCAGACGGGTGTTGTGTCTGTTGGGCTACTGCCAGACAGATGTTGTCGGGTTCTTCTATACACCGTGACTTGTTAGTCGTCTTACAAAGGTCGTCCACTCAATGTACCCGACTTAAAATAGCTCTAGGCGCGATTTTTTTTTTATCTTCCATAATAGGTACAAAAAAAAAGTAATAAAAATTAGAATAAAATTATAAAACATCCTGTTAATGATGTTTACGTGTCAAACGAGAGAACATATACCTACCCAGCACTCGAATCCAGTAGATCATCGCTCGCAACAGGGTGTTTTAACTACGTCATGCGTCATAATACTGAATAATATTTTTAAATTATTAAAATCTCATAAATACCTATTTTTTTATGAATGTTTAGTATTCATTGGATACGTGAAGTGGGCCGCCGTTGCAAGACGACTAAAAAGTCACGGTGTATAGTCTTAAGTCGCGGATAACTTGTGCGATGTAGGATTGAGGGGTGTATTAGTGTATTTAGTTCATCATCTGTATCATAGAAGGCGCTGTAGTACTTTTTGTTCTATGCTGCTTAATACACTTGTGTAGTGCCGCTACACCTTCATCCTCATTTCGCCAGTTATATTTAAGACACCTATAATAGGTGGAGATACAATTATGGAACCCATATGAGGAGGGACGAATCGCAAGTGACTAAAAAAAAATTTTTTTGCAAAAAATAATACCGACTTCAAAAACACAAAAAAGTGAAAAATAACTTTAAAACTTCTGAAATTAACATCTAAATTAATGCGATAACTATTTCATTTGAAGTAAACCTCTATAAATAATTATTTTGGTCTTGATCTGACCCAACTATGCAACCTTTAACTCTAATTAATCGTTTAAACCGAGGTGGTCTACTTGCAAGCAAGTATTTGTACGTCCTTAGATGAATTATTTAGGCTGCGATCTATTGGGTGAACTTTGACTTTACTCTTCAAGCTAATGGCCTATGAAAAAAACTTTCTGCAAAAAACAAAACCGACTTCCAAAAAACGCAAAAATAGTCTAAAATGAGTTTTCGTTCGGAAGTCGGCGACTGTGTCTTTCATTGACTTTTTTATCACCGACTTCCGAAAGTAAAATTATTTAGACTTTTTAGTATTTTTTGGAAGTCGGTGACTTTGTTTCATTGACTTTTTTGCCACCGACTTCCGAAAGTAGAGTTATTTTAGACATTTTTAGTGTTTTTTTGGTAGTCGGTTTTTTTTTGTGGACAGTTTTTATTTTACCCTTTTTAGTTGTAGTTAAGGCTGGAGAAGTGAAGTATTTTTTTAAATCAACTGTGATCAAGCAAATGTGAACATTATTTTCAAACAAATAAAGTTTTATTTGCGTATGAACTGTAATTTACGAAGCATGAGTAAAATAAACTCGCTCCATATAACTCAGCCTTATAACTAATACTTTAATTTAACTTTGACCCTAAGCGTTAATGTTAATTACAATCAACCTTTATCGGTTATTACATTAAATGATATGATCTATTAAATCATAGTTTTGATCCAATGATTTATTTATTAAGATGCAATTATTTAAATACTAACTTATGCCCGCGGCTTCGCTCGCGTGGAGTTCGGTAATGTCACACGGGATCGTACTACCGGGATAAAAAGTATCCTATATATTAATCCAGGTTATAAACCATCTGAGTACCAAATTTCATCTAAATCCTTTCAGTAGTTTTTGCGTGAAAGACTAACAAACATCCATCCGTCCTCATAAACTTTCGCATTTTTAATATTTGTAGGATTTACAATCTATTCTTCTTTCTGACGGTAATGACCTAGTCGGACCAGTTTTCGCAAGCGCTACTGCTGAATGTGGAGCCCTAGGTTCAATTTCCAGGTCGAGCAGTGTTTTAGTGATTGTAAAATTCTAATAATTCTCGTTGGTCGAGTGGTAAGCGTGAGGTCCTGGGTTCTATTCCCAGGTTGGGCAATGTGTTATAGAGTTTTTCCATCAAGAATTTCTCAGTAGCAGCCACGGAATCTGGATTTGCGCCCGGTTCATGGCAATAGGCTTGCCCCCTATTACATGCGACTTAAACATAACTGGCGAAATGTGGGTGTACTATTAGGTACACCTCTGCCTAACCCTTCGGGGATTACAGGCGTGATGTTATGTTATGTGTTATTAGTTGAGAAATCCTACTAACATAATAAAGTAAAGCTTGTTTGTGATGAATCCGCCAGTATCTGGAACTGCCCTGCACTGATTTGTAGAAATATTTTTGCTATTGATAACCCAATTCTTGATGAAGATCATCATCATCTGCCTAGCCTTTTCCCAACTATATTGAGGTCGGCTTCCAGTCTAACCGGATGCAGCTGAATACCAGTATTTTACATGGAGCGACTGCCTATCTGACCTCCACAACCCAGTTAGTACTTGGTTATACGATACTCCTTGGTAAGACTGGTTGTCAGACTTTTTGGGCCACTGACTACTTAACGACTGTCAAAGATCTACAAATGACACCCGGGACCAACGGCTTAACGTGCATTCCGAGGCACGGAGGAAACTCGGTATGTAATGGGTGGTCACCCATCCACAGACCAACCTTGGCAAGCATGGCTTAACTTAAAGATCGATCCGAGCGGCTGCTATTGAGCCACGAGCTCTTGATGAAGATCAACCGACACAAAAAGAGAAACAGAAAGTGAAAACACGGGGCACAGGTAGTTTTAAGTATACAGCTTGCAAACAAATTAACTATTGTTTATTTGGTTAGTTTATTTTATAAAATTAGTTCTCTTTTTGTGATATTTAGTTTTAATTAATCAATAAGTAGCTTTATTTTTTTTTGTAGCAGTTGTTTTGATGTTTAAAACAGAATTGAAATAACCATTATTATTAAATAAGTATTGTTTTAGAAAAATAAATACAGGATGTATCCAAATTATTGTTTTTTTTTTAATCGTCTCAGTCTGTAGGTCGTCATTTTCAAAAAGTTTGGGTTGTAGTAATGTGTATAATCAGCTGCTTCCGAGAAACTGCATGCAAAATCATTATCCTACAATTATTAAAAATAATCATAAATTGTATAATTCGTTGTTTTGAAAAGTCTTTTAGGGACCTCGCACACTACACGCCTCCAGCACTAGCCTCCAGCACTAGCCTCCAGCACTAGCCTCCAGCACTAGCCTCCAGCACTAGCCTCCAGCACTAGCCTCCAGCACTAGCCTCCAGCACTAGCCCCCAGCACTAGCCTCCAGCACTAGCCTCCAGCACTAGCCTCCAGCACTAGCCTCCAGCACTAGCCTCCAGCACTAGCCTCCAGCACTAGCCTCCAGCACTAGCCTCCAGCATTAGCCTACTACATAGTACCAACTAGGTGTTCTATACTTAAAATATAGTTTTATTTATAAATCTTCTTGTGTGCTTATCCAATTGCGAGAGTGTAAAGATATGTTAAAAGATAAAGAAAAGATAGTAATTTAGACGTTTCTTTTTCCGTAATTATGGTGTAGGTGAGCGTTGTTAAGTATGATTCGAAACTATAATAAGCTACAAATTGATGATGAAAAAATAAAACTTGTTTTCAATGTCACTATAATGTAGGTCACTACACTTTCTAAGTAAGTAACATTGTCTTATGGTGAAGAAATAATGGTCAAGAAATAATGCTGGAAGACAGCACTGGAACGCAGTTTGGGAAGCCGGTAGGTACGAGAAGACAATAAGAGGGACAGTGCTGACAGATAACACTTGAACACAGAACTGTACTGGCAGACAGTATTTATTAGCAGATAGCACTGGCAGACAGCTCTGGCAGACAGCAATGGAAGATAGTATTGGACAATAGTACTGGAAGAGAGTACTGGAAGATATTATTGGACGATAGAACTAGAAGACAGTACGACAATTTATGACGTGTTTTTCTCAGTTTACCTACAGCGTTGAAATTCATAATAATTATCGTATTTTGCGGGTTTTAACCGCGAGTTGATGTTAATTCGAGCTATTACAGAACGAAACCGACTGGCAAGTAGCTGCTAGCATGCATTACGCTTTTGCGTGTTCGGTGATTAGTGGGTTTTGTGTTATGAGTGAAGAGCGGGATTTGAAGGAGTGGTCAGTGGAACTTTGGGCAGCCATTTCATTTATTGATACCTAACATTTCAAGCTTCCTTTAATTGTAAAAGTAGTTCATAATGACTGAGTAAAATGAGCCTTTTTAAGTTTAGGATATACAGAAATTAGGCATGTATATATGTTTTCTAGAATATTCATATGAATGCGGTTGGAGCCGTGTAAATGTCTTGTTTGATGATATACTTATTGCTAAAATATATTTTTCGTGTAAATTTTTTGTACTTATAACAGGAATTTAACTGTTTTGTATTTTTAACAATAGTCTATTCTAGTATTATTTAAAGAAACAAACGATTCGCTTAAATTCGTTTGTTTTTCGTTTTCAAGGCGGGTTATTCGGTGAAGTTAACTTTAAAATGCATATAATAATCTCGTTAAAGATTATTCAAACGAGTTTTAAATAAATCCACAAGACATAGACCACAGACTATGATAAAATCTTAATTTTTTCTCAATAAAGAAGAAAGTCAACGAACTTCTGACATACATAAAATATTACGAACGAATATTAATCAGCTTACAACTTGCACCATTGGTTAATGTTACGAAAATCGGATGCTAGTGTGTTGTAAGGAAAAATTGCACAAATCGTACGATTCATATTTCATTTTACGAGGTTAACATAATCGGCCTATAACGTTCCCAATGCTGTGACACAGGCCTCTTCTCTACGAGGAGTGGGCTGTAATCCACCACGCGGGCCCAGTACGGTTTGGTAGATGTCACATATCTTCGATTTTTTTGTTCTAGGACAGGCCAGTTTTCTTCACAGTTTTAGGTTAACCAGTCTTACCAAGCGGGTATCGTATTAGCCAGTACTAACTGGGTTGTGGAGGTCAAATAGGCAGTCGCTCTATGTAAAATACTAGTATTCAGCTGCATACGTTTAGACTGGAAGCCGACCCTAACATAGTTGGGAAAAGGCTAGGCAGATGATGATCCTGAATAGGAGATGTTGAGAGATAAGTCATCCAGCCTAGTTTTAACGATCACAGGGTACTTTTTTCAGCATCCAGTTTGGTAGGGAGTTCTACGTCATCTGTTTAGCCTTTTTCCCAATTATGGTGTCGTCAGCTTCAGATCTAATCGGATTCAGATGAATAGTGGTTTTCGCAATTGATGTGCTTATACGAGGAATCAAAAGGATTAAGATACTCTTTAGAGCAGCGGTGGCCCAGTGGCGGTAGACCCGACTTACGCACCGTAAGTCTTGGGTTCGAACCCAGCCAGGCGCATTACTTTGTGTAATATATTTCATCACCACTGCTCTCAAAACGGTGAAGGAATATATCGTGAGGAAACCGGCATGTCCTAGACCTAAAAAATCGAAGACATGTGACATCTACTAACCCGCACTGGGCCCGCGTGGTGGATTATAGTTCATTCCCTCTCTAGAGAGGAGGCCGTGTGTCCCAGCGGTGGGAACATAATAATCTGTTTAAGATATTGCTACGAGGAAAAATCGTGAGTTTATGTATGTATGTTTATGCTATACATAACTACCAAAATGTGGCGTTAAGTGGTCTAGTTACATCTCTTAAATAAATAAATAAATAAAATTGAAGGTACAACTTATACACTTTTTCTTATATCTATGTCAAGTTCAGCCATGATTTGTGCCTGAAGTAGGTAATCCTGTGTTTGCTTCAATTGCGGTCACCTGTATTTTATCTCTTCATCTTATAGATCCAGCAAAGAACTAAAAAATAACTTTAATTTTACCAAAAAAACTTGATATTTTCTTCTCTTTTCTTTTTTTTTTTACGACTATTTTTTTTCTTCTACTTTAATTTCGGTCACCTGTATTTTATCTCTTCATCTTATAGATCCAGCAAAGAACTAAAAAATAAAAGTAAAAGAAAAAAAAAAGTAAACGTAAAGTAAGTAAGTAAGTTTTTCTTCTACTCAACTAGTAGATATAACAGTCCTTTTTAAGACCTCATCTATATAAATTGCAAAATCATATATCTGAGACGAAATAATGCATTTCTATGGTTTCTATGAAGTTTTCTCGAGTTTTAAAATAACTTCTAAACCAAACATAAAAAAAACATGGTTTCTTCCCAGAAGTTTCAGTTCTTCGCTGGATCTATAAGATTAAGGGATAAAATATACCTGCCAGGGCTACGGGACTGTTCGAAAGAGATACCGTGGCCCTGGAACACAAAGGGCAAAGAAGGAACAAGGATGGGTTTTAGTCAGTACAAGTCTGACACTCCCTTCCGCTCCGCCCAGAGTGGGGGGGGGGGGGGAACTTGATGATTTCCCATCCGAAAAAAAAAATTGATAAAATATAGGTGACCGCAATTGAAGCAAAATTTCACAGTGTTCTATGTAAAAAGCCATATAAAAAGTTTCCGCTTTCACCTTCGGGATATACAAGCTTGATGACATTATAATTTTACAGAGCTTTTACAATTTAAATTTAAATTACAACATAATGGCTAAAAATACCCAACGAAATGCCAGCCATCTCTTTCTTGACCTTGAACATCACGGCTTGACTTTCCAAAATGTATTAATAAATTGAATTTTAATGAGTTAGCCTCGTAGATAATTTTCGGAATTGCATGCGAGGTTGCCCATCTTGATTTTGACAGCAAGGTAGTGTTGCTACACTTTTGGTTAGTCATGTCATGAGGTAGGTTAGTCATTTAGCAGGCTTAGTTAAAAACCCATCATAAATATTGTTATTTCCTAGGAATACACATTTACACGGTATATTTCACACAAGAATTCGCGGTTTTTTTCCAAGAATACAAGTGTCAAAATGTGTCTAGGATTTTTCGAAGAATACAGGGTAGGGTAGTCAAAAAAAGTAGCTTATACAGGGTGTTTTTTTTTAAACATGGGCAATGCTTTAGGGGCGTGTAGTACTCATGAAAATGAGCAACTTTTAATATGGAACTAACCATGAAATCGCGCAAAAAATTTCAGCTGCGCCACACATTATTGATCGCGTAACTCGAAAAAATGTTGGCAACAGCAGATTTTTTAAATCGTATTTCATAGTTATTCCCATAGTAAAAGTTGCTCATATTTATGAGTACTTCACTCCATTAAAGTATTGCCCACATTTAACCAAACACAATGTATATAATTATGATGTATCAGCTTTTTTAATGTTTTGTAATAAGACCTTTATAATAGTTATGGTCGACACTACGCGTGACCAGAGGGTTGGCTCTTTCTTTGGCCAAAGAATTAGCATTGCCATTCAGCGTGGCAATACTGCCAATCTTCTGGGCACCTTTTCAGATGACAGCGATGCGGAGGAATACTTTGACGCCATTTAGGACAAAATATAACATGGTTTAAAAATTATTTGAATCGATTCAGTTACTTTTTCTGAACAAACTATTTTCAGGTGTCGCATATACTAAAAATAATGTTGTATAGGTACTTACTTTTAGTCTTCTTTTTATCATTATTTTAGTTCTATTTGTAGTCAGTATATGATGTACCTACATAATAACCTAAATAAATAGTTATGTATTAATTGCAAAGACATTCAAATATTTACGAGCGATAGCCGTGACAAGGCGAAGACAATCGTAATGCAACACCTGTGTCAATCGTAATGCAACATTTATTACTACATAATAAAAAATCGGTCTGTCTAGTGTCACACGTGTCTGTGTTAACATTCATTTGTCAAAATCGAAAATAATTAAGTTGGTTGAATGGCAATGCTAACAATTGCGAAACGCGACGTAGTAGGTGAGTTTGCACTGGAAATCAGAAAGCTCCTCTGCCGTACGCACGAGGAACTAATTTTGACACCTCGAACGTCATGCCTAGCAAATTAGAATTAAAAGGCATTTGAATTTAGTTTTCGGTCTAACTTCCGCCATTTTAATTTTTTTTTCAAAGGTGCGTTCACGAATAACACCTATATTAATCGATAGCTGGTTTCAATACAAACAAGTTTTTATATAAGACAAAATGTTCTAAAGTGTCACGGTTCTGAGATATAAGCTGTCTAAGTTAAAGTCCATTCACTGAAGACATCTTCAGCACAACTTTGACAGCTTAAAACTATAGAAGGTACGTTAAAAGAAAATAAATAAATAAAGAAAGAAGGTACGTAATTAACAATTAATCCAATAAAAATGGAATTAGAGAAAAATATAACTGTACGTTAAAGTTACAAACAGAACAAAATGTGAGAAAAAAACGGCAATTTCATAGTTAAAGACCAGCAATCTGAAAAAAAACTCTAAATACTAAATTCTACTTTTTTTTTTTTAGTTTACCCGTATTATCCCACTCCTGAGCAAAGACCTCCCCCATTCCTTCCACTTCTCACGATGGTGTGCTTCTTCTCGCCAATTCGCGAGGAAATTAAATTCTACTTTTTTTTTATTTATTTTTTTAGCAGCTGTCCCACTGTTGGGCAAATGCCTCCCCCAATTCCTTCCATGTTCTCTTTCCCCGTGCCTCCTCGAAAAATTAAAAATTCAACTTACCACAACTTAATTTCTTTTGCTGCGATATTAGCATGCTGAGCGGCACTCGGCGATCTGGCGTCGGGGTTAAGCCGAACAGCCTATTCCGGGCCGTCTGGCCCACTGTGAGACGGGTCATGGTCGCGCCTGGTCGTACGTGGTTGGTAGTGGTCGGTAGTGGTCGACGAGTCTTTGCTACATGTGTGGTTTAATCTGTGAAAGAAGGAAAGATCTAATTAATAAGGTTGTTCTTAAATGTGGGTCTAAAAAGAAGTCCATTTTAGACAAAATAACTTCACAACAGTATTTCCTTGAAGGAGAGGTGTACCTAATAGTACAGTCACGTTTCGTTAGTTATGTTTAAGTCCTATGTCATAGGGGGAGAGCCTATTGCCGTCAACCGTGCCCAAATTCAAAGTCCATGGCTGCTACTTAAAAAAATCTGATTTAAAAGACCTAATAACATTTTGCTCGAGCCGGGAATCGAACCCAGGACCTCATGCTCAGCAGTCGTGCTTGCGACCACTGGACCAACGAGGAAGTCAATTATGTTTAAGTCTCATGTAATAAGGGGAGAGCCTATTACCATCGACCGGGCAGTAATTTAAACTCCAACTACTAATAGGTTGGGTACAATTTCAATCACCTGCCAGGTACTGAGAAATTCCGTGATGGATAAATCCCACTAACGTTGTGCTCAACCTAGGTATCGAATGAAATCATTATCATCAGCCTTTCCCAACTATTTTGGGGTCGGCTTCCAATCTACCCGGATGTAGCTGAATACCAGTATTTTACATGGAGCAACTGCCTATCCGACCTATACAACCCAGTTAGTACTGGGTAATACGCTACCCCTTGGAAAGACTGGTGTTCAGACTTTCGTGCCACTGACTACCTGTAACTACTATCAAAGATCTACAATAAACAGGCACAATGGTATCGAGTTAATTCCACTAATCAATCAAGGCTTGGATTTAGAATGCAGTAGCAGCTGCCGCCCTCAAAAATATATGCACATTTATTATTATTTATAACAGCTTATAACTACACTGTTTTAAGCTTTCACGGTTTACAACTAAACTTATACTGTCACTTACGGGATATCTTCCGTGATTGATCATTATTTTGAGCGCTGTTGCAAGCGCCATGATCGCGGGTTGACAAGGCGCTTGGAACAGCGTCGAAATATCGGGAGCTCAAAATAATGAACAATCACGGAAGATATCCCGTAAGTGACAATATAAGTTTAGCTTATAACTAACTTAAAACAATAACATTAATAAATTATTACACCATTAAAACACAAAACAGTATAACATAATTACTTACATAAACACAAACATGATTTACTTACAAAAAAAAAAAGTATTATTTTGTATGTAACATAATATAAGTAGTAAACAACATGTAAACACATCGAGCTGAGTTTGAAGGTCGTTGATGGTACGGATGGATCTGGTGAGGGGTGCCTTGGCAAGCAGGTTAGTTCTAGCCGTAGGTACCACATACAGACAGATAATGCAAAAAATAAACATGCAACATGCACCTAGACCTTTGAGACTAAATAAAAGGCTAACACGTATTTGCAAAACTTACAAAAAAACCACGTAATTTTGTAAATGGTGTAACATAATGAAAAACAATTCATTCGCAAAGATCAAAGAAAAAATAAAAAGCTTTTATATCTACAAAAAGTGTGTTATTTATTAAGTAGACTAACTATATACATTATTAATTAAAAACTAATAATTAAATAAACTAACAACAAACTATAAAACGACATCAAAAACGTCCTACTCAACGCTGTCAGATTTAAATGTGACGAAGCGACCGGAGGCGTAGCCAAATCAACAAAAAAATTGATATTAAAATTTAAAATCTTTCCTAAGGATGATTTTCAAAGACCGTCTTATGACTACAGGCCGTGTCGACGGCGCGTTCGTGTTCCACGCGCGCCTCAAAGAGATGTCAGCAATCAAGTAGGGGTCCGCATGGACCGATGCCTGCCAGGGCTGCGGGACTGTTCGAAAGAGATACCGTGGCCCTGGAACATAAAGGGCAAAGAAGGAACATGGATGGGTTTTAGTCAGTACAAGTCTGACACTCCCCTCCGCTCCGCCCAGAGTGGGGGGGGTCATTTGATGATTTCCCATCCGGAAAAAAAAAAAAAAAAAAAAAAAAAAAAAAGGATGATTTTCAATATGAATGGTTGGTCAGATAATACCAATTAAAAATGTTTTGTTTATAATATACTAAATCATATTCAAGTTAGACGTCCTAATCAAAACAATCATCGCGCTAACACGTGAATGTCGCGTTTATTTTAACAAGTAGTCGCGCCGACAGAGGGCGCTTTCCAAAATTCCAATGAGTGACGTTTGAACGTGACGACTGGCAATAATTGGCGTAATAATGTTTTACTGAGGAAAACGTCGTGAGAAAAGTTTTGAGTTTTAATTTTGATGGCTATAAGAGTAGAGGAAGATCAAAGAATCGATGGATGGACTGTATGATGGATGATATGGCCAGGAAGGACGTGTTTGATAAGATAACGAGTAATACAGAAGTATGAAAGAAGAGGACATGCTGCGCCGACCGCAAATAAATATGATGAGGGCAGAAGAATGATGATCGCGAATTCGTGCGATTGTTCGTGTTAGTTAGGAGGAGGGTATAAGCTAAATTAACAATAAACTAACTGTGTTTTTCTAAGCATTCAATTTTAAAACTATAATAAATCATAGTCATAATTTGTATGCAGAATCATAAAATATAAGTTCGGTAATAAAGAATAAATAGGTACAATCTATATGATTGGATTTGTATAAAAAAAAAACTAGATTATAATGTGTTTATTGTCATACTAGTTTCTGCCGCCGGCTTCGGCTAGGTCGAAGAAATATAAATACATGAACGCATTCTATCAGTGTCAGATTTTTTCTTATCGGTCTAGCAGTATCTGAGATTACCTTCAACATCAAAACTGATTGAAGTTACCTCTTTATATTATAAAAAAAATAGTAAACTATTGAGCCGCCCCGGCTTGGCACGGTTTTATCACTTGACAGGACTAAAATTTTCTTATGATATGTAAGTAAACTGTTTAAATGAATGAATGTGAATAAAAGAGTGATGAATATACATGTAGATGAATGGAGAGGGAGAGGAAGACCAAGGAAACGATGGATGGATTGTGTGAGGAATGATATGAAAGAGAAGATATGATGAGTAAATGATAGCGTGCCGGTTGATAGAGGAGAATGGAAGAAAAATACATGTTACGCCGACCCCAAGTAATATGGGACAAGGACAGGCAGATGGTGATGTTGATGATGACAAATCGAGATAAGAGTAGAGGAAGACCAAAGAGAGGACGGATGGACTGTGTGATGGATGATATGGCTAGAAAGGAGGTGACTGCTGAGATGACGAGTAATAGAGAAGTATGGATGAAGAAGACATCCTGCGCCGACCCCAAATAAATTGGAATAAGGGCTGGATGGAGACGCACGGGACCGGTCAATGTGGCGACACTTGGGGCAGGCCTATGTCCAGCAGTCTGCAGTCTTTCGGCTGAAATGATGATGATGATGAAGGGCAGGACAATGATGACACAAATCACACATAAACCTTTCGGTTTAAATTTTGTAAATAAGACTGAAGACCGCATCGAAATCCGTCACGGAGTTCAAAAGAACAAGGAGGTCGAACAGACGGACAGCTAAAGCGACTTTTAATAATATGTTCAGATTTAGAGGAATTTTCCGGTGCGTCAATAGTTATGGTCAGGTGAGTAATGATTGCATATTTACTGGTAGTAAAATACGGTAATTTTGACAGAGACTTCGTAGAGGTACAGTTTAGTTTTTTATACTTGGTCGTAAACTACCTGATTATAGCTTCGCTGACGGATCAAGAAGTGTAAACAAATAAAATCAACGGCAATGCCGTTTTTTGCAATGTGTTGGTGATTTATATGTGTAATTCTTGAAAAAACATATATCCATTTTCTGTGCTTTGAGACAACCATTAATTTGTTTAACGAGCTTACAGTCAAAAAACTTATTGATGATCATACCACTAGTATTTGCAATTTACGGAGTATTATAAAAAAAAAACTGTGGCTGTTTGTTTTATTTATTTTATTTTATTTATTTATTCCAATTGTTTTAAACAAAGAATATTGAAATCATCATCATCAACATCATCATTTCAGCCGAAAGACGTCCACTGCTGGACATAGGCCTCCCCTAAGTGTCGCCACATTGACGGGTCCCGTGCGTCTCGCATCCAGCGGATCCCCGCAACCTTTACCAGGTCATCGGTCCACCTAGTGGGAGGCCTTCCAACACGACGTTTTCCAGTTCGCGGTCGCCACTCCAGAACTTTCCGGCCCCATCGGCCATCCGTTCTGCGAGCAATGTGCCCTGCCCACTGCCACTTAAGTTTGGTTTAGTATTTAAATAAATTAAAGATATTACATTGTTTGCAAGATGAAGACACTGGCTTAGTGGACCACTGTATTGTGAGCTGCCTAGTTGGTCTACTGGTCACAAGAGCGACTGCTGAGCATGAGGTCCTGGGTTCGATTCCCGGGTCGGACAAAGTGTTATTGGGTTTTTCCATCAGGAATTTCTCAGTTTATCGCCATGGGGTCTGGATTTATTTCCCTCTATTACATCATCTGCCTAGCCTTTTCCCAACTATATTGGGGTCGGCTTCCAGTCTAACCGGATGCAGCTGAATACCAGTATTTTACATGGAGCGACTGCCTATCTGACCTCCACAACCCAGTTAGTACCGGGTAGTACGATACCCCTTGTTAAGACTGGTTGTCAGACTTTTTGGGCCACTGACTACCTAACGACTGTCAAAGATCTACAAATGACAGCCGGGACCAACGGCTTAACGTGCTTTCCGAGGCACGGAGGAAACTCGTTATGTAATGGGCGGTCACCCATCCACAGACCAACCTAGGCAAGCACGGCTTAACCTAAAGTCGACCCGAGCGGCTGTTTTTATTTAGCCACGAGCTCCTCTATTACATGGGACTTAAACATAACTGGCGAAATGCGGTTGTACTATAGGTACACCTCTGCCGAACTGATAACAACCGTGATGTTATGTAAACTAAAATTTCAATTGGAAAAGCAAACAATAAACAAAATAATTCCAGTTCATTAAGGAATGTTTCATAAGTTTTGTCGATATTGTGGTAAATTTTAACATATTTACTCGATTTTTTTAATATTTTTATACGTAAACCCTGCGTAGGGAACTACAGCTGTTTTTAATATGGAAAGAAATCTTATATATAAAATTCTCGTGTCACAATGTTCGTTCCCGTACTCCTCCGAAACGGCTTGACCGATTCTCATGAAATTTTGTGACCATATTGAGTAGGTCTGAGAATCGGCCAACATCTATTTTTTGTTTTTTTTTATATGGCAAAACAACGTTTGCCGGGTCAGCTAGTATATTTATATTTTTCTTTCCATATCAAAAACAGCGATATTCACTCGATATTTGAAAATAATCTTTTTTTTTAAAGTAAGGCACTGGTTTCTCTTATATCCGATTCTTAAAAAACAAAGCCCAGCCAAGTGCGTGTCGGACTCGCGCATGAAAGGTTCCGTACCATAGTAGTAGGGGAGCCCCCTTTATTATCTGGTTTAAGAACAGATAATAAATTAAAAATTATTTTCACTTACTGAGAAACACACTAAAATTAAAATTTGTAATTAGAGCGCACAGATTATGTGGGTACACAGATAAATAAAAATATAGACTCGATCGTAAGTTTAACAAAACACAACATGGATGTAGTTTAATTTTACTGGATGAGGCATCGATGGCATAGTTTGTTATGAGCAGGTTTGTTACCAATTTGTTTTTAATTTATTGTCTTATATATTTTTTTGGTACATACATGATTTATAATATATACATATATATTTTGAGTAGGTATTAGTTTTTTTTTTTTTTTTAATATTTTTTTATTATTTGTTGTTTGTTTATTGTTTGTTGTGTAGATTATGGTTTTGAGGTTTTCAATATTGAGATTATGATTATTGATCTTATGTATCAATCCCTTACATACCGAGTTTCCTCCGTGCCTCGAAAAGCACGTTAAGCCGTTGGTCCCGGCTGTCATTTGTAGATCTTTGACAGTCGTTAGAGTAGTCAGTGGCTCAAAAAGTCTGACAACCAGTCTTACCAAGAGGTATCGTATTACCTAGTACTAACTGGGTTGTGGAGGCCAGATAGGCAGTCGCTCTAAGTAAAATACGGCTACTCAGCTGCATCTGGTTAGCCAGGAAGCCGACCCTAACATAGTTGGGAAAAGGCTAGGCAGTTGTTGTTGAAATCGCCACACTGTATTCGATTATTTTTTATTTTAATTTATCGTACACAATGAATTTCAAACTAACCAACGTCACAGAGATCATGTTCTTGTTCAAATCTAAAATAAATAGATTAATTAGACCGGTTCTCTTACGTCAATGGTCAAAAGACAACTGATTTCAAGTAAAGGCTTGGCCACGAGATACAACGCACAACCGACACGCGTGTTGCGGCAATTACAGTGGAGAAAACTAATTAAAAGAGCGTCAGATGCAGCAATGATAGCCTAGTGGTGTTTTTTATTTTTATTTTTTTCGGATTGGAAATCATCGAATGACCTCCTCTGGGCGGAGCAGAAGGGAATGTCAGACTTGTACTGACTAAAACACATCCATGTTCCTTCTTTGCCCTTTGTGTTCCAGGGCCACGGTATCTCTAGTGGTGGTATCATAGGTCTCGAGTTTGAACGCAAGAAACGCACGTCTGGTCCATGGTAGAGTGACCACCCATCACAAACCGAGTTCCCTCCGGGCCTCGAAAAGCACGCTAAGCCGTTAGGCCCGGGTGTCATTTTGTAGATCTTTGACAGGCGCTACAGATAGTCAAAGGCCTGAAAGTCTGACAACCAGTCTTACCAAAGAGTATCGTATTACTCAGTACTAACTGGGTTGTGGACGTCAGATATGCTGTACCTCTATGTTAAATAGTGGTATTCAGCTGCACCCGGTTAGATTGGAAGCCGATGATGATGATGATGTGCGTATTGTATAATCATCATTTGCTTCGGTGAAGGAAAACATCGTGAGGAAACCACATCAACATGCCTGAGAGATATTTCTCGACGGCAAGTTAAACCAAGTCAGAGGCCCATGGTCGGCATAACTCTGACAACAGGTCCACGGAAAAAAAGAGACAGAACTCGGTGCAAGTAAACAAGTGACGTGCGAGTGTCGGTGACGCAGGTCGCATCTCCTGAGGTCGTGGCCTGGGCGGAATAATTTAGTTTTTTTTATTGTCGCATTAGATATTGATGTGGGTAACAATCCTTTGGTTTTTGGACCCGGATCTTATTATTAATTATTCGTAATAGTAAAGTAAATAGATTTTAGGGTTACCTAAGTTGTAAAGGTGTTGTAAAAGTAGTAAGTATGTGTGATTTATTTTATTAAACTTTATAAGTTATAAATAGTACAGAGGCGGAATTTGACGACTTATTAAATAAAAATCATAGCTTTTTTTTTGTGCCGCGGCAGCGGCCGGCGAGCGCTACGTCGAAATTGAGTTTATGAAAAGTAAAAATTAGGTATGTTGAAATGCCCTAATTTTATTACTGAGACCAATTTCGACGTAGGTTACAGTTCTAACCTAACCTATTTGGACGTTGCTCACTTATATTTGACAGCTTTTTGCGGCGTTGCTCACTTTCTGTATATACGCTCTTAAAAGAAATTCATTAACACTAACTTGGATTACAAACACCTGTATTGCCGTCTCGCTCTACTGGTCACAGACAACATAACTCTTTTACTGTCTGGCATTTACTTGTTAGGTAACTGAAAGTCTTATATAACTGTTCGGTTACACAGACTATCCATTCATTGTTGTTAAAATAACTTTAGCCAAAAAACTGATTTTACTGGCCAGTGATGTTAAAAGAACAAACAAATAACGTTTCAAAAGTCATTCACACTTTTTTTTTTTATTTTTCAGTGTTTTCAGAGCATTAAACTTGGTTTATTTCGCTAAAAGAATGTTACGAATTTATAACCGACGAATTTTTAAATCGACATAATGACAGATTGTGTCGACACAATGACAGATTTCTTTGCACTCTCTGTCATTTTGTCGATTCTTCCGTCAAAGAAATCCTTGTCTACGGTGGTCATGTTACGGGGGCAGCACCATATCGGTTAAAAAATAGTCTTCGCGAATAGCAAAACAAAATGTATAATCCTAAAATGCAACTGCGGCCAACGGGAATACAACATTACTATTACCTAAACATGGTGTATTATTTTTATTACTCCTAACATTTTTCTACACATCATCATCATCATCATTTCAACCGAAAGACCTCCACTGCTGGGCATAGGCCTCCCCAAGTGTCACCACATTAACCCTCGACTCGTGACTTGACTTTTTCTACACGATTGTACTCAAATTTGAAATTCGGTGACATTTTATTTTTAACTTTAACAGCGGGTGCAATCGACAAAAGAAAATGAAATAAAAATGAAAATTTGTAAACTCATCCAGCGGGTCCCAAATGAGTGGGACCAGTTGAATAAAAGAGTCCTGTCAATCGGGCATAAATAAATTCAGATAATATCTATATCTATATCTACTAATAATATGAATGATAAAAATGTATTAATGACTCTGCCCTGGAGTGTAAATGTGGTGCTGTTCCACAAACGATGGAGCACTTAATATCGTGTCCTGCGTGTCCTGTTGTTTGTTCACTACAGGAACTGATGGACGCTACTGAAAGCGCCAAACTAGTAGCTCAGTTCTGGGTCGATATAATTTAGATTGCCATCGACACGCTAAGAAGAAGAATAATATGAAGAGGTAAAATTTGTTTGTAAGTTCATGTACATGTAGGGGGTAATCTCCGAAACTAATGATCCAATTCTAAAAATTCTTTCACTGGCAGAAAGCTACACTATTCGTACGTGCTATAGGTTATAAATTATATTTATATCATGTATATTAGCCGAGCTATCACCATTTTTGAGGATGAAGTCGCGACCGAGGTGGTAGTAATAAATATGCGGCTGTCCTCTTTCTTCCTACAAGTGTAATCCACCACGCGGGCCCAGTGCGGGTTGGTAGATGTCACATGTCTTCGAATTTTTGGTTCAAGAGCATGCCGGTTTTCTCAAGATGTTTTCCTTCACCGTTTTGAGAGGTGTTGAGATGAAAAACAAGAATTTGTGTGGTATACTAAAACCTCGACTACTGAAAAATCACGCTCTAGTTAAATTCGAGGTTTACAAGGAAAAATCGACTCATACTATTGTTAAGTCGGTTAAAATGTAGCCTATGTTACCCGGGCCATAGTAACGAATCGATTGACATCTTATTCATCAAAATCGAATGAATAGTTTAAGCACTACGGGCGAACATACGTAAATACAAATATATATACATAGACTGCTAAAATCATAACCCCTCCTTTTGGCCATTTTTTTTTATTTTTTTATTTGCCTGGTATGTCCCACTGCTGGGTAAAGGCCTCCCCATATCCTTCCAGATACTCTTCTCCTGCGCCACCTTGAACCAGCCCTTGTGATGCGCGTCCAAATCATCTCGCCACCGTTTTCTGGGCCGGCCTCGGCGGCGCTGTCCATCTTCAGGCACCCAACGTGTTGAAGCCTTTGCCCAGCGGTCATAATCCATGCGGCTCAAGTGACCCGCCCAATTCCATTTCAGCCTAGCAGCCTTTTTGCCTACGTCTGTGATCCCTGTTTTTGAGCGCAGCGTAGTGTTCCGTATTTTTTGGCCATAGTCGGGTAAAAAGTGCGTCTATTTGGGTTCGAACCCACGTAAGTCGGGGCCGATACCACTGAAACACCGCTACTCTCAGATCATTCCCCGATTTGTGATTTAATTACGAATCGAATTGAAAAAGCTTTTGTCATTGTCACGGTAAAATTAATATTATTCGGTATGACGTCAATTACGTTGAAAATTAATAAATGAAATACCGACAAGATGACAGTCGAGACAAATTGTAAATTAGATTAGAACGGTGTCTTAGCGTAAAAAAATAATAAAATTGTCCTCCAGATTGAATTTCTGTCATGGGGTCCAATCTCACCCGTAAAGACGATCCTATGTGTCCCTATTTTAGGGTTCTGTTACCTAAATGAAAGTTATAATCTCAAAAACTAGTTATGTCTTAAATATTAAAAAAAAAAACTTGTGAAAAAGTTGGAATTTTGACCCCCAATATCTCCGTAACTAGAAGGTTCCCAGGTATGGTCTAGAACAAAAAAATGATCGCAATGACGGGGCAAACAAGTGTATTTGGCTTCGTTAAGGGTCTATTTACACCCTTTATTGTCCGAGTCGTACTTGGCCGATTTTTTTTGCACAAGATAAGTTCTGCAATGCACATAAAAAAATTGCAAAAAATCATTTAAGTCTAAGGAAATCCGAACAATGAAAAACATCTCATTAACAGCTTCGTTTAAAATTGATTGCAATACTCGTAATTACTGATATGTCGATTGTAATAGTAATTAAAGCATGTTATTAATTAGCAATTATGTTGAAGGAAGTTTCACAAGATGCCCTTGGATGTTATTAATGCGAATACCTATTTAAAAATAGGTAGGTATTAAAATCTCGGATCATCGGATGGCCGATGGGGCCGAAAAGTTCTAGAGTGGCGACTGCGAACAGGAAGACGTTGCATTGGAAGGCCTCCCACTAGGTGGACCGATGACCTGGTGAAGGTTGCGGGGATCCGCTGGATGCGAGTCGCACGGGACCGGTCAATGTGGCGACACTTGGGGGAGGCCTATGTCCAGCAGTGGACGTCTTTCGGCTGAAATAATGATGATGATTAAAATCTCATCCTCTTTAGTGTTAGTAACTTATCATCAAACAGTGACAGCCTAGTGGTGGTGACAGTCGGACTGCCAAGTCATAGGTTTCGAGTTCGAACCCAAGACACGCACCTCTGATTTTTCGGATTCATGTGCGTATTGTATAATTATCACTTGCTTCGGTGAAGGAAAACATCGTGAGGAAAACAGCATGCCTGAGAGATATTTCTCGACGGCGTGTAAAGCCAAGTCAGAGGCCCATGGGCGGCATAAAAACTCTGATACCAGGTTAGGAACTAACCACACGATAAAACTACATACTTTTCTCAGTAAAAACCTATTCAGGAAGTAAATCCGTGCAATTCTCAAGGATCGGCAGTCGACCATTGTGATGTAATGTGAAATATATATTCATATGTCTATATAGGGTCTAACTATTCATACACGAAATATTTTCAGGGAATCATCGAACGGCTATAACAAAGCCATTTCAAGGGATTTTTTTATCTGAGTATATTTTTTATAAAAATAAATAATTTAAAATTACTTGACCCACAAAATATATACTGGCTCCTTATTTTTAAGCATCCATTACGGTAGTTTACTACGTCGTATTTACCTACTGTCATTGTTAGAATATGGGAGTAAAGGTTTTATGCAAAAGGTCTCAAAAAATTTCAGTTTTTTTTTTTTTGTAAAAAAAAACACTGATAATTTTTTTTTAGTTGCTATGGCGACTTTACGACTTATAGAAGTTACTCTTAAAATATTTCGTGTATGAAAAGATAGACCTTATATATGTACTGTATGCCCGGTTTATGTAACTTTTTGTATATAGTGCATCTCATATTATTATAACTGTTATTTTAGTTTAAATCTTATACATGTCTCTCCAGTTACTAAGTATTTAAAGTAATCAGTGGAAAACGTAGGGAGTAGCATAATTATTTATCATAGTTTACAATGTAAGCCTTATTTTAAACCTCTAATATGTTACTGTTTGTTTTTTCTAAATAAATAAATAAATAAAAAAAATAAAAGTACATAACATCTCGCCTGTAATCCCCAAAGTTTAAGACAGTGGTTTAACCTAACATTTATTATGTACACCCACATTTCGCTAGTTATGGTTAAGTCCCATGTAATAGGAGGCGGAGCCTATTGCCATCAACCGGGCCTAACCTCGTGTATGCTTCTGATGGAAAACCCTATTACATTTTACCCGGAATTTCTCAATAGCAGCCACGGAATCTGGATTTGTGCCCGATTGATGGCAATAGGCTCTCTAATAAAAAATCTGAAATATTATTCTTTCTTTCCCTTTATCTCATAGAGAGATCTGTGTCCCAGCATTGGGAACGTCATAAACTGATTATGCTGTTAGTAAATCCATAAAAACTCAACATAAACATAGTCTACGCAACGTATTTGAGCATTATTGCATGCGCGCGCGCATTGTGGTCAAGGATCGACGCGCGTCTCTGATTGGCCGCCACCGCGTTCCATATTTGAACATACTCATAACGGTTTTTACAATTATTTGATGGATCTATGTAATGTTTGTGAATTGTGAGTGCGTTTTTCGAAGTTTTATTTATTTATTTATTTATTTATGTACACACAAAATACTTAACAAGACATTACATTAAGATAGAAGAGCACAAAGGTACTAAGGGTAAGGGTAGGTAGGTAGTTTTCTTGTCGTTTGGTAAAAAGGTCTTTTGGTTAAGCCGTGCTTGTCTAGGTTAGTTCGTGGATGGGTGACCACCAATTACATACCGAGTTTCCTCCGTGCCTCGGAAAGCACGCTAAGCCGTTGGTCCCGGATGTCATTTGTAGATCTTTGACAGTCGTTACAGGTAGTCCGTGGCCCGAAAGTCTTACAACCAATCTTATCAAACGGTATCGTATTACCCAGTACTAACTGGGTTGTGTGAGTCGCTCCATGTAAAATACTGGTATTCAGCTGCATCCGGCTAGACTGGAAGCAGATCTTAACATAGTTGGGAAAAGGCAGGCTGATGATAACCTAGGTTAGCTTGGCTTAACCCCAAGATCGACCCGAGTGTCTGTTATTATTTAGATACGAGAACTTTGTGGAATTCCATGACCGATAATTTGGGATATTCCTCAAAGCGCAACTATTTTTAACCGCATCCAACTAAGCGCAACTAAATTATTCCTCGAAGCGCAATCATTAGTTGCGCTCACAAATTCATATTAAAAAAAATTTAATAAATCCATCATACCCCTCTCTATTTTTCATCATGGTTGCGCTTTGAGGAGTCATCATCATCATCATCTGCCTAGCCTTTTCCCAACTATATTGGGGTCGGCTTGAGGAATAAACATATAATATTTTCATAATATTTTTTTCCTTTTTTAATGACATAACACACACACATACATAAACACACACATACACACACACACACGCGGATACACACACACTCTTTTCTTAATTACGTAATTGTATATTTATATTGTAAGGGAATGAGCGGAGCCTTCAACTACAGGCATTTCTGTGCCTAAATGGATACTCCTCGATATGCAATGTAAGCCAAATTGATATGAAATAAACTTATTTTATTTTTATTTTTTATTTTTAATTTAAATTTTTGATTGCAACTTATGAATACGCTTCGAGGAATAATTTAGTTGCGCTTAGGTGGTTGCGCTTACAAATAGTTGCGCTTTGAGGAGTACCTCGATAATAAATTTAGTTTTCGCATAGTATTTGTGAAAACGGGTATCACGGCATTGAAACTCTTTTCTGACGTTTCGTAGTATAGGCCCTTATTATTATTAATATTTCTAATGTAAATGTGACCTACATAGCTGTTCACCTCATTACTCATAGAGCGTGAAGTTAGGTTGAATTTAATAAGTAGGGCCATAGACCATAGACGGCTAATTAGAGTCGAAATACCGTTAACTGTGAATAAGAATTAGTTAAAATACTTACACAAAGAGTTTTACATTAAATTAAACGGTCACGGTCGGTCTGTGGATGGGTGACCATCCATTACATACCAAGTTTTCTCCGTGCCTCGGAAAGCACGTTAAGCCGTTGGTCCCGGGTGTCATTTGTAGATCTTTGACAGTCGTTACAGATAGTCATCAACTTGTCTTACCAAGGGGATCGTATTACCCAGTACTAACTGGGTTGTGGAGGTCAGATAGGCAGGCGCTCCATGTAAAATACGGGTATTCAGCTGCATCCGGTTAAACTGGAAGCCGACCTTAACATAGTTGGGAAAAGGCAGGCAGATGATGATACCCTGTCGGGCACCGCAATACAGCTCTGCTTAGCTCTTCGTAGATAAGGCGTAAAGGTATGTTTCTTTGCATTGTTATTTAGCGTAATAAGCATAGCATAATCAGCCTATAATGTTCCCACTGCTGGGATACAGGCCTCCTCTCTGTGAGAAGGAATGGGCTATAATTCACCACGCGGGCCCAGTGCAGGTTGCTAGATGTCACATGTCTTCGAATTTTTGGTTCTAGGACATGCCGGTTTCCTCACGATGTTTTCCTTCACCGTTTTGAGAGCAGTGGTGATGAAATAAATTACACAAAGTAATGCGCCTGGCTGGGTTCGAACCCACGACTTACTGCTCGTAAGTCGGGGCCGCCACCACTGGGCCACCGCTGCTCTCATTGTTATTTAGTAATCACTTTTCTTGTCTTACGAAATATATATTTCAAAGTTCCGGTTTCAAGTAACAGCGTTATTTTACATTATCTTGCGAAATAACTAAAAGTGCAGTTAAGGGAAAACTTGCCCCAGTTATAAACACGTGTTGTCTTTGTTGAATAGGCGGATTTTTGTTACGATTACTGTAATTTATTTGGGGGCAGACGGGCGGTTGAAACGCTTGGTTGGGCGTTTCGAACGCTTGGATTACCGATTGGGGGCAGACAGGCGGTTAGAACGCTTGGTTTATTGTTTGGAACGCTTGGATAACCAATTGGATATGTTTCGAATCGCGTGAATTATTTGTTAGTTATTAAAAGAACAGTTCTACATTGCCCAGTGGTTGCAACATGCAGGGCAAAGTACTTCGGTACCCCAGGTACTCTCCGCGAGCAACGTAAATACGTTGCTGGCCTTTCTCGGGGAGTTAGGATGGATCGAATAAATTTTCCACCCGCACGCAAAATACGCGCTTTGACGTGGAGTTGCGGACACCAGCCCGTTATACATTACAATACAAAACAATACAATAAAAGAACAGCTGATTTGCAATATTTTCTGATCAAAATGGTTAGTAAGTATTTGATTTTAGTTTTGTTTTAGGATTACTATGAAACCGTTAAGTCCGTTTAGAAATAGCAATAAAGAAGATCGAACACAAAACAATCGGACTTTACTTCGTAAGTTTTGATAGTTCACTTTCAATCATTTTAGCCATTTGATAAAAATATCTATAAATAGTGTAATTTTAAAAATGATGACGTGACGTCTGTCAGGGGAGAATGGAAGAATAAAACGTGTTGCGCCGATCTCAAGTAGAATGGGACAACGGCAGAAAGATGATGATGAGTCATCATCTGCCTAGCTTTTTCCCAACAGTGTTAGGGTCGGCTTCCAGTCTAACCGGATGCAGTTGAGTACTAGTATTTTACATGGAGCGACTGCCTATCTGACCTCCACAACCCAGTTAGCACTAGGTAATACGATACCCCTTGGTAAGACTTGTTGTCAGACTTTTTGGGCCACTGACTACCAACGGCTTAGTGTGCTTTCCGAGGCACGGAGGAAACTCGGTATGTAATGGATGGTCACCCATCCACAGACCAAACTAGGCAAGCATGGCTTCAATCAAAGATCAACCCGAGCGGCTGTTATTATGTAGCCACGAGCTCCTTTAAAAGATGATGATGAGTATACTGTTAAAAATAATCTCCCTAAAAACGCTTTGTAACCGCTCGTCTGCCACTAAACAAAAATTTACCGACTGCACAAGAAGTTAATTACGTGTTATTTTAAATTAACAACTCAGTGTAATTGGTGCGTACTCATTATTACTGTACGAAAGTTATTTACCACCAATCTAATATATTAAAGAAAAAAAAACCGCCATTTTTAACTTACACATAATATCACACCTTCTATCCCCGAAGGGTTAGGCAGAGGTGTGCCTAATAGTTCACCCACATTTCGCCAGTTATGTTTAAGTCTCATGTAATAGGAGGCGAGTGTATAGCCATCAACCGGGCACAAATCCAGACTCCGTGGGTGCTACTGAGAAATTCCTGATGGAAAAACTCAATAACACTTGGAATCGAACCCAGTACCTCATGCTCAGCAGTCGCGCTTGCGTCCACTAGACCAACGAGGCAGTCTCTACAGGGTGTAAACGGACCCTTTACGAAGCCGTCAACCAAGCGTACATCAAACTAAGTAACTCTACACAAAAATTATTGCTGGGAAACGACTTTTATTTTTGGGGTGAAAAATCACGTTTTACGGTAAAACTCAATGTAACGCACTCAAAACATTGTGCTGATGGATGCTTTTAATAGTAAACAGGTCATTGAGGTAATTAAAGTCAATTTATAACCTTAAAAACTAGTATTTAAAAAACTTGTCAAAAAATTGAAACTTTGACCTCAAATATCTCCGTAACTAGAAGGTTCCCAGGTATGATCCAGACCAAAAAAATGATCGCAATGACGAGGAGAACCAGTGCCTTTCAAATTTGCTAAGGGCTTTTAACACCCTGTATAAGGCTTTTAAATATCTTTGGTAAAGACGGAAGAAGATTCTTGATTATTTACCAAGTTAATATCAATGTGGTTTTAACTTCCTTAAAGCAATAAAAAATAATGTTTAAGTACATAAACATTAACAATAAATAATATGAGAAGTGGCGCATCCTCTTCTATATACAGTTCAAAATTGTCTCATAATGAACTTACTTTTATTTTATTATAATAATAACTTTTATAAATTTTTAATAACTTCTCTTATTATTTTATGAGATAGACGTAAAGGTCAGATTGACCTTTCATTCAATGGTTTAAGTTTAACTTTTATAAGCTTTTATTTAGTTTTATTATTAAAAGAAAATGCCGTCGTGGTATGTGATGCGGAGGAATGAGGAAAGTGTCGTGAGGAAAGTTTTGAGTATGAATGTGGATGGGTTTAAGAGTAGAGAGACCAAAGAAACGATGGATGGACTGTGTGAAGGGCGATATGGCAAGAAAGAAGGTGACTGCTGAGATGACGAGTAATGGAGAAGTATGAAAGAAGAAGACATGGTGCGCCGGCGCAAAAAGATGGTAAGGGCAGAAGAATGATGATAATATTTAATACATATTAAAGAATTTTTTTTGCCTCATTCGTTTTTCAATCTTCCTCTGCATAACACCTTCTGTCCTGATTGATGACAATAATATATGTCGGGTATAGCAGGATTTACTCTGTTAGACTCGTACATCATGTGGGCAGACGATGGGTTTCGTGCTATGAAAACACACTGGGTGCGATACACTGTTTCTAGCAAAACTAATTACTTGGGATTTCAACTTAACATAATAACACAGGATAGAATGAATCGGGTACAGTTCCAAGACGTCTCAACTCCGCCGCGATCGGACATTGACTGTCGCCCTCGCCTCGAGCTGAACATCAGGGCTCTGTAGAAGCACGCTGTGTGGTGGGTAGACTGGCAAGTAGGTCGCGTCTTGTCACCAGTGCCCACTGGCGCGTTTTCCGATTCATTTTTTATGTCCGTACTAACGACCGGATCCGATATATATTTACTTGACCTGATATTGCAGCCAAGAGCGGCTCCACACAAGGAGGTGCTTCTGGTATCGTTTTGTTTTGGTTTCCACTTTGATATTGGAATCAGCTATCCAGATTCTGACAACAGGATACATACCTGTAACAAAAAACATTTTAAATTAATAAAACAATGTAGTAAATATCAAAGACTCACGTGTCAAAAAAAAAAAACGAAAACATGTTATTGCATAATAGTCTCTATGCAACTATGCAATAAAAAGGTTTTTAACCTGTGCAATAAAATTAAAGATATATATAATTTATTGCATAAAAAGTTATGATAATTCCGGCTTCATCAGACATCTTTAACGTACAATTTATGTATTTTATTACTATAATACGTTATTGTAAAAACTAGCTGACACGCGCGGTGTTAACTTACGTAAATACGTCGATTTTTGAACAGAAAATACAATTTTTTCATAATCAAATTATCCTATAGAATTTCTGGTTATTGGACTTTCGGGCCACTGACTACCTGTAACGACTGTCAAAGATCTACAAATGACAGACGGGACCAACGGTTTAATGAGCTTTCCGAGACACGGAGGAAATTCCGTATTCAATAGATGGTCACCCATCCACGAACTGACCTCGGAAAGCGTTGCTTAACCTAATGTATGCCTTATCCAGCTTTCCTAGGCACAGTAGAAACTTCGTATATAATTTATGGTCACCCATCCACGGATCGACCTCGGGAAGCGTTGCTTAACCTAATGTAAGTAAAAATAAAATCCAGGACCAACGGCTTAGGGAGCAGTTCAAGGCACGGATGAAACTCCGGATGTAATGGATGGTCACCCATCCACAAACTGACCTCGGAACACGTTGCTTAACCTAATGTATATTAAATAAAACCCGGAACTAAAGGCTTTCCAAGGCACGGAGGAAACTCCGATGGTCACCCATCCATGGACTGACCTCGGCAAGAGTTGCTTAACCTTTGGTATGTAAAAAATAAAATACTCTGTCCTTCTACAGGGCATTGATCACCACCACACTTGGTGATTAAAACAAAGATTTCAATAAACCTTGTAAATAAGATTAAAATATAATAAACTAGCGACCCGGCCCTGATCCGCCCGGGTGCAACGTACTGATATGAAGACGTGTCAAAACATACAGATATCTGCACTTTATCCAAGTTAAAGAATAATTTATTATACACGGATATCTTCCGGAATTATTTCTAGAAAATTTATCGTAAAAAATGCCCATAACATACCGTACCTCGAAAACCACGTTAAGCTGTCGGTCCCAGATGTCATTTATAGATACTTTGACAGTCGTTACAGGTAGTCAGTTACCCGAAAGTCTGACAACCAGTCTTACCAAGGAGTACCGTATAACCCAGTACTAACTGGGTTGTAGAGGTCAGATAGGCAGTCGCTTTATGTAAAATACTGGTATTCAGTTGAATTCGGTGAGTCTGTAAGCTGACCCTAACATAGTTGGGAAAAGGCTAGGCAGATGATGATGATGGTAATAATTATGAAAACTGCATTAAAATCCATTCATCACCAACGGTATGTCCTAGAACCAAAATCTCGAAGACATGTGACATCTACCAACCCGCACTGGGCCCGCGTGGATGTGGACGTGGTGGATTACAGCCCCCTCCTCGTAGAGAGAAGGCCTGTGTCCCAGCAGTGGGAACATTCTAAGCTGATTATACTAAAGCATATGGTCACACAGACATACACGAAAAATGATTTTAGTTTTTTCCAAGTCTAGATCAGACTAAAAATCTAATTAGTATCCACTTAAAAATATCGTTACCCAACGCAATTTTCGAGTTAAAATATTTTGCAAAATACTTTTATCTTCTAAAGTAGGTAAAACACTAATAAAATAGTCTAGATTTCTTAAAACAGACGTGATCATAAATATTTCTTGAACGGTAACACTTTCATAATTGCATAATTTCTGTATCGTACGATGTCTTGATGCCATTTTAAAAATGTTCTAGAAAAAAAGCTACGGTCTTTCCTCTTAGTCATCATTATCTGCCTAACCTTTTCCCAACTACGTTGGGGTCGGCTTCCAGTCTAACCACAGCTGAATACCAGTATTTTACATGGAGCGACTGCCTATCTGACCTCCACAACCCAGTTAGTACTGGGTTGTGCGTTACTCCTCGATAAGAATAATAGTCATACTTTTGGACCACTGACGAACTGTAACAACAGTTAAAGATACCCCTTGGTAAGACTGGTTGTCAGACTTTTTGGGCCACTGACTACATAACGACTGTCAAAGATCTACAAATGACACCCGGGACCAACGGCTTAACGTGCTTTCCGAGGCACGGAGGAAACTCGGTAAGTAATGTATGGTCACCTATCCACAGACCAACCTAGGCAAGTACGGCTTAACCTAAAGATCGATCCGAGCGGCTTTGTCTTAGTCATCATTCATTGTTTATTTGGGGTCGGCGCAGCATGTCTTCTTCTTCCATACTTCTCTCTTACTCGTCATCTCAGCAGTCACCTCCTTTCTAGCCACATCATCCTTCACACAGTCCATCCATCGTTTCTTTGGTCTTCCTCTACTCTTATAGCCATCCACATTCATACTCAAAACTTTCCTCACGACAGTTTTGCTCATTCAACAGTACAGTCTTCATTTGATGAGTGGGTAACTAAAGGAAGAATAAATAAAATATGAATGAATTGTGTGATAGAACAGAGACTGAATGAGAATATGACGTTTGACAGGGCAGAATGTGACGGGCTCAATTCCAGACTCCGCGGCTGCTACTGAGATTCATAAAATTCCTGATAGAAAAACAAAGTATCTCTTTGCCCGACCTGCGAATCGAACTCAGGACCTCTTGCTCAGCAGCACGTTAAATATCATTTTGTTAAACGGTTGCGCTGACAATGTAGGTTAGTGTAACGGTACTGAAAAGGAACATTAAAAACTTACTAAAGAAAAATCTAACAATCACTGATCAAGATGAACAAAAAAACCTTCCAATTGCGTGTCGGGTCACGCAGAATGTAGGGTTCCGTAGTTGCCCATAAAATATGTGAATTTGCCTCCGAACGATGATTTTTATTGTAACAATAAAAAAACAAATGACCTATCCAACGACATACCACACTATGGGGTGCGCGAGAAAAAAAAATCCAAACTTTACGTGTAGGTACAGGAGATACCCTAAAAAAAATACTTTTCGAGATTTTATTTTTCCACTTTGTCGCCGTAACTAAGTATATTCAAGCCAAATTACAGCTTTTGAGTACTCAGAGTCTTTGAGCTAAGCTACGGACACAGACGGACATGGCGAAAATACAACGGTTCCTTTCCTTGTTGATTACGGAACCCTAAAACAGAAATAGTTTACACAAAACGAAGGTTTTTAACAGCGACCGTCTGGTTCACAGTTATCGTCACTTTCTAAGATGATGGCTAGGCTAAGGAGCGAGTACTACTGTCGGCGGTTAGCGAGGAGCGAGTAGAGCTAGCGAGTAACAACGAATTGACTGTTCGACAGAATTTACTTTGATTTACTTTGATCTGAAAAAATCACGATTAATCACTATATAAAAACATTAAGTTTATGTGTGTCGCGTAAAATATTTTTTACCAAATAATTAATTAAAAACTTGAGCACGTGTTGTTTTGTCTAAAAAACCTGAGCAAGAGAATTTTTATGTTAAAAATCCGATAGAAAACTTTTTTTTTTTTCAGTTTTTGTCTGTGTGTCAGTGTGTCGGTCTGACTGTTTGTTCCGGTCAATCTTCAAAACGGCTAGACTGATTTCACGACTAAACGGCTGATCGGATCGTAATGATATTTGGCAAGATGATAGATTATTTCTTGGGGAAGGTCATAGACTATCTTTTTTATTATTTTTCTCACACCTTCACATCAAAATTTCCACGCGAACGAACTCGCAGGCAACAGTTACACTTTTATACGTTGAGCAAGAAAAATAATCTGTAGATACTGTAGGTAGCCACTTCTGCCGCTGTCACTGGCACCTTAGCTAGAGAATGTTGAGGATGTGGGTCAGATGCTGCTCAACGGCACTCGAGATGTATACAGTGATTGAACGAAAGTGAATGAATGAAAGTGATTGGTTGTTTCTGTAAAGAAATGTGAAGAGATGGCTTTGATATACCGATTGTGGAAGACGTTTTGTGTTTGTTGCATATAGGTTAGTTGACCTTTGCTTGTACCGTTATTGACAACAAAATTGAAATTATTATTACTAGAAGACGGGATATTTACCATGTTTATTGTTTTCTTTGAGTTCCCGATATTTCGGCGCTGTTGCAAGCACCATGATCACGGATACACTGAAGTTGTTGCGGGTGGGTGTTTATGAGCAGACAAATCGGTCTACCCTCTTTCTTGTTCGTTTTTTGCACTCAGTACCGCTACCACTGTCACTCACAACTCGATTCTGTTCCCGACACACGAAACTCACTGTGTCTGCTCGCGAACTTTTTTCGGCACTATTCCGCTTTTTACACAGCTAGACCACGTTTATCCGTGATCATGGTGTTTACAACAGCGCCGAAATATCGGGAACTCAAAGAAAACAATAAACATGGTAAATATCCCGTCTTCCAGTTATAATAATTTTAGTGACCAAGAAAGTTTAAAATCTTATAACAAAATTGAAATTGAATGAACTTTATACAAGAAATGATTTAAAAAAAAAAACATTAAAATAGTCTATAATTATATATACTAAAATATAGCGTCGAAATATTCTTTCGCATCGATGTCAATTTAAAAAAAACTGGCGGTAAAAAAAATAAAAATATTAATATAAAACAAAATTACAGGTAGTTCAGTAGTAGATATAAATTATATTCCTATAATAGTTTACGTGCCTCGAAAAGCACGTTAAGCCGTTGGTCCCAGCTGTCATTTGTAGATCTTTGACAGTCGTTACAGGTCTTTATTTTTCCAGTCTTACCAAGGGGTATCGTAGTATTAACCGCACGCAAAATACGCGCTTTGGACGTGGAGTTGCGGTCACCAGCCCGTTATACAATACAATACCTAGTACTAACTGGTCTGTGGAGGTCAGATAGGCAGTAGCTCCATGCTCCATGTAAAATACTGGTATTTAGCTGCATCCGGTTAGACTGGAAGCCGACCACAACATAGTTGGAAAAAGGCTAGGCAGATGATGAATAGTTTTACAGTTAACTGAGTAAAATTAGGGTATGACATTTATATGACTCATAAGATTAAAGTTTCAAAAATTAAAGTTCTAAAAGTAATGTAGCGACTTAATTAATTTACCGACTCTGCAGCAGTAATGTAGTTATGTCTTTTGACATACTAACAAAATGCCTTCATACTATTTTGTATATTTCCCTCAGAAGACCTCAATCACAAACAAAGTTATAACCTTAAATTAAAACCTTAAGATATTTCAAAAAAAATGTTTTTATGGTGTTTTCACACCTTTTTTGTCGTCCATTGCCACAATTACCATGATATACCCTTGTTACCCACGTTAGTCAATTTCTCAGAGGTTAAGCTATACAATAGTGAGAACCTCATCATTATACGCTCATCAGTTACGTAAGAATAATCGTAGTAACACTGAAATGTAATGTAATCTTTGACAACTTAAACATATTTTGACGTTAAGTGTCAAAACGTCAAAGACTGGTTTGAAAAATTGTGTTTATGTCGACCTCGTAAATGCCTTGATGGTCTGGTAGTCGCAAGTGCTACTGCTGAGCATGAGGTTCTGGGTTCGATTCCCAGGTCGGGTAAAGTTTTAATGGGTTCTTCCTTCTAAAAGTCTTCTTCAATTTTCGTCTCGTTAGTAAACCAATATTTATAAATAATTTTCTATTTCGTTAACAGTTTTTTTCTATTTAGTTTATTTGTTGGTTTTGTTTATTATTAATTATTTATTTTCAGTGGTCAACATTGGCCCTGGATCAAAGAATTTGTACGTCATGGGGAGAGGCCTTTGTCCAGCAGTGGGATGACCCACCACTCACAGGCTAACAGTAACAGTTACTTTATATTTTTTTTTCAGTGTTAGGATTTATTTGTTAGTTTGAAAATATTCCTATCAACTGGTATTACCAATAATTTCTTTTATTGTCGTATTGTCGTCGCCACCCTGTATACCTGAGTTCAAAACAGTCCTCTTTACCAAGCCATACATGATAACTTTGATAAACAAATATAAATTGCTCTGTTTTTATAATAATCTAACGAGTTGTAGGTACAATAAATAAATTGATTGTTTAATAAAAATATATTTAATTGATTAATAACAGTCTGTCGTTCTATAAATCTTTATGATAATTTTGACAATATATCGTAGGTACATAACAACACGCCTGTGTATATGTTACGGCTAACAGCCAAAGTACGGTTACACCTAGTTCTAGCCGGCTAAACCTAGGTGCGGTCTAAAAAAATAAAAAAATAAAGGCTGCTAATGATAAATTCCTAATTGTAAACACTCACTTTGCCTGACTTGGGGATCGAACCTGGAACCCTATGCTTACCAATTCGAGACATAACAGATGAACAATTTGCATCACCTTGTAACCGAACCAACGACCTTTTAGCAGAACAATGTAGTTATTGACTCAGTCGAATTTTTCGAATTCATTTCGGTTTTATTAAAGTACAGTAACTCTAGTTAAGACGGCATGCCTTTACAGTTAAACTCACAAACCGATTTTTATGGAATTCTGTTAAACGGTCATTGTTCTTTGTGGGACTTAAACATAACTGGCGAAATGGTGTACTATTAGGTACAGTAGAGACCATAAGTGCAGTAGCAGTTTCACAAAACGATCGCATCAAAACAAGTCGCACTTACGACCTTTTTCCATAACAAATATTTTGCACACATACACGATCTCGTATATCGCTCTCTTTCATAATTATCTAGTCAGAAAGAGTGCGATATAATGATCATTTGCCTTAGTGACAAGCCTGTCATGTCGCGACGGAGTATTAAGTTAGTGATATTTAATTTCAAACAAACAATTATGTGTCTATCTGGCTTAGCGGTTAACGCTATAGATAAAATGTCTCGCACTGTATACTCTGCGTTCGAACCCAAGTGACATTACTCTTTTTGTGTTTTAATTATAAATGATACGTTAGACCCGATGAGATAGGTTTTCTAAATATTAGTTGGAACTTATTATTAACAAAAAAGATGAGGGTGAATGTGAAACAAAATAAACTTCTGGATTGAACAAAGTAGTTAGTTATGACGTTGTTAGTTGGTGAACTTTGTTTCGAGCGTTTGTGTTATTATTACGATTAGCGTATTGTTTGATTGTCTTTATTCAAGATGCAAGCTAATATTAGTATTGATGACAGGGCAAATATTGTCACTTTGCGTAAAAATGGGCTTAATATTTCTCAAATTTCAACTGAAACCGGCTTAAAATGTGTAAGTTATTTTTTTAAATTATAATTATTATGATGATAGTTGTGGTGTGTGATTTTCTTATTATTAAATAAATTGCTAGTTGCAAGTGTGTAATCATATTTTGTTTTTTTTTAGAAATTCTGTTAGCCGTTGGGTAAAGAGGTTTGAGGAAGAAGGTAGTCTGAAGAGTCGTCTAAGAAGTGAAAGGCCGCCGCTTATTAACCCGACTCAGCGACGTTTTATGGTGGAAGAGTATGAAACAAATGGTTTCATTCCAACTATAATGTTTGCAGAGCAATTGGATACTACATTACAGACTGTTCGCCATGCAGTCCATGCTGAAGGTTTACATCATCGGAAGCCAGCTAAAAACCATTTTTGACACAAAAACACAGGGAGGAAAGACTACGTTTTGCTCGAGATTATTTACATTTTAACTGGGAGGTGACTGTATTTTCTGACGAGAAGACTTTCAAGTCTTGCCAAAAGGAAGACTTAATTTATGGCGAAAAAATAATAAAACTTAATTTAATAAGTAGACCGGGTAACTAAATATTTAGTAATATTAACATAACCGTAAATAAAAAAATAAAAAATTAAGAAATAAATTTTAAATTTAATGATCTTAAATTGGGGTTTAGTTTCAATATTCTTTTCGTCAAGAAAATGAACACTTAAGCTATAACCTCAATACATTCAATGTGACGTTACATTAAAAAAACACGTTCATAAAGTCTAACTCATATATTATACTCATACTCATAGTATTCAATTAACTCTGCTGAATACTGATACCTATAATAAGCGGGTATCAACAATTATATTTGTGTTATTAGAATATCCTTTCCGTGTTATGTTATTCTTATTATGAATTGACTAAGTGGGTATACAACAAAAAATCTTATGAACGGTGATAAGAGAACTTTTTTTTGCCTAGATAGGAATGTGACGTCACATTCTCATAAAAGTTTGTTAATTTTATAAATAAATAAAACGAATAAACATTTTTGTTATCACTCAGCATGATTTTTTTATTTCCACCTTCCAACACCGAAAACATAAAATAAAAATCAACTAATGAGGTTAAATAATAAAATAATAATACAATAACTATCTAATATTTAACTTCTTATAAAAAATAAATAATAAGCATAACTATATCATAAATAAACATAAATACCTAACGACTTTCTGCTTAAAATACAAATATAATTAAGGTTTCAAAGAAACAAAAAACAGCTACACATTGTAATAACATGGATTCGAACTTGGACTTCATTGATCGTGAACCCATGCTCAGCCCAAACAGCTACCAACTCATGTTAATACTACGCGAATTTTAACAATGCAATGGTAAGAACAGGTCATCACTATGATGTGTATTCTAAATGCAACAGAAATATAATGCTATTTCGCGTAGTGTGACGACAGTTCATTAGTGTGTGTTATGTGTAGAATGTTGAGACATCACTCATACACGCACACGCACACACACTGCTGTATCGCGCTCGCACAGTTCATAGCAATGTAATCTTTAGCATGGTGCTGCACTTTTGAGGTCTACTGTACACCTCTGCCTAAACCTTCATGGATTACAGGCCTGATGTTATGTTATAATGTTTATTTTCTTTATGGAGGACGTCAGTGGTCTAAAATTCCGATAATTTAAGAAAAATATACACTTTGTTGTGAACACATAATTCGTCATGATCTTTTTGCATTACTTTTGATTTTTGCACGATTATTAACCGACTTCAAAAAAAGAGGAGGTTATGTATTCGGCTATAATTTTTTTTTTTGAGAGAGCAGCGGTAGCCCAGTGGTAGAGACCCCGACTTATGAGCAGTAAGTCGTGGGTTCGAACCCAGCCAGGCGCATTACTTGGTGTAAGTTATTTCATCACCACTGCTCTCAAAACGGTAAAGTAAAACATCGTGAGGAAACCGGCATGTCCTAGAACCAAAAATTCGAAGACATGTGACATTTACCAACCCGCACTGGGCCCGCGTGGTGGATTACAGCCCATTCCCTCTTATAGAGAGGAGACCTGCATCCCAGCAGTGGGAACATTAATAGGTTGATTATGCTATGCTATGCTTTTTTTTTTGGCCACTGTTCAATACCTCGGGCTATTTGACTTGCAACACGACTTGCGTCAACAGCAGGGTTCGTGGTTATCAATATAATTATTTACCAATGATTATTATCATGCTCAACTACCAGGTCAGGCTGTTGCGACATAGGCCTCTTCAAGTTCCCTCCACATTTGTCGATCCCTCGCTGTACTCCTCCATCCCTTAGGCAGATCATCCTCCCATCTTTTTATCTGCCTTCCTCTGCGTCGTTTTCCGTCCCTTGGGTACCATTCAGTAACTTTTTAGGTCCACTTTTCTGTTTGTGTCCTCATCATGTGACCTGTCCATTTCCATTTTAGAAAACAAATAAGTGTGGTTTACATTTATTTTTCAAAATTATTATACTGTGTATACGAAGGTCAAAGTAAATAAAGGCTATTTTTGTTTTATTTTATTATTTATTTATTATCATGAGCAATTATCTAATATTATCATTAAAACTAGATAATTATCAATGCTGATTCACGACTAGTTCTCTTAATTTTTTTTGAAGTCCATGTTTTGAAAAATCGAATGGTCAATTTTGGCCTACTTTCTTAAGTAACTTCAAAACTATTTATCTTAAAATTATAAAAAAAATATATTTGAGATGCTCATGTTTAAAATTCATTAATTTACATTACACGCCCGTCTTTGGATCACCAACTTACTGTGACAGACGGACAGACAGACACGCGAGCGATCCTATAAGGGTTCCGTTTTTGCCTTTTGAGTTACGGAACCCTAAAAAACACGTTGTATATCGCTAATCTGTGCTATGGACTCAGAGAAAATTACCATTCGTCCATGTGTAGGCTGTAAATTGGACCTACATCAACATAGAATAAATTCGTGATTTATTCAATTACCATACGGATTGACTAATTACAATTGATGAATTGATTGGACCGGGTAGCCTAATTAAAACTATGTTGATTGATCTGGCTGGCGATGTTTTTAATTGCCCCTGTTTTTGCATTTTTATGATTTGATTGATTGTTAACACCAATTATTTACAGTACGTTATATCCGGAGAATAAAATAGGATAACTGTTATGGAAATTATCAGAGAACAAATTATGTGACTGTGTAAAAGTTCACGCTGTATTTCCCTAAAGGGTACGACAGTAGCGTACCTAAATAACATCTACATAATCCTTACTAAAAGTAAGTTTGTTTGTTACCTTTTCACACCTAAACCACTGAACCGATCATCCTGAAATTTTCCATATACGTTGTCAGGTGTACAGTAACGGACATAGGGTACCTTTCATCCCGAAAAAAAGTACTGTTCCCGAGGAAAACAACAATAACGTTCTTATGATATAATAGATGGCGCCACGTGTTTTTCGAATAATGATTCAATTATATTATTACATGCAGAGTACAACCCGAATTGATTGTCAAATTCTAAATTAACGCGAGCGAAGTCGCGGGCATAAGCTAATCGCCCCTAATGTTCAAGTCGTATTTAATAAAGGCCAAGCCTATTGGCAAAAATCCAGATACAAAGCAATAGGAAATTCCTGATAGAAAACCCAATAACACTTTGTCTGACCTGGGAATCGAAGCCAGGACCTCATGCTCGACAGTCGCGCTTGCGACTACAAGACCAACGAGGCAATCATCTACGAATGATTTAACTTACTTTCCGAAGCATGGAGGGGTCTCGTCATGCCATGAACGGTTACCCATCCACGAACCGTCATCGGCAACCGTTGCTTAACTTTAGAAAAACATCGCGTCTGTTATTATTTAACCACGAGCTTCTCAAATAGATGCTCCTTAACTATATAAATGGTACTGCTCACTCATGACTAGTTACAATGTTAATATAGGTTCAAACTATTCATACACAAAATATTTTCAGGGAATCATCTAACGGCTATAACAAAGCCATTTCAAGGGATTTTTTTTTATCTGATTATTTTTTTTTTACAATATAAATAATTTAAAATTACTTGACCCACAAAATAAATACTGGCTCCTCATTTTTAAGCATCCATTACGGTAGTTTACTACGTCGTATTTACCTACTGTCATTGTTAGAATATGGGAGTAATGGTTTTATGCAAAAAGTCTCAAAAAATTTTAGAATTATAATAATTTTGTAAAAGAAAAACACTCAGATATTTTTTTTTTTCGTTGCTATGGCGACTCATAGAAGTTACTCTTAAAATATTTCGTGTATGAAAAGATATACCATATATATGCAATGAAAGTAACTCTTACCTCTCAAGTTAGAATATAACGGGTGTGACATATTTTGGTAGTAATCAAGATTTCTTTTGACTCCGACATTGTCCTACTCCACAGGCGAGTACATGTTTAAAAAAGTTTGCATTTATACATACTTTTTTTTTGTTAGCCTGTTTGAGTGTGTTCCATAAATACAAATAAATAAAATTTTAATGTCTGTTTTTAATTTCAAAATAACAGCTTTTTACTGAATTTATATAAAAGTATACACGGTAGCTATAACTAAAAAACATTTTTATTTTTTTTTCTGTCTGTTTGTTCCGATTAATCTCTAAAACGGCTGTACCGATTTTGACGGGACTTTTACTGGCAAATAGCTGATGTTATAAAAAGTATTTTAGCCTACAAATACTTAAAAAAAAAGAATAGGGATGGGAGGGAAGATTTCTTATGTATAGACTACATGTATAGGATGCATAGATATTTAATACTTTCCTCGCGATATGACCCTCAGTCCTCCTTGTCACAGACACACACCATTTTGAATGAAAAGATAAATTTTAAAAGAAACATAAATCTTTCGTAACCGGGAATGGAACTCATGACCCTGAGCTCAGTAGCCGACATGCATTTACTGAGTCATTCGGGTCGTCGTCTGTCATAATCATAATATTTATAATCGTTCGCGACTTTCCTTAAATATTTTTTTTGATTTATATTGGCAGACAGGCTGTGAGCTCGTGGTTAAATAAAAACAGCCACACGGGTCGATCTTCAAGGTTAAGCAACGCTATCCAAGGTCGGTCCATGGATGGGTGACCACTATTATATTTTGAGATCCTTCCGTGCCTCGGAATGCACGTTATGCCGTTGGTCCCGGCTGTCATTTGTAGATGTTTGACAGTCGTTACAGGTAGTCAGTGGCCCGAAAGTCTGACAACCAGTCTTACCAAGGGGTACCGTATTACCCAGTACTAACTGGCTTGTGGAGGTCAGATAGGCAGTCGTGAGAGCCCAACATAGTTGGCGAAACGCTATTCTGGCGAAACTTAGGTGTACTATTATACCTCTGTATAACCCTTCGGGAATTTCAGGCGTGATGTTATGTTATTTCCAATAAGCATAACTTTTGTTTGTACAATAATTAACGATTTTATCTTCATTAATAAAAATAATAAATGGATACTTTAGATTGCTTATTAGTTTCAATTGTAATAAAGCTTAGGTTACAATAGCAGATAATATTATTAAATAATAATAATCATTATTATTTCCTTATTGATTACATATAAACATAAACTCAGGAATGAAAGCCTCCCGCTATGTGGACCGATGACCTTGTGAAGGTTGCAGGGATCCGCTGGATGCGAGTCGCACGGGACCGGTCAATGTGGCGATACTTGGGGGAGGCCTATGTCCAGCAGTGGACGTCTTCTGGCTGAGATGATGATGATAAACTCAGGGTTTTTCCTATGAGCCGTAGGCAGAACCCATAGAACGCCACCAGCTACGATCCTTAAAACCCCCATTTTGTCTCGTCTCGTTCGTTGTCGTATCTAGATCTTATCATTATTGATTAATATTGTAAAATGCCTCTTTCGTCTGCTTTTTAACCGACTTTTAAAAAAGGAAGAGATTATGTATGAATTCTCATGTAAGTAAAACTAGGTGGATGTACTGGATACGTGGTAACAGTTCTCGCGTTGGTGTCCGTTCCATCCCGTACATTTAATTTAATTTTAGCATAAGCATAATCAGCCTATTAATGTTCCCACTGCTGGGACGCAGGCCTTCTCTCTATGAGAGGGAATGGGCTATAATCCACCACGCGGGCCCAGTGCGGATTGGTAGATGTCACATGTCTTCGAATTTTTGGTTCTAGGACATGCCGGTTTCCTCACGATGTTTTCCTTCACCGTTTTGAGAGCAGCGGTGGCCCAGTGGTGGAGACCCCGACTTACGAGCAGTAAGTCGTGGGTTCGAACCCAGCCAGGCGCATTACTTTGTGTAAGTTATTTCATCACCACTGCTCTCAATTTAATTTAATTGATTTAAAATACGTACGACAACACTACATAGGTACATTTTACATCAAACAATTATTATATTTTCATTTGCATTCAGTAAAAAGCTGTTATTTTGATATTACAAACAGACACTTTAATTTTATTTATTTGTATAGATGTTTAGCTACGATTCCTTTGTTGATTTTTTAATACCTAATAAATAAAGAAATACATAAAACAATCATAGCTAAAATACATTATATAAGATTTTAAACTATCATCATCATTTCAGCCGAAAGACGTCCACTGCTGGACATAGGCCTACCCCAAGTGTCGCCACATTGACCGGTCCCTTGCGTCTCGCATCCAGCGGATCAATTAAACTATTTACTATCAAAATCTCTAACATTATCATTTATCAAAGAAATCAGTAAACATGGTAAATATCCCGTGATATTTACCATGTTTACTGATTTCTTTGAGTTCCCGATATAAAATAATAAAAAAGAAAAACAAATAACCCGTGTTAATATCCCTTTTCTAGTGTTAATTATAAAATACATTATTACTAATGAGGTACAGTAGTGTGTGCTCAACTTAATAGATAAATAATTACTTTCTACACTCTGCGACGCTATTAAAAAAAAACTATTAAAATAACTTACTCCTTAATGATAATTTAATAACAACAATTAATAACCTATTGATTGATAAAATTCTTTTACGTTTATCTCACTAAATTATTATTCAATTTATCTCGCTGCCAGTCTCTTGGGCATATTACCAGATGACAGCGTTGAGGAGTTTTTTGATGCCCTTTTATAGTTTGTTGTTAGTTTATTTATTTTAGGTTATTTAATAGTTTTTAATTAATAATTTATATATTTATAAGGTCTATCTTGTCATACACGAAATATTTTAAGAGTAACTTCTATAAGTCGTAAAGTCGCCATAGCAACGAAAAAAAAAAATTATCTGAGTGTTTTTTGTTTTACAAAATTATTATAATTCTAAAATTTTTTGAGACTTTTTGCATAAAACCTTTACTCCCATATTCTAACAATGACAGTAGGTAAATACGACGTAGTAAACTACCGTAATGGATGCTTAAAAATAAGGAGCCAGTATTTATTTTGTGGGTCAAGTAATTTTAAATTATTTATTTTTTATAAAAAAATATACTCAGATAAAAAAAAAAACCCTTGAAATAGCTTTGTTATAGCCGTTAGATGATTCCCTGAAAATATTTCGTGTATGAATAGTTAGACCCTATATATAGTTAGTCTGTTTAATATACTTAATGAAATAAAAATGAATCTGATTAAAACATTCTCTGACGTATTAAGTATAAGACTGATTTGTTTCTTAGACATCATAATATCACTCTCTCAATCCACGTAAGGTAAGGAAATTCCTGATCATCATCTTCTTACCTTCACCCCACTCTACTTGGGGTCGGCGCAACACGTTTTCTTCTTCCATTCTCCCCTGTCAGACGTCACGGCATCATTTACTCCTTTCTCTCTCACATCATTCCTCACACAATCCATCCATCTTTTCTTTGGTTTTCCTCTCCCTCTCCATCCATCAACATTCATGTCAATCACTCTTTTAGTCAAATGCATTTCATACCTCCTTATTACACACACCACATTTCGCCAGTTATGTTTAAGTTCCATGTAATTGGGGGCAAGCCTATTGCCGACAACCGGGCACAAATGAAGAATCCGTGGCAGCTACTGAGAAATTCCTGATGGAAAAACCCAATAACACTTTACCTGACCGTGGAATCGAACCTAGGAATCTTCGCTTAGTAAACATACATACGACCTCTAGACAAAAGGAGCATTTGTTTACTACTAAATTTTAGTTTGACATCACGTCAAAGTATAACAAAAAAAAAAATAGTTTGTTTGTCCTTAAATGACATTGTTATGATGTTATTATAAAATAATTTAATTTCGCTAAACATAATAATATGTCATTCATATTTTGTTTGTGAAGGTAGTTCCCAGAATTGACAGCTAAAAACATGTCAAGCGTGAGTATTTTAAGAGGGGTCTTTACACTTATTTGTTTTGAAACAATTTGATAAGGTACAGCTATGAGCAGCGGTGGCCCAGTGGTGACGACCCCGACTTACGAACAGTTAGTCGTGGGTTCGAACCCAGACAGGCGCATTACTTTGAGTAATTTATTACATCACCACTGCTCTCAAAACCGTGAAGAACAACATCCTAAAGAAACCGGCATGTCTTAGCACCACAAATTAGAAGACATGTGACATCTACCAACACGCGGCTTAACGTGCTTTCCGACTCCGTATTTATTGGGTGGTCACCCATCTACGGACCAACCTAATAAATCGCGGCTTATCCTGTCCGCCTTTGAAGACAGAAGAAGATGGCTTAAAGCTGGACAACCTGCAGCTATACCGTACAATGTCGTGAATGGTGTTCTGACATGTCCGCTTTATACTCGGACTTTTTCAGCCAAAGTTGTATATGCTATAGTTGTTGCCAGGTAAGATGGCAATACCGGTCATTGAACCACATACATTTATTGAATCTCTTCTTTAAAAAACTTATACAATAGCCCCTGAATTGACATTGATTGTGATTCTGAACATTAACAGAAGAAACGATAAGTTACACGGTTTATGGTTTCAGTTCGTGTAAAGAGATATCAGGGAAAAGGCAATGACCGCTATTGCCATCTTTACTGGCAGTAACTATAGCCACTTGAGAGTACATGAAAGTGTAGTAAACCAAAGCTCTCGACAACCACCAAACTCAAAACTCAATGCATTTATTTCAATTAGACCATCTCAGGCACTTTTGAATGTCAAAAAAAAACGAAAAAAAAAGCAAAGCTCCAGTCACAAGGCATAATAACCCTAGAAAGCCATCGAATGCAGTCGCTGTCACCGAAATCAGCTAGATGGCATCAATATCATCACAATGTTGGCGCAGTGGCTGAGCGATTGACTGCTGAGCTTCGTGTCGCGAGTTCGATTCCCGCACGGAACAAATATTTGCATGGCCTACAGGTAGTTGTTCCGGGTCTGGCTGTTTGTGTATGTGAGTTTATATGTTTGTAAACTCACCCACGATACAGGAGAAATTCCTGATGTGGGGCAACGACTTAAAAAAAAAAAAACTTTGAAGGGCTTTTCCATTATCCCACAGAACCTCGAAACAAATACATATGTAAATAAATAAAATAATTTATCTTTGTCACTCTGTTTTTACCCGATCACCAATAACATTCCGAAAACCGGACGTTAATAAAAATAACATATAAATTACACAACTAACGCGTTTTTCTACTTGAACGAACCTTGAGTTTAACTTTGACGGATTTTGGGGTCACCGATAGACCCTAAAAAGGGCCCCCAATAAGTTTTACTGTGGCAGTAATCTGAGCATCCTGTAAACTTGAATCCACATCATCATCATCATCTGCCTAGCCTTTTCCCAACTATGTTGGGGTCGGCTTCCAGTCTAACCGGATGCAGCTGAATACCAGTATTTTACATGGAGCGACTGCCTATCTAACCTCCACAACCCAGTTAGTACTTGGTAACACGATACCCCTCAAAAAAAAATATTAATAATAATAATATTAATAATAAATGTTTATTCACAAAAAATACAGATAGTAAGTACTTATATAAAACAGCTGTTGCTAAATCTGTGCAAACCAAGTTTATAACCCTGCCTCTTAAACTAGGATAAACCTGTATTTTAAGAGACAGTGTTCGTCCAATTGATTCTTGAATAAATATGATTTAATACAACAAGTTAACAGTATTGAACTTATTCATAAATATCTGTTTGTATTTATTTATATGTTATATTATGTAAGTAACTATGTATGTGTATGTTAGGCATGTGAAGTGAGTGTGAGTTTATGAGGATATGAGTGCGTGTTTCTGACTACTTGTAGTGTATGTTTGGGTTAACAAGTGCGTAACAAGAGCGTGTGATTGTGAGCAATAATAGTGTAAGTTAAGCATGTGGTAGTAAGTGAGTAGTTGTATTGTTATTAGGAGATGAATGTGAGCAAAGACTCAGTGTAGGCATAGTCCTTTTGGAGTAGCCACTCTGTTACTATGGATTTCACTTTGTGTAAATTTAATTTTATAATATTTAATTGTGTGTCAACTTTATGGTATATGTGTGTACCTAGTATGTAAAATTGATGTGTTGCGAAAGCGGTTTTGTGTTGGGTTCTTGGAAGGAGATTTACTCTCTTATTAGGTTTTGGTGGAGGCAGACTGAGATGTGTTCTAAGGATAGATCGGAGCACAAAGAGCTGCCGTACTGTAAGAACTCCACAGTCGGAGTACAGTTCGGTTGTTGGATATCTGTAGGGCTTTTTACAAAGGACTTTGAGTATGGCCCTTTGCGCTCTTTCCACCCTCAGAACACTGGTTTTTGTAGCGCCACCCCATGCAGTAATGCAATATCCCAGAACCGATTGGCACAGAGCAAAATACACCATCTTCAGTGTGTCTAGGCTAGCCGAGTCTCTAAGGGACTTAAAAAAACTTGAATGATGTGTAGAAAAAAGATGAATTATTTTTACTGCCCCATTGCTAGATTGGTCGCAAGCGTGACTGTGGAGCATGAGGTCTTGGGTTCCTTTCCCAGGTCGGGCAAACTCTCATAAGATTTTTCCTTCAGGAATTTCTCAGTAGCAGCAACGCAATCTGGATTTGTGCTCGGCTGATGGCAATATGCTCGTCCCCTATTACATGGTACTTATACATAACTGATGAAATGTAGCTGTACTATTAGGTACACCTCTGCCTAACCCTTCGGGGATTACAGGCGTGATGTTATGTTATGTACTCCGAGCATTCTGTAAACTTGAATGATGTGTAGAAAAAAGAATAAGGAATAAATAATCATCAAATTCACCTACTGCACGGTGACATGAAAGAAAGAAAGAAAAGAAATACAATTAATTGACCACAAGTGCACACAATATAAAACTAAAATAATACAAAAAAAAAAAAAAAAAAATGCCGACTAATCCACAAATCTAATCAAAAAGGTTTTACACACTTCAGAAAAAAAAAAACTTTTATTTAATTGAACTTCCTTCCTACCTACATCTCAAATCGTCCAAAGAGTTTACATAGACATAATATAAGTACTAGAGAGTTGAAAGTTCATAAAATTGCACTCAAATCAACGGTGAAAGAATACTTTCTAATGAGCGCTGATAACCGGACGGACACACGTATTCGTCATTATTATAAATTTACGAGCCTTTGTCGGAGTGTGAATTTAAAAAAGTTCTTTGAAATGGAAATAAAACATAATTGGGTCAGTTTCTAACGGACATCTCATTTAGAGATGTCAAGTGTTTTTAGAGACATGAAGGGGTACGGAATGGATGGCCACCCATCATTGGGACGACTGCTACAAGTGAATTTAACTTTCATCAATCGATCACTGGAACGTGAGCATCTTTTGAACCGGTACAGCGAATCCAACAATTTTAATTTCTGTACCCAGGCACCTTGGTTGTGGAGGTCAGATAGGCAGTCGCTCCATGTAAAATATTACAGGTATTCAGCTGTATCCGGTTAGACGGGAAGCCGACCCCAACAAAAACACGGAAAACCCCTGCTGTCATTTATAGTTCTTTCAGTCATTACAGTTGGTTAGTGGCCCGAAAGTCTGACAACTACTCTTACTAAGGGGTACCGTATTACCTAGTACTAACTGGGTTGTGGAGACCAGATAGGCAGTCGCTCCATGTAAAATACTGCGGTATTCAGCTGCATCCCTCTACACTGGAAGCCGACCCCAACGTAGTTAGAAAAAGGCTAGGCTGAATACAACAAACAACTCTGTCAAATAAAACACTCGTTTTTAGTCGCTGCCTCTCCCGTGCTACTCGTTACCCGCCTTCAGTGAAGGCAAATTAGAAAAACGATCCAATCTCTTGAGCAAAGTGCATTTTATAACGGTTTGAAGCTGACCAAACTTATAACTGTATTTTGTTTAATACTGAGACATTAGATATGAATATTTCTGGTCATTAGATATGATATACAACACACACTTTCAAAATAACAGTTACTAAAGGCTTATGAAAGTATTAACATTTTTTTAAATCTTTGTCTGTCTTTTTGTGTTCCGTCTAATCTCCGGAACGGCTGGATTGATTTTGACGGGACTTTTACTGGCAGATAGCTGTTACGAAAAGTATATTTTATTTTAGAAAAAAAAATCGAGTAATTAAAGTAAGTACCTAATATTTTGTCCACGCAGACGATGTCGCGGGTAACAGTCTGTGAGCTAGTTAATAAATAAAGGTTTTAATGTACGCGGTAGACCGTCTGTTACCAGAAGCGAAATCAGTAGAACCAAAAATTTGAAGACACGTGACATTACCAATCCGCAATAGGACCGCTAAAGCCATTCCCTCTCAAAAAGAGGAGGTGTGTGTCCCTTCAGAGAAACAATATCGGCTAATGCTACGAGTATTTATCCTGTATACTTTTTAGAAGAGAACTGGAAAACAAACAACCTTCCCCGTTTTCTTCACACAATTATTGTACATGGATTTATCAGAATTATAATATCGTTTGCACGCCATCTAGCGTTCAAATATTTTAACTATCACCATCATGGCGTTTGGTTTGCTTGTCAAAAGTCACGCACACTACTAAAGACGTGTCAAATGCCCGGATTTCACGATTGTTTTTCTCAGTAAATAATGAGTTATTTCCTAAAGAGGTTCTAAGCGACTACATTTCATTGTGTAAAAGTGATAAAATCATCCGTTTTTAACAAAGAGTGTCTATGTTTGGAGTATAAACCTAATCAAAAATGTGGAGCATCGGAACATCCGCCTTAGGCTGAGGCAAAACAAGAGTATTTTTTTAGCTGTGTGCCGCGTAAAATGAGTCGCAGAATTTACGCTGCATTCTTACTGTTTGTATAACGTGTGGTACAACTCATTTTGCGTCGCCGTGTGGTGCAAACAGGACTTTAGTATGAAACCTACTCATTTTACGCGACTCACAGTTGAAAAAGTTCCTTTCGTTTGGCCTCAGCATTAAGCGCTCGCGACGTCGTTAACATTTAGTTACCGTCAAAATAAAATTATAACAATGTTTCCTCAGTTAATAAAATTATTTAAAAGATACATATCTTTAACTTAAAACTATCCAAAAGAACACGTGGGTGTCTTAAACAAGACATTTTAACCATTGACACAATTTCCGATTGAAAACCGGAATTATTTTCTGTAATTTGAATTCCGACGTGTAATAATATTAAATCATTCTTATTCCCTTTTCTTCGGGATGGATCAATTGTATGCAAGAGAGAATAGTTCGAGTGTGCTCAAAATGAGAAATTAAAATGTAAGTATTCGATAAGCTTATAATTTGAACAAATAAATAAAATTGATGTGTCTGTTTGTAATTTGCATATGAAAGTACATATAGTACTTAGGTATAACAAAAAAATATTTTTTATAAAGTTTTGTCAGTCTGTTTTTTTGTTTCGGGATATCTCCGAAACAGCTGGACCGATTTTGACTGGACTTTTACTGGTAAATAGCTGATGTTTTAAGGCGTAACTAAGACTGCTTTTGTTTTAGAAAAAGAATTAGGGTTCCGTGAAAAAAAATAAAAGCTTTTGAAATTGTTAACAAAAACGGATTGAAATATGGAATATGTATTTTTATAATATAATAATTTCACAAGGGAATCAAAACCTATAGGGTACTTCCCGTTGACCTAGAATCATAAAATTTGGCAAGAAGCAATGTCTAGCACCACACGTAAAGAAAAACTGAAAACCGTAAATATGTGGTTCAATAACAAAATACCTGCAAGTTTTTACTAACTTTCTAGAATTGTATTTTGTGTAAATGTAATTTTATCATGTTGTCTGTTAAATAATAAATAATAATATACAGAACCCTCGGTGCGCGAGTCCAAGTCGCACTTGGCCGGTTTTTTCTAAAAGTCGGCTAAAAACGTGAGTTTTCGCGTAACCATTAAAGTTCAAAAACGTTTGGGAATTTTGCACACAATGCACATTTATTTGTTACATCTTTCAAATGACGGGACTTTGCCATCTGATGAACCTAAACTACTTTTTCCAGTAACGGTAAATATTTTGTAACTGACTACAAATTGGACTGAGGTGCATTCAACTTCGTTGATAATGACATGGTTTGAGCAACAAATCTCTTATTCACGCTTGCATAGCTTGAGAGGTAAGCTGTGGCAAAGCTTTTTATGGTTTAAGCTCGGAAAATTACGCCGATCTTCTTTCTTTATCGTGTGGTTAGTGCCTAACCTGGTGTTAGAGTTTTTATGCCGCCCATGGGCCTCTGACTTGACTTTACATGCCGTCAAGAAATATCTCGCAGGCATGCTGGTTTCCTCACGATGTTTTCCTTCACCGAAGCAAGTGATAATTAAACAATACGCACATGAATCCTAAATAATCAGAGGGCCGTGTTTTGGACTCGAACTTGAGACCTATGACTTGGCACTCCGACGGTCACACCACTATGTTATTTGTGGTCGGCGCAGCATGTCTCCTTCTTCCATACTTCTCTATTACTCGTCATCTCAGCAGTCACCTCCTTTCCAGCCATATCATCCTTCACACAGTCCATCTATGGTTTCTTTGGTCTTCCTCTACTCTTACATCCATCCACATTCATACTCAATAGACTACTTACCAAGAAACTGCTTATTTCTAAGCCTTATTGGTAATGCTCTTTAGGAGCCCGTGGCTACATAATAACAGCCGCTCGGGTTGATCTTTAGGTTAAGCCGTGCTTGCCTAGGTTGATCTGTGGATACGTGACCACCCATTACATACCGAGTTTCCTCCGTGCCTCGGAAAGCACGTTAAGCCGTTGGTCCCAGCTCTCATTTGTAGATAAATAAATAAATAATAAATAAATAAATTATTTATTACCACAAAGTTCAAGTACATTGCACTGTTTACAGATTAAAGGTCTTAATTTAGCATTGGAAAAAAAAAGATCTTCAACAGTCGTTAGGTAGTCAGTGGCCCAAAAAGACTGACAACCAGTCTCACCAAAGGGTATCGTATTACCTAGTACTAACTGGGCTGTGGAGGTCAGATAGGCAGTCGCTGCATGTTAAAATACTAGTATTCAGCTGCATCCAGTTAGACTAAAATCCGACCCCAACATAATTGGGAAAAGCCTAGGCAGATGATTGGTGATGCTCTTCAGAAAAGTCAGGTAGTTAGCACTCGAAATTCGCAATCCAAGTGCGTGTATGACCAGACGTATGAACGTTCGTTCTCCACATCATCCTAACTATATTTTCCGCGTTCATGACCCACCAAAAACTAATAATAAACCTAAAAAAATGTATATCCATTGCAACACGACTGGTTTAGAGCCGCCGCGTTTGCCTAACGCCTTACTGGAAATGTGTGTCTATGTGTCACAGGCCTTATGTAACGAAACTGCTGTTATGTAAGACTCGCGTTGATCTTATAGTGCAATAGTTATGGTTATTGGTATGTATTGGACAGATTCTATGAGTATATAGTAAGAGTGTAAGTCGGTTGTCGTGGTATGGGCATGTGATGAGGAGGAATGAGGAAAATGGCGTAAGGAAAGTTTTGAGTATGAATGTGGATGGGTATATGAGTAGAGGAAGACCAAAGAAACGATGGATGGACTGTGTAAAGAATGATATGGCAAGAAAGGAGGTGTCTGGCGAGATGACGAGTAATAGAGAAGTATGGATGAAGAGGACATGCTGCGCTGACCCCAAATAAATTGGGATAAGAGCAAGAGAATGATGCATGGCGAAGTAAAGATGATTATTGTAAGTATATCAGATGAATTCTTGATCGGCGCGACGTTTAAGTCATTCTGTTTTTGCATAGTTAACTCGTAACCGCGATTGCTGAACATGAGCTCCTGGTATCGGTTCCCAGGTCGAGCAATGTGTTACTGGGTTTTTCTATCAGGAATTTCATAGTAGCAGCCACGGAGTCTACATTTGTGCCCGGTTGATGGCAATAGGCTCGCCTCGTATTACCTGGGATTTAAAACTTAACTGGTGAAATGTGGGTGTACTATTAGGTACACCTTTGCCTAACCCTTCAGGGATTACAGGCGTGAGGTTATTGTCTATTGAATTGATTTTTATCAAGCACTAGCGACCCGCCCCGGCTTTGCACGGGTGCAATATGTACATATAAACCTTCCTCTTGAATCACTCTATCTATAAAAAAAAACCGCATCAAAATCCGTTGCGTAGTTTTAAAGATCTAAGCATACATAGGGACAGACAGCGGGAAGCGACTTTGTTTAGGCAGAGATAGCGATTCTTATCTCACGAGCTCTTCAAAAGTCGCCATTCGTGACGATTTTTTCGTTTTTCCCTCACAATGCTAACACAAATATAGTGAAGTGTCGTATTCTCGTCGATCGTATGATTTGTACAAACATTTTGCACAATACACGGATATGCGCTGTGTCCATTAACATCTTTATACACGCTCTTTTCCTTTTAGGGTTCCGTGTCAAAAATGGTGAAAAAACGAACCGTTATAATGCGACATAATAATTGGGGAAAAGATCGGGCATATGGTAGCTCCAGCCTCTAGCACTCCAGCTTGCTCGAGCCAGCCTCCCCCAGCCTGTAATTTAAAACCCGACCCGTATTGATTGACATCACCATTTTCGCAATCAGATATGAGGACATCCGCTGGAGAACCAAGGTTATCGACGTAACCCGAAGAATTGCCAAACTTAAGTGGCAGTGGGCAGGGCACATTGCTCGCAGAACGGATGGTCGCGATGGGGCCGAAAGTTTCTGGAGTGGCGACCGCGAACCGGAAGACGTTTCGTTAGAAGGCCTTCCACTAGGTGGACCGATGACCTGGTAAAGGTTGCAGGGATCCGCTGGATGCGTGTCGCACGGGACCGGTCAATGTGGCGACACTTGTGGGAGTCCTATGTCCAGCAGTGGACGTCTTTCGGCTAAAATGATGATGTTGATGACCATTTTCGCTGGTATCATAAGAAAAAAAAGAAAATATATTTATTTGGCATATGCCACAAGTGCACGTAATATAAAACAAAAAAAAAATAACACTGAACTGGGCCTACTTGGCGCAGCTATGAGGCATCATAGCTACGCCAAATAGGCTCAGTTTAGCAAAATGCCAGGCAACTAGTGCCTGACGCTGGTTTTCAACTGGACCTGGATTAGAGAGGTCACGGGTTTAAATCAGTTTTATATGTTGTGTCAATGGTAATATCACAAAATAAAATTATCACAATTTTTGTGTTCTCATCCACCTTTGTCCGTCTTATTATCACATCTTACGGCTTGACATGGACCGAATTTTTCGTACATATATGCAGTCGCTCCATGTAAAGTACTGCTAATTCAGCTGCATTTGATTAGACTGTTTGCCGACCACAGCATAATAGGGAAAAATTTAAACTTAAAACCGGCTAAGTGCAAGTCGGACTCAACAACAAGTGGAAGGGAGTGTCAGACTTGTACTGACTAAAACCCATCCATATTCCTTTTTTGCCCTTTGTGTTCCGGGGCCGCGGTATCTCTATTTCGAATAGTCCCGCAGCCCTGGCAGACATCGGCCCTCGCGTGGAACACGAACGCGCCGTCGACACGGCCTGTCGTCATAAGACGGCCGGACGGCGAGCTAGCCCTTACTCACCGTCCACAGGCCTGCGCCTACGGTGGCCGGGAGCCACCACGTGGCCCACGACGCCCGGGGCGTGTTTCCGAGGCGACTAGTACGCCACTTCTAAGTGTATTAGCTGGGAAAAAAAGTGGAGGAACAAACTCCCCAGCAACACATCTGTCTGTTAGGTTAGAACTAGGCAGATGATGAGGTTACATTTCCATAAAAATAATGATTTTTCTATTCCTAATGACTACCTCGTTGCTCAAATGATTTCCTGAATTACTTAGCTAATACATACCTCTAAGTAAACCCTACTATCTATATACATATTTAAAGTAAAAAACAGACTGGCTGACTAATTCCAAAAATGCCTTCATGAAATTTTGCAAGAAGACATTTTTGAAAATTCATCCCTTAAGGGGTTAAAACGAGGGTTGAAAGTTTGTATGAAACTTGGTCAATTTTACGAACGAATTCGTGGGCAACAGTAATATTACAAATGCGAAAGTTTGTGAGGATAGACCGATGTTTGTTCCTCTTTCACACAAAAACTACTCAGCGGATTTGGATGAAATTTGGCACATAGATAGTTTATAACCTGGATTAATAGATAGAATACTCTTTATCCCTGTAGTATGATCCCGTGGGACAATTACCGAACTCCACGCGGGCATAACGTCGGGGAAAGTACAAATCCGCGAATCTCTTATTGTGCGCGTATCTGCACTACGTGTAGGTTTACAGGGAAGGTTATAAGTTTATATATTTTTTTATTTCAACGATATTTGACCTCATTTTTACATGAATAGTAAAAAAATACATGTGTTCTATGTACTGTTAACAGTAGAAATCTATTAAAGTCATTAATTTAGTGGCTACGATAAAAAGTAATTGAAATATAGTTGATCCATTAAAATGATTATTAAGCTAAAAAAAAACCAGTAGCAGTTATAAACTATACTTCTTCGCAATTACTGTAATCTTAGTCATCAAGGCTTTTATATTTCTAGGTTACGACCAAGACCTAATAACTAGACCTTGTTAGTTGAATCAGTGTTTTATTACAAATTCATGTCGATCTTTTAAGATAAAATTGACGGTAGGCATTTTAAGTTCATCTTACGAGAAAATGTTTGTGGCGGATTTTGTCACACACTGTTTTAAGCTTTCACGGTTTACAACTAAACTTATACTGTCACTTAGGGGATATCTTCCGTGATTGATCATTATTTTTAGATCCCGAATAAAAAAAATACGGAAAATAACCAAAAAAAAAATTAACGATCACGGAAGCTATCCCGTAAGTGACAGCATAAGTTTGACTTTTGTCACATCTTCCTACTATATGGAAGAAGGAAATATGGGGTATTCCCCAAAGCGCAACTATTTTTAAGCGCAACCAACTAAGCGCAAGTAAATTATACCTCGAAGCGCAATCATTAGTGGCACCCACCAATTAAAATTAAAATATTAAATATTTATTCCTCAAAGCGCAACAATGACGAAAAATAGAGAGGGGTATGATGGATTAATTATTTTTTTTTCAATCAAGGTTGCGCGTTGAGGATTAATTTAGTTGCGCTTTGTTGGTTGCGCTTAAAAATAGTTGCGCTTTGAGGAATACCCCGGAAATATATGTGAGATGTTTTATGTGAGAGAATTAGTCGTGTTTGACTTTTATATTATAAATTATAGGTAGGTACTTAGGTTATAGTTAAGTGCATCTTAAGGTTAATGCTAAAAATCTAGCCCTGAAGACGGCCGTAGTAATAATTACGAAGGTCTTTTGCCATATCATCATCATCGGCATAGCCTTTTCCCAACTATGTTGGGGTCGGCTTCCAGTCTAACCGGATACAGCTGAATACCAGTATTTCACATGGAGCGACTGCCTATCTGACCTCCAAAACCCAGTTAGTACGGGTAATACGATACCCCTTGGTAAGACTGGTTGTCAGACTTTCGGGCCACTGACTACCTGTAACGACTGTCAAAGATCTACAAATGACACTCTGTTTTTTTGTATATATTTTATGTGATATCCAACAGATAACCTTTTGATGGGAATGGATCCCATCAAAAGGTTATCTGTTGGATATCGCTATTAGGGTTTGACAACGATCTAACAATTGGTGTAGTAGAAACTGTCGATCGACGTTGACTTAGTCTTTCTACCATCGATCGAGGCCATCGATCGATCGTCGGGGGTCACGTGGTGGCTTCCGACCACCGTAGGCGCTGGCCTGTGGACGGCGAGTTATGGGCTAGCTCGCCGTCCGGCCGTCTTATGACTACAGGCCGTGTCGACGGCGCGTTCGTGTTCCACGCGCGCCTCAGGGAGATGTCAGCAATCAGGTAGGGGTCCGCATGGACCGATGCCTGCCAGGGCTGCGGGACTGTTCGAAAGAGATACCGTGGCCCTGGAACATAGAGGGCAAGGAAGGAGCATGGATGGGTTTTGGTCAGTACAAGTCTGACACTCCCCTCCGCTCCGCCCAGAGTGGGGGGGGTCATTTGATGATTTCCCATCCGGAAAAAAAAAAAAAAAAAAAAAAAAAAAGGCCATCGATCGATCGATTGTAATCGCTAAGGGTGTTCCCTTAGCGATAACACCGCTGTTGTACCCTGAATATGATGATTTTCAAAGTTGATATTTCCTATCTATCTACAGTATCCTATCAGTAACCTTTTTCACAATCACTTTACTGGATCACGCTAATATAAAGGAAAACTTTGATGGAAATACTGATTATGCCTAACGCATTATCAGTATTTATAATGTTCCCCACAGCTGGGACACAGGCTCCTCTCTCTCAGAGGGAGTGGGCTGTAATCCACCACGGGCGCAGTGCGAGTTGGTAGATGTCACATGTCTTCGATTTTTTTGGTTTTAGGGCATGCCGGGTTTTTTACGAAGTCTGTGATGTCCAAGATAAACTTAGAAAGTACATATGAATTGAAAAAGTCACATTGATACTTGCTCAGAGTTGAACCCACAACCTCTTGCATGAGAGGCGAGGAATCTCCACGCTTGGTCGATGCATTTGGAAGATTTCAGAATTACACCCGTATTTCCTGTAGATACGGGTGTAATTCTGAAATCTTCAAATTACTCGATATGTTTGGTTGATAAAAAAAATATTAACGACTTATAATTTAGCGCCAAAAATCCGCCATTTTTTTTTTAACATTTATCTAAGGACTCTTGGGTTTTGAGACGAAACTAATGATACTTTAATCGTCGAAATCCATACAGCCATTTGTAACATAAAAATTTTTACAAAGAAACAAACAAAAAAATCCGCGTGAAATACATAACCCTTCCTTGTCAGTCGGGTAAAAAAACTGATTGACGTCAATACCCACCTTAAAAAAACACGTTATTTAAATATTTGAAATGTGTTTATTGATAACCCAATTAATAATTAAAGTAACTGTACTGCTTGGCCACAAGATACACGCTCAAGGGAAATTTAAATAAATTAAACTTAAAAAAAACATGGGCGAACCTGGCCACATATCGCACAGGACAGAGGTTTGGAAGGAGAAAGGCCCAGCAGTGGGACACTCAAACAGGCTAACAATAAAAAAATAAAAAAAAAGAACAAGATCTTATTAAAATAAAAAGAAGAAAATTTGGTGTATCTATAAACATTGAACGCGTATACAAAGTTTATTAACCGTTGAGGAGTTCTCTCGTGAGGAGGCGATCCTGGCTGCAGGATCAAGTCAAGTCTGTCATCAAAATGTGAACCAAAGGTGTGTGCAAAATTTTAGCTCAATCGGTTGGGGGGAACTGGTTTGAAATTCAGTTGCTAGATTTGACCAATACATACTAACTATAGACCAACCGCTTTAATGAGTCCTCGCGAAGGTTTAAATTTAAATGGAATATTCTGAAGGTTTATCACGTATTGGTTCAATTAGTATCGTAATACCTACGTGGATTATGGTTATTTTGAAGCAAAAAACCTGTGGGATATTGTTAGGACTTTGTGGACGCTTAATGTGCCTTTGATGGGGCAAGGCGGAGGACTTATAAAACTGGTCGGTCTATAACTAACATGGCAAGTTAAGTAAAACCTTATAAATACTAAAACAGCGAAGCATAAGCATAAGTATAGCATAATCAGCCTATTAATGTTCCCACTGCTGGGACGCAGGCCTCCTCTCTATGAGAGGGAATGGGCTATAATCCACCACGCGGGCCCAGTGCGGGTTGGTAGATGTCACATGTCTTCGAATTTTTGGTTCTAGGACATGCTGGTTTCCTCACGATGGTTTAGTTCACCGTTTTGAGAGCAGTGGTGATGAAATAACTTACACAAAGTAATGCGCCTGGCTGGGTTCGAACCCACGACTTACTGCTCGTAAGTCGGGGTCTCCACCACTAGGCCACCGCTGTTCTCAAACATAGCGAAGGTGTGGAGAAAACAAACATGCCACGAGACCACGACCCACCGCGACACAACTTTGAAGTGACGGGTGGAAATGAGTGAAGCGCACGCATTTGTCTTGACGCAAGTCGCATCGTCCAAGGTCGCGGTCGATCGTGGTCTAAATGAATGCAAACAAGCCCTTCTGCCGGAATAAGGTTACCGCTTAATTTTGAGTTAGAATAGAAAAATGTGACCGCCTCGTTGGTCCAGGGGTCCCAAGCGTGACTGCTTAGCATGAGGCTCTAGGTTCGATTCCCAGGTCGGGCAAAGTTTCATGGGGTTACAGGCAAATATCGTGAAGAAAATATCAAATGAGTATGAATGTAGATGGCTATAAGAGTAGAGGAAGACCAAAGAAACGATGGATGGACTGTGTGAAGGATGATATGGCTAGAAAGGAGGTGACTGCTGAGATGACGAGTAATAGAAAAGTATGGAAGAAGAAGACATGCTGCGCCGACCTCAAATAAATTGGAATAAGTCCAGGAGAATGATGATAGGCCAAATGGCAATAGCAGTAAAATGAAAGTTTCAAGTAAGTAATAAAAGTTTTACTCAAATTGTAGAAATACTGGTTTCATTTCGTTACTTTATGTTAATGGCTACTAATTTGCTAGAAAGCGTTTATCAATCATAGAATTTCTAGACATTAATCAGTCTTCAAAAAAAACTGCCGGAACACGTCAAAAGATTTTGTTTTTTATTTGATCTACTTTTATAATTTCTCCAAAATCGTCAGTGGAAGTTGAGATGTTTGTGGCTAAATAATAACAGCAGTGTGGTCGATCTTCAAGGGTAAGCTGCGCTTGTTAAGAGTGAACAGGGGCTACGATTCTCTATATACCTCTAGAGCAGTAATTTGTTTTTTCATGAAATCAAGGTCTACTGTAGACACGTTCCTTTGTTCGTTTTTTTTCTGCAACTAATATGTTAAGAAAATATAAGATTTGAAACTAACATTATCATTAACACTAAAAACGGGATATTTACCATGTTTACTGTTTTTTTTTTATCTGTAAACATGGTAAAAATCCCGTTTCTCAAAAAAAAATTTAAAAAAAATTTTAAAAAATCAGACCTTCCAAAAATGACAAAAAGTGCCCCATTTTTACGGCTATGATTAGATGACTACCATACAAATTTGATAAGTTTTTGATGTAAACGAAATTTATAGGAACCTCCATAATTATACTCTTTTTTTTTTAATTTTAATGTCAAAAATAATTTAATCGGCTCAGTTTTCGAGGAGAAAAAAGGTGAATACGAAACGTCAATCTCGCCAACATTTTATGATAAAATCAGTCTGAGCTGCAGCTGTCCCTATCGCACTCTACGGCGGCAGGCTAGACGCTGCGCGACGGCCATAGTTTCTTCAAACACCTTCCTCACAGGTCCTGTTCCCTCTTAAGGTTGGTTCACGGATCCTTAACATACCGAGATCCTTCAGACCAAGATAAGCTTATGGTCCCGGCTATCATTTGTAGATTTTTGACAGTCGTTATGAAATTTCACAAAGGTCCGCTAAAGATAAAGATAAAAGATTAAAAAAAAAAATTGCTAAATTAGATTTGACCCTGCATTGCGAAGAACTCTTTTTTTATTTTTTTTTTATTGGCCTGGTATGTCCCGCTGCTGGGCAAAGGCCTCCCCCATACCCTTCCAGGTACTCTTCTCCTGCGCCACCTCGAACCAGCCCTTGTGATGCGCGTCCAAATCATCTCGCCACCGTTTTCTGGGCCGGCCTCGGCGGCGCTGTCCATCTTCAGGCACCCAACGTGTTGAAGCTTACTATTATTAAAATTAAAGTCATGCATGTTGCAATGAAAACAATGATCACTTACAGTTGGGCAAAGTTCCAAAACTGTTTGTTAATATTGACCAACGTCGTTTAAGTTAACATTGACATAAAGCGGTTTTTCTTAATATTCTCTTGCACGTGTTTATTTTTCTACTGCAAGACAAAAACAGTGACAACCTGGATCAACAACTTAACGTGCTTTCCGAGCTACGGCCTTCTTCATCATCTGTCTAGTCTTCTCCAACCATGTTGGGGTCGGCTTCCAGTCTAACTGGATCTAAATACCAGTATTTTACATGGAGCAACTGCCTATCTAACCTCTACAACCCAGTTAGTACTGGGTAACACGATACACCTTAATAAGACTGGTTGTCAGACTTTTTGGGCCACTGACTGCCTGACGACTGTCAAAGATCTACAAATGACAGCTGGGACCAACGGCTTAACGTGGGTTGTTCATATATATAACATTTTATTTACCTATTGATTACACAGGGTATAACAGAAAGGGTACAGTCATATGAAAGGATATGCTGCAGGCCATCAAACTGAACAACTTTCTCCTTGGGTCCAATATCGTAAATGCGACAAAATTATCAGCTGTCCCATACATTTGGGTCGAGTAGGTATTTAAATTTTGTATGGCACAGCTGATAATTTATGTTAATTTATGTTTGTAAGTTTAATCTTACCACAATGTTACCCCTGTTATTGTTATTATTATTTATTTTATTCAAAAAAATATTATTTCTTTATTTGGTTTTTCCATCCTGTAACTTCACACGTGGAGGTTTACACCATTTATGATAAGATAGACACAGAAGGTCATTACATTTTTTTCGCTACGATTATAATTATGAATGCATGGAAAAACGAACATAATTTTGAACACAGATCGCCTGATAAGCAAAATATATAATAATGAATGAGCTAACAAAAAATAGTTCTAAAACGTGAGCTGTATTAATTTGGAATTTGACAATCAATTCGGGTTGTACTCTGCTTGTAATAGTACATTTCTATCATGATTCGAAAGACACAGGCGCCATCTACTATCATAACAAAGTTTTTGTTGTTTTCCTCGGGAACAGTACTGTTTTTCGGGATGAAAGGTATCCTATGTCCGTTTCTGTACATCTGACAACGTATATGCAAAATTTCAGGATGGTCGGTTCAGTGGTTTAGGCATGAAAAGGTCCTTGGTTCAAGCCATGGTCCGGAGCGAGAGGGAATGGGAAGCCGTCACCTCCTTCTGCGAAGCAGTCATGCTAGTGAAGGAGGTGGCGGGACGTGAGAGGGAAAGAACCTCACGTCCCAGTCGCCGCGGGAGACGCCCTGGGCGTCGGGGGTCACGTGGTGGCTCCCGGCCACCGTAGGCGCGGGCCTGTGGATGGCGAGTTATGGGCCAGCTCGCCGTCCGGCCGTCTTATGACGACAGGCCGTGTCGACGGCGCGTTCGTGTTCCACGTGCGCCTCAAAGAGATGCCAGCAAATAAGTAGGGGTCCGCAAGGACCGATGCCTACCAGGGCTGCGGGACTGTTCGAAAGAGATACCGTGGCCCTGGAACACAAAGGGCAAAGAAGGAACATGGATGGGTTTTAGTCAGTACAAGTCTGACACTCCCTTCCGCTCCGCCCAGAGTGGGGGGATTTCCCATCCGGAAAAAAAAAAAAAAAAAAAAAAAAAAAAGGCATGAAAAGGTAACAAACAAACGAACAAACTTACTTTCGCATTTATAATATTATGTAAGTAAGTAAGGTTCAGCTTGGCTATAAATCTTATTAAAGGTACAATTTCGACGACAACCACAATCACATATATACGTCTGGCCATCATAATCCTCATTCTCCTGCCCTTATCCCAATTTATTTGTGGTCGGCGCAGCATGTCTTCTGCTTCTATACTTCTCTATTAGGGGCGAAACTATTGCTATCAAATCAACCGGGCACAAATTCAGACTCCGTGTCTGCTACTAAGAAATTACTGATGGCAAAACCCAATAACACTTTGCCGACCTGGGAATCGAACTCAGGATCACATGTTCCCAAACTAAAAGTGGCTTATGAAGGTCATCGCTTAACATCATGATCTGCATTCATTCGGGGTCGGCGCAGCATGTCGTCTTCTTCCATACTTCTCTATTACTCGTCATCTCAGCAGTCACCTCCTTTCTAGCCATATCATCCTTCACACAGTCCATACATCGTTTCTTTGGTCTTCCAAAACTCATCTATTCATCCACATTCGTACTCAAAATTTGGTTTCGACTATTTCCTCATTTCTCCGCATCACATGACATACCATAACAACCGATTACCACACAACGTGACATTCGCCGTCAGAAGAGAAATGTGGGTGTACATAATTAGGTACATCTCTGTCTAACCTTTCGGGTATTAATCGCAATCCTTTATAAAGATTACTAGTGACCTGCCCCGACTTTGCACGGGTGCAATATATACATATAAACCTTTCTCTTGAATCACTCTATCTATTAAAAAAACCGCATCAAAATCCGTTGCGTAGTTTTAAAGAACTAAGCGTACATAGGGACAAACAGACGGCGAAAAGCGACTTTCTTTTTTATACTATGTAATGATAGTCAATGAAAAGAATCAAACTCAACGCATTTATTTCAAGTAGGCCAGTTACAGGCACTTTTGAATTGTCGAAACAAAGACAACCATAAAATAAAGCTAGTCACAAGAACCTCACGTCCCAGCCGGCGCGGGAGACACCCTATGGGCTAGATCGCCTTCCGGCCGTCTTATGACGACAGGCCGTGTCGACGGCGCGTTCGTGTTCCACGCGCGCCTCAAAGAGATATCAGCAACCAAGTAGGGGCCTGCATGGGCCGATGCCTGCCAGGGCTGTGGGACTGTTCGAAAGAGTTACCGTGGCCCTGGAACACAAAGGGCAAAGAAGGAACATGGATGGGTTTTAGTCAGTACAAGTCTGACACTTCCTTCCGCTCCGCCCAGAGTGGGGGGAGGTCATTTGATGATTTCCCATCCGAAAAAAAAGGCATGATAACTGTGAAAGTACTGTAGTTGCCCATTCTAAAGCGTAGATCTCGACGGAAATGAACGGGCAAGAAACTCCATGGATACTAGTTTACTACAGACCGATATTTCATCAAAACATCGAAACTTTTGACAGCTATACGCAACTCTGGTAACCTTTGAAATCTTTAAGCCTACCACAATATAGTAATTAAAAGTCCGATGATTAAATCACATATTTTAGCTATCAAGGCATTCTCTCTCACTCTGATTGACAGCCAATTATAATTTATACTAATTTACAAACTAATATTATAAATGCGAAAGTAAGTTTGTTTGTAACCTTTTCAGAAATGAGGAAAATGTGGAGACTAAAGTTTTGAGTTCGAATGTGGATGGCTATAAGAGTAGAGGAAGATCAAAGAAACGATGGATGGACTGTGTGAAGGATGATATGACTAGAAAGGAGGTGACTGCTGAGATGATGAGTAATAGAGAAGTATGGAAAAGAAGACATGCTGCGCCGACCACAAATTAATTAGGATAAATGCAGGAGAATGATAATTATGATGGCAGAAACCAGTCGTATCTATGAGATTGGTGGTAGTCGTCGAAATTGTTCCTTTAATAAGATTTAGAGCCAAGACTGAACCTTACTTCCTTACTTAATATTTTAATTCGAAAGTAAGCTTGTTTGTTACCTTTTCACGCCTAAACCATTGAACCAATCATCCTGAAATTTTGCATATACGTTGTCAGATGTGTAGAAACGGACATAGGGTACCTTTCATTCCGAAAAACAGTACTGTTCCCGAGGAAAACAACAAAAACGTTCTTATGATGATAAAATATTATAAATGCGAAAGTATGTTTGTTTGTTACCTTTTCACGCCTAAACTGCTGAACCGATCATCCTGAAATTTTGCAAATACGTTGTCAGGTGTACAGAAACGGATATAGGGTACCTTTCATCCCGAAAAAAGGTACTGTTCCCGAGGAAAAAAATAATAACGTTCTAATGATAATAGATGGCGCCACGTGTCTTTCGAATCATGATTCAATTATAATTATCATAGAAACTGAACGAGCAAAGCCAGGGGCAAAAGCTAGTAATTTAGAAGTCTCAAGGGTCAATTTATTTTTTTCTAAGTCTAGTCGGTATTTGTATTGAAATGGTAAAGTTATTGGCCTAGATTTAAACCTGTTTTTATGTCTGCAAGCTGAGAATATTGGAGGCAGTTTGTGTTAGTAAAATGTGTAGTGTTGAAATTAGATTTTTAGCATTTTTGTTAGCTGTAGCTTGCGTCTTAAAATTTAAAGATTTGAGGTAAAAGTGATGGATAACAATAAAGAATAGACTATTTATATAAAGTATTTTTTTCCTTTATTTATTTTTATACAAATCTTCTACATTTTTAAAAACAATATAAAAAACATTTAAAAATATAAAAAATTGTAGCCCACCGGTATCGGGAACAGGGTCCAGGCTACCGGCGGTCAGGGCTCCAGAGAGAGGAACCTCCTAACAGTACGAGCCGTGTCCAGGAGTACCGCTTTCTGAATCAAACCCTTGATCCAGCTGCCTAACGAGAGTCTCCTCAGGTATTGGTCGAGGCTCTTGGCAATTAAGCCATGGGCTGATACAACTATCAGCACAATGATCGCTGAGTCCACATCCCATATGTCGACAACCTCGTGAGCCAAGTCAAGATACTCGATTTGCTTATTAAACTACTTAGGGGGCATCCATTATTCACGTGAGACTCGAAAAGGGGTAGGGGGTTTGGAAAAAATCACGATACATCACTAGGGGGAGGAGGGTATAGTAAGATATCACGTGTATTTATTTATTTTTTTGAACGTACGATTTCTAGACCGAAAAGCAGTGCGTTACCTTGACATTTTTACCAATTAAATTAGATTATACCTGTTAACCTGTATTTAAAAATAATATTCTGATTTTTTTTATCAAGATCTTTGTACCACAAAAATACACGTGATTTTGTTTTGTTGAGGGAGAGGTAGTCTAAAAACTCACCACGTAACACTATGGAGCAGGGGGGTTAGTTAAAAAGTTGCTAAAAACATCACGTGATTAATGGACGACCCCCTGTTTACGGTTTTTCCGATTTTTTCCTTTACATGTGCTGTAAGATATTGCTTCTTGCCAAATTTCATGATTCTTCTTCTTAAGGAAGTACCCTATAGGTTTTGATTGTTGTGAAATCGCAAAATATGCGACATAAACTGTTATATATTTTGATCGCGTTGGCTTACAAGTTTTATTTTTTTTACTGCTTCAAGGGGTAACTGACGGTGCGGTCCATGGCCCTTTACGGGGCCCCGGTGTGGGCGCGTTCTTTGAGGCGGCAAGCCGCCCACTACCTGAACGCGCCCCAAAAGGTGATAGCCATAAGGCTAATCCGGGGGTACCGCACGATCTCTGGCGAGGCGGCTAGCCTCCTTGCCGGATTGCCGCCATGGGATCTGGAGGCGATAGTCCTCGCGCGCCTGCATGAATGGCGCGCGGAAGCACTATATAGGGGGGAAACTCCGCTGCCGCGACAAATTACCGCTCAGCGGACAGACCTCCGGCGTGATCTCATGGCGACATGGAGAGAGCGACTGTCGCAACCCCGTGCAGGGCACGCCACCATAGTGGCGATAAGTCCCCTCTTTGAGGAGTGGCTAGAGAGGCGCCACGGCGCCCTCACCTACCGTCTGACGCAGGTCCTCACCGGACACGGTTGTTTCGGGAGGTTCCTACACCGAATCGGGCGGGAGGAAACGCCCGGGTGTTTCCACTGCGAGGATCGTCCGGAGGACACGGTGGAGCACACCGTGGAGGTCTGCCCCGCTTGGGCGGAGCACCGCCGTGTCCTCGTAGCGGCGATTGGCGGCGGCGATCTCTCGCGTCCGGCCTTGGTTCAAGCCATGGTCCGGAGCGAGAGGGAATGGGAAGCCGTCACCTCCTTCTGCGAAGCAGTCATGCTAGTGAAGGAGGTGGCGGGACGTGAGAGGGAAAGAACCTCACGTCCCAGTCGCCGCGGGAGACGCCCTGGGCGTCGGGGGTCACGTGGTGGCTCCCGGCCACCGTAGGCGCGGGCCTGTGGACGGCGAGTTATGGGCCAGCTCGCCGTCCGGCCGTCTTATGACGACAGGCTGTGTCGACGGCGCGTTCGTGTTCCACGCGCGCCTCAAAGAGATGTCAGCAATCAAGTAGGGGTCCGCATGGGCCGACGCCTGCCAGGGCTGCGGGACTGTTCGAAAGAGATACCGTGGCCCTGGAACACAAAGGGCAGAGAAGGAACATGGATGGGTTTTAGTCAGTACAAGTCTGACACTCCCCTCCGCTCCGCCCAGAGTGGGGGGGGTCATTTGATGATTTCCCATCCGGAAAAAAAAAAAAAAAAAAAAAAAAAAAAAAAAAAAAAAAAAAAAAGGGGTAACTGACGTGAGTATTTGATATTAATTTCAGCTTTACACCTCCAAGCTTTTCCCGCAACGAATTTAATTTGAAAAGTATAGCGGAGGAGTAAACCTTGAGTTATTGATTTTTTGTGATTTCTACTATTTTTCCAAAACTGATCAGCCCACAATTACTGATTAATTTGGTTTATTACGTCAAACTAATTCCAAATTTAAAATGTCGTATACCTAGTTTAAGAGATTCAAGAAAAAATGGCGAAAATACGGAAGATAGCGTATACCTAGTTAAATGTGGGTTGGTTTGTTTTGGTCTGTCTGTGTTTACATCAAAAATAGGATTTGATTTATTACAAGAGATCGCTGTGGCTTTTGTTTACTTATTTAAAAAATTCTACAAAAATCGAACAAAATGAATAAAATACAGTGTAAACTCTATACAGGGTGAAATGCGAAACAATTATCAGCTGTCCCATACAAAATTTCAAATCCTAGTCGGATTTGGGGTTACTTTTGTTCGGTTCTGTTATTATTGTCGTTTTTAATACTTGTACATAATTTTATTATTAATTTAGACGTATCTGTAGTTTGTATAAAATGTAGTAGCTTACGTATAAAATAATTAAAATAAATCAAAGTTACACAAAAACCAACGTGTGGACCATGCAAATTAGTGAAAAATGCCTGCTCTTGGCTTGACAAAAAGAATAATTTAAGAATCGCTTCCTGTTTGAAAAAAACACCAAAACGTATGTGGACACGTTATGTAAAATTAAATTACTGCAAATTCATGGAAATTAACATTGTGCTTTTATAAATAGACAATAACAGCCTTAATTTTAGATATCAAGTTGAATGTCAGTGTCAAAACGAGGCTGTCAGAATTATACAGCCTACATTTATTTCATTTTTATCTCGTGAGTCCTTAGCATAATTGAAACTGTTCCCACTGCTGGGACATAGACCTTCTCTCTATCAGGAGTGGGCTGTATCCACCACGCGGGCCCAGTGCGGGTTGGTAGATGTCACATGTCTTCGAATGTTTGGATGGCCGATTTTCTAACGATTTTTTCCTCTATTTCTCTCTATTACCATTTATTCTAACTCAATAACATAATCATCATCATCATCATCCACAGCCCGACTTCAGCCACTGCTGGTTATAGCTAGTACCAAGCTACACGTTATTGTGCCAGCCTCATCCAGGATATTCCCGCGATGGCAACAATGTCGTCTGCTCATCTCGGCGTCGGACGACCAACACTTCTCTTTCCATTCCTTGGACGCCACTCGGTCACAACTTAATTCTTCTTCTTAGCGTGTCGATGGCAATCTAAATTGTGTCAGCCCAGAACTGAGCTACTAGTTTGACGCTTTCGGTAGCGTCCATCAGTTCCTGTAGTGAACAAACAACAGGACACGCAGGACACGATATTAAGTGCCCCATCGTTTGTACAACAGCACCACATTTACACTCCAGGGCAGAGTCATTAATGAATCTCCACCTGAGCAGGTTTTCCTTGCTGCGACCAACCTGGGTCCGGGGTCTAATTAAAGACTTCTAGGTCAGCCATAGCAACTCATGTCCAGGTGGGAGATTTTCAGCAGGTGGAACGAATGGGTTAGGTAAGGATGCACTACCTCGCCACAGCTTTAGTCTTTCCGTAGACCACTCGCCAGTGAGTAGGGTGACACACTTCAGAGAGCTGTACTGTCATCACTGCGCCTTGCAAGGTAACGTGTCCTGCCCAACTCCATTTGAGTTCCATACCGCGGTTTTCAATATCAAAGATCTTGTAATTCATAACCTAGATAATAGAAACAATAGGTTTTCCCAGTCTCTCATAATTCGATCATTAAAAGTTGATGACGCATTCCATCGGCGCCATCTTGAAAAATACTTACTTTGATTAATTTAGATACTGGTAAACATTGTTCGGTGACCAGTTTAACCCCTTTTACTCGACCGTCTACTCTTACATAACGCCCCATTTACGACCTCGGGAAATGCGATTAAAGTCGCGATTTGCGACACGACCTACGTTGAAGGATACGCGCGTAAGACACTTGTTTTCTTCGCGTTATTAATCTTCGGAACATCTCATTGGTATTTTTTTTTATTTTTTCAGCTATTTGACTAGAAACGCAGGCCACATCGCCAGCTAGCGAGCGAGCGATCGAGGCTCTTTGCGCTTGCACTTTTGAAGGAAGCAGCTGCTTTTTAAAATTACTGTTGAATGAATTTCTATGTGGGTTCAGAATTATGTACTGAACACGTGGTAACCGTGAGTGCGTTGGTGTTCCTTCGACCTTGTATTTAAGAGCGTTAACGTCTTACGGCATTTCATACAAACTTTCAAGTAATTTTTTTTCGAAATGACTGAACCGATTTTAATGAAACTTCTTACGCATAAGCAGGATACATAAGTCTAAACATTTGACAGAGAACATTTTCGAAAAATAGTATTACAGTTAAATTAGACCAATTTTAGATTTTCCATTGAAACAGAAATTTTCAATTATCTTTTTTTTAAAAAGACATTTCGAAAAGTTCTCTGTCAAGTTCTTAGACTTATGTATCTTACTTATCGTCATTTCGAAAAAAAATCACTTGACAGTTTGTATGAAATGCCGTAAGACGTTAACGCTCTTTAAATGTCCCCGTGATAGTTTTCGATAAGAACGCGAGCGATGCCGCGGGTTGCGGGACTGTTCGAAAAAGATACCGGGGCCCTGGAACACAAAGGGCAAAGAAGGAACATGGATGGGTTTTAGTCAGTACAAGTCTGACACTCCCTTCCGCTCCGCCCAGAGTGGGGGGGTCATTTGATGATTTGCCATCCGGAGAAAAAAAAAAAAAAAAAAAAAAAAAAAGCGATGCCGCGGGCCAAAAGCTAGTTTTTCTAAATTTTGTCACGTGCGTAGCTTAACCACGAGCTGCTATAGTTTGATTTATATTCAGATTTTGAGGAACATTACCGGTAAAAAAACCGGTTTATGATTACCGGTTTACACTTTTATTTTGCGTTTACGAAAAACAATATTAACATAACATAACGCTTTGTAATCCTCGAAGATTTAGGCTGAGGTGTACCTAATAGAACAAAAACATTTTGCCAGTTATATTTCAGTCCCATGCAGTAACGAAGGATGAATTTTGTAAGAGGTAAGCCGGAGTACTCACGACGGCCAATCAAGCTATACAAAACCAGTTTATGCCGATCTCTCATTGTATAGGAAATATGTGTGTACATATCGTTAATGTGATTATATTATTTGTCTATAGAATACTGACAGTGCCATTTTTCAAAGGGAAGCCGGTAGGAATCGAGTTGTATGGAATCTTCGGCACTGGTCTCATATATACCATCAACCGGGCGTAAATTCAGACTCCGTGGACTGAGAAATTGCTAAAGGAAAAACAAAATAACGCTTTGCCCGACCCGGGAATCGAACCCAAGACCTCGTGTTCAACAGTCCCGCTTGCGGCCACTAGACTTACGAGGCAATCATCAAAGGAAGAAACAATATGAAATAAAACAACCACCAACAAGGTGCCTTTTTTACAATAAAATTCTATTCTATTCTATTTCTAAGGTATAAACAGACCCTTCACATATCCGTCAACCAAGCATTCTGTACATCAAACTAAGTTACTTTACGCAAAAATTATTGCTGGGAAACGACTTTTTATTGGGGGGTGTAAAATCACGTTTTATTTTATTTTATTTATTTGGGACATAAAACATGTGGCGGAGATGAGAATGCTAAGGGGGATGTGTGGTGTTACGCGAATGGATAAAATAAGAAACGAGTATATAAGAGGAAGTCTGAAAGTGGCGCCGGTGACTGAAAAGTTGTGTGGTAAGCGGTTGTCGTGGTATGGACATGTGATGCGGAGGACCGAGGAAAATGTTGTGAGTAAAGTTTTGAGTATGAATGTGGATGGGTATATGAGTAGAGGAAGACCAAAGAAACGATGGATGGACTGTGTAAATAATGATGGATAAAATAAGAAATGAGTATATAAGAGGAAGTCTGAAAGTGGCGCCGGTGACTGAAAAGTTGTGTGGTAAGCGGTTGTCGTGGTATGGGCATGTGATGCGGAGGAATGAGGAAAATGTTGTGAGTAAAGTTTTGAGTATGAATGTGGAAGGGTATATGAGTAGAGGAAGACCAAAGAAACGATGGATGGACTGTGTAAAGAATGATATGGCAAGAAAGGAGGTGTCTGGCGAGATGACGAGTAATAGAAGAAGTATGGAAGAAGAAGACATGCTGCGCCGACCCCAAATGAATTGGGATAAGGACAGGAGTATGATGATGATGATTCCGATATAATTCAACGGTTAGTTTAATTTTTACGGTAGCACTCAATGTATCGCACTTAAAACATTGTGCTGATGGATGGATTGAATAGTACGAGGGTCGTGGAGGTGTTTAAAGTAAAGTTATAACTTACCCAGGTATCTGTTATGATTTAAATCGATCTGTCTGATGAGTAAATTAATAGATGTAGTCTTTACCTGTAACAAAATAAACACCATTTTTATTTAAAGTTGTAAGATATAAGTAGTTGATCTCCGAAGAAAAATTGGCAAATTAAAGATACCGATTATGACGTAAATATCTTTTTGAACGTGAGAAAAACATACTGCATTGTTGGTCGGTGGTCGTAAGCGCGACTACTGAGCACGAGCTCCTGGGTTCGATTCCCGAGTCGGAGAGTATTTTTGAGTTTTTCTGTCAGAAATTTCTCAGTAGCAATCACGGAGTCTGAACGTGTGCTCGGTTAATAGCTCCTTGTTATATGGGACTTAAACATAACTGGCGAAATGTGGGTGTACCATTAGGTACACCTCTGCCTAACTCTTCGGGGATTACAGGCGTGATGTTAATCGCAGTTTTGTTATTAGATACTCGTCTTACTAAAGTCTCATGTAATAAGGTCGAGCCTATTGCCACCAACGGGCGCTGTCCAATTATTTCATTACCACTGCTCTCAAAACGGTGAAGGGCAACATCGTGAGGAAACCGGCATGTCCTAGAACCTAAAATTCGAAGACATGTGACGTCTACCAACACGCACTGGGCCCGCGTGGTAGATTATAGCCCACTACCTCTCATAGAGAGGAGGCCTCTGTCCCAGCTGTGGGAACATTATAAGTTGATATTGACCATTAATCCAGACTCCGAAATAAAAAATAATATTGAACCCGGAAAAAGTGATAAAATATGCACAAAAATGCGGATATACCACTTCTGATGTAATTATTATAATAGTCATTTATTATTAATTATTAATAACATAAATAAATGACGCAATTGTATATAGATAATACGACAAAACGGGAAGGTTCTTTACCTGTCAAAACATTTTATGGGAAACACAGAATACTTAATCATCAGAGAAATAACTATTAGCTATCATTTAAAACCGGCCAAGTGCGAGTCGTACTCACACGCACACAGGGTTCCGTAGCAAAAAACAAAACAGCAAAACTAAATTTGATTTTCATAGTATGTTAATGAAAAACAAAGTCACTGCTGCAGTTTGATGAAAAAGTCCCAGAATACATCTACCTACCAAGTTTCAACGGTGTAATCTTGATAGTTTCCGAATAAAGTGGCTGTGACATACAGACGGACAGACATGACGAATCTATAAAGGTTAAATTTTTTGCCATTTGACTACGGAATCCTAAAAACAGTTCCGTGAATTGTGTCGTATGTGAAAAAGGTTACCTCACAATGTTTTTCTTTATCGTTTTGTGAACAGTGGTGCTGGAATTATTTTGACAAAGTAAGTTAGCCCACCGGCGCAAAGTTGCATGTTTGTCGGTCTTTTACAGATTGTACTTCGGTGAGTGTGCCCAAGAGCTCCACGAGCTAATTCCACCATCTCCCTTCTACCATCGGGAGTCCAGACGTACTGCAGGTTATCACCCATACCTTGTCGATGTTCCACATATTCGCACGAAGCGCTTTGCTACATCATTTATTATGCGCACAGCCAAGGAGTGGAATTCCCTGCCTGCGTCGGTGTTCCCATGTTCATATGACCCCAATCTATTTAAGTCGCGAGTTAATAGGCTTCTTTTGGGTTAGCTCGTTCCATCGTCGACCTCATCTCTGTCCTCTGGACTAGATTGAGGTCAAGAGTAAGCCCATTCATTATAAAAAATAAAAAAAAAAGTTGAATATAGTTATAGTTCACAATACAGGGTGTAAACGGATCCTTCAGCAGAAAGCTGCATTATTCGTGGGTACTATAGGCTATAAATTATATTTATATCATGCATATTATACGAGCTATCACAATTTTTAATATTTTTATACGCAAACCCTGCGTAGGGAACTACAGCTGTCTTGACATGGAAAGAAAAATTCTAGTGCGAGCAGGGTTTGAACCTGCGACCTTCCGATTCAGTACACCGGACGTCTTAACCAATTAGCCAATCACCAATCACCAATTTTTACGGATGAAGTAGCGGGCTAAGTGCCAGTCTCCAATAAAGATGTTCAATAGTTTAATTCTTAGGTGTTAATCTGTGGGACTGTTCGAAAGAGATACCGTGGCCCTGGAACACAAAGGGCTAAGAAGGAACATGGATGAGTTTTAGTCAGTACAAGTCTGACAAGTACACGTACAAGTCTGACGTTAGGGAATGGGCAACTACAGTACTTTCACAGTTTTTGTGCCTTGTGACTGGGACTGTAGCTATATTTTACTGTTGTCTTTGTTTCGACAATTCAAAAGTGCCTGTAACTGGCCTACTTGAAATAAATGCTTTGATTTTGATTTTGATTTTGACACTTTCTTCCGCTCCGCCCAGACCGGTCGTTTGATGATTTCCCATCCGAAAAAAAAAAGGTTTTAATTGAGTAGGTAAGTCCAGAAGTTTATTTACTAATTGTTCGAGATTCATTACAGCTCTTCGAGATTAGTGCTGGAGGAGCTCGTGGCTAAATAATAACAGCCGCTCGGATCGATCTTTAGGTTAAGCCGTGATTGCCTAGGTTGGTCTGTGGATGGGTGACCACTGACCACCCATTACATACCGAGTTTCCTCCGTGCCTCGGAAAGCACGTTAAGCCGTTGGTCCCGGGTGTCATTTGTAGATCTTTGACAGTCGTTAGGTAGTCAGTGGCCCAAGAAGTCTGACAACCAGTCTTACCAAAGGGTATCGTATTACCCAGTACTAACTGGGTTGTGGAGGTCAGATAGGCAGTCGCTCCATGTAAAATAGTGGTATTCAGCTGCATCCGGTTAGACTGGAAGCCGACCCCAACATTATTGGAAAAACATCGAGATTCATTAAAAAAAAGTAAATTTAAGGAATGACGCAAATAAAATACAACTGTAAAAACAATCAAATGTTATTAGGTTACGGTCAACTACTAATTGGAAAATAAACATTTGGTAATAACTAAATGACTGACAAACATTATTCTTCTAGACGTGTGATGAAACTTTTAAGCTATATAGGCTCTAACTATTCATACACGAAATATTTTCAGGGAATCATCTAACGGCTATAACAAAGCCATTACAAGGGATTTTTTTTTTATCTGAGTATTTTTTTGTATAAATAATAAATAATTTAAAATTACTTGACCCACAAAATAAATACTGGCTCCTTATTTTAAGCATCCATTACGCTAGTTTACTACGTCGTATTTACCTACTGTCATTGTTAGAATATGGGAGTATTTTGTAAAAAAAAACACTCGGATAATTTTTTTTTTCGTTGCTATGGCGACTTTACGACTTATAGAAGTTACTCTTAAAATATTTCGTGTATGAAAAGATAGACCTTATTTACAATAAAACCTAGTTACTAGATTATGGAGGTCAGATAGGTAGTTGCCCCATCTAGAGGGTGCAAATAGACCCTTAACGAAGCCGAAAGGCACTTGTTCTCCCCGTCTTTGCGATCATTTTTTTGTTCTAGACCATACCTGGGAACCTTCTAGTTACGGAGATATTGGGGGTCAAAGCGCCAACTTTTTCACAAGTTTTTTTTTTAAAATACATGTATTTAATGTAAGATTTTTACTTTACACACCTCCACACTCCCGTACTTATCAATCCATCCATCAGCACAATTCTCTGAGTGCTTTCCATCGAGTCCTACCGTAAAACGTGATTTTTCACCCCAAAAAAAAAGTCGTTTCCCAGCAATATTTTTTGTGTAGTTACTTAGTTTGATGTACAGAATGCTTGGTTGACGGCTTCGTGAAGGGTCCGTTTACACTTCGTATAGTTACAAGGAGGGTCGAAAATTCACGTTTTACGGTAGCACTCAAAACATTGATGATAGATCCATTGCAAAGTCGTGGGGATATTTAAAGTAAAGTTAGAAATTAAAAAATTGCATTAAAAAAACCTTGCGAAAAAGTTGGAACTTTGACCCCCAATATCTCCGTAACTAGAAGGTTCCCAGGTATGGTCTAGAACAATAAAATGATCGCAAAGACGGGGAGAACAAGTGCCTTTCGGCTTCGTTAAGGGTCTATTTACACCCTTCATTATCTTTCAGTCCATGCGGTTTCCTCAATATTCTTCTACTTTTATAGCCTTATATTCTATACTCTTAGATTTACATTCATACTCAAAACTACAAACCATAGCAAACTCTGCTTATAACCTTCCCACAGGTGGGACGCAGGCCACTTCAGTACCAGTGGGAACAAGTCGTAACCCCACATAAAAAAAAACGTGGGGTTACCCACATAAAAAAAAAACGTGTTGAGATAAAAAAGCAATTTTTATTCTAATAGCCGTGTAAATTAATTTGTAAACCTAACAAACCGTGAAAATATGATTTTATCGTAAATTATATAACAACTAACACTATTGCCGAGACTTTTTTTATAACTAGCTAATGCTTGCGGCGTCGCCCGCGTAGATTTCGGTAATTGTCCAATGGGATCGTATACCGGGATAAAAAGTATACTATATGTTAATCCAGGTTACAATATATCTGTGTGCCAAATTTCATCCAAATCCGTGCAGTAGTTTTTGCGTGAAACAGTAATCCATCTATCCATCCATCCTTCCTCACAAAATTTCGCATATATAGTTTACAGTTAGAATAATTACTTTTTTTAAAGAGTAACTTTGAATTTCTTGCCCGTTCTTCTCCATAAAACTTTACTTTTAGATTGAATGTAAAATCGTGAAAAAATCAGGTGCTTCATACATTAATTGAAATCAACCAAATGTTTTACCCGACTGCGGCGAAGCCCAAAAAGAGGGTTATGTGTTGGACTATAAAATTATAATTTGAATTATGAAAATAGAATGGGTCCCACATGCTTCCAACTTTTATTTAATTTTAAATGTGCTTGTTTTTTGCCTTTTAATTTTTCTTTAATTTTTGTTTCGTTACTTTAGAGTTGTCTCACAATAAAACTTATTGTTAAGAAGGAGTTCAATTACAAATTTTAAGAAGTTTTCAGTTATTTTAATCACACCTGGCCTTAACAACAATTCATCATCATCATCATTTCAGCCGAAAGACGTCCACTGCTGGACATAGGCCTCCCCCAAGTGTCGCCACATTAACCGATCTCGTGCGTCTCGCATCCAGCGGATTCCTGCAACCTTTACCAGGTCATCGGTCCACGTAGTGGGAGGCCTTCCAACGCAACGTCTTCCAGTTCGCGGTCGCCACTCCAGAACTTTTAGGCCCCATCGGCCATCCGTTCTGCGAGCAATATGCCCTGCCCACTGCCACTTAAGTTTGGCTATTCTTCAACAACAATTAGAATAAAATAATTTGATTTTGTGTAAAAACTTCATCATCATCACCTGCCTAGCCTTTTCCCAACTATGTTGGGGTCGGCTTCCAGTCTAACCGGATGCAGCTGAATACCAGTATTTTACATGGAGCGACTGCCTATCTGACCTACACAACCCAGTTAGTACTGGATAATAAAAAAAAAAAGAAAAAAAAAATGGCATGCCTTGTGGCATTAAGTCCGCCTATGTATCACTATTGTACATGAAGTTTAAATAAATAAATAAATAATAAAACGATACCCCTTGGTAAGACTGGTTGTCATACTTTTTGGGCCACTGACTGCCTAACGACTGTCAAAGATCTACAAATGACACCCGGGACCAACGGCTTAACGTGCTTTCCGAGGCACGGAGGAAACTCGGTATGTAATGGGCGGTCACCCATCCACAGACCAACCTAGGCAAGCACGGCTTAACCTAAAGATCGACCCGAGCGGCTGTTATTATTTAGCCACGAGCTCCTCTCGATTGATATTGATAGATTTTGTGTAAAAACATGGTACATTAAAAGTCTTATAAATAGGATTGTAAACTTACATTTGTTGCCATTGAATGGCATACAAATATAAAAACAAGCCAAAGCTGGGCATAGGCCTCCCCCCATATCCTTCAATTTGTTTAAATATTAATATTATAATATGTCTGGGTAATAAGAATAACACTTTGATATTACACAAATTAAAACCACCGAACACATTAACCTTAATAAAATGCAAAATAAAACCGTCTAATTTTGCAAAAAAAAAGTAACTAGATCAAAGTTATTGTAAGTTTGTAACAAAACCGTGTATTTAATTATGAAACAGAATAAATTATTTGAATTCTTAATTAATTACTTGTAGGCAATTAAAAAATTAAAAGTGATTTGTTGTTCTACATAATAATTAGATGTACGAACTGTGGACTTATTATTTGAGGAAGTTTACAAAAAAAATGTTTTTTCGTGTTCTCTTTACACGAATGATATTTTTTTGTCAATTCTGGTCAGTTACTAATTAAGTCACAAACGGCAAACTCATCATCATCTGCCTAGCCTTTTCCCAACTATGTTGGTGTCGGCTTACAGTCTAACCGGATGCAGCTGAATACCAGTATTTTACATGGAGCGACTGCCTATCTGACCTACACAACCCAGTTAGTACTGGATAATAAAAAAAAAAAGAAAAAAAAATGAAATGAAATGAAATGGAATGCCTGGTGGCATTAAGTCCGCCTATGTATCACTATTGTACATGAAGTTTAAATAAATAAATAAATAAATAATAATACGATACCCCTTGGTAAGACTGGTTGTCAGACTTTTTCGGCCACTGACTACCTAACGACTGTCAAAGATCTACAAATGACACCCGGGACCAACGGCTTAACGTGCTTTCCGAGGCACGGAGGAAACTCGGTATGTAATGGGTGGTCACCCATCCACAGACCAACCTAGGCAAGCACGGCTTAACCTAAAGATCGATCCGAGCGGCTGTTATTATTTAGCCACGAGCTCCTCGAACGGCAAACTATGGTGTAAGAATTCCAATAACTTATAAACAAAAACAAATACTTAGTGTATATTATTTGTGCGAAGAGATACTCATTCATTTTATCACAATAACACAACAGCCGTATGAATTTCGCTCGCGCGTGCCTATGACCTATCAGCTGTTAGCCACGTGACCACCTTCTGTCTCATTACTATCGTACCGTGCAACATTGGGTAGGCCGGACACCCGTGCGGCTCGCAAGCCCGCTCCGGAAGCGGCGCCCGCGCAACAGGCCGGCCGCCACAGAAGTGTACGTATGTATATAAAAAAATGTTTCTTTGGGCAAGTTGTTTGTTGTCACGTGTTTAAATATCGGTCACTAATTACCAGTCACCCTATACAACATTATTTTTAGTATATGCGAAACCTGAATACAGTTTGTTCAGAATAAGTAACTGAATCGATTCCAATCATTTTTAAACCATTTTATATTTTGTCCCAAAAATATTTAAAAAAAGTTACAAGTTGGACACCGAGCGACACTAAGTACCTATCGCAATCATTTAGGTACCTACTGCCAAATTATTATTATCAATGAGATCAAGACGACGCGGGAGGCGCGCGCGCGGCGGCGCCGCCTGTTGACCAAGTTTTTGTGCGGACAACCAGGTAACAGAACAAGCTTATAACTTTGTGATTTTTCATGATACAGTTTTGAAATTTTGTACATAGATTCTTTACATAAAATACTAGACACGTGTTTCAGGTTTCGCATATACTAAAACTAATGTTGTAAATTTAGTTATATTTTTTTTTGTATACTCAAGCGCCTTGTTCTTGGGTTGGGGTCAAATCCGCGATCATGGCGCTTGCAACAGCGCCGAGATATCGGGAGCTCAAAATAATGAACAATCACGGAAGATATCCCCTAAGTGACAGTATAAGTTTAGTTGTAAACCGTGAAAGCTTAAAACAGTGGATAATATTCAATTAAAAAAAATTAAATTATGTCATAAATCTGTGCAGGATAGTCGATCTATGGTGGAGGTATTATATAAACACCTGCGTCTTATCCGTCGTGTAAATTAAAATAGGTGTAATCTTATTTAATATGGAATACTAATAAAACAATAGGTCAAAACGACTGGTAAAATTAGCATGATTTTAAATTATCTATAATTATTTATTATTTCCTAGTTGCCTAAATAGGGTTCCGTAGATTATAATGTGAAATAACTGCCATTCTGTCTGTCTGTCTGGGTCTCTGTCTACTTGAAAATATATACGTTTGACAGCACGGTTCGATCCCCACACTGACAAATATTTGTATGGCCTACAGATAGTTGTTCCGGGTCTGGCTGTTTGTGTATGTGAGTTTAAATGTTTGTAAACGCATCAGATTTACACCTACCACTGCTTGTCTTTGCATCACCCAAAGGTTGACTGGTAGAAAATGCCTATGGCATTAAGTCCGCCTCTGTACTTCTGTGCTTGAAGTGTTAAATAAATAAATAAATAAATACAGGAGAAATTCCGAGTGTGGGGCAGTAAAAACAAAAAAAAAATATATACAAATTAAACACTGTCAATTTTAAATGTTTTGTGTTTATTTTAATCATCTATTTAATTTGCCTTGTTAGTTAGTATGCATTGGTAAAATCTTGCAACTGAATTTCGAACCAGTTCCCCCCAACCGATTGAGCTGAAATTTTACACACACCTTTGGTTCTGGTGACAATACATTTTTATGACAGACATGACTTGATCCTGCAGCCAGGATCACCTCCTCACGAGAGAACTCCTCAACGGTTGATAGCACGGATACGAAACTTTGTATTCGCGTTCAATGTTGATAGATTAAACCTAATTTATTTCTTTTGATTTTAATAAAAGCTAGTTTATTTTTAAGTTTTTTATTTTATTTTTTAGGTTGCATTCTCGGTGATCATCATCAAATGTATCATGCATGCTGTACCTACTAGTTTTAATATTAACACAGGAACGTTTTACAGGTATAAAAAATTCTATGATTCTAAAGATTCTACGTCCTAACCCAGTTTTAAGAATCTGTGTGCCGAATTTCATCGAAATTCATTTCGGCCGTCAAGGCGTGAAAAGTAACGGACCTACTGAGATACTTTCACGTTTATTATATGAGTATGGAGGTGTCAATTCTAGACGTATGTAAATAGAAGTATTTCATTTTATTTCTAACTAACTTGTACCCGCCGGCTTCGCCCGTATGGAGTTCGATAATTGTCCTACAGGATCGTACTACCGGGATGAGCATTCTGTTTGTTAATCCAGATTATAGACTATCTATAAGCTAAATTTTATCCAAGTCCGTTAAGTAGTAACAAACATCCATACATCGTCACAAACTTTCGCATTTATTACATTAGTAGGATTATTTACGGAACCCACGAATAACAAGGTCAATTCGCACTTAACTGGTTATTTTATTATTAGAATACTGCGTAAGAATTAAAAAAAATATGTTTTTAAAATCAAATGTCAATGTCTTTAATTCATTATTTTAAATATTTTATGTGGATATATATAAAATTGGAATAAGTATAATAATAAAATAGTCTGAAGTGGGTAATAATCTCCTATTATTTAAAAATGCCCATTAATTTTATTGCCAGACTAGTTGTGCCCGCGACCTCAATCCTCGTAAAATTATTATTTTAATAAAAATATGACTTACCTATTTCAATTGGATTTTGTTAACAATTTCATGTGTTTTTTTTGCACGAATGGTCTGAACTACTCCGTATAAAATCAGCTACCTGCCAGTAAATGTCCCGTCAAAATCGGTCTAGCCGTTTCGGAGATTAGCCGTAACAAACGAACAGACAGACAGAGAAAACTAAACACTTCCGCTGACCCAAGGGCTGGCTTTTATCTTGGCCAGAGGCAACGTGGCAACATTGCCAGTCTCTTGAGGACATTACCAGTTGACAGCGTTGAGGAGTTTTTTGACGCCATTTTATTAAATGTATACAGGGTGTAAGGGGCAGTCCTCCACAAACTGACAGGGTGCATTCAGCTCCTTATTTTGAATCATATTCCACTGGAAGTTTTCTCTGGTTTTTTTTTTTCATTTATGTTTCAGTTACTATTCCTTTATTTCAATGTAAACTACATTCCTTGTACTCAGCACTCCATTTATACAGGGTGTAAACGGACCCTTCACGAAGCCGTCAACCAAGCATGCTATACATCAAACTAAGTAACTCTACGCAAAAATTATTGCTGTGAAACGACTTTTTTTTTTGGGGTGAAAAATCACGTTTTACGTTAGGACTCAATGTAACGCACTCAAAAACCTGTCCTGATGGAAGCATTGAATAGTACAGGGGTCGTAACGGTATTTAAAGAAAAGTTATAACATTAAAAACTTATATTTAAAAAAAACTTGTGCCAAAGCTGGAACCCCCAATATCTCCGTAACTAGAAGAGACTAACGATCGCAATGACGCGGACGGGGAGAACAAGAGTGTCTTTCGACTTCGTTCTGAGTATGTTTATACACATTAGCATGTCCCACAACCAAATTTTCCAGGTAACTCACATAGTTCTATTTACTATACAACATTAGTTTTAGTATATTTATGTAAAGAATCTATGTGCAAAATTTCAAAATTGTATCATAAAAAATAACATAGTTACAAGCTTGTTCTGTTACCTGGTTGTCCGTACATAAACGTGGTCACCACGCAGTGCGCGCGCCTTCCGCGTCGTCTTGAGCTCATTGATAATAACAATTTGGCAGTAGGTACCTAAATGATTGCGATAGTTACTTAGTGTCGCTCGGTATCCAATTTGTAACTTTTTTTAAATATTTTTAGGACAAAATATAACAGGTTTTTAAAATTATTGGAATCGATTCAGTTACTTATTCTGAACAAACTGTATTCAGGTTTCGCATATACTAAAAATAATGTTGTATAAATAAATGTTACTTTTACAATATTCGTCCACATTCGTCTAGTAATATTCTACGTTGAAATGGCTATACAAGTTGTTCTTTCGTAATCCACCGGTTCGTGGCAACACGACTGGTCTAGTGAACTTGCGCCAGTAACTAGCATATACTATGCTCTTACTTTCGAACGAGACATGTACGTTAACATAGCGGTGCGGTTGTTTTTATGTAGAGGTGAGCAGAGATGTAACTTGATTCAAATTAATTGTGCAACAAATTGTCTGTTAAACATTGTCCGTTTATTCAAATAGTAACTGTCATTTCTTGACAGTTACACGAAATGGCTATACTGCGGTAAATTGACGAAGGGTATCAACATTACTCTATGGGTATCAATTTTGAAAGATGTCGCGGGTTCGATCACCGCGCGGAACAAATATTTGTATGGCCTACAAGTAGTTGTTCCGGGTCTGGCTGTTTGTGTGTGTGGGTTAAACATAGATGTTTGATACCTCTAACAAGAAAAAATTGTGTCAAGTTTTAATTTTTTTTTTTTTCAGAATCACTATGAATTATAACTATTCATACACGAAATATTTTCAGAGAATCATCTAACGGCTATAACGAAGCCATTTCGGAAGGGATTTTTTTTTGTCTGAGTATATTTTTATAAAAAATAAATAATATAAAATTATTTGACCCACAAAATAAATACTGGCTCCTTATTTTTGAACGTCCATTACGGTAGTTTACTACGTCGTATTTACCAAGAATATGGGAGTAAAGGTTTTATGCAAAAAGTCTCAAAAAAATTTTGAATTATAATAATTTCGTAAAGAAAAAACAGTCAGATTTTTTTTTTTCGTTTCTATGGCGACTTTACGACTAGATAGAAGTTACTCTTAAAATATTTCGTGTATGAAAAGATAGAACTTATATAGTATATATTTTACTTGGCCTTTTAAAATAATGTTATTCATATAAAAGTAGGCAATTGTATTTATTCATATTTTACTAGGTAGCCATTATAATAAACAATAATTTTATTCATATTTTGCTGAATAATTATATCTTTTATAAGTGTTAAGTGCTACTAAAATATGTTAGACGGAACAGATTTAAAAATATTTTTCTGTCTGTCCGTAGGTCACAGGCGTTTCTTTTGAAAGTATTGGAAGTGAAAAAGTAATTTAAAGCTTAGACATTTAATGCAAAGTACTATATTAAAAAACTACGACTGCTAAGCATGAGGTCCTGGGATCGATTCCCAGGTCAAGCAAAGTGTAATTGGGTTTTTCTATCAGGAATTTCTCAATAGCAGCCACGGAGTCAGGATCTGTGCCCGGTTGATGGCAATAGGCTTGCGCTCTATTACATTAGACTTAAACATAACTGGCGAAATGTGTATCATTAGGTACACCTCTGCCTAAACCTACGGGGATTACAGGCGTGATGTTAATATGAATGATGTTATGTTATTATTAGATACAGAAAAAAACCGAAAATTATGTTCCTAAGAGGATAAAAACGCATACTAATAAAAAGGTTTTTTTTTTTAATTCAACAATTTATCTGAAATATGTAAGCGAACAAAGTCGCGCAGAAAAGCTTGTTTTATAAAATAGTCATCAAAAATTCTAAAAAAAAAAACCGGTCAAGTGCGACTTGGACTCACGCACCGTGTTCCGTATAAAGTAGGTATTTTGTTGTTAAATTACATATTTACGATTTTCAGTATTTTTCCTTTACATGTGCCGTAAGACATTGCTTCTTGCCAAATTTCATGATTCTAGGTCAACGGGAAGTACCCTATAGGTTTTGATTCCCTTGTGAAATTGTAAAATATGCGACATGAACGGTCATATCTTTTGATCGTGTCGACTTACAAATTTCTTTAATAGATTTTCAACTTTATTTCAAAATCTTAAGGTTGAAAATCTATTAAAGAAATTTGACATCGGTATGACTTAACGACCGATTTTTGTCGCTATCTATGTCGAGACGGCAGCCCCTGAGTATTTGATATTAATTTCAGTGTAATACATCCACGCGTTCCTGAGAAAAAGGGTCTTGAGAGACGGACAACTAGGTACATGACAGTTTTGAGTATGAATGTGGATGGGTATATGAGTAGAGGAAGACCAAAGAAACGATGGATGGACTGTGTGAAGGATGATGTGGCTGGAATTGAGGTGACTGCTGAGATGACGAGTAATAGAGAAGTGTGGAAGAAGAAGACATGCTGCGCCGACCACAAATGAATTGGGATATGGGCAGGCGAATGATGATAGACGGAAAACTAAAGTGATCCTAGAAGGGTTCTGTTTTTGCCGACTGAGGTACAGAACCCTAAAAACTGAAAAGTATGTTCCTAACAGGATCTTAACGCACACTGAAAATGTTTTTTTTTATCAATTGTTTATTTGAAGGATGTAAGCGAACAATACACGCACAAAATCTCGTTTTATAAAATAGTCATTTAATATTCTAAAAAACTATTCATTACTTACCTGTTATCATCTATAAACTATAATTTTGCTTAGGTATTTACATTTTCAAGTCTACAATAATAATTTTAAAACATTTTTTTCTTACACAATAACTGTCAAATATCGTGTTTTTTTAGTACTGTTGGGTTCGATAACTTTTATTTATGTGCGAATAATTATATAACTAGCTTTACTTTATGTTAATTTTTTAACCTTTAATAGTTGTAGTGATAAAATATTTTGATATTCTATTCCACTGCGTGTAAGGCATCTATGAATAAGAAAATAAAACCGGCCAAGTGCGTCACGCACAATTTAGGGTTCCGTAGTGTTACAACGTTAATTTATCCACTTTCTACTGTGCTTTTTGCCTCCGAACGATGATTTTTATTGCAATAATAAAAAAACAAACTTACATTTGCAGTTGAATAACTTGTGCTCCCCTACATTATGTTTAGAAAAATATGTTACGCAAGTACATTTTATAAGTTGGTCGACTATTACTCGTAAACTGATAAAGCCTACTTAGCTGTGATAGTTTTTCTTTTAATTTCGTTATATATACTATGACCATGAAATTTTTCACACACCCAAACACAACCGTTTAGATGGTAGAGGGGAGGACACTTGAGTCTAACAAAAATTAGCAATTTAAAGCTTGATATTTCACAAATGAATCCCTTAATCGAAAATTGAAACCAACAGACTCTCAATATTTTTTAAAGACCTTTCTAACGGCATATCACACTATGGGGTACGCGAGAAAAAAAAAACACTTTACATGTACAGAAGATACCTGAAAAAAATACTTTTCGAGATTTTATTTTACCACTTTGTCGGCGTAACTAATCTGAATATTCATGCAAAATTACAGCTTTCTAGTATTAAGAGTCTTTGAGCTAAGCTGCGGACAAACAAACAGACGGACATGGCGAAACTATAAGGGTTCCTTGTTGACTATGGAACCCTAAATAATACCTACTCGATCCAAATTTATGGGACAGCTGATTATTTAGAACTAGCTGTTGCCGGCGACCTTAAGCCGCGTGAAATTATTATAAAAATATTTCTTTCCTATTTAAATCGAATTTTGTTAACAATTTGAATGGTTTTTATTTTTTTGCTCGGAACTCTTATCCTTTTCCTAAAATAAACATAGCCTACGTTACTCCTTATAAAATCAGCTATCTGCCAATAAAAGTCCCGTCAAATTCGATTCAGCCGTTTCGGACATTAGCCAAAATATGCAGACAATAATTTTAAAAAATGTTTTTTTTTTTGTTATAATTACCGTATATACTTACATATGCATTAAGTAAAAAGCTGTCATTTTGAAATCACAAACCCACACTTAAATTTTATTTATTTTTATTAAATATGGACTAGATTATGACCGCAGCTTCGCTCACGTGGATATCGGAAATTATCTCACGGGAACATTTTACAAGGATAAAAAGTATCCTATATCTTATCCTAGCTAATGGTCTACCTGTGTGCCAAATTTAATTGAATTCTGTTCAGCCGTTAAGGCGTAAAGACGTGTCAAACTAACAAACTTACTTTTATATTTATTCTATTAGACAGGACTGTTGTCCTTGATAGGGAGTGTGGTTCATGATTACTGTTCGTTAGGATTCCCTGTATCATAGCTGGCTCTTGTGATGAAGGGAATCTTAGTATAAGAGCCAGTTCTACTGGCTGTTTTATTTATTTATTTAGTAAAGATATTTATTTACTCCAAACATACAATTATTATTCCATATTATTATTTTATGTCCGTCACATCACCATCTCAGGTCCAGTTGAAAACCAGCGTCGGGCACTATCTGCGTCCTAAGCATGGCGATGTTAGACATGTGGAAAAGAAAAGTTTCTATTCTTCTGTCAACAAAATCGACAACGGCGAGCATGGCGACAATTTCTTCTCTACTTTTGGCACTTGGGTGTAGAAACGTTTCTTCTCAACCAATGTCAAATAGTCTACATCACATCGGACCTAGAAAAGATTATTGTTATAACTCTTATTTGTGTTTGTGAGCCACTTTGGTTTTAAAAACATGTCGGGGTCCTACCGTCGCCATCTCCTCAGTTTTTATGCCGAGAAGAAAGAAAGAAAGGCCAAAAGGAACGCTGTACGAGCATTAATCGGGGCTTTTGATCTCCCTGAAAACGAGTTCCTCGAAAATTATAAGATAAGTTAAGAGATGGTGCAATATTTGTGTAGGGAGCTGAGCCAGGATCTGTCTCCTAGCACATCACAGGGTCTGCCTGTTCTCGTTAAAGTAAGTTCATTTCTGGTTAGGTACGCCTTTCAACTACCTTGTAAAAATAATAGGCAACCTTATTAGTGGATCTAACATCATCATTCTCTTGCCCTTATCCAAATTCATTTGGGGTCGGCGCAGCATGTCTTCTTCTTCCAAATCACTAGCTACTTATCCGTTGCTAAGGAAAGAATTTCTAAGTCTTTGTCTTCGTGAAAACTCGAGTCTACGGCTCGCCGCATGCTCGGGCAGAAGACATGTCGAGTTGTATAGAAAGAGTTTTGTCGATTCTTGAAGAATAGAGATAGATAAACGCCATGCTACGGGGGCTGCTCGGCAGTTTGCTGCACTGGGCCTATTTGGCGCAGCCGTGAGACACACAATATTATCTCCTTTTTTTTGTTGTTTTATTTTAACATTTTAATTGTATAAATTTAAGATTTTTAATATTTTTTTTGTGCTTGTTGTATGCACTTGTGGCATAGGCCAAATAAATATGTTTTCTTTCTTTCTTTCTTTCTTCTAAATTGATGTTTGTACAATCACCTGTTAATTAAGATTTTTATTATTTATTATAACCTGAGGAGCTCGTGGCTAAATAATAACAGCCGCTCGGGTCGATCTTTAGGTTAAGCCGTGCTTGCCTAGGTTGGTCTGTGGATGGGTGACCGCCCATTACATACCGAGTTTCCTCCGTGCCTCGGAAAGCACGTTAAGCCGTTGGTCCCGGCTGTCATCTGTAGATCTTTGACAGTCGTTACAGGTAGTCAGTGGCCCAAAAAGTCTGACAACCAGTCTTACCAAGGGGTATCGTATTACCCAGTACTAACTGGGTTGTGGAGGTCAGATAGGCAGTCGCTCCATGTAAAATACTGGTATTCAGCTGCATCCGGTTAGACTGGAAGCCGACCCCAATATAGTTGGGAAAAGGCTAGGCAGATGATGATTATTTATTATAACCTGAACGACTTGGTAATATTGAAGATTAGTCCTCTACGTCGTAAGAAACCCAATGTTTTTGTCACATTTCTGTAACGACTACAGTATCTTGTTGTAAAAACCCATAGCCAACATCATTAACATTCTACACATATTTATAAGTCATAGATTACATACAGTGATTTTCCATAAATAATACATTACGAACACCATAAAAACTTGTAAAATTCACAAAATAAATTAACTAACAAATTATATTGATATCGGTTCAGTAATTCCTGAGATTAATGCGCTATACAGACATACATATATTATAGAAATACATAACATAACATCACGCCTGTAATCCCCGAAGGGTCAAAGGTGTACCTAATAGGACACCTACATCTCGCCAGTTATGTTTTGAGTCCCATATAATAGGGGCAATAGGCTCACTATTGCCATCAACCGAGCACAAGTTTAGACTCCGTGGCTGCTACTGAGAAATTCCTGAGGAAAAATTAAATAACACTTTGCCCGATCCGGGAATCGAACCCAGGACCTCATGCTCAGTATCCCGTTTGCAACTATTCCACCAAGGAGGCAGTTCTTCGATTATCTAATATTGGTAATACTTTTGACTATCGTTACAGTCAGTGGCCCGAAAGTCTAACAACCAGTCTTACCAAGGGGCATCGTATTACCCAGTACTAACTGGGTTGTGGAGTCAGATAGGCAGTCGCTCCATGTAAAATACTGGTATTTAGCTGCATCTGGTTAGACTGGAAGCTGACCCCAAAATAGTTGGGAAAAGGCTAGTAGAGATTGATTTCTTTACCTACATCTTGGGTAGTTTGTTCAGAATAAGTAACTGAATCGATTCCAATAATTTTTAAACCATGTTATATTTTAATATTTTTATACGCAAACCCTGCGTAGGGAACTATAGCTATGTTATAAACAGCCATGTTATATTTTTTCCCAAATATATTTAAAAAAGTTAAAAGTTGGACACCAAACGACTTTAAGTACCTATCGCAATAATTTAGGTACCAACTGCCAAATTATTATTATCAATGAGCTCAAGACGACACTGGAGGCGCGCGCTGCGTGGTGACCACGTTTTTGTGCGGACAACCAGGTAACAGAACAAGCTTATAACTTTGTGATTTTTCATGATACAGTTTTGAAATTTTGTTCATAGATTCTTTACATAAAAATACTAGACACGTGTTTCAGGTTTCGCATATACTAAAACTAATGTTGTATACAGCCATCTAAAGCCAATATTAGCACAATATTATACGGTATTAAGGTCAGCAATTGCAATCACTGACCACATATTTCTGGCAACGCCTTTACCCGTCTGTCTAAAAACGCTGACAAAAAAAGACAGACACAGAAGGCTCACTCCATGTGTACGGTCTCATCACCGTACATTTTTCTGCTTACTCGGTAACCTACTTTACGCCAACGATGCGCGTTATAATTTAGCGTAATAAAACAACATGACTAACGAATTTAAATATAGTGAACTTATAAATGGGTAGCTATCAACAACTGAGAGAAATAATCGCTTTCCACTCTACTACTGTAACTTACTCTTAACTTAAATAAACTTAACTACTTAATGCATCTTAGTGGAACGTGTTTCTCTATACTAACTAAACTTACAAACCTTCACGACAAATCGGTGTACAGAGTTGACAACTGCAGCCCATATACCATGCAACGAGCAAAAACGCACTAACACATACGTGTTACTTCGTGTACCTATTTGATTTTATCATACTGCTATAGGAACCGGTACGATCTAGAACCTAATGGGAGTAAAAATACCCTTAACGAAGCCGAAAGGCACTTGTTCTCCCCGTCATTGCGATCATCTTTTTGTTCTAGACCATACCTGGGAACCTTCTAGTTACGGAGATATTAGGGGTCAAAGTTTTCAACTTAATCACAAGTAAAAGTCAAGTCAAGTCTTATCTTAAGTTTTTTAATGTTATAATTTTACTTTAAATGCCTCCACGGCGGTCTCCGTACTATCCATCAGCACAATGTTTTGAGTGCGTTAGATTGAGTCCTACTATGGTAGGACTCAATGTAACCAAACCCTGATTTTTCACCCCCAAAAAAAAGTATTTTCCCAGCAAACGTTTTTGCGTAGAGTTCACTTACTACTACTTAGTTTGATGTACAATACCCATCCACGGACCAACCTAGGCAAGCGCGGCTGAACGTAAAGATCGACCCGACAGGCTGTTATTATTTAGCCACGAGCTGCTCTTCATCACCTATCATCAGCTCATCTGGCTGAATTATCTTCGTGCAACAAATGAAGTTAGACCCGACCTTCTTAACTATTCTGTATAGTAACCACGGCATCAAGTTTTACGTAGCTCGACTCAATATTTCACCACTCAGCTTGCGACACCGACCATCGGACCATGCCTTTCTTATAACATAACATCACGCCTCTAATCCCCGTAGGGCTAGGCAGGCGTGATGTATCTTCCGCGATTGTTCATTACAGACAGTATAAGTTTAGTTGTTAACCGTGAAAGCTTAAAACAGTATTTACTTAGTTTGAGGTACAGAGTATTTAATTGACGGCTTCGTAAAGGGTCCGTTTACACCCTGTATTTTATCATATCCACAAACGTGAAGAAGAAAATACAACAAATACATATTATAGAGAATAACCCATAAAGTACCTAAGCTAAGTTAACAAAATTTTTATGAGACCGCCGCGCTAAATTCCTCTACCAAATGATAAAAGAATCACTTAAGTCGGATCAGTAATTACGGAAGAACAGCCAAACTTAAGTGGCACATTGTTCGCAGAACGGATGGCCGATGGGGCCGCAAAGTTCTGGAGTGGCGACCGCGAACCGGAAAACGTTGCGTTGGAAGGCCTCCCACTAGGTGGACCGATGACCTGGTGAAGGTTGGATGCAAGTCGCACGGGACCGGTCAATGTGGCGACACTTGGGTGAGGCCTATGTCCAGCAGTGGACGTCTTTCGGCTAAAATGATGATTGATTTGAAATTTTTGGTGTACATGCATGAAAAAAAAAAGATGCTGGTGTTGTGATTTCGAAGCACGATGCCTACTTTCGCACAATGACTACTTTTTTAGACTTTCAAGTAGTGGATAGCACAATACCAACATTCTCCTCCGTTTTTAGAAGTCGGTTAAAAACGCAATAAATCTTTGTCTTGGGAATAGAACCCACCAGTGGCGAAGGTTCCATAGAACTCGATTCCTACCGGCTTCCCTTTGAAAAATTGCACAGTTCTACACCGTGACTTTTTAGTAGTCTTACAAAAGTCGTCCACTCAATGTACCCGACATAAAATAGCTCCAGGCGCGATTTTTTTTTTATCTTCCATAATAGGTACAAAGAAAAATAATAATAAAAAATTAGAATAAAATTATGAAACATCCTGTTAATGATGTTTACGTGTCAAACGGGAGAACATATACCTACCCAGCACTCGAGTCCAGTAGATCATCGCTCGCAACAGGGTGTTTTAACTACGTCATGCGTCATAATACTGAATAATATTTTTATTTTTAAATTATTAATATCTCATAAATACCTATTTTTTTTTATGAATCTTTAGTATTCATTGGATACATAAAGTGGGCTGCCGTTGTAAGACGACTAAAAAGTCACGGTGTATAGACAAATAATATAACACATTAAAGATATGTACTCCGGGTTACCCCTTACAAAAATTGAACCTTCGCTTTTGGAACCCAGGACCTCATGCTCAGCAGTCGCGCTTTCTACCACTACATCAACCGCTTGGCAGTATTTCGCCACTCTGGTTGCGACACCAACCATCGGACCATGCCTTTCTTATAGCTTCGTTATGTCATTAACAGTTGTTTTACCGTTTAAAAATGCAGTAGAATTTAACAGTTTAGTTGAGGTATGTTAAACTAAACTCGGATTGGCACACAATATTAGAAAATTGACTAAGTCAATAACAGTTACCGTAAAACGGGGTGAATAGGACCGCAGGGGTGAATAGAGACAAATGAAAGGGATTTAAACGTTGAATTAATATGTTATGTTGCTAACAAGGTCTCTAAATAATGAAGTATAACTAAATAATAACAGCCGCTTTGATCAATCTTCAGGTTAAGCCGCGCTTGCCTAGGTTGGTCTGTGAATAAGTAACCACCCATTACATACCCATTACGCACCGGTCGATCTTCAAAGTTAAGCTGCGTTTGCCAAGGTTGGTCTATGGATGGGTGACCATCTGTTACATACCGAGTTTCCTCCGTGCCTCGGAAAGAACGTTAAGCCCTTGGTTCCGGTTGTCATTTGTAGATCTTTGACAGTCGTTACAGGTAGTCAGAGGCCCGAAAGTCTGACAACCAGTCTTACCAATGGGTATTGTATTACCCAGTACTGAGTTGTGGAGGTCAGATAGGCAGTCGCTCCATGTAAAATACTGGTATTCAATTGCATCCGGTTAGACTGGAATCCGACCCCAACATAGTTGGAAAAAAGGCTATGCAGATTTTGATTGTAACATTTTACCTTAAACGACTTGTCAACCACACTCAAGGAAAATCAAAACAAGAAAATCCAGTCACACCGATAAAATCTAGACTAAAATCTAGGCTAGACTACGAGTGAAAGTGTCATCTTATCTTGTTATATAACGAGAAACAGGTATTCGCAGAACATGTTTCTGCTGTGTGCTTGGTGTGAAGACATCTAATGTATGTGGGGACATTATATTGGTCGTTAAAGCATTGCATGAGGGTATTAAGGACCGTCCTAATTTTGAAACTTATAAAGTTTTCAGAATAGTGTCTATAGAGCCGAAATCTATGAACGTACGGAACCCAAGTAAGTCGAACTCTGATAAGCATAAGCATAATCAGCCTATTAATGTTCCCACTGCTGGGACGCAGGCCTCCTCTCTATAAGAGGGAATAAGCTATAATCCACCACGCTGGCCCAGTGCGGGTTGGTAGATGTCACATGTCTTCGAATTTTTGGTTCTAGGACATGCCGGTTTGCTCACGATGTTTTCCTTCACTGTTTTGAGAGCAGTGGTGATGAAATAACTTACACAAAGTAATGCGCCTGGCTGGGTTCGAACCCACGACTTACTGCTCGTAAGTTCTCCACCACTGGACCACCGCTGCTCTCTGAGTTGAACTCTCACTTTGGGAAAAATATAAAGTGCGAGATCGACTCACGTGAAGAGGGTTCCGTAAGTTCATAGATTTCTTATATATTAGATATTCCTGTAATCTATATGCAAATAACTATTTTTTGTAATTTTTTTTTAATTTTACGGCCCTGTAGTTAAATAACTTCAAAACCATTTATCTTAAAATAATAAAAAAAAAAATATTTAAGATGCTCACAATAAGCCCTATCATTTGATATTTAACATGATATAGTTTTCTATATTACCCCCCAAAAGTGGGAAAAAAAATGTTTAAAATTCATTAATTTACGTTATATAGTATTGTACATAGAGCGACTGCATAACTGACCTATACAACCCAGTTTGTACTGGGTAATACGATAGCCTTTAGTAAGACTGGTTGTCAGATTTTCAGGCCACTGGACTATCTGTAAGGACTGTCGAAGATCTACAAATGACAGCCGGGACCTACAGCTTAACGTGCTTTCCGAGGCACAGAGGAAACTCGGTATGTAATGGATGGTGACATATCCACGGGCCAACGTAGGTAAGCACGGCTCAACGTAAAGATCGACCGGGGCGGCTGTTATTATTGAGCCACGAGTTCCTAAACGAAAATTACAGTTGGTTCAAATAAAAAAATAGCATACACTTTAAGAGCTCTCATCTTGTCTCTAGCATAGCAACGTGACACACCGCATATCTACTTATTATACAGCCTGTTTTTATAAAGAAAAGATATTTTTTAATCACTTGTTAACAATGAAGAACAATCATAAATAATTATTTTCTATTTTTATCTTTTCCTCGGCAATTATCGACGATTCATCCACTGCAAAAATAATTCTGTCAGAATCTCCCAACAACAGCTGTCGGGCAGTAGCCCTCCGGACACAACACCAGTCTGGTCGGAGGATCCTCACTTTTCTATGAGAGATGAAGAACTTTACACCCTGTTCTTCACACTCCTGTACTGGTGTCCCTGAGGTGATCTACAATACTAAGAAAAATGCGGAAGAATTCTGTCTATAAGTTAGTTTTTCACGCTTAAGAGCGTTAACGTCTTACGGCATTTCATACAAACTTTCAAGTTATTTTTTTTTAAAATGACTGAACCGATTTTAATGAAACTTCATACGCACAAGCAGGATACATATGTCTAAAGATTTGACAGAGAACTTTCCGAAATGTCTTTTTAAAAAAAAGATAATTGGAAATTTCTGTTTCTATGGTAAATCTAAAATCGGTATTTAGCTGTAACATTATTTTTCGAAAAGTTCTTTGTCAAATCTTTAGCTTGCTTTGCTTATGTGTACGAAGTTTCATTAAAATCGGTTCAGTCATTTCGAAACAAAATCACTTGAAATTTTGTAGGAAATGCCGTAAGACGTTAACGCTCTTAAATTGCTGAACGATTTCGATGAAATTTGTGATGAAGAAACTTTGGATACGTACGTAGTACGTACTTACAGGGCCGAAACGTACCCACGGTATGGTTGGTCCATAAATTCAAGGTCGTTCAGCGAGCTATCGAGCGGGTTATGCTTGGAGTCTCTCTGAGGGATCGCATCTGCAACAAGGTGATCCGACAGAGAATCAGAGTTTTCGACATAACTCACAGAATACGTAAGCTGAAGTGGAAATGGGCCGGCCATATTAGCCGTGGAACCGATTATCGTTGTGGTAGACGTGTTTTTGAGTGGAGACCGCCAATTGGCAAGCGTAAAGTGGGACGCCCTTAAAGTGGCTGGTAGCAACTGGATGAGAGTTGCTGAGAATTAAGTTAAGTGGCGTGCGATTGAAGAGGCCTATGTCCTGCAGAGGACTGCTGTAGGCTGATGATGATGATGAGTAAGTTCTGGTGGAAAATCTCCGACCTCCACGCAAGAAGCAAGACAGCAAGTCCTTAATTAATATTAATTAATAATCCCAATGCCAATGGCTTGGTCTTGCTACTTAGCTCACAATGTCATCTGTCTAGCGTTTTCTTGGCTAAAGTTGTTGTATTGACTTCCGGTGTGTTTTGGAAGTTTCCATTAACGAAACGAATTGATTAATCAATTATTTGTTTGTTTATGCTTTTATACACCGTGATTTTTTTGTCGTCTTACAAAGGTGGTCAACTCAATGTACCCGACTTAAAATAGCTCTAGAGGTGATTTTTTTTTTTACCTACCGTAATAGGTACAAAGAAAAATAAATAAAACATAAGAATAAAATTATGAAACATCCTGTTAATGATGTTTACGTGTCAAACGGGAGAACATATACCTACCCAGCACTCGAGTCCAGTAGATCATCGCTCGCAACAGGGTGTTTAACTACGTCATCTGCCTAGCCTTTTCCCAATTATGTTGGGGTCAGCTTCTAGTCTAACCGGATGCAGCTGAATACCAGTATTTTACATGGAGCGACTGCCTATCTGACCTCCACAACCCAGTTAGTACTGGGTAATAGGATACCCCTTGGTAAGACTGGTTGTCAGACTTTTTGGGCCACTGACTACCTAACGACTGTCAAAGATCTACAAATGACAGCCGGGCTTAACGTGCTTTCCGAGGCACGGAGGAAACTCGGTATGTAATGGGTGGTCACCCATCCACAGACCAACCTAGGCAAGCACGGCTTAACTTAAAAATCGACCCGAGCGGCTGTTATTATGTAGCCACGAGCTTCTCCGTGTTTAACTACGTAATGCGTCATAATACTGAATAATATTTTTATTTAGAGCTAAAGACCGTGCTCAACAGTTCCAAAGACTAAGTAGACCAACGAGCCATAGATATTCTCTTGACAACGAGGACTTACCATGTACCTATGATGCAAGACTCAGCTAGCTATACCTAGTGATAATAATTGTACTTAATAACGGCGCACAATGGTAGAACAAAAAACATAAAACATAGCTACCGTTGAATGAGTAATTTGCTCATACACAGATCAATAATAATTAATGTTGTTAGTAATGAATTGAGATTTATTACATTTACTAGCTCTGGCCTTCGTCCTCAGGAATTTAATATTAAAATAAATTTTGTTAACAATTTTATTGGTTTTTTTTTTTCACGGAACCCTAATCCTTTTTCTAAAATAAAAGTAGTTAAGTAACTCCTTATACCATCAGCTAACTGCCAGTACAAGTCCCGTTCGAATCGGTTCAGCCGTTTCGGAGATTTTCCGGAACAAACGGACAGACAGACAAAAAATTGAAATAATGTTTTTTGGTTCTAAGTACCGTAAATATAGGTTAGGGTGTAACAGAAAGGGTATAGTAAATTATCAGCTGTTCCATACAAAATTTCAATACCTACTCGACCCAAATGTATGGGACAGCTGATAAATTTTTCGCTTTTACGATATTGAGCCCATGGAGGATGATGTTCAGTTTGATGGTCTGCAGCAAATCCTTTCATATGACTATACCCTTTCTGTTTAACCCTGTATAGTACTTTCATTTGCATTCAGTAAAAAGCTTATATTTTGAATTTACAAACAGACACTTCAATTTCTTTAATTTGTTATATTATAATGTTATTATTTTTAATGTTATTATTTTTAATGTTATTATATTCAATCTGCTGGAGAGTTTGTTCCGCCACTTCTTGTTCCCAGCAAAAACAATAGGAAGTGTCGAAGGACGGGCTTTTTGAGGGACTGTCTCATGTGAACTTTGACGTCCAAAAAGTGCTGATTATCAGACTAATTTGAATAATTAACTTAATTAACTTAACTTATTTTTTTAATACATAAAAATAAAACAAAAATAAAATTGCAAGAAATGTTCCCAACCTTTTAAAAAGGATTATTTACGAGCCTTTGTAGTTAAAAACTGCACCTTTTAAAGATAAAAGATGAAGAAATAAAACCAGCCAAGTGGGAGTCGGACTCGCGCATGAAGGGTTCCGTGCCACCGGAGCCGCCTTTAATTTTTAATTTGTTGTTATAGCGTCAACACACAGTTGAAATTTTCACAGAATGTAATACAATTTTCAACTGTCTACCTATTACAGATCATGAGATACAGCCCGCTGACAGACAGATGGACGGACAGCGGAGGCTTAGTAATAAGTTCCCGTTGATTACAATTCAGTTACGGAACACTAAAAACGATTATTTACGAGTCATTCTCATTAAAAACTGTACCTTTTAAAGATAAAAGATAAAGAAAAAACAAGCGTTTTCCGAGTTCAAAGTTTACTTAATATTAAACTTCCGGTGTATCTGGTTAAGGTCAAAGACTTTATTTGCTATGTTTTTGTGTGCATTTGTTTAAAATAGGCCGAAATGAGCTTCATTTGGTCAGGGTTAATAGGTATTTTCCGTGTTTTGACAAAAATAGTGCGTCAATCTAGATAGTCTATACTAATAAATACTATGTCATTATTTATTTATTTAAACTTCATGTACAATAGTGATACATAGGCGGACTTAATGCCACAAGGCATTCTCTACCAGTCAACCTTTGGGTTAAATAAGAAAACATTGTGATAGGGTACAATATAAATATATAAAAATAACTTCTTGCTATCGAAAATCATTAACACCAGAAACGGGATATTTACCATGTTTACTGTTTGTTTTGTGTTTCCGATATTTCAGCATACAGGGTGTAAACGGACCCTTCACGAAGCCGTCAACCAAGGATTCTGCACATCGAACTAAGTAACTTTACGCAAAAAATATTGCAGGGAAACGAATATTTTTTTGGGGTGAAAAATCACGTTTTACGGTAGGACTCGATGTAACGCACCCAAAGCATTGTGATGATGGATGGATTGAATAGTACGGGGGTCGTGGAGGTGTTTAAAGACAAAATCTTACGTTAAACAAGTATTTTTTAAAAATACTTGAGAAAAAGTTGGTACTTTGACCTTCAATATCTCCATAACTAGAAGGTTCCCAGGTATGGTCCAAACCAAAAAAATGATCACAATGACGGGGAGAACAAGTACCTTTCGGGTTCGTTAACGGACTGTTTACGTCTTCAAATCTTGGAGCCTAAATTTAATTATCCTTACGATAAGTTTCAAAAAAATCCTATTTTATTCGTCCAAATGCTCAGAACGGGCTTCGGTTCAACAGTCCGGTTAAAACTGACCTTTAACATAATCGTTTAGCAATGAATTATTAATTGTCTCAATGAAGTCTAGGAACAGGTTTAATACTTAATTTTTTGTTGAAAATCTAGTTTTAACTTAACCTGAATGACATATTAGTCTTTAAGTCTCGAGTGAATAGGTTACTTCTCCTTAACTTACCCATCAAATCAAATCAAAATCTAATCAAATCATTATTTATTTGATTTTAAACTATCATGTTGACTAACATTATCAATAATACTAGAAACGGGATGTTTACCATGTTTACTGATATGTTTGAGTTCCCGATATTTATTTTATTTATTTATTTATTTGCGTTCTACAAGGTAAAAACATGGTGTTTTACAAAAGGCTTAAAGCTAAGAGCCGTTGTAGACCCCGTCGGGGCACAGCAAAATTTTGTGTAATTTGTACAATCTTAAACTTAAAATTAAAATATACTTGAAACCATATTAACCATATAGAGCACCGTTGCTTGCAACAGCGCCGAAATATCGGTTCTATCTTCTTCTATCTATAATATAAAAATTAATATAAAAATGAATCGCAAAATGTGTTGGTAAGCGCATAACTCAACAACGCCTGGACCAATTTGGCCAATTTTTTTTTTTAAATGTTCGTTGGAGTTCAAGGATGGTTTTTACGGCGAGAAAAATTCGAATAATTGCCGGGAAAACCCTTAAAACAGCCATTTTTTTTTTCCTATACAAACGTTTTCTAACTAAAACGTAGTCAATTTGAGCTTTATTGCTATTGTATAAATTTCATATTAAATCTTATAATATAAAAATGAATCCCTGAATTTGTTGCTAAGCGCAAATCTCGAGAGCAGCTAAACCGATTTCGCTTATTATTTTTTTGTTCTGTTTGTTACTGTCAGGAGAAGGTTCTTAGGTAGGTAGTAGGTAGGTAGTAGGTAGGTAGTAGGTAGGTAGCAGGTAGGTAGCAGGTAGGTAGCAGGTAGGTAGCAGGTAGGTAGCAGGTAGGTAGTAGGTAGGTAGCAGGTAGGTAGCAGGTAGGTAGCAGGTAGGTAGCAGGTAGGTAGCAGGTAGGTAGTAGGTAGGTAGCAGGTAGGTAGCAGGTAGGTAGCAGGTAGGTAGTAGGTAGGTAGCAGGTAGGTAGCAGGTAGGTAGCAGGTAGGTAGTAGGTAGGTAGCAGGTAGGTAGCAGGTAGGTAGCAGGTAGGTAGTAGGTAGGTAGTAGGTAGGTAGTAGGTAGGTAGTAGGTAGGTAGTAGGTAGGTAGTAGGTAGGTAGTAGGTAGGTAGGTAGTAGGTAGGTAGCAGGTAGGTAGTAGGTAGGTAGTAGGTAGGTAGCAGGTAGGTAGTAGGTAGGTAGTAGGTAGGTAGTAGGTAGGTAGCAGGTAGGTAGCAGGTAGGTAGCAGGTAGGTAGTAGGTAGGTAGCAGGTAGGTAGCAGGTAGGTAGCAGGTAGGTAGTAGGTAGGTAGCAGGTAGGTAGTAGGTAGGTAGTAGGTAGGTAGTAGGTAGGTAGTAGGTAGGTAGTAGGTAGGTAGTAGGTAGGTAGTAGGTAGGTAGTAGGTAGGTAGTAGGTAGGTAGTAGGTAGGTAGTAGGTAGGTAGTAGGTAGGTAGCAAAAATATCAGCTGTCCCATACAAAATTTCAATACCTACTCGACCCAAATGTATGGGACCTTTCTGTTACACCCTGTATAGATTGTCTCACCACATTCACATGGGCGTACAAATGTTAAAAATTCGTTCCACCTGCTGATAACCTCCCACCTGGACATGAGTTGCCATGGCTGACCTGGAAGTCTTTAAGTAGACTCCGGACCCAGGTTGGTCGCAGCAAGAAAAACCTGCTCAGGTGGAGATTCATTTTGGGGGTATGAAGATCAGGGTGTAAAGTTCTTCATCCCTCACATAAAAGGGAGGATCCTCCGACCAGACGGGTGTTGTGTCTGGTGGGATACTGTCCGACAGTTCTTGTCGGGTTCTTCTATATATATAGGGTCTAACTATTCATACACGAAATATTTTCAGGGAATCATCTAACGGCTATAACAAAGCCAAGTAAAAGGGATTTATTTTTAGCTGAGTATATTTTTTTTATAAAAAATAAGTAATTTAAAATTACTCGACCCACAAAATATATACTGGCTCCTTATTTTTAAGCATCCATTACGGTAGTTTACTACGGCGTATTTACCTACTGTAATTGTTAGAATATGGGGAAACAGTTTTATGCAAAAAGTCTCAAAAAATTTTAGAATAATAATAATTTCGTAAAAAAAAATCATTCAGATAATTAATTTTTTCGTTGCTATGGCGACTTTACGTCTTATAGAAGTTACTCTTAAAATATTTCGTGCATGAAAAGATATACCTTATATAGTCTTAAGTCGCGGATAACTTTACTTGCGCGATGTAGGTTTTTAGATGTATTTAGATGTTTAGTTCATCATTTCTGTGTCATCTCTTTACCCTGCTTTTTCGCCTGCTCCATCCTCGTTACGGATAGTCAGAAACTGAGTTCAACCAGTCTTACCAAGGGGTACCAGATAGGCAGTTGCTCCATGTAAAATACTGGTATTCAGTTACATTCGGTTAGACTGGAAGCCGACCCCAACATAATTGGGGAAAGGCAGGCAGATGATGATGATACCCATCTTCAGTAAGCAAGCTTTGTATATCTGCAAGGTTTCATGAAAATTGGTTCATCAGTTTATTTATACTAACATTATAAAGCTGAAGAGTTTGTTTGGTTGAACGCGCTTATCTCAGGAACTACTAGTTCGAATTGAAAATTTTTTTTAGTGTTCGATAGCCCATTTATTGAGAAAGTCTATAGGCTATAGGAACATCACGCTACGACCAATAGGAGCGGAGCATCAATGAAGAATGTTGCTAAAACTGGGAAAATAGTATTTTTTATAATAATTACACGCGAACGAAGGTCGCGTGCGACAGCTAGTATAAAATGTAGACAGAGACATTTTAGAATTATATTATAATCAAGGATTCTAGAACCACGTTCTTATCGCACGTGTTTTTAATAGTGCATTCATTAATATGAATTATATACAGTTATAATTATTATAATAATCTACCTTGTGTTTTTTATCTTTTTATGGTCATAAGTTTGTTGAAGTTATCTATACATACAACATTAGTTTTAGTATATGCGAAACCACCTGTCTGGTATTTTTATGTAAAGAATCTATGTACAAAATTTCAAAACTCTATCATGAAAAATCACAAAGTTATAAGCTTGTTCTGTTACCTAGTTCTCTGCACTAAAAAGTGTTCACCACGCAGCGCACCCGCGCCCGCGCCTCCAGCGTCGTCTTGAGCTCATTGATAATAATAATTTGGCAGTAGGTACCTAAATTATTGCGATAGGACTTAATGTCGCTCGGTGTTCAACTTTTAACTTTTTTTAAATATTTTTGGGAAAAAATATAACATGGTTTAAAGGATATTGGAATCGATTCAGTTACTTATTCTGAACAAACTATATTCAGGTTTCGCATATACTAAAAACAATGTTGTATATAGAGTGACTGGTAATTAGTGACCGATACTTAAGCACTTGATTGTACTCATGATAACATACCACTTTTCCAAAGAAACTTTTTTTGATGTGAAACATCTATAGCCGCACGTAAAACCGATTTCTGGCGTGGCGACGCATGCCGTGGCGACGCGTCGCCTTTCGACTTTGACTTTTGTAACATACTTCAGTTACCATCGACCAATTGTCACAGTAATACCGTCCTCAGAGGCAACATCGAATATAACTATTACCGAAGTCACTGATTAAACGAATTAAATAGTCACGATTGGAAATAAATTAGTAAATTTTTGTATTTAATGAAAATAAATGTTTATGCAATAAAGAGTCATCGTAATTTGGAAAAAAAATCGTAATATTTTATTTTATCATTATGACATATTTAGTTCCTATCACAATCTGTTCTTTTCTGCATATTACTTTTACAAAATAATGTCGATGTTTCACATCTGCCAGGCGTCCCGTGACGGCTCACATTTTTTTTTTTTATACTCATTCACTTTAATCACATTAACACAATAGCCGTAAGAAATTCGTGCGCGCGATCCTGTGACCTATCAGCTGTTATAGCCGCGTGAGGCCCTTCTGTCTCATTACCAGAGGTCCGAATAAGGTAGAGTTATTTGTGTACTTACACTGATTTCATACAGCGAAAGAAAAAAGTGGATATGCCTCAAATCCCGAGATTAATTTTATTTTAAAGAGCAGAAAAATCCCGGGATTTATTAAATGAAAAAAGGTATTTACTTTCGACATCATGCGCACGCAGCGCAGCAGTTAATGAAAAAATGTCGTGGGTTCGATTCCCGCACGGAACAAATATTTGTATGATCTACAAGTAGTTGTTCCGGGTCTGGGAATTTGTGTATGTGTGAGTTTAAATCTTTGTAAACGCATCCACGTTACAGGAAAAAATCCTAGTGTGGGGCAACGTAAATAAAAAATTGTGTTGTGAATTAATGTAAATACTAATAAAAATTGTAAGTTAATTATCTTTGTTTTATTTGTCGTATCTATCTCTGAGGTTTTTATTATTATTTATTTGTAATATTGTTGGCCACACGGGATTGTATTATAAATTCCGGGAAATCCCGGGAAGATCCATATTAATATCAACATTTCAATGCAAGTACATAAATAACTCTACCTAATTCCGACCTCTGCTCATTACTCTGGAACCGTGCTACAGTGGGTAAGCAGCGCACCCGCACGGCTCGCAAGCCCGCTCCCTAAGAGGCGCCTGCGCAACAGGCCGGCCGCCACGTGCCGTATGCCGTAGGAGGTGCATTGCGGCACAGTTAGTATTTAATACGCAATAGTTACTTTATTTGAGTTTTTAAAAACTCAACTATAGCTGATGCTGGCCTTACAGCTGCTAGGTTGAAATGGAACTGGGCAGGTCACGTCTGCCGCATGTCGGAGGAGCAATGGGAAAAAATTACCACTCCGTGGATACCAAACAGCAGGAAACGACAACGTGGCAGGCCCAGAAGGAGATGGCGGGATGAGCTGGACTCTTTCGCAAAGGATTGGCCTACAACCGCTCTAGACCGCGAAATGTGGATGGAGGGAAGGTAGGCTTTTGCCCTGCAGTGGGACAATCATCATCTGCCTAGCCTTTTCCCAACTATGTTGGGGTTGGCTTCCAGTCTAACCGGATGCTGCTGAATACCAGTATTTTACATGGAGCGACTGCCAATCTGACCTCCTCAACCCAGTTACTACTGGGTAATACGATATCCCTTGGTAAGACTGGTTGTCAGAGTTTTTGGGCCACTGACTACCAACAGCCACCCATCCACAGACCAACCTAGGCAAGCGCGGCTTAACCTAAAGATCGATCCGGGCGGCTGTTATTACATAGCCACGAGCTCCTCAGACACGAGTTCTCTAGTGGGACAATATAGGCTTATAATAATAATAATAGCCTGGACCAATACCTGAGGAGGTTCTCGTTAGGCAGTTGGATCAAGGGCTTGATTCAGAAAGCGGTACTCCTGGACACGGCTCGTATTGTTAGGAGGTTCCTCTCTCTGGAGCCCTGACCACCGGTAGCTTGGACCCCTGTTCCCGATACCGGTGGGCTACAATTTTTTTTATATTTTTAAATGTTTTTTTTATTTATTTTTTTTGTAAGGAATGTTTAAATATAATTGATTTGTACAGAAGTAAATAATAATATAATAATAGTTACTTTATGTACTCAGAAGAATTTTGACCACCTCGTTAGTATAGTGGTCGCAAGCAATACTGCTGAGCGAGAGGTTCTGGGTTCGATTAGGTTGGATATTGTTATTTCGTTTTTCCACGCTCGCCCCATCACGCCTGAAATATTAGGCGACCTATAGAACACCCAAATTTCGCGAGTTACATAATAGGGGGCGAGCCTATTGCCAACAAACAGACTTAGGACTGCTACAGAAACATTCCAGAAGTATATCCTAAAAACACTGCCCGTCCCGAGAAATGAACCCAGACCCTCACGCTCAGCAGTCGCGCATACACCCACTAGACGAACGAAACAGTCTGCCTCGACTGGTCTAAAAATAAAACTATTTACGTATTTATTTCGAAACTAATAAGTTATGCATAGACATGCTATATGTAGTAAAACATTACAAAATGTTCGTTTGAACGCTGTTCAAGGATTATTGCTTCATTTGATGGCATTCTTAACTCATAAATCAACTATTCCAAAATTCATCATCTGTTGCCGTGTCTTTTCACCACTAAAAGCTGCAAAAATACCTTTAACGAAGCCGAAAAGCACTTGTTCACCTTGTGACTGCGATATTTTTTTAGTACTGGACCATTCCTGGGAATCTTCTAGTTACGGAGATTATTTTCCTGCCTTTTTGCCATTCTACTTGGGGTCGGCGCAACACGTTTTCTTCTTCCATTCTCCCCTGTCAGACGTCACGGCATCATTTACTCCTTTCTCTTCTATATCAGTCTTCACACAATCCATCCATCTTTTCTTTAGCCTTCCTCTCCCTCTCCATCCATCAACATTCATGTCCATCGCTCTAGTTACGGAGATATTGGGGGTCAAAGTTTCTATGTTATAACTTTACTTTAAACACCTCCACGACCCCCGTACTATTCAATGCATCCATCAGCACAATGTTTTGAGTGCGTAACATTGAGTCCTATCGTAAAACATGATGTTTCACCCCAAAAGAAAAAGTCGTTTCCCAGCAATAATTTTTGCGTAGAGTGACTTAGTTTGATGTACAGAATGCTTGGTTGACGGCTTCGTGAAGGGTCCGTTTACACCCTGTATAATTTTTGACCAAACAGGACCCATGACATAGGAGATGTACAACTTGCTCCATCTGAGAGAGTAAGTGGAGCTCTGTGTCTCCACAGTCGAACCCAGCCTCTGAGGAACTGGTGGCTAAATAATAATAACTGCACGGGTCGTACTTCAAGGTAAGACCGCGCTTACCTGGTCGGTCCGTCGATGGGTGCCCATGCATTACATACTGAGTTTCCTGCCAAGCGTTTTCTCAACTATGCTGCGGTCGGCTTCCAGTCTAACCGAAAGCAACTGAGTATCAGTATTTTACATGGAGTGACTGCCTATTTGATCTCCACAACTCAGTTAGTCCTGGGTAATACGGTACCCCTTGGTAAGACTGGCTGTCAGACTTTTTCGGCCACTGACTACCTAACGACTGTCAAAGATTTATAAATGACAGCCGGGACAAACGGCTTACAACGTTCTCCGAAGCACGGAGGAAACTTGGCATGTAATGGATGGTCACCCATCCACAGACCAACCTTTGCAAGCGCAGCTTAACCTTGAAGATCGACCGGTGCGTCTATTATTATTTAGCAACGAGCTCCTCCAATCTCCGACCTATGACTTTCCGAATTTAAAACGCAAATTAATTACTGTGAAATTCAATAAAAAGACGGCTAGCCACAAGTCTTTTTCTTACTTTATCTATTAGGAAAAGATAACTTGTCTATAAACAAGTCAATTTGATTAATTTCATTAATTAAGATACGATATTTATTCTGTGGTTTAGTAATTGTATAGCTGTTTTTGACATGGAAAGAAAAATTCTAGTGCGAGCAGGGTTTGAACCTGCGACCTTCCGATTCAGTACACCGGATGTCTTAACCAATTAGATTTTTTTTTTTTTTTGTCTAATTGGTTAAGACATCCGGTGTACTGAATCGGAAGGTCGCAGGTTCAAACCCTGCTCGCACTAGAATTTTTCTTTCCATGTCAAAAACAGCTATAGTTCCCTACGCTGGGTTTGCGTATAAAAAATATTAAAAATAGTAATTGTATGATATTAAAACTGATAAAAGCATACGGAACAATACACTTCGATCCAAGACCCAAATCGCAGACATTTGCAACAGGCATCTATTTAACGCGGTGACAAACTAATCTGATGTAGGGTTTTAAAAGTAATTAAACTGGGTAGCAAAAATAATAGGTTGGCAGCAATTAACCACTAGGTTGTAGATAAGGCGTAGTCGACGTAGCCCCGCTTCGAGGGGCTCCTATTTCTGTTTGCAGGGTTTAAAGTAACCTAACACGAAGGGGATTCCGGGGTCTTAGTTCGCTCACTTCACTCGCTCACTAAACCCCGCCATCCCCTTCGAACCTAACCTGTCCGAGTCGGGGTGCCACAAGTCTCTCTCAGTCTTCACTCGCTCTTGCTTCCTATATTCTCCTTGCTGCAATGACCGGATAAATAGTTACTTACTTTGTACAATAGTCGCCCATTCAGTATATTGGTCGCTAATTAAATTTTTATTCGCCCGATTAATAATTTCCCTTTACAACACGGCCGCTAAATTAAAAATGAACTGGGGAGGCCACATCTGCTGCATGTCGCCTCAAAATTGGGCCAAAGTGGCAACAGATTATGTTCCGAACAACAGAACCCGGTGACGCGGTCCAGAAGGAGTGACGAGCTGGAGTCTTATCAAAAGGATTGGCCCAAATAGCCAGACAGAGATAAATGGAAAGAAGCTCAACCATTAGTTGCGCTCACAAATTCAAATTAAGAAAATTATTTGTTTATTCCTCAAAGCGCAACCGTGATAAAACAAAAAGAGAGGGGTGGGGGGGGGTGAATTCATATTAGTTTGGTATGGCGACTTCTATACAACATTGATTTGACTGTAATGTCAACGTGTTGGTTTAAGTTAGTTCGATACTTTCTTAAATAGATTGCGCTAACGTCACCGTAAGACGTTATTAATGGAACGAAAATTTCGAGAACTGTGAGCAGGGTGCGATGGTCTAATTGGTTAAGACGTCCGGTGTACTGAATCGGAAGGTCGCAGGTTCAAACCCTGCTCGCACTAGAATTTTTCTTTCCATGTCAAAACAGCTCAAGTAATTACTTTAAACTTGACTATAAATACAGATATTAGTTTTTTAGTTAGGTCATCGCATCGAATACTGTATTTTTGTCTGCATCTTTTTTAGCCCATTTATATTGAAAGGTATCGTTTGGGTTTTTGCCTTGTACCTGACGAAGACTTAGAACATACTGATTGCCGTTACGTAGCTATTTAATTGGGTACAGTAGAACAAGTTAATTAGTGTACATTTATTTTTATTATTTACTAGCGACCCGCCCCGGCTTTGCACGGGTGCAATATATAAGGTCTATCTTTTCATACACAAAATATTTTAAGAGTAACTTCTATAAGTCGTAAAGTCGCTATAGCAACGAAAAATAAAATTATCTGAGTGTTTTTTTTTTACAAAATTATTATAATTCTAAATTTGCTAAAAATGACAGTAGGTAAATACGACGTAGTAAACAACCGTAATGGATGCTTAAAAATAAGAAGCCAATATTTATTTTGTGGGCCAAGTAATTTTAAATTATTTATTTATTATAAAAAAAAATACTCAGTTAAAAAAAAATCCCTTGAAATGGCTTTGTTATAGCCGTTAGATGATTCTATGAAAATATTTCGTGTATGAATAGTTAGACCTTATATATGTATAAACCTTCCTCTTGAATCACTCTATCTATTACTGAAAACCGCATCAAAATCCGTTGCGTAGTTTTAATAATATAAGGATACAGAGAGACAGACAGCGCAACCGAATTTGTTTTATACTACGAGTATGTAGTGTTACAAGGTGGAAGGGACACCGGCGCGAAAACGGTTACCAGTACGTCATTCCACATGGAGATTTTTAATCGGTAATTTAAAAAAAATCAGCTATTTCATATATTTTGATCGTGTAGTTATACAAATACAAACAGCTAAATAATAACAGCCGCTCGGATCGATCTTTAGGTTAAGCCACTGGCGCAATGTGGGTGTACTATTAGGTACATCTCTGTCTAACCCTTCGGGGATTACAGGCGTGATGTTATATTATGTTTATAGATTATTTGCGTTTATAGCAAGTTGATTGTTCGACTGTACATCCATACTTCATGTGCTGCCTAATGTCAAATCTACAAATAGCTCAGTTTGAATGCAATTGTTTCTTATCTTCGTAAAATCATTATATTATATCTTGTGTTTTATCAGAGTAATCTTGCAAAAACTTAGTTTTATTTTTTACAAAGTTTTATTTTTATGTTTTTTTTTTATGTATTCCGAGTTTTTACTGGTAACATGAGGAGGTCGTGGCTAAATAATAACAACCACTCGGTTCGATCTTCAGGTAAAGCCACACTTGCCTAGGTTGGTCCGTGGATGGGTGACCACCCATTACATACCGAGTTTCCTCCGTGCCTCGGAAAGCACGTTAAGCCATTGATCCCGGGTGTCATTTGTAGATCTTTGAATGTCACTACAGTCGGACAGAGGACAAAAACTCTGACAACCAGTTTAACCTGGCGGGAGCCTTTTCTCAAGTATGTTGAGATCGTCTTCAAGTCTAACCGGATGCAGCTGAATACCAGTATTTTACATAGAGCGATTGCCAATCTGACCTCCACAATCCATTTAGTACTGGGTTCTACGATACCCCTTGGTAAGACTGGTTGTCAGACTGAACCTTCTATTCTCCCCAGACGGATTTTCTATACCAAAATAACAGGGTAGACCGATCCGAATATAAAGGAGGTAAAATTAAATTACGCTTCTCGTGGAGGATGTAATGCACACCGTATGAATCATTAACAGTATTCGTCTTAATTTTCTTACATAATTACAAATTAGTCATTGTCTAGATTTTAAGATTGACGTAAAAAAGTACATCAGTAGTAATGCAATTGTTGTGTGCAATATTACGTTTTTTTATAGTCGTTACGTTACGGGTAGTTATAAATTCGAAAGTCAGACCAGTCTTAACATGTTTGGGGTATCGTGTTACCCATTAACTGGGTTGTGGAGGTCAGGTAGGCAGTCGCTCCATGTAAAATACTGGTATTCAGCTGCATCCGGTTAGACTGGAAGCCGACCCCAACATAGTTGAGAAAAGGCTAAGCAGACGATGAGAAGAATATTTTAAAATACATAATGATGAACATATTAATTGCATTACGAGTGACGGTCAATAAAAGTTCAATAAACCATTTTAATAATTTACCTATTTTTTTTTTTTTAAGAACCGATCATCGTTCATCTTTTCTGGCTAATTACCACGAGCTCATATTTTTTATAATTACCTTTATTCATTATTTTATATTATAATTGCTCAATTTTATACTCAAAATATTATGTAAACAAGTTGATTAAATATTAATGATTAACTTTATTTATTTTTAGCTCGTGGCTAAATAATAACAGTCGCTCGGGTCGATCTTTAAGCCGTGCTTGCCTAGGTTGGTCTGTGGATGGGTGACTACCCATTACATACCGAGTTTCCTCCGTGCCTCGGAAAGCACGTTAAGCCGTTGGTCCCGGCTGTCATTTGTAGATCTTTAACAGTGGTTAGGTAGTCAGTGGCCCAAAAAGACTCGCAACCAGTCTTACCAAGGGGTATCGTATTACCCAGTACTAACTGGGTTGAGGAGGTCAGATAGGCAGTCGCTCCATCTAAAATAGTAGTATTCAGCTGCATCCAGTTAGATTAAAAGCAAAAACCCCAACATAGTTGGGAAAATGCTAGGCAGATGATGAACTTTATATATTTTTAGAAGATCTTACACAAAATATATATTATTATTTTTATTTTTCTCTGGGAATCCCATTTACATTAGCTAAGGCTAATAATACGCCAGACTGTTAGACTATTATTAATTATTATCTACACAAATAAATAAAGATCTTAAAATAAAAGTTTTTTTCTGAATGCATATGGAAGTATACACGGTGCTTATATATATTTTTTGTCTGTCTGTCTGTTTGTTCCGGCTGTAATCTCCGAAACAGTGGGACCAATTTTGACGAGACTTTTACTAGCAGATAGCTGATGTCTTATGGATTAACTTAGCTTCTTATTTTGGAAAATCGATTAGGGTTCCTTACAAAAAAAATAAAGCCCTTGAAATTGTTAACAAAGTCCCATTCAAATAGGGAAATAATATTTTTACAATAAAATCACGCCGACGAAAGCCGCAGGCAACAGCTAGTTTAGAATATAATAAAACCTAATACCTAAGAAGATAATAAAAAACTAGCTAGCTTTTTACAATGTTGCTGTGAAGCACACTCATCATCACCTACCGAGCCTTTTCGTAACTATGTTGGGATCAGCTTCCAGTCTAACCAGATGCAGCTGAATACCAGTATTTTACATGGAGCGACTGCCTATCTAGCCTCCACAACCCAGTTAGTACTACGATACCCCTTGGTATGACTGGTTGTTAGACTTTCGGCATTTCGCCAGTTATGTTTTAGTCCCATGTAATAGTGGGCGAGCCGTGGCTCTTTGATGGCTGAGCATGAGGTCCTAGGTCCGATTGCCGGATCGGGCAAAGTGTTTATTTATTTATGTACACACAAAATACTCAACAAGACATAACATTAAGATAGAAGAGCACAAAGGTACTGCTTATAGGTAGTGTTATTGGGTTTTTCCATCAGAAATTTCTCAGTCGCAGCCACGGAGTCTGGATTTATGCAAAATTGATGGCAATAGGCTCGCCCCCTATTACATATATAACTCACGAATTGTGGATGTACTATTAGGTACACCTCTGCCTGGCCCTTCGCGGATTACAACATAATGTTATGTTAATGATTGCTCAAAGTATTGCCGTCTTAGAAATACCGTTGCAACGGTTTTTAATAAGAAAGCCGCCATTTTGTGTCTGTGTACAGTCGAAGACAGAAGTAAATCATCATTTTTATATTGACACATTTTTTTTTTATTGGAGAGAATGGAAGAAAAAAATGTGTTACGCCGATTCCAAATAACATGGGACAAGGGCCGGAAGATGATGAATAAGAATTTTGTAAGACATGGAGACTGAACACAGTCGTTATATGTAGGTAGTCAATGGTGCGCAAATCTGACAATCAGTCTTACCAAGGAATATCGTATTCTACAGTACTTACTGGGTTGTGGAGGTGAGATAGGCAGTCGCTTCATGTAAAATACTGGTATTCAGCTGCATTCGGTAAGACTGGAAGCCGACCCCAACATAGTTAGGAAAAGGCTAGACAGGTGATGAAAAATTAAAATTGCCAGACGACTTAAACATGATATATTTTCAATACTTTATAATTATGTTATTTCTAATCTCATTTATGTTAATTCTTCCACGCCCAACTTTGTAACCAAGAAGTATTTAATTTTAAGAATAATCAATTTATGATACACGTGTTTTTTATCTTCATTAAAATAAATAATTATTTTTATATTAATATTGATATACCAACGACAATGCTTCATATCTTTTTTATAGTTTTATGTAGAAATAATTAACATGATATTAATAAAAAGCCATACTATTATTTTAATTTATATCTATACTAATATTATAAAGAGATAAAATTTGTTTGTGAGTGTGTATGTAGGGGGTAATCTTCGGAACAAATGATCAAATTATAAAAATTATTTCTCTGGTCGAAAGCTACATTATTCGTGGGTGCTATATGCTATAAATTATATTAAATATTAGCCGAACTATAACAATTAAAATAAAATAAAAACTATAATAAAAAAAAACTATACAGGGTGTAAACGGACACTTCACTTATAACCCTACGTAAAAATGATTGCTGGGAAACCACTTTTTTTTTTGGGGTGAAAAGTCACGTTTTACGGTAAAAAACATTGTATCACACTCAAAACATTGTGCTGATGCATGTTTTAAATAGTAAACGGGTCATGGAGGTAATTAACGTAAAGTTATTACATTATAAATTAGTATTTTTTTTAACTTTTGAAAAATTTGTAACTTTGACCTCCAATATCTCCAAAACTAGAAGTTTCCCAAGTATGGTCCAGTTTAAAAAATTATCGCAATGACGTGGAAAACCAGTGCCTTTCGGCTTCGTTAAAGGTTTATTTACACCCTTTATTAATCTAAAATTAAAAGCTTTTGAACTCTGAAAGTAAACTTTCTTATTTGATTATTTCGAATCATAATACTTTTTCTATTGACTGTACATACATATGGCGAAAATGTTTAAAGCGATTATATTGTCATATTCACGTCATGATAATTTGTAAAGATTTAAGAAATAAATAACGTTGAATATAGGTTACACCTGTGAATCATTTTCATGAAAATTCCGTTATTTTTCTGAGTTAACTGTTTTCACGACAAATACCAACATCACGTGTGTAATCCCCTAAGGATAAGGCACTGGTGTACTTTAACAATACATCCACATTTCGCCAGTTATGTGTAAGTCCCTTTTTATAGGGGGCGAGCCCATCATCATCAACCTAACATACTAGTATATTTTTTGTAGTGTTTATTATATTTGCTAGAGGTAGTTGTTTTATATTATAAGCCAAGTACTATTTATTTTATTTTCATATTGATGTAAAAAATATTTATGCTGTCTTGGCTTCCGTACGTTTTACGGGTGACCACTGAAGACCAGCTCTGTGCTGTGGCCCCCCCCATAGCACAGCATCATGCTGAGTGGTAACCGGCTTGTCGCAGTCACGACGTGCAAGCTGTTAACTTTCTTCTTTTTTTGTTCCGTCCTGTTGAATTTATAGTTTATTGTTTATTTTTTTGTAATTTTGTATGTTGCACGTCTTGTCCCTGCGACAAATAAATATGTTTTGTTTCTTTCTTTCTTCTTTCTTTCCTAGCCTTTTCCCAACTATGTTGAGGTCGACTTTCAGTCTAACCGGATGCAGCTAAATACCAGTATTTTACATGCAGCGACAGCCTATCTGACCTCCACAATCCAGTTAGTACGGGGTAATACGATACCCCTTGGTAAGACTGGTTGTCAGACTTTCGAGCCACATTTTAAGATTATTGTCATCCACCGGACGCAAATTCAGATTCCATGGTTGCTATTGAGAAATTCCTGATGAAAAACCCAATTACACTGCCCGACCTGGTAATCAAATCCAAGACCACTTAGCAGTAGCGCTGGCAACCATTAGACCACATACACAAACACGACTACCAGCAGGCCATACAAATATTTGTTCCGTGCGGGGATCGAACCCGCAACACGCAACGCAGCAACCAGTCGCTCAGCCACTGCGCCAACCGTGCCTTCAAAGACGGTGACTTATGTTTCGCCCACCCCAAGTAATATGGAACAATGATAGGAAGATGATGACGACTGTCCTCATCTTGCAGTTGTAGGTATATTATTTAAAGAAAATTAATAACACTTCAATTTTATTTACCTATTTCTATATATTATTAAATAAAGGAAATAATAATCTATAGAAATAGGTAAACAAAATTGAAGTGTCTGTTTGTAATTTAAAAAATAACACCTTTTTATTGCATGCATACGAAAGCGTATATGGTACTTACAATAAAAAAAAAAACATTTTTTAATTTTTTTTTCTGTCAGTGTATTTGTTCCGCCTAATCTCCGAAATGGCTGGACCGATTTGGACGGGAATTTTACCGGCAGATAGCTGATATTATAATTTTTTTTTTTTAATTCCACGTGAACGATATCACATGTTACCAACACAAGTGTAGTGCTAGTTTATTAATAATAAATATATAAATGATACGTGTTGAGTATTTTTCTCGACTACATGCTAATTGGATGATAAAAATTAACTGTTTATGGCTCTAAAATTAACAACCCTACTATAGTTTTTGCATAAATTAGGTTATACATATATATAACATTTTATTTACCTATTGATTACACAGGGTGTAACAGAATCATATGAAAGGATTTGCTGCAGGCCATCAAACTGAACAACTTTCTCCATGGGTCCGATATCGTAAATGCGACAAAATTATCAGCTGTCCCATACATTTGGGTCGAGTAGGTATTGAAATTTTGTATGGCAAAGCTGATAATTTATGTTAATTTATGTTTGTAAGTTTAATCTTACCACAATATTACCCCTGTTATTGTTATTATTATTTTCTTTATCTATTTTATTTAAATACAATTTACATTTTTAAATATTATTTCTTTATTGGGTTTTTCCATCAGGAATTTCTCAATAGCAGCCACGAAGTCGGGCTTTGCGCCCGGTTGATGGCAATAGGTTCGCCCCCTATTACATAGGACTTAAACATAACTCGCGAAATGTGGGTGTACTATTAGGTACACCTCTGCCTAACCCTCCGGGAACAGCAGGCGTGATGTTATGGTTGAAACAATAGTTAACAGTTCCAAAGACATATAATTTAAGTAGGTATTCGAAAAGTCCATAAAAATTATATACTGACATTACAAGCGCACAAAATGGCCGTCGGCAACGTTTTCTAATAATTCCTATTGTTACAAAACTTTCTTTTACATAAATGTACGAGGCATTTCACTGAAGCTCTCTCTGATTCATTAAAAAACATCTATTTACATAAAATGAATCAATATCTTATTTCTTTATAGAACTTAGAACTCTCGTCAAAAATAATGACAGATTGAGAACATTGGAATATAGCATAATATCTGACTATCCCTTCGGAGATTACAATACGTGATACCACGGAGTCTAGAATTGTGCCCGGTTGATGACAATGGGCTCGCACCCTATTATACGTGATGTGTACCTACCTATTAGTACACCTACATTTGCCAGTTATGTTGAAGTCCCTTGTAATAGGGGGCGATCCTAATGCCACCAAACAGGGCATAGATCCAGACTCCGTGGCTGCAACTGAAACTTTTCTGATGGAAAAACCCAATAACACTTTATCCGACCCGGGAATCTAACCCAGGACCTCATGCTTAGCAGTCGCGCTTGAGACCACTTGACTAACGAGGTACCTAATATACTATTATAATGGGTTTAACAAGACCCTTAACGAAGCCGAAAAACTTGTTCTCCCCGTCATTGCGATCATTTTTTTGTTCTAGACCATACCTGGGAACCTTCTAGTTACGGAGATATTGGGGGTCAAAGTTCCAACTTTTTCAAAACACAAATTTTTAATGCAAGATTTTTGCTTTAAACACCTGCACGATCCCCGTACTATTCAATCCGTCCATCAGCACAATGTTTTCAGTGCGTTACGTTGCGTTCTACCGTAAAACGTAATTATTCACACAAAAAAAGTCGTTTTCCAACAACAATTTTTGCGTAAAGTTACTTAGTTTGATGTACAGAATGCTTGGTTGACGGCTTCGTGAAGGGTCTGTTTACACCCTGTATTAGTTGACCCAAAATAAATTGGGATAAGGGCAAGAGAATAATGACGATATTGACAAACAAAACTTAAGATAAATATCACGCTAGTTAATCCAATTTAATGTTTGAGTAAATAATAAACACTTTGATAAGATTTCGATGCCCGAATTCAGAGTGTCAATTTGCAATCAGATTTATTATCAGTTAGCTCTGAATCTAGGTCACATAGATACGGTTGATGATTAGGGAATTTATAGGGAACGAATTCTATTTATATATCTGACCTTCACAGCAAGGCCAATACCAAAATTTAAGGTGAGACCTTGACTGAATTTCAGGTCTTCAATGTAAGGTGTAGGTCACAATTGTCCTCGATGCTTAAAAATATTTTTTATTCGAAATTGGTTGTGTCATACGTCCGCAAATTTCCGGACATGTCTGAATTATGGTTCTGTAGAACCATAAAAACAAATTCAGACATGTCCACATGACATGTTCAGACATGTCATGTTCAGACATGTGTGTGTTTTTGCAGACTGTGGTACACCACAGTCTGCAAAAACGGTACCGATTTTTTTAGGGTTCCTCAGTCAGCAAAAACCCTTTACCTTACACTTTGTTGCGCGTCTGTCAAGACCCTTTTTCTCAGGAACGCATAGAGGTATCAAAGTGAAATTAATATCAAATAAATCAAACTTGTAACATAAAAAGGAAGTCGGTGACTTTTGTTTGTTTCATTGATTCTTTTGTCCCAGACTTTCGAAGCTAAAGTTATTTTTAATTAATTAATGTTCTTTTTTAAGTTGGGTTTTTTTTTTATACTTCACTGACAATGTTACTTAGCCTAATATTGATTCGAAGAATAACAAATCTGCTTTTTTTTCTCCCAGTTTTTTGGACTTCAAAACAACACTTGCGAAATGTATGCCTTCTTACATCTCTGCCTACCTTAGAGAAACACAAGCTTGATGTTATGTTATGAATGTGCAATACTTTAAATTATGATGTTTACGCCAAAGTAATGTAGCGATGACCTCAATAAAACAACATATTACCTAGTCGCAAACGTGACAAAATGCATATTTCTAAAGATTCTGTTCATATGCAAAATTCGTCTTCTGTTTAGTTGTCATTTTTAATTTGCCTATACATAAGTTTAATTTAAAGTACATGAAAATGACTCTTCTATAATGGGTGTAAAAATACCCTTAACGAAGCCGAAAGGCACTTGTTCTCCCCGTCATTGCGATTATTTTTTTCTGTTAGACCATACCTGGGAACCTTCTAGTTACGAAGATATTGGGGGTCATAATTCCAATTTTTTCAGAAGTTTTTTTTTAATACTTCTTTTTAAAGTTATAGATTTACTTTAAAAACCTTCAAGACTCGTTTACTATTCAATGCATCGATAAGAACAATGTTTTGAGTGCGTTACATTGAGTCCTATCGTAAAACGTGATTTATGCATCCAAAAAAAAAGTAGTTTCCCAGCAATAATTTTTGCGTGGAGTTACTTAGTTTGATGAACAGAATGCTCGCTTGACGGCTTCATGAAGGGTCCATTTACAGCTTGTTTATTAATATGTTGAAGCTTGTAATCCACGAAGGGTTAGGCAGAGTTGATATGGTACACTTATATGTCGTCAGCTGTATTTCAGTCCCATGTTATATGGAGCGATCATTGGCATCAATTGAGGCACAAATACTACTGAGAAATGCCTGATAGTAAAAACCAATAACAGTTCTCGACCTAGGAATATAAGCCAGGACTTCATGATTTATAATCTTATTGTGAAGAGGAAAAATTTGTGTGTATGTAGGAGGTAATCTCCGGAACTACTGATCCAAATCTAAAAATTCTTTCACTGGCAGAATGATACATTATTTGTGCGTGCTATAGGCTATAAATTATATTTATATCATATCATAACTATACATTTTACATTTTTAAACATTTCAATATAAAAAAAGAAAACATTATAAATATAAGAAATAGTAGCCTTTTCCCAACTATGTCGGAGTCGGCTTCCAGTCTAACCGGATGCAGCTGAATACCAGTATTTTACATGGAGTGACTGCCTATCTGATCTCCACAACCCAGTTAGCACTGGGTAATACGATACGCCTTGGTAAGACTGGTTGTCAGAGTTTTTGGGCCACTGACTACCTAACGACTGTCAAAGAGCTACAATTTTTTTTTTCTTTAATTTCATAATTGAATCGGTTAAAATATTATTATAATTTAATAATAAGATGACCGACGGCACTCCCCCATTCAAATTAACTACAATAACCTGATTTCTAAAGTTCAACTAGTTTTTTTTTCAAGTAGCCATAATAATCATAAATTTATAAAAAAATAGTAATAATAATAAGTATAATTTTTAAACATGTAACTCTGAATTTAACAATTTTATTGATAAGCATAGGAGGTGACTGCTGAGACGACGAGAAATACAGAAGTATGGAAGAAGAAGACATGCTGCGCCGACCCCAAATAAATTTGGATAAATGCAGGAGAATGGTGATGAGTATTTTTATTTTTATGCGTAAATGTCTTAAAAATCCTGTATTTATACTTTTCAGAAAATATAAAGCGATGTATTTTTTATGCCAGGCAATTATTTCCTTTTTAAATATGTACGTAATAATTATTATTTAAGTCTTGTAAATAGTGTAAACATTTAACTTAGTTAAAACTGAAAATAAAAAAAACTCCAATTTTCCATTCGAATACTCATTTTCTTTTCACCTCATCAAACACATTTTCCGGCATAATTTATTCGAAAAAAAAACAATTTTAAGCTAAAAGCTCCGCAAATACGTGCGCACATTACAAGAAAATGAAAGTAAATCTCAAGTAAACGCATTATCGTTCATCTTAAAGACACTTTCATGGCACACTGCCCTAATTCCCCCTCTAAAGTGAAAGTTAGCAAATATAATAAAATGACATAATAAGACATAACATATGTAAATGCGGACTTAATAAACGGTTAATATTACTCCATTTTTTGTAATAATAGGTGGTGACCGAGTTTTGGAATAACAAAAATTTTTCGAATAATTTTTGACGGATTTCGAATAAAATTTATGCAAATGGGTTGTTTTATTTTTTACTGGCGTGTTAAATTGTTGTTATTATTTAAATTGTAATAAATGGCTAGTAAACAAAAAAACTCGTACATCTAAAAAAAAAAAAAAAACGTACCTCAACGAAAAATCCCAGTTCCAAAACAGGAGCTCCACAAAAAAAAAATCCACACAGACACTTGAATTACAAAAAAAAAAACACCACAGAAAAAAACACAATAAAATTTTTTTTTCACAAAAAACTATTACGAAAGCGCACTGTGTCGTAAAATATTTTTTCTTCGGTAGAATATTTTGCTCCGCGGCACGGCTGTATCCAACGGGCGCAATCGCCCGACTAATGGACATTCTCTTCAGTAAGCCAAGCTACGATGCTTCATGCTATTTTTCTGTTTTAGAACCTGCAGAGTAGTATAATGGATGACATGTGTCATATTTATTTGAGCTATTTTTCATGGGACATTGATGTTTTGAATTGGAAAAAAATTTTGGGTGAGTCTGGGTTTTTAGTTCAGAAATAGCTTATACTTAATTTGGAGGAGCTCGGGGCTGAATTATAACAGCCGCTCGGGTCAATCTTCAGGTTAAACCGTGCTTGCCTACGTTGGTCCGTGGATGGGTAACCACCCATTACATACCGAGTTTCCTCCGTGCCTCGGAAAGCACGTTAAGCCGTTGGTCCCGGCTGTCATTTGTAGATCTTTGACAGTCGTTACAGGTAACCAGTCTTACCAAGAGGTATCCTATTACCCAGTACTAACTGGGTTGTGGAGGTCAGATAGGCAGTCGCTCCATGTAAAATACTAGTATTCAGCTGCACCTGGTTAGACTGAAAGCTGACCCCAACATAGTTGGAAAAAGGCTAGAAAGATGATGAGTAGCTTTTACTTAATTAGCTGTATTTAGTATAGGACTGCCTCGTTGGTCAAGTTGTCGCAATTGTGACTGCTGAGCATGAGGTGCCGGGTTCGATTCCCTGGTCGGGCAAATTGTTATTGGGTTTTTCCATCAGGAATTTCTTAGTTGCATCCATGGAGACTGGATGTGTGCCCAGTTGATGGCAATGGGTTCGCCCCCTATTACATGAATCTTATAGTTGGGAACAGACTAAGCAGATGATGATGTCATAGGCTAAATTATTAAAACACTAGCTTTTTCCCGCGGCATCCTACGCGTCAAATTAAAAAAAAAATACTCTTAACACACTACTAAAGTTTCTATAATAATATAATTCAATCATGATTCGAAAGACACGTGGCGCCATCTGTTATCATAAGACCGTTATTGTTGTTTTCCTCGAGAACAGTACTTTTTTGCGGGATGAAAGGTACCCTATGTCCGTTTCTGTACACCTGACAACGTATATGCAAAATTTCAGGATGATCGGTTCAGTTGTTTAGGCGTGAAAAGGTAACAAACAAACAAACTTACTTTCAGATTTGTAATAATAGTTAGGAAGTTAGGATAGGATTCCCAAGGGGTAATTTCTGACAATAACGCGAGCGAAGATGCGTGCAAAAGCTAGTCTTCTGTAAGAAGTAGGTAGTGTGGTGAAGTCTCGGAATTTTTTAAAGGAAAATTACTTTTTTTCGTTATTGTTGTTAATAAACGATATTTTTACGTTAGGACTCGATATAATGCACTCAAAACATTGTGCTGATGGAAGCATTAGATAAGACGGGGGTCATGAAGGTAGTTTAAGTAAAGTAATAACATTAAAAACTTGTATTACAAAAGAAAAAAAAACTTGTGACAAAGTTGGAACTTTGGCCCCCATTATCTCCGTAACTAAAGGTTCTCAGTTATGAACTAGGGCAAAAAATTACCGCTATGACGGGGAGAACAACTGCCTTTCGGCTTTGTTAAGCGTTATTTTCCACTTTTTAGTGTTTTTATTTGTAATCGGATTTTTTTTGCGAAAAAGATTTTAATTTAACAGAACTGCCAAGTGGCCTGTTACAGAAAAAAATGAAAGGAAATCGTTTATGATGAAACGCATGTAACTAAAAGAGTGATGGATATGAATATTGATGGATGGAGAGGGAGAGGAAGACCAAAGAAAATTTGGATGGATTGTGTGAAGAATGATATGAAAGAGAAAGGAGTAACTGATGCCGTTTAACCGAATGCCGAATAACTGATGCCGTGACGTTTTACAGGGGAGAATGGTAGAAGAAAACGTGTAGCTCCGACCCCATGTAGAATGGGACAGTGGCAGCAAGATGATGACTGACAAGATGCGCGCTCAGTTTCGCGCTGTAGAAAATGACGGTTCTAAGCGACAGAAAAGAACTGCACAAAGGACAATGGCCAAAACTGTGTGGAACTTGGTCCAAGAGCCTCCACTGATTAGACTTATGGGGAATACTTGTCACAACACATTCTTTTTTATGATCATGTTGACCTGACTTTCATTCCCCACAAGCCTCATCAGTGGAGGCTCTTGGACCAGTTTTGGCCATTGTCCTTTGAAACTGAAGAGCAAAGACAAGCTAGAGATAGTACTCGTAGGAACGACTTACCCTACACATTTAAAAAAAATTGAAAGTATTTCGACATAGTCCCAGATATCAATCCGTCTTGTTATACAACAAGTTGCTGTTAGAATTTAAAAGTGCAAATTTATTCAAAAACCAATAATTAAGGACAAATTTATTGAGGAACGGCTATTTCAGTGTAGAAGAGTTCATCAGTTGACAAATGACATTCATATATTTAAGCGACATTTGCTTTGATTGAGTTTATTTATATTTTCACAAACCATTTACATTTTTAAATGTTCCTTGGAAAAAACAATATAAAAACATTTCAAAATATAAAAAATTGGAGCCCACCGGTATCGGGAACAGGGTCCAAGCTACCGGCGGTCAGGGCTCCAGAGAGCTCCTAACAATACGAGCCGTGTCCAGGAGTACCGCTTTCTGAATCAAGCCCTTGATCCAGCTGCCTAACGAGAGCCTCCTCAGGTATTGGTCGAGGCTCTTGTCAATTAAGCCATGGGCTGATACAACTATCGGCACAATGATCGCTGAGTCCACATCCCACATATCGACAACCTCGCGAGCCAATTCAAGATACTTGATTTGTTTATCTTTCTCGGCTTTCACGAAATTCTTGATTGAGTTTAATTATTATTTTTATTGCGTTTATCATTTCCATTCTATTCTGTAAGTAATTAAGAGACTATTAATTTTATTATTCTCATCTTTTGACATTATATTTCGTTATTAAACGATTATTAATTCTAGTATTGTAAAAAATAAGTTATTGTTTTATTTTTATTATTAATATCTAATCCTTATTAATCTAAAGTCGGTTAAAATGCCTATGTTACCCGGGTCATAATAACGAATCGATTGACACCTTATTCATCAAAATCGGATGAATAGTTTAGGCGCTACGGAGGAACATAAGTAAATACAAACATACATAGACTGCTAAAATCATAATCTTACTTTTACACGCCTAAACCACTGAACCGATCATCCTGAAATTTTGCATATACATTGTCAGGTGTCATCATCATCATCATTTCAGCCGAAAGACGTCCACTGCTGGACATAGGCCTCCCCCAAGTGTCGCCACATTGACCGGTCCCGTGCGACTAGAAACCAGCGGATCCCTGCAACCTTCACCAGGTCATCGGTCCACCTAGTGGGAGGCCTTCCAACGCAACGTCTTCCGGTCGCGGTCACCACTCCAGAACTTTTCGGCCCCATCGGCCATCCGTTCTGCGAGGAATGTGCCCTGCCCACTGCCACTTAAGTTTGGCTATTCTTCGGGCTACGTCGGTAACCTTGGTTCTCTTGCGGATGTGCTCACTTCTGATTTGATCACGCAAGGAAACTCCGAGCAAAATTGCACTCCATTGCCCTTTGGGTGACTTTAAGCCTTCTGATGAGGCCCATTGTGAGCGACCACGTTTTGGTCCCGTATGTAATGTAATCTAATGTAATAAATTGTAAGGTGTACAGAAACGGAAATAGGGTACCTTTATCTCGAATAAAAGTACTGTTCCCGAGGAAAACAACAATAACGTTCTTATGATAATAGATGGCGCCACGTGTCTTTCGAATCATGATTGAATTATATTATTACACGCAGAGTACAAATTAAATTTATTGTCAAATTAATTAACGCGAGAGCAGCCGTGGTTACAAGCTATTTACTTATATTGGTAGGTATTCTAGTAAATATGTAAATGTATAACATTAATACGAAAGAATATATAAGTAATTTACTCAACTTCACGCAAGTCTCAAATACATACTTAATAATAAACTATGAATATGTAATAATGTGCAATAAAACTTATAATAATTAGTCCCCGGTTATTTATTTAAATGTGCTTTATTGTACATGTAATCGAATTTTTTCGAATTCACGAATGATAAAATTTGAACATTTGCTCAAAATTATTCGAAATTTTGAGCAAATGCGATGTTTTGCGAATGTGGGTGTCGGTTAGACTGGGAGCCGACCCCAACATAGTTGGGAAAAGGCTAGGCAGGCTACTAAAACCGTGGTATAATGTTATACTACCTTATAATTTTAGTTATTCATTCAAATTAGTTTACTAACTATAAATAGACTTAAATATGTTCAAGTATCAATAGGGAAAAGTAATTACAGGGCGTCAAGAAAATTATCCGCTGTCAACGGGAAAAGTGCCCAGGACATTATTGCCACGTTGGATGGCAATACTGTTTCTTTGGTCAAGAACAGAGCAGCCCTCTAGCCGCGTGAAGAGACGACCAACCGCCTGGCGATATCCTAGAAGACTAGGTGGGCACTTGGACCTTACAGCATAGCATAGCATAATCAGCCTATTAATGTCCCACTTCTGGAATGCAGGTCTCCTCTCTATGAGAGGGAATGGGCTATAATCCACCACGCGGGCCCAGTGCGGGTTGGTAGATGTCACATATCTTCGATTTTTTGGTTCTAGGACATGCCGGTTTCCTCACGATGTTTTCCTTCACCGTTTTGAGAGCAGTGGTGATGAATTAACTTACACAAAGTAATGCGCCTGGCTGGGTTCGAACCCACGACCTACTGCTCGTAAGTCGGGGTCTCCACCACTGGGCCACCGCTGCTCTCATAGCTCTAGTGTTATATTTACTGTATAAGAAAAATCAACCTACCAAAGCAATGGCGAAATAGATCAGAGTGTAGAGCACAGAATTAATACTGGATGGATGGAATGGCAGCAGGTCACGGGAACAATATGCGACTCCCGCATTCCACTTAAACTCAAGGGGAAGATTTATAAAACCATGGTTAGACCTGCTGTCTTGTATGGATCAGAATGTTGGGCCACAAAAGGGATAAATGAAAGGCATTTGCATGTGGCTGAGAGGAGAATGCTAAGGGTTATGTGTGGTGTAACGCGAATGGATAAAATAAAGAATGAGTACATAAGAGGAAGTCTAAAAGTTATATAGGTTATCGTGGTATGGACATGTGATGCGGAGGAATGAGGGAAATTTCATGAGGAAAGTAGGCCATAAGAGTAGAGGAAGACCTAAGAAACTATAGTTAGACGGTGTGAAAGATAATATGGCTAGAAAGGAGGCGACAGCTGAGATGACGAGTAATAGAGAAGTATGGAAGAGAAAGACATGTTGCGCCGATCCCAAATTAATTGGGATAAGGGAAGGAGACCGATAATAAAGAAATACCTACCTCAACTACATTGACATAGGGTCTACCCTGACAATCCATAATAATTACACCTTCAAGCCTTCAAGGAAATGACATTGTAATGGTATTTTTAACCATCGCGTGTCTTAGCCAAGATGATTGTAAATCGTTTTCTTAGTACGTCTATTGATTAATTAGGTATTACAGCGGATGTACCGAGTTGCTAGGCGTTAATGAGTGACCTTAGGTATTATACGATACCCACCGATATACCGATAATAGGACTGGTTGTCAGACTTTTTGGGCCAATGATGTCTACCTAACGACTGTCAATGATCTACAAATGACACCCGGGACCAACGTCGGGGCAACCGCAGAGGGGTATGTATAGAACACCCATATACTATGCTAATACTTACCTATGCCCTTATACTTACCTATGAGGAAACTGAGGAACTTCTGGAAAACGTTGAGTAGCCGAAACACACTACACCATACACCTCTTCAAACACACTACACCGCTCATCCCAGCACACAGCACACGAAAACACATGCCTCATTACAATCCACACATATCGTCGCACTACGAGTACATTCTACACCACACCACACCACACCATACCTCGCCAAACCACACCACACCACGCCACTGCATACTACACCACACCATACACTACTATTTATTTATTTTTTATTTTTTTTTACCCACTTCGTTTTATAATAAGTGTATTCCTAATGTCGCAGTACACAACTTTTTTGTAACTCATAGTTAGTATAAGTATACGGCAATGATATGGAAGCGCGGAGTGTCCTAATACAGGCACTATTTTGCTTAAAAGGAGGCTCCAAACTCGTTTAAATGTACTGATTATGCTAATTGTAACAATAAACTATTTTGTATTTTTTTTGTATTTTGTATATGCTCATTGCCAGTTATGTTCAATTCATCACTAGAGGGGCCCGTGGCTAGATAATAATCTTCAAGCTTGCCTAGGTTGGTCCGTGGATGGGTGACCGCCCATTACATAACTGAGTTTCCTCTGTGCTTCAAAAAGTACGTCAAGCTGGTCCCGGCTGTCATTATTTTGTAAATCTTTGACAGTTGTTACAGGTAGTCAGTGGCCTGAAAGTCTGACAACCAGTCTTAGCAAGGGGTATCGTATTACCTAGTACAGTTAGCACTGGGTAACTTGTCTATCCTTACTCCTTACTAATATTATAAATGCAAAAGTAAGTTTGTTTGTTAACTTTTCACGCCTAAGCCAAGAAATCGATCATCCTGAAATTTTGCATACACGTTGCCAGGTGTACAGAAACGGACATAGGGTACCTTTCATCCCGAAATAAAGTACTGTTCCCGAGGAAAACAACAATAACCTTCTTATGATAATAGATGGCGCCACGTGTCTTTCTAATTATGATTGAATTATATTATTACAAGCAGAGTACAACCCGAATTGATTGTCAAATTCTAACTAAACGCGAGTGAAGAAGCGGGCAAAAGCGAGTTTGAAATAAATGCTTCGAGTTTGAGTTTATTATAATAAGTCTTCTTTTTAATTTCGGGTTTTACTTTTAAATATTAATTGATATTAAGTGACTGACCATAAACATCGTATATTTTATTTCACAAAACTAGTTTCTCCAGTTATATTATTCATTGAGGTGTTGGTGACAAAGGAACTTAAATAAATAACATGAATAGTTAATTTAATTACTAGTAGGTAAAATAAATAATGGCCGCTAAGATTTTAAATTAAAATGTGGTCTAACCGAAGGAAATTCCGGTCAGTATGCGTAGTATCCACGTCGGCGCCATTTGACGATCGCATCATCATCAGCCTACAGCAGTCCACAGCTGGACTTAGGCCTCCTCAATCGCACGCCATTCAGCAACTCTCATCCAGTTGCTACCAGCCACCCTGCGAAGATCGTCACTCCACCGAGCCTGAAGGCGTCCCACCTTACGCTTGCAGATTCGCGGTCTCCACTCAAGAACACCTCTACCCCAACCGTCATCGGTTCTACGGCTAATATGACCGGCCCATTGCCACTTCACTTCAGCTTTCTTATTCTGTGAGCTATGTGTGTGACGACGCATGCAGGCTGCAAATAACGACAGGCGTATTTTGCTTCTTGATTGTTTACAATTTTTTTTAAGGGGACAATATACTAATCCGTGATTAGACCTGTCGTACTGTATGGATCGGAATGCTGGGCTGTGAAGAAGATGGATGAAAAAAGATTGCATGTAGCGGAGATTAGAATGTTGAGGTGGATGTGTGGTGTGACAAGAATGGATAAGGTAAGGAACGAGTATATTAGAGGAAGCTTAAAAGTTGCGCCAGTTACAGAAAAGCTAATAGGGAATCGACTGTCTTGGTATGGGCATGTGATGAGGAGGGACGAATCGCATGTGACTAAAAGAGTGATGAATATAAACGTTGATGGATGGAGAGGGAGAGGAAGGCCAAAGAAACGATGGATGGATTGTGTGAGGAATGATATGAAAGTTAAAGGAGTTAATGATAGCTTGACGGTTGACAGAGGAGATTGGAAGAAAAAAACGTGTTGCGCCGACCCCAAGTAACATTGGACAAGGGCTGGAAGATGATGGTGAACAATGTTTTAATCTCTTACACGTGTATAGTAATTCTACGATAAACGGTAATGACTGTATAAGGCAATCATAATAAAATAGCTATTAGTTTTTAGCATAATTGCATTTGCAGTTATAAAAATCTTTTTTTAACAGCTGCAAAATTCAGGTGACACGGCCCATGGCGGCAGACCAGCTATGAGACAGAACTCTCTGTTAACAGTTTACCACACCAATCGATCGATCGTCGATCGAGGGTAGAATGGATTAGTTGACGTCAGCCAAAGCTACCAAACCAATCTATCAACGTCGACCGATGTCGATCGATCGATTGGTGTGATAACACCCTAAAAGAGGCTTACTCGCACTAATTTGTTGTTTGCATAAAAATATATCTATAATAATATACAACATTAGTTTTAGTATAAGCGAAACCTGAAACACGTGTCGAGTATTTTTATGTAAAGAATCTATGTACAAAATTTCAAAACAGTATCATGAAAAATCACAAAGTTAAATTAGCTTATTCTGTTACCTGGTTGTCTGCACAAAAACGTGGTCACCACGCAACGCGCCCGCGCGCGGGCCTCTAGCGTCGTTTTGAGCTCATTATTAAATTATTGCGATAGGTACCTACTTAATGTCGCTCGGTGTCCAACTTGTAACTTTTTTCAAATATTTTCGGGACGAAATATAACATGGTTTAAAAATGATTGGAATCGATTCAGTTACTTATTCTGAACAAACTATATTCAGGTTTCGCATATACTAAAAATAATGTTGTATAATCATCATCATAATGATCAAGCGAATTACTTAAAGAAAGGTATTTATTATTTAGAAGAACAGATCGAAACAACATATCATCATCTGCCTAGCCTTTCCCCAACTATGTTGGGTCGGCTTCCAGTCTAACCGTATGCAGCTGAATACCAGTATTTTACATGGAGCGACTGCCTATCTGACCTCCACAACCCTGTTAGTCCTGGGTAATACCATACCCCTTGGTAAGACTGTCAGACTTTTGGACCACTGCCGACCTCTAACGACTGTTAAAGATCTACAATTGACAGCTAGAACCAACGGCTTAACGTATTTTCCGATTTACGGAGGAAATTCGAAATGTAATGGGTACTCATCCACGGACCAGCCTAAGCAAGCGTGGCTTAACCTGAAGATCGACCAGAGCGGCTGTTATTATTTAGCCACAAGCTCCTCCGATGTATTTCCTTCACCATTCTCCAAGATAAACTTAGAAAGTGCATATACATAATATAACATCACGCCTGTAAACCCCGAAGTGTTAGCCAGAGGTTTACCTAACAATACACCCACATTTCGCCAGTTATGTTTAAGTTCCATGTAATAGGGGGCGAGCCTATTGCCATCAACCGGACACATATCCAGACTCTGTGGCTGCTACTAAGAATTCCTGATGGAAAAACTCAATAACACTTCGCTCGACCTGGGAATCGAACCCAGGACCTCATGCTCAGCAGTCGCGCTTGCGACTACTCGACCAACGAGGCGGTCAGAAACTACATATACATTGAAAAAGTCACATTGGTACGATTTGAACCCACAACCTTATGCATGAGAGGCGAGGCCTCAACCTCTGGCCCCTCTGGGCCACTAAAGCGATCTATCTGCAAATGAATGGTTTCAAGATTTTTATTAAGTAGATTATCCTGTTTCAAGCATAATATTACTTTTATGTCAAATTCCATCAAAGTCAGCCTAGTAATTTAGCAGTAAAAACTCAACGAACAAACAAAGCCTCGTGCGTACTTCATGGACGTCATACATAAAATTAATTGACAGTTCTTTTTTTTTGCGTATGTTCGTTACATAGATTAGGTACATACCATAAACTATAAGTTCTTAATCTCAAATAGGGCTACCCCTTCTTCTTTTTTTTGATAAATATAGTAAGAAGTTTACGTTCGTTGGTCTGTGCATGGGTGACCACCCATTACATACCGAGTTTCCTCCGTGCCTCGGAAAGCACGTTAGGCCGTTGGTCCCGGCTGTCATTTGTAGATCTTTGACAGTCGTTAGGCAGTCAGTGGCCCAAAAAGTCTGACAACCAGTCTTACCAAGGGGTATCGTATTACCCAGTACTAACTGGGTTGTGGAGGTCAGATAGGCAGTGGCTCCATGTAAAATACTGGTATTCAGCTGCATCCGGTTCGACTGGAAGCCGACCCTAACATAGTTGGGAAAAGGCTAGGCAGATGATGATAGTAACAGGTCTATTGGTCGCAAGCGCGACTGCTGAGCATGAGGTCCTGGGTTCGACTCCCGGGTCGGGCAAAGTATTATTGGGTTTTTGCCATCAGGGATTTTCTCAATAGCAGCCATGGAGTCAGGAGTTGTACCCGATTGATGGCAATAAGCTCGCCCCCTGTTACACAGGACTTAAACATAACTGGCGAAATGTGGGCACTATTAGGTACACCTCTGCCTAACCCTTCGGGGATTAGGAAATAAAAAATATTTATTTGTCGCAGGGACATGTTGCGTTGCGTTGGAAGGCCTCCCACTAGGTGGACCGATGACCTGGTAAAGGTTGCAGGGATCCGCTGGATGCGAGACGCACGGGACCGGTCAATGTGGCGACACTTGGGGGAGGCCTATGTCCAGCAGTGGACGTCTTTCGGCTGAAATGATGATGATGATGATGCAGGGGCATGTCGTGCGTTAAAAGAACAAAAAAAATAATAAAAAATAAACATACAACGCTTAAAAAATATTTAGAAATACAACATGACGGTAACAAAAAAGTAAACAGCTTGCACGTCGTGACTGCGACAAGCAGGTTACACCGCCCACAGCACAGCGCTGGTCTTCAGTGGTCACCCGTGATAAAACTTACGGAAGATAAGATGGCATAAATGTTTGACGATATGAATAAGAATAATAAAACATGCGTGATGTTACGTTATGTTTTTATGGCTTACAGGCGTGATGTTATGATATAGTAACAATTTTAAAGAAAATCAGGAAAATACCTAACCTTACTTACAAACACGGAGTAATAACGGCCTAATTAAAATAAAAAAGAAGAGAAAATTACAAATCTGTAGAGTCTATTTGTGTATTGGAGGTTTTGGGAACTCTTCACAATAAACACAGCTCTAACAAATATATAAGTTTAATACACTAAAATAACAATACAAGTTTAACACTGATTCGAGGCGCGATAACAAATTCATGCAGACCGATACGTTGGTAAGCGTGGACTGGCGTGGGCGACCGCGGGGCGCATCTCTCCGTGCGGGGAGGAGGCGGCGGCGCGTCGAGCCGCAAGTCGCGCGGTTCGGCGAACCTTGGCAATGTTCGGAGCACCCGAACTGCAGGCAGTGTAGGTAGCTATAGCCTACAAATCAATTGTTTAAAAATGACAATACATCTTTCCATATAATGCTAAAAGTATCCACAAATATGTCGGCATTTGGACTGCTGTCATGGTAACGATTAATGAGGCTAATTGCTCTCGGTTATTGGCTTGATCAAAATCAAAATCAAAATCAAAGCATTTATTTCAAGTAGGCCAGTTACAGGCACTATTGAATTGTCGAAACAAAGGCAACAGTAAAATATAGCTACAGTCCCAGTCACAAGGCACAAAAACTGTGAAAGTACTGTAGTTGCCCATTCCCTAACGTAGATCTCTATGGAGAAGAACGGGCAAGAAACTCCATGGATACTCTTTTAAATCATTGATGGTGGGCATACAAGAAGTGTCGCCGCCGTCCTATACCACGCATATATTGCTGCGCAACAAACAGCTCTCTTACATGCTCTCTTACCGATGGATTATAAAGGGTGTAAATAAACCCTTAACATAAATAAAAGGCACTTGTTCTCCCCGTCACTGCGATCATTTTTTTGTTCTAGACCATACCTGGGAACCTTCTAGTTACGGAGATATTGGGGATCAAACTTCCAATTTTTTCACAAGTTTTTTTTTGAATACATGTTTTTAATGTAAGATTTTTACTTTACACACCTCCACGACCCCGTACTATTCAATCCATTCATCAGCACAATGTTTTGACTGCTTTCCATCGAGTCCTACCGTAAAACGTGATTTTTCACCCCAAAAAAAAAAGCCGATTCCAGCAATAATTTTTACGAGAAGTTACTTAGTTTGATGTACAGAATGCTTGGTTGACGGATATGTGAAGGGTCTGTTTACACCCGGTATATACAATTGTTAATTAGCAAACAGTAGTGTATAATATGCATTAATTTGCACCTAAGCTGCATCCAGTTCGACCATTCCTGACACAAATAAAGGAAGATAGATAAATGGCTAGTATCCGTAGGCTTATTTATATACAAAATTATTTTTAGTATATGCGAAATCTGAATATAGTTTGTTCAGAATAAGTAACTGAATCGATTCCAATAATTTTTAAACCGTGTCATATTTTGTTCTAAAAATATTTTCAAAAAGGCTACAAGTTGGACACCGAGCGATACTAAGTACCTATCGTAATCATTTAGGAACCTACTGCCAAATAATTATTATTAATGACCTCAAGACGGCGCGCTTGCCGCGCGAGGGTGCGCCGCGTGGTGACCACGTCTTTGTGCGGACAACCAGGTGACAGAACAAGCTTATAACTTTGTGATTTTCATGCTACAGTTTTGAAATTTAGTACATAGATTCTTTATCTAAAAATACTAGACACGTGTTTCAGGTTTCGCATATACTAAAACTAATGTTGTATAATAACGGCAAAATTTCCTCTGAAGTTTTTCAACCATTAGTGGATATAACTTCTCCGGAGGATCCCAGACAATGGCATTATACTCTAATTTACTGCGCACATATGCATTGTATAGCAAATTCATATTTACACTCAACTTGTAAAACCCAACAAGTACAATTATACTGTAACTTATTGGTAACTACAGTTTTGAGCCGTTTGGGGTCGAAACGCTCGGGTCATGGGGCCCGAGTGCGCGTCTCCTTTTTAAGGAAATCTCTCGCCGACTGATCGACACTTCGCGTGACCAGAGGGCTGGCTCTTTCTTTGGCCAAAGAATTAGCATTGCCATTCAGCGTGGCAATGCTGCCAGTCTTCTGGGCACGTTTCCAGATGACAGCGATGCGGAGGAGTACTTTGACGCCTAAGTGTCCTATTGTCGTCGTTGTTTAGATGTTTATATTTTCTTACTTTTAGTCTTATTTTTATCATTAGTTTAGTTCTATTTGTAGTCTGAATATAATGTAAATATAATTATACCATATACAAACCCTAATAACTAAAAAACAAGAGCTGATCTGGTACACTAATGACTTTATTCTTAAGTTGTTAATTAATCATTTATTTCCGACATGGTTCAAATAAAAATTAAAATCGCATTAAACACCGTACATTAAAATAATCAGTAAAAATAAAATTGCACAAAGATAATACAATTACATAATTAAATTAAAATAAAGTATATAAGAAATTAAAAAATAAAATAAATAATATACAAGGTGTAAAGGACATCATCATTTTGAATCATATTCCACCGGAATTTTCTCCGACATTTTTTTAATTTTTTTTTTTGAGTTACTGTTCCTTTATTTCAACGTAAAATAACATTCCCCGTATGCAGCACTCCATTTATGTACTCAAATAATACAGCTATAATAAAAAACCCGCGTGAAATCAGCTGATCGCTACGTGTGTTTAGCCACGGTAAAAATACATTGCGTTTTAGGAAATAAAACAAATCAAGTTTATTGAATTCCCATAACATTCCTGAAATAATTTCTTGTACCGGTCATCTTAGTATGATATACTGAATTCACCCCATCAGTTTGTGGAAGGCTGTCCCTTACACCATGTATAATAAATATTATAAGTAATAAATAATCAAAATAAGCAAAAATATCGAAGGCAACATAAAAAAAAAATTTTTTCTTGTAAACTTGTGATTTACTGTGTTGAGCAATAAAAAATAAATTTGATAAAAAAAACCGGTACTGGTAACCCTAGCTCAAAACCAGATTAAAAATAAACACATTATTTAATATTATGATGAAGTGCTTGCGAATGATTTTAATATTTTTTATGTCAAACATGTGTAGACGTGTAGGTCTATACCGGCTTCCGTAGGAGATAAACCAGCATGATCAATCTTCGTGTGAAGTTGTAGACATTCATTAATCTTTTACAAAGATTATATTCGACGAACGTCTAATATACTATCTACGTTTTAGGCGAGAATAGAACCTAGCTAATGATTTATTTAATGTCTTTTAAGGTTCCGTAATCAGGAAGGGACCCCACGGTATTATTGAACATAAGCTTTCTGTTTTTCAGTCATAGGGATGTAACTTTTAGGAATTTATATGTAGCCCTGTTTTAAGCTTTCACGGTTTGCAACTAAATTTAGACTGACACTTACGGAAAAGACAAACGGACGTCATCGGTCGGTCGTCGTCGTCGGTTGTCGAGACTGTCATATGGGGAGCACTAAACAATCACGGAAGATATCCCGTAAGTGATAGTATAAGTTTATAGCTAGCCAGTTGAAATAAACACAGAAAACATTTTTACAAGATAAGGATGACCACACTTGGGCTATGTAGTCTCATTCCAGGCGAAGCAAGACAAAGAAGTCGCAAGCCAAACAGAAAACGCCTAGAAGAGCTATAGGTCCACGAAGATACTATTTAAGGGTGAGTTGCCTACGGCACTGAAACGCAAACTTATGGACATGTGTATTCTCCCCGTATTAACCTATGGTGCACAGACTTGGTCTTTGACTAACATCCAGAAGTCTAAACTCAAGGTTTGCCAACGAGCAATGGAGTGCAGTATACTAGGTTTTAAATTAACGGATCGTGTTCGAAACACAATACTGCTCTCCAAAACAAATATAGCTGACGTGGCTCGAAAGGCTGCCCAACTCAAATGTGACTGGGCAGGTCATGTCTGCAAATGCAGGACAAACTGTGGGCCAAAATAGCAGGAAACTGGTGCCCTGACCCTGACACAGTGAGGCGGGGTCGCGGCAGGCCACGAAGGAGATGACGGGACGAACTGGACAGGTTAAGTCAGAACTAGTAGGACGCGCGGGTCCTCAACTGATGGAAAGAGTGAAGGGAGGTCTTGGCCCAGGAGAGGGACAGAGCAGGCAAGGAAAAACGAAAAAAAGGTCTTACCGACAGTGTGTATGTTAGATCTCATTTTGTAATCCTCATCCTAACTATTCTATCCTAACTAATATTATAAATGCAAAAGTAAGTTTGTTTGTAGCCTTTTCACGCCTAAACCACTGAACCGATCATCCTGAAATTTTGCATATACGTTGTCAGGTGTACAGACACGGACATAGGGTACCATTCATCCCGAAAAAAAGTACTGTTCCCGAGGAAAACAACAATAACGTTCTTATGATAATAGATGGCGCCACGTGTCTTTCGAATCAAGTTTGAATTATATTATTACAAGCAGAGTACAACCCGAATTGATTGTTAAAATCTAAATTAATGCGAGTGAACCCGCGGACAAAAGCTAGTGAGACCATAAAGGTTTTGGTGGCAAGGAACCCATAGTGCGCGAGTCCGACTCGTACGTCACATTTTAAATTATTACTAGAATAAAGATAGGGGGACATTAAAATTAGGAAGTATCTCTAAAAAACAAGTATTTTTTATTTAAAGATTTTTTTTACACTCAACTCATTAAAATTCAGGTATTCTAAATAAGACCTCGCTTCTAAAAATGAAAACACCCCTTTTTGCTTCCTGGAAATAGATTTAATTTTTTTTGGTGTATGTTGTGTCATTTAAAGGACCATGGGCATTTTTCTATGAACTCTAGAATTATACTTAAAATAAAAATATGTCTTATAATAAAGACTTTTCTTCATTCTTAAAGCACAAGTGGCTAAGTTGCCGGAGAACAGAAATAGAGCCACTTGACAGGGTAGGTAGGTAGGGTAGGCAGGTCCGGTAGGCAGGTTAGGTAGGTACGTAGGGTAGGCAGGTAGGATAGGCAGGTAAGGTAGGCAGGTAGGGTAGGCAGGTAGGGTAGGCAGGTAGGGTAGGCAGGTAGGGTAGGCAGGTAAGTTAGGCAGGTAGGGTAGGCAGGTAGGGTAGGCAGGTAAGTTAGGCAGGTAGGGTAGGCAGGTAGGGTAGGCAGGTAGGGTAGAGTAGAGTAGTAGTAGGAGGTAGTAAGTAGGAAAAGTCGAATTGAATTGCTAGTAAAAAATAAAATAGCAACAAAATAATGAAAATGGAACGACACAATTTAATTACTATTTATATCAATGAAAGGTTATTTTTATTTATCTTGCATAGCTACAGTTATTTTGTCAACTCCAGTATTGCGCTGACTTACACTAAGGTATACAGGGTTGTCGATATAGGACCACCCTGTATATCTTAGTGTCAGTCAGCGCACGTCCTATATCGACCAGCCTGTATAAGTTAATAGTTTAATGTCAGAACCTACACCAAAAACGTCTTCTTTCTTCTTGCTTCGATGATTATGTGGACAACACCCTTTACTTTGGTCATCATTCGGGATAATCCGGGTAATGACCAAAGTTACAGGGGGAGGCCACCTGAGGATGCATGAGAATCCATCGGGGAACATTCTTCCTAATTACCGTTAACTTAAGACTGCACTGAAACTGCACTACAGTGGAGCGAAGCATCTAAATATATGAAATAGTATGACGTAGTCCATGTGTCAAAGTTTTAATTTCTATTTCTATTTCTTTTCCAATTTGTATTTCTATTTTAATTTTAGTTTTAATTGCAATTCATTATTAATAGTTACCTAGCCATATTTCTTATTTCCATACAGTAATATTATTATAATAGTGAAATAGAATATTAATAATGAATTGCTATTAAAACACTGAATTTGATGTTTCCAAACACTTTGTTTTACATCTAAAACTAAATATTCGGTGTTACGATATTAATTATTGCATTTCATAATCAACATTTTAGTTCACTAGTTAGCCATATTTCTTATTTCCGCACAGTAATATTGACAAATTAATCAAAACAGCGAAATATTTGACAGCTATTTGCGACGTTGACAATTTTTTGGATAAACGCTTTTAAGAGAAGAAAAAATACATGCATATTCCCTATTGAACGGAACCAGTTTACAACAGTAAGAAAAAGCAACCAAATGGGATCCGTAGACAAAAAATCCAACTAATCTAAATATTTCACACAATTTATAAAATAGTAATAAAAATATGTACAAGTATTAAAACGGCTTAAGGGCATCAAAAATTCGGCCACATCGCTGTCAACGGGAAAAGTGCCCAGAAGTCTGGCAGCATTGCCACGTTGGATGGTAATGCTGATTCTTTGGCCAAAAAATTGGCCCACCCTCTGGTCACGTGAAGAATAGATATACAGGGTGCAAGGGACAGCCCTCCACAAACTGATGGGGTAAATTCAGTATATCATACTAAGATGACCGGTACAAGAAATTATTTCAGGAATGTTATGGGTATCCAATAATTTAGCTTCTTTTTTTTCCTCATAAGCAGTGTATCATTACCGTGGCAAAACGCACATAGTGAACGGCAAGCGCGACGACGAGTTCGATGAACTCTGTAGCTAGGCAAGAAAAGAACAGCTGATTTTACTCGTCATTCGTTTTAAACATCCATTGTTGGATTTCTTATTTTAGCAGTATTATTTACATAAATGGAGTGCTGAGTACAGGGAATGTAATTTTACGTTGAAATAAAGGAAAAGCAACTGAAAAAAAAATAAAAAAAATCTTTAGAAAAATTCCGGTGGAATGTGATTCAAAATAAGGAGCTGAATGCACCCTGTCAGTGTGAAGAGGGATGTCCCTTACACCCTGTATGTAGATTTGTAGTTTGAAAATAATGTAAATATTCAAATAAATAGAATTTATAAAATGCAATATTTACTCAGCTGAGGCACAATGTTAGCATCTTATAATCAAAGTTAAGACAGCGTAAAGGATGATTTCCACCAAATGGCTCGCATCGCATCGGAGCTTTAGGATACGAACGGATCCGGTGACAGCCGGTCGCGCCCGGCAGGATGTCGAAGCATACGAACGGCTCCGTGCCGTCATTTGCCAACATATCCGTTTCTTCGCCTAGTCAAATAGTTTCATTTCATTCGATGTATGCGACGACAGGCGAACGGAGCCGATCGCGTGGCGCAGCAAACTTTCGGCTACGATCGCGGGTCGCGGAAGACAGCTGCGGTCAATCAGCTGTGGGCGGCTTGGTAATATAGACTTTAAATACTATGTACACGATTTAATATCGTTTTAAGAATGTAAAATCCGTTCCGATCCGATGCGATGCGAACCGGTTGGTGGAAATCATCCTTAACTCAGCTGCGTTGGCATAATGTTAGCATCTTAAAATCAAAGTTAAGACAGCGTTATCTTCTCTTGATTCTTCTATCTTCTTGCAGCGATGATTATTTCGTCAACTCCCGCTGTCTCCCTGTTTATAGGGAATCTACGACCAGGGAGATAAGGAGAGTTGTCCTACTATTTACTGTGTACACGCATGTTTGAAACTTGAATAACGTTGACAGAGGGCGCTGTTGGTAAATATTTTTGTTAAATGTATGTCGAAGCATCGACGCATATCAATCGGTCTGGATCAGCGCCATATATCTCTCACTGGAGGAACTATGTAGTTAGATTTGACAGCTAACGTTTGGGAACGTCAAGTAATAACTTGGGGATGGTTAGCGTGGAGTAATGGCGACACCGAACGAATAATCGAGTCAAATGTCGATCCGGAAGTATTATCAGCTATTCGACATTGACAGGTACTGACGTTGGCAGGTAGGTTGGCTAACCTGTAACTGGGGAAGTGCCACGTGTGCGGGGACAGTTGAGTGAGGCTACTTTGAATCGGTCCGGCAGTCTGGGTAGACATTCGTTACTCCGCGCTAAACTTCCCGCGTTCCTAAGTTCTTAATCGAGCCGTATCTCAGGCATCCTTGATTATTTTGTATTCAGTGCGTGTTAGCAAGTAATTAAAAGTATTAACGAAGGTTTTGTGAGGAGCTCGTGGCTAAATAATAACAGCCGCTCGGGTCGATCCTTAGGTTATGCCGTGCTTGCCTAGGTTGGTCTGTGGATGGGTGACCGCCCATTACATACCGAGTTTCCTCCGTGCCTCGGAAAGCACGTTAAGCCGTTGGTCCCGGCTGTCATTTGTAGATCTTTGACAGTCGTTAGACAGTCAGTGGCCCGAAAAACCTGACAACCAGTCTTACCAAGGGGTATCGTATTACCCAGTACTAACTGGGTTGTGGAGGTCAGATAGGCAGTCGCTCCATGTAAAATACTGGTATTCAGCTGCATCCGGTTAGACTGGGAGCCGACCCCAATTTAGTTGGGAAAAGGCTGGGCAGATGATGAACGAAGGTTTTGTGAGTGTTATTTCCGATGTCGCGACCCACTGATAACGAATCTCTGTTATGTATGGAATGTGTTTATTGTTTATGTATCCTTGGATACTATGGTGAACAGTAAAACTCTAACTTAAAATGAGTTGCTCTGAAAAGAGAACATTTTTTTTGGTGACAAAAAGTAGTTTTAACACTAATACATTCTTTAACCTTAATTAATAACAAACTCACCTGAAAAGAGAAACAACATTAAAAGCTATTGTTTCACCAGTTCTTAATCAGTATTATTTAAATATTCATATTTCAATCCAATTTTCATAACCTAATTCGCATGCGGTATTCAATACGTCAATCTGACAGACAGCTCCCTAGAAACGACCAAGTTCACTCACAGATAACTTATACATCAAAGTTATTACGCGGCAAATTCAAACATACTTAAATGAAGTGTCAAGCACTTTGTTTACATGTATATAAACTGGAGGGAAAGTACTCTAAATATTGGAGATAGAAAGTTTTACTCAAAGGCAACATTCCTTTATTTTTAAAAAGAAATAAATCTGTATTCAAAGATTTTCGAAAATTCGCTTGCCACAAACGTACCAGCTAAATTAAAAAAAAACACCCTGTCCTTTTATGGCATCAATCATAAGGATCAAATCTCTGGGGTGCGTTGTCAGAATTCGTCCTCGTGTGCCTGATGGCTGTCGGTCCCTCTCGATACGTCTGGAGGGAATAGCAGCTGCTGGGCCGGTGCACCCTGGGCGTAGGCAGTATCCTTCGCAGAGGAATGGGAAGAGATTCTTATTCCTCGGGGAATGTTACTGCCCATGGCTAATATTCTGACACGGGGGGGTCCATCGTGGACCAAAGGGGCGTTGCACCGCGTGACCCTCTGAAAAGCAGAGGGCACAGCGGAGGAGCAAGGGCGGGCTCGGTGTGCACTTACCCTGCCTCCGAGCAGACCGTCGATATCGTAATCCCACCGTCGAAGTGTCGTGGAACACGTCTCGCGGCTTCGATTGGGACCGAGGGTCTTGGCTTAACCGCCCGGACCACGAGGTAGAAAACTTCTATAATAAGTTACCCCGAATCTCAAGCGGCGGCGCACCGCGAGGAGATGTATGGCTGACGGGTTCCTTTGGAAAATCAGTCTCTAGTGCGAACCACTGCCTGGCCTGGCTATGGCTTATCTGGGTACAGGGGTCACTGCCCAGATGGACTTTTTATTTGCCCCATACTCGTGGGAACAGTATGGAAACGAATACAACCCAAATCACGGCCGATAACGGCGAAGGAAGGAAGGAGAGGGATGCGGGGTCGGAGTCCGGCGCCGCATCCAGCGAGGTGAGCGCGGGAGGCTCAGAGAGCTCCCAGCGCGGGAGGCCCGGGGCTTCTGCGGGGAATGGGATGCAGAGCGTAAGGCCGGACTCGCGAAGGAGGTAGAGGCGGCGCTGAGGGCTGTCTCCTTGAAACAAAAGCCCTCCACCAGGCAAAGGGCTATACCTGCAGCGGTCCATTATGGCGGCAGCGGAGGCCAGATTTGCGGGGCCCCCGCTAGACGGCATGGCCAAACTGAGGGCGGAGGTCGCTCAACTGACGGCCGCCACGGAGCGTCTCAAAGAGGAGAATAGGAAGCTCCGAGCAGACCTGGCCAGTTTGCGCGAGTCCGGCTCTCGCGAGGTGCCCCAAAACGGGGGCCAGAAGCGTCCAAGCCAGCCCGTGCCGGTGGAGAACCAGGTTCTGAATCTGGTTCGGCAGGAGCTGGCTGCCTTCCAGGAGCGGTTCTCCGTCCTGGAGGGCATTGTCCTGCGTCCCCCCCTGGCGGCAAACAAGGCACCCCCGGGTCCGAGGGCGACCTCATATGCGTCTGCTGCGGCCTCCGCACCGGGGCCGTCCAGCCAGCCCTCCGGCAGGGTTATGTCGGCCCCCGAAAAGCCGGCCCCGACGAAACCGGTTCCGGTTAAGAAGGCGGCGGCCCTGAAACAGGGCAAAGCGGCGGCGGCGAATGTGCCAGCGCCAGCCGCGAGACAGCCACTATCACCGCCCCCCCTGCCCCCTAAGCCTTCCGCGGCCGAGACCGGGTGGCAGGTGGCCGGAGAAAAAGCGAGGGAGCGAATGGCGGCCAAAAAGGTTACGAGGCAGGAGTCTAAACGCCAGCAAAAGGAGCGAGGCGTCGCGGTTAGGCTCAGCGCCCCGAAGACCGCAGCTGTAGTGATTACAATACAGCCGGACGCGGAAAAGAGGGGTGTGACCTACCGCGACGTGCTCGCTAAGGCGAAAGCGACGGTGGATCTCGGAGAGCTTGGGATTGCCGGGGGCCTCCAGCTTAGAGTCACCGCAACAGGGGCTCGAGTGCTGGAGATCCCTGGCGAAACCCGCGGCTCGTCCGCTGACGCTCTGGCTGAAAAGCTTAGAGCGTCCCTAAATGCGGACGAGGCCCGAGTGTCCAGGCCCGTCAAATGCGCAGACCTGCGCATACTGGGTCTGGACGACTCGGTGACCGAGAAGGAGGTGGTGGCCGCCGTCACCAGGACCGGTGGGTGCCCTGCCGAGCAAGTCAAGGCAGGCACCTTACGTCCGGACCTGTCGGGCATGCGAACCATAACGGTAAGCTGCCCTGTGACGGCGGCGAAAGTCATTGTGGAGGGCCGAAGGCTCTTGGTGGGCTGGGTTTCGGCGCAGGTGAAGCTGCGGGAACCCAGACCTCTGAGGTGCTTCCGCTGCCATGTGGGGCACCACGTGTCGGTCCGGTGCACCTCGGAGGTGGACCGCAGCGGCCTGTGCTTCCGCTGCGGCCAGCCTGGTCACATGGCCGCGGCTTGCTCCGCCGCGCCGCGCTGCGCCGCATGTGCGGCAGCTGGCAAGCCGGCCGATCACCGGGCAGGGAGCAAGTCCTGCGGTACTCCCGCCAAGGCCAGGGGCAAGGAAAGGCCCTCCGCCACCACCGCCAAAACCCCCACCGTCGCCACCACCGCAACCGCCGCCCCTGCCGCTACTGCTGCAACTTCCGCAGCGGGGCCCTCGCTGGGGGCCCGGGAGGGGGCTGAAATGGAGTGCCAGTAACGGCCCCATTACGCCTTCTCCAGGCGAATATCAACCACTGCGCCTGCGCTCAGGATCTGTTACTCCAGAGCATGGCGCAGTGGTCGATCAACATCGCCGTGGTCGCCGAGCCGTACTTTGTCCCGCCCAGAGATGACTGGGTGGAGGACCTTAGCGGCTCAGTGACCATAATTGCGTCGGTCGCCGCCGGTACCCCGACCCTTGAGAGTGTCAGGAAGGGTCAGGGGTGCGTAGCAGCACGGTTCGGGGAGATCGTTGTAGTGGGAGTCTACTTCTCGCCGAGCCGAACTCTCGCCGAGTTCCACAACTCCCTCACGGAGTTGAGTGTCGTCATCGGAAGCCATTCCCTCCCCGTGCTTGTGCTCGGGGACTTCAATGCCAAGAACTTGGCTTGGGGTTCTCGTAACACGGACGTGCGGGGTAGAATAGTGGAGGACTGGGCTCTGGAGACAGGCCTGGTCGTCCTAAATCGGGGTTCTGTGCCAACGTGCGTGCGGATGCGGAGCGAGTCGGTGGTGGACATCTCGTTCGCCAGCCCCGCTCTGTCGCCGCGTGTCGTTGACTGGCGCGTCATGGAGGGGGTGGAGACCTATTCCGACCACCGGTACATCCGGTTCAACGTCTCCACCCAGTCCTCAAGCGCGCCGGTCCTACAGGCCACGAGTGGTCCGCGATGGGCGCTGAAGCAGCTGGACCGGGAGCTCCTCCTGGAAGCATCGATCGTGCAGGCTTGGGTGTCATCACCGGTCAGGCCTGCCGACATCAACAACGAGGCGGGTTGGTTCCAGGAAGCCATGGTTGAGATTTGCGACGTGGCAATGCCCCGAGTTCGGCCAGGAAGCGCCCGGCATCAGGTGTACTGGTGGTCGCGAGAGCTGACGTCTCTGCGCGAGGCGTGTGTTGCCGCGTGGCGCCTGTACACCAGGCATCAGTCTCCGGCCTGAGCTCGTGGAGGACGTGGTGAGCGCTCTGTTCCCTTCGCGAGGGGAGCATCCTCCCCCGCCTATGGCTCCGCCGCCGCGTGCGGTGCCGGAAGCGGACCACACCCATGACGACGTTCCGGAGGTGACTGGGGTAGACCTGAGAGTGGCGGTACGCAGGCTGAAAGCCAGAAACACCGCCCCGGGACCCGATGGCTTGCCTGGCAAAGCCTGGGTCCTGGCCTCTGAGGCTCTCGGGCCCCGACTGGAAGGGCTCCTAAGCGCATGCTTGGAGAGAGGCCAGTTTCCGCTTCGTTGGAAGACGGGGAAGCTGGCTCATCCGGAAACCAGGGCGCCCTGCGGACTCTCCGTCCGCATACCGGCCCATCGTGTTGCTCGACGAGGTGGGCAAGCTCTTTGAAAGAGTCATTGCCAACCGCCTCGCCGGGCACCTTGCGGGGATGGGGCCGGATCTTGCGGAACACCAGTTTGGTTTCCGCAAGGGGCGCTCGACGGTGGACGCCATCATGCGCGTGAGAGCCCTCACGACGGGGGACGCGGTGTCCCGGGGCGGGGTCGTCTTGGCGGTGTCTCTTGACATCGCCAACGCCTTCAACTCCATGCCCTGGAGCTGCATTAGGGAGGCACTCCGGTATCACCGGGTGCCGACCTACCTTCGTCGTGTGGTCGGGGACTACCTGACGGATAGAGCCGTCATCTACCCTGGTCGAAGCGGAGAATGGAACCGGCGAGAGATGTCGTGCGGTGTTCCACAGGGATCGGTTCTGGGGCCGGCCTTGTGGAACATCGGTTACGACTGGGTGCTGCGCGCCGACCTCCCTATCGACGTCAACGTAGTTTGCTACGCTGACGACACGCTGGTACTAGCACAAGGGAGGTCGTACGGGGCGGCGGCCGAAAACATGACATGCGGGGTTGCGATAGTCGTGGAGAGGATCCGGCAATTGGGTCTCGAGGTGGCACTGCACATGTCCGAGGCCATGTGTTTTCATGGGCCTCGGAATGCGCCACCGTCGGGATCCCTACTGACGGCAGGAGGGGTTTCCATCGGCGTCGGGTCGACGTTGAAGTACCTAGGACTCGTCCTCGACTCGACTCTCTTGCCCAACCTGAGGGGTCCAAACGCCTCCTGCCGAAGGCTCTACACGGGGGTCGTGCGGTCCATGGCCCTTTACGGGGCCCCGGTGTGGGCGCGTTCTTTGAGGCGGCAAGCCGCCCACTACCTGAACGCGCCCCAAAAGGTAATAGCCATAAGGCTAATCCGGGGGTACCGCACGATCTCCGGCGAGGCGGCTAGCCTCCTTGCCGGATTGCCGCCATGGGATCTGGAGGCGATAGTCCTCGCGCGCCTGCACGAATGGCGCGCGGAGGCACTACGTCGGGGGGAAACTCCGCTGCCGCGGCAAATTGCCGCTCAGCGGACAGATCTCCGGCGTGATCTCATGGCGACATGGAGAGAGCGACTGTCGCAACCCCGTGCAGGGCACGCCACCATAGTGGCGATAGGTCCTCTCTTTGAGGAGTGGCTAGAGAGGCGCCACGGCGCCCTCACCTACCGCCTGACGCAGGTCCTCACCGGACACGGTTGTTTCGGGAGGTTCCTGCACCGAATCGGGCGGGAGGAAACGCCCGGGTGTTTCCACTGCGAGGATCGTCCGGAGGACACGGTGGAGCACACTGTAGAGGTCTGCCCCGCTTAGGCGGACCACCGCCGTGTCCTCGTAGCGGCGATTGGCGGCGGCGATCTCTCGCGTCGGGCCCTGGTTCAAGCCATGGTCCGGAGCGAGAGGGAATGGGAAGCCGTCTCCACCTTCTGCGAAGCAGTCATGCCAGTGAAGGAGGTGGCGGGACGTGAGAGGGAAAGAACCTCACGTCCCAGCCGCCGCAGGAGACGCCCCAGGCGTCGGGGGTCACGTGGTGGCTCCCGGCCACCGTATGCGCGGGCCTGTGGTCGGCGAGCTATGGGCTAGCTCACCGTCCGGCCGTCTTATGACGACAGGCCGTGTCGACGGCGCGTTCGTGTTCCACGCGTGCCTCAAAGAGATGTCAGCAACCACGTAGGGGTCCGCATGGACCGATGCCTGCCAGGGCTGCGGGACTGTTCGAAAGAGATACCGTGGCCCTGGAACACAAAGGGCAAAGAAGGAACATGGATGGGTTTTAGTCAGTACAAGTCTGACACTCCCTTCCGCTCCGCCCAGAGTGGGGGGGGGGGTCATTTGACAATTTCCCATCCGAAAAAAAAAAAAAAAAAAGGTTTGCTAACGAGCAATGGAGTGCAGTATACTAGGTGTTAAATTAACGGATCGTGTTCGAAACACAATACTACTCTCCAAAACAAATATAGCTGACGTGGCTCAAAAGGCTGCCCAACTCAAATGTGACTGGGCAGGTCATGTCTGACGCATGCAGGACAAACTGTGGGCCAAAATAGCAGGAAACTGGTGCCCTGACCCTGACACAGTGAGGCGGGGTCGCGGCAGGCCACGAAGGAGATGACGGGACGAACTGGACAGGTTAAGTCAGAACTAGTAATACGCGCGGGTCCTCAACTGATGGAAATAGTGAAGGGAGGTCTTGGCCCAGGAGAGGGACAGAGCAGGCTAGGAAAAACGAAAAAAAGGTCTTACCGCCAGTGTGTATGTTAGATCTCATTTTGTAATCCTCATCCTAACTATTCTATACTAACTAATATTATAAATGCAAAAGTAAGTTAGTTTGTGACCTTTTTACGCCTAAACAACTGAACCGATCTTCATGAAATTTTGCATATACGTTGTCAGGTGTACAGACACGGAGATGGGTACCTTTCATCCCGAAAAAAAGTACTGTTCCCGAGGAAAACAACAATAACGTTCTTATGATAATAGATGGCGCCACGTGTCTTTCGAATCAAGTTTGAATTATATTATTACAAGCAGAGTACAACCCGAATTGATTGTCAAAATCTAAATTAATGCGAGTGAACCCGCGGACAAAAGCTAGTGAGACCATAAAGGTTTTGGTGGCAAGGAACCCATGGTGCGCGAGTCCGACTCGTACGTCACATTTTAAATTATTACTAGAATTAAGATAGGGGACATTAAAATTAGGAAGTATCTCTAAAAAACAAGTATTTTTTATTTAAAGATTTTTTACACTCAACTTATTAAAATTCAGGTATTCTAAATAAGACCTCGCTTCTAACACTAAAAACGCACCTTTTTGCTTCCTAGAAATAGATTTTTTTTTTTGGTGTATGTTGTGTCGTTTAAAGGACCATGGGCATTTTTCTATGTACTTAAAATAAAATATGCCTTATAATAAAGACTTTTCTTCATTCTTATAGCACAAGTAGCTAAGTTGCTGGAAAACAGAAATAGAGCCACTTGGCAGGGTAAGTAGGTAGGTAGGGTAGGCAGGTAGGGCAGGCTGGTAGGGCAGGCAGGTAGGGTAGGCAGGTAGGGTAGGCAGGTAGGGCAGGCAGGTAGGGCAGGCAGTTAGGGTAGGCCGGTAGGGTAGGCAGGTAGGGTAGGCAGGTAGGGTAGGCAGGTAGGGTAGGCAGGTAGGGTAGAGTAGTAGTAGAGGGAGGTAGTAAGTAGGAAAAGGTGAATTGAATTGCTAGTAAAAAATAAATTAGGAACAAAATAATGAAAATGAAACGACACAATTTAATTACTATTCTTATCAATGACAGATTATTTTTCTTTCTTCTTGCATAGCTACAGTTATTTTGTCAACTCCTGTTTTGTGTTGACTTACACTAAGGTGTACAGGGTGGTCGATATAGGACCAACCTGTATATCTTAGTGTCAGTCAGTGCACGTCCTATATCGACCAGCCTGTATAAGTTAATAGTTTAATGTCAGAACCTACACCAAAAACGTCTTCTTTCTTCTTGCTTCGATGATTATGTGGACAACACCCTTTACTTTGGTCATCATTCGGGATAATCCGGGTAATGACCAAAGTTACAGGGGGAGGCCAACTGAGGATGCATGAGAATCCATCGGGGAACATTCTTCCTAATTACCGTTAACTTAAGACTGCACTGAAACTGCACTACAGTGGAGCGAAGCATCTAAGCATATGAAATAGTATAACATAGTCCGTGTCCATGTTAATTTTAATTAAAACTTTGACACATGTTACATTTAACACAATTTATAATAAGACAAAATTTACTCAAACACTGTTTTAAACTTTCACGGTTTATAACTAAACTTATACTGTCGCTTACGGGACGGAAGATATCCCGTAAGTGACAGTATAAGTTTAAGATTTACTCAGCTGCGTAGGCACAATGTTAGCATCTTATAATCAAAGTTAAGACAGCGTTATCTTCTCTTGATTCTTCTATCTTCTTGCAGCGATGATTATTTAGTCAACTCCCGCTGTCTCCCTGTTTATAGGGAATCTACGACCAGGGAGATAAGGAGAGTTGTCCTACTATTTACTGTGTACACGCATGTTTGAAACTTGAATAACGCTGACAGAGGGCGCTGTTGGTAAATATTTTTGTTAAATGTATGTCGAAGCATCGACGCATATCAATCGGTCTGGATCAGCGCCATATATCTCTCACTGGAGGAACTATGTAGTTAGATTTGACAGCTAACGTTTGGGAACGTCAAGTAATAACTTGGGGATGGTTAGCGTGGAGTAATGGCGACACCGAACGAATAATCGAGTCAAATGTCGATCCGGAAGTATTATCAGCTATTCGACATTGACAGGTACTGACGTTGACAGGTAGGTTGGCTAACCTGTAACTGGGGTAGTGCCACGTGTGCGGGGACAGTTGAGTGAGGCTACTTTGAATCGGTCCGGCAGTCTGGGTAGACATTCGTTACTCCGCGCTAAACTTCCCGCGTTCCTAAGTTCTTAATCGAGCCGTTTCTCAGGCATCCTTGATTATTTTGTATTCAGTGCGTGTTAGCAAGTAATTAAAAGTATTAACGAAGGTTTTGTGTGGAGCTCGTCGCTAAATAATAACAGCCGCTCGGGTCGATCCTTAGGTTATGCCGTGCTTGCCTAGGTTGGTCTGTGGATGGGTGACCGCCCATTACATACCGAGTTTCCTCCGTGCCTCGGAAAGCACGTTAAGCCGTTGGTCCCGGCTGTCATTTGTAGATCTTTGACAGTCGTTAGACAGTCAGTGGCCCGAAAAACCTGACAACCAGTCTTACAAAGGGGTATCGTATTACCCAGTACTAACTGGGTTGTGGAGGTCAGATAGGCAGTCGCTCCATGTAAAATACTGGTATTCAGCTGCATCCGGTTAGACTGGGAGCCGACCCCAATTTAGTTGGGAAAAGGCTGGGCAGATGATGAACGAAGGTTTTGTGAGTGTTATTTCCGATGTCGCGACCCACTGATAACGAATCTCTGTTATGTATGTAATGTGTTTATTGTTTATGTATCCTTGGATACTATGGTGAACAGTAAAACTCTAACTTAAATTGAGTTGCTCTGAAAAGAGAACATTTTTTTTGGTACAAAAAGTAGTTTTAACACTAATACATTCTTTAATCTTAATTAATAACAAACTCACCTGAAAAGAGAAACAACATTAAAAGCTATTGTTTCACCAGTTCTTAATCAGTATTATTTAAATATTCATATTTCAATCTAATTTTCATAACCTAATTCGCATGCGGTATTCAATACGTCAATCTGACAGACAGCTCCCTAGAAACGACCAAGTTCACTCACAGATAACTTATACATCAAAGTCATTACGCGGCAAATTCAAACATACTTAAATGAAGTGTCAAGCACTTTGTTTACATGTATATAAACTGGAGGGAAAGTACTCTAAATACTGGAGATAGAAAATTTTACTCAAAGGCTACATTCCTTTATTTTTATAAAGAAATAAATCTGCATTCAAAGATTTTCAAAAATTCGCTTGCCACAATCGTACCTAAATTAAAAAAAAAAACACCCTGTCCTTTTTTGGCATCAATCATAAGGATCAAATCTCTCTAACAAACATGATAAATTAAATGAAAGGAAAATCATGCTTACAAGGCTTCCTTTGAGAGAAATTTTCTATCTTCAGTATTTAGAGTAATTTCCCTCCAGGTGGCGTTGAAAAATTACATCCTGTATATATTTTTCATGAGCAAGTTGGTTTATTGAACTTTAAGTTCGATATTATTTTATTTATGTAACAATATTATACACATTAATGAATTAAAATAACCTAAACTGATTAACTTAACAATAAAGTTACAAAATGGCGTCAAAAAACTCTCCAACGCTGTCAACTGGTAATGTCCCCAAGAGACTGGCGGTGTTGCCACGTTGTATGGCAACGCTAAGCCTTGGACCAAGGTAAAAGCCAGCCCTTGGGTCACGGGAAGTATCAACTAAGCGTTTTGAAAATAGCGCCCATACGTTATACAGGGTGGCGCCGACATTACGACAATAAATTAAACTGTGTATAACCTCATGACGTTCCCAGTCTGCATACAAAAAATCATTTGAATAAATTTAGTCACCGAAATTTTTTTTTATTTTTCACCAGTTTCTACGTGATATAGATTAATAGGCTAGCACAGACAGGTTAACGACCCCCGCATTGATATAAACACTAAACACATGTTGCCAACTCGCTACTTTATTAACGAACACGATACAAGAGCTTGAGTTAGAAGAAGTTGGGCACAGCTTCCTATATGTGAGATCCAAGTACAGCTCGACGAAAACCACCTCAAGGTTACGAGGTTCCAGAACCTTTTTTATCGCAGAACCGTCAATCGTGAGGTCCTGGTTGCAAATTAGCATTTTGTTGAGGAAATCTGTGGATCCCATCACAGTATCCTTGGACTTACTTGTTTTCAAAAGAGATTCTTTCTGGGTCTTCATCAGTGTCGCGTTTGTAGCGACACTACAAAGAGTAAGTACTACAGCAACATAGAACAAAAAGTACTACAGCGCCATCTATGACCAGGCGATGACCTAAACTAAAGCGCCATCTATGACCAGACGATGACCTAATCCGCGAAATACGCCTAAATCCTACATTGCGCAAGTAAAGTTATCCGCGACTTAAGACTATACAACGTTAGGTTTAGTATATGCGAAACCTGAAACACGTGTCTAGTATTTTTATGTAAAGAATCTATGTACAAAATTTCAAAACTGTATCATGAAAAATCACAAAGTTATAAGCCTGTTCTGTTACTTGGTTGTCGCCACAAAAACGTGGTCACCATACGGAACCGCCGCGTGCGCGCCTCCAGCGTCGTCTTGAGCTCATTGATTACAATAAATTGGCAGTAGGTACCTAAATTATAGCGATAGTTACTTAGTGTAAAAAATATTAAAAAAATACCAAAAATATTTTTAAAAAGGGAGGCGTCCCTTTTTAAAAATATTTTTGGGACAAAATATAACATGGTTTAAAAATGATTGGAATCGATTCAGTTACTTATTCTGAACAAACTATATTCAGGTTTCGCATGCTAAAAATAATGTTGTATACTTAGATTTACTTGTCTTCAGACCCAGGGAGTTTCTTCTGAACCATTCAGAGATCCTTTCTGGGTCTTCATCAGTGTCCTGTTCATCTTCTTTCAGACTTTTGAACAGGTTCTTCAGCTCTTTTCCACACCACCCATGAGGTAGAGCTGTAGGCGCGTTTTTTTATAGTGGTATCCCCATTATATGGGCCTAGTCCACTGTAATCTAACTCGTAAAACCTTCGCTTAGCTTATATAGTTTCCTTCAGATCTGCCTAATAGTATAGTACTTATGTAGTAATATTTTAAGAAGGTAACCTCACCTTGTAATTATCTCGGTTTGAGTTCGGAGCACGTTGCTCGCTCGTTGTGTGAGACACAACCGCTTGGCCTCCAGCTACACGTCCAAGCGGCATGCGTGTTGGACAGCAACAGCTGAGAAAATATATAAAAGAAATTGTTTTGAGCTTGCCACGAGTCATTGCAACTTGACTGAGGGGCGACAATATTTGTGGGAGATACCGCAGCTCTAGAACACAAAGGGTAAAGAAGGATCATGGATGGGTTTTAGTCAGTACAAGTCTGACACTCCCTTTCGCAAATTTATTGACACAGGAATTTCTCAGTAGCAGCCACGGAGTCTAGATTTTTACCTAATTGATGGCAATAGGCTCTTCTCTATAGCAATCCTATTGGACTTAGCCATAACTGATGAAATGTTGACTGTACTATCAATTACTGCTGAGCCTAACCCTTCCTAGATAACTAGCGTGTTATTATGTTTTTTTTTTATTTGTGATAGCGAATAATACTAATTGATCCAAAATCTTTTAGTATTTTTCGCTAGTTTCTACGATACTAAACTTGTGTAATATAATTACTTGTCTACCCGTAGCGTCAGTGTACACGCGCAGGCGCTGGAAACAACGCAGCGCGGCTGGCGTTTGCGCGATCCACGCGGCCATTCGGGCGACAGCACGGACTGTTTGCGCACGACTCTATAAAAATAAAATTATAATAAGTCGTCCGTTTCAATCATCTCCCAACAAACAGTGCAGCGCTTTTTCATACCTACTTCTCCGATCCACTATCATTGCAGCCGGTACCTGTAGGTGCAGGACGTCAGTGGCTCATTTGTATTCGTTGATATTTTCATTGCTTATACGGGACTGCCCGCCAGGTACAGTTAGCTGAAAGATTAAGGACCCTATTTTACAACTTTTATAAAATTACACATCTATTGAAATAATCTACGGATTAGATATATATATTATTTATTTATGTACATGTTACGGCAAATAGCCGAAGTGCGGCTACACCTAGTTTTAGCCGGGTACAACTAGGTGCAGCCGGTTAAACTTAGATGTGTCCTACTTATCTTCGATTAGAACATGCAACCAATTTGGATGTAGCGCTCGCCGGCCGCTGCCACGGCAGCGCTCGCTGCGCTCGCTCGGCTCGCGCGCGTTTGTCGCAGTTCTAACCTAACCTAATGCATTTGGTCGGTATGTCCTAGCAATAAAAAGGGTACACAACTTTTACCAGCCGCACCTAAGTATAGCTGGCTAGAACTAGGTGTAACCTTACTTCGGCTTTTAGCCGTAACATACACACAAAATACTTAACAGAACATTACATTAGAGAAGAGCACCTACCACCACCACCAGCACCAGCGGAGGAGTGTCTACTCCCAGGTTCTGAATTGCGTGGAGACATTCTTTGGTCATGTCACGCAGTTTTTTGACCGCTTTCTGATAGCTTGTGGCTGCTTATTAGGGATGTTCAGTAATATTATCATTAACTCTAGATACTGATTGATTTGATTTCCCTATATTTCGGCGCTGTTGCAAGCACCATGATCACGGATAAACTGAAGTTATTGCTGGTGGGTGTTTATGAGCAGACAAATCGGTCTACCCTCTTTCTTGTTCGTTTTTTGAACTCAGTACCGCTACCACTGTCACTCACAACTCGATTCTGTTCCTTACACACGAAACTCACTTTGTCTGCTCGCGAACTTTTTTGGCAATTTTTCGCTTTTTATACTGCTGGACCACTGGATTCCAGGCTCTTGACAATTGAAACCAATCCTCCCGGTTGAAGTTCCTATATTTGTTAATCTCAAAAGCTTCTCTAACCAATCTAGGTATATAGTGGCGTTCTGTCGAGATGATCTGAGGGTTATGTAACTCAAACATGTAAACATAGTAAATATCCCGTTTCTGGTGTTAATGATAATATGTCAGTGACCATCATCATCTGCCTAGCCTTTTCCCAACTAGGTTGGGGTCGGCTTCCAGTCTAACCGGATGCAGCTCAACACCAGTATTTTACATGGAGCGACTGCCTATCTGACCTCCACAACCCAGCACTGGATAATACGATACCCCTTGGTAAGACTGGTTGTCAGACTTTTTGGGCCACTGACTACCTGTAACGACTGTCAAAGATCTACAAATGACAGCTGGGACCATCGACTTAACGTGCTTTCCGAGGCACGGAGGTAACTCGGTATGTAATGGGTGGTCACCCATCCACAGACCAACCGATGATGAAGTTAGTGACCAGGATAGTTTAAAATCTTTAATGTTCAGTAATATTTTGACGAGGGACGTGAAGATAAGTCTGTCGTTGCCATATCTGTGGTTCAGTATTTCCCAGCACACCTCGTAATTCTCTGAGCTAATCTGGATCAGACGCAAGCTGAGCGTCTCCTGTAACTTTCCTCTTTAGAGACTGCATTTTTTGTGCGTTTGATAACAATGGATTTTTATGGATGGTTTCTGTGAATATGTCTTTAAACGATGTCCAATGGTGGTGATTGCCTTGGAATGTTGGAATACCCATCTGTGGAGTTGATTTGTCGCGATGAGATACAGACCACATTTTAGAGTTAGGGTTTTTCTTCAAATCGTCGCGTCGTTCGTCGTCGTCGTCGAGGAGCTCGTGGCTAAATAATAACAGCCGCTTGGGCTGGTCCGTGCATAGGTGACCACCCATTACATACCGAGTTTCCTCCGTGCCTCGGAAAGCACGTTAAGTCGTTGGTCCCGCCTGACATTTGTAGATCTTTGACAGTAGATATAGTTAGTCAGTGGCCCGAAAGTCTGACCAGTCTTTTCAAGGTGTATAGTATTACCTAGTACAAACTAAGTTGTGGAGGTCAGATAACGATAACGATTTGAAGAAAACCATTATCTGCCTAGCCTTTCCTACGTTAGGGTCGGCTTCCAATCTAACCGGATGCAGCTGAATACCAGTATTTTACGTGGAGCGACTGCCTATCTGAACTCCACAACCCAGTTAGTACTGGGTAATACGATACCTCTTGGTAAGACTGGTTATCATCATCTTTCTGCTCTTGTTCCATTCTATTTGGGGTCGGCGCAACACGTTTTCTTCTTCCATTCTCCCCTGTCAGACGTCACGGCATCATTTACTCCTTTCTCTTTCATATCACACACACAGAATCCATCCATCTTTTCTTTGGCCTTCCTCTCCCTCATTACTCTTTTAGTCACATCCGTTTCATCCCTCCTCATTACATGTAGTCAGACTAAAACTGTTCGAAATTATATGCTTGATATTGAGAGTGGTTATAAAATGGTAAATCTAAGCTAAATTAGCACTAAGATGGTTTGATATGGTTTGGTTGAGTTACGCGATTGGTATCCGAACACGCATTAACTTGGTAATACTAGCGATACACACAAAGTGCTGAGCTGCTCGGTTGCAAAAATTGTACCGCAAACAAATTAAGGAACTGTTTTTACATAAAAAAAAAAAAATAGTATATTATTAAACAGCTAGCAACACTTAAGTCAAATAAACGTCTTTAGATCTGATTTAACAAATTTTCTCAAATTTAAGTAGTTAAAAATTTTACCGGAAGTTTTATTTTATTTATTATGGGACAAGAAACAGCTACAATATATGTATAATGTTTACAAATAACAATAATATACATATGTAGTATTAACAATATTGCAGCCGACTACATTATCCATTATTATAAGTAACCAACTTTTATAACATATTATGTCATTATTATGGACGCACTATTAAAAAGAACTGTTCATCTTCTTTCAGACTTTCGAACAAGTTCTTCAGCTCTTTTCCACACCACCCATGAGGTAGAGCTGTAGGCGCGTTTTTTTATAGTGGTATCCCCATTATATGGGCCTAGTCCACTGTTTAACGTTTCATTAGTACTTAAAAGTAGAAAAAAAGAAAATTTATTTATTATTCCGCACAGGACAAAAAAAAATGCGTAAATTAACAGTAAAACAAAATTATATTAATTACCGGCCAAGTGCGAGTCGGACTCGCGCATGAAGGGATCCGTACTATCGTAGTAGGCAATATAATGGGCTCCTCTTTAATTTTTAATTTTATTTTATTATTTGTTGTTATAGCTTTCTTATAGGTTTTCCTGTAATCTATAGGCAAAGAACTATTTTTTATTTTTTTTTTACTTTCGGCCGTGTAGTTTCGGAGTTAAGGTATTTAACTTATTTTCTTATATAACTTCAAAACTATTCATCTTAAAGAAAAATAATTGAGATGCTCACAATAAGCTCTTTCATTTGATATGTAACACGACATAGTTTGCAAAACTTTTTTTGTCATTTTCTAGTTTACCCCTCAAAAGTGACCCCAATGTTTAAAATTTATTAATTTACGTCCGTACGATCCGTCTTTGGGTCGCCGACTTACTTATGTGTACCAAATTTCAACTCAATCGGTTCAGTAGTTTCGGAGTAAATTAGCTGTGACTGACAGACACGCGAGTGATTCTATAAGGCTTTTGAGGAACACAAGGTATAAACGAACCCTTCACGAAGCCATCAACCAAGCATTCTGTACATCAAACTAAATGTAAAAACAACCCTACGCAAAAATTATTGCTGGGAAACGACTGTTTTTTGGGGTGATAAATCACGTTTTACTATAATGTAATGCACTCAACACATTGTGCTGGTGGATGAATTGAATAGTACTGGGATTGTGGAGGTGTTTAAAGTAAAAACCTTACATTAAAACATGCAATAAAAATTAAAATAAAATCTTGTGAAAAATTTGAAATTTTGATCCCCAATATCTCCGAAACTAGAAGGTTCCCAGACATGGTCTTAAAAACAAAAAAAAATATCGCAATGACGGAGAGGATTTCGGTCTTGTTACACCACTCCATATTGTAAAAAAGGTGTTACAAAGGTCTAGGAAGTTTATATAGGTACATCATTTGTGTTGCAGTGGGAGTAAATGTTGACAATGCCACCAAGGCGTCTCCATGTGAAAAACTGAACAGAAAACACTATTCTTACCGCGGTGGTAGGCTAATCTTCATTCTTCTTACTTAGATGATTATTTAAGTCCCATGTTAGCACAATATGAAGTTATGCACAGTGGACACCATCAGCTCACGTTATGACTGAGTGTGTCATCGACGCAAAACTTTATACTAAAAGATGCATCAGGATTCCTTCTTCTCAAATGTTCTAAACAAAAAAATCTATGTTCCGTTTAAAGGTCTTTATTTTGCGAAAAATCTTAACACCGCATTTTAGCATGTTGACGTAATAATAGTGCCACTTATGATTGAAAATCAAAACTAATTACACACGTATCATTGAAAATTCAAAAAGAAAAGTGTTACGAGCTGGATAAGGGATAAATAAAATACTACCAAATATCTTTATCAATCACAAACCACTTATAACTCAATGACAAATAAAAAGAACTAAACTAAAGATAAAAATAAGACTAAAGTAAGAAAATATAAACATCTAAACAACGACGACAATCGGACACTTAGGCGTCAAAGTACTCCTCCGCATCGCTATCATCTGGAAACGTGCCCAGAAGTTTGGCAGCATTGCAACGCTGAATGGCAATGCTAATTCTTTGGCCAAAGAAAGAGCCAGCCCTCTGGTCACGCCAAGTGTCGACCAGTCGGCGAGAGATTTCCTTAAAAAGGAGACGCGCAAATACACTACTGATAACTATTCACTTAGATATCGCACTTCTAATTCACTTCGATTCTCTTCGTTGTATCGCCTAAATCAGACTGATCGCTCCCGCAAACACGTTTTTTTTTGTGTATATTCCGACCGATCCTTCGAAAAAGTTCCACAACTTTCTCGAATCTTCTAGACAGTTCCATAGTTTAACATTCTAGACTCGAACGTAATCTAGAATGTTCTCGTAAAGCAGTCAAAGGAACATTATTTTCACTTTGAATGAAAATTATACGAAATATGCTACTGTGACCAACCAAGGCCATGTTTTGAAAGGACGCATCATCAACGTCTGCCTTGGCTTTTCCAACTGTGCTGGGTAAGACTTCCAGTCTAACCGGATGCAGCTGAATACCAGTATTTTACATGGAGCGACTGCCTATCTGACCCCCACAACCCAGTACTGGGTAATACGATACCCCTTGGTAAGACTGGTTGTCAGACTTTTTGGGCCACTGACTACCGAACGACTGTCAAAGATCTACAAATGACTCCCGGGACCAACGGGTTAACGTGCTTTCCGAGGCACGGAGGAAACTCGGTATGTAATGGGTGGTCACCTATCCACAGACCAACTTAGGCAACCACGGCTTAACCTAAAGGTCGACCCGAGTGGCTGTTATTATTTAGCCACGAGCTTCTTATGTTTTGAAAGAACGAGTGACTAAAAAATAAATGAAACGCGCGTAAGTTCTCCGTGCATATCCAATCGTGCAATGGAATTGCGCTTTTACTTGTCTCCGGAAAATTTGTAAACGACAGACAAAATGCTACGTAGGTACTCATAAATCATAAATCATATTTATTTCTGTAAATTGGTTTAAAAAACTCTTTTACATGTCAACATGTTGTTTTAAAACTAGATGAGGCCGGTGTTTTGTACCTGTTTCGTATTGTCGCCCCGCTAAAGAAAATCTTATTGTTTTAAACACATCGTCACAACCAAAGGAAAAACTAGTTGAGTCCGTTGTTACCGGGGAGTCCGTTGTTACCGGGGACTCCGTTGTTACCGGGGAGTCCGTTGTTACCGGGGAGTCCGTTGTTACCGGGGAGTCCGTTGTTACCGGGGAGTCCGTTGTTACCGGGGAGTTCGTTGTTACCGGGGAGTCTGTTGTTACCGGGGAGTCCGTTGTTACCGGGGAGTCCGTTGTTACCGGGGAGTCCGTTGTTACCGGGGAGTCTGTTGTTACCGGGGAGTCTGTTGTTACCGGGGAGTCCGTTGTTACTGAGAAGACGTGGCGAGGACCGAACTCAATTCTCGCTATTCCACGCTAATTGATTAATTCATGTTTAGTAGAGCGGCCCTGTTTCTAGAGTTGTAAGATTTGAAAGAAAAACTAAGAACAAAATAAAGAAACAGCACAAATCCATTACTATTATTACCAATGACAGCTTATACTTATCTCTCGTTGCATCTGCGATTAATTAGTCAATCCCTTTAGTGGTGATCATGTTTTGGCATCACAAATATCACAATCGACACGAAAGGAGTCTACCAAAGAATGCATCATCGTTTTATCCATAATGTAGATCATTCTTCTTGCATCTTTTATAGTTAGTTCACGTCTTCTTCTCTCGTTTGATCATAAGGATCACAGATTATTCTTCTGCCAGCATGAAGATTACTCTTAGTCTACTCCTTTCATTTCGGTCATAGTTTATGACCAAGACCTAAATGAAGCGAGGCAACCAAAGGATGCATCATCCAAGAACGTCCCCCTAGATATTTTAGTAAACACAAACAAAAATTGTATGTAGGTAAAACCGTACTATGCGGAATTGCACTGAGCGGAGCAAATTCAATGGGTAGTGTAATTTATGTATCGGATATATCAGGATAGTTAGGCTCGTACATCATGTGGGCAGACCATGGGTTTCGTGCTATGAAAACACACTGGGTGCGATACACTGTTTCTAGCAAAACAAACGAATCACTTGAGATTACAACTTAACACAATAACACGGGGCACAATGAATCGGGTACAGTTCCAAGACGTCTCAACTCCGCCGCGATCCGACACTTAATGTCGTCCTCTCCTCGAGCTGGACATCAGGGTTCTGTAAAAGCACGCAGTGTTGTCTGTAGATTTGTAAGTAAGTCGCTTGATGACACCACTGTACACTGGCGCGCTTTCCTATTCATTGTATGTCCGTACTATTGACCGGATCCGACTTATATCTAACGTTTTAGGGCTTATGAGGACATCACTGAAAAATATTCCTTTGCTCATTCAACGATTTAATACGTGAGTGACGTTTTAATGACAGATTGTTTTTTAATGGCATTAACATGAAGATAACGGTGCGATTTCAAAAAAAGAGGTATTGAATATGTGGTAAGCGTTTGTGCGTCGTTGTCCTTTCCACCATGAATTTTCAAATAGGCAAATAAAATTCAGTCTATTTTTTGAAAAATTTCTTTACATGGCCTAAGTAAAATAAATGGTTTGACTTTGGACAATCATACAGACAGACATGAGTGTACGGAAAAATAGAAGTGCCTGTTACTCGTCTACTTGATATACATGCTTTGAGTTTGAGTTTAAGTATATAATGTCTTTTCTACTGTTCATCATCATTCAGACTTTTGAACAAGTTCTACAGCCCTTTTCCACACCACCCATGAGGTAGAGCTGAAGGCGCGTTTTTTTTATAGTGGTGTCCCCATTATATGGGCCTAGTCCACTACATAGATAAATAGATAGAATAATCTTGAAGATCATAATAGGCCATATTAACAAGCGAAATTTAAAATTTTCTGTAAGCTTTTTGAAATTTACAGCTCAGTTTCAAGGTGTTTGTTGATGACATAGGATTCACGATCATATCAATAAAAATCCCTGAGTTAAAATTACTTCAATAAATTATTTTCTGAAAGATTCATGAAGTTCATGTCATTAGAGGTCAATTTACAAACACGAGTTACAAAGGAACCGTCGTCGCTTACACATCATGTCGATCTAGAGCCAAGACCAAACAACAAAGACATATTTGATGTGTAATGTCTAAAATTAAATTACTTTTAAAGCCTTAAATAAAAAAGGAAATTATCCAATGCAAAAGATGCCAAATATTTCGTCAAATTTTCTAAAATATGACAAAAAAACATCGGGCTGGCTACAAAGGCCGCGAAGTCTACAAAAAATACAAAGAAGGAATCCTAAAAATAACGCCTAAGCCTAAAGGAGAACAAACAACAAACAACAACTTGGAGATCCAAATGTTCACCCAAGAAAATCCCTAAATAGACTCGAAACCCAAGTCGGCCGTATCAAAGACAATCTCTGGACGGCTCAGACCACAAGTGTGTACGCGGCGTACCTTCCATCTTGCACGGCATGCCCTGATTCCTGCGCACTTGACGATCTTATGACGACTGCATCAGCAAGCGGAGTTCGTATAGCAGACATTTTGGGCCAAATATATTGCATGATAATTTGCCATCGACACACTAAGAAGAAGTACAAGAGTGAATCTGGTAGTTCCCTAGACCCTTGAGAATATACAACTCCAACACTACAAGCAGGGAAATCTACATAAAAATCGCACAATAGAAAAAAACTAGAAAAACAACTAACATGACTATTCATAATGCTGCTGACATTGCTACCCTTAAACCAAAGATCAAAGGACCACCTCCAAAATATAACTCAAAATATGCTCATCATATAACCAAGAGTTTTTTTTTTTATTGTCTGTACTGTCCCACTACTGGGAAACTGTGCTCTTTTCCCGTGCCTCCTCGAACCAGACCTCGCGGTACGCGTCCAGATCGTCTCGCCAGCTCTTTCTGGGCCCGTCTCGGTGGCGCCGTCCTTCTTCCGGCAACCATCGTGTGGAGACTTTTCCCCAACGGTCATCGTGCATGCGGTTGACGCAGCCTTCTTGCCAACGTCCAAAAGATAACAAAGAGAAAATACGAAAGCACCGCCGACTGAGAAAAATCTGGCATACAACAGGAAACCCAGCGATAAAACAGCACTTAATAATTTCACAAAAAAACTAAAAGCGCCCATCAGTAATTCAGCACCCTAGAGAACAATAAAATACAAAACCTTCTTTCAACAAAAAAAAGATAAAAACTACTTGATGTGGAAAGCAAGTAAGACCTTAAAGCGTCTGAAAACTCATTTACGACCAATAAATAATAGTAAGGGAGGATCAGCTAAATCTGATCAAAAACAGGCAACAAATAATCTCGAGCAAGTTTTAGAAACAAAAGAATACCTTAAATCGGCAAATCAAATATGTCTTCCTCTAAAAAGTTCCAGCCCGAAAAAGCATAATTATATAAAGAAATAAAAATGTAAAAGATAGAAAACTTCTGACCTAATTGATGCCACCCTGCTAAAAACCTGCCCCACAAAAGATCTCTCTCTCTCTTATTCTTCTAATGATTATAATTCAGCACATAAATGTATGTGTTTGCAACAGTTGCAAATCATAATTTGATCAATCAAAAAACGTATGTCAATATAATTTACATGAACTAACCTGGCGTTTTTGGCATTAGCATATTCTATATATTTATCTATCTTGTATTTATTAATTGGCAAATCTTTAAAATGTGATGATAATTGGTGTATTTTTTTAATAACAAGACAACAAAAGAACATAACGTCGCCGTTGTCGTTTTTATCATAACAATTAAATAAACTAAAATAACTAGACTCTAACAACAAACAAACTATAAAAGGGCATCAAAAAACTCCTCCTAATGTGCCCAAGACACTGGCGGCATTGCCACGTTGTATGGCAATACTCAACCAGGCCTAGGTATAAGCCAGCCCTTGATGATAATAATTATTAATTTTGACTTTTCTATCTTTAAAAACAGTGAACAAATCTATTATTAATTTAATATATTGTATAAGAAAAATAATACCTCTTGTTAGATGCTATACAGGGTGTAAAAGACATCAACGCGCAACTGAAAGTTGGCGTTTTTTAAAAAAAAACTGCAATTTCATACAGTTGTAAACAAAAGTGCTACACCTACCACGATCAAAATATATATAATGGGCAATCCTTTTTTATTACCAACGGAAAATTTCTGCGTTGGGTGTCTTAAATCAAGTATTGAATTTCATGATTTCAGTTGGCTTAAATATGCCTCTTACAATGTGTTGACACTCAAGTATCACCACATCTAAGTATAAAGTATCGCGAATAAATTGAAGGAGATGTTTGATTTTGGGCCACCATTTTGTACACTACATAGATAAATAGGAATTTCATACAGGCGTATAAAAATGATCATTTGAAAAGTTTTTTAATAAGATAACCGTTTTTTTTTTATCGCAGATACACGTCAATCAAATGTCGCTGTCAAAATGACATTTTTCGTATACTACTGATCTGATCCACCATGTTTAATTTAATGTTGTGTTGCTTTCCTTGACTAAATTAATTCGAATTTATATTGAAACGAATTGAAATTAAAGAAAATTAACAAAAAAAAAACGGTTACTGCATTTTATATCGATATTTACATATAGTGTACATAGTGCTGGCCCGGGTTCCATACGTTACTGGAACATCTCCTTTGGTGTTGTCTATGCTCCATCCATCTTGTCCACCGTTCCTGAAAAAGGCAGGTCCCTACCACACCGGTGTTTCTAAACATTCGTTCTAAATTGCGATATCGATGATATCTTAAAATGCTGTCAGTGACATGAAGCGCTGTAGGATTATCAAAGTTCTTCTTTTTATATTAAACTATTTCTTTTAAAATTCAAATGAATCTAGGAACTGCCAATTAATTGTTTTAAGAATAATCTTTTTAAAGGGATTTTCAATCATGTATTTTATACAACGAATGTATTTGGCTTTTAACTGTTAACTTTCCAATTTTATTTTATAAAAGTGAAGTAGTCCGAGGTTAATTTTTTTTTTATTTGATTAAATATTGATAACTCCCGGCTCCTAGTTTATAAGTTTACATTGTTACTAACAAATATGGAAGTGGTTCTGAAATAAATGTTTTATTATTTATTTATAACGCTTATCAGTTTTATTACTGATATTTCCAGTTCGATTTTTCTAAATTTATTAACATAAGTACCTATTAATAATTTTAGTTTTATTTTATTTTAGGTTCAGATACCATGCTGAGCTGACGTCTTTCGACCTCGTACAGCACCAATTTAGTTTATTTTATCTCTAAAATAGGTTTAATAATAAAAAATACACATGATGCTGGGAGGGGGACAGAGGGGTGGCCTGAAACCTCACGACGTATCACCAAGGAGGAGAGGTGGTAATGAAAGTCTCCTAAGTATGTAATATATTTTAGCAAAAACGCGTTATGCCTGAAACAAGTGAATCGCGTGTGTGGATTGACGCAAGTCAAGTTCAGTCAGTTCCATCGAAGCTACTATACTTACTATTAAATTGGTTTATAGAGCAAGATCTCATGGCCAACGGACGTTACTTAATTTTTAACTTGTGACGACTTGGGACGCGACGGCCAATTTTCAAATATCAATCAGGTGTTAAATTTGCGAAAGAATATTACTCACTTTTCTTTATTGCTGATTTTTATTTATGTTGCAGAGAATATTGATAAAAAAAACAATAATAAACGCTACCAGATACTTGCCATTGCCAGACGCTTTAAAGCGTCGGAAAAAATAACTTGAAATGAAACATAACTTACAGTTGCCATTCAATTTCGGACGATCAACATTGACAAGTTCACATTGAAATCGATCGCGCATTTCGATCGATGGTAGATCGACGAGTGATCCGACATAAAAGATCATTCTACTAGTTACCCTCTAATCCACCCCAAGCAGCGCCGATAGACATCGAATAGATGTATTTGACGTCGATCGACTGTCATCCATCTGCTACATACTATAACTTATTGACTGAACTGTCAACGTCATTAATCGGCCGTAATTTAAATGGAACTATCAGTGGACTAAAGAAACTCGGATCTGATCTGAAGTAATTAACACTAGTAATTATTTGACTTTGTGTTTTTTACCCCTTGACGCAAATCTACTGAATGGATTTTCATAAGGATTTACGAAAATATATCTTATACTTCAGAATAACAGATATAATCATAGACCTCATCTATCGCTTTCTATCAGGCGTGATCGAGGTCAAGAGCAGGCCCGTTTTGTAATATTTTTTTTTTTTTTAAATCATTTATACAGATGTTGTGTAAAAAAAAACTGACTGAACTAGACTTGATCTTAGGATTGTCTGTTTTTATTTGTAAATGGCGTCTCGCAGGTCACCTAGGAGGTTGTCATCGGCTTAACCGGACTATCCTGTAGGTGCCTAAGACCAAGAAATTTCAAATTTCTTACGTTTTTTGCAAATTCAGCAGCTGTTTTACGTCTTACGCAAAATTAAAAAAATAAAATTGAATTCGCAGCAATTGAGAAATAAAGTAAGAGATTATAAATAGCTCTCTAAAACATATTTACTAAAAAAATACGATATCAAAATAAGTCAGAGAAAAATTTCCGGGCCTAACCTTAAAAATAAATTTACCATTTTCAGCAAATACAATTTAGAGAGTTTTATTGTTGTTTTAAATGATTAGGAGGCTGATTAATTTATAATAGTTACTCAACGTAAAACATAAAACAACGCCGAAACAAATCACAGAACTACCAATTAATTATATCAAAATGAAACTGAAGAAATGGCTCTTAAATAACGTGTTCTGTACAATTAATGAGTTTTTGACTTATTAACCCATTTGTAATGGTTAAGTAGCTTTTGTTCCTATTTTATTGATTTGTTATTTTTTTTCTATTTTTATGACATTTTGTTATATTTTCAACTAGGTACCTAAACCAAGAGTACATTGTGTTAGGTATTTTAATTTTAAGTTTGCATGCTGAAGGAAGTCAGCGAAATGTGTGAAACCTATTATTTTATAAGACCATCATGTACCATATTTCATGCAAAATAAAGAATCTTGAATCTTGAACGCCGCAATTTACAAAAAAAAACCGGTCAAGTGCGATTCGAACTCGCGCATGAAGGGTTCCGTACCATCGTAGTAGGGGAGCCCCCTTTAATTTTTAGTTTATTTGTTGTTAACGGCGGTAACAGAAATACATATTCTGTGAAAATTTAAATCTTTGTACCGTATTATTTGACCTGTAAATACATACCTACCTATCACCAGCAAATTACGGAATTCCCGAAAAAAACTTTACTGGAAACCGAAAGTTATATGATTTTACTTACTAAAAGAGAAACATCCGTTAGTATTCAGAAACTTGGAAATAATGACTGAAGAATATCTAAAAAGGTATTACTGAAAACCGTATTTTGCAAACAAAAATAATTTAAACACAAAATAAAATGACCGAAGAATCCCTGAAAAAAGCGTTACTGAAAACCGAAAGTACTGTATAGAAATCAGGCAACAGACACTTTTAAACAAATATACAACATTATTTTTAGGATATGCGAAAACTGAATACAGTTTGTTCAGAATAAGTAACTGAATCGATTCCAATGATTTTAAAACCTTGTTATATTTTGTCACAAAAATATTTAAAAAAAGATTACAAGTTGGACACCTATCGCAATCATTTAGGTACCTACTGCCAAATTATTATTATCAATGAGCTCAAGACGACGCTGGAGGCGCGCGCGCGGTGACGCCGAGTGGTGACCACGCTTTTGTGCGGACAACCAGGTGAACAAGCGAACAAGCTCATAACTTTGTGATTTTTCATGATACAGTTTTGAAATTTTGTACATAGATTCTTTACATAAAAATACTAGACACGTGTTTCAGGTTTCGCATATAGTAAAACTAATGTTGTATAGTAATCAGACAACAAGCACTTTTAAACACATACAGGGTGTAACAAGATCCTTAACGAAGCCGTCAACCAAGCATTCTGTACATCAAACTAAGTAACTTTACGTAAAAATTATTGCTGGGAAACGACTTTTTTTTTATTTGAAAAATCACGTTTTACGGTAGGACTCAATGTAACGCACTCAAAACATTGTGCTGATGGATGGATTGAATTGTACGGGGGTCGTGGAGGTGTTTACAGTAAAAATCTTACGTTAAAAATATTTTAAAAAAAACTTGTGACAAAGTTGGAACTTTGACCCCCAATATCTCCGTAACTAGAAGGTTCCCAGGTTTGGTCTAGAGCAAAAAAATGATTGCAATGACGGGGAAAACAAGTGGCTTTCGGTTTCGTTATGGGTCTCGTAACACACTTTATAAACACCGAAGGGTTTTTAAAAAAAATAAAAAAAAAGAGTTGACAGAAGTGAAAACCATTGCTTTCCTTCTAAGAACTCTTTCTTACCTGGACACTTCACAGGCGTAGTTCGTCTTGTAACGTAACGTAATTTCGTCACAAATAATGAGTCATATTTTGAGGAATGACCAAAACTTTCGTGAGGAATGTATTGAGGATGAATGTGGATGGACCGTACTTTTGCGAGTGTTGCATACATCATGATGTCTTAAGGGGAAGCGCCAGGGTAGCTGGCGAAATTCAATTTTTCTTACGTAAAACATACAACACTGACCAGAAAATCGCAAAAAAAATGTAAGGAAATTTGAACTTCAAGGGCTCCCTGGCGCTACCCCCTTAAGATATTTTGTATAAAGAAGCTGTTGGTGGTCTTTATTACTAAATAAATAAATAAAAACTCATTTTTGTGCGAAACTCCGATACCTTACTGACACCGCTGATAGGTCATGTCTTCTTAAAAAGACATATGGACACAAATACACGAATATTTTTAGGTCGTTCTGGAACCGAAACACAGTAACTCCAGTCGAGTAATAGTTACTATTGGCATATTCTTTTTTTTTTATGACGTCTAATATAGAAGTAAGAAATTTATCACATTTTTCTGTCATTCGAGTTAAATCTTAGTAGGGCTCCCACTATTTCATTCATAAACGCAAATCGTACGCGATCCGCTCGATGATGACGTAGCGCAGCACAGGTGTGCGTGTGCGAGTCAGTTGAGTGGGTCAATGGACGTCGGACGAATTTATTAAACCGACTGCAAGTAGGTATTTCATTTCAGGTCCGATTTAGGTTGGTGTAAGTTCATTTACCTACATCATTTCTCGTTCGTATCAGAAGCACGGCACGGTGTTTACCACTATCACATCTCTTCGTTAACGAGAGAAATTAATTGGCATTTAATTCACCACTCTCGCATCACGAAATCACTACTACTCGTACCTATTGAACTAGACTCCGATACGACGACAGTACGCTTGGGAATTAGGCCTTAAATCGAGTGTCGACCAATCGAACCTACCTACCTGATTCATAAAATAATACTGCCTAAAACATTTTTTTTGCGGTAATGCTGGCGGCTGTTACAAACGCAGCCAATTCGCACAGAAAAATGAATCGTTTCGTCTGTCGAATAGAGTTCATTATTAGTTAGAGGTATTATTAGGTTGGAATTTAGACCTTATTTTAATAAAGTTAACCGTGTAATTCGGTTGTGCATCTTTGTAACAGTCAGGTCGGACACGAGACAATAGGTTTCTCAGAATAATAAAATTTTAGTAAACTGCGTACTTTACTTAGGTAGTTTGGGTAAAATTTCTAATTTTCACCGTTTACGGTTAAGAAATAAAGTCTAAATTCGCTTTTCGTATTTTTAATTGTGTATTAATTTATCTATCGCGTAGGTAATATTTGCGCGACCGATCCCTTTGGTTAGAACGCGGAGTGCTACAATAGTATAACGTAAACATAACATCATGCCTGTAATCCCCGAAGGGTTTGGCAGAGGTGTACCTAATGGTACACCCACATTTTTCTCCTGTTATGTTTAATTCCCATGTAATGGGGGGCGAGCTTATTGCCATCAACCGGGCACAAATCCACACTAAATATTTTATTTTTGTTTATGTAGGTATCTAACGCAGCATCTTTTGTTGCACACTTGCGGATGAACTAATTAGATAGATACTTACATCTTACATACCTATTAATAGCAATTTAATTCGTTATTCAAGCCATAGATACTTCTCTAGCTTTGTATTGAAGGTTTGCTAATCATGAGTTTGCTATAGGTTGCAGTGGTCAGTCCCTACCAACCACGTTGTTGCTACAGTAGATACCTACCCGCGACAATAATAAATCGTTTGATTCCGCATTCATGACCATTGTGTTGTTTGTTGTGTTTGATCTAAATTGCGTTTATGTTTACGTACTTAACAGTTAAATAACTCAAATTTTTCCTTCATACTTTTTACGAAAATGGTATGGATGTAAACCATTCGTATTTAATCATTTCCATACATAATATTGGCTAACATTGAATCGCCTGGCCGCCATTGTGGTACTTTGACGTGGGTCGCGTTCGAAGTACTCCAGTATGTCTTCCTCTAATTCCGCCGAGTATGGTAGTCTACCGCGGCCCTGCGCGTGTGTGGGTGCTCGAAACTGTCCGTGATCGAGGAGGCGCTGGGTTACAGCCAGGATGGTGGAGGTGAAGGGAACTTGAGGGTCGGTGATTCTTAGTGCGCGCAGTGAGTTCAGGTGTTCCGGCTGAGCATAAAATCGTCTAGCCTCTTCCAGGTTATGGTGCACCATCCCATAAAAATCCACCATTGCCCAATACTCCACGTTGGAGTACGCGTATTGCCGACTCATTTTTAGCACGTGATTAGGTTGCGCGTGAGTGACCTAACACAGCGAACCGCGCGACACTACTAGGAGGAAGGAAAGGCGGGCGGGTGGGCCGGTCGGCTAGACTGTGTAAGCGTGGGGTGGGGGCGTGACTTACGGATCCATTCATCGATCTGTCTGATCGATGAATGGATTTTTCAATGGGTACCGTTTGCATGTGTTGCCGATCGTGAATACGTTTTACACACACATATGCATTTACCGCAAGGCAGCGTTACTACGAGCTCTCATTATTTCACAAAAATAACATTAAATTATCTTTTTCGTGATTATTTTTATTTTTACTATTTGAAAAAAATTGTCCCAATCGTTTCGAAATCGATGATTGATTTTATGGCTTTCGGTTCCAGAACGACCAAAAAATAACCGTGTATAAGAGAAATCTCTTCCTTTGTTCAAGTGACCTTTTATAAGTGATGCTGCTTGACCAAGGTGGCTGGAGCGACGTCTCAGGAACCAGGAATTCAAGATCCCAGGAACTCAGGAACCACGCTCAGCTCACTGCCCATACCTGAGAAAAAAAAAATAGATTATTATGTATAAAAGCAGTCTCAGAACTTATATTACCAATGAGTATCGTATTACCCGGTACTAACTGGTTTAGGCAGGTCAGATAGGCACTCGCTCCATGTAAATTACTGATAGTTATGTAGAAAAGCAGTCTGAACATCAGCCTTACCAAGGAGTTTCGTATTACCTAGTACTAACTTTTTTGGGGAGGTCAGATAGGCAGCCGATCCATGAAAATTACTGATAATTATGGAGAAAAACAGTCTGACAACCAGTCTTACCAAAGAGTATCGTATTACCCAGTACTAACTGGTTTGGGGAGGTCAGATAGGCACTCGCTCCATGTAAATTACTGATAGTTATGTAGAAAAGCAGTCTGACCACCAGTCTTACCAAGGAGTATCATATTACCTAGTACTAACTGGTTTGGGGAGGTCAGATAGGCACTCGCTCCATGTAAATTACTGATAGTTATGTAGAAAAGCAGTCTGACCACCAGTCTTACCAAGGAGTATCGTATTACCTAGTACTAACTGGTTTAGGGAGGTCAGATAGGCACTCGCTCCATGTAAATTACTGATAGTTATGTAGAAAAGCAGTCTGAACACCAGCCTTACCAAGGAGTATCGTATTACCTAGTACTAACTGTTTTGGGGACGTCAGATAGGCAGCCGATCCATGAAAATTCCTGATAATTATGTAGAAAAACAGTCTAACAACCAGTCTTACCAAAGAGTATCGTATTACCCAGTACTAACTGGTTTTTGGAGGTCAGATAGGCACTCGCTCCATGTAAATTACTGATAGTTATGTAAAAAAGCAGTCTGACCACCAGTCTTACCAAGGAGTATCGTATTACCTAGTACTAACTGGTTTGGGGAGGTCAGATAGGCACTCGCTCCATGTAAATTACTGATAGTTATGTAGAAAAGCAGTCTGACCACCAGTCTTAGCAAGGAGTATCGTATTACCCAGTACTAACTGGTTTGGGGAGGTCAGATATGCACTCGCTTCATTTGAGCTTTTTAGCTTTGCTACTGTCTGATTCAATTATCTATCTATAAGGGATTTCCTAAAAATGTATGGGAAATTGATAGAAAATGGCTGAAATAGGTCTAGAGAGAGAGAAGAATGAAAAAAACCTAGAGTTGAAGTCGCGCACCATGGAATCCGTATAAACTTGTAAGTATTTTGTTATTGAACTGCATATTAACGGTTTTCAGATTATTTCCTTTTCATGTGCTGTAAGACATTGCTTCTTGCCAAATTTCATGATTCTAAGTCAACAGGAAGTAGCCTATAGGTTTTGATTCCCTGTGTCAGGGTCATATTTGAGGGCGGAGGAGGGTGAAAATATGGGGGTTCTGCATTTGAGGGGAGCGGATGGGGTGTGCAGATGTGGGGATGGTGTAGGAAGGGTGTAAGGGGTAACGTTGATGTGGGCGTGCAGCTGTGGTGGCAAGTGTTGCAGATCTAGTGAAAATGGGTGTAGATGTGGGCGAAGGGTACCAGATCTGGGTGAGGGGGTGTAGATCCGGGGGAGGAGTGCATATGCGTGGGATGGGACGCAGATGCCAAGGAGAGGATGTCGATGCGAGAGAGGGTGTGCAGCGGACATAATAAAGTCGACAAAAATAACACTAGGACATATCCATCTTTCGCCTACACTTTTCCCAACTATGTAGAGAATGTCCGCGCTCGTGGAGACCAACCCTGGATTGGACTTGTTAGCTGATGAATGGAAGACTATAATGTTAGAATGTTCGTGGTTTTGTGAGAAGACCGAGCAAAAGGATTACTTAATTTAGTATTAATGACTTATGCTGTTCTAAATGTAATTAATAAATGTTGGGGGCGGCTTCCAGTCTAACCGTATGCAGCTGAATATCAGTAATTTACAGGGTGCGACTGCCTATCTGACCTCCACAACCCAGTTAGTACTAGGTTATACCCAAACATTAGGTAAAACTTGGTCAGATTTTCGGGCTACTGACTACCTATAACCAACGTCAATCTACAAATGGTACGAAGGAGACTATATGGTATATAATGAGCGGTCACCTATCCCTGGACCGACCTAGGCAAGTGTGGCTTAACCTCAAGTTTAACCCGTGTGGCTGCTTTTATTAAGTTCCTAACAGTAGCGTCATCTATGTCGCATTAATGAAGAATTAAAATCAGAAACCAGCACCGGGACATTAGAGTTCTCCACGAGTTGAGAACATTTTGGAGAAAAACCCGACTGTCAGGCATTACCCCACCAGACGCAACACCCTAGGGAGGTGAGCAACCTGTTGCGGCACCCGCTTCCCGAGCGGGTGCAGATGCGGTGTGGTGGGTGCAGATGCTGTAGAGGGGGTTCTGATGCGGGAGAGGGGGTCTACCGGTGGGAGAGGGGGTGCATGGGGGAGGATATGCAGATGTAGGGGAAGGGGTGCAGAGCTTATGGGAGGATGGAGAAGCCGGGTATGATACCGCGCATAAATCAAAATTATTCTTATTAAAGTTGTTTATTTATTCAAAATTACATAGAACGTACAAAATCGAAATAATTCATTTTAATTTTCACAAAAATATATTAACATTACTTTCTTTAAAATACATAAATTTCATTACAATTTTTAAATTAGAAGAGTAGAATAAGAATAATTTATTTAAAAAAGTATTACAAAAAATGTACATTTAAGCGCAGTAGTACTATTTCTCATATTAATTATAAGTACTTATAAGTAAAGTATAAATAAAAGTGTCAGTGTAAGTGTGTGTGTGTGTGTGTGTAGTGTAAGTGTAAATTACATTATATCTAATTTAATTCATAAGATTACACGCATTAAAGAAGAATGGCAAGGGTTTCATGCAATCTGGGGACCACGTTTAGAGTTCTCGTTAATTCAATAGACTATATTACTGAAATTACATTCATAACATTAAATTCTTCAAGTGAAATTAATAATTTCACTAATTATTTACAATTTTTTTTTTTTCTAGAGCAGTGACCAGGGTGCGATGGTCTAATTGGTTAAGACGTCTGGTGTACAGAATCGGAAGGTCGCAGGTTCAAACCCTGCTCGCACTCGAATTTTTCTTTCCATATCAAAAACAGCTGTAATTTATGAAAGTTGCTTCTGCGGCGTAGCCCGCCCCGAATTTAACTCCATTTATCTTTGGCTGATCTCGTCCAGTCAGGTCCATCATCATTCTTTAAAATACATCTTCCAACCGTTTTCACAGTCTTCCTTGTTTCCTCATTCCAGCTCTAAGCATCCTCTCTAGGATTTTCTTTGTCAATCTTTTGTTTTCCATACAACATATCTGCCCTGCCCATTTTCATTTAAGACTTCTTATTCTTCTACAACGTTCGTTTACTTTGTCTCCTTGTGAGCTCATTAGTCATTCTATCAGACAAACTGATGCATTTACAAAGAATAATAGGGCATTCATTAGTAGTAGTAGTAAGTTTGTGATATTTTTGGCGCGTCAGCTTTTGCAAATGTCAATTGCAGAGGCGGACACGCTACAACATTTTAAATCACCAAAAATAGCAGCGTTGTCCGCGGGCGGTGGACAACGCTGCTATTTCTCCTAATCTTGCACAGCCTCCAGTCACCACCCACAACCCCCCCCCCCCCCCTTGGGGTCAAACAAAGGGCAGAGCCCAAAAAATGGTAAAAACGCTAATTTTATTAAATCTAATCGCTCTGCGCTTAAAAGCTAGACTTATATTCGTTTAATTTAGCAATTACCCGAACAATCCTTAAAGTTCACTTAAAACCGAAAATCCGTAAAAAAAACAAAAAACGCTTATTTTCTAAACTCTAAACGCTCGTCGCTTAAAACTAGACCCATTACTTACCCCTTTACCTAGGCTTATCAGCCATCTTAATCACCTTACAGATTCACTTTTGTTGTTATAAATAATAAAAGAAATAAAAAATATATATGCTGTTTTAATTCAGACATAATACCCATATACAACAAAAAATAATAAGAATAATAATAAATTGAGATTGAATAAAAACAGTAAAGTAGAAAATCATAGAAAAATATCATAGCCATGTTATCTGCGCATTAACCCCACCCCCACCCCAAAATCGAGATATTGGCAAATAATATTCATAAATCGCTATTTTTTAAACCTCTAATCGCTCATGACTTACTCCTACTTAGACCCCTTGACCTAGGCTTATCAGCCATCCTAATCACCCATAAGATTCACTTTTATCTTTATCTGCGCAGTACCCCCACCCCACGCACCCTAAAATCGAGAAATCACCAAAACAATATGCAAAAACCGGGAATTTTTATCGGTCAATGCATTAATTATAATATTAAAAAGCTACTTACTTGTAATAAAGGTAGGACTTTGCTGGTATTTCTGAAGAAAAACTCGATTGCACGAGCGCGTGCATACCGGAAGAGATCAGAGCGTCGACTGGCGGAGAGTAGTTAGTCAGCTAGAGCAAGACCTAGGGGGTGCATAGGGCTGGGAAGACGCGTTTTCGAGATATCAATAAACAGTAGAAAGGAACCTTACACATCCTCCATGACCCTCGGGGACTATTCGTATGTTTATCAGGAATAAAATAAAAAATAAAAATAAATTAAATTTGATTCAGAAAGCGGTACTCCTGGACACGGCTCGTATTGTTAGGAGGTTCCTCTCTCTGGAGCCCTGACCGCCGGTAGCTTGGACCCTGTTCCCGATACCGGTGGGCTACAATTTTTTTTTAAATGTTTTTTTTTCTTCTAAGGAATTATTTTAATTATATAATTTTGTATATAAATTTTCAAAATTACACGATTTATTTTTTTTCATTTTTTTAATTACAAAATGGGCCTGCTCTTGACCTGGATCACGCCTGATGCAAATCGATAGATGATGTCTAAGATGGGACGAGCATGCCCAGAAGATGCCTTTTCACTCTTGATTTGGAGGCAGACGGGTTAAATGTGGGAGAGAACACAGATTCCACACTTTGACTGTGCGCATAATAAACGTGGAGGAGAAGCGTTACATATTTTTATTTCGACTGATCGACCATTTTCTTAGGCTATAATACAGGGTGTAAACGGACCCTTCACGAAGCCATCAACCAAGCATTCTGTACATCAAACTAAGTAACTTGGACTGCGGGACTGTTCGAAAAAGATACCGTGGCCCTGGAACACAAAGGGTAAAGAAGGAACATGGATGGGTTTTAGTCAGTACAAGTCTGACACTCCCTTCCGATCCGCCCAGAGTGGGGGGGTCATTTGATGATTTACCATATGAAAAAAAAAAAAAAACTAAATAACTTTACGCAAAAATTCTTGCTAGGGAACGACATTTTTTTTTGGGGTAAAAAATCACGTTTTACGGTAGGACTCAATGTAATGCACTCAAAACATTGTGCTGAAGGATGGATTGAATAGTACGGGGGTCGTGAAGGTGTTTAAAGTAAAAATCTTACATTAAAAACTTGTGAAAAAGTTGGAACTTTGACCCCCAATATCTCCGTAACTAGAAGGTTCCCAGGTATGGTCTAGAACAAAAAGATGATCGCAAAGACGGGTAAAACAAGTACCTTTCGGCTTCGTTAAGGGTATTGTTACACCCTGTATTTTAAAACGCAAGGTCGATACATGAATACTCGCTGATAGGGGTTGCACATCCCTATTCATCTCCCGCCCTTCCGAAACAGCCACGTAGGCAATCAATAACCAGAACTAGATAGACACAGGTGATAAAGTGAGATGAAACATAATTGTTTTGGTACAGTGACCTGCAATAGTTAGTTTCAATTTTTAACGTCCGATTCTACGACGCATTTTCATTTAAAATTCTAGTTTTCATCGTTTGAACTGTATATTGCATCTTAAGACAAAGTTTTTATTGAATATGTCGAATTGTCAGGACTTATTCCGTTAGGCTCGTACATCATGTGGGCAGACGACGGGTTTCGTTCAATGAAAATACACTGGGTGCGATACTATTTCTATTTGACTAACAAATTACTTGAAATTACAATTTAACACAATAACACAATGAATCGGGTACAGTTCCAGGACGTCTCAACTCCGCTGTGATCAGACATTCAATGTCGTCCTCGCCACGAGCTTAAAAACATCAGGGATCTGTAGAAGCACTCTATGGTGTGGGTAGACTTGTAAGTAGGTCGCGTGGTGTCACCACCGGCGTACTTGCGATTCATTCCAAGTCCGTACTAATGACCGGATCCGACAAATAAATATCAGCTGTCAGTAATATTTAAATAAGGGATTAATTTATAGTTTATTTTTAACCAACTTTAAAAAGAAGGGTGCAACAGCAAAGGGGTTGGAAGACTTTTGTATAAAGCGTGACATGCCTATTTGCAGCCATTTGATTTTATTTTTTAAAAAGTGGCCATACATAAATTGCTACCTGTATTAATCAATAGCTGGTATAACTACAAATAAGTCCTGAATGTGACAAAATCTTCTACAGCGTCACGTTTCCAAGATATTGCCATCAACCGGGCGAAAATCCAGATTCTGACGCTGCTTCTAAGAAATTCCTGATGGAAAAACCCAATGACACTTTGCCCGACCCGGGAATCGAAACCAGGACCTCATGCTCAGCAGTCATGCTTGCGGCTAATGAGGCGGATCTTCATCGTTCTCCTGACCTTATACCAATTAATTTGTGGTCGGCGCAGCATGTCTTCTTCGTCCATACCTCTCTATTACTGGTTACCTCAGCAGGCACCTCATTTCTACCCATATCATCCTTTACACAGTCCATCCATCGTTTCTTAGGTCTTCCTCTACTCTTATAGCTATCATCATTTTGTTCATTCTCCTTCCTTTATCCAAATTTATTTGTGGCCGGCACAGCATGTCTTCTTCATCCATACTTCTCTATTACTGTTCATCTCAACAAACACCATCTTCTTGCCATAAAATTCGACAAATTTTTGCAGGTCACTGTATCAACAGGACATACGCAGTTACAGATCACGTCTGCGTTTGCGTGGAATGCATCTCTGTCCATCATAAACTGTTGCATAATTCTGTCTCTCTCTGTCTGAAATATTCGTGGGCCTTGATTTTATTGATTGATGGCAGCTATAAAAACATTTTCAAGTAGTTATTGCCCGTTTTTTGAACAAAGGATATGGAGAAAACTGGAGAGCATGATTTTGTAACTGACAAGATCTAGATCATCATCTGCCTAGCCTTTTCCCAACAATGTTAGGGTCAGCTTCCAGTGTAACCAGATGCAGCTGAATACCAGTATTTTACATGGAGCGAATGCCTATCTGACCTCCACAACCCAGTTAGTACTAGGTATCTCTTGGTAAAACTGGTTATCAGACTTTTTAGACCACTGACTACCGACGACTGTCAAACCACTGCCTATCTGACCTCCACAACCCAGTTAGTACTAGGTACCCCTTAGTAAGACTGGTTGTCAGAGTTTTTGGGCCACTGACTACCGACGACTGTCAAAGATCTACAAAATGACAACCAGACTAGAAAGGAGGTGACTGCTGAGATGACGAGTAATAGAGAAGTATGGAAGAAGAAGACATGCTGCGCCGACCCCAAATGAATTGGGATAAGGACAGGAGTATGATGATGATACTTAACAAGTAGCCGCTTCGTTGGTCTAGTGGCCGCAAGTGCAACTGCTGAGCATGAGGTTGTTAGTTCGGTTCTCAGGTTGGGCAAAGTGTTACTGGGTTTTTCCATCACGAATGTCTTAGTAGCAGCCTCAGAGTCTGGTTTTGTGTCCGGTTGATGGTAATATGCCTGCCCTCTATTACGTCGGACTTAAACATAACTGGTGAAATGTAGGTGTACTATTAGGTACACCTCTGCCTAAACCTTCGAGGATTACAGGCGTGATGTTATACGGGATGAAAGGGACACCGACGCGAAAACGGTTTCCACGTATTCTGTACATCTTTCTGAATTCCGGTTATTTAAAAAAAAATCAGCAGTTTCCTACAAAAGTGCAGTAACTACACGGTCGAAATGTATGTGGGTGGTGGTGGGGGCTCAGAATGACGTACTGAATACGTGGTAACCGTTTTCCCGTCGGGGGATTCGAAAATGATCATAATTAAGGGGAGAACAATTGCCTTTAGAAGAACGGTTGCGTTAAGGGTCTTGTTACACCCCCCCCCCCCCCCCTACTCTGGGCGGAGCGTCAGACTTGTACTGCGAGTGTCAGACTTGTACTGACTAAAACCCATCCATGTTCCTTCTTTGCCCTTTGTGTTCCAGGGCCGCGGTATCTCTTTCGAATAGTCCCGCAGCCCTACACACCCTTACACCATTTATACGAGTAGTACGCTTCTGTAATACAGGCGTGAAGTTAAATAGTTTAACTTAAGTCAAAATAAGTCTTGTATTCTGTGTGTACTGTGGCAAGATATAAACACAGTTTCAGTCTAGGTTCAAGGCCAAAAGATCACTTTTCAGACTTTCAAGCCCTTGGCAAGCTAACAAACAACGAATTACGCGTCTGTCTGACCCGAGGGGATAAACGGCACGGTTGGCGCAGTAGCTGAGCGATTGACTGCTGCGCTTCGTGTCGCGGGTTCGATTCCCGCACGGAACAAATATTTGTATGGCCTACAGGTAGTTGTTCCGGGTCTGGGTGTTTGTGTATGTGAATTTAAATGTTTGTAAACGCATCCACGATACAGGAAAAAAATCATAGTGTGGGGCAACGTTTTTTTAAAAATTAAGAAAAACAAAAAAAAAATAAACAGCCATAAATTTACACGATCGAGTAAGCATTGCATTCCGTGTGAGCCACTCTCAGACTTGGATCAAGGTCAAAAATGTAGTTACACTTGGGAGTGTTCCACCCCCTTGGCAAGTTGCCAACACTTTCAGATTCAGGCCAAACCTGTGGAATGCCAGACAGTCGCCAGCCATTCAGTCTGGCATGGAGGATAAAATGTTAATTAGGTCGGGTGTGGTGAATGGATTAGTAGCAGACCCGAAGGGTCCTAAGATACCGATTCTTGCCGGTTTCCCTTCGGGAACAACCACTATACGTAATTTCTACAGTAGTCAAATATATACACATGTGTTGGTATCACATGCTGGACTGTGAAGAAGATGGAAATAAAAAGATTGCATGTAGCGGAGATGAGAACGTTGAGGTGGATGTGTGGTGTGACAAGAATGGATAATGTAAGGAACGGGTATTTTAGAGGAAGTTTAAAAGTTAAGTCAGTGACAGAAAAGTTGAAAGGGACTGTCTTGGAATGGATATGTGATGAGGGACGGATCGCATGTGACTAAAAGTTTAATGAATATAAATGGCTAATTATTTTTGAGGCGAATAACAACTTATTGGGCGACTAACTACTTGTTTACAAAAAAATAACTTGGTAGAAATTAAATATTTTACAATTATATTATATGAGCTACAAAAGGTGAGGATCTATAAAAATTAAAAAATAGCTGCTACTATAAGATAGCAAATATTAAACAGGGGTCCAATGAAATAATAGGTGAGGTATTAAAAATAACTTGACTTGGCGGCTAATATTAACATTGGGATAGTCATTACGGCACGGAGAACATAGGAAGCTAGAGCGAGCGAAGGCTGAGAGAGACTTGTGGCACCCCGACTCGGACAGGTTAGGTTCGAAGGGGATGGCGGGGTCTAGTGAGCGAGCGAAGTGAGCGAACTAAGACCCCGGAATCCCCTTCGTGTTAGGTTACTTTAAACCTTGTAAACAGAAATAGGAGCCCCGTGCAGCGAGGCTACGTTGACTACGCCTTATCTACAATCTAGTGGATGATAACCTTGTTTTAGTTTTTTCAGTCCTTGAATTATCACACTGATCACATTGAACAACTAGTAACTCAAATTTGTATTTTCAAGTCGCTGCCAATTTAAATTTAAACAAAGCTTACAACTCAATATAAAGCAGCTACTTTATACTTAAAATGCTACTTCACTGTAGAAGCCAACCTATTATCCTATTATTTTTGCTACTCATTTTAATTATTTTTAAAACGCTAAATCAGATTAGTTTGTCGCCGCGTTAAATACATGCCAATATAAATGTAGATGGATGGAGGGGGAGAAGAAGACCAAGGAAACGATGGATGGATTGTGTGAGTAATGATATGGAAGAAAAAGGAGTAAATGATAGCGTGACGGTTGACAGGGGAGAATGGAAGAAAAAAAACGTGTTGCGCCGACCCCAAGTAAAATGGGACAAGGGTAGGAAAATGGCGATATGCAGGTATCACATAAAAATGGACAGGACTGAAATCATAAAAAATGCCAACACTTTTTATGTCAACAAAAAAAACAACAGGTAGCGCCATAAGCCGTTGCTTGGGTGTCAGAATTGAGTACTAAATTCGTGTGTAAGCACACACATGACTGCGGCCGGCAGTTTTGTAGGGAACTAGGCAAGCCGAACTTTATCAAGTTATTTCAGGGAAAATAGAACATTTTCGGTATTTTCGTCATGTATGAGTCGCTGATAACGAAAATGAAGTCAAAATCAAGGACACTCGAGGACGCTGATAACGGTATGGTAACATCCAGTGCTAACTCGGTTATAGAAGTCAGTTATTCAGTCGCTCCATGTAACATACTGGTATTCAGCTGCATCCGGCTAGACTGGAAGCTGACCTTGACACTGCTGGAAAAAGGCTATGTAGATCGAGCTAGCATATGGTACCTTGGCGCGATGCCAACGCTTTCAGTTTCAAGTTCAATGCTGCATGCTAGACGGCCGGCAGCTGTGCTGTCAGGGGTGGAGCATAGTATACTAATGAGGTCGGTTGTGGTTGAATGGACGTATTTTATTGTTAGTGAGGGGTTTGTGGTTATATAATTACAGTACACCGTGACACGGGTCGATCTTCAAGGATAAGTCTGTTTGGAGTGGAGGATAGTAATGTACATGAGGTTGTTTGTACTGAATGGAAATTACGTATTTTATCGTTGATAGTTTTATTGCAGGATGTTTCGAGGTGACGCAGGAGAAGAGTACCCGGGGGAGACCTTGACCCAGCAGTGCAACTTAAAAGACAATTGCAACACAAGTTATGCTTTGTCTATTTATTATTATTACTTTATTGTTTAAATTACTGCCTAGCCTTTTCCCAATTGTGTTGGGATCGGCCTCCAGCAGGGTCATCTTTTCCACTGAGCACGCGCCCAGGGCCCCACGATCAAAGGGGTCTCAAGTTCCTGTAACTGTCGAAGCTAGAGGCTGTCGAAAGGAACTTAAATTACCCCAAGCCGGACCACAGGATACTAAAATTTTCGAGCTCGCTCCGCTACCTTTTGGAATCTAGCTTTTCAGCACGAGTAGCTCAGAGTTGTTTGTTGAGAATTGTTACATTTAAAGGATGTTTTTTAGAGGCAGAGAACTTTAAATTGAAACAAAACACAGAAAAGGTTTTAATAAAAATAACATTTTTTTTTTATTTCAGATCAAATTACAAGATCCATATGTTGTTAGTAAAAGTCTTAGCCTAATATTAGTAAAAAAACACACTGTATATAAAATTGTTACGACTAAAAATTAAAAAAGGCAAAATAAACAAAATTAAATACTTACAAGAAAATTAACAAAAATAAAAACTATTTTAAATTAAACCTAAAACGAGAAGCAGACTTCTTAAGAATATTTAAAAATTACATCAAACGTTTATTGCACACGAAATGTTAAATAATTATCTATATATTTATATGGTAAACTGACTGACTGACTAACTGGGTGATATATCAACACACAGCCAAACCGCTGGTCCTAGACACATGAAACTTAGAGGCTGTGTTCTTTGTGAAGAGTAAGTATCCACTAAGAAAGGATTTTTGGGAATTCCACCCCTAAAGGAGAAAAATAGGGGATGGAAGTTTATATGAAAGTCCGTCAGTTTTGAAGTTATGATCTTCAAATTTTGTGTTTAGGCTGACGATTGAAAATTAATTTATACGTGTCTCAGCGTTTTTGAGAATTCTACCCCCGAAGGGTTAAAATGGGAGATGAAGGTAAGTACTCGGATATTTTTCGACATCCACGCGGGCAAAGTCACGGGCAAAAATCTTCAACAATATAATAACATTTTTCTATTAACAGCGAGTATAGACTTTTCTTAAACTTTAATCCATGTCTCTGTACTGATCACCGTTGACTGTACCGTTCTGACATCGTTTTTGAATCTTTGACGAAATTAGAAACGTCAAGCGCGGAGAACTATTACAAACGCCATTTAGGAATTTAATGTTAGTTCTTCATTTGTGTCATAGATGGCGCTGTAGTAATTTTTGTACTACGTCGGTGTAGTACTTGTTGTATTGTGCCATTATAAACATAACTGGCAAAATGTGGGTATTAACCTTATTCAAGGCATACTGCCAGACCTTTTACACGTGCAGCCTGTGGACCAACTTCACTCTGCGGGCGTACAACGCTTTTCGTGTCCAGTACTACAATGCGTTCAGGATTCTGTTGGGGCGGCCCCGGTATTGTAGCGCATCGGCGATGTTCGCTGATGCTGCTACCGATGACTTCTACGGAATAATCCGGAAAAGGAGTGCATCGCTTCTGCGGCGCTGTAGGGGTGGCTCGAATGGGATCCTGGGCGTGTTGTCCGAGCGGTGGGATTCTCCTTTCTTGCGGAGATGGCTGCAGCTACATGCCAGCGCCTGCACATATATATATCTTTAAAAAACAATCACTGCCGACTTTATGTTATCTTTTTAATCTTGAATGAATTTTTATTTTATTTTATTTTAATTTTAAATTTGATTGTGAACATTTTACATTTTATTTGACATGGATAAGTATTGTATTAATTTAATTTTTATAGGTTATTTTGATGTTAAATTTTGATGTAATAGTATTGTGTGGTGTGATTTGTTTTTGATTATTTTAATTACTAACATTATTTTTAAGTGTACCTACTAACAAAATTATGGATCGTAGTGTCTGAAGTAAATAAATAAATAAATAAAATTACTATTAGGTACACCTCTGCCTAACCCTTCGGGGCTTACAGACGTGATATTATATTTTAAAATCAGTTTTTATGAAATAAATACACAAAGTACAGGTCTGGTTTTGAACACACCACCTACAATGTGCAGTGGGGTGGGAAGGAGGTGGTGGCCCCGGTTCGTGCAGATGCAGGGAACTTGAAAGTGGGACGGGTTGCCAGGGGACCTCCACTGTTCCACCTCCAGGAGTTGCAGTGGTTTGGGAATAGTGTGGCGAGCTTATTCCACCTTCGAATCGAACACAAGGCAACATCTACCTGAATGACTAAACAAAAGATGAATTTTCAACTTTCTGCTCTGCGCTGAGTGTGAGAATTTGCTAAATGACACCCAAATGGAAGCCAAACTATTCCAACAATAATAGTTTGGCTTAGTTTTAGGCGTCTCTTAGCAGATTCTCACACAACACCGCGTGGACATGCTGTGTCGTGTAAAAATCGTCTCAGTGTAAATAAAACCAGGCAATAATCTTAATTAATCTTTTTATTTCTAAGACTTCTGTAAATAACAAAATAATGATAGGAGGTTCCTAATTGCTTGTATTAGGTACTTCCGCTCTTCGGCCTTACATTAACAATACATAAGTGAGCAATTTAGCAATAAAAACAAATTAAAAATTAAATTAAAATAAAATAAAAATTAATATCAAAATTAAATCAAATAATAATAGCAAGACACAATTTAAAATTGAATCAAAATAAAGTTAACGTTAAAATTCAAATCAGCATAAAAATTCTAATCAAAATGATAAAAATAAAATAAAATAATTTAGTTTAGTGTGCGCATGGGGTGTGTATGGGAGTGTGTGTGAATGGTGTGTGTGTGTGTGTGTGTTTGTAGCATGTGTGAGTGCAGTGCAGTCAATCCTACATACGACCACACAATTCGTGAGATACATCCTGAAGGAAAGGAACCTGTAAACTTAAGTTAACTTCTACAAAACAAAAGTGTTTTGAGGATTTTTGAGGTTTATTCACATTATAAGCACAGACTTCGTCATTATCATATTTATATTGACAAGAAACTATAGATCATCATCATCTGCTCCAACCAAGTACTGTTCCTTTTATTTTCTTATTTTATGTAATCAAATATTTATGCAGTCTTGGCCTCCTCACGTTTTTCACGGGTGACCACTGAAGACCAGCTCTGTGCTGTGGGCGCCCCATAGCACAGCATCATGCTGAGTGGTAACCTGCTTGTCGCAGTCACGACGTGCAAGCTGTTAACTTTTTCTCCTTTGTTTCTGTCCTGTTCATCACCTGTCTAGCCTTTTCCCAACTATGTTGGGGTCGGCTTCCAGTCTAACCGGATGCAGCTGAATACCAGTATTTTACATGAACCGACTGCCTATCTGACCTCCACAACCCAGTTAGTACTGGGAAATACGATACCCCTTGGTAAGACTGGTTGTCAGACTTTTTGGGCCACTGACTACCTGTAACGACTAACAACGACGTCAAAGATCTACAAATGACAGCCGGGATCAATGGCTTAACGTGCTTTCTGAGGCACGGAGGAAACTCGGTATGTAATGGGCGGTCACCCATCCACAGACCAACCTAGGCAAGCACGGCTTAACCTAAAGATCGACCCGAGCGGCTGTTATTATTTAGCCACGAGCTCCTCTTGTTTCTGTCCTGCTGTATTTATAATATTTGTTATGCGTTGTATGATTATTGTTAAGTTATTTTGTTTGTATGCACGTCATGTCCCTGTGACAGATTCTATTTTTTTATTTTCTTTCATCATCTGCCTCCCGTATCAATATCTCCGTAACGAGAAGGTCTCAGAAAAAATATCGCAATGATAGGAAGAACAAGTACGGTTCGTTAACCTTTTGAACGCCATTGCCACATATAAGTGACAAGCAAGCGAGTGCCATTTACGCCAACGACATAAATATGTGACAAAAAATGCGCGGTTAACTATAATACGAAATAAACAATTAACAGCGTTAACGTCTTACGGCATTTCATACAAAATTTCAAGTGATTTTTTTTCGAAATGACTGAACCGATTTTAATGAAACTTCGTACGCATAAGCAGGATATACAGGGTTATTTGTAAAACACCAACAACCTTGCAGGAGTAGATAACTAACATCATAAACAACAACATTTGTTCTACGACTTTTCCGAAAACAGACAAAAAAAATTCAACTCTCCATATGTCCGAACAGCTGATCGTGTTTTGTATGAAAAGTCGTTTTTTTTTGTCTGTTTACGGAAAAGCCGTAGAATAAATATTGTTGTTTATGATGTTAGTAATCTACTCCTACGAGGTTGTTGGTGTTTTACAAATAACCCTGTATAGGTAAGTCTGAAAACTTAACAGAGAATATTAAATATTATAACAACACACAACAAAAAATAGTGTTACAGCTAAATTAGACCGATTTTAGATTTTCCATAGAAACAGAAATTTCCAATTATCTTTTTTTTTTTAAAAGGCATTTCGAAAAGTTCTCTGTCATGTTTTTCGACTTATGTATGGTTAACGCTCTTAAATAGTTTTGGAATTCATATTCTTTTTGTAGGTATTTGCGGAGACATTATGGCTTGGCGTATATGCTCAGGCATTCAAAAAGTCAACTATGGTTGAGTTGGAACAAAATAGGTTCAGCAGTTAAGCAGTAGGTAAATAAATGCCATGCTCGGCTTAATCCTCTTAGATCGAGTGCGTAACACCGAAATCCACTATTGGACGAGAGCCAACGACGTCGGGGACCGAGCGGTGCGCCTCGAACGGATCTGCGCAGGACATCTGGCTAGACGCGAAGATGGCCGATGGAGCAAGGCTTTTACCGAGTGGTGGCCAAGGGAGCCTGGGCCGTCCTAAAGCTCATTGGCTTGACGACATCATCAAAGTCACGGGAAACACCTGGATAAGAGACGCACAGAACCGGTAAGTGTGGCAGAAGATAGGGGAGGTCTTCCCAGCAGTGGGCGATTCAGTACTGATATGATGATGATGGGATACTGGCCAAACGAGCAAAATAAAACTTGAATTACGCATTAACAATAAATTACTCACAACATAATCCGTTCAAGATTAATTATAATCCATTTCTACATAAATATTATGTACCTAATATCAAAAGACTATTAATCATATCTTAGTATATTTACATAATAATACTGTTATTATGATGTATATTTTAGCTTGAATTATTAATAATTGGCTGTTATATGCCGGTAGTTAAAATTGTTAGCGGCTTGTCCTATTTTTGCGGAAGTTATGGCAGTGTGAATTATTCATTATTATTAAGAATATTAATTAGTTTAATAGTACCCTAAATATAGAACTCACTGCCTTGTTGTCGTTGGGACAGTCAAGAGAGCAAAAATGCAAAAAAAAATCCATCATCATCTGCCTAGCCTTTTCCCAACTACAAATTAAGTTAAGGTCCGCTCACCCGAAAAAAAATGAAAATATACATACTATTCAAACCTAGGTTTAGCAGGTTATTAACCATTGCACCGACGTGTTCCATCATCATCAACATCCTGCCCTAATCCCAATTGCAGCATGTCTTCTTCTTCCATACTTCTCTATTACTCCTCATCTCATCAGACACCTCCTTTCTTGCCATATAATCCTTCACACAGTCCATCCATCGTTTCTTTGGAATTCCTCTACTCTTATACCCGTCCATATACATACTCGAAACTATCCTCACGGCATTTCTCTCATTGACCTCGGCTCCCTCCGCATCACATGCCCATACCCATACCAAGCCCACCGATTACAACACAACTTTTCAGTCACTGGCGCCACTTTCAGACAATAACCAGTCACAAATCTAGACTCCGGGCTCGGGCTGCTACCAAGGAACTCAGCTCAGGAATAGAATCTCAGATTCACGAGTTGCAGCGAGACTTTTTTCTAATTTTCAAGAAAAATTTGTGAGAGACCTTCTGGTTTATCCTGAAAGCGGCATCTACTGAAATAAAGCCAAACTATTTCATACCTGCAATGGTACCTTTTACGTTGAACAACATCTTCATTGAAACTTGCCTTTATAAAAGTTCAGCTACTAACCACTAGATGGCAATATTTGAAAGAGTCTATTTACGAAGTTTTAAATATTTGCTCTTTTATAATATTTTTTTGTAATAATACATTGTAAAAAGTTAATCTGATCACAACGAGAATTTTTATTCATTTTTAATTTCACCTGAAAGCGGCATCTACTGACATATAGCCAAATTATTTCATGGCAATGCCCTCTATAGAAGTTCAACTACTAACCACTAGGTGGCAATATTTTGAATGTTTATTTATGAAGTTTTAAATACTTTCAATTTTATCATTGACATATACTTTGTAAAAGTCAATCTTCAAATAATGATTACTTATTAGACAAAAAAATAACTATATAGGTAATCTTTTACTTGTCAAAAGTCAGCCAGAAATATGTTCGGATATGTTATGAAGTTTATTTTTTAAAACTTGTTAAAAACGAAATCAACTAAAATCACATAAATCAATTATTATATTTTTTTCGTAACAATAGTATTATTTTATCAAACAAACTGAGAGTTTTCTGGTAAAACTTTGTTCATTGTAATAAGAAAACAAGTTACTTTAAAGCCCTGACGTAAATGTGAATATCCGACCGGTTCAAGAATCTCAGCTGCTCGTTATCTTGATAAAAAAATTATCTCCCGATTCGGGGAGATTTTATCTTAACACGGGGAAATTCGTGGAGACAATAACCTTTTAGTGTACAGTAGTTACAGCATTTCATTGCTACATTTTTCTAGATTTTCTGTTAAATAAAATACTTTATAAAATACTAATACTTTATTTTAAATAAAATAGTATTACTTTTTACCAAGTAATTTTTGAGATTACAGTAGAGATAAGGAAAACGAACTTTATCTTGGTATGATTAATTCATTATCGTTATCTGTTTCTGCTAATAACACTCGTGCATCTGCAAAGGTAAGTATTTTTTCTTTTTAATAAATCAATAATGTTTATGAATCACTGGCCCATATTAATTCTCCTGGTATGAGTCTTTGTTGTCATCTAAAACGCCTTCGTCACTATTTCATTGACGAGAAGACCATCTGTTTTATAAACAAACAGGGAAAACTATTAATATACACGGTACTAAGCTTCCGCCTTCTCAATCACCTTAGTTAACTAGATACTTAATTAATTAGTGTTTTTTTCGTCTATTTCTAATACCACAGTAATTATATACTTTATTCATTGGTTTTAACTAAAAAAGAAATAGTTTTTTTTAAAACAATAGTAATACCTATGAATTAGTGACTCGCTGGTGTCGGGAGCAGGGTCCAAGCTACTGGTAGTTAGGGCTAATAATTATTAGGAGGTATTAATACAATGAGTATCTATGTAAAGTAATGAAACCACTGTTAGTCATTTAACTGAATCATTAAACAGTTTTAATTTAATATGGACAGCTGTTGTCAAGGAAAAAAATATTACAAAATGTACTGTACTGGCGGATTCAGCAGATTAGGTTTAGTCGTATTACTTAATAAAGTAGAATTTAGTGATTTTAAATTAACTAAAAGTGATTTAATTGCCTAAAAAATATGACAAGTATAGATAAAGTTGTGATTCATGCTCAACAAAAATAGTGTAGTGGGACAAAATATTATCACTTTCTCCTAAAATAGAAAATCATAGGGTAAAGTTTTCTTACGTCTGGCAATACAGAATGTGCCATGCTTCGGCCTCGCTCGTCGCGAACGAACAACTGTTTATGTAAACTTTCTGTCAAGTGCATTGTGTTTCAAAATAGTTAACACCGAGTAAAATAACAATTGACGTTCCACTTTCGCAATTAAAACTACTGTGTCGTGCAACTTCCTACTATAACGCGCATTTTTGAGATAACATAGTTTATAATCAGTCCGTTATTACAGCTGCCAGTGCTTTGAACTGTTTTGAAAAAAAAAAAACAAGCTGTCTGTATCGTGTTTATTCTTTCAATAAAATGTTCAAAATGGGTGCATTAAAAGTGATTCAGTGTTAGCGTTTAGCCATAAAGCTACTAAAAATCGTTGTGAGTAAATAATTGCGCCTATAAAAATGTACTATGCATCGAAATGATATCAGCAAAGAACAGAGTGCAAGAAATAAAAAGTAAATTCGAGAATTTGAACAGCGAAAATATTCCGAATCGTGTTGAAAATCAATTGTGCAGACAAAAGAATGTTATTGCAAAAAATCATGGGAAGGAAAACAGTCAAATCGATTACGAACTATCATTTAAACAGGATAATATCGGGAATGAATCAGAGACTAGTGACGAATGGACGCCTAAACCTAACACCAGTTATTTATACAGTAAAACTGAGGTAAAGCGGAGTGCTAGTGAAACGAAAAATTCTCTGTCCCGACAAATCAGTGATCCAGGCAAAAAATTGTATAGGAGCCATGCATTTCGTTGTGACAAGAGTCAAAAAATAGTGAGTCCCAAACGGCACGGTAGCTGCAACGGTCGATCTGAAACAATTGATTTTTCTTTCAAGATGGAGAGGAAATTGAGCAAAGACAGACTCAAAAGACTGGGAAACTTTTTGGAGGAGCAGATGAAGAAAGAAAACTTTGTTCCGCAAACTGATTACACTGAGGTTGTTGGGCAGGTGAGTGAAGTTGAAAGCCAGTTTGATTCTATACCGGACGCTGAAGTTCCTCAACATATTTTAGACCAGTACGCAACAGTTATTAAACCAAAACGAAAAGAAAATGAAAAGCAAGAGGCCATGACAGATAGCGGAGTTAGTTCTGAGACTGAAAATGTAGAAGAGGACAAATCTGGCAAGATTAAACGTCTCATGTCTCAATTTGAGAAGTCTGAGAAGGAGAAGTCTCCGGAAAATACTCTCTTAACAAATCTCCAGGCTATGGATGAATTTTGTGATTCCAGTGAGACTATACGGCTTGAACGTAAAAACCCTCATTTAAAACTAACAGACACTTTGAAAAAGGCTTTAAAACAACCCTTGCCTCCAGGCCCACCACCCGCTAAACCTCCGCGCATCTTCAAAGTCCCAGCTATCCCTGAAACCAGCGAACAACAAAAGAAGGAAGCGAAAAGAATGCTGGAAAAGCTTGAAATAGTACTAAAAAAGCGGGAAGGGACAGTAGAAACAGTGAAAAAGCCGAAAGAGATACATTACTTATGTACTGAAATCTTGGACATAACCAACCGTACTTTATTACCGAACCAAAGCCCTGATCCGATCTCCCGTTGCCTGAATTCTCTTAACTGTGCCATCACCAACAATTCAACATCTAGTCTTCCATATACACGACTGCTCGCTGAAGAAAATTCAAAGACATGCTGTGCGTGTATTAATGAAAATACTGATCCAAATATTTCAGAGGATTCTAAGTGTGTAAAGTGCAAAATAAATGAAGATAAAGATGGTAGGTTTAAATGTCATCTGAACTGTGAATGTGAAGTGAAAAATTCAAAGTTTTACATTGAAAGTGATGAACACATTTACGATGTGCCGTGCTCTGATGAAGATATAAAGTCTTCGAGACGTAACATGTATGGAACATTGAATACGTTGAAGAATTGTCATAGTTTGGAGGATTTGCTGACTGAGGATGATGAGGTGAGTGGTAGATATTAATTTTTATTTCATTTATTTATTTTTAATCTCGGCAAACTTCCGCAAGTTTAAAAATTATTTTAAAAAATGAACTAAAATTTTTTTTTTGTTGATTTTCAGACGACAAATGTGACCATAATCCTATGATAGTATATTTAAAGTAAAATGTGCTTTAAACAACAAGCGAATCGTTAAAAAAAAACTGATGAAAAGACGGCATTATGTTTCTTGATGATTTAAAAGTAATTATACCCTACTGATTGAATTCAATTTCATGTTGTTACGAACATGGTATTTTGGAAATCATATTATCACGCTATAGGGCATTATTTAATAGTGTTTTTTTGCTCTTTGAGCATACAACGGCCATCTTCATTTCAGTGATTTTTGTTTCCACATCTTCCCATTTTCTGTATTGACTATTATAATCATACTAAAACTGCGGAATCCATTTATTTATTTTAACTTCATGTACAGTACTGGTACATAGACTGACTTAATGCCAGAAGGCATTCTCTACCAGTCAATCTTTGGTTTTAATAGGACAACATTGTGCAACTTTTAATAAGGGACCAACTTTTAAATATGATTTAAAAAATCTGCCTTTGGCTATACAAGCTGTAACGGAAAGGGTATAGTCATATGAAAGGATATGCTGCAGACCATAAAACTGAACAATTTCCTCCATGGGTCCAACATCTTAAATGCAAAAAAATTTACAACTGTACCTACTCAACCCAAATGTATGGGACAGCTCGGGACAGATGACATGGGATGGACCCTTTCTGTTACACCCTGTAGAGTACAAAAATGAATAAAAAATAACCATTGAAGGTCCAACTGTGCAAGATTAAAACCTGCTGACATATCCTATATCAGCTATTGTGATTTATAAGCTAAAATAATATTTTCGAAATGAGGAAAACGTCTTCAATTTAAAAAAAGTTCCTTGAATTCAAAAGACAATTTGATTGGAAATATAAATTAAAAATCTAGTTCTTTAAACTATAAATTTTTGATAGTTTTTAGATTTTCACGCCCAAAACCAACAGGACCCTATTACTAAGACTTCGCTGCCTGCCCTTCCGTCTGTCACAGGACTGTATCTCTTGAACCATAATAGGTCCTACTTTATCTTGCATTGAAATTTTATTTTTATTTATTTAAATGGCACTTCAACGACTTACTCACTAAAACACACATAAACATAAATCAGAAACTATTTTAAGTTGTAAGAGGAGCTCGTGGCTAAGTAATAACAGCCGCTCGGATCGATATTTAAGTTAAGCCGCGCTTGCCTAGGTTGGTCTATGGATGGGTGACCACCCATTACATACCGAGTTTCCTCCGTGCCTCGGAAAGCACGTTAAGCCGTTGGTCCCGGGTGTCATTTGTAGATCTTTGACAGTCGTTATAGGTAGTCAGTGGCCCAAAAAGTCTGACAACCAGTCTTACCAAGGGGTATCGTATTACCCAGTACTAACTGGGTTGTGGAGGTCAGATAGGCAGTCGCTCCATGTAAAATACTGGTATTCAGCTGCATCCGGTTAGACTGGAAGCCGACCCCAACATAGTTGGGAAAAGGCTAGGCAGATGATGAGAAACTATTTTAAGTATGGTGAATTTGTCACTTATAGAAGTGCACAGCACTCGCAGAATAATAAAAGGGCAAGTAAGCATTACAAAATTTAACGCACACAATAAAAATAAAAAAAGAAATATTCAAGTCTAGCATTATTATGGCCGCTATGCTATAACAACATCATCTGCTCTGACTTTTCCCTATTATGTTGGGGTCTGCTTCCAGTCTAACTGGATGCAGCTAAATACCAGTATTTTACATAAAGCGACTGCCTATCTGACCTCCACAACCCAGTTAGTACAACCTAGTTAGTAGTGGGTAATATAACTCTTAGTAAGGCTGGTTGTCAGACTTTCGGGCGACTGACTAAAACAACAGTCAAATGCCTACAAATGACAGCCAGGACCGACGGTATAACGTGCTTTCCGAGGCACGAACGAAACTCAGTATGTAACAGATGGTCACCCACCCACAGACCAACCTAGGCAAGCGCGGCTTAACCTCGAAGATTGACCCCGAGCGGCTGTTATTATTTAGCCATGCGCTACGCTATAACTAAATTAAAAATTGAAGGGAATCCTCATACAAGCAATGCAAGATAAAAATCAACTGATATATCCTTTGTTCAATAACTATTGTGGATTTGTGAAGCAAAATATTAGAGAGGAGGAAAATGGCATCTATTTGAAAAAGTTCTTTCAAGACGATTTCATCAAATGAACACAATTAAAATGTCAGATCTTAAATTGCAGATTTTCGATAGATTTTAGAATTGAGGAAAGAAAATATCTCTGTAGAAAATTGAGAAATAACAGTTTATTTAATTATTAATATATTACGTCAATATTCTGGGTTTTTGATCTGGCCATGACATGATATTAAAATTTAATAAAGTTGTCTTTGAATATTGCAAAAAGATGTTTTATAATATTTAAATTGGTCCAAATGACGCCAATAAAAAACACCGCGCTGCGAGTTTTGCATTAATTTGAATATTATGTAAAAAGTTATGAAAATTATAAATTAAGCTAGCTGTTTCATCGAAAATCAAAGATAATGGGTGCCATTATTAAATAACTTGAGCCCATTAGAGCAAAATTTCGGAATTCTTGAAAAATGGCACAGTCAGTATTTTATAGACAAATAATATAATCACATAAAAGATATGTACTCCGGGGCTTACCTCTTACAAAATTGACCCTTCGCTACTTCTGTAGGCCATACAAATATTTGTTCCGTGCGGGAATCTAACCCGCGACCCGCAGCGCAGCAACCAATCGCTTAACTGCGCCAACCGTGCCCTCAACCACAAAAGACAGCCGGGACCAGCTCACCGTGCCTTCCAAAGCTTGAAGGGTCTCGTAAAGATGGTCACCCATCCACGGACCGGCTTTGGCAAGCACAGCTTAACGTCAACGATCAATCTGTGCGAGTTGTTACAATTTAACCACGAAATAAAACATATTAAGTTACCAAAAAAAACAATAAATTGCGTCGAATTTCAAGCCAGCTGTTCTGATCCGAGTTTCAGTAATGCCATATTCATAACACCACGCCTGTAATCTCCGAATGGTTAGGCAGATGAGTATCTAATACACCCATATTTCGCCAGTCATGTTTAAGTCCTGGAGACGATTCTATAGCCATCTCCGGCACAAGTCCAGGCTGCTTACATAATTCTCATGTCTTCTTCTTCCATACTTCTCTATTACTCGTCATCTCATCAGACACCTCCTTCCTTGCTATATCATCCTTCACACAGAATGCTACTAAATGAAAAATTCCAGTAACTCTTTACCCGATCTGGAAATCGAACCCAGGACCTCATGCTCAGGCCACTAGACCTACGACGCAAATAAAACACACTATGAACTCACTTTTACCATTTCACGCACAAGTTCAGAACGCCACCAGCTACGATCCTTATATTCCCCTTTCGCCTCGTCCACGTTCAGACATCAGCACGCGTAGCATAACCACCGTGGAAAGGGATTTTGTCGACGGAAGAATCGACAAAATGACAGATTTCTTTTGTTGATCTGTCATTTTGTCGATTTTCCCTTCGACAAAATGGCAGATGTCTTTTGTTGATCTGTCATTTTATCTGCGGTGATAATGCTACACGTGCTGATCATACACGCAAATTATTAACACAAAAAAACAATTGATTGCGTTTCAACGTCTGTTCCGATTTTCAACCAAGCGTTTTCACAGTGTAAACATTTTCGGTTAATGTTTTATGTTAACACTTAAGTTGAATACAGTGAGTTAGAGTGCATTGCTCTTAACATAACATGTAATTATGTACTGTAATGTAGCACGCTTTTCTGTTTGTTTATCTAAGCTAGGGAACTGCTAGACTTAATGTGATGATGTAATTGAGTAACACGCTTGTCTTGCATTTTGCCAGTTATGTGAATAAGTCTCATGTAATACGGGGCGAGCTTATTGTTTCAACCGGGCACAAATACAGACTCCGTGGCTGCAAAAAAACCAATAACACTGCTCGACCTGGGAATGGCACCCAGGACCTTATGCTCAGCAGTCGCGCTTCTAGACCGACGATATAGTCCTTTTAGTAGAACGTAAAATAAAACGTTCATGCGCTTTGTCCGCCATTGCCTGACGTACAGGTAAATTCAAAAATGGCCGCCAGTAAAATTTTCTCGTCGGCATGAAGCTCAGGCTTACCGCAGTGAAAAGTGTGAAAACACAGTCATAATATTATAGAACATTTTAAAGTTTACGTGTGTTTATCAAGTTAATTGAGTTAGTAACAGTGTATTAAATTAACACATCCGTTTCCACCCCCGTTTCACACACATGAAACACATATGTATGGTGGGATGGCACATGTGCCATCCCACCATACATATTGCAAGTCACTAGTGGATCTTCCAGGTGGGTTCCCGGCATCGCAAGTGCGACTTGAGTAAACCCACCAGGTGGGTTCTTGGCACTGAAGGTGTTTTTATTTAATTGAATTAGGTACGTCCGATGCACACTGCATCTGGATCTTTTTTGCAGAATTAAAACTAAATATTTTGCATCACATTTCATGTTGAAGTAGACTTAAAAAAAAAAAAAAAACAGTCGACCTGATAACCTCCTCTTTTTAGAAGTCGGTTAAAAAGGGATAACATTGGGAATGTGAGTGTTTTACGCAATTATCTCGTTGGAGTCTGTTTTATGTCCCTGATTAGGAAATGCCTAACTGATGAAATGTGATAGTTCTACACCCATATAAAGCTACTTTGGGGTAAACAGACGAGTGTGACTGAAAAACCCAATGTTTCTGCTCAAAATCAAATCATCATCTGCCTAGGTTTTTGCCAACTATTTTGGGCTCGCCTTCCAGTCGAACCTGTGTACTTGAATACCAGTATTTTATAAAGAGCGGCTACCTATCTGACCCCTACAACTCAGTTACCTGGTAATACGATACCCCTTGGTAGGACTGGTTGTCAGACTCTCGGGCCACTGACTACCTGTAACGACTGTTAAAGATCTACAAATGACAGCCGGGACCGACGGCTTAATGTGCTTTCTGAGGCACGGAGGAAACTGTGTGTAATGGGTGGTCACCCATCTAAGGACCGCCCTCGTCAACGGGTTTAATCTTGAAGACCGACCCGTGCGGCTGTTATTATTTAGCTAAAAACAAAAACGCCTCATTGTATCTCAAGTTCGTGTCCCACCAGTGGCGAAGGTTCCATACAACTCGATTCCTAATGGATTCCCTTTGAAAAATGGCACAGTCAGTATTCTATAGACAAATAATATAATCATATTAAAGATATGTACTCCGGCTTTCCTCTTACAAAAATTGACCCTCCGCTACTGTGTCCCACATAAAGGTTTCTTTGTCTTCCGTGATCATCATTCCTCTGCCCTCATCCCAATTTATTTGGGGTCGGCGCAGCATGTCTTCTTCTTCCATACCTCTCTATTACTCGTCATCTCAGCAGTCACCTCCTTTCTAGCCATATCATCCTCTACACAGTCCACCCATCGTTTCTTAGGTCTTCCTCTACTCTTATAGCCATCATCATTTTGCTCATTCTCTTGCTCTAGTCCAAATTTATTTGTGGTCGGCGCAACATGTCTTCTTCTTCCATACTTCACAAAGTTAAATAAGGTACATAATCGTCTAATCGGTCGATGTACAGAAATCAATGGTACTTAATAATATAATCTATGATAAAGTAACTTTATCTACTTCAATTTCTTATCAGCGACTATCCTCATGAATAACCTGGTTTTATTATGTAAACAGTTCTTTGTTTTTGATAAGCAAAGGTATGAGTAAAATTGTTGTGTTCCTTAGTTCTTCACCGCCTGCCGTTACTGCAATTGACAGGATCTTAGAGCAGTATGTGTACCTTCACTCTTAAATCTTCCGTCTTTCATACCATCATCTGCCTGGCCTTTTTACAACTATGTTGGGGTTGGCTTCTTGTCGAACCGGATCCAGCTGAATACCAGTATTTTAATTGGAGCGTCTGCCTCTGTGACCTCCACAACCCAGTTAGTACTAGGTAATACGTTAACCCTTGGTAAGACTGGTTGTCAGACTTTCAGGCCTCTGATTACCTGTAACAACTGTCAAAGATCTACAAATGACAGCCGGGACCAACGGCTTAACGTGCTTTCCTAGGGACGGAGAAAACTCGGCTTTGGGGGACTAAATGACTTTTGATTTTACTTTTACAAACCATCATCTACTTTTAATTAGAGTCACACATCATCAAAATCGGTGTATGATTTATTAAAAGTCGTAATAATATTACAAACACACGCCTATAGACAGACTAGTATAATATATTATATTATCTCTAAATAATAATTTATAATTTAATAAGGATAAAAACATAGAACGTATTTCAGTGTTTATATTACCTGCCTAAACTACCTTTATATAAAATGAAGTACATACCTTTGTAATCGTTTTTCCTGTATCATGTACTACCCAATGTAAAATGCTGAAACTACAATATTGCCAAATAGTTTATGTCCGCGAAATTCGTCCGGCGAAATTATTATAAAAATATGTCGAGTTTGTCAGGATTTATTCCGTTAGGCTCGTACATCAAGTGGGCAGACGATGGGTTTCGTGCTAAGAAAACACACTGGGTGCGATACAAAACTAACGAATTACTTGAGATTACAAGTAAACAGAATAACACGAGGCACAATGAATCGGGTACAGTTCCAAGACGTCTCAACTCCGCCGCGATCAGTCATTAACTGCCGCCCACGCCTCTAGTTGAACATCAGGGCTCTGTAGAAGCACGCTGTGTTGTGGGTAGACTGGTAAGATGGTCGCGTAATGTCACCACTGCCCACAGGCGCGCTTTCCAATTTGTTTTATGTCCGTACTAAAGATCGGATCCGACAAATATAACTTCCCTATTTAAATCGGATTTTGTTAACAATTTCTTAAGTTTTCATATTTTTTTCACGGAACCCTAATCATTTTTCTAAAATAAAAAAATGAGCTACTCCTTATTACATCAGCTATTTGCCAGAAAAAGTCCCGTCAAAATAGGTCCAACCATTTCGGAGATTTGCCGAAGCAAACAGATATTTAAAAGGCTAGAATTATTTTTGAAAAAGAATCAGGGTTTTTGTGCAATAAAAATTAAAACCCTTGAAATTGTTAACAAAATCCGATGTAAATAGGAATGTAATATTTTTATAATAACTTGACACGGACGAAGTTCTTGGGCAACAGTTAGTAATTAATATAAAGGGTGTAAATATACCCTTAACGAAGCCGAAAGGCACTTGTACTCCCTGTCATTGCAAACATTTTTTTGTTATATATACTATACCTGGGAACCTTCTAGTTACGGAGATATGGGGGAAAAAAATACAAGTATTTTTTTAAACACATGTTTTTAATGTAAGATTTTTAAACACCTTCACGACCCCCGTACTATCCAATCCATCCATCAGCACAATGTTTTGAGTGCATTACATTGAGTTCTACCATAAAACGTGATTTTTCATCCCAAAAAAAACTCGTTTCCCAGCAATAATTTTTGCGTAAAGTTACTTAGTTTAGTGTACAGAATGCTTGGTTGACGGCTTCGTGAAGGGACTGTTTACACCCCGTATATAAATGATTAAAATAATGATTCACAGTTTCATATAACTTTTCATTCGTCATTCTTGTTTTATAATGTTTTTACTATCGCACCATTTAACCGATTTCTGATATGTAGTTAACCGCAAAAGAATTGCTTAGGTATTTTATTTGCATAAGGAAAATGGAATAAAATGTAAGTTTTAGACACGTCATGGAAATACTATACGTAGGTAGTTATTATGACGTTATTTTGGCCAGTTTTAACCGTAGAAACCCGTCACCCAAAATGCGTATTATTATGACGTAAATTAATAATTTATCAGTCATTTTTGGCCATATAAACCCGTCCCCCAAATGTGGGAATTTAATAATATTACATGGTTACTATGACGTATAAGATATATGTTTTAATGATTTATTACGAAGTCGTTTTGGCCATATCTATACTAATATTATAAAGCTGAAGAGTTTGTTTGGTTGAACGCGCTAATCTCAGAAACTACTGGTCCGAATTGAATAATTATTTTAGTATTGGATAGCCCATTTATCGAGGAAGGCTATAGGCTATATAACATCACGCAACGACCAATAGGAGCGGAGCATTTATAAAAAAGATTGCAAAAACGGGGGAAAATCCAAACGCAGACGGAGTTGCGCGGGTCAGCTAGTAATTTATAAATCCGATACGTGGTCGCTTACAATGGGCCTCATCAGAAGGCTCGGAGTTTCCTTGCGTGATCGAATCAGAAATGTAGACATCCGCAAGAGAACCAAGGTTACCGACGTAACCCGTAGAATTGCCAAACTTATGCGGCAATAAGGAGGGCACATTGCTCGCAGACCGGATGGCCGGTGGGGGCGAAAAGTTCTGGAGTGGCGACCGCGGAAGACGATTCGTTGGAAGGCCTCCCACTAGGTGGACCGATGACACGGCAAACTTAGCGGGGATCCGCTGGATGCGAGACGCACGGGACTAATCAATGTGGCGATACTTGGGCGAGGCCTATGACCAGCAGTAGACGTGTTTCGGCTGAAATGAGGATGATGATATCGTTTATCACGGAAGATATCCCGTAAGTGACAGTATAAGTCTAATCAATTTTGGCCAGTCAGGTGCGTAGTAATCGCAACCGGCGTGCGTGTATGACCTGATGTATGAACGTGGACTCAGTGACGTTCCTAGGGGCTAACAATACGGTAAGCCTTTATGGCAAGCAGACTGTTCGGAAACCCTGAAGAATCGTGAAGAGTAGTAAGCTACAAGGGCAGCCAAGCTTTTAGGCGTGTATGACAGTACCACCACAATGGTGGCCTTCCACCATTGCTAGCCAGTAGCCAGTCTGTTATGTGGCAGCGGGGTTGTCTTCTCAAGGTCTTTGCGCTACATTTACATTGTATTATCAACCCTTATGTAGACTATTTTCATAATGAGGGGTGTAAAGCTGGCGGGAACACGGTTTCCCTCATTATAGTCTATTTCAATGCATCTAATTTTAGTAGTAAGGGTTGAAGTGACCCAATTTTCCCCGCGCCTTTGACTACTGAGCCATCCATCATGCCCAAGGGTGCCAAGGACTTTTGAAGTTATGCCATATCTATGGCAAAATATGAGAAAATATGCGACATGTTTATGTCGGTCATATCTTTGATCGCTTGACTTACAATTTTGATTTTTCACAGCTCCTTACTTCCTTACTAATATTATAAATGCGAAAGTAAGTTTGTTATCTTTTCACGCCTAAACCAAAATTTTGCCTAAAATTTTGCATATACAACATTAGTTTTAGTATATGCGAAAACTGAAACACGTGTCTAGTATTTTTATGTAAAGAATCTATACAGTACAAAATTTCAAAACTGTATTATGAAGAATCACAAAGTTATAAGCTTGTTCTGTTAACTGGTTGCCCGCACAAAAACGTTTTCACCACGTAGCGCGCCTCCAGCGTCGTCTTGAGCTCATTGATAATAATAATTTGGTAGTAGATTCCTAAATGATTGCGAAAGTAACTTACTGTCGCTCGGTGTCCAACTTGTAACTTTTTTTTAATATTTTTGGGACAAAATATAACATGGTTTAAAAATTATTGGAATCGATTCAGTTACTTATTCTGAACAAACTATATTCAGGTTTCGCATATACTAAAAATAATGTTGTATACGTTGTCAGGTGTACGGAAACGGACATTCTTTCATCCCGAAAAAAGTACTGTTCCCGAGGAAAACAACAATAACGTTATTGTGCTCATAGATGGCGCCACGTGTCTATCGAATCATGATTGAATTACAAGCAGAGTAAAACCCAAATTGATTGTCAAATTCTAAATTAACGCGAGCGCAGCCGCGGGAAAAAGCTAGTTTTGAAATAAACAACTTGACACCTTTACGCGTTCCTGAATAAAACGGTTTTGACAGACAGACAGACGGACAAGAAAGTGATCCTATAAGGGTACCTTTTACCTTTTGAGGTACGGAACCTTAAATTGAGGAGCTCGTGGCTAAATAATAACAGCCGCTCGGGTCGATCTTTAGGTTAAGCCGTGCTTACCTAGGTTGGTCTGTGGATGGGTGACCGCCCATTACATACCGAGTTTCCTCCGTGCCGCGGAAAGCACGTTAAGCCGTTGGTCCCGGCTGTCATTTGTAGATCTTTGACAGTCGTTTGTAGTCAGTGGCAAAAATCTGACAACCAGTCTTGCCAAGGGGTATCGTATTACCCAGTAGTAACTGGGTTGTGGAGGTCAGATAGGCAGTCGCTCCGTGTAAAATACTGGTATTCAGCTGCATCCGGTTAGACTGGAAGCCGACCCTAACATAGTTGTGAAAAGGCAAGGCAGATGATGTACGGAACCTTAAATTCAAGATGGCACCGTTAGTTCCGACTATGGCCACGCAACAAAAAACATTAACTGTAAGTCTAAATTCAAAATCCAAAGTCGCGGGTTATACCTACCCGATCACATAGAGTCATCGTTCCATAAAGTAATGAGACGTCACGGCTCGCTTGAGAGTTGGAACTGTACCCACAGCGGTCGAGCGTGACGATGGGAACTGAGAACATGAGTCATCAGGTTTCTTGGACTTCCTGCGGGAATTTATTAACGGAAGGACTGATTTCTAGTAGGTTTTTTTTTGTTCTTGATTTCTTAAACTTTTTTTTAGACTTACCTAATGCATGACCGAAATAATTGTCTATTATTGAATGTTTAATGAGGTTGACAAAAAATTTACATGGTCAACTTATTTTTTTGACTTATTTATTGTAAATTGTATGATTGTGTAAGAGTGAATGTGAATGAGGTGGACTAAAACAACCAATGCAATGGATAACTACCACCAACCAGTGCAAGAGTGTAATTGTATTATTATTAATTATTTTTTTTTAACATAGCCAATAATATTGACACCAATATATGTTAAGGGTAGGTTACAGTGATACAATAAGGTTATTATAAGATCGGTCTTTTCTCCGGTGACAAACAATTGAATGAATTATGAATTAATGTAAAAAAAAAACAGTGAGTGAATGGTTGAGATCTCTAACATACGAAGAAACAGAAAACATTCTGATCAGGGTAACCTAACATGCTGGATACTCACACATATACATTCCCACACGCACATACAAACACACACGCAAACACAAGCATACGCACACACAAGAACCTCACGCCCGCACATACAAATACGTGCACTCCTCAGACAGCGAGAGCTGCTTAATTCATTAATTTTTAATTTAAATTTATATTTATGTATGACACAATGTTTGGAGATAAAATAAATATTTTAGATTTTTTTTGAATAGGGTACATGTCCAAAAAAATCTAATTAGTCCGTCAGATAGATTTTAAAAAATATTGGACACGTATTTTTTCTTTTTTTCACGTAAAGTATAAATGAAGACTATATAGTGCGTCGAAAACTCGTGTGACGTTACATTTCGTTACACTTTTTACTGGAAAGTGACGTCACAAACCCCGACTCATGATCTTTGATGCGTTTTATCTTCGTAATTTTTTATTGATTTGTTAAAACAAAAAATACGTATCCAATATTTTTCGATAATCTAGCTGACGGACTAAATAGAATCATATTTTTTAACTCAAGAAACATCCCTGTTTGAATTATTTTATCGGGTAATTATTGCTTCACCAGAGTAAGACATTTTTTTAGTCGCGTTTTCATTATACAGATGAGCTCACCTCTTTTGTTGACATCTTGCAAGCGTTTCAAACATCGTGAAGAAACCAGCATTCCTGAGACATATTGTTCGACGGCTTGTAGAGCCAAGTCTGAGGTCAGACTTAAGTATAGTGCTCCTTATTCTACCTTTTACTGTGATACCAGGCTCCACTTTCGCCATGGAAGTCTTCTCCCATCGGTTTCTACGAACGCCACCTAGTTTGAATCGTCCCCGAACGTAAAAATATTTTTTAGTTACTGAAATTGGTTGTAAACACAATCGTTGCAATTTTTTTTTAGCCTGCTCTGTCCCACTCCTGGGCGAAGGCCTCCACTCCTTTCACTTCTCCGAACCAGCGTCCTTCCAGTTCGGACGGAACTTCTCCAGTTCGTCCCGCCATCTCCTTTGTGGCCTGCCGCGACCCCGCCTCTCTGTGTCAGGGCACCAGTTTCTACTAACAGTTTGTCGGCAGACGTGTAATTAAATTATAAATAAATAAACCCTAGTTCTTTCGGAGCTGTTTCTTTTTCGCCATCTCTTTCTGCCATCACAAGTTGTCAGACTATATGCATAATCCCGGATCAGTCTAGTATTAGCGTTATCGCAGGTGCCAATTGACCTTATTGTGGACGAGGTCTAGCTAATCAGACCCCAAGGTTACTGATAATGCCGTATGCAAGTTAACTGTTACTTCTGTTTTCCTTGTGACATATGGTGGTGTAGTTTTATTTAGAATATAGTTTTGTAAACAAATAATAAAACATCGTGAGGAAACCAGTATGTCCTAGAACCAAAAATTCGAAGACATGTGACATCTACCAACCCGCACTGGGCCCGCGTGGTGGATTATAGCCCATTCCCTCTCATAGAGAGGAGGCCTGCGTCCCAGCAGTGGGAACATTAATAGGCTGATTATGCTTATGTTATGCTTAAACAAATAATATCGGTGATGCTGATTGGCTATTTACTTTTATTAAATGCAAACTGCATATAATAATAACTAGCTGTACCCGGCATGCGTTGCAATGCACCTTTTCCTACTACCTACCTACTACCTATCTACAACCTACCCACTACCTACCTAAGAACCTTCTCCTGACAGTAACAAAAAAAGAATTAGAGAAATCGGTTCAGCTGCTCTCGAGATTTGCGCTTAGCAACAAATTGAGGGATTCATTTTTATAATTTAATTACTTCGCAAGTCCTTAGCTGTTCTAAAGTTCTTATTTTATTCTTTCGAAAATTTATTTCTGGTAGAAACTAGCCATCGAATATAACGCTCTTCCATGACTGTTTTACTTAATAATCCTTCGTATGTGAAAACTAGCCATCCGGAAAAAAAAAAAAAAAAAAAAAAAAAAGACCTTAGGCTTCAATATATTATCCTAAGTTATAAGAAGAATTGATATTTTAAGTTGTTATAAAAAAATTATGTTGTTATAAATAAATTTCAGGACTGATCATTGAATTTAGCATCCATTTAGATCTCACTTCTTTTGTCGTTGAAGTCAACAACCAAGGCATAATATCATAATATTGAACTTAGCTCTCATTTCACATTTATGTTTGTTATGGGATTACAATTAATATGACTACTAATAACTAGCTTGTGAGCAATTTAGTCTAATTTCAAAGTCTCACTAATTTCAGGTCCAGTTGAAAACCAGCGTCGGGCACTGTTTCAAACTGAACTGGGCCTATTTCAAAAATCAAAATCAGTAGGTTTATTTTTCCGAACTGTTCTTTTGACAGCCGTTATATAGTTCTGTGTAAGAATAAATCCTACACTCAAGACTTACAATTAGCTGCTCGTAAAAAATGCGTTCCTTTAGCTAGCACCTAATAATTCAATTCATCATCTGCCTAGCCTTTTCCCAACTATGTTGGGGTCGGCTTCCAGTCTAACCGGATGCAGCTGAATACCAGTATTTTACATGGAGCGACTGCCTATCTGACCTCCACAACCCAGTTAGTACTGGGTAATACGATACCCCTTGGTAAGACTGGTTGTCAGACTTTTTGAGCCACTGACTACCTAACGACTGTCAAAGATCTACAAATAACACCCGGGACCAACGGCTTAACGTGCTTTCCGAGGCACGGAGGAAACTCGGTATGTAATGGGTGGTCACCCATCCACAGACCAACCTAGGCAAGCACGGCTTAACCTAAAGATCGATCCGAGCGGCTGTTATTATTTAGCCACGAGCTAAACTAATAATTCAATTACCCACAAAATATGAAAGAAGTGGTGCTGTACTCATTCTATAGCCGCCTCAAGTGGAAGTCGGTCCAGTGAGGAATGTAAACATACATTGTGCAAACTTAAATTGGAAATTCTGCTCGCCTTCAATTTGGTATGCTTTGTTTACTGGCTAAGAATTGCACACTCTTTACAATGGTCTGTTATTTTTTTTTTTTAAAAAAACGTTGCCCCACACTAGGAATTTCTCCTGTATCGTGGGTGCGTTTACAAACATTTAATCTCACATACCCAAACACCCAGACCCGGAACAACTATCTGTAGGCCATACAAATATTTGTTTCGTGCGGGGATCGAACCCGCGACACGCCGCGCAGCAGCCAATCGTTTAGCCACTGCGCCAAACGTGCCGTCAAATCGTATTGTGTTTGCTTATAAGAAAATGCTTTCAACAATTTGAAGAGACTAAAATGTATTAAGTATCTTAAAATTGGCCTGTGGACGGCGAGTTATGGGCTAGCTCGCCGTCCGGCCGTCTTATGACGACGCCGTGTCGGCGGCGCGGTCGTGTTCCACGCGCATGGGCCGATGCCTGCCAGGGCTGCGGGACTGTTCGAAAGAGATACCGCGGCCCTGGAACACAAAGGGCAAAGAAGGAATATGGATGGGTTTTAGTCAGTACAAGTCTGACACTCCCTTCCGCTCCGCCCAGAATGGGGGGCGGGGTCATTTGATGATTTCCCATCCGAAAAAAAAAAGTATCTTAAAATTGTTGAAAGCATTTTCCCTGTAGGGCGGTAGTAGCGAAGGGTCAATTTTTGTTAGAGGTAAGTCGGAGTACATATTATTATCTTTAATGTAATTAATAACGAATGCTGTATCCACTAACCGCTACAAGCTGACCCACGCCACCCAATGCACAATTATGTTTCAGTGTAAGAGGCTGAAATGCCGTAAAAGCTTTTTTGGGTGCGTTGGCCCACCTGGTCCAGCTAATAGTAATACCTTCACAGCGAGATGTGATCTCTGGCGAGAGCTGCTAACGCCCCCTGACGGGTTCATCGAGCCGTCTGAAAGCCTTCCACCTGGGCATGCTTTGCCGTGGCCGACTTGGAAATCTCTGAATAGACTCCGAACCCAAGTCCGCCGTAGCAAAGATAATCTCTTCAGATGGGGGTTCATGGACGGCTCAGATCTCAAATGTGTATGCGGCGTGTCTCCACAGACAATGGCCCATCTTCCATCTTGCGCTGCATGCCCTAACACCTGCGCACTTGACGATCTTATGACTGCATCAGCGAGCGGAGTTCGCATAGCTGAATTTTGGGCCAAATAATTTAATAAAAATTTGCCATCGACGCGCTAAGAAGAATTATTTGTTTATAGAATACTGACTGTGCCATTTTTCAAAGAGCCGGTAGGAATCTAGTTTTATGGTACCTTCGCCACTGCAGGGCGGAGGGGACTCCGACGCTCAAACGGCGTATTCAGTATTCATCTTTCAGAACTCGATATTTTTTATCGGTAATTTAAAACAACAGCGGTTTTCTACAAAAATTAAAAAAATTACGCGGTCAAAATGTATGGAAAATTAAATGGATTGTGGAGGTCAGATAGGCAGTCGTTCCATGTAAAATACTGGTATTCAGCTGCATTCGGTTAGACTGGACCCCAACATAGGAAAAGGCTGGGCAGATGATGGAGAGTTGTCTCTGATCGATAAATATCCAGCAACAAGAAGTACTTCCCGTGGAAGTGAACGTGTGAATATTTAATACAAACAAATAGATTTCTATCTCTACCGTTTGTAGGTAACTAGGTACAGTCACAAGCAGACACTAATGTGTCATGCACTTAGGAAAAATCATACAAATAGCTTTTTAAAACTGATTTAAATAAATAAATGAAATATCTTTATCTCCTTTTACAGTCCATAAGTTATTCTTTAAGGTAGAAGAGCGAGGGTAGCCCGCGAAATTAAAGGAGATGGTTTCATTTTTGTATGAGACTCTGGCCATAACCTGTACCTTTCAGAAAAGCTGGGAAACAAACCCCTGAATAGGATAAAGTAACATTTTTTACATAATATTATATGGTTTTTAAGTACACATTAAAAATTAATAACGTTTGACGTTTGGCGTGACAGTTATGACAGCCGTGAGAGGATGTAGACATGACGTTAGAAATTGTTATCTTAACGTAGTACATAGAACAAAATGTCATTTTGAATTTTTCGTTCAGAAACCTCCATAAAATTAAAACATTGTAGACAAAAATGAGGTTCATTTGGGCATTGAGGGCAACACAGAAAGCGATAAACTGAATTGTAAATTGTTAATATCGCTCATAATACTGGGAAGAGAACTGTGACCTGAAATACAGGCTCAGCCTAGCTCAGGCACAGCTGCTCATATTCCTCTTTGTGCTTATTCCTAACTACACTTAAATATTGTTCAATATGTTATATTTTTAAGGAGCAATAAATAAGCTTATTAAATAATTAGTATGTAATTATTTAATAAGTTGTATGTCATGTAATATACATTTGTTATCGATGAAAACATCATAACTTGCATTAAATTATTTGAAAATGATGTATAAGAGAATAATAATAATTAATTACAAGAACACATACTTTTCACATTTAACGTCGACTTGATATTATGTTTTTATGTAACTTGATTTCAGAACGAAAGCAGACTATGCAAATTGTTAGACGCCATGTTCAATAGAATATGGCAATAATTAAAAAACTATTACTTATTGTGCACAGCAAATCAGGCTTAAATTCATGAAAGAATATTTTTCCTAAGTTCGTAGATGTACAACTTATGGCCGAAAATGAAACATCTCCTTTTTTTAGGTTTTTTGCAAATATTTTCACGCGGATGAAGGTCGCGGGTATCATCTAGTTTAACTTATTAGTGATCGTGACTGTACATAATATGTAAAAGAAAGATGGCGCCGCTTGGCGCCTACCTGTACAGAGTAATTCGTGTCGTTAAACCGTACTTTGTCACTTGTCATGTCAGTCTGTCACTTTCTCTTCACTTCCACCTAGTTTCTAATCATTGATACGTGATTATGTCGTTCCCACGCAGGTTAAGCGGGCGGTGTCGAGGTTTGGATTTAGATGGGTGGGTGGTTAATGTGATGGTTGTGTTTGTAGACCTGTCGTTCTGATGTTAGTTAATAAGTATGTAATGATGTCGTTTGTAAGTCTTCTTCTTTCTTTTTAAAAAAAACATTGCCCCACACTAGGAATTTCTTCTGGTTGAATAATTTTAATCATTAATTGCAGTCAACAACGTGGTCCTCATAGAATAGAATATTCTTAATTGTGTACACCATACAAGTAAAATTGATATAAGAAATCATTTTCACATAAGGTGACAGATTGGAGGCGGTCTTATCACTACTAGTGACCTTTACAAGACAACTTATCGATGGATTACAGGAATAGGGCGAGACAATGCTGGGTGTCTTAGGGGCGGATGTAGTCTTTGGCAGTGACAAAGGTTCCATACAACTCGATTCCTACCGGATTCCCTTTGAAAAATGGCACAGTCAGTATTCTATAGACAAATAATATAATCACGTCAAGGTATCTACTCCGACTTACCTCTTACAAAAATAGACCCTTCGCTACTGGTCTGCGGTGTACCAATTACATATCAATTCCCATCATCTGCTTGCCTAGGTTGGTCTGTGGATGGGTGACCACCCATTACATACCGAGTTTCTTCCGTGCCTCGGAAAGCACGTTAAGCCGTTGGTCCCGGGTGTCATTTGTAGATCTTTGACAGTCGTTAGGTAGTCAGTGGCCCAAAAAGTCTGACAACCAGTCTTACCAAGGGGTATCGTGTTACCCAGTACTAACTGGGTTGTGGAGGTCAGATAGGCAGTCGCTCCATGTAAAATACTGGTATTCAGCTGCATCTCGTTAGACTGGAAGCCGACCCCAACATAGATGGGAAAAGGCTAGGCAGATGATGATGACATGTGGTTATCGCTAGGTCCCTCTTTGTCTCGAGTTTGTTGTACCCGACCATACCGATAACGAATAAGTTTGGGTACATCAACGGATAGAAGGGATAGACAGCGTAAAGTTTCATGTATACAAATCTGGTGAATTTGTTTTGTATAGTCATCATTCATTCTCTTACCCTTATCCCAATTCATTTGGGGTCGGCGCAGCATGTCTTCTTCTTCCATACTTCTCTATTACTCGTCATCGCAGCAGTCACCTGCTTTCTTGACAATTCTTCACACAGTCTATCCATCGAAAAGAGTTAAGTCACAAAATTAAATAATTAAGTGGTTTTAAACCAATTATTACTTGAACTCTACACCGTAAGGCTAAGTGACTACATTATGAATGACAATTACTACACTAATTAAACCTAATTAAGTTTGCGAATCAGCATTTTTTAAACGTCAGAATGACATTTAAGGCAGTCGCCGAAAACGTCCATCTTTCACAGCTTTCTACTGTTTGATCTGGAGAGGAGTGGCGTAATATTCTGAACAGAAAAACGGTTATTAACAAAAAATAACATGACGCCTGTAATCCCCGAGGGGAAAGCAAGTCCTAATAGAACTGACAGATTTCGCCGGTTATGTTTAAGTCCCATGTAATAGGGGGCGAGCCTATTGCTATCACCGGGCCGTGGCTGCTATTGAGAAATTTCTGATGGAAAAACCCAATAACACTACCAGATCTTGGAATCGAACCCAGGACCTCATGCTCAGCGGTCGTGCTTGCAACCTCTAGACCAGCGAGGCTGGTTATTTATTAACATAAATAGAGGTAATTCTAAACAGTAATATTTTAAAAACTTTTCGCGCCGCTCATCTCGCATACGAATAGTCTTCCTGAAGTTTTCGCTTTTTGTCACCATCGACGCAGGAAATATGATAATACTCTCAAGTGTGTGTATAAACAGAGGTACTCACTCACGTAGTCCGATGGGACGGTAATCTGAGATCGGAGAGAGATCATATTCGAGACCAACGGCTTTCTGAGGCACGGCATCGAAAAGTTCTGGAGTGGCGACCGCGAACCGGAAGACGTTGCGTTGGAAATCCTCCCACTAGGTGGACCGATGACCTGGTGAAAGCCCCTGGATGCGACACAATCGAACCTAATAAACAAGACATATTCTAGTTCCGAAGGTGAATGAATATTTTTGTAATTTCATAAAATTACTCTACTCTTACCTTTTCGTAACTTGAGTTCACAATGAGTACTTACAAACTTACATACCTACAGTATCCGATATCACTTTCCCACGGCCAGTGTTAGTAGGTTAAGCGCTCATCGCTGAGGCCGTTATCCGGATGGGCGACAGTTAAAGTTTCAACTGACACAGCATTGCGAATTTTGTATCCGAAGTGTTAATTTGTGATCGGTGAAAAAACTTTCATGAAACACAATCTGTGTTAATATTACGCTTGTATTCTGCGAAAGTGGTGGGCAGAGGTGTTTAAAACATCCATACTGCTATTGTAGGTGATAAATTGTGCGACAAGTTATTATTAATTTATTTATTATTCTTAACTTACACACAATATCTTTACAGGATGACCCCAATACAATAGTGGTTTGACCCCATTACATGTCTAATTGTAATTACACAACAAATAAAATCAACTTACGACTAATACTTAAAAATCTAACAACAAAAATCTTAACACAGAATATTAATAAAAAAACACAAAAAACAAAACAAGAAAATCATCATCATCTGCCTAGCCTTTTCCCAACTATATTGGGGTCGGCTTCCAGTCTAACCGGATGCAGCTGAATACCAGTATTTTACATGGAGCGACTGCCTATCTGACCTCCACAACCCAGTTAGTACTGGGTTATACGATACCCCCTGGTAAGACTGGTTGTCAGACTTTTTGGGCCACTGACTACCTAACGACTGCCAAAGATCTACAAATGACACCCGGGACCAACAGCTTTACGTGTTTTCCGAGGCACGGAGGAAACTCGGTATGAAAAAACAAGAAAATAACGAACACAAAAAAAAAAACAAAAAAAATAATATAATTAACACAATACAAGAAAAGAAATTAAAAAAAACAAGTTCATAATACAAGTTCTTGGTAAAAAATTTGTAACTTTGACCTTCAATGTCTCCGTAATTTGAAGGTTCCCAGGTATGGTCAGGAACTAAAAAAGAATCACTATGACGAGAAGAACACGTGTCACTCGGCTTCGTTAACTTTTAACACTCTCTAAGTATACTAGCGTTTGTCTAGCCTCGATGTTCCTCGTTTGGCTATACACTCTTTACTTGCACTGCCTCGGTGTGTCTCGGTGAGTATGCAGTCAACTTTAAAACAGTGAATGAAAACTACTGAAGAAACTGATATAATATATATATAATATATAAGGTCTATCTTTTCATACACGAAATATTTTAAGAGTAACTTCTATAAGTCGTAAAGTCGCCATAGCAACGAAAACAAAAATTATCTGAGTGTTTTTTTTTTTTAACAAAATTATTATTATTCTAAATTTTTTTTAGACTTTTTGCATAAAACCTTTACTCCCATATTCTAACAATGACAGTAGGTAAATACGACGTAGTAAACTACCGTAATGGATGCTTAAAAATAAGGAGCCCGTATTTATTTTGTGGGTCAAGTAATACTAAATTATTTATTTTTTATAAAAAAAAAATACTCAGATAAAAAAAAAAAAACCATTGAAATGGCTTTGTTATAGCCGTTAGATGATTCCCTGAAAATATTTCGAGTATGAATAGTTAGACCCTATGTATAATATGTCTTAGAACCAAAAGTTCGAGCGCAAGTGACATCTACCAACCCGTGCTGGGGCCGTGTGGTGGATTACAGCCTACTCCCTCTCATAGAGAGGAGGCCTGTGTCCCAGGAGAGGGACATTGTAGACTGATCATGTCATGATAGGGGCAAGATGATAATCATCATCATCTGCCTAGCCTTTTCCCAACTATGTTGGGGTCGCCTTCCAGTCTAACCGGATACAGCTGAATAGCCTGAATACCAGTATTTTACATGGAGAGACTGTCTATCTGACGTCCACAACCCAGTTGGCACGGGGCAATATGATACCCCTTGGTAAGACTGGTTGTCAGACTTTCGGGCCACGGACTACCTGTAATGATTGTCAAAAATCTACAAATGACCACCGTAACCAACCATTTAACGTGCTTTTCGACGCACGGAGGAGACTCGGTAAACATGGGTGGTCACCCATCCACGGGCCAACCTAAGCAAGCGCGGCTTAACCTGAAGATCGACCCTGAACGGCTGTTATTATTTAGCTAATCACCTTGAATTTTACGTTTAAAAAAGTCTATTTATACATATCTACAACCGTACCCGTTTGTAGATCAATTGACACTTTACAAGTATGTATGTCAGCAAATAATTATTGTTTGCATACGAGTTGACGTGTGAAAATAATTCTTATTGCGATCAGATAAAGTTTGTTTTCTAATGAGAGATTTTGAGTAATATTTATGTCAAGCTGCATGAGTTGACGTCTGACAATGATACTTATTGCTGTGACGTAAGGTTTGTTTTTGAATAAGAGATTTTGAGTAGTATGTACAGTTGTGTGAAACTTAGAATTATGGACGCTAGGTAGTGTTCAAAAGAATTTGGAGCGTAGTTGTATATCCTTTAGTGACCCATTTTGACTAAACGTCGTAATCTATGGATACCGCTATGGACTACAAACTACTCATTGCTTTGACCATTATTTGGTGCTTAACATAACATAACATCACGCCTGTAATCCCTGAAGGGTTAGGCAGAGGTGTATCTAATAGTACACCCATATTTCGCCAGTTATGTTTAAGTCCCATGTAATAGAGCGCAAGCGCGGAAAGCACGTTAAGCCGTTGGTCCCGGCTGTCATTTGTAGATCTTTGACAGTCGTTATAGGTAGTCAATGGCCCGAAAAGTCTGACAACCAGTCTTACCAGAGGTTGTGGAGGTCAGATAGGCAGTCGGTCCATGTATAATACTGGTATTCATCTGCATCCGGTCAGACTTAAAGCCGACCACAAGGCTAGGCAGATGAAGATGTAATAGGGGGGCGAGCCTATTGCCATCAACCGTGCGCAAATCCAGTCTAAATGGCTTTGGTGCTAAACTTTTGCCCATATGCAATAACACAAAGCCATAGCTCAATTAAAGACTAAATATAAATTACTTTGATGGAATTTCGACTCTAACCTCTGAGTTGAGCGTTTGAAAATTTAAGTGTGCTTTTGTTAAGGCATTTCCTAATGTTGGTGAAAACGGAATTAAGGCATTAAACTCTACACTGTTACATGATAAAAACACACATCACTTTATCTTAGTTATTATGTATGATGCTTTAATGTGGCATTTGATTAAACAATTAAACAAAATACAACCTGTTGATTATAGTTAGAGGAAAACCACAAACACGAGCGTTATAAATTTCTAAAATAGAGTAATTACAGTACTTGCTATGGTTTTCCTAGGAAATAATTCTGCTCACTACACCGTACCATACCATGACCGTGCTATAAACGTATCGGTCAATAAATATTCTCTGTCACTGTTTTAAGCTTTCACGGTTTACAACTAAACTTATAGGTACTGTCACTTACGGGATATCTTAGCGTCGAAATATCGCGAGCTCAAAATAATGAACAATCACGGAAGATATCCCGTAAGTGACAGTATAAGTTTCATATTCTCTGTGTTAAAAATGAAAAATATAAGACAATGCAGGCCTACTAGACAGTTCCGTCACCGACCAACACCGTCGCGTGCTAAGCACGAAGTGTCGTTGAGAATATTTTGCCGGAGCCGATACGCTCCGCGTTTTTTGGGGTAAATAATCGTGCTTGGGGAAAATTTGGAGAAATGAAAACCTTGAATTTTTTTTGGGACTAGATATCGGACTGTAAAACTTAGAAAATCAGGAGAAATATTACGCAAACAGACACAAAATTCGAAACCGTTTATTTTGACAACTAATTTTAATGCTAATTTAAGCCGCGTTGACACGATCAGAGTATGCTCGGACCGAGTGGACTCGGATACCTACTCGGACCCAACTCGTATTGTGGCAACCCAAACTACCCATGCGAGTACGCTCGGATTATAGGTTACCACAATACGAGTTGCGTCCGAGTAGGTATCGGAGTCCACCCGGTCCGAGCATACTTTGATCGTGTCAACGCGGCTTACCTTTTTGGTAAACCCCAAGAACAAATCAAGATATTTTATCCGCACGCCTTGTAAAGGATACGCTATTTTTAACACACAGTGTGTTAAAAATCGTATTGCAAACCGAACTTTATGTGTAGACTTTAAGTTAGATTTTAGATCTCCCATAGAAAATCTGCGTATCCTCTTAACTGAAACCCTAAGTGCCCTTTGCACAACCTTGCTGATATTTTTACCCGGAACAGCTCAAAACAAGATGGCTGGATGTAACTGGTCTTAACAATAAATGTGGCAATGGATAACATATAGGCAGAAACGACAGGACTCCACCTGCTACGATCCTTTACTCCTTTTCATTCATCCACGTTCATACATCTAGTCATACACGCACCTTTCTGAAGAACATCAAAAATAAAGGCTGCCTATTTCTAAATAGGCAGTTTCTTGGTAGGTAGTTAATTGAGTATGAATGTGGACCGATGACCTGGTAAAGGTTGCAGGGATCCGCTGGATGCGAGACGCACGGGACCGGTCAATGTGGCGACACTTGGGGGAGGCCTATGTCCAGCGGTGGACGTCTTTCGGCTGAAATGATGATGAATGTGGATGTCTATAAGAGTAGAGGAAGGCCAAAGAAACGATAGATGGACTGTGTGAAGGATGATATGGCTGGAAAGGAGGCGACTGCTGAGATGACAAGCAATACAGAAGTATGGAAGAAGAAGACATGCTGCCCCGAACCCAGATAAATTGGGATAAGGGCAAGAGAATGATGATGAGAGAAGTGGACGCTATTGCCCATTCCACTCTGAATTAAGTCCGTCTTATACCGACTCGCGACATACAAAACTTTTTGTTTTTTTCTCGTAATTGCTCAGAACGTGTCGAGTAAATAATATAACTGCTCTCTTAACAAAGAATGCTGTCTCATCTCACGTTCGCTACCGTTCATTACAAATTAGTGTGGGAAGAGTTAACTGTAGTATTTTATTGTAGTATGGCATATGAGTACGACCAACGTACAGTTGTAAGGCCGGCTCCACACGTTCGCTCCAACGTTGGTCTCAAATTATCAAACCCACTCGTCCAACGTGGTCCACCATGACACCCGTACTATTCAATGCATCCATCAGCACAGTTTTCGAGTGCGTTACATCGAGTCCTACCGTGAAACGTGATTTTTCACCCCAATAAAAAAGTTGTTTCCCAGCGTTATTTTTTGCGTAGAGTTACTTAGTTTGATGTACAGAATGCTTGGTTGACGGCTTCGTGAAGGGTCCATTAACGCCTTGTAGATCTGTGTCTTACGTGGAAATAAAACAAGTTCAGTAAATTTTTGATACAATTTCACAAGAAAATATCATAAACCTTATTAAAATAAGTTAACCCAACCTAACTCTGAGTACGTAGTTTATTTACCCAAGAAAGTTGATTGCCGCTACAGTCAACAACACTGGCACTACAAAAACTGCTCTTACTGCTTGGATATAAAGGCGTTGTCAATGTCGAATTGGTGGTATGGACGGGTGTAGGACCGTACTTGCGAACACAGGATGTAAAACCTGTCGTTCAAGGCGATAACTTGTTACAGTCTATTCAAAACCTTGTTACCTGATGGTAATTTCAGTAATACGAATATTAACTTTATTTCTGTAAATTAAATTAATGTCCACACTCTTCAGTGCCCAGCGTGCTTTGACAGTCGTTACAGGTAGTCAGTGCCCCGAAAGTCTGACAACCAGTCTTAACAAGGGGTATTACCTAGTACTAACTGGGTTGTGGAGGTCAGATAAGCAGTCGCTATGTAAAATACTGGTGTTCAGCTGCATCTGGTTAGACTGTTAGCCGACCCTAACATAGTTGGAAAAAGGCTAGGCAGATGATGATGACTCTTCAGTGCCCAGCTTGCAGAGTTTACGATTATTAGTGCCTTACCTCGTAGCATTTGGAGTTCTTGTATGTAAATTAATGTCATAAGAGCTTAGGTCGTGAGGAAAGTTTTGAGTGCAAATGTGGACGTCTATAATGGATGGACTGTGTAAAGGATGATATGGCTAGAAAGGAGATGACTGCTGAGAAGACTAGCAATAGGGGAGGAAAAGGCTTGGAGAATAATGATGATCATAATCATATTAGAACTTTTACAAAAGTGTTAATAGTGAACTTATACTGTCATTTACGGGATATCTTCCGTGATGAACAATCACGGAAGATATCTACATGTTACATGTTTCGAAACTGTATTGCGAACGTTGTTGCACAACACAGTAACCGATAATGTTTATCTTTGTATTGTTCGAAAGGATGGGTCTACAGCTGTTATTGTTAGACAGAGAAACAGATATACCAAGGCTGTTTGTCTCTTTCTTTTAGTCGCTTTAGAAAAAGAGGCATTTTATTTGACTGTTCGTGCAGTAGCGAAGGGTCATTTTTTGTAAAAGGTAAGCCGGAGTACAGACATATCTTTAATATGGTTATATTATTTGTCTATAGAAAATTGACTGTGCCATTTTTCAAAGGGAATCCATTAGGAATCGGGTTGTATGGAACCTTCGCCACTGCTGTCGTGTTTAGATCCTGAATTCTCTATTCTTCATCATTATCTTGCCCTTGTCCCACTTCATTTGCGGTCGGCGCAGCATGTCTTCTTCTTCCATACTTCTCTATTACTCGTCATCTCGCCAGACACCTCCTTTCTAGCCATATCATTCTTTACACAGTCCATTCATCGTTTCTTTGGTCTTCCTCTACTCATGTACCCATCCACGTTCATACTCAAAACTTTCTAAATTATTATAATTAGAAGACGGGATATTTACCATGTTTATTGTAAGTTCGCGAGCAGACACAGTGAGTTTCGTGTGTCGGGAACAGAATCGAGTTGCGAGTGACAGTGGTAGCGGTACCGAGCGCAAAAAACAAACAAGAAAGAGGGTAGACCGATTTGTCTGCTCATAAACACCTACCCGCAGTAACTTCAGTTTATCCGTGATCATGGTGCTTGCAACAGCGCCGAAATATCGGGAACTCAAAGAAAACAATAAACATGGTAAATATCCCGTCTTCTAGTTATAATAATTTTAGTGACTTTCTAAATTGTCTATTGTGAATAAAACAACAACATCGCTTCCACAATCCCTGGAGTGTTAGCCAGAGGTGTACCACATTTTGCCAGTCATATAAGGTGAAAGGGACACCTACACTAAAACAGTTACCACGTATTCATACATACAAATTTTTCATCATTATTCAGTAGCATTACTACATAGTACAAAACAAAGTCGCTCCCCTCTGTCTGTCCCTATGTATGCTTAGATTTTTAAAACTACGCAACGGATTTAGATGCGGTTTTTTTTAATAGATAGAGTGATTAACGAGAAAGGTTTATATGTATATATTGCACACGTGCGAGGCCGGGGCGGGTCGCTAGTTCTAAATATAAGACTTTCCGATCGAATGCGCAACACCTTAATACAGTCTAAGACAGGCATCGCCGACGTTGGCGATAAATCTGCGAAGCTGAAATGGGACTGGGCAGGTCACGTTTTTAGGATTTACCCGGACAAATGGGCGAAGATACACACACACACACGCACACACACACACACACAGTGACACAGTGGGTGCCTGAAGACGGCCGTCGTAACCGAGGCAGGCCCAAGAAACGCTGGCGTGACGATCTGGACTCATTCTTAACGGATTGGTCAGAGAGGGCAAATTGTAAACAGGATGGGAAAGCCATCGGGAAGGCCTTTGCCCAGCAGTGGGATAGAGCTGGCTGATCTAAGTAATTAATTAATTTAAAAAAACAATAGTTGTTCCTTACGTTTTGACCGTGTACATATTGCAGTTTTATAGAAAACAGCTGTTTTTTTTTTAATAACTGACGAAAAATTTATGTCTAGAGGTTCAGAATGATGTAGTGAATACGGTGGTAACCGTTTTAGCGTCGGTCTCCCTTCCACCCTGTATTTAAGTCCCATATAATAGGGGGCGAGCCTATTGCTAGCCTAAATCCGGACTCCGTGGTTGCTACAGAGAAATTTCTGATGGGAAAAACGCAATTTCATTTTGCCCGATCTGGGAATCGAACAGGAGCTCATGCTCAGCAGTTACACTTACGACCACTATACCAATGAGGCCCTACCTGACCTCTGCAAATCTTTGGTGACGTCTAAGACAGATTGTCACGAAGTTTTCCGACTACCCTCAACGACTCTATGCTTTGAATTGACTATGTGTGTGAGCAAACTAGATATAAATAGATTGCAATGCGATGCAAAAAACTGGACACCTCGGTGCCTGTCTGTGTCAGGCTAGTTTCTCAAGAACTATTTGACGTAATTAGTTTACACACAGAGATAGAAAGTGTATTGGTTTACTTCATTTTGTTGGAAAGTGCAAACAGAGGACTCAAAAACAAAATCGGGCCAATGTTTTTGAATTTTTCCATTGTGAACTTCTCTGGGGGAGTCCACTATGTATTTATGTAGTTAAATAGTAGTCTCACTTTATAATACCTGCTGATATTGTGCTTTAAACAAGGATGTAATATTTTAATATTTTTATACGCAAACCCTGCGTAGAGAACTACAGCTGTTTTGACATGGAAAGAAAAATTCTAGTGCGAGCAGGGTTTGAACCTGCGACCTTCCGAACGTCGTCGTTCCTTCCGTTAAGTTAGTTCGATACTTTCTTAAATAGATGGCGCTAACGTCACCGTAAGACGTTATTAATGGAACGAAAATTTCGAGAGCTGTGAGCAGGGTGCGATGGTCTAATTGGTTAAGACATCCGGTGTACTGAATCGGAAGGTCGCAGGTTCAAACCCTGCTCGCACTAGAATTTTTCTTTCCATGTCAAGACAGCTAAGGATGTAATAGTAGATTATGCACAGAGGGTATAAAGCAGCTCACCGCCCGTCTTATGGCGACAGGCCGTGTCGACGGCGCGTTCGTGTTCCCCGCGCGCCTCTGAGAGATGTCCCCAGCAAAAATGGAAGGGGTCCGCAAGGGCCGATGCCTGCCGGGGCTGCGGGACTGTTCGAAAGAGATACCGCGGCCCTGGAACACAAAGGGCTAAGAAGGAACCTTGGTGTGTTTAAGTCAGTACAAGTCTGACACTGCCTTCCGCTACGCCCAGAGCGGGAGGGGTCTTTTGATGATATTCCACCTGTAAAAACAGGGGATAAAGCAGTGTCTTGAGTTACGGGCGCTATTTTAAATCCCGAACGTAGCGAGGGTACCTAGGACTCCCGAGTGTAGCGATGGGAGCTCTGAGTTAACTCCGGAGCGAAGCGTTGTAATGACTGTAGTAATTGAGCCATAATAATTACATTAATTATGTTGTATTTTTAATACTTACGTATCATTGACATTGTCCTGTCGCTATCAAGGTATTAGTTAACATGAATTTTATTTACATAACATCAAAATATACCTGTATTATTCTTACCATGTTTACCTTCGTTTTAAAACTGGTGATAATCAGTGACCTAGTTTTAAAATAGTACTTATGTATTCTGAAACGTAAGAGGTTGTAGTACTAACATTTCGCCAGTTATTTTAATTCCCATGTAATAGGAAGCGAGTCTATGGATAATCATCATCATAGTCTTCGTCATGGCATAATAATACACTTCGTCTGGTATTCTCTTCCCACGATGGACTACGTCACGATAAGTGTTACCTTTGATTGTCCTTTTCAGTAAATTTAGGGAATGAAAAGAAAATAAATTACTAACGAACTTAACTATTTAGTAACTCGTGTGATTCATCTATTTAGTTTTAAATTAATTTAAATATTGAATTATTAGTTCATAATTGCTTTGTTAAGTTAAAAAATGCATTTTGCTCGGGTAATTCAATCACACACCGTGGCAACACATCGATGGCATCGCAACCGATGACGTATTCTTGGGCCTATCACGTGACCCAGCTGTCACGGGTAGAGAATACCAGGCGAAGTATATTATTATACCATGGTTTCCGTATAGATCTGCAGAAAAACGAGCACACGTGCTGGATATCGCACAGCTCTGTGCTTCTCGTATTTAGCGGATGCCCCCTGGCCTTAAGCAGGTCCTGTATCATCAGGTGTTTTTCAGTGACTGGGTTGTCATATAGGCAGTCGCTCTGTGTAACATACTGGTATTCACCTGCATCCGGTTAGATTGGAAGCTGACCCCAACATAGTTAGAAGGTGAGGCAGAGGATGAAACGATAAGGATTAAGAGGAAATGCGGGTGGTCTTTTCTCCATACAAACGCTCTCGCCTGTTTCCTTTCTGGTTTATGACTATAAAGCAATGATTTTTTACAGTAAAATATATATCTACTTCTTCTATGTCCCTATGTTTTCCTTTTTGATGATACATAATCTTTATAAGCACTAGAACCTTTACAAAATGCTCAAAATTGTGTACAGATATGACAACTATTAATGAAAAGAACGAAGCACGCGCGTGAAGCGTTGGGTCTCGAATTCGAACCCAAGGCACGCACCTCTGATTTTTCGGATTTATGTGCGTATTGTATAATCATCACTTGCTCCGGTGAGGGAAAACATCGTGAGGAAACCAGTATGCCTGAGAGATGTTTCTTGACGGCATGTTAAGCCAAGTCAGAGGCCCATGGGCGGCATAAAAACTCTGACACCAGGTAAGGAACTAACCACACGATAAAGAAAGAAGATAGGTACCTATCCTGTACCGTTCATATATTTTTCTCTCGGCGGGCCAAGCATTTGGCCCGCGAGGAGATGCTGGAGTCTCTGAACCGAGATCCGTGGGGGCGCCCTTACAAGATGGTGCGGGATAAACTCCGCACCCGGGCCCCCCCGCTAACGCAGAGTCTCCGGCCTGAGCTCGTGGAGGACGTGGTGAGCGTTCTGTTCCCTTCGCGAGGGGAGCATCCTCCCCCGCCTATGGCTCCGTCACCGCATGCGGTGCCGGAAGCGGACCACACCGATGACGACGATGACGTTCCGGAGGTGACTGGGGTAGACCTGAGAGTGGCGGTACGCAGGCTGAAAGCCAGAAATACCGCCCCGGGACCCGATGGCTTGCCTGGCAAAGCCTGGGTCCTGGCCTCTGAGGCTCTCGGGCCCCGACTGGAAGGGCTCCTAAGCGCATGCTTGGAGAGAGGCCAGTTCCCGCTTCGTTGGAAGACGGGGAAGCTGGTCCTCATCCGGAAGCCAGGGCGCCCTGCGGACTCTCCGTCCGCATACCGGCCCATTGTGTTGCTCGACGAGGTGGGCAAGCTCTTTGAAAGAGTCATTGCCAACCGCCTCGCCGGGCACCTTGCAGGGATGGGGCCGGATCTTGCGGAACACCAGTTTGGTTTCCGCAAGGGGCGCTCGACGGTGGACGCCATCATGCGCGTGAGAGCCCTCACGACGGGGGACGCGGTGTCCCGGGGCGGGGTTGTCTTGGCGGTGTCTCTTGACATCGCCAACGCCTTCAACTCCATGCCCTGGAGCTGCATTGCGGAGGCACTCCGGTATCACGGGGTGCCGACCTACCTTCGTCGTGTGGTCGGGGACTACCTGACGGATAGGGCCGTCATCTACCCCAGTCGGAGCGGAGAATGGAACCGGCGAGAGATGTCGTGCGGTGTTCCACAGGGTTCGGTTCTGGGGCCGGCCTTGTGGAACATCGGTTACGACTGGGTGCTGCGCGCCGACCTCCCTACCGGCGTCAGTGTAGTTTGTTACGCTGACGACACGCTGGTACTGGCACAAGGGAGGTCGCACGAGGCGGCGGCCGAAAACATGACACGCGGGGTTGCGATAGTTGTGGAGAGGATCCGGCAATTGGGTCTCGAGGTGGCATTGCACAAGTCCGAGGCCATGTGTTTTCATGGGCCTCGGAATGCGCCACCGTCGGGGTCCCTACTGATGGCAGGAGGGGTTTCCATCGGCGTCGGGTCGACGTTGAAGTACCTAGGACTCGTCCTCGACAGCCGGTGGAACTTCGTGGAGCACTTCCGACGTTTGGCTCCCAAACTGGAACGGACAGGGGCTGCCTTCAAGCGGCTCTTGCCCAACCTGAGGGGTCCAAACGCCTCCTGCCGGAAGCTATACGCGGGGGTCGTGCGGTCCATGGCCCTTTACGGGGCCCCGGTGTGGGCGCGTTCTTTGAGGCGGCAAGCCGCCCACTACCTGAACGCGCCCCAAAAGGTGATAGCCATAAGGCTAATCCGGGGGTACCGCACGATCTCCGGCGAGGCGGCTAGCCTCCTTGCCGGATTGCCGCCATGGGATCTGGAGGCGATGGTCCTCGCGCGCCTGCATGAATGGCGCGCGGAAGCACTATGTCGGGGAGAAACTCCGCTGCCGCGACAAATTGCCGCTCAGCGGACAGACCTCCGGCGTGATCTCATGGCGACATGGAGAGAGCGACTGTCGCAACCCCGTGCAGGGCACGCCACCATAGTGGCGATAAGTCCCCTCTTTGAGGAGTGGCTAGAGAGGCGCCACGGCGCCCTCACCTACCGCCTGACGCAGGTCCTCACCGGACACGGTTGTTTCGGGAGGTTCCTGCATCGAATCGGGCGGGAGGAAACGCCCGGGTGTTTCCACTGCGAGGATCGTCCGGAGGACACGGTGGAACACACCGTGGAGGTCTGCCCCACTTGGGCGGAGCACCGCCGTGTCCTCACAGCGGCGATTGGCGGCGGCGATCTCTCGCGTCCGGCCTTGGTTCAAGTCATGGTCCGGAGCGAGAGGGAATGGGAAGCCGTCACCTCCTTCTGCGAAGCAGTCATGCTAGTGAAGGAGGTGGCAGGACGTGAGAGGGAAAGAACCTCACGTCCCAGCCGCCGCGGGAGACGCCCTGGGCGTCGGGGGTCACGTGGTGGCTTCCGACCACCGTAGGCGCTGGCCTGTGGACGGCGAGTTATGGGCTAGCTCGCCGTCCGGCCGTCTTATGACGACGGGCCGTGTCGACGGCGCGTTCGTGTTCCACGCGCGCCTCAAGGAGATGTCATCAATCAAGTAGGGGTCCGCATGGGCCGACGCCTGCCGGGGCTGCGGGACTGTTCGAAAGAGATACCGTGGCCCTGGAACATAACGGGCAAAGAAGGAACATGGATGGGTTTTAGTCAGTACAAGTCTGACACTCCCCTCCGCTCCGCCCAGAGTGGGGGGGGTCATTTGATGATTTCCCATCCGGAAAAAAAAAAAAAAAAGCGTTGGGTCTCGAGTTCGAACCCAAGGCACGCACCTCTGATTTTTCGGATTCATGTGCGTATTGTATAATCATCACTTGCTCCGGTGAGGGAAAACATCGTGAGGAAACCAGTATGCCTGAGAGATGTTTCTTGACGGCATGTTAAGCCAAGTCAGAGGCCCATGGGCGGCATAAAAACTCTGACACCAGGTTAGGAACTAACCACACGATAAAGAAGAAGATTGAAAAGAAAAAAAAATAGGGACACAGGATATGCCCTTCTTATTCAGTTTATGAAATATCTATTAAACTGTTCGAATATTCGAGGAGGAAACAGTCGAGAGCCAAACCTCGAATTTTGGCTTGACTTTTTACTTAGGCTATTCAGTCGGATCTGCAGTTGTCCTTATCGCACCAATGTCGAAACCGCGCTCGCAGTGCGACAGCGATAGTATCTTCAAATACCTAATTTTCAAAAGTTTCTCCGACCGCATTTTCTCTTAAGATTCCTTCCTCCACTGCGAAGTGTTTTGTTAATAAACTAAAAGCATTTGTTTCAATCAAACTAATTACATGCACTTTTGAATTGTCAAAGAATCGGTCTGAAAATAGAAAATAGTTCCAATACGTAGATCTCCATGGAGAAGAACGGACAAGAACCTCCATGAACATTGTTTTTGAGCATTTCAAAAGCCTGGGATAAGAATGTATAATTAACAGCTAGTTACCTCACGTTCTTCGCTATTCAATTAATAATTACGTGTATCAATTATTTATTCATACAGTGAATCGAAAGTCAATTGTTTATCGTGCGTGGGTGGGTAGGCAGCGAAAGTGTAAGCGGAACATAGCGTTTTTGTTGGTAAAGTGGATGTATGTTTGTGTGGATTTAGTTCTGGTTTATTGAACACTAGCACTTCAATATATTATACGCAAACCCTGCGTTGGGAACTACAGCAGTTTTGATATGGAAAGAAAAATTCGAGTGCGAGCACGGTTTGAACCTGCGACCTTCCGATTCAGTACACCGGACGTCTTAACCAATTAGATGGCGCCAACGTCACCGTAAGACGTTATTAATGGAACGAAGATTTCGAGAGCTGTGAGCAGGGTGCGATGGTCTCATTCACTTGCCCTTAACCCAATTCATTTGGGGTCGGCGCAGCATGTCTTCTTCTTCCACACCTCTCTATTACTCGTCATCTCTTCAGACACCTCCTTTCTTGCCATATCATCCTTCACATAGTCCATCCATCGTTTCTTTGGTCTTCCTCAACTCATATACCCATCCACATTCATAATCAAAACTTTCCTCACGATATTTTCCTCGGTCCTCCGCATCACATGCCCATACCACGACAACCAATTACCACACAACTTTTCAGTCACCGGCGCCACTTTCAGACTTCCTCTTATATACTCATTTCTTATTTTATCCATTCGCGTAACACATGATATAAATATAATTTATAGCTTGAAGCACCCACGAATAATGTAGCTTTTTGCCAGGGAAAGAATTTTTAGAATTGGATCACTTGTTTTGAAAGTTACCCCCTACATACAAGCTTACAAACAAATACCTCTTTATAATACGAGTATTAGTATAGATAACATTTCGTCTGTATTCTCGAAAGGTAAGGCAGAGGTACACCTCTGTACGCTCACATTTTGGTCAGTTATATTTAAATCCCAATTTTTACTGGGTGAGCCTAATGCCATCAAATGGACAAAAATCCAGACTGCAGGCTGCTAGTGAGAAATCTCTAATAGAAACTCCCAATAATAATACTTTGCCCTACCTAGAAATCGAACCCAAGACCTTATGCTCAGGAGTACCGCTCGCGACCACTACACCAACCAACGAGTCTAATGTTATCTGGTTTAAAAATATAATCAAATTAAAATGCAAAAGGACATTGATAAAAATAATGAACTAAATAAAATTAATTGATCTAAATTCCAATGCGGTGAAATATGTTGATCAGTTTTTCATTCTGATAATTGAATATTAACTTACGCTCGCGTGAAGTTCGGTAATTGTCCCAAGGGATGTGATGACGTGCTACCGGGATAAAAGTATCCTATGTGTTAATCCAGGTTATAAACTATCTGTGTGCCAAATTTCATCCAAATCCGGCCAGTAGTTTTTGTGTGAAAGAGTAACAAACATCCATACATCCTCACAAACTTTACATCTCTACATAGTAAAACAAAGTCGCTTCACGCTGTCTGTCCCTATGTATGCTTAGATCTTTAAAACTACGCAACGGATTTTGATACAGTTTTTTTATAATAGATAGAGTGATTCAAGAGGAAGGTTTATATGTATATATTGCACTCGTGCGAAGCCGGGGGGGTCGCTAGTTAATGTATAAGATTAAGTAGGATTTTATTTTGCTAAGCATATTATGGCATATTATTTTCCATAATATTTTAGATTAAAACTGCTCTTTCTCTTTGTTTTAAAACATCTCCGAAATACTTTATCTCATATCTCCGTATGCTTTATGTTTGTGAAATCATCCATAACGAATTCTTCCACTCACATAATATTAAGCTATTTCCATCCTTAGACTATAACTTTCACACAACAAATATTTACAAGCAGATATAATATCGAACACGGCCATATCCCGATCTAAATTCTACGCATGCCATACTTTAGGGATTTCCGCGTATCTGTCCATCTGTCCTATTTGGATCGGCTCCAACCTCCATGTTGAAATGAATAGATTTGATTATTCATTATGATCGTCTTCGTTCAAATTGTTAGCGATCGACGCAGCTTGTCTTCTTCGTCCATATTTCTTTCTCATTCGATATCCCGGTTTCGGGTTTTCGATTTCGGTTTTTGATCGGTTACATTTCGGGCGAGTGTGCTTTGGAATTACACTATCTAATTCCTCCATTCCCATTTTATCGTCGGACGAGCAGAGATACGGCGAAGCGTCACCGTTATATGGCTTGAAGTCCCACGGACCCGAGCAAAGCGCTATGCTGCGACGCGAAATTTCTATTCCGGGAGTTCAGAATGATGTACTGAATACGTGGTAGGTAATTGCTTTAGAGTCGGTGTCCTTTCCACCTATTCTAGAAAGCAATCCACATTCATTACCATTTACCACAAACCCGTTCTGGAATAATGGAATACGGCTCGCTACCTCTCCGTGAAGGCTGTAGTCCCAGCAGTGGGAGCGTTATAGGCTGATACGGTAGAATGCTCTGCATTTGGGATTTCCGCATATTCATCGTCCTATTTGGACCGGCTCCAAGCTTTATGTCGAAACCAACGAAGACCATTCATTAATATTAGTATTGTATTGTTATGTAATTGGTATTCATCTATCTTGTTCCCCAAGTTAGGAGTGAAGGTTGGTAGACTGGTAGTTAATATTTATGTAACATCACGCCTGTTCTACCCGGTGGCGTAGACAGAGGTGTAAGTACACCCACATTACGCTAGATATGTTTCAAGATGAGCCTTGTGACACTAACCACGCAAACGCTCAAAATCTGGGTTACTGCTGAACATTTCCTGATCCGAGATTCTCCACTGACCACTCTTGTAGCCATCCAAGTTTTGATAAAAATTGGATGGCTATAAGAGTAGATGAAGACAAACAAAACGATGGATGAACTGTGTGAAGAATGATATGGCTAGAAAGGCGCTGACTGCTGTGATGACGAGTAATAGAGAAGTATGGAAGAAGAAGACATGCTGCGCAGACCCAGAAATAAATTGGAATAAGGGCAGGAGAATGTTGACAATGCCCGATCCTAGTGTTGAATTCAGCTACTTTTGTTCAACAGTGACGATTAACAGTCGTTACGGGTCCAAAAGTCTGACAAACAGTCTTACCAAGGAGTGTCGTATTAGCCACTAGTTTGCAGTAGTAAACTTTAAACAAACACTGTTTTAAGCTTTCACAACTAAACTTATACTGTCACTTACGGGATATCTTCCGTGATAATCGGAATATCGGGAGCTCAAATAATGAACAATCACGGAAGATATCCCGTAAGTGACTGTATAAGTTAAGATTTAAATAATTGCTCCAAGTAGAATACCTACTATTACTCAGCTGCATGTTATTAGACTGGAAGCCGACCCCAACATAGTTGAGAAAATGCTAGAGAGATTACGTTTATATTTAGGAATTAAACAAAACAATTGCACGTGGAATGCAATGCACACGAAGTTCGTAGAAGGTAGTTTACTTACACACTATTGTTTCTTCAATAATATTTTTATTTATAATAATATTAATTTTCAATATTATTTGTGTAACAATCAAATTTGTAAACGGAATGAAGGAACCTGGAACTTACGATACAGGGAATCCTAGTGTGAGTTTCAGGAATAAACGCATTGCTTGTAATTTTTTAAACAATAAATTATTCTTATTCTTCCTTTATTTAATGTCTTTACGTATAATTTACATATTTAAATATTTCTATACAAAGTAATATAAAAAAAACATTTAAAAATATAAAAAATAGTAACCCACCCGCATCAGGAACAGTAGTAGAATACCAGTAATTTTACATGGAGCGACTACCTATCTGACCTCCACAACCCAGATAGTACTGGGTAATATGATACCCCTTGGTAAAACTTGTTTTCAGACTTTTTGGGCCACTGACTACCTAACGACTGCCCAAGATCTACAAATGACACCCGGGACAAAACAGCTTAACGTGCTTTCCGAGGCACGGACGAAACTCGGTCTGTAATGGGCGGTCACTCATCCACAGACCAGCCTAGGCAAGCACGCCTTAACCTAAAGGTCGATCCGAACGGCTGTTATTATTTAGCCACGAGCTCATCCCCTATTACATGGAACTTAAATACATATGTCAAAACATGTCAAACCATGAGTGTACTAATAGGTACACATCTGCCTAACCCTTCGGGGATTACAGGCGTGATGTTTGTGAGTTTAACAAATAAGCTTTGCCAGCGGCTACTAATCTATTGAGACGTTTAGAAAGTAAAAATGTAATCAAAATCTCATTAATTTTGAATGTCAAGTAAAAGTAAATATAAAACAACTCAACAGTATTGCACTACTTATGTAATACAAGCTTATGAACGCGATTTCGTCTGCCTGGGCTTTCATCATCTGCCTAGCCTTTTCCCAACTATGTTGGGGTCGGCTTCCAGTCTAACCGGTTGCAGCTGAATACCAGTATTTTACATGGAGCGACTGCCTATCTGACCTCCACAACCCAGTTAGTACTGAGTAATACGATACCCCTTGGTAAGACTGGTTGTCAGACTTTTTGGGCCTCTGACTACCTAACGACTGTTAAAGATCTACAAATGACACCCGGGACCAACGGCTTAACGTGCTTTCCGAGGCACGGAGGAAACTCGGTATGTAATGGGTGGTCACCCATCCACAGACCAACCTAGGCAAGCACGGCTTAACCTGAAGATCGATCCGAGCGGCTGTTATTATTTAGCCACGAGCTCCTCCTGCCTGGGCTTTATTTAAGATTTATTCATTCATTTTTCAAGGTCTTTATTAGTACATGTGGTTTACAATACAGTTTACAAACGATCTTATTCTATTTGTATACAAATCACTATTTATGTCCTTACACAGGCAGCCATCGCCTTTACAAACATTAAAACATGTTGTTACTTATTATTATTTTACAAAAATTTAACTTACTTATTACTAAATTTTGGAGCTCGTGGCTAAATAATAACAGCCGCTCGGGTCGATCTTTAGGTTAAGCCGTGCTTGCCTAGGTTGGTCTGTGGATGGGTGACCGCCCATTACATACCGAGTTTCCTCCGTGCCTCGGAAAGCACGTTAAGCCGTTGGTCCCGGCTGTCATTTGTAGATCTTTGACAGTCGTTAGGCAGTCAGTGGCCCAAAAAGTCTGACAACCAGTCTTACCAAGGGGTATCGTATTACCCACACCACACGTAGTACTAACTGGGTTGTGGAGGTCAGATAGGCAGTCGCTCCATGTAAAATACTGGTATTCAGCTGCATCCGGTTAGACTGGAAGCCGACCCCAATATAATTGGGAAAAGGCTAGGCCGATGATGATGTATTGTATGTTATATATCATAATATCACGCCAGTCATTCCCTGAATTATAGGCAGAGGTAGACCTAATAGTACACTCACATTTAACCAGTACTTTTTTAACGTTGCCCCACACTAGGAATTTCTCCTGTATCGTGGGTGCGTTTAAAAAACATTGAAACTCATATAAACAAACAGTCAGACCCGGAACAACTTCCTGTAGGCCATACGTGCGGAAATCGAACCCGCGACACGCAGCGCTGCAGTCAAACGCTCAACCAGTACGCCAACGGTGTCATCGAGTAAGTCCCGTACCATAGGAGGCGAGGAAATCAAAATAAATAAAAAAGTAACCGAGGAGTTTTGCCGGTTCTTCGCCATAGGATACGACCAACCCGAACTGTGCACCTATCTTTATCCATTTCATCATTATCCATCATCATACTTCTTCCCTTGTACCAATTCATTTGGGGTCGGCGCAGCATGTCTTCTTCTTCCATACTTCTCTATTACTCGTCATCTCCGTCACCTCCTTTCTAGCCATATCATCCTTCACACAGTCCATCCACAGTTTCTTTGATCTTCCTCTGCTCTTATACTCACTCAAGGCTTATGAGAAATACAATATTTTATCTAGCCATCAACCGGGCACATGCGGACTCCGTAGCTGTTACTGAGAAAATACCCAATAACACTTTGGTCGACCTAGGAATCGAACCCAGTGCCTTATGTTCAGAAGTAGCGGTTACAACAAATAGACCAACGACGTAGTACCTATAAAAGTGAGATGTAATTAAAATATCATTAATTATTTTAAATGCCAGCTAAAAGTGAGATAATATGAGTGTGTGCGTGTAATATTGTATGGTGTTTATGTAATACAGCCTTTATGTTCAATACGTATTATGTTATCTAATCATCTTTGTGTTGAAGTGAACAAAGTAATAAGTAAATTTGGCATTTTGTAGCCCCTTCTTCTCAAAGATGATGGATGTATTTCTCCTTTTGGGATTTTATCCATAATGTGAGCGCTGCCGCGATCAAAATCTAGTCACTCATCATCTGCCTAGCCTTTTCCCAACTATATTGGGGTCGGCTTCCAGTCTAACCGGATGCAGCTGAATACCAATATTTTACATGGAGCGACTGCCTATCTGACCTCCACAACGCAATTAGTACTGGGTAATACGATACCCCTTGGTAAGACTGGTTGTCCGACTTTTGTGGCCACTGACTACCTAACGACTGTCAAAGATCTACAAATGACAACCGGGACCAACGGCTTAACGTGCTTTCCGAGGCACGGAGGAAACTCGGTATATAATGGGCGGTCACCCATCCACAGACTAACCTAGGCAAGCACGGCTTAACCTAAAGATCGGCCCGAGCTGCTGTTATTATTTAGCCACGAGCTCCATCAAAATCTAGTCACTACATAGTATAAAACAAAGTCGCTTCCCTCTGTCTGTCTGTCCCTAAGTATGCTTAGATCTTTAAAACTACTCAGCGGATTTTGATGCGGTTTTCAGTAATAGAAAGAGTGATTCAAGAGGAAGGTTTATATGTATATATTGCACCCATGCGAAGCCGGGGCGGGTTGCTAGTTAATAATAAAGTTTTGAGACCAAATAAATAATCGGTTATCGTGGTATGGACATGTGATGAGGAGGAATGAGGAAAATGTTGAGTAAGAATGTAGATGGCTGTAAGAGTAGAGGAAGACCAAAGAAACGATGGATGGACTGTGTGAAGGATGATATGGCTAGAAAGGAGGTGCCTGATGAGATGACGAGTATTAAAGAAGTATGGAAGAAGAAGACATGCTCTACATACGACATACTGGAGCCATCCTCTAGGACTAACCTTAACAAGTTTGCCCCCTTGTCACGTGCCATAAGACTGTTAAATATTATCTCAGATGAGGTAGATATATTTCACTGCAGTCTGTTGAAGTTCACAGGAGTAGCACTGAAGTGCATTGAAAATATTTAGAGGTGTTCCTATTGTAGGTATTTTAATAGTGGTTTTCTTTTTTGATATGTATTCTGATTGTGTTTTAATTGTATTTTTGTTAGCTTATGTAAGTTATTGTATCTTGGTGGTGGTAACATCGCATTGGCGTTATAGCTGTAAAGGTGTTATTTACATAATTTTAAATAAATAAATAAATGCTGCGCCGACCCCATTTAAATTGGGATAATGGCAAGAGAATGATGGTGATGAGACCAAATATTACAGCTCCTCGGTGTGACGTCAACAAAATCATTTACTAATTGTAGTATTTCACAGTAACATAAGATTTTAAACATGTCACTAACATTATCATTAACACCAGAAACGGGATATTTACCATGTTTACTGATATCTTTGAGTTCCCGATATTACGAACGAACGTACGTTGAACGCATTATAGTTTGTAACAGTTAACAGCTGCTATAACGATAAACAAACAAACATATTATTCATTAATAGCAAATTACATAATTACAAGTAGATTCATGGTCATGAGAAATTTAAACTCCTTCGTGACCATCTGCCTCGCCTCTCTCTACTATGTTGGGGTCAGCTTCCAGTCTAACCGGATGCAACTGAATACTAATACTTTACATGGAAAGACTGCCTATCTGACCTCCACAACTCCGTTAGTACTGGGTAATACGAAACCTCTTCGTAAGACTGATTGTCAGACTTTCGGGCCACTGACTACCTGTAACGACTGTCAAAGATCTACAGATGACGGCCGGGACCAACGGCTTAGCGTGCATTCCGAGGCGCGGTCAAAACTCGGTATGTAATGGGTGGTCACCCATTCACGGCGCAACCTATGCAAGTGCGGCTTAACCTGAAGATCGACCCGAGCGGCTGTTATTATTTAGCTACGAGCTCCTCGTTTAAACTACCTAATAAGTTGCTAATTAATTTAAAGTAGCCTGTGTACAGGAATGGAACTTCGTCTTTTCATCATCAGATCAGCCCGGAATCACCCACTGCTGTTTATAGGCCTCTCCTTTCTTCAGCCATTCTTCTCTGTTCTGTGCGTCCCTTATCCATCTGATTCCCGCGAGTCAACCCAACATGTTTTTGGACGGCCCTGGTAAGAAACGGAGTGCCCATCGAGTGACCATCTCCGCGTCTAGCCAGATGTCCTTTTTTTATTAAGCAGTGAAAAATGCCTAACGCATACCGCACCGTACTGGGAGACGGTTTCGTTATGTGGGGTGGTTTGTATCCTACGAGGGATGTGACGGCCAAGTTGTGCGGGATTCCACAGGGGTCGGTTTTGGGTCCGCTCTTGTTGAACATAGGCTACGACTGGACCTTGCGCTGTTTACTCTCCCCCGGGCAAAGCGTCGTCTAGGCAGATGTCCTGCCCAACTCCACTTAAGGCGTATCACTTTGTCTTTTACTTGTCAATTAACATTCTTTCGAAGTCATATTTCTCCTATTCGTATAGTTGCTCTTCAAAATAACTAAACAGTAGTCCCCTTCAGTTAAAAATAACCAGACATGTTCTAAAAATAACTCGAAGAGGGTCGAAACGTCAAAAACATATGTTTACAATCTTTTGTTGTTTATTTTGAGATACGTTGTTTGAAGAGGGATGCTGTTTTCAAGTGGTTTCGGGAAGGAAGTGGTGTTTAGGATAAAAAAGGTTGATGTTGTAGAATGTCTGTTTATTATTAGGTATTCATGTTTACGCGCGAAAATAGATATGTCCCGGTACCAGATATTAGAAGACATGTTTGTGACATCTATCTATCTGCGGAGCTCGTGGCTAAATAAGCCGCTTGGGTCCATCTTTAGGTTAAGCCATCTTCTTCTTAGCGTGTCGATGGCAATCTAAATTGTGTCAGCCCAGAACTGAGCTACTAGTTTGGCGCTTTCAGTAGCGTCCATCAGTTCCTGTAGTGATCAAACAACAGGACACGCAGGACACGATATTAAGTGCCCCATCGTTTGTGGAACAGCACCACATTTACACTTCAGGGCAGAGTCATTAATGAATCTTCACATGAGCAGGTTTTCCTTGCTGCGACCAACCTGGGCCCGGAGTTTATTTAAAGACTTCCAGGTAAGCCATGGCAACTAAGCCATAATTGGCTAGGTTAGTCCGTAGATAGGTCAACACCCATTACATACCGAGTTTCCTCCATGCTTCGGACAGCACGTTAAGCCGTTGCGTTGGTCCTAAGATCTTTGAGTCGTTATAGGTAGTGGCCCAAAAATCTGACAATCAGCCTTAGCAAGGCGTATCTTATTATCCAGTACTAACTGAGTTGTAGAGGTCAGATAGGCAGTCGCTCCATGTAAAATACTGATCCGGCTAGGCTGGAAAAAGGCTAGGCTATTATGATGATGTTGTTTTTAATATCTTTCGAGTACCAACGTGTACGTAAAAATCTACTATTACATACATTTTAGTTAAATTCCAGTTTTTGTTTCAACAGGCTTATTTCCTGATCATAATGTCAGTATGTTTATTGTCGCCCGTCTCCAAAACTGCTGTACCGAATTAATTGTAGTTTACGCAAACAAAATCAAGTGAAGTGCGTATATTTACAATCTTTATTATGTATTGTAATAACATTTTGTGATTAAACTGAACAGTCTAATTCTTTGTTGTTATATAATGGTTTGAAAGGCAAGGTAAAGTACTGCAATTAACATAAATACATAAAATCAACGGATGGCCGATGGGGCCGGAAAGTTCTGGAGTGGCGACCGAGAACTGGAAGACGTTGCGTTGGAAGGCCTCCCACTAGGTGGACCGATGACCTGGTGAAGGTTGCAGGGATCCGCTGGATGCGAGACGCACGGGACCGGTCAATGTGGCGACACTTGGGGGAGGCCTATGTCCAGCAGTGGACGTCTTTCGGCTGAAATGATGATGATGATGATGACATAAAATCACGCTTGCAATCCCCGAAGAGTTAGGCCGAGGTGTACCTAATAGTACACCCGCATTTCGCCAGTTATGTTTTTAGTAGTCCCGTGTAATAGGGTGCGAGTGTATTGCCATCAATCGGGCACAAATCCAGCCTCCGTGGCCGCTACTGAGAAATTGCTGGCTGGCATGTTTTGGAAGTGTCTCATGCGCGTTGCAGCACCTCTTGGCTCTACACTAGGTTAGATATTTGTTATCAAGCTCATGGGCTTTTGGCAACGTCGAATTGTTTTTATAATAATCAGTAATAAGGCAAAAAGTTTCTTAAGTATAACCAGCCTATGTCGTCCCCCCTGCTTGGACACACGGCGTCCTCTCTATGAGAGGAAATGGGCTATTATCCACCACGCGGTCCCAGTGTGAGTTCGTAATGTCATATGTCTTCGAGTTTTTGGTTCTAGGACATGCCGATTTCCTCACAATGTCATTCTTGCTGTTTTTGATATGGAAAGAACAATTCGAGTGCGAGCAGGGTTTGAACCTGCGACCTTCCGATTCTGTACACCGGACGTCTTAACTAATTAGACCATCGCACCCTGCTCACAGCTCTCGCAATTTTCGTTCCATTAATAACGTTGATCGTCGGCGATGGTCTAATAATATATTATCATATCATACATTAGTAATTAAACCCAGTGCTCTACTAGCCTCATTGTTAGCTTTGTTTTGAGAACTTTCCATTTATTTACTTTTCAATAACTAAAACATTAAGATAGGTAATATTTTCCCATCATGATCTTGTAATCTGTGTGATATATTCCATAATATATCAGGTTGAGACTAGTATGTATACACAGACATACAACACGTGGGAATATGAGAATCATTTTTATACAGGGTCTAACTATTCATACACGAAATATTTTCAGGGAATCATCTAACGGCTATAACAAAGCCATTTCAAGGGATTTTTTTTTTATCTGAATATATTTTTTTATAAAAAATAAATAATTTAAAATTACTTGACCCACAAAATAAATACTGGCTCCTTATTTTTAAGCATCCATTACGGTAGTTTACTGCGTCGTATTTGCAAAAAGTCTCAAAAAAATTTAGAATTATAATAATTTTGTAAAAAAAAACACTCAGATTTTTTTTTTTTGTTTTCATTGCTATGGCGACTTTACGACTTAAAGAAGTTACTCTTAAAATATTTCGTGTATGAAAAGATAGACCTAATACAGGGTGGATGAGACACCGACTCGCAAACGGTTGCTCGTATTCGGTACGTCATTCTGTACCCCCCCCCCCCCCCCCCACATAGAAATTTTCATCGGTAATTTTAAAAAAAATAACTACACGCACTGCGTTCTAAAACGGGCATTGGATGGGCGTGGGATTGGGCGGGTCACGTGAGCCGTATGCACGATGACCGCTGGGCAAAAGTCTCCACACGATGGTTGCCGGAAGACGGACGGCGCCGCCGAGGCTGGCCCAGAAAGAGATGGCGAGACGATCTGGACGCGTACCGCGAAGGCTGACCCGAGGAGGCGCGGGAAAAGAGTACATGGAAGGAATTGGGGGAGGCCTTTGCCCAGCTGTGTACAGGCTAATATAAAAAAAAAAATAAACAGCTGTTTCCTACAAAAGTGCAATACCTACACGGTCAAAATGTAAGAAACAGCTGTATTTTTTTAATTACCTGCTAATAAAAAAAAAATCTATGTGGGGGGGTTCGGAATGATAACCTGAATACGTGCTAACTGTATGTGTGTCGGTGTACCTTCCACCCTCAATAAAATTACTTTTTTTAGCCTGATTCATCTTTCCTTAACCATAAAACCCGTTTTCCCAGTGTGATTTCCCATCGGCAAAATCCCAACTTACATAGGCGATTCTCCCACTGCACCACGCTCCGTCGCATATCGCAGAAAACAAATTGTACAGCGACACGTGCTGACGCGAAGTACATAATAAATACCTACCTATTCAAAAATAAACGAATTACGTATCTACTAGTAGGTATACAACCCTAGTTTTAGTAAATGCGAAACCTGAAACACGTGTCTAGTATTTTTATGTAAAGAATCTATGTACAAAATTTCAAAACTGTATCATGAAAAATCACAAAGTTATAAGCTTGTTCTGTTACCTGGTTTTCCGCGCTAAAACGTGTTCACCACGCAGCGAGCCCGCGCACGCGCCTCCAGCGTCGTCTTGAGCTCATTGATAATAATAATTTGGCAGTAGGTACCTAAATTATTGCGATAATGTCGCTCGGTGTCCAACGTAACTTTTTAAAATATTTTTGGGACAAAATATAACATGGTTTAAAAATGATTGGAATCGATCCAGTTACTTATTCTGAACAAACTATATTCTGTAACCTTTCGCAGTTTCCAGGTAATTTAAAAAATGTTATCTCTGGTTGCTTATTCAAGCAACCAAAGACAGCCCAATATTGTCTATTATAATATAACTCTTTGCCATATTTAGTAAATACTTGTTCTTATTTCAATCAAATATTCACAAATCGTACGCTTACTGCTTACAAAACCATCACAACGTTCGTTCGTCAGTGCGGTGCATTCGTGACTTCTTGGGTACCGAGTGTGTACCAAACTCGAGGCGTGTAGGTATGACTTGCGTTCCGACCGTTCTGTATGAAGATACACTACTGTAGATATTATTACTGTGGCGGTGCAGTGGGAGAATCGCCATACCTACTTGTACATGACTCGAAGTAACAAAGGACAAGAAGTCCTAGACAAGTGACAATCAGCTCCCGCTTCGTTGGAAGACGGGGAAGCTGGTCCTCATCCGGAAGCCAGGGCGCCCTGCGGACTCTCCGTCCGCATACCGGCCCATTGTGTTGCTCGACGAGGTGGGCAAGCTCTTTGAAAGAGTCATTGCCAACCGCCTCGCCGGGCACCTTGCAGGGATGGGGCCGGATCTTGCGGAACACCAATTTGGTTTCCGCAAGGGGCGCTCGACGGTGGACGCCATCATGCGCGTGAGAGCCCTCACGACGGGGGACGCGGTGTCCCGGGGCGGGGTTGTCTTGGCGGTGTCTCTTGACATCGCCAACGCCTTCAACTCCATGCCCTGGAGCTGCATTGGGGAGGCACTCCGGTATCACGGGGTGCCGACCTACTTTCGTCGTGTGGTCGGGGACTACCTGACGGATAGGGCCGTCATCTACCCCAGTCGGAGCGGAGAATGGAACCGGCGAGAGATGTCGTGCGGTGTTCCACAGGGTTCGGTTCTGGGGCCGGCCTTGTGGAACATCGGTTACGACTGGGTGCTGCGCGCCGACCTCCCTACCGGCGTCAGTGTAGTTTGCTACGCTGACGATACGCTGGTACTGGCACAAGGGAGGTCGCACGAGGCGGCGGCCGAAAACATGACACACGGGGTTGCGATAGTTGTGGAGAGGATCCGGCAATTGGGTCTCGAGGTGGCATTGCACAAGTCCGAGGCCATGTGTTTTCATGGGCCTCGGAATGCGCCACCGTCGGGATCCCTACTGATGGCAGGAGGGGTTTCCATCGGCGTCGGGTCGACGTTGAAGTACCTAGGACTCGTCCTCGACAGCCGGTGGAACTTCGTGGAGCACTTCCGACGTTTGGCTCCCAAACTGGAACGGACAGGGGCTGCCTTCAAGCGGCTCTTGCCCAACCTGAGGGGTCCAAACGCCTCCTGCCGGAAGCTTTACGCGGGGGTCGTGCGGTCCATGGCCCTTTACGGGGCCCCGGTGTGGGCGCGTTCTTTGAGGCGGCAAGCCGCCCACTACCTGAATGCGCCCCAAAAGGTGATAGCCATAAGGCTAATCCGGGGGTACCGCACGATCTCCGGCGAGGCGGCTAGCCTCCTTGCCGGATTGCCGCCATGGGATCTGGAGGCGATAGTCCTCGCGCGCCTGCATGAATGGCGCGCGGAAGCACTATGTCGGGGAGAAACTCCGCTGCCGCGACAAATTGCCGCTCAGCGGACAGACCTCCGGCGTGATCTCATGGCGACATGGAGAGAGCGACTGTCGCAACCCCGTGCAGGGCACGCCACCATAGTGGCGATAAGTCCCCTCTTTGAGGAGTGGCTAGAGAGGCGCCACGGCGCCCTCACCTACCGCCTGACGCAGGTCCTCACCGGACACGGTTGTTTCGGGAGGTTCCTGCATCGAATCGGGCGGGAGGAAACGCCCGGGTGTTTCCACTGCGAGGATCGTCCGGAGGACACGGTGGAACACACCGTGGAGGTCTGCCCCACTTGGGCGGAGCACCGCCGTGTCCTCACAGCGGCGATTGGCGGCGGCGATCTCTCGCGTCCGGCCTTGGTTCAAGCCATGGTCCGGAGCGAGAGGGAATGGGAAGCCGTCACCTCCTTCTGCGAAGCAGTCATGCTAGTGAAGGAGGTGGCAGGACGTGAGAGGGAAAGAACCTCACGTCCCAGCCGCCGCGGGAGACGCCCTGGGCGTCGGGGGTCACGTGGTGGTTTCCGACCACCGTAGGCGCTGGCCTGTGGACGGCGAGTTATGGGCTAGCTCGCCGTCCGGCCGTCTTATGACGACGGGCCGTGTCGACGGCGCGTTCGTGTTCCACGCGCGCCTCAAAGAGATGTCAGCAATCAAGTAGGGGTCCGCATGGGCCAACGCCTGCCGGGGCTGCGGGACTGTTCGAAAGAGATACCGTGGCCCTGGAACATAACGGGCAAAGAAGGAACATGGATGGGTTTTAGTCAGTACAAGTCTGACACTCCCCTCCGCTCCGCCCAGAGTGGGGGGGGTCATTTGATGATTTCCCATCCGGAAAAAAAAAAAAAAAAAAAAAAGTGACAATCAGCTGTTTTGATATGGAAAGAAAAATTCAAGTGCGAGCAGGGTTTGAACCTGCGACCTTCCGATTCAGTACACCGGGCGTCTTAACCAATTAGACCATCGCACCCTGCTCACAGCTCTCGAAATTTTCGTTCCATTAATAACGTCTTACGGTGACGGTTCGATACTTTCTTAAATGGATGGCGCTAACGTCACCGTAAGACGTTATTAATGGAACGAAAATTTCGAGAGCTGTGAGCAGGGTGCGATGGTCTTATTGGTTAAGACGTCCGGTGTACTGAATCGGAAGGTCGCAGTTCCCTACGCAGGGTTTGCGTATAAAAATATTAAAAAGTGACAATCAGTTTCGAAGCAGTTCTTGTTATTTAAACAAGATCTTTGTTTTTTTTTCTCTGGTCAGTCTCTCACTATCATTCATGCGTTTTTCTTTTATGTATTACTAGCTTATGACCGCGGGTTCGCCCGCGTGGATGTCGAAAAATATCCGATTACTTACCTTCATCCTCCTTTTTAAACCCTTCGGGGGTAGAATTATCAAAAACGCAGAGACACGTATAAATTAATTTACAATCGTCAGCCTACACATAAAATTTGAAGATCCTAACTTCAAAACTGACGGACTTTCTTATAAACTTCTATCCTCCATTTTACCCCTTTAGGGGTGGAATTCTAATCCTTTCATCATGCTGAGTGGTAACCTGCTTGTCGCAGTCACGACGTGCAAGCTGTTAACTTTTTATTTTTTTTTGTTCCGTCCTGATGAATTTATAGTTTATTGTTTATTTTTTGTAATTTTGTATGATGCACGTCATGTCCCTGCGACAAATAAATATTTTTTCTTACTTTCTTTTCTTTCTTAGTGGATACTTACTCTTCACAAAGAACACATCCTCCAAGTTTCATGTGTCTATGACCAGCGGTTTGGGCTGTATGTTGATATATCACCCAGTCAGTCAGTCAGTTTACCATTTTATATATATAGATTTCTCACACGATCCGTTCATCTTTGGTCTTCCTCTCCTCTCCAGCTATCAACTATTATATTATCACTTTTTAGTAACCACCCTCCCCATTATCCTTCTTAGCTTGTCGACGGCAATCTAAATTGTGTCAGCCCAGAGCTGAGCTACTAGTTTGGCGCTTTCGGTAGCGTCCATCAGTTCCTGTAGTGAACAAACAACAGGATACGATATTAAGCACCACAATTACACTTCAGGGCAGAGTCATTAATGAATCTCCACCTGAGCAGGTTTTCCTTGCTGCGACCAACCTGGGTTCGGAGTCTATATTATATGTTTAAAGACTTCCATGTCAGCCATGGCAACTCAAGTCCAGGTCGGAGATGTTCAGCAGGTGCAACCCTCCCCATCAACATACCAAGGCGACGAAACAAAACGATTTCGTTTCAACTTGTCTGCAACTGGCGCCACTTTCAAACACAAAGAACGAACATTAGTTACTAGTGTTATTGCGTAGGGACCCCAACACACGTGTCGAATTGATCTTCAAAGTTCAGAGATCATGTAATATTAAGATAGAACTGTGTACGATAAATTAATAATACATACTATCTCCTTGCATTTGTACTAACGTATTGACAGCAAGTGATAGATAAAGAAATCGTTGATAGAAGATTAAAAAATAAGACACTGATAGTGGTTAAAGATAATGGTGAGTAAAATTTGTTCTTCAGAAAGGTCAGGTGCGTTGTACTCGCAACCGGCGTGCGTGTATGACCAGATGTATGAACGTGGACGATTACGTAAGGATCGTAGCTGGTGGCGTTCTGTAGTTTTTGCGCCTTGAGTACAAGCCGTGAGTTCGTAAAATATCATACCCCTATATTGTACCTGTAAGTGTTTCGTTTCAGAATAAGGGCCCTTCTCATACAGATATGAAACGAGCATTGATCGCTTGTAGATAAGAAATTAAAAAAATCCGGGCCATAAAATTCTAGGTTTTCAAGCATATAATCCCCAAAGAGGATGAAAAGGTGCACTTAATAGTAATGTATGTAAAGTCCTATGTAATAAGGGGCTAGCCTATTACCATCAACCGGGCAAAAATTGTAAATTGCCTGATGGAAGAACCCAATGACACCAACGAGGCAGTCGATGATGCTGAATAGGTTCTCCATCACCTAAAAAATCATCAAAGGCAATATCGTTGGCTTTGTCCCAGATTTTTCCATTTAACAATAAGCTGATAGTCTTATCTTTCCTAATCAGATCGAAAATCCGTCTATTGGATGAACGGTCATAAAATCTAGATATTATGTCAAAAAGGTCTAGGTTTAATCGAAGATCGATACAGCCCTTGAACTCCTTTATCTTTGACATTGTAACTGTACTAATTGATTTGTTTGTTATTATGCGAATAAGGATCAGTAGTAAATATTATGGATTGGTCTAAAAATAGTCTTCACGAGTGATACTTGAATGTTAGTATCTTGAGTAGACTGCTTCGCTGTAGATACTATCATCATCATCATCAGTATCAGTCTCCTGTCTTTATGCCAATTTAAATGGAGTCGGCCCTACCTACGGCTGTCAGACCTGGCCACTAACACAGAATATTGAATACAAACTAGGTGTATGCCAAAGAGGAATGGAAAGGAGCATGATGGGTCTAAGGTTGAAGACAAAAGGAAAGCTACAACAATAAGGAACACCATAAAAGTAGCAGATGTTAAAGTAAAAACACGAACCCTAAAATGGAAATGGACACATGATGAGGACACAAACAGAAAAGTGGACCAAAAATGTTACTGAATGGTAACCAAGGGACGGAAAACGACGCAGAGGAAGGCAGATAAAAAGATGGGAGGATGATCTGTCTAAGGGATGGAGGAGTATAGCGAGGGATCGATAAATGTGGAGGGAACTTGAGGAGGCCTATGTCGCAAGACAGCCTGACCTGGTAGTTGATAAATAAATGAAATATGTATAATCTAAGGTTAGTTAAGTTATAACTTAAGTTTAGATGTAGAAAACAAATAAGTGTAGTTTATATCTATTTTTCAAAATTATTATAGTATATACGAAGGTCAGAGTAAATAAAGGCTATTTTTATTTATTTATTTTATTAAATGGAGTCTGCGCAGGATTTATTCTTCCATAGTTCTCTATTAGTCGTGTATAAGAGGTCTTGCCCATGGCGATTTTTTGTAGCGATGGTGTCCCTGGCTGTGTGCCTTCGCCCAATTCTGTATCGCTACTATCGTGATGCAGAAGCGCGTTTACAAAACGCGCGACAGCATCGCTAAAAAAGTCGCAGTGGGCTAGGGGCCGATCTTTTTATCGGTCTGCAGCGACCTCGTCTGGCTGTCTCAGGGCTCCAGAGACATATAACCAGCATGCCTGAGAGATATTTCTTGACGGCATGTTAAGCCAAGTTTTATGCCGCCCATGGGCGGCATAAAAATTCTGACACCAGGTTAAGAACTAACCACACGATAAAGAAAGGGCTCCAGTTTTGTGTTATATGGGCCCACCACAAATTTAGGTTTTTCGGTTTTAGTTTCATCGGTTCACCTCATCGATGACCTCCTGCCGTCCGTTACATACCTGTTTAAAAAAAAGTTAATACGGAAACACATTTCTTCCAGAATCTTCTTTCAAATAAAATAATTAACGTTAAGTTGAACTTATCAGCTAATTGGTTGCCGTTGGCTAGTTTAAAGTTTGGTTATCTCGGGGCAGGCAAGTTCCTGGTGCCAATCTGTCTCTGGACCAACTTGGTGTTGGTGTTGTGTAGATGGAATTATCGATAATTTATTTTCATTAGTATGTTAAGTAACTGAGTTGGAAGTAAATTCTTAGAGATGGCTGAACTAACTATGCTTATGAGGTCTTCGTATTTCGGAGAGAATAAAAGGTATTGCGTTACATACCCTGAAGTTTGACGGTAGGCGTGAAAGGGGACCTCTCCGTGTCTCAGTCGTTTAACGTGCCTGTTAAGCCCGGGTTTCGGCTGTCATTTGTAGATCTTTGACAGTCAAAATCCCGGAAGTCTGAAAACCAGTCTTATCGAACAGTGTGTTACCCCGTAACTGGAACTGGCTGTGATATACTGGTATTGAGCTGCATCTAGCTAGATTGGAAGCCGACTCTAACATGAATGGAACAAATGGCGAGGCAGATGACGACGTTAATCCGTGAATTCAATAAAGTAAGAATGTGGTTGCCCATCATCATCACCATCATTTCAACCGAAAGATGTCCAATGCTGGACATAGGCCTCCCCCAAGTGTCGCAACAGTGACCCGCCCTGACCCGACCGGATCCCTGCAACCTTCACCAGGTCATTAGTCCACCTAAGGGAGGCCTTCCAACGCAACGTCTTCCGGTTCGCGGTCGCCACTCCAGAACTTTCCGGCCCCATTGGCCATCCGTTCTGCGAGCAATGTGCCCTGCCCACTGCCACTTAAGTTTGGCAATTCTTCGGGCTACGTCGGTAACCTTAGTTCTTTTGCGGTTGCCCATACTTACTTGAACAACTTCTTGTAAAGCATACAAATCCATATGCGCTAAAAGTATACTGACATCTTAGTAAGTCGACTTCACTTCCGAAGATTTCCTGATGAGTAACTACACTACCATTTCGCATTAAAACATGCAGAAAACTTAAACCTTCCGACTTCTCTTAAACAAAGTTTAACCTACTAAGATAAAATCTAACAATAGCGTGGACACAGGGCTGACTCAGAAAGCATTAGTTTTTTTAACATTGTCATAATGTGACTCAGATTAACTTATGTTGAATCAAGTGTGGATTATGGCGGTGTAACGGCTTGGCCACGAACTATACGCTCCAACGTCACGCGTTTTGCGACAACAACTGGGGAGAAAACATTTGAAGGAAGATACAACCCGCGAGCGCGACCCGACGATACGCACTTGAACGAAACAAAACAAGCGACGTTCGAGCATGTCGCCTTTTTTTACGTGTTCGGAAATCCTTAATGGATGTCGTTCGCTGTGGGGCCGGCGAAGGGGTCTGTCGGATTCCTACTGACTAAAACCACACGTTGTTCCTGGTCACTTCTACTGGTGTACGGGGAAAAAATTGCATTCTCCACAATCACCTCAGCAGTGACGGTTTGCTTGCGACAAATCCCGTCCCAGGTGAAGGGGAAGAGTGAGCTGCTTCTCGCCCTGTCATTCTATGTTAGGGGCGCGCAGAAACACCACGCGACGCCATCTGGCCGAGCATGTCGCCTGACCCAAGTAGCATCGGGTCGACGTTCTGAACGTGGCTCGAAAGGTTTTTTTCCAGTATTTGTTTGCGCAGATGTTTTGAGAAATACTATGGCACAGTAAAGCATGATGTAATATTAGAAAAACAACATAACACTCATCTACTTTTCACTAGTTCTGTAATCAGTTGCATTTCTTTTGGATCCCTTTCGATCCTTCCCGGTGTTCACCGCCTTCTTCTCTTCTCTTTAGTTTGGCGACTTATATTTTATCCGAACAGTAAGCAGCGCTAAGCGACAAGTGGTTATCACTTTTATAGCATGTCGTATTAACTTGAAGGGTGCAGGTAGTTGTGCACGACATTAAGGGCAGGAGATGTGGAATATCTTATGACGGGGCTCCACATTCACCCTAGAAGAGTGTATGATACCCCATTTGGCCAGATTGGACTCCGGCCAACTTGAATTCAAGTTTTCAGTATCATTCAACTTCTTTTTTAGCTTTTGTTAATCATGTTCATTTATCATGGCCAAACTACTTATCATTAACTGCCTTACTTTATCCCAAGTATGCGGGTGTCAGCTTCAGTCTAACTGCATAAGTATAAGCATAATCAGCCTAAAAGGTTCCCTCTGCTGAACACACACCTTCTCTCTATGAGAGGAGGCAGTCTAACTGGATGCAGCTGAATACCAGTATTTTACATGGCGCGACTGCCTATCTCACCCCCACAACCGAGGTACTGGGTAATACGATATCCCCTTGGTTGTCAGACTTTCGGGCCACTTACTACCTGTAACGACTGTCAAGACAAAGATCTACAAATGTCAGCCGGAACCAACGGCTTAACGTGCTTTCCGAGGCTCGGAGGAAACTCGGTATGTAATGAACTAATCATCTACCGTAAATTCTAATTAAAACATCTCACTACCAACCCTACTCACGCAGTTAACCGCAATATTCTACCATTGTATTAAAATTAAGCCTAGTTCACACCGTCTTTGTCTTCCTCTGTCAAATCACGTGTCGAAAAGAATGTTTTGAGACATAACAATTTGTTCTCAGCACGAGTAACAATTGGGGCACGACGAGTTGTAAATCTTTGGAAGTTAATATAATTTCAAGTTTGTACTGACACTGATACTGTTAGCCTGCGTCATCCCACTGCTGGGCAGAGGCCTCTCCCCATGACTTCCAGTTGCTACGATCCAGGGCTAATGTGGGCCACTGGTCGTTTGTTTTGTCCAGCTCGTCCCGCCGTCTTCTACGAGGTTTGCCGCGACGCCTTCTGGTTGTGTCAGGGCTCCAGAAAGTGATTATTTTGGCCCACAGCTCATTGGGTATGCGGCAGACGTGGCCAGTCCAGTTCCACTTCAGCTTAGCGGCTTTTCAAGTTTGTATTTAAGGTAAAAGCATAAGCATAATCAGCCTATAATGTACCCACAGCTGGGACACACGGCATCCTCTCTATAAGAGGGAATGGGCTATAATCCACCACGCGAGGCCAGTGCGGATTGGTAGATGTCACATCACGTCTTAGAATTTTTGGTTCTAGGACATGCCAGTTTCTTCGCGATGTTTTCCTTCACCACTTTTGAGAGCAGCGGTAATGAAATAAATTACACAAAGTATTTATAACGGTGACGCTTCGCCGTATCTCTGCTCGTCCGATGATAGAATGGGGATGAGAAAATTAGCTTGTGTACCAAAGCAAACTCCGAAATTAAAAGCCATTGCCGTTTCATTCCTCCTCCGCCGCGTGATCTCACTTTTATGTCTCTGGCGCCACTTAAATCTTTCTCTAAGATTAATTTCTTATTTGGCTTCAATTGCTCGATACATAATCACAAAACATTCTCGTCTACATTTAACGTATGATGGATTATATCTCGAAAATCAAGTTGAACACATTTAATTATAATTTGATGTATCTTGTGCAAAATATAAACTAGTTTATGAAATAACCAGTTTTTGAGCATAACATCGACTAGAATATTCATTGCGAATAAATTACCTTGTTGGCTGTTGAGACGGCGCGTGTTTTTTTTCTCGTGCGGTATTCCCCATGGTAAATCCCCAAAATTTGTGAAAGGAGTTTTCTCCAAAACTAAAACAGGTATTCTTTTTTTTTTTACGTGTGGAAATCCTCAATGGATGTCCCCCGCCGTGGGGCTGGCGTTTGGGTCTGCCGGACTCCTACTGACTACAACCACACGGTGTTCCTCCTCGTCACTTCTGTTGCATTTTCCACAACCACTTCGGCAAGGTATTCTTGTCCCTGCCATAAGTTCAGTCATGTCCGATGGGACCCGAATTCCCAGATCAGACCATTTGCTTCTTCCGCCATAGATTCAGACATCGTACTGTTACTGAGGTTATAGTCCATTGTCTGAACTTATGACCCGTGGATCTCGTGATCGCAAAATCGCAAACGGGGGTCCTAGAATTGATCCAGGAAAGGTAAAGTCTGGTTGGGAACTTCTATTACGAGGTTCTAAGTAGCAGCCGGGTGTTAACTGTATGCCTCGTACCACGGAAACTACGTCACGCCGGTAGTCTCCCGGTCTTTCTCCGGTAGACCCATCGGACTATGAGAGAGGGAAGAAGGAAGAAGGAGAAGAAGAGAAGGAAGTCAGAGGGCATCTGTGTTTGCAGCAGTTTGCATAGATATTTGTACACAATAATATTTTTTTGCGCCGAAGGCTAATCTTTGTTGAGACTTGTCGCCATAGCCGAAATTCGGTCTGGGCTATACCATATACATAGCATTCATACAACTCTGCAAGCGCTCCTTTAAATAATAAATGGATGATATTTTGTGTTTTTAATGTTATCATATCTGCTGTTATCGTTGCGTTTTATCAAACGGTTCCGGTCAATACATTAGGTCAGCCCTTCCTTTGTGGGTCCTCTCTCCTATAGGTACGAACTACATTAAAGTAGCTCATAGCATAATCATTATCATTTCAGCCTGGAATCAGCTGGGTATTAGGCCTCCCTTTTTTTCTGTCATGCTTCTCGGTTCTCTACGTCCCTCATCTGCGTCAGAGTTTCTTAAGATTTTATCATAATCTGCAAAACGTTCTCAATGCTGGGTAAAAGGTCTTGTCTATATGAGAGGGAGTGGGCTGTAATCCATCACCTGGACCCTGGGGGGTGGGGGTGGGAGTGGGGGGTTGTAGATGTCTCATGTATCCGATGTTTTTGATTCTGGTCTTCAGTCAACCAGTATGTAGTGCCTGGACAGCTCTGTCGTTTGCCTCATTCAAGTGCTGGAGGGTGCGATTTCCAATATCGAAGACTTTCGTACGTCTTCGGATTTCCACGTTAGGTACTCGATCTACCAAATGTATGCCGCCGGGCATGGAATTCTCCATGGCTCAATCTCACTCAGATCCTGCCTGTCCCTTTACTGCCCTCCCCAGTGACGCCCTAAGCCGGGGCTCATACCCCACGGTGGTGCCCTTAGCGCGCGTTCGCTTAGTTTATAAGTTTTATGCCTCTGGCTGAAGGCCTTACTCTCAAGGCATCCACAGGATAGGCCGGTTAAACAGAAGCTAGCCTCATAGGCTGACCTACGAGAGGCCACGTCGATAAAAAAAGGCCCAAAACGTTTTAGTAGCTTAGTTATCCAATACATTTTTATTTTTTTCCATCATAGTAATAGAATGTTACTTTGAGCTGACAGGGCGCTCCAGGTGTAATTCTAGCATCGCCTACTGCTTGTTGAATTTTAATTTTGCAGAAATACTTAATCAAGCCGTGCATCTGCTTTACCTGTTTTCGCTTATTCCTAAATTAGAATTCAAAACCAAACAAGTTCTATCTAGACGGGTTCTTTTATAAACCTGATTATATTTTGAACATTAAATAATAAAATGGAAGTTACGATCATTACGTAAAACTATCAGATACCTACACAGGTAAACTATTTTCAAACTTCCTTATACTTAAATAACAATATGGTACTAAATTCATGAGGAAAGACTTCAAATATCTATTTAGGGTCCCAAGATTTTGCGTAATTACCTACAGCAATAGTTTCGTCATTTCATGTGATTTCTCTCTGCTTTGCGGATCACAGAACCGCGGCACCGTGAAAATTGATTGATCTGCAAGGTCAAATTTACGTTGCATAACACGGAAATATGGACTGAGCGCTATAGTTCGTCTGTAGTCTAGATTTGTGTGCGCTCGTCTTCGATAACATGCGAAGATGTGTTTAATATCACCTCTGCCAAGGATATCACCTCATGGCTGATGGGGCCGAAAAGTTCTGGAGTGGCGACCGCGAACCGGAAGACGTTGCGTTGGAAGGCCTCCCAGTATGTGGACTGATGACCTGGTGAAAGTTGCAGGGATCCGCTGGATGCGAGTCGCACGGGACCGGTCAATGTGGCGACACTTGGGGGAGGCCTATGTCCAGCAGTGGACGTCTTTCGGCTGAAATGATGATGATGATCACCTCTGCTAGTGTTTTCTGGGTGTACAGGCGTGATGTTATGCCTACCATGGGGTCCACCTAAAATAAAACTCCGTCAGTATCTGCATCATGTTTTTTAGCGTAGCGAAGTGAAAAATCATCTCCTTTCTTCTTTTCGATGGTATTTATTCAAATAGTTTAGAGCCAGTACTTTCACTGCTGAGATGACGAGTAATAGAGAAGTATGGAAGAAGAAGACATGCTGCGCCGACCACAAATGAATTGGGATAAGGGCAGGATAATGATGACATGGCCAAGCAAGTGGCACCAGTGGCGTTCATTAGGTCTTCAAAAGTGTTGTAAGCGTTGTTGTGTGTCCTTTTAGGAAGATGAAGTAATGGGTCATGGTGTGGACAGCATTGTCATTATTCTGGGTGTAACAAGACCCTTAACGAGGCCGTCAACCAAGCATTATGTCAACATACTAAGTAACTTTACGTAAAAATTATTACTGGGAAAAGACTTTTTTTTTAGGGTAAAAATCACCTTTTACGGTAGGACCCAATGTAACGCACTCAAAACATTGTTCTGATGGACGGGGGTCGTGGAGATGTTTAAAGTAAAAATCTTACATTAAAAAACATGTATTTAAAAAAAAAACTTTGAAAATGTTGGAACTTTGACCCCCAATATCTCCGTAAGTAGAAGGTTCCCAGGTATGGTCTAGAACAAAAAAATGATCGCAATGACGGAGAGAACAAGTGCCTTTCGGCTTCGTTAAGGGCCTAAAGGACATAAAGGGTACACCCTTTATGTCGGACGGGTCTATAATCTCTAGTTTGACAAGTTATATTTGCAGCGACCTTCATCATCATCCTATTGGTCTCATTGCAATTTACTTGGGATTTGTGCAAAACACCTTTTTCATCCATTAATATTAAGTTAAAGTGTACAGAAACATGCTGGCATGATTTGGCAGAACTCCTGAGATTCAACCACAGTTTTTGCCAAATCCCAAAATGTAACTCCCCGACAAAAAAGTGTCATGAAGTGAGCGAAATCATCGAAATCAAACCTGTTACTTATAATACTACACTTGAACAGTAACGAGTATCTTTAAAACAAAGCACCGGAAGCTGTAGCCCCGATACGCTTGGCGAGGATTGCATCAGTGTAATAAGTACGTAATAAGTGGGTGAGCAGTAATGGTGGATCTAGGAGGGTCTGAATGTCTGATTAAGTCTTGTTATTAAGGCTTTGATGTGTTGTTATGTTTGGGAGGTTTTGGGAAATGATTTCGTTGGCAGAGAGAAATGTGAAGTGACTTTCTTTATTTATTGATGGGTAGAATTCATCTCAGACATTATTCGTTGTTATAATCAAGGCTGAACGACCCAGGGTCCACCTAAAGTATACAAAGTGTAAACGGACCCTAACTTGGCTTACGGAGGTAGCCGTCAACCAAGCATTCTGTACATCTAAAGTAACTCTAAACAACTACTTTTTTTGCGATGAAAAATCACTTTTTACGATACGACTTAATGTAACGCACTCAAAACATTAAGCTGATAGGTCATAAAGGTATTTAAAGTAAAGATATATCATTAAAAACTTGAGAAGTTGGTACTATGAATTCCAATATCTCCGTAACTAGACGGTTCCCAGGTATGGTCCAGTCTAAAAAAAATATCGCAATGACGGTTAGAACATGTGCCTTTTAGCTTCGTTAATGGTCTTTTCACACCCATTATTGATACCATCATTTATTTTATTTCAGCAACAAGACTCATTTGTAAGTACTACTCAGTTCTTGTGATACTTAAAAACATAACATCACGCCTGTAATCCCTGAAGGGTTAGGCAGAGGCGTACCTATTAGTACACCACACAAATACTAAAAAACATTGTATAAAAATTGGTTTTTCACGTTTTCGGCCGTTTGACCACGATTATACCTGATTTATCGGTTAATTGCTCCACATACCTATCTGTCTAACAATAATGAGCTGACGACTGATAATGAACAAACATTATTCATATCTAAATTCCATGTACACCCAAGTTTAGTGACGGTCGACCAATTTTCACCTTTATACTCTGAGTTATAAGGTTGAAAATTGTTCGACCGTCAGTGAATGCGTTGGTACATGTTTGGCTATAAGATATTGTCATTCTCTTGCCTAACTGTGTCTGTTAGCCCAGATCATCCCACTGCTGGGCAAACGCCTCTTCCCATGACTTACAGTTCTTTCAATCAGGGTTAATACGGGCCACTGGTCGTTGGTTTTGTCCAGCTCGTCCCGCCGCTTCCTTATCTCAATTTATTCGTTGTCACAGCATTGTCTTCTTCATCTTTACTTCTCTATCAGCTATCATGGTGGTGTTCTCTTCTCCCCTAGCCATAATTAACACCTTTCACTTAATTCATCCGTCTTTCCACGCTCTTCAATCAAGGTTCTATCTGCCGTCATATTAGAGTCTTTAATTTGACCTGCTTAGGAGCTCGTGGGTAAATAATATCAGCCGCTCGGGTCCTGCGTTGGTCCGTAGATGGGTGACCCAAGTTTCCTCCGTGCCTCGGAAAGCACGTTAAGCCGTTGGTCCCCGCTGTAGTTTGTACATCTTTGACAGTCGTCAGACAGAAAGTCCGACAACCAGTTTTACCAAAGGGTATCGTATTACCCAGTACTAGCTAAGTTGTGGAGGTAAGATAGGCAGTCGCTCCATGTAAAATACTGGTATTCAGCTGCATTCAGTTAGACTGGAAGCCGACCCCAACATAGTTGCGAAAAGGCTAGGCAGATGATGACTTTGGTCTGCATATTTTCGAGTGTTCTTGGGACTTCACGAACCTGTGAGGTGATGGATGCGTCTCTTCTCATAACTTGCTTCGTTCTTTAGGTAGCTTGTCTTAGATTACCTGTGCAGAGCGTTTTGTCATCGCCTTTTTTTGTTCGTTCTCTATACAAAATCATGACAAAAATACAATATATCATGAGACACTTATTATCTCAAAAACAAAGCGGCCCGTCCAACAATTCGTTTTCGCGATACGCCGCGTTAAAAACTATTTTATCCTCAGATTTCACAGCAGGTTTCGGTTGAAGGTCATTCGTATAGAGACTAGTATCGCTAGGCCACGATCTACAAGCTCACGCGACTCTCGTGTTGCAGAAAAAAACAAATTAACGAAGTTTTTAGAGATTTTATTTGAGCTAGACGCGCGTACGAGGTGTCCAGAGACGCGTCTCCGCACGGGCTAGCGATCTACGAACTAAAACAAGCCGCGGGATGGTACCTTTGTAAACTGCAGGATCCGTGGATCTGCGTTTGCAGGTGCGGGATCCCGTGAAAATGAATCCCGCGGTATTGCAGAACCCGTTTTGCTGGATTAGAATCCCTGACAAGAGTACCGAGGGTACTTACGCGAAGGAAAAAATGGATACGCGCTAGGTTTTTGACGCAAGTCGCCGCAGGTAGCTTCACTTGAGGTCGTGAACGTGGCGTCAGTGCTCAGAGCTACATTTTTTTGTTTTGTAATAAATAACTTTATAGTTATGCAGAGTTATGTAAAAGATTGCAAAAAAAGGAGGACACGTAGAATATGTTCTAGCTGTGTCATGGGCTAATAAACTATTATTAAAAAGCGTATATTTTGCTTTCAATTCCAGTGATCTGGATGCATAATCAAAGCATGGTATAACGTTCCCACTGCTGGGACTCAACCCTTCTCTTTATGAGAGGGAATGGGCTGTCATCCATCACAGGCTCAGTGATGGTTCGTGGATGTCTTCGAATTTACGGTTCTAGGACATACCGGTTCCCTTACGATGTTTTCCTTCACCGTTTTGAGAGCTGGTTGGATTCGTTACATATCATCATTCTCCTGCCCTTATCCCAATTTATTTGCGGTCGGCGCAGCATGTCTTCTTCTTCCATACTTCTCTATTACTCGTCATCTCAGCAGTCACCTCCTTTCTAGCCATATCATCCTTCACACAGTCCATCCATCGTTTCTTTGGTCTTCCTCGACTGGTTATTTGTTTCTATTCGTTACATTTTTATGTAACGAATAGAAATGTGTGTGTGAATTGACTCTTAACGAAGCTGAAAGGCTCTTGTTCTCCCCGACATTGCGATCAGTTTTTTTGTTAAGGAACATACCAGGGAACCTTCTAGTTACGGAGATATTGAAGGTCAAAGTTCCAACTTTTTCACAAGTTTTATTGTTTAATACTAGTTTTTAAGGTTATAACTTTACTTTAAATACCCTCATCACCCGCTTACTATTCAATGCATCCATCATTACAATGTTTTGAGTGCGTTACATTAAGTTTTGCTGTAAATCGGGATTTTTCACCCAAAAAAAAAATCGTTTCACAACAATAATTTTTGCACAGGGTTGCTTAGTTTGATGTACATGTGTATGAATGCTTGGTTGACGGCTTCGTGAAGGGTCCGTTTACACCCTGTATGACTCCTTGATTGAGAAACAGCACGGCTGCACGATCAAACGTGGAGATTTCAATCTAATTCATTGTCATGGTTATGCGTAGACGGAAGCCCGCATGTGTAGTCTAACAAAGCCACTGATATCGTTCCTTTTCAATGGCATTCATTCCCCAGTAATTGCTTATGCGGTGGTCATAGTATCATCAATAACAACAGTCTACTGCTAGATATAATTAAAGGTCAAAGTTCTTTCGTAAGTTTTTTTAATGTTATAACTTTAGTCCAAATACCTCCACGACCCCCGTACTATTCAATGCATCCATCAGCACAATTTTTGGAGTGCGTAACATTGAGTCCTATCGTGAAACGTGATTTTTCACCCCAAAAAAAAAGTCGTTTCCTAGCAATATTTTTTGCATAGAGTTAATTAATGTACAGAATGCTTGGTTGACGGCTTCGTGAAGGGTTCGTTTACACCTTGTAGAATATATTTTTCGACGCGAACAAAGTCGCGAGTAGAACTGGTCATTGACAAAAACACAGACAACTGCAAATCTAGTTAAACTGGAAGCCAACAACATAGCTCAGTATTACCTCCTGTTTCCTCCATTACATTTTCTCGCACACCATCTATAGCAATAGACGCCATATTTCAAAGAACCGGTAACTAACAAGTAAATAAGCACATAACTTTCACATGAGACAAGTTCGCGGTAATCAAAAGCGGTATTTACGGAAGAAGTTTGTAAACACTCTTCATTACTGTAAGACTGGAGGTAAATAATTCTGATTGATAGAAAAAAACATTCAATAATCAATAATCTTTATTAGACAAGAAAGTGGTTACAATATTGTGTGAAGTCTCTGACTCCTGTGCTAGGCGATATACCACTGTGTTACAAGAGCCAGTGCCTGTGTAGGTGTACCTTAGATGTCAAAAAAAGTCAAAAGCATTTATTTCAATTAGACCATCACAGGCACTTTTGAATGTCAAAAAATCAAAAAGAAGCGAAGCTACAGTCACAGTCACAAGGCATAATAACTTGAGAGAGTACTGTAGTTGCACATTCCAAAGCGTAGATCTCTATGGAGAAGAATGGGCAAGAAACTCCATGGACACTCTTTTAAAAATCAAAATATTTTAACACATTTTTTATTGAGACACGTTTCCGTGGGGATAATGTTCGATTTCCACGCAAGCGAAGCCGTGGGCACAAGCTAGCAATCTATGAGTATGCGCAACCACAGAAAACTGCAGATCATTGACTTCATGACACATCAGCTTGGATATAATTAGAGACCGCATTATATGCAACTTCCAATCGTTGAAATATTAATGGAAATATGCATCAAACATATTCGAAATATGCAAGAAAAGTGCCAAAATATGCATAATGAAATTTAAATAAATGCTTTTTTTTATTATTGACAAAATTTTCTCGAATTGTTTTCTTGAAAACGAGTAGTGCGCTTGAGGCTTCCATTAAAATATTTTTATATATAAAAAAAGGATCATTTCAATGGACTTTATTTGAATTTAGCAACGTTTTTTTGGAACCTCTGGCATATTTTTCCAGTTAGATGTAGTTAAAATTAACGGAAATATGCCCAAAAAAATTATGCCAGGTGTCTGATGAGATGGCGAGTAATAAAGGTATGGAAGAAGAAGACATGCTACGCCAACCCCCAATAAATTGGGATAAGGGCAATTGAATGATGATACCCAAAAAAATACACGATCCATAATATGCAAATGCATATCCATACTTAGGTCTCTAGTTCAGTTTTAAAATATTGATCAATAGTGTTTGCTTAGCAGTAATAATTTATTATTGAAAGATTATTTATGATTACAAATATCCGAGGAAGTCGACACATTTGAGAAATGTGGACATTATTTTCTCATTACCTGCTTTTTATGATTGTTGATCTAAGAGTGCGTAACAGATGAGTAGAGTTACATATTTTTCTTATGAATTGAATTCCGAAATTATCCATCATTCTTCCGTATTCCGTCATTGAAAATTCTTTTTGTATCATTCTAGTGGGTGTAAAAAGGAGCTCGTGGCTAAATAATAACAGCCGCTCGGGTCGATCTTTAGGTTAAGCCGCGCTTGCCTAGGTTGGTCTGTGGATAGGTGACCGCCCATTACATACCGAGTTTCCTCCGTGCCTCTGAAAGCACGTTAAGCCGTTGGTCCCGGCTGTAATTTGTAGATCTTTGACAGTCGTTAGGCAGTCAGTGGCCCAAAAAGTCTGACAACCAGTCTTACCAAGGGGTATCGTATTACCCAGTACTGACTGGGTTGTGGAGGTCAGATAGGCAGTCGCTCCATGTAAAATACTGGTATTCAGCTGTATCCGGTTAGACTGGAAGCCGACCCCAATATAGTTGGGAAAAAGGCTAGGCAGATGATGATGATCTAGTGGGTGTAAAAATATTCTGAACGAAGCTGAAAGGCTCTTTTTCCTGTCATTGAGATCATTGTTGTGTTCTGAACCAAACCTGAGAACCTTTTAGTTACGGAGATATTGAGGGTCAAAAAAAAATCCAACTTTTAAAGAAGTTTTTTCAAGGTCAAGGTCACAAGGTCTTTTTAAATTGAAAAAGGCGTGAGTGTAGTCTGACACTCCCTTCCGCTCCGCCCAGAGTGGGGGGGTCATTTGATGATTTCCCCAAGGTCTTTTTAAATTGAAAAAGGCGTGAGTGTATGCATACATACATAAATGTAAATATTTATATGTATTATTAATAGCATATTACCCAGTAGCTTTTTATTTAAAAAAAAAAAACGTTGCCCCACACTAGGAATTTCTCCTGTATCGTGGGTGCGTTCACAAACATTTAAACTCACATACACAAACAGCCAGACCCGGAACAACTATCTGTAGGCCATACAAATGTTTGTTCCGTGCGGGGATTGAACCCGCGACATGCAACGCAGCAGCCACTGCGCCAACCGTGCCGTCAAACCCAAGTTACCAGTTATAATTACGCTATGGAGGTGAAAAAGTAAAGGTGTAATTGTAATACCAAATGATTTGAAAAGAGTAACCATGGAGTTTCTTGCCGGTTCTTCTCCATAGGAAACGACCAACCCGAACCGTGCACCTTTTTGTCGACGTTTTATAAGTGCCCATCTAGGCCTATGTGAAATAAAATATTTTGATTTTGAAAAAGACACACGCTTCCTGTAAAATCTTCTAAATTGGTAAAGGGCTAGGCATATGATGCTTCCCTCTATACTGCCATCTTTAGAGAATCAGCTACGCGTTGGCGCTCTGGCAGTCTCACGGTCAATAACCATCCGTACTAATATATGAGGTCTATCTTTTCATACACGAAATATTTTAAGAGTAACTTCTGTAAGTCGTAAAGTCGCCATAGCAACGAAAAAAAAAAAAAAAATTACTGTTTTTTTTTTTTTTTTTAAAAAATTTTTATAATTCTAAAAATTTTTGAGACTTTTTGCATAAAACGTTTACTCCCATTTTCTAACAATGACAGTAGGTAAATACGACGTAGTAAACTAGCGTAATGGATGCTTAAAAATAAGGAGCCAGTATTTATTTTGTGAGTCAAGTAATTTTAAATTATTTATTTTTTATAAAAAAATATACTCATATAAAAAAAAATCCCTTGAAATGCCTTTTTTATAGCCGTTAGATGATTCCCTGAAAATATTTCGTGTATGAATAGTTAGACCCTATAGAGGTAAAATTTGTTTGTCAGTTTGTATGTAGGGGGTAATGTCCGGAACGAATGATCCATTTCTAACAATTTATCACTGATAGAAAGATGTCATTATTCTTGGGTAATGTAAGCAAATTATATGTTATCATGTATAACCAGTCTTACCAAGGGTATCGTGTTACCCAGTACTAACTGGGTTGTGAAGGTCAGATAGGCTGTCGCTCCATGTAAAATACTGGTATTCAGCTGCATCCGGTTAGATTGGAAGCCGACCCTAACATAGTTGGGAAAAGGTTAGGCAGATGATGATGGTGTATGCATATTAGCCGAGCTATCACTATTTTTGCGGACGAAGTGAATTAATGCATAGCATAATCAGCCTATTAATGTTCCCACTGCTGGGACGCAGGCCTCCTCTCTATGAGAGGGAATGGGCTATAATCCACCACGCGGGCCCAGTGCGGGTTGGTAGATGTTACATGTCTTCTAATTTAAGGTTCTAGGACATGCCGGTTTCCTCACGATGTTTTCCTTCACCGTTTTGAGAGCAGTGGTGGTGAAATACTTCGTCTGAATAAGTTACAGAGACGAAGTGCTAGTTTCGAATAATTTCACCATTGATTTTCACCCAAACAGTTGTAGCAAATAGACAGACACTAGATAAAACACTTAGCACATGTCACAATCGATGACGAGAATCAATTTAATTGTCATCAATTCATTCCAGTCATCATGCAATGTCTTTTCGATTTCATTATTGACAAGCAGAAAGATTGTAACACTTTCACACTTCATTAGTGGAATTTTAGACGGTTGATTGTTGTTTTTTAAACATCCGACATTTTTTTGAAGAGCTCGTGGCTAAATAATAACAGCCGCTCGGATCGATCTTTAGGTTAAGCCGTGCTTGCCTAGGTTGGTCTGCGGATGGGTGACCACCCATTACATACCGAGTTTCCTCCGTGCCTCGGAAAGCACGTTAAGCCGTTAGTCCCGGGTGTCATTTGTAGATCTTTGACAGTCGTTATGTAGTCAGTGGCCCGAAAAGTCTGACAACCAGTCTTACCAAAATGTATCGTATTAACCAGTACTAACTGGGTTCTGGAGGTCAAATAAGCAGTCGCTCCATCCGGTTAAACTGGAAGCCGACCCCAACATAGTTGGGAAAAGGCTAGGCAGATGATGATGATGACACTTCTGAGCCTGCCACGTTTTCTGCCAGTTGAGATCCAGTGAGTGGTTTTCTTTGTCAACTGCTTCCCCAACACCCAGTACTAACTGGGTCAGTCGCTCCATGTAAAATACTGGTATTCAGCTGCATCTGGTTAGACTGAAAGCCGACCCCAACAGAGTTGGGAAAAGGCAAGCAGACGTTGAAACAACTGACATTTTCTGGGGTTTTTTTAGCTTGCATTTTTTTAATACTTGGTTTTGTCCGCGAATTAATTAATTAGCATTCAAAGTTCAAGTGTGTAGTTTCAGAAAATCGTTTCTTAGTGCAACTCTTTAGTCTATAATTTTCATTCTTCACTAGCTTTTGCGACTTCGCTCGCGCTTATTTAGAATTTGACAATTAAACTCTTAACACACTACTAAAGTTTCTATAATAATATAATTCAATCATGATGCGAAAAACACGTGGCGCCATCTATTATCGTAAGAACGTTATTGTTTTTTTTCCAAATATGTCCGTTTCTGTACACCTGACAACGTATATGCAAAATTTCCGGATGATGTGTTTAGTGGTTTAGGCGTGAAAAGATAACAGTTAGTACTGGGTAATACGATACCCCTTGGTAAGACTGATTGTCAGACTTTCGGGCCCCTGACTACCTTCAACAACTGTCAAATATCTAGTGTGAATTGAACTGAGGTCTGCTAAAATTGCTCAAAAGTTTTTTTTTAAAGGACACATAAATAAAACAAAAGTAAACCGAGCATTGCCTAACAAGTCCTTGTGATAACTGTTAATATACTTTCGCATGCGTTGTTATATTTAATTCTATATTCCATGACTACTTTTGTTTTATATCTCTGACCTTGGCGTGAAGAAAGTTATGCAGTTTTTGCGTTTACAAGAATCGTACCAGACTTCGTAGAAGTGAGTTTCAACATTGAGGTTGAAGGAGGTGGCGAGACGTGAGAGGGAAAGAACCTCACGTCCCAGCCGCCGCGGGAGACGCCCTGGGCGTCGGGGGTCACGTGGTGGCTCCTGGCCACCGTAGGCGCGGGCCTGTGGACGGCGAGTTATAGGCTAGCTCGCCGTCCGGCCGTCTTATGACGACAGGCCGTGTCGACGGCGCGTTCGTGTTCCACGCGCGCCTCAAAGAGATGTCAGCAACCAATTAGGGATCCACATGAGCCGATGCCTGCCAGGGCTGCGGGACTGTTCGAAAGAGATACCGCGGCCCTGGAACACAAAGGGCAAAGAAGGAACATGGATGGGTTTTAGTCAGTACAAGTCTGACACTCCCTTCCGCTCCGCCCAGAGTGGGAGGGGTCATTTGATGATTTCCCATACGAAAAAAAAAAAGGTAACAAAATATTGAACGATTTTCAGATCCGAAACACAGCAGTCGTGTAGCATTTTAACTGACTGCAAAAAGGAGGAGGTTGTCAATTCGGATGTTTATATTTTTTTAATGTATGTTCGAGCATAACTCCGTCATATATGGATGGATTTGCAAAATTCCTTTTTCGTTCGAAAGCGAATAAACCATTCCGAATTGGTCCCATTTAAATTTCGCATAGACAACGGAATTCTTCAAAAAATGACAGCAAATCAACCGCGATTGCTGCTATCGCATAAATATGCATTGTTTACGCAATCACACAACATAACATCATGCCTGTACACTCGAAAGGGTTACGCAGATGTGTACCTGTACTGTACACCCACATTTCGACAGTTAGGTATGTAAAATTCCATTTAATTGTGGATAAGCCCATTACCATGAAATGTATTGTTGACAATGTAAAATAAATGCAAAGCAAATATTTGTCTAGGATACTACAACTAAAAATGGAAAAATTCAAAAACTTTTTTGCAAATAATAAAACCGACTTCAAAACAAAAAAGTGAAAGAAAACTTTAGCTTCAGAAGTCGGTGACAAAAAAAAACTAAATCACACAAACTAAAGTTTTGTGTTTTTGAAGTCGGTTTTATGTTTTGGTTGAAATGTTTGCGATAATAACAATAAATATTACCTATAGATTTAAATATGGACTTTAAAACTAATTAAATACATACATATCATGGACAAAACGACGTATTCAATTTTAAAATCGTTTGGATTTACATTGTACTTGAGCAAGCGTAGTGCCCTTGCCCAACCGTGGGACTGTTACAGGCTGCTATTATTGCTACTCATCGAGAGTAACTGCTTGTATAAAGGGTGTAAATAGACCCATAACATAGCTGAAAGGCACTTGTTCTCCCCGTCTTTGCCATCTTTTTTTTGTTCTAGACCACACCTGGGAACCTTCTAGTTACGGAGATATTGGGGGTCAAAGTTCCAAACTTTTTCACAAGTTTTTTTTTTTTAAATACAAGTTTTTAATGAAAGCTTTTTACTTTACACTCCTCCACGACCCCCGTACTATTCATTCCATGCATCAGCACAATGCTTTGAGTGCTTTCCATCAAGTCCTACCTTAAAACGTGATTTTTCACCCCCGAAAAAAAAAGTTGATTCCCAGCAATATTTTTTGCGTAAAGTTTCTTAGTTTGATGTACAGAATGCTTGGTTGACGGCTATGTGAAGGGTCTGATTACATCCTGTATGTGACTACCCATAGCATAGTCCTTTAACAATGTCGGTCCTTAGTCCTATGACGGTGTGAGCTAGAATGCGTGTCAACGGTGTAGTATGCGTGCTTTGTTTACTTATTAAGACTTTGTGTACTGATTAGGTAGTCACGAGCACTAATATGTAAACACTGAAAAACTTTTAATAGTGTTTTTCTCGTACTATTCTGATTAAAATTTCATGTTGTTACGAACATAGTATTCTGGAACTCATATTTTTTATGTAAAACATCCATCTCCAAGTTACAATCGTTATTTCTCGCGAAAATCGCTGATAGACCAAGCGCCATACGATTTTGTCTGGTCTCCTTTAGGAAAGTGTATACATATTGGTGCTCGTGACTGTACACTAACTTCTGGTTCTTAGGATTAGTTTGGTTACTCGTTCTCATAGATAGGCTCATTCATATTATCGCTGACTGATTGGCTTTGGATCATTAAGAAGATTTCAATTTGAGTGTTTTGGTCGTTTGTTTTGATCTACGGCCTTTTTAGGATTATATGAAGCAGATTGAATGGAAAACAGCGGAATTAAATCTATTAAAAAAAAACAAACCGTCCAAATGAGCCATAATAATAATTTGAGGGTTTTTTTCTGAATTGTACGTCTGCATTGATTTCAATATCACTACATAGTATAAAACAAAGTCGCTTCCCGCTGTCTGTCCCTATGTATGCTTAGATCTTTAAAACTACGCAACCGATTTTGATGCGGTTTTTTTAATAGATAGAGTGATTCAAGAGGAAGGTTTATATGTATATATTGCACCCGTGTGAAGCCGGGGCGGGTTGCTAGTTGTTATAATATTAAAATCAATTCAGACGAAAGTAGTATTTATAGTCGCGCTCAAAATGAAAATGTATAAGAGGAGGATGAAATAAAATAAAAAAATGTACAGAACAACACACAGATTTCCAATAACTACTTTACTACCAAAAAAAACACATCTAAAACTTTCCAAGTACCGTCAAAATGACACATAAATGACCCGAGAGAGCGTACCATTGTAAACTAATATCACCAATTAGTTTTACTGACTATTTGAATAGTCTGTGTCTGATTGTCTATGCTTCTGAGAAAGTGACTGGATTTTGTGTACAGTATGACCACTTTAAGTTTGCAGTTGTAGGTGGTGCAGGTGACTGTACTTTCATAAAGGGTGTAAATAGACCCTTAACATAGCTGAAAGGCACTTGTTCTCCCCGTCTTTGCGATTTTTTTTTTGTTCTAGACCATACCTGGGAACCTTCTAGTTACGGAGATATTGGGGTCAAAGCTTAAACTTTTTCACAAGTTTTTTTTTTTAAATACATGTTTTTAATGTAAGATTTTTACTTTACACCCCTACACGACCCCCGTACTATTCAATCCATTCATCAGCACAATGCTTTAAGTGCTTTTCATCGAGTCCTACCGTAAAACGTGATTTTTCACCCCAAAAAAAAAAACTCGTTTCCCAGCAATAATTTTTGCGTAAAGTTACTTAGTTTAATGTGAAATTTAACTAACTTAAACTTAGTTTAAGTTACTTAGTGTAAAGTTACCAGAATGCTTGGTTGACGGCTATGTGAAGGGTCTGTTTACACCCTGTATAAGCCTAAAAGCTTGGCTTACCATTATATCCTACTCCTCTTCAAGGTGTTAGGGTTTTTGAACAGTCTGCTTGTCTTATGGGCTTGCCAGATTGTTGGTCCCTAGGCACGCCACTAGTGGTGCTGCTTGCTCGAAAAAAAATTGATATGTCAAACTATAGGAACAATAATTTTAGTTCCGTGTTCTCCTGCGCAGATAAGTTGGTGGAAGTTTATGGTACTGAATAGGACTTTAGGCACTTGAATGACGTTGGCTAGGGCGTTGTTGGCGCCAAATTGTATTGACAAAACAAGATGGTGGCTTTAGTTCACATTTTGGCCACGAGTCTAAATATTCTTATATAGCTATATGTGAATTTATCTTTGGTAGTTCAAAACCATTCAAATATTTACGAGCGATGGTAGTAGTACACACAGCGACACATCAAACTATGTATTTGCAGCATAACATGGCCTAGCTTTGTATAGATTTCCCATACAATGAGAGATCCGCTTATACTGGTTTTGTATAGCTAGATTGTTCGTCGTGCGTACAGGAACTGCTAAACACTCGAGACGCAATTTTGCGGTGCTGTTAAGTCTCGTAGCGTTTAGTGTGTAGCAACTCTTTAACTGTTAAGATACTCTTTAGGCTTCTGGAAGACGGAGGAGTAAAAAAAACTCTAGGGTCTCTAATGAGCTCCATATGACCACCAATAGTTAAAGCGAAACATTCTTTTTTTTTTTTACAAAATAGTTAAAGCGACAGATGAGGAGCTCGTGGCTAAATAATAACAGCCGCTCGGGTCGATCTTTAGGTTAAGCCGTGCTTGCCTAGGTTGGTCTGTGGATGGGTGACCGCCCATTACATACCGAGTTTCCTCCGTGCCTCGGAAAGCACGTTAAGCCGTTGGTCCCGGCTGTCATTTGTAGATCTTTGACAGTCGTTAGGCAGTCAGTGGCCCAAAAAGTCTGACAACCAGTCTTACCAAGGGGTATCGTATTACCCAGTACTGACTGGGTTGTGGAGGTCAGATAGGCAGTCGCTCCATGTAAAATACTGGTATTCAGCTGCATCCGGTTAGACTGGAAGCCGACCCCAATATAGTTGGGAAAAGGCTAGGCAGATGAGTTAAAGCGACACATGACGAACCTAACGGAGTTACAATAGTATTTAAAACACAAAACGGGGTAAAGTTTCTTTGGTGGTACATAGGATGTACCTACGCATAGACCCTCCTTCTTAAGTCCTTACTCCTTTTTTTTTTTTTTTCGGATGGGAAATCATCAAATGACCCCCCCACTCTGGGCGGAGCGGAAGGGAGTGTCAGACTTGTACTGACTAAAACCCATCCATGTTCCTTCTTTGCCCTTTGTGTTCCAGGGCCACGGTATCTCTTTCGAACAGTCCCGCAGCCCTGGCAGGCATCGGCCCTTGCGGACCCCTACTTATTTGCTGACATCTCTTTGAGGCGCACGTGGAACACGAACGCGCCGTCGACACGGCCTGTCGTCATAAGACGGCCGGACGGCGAGGTGGCCCATAATTCGCCGTCCACAGGCCCGCGCCTACGGTGGCCGGGAGCCACCACGTGACCCCCGACGCCCAGGGCGTCTACCGCGGCGACTGGGACGTGAGGTTCTTTCCCTCTCACGTCCCGCCACCTCCTTCACTAGCATGACTGCTTCGCAGAAGGAGGTGACGGCTTCCCATTCCCTCTCGCTCCGGACCATGGCTTGAACCAAGGCCGGACGCGAGAGATCGCCGCCGCCAATCGCCGCTCATAACTCATGATTAACTAGAAATGTCTATATCTTTCAATTAATGAGCTAGAGCATTCATTGGTATTCGATGCATCCAATGCTTTTAGTCGGTGACTAATATCTGGAGAATCGAGCTCTAGTATATGCGTATTTCATTAGCATAAGCAAAGGAACTAAAGTCGGTAAAATTAATTTAAACAGTGTGCACGTTTTGTTTCTCCGAGTATGACAATACGCATGAAATTCTGATACGGATTTTACGCGTCTCATTGTTTATTAGTGTCGCGTTAGTTCCCTAAAGTATAAAACATAAAAGTGGAAATAACATACATATTGTAGTGTAGCTATTTAAATTTAATAGATATGGAAACACTCTCTCACAGCTACAAGTAGTCAGGTAGCTGTCACTAATGACAACTGTCAATCACGTCGAATGGCGGGAAGTGGGAAGTTGAAGCGTACCCTGGATTGGGGGCTTGGTGGTGTGGTGAGCCTGTGATATAGTTAGTACATTGTGTAATCAACCTATTAGCTCAGCTACAAGAGAATATTACACATATTATAACGTTATTTTTTCGCGGGTAGGTAAAAAACAGACAGATTCTAGAATTAATTTAAAATAATAATTTGCAGTATTTTCAAAATTTTTTTGTATATCATCAGTGTAAAGCTTATACACTACGGTTACTTACGTTTGCAGCACATTTATGTGACTCAAGCAATAATTTTACACCACCTGCGAGCTCATCACTTCACACCACCATTTTCACCGTCACCGAACACAAGTGGACGAGATAATATCTGCACAGAAGACCCTAGAGGATAGCTTTATCCGGAAGATGAGCGAGTTAGAAGCGCAGATACAGTGCAGCCTGCCAAGGACACCCTGGCGAGGGTAGCTGAGGAGTTTCGCACCTTCTGGAAGCTGATCTTCAGCATGCTGAGCCTGCTCAAAAGACAGATCAGCGAGTGTGCTAGACAAGTCGACGGGTTGGAGACCAGGCACCGGCGGAAGGCACTCATTTTACAGGGCTTAGAAGAGCTTGAAGGAGAAGTCAGCAGCACAGTGATCCTGAAGGTGATAAGCAAGAAGCTGTCCCTTAAAACTATCACTGCATCCTCCATAAAGGTCTGCCACAGGCATGTCGTAGCCAAAAAGGATAAAAGGATCACCATAGACCCTTCCTAGTCAAGTTCTCGAGCTATGACGACAGGTCTGCGGTCTGGAGAGCGAAGACAGGACAGAAGGGGTCATTCATCTCTGTCAAGGAGTTATTTGACTAAGACCCGACAATCCATCTTTGGGATGGCGCGGCTTCACTTCACTATGCGGTCGTGTTGGACTCAGGACGGTGTCATCGTTATTAAAGCTCCCGATGGAAGCAAACTTAAAGTGACATCATTTGAAGAACTGAGTTTACTGCTGGTGAAGTGTCCCCGGGTTCAAACGTCTGGAAAATAAAACGTTAGTCATGGTATCAATCCTCAGTTATTATCCAGCACACAATAGACACCCATTAAGTAGTTGGGATTTTCTTACCTTAAAGTTTGCTGTCTTCCATTGTTTGCTAATTATAACCTTTTTTTATATATGTCTCGTATTTTTGCATAATAATACAATATTTGTTTCTGTTCTCTTTCTCCTCGCACGTCTCTGAATTTACAATATTTAAGTAACGCATACTTCAGGATTTCTACCCTCGACAGGATTTATATTTTCTCTTTTTGTTTTCATCCGTCAGGTCGTGTTGTCAAAGCTTTGACAACCCTGTTTTCTCTTCTTCACAAACCCACTTCTTCTTATCTGACTTCTCTTTGTCAATATTTATGCTCTGCAGACAGCAAGAATCTTCGGTCCGAGAATAATCGTCTTCTTTGCTGTCCTCATCGCTCTGGTTTTATAAAATCATCTTTCTTTGTCCAAGCGCTCTTATTTTGGAATGCGCTCCCTCAGAATATCAGGACGGTAACCAATCGGTTCTCATTTAACGTCAAAGCTCGAGAACACTTACACAAGATGTTGGCAGATTCGTCTCAGAATTAAGTTGTTGTAGTTTTTCTTCCTTATCTCTCAAAACTTTTTACATTTTGTTTTATGTATGTATGCATAAAGGGTGTAAATAGACCCTTAACATAAACGAAAGGCACTTGTTCTCCCCGTCTTTGCGATATTTTTTTTGTTCTAGACCATAACTGGGAAACTTCTAGTTACGGAGATATTGCGGGTCAAATTTCCAACTTTTTCAAAGCTTTTTTTTAAATACATGTTTTTAATGTAGGTAGGATTTTTACTTTACACAACTCCACGACCCCCGTACTATTTAATCCATACATCAGCACAATGCTTTAAGTGCTTTCCATCGAGTCCTACTTTAAAACGTGATTTTTCAACCCAAAAAAAAAATTGTTTCCAAGCAATAGTTTTTGTGTAAAGTTACTTAGTTTGATGTACAGAATGCTTGGTCGACGGCTATGTGAAGGGTCTGTTTACACCCTGTATATGTATTTATTCTTATAGTTTAGTTATAAATATTTTCTTATTTGTTTTCTTTTATTGCACCTACTGTGTATTGTCCCTGCATCACCCTAAGGTAGACTGGTAGAAAATGCCCAAGGCATTAAGTCCGCCTTTCTACAGTTTTTACTTGTACACAAAGTTTTAATAAATAATGAAAAAAAATCAGCCTATAATGTTCCCACAGCTGGGACCTCTCTATGAGAGGGAATGGGCTATAATCCACCACGCGGGCCCAGTGCGGTTTGGTAGATGTCACATGTCTTAGAATGTTTGGTTCTAGGACATGCCGGTTTCCTCACGATGTTTTCCTTCACCGTTTTGAGAGCAGTGGTTATGAAATAAATTACACAAAGTAATGCGCCTGCCTGAGTTCGAACTTACTGTTCGTAATTCGGGGCCGCCACTGCACTGCTGCCCTTCTGCGTATTTCATTAACAAAACCTTTTCTTTTGTTGCAGGACCAGAAAATCTACGATCTCCCATACGAACCCAGACCACCACGATCACCAACCCCAGAAGAGTCACTTTCAAGTCCAGAGATCCCCCATTCTTCTCCAGAAATGCCCTATTCAATTCCCGAAGCAGAATTGCCTTCAAAAAGCGAATTCGCAAAACTGAGACAGAATTTCGAAAAAGGCTTCCCGAATGTTGAGACGAAGAAGCCTGTGCCGATCAAACCGAAGCCGATTTTGATTTCTAAACAACATGCAAGATCTATAGAGAGCCTGAACGGGGAACATGTGAAACTTCAAAGGAAATACAACACTGCTGACCATAGAAGATATAGGAATAAGTGCGAAAGTGGCATCAGCTTTACATTGCCGAAGAGGGACACCCAACTGGATATGGATAGAGAGAATGTGAGTATTTTATGTTTTTTGTTTGTTATCCAGGCTGCTTTTTTGCGGCTGAATTTTTTTCCGACCAGTATGTAGCTACCTTCACAGCTCTATCGTTGGCTTCGTTTAAATCCTGGAAGGTGTCTCTGCAAGATAGGCCGGAATGCAGTTGGTGCATATCCTGTAGTGGGGCTCCACAGTCCACACTGGCTGCGTTGTACTATAAAAGGCAGAATGCCTTTCTGTTAGAGATCGCAAGAGCGACTGCTCACAGTTCAGACATGACGTAATTTTTAAATAAGGCTGGAAATCAACACTTTAACGTAAAAAGAAATAAATTATTAAATCATTTATTCAAGACACCCACCTTGCCTCAGAAAGCACGTTAAGCCAAAAGAAAGCACGTAAATGACAGCTGGGACCAACTCCCAGCTGTCATTTGTAGATCTTTGACAGTCGTTACAGGTAGTCAGTGGCCCGAAAGTCTGACAACCAGTCTTAGCCAGTCCTAACTATTTTCAATATACAGACATCGGCCTGTTACAATTTTATTATATTATGTAGGTATAGATTAATACAGGCATGTTATCTATGGTCGCCTTATATTTGCGGAACCTAATTCCCATGATGTTGCAAAGGTCTATAAACTGGTGTAGGCGGATAACCGCTTTCCATCATATATTTCGTCAGGTTGTACCAACCGACGATTAATCAGAAATTGTTGCACCAGTTTTTGATTTAGTGTTTAGTTTGCTTCTGCAAGTGGTGGCACCGGATGTTAACTTGATTGTTAACATCCGGTGTAAGCTATACAGTCAGTCCCGCTACCACCCAGCTGACTGGTTTATATTTTTATTACGGCATATTGAACTAATGTCATGGGTGTAGAAGGACCCTTCACGAAGCCGTCAACCAACAATTCTGTAAATCAAACTAAGTAACTCAACGCGAAAATGATTTCTGGGAAATTACTTTTTTTGGGTGAATGGTTTACGGTAGGACTCAATGTAACATACTCAAAACATTGTGCTGATGGGCATTGAATACAGTACAGGAGTCATTGAGGTATTTAAAGTAAAGATATGGCATTAAACATTTGTATTTATAAAAAAAGTTGTGAAAACATTTGGAACTTTGATCTCCAATATCTTCGTAACTAGGAGGCTTCAAGGCATGGTCCAGCATAAAAAAAAATACCACAAGGACGGGGATAACAAGTGCCTTACGGCTTCGTAATGGATCTTTTTACAACTTTACACTTCTGAGCCTGAGGAGCTCGTGGCTAAATAATAACAGCCGCTCGGGTCGATCTTTAGGTTAAACCGCGCTTGTCTAGGTTGGTCCGTGAATGGGTGACCACCCATTACATACCGAGTTTCCTCCGTGCCTCGGAAAGCACGGTAAGCCGTTGTTCCCAGCTGTCGTTTGTAGATCTTTGACAGTAGTTACAAGTAGTCAGTGGCTCGAAAGTCTGGCCACCAGTCTTACCAAAGTGTATCGTATTAACCAGTACTAACTGGGTTCTGGAGGTCAAATAGGCAGTTGCTCCATCCGGTTAAACTGGAAGCCGACCTCAACATAGTTGGGAAAAGGCTAGGCAGATGATGATGATACTTCTGAGCCTGCCACGATCATCGTTTTCTGCCAGTTGAGATCCACTGAGTGGATAAAGAAAACTTTGTCCACTGTTTACCCAACATGCGACACATATGTTTTGGGGCTATTCTACAGAAAAAGAGGCTGTATTTAAAATGCAAAAGAGATGTATCCGCGCAATATGTAGTTTAAAACTAACAGATAGTTGTAAGCCCTTTTTTCAAAGCCTAAAAATATTAACACTACCATGTTTATATATATTGGAAGTCGTAGTCTTTGTAAAACGCAACTTGCATTATTTCAAAAATTATAGAAGTCAACGTAACAATAGAAAAATATATTTCCCTGACAGCAGTAGAACTACTTTGTTTAGCAATAGTATTTTTTGGATGGCACCTCGACTTTATAACCATTTACCAAAATGTATAATAGATTTAAAAAGTGTGGACATATTTAAATGTAATGTTAAAAAAATGTTATTGGTAAAATCTTATTATAGTGTTAATGAATATTTGTGTGACAAACCCTAAATAATGTTTATTACTTAAGTTTGAATTAAATTGCGTATTTCACAATGATTAATTAATGACATTTTAGCATAATAGATTAACTTTGACATTATTACTTTGACATTATTTACTTTGACTTTAATTGACAAATTTAATAGACATGTAATTTTGAACTTTAATGTATTTAAATTTTTAATTTAGGGACTAACCACGTTCCGAACTAAATGTTGCATGCCTAGTGCAGAATATGGTGACACTAACAACTTTCCTGTTTTTCAAAAACCCACCTGTATAACTACCCATATTTGCAATAAATGAATTTGAATTTGAATTTGAATTTGAATAACCAGCGTCAAAACATGTATTCAGCATGTATGTGTACAGCATGTATCTATTATTGGAAAAGGAAAATAACCAAATGCTGTTAAGTTTCAAGCGTACGATTCAGTTATTTAAAACAATCCATATTCATATCGCTACATAAAAAAGTAATAGCTTTATTTACATATTCAGGAAAATGACCATGCAATATCAAATCGCACAAAGAACATTATTACATTGCGGTGCGGAACATAGTACTAGTGGCGCCTAGCGGCGAGTATGGGAAGTTTTATGGAAGCTTTCACCGTTTGTAGTTCAAGGATAAACTAAGAGATGGCGTTGGTCGTTGACGTTGTATGATGTTATGAAAGTTTGTTGTTTTTGTTTTGTTTGTGTTTTCAATTACTTTGTTTCTCTTTGTTCTTAATATTGTAAACTATTAATTGATGGAAGGAGCGGTACAACCCCAACACAAGTATTATTAATTAATTATTGAGGCTGTTTCATTCACATTTGTAAATGTAACCGAGACATAATAAACATATTTTTTTTCATGCCATATTTTATATCGTTTCTCATGGTATCTTTAAACTCTTATAATAGCAGTAATTCTTAAGTAAGCTGTTGTGTTTGGCTGACCAAAATAAAGTAACGTAGGTACCTATCTATCGTTTTTTTACCGGTTTTTCCATTTTTTGCTCTTAGGCCATACATAAGGTGATATTGAAGAATCTAATAGCATAATATCTCTGTAAAAATCCTTTTTAGGTCTTCAGGCACTCAATTGAATCATTTTATTTGAAACTAGCGACCCCCCCGGCTTCGCACGGGTGCAATATATACATATAAACTTTCCTCTTGAATCACTCTATCTATTAAAAAAACCTCATCAAAATCCGTTGCGTAGTTTTAAAGATCTAAGCAGACATAGGGACAGACAGAGGGAAGCGACTTTGTTTTATACTATGTAGTGAAGCTTCAAAAGTAAAGAAAACATCATTAGGAAAACGACATGCCCCAGAACTAAAAATTCGACGACATGTGACATCTACCAGGCCGCACTGAGACCGCGTGTTGGATTACCGCTCACTCCCTCTCATACAGAGGAGACCTGTGTCCCAGCAGTGGGAACACTATAGCCTGATTATGCATGTTTAACCTGGAATCTTATACATCTAGATCCTGAGCCTATTTAGAAAAATTGACACATATTTATGACCTTACATCCTTACTGAGAACATTACAGCTTATACCCAGTACAATATATTAACCAAGATTCAATTATCTGTTCATTATCATACAGTTTTAAAACAATTACTCATCAAAAACATTGATGTATAATCTAAAATACACTTTAAAAACTATTGCTTACAGTGCACGTTACTATGACGAAGCCACTGTAGTTCAACAACTGTTATTGCAAAATCAACTGTAACACAAAACTAATAAAGTGCAAAAACGTGCGGTTAAGATTAAATGTAGTTCATAATTCACGGTATGAGCGAGATAGGTGCATTTTTGTTTGTGATAGAAAGAGATGGCAGATTGAGTGTACAGACGAAGATAAAAGTGTTAGCATTGATTTAGTGGATAGTTTTTATTGTTGAAGTAAACTGAGATTGAATGTAGGTAATTAAATTATTGTTTTTATGACAATAATTACTAAAGAGTAGTAATTATGAAACAATGATCTTGAAACTAATTACATTATGGAATTGCAATTTACTCTTCATATTTCTTGAGGTGCTTGTGGCTAAATAATAACAGCCGCTCGGATCGATCTTTAGGTTAAGCCGTGCTTGCATAGGTTGGTCTGTGGATGGGTGACCACCCATTACATACCGAGTGTCCTCCGTGCCTCGGAAAGCACGTTAAGCCGTTGGTCCCGGCTGTCATTTGTAGATCTTTGACAGTCGTTACAGGTAGTCAGTGGCCCACCAGCCGTACCAAGGGGTATCGTATTACCTAGTACTAACTGGGTTATGGAGGTCAGATAGACAGTCCCTCCATGTAAAATACTGTTATTCAGCTGCATCCGGTTAGGCTGGAAGCCGACCCCAACATAGTTGAGAAAAGGCTAGGCAGATGATGAATTCTTGAGATTATAAGTAAAACATCACACACAAACTACAAATACTAGATCATTCATTTTTATTGAACTCCATAACAGTCACAGACAAACAGTATTGGACGTTTATTTTTGTTTTTAATTCTAAACACTAGAAAAAGCCTTACTTCTCTCGCTCTTCTGATTAGTTAAAATAATTAATCACTGTTTCATATGTGCGGATTGGTAAATGGACATTTCACACTGGGTCCACGTGGTGAATTCAATCTCAAACTCAAAAGCATTTATTTCAATTAGACCAATGCAGGGACTTCCGAATGTCAAAAAAAAACAAAAAAAAACAGAAAAGCGAAACTACAGTCGCATGGCATCATCATCACCATTTCAGCCGAAAGACGTCCACTGCTGGACACAGGCCCCCCCCCCAAGTGTCGCCACATTGACCGGTCCCGTGCGTCTCGCATCCAGCGGATCCCCGCAACCTTCCCCAGCACGCGTAGCATGATCACGCAAAAAATAAATTACTAGAAACGGGTTTTGTCGACGGAAGAATCGACAAAATGACAGAGCAGCAAAAGAAATCTGTCATTTTGTCGATTCTTCCGTCGATAAAACCCGTTTCTAGTCATTCTTTTTTTTTTCGGATTGGTAATCATCAAATGACCACCCCCCTACCCGCCCGCTCTTGGCGGAGATTTATTTATTTATTTAACACCTTCAGCACAAAGTACAGAGGCGGACTTACTGCCATAGGCATTTACTACCAGTCAACCTTTGGGTGATGCAGAGACAAACAGTGGTAGGTGTATCTATCTGCAAAAAAAATAATTGGAATGTTTTTTTTTTTTGGAAATGAATGGAGTGTCAGACTTGTACTGACTAAAACCCATCCATGTCTTTGCTCTTTGTGTTCCAGAGTCGCGGTATCTCTTTCAGTCCCGCAGCACCCCGTTTCTCGTCATCGGTCAGCCATGGCAACGCTGATGATGAATCATAGTTTATCAAGACCAGTATTGCAATCCTGACCTAAAAGGGTTACTGACGAAACGCACAAATGCTTGTATTTCGTTAACTATAGAAGTGATGACGTAGGTTCAAACCTACGTACTAAATTCGTCAGCAAACCAAACTATGGGTTATTTTTAACCGATAGCGTTATAACTCATGTGTTTCCACTTTGGAAATATTGTTGTTTTTACGTGAAACAGTTAATTTCTAATACTGTTATAAGCTTTCACGGTTTACAACTAAACTTATACTCCAGATATCGGGAGCTAGGGCTGCGGGAATGTTCGAAAGACATACCGTGGCCCTGGAACACAAAGGGCAAAGAAGGAACATGGATGGGTTTTAGTCAGTACAAGTCTGACACTCCCCTCCGCTCCACCCAGAGTGGGGGGGGAGGGGGGTCATTTGAAGGTTTCCAATCCGAAAAAAAAAAGAAGATATGATCATCCTCGCATCAGCCTAGCCTTTTCCCAACTATGTTGGGGTCGGCTTCCAGTCGAACCGGATGCAGCTGAATACCAGTACTTTACATGGAGCGACTGCCTATCTGACCTCCACAACCCAGTTAATACTGGGTAATACGATACCCCTTGGTAAGACTGGTTGTCAGACTTTTTGGGCCACTGACTATCTAACGACTGTCAAAGATCTACAAATGACACCCGGGACCAACGGCTTAACGTGCTTTCCGAGGCACGGAGGAAACTCGGTATGTAATGGGTGGTCACCCATCCACAGACCAACCTAGGCACGCACGGCTTAACCTAAAGATCGATCCGAGTGACTGTTATTATTTAGCCACGAGCTCCTCCGAAAATAAAAAAATAGATGTTTAATAAAAGTCATTTAAGTTTAATTTGTCAAAGTTTGCGCATTCAATAAAAAATATTCCTGTATAACTATACTTATACTGTCACTTATTACGGTATATTTATTTATTTATTAAAACTTGATGCACTAGTAAAAACTGTACAAAGGCAGACTAATGCCTTTGGTATTTTTTTTACAAGTCTACCTTAGATATCTTCCGTGATTTTCAATTATTGTGAGCTCTCGAAATTTCGACGAAAAATTTCAACGTTCAAAATTATGTACTGTATACGTGGTAACCGTTTTCGCGTCGGTGTTCCTTCCACCCTGTGTATAAGGATTTAGTTGTTAGTTTAGTTAATCTCACAATTAATAACACTTTTGGTCATGTATACACACAGGCAGCCGTATCTATTGTGTAATAGTTATTATCTCTGACTCACGTGTAAGCACGCAATTACGTAGTTGCGGTTTACATGGTGGTCTTACGACTGTACCGTATTCATTTGATATCAAGTTCAAGAGGAGAGGTTTTGAAACTTGAAGAAGTGAAGTCGCAACTGGCAACAACAAACAACAACAAACAACAACAACTTGTGTTGTTACTACACTATTTTTGGTACTAGACACGTGTTTCAGGTTTCGCATATACTAAAACTAAGGTTGTATTTCGCTGTTTCGATGAATTACGACTATTATACAAACTAACTGCTGCCCACGACTTCGTTCGTAAAATTGACCAAGTTTTATACAAACAAAAAAAATTAAAACCCTTGAAATTTTCAAAAATCCCTTCTTAGTGCACACTTAAGTCTAAATGACGTAAGTGTGCACTAAGAAGGGATTTTTGGAATTTCAAGGGTTTTAATTTTTTGCACGGAACCCTAATCCTTTTTCTAAAACAAGAATTTGTGTATACTACAACTAAAAAACCCGACTACTAAAAAATTACGCTCTAATTAAGTGTTGGGTTTACAAGATAAAACCGACTCCTCCTATTGTTGAAGTCGGTTAGAATGTAGCCTATGTTACCCGGGCCATAGTACCGAGTCGATTGACACCTTATTCAACAAAATCGAATAGATAGTTTAGGCGGTACTGATGAACATACGTAAATACAAACAAACATACATACATAGACTGCTAAAATCATAACCCTTTCTTTTGGCTTCGCCGTAGTCGGGTAATAAAAGTAGCCAAGTTACTCCGTATAACATCAGCTATTTGCCAGTGAAAGTCTCATCAAAATCGGTCATGCGAATTCGTAGACTAGCCGGAACAAACAGACAGAGAGACAAAAAATTAAAAAAAAGTTTTCTTGTTAGAAGTACTGTATTATATACTTTCATATGTATTCAGTAAAAAGCTGTGATTTTGAAATACTAAAGAGACACATTGCTTTTATTTATTTGTATAGATGTATCAGATGGTCAAGAAATTGGCGGTTACTTTACATTATGGCTATCTTCAGTACTCATACACATAGTTATCTGTTGTATAACAATAATTATCTGCACCGGCTCACGTGTTAGCGAATCGTGGTATGTCTAGAAGATTAGTTCACATGGCGTTGTGTTTAACTACAACATTAGTTTTAGTATATGCGAAACCTGAAACACGTGTCTAGTATTATTATATAAAGAATCTATGTACAAAATTTCAAAATTGTGTCATGAGAAATCGCAAAGTTATAAGCTTGTTCTGTTAACTAGTTGTCAACACAAAAACGTGGTTACCAAGCGGCGCGCCAGCGCGCGCTCCTCCAGCGTCGTCTTGAGCTCATTGATAATAATAATTTGGCAGTAGGTACCTAAATGATCGCGATTGGTACTTAATGTCGCTGTGTGTCCAACTTGTAAGTTTTTTTAAATATTTTTGGGACAAAATATAACATGGTTTAAAAATTATTGGAATCGATTCAGTTACTTATTCTGAACAAGGTATTCAGGTTTCAATACTGAAAATAATGTTGTATAAAGAAATACAGTGGCATTGTGTTGGACTTCAACCTTCAGACAGCAGTGCTTTCTCAGATTGGAGGAGATTTAATAAACAAAGGACCATGGTCAGTTTTCTTTGAAATCAGGGGTAAGATAAATAGAATCGAAATATTACTAATATTTAAAACACCAACTATCTTAGTCGTCGGTGAACAGAAATAGAGGCTATTATTGACAATAAAAACGGGATATTTATCATATTTAGGTACTATTTATTTTGGGTTCCCGAAATTTCATGTTTTTATTAAAAAAAATATATATATAGAGGCACCTGAAATACCTATGTTCTGTTTTTTGTATTTTAATAAACAAAGTAAAATAAAAAACCTAGTTGAATAAATGTTTTCGTTGCACAGCGTTAACAGTACTTAGTTTATTATAGGACTTCACCGACCAAGTTTGAATTAATTATTTCGTGCTTAGCTTTAGCACAATGTTTTCAACATGATCTGCTTTAAAAACAAATTTCTGTTGCGACACCAAAGTTATTCACCCAAATTAGGTCTTTCAGGATAACTTTGTAGAAACTAGGCACTATACCCAATTATTACAGAAGTTTCTAATGAACTGATTATCATTTCAAATTCGTAAAATTCACCTTTCATATCAAAATTAATCACAAACCAAGCTTACAACACACCGCCATGTAAACCGAACTTTACACCGCCGCATGCTTCACCACGTTTCATTTCGCTAGTCCGCCACCAGTGCGCGTCTGAATCTTGTTAACTCACTACCCTTTTTATGTTAAATCGGTTAAAAAATACCTACTGTCAAAAATTTTGACGAAAGGACGGTAGTTGTGACGTTTGCAGTGTGTATCAGTGTTTTTGGCATTAAGTGTAATATTTTTTTTAAAAAAGATTTATAAAAAAAATGTAACGTCATTAATTTTGCATTAAACGACGGTAGTTCTGAAGTGGTGTTAATAGGCTAAATTCTAGGTGTCTTTTTAATACGTAATTAAACTTGAGATCATTATAGAAAGTGTTAAAAAAGTGATTGCCAGTGGCCGTTTGACACAGAAATGAATAGTACTAAAATGTGTCTAAATATACAAAAAATAAACCAGACAAATTGTAAGTTATTCAAGGAAGGAACATTTTAAAATGATAAGTGCGAAAAGAAACATGTTTTAAACACTTTTGGAACTAAAAAAGTGATTTAAAATATTCTAGTGCCAACTAAAAGTGTTTTGAAGTTCTTCTAATCAGCTGATTATTTTATTATAATCAGTTTTATGCTACCCAACGTCCCGTGATGAATGGATTCAACTAAAGGTACTGATATCATTAAATCACGTTTCTCTGTAAACAAAAGACCCCCATTGTTTTTAAGTTCCCCGAAGCTATAAACACACATTGTAAGGAATATCTTGACACAGAATTTTATCAAAGACTATATATAGGGTCTAACTATTTATACACGAAATATTTTCAGGGAATCATCTAACGGCTATAACAAAGCCATTTCAAGGGATTTTTTTATTTTATTTGAGTATATTTTTTTATAAAAAATAAATAATTTAAAATTACTTGACCCACAAAATAAATACTGGCTCCTTATTTTTAAGCATCCATTACGGTAGTTTACTACGTCGTATTTACCTACTGTCATTGTTAGAATATAGGAGTAAAGGTTTTATGCAAAAAGTCTAAAAAAATTTTAGAATTATAATAATTTTGTAAAAAAGAAATACTCAGACTCAGATAATTTTTTTTTTTCGTTGCTTTGGCGACTTTACGGCTTATAGAAGTAACTCTTAAAATATTTCGTGTATGAAAAGATAGACCGTATATAGCACTTCACCCGCGACTTTATCCGCGACTTTATCCGCAAAAATGGTGATAGCTCGGCTAATATGCATGATATAAATATAATTTATAGCCTATAGCACACACGAATAATGTAGCTTTTTACCAGTCAAAGAATTTTTAGAATTGGATCATTAGTTCCGGAGATAACCTCCTACAAACAAACTTACAACTAACAAATTTTACCTCTTCCTTCTTTATCGTGTGGTTAGTGCCTAACCTGGTGTCGAGAGTTTTTATGCCGCCCATGGGCCTCTGACTTGGCTTTACATGCCGTCATGAAATATCTCTCAGGCATGCTGGTTTCCTCACGATATTTACCTTTACCGAAAAGCAAGTGTTCCCTAGTTCATATGACCCCAATCTATTTAAGTCGCGAGTTAATAGGCTTCTTTTGGGTTAGCTCGTTCCATCGTCGACCTCATCTCTGTCCTCTGGACTAGATTGAGGTCAAGAGTAAGCCCATTCATTATAAAAAATAAAAAAATAAATAAAAATAATTATACTATACGCACATGAATCCGAAAAATCAGAGGTGCGTGCCTTGGTTTACCTCTTTATGATATTAGTATAGATAGTACATGATTCCAACCAAATACCATTGTTTTCACCCATCAAGTAACTACATATCTTTTGCTCGCGGCATCACTCCCGATAAGTACGGTAATTAACCCACGTGAACGTTTTAAATGTAGCCTATGATACTCGGAGATAATGTAGCTTCCCATAAGTGAAAGAATTTTCGAAATCGGATCAGAAGTTTCGGAGATAACGCCCTACATAAATAGAGGAGAACAGGCGTCGAACTATGGGCATCTGCCGCGAGGTCCAATAGCCATAGGATATACATGATTGAAAAGAGCTTTTAAATGAGAACCTTTGCTACTAACACGACTTTTGGCAAAAGTTCGTAGTCTCCTAAATTCACACCGCCACCGGAAAACTGTAATGACAGCTGCCAATTAAGAGATCACCAAAATGTTCAACATCGGTGTCAGTGATCGGATATTTCGAAAAGATTTCAATAAAAGAGATTGGTCCGCAGACCTGCTACGATCTTTTTATACTTTTTTTGCTTTGTCTACGTTCGTACAAGGTCGTCAAGCCGTCAACTAAGCAGTCTGTACATCAAACTAAGTAACTCTACCCAAAAAAAATTGCTGTAAACGACTTTTTTTCGGGTGAAAAATCACGTTTTACGGACTCAACGTAACGCACTCAAAACATTGTGCTGACGAATGCATTGAATAGTAAAAGGGTAATTGAGGTATTTAAAGCATAATTATAACATTAAAATTATAGTATTAAAAAAAAAAACGTTGGATAATACAATACACCAATATCTCCGTAACTAGAAGGTCCCAGATCATCATCATCATTCTCTTGCCCTTATCCCAATTCATTTGGGGTCGGCGCAGCATGTCTTCTTCTTCCATACTTCTCTATTACTCGTCATCTCGCCAGACACCTCCTTTCTTGCCATATCATTCTTTACACAGTCCATCCATCGTTTCTTTGGTCTTCCTCTACTCATATACCCATTCACATTCATACTCAAAACTTTCCTCACAACATTTCCAAGGTCCCAGATATGACCCAGAACAAAAAACCAATCGCAATGACGGGGAGAACAAGTGTCTTTCAGCTTCGTTAACGGTCAAACCTTTGATATCCTGGTCATACACGCACGCTGGTTGCTGGTACTACGACGGCTCTATTTAACATACGCTTCTTTGGCATGGCTTCAAAAATATACAACAAGATACCTATTGACATTCTGAGCACTAAGGAACTTCCAGTATTTAAAAATAAACTGCGTAAATTTTTAATTGAGAAAGCATACTACACAATCCAAGATTTCTTGAACCATTGAATGAATTGTTGACCATGTATTAATTTGACTGTTTATTCATATTTTGACATTTATAATAACCAAATTTGAATTATGTAGTGGCATTACATTTAAAATAATTTTAAATGTAATGCCACTACATAATCGAGCTGCGGGACTGTTCGAAAGAGACACCGTGGCCCTGGAACACAAAGGGCAAAGAAGGAACATGGATGGGTTTTAGTCAGTACAAGTCTGACACTCCCTTCCGCTCCGCCCAGAGTGGGGGGGGGGTCTTTAGATGATTACCAATCCGAAAAAAAAAAACTTTTTTTTTAGCTATTTAACTGTCTTGTGAAACTTTTCATTTGATGATTTCCCATCCAAAAAAAAAAAAAATGCCACTACATAATTGGAACTTAAATTCAAATTCAAAAAATATTTTGAATTTGAATTTGATCACTTCAGTTGTGATCAGTCAAGCAAAATAATAACAACCACAGTCATAATTGTCATGATTTGACAACAAATTGTACTAGGCTTACAGAAATCGGAGGTGAGTCATCTGTCTTAGTTTCCCACGAAAGATACTGCGTCACCTTTTGTTATTTTCCTAAAACTCGACCATAGGATTATGTCAGTTGTATACATAGACTCTCCTTGTAAAATACTAGTATTCAGCTGCATTTGGTTAGATTGGAAACCGACCCCAGCATAGTTGGGAAAAGGCTAGTTGATGACTCCTCTTCTAATAACTAATACGATCTTCTTTCGTCATATTTTTAAGAGCAAATCGAGAATAGCTCCTGCTTTAGTGACTTGATTATCCAGCTAACGCCATATTTGGTGTTGGAGCTATCTTCTCAGCATATCTCTAGAAAAAAAACAATCAACATAAGCCAATCCGTGATTGATGGCAATGTTTAAAACCAGTGCTCAAAAGTAACCCGTTATGAAGTGAAATCACCAATGAGCATTGAAACGCAGCTTGATTTCGACTTCGATTCCCAGATCAAATAGTGTTATTGTTTTTCTAATAACAAATTTTCCGTAGCACAGTCCACGCCTGGATTTGAGTTCAATTAGTAGCGAGTATTAGATTTGTAACCTCATCATAGTCACATCAGCCGAAGAATTACCACTGCTAGACTTAGCACTCCTTCATCCTTCGTTGCTCAAGTTATTCTCGATTTGTCACTGTTCCGATTGGTCCCCAATTTTTTTTCGGGTGGAGCGGAAGGGAGTGTCAGACTTATACTGACTAAAACCCATCCATGTTCCTTCTTAGCCCTTTGTGTTCCAGGGCCACGGTATCTCTTTACACGGCATCATGCTGAGTGGTAACCTGCTTGTCGCAGTCACGACGTACAAGCTGTTAACTTTCTTCTTTTTTTGTTCCGTCCTGTTGAATTTATAGTTTATTGTTCATTTTTTGTAATTTTGTATGATGCATGTCATGTCCCTGCGACAAATAAATATTTGTTCTTTCTTTCTTTTCTTTTCTTTCGAACCGTCCCGCAGCCCCGGCAGCCCTGTCAACCGTCACGCCATCATTTCCTCCGTTTTGCTTACTGTTGAATCGTGTGTGAACTATAAACCACTGCCTGTCATTCAGCTCATACAAACGTGATACTACGTCCTGACATCACAACATGACGTACCCATATGTTTACCTCTGTTATCTATTTTGTATAGAACTTTATCTTTTTGTCATATTGTTATAAATTGCGCTTTTAGAACTCGACCGGAACGACTGCGTGGCGTCTTTTAAGAATGGTGCGTATTGTTTTTTTGAACAAGATTAACACGTTCATTTCCAAGCCAAAATGCTGAACTTACCTAGATCATCATCATTATCTGCCTAGCCTTTTCCCAACTATGTTGGGGTCGGCTTCCAGTCTAACCGGATGCAGCTGAATACCAGTATTTTACATGGAGCGACTGCCTATCTGACCTCCACAACCCAGTTAGTACTGGGTAATACGATATCCCTTGGTAAGACTGGTTGTCAGACTTTTTGGGCCACTGACTACCTAACGACTGTCAAAGATCTACAAATGACACCCGGGACCAACGGCTTAACGTGCTTTCCGAGGCACGGAGGAAACTCGGTATGTAATGGGTGGTCACCCATCCACAGACCAACCTAGGCAAGCACGGCTTAACCTAAAGATCGATCCGAGCGGCTGTTATTATTTAGCCACGAGCTCCTCAGTCGCAGTCGCTCGCTGAACTTACCTAGATGGTCAAAATAAAAAAAATTGCTGGACGTCTTCCCTAGTGGCCAAAACAATACCCAATACGCTGCACCCGCTATTTTATGGCTCGTTCGTCGCATGATGTGGCAATTACGGTTTAACTAATATTTGACACTCGTAATAAGCCTGTTAGCCGTTTGGTACGTAGGTATGGGTGCATGTGGCATTACAGGTCATGAAACCTTAAGATGTGAAATGTATTTTGAACTAAACTCACCGGTGCGGTTGCGGCACTTTTTCGGGGCGCATTTCGTTTCTTAAACCGTTTTTAACAAACTTATAAAAAAGTAGGAGGTTATGTATTCCACCAGCATCTTTTTTATGTAACCGTTTTCTCTCTGATTTTAGGTCCGACTTTCATGATTCGATTTTTTTAATTTTACCAGGGTAGTTTATGATGAGCTATCTTCTGTAATACGTGTTTTTTTGTTCTTCGTCTGTGTTGATTACCTGACCACGTGATGATATCATAATAACTTCTCGTTACTAAATGAAAATGGACATCTCAACTAAAAAGGGTAAAGTAAAAAAAAACCTTTTCACACAAAAAAAAAAAAAAATAACCGACGTCCAAAAACACTAAAAAAGAGAAATATTAATTTACTTTCGGAAGTCGGTGGCGCTAGAGTCAATGAAACAAAGAAAATCGTCGACTTCCAATAGTAAAGTTATTTTTCTCATTTTTTGAATTTTTTCGTAACGGAAAATACGGTGGATTTTCCGTTACGAAAAAATCCAAAAATTCTCTTTTTTTTTTTAAATTCAAATTCAAAATTCAAATATTTTTATTTGTAGAAAATAGGTAAACAAAAGTACAGATGTCAATATTAATAAAATGAGCGCTATGTCTTGCCTTCAACGGCGGCGTACAAATTTTCTTATTATAATTTCTTATGATTAATTGTTTAAAAATAATAATAAAACAATCGGTAAAATTAATTGGTAAAAATAATAATAAATAAAAATTAATAATGAATCTCAAATGTTCAACTCATTTAACATTAGTACATGCCAGATTCTTTACAACGTTTTCTTACACATACGAACTACCACGCTACCCACTACCAAACATGAAACCCTATGCCCTCATAACGACTGCCATACTAAACCTATAGCTAAAAATACTCAGTCAGACATGACTCAGCCCATGGCGGCCTTGGGAATGGCGATCAATCACGATAATAGCCCACTCCTACCGGGCTTGGCTTGGCTATGGCGCGGCTTGTGAAAGCTATGGGCTATTTTTATACGCCCTATAACCTGGTTCTGTAGGACATGGGAATCATCAGTATCTTACCCTCATCCTTATTTACTTGGGGTCGGTGCAGAGTGTCCTTTTCTTCCATACTTCTGTATTTTCGGTCGTGGCTGAATAATAACTGAAACTCGGGTCGATTTTAAGGTTAAGCCGCGCTTGCCTAGGTTGGTCCGTGGATGGCTGACCGCCCATTACATACCGAGTTTCCTCCGTGCCTCGGAAAGCACGTTAAGACGTCGGTCCCGGGTGTCTTTTGTAGATCTTTGACAGTCGTTACAGGTAGTCATTGGCCCGAATGGGGGAGGGGTATCTAATTACCCAGCACTAACTGGGTTGTGGAGGTCAGATAGGCAGTCGCTCCATATAAAATACTGGTATTCAGCTGCATCCATTTAGACTGGAAGCCGACCCCTACATGGTTGGGAAAAGGCTAGGCAGGTAATGATGACCTCTCATATATAGGAGGCTTCTATCCCGGCTGTGGAAAGATTATAGGGTGATTGTTTATATGTTTATCTCCTTTGCCAAAGCGTAGGTATGATTCTTACTTGGTTATTTTTTTGTTGACAAAGCTGCATCCGTTGCAGAAAGATTATTTAACGCCTACACAGTTATATTTTGATTCATGCCGACATTTTTAAATCTAATCAGTTCATAACGACTGATGTTAACTCTTCAGGCTTAATTCAAATAAGTATTAAAATTGTCTTACTTAAAATAGTGATAAATGTGTAATTATGTTGACGGCTAGAGAGGGAAAGGAAGGCCAAAAAAAAGATGGATGAGTTAGGAATGATAGAAAACCAAAAACGAATAAATGATAGCGTGACGGTTGAAATGATAGATGGACTGTGTAAAGAATGATATGGCAAAAAAGGAGGTGTCTGATGAGATGACGAGTAATAGAGAAGTATGGAAGAAGAAGACATGCTGCGCCGACCACAAATGAATTGGGATAAGGGCAAGAGAATGATGATGATGATAGCGTGACGGTTGACAGGGGAGGATGGAATAAGAAGACGTGTTGCGCCAACCCCGAGTAACATGGGACAAGGCCAGGAACATGACGACTGAAACAAATGTAAGTGCACTGCGTGGGCCGTCAGTCCCGCTTCACCTTGCTTAATTAATCTTATTTTTACTACGGTTATAAGCTAATATTTTGGAAATCAGCTGGATTAGAACAGCATAGGACTGGTTGATGTGACACTTCAGACGCTTGGGGCAGGCCTACGGGACTGTCCGGTGCTGCGGGACTGTTCGAAAGAGATACCGCGGCCCTGGAACACAAAGGGCAAAGACTTAACATGGATGGGTTTTAGTCAGTAAAAGTCTGACACCCTTCCACTCCTCCCAGAGCGGCAGTAGTCATTTGATGATTTCACATCCGAAAGAAAAAAATAATAATAAAGGCCTAAAGTAGCGGACATCTTTGGGGATGATGCTGATGAGCTAATACTAAAGCCTCTCATACAGAGATGGATCCACTATTGATCTCCATGCTTGTTCAGTGCGTGTTCCTACTTACTCCCTGGTCCATGTGTTGGTGCCAACATTGGCATTAATCTTGTGAGTTGTGACCAACGTCTGAAGATATTATTGGGAAGCATTATTTGGAACCTACATTTTCGATTCACACGTTATTCTTATGACGTAATGGCCAACTTCTTCATTTTCGTGTGGTTAATGGCTTAACCTGGTGTCAGAGTTTTTATGCCGCCCATGGGCCTCTTACTTGGCTTTACATGCCATCGGAAATATCTCTCAGGCATGCTGCTTTCCCCATGATGTTTTCCTTCACCGACGCAAGTGAGTGAATTATACAACGTGAAATGGTGTACGTCGGGTGGGGGGTAAAATCGTGCTGATTCGAAGAAGTACTACATTACCATTACTAACGCACATTGTAAGAAACTTACTCTAATTATAATTAGACTGAAACTGTTAAGCGATGACATCATAATGATTCTTTGTTCGGTACACTCGTTGATAAGGATTTAGGTACCTACCGTCTTATCACTCCAAATTGTAATTATAAAACAGCTGGGAGAAGTGATTTATCTAATGAGTTAATGACATAAGTCTGTGAAATGTCGTTGCCCGGAGTTTCATAGACCATTGCTCAAAATCTACCGTATTCTGGGGCATCTGTTGCGGAAGAATTAGGAAAAAGTCTTGAGGATTTCAGTATGGACGTGTTTGGGCTATAAAAATAGGGTAACCAAAGAAACGATGGATGGACAGTGTGAAGAATGATATGGCTAGAAAGGAGGTGACTGCTGAGATGACGAGTAATAGAGAAGTATGGAAGAAGAAGACTTGCTGAACACAAAAAGAAAGCGCCATTATAAGTGCCTATATAAATTTTAGATAGTAAGAAGTTACTTTTATATATTTATTTTGTTCCCTATCACAATGTTTTCTTATTTAACCCAAAGGTTGACTGGTAGAGAATGCCTTGTGGCATTAAGTCCGCCTATGTACCACTATTGTACATGAAGTTTAAATAAATAAATAAAGCGATCAGGGTAGAAGAATGATGATTATGAAATGTGATTTTCATCGTCTGTTTCAGGGTGCCACTGGCAAGATAGGCATTATTTAAAAGAAATTGAATTATTTCATCATCATTGTTCAGCTTAAAGGCGTCCAGTTCTAGACAAAGAACTTTTCAATTGCTTTTCCTTCATTTGTTTTACACAATTTGGAGACCCCAATGCAGCAGATTCCTGCAATCTTTTGCAGATCATCGGTCCACCTTATGGTACGTCTACGTCCCAACAGATTATTTTACTTAGAGCTCGAATTTATTTTTTATGTTACAAATGATTATGTTTTTTGGAAAAACAACTTTAAAACTAACGTAGAAAGGTCAGTGAACCTTAGCGCTGTAACTTTAAACACGTTGTAGATTTTCACAGTAGTCCTAGGCAATCGGAAAACAACTTAATTTCCAAAAGAATAAATTTGGTATTCGTTTAAGTGTAAATAACTTTAATTGGAAACAGTAACATCAATAGACTCCAGCTAGAACTGAACTGATCATTTTAAGTGATTTTAATGACAAGAGCGTGCAAGTTTTATTGAATACGAAATGAAATTGGAACGAGGGCGTACTGAATACTGAATGAAGGCTTGCGTTTTATGAAACTACAGAAATATTCTTTTTTGTTAAAATTGCACATGGAAAAGGCTAGGCAGATGATGATCTGCCTAGCCTTTTCCCAACTATGTTGGGGTCGGCTTCCAGTCTAACCGGATGCAGCTGAATACTAGTATTTTACATGGAGCGACTGCCTATCTGACCTCCACAACCCAGTTAGTACTGTGTAATACGATACCTCTTGGTAAGACTGGTTGTCAGACTTTTTGGGCTACTGACTACCTAACGACTGCCAAAATCTACAAATACAGCCGGGACCAACGGTTTAACGTGCTTTTGTTAAAATTGCACAATTAAATTAAATTCGTTGGTTGATTTTCAGTGAAAAAATACTTTCTAAATTGTGCTATATTGGGCCTGTGGACGGAGAGTAATGGGCTAGCTCGCCGTCCAGTCGTCTTATGACGACAGGCCGTGTCGACGGCGCGTTCGTATTCCACGCGCGCCTCAAACAGATGTCAGCAACGAGGAAGGGGTCCACAAGGTCCTGCCGGAGCTGCGGGAATTTCGAAAGAGATACCGCGGCCCTGAACACAAAGGGCAAAGAAGGAACATGGATGGGTTTTAGTCAGTACAAGTCTGACACTCCCATCCGCTGCGCCCAGAGCGGGAGGGATCATTTGAAGACTTTTCATCCTAAAAAAATAATTTTATATTCGACTCTCATATCAGCATAAACTGTATGAGAACAGATATCATCATCCTCCTAGTCTTTTTCCCAACTTCTTTGCTCAGTTCCGCTACACAACATATTCGCAACTCATGTCAAATATCATGGGCATTCGCATTCCACAGGGATCTGGTAACTCTTCTAACTTCTATCAAATGAGTGGGCGTCTTCCGATTGGTGTAGTAGTAATTATGATTCAAAATCTTTACAAGCAATTTCCATTTGTATTCCTGTACCTGTAAAACACACTTCAGCATATAAATGTATTCACGGTGTGAGGAATATCATCATTATATTGCCCTTATCCCAATTCATTTGTGGTCGGCGCAGCATGTCTTCTAAAATTCCACGACATGAAGTTTACGGCACTTAAATTTCAAAAGTGTGGGGTACTTAAATAACAAATTGTTTGTTGAAAGATCTCTGAGCTATCAGAAAAGTATGAGGATAACGTCCTGAATAGCATAGATTACTCACAATCAGCAGTTTATGGTGGACAGGTGGCTAACCAAAAAAACTTCGAAAGTTCGATTTCTCCAAAATAACCCAGTCTGGACCCAAAATTATCGGCTCAAAATGATTGCAAATTAGTTCCAGTATCACCCATTTCAAGGAATGCACTCAACTAATTACCAATCATCCTGTGTCTACGTTTGCGAGCTATAAGTGTAGCAATAATACTAGTAATCTCTGAATAGACTCCGAACCCAAGTCGGCCGTAGCAAAGATAATCTCTTCAGATGGGGGTTCATGGACGGCTCAGATCTCAAATGTGTATGCGGCGTGTCTCCGCAGACAATGGCCCATCTTCCATCTTGCGCTGCATGCCCTAACACCTGCGCACTTGACGATCTTATGACTGCATCAGCGAGCGGAGTTCGCATAGCTGAATTTTGGGCCAAACATATTTAATAAAAAGGAGATCGACAGTTTTGGACCAAATTCTGCCCAAGCATAGGAACAGCTTTTAAAAAAAAAAAAAAACATCCACGGGGTTACATAGTATCTAAAAACTTATATTATGGCTTTTTGGTGCTTTTTTTGATATTTTTTTTTAACGTTTACGTTAAATAATATTGTTATCTTACTTATTTTACCACCCGAGTCCAGTCGCGACCTCGCTAGTTTCGCTCGAAGCAAGTTTTTTTTTTGTAAACTCTGATTAATACAATAATAATGAGAATCCGTGGGAATGCAACTCTCGGATTCCATACACCTTAGATCCCTGTCCAACAGAAACCTACAAGTATTTGGGTATGTCGGCGGAAGCATTAGGTATCAATACTGCCGACATGAAACAATCATTGAGGGACCGCTTCTTTGGCCGCCTGAATAAAGTACTAAGCAGTCTTTTGTCAGGTGGAAACAAGGTGCGCGCCTTCAATGGTTGGGTCATGCCGGTTTTGATGTATTCTTTCGGTATACTCAAATGGACTCAGACGGAACGTGATGCCATCGACACGCTCAGGGGAAGTGTAGCAAAGTATCCTGTTTTAGGAAAACCCACTCCAGTTAGGAATCTCAGAATCAAGGGAAAAGATGAGCAATTAGGAGGCTTGTCATTCATTAGGAACGAAATACATATGTGAACGATGCATCTGCACTTCTTAGGGTATTAAAACACCATATTTTCCTTTGGAGATTTAGTTGATTCAGTGTCTTCAGTGGAAGAACAGGAACTAGTGAAATGGTTTTTATTTCTGGTGTTAATACGATCTATACAAAGATAGTTTTTGTGGTGCTGCAGATTTGAGCAGATTCCAGTCGCCTTCTGTGAGTAACTGAGTACCAAGGCTGTTGCCTAGACTAGGCAAGGACCTATACCCTTATATAACTATGTATAACTCTTTGGTGAAAGCGCCAGTAGCCCGTGAAATTTAAATGTTCTTACGTTTTTTGCAATTTGATTTTCAGTTCATCAGGTTGCATGTTGATTAAAATATGATTATATGACAATTTGTTTGATAGGATTTCTTTTCGGTAAAATTAAGGAACTAACATACCGAGTGTAAACAGAGCCTTCACATATCCGTCAACCAAGCATTCTGTACATCAAACTAAGTAACTTTACGCAAAAATTATTGCTGGGAATCGACTTTTTTTTGGGGTGAAAAATCACGTTTTACGGTAGGACTCGATGGAAAGCACTCATAGCATTGGGCTGGTGAATGGATTGAATAGTACGAGAGTCGTGGAGGTGTGTAAAGTAAAAATCTTACATTAAAAACATGTATTTAAAAAAAAACTTGTAATAAAGTTGGGTACTTTGACCCCAATATCTCCGTAACTAGAACGTTCCCAGGTATGGTCTAGAACAAAAAAAATTTCATAGTGACGGGGAGAACAAGTGCCTTTCGTTTATGTTAAGGGTCTATTTACACCCTTTATAAATGTTTAACCTTTTAAATTAAGGGTTTAAAGGGGTTAAAAATAAATTGTTTGAAATCCTTACTTTGTGAAGTGTCTAGTCGGTCAGAGAATGGAGGTATGGCAGAAGATAACCCCTAGTAATTTGCAATAATAACAAACAAACACATCACCGACATTGACACGAAACTTACACAAACTTTAGTATTTTTCCACAACCCAACTGACAAAATAAATAAACACATCGAATCAAGTCCTTATCAGACGGACAAATATGAGTCAACTCTGGGATGTGGGTTAATTGCTCATAGAAATTGTTAATTGTCAGTGCGAATGCACTTTGTGACACTGGCAGTAACTGGCACATCGGTTTTTGAAAAAAAACGTGGAGCATAAAGCTGTGTCTATGCTAGGCGAGCCGAATACGAGCACAAAGGGCGGGAGTGTTCGGTCGAGGCTTCTAAGTCCGTCTACGCTGAGCGAATTCGTGCTCCGATCGTAGAATACATCAATCAGTTCACTGCTGGATGTGGGCCCCTCACAAGCTGCACAATGCCCTCCATCTCCTTTCGCATCCAGTCTGCCCGGCTACCTTGTTACGGTTCCGACCCAAAGGCTAACCAACGGGACCCTATTACTAAGCCTCGTCCGTTTGACTGTCAGCGAGCTGTATCTCATGATCCGAAATAGGTAGACGGTTAAAATTTTCACAGAATGTGTATATCCGCTGGATGCGAGCCGCACGGGACCGGTCAATGCGGCGGTACTTGGGGGAGGTCTATGGCCAGCAGTGGACGTCTTTCGGCTGAAATGACGATGATGTGTATATCCGTTGCCGCTATAACAACAAATAATAAAAACTAATTGAAAATTAAAGGGGGCTCCCCCTACTGTGTTGGTACGGACCCCTTCATGCGCGAGTCCGACTCGCACTACGCCGGCTTTTTTTTTAATACTCAATTCAAACTTAAGGCTAGTGGAGACTAGCCTCCTAAAAACATAATGCATATGCGCAAAGACAAGTGCACTCTCTCCTCTCATTGATGGGACGACAATCCAAAACGACCGGTGAGAGGTCAATCTTCAGAAATCATTTAAAGCCCTTGGTCAGACAATCGACACACGTGTTTTCCGAGGTTCGGGGGAATTGATCCCATTAAATATATAGGTATTACATGAAAAGTAAAAATATTACTAAGAGACATGAAGACCTGCGATAAGAGAGCAATTTGTAAATATTTTCGTCAACCGATAGTAATTTCTACGCCGCAAAGAAATTGGTCCATAGCAATTATACAAATATGTGTTAAAATGTCACTTGTCAGAGGCGTCGGACCGTCTGATGTTAGCGCGAAATAATTCTAAACTAATTACTGAGTTTTTAGAGAGGGGCTTAGAAAAGTATCGATAGTTTTGTAGATCTACAATTGAGGGAGGCCTATGTCCAGCAGTGGACGTCTTTCGGTTGAAATGATGAAGTCTACTCATCATCATTTGCCTAGCCTTTTTCAACTATGTTGGGGTCAGCTACCCGTCTAACCAGATGCAGCTGAATACCAGTATTTTACATGGAGCGACTGCCTATCTGACCTCCACAACCCAGTTAGTACTGGGTAATACCATACCCCAGACTTTCGGACCACTGACTACCTGTAACGACTGTCAAAGATCTACAAATGACAGCCGGGACCAACGGCTTAACGTGCTTTTCGGGGCACGGTTTTAGTTTTGCATATCAATATTCTGTTCAAAGGGCCACTCCAAAAACAATTAATTAAATATTTCTTAAACTGTTACTTGTCAGGCGTCTAGCCGTCTGATGTTAGCGCGAAATTGTTCTAAACTAATTAACGGATTCCAAGAGAGGGGTCTGACTGATCTACAATACTATCGATATTCCGTTACCAACCTAGATCAGTATTGGTGGTGGTCTTCCGCCGATTTTTGCTGAATATCTCGAATAGAATTATCATTATCCTCTTGCACCATGTTAGTTGTGGTCGGCGCAACACGTTTTTTTCTTCAGAATCAGAATCAGAATCATTCTTCCCTGTCAACCGTCACGCTATCATTTACTCCTTTCTCTTTCATATCATTCCTCACACAATCCATCTATCGTTTCCTTGGTCTTCCTCTCCCTCTCCATCCATCAACATAATTCGTCACTTGCGATTCCACTCGAATAAGTTGACATAAGTTAGTATAAAATCATCGAAGACTTGTCGGCCAGTATCTTCCATTGTATCGTACACACGGCGGAACATGAAGCTCTACATAAGTATAACCTGACTTCGCTTTGTATGAGCTTCCGGTATGATGAGAGATCAGCTTAATTTGGGTTTCATAGCTTGATTGGCCGCCGTGCGTACGATTTCTGTTCTTTGCAGTTTGGGCAGTTCTTGCAACCTACCAAAATGTCTTCATTTTTAGTGTTGATTATCAGTTCGTTTAGCTCTTTTACGTTCTGAGTTAACCTGACATATGCACTGTCTCGTCAGGTCCACACCTGTGTGGTGCTTACGTCAAGAGATCACCACAGACACGAACATGAAAAATAAAAATAAAACATTGTCATTATTAACACTAGAAACGGGATATTTACCATGTTTACTGATTTATTTGAGTTCCCGGCAGTGGTAGCGGTACTGAGTGCAAAAAACGAACAAGAAAGAGGGTAGACCTATTTGTCTGCTCATAAACACCCCCCACCCGCAATATTTTCAGTTGATCATAGTGCTTGCAACAGCACCGAAATATCGGGAACTCAAAGAAAACAGTAAACATGGAAAATATCCCGTTTCTTGAGTTAATGATAAAAATAAAACAATTTACAAAAATATAATTAATTATAAGTATTGATTTAAATTAAATAATAATCAGTAGATTATAATATAATTATGCTTTATTGAAACCTTGACCATGTTTTTTTCAATTGAATAACAAATATAACCGCTATTATAATTTTATCAATATTTTATTTAAATACAAACCGTCACTTACTATCAATCCTTCATTTATTTCCGCAAACTAAAATATAGTTATTTTAAGGCGTCAACTTACTAATTGGACCCCCTATCTAAACTGCAAAGCGGAATTCCTGACCCCAGGTCAGATAAAACTATGTCATGGATGCCATTTTAACACTTACGTATTCAAAATAAAGATTATTTTGTCTATTCCGGGAGTTCACACGACCCTGGAAAGATTTCCGCAATGAAGGAACTTCGGAATTAAATATACATATCTGTCATACATACATACATAAACTAACGCCCTTTCTCATGAGGGTAGGCAGAAATTACAGAACTCCACCTGGTATGACCCTGAGGAGCTCGAGGACAAATAATAACAGCCGCTCGGGTCAATCTTTGGTTAAGCCGTGCTTGCCTAGTTTGGTCTGTGGATGGGTGACCACCCATTACATACCGAGTTTCCTCCGTGCCTCGGAAAGCACGTTAAGCCGTTGGTCCCGGCTGTCATTTATAGATCTTTGACAATCGTTAGGTAGTCAGTGGCCGAAAAAGTCTGACAAGCAGTCTTACCAAGGGGTATCGTATTACCCGGTACTAACTGGGTTATGGAGGTCAGATAGGTAGTCGCTCCATGTAAAATACTGGTATTCAGCTGCATCCGGTAAGACTGGAAGCCGACCCCAACATAGTTGGGAAAAGGCTAGGCAGATGATGACCTGGTACGACCCTTACATACTCCTTACGCCACGTCCACGATCATACATCTGGTCATACACGCACGTCAGTTGCGGGTACTACGCACCTGACCTTTCTGAAGAGTTTATCGATCATATCAAAGTTAATTTGGGGTCGGCGCAGCCTGTCTTCTTCTTCCACACTTCTCTATTACTCGTCATCTCAGCAGTCACCTCCTTTCTAGCCATATCATCCTTCACACAGTCCCATCCATCGTTTCTTTGATCTGCCCCTACTCTTATAGCCATCCACATTCATACTCAAAACTTTCCTCACAGCATTTGCCTCGGCCTTATATATATCGATAGTGATAGATGTTGTAGTACAACACTAGAGCAATAAATCATTATCGTTAACGTCATAATAATACTAGTAATGACCTAGCCTCATTTGTAAGCACATCCACTATGTGAGAAGGAACCAATATATAATTTATTTACTTTTCCATATCCAAGTTAAACATGGAAAAGTAGCCAGTGACCTTAAAGTCTGACAACCAGTCATACCAAGGGGTACCGTGTTTGCGGGACTGTTCGAAAGAGATACCGTGGCCCAAAAACACAAAGGGCAAAGAAGGAACATGGATGGGTTTTAGTCAGTACAAGTCTGACACTCCCTTCCGCTCCGCCCAGAGTGGGGGGGGTCATTTCATGACTTCGCATCCGAAAAAAAAAAAGAAAAGGGGGTACCGTGTTACCCAGTATTAACTGGGTTGTGGAGGTCAGACAGACAGTCGCTCCATGTAAATTACTGGTATTCAGCTGCATCTGGTTAGACTGGAAGCGGACCCCAACATGTGACTTGACACTTGGAAAAAGGCTAGGCAGATGATTATGATGATCCAAGTAAAATAATTATGAAAGCGTTTACACATGAATCTTCCGGAATAAATGTTCTGAATGATGGTGACAACTATTGAAATTCATTGTAAGGTATCATTATGCCAGTTGTGTTTAAGTCTCATGTAATAAGGAGCGAACCTCAGTAGCGACGGGTCAATTATTGTAAGAAGTAAGCCGGAGTACATATCTTTAATGTGATTATATTATTTGTCTATAGAATACTGACTGAGACAGTCTTACCAAGGGGTATCGTATTACCCGGTACTAACTGGGTTGTGGAGGTCAGATAGGCAGTCGCTCCATAAAAAATACTGGTATTCAGCTACATCCGGTTAGACTGGAAGCCGACCCCAACATAGTTGGGAAAAGGCTAGGCAGATGATGATGAGAATACTGACTGTGCCATTTTTCAAAGGGAATATGTATGCAACCTTCGTCACTGGAACCTATTGCTATCAACCGTGCATAAAGCCAGATACCGTCTGCTGCTCAGAAATTCCCGTTTTATGGGAAAGCACAAGCCAGGATCTCACGCTCAGTAACCCTTGCGACCATTACCTAAACCAACAGATGCAGTCTAATGATAGACTTAAAAAAACAACACGGTCAGATACAAAAACATAACTTACTCCTATACTATGAATACTTGTATAGAAGAGACATTCCTTTGTTATCCAATCGAACGCAAACAATGAGTAACCTTTTGCATAATTGACAGGGCATAGGGTACTTTTTATCTCTCTCAAACGAGTACATTCCCTAAAGATATCAATTCTGTTGTGATACAAATATAATTGTTTTATTTATACATGGATATAAACGATGGATGGACTGTATGAAGGATATATTATTAGACAACCTGGTGAGATGACGAGTAATAGTACTTATAAGAGAAGAGGAAGACCAAAGAAACGATAGATGGACTGTGTGAAGGATGATATGGCTAGAAAGGAGGTGGCTGCTGAGATGACGAGTAATAGAGAAGTATGGAAGGGGAAGACATGCTGCGCCGACCCCGAATGAATTGGGCGAAGGGTGAGAGAATGATGATGTCGATGACATGGACATGAATGACATTGCATGGAGTACGACATTCTAGTTGAAAGTTCAGCATCTATGATTAATCATATCATTTGGAGGTCCAAATACAATGTCAGTACCTTGTGAGCAATCATCATCATCAGCCTACAGCAGTCCACTGCTGGACATAGGCCTCTTCAATCGCACGCCACTCAATTCGATTCTCAGGCACTCTCATTCAGTTGCTACCAGCCACCCTGCGAAGATCGTCGCTCCACCGAGCCAGAGGGCGTCCCACCTTACGTTTGCCGATTCGCGGTCTCCACTCAAGAACTCCTCTACCGCAACGTTCATCGGTTCTACAGCTAATATAACTGGCCCCTTGCCACTTCAGCTCACTTATTCTGTGAGCTACATAAGTCGGCAACTCTGGTTTTCTGTCGGATCACCTCGTTTCGCATGCGATCCCTCAGAGAGACTCCAAGCATAGACCATTCCATAGCTCGCTGAGCGACCTTGAATTTGGGGATAGGTCCCCAAGCATTACCACACTGACCGCCCGCCCCTACGCCTCCAACATTCATCAGATTCCTACAACTTACATCGGTCTAACTAACCACAAGATCTGTGTGTTTTTAAGTGCCTTACCTTCTAGATTTTCTAACCTCCTCTTACGATACATTACCACACTGACCGCCCCTATGCCTGCAACATTCACCAAATTCCTACAACTTACATCGGCCTGAATAATCACAAGATCTGTGTGTTTTTAAGTGCCTGATCTTCAAAATTTTCTAATCTCTTCTTACTTAAGCAATGATTTGGTGAGGAGTGCATTTCCGCTACTTGTCCCTAGCTGGAATACAAGGAAGTGGCGAAAAGCGGGCGTTTTGGGTGACTGTGGAATTCACTGCTAGCTTCTCTGTTACCTGATCATTATAATCTGGATCTATTCAAAGTTCTAGTGAATCGGTTTCTTCTAGGCAAGCTTGCTCCATCCTAGGCCGCATCATCGCTTCACATCTGGAGAGTTGCGCCTCTTGTGTAGCTATGAACTTCAAAAACTGCTGATTTTCAGCTTCATTTGAGTAAATGACTTAAGATTTCCTTTAAAAAAAAACATTTAGTTAATCGCTCCCATTCTTACCACAATGACCTCAAAATGCAATGCAGGTTTTTCCTCAGACATTGAACCGCAAGTTAGTCGGCCATTCTGTGTACTGTCATTTGAATTCTCGTCAAAACAAATAAAAATAATGACAGTAACTCGGCTATTGGATTTGCAATTTTCTGCTCAAAACCGAAGGTTGATAATATCAGCACGTTATATGCTCTTTACGACATTTTAAATTTCTACCGTCTCCTTTTGAAACGGCTCCAAATGCCATTGGCATCTTAACGCAAATAATTACTGAAAAGTTTCAATTTTGCTATTATTTCTTAATACTGTTGAGTTTCGTGGAACTAACAATTAACCTTGAAATATCACAATAAGACAAGTAATTTGGTTTTAACTGTAATAGATATTTTTTAGTATAAATGTTGACTGTAGATGAAGAGGAAGACCAAAGAAAAGATGGATGGATTGTGTGAGGAATGATATGAAGGAAAAATGAGTAGATGATAGCGTGACGATTGACAGGGGAGAATGAAAGAAAAAAACGTGTTGCGCCGACCCCAATAACATAGGACAGAATGATGATGTGGTATTTACACTTACTAGTTAGTTTAGAACTCTCGCCCACGGCGACTTTTTGTAGCGTTGCTGACGCGCATGTGTATCGATACAGCCGCAATGCTGTCACTGGCTGTGTACCTACGCCCAATTCTGAACGCGCGATAGTAGCAATGCAAAAGCGCGTTTACAAAACACGCGACAGCATCGCTTAGATTTATTGACTTAAACTTACTCGATGAGATAGTTTATTTCACCCATTTTCAATTCGTATCAATTACCATTTCGTTGAATACGAATTCAGATGGCTATAATAGTTGGGGAAGACCATAAGGAGGCCGGTAGATTACGTGACCTGGAAAGTGCTTGGATGCAAGTCAGGACCGAAACAGCGCGGAAAACCCCGACTTACATTGATGTCTGTGGTTAAAGAAGACTTAGTACAGAGCGGTATTGACCCAACGACGACCCGGAAAGACATCTTTGGAGAAGAATGATAAGGAGAACCGACCCCAAATAAAGATGGGATAAGGTTAGAAGAAGAAGTAGAACAGTATGGGAAGACCAATGAAACTATGGATGGAAATATAGAGAATTATGGTAAAAGTAGACTTGCCGCGCAGACCGCAAATTAATTAGGATTACGGGAGGATTATATTGCATGACTCATTCAATTGTCTAGTCACTTCATCTATAGATACATCAAATCTTTGACGTCATCTTATCCATCTGTGAGAAAAAAATATTAGGAATTATCAAATGATTCACCTTTTACAAATGTATGATCGGTTCGAGGATGAAATATTTCATTAAACCATAGAATTTGTGATGATTCATTTAATAAATCAATTCCTATTAATATTTCGCTTCTAAAAATATTTTCCTCATAAATAACAAGGAAAAATTTATACATAAATTGTGCCATTCCACATAAAACCGTACGCGGTGTTACATACAAGAAGTTATCTTGCGTGAAACATTATGTTTTCGTTGATTATTACAAATTAGATCATTCTGCATCGCTAGTGTCTCCGGCACTTACATTACGGAGAGAAAAAAACTTTGAGCACAAATTGATTTTGAAAAAAAAAACAAAGTGTCTGGAAATTTACTTTTGAAGATGTGAGGTGCCAGTGTGATGTGAAAAATATAACGAAAAGGTTTTTTTTTTTTAAATATTGTGGTGGAAAATAAGGATTTTATTTTGTGTATCTCTGTGTTGCATAAAAAAGAATTTAAAAAAAGTGATGGTTGAATAGAGTGGTTAACCGTGAAACTGGAGCGAAAAAAAAAAAAACATTTATAATATCGTGGTCGAGAAAAGGATTTTTCATTTTGTTTTGTGTTAGTGTTGCATTGACGAATACAAAATGGCGGAACAAGGTAATTTTTGTTTTGCATGAGTACATTGTTAGTAATCTGTGTTTAACTTTCTCTTATTACACGAAATGCCGAATGTTTTTATAATCGACCATCGCTCTATGTGAAATACAATCGTTACACGTAGTCAGTGACCTGAAAGTCTGACAACCAGTCTTACCAAGGGGTATCGTATTACCCAATACTAACTGTGTTGTGGAGGTCAGATAGGCAGTCGCTCCATGTAAAATACTGGTATTCAGCTGCATCCGGCTAGACTGGAAGCCGACCCCAACATAGTTGGGAAAAGGCTAGGTAGATGATGATGAGTTTTGCAAAAACGCTGTGCTTGTCTTTTCTTATATTGAAAGTTGTGGAGGCTGACGCTTGGTGTGACCGCGGGACAGCCAAGTCCTATGGTCCGAGTTCGAACCTAAGACACGCACCTCTAATTTTTCGGATTCATGTGCGTATTGTATAATTATCACTAGCTTCGGTGAACGAAAACATCGTGAGGAAACCAGCATGCCTGAGAGATGTTTCTCGACGGCATGTAAAGCCAAGTCAGAGGCCCATGGGCGGCATAAAAACTCTGACACCAGGTTACGACCACTATTCATAGTTGAGAAATGGCTGGGCAGATGATGACGTTACAAGTGGGCTGTGTGCTGTGTACCATCGTTCATTAGTGAAATTTCATTCGACATTTTCTAGATATTTTTTTTTCTGTGTGTGTGTGTGTGTGTGTGTGAGAGTGAGTGAGTGAACTGAAACACTATGTATGTGATCACTGTCATGAACGCATTACATCATTTATGCAGTATTCTTGGGCAATAAAGTCGTATTTTTCCTACCTAAAGTTACTATTATTAACTTTCAATTGTTTGATAAAGAGTCCTAAGTCAGTTTTAAATGAAAACTGCTTTAAAATCGGATGATACTTTTAGTTTTTTTTAAGACTATTTCAGTAGATATAATCGACCTCCAATTTGATCAGTCATTTGAAGATTAAATGGCATTTTACACAATAAAACGTCACTATGAAATTCTCAACCTCAGTGGAATTTTAATTTAACATAACATAACATCACGCCTGTAATCCCCGACGGGTAAGGCAAAGGTGTACCTAATAGTACACTCACATTTCGCCAGTTATGTTTAACTCCCATGTAATACCGCTACAATGAAATTCTTGATGGAAAAACGGGAATAGAACCCAAGAATATCGCTTCCGACCACTAGCCCACGAGGCAGCACAAAGTACAATCGAATAAAACAAGGTCATAATATAACCGTAAATCTTTCACTGAAATGTTTTCAAACAATCAGTTTTTGGACAGACTCAATCTATTGCAGGGAAATTGGGTTTAGTCATAGTTGGATAGTGCGATAGTGTAGAAGTCATTGTTCGTTGTTCGTGCACGTTACAAAGGTTGTGAAATTATTAAAAGTGAAAGTAGTTTTGTAATGAGTGTACTTGAAAAGACTGGCTCGTTTATCTCGCTAGCGCGACTGCTGAGCATGAGGTCCTGAGTTCGATTCCCGGGTCTGGCAAAGTGCTATGGGGTTTTTCCATCAGGAATTTCTTAGTAGCTACGCCGGAGTCTGGATTTTTGCCCGGTTGATGGTAATAGGCTCGCCCTCTATTACATGGGACTTAAACATAACTGGCGAAATGTGGGTGTGCTACTCCCTAACCCTTGGGGGATTACAAGCGTAATGTTATGATGGTGAAGTCTTTAAAATTAGTCTTGTGAAGTGAATACGAATGCTTTCATACCATCTACATCTTCCTGTCCTTGTCCTATTCTACTTGAGGTCGGCGCAACACGTTTTCTTCTTCCATTCTCCCCTGTCAGACGTCACGGCATCATTTACTCCTTTCTCTTTCATATCATCCCTCACACAATCCATCCATCGTTTCCTTGGTCTTCCTCTCCCTCTCCATCCATCAACATTTATATTCCTCACTTTTATAGTCACATATCATTCGTCCCTTCTCATACCCTGACAGTCGTCACGTGATTATGGTAATAATCATTTTATTATCTGGCAACTAAGGCTCATAAAAAATGCACAAAATAATCATACAATAATAAAAACTAATGCATATTAAAAACCTTATTAAACTATACACGTATCGTTGACGGCGTCGTGTTTTGCTGTGTGGTGTTGCGTAACCGTCCTCGCAATCTGATTATGCTATCACCCAGTTCGTCTAGATCCCGGATCTAGAAATCTATGTCAGTCAGCCCTAGTTACTAAATGGCTAGCAAAAATTCTCCAATAGCTTCTTTCGAAGAGTTTACTCCAGTTTTTACAAAAAAACAATGAACATCATCTCTTTGTTTGTATGTTTTTCTCACGTTTGTTTTTCTGTCTGTTACAGCTAAACGATCTGATGAACGAACTCTTCGAGACAGTCACAGCGGTGTGCAATATGGACGAGAACAATAAGCCCAGCAGTTTTCCCACAGAACACTCAGATGGCAGCACTAGTGAAGGTAAGAGTCTTACCTTAGTAGGTAGGCAGCAGCTGACTTTAGATTAAGGACCATAAGTGACAATTAGTCCATCATATCCGCTGTGGAACCAATTACTCATAAAGCAAACGTGGTCTTAAGTGGACACTGCGAATTAGCAAATGTGAGGTAAGATAAAGGTGCTAGATAGAGTGGCGACCGTAAGACTTTTACCCTTAGTAGTTACGTTGCCTCTGTCTTCGAGATAAAGACACTGAAACGGTAATGAGGAGGCCATATTAGCCGTAGAAGTAATGGCATTTGGGGTAGGCAATAAAGACAAACGAAAGAAGACAGGATTTGTTCTTCGGTGCAGACCGCGAGTTGACAAACCTAAGGACACCCTCAGGCTAGCCGGAGCGACGATACGAGCAGGGTGGCTGGTAGCAGCTGGTCTGTAAACTCATCATCATATCATAATTTATGATGAATCCTTAAGTAATTGGTATTATATTGGTTCGTAGAGAAATGGCATCAGCGTCAAAATCAAGCGTCTGACTTAAGAAGAAGACGGTATGGTACTTCTGCAATATGCAGAGACCTATGTTCACTTTCCTTGGTCAAAAATGTAGAAATATTAAACCTTTAATAAGTTTACTTCTCCATCTTCCACAGAATCAGTAAAGCTAACAAGAAGTCTAACAGAGAAGCGCAAGAACTACGTGAGAAGAGTATCAACAAGAGTCGCGTACTTAGACCCGAAGAACATCAAACGGTTCAGACATCAGACCTCCGTCTGTTCGTACAATTCTGAAGCCGTCGAGAACCCTTATTCTACCTTTAGGTAAGTCTTTATGTGCTTGCCTTTTCCCAACTATGTTGTGGTCGGCTTCTAGTCTTAAGGGCTGAATACCAGTATTTTACATGGAGCGACTTTCTAACTGACCTCCTCAACACTGTTATTATCATCATCCCTATCGTCCCTGTCCTTACAGGGCTTCTTCTTCCATACTTCTCTATTACTCCTCTTCTCAGCAGTCACCTCCTTTCTAGCCATATCATCCTTCACACAGTCCATCCATCGTTTCTTTGGTCTTCCTCTACTCTTATAGCTATCTACATTCACACTTAGCACAATCGGCCTGAAATGTTGCCACCGCCGGGAGTAGGCTGTAATCCACCGAGAGGGCCCAGTGCGGGTTGGTGAATTATCTTAACTCAATGGTGGTCGGCGTAGCGTGTCTTCTTTTGCCACACAATTCGTGTATCACTGCTTTGGTCTTATTTTTGCAAAGAATGAAAAGAATACGATAACACTTTGCCCAAACTGAGGATCGACACGTCATGTTCAGAAGCACCTGTGTCCAGTAGACGAATTTTGACAACCTCGTTGGTCTAGGAGTCGCAGCACTTATGACGTGCATAAGATCTTTTCTTTTTTTGGAAATTATCAAATGCCGCTCCGCCCAGAGCGGAGAGGGGGGGGGGGGGCCCTCTCCGCTCTGGGCGGAGCGGGAGGGAGTGTCAGATTTGTACTGACTAAAACCCATCCATGTTCCTTCTTTGCCCTTTGTGCTCCATGGCCGCGGTATCTCTTTCGAACAGTCCCGCAGCCCTGGCAGAATGCATAAGATCTTGGGTTCGATTCCCAGGTCTGGCGAGTTGGGCTGTTCCATGTGGGATTTCTCAGTAGCCTATTACATCGAATTTCAACGTAACTGGCGAAATGTTGGTGTACTTTAGTACACCTCTACCAAATCCTTCGGGGAGTTTGTTTTAGTATAATTTTCATAAATAAACACATCTCTTCACATTTCAGGTCCTGGAAAAGTTTCAGAACTTCACAAGGCAACATAACAAAGATGGACACGGACTCAAAGTTCAACCTAACCGACTCCCACGGCAACATCCTCTCAATGAAGGACGTGCTGGACGCCAGTTCGGACAGCTTCGATAATATGAGCATAGATGAGAAGGCGGGGTGTATAGACCTGCCGTTTGAGCCTAGAGAGAGAGGGCTGTTTAACTTGTGTCTACTGGTTGGATTGAATCATATGACGGGGCAGGCGTATGTGAAGAGTGTGTTTCCTAGTCAGGTGAGCTTGATGAAGTTATTTTTGACATAAGGAACTTAATTATTTTTCTTAACATTTTCTGGGATACGTAACGCTTATCGCCAAGCCAAGTGTCAATTATTAAACTTATCTGATTTAAGTAACTTGCTGTTTAGTTTGTTAATAGTGCTAGCAATTTTTTTAACACGCTCTTCTTAGTTTCACCTGTAACTATGTAAAAAAATTTAGAAGTTATATTTGACCCAATTTCCGGTTTCCGACTATGCTGAAATTTTGCATACATGTTTAGTTTGGATTACAAGGCATGGTTAGTTAAGTGATGTTATTGTAAATCCAATATGGCGGACTAGTTATTTTTTCATACTGTAAGGATAAAATGCTTAAGCCGGGCATGCGAAGTAGGTGCTCTTGCGTTATCTAGGTATATCTGTGGTCGGATTCCAGTCTAACCAGATGCAGTTGAATACCAGTATTTAAAACAAAACTTGTTTAACCAACCCTCTTAATCATTTTCAGGTGCGAGTCCCTCCCCATATAGAGAACCTAGTCTTCCCTGAAACGATGAGTTCCTCCCCGCGCAGTGAGTGGTCAGTCGACGCGCGTAGTCTCCAGTGCTACTCGTTAGTCCTTACTGATGAGAGAGGCGAGAGAGCTTACGGGTGAGTACCATATGGATAGAGTGACATTATTTAGCCACTAGCCCCTTTGGGTTGTGTCTAAGCAATAACAGCCGTACCCAATGGGTGTTACCTAGTATAGCACCTTGCGGAACACCTATATTATTCTGAGATGAAATCCTACTTCCTCCTGTATTTAAAATAGTCAGAATTTGGGATTGTAAAGACAGAGACGTCTAAAAAAATTAAAATTGGTCGCCTAATCCTTTGTAGTGCAAGTCTTCAATGAAATAGTGGTGATGACCTTAGTCGAAGGCTTTACACAATTCACAAAACATGCGTAAGCTTGTAATGTTCCCACTATTGGGACTCAAGCCTCGTGTTGAAACCGCTCCTCTCAACATCGCTGCGTGTTGGCGGCATTGAACGAGGAGTGCGAGGAGTCAGCAGAGCGCGGGCCCCCGCACCACGACAGTCAGCTGCTGCACGCCTCCATGCACGCACGCGCGCCCGCGTTTTTTAAGCGACCGTTCTAATTTCTTTTCCTTTTTTATGATACATGTTATACGATCCACTATAAATTTCATTTTGCTCCACCACTACATATCGTCGCGTACACCTGCTCTTTCAGAGAGTGAGCAGGCCGAAACCCAGCACTCTCCAACTTTCTGATTGGACCATGTTTGCCTACTCTGTTTTAAGTAATGCTTATTGTTTTAAATCTTTTAGTCTCAATCTTTTAGTCTCAATCTTTTAGTCTCAATCTTTCAGTCTCCCTATGTTGTCTATCGTCATAGTTATAACATACAAATATTTATTTCCTTACAGTTATTGCCGGCGAGTGCTTCCAGAGGGCGCCACTACATGTCTTCCACTCTGCTACTGTCTAATAGGACGATACAGGGCTCCTGGATTTTATTATAAGGTAAGTTAAAGCAACTTACATCTACTCCTGTAAATAAAATAACACAGATTGTAAAGTTCTTCAAACCTCATAGAAAAGGATGGATCCTCCGACCAGACGGGTGTTGTGTCTGGTGGGCTAATGCACGACAGTTGCTGTCGGGTTTTTTGTATATATTTTTAAGTCGCGGATAACTTTCGCGATTTAGAATTTTGATGTTAGATCTTCATTTGTGTCATAGACGGCGCTGTAGTACTTTTTTTAGTGCCGCTACATAGTCATGATGTTGATCAAGCTTATCTCATGTTAGATGCTGTGAATAGTTAAATGAAATCTAAGGAAGATCCAAATTAGCTTTTCTGAAATCATTACTAACATTAATACGCTCGGAATAGTCTTGGAGGACGGGCGTTGTTTCGTGAATTTACGTTGCGATGCTTCTTCTTAAGGCGCAAACCCACCGCGGTGCATTCTGTGCACGGGCACGTGGCGCATTTTAGCTGAGTGGATACATTTGTTTCACAACATGGGTCTACCTTTCCACTGCAGTACACGCTACACACCCACAACTAAGTACAACTGTAGCGTGCGTGGCCCACTGTGGAATAGTCGTGGGTTTGCGCCTTACAAACCAAAACCACCAAACCAAAACACCGTGCACGGCGTTGACAGCGTTGAGCTATGTGAGCGCCTTAGTCGAGCAAGCCACGCATGTACTAATGACGTCATTTGATGCATAGCGTGTCCGTCGTTTGCAGTGGACACAATTTTCTTGCAAAGTGAAGCTTAACACGTGCGTAGCGGTGGCCTTTAGCGTGTCGATGGCAATCTAAATTGTGTCAGCCCAGAACTGAGCTACTAGTTTGACGCTTTCGGTAGCGTCCATCAGCTCCTGTAGTGAACAAACAACAGGACACGCAAGACACGATGTTAAGTGCTCCATCGTTTCCCGCGATGCCAAAAGTCTTCCAAAAGTCTTGTGCATAGCAATACTTCAAACCTCTAGAGATCCAGGAACTCTAATAAATTTTATGCTGTTGACATTAACAGCATCTTTAGATAGTATTGCTCTATCAATCATTCGCTTATTGTCAATCAGGGAAGTAATTAGTCTTATCAATTTGAATTTAGTTTATTTTGCCACTATAAATCATACCAGTTCGAATGGTCGCGACTTAAGATTGTAGGTCTTAGGTTCGAACTCAGGCATGCAAATTGTAAATTATGTCATCTCTACTTCTCTGAAAACGGTGAAGACGGTGATGATTTCCACCAAACGACTCGCATCGCATCGGATCGGATAGGATACGAACGGATGCGGTGGCACCCGCCAGGATGTCGACGCATACGTTCGGCTCCGTACCGTCGCTAGCGAACGTGTTCGTTTTTGCGCCTAGTCAAATAGTTACGTACCTACCGTGTTGCGTTCCGAAGCGAAGCGATGCGAGCATCGCTTCGCTTCGGAACGGATTTTACAATCTTTATACGATATTAAATCGTGACAGTACTTAAGATAAGATAAGATGTTTATTTTGCAAATATGGGTTTAAACACGGTGACATAAAAATATAAATAGGAACAGCCATATTTTACCAGAAGGCATGCAAAAGTACAAAATACAGTGGAGATAACATAATAACAAAGTCTATATTACCAATTTTAAATATGTTTTTTTTACGCAAACCCTGCGTAGGGGGGGTGGGGGTCTATATTACCAAGCCGTGCACTGCAGCTTGACCGCGGGCGTGTTCCGTGACACGCGATCTCAGCCGAAAGTATACCGATACGCGCGATCGGCTCCATGCGCCTGTCATCGTAGCCGATCGGATCGTTTCGGCTGTTTAGAATACGCAACACGGTAGGTACGTAACTATTTGACTAGGCGCAAAAACGGACACGTTCGCTAGCGACGATACGGAGCCGAACGTATGCGTCGACATCCTGGCGGGTGCCACCGCATTCGTTCGTATCCTATCCGATCCGATGCGATGCGAGTCGTTTGGTGGAAATCATCCTTAACTTGACAAAACCGACTTATTCTTAGGATAAAAGTTAGAAGGAAGGAATTAAATAGGAAGTTATTAGACATCCACCAACCCGCCCTGGGTCTGCGTGGTAGATTTTGGTCTTTCTCTTTCATGGAGAGGACATATGACCCTGTAGTGGAAACGTGGCTGATTCATCATCTTCCAGTCTAACCGGATGCAGCTGAATATCAGTGTTTCACATGGAAAGACTGCCTGTCTGATCTCCACAAGCCAGTTGCAGAAATCTTTCTGCGATTCTCCCAATATTCCTTTTCATTTTAGCTCTTGCAAATATGCTATAAAATACTTGAGTTCTCATCCTTTTTTTCTCAATCTGCAGGTCCTAGAAGAAATCGAATCTCACCACGGCAGCTCGGACGTGGAAATCCACTCCTTGCTCCAACAACTCTTCGAGACTGACTTCCCGAACCCCGGCGAACAAATCACCATCCATTACTCCAAAGATCAGCAGCACGACTATGATATACTAAGTGGGGATTATAGAAAAGGAGGTGGTGATTACTGTGTACCTAATGGTGATGATCAGGTCTCGCCGAAGAGTAAAACGTTACCTGATTTGAGAAGAGAGGGTTCGGTCAATGACAGTGTTGTGTCAGATTATTATGACTTGGAGAATAATAATAATAACAGTGGTGTGAAGAATGTTACTGTTAATTTTGATATGCCTAGGTGAGTGTTTTATCTTTCTTTATCTTTTTTTTTTTGGACTGCCTCTGTATTAACTGTACTGTGCTGCAGTAGCGAAGGGTCAATTTTTATAAAAAGCCGGAGTACATTATCTTTAATGTGATTACGAAGGCAATAAGCACTTGTTCTCCCCGTCATTGCGATATTTTTTTTGTTCTAGATCAAACCTAGGAACCTTCTAGTTACGGAGATATTGAGGGTCAAAGTTTCAACTTTTTTATAAGCTTTTTCTCAAATACATGTTTTTAATGTATTTTTTTTACTTTAAACACCTCCACGGCCCTCGTACTATTCAATCCATCCATCAGCACAATGCTTTACATTGAGTCCTACTGTAAAACGTGATTATTGACCCAAAAAAAAGTCGTTTCCCAGCAATTATTTTTCCATAAAGTTACTTAGTTTGATGTACAGAATGCTTGGTTGACGGCTTCGTAGAGGGTCTTGTTACACCCTCTATTATTTGTCTATAGAATACTGACTGTGCCATTTTTCAAAGTTCGCTTTTAGTTTTTTCCGGTAGGAATCAAGTTATAAGAAACCTTCGCTACTGGTTATATTTTCAACCATCCGACAACTAGGTAATGATGCGTACCTCGCAGTGGCGAAGGTTCCATATAACTCGATTCCTACCGGCTTCCCTTTGAAAAATGGCACAGTCAGTATTCTATAGACAAATAATATAATCACATTATAGATATGTGCTCCGGCTTACCCCTTACAAAAATTGACCCTTCGCTACTGGCACCTCGACTTTGACGAACACTCCAAAAAGATTAGTTTAGGCTAAGATTAGTAGACATATTTTAGACTGCCTCGTCGGTCTAGTAGTCGCAAGCGAAACTGCTGAGCGTGAGGACCTGGGTTCGATTCCCAGGTCGGGCAAAATGTTAGTGGATTTTTTTATCGGGAATATTTCAGTAGCAGCAACGGAGTTTGGATTTGTGCTCGGTTGATGGCAATAGGCTCGCCCCCTACAAGGGACTTATAACTGGCGCAATGTGGGTGTACTATTAGGTACACCTCTGCCTAATGTGATGTATTAAGACTATATCCTTGATTCTCTACATTCGAAGACCTTCTAAATGGAATTATGATGTTTTAGAAAATTTTTGTCATCTGCGAATTGCTTGCTAAATTTAAAATTATTATTTTTCCTCTTTTCAGGCTAAAAATAATTAAACGTCCAATTGAACCACGAGTGGACGAAGACAATCTATCAGTGTTACTAGACCTCCTGGGCGCTGGGCTGGTGATCAAAGTCTTCGGCTCCCTGTTACTGGAGAGAAAGGTCATCATCATCGGTGATCAGTTGAAGTAAGTGTCAATATTATGAAAATATATTGCTTCATTCCGGACGAATCTAAGTAGTGAAATTACTGTTGATGACAGTAATAAATTACTGTAAGGGTCAGCTCACACCGAGACGCGACGCGACGCGACGCGACGCTGTCATCACCGAGACGCGACGCGACGCGACGCGAAGCGACGCGACGCTGTCAAGCCAGTTATACTTTACTAGCTTTTGCCCGCGGCTTCGCCCACGTGGATGTCGAAAAATATCTGATTACTTACCTTCATTCTCCTTTTTAATCCTTCGGGGGTAGAATTATCAAAAACGCAGAGACACGTATAAATTATTTTTCAATCGTCAGCCTAAACACAAAATTTTAAGAACTTCAAAACTGACGGACTTTCCTATAAACTTATAAGCTTCCATCCCCTATTTAACCCCTTTAGGGGTGAAATTCTCAAAAATCCTTTCTTAGTGGATACTTACTCTTCACAAAGAACACACTGTCTAAGTTACATGTATCTAGGACCAGCGGTTTGGGCCGTGTGTTGATATATCACCCAGTCAGTCAGTTTACCATTTTATATATATATAGATCTCCATTAGAAAATGCATAGTATCGTTTGAAAGACTCGGGCCGCGTGACATCTTGCGTCGTCGCGTCGCGTCGCGTCTCGGTGTGAGCTGACCCTAACAGATTCTTTGACCAATTCAGAACCGGCAAAAAGTTGGCAAAATGATTTTTATTTTACGTGTGGCTTAATCTGGTGTCAAAGTTTTTATGCCGCCCATGGACCTCTGACTTGGCTTTACATGCCGTCGAGAAATATCTCTCAGGCATGCTGGTTTCCTCACGATGTTTTCCTTCACCGAAGCAAGTGATAACACACAATACACACATGAATCTGAAAAATCAGAGGTGCGTGTCTTGGGTTCGAACTCGAGACCTATGACTTGGCAGTCCGACGGTCATACCACTAGGCTATCACTGCTATCTATTGTTTTAGTGTCTACTATATTAATATATTTACAATCACTCGACCCGTGAGTCGCTGAAAATTGTGGTTAAATGAAATGAAGGGCATAAAACATTTTTTAAGTAAAATGTCATACATATGCAAGCAAGCAGTGTGACGACTTTAGAGTTTTGTACTAAAAATATCTAATTAATCTAAGATTTTGCTTTTGCCGTTCAAAAAGTTTTAATTTTTTTTTTTTTTTTTTTAAATAAGGATACTTTAAACACTGTTATAAGTTTTCACGGTTTAAACTAAACTGAACATCAACAACACGGAATAAAAACGAACAACAACAAACAAACAATCACGGAAGATATCCCATAATTGACAGTATACAACATGTATCGTAATTAACGCACACCCACAGACACCCCAATTAGTATATTATGTTATAATCATAATACATACACTGAATTTTTAGTTAAACATACACGAGCATTGATTATTGATTGATTTAGTTATACTAATTCCGGAAGAATGTTGTGGTCACAGTACAAATCCACGAACGCAGACAGTCGCACACGTAGGTATGAGGGTCTTGTTAGCCTAGTAGGTATTCGCTCGCGTTCGAAACGAGTTAACGAGTTTTTATTGTAATTTACGTAGTTTTAATTATTTTTGGGAAAAAAAAATACCTATAAAAAATTATAGAAATCGATTCAGTAAACGATTCTGAACAAACTAATTTCAGGATGTGCGTTAATTATGTTACATGTTGTATAAGTTTAAGTAGACTTTATACTAATCACCTTTTGTTCACGTACAGATCCGTATCATCGTGCGTGGAAGCCCTCCAGGGCTCCCTGTACCCGTTCGTCTGGCAGCAGCCGCTGATCTCGTCCATCCCGGCCGACATCCAGCGCGAGGTGCTGGAGGCTCCGCTGCCCATCCTGGCCGGCGTGCTGCACGCGCCGCACGACGCCGACATCACGGGCGTCGTGTTCGAAGAGGTGAGCAGGAGTACATGTGTAGATAGTATGGGCTGGGAGAGGATAGGACACACTGTTGTACCTTGTGGTACTCCGATTAGCTAACATTGCTTGACCTCGCTATTGCAACTAGACCGACAAGGTAGTCATTAGCGACGCAGTCACTGCACTATGAGGCAGTCAAATGACTAACGAGGTAATCAATAAGCTAACGAGACAGCAGTAGCGAAGGGTTAATTTTTTTTAAGAAGTAAGCCGGGGATATTTCTTTAACTGATTGTGCCCGTTTTCAAAGGGAAGCCGGTAGGAATCGAGTTGTATGTAAGCATCGCCACTGCGAGACAGTAATAGACAATAGAGTAGACAAATTTTAATATTTTTATACGCAAACCCGGCGTCGGAAGATCGCAGGTTCAAACCCTGCTCGCACTAGAATTTTTCTTTCCATGTCAAAACAGCTGTAGTTGCCTACGCAGGGTTTGCGTATAAAAAATATTTAAAATTAGTTTGGTATGGCGACTTCTATACAACATTGATTTGGCTGCAATGTCAACGTGTTGGTTTAAGTTAGTTCGATACTTTCTTAAATAGATGGCGCTAACGTCACCGTAAGACGTTATTAATGGAACGAAAATTTCGACAGCTGTGAGCAGGGTGCGATGGTCTAATTGGTTAAGACGTCCGGTGTACTGAATCGGAAGGTCGCAGGTTCAAACCCTGCTCGCACTAGAATTTTTCTTTCCATGTCAAAACAGCAATAGAGTAGACAATTTGTAGGTTTGGATAGAATCCAATATTTGTTAGAACTTCCATTACTAGCTTACACTGCCCTTTATAGTTTTTACCTTTTCCCAACATGTCATGTTGGGCTCGGCTACCAGTCTAACTAAATGCAGCTGAATACCAGTTTTACATGGAGCGACTGCCTATCAGACCATCACAACTCAGTTAGTACTGGGTGATACGATACCACTTGGTAAGACTGGTTGTCAGACTTTCGGACGACTGACTAAAATCTACAAATGACAGCCGGGACCAACGGCTTAACGTGCTTTCCGAGGCACAAAGCCAACCCGGTGTGTGTGTGTGTGTGTGCGGATGATGGTTACCCATCCACTGACCGACCTACGGCTGTTATTATATAACCACGTACTTCCGTTATTGAATTACCATAATTTTTCTCATTAACTCTTTTCTGTCATCCACAGGGCATGCTAATAGACCTCACACATCCATCAAAGGTCCTTTTCTACCAAGGAGACGAATCAACAATCCTACCGACCCCCTGTTACAAAACCTTGAAGACTGCCTTACAAATGGAAACGAGCAAGAACAAAGACCGTTCAGAAGACACGAAGACGAGGAATGTGATGATCTCTGAAGCGTTTCTGAGGTTCTTTGTGGACATTTTGGGCGATTTCTGGAGATTCTTCTCGGTTGGTGAGGTGAACGATGGGTCTTTGGGCAGGGATGGTGTTGTTTTTGATGTGAGTATTGTATTTTTTTTATTATTATTTGTTTGCGTAAGTTTTGAGTATGAATGTGGATGGGTAAATGAGTAGAGGAAGACCAAAGAAACGATGGATGGACTGTGTGAAGCATGATATGGCTAGAAAGGAGGTGACTGCTGAGATGACGAGTAATAGAGAAGTATGGAAGAAGAAGACATGCTGCGCCGAGCCCAAATGAATTGGGATAAGGGCAGGCGAATGATGAAGATGATGATGATTATTAGACAACTTCCTTGGTCTAGTGGTCGCAGGCGCGACTGCTGAGCATGAAGTCCTGGGTTCGATTCCCGGGTCGGGTAAAGTGTTATTGGGTTTTTCCATCAATAATTTCTCAGTAGCAGCCACGGAGTCTGGATTTGTGTAGTTGTCCCGGTTGATGGCAGTAGGCGGTATGTCAGTGTACTGCTGGGTACAGCTCTGCCTGACCCTTCGGGGATTACAAGCGTGTTGTAATGTATGTGGTATGATGTTTCGATGATATATTGACATTAACCCTTCAATTTCTGTATTACAGAAAGAATCGTTCATAAAAGCAGCAACATCAAAACAGAACCAATACTTCCTCGAATGGTTCACCGAAACGGCAATGTTCACCCACTTCATACAGAACATGGCCGCCAGTTACCACCATCATCTATCGCCAGAGACAACACCATCACCAGAGTTAGTCGACGCACCTTTGCCGAATTTCTACGAACTTTTCGACGAACGGGTAAGGAGTAGGACGAAGACTGGTGGTAAAAGTGTTGATAGCAGTAAAAGTAATTATAAGAACGCTGTTAATAAGAAGGTTAGGTTTTTGAAGAGTAAATTAAGGGAGCTTGTAGCGTAGTTTTAGAAATGAATTTTGTCTGGAAATTATATTGTATGGCTGAAAAAATGGCTATTTTTGAGGCTTGATATCAAAGTGGCTGAAAATATGGCTATTTGTGATGCTAGATATTAAAGTGGCTGATAACATGGCTATTATTTATGTTAGATATCAAATTGGCTGAAAACATGGCTATTTTTGATGTTAGATATCAAAGTAGTTGAAAACGTCGCTATTTTTGATGCGTCATATTAAAGTTGCTGTAAACACGGCTATTTGTAATGGTACCTACGTATCAAAGTGGCTAAAACAATGGCATTTTTTGATGTTACCTGCCAAAGTGGCTGAAAACATGGCTTTTTTATGTTAGATATCAAAGTGGCTGATAAAATGTCTATTTTTGATGCTACATATCAAAGTGGCTGAAAATGTCAATGAGGCTGATTCTGAGAAGAAATACTGCGTTACAAGGATGTTTGGCGCTCGAATGTCGTTGACAGGGATGTGCCATTACTTGTGAAATGTATTGAAAGATAAAATGGTGGCGTTGGGTCCCATTTTGGCCAAATGGCATTGGATCATAGTACAGTTATATGTCTGGCTAACTATTTTATGGGAATTGTGACATAACTAAAAACATTTGTAAGTACTATAATCGTCTGCTCACCTCTTATAGGGATAATAGCATGAAGGTATGTGCTTGTTACAAAAAAAAAATGGTGAAAACACAGATATAGATATATCTAGATATCGCAAGAGCACCTACGTCGCGTGCTGGCTTAAGCATTTTATGCTTAACGTGGCTACTGTCGCAGTAAGCTAATTTGTTTAAAACAACAACGTTACAAATCAAGAACTTAAGAGCGTTCATCCAAAAATTTGCCAACGTCGCAAATACCTGTCAAATATTTAACTGTTTTAATTAATTTGGCAATATTACTGTATGCGAATAATTATGGCTAACTAGTGAACTAGAAAATTAATGAATTTCAATTAAAACACACTGAATTTGATGTTGTAACCGTTTTTGGTGTTAAAAATGCATTTGGAAAGTTTCCAAATACTTTTTTATCTATCTAAAACTAGACACAAAGACATATAGACAAATCTGCTGAGAGAAAAGCGGTGGCCCAGTGGTGGCGGCCCCGACTTACGAGCAGTAAGTCGTGGGTTCGAACCCACGCAGGCGCATTACTTTGTGTAATTTATTTCATCACCACTGCTCTCAAAACGGTGAAGGAAAACATCGTGAGGAAACCGGCATGTAATAGAACCAAAAATTAGAAGACATGTGACATCCACCAACCCGCACTGGGCCCGCGTGGAGGATTATTTATGTGGATATTATAGCCCATTCCTTCTCACAGAGAGGAGGCTGTGTGTCCCAGCAGTGGGAACATTATAGGCTGATTATACTTATGCTATATCTAAAACGAAATATTCGGTGTTACAATATTAATTATTGCATTTCATAATCAATATTTTAGTGCTTGGATTTCATACAGATCGTGATACTTCTGCGTTATCTAGATATATCTTTAACGTCTAAATGGCAAGGTACCTAATTTGATCTCTGAATGAATAAATATTATTATAAAAAAATAAGTTTGTAATTTTTATATTCTACAAACAATTTTGAATATTCATGAACAGCGTTGTAATCGAAATAAAAAGTTATTTTGTATAGACGGCTATTTTTCAATAATTACGTCTTACTTTGCTGTAATGAAATTAACACCCGAATCTAAAGTCAAGTTAAATTAATTACTTGAATTAAAGTAATTACTTGAATTAAAGTAATTACTTGAGTTAAAGTAATTACTTGAGTTAAAGTAATTACTTGAATTAAAGTAATTACTTGAGTTAAAGTAATTACTTGAGGTAAAGTAATTACTTGAGTTAAAGTAATTACTTGAGTTAAAGTAATTACTTGAATTCAAGTAATTACTTGAGTTAAAGTAATTACTTGAGGTAAAGTAATTACTTGAGTTAAAGTAATTACTTGAATTCAAGTAATTACTTGAGTTTAAGTAATTACATATATAACCATATTTATGCAATAGACAAGAATTTTAACGAAGCAAGAACCGTGAAAAAAAGCAAAGCTGAGAATTCTAACTTTTGACAGTTCTAACTTCAAGCAATTACTAAACTACAGGATAAAAATCCTATCTGAAGTAATTACTTTTAAGGCGCGATTCTATTAGGCAAGTTACTTTTATGGAAGTTTCACATTGCATACAACTTGAGCAAATCTGCATACAAGCTGCAACTTATATTCAGACGTAGTTTGAACTTGTTTTATTCAAGTGACGTGCAAATTGAACGCGCGAACATTAGTTGTACGTTTCAAATTGCGAGCGAGTGACGTGTCCTACTCAATTATTGAACATCTATACTTGTACGCAAGTAAAACCTGCTTGCAATTTGCACGCTCTTGAAAACATGTTTCCAATGCAAGCTACTTGTACGCAAATGTGACGTCATACTTGCATGCAAGACTCAAGTAATCACTTTGACTTGTTTTTAAAGGGTGTAAATAGACCCGAAAGAAGCCGCAAGGCACTTGTTCTCCCCGTCTTGGCGATATTTTTTTTGTTCTAGACCATACCTGGGAATCTTCTAGTTACGGAGATATTGGGGGTCAAAGTTCCAACTTTCTCCCAAGTTTTTTTTTTTAAATACCCGTTTTTAATGTAAGATTTTTACCTTTAAACACCTCCACGACCCCCGTACTATTCAATCCATCCATCAGCACAATACTTTTGAGTGCGTTTCATTGAATCTTACCGTAAAGCGTAATTTTTGCGTTAAGTTACTTAGTTTGATGTACAGAATGCTTGGTTGACGGCTTCGTGAAGGGTCTGTTTACACCCTATAGATACGGGTGTAAGGATACGCTACAATATTGCTGTCTCATTACGTTAGTATGATATTTTAAAACTGTAAATGTGCCAGTGACACTTAAAGATGGTATACATGTGATGTATTTGTTAGTACCCAGTTGATGCAAAACTTGTAGTCGTGGGGTACACAGGGTGGAAGTGACACCGACTCTAAAACAATTACCACGTATTCAGTAAATAATTCTGAACCACCCCACATAGGTTTCGCATAGGTCTCGCTATTTAAAAAAAAAAAAGAGCATTTCATTTGTAGATCTTTGACAGTCGTTAGGCAGTCAGTGACCCAAAAAAGTCTGACAACAAGTCTTACCAAGGGGTATCGTATTACCCAGTACTAACTGGGTTGTGGAGGTCAGATAGGCAGTCGCTCCATGTAAAATACTGGTATTCAGCTGCATCTGGTTAGACTGGAAGCCGACCCCAATATAGTTGGGAAAAGGCTAGGCAGATGATGACCTACAAAACTGCAATACCTACACGGTCAAAATGTATGGAACAGCTGTTGTTGTTTTTTTTAAATCGATACCTATGTTAAATCTATGTGGGGTGGGGTTCAGAATGATGTACTGAATACGTGGTAACCGTTTTAGCGTCGGTGTCCCGCCCACCTTGTATTTGAACTACACTGTGGGGTGTGTTTGAACCTCACTTTGAGGTGTATGTGTAATCCCACTATGAGGTGTGTGTGTTTACCCCAATATGGAGTATATTTTAACCCAGTTTGGGGTATATTTTAACCCAGTCTTGGTGTTTTTGGAACCCCAGTGGTCTTTTATGTGTTAAAACCTTGACAATTGTGGTGTTTTTATTTATAAGGTCCAATCAGTTAGTGCCTTTTATAATTCCAGCAATAATTTCATAAACACTTGAAATGATTAAATAAAAATTCTTTAAAAGATTTTATGTATTTAGACAAAATGCAAAATGCCTGAAGTGATATTTTTAACGATGTATCAATTAATTTATATAAAAATTCTGTGTTTAGATTGTAGTTATATTCCCCACCCTTACGGCGGTTAAGCCATATTATGTCTCTTTACTATTGAATCATAATGAAAGTTACATAGCGCTAAAATAATTAAATAACTGATAAAATTTTAAAAAAAAATCGTGTTCTAAACAAACCGTTCTATAGATTGTCCATAGTGTAGAAAAATATCCTTTAGATAAACAGAAATCTAAGAGACTTTATTTTTAATTTTTATTATTGGTTTTGTGTCGCGCTAAGACGTTCGTCCCGGCTGTCATTTGTAGATCTTTGACGGTAGTTACAGGTAGTCAGTGGCCTGAAAGTCTGATAACCAGTCTTACCAATCACTGGGTATCGTATTACCCAGTATTAACTGGGATGTGGAGGTCAGATAGACAGTCGCTCCATGTAAAATACAGGTATTCAGCTGCATCCAGTTAGACTGGAAGCCGACCACAGATGATGATATTAGTTTTTAAATTATCTACCAAATAAGCTTACACTGAATTTGAAGCGCATATTATGGCTAGACCTATTCCTAAATTGTATTAGTAATTTAGTAAATCTTGACTATTTAATTACTATGTAATCTCATTTATTAGATTAAAGTAAAAATTGTAAATATAGGTAGTATTTTTTCTAGTATACGAAGTAATTAAGCTTGTGTATATAAATGCAATCATGTGTAGGTTTTTAAGTTATAATGTATTTGCAATATTGGTAAACTCTGGGTTTAAAAAAATCCTAGTGATTTTGGTTAAATAAATAAAAAAAAAATACATTTAATTCAGACATCACAAGATCCATATAGAAAAAATGTGGATAAGAGGGAACGTGTCTTAATATTAGCGATCTGTCTACGAATACGTTTTCGCCGCGTTCATTTGTCACTTATGAATTCGAAAAAACGGAAAGCGCGTCGACGTTACGATGCGTTCGGGTTCAACGAACGAATTAACGCTACAGTTGCATATATGCGTGACGATCGCTTGTATTAAGACACAGCTTTAGCCATATTGTACTGGTAAGTCTAGTTTACTGAAAATGACAAGTAAATAAACTATGATCCATTTATTTACAGATCTACATTTCTATTTACGAAGCACACAAATAATAATATAATAAACAATTTAGTATCTCTTCTATAGATCTTAAAGTATCGTACTACTTTTTATTCAAATACAAAAAAAAAAAAATCGTAAATATGTTTTTAGGTCCACGTCCACCACAAATGTTTAAATGCGTTTTACGTTGTGGTGGAAAGGCCGGGGTGGGTATAATCCCATTAAATGACTATTTCCAAGAGGGTTGTATTGATTATTATCTTCTTCTTTATCTTATATATAAAATTCTCGTGTCACAATGTTCGTTCCCGTACTCCTCCGAAACGGCTTGACCGATTCCCATGAAATTTTGTGAGCATATTGAGTAGGTCTGAGAATCGGCCAACATCTATTTTTCATACTATTTATATGGCAAAACAACGTCTGCCGGGTCAGCTAGTCTTTATATATAAAATGGTAAACTGACTGACTGACTGACTAACTGACTGGGTGATATATCAACACACAGCCCAAACCGCTGGTCCTAGACACATGAAACTTGGAGGGTGTGTTCTTTGTGAAGAGTAAGTATCCACTAAGAAAGGATTTTTGGGAACTCCACCCCTAAAGGGGTAAAATAGGGGACGGAAGTTAATATGAAAATCCGTCAGTTTTGAAGTTAGGATCTTCAAATTTTGTGTTTAGGCTGACGATTGATAATTAATTTATACGTGACTCAGCGTTTTTGATAATTCTCCCCCCCAAAGGGCTAAAACGGGGGATGGAGGTAAGTAATCGGATATTTTTCGACATCCACGCAGGCAATAGCTAGTAATTCTATAAAATCATACGTGTGTGAATCATATTTTAATCAACATACAACCTGAACTGACCTGCAAATTGCAAAAGCTTAGGAACAATTGTATTTCGCGTACTACCCTGGTATTTCCACCTTTAATGTAATTAAACACCGTTGGGTCTGTCAATGGTTTGTTAGGTGACAGAGACAGAATTATGTTTTACACAGAGTAGAAGGGACATCGGAGCACCAACGGTTATCACTTATTCAGTACGCCATTCTGGACCTCAAAAAAAATCTGCTGTTACCTACAAAAGAGCACGTTAAGCCGTTGGTCCCGGCTGTCATTTGTAGATCTTTGACAGTCGTTAGGCAGTCAGTGACCCAAAAAAGTCTGACAACAAGTCTTACCAAGGGGTATCGTATTACCCAGTACTAACTGGGTTGTGGAGGTCAGATAGGCAGTCGCTCCATGTAAAATACTGGTATTCAGCTGCATCTGGTTAGACTGGAAGCCGACCCCAATATAGTTGGGAAAAGGCTAGGCAGATGATGACCTACAAAAGTGCAATACCTGCACGTCAAAATGTATGGAACAGCTGATCTAAAACGATACCGACGAAATAAAGGGTGTAAAAAGACCCTTAACGAAGCCGAAAGGCACTTGTTTTCCCCGTCATTACGATCATTTTTTTTGTTCTGTTCCATACCTGGGAACTTTTTAGTTACGGAAATATTGGGGGTCAAAGTTCCAACTTTTTCACAAGTTTTTTTTTAAATACATGTTTTTAATGTAAGATTTTTACTTTAAACACCTTTACGACCCTAGTATTCAATCCATCCATCAGCACAATGTTTTGAGTGCGTTACATTGAGTCCTACCGTAAAAAGTGATTTTTCACCCAAAAAAAAAAGTCGTTTCCCAACAATAATTTTTGCGTAGAGTTACTTAGTTTGATGTACAGAATGCTTGGTTGACGGCTTCGTGAAGGGTCCGTTTACACCCTGTATTTCTATGTAGGCGTGTTCAGAATGATTCACTGAACACGTGGTAACCGTTTGTGTGTACAGCACTAATCGCGTTTAGAGATCTGTGGTGAAATTGGCCTAAGTAATTTTTAAGATTATATCTTGTAAATATTTACACAAAGTAAGATATATGGTTATTATATATGATGATACTGATAAACAGGATGTAACTGACATAGTAGTCATATGAAAGGATATGCTACAGACCATCAAACTGAACAAATTATCAGTTGTCCCATACAAAATTTCAATACCTACTCGACCCAAATGTATGGGACAGCTGATAATTTTTTCGCATTTACGATATTGGACCCAAGGAGAAAGTTGTTCAGTTTTGTGTGTTTTTCTTTCCATGTCAAAAACAGCTATGTTCTCTACGCAGGGTTTGCGTATAAAATATTAAAAATTAGTTTGGTATGGCGACTTCTATACAACATTGATTTGGCTGCAATGTCAACGTGTTGGTTTAAGTTAGTTCGATACTTTCTTAAATAGATGGCGCTAACGTCACCTAAGACGTTATTAATGGAACGAAAATTTCGAGATCTGTGAGCGGGGTGCGATGGTCTAGTTGGTTAAGACATCCGGTGTACTGAATCGGAAGGTCGCAGGTTCAAACCCTGCTCGCACTGGAATTTTTCTTTCCATGTCAAAAACATCCTTTCATATGGTTATAATATATCATTTTTGCTTTAAATATGTACACACAATAACAATTTTATCGTATTTTTAGCGATACAAAAACGCATATTTCATATTAATCTATTTATTCTTGTTGATTTAAAACAAAATATGATTTCATTTGCAACCAAGCCTCTCTGTAGAGCACTGCCTTGCTGTTTTTATTTAACTAAATATATATTTTGTTTAAAACATTCCTTTAAAATATTTGATTTGTATAGAATCAAAATTGTTAATTGTACCAGTATTGGTACCAGTAGCGAAGGGTCATTTTTTATAAGAGGTCAGCCGGAGTACATAATATCTTTAATATGATTATATTATTTGTCTATGGAATACTGACTGCCATTTTTCAAAGGGAATCGAGTTGTATGGAACCTTCGCCACTGATAGGTATCTACACACCCTTCGGGGATTACAGGCGTGATGTTATGTTGTATTCAAAATTATTATAAAAAGACTCGACTGTTTTAATTAATATTTTGTAAATACTTACTGTTATAAATTGCATATAAATGTATCCAGTGGTTTTCCTGAAGAACTGTATTGTTTATTTTTACTTGCAACCTTATTATAATTAAATTTTAAAACTTAAAAAAGGCTTTCATTTTCATTTTCTTTGGAGAAAGAATAAACACCGAACAAGTACCTAAGCACTTTATTTTGTGTCTTCACCACTGCTCTCAAAACGGTGAAGGAAAACATCGTGAGGAAAGATGTAACATGTCTTCGAATGTTTGGTTCTAGCACGCGTAGCATGACCACCGTAGAAATAGGTTTTTAGACGTAAGAATCGACAAAATGACAGATTGTGTCGACACAATGACAGATTTCACTATCTGTCATTTTGTCGATTCTTCCGTCAACAAAATCCTTGTCTACGGTGGTCATGCTACGCGTGCTAGAACCAAACATTCGAAGACATGTTACATCTACCAACCCGCACAGTGCCCGCGTGGTGGATTACAGCCCACTTCTCGTAGAGAGGATGCCTGTGTCCCATCAGTGGGAACATTATAAGCTGATATTTTGTTCACACAAGATATCCATACACACTATATCCTAAAGTAGACTGTAACTAACACACCTTATAATTTAAACCACAAATAATGTAAACTTATACAGTCACTTACGGGATATCTGCCGAGTTTGTTCATTATTTTGAGCTCCCGATATTTCGAGATAGAATGGCTTCAAATTGTCAAGTACTTGGAATCCAGTTTTGAGTAAGCTCTAAAGTAGCAGCCGGCATCGTAATAAGGACTGCACAAAACCTGGTGATACTGTGAGTGTGTTTTGCCGTGATTTAGTGTCGAGTTCCAGTAGTGCGCGTAGCAAAAGACAAGGAAAGAGGGTAGATACATTTGTCTCCTCTTAACAATTTATTTTCCATCCACCCGCATTCTCCAGTCAACCCGTGATCTACGGGGTCTAGTGAGCGAACTAAGACCCTGGAACCCCCTTCGTGTTAGGTTACTTTAAACTCTGCAAACAGAAATAGGAGCCCCGCGCAGCGGTGCTACGTCGACTACGTCTTATCTACAATCTAGTGGTTAATAACCTTGTTTTAGGTTTTTTTCAGAGTCCTTAAATTATCACACTGATCGTATTGAACTGATTGAATTTCACTGTAGCTGAAAACCTATTATTTTTGCTACCCATTTTAATTATTTTTAAAACCCTAAATCAGATTAGTTTGTCGCCGTGTTTAATATATGCCTTTTTTAAACTCCCACGCAAGTCGATACGTGACGCCACGCGCCAATATTGTCCGTGAATACCTACACTGGTCCGAACTTTTTTAATTTACTGCTGTGAACTGACAAATTTACTGCTGTGGCTGAAGAACTATAGGCCTATCTCACTTCTAAGCCATGTCTACAAGTTGTTTTCAAGAGTCATCACGAATCGTCTCGCGCGCATGTGTGACGATATTCAGCCTCCCGAATAAGCCGGATTCCGAAAAGGCTTTAGCACCGTAGACCACATACATACGCTGCGGCAGGTTATACAGAAGACCGAAGAGTATAACCTGCCTCTCTGTTTGGCGTTTGTGGACTACGAGAAAGCCTTCGATTCGATTGAGACTTGGGCTGTACTGCAGTCTCTCCAACGGTGCCAAAGTGACTATCGGTACATCGAGGTGTTGAAGTGTTTGTACAAAAACGCCACCATGTCAGTCCGACTTCAGGACCAGACCTCGGAACCTATCCTTCTGCAGCGAGGTGTGAGACTGGGAGACGTCATATCTCCGAAACTGTTCACTGCTGCACTGGAGGATGTCTTCAAGGTTCTGGACTGGAGAGGGCTAGGCATCAACGTCAATGGCGAGTACATCTCTCACCTTCAGTTTGCCGACGATATAGTGGTCATGGCTGAGACCATGGAGGACCTCAGTACTATGCTCGATGACCTCAGTAGAGCTTCCGGAAGAGTGGGTCTTAAAATGAACATGGACAAAACCAAGGTCATGTTGAATGTCCATGTAACACCCACTCCTATTAAGATCGGAGACTCTACACTCGAAGTTGTAGACGATTATGTCTAGCTGGGACAAACGACCAAGTTAGGTAAGTCTAACTTCGAGAAAGAGGTTAATCGTCGAATCCGTCTCGGCTGGGTAGCGTTCGGGAAGTTGCGTGGTATCTTCTCGTCCAACTTACCGCAGTGTCTCAAGACGAAAGTCTATGACCAGTGTGTGTTGCCAGTGATTACATACGGGACCGAAACGTGGTCGCTCACAATGGGCCTCATCAGAAGGCTTAAAGTCACCCAAAGGGCAATGGAGAGGGCTATGCTCGGAGTTTCCTTGCGTGATCAAATCAGAAATGAGGAAATCCGTATGAGAACCAAGGTTACCGACGTAGCCCGAAGAATAGCCAAACTTAAGTGGCAGTGGGCAGGGCATATTGCTCGCAGAACGGATGGCTGATGGGGCCGGAAAGTTCTGGAGTGGCGACCGCGAACTGGAAGACGTTGCGTCCCACTAGGTGGACCGATGACCTGGTAAAGGTTGCGGGGATCCGCTGGATGCGAGACGCACGGGATCGGTCAATGTGGCGACACTTGGGGGAGGCCTATGTCCAGCAGTGGACGTCTTTCGGCTGAAATGATGAATGATGATGATGAACTGACAAATAAACTGTTGATTTTAAGTTTAATCAGAGACTTGTTTCCGTTCCCCAGAAACCTCCTCTCAAAAAATCAAATTATTTGTTACGGAGAACCTGACACTGACCTGCAAATTACAAAATACGTAAGAAAAATTGAATTTTGGGGCTACCCTGATGTAGAACAAGCCGTGAGACTGAAACGCAATGTTACTTCGCACATTCAGTACAATGTTCGAATTCGATAGATATTAAAAATCTTTTTTGCGTGACAAAGATAGAAAAAAGATAACATTACATCACGCCTGTAATCCCCGAAGGGTTAGGTAGAGAACACCCACATTTCAGCCAGTTATGTTTAAGTCCCATGTAATAGGGAGCGAGCCTATTGCCATCAATCGGGCGCATATCCAGGACAGTGGCTGCTGCTGAGAAATCCCTAATGGAAAGACCCAATAACGCTTTGCCCGAACCGAGAATCGAACCCAGGACCTCATTACCAACGAGGCAATCACTCTTCAACAGTAAAAAAAAAAAAAAAATATAAAAAAAATAAAATGCATTATTTTATTTTTGAAAAGTATTGCAGTCACTAAACAGAACACATGGTACAGCACACCAAGCCACGACACAACTCCATACACAATATACAAGGCGTCCAAACGATGACGGCTAAGCAAAACAAGAACATGTGACAAACCTGAATAAAATGCGACCTCAAATTCAGGAATCGAAAGTAAAAGGTTGGACACATGTGGTACACCCACAAACATGGCGTTTTCCTCATAGCCAACATACTCGTAGATATATGACGGCATCCATAAACAGCTCTTTCAACTCTTTTTCTAAATCGTCTTCGACACTCTTTAAACTTTTTGTGACAAATCCTTCCTTCGCGTCCACCCCGACCCGCGTTACGTGAAGGACTAACACAAGTTGGTTTTCTTTTGCATTTGCTGTGTACTTTTGTTCTGTTTAAACCTGACGCGCAACTCGTTTTCTTACTGTCTTCTGATCCATTCCAGATTTCTGAAGTTCGCTTGAGTCGATCCCAAAAAACTGTGAACATCTTTCCACCAGGGCAAACTTCAGATTCTTTTTCTTTATTAAAATTACTGCCACGAGTTCTGTTGGTGCGTTCTCCTCCTACATCTTTGTTATGTTGACTTTTACCATTAAAATTAATTTTCTTAATCTTTTTTTGACAAATCCTTCCTTCGCGTCCATCCCGATCCGCGTTACGTGAAGGACTAACACAAGTTGGTTTTCTTTTGCTTTTGCTGTGTACTTTTGTTGTGTTTAAACTTGACGCACAACTCGTTTTCTTACTGTCTTCTGATCCATTCCAGATTTCTGAAGTTCGCTTGAGTCGATCACAAAAAACTGCGAACATCTTTCCACCAGGGCGAACTTCAGCTTCTTTTTCTTTATTAAAATTACTGCCACGAGTTCTGTTGGTGCATTTTCCTCCAACATCTTTGTTATGTTGACATTTACCATTAAAATTATGTTTCTTATCTTTAAACTTTTTTTGACAAATCCTTCCTTCGCGTCCATCCAGACCCGCGTTACGTGAAGGACTAACAGTAGTTGGTTTTCTTACTTGACTTAAGTTAGTCAGTTTATGTTTTATTTCATCTTGGTTTAAAATACGCCCATTGATAGCATCAACTACAATTTTTAATGGTTTTCCATAAATAGATCTTTCAGCTCTTTTTCTAATTCGTCTTTGTATTCTCATGCTCTGGGATTTAAGCATTTGTCTCTCCGCTGCAGTTTTACCAGCAAATGCTTTATAAACAGTCGTCTCTCTTGCTACGTTTTGTTTCTTCTTCTCCAACGCTTTTGCACGTCCACATGAACTGGATTCTGATTGCGTAAGGTCGGCTCCTGGTTTTATAGTTATAGTTTTCATTTTACTTGTTTTGTTTAGAGGACATGTCTTCAGCGGCAACGACAACACCCTCCTCTTGTGATAACTTGGATTATTATTATACTTTAGCTGTTGATTTAAACCTGACAACGCACAACTCGTTTTCTTACTGGATTCTGATCCATTCCTGATTTCTGAAGCTCGCTTGAGTCGATCACAAATAACTGTAAACATTGATTTGTATTTTCTTATTTCGTTTGTATCAAAGGAATTCCTTGCCATTGTACTATGAGAACATTTTTGGTTTAGTTTACCAAATAATTTTGACATCCAATAATACAAAGGATCAATTTGAACTTTTTCATCAGCTGCATCAGCATCCTCACTGTCTACGCAGGTTCCTTTGGAACATTCTATGATGTCTTCATGCTTTGGTACACACTTGCATCTGAAAATGCTTCCATTTTCAGACGCTGCTGCACACTTTCCATCAGGGCAAACATCAGCTTTTTTTTTTTTAATTTTCTTATTTATCTCATCAGCATTCAAAGTACACATTTTTTTGGCGTCCAACTTGACCTCAGACCGAGGTATTTTTGAGGCTTTAAACATTTTTTGACAAATATTCCCTTCGTTTCTATACCGACCCGCGTTACGTGAAGGACAAACACCAGTTGGTTTTCTTACTTGACTTAAGTTAGTCGGTTTATGTTTTATTTCATCTGGGTTTAAAATACACCTATTGATAGCATCTGCTTTTTGATCACCAGCATTTTTTGGAGTTTCAATACGTTCGCTTATTTCTGTTTTCTTGGCTGTCTTCTTGTTTTTTATTTTATAAGGATCTTTTATTTTGACTGATGGCTCTGCTGCTCGATCACCTGCATTTTTTTGGTCTGTATTAAGACGGAAGCATATTTCCTTGTGTAACTTCTCGTTCTGTATTCCAAAACGTTGTTTTAGTCTGATTATTAGATCTCCTGTTCCATCATCAGCCTCTTCTGGGATTGCAACATAACGGTCACAGATTTGTGTTTCCTTGGGTAACTTCTTGTGTTTTTTTTCGAAAGTTTCTCCTGTTTGATTATCTTTTTTATTGAGTTCTGTGACTTTAAAATCCCTTTTGCTAGCTTCGGGGTCACATACTGGTTCACGAATTGTCGTTTTTTTTTTGGGTGCCTTTTTTGAATAGTTGGTCATGCATTTTATTAGACTCTTAAGTTTTGCCACATCTATCATACTTTTACTTGCATATGCATCAGGACAAATTTTCTTAGCGCCAATATTCTTGTGCTTGACTTTACTTTCTCCACATTGTTTAGATATTTCCCTTGGAAATTTTAATATTTTTCTATGTGTGTGTGCTTCATGTGGTTCTTTTGTGGGAAGCCTTGAAGGTTCTTTCAATTTAGATTTATTTAAATCTACGTCATCTAATTTACTTGTTTGTTTGTAACATTTGATTTGAACTGGATCAGCTTCTTCATAATGTTCATTTCCTTTCCTAGACCATAGACTAATAAATCTAGTTCGACGCCATCGTTGCAATCCATTAGATTTTTGTGTTTGCGTATTTGCTTTTCGTAGTTTTGATTTATTTCGATTTGACTCATGTCCTGTACAAGGGCATGTGGAATTTGATTTAGTTTCTTGCTTGGTGTTTTTTATTCCTGAAGTTTCTATCTTATCGGTATCACATTTAGCTTTTGGCTGCGTGTTAGCATTGTTTGTTCTAAAAATCGTTTTTTTATCTTTAGGCGGTACAGTTTGTGCCCCCGTGTCATTAAACATGATTATTCCTCTCATAAAATCACACTTCGGAACGTCATTTGAGTTATTTTTCTTGCTACTGAGGCATTGCTCGATTGATTTCATATTTTTCTGAGAACTTTCGTTCCGAGTCTCTTTCTTACCGAGTGATTCGCATGTTTATTTATTTATTTATTTAACACTTCAAGCACATAAGTACAGAGGCGGACTTAATGCCATAGGCATTTTCTACCAGTCAACCTTTGGGTGATGCAGAGACAAGCAGTGGTAGGTGTAAATCTGAAAATAATTTTAAATAATAATAAGATTAACTACAAGGATATATAAAATACTATAAATATATATCAAATACTATAAATATATATCAAAATTTAAATTAATGTAAATAAACATTTCCACGAATATACCAAAATAAAAACACAAACCATGGGGAAAACATTACCGTTGTGACGAAACTGCCAGCTTCTTCCGAATGTACTCACGAACTTTAATTTTAAAAGATAAGCGATTGGTTGCCATCCTGATTTCCTGGGGAAGCGCATTCCACAGAGAAATAGACTGGACAAAGAAAGATCGGTGAATGAAATCAGTGCGGTGAGAGGGACATTGAAGCATACGGTTTTGCGATGATCGCAGGCTCCTATTATGGTTGGCACAAATATACTGAAAGTGGGGAGCAAGGTAACTAGGGGAAGTGGGAGAAACAAGAAAAGAAAACAAGGTGGTAAGCGCCCTTTGCTCCCTACGCTGACGTATGGGCAACCACTTAAGAAGAGTCCGGTGTTCGGAGACATGATCATATTTACGCAAATTGAAAACGAATCGAATGCAGTTATTTAGAAGACGGTCAAGTTTGTCGAGGAGATCCGCATTCAGGTCAAAGTAGCACACGTCACCGTAATCGATGATAGGAAAAATTAAGGACTGTACAAGCATTGTTTTCGTATTTGAGGGTAAAAAGTTTCTCAAGCGGTACAAAGCCCGCAACGAACCAGTAACCTTCTGACTGACACGAGCAACTTGAGTATGCCATTTCATAGAGCTATCGATATGCAAGCCAAGATCCTTGACCTCAGCACTAAAAGGAACGACCGTACCGTCGAAAAGAACTGGTGGCAAGGTTGTACCATTCAACTTGCATAGACTGCGAGAGCTGCCAATGATGATCGCCTGACATTTATTAGGATTTACTGCCACACCAAATTTATCGGACCAGGTATTTATTGCTATCAGGTCCCGATTTAAATTGTCGATCAGATCTCGAATTTCGTCAACCCTCCCCTGACAGTACAACTGCAAGTCATCGGCATACAGATGATACGCACACTGAAGCTCAGAAGTAAGGAGATTAATAAAAATAGAAAACAGAAGAGGAGAAAGAATACCGCCTTGAGGAACACCAGTCTCCAAATCACACCAACATGATGAGGAATTCCCAACATGAACTGACTGCTGGCGTTCCTGAAGGTAAGAGGAGAACCATTCCAGTGCTCCGGGAGAGACCATGACATGGGATAAAATGGCTAAAAGGATGTCGTGACTAACGGTATTGAAGGCATTTGAGAAATCGACCAGCACCAGTACCGTTACCTTGGTGTCTTCTAGTCCTGCCCTAATATCGCCAGTCACTTTAAGAAGGGCGGAAACAGTGCTGTGCCCAGGCCTGAACCCAGATTGAAGTGGGCTGATAAGCGAGTTCCGATGGACAAAATCGGAGAATTGCTTGTGCACACAGGCCTCAAGCACTTTAGATAGAAAGGGAAGGATCGAAATGGGACGGAAATGGGCAGGAAGACAGGGATTAGGGACCTTGGGTAGCGGACAAACATAGGCTTTGCGCCACAGGGAAGGAAATGCTCCGGTAAAAAGGGAAAAATTCACAATGTGGGTAATCGCAGGTAGGAGCTCATCCAGAAGAGTTATGATCATACCACGGGTGATATTATCACAACCCACTGCTTTCGACTTGATGGACAGGATGATCTTTTTGATCTCTCCCGGTTCAGCTGGAACGAAGCAAAAGTGGTTAATATTAGGGCGCGTTAGACCAGAAATTAAGGACAAAGTTCGTTGCTTGGTTAAGCGATCCATGGAGGAAGCAGAAGAAAAATGTCGGTTAAGCTCATCCAGGTCAATAGAGTTTGGAAGGTCTAAATGTCGCGGTTTGCCGATACCCAGAGTTCCAAGAAATTTCCAAATATCGGCAGAAGAGGAAGAAGTTATATTATCTAAAATGTGGCGGCGTTTACCGATGCGTATCATCTGGTTGCATCTATTCCTTGCAACCTTGTATAATGACCAGTTCTCGTCAGTACGATCCCTCTTAAATTTACGGAATGCCCGGTCCCTACGTCGCATTGCCATCCGTATCCCTCTTGTCATCCATGGAGCAGGAGGACGTTTTAGTTTAATTTTTTTGATGGGAGCATGAATATTGTAGAGGTTGATCACAACATCGTTAAATATCGCAACCTTATCGTCAACCAAAGAGGCTTCCAACATAGGCTCCCAATCAGTCACAGATGCATCCTTCTTAATTTCCTCAACATTCATCCGCGCAAAACAACGCCTGTACAGAACCCTAGGTTTAGGTTTGGGAGGTTTCAGGATATAAGAGAGGAAAATCATGTCATGGTGAGAAAAGCCAGGAGCGTCATGTTGACCATGGGAGGATACAAGAGAAGGATTTGAGGTAAGGATCAGATCGAGCCAGGTGTCATCACCGACAGCGTTATGATGGGTAGGCTGGAGCGGCAACACGTGCAGACTAACCGACTCGATAAGCTGGAGGAGTTTACAGGACCGAGGGGCATTGCGGGAAAGGAGATTTGTATTAAAGTCACCCATTATGATGTGATGTGCATACTCTGAACCCAAAGATTCAAGTACTGATTCGAATTCAGTGAAGTAATCAACAGTGGGAGGACAGTAAACAACACCAATAACAGTTTTGGCTCCCTTGACACAGACTTCAAGGAAAATAAACTCAGCAGAAGCAGAATATTGTGAAGAGGAAGTGGCAAGTATTTTATAAGGAAAGTCACTGCGGAGGTATATGGCCACACCACCCCCTCCCTTACCAATCCTATCATTACGTATAAGAATGAAACCAGTAAGAGGATAAGTAGTGGACAGGAGATGTGGTTTGAGCCAAGATTCAGAGATCAAGATGGCGTGTACATTGCTGCTGTTAAAGGCGTCGTACAGCTCGCTATAGTGGCTCGGAACACTTTGAGCATTAATATGACACACGTTCAACAATCGATCAGACTTATCATTAAACTTTTGTTGCAAAAACTCACCAAGAGTATCACTGAACGAGCAAAAACTTCCATCGCTTGAAGAAGCAGCAGATTCATCCGCGGATAAGAAAATTTCATTGTTTGACATAAATATACACGTAACAAATATATATATATATATATAAATATATAAAACAATTAAGCTATTACTAAAAACAAACTAAATATCACCAACAGGTGCACAACTCCGCACCACCCGCCAGCTAACACCAACACTAGTAGCAAGTAGTAAAATAAGCATAGAATATAGCACATATACACAGCAAAATACAAAGGAAAAGTGAAAGCCGTAGTTCCCAGACACAAAAGAACAAAAACAGAATCAGAATAATAGTTAAATATAGAAAAAGAAGGAGACACACCCAACTGCAAATTATGTGATGGTACATGGAACGAAACGTAACTGATAACAAATAATCTGTGAGTTTACCAGAAACAAAATTTCGAAACGTTTATTTGGAACGTCACTGTCACTTAAATATTTCTAAACGTCAATTTGACAAGCCGCAGCTGACATTCATATAACAATATCAATCAATCACTCAAACTAATATTAGAAAAATAAACACAGTTGAGGGTATCTAAGTACCAATGCACCTCTTAATAATAAAGAAGTAGAAGTAAACAGTTGGAGTACAAAACATAAGGAAGATAACTATTAGACTGGACAACTACAAACTGGTAAGTAAAGATTTGGAATCTAAAACAACAATCAAGAAAAAACATCAAAACATCAACACTCAAACCTATAATTATCGTGTTATGGTTTTCAGATTCCCAGCAGCGCCGCCACCTCTTCCACTGGTAGAAGGAGCCGCGTCCGGTGCCTTGGGGTACTGGGCTACCAAGGGCTTCAGCTCATCAAAGGAAGTTATCTTGTGCCGACTTCCGTCAGGAGCCTTTATGAAGATAACCCCGTCTTGGGTCCAACACGACCGCATGCTGAAGTGCTCCCGTGCTTTGCCGAAGATAGATTGCCTGGTCCTAGTCAGGAATTCTTTCACTGACATTTTGGAGCCTTTCAAGCCTGTCTTTGCCTTCCACACTGATGACCTCAAGTCTACACTGGCAAACCTAACAAGGATAGGCCTGTGATGATCCTTGTTGAGGGCCCCCAGCCTGTGACAAGCTTTAATAGAAGGTGCCGAGATATTCTTCAGCGCTAGCTTGGTGTTTAAAACATCCAAAATAACAGCCGTGCAGTCTTCATTCTCCGCTTCAGCAAGACCTTGGAAAACCAAAGCTTTCCGCCGGTGCCTGGTCTCTAAGCCATCAATTTGCTTGGCACACTCACTGATTTGGCTTCGCAGCAGCCCAAGCATGGAGAAAACAAGCTCCCGAAAACCACGAAACTCCTCAGCTATCTTTGCCACCGTATCCTTGGCTGGCCCGGCGCACTGTATTTGAGCCTCAAGCTCACCCATCTTCCTCAAAAAGTTCTCCTCCAGGGCTTTTTGTGCAGCCAGGACTTCAGCAAATTGTGTCATTATGTGAAATGCTAGAAAACTTGTGCTGTGGTGTAGTAATTGAACAGCTGGCAGGTGGTGAAAATAATTGTCTAAGTCACATAAACGTGCACAAACGTGAGTAGTAGTTATATAACTGTTATTAACTTATTACAGATATAAACTTAATGAATTTTGAATTAATTGAATTTAAAATAAAGTTCCGGATTTTTAAACACGTCTATACTTTTTCACACCTACCCACAACTACTGCATGTTAACACGGCTTTGTTCTTTTTACATTCAAATTTTCTTCTAAAAAATATTCTGTGTTGAGTATTAGCATCCCCTTTCATATTAACTAGATTAATTAAATAGTTAGGTGTTTGTCTTTTATTTATGCTGCCTTCAGGGTGGGTGAGATAATGTTTGTCTAAAGTATTAGTTGGTATGGGGGGACACGCATGAGTAAGTAAATGCTTTTCTATCTTTTTCACTCCCTTCTCGCCAATGACTTGCTGTAAAGTGCGACTATCCATGCAGTATTCTAAGGCTTGCTTTTCTTTGCCAAGTCCCATGTTTTACGATTAACTAAAATTTATTGTCTCACCCGAAGCAGAATAATGCTATGTTACGTATTCATATTTACGCTAAATTTTGATCATCTTAAACTATGGTAATTATATAGTTATTTTAGCTTATAATTATCCTATTTAGTCATGTCAATTAACACTGAAGAAATAGTAGATTGATCGAATGACAAACGGTATTTTTTTTCATGGGATTTTTAAGTTTTCAATACTCTATGGTTTCAACTACGGAGATGGGTATAGAGAATCTATGGTTATAGCAGGCACAGAGCGACTCCTAAGTTTCCAAACGCAGCTGCCGAGAGGTGTGTTGAGAGCTTACGAGATGTGCTAATGTTCCACACACTAAAGCCATACAGAGACATCTAACGGGGAGTAGCGGAACTATCGAACTGTAGGCATTGTTACCATAAAGAAAGAAACATGCGATCTTTTATTATTAACAAGTATCTATTGCCCGCGACCTTCGTTCGCGTGAAAGAACCTAATAAGCAACATTATTTCCCTATTTGAATCGGATTTTGTTAACAATCTCGGTTTTCATTTTTTTTACACGGAACCCTAATCCTTTTTCCAAAATGAAAGTTACCAAGTTACTCCTTATAACATCAGCTATCTGCCAGTGAATCCCGTCAAAATCGGTTGAGCCGTTGCGGCGATAAGCCTGAACAAACAGACAGACAAAACTATATTGTATTCAATAAAAAACTGTTATTTTGAAATTACAAACGGCCACTTCAATTTTGCTTATTAATATTTACAGATATCTAGACGAGGTGAATAAGTTAAACTCTCTATCATTTAGAGAAAAAGTCTTTAAACAAAAACTTAAATACTGCCAGGACAACGAAGAACAAATTAAGTTGGATATTATAGCTTCAGAACATAAGAAAAAGCAGTTCAATAAATTTTGGAAGTCAACTCAGAAGTTAAACACCAGACCTGCTGCACCTTTGAGCGTTAATGGCGTGTCTGAACCAGTGGGGATAGCGGACATGTTTAGAGTGCATTTCTCTGTGACACCACGGTTGCAGTCAATAGGCAGGAGGGGTGCGGTGGGGAGAGACTTGGGTCGTCTAGCCCGATTTACATCTCGTCAAAGGAGATAGGGAAGGTTATAAAAACCATGACTAGGGGTAAGTCTCCTGGTCATGATAACCTAGTATAGAACATTTCCTGCATCTTCATAGGGTCTTATCTATGTTATATAACTTTTGTATTAGGCACTCATACCTGCCTGCTGAGTTGATGAGGACGATTGTTGTACCTATAGTGAAAAATAAGACAGGCGACGTCTCGGACAAGGAGAACTATCGACCAATCTCATTGGCTACTATAACTGCAAAGGTGCTTGACAGTGTGCTCGGGCGTAGGATGTCTGGACAGCTCAATTTACATGACGCACAGTTCGGTTTTAGAGCTGGGCTGTCTACAGAAACAGCTATTTTGGCGCTCAAGCACACGGTCAGTTACTACACCTGCAGGAACACACCTGTGTATGCTGTATTTTTAGACCTTTCGAAGGCATTTGACCTGGTTAATTATAACGTCCTATGGACTAAGTTGCGTGACCGGGAACAACCTGAGGAGATAGTTGAGCTTCTCAGGTATTGGTATAATCACCAAATTAACCAGGTTAGATGGTCGGGTGCTTTGTCTGAGACGTATGGTCTGGAATGTGGTGTAAGGCAGGGTGGTCTGACCTCCCCAGCGCTGTTCAGCTTGTATGTCGATCAGTTGATCGGGGAACTCAGCAGCACAGGGGTTGGATGTTCGGTAGATGGTAAAATCATAAATAGCATATCTTACGCGGACGACATGGTGCTGCTGAGTCCCTCGATTGAGGCACTCAGACGATTGCTTGAGGTTTGTGAGAGATACGCCTTGACTCACGGCCTCCTGTACAACGTGAAGAAGAGTGTGTTCATGGTGTTTGGGGTTGCTGCAAAGGGTCACAGGGCAGTGCCGCCAGTGTACTTATATGGTGTTGCTCTAAACAGAGTGCCTTGTTTTAAATACCTTGGACACAAACTAGTCGAGAATCTTAATGATGACCAGGACATAGAACGGGAACGGAGAGCGTTGTCGGTCCGATGCAATATGTTGGCCCGTAGGTTTGCAAGATGTACGAGACCGGTCAAGATCACCCTTTTCAAGGCTTATTGTCAGTCTTTTTACACATGCAGCCTGTGGGTTAAGCATACGCGGAGGGCCTACAACGCTCTTCGGGTCCAGTACAACAACGCCTTCCGGGTGCTGTTGGGGTTACCGCGATTCTGTAGCGCGTCAGCCATGTTTGCTGAATCTACTACAGATAGTTTTTCAGCAATCATGAGAAAAAGAACGGCATCATTGTTACGCAGGATTCGTGGGAGCGCCAACGGCATACTGAAGGTGATCGGGGATAGGCTGGACGGCGTTTTCCTGGAGTATTGGACTCGTATGCACAGCTACGGGTCTGATACTGCAGGAAAATACATGAATTAAATTGTATTGTATTGTAGGTTTTATTTTGTTTATTTTTAATTATAAGTAAGTACTAACATAGTTACGTAAGTTGTATCACTAACAAAATATGGAGCAAGTTTCCGAAATAAACGTTTTATTATTATTATTTAAGATAGAGGCACCTATCGGGGAGTAGCGGAACTATGTAAATGAGTGTTGTTGCCAGGTAACGTTGACAGATGGCAGTATAAGCATAAAATAATGTTTGTTGGGGCGACTGCTGAGCATGTGGTTAATTTCTAAAGTCGATTAAAATTTGTGTAGAATAGACTAATAGTTCAAAAATTGGAAAATGTATCTCTACATACTACTTAATTATACAGGGTTGCGCCGACAGTACGACAATAAATGAAAACACTGGTAATACTAGTTCATAAGAACATTTTTAAACTGTCAAATATATCCTAACATTGACATTAAAAAAAAATCAAATAAACGTAATAGCATTAAACTGTTAACGGAATAAATAGAACACCACATTTTTTTTTTTTAATCTTAATCTATTGTACCAAATACTCAGAAATAAATACTTATAATCTAATCTAAATATTGGTTTACCAACCTAAGATATAATTTGCACTAATTCGCGTCTGGAAATAAAATTTAAGAAACGAATTTGTTTAGTATTTATACCGATAAGGGATTCGTTAACCTGCCGGTGCTAGCCTGTTAATCTACTTCACGAAGAAAATGTTGAAAAAGAAAAATAGTGACCTATGACTAAACTACTGGATATATTCGAATCTATTTTTGTATGCAGACCGTAAACGTTATGAGGTACACTCAGTTTAATTGATTGTCGTATTGTTGGCGTCATCCTGTATAATTATTTATATAAATTTTCCATCAGCAGCACGTAGTCTGCCGCCGTGGTTGATGGCATTAGGGACGCTTCCTATAACATGGGACTTTAACTGGCAAAATATTGCTGTATACTTACCGTACATCTTTACCTAACGCTTCAAGATTTTCTTTTGCTTTCCTGCTGATTTTTTTAAAGTTAGTGGGATCCAGTACGTGTTCAATTAATGGCGCTCGTAATGTTCTCATAACTGCATTAGTACGGAAGTAAGGACATTCCAGAAAGTGGGTCTTGTTCTGGCCAGGACAACACTTTATTTTTCTTATGCCATCATCTGCCCAGCCTTTTCTCAACTATGTTAGGGTCAGCTTCCAGTTTAACCAGATGCAGCTGAATACCCGTATTTTACATGGAGCGACTGCGTATCTGACCTCCACAACCCAGTTAGTACTAGGTAATACGATACCCCTTGGTAAGACTGGTTTGATTTTCTTATGTATAGGTAGTATAAAGGTATGGAGAACAGGGTGTAAAGTTCTTCATCCCCTAACAGTAGCAAATTGCCCTTGTCCAACGAGTAATCATAATCAGCCTCTAATGTTCCCACTGCTGGGATACAGCCTCTCTATGAGAGGCCCATTGCAGGTTGGTAGATGTCACATGTCTTCGAATTTTTGGTTCTAGGGCATGCTGGTTTCCTTACGAAGTTCTTCATCGTTTAGAGAGCAGTGGCGATGAAATAAATTACACAAAGTAATGTGCCTGCCTGAGTTCGAACCTATGACATACTACTCGTAAGTCGGGGTCGCCACCAGTGGGCCACCGCTGCTCTCCTGACGAGTAAAGGCTTCTTCAAATCGGTACGGGCAAGACAAACTGCGGACACCGACCAGTGACCGATACCTACCTACATTAGTACATTCTATGTCCAAGTCCGGTTTGTTCGAACCATAAAGAAGTGGTTTCTTACGTCAGAAAGGGTGGTCAACTACCTCAGCAATAAGTAATTGATAAAATTAACATATTTAGCAGGAAATTAAGAAAGAATCTCTCGATCGAACGGAACTTTGTAAAAAAACATGTTAATTTTAATTAATTTTAGTTAAAAATGACGCAAACGCGACATTGGGAAAATTACTGTCTCTGACAAATTCATTATAAATTCACAACACGTGAATTGAGTAATTTTTCCAAGCGTTATTGAAAAACAAACTTTTTTTTTATTCTTAAAATATTTGACACATTATAAAAATGTTATGAATAATTACATTTTTTTTTTCGCCCAAGTACGAGTCGGACTCGCACACAAAGGGTTCTGTACCCTTTAACTTTATTTTGTTTAAATAATATCATTTGTTGTTTTAGTGACCATAGTAAAGTCACACACACTCTGCGAAAATGTCAAGTGTCTATTATTATAGTTTGTTTTTTAATATTAAATGGGCTTACTCTTGACCTCAATCTAGTCCAGAGGCTGTCCTCTGGACTAGATCGTTCCATCGTCGACCTCATCTCTGTAGATGAGGTCGACGATGGAACGAGCTAACCCAAAAGAAGCCGACTAGATTCGGGTCATATAAACTTGGGAACACCGACGCAGGCAGCGAATTCCATTCCTTGGCTGCGCATAATAAAAGATGTAGCAAAGGGCTTCGTGCGAATGTGTGAATATCGATAAGGTATGCGTGATAACCCGTAGTACCTCTGGACTCCCGATGGAAGAAGGGGGATGGTGGAATGAACTCGTGAAACTCTTCGGCACACTCACCGAAGTACAGTCTGTAAAATACCGACAAGCAAGCAACTTTGCGCCTGTGGGCCAGGCTATGAAGCTTGGTACCCACCAGCTTGTTGTCACCAATGATCCTCTTGGCTTTGCGCTCAACAGAGGAAAAAGGATTCAAAAGAGCTGCTCTGTGACAGACAGACGGACAGACATTATGTATGACCCTTGTGGTAGGAACCCTAAAAAAGATATTTAACACATTATAAAAAGTTATGAATAAATATATTTTAATTTTTTCGCAAAAAAATCAATTTTCACAATGAATTTGATTAAAAATGGCTACTCTACTCTATTATTTCTGTGTTGGCATTATGTCAAATAAATCAAGTTGTCAAATTTTTTTGCCATAATTAGGTATGCAAATAAAATTAAGTTATTTTGAAATTAATAAAATTTAACTGTAAATTATGCGACATATTGCAGTTTGGAATGAAAGCTATCTATCATCTAGTATTGCAGTTTTTTTTGTTAAATAAAAGATTTCTTTGACTTCAGTCATTTTGCAACCTTATTGTTACGAAATAAAGTTCATTATAATTTCGACAGACCTGCCAGTGACCGTAATCCAACCTTGTGGCTAAGAAAATAAAGTTTACTTTGACTTTAGCAGTGATATAGTCACAGTTGAAATAACAGTTGCATGAATTTTTAGACAATATACACTAGCTTTCAAACCTGTAACGACTGTCAAAGATCTAAAAATGACAGACGGGACCAAGGGCTTAACTTGCTTTCCGAGGCACGGAGGAAAGCCTTGATCTAGCATTGAGTCAGTTCCTGAGTCCATTTGGTATGTCATATGGTAAGGACCATTACAGGTAGTCAACAGCCCAAAATCTGACAACCAGTATTACCAAGGGTACCGTATTACCCAGTACTAACTGGATAGTGTGTAATTGACCTAGGCAGTGAGTGCATGTAAGTAAATAAAATAATTATCGCGTAATAATTAGGCTATAACGTCCCCACAGCTGGGACACAGGCCTCCTCTCTATGAGAGGGAGTGGGCTGTAATCCACCACGCGGGCCCAGCTCGGGTTGGTAGACATACACATGTCTTCGAATTTCAGGTTCTAGGACATGCCGGTTTCATCACGATGTTTTCTTTTGCCGTTTTGAGAGCAGTGCTGACAAAATAAATTACACAAAAAAGTGCCTGCCTGGGCTCGAATTTCGAACCCAAGAACCACGGCACGAAACTTAGGGCCGTTAATAAAATATCGAACATTATAAAACATAACATCACGCCTGTAATCCCCGAAGGGTTAGGCGGAGGTGTACCTAATAGTACCTACACCCACATTACGCCAGTTGTTTAAGTCCCATGTAATAGGGGGCGAGCCTATTGCCATCAACCGGGCACAAATTCAGACTCCGTAGCCACGTAGCAGTGAAATTCTTGATGGAAATACCTGATAACACAGACAGACTCCTTGGCTGTTTCTGAGGAATTCCTGATGGCCAAACCCTTGTTTAAAGCGGGTTATCTCTCTCTAAAACATCGAAGTAGTACTTACTTCGATTACTACTTATTTTAGAGAGAGAGATCTGTCTCAAAATTATTAATAAAAAATCTACCTCACACTAGGAATTCCTCCCGTATCGTGAGTTCGTTGACAAACATTTAAACTCACATACACAAACAGCCAGACCCGGCACAACTATCTGTAAGCCATACAAATATTTGTGCGTGCGGGGATCGAACCCGCAACGCACAGCGCAGCAGCCAATCGCTCAGCCACTGCGCCAACCATGTCGTAACATTGGGTAAAGTTATAGGTACAGATAGTTGATTATATTTATACTTATAATATGTGCCTATTGACCTTGCTGAAGTGAAGAGCAATTGAAATAATCAACGGTCTTCTCATTGCTAGGATGTTAAGAAACATTGTGGCAATTGCGTAGGCGTCGGCGCCTAAACACACACACACTTCTGAAGTAGGCTAAAGTTGCGATAAGTGTGAGGTGTTGTGTTTGTGGATGGGTCAGGCTAGTTATGGATGTGGGAGGTCGATAATGGCGATTTGTATCTAAGTTGAGTTGAATCTAGGATTTAAATTGGCGTACCTGTGTAGTGTATAGTGGAGGAGCTCGTGGCTAAATATTAACAGCCGCTCGGGTCGATCTTTAGATTAAGCCGTGCTTGCCTAGGTTGGTCTGTGGATGGGTGACCGCCCATTACATACCGAGTTTCCTCCGTGCCTCGGAAAGCATGTTAAGCCGTTGGTCCTGTCATTTGTAGATCTTTGACAGTCGTTAGGTAGTCAGTGGCCCAAAAAGTCTGACAACCAGTCTTACCAAGGGGTGTCGTATTACCCAGTACTAACTGGGTTGTGGAGGTCAGATAGGCAGTCGGTCCATGTAAAATACTGGTATTCAGCTGCATCCGGTTAGACTGGAAGCCGACCCCAATATAGTTGGGAAAAGGCTAGGCAGATGATGATAATGACCTGTGTAGTGTATCTATGGAAACACTGTCTCACAGTCACAAGTAGTCAGGTAGCTGTCACTAATAACAACTGTCAGTCACGTCGAATGGCGGGAAGTGGGAAGGTGAAGCGTACCCTGGACTTGGGGCTTGGTGGTGTGGTGAGCCTGTGATGTAGTTAGTAAATTGTGTTATCAACCTATTAGCTCAGTTACAAGAGGATACTACACCGGCTCCTCAGGTAAGTATGCAATTTAACAGCTCGGTTGGCGCAGTCGCTAAGCGATTGGCTGCTACGCTGAGCATCGCGGGTTCGGTCCCCGCACGGAATAAATATTTGTATGACCTACAGGTAATTGATCCGGGTCTAGCTGTTTGTGTATGTGAGTTTAAATGTTTGTACACGCACCCACGATACAGGAGAAATTCCTAGTAAGTAGTAGTAGTAGTCGTTTTAAAAAAAAAAACATGGACCTTTCAGTAAGAGGTCTAGTGGTCGTAAAATCTTCTGCCAAGCATGAGGTCTTTGTTCGAGTCCCAGGTAGTGCACGCTCCGGGTAGATGGAAAGCCGTTTGGTGATGCTGACAGTCTTTCCAAAGGGTTTCGTTTTACTCAGTAAATTATGGAGGTCAGATAGGCAGTCGCTCTATTTAAAGAACTGGTATTCAGCTGCATCCGGTTAGACTGGAAACCGACCCCAAATTATTTGATAAAGGCTACTTTAATAGATTGCATATCATGGAGGCGAACCTATTGCCATTGTTGTTTGGAAATTCCTTATTGAAAAACCCAATAACACTTTCCTTGCTGCATCCAGTTAGACTGGAAGCCGACCCCAACTAGGTAGATTATGAAAACTATTACACATAACCGACTGTGTCCCAAAAAATCGAAGTTATGCGTTTGCGCAAACACACTCCAATTCTACCAAAGTTTTATGTAAATTATTAAGATAAAGATGTTTCTTCGCTACTCTGTAGTTTTTAAGTAGGTACTGCATTAATATTTTAAAATGGACGGTGTTTGTGTATGGTTGGGTAGAAAAGTGATTTATTGAACATAATATTATTACTGTTTTTTGACATGGAAAGAAAAATTCTAGTGCGAGCAGGGTTTGAACCTGCGACCTTCCTTTCATTTCGAGAGTTGTGAGCAGGGTGCGATGGTCTAATTGGTGAAGACGTCCGGTGTACTGAATCGGAAGGTCGCAGGTTCAAACCCTGCTCGCACTGGAATTTTTCTTTCCATGTCAAAAAACAGCTGTAGTTCCCTACGCAGGGTATGCGTATAAAAATTATTAAAAATAATATTATTAGCTCGACATACCTAGTACATATGTCTACATTGTAAATCTGTTTAATACTCTATCGCTGTAACTGGTCAACGCAAATAACGCGTAATTAAGTAGATATCTACATGTGGAAGCTTGTAATTAGCAAATGTCGATACTTATGCATGACACTTAAGATTGTAATTAGTCTGTAAGCTTTATTTAAAATTAAATAAATAAATAATTCGTAATTTTTTGTCTTTTGTTTGTTTTTTTTTTGTTTTAAAACAAATGTAGCATTTCATTAGGAGAGGGCTCTGACTGCTGCAACATAGTTCCAACTATAGTAGAACTCAAAGAATCCCACATACCGTGTACAATTTTTCGATTGTGGATTAAAACTAAACGGTAATGCTTCATGCGAAGGACGTGCCCAGTCCATCTGAGTTGGCACTGCATCAGTAGAGCTTCTATGCCATACATATCAGAACGGCGCAGAACCTCAGTATTAGCAACGCGGTCCTGCCACTTAATGCCTAGCATTACCGTTTGCCCAAAGTGGTCTTCTACTCTGAGATGGCAGAGGGCAAACGGAAGCATGACGGTCAACATCTCCGCTATAAGGACGTGCTCAAAAGGCATCTTAACGCTTGCGCTATTGATGTCACCGGTTGGGAGAGGCTCGCTTTGCATAGGTCGTCTTGGCGCTCTACTATCTACAAAAATGTAAAAAGCTTCGAAAACCAGCTACTCGATACATTGAACGAAAAGCGCCAAATACGTAAAGAGGGTCTCTCTTTATTTATAGGGGGTTCGTAAAGAGGGTTTCTCTGTTTTGTTGTATATATATATATATATATATATATACAACAAAACACAATATGTTAGACCGGAAAAACTGTCTTGCTTTTGGTCATTTAAGTTAAAAATAGCGGTTAATTTTTAATTTTATATTTCATTTCGGCGTAAATGAATAACTTGCAAACACATTTTCATTTCCTATTTCTATTTCACGCCTGTATTTGTATTTTTGTTACATTTCGCAATGTATTAGGAAATGGTTGTGTACCCACACAAGCAGCGGGTTTAGTAAGGCTTTGTCTGTCAGTGAATTTCAAATTTTCAGTAAGTAAAAGACGAAGAAGTAATAAACAAACAACTTACTCAAGCATCACAATAAAAAATCATAATTATATATACAGATTTTGTAACCAAAGTCCAAGTAATAATATCCGTACTTTATAAGTGCAATCCCCTTCAAAAGTGTTGTGACATGCAAATAATACATAACACTTCTATACTCATCTGTACATTCCTTTGCAAAGGTCACGTTTAAAAATATGCGTTCAATATTAATAAATAAACTCTCAGACTCAAATACCAAGAGTAATATATTTTTACAGAGACTTAGATTGGCGAAGTCATCATGTGCCTTCCTTTTTAACCAACTTTAAAAAAAAAGAGGAGGTTAATGTATTCCACCAGCATCTTTTTTTTTCATGTATTTTCACAGATTACTCCGTGATTATAGGTCCGATTTAAGTGATTCTTTTTTCATTTGGTAGAGGAAGCTTGGCCTTTGTCCAGCAGTGGGATGATGTCTATCAGTATCAAAGAAAGCTTGCGCGGTGGCCCCATTTTTTTTTTTAACTTTGCTTCGGTACTTTATGAGTTATCCTCTATGTAAGACGAAGATTGAATATGGGTATGGGGGATGTGCAATAACTTCTAGTTATAATGTAAAATTGATATTTTAAAGAATTTGTACGAGATACCACAACTAAAAAGTTTTGAAATATATGTAATGACGTATATATATGGAACGACTGTCAAAGATCTACAAATGACAGCCGGGACCAACGGCTTAACATGCTTTCCGAGGCCCGGAGGAAATCGGTATGAATGCAGTCACCCAGCCACGGACCAACCTATACCTAGGATCAATCCGAGCGGCTGTTATTATTTAGCCACAAGCTCCTCCGAGGTACGCTTAGCGAACACTAAGCGTTTATATGAAGTTCAGTCTCTGTATCACTATCTACTCTTGTACATCAAGAACAAAATAACAATAGCGTCATTTTTTAAGCAAAGGTCGGCTTGTACAATGATTAATTATCTACAATGTATCTCTCTGATGGTTCCTGTTTAATAATAGGTCGCAATGACATCGTCTTTACCAGTGACTGTCGTGAGAGGTAACTTAGATGTCAAAATGATAATTTGGAATGACATTTTGGCTTCGCAAGTAGATCCACGTCAAATGGTTTATAATTGAATACTTACACACCAATTTTTACGATAACCTAATATTGACATGACTGTAATTCCCGAAGGGTTAGGCAGAGGTGTACCTAAGAGTACACCCACATTTCGCCAGTTATGTTTAAGTCCCATGTAACAGGGGGCGAGCCTATTGCCATCAACCGAGCAGAAATCCAGACTCCGTGGCTGCTACTGAGAAATTGATGTTGACAAAACCCCATAACAATTTGCCCGATCCGGAAATCGAACGCAGGACCTCATGCTCCTGCCTCTCTAGTTCTTTGAGCTATTTTAAGTGCCCCACGATGAACTCATGACCCCCTACTTTTAAATAAACAGGTCTTTAAATCTCATCACCACATTGACACTTAAATATGTAAATTAGAATGAAATTATTCATTGAATTAAAAAAAAAACACATACAGTGACCTTATCCGTGAAGTTCTTCAGAAAGGTCAGGTGCGCGATACTCGCAACCGGCGTGTATGTTCAGGGAGCCTAGCACGAGAGCACGGCGTAAACGTAACGTTAATTAAGGGTGTAAACAGACTCTTCACGAAGCCGTCAACCAAGCATTCTGTACATCAAACTAAGTAACTTTACGCAAAAATTATTAATTATTGCTGGGAAACGACTTTTTTTTTGGGTGATAATTCACGTTTTACGGTAGGACTCAATAGACTCAAAGTATTGTGCTGATGAATGGATTGAATAGTACGGGGGTCGTGGAGGTGTTTAAAGTAAAAATCTTACATTAAAAACATGTACCTATTTAAAAAAAAACTCGTTAAAAAGTTGAAACTTTGACTCCCAATATCTCCGTAACTAGAAGGTTCCCAGGTATGGTCTAGAACAAAAAAATTATCGCAATGACGGGGAGAACAAGTGCCTTTCGGCTTGGCTTTATTTTTGAATCGAAAATACAATTACCGTATTGCGTTTTAGCTAAATTGTTTTGCAATAACAATCAGTATCTTCCATAGATATGACTAAATTTAAAAAATTATGAATTTTCGATGAGAAACGATCTGTGGGCCGAAATAACCGCTTTCTGGAGCCATGACACAGCCAGAAGGCTTCGCGGCAGACCTCGTAGAGCGACGAGCTGGACAAAACAAACGACCAGTGGCCCACAAGCCCTGGATCGTAGCAACTAGAAGTCATGCGGAGAGGAATTGCCCAGCAGTGGGATGACGCAGGCTAACAGTATCAGTATCAGATGAGAAACAAGTATTTTTAATTTTACAGTCGACAAATTTGTTGTCTGTATGTATGTCGCGACTGCTGGGCATAAGGTCCCTGGGTTCGATTCCCGGGTCGGGCAAATTGTTATTGGGTTTTTTCAACAGGAATTTCTCAGTAGCAACCACGGAGTCTGGATTTGCGTACGGTTAATGGCAATAGGCTCGCCCCCTATTACATGAGACTTAAACATAACTGGCAAAATATAGGTGTACTATTTAGGAACACCTCTGCCTTAGCCTTCGAGGATTACAGGCGTGATGTTATGTTATGTTATTTATTTAAACTTCATGTACAATAGTGGTACACAGGCGGACTTAATGCCACAAGGCATTCTCTACCAGTCAACCTTTGGGTTATATAAGAAAACATTGTGATAAGGTACAAAATAAATATATCCATGTTCCGTCTTTGCCGTTTGTGTTCCAGGGCCACGGTATCTCTTTCGAACAGTCCCGCAGCCCTGGATGAGTTTATGTCTAAGTAAGTCATCATCATCTGCCGGCCTTTTCCTAATTATGTTGGGGTCGTCTTCCAGTCTAACCGGATGCAGCTGAATACCAGTATTTTACATAGAGCGACTGCTTATCTGACTTCCACAACCCAGTTAGTACTAGGTAATACGATACCCCTTGGTAAGACTGGTTGCCAGACTTTCGGGCCATTGACTATAAAGATCTACAAATGACAGCCGGGACCAACGGTTTAACGTGCTTTCCGAGACACGTAGGAATCTCGGTATGTAATGTGTGGTCACCCATCCACAGGTAAACCTATACAAGCGCGGCATAACCTGAAGATTGATCCGAGCGGCTGTTCTTATTGAGCCACGAGCTCCTCTCTAATTATGTGAATTATTCAATGAATAACAAAGCCTTAGGAAATTGTCCAGCCATGTGACATGTCATAATGTAATAACCAATTGTAATATGCAATTACAAGAGTTTAATTACATTAATTATGATTATTAAACAATGAAGCTATCTTTAATCTTATGACTGAGTGAGGCTGGCGGGAAAACGAGTAAACGGTCCACCTGTTGCTTAGTTTTAGTTTAGTTTTGTCGGGACCAATAGGCGTGGCGTTTGAAGGCCTACTTGGTGAACAGAAGAGCTGGTGATGGTCGCAGAAATCAGCTGGAAGCAAGAAGAACAGAAGACTGGTTCTCAGTTGCCGACTTACGGATGATAAAATCGCTGTCGCTTATAAACCCGCTGATTTAAGCACCACAACACAAAGTGAACTATCTTTTATTGACAATTGTCAATCATTGTAGTTTTTTTGCTCAAATATAACTATAATTTCATGTGTACAGTCTACCTATTGATGTAAAAGTTGATTACGTAATTGTGTCAGGACACAAAGTGGATGTTGCTGAGGCTGAGCTGTTTCTTTATGTAGTTTATTTAAGGTAAGTTTTATTTGCATATATTGTAGGCGTTACTTAATATTTTAAATGCGAAACTAAGTTTGTTTGTTACCTTTTCACGCCTAAACCACTGAACCGATCATCCTGAAATTTTGCATATACGTTGTAAGGTGTACAGAAACGGACATAGGGTAACTTTCATCCCGAAAAAAGTACTGTTCCCGAGGAAAACAACGATAACGTTGTTATGATAATAGATGGCGCCACGTGTCTTTCGAATCATGATTGAATTATATTATTACAAACAGAGTATAATCCAAGTTGATTGTCACATTGTAAATTAACGATTAAGATATATCAATATATAAGGTCTATCTTTTCATACACGAAATATTTTAAGAGTAACTTCTATAAGCCGTAAAGTCGCCATAGCAACGAAAAAAAAAAATTATCTGTGTTTTTTTTTTTTTTAATTATTATTGTTCTAAAATTTTTTGAGACTTTCTGCATAAAACCTTTACTCCCATATTCTAACAATGACAGTAGGTAAATACGACGTAGTAAACTAGCGTAATGGATGCTTAAAAATAAGGAGCCAGTATATATTTTGTGGGTCAAGTAATTTCAAATTATTTATTTTTTATAAAAAAATATACTCAGAAAAAAAAAATCCCTTGAAATGGCTTTGTTATAGCCGTTAGATGATTCCCTGAAACTATTTCGTGTATGAATAGTTAGACCCTATATACAAAAGAGCATAAAGGTTACCCCGTTTTAGGATTAAATCGGGTTGTTTTCAAGATTCTGTTGCCAAATTGCAAAAACCTAAGCCTTATAGATTCGTCCTATCCGTCTGTCTGTCCGTTCGTGTGTCACAGCCATTTTACAGAGACAGTTCGTACAACAAAGTTGTAGTTTGGAGAAAAGCCTAGGTGTCTTGTATGCTACACAATAGTGGTGTGAAATTACGAATAAAAAATAATAGAGGTGGCCCTTCTTACATGTAACTGAAGGAAAAACAATATAACTGTGTATAGACAAAGTTATAAATGCAGAAATTAGTTATTTCAGTTCTTAAAAAAATATATCGCGGTTCTTCAGATACTTTTTGCCTTAAGTCAATGGTTGATGAGATATTCGCCCCTAAAGTCGTAAAAATTCATTTTGATTTTTTCATTTTATGTAACAATTTTTACATTGTATCGAAATTTTACACTAAATTATAAAATTAAAAGAGTTACAATAGAAATCATTCCCTTTATTCATTTTCATACAAATCTTATACATTTTTAAATATTTATTAAACTAAAAACAATACAAAAAACATTTAAAAATATATAAAAATTGTAGCCCACCGGTATCGGGAACAGGGTCCAAGCTACCGGCGGTCAGGGCTCCAGAGAGAGGAACCTCCTAACAATACGAGCCGTGTCCAGGAGTACCGCTTTCTGAATCAAGCCCTTGATCCAGCTGCCTAACGAGAGCCTCCTCAGGTATTGGTCGCGGGTCTTGGCAATTAAGCCATGGGCTGATACAACTATCGGCACAATGATCGCTGAGTCCACATCCCACATGTCGACAACCTCGTGAGCTAAGTCAATGATTTGCTTATCATTATTATTACAGAAAAAAAAAAAAAAAAAGCAATTCCCCTGTTATTATGTTAAATAGCAAAATATAAAAAAACAAATTAAGATTCCACCATTACAATTAATGTCAAAAGTATAATATAATGACAATAAAATAATAATGTTATGAAATAACAAATAATGTAATTATTTTGCCCAAGGGGAACACAATTAGCAACAAAAGTTGGAAACAGGCAGGGCCCATTCCATTTTCATAATTTTATATTCAAGTGGGCCCCGCATTTTTTCAACCTTAATTTATAATCTGCTTGTTTTTTGCTTTTCATTTTTTTCAGTCAGGTTTTTTAGTTTTTTTAATTACATTTTTTTAATGTTATTGAAAGTGTACGAATTTTGTACAAGGAAGAAAAACAGCGTGTAACCACTGGGTTTTTGGGCAGTCGCGTAAAAACTAGATTTTGTCTGTTTTATTTTCGTATTTATACTTCAAGCCCGCGTTAAGAATCTTAAATCTAAGAGCTTCAGATTAATAAAAAAACTTGACCAGTATAATTGAAATATTCTAACAAGAGTTTACTTAGCTATTTGATATTACTCAATCGTCTTGACATTGCGGTTATCAAAGTGCGTTTCTGAGCATTCAAATAAAAACAAAAAATCAGGAAATATCGTTGATTCTTAGTTAACTACGCACTACGCTTAACTACAAGATTAAATAACATGACTAAACAAAATGCCACAGACGCAATGTGTAAATAGCAGTGATAGCCTAGTGGCGTGACCGTCAGACTGCCAAGTCATAGGTCTCGAGTTCGAACCCAAGGCACGCGCACCTCAAAGAGATGTCAGCAACAATGTAGGGGTCCGCATGGGCCGATGGCTGTCAGGGCTGCGGGACTGTTCGAAAGAGATACCGTGGCCTTGGAATACAAAGGCCTAAGAAGGAACATGGATGGCTTTTAGTCAGTAGAAGTCTGACACTCCCTTCCGCTCCACCCAGAGCGGGGTCGGAGCCATTCGATGATTTATTATTATCAGCAAAATAAGTGTAATTCAGACTAGGTAATGTCCATATTTTGTTAGTAACAAATTAATTACCTTAAGACATGCATTTATTTTATTTTTATAAATAAATAATACAATTATTTTATTTCGAGCATCACTGACTCATAGCAGAAATAATTACACACACATAGTCACATTACATACACAATATTATTAATTGATTAAAAAAAAATTAATGCCTTATAGCCAAGAGCCTCGACAACCATCTTTCGAGGCTCTCCTTAGGCGGTTGGATCAAGGGCCTGATTCAGAAGGCAGTACTCCTCGATACAGCTCGCATTGTGAGGAGGTTCCTGTCTCTGGAGCCCTAACCAACGGTAGCTTGGACCCTGCTCCCGACACCGGCGGACCAATATCTATACTAATATTATAAAACTGAAGAGTTTGTTTGTTTGTTTGGTTGAACGCGCTAATCTCAGGAACTACTGGTTTGATTTGAAAAAATCTTTTAGTGTTGGATAGCCCATTTATCGAGGAAGGTTATAGGCTATACAATTTCACGCGGACTAAGGTCGCAGGCAACAGCTAGTTTTAATATTTTTAAATGTTTTTATATATTTTTTTAAGATTTATATAAAAATTTGTAAATAAATGAATAAAGGCTACAATAATACTAATTTTATTGTTTTGAGTGCGTTACATTGAGTTTTACAACGTGATTTTTCACACCAAAGTGACTTCTGAGCAACTTAAATTAGTTTGATGTACAGAATGCTTGGTTGACGGCTTCGTGAAGGGTCCGTGTATCCCACATCGCTTCGCACGGGTTCAATCACCTGCACGTGCGGCCCTGGGTCAAGAGAAACATAAAAAAAAGCATTTATTTCAAATAAGCCAGTTACAGGCACTTTTGAATTGTCGAAATAAAAAAAACAATGAAATATAGCTACAGTCCCAGTCACAAGGCACAAAAACTGAGAAAGTACTGTAGTTGCCCATTCCCTAACGTAGATCTCTATGGAGAAGAACGGGCAAGAAACACCATGGACAGTCTTTTAAATCAGAATACTTTACAAAACCTTGGTTACATCATTCATGTTGAGATGGTACATTATGTGAGAACGATGCAGCAAGATGTGTACGTTAAAAGTGTCCAAAATTGATATATCATCAAAGTTTTGAGACGACAGCGCTACCTATAGGGTCAAAAACTGTCCTTTTTTTCAAGCTGGAACTACCATATGGATCTCTGCATTTATTAATACACAAACTGATATTTTTATTTTACTTGCCAAAAAGTGTGTATAATCTTAAAAAAAAATACTGACTTCCAAAAAAAAACATAAAAAAGTCTAAAATAACATAATTTTCGGAAGTCGGTAGCAAAAAAAATTGCTTTTTTTATTTGTATTTATTTATTTAAATGCCTTAAACTATAATTACAGGTCTATCACCTAATGCAACAGCCAAGTGAGACACAAATTCAATGAAACAAACACAAGTTACCGACTTCCGAAAGAAAAGTTATTTTTATTTTGTTTTTTTTTTGGAAGTCGGATATTTTTTTTTGCAAAAAGTTGCTTCATGTATTTCATTCACTATTGACAATTGGCGTGAAATGACGAGTATACATAAAATATTAATCAAATTAGATATAAACAATAAAGTTAATTAGTTTATTCAGTGACGAACATAACACACACCGGTATCGGAGATCAGCGTGTGCGAACATGAACAGGAACACAAGCAACAATTCCTCGGTCGGTGGACGCCATCATGTCTTATCAATTTTACACTTGAACTGCAAAAATCGCTTTTACTGCTACAAAAATAAGGTGCAGTTTTATCAACAAAATATCGAGGATTATTCCCTTTACGATTCATTGAAAGTAAAAGCTACGGTTTACCTGATAGGGACTGGTGACGTCACCACTGGGATATAGGTATGCTATTCAAGCAACCTACGTACAGGCTCGTTAGCTCAGCGGTCAGAGCGCCTATTTAAATGCAATGATTTTAAGGTGGTCGGGGGTTCAAATCCCTCACGAGCTGTTGAAACATTTTTTGTTTTTTTTTTTGTGTGGTAGTTTTTTGTCTCGATTTTTGTTTGAAACTCACCATTTTCCAAAAATACAATTATCATCATCATCTGCCTAGCCTTTTCCCAACTATGTTAGGTCGGCTTCCGTCTGACCGGTTGCAGCTGAATACCAGTATTTTACATGGAGCGACTGCCTATCTGACCTCCACAACCCAGTTCATTTATTCATTTATTTTGCATTCCATATTGTAAAAAAGATGTTACAAAGGGCTTAAAGCTAGGTACATAAATATGGACCCTGTAAGGGCACAGCAAGGTAGGAGAGAGGAAGAGGTCTTTTATTCTACTATTAATTAGTTGGCATACACAGTAACAATTAGTGAACAGTTACAGTTAGTACTAGGTAATACTATACCTCTTGGTAAGACTGGTTGTCAGACTTTTTGGGCCACTGACTACCCCTAGATTTTAAACGACTGTTAAAAATCTACGAATGACAGCCGGGACCAACGGCTTAACGTGCTTTACAGGGCACGGAGGAAACTCGGTATGTAATGGATGGCCACCCATCCACAGACCAACCTAGGCAAGCACGGCTTAACCTAAAAATCGATCCGAGCGGCTGTTATTATTTAGCCACGAGTTTCAAAAATACAATTAATTAAGGATTTTTTAGGTAGGGCCTTATTCCAATCACTTTGTTAGGTGGCTTAGTCAGATCAGGGTAAGTGTTATTGGGTTTTTCCATTAGGAATTTCTCAATAGCAGCCTAGAGTTTGGAAAATGGGAGTGAGTGTGTTCCTTTGCCTTAGGAAGTACGGTAAACCGTAAAGCTAAGGTTAGCCACTAAATTATGTTAGTGAAATTCAGTCTGGACAACTATTACACATATACTTTCATATTTTAAGTTTAAGTCAAAGTCAAAATTATTTATTTGCTGTAAACGTGGTACAAAATATGGTAAAAATGACATGAAGTGCAATGACACATTTCGCCATAAAATAGCATGCAAATATTAATTTAGGTAGCTAACTAAATAAAGTATTTATTTATTTATAACAGCTTAGTTAGACTATTACTAAGTTTAATTAACTAACAAAATAAAATTTTAATGTTAAATACTAAAAACGAATAATGTTTACAAATCAAAGTATTTTTAACATACAACAAATTCTTGGCGTAATATAAGTGTTTAAGTATACAAACACAACATCGTATAATGTAGGTAATTCTTTACAATTCAATTCGGTAGTGATATATGAGTGACAATTAGATTTTTTGAGAAATTCAGCTATGGAATAAAAGCTACGGAAATATGCCATTTTTTCAGGACTTTGCAGAATTTTCTGTACGGAAGATCAGTTACAGTTAGTACTAGGTAATACTATACCTCTTGGTAAGACTGGTTGTCAGACTTTTTGGGCCACTGACTACCTGTAACGACTGTTAAAGATCTACGAATGACAGCCAACGGCTTAACGTGCTTTACAGGGCACGGAGGAAACTCGGTATGTAATGGGTGGTCACCCATCCACAGACCATTAGTAAGGTTATTATGTACAGACGTAGCACAGTACTACAATCTGTCAAATTTCTTGAATGGTTTTTTTACTTTATTGCTAAAGCATTAGGTTCAAGGTTGATTGGGAAAATTTGACAGTTTTGGGTAGCTTTATGTGCTGGCGTATTTTAATTCTATTTGTAGTCTGAATATAATGTACCAAACATTATATTCAGACTACAAATAGAATTAAAATAATAATAAAAAAACACGCAAAAATTATTGCTGGGAAACGACATTTTTTTGTGGTGAAAAATTACCTACGTTTTACGGTAGGACTCTCAATACTCAATACTCAAATTTTTATTGCATTCCATAAGCATTACATAGATGGTGTAACAAGGTAAAAGATCATTATGGACCCTGTCGGGCACAGCAACATTAGGAGAGAGGAAGAGGGCTAAGCAGCAATTCAATAATATCATATAAATTATTAGAAATTATAAATTTAATTGGTTGTATAATTATGAATATATACATAATACATTGTTAGGTTTGTTCATATAGGTATAGTATATTAGTTATTTTTAATAATGTATTGCATAACAATAATGTAGGTAATTATTATGAAATTATTAAAAGTATTTAATTATTATTAAATTATGTTATTATTTGTGTATTCATATTTTCATATTTATATTTGGTAAATTCCATATTATATTATATATTTATTTCGTAATGTTTGTTGTATTACATGAGAGCGAATGATTTTAGTTTGTAATCGATTTGTCATCCAGAAACTCCTTTACTGAGTCGTATGCAGAAATTGTTTCAATTTATTAATAAATATTTGTTTTGTCCACTTCTCGAATGTCATTTGGCAATTTATTATACATTTTAATGGACATAATTAATGCGCTAGTTGAGTGCATTTTAATTCGGGATTGAGGAATGTTTATTTTGTTTTTGTTGTATCGAACTCAACTCAATGTAACGCACTCAAACACATTGTGCTGATGGATGGATTGAAGAGTACGAGGGTCGTGGAGGTGTGTAAAGATCTTCATTAAAAACATGTATTTAAAAAAAAATGTAAAAAAGTTGTAACTTTGACCCCCAATATCTCCGTAACTAGAAGGTTCCCAGGTATGTTCTAGAACAAAAAGATAATCACAATGACGAGGAGAACAAGTGCCTTTCGGCTTCGTTAAGGGTCTTGTTACACCGTTTATTACACGGAACTTTAACATAAAAAAAAATGTTGGGTGTACTATTAGCTACACGTCTGTCTAACCATCAGTTAGCACTTAATAATTTGAATTCATGAATTCGTTCGCCACATGATCATAAATATTTTAAAATTATCTCTACAATGCCATTTTTGGTAAGAAACACTTAAAATAAAAATATCAGCTTATGTATCAATAAATCAATAAGTTTATGAGAAATCTATAAAAGTTAATAGATTTACTATTATCGTGTGATATACGATGGAACATAAATGAGGTATCCAATTATCGATATATTGCAATGTTTATAAAAACGACTAAGCTTTTTGAAAAGTAACAATTTTATTAAATTCATTACTTTGTTCGTGGCTTAATAAAACCAGCCACTCGGGTCAATCTTTAGGTTAAGCCGCACTTGTCTAGGTTGGTCCGTGGATGGGTGACCACCCACTACTTGCCAAGATTCCTCCGTGCCTCGGAAAGCACGTTAAGCTGTTGATCCCGGCTGTCATTTGTAGATCTTTGACAGTCGTTACAGGTAGTCTTCCTCTCTCATACTTCTCTATTACTCGTCATCTGAGCAGTCACCTCCTTTCTAGCCATATCATCCTTCACACAGTCCAACCTTCGTTTCTTTAGTCTTCCCCTAAGTGCCATCTGACCTTCACTACACAAATTGGGGAAAATCAAACACTGTTTTAAGCTTTCTCGGTTTACAAATAAACTTATACTGTCACTTACGGGATATCTTCCGTGATTGTTCATTATTTTGAGCTCTCGATATTTCGACGCTGTTGCAAGCGCCATGATCGCGGGTTGACTGGAGAATGCGGGTGGATGGAAAATAAATTGTTAAGAGCAGACAAATCTATCTACCCTCTTTCTTTGTCTTTTGCTACGCGCACTACTGGAACTCGACACTAAGTCACGGCAAAACATACTCACAGTATCACCAGGTTTTGTGGAGTTCTTATTACGATAATATCGGGAGCTCAAAATAATGAACAATCACGGAAGATATCGTGTAAGTGACAGTATAAGTTTGGGGAAAATCATTCGTAATTTTTTTTTGGGTTTTCGTAATAAGATGAGCGTATGATTAATTCAGTAATTTCCGAAGTACTTGCCTACCGTAATACCCACAAATAACGCAGGTGTGAAATAATATGATCACCAAACATTTAATCACATATTGTCAGTAATTTTTTACGGCGTTTCTGACTACGATAAAGTGTGTTTACTTAAATACTTGAATTTGATTGTTAAGGTTATCGTACACAAAGTCAGAGTCAAAGTCAATAAATTTATTTCAATTGCGCCATTAAATGGTACTTTTGAACTTTACAAATTCATTCTAATTACAGCTAAGTATGTATAAGCACTGCATGCAATCAGTATAGGGACCGATTAATCGGGTTATATGGTTAACCATTTAGACCTTTAACCCAATGGATGGGTTAACCATTTAAATAATGCTGATTAGCCAGAATGAATGAGAGAGCAGCGGTGGCCCAGTGGCGGCGGTCCCGACTTACGAACAGTAAGTCGTGGGTTCGACCCCAGGCAGGCGCATAACTTTGTGTAATTTATTTCATCACCACTGCTCTCAAAACGGTGAAGGAAAACATCGTGAGGAAACCGGCATGGCCTACAACCAAAAATTCGAAGACATGTGCCATCTACCGACTCGCACTGGGCCCGCGTGGTGGATTATAGACCATTCCCTCTCATAGAGAGGAGGCCTGCGTCCCAGCAGTGGGAACATTATAGGCTGCTGCTATGCTAACCAAAATGAAAGAGACAGAGCACTGGCTAATTTCATCATTTTCTATGCATAAAAAGGAACTCTGTGAGTGAACTGGTTATTATAGGCTGGTTAACCCTATAATACGAATTAACCTTAACCCTAGGGATTTTCACCTAAGCCTGAATAATAACCTGCTAAAATCCCTAACAACCCTATCGGTAACCTTTTCGGTCCCTGCTTGCTGTTCAGGATTCGTCCTATGAAACTCCGTGGTGCAATGCATACTTATCAGCATTGTATGGCATCGCCTCTGCTTGGGATCTAGTGAACACCTGTTTACGGCAGGTTGACCCACTGCTCACGCGAACCGTTGTCTCACCGACGTTGGGCCGTCACCATCTTCACCCATCCGTAAGCGCGAGTTAACGCCGCGTATATGCCCTGGATGCGTGTTTACATAAGTTGTAATAAAAACAACAGGTTTTATTACACTTAGGCCTACAAGGGCAGTTGCAGATATAAAACGCCAAAAACATAGGTGCGCGGTTTGGGTTGGTCCTTTCCTACGGCCAAGAACTGGCAAGAAACTCCATGGTTACTCTTTGTACAATTCTATTATCATCGTCATCATTTCAGCCAAAAGACGTCCACTGCTGGACATAGGCCTCTCCCAAGTGTCGCCACATTGACCGGTCCCGTGCGTCTCGCATCCAGTGGATCCCTGCAACCTTTAGCAGGTCATCGGTCCACCTAGTGGGAGGCCTTCCAACGCAACGTCTTCCAGTTCGCGGTCGCCACTCCAGAACTTTCCAGCCCCATCGGCCATCCGTTCTGCAAGCAATGTACCCTGCCCACTGCCACTTAAGTTTGGCTATTCTTCGGGCTACGTCGGTAACCTTGGTTCTTTTGCGGATGTCCTCATTTCTGATTTGATCACGCAAGGAAACTATGTTATTGTGTTACAGTGTAAATACTTAAGTATGTGAGGACAGCGTAGGCCTAACAACCAATACTGAAAAAATTAAGACGATTGAGGCGATACTTCTTCTTTCTTTATCGTGTGGCTAGTGCCTAACCTGGTGTCAGATTTTTTTATGCCGCCCATGCGCCTCTGACTTGGCTTTACATGCCGTCGAGAAATATCTCTGGTTTCTTCACCATGTTTTCGTTCACCGAAGCAAGTGATAATTATACAATACGCACATGAATCTGACAAATCAGAGGTACATATCTTGGGTTCGAACTCGTGACTTAGCAGTCTGACGGTTACTCCACTAGGCTATCAGGGAAAGCCGAACCGGTACGAATCCTAATTACATGTGCGTTGAGCTTTAATCGAAGTTTTTTGCTCACGACATTACCGAGTATTTGAACAGTAGGCTTCAAGTAGTCTCTTCTTGAGTTTCATAGGAATGTCTAAATGTTAAGTATTAATTGGAACTTATTATCTCAATGTAGGAAGAGTTGTGGAGGAGCGGTACCAGCACACCTATTTCTGCTGTTTTGTTGCTGGGTTTTTACAGGGGTTTAACTAATCAAGCGATTACCTAATGGGTGTAAAAATACCCTTAACGACATTCGTCCGTTCCGTCATTGCGATCATTTTTTTGTTCTAGACCATACCTAAAATTCCAACTTTTTCACAGGTTTTTTTAGTACATGTTTTTAATGTAAGATACGTAGTATTTAATCCATCCATCAGCACAATGCTTTGAGTGCTTTCCATCGAGTCCTACCGTAAAACTTGATTTTTCAAAAAGTCGATTCCCAGCAATAATTTTTGCGTAAAGTTACTTAGTTTGATGTCCAGGATGCTTGGTTGACGGCTTCGTGAAGGGTCTGTTTACTCCCTGTATATGTGGCTCAAAAGGCTGCCCAACTCAATTGGAACTGGGCAGGACATATCTGCCGCATAAAATTGCCTAAATTGCATTGCCGGACAAACTGTGGGCCAAAATAGTAGGAAACTGGTGCCCTGACACGGCTAGGCGGGCCACGAAGGAGATGGCGGGACGAACTGGACAGGTTCCGTCAGAACTGAAAGGAGGACGCGCGGGTTCGCGTGAAATGGAAGTAGTGGAGGGAGGCCTTTGCCCAGGAGTGGGACAGAGCGGGCTAGGGAAAAAAAAAAACAAATCATCACGCTTACCGGGAATCGAACTCAGAACGTCATGCTAAGCAGTCTCACTTGTATTGCACTGTCGTGCTTGCTTATTATGTCATATAGGTCAGTGTGTCTCTGTCTACAGAATTAAAAAGCCAGACAGAGAGCAAAAACAAATATTTGGACCACTCGGAAATTAAGCTTAATATTAAAACTAATAAGCGCAGACGCAAATATCTTACCTATTACACCAAACCACCGATTTTGTTGACTTTATTTGTCAATCTTTGTAAACCGCACTATATTTAGTAATAGTAGATTTTTCCTCGAATACCCTCGATACCCACGCAGGTAACTACTATGACAAAGATCTGACTCATTTTGCACTCTGCTAGCTTTGACACAAATATACTGCTCAATTAATTACGGTGGTAACCGAACAAAAGTATTTATGTTTCGAGAAAATAGGAAATATGCCAAAATATATTTCTCTTTTAACATATTTAACGTAACAAGACCCGAAAGGCACTTATTCTCTATATAAAGTCTAACTATTCATACACGAAATATTTTCAGGGAATCATCTAATGGCTATAACAAAGCCATTTCAAGGGATTTTTTTTTTATCTGAGTATATTTTTTATAAAAAATAAATAATTTGAAATTACTTGACCCACAAAATAAATACTGTCTCCTTATTTTTAAGCATCCATTACGGTAGTTTACTAAGTCGTATTTACCTACTGTCATTGTTAGAATATGGGAGTAAAGGTTTTATGCAAAAAGCTTCAAAATTAAAAAAATAAAATAAATCAAATCATTTTTTTTTTCGTTGCTATGGCGACTTTACGGACATATTGGAGGCCAAAGTTCCAACTTTTTCACAAGTTTTGTTTTTTTAATACATTTTTTTAATGCATATTTTTACTTTAAACACCTCCACGACCCCCGTACTATTCACTCCATCCATCAGCACAATGTTTTGAATGTGTTCCATCGAGTCCTACCGTAAAACGTGATTTTTCACCCCAAAAAAAAAAAGTCGTTTCCCAGCAATAATGTTTGCATAGGGTTACTTAGTTTAATGTACATAATGCTTGGTTGACGGCTTCGTGAAGGGTCTGTTTACACCCAGCAAACAGTGGTAACAAAGCAAACGTGCATATGTTTCGAGAAGACAGAGAATATGTGAAAATATAGTTCTCTTTTAACATCTTCTTCGAGTCGTTGGCTTCCAGTCCAACCGGATGTTGCAGCATACCAATATTATTTATGGAGCGACTGCCTATCTGACCTCCACAACTTAGTTAGTACTGGGTAAAACGATAACCCTTAGTAAGATTGGTGGTCAGACTTTCAGGCCACTGAATAAAATAGAACGAATAGAACAGAACAGAACAGAACAGAACAGAACAGGACAGGACAGGACAGGACAGGACAGGACAGGACAGGACAGGACAGGACAGGACAGGACAGGACAGGACAGGACAGGACAGGACAGGACAGGACAGGACAGGACAGGTCAGGACAGGACAGGACACGACACGACACGACACGACAGGACAGGACACGACACGACACGACAGGACAGGACAGGACAGGACAGGACAGGACAGGACAGGACACGACACGACACGACAGGACAGGACAGGACAGGACATAAGTATACATCAAATAATATGTGCAAGGTCTTAAAAATAACAGGTAGCTACATGTTTTGCCATTAAGGAGTACAAAACAACATACTTTTGGCTGACTTCGGCCAGTAACCGGTCAAAGATCCACAAATGACAGACGGCATCAACGGCTTAACGTGCTTTCCGAGGCACGGAGGAAACTCGGTATGTAATGGGTGGCCCATCCGCAGACCATTCTAGGCAAACGCGGCTTAACCTGAAGATTGACCCGAGCGGCTGTTATTATTTAGGAGTTACTCAGCTTCTAGTACCTGAATATTAGATGTAAATAAGAAAAACAGAATTTTAGATTTTCTGAGTCACCAATTTTTGACTCACAATGGCCGCATAAAATAAAATATCTTTGTAGGTTATTACCTTTAGAATAAGAATAATTAAGAATAAGAATAATTTATTTAAAAAGTAATACAAAAAGTGTACATTTAAGCGCAGTAGTATTATTTCTCATACTAATTATAAGTACTTATAAGTAAACTATAACTAAAATACAGTCGCAAGTATTCAATAGTTCAATTTAGATGTCAGCGACCTGCCCGATCTAGGTTTATTTAAACCTGTGTTTCAGGCCATCACTTTACCTAGCACAATTCAATAAGGACAATAAAATTATAAAATTAAATTAATCTATTAACAATTATAACTATGCATCAAATTGGTATAAAAGAAAAACACTAAAACTAGCTTAAGTAAATATGTACAAATAGATACGATAACATAATCAAACCAAAACTTCTAGAAGTTTTTCTGTGTCTTTGTAATTAAGTACCGCTAAATAATCTGACATTACCAAACTACATTTTTTATAACTTAAACTGTAGAAGTTTAGTATCTCGTAATGAAACAATTAAAACTGTTAATTGTTTCAACAAAGACATGAGGCGTCGATGACCTCATATTATTGTTGTGTCCGTTTTATATTTACAGGGTTATTTCGATAAAGTAGATTTCCCGTAGATTACTTGAGTCATGTTTTTTTACAAAAAAAAAACTGACTAACACCCGGTTTTCGATCACCATTATCGCGCGACAAGCAAGCGCGTGTCCTGTACGCCAAACGACACAAATATGTGACAAAATGGTAGGTGAAATTGTGGCTCTAGCGTTCAAAAGGAGAACTTGTTACAGACTGGTCCGATGGACCTGCAAAGTGAACGAAGCTGAAAGGCACTAAAAATGATCGCAGTTTTTTATTTGTCCTGAACCATTAATACTACTATACGTCCATGGAGTTTCTTGCCAGTTCTTCTCCATAGAGATCTACGTTAGTGAATGGGCAACTATAGTACTTTCACAGTTTTTGTGCCTTGTGACTGGGGCTGTAGCTATATTTCATTGTTGTCTTTGTTTCGACAATTCAAAAGTGCCTGTAACTGGCCTACTTGAAATAAATGCTTAGATTTTGATTTTGATTTTGACTACTTTTTCACAAGTATTTTTATTTAAACACAAATTTTTAATGTTAAAAGTGGTATAACGTTTGCTGTAAATACCTTTACCCGTACTATTCAATGCATCCATCAGTACAATGTATTAATTAAGTAACATTAACACACCGAATACCATGATACCCCAAAAAATGAGTGGTTTCCCAGCAATCATTTTTGCGTAGAGTAACTTAGTTTAATGTACAGAATGCTTGGTTGACGGCTTCGTGAAGGATCCGTTTACACCTTATATATTGATCTTTTTCAATAACACGAGCAGTTTTTATCAAGTAAATCATGAAAGTGGTAGATCATGAAATATTTATAGAAATGCATATATACACTCACGGCATTTTCCCATGGGGATAGGCAGACACCACAGAACGCCACCTACTACGATCCTTAAATACTCCTTGCGCCTCGTCCACGTTCACACATCTGGTCATACACGCACGCCGCTCGAGTACTGCGTACCTGACCTTTCTGAAGAACATCACCAATAAGGTCAGTATTTGTTCTTCTAGGGCATCTCCTCACGGCGTTGCCACTCCCATATGCCTTATAAATACCTTTTGCTAGTCGCCTTCCACTTAGATCCACATTTACAGAAATGGTGGGTCTTCTTTACACTTCTGACAACCTCTTTGAGGAAAACCAGCGTGATGTTATGTTATAATCACCACGGTAGCTGAAAACTAAGTCACATGTAAGGTGGCCACGTTTTTGACATTTTACTAATACCTTATGTATACAGGGTGTGGTTGTAAAGTCAGATAATATAATTGTCATATTCTTTTAATGGTATGACATATATTTATTTATTTATTTATTTTACTGTTTATGTACATACAATGCAACACAGGAAAATTACATTTTAATAGTTGAGTACATAGGTACTGCTTATTTCCTATATATCTACCTATCAAATCAGAATCATAGATAATAATAATTGTTTCATTGTTTTCAAATTGGCTATAAAATGCTAGAACTTAAAATGATGCGATAATGGTTTCAATTTAAACTCTAGGTATATTTCTAAAATCAATACTTGTGTATGTAAGTATAGTAAGATGAGATGATAGAGCTCGTCGGATAATGCCGTTTAAGTATAGTGAACTAAATATACATTTAAAAAACAATTGAAAAACTAACGACAGTCTATAAAAGGGCATCAAAAAACTCCTCAACGCTGCCAACAGCTGGTAATGTCCCCAAGAGATTGGCAGCACTGCCACGTTGTTTGACAACGTTTAGCTTCGGGCCAAGGTCTGGCTTTTGCCAGCCCTTGGGTCACGAAAACATTTTGAAATTTCCTTAAACAGGCCGTGAGCACTCGGACCCCATGGCCGAAGAGTTCCGGCACGGTAGGGCTCAGAAAATATAGTTTTTTTTCTTTTTTAAAAACGTTGCCCCACACTAGGAATTTCTCCTGTATCGTGGGTGCGTTTACAAACATTTAAATTCACATACACAAACAGCCAGACCCGGAACAACTACCTGTAGGCCATTCAAATATTTGTTCCGTGCGGGAATCGAACCCGCAACACGAAGCGCAGCAGTCAGTCGCTCAGCCACTGCGCCAACCGTGCCGTCGTTACCACAAAGGTTCTATATTTATGCCGCTTGTGGTTCTCTGCAGCCGCAGCGGAGCGCCAGTACAGCACGATGAGCTTGGAAAATGGCGCAAGAGTATCGACACATGTTGCGTACCACACGAAAGGCCTACCCATCTTACAAGAAAACAAAGATATACCGTCTGGTCTTTTGCCATCGTCGCGTACCAAGCCATTGGGTTCTAATAAAGCTGGAACGCCGACGGTGACAAGAGCTCGTCGGATGATGTCGTTTAAGTGCCGTGCAAAACGGCCTGCACTTTGGCTATATGACAGGCCGTGGTGACCGAGGCTTTTCAACTGCTTGACCATTGTAACAGCAAGATATTAGCAAGACATTTAGTCTGTATCTTGGGGCTCGGTATTTGATAAGCAGTCTCTTCAGAACGCCACCTGCTACGATCCTTATACTCCTTTAGCATCATCCACGTCCATACATCTGGTCACACACGAACGCCGGTTGCGAGAACTACGCACCTGACTTTTCTGAAGAATATCACCAAGCATATTTATGATCGAATTTATCATTTTATTTGTGACATCCTGTATTTAGCTCGACTCGACATCTTCATAAGAATTGTGTTAAAACGCTCATTTTTTAACTGTATTAAGAAAGAATTATAATATCGAAACGCTTCTCTGTTATCTAACAATATCAAGAAAGAATGTCGTAGATAAACAGAGAATAATACGCATTCTAAGAAACATCTAGAAGTAGTCTTTATATTTTATTGGTTAGGTTCGATTGACTAGCAGTACAATATTCAATCGAGACTTGAAGACTGTAGGTTATAACATATAAAATCACGCTATTAATCCCAGAAGGGTTAGGCAGACCTAGAAACATTACTGGCGAAACTACTATTAGGTACCTAATAGTAGTTTCGCCAGTTATGTTTAAGTCGCATGTAGTAGGGGCGAGCCTATTGCCATCAACTGGGTACAAATTCAAATTTCGAGGCTGCTACTGAGAAATATTAATAGAGACACCAAATAAAACTTTGCCCGACCTGGGAATCGAACCCAGGACCTCACGCTCAGCAGTCGCGCTGGCAACAACTCGAACAGCGACGCAGTCAACTCCAGACATTAATCAAAATGTCTAAGTTAAAACGCTACCTAAAGACGCTACATAAAGATATCCACATAAGGAAAAAATATCTATAACAATGAATCATTCTATTTGGGAATTACCAAACTATTTGGTCTAAAGATAAATGTTTGAGATGCCTACCTATTATTTTAAATGGGTTTTTAGGCCCATGTCCCACCAACAGCGGATAGCGACAAGCGAATGGATGGAGAGGGAAAGGAAGACCAAAGAAAAGATGAACGAATTGTGTGAGGAATGATATGGAAGGAAGAAATGACAGAGTTACGGCTGACAGGGGAAATGGAATAAAAAACCGGCCAAGTGTGAGTCTGATTCGCTCATGAAGGGTTCCGTTCCATCGTAGTTAGGGGATCCCCCTGTAATTTTTAATTTATTTTTATTATTTGTTGTTATAGCGGCAACTGAAATACACATTCTGTGAAAATTTCAACTGTCTACCTATAACGGATCATTGATACAGATACTAGATACAGTCCGCTGACAGACAGACAGACAGAGCGGACGCTTAGTGTTAGGGTCCCGTTGGTTACCCTTCGGGTGCGGAACCCTATATTAAAAACGTGTTGAGCCGAGCTCGAGAGTATCAGTGCGAAAATTCATACACTACAGCCAACCGATTCACTCAAACTTTGAATAGATCCAGATTATAATGATCGGGAAACAGTGATGCCGGCAGTGAGTTCCACAGACTGGCAGTTCACACAATAATGTAGAAGCATAGTGCTTTGTTCAACTTCAACCATATAAGGGGTCGTCCATTAATCACGTGATGTTTTTTAGCAAATTTTTAACCCCCACCTCCCCCATGGTGATTCGTGGTGAAGTTTTAGACTACCCCTCCCTCCTCCCACTCAAAATCACGTGTAATTTTTTTGGTACAAAGTATCTTAAAAAAATCAGAATATTATCTTTAAATACAGGTTAACAGGTATAATCTAATTTAATTCTGGAAAAATAAGCACCGTGATAAAAATGTCAAGGTCACGCACCGCTTTTCGGTTTAGAAATCGCGCGTTCAAAGAAAAAATAAATACACGTGATATCTCACTACACCTGCCCCTCCCCCTAGTGATATTTCGTGATTTTTTCCGAATCCCCCTCCCCCCCTTTCCAGCCTCACGTGATTAATGGACGACCCCTAACGGTAACGCTTCGCCGTATCTCTGCTCGTCCGATGACAGACTGGGATGGGGGAATTAGATTGAATAATTTCAAAGCACACTCTTCGAAAAAAAAACCGTTAGGCTGGCAACTTTGAGGCGATGTTCAAGGCTTTGAATTTTGGCTTTAACAAGGGATTCATTGTCAAGGAGCTTCTTGACAAGTCACTGAATAGGTTCTAACGCTTTCAGCTGATACTTTTCTGATCTATCCCAAAGCGTCCCATCTAACGGCGTATTCGTATTCCTCGCGCGCCTCAAAGAGATGTCTGCAACCATGTAGGGGTCCGCAAGGGCCGATGCCTGCCAGGGCTGCGGGACTGTTCGAAAGAGATACCGCGGCCCTGGAACACAAAGGGCAAAGAAGGAACATGGGTGGGATTTTAGTCAGTACCAGTCTGACACTCCCTTCCTTGGGGGGGGGGGGGGGGGGGGTCATTTGATGATTTACCATCCGAAAAAAAAAAGGTGCGAACAGTACTCCATACACAATCGTACTTGTGCTTGACATGCTAATCCTTCGTAACTAATATTAAACATGAGAAAGTATGTTTGTTTGTTACCTTTTCACGCCTAAACCACTGAACCGATCATCCTAAAATTTTGCATACACGTTGTCAGGTGTACAGAAACGGACATAGGGTACCTTTCATCCCGAAAAAAACTACTGTTCTCGAGCAAAACAACAATAACGTTCTTATGATAATAGATGGCGCCACGTGTCTTTCGAATCATGATTGAATTATATTATTACAAGCAGAGTACAACCAGAATTGGTCCTCAAATTCTAAATTAACGCGAGCGAATTCGCGGGCAAAAGCTAGTAATAAATAACTTATCTTAATAGCTTCTCGTAGGCGGTGGGACAGAAGCCTTACCTATGTAGGTGAAAACCGCAGGATTTCACGTGGGTATGGCTTGATCCGGGATCGAGATTGGACACGGTAGGCGCCATTTTTTGTGTAACAAGATGATATTGTTATTTAAAACTACGAGTATTTGAATAAGTCGACGACCCACTTGATCAGTCACTTCACTCCATTTAATATGACGCCTGTTACTTCCAAAGGGTAAGATAGAGATGTAAGTACTTGGTACACACCCTCGATTCACGAATTACTTATGTTTAAGACCCATGTAATAGGAGCAATTATCATCAAAGAAAGAAAGAAAGAAAGAAAGAAAGCGTCCTCTCTATCAGAGGGAATGGGCTATAATCCACCACGCGGGCCCCGTGCAAGTCGGTAGATGTCACATGTCTTCTAATTTTTGGTTCTAGGACATGCCGGTTTCCTCACGATGTTTTCCTTCACCGTTTTGAGAGCAGTGGTGATGAAATAAATTGCACAAATTAAAGTACGTGCTTGGATTCGAACCGACAATCTCCGACACGTAATTCGGAGGTGTTACCACTGTTCCCCTCTCACTACATCGGGCACAGATCCAAACCCCAGGCTGCTAATGAGAAATTCCTGATGGATAAACCCGATAACACTTAGCCTGACCTGGGAATCGAACCCAGGACGTCACGCTCAGCAGTCGCGTTCACAATCACTAGACCAACGAAGCATTTAATTATAATTTATACCATATCCTAACATAACATAATAATCCCCGAAGGGTTAGGCAGAGGTGTACCTAATAGAACACCCATTTTTCGCCAGTTATGTTTAAGTCCCATGTAATGGTGGCCGAGCCTATTGCCATCAACCAGCCTCAACTCCAGAGTTAATGGCTGCTACTGAGAAATTACCGAAAAACCCGATAACACTTTGCCTGATCCGGGAATCGAACTCAGAAACTCAGCAGCCGCGCTTGCGACCAACGCGGCATTAAACTATAATTTATGCCCGACCATAATCATCTGTTGGCACAGTCATAACTCGAAAAATATTGCCTTTTTTACTAGCTACCAAACATATGATAAATGGCTAGAAAAACCTTGGTCAGCTCGATTTTAAATGTCAGGTTATATACTTTCGATATTTCCTTAGTGATTGAACTAAATGTAAATATCATGAGGTGCCTATTAGAATTGTATCACCGTCTGCCTAGCCTTTTCCCAACTATGTTGGGGTCGGCTTCCAATCTAATTGAAAGCAGCTGAATACCAGTACTTTACATGGAGCGACTGCCTATCTGACCTCCACAAGCCAGTTAGTACTGGGTAATACTATACCCCTTGGTAAGATTGGTTGTCAGACTTTCGGGCCACTGACTACATGTAACGACTGTCAAAGATCTACCAATGACAGCCGAAGTTAATGTGCTTTCCGAGGCATGGAGGAATCTTTACATGTAAAGGGTGGTCAGCCATCCACGGATCAACCTAGGCAAACGCGGCTTGACCTGAAGATCGACCCAAGCAGCTGTTATTTAGCCACAACCTCTTAGATATTGTACTATTGATAAAACTTCGTTTCTTCTCTATAAGAAGAAGGCTTTAATCCTGCAATGACATTCATCACCATCATCCTCCTGCACTCATCTTAATTTATTTATGGTCGGCGCAGCATGTCTTCTTCTTTCTAGCCACATCATCTATCACACAGTTTATCGTTTGGTCTTCCTTTACTCTTACAGACCTCAAATTTGAGGTTCATAAATGTTGAAGTACCCTAATTTTATTACTGCGACCAATTTCGACGTAGCGCTCGCCGGCCGCTACCGTGGCACCGCTCGCTTCGCTCGCTCGGCTCGCGCGTAGTTGGTTACAGTTCTAACCTAACCTAACCTTTTTGGATTTTGAACTTAGGAATATGGATCTTCAGGATTTTAAGCATTCGGGCAAATGAACTTTCGGGATTTAAAACTTTCGACCAAAGAATCATTCGGCGTTAATTTTTTCGGGATTTCTTCCATAGGTATTTTAAAATACGGTCTTTTAAATTTCGGTATTGTAATACGTACCTCCTGTGTCTGCGCAGACACTTTTGTAACATTCCTTGCGTCGTTCGCTGATATTGACCACCATAAACAAAAATAGTCAAGAGGATTATACTGACATTATTTTGCAACAACTTGATTAATATAAAGAAGAATGATTTAATCTTAATTTAGTGATTTTATCTCAATGATTGATTGATGAATCTAGACATCCTTCTTGATCGATAGACGGATATTAATTTTGACATAATCGGCTACTATGTTTAGTAAATAATAAAGGCTAGATGTTTAAAATAAATTCGTGTTTCGTGTCTATCTGTGTGAATGCTTTGTTCTTATAAAATACGAAACGATGGGTCTCGCACGAATACTCGGACTAGGTAACGTAAATTCGAATGATTGAAACTAATGAGTTTATATTACAACTAGCTTTTGCCTGCGGCTTGGCTCGCATCAATTTAGAATTTGACAATCAAATCGGGTTGAACTCTGCTTGTAATAATAAAATTCAATCATGAATCGAAAGACACGTGGCATCAGCCTGTTAAGGTTCCCACTGCTGGGACGCAGGCCTCCTCTCTATGAGAGGGAATGGGCTATAATCCACCACGCGGGCCCAGTGCGGGTTGGTAGATGTCACATGTCTTCGAATTTTTGGTCCTAGGACATGCCGGTTTCCACACGACGTTTTCCTTCACCGTTTTTGAGAGCAGTGGTGATGAAATAACTTACACAAAGTAATGCGCCTGGCTGGGTTCGAACCCACGACTTACTGCTCGTAAGTCGGGGTCTCCACCACTGGGCCACCGCTGCTCTCGTCATCTATTATCATAAGAACGTTATTGTTGTTTTCCTCGGGAAAAGTACTTTTTTTTCGGGATGAAAGGTACCCTATGTCCGTTTCTATACAACTCACAAAGTATATGCAAAATTTCAGGATGATCGGTTCAGTGGTTTAAACGTGAAAAGGTAACAAACAAACTTACTTTCGCATTTATAATGTTAGTAAGGTTAAGGATTAACAGCTGTGCCGTAGCGAGATGTTCTTGAAGACCGTCCTCAAGAATTGGGCTGTCAAGTGTAAAAAGAGTTTCACAAACCCGACTGATATTCAAACTAACAAACTTCAGCTTTATCATATTAGTGTGGATAAAACAAGGTGTAAAAGGACCCTTCACGAAGCCGTCAACCAAGCATTCTGTACATAAGTAACTAAGTAACTCTACACAAAAATTATTGCTGGGAAACGACTTTTGTTTTGGTTGGATAATTACGTTTTACGGTAGGACTCAATGTAACGCACTCATAACATTGTGCTGATGGATGCATTGAATAGTACAGGGTTCGGGTTAAAGTAAAAATAAAACATTAAAAAAAAATATAAAAAAAAAACTTCTGAAACAGTTGACACTTTGACCCCCAATATCTCCGTAACTACCTTCTAGTTATGGAATATTGGGGGTCAAAATGTTCCCAGGTATGGTCTAGAACAAAAAAAATATCGCAATGACGTGGAGAACTAGTGCCTTTCGGCTTCGTTAAGGGTATTTTAACACCGTATTATTTATAAAAAAAAAAAATATGAAAAAATGTGAGTAGTATAATTATGTCTCTGTGTATCTGACGAAACGGATATAAACACACCAGGAGTGTCTCTTCAATAACTCCACAGGTGCGGTTCGAACTCCGACCTCCGCCACAATTCTACACCTCTGCCTGTTATGGTAAGCACTGAGCCTGTTTTGGGCACCTATACATCATGACACAATGAACAAATAACTTGAAAGACTATTAATTTTATACACTGCCATTTTGTTAGTCATTGGATTTTGTAAGGGCTTGTTTAGAGGGCTTTAGTATTTAATTTCGTTTCTGTCTTGGACTGCCTCGTTGGTTTGGGGTTCGATTCCCAAGTCGGGCAAAGTGTTATTGAGTTTTTATCAGTAATTTCTCAGTGGCAGCTACCTATTCTGGATTTGGCGGATTGATGGCAATAGGCTCGCCCCCTATTACATGGGACTTAAACATAACAGGTATATTATTAGGTAGACCTCTGTCTAACTCTTCGGGGATTACAGGCGTGATGTTAGGTCTTGGAGTTTCCTTGTGGCTTAATAATAACAGCCACACTGGTCGAAGGTAAAGCAGCGCCTGCCAAGGTCGGTTCGTGGATAAATATTTTATTTCTATTCCTACTTAAACGTTTGACATTTTGATTTTCTTTTAATTTTTCGTCGAAAAACTCACAGCACTTTTCTTTTTAGTTTTAAGCATAAATTAATGCTTAATTAATGTCTTAACCTTCTAACCTTGACCATCTTAGCTGAAAACCGCAAAGATTGATCAGCGTACCAGACTTTATTTAATGTTATGTGGTATTGTATGGTAAATAAACCGAAGGCTGGTTTGGTCGTATGTGCTCACAACGCCTAGGGACATATGCAACATCAGAGGCAAACTAGATGTGAGTGGAGTTCGTGGCTAAATAATAACAGCCACTCAGGTCGATCTTCAGGTTAAGCCGCGCTTGTCTAGGTTGGTCCGTGGATCGGTGACCACCCATTACTGACCGAGTTTCCTCCGTGCCTCGGAAAGCACGTTAAGCTGTTGGTCCCGGTTGTCATTTGTAGATCTTTGGCAGTCGTTACAAGTAGTCAGTGACCTGAAAGTCTCACAGCCATTCTTACCAAGGGGTATCGTTTTATCTAGTAGTAACTGGGTTGTGGAGGTCAGATAGGCAGTCACTCCATGTAAAATATTGGTATTCAGCTGCATCCGGTTAGACTGGAAGCCGACCCCAACATAGTTGGGAAAAGGCTAGTCAGATGATGAATTACGGTGTACATCAGAACAGAGCTTTACTAAATATAATTCGAACGTAATGTCATGCACAAATCGGTGTTTAATTTATTTAGCGTGCTTAGATCATCTGAATTGTTTAATGAGATTAGATCAGTTCACTATAGGTCATCGCTTTAGGCTCATTTTGTGCGTGAGGTTGGTTTGTGAAGTGAATTGGTACATCCTTTAAGGCCGGGAGCACACTGAGTTAAGATGGCCTTTAGATTGTAGCGGACCGTTCAAAAAGTAAAACAGCAACTTTCAAGGGGGCTTTCTCAAAGCGCAACTATTTTTAAGTGCAACCAACTAAGCGCAACTAAATTATTCCTCGAAGCGCAACCATGATTGAAAAAAAAATAATGAATCCATCATATCCCTCTCTATTTTTCATCATAGTTGCGGTTTGACAAATTTAATTTAATTTTTCTTCTCTCACAATGGTTTGGTTGTGCTTAAAAATAGTTGCGCTTTGAGGAATACCCCGGAAATATAATATGTTATATGTGAGACAATTAGTCGTGTTTAACTTTTATAATTATTATGAATTGTAGGTAGGTACTTAGGTTATAGTTAAGTGCATCTTAAGGTTAATGCTAAAATCTAGCCCTGAAGACGGCCGTAGTAATAATTACGAAGGTCTTTTGCCATATCATCATCAATAAATAGTTTCCTTTTTGTTTGTTTTTATTAGCTGTAAGTCCTCCATGTACTAAAATAAAAAATAAAATAAATAAATAAACATATAATACTTTTAATTTGAATTTGTGAGCGCAACTAATGGTTTAGCTTCGAGGAATAATTCAGTTGCGCTTAAAAATAGTTGCGCTTTGAGGAATACCCCACTTCAAGAACTTCATTCTAGACATTCAAAGAACAAAAACATAGTCCATTTTGTATAGTAACTTGTTTGTTTAGTAACTAAATAGTGCTTATGACGTCATAGTAGGTAATCAAAATGACACGCTTAGTTTTCATACAAATCGTGATAGTTGCGTTATCTAGGTATACAAGGTATAAACAGACCCTTCACATAGCCGTCAACCAAGCATTCTGTACATCAAACTAAGTAACCCTACGCAAAAAAAAATATTGCTGGGAGACGACTTTTTTTTGGGGGTAAAAAATCACGTTTTACGGTAGGACTCAATGTAACATACTCAAAACATTGTGCTGATGGATGGAATGAATAGTACGGGGTTCGTGGAGGTTTTTAAAGTAAAAATATTACAATAAAAAATGTGTGTACAAAAGAAACTTTGACCCCCAATATCTCCGTAACTAGAACTGTTCCCAGGTATGGTCTAGAACAAAAAAATGATCGCAATGACGGGGAGAACAAGTGCCTTTTGGCTTCGTTAAGGGTCTTGTGACACCCATTATACCTATTTTTGAGGGACCAACCCCTACGAAAGTAGTTCTGTTTGATGGTTTAGGTATACGACTACGGTACCCATACATTATGACTACACCTTTCTGATCCGTCCTAACCAAATGACACAGGCATCTCGTTATCTGCTTACCACTGTTTCTGAAAGCTCATTCTAACGTTATCTGTTGTCAAATCGTATGTTGAAATAAATATTAATGATTGTTGTTATTTTGGCAAATCAATCATTAAGTCTGTCATCAACTCATCAAGTCTGACAACCAGTCTTATTAAGCGGGAACTGGGACTGCGATTCTTCATACGAATCTCTTCCTCATCATTATCTGCCTAGCCTTTTTCGGCTTCCAGTCTAACCAGATCTAGCTGAATACCAGTATTTTATATGGAGCGACTGCCTATCTGACCTTCACAACCCATTTAGTACTGAGTAGTACGATACCCCTTGATAAGACTGGTTGTCAGACTTTTTGGGCCACTGACTACCTATAACGACTGTCAAAGATAGCCGGGACCAACGGCTTAACGTGCTTTCCGAGGCACGGAGGAAACTCGGTATGTAATGGGCGGTCACCCATCCACATACCATCCTAGGCAAGCACGGCTTAACCTAAAGATCGACACCAGCGGCTGTTATTATTTAGCCACGAGCTCCATACGACTCTATTCCCCTTTTTTCTTCTTCGCGACGGCAATAGTTTCTTCAAATACCTTTTTCTCAAATTCCTTGCAGGCCCTGTTCCTCTTTAAGAGGTATAGTGTTACACAGTAAATGGATTGTGGAGGTCAGACAGTCAGTCTTTCCATAAACATATCATAATACAGGGGCATGATGTGATGCCAGTGATTACATACGGGACCGAAACGTGATCGCTCACAATGGGCCTCATCAGAAGGCTTAAAGTCACCCAAAGGGCAATGGAGAGGGCTGTGTTTGGAGTTTCCTTGCGTGATCAAATCAGAAATGGGGAAATCCGTAAGAGAACCAAGGTTACCGACGTAGCCTGAAGAATAGCCAAACTTAAGTGGCAGTGGGCAGGGCACATTGCTCACAGAACGGATGGCCGATGGCGCCGGAAAGTTCTGGAGTGGTGACCGCGAACTGGAACACGTTGCGTTGGAAGGCCCCCACTAGGTGGACCGATGACCTGGTAAAGGTTGCAGGGATCCGCTGGATGCGAGACGCACGGGACCGGTCAATGTGGCGACACTTGGGGGAGGTCTACGTCCAGCAGTGGACGTCTTTCGGCTGAAATGATGATGATGAATAACTGGGTGCAAAAGTTCCTCAGTACTCTATAGAAAAGGGAGGATCCTCCGACCAGACGAGTGTTATGTCTGGTGGGCTACTGCCGGACAGTTGTTGTCGGGTTTTTCTATATGGTCTTAAGTCGCGGATAACTTTATTTGCGCGATTCAGAATGGTGATGTTAGTTCTTCATTAGTGTCATAGATGGCGCTGTAGTACTTTTTGTACTATTTTGCTGTAGTGCTTTTTGTACTGTCCGCTTCGATAACATTACGCATGTAATTCTCGGAGTGTTAAACAGAGATGTATCTTATAATACACCCACCTTCACCAGCTATGTTTAAGCCCCCCCCTCATAATGCCGTGTCGACGGCGCGTTCGTGTTCCACGCACGCCTTAAACAGATGTCAGCACACAGGAAGAGGTCCGCAAGGGCCGATGCCTGCCGGGGCTGCGGGACTGTTCGAAAGTGATACCGCAGCCCTGGAACACAAAGGGCAAAGAGGGAGCATGAATGGGTTTTAGTCAGTAGAAGTCTGACAATCCTTTCCACTCCGCCAAGAGAGCGGGATATCATTTGATGATTTACGATTTACTCGAAAAAAAAACAAGCCCCTTATAATGGAAGCGAGCCTGTTGCCATCAACCGGGCACAAATCCAGACCCCATGGCTGCTACAGACTGAAACTCCCGACGGCAAAAACCAATAACACATTGCCCGACCTGGGAATCGAATCCAGAACCTCATGCTCAGCAGTTGATCTCAACGAGGCAGTTCAAGAATGATATCATTACTGACCTGATCAGAAGGTGTAAAATTCTTTACTAAAATAAAGATTAACAAAAATAATCTAAAAATCATTGTCCATACGAATCAAATGCATTTTTAGTTATTGCTAGCTAAAGGTCATAACTTTAATAATAACATGAACGAAATTAAAGGTATTTTTAATAGAGAGCTGACCTTTTGCATTTTGATACCATTTCGTAACCAAGTAGGTAACAGCATTTTGAAAGATAAGTTTATTTTATCGGTATTCGTTGAGACATAATAAAAAAACATTGGGGTCGACTCCCAGTCTAACAGGATGCAGCTGATAACACGTAATGACTGACAAAGATCTACAATACAAATAGTAGCCGGGACTTTTCGGTGGGGCGGACACAGTTACAGAATGCTAAGGGGGACGTGTGGTGTTAAGCGAATGAATAAAATAAGAAATGAGGACATAAGAGGAAGTCTGAAAGTGGCGCCGGTGACTGAAAAGTTGTGTGGTAATCGGTTGTCGTGGTATGGGCATGTGATGCGGAGGAATGAAGGAAATGTAGTGAGGAAAGTTTTGAATATAACTGTGGATGGGTATAAGAGTAGAGGAAGACGAAAGCAACGGTGGATGGACTGTGTGAAGAATGATATGGCACGAAAGGAGGTGTCTGATGAGATGACGAGTAATAGAGAAGTATGGAAGAAGAAGACATGCTGCGCCGACCCCAAATGAATAGGGATAAGGGCAAGAGTATGACGAATGGACGGACACAGTAAAATTTCATTCGTTTTATTTTTTTCTTATGTTTACTTTTTATATAAGTGTTAATTCAAACATTTTTTTTGTTTTGTCCTGTGTGAGTCTAATAAATACTTTTTCTTTCTTTAAAAAAAAAAATTGCCCGACCTGGAAATCGAACCCAGGACCTCATGCTCAGCAGTTGTGACCACTAGACCAATGAGGGAGTCAGCCAATCGTTCAATGGGATGAAATAAGAGGGTTATATTGATAATTATAATTCTGTTACTACACACGTATTACGGTCGCAAATCATATTGCGTTTTACATACGGACTGCCACTGACCTGCAAATTGCAAAAAAACCTACAGAAATTTGAATTAAGGGAATTTCTCGGGCCACCCTGGCGTTTCCCTCTTAACAATACTGAACTCCTCGAAGAGGCAGACAGAGGTACGGGTTTGCGAGTTACTTATTTATTAAACCCTATTCTATACAAGGTGTAAACGGACCCTTCACGAAGCCGTCAACCAAGCATTCTGTACATCTAACTAAGAAACTCTACGCAAATACTATTGTTGGGAAACGAATTTTATTTCTGGGGTGATAAATCACGTTTTACGGTAGGGCTCAAAGTAACGCACTCAAAACATTGTGCTGATGGATACATTGGACTAGTACCGGTGGTTGTGGAGGAGTAAAGTTACATTAAAAACTTCTATTTAAAACAAAAACAAAATGTGCCAAATAACCCGTTCAGCCGTTAATGCGTGAAACGACATACATATGCTCCAGACAAACAAATACAAGGTGTAAACGGACCCTTCACGAAGCCGTCAACCAAGCATTCTGTACATCAAACTAAGTAACTCTACGCAGAAAATATTGTTGGGAAACGGTGAAAAATCACGTTTTACGGTAGGACTCAATGTATCGCACTCAAAACATTGTGCTAATGGATGGATTAAATAGTACGAGGGTCGTGGGGGTGTTTAAAGTAAAAATCTGACATTAAAAACATGTATTTAAAGAAAAAACTTGTGATAAAGTTAAAACTTTGACCCCCAATATCTCCGTAACTAGAAGGTTCCCAGGTATGGTCTAGAACAAAAAAATGATCGCAATGACGGGGAGAACAAGTGCCTTTCGGCTTCGTTAAGGGTACTCTTACACTCATTATAGTAAAAAGCAAGCCTATCTGTGAATTCCAGGCTCCGGGCTACTAAGAATTTGCTTACTGATGTTAGTGTTGACTAATGAGATTCAACTAATTATCTATTGTTACTAGACTAGACAATAACAATTTGTCATACCTTGGATCCGACTTGTGGATTTGATTTATGGTAGGTGCGTAAATATAAAGCGTATAATAGGTGTAAAAGTAGGTACCCATATCGAAGCTGAAGGGACTTGTTGGGCGTCGGGGGTCACGTGGTGGCTCCCTGCCACCGTAGGCGCGGACCTGTGGATGGCGAGTTATGGGCTAGCTCGCCGTCCGGCCGTCTTATGACGACAGGCCGTGTCGACGGCGCGTTCGTTTTCCTCAAAGAGATGTCAGCAACCATGGGCCGATGCCTGCCAGAGCTGCGGGACTGTTCGAAAGAGATACCGTGGCCCTGGAACACCAAGGGCAAAGAAGGAACATGGATGGGTTTTAGTCAGTACAAGTCTGACACTCCCTTCCGCTCCGCCCAGATTGAAAAAGAAAAAAAAGAGACACTTGTTCTCCCCGTCATTGTGATCATTTTGTTGTTTGAGACCATACTTACCTTCTAGTTACGGAGATATTGTAGGTCAAAGTTTCAACATCTCCACATTTTTTTTTTTATGCGTGTATTTAATGTTATAACTTTACTGTAAATACCTCAATGACTCCAATACTGTGTAACACAATATTTTGAATGCGTTAAAAACCGTCCTACCGTAAACCGTGACTTTTCACCCAAAAAAATAAAGTCGTTTCCCAGCAATAATTTTTAGTTGATGGATTCGTGAAGCGTCTGTTTTTTAACTTGTATAAGTAATGTATCTTCCCAGAAATATTTAATGGTTCATTTTCGGCAGCGCTTGCGACCTCTTATTGTTAAACCTATTTTAGGCAGTTTTATGCTATGTTAAAAGAAATGTCGAAAAACTCTCTAAAAATGGTTATATCATCATTCTCGTGTCATTATCCCAATTTATTTGTGGTCGGCGCAGCACGTTTTCTTCTATTACTCGTCATCTCAGCAGTCACCTCCTTTCTAGCCATATCATCCTTCACACAGTCCACACATCCATCGTTTCTTTGGTCTCTCTACTCTTAAACCCATCCACATTCATACTCAAAACTTTCCTCACGACATTTTCCTCATTCCTCCGCATCACATGTCCATACAATTGATTACAACACAACTTTTCAGTCACCGGCGCCTAAAGTCTAAAATACGGTCATAATTGCATCCGACTCCCATCGCCAAAAATCAACATTACAAGGCTAAAAAACAACACAAAATTGAGCCAACCAACCAGGTCAGATAACTAGTGAATGTTTACTCCAAATAACTTTCAATTAATATTTGCAATAACTAATGCAAGTTATATAAATAACTAGTTGTGCCTCGCGACCTTCTTCTTATAAAATATTACTTCCCTATTTAAACCGGATCTTGTTAACAATTTCAAAGGGTTTTTAATTTTTTTTGCACGGAACCCTAATCCTCTTTCTAAAATAAAATAAAAATGTCAGTTACTCCTTATAACATCAGCTATCTGCCAGTAAAAGTCCCGTCAAAATTGATCCAGCCGTTTCGGAGATTAGCCGGAACAAACAGACAGACAGATAGACGTAAATTAAAAAAAAAAAGGATTTTGGTTATAATTACCGTATATGCATTTTTTGTATAGCATATGCATTATTGTTTTTTTTTTTTTTTTTGTTCCGTCCTGTTGAATTTATAGTTTATTGTTTATTTTTTGTAATTTTGTATGATGCATGTCATGTCCCTGCGACAAATAAATATTTTTTCTTTCTTTCTTTCTTTCATTCAGTAAAAAGCCGTTATTTTGAAATTACAAACAGACACTTCAATTTTATTTATTTTTATAGATTACTATGCAAATTATATAAATAATTGGCACCTTGATCTAGGTGTAAGCAAATTAAGTTTTATAATTGAAGACCGTTTTAAAGTGTGTAATATGATAATTACTTTGTATCATCATAAAAGTTCAAAGGTAGCTAGATACATCACACTAATATTATAAAGGCGAAAGTTTGTATGTTTGTTTGTATGTGTGTATGTTTGTTAGTCCTTCACGCTCAAACGGCTTAACGGATTTGGATGAAATTTGATATCAAGATAGCTTATATTCTGGATTAAGACATAGGCAACTTTGATCCCGGAAATAGTAGGTAGTAGGTAGGTAGTAGTGAGCAGTTAGTGGGTAGGTAGTGGGTAGGTAGTGGGCAGGTAGTGAGTAGGTAGTGGGTAGGTAGTAGGTAGAAGGTAGATAGTGGGTAGGTGTAGTGTAGAGTAGTAAAAACACCTGAGTAGGTAGAAAAATCTGCATAGCAACGCTTGCGCATGGTTCAGCTAGTAATTATATAAAAACTAGTCTATGGACTATCTCGTTGATCTAGTGGTCGCGTGACTGCTGAGCACGAGGTATTGGGTTCGATTCCCAGTTCGAAAATATAATTTTTGGGTTTTTCCTTCAGGAATTTCTCAGTAGCAGTCACTGAGTCTAATTTGTGCGGGGTTGATGGCAATAGGCTCGCCCCCTATTATATACTTAAACATAACTGGTGACATGTTGGTGTACTATTAGATACACCTCTGCCTAACCCAGAAGGGTTACAGGCGTGGTTTATACAGGGTGGAATTTTTAACACCACCTGGAGCGAAAGTACTCTAAATACTGGAGATAGAAAATTACATCAAGGAAACATTCCTTTATTTTTAAAAATAAATAAATCTGCATTCAAAGATTTTCTAAAATTCACTTGCCACACTCGGGAATCGAACCGGCTAAATTCCATAAAAAAAACACCCTATATTTTTTTAGCATCAATTGTTAGGGCCAATCATAAGGATCAAATCTCTCTAACAAACATGATAAATTAAATGAAAGGATAACCATGAAATCTTGCAAGAGCCACCACAGGGAACAGCAAATCTCTTGCAAAATGAATTTGATCGTTGCAAATGAACTCATTTTAATTAAGCATTTTAATCTAATAATAAAAGTTGCTTACATTTATATGAAATGTCAGAAGTCAGTTTATATATTTCTGGTACTACTAACTTGCTTGGGGAAGGCAAATCTCTTAATATAATGTTGCAAGACATCTATACCAAAATTATAAAGTGGTAAAATTAGTTTGTATGTGTATGTAAGGGGTAATCTCCAGAACTACTGATCCAATTCTAAAAATTCTTTCACTGGCAGAAAGCTACATTATTCGTGTGTGCTACAGGCTATAAATTATATTCATATCATGTATATTAGCCGAGCTATCACAATTTTAGCGGACAAAGTTGCGGGAGAAGTGCTGGTCTCTTAAAATGTTGCAAGCAATCCTTACTAATATTATAATTTTGTTTGTTACCTTTTGACGCCTAAGCCACTGAACCGATCATCCTGACATTTTTCATATTCAAATTTTACATTGTCAGGTGTTGAGTAACGGAAATAGTGTATCTTTCATACCGAAAAAAGTACTGTTCCGGAGGAAAACAACAATAACTTTCTTATGATAATAGATGGCGCCACGTGTCTTTCGAATCATGATTGAATTTATTAGAAACAGAGTATAACCAGAATTGATTATCAAATTCTAAATTAACGCGAGCGAATCCGCGAGAAGAAGCTCGTGTTTATATATTGCTGTAAATAGCACTAGTTATTGATCTTAATTAAACCCAGTTTAGAAGGTCTGTTACTTAATACAGAAACTACTGATTTAATGTCTACTAACACATGCTTATTTACTTAAAAGAAGGCTCCAATCACCAGCTGTTAAGGCTTACTTGTTAAAATAATAAACAATTTTTCATTTTATTTTCAAAGTTAGTATAAAAATGGGTATAAAAATACTCTTAAGAGAGTCGCCTACGAAGCCAAAAGTAGCTTGTTCTACTCTTCATAGTAATATTTTTTTTTGTTCTAGACCATACCTGGGAACTTTCTAGTTACGGAGATATTGGGGGTCAAATTTACAACTTTTTCACATGTCTTTTTCCCCGGTACTAACCAATCCATCCATCAGCACAATGTTTTGAGTGCGTTACATTGAGTCCTACCGTAAAACGTGATTTTTCGGGTAACTTAACTTCGAGAGTCATATGTTCGATTAATGGAAAGTCGACTGAACGATTTTTCACCCCAAAGAAAAAGTCGTTCCCAGCAATAATGTTTGCGTAGAGTTCCTTAGTTTGATGTACAGAATGCTTAAGAAGGCTTCGTGAAGGGTCCGTTTGCACGTTTTATTGTAAGTGTATGAACGTGGACAAACCAAAGGAGCGTGTAGTTTCTGCCTACATCATCTGCGTAAATATGCTTTATTTTAAATAACGGACTGCCTCGCTGTATTTGTTGACGTAAGCACTACTGCTAAATATGAGGTTGAGGGTTCGATTCTCAGGGCAGTCGAGTTATTGAGTTTTCTAATTTCTTAGTACCAGCCACGGAGTCTGGATTTGTGCCCAGTTGATGGCAATAGGCTTGCCCTCCATTACATCATCTGCTTAGCTTTTTCTCAACTATATTAGGGTCGGCTTCCGGACTAACCGCATGCAGCTGAATATCAGTATTTTACATAGAGCGACTGCCTGACCTCCACAACCCAACCGAGTCCTAATTACTCGGTAATACCTACTATACCCCGTGGTAAGACTGGTTATCAGTATTTTCGATCACTGACAGCCGGGACCAATGGTTTAACGTGCTTTCCGAGACACAGAGGAAACTCGGTATGTAACCAGTATACTGTGTGTGAGTAAACTCGGTACGTCACCCATCCACAGGCCGACCTTGACAAGCGCAGCTTAACCTCAAAGAACGACCCATATGGCTGTTATTGTATAGCAACGAGCTCCTCGCCCCCTATTACGTGGCACATAAATATTATTTTCGTTTAGGTGACCACTGAACTACTCCTCTGCCTATCCTTTCCGAGATTAAAGTCACGATTATATCATAATATTTTTTTATGTCCGGAGCTTATGTTTTTGTAAACAGATTAACATCATCAGATCAAGAGATGATTGATTACATTATGATTTAATTTGATTGATAAAAAATATCGATTCGTTTATAATTATCAATCAATAGAAAGACTAGAACTTAGAACTTCCACAAAACAGTGAAGTGTACAGAAGTACAGGCTACTTATTTATTAAAACTTAGACATACTTTTGTCTACCTTGGAGAAACAGTCCAGTCAGGTCGGTCTTACTTCGAGAAAGAGGTCAATCGTCGAATCCGACTCGACTGGGCAGCGTTCGGGAAGTTGCGTGGTATCTTCTCGTCCAACATACCGCAGTGTCTCAAGACGAAAGTTTATATCTACCAGCGTGTGTTGCCAGTGATTACATACGGAACCGAAACGTGGTCGCTCACAATGGGCCACATCAGAAGGCTTAAAGTCACCCAAAGGGCAATGGAGAGGGCTATGCTCGGAGTTTCCTTGCGTGATCAAATCAGAAATGAGGACATCCGCAAGAGAACCAAGGTTACCGACGTAGCCCGAAGAATAGCCAAAGTTAAGTGGCAGTGGGCAGGGTACATTGCTTGCAGAACGGATGGCCGATGGGGCTGGAAAGTTCTGGAGTGGCGACCGCGAACTGAAAGACGTTGCGTTGGAAGCCCTCCCACTAGGTGGACAGATGACCTGGTAAAGATTGCAGGGATCCGCTGGATGCGAGACGAACGGGACCAGTCAATGTGGCGACACTTAGGGGAGGCCTATGTCCAGCAGTGGACGTCTTTCGGCTGAAATGATGATGATCATGAAACATAGCTAAGCTGGCAAGCAGTATAGCAGTGACAGCCTAGTGGTGTGACTGTCGGACTGCCAAGTCATAGGTCTCGAGTTCGAACCCAAGGACCCTTTGATTTTTCGGATTCATGTGCGTATTGTATAATTATCACTTGCTTCGGTGAAGGAAAACATCGTGAGGAAACCAGCATGCCTGAGAGATATTTCTTGACGGCATGTAAAGCCAAGTCTGAGGCCCATGGGTGGCATAAAAACTCTGACACCAGGTTAGACACTAACCACACGAAAAAAAAGAAAGAGCTTCATGTAAAATACTGGTATTCAGCTGCATCCGGTTAGACTGTCAGCCGACCCCAACATAGTTGGGAAAAGGCTAGGCAGATGATGATGATGTGCCAAATGTCATGCATCTGAGCCCAGCAGTCATTGAAGTACTGTATTTTGAATGAAATTGACATAACAGCAGGCCTATAGTCCCCGAAGGGTTAAACAGAGGTGTGTTGTGTACACCAGTGGCGAAGGTTCCATACAACTCGATTCCTACCGGCTTCCCTTTGAAAAATGGCACAGTCAGTATTCTAAGGACAAAAATATAATCACATTAAAGACATGTACTCCGGCTTACCTCTTACAAAAATTGACCCTTCGCTACTGGTGTACACTCACATTTCGCCAGTTACGTTTAAGTCCCATGTATTGTCATCAACCGGCCCAAAACCAGACTCCGTGGCTACTGAGAAATTCCTGATGGAAAAGTCCAATAACACTTTGCCCAACCTGATAATAGAACCCGAGACCTCAGCAGTCAGTAGTAATAATTAGTACTAAAAACATTATTAAATATTAATTGACATGAGGTTTTTGAAAACTAAATGAAAAAATGAATAGGCTTTTGACCGTAAAACCTTCACATTTAACTTATCCTACTTGATATTATAAATGGTTTACAAATAAAACCTTTTGTTTGTATATATTTACAATGATATGTACAGTCACTAACACCAACATTTCGTTGCTAAATAAATGTAGTACTAGCTTTTAGCTGCGGATTCGCTCGCGTTAATTTAGAATTTGATAATCAAATCGGGTTGCACTCTGCTTGTAATTATAATTCAATCATTATTCGAAAGACACGTGGCACCATCTATTATCATAAGAACGTTATTGTTGTTTTCCTCGGGAACTGTACTTTTTTCGGGATGAAAAGTACCCTATGTCCGTTTCTGTACACCTGACAATGTATATGCAAAATTTCAGGATGATCGGTTTGCACGTTTCGATTGTCAAGGTTAAGCAACACTTGACGGAGTCGGTCCGTGGATGGGTAACCATCCTTTACATACCAAGTGCCCTCTGTACTCCGGAAAGCACGCTAAGCCGTTGGTCCCGGCTGTCATTTGTAGATGTTTGACAGTCGTTACAGGTAGTCAGTGACCCGAAAGTCTGACAACCAGTCTTGCCAAGGGGTATTGTATTACTAAGTACTAACTGGGTTGTGGAGGTCAGATAGGCAGTCGCTCCATGTAAATTCAGCTGCATTCGGTTAGACTGGAAGTCGATTTCAACATAGCTGGGAAAAGTCTGAGCAGTCTGATGATTATTATGGAGTAGGTATTTTCTTAAAGCGAGATCAACACCGACGGATTGGTGAGGTTCTTCAGAAAGGTCAGGTTCGTAGTACTCGCAACCGATGCGTGTATGACCAGATGTATGAACGTGGACGAGGCGGGAGGAGTATGTATGGATCGTAGCAGGTGGTGCCCTGTAGTTTCTGCCTATCCCCATGGGAAGATGACGTGAGTGTATGTATACATTTCTGTAAATATTTCATGATCTACCACTTTCATGATCTACTTGATAAAAACTGAAAAAGATCAATATACAAGGTGTAAACGGACCCTTCACGAAGCCGTCAATTAAAGATTCTGCACATCAAACTAAGTAACTCTACGCAAAAGATATTGTTAGGAACGATATCTTTTCTTGGGGTGGAAAATTACGGTTCTCGGTAGGATTCATCAGTAGAATGTATTAATTGCGTTACATTAACGCATTGACTACATGAGGTCCTGGGTTCGATTCCCAGGTCGGGCAAAGTGTTATTGGCCCGGGTTTTTACAACAGAAATTTCTCTGTAGCAGCCACAGAGACTGGATTTGCTCCCGATCGATGGCAATAGGCTCGCCCCCTATTACATGGCACTTAAACATAACTGGCGAAATGTGGGTGTACTATTAGGTACGTCTCTGCCTAACCCTTCGGCATAAATGCAATCGTTATTCCACGAAAAAATCGCTTTTGAATATAAGTAAGCAAGCGTATACATATTTTTGCTCTTGACTGTACATATGAACTATGAGTTCCGCATTCTTATATTTTTACCCAATTATTTTGATATCAATAGCTTAATTTAGATTACAAAAGCTATATGGGTTTTATTCAAGGATGTTCATATTGTTCATGTATTTATGACGTAAGTAATGGACAAAAGATGGCTATAAAACCATAATATTTCTGGGAACATACGTATTGAACTATAAATAACCGGTTTTTCTGCTAAGCTGTTAGATGACATAGTAAATACTTATCTTCAATTCTATGAAATAATGTATCAAATACGGAACTTAATAAAAAGTGAAGTATATGAGAATTATGCATGGTGTAAACAGACCCTTCACGAAGCCGTCAACCAAGCATTCTGTACATCAAACTAAGTAACGCAAAAATTATTGCTGGGAAATAACTTTTTTTTACGGTAGGACTCAATGGTACGCACCCAAAACATTGTGCTGGTGGATGGATTGAATAGTACGGGGGTCGTGGAGGTGTTTAAAGTAAAAATCTTACATTAAAAAAAATATTTAAAAAAAAATCTTGAAACTTTGACCCCCAATATCTCGGTAACTAGAAGGTACCCAGGTATGGTCTAGAAAAAAAAATGATCGCAATGACGGGGAGAACAAGTGCCTTTCGGCTTCGTTAAGAGTCTTGTTACACCCTTTATACTGGACAAGTGCGAGTAGGACTCGCTCAACGAGGGTTCCGTCTCAAGCCCCGTCATGCTATAATTAATAAGCTAAATTATTGCAAATTGTATGTTTTATTTTGAGTGCAATAAAGAATAAGAATTTTAGGCGTTGTTGAACTAGACATACTACATATTGCAAATTAACAAACATAACATCACGCATGTAATCCCCGAAGGGCTAGGCAGTTGTGTACCTAATAGTACACCCACATTTCGTCAGTTATGTTTTCATGGTGTCATCAATAATTACCGTTCTTTAACACTTAGGTTCTCTCAGCCCTGACTTGACTAATACTAATATAACTACGACTATAAGTATAAATTGTACCACGTGTTCCACCACGAAGGGGTCCGCAAGGGCCGATGCCTGCCAGGGCTGCGGGACTGTTCGAAAGAGATACCGTGGCCCTGGAACACAAAGGGCGAAGAAGGAACATGGATGGGTTTGAGTCAGTACAAGTCTGACAGTCCCTTCCGCTCCGCCCAGAGCGGGAAGGGGTCATTTGATGACTTACCATCCTAAAAAAAAGTACGTGTTAAGTAACATTTATAAATATTTACTTCAGTCAAGGAAGAATTTTGCTTAATAACTGTGTCGAATCTATATATTGTAAGTTATTGAAGACCTCGGAAATAGGGCATCAATTGTTTATTCATTTTGCATATCCTTTGTGCATATTTTTGATACATATTTGAATAAATTAAGCCCTAAAACTTAATCTGTTGACCTCTAAACTATTTCCTAGTTAAATATCCTTACTAATATTATAAATGCGAAAGTAAGTTTGTTTGTTACCTTTTCACGCCTAACCCACTGAACCAATCATCCTGAAATTTTGCATATACGTTGTCAGGTGTACAGAAACGGACATAGGGTACCTTTCATCCCGAAAAAAGTACAGTTCCCGAGGAAAACAACAATAACGTTCTCATGATAATAGATGGCACCACGTGTCTTTCGAATCATTTTTGAATTATATTATTACAAGCAGAGTACAACCCGAATTGATTGTCAAATTCTAAATTAACGCGAGCAAAGTCGCGGGCAAAAGCTAGTAATGAAATAATTGTTTATCTTAACCGTCACAATGTTTGGTAAATTTTATTATTTATTTATTTATGTACACACAAAATATTCAACAAACCATAACATTAAGATAGAAGAGCACAAAGGTACGGCACGGGGTACGGTATTATGTTAGTGTTACCACGATTTTTTAATAACTTTGGGACTTTATCATATTGTGATCATCATTCCCTGTTTGAGCAGCGATAGACTAGGCTATCGGTCTGCCAAGTCATAGGTCTTGAGTTCGAACCCAAGACACGCACCTCTGATTTTTCGAATTCATGTGCGTATTGTAATAATTATCATTATGTTATTGGGTTTTGACATCAGAAATTTCTCCCGTGATTTATTAAATAAAAAAGTTATTTACTTTTACACAATTTAAACCATCCGACATCATGCGCACGCAGCGCAGTAGTTAATGAAAAAATGTCGCGGGTTCGATTCCACACGGAACAAATATTTGTATGATCTACAAGTAGTTGTTCCGGGTCTGGGTATTTGTGTAATACAGGAAAAAATCCTATTGTGGGGCAACGTAAATAAAAAATTGTATTGTGAATTAATGTAAATACTAATTTAAATTGTATGGTAATTATCTTTGTTTTATTTGTCTTATCTATCTCTGAAGTTTTTATTATTATTGGACGCACACAACATCTATTAACTCAATACCTTGCATGTCTGATTAGTCAGTTTATGTAAACGCATGTTTGACAAATAAATTATCTTTATCTTTATCTTTATTTGTAATATTGTTGGCCACACGGGATTGTATTATAAATTCCGGGAAATCCCGGGAAGATCCATATTAATATCAACATTTCGGTGCAAGTACGTAAATAACTCTACCTAATTCCGACCTCTGGTCATTTCAAAACATCATTACATCACATGGTAGAAAAATCTTGATGCAGGAATGTACCTATACGGTGTAGATTACCAAACAAATTGAAATCTGCAGCTATTTAATTGTGGTTTAACATTCTTATGTCAAACCACAATTACTTGACATTTCACGTGGTTTACTTTTAATTAAATTTCGTGTATGCAGGGACGAATTGCATGTGACTAAAAGAGTGATGCATATAAATGTTAATGGATGGAGAGGGAGAGGAAGACCAAGGAAACGATGGATGGATTGTGTAAGGGATGATATGAAAGAGAAAGGAGTAAATGATAGCGTGACGGTTGACAGAGGAGAATGGAAGGAAAAAACGTGTTACGCCGACCCCAAGTAACATGGGATAAGAGCAGAAAGATGATGAGCGTAATATATAATATATCAAACGCGTAATTTATTATTATGATCTTGAAAAAAACAGAAGCAGACCACAAAATAACCTTTATTTGTGGATCCAATCTATAATAATGTGATAATAATTGGATTTATTATTAATTTAACAGTCGTACATCATACGTACCGACAATTTAATATGAAAATTATGATTTTCAATTTGTTCATCTATGAACTTTTTTTGATTACTCTTAAATTTTTATATTTAATTGATTTCAACATCAGCATATAATCAGGTTATAATGTTCCCACAGCTGGGACACAGGTCTCATCTCTACGAGGAGTGGGCTGCAATCCACCACGCGGGCCCAGTGCTGGTTGGTAGATGTCTTCGAAAGTTTGACTCTAGGACATGCCGGTTTCCTCACGATGTTCAAAATCGGTAGTGATGTAAGCAATGGCAGATGCCAGATGTCCTCCTCTATATGAGAAGATGCCTCTGTTTTGCTTCAAGAAAATCACACACTGTTATTATTTTTAACCACTAACTTCTGTCCGCGACTTCGTTCGCGTGGAGTTATAGTTAAGAAATATCCTACGACACTCAGCAATAGCTATAAGAGTAGAGGAAGACCAAAGAAACGAAGGTTGGACTGTGTGAAGGATGATATGGCTGGAAAGGAGGTGACTGCTGAGATGACGAGTAATAGAGAAGTATGGAAGAAGAAGACATGCTTGACTCCAATGAATTGGGATAAGGGTAAGAGAATGATGATGATGATGAAGTTTCAGCAATAGCTTAGCTTTTTATTAGTGATCAAATTATTAAAATCAGATGAGCAGTTTCGAAGATTCAAATTATTTTCAAATTAAATTCAAATCACGTACATTATACATAGCAATTTGGACGGTGATCACCAAACTAGACGATAGTCTGTATCTTGGGGATCAGAGTTGTACATTTTCGTTTTATTATCCAAAAAGGTCGTAAAAGTGATTCATCATCATCTGCCTAGCCTTTTCCCAACTATATTGGGGTCGGCTTCCAGTCTAACCGGATGCAGCTGAATACCAGTATTTTACATGGAGCGACAAAGTGACGAGAAGCGAGAGAGAGACAGCGAGCGTGTGTGAGTGCGAGTGTGGTGAGTGGCATAAAAGTGATTATTAACAAAATCAAACTAAAAGTAAAATTAATTAATTAAAATAAAAACAAGGAAAATATAATTAAGAATGAATAAAAAACCAAAACTCGGTAACAATACTCATACTAACAAGATTCAACTTAAATGCGTGTGCGTGTGTGCGTTCGTGCGCATGTGTGTGTCTGTGTATGTATGTGTGTGTGGTGCATCTGTGTGAGATTAGGAGCGCTATCAGTTTGTGTAGTCTTACTTCTTATGTAAATAAACTCCTACAAACCAATATTACAAACGATCTTTAGATACATTCTAGAGAGATGAGATTATCATTTAATTTTGTACTTATCAATCAACTGATAACTAACTCATCATCTATGAAAAAAATATTTCAAGTACACAATACACCGTGTTTTTGTTTTCTCTAATCCTCAAGCCATGGTCACACCACAGTATTAGCATTGCTATACTAAATCAATTCGTCAGAGGTCATGGTATTGTTTTGATAATTATTCAATGATTTCATTCGGATACTACGCTCTTGTGATGATCGGTTTCGTTGTGTGGTACAGCTCATTAATATGTATGACTATTGAATGAGCTTACGGCTAAGAATAGTATAGAATATACTTTACCGTACACCAAAATTGAAACAACTCATCATCTGCCTAGTCTTTTGTTGGGGTCGGCTTCCAGTCTTGCCGCATTCAGCTGAATACCAGTATTTTACATGGAGCGACTGCCTATCTGACCTCCACAACCCAGTTAGTACTGGGTAATACGATACGTCTTGGTAATTTTTTATATTTTTATACGTAAACCCTGCGTAGGGAACTACAGCTGTTTTGATATGGAAAGAAAAATTCCAGTGCGAGCAGTGTTTGTACCTGCGACCTTCCGATTCAGTACACCGGAGTCTTAACCAATTAGACAATCGCACCCTGCTCACAGCTCTCGAAATTTTCGTTCCATTAATAACGTTCCGTTTTTTTTTTTGTTTTTTTTTTTTTCTTTCCATATCAAAACACCTCTTGGTAAGACTGGTTGTCAGACTGATTACTTGTAACGACTGTCAAAGATCTAGAATTGACAGCCGAGACCAACGGCTTAACGTGCTTTCCTAGGCATGTAGGAAACTCAGTATGTAATGGGTGCCGTCCACGGACCAACCTAGGTAATCGCGGCCTAACCTGAACATAGACCTGAGAGGCTGTTATTATTTAGCCACGAGCTCCTCAAAGTCACTAAATAGATACACAACTGTTTTACAATATTGCTTATTCTATGGTTACCATGGCGGCCTTATGACTGATAGCAATACCTTCCACAGATTATTTGCAAATTAAAATATTCTGACTTCTCCGTAGGAATTGCAATCCAGCGTCATTTCCAATCTGGCCGGATCCGGCCCGATTCCCTATCGATCCAGTCGGATCCGGTAAACGTTTAGTGACGCCGGATTACCGGATCCGGTATTCCAGATTGCAATGCTTACTTCTTCCAGGGCTGCGGGACTGTTCGAAAGAGATACCGTGGCTCTGGAACACAAAGGGCAAAGAAGGAACATGGATAGGTTTTAGTCAGTACAAGTCTGAAACTCCCTTCCGCTCCAGCCAGAGTGGGGAGGTCATTTGATGATTTCCCAACCGAAAAAAAAATGCTTACTTCTCCGCTATCGTTGTTTCTCTGGGACTTCGTAGAGTTTCATTGTCTCGGCGCTTTTCTGGTGGACACCACTGTTGATTCTAGCTTTCAGGAGTTGCAGTGGTTTGGGCATAGTGTGGCGGGCTAATCCCGAAAAAAAAACTGTACCTAGTAATATTACACTCACATTTCGCTAGTTATGTTAAAGTCCCATGTAATAGAGGGCGAGCTTATTGCCGTCAATCCGGCACAAATCCAGAGTCCGTGGCTGGTATTGAGCAATTTGTTATGGTCAAACCTAATAACACTTTGCCCGACCTGGGAATCGAAAACCAGGATCTCCTACTCAGCAGTCAACTAGACCAACGAGCCAATCACACACAGAAACACATACACTTTCACATATAAAACATGGATTTATTGATAGTTATAAAGATCTTCATATAACAATAAATATAGGCGGTTTGTTGTACTATTTCTTCACCTTGACATTTTTGATGTTATTTGCAATAGACATGTCAGACCGCAGTATCAGACATATTTGATTTGATCTTCAAAAATCTTTGAAGTGGATCAATATTTTTTTTAGTTGGCACTAAATGTCATATTTTGGAATTTTTTAAGGACCTGATATAGAAATGTATTTGTTTGTTTACGAATGTGTGGAGGCCAGATATATGTAAGTACAACCAGTGTTACCAAGGGGTAACATCAACCCAGTACTACTCAAATGGATTCTGGCAGTACACCTAGCAAGCATAAGCATAGCATAATAATGTTGCCACTGCTGGGACGCAGGCCTCCTCTCTATGAGACGGAATGGGCTATAATCCACCACGCGGGCCCAGTGCGGGTTGGTAGATGTCACATGTCTTCGAATTTTTGGTTCTAGGACATGCCGGTTTCCTCACGATGTTTTCCTTCACCGTTTTGAGAACAGCGGTGATGAAATAACTTACACAAAGTAATGCGCCTGGCTGGGTTCGAACCCACGACTTACTGCCCGTAAGTCGGGGTCTTCACCACTGGGCCACCGCGTCCTGTGCCACCTAGCAAGGCGCAGTGATAACAGGTGGACTAAGGCTGTCACCGAATGGCGTCCAAGAACTGGCAAAAGGAACGTGGGTCGTCCGGCGGCGAGATGGGCAGACGACATAGTTGCCATCGGGGGAAAAACCTGGATGAGGCTGGCACAGGACCGGGGAGATTGGTACAAGAAAAGAAAGGCCTATACCCAGCTGTGGGTGAGTTCGGGCTGTGGATGATGATGATGATGAACTGTGTTTTTTCTTTTTCGTGTGGTTAGTGCCGGTGTCAGAGGTTTTCTGCCGCCCACGGGCCTCTGACTTGGCTTTACATGCCGTCGAGAAATATCTCTCAGGCATGCTGGTTTTCTCACGATGTTTTTCTTCACCGAAGCAAGTGATAATTATACAATACGCACATGAATCCGAAAAATCAGAGGTGCGTCTTGGGTTCGAACTCCAGACCTTTGACTTGGCAGTCTAACGGGGTATTCCCCAACGCGCAACTATTTTTAAACGCAACCAACTAAACGCAACTAAATTATTCCACGTAGCGCAACCATTACCATTCTCTATTTTTCATCTTGTTTGTGCTTTGAGGAATAAACATATAATATTTTTAATTTGAATTTGTGAGCGCAAACAATGGTTGCTACGAGGAATAATTTAGTTGCTTTTAGTTGGTTGCGCTTAAAAATAGTTGCGTTCTGAAGAATACCCCAGACCGACGGTCACCTGCTTCTTTCTTTTTTTGCCTAGCCCCATTGAAAAAAAGCGTGAGTTTATGCATGTATGTAAGATGCAAATATAATCTAAGCAAGTCAATAATTATTACTGTGACCTTTCCCCACATCTTACTCACTCAAAATAGCCTTCTATTCGCTGACGCATGCGCAGGTATTCTAATAGTGTTCGTTCGTAGAATTTCACCTTGGATAATAGTTAAATAATAATAACATTACATCAGCACAAACCATTGTGCCCCCTATGACTTTCCATAACCAGCTTTTTGGTGACTTAGCTGTTACAGGTAGTCAGTGTCCCGAAAGTCCGACAATCAGTCTTACCAAGGGATATCGTATTACCCAGTACTAATTGAGTTGTGGAGGTCAGATAGGCAGTCGCTCTATGTAAAATACTGGTATTCAGCTGCATACAGTTAGACTGTAAGCCGCAAAATAGTTGAGAAAAGGCTAGGCAGATGATGACGACAATGAAAGCAATTGTCAGCAGTTGACAGCTAAGATACGATAAGTACCCTAGTCTGACAGAAAAAGACACATCATCTTTAAAAAAAAGAAAACATATATATGATATATACGGACCCTACACGAAGCCGTCAACCAAGCATTCTGTACATCAAACTAAGTAACTTTACGGAAAAAATATTGCTGGGAAACGACTTTTTGTTATGGGGTGAAAAATCACGTTTTACGGTAGGACTCGATGGAACACACTCAAAGCATTGTGCTAATGGATGGATTGAATAGTACGGGGGTCGTGGAGGTGTTTAAAGTAAAAATCTCACATTAAAAACATGTATTTAAAAAAAAAAAAACTTGTGAAAAAGTTGGAACTTTGACCCCCAATATCTCCGTAACTAGAAGGGTCCCAGGTATGGTCTAGAACAAAAAAATGATCGCAAAGACGGGGAGAACAAGTGCCTTTCGGCTTCGTTAAGGGTCTATTTGTACCCTTTATAATTTAGATAGTGCGAGCGAGTAAGACCTTTAATATTCTTTGTAATGAAAACGTTTTCACGTTAAAAAATTACTAGTATAACTAACATACTCGTAACATTTTGTTTTAAGTTCCATTATCAATTTTCCTGTTTTGTCTTTTCTACACACTGTGTCTACATTTCTAATCCAACTTTCCTCTCACAGGTCTGCTCGAAACGATGTCTCATGAAATAAGCAGTACCTTTGTGCTCTTCTATTTTAATGTAAAGTCCTGTTAAGTATTTTGTGTGTATAAATAATAGCTTGCAGCGTTAAAAACCTGAAATGCCGATAGCCGTTGGAACATACCGAGTCCTTGAACGAAAACCGCGAATTGGCAAGTGTAGCCCTCTAGCTTGCAAAACGGCCTGTTTCTCTCTTAAGATTGATATTTAAAAAGGTCATTAAAATACCAATTATTTATCTTATTAGATGGCAAACAATTTGACGGCCCACAAAATGTTAAGAGGTAACCGCAGGCCTAAAACCGCATGAAGATGCCTTGCCTTTGTGCAATAAATAGTATGTACATTGTACATACTTATGAACAGATCTACCCACTGACTCTCTCCCGCGACTTCACTCGCTTTATTATCAGATATCATACCAAGGGAATGTATTAAATACATGGTGTAAAGGACAGCCTTCCACAAACTGACAGACTGCATTCAGCTCCTTATTTTGAATGTATTCTATCAGAATTTTTCTCCGGAAATTTTCATTTTTTATATTTTTTTTCAGTTACTATTCCTTTATTTCAATGTACTTGTACTTGTACTTGTTCCTTCATTCCCTGTACGCAGCACGCCATTTATATAAATAATACGGCTAAAATAACGCGAACGACGCGTGAAATCAGTTGTTCACTTCCTGCCTAGCTACAGAGTTCATCGAACTCGTCGTCGCGCTTGCCGTTCGCTACGTGCGGCCACGGTAACGATAAATTGCTTAAGAGGAAATAAAACAAATCAAATGTATTGGATTCCCATTTCATTCCTGAAATAATTTCTTGTACCGGTCATCTTAGTATGATATGCTGAATTCACCCCATCAGTTTGTGGAGGGCTGTCCCTTACACCCTGTATAGTCTATGACACTCAGGGATAATGCAGCTTCCCATTAGCGAAAGATTTTTAGAATCAGATCCGTATTTCCGAAGATGTTCTCCTACATCATCATCATCTGCCTGGCTTTTCCCAACTATGTTGGGGTCGGTTTCCAGTCCAACCTGGATGCAGATGAATACCAGTATTTTACATGGAGCTACTGCCTATCTGACCTCCACAACCCAGTTCGTGCTGGGTAATAAGATACCACTTGTTAAAACTGGTTGTAAATAGACTTTCGGGCCACTGACTACCTGTAACGACTCTCAAAGATCTACAAATGACGCTTCACGTGCTTTCCGAGGCGCGGAAGAAACTCGGTATGTAATGGGTGACAATGACAACACACAAGAAGACAAGCACGGCTTAACCTATAAATCGACCCGAGCGGCTGTTATTATTTAGCCACGAGCTCCTATATATAATACTAGCTTGTGCCTTCAGCTTCGCCCGCGTGGATGTCGAAAAATATCCGATTACTTACTTTCATCCCCCATTCCCCCTTCGGGGGTAGGATTCTCAAAAACGCTGAGACACGTATAAATTAATTTTCAATTGCCAGTCTAAAAACAAAATTTGAAGATCCTAACTTCAAAACTGACGGACTTTCATATAAACTTCCATCCCCTATTTTACCGCTTTAGGTGTGGAATTCCCAAAAAAAACCTTTCTTAGTGGATACTTACTCTTCACAAAGAACACACCCTCCAAGTTTCATGTCTCTAGGACCAGCGGTTTGGGCTGTGCGTTGATATTTATCACCCTTTGAAGCAGCGGGTAAAACCGCGGGGCACAGCTAGTATCTATATATATATGTTGTTTCATTGGTCAAAGAGTGATGTTATATAGCCTATAGCCTTCCTCAATAAATGGACTATCCAACACTAAAAGAATTTTTCAATTCGAACCAGTAGTTCCTGAGATTAGCGCGTTCAACCAAACAAACAAACTCTTCAGCTTTATAATATTATATAAGTATAGATTCGCTATCGCTGATAGAAATGTCACTTCGTCTAAGTTCGTGCGTAACCTTTTGTAATGAAATCGTCCATGCAAACATTATCATAACAATGAAATCATCAGCTGGCTTGACAATTGACAATACCCACCCATCGTATTATTATGTGCATTGGTGGTGACTTAACCTCTACGCCCTACGCCTACGGAGATGCCGAGAGCTAAACATACATAATAGTTATATATACATATTGTACACATGTGTTGACATTTGGCTTTGCCTATGAATTTTCTGAAGAAAATATATAATGCCGACTGACGATACAAGACAACAGATATCGTATGAGTTTATTTCCAAGAATATTTTACATTATTTACAAACTACAAATCTATTATAGAAATAAAAATATGTGTACAAGTATCAGAAGGGTAAAAAAAAATTCAAAAAATGTCTGTGGAATTCACTGCCGGCTTCTCTGTTTTCCGATCATTGTGATCTGATTCATTAAAAACCCTACGCTGGAGTGTAAATGTGGTGCTGTTCCACAAACGATCGGGCACTTAATATCGTGTCCTGCGTGTCCTGTTGTTTGTTCACTACAGGAACTGATGGACGCTACCGAAAGCGCCAAACTAGTAGCTCAGTTCTGGGCTGACACAATTTAGATTGCCATCGACACGCTAAGAAGAAGATTATAAAAGTTTGAGTGAATCGGTTTCTTCTAGACAAACGTGCTCCACTAGTTGCGAGTGAGTTGCGACCAAACGCAAGCTGAGATAGCATAAAATAAATAATGGAAACGCTGGGAGGGAACGCACTAGAATGACATACGCTGACCTTATTGGTGAGGTTCTTCAGAAAAGTCAGATGCGTAGTACTCGCAACCAGAGTGCGTGTATGAACGTGGACGAGGCAAAAGAAGTATGTATGCCTACCCTATAATTAAATCGTCACCGTGAGATTATTTCTGACTATAATGCCTGGACTCCACCAAAGCGAAGATGAGCGGAGATGTGCAAAGCGGAGACGAGAGGAGATGCTTACAAGCTAAGGTGTATCCACCGAAGTTATGTGGAGATGTGCTAAGCGAAGAGGAGATGTGCAAGCCCGCCACACTATTCCCAAACCACTGCAACTCCTGAAAGCCGGAATCAACAGTGGCGACCACCAGAAAAGCTCCGAGACAATGAAGCTCGACGAAGTCCCAGAGAAACAATTTAAGTTTTGGATCCCGCAACGAAATTAATCAGAAAAGTATAGCGGAGGAGTAGGAAATCCATAATTTCCACTTCCCTCTATATCAGCAGGAGATGTGCAAACGCCACTCACGTCTCTTCTCATCTCCACTGGTCTAAATGATGCTTCGGTGGAGTGCAGTCCTCACGCGAGTGTAGCCGCGGGCAAAAATGGTATGCTATATACAGACAGTGATCATCATCATCATTTCAGCCTAAGGACGTCCACTGCTGGACATAGGCCTCCCCCAAGTGTCGCCACATTGACCGGTCCCGTGCGACTCGCATCCAGCGGATCCCCGTAACCTTCACAGACAGTCATCTGTTTCTATTTCTATATATTAGTTCATATTTTGTGAGTCATTTCTATATGACACACTGACACATACGGTTTCTAGGTCTCAAGGTTGTTTAGAGAAAATGAGAGTGGCGATGAGGCAGCGTTAATGAGGTATAGAATTGTATGGGTGGCTCGATGCTTTGTTGTTTTTTGTAAAGGTCATTAGCATTAGGTGTTGATATGACTTTTGATTTCTGGGTTATGGGTCAAACCAAGACTCGGACAAGAGGAGCTTGTGGCTAAGTAATAACAGCCGCTCGGGTCGATGTTTAGGTTAAGCCGCGCTTGCTTAGGTTGTTCCGTGGATGGGTGACCACCGATTACATACAGAGTTTCCTTCGTGCCTCAGAAAGCATGTTAAGCTGTTGGCCCGGCTGTCCTTTGTAGATCTTTGACAGTCGTTACAGGTAGTCAGTGGTCCGAAAGTCGGACAACCAGTCTTATCAGGGGGTATCGTATTACCCAATAGTAACTGGGTTGTGGAGATCAGATAGGCAGTGGCTCCATGTAAAATACTGGTATTCAGTTACATCAGGTTAGACTGGAAGCCGACCCCAACATAGTTGAAAAAAGGCTAGGCAGATGATAAGAAGCCTATTGCCATCATCCGGGTACAAATCCAGACTACTTAGCTGCTACTGAACAATTTCTTATGGTAAAACTCAATAACAATTTGGCCGACCCGGGAATCGAACCCAGGACCGCATGCTCAGCAGTCGTTCTTGCGACTATTAGACCAATGATTTCACCTGAATACTTAACTCTTTACTCTTGTGATGATCAACTATGTTGACTTGTATATCTCAACGATATACAACGTGCAAAATGTTTATTTATTTATTTAAACTTCATGTACAATAGTGGTACATAACCGGACTTCATGCCACAAGGCATTCTCTACCAGTCAACCTTTGGGTTAAATAAGAAAACATTGTGATAGGATACAAAATAAATATATAAAAAATAACTTCTTGCTATCGAAAATTTATATAGGCACTTATAATGATACAAATACTTATATACAAATAAAATAATCTAATACATATTTTAACAAATACCAAAATTAAAAACGAGAAACCTAATAATAATTACCATGACTCGACTTCTAATAGAGAGAGAGCTATTTATTCTGACTTAAATAGTGGTTACGCACTTCTTTTAAAAGTGAATTTGCTTTCAGGTTTTTTAAAATGTTGTGAGGAAAATATTGAGTATGAATGTCTATAAGAGTAGAGGAAGACCAAAGAAACGATGGATGGACTGTGTGAAGGATGATATGGCTAGAAAGGAGGTGACTGCTGAGATGACGAGTAATAGAGAAGTATGGAAGAAGAAGACATGCTGCGCCGACCCCAAATGAATTGGGATAAGGGCTGGAGAAAGACGACGATGATACAAGGTGGCCATCAACCGGGTACAATACTGACTCCGGGCAGCTACCGGTAAGACTGGCTTCAAGAATTTCGTATTTGTGCCTACCACAACATCGTCATCATCATCATCTGCCTAGCCTTTTCCCAACTTTATTGGAGTCGGCTTCCAGTCTTACCAGATGCAGCTGAATACCAGTATTTTACATGGAGCGACTGCTTATCTGACCTCCATAACTCAGGTAGTGCTGGGTAATACGGTACCTCTTGGTAAGACTGGTTAAATTGTTAACTTAATCTTCTGGTTCTACAATAAGACAGTTAAATTGTTTCTCTGGGACTTCGTCGAGTTTCATCGTCTCGTCGCTTTTCTGGTGGTCAGCACTGTTGATTCTGACTTTCAGGAGTTGCAGTGGTTTGGGAATAGTGTGGTGGGCTTGTCCCAAAGGAGATCGGGCGGAAGCGGTCCAAGTAGCGTCGGTGAACGAGACCTATGTTTTCTTAAAGCTGATGTAAAGAGCATCATTTTTTGTTAGGGCGTCAAAAAATTCCTCTATGGAGAAAAAAGTTATTGATTATTTCAAATGAACTATGTAATCAACGATGACATTAATTACAATCAGAGTTGGTGATTAAGACATATATAATTTTTTGACGGCACGGTTGGCGCAGTGGCTGAGCGATTAGCTGCTGCGCTGCGTGTTGCGGGTTCGATCCCCACACGGAACAAATATTTGTATAATCTACAGGTAGTTGTTCCGGGTCTGGCTGTTTGTTGATGTGAGTTTAAATGTTTGTAAACGCACCCACGATACAGGAGAAATTCCTAGTGTGGGGCAACGTTTCTGTTAGAAGTGATTTATTCTTTGTTAAGAATATAAACAAAACGGCGCCGGTTGAAAAAAGTTAAACGTCATAATGTACATTATTAGTGACAACAAAATCATGTAATTCAAGAGATCTAAGGAGCAATAATAATACATTGAGGTATCTTGACTTGGCTCACGAGGTTGTCGACATGTGGGATGTGGACTCAGCGATCATTGTGCAGATAGTTGTATCAGCCCATGGCTTAATTGCCAAGAGCCTCGACCAATAACTGAGGAGGCTCTTGTTTGGCAGCTGGATCAAGGGCTTGATTCAGAAAGCAGTACTTCTGGACACAGCGCGTATAGTTAGGAGGTTCCTCTCTCTGGAGCCCTGACCACCGGTAGCTTGGACCCTGTTCCCGACACCGGTGGGCTACAATTTTTTATATTTTTAAATGTTTTTTATATTGTTTTTTAGTTTAAGAAATATTTAAAAATGTATAAGATTTGTATAAAAATAAATAAAGGATACATTGAGCAATATTATCCGTCAGCAAATATATGTGGCGCCTATAGTCTTTCTCTTTTTAAGGTCATGTAGTGGGTGCCTCAAATATTGACCCAGCGATAATCATTTACACTGGCCATGTTAGAACATCGATAATTTGTCAAAATGTTAGCATTTGGGAGCTCTAATGAGTTATGACGTTATTGGCTTAACCTTTTTCTAAAATATATTGTGTTACTAATTAAACTACATAACATAAACATCACGCCTTGTAATCCCTGAAGGGTTAGGCAGAGGTGTACTTAATAGTACACCCGAGTTTCGCCAGTTATGTTTAAGTCCCACGTAATAGGGGGCGAGCTTATTGCCATCAACCGGGTACGAATCTAGTCTCCGTAGCAGCCGCTGAGAAATTCCTGATGGAAAAACTTAATAACACTTTGCCCGATTTGAGAATCGTACCAAGGACCTGATTCTCAGTAATCGCGCTTGCGACTACTAGACCAACTATGTATATGTAGTTAAATCATGTAAGTATCTGACTTGTGATTCTTAATTAATATTATAAACGCGAAAGTGTTATGTGGATGTTTGTTACTCTTTCACATAAAAACTACTGTTCAGATTTTGATAAAACTTTACAGTAATAAAGTTAATGCATCGGAATAATACATCACCATCTGCTTAGCTCTTTCCCAACTATGTTGGGATCGGCTTCAAGTCTTACCGGATGCAGCTGAATACCAGTATTTTACAAGGAGCGACTGCCTAACTGACCTCCACGACCTGGTTAGTACCAGGTTATTTACATAAACTATGTCTTTTCCCAACTCTGTTGGGGTCGGCTTCCAGTGTAATTATGTAGATGGAGCTTCAGCTCACAATGTAAAATACTGGAGCGACTACCTATCTGACCTCCACAACCCAGTTAGCACTGGGTAATACGAAACCCGTTTGTAAGACTGGTTGTCAGACTTTCAGGCCACTAAATACCTGTAACGACTGTCAAAGATCTACAAGTTACAACCGGGACCAAACGGCTCAACGTGCTTTCCGAGGCACGGAGAAAAGCCTTGACCCAGCATTGAGACAGTTCCTGAGTCAGTGTCTTCCTTTATATGAGTCAAAGTTGCCTTGAATTAGCTCAGTGAGTCAATAATGATTCAATATTAACTAAGTTTCATTTTCCCTGAAGTGTGAGCGCCAAATATTTCAAGGTTTTACTGGACATGCGTGCTAAGATCACGTATTCTACGTATGTTGTCGTTGTGTATGATTGAATTACCCGAGCAAAATGTAATTTTGAACTTAACAAAGCAATTTTGAACTAATAATTCAATATTTAAATTAATTTAAAACTGAATAGATGAATCACACGAGTTACTAAATAGTTAAGCTAGTTATTAATTTATTTTATTTTCATTTATTTATTTAAACTTCATGTACAAGATTGGTACACAGGCGGACTTAATTCCACAAGGCATTCTCTACCAGTCAACCTTTGGGTTAAATAAGAAAACATTGTGATAGAGTACAAAAAATAAATAAGAAAAATACCATTTTGTTAACATAGATTGATATACATAAATAGGTACATACTAATACACATATATACCTACAGTAAAATTAAATAAACTAATAAATATTATAATACTTACAAATAGTCCAAAATACGAGAAAACTTATAATAATTACTATGACTACTAATATCTAGCTTGTGACCAATTTAGTCTGTTAAATAGTACTTCCGAACTGTTCTTTTGAAAGACATTTTGCTTTCAGTTTTTTTATTTATTTATTTTACTGTTTATGTACACACAATGCAACACAGGAAAATTACATTTTAATACTTGAGTACATAGGTACTGCTTATTTCCTAAGAAATTTCTGCCAGCAGACCTGCAAAAGGAGAAGTGAAAAAAAGAAATGTAGACAATAGTGTGTAGAAACGGAAGAGAATAAGGTGTAATTTAAACTAAAATATTAAATACAAATATCAATAAATATTAATATATACTTATATAAATAGGTACATAATGTAAAAACTAATAAAAATACATACATACAATAAATTATAATTGAGAGGAAAGGTAATGCTCTTTCACTCGGGATTTGAATAATGAAATGGTCTTTAAATCACGAATGCTAGGCGGAAGTGAGTTCCACAACCTTACAGCATGGACGGAGAAGGAGTAGGAGTAATAGCTGGATTTATGAGGATGGGATTTAAGTAGGGATCTAAGGTGCGATCTACACGGTGCGTCAGTAGGGCGGGCATAAGAAAAACGCTCACGCAGGTACGAAGGATAGGACGGGTTGTGTAGGATATTGAAGAGGAGACATAGGATCCTAGTGTTCCTGCGAAGGCGGAACACTAGGAATACTTTTAATGCCATTTTAACTTCATTCATTGAATGAGAGTCCCTAAATTTACTGAAGAGTACAATCAATGGTAACACTAATCGTGACTTAAGTCCTGGCCCATCGTGGGAAGAGAATACCTGGCGAAGTATATTATTATCCCATGGTTGGGAATATCGCTCAAAGGGCTGGAACATTTATAAGTTCCTATTTTGAGTGCTTACTCAGTATTTTTGTAAACAATTACGTGTTAATTGAATTCGTTATGATTTGTGGCAGTTTAGGTTAGCTCCAGTGGTTGATATTTTGTTCCAAGTTAGAATAAACGGTTGTATTCATTATTTTGTGTACCTCGTTGTCTTTTTTTAAACATCTTCGCTTCTGATTCCTAAATCAACAATACACACATGAATTTGAAGTAGAAAGATAGTATATACAGACTACAAATAGAACTAAACTAATGATAAAAATAAGACTAAAAGTAAGAATATATAAACATCTAAACAACGACGACAATATGACACTCAGGCGTCAAAGTATTCCTCCGCATCGCTGTCATCTGGAAACGTGCCCAGAAGACTGCCACGCTAAATGGCAATGCTAATTCTTTGGCCAAAGAAATAGCCAGCCCTCTGGTCACGCGAAGTGTCGACCAGTCGGCGAGAGATTTCTTTAAAAAGGAGACGCGCACTCGGGCCCCATAGAAAGATAGTAGGTAAGATATTAAATATCGTTTCGAAAAACACATGCTAAAGTTACGCACTTCACATTAAAATAAAATAATATGATACAATATGATGAAAGTATCATTGAATCATTCCTTAGCTTGCGAAATTTGAAAACCCATAATATTGCCAACGTCATAATCTTATATTTATGTCCTTTGGTAAGAATGAGGTCTCCGTTTCTCCCGGTATGTTGTAAGACCTGACTAACTCAGGGATTGGTAAAAGGTATTTTTAATTTCAAAATCTTTAAAAATGTGATATCATAAAGGATGTTAATAGACCCTTAACGAAGCCGAAAGGCACGTCTAACATCAAACTAAGGTTCCCAGGTCGGAAAGCACGTTAAGCCGTTGGTCCCGGCTGTCATTTGTAGATCTTTGACAGTCGTTAGGCAGTCAGTGGCCCAAAAAGTCTGACAACCAGTCTTACCAAGGGGTATCGTATTACCCTGTACTAACTGGGTTGTGGAGGTCAGATAGGCAGTCGCTCCATGTAAAATACTGGTATTCAGCTGCATCCGGTTAGACTGGAAGCCGACCCCAATATAGTTGGGAAAAGGCTAGGCAGATGATGATTTGTTTAAATTATTTCTAATGTCTACTAATGTCTACTCAGTGATTTCAAAAGATCAATAAAACAGATAATATCAAGTCTTCTATAGGAAATTAATACACGTTTCATTGACATGTCAGGATGTCTTCTTGCTAAATACAATTATGAATAATTACACTCATTAAAAACACGCAAGGTAAACAATAGTTAGCTTTAATAGATCGATTTGTGTGACGGCTGTACTTTTTACTGTGATTTTTCTGTTGATCGTATCAGTTCTGTTAAAACAATTGGAATATGCTTGATTCAATTCAATTCAATTAATTTATTTTTGCAAAAACATGTGCAGATAATAAATGGTGTAAATAGACCCTTAACAAAGCTGAAAGGCATTTGTTCTCCCCGTCCTTGCGTTTTTTTGTTGTAGACCATACCTGGGAACCTTTTAATTACGGAGATATTGGGGGTCAAAAATACAAAATTTCAATACCTACTCGACCCAAATGTATAGGACAGCTGATAATTTTTTCGCATTTACGATATTGGACCCATGGAGGAAGTTGTTCAGTTTGATGGTCTGTAGCATATCCTTTCATATGAGTATACCCTTTCTGTAACATCCTGTATAATCGGTGAGCCGCAAACTAAGCATCGCTTGTATCTTGTGGCTCGGGAGTGCGAATTTTCCAAATTTAAATTCATTGAGTTTAGGAAATTAAAATGAAAATATAACAAAAAACATTAACAGGTTATAACGTTAACACGTTAGAGAGCTTCTGTAATTTGCTCTGAGCACAAAGTAATGAAAAAAAATAAAGTCATAAGTAAGCCATTAGTAATTTATTTCTAAACAATATACATTGTGTTGATATTATGTAAAATTAAATTAAAAAAAAAACAGAACATTTAAACATTACAATTGAAAAACATGTCCAAGAATTACAAATTCAAAACGACCGACCACCATTACCTTCCATTCAAAAAAAAAAAAAAATACAAAAAAAAAAAAAGTATTATTTTTTAATTAAAGATTAATATTATGACATCTAATTTTCTGCGAATAATCTATAAAAAAATGGAATGTCAAATATAATAACTGATATAATAAAATGTAATAAAACAATGAATGTTTACATTTGTTGGGCTTCTGTTATGGTGTGTGTATATATGTTATTATAACATGAAACCCCTAATAGTATTGATTATGACGGATTTTCCCCTCTGTCGTACATTAAACATCCGGTATTTAAATTCCGCTAACTGACGGATAAAAAACACATTGTTTAAATTGTGTTTTATTCGTCTTGCTTGTGTTTTTCCCCAAGACGTGTGATGATGATGAGTGATATTAAACTGCGAGTCTAGAGGCGTACGTTTTTTATTTTTTTATTTCTTTATATGGCAATGAATGCGGGAAGACTTGATTGTCCCTATGTGAGGCACTGTTGTTGACGTCTAATAGCTATTATTCTATTAATTTGACATTTGACAACCTCTAATTTCACATTCTGTATGTTATGTCAATTATCAAGTCAACGTCGTTATTGTGTCATGTCTATTATTAATCTTAATGAATGTTGTTATTATTCCGTATTTTTTTTTAAATTCCATCTTCTATGGGTTCGAACCCAGCCAGGCGCATTACTTTGTGTAAATTATTTCATCACCACTGCTCTCAAAACGGTGAAGGAAAACATCGTGAAGAAACCGGCATGTTCTAGAACCAAAAATTCGAAGACATGTGACATCTACCAACCCGCACTGGGCCCGCGTGGTGGATTATAGCACAATCCCTCTCATAGAGAGAAGGCCTGCGTCCCAGCAGTGGGAACATTAATAGGCTGATTATGCTTATGCTATGCAATATTGTTTCTAATGTAATGTAATTCTGATATTTAGGTTTTAGACATAATTTATGTGTTTTTATATTTTGTATTTTCATCTATTTTTGGTTTTTATATGGGTCTCGGACCTGAAATAAATGGAATTTATTTATTTAATGTATTATTATCGGATAGCTCGTGTCGGTAGTCAGTGGCCCAAAAAGTCTAAAAACCAGTCTTACCAAGGGGTATCGTATTACCCAGTACTAACTGGGTTGTGGAGGTCAGTTAAGCAATCGCTCCATTTAAAATACTGGTATTCAGCTGCAACCGGTTAGACTGGAAACCGATGCCAATATAGTTGGGAAAAGGCTAGGCAGATGATGATATCGGATAGCTCGTGGCTAAATAATACCGCTCGAATCAACCCTGAGATTAAGTCGCGAGTGCCTAGGTTGGTCAGTGGATGGGTGGCCACCCATTACATAGTTTCCTCCGCTGTTGGTCTCGGCTGTCATTTGAAGATCTTTGACAGGTAGTCAGTTGCTCAAAAAGTCTGACAACCAGTCTTACCAAGGGGTACGTATTACCTAGCTTTTTTAATTTTCTTGGCCGAAATGACCAATGTACATTGAGGAGCTCGTGGCTAATAACAACAGCCACTCGGGGTCAATCTTCAGGTTAAGCCGCACTTGCCTAGGTTGATCTGCTGATGGGTGACCACCCGTTACATACCGAGTTTCCTCCGTGCCTCGGAAAGCACGTTAAGCTGTTGGACCCGGCTGTCATTTGTAGATCTTTGACAGTCGTTAGGTAGTAAGTGGCCCAAAAAGTCTGACAACCAGTCTTACCAAGGGCTATCGTATTACCCAGTACTAAGGGTTGTGGAGGTCAGATAGGCAGTCGCTCGATACTGGTATTCAGCTGCATCCGGTTAGACTAGAAGCCGACCCCAATATAGTTGGGAAAAGGCTAGGCAGATGATGATGGTATGGGACGTATTCGTTGCACAAAGATCAACTTTTAAAAGAGTCCTTATTTAAATTGAATTTTTAACTAGCTGCGTGAAAATATTATAAAAATATTATTTCTCTATTTGAATCGAATTTTGTTAACAATTTCATGGGTTTTAATTTTATTGAACGGCACCTTAATCCTTTTTCTAAAATAAAAGTAAGTCTCGTTAAAATCGGTACAGCCATTTCGGAGATTAGCCAGAACAAAGTCAGACAGACAGACAGAAAGACAAAACACAAAAATAAAGATTTTTTGTTACAAGTAGGTACCGTATTATACTTTCATATACACTAAGTAGTAACAATCTGTTATTTTGAAACAACAAACAGACAATTTTATTCATTTGTATGTATCGAAGATTAAGGAATCCTGATCTTAAAGGCGCAAATCCACCGCGGCGCACGGATAGTCTACGCACGTGTGTTAAGCGTCGCTTTGCAAGAAAATTGTTTCCACTGCAAACCACGGACACGCTATGCATCAAACGACGTCATTAGTACATGCGTGGCTTGCTTGACTAAGGCACTCACATAGCTCAACGCTGTCAACGCCATGCCCGCTGTGCATGCGGTACACGCCATACACGAATATAAACCCACGACTATGCCGCGGTGGACCACGCACGCTACAGTTGTACTTAGTTGTGGGTGTGTAGTGTGTACTGCAGTGGAAACGTAGACCTATGTTGTCAAACTAATGAATGGACGCAGCTAAAATGCGCCGCGTGCCCGTGTACAGCGTGCGCCGCGGTGGTTTTGCGCCTTTATTACCAAAAAACTAGAGTTCAGTTGTCAATGGCAGGTAATTTAAAACATCTGAGCACTATGTAGAACTATAAATTGTTATTGCATCCTTGTTAACATTCTCGTCATTGTCTCAAAAAAAAGGGAAATTATTAATCGGGCGAATAAAAATTTAATTGGCGACCAATATACTGAATGGGCGACTATTGTACCAAGTAAGTAACTATTTATCCGGTTATTGCGGCAAGGAGAATATAGGAAGCAAGAGCGAGTGAAGACTGAGAGAGACTTGTGGCACCCCGACTCGGACAGGTTAGGTTTGAAGGGGACGGCGGGGTCCAGTGAGCGAGTGAAGTGAGCGAACTAAGACCCCGGAATCCCCTTCGTGTTAGGTTACTTTAAACCCTGCAAACGGAAATAGGAGCCCCGCGCAACGGGGCTACGTCGACTACGCCTTATCTACAATCTAGTGTTTAATAACCTTGTTTTAAGTTTTTTTCAGGATTCATTGAATTATCACACTGATCGTTTTGAACAACTAGTTGCCAACCTATTATTTATGCCACACATTTTAATTATTTTTTCATCCTTGTTAACATTCTTGTCATAGTCTCAATAAAAAGCAGTCTTACCTAGAAGTCTTTAAATGTATATTGGATTGACATATAAGTACAACGATTAAAATGACTTCTTTCGCATAAATTATTTATTACATCCCTCGTTGGGCCAGTGGTTGCAAGCACGACTACTGAGCAGGAGGTCCTGAGTTCGATTTTCAGGTCGGGCAAATCGTATTTGGGTTTTGCTATTAGGAATTTCTCACTAAAGTCTTTTATTAAATGTTTGCTCGGGGATAATGTATCTTTTTATTAGTGAAAGATATTTCTGGAACGGATGAGTCGTTTCGGAGATTACCCCATACATACAAACTTACAAACTTTCCTCTTTATAAACTAATACTGTCACTTACGGGATATCTTCCGTGATTGTTCATTATTTTGAGCTCCCGATATTTCGGCGCTGTTGCAAGCGCCATGATCGCGGGTGGATGGAAAATAAATTGTTAAGAGTAGACTAAAGTAAGTGACTCTTTATAATATTAGTATAGATAATTCCCATAAAATTAATTCAAAGTATGGCCGTACATCGTAAAACATCGTTCGTCTGCTTCGGTGATTATATTTCATGATATGACTGTTAATGATTATATCTATAATATTAAATGATTCACAAAATGATGCTCCGATCGACTACTGTTTATTAATGACTATTCGCCAATTGTTTTAATGGTTATAGGTTACTGGGGTTTGCGTGCGGCGTCGTTCGCTTTGAGGTCAGGAATTATCCCAAGGGAACTAAATACTGGGATATAACATATCCTATGTACAAACATAGGTCATGGTCTATATCAGTTGGCGTAAAAAAATTGACGAAATAAAATATTTTTAACCGACTTCAAAAGAGGAGGCGAGGTTCTCAATTCGTCGGAACCTTTTTTTTTTATGTATGTTCACCGATTACTCACAAACACCTGAACCGATTTGGAAAATTCTTTTTGTTTGAAAGAGTATACTTCCAAGTTGGTCCCATAGAAATATTGTCATGATCTGATCATGGACTTCGGAGATATGGAACGGAACTGTTCACTAATAGACAGCATATCTGTCGTAAATGCTGTCATAACCTAACATCACGCCTGTATGCTCTGAGAGGATATGCAGGTGTGTATAGTACACGCAGATTTTGACAGTTAGGTATTTAAGTTCTATTTGATTGGGGATAAGCCTATTACCATAAATGTATTGTTGACAATGTAAAACAAATGCATAGCAAATATTTGTACAGGATATTACAACTAAAAATGGAAAAAAAAATTCTAAAAATAAAACCGACTTCAAAATCACAAAAAAAACGTGAAAAATAACTTCAGCAAAAATAGCTTCAAAAGTTGGTGACAAAAAAACTATATCAACAAACAAAAGTCGTTTTATTTTTTTCAAAAAAGATTTTTTTTACTTTATGGATTGAGAATAAAATCAAATATCAATGAATCTAAACAAACCAAACTCCAATATTTCATAATTTTTTTGTAAGAAAAACTATTAAAATTAAATAAATGTTGTCTAAAAAGTATTGCCAATAGTAAAATATCCTATCCTATTCGGTCAAAGACTTTGTGAATTCCTAAAAAAATAAATTTTGAAGGAAAATATTTAAATTTTTGACAACATTTCCTATGATTTCTACTTTTTGAAAAACTTATATTTTATTTTTAGCAAACCATGTCCTCCCAATCGGATTTCCCATAAGATATAAAAACAGGAAAGTCTTGTATTTTGCTGACTTTCACCTCCAATTTGTGGTGGGACGCCCTCAGGGTTGATGGAGCGACGATCTTTGCAGGGTGGCTGGTAGCAACTGGATGGGCGTTGCTGAGAATTGAGTTGAGCTGCGTGCGATTGCGGAGGCCTTTGTCCAGCAGTGGACTGTAGGCTTATGATGGCGACGATCTCCAATTTTACTACTAGGACCACGAAGGAATTTTCAACAATTCTTACTCAGCATAAACATAGCATAATCAGCCTATTAATGTTCTCACTGCTGGGACGCAGGCCTCCTCTCTATGAGAGGCAATGGGCTGTAATCCAACACGCGGGCCCAGTGCGGGTTGGTAGATGTCGCATGTCTTCGAATGTTTGGTTCTAGGACATGACGGTTTCCTCACGATGTTTTCCTTCACCGTTTTGAGAGCAGTGGTGATGAAATAACTTACACAAAGTAATGCGCCTGGCTGGGTTCGAACCCACGACTTACTGCTCGTAAGGCGGGGTCTCCACCACTGGGCCACCGCTGCTCTCAATTCTTACACAGTGCAAAAAAAACCTCTGATCTGAACTTCTGTCATTTTTTATTTCTTTTTCAAAGTTAAAAAGCAGCCACGCATAACCTATATTACCCTACCCACCACTGCCTCTACCTAACACTGTTTGTCTTTGCATCACCCAAAGGTTGACTGGTAGAAAATGCCTATGGCATTCCGCCTCTGTACTTTGTGCTTGAACTGTTATATAAATAATCGATAGTCGGTATCAATACAAACAAGTTTTGTTTGAGGCAAAATGTTTTAAAGTGTCACGTTTCCGAGATATGAGCTATCAAAGTTGTGCTGAAGATGCCTTCTGTGAATAGACTGTAACTCTCACTAGTCACGTCTTTTTTTCAGGGGGGTGCCACCTGCTACGATTCATACATACTCCTTTTGCCTCGTCCACGTTCTTACATCTGCACGTGTAGCATGACCCACGCACAAACGGCTTTTGTCGACGGAAGAATCGACAAAATGACAGATCAACAAAATAAATCTGTCATTTTGTCGATTCCTCCGTCGACAAAACACGTTTCTACGGTGGTCATGCTACGCGTGTCATACATGCACGCAGGTGGCGAGTACCAGGCATTTGACATTTCTGAAGAACCTCACTAATGATATTTCTGTTAGAGTGTATGCGTTTGTTCTTAAGTTGTAACACTTGAGTTATCATCGTCTACCTGCCTTTTACCAACTATGTTGGAGTCGGCTTCCAGTCTAACCGGATGCAGCTGAATACCAGTATTTTACATCGACTGCCTATCTGACCTCCACAACCCAACTGGGTAATACGATACCCCTTGGAAAGACTGGTTGTCAGACTTTTTGGACCACTGACTACCTAACGACTGTCGAAGATCTACAAATGACAACCGGGACCAACGGCTTAACGTGCTTTCTGAGGCTAAGAGAAAACTCGGTATGTAATGGGTGGTCACCCATTCAAAGACCAACCTTGGCAAGCATGGATTGACTAAAAGGTCGACCCGAGCGGCTGTTATTATTTAGAGTAAACACAGATTTTTCTATTGTACTCCTTTTGCCCACCATTTTGTCATAATCATTTAATTACTGTCTTTTAATGATAATTGTTACTAGAACAATAAAAACTAGCAATAATCGGGCTTATTGACAACTGATATTATCATTCACGTGCCGCATATATTTAATACATTGTTGAAGTCGCTAAACTAGACTATCTAGATAGTTATCTACACAAATGTAAATGTCGGATCTGTCAGGATTTATTCCGTAAGGCTGTTACATCATGTGGCAGACGATGGGTTTCGTGCTATGAAAACACACTGGGTGCACTGTTTCTAGCAAAACTAACTAATTACTTGAGATTACAACTTAAAACAATAACACGGAGCACAATGAATCGGGTACAGGTCCAAGACGTCTCAACTCCGCCACGATCCGACATTGACTGTCGCCCTCCCCCGAGTTGAACATCAGGGCTCTTTTGAAGCCCGCTGTGTTGTGGGTAGACTGGTAAGTAGGTCGCGTGATGTCACCACTGCACACAAGCGCGCTTTCCAAATGCATTTTATGTCCGTTCTAACGACCGGATCCGACATATACAAAAAAATAAAATTGAAGTGCCTGTTTGTAATATCAAAACAACAGCGTTTTACTGAATGCATATGAAAATATATACGGCACTTATAACGAAATCACATTTTTTTCAATTTTTGTCTGCATGTCTGTCTGTCTGTTTGTTCCGGCTAATCTCCGAAACGGCTGAACCGATTTTGAAAGAAATTTTACTGGCAGATAGCTGATGTTATAAGGAGTAATTTGAACGACTACTACTTATTTAATTTTAGAATAAGATTTTCTCCTGTATCGTGGGTGCGTTTACAAACATTTAAACTCACATACACAAACAGCCCGACCAGGAACTACTACCGGCCATAACATCAGTGCGGGAATCGAAACCGTGACACGCAGCGCAGCAGCCAATTGCTCAGCCACTGCACCAAACGTGCCGTCAAATGGTCACCCATCCACTGACCAACCGCGGCTAACGTAGCTTAACCTTTCTCGATCGAGAAGAAGACCAAAGGACGTACAGATGACAATAACTTCAATGAAAGCGGATCTCAAAACATGGAAAACCCTACCGAGAAGGCTATGGTACTAAAAACGGTGACAAATTCATGACATCAAAGATAGACATTTATATGAATTATTCATGTTTCGTATTAAAGGGTAAAACGTTGTGTTTATTTACATGTAAGATGTCCTTTACACTGTGGTATATTAAATTTTGTCTTCACAAGGCGGACAGAGTAAATACCATTACTGTACAAGATTTTTTTAAGTATATTTTCGTGACTAAATAATAATGGCCGCTTGGGTTGATCTTTAGGTTAAGCCGTGCTTACCTAGGTCGATCCGTGGGTGGGTGACCACCCATTACATACCGAGTTTCCTCCATTCCTCGGAAAGCACGTTATGCCGTTGGTCCCGGCTGTCATTTGTAGATCTTTGACAGTCGTTACAGGTAGTCAATGGCCCGAAAGTCTGACAACCAGTCTTACCCAGGGGCATAGTATTACCCAGTACTAACTGGGTTGTGGAGGTCAGATAGGCAGTCGCTCCATGTAAAATCCCAACGTAGTTGGGAAAAGGCTACGCAGATGATGAGTAGTGCACTGTCTGAAAATAATCCAGTAGGCGCCCATCAGGTATTGCTAAATTATGGTTAGGTAAGGTTTTATTCAGAGTTTCACTGGTATTCAACTGCATCATAGTAGACTGGATGCCGACCAAAAAATAGTTAAAAAAAATGAAATGATGGTTAGGTGCTCTAATTTTAGCGTAGGTAGGTAGATGGGTCATGTAAATACACCTTTATAGTTATTACAATAAATATTACAACTAAAAATAGAAAAAAAAAATCTAAAAATAAAACCGACTTCAAAATCACAAAAAAAACGTGAAAAATAACTTCAGCAAAAATAGCTTCAGAAGTTGGTGACAAAAAAACTATATCAAACAAACAAAAGTCGGTTTTATTTTTTTCAAAAAAGTTTTTTTTTTACTTTATGGATTGAGAATAAAATCAAATATCAATGAATCTAAACAAACCAAACTAAAATATTTTTATAATTTTTTGTAAGAAAAACTATTAAACTTAAATAAATGTTGTCTAAAAAGTATTGCGAATAGTAAAATATCCTACTATTATTCGGTCAAAAACTTTGTGAATTCCTAAAAAAATAAATTTTGAGGGAAAATATTTAAATTTTTGATAACATTTTCTATGATTTCTACTTTTTGAAAAACTTATTTTTTTTTTTAGCAAACCATGTCCTCCCAATCGGGTTTCCCATCAGTATAAAAAACAGAAAATTGCAGGAAAGTCTTGTATTTTGCTGACTTTCACCTCCAATTTGTGGTGGGACGCCCTCAGGATTGATGGAGCGACGATCTTTGCAGGGTGGCTGGTAGCAACTGGATGGGCGTTGCTGAGAATTGAGTTGAGTTGCGTGCGATTGCGGAGGCCTTTGTCCAGCAGTGGACTGTAGGCTTATGATGGCGACGATCTCCAATTTTACTACTAGGACCACGAAGGAATTTTCAACAATTCTTACTCAGCATAAACATAGCATAATCAGCCTATTAATGTTCTCACTGCTGGGACGCAGGCCTCCTCTCTATGAGAGGCAATGGGCTGTAATCCAACACGCGGGCCCAGTGCGGGTTGGTAGATGTGGCATGTCTTCGAATTTTTGGTTCTAGGACATGCCGGTTTCCTCACGATGTTTTCCTTCACCGTTTTGAGAGCAGTGGTGATGAAATAACTTACACAAAGTAATGCGCCTGGCTGGGTTCGAACCCACGACTTACTGCTCGTAAGGCGGGGTCTCCACCACTGGGCCACCGCTGCTCTCAATTCTTACACAGTGCAAAAAAAACCTCTGATCTGAACTTCTGTCAATTTTTGTTTCTTTTTCAAAGTTAAAAAGCAGCCACGCATAACCTATATTACCCTACCCACCACTGCCTCCACCTAACACTGTTTGTCTTTGCATCACCCAAAGGTTGACTGGTAGAAAATGCCTATGGCATTCCGCCTCTGTACTTTGTGCTTGAACTGTTATATAAATAATCGATAGTCGGTATCAATACAAACAAGTTTTGTTTGAGGCAAAATGTTTTAAAGTGTCACGTTTCCGAGATATGAGCTATCAAAGTTGTGCTGAAGATGCCTTCTGTGAATAGACTGTAACTTTCACTAGTCACGTCTTTTTTTCAGGGGGGTGCCACCTGCTACGATTCATACATACTCCTTTTGCCTCGTCCACGTTCTTACATCTGCACGTGTAGCATGACCCACGCACAAACGGCTTTTGTCGACGGAAGAATCGACAAAATGACAGATCAACAAAATAAATCTGTCATTTTGTCGATTCCTCCGTCGACAAAACACGTTTCTACGGTGGTCATGCTACGCGTGTCATACATGCACGCAGGTGGCGAGTACCAGGCATTTGACCTTTCTGAAGAACCTCACTAATGATATTTCTGTTGGAGTGTATGCGTTTGTTCTTAAGTTGTAACACTTGAGTTATCATCGTCTACCTGCCTTTTACCAACTATGTTGGGGTCGGCTTCCAGTCTAACCGGATGCAGCTGAATACCAGTATTTTACATCGACTGCCTATCTGACCTCCACAACCCAACTGGGTAACACGATACCCCTTGGAAAGACTGGTTGTCAGACTTTTTGGACCACTGACTACCTAACGACTGTCGAAGATCTACAAATGACAACCGGGACCTACGGCTTAACGTGCTTTCCGAGGCTAAGAGAAAACTCGGTATGTAATGGGTGGTCACCCATCCAAACACCAACCTTGGCAAGCACGGCTTAACCTAAAGGTCGACCCGAGCGGCTGTTATTATTTAGAGTAAACACAGTTTTTTTTATTGTACTCCCTTTGCCCACCATGTTGTCGTAATCATTTAATTACTGTCTTTTAATGATAATTGTTACTAGAACAATAAAAACTAGCAATAATCGGGCTTATTGACAACTGATATTATCATTCACGTGCCGCATATATTTAATACATTGTTGAAGTCGCTAAACTAGACTATCTAGATAGTTATCTAAACAAATGTAAATGTCGGATCTGTCAGGATTTATTCCGTAAGGCTGTTACATCATGTGGCAGACGATGGGTTTCGTGCTATGAAAACACACTGGGTGCACTGTTTCTAGCAAAACTAACTAATTACTTGAGATTACAACTTAAAACAATAACACGGAGCACAATGAATCGGGTACAGGTCCAAGACGTCTCAACTCCGCCACGATCCGACATTGACTGTCGCCCTCCCCCGAGTTGAACATCAGGGCTCTTTTGAAGCCCGCTGTGTTGTGGGTAGACTGGTAAGTAGGTCGCGTGATGTCACCACTGCACACAGGCGCGCTTTCCAAATGCATTTTATGTCCGTTCTAACGACCGGATCCGACATATACAAAAAAATAAAATTGAAGTGCCTGTTTGTAATATCAAAACAACAGCGTTTTACTGAATGCATATGAAAATATATACGGCACTTATAACGAAATCACATTTTTTTCAATTTTTGTCTGCATGTCTGTCTGTCTGTTTGTTCCGGCTAATCTCCGAAACGGCTGAACCGATTTTGAAGGAAATTTTACTGGCAGATAGCTGATGTTATAAGGAGTAATTTGAACGACTACTACTTATTTAATTTTAGAATAAGATTTTCTCCTGTATCGTGGGTGCGTTTACAAACATTTAAACTCACATACACAAACAGCCCGACCAGGAACTACTACCGGCCATAACATCAGTGCGGGAATCGAAACCGTGACACGCAGCGCAGCAGCCAATTGCTCAGCCACTGCACCAAACGTGCCGTCAAATGGTCACCCATCCACTGACCAACCGCGGCTAACGTAGCTTAACCTTTCTCGATCGAGAAGAAGACCAAAGGACGTACAGATGACAATAACTTCAATGAAAGCGGATCTCAAAACATGGAAAACCCTACCGAGAAGGCTATGGTACTAAAAACGGTGACAAATTCATGACATCAAAGATAGACATTTATATGAATTATTCATGTTTCGTATTAAAGGGTAAAACGTTGTGTTTATTTACATGTAAGATGTCCTTTACACTGTGGTATATTAAATTTTGTCTTCACAAGGCGGACAGAGTAAATACCATTACTGTACAAGATTTTTTTAAGTATATTTTCGTGACTAAATAATAATGGCCGCTTGGGTCGATCTTTAGGTTAAGCCGTGCTTACCTAGGTCGATCCGTGGGTGGGTGACCACCCATTACATACCGAGTTTCCTCCATTCCTCGGAAAGCACGTTATGCCGTTGGTCCCGGCTGTCATTTGTAGATCTTTGACAGTCGTTACAGGTAGTCAATGGCCCGAAAGTCTGACAACCAGTCTTACCCAGGGGCATAGTATTACCCAGTACTAACTGGGTTGTGGAGGTCAGATAGGCAGTCGCTCCATGTAAAATCCCAACGTAGTTGGGAAAAGGCTACGCAGATGATGAGTAGTGCACTGTCTGAAAATAATCCAGTAGGCGCCCATCAGGTATTGCTAAATTATGGTTAGGTAAGGTTTTATTCAGAGTTTCACTGGTATTCAACTGCATCATAGTAGACTGGATGCCGACCAAAAAATAGTTAAAAAAAATGAAATGATGGTTAGGTGCTCTAATTTTAGCGTAGGTAGGTAGATGGGTCATGTAAATACACCTTTATAGTTATTACAATAAATATTACAACTAAAAATAGAAAAAAAAAATCTAAAAATAAAACCGACTTCAAAATCACAAAAAAAACGTGAAAAATAACTTCAGCAAAAATAGCTTCAGAAGTTGGTGACAAAAAAACATTGGTGATATCAAACAAACAAAAGTCGGTTTTATTTTTTTCAAAAAAGTTTTTTTTTTACTTTATGGATTGAGAATAAAATCAAATATCAATGAATCTAAACAAACCAAACTAAAATATTTTTATAATTTTTTGTAAGAAAAACTATTAAAATTAAATAAATGTTGTCTAAAAAGTATTGCGAATAGTAAAATATCCTACTATTATTCGGTCAAAAACTTTGTGAATTCCTAAAAAAATAAATTTTGAAGGAAAATATTTAAATTTTTGATAACATTTTCTATGATTTCTACTTTTTGAAAAACTTATTTTTTTTTTTAGCAAACCATGTCCTCCCAATCGGGTTTCCCATCAGTATAAAAAACAGAAAATTGCAGGAAAGTCTTGTATTTTGCTGACTTTCACCTCCAATTTGTGGTGGGACGCCCTCAGGATTGATGGAGCGACGATCTTTGCAGGGTGGCTGGTAGCAACTGGATGGGCGTTGCTGAGAATTGAGTTGAGTTGCGTGCGATTGCGGAGGCCTTTGTCCAGCAGTGGACTGTAGGCTTATGATGGCGACGATCTCCAATTTTACTACTAGGACCACGAAGGAATTTTCAACAATTCTTACTCAGCATAAACATAGCATAATCAGCCTATTAATGTTCTCACTGCTGGGACGCAGGCCTCCTCTCTATGAGAGGCAATGGGCTGTAATCCAACACGCGGGCCCAGTGCGGGTTGGTAGATGTGGCATGTCTTCGAATTTTTGGTTCTAGGACATGCCGGTTTCCTCACGATGTTTTCCTTCACCGTTTTGAGAGCAGTGGTGATGAAATAACTTACACAAAGTAATGCGCCTGGCTGGGTTCGAACCCACGACTTACTGCTCGTAAGGCGGGGTCTCCACCACTGGGCCACCGCTGCTCTCAATTCTTACACAGTGCAAAAAAAACCTCTGATCTGAACTTCTGTCAATTTTTGTTTCTTTTTCAAAGTTAAAAAGCAGCCACGCATAACCTATATTACCCTACCCACCACTGCCTCCACCTAACACTGTTTGTCTTTGCATCACCCAAAGGTTGACTGGTAGAAAATGCCTATGGCATTCCGCCTCTGTACTTTGTGCTTGAACTGTTATATAAATAATCGATAGTCGGTATCAATACAAACAAGTTTTGTTTGAGGCAAAATGTTTTAAAGTGTCACGTTTCCGAGATATGAGCTATCAAAGTTGTGCTGAAGATGCCTTCTGTGAATATACTGTAACTTTCACTAGTCACGTCTTTTTTTCAGGGGGGTGCCACCTGCTACGATTCATACATACTCCTTTTGCCTCGTCCACGTTCTTACATCTGCACGTGTAGCATGACCCACGCACAAACGGCTTTTGTCGACGGAAGAATCGACAAAATGACAGATCAACAAAATAAATCTGTCATTTTGTCGATTCCTCCGTCGACAAAACACGTTTCTACGGTGGTCATGCTACGCGTGTCATACATGCACGCAGGTGGCGAGTACCAGGCATTTGACCTTTCTGAAGAACCTCACTAATGATATTTCTGTTGGAGTGTATGCGTTTGTTCTTAAGTTGTAACACTTGAGTTATCATCGTCTACCTGCCTTTTACCAACTATGTTGGGGTCGGCTTCCAGTCTAACCGGATGCAGCTGAATACCAGTATTTTACATCGACTGCCTATCTGACCTCCACAACCCAACTGGGTAACACGATACCCCTTGGAAAGACTGGTTGTCAGACTTTTTGGACCACTGACTACCTAACGACTGTCGAAGATCTACAAATGACAACCGGGACCTACGGCTTAACGTGCTTTCCGAGGCTAAGAGAAAACTCGGTATGTAATGGGTGGTCACCCATCCAAACACCAACCTTGGCAAGCACGGCTTAACCTAAAGGTCGACCCGAGCGGCTGTTATTATTTAGAGTAAACACAGTTTTTTTTATTGTACTCCCTTTGCCCACCATGTTGTCGTAATCATTTAATTACTGTCTTTTAATGATAATTGTTACTAGAACAATAAAAACTAGCAATAATCGGGCTTATTGACAACTGATATTATCATTCACGTGCCGCATATATTTAATACATTGTTGAAGTCGCTAAACTAGACTATCTAGATAGTTATCTAAACAAATGTAAATGTCGGATCTGTCAGGATTTATTCCGTAAGGCTGTTACATCATGTGGCAGACGATGGGTTTCGTGCTATGAAAACACACTGGGTGCACTGTTTCTAGCAAAACTAACTAATTACTTGAGATTACAACTTAAAACAATAACACGGAGCACAATGAATCGGGTACAGGTCCAAGACGTCTCAACTCCGCCACGATCCGACATTGACTGTCGCCCTCCCCCGAGTTGAACATCAGGGCTCTTTTGAAGCCCGCTGTGTTGTGGGTAGACTGGTAAGTAGGTCGCGTGATGTCACCACTGCACACAGGCGCGCTTTCCAAATGCATTTTATGTCCGTTCTAACGACCGGATCCGACATATACAAAAAAATAAAATTGAAGTGCCTGTTTGTAATATCAAAACAACAGCGTTTTACTGAATGCATATGAAAATATATACGGCACTTATAACGAAATCACATTTTTTTCAATTTTTGTCTGCATGTCTGTCTGTCTGTTTGTTCCGGCTAATCTCCGAAACGGCTGAACCGATTTTGAAGGAAATTTTACTGGCAGATAGCTGATGTTATAAGGAGTAATTTGAACGACTACTACTTATTTAATTTTAGAATAAGATTTTCTCCTGTATCGTGGGTGCGTTTACAAACATTTAAACTCACATACACAAACAGCCCGACCAGGAACTACTACCGGCCATAACATCAGTGCGGGAATCGAAACCGTGACACGCAGCGCAGCAGCCAATTGCTCAGCCACTGCACCAAACGTGCCGTCAAATGGTCACCCATCCACTGACCAACCGCGGCTAACGTAGCTTAACCTTTCTCGATCGAGAAGAAGACCAAAGGACGTACAGATGACAATAACTTCAATGAAAGCGGATCTCAAAACATGGAAAACCCTACCGAGAAGGCTATGGTACTAAAAACGGTGACAAATTCATGACATCAAAGATAGACATTTATATGAATTATTCATGTTTCGTATTAAAGGGTAAAACGTTGTGTTTATTTACATGTAAGATGTCCTTTACACTGTGGTATATTAAATTTTGTCTTCACAAGGCGGACAGAGTAAATACCATTACTGTACAAGATTTTTTTAAGTATATTTTCGTGACTAAATAATAATGGCCGCTTGGGTCGATCTTTAGGTTAAGCCGTGCTTACCTAGGTCGATCCGTGGGTGGGTGACCACCCATTACATACCGAGTTTCCTCCATTCCTCGGAAAGCACGTTATGCCGTTGGTCCCGGCTGTCATTTGTAGATCTTTGACAGTCGTTACAGGTAGTCAATGGCCCGAAAGTCTGACAACCAGTCTTACCCAGGGGCATAGTATTACCCAGTACTAACTGGGTTGTGGAGGTCAGATAGGCAGTCGCTCCATGTAAAATCCCAACGTAGTTGGGAAAAGGCTACGCAGATGATGAGTAGTGCACTGTCTGAAAATAATCCAGTAGGCGCCCATCAGGTATTGCTAAATTATGGTTAGGTAAGGTTTTATTCAGAGTTTCACTGGTATTCAACTGCATCATAGTAGACTGGATGCCGACCAAAAAATAGTTAAAAAAAATGAAATGATGGTTAGGTGCTCTAATTTTAGCGTAGGTAGGTAGATGGGTCATGTAAATACACCTTTATAGTTATTACAATAAATATTACAACTAAAAATAGAAAAAAAAAATCTAAAAATAAAACCGACTTCAAAATCACAAAAAAAACGTGAAAAATAACTTCAGCAAAAATAGCTTCAGAAGTTGGTGACAAAAAAACATTGGTGATATCAAACAAACAAAAGTCGGTTTTATTTTTTTCAAAAAAGTTTTTTTTTTACTTTATGGATTGAGAATAAAATCAAATATCAATGAATCTAAACAAACCAAACTAAAATATTTTTATAATTTTTTGTAAGAAAAACTATTAAAATTAAATAAATGTTGTCTAAAAAGTATTGCGAATAGTAAAATATCCTACTATTATTCGGTCAAAAACTTTGTGAATTCCTAAAAAAATAAATTTTGAAGGAAAATATTTAAATTTTTGATAACATTTTCTATGATTTCTACTTTTTGAAAAACTTATTTTTTTTTTTAGCAAACCATGTCCTCCCAATCGGGTTTCCCATCAGTATAAAAAACAGAAAATTGCAGGAAAGTCTTGTATTTTGCTGACTTTCACCTCCAATTTGTGGTGGGACGCCCTCAGGATTGATGGAGCGACGATCTTTGCAGGGTGGCTGGTAGCAACTGGATGGGCGTTGCTGAGAATTGAGTTGAGTTGCGTGCGATTGCGGAGGCCTTTGTCCAGCAGTGGACTGTAGGCTTATGATGGCGACGATCTCCAATTTTACTACTAGGACCACGAAGGAATTTTCAACAATTCTTACTCAGCATAAACATAGCATAATCAGCCTATTAATGTTCTCACTGCTGGGACGCAGGCCTCCTCTCTATGAGAGGCAATGGGCTGTAATCCAACACGCGGGCCCAGTGCGGGTTGGTAGATGTGGCATGTCTTCGAATTTTTGGTTCTAGGACATGCCGGTTTCCTCACGATGTTTTCCTTCACCGTTTTGAGAGCAGTGGTGATGAAATAACTTACACAAAGTAATGCGCCTGGCTGGGTTCGAACCCACGACTTACTGCTCGTAAGGCGGGGTCTCCACCACTGGGCCACCGCTGCTCTCAATTCTTACACAGTGCAAAAAAAACCTCTGATCTGAACTTCTGTCAATTTTTGTTTCTTTTTCAAAGTTAAAAAGCAGCCACGCATAACCTATATTACCCTACCCACCACTGCCTCCACCTAACACTGTTTGTCTTTGCATCACCCAAAGGTTGACTGGTAGAAAATGCCTATGGCATTCCGCCTCTGTACTTTGTGCTTGAACTGTTATATAAATAATCGATAGTCGGTATCAATACAAACAAGTTTTGTTTGAGGCAAAATGTTTTAAAGTGTCACGTTTCCGAGATATGAGCTATCAAAGTTGTGCTGAAGATGCCTTCTGTGAATAGACTGTAACTTTCACTAGTCACGTCTTTTTTTCAGGGGGGTGCCACCTGCTACGATTCATACATACTCCTTTTGCCTCGTCCACGTTCTTACATCTGCACGTGTAGCATGACCCACGCACAAACGGCTTTTGTCGACGGAAGAATCGACAAAATGACAGATCAACAAAATAAATCTGTCATTTTGTCGATTCCTCCGTCGACAAAACACGTTTCTACGGTGGTCATGCTACGCGTGTCATACATGCACGCAGGTGGCGAGTACCAGGCATTTGACCTTTCTGAAGAACCTCACTAATGATATTTCTGTTGGAGTGTATGCGTTTGTTCTTAAGTTGTAACACTTGAGTTATCATCGTCTACCTGCCTTTTACCAACTATGTTGGGGTCGGCTTCCAGTCTAACCGGATGCAGCTGAATACCAGTATTTTACATCGACTGCCTATCTGACCTCCACAACCCAACTGGGTAACACGATACCCCTTGGAAAGACTGGTTGTCAGACTTTTTGGACCACTGACTACCTAACGACTGTCGAAGATCTACAAATGACAACCGGGACCTACGGCTTAACGTGCTTTCCGAGGCTAAGAGAAAACTCGGTATGTAATGGGTGGTCACCCATCCAAACACCAACCTTGGCAAGCACGGCTTAACCTAAAGGTCGACCCGAGCGGCTGTTATTATTTAGAGTAAACACAGTTTTTTTTATTGTACTCCCTTTGCCCACCATGTTGTCGTAATCATTTAATTACTGTCTTTTAATGATAATTGTTACTAGAACAATAAAAACTAGCAATAATCGGGCTTATTGACAACTGATATTATCATTCACGTGCCGCATATATTTAATACATTGTTGAAGTCGCTAAACTAGACTATCTAGATTGTTATCTAAACAAATGTAAATGTCGGATCTGTCAGGATTTATTCCGTAAGGCTGTTACATCATGTGGCAGACGATGGGTTTCGTGCTATGAAAACACACTGGGTGTGATACACTGTTTCTAGCAAAACTAACTAATTACTTGAGATTACAACTTAAAACAATAACACGGAGCACAATGAATCGGGTACAGTTCCAAGACGTCTCAACTCCGCCACGATCAGACATTGACTGTCGCCCTCCCTCGAGTTGAACATCAGAGCTCTTTTGAAGCACGCTGTGTTGTGGGTAGACTGGTACAGGCGCTTTCCAATTCATTTTATGTCCGTACTAACGACCGGATCTGACATATACAAATAAATAAAATGGAAGTGCCTGTTTGTAATATCAAAATAACGGCGTTTTACTGAATGCATATGAAAATATATACGGCACGTATAACAAAATTATTTTTTTTTCTGTATGTCTCTCTGTTTGTTCCGGCTAATAAAAACGGTTGGATTTTCAAATTTTTGACTATACGTAACGACTGTCAAAGAAAGCGTATGCATGACAGTCGAAACCAACGGCTTGACGTGCACTCTGAGTCATGGAGGGCCTTGGTGTGTAATAGTTAGTTTTTCTTTAAAAAAAAAACGTTGCCCCACACTAGGAATTTCTCCTGTATCGTGGGTGCTTTTACAAACATTTAAATTCACAGACACAAACAGTCAGACCCGGAACAACTACCTATAGGCCATACAAATATTTGTTCTGCTCAGGAATCGAATCCACCAATCGCTCAGCCACTGCACCAAACGTGCCGTCAAATGGTCACCCATCCACTGATCAACCGCGGCTAGCGTAGCTTAACCTTTCTCGATCGAGAAGAAAACCAAAGGACGTACAGATAACAATAACTTCAATGAAAGCGGATCTCAAAACATGGAAAACCCTACCGAGAAGGCTATGGTACTAAAAACGGTGACAAATTCATGACATCAAAGATAGACATTTATATGAATTATTCATGTTTCGTATTAAAGGGTAAAACGTTGTGTTTATTTACATGTAAGATGTCCTTTACACTGTGGTATATTAAATTTTGTCTTCACAAGGCGGACAGAGTAAATACCATTACTGTACAAGATTTTTTTGAAGTATATTTTCGTGACTAAATAATAATGGCCGCTCGCGTCGATCTTTAGGTTAAGCCGTGCTTACCTAGGTCGATCCGTGGGTGGATGACCACCCATTACATACCGAGTTTCCTCCATTCCTCGGAAAGCACGTTAAGCCGTTGATCCCGGCTGTCATTTGTAGATCTTTGACAGTCGTTACAGGTAGTCAATGGCCCGAAAGTCTGACAACCAGTCTTACCCAGGAGCATAGTATTACCCAGTACTAACTGGGTTGTGGAGGTCAGATAGGCAGTCGCTCCATGTAAAATCCCAACGTAGTTGGGAAAAGGCTACGCAGATGATGAGTAGTGCACCGTCTGAAAATAATCCAGTAGGCGCCCATCAGGTATTGCTAAATTATGGTTAGGTAAGGTTTTATTCAGAGTTTCACTGGTATTAAGCTGCATCCGAGTAGACTGGATGCCGACCAAAAAATAGTTAAAAAAAAATGAAATGATGGTTAGGTGCTCTAATTTTAGCGTAGGTAGGTAGATGTGTCATGTAAATACACCTTTATAGTAATTTGGTCTTTCACAGTCACTATAAGGTTCAAACTAAAGGTTAAACTAATAACATCATCAAAATATGACCAGAAAGCGTCATTTATTGACGTTAGTTAGTACTAAGTAAGTCATCATCTGCCTAGCCTTTTCCCAACTATGTTGGGGTCGGCTTCCAGTCTAACCGGATGCAGCTGAATACCAGTATTTTACATGGAGCGACTACCTATCTGACCTCCACAACCCAGTTAGTACTGGGTTATAAGATACCCCTTGGTAAGACCGGTTGTCAGACTTTTTGGGCCACTGACCAACGGCTTAACGTGGTTTCCGAGGCACGGAGGAAACTCGGTATGTAATGGATGGTCACCCATCCACAGACCAACCTAGGCAAGCACGGCTTAACCTAAAGATCGATCCGAGCGGCTGTTATTATTTAGCCACGAGCTCCTCCGTCTGTATAAGTATAATGTACAAAGTAACCTTACTAACTCTTAAACTAACCGATTCACCGATTTTGGATATCAGCACTTTACATCTTTCGCTAGTCTACCGAATGATCGAAAAATGAAATGATAGGAGTAGATAGATGAACAATATAAAGGGTGTAACAAGACCCTTAACGAAGACGAAAGGCACTTGTTCTCCCCGTCAATGCGATATTTTTTTTGTTCTAGACCATACCTGGGAACCATGCACCAGCACAATTTTTTGGGTGCCTTACGGTAAAACGTGTATTTCACCCTAAAACAAAAGTCGTTTCCCAGCAATTATTTTTGCGTCAAGTTACTAAGTCTGATGTACAGAATGCTTGGTTGACGGCTTCGTGAAGAGTCCGTTTCCACCCTGTATAAAGAGGTAATCTTTGCCCTGTCTGTCAGCATCAGGACTCAGGATTTTTACATGTAAGAACTTTACTTTGAACACCTCCACGACCTTCGTACTATTCAACCCATTCATCAGCACAATGTTGTGAGTGTGTTACATTGTGTCCTACCGTGAAACGTGATTTTTCACCCTAAAAAAAAAGTCGTTTTCCAGCAATATTTTTTTCATTCCGTTACTTAGTTTGATGGTTGACGGCTTCGTGAAAAATTTAATAGTTGTCGCGTGAATATGGAAAGAAACAAAAATATTAGTCACTCGTTTTTTTAATATTCATTTTGATCTGTCCATGTCAACGGCTACATCAGTCGTAAAGACAATTTTATTACTATAACTGAATCATTAGTCATTAAATTATTTATGTCGCATCGACTAGAAATCACCTCATTAATGCTTTGTTTATGTCTAATCGATTTTACGTGTTCAGGCTATGAAATCATCTCCTGCATGCTATTACCGTCTCATCTGCCAAGCCTTTTCCCAACTATGTTGGGGTCGGCTTCTCGTCTGAACCGCTTTACGCGATAAGACTACCCATTGCGTTAGTTCTACATTGTATGAGCATAGTTCTACATTCTTTTTTATCGTGTGGTTAGTGTCTAACCTGGTGTCAGAATTTTTTATGCCGCCTATGGGCTTCTGACTTGGCTTTACATGCCGTCGAGAAATATCTCTCAGGCATGCTGGTTTCCTCACGATGTTTTCTTTCACCGAAGCAAGTGATAATTATACAATACGCACATGAATCCGAAATGTGAGGAGCTCGTGGCTAAATAATAACAGCCGCTCGGGGTCGATCTTTAGGTTAAGCCGTGCTTGCCTAGGTTGGTCTGTAGATGGGTGAATAAACCATAACATACCGAGTTTCCTTCGTGCCTCGGAAAGCACGTTAAACCGTTGATCCCGGCTGTCATTTGTAGATCTTTGGCAGTCGTTAAGTAGTCAGTGGCCCAAAAAGTGACAAACAGTCTTACCAAGGGGTATCGTATTACCCAGTACTAACTTGTTTGTGGAGGTCAGATAGGCAGTCGCTCCATGTAAAATACTGGTATTCAGCTGCATTCGGTTAGACTGGAAGCTGACCGCAACATAGTTGGGAAAAGGCTAGGAAGATGATGAAACATGAATCTGAAATATCAGAGGTGCGTGTCTTGGGTTCGAACTCGAGACCTATGACTTGACAGTCCGACGGTCACACCAGTAGACTATCACTGATATAGTGCTACATTGTAATGAAACCTGTAATTTGTATGGTTTACAAGTACATCAATGATATCGTACACAAGATATTATGTAACGTTCATGGCGTTTATGTGGTGTTCTGGCGTTTAAATTCTGGTCGCGCTGGTATCTACATACCGAAGGGCGTCGTCATCTTTTAAGCCAGGGGTGGGGTCGGGGCAGAAGGGTGCAAGTAAATATGGGTTTGTAAGTGTTAAGTTTACTATTTACGGATGCAGCTGATGTTCTCCTGAGAATCTAAAATGCAGTAGCCACTTCAAAAATGTTAGCACTTCGGTGACCTCGGGTTGGTCAGGTTTTTTCGGGGTCGGCTTCCAGTCTAACCAGATGCAACTGAATACCAGTATTTTATCTGACCTCCACAATCCACTCAGTACTAGGTAATACGATACCCCTTGGTAAGACTGGTCGTCAGACTTTCGGGCCACTGATTACCTGTAACGACTGTCTATGTAAACTGTGTGTAAATGACAGCCGGGACCAACGGCTCAACGGCTCAACGGGTCAACGGCTTTCCGAGGAACGTATGAAACTCGGTATGTAAAGGGTGGTCACCCATCCACGGACCAACCTAGGGAAGCGCGGCTAAACCTAAAGATCGACCCGAGCGGCTGTTATTATATAGCCACGAGCCTTTGTCCCACTAGTGGGGCTGATTATACATTGTTGCATCCACTAGAAAACCTAGGCACTTAAAGTTGTAGGTAATCTAATAGTTAGTATTATCTGTCTAGCCTTGTCCTGACTATGTTCTAGTCTAACTGGATAAACCGGATGCAGCTGAATACCTATTACCTTGACTGCTTCGTTGTTCTAGCCGTCGCAAGTGCGACGGCTGAGCATGAGGTCCTGGGTTTATGTCCCGGGCCGGGGAAAGTGTTATTTGGTTTTTTCATCAGGAATGTCTCGCTAGGCACTGGATTTGTGCCCGGTTGATGGCTATAGGGACGCCTTTTATTACATGGGACTTAAAAATAACCGGCGAAATGTAGGTGTACTTGTTAGGTATATATCTGCTTAACCCTTCGGGGTTTACAGGCGTCATGTAATGTTCTCTGCTTAGCTGTTTTACATCCGTGACCTCTCTAATCCAGGTCCAGTTGAAAACCAGCGTCAGGCACTAGTTGCTAAACTGGTCCTATTTGGCGCAGCCATGAGGCACACCGTGTTGTTTTTTGTTTAGTTTTAATTTTGTTTTTTTTTGTATTATTTTTGTTTTATATTGTGTGCACTTGTGGCCAGGGGCAATTAAATTATTTTCTTTCTTTCTTTCTTTCTCAATAAAAAGTAGTAGGTACCTGGAAGTCTTTTATTAGATGCATTTTGGATTGACGTGTAAAATCGATTAAAAATTACTTCTTTCGCATACATTACTTTTTATTGCCTCGTTGGTTGAGTGCAGCTGAGGATTAAGTCCTGGGTTCGATTCCCAGGTCGTGCAAATCGTACTTGGGTTTTTCCTGTCAGGAATTTCTCAGACATTCTTGCATTCACTTAAGTAACGTGACACTTAAATATAATGATCTAGGTAAACGAATAATTTAGTAGTTAAAATATTCAAAAATAATATTCTTCTCTGAGGTCAAAAGTCAATTGCATCCGTGTGGAATATGGGTGTTTTACACTTATTAGTTTTGGCAGTATTTTTGAACAACAAAGATGACCTGAATCAATTACTACACATACTCGGCTAATGCCGAGGAGCTCATCATCATGATCATTTCAGCCGAAAGACGTCCACTGCTGGACACAGGCCTCCCCCAAGTGTCGCCACATTGACTGGTCCCGTGCGACTCGCATCCAGCGGATCCCTGCAACCTTCACCAGGTCATGGGTATCAGGTATCAGGTACCGAGAAGCTCGTGGGGATCTTCAGGTTAAACCGAGCTTGGCTTGTTCCGTGGATGGCTGTCTCATTTCATACCGAGTTTCCTCCATGAAAAGCACATTAAGCCGTTGGTCCCGGCTGCAAATTGTAGATCTTTGACAGTCGTTACAGGTAGTTGCCCGAAAGTCTGACAACGCAGTCTTAACAAGGGGTATCGTATTCCACAGTACTAACTGGGTTGTGGAGGTCAGATAGGCAGGTGTTCCATGTAAAATACTGATATTCGGCTGTATTCGTTTAGACTGGAAGCCGACCGTAGAAGGTGTTGTGGCACAGCCTGGCAGAGTCCACCTGTGGACTGTGATAGACTGAGTTAAATCATGTCGAACCGGACATGTGTGTAATAGCCTTAAACAGTAGCCGATCCGGTCCAAAACAAGACGGGTGTGCAAAGAAAAAATAATACAAAAATATTTCGTATTTGACTATACCTACCGTAGAATTTTGGATGAACTTTTAGATTTGTCTATGACTAATGTTGAATCGATTATTGTGTGATTTTAAGTGAAGAATAGGTCACCTATTCTATAACTGTGACTGGTGTAGAGGGTGTGTTCGTCCTGCCTTCTTTTTTAATACTAGTTGTTCCCCGCGACTTTTGTGCCTATGAAATTGTCATAAAAATATGTCTATTTGAATCGGATTTTGTTAAAAATTTCAAAGTTTTTTTTTGTTTCAGGTTTCGCATATACGAAAAATAATGTTGTATTGCCTTAGTTACTCCTTATAACATCAGCTATCTGCGAGTAAAAGTCCCGTCAAAATCGGCCCACACGTTTCGGAGATTAGCCGTGACAAACAAACAGACATACAACAACAAAAAAAAATAGTTTTTCTTTGTTATAAGTACCGTATATGCTTTCATATGTACACAATAAAAAGCTGTAATTTTGAAATAACAAACAGACACTTCAATTATATTTATTTGTATAGAATATAGATCAAAGCATGTGGTAATTGGTTGTCGTGGTATGGCCTTGTGATGCGGAGGAATGAGGAAAATGTCGTGAGGAAAGTTTTGAGTATGAATGTGGATATGAGTAGAGGAAGACCAAAGAAACGATAGATGGACCATATGAAGAATGATATGGCAAGACACGAGGTGTCTGATGAGATGACGAGTAATAGAGAAGTATGGAAGAAGAAGACATGCTGCGCCGACCACAAATGAATTAGGATAAGGGCAAGAGAATGATGAAAATCTCAGAAATCCAGCTCCGTTAAGACTGTAACAATGTAACTATGTGGTTCGCCCACGGTCTCTTGTATCCGGGTTCGAGTCTGCGTTGAACACAATAAGGGACATAAGTATGGTAAGTAATTACTTATAGGTCATTATGTGACAGAGTCATCTTTTTTAAAGAATGTTATGAATGAGATGTCGCATTAATCATTGGTAAATACTGTTCATATGACCTTGGGTATACAGGTTCCATTACCTGTAGATATTTTTATATTGTGTATTGGTTAACGGGTCAAATTCTTATTTCTTCTTAGTACAAATAAAAATAAACAAAAAAAAAATATGAAAAAGTTTTTTTTTATTTTTTATTTATATTTTCGTACTCTATGTCCTTATTGAATTTAGAAGCTTATTATATATTTTCAGGTACATGGCTAAAGGTCCTGAATGGAACATAGTTAATTTTGAGCTGGGTAAGGCTAATTCATTTTTGTTTTGGCGTCTAACACTGTGATGTTGTTGGCAAAGGTCCTCAGTGAGTGGGAATAGTGACTAGTGTTTTCTTACAAATTTACTAACTTCTAAAATGTAGATACTAGTTAGTGTAAGGACTTTGCTGCGGGACTGTTCGAAAGAGATACCGTGGCCCTGGAACACAAAGGGCAAAGAATGAACATGGATGGGTTTTAGTCAGTACAAGTCTGACACTCCCTTCCGCTCCGCCCAGAGTGGGGGGGGGTCATTTGAAGATTTCCCATCCGAAAAAAAAAAAAAAAGAATGTAATGAATGAGATGTCGCATTAATCATTGGTAAATGCTGTTCATAGGACCTTGGGTATACAGGTTCGATTACCTGTAAATATTTTTATATTGTGTGTTGGCTTTTTTTCGTCCTAGAATATAGTCATCATCTGCCTGCCTTTTCCCAACTATGTTGGGGTTGGCTTCTAGTCTAACCGGATGCAGCTGAATACCCGTATTTTACATGGAGCGACTGCGAAGGAGCTCGTGGCTAAATAATAACAACCGCTCGGATCAATCTTTATGTTAAGCCGTGCTTGCCTAGGTTGGTCTGTGGATGGGTGACCACCCATTACATACCGAGTTTCCTCCGTGCCTCAGAAAGCACGTTAAGCCGTTGGTCCCGGCTGTCATTTGTAGATCTTTGACAGTCGTTACAGGTAGTCAGTGGCCCAAAAAGTCTGACAACCAGTCTTACCAAGGGGTATCGTATTACCTAGTACTAACTGGGTTGTAGAGGTCAGATAGGCAGTCGCTCCACGTAAAATACTGGTATTCAGCTGCATCCGGTTAGACTGGAAGCCGACCCCAACATAGTTGGGAAAAGGCTAGGCAGATGATGACATGGAGCGACTTATTTTTTTGTGCTTGTACATACTATACAAGGTATATTTTGAAACGACTGTTTCGTTTGTCTATTGGTCGTATTTCCGACTTCTGAGCATGAGGGCTTGGGTTTGATTCCCGGGTCGGGCAAATTGTTATTGGGATTTTTCATTTGGATTTTTTTAGTAGCAGCCACGGAGTCTGGATATGTGCCCGGTTGGTGACAATAGGCTCGCCCCCAATTACATGGGACTTAATTGTAACTGGCGAAATGTGGGTGTACTATCAGGTACACCTCTGCCTAACCATTCGGGGATTACAGGTGTGTTGTTATTATTGTTATGTTTTTTAACTAGGTGGACCGATGACCTGGTGAAGGTTGGATGCGAGTCGCACGGGACCGGTCAATGTGGCGACACTTGGGGGAGGCCTATGTCCAGCAGTGGACGTCTTTCAGCTGAAATGATGATGATGATGTTGTTTTTTAAACGGGGCTTCAATAACAGGTGTCGTAAACCTTCATAGGCTTCAGGAAATCGTTCATAACTACGTAGTATAAAACAAAGTCGCTTCCCGCTGTCTGTCCCTGTGTATGCTTAGATCTTTAAAACTACGCAACGGATTTTGATGCGGTTTTCAGTAATAGATAGAGTGATTCAAGAGGAAGGTTTATATAAACATATTGCACCCGTGCGAAGCCGGGGCAGGTCGCTAGTAAGACTTAATTCTTATAGGAAACTGTATAGATTGCCATATCAAATAAAAAAACAATACATGAACTGACATTTTTCTAGCTTATAGTGCTTTTCCAAAATATGTCGATGCGGTTAGCAGTTACCGGGTAAAATCACCCATCCATAACTTAACCTCGAACCAATTGATTATGTTTTAGCCATTAGAGAAAGCAACATTATAAACTTAGCTCGAGGTCTAAGGTCAAATTCGCATAACGTTTGAACTAAAGACCTACATTCTTTAGTTATATAAACTATTATTGTATTTAAACACATTTTTCATGTTAAAAAGAAACAGGCCGACACACTGTCGGCCTTTTTCTTTTCGTTTATGTATCTTTTCATACACGAAATATTTTAAGAGAAATTTCTATAAGTCGTAAAGTCGCCATAGCAACGACAAAAAAAATATCTGAGTGATATTTTTTTACGAAATTATTATAATTCTAAAATTTTTTGAGACTTTTTGCATAAAACCTTTACTCCCATATTCTAACAATGACAGTAGGCAAATACGACGTAGTAAACTAGCGTAATGGATGCTTAAAAATAAGGAGCCAGTATTTATTTTGTGGGTCAAGTAATTTTAAATTATTTATTTTTTTATAAAAAACATAATCAGATAAAAAAAAATCCTTTGAAATGGCTTTGTTATAGCCGTTAGATGATTCCCTGAAAATATTTCGTGTATGAATAGTTAGACCTTATACATATAGAAATCCTGCCTCTTTATAATATTAGTAGATTATAGTATACTAGCTTTTCTCTCTTTCTTTTCTCTTTTTCTTTCTTTCGTTTTGTCTGCGGCCTCGCTCGCGTTAATTAAGAATTTGACAATCAATTCGGATTCTACTCTGCTTGTAATAATATAATTCAACAAGCTGTTGCCCGCGACCTTAGTCCGCGTAATTTTAAGGGGGGAATTATAAAACGAGCGATTAAAAAAAAGCTTTGCGACTGATGATGACATACTGTATTAATAACTTGAGCGGTATGAATTTGAGTAAGCGAAAAATTAACTAAACTAACGACGGATATTGATTAATAATAAAATCCAGAACAAGCTTACAAAAAGTGGATTGTGATAAATCCATTTCATATATTAAAATTTTATCCGAGCGACGACTTTACTAAGTGAGCGACTGGAAATACAGAGAGGGCAACTTCAATATTAAGATATAATCGATTTTTCTAAGTGAGGTTAGGTTAGGTTAGGTTTTTTTTTTTTTTTTAATGTGAGCTCCTTATACTCTGCTCATTAGTGTATTTTTCAAAGTGGTTTTTGTATTCGAAACACTTCATTTAAGATAAAATGCCGCTTAGTATAAAAAATACATTTGCCAAATATTGAAAAAAATGCAGGACGTAACGTTGACACTCAAACAAATATTAAGTCGCTCAAATATTATGAAGCTGCTCATTTTGTATTTTAAGTAACTCAAATTAATGTTTGTAAGATACTATTCTGTTGATTTTTCGTCACTTACAGTCAGTCGCTCACTTAGTAATTATATAACCCAAATTAATTAATTTTGACACTTAAAATTGTAATTTACAGTCACTCGTTTTATTGCTACCCATTTTAAAGCCTTCCCTTCCTCGATAAATGGGCTATAAAACACTAAAAGAATTTTTCAAATTGTACCAGTAGTTCCTGAGATTAGCACGTTAAACCAAACAAACAAATTCTTCAGCTTGTTACACGCGGCTGCATAAGGGGAATCGCCAATTCAGCACCCAATACTTTTGTTATAGAAACATACGCTGCAATTAACCGAACGACAGAAACGACGAGCTGAGATAGCACTTTGTGACGCACGGACCTAGATTTGCCAATAATTGTAACTCCGTAAATTTCCACTTCATATTCATACTTCGAATAGGCACCTAGGCTAACTTAATACATCACACCATCATCATCTGCCTAGCCTTTTCCCAACTATATTGGGGTCGGCTTCCAGTCTAACCGGACGCAGCTGAATACCAGTATTTTACATGGAGCGACTGCCTATCTGACCTCCACAACCCAGTTAGTACTGGGTAATACGATACCCCTAGGCTAACTTAATACATAATTAATGTAATTCTTTTATTTTAAAATAAATTATGTAAAATTATTTTTGGTTTTTTTAAATCCTCCGCTTGCAGCTAACGTAATTAGCTTTATAATATTATATATAAATATATAATATAATATATAATATAGTATAGATCATGATATAAAAGACATGTGACATGACTATCTGTTATCATAATCTAAGAACGTTATTGTTGTTTTCCTCGGGAACGTTTTTTTTTCGGGATGAAAGGTACCCTATGTCTATTTCTGTACACCTGACAATGTATATGCAAAATTTCAGGATGATCGGTTCAGCGGTTTAGGCGTGAAAAGGTAACAAACATGCAAACAAACTTACTTTCGCATTTATAACATTAAATATACAGGGTGTTTGGTTAAACGTGGGCAATACTTTAAGGGAGTGAAGTACTCATAAATATGAGCAACTCTTACTATGGGGCTAACTGTAAAATATCATTGAAAAAATCTGCTGTTGCCTATATTTTTTCGAGTTACGCGACCAATAATGTGTGGAGCAGCTGATATTTTTCTCGCGATTACATGGTTGGTCCCATAGTAAAAGTTGCTTATTTTCATGAGTACTACACACCCTAAAGTATTGCCCGCGATTAAAAAAACACCCTGTATAGTTGGGAAGTTACGATAGTATGGAAAAATTCAATTAAATGCCTGATCTAGGAACTGAACTCAAGTGAACTTAGCAATTTGCAACCACGAGACTAACAGGAATACTGTTTCGCTAATCCTTCCAAAAAACTGATGAAAATAATAAATCACTTAACATAATCACAACATAACGACGATAAAAATAAACAATCAAAGTTTGACATTTAAATAACAATATTTGCAAACGTTTAAATACTAATAATACCTATTGCTAAGATTTTTCCTTTTGCATTTTTACGGTTATAAAATTGTTATCAGTTTTAGCATAGAGCAACTAAAAAACGGGCCAAGTGTGAGTCGGAAGCGCGCATGAAGGGTTCCGTACTATCGTAGTAGGCGAACCCCTTCAATTTTTTATTTATTTTTATTATTTGTTGTTATAGCTTTTAGTTTTTCCTGTAATCTATAAGTAAAGAACTATTTTTAGTATTTTTTCAAAATTTCGGCCTTGTGGTTTCGGAGTTAAGAGGGCGGAGGGTGGGGGGGAATTGTCAATTTCGCCTATTCTCTTAATTAATTTTAAAACTATTTTATATTTAAATTATAAAAATATATTTGAGATGCTCACAATGAGCCCTTTCATTTGATATGTAAAACGATATAGTTTGCAAAACATTTTTTTTTCATTTTCTAGTTTAACCCCCAAAAGTTGCCCTCATGTTTAAAATGTATTAATTTACGTTACACGTTCGTCTTTGGGTCACTAATTTACATAATTATGTGTACCAAATTTCAACTCAATCGCTCAAGTAGTTTCGGAGTAAATTGGCTGTGACAGACGGACAGACAGACAGACACGCGAGTGATAATATAAGGGTTCCATTTTTTCCTTTTGAGGTACAGAACCTTAAAAATGGTTAATAATTTTCTAAATGGCGCATTTAGTATTTAAAAAGTTTTAATTGATTCTTTTAATTCTATCTTTGCCGACGAAAGTCGAAGAGTCTTCCAATTTTATATAATAACTAGTTTTTGCCAGCGGCGTCGCCCGCGTGGATGTCCAAAATTATCCGACGGGAACGTACCGAATAAACATAGTTACTTACCTTCATCCCACTTCTTTACCCTTCGGAGGTAGAATTATCAAAAACGTTGAGACACGTAATTATTATTTTTCAACCGTCAGCATAAATAAAAAATTTGAAGATCCTAACTTCAAAACAGACGGACTTTCATATAAACTTCCATCCCCTATTTTACCCCTTTAAGGGTGGAATTCCCAAAAATCCTTTCTTAGTGGATACTTACTCTTCACAAAGAACACACCCTCCAAGTTTCATGTCTCTAGGACCAGCGGTTTGGGCTGTGTGTTGATATATCACCCAGTCAGTCAGTCAGTTTACCTTTTTATATAATATATAGATTAGCTGTTGCGGGCGACCTTCCTTCGCGTGATATTATTATAAAAATATTACTTCCCTATTTGAATCGGATATTGTTAACCATTTCTTTATTTTGGCAAGAAGCCCTAATCCTTTTTCTAAAATAAAATACACAACACCAGCTATATGCTAGTGAAAGTCCCGTCAAAATCGATCCAGCCGTTTCGGAGATTATCCGGAACAAATATACAGATATCATCTGTGACTCCTTGTATTATTTTAGTCAAATCAGATTGAAATTCATCATCATCATCATTTCAGCCGAAAGACGTCCACTGCTGGACATAAGCCTCCCCCAAGTGTCGCCACATTGACCGGTCCCGTGCGACTCGCATGCAGCGGATCCCTGCAACCTTTACCAGGTCACCGGTCCACCTAGTGGGAGACCTTCCAGCGCAACGTCTTCCAGTTCGCGCTTCGCGGAGATTGAGATCCTCATCTGCCTAATATTCACATGTTACCTGATAGTCCCATAATAAAGTATCCTAACAAGTAACAATAAGGAATTTGGGTGGAATACTACAACTAAAAAACCCCGACTACTGAAAAATCACGCTCTAATTAAAATCGGGGTTTACAAAGAAAAATCGACTCCTCCTATGGTTGAAGTCGGTTAAAATGTAGCCTATGTTACCCGGACCATAGTAACGAATCGTTTGACATCTTAGGTGTTTTGACATGGAAAAATTCTAGTGCGAGCAGGGTTTGAACCTGCGACCTTCCGATTCAATACACCGGATGTCTTAACCAATTAGACCATCGCACCCTGCTCACAGCTCTCGAAATTTTCGTTCCATTAATAACGTCTTACGGTGACGTTAGCGCCATCTATTTAAGAAAGTATCGAACTAACTTGGTTAAGACATCCGGTGCACTGAATCAGAAGGTCGCAGGTTCAAACCCTGCTCGCACTACAATTTTTCTTTCCATATCAAAACAGCTGTAGTTCCCTACACAGGGTTTGCGTATAAAAATATTAAAAATTAGATTGACATCTTATTCATCAAAATCAGGTAAATAGTTTAGGCTCTACGAAGGAACATACGTAAATACAAACATACACACATACATAGACTGCTAAAATCACAACCCTTCCTTTTAGTTTCGTCGTAGTCGGGTAAAAAGAGTGTTCATGGATTTTCTTACCCATTCATCTCCGTAGAGATCTCGCTTTAAATTGAGCAACTACATTACTTTCATAGTTATTTACTATTAGACCTCTGTCTAACCCTTCGGGGATTACAGGCGTAATGTTATGTTGTGTGTGTTATGTTATAATACAGGGTGTAAGGGACAGCCCTCCACAAACTGATGGGGTGAATTCAGTATATCATACTAAGATGACCGGTACAATAAATTATTACAGGAACGTTATGGGAATCCAACAAATTTGATTTGTTTTATTTCCTCATACGCAATGAATGATTACCGAGGCAAAACGCACGTAGCGAACGGCAAGCGCGACGACGAGTTCGACGAACTCTGTAGCTGTGCTGGAAGTGAACATTTGATTTCACGCGTCGTTATTAGAGTATTTAAACATCCATTGTTGAATTTTTTATTTTAGTATTATTTACATAAATAGAGTGCTGCGTACAGGGAATGTAATTTTACATTGAAATATCATCATCATCTGCCTAGCCTTTTCCCAACTATATTGGGGTCGGCTTCCAGTCTAACCGGATGCAGCTGAATACCAGTATTTTACATGGAGCGACTGCCTATCTGACCTCCACAACCCAGTTAGTACTGGGTTATACGATACCCCTTGGTAAGACTGGTTGTCAGACTTTTTGGGCCACTGACTACCTAACGACTGTCAAAGATCTACAAATGACACCCGGGACCAACGGCTTAACGTGCTTTCCGAGGCACGGAGGAAACTCGGTATGTAATGGGTGGTCACCCATCCACAGACCAACCTAGGCAAGCACGGCTTAACCTAAAGATCGATCCGAGCGGCTGTTATTATTTAGCCACGAGCTCCTCAATTTTACATTGAAATAAAGGAATTATTAAATTCCAGTGGAATATGATTCAAAATAAGGAGCTGAATGCATCCTGTCAGTTTGCGGAGGGCTGTCCCTTACACCCTGTATAACAAACACATCCTCTGCCAACCACTTCGGAGTAAACTGGCGTGATGTTATATTATATACAGCTTTAAAAGCGATTATTATTTTTCACTGAACAAGAAATCGAAGCATAAGCTTTCAAGGTTATTCAAGATATTAAATACTTTTTATATTTGAACTACTGACCTCTCGTCTTTATAGAATCAGACGTAGGTATAGACATTTTATATAATTGTGTAATATCGCTTCTTTATCCTCGAAAGGGTAGTTATATGGTGTCATCCAATAGCCGGGTCGTGGAGGTCAGATAGGCTCCCGCTCCATGTAAATAAAATTTATATAAACGTTCATTTTCAGGCATTGGCAATTTGGCACCCATCAAATTACAAATTATGCACAAATTTTTACTTACATTCAATATAAGTAAAAAAAATATAAATTACAAAAAATATAATGTTTATACAGGGTGGCGCCGACAATACGACAATAAATTAAACTGCGTGTACCTCATAATGTTCCCAGTCTGCATACATAATTCATTCGAATATATCCAGTGGTCTAGTCACAGGACATTATTTTTCTTTTTCAACATTTTCTACATGATGTTGATGTATAGGCTAGCACCGACAGGTTAACGCACCCTGTATCGGTAAACACTACACACATGTTGCCAACTCGCTACTTCAAGAACCTTTGCCAAATTCGTTCCTTAAATTTTATTTCCAGACCCGAAATAGTGCAAATTACACCTTAGGTTGGTAAACGAATATTTATAAATGCTGTTCTATTTATTTCGTTAACAGTTTAATGCTATTTAGTTTTTTTTTAATGTCGGTGTTAGTATTTATTTGATAGTTTAAAAATATTCCTAGTATTTTCATTTGTTGTCGTATTGTCAAATAAAAACAGCTGCTCCGATTAATCTTCAGGTTGAACCGCGCTTGCCTGGATTGTACGAGTACATACCGAGTTCCCTCCGTGCCTCGGAAAGCACGTTAAGCCGTTGGTCCCGGCTGTCAGTTGTAGATCTTTGACAGTCGTTAAGTAGTCAATGGCCTGAAAGTCTGACCACCAGCTTTATCAAGAGATATGTGGAGGTCAAATAGGCAATCACTCCATTTAAAATACTGGTATTCAGCTGCATCCAGTTAGACTGGAAACCAACTCCAACTTAGTTTGGAAATGAAAGAAAGAAAGAAAGAAAGAAAGCAAGAAAGAAAGAAAGAAAGAAAGAAAGAAAGAAAGAAAGAAAACATATTTATTTGGCCCATGCCACAAGTGCACACAAAAAATCTTAAATTTCTACAGTAAAATGTTAAAACAAAACAAAAAAAAAAGAGATAATATTGTGTGTCTCACGGCTGCGCCAAATAGGCCCAGTTCAGCAAACTGCCGAGCAGATAGTGCCCGACGCTGGTTTTCAACTGGACCTGAGATGCTAGGTTGATACATGGCCTTTTGATTTTGTTGAACCTAGAACCACACGTTCAGCTGCCGCGCTTGCGATTACTAAATTAACGACACAAACGCTTCACTTCAACCACCACAAACACCGCACTTGCCAATCAAAATGGGAACCACAATTATTTGTTGTTAAAGTTAACGATCTGTGATTTTTCCTTGTAAAAAAGAAGTGAACTGTTTGTCTGACATACTTACTTGAAATCACACCTATATTGGCCAAATAGGTAGGCATTTTGACATGTTTTAGTTCCATGTAATTAGGACACATGCTTGACAGCAGTGGCGAAGGTTCCATACAACCCGATTCCTACCGGCTTCCCTTTGAAAAATGGCACAGTCAGTATTCTATAGACAAATAATATAATCACATTAAACGTATGAGAAACGTACTCCGGCTTACCTCTTAAAAAAATGAACCGTTAGCTACTGCTTGACAGCAGAGCTTTCTGAAGTGTGTCACCCCACTCAATGGCGAGCGGTCTACTGAAAGGCTAAAGCTGTGGCGAGGTAGTGCATCCTTAAAAAACCCATTCGTTCCATCTGCTGAAAATCTCCCACCTGGACATGAGTTGCCATGGCTGACCTCGAAGTCTTTTAATATCCGGACCCAGGTTTCAGAGCAAAGAAAACCTGCTCAGGTGGAGATTCATTAACGACTCTGCCCTGGAGTGTAAATGTGGTGCTGTTCCATAAACGATGGGGCACTTAATATCATGTCCTTCGTGTCCTGTTGTTTGTTCACTGCAGGAACTGATGGACGAAAAGAAAAAGTTCTTATTTATTTATCAAATACTCACTTATAAAACAAGTAATACTTAAGTAATCTAATTGCAATAACACAGCAATAAATAGCATTTAGTTTCTTGTAATAATCAACTTTTTGTCGCAAGAGGAAGTTACTAATTATCAACTTGTAATGAAGTCGTTACAAGTAGGTCAAATCAATAGTATGGCTTCTTACATACATATATACATTTTCCCTGTGACTCTCCGCAAAAAATATTCCATTACATACTTTCCACTTGTAGGTATTGCATGAACTAAAATAAAGTTTTTGCAAAAAAAAAAAACCGACTTCCAAAAAAACACATAACTTTTCTTTCGGAAGTCGGTGGCTTTGTTTTTTTTCATAGACTTTTTCGCCACCGACTTTCGAAATTAAAGTTGTGTTTTTTTGGGAGTCGGTTTTTTTTTTGCTGAAACTTTATTTTTCACCCTTTTTAGTTGTAGTCACAAGAATTCTTGTCATGGATCAATTTTACGTTGTTACTAGAAGTTACTAAGGACCATCATGTCAATAAAGGCCAAGAAGGAAAAAAAAAAACAAAGTAATAAACCTATTTTGATGAAATTACTACGGAATCAATTGAAAGGAATATACTTTCACATTAAAAAAAGATTTTTTCCAAATCAGTTCATAAATGACGGAGTTATGAGTCATCATTCTCTTGCCCTTATCCCAATTCATTAGTGGTCGGCGCAGCATGTCTTCTTCTTCCATACTTCTCTATTACTCGTCATCTCGCCAGACACCTCCTTTCTTGCCATATCATTCTTTACACATTCCATCCATCGTTTCTTTGGTCTTGCTCTACTCATATACCCATCCACATTCATACTCAGAACTTTCCTCACAACATTTTCCTCATTCCTCCGCATCACATGTCCATACCACGACAACCGATTACCACACAACTTTTCAGTCACCGGCGCCACTTTCAAACTTCCTCTTATATACTCATTTCTTATTGGAGTTATGAGTAACAAACATTAAATGAAAATACCACCGAAGTGAGAATATCCTTCTTTTTTTGAAGTCGGTGAAAAATAATGTTACTGTTTTGATCAAAATGTTTACTGAAGAACAGATTATAGGTAAGCAACATAAGTGTCGTTAAAGGTAGCCAAGGTGACTTAAACACGTGTCAAAAACCATTTTATCAATTTGGACTTATAACGTTCCGCCTCCGCTAACATCACATTGTTGTTAATCGCCAATAAAACCAAGCATGGCGATTAAAGTACTATGATATCAGGACACTTGCGCAAAAGACATTTGCGAGGACACTTGCGCGAACCCCCTTGCGCGAAAACATATATGCATGGACTTTTGCGAGAATGGACTTTTGGGCGAATGGACTTATGCGCGAACGGACATTTGCGCTCATGGACACTTGTGCGACGAGACTTATGCGCGACTAGCCAAAGGTTTACTCTGTATCCTGCCAGGGCTCCGAGACTGTTCGAAAGAGATACCGTGGCCCTGGAACACAAATGGCAAAGAAGGAACATGGATGGGTTTTATTCAGTACAAGTCTGACACTCCCTTCCGCTCCGCCCAGAGTGGGGGGGGGGGGGGGCATTTGATGATTTTCCATCCAAAAAAAAAAGGTTTACTCTGTATAGTATCATAACACTGAGGTGCTTCTAAATCGGAATCGAATTGATTAATCTTTTTTGTACAAATTAACAAGAATGTTCTATACATCAATATGCATTTGTCATGATAGCATATGTCTTTTCGCGCTAATCGTTTCGCGCAAGTGTCCTTCGCGCTTATGTCTTTCGCGCAAATGTCCCAGATCCAAGTACTATCACATAAAGATGGTTATTTATGCAGTCATTATTATACTGAATGTGTTGACAACACCACATTTAGTTAATGATTAATATGTCAGTTATAACTCTAATGTCATTAACGTCACTGTACCAAGGACAATAAAAAATGATGCAAACGTTTTTAATCAATAATCCAATCTGCATTTTCATTTAGAAATAACAGTTTAAATTAGGACACAGCGATTTTGACCCAATGACGACCCAGGAATGACACGTTTACCCAACCCGGGAATCGAACCCAGGACCTCATGCTCATCAGTCGCGATTGCGGCCTGACCAACGAGACACTTCCTAGTGTTTTAAAATAATACAGGACCAATGTCAAAATACAAGAATCTTGCACTAACTTAACAATGATTATAAATGGATATAGAATTTACAAATACGATGCTATTTTTATCGTTCTATTTATATCGAAAACACAAGCAATTTATCCGTTTTTTTAAACTTATAAACAGTTACAAATAAAAATCATCAAAAAACAATCCTTCATCTTCATCATTCAGCATTCATAACATTTTTCAGGATTGTCTATTTTTTTTTCTCCCATCTTCCCCTGTCAACCGTCACGCTATCTTTTACTCCTTTATCTTTCATATCATTCCTCACACAATCCATCCATTTTATCTTTGTTCTTCCTGTTTCTCTGTATACATCACCATTTATTTTTAATTCATTTCTCTTTTAGAATCTGCCTCGTTGTTGTACTGGTCGAAAGCGCCGCTGCTGAGCATGAGCTGCTGGGTTCGATTCCAAGGTCGGGAAAAGTGTTACTAGGTTTTTCTATCAAGAATTTCTCAGCCACGGAGTCTTGATTGGTGGCAATTAGGCTTGCCCCCACACATGGGACTGACATTTTCGAAATGTGGGTGTACTATTAGATACACCTCTCAGGCGTGATGTTATGTTATGGGTCATTTAGTCACATATATTCGAAATCATAAAATCTTAAATCATTGTTAATTAAACATAAGCTGAAACCTCAGTCATCATCATCATCATCATCATCATCATTTCAGCCGAAAGACGTCCACTGCTGGACATAGGCCTCCCCCAAGTGTCGCCACATTGACCGATCCCGTGCGTCTCGCATCCAGCGGATCTCCGCAACCTTTACCAGGTCATCGGTCCACCTAGTGGGAGGCCTTCCAACGCAACGTCTTCCAGTCCGCGGTCGTCACTCCAGAACTTTCTGGCCCCATCGGCCATCCGTTCTGCGAGCAATATGCCCTGCCCACTGCCACTTAAGTTTGGCTATTCTTCGGGCTACGTCGGTAACCTTGGTTCTCTTACGGATATCCTCATTTCTGATTTGATCACGCATGGAAACTCCGAGCATAGCCCTCTCCATTGCCCTTTGGGTGACTCAAACCCAAATAAATTGACAAAAAACAGGAATAAAACGAATCCAACCTCCGCCAATTCCTAGGGTTTTAATAACTATCCGTATAATGAAGGACCAATGTCAAAATACAAGAATTCTGCACTAACATAACAATTATAATAAATGCGTAAAGAACTCGCAAACTGCATGCATCGAAAAATATTTGCATATTTATCGCCTTTTTTTTAAAAAACTAAAAAGTTAAAAATAAAAAAAACACAACTCCTCTCCGCATCCTGAAGCGCAAAACTAAAAAAAAGGAAAAATACATGAATCAGCAAGCATTTCCAAGGCATACAGTATGAAAACCGAGGTCACGGTAATTTCATAAACCTTTGTATATAAACCTCTGTCGCATCTTAACTGCGGTTGTTCCGATCCAACGAACGAAAGTGATGTACCACGCGCGGTTGATATTAAAATTAAAATAAAAAAAAATCTTCAACTCATCTGTGAACTAAAAAGGCGTATTAAGCAAAGTTTTCTCGTGGTTCATTTCAGTGTGGTGTGGTATACAGTGTAGAGTGGTTGCCGTGTAATTTTTAATGTGAGTTTTTAATATCTTTTTTATTTTTTAGTTTGAGGAAAATTGTGAGGATTTTTTTTTGGTAGGATTACGCGTTGATGTCTATTGTATTGGGGTTTTAATATTTTTTGGGGATTTTCGGTTTGTTTTTAGTTTTTCGGTTTTGCGAATTTATTGAGTTAAAGTATTCTGATAATATACTATTTAGTTTTATTTTATTAATTAAGCAGTGAATAAAATAAAATACGCAATTAAGACTTTAAAAAAAAGGGTCGAACATCTTAGGTATGGAAAATATTTTCTTTTGTTTTTTTAAATAATTTTTACTGATCATAGTGTTAAATTATGTGAGTTATATACTTATCTATATAAAAATTACAGTCAGGATATTTTATACTAACTTTTATGAAACAAGGAAATAAGCATAACACGCGAATTTGAAACTTTTGTGAAACATTTTACCTTATGATATTTTTTTTTTGAACATTGCACAATATTAAATTGTAATTGTTGTGATTTATATCTTATGAAAAAAACTTAATTTCATATTTAAAATATTTATGGTAGATGTTTTTAAAAGAAAACTATAACGATATAAACTAAACAAGTACGTCATAATTTCAACAATTATACATCCTTTCTGCATTTCTATTTTAACAATATTTTTGACATAAATCTCTTAACAAAATTAAAATAAACTAAAAGTAAAGTATTCCTATGATTACTGAAATTTATTAAACCACGTATTAATAGTGAATTGATTTGAATGATGTAACCAAGGTTTTGTTAAAGTATTCTGATTTAAAAGAGTGTCCATGGAGTTTATTGCCCGTTCTTCTCCATAGAGATCTACGTTAGGGAATGGGCAACTATAGTACTTTCACAGTTTTTGTGCCTTGTGACTGGGACTGTAGATATTTTTTACTGTTGTCTTTGTTTCGACAATTCAAAAGTGCCTGTAACTGGCCTACTTGAAATAAATGCTTTGATTTTGATTTTGATTTTGAAAAAAAGACTAAAAAAGAAGATCTGTCAAGATAAAAATATTTTAATAAAAATATATGCATTTCAAGTACAAGATGAGTCAAATAAGTCTAAAGTTTTATTGTTATTCTTTTAGAACAACTACATCCGTTTGCAATATTAATAATTCATTCAAGTAATTATTATTTTTTGCATTTAACAAAGCAATTAACGAGATTCAAGTAACAAATCTTAATTGATTGCAAGAATTTCAAGATGATCAGTGTATATAAGATGTTGAAGAATATCTGTAGTAACCATATATTTTTTTCGGAACCATTTTTTTTAATTGTCTTCAATTTACACAATCGACTGAAAAAGCTAGTGGAATGCATAACCTACTCTTTTTTTTAAGTCAGTTAATTTTTTCTTATTTTAAGAAACGCACGATAATTTACTTTAACAACTAATAATATAGCTATCATCAATTAAGTATTTAAATAAACTCAATCAATATAAAATAGAGATTAAAATTAAGAGGCAATCTGTTTCAAAACGTTTCGTATTTCTATAACAAATTTTAACAGCATTGACATAAGGTTGAATGTCAACTTTTACTAGGGACATCTTTAGATCATGTAGATAAAAAGATAAATGATGTGGTATCTTTTATTTTTTCTAAAAAAGATTCTTTATTTTTTTCTGTAAAGATTACTTTTCAGTGATTTTTAAGGGGTATCTTATTGCCTGGTTGTGGAGGTCAGATATACCGTAGCTCCATGTAAAAAACTGGTATTCAGCTGCATCCGGTAAGACTGGAAGCCGACATCAGAAAAAAAATCTAGGCAAATGATGACTTTACGTGATATTTTTGCTTAAAACAGTTGAAGTGCTAAATATTTAATATTCTAAACACATATATACCTACTTTATAAATAGTAGACACTACTCATTATATTTTACTGTTAAATAATGTACGTATTACTTCATAGGCGACTTTAGGAATTACCCAAGATGAGTGTATAACCGAGAATAATCACTTAGATTATTTACCTGGTAACAGAACTTCACGCTTTAGTTCGCTAAAGGTATAGACAGTGGTGTACTATAGTAAACACATTTTGGCCAATAATAAATCGGTTTATCCATTACTATGAAAGTTAAGTTTGATAACATCGCCTGTAATTCCGAAGGGTTAAGCATACATGTAGGTACTAGCTCACCCACATTTAGGTCAGTTATGTTTCAGTTGCATTTAATAAGGGGCGTGCCTGTTATCATTGATCCTTATCAAGATTACTTAGTTCAGGCTACGTCTAAGAATTTTCTTGAAGAGATATTCAATAAAATTATTGAAGATTTTCACCAGTTTTGTTTTTTTCAACTAAGTAGTAATTTTAAAACAGCCCGTGTACATACAGCCTACTGTCAACTTTTCAACTATTGCGCATGCGTTAACCTCTAGCCCAATTAACACTCAATATAAAAGAAACTTGCTAACTGTCAAAGAATTTACTATTACAACATTAACGTAAAACACACTATGTGAGTCTGTCTTTAAAAACGGGGTATTCCTCAAAGCGCAACTATTTTTAAGCGCAACTAAGTTATTCCTCAAACCGCAACCTTGATGAAAAGTAGAGGGGTATGATGGATTCATTATTTTTTTTTAATCATGGTTGCTCTTCGAGGAATAATTTAGTTGCGCTTAGTTGGTTGCGCTTTAAGGAATACCCGTTAAAAACTGACATAAATAATACCAACTTATTACTGTGTATACTTCGATCCAAGACTCAACGTAGACGTTTGCAACACAGCCACTAAATAAAATGGAACTGGGCAGGCCACATCTGCTGCATGTCGCATCAAAATTGGGCCAAAGAGCCAACAGATTGGGTTCCGAACAACAGAACCCGGCGACGCGGTAGACCCAGAAGGAGATGGCGTGACGAGCTGGACTCTTGTCACAAGGATTGGGCCCAAATAGCCAAAGACAGAGATGAATGGAAAGAAGGCCTTTACCCTGCAGTGGGAGACATCAGGCTCATGGAATTACTGTCCCACTTCTGGGTAAAAGCCTTCTTCTCTTGCAAGAAGGATCGAGCGCTGATCACCACATTGTTCAAGTCGGGTTGGCCATTTTAGAGATATAAGGTTTATTAAAAAAAAAACAATGTCCCCCAGTATAGTGACCTTATCCTGTATCGCGGGTGCGTTTACTAACATTTAAAGTCACATACACAAACAGCCAGACCCGGAACAACTAACCGTAGGCCATACAAATATTTGTTCCGTGCGGGAATCGAATTCGCGAGTCGCAGCGCAGCGGTCAATCACAGCGCCAATCGCGCCGCGACTTTGTCTATAAATATAGTGATAACTCAGCTAATATGCATGATATAAATATATTATTAACCTATAGAACTCACGAATAATGTAGCTTTCTGCCAGTGAAAGAATTTTTAGAATTGGATCATTAGTTTTGGAGATTACCCCCTACTTACAAACAAATTTTACTTCTGAATAATATTATTATTCATAGAATGTTTGTCTACAGCCTCTGATGAGCCGCCTGCTTAAAAGTGACCTAATAACCTAGAAAGGCTCTGCCTATTACAGTTGTAACCTTTTAGGTCACATCCATTTAGGATGACTTAAACTTAATAACATTTAGCAGCGGCCGGATCAATAAAGATACTAAAATAGAAATGAATGCGAGAAATTCATTAATATTTAATCATTATGGCGATTAACTAATGCCTCAAGTGATTATGTAGTTACATCCTTAATTAGTCGCCATATCAATTAATTTTTATTAACATAATACATAACATCACGCCTGTAATTCCCATGTAATAGGGGGTGACCCTATTGCCATCAACCGGGCTCTAATCCAAACTCCGTGGCTGCTAATGGTAAACTCATGATGGCAAAACCCAATTACACTTTGCCCGACCCAGGAATCAGACCCAGGTCCTCAGGACCCACCTCAGGGCTCAGCAGTAGCACTTGCTATCACTCGACCAACGAGGAAGGCCAAGTATTTTTATTAGCAATATCATCATCATCTGCCTAGCCTTTTCCCAATTATGTCAGTCGTCTTCCAGTCTAGCCAGATGCAACTGAATACCAGTATGTTACATGGAGCGACTGCCTATCTGACCTGCACACGCCAGTTACTGAACAATACATTACCCCACACTCTCACTCATAAATGAGTCTTCACACGAAGCACAGACCACGGGTATCGTGGCTATCATTAGGTTAAGTCGTGCTTGCCTAGGTTGGTACGTGGATGGGTGACCACCCATTACATACCGAGTTCAATCTGTGCCTCGGAAACCACGTTAAGCTGTTGGTCCTGGCTGTTTTTGTAGATCTTTGACAGTCATTGCAGGTCTGTGGCCCGAAAGTCTGACAACCAGTCTTATAGTGGAGCTCAGATGGGCGGTGGCTCCATGTAAAATACTAGTATTCAGCTGCATCTAGTTAGACTGGAAACCAATCCCAGCACAGTTGGAAAAACAGGCTGATGATGAAGTAGAAAAGTTTCAAATCAATATGGACTCCACCAAAAAATATACACAAACAATCTTACTTAAAAATCTTTATTTGTCACCGTTTAATACAAGTTTAAGGAATTTATATTACGCAAGGCGTGACGTCATAGCGGATATATCGCGACCAAGTATGTAAATACACACACAGAACACATCTTTATTAACTGCTAAAAACAGTCGACACATATACTAGCTTTTGCCTCGGCTCTGCCTGTTTTGTGGTCGGTAATAGTACCACAGGAGCGGCCCCATACCTCCCACCCTTGTGTCAATTTATTTGACTTCGGCGCAGCATGTCTTCTTCTTCCATACTTCTCTATTACTCGTCATCTCAGCAGTCACCTCCTTTCTAGCCATATCATCCTTCACACAGTCCATCCATCGTTTCTTTGGTCTTCCTCTACTCTTATAGCCATCTACATTAACACTCAACAGTATCCTCACGACATTTTCTTCATTCCTCCGCATCACATGTCCACGATCTGATTACCACACACATTAATTATATAAAGGGCACTTTCTAGCCATATCATCTTCGGGAACGACCCCATGTAAGTCCTATAAGCTCGGGTCGATCTTTAGGTTAAGCCGTGCTTGTCTAGGTTGGTCTGTGGATGGGTGACCGCCCATTGCATATCGAGTTTCCTCCGTGCCTCGGAAACCACGTTAAGCCGTTGGTCCCGGGTGTCATTTGTAGATCTTTGACAGTCGTTAGGTAGTCAGTGGCCCAAAAAGTCTGACAACCAGTCTTACCAAGGGGTATCGTATTACCCAGTACTAACTGGGTTGTGGAGGTCAGATAGGCAGTCGCTCCATGTAAAATACTGGTATTCAGTTGCATCCGGTTAGACTGGAAGCCGACCCCAACATAGTTGGGAAGAGGCTAGGCAGATGACGACGCTACGTTCTTACTGAGTAGCGTTCAAATATTGTTGCGTTGTTACAACTTTAACTGCGATAGATAATACGGAACGTATGGTACAGAAAGAGATAGCTATTGCGCTTGTAGTACTTAAATTACGACAATTGTCTGAATTTGTCTGCAACAATTTGCGCTCGCTAGTGCGAAATACTTCTTTTTATTTCCAATATCATGGATTGAAACTCATTACTAAGCAATAGGTCAAAGTCTTGATATCAACGTGGAGTCTACTGTAGTATTGGGATAAAAATTATCCTATATCCTAACACAGATCATGGTTTACCCGTGTGGCAAATTTTTATCGAAATCAGTTCAGTTGTTTTGAGAAAAAATGGTGACGGACGGACAGATATATGCTATGATATGCTTTCGCATTAATAGTATTGCAGAAAAGTATCTATATAGTTATAAATAAAATATGCATATAGGATTGCCTCTGTTTTTAATCTAAAATGGCTTGGTAACCTAGATTATTTTGTGACCACATTTTCGGATGGGCAGGTCAATTTGCAAGTTTTTATGGTCAAACGATGTTGGTGCGATGTTGCGCGTTTTATTTATAGTGTTAATTTATAATTAGACTTTTTTGATAGTGACATACAGCAGTATCTAATTGAAAATAATACTATTACCATGGTTTTTCTTGCCGGTTCTTCTTCATAGTAAATGACCAACCTAAACTGTGCAACTATATTTTGACGTTTCGTAAGTGGTCATGTAGGCTTATGTGACTATCGTCATGTGATGCGTAGGTATGAGGAAAATATTGAGTAAGAGTGTAGATGGATATAAGAGTAGAGGAAGACCAAAGAAACGATGGATGGACTGTGTGAAAGATGATATGGCTGGAAAGGAGGTGACTGCTGAGATGACGAGTAATAGAGAAGTATCGCAGGAAAGGACATCCTGCGCCGACCCCAAATAAACTGTGATAAGGACAGAAGAATGATGTAGATATATGTGAAATCAAATATCTATCTACATATATAAAATTCAAAGTCCCGACTGACTGATATATCAACGCACAACCCAAACCGCTGGTCCTCGAGACATGAAATTTGGACGGTGTATTCTTTGTGAAGAGCAGGTATCCACTAAGAAAGGGTTTTTTAAAATTCCACCCCTAAGAGGGTGAAATGAGAGGTTGAATTTTCTGTGAAACTTTTTGTAGGCAACGCGGTCTAAGCCGCAGGCAAAAGCTAGTTTTAATATAAGTGGTGTACACATCTGCCCCACCCCACCACATGGAATACAAGCGTGAAGTTTCGTACACGTTTTTAACTTTATTATCGGCTGTATACTTTCGCAAGTGGTTGTGAAATGTACCGGATCGCACAGTCATTTTGACAACGTGATTCTTTAGTGATGTTCTTGAGTCGATAGCTCGATAAATGGAATATTTTTCTTTTGTAAATTCATCATTTGTGTAAGGTTTTCTCAACTATGTTGGGGTCGGCTTCCAGTGTAATCAGATGCAGCTGAATACCTGCATTTTACATGGAGCAACTGCCTATCTGACCTCCACAACCCAGTTAGTACTGGATAATACGATGTCCCTTGCCAAGACTGGTTGTCAGACTTTGAGGTTACTGACTACCTGTAACGACTGTCAGAAATCTATGAATGACAGCCGGGAGCAACTGCCTAGCCTTGTTTTAGACGAACAAAATGTTCTAGGTTTGTAATGGATGGTCACCTAACCATAGACTTGACCTCGGCAAACGCTGCTTATCCTTTAAGATTGTGATAAACCCGTGTTCTGTGTGCTGAATCCCTATCATTCTATTTATTGGTATCAAATACAGGGTGTAAACAGACCCTTCACATAACCGTCAACCAAGCATTATGTACATCAAACTAAGTAACTTTACGCAAAAATTATTGCTGGGAATCGATTTTTTTTTGGGGTGAAAAATCACATTTTACGGTAGAACTCGATGGAAAGCACTCAGTGCACTGCAGTGGTCTGATGGGTGGATTGAATAGTACGGGGTAAGTGGAGGTGTGTAAAGTAGAAATCTTACATTAAAAACATGTATTTTAAAAAAACTTGTGAAAAAGTTGGAACTTTGACCTCCAATATCTCCGTAACTACAAGGTTCCCAGGTATGGTCTAGAACAAACAAATGATCTCAAAGACGGGGAGAACAAGTGCCTTACGGATATGTTAAGGGTCTATTTACATCCTTTATAACAGCTTACAACTTAGGACCCATAAATATTACTGATAATATTTATCTGTGATGCTAGGCAACTGGACTTATCCCAGATGTAAACGTCCCTAAGTGCCTATTGGCCTTGTTTCGTTCTGTCTCCTACTGATATGGAGGGAAGTGGAAATTATGTTTGTCCTACTGCTCCGCTATTCTTTTCTGATTAATTCCGTTGCGGGATCCAAGACAGTTAAATTGTTTCTCTGGGACTTCGTCGAGCTTCATTGTCTCTGCGCTTTTCTGGTGGTCGCCACTGTTTATTCTGGTTTTCAGGAGTTGCAGTGGTTTGGGAATACTGTACCAAAAAAGGCCCTGTTATTCATTGATCGTTTTTTTTCTTACTTGACATGTATTTTAAGAATGTTGCGTGAATGTTAGAGGAGCCGATTCTAGTTCAATTAAAAAAGCTACATTGCAGTTTCTGGCCATATTTAGAATCTACATCCAATAGTTTAGAGTTTGGCTCAGCCAAAAGCAAGTTTATCAATGTCTTACTTAAAGAGGCTCGAGTGACAGACACAGACGATTTTCAAGGTTAAGCAACTTTTGCCGAGGTCAGTCTTTGGATGGGTGACCATCCTATCACTTCGAAAACCTTCTGTGCCTCGGTCATTCGTTGATATTTAGCTGTTGTTAGGGGTATTGTCTTACCCAGTCTTATCTCTACTAACATATATCAGGCCTGAAAATTACAGGTCCTCCTCAGACACTCTGCCTAAGATTTAGGCTGCTCAGTGTTTATAACACTTTGCCCGACCCGGGAATTGAACCCAGGATCTCATGCTTAGCAGTCGCTTGCGACCACTCGACCAACGAGGCGATTTTTAATATACCAAACACGTGTCCATGTTATATGATTATCTCTAAAAGGAAAAATCCTTAATATATTATCAAATAGACCCACAACTCAACATCCTATATTATAAATCATATTGTCTTCCATATTTGTCGAAACGTTTAAAATTGAAGATAATAATACATTATTAAAATTTAGGAGTTCCGTATACCAATTTGGTGTAGAGCTTTTTTTTTATTTTATTGATAAGTCCTGTTTTGATTTGAAGTAGTGTGGGAATTATGCAAAAAAAACCTTTTCTATATATATCATAATCAGTCTCTTCTGACCTCAAACCTCTACGAGGGCCCAGTGAAGTTTTAATTAAAATTAAGCACTCATTATAATAATTATTTAGTTTAAAAACGGTTGAGCGGATTTTATTAAAACATAGCTCAGAACTCTCTCGATTAAGGCAGCATTCAAACGAAATAAACTCAATCAAAGTTGGTTCATCCGTTCAGGAGCTATGACGCCACAGACAGACACACCGATACACACTTCAAACTTATAACACCTCTCTTTTTAGAAGGGGTTTAAAAAATTAATGATGATGAAATTATCAGATAATTTACAAACGCATGGCTGAATAAGAAAATATTTTTTTTTTTGTCTTTAAGTCGTTAATACCAGTATTTTACATGAACAAGATGTTTTCGAAAAATTATCAATATAATGATTTCTTAACTTTGAAACACCTTTTTTTTTCGGATGGGAAATCATCAAATGACCCCCCCACTCTGGGCGGAGCGGAAGGGAGTGTCAGACTTGTACTGACTAAAACCCATCCATGTTCCTTCTTTGCCCTTTGTGTTCCAGGGCCACGGTATCTCTTTCGAACAGTCCCGCAGCCCTTCTTTCGAACAGTCTCGCAGCCCTACTTTGAGACACCTTCAAATCTTAATTATGCTACAAAACTCTATATTTCCTCAAAATATTATGTTTACGGAACCATAAAACCTAGGGTTATTTTAAATTACTAGTTATGTAAATAAAAACGAATAATATTGAACTGTGTCCTTCTAAACTGGTTGCCAAGTCAGTGTATAGATATTATTTATATTATTAATATTAAATATATATAAACATGATATCCTATGCATAGAAAACCATTTAAAAAGTTAATATATTTGGGTGACACCATTAACCTTTGAGCATTATTATTTGTAAATATATTTTTGTGTTATGTTTTTTTTTTTATCGTCTGTTATATAATGCTTTATTTGTACCTCTATGTATACATAGGCCAGCGAATTGAGCTTTTTTTGTGAAATATTATTATTTGTAGCTTTCTCTAGAAAATGTTATTATTTATTATTTTCGTTATTACCAAAGAAAATATGAATGGAATGATAAGAAAGAAAAAAAACAGCATCCAAATCGGTTCACTCGTTTAAGTGCTACGGTGCCAGAGAAAGACACACACACACACATTACGGTTCAAAACCAAAATTAATCAAAGCATTTATTTCAAGTAGGCCAGTTACAGGCACTTTTGAATTGTCGAAAAACTTATAACACCTTTCCTTTTGCGTCGGGGATTAAAAAAGGAGTATATGATAACGTGACGGTTGATCGCGGAAAACGGGAGAAAAAAAAAATGTTGCGCCAATCCCAATTTACATGGGACAAGGGCAGGAAGATTATTTTTTTATCTTTAAAAACCAGTACAGTTTCCTTAATTAATGGTATGCAGATTAGTCCTATAATCGCGTATCTTTTAAAATGCCATAAACTACCAAGGACGATCCCATGGTTTGCCATAAATCTATCAAATAAAAAACTTAATCTAAATAATTCAGTTATAAAGCCCAAACTATTCGTTACATTTTTATTGTTTTAATTAACATAATTTTATAACATTCCGAGACAAAGAAAGATGATCTAAAAACGTAACTCTATTGTTTTGAAATCGGTTTATGTCGTAAAGGCGTGGCCATACTATTGTTTTTGGAGTCGGTGGTCCTTCGAGCCGGATGCGAAATGAATATTTTGTACACGACTGAAATATGTCAAGGAAATTTTTTCTTGGCTACTTAAAAAAACCAGCTATTTTATGCATTTAGAACGTGTAGGTATTGCACTTTAGTAGAAAACAGCAGATTTTTTTTTTGTAACGGAACGCAGCGATGTCTTTTCCACTCTGTATAATTATCATTTGAAATTAGACTGAAGCCCGAAAATCTGACAAACTAACTCTGTAACTGCGCTATAGAGGTCAGATAGGCAGACGTTACATTTAAAATACTGGTATTCAGCTACATCCGGTTAGACTATAAACTAATGAATTAAGTCTAAAAGCAAATCTACAAAGTCGCCACCGATTAATTTACCTACTAATAAATTGAAAAATTGTTAATATTACATAATACCTACCAATTCACGTTTTAGTTCAAAAACCGTAAATTATTTCTATTAATTAATATCTAATTCTAGTCATAATCAGCGAAAGTTTAGGTATATTAAGTGAACACGTGACGCACCGACCCGTGTCCATAAAAACCTTATTATAATACAAAACCACTAAAAACATACCTAGCACTAAAACATTACCACAACTCAGACTTGGTCACTTTCCAGTATATGCTGATCTCTTATGTATAGAATTTTAGTAAAATGAGGGAGGGTTGATCATTTCACTAGACTTTATTTATGTGGTATTGTATGGTAAATACAGGATGTAAACAGACTTTTCACGAAGCCGTCAACCAACCATTCTGTACATCAAACTAAGTAACTTTAAGCAAAAATTTATGCTGGGAAACGACCTTTTTTTTGGGGTGAAAAGTCACGTGTACGGTATGGATTGAATAGTACGAGGGTCGTGGAGGTGTTTATAGAAAAAATCTTACATGTATTTAAAAAAAAACTTGTGAAAAAGTTGGAACTTTGACCCCCAATATCTCCGTAACTAGAAGGTTTCCAGGTATGGTCTAGAACAAAGAAATGATCGCAAAGACGGGGAGAACAAGTGCCTTTCGTTTTCGTTAAGGGTCTATTTACACCCTTTATTAAATGTATGTCTATGTATTATATTGTATGCCGGTGCTCACAATGCCTAGAGACTGACCTGTGTCATCCCACTGCTGGGCAAAGGCCTTCCTCCATGAACTCTTTTGAGCTATTCAGAAGGAGTTTTACATCCATGCGAATATAAGAATCCTTCTGAGTAGCTCAAATCGTTTCAGTGGTCTTTCGCTGAGAGATCAGCTTACACTAGAAATGTTGAACTTAATATTATCGTCTAGCAAACCACGTGCACATAAAACGTTTAAAAACGTGTGGGACATATAAATACAATTCTAGATTTATTTTTTTATGTGAATTTTATACTAGATTATAAATTTATTATTATATGAAATAATATTATGCGAGTAAGGTGATAGGTTGTGCCGTCTCATATAATTTATATAATTAGTTTTTTTTTGTTATAATTAATTTTGTATAACTAGTTTTCTTGCTGGTTTGTAAGAAAGGCTAGCTATTATTATGTTAAGATGTTATACCTATCAGTATAAAAATAGCATTTTGAAGATAAACCTTACATTTTAAATTCTTTGAATGACTAACAATAATTGATAATAATCAGCAAAAAAAATAGCGTATTTTAATGGATTTGATAGTAAACCTATTTAGCATTTAAAATCAGTTTACTGTTGATTAAAAATTGATTTAGCTGTCTATTAGTTCCACAAAAAGCTTTAGTAATAATAATGTAGAAACACAAGGTGTGGATAAACTAAGACGTACTTCGGGTAGCTAAACTTAAGTGGCAGTGGGCAGGGCACATTGGTCGCAGAACGGATGGCCGATGGGGCCGGAAAGTTCTGGAGTGGCGACCGTGAACCGGAAGACGTTGCGTTGGAAGGCCTCCCACTAGGTGGACCGATGACCTAGTAAAGGTCGCAGAGATCCGCTGGATGCGAGTCGCAGGGGACCGGTCAATGTGGCGACACTTGGGGGAGGCTTATAACCAGTAGTGGACGTCTTTCGGCTGAAATGATGATGATGATGACTTCGGGTTATCATATCACTCATACCTTGTCGATTTCCACACAGTCGCACGAAGCCTTTGCTACATCTATTATTATTCGCACAGATAAGGAGTGGAATTCTCTGCCTGCGTCGGTGTTCCCGAGTTCATATGACCCCAATCTATTTAAGTCGCGAGTTCATAGGTCTTTTGGGTTAGCTCGTTCCACCATCGACCTCATCTCCGTCCTCAGGACAAGATTGAGGACAGGAGTAGGTCGTTTAATATTAAAAAAGCCACATGTATACACCGTTTCTACTTTAAGCTTACGTCAAATTCCAAACATTCTGTTAATGTCAGATACGGATTTCTGGTGGACAGTGCCAGCCTCTTCAATATTTTGTTTTGTAATACCTAGTACATACCTCGGTGTCGCCAGTCAAAACAATTCAATAATCATATTTCAAGTTAATGTTTAGTTACCTATTTTGCCGCCTACAGAGATCGTTTGACAGATATCGGTTCTATGACGCATAACATTCAATTTGCTTTGTAAATAACCACTAATATCTAAAATACTTATACATAAATTATTTGCAACGCAGTCTTTTGTGAAAATAATTATCTGTCTAGCCTTTCTCAACTATGTATGTTGTGGTCGGCTTCCAGTATATACGTATGCAGCTGAATACCAATATTTTATAACTAACAACTAGGTAGTCGCTTCATGTATGTTTTTTTTATCTTTTATATTTTTTTTTTTATTCTTCCCATTTTCGGTATCGCTGAAAGAAGGTGACATTATAAATGTTTATTATAAAAAAAAAAATGTTGGTATTTATAAAAAAAAAATTAAAAAAAAAGGATTTTTTTTTTCCGGCCAGTAATGTGGACGCACCTTAACATTTTTATATCATAAATCTTACTACCACATACGACATCAGTAGAAATATACCAAGGACATAACATTTACATAGAAAAACAATAAACATAATATCTACTGGATTTTAGTAGAAAAATTTAGTTTTTGAATGAATTTAATATTATATTTTTGTACCTCCGTGAGTCGTTGGTCCCGGCTGTTATTCGTAGATCTTTGACAGTCGTTACAGGTAATCAGTGGCACGAAAGTCTGACAACCATTCTTACCAAGGGGTGTCGTATTATCCAGTACTAACTGGGCTGTGAAGGTCAGATAGGCAGTCACTCCATGTAAAATACCGGTATTTAGCTGTATCGGTACGAGTCTGACAGTACCTTCCATCCGAAAAAAAAGGCTGTCCCGGCTTGCTCGCTCGCTCGCTAGCTATCGGTGTGACCTGCGCTTTAGGGCGAATCTTACCAATTTAACTAAACACGATAATTATTGACTCTTACAGCTGTTGAACGAGGTTTAGGTGTGATTATCGTGTTCAGTTTCATTGTTATTGTCGCGTCTCAAGTGTATTTTGTTAAAACTAGCTTATGCCTGCGGCTTCGCCCGCCTGGAGTTCGATAATTGTCCCACATCATCATACTACTGGGATAAAAAGTATTCTATGTGTTAATCCAGGTTATAAACTATCTGTTTGCTAAATTTCATCCAAATCCGTTTAATAGTTTTTGCGTGAAAGAGTAACAAACATCCATCCATCCTCACACACTTTCACATTTATAATATTAGTAGGATTAGTAAGATGTCTCATATGCTTGCAATGTTACTGGCACACATAAGTGTAACCAGAACAGAGCTATGCTGCGTAGGCCCTAAAATTCTTGAAGCAGTTGTTATTATGCAAATCTTAGTACTTAAACTGAATACAACTGCAGGGATCGTAAACTTGTGATCCGTGCTCCACCGTCAGGAAATTCTGAACATGGCTGCTGTGAGAAGTATTATTTTTTTCTATTTTGTACGAATAAAAACAGCTCTAGATAATAATAAATAACATATTCAATTATTCAGTGTATAACGTTCCCATTGCTGGGATACTGCTCCGTTCTGTGAGAGAGTGTGGGTTATTATTTGCTAATCAGGCCCAATGCAAGACAATGGATGTCGAAATGTCTTTATAATGGTTGTAAAAGTACCCTTAACGGAACTGAAAGGCACTTGTTCTTCCCGCCATGGCGATAATTTTTTTGTTCCAGACCATACCTGGGAACCTTCTAGTTTTCACAAGTTTTATTATTAAATACTAGTTTTTAATGTTATAACTTTACTTTAAATACTTCCACGACCCCGTTGCAATGCAATCTTATCAATGCATCCATCAGCACAATGTTTCGAATGCGTTACATTGAGTCCTACCGTAAAACGTGATTTTTCACCCAAAAAAAAAGTCGTTTCCCAGCTATAATATTGTTGTTAGTTTGAGGTACAGAACAGAACGCTTGGTTGACAGCTTTGTGCAGGGTCCATTTACACCTTGTTTATTTTCATTTCATAATTTTTCCTTTTGTCTTACCAAAACCTAATCACTTTTATAATACTGTACAACGTTTGCCATCTCTGGCTTAATGCAATCGAACCAAAGTACGTTACTCCAAGATCAAAATAAGTGTGAGTCAGCGAATTCTATTCAAATGCTAGCTAACGAGAATCTATTGAAATTAGTTTTAGCTATCACAATATTGGTTTAAAGGTCATTCGTATTATTATTTTAATTACAGCTAGAACGTTTTAACAAATCTATTATTTCTAGAAACGTTGTGGTTACCATCGTTATAATAATTTCATCCTCATCTTCCAGTCCTTGTCCCATTCTACTTGGGGTCGGCGCAACACGTTTTATTCTTCCATTCTTCCCTGTCAGACGTCACGGCATCATTTACTCCTTTCTCTTTCATATCATTTCTCACACAATCACAGCTTAATTAGATTTCAAATTTTCCATAAAATAGAAATTTCCAATTATCTTTTTTTTTAAAAGACATTTGGAAAATGTTCTTTAATAACTTTTTAGACCTATGTATCTTGCTTATGCGTATGAAGTTTCATTAAAATCGGTTCAGTCATTTCGAAAAATAGGACTTGGAATGTTTTTATGAAATGTCGTAAATCGTAAACGCTCTTAAGGGCGTAAGAAAAAATAAATTGTATATTTTGCTATAGTATGTGAAGTGCTAAAACGCGTTAAAAAAACATCTCTAAACTTTATAATTAGACAAAAGCCTATGGCAATTCAAATTGACACGCTCACCACGCGTTTGCCTCAGACGTTCGTTCAATACTCGTTTTGGTGCCATCTTCAAACCACGCGACATTGAACCACAAGGTCGAAATGTTACTCATTATTGATTCGAGACTTCTATCGATACGATAAAAATTTCGATGTTACGTTAGTGTGTCGTAATCGACAAGTTACAATAAAAGTAGAAACTTTTGAATGTTGACTTAAGTCGTCATCACGTTCCTGCTTCCTCTTCACTCAGATCCATCCTGTCCCCTTGCTGTCCTCCCCAGCGACGCCCTAAGCCGAGACTCGTACCCCTTAGCGTGCTGTCGCTTAGTTCTATGCCCCTGGCTGGAGGCCTAAAGCCTCGTATTCATGGTAAACATTTGTTTAGCAACAGTTGATCAACGTTGTTGATGAACGGCGAAAATGCTGCTGGAAACTTTGTTTAAATCAATATGGGTTGTCCACACACGCCAGTCTGCGTTAAAATGTTGCTCGAATTAATTGCATAATTTTATCGTTGCTCCACACTACCGCCATGTTTCTAAACAGTTGCAAACTCGTCCACACACGTCAACATTTTGTTGATAAACTGATGTTTTCGCTCGCCGGGCGTCAACTCTGAAACATGGCGTGATCAACTCCGCAACACAAGTGTTGCCCGCAATATGTTGACAGCAACTCGGCAACATGTTTATGCAACCATGTTGCTAAACAAATGTTTACCATGAATACGAGGCTTAACACTCAAGGCATCCACAGGATAGTCCGGTTAAGCAGAAGCCAGCCTCATAAGTTGACCTGGGAGATGTCATGTCGAAAGAAAAATGTCTTCTTCAACTTTTGATTGTAGACTATGGTTCTATTTTCGGGTAGAGAAAGTGTTATTTTTTTCACTAGAACATTATTCTTATTTGTTAATGTCAAATTTAAAAATTTAATTAAAAATTACTGGAATAAGGCTTCTTTTTCAATGGAAAAATTATTATAAATATTTGAAAAGCAAGAAATAAGCTATGCAAAGTCAAAACGACGTTTTGGGGTGTTAATTGTAATTCTCATCTAGTCAGTTCTTTTTTTTATTTATTTAGTGCTTACTGCTTTTATAAATGTTGTAAATCGTTTTAAATAAGTTTAGAAACAAACTTGCAACATTTGTAAAAGCAGTCGCTAAATAAAAGATTTTATTATAAAAAACATGTAAAAACAAGCTCTTTCTTAAAAAAAATATTTCCAGCTGAGTTGATTAAAGTTACTGATATATAGGTAATAATATAGATACCTACCGATACTCTAAACAGAGTCTTAAATATTACAAAAAAAATAAAATAAATAAACGTTACGAAATCAAGTTTTCATAAAAATAATATTATCTAACTTATGAAGAATCAATAATTATTTAAATCTTATACAATTATATTATAAAACCTCACCACACTTGAATATTATGAAAAAAATACAAAAAAAAAAGAAAAAAAAAACTAATCTTGAGAGACACTTTTACTTATATTACCATAATTAATTTTAAAACTAGTTTTTCTAGAAATCTGTGTTGCTAAACTTATAGGTATTACATACTGGTTTTTTAAGTAAAAAAAAGTGAAACCAACTCGGTCACATTTTAATTTCATCTTGATGATCCAAAAGCCATTTGTAGAACCTTGACAGTCGTTACGGGTAGTCAGTGGCCCGAAAGTCTGACAACCAGTCTTATCATGGGGTACCGTATTACCCAGTACTAACTTTGTTGTGGAGGTCAGATAGGCAGTTGCTCCATGTAAATACTGGTATTCAGCTGCATCCATTAACACTGGTAGACGTTTCCAACATAGTTGGAAAAGGCTAGACATTTGATTATGACCCAAAGATTGACAGGCCAAGTACAGCAAAGGTAGTGTTCATTGTGAAGGAGCTCGTCATCTTCATCTGCCAAGCCTTTTCCCAACAATGTTGGGGGTCAGCCTCCAGTCTAACCGGATGCAGCTGAATACCAGTATTTTACATGGAGCGACTGCCTAACTGACCTCCGCAACCGGGTTAGAACTGGGTAATACGATACCCATTTGTAAGACTGGTGTGTCAGACTTTCGGACCCCTGACTGAACATATTTAAACAATAAGATTTAAAAAAGAAAGGGGTTTTTTATTTATATGGCGACCTCAAGAAAATAAAAACCCTTAAAAATGGACTCCACAGTTAACTTCAGTTAACCGTTAAAATTAACCCTCAACCCAGGAGACAAACAAACGTATTGTCATATTGTGTAACGCATATGTTTTTCGAGCACGCAACTTCTGCGCTTGCGCAAGTGCAAAGGTAAACGGGATCTGGTCATCAAACTGGTTTGGCGGCTCCGAATTCTTTGGACGCCATGTTACTTTTGTGTATAATCCTTTTTATACGGTGGTAATGGACAGAGTTGTATAAACAAAATTAGGAATCCCACTTTGGGGGAAAATTGAGTAAGTAGTTGATGCCATAAACCAAGAATGTCAAGAGCTTTATCTAGGACTGCTATGTAGGGTCTAACTATTCATACACGAAATATTTTCAGGGAATCATCTAACGGTTATAACAAAGCCATTTAAAGGGATTTTTTTTTTTATCTGAGTATATTTTTTTATAAAAAGAAATAATTTAAAATTAGACCCTTAACGAAGCCGAAAGACACTTGGTGTTCCCGTCTTTGCGATCATTTTTTTGTTCTACACCATACCTGGGAACCTTCTAGTTACGGAGATATTGGGGGTCAAAGTTCCAACTTTACCACAAGTTTTTTTTTTTTTAAACACGTGTTTTTAAAGTAAGATTTTAACTATGAACACCTCCACGACCCCCGTACTATTCAATCCATCCATCAGCACAATGCTTTGAGTGCGATCCATCGAGTCCTACTAAAAAAAAGTGGTTTCCCAGCAATAATTTTTGCGTAAAGTTACTTAGTTTGATGTACAGTATGCTTGGTTGACGGCTTCGTGAAGGGTCTGTTTACACCCTGTATTGTACCTATGTTTCACAAATAAATAATATGTTTTTTTTAAGAATAAAGCTACAATCATTACTAGTATATTTGAGGTTACTCAGCTTCAGTGATAAACAAGTTAACTATTACATAACAACTCATGGTGTCAATTTGTTACGCACGTTTTTAACTTAACCAGCTTCTGTGAAAAGCGTTGATAGTTTAAGTATTTAACTATTATAATTAATGGTATAGGTTTTGGTTAGTTAATTGATTATTTTATTGGTTTAGTGGTTTTTTTTTAAATTAGTGAAATAGTTTTGAATGTGTTAGCGTGGGAGACACAGACTAACAGTTGTTTCTGGTTAGACTGGAAGCCGAAATCAGAATCAGCCAATAATATCACCACGGCTCGGACCCATGTATGAGGAGCTCGTGGCTAAATAATAACCGCCGCTCGGGTCGATCTTTAGGTTAAGCCGTGCTTGCCTAGGTTGGTCTGTGGATGGGTGACCACCCATTACATACCGAGTTGCCTCCGTGCCTTGGAAAGCACGTTAAGCTGTTGGTCCCGCGTGTCATTTGTAGATCTTTGACAGTCGTTAGGTAGTCAGTGGCCCGAAAAGTCTGACAACAAGTCTTGCCAAGGGGGTAGCGTATTACCCAGTAAACTGGGTTGTGGAGGTCAGATAGGCAGTCGCTCCATGTAAAGTACTGGTATCCAGCTGCATCCGGTTAGACTGGAAGCCGACCCCAGCATAGTTGGGAAAAAGCAAGGCAGATGATGGCTCGGACCCATGTAAAATACTGGTATTCAGCTGCAGCAGGTAATACTGTAAGTCGACCCCAACATAGTAGGAAAAAAGGTTAAGCAGATGATGACTGGGATCCACCACGCGGGCATACAGCGCGTTGGTAGAGGGACGCACATGTCTTCGAATTTTTGTTTCTAGGACATGCCGGTTTCCTCACGATATTTTAACGTTACAGTGTCCATTGGTTAAGTCATCAGCTGCCTAGCCTTTTCGCAAATATGTTAAAGTCTGATTCCAGTCCGACGTGGAGCGAATCAGACCTTCACAACCTAGTTAGAACTGGGTAATACGATACCCCTTGGTAAAACTAATTGTCAGACTTTCTGACCAGTGACTACCTGTAACAACTGTCAAAGATCTATAAAGCACAGCCGGGACCAATGGCTTAACGTGTTATCCTCTCTCGGTATGTAATGGGCGGTCACCCATCCACGGATCAACCTAAACAAGTGTGGCTTAACCTGAACATCGATCCGAGCGGCAGTTGTTATTTAGCCACGAGCTCCTCATTGAAAATTGGTCATATCGGCCAAGAAAATTAAAAAAGCTCACCATCAATTTTTATTTTTGCCGTATCTTCGATGACCTTGACATCATAACCTTGAGGCGCTTACCTACTTATAAAAGAAGGTTCTGTGGTGGGCGAAACACAATGCAGCATTTTAAACTATGATGAATTTGTGATGAGCGAGAATTTCTCGTGTCTTTCAAAGCCGTTGCTGTGTTTTGTAGATCTTTGACAGTTGTTACGGGTAAATTTGTAGTATGACAACTAGTCTTCTAAATTACCGTATTAGTTGTTTAGTTGTGGTGGTCAGGAACTGCGCCTAATGAGACGCTCTGACAACCCAGACGCCTCAGTCGCTCCATCTAACATCTATTTGTGAGTGTGCCCAAGAGCTACTTGATCTCATTCCATAATCTCTCTTCTTCCATCGGGAGTCCAGACGTACTGCAGGTTATCACCCATACCTTGGCGATGTACCACACATTCGCACGAAGCGCTTAGCTACATCTTTTATTATGCGCACAGCCAAGGAGTGGAATTCCCTGCCTGCGTTGGTGTTCCCAAGTTCATATGACCCCAATCTATTTAGTTCGCGAGTTAATAGGCTTCTTTTGGGTTAGCTCGTTCCATCGTCGACCTCATCTCTAGACTAGACTAGATTGAGGTCAAGAGTAGGCCCACTTTTCTTTTTTTTAATTGTTGTTCAGCTGCATCCAATTAGATTGGAAGCCGACCACATCATAGTTGGGAAAAGGCAGGCAGATGGCGATGAAGACTTTACCTACGTGATATATAACTTAAAACAGTTAAAGTACTAAGTACTTAATATTCTAAACAGATACAGGCTGTAACAAGACCCATAGCGAAGCCGTCAGCCAAGCATTATGTACACCAAACTAAGTAACTTAACGCAAAAATTGTTTCTGGGAAACGACTTTTTTAATCATCAATATGTCACTGCTAGACCAATAATATGGACTATTCCATTAAAAGGAGAACCAAGAACCCATTTAACATTTTTATAGCTATACAGGGCGTAAACAGACCCTTCACATAGCCGTCAACCAAGCATTCTGTACATCAAACTAAGTAACTTCACGCAAAAATTATTGCTGGGACGACTTTTTTTGATCGACTTTTTTTTGGGGTGAAAAATCACGTTTTAAGGTAGGACTCGATGTAACGCACTCAAAACATTGTGCTGGTGGATGGATTGAATAGTACGGGGGTCGTGCAGGTGTTTAAAGTAACAATCTTACACATAAAACGTGCATCTAAAAAAAAAACTTGTGAAAAAGTTGGAACTTTGACCCCCAATATCTCCGTAACTAGAAGGTTCCCAGGTATGGTCTAGAACAAAAAAGATATCATAATGACGAAGAGAATGCCTTTCGGCTTCGTTAACAGACTTGTTACTTATTAATGACTCTGCCCTGGAGTGTAAATGTCGTGCTGTTCTACAGACGATGGGGCACTTAACATCGTGTCCTGCGTGTCCTGTTGTTTGTTCACTACAGAAACTGATGGACGCTACCGAAAGCGCCAAACTAGTAGCTCAGTTCTGGGCTGACACAATTTAGATTGCCATCGACACGCTAAGAAGAAGTTTCGGAGCTTATTCGGTAGAAACAAACAAACAAACAAATCTTTCCTCTTTATAATATTACTATAGATGTATGTAAGAAAAAGGTACAAATACAATATGGAACAACTTTCGCCAAAAAACGAAAGTCATAATGTAGTTTTAAAAATAATACTCCTTTATTACCACGACTATAAAACCTTCTCTTGTGTAGGGCTTTATATTACAATAAAAATTCACTTTCGAAAACTTGTATTAACATTGGAGATGCATGTTATCCTTTTGGGTGTGTTACTGAAAATATTATCTTAAAGAAAGTATTTGTTAAGAGCGTTAACGTCTTACGGCATTTCATACAAACTTTCGAGTGATTTTTTTTTCGAAATGACTGAACCGATTTGAAAAAAAAATTCGTACGCATAAAAATTTCGTATTTTATTTTTTATTGATTATTTTAATGTTCGTGTGTTTTGATGTGATTTTAATTTTTATAATTTCTATATGGACAATGTCTGAAATAAATGATTAATAATAATAATAATAAGCAAGATACATAAGTCTAAAAACTTGACAGAGAACATTTTCGAAAAATAGTGTTACAGCTAAATTAGACCGATTTTAGATTTTCCATAGAAACAAATTTCTAATTATCTTTTTTTTTTAAAAGACATTTCGAAAAGTACTCTGTTAAGTTTTTAGACTTATGTATCCTACTTATGTGTACGAAGTTTCATTAAAATCGGTTCAGTAATTTCGAAAAAAAATGACTTGAAAGTTTGTATGAAATGCCGTAAGACGTTGACGAGCTTAATAAATAAATAACTGGTTTTCTTCTGAATAAATTAAACCATCGATGGTATCGAAGAGGCAGTAGGACTCTCTGCAGTTAAACACTGCATTCAAACTTCCGTTTCCATCATAACCTGCCTGCCTTTTCTCAACTATGTTGAGGTCGGCTTCCAGTCTAATCGGATGCAGCTGAATACCAGTATTTTACATGGAGCGAGCATACCTGAGCTCCACAACCCAATCAATATCCGCAACTCGCCTGATGTGAAGCGATGACGCAGCCTAGGGTGGAGCAAGCTTGCCTAGAAGAATCCGATTCGAATGGGGCGCAGACAAGCTGACAGTTGAGTGTGGAAGTATAGCGCTTTATTCTGGACCGTAGAAATTTATTTTTTTCAAAATGGGCCTGCTCTTGACCTCGAGCACGCTTGATGGAAAGCGATGGATGTGGTCTATGATAGAACGAAACTTCAACTATACAACGAAGATATAGATCTCGAAGATAGCTGATAGCTATCGATAACAGCATAATGAATGATCTTTAAACTTGAATAGACTGACATTCTTTGGAAGGAGTGACATCATTCTGTAATCATCCACACGTTTGCCAAGTTCCAAGTGTGTTGATTATTCCTTTGAGTTGCCAAGAACCTACTCTTAATAAGGCTGCATCCATAGATCTGACAGTCGTTACAGGCAGTCAGTGGCCCAAAAGTCTAACAACCAGTCTTACAAAGGGGTATCGTATTACCCAGTACTAACTGGGCTGTGGAGATCATATAAGCAGTCGCTCCATGTAAAATACTGGTATTTAGCTGCATCCTCTTACACTGGAAGATGACCCCAAACATAATTGTTAGAAGGAGTTGGCGGGTGATGATGGCTGTTTGTTATAATAACCTTACTGACCTACATACAAGGTAGGTAGGTCAAAAAGGTTATTAAAGTACTAGTCAATAGTCACTCCTCAGCCCCAAGGCGTTTATATAATAGGCCAGAGGCTAGGCCTCATCTAAACAGCTCGTCATTTGTCCTAGGACGTCTAAATAAGTGGTGTGTAGGTGCAAGGTGAAGCGAAAGTTACTCTTGGTGATAAGGACTGTGATACAGTACAGGGGAAGATGTAAATTATCGCTTGAGAAGTTGGTTGAAGATAAAGGTACCGCAGACTGCCTGCGATCAATCTACCTACCAGATATAGGACCTAGGTTTGGAGCCGTTGGTTGCGGGTAAAGACTGAGTCGGGACCATCATCGCCTTGGAGACGATTCAGGCCAGTGTCCCTTACCGTCTTTACTATCTCTAGGCCTGAGGCGGCCACGAAAAATAAATCAAAATAAATAATAAGTGTTATTACCATATAACTCTTGTTTTTTTTATAAAACCCCTACCTACCGGGTGACAACCCCCCTAACAAGGGTAGGTGTCACAGTCGCTAGCACATCAAGTTACCACAAACTGTCAAATATCTCCAAATGATTTTGAACCAGAGCGAATTGGACACAGTAGCAGGAATTTCTCAGTAGCAGCCACGGTGTCTGGATTTGTGTCCGGTTGATGGCTAGTCTTGCCCCCTATTACTGGTAAACATGATAGTATTGTTAGGTATACCTCTGCTTAACCCTTCGGGGATTAATACTCTTCCAAACACAAAAGGAATCAGCACAATCGGTTGAAAATTGGCGAAGATATCGCTGAAAATACACAAAAACAACAAAGAACTGGCGAATTGATAACCTCCTCCTTTTGAAAGTCGGTCAAAAGTTTATGGCGCTTCAGACTTGGTAACCGACAAAGGATTTCTCTGACACCGTGTATTAGGCCTTAGCAATTTATTTTCTGGCGCCACTTTGCCCAATATCAGTCTAAACTCATCAATCTTACTAATCTGACCTACAAATCTTCGAAAATCATTAACACGTTGCAATACTATGCATGTTTCTGTAATACCAGATCACTCAAAGAATTTATAGTTGCCCAATAATCATAAATCACTTGTAAGACATGTTTGATTGATTACTTTGAATATTAATTTATAACGTTGCTAACTGAGAGGAAAAATAGATGAGAAATTCTTTGATAACAAGCCCAATGAGTTGTTACAAACTCGTCATCATCCTCTTGGGCAGATGGTGATGATGACGACTTTGTAACATCTCACTACTAGTCCAATGATACGGATATTTTTATAACTATACAGGGTGTAAATAGAACCTTCACAAAGCCCAACCAAGCATTTTGTACATCAAAGTAAGTAACTTTACCCAAAAATTATTGCTGGGAAACGACTTTTATTTTTGGGGTGAAAAATCACGTTTTAACGTAGGACTCGATGGAAAGCACTCAAAGCATTGTGCTGATGGATGGATTGAATAGTACGGGGGTCGTGGAAGTGTGTAAAGTAAAAAACTTACATTAAAAACATTTAATTTAAAAAAAAACCCTTATGAAAAAGTTGAAACTTTGACCCCCAATATGTCCGTAACTAGAAGGTTCCCAGGTATGGTCTAGAACAAAAAAATGATCGCAATGACGGGGAGAACAAGTGCCTTTCGGTTATGTTAAGGGTCTATTTACACCCTTCATATAAGTTTTTGAATTGACATAGTCACTAAAATTATCATTAATACTGAATACTTGATATTTACCATATTTATAATTTATATCGGGAGAGAAGCTCGTGGCTAAATAATAACTACCGCTCGAGTCGATCTTTAGATTAAGCTGAGCTTGCCTAGGTTGGTCCGTGGATGGGTGACCACCCATTACATATCGAGTTTCCTCCGTGCCTCGGAAAGCACGTTAAGCCGTTGGTCCCGGCTGTCATTTGTAGATCTTTGACAGTCGTTACAGGTAGGCAGTGGCCCATAAAGTCTGACAACCAGTCTTACCAAGGGGTATCGTATTACCCAGAACTAACTGGGTTGTAGAGATCAGATAGGCAGTCGCTCCATGTCAAGTACTGGTCACTCAGCTGCATCCTGGTTAGAGGTTAGACTGAAAGCCGACCCCAACATAGTTGGGAAAAGGCTAGGCAGATGATGACTATTTATATCGAAAACTCAAAACAAATAGCAAAACTTGGTAAATATCCTGTTTTCAGTGTTTTATAGCTTCTTGCTATCCTAGTCATAGCATAGCTATACCCTTGCAGTGTACCACAGTCTTTATCGCGTAGGTAGTTACAAAGTATCTATACGACATCATGACACGGTATACACAAGATTCACGGCTCATATTATGTAAATACACATTCGATTTCAACGCTAAATATGAAGGCAAATAATTTTCACTTTTTTTTTTCACCGATTGTGTAGGAAAAAGGATGTGTAATGTGTTTGTAATGTTTCTGTGTTTCAATGTTGTAGGTACTTATATTATTGCGAAGGTATTAATGGGCTTTGACCTTAATAAATAGGTTTCTAGGTCCTAGAGATTTTTATTTTGGCGTAATGTGGGTGTTCTATTAGGTGCACCTCTGCCGAACCCTTCGGGGTTTACAGGCGTGATGTTATGTTAGATTTCTAGTCAGAATATGAATTAGTGAGTTTAATTGAATAATAGACTAGGGGCATATAGGTTGCCCTATATGCCTAGTCTATTATTTAAGTGTTATTGGGTTTTTTCATCAGGAATTTCTCAGTAGCAGCCACGGAGTCTGGATTTGTGCACGGTTGATGGCAATAGGCTCGCTCCTTGTTACATGGGACTTAAACGTAACTGGTGAAATGTGGGTGTACTATTAGGTACACTTCTGCCTAACCCTTCGGGGATTACAGGCGTGATGTTATGATGTTGATGATGATGGAAAATGAAAATAATTCTAGTACTACTGGTTACTTCAAATAAGTTCTAGAACTGGTCCCTATTAACAGAATAGGCATGGCTCTCAGCACAAATCAAAAACATCACACCTGAATTCATGAAAGAGTTAAGCAAAGATGTAAGTACACACATACTGCGCCGGTTATGTTTTAGTATGGGACTTAATAGGAAACGAGCCAATTGCCATCAATTTTGCAGAAATTCAGATCCCGGCCTGTTATTGAGAAATGCCTCAAAGAAAAACCCAATATATCTTTGCTCGACTTGGATATTGAACCTAAAACCGCTAAACCGATAATTGAACCAAAGGTCCAATTCATAAATCTGTATTTTTTATAATGCCATTTTTACGTTCACGTACCTACACCCACCGATCAATATCCAAGCCTCAGGATCCCCAGCTTAACCTCGCTAACTCCTCACCAAACATTCTTAAACCAACATGACGTTTAACAAACACGATGTAAGCAGAGGCCATGCGAAGATAAACAAATATTTTACTTGACCATATTCTTACTAATAAAGAATATCCTTGACTTGAGGTGCGATACCAAATAAATGAATGTTAAATAGGTATAATTGAACTTGTTAGCTATTTGAGGTGGAGTAGGAAGGTAGTTCCGATGACTGCTTCCGTTTCCTGTTATAGTGATAAAATGTTATGTAAGTTTCAGTAGCGAAGAGTCAATTTTTGTAATATGTAAGCCGGAGTACAAATCTTTACTGTATAGAATATTATTGGCTATAGAATACTGACTGTGCCATTTTTCAAAGGGCAGCCGGTAGGAATCGGGTTCTATGGAACCTTCGCCACTGGTAAGTTTTGCTAAGTTACACAGAGTGTTTGTTTATACAGAATGTTATGAGGAAGGACGGAACAGCTGTGAATAAAAGAGTGATGAATTAAATGCTTATGGATTGAGAGAATGATGTGATGCGGAGGAATGAGGAAAATGTCGTGAGGAAAATTTTGAATATAACTGTGGATGGGTATAAGAGTAGAGGAAGACCAAAGACACGATGGATGGACTGTGTGGAGGATGATATGGCAAGAAAGGAGGTGTCTGATGAGATGACGAGTAATAGAGAAGTGTGGAAGAAGAAGACATGCTGCGCCGACCACTAATGAATTGGGATAAGGGCAAGAGAATGATGATGGATGGAGAGGGAGAGGAAGACCAAGGAAACGATGGATGGATTGTGTGAGGAATGATATGGAAGAAAAAGGAGTAAATGATGCCGTGACGGTTGACAGGGGAGAATGGAAGAAAAAAACGTGTTGCGCCGACCTCAAGTAACATGGGATAAGGGCGGAAAGCGGATGATACAGGGTGGTTGGTTAAAACGTTTCCAATAGTTTATGGGAGTCAAATACTCATACACACAGTGTCTGGATTCATGCCCAGGCGATGGCAATTGGCTCGCCACCTATTACATGGGACTTAATGTGGGTGTTATGCTATTGGGTACCTCTTGCTTACTCTCGGAAATTACAGAAGTGATGTTGTTGGGTACAACAGTACCCCTAACGTAGCCGAAAGTCACTTATGCTCACCGTCACCGTGATCATATTTTTGTTCTGGACCATACCTGGGAACCTTCTAGTTACGGAGATATTGGGGGTCAAAGTGTTGGAACTTTTTCACAAGTTATATTTTTTTCTATAAAAGTTTTGAATGTTATAATTGTACTTTCTATACCTCCACAACCCCCGTACTATTCAATGCATCCATCAGCACAATGTTTTGAGTGCGTTACACTGAGTCCTACAGTAAAACATGAAAAAAAAAAACGTTTCCCAGCAACAATTTTTGAGTAGAGTTACTTAGTTTGATGTACAGAATGCTTGGTTGACGGCTTCGTGAAGGGTCCGTTTACACCTTGTATATTAGTATGGAAGTTCGTAATTGTTGGAACACGAATGTCTACATAAACCTACCTATAAAAGTGACACACAGTGAACATCAGCCCACAACCGAAAAAGTTGACTCACTCTTGACTCTGAATATTATAAAATAAACAGCTGACTTCAAGTAGTTCATGACTCAATGCAATCTTGAATCACTCGAGTAGGCGGAGATAGACAAAACATATAATTAAGCAATAAACGAATGACGATATTATCTACGTGCATATACACGTCAATATAATAAGGTGGAAGTGAAACCGACGATAAAACGGTTACCACGTATAATTTTTTTATCTGTAATTTAAAAAAAAAACAACTGTCATGTGCACATTTTGACGACGGGGCACAAAGCGCAATTAAATAATTCTTAGAAGTGCAACCATTAGTTGCGCTCACAAATTCAAATATAAAATATGGAAAATAGAGAGGAGTATGATGGATTCATTTTGTTTTTTTTTTCAATCATGGTTGGGCTTTGAGGAATAAACATTTAATATTTTTAATTTCGATACCTATTCATCATCATCATGCAATTGTTCCGTGTTACTTGGGGCCAGTTATGTTTAAGTCCCATGTAATAGGTGGCGAGCCAATTGCCATCGCCTGGACATGATTCCAGACACTGTGTGTATGAGTATTTGACTTCCATAAACTATTGGCAACGTTTTAACCAACCACCCTATATCATCCGCTTTCCGCCGTTATCCCATGTTACTTGAGGTCGGCGCAACACGTTTTTTTCTTCCATTCTCCTCTGTCAAACGTCACGCTATCATTTACTTCTTTTTCTTTCATATCATCCCTCACACAATCCATCCATCGTTTCCTTGGTCTTCCTCTCCTTTTCCATCCATCAACATACTTGAATACCTATTGATTATGATAAGCCAGTACTAATCCATACTTACATTACAAATGCGAAAGTAGCTCTGTCTGTTTTTTACCTTTTGCTCCTAAACGGCTCAACGGATTTAAATGAAATTTGGCATAGGTACAGGTAAACTATGACCTGGATTAGGATATAGAATACTTTTAATCGAAGTAATACGTTCCCGTGGGATAATTTTAGACCTAAATCGTGTAAAGCCGCGGGTATAAGTCTCTATGAGTTTGGTATTTTAGTCGAAAACACTTGATTTTTAAACACCTATTGATTTTTGTGATGTCTTAGTACAAGGTTGTATACCTAATCAGGCACGATTAGACCATCAAAACATGAAACTAAACCTTATTTTATAAACACAAGGTTCATAATTGAATAGCAGTCGTATATTTAAGAAAAATGCGTAATTTACATCTTATTTGTTGACAATTAAGATATGTTATTGAATGTTAAGTAGTGTTGAAGCTAATTTCAAAGGTTTGTTAAAAATAGAATGACATTTAAAAGAAAAATCAATGCTTTTGATATGTAATTTGAATAAAAAAACGCTTCGTCTGTGTTCAGACATGGTTTATGTTTTTCATCTATTAAAAAATAATAATTAACCGACTATAAAATAATAGAGTTATGTGTTTAGCAGAAAGTTATGCGCGTGCATAATTTTTTTATGTATCCGAGATATACAGATATTAAAGAAATGGTCACGGTTATATGTTTTTGGAGCTTTTATCATTTACCTGAAAAATACTTTGTTTACATATTTTTGACGGAAATGTATACTTAATTGTGACTGCGTTTAGTGGCAACATAACTTTGGACTAAAAAGGTGTAGATATACCTTAAACATATAACAAAAGACGTGATTTTTAAAATGTTAGTGTTTACATATTTACGCACTTGATATTTAATTGCGATAACTCCTCAAAAAGCTCTGAAATCTTTCAAAACAATCGCCGACGAAGAAGAACAAAAGAAGAATCCGATAGGTCCATAGGTACTATTATTGGTTGTCAAAACATCTAAGAAATAAAGTCTTCGGGCTATTATCGGTACGCAAAGTTCAGAGTTCAGATCCGGGCCATGAACTTTCGATAGCCGATTGTAACATGACTTATCTTGTTTGGCTTATCAAAATATTAATATTGTTTAAAAAGGTCATTCTTGCCCAGAGTAGTTAGATATTTTTAGGTCTTCAAAACTGGTAACAATATGTTTGTTATAAGTATGATCTATCCATAGGCTAGACTGGAAAAACCTAGACAGATTTAACCTTAAACCAGGGTTCGAAGTGGTAATTGATGATTATTTTGATAATTACCATCATAATTATCATCATTTTGATAATTATCATTAATCATTATTTTGATAATTATCATTAATCATCATTTTGATAATTATCATTAATCATCATTTTGATAATTATCATTAATCATCATTTTGATAATTATCATTAATCATTATTCTGATAATTATTCGCTCCATGTAAACTATCGTATTCTGCTGCATCCAGTTAGACTGGAAGCCGACCCCAACATAGTTGGGAAAGGCTCAGCATATATTGGTGATGTTAAAAGCGTTATTCATTAAGATATCAGTTCAGCTAATTTCTTGACATAATAATAACATAGTCTGTTTAATTTTTAACACTTTTTTACATAGATTTATTAACCTATACTTAACAAGAATAATTCAGCAAAAAAGGGAACCTTGATCTTCCTTATATCTTTCTTACATATATGTATATAGATACATCTATACATACAAAGTATATGTGTCTGTCCGTTGGTAACTGCGAATCTCGAGAAAAGTGTACTAAACCGATTTAGGTGTATTTACATAATTCAATCATCAATAATATTAACATTGAAATTATTGATGAGAATTCAGGAAATACTTAACATAAAAACATCACGGCTGAATCCCCGAAGTTAGGCAGAGATGTACCTGATAGTTACACCCACATTTCGCCAGTTATTTTTAAGTCCAATGTAATAGGGGGCAAGCCTATAAAAATACCTCTTTAAGTATGTTTTTTCGACAGCGAAAGTAAAAAAAAAAACATATTCTTGAGTTCACCCCTGAGGAGACTGGTAAATGATTCCAAAATCACCAAGTATTTTCTTTGGTCAGGTCTTCAAATCAAAACAAATCAAATCTTTCGTAAATGTAGGTTTAATTTTTTTTTTATTTATTCAAAACCTATATAACAATAGCACATAAAAAGTCTGTCAAACTGCAAGACAGTTTGTCGGTGGTTGTTTTTTTTTGTGTTTTACAATATCATTAAAACAAATTTCGATTTTTATTATAAAGTAACGAAATAATTTATAAATGGGATGTTATAATAACACGGTTACTTCTCCACATTTTACTCGAGAGCATACAAATAAGTAATAATAAAGTTAGTTGTGTCGAAACCACAGACACATTTAAAATTAAATATAATAAAAAACTGAAAGACGTTGCGTTGGAAGGCCTCCCACTAGGTGGACCGATGACCTGGTAAAGGTTGCAGGGATCCGCTAGATGCCAGACGCAAGGGACCGGTCAATGTGGCGACACTTGGGGGAGGCCTATGTCCAGCAGTGGACGTCTTTCGGCTGAAATGATGATGATGATGATAATAAAAGAAATACCTGAATGTCTCAATTTAAATACATATATTATTTTAGGTCTTTGCCCTGCATTGGGACACAAATAACTGATAATATTTATGTTAGGAAGAATTAGGATAAGCACATTTAAAATAACCAAATTTTAATATTGTCTGCGCGAGCGCAGTCGCGGGTGCAGCTAAGCAAAACCAAACTGTATTTGCATTGCTAAATCTTGCACTTTATAAAATCGATGACCAATAAAATAATCTCATCAGCATGTAAAGACTGAACTCAAGTGAAGGGTCCTACACGAGACAGGTATTTCCGTGTTTTTAAACTAGACAGACGTGTCAGAACTGTCAAGTACTTAGGTTGGTAGACGTGGAGGTATTAAAGTACATTATTTATATGCTAATCTATGACTAGAATAGTTGTTGAATTGGGATTTCAAATGCTGTGTGTCATCTGGTATTTTTAATTTACTGACGAAACTGTAAGATTTTTAAGTGTTTACTTATCTCTGCAAATTTTATTTAGTGTCAAAGAATAAACTATTACTCAAAACATAAGGATTACAGCGATTTTCAGTAGACAATGTTTTTTAGATGTGAAAGATTTCCACGACTTTTGAAACAATACTTCATGATGAATGATGAAAACGAAAATATTTTACTTTTTTTTCTCTTTTACAGTTTTTCAATACATCGCAAAACTTCTTCCATTTCAGCAATTTCGAAAACCAATCGTACACGATAACTAATAGACTCCTTTTTTCCTTGTTACAGAACCATGAAGCCACTATTTCCAATAGTGGTTGCCATACTGGTAATAGCGGCCAATGCTCACCCCGAAAACATCGAAGATGTCAAGGAGCTGCCCCAAAGCAACGAGCCAATCCTGGAGGCAGAAGCTAGCGCACCACAAGCAAGAACCGAAAGATGCACAGCTTGTACCGGTACCCAAAGCCTAAAATCACCCAAACAATTCCTCGCAGCACTGAAAACCTTACCCAATGCCGAAGTACACACGCAGGAATTCTTCGAAGGCTGCTCTTCAGAGAAAGGCTGCGCTGGTCTTAAAGTTAAAGACGGCAAAGTCATTGAAAAGTTCGGAAATCTGGAAGCTTTCCAGGCAGCAGCCAGTGCTGATACTGGTAACGAATTCCAGTTCCATGCAGCTGGTAACAGTGTCTTTGAAGGAGGCGCACCCAATGGAGGTCCTTTCTGGTGGATGAACCAGAATTCTCCGTTCAAAGCCGGTGCTGCAGGCGGCGGTGGTTCCTTTGAGAAGTTCTCTAAGTCTTCTTCAAGTTTCACCAGTTCTAGCAACACTGGTGCCGGAGGTGATTTAGTAGGCAATCCTTTCTTGAATGGTGGGTTCTCCAAGCTTGCAGGTGGTGCAGGATTTACTGGAACCGGTGGCAACTTTGCCAACACCCAATCCTTCGAATCATCCTCAACTAAGGAGATTGATATCTCGAAGAATCCGTTCTTGAATAATGGTGTAACTGGCGCTGGTGCCGGATTCGGAGCAGGACAGAATGCTTTTGGAAGTGGTTCACAAAGCGCTTTTGGTTCTAGCTCTCAAAGTTCTTTCGGAGCTCAAGGAGGACAGACTGGATTCGGTGGTCAAGCTGGCCAAAATGGATTCGGAGCTCAAGCTGGCCAAAGCGGATTCGGCGCTCAAGCTGGCCAAAGCGGATTCGGAGCTCAAGGCGGTCAGACCGGCTTCGGCAGCAACCAAGGTCAAAACGCCTTCGGCAGCTCCTTCAACAGCAACAAATTCGCCTCAGGATCAGGTTACACCGGTTCCTCCCCAGCCCCTTTCGCCCCAGCCACTGGTTCTAACGTGAACCTCATCCAGAACACCCAGAAGGAATACGATTACGAACAGCAACAACAAACTCAGCAGAACATTGATGAGATCTTCGCGAACACTGGAAATGTCAACGCTCATGATAATTCTGGAGGAGACTTGCAGCAGACGTGTGCTGGACAAGGATATGTCTGTGTACATAAGTCACAGTGCAACAATGGAGTTGTAAACACCAATGGAGGAGGACTTCTGCAGGCCAATACCCAGGTGAGTGTTTTGTGATATTTCTTGTGGAGCCTACATACTAAAGCCATGTGTACAGGACGGCTTTGCTGTTTAGAATCCATAGCCCTATTTTCCAGTATACTGTGAGTTACTAATTGTGAAACATTCACTTAAAAAACCGGTCAAGTGCGAGTTGTACTCGCTCACCGAGGGTTCCGTGTACAAACTCGTTTTTTTGTTACAAAACTACATATGTATTCAGATATTTCAGAGGGTTCCTTTTTCTTTTTGAGGCACAGAATTATAAAGACGTTTGTTGTATTATGATATAAAATATTTCAATTAAGAGATGTACTGAATACGTGGTAAGCTTTTGTGCGCCGGTGTACCTTCCACCCTCTATACACCGTGTTCTGGACGATATGCATAAACTTCGACCTGATGTTCAGACCACGCAAATAAGCATTTTTCATTATGGACATATTAATGAAATTTACTCTCGGGTTCCTCTCGTACGTGTAAAAGAAATGCAAATAGCATTTGATAATTTAATTGCACTAAGCGGCAACATAGGCCAAATTAAGACCCTTTCTTACTGCATAGCTCAATTAAGTTTCATTAAATGAAATTACAAATAACTTTGTAACGAAGCCTTTTTAAGTACTACTTCCTTTGTAACATTTGATTTGTAAAAGCTATAGAAGCGTTTGCAAAAGTTTATGGACAACGCGAAGAACACGGTGTATTATATATCATTCTTATTAGCCAAAACTAGATAGATTAAAAGCTAGATTTTATTATCGCAGTCGATATGTTCTTTAATTAATAAAACAAGCTTCTCGTTTTACGTAAGGCTGACGTAGGTGTCATTTCCGTGTCCGGAAACTGGATATTATTGAATGAGACTTGATTGATAAGACCACTTCATTAAAAAAGATGTAAAGCTGTTGTGTTATGCAAGTCTTCATTTTTATTAACATATAAATAAAGACAAGGGGTATCGTATTACCCAGTAGGTACTAACAGGGTTGTGGAGGTCAGATAGGCAGTCGCTCCTTGTAAAATACTGGTATTCAGCTGCATTTGGTAAGACTGGCAACAAACAAAGTTGGGAAAAGTTGATGACAAATAAAGACTGAAGTTTTTAATATCCATGTCCATATCCACATCCTTGGGGTCAATGGTCAGTAAGCAAAAGCATAGCATAATCAGCCTATTAATGTTCCCACTGCTGGTACGCAGGCCTCCTCTCTATGAGAGGGAATGGACTATAATCCACAACGTGGGCCCAGTGCGGGTTGGTAGATGTCACATGTCTTCGAATTTTAGGTTCTAGGACATGCCGGTTTCCTCACGATGTTTCCCTTCACCGTTTTGAGAGCAGTGGTGATGAAATAACTTACATAGAGTAATGCGCCTGGCTGGGTTCGAACCCACGACTTACTGCTCGTAAGTAGGGGTCTCCACCACTGGACCACCGCTGCTAGGGTCAGTTACTGGGAATGAATAGACAGCAAAATACCCACTCTTTTCGGTACATTCAATTTGGCAAACGATACTCCAAACACCCTGTCTGTTATTTGGTCACTTTGACAAAAAAAAATAGATATTTTAAAAGATCAATTCAACAATCTTTAGTGTTTTCAAAAAAAATGGTCACCCATCCCAAAACTGACCGCGACAACGACAGCTTAACCTCACAAATTAAGTAACAACCGTCTCTAAATTACATGCAAGCGTCATCAACAAAAATCATCCATCAATACCTGTCAGGTACAAGGAATTATGTAGAATTTCAAACACATTTAAAAAAAAAATGTGCTTTATTCGTTGACCTTACATAGACACTGTGACTTAAAGGTCAAGTGATATTTAACTGAAGTGTCATAATATGTACAAAGGTTGTACTAATGAGTCGAATCGTCATATTAGTTAAGTATTGTATCATCACGCTAGCAATCCCCGAAGGGTTACGCAGAAGAGTGAACTTTAAGATAGGTACGACCACAATTGGGTGTATTTAATGGTATACACCCTGGCCAGGGCTGTGGGACTGTTCGAAAGAGATACCGCGGCCCTGGAACACAAAGGGCAAAGAAGGAACATGGATGGGTTTTAGTCAGTAGAATTCTGACACTCCCGCTCCGCCCAGAGCGAGGGGAGACATTTGATGATTTCCCATCCGAAAAAAAAGGGTACACACTCTAGTGGGTACTGGTAGGTAGGGTAGGAGGAAGGTAGCCGACCCCAACATAGTTGGGAAGAGGGTCAGCTAGATGATGATGAAGTTTGACATCAATTGTCCAACTTCATCATCATCAGGCTGACCCTCTTCCCAACTATGTTAGGGTCGGCTTCCAGTCTAACGAGATGCAGCTGCTGAATACCAGTATTTTACATGGAGCGACTGTCTATCTGACTTACACAACCCAGTTAGTACTGGGTAATACGATGGCGAGACTGGTTGTCAGACTTTCGGACCACTGACTACCTGTAACTACTGTTAAAGATCTACAAATGACAGCCGGGACCAACAGCTTAACGTGTTTGCCGAGGCACGGAGGAAACTCGATATGTAATGAGTGGTCTCCTATACACGGACCATCCTAGGCTATCGCGGTTAAACCTGAAGATCGATACGAACGGCTGTTATTATTTAGCCACGATCTACCATGGCATACTGATATTTAAGGTCTAAACAAGACACAATATTTATTACCACCGAGCTCAATGATATAAAATGACAGATGATATCCTCAGTTCCGTAACTTTTCAACCACACCTCAAATAACTAAAAACCGGTCGCAATTAATTTATTTACAATCTCAACAATCATCATTAATTTATTGTAGTTCGTTAACAAAAGGCTCATCAGAATTAATCCATCAGTTTCGTAGACAGACAAACAAACACATACCGACATATTAATAAAACATGTTGATTTGTAATTGGGAGGATCCGGGTTCGATTCTCGACTGTGGCATTTTAATTGAAGTCCTTGACATTATCGCGGCTTTTGTCGTCTAACGTGCGTATTGATTTAAATAATAGATAGTTTATTCTTGTACGCATCTTTAGATCTTTAAGCGCAGGCTGCACCGCCAGCTAGCGAGCGAGTGAGCGAGCCGGGCGAGCCTCTTTTCATACTTCGTTTCGGCTCTTTCGGTAGTTAGAGGTGTGAACTAAAAGATGCCCGGCTCGCTCGCTCACTCGCTAGCTGGTGGTGGCGGTGTGGCCTGCTACGTCGCAAGCTATGTTTAAGTCCCATGTATTAGAGGAGCTTATTACCATCAACCGGGCACAATTCCAGACTCCGTGACTGCTACTGAGAAATTCCTGATGGAAAAACCCAAGAACACTTAGACCGACCTGGGAATCAAACCCAGGATCTCATGCTCAGCAGTTGCGCTTGCGACAAATCCAACGAGGCAGTTTCTTATCAAATGACTATTATTAATTATCGAGCCTCTAGCTATCCATATTATTATTAATTTAATAATGAAGACCTCCTTGAGCTTGTTGTAATAAGATTTTCTTTACGATATAATATTGTGAGGTATTTTAATAACGTATTGATTTCTTATATGTGTGTCCTGCCTCATATTAAAACAAGTTGAACATCAGCTGAGGACCTCGTGGCTAAATAATAACAGCCGCTCGGGACGATCTTCAGGTTAAGCCGCGGTTGCTTAAGTGAGTCCGAGGATTGCCGGCCACCCATTACATACCGAGTTTCCTCCGTGCCTCGCAAAGCACGTTAAGCTGTTGGTCCCAGCTGTTCTTTGTAGATCTTTGACAGTCGAAACAGGCAGTCAGTGGCCCGAAAGTGTGACAACCAGTCTAATAAAGGGGTATCGTATTACCCAGTACTAACTGGGTTGTGGAGGTCAGATAGGCAGTCGCTCCATGTAAAATACGGGTATTCTAGTTAAACTGGAAGCCGACCCCAACATAGCTGGGAAAAGGCTAGGCAGATGATGATGAAATTGAACATCAACCTTCTAAAATCTTCCAAAGGAAAGTAATCGGTTACAGACTCAACATCCACGTGTTTTCCTTCGTGGTTTTGGCTAACGATGCAGTCATCTTAAAAATAAGAGCACATCTTAACTATTAAAAAGCTGAAAAATTGCTTGTTTGATTGAACGCGCTAATCTCAGGAACTACTGGTTTGAATTGAGATATTCTTTTAGTATTCGATAGTCCATTTATCGAGGAAGGTTATAGGCTACTAACATCACGCTACGACCAATAGGAGCCGAGCAAAAATAAAACGAACCGTTCCGCAAACTGGAAGACGTTGCGTTGGAAGGCCTCCCACTAGGTGGACCGATGGCCTGGTAAAGGTTGCGGGGATCCGCTGGATGCGAGACGCACGGGACCGGTCAATGTGGCGACGCTTGGGGGAGGCCTATGTCCAGCAGTGGACGTCTTTCGGCTGAAATGATGATGATGATGAAGATGATGAAAAATAAAACAAGTCAGAAGCGGCGGGTCAACCCGCGGGGCACTGCTAATAATGTAAATAAAATGATTCATAAGTGAACGTGGTAAATAAATAATGATTATCACATCTATCGTCTACCGATGACCTAGGAAGCGTACGAATGTGTCGAAATTGTGAATTAGAATATTTAATATAGAATTTAGTAACAAAATGAATCATCTCATCTACGCGATGACGCGCTGTGCACCTGTGGCCTCATATTTTCAGGAGTCCTGAGTTCGATATAGAAAGAAAGAAAGCAAGCAAAGAAAGAAAGAAAACATATTTATTTGGCCCATGCCACAAGTGCACACAACAAGCACAAAAAAATATTTAAAAAATAAAAAAATCTTAAATTTATACAATAAAAATGTTAAAACAAAACAACAAAAAAAAAAGGAGATAATATTGTGTGTCTCACGGCTGCGCCAAATAGGCCCAGTTCAGCAAACTGCCGAGCAGCTAGTGCCCGACGTTGGTTTTCAACTGGACCTGAGATATCCGGTTAGGGCAGCTGGTTTTTTGATATATATACGAAAATTGTTCGGCTAAGATCACATGCTTTATCATATGGTTAGTGCCTAACCTTGTGTTTGAGTTTTTATGCCGCCAATGGGCCTCTGACTTGGCTTTACATGCCGTCGAGAAATATCTCTCAGGCATGCTGGTTTCCTCACGATGTTTTCCTTCACCGAAGCAAGTGATAATTATACAATACACACATGAATCCGAAAAATCAGAGGTGCGTGTCATCAAGAATTTCTCAGTAGCAATCACGGAGTCTGGATTCGTGCGCGGTTGATGGCAATAGGCTCGCCCCCTATTACATTGGACTTAAACATAACTGGCGAAATGTGGGTGTGCTATTAGGTACACCTCTGCTCAACCCTTCGGGGATTACATGCGTTATGTTATTTATTTTTGTTATAAATTATTCTTTTGCTTGCCAAACCGCATTTTACTAAGAAAATGCAGGTATTTTAAACGAATGCCTAAATTAAGGTCAGCATAAAAAGCTAACACGTTTGTGTATGGACTTGAGCAATTGTAAAGAAAACATTTTGATGTCCATCTAGCGAAACAAGGCAACTACGGTCGGCAGCATTGTTTGGAGTTTAATTTTTGTTTTTGAGGTATATTTGAAATAAGACATAATAAAGAGTGTTTAAGCGAATATAGCATTTGAAAAGCCGAAATCAGCTGTCTATCAATGGAAAACATAACATAACATCTCGACTTGTAATCCCCGAATGGTTAGGTAGAGGTGTACCTAATAGTACACCCACATTTCGCCAGTTATGTTTAAGTCCCATGTAATAGGGGGCGAGCCTATTGCCATCAACCGAGCACAAATCCAGACTCCGCGGCTGCTACTGAGAAATTCATGCAATTGGACCGGAAATACTGGGTTTTACAAGACCCTTCACATAGCCTTCAACCAAGCATTCTGTACATCAAACTAAGTAACTCTACGCAAAAATTATTGAGGGGAAACGACTTCTTTTTTGGGCTGAAAATTCATGTTTTACGGTAGGACTCAATGTAACGCACTCAAATCATTGTGCTGATGGATGGATTGAATAGTACGGGGGTCGTGGAGGTGTTAAAAGTAAAAATCTTACATTGAAAACATGTATTTAGAAAAAAAAACTTGTGTAAAAGTTGGAACTTTGACCCCCAATATATCCGTAACTAGAAGGTTCCCAGGTATGGTCTAGAACAAAAAAATTATCATAATGACGGGGAGAACAAGTGCCTTTCGGCTTCGTTACACCAGTTAAGCTCGCCCCATGTAACAGAAAAATGTGGGTATCCTGCAGGTACATATCTGCCTAACTAAGGGATCCACACAGACTTGTAACGAAGGATAATCCTAAATCAGCCAAGTATACTAAAAACTGCCTTGTGATGTGTGTACGCATTTTCAACAAAATTCCGAAAGAACTCAAATCTATAAATAATTGTAATTCATTTAAAAATAAGCTGTATAAGTGGTTGATTGGACAAAATGTCTATGACATAAAAGATATCTTTGACATTGTATAATATTATGTCCATCTAATAATTTGAATGATTTAATTGATAATTACTGTTGTTTTAACATGATAATTATTTTCCATGCAATTGACATTCTGTATAGCTAAACATGTGGACATTGTATAAGACTGTAACACCATCATACCATGTTTAAAGCAAATAAAGACTTATCTTATCTTATCTTATCTAACTCTTCGGGGATTACATGCGAGATGACACGTTAATAACGCACGGTTCAAACATCATCATCATCTGCCTAGCCTTTTCCCAACTATGTTGTGGTCGGCTTCCAGTCTAATCGGATGCAGCTGAATACCAGTATTTTACATGGAGCGACTGCCTATCTGACCCCCACAACCCAGTTAGTACTGGGTAAAACGATACCCCTTTGTAAGACTGGTTGTCAGACTTTTTGGGCCACTGACTACCTAACGACTGTCAAAGTTCAAACATATCAAACGAAATATCTGTCAACTACACATTTCTGCGTGACCTATCACACAACATGCGTGACACTACACCATTAACGTTACTCTCACAGCGGGCGTCCAAGAAAATGTCAAATTGAACAATACTTTGAAGTCTGACATTTTTGCAAACGCTCCTATATCTCGATGTCCTTTGGTTTAGCGACGTACAGTCGTAGCTAGGTACATATGCATTTCGAAATAAGCACTAAACCTGATGACCTGACTGGTAATGGATATGTGTGTACTGTTAATATATTAAAAGAACAGGTAGAATGATTCATCTCTCAGTAAAAGATTTCCTTACTACACGAATAACATCACGCTTGTAATCCTCGAAGGGTTAGGCAGAGGTGTACTTAATAGTACACCCATATTTGGCCAGTTATGTTTTAAATCCCAAGTATAATGGGGTGAGCCTGTTGCCATCAACCGGCCACAAATCTAGACTCCGTGGCTGCTACTGAGAAATTCCTGATGATAAAACCCAATGACATGAACCCAGGACCTCATGCTCAGAAGTCGTGCTTGCGGCCACTAGACTTATGAGGCAGTCTTTTTACATCATATCATCATCAGCCTAGCCTTTTCCCAACTATATTGGGGTCGGCTTCCAGTCAAAGATCTACAAATGACAGCCGGGACCAACGGCTTAACGTGTTTTCCGAGGCACAGAGAAAACTCTGCATGTAATGGGCGGTCACCCACCCACAGATCAACCTAGGCAAGCACGGCTTAACCTAAAGATCGACCCGAGCGGCTGTTATTATTTAGCCACGAGCTGTTATTATTTACATCATATGTGCATGTCTATCATGATGTCAATTTTGTCAAACAAAAATCATCTGTCATAATATAATGTGGGTTTATGTGATGCTAGCTAGTTCGTGTGGGTGTTAATGACTCATTAACTAAAGGGAAATTATTAATCGGGCGAATAAAAATTTAATTGGCGACCAATATACTAAATGGGCGACTATTGTACCAAGTAAGCAACTATTTATCCGGTCATTGCAGCAAGAAGAATATAGGAAGCAAGAGCGAGCGAATGCTGAGAGAGACTTGTGGCACCCCGACTCGGACAGGTTAGGTTCGAAGGGGATGGCGGGGTCTAGTGAGCGAGCGAAGTGAGCGAACTAAGACCCCGGAATCCCCTTCGTGTTAGGTTACTTTAAACTCTGCAAACAGATATAGGAGCCCCGCTCAGCGGGGGTTCGTCGACTACGCCTTATCTACAATCTAGTGATTAATAACCTTGTTTTAAGTTTTTTACAGGAGTCCTTAAATTATCACATAATCGTACTGAACAACTAGTAACTCAAATTTCTATTTTCAATTCGCTGTTTTAAACATTTGTATTCGCCCACTGTTTGTCGCTCACTTAGTATTTCAGTAGCCCATTTTCAATATTTTTGACACCTTTAATTTGAATTTATGTTCGCTCGTTTAAATACTACCCTTAACTAAAGTATGATGGATAGATGACCTCAGGTCATTGTAGAAGCCTATAAAAGGAAATGCCGTGCATTTTTTTTTTTTTTTTGGGTGGGTAATCATCACTTAAACCCTCATGCTCTGGGCGGAGTGGAAGGGAGTGTCAGACTTGTACTGACTAAAACCTATCCATGTTCCTTCTTTGCCCTTTGTGTTCCAGAGCCGCGGTATCTTTTTCGAACAGTCCCGCAGCTCAAATGTCGTGCATTGAGTTCTGATTTTAGGCTAATTTTAAAAGTTTATGTGAAAGACAGGTGACGCTCGTGGCTAAATAACAGCCGCTCGGGGTCGATCCTGGGTTAAGCCACGCTAGCCTAGGTTGGTCCGTGTATGGGTTAACATCCATTAGATAGACGAACAAACAATTTTTTTTATGTTTTTGTTATAAGTATCGTGTATACTTTCATATGCATTCAGTAAAAAAACCGTTATTTTGAAATTACAAAAAGACGTTTTCAATGTTTTTTTATTTAGGTATATGTATATAGAACAGTGGCGAAGGTTCCATATAATGCGATTCCTACCGGTTTCTCTTTGAAAAATGGCACAGTCAGTATTCTACACCGTGACTTTTTAGTCGTCTTACAAAGGTCGTCCACTCAATGTACCCGACATAAAATAACTCTAGGCGCGTTTTTTTTTATCTTCCATAATAGGTACAAAGAAAAATAATAATAAAAATTTGAATAAAATTATGAAACATCCTGTCAATGATGTTTACGTGTCAAACGGGAGAACATTACCTACCCAGCACTCGAGTCCAGTAGATCATCGCTCGCAACAGGATGTTAAAACTACGTCATGCGTCATAATACTGAATAATATTTTTATTTTTAAATTATTAAAATCTCATAAAAACCTATTTTTTTTATGAATGTTTAGTATTCATTGGATAATTGAGGTGGGCTGCCGTTGTAAGGCGACTAAAAGATATGTACTCCGGCTAACCTCTTACAAAAATTGACCCTTCGCTACTGAGATAGAGGATATAGACAGACATAGTAATATAATATATTTAGACTCGAACATACTTAGTAAATAACCACACCTTAAAGCTACTTCAAAACACAATGATTATAACATTATCTCAATTGAAAACAATCATAAACAGCCTCTGGCGTTATAAATCTTGTTTGTATTGCATCCCATACATAAATACATACATCTCTCATACATATGTATGAATATTAACAGTTATTGTGCCATAGGTTCTTGTCTTTGAGTACAGTTGTTGACGAAAGTGATTGATGTATTTATTTAGTTTGACATGGTAATTTCGTGAATAGAAAATCTTGGTAAGAACATTTTTCGCAAGCATTTTTTTTTTTTTGGAAATAATGAAAAAGTCGTTGCCTTTTCTTTATGACTATACTTTTGTTAATAATATCCAATAACACTACAATAAAAAACTGAACCGCGAAAGTTTGACAACCAGTCTTACCAATCGATTACGAAATCGTATTATCCAGTACTAACTGGGTTGTGGAGGTCAGATAGGCAGTCGCTCCATTTAAAATACTGCATCCGATAAGTCTGGAAACCGACCCCAACATAGTTGGGAAAAGACAGGCAGATGGTATTGATGTTTTCTCATATTCTAAAAACCTCCTTTTAAAAGGTATTTAATCCATGTAAAACCGAACCTATTTCGAAGCACACAGGTCAGTAAAAAGGTCACAATACCCTATATTTTAGCTTACTACTTACGAAATAAACAAACACCTTGCGAAAGCGACTGTACTCGGTACTTGTCTACACTTGTGAGCCTGACAGTACACGACGGTATGATAAATGGTAGTTCAAGTATTACATTATCAAAATATTAGCTTGTTTTTGATAGACGGTATATACATAGTGTTTTGAAATAGTAGGCAGTGTGGCTGTCGGCTGTCACTCGACAGGGCATCGTCATCAGTGGTCATTGTCATTTTGACAGAGTAGGATGAATGAAGAAATCATTTTGCGATCATGTCAAAGGGTAGCCTACAGATATTTTAATATTTTTATGCGCAAACCCTGCGTAGGGAACTACAGCTGTTTTGACAAAAAAAGAAAAAAAAAAAAAACGTCACCGTAAGACGTTATTAATGGAACGAAAAATTTCGAGAGCTGTAAGCAGGGTGCGATGGTCTAGTTGGTTAAGACATCCGGTGTACTGAATCGGAAGGTCGCAGGTTCAAACCCTGCTCGCACTAGAATTTTTCTTTCCATGTCAAAACAGCGTACAGATATACCCAGCTATCGCAAGAGCACCAACTTCGCGTGCCCGGCTTAAGCATTTTATGCTTAACGTGGCTACTGTCGCAGCGAACTAAATTGTTTAAAACAACAACGTTACAAATCAAGAACTTAATAGGGATGTTTCCTGAGTAAAAAAAGTACCTATGATTCTATTTAGTCCGTCAGTTAGATTATCGAAAAATATTGGATACGTATTTTTTGTTTTATCAAATCAATAAAAATTTAAGAAGACAAAACGCATCAAAGATGGTGGGGGCTTGTGACGTCACTTTCCGGTAAAAAGTGTACCGCAATGTCTTCATTTATTGTTTGCGTGAAAAAAGAAAAAATACGTGTCCAATATTTTTTGAAAATCTATCTGACGGACTAATTAGATTTTTTTGGTCATCTACCCCATTCTAGACATTTAAAGAACAAAAACGTAGTATATTTTGTAGAGTAACTTGTTTGTTTAGAGACTAAATAGTGCGTATGACGTCAATTAGTCAAAAAATGGCACGCTTTTTCATACAGATCGTGATACTTGCGGTCTATCTATATCTGTGGAGCAGTCAGAAATATATATAAAACTGAGAGAGTTGTTGATGTCATATAACCGGGTGCCAATTGGTTAATGGATGTAACACCACCCATTACATACCGAGTTTCCTCCGTGCCTCGGAAAGCACGTTAAGCCGTTGGTCCCGGCTGTCATTTGTAGATCTTTGACAGTCGTTACAGGTTGTCAATGGCTCGAAAAGTCCGACAACGAGTCTTACCAAGGGGTAACGTATTACCCAGTACTAACTGGGTTGTGGACGTCAGATAGGCAGTTGCTCCATGTAAAATAATAGGTATTCAGCTGCATACGGTTAGACTGGAAGCCGACCTCAACATAGTTGGGAAAAGGCTAGGCAGATGATGAATAAAAAGGTAGGCATAATATGAAATAAAAAATGAAAAATCACTTTTATAAACGCAGTGTTTTCACAACTATGTTGAGGTAGGTCTTACTATTACAAGTGTTTAAATATAACTATTATTAAGGTATTATTATCTAATAGATAATCATCATTTTTAAATAAAATAAGACCCTACCGTATAAATACACTATGATAAATGATTGCACGTCAAAGTATACCTACATGAGTTGCATGATTTATGTGTTTATGTAAAGTGTAGGTCATGTATTCATCAGGTTTTAAGTTACCTAAACATAACATCACGCCTGTAATCCCCGAAGGGTTAGGCAGAGGTGTACCTAATATTACACCCACATTTCGCCAGTTTTGTCCATTTCTGTCAATTTGGAACTCAAGTTTATATCTTAAGATAAGAATCGTATATCTGACTTAACTAAGTGCGTGCCGGTCTAGAAGTTAGGTCAGCCTATTGGGGTATTCCTCAAAGCGCAACTATTTTTAAAAGAAACCAACTAAGTGCAACTAAATTATTATTCGAAGCACAACCTAATAATGGTAATGGCGCAACCATTACCATTATTAGGTTGCGCTTCGAGGAATAATTAAGTTGCGCTTTAAGGAATCTCCCAGCCTATTGCCGTCAACCGGGCACAAACTTAGACCATGTGGCTGCTACTGAGAAATTCCCGATGGAAAAACACAATAACACTTTGGCTGACCTGGGATTCGAACCGAAAACCTCATGTTCAGCAGTGAATTTTGCGAATACGAGACTAACAAGGCAGGCCCTAATTTGAAAACTAAAAATTACGCCATACGTAAGGTGATGCCTTCGACATTTTCACTTAAAGCTTCAGCTGTCAATTTGGAACTCAAGTTTATATCTTAAGATAAGAATCGTATATCTGACTTAACTAAGTGCGTGCCGGTCTAGAAGTTAGGTCAGCACCTGTCAAAGCATAACGCAACTTTAACCTTTCACAGTCGGGTAACTATGCCCTTTTGGTGTTTAGAAATTTCTATTCTATTTTTAGGACGATTTTGAAACTGTCAGGGCTGGTTACTTTAAATTGTCTTTCTACAGCGTTCTCACATATAAACGGTGTATATAGACTCTTAACGAAGCCGAAAGGCACTTGTTCTCCCCGTCTTTACGATCATTTTTTTGTTCTAGACCATACCTGGGAACCTTCTAGTTACGGAGATATTGGGGTTCAAAGTTCCAACTCTTTCACAAGTTTTTTTTTTTTAAATGCATGTTTTTAATGTAAGATTTTTACTTTACACACCCCCACGACCCCCGTACTATTCAATCCATCCATCAGCACAAAACTTTGAGCGCGTTACATTGCTTTGAGGAATATCCCGTATAACCCAGTTACTAACTTGAAGAGGTCAGATAACCAGTCACATCAGACTAGGCAGATGACGAATTAATTTGGGGTCTGCTCAGCATTTTTTCTTCATCCATATTTACTTAAAACTTATGATCAACTCACTGTAGCAGTGATAGCCTAGTGGTGTGACTGTCGGACTGCCAAGTCATAGGTCTCGAGTTCGAACCCAAGACACGCACCTCTGATTTTTCTTTTTTTTTTATTCATGTGCGTATTGTACAATTTGCACTTGCTTCGGTGAAGGAAAACATCGTGAGGAAACCAGCATGCCTGAGAGATATTTCTCTACGGTATATAAAGCCAAGTCAGAGGTCCATGGGCGGCATAAAAACTCTGATACCAGGTTAGACAGTAACTACACGATATAGAAGAAAGAACTCATTGTTACCACTTTTCTACTCACGTAATCTTTTAAAGTATTTCAGCCATTTTAAAACGATTTTACCTTTCAATAAAATAAATTGCAAAACAAAAACAACAGACCAATGAAATGCTAATATTTGACGAAAAAATACGTCAACAGATTATTTACCCGACTAAGCGGAGCGCGTGTTCTGTGTTACACAACACATACCGGACTAATTTCGAAAAGTTTTGAAAAAAATATTCGCGTTCATTTTTATGCAACTTCGCAAATATTTTATAGATGACTTCGACATTATGTAAATATAGATTTAGATTTTGCTTAAAGTCGCGTGACTGCGTCGTTGGTCTAGTAGTCGCAAGAGCAGCAGTAACTGCTGAGTATCAGGTCCTGGGTTCGATTCCCAGGTCGGGCAAAGTGTTATTGGGTATTACCATCAGGAATTTCTTAGTAGCAGTCACGGAGTCTGGATTTGTGTACGGTAGATGACAACAGGCTCGAAGTTATCAGAGATACACATTCGAAATGTCTTTTTTTTTTTAATAATTAGAAATTTCTTTTTCTATGGAAAATTTAAAATCAGTCTAATTTAGCTGTAACAGTATCTATCCAAAAAGTTCTCTGATAACTTTTTAGACAAATGTATCCTGCTTATGTGTAAGAAGTTTCATTAAAATAGGTCGAAAAAAAAAACACTTGAAAGTTTGTATAAAATGCCGTAAATCGTTAACGCTTTTAAAAGGCCTCATAATCGAGATGAAAACAACAGTTATTTAAATATCATCCTCGCGCAAAATACGTGTTATTGATGCTAATTACGAAAAAAAATCTAAGAAAAACTATTAGGATTCGCTTAACAATAGGACAATGGGTCGCACGGAGAAAAAACTTAATTAGACCACAGACGAACTGCGTTATTTCCTTGAAATAACGTCAGAGAAAAAAATAACTGATATCCGGAAACGTTACGTGTTTAAACGTTATCGTCATAGACTTACACGAGAGGGACAATTGACAATTGTTTTCAAAGCGTTTCGGTTTTCAACGACTTTAGAATGCGTCAGGATTCTGCTGGGTGAAAAGTACACTTCCAAAAAACACAAAAAAGTCTAAAATAACTTTACTTTCAGAAGTTTCAGACTTCCGAAGTCGGTGTTTTTTCGCAGAAAGTTTTTTATAAGCTAATTAAATTGGTCACAAATTAAAGTTTACATTGTACTTAGAAGTCGGTGACTTTTTTGTCACCGACTTCCGAAAGTAAAGTCATATTAGACTTTTTTGTGTTTTTTGGAAGTCGGTGTTTTTTCGCAGAAAGTTTTTTATAAGCTAAATAATTGGTCACAAATTAATTTTTACATTGTAACTAGAAGTCGGTGACAAAAAAGTCAATGAAACAAACAAAGTCACCGACTTTCGAAAGTAAACTTATTTTAGACTTTTTTAGTGTTTAGAGGGCTACACTTGCCAATTCGCGGTTTTCGTTCAAGGACTCGTGCGTTCCAACGGGCATCGGCATTTCAGGTTATTAACGCTACAAGCTATGTTAGTTAAACTAGTATTGTTTTAACGCGAAAACGTTTTTCCTATCATTTCTATAACATAAGTTTTAGTATATGCGAAACCTGAAACACGTGTCTAGTATTTTTATGTAAAGAATCTATGTACAAAATGTCAAAACTGTATCATGAAAAATCACTAAGTTACTTGTAAGCTTTTTCTGTTACCTGCCATTCCGCACAAAAACGTGGTCACTACGCGGCGCGCCCGCGAGCTCGCCTCCAGCGTCGTCTTGAGCTCATTGATAATAATAAATAATAATTTGGCAGTACGTATCTAAATGATTGCGATAGGTACTTAGTGTCGCTAGGTGTCCAGCTTGTATATTTTTGGTACAAAATATAACATGGTTTAAAAAATTATTGGAATCGATTCAGTTACTTATTCTGAACAAACTATATTCAGGTTTCGCATATACTAAAAACAATGTTGTATAGCAATCATACATACCGGTGGCGAAGGTTTCATACAACTCGATTCTTACCGGCTTCCCCTTGAAAAATAGCACAGTCAGTATTCTATAGACAAATAATATAATCACATTTAAGATATGCACTCCAGCTTACCTTTTACAAAAATTGACCCTTCGCTACTGATACATACCCATACATTTATGGCCAGCCTTGGTGACTATTTTAATACAAAGTATATTGATCAATGATCCTGCCTTTTACATGAGAATGTGACATTAACGAATAAACTTAATTTACAAAGTAAAGATGTAATTTACGCAGTACTTATGTTAATTTTAATGACTATTTGATAATTATTGATCAAAATTACTACTATTTAATAAGACTTGCTTACAAGTATATTGAATTACAGCTAGCTCCTAGTAATATGTTACTTTTCAAGTAAATAGGAATCGTTTAAATATTTACTTAAATGTTAATCATGGGATGTCTAAAATATTAATGTATTACCATCTGAGGAGCTCGTGGCTAAATAATAACAGCCGCTCGGATCGATCTTTAACACATTAAGCCGTTGGTCCCGGGTGTCATTTGTAGATCTATAACAGTCGTTAGGTAATCAGTGGCCCAAAAAGTCTGAAAACCAGTCTTACCAAGGGGTATCGTTTTACTTAGTACTAACTGGATTGTGGAGGTCAGATAGGCAGTCGCTCGATGTAAAATACTGGTATTCAGCTGCATCCGGTTAGATTGGAAGCCGACCCCAACATAGTTGGGAAAAGGCTAGGCAGATGATGATGATGGATTAGTATAGATGGAGGATTTATTATATTAACATGACTGTAAACCTAAGATGACTGTTAATCTAAGATGATAGTACTTCCCCGTCCGATCTCCTACACAAAGAACTCAACTATGCAATAGACAGCTTGTAAATACCAAAACCAATTAATTTGATTGATACTTCTTGCCATCACCACCTACTAAGAAACTCCTAAAGAAAGTCAATTTGAAAAGAGAACCGAACAAAAGATGGCGGCGTAATGTCAATATGTCAAATGTCAGTGTCGCAAATAAATTGACAGCCGGTGATGTGTAAGAGATAATCGTGTTATATCACACGGATATAAGGCTGATTTCACATTGGCTACTAGCGAGAATTTGTATATTTGACAGTGGTACATACACTGATCTTATTGGTGAGGATCTGCAGAAAGGTCAGGTGCGTAGTACTCGCAACCGGCGTGCGTGTAGGACCAGATGAATGAACGTTGACGAGGCGGGAGTGGTATTTAAGGATCGTAGCAGATGGCGTTCTGTAGTTTCTCAATATCCTCATGGGATAAAGCCGTGAGTTTATGAATGTATGTGAAACAATAAGTCTTACCAATGAATATCCTGTTCAACAGTTTCTGGGCTGCGAAAGTCAGATAGGCAGTCACTTTACGTATCAAAAAAGTATCCTATTTCCAGAATTAGAACATAGGGTAGTTCTTAGAAATCGTCGTCAATAATCGTCTATACGTGTGCCAAATTTCATCCAAATCCATTCAGCTGTTTTAGCATAAAAAGGGAACAGACAGACTTCGCTTTTAACATAAACTAGCCGTTGCCCGCGACTGGGTACGCGTGTAAATTTTGATGTGTATGTGTGAGAAAAAAAAAAGATAGCCTACGTCCTTCCCTAGGATATAATCTATCTCCTTGCCAAATTTCATTACGATCCGATGAGCCGTTTAGTCGTGAAACAAACAAACAAACAAACAGAGTCATGTTCGCATTTGTAATATTAGTATCGATGCATTAGTATAGATGGTCCTTGGTAAGTCTGACAACCAGTCTTACCAAGGGGTATCGTATTACCCAGTAATAACTGGGTTGTGGAGGTCAGATAGGCAGTCGCTCCATGTAAAATACTGGTATTCAGCTGCATCCGGTTAGACTGGAAGCCGACCCCAACATAGTTGGGAAAAGGCTAGGCAGATGATGATGATGGATTAGTACAGATGGAGGATTTATTATATTAACATGACTGTAAACCCGGCTTTACTTTCGAAAATATATTAACTAAGTGTCAGTGACATATAAGAGACATATTTACAAATGGCGGACCATATTAGGAACCAAGCCTTAACATTTAACAATTATCCAATGTAGTGTTTTGTCGCCGTTCTGAAGTCGTAACCGTTTACGATTTGCAGTAAAACTACGATTCGACGTATGTGTGAAGCAATTTTTTAATGAAATGCAGTCTTTAGCTAGGAATATACACGTGATTTCGTCTGCTTAGTTTCTGGACAAAACGACGTAAGGTGAAGGCGCGGCGCAGGCGCAGCGCAGATGTGGAATAAGAACGGCGTGCCTGCGGCGCGTCGCATGTGTATAAGTCACGACCCGTCGCCTACTTACATTTTGTATGAAAAGGTTTTGAAGCGGCATAATGTTTCGCTACGCCTGCGCCGCGCCATCACCTTACGCCGTTTCCGTATAAATCGCGCCTTACATGTGTCTTAGTCAGTTTTTTTCCATAGCCACAGGGCTATAACCTTCCGTCATTAAAGTATTAAATACAGTTAGCTAAAAATAAAATATTACACACTTGTTTGGCAAAAAAAACTGGTAAAGCGTGAGTTAGACTTGAGCGGTAAAGGTTCTGTCTTGTAAAATAAAGTAAAACTTATTTTTTTATTCTAGACTAGCATAAGCCCGCGGCTCCGCCCGCGCAGAATTCGATAATTGTCGCACGGGATCACGCTACCGGGATAAAAGTATCATGTGTTAATCCAGATTATATAAAATTTGTGTGCTAAATTTCATCCAAATCCGTTTAGTAGATTTTGCGTGAAAGAGTAACAAACATCCATCCATCCATCCATACATCCTCACAATTCAGGCAATTGTCGTAATTTAAGTACTTCAAGGGCAATAGCTATCTCTTTTTGTATCATACGTTCCGTATTATCTATCGCATTCGTAACAACGCAACGATATATGGACGCCGCTCAGTATGAGCGTAGCGTATCTTTCCTTATAATATTATTGATTCACCAGGAATATTACTTTAAATAAATTTAAATGGGTTATATTGATGATTTTAATGATTACAATTATGGCTGCGAATCTTATTTTGTTCAACAGAAAACCTGCCACTGGCCGGTTAATTACAAAAGACGTAAGAAAATTTGAATTTCGCGGGCTTTCCTGCCGCTTTCATCTTAAAACGTTTTTATGTCAGCTTTGTCTCAGACAGACAGACGTTAGATTAATAACAGGGTTTCACGTTGACCTTTTCGGGTACGGGACCCTAAAAACAAGAATTTATTTTGGCAATTCGCTTATTATCGAAATCTAAATAATAAATTGCTTCTCGATTTTGGTTTTAATTGAAAGCTCAATGTTAGTCCAATGTAACAGTATTAGTATTAAATAATAAACATGTGACGCCCTGCGGGTATATCTGTTTCAAATTTCGTCTATAGACCGACCGCTTTAATGAGTCCTCCGCCTTGCCCCATCAAAGGCACATTAAGCGTCCACAAAGTCCTAACAATATCCCACAGGTTATTTGCTTTAAAACAACCATAATCCACGTAGGTATTACGATACTAATTGAACCAATACGTGAAAAAGCTTCAGAATCATCTGTCATCTGTCTAGCCTTTTTTCCAACTATGTCGGGGTCGGCTCACAGTCTAACCGTATGCAGCTGATTACCAGTATTTTACATGGAGCGACTGCCTATCTGACCTCCACAAACCAGTTGGTACTGAAAAAAAAAAAAAAAAAACTTCAGAATATTCCATTTAAATTAATATCTTCACGAGGACTCATTAAAGCAGTCGGTCTATAGTGGTCGCATTGCAAGCGTAACTGCTGAGTATGAGATCTTGGTGCCTGTTCCAGGGCCGGACAAAGTGTTATTGGGTTTTTCCATCAATAATTTCTCAGTAGCAACCACGGAGTCTCTAATCGTGTCCGGTTGATGGCAATAGGCTTGCCCCCTATAATGATGTGGGACTTAAAAAATAGCTAGTGATATGTGGGTATACTATAAGACCCGGTTGATGACAAAAGGCTTGCCCCTTATGATAAGAGACTTAAAAAATAGCTGGTGAAATGTGGGTGCACTATAGGACCCGGTTGATGACAATTGACTTGCCCTGTATGACTTAAAAATAGCTGGTGATATGTACTATAGGAACTTCTCCGCCTTATCCATCCGTATAATATAAGCGTAATCTTCATGTTTTATTTTTAAGATCCCCAAAACACATCAAAAAAATCTAACCAATACCCTTTCTTCTGCCACAGAAACAATACTGCAACACCAGAACTGAAATCTGCTGCAGAATCGAAACCGCATCTCTCGCTGGCACCAACCTCCAGGGTTCTCTTGGAGTCGGATCAGGCACCTTCCAAGGATCTTCCAGCAGCAATGGACAGGGACTGTTCAGCCAAACTGGACAAGGAAGCCAGACCACTTTTGGACAAGGAAGTCAGTTAGGATTTGGCAGCCAGTCTTCAAGCAACACCCGATTCAACGCTAACGCTAATGCGAACCGAGGAAGCTCAACCACCGGTTTCGGAAACCAATTCGGATCCGGCTCAGCCTTCAACAGCAACAAATTCGGATCTACTGCCTCCGGTTTTGGATCTACTGTCGCCCCAACACCAAGCCGTTTCGGATCCAACGCTGGTGGATTCAACAATGAGGTCTACAAATCGACAAGCCAGTCCAACTTCGTAGAAACTGATTCGTTCTCAGCTGGTTCTGAGAATACTGGTGTTTTCCGCCCTGGTGGCATTGGATCAGGTCTTAAACCTGGAGTCCCATACCTTCCTCCCCTAGACACAGTAAACAGCGGTTCTAACGTAGTTTCTACTGCTTACACCCCAGCTTTTGTGACAACCCCCCGTCCTGTCTTAACCCCCCGTCCAGTGACTACCCCAAGACCGTACACCACACCTAGGCCAACGTACCTGCCTCCTTCAACCAGGGCTCCTGAGTACTTGCCACCTATTGATCGCATCACCGGATCAGACAGTTTCCAGAACCCTCACTATATTGATGGGCAGCTGATCCTGGATGAGACTCTGCCAGCTAGGCCAATTAACAGGCCAACTCCACCACAGAACAGTAAGTTGTTTTTTTTTTATATTTCAACTATAGACCGACCGCTTTAATGAGTAGCTATAATGGATTGGTCGGTAAAGGTAATTAAATAAGAAAAAAACTGAAAAGCCATTGGGACTTTCACCAGATTAAAAAAAAAATGACTCAATTTTAATATTTTTATACGCAAACCCTGCGTAGGGAACTATAGCTGTTTTGACATGGAAAGAAAAATTCTCGCAGGTTCAAACCCTGCTCGCACTAGAATTTTTCTTTCCATGTCAAAACAGCTAATGACTCAATGTTACATAAAATTTATCGTATTCTCAATTTTTATTGTTCAAGGTGATGAGCTATGTGTAAGGTTTTTGTGCAAAATGGCAAGAAATATTGAAGTTTTGAAAGGCACCATCAATTAGTTTTTATGAAAATTATGTGATCTTTGAAGGAGCTCGTGGCTAAATAATAACAGACGCTCGGGTCGATCTTTAGGTTAAGCCGTGCTTGTCTAGGTTGATCTGTGGATGGGTGACCACCCATTACATACCGAGTTTCCTCCGTGCCTCGGAAAGCACGTTAAGCCGTTGGTCCCGGGTGTCATTTGTAAATCTTTGACAGTCGTTAGGTAGTCAGTGGCCCAAAAAGTCTGACAACCAGTCTTACCAAGGAGTATCGTATTACCCAGTACTAACTGGGTTGTGGAGGTCAGATAGGCAGTGGCTCCATGTAAAACACTGGTATTCAGCTGCTTCTGGTTAGACTGGAAGCCGACCCCAACATAGTTGGAAAAAGGCTAGGCAGATGATGATGATCTTTGAAGGTTTCAATAAGCACAGTTCAACTTCAACATCCCTGTAGACTGTATAAGGTTTATTGTTAAAAAAGCTTCAATGCCTAATTTTTCCGTAGATGACATCCCATCCGGCTGTGCCGCTGCTCTTAAGTGCACACTCATCGAGTTCTGTACCGCGGAGGGTGTCATCTCCAACACCACGGTTGCTCTCACCAGGGACCAGGAAGCTTACAGAGTGCCTTTGACCGTAAGTATCAACTCTTTAAACGAAGTTTTGTTGCTAAACTTGAAAACCTCATCTATCGCTTTCCATCAGGCGCGATCGAGGTCAAGAGCAGGCCCATTTTGTAATAAAAAAATATGAGTTGGTCTCGCCAAACGTCTCTGAAATCGGTGAAGGAAAACATCGTGAGGAAACCGGCATGTCCTAGAATCAAACATTCGAAGACGGGTGACTTCGACCATTGATCCAAAGACCAGACTCAGCCGGTGTGGTGGATTACAGCCCACTCCGTCTGCCTCCCACCTGCCGCCTGCATCCCAGCTCTAGGAACTTTATACAGTGTCATTTTAAATATCTCCGTTTTTTTTAAATTAAGACACGGCGAAAATTAAGCCTCTTCTGTGTATAAGCTGCACGGTCTGTTCTTAACCTCATAATCGTTTTAGAGGTCTACAATGGTATTAGCGCACCCAAAAAATGCTCATATATGTTAAAGAACGACAGCATCTTACCAAAATAACGTTCAGCTCGGATCTGGACTGACTCCGTTGGATCCCTAAATCCACAAAAACTACTAACCCCTCCAAATCTACACACAGGACTGCAAGGACATACAATCTGGACGCATCGGCAAGTGCTGCCGTGACCCCTATTATACCGACCCCTGGCCAACCAACCAACTCGGCAAATGGGTTCCCGGTGTCTTCGGAGGCAACGATGGTAAATACGTATCTGACAGCAGAGGCAGCTCCAACAACCAGCCAGGAGTTTCCGTGAGGCCTCCGGTTACCGGATCGGTTATTTTGACTAATTTCAGGTAAGAATTTAAATCATTTGTCACCTTTAATTTGATACCCCACATGGGTATATTTGAAAATATTCGATTTTTAATACCCACTTTCATCCCCCATAACTAGTAAATGGCTGTACCGATTTTAATAAAAACTTATCTAAAAACCATTGCCAAGAAACTAGCTTTCAAATAAAAAAAATTGCATCCGAATCGTTTCACTCGTTTAAGAGATACGGTGCCAGAGACAGACACACGCACACACACATTACGGTCAAACTTATAACACCCCTTTTCTTGCATTGGGGGTTAAAAAAGAGATAATATTGTGTCTCACGGCTGCGCCAAATAGGTTAAAAATTCTTCTTCACATTTTTTCACGTGAAAACCCATAGTAACCAGCCACATCTTTTCAGAACAACCTTAAAGCCGACTCAAGGACCCACACCCGCCACGCCAACCCAAGACTCATTCATCCAGAAGACCCAATACGGTCAGGGTACTTATCAGACAGGAGGTCAAGGTTCATATCAGACGGGAGGTCAAGGTTCCTACACGAAAACAGGTCAAGGACAATTGGCGATTCAGGGTCAAGGGCAGTATGGGTCGGCCGGACAGGGTATTCAAGGTATGTGGATTTTTTTTGAGGAGTTCTAGTGAGAACGGGTTTCTGAAAGTCTCTAATCAGGAAATATATTGAAAATCTTCTGTTAGCTGCTGTGGTTAGCTCATTTAACAACCTAGTCATTCAAGTAACCAGATGCTGTCCAAACTGTGGGCCCGCATATCACAAAACTGAAACCCTCAGACAGTTAGACGGTGTCTCGGTAGACTGAGGAGAAGATGGCGGGACGCCTTGGATAGCTTTCTCGTTAATTGTCGAAAAGAGGTGCAACATCGAGAAAAGGGGAAGGAATAGAGGGATGCCTTTGCCCAGGAGTAGAACAGGCTATCAACAGCACGACTGCTGAGCATGAGGTCCTGGGTTCGATTCCCGGGTCGGACAAAGTGTTTTTGGATTTTTCCATCAAGGCTCTCGCCCTATTTTACAAGACTTAAACATAACTGGCGAAATGTGGGTGTAAGTGTAAACCTCTGCCTAAACCCTTGAAGGCTGATTAACAGCAAAACGGACCAAACTTATAGAGACTTCCATGTAACTTCATAAACGACTTTCTCTTTATCTTAAAGACAGAATCTTTATGGCTAACTTTCCTCCCAGGTGCCGGTGGTCAATACTCCCAAGGCTCATACACGCAGACTTCCCAAGGATTCGGCCAAGGTCTGACCCAGGGTGGTGGACAGGCTGTGATCCAGGGTCAGGGATCTTACGTTAAAGAAGGACAGGTGAGGATAGAGTTATACTGGCTTGATTTTCGGAGATTTTTTGATACTAGTCCATCGGTCCTGATGCTGACAGACATGGCAAAGTTTACCTCTTTATACAGGGTGGAAACGGACCCTTCACGAAACCATCAACCAAGCATTCTGCACATCAGACTTAGTAACTTTACGCAAATAATTGCTGGGAAACGACTTTTTTTTTGGGGTGAAATATCACGTTTTACCGTAAGGCACCCAAAAAATTGTGCTGGTGCATGCATTGAATGGTACGATTAAAAACTTGTGAAAAAGCTGGAACTTTGACCCCCAATATTTCCGTAACTAAAAGGTTCCCAGGTATGGTCTAGAACAAAAAAAATATCTCAAAGACGGGGAGAACAAGTGCCTTTCGAATTCGTTGAGGGTACTTTTACCCCCATTATTTGTTAAAACTAATCAAACCCATCTCTCTCCAACAGGGTACCCAAGTAAGCCAAGGCTCAGGGTTCGGCGTCACCACAGGAGGTGGTCAAATTATCCACCAAGGACAAGGCTTTGGCACTGTCCAGGGTGGAGGCCAATCAGTCTCCCAAGGCTTTGGAACTGGCATTAAACAGGGAGGAGGTTTAGCAGTGACCCAAGGAGGGGGACAGAGGGTGACCCAGGGTGGTGGACTAGGAGTCATTCAAGGAGGCGGCGTTAGCGTTAACCGTGGACAAGGATTCGGAGTAACTACTGGACAAGGACAGTACACAACCCAGGGTCAAGGCTTTGGCGTTCAACAGGGAGGATATGGAATTCAGACAGGAGGAGGTCAAACCGTCATCAGAGGTCAGGGTGAGAAGTTGGTCCAGGGAGGAGGACAAGAGATTACCCAGGGTATTGTGACTGGAGTGAAGCAGGGATCTGGGTTCACCGTTTCCCAGAATGGAGGATTTGGTTATGAGAATGAGTTCGGAGAGTCTGTCCAGAGGGTCTACCTGCCAAGATACACCGGTAGCGGCGAATGTGGTGTACTGAACGTGAGTATTTTTGTTTTTTTTTTATTTGGTTTTTTTTTAGGCTTTGTGGTCTGGTCGAAATTTCACGACTGAATGGAACTACGGATGAAGTAGACAGACGGTGAGTGCACCGACCCCAAATAAATGAGCTAAGGGCATGAGAATTATGATGATTGTGTAATTTAGGAAATAGTAAGGCATTTAGGAAACTAGTGTTTTGCAGTCCTGGGCCTGCCTTTTTTATGACTGCCTCGTCGGTCGAGAGGTCGGAAGCGTGACTGCTGAGCATGAGGTTCTGGGTTCGATTTCCAGAACTACAAAAGTGTTATTGGGTTTTCCCATCAGGAATTTCTCAGTAGCAGCCGCGGAGTCTGGATTTGTACCCGGTTGATGGCAATATAATTAGATGGGACTTGATCATAACTGGCGAAATGTGGGTGTACTATTAGATACACCTCTGCCTAACCCTTCGGGGATTACAGGCTTGATGTTGGCAGCAGGCAGCTTTAGGTTTTGAAATGCATTCAAGAATAAGAACCGCGCAAGTTTTAGTTGAGTCTATTAATCAGTGGCTCCATTTAAAATACTGGTATTCAGCTGCATCTAGTTAGACTGGAAGCCGACCCCAACATAGTTGGGAAAAGGCTAGGCAGTTGATGAATTTTCAGTATAGAGTTTATTACGGAAAGTTTATTTAGTTTTCTCGGTTATGTCCCTAAATAGTCATGGTCTTCTAATTTTAGTTTATACGTTCATCTAATTTGCGTAAATACTAAATTCTAGCTCATTAGGTATTCGTAATTACTGTTTAAACGCCTATTAAACTACGCTCAAACAATAATGAGGTTATTTTAGGCGTCATAAAGTTATTTATTATTGCTAGGCTTATTTTAACAGATTGCTAAGATACCCAGTAACTGGGCTGTGAAGTCATTAGCGAAGGGTAATTTTTTGTAAGATGTAAGCCGGAGTACATATATTTAATGTGATTTTACTATTTGTCTATATATTACTGACTGTGCCATTTTTCAAAGGGAAGCCGGTAGGAATCGGGTTGTAAGGCACCTTCGCCACTAAGGTCAGATAGGCAGTCGCTTCATGTAACATAGGTACTGGTATTCAGCTGCATCCGTTTAGAGTCAAAGCCGACCAAAATATAGTTGGGAAAAAGCTAGGCAGATGATGAATGTACTATGGTGGAAAATATCGTAAGGAAACGGCATGTTATAGACCTATTTGGAGACATTTGACATCCACCAACTTGTATTGGGCCTGCCTGGTTACAGCCCACTCCCTCTCATAGAGAGGAGGTCTGTCCCAGCCGTGAGAACGTTACAGGCTGATGTTAGCAGTGATAGCCTAGTGGTGTGATCGTTGGACTGCTAAGTCCTAGGTCTCAAATTCGCACCTCTAATTTTTCAGATTCATGTGCGTATTGTATAATTATCACTTGCTTCGATGAAGGAAAACATCGTGAGGAAACCAGAATGCCTGAGAGATATTTCTCGAGGGCATGTAAAACCAAGTCAGAGGTCCATGGGCGGCATAAAAACTCTGACACCAGGTTAGGCACTAACTAAATGATAAAGAAGAAGACTGTGACGTTAATTTAAGTAAATATTTATATGTTAAAGGTAAAATTTAATCGAAGCCACGCCCAAAATATATTATTAGAATCATAGACAGCAATAATAATCATAGTCATTATCTTCGATCAGAATTTAATCCTCAAATTACCATAGACACAGATATGACTGATTACATAATTAGCATTTTGCAAAACGTCCAATCATTATTAGTTATTTATTATTATATTATCATAACTAGCTCCTGAATTATTATTTAAATGATATATGGCTTCAAGTTTTTGATTTTCGTAATATAGGAAAACAATATTTTGTAACAAAGTTTGTTGATTAGAAGAGGAGAGGGGAGGAGCTCGTGGGTAAATAATAACAGCCGCTCGGGTCGATCTTCAGGTTCAGCCGTGCTTGCCAAGGTCGATCCTTGAATGGGTGACCATCCATTTCATACCTAGTTACCTCCGTGCCTCGGAAAGCACGTCAAGCCGTCGGTCCCGTTTGTCATTTGTAGATCTTTGACAGTCGTTACAGGTAGTCAGTGACTCGAAAGTTTGACAACCAGGCTTACCGAGGTATCGTAGGGGTATCGTATTACCCAGTACTAACTGTGTTGTGGAGGTCAGATAGGCAGTCGCTCCATGTAAAATACTGGTGTCTGCATCCGGCTAGACTAAAAGCCAACTCCAACATAGTTGGGAAAAGGCTAGGCAGATATCTTTATCAAAAATAAAACTCGCACATTTTTGGTAATTTTTAAACAATTATTACCAAATGGTAGAAAATAATCGTTATTCCTGTTAGCTAGTTTTAATTTAAATGGTCTTATTACTTTATTAGTTACAATACTTAAATACCGTTTAATTTTAAACCCTTCAAACACAAGGTTACCTTACCCAATGAGATAAAGATGTTGTAAAGACTAGTATCATCAAACGTTGACATTTAAAAATATTCACCTACTCTCCACAAACGATTGGGCAATCGAATTCTTGCAGCTAATTAAAGGTTTTAGTTTTGTGTGTATAACGACTTGTAGTTTTATTGAAACGTCAATTTGTTATTTGTAAACGGATAGAGAAATGTATTTATAGAAGTACTTGGATGTTTTCGCGCGCAGCCATCATCGGATCTTACGCCGCCATTTTGTTTTTCCAATACAATTTCCACAGATAATTTTTCGTTTTATTGAACCGTTCATTTGTAATGGGGAAGACGGTAAAAAGCTAATTGTAGATGGCGCAACCATAGCTAGGTCTGAATCTGGCCAATGAAGTCAAGCTATTTAGAAAAACAAGGTGTAAACGGACCCTTCACGTCACGAAGCCTTCAACCAAGCATTTTGTATATCAATTTCAGTAACTCTACGTAAAAATTATTACTGGGAAACGACTTTTTTTTTGGGATGACAAATCATGTTTTACGGGGACGGGGGGGGGGGGGGGAGTCGTAAAGGTGTTTAAAGTAAAAATCTTACATTAAAAACATGTTTTTAAAAAAAAAACTTGTAAAAAAAATTGCAACTTTGACCCCCAATATCTCCGTAACTAGAAGGTTCCCAGGTATGGTCTAGAACAAAAAAATTATCACAATGACGGGGAGAATAAGTGCCTTTCGTCTTCGTTAACCCTTTATAGATTTGTGAACGGTTATAGGTAATACGCTCGCCCTTTTCATAGAAACTCTGCCTTAACATCTGTTCTAAATTATTACCCGACGGCATCAAACCTAAGATCTCACGCTCAGAAACCGCTTCTTCAACAATGAAACCAGTGCCATAATATGAAGACGGTCCTACATAGACGTAAATAATTATATAATGATAGTTTTAAAATGACATCACAGGTCAGATTCACCTTTTAACCTCATGTAGACCTTATCAAAAGGTAACTGGTTATATAATTCAAGGTAGTGTCGTATTTTATCAATAGTGATAAATTAACTGGAAGTTATCAATACATGAAGGTTAGATGTTCAAAGCATTTGAATAAGATTTATTCATCAAAAATAATAACAACAACCAACCAACTAACAACCTGTATTTTTCTGCTACAAGGCAAAGGCTCTGATTATACAGATACTAGCGACCAGCCCCGTCTTCCCACGAGTGCAATATAACGGGTGATTTTTTAAGTGGTATAGGATTTGATTTTCAAAAAAAACACAAAAAATTTGAAAAATTTGATGAAATCTTTATTGGAATCGATAGAACGATCAATATAATTTAATGTTTGAAGATGATTTCATGCAAATGCTGGCCGCGGCTCCGGTTTAGATGGCCCATTCGCAAGGCCCAATTTCGGCACACTCTCTCCAACATATCAGCCGGTATATCACGAATAAATGCTTCAATATTGGCTCCCAGTGCGTCAATCGTTGCTGGTTTATCCCTGTAGACATGAGCCTTAACATGGCCCCACAAGAAATAGTCCAAAGGCAAAGAATTGGACATGCCTGACATGTGGTTTCAACAAGACGGTGCCACATGCCACACGGCACGCGAAACAATGGCCCAATTGAAAACCGCCCTCTTATACCTCTGCTTAACCCTTCGGGGATTACAGGCGTGATGTTATGTGAACATGAAATGTTACACAAATTAAAAATGCCGACCCCAATATAGTTGGGAAAAGCCTAGGCAGATGATGATGCATTCGAATAAACCAATTACTTGAGTAAAGCGTCTGATTTCAACATAATCCTAGCCTCGACTCCCGAGAATAAAAACATAATCTACCACGCAATTTTAAACCTTATGTCCTCTTCAACAGCCCCAGAAACCGTACGGCAACCGAAACGACCTCGAGGTAGACTTCGCCGAGATCCCATGGCAAGCGATGGTGCTCCTGCAGACCAACAAGAGCCTTCTGTGCGGAGGTGTCATCACCAGACCTGATGTGGTCATTACTTCTGCTAACTGCGTTGAAGGGTGAGTTTTTTGGGGAAATTTTCATGGATAGGCAGACGGATAACAAAGTGCTTTTTACAAGTATTCGGTATACTTTAGTAGAAAACTTTTTGAGTACAGAACCCTAAAATATCAATTAGGACTGGTCATCTCAAAACTGATTGACTGGTGATTTTTTTAAATTTTGCACTCTTTTGTCAATGTGACGGCGCGATTTTCGCAGTGGCTGAGCGATTGACTGCTGCGCTACGTGTCGCGGGTTCGATTTCCGCACGGAACAAATACTGGCCACACATTGTATGGCCCACAGGTATTTGTTCCGGGTTTGGCTGTTTGTGTATGTGAGTTTAAATGTTTGTAAACGCAGCCACGATACAGAAGAAATTCCTAGTGTGGGGTAAAGTTATTAAAAAAAAATGTTTCGGAGTTCTTACGGCCATCAGAAATGTTCATCAAAAGCACTGTCTTTATTTTTTGTATTTTTCCACAAAATGGAACTCTAATAAACTGGTAAACAAGATAGATACAATTTTGAAATATTTGTGATTATTCATACGTCTGTTGTGTTATTGTGTTAAATGTGAATGAGTATTAAATTTTTTTTTAATATTTTTATTCGTAAACCCTGCGTAGGGAACTATTGCTGTTTTGACATGGAAAGAAAAAATTTAAAAAAATTTAAAAAAATTTCGAGAGCTGTGAGCAGGGTGCGATGGTCTAATTGGTTAAGACATCCGGTGTACTGAATCGGAAGGTCGCATGTTCAAACCCTGCTCGCACTAGAATTTTTCTTTCCATGTCAAAACAGCAATAGTTCCCTACGCAGGGTTTGCGAATAAAAATATTTAAAAAAAAAATATTTCTATTAAAAAAATGTTTCTTTGGGAAAGTTGTTTGTTATCATGAGTACAATCATATGTTTAAGTATTGGCCACTAATTACCAGTCACCATATAACGAAGAACGGGCAATAAACTCCATGGACACCCTTTCAAATCAAAATATTTTTACAAGTAACAAATCTATAACCTAACAATCTTCACCCCACAGCCTCCAAGCCCAGAACGTCCTAATCAAGGGAGGAGAATGGAAACTGGGAATCGACGAAGAACCCCTGCCCTTCCAGATCGTTCAAGTGAAGAACATTCTTCGCCACCCGTACTACAAGGCTGGAACTTTCACCAACGACGTCGCCATCTTGGTTCTGAGTGAGAACTTGAGGCTGGCGAAGAACATCTGGCCGATATGCCTTCCGTCGAAGACTGATACCCTAGATGGGTTCTACAACGGTGCTGGAGAATGTATTGTCACTGGATGGGGCAAGTCTGTGCTGCAAGGTAAGAATTTTTTACTTTTATAATGTAACTAGCGACCCGCCCTGACTTCGCACGGGTACAACGTACACTTATACATACAGGGTGTGAACAGATCCTTCACGAAGCCGTCAACCAAGCATCCTGAACACCAAACTAAGTAACTTTACGCAAAAATTATTGCTGGGAATCGACTTTCTTTTTTTGGGGTAAAAAACACGTTTTACGGTAGGACTCGATGGAAAGCACTCAAAGCATTAAGTATATATAAGCATTGTGCTGATGGATGGGTTGAATAGTACAGGGGGCGTGGAGTTGTGTAAAGTAGAATTCTTACACTAAAAACACGTACCTATTTAAAAAAAACTTGTGAAAATGTTGGAACTTTGACCCCCAATATCTCCGTAATTAGAAGGTTCCCAGGTATGGTCTAGAACAAAAAAATGATCGCAATGACGGGGAGAACAAATGCCTTTCGGTTATGCTAAGGGTCTATTTACACCCTTTATAAACCTTCCTCTTAAATCACTCTATCTATTGCTGAAAACTGCATTAAAATCCGTTGCGCAGTTTAAAAGATCTAAGCGTACAGACAGCGGGACCGACTTTGTTTTATACTATGTAAAGAAGACTGAATACTTTTTGTTGTATCTCATTTTATAGGAAAGACTAGCTTCTGTCTTCAATATTTCGTCTACGTGGAAGTTAGCTATTTAAACTAACAAAACACATCATATTCTTACAATTAGCAAAACTTCATATTAGCGAAACGTCATTTTACCAAGACGTCATATTAGCAAAACGTCGTATTAGCATACCGTCGTATTAGCAAAGCGTCAGATTAGTAAAACGTCATATTAGCAAAACATCGTATTAGCAAAACGTCGTATTAACAAAACGTCGTATTAGCAAAATGTCATATTGGCAAAACGACCTATTATGTCAAAATGTTCTATTAACAAATCATCTTATGAGCATATGGTCCTAAAAACAAAGGAATGGAATTGTAGTCATACCACACATGACAAGTGAAAAGCGACCTTATTTTGAGTATGATAATAAATATAGTTGTGAGGTCAAACGCGTGATATTTTCGTGTTTGATATATTTTAAACATACCTAACACTTATAACGATGTCAAATATTAAACAAAGTCGTGCTCAAAGCTAATCATAAAGATGTAACACAAAACTAGTGACAATTGACCTCAGTAACACTTAGAACGCCAGTTCTCAAAACCCAGATTGTGTAAAGACAGCATATTGACAAAATTCCATACATCGATACGTAATATTACATATACCAATATTGTTAGACACTTGAAAAACAACTAGTCCATAGAAATTTGTTTAAGACAACTCATATGGAGAGACCGAGTTAAAATGGCCGTGAAATCTCACGAGTATACTTGATTTTGCTGTCGAAGAATCTGTTTTTGGTTGATTTTCAATCTTACACGTGTTAAAATAAAGAGTAAGGTTAGTTTTTGGGGACGGTAATATGATTTCACAGAGTGGTGACATGTTTGTAAGATGGTGACAATGAATTTAAAAATTGTGTAATTTGTCTATGACAGTTCTAGTCTATTATTGAGAAATTAAATCGGCTATTAAAATACAAAGAATGACTTTATTAACATAACATCACGCTTGTAATCCCCGAAGGGTTAGGCAGAGGTGTATGTATAGTACACCCACATTTCGCCAGTTATGTTTAAGTCCCATTTAATAGGGAGCTAGTCAATTGCCATCAACCGTGTACTAATCCAGAATCCGAGCTGTTATTGAGAAATTCTCGATAGAAATTCGTGCTTGCCTAGGTTGGTCAGTGGATGGGTGACTACCCATTACATACCGAGTTTCCTCCGTGCCTCGGAAAGCACGCTAAGCCGTTGATCCCGGCTGTCATTTGTAGATCTTTGACAGTCGTTACAGGTAGCCAGTGGCCCGAAATTTTGATAACCAGTCTTACCAAGGGGGTATCGTATTACCCAGTATTAACTGGGTTGTAGAGGTCAGATAGACAGTCGCTCCATGTAAGATACTGGTATTCAGCTTCATCCGGTTAGACTGGAAGACGACCCCAACATAGTTGGGAAAAGGCAGGCTGATGATGATGTCACTGGTCTCGGTCTCTCTGGCCAGCTTAATACCAATATTTTACACTACCTGTCGCCTGCGACTTTCGTCTGTGTGAATTTATTTAAAAAAAAAACTATTTTATCCGTTTTTGCAACATTTTTCATTAATGCTCCGCTCCTTTTAATCGTAGCGTGATGTTATATAGCCCATAGCCTTCCTCAATAAATGGACCATACAATACTAAAAGAATTTTCAAATTCGAACCAGTAATTCCTGAGATTAGAGCGTTCAACCAAACAAACTCTTCAGCTTTTTAATATTACTAGCGCCCCGGCTTTGCTCGGGTGCAATATACGTATAAACCATCCTCTTGAATCACTCTATCTATTAAAAAAAACCGCATCAAAATCCGTTGCGCAGTTTTAAAGATCTAAGCATAGATAGGGACAGACAGCGGGAAGCGACTTTGTTTTATACTACTCGTATGTCGTGATATAAGTATAGCTGGAGCCACCACCATACCGGACTTAACACCTAAGCCTAGTAAGACCTAGAAATCTGTAAAAAAGAAGCTTCCTGGATTCTGAGGTCACCTAAGGTCACTAACTATTAAGGTCACTTAGCGTAATCTTATTAAGAAAACAAATAACGCCCCAGTTTGATACCAAAACTGACCAAATACTAGTTTGTTTTAGGTCAAAATTAAATAATCTTCGCGTCGTGTATCGATTTTTTTTTTAAATTACGCAATAGGGGTTAAAAGTTAATCATTTTGTTTGTGGTATCTTACGGGTTTTTCCAATTGGCAACACTGGTATATAATCAGCCTGTATGTTGATACTGCCAAGAGACGATGGGCTGTATGAAAAATTATATGGCTAGACACCAGTGGCGAAGGTTCCATAGAACCCGATTCCTACCGGCTTCCCATTGTAAAATGGAAAGTCAGTATTATACACCGTGACTTTTTAGTTGACTTATAACGGCAGCCCACTTCATGTATCCAATAAATACTAAACATTCATAAAAAAAATAGGTATTTATGAGATTTTAATAATTTAAAAATAAAAATATTATTCAGTATTATGACGCTTGACGTAGTTAAAACTCCCTGTTGCGAGCGATGATCTACTGGACTCGAGTGCTGGGTAGGTATAGTTCTCCCGTTTGACACGTAAACATCATTAACAGGATGTTTAATAATTTTATTATTATTTTTCTTTGTACCTATTATGGAAGATAAAAAAAAATTGCGCCTAGAGCTATTTTATGTCGGGTACATTGAGTGGACGACCTTTGTAAGACGACTAAAAAGTCACGGTGTATAGACAAGTAATATAATCACATTAAAGATATGTACTCCAGCTTTCTCCTTACAAAAATTGACCATTCGCTACTACTAGACACGGTGGCTGCTTATATGACAGTCTCTTTTAAGGTCCAGACATAATCTTGCTCAACTCATATGAGGGCTATGCAGATTAGTGTCTGAGATGGTCTTTTAAAGATAAAACCACGTAGATTTGAGTGAACCTGACCAGCCAGTGCAAGCATTCAAACTCAAACTCAAAGCATTTATTTCAATTAGACCATCACAGGCACTTTTGAATTTCAAAAAAAAAAAAAAAAAAGCGAAACTACAGTCACAGTCACAAGACATAATAACTTGATAAAGTACTGTAGTTGCACATTCCAAAGCGTATTATCTCAATGGAGAAGAATGGGCAAGAAACTCCATGGATACTCTTTTAAATCAAACATTTATCAGTTATCGTGTAGCTCGACTCATAATCCAAGGAGTTCAATGACAGGATGAACAATACCAAAGAAAGGACATTTGGGTAGGTCGCTTACCGTACTCAAACCGTCAGACAATGTTTAAAACCAAAAGAAAAATAATTACCCACGTGGTCCTCAAAACTCCAGTCACAATTGTTAGTGAAGCTCAAAAATCTGACCACCAGTCTTACCAAGGGGTATCATATTACCCAGTTCTAACTGGGTTATGGAGGTCGAATAGGCAGTCGCTCTATGTGAAATACTGGTGTGTAATACTGGTAGCTGCATCCGCTAGACTGGAAGCCGACCCCAACATAGTTGGGAAATGGCTAGGCAGATGATGATGACATGTCTGCTCATCCCAAAAGAGGCAGGTCGTGATATAACACAGTGACCCGAGGAGACCCGAAGTTTTACGAATAGGTCCGAAAGGAAAGTGCGAGAGAATTGAGGCCAATGCCGCATACGTAGTGACAGCAAAACAATCTTTATTTTTATAGATTTTGTATTTTTTGTGTGAAAAAAATGTTATGTTTTTGATATTGATTTTTTTACGAGAAAATGAGAGGTCTCTTAATTAAGTAAATGTAGGATTTTTCCACGAACTTGGATTTCATGTCAGGGTCAAATACAAATGCGTTCGCAGAAGATTATTAAAATATTCGAAAGAGGATATAATAATATCCATTTAGGTTTTTATTTTAATTGTTAGCGGTTACTTTTAAGAGTCAAATACTTAGTAAAACAGACCACCCATTTTAAGAATGAAAAAAAAATCGCGAAATAACGTCATCTCTTTTAAAAATCGGTTAAAAAAACAACCATGACATATAAAAGGATGCTTTTCCTTCTCTTTCATACTAGTAAATTGTTTCTTAGATTCTGCAGCCACATGAAACATAATCTATAGGTACTAATATTAAAAAGAGATAAAATTTGTTTGTAAGTTTGTATGTAGGGGGTAATCTCCGGAACTAATGATCCAATTCTAAAAATTCTTTCACTGGCAGAAAGCTACATTATTCGTGAGTGCTATAGGCTATAAATTTTATTTATATGTTGTAAAGGGAAGTACTATTACGGTTTAACAGTTAACTAAAAATGTTGTAATTAAAAAAAAAAGCTGTCTCATTGTGATATGAAAATGATGACACTTAATAAACCATAGACAAAATTAAAAAATCCCAATAAAGAAAACAAAACATGTAACATGACAGTTAACATTTAAAAATAGCAACCGGACGTTTGGTGTTAATTATAAACTATGCAAAGTAATTACTTATAATTTGTAATTAACACTTTGATTCAGGTGTAAAATATAATTATAAGGTAGCTTGTAATAATTTATTGCTTGTACTTATGAATAAACTTTGAATTTATATGATTACTGCAATTTGGTAATGAGAATATTCTGTCAAAATTCTTGGAAACTTTACAAGTTAATAAATACTTAAATAAACTTTAAGGAGCTCGTGGCTAAATAATAACAGCCGCTCGGGTCGATCTTAAGGCTAAGCCGCGCTTGCCTAGATTGGTCTGTGGTTAAATAAACTTTAAGGAGCTTGTGGCTAAATATTAACAGCCGCTCGGGTCGATCTTAAGGCTAAGCCGCGCTTGCCTAGATTGGTCTGTGGATAGGTGACCACCCATTACATACCGAGTTTCCTCCGTGCCTCGGAAAGCACGTTAGAAGCATGGAAGAAGAAGACACGCTGCGCCGACCCCAAATAAATTGGGATAAGAGCAGGAGAATGTTGATGATGACGACTTTGAATTTTAAGTTCTAGGACATGCCAGTTACCACACAAAGTTTTCTTAATCAACAAAGCTGCTTACGCCAATTAAATAAGTTTTAGCGCAAAATGTCTTTTAGGGCAAGGTTCTGACCACAATGTAATTTAGTTTTAAAATTCAATAAAATTGGTCAAGATGACATTGATACATCGAAATATTTCTAAAGATGAATGGTTAATGTTTCTGATATAATGTAGGAAACTTTTGTATGGCTTAAGTTAGGTTACCAAATATCTCATCATCTGCCTAGCCTTTTCCCAAACTATGTTAGGGTCGGCTTCCAGTCTAACCAGATGCAGCTGAGTAACAGTATTTTACATGGAGCGACTGCCTATTTGACCTCCACATCTCACTTAGAACTGTGTAATAAGATACCCCATGGTGTCAGACTGTGGTTGTCAGACTTTCGGGTCACTGACTACCTGTAACGACTGTCAAAGATCTACAAATGTGCTTTCTGAGGCACGGGTGAAACTCGGTATGTTATGCATGGTCACCCATCCACAGACCAACTTAGGCAAGCGTGGTTTAACCTGAAGATTGATAAGAGCGGCTGTTCCGTTGGTCCTGGCTGTTATTTGTACATCCGTCATCGAGAGAATGATTATGATATCTAAGTAGCATAGAATTTGTATGTGTGCCAATAGATACGCCTCCTATTCTGACATAAATATAGCAGACAAAACGTCTACCAATAAGTAAATAAAGGCGCGACTACAAGTATGTCAGTCAAACAAATTCACTTAATTTTTTAACAAGCAAAAAATCACAAATCGTTAACTTTAAAAACACGTGTTTTAACAAAACAAATAGTCGAACAGCCTTGGGGGAACAAACAACGTTTTTCTTTCTTTAAATGTCGCGTGTAGGTACATACAGTGATTTATACATAATTATTTGAACGTTGAATATTAATTATTTGACTTGCTAACCGCACTATTTCAGAGAACTGTTTGAACTGAGAATAAATAAAACAAGCAGCCGGATTCTAAATATGATTTTTTGACATTAGATTTTTTTGCCGACCATTGTTTAATGTCATGTGGTGGACCTATCTATTAGTAATGGTCTTCTATTTCATAATAACTTGGAAGATATTCTGTAATTACTGACCTCCTTCATTACAAGTCTTAAGAAGACATCGTGAGGAAACCGGCATGTCCTAGAATCAAAAATTCGAAGACATGTGACATCTACCAACCCGGGCCCGCGTGGTGGATTATAGCTCACTCCTCGTAGACAGGAGGCCTGTGTCCCAGCAGTGAGAACATTCTAGGCTGATAACATAACATAACAACATAACATAACATCACGCCTGTAATCCCCAAAGGGTTACGCAGAGGTGTACCTAATAGTACACCCACATTTCGCCACTTACGTTTAAGTCCCATGTAATAGGGGGTGAGCCTATTGCCATCAACAGAGCACAAATTCAGACCCCGTAGCTACTACTGAGAAATTCCTAATGGAAAAATCCAATAACAACTTGCCCGACCCGGGAATCAAACCCAGGACCTCATGTTCAGCAGTCGCGATTGCGACCACTACACCGACGAGGCCGTCTTTATGCATTACTAGTTAGTTATATACTGTTTTTTTGCAAAATTACAACATAGCTACACCTTATAATTTTTCATTAGCTAACGCTCCTCATAAGTAGCTTCAACAATAAAATGAAACTCGTCTAAAACCCAGTGTAAAATTCCGCCTTTAACTAAACAAATAAATTTTATTTTTGGACATAGCAACCGGATTTTTTGCAGTAGGTAGGTAACAAGAATGTAGTCATCACGGAATCAAGTCAAGACAATCCTTTTATTTATTATTCTTTTTAGTATATCGTTGACAATATAAATTGAGTCAACTCAGAATTTGGCGACGAGTTTCGCACTTTCAGTAGCGTCCATCAGCTCCTGTGATGTGCAAACAACAGGACAGACACGATATTAAGTGTACTAACGTTTGTGGAATAACACCACATTTAGGTACTGATTATTATAATCATGGTTTATATCATATAAATCACTCTATAGTCTATACCTTTTGCCTGCGGCTTCACCCGCGTAGAGGTCTAAAATCATCCCACGAGGACACAACCAGTATAAAAAACCAAAATCAAAATCGATTTATTCAAATTAGGCTGATAAATCAACTCTTTTTAAAATTACTTGAGGGAGTGCCCCAAAACGCCTTTAACTCCTTCGCGAAGTATCTTATGGCCAAAAAGTAACCCATGCCAAAAACTAATGACCGAAATGTATGGAGTAATGGTGCCTTTTTTCGCGGCCATTAACGAAAATATATAATACATCATCATCATTCTCTAATTTATTTGTGGGCGGCGCAGCATGTCTTCTTCTTCCATACTTCTCTATTACTCGTCATCTCAGCAGTCACCGAAGTATATAAAGGAGAAAATAACATAGCAAACAGAATTTTGTATGGCATTATGTACGCATCTATACAACTGTACAAATAAATAACATTGAAGTGTCTGTTTGTAATATTAAAATAACAGCTATGGATATGAAACGCCATCAAACTTAAAAGTTTGGCGTTTATATTTTTTTATTTTTTATTTAATATCATTAAATAAAAAAAAATATAAAATATAAACATATTTTTTTCAACTTTTGTCGGTCCGTCGGTCTATCTGTCTGTGTGTTTGTTCCGGTTAATCTACAAAACGGCTGGACTGATTTTGAAGGGACTTTTACTGGCAGATAGCTGATGTTACAAGGTCTAACATAGGCTACTTTTATTTTAGAAAAATAATTAGGGTTCCGTGCAAAAAAATTGTAACCCAATCCGATTCATAAAGGTAACTATTTTTTTTTATAATTTCTCGCGAATGAACGTCGCAGACAACAGCTAGTTTATAATATTAGTATGGATACTTCCAATAGTCCCCTACCTAACACCAACAAAAACAACATGTTTAATAGTTTACACTGCCCTTAAAAGACAGCATTAGCGGTAGTTAAAACACAGCCCCACATCGTTGACTGATGAGATCATTCACATTAATAATCAAAATAAATAAAGTAGTTTTCGCACGATTAATGTTATTTAAAGTATGTAAGGTAAAACCCCTTGATTTGACTGAGGTAATGTCCAACATAGGCTTTGATAAATAGGTAAGGTTCGAATCAATCAACTCTAATTTTGGTCATGTAGTATGATCGATTCGCAGTTGTAAACAGACTTTTCTCCCAAAACATCGTCATATGCGTAAGTTTCGTACATTTAAAAAAAGCGTCCAGTGCGTAATCAGCCTATACAGGATGTAACAGAAAGGGTATAGTCATATGACAGGATATACTGCAGACCATCAAACTGAACAACTTCTTCCATGGGTCCAATTTCGTAAATGCGAAAAAATTATCAGCTGTTCCATACATTTGGGTCGAGTAGGTATTGAAATTTAGTATGGAACAGCTGATATTTTTTCGCATTTACGATATTGGACCCATGGAGGAAGTTGTTCAGTTTGATGGTCTGCAGCATATCCTTTACATCCAGTACAATGTGTAAATGAAATACACAAGGTGGAAGGGACACCGACCGAAATTATTATTATCTATGAGCTCATGACGTCGCTGAAGGCGTGCGCTGCGTGGTGACCACGTTTTTGTGCGGACAACTAGGTAACATAACAAGCTCATAACTTTGTAATTTTTTATGATACAGTTTTGAAACTTTGTACATAGATTCTTTACATAAAAATACTAGACACGTGTTTAAGGTTTCGCATATACTAAAACTAATGTTGTATATTATGCATTTAGACATTATACAGGGTGGGAGCGATACCGACGCTGAAACGGTTACTAGTTACCACGTATTCAGGACATCATTCTGAAACCCCCACAAAGACAATTTCATAGGAAATTTAAAAAAAAAATTGCTATACCATTTTGACCGTACAGGTATTGCAGTTTTGTGGGAAACAGCTGTTTTTTTTTTAATAACTGGCGAAAAATTTCTGTGGGGGGGGGGGGTTTACAATGATGTACTGAATACGTGGTAACTAGTAACCGTTTCAGCGTCGGTATCGCTCACACCCTGTATAATGTCTAAATGCATAATATACAACATTAGTTTTAGTATATGCGAAACCTGAAACACGTGTCTAGTATTTTTATGTAAAGAATCTATGTACAAAATTTCAAAACTGTATCATGAAAAATCACAAAATTATAAGCTTGTTCTGTTACCTAGTTGTCCGCACAAAAACGTGGTCACCACGCAGCGCGCGCCTTCAGCGACGTCATGAGCTCATAGATAATAATAATTTGGCAGTAGGTACCTAAATTATTGCGATAGATACTTAAATTAGCTCGGTGTTCAACTTTAAAAATTTTTGGGAAAAAATATAACATGGTTTAAAAATTATTGGAATCAATTCAGTTACTTATTCTGAACAAACTATATTCAGGTTTCGCATATACTAAAAATAATGTTGTATAATCTAGCTAATACATCCTCCTCTCTTAGAGAGAGACTGTAAATACCACGTCAAAAAGCATCCCTCATCTGTTGATTTCAGAATCGTTGTAGCTTTTTTAAACAACGAATATCATTTTAATTTTCTTCCACCTATAATCTGAATATAATATCAATGTTCAGCAAAAAATTGTCAGTATTTTACATGAATTATGGTCCTTAAATTATTGTATAACACAAGGTCCTGCAACCAATGAGGTAATGCCATCATTCAAAATTCTCTACGCTCCTAAAAAAGGCAGAAAGCATGTAGACATAAATCTGCATAAAATACCAAACACAAATCATTTGTATGCGTCTCGAAACTTACTTAAATGGACGACCTTACCTAATTCAAGTGATATAAAAAGATTCATCATCATCATCTGCCTAGCCTTTTCCCAAATATGTTGTGATCGGCTTCCAGTCTAACCGGATACAACTGAATACCAGTATTTTACATGGAGCGACTGTTTATCTGACCTCCACAACCCAAGTTAGTACTGGGTAATACAATACCTCTTGCTAAGACTGGTTGTCAGACTTTCGCGCCACTGACTACTTGTAACGACTGTCAAAGATCTACAAATGACAGCCGGGACCAACGGCTTAACGTGCTCTCCGAGGCATAAAGAAGTCTCCGTATGAAGTCTTGAATTGGATTTGTGGAGTGGTCTCAGTATGTTATAGACAGTCACCCATCCATGAATAGCTTAGCTTAACCTTGATGATGATTCGATCAGTGCGTCTGTACCTACTTAACCAAAACCCCTGATTATTAAACTTACATAAGATTACGATTCTTTATATTCAAGGTCAACTCGATAGATATACAGAGGAATTTGCACACAAATATTAATTTTGAATAAATTACATTATAAATTCAGTGAGGTTATGTTCTAGACTTGATTTCCCTTATAGGAAATCAAGGTAGTTACTCGGTTTAGATGCGTCAACGAAGCACGTTTTTTTTGTTGTTTTTTTTTAAGATTTCCTGATCAACACTCACTGGTATTGGTTATCTAGGTTTTAAATGTCAATTTAGTTGATTGGTAGCTGTTTTTTTCGACAAACTAAATCTGCAAGCAGGAACCATGCGGCGCATGGCTAAAATGGGAGCTACAGCCGCCATCTTGATTTTTTCATAACTGTCAACGTCATTTGAGCGCGAAAACCAACTTTGTTGAGGTTATGTTTTTAAGAAATGCTTCTTTCTTACGTTCTAACGTTTCTTCAAGTCATACTTATGTATTTATTTCTGTAAATTATATACCTATATTATATTAAAATACCCTAAACTTAAAACTACTGAAAACAGACCATCAAAAAGCTCCTCTAAACGCTGTCAACTGGTAATGTGTCAAGAGACTGGCGGTATTGCCACGTTGTATGGCAAAGCTTATCTTTTTACCAAGGTAAAATCCAGCCCTTTCTAGTCATTATTTGAAACAGCATTTTTGCTTAAAACGAAGATTTGATTTAGTAAGTTATGTTGAAAAAAATTTTGGAAAGTAATCTGGATTTAATTATCAAAGCTTTATCAATCTTTAGGATAAAAGATAAATATAAAAAAGATAAAGATATATTTATTTGTAAAAAAAAGGGTATGTATACACTATGCAGATCATAAAATATTAATAAATGAAAGTAGCTATATAGGTTTTGCTATTCAGAAATGGCGTACAAAAAAAATCTGTAAACTTAATTAATTAAAAATTTATAAAATTGACTTACACAATAGGGTAATCTTAATTAATATAACATGTCAGAATTGAAATTGCCGATACCTATGATTTAAGGTTAATCTCAACGTCGAATCTATTACAATCAATAATTAAAGTTGATTATTAATTGAGCTATCTATATTAATAAGTCTAGGACAAATGCCATGCCTAATCAATGAAAAACAGGAAAAAATACTCAAAATAAAATCTTTTGTGTTGCATAATTAAACTATGGTCTCCCTTCCTGCCTACCCAAATTTAAGAAAAAAATCGTGATCATATTGTTTTATTAACATTTTTAATTAATATTGTAGAACAATTAAGCACTCGAATGTCAAATTTGACTACGTTTTTTTTTTCTATTTGGCATTCTTTTTTATGCAAATGTAGATATTTAATTGTTTTTAAGACAATTAAAACTAATAGAGACCTGCATCGGTTTTTTTAAGGAATTCGGTGATTGTTAAAAAATTTGCATATTTTTAATTGTTTGCATGCAATTTGCATTGGAATGTTGAGCTTTTTATTTGCAAATGACATTCGCCATTTTTCTTTTATTTTTTATTGTACACCTGCATGTATTTTTATCTACTTAGTGAAAAAAAAAAACTTTTCATCTTTTACATTGTAAAATAATACTAATCTACCTAATTAATAAAATCGCGATTTAGTTATTTTTGAACAGTGAAATCCGAGGCTTAAATATTAATAGTAATATACCCAGTAACCTTTCAACGAACTTGAATTCTTAAATAAAATGCGTGTTTTTTTTTTAATAATATTATTATCGTATCTTCAAAGTATATAATAAAACTATAATGACCAAATAATCCTTTTACTTTTATCTTCAAACAAACTTGACCTCAAAAAAAAATATTTCAGTAATCCCTTTCATTATGTATACTTTTATACCTACATAGAACTTAATACTAATAACTGTGTAATTAATAAAATTTAAAACAAAAAATAAAAAATAAAAAAAAATACAAGATGTTTCTGCTAACGCTACTCAAAGCGACCGGTTGATACTACACGGGTGTTACCAAGTTATTTTGTAATATTTAATCAGCTCCACGCGTTACAAGTAAGATAAACAACTCAGTTATATCATACACACATCATACAACATACATAAATAAACGTCACCGTTATATGGTTGAAGTTCCACGGACCCGAACAAAACGCTATGCTACCAAATTTATTGTGGGAACCGCCATTCTATGGAATTCATTGCCGGGCACCAGCTTCTCCGATCCTGATCTCTTTCGAGTGAATCGGTTTCTTCTAGACAAGCGTCCTCCACCCTAGGTCGCGTCATCGCTTCTCAATGGCCTATTCAAACCTAAGCAGTATTCGCTGCCGCTGTGAGTAGAGGTACATTCTGCGCGGGTTTCGCTCAGGTATTTAGTATCAAGTTCCGCGACTAGAGCGACCTGAGCGGTATTCGCTGCCGCTGTGGGGAGAAGTGGATACCGCGCGGGTTTCGCTAACTTATTTAGTGTCAAGTTCCGCAGCTAGAGCGACCTGAGCGGTATTCGCTGCCGCTGTGGGTACAAGTGTATACCGCGCGGGTTTCGCTCGGGTATTTAGTACCAAGTTCCGCAGCTAGAGCGACCTGAGCGGTATTCGCTACCGCTGTGGGTAGAAGTGCATACCGCGCGGGTTTCGCTCAGGTATTTAGTATTAAGTCCCGCAGGCTGTAGCGAAATCCGCTATGATGTGAATAGGCTTTCAGGCAAGTTGTGGCCAAAGCAAGCTTATTTAGCTGCTACGATCCTTACACACTCCTTTTGCTTCGTCCAAGTTCATACATCTGGTCCTGCACCAACTTCTCACTGCTGGGACACAGGTCTCCTCTCTAGGAGAGAGAGTGAGCTGTAATGCACCACACGTCTTGGTAGAAGTCTTTGAGTTTTTAGCCGCCTCTGGTTAAACTTGAAGGCCGGCTGTCAATTGTAGATCTTTGAAAGTCGTTACAGGTAGTCAGTAGCCCGAAAGTCTGACAATCATTCTTACCAAGGGGTATAGTATTACAGTTCTAACTGGGTTGTGGAGATCAGATAGATAGTCGCTCTATGTGAAATACTGGTATTCAGCTGCATCCGGTTAGAGTGGAAGCCGACCCCAATATAGTTAGGTAAAAGCTAGGTAAATGCCACATCGGAGTTGTCACGAGATATCTAAACATAACTTTATAAATAATTATGCTTAGTTATGATATTCTATTTTTAAACACAATTTAAATATTCATAAAAATATTTAGGCTTTAAAGACATACACCTCTTTGCAGACATTAAAAAAAAAAACACCGCTGTCTATAGAAATTAGTAGTAATAGAAGTTGGACTTAGTTTATAGTTATCTATGGAAATAAAATAGTAGCAGAAAAAAAACAACACTAGTGTGAAATAGACAGCATTCTGAACCTAATAGTAAGAGGTACCAGGATTAAAACATCGAAAGTCAGAAATATGAAACGCTTTGCAGGGATTGTCTCTTGTTTCATTCACACTTCTCGAATTTGGCGCCACTTGCTTATATATAGACAAAATAATGATTATTAGGATTCTCAATTCTCCATTGCCCTTTTAGACAGACAACTACATTTTACGGTCAGTATCTTTAACGAGACGACGCTGCAATAGGAATCGGACTTAAAAGCATTGTAATTAGTTAATTTCAATGAAAATTGCAAATATAAGATGCATTTTAAATGCTGACTGTTTGTAATTTTATGCAGATAATATTCAATGACCAGCTTATTTCCTAAGATATGGTTTGTTAAGAAAATTGGCGACATTTTGACAGTGACTTTTGGTGGTCGGAAAACGGCATTTTGTAATCTAGCTAGGAATTCTATTTTGTAACAGTTCTAGTGTTGAAATATTAAAGGAGCTCGTGGCTTAATAGTAACAGTCGCTCGGGTCGATGTTTAGGTAAAGCCGCGCTTGCCTAGGTTGGTCCGTGGATGGGTAACCACCCATTTCATACCGCTTTTCCTCCGTGCCTCGGAAAGCATGTTAAGCGGTTGATCCCGGCTGTCATTTGTAGATCTTTGACAATCGTTACAGGTAGTCAGTGGCGCGAAAGTCTTACCAAGGGGTATCGTATTACTTCTCTCAACTCTCATAGCCATTCACATTCATACTCAAAACTTTCCTCACGATATTTCCTCATTCCTCCATATGTCAAAAATGACACTTCACTTTTTTTTATAACATTGGTCACGTTTTAAGATAATAATCTTTATAATGCTTATAAATCATATTTAGGATATTTATTACTATTAGGCTAATAAATTTCATAAAAGCTTCCAGTATAGGTGTCTAATTTACATAAATAATTTGATATGTATCTCAAAGCCTATAATTTTTTTGCGATGGACGTTTTATAATATTGGCATGAAATTGCCAACTCCTTGTCCAACTATGATTATTAATGCTTGTTGCCAAAGATGCACAAATGACACCCAGGACCAACGGCTTAACGTGCTTTCCGAGGCACGGAGGAAACTCGGTATGTAATTGATGGTCACCCATCCACGGACCAACCTAGGCAAACGCGGCGTAACCTGAAGATCGACCTGAACGGCTGTTATTATTTAGCCACGAGCTCCTCAGTGTTGTCATTGATAACCAAAAGTAAATTATTAAATTACTAATTATTCACAATAAATCACTAATAATATAAAATATTGCAGTCGCCTTGGGCTATTGACAAATTAATAAGAATTATTATTAATATTAAAATAAAATAATATTAATTTTATGCAATGATGTGTCATTAAAATTCGTACATCATTATGATAATGTAAAATAATTAATTATGTTTTGATTAATTATTCATACGAAACTATGTACCTTTTTGTTAAATGCAAAATTCGTTTTAACAGCATAATCAACTTCAGTAAAACTGTTGACATATCTTATAATACCTAATACGCACGCCTTTACAACCGGAAGAAGTAGTCAGGCAGCATAAGCATAGTTCCCACTACTGGGACACACGGCCTCCTCTCTAAGAGAGGGAATGGGCTATAATCCACCACGCGAGCCCAGTGCGGGTTGATAGATGTCAAATATCGTCTAAATTTGGTTCTAGGACATCCCCGAAAGCAATTTATGTTTTTTTTTTTTTTTAATTAATCCAACGCAATCACTGGTTAACATACTTACACTAAAATACGCATTTTGAAGAATGTCACGTGAGATTGGAGGAGGGTGAGGGGGTGAAGTCTCAATCAGTCTCTAAATAATCTCACTCAGATCCAGTCTGTCCCCTTGCTACCATCCCCAGTGACGCCCTAAGCCGAGGCTCGTATCCCACAGGGCGAGCCCTTAGCACGCGGTCGCTTTATTTTATAAGTTTTTTATGCCCCTGGCTGGAGGCCTTACTCTCAAGGCACCCACATGGTAGTCCGGTTAAGCAGAAGCCAGCCTCATAAGTTCACCTGCGAGATGCAATGCCGAAAAAAAATGCTCATAACATCACAACAAGCGGAGAGCGGGACTCAAAAAATCGACTGACTTAATTAATGGACGCCCCCTAAGATGTGGCAACTCTATTCATATTTTTTTTATAATCTATGGTATTTCTTATCACACACAATCTTTTAAAAAACGACTTCTAACCTTGTCATATCGAATGTTAACAAACCAGCGTAAATTGATTGGTTTCAAATGCCACCACGCTTGCAAAAATATAATATGTTTAGTTATTTCGTAATTATAGATCTCAATGATATTTATTGTACAACTGACTTTTGGCCACGACTTTATCCATACGGAATTTGGTTTTCTACTTTACAAACTATACTTAAACGCCCTATTATCATCATCTGCCTAGCCTTTTCCTAACTATATTGGGGCTTCCAATCTAACCAGAGGCAGCTGAATACCAGTATTTTACATAGAGCGACTGCCTATCTGACTTCCACAACCCAGTTAGTACTGGGTAATACGATACCTCTTGGTAAGACTGGTTGTCAGACTTTCGGGCTACTGACTACCTGTAACGACTGTCAAAGATCTACAAATGACAGCTGGGACCAATGGCTTAACGTGCTTTCTGAGGCACGGAGGAAACTCGGTATGTAATGGGAACGGGTGGCATAGCTCACCATACGCTTCGCTATTTACCGACTATATGTTGTGGCCGTCTTCCAGTCTAACCGGATGCAGTTGAATACCAGTATGTTACATGGGGCCACTTTTTACGGACCGAAGCCATTTCATATGGAAATAGATTACATAATTGTATTGTGTTATTTCTATTATTTCTATGTTAATTCGTTTCTAATTTATTTATCTAGAACATTTGGAGCCATTATAACAAATTGTTGTTTGTTAGGAATTCCTTAAAGATTGGCCATAGCTTTTAATTTTTAAGGTTATTGGAGCGGATTTGCCAAAAGTGCTAATGGAATTTTGGTTGCGCATTGTTAAGTAAGCTTTTGGGGCAATATAAGGGTCAGAAGTTATTAGAAATAATGATGAAATTATTGAAGACTATCTTTTGATACACGACACTGCAAAGAATTTCTAAAAATTTAATTTGTATTGATTTTTAAAGCAATAATCGTTTGCTGTCAGCACTACTGTTACATAATTAAAAATGAAGTAAAACATCGATTTAAGACACCACAGACCATTATCGTGATCTTTCTTTTTCTTTTATAACGTGTGGTTGGTGATTAACCTGGTGTCAAAGTTTTTATGCCGCCCATGGGTCTCTGACTTGGCTTTACATGCTGTCGAGAAATATTTCTCAGGCATGCTGGTTTCCTCACGATGCTATCATTCATCAAAACAAGTGATAATTATACAATACGCACATTGGCAATTATCATGATAAAAATATGATTCGGACCTGAAACACTTAAACTTGAGTTAAGCATACTGAAGTGACGAGTAATTCTTCACCAGTATGCGAAAATTCTTTAGTTCTACATTGTTACAGTAGTGACATTAATTAAAACCATGTCTTTTTAAAGCAATTAGCCCTCTTTGTCACCCTTTTCTATGGATGAGGAATCATCAAATCCATCCCCTCCTGCTCTGGACGGAGTGGAAAGGAGTGTCAGACTTGTACTGACTAAAACCCATTCATGTTCCTTCTTTGCCCTTTGTGTTCCAGGGCCGCGGTATCTCTTTCGAACAGTCCCACAGCCCACCAACTATACCCTTACATACCGTTTTAAGCTCACCGTTCTCACCGAGCCCACCGTTTACGCCGCGTGCTCACCGTTTTAAGAAAATCACCTAAATCTATCTAACGAAACCCTCTCTTCTTTCCAGCTCATCTCCTGGGCAGCATCATGCACAGCATGAACGTGTCCCTCCTCAACCCTGGAGAGTGCCAGGGTAAGATCTCGCAGGACTACCCTCATCTGCAGGAGTACTACGAGCAGGACAGCTGCGTCTGCGGACAGCCCACAAACCCCGCTAACAATATTTGCAAGGTAAGATACTTCATGATACCGTGGAGGTTGGCAGAAACAAAGAGAGGCCTATACCCCGCAATGATGATGTAGATACCCCAAAATTCGGTAAATTTTGTGAGAGATTCAGTCCTTTCATTGAATGCTCTTTAGTAATGAATTTGGGGAGAAATGAAAGACGAAGATGGCTTCTTCAACCGAAGAGTCAGGTCGTGGTTTTAAATCCATGCAGGCACTTAGACAGAAAAAAAAACCTGGTTGAGTTATGCAACATCCCTGGCAAGGTCTAAAGACCATGAAGGATGCCTGTTTTAATAGTTATTTGGATATGAAACTCGGACTGCATTGTTGCCATCGAGTAAAACCTAGATGAGGCTGGGACTAAGAGACAAACCCAATTCTTCTTGTATCAAAATAAAAATTTCATTGTACTTCCAGGTCGACATCGGCAGCGCTCTCGCGTGTACAACCGGCGACGGCCACTTCACTCTCAGGGGAGTCTACTCTTGGGACTCAGGTACGCATCTTCTACTTCTTTCTGTATCTTAGACTTTAGATCATAGATGAGGAAAATGCCTTGACAATGGAGTATGTGGAAAGCATTCAGAATTAGCGCCAATGAGCTCGCCCGGAGAAGTTCTAACTCCTGGTCGTACTTTTTGGCCGCCAAGCTGTGTTGCTCGGTCTTCTTGCGGAGATCGGCTTTCAGTCTAACCCGATGCAGTTGAATACCAGTATTTTATAGAAAGACTGCATATCTGACTTCCTCAATGGTCCACAACCCATTTATTCGGTCATAAGATACCTCTTGGTAAGACTTGAGGACTTTACGAGGCACTGTGGGCTCTCAGTATGTAATAGATGGTCATCAATCCGCGGATCTACCTTGGCAAGCGTTGCTTAACTTTGAGCCAAAAGCCCCAACAAATTACTAATGTTACGAATTTCTTCCACAGGCTGCCAAGCTGGAAACCAACTCGCATCATTCTTCAAATTCGACCTGGAATGGTACGAATGGGCTATCGGTCTAATTGAGAGCGTCCGTTTCTCCCAGTTCACGACCACCAAAGTCACTAAGGGCAAGATCATCAGTCAGGTCCAAGGAGTCAAGGAAACCTTCGGAACCGGCATCAAGGGATCCTATGGAGTCGGAGTCAAGGGAACTACGGGAGGTGGTGTTAAGGGAACAGTCTCCTCAGGAGCCACAGCAATTTCCGGATCAGGAATTGGAGTCATCAAAGGATTTGGCGGCCAAAGCCAGACAGGGCAGTACCAATTTGGTTCGGGATCCACAGGATCGACCGGAATTAAGGGAGTTACATCAGGATCCGGATCAGGACTGATTTCTGGATCAGGAATTGGAGTCATCAAAGGATTTGGCGGCCAAAGCCAGACAGGGCAGTACCAATTCGGTTCGGGATCCACAGGATCGAGCGGAATTAAGGGAGTTACATCAGGATCGGGATCAGGACTGATTTCTGGATCAGGAATTGGAGTCATCAAAGGATTTGGCGTCCAAGGCCAGAAAGGACAGTACCAATTCGGTTCGGGATCCTCAGGATCAACAGGAATTACAACGGGATCCGGTTCAGGACTCATTTCTGGGTCAGGATCTGTTGGTATCAAAGGCTTCGGCATTGAAGGACAAGGCCAGTCCGGAGATTACAGCAAATTCGGCGTCGGTAAATTCGGAACTGGATCCGGGGAGTTCAGCACAGAAATCAAGGGACCCGTCCAGAACACATTCAGCGCGACTTACTCAGAAAAGAAGTTCTTCCAGAGCGAGCCTAAATACGTCACCTACACGACGAAACCAGAAATTGTTACATTTACGACAAAACCCGAATATTTCACTTACACCACTAAACCTAAGTACGTGACATACACAACTAAACCAGAAATTATAACCTATACGACAAAACCTGAAATTGTGACTTATACCACTAAGCCAGAAATTATTACTTACACAACTAAGCCTAAAATTGTGACATACACTACAAAGCCCCAGATTATCAGGTACGATTACCAAACTTCTGGAAGCCAGACCAACCAGCAAGTCGTGGCCCCAAGTGTATCTTTTAACCCGTCTTTTTCAGAAGTCGTGGGATCCAAACACGCCCACGACAACAACTGCAAATGTCTTGAAGGAAAGAAATAGACGATTTTTTTTTTCAAAAAAAAAATGATAAAAATTGGTAACAAAGTTATGGAGGATAAGTGCCATAAAATTATATTCGCAACTTTTTTTTATAAATAAATAATTCTTATTGTCTTCTTTTTTTACATTTTTCTTAAAGTGCAAAAAATTATATAACTCCAGTTCCTACAGAGAAAAGTTACCATTTTTCTGGTCATAAAATTTGAGTTTTTTTATCGGAAACTGCGAGCGTAATAATTCTGATGTATTTTTTTTTTATTTATAAATATAGTAAAGATCTGTAAATAGGTAGGATATATTTAATTTTTTCACGAGAACGTAGTATTTTTTTTTACGAAAATGTATGTATCGTTTATTTCCTTTCCCTGACATTTTTTTATTGTTTTAAAAGGGCTTTAAATTTTTTAAACTTTTAATTTGAAAACTGACAATTTTTTAATCCTTAAAAGTATTAATTTTTTATTCACCCCGCCCCTTGCTTTGTATTTTTTTTAATACATTGTATTTTATTACTAAGTATAGCACAATAAATATATGTAATATTTTCTTAAGAAATAAAATTGTCAAGAATTAGAAATTTGACCATCTTGGATTATCCTTCTATGCCAGGATGGTCGACTCTCTAATACAATTGGTATTTAGTCGTAAAAATCGAACTTCGCTGATTTTAATCTTAAAAAAAAAACTTTTAAACTCTGCAATGGATTTAAAAAAAAAACATTTTACAACCTTTTTTTTTTCAATTTTAGATTAAAATCAGAGAAAGTACGTAAAATAAAATAAGTACTTTTTATACATTATATAAAAAAAAATATTCACAATAAGTATTTAGTCAATATACGCATATTATGTATTGATATTAAATAAACCGTTTCTTTCTAATTATTGTCTACAAATTAAGAGTAAAATAATTGAAATAAATGGAATTTACAAATAATAATTTATGCTTTTCGATTTATTTACCCTTTAAAGAGCTCGTGGCCAGATAATAACAAACACACGGGTCGATCTTCAAATAGCCGTACTTGCCAACTTGTCGGCCCGTGGATGGGTGACCATCCATTTCATACCGAGTTGCAGCCGTGCCTTGAAAAAGCACTTCATTCCGCGTAGGTCCCGGCTGTCAAGTGTAGATCTTTGACAGTCGTTACGGGTAGTCAGCGCCCCGAAAGTCTGAAACGACCAACCTGAACCGTACACCTTTTTGTCGACGTTATAAGTCTACCATTAAGACCTATGTGAAATAAAATATTTTGATTATGACCAAATGGTATCGTATTACCCAGTACTAACTTGGTTGTGGAGGTTAGATAGGCAGGCGTTCCATGTAAAATACTGGTATTCAGCTGCATCCGGTTATATTGGAAGCCGACCCCAATATAGTTGGGAAAAGGCTTGGCAGATGTTAATCCTTTTTGAGGAACACCAAACTAACAAAGGATGGACTGTGTAAGATGATTTTATGGCTAGAAATAGGTGACCACCGAGATGACGATAGATACAGAAGTCTGCCTCATTAGTTTAGTCGTCGAAGAACGACTGCTGAGCATGAGGTACTAGGTTCGATTCCCAAGTCTGGCAAAGTGTTATTGGGAAAAACCCAATAACACTTTGCCAGACTAGACATCAAGAATTTCTCAGAAGCAGCCACAGAGTCTGAATTTGTGCCCGGATGATGGTAATAGGCTCGCGTTACATGGGACTTAAACATAACTGGCAATTAATTAATATACTAATATTAAGTAGGTATACCTCTAGAAACGACTTTCTTTGAGGTAAAAAATAAACTTTTACGGTAGGACTCAATGTAACGCACTCAAAATATTGTGGTGATGGATGCATTGAATAGTACGGGGGTCATGGTGGTATTTATACTAAAGTTATAACAATAAAAACGTATATTTAAGAAAAAAAACTTGTGAAAATGATGGAACTTTGACCCCCAATATTTCTGTAACTAGAAGGTTCCTAGGTATGGTCCATAACAAAATAGTGATCGTAATGACGGAGGGAACAAGTGCCTTTTGGCTTCATTTAGGATATTTTTACACCCATTATATTATTGCAACAAGTATCCATCTTTCAAATTCGACGCTTCTGGAGAATTTCCTAATAACGCTACCCGTCCAGGGATACGCGAACAGCATACCTGTCAGTGCATACGTAACCTAACTGCAGGTGGCGCCTAAGTTTATCAAACATCATAAATTCGAATTCAAAACTGCAACAAAAAGAAAATACAGTATTGCTAACGCCATATATTTTCTGAATTTAATACTAAACTGCGTCCTCTAGCGGGGAGTAGTTATACTACTAAAAGATTTTCAGCGCCATCTAGTATTGAGTAGCAGTATCACTTTAAATGCAAATTTATTACACAGATGGCAATGTGCGAAAGAATTTCAATAATATTCCTAGGTATTTTGTTACTGTGTTTTTTTATTAGTTGACGCGAAAATATTAGAACAAAACTTAAGTACTCTTAAATAATTCACGATTTAAGTAGTTTCGTCCCTACATTCTTCGTGTAACCGAATACTTCTCTCTTAATTTCTGTCCCGTTTTCTCATCAATCAAACTGACTTTTCTATTAAAAACATCAACAAAAAATACTGTACAAACATAGCCGTTACTTTTCATTTACAAACAGTCGAATGAAGCCGTTATATTTGTAAAAAAAAAACATGAAAAATCATGCCTTTTTCAAAGAAATTACCTATAAGATCACACTTCGATCATCTTCGAACTGATGACAAAGCCAGTGTAATTATTCAAGAATCTTCGTCGGATAGCAGTGAGCATGAGACCATTTGCTACGGAATGGTGCCTCAGGAACATGCCAGGCCAGGGCTAAAGGCTCAGAAAAGTAGTTACAGTCATATTTACTATATTGATACTCAAGATGCACTGTCTAATACGTCTATTACTTCATCAATAACAAGGTATGTTCATCTATACTAATATTACAAAGCTGAAGAGTTTGTTCGGCTGAACGCGGTAATCTCAGGAGAAAATCTTTAGTGTTGGATAGGTAATTTATCGAGGAAGTCTATGGGCTATATAACACCACGCTACGACTAATAGGAGCGGAGCATCAATGAAAAATGTTGCAAAAACGGGGTGTGTTTTGCAATAATTAAACGCGGACGAAGATCGCGGGCAAAGAGTTGTAAAATACTCATAGAGCGGACATTAGGAATATTTTCACACAAAATTTTTGATCCCGAACATTTTCGATTTTGACAAACGAATGCTACCTGACAAGCGGGCGTATGACACTAGACAGAACGATTTATTACTAAGTAGTAATAAGTTTTGGATTACAATTTTCTTCGTCTTGTCCCGTATATCGCTCATAAAAATAATTGAATATCTTTGGTCGCGGGCAACAGCCATGGAAGACGCCAAGCCCCCTAAAGGCTCAGGATTTTTAAAAGTTATAACGTTCCCGGCCTGATGCCACAGAACTACAGTGACAAATGCCTACGTGAATCAAACGACGTTTTTCCATACTTACGAATTTGAAAGACATGTTGCATTTAGATGCACAGCATTGCTGCATTGCGCAGCGCGATATGAGCCTGTTTTCGAGAAAGTGTTTTGAAAAATAAATAATTTAATCTACCTAATTTTTTTTATTTATAAAACCGGCCCCTATTGAAGAAAATTGGATTTATCTATCAGCATTGAACGCGTATCCTTTCGTGTTGTTTATATTCACCCCAGCGTTTCTATTTACCCCCTTTATGAGCGTTTATACAGAAAGTTGGCAACGTCGCAAATAGCTGTCAAATATTTCGCTGTTTTTATTAATTTCGCAATATTATGGTATGGAAATAACAAATATGGCTAACTAGTGGACTAAAATATTGATTATGAAATGCAATAATTAATATCGTATCACCAGTAAAAAAAGTAGTAATAAAAGTATTTGGAAACTTTCCAAATGCCTTTTACACCTAAAACGATTACAATATCAAATTCAGTGTTTTAATTGTAATTCATTATAAATATTCTAGTTCACTAGTTAGCCATATTTCTTATTCCCTTACAGTAATATTGCCAAATTAATTAAAACAGGTTAATATTTGACAGCTATTTGCGATGTTGCCAACTTTTTGGATGAACGCTCTTAACGGTATTTTTTTTTACAGGTTTCGAGGTGATTTTGATACATTTAAATGCAAAGTTCGTGTTTTCGGCGAGTCACTACAAATGTGTCGCTGCATAGCAGATGACTTTAGAATTAAAATCGATAAAATGGAGAAACGATTGAAGCGTTTAGAAAAAAGACAGAGGACGTTCCACGTATGTACCTAAAAAATACTTATTATTTGGAGTCCAAAACTCGAGCTATTCCTCAAAGCGCAACTATTTTTAACCGCAACCAATTAAGCTCAACTAAATTATTCCTCGTAGAGCAACCATTAGTTGAAAAAAAAAAAACACAAATTCAAATTAAAAATATAATAAATGATCTATGATGAGTACTAGGAACACATGAAATCAGTGACGGATGATGACGTGCATGTGCTCCTAGTACGCGATTTTGCTTATGACATCTGTATGATGAGCAAAATCTCGTACTAGGAGCACATGAAATCAGTGACGGATGATGACGTTCATGTGCTCCTAGTACGCGATTTTGCTTATGACATCTGTATGATGAGCAAAATCGCATATTATGAGCACATGAAATCAGTGTCGGATGATGACGTGCATGTGCTCCTAGTACGCGATTATGCTTATGACATTGGTATGATGAGCAAAATCGCGTACTAGGAGCACATGAAATCAGTGACGGATGATGACGTTCATGTGCTCCTAGTACGCGATTTTGATTGACTGCCTCGTTGGTCGGGGTCACAAGCACGACTGCTGAGCATGAGGTCCGGTTCGATTCCCGGGTCGGGCAAAGTGTTATTGGGTTTTTCCTTCAGAAATTTCGCAGTAGCAGCCACGGAGTCTGGATTGGCACCCGGTTGATGGCATTAGGTTCGCCTCCTATTACATGGGACTTAAACATAACTGGCGAAATGTGGTTGTACTTTTAGGTACACCTCTGCCTAATGCTTCGGGGATTACAGGCGTGATGTTATGTTATGAAGATATAATTGAAAATAGATCGTGCACTTCAAAATTATGTACTAGTGGGTACATACCTACACGTTAGGCGAGTACATTGACTTAAGTATAGTAGGTAGGTATCGCCGCTTATCATTTTGTATCTCAATTATTTACAAGAATAAGAATAAGAATAATATTTATTTGCTTAAAAACATGGTATAAAAGATGGTAAAAACAAAAAAGAAAGAGCATACATGTTTTTGCTTAACAGTAATAAGCGTGCAAAAATTTCACGAGAATATTTAACATTTATTGTCAAAGAAGTCTTTGACATTATAAAAACTATGACTACACAACCATTCGTGCAATTTATTTTTAAATAATCTCATATTTAGATTCTTGAGATTACTTGGTATCTTATTATAAACACGTACACACATAGATATACAACTTTTATTATATTTAGCTAGTCTTGGAAGGACATCCAATACTAGCCTGTGGGGGTCTCGTCGGTTACGAGGATATAAATCATTTGCCTTATTAAACAATTCCTTATACTTCCTCACAAACATACATGTTTCGTAAAGAGACGGTAGTGGTAACAAGCCAAGCTTTTTAAATATCGGTCTACAGGATTCGTCAGGTCGAAGTCCGTAAATTGCTCTAATTTTTTGTGCAATAAATGCTCTATTTTGATCTGTGCTATTACCCCACATTATCAAGCCATAGCGGAGCACCGATTCTACGTATGCATGATATGACGTTATTGACGTTTTAATGTTCGTTATATTTCTGACTTTTTTAATTGCATATACGAACTTATTTATTCGTTTGGAGACGGTATCAATATGTGCTTTCCAGTTTATGTCTTGATCTAAAGTTACATCTAGAAATTTTGTTTGAGTTACTTCATCAATTTTATGTATGTTCATTTTACATAAGTGTCCGTTACTCAAGATTTCTACGTAAATAACTAACAAACCTTTTTGTAAAGTATTGACATTTAAGGCGACATTATGTGCCAGCGCCCTTGAGCGAGTCGAGCCGTCGCGTCGTCGCCCGTCAGGACTTCCGCTTCAACGCGCTCCAAGTTTATTCGAAAACATAACCCCCCTTGATTTACCAAACACAATACAAATAAAAGCCGTATACTAAGATATGGGTCATTAAATTGTGTTTTAGATGGTCAAAGTTTCATGCAAATACGCCCGATAGTTTCTACGTGATTAACGTTTTATTGCCCGCTTTAGACATTACTTTATGAATTAATTACACTATGTTATAAAAATATAATTTCACATTTTCACATACAAAATTATGAAGAAAATTGTCTAGTTTAACATATATTTTTTTCAAAGAAATAAGACTAGAAGTTTAGATGTTAAATTTAAAATCATTAAAAGTCGTATATCTGCGCCTTAAGGCCGAATAAAAAAAATACCTTTGCAAAAATAAAATACATTTTAAACCATCAAAAGAATTGCCAAGTGAAAAGTTTTTGTACCCCGATTTCAATGAAAATTCGAAAAGTTACTCACGTGGCCGTGGGTGTATTTGTTTTTGACGTAAAAATAACTTCGTTAACGTCCATATCATAAGTCACATGTACTTAAAATGAATCAATATTTGTGTTTGTTATGATTTTTAGTATCTTATTCTTATCTGACAGGTAAGACAAGTGTAGTTGTAAATTGTATCAAGTTAAGACATATTATCAGTTAAGAGAGGAACAGGGGAACGGAACCAAGTCTGATTTTAGATAAGTTCAACAGTTTATTGAAACATCATAACACAGGAGTAAATTAAAATAGTTCGAAACAGTATTCGCGGACAATATTGGCACGTGGCGTCACGGACCGAATTGCGCGGGAAGTTGAAAAATACACGTACAAGGGCCTAGCGCGTAAGCAGCGCGCATCGGGCAACCGCCACGCGGGAAAGAGATAGCGATATAACTTATTCTATGTATCGTAGCGGTACGCGACCGCGGGACGCTCTTATTGGTCGATTCGTAGGTCTCTGGGTTGCTACACAGTTTATATTAATTATCGTCTTGTCTCTTTAGTTAGTTCGCAAATGACAATTTAATCGTTTTATCGGTATTAAGTAGTTTTTAACTAGGTCTAGGAAAATCACAATGAAGTTTACTATCAATATCTTTGAAGGCTGTTGGTGTTTTTAACTGGTTATGAGATAAGAAGCTATAAAGACCGGTCAATGTGGCGACACTTGGGGGAGGCCTATGTCCAGCAGTGGACGTCTTTCAGCTGGAATGATGATGATGATGATGATGATATTATAAATAATATTTTAAAACGCGACGGCACGTTTCCGACTGCCGTCTTGGTTTGTGGTCGGGGAACTCGTTTTACGATAGAACTCAATGTAACGCAATGAAAACACTGTGCTGATGGATGCATTGAATAATGCAGGGGTCGTAGATCTATTTAAAGTAAAGTTAAAAAATTACAAACTAGTATTTTTTTTAAAAACTTGTGAAAAAGTTGGAATTTTGACCCCCAATATCTCCGTAACTAGAAGGTTCCCAGGTATGGTCTAGAACAAAAAAATGATCGCAATGACGGGGAGAACAAGTGCCTTACAGCTTCTTTAAGGGTCTTGTTACACCCTGTATTCGAGAGTTCCCGTCGGTAAACATTACAACCTTAAACCTTTCCTATATTGAATTTGCATTCCTCATGTGACATACTAATACGGGGTGGAAAAGACAAAGCATGATTCATAGATATTAAAAAAAAACAGCTGTTCCAAACATTTTGACCGTGTAAGTCAACACTTTGGCACTTTTGTAGGAAACAACTGTTTTTTTTTAAATAAAATGGGCTTAGAATTATGTTCTGAATACGCGGTAACCGTTTTCGCGTCGGTGTCCTATCCACCCCGTGTATTAGTTACGAAGCCCATAGATAGATTTACACAAATATTTGTATGTTTGATTGTAGGGGGTAGTTTTCGGAACTCCTGCTCCGATTTCAAAAATTCTTTGACTAATGGGAAACTACATTATCCACGATTGTTATAGGTAAGGTCTATTCATACACGAAATATTTTCAGAGAATCAACGGCTATAACAAAGCCATTTCAAGGGTTGTTTTATCTAAGTATATTTTTATTTTGGAAGGCCTCCCATTAGGTGGACCGATGACCTGGTAAAGGTTACAGGGATCCGCTGGATGCGAGTCGCATGGAACCGGTCAATGTGGCGGCACTTGGGGGAGGCCTATGTCCAGCAGTGGACGTCTTTCGGCTGAAATGATGATGATGATGATTTTAACAAAAATTAAATAATTTAAAATTACTTGACCCACAAAATAAATACTGGCTTCTTATTTTTCAACGTCCATTACGCTAGTTTACTACGTCGTATTTACATACTATCATTGTTAGAATAGGGAGTAATGGTTTTATGCAAAAAGCCTCAAGAAATTTTAGAATTATAATAATTTTGTAAAAACAAAAACACTTAGATGTATCTTTTTTTTTCGTTGCTATGGCGACTTTACGACATAAAGAAGTTATTCTTAAGTTATTCTTAAAACGTCCCAGTGCGATAATTTCTGACCATAAAAGACAAAAAGCTAGTTAACAATAAAGTAGATAGAATAGACATACTAGTTCCGTGACGTAAGAAACAAAATGGCGGCTCTCGTGCCGTCTTTTTTTAAAACACAATGTTGTCAAAGTCAAACAATAGAACATCTGTTAGCTCTCATTGTTGCAAATAAATTACTTCGGAGCTGTTTACGAAGCGTAGTTTTTACGTCATAAAAAGTAGACAATGAGAGAAAAATCACTTTTTCATTGCCAAATAAGTCGATTTGCGACGTTCCACGTAAAGTAAATGAAACAAAAATACATTTATACAGGGTGTAAAGGACAGCCCTCCACACTCCAACGGACAGGGTGCATTCAGCTCCTTGAATCATATTCCACTAGAATTTTTCTCAGGAAATTTTTCATTTATTTTATCGTTATTTCAGTTACTACTTATTCCTTTATTTCTATTTATATTACATTTTCACACATTTTTATTTTTACATTTTTTTTTTTATCTGAACGCAGCACTCGATTTATGTAAATAATACGGCTAACAAAAAAAAACAATGGCAAACTAATTATTTTTGTAAAATAAAAGTAGCCTATATTACTCTTTATAACATCAGCTATCTGCCAGTGAAAGTCCCGTCATAATCGGTCCAGCCGTTTCAGACAATAGTCGGAACAAACAGAAGGACAGACAAAAATTTAAAAAAAAATGTCATAAGTACTTACCGTAATTATACACTCTCATATGCATTCAATTCGTTAAAATCTGTTATTTTGAAATTACAAACAGACACTTCAATTTTATTTATTTGTATAGATATCGAGTTAGGCAAGTGCTCTTACACACAATCAACCTTGACTCGCAAATCAAGTTCAACCGTTGACCCTGGCTGTCATTTTGACTTTTATGGCAGTCAGTTCCGGGTGAGAGACGCCAGGAAGTTTGGCAAATGGTGTAACCTTAGAATATCGGCATTGCATTTAGTGTCAGAGGGCAGTCACACCATGTAAAATTCTGGTATTCAGCTGCATCTGGTTGAACTGGAAACGGATCACAATATAATTGGGTCTGTTGGGAAAAGGCTTTTGGTATACGTACTTACCTTGGAAGGCCTCCCACTAGGTGGACCGATGACCTGGTGAAAGTTGAAAGTTGCAGGGATCCGCTGGATGCGAGTCGCACGGGACCGGTCAATGTGGCGACTTAGAGGAGGCCTGATCACAATATAATTGGGTCTGTTGGGAAAAGGCTTTGGGTATACAATTACTTGCGTTGGAAGGCGTCCCACTAGGTGGACCGATGACCTGGTGAAAGTTGCAGGAATCCGCTGGATGCGAGACGCACGGGACCGGTCAATGTGGCGACACTTGGGGGAGGCCTATGTCCAGCAGTGGACGTCTTTCGGCTGAAATGTTGATGATGATTGATGATACGTACTTTATTGAAACTTAAGGTGGAGGCGGTAATAGCCCGCGAAATTCAAATTTTCTTAATTTTTTTGAAATTTGCAGGCCAGTGTCAGGCTGTATGTGAAACGAAATATAATTCGCGTCAGTACCACGTATTTATTAACAGAATTATAATCATTAAAATCATCAATACAACTCTCTAAGTTCATTTAATGACTTTATCATGAAATAGTGTCTGAAAAACTCGTATTTGTTTTGGTCGCGAATCATATTTTAGTCAACATACAACCTGACTTCGCAGGCTACCCTGTCGCTATCACCTTATCAATGACGTGCAACGTTCATACATCCATTGTACTGTCTTGAAAACTATACTAAGTACACGAGTACTTAGTATGGTCACAGATAATATTAGGTCTTTACCTATGAAATTGGAGATTTGTATGAAAATTTTAAAAACAATAATTTTTGTATTTTTTTTTTTATTTTAGCTTGTCTAGCTTTTTTATCTTTCCGATTTAACGCAAGTGCTTCAATGTCGTTTGGACTCTAAGTCCAAGGCCCGCAGCAAGCTCAGCCGTAGATTGAGTTGGATCCACTACCGCCTTCAATTCGTCATTGTTGACAATGGTTACCGGCCGATCGCGAGGCTCATTCTTCAACTCAAAATTTGCAGATTTAAAACGATTGAACTAATAATGGACCGTGTTTATGCAAGCAGTGTTAGGCCCGTACACGTCTTTAATGTTTCGTGTTGTTTGGCCAGCGGTATGTCCACGTAGGATATTATCTGTGACGTAGGAACTCATTCGAAAATTGTACGAATTTTCAGTTTATCCATGGCGCCAAAAACTACCACAATTTCACAAAAACAAAAAACTATCTAAAAACAAATGACTGAATTTAAAATTAAAAGAACACAGCTTTCGAATAAAATTTATTTGAATTTCGAATTGCGCGCCAATCCACAGATAATTAAATCTGAAAATGCTGGTTTTTAAATCTCCAATTACATAGGTAAAGACCTATTATACCTACGTATGGTTTATAATCTTGCAAAAACCGTTGTCATTAGGAAACTAAAAAAAAATAAAAACAAAGCGACGCATTTGAAATGTTCGAGATTTAAATCTATTTTGTGAATCTCACTGGTAAAATAACTACCTACTTATGATAATATTACGTTGACTAACAATTCTGTTTGGATACATATCTAAATGATACCCTCGTTATGATATTTTTGTCATGGTCATCAGGCTACGGAGCCTGACAATAAACTGACTCAGAACGCACTGATACTTCTTTTTCTCCATATCGTGTTAATGGCTCGGACTGTCTCGTTACTCTAATGACTGCTGAGCATCAGGTTTAAGGTTCGATTCCCAGGTCGGGCAGTGTTATTGGATTTTTCATCAGAAATTTCTCAGTAACCACCACGGAGTCTGGATATGTGCGCGGTTGATGGTAACAGGTTCGTCTCCTATTACATGGGACTTAAACATAACTGGCGAAATGTGGTTACACCTCTGCGTAACACTTCAGGGATTACAGGCGTGATGTTATGTATGTTATCGATTGTAACTGATGAAATAGCACGGTATACAGCATGACTCAGAAAGATGAGGGTTCGTATGTTTGTACATTATTATTCAAGCTAGATATTGAAATACTTATTTTATATAGGACACTTTTTATCCCCATAGTCCGATCCCGTGGGACAGCTACCGAACTCCACACGGGAGAAGCCGCGGGCATACACTATAAGCTGACCGGACTCGACAGACAACACGAGTTAATGGGTGTAAAAGAACCCTTAACGAAGCCGAAAGGCACTTGTTCTCCCCGTCATTGCGATCATTTTTTTGTTCTAGACCATACCTGGGAACCTTCTAGTTACGGAGATATTGGGGGTCAAAGTTCCAACTTTTTCACTAGTTTTTTTTTTTAAATACTTGTTTTTAATGTAAGATTTTTACTTTAAACACCTCCACGACCCCCGTACTATTCAATCCATCCATCAGCACAATGCTTTGAGTGCGTTCCATCAAGTCCTACCATAAAACGTTATTTTTCACCCCCAATAAAAATGGTGTTTCCCAGCAACAATTTTTGCGTAGAGTTACTTAGTTTGATATACATAATGCTTGGTTGATATTTATACTGTATGTACTGTAATGTATGCCTGAATGCATACATCTCTCAAATTATATTATCTACCCCCCGATACAGCCTCCAGGCTCAGACAGCGGGGGCGGAAATCAATACTCGGCCATTTGTGTTAAACCTCGTTGATGCGTAAATCTGAGTGCAAACTAATTGACTTTACAGCCCTCTCGGAAACGTAGCACAACATCGCGCCACTATCTGCCGAAGGGCTATACAGGGGTGTAAAGCCATGAGCCCTAATATACACTGAAAAATTTTCAAAAGTGATTTTCTCCTACTGTGATTGTAATTTTATGTTGATTAACCAATGACGTAATATATATAGACGCGTCCGTCATGCATGAACATCACGGCACTCAAAAACAGCGTAAATACTATCGGTAGCTAAAATGTCATTTACGGAATTCCTGTTGTTAGTGAGAGATAAATATATTTCTTAAATTACGTTGTCATTTTATGGTGCCTGCTCATTGGCCGACCGCGTATAGCACGTGACTTACCTCAGGCGCCAGCCGGCATTAGGAGGAATCGAAAAAAACAAATACATTTTCTTGATACTTACGCATGAAATAATACTTTTTTATCTATCACAGTTGCAGTATGATTTTACATTTCCTAAAAACACAGGACGGCATTTATTTTTTGTTATTTGAGGAAGTTATTCACACAAATTATTTTAATGTCACGTACAGCCGCGGCACTGGTTGGTACGCGACTAAATGGAGGTCCGGTAATTACCTTGCATTCATGTTGCCGCTACAGAGCGCGGGCAACGTATCTATAGTTTATTTATCATTGTGTATAACATGGTATTTTGGAACCCGGATAGTGAAATAGAAGTAGACATTGTTACCGTAATCGTACACGAGAAAATTACTTTTGAATTTTATTAAGTGTACCACTGCATGGTATAATAATATACTTCGCCTGGTATTCTCTTCCCACGATGGCCCAAGACTACGTCACGGTAAGTGTTACCATTGGTTGTCCTTTTCAGTAAATTTAGGGACTCTCATTTACTGAATGAAAATAAAATAAATTACTAACTAGCTTAACTATTTAGTAACTCGTGTGATTCATCTATTTAGTTTTAAATTAATTTAAATATTGAATTATTAGTTCATAATTACTTTGTTAAGCTAAAAAATGCATTTTGCTCGGGTAATTCAATCACACACCGTGGCAACACATCGACCGCATCGCAACTGATGACGTATTTTTGGGCCAATCACGTGACCCAGCTGTCACGGGAAGAGAATACCAGGCGAAGTATATTATTATACCATGTACCACTGTTTATAATGTGTGTTAATAGACCCTTAACGAAGCCGAAAGGCAGTTCTTCTTCCCGTCATTGCGATCATTTTTTTGTTTTTTTAGACCATACCTGGGAACCTTTTAGTTACGGAGATATTGGGGGTCAAAATTCCAACTATTTCACAAGTTTTTTTTTAACTACAAGCTTGTAATTTTTGAACTTTACTTTAAATACCTTTACGATCCCTGCATTATTCAATGCATCCATCAGCACAATGTTTTCATTGCGTTACATTGAGTTCTATCGTAAAACGAGTTCCCCGACCAGAAACCAAGACGGCAGTCGGAAACGTGCCGTCGCGTTTTAAAATATTATTTATAATATCATCATCATCATCATCATTGCAGCCGAAAGACGTCCACTGCTGGACATAGGCCTCCCCCAAGTGTCGCCACATAGACCGGTCCCGTGCGTCTCGCATCCAGCGGATCCCTGCAACCTTTACCAAGTCATCGGTCCACCTAGTGGGAGGCCTTCCAACGCAACGTCTTCCAGTTCACAGTCGCCACTCCAGAATTTATAATATAGCTAGCCAATATTGTCCCACTGCTGGGAAAAGGCCTCCCTCCATTCCTTCCAAAGGTCACGCTTCTGTGCTATTTCTTTCCAATTCTCAAGGAAGACATCCAGTTCGTCCCGCCATCTCCTTCGTGGTCTGCCGCGACCCCGTGTGTGCGTGTGTGTGTGTTTCAGGGCACCAATCCTGAGCTGTACGGGCCTACAGCTCGTTCGGCATGCGACAAACATGTCCTGCCCAGTCCCATTTAATTGGGCAGCCTTTTGAGCCACGTCAACGATTTGCGTTTTGGAGCGCAGTGTAGTGTTTGTCAGTAGCGAAGGGTCCATTTTTGTAAGAGGTAAGCCGGAGTACATATATTTAATCTGATTATATTATTTGTCTATAGAACACTGACTGCTATTTTTGAAAGGAAATCCGGTAGGAATCGAGTTGTATGGAACCTTCGCCACTGGTGTTTGTTATCTTTTGTGTTTCAAGTGTGTTTTAAAATAAACAAATTATTATCTATTGTTGTTAAAATGTATTCTAATGCTAACAATTTTTTAACATATTTACAGTCGTTTACCACATACATCGTGACTCAATTAGCAACTGTTGAAACATATTAATGCCCGTTTTAGTAAAAGCTAAAGTCCATTCACTAATGGCTTCAGCACAACTTTGATAGCTCATATCTCGGAAACTTTAAAACATTATGTCTCATACAAAACTGGTTTGTATTGATACCAGCTATCGATTAATATAGGTTTTATGTATAGCCGCGAACTTTCAAAAAAAAAAATGAAAATGGCGGCAGTTTAGCCGGTCATTAAATTCAGACCCCTTTTTGTATTTTTAGCGCTTGGTTCTGTACTGAGAGAGAGAGGAGCACGTGGCTAAATAATAACAGACGCTCGGGTCGATCTTTAAGTTAAGCCGCGCTTGCCTAGGTTGGTTCGTGTATGGGTGACCACCCATTACATACCGGTTACTTTCCGCGCCTCGGAACAGACTTTATGCCATTGGTCTAGGCTGTCATTTGTAGATCTTTGACAGTCGTTACAGGTAGTCAGTGGCCCAAAAAGTCTGACAACCATTCTTACCAAGGGGTATCGTATTACCTAGTACTAACTGGGTTGTTGAGGTCAGATAGGCAGTCGCTCCATGTAAAATACTGGCATTCAGCTGCATCCGATTAGACTGGAAGCTGACTCTAACATAGATGGGAAAAGGCTAGGCAGATGATAATTATCTCAGCCTAGTCCAGCGAAGCTCGTTTTACTTTTAAATGTACAGGTCACTTTGCATTTCTTTTGGCCCGCTAAGGTTACAAAAATACTAAACTAGGCCCTCCATAAAATTATAATTTTCGGATCCGGTCATAAAATGAATTGCAAGCACGCCAGTGGTGACAGCACGAGACCTACTGCCAAGTCTACTCACACCATAGCGTGCTTCTACAGAGCCCTGATGTTTACAGCTCGAGGCGAGGCCGACATTAAATGTCTGATCGCAGCGGAGTTGAGACATCTTGGAACTGAACCCGATTCATTGTGCCCAGTGTTATTGTGTTTAATTGGAATTTCAAGTAATTTGTCAGTTTAATAGAAACAGTGTATCGCACCCAGTGTATTTTATTGCACGAAACCCATCGTCTGCCCACATGATGTACGAGCCTAACGGAATAAATCCGGACATATCCGACATATTAGACAACCCTGCACTACACCCACGAGGTAGTCGAGGCAAAATTGACTAAATGTAACGTTATTTTGTTTCAGAAGACTAACAACTATTCCACCATCATCCAGAAAAACAAGCTGCTCGCGAAGAAGTCACAGAAAGATGTTCAGGTATGTATGTTTCGTTTCTTCATCTAAGTTCCTATGCATACAGGCGCGGTTCCAGCCAAAGTCTTTGGAAGGGGTCATACAGGGCCGTAGACAGGAATTTGGTTGGGATGGGTTCCCCGAATAAAAAAGGCTGATTTGGGGGGGGTCCATCAATGGTTTAAATACTATTATGAACAAATGAAGAAAGTATATGAAGACTAGCGACCCGCCCCGACTTCGCACGGGTAGTAGAGCATAATTATGCCTACATCTATGCGTCAAATATTGACGGCACGGTTGGAGCAGTGGCTGAGCGATTGGCTGCTGCATTTCGTGCCGCGGGTTCGATTCCCGCACGGAACAAATATTTGTATGGCCTACAGATAGTTTTTCCGGGTCTGGCTGTTTTTGTATGTGAGTTTAAATGTTTGTAAACCCACCCACGATACAGGAGAAATTGCTAGTGTGGGGCAACGTTTTTTTAAAAAAGAAATAGAAAAAGAATTATGTGGATTAGATTTAAATGTAATAATATAATGTCTACAGATACTCTACTTGAAGTATTTCAATGTATGGCACGCCGCGGGGGTGATCGCATCAAGGAATGATCCCGTCATTCGGTGTAATTACGCACGCGTTAATAGTTTAATATAACTGACGTATTTTAACCCTAGAAGCCTAATCTACGCCTGCGAGGCGTACACGCAATCGAAATTTCTTTGTCTCTTTCTAACCGTTGAAGCTAGCGCGGTGAGCTCTTTAGCCAACTCAGGAGTCGACGGAAACTAGCGAATGGTCCTTGTGTCATTAAGACAAGTCCCACCATTTTTGACTTATTAGCGTTTTGCACGCCTCCGAGACGTATATTGAGAGCAGCGGTGGCACAGTGGTGGAGACCCCTACTTACAAGCAGTAAGTAGTGGGATCGAACCCAGTCAGGCGCATTACTTTGTGTAAGTTATTTCATCACCACTGCTCTCAAAACGGTGAAGGAAAACATCGTGAGGAAACCGTCATGTCCTAGAACCAAAAACTCGAAGACATGTGACATCTACCAACCCGCAATGGGCCCGCGTGGTGGATTATAGCCCATTCCCTCTCATAGAGAGGAGGCCTGCGTCCCAGCAGTGGGAACATGAATAGGCTGATTATGCTTATGTACTCTTATGAGACGTATATTTAGGCTTTGTGTAACTTTGAAGTATGCGTGTGTAGAGTACTGGTAAATTATCATTAGTCACTGAAAGTCTGATTACGTTTAATATTTACCCTAAAAAGAAGAGTTAGAGTAAAAAAGTACTGAATAGTTTAAAAAATATGTTTCAGTTGATTTTTCAGAAGTTACTTTTTTTGCTTGAATTTCTGAGTTAATGTAATTTTTTTTTTAAATTAATTACCAATAACAGGTCAATCCACAATTAACCGGTCGTGGGTTTTCCCACGACCTGTTAATTGTGGCCGTTTCTACTGGGCCACCCCTGCTATTTACCTATGGTAGATCAACTAATCTTGAATGAACGAAACTTAAAAAAAACTTTTATTAAAACAAACAGAAAAAAATACGTTTACCTATCAATATTGAACGCATTTACAAAGTGTCGTGTCAGTGCTATTAACGGTTGAGGAGTTCTCTCGTGAGTAGACGATCCTGGCTGCAGGATCAAGTCATGTCTGTCATAAAAATGTTATGTCACCAGAACCAAAGGTGTGTGCAAAATTTCAGCTCAATCGGTTGGAGGGAACTGGTTAGTAATTCAGTTGTAAGATTTGACCAATACAAATACTAACTACCTAACAAGGCAAGTTAAATAAAAGCTTATAACTTTTTTTACATAAAACAGATTAAAAATTCAAGGGCACATAAAAAAACAAAACATTCTATGTTTATTTTTGAGTAACCGCAAGCTATTGTTATTTTACTTCTTATTCCTTGCCTAAGTAAATATCTAAGTTTTTACCTAAATCAGAAAAAATATTGTTCTATAAATGACCTACAGTAACAGGTAAAAAATTGATAGTTTTGTTTTTGTAATGTCGGTAAATACCTATTTTCTGTTCAAGTGCAAAAATTTGTATACAGATATGGCAAATATGGTAAATAGATATGGCTTTAGGCTTAAAGTCACCCAAAGGGCAATGGAGAGGGCTATACTCGGAGTTTCCTTGCCTGATCAAATCGGAAATGAGGAAATCCGTAAGAGAATCAAGGTTACCGACGTAGCCCGAAGAATAGCCAAACTTAAGTGGCAGTGGGCAGGGCATATTGCTCGCAGAACGGATGGCCGATGGGGCCGGAAAGTTCTGGAGTGGCGACCGCGAACTGGAAGACGTCGCGTTGGAAGGCCTCCCACTAGGTGGACCGATGACCTGGTAAAGGTTGCGGGGATCCGCTGGATGCGAGACGCACGGGATCGGTCAATGTGGCGACACTTGGGGGAGGCCTATGTCCAGCAGTGGACGTCTTTCGGCTGAAACGATGATGATGATGATGGCAACATTTTTTGCGTCTATGTTACAATTTCTATAAAAACAGTTTACCAAGTTGTTACAATAATAATGAAATTATTTATAACTATCGCCGACGTCATATTTTTTAAAATGTTTACCATCCCTGCTCTCAATGTCTTCAGTGCCAAACAATCCTTTAAGAGCGTTTATACAGAAACTGGCAACGTCGCAAATAGCTGTCAAATATTTCGCTGTTTTGATTAATTTGGTAATATTACTGTATAGAAATAAGAGACATGGCTAACTAGTTATTATGAAATGCAATAATTAATATCGTAACACCGAATATTTAGATTTAAATGTAAAAAAAGTATTTGGAAAGTTTCCAAATGGCTTTTTTACTACTAAAACGGTTACAACATTAAATTCAGTGTTTTATTTGCAATTCATTATATATATTCTAGTTCAGTAGTTAGCCATATCTCTTATTTCCATACAGTAATATTACCAAATTAATTTAAACAGCGAAATATTTGACAGCTATTTGCAACGTTCTACATTTTTTACTAGTGTCAAAAACCCAGTAACACAATACCTAGATAACGCAATTCAAGTTTCACGATTTGTATGAAAACCAAGCCTGTCATTTTCGACTACCTACAATGACGTTAAGCACTATTTAGTTAGGCCGTTAGGCCGTGGTAAGAGGAGCTCGTGTCTAAATAATAACAGCCGCTCGGATCGATCTTTAGGTTAAGCCGTGCTTGCCTAGGTTGGTCTGTGGATGGGTGACCACCCATTACATACCGAGTTTCCTCCGTGTCTCGGAAAGCACGTTAAGCCGTTGGTCCCGGGTGTCATTTGTAGATCTTTGACAGTCGTTAGGTAGTCAGTTGCCCATAACAACCAGTCTTACCAAGGGGTATCGTATTACCCAGTACTAACTGGGTTGTGGAGGTCAGATAGGCAGTCGCTCCATTTAAAATACTGGTATTCAGCTGAATCCGGTTAGACTGGAAGCCGACCCCAATATAGTTGGGAAAAGGCTAGGCAGATGATGAGTTAGGCCGGCTTCACACATTATAAATTAGCTTGCTGTGACAGTAGCCACGTTAAGCATAAAATGCTTAAGCCGGACACGAGGAGTAGGTGCTCTCTGTAATATCTATGGTCAGAAACATAATTAATTGTCCACAAAATATTTAATTGAAACCGTGCTTCCGTGACGGTCATCTTCAATCTTCAATCCAAAATAATGCAACTGAATTCACCAAGGACGAGTTCACTGCTCTTCGGTACGGTGCGGGGTACGAGCATGTCTAATTATAAATATAAGTACCTATCTCTGAACCGGACTTGCAATCTTATTTTAAAGGGACATTTTCCTTAACATAAGATACATAAGATATGTGCTAAGTCGCCAATTCCTCGCACTCTTGCATTCTAATCCAACAGGTGATCTGTTTGCTGGTGGATGGACGAAGACTTTGTTGATATGTCAGAAGTATTGTGAGAGGAATTTATGAAAGTGTTGTTAACCTTCTTTTATTTATGTTTTCACTTCTTTTGCTTTACTTTGTTATTTTGTATATTTTAATGTGTTATAATTGTCTCTTTTATTTTATTTACTGTAATTGGTTGTAAACACAACTATTGTAATTGAAAGCTGTAGCTGTCAACTTTTTCTTTTTTTGTTCCGTCTTATTGAATTTATAGTTTATTGTTTTTTTTTTTTGATTTTTTGTATGATGTATGTCATGTACAAATAAATATTTTTTCTTTGTTTCGTTTTCTTTCTTTTAAATAAATTAATAAGATTGAAGGATTTCGTTCACGTGAAATTCAAATTTTCTAAAGTTTATTTGTAATTAGCTGTTGTCCGCGGCCTTAGTACTTCCCTATTTTAATCGAATTTTCTTAACAACTTCTAGGGTTTCAATTGTTTTGCACGGATCCGTAATCATTTTTCTAATATAAAAGTAGCCCAAGTTACTCCTATCTGCCAGTAAAAGTCCAATCAAAATCGGTTCAGCCGTTTCGGAGATCAGTCGGAACAAACAGACATACAAAAATTAATAAGTAACGTAGGTATAACTATACTTTCATATGCCTTCAGTAAAAAGCTGTTATTTTATAATTACAAATAGACACTTCTATTTAATTTATTTGTTTAAATAGCTTTCCTGTCACAAGTATAATCGTAACTATTTTATGTTCTTATTGCATATTATTATAATTTAATAACAATTCTAATGGATGAAAATTTTTATTGCCTCTTTGTCAGACCGTGGAGAACAATGAACAAACATGTAAAACATCTATAGTATGTACTTCATCCATGTTTTTAAAGGAATGTATGATTTTATTTCAGAAATATGCTCTGCCTGCTTTAGTGGTCGTAATCGCGACTGCTGAGCATGAGATTCTGGGTTCCATTCCCAGGTCGTGCAAACTGTTTTTGGGTTTTTCCATCAAGAATTACTTAGTACGTAGTCACACTGGACACTGGATTTGTGCCCGATTGATGGCAATAGACTCGCCCACTATTACATGGGACTTAAACATAACTGGCGAAATTTAAGTGTATTAATGGGTTTACCTCTGCCTGACCCTTCAGGGGTTACAGACGTGATGTTATGTTATGTATTAGATTAGGTGCCAGGTTTTTCCCGCTGGTTTCTACAAAGCATTTGTTTAGATGAGATATATTCTTAATGCATTTATAATTTACGCATAATATTCCTAATCGTTTTTGTGAGATACTTTTTGATAAACCGGTTTTTATGGCATTTCCTTTATTTATTTCTATACAAATCTAATACATTTTTAAATATACCTTAAAATAAAAAAAAATATATAAAAATATGTCAAAATAAAAAAGAATTGCAGCCTACCGGTATCGGGAACTGGGTCCAAGCTACCGGCGGTAATCATATTTTATTCAACATACAGCCTGACACTGATCGGCAAATTGCTTAAGTTAAAACAGTAATTTAACGATCTCACAGTTAAACTGCGTAAGCAGTTTTGTGGGGCAATGTAACTAGCCTTAAGAAATTGTATTTTCTTTTTAATAATAAAAAAAAAAAAAAAAAAAAAAAAAAAGTGTTGCCCCGTAAAATAAAATAAACAAATTCGGGGAAAATTGACAGACGAACCATTTAATTTTTCTCTTTTCATAAAATTGCCTTTGCGTAAACTTTCATCTTGATTATTTGACAGCATTTTTTTTTATTCTAGAAAAAGGGCTTTGTCGCATTTGCGATAATACCGCTCTCTGGTAGGCTATACAAATTTCAAAAAATAATACAATATAAATCAATTACTAAATCTAAGCATAGCTAGTCTGTACACTGCTCTAGCGGCGTCAGAAAAAAAAAGTTTGACAGCTATTATTTTTTAGATTTTTATTACAAGTAATTAATTTTTGATATCGGAATTTCCTTTATAACATTTTGTTTACATTCTAGCAAACATAATTATGCACTTATACTAGAACTTGATTATCAATACAAAATACTAAGAATCACACTGACTATTAACTATCACAATTACTCATAAAACATAAACATACCGATGACTATCAAATAACTGTTTACCTAGCTCTGATACCTTGTTATATACATATTGTCTAAAGATAATAATGACGCGTGTTTGCTCTTTATTCATTGAGCACCCATTAATCAAAACTACATAGATACCTACTTAAAACTCATGTTCACGCAGAACGTTTGTGGAACTCACTTCCGCCTAACATTCGTGATTCTAAAACTTTATTTATGTTTAAAAAGCAAGTCAAAGAACATTACCTCTCCTCTATATTCTGGATATATATTATAGGTATATATTAACAGTACAAGTATTTATTTTATATGTGTATATTTGTATGTATGTTATACAACTTTGTATTAAGGTCCAATTTCAATGTTCCTGTTTTGTCTTTTCTACACACTGTGTCTACATTTCTAATCCTACTTTCCTCTCGCAGGTCTGCTGGAAGAGATTTCCTATGAAATAAGCAGTACCTTTGTGCTCTTCTATCTTAATGTAATGTCTTGTTAAGTATTTTGTGTGTACATAAATAAATAAATAAATAAAATAATATACAATATTATATGTGCATGTCGGATATGTCAGGATTTATTCCGTTAGGCTCGTACATCAAGTGGGCAGACGATGGGTTCCGTGCCATGAAAATACACTGGTTGCGAAACACTGTTTCTATTAAACTAACAAATTACTTGAAATTACAACTTAACACAATAACACGGGGCACAATGAATCGGGTACAGTTCCAAGACTTCTCAACTCCGCCACGATCAGACACTGACTATCGTCCTCGCCTCGAGATGTAAACATCAGGGCTACGTAGAAGCACGCTGTGGTGTGGGTAGATTGGTAAAGAGGTGGCATGATGTCACAACTGGCGCGCTTGCGATTCATTTTATGTCCGTGCTATTGACCGGATTCAACATGTAAAATTATGTGTAACATATACCCTGTATTCACCAAGGAGCTAGGCATATTGTTACTTCATCCTCATTAATTTCTCCAGTTACTGATAGTGACTGCCTCGTTGGTATAGTGGTCGCAGTCGCGACTGCTGAGCGTGAGGTCCTGGTTTTGATTCCCGGGTCGGGCAAATTGTTATTGGGTTTTTTCATCAGGAATTTTTCGAAGCACGGCAAGGCACGAAGGAAACTCGTATGTAATGGGCGGTCACCCATCCACGGACGAACCTAGGCAAGCGCGGATTAACCTGAAGATCGACCCGAGCGGCTGTTATTAATACTATCACTTACTATCACTTCGGTATTGTGATCATATTTCGAACTACAGCATGCGATTATAAATTCCTGTCTATTTGAAAGAATACACGAATCTGTAGGTACCATTTTAACCGACGAAAAAAAGGAGGAGGTTCTCTATTCGACCCGTATTTTTTTTGTTTTTTTTTTAATTTTTTTTTGACCACTTATAACTTTTTACAGAGAAGTCCGATTTGAATGATTCTTTTTTAATGGAGAGTGTAAAGTTGGTCCCATTTAAAAATGAAAAGAAGAACTCTGGGGTGCATTTCTTTTTTCAATTGGCGCCGATTTTTTTGATTGGCACCGACTTGAAATTAACTATTTACTTTAACACTGGAGCTTAGCTAGACTAAAAGGTTTTTATTTTTCGCTTTTTAGTATGTGTTTTCATCGATTAAATTTTTTGTTAAAAAGTTTTTATGAACGAATTGCTTTGACACTAATGTCTATTCAGTTGGCTACTGGAAAAAACTATTAGATATCTATCTAGCTCTTCATTTTCTTAGAATTTTCCTTAAAGGAAAATGGAAACTGACCAGCCGTAATTATTCTTATTAATAAATACCTAGACACTTGCGAAGCGTCACCATGGTATGACCGTTCTAATCTGAATTCACGATTTAGTTCCCCAACAAGTACCTAAACAAATAGTTAAAGTATGTAACAAGACCATTTTTTTTTTTTTTTGCGGATGGGAAATCATCAAATGACCCCCCCGGTCTGGGCGGAGCGGAAGGGAGTGTCAGACTTGTACTGACTAAAACCCATCCATGTTCCTTCTTTGCCTTCGCGTTCCAGGGCCACGGTATCTCTTTCGAACAGTCCCGCAGCCCTGGCAGGCATCGGCCCCTGCGGACCCCTACTTATTTGCTGACATCTCTTTGAGGCGCGCGTGGAACACGAACGCGCCGTCGGCACGGCCTGTCGACATAAGACGGCCGGACGGCGAGCTAGCCCATAACTCGCCGACCACAGGCCCGCGCCTACGGTGGCCGGGAGCCACCACGTGACCCCCGACGCCCAGGGCGTATCCCGCGGCGGCTGGGACGTGAGGTTCTTTCCCTCTCACGTCCCGCCACCTCCTTCACTAGCATGACTGCTTCACAGAAGGTGGTGACGGCTTCCCATTCCCTCTCGCTCCGGACCATGGCTTGAACCAGGGCCCGACGCGAGAGATCGCCGCCGCCAATCGCCGCTACAAGGACACGGCGGTGCTCCGCCCAAGCGGGGCAGACCTCTACGGTGTGCTCCACCGTGTCCTCCGAACGATCCTCGCAGTGGAAACACCCGGGCGTTTCCTCCGTAACAAGACCCTTAACGAAGCCGAAAGGCACTTGTTCTCCCCGTCATTGCGATCATTTTTATGGTTACGTAGCCGAATGGCAAAAAACGGAACCCTTATAGATTCGTCATGTCTGTTTGTCCGTCTGTATGTCAATTTTTTTTTTTGTGTAAATGTCGTAAAGCGGTTCACATAATACATCTACATACCAAGTTTCATCTGTGTAGGCCTAATAGTTTCTGAATAAATTGGCTGTGACAAACGGACGGACAGACAGACATGACGAATTTATAAGGGTTCTGTTTTTTGCTATTCGGCTACGGAACTCTAAAAACTGCTATTTCTTACAAAACTGCAATACCTACACGGTCAAAATGTATGGAACAGCAGTTTTTTTTAATAACAAAAAAAAAAAATAGCAAAAAATTTCTATGTTCAGAATGATTTACTGAATACGTGGTAACCTCTTTGTATAAGAAAGTGTTTTAATTTACTTATTATTCCATGAAATCTTTCCATTTAACCACTTCAAGGGCGACTATAATTAGCTTCACGATAACCTAACATCAAAATAAAACCCACATTTGACTTTGGAACGTTCTCGAATGTCAAATAAGAAATTAGAAGCCAAGTTTATGGCTGTAAGTAACGTTTTGTAAATCAATAGTGCCTTGTAGAGCTGGCAGTATCATGCACGGTTCTTGAATAAAATACTGTTAGGCATATCTTAGGTATAGGTACATCTATACCGAGAAAGAAAGAAAGAAAAGACGTTCATTATAAAACAAAAATAACACAAAAAAAAAACTTAATACTAAACAAAAAATATTTTTAGGTAACACTGTGTGCCTCATGGCGGCGCCAAATAGGCCGAGCAACTAGTGCCTGACGCTGGTTTTCAACTGGACCTGGATTAGAGAGGTCACGGATGTAAAACAGTTTTATGTGTTGTGTCAACGGTGGTAACCTACAAATAAATAAATTGAAGTGTCTTTAAAAAATAAAATTGGTACTTATAAAAAAAAAATCTGTTTGTATGTTTGTTCCGGCTAATCTCTGAAACGGATACACCGAGATCTTTAAACGCTACGTAACACACACCTTAGCTACTTACTCCTGTCACTGTCACATTTAATAACTGTCAAACTACAAAAGCAAAAGCAAGTACTAATTAACGTTTATGGTGATCTATAAACGGTCTTGGAATCTTGTCAGACTTACAATTAATCCTAAACCTACTTAGAAATCCACTTGCGTCGTTCTTTGAGTATGATGTAATGTAAGTGGATAATAGATTATATTATATGGTATCTAAAAGAGGAAAATCCCCCGATTCCTCTTTGCACTATGGTTTTTCTGTCACTTTTACCGTGATTTGTGATTTTTTTTGCACAATAAGGCCTCTTTATTGTATGGTAACCACGATCGGTTCCAGTTTGGCCTTCCATAGGATCTATATTATAATTTACCTGTGATAGTCGACGAGGAGCTCGTGGCTAAATACTACAGTCGCTCGGGTCGATCTTTAGGTTACGCCGCGCTTGCCTAGGTTGGTCCGTGGATGATTGAGCACCCATTACATACAGAGTTTCTTTCGTGCCTCAGAAAGTAGGTTAAGCCGTTAGCCCCGGCTGTCATTTGAGGATCTTTGACAGTCGTAAAGTCTGACAACCAGTCTTACCAAGGGGTATCGTATTACCCAGTACTAAAATAAACTGGGTTGTGGAGGTCAGATAGGCAGTCACTCCATCTAAAATACTCGGTATTCAGCTGCAACTGGTTAGACTGCAAACCGACCTCGACATAGTTGGGGAAAGGCTAGTCAGATCTGTGACAGTCGTTTTGTTTTGTCAAAAGCCTGATTAACAATATCTGTACTAGGTAGGTAATTCAAACGATGTGTCCAACTAAAGGTCAACCGTGTTTCCTCCGTGCCTCGGAAAGCACGTTAAGCCGTTGGTCCCGACTGTCATTTGTAGATCTTTGACAGTCGTTAGGTAGTCAGTGGCCCAAAAACTCTGACAACCAGTCTTACCAAGGGTTATCGTATTACCCAGTACTAACTGGGTCGTGGAGGTCAAACAGGCAGTCGCTCCATGTAAAAAACTGGTATTCAGTTGCATCCGGTTAGACTGGAAGCCGACCCCAACATAGTTGGGAAAAGACTAGGCAGATGATGATGAGAATTAAGGCAGCAACTATCAACCTATATGGTTACTACAACCAACCATACGGCGGCAAAAATATAAAGAACGACTTACTGTAAATAATTAATGAACAATGACTACACTTAGGGCCACAACGCGTTTAGCAATTCGTGGTGCAAGCGGGCCATAATGGCCTTTCAATACCATCATTACTAAACGCGCAACAACGTGACTCAGTTTTCTTGAATATTAATTTGTTTGCTTGAATTGTTTCGTATTATAGAAGTCAGTGGCGAAGGTTCCATAGAAACTGATTCCTACCAGCTTCCCTTTGAAAAATGGCACAGTCAGTATTCTATAGACAAATAATATAATCACATTGAAGATATGTACTCCAGCTTACCTCTTACAAATGCTACTGATAGAAGTTATGTCTTTATAAACAGATACCTGGCCTGAATCAATAATTCTGTCAACAATGGGTCTATGCTTGGAACTACGAGTTATAGTCCTGTCATGGTCATATTTAGGGTTCTGTACCTCAAAAGGTAAAAGGTACATTTATAGGATCACTTTGTTGTCCGTCTGTCTGTCTGTTCGTCTGTCAACAAGACTATTTTCCTCAGGAACGTGTAGAGGCATCAAGTTGTAATTTATATCAAATGCTTCGGTCTACGGTCTCTTTCAGCTGTTTTTATTACGTATCCCACTGCTGGGACACAGCTCTGCAGCTCTCTGTCCGAGGCAGTGAGCCATAATTCACCACAGGGCTAATGCGGGATGGTGAATGTAACATATCTTCGATGTTATGGTTCTAGTACATGGTCGAGGTTGACTGTGTCGTTCGTCTAGTGGTCTCAAGCACGACTGCTGAGCATGAGGTCCTGGGTTCGATTCCCGGGTCGGGAAAATTGTTAAAGGATTTTCCCATCAGGAATTTCTCAGTAGCAGCCATGGAGTCTAGATTTGTGCCCGGTTGATGGCAATAGGCTCACCCCCTATTACATGGGACTTAAACATAACTGGCGAAAGGTGGTGTACTATTAGGTACAGTTCTGCCAAACTAGTCTGGAATTACAGGCGTGATGTTATGACATGATATTTACCCGACGACCTTTTTTATTGACCGTTTTGTAATGACACTTTCAATGATTATATTTTAAATAATCTGTCGTTCCTTGGAAAGAATTTATATTTAACCACAACTAATAATATCTCTTCAAACATTATATTTAGAATGTGACTTTTATTTTCCTTATAAATTAGCAGTTGTACGTCATCAGTAACTTTAAGGGCGGTTTTGATATTCAACAACATTCATATAATGATATTTTCCGCCCACCATCGTCTACCGCCCTAGGCGCCGCACTGCTGGCTATTTTTAGCCAAGAAACTTCGATCACCAAGAAAATTATATTTCGACGCCCACTTCAAGGCATTCATTTTATACAAAAGTTCTTTAGAATTCTAATTATTGAACAAAAAACCTGACTATTCTTGTGTTATCTAGATACGCCAAAAATAGCAATTGCTGCGGGGTAATTGAGTTACGGACAATGGCAACACTTTCAATTTTACATTTTAAAAACTTGTCCTTGAATTATTTTGTGCGTGTCCATATTCGGAACTATCGACGCCATCTTGATTTTTCCTGTCAATGTCATTCTTGCGCTAAAAGATCTATGCAACACTGTATACAGAATAGAAGGAACACCGACGCGAAAACGGTTACCTCGTATTCAGTACATCATTCTGAGTCCGGGGTCACATAGAAATTTTCCATCGGTTTTTAAAAAAAAATCAGCTGTTCCATTCATTTTGACCGTGTAGGTATTGCACTTTTATAGGAAACAGCTCAGACTTTTTTTTTAGCCGAAAGGCACTTGTTGTCCCCGTCATTGTGATCATTTTTTGTTCTGGACCATACCTGGGAATCTTCTAGTTACGGAAATATTGGAAATCATAGTTCCGATTCGTCCAAGTTTTTCATGTTATAACTTTAAATACCACCACGACCCCTGTTCTATTCAGAGCATCAATCAGCACAATGTTTTGAGTGCGTTACATTGAGTTTTACCGTTAAACGCGATTTTTTACTCGAAAAAAAGTCGTTTCTCAGCATTAATTTTAAGTACCTAACCGTTTTCGCGCCGATGTATGCCACCTTGTATAAGTAATATTTTAATAAAACGTATTTATTACTTATATGTACGTAGTATTATATTATCTGTGCTTATAGGTAACTCAGGATAGATGTTATATCAGTAGTTATTAACTGAATATGCAATGTAGGTGACCTATAAAGTTATAGTATCCCGGGATTTCCAGGAATACAATCTAGCCATGGCAAATGTGCTCTTGCTATGTATGCTTGGGTGGATTCACATCAATATAGTAACTAGCTGTTGCCGGCGTCCTTCGTTCGCGTGAAATTATTATAAAAATATTACTTCCATATTTGAATCGGATTTTGTTAACAATTTCAAGGTTTTTCATTTTCTACATGGACGGTTATAATAGCAGCAGCCTATAATGTTCCCACTGCTGGGACGCAGGCCTCCTCTCTTGAGAGGGAATGGGCTATAATCCACCACGCAGGCCCAGTGCGGGTTGGAAGATAAGATATCACATTTCTTCGAATTTTAGGTTCTACGACATGCCGGTTTCCTCACGATGGTTTCCTTCACCGTTTTGAGAGCAGTGGTGATAAAATAAATTACACAAAGTAATGCGCTTGCCTGGGTTCGAATCTACGACTTACTGATCGTAAGTCGGGACCGCCTCCACTGGGCCACCGCTGCTCTTCTACACGGACGGTTATTTTTCTAAAATAAAAGTAAGCTAAAATACTCCTTATAACATCAGCTATCAGCCACCAAAATCGGTCCAGTCGTTTCGGAGATTAGCCGGAACAAACAGACAGACAGACAAAAATTTAAAAAAAAAACTTTTTTTGTTAAAAGTACCGGGTTTACTTTCCTAAGCATTCAGTAAAAAGTCGTTATTTTGAAATTTTACTTAACACTTCAATTTTATTTATTTTTGTAGATGTAGGTATGGTGAATCGAGATTTTTAGCAACTAGTTTTAGCCCGCGGCTTTACTCGTGTTATGTTTGAAATTATCCTGTGGGGATGTTCTGAATATAGACTTTGGCACTCGAGGATAATATAGGTTTCGATTAGTAAAAGAATTGTGGGAATCGGAGGAGACGTCCTCAATATTACCCCCCCTCACTTTGAATTACTTTTAAACATATAAGTTACTTATATTTTCGTAATGGCCCTTTAAAACCCTTCGTTTTGATACCCCACTCGATGATATTTTAAGAAAAAAAAATTCGAACTCCACGATAGTGCACCGCCATTTTCCTTTTTTGTATTTCTATGTAGCCAGTGACAATCGCGCCACCAAGTCGAATCTAACGACGTATAATTTATTCAAATCTGTTCATAACGGAACATAGAAACGGACATAGCTACACGCATACACACAGGTCAAACACATAACCCTCCTTTTGGGCTTCGCCGCAGCCGGGTAAAAGAAGTAATAATATGATTATATTTCTGAGCTAAATAGTTGAACAAAATACTTGTTAGTAATGAACATAATTATATACAGGGTGTAAACCGACCCTTCACGAAGCCGAAGCCTTCAACCAAGCATTCTGTACATCAAACTAAGTAACTTTACGCAAAAATTATTGCTGGGAATCGACTTTTTTTTGGGGTGAAAAATCACGTTTTACGGTAGGACTCGATAGAAAGTACTCAAAGCGTTGTGCTGATGGATGGATTGAATAGTACTGGGGTCGTGGAGGTGTGTAAAGTAAAAATCTTACATTAAAAACATATATTTAAAAAAAAAAACTTGTGAAAAAGTTGGAACTTTGACCCCCAATATCTCCGTAACTAGAAGGTATGGTCTAGAACAAAAAAAATGATCGCAGTTACGGGGAGAACAAGTGCCTTTCGTTTATGTCAAGGGTCTATTTACACCCTTTAGAAACGGACATAGCTAAACGCATACACATACATACACACAGGACAAACACATAACCCTCCTTTTGGGCTTCGCCGCAGCCGGGTAATAATATGACTATCTTTCTGAGATAAATTCCTTTTCTTTCCTCTCAATTATGATTTATCTTAGAATTATGTATTTATATAAGTATATATTAATATTTACTTATATATGTATATTTATACAAGTTAGGCACATATTATTCACATTATTCTCTTCCCTGTTACACACTATTGTCTACATTTCTTTTTCATTTCTCCTTTTTGCGGGTCTGCTGGCAGAAATTTCTTTTGAAATAAGCAGTACCTTTGTACTCATATATTATAATGTTATTTTCCTGTGTTGTCTTCTGTGTGTGCATAAATAGTTAAATAAATAAATAGTTGAACAAAATACTTGTTTGTAATAAACACACATATTATATTATGTAGGTACGTTCAAGTGTTAGCAGCATGACTGCTAGAGATCTCCCTATTTCCTATAAGAAAAAAACTAAGCACTGTTGTTCTCCAAAATTGGAAGGATGCCCAAAAAAATTGCGACCGCAACCCCTTTTATGGGACAAAAGACGTGCATTTGTAGACTTCGAATACACGTCCTATCTTTCGTTTAATTTCTTGCCTTCAATGTGATTTTCAGAGTTGTTTTACCTTATTAATCTATACTAATACCTATGATAAAGAGGTAATTTTTTTTTTTAAGTTTATATGTAGGGTGTAATATCCGGAACTAATGATCCAATTCTAAAAATTCTTTCACTGGTAGAAAGCTACTTTATTCGTGGGTGCTATAGGCTATAAATTATATTTATATCATGCATATTAGCCGAGCTATCACAGTTTTTACGAAGAAAGTCGCGGGTGAAGTGTTAGTTATTAATAAAGGAACATTATTATAGTTACATGGCCCCCATCAGATGTTAGTGTACCAACTGTTGGCACACCTACCCCTGGCTAACCTTTCAAGTAGCATGACCACCGTAGAAACGGGTTTTGTCGACAGAAGAATCGATAAAATGACAGATCAAAAAAAAAAATCTGTCCTTTTGTCGATTCTTCCGTCGACAAAAACAGTTTCTACGGTGGTCATTCTACACGTGCAGGTGTGATTTTAATGCTATGTTTATGTAGTTACTAAGGTTTGAAATATTTCTTCAATTGTTTCTAAAAATTGAGTATGATAAAACCTAAACAATTTATCGTTCTTAGTTCATTTTTTTCTCTGTGATCTTTGACTTGCCGTGCCCGTTTTTATCATAATATGTGACAAACAAGCAATGTTCTACGGTTATACGCGATTACAATTTTCATTCATTTTACATAAAATGAAGAATGAACTACTATAGCTAGACTGACTCGACACCAGACGTAAATATTTTGATAACGGTGCAAGTTACAAATCAAAACATACACAAGAAACATGCATTGGCGCCTACTTTAGTTTCAAAACAGAATCCAAACGAGGATATTCAAGCCGAATTTACCGTAAACAACATCAAATTCACACCAAATTTGTACTACACATTATTAACAAATACTTGAACAGCTGTAAAAGAAGTAAATTCGTCATAAGGAACAGAAAATGAGCGATTTCTGCATTTAGCGGTTTAATCATGACGTTCTACCCTGTAGACACGGTAACAAGGATAATATTTCGCAGAATATCGGTAACGATCGGCTGTGTTCGCGATTCTCCATCTCTTTCGCACCCGTAGAAACGCCAATCACGTCACGCTATCGAATTTCCGTGCTCTTCTCTTCATGTTGGCTCCGTCAGTACATATTTTTAGATTGTGAAGTGTAGACGTACGGAAAGAAACATTTTATCGGTGATTTCTAAAACGAAATTGAAGAATTAAATCTTTGTTTACTGTTTTGGACGTGTTACTCGTGTTGAAATGGCGAAGGTAAACTATTGTTTGGTTTCAGATTTTAAAAGTAAATATGGTTGACAAGAGCTATTACACGAAAATGTGTTTTTTTTTTGCACAGTACGTCGTTCCAACCGGTGACGTATCGGCTCGAAAGATAACTCGTACCATATTTAATAATAAAACCTTTTTTTAATAGATTTTTTATGAATACATTTTTTTGTAACACAATATGTAACAAAATCAACAGCCACCGTTTATATAATAAATTTTTAATTGATGCAATAAACAGTTTTACAGAAATAAATAAGAAAATACCAAAACAATAGACACGGAAGTTATAATACCAAGAATTACGTTGCACTGTTATTTATGAAAACAATAATAATACGAATTCATTCAAACAAATTTGATTTAAGTTATTGTTTCATCAAATTAGGAAAAGAGAACATGCAATATTTTTTTTGCACTGCAGGTAACATTAACACTGTCAAAATCAATAGTTTATTGAAAAAAAAAAAAGAATGTCATAACAACATTGCCATATCAATCACTTCCCGTAATTCACGTGAACTTGAAAAATATGCAAATCATTAATTAAATCATTAGGCGAAAGGCAAGTTGCGTTTGTTCTTTTTATGGTTGCATGTGACGTACGTTAAAAAAACTTTCCTAAACACCCAACATTGTTCTTTGCTGTGCATCACAATCATTATTTATTTGAAGATTTAAATGTGTCAAGTTTTCAACAGTAGTTATTTGTTTGTAGATTTGTATGTTAAAATAATTTAACCAAGTAGGTACGCCACGTCTATAAGATAAGGGATTCTCGAGAATATCATTGTGATATTCACTTCATGATATTTCATATTAAATGTCTGTGTTTGTATGCACTGTAAGGTATTAATAACCATAAAACGTTACTGCTCGTGAATAGTTCATAATATTTATAAACCATGAAGTGTTAACAATGAGTCATTTAATAGACATAGGTATCTTATTTCCTAAAACAGACATTCTACATATAGGTATTGTTGATTTGTTTTAAACTTTACTTACATAAAGGACTTTAATTTAGTTACGTTGGCTTTTGTCACGCTAATGAAATGCATGGTGTTAATATCAATAGTTGTGGAAAGGAATGCGTTTCTATATTATCAAATACTTTGTTTACAATATAGCTTGTTCTTTAAGTTTTTAATCATTTTCCAAGCATGCAGTTAGTACTATTTGACTATGACACTTTCTGGGGATTTATAATTTTAACATGGCAACCTTTTACTAACTGTCATGTCATTTGGTTGTGTCCCTTGTCCAATGTCAACCGGTCGGGAATATTTTTATGGGAAATCGATCGATTTTAATCAAATATAAATGTCGTACACGATAAAGAATTTACTAATACAGGCTAGAAATAGCTACAAGAGGTTCCTAGATGTTAATAAAAGCAGTTTCATGGTAAGTGTCCAATAATTATTTATGAAAATGGCGTAAACTCGCAATAGGCGTAGATGTCTTTGCTTTTATGTCGGAAGAAACCTTTAATTAGCACTAATTTAGCTTGCTATTGCCTTGAGAATGTTGGAAAATAATTAGAGTACCATAAAAGTAGGATTTGTTAAGAATTTGGAGCGTTTTTAGGTTATTCTTGTGTTTTTTCAATTAGGAGTTGTAAAGATATATTGTGTTGGTTTTAATAGTGTCTTAGCCTTCAAATGTACGTTATCGGTTAGATGTGAATACTAAAATACGTCTGGCGCCAATCGCGTGTCCAATTACGCTTTAAAAGGCAAAAAAATAATAAAAAAATTACACTCTAGATTTTGTTAGCGGTGATGGCCCACGTGCATAAAGTGGTGTATCTAGATCTGGGCTTAGCCAGCATATGCCTGAGAAGAGACTGTTGGGCTGCAGCAGGACATTAATAGGCTGGTATTATTCTTACTGGCATTTAGGAGTGGAAAGATAGGGTAAGGACGCCTTAGAAGGATGTACACTGACGTTATTGTGATGTTCTTCAGAAAGGTCAGGTGTATAGTATAGTACTTGCAACCGGTGTTGTTGTATGACTTGATGTATGAATGTGGATGAGCGCAAGGAGCACGTAAAGATTGGTGGTGTTCTATTACTTCTGTTTATTCTCATTTGAATCTTTTATCATTTGAGCAGCGGTGGCCCAGTGGTGGCGGTCCCGTTTTACGAGCAGTAAGTCATGGGTCCGAACCCAGGCAGGCGCATTACTTTGTGTAATTTATTTCATCACCACTGCTCTCAAAACGGTGAAGGAAAACAACGTGAGGAAACCAGCATGTCCTAGAACCTAAAATTTAAAGTCATGTGACATCTACCAACCCGCACTGGGCCCGCATGGTGGATTATAGCCCATTCCCTCTCGTAGAGAAGAGGCCTGTGTCCCAGCAGTGGGAACATTATAGGCTGCTGCTACGCTATGCTACGTGTTTATGTCCATGTTTCTTTTTAACATAATAATTCAATATTTCATTTACACACATTTTTTTTGTACACACCTTCAATGGAGTTTCTTGCGCATTCTCCTTCATAGAGGTCTACACTATGGTCAACTACAGTATTGCAGAAATGAAGCTGTGTGACCAGACTGTAGCTTCATCTTTTGTTTTTTGACAATTCAAAAGTGCCCGTAATGGTCTAGATTTGAAATAAATGGTTTAGGTTTGAATAACGCTTATCTCTATATCAGAGTGTTAGTTCAGTCTACAAAATAATCAAAAATGTCATAAGGTCACAATGTAACATGACATAATGAATAAACATTATGAATAATTTATTTGTTACTATTTCACAAATATTATATAAACTGCCTTATCCGGTCGCGCTCCTCGCTACTATTTCATTACATATTAACTATCTATATTAGCTACTTAGGTATCTAGTGGTTGCAAGCATCCTGGGTTGGATTCCCTAGTCGGTCTCAGTAACAGCCACGGAGTCTGGATTTGTGCCCGGTTCATGGCAATAGGCTTGTCTATTACAAGGGACTTAAACATAACTGGCGAAATGTGGATGTACTAGTATCATCATCATTTCAGCCGAAAGACGTCCACTACTGGACATATACCTCCCCCAAGTGTCGCCACATTGACCGGTCCCGTGCGTCTCGCATCCAGTGGATCCCTGCAACCTTTACCAGTTCATCGGTCCACCTAGTGGGAGGCCTTCCAACGCAACGTCTTCCAGTTCGCGGTCGCCACTCCAGAACTTTCCGGCCCCATTGGCCATCCGTTCTGCGAGCAATGTGCCCTGCCCACTGCCACTTAAGTTTGGCTAATCTTCGGGCTACGTCGGTAACCTTGGTTCTCTTGCGGATGTCCTCATTTCTGATTTGATCACGCAAGGAAACTCCGAGCATAGCCCTCTCCATTGCCCTTTGGGTGACTTTAAGCCTTCTAATGAGGCCCATTTTGAGCGACCACATTTCGGTCCCGTATGTAGTCACTGGCACTACTATATACTAGTACACTTCTGCCTAAGCCTTAGGGGATTGCAAGCGTGTTGGTATGTCACAATATTTCTACAATTTTCAAAGGAAAAAATTGTGACATTGTGGTGTAACTTTTTCCTTAATACAGTTTTCTTACTAACCTAGTTTTCCTTCCTCTATAGTGTATTTCTTGATTTGTTAGGTATGGCAGTCAAGTAAAGATTATTTTATGTTTTATGAGATGGCCTACAATAACCAGGAACCAGTTTAAAAAGAGTGGTTAATTACTTATACCGGTAATAAAAGCATTCCTTCATTTACCGGTTAAACAAGTGAACTGCTTTTATGTTACATAAATGATAAAGGTTACCGGTTACATAAGCACTAACGGTTTTGACATCCAAATTTACCAGTTAATTCCGTAATTCGTCATTTTTTTTCGTCTATGGCAACGTCCCGACTGTCGAGCGAGGGTGGCGGGGGCCGGGGACCCTATTAAACTTTGTTTTAACCGGTTAATTTTCACTATCAAAACCAAAATTCATGAAAAACCGGTTTTTTGGCATAAACCGGCAAAGTGCAACCTTTAACCTAAATCGATTTCGGTTTGGAGTCAATGATCGTAACCGGTTGAGAATTTCAACCCGTTTCCGAGCCCTGACAATAACAGCCGCCCGAGTCGTTCTTCAGGTTAAAGCGCGCTTGCCTAGGTTGGTTGCCGAGTTTCCTCCGTGCCTCGGACAGCACGTTAAGCCGTTGATCCGAGCTGTGAATTGTAGATCTGACATTCGTTACAGGTAGTCAGTGGCCCGAAAGTCTGACAACCAGTCTTACCAAGGGATATAGTATTACCCAGTACTAACTGGGTTGTGGAGGTCGCTCCATGGAAAATACTGGTATTCAATTGCATTCGGTTAGACTGGAAGCCGACCCTAACATAGTTGGGAAAAGGCTAGGCAGATGATGATGAGATGGCCTACAATATGACTACTGTATTACCTTATTTGGCATTTAAAATGTCGTATTGTCCTTTAAACCATGATTTCAAGAATATTAAAATCGGACAGTGTTTTAAATCATTTTCTCTTGTGTGTTAATTGTGCTTCATAAAATGCAAATTTGTGTGTAAATAATATCTTTTTAGGGTTATGTACCTGAAGGGTAACCAACAGGACCTTATTACTAAGCCTCCGCTGTCCGTCCGTCCGTCTGTCAGCGGGCTGTATCTTATGATCCGTAATACGTAGACAGTTGAAAATTTTCACAGAATATGTATTTCTGTGGCCGCTATAACAACAAATAATAAATTAAATTTAAGGATCCTACTACGAGGGTACGGAATCTTTCATACGCGAGTTCGACTCGCACTTGGTCGGTTTTTGTTAAAAGGAGTAGCCTAATCCAAGGTTGTTACTTTGAAATTAATAATCCGATTTCGTAAACCCATTTAAAAGTTTTTTTCCACCAGTAAGAATTTTCAGATAGCTATATAATATCAATGAAAAAAATTCCATAACCTCTGAAATAAATAAACTTTAATAATATGTGTCAAATTGTAATCTTGTTTGTTGTAGGTAAATGATAACTTGTCTTCTACAAAAACAATAGACAAATAAATAAAGTATGTAACAAGACCCTCAACGAAGCCGAAAGGCACTTGTTCTCCCCGTCATTGCGATCATTTTTTTGTTCTATACCATACCTGGGAACCTTCTAGTTACGGAGATATTGGGGGTCAATGTTCCAAGTTTTTCACAGGTTTTTTTTAAATATATGTTTTTACCTCCACGACCCCCGTACTATTCAATCCATCCATCAGCACAATGCTTTGAGTGCTTTCCATCGAGTCCTACAGGGTGACCCGATCCCGTAGAAAATCAATACAAATAAATAAAATTGAAGTGTCTGTTTGTAATTTCAAAATAACAGCTGATTACTAAATGCATATGAAAGTTTTTACGGTAGGTAACCATTTTTTATTTTTTTTTATTTGTCTGGCTGATCCGGCTAATCACCGAAACGGACGGACCGATTTTGTCGGAACTTTTACTGGCAGTAGGTTATATTATAAGGAGTAACTTAGGCTAATTTTATTTCAGAAAGGGTTAGGGTTCCGTGCAAAAAAAACCCTTGAAATTGTTAACAAAATCCGACTCAAATGGGAATCTCATACTTTTATAATAATTTCAGGCGGACGAAGACCGCGGACAACAACTAAACTGCCATAAAAATAAAATGTCTGTGTGTGTGTGTGTTAAGTTTGAGGAGCTCGTGGCTAAATAATAACAGCTGCCCGGGTCGATCTTTAGGTTAAGCCGTGCTTGTCTAGGTTGGTCTGTGTATAGGTGACCGCCCATTACATACCGAGTTTCCTCCGTGCCTCGGAAAGCACGTTAAGCCGTTGGTCCCGGCTGTCATTTGTAGATCTTTGACAGTCCTTAGGTAGTCAGTGGCCCAAAAAGTCTGACAACCAGTCTTACCAAGCGTTATCTTATTACCCAGTACTAAGTGGGTTGTGGAGGCAGTCGCTCCATGTAAAATATTGGTATTCAGCTGCATCTGGTTAGACTGGAAGCCGACCCCAATATAGTTGGGAAAAGGCTAGGCAGATGAAGTGTGTGTTAAGTTTCAAGTCCATTGTAAAAGACGGCAAACCTATTGCCATCATCCGAACACCAGCGGAATTTAACGCGTGTAAACTCTCAACGCTACTTACATTATCGTAAAACACTTATCTTGTCTGAAGTCTAGTTCTCAAAGACTCAAGATAACCAATAGGCTGTAATCCTGTTATCAGATATGCTTATCATACGATAAAACATGCTGTCGCGTGACTAAAGAACTGGCAATGAACATAATAATCAGTACCTATACACACCCCCTGCGAATTCGGATGTATGTGGTGATCAATCAGTTTTGACAGTCACTAGCGTAGTTGAGCATATCAACTAGGCCAGCAATCTCCGAAAGATTTGGCGGAGGTGATAGGACATCTTTATGTTCTGTGCTAGTGTTCATCTGCTCGGGTGGTTTTTGAAGGTTAAGCAGAGCTGTGTGGCCATCATCATCATCTACCTGCTCGTGTCCCTTGTTACTTGGGGTCGGCAACACGTTTTTTTCTTCCATTCTCCCGTCTGCCGTCACGCTATTATTTACTCCTTACTCTTTTATCTCATTACTCGCACAGCCCATCCATCTCTTCTGGAGTTTCTAAACAGAACTATATATGGATCAGCGACCGAAAAAAATAATAGTTGCCGCATTGGTCGGTCTAGGTCGGTCCGTGGATGTGTGACCATCCATTACATACCGAGTTTCCTCCGTGCCTCGGAAAGCACGTTAAGCTGTTGGTCCCGGCTGGCATTTTGTAGATCTTTGACAGTCGTTACAGGTCCCGGCCCGAAAGTCTTGACAACCAGTCTTAGCAAGGGGTATCGTATTACTCAGCACTGTCACAGTTGTGGAGCTCAGATCGACAGTCGCTCCATGTAAAATACTGGTATTCAGCTGCATCTGGTTAGACTGGAAGCAGACCCTAACAAAAGTAGTTACGAAAATGCGAGGCATTTCGGTCTTGCGAAGGTATATTACTTACTTTTCCCTCCTTTTCCTACCCGGAAGAAACTACAGAGTGCCACCTGCTACGATCCTTGCATACTCCTTTCGGCTCCTCCACGTTCAAATACGCACATATGTTGCGAGTACCACGCGCCTGACCTTACCGAAGACACCTACTTTAACTCAGAGACAGTGCCTTAAACACTGGCGCCAATCATCATCTTCCCATCCTTATCCCAATTTATTTGAGGTCGTCGCAGCATATCTTCTTCTTCCATAGCATAGCATAGCATCAGCCTATAATGTTCCTACTGCTGGGACACGGGCTTCCTCTCTATGAGAGGGAATGGGCTATAATCCACCACGCGGGCCCAGTGCGGGTTTGTAGTTTTAGGACATGCCGGTTTCCTCACGATGTTTTCCTTCACCGTTTTGAGAGCAGTGGTGATGAAATAAATTACACAAAGTAATGCGCCTGCCTGGGTTAAAACCCACGACTTACTGCTCGTAAGTCGGGACCGCCATCCCTGGGCCACCGCTGCTCTCATACTTCTGCCATACTTCTCTATTACTCGTCGTCTCAGCAGACATCTCTTTTCTAGCCATATCATCCTTCACACAGTCCATCGAAACACAGCCATCAATATAAATCTATTATTAAGACTTACCTCAATAATCTCAATGTTATTACTATTAGCGCGATAATTCATTATTAATTACTCCTTACTGAGATACGTCAAAATTATTATCACCTAGCGAAGTAAACAGGGGTAATTCTTCGGATTTGTCGAATGGATTCGTGATATTTTCGTTAAAAGGTGATCTTTTCAGATCTCACTAGATTTTTTGTGAAGATTTTAAGGAACGACATTTAGTTCTACTCCCTTCCCTCCCTTCGGAGATTATAATAGAGATATTGATCTCTATTATAATCCCCGAAGGGTAAGCAAGATGTGACCAATAGTACACCCACATTTCGCCAGTTATGTTCAAGTCCCACTTACAGGGAGCAACTACCATCAACCAGGTAAAAAGGGTGTAACAAGACCCTTAACGAAGCCGACAGGCACTTGTTCTCCCCGTCATTGCGATCATTTTTTGTTCTAGACCATACCTGGGAACCTTCTAGTTACGGAGATATAGGGGGTCAAAGTTTCAACTTTTTCACAAGTTTTTTTTTTAATACATTTTTTTAATGTAACAACTACACATGTATACTTGAAACACCTCCACGACCCCCGTACTATTCAATCCATCCATCAGCACAATGTTTTGAGTGCATTCCATCGAGTCCTACCGTGAAACGTGATTTTTCACCCCAAAAAAAGTCATTTCCCTGCAATAATTTTTGCGTAGAGTTACTTAGTTTGATGTACAGAATGCTTGGTTGACGGCTTGTTAAGGATCCGTTTACACTCTGCATATTTGCTGAATGTATTAGCTACTACTAAGAAATTGCTGACACTGGTGGTCCTGGAAATTAAAAACCTCGTGCTCAGTAGTAACACTTGCGATCACTTTACCAACGAGGCAGTTCCATCAGTCACACCTCTTACTTGTCTTATGGAGACACAAGTACAAGAACTCTTTGTTCGTTAAGGGTATTATAAAACCCGAAAATCTTACAATCAGTCATACGAAGGGGCATCTTATTACCTAGTAACCGCGCTGTGGAGGTCAGAAAGGCAGTCGCTCCTTGTAAAATACTGGTGTTCAGCTGCATCTAGTTAGAATGTAAGGGGTCGTCCTTTAATCACGTGAGGATCGAAAGGGGGGAGAGGATTCGGAAAAAATCACGAAATATCACTAGGGGGGAGGGGGCGGGGTGTAGTGAGATATCACGTGTATTTATTTTTTCTTTGAACGCGCGATTTTTAAACCGAAAAGCGGTGCCTGTCCTTGACGTTTTTATCACGGTGCTTATTTTTCCAGAATTAAATTAGATTATACCTGTTAACCTGTATTTAAAGATAATATTCTGATTTTTTAAGATACTTTGTACCAAAAAAAATACAAGTGATTTTGGGTAGGGGGTCTAAAACCTCACCACGTATCATGGGGGAGGGGGGGTTAAAAAGTTGCTAAATACTCGTGCCGACGGACGACCCCTAAGCCAATCTCAACATAGTTGGAAAAGAGCTAGGCAAATGATGAAGATGAAAACAATCACAGAAGCCTGAAAGTCCTACAACCAAAGGGTATCGTGTAATCCAGTAAGTGAATTGTGGTGGTAAGAGACAATCGATCCATGTAAAATATTGACTGTAAGCCGACCTCAACATAGTTCGGAAAAGGCAAGCTGATGACGAGCAGCGTCCTCAGGCTTCCAGTGCAACAATAGCAAACAGATATTTATAAGAATTAATAATTACACCTTGTCAGCATTTGACACGCAAATAACAAGTTAATTAACATCAATTAAAGACTTGAATATTTTCATCTATTACCTCAAATGGCTCAAATTGTAATTGATAGTCTGCATTTACACTGATTGCAATAATTCTTCTCAATTAAAATGCATGTAGACATCACTACTGATTATTTTAAAGTAGTATTTTATTTACCAAAAGTGTTTTTGGCCATAACTTTTAGTTATAGCAATTAGCATTTGCAGTTTGTAGTGTCTGCACTGCTGGGACACAGGCCTCCTCTCTATGAGAGGGAGTGGGTGTAATCCACAACGCGCGCAGTGCGGGTTGGTAGATGTCACATGTCTTCGAATTCTCGGTTCTAGGACACCCCGTTTCCAATCGATGTGTTCCTTCACCGTTTTGAGAGCAGTGGTGATATGAATAAATTTACACGAAGCAAAGGAACTTTGTGTTTTTGAACCCACGGCCTAAGGAGCGAAAGTCGGGGCCATTCCCACTTTACTACAACCCCTGGTATACTCACTGTGGCAATAATAGGCTGGTATTATAAGTAGACACCTGAAGTCTGGAACTTCTGAATTTTGGTCGGCAAATCGAATTCTTCATCATAATCTTCCTGCCATGATACTTGGGGTCGGCGCAACACGTTTTTTTCTTCACTTTCTCCCTTGTCCCAGCCGTCACGCTATCATTTACTTCTTTCTCTTTCATATCATTCCTCACTCTTCTCACTCTTCTGGAGTTGCTTGGCAGAAGTTTATATGGATCTATGACCAAATGAATACGGAGGAACTCGTGGCTAATTAATAACTGCCGCATTGTTCGGTCTTCAAGGTTAAGCTGCGGTTGCCTAGATCGGTCCGTGGATGTGTGACCATCCATTACATACCGAGTTTCCTCCGTGCCTCGGAAAGCATGTTAAGCTGTTGGTCTCGGCTGTCATTTGTAAATCTTTGACAGTCGTTACGTGTAGTCCAGTGGCCCGAAAGTCTTACAACCAGTCTTACTAAGGGGTATCGTATTACCCAGTACTAACTCATATCTTACGATAGACAGTCGCCCCATGAAAATTACGTGTCTTCATCTGCATTCGGTTAGACTGGATGCCGACCCCAACATAGTTGGGAAAAGGCTAATCAGATGATATTTCTTATGATGATATATTTTTTTATTTTTTTATTCCAACCATCTTTTGTCGGGTTGCTTAGCAAAAATATGGAGCAATGGCCGACGTAATACCTTTATGATGTATGTGATCGAATAAAAAAACAATTGTATTACGGCCAACGGTTTATCACTTATCTGCTAATGCAAGGTTATTGCCAGATAGTATAGGCGTTGTATGATTAGATAAATGTCAAATATATGATGTGTTTATAGCTTTATTTTATTTTATGACGGGCGCCGGACGAAGTGTTTCCAAGGGAGTGCATTTTCAGCTCCACAAAGCGAACTCGAAATTTTTTAAACCAGCGACTCGCCCCTGATTTACACGGCTCCATCTCATCATCATCTGCCTAGCCTTTTCCCGACTATGTTGGTGTCGGCTTCCAGTTTAACCGGATGCATCTGAATACCAGTACTTACATGGAAAACTGCCGATCTGACCTCTAAATACCGACCTGACACGTAACGATTGTCAAAGATCTACAAATGACAGCTGGAACTAAATTCTTAACGTGCTTTCCTAGGCACGAAGTAACGTAGTATTTTTACACGGCTCCATCTATCAGGTCCAAAATATTTTAAGCTGGAACCAACCATACATATTCACAAATTTTCATTGGAATTGGTTGGGTGGTTTCAGAGATTAGCGTTTACGAACATAGTGACGCGCGATTTTAAATATGAAAATAGGAGCTAATGTAGGGAGCAATTAAAAATGAAGAAAAACATCATAACTACTTTTCTTATACCAATTTATTTGGAGTCGGTGGAACAAGTCTTCCACCATACTACTCTAAGAATCAAGACAATGCAGGAAACAAAAGCGAGCGAAACGAGCTCGATAGTTTTAGCATTCCGTCTCCGATAGGTTAGAGTTTTCTGAATAAGTGCTCTATTTTTATATGCAGCCGGTACAAAACCGCTTGAGAGTTGAAGTTTTTCGAAGGATTACCCATTTATTCGATTACTCTTATCGAGTATATTAGAGGAAGTTTGAAAGGTGCGCCAGTTACAGAAAAGTTGAAACGGATTCGGAACTGTCTTGGTTTGGAATTGTGATCAGGAGGGACGAATCGCATGTTATTAAAAGAGTGATGAATATAGATGTTGATGAATGGAGAGGGAGAGTAAGACCAAGGAAACGATGGATGAATTGTGTGCGGAATAATATAAAAGAAAAAGGTGTAAATTATTGTGTGACAGTTGACAGGGGAGAATGGAAGAAAAAAACGTGATGCGCCGACCCCAAGTAACATGGGCAGGAAGATGACTCTTATCGAACGTAAGCAGCACTGCATTCTGGGTGTAAGGAATATACAAGAATCATAGCAGACCGTCTCCTGGTCACGATGTATGATTAGGTTGAAATATATTTAGTTCTTACATAAAGGATAAGCCATTCAAAAAACCTTTTGCAAAAACTCGACGGAAAACCTGAACGGGTAACCAAAAAGGTCCATAATGCGCTGAAGATAAATGAATTCGTGATGCAATATTTTGCACGATGAAACGTAAATGCTCGAAGCCCGGGCCTCGCGCATGCGTAGGATGCAGGATTAACAAAGATGGCGGCGATCATAAGACCCGTGTCCCACCGCAGGTTAATAGCGGGCTACTCGTTTGACGCGAGTTCCCGCTGACTTGACGTTGCGAATAGTCAGCGATTAACTGTTAATATTTTATGTATCTCTTATACAGAATCGTAGAAGAGAGAATCCTGTGTAAATAATAACAGCCGCACGGACTGATCCAAGATTAAGCTACGCTCACAGAGGTCGATCCTTGTATGGGTGGCTTTCATTACATAATCGAGACTCCTCCGTGTCTCGGAAAGCACATTAAGCCGTTGATCCCCGCTGTCATGTGTAGATTTTGACATGTTCTTTGGGAACCAGTCTTACCAAGGAGTATCGTATTCCCCAGTAACTTGGTTGTGGTTTATTTTACATGGAGCGACTGCCTATCTGACCAGTGCAGTCGCTCCATGTAAAATACTAAAATACTGGTATTCAGCTGCATCCAGTTAGACTGAAAGCCGAGCCCAACATAGTTGGAAAAATACTAGAGAGATGATATCTCTGTTACTGACAAGGCCCCTCCGACCATTGCTCAAGCCAGCCCGCTATGCTGAGCCAGTAGTTTTAAACCAATCCCTAATAATAATCTCACTCAGATCCAGCCTGTCTCTGGTGCCCGTCGCCCTAAGCCAAGGCTCTTACCCCACGGCCCTTAGCGCGCGGTCGCTTATTTTATAAATTTTATGCCCCTGGCTGGAGGCCTTACTCTCAAGGCATCCACAGGATAGGCCGGTTAAGCAGAAGCCAGCCTCTTAGGTTGACTTTGAGAGACGCCATTACAAAAAAAAAAATTTTTGTTGTAGTAAAAAATATAATTAAAAGTAGTAGTTAAGCTGACTCGGTATGAAGGGAACCACAACGTATGTACGTTTCTAGAAGGCGAAAATCAACAGCTTGTCGCTTCCACGCTAGCAGTGGGACCCGTACCTCAGTGCAATATCACCATACGTGTATACACCCACGTTAAAATATATTCCGATCGATTTATTATCAATACTGTTTTTTTTTCTTTTTATGAAGCATTTGACCTTTTAGTAGGACAGTTACAGGCTGATATTATATTATTGAAAGGGCTTAAATAATAACATCCGTACGGGTCGATCAACAAGGTTAAGCAGCGCTTGGCAAGGTCGGGCTTTGGATGGGTGACCATCCATTACATGCCGAGTTTTCTCCGTGCCTCGGAAAGCACGTTAAGCTGTTGGTCCCGGCTTGGTAGTCAGTGGCCCGAAAGTCTGACTACCAGTCTTACCAGGGGGTATCTTATTACCCAGTACTACTAACTGGGTTGTGGAGGTCAGATAGGCAGTCGCTCCATATTCAGCTGCATCCGATTAGACTGGAAGCCGACCCTTACATAGATGGGAAAAAGGCTAGGTAGATGATGATGATGATAGATGAAGATAGTTTTGTTTGAGTATTTCTGCGTGGCGCACCTCGTGGCGCAGATTTTTTACACATCATCATCATCATTTCAGCCGAAAGACGTCCACTGCTGGACATAGGCCTCCCCAAAGTGTCGCCACATTGACCGGTCCCGTGCGACTCGCATCCAGCGGATCCCTGCAACCTTCACCAGGTCATCGGTCCACCTAGAAGGAGGCATTCCAACGCAACGTCTTCCGGTTCGCGGTCGCCACTCCAGAACTTTCCGGCCCCATCGGCCACTCGTTCTGCGAGCAAATGTGCCCTGCCCACTGCCACTTAAGTTTGGCAATTCTTTATTCTTTCTATTTTAATACTATGATAATATTATACAGTGCTAGTTATTTTAGAAAGCACAAAAACAGATAACACTATGACGTACTTTTGAGAGCATCAAAACGATTTTTTTACATGCACGCACAGGACTCGAAAACTGTTGATAAATACTCATGAATAGTTATGTATTGACAAGTCGTGCGTGCGATGGCATTCCCATCTGTCATCATCTGCCTAGCCTTTTCTCAACTATGTTAGGGTCGGCTTCCAGTCTAACCGGATTCAGCTGAATACCAGTATTTTACATTGAGCGACTGCCTATCTGACCTCCACAACCCAGTTAGTACTGGGTAATACGATACCCCTTGGTAAGACTGGTTGTCAGAGTTTCAGACTACTGACTACCTGTAACGACTGTCAAAGATCTACAAATGACAGCCGGGACTATCCGCTTAACGTGCTTTCCGAGGCACGGAGGTAACTCGGTATGTAATGGGTGGTCACCCATCAACAGACCAATCTAGGCATGCACGGCTTAACCTAAAGATTGATCCGAGCGGCTGTTAATATTTAGCCACGAGCTCCCCCACATTGCAAACTTTCATCCCTTGTTAAACTCCTGGAATTTGTTTTTAAAAATGCGTCGGTAATAATCAGCTTCGATAAAAAAGTGACGATCTTAAAACGGCTGAGCAGATGCCTTGAAACATAGCTCACACTCTCGAAAAAGTTGGAACTTTGACCTCCAATATCTCCGTAACTAGAAGGTTTCCAGGTATGGTACAGAACAAGTGCCTTTCGGCTTCGTGAAGAATCTTTTTACATCCATAATACCAGGGCATGAGGATCCTATCATCAAACTCATGCAAGCACGAGATACAACGTAAATATGACATTTTTAAGTAACCAATGTTATTTTTAAGTACAAATTTTTGTCATTTTATTTACCATTAGCTACTCAGTCAGTACTTATAGTGCCACAAACCCAACTTATACGACCCGGGGCTTTAAGGACAGGACAAACCGTTAAGGACAAATTGGGACACTGACTGCGCCATACAAATTCTGCGATGAATGGACTGTTTGAAGGATGATATGGCTAGAAAGGAGGTGACTACTGAGATGATGAGTAATAGAGAAGTTTGGAAGAAGAAGACAATGCTGCGCCGACCCCGAATTAATTGGAATGAGGGCAGAAGAATGATGATGTTGTCTTCTATAGACAGGCAATGTCTGTATCTAAAACAAGGACTGGTCAATTATTTTCCGGCCCCATATTATAAAAAGTCTGACAACCAGTCTTACCAAAAGGTATCCTATTACCCAGTACTAACTGGGTTGTGGAGGTCAGATAGGCAGTCGCTCCATGTAAAATACTGGTATACAGCTGCATCCGGTTAGACTGGAAGCCGACCCCAACATAGTTAGGAAAAAGGCTAGGCAGATGATGATTATAAAATGGCCAACTGTATGCAATTAATCAGAAAATATTATGATGAATTGTAAGTTTAAATATAAAGTTGTTTATGATTACGACGATTAAATAACTTAACAACATAAATCTTGTTGAGTTAGGCAAAATGCCAATTATTAAAATGCGCCACAGTCAATGAAAACATAAACATGTTGTATTATTGTAATATTACTCAATTGTTATTTTGACTTCCTTTACGTCATCTGACTTGCTACCCTACATTTCGATGTACTATATATTTTAGAACTAGTTACTAAACGTCACGTTCGACCGCTTGAAATTATTTTAAAAATATTACTTTCCTATTTGAAGCGGATTCTGTTTACAATTTCTTGAGTTTTATTTTTTTGCACGGAACCCTAATCCTCTTTCTAAAATAAGTAGCATAAGTTACTCCTTATAATATCAGCTATCAAAAGTCCTGTCAAAATCGGTCCAACCGTTTCGGAGGTTAGCCGGAACAAAAAGACAGACTGAAAGACAAAAATTAAATATACTTTCATATGCATTCAGTAAAAAGCTGTTATTTTGAAATTACAAACAGACATTTCAATTTTATTTATATGGATGATATAGCTAGAAAGGAGGTGACTGCTGAGATGACGAGTAATAGAGAAGTATGGAAGAAGACGACAGCTGCGCCGACCCCAAATAAATTGGGATAAGGACAGGAGTATGATGATGATACAAGTCAGTCAAGACCTGATAGTGACGCATGAGAGGAAAGTTTTGAGTATGAATGTGGAAGACCATAACAGTAGGGGGGGGAAGATTAAAGAAACTATGAATAGTTGTGAAAGAATGATAATGCTGAGTCACCACCTTTCAAGCCATCCCTTCTTTCAGTGTAGCTTTCAGTAGTTCACTGCTGATAGAGACGTATGGAAGAAGAAGATTTGCTGCCTCGACCACACACTTCGGACAAGGGCAGAAAAATGATAATGTCATCATCATCATCATCTGCCTAGCCTTTTCCCAACTATATTGGGGTCGACTTCCAGTCTAACCGGATGCAGCTGAATACCAGTATTTTACATCGAACGACTGCCTATCTGACCTCCACAACCCAGTTAGTACTAGGTAATATGATACCCCTTGGTAAGACTGGTTGTCAGACTTTTTGGGCCACTGACTACCTAACGACTGTCAAAGATCTACAGTTGACACCCGGGACCAACGGCTTAACGTGCTTTCCGAGGCACGGAGGAAACTCGGTCTGTAATGGGTGGTCACCCATCCACAGACCAACCTAGGCAAGCACGACTTAACCTAAAGATCGATCCGAGCGGAAGAATGATAATGTATTATTGAAAATATCTTCTCCTTTCGCAGAAACTTCAAATGTGTGGAACGGAGGAAGAGATGCGTGAGGTGGCCGGGAGGATCTGCCGGAACTACCTCCATGGAGCGTGGAAGACTATCGACGCTAAGGAGTTGGACTTCAAAAGGATCAGGTAAGGTTTCTCTTGGTTTAAAATTGGAAAGAGTTGGTTGACCGGAACTATCCTTTGGACCAGTGGAACCGGTCTCTATGTATGAGTTGTAGATATTTCGTGTTCTGGTCCCCATAAACCCTCATCTGGTATCATCTGCCTAGCCTTTTGGTCGCCTTCCAGACAAGCTGGACGCAACTGAATACCAGTATTTTACATGGAGCGACTGCCTATCTGACCTCCACTGGGTAATACGATACCTCTTGGAGGTTGGACTGGTTGTCAGACTTTTTGGGCCACTGACTACCTGTAACGACTGTCAAAGATCTACAAATGACAGCCGAGACCAACGGCGTAACGTGCTTTTCGAGGCACGGATGAAACTCGGGTATGTAATGGGTGGTCACCTGAAGATCGACTCGAGCTCCTCATATAGTTCGTAAAGAACAAACATTTGTGGAATCTTATTAATACACAACGTCAACAAGTTGTATGTAGCTTCAACTTTAGTGAACTTGTCGATATTTTATAATAATAAGTCTTTATAATAGGTCTTTACTTATGTAATTGGAGATTTAATAACCAGCATTTTCAGATTTAATTATCTGTGGATTGGCGCGGAATTCGAAATTCAAATAAATTTTATTCGAAAGCTGTGTTCTTTTAATTTCAAATTCAGTCATTTGTTTTTTTAGATAGTTTTTTGTTTTTGTGAAATTGTGGTAGTTTTTGGCGCCATGGGTAAACTGAAAATTCGTACAGTTTTCGAATATGAGTTCCTACGTGGACATACCGCTGCGCAAACAACACGAAACATTAACGACGTTTACGGGCCTAACACTGCTTACATAAACACGATCCATTATTGGTTCAATCGTTTTAAATCTAAAAATTTTAAGTTGAAGAATGAGCCTCGCGGTCGGCCGGTAACCATTGTCGACAACGACGAAATGAAGGCGGTAGTGGAAACGGATCCAACTCAATCTACGGCTGAGCTTGCTGCGGGCCTTGGAGTTAGTGTCAAAACGACATTGAAACACTTGCGTCAAATCGGAAAGAAAAAAAAACTACGAGGGCGGGTCAATAAGTCCGTGACTTTTTGAATTTCTGACCTCTTTACTGAAACAGCAACACTGCTCCTGTCAACAGGCATCTGTCAGTTGACTCCTGTCAAAATTTAAACTTGCTGCGTCAGTTAGTTTGTGTTTGACAGCTATTTTTATCAGACTACTCACTAATTTGAGGAGAAAATGGAAAAAAGTGAATTTCGTGTGCTTATTAAGCATTATTTCTTGCGAAAAAAAACCATTACCGAGACCAAGGCTAAGCTTGATAAATACTATGGGGACTCTGCACCATCGATTTCAATGGTAAAAAAGTGGTTTACTGAATTTCGTTGTGGCCGTACAAGCACTGAAGATGCCGAACGTCCTGGACGCCCAGTTGAGGTCTCTACACCCGAAACAATCGAAAAAATTCACGATATGGTGTTGACCGACCGAAGATTGAAAGTGCGAGAGATTGTGGAAGCCGTAGGGATCTCGCATGGCTCAGTGGTTTCAATTTTGAATGATCACTTGGGCATGAGAAAGCTTTCCGCAAGATGGGTGCCGCGTTTGCTCACAGTCGACCACAAACGCAATCGTGTAACAACTTCACAGGAAGCTTTGGCGTTGTTTAATCGCAATATGGAGGAGTTTTTGCGCCGTTTTGTAACCGTGGACGAAACATGGATCCATCACAACACACCAGAAACCAAACAACAGTCAAAACAGTGGGTTTCTAAGGGTGAATCGGCGCCAAAGAAGGCCAAGGTGGGTTTGTCAGCCAATAAAGTTATGGCGACTGTTTTTTGGGATGCACGCGGGATAATCCACATTGACTACCTTCAAAAGGGAAGAACAATCAATGGGGAATATTATGCCAACTTATTGGACCGATTCAATGACGATTTGAAAAAAAACCGACCTCATTTGGCCAAGAAAAAAGTTCTTTTCCACCAAGACAATGCAAGGGTGCACACATGTGCAGTTGCCATGGCAAAAATCCATGAATTGGGCTATGAATTGCTCCCTCATCCGCCCTATTCTCCAGATTTGGCTCCGAGCGACTACTTCTTGTTCCCAAACCTGAAGAAATGGCTTGGTGGAAAAAGATTTGACTCCAATGATGAAGTCATCTCGCAAACAAAGGCCTATTTTGAGGACCTCGACAAATCATTTTTTTTGGAAGGGATAAAAAAATTGGAGAAGCGTTGGACAAAGTGTATAGAGCTCAAGGGAGACTACGTTGAAAAATAAAATAATTTTTTATCAAAAAATCTGTGTTTTATTCCAAAAGTCACGGACTTATTGACCCGCCCTCGTAGATAAGCTAAAATAAACAAATAATACAAAAAATTTTGCTTTTAAAATTTTCATACAAATCTCCAATTTCATAGGTAAAGACCTAATATATTGGCAACAATTTAAATGCACCTCTTTAATTTGTTCTAAAGAGAAGGCCATTGTTTGATCAAGTATCGATTTGATTACGAGGTCAAGTTTAAATGATTAGGGAACATGCGATGCCTTTGGCTTAAGCTGATATTTTGAGGTAGCGAGAAACGAGGAGTACAGTTCCCCCTCTATTGAAGAGAGAGGATCCCACACCATACGGGTGGTGTCTGGTGGGCTACTGCCCGACGGTTGATGTTGATATAGAATAGAATTCTCTTTAATCGAGTATCCATGACTCAAAACCTGTTAGTAAAACTTACGACCATGTTAAACACTGATAAAAAAACAAAACAACAGAAGAACACACACACACACACCACAACAAACACATAACCCACACACACATACCACAACACATTACCTGTTGTCTTACCAATAGTATCGTATTACCCAGTACTAACTGGGTTGTTGAGGTCAGATAGGCAGTCGCTCCATGTAAAATACTGGTATTCAGCTGCATCCGGTTAGACTGGAAGCCGACCCTAACATAGTTGGGAAAAGGCTAGGCAGATGATGATGGTCTTATCATCAATTAACAACTTAATTCCACGAGTGTATAGACTCTTATCTTCAAATTATATGAAAACCGGTAAGCACAAGGTTTTAACCGGTTTTTATCGAATACACAATCGGCCTTTAAAAGAGGTCAATGGATATTGCGTTTAAAATGTAAACTTGAATGAAACATCACGCCTGTACTGTTCGAAGGGGTAGGCACAGCTGTTTGGTACGATATTTTGGTAGTTTAAGTCCCATAGTATAACAGCGGCGAGCCTATTGCCATCAACCGGGCACAAATCCAGACTCCGTGGCTGCTACTGAGAAATTCCTGATGGAAAAACCCAAAAAACTTTGCCCGACCCGGTAATTGAACCCAGGACCTCATACTCAGCAGTCGAGCTTGCGAAGACTTGACCAACGAGTGTACATGTTCAGTAATACTCTAAAATACAAGACTTTATATACGTGTTTAAAGTAAACTTATGCATTACCTTTTTAAAAAGTAACTTTGAACCGTCTTGCAGTGGCGAAGGTTCCATACAACTCGATTCCTACCGGATTCCCTTTTAAAAATGGAACACTCAGTATTCCATAGACAAATAATATAATCACATTAAAGATATGTACTCCGGCTTACCTCTTACAAAATTGACCCTTCGCTACTGGTGTATCACACCGGTGATATCTCGGTAATGCGTTCAATGTTCCATCGATATCCAAGGCCAGTTTAAGGCTATGTATGTAAAGAAGTCGATTACATAAGCTTTTATATACAGACACGCAAAAAATGTAAATAAATACAAGGAGCCTTGACTTTAGCAGGACAAGTTGTTGTTTTGGGGCGTGGAGTATGACATAAGCGGCAGCGTTTTAGAAAAAAAAAAACTTGAGCAATTATGTCAAAATAACTTATGTCCGCGGCTTCGCCCGTGTGGAGTTCGGTAACTGTCCCACAGGATCATACTACCGGGATAAAAAGTATCCTATGTGTTAATCCAGGTTAAAAACTGTCTGTGTGCCTAATTTTACCCAAATCCTTTCAGTAGTTTTTGCGTGAAAGACTATCGAAACATTCATCCATCCTCACAAACATTCGCATTCATAATATTAGTAGTATTTAATCATGATTTACGAAGCTATTATTAGTTATAATGACTATCGTTAAAAATAAATGGACTACGCTAGATATAACTTTTAAGAACGCCTTGAATAGGATGCTTTAAAATCGGTCAAGTACGAATCAATTAGTCGAATGACACAGACAGATAGTGTTAATCTATACTAATATTATAAAGAGATAATTTTTTAATTATTCGTGGTTGCTATACGGTATAAATTATAAAGGGTGTAAATAGACCCTTAACGTATCCGAAAGGCACTTGTTCTCCCCGTCTTTGCGATCATTTTTTTGTTCTAGACCATACCTGGGAACCTTCTAATTACGGAGATATTGGGGTCAAAGTTCCAACTTTTTCATAAGTTTTTTTTTAAAAACTTTTTTTTTAATGAAAGATTTTCGACAACAGCTTCACGACCCCCGTACTATTCAATCCATCCATCAACACAATGCTTTGAGTGCGTTCCATCAAGTCCTACCGTAAAACGTGATTTTTCACCCCAAAAAAATCGTTTACCAGCAATATTTTTTGCGTAGAGTTACTTAGTTTGCTGTACAGAATGCTTGGTTGACGGCTATGTGAAGGGTCTGTTTACACCCTGTATTTATCATGCATATTACCCGAACTATCACAATTTTTGCTTACGAAGTAGCTGGCAAAGTGCTAGTGTGCAAATAAAAGTTAAATACCAACGCCTAATGACCAACCGTCAGCGTGACAGTTGTTATGCACCTATGGGGTTCACTTGACATTTGGAGTATTTTGGAGCGATTTCTCCTATGCATGCGGTATCATGCGTCACTCAAGAGGTAAGGTCTAGACCCAAATTGGAGAAAAATGGAGGAAACGCCCGGGTGTGAAGGAAACGCCCGGGTGTTTCCACTGCGAGGATCGTCCGGAGGACACGGTGGAGCACACCGTGGAGGTCTGCCCCGCTTGGGCGGAGCACCGCCGTGTCCTCGTAGCGGCGATTGGCGGCGGCGATCTCTCGCGTCCGGCCTTGGTTCAAGCCATGGTCCGGAGCGAGAGGGAATGGGAAGCCGTCACCTCCTTCTGCGAAGCAGTCATGCTAGTGAAGGAGGTGGCGGGACGTGAGAGGGAAAGAACCTTACGTCCCAGTTGCCGCGGGAGACGCCCTGGGCGTCGGGGGTCACGTGGTGGCTCCCGGCCACCGTGTCGACGGCGCGTTCGTGTTCCACGTGCGCCTCAAAGAGATGTCAGCAAATAAGTAGGGGTCCGCAAGGACCGATGCCTGCCAGGGCTGCGGGACTGTTCGAAAGAGATACCGTGGCCCTGGAACACAAAGGGCAAAGAAGGAACATGGAAAAAAAAAAATTGGAGAAAAATGAAAAAAGTAGTGTCTTTTATGAAGAAAAAAAAAACGGTACCGCGCTCGGTATTAAAAGATACTACTCGTACGGTTGACTTGTACAGAATGCCTCGTAGCATAAAGCGCAGGCGACACCGCCAGCTAGCGAGCGAGCGAGGCGGACGAGACATCGTTCCACCTCTTTTTATACTTTGGTTCACACCGCGACCTATCGAAAGAGCCGAACGAAGTACTTACGTACCACTACTGTAGCAGTGTATAAAGTTTAAATAAATAAATACTATTGTTTGAAAGACTGCAAAATAATTCAATCGAACAAAAGAACCATTAAAAATTGGCTAAAGATACAGACTTTGTTGTAAAAATCGACTTGATAATCTACGTCTTCGTTTGTATTATTATCACTTGCTTTGGTGAAGGAAAACATTGTGAAGAAACCAGCATGCCTGAGAGATATTTCTTGACGGCATCTAAAGCCAAGTCAGAGGCCCATGGGCGGCATAAAAACTCTGATACCAGGTTAGGAACTAACCACACGATACAGAAGAAAGAAAAAAGGGCGAATGTCACGACGAATTATTCTATTCTATTTACGTAACCTAACACGACTGTATTTTGTAATTTGTATTTTAAATAAAAATAGTTAAAATACTGTATTTTATATTTTAAATACACGACTTAAAAATATTTTTTATTTCGTATTTTAAATACGTGCGAGATGATATTTTGTAATTTGTATTTTAATTAAAGTAAAGCATGTATTTTGCCCAGCTCTAGATACAGGTAAAGCTAATAAAAGCGTATTAAAAAAAGTCGTTTCCCAGCAATAATTTAGAAACTACAGAATATAATTTTCTCTGGTTAGGCACTAGTCACACGATAAAGGAAGGATCTACGTCATCATTAACACTAGAAACTGGATATTTACCATGTTTACTGTTGGTTTTGTATTCGCGATACAGGATCTACGTCTTTAGTCTAACAATACAACTGCTAGAAGATTTTAAACTATCTTGGTCACCAGTAGCGAAGGGTCAATTTTTGTAAGAGGTAAGCCGGAGTACATATCTTTATCCTGATTTCATTATTTGCCCATAGAATACTGACTGTACCATCTTTCAAAGGGAATCCGGTAGAAATCGAGTTGTAAAGAACCTTCGCCACTGATAATTTCCATGTTTACTGATAATACAACTGCTTGTGACTTAGACCACCCACCAAAATCAGTATTGCAAAAAAGATGTCGTTCTCGTCGTGCAAACCTTTATAATAAACTTAATGCTTTTGTAAACGGAATGAAATTACTTTATTTTTTTACAAAAACCTCTCTTTTATAAGACGTGTCTCTTTTTATTTGTAAACAAGGAAAAACCTCTGGGTTTTTACACATTTTTTGAGGTGAAGTAATTTGACTGTTTGGTGAAAAAAGATAATATAAAATGCTTTTTATGCTTTGACAGTTTAGTTGGTCTAGAGAGCAACTTACCGCAGTTTCTCAAGACGAAAGTCTATGACCAGTGTGCGTTGCCAGTGATTACATACGGGACCGAAACGTGGTCGCTCACAATGGGCCTCATCAGAAGGCTTAAAGTCACCCAAAGGGCAATGGAGAGGGCTATGCTCGGAGTTTCCCTGCATGATCAAATCAGAAATGAGGACATCCGCAAGAGAACAAAGTTTACCGACGTAGCCCGAAGAATTGCCAAACTTAAGTGGCAGTGGGCAGGGTACATTGCTTGCAGAACGGATGGCCGATGGGTCCGAAAAGTTCTGGAGTGGCGACCGCGAACCGGAAGACGTTGCGTTGGAAGGCCTCCCACTAGGTAGACCGATGACCTGGTGAAGGTCGCAGAGTTCCGCTGGATGCGAGTCGCATGGGACCAGTCAATGTGGCGACACTTGTCCAGCAGTGGACGTCTTTCGGCTGAAATGATGATGATGAAGATGAAAAATTGCTTTTTATGATTTGACAGTTCGTCTAGAGAGGAGCTTGTGGCTAAATAATAACATTCACTCGAATCAATCATCAGGTTAAGCCACGCTTGCCTAGGTTGGTCTGTGGATGGGTGACCACCCATTACATACCGAGTTTCCTCCGTGCCTCGGAAAGCACGTTGAGCCGTTGGTCCCGGCTGTCCTTTGTAAATCTTTGACAGTCGTTACATGTAGTCAGTGGTCCAAAGGCCTGACAACCAGTCTTACCAAAGGGTATCACATTACCCAGTACTAACTGGGTTGTGGAGCTCAGATAGATAATCGCACCATGTAAAATACTGGTGTTCAGCTGCACCCGGTAAGATTGGAAGCCGACCACAACATAGTTGGGAAAAGGCTAGCCAGATGATGCTTTATTGGTCTAGTGATCGCAAACGCTACTGTTTGAGGAAGAAAAAATGATGAATAAGGGGCGAGCCTATTGCCGTCCTGGGTTATTGGGTTTTTCGATCAAGAATTCCTTAACTACAGTCTGCATTAGTGCCTGGTGGACGGCAATAGGCTCGCCCCTCATTCGTCATTTTCCTGCCCTTGTCCCATTCTATTTGGGGTCGGCGCAACACATTTTCTTCTTCCATTCTACCCTGGCAGACGTCACGGCATCATTTAGCTTGGCTCGTGAACTTATAAAACAAAATGGCCGTCAGTTAAAGAAGTAGGTATACGCATTACAAATCGTTATCAGGACTTACCAAACAATGCGTGTGTTATCTTTGAGTAGTAATTTTCCAGTGCGACATTAAATAGTTATTATTATGTGTTGTTTGGTATTTTTTTTATTTGATGTAGGTATGGCGTAAAACGCTACATTAATTCAAGGCGTAAAATACTAATTTTGTATTTTACGCCTTTTTGTAAAATACAAGTTTTCAATGTTATTAGAAGAAGAACGAATAGGATCTCGTGGCTAATTAATAACAGCCGCTCGGATTGGTCTTTAGGTTAAGCCTTGCTTACCTAGGTTGGTCCGTAGATGGGTGACCATACATTGATTACCGAGTTTCCTCCGTGTTAGGGAAAGCACGTTAAGCCCCGGCTGTAATTTGTCGATCTTTGACGGTTGCTATAAGTAGTCAGAGGCCCGAAAGTCTGACAACCAGTCTTATCAATTACCGCATTCCCCAGTACTAAAATAAACTGGGATGTGGAGGTCAGGCAGTCGCTCCATATAAAAAACGTACTCAGCTGCATCTGGTTAGACTGGAAGCCGACCCCAACAAAGTTGGGAAATGGCTAGGCAGATGATGAATGAATATTTATTGACTACAGCCTTAATTACTATCTCACTAATTTACTAATCTTTGGTTATTATTTGAAAGTTGATATAGAAAATTTGTTATTTATTTATTTTTTTTGACATTTGTAATTTGATATTTTATGTAGACAATTCTTGATTTAGTACTTCTTTTTTTCGTTTTTTTGACATTGATATTTAATTATTTGACACAAAATTTGCATGCCGAATTCAGTAGACTGAATATGCTGAACTATTGTGTACCTATGTGTTTTAAAATCTGTAAAATAAAAAATAAAATAATATAATAAGACACAAGTTGAGCGTGGATTGTTTCTTTCGTTTTTTTTCTGTTTTTTGTTGTCCCATGCTGGGAATTTCTCCTGTATTGTGTGTTTGCAAACATTTAAAATATATCTGTACAGTACTTGCTATTTTATGCATGAAACTATGGTGTTCAGTTTCTTGGATAACTTGAACGTCGTAATGTAACTCAAACTATTGTTAATTTAGTTAAGTTTCTCTTTAAGTGAACTGTAATTTTTTCGAAACCGAAAATACCATATTTCAGGCTAATAAAATGAATCTGAATCTACTGATTCCTGCTCTTCTTTCCAGTGGAGGCCTATCAAACTTCCTGTACTACGTGGCCCTCCCGGACGACACCTCCAAATGGGGGACCTACCACAAACGCTCCAGTTCCCCGGAAGATATGGACTCTGATAACGGCGAGAGGAACGCTAGGAGGGCTGTGGTCAGGAACCACTCTTTTAGCTCGCTCGACGAGCCCAGGAAGGTGAGTAATGAAGCTTTAGGTTATAATACTGTTAGCCTGTGTCATCCCTCTGCTGGGCACAGGCCTCCTCCCATGACCTCCAAATCTTTCGATCCAGAGCCAATGTGGACCACTGGTCCAGCTCGTCCCGCCATCTCCTGCGAGGTCTACCGCGTCGCCTTCTGGCTGGGTTAGGGCTCCACGACGTAGTTATTTTGGCCCAAAGCTCGTCGGTCAGACATGGCCAGCCAAGTTTCACTTCAGCTGAGCTTCTTTTTGAGCTACGTCAGTAATTTGTGTTTTGGAGCGCAGTGTGGTGTTGCGTACATGGTCGCTCGCGTTGCTCGATCGCACGTTGACAAACCTCGAGCTTTGGACTTTTGAATGTCTGTCAAAGACCAAGTCGGGGATTCATATGTCAAAATGGGAAGAATGCAACTCAAAATTATAATAATCGAGGGATAAAGAAAGCCCCCCAAAAAGTGAGAATTAAGACTTCCTTTCTGGAAGACGTCAAGAGCCACTCTTTTAGCTCGCTTGATGAGCCTAGAAAGGTCAGTAATGAGGCATATAGTTATAATAATGAAGGGAAAAAGGAAGCCCCAAATAACTTAAGAATTAAGACTTCGTTGCTGGTTGTTAAGAGCCACTCCTTTAGTTCGCTCGAGGACTTGGGGAACTTAATGTATGTAACAGTAGCAACAGGTTTGTGTGTTGCTGGAAAATGTTTAATACAAATAATAAAGATATGAAAATATTGAATGGATTTGTGCCCGATTGATGGCAATAGGCTCGCCCCAACCTGTAATCCCTGAAGGGTTAGTACACCCACATTTCGCCAATTATGTTTAAGTCCCTTGTAAGAGAGGACGAGCCTGCCATCAACCGGGCGCAAATCAAATCCATACTCCGTGGCTGCTACTCAGAAATTCCTGATGAAAAAACCCAATAACACTGCTCGACCTGGGAATAGAACTCAGGACCTCATGCTCAGCAGTCGTGCTTGCGACCACTAAACCAACGAGGCATTTACTTTGAACTTGTAGTTATAAATGACTAACACCATACATTGCTGCTTTTCTTCAGGTGCTCCTCCGTATCTACGGCCAAGTCCACGGCGAGCGGGCAATGGACGCGATCGTGACAGAATCTGTCATATTCACTTTACTGTCTGAAAGGCGCCTCGGACCGAGGTTGCATGGCGTCTTCTCTGGTGGCAGAATTGAGGAGTATATTCCGGTGAGTCGATGTTTTTTTTTTTAGTATATATCCTTATGAGTCGGTGAACAGTATAATAATCCTGTTTCAGGTTTATTTGATTGGGAAAAACATGCACTTTTTCACAGACATAAATCCGTTTAAATTATTTTAAATTAGAATTATGAGGGTAGATCGAAATTTTTTGCTAAAATTGAAGTAGTTTTTTAATAAAATAATGATTTACGGGTAAATAGGCATTTTTTGGCAGATATCGAAGTAATTAGGAAGTACACAGGTAAGATGAAATTCAATTGGAATAAAAGTCGTCACTATACATGGTGGAAGGGACATGTGTGCACAAACAGGTACCACGTGCTCCGTGCAGTCGCCAACACACCAAGTTACCACAAACTGTCAAATTACTCCTAATGATTTAAAGCCATAAAATGTTGATGGTTAAGTTCAAAATCGAATGAGAAAATTTGACCGTCTGTGGTAACTTGATGTACTGGCGACTGTACATAATACCGAACTACTCCACACAGAAAATTTTCATCAGTAATTTAAAAAAAAAAGCAATACCTGATACTGATACTTTTAGCCTGCGTTATCCCACTGCTGGGAAAAGGCTTCTCCCCATGAATTCCAGTTGTTTCGATCCAGGGCTGTACCTACACGGTCAAAATGTATGATAAGAGTGGAGGGGGGGGGGGGGGTGCGGTATGATGTACTGAACACGTGGTAAACTTTTGTGCGTGTCCCTACCACCCTGTATATTTTTGGTAAGACACAAACTGTATTTTATGTCGTATCCCAGATCCCAGACCCAGATCTAGTCCTGTGTCAAAAAGGCAGACAGGCAGACATTTTAGGCTTCTTAACCAATGCAATTGTCTCCGTAGGGATTCTATATTACTTGATTTAAATGAGTATTATTTAAATGAGTGAAAATTCATTCAAATAAAGGGTGTCAAAAAAACGGAATATGGAGACTACTGAAATATGAAGTGGGCGACAAATAATGGCCGAATACAAATGTTTAAAACGATGACTTGAAAATACAAATTTGAGTTACTAGTTGTTCAATACGATCACTGTGATAATTCAAGAACTCGGAAAAAGAACTAAAACAAGCTTATTTTAGATTAATAAGGTATATAAGGGATTGTCGACGTAGCCTCACTGCGCTGGTCTCCTATTTCTGATTGCAGGGTTTAAATCTACCTAACATGAAGGGGATGCCGGGGTCTTAGTTCGCGCTCTTCGCCTACTCAATAGACCCCTCCATCCCCTTCGAACCCAACCTGTCCGAGTCGGGCTACCACAAGTCCCGAGCTCGCCCTCCTTGCTGCAATCACCGGATAAATAGTTAATTACTTGGTTTAATAGTCGCCCATTCAGTATATTAGTCGCCAATTAAATTTAAATTCGCCCGATTAATAATTTCCCATTTTTAAAAGTAAATAAAATGTTTATTTTAAAAGTCCAAATTGAATGGATTTATGGTATGTTAGTATTGTTTTATGTTACAGTCAGCAGTAATAAGATATAAATAATTCTACATTTATATACAAATATGGGTTTACATTCATAAAACACGACCTTTTTTTAGTTTATATTCAAAATAAATCGTAGAATTTCCATTTTTTATCTGTGGTTTTTTGTCTTTGGTTGTCTACGCTCGTATATTCGGCTTCACCAGCCGTAATTGAGTATTTCTGTTAGGAAATTCTCAGTCGCTGCAGCCAGGTTTACCCGCTTTCGAGTGGGGCTCATACTGGACACCGGAAGTACGTCATAACCTGGACACGCACGCGTGGTATGTAATTTGACATTTAATGTCTAAGAAATATGGTTGATTTTTGTTCGTAGATGATTTTTACAGGGATTTTTTCTTATTTGTTTAGTGTATTCTGCACATTTTAGGATGATTTTACATAAAAATTGGATGTGTAAAAAAGACATCGTTTCTAGGTATCATTAATAATAAATGCAACGGGTACATGCAATGTAGCCGATTGAATATAATATAAAAAATTATAAACGGTTTCACTTCGATAGATTATAATATACCGAAAAATAATGCGTTAAATTGTAAGCAGTATGCTACGGTTCACAATCTTTCGACAGTTTACAATCTCGCGAGATAGATTATAATCTAACGGTATTTACAATTTTACGGTGACACATTCGCTAGCTGACACGCGCAATTTCGTCTACGTCACAAAAGAGAGAGACAGAATGAATACGCGGTACTTGATCATTATTTTGCTGCGGAGTTATTTTAAAACTGTGATATCTCCTAAGATATTCATTGAAATCAAATTATGTAAAAGCAATTTTGAACAAAATTAAATACTTGTGATGACTAACGTATTTATTTGGAAAAGGATTAATACCATACCATGTTTGTAAAAACAGCTTCGGAAATAATGCATTATTTTAGAACAAATTTGATTACTATAAAAAAGGTTATAGTGAGTCAACCTTAAAAGATAGACAATGCTATCGTGGAGTTTTTTTAGAACTATTTAAGAGGAACAAATCTGTATACATGATTGTTGCGTAACTTTAACCGTTTACGCAGCGAACGCAACGGAAGCTCTCAAAAGGAATAAATTTTCTCCGTTTTTGCAACATTTTTTATTGATGCTCCGCTCCTTTTGGTTGTAGCGTGGTGTTATATATAGCCTTCCTCGATAAATGGGCTATCCAACACTTAAAAAAAATGTCAATTCGAACCAGTAGATCCTGAGATAAACGCGTTCAACCAAACAAACTCTTCAGCTTTATAATATTAGTTTAGATTTAAATTTAGAAAAGGATGATGGTCAACTCTCTATGAAACCACGGCCATATCTATAAGAGCAAGATATATTTTAATTCCGTTATTCTTGCGTCCATTTTGACCAGCCGTCTTTGGCCAATATTAGGAATTATTAAATTTGGAAATTCAAAACAGTTCCTATGACATTAAGTCCGCCTCTGTACTTTGTGCTTGCAGTGTTAAATCAATAAATAAATAAAACAGTATCAAATTGGAATTAGGAACTCACCAACGATGTTAATACCCTTTTTATTATTAGTATTACCTTATTATAGCCTTGCAACACCCTAACTCACGCCCCCCACCTCCTTAACGGGGCAATTTTCTACCCCACCACCGTATTTCACCCCACTAAACTGACCCCCACTTTTCAGGCTCGTCCCCTCTTCACCAGAGAGCTAGCTGATCCAGCGTTGTCCATGAAGATAGCTGAGAAAATGGCGGCTATTCACACCATAGACGTGCCTCTGAACAAGGAACCTACTTGGATTTGGAAGACTATGTACAAGTGGTTGAAGACTGTGAAGGACGAGAGGTTGTCGGGAAATATTCAAGGCAAAGTAAGAATCTTAATTTCATCATCTGCCTAGCCTTTCCCAACTATATTGGGGTCGGCTTCCAGTCTAACCGGATGCAGCTGAATACCAGTATTTTACATGGAGCGACTGCCTATCTGACCTCCACAACCCAGTTAGTACTGGGTAATACGATACCCCTTGGTAAGACTGGTTGTCAGACTTTTTGGGCCACTGACTGCCTAACGACTGTCAAAGATCTACAAATGACAGCCGGGACCAACGGCTTAACGTGCTTTCCGAGGCACGGAGGAAACTCGGTATGTAATGGGCGGTCACCCATCCACAGACCAACCTAGGCAAGCACGGCTTAACCTAAAGATCGACCCGAGCGGCTGTTATTATTTAGCCACGAGCTCCCCATACACATAACTACAAGGTGTAAAACAAACAACAGATAATAATAATAACACCGATTTATTCTGTCCTTCTAGAACGAAGACGAGGAGCGCATCATCAAGCAGTTGAAGAACACAGACTTGGAGAAGGAGATAGAGTGGCTGAAGAAGTTCCTGGCCTCTATCCAGTCCCCTGTGGTGTTCTGCCACAATGATATGCAGGAAGGTAAGTCGCGAGGCACAGCTAGTATAAAAAAATATGAAAGGTAGTTAATTCGTGACTGCTGCATGAGGTCCTAGGTTCGATTCCCGGGTCGGGCTAAGTGTTATTGGGTTTTTTCATCAGTAATTTTCTCAGTGGTAGCCTCGGAGTCTGGATTTGTGCCCGGTTGATGGCAATAGGTTCGCCCCCTATTACAAGGGACTTGAACATAACTGGCGAAATGTGGGTGTGCTATAATTCACACCTCTGCCTAACCCTTCGGGGATTACAGGCATGACGTTATGTTATTTTGAATCTCCATTAAAGTGGTTTTTTATCGTCATTGTTCATATTTCTCCAAGGTGTATTATTTAATATTTTACCTTGGCAACACTAACCGCCTCTTTTTTTTAACAGGCAACATTCTTCTAATAGAGGACGCTCCTCAACCAGTCCCAGAAGACGATGGCTCAGCACTCTATATCCGAAGCTTTGACTCCGATGAAACTCGCTCAAGTCGAGAAGATAACACCAAAGAAGAATACGAACTTAACTACGAGGACGCGAACACTTCAGACACAGTTCTGAGCCATATGTCCGATTCTGGCGAGCCTAAGTTGGTGTTAATCGATTTTGAGTATTGTGCCTATAACTATAGAGGCTTCGATATTGCTAATCATTTCCAAGAGTGGGCGTTTGATTATACTAATCCAGAGCATCCGTTTTATTATGAGAATCAGGATTTTACGCCGAGTCTGGAGCAAAAGGTGAGATTTAATTTTAGTTTATAATGGATGTAAAAGTACCCTTAACGAAGCCGAAATGCACTTGTTCTCCCTGTCACTGTGAGCATTTTTTTGTTCTAAACTATACCTGGGAACCTTCTAGTTACGGAGATATTGGGTCAAAGTTCCAATTTTTTTTAAATACTAGTTTTTAATGTTATAACTTTACTTTAAACAACTCCACGACCCCAAACTATTCAATCCATCCATCAGGGTAAAGTTTTGAGTGCGTTATATCGAGTCCTACCGTAAAACGTGATTTTTTTTCCCAAAAAAAAAGTAGTTTCCCAGCAATAATTTTTGCGTAAATTTACTTAGTTTGATGCACATAATGCTTGGTTGACGGCTTCGTTAAGGGTCCGTTTACACCCTGTATGGGACTCAAACTGGCGCAATGTAAGAGTACCGTTGTTTACGTAATATTCTGTTATTTCCAGGAAATATTCATCCGCGAATACCTGAAGCATCACTCAAGCCAGCAGGATAATAAGACCGAGGTATCCCTGAACGATGTGAACGCCTTGCTAGAGGAGGTCGAAGCGTTCGCGGTCTGCAGCCATCTGTTCTGGACCCTGTGGTCCATTGTGAACGCGTCCAAGAGCCAGATCCCCTTCGGATATTGGGTGAGTAACAGTTTGGAGTTTTGCTGGCTAATTTAACTCAAGTCTGGACTTTAGCTAGCTAATTTATGTCGGGAGTCTCGCTAGCTAATTTATCTCGGGAGTCTCGCTAGCTAATTTATCTCGGGAGTCTCGCTAGCTAATTTATCTCGGGAGTCTCGCTAGCTAATTTATCTCGGGAGTCTCGTTAGCTATTTTAACTCGGGAACCTCATTAGCTAATTTAACCACGGACTTTCTCTGGGTAATTTACAGTAAGAGTCTCGCTAGCCAATCTATCTCGGGAGTCTCGCTAGCCAATCTATCTCGGGAGTCTCGCTAGCTAATTTATCTCGGGACTCTCGCTAGCCAATCTATCTCGGGAGTCTCGCTAGCTAATTTATCTCGAGAGTCTCGATACCTAGATTAACCTCGGACTTTGTCTGTGTAATTTAACGTAAGAGTTTCGGTAGGTCATTTTTAGGCTTCCGTAACTAACGGGACCCTATTACTAAGCCTCCGCTGTCCGTCCGTCCGTCCGTCCGTCTGTCTGTCAGCGGGCTGTATCTCATGATCAGAAATAGGTAGACGGTTAAAATTTTCACAGAATATGTATTTCTGTTTCCGCTTTAACAACAAATAATAAAAATGAATTAAAAATTAAAGGGGACGACGACGGACGGACGGAATACAATGCTACGCGAGTCCGACTCGCGAATTTACCTGTTTGTCTTCGGAATATCGCTAGCTAATTTACTCTCGTCGACGTTGGTCTCGGAACCGTAGACCCCAAATAATTGATTTCTGTAAATTCGTCCCAAAGGGGTTATCTTCCCCTTCAGTGCTAAAAACCTTTAAAATTCTAAAACTGCCTCGTTGATCGCAAGCGCGACTGCCGAGCATGAGGCCCTGGGTTCGATTCTCAGGTCGAGCAAAGTGTTATTGGGTTTTTCCATCAGTGATTTCTCAATAGCAGCCACGGAGTCTGGATTTGTGCTCGGTTGATGACAATACACTCGCCCCCTATTACATGGAACTTAAACCATGGATCCATGGAACCATGGATCTGGCGAAAATTGCGCTTGTACTAATGGGTACACCTCTGTCTCCGGAAGTTACAGAAACGTGATGTTATGAATTCTTCTATTTCCAGGAATACGCCCTGTCCAGGCTGGACACCTACCTCAAGTTAAAACAGGAAGTCATTAAAAAGGACAAATACGGCCTCCCCCAAAAAAGGAAGATCTGTGAGGTTGACATATGAGCCAAATTCGACACCCTCGCGCTTCAAGACTAAGGTACACTCATTGTTTCATCATTCTCCCGTCCCATCATCATCTTGTCCTCGTCCCATCATCATCTTGTCCCATGTTACTTGGGGTCGGCGCAACAAGTTTTTAAAACGCTTTCTTTAGCCACCACGACCACGCAAGGCACGCACCTCTGATTTTTCGGATTCATGTGCGTATTGTATAATTATCACTTGCTTCGGTCAAGGAAAACATCGTGAGGAAACCAGCATGCCTGAGAGATATTTTTCGACGGCATGTAAAGCCAAGTCAGAGGCCCATGGGCGGCATAAAAACTCTGATACCAGGTTAGGAACTAACCACACGATACAGAAGAAAGAAAAAAGGGCGAATGTCACGATGAATTATTCTATTTTATTTACGTAACCTAACACGTGACTGTATTTTGTATTATATTTCAAATAGACGACTTAAAAATATTTTTTATTTCGTATTTTAAATACGAAATACCAAGACCAAAGAAACGATGGATGGACTGTGTAAAGAATGATATGGCAAGAAAGGAGGTGTCTGATGAGATGACGAGTAATAGAGAAGTATGGAAGAAGAAGACATGCTGCGCCGAGCCCAAATGAATTGGGATAAGGGCAAGAGAATGACGATTCGTATTTTAAATACATGCGAAATGGTATTTTGTAATTTGGTACAGGTAAAGCTAATAAAAGCGTGTTAAAAAAATCTTTTCCCAGCAATAATTTAGAAACTACAGAAGAGCAATTTCTCATTAAAAAAAAATTGTTTTAGGTCTTAGCGGCGAGCGAGATGGGCCTCTAAGGCTACGTCCAGGGTGGGAGGCTTTAGCGGAAGCGGAGGCGGGCGCGATTTATCCCAAAGAAATAATACAACGCAGCAAGCGATGCAGAATCTGCCATACCGTTTGGCCACGAGCTAATCGACTCACCGCGACGCGACGGTACTCGCAAGGGAAGGAGTAACACGTTCAGCTCACACCTCGCTATTCAGTGTGGCCACTTGACCCGCCAGAAACCGCGCCCGCTACCGCCTATCACAATGCTTTCAGCCTTGGATGAGCACTATAGGTCCAGAATTATGATTTCTGAAGAAAAAAACTTCGATTTTTGAGTTGCGATGGACATTTTTGAGGTCCGTTTTTTGAAAGTCAGAACCGGTTTTTTTGCGAATTTCGGACCTGTTTTCTCTGGTATTGGGTTTGTGAATGTCAGAAAGTGATGGACAATTTTGGGATGCGACTCGGAACTTATTTTCGGATCAAATCATCAGTAAGTACGGTTTCGAGTGTCAAAAATAGTGTTGGACAATTTTGTTATTCGGTTTTTGGAAGTCAGAACCGGTTTTGAGTGCTGTTGGTTTTCGGAGGTGCAAAGTGTTTTAATAGACTGATTATGGAGTTGAGTTGCTATTAAGAAACCGGTATAGATATTTAGTAGACCAGTTTAAATTCTTCAAAGTTCAAAATCATCTGCCCGCCATATGCATTTCATCATTTTCCCAACTATGTCGGGGTCGGCTTCCAGTCTAACCGGATGCAGTACTTGACCTGGAGCGACTGCCTATCTGACCTCCACAATCTCACGTTCTCATGATACCTATTGGTAAGACAACAGGTATTGTGTTATCCATGCTAAAAACCAGTCTTGATCGTCAGACTTTCGGGCCACTGACTACCTGTAACCACTGTCAAAGATCTATAAATGACAGCCGGGACTAACGGCTTGACGTTTTCTCCGAGGCACGGAGTTATCAAGGAATGACATGGATGGACACCCATCCAAGGACCGCCCTTGACGAGGTTGCTTAACCTAAATGTTAAACTGGACTTCTAAATATCTAAGAGTAGAGGTGTAAATAAAAAGTAAGTCAATCATTGGTTCCTGAGCTCTAGTATTGTGTTTTGGTGTTAGATTTACAGTAAAAATACGTTACCCTCTTTTTAGGCTCTGCTGTAGTCGGGTAATAGTGGACATTTTTTAGGTCCTTGTCCGAACTAACTTTTCAAGTCATCGCTTTCAATGTTTCAAACTAAGATTGTAATTCCGTTAAGTCTAGTATTCATTGAAAAACAAAGTTGAGAAAATGTTGCGCAACTGTTGCCGGCAACATCAAGTGTTGCTCAACATTTACCCGCAACAGTTGATGTTGTGGGCAATACTTGCGCAACAGTTGATGTTGTGGGCAATAGTTGCGCAACAGTTGACGCGAAATTTTCTATATAATTGTGAAGTAATTGTTGCTAGCAACCCTGCAACATTTCATGTTCCACACAACACATTTGCAAGTTTGTTTCTCAATAAATGCAAGGCTTTAGATCAAAGACTCAATATTGAGATCTGCATATCCTAGCTGTAGTTACACTAGAGTTTTGTCAAAAACAGTTTAGCAGTTTTGAAGTGAACTCGAATAAGTAAGTACAAACATGTATTGTTTTTTGAGGTCGCTCAACGACGCTGGGTATGCTAAATGACTGATTATATGAGATTGGGTGCACAGCAGGGAATCATCATCTGCCTAGCTTTATCACCGTCTGACCGGATCCAGCTGAATACCAGTACCCGTTTTACATGGAGTGTCTGCCTATCTGACCTCCACAACCCAGTTAGTACTGGGTAATACGATGTATTGGTAAGAATATCTCTTAAAAGTTACTAATTGTTGCCTATTGTGCCCCCATTCTTACTAAATGGATATGTTACCGTAAAGGATCTCCCATAGATAGAGTGTGTTCTTGAAAATACCAAAAAAAATAAAATTGAAAAAAAAATGGAATTAAAATCATCCCCGTATGATTAAATATTTAAGAAAGTTGTCTAAAAATGTACGACAGACTTGATAAATATTAATATTTATTATTATTATATTATTGTAAATGATAAATTTATAAGATTAACAATGCAAGCTATGGTTATTAAAAATGACAAAATGTATAGTCTATATTGTCATTTCTAAACACACCCGACTTACCTTTATAATGCTTTTAGCTTTGGTAACAAAATATGACTTAAATCAGCCTATAACGTTCCCATTGCTGGGACCGGTCTATGAGACGCGGTGGGCTGTAATCCACCAAACTGTCCTAGCGCATGTTAGTAGATTCTTCTTATCACTTATTATTCATAAAATGAACCTTATTCCTATGACGTTAACGTATATAGGGTGACTGGTAATTAGTGACCGATACTTAAACACGTGATTGTACTCATAATAACAAACAACTTTCCCAAAGAATATTTTTTTTTTTATACTCGTTCACTTTTATCACAATAACACAACAGCCGTATGAAATTCACGCGCGCGACCTATCAGCTGTTAGCCGCGTGACACCGTTGTGTTATTGGGATAAAAGTGAACAAAAAGGCACAAAAAAAAATTTCTTTGGGAAAGTTATTTGTTATCATGAGTATAATCACGTGTTTAAATATCGGTCACTAATTACCAGTCACCCTACGACTGATCTGTCGTTTTCATACGAATAAAAAATTATTATCGTAGAAATAAGGTTACGTTTGCTACATTACAAGTCATATTTGGTTCTTAAAGCGAAACTAGCAAAGCTGTATAAAAAGCTCAAAGTTAGTTGGCTCAATAATGTACATAGTTACTTATAAGTAAACGGGTGAAGTCGGGTAATAATATACAGGGTGGAAGGGACACCGACCGGTTACCACGTATTCATTACATCATTCTGAGCTCCCCTATACAACATGTAACATAATTAACGCACATCCTGAAATTAGTTTGTTCAGAATCGTTTACTGAATCGATTTCTTTAATTTTTATTATAGGTATTTTTTTTTCCCAAAAATAATTAAAACTACGTAAATTACAGTAAAAACTCTTTAACTCGTTTCGAACGCGAGCGAATACCTACTAGACTAACAAGACCCTCATACCTAGGTGTGCGACTGTCTGCGTTCGTGGATTTGTACTGTGACCACAACATTCTTCCGGAATTAGTATAACTAAATCAATCAATAATCAATGCTCATATATGTTGTAACTAAAAATTCAGTGTATGTATTATGATTATAACATAATATACTAATTGGGGTGTCTGAGGGTGTGCGTTAATTACGTTACATGTTGTATAAGGTATATCTTTTCATACACGAAATATTTTAAGAGTATCTTCTATAAGTCGTAAAGTCGCCATAGCAACGAAAAAAAAAAATATCTTAGTGTTTCTTTTTTACAAAATTATTAAAATTCAAAAAAAAATTGAGACCTTTTGCATAAAACCTTTACTCCCATATTCTAACAATGACAGTAGGTAAATACGACGTAGTAAACTAGCGTAATGGATGCTTAAAAATAAGGAGCCAGTATTTATTTTGTGGGTCAAGTAATTTTAAATTATTACTTTTTTTTTTTAAAACACTCAGATAAAAAAAAAATCCCTTGATATGGCTTTGTTATAGCCGTTAGATGATTCCCTGCAAATATTTCGTGTAATCAACTCTTTCATACATTTTACCGTGTAGTTATTGGACTATGTAGGAAACAGCTGTTTTTTTTAAATAACCAATGAAAAATTTATATGTGTGGGATCTCAGAATGATGTACTGAATACGTGGTAACCGTTTTCGCGTCGGTGTCCCGCCCACCTTGTATGTCTACGAATCTAGAATCAATCGACACATTATAGAAGTTACATTAAACAGTTACATTCTAATTCTAACTGAAATTCAAAGCAATTATTTCAAATACACCAAAAAAAAGGCATAAAAACTGTGAAAGTCCAATCTAATTCCCCCATTCTATCATCGGACGAGCAGAGATACAGCTTCACCATTATATGGTTGAAGTTCCACGGACCCGAACAAAACGCTATGCTTCCACATTTATTGTGCGAACCGTCAGTCTGTGGAATTCACTGCCGGCTTCTCTGTTCTCTGATCATTATAATCTGGATCTATTCAAAGTTCGAGTCCCTAGGCCGCATTATCGGTTCACATCCGGCGAGTTGCTGCCAAAAGCAAGCCTATTTAGTATAAAAAAAGTACTGCATTCACATCACTAGACTATCTGTCACTGCTATGAAACAAATACTTTTAATAATGTAACTTCTATACATGTCAAAAAAAAATCTAACGTTTATTTCCAAGCTAAAAAATTAATTAAAAATATAAAATTGTCTAGTTATTAAGTAATGTGATTATAGAATTGTAAGTCTGTGTCCTGACTCCTGATGCTTTGGAACGAATGAATTTCTCTTAGAAAAATAACATTCCTACCCAAATGATTATTATGTATTTATTATATTATAACAAAAAAAATTAAAAAAAAACGATTGATTTGACATTTTGTGTAACAAGCCTTGGATTTCTGAATCTGTTTTCAAATCTTATGTTTTAGACATCACACCTGTAATCCCCGAAGGGTTAGGCACAAGTGTAGCTATAGTACACCCACATTTCGCCAGCTATGTTAGAGTACATACTAACATACAGTTAAAACACATTACTTTTTTGGCTTTGCAGCGAAGTCGGGTAAAAATGAATCACAAATGAGATTTTAAAACGGATTAAGTTCCGAATTAAAAAAAGGTATTTAAATGTTTATTAGACTGATCTGAATCGGTCCTGTACTTTATTTAATAATTTGTGTTTGTACAATTTGTAAAAGGAAACTGAATGTCTTGACATGTCTGACAGTATGACATTTACTATTTGACAGCTGTCACTTTTTCCTGTCACTCTGCTCTCAGACCTCCATTTTGAAAATGGCGGATTTCGTATCTATTTACGTAAGTCGAATATGGGCAATTTATTAGAACTTCTAAGTCGTCATAATTTTAAACTTTTTCATCGAAATAATGTAATATTTACGTAGTTGAAAGAATTTGTAATTTGCTATACCTTTTGTAATTCATTAAATTCTCATAACTACCCTTTTGAATACGTACGTAAAAATCTGGGACATAGGGGCTTAGTTCTGTTAAAGTTTACCAACCGACATCAAATATAAGTTGTTAAACTGACGTGGCCACTAACATTATCATAACACTAAAAACGGGATATTTACCATGTTTACTATTTATTTTGAGTTCCCGATATTTCGGCGCTGTTGGAAGCACCATGATCACGGATAAAAATTAAGTTATTGCGGGTGGGTGTTTATGAGCAGACAAATCGGTCTACCCTCATTCTTGTTCGTTTTTCGCGCTCGGTACCGCTACCACTGTCACTCACAATTCGATTCTGTTCCCGACACACGAAACTCAATGTGTCCTCTCGCGAATTGTTATCGAGAACTTCAAACAAATAGTAAATATGGTAAATGTACCGTTTTCAGTGTTAATGATACCACATTAAATATTTTCCGAAGAAATTTTAATCATTTTGGATAGTTCAAGCTGGTTAATTTTTAATCTGTACTTAACATACGTTTTGAATGTACACAGGACTGATTTTACTACAATAACAACGTTGGTTTAGCTCTACGTATTTAACTGAATTAAAAAGATATTGTGGATTGGCTCATTTTGACAGAATTAAGTCCTATAATTTTTATAAACTGTCCCGATTTCATAAAATGGCTCGACCACAAAAAGTCGGCCAACAATCGCGCAACTGTCGCACAACAGTTGCGCGACAGACAAAGGCACATTCATCATATCCTAGAATTGTATCGGCTAATTAGTATTAAATTCCTGTGCCTTTGAATTTTGAAGCTTAAATACTAATGGGATAAGGCAAAGTTTTGCGTGTACAGTACCACAAGCCCACTTGGCTCGGTGATAAACTAGTCATGTTGCTATCGCTTTCAATGAGTTTCGTATTTCTACAAAGACATTCAACAGGATCGACATAAGGCTCCTGCTGCACGCGTAGAATGATCACCGTATAAACTGGTTTTGTCGACGGAAGAATCGACAAAATGACAGATCAAGAAAAGAAATCTGTCATTTTGTCGATTCTTCGGTCGACAAAACCCGTTTCTACGGTGGTCATGCTACGCGTGCTGAACTGGAATAATGTGAACCATCATCATCACTCTCTTGCCCTTATCCCAATCTATTTGTGGTCGGCGCAGCATGTCTTCTTCTTCCATACTTCTCTATTACTCGTCATCTCAGCATATCATCTTTCAAACAGTCCATTCATCGCAGAATTTGTATGGAGCAGTCAGTGTCCCAATTTGTCCTTAACGGTTTGTCCTGTCCTTAAAGCCCCGGGTCGTATAAGTTGGGTTTGTGGCACTATAAGTACTGACTGAGTAGCTAATGGTAAATAAAATGTCAAAATTGTACTTAAAAATAACATTGGTTACTTAAAAATGTCATATTTACGTTATATCTCGTGCTTGCATGAGTTTGATGATAGGATCCTCATGCCCTGGTATTATGGATGTAAAAAGACCCTTCACGAAGCCGAAAGGCACTTGTTCTGTACCATAGCTGGGAACCATCTTGTTACGGAGATATTTAAGGTCAAAGTTTTTCACACATAGCATAAGCATAAAGCATAATGAGCCTATTAATGTTCCCACTGCTGGGACGCAGGCCTCCTCTCTATGAGAGGGAATGGGCTCTAATCCACCACGCGGGCCCAGTGCGGGTTGGTAGATGTCACATGTCTTTGAATTTTTGGTTCTAGGACATGCCGGTTTCCTAACGATGTTTTCCTTTACCGTTTTGAGAGCAGTGGTGATGAAATAACTTACACCAAGTAATGCGCCTGGCTGGGTTCGAACCCACGACTTACTGCTCGTAAGCGAGAGAGCAGCGGTGGCTCAGTGGTGGAGACCCCGACTTACTTTTTCACACTTTTTTTTTTAAATACAAGTTTGAAATGATTTCTCTTTACAAAAAAAGTACTTTCCCAGCAACCATTTTTGCGTGGAGTTACTTAGTTTGATGTATGCTTGGTTGACGACTTCATGAAGGGTCCGTTTACAACTTGTTATAAGCCAGTCTGCAAGATGTTAGCGGGGCTGATTGTCCATACGTGTACTACATACGTCCTACGTACACTTAAGTATCCACTGTTGAAGGCTTATAAAAAACCTTATTAAACCTACTCGGAAATGACGTTAACTTACTTACGCAGACATTTTCTTTAAAAATAACAAAAGTGAGATCCAAAAAAATATGGTAAAATAAATAAAAAATATATTTGTAAAAAAAAATGTATGATGTACCGAAAATACTGTACTAAGTCACAAATCAGTGGTGGCAAGACCAGTATGAGCTTGCCGCTTCATCTGCCTTGCCTTTTCCCAACTATGTTGGGGTCAGCTTCCAGTCTAACCAGATGCAGCTCAATACCAGTATTTTACAAGGAGCGACTGCCTCTATCTATTGAAACTCCATACTACGAGAGACCAGCTATCGGGTATCATATAACCCAGTACTAACTGGGTGGCAGTCGCTCCATGTATCATACTGGTCAGCTGCATCCGGTTAGACTGGAAGGTGACCCCAACATAGTTGCAGGCAGGCAGATGATGACTACGCTAGGCCAGCTGTTACCATTGATGTTCCATCTATTTTACTTAAAATACTTGGTAACTTTCTAAACAAACCAAAAAAAAAATGTAACGTACCTGAATGTATTTTTCCTTAAGATTGTGTTGTATATGCTCTTTAAAAAAAAAACTATGTAAAATACAGTACCTGACCGTATATATCATAAACTATTAAATGAGCAATATTACAATGTACATATACTGGGTGTCCCATACAAAATTTCAATACCTACTCGACCCAAATGTATGGGACAGCTGATAATTTTTTCGCAAGTACGATATTGGACCCATGGAGGAAGTTGTTCAGTTTGATGGTCTGCAGCATATCCTTCATATGACGGGTTTTGTCGACGGAAGAATCGACATAATGACAGATTTCTTTTGTTGACCTGTCATTTTGTCCATTCTTCTGTCGACAAAACCCGCTTCTGTCATGTCAAGTCATATGAGGACCATTCAGATTAGTCTGAGATGGTCTTTTGAAGAAAAATATTTAAGTTTACGGTCAGGTATCTGGTAAATACAACCCTATACTGATTTAGATAACATATGTTTTCCAATGACAGCTAAATTTGTATACAATCATTTCTTCGAACGAAATACTGTAAATAGTTTTGTGATAAAAACAGAAATATTGATTTTATTTAATTATTTTGTAACTTTTTTTTTTTAGTTTATTTTATACTTTTTAAGATTGTTTTTTTTTGTAACAAATGAATGAGTAAAATAAAATTATTGTTTCGAATAAAACTTTTTTTTTAATGAAGTAACAAATTTCTTAAATTTTAATGTTACATTGATTTGGATTTTAAATAAGTACATTACTACGATTTTTCATAAAAACCTTGGCACAGCATCGGGGATAGTGCAAATCCGCGAATCTACCATACGTAAAGTGCGCGTCTGCACTACGTGTAGGTTTACAGCGGAAGGTTATAAGTTTTATTTTTTATTTCAGCGATTTTTAACCTCATTTTACATGAATAGTAACAATTCATGTGTTCTATGTATTGTTAACAGTAGAAGTCTATTAAATTCATTAATTTAGTGGCTACGACAATGCGTAAATTGTAATTGGCTACATTTGTCAGATACGCGGAATTATCCAATGCTAGTTCCGCGGATTTGCACTATCCCCGACGATATACAGAGTGTAATAGAAAAGCGCAATACATATTAGGTGGTAATTCAGTAGTTTCAAACTATTAAACTGGATAACATTCATAACGGCGATCGAATCTTGGATTCTTACATCATCTGCCTAGCCTTTTCCCAACTATGTTGGGGTCGGCTTCCAGTCTAACCGGATGCAGCTGAATACTAGTATTTTACATGGAGCGACTGCCTATCTGACCTCAACAACAACACAAATCGCTGGGTACAATCACTGGGTTGTGCTATCTGGCTGATTCCACAGACGGCACCGACAGCAGCTAGGGGAATTCTCGAGAATACGCGAGGATTCCCCGGAAGACGCGGGGCCTGTTTGGCTCGTATTCGTTTGTATGTTATACAATTGACATAAAGTTCATTATGCTATATACAATGTCGTTGCAAAAAGTCGCTTCCATTCCGTTCCACGGCGGTGTAAATTGAGCCTAAGAGGTTTGCGCTATTTCTGCTACACCCTGTATTGATATGAATTAAACAGGAACCCAAATGGCACTACAATATGCGCGTTTTCAATGAACTAAGCAATACCTAAATTAAAAGAAAAAGTATTTATTAGACTCACACAGGACAAAACAAAAAAAAAATGGTTGAATTCACAATAAAACAAAAATTAGATAAAAAAGTAAACATAAGAAAAAGATAAAACAAATTAAATTGGTCCTGTACGAGGCCAAAAGGCCCCTGTCTCAGCATAGTGCTGCAACATTTAAAAAAAAAGTCACAGCGCTAGTATTCTGATTAATGCATAAATGTCACAAGCACTTGTAATTTCAACTCTCAACACCGATAATATTAACATTTTTTTTTTTTATAATTAAATAATGTGCATAGGTACATAAAATAATATCACAAACATAAAAAAAATTGACGTCACGGGATTGGCAGATATGAAACATTTATGTTAATATCAGAACACATAATTAATTTAAAAAAAAAACAATAACGAAATATGGAATAAATAAATATTACATACATTAAAGTATTTTCTTTTATCGATATCTATCGATCAAATCTGCATACTACCTACATCACTAATTGAGTAGCGTGGAACTTTCAAAAACGGAAAATGTAGATCAACAATCGATCCATAACAAACTTTATTCTATTATATACGATTTTACGTGGCATCTTCTGTCACGGCTACGAGTCGATGTTACTGCCCAGGCGCACATATACACCGTGTTCCGGACGAATATACATAAACATCGACCAGATGTTCAGACCACGGAAATAAGCATTTTTCATTATGGACACATGAATGAATTCTTTTTTTTAATTTACTCGCGGGTTCCTCTCGTACGTGCAAATGAAATGCAAATAGCATTTGATAATTTAATTGCACTAAGCGGCAACGTAGGCCAAATTAAGACCCTTTCTTACTGCATAGCTCAATTTAATTTCGTTAAATGAAATTACAAATATCTCTGTAACAAAGCCTTTTTAACCGAAAAAATTATCAGCTGTTCCATACATTTGTGTCGAGTAGGTATTGAAATTTTGTATGGGACAGCTGATAATTTTTTCGCATTTACGATATTGGACCCATGGAGGAAGTTGTTTAGTTTGATGGTCTGCAGCATATCCTTTCATATGACTATACTCTTTCTGTTAAACGTTGTATACAGTAAATGGGTACCACTTAGATTCCTGCTAAGTCAGAAACTACTATATTTTAGTAATAAATTACAATATAAATTAAATATGATACATAGTAAGTAAACACTGGCTGATCACGCGCATATATCTTTCCCAAACGCTCTTCAAATCGGCTTCCCTGTAACAAAAAAAAAAATTGTATGGAGCTCTTTGCCTAAGAGTGGAATAAAATAGACAACAAAAAAGCAGTCGAAGTTCGATTTCTATAAAAAAGAAAGATATTTTGGTGAGGTTCTTCAGAAAGGTCAGGTGCGTAGTACTCGCAACCGGCGTGCGTTAACGACCAGATGTATGAACGTGGACGAGGCGTAAGGAGTTTGCATAAGCATAATCAGCCTATAATTTTCCCACTGCTGGGACACACGACCTCCTCTCTATGAGACGGAGTGGGCTATAATCCAACACGCGGGCGCTGTGCGGGTTGGTAGATTTCACATGACACATGTCTTAGAATTTTTGGTTCTAGGACATGCCAGTTTCCTCACGATGTTTTCCTTCACCGTTTTGTATAGCAATGGTGATGAAATAACTTACACAAAGTAATGCGCCTGCCTGGGTTCGAACCCACGACTTACTGTTCGTAAATCGGAGCCGCCACCACTGGGCCACCGCTGCTCAAGAACAAAATTTCAATACCTACTCGACCCAAATGTATGGGACAGCTGATAATTTTTTTGCATTTACAGTATTGGACCCATGGAGAAAGTTGTTCAGTTTGATGATGTGCAGCATATCCTTTCATATGACTATACCCTTTCTGTTACATCCTGTATATAAACCATATTTACCTCAACACGTCCATCTGCAGCGCACACTGCTCGTAGGCGCACAAGAACTGCGCCAGATCAGTTTTAGGCCAAGAACCCAATCTTAGAGGCTCTACACATCTGGAAATTATGAATTAATAAATGAAAGCCATTATAAGTTGACTGCCTCGTCTAGTGGTCGCAATCGCGACTGCTGAGCATAAGGTCTTGGGTTCGATTCCCAGGTCGAGCAAAATGTTATTGGGTTTTTCCATCAGGGATTTCTCAGTAGCTGCCACGAATTTGTGCCCAGTTGATGGCAATATGCTCTGGCTCTATTACATGGGACTTAAACAGAACTGGCGAAATGTGGGTGTACTATTAGGTACACCTCTGACTAACCCTTTGGGGATTACAGTCACCTTCGGTTTTTCAAAGCTTCTCTATGATTTTTCCTTGGTTTCTAAAAAACTATTATTAAAATGCTCGGCATTTTGAAAGCCCTGTCTATTTGATCTTGAATTCAAATAGCCTTTCTATTTATCCTTGGTTCTTAAAAGCCTTATAGTTACTAAAAGGTCATTTTATTAGTTGCAAGAACAGAGCTCCTTGGTTTTTAGTTTATTTTTTAGCCTTGATTACAAGCTTTTGTATTTTTAGCTTTGATTACAAGAAGTCTTTGTATTTCTAGCCTTGATTACAAGAAGCTTTTGTATTTTTAGTTTTGATTAGAAGAAGAGTTTGTATTTTTGGTTTTGATTACCGATTATAAGCATTGGCTAAAAAGACAACACTTCTTGCGTTGGCTTTTTAGCCTTGATTTCAATGAGTCTTTTTATTTTTAGCTTTGATTACAAGAAGCCTTTGTATTTCTAGCCTTGATTACAAGAAGCCTTTGTATTTTTAGTTTCGATAACAAGAAGAGTTTGTATTTTAAGCCATGTTTACAAGAAGCCTTGGTATTTTTTAGCTTTGATTACAAGAAGCCTTTGTATTTAGCCTTGATTACAATAAGCCTTGTTTTTTTAGCCTTGATCAAGACGAGGATAACTTTAATAGCGCGATTTAAAACTTTGCTGCTAGTTCTTCATTTGTGTCATAGATGGCGTTGTAGTAGTTTTTGAAGTGCCGTAACATTCTCAAGCGTCTGACTATCGGTACTCTTACCTCTCAAGTAGATCAATGAACAGAGATCTGAGTTCTCTGCCTCGATGTAAATTGCAAGCCAGACCAACCAATGCGCGAGTGTATAGCCTAGAAAAGTATAAAATTAAATGGTAAATCTATACCTACATCATCATCTGCCTAGCCTTTTCCCAACTATGTTGGGGTCGGCTTCCAGTCTAACCGGATGCAGCTGAATACTAGTATTTTACATGGAGCGACTGCCTATCTGACCTCCACAACCCAGTTAGTACTGGGTAATACGATAACCCTTTGTAAGACTGGTTGTCAGACTTTTTGGGCCACTGACTGCCTAACGGCTGTCAAAGATCTACAATTGACAGCCGGGACCAACGGCTTTTTTTTTTTTTTTTTTTCCGGATGGGAAATCATCAAATGACCCCCCCCACTTTGGGCGGAGCGGAAGGGAGTGTCAGACTTGTACTGACTAAAACCCATCCATGTTCCTTCATTGCCCTTTGTGTTCCAGGGCCACGGTATCTCTTTCGAACAGTCCCGCAGCCCTGGCAGGCATCGGTCCTTGCGGACCCCTACTTATTTGCTGACATCTCTTTGAGGCGCACGTGGAACACGAACGCGCCGTCGACACGGCCTGTCGTCATAAGACGGCCGGACGGCGAGCTAGCCCATAACTCGCCGTCCACAGGCCCGCGCCTACGGTGGCCGGGAGCCACCACGTGACCCCCAACGCCCAGGGCGTCTCCCGCGGCAACTGGGACGTAAGGTTCTTTCCCTCTCACGTCCCGCCACCTCCTTCACTAGCATGACTGCTTCGCAGAAGGAGGTGACGGCTTCCCATTCCCTCTCGCTCCGGACCATGGCTTGAACCAAGGCCGGACGCGAGAGATCGCCGCCGCCAATCGCCACTACGAGGACACGGCGGTGCTCCGCCCAAGCGGGGCAGACCTCCACGGTGTGCTCCACCGTGTCCTCCGGACGATCCTCGCAGTGGAAACACCCGGGCGTTTCCTCCCGCCCGATTCGGTGCAGGAACCTCCCGAAACAACCGTGTCCGGTGAGAATCTGCGTCAGGCGGTAGGTGAGGGCGCCGTGGCGCCTCTCTAGCCACTCCTCAAAGAGGGGACTTATCGCCACTATGGTGGCGTGCCCTGCACGGGGTTGCGACAGTCGCTCTCTCCATGTCGCCATGAGATCACGCCGGAGGTCTGTCCGCTGAGCAGCAATTTGCCGCGGCAGCGGAGTTTCCTCCCGACGTAGTGCCTCCGCGCGCCATTCGTGCAGGCGTGCGAGGACTATCGCCTCCAGATCCCATGGCGGCAATCCGGCAAGGAGGCTAGCCGCTTCGCCGGAGATCGTGCGGTACCCCCGGATTAGCCTTATGGGGACCAACGGCTTAACGTGCTTTCCAAGGCACTGAGGAAACTCGGTATGTAATACCACAGACCAACCTAGGCAAGCACGGCTTAACCTAAAGATCGACCCGAGCGGCTGTTATTATTTAGCCACGAGATCCTCAAAAAAAAAAAAATCGGATAGATGTAGGTAAATCTATACCTACATCTATACAAATAGATAAAATTGAAGTGTCTGTTTGTAATTTCAAAATAATAGTGTTTTACTGAATGCATGTGAAAATATTTATGGTTTATGTTTGTTTGGCTAATCTCCGAAACGGCTGGACCGATTTTGACGGGACTTTCACTGGTGGATAGCTGATGTTATAAGTTCAATTGATGTTGATGTTGTAACAACAGTCGATCGCTGGACTTATAAAATAAATAGATGAGTACGAGTGTTTTAAGTTTTTTTGTATTACCTGAAGTTGAGTTCCAGCTCTTGGTAGGACTTCTCCAATAGTTTAGGCCGGAGACGCATGCAGATCAAACTGAAAAAAAAAAAACACAGATTAAAATTATTTATTACTCTAAAATCGTTTATTTATTTATCGAATGCACAATGTAAACAATCATAGCTACTAGGCATGGGTCATTGACGGTTTTTTTGTTAATGTAATTTAACTGTTAATCATTAATGGTCAACAGGTTAAAAATGCTGTTAAATAAATAACAGGTTTTAAAACTTCAATCGTTATTGGTATTCGTCAATTTAATATGTCAACGTTTTTGATCAATGACAATTTTGTTGCAGATTAAGTTAAAGATTATTGATTTGATAAGAATTTAGATTACTTTTTTTTTTTGAACTGGAATGACCTTTCCTTCGTACTTTTTCCATGCTTTACCCAGCCAATTAGGACTGGCGAAAGATCCAGGCGTACTTAACGAATATTTCCAAAGGAGACTAAATTCGCAGAAATTAATAAAATAATATTGAAATAATGCATTGAGTGCGTTGACGTTAATTGACAGTTAATATTTTCAACCTGTTTTTTCATTAATAAATAACAGTTAACACGTTGACGAATGAAAAGTCGTTAAAAAAAACCGTTTATTGATTTAACACCCACCTCTAATAGCTACACACTAGGCTTAAACTAGTAAGTACATGACCGTGTTAGGGCGCAGCAAGATAACTTAAAACTTATAATATTGCAGTGAACATCTAAATTATCTCACGCAGATTAGGAACATGATGTACGAACCTAACGAAATAAATCCTGACATATCCGACATATACAACATTATTTTTAGTATATGCGAAACCTGAATACAGTTTGTTCAGAATAACAGTAACTGAATCGATTTCAATCATTTTTAAACCATGTTATATTTTGTCCCAATAATATTTAAAAAAAGTTACAAGATGGACACCGAGGGACGTACCTATCGCAATAATTTAGGTACCTACTGCCAAATTATGTTTATCAATGAGCTCACGACGCGCACACTGCGTGGTGACCACGCTTTTGTGCGGACAACCAGGTAACAGAATAAGCTTATAAATTTGTGATTTTTCATGATACAGTTTTGAAATTTTGTACATAGATTCTTTACATTAAAATACTCGACACGTGTTTCAGGTCTCGCATATACTAAAACTAATGTTGTATATATATTAATTAACACATAGTACCTAATTTCAACTCTGTTAGCTTCTTATCCTTGTCCTTACTTGCTTACTAATATTATAAATGCGAAAGTAAGTTTGTTTGTTACCTTTTCACGCCTAAACCACTGAACGGATCATCCTGAAATTTTGCATATGCATTGTCAGGTGTACAGAAACGGACATAGGGTACCTTTCATCCCGCAAAAAAGTACTGTTCCCGAGGAAAATAACACCACGGGTCTTTTGAAGCATGTTTTTATTTTTTTATCAGCCTGTACTGTCCCACTGCTGGGCAAAGGCCTCTCCCAATTCCTTCCATGTGCACTTTTCCCGCGCTTCCTCGAATCATGATTGAATTATATTATTACAAGCAGAGTACAACCCGAATTGATTGTCAAATTTTAAATTAACGCGAGCGAAGTCGCGGGTAAAAGTTACTCTTCCATAAATTCTTGGATACAATACCACCATTCATCAACCCGCACTGGGCCCACGTGGTGGATTACAGCCCTCTCTCTCTCATAGAGAGGAGGCTTGTGTCCCAGCAGTGGGGACGTTACACCCTGACTACACTAAGACACTCACTGCTTATGCTCCTTCTCCTTGTCGAGCAAAATGCGTAACTCGCGCAACTCGAGCAGGAACTCTCGGTCCATCTCTGTGTCGTAGTACTCTGGACCTGTGCAGCTGTAGGTCCAACTTGTCATTATGGCCTGAAAATGAGAATAAGAATATTATTAGGATAAGTAAACACACCTTACGCCGTTTCTGTATAAATCGCACCTAAGGTGAAGGCGCGGCGCAGGCGCAGCGCAGTCGTGGAACGGAAACGGAAAGTAAGAACGGCGTGACTGCGCCGCGTCGCATAAGTTTAATTCACGACATGTCGCCTTCGTACAATTTGTATGAAAACGTTTTTAGCGGCATCATGCCTGCGCCGCGCCTTCACCTTACGCCGCTTCTATATAATTCGCGCCTTATAGAAGTGAACAGTTAAAAAAAGATTATGGATACATGACATGAAGTACTAAAAAGATTCCAAAACCAATTTATTTAGAAAGTTTCTGGAGACTATTTTTACCTGACAAAAAAATAAATAATTTGTATATATAATAGTTAATTTAAAGATGAGCTTTATCAGCCGCTCGGATCAATCTTCAGGTTAAGCCGCGCTTACCTAGGCTGGTCTATGGATGGGTCACAGGCCTCGGAAAGCAAGTTAAGCCGTTGGTTCCGGCTATCAATTATAGATCTTTGACAGTCGTTACAGGTAGTCAGTGGCCCAACCAGTCTTACTAAGGGGTATCGTTTTACCCAGTACTAACTGGGTTGTGGAGGTCAGATAGGCAGTCGCTCCATATGAAGCTCCACTGGAAGCCGACCCCAACATAGTCGGGAAAAGGCAGGTATGATGAATAGTTTATTTAAAACTCAAGTTTGCCTCACCTGTGCGCAATGATAGAAATCATTGAACGTCAAGTATGTAAGCTTTCTCTTCGCCGTCTCGAACCGCATGCAAGCTATGAACACCACTGCTCCGTACTTTCTGGAAGTAGTTAGAAGTTCCTTAGAGTTATGGCTATACAGGGTGTCACAGAGTTAGAGCCGATTGAATTTTGAGATATTTTTTAAACACTTTTTATCTGTCTGTTCTAGCTAATTTCTGAAAAGGCTGGACAAATTTAGACGGAACTTTTACTGGCTGATAGCCGACTTCATAAGGAGTAACTTAGGCTTACTTTTATTAAGAAGAAGGACTAGGGCTCCGTGCAAAAAAAAAAACCCTTAACTTGTTAATAAAATTCGATTCAAATAGAGAAGTAATATTTTTATGATAATTTCACGCGTCTGAAGGTCGCGAGCAACAGCTAGTATTAGTATATGTATCACACTAATATTATAAAGGCGAAACTTTGTATGTGTGTTTGTGTGTATGTTTGTTACTCCTTCACGCTCAAACGGCTTAACGGATTTGGATGAAATTTGGTATCAAGATAGTTTATATTCTAGATTAATACATAGGCTACTTTTGATCCCGAAAATAGTAGGTGGGTAGTAGGCAGATAGTAGGCCGGTAGTAGGAAGGTAGTAGGCAGGTAGTAGGTAGGCAGTAGTTAGGCAGTAGGTAGGTGGTAGGTAGGTAGTAGGTAGGTAGTAGGCAGGTAGTAGGTAGGTAGTAGGTAGGTAGTAGGTAGGTAGTAGGTAGGCAGTAGGTAGGCGGTAGGTAGGCGGTAGGTAGGCGGTAGGTAGTAGGTAGGTAGGTAGTAGGTAGGTAGTAGGTAGGTAGTAGGTAGGTAGTAGGTAGGTAGTAGGTAGGTAGTAGGTAGGTAGTAGGTAGGTAGTAGGTAGGTAGTAGGTAGGTAGTAGGTAGGTAGTAGGTAGGTAGTAGGTAGGTAGTAGGTAGGTAGTAGGTAGGTAGTAGGTAGGTAGTAGGTAGGTAGTAGGTAGGTAGTAGGTAGGTAGTAGGTAGGTAGTAGGTAGGTAGTAGGTAGGTAGTAGGTAGGTAGTAGGTAGGTAGTAGGTAGGTAGTAGGTAGGTAGTAGGTAGGTAGTAGGTAGGTAGTAGGTAGGTAGTAGGTAGGTAGTAGGTAGGTAGTAGGTAGGTAGTAGGTAGGTAGTAGGTAGGTAGTAGGTAGGTAGTAGGTAGGTAGTAGGTAGGTAGTAGGTAGGTAGTAGGTAGGTAGTAGGTAGGTAGTAGGTAGGTAGTAGGTAGGTAGTAGGTAGGTAGTAGGTAGGTAGTAGGTAGGTAGTAGGTAGGTAGTAGGTAGGTAGTAGGTAGGTAGTAGGTAGGTAGTAGGTAGGTAGTAGGTAGGTAGTAGGTAGGTAGTAGGTAGGTAGTAGGTAGGTAGTAGGTAGGTAGTAGGTAGGTAGGTAGTAGGTAGGTAGTAGGTAGGTAGTAGGTAGGTAGTAGGTAGGTAGTAGGTAGGTAGTAGGTAGGTAGGTAGTAGGTAGGTAGTAGGTAGGTAGGTAGTAGGTAGGTAGTAGGTAGGTAGTAGGTAGGTAGTAGGTAGGTAGTAGGTAGGTAGTAGGTAGGTAGTAGGTAGGTAGTAGGTAGGTAGTAGGTAGGTAGTAGGTAGGTAGTAGGTAGGTACACAAGGAGTAGGTAGAAAAAGCTGCATTGCAACGCATACCGGGGTACAGCTAGTAGAATTATAGAACACAATTTCAGTAACTTGTATATCTAGTAAGTTAAACAGGACTGATCTTGCAGTTAACTTAAGAAATACTTACTTGGCCAAAGGTTCAGACAGCAGGAATGTGCTCCTAATATTGGCGACCACATTGCCAGGCATCTCCTCTACCGCCTTGAACACCCGGCGCACGTTGTCGAACTGACGACGACAACAGCGCAGCGGGGCGCCCGAACGTTCCGCCACCTGGGGACACATTACATCACGCTTGTAATCCCCGATGGGCTAGGCAGAGGTGTAAAGTCACGAGCACCAATGTGACACTACACACACAACACAACGCATTTGTGTGTGTGTGTGTGTGTGTGTGTGCGTGTGTGTGTGCGTGCGTGTGTGTGTGTGTGTGTGAGAGTGTGAGTGTGAGTGTGTGTTGTATGTGTTGACATTACACTTTCCCAAATTTAAAAGCAATTTTCGTGAAAAATAACGATTGTAACTTGGAGATAGAATCTTTTTCATAAAATATGCGTTCCAGAATAGTCTGTTCGTAACAACATGAAATTTTAATCAGAAATGTAGGAGAAAAAACACTTTTTAAAGTTGTTAAGTGTTTACATATTTGTGCTCATGACTATACCTAATTGTACATCCACATTCAGAGCTCGTGGCTAAATAATAACAGCAGAGAAAGATCTTCAAGGTATAGAATTTCCTCCGTGCCTCGGAAAGCAGGTTAAGCCGTTGGTCCCGGCTGTCATTTGTAGATCTTTGACAGTCGTTACAGGTATTCAGTAGCCCGAAAGTCTGACAACCAGTATTACGAAGGGGGACTGTATTACCCAGAACTAAGTGGGTTGTGGAGGTCAGATAACCAGTCGTTCCATGTAAAATACTAGTATTCAGCTGCATCCGGTAAGACTGAAAGCCGACCACAATAAAGTTAGAAAAAGGCTAGGCTGGGATTTAGCCATAGTCCCATGTTGTAGTGAGCAAGCCTATTGCCATCAACCGAGCACAAATCTAGACTCCGTGGCTGCTACTGAGAAATTCCTGATGAAAAAATTCACAGACATTTTCCGACTTGGGAATCGAACCCGCGACCTCATGCTCTAGCGCAATAGCGCTTCCAGCCACTAGATCAATGAGGCTACCGTGATGGGTCAAAGATAGGGTGTAAAAATGCCCTTAACGAAGCCGAAAGGCACTTGTTCTCCCCGTCATTGCGATCATTTTTTTGTTCTAGACCATACCTGGGAACCTTCTAGTTACGGAGATATTGGGGGTCAATGTTCCAACTTTTTCACATTTTTTTTTTAAATACAAGTTTTTAGCAATATAACATTACTTCAAACACCTCCACGACCCCCGTACTACTCAATGCATCCATCAGCACAATGTTTTGAGTGCGTTACATTGAGTCCTACTGTAAACCGTGAATTTTCACCCCAAAAAGAAAATCGTTTCCCAGCAATATTTTTTGCATAGAGTTACTTAGTTTGATGTACAGTATGCTTTTTTTTTTTTTTTTTCCGGATGGGAAATCATCAAATGACCCCCCCCACTCTGGGCGGAGCGGAAGGGAGTGTCAGACTTGTACTGACTAAAACCCATCCATGTTCCTTCTTTGCCCTTTGTGTTCCAGGGCCGCGGTATCTCTTTCGAACAGTCCCGCAGCCCTGGCAGGCATCGGCCCTTGCGGACCCCTACTTATTTGCTGACATCTCTTTGAGGCGCGCGTGGAACACGAACGCGCCGTCGACACGGCCTGTCGTCATAAGACGGCCGGACGGCGAGCTGGCCCGTAACTCGCCGTCCATGTACAGTATGCTTGGTTGACGGCTTCGTGAAGGGTCCGTTAACACCTTGTATAGCGAACAAAGAAAAAGGACTTTAAAACATTACCTCATCTAGATCTTTCCTGTGTCTCGAAGACAGTTTCCTTCCAAGCAGTTCTCTGATCACAGCATCATCAAGATCATAATATCTGGAAAAATATTGAAATGATGTAATTGTTATTTTGCAAATGAAAAATGTAGATGGGGCCATCGTAGGCTGGCCCAAATGCAACTCTTAAAAAAAATGTTTTAATGTTTTGTAATGGATACCAAAGAGGAGCTCGTGGCTAAATAATAACAGCCGCTCGGGTCGATCTTCAGGTTAAGCCGCACTTGCCTAGGTTGAGTGGTGGATGGGTGACAACCCATTACATACCGAGTTTCCTCCGTGCCTCGGAAAGCACGTTAAGCCGGTGGTCCCGGCAGTCATTCGAAGATCTTTGATAGTATTTACAAGTAGTCAGTGGCCCGAAAGTCTGACAACCAGTCTTACTAAGAGGTAACATATTACCCAATACTTATTGGTTTGTGGAGGTCAGATAGGCAGTTGCTCCATGAAAAATACTGGTATTCAGGCTGCATCCGGTTAGACTGGAAGCCGACCCCGACATAGTTGGGAAAAGGCAGGCAGATGATGAAATAGAACCCAAAGAGTAGGAACGAGATCCTATTGCTAAATAAACCCAGTTTGACTGTCTGTCACACTAAGGCTAATATTTAAATCAGATTCAGATATTATCTCAGAATACATGTCATCTACAGTCAGCCCCGAAAAGATGTAAACACGGACTAGGACCAGTAGGTACCATTTCATTGTCTACAACCATTATTCCATAATTGTTTCTTCAATGTAAAGCTACAAAACATAGTAATAATTCATGTCACCAAAACCTCCTACACAGGCTGGATACATAATAATATTTATTTATTTATTAAAGCTTTATGCACAAGTAAAAACTGTACAGAGGCGGACTTAATGCCATAGGCATTTTCTACCAGTCTACCTTAGGGTGATGCAGAGACAATATACAGTAGGTGCATTAACAGAAAATAATTATAACTAAAACATTTAAGAATAAGTATACATACATATATTAAACTTTATAAAGTTAAGAGAGATAAACAAGAAAAACTACAACAACTAAAACAACAACAACACATCATCATCAACACCCTTTGTAGGTTTGGTGGTACAAAACTCAAAATGCGCGAATCCGACTGCAAGCACTGTTGTCTCTGATGGGTGTCCAAAAACCACTTACTTTTCAATAAGCATCTGTTTGGTAGCCTCATCAATCTGAAATATCATCTGTTCCGACAGCTTTGACGGGACTGTGAGCAGGCGCTCCAAAAGAGCGAAGGTCCTGAAATTCCACCAATGTTTTTTATTATTATTATATCTGTCGGATCCAGTCATTAGTACGGACATAAAATGAATTGGATAGCGCGCCTATGTGCAGTGGTGACATCACGCGACCTACTTACTAGTCACTACACAGCGTGCTTCTACAGAGCCCTGATGTCCAGCTCGAGGCGAGGGCGACAGTCAATGTCTGATCGCGGCGGAGTTGAGACGTCTTGGAACTCTACCCGATTCATTGTGCCGCGTGTTATTGTGTTACGTTGTAATCTCAGGTTATTCGTTAGTTTTGCTAGAAACAGTGTATCGCACCCAGTGTGTTTCCATAGCACGAAACCCATCGTCTGCCCACATGATATACGAGCCTAACGGGGTAAATCCTGACATATCTGACATAATGACATATTGTCCACTGCTGGGCAAACGCCTCCCTCCATTTCTTCAAAAGTTTACGATTCTGTGCTACTTCTTTCCAATTCTCAAGGAAGACATCCAGTTCGTCCTGCCATCTCATTCGTGGTTTGCCACGACCCCGTGTCACTGTTTCAGGGCACCAATCCTGAGCTTTACGGGCCCACAGCTCGTTCGGCATGCGACAGACATGTCCTGCCCAGTCCCATTTAAGTTAGGCAGCCTTTTCAGCCACGTCAACGATTTGCGTTTTGGAGCGCAGTGTAGTGTTTCGAACACTGATCACTTAAAACTGATCTGTTAATTTTACATCTAAGATACTGCGCCAATGTCAAGCAACTTTGAAAATATATAGTAAATTTGGTCATGTTCAGAGGATGCCTGGAAGGAGAGGTGAGCGGAAATTCAGCGAGGGACGCCCTGTAGAAGGACATACCTAGAAGGCAACAAGGTGTAGCGGCACTACAAAGAGTATAGAACAAAAACTACAACAGCGCCATCTATGACACGGTGGATGAACTAAACCTCGAAACACATCTAAATCCAACATCGCGCAAGTAAAGTTTTCTGAGACATGGGTTAAGAGTCGTTGAAATAAGAGTTTTACTTCAGACAAATAAAAGTATTTACCTGTAATGGTCCAGCACATCGCTGGCAATCAGTTCGACCGTAGCACCATGCTGCTTGGCAAAGTCTCTCTTGTGCAAAGTGGAGACGGCTTCACTTGCTGAAAAGAGTAAGAATAATTTATTGATTAAGAAATTACATTCAATGCATCGATTCCTGAAACTCACACTAGGATTCCCTGTATCGTGAGTTTCAGGCTCCTTCATTCCGTTTACAAATTTTATTGTTACACAAATAATATATCCGTTACATTAAATTTTTAAATCTAATCTATTTGTAATATAAAAAAAGGAAAACATAAAGAAAACAGTAGGTTACCTATGATATGTATATGTATGAATGTTATGTGCGCGTGTGTGTGCTTACGTGTGTGCGTCAGTGTGTCTGTGTGTGTGTGTGTGAGTGTGTGTTTGTGTGTGCGTCAGTGTTTGTTTGCCTGTTGTGTGTGTGTACGTGTCTTTGTGCGTGTGTGTGTTGGAGGGTGAATTAAGACAGTTGTTTTGGTGTTGTGAGAGTGTGTCTGAATGTTTTACCTGTTGTTTACGGAAGTTTGTGATTTATACCAATAAATGTATAATTGTAAAATATATAAATGCATATATGTACCTATTACGGTTTTAGACATTTATTTTCTCAAAAGATTTACAATCACTTACAGAGAAAATACAATATTATAACTTATAAATACATGAGGCCGATTTGCGTAGTGGGTTGGTACAATAAGTCAATAACAAGAATGACATTAAAATTTCGTAACAGTTTTAGTAAACCCGTAAAAGGGTAATTGTAGAAAATATTAGAACTAAGTGCACGACATCTTATGCGCATCGCTAATGCGGGTAGGTGTGCATGAGCTGAGGAGTACAGTCTTAGAAAAATACAATACATGTTTATTAAAGCCCATGACACAGTGATTGTTTCACCGCGTTTAAAGTAGGCACATGGTTGTTATATCTTATTAGTAATATGGATGTTATAATTAGAACTAGGTACATTGAATTTATATATTTTAATTACTTGAGTTTGTTTATGTATTTATGTATATAATTATGTGTTAGGTAAGGAGTGTGGTTTGTATATGCTGTACTATAATAATTTTCAATTTTTGTTTATTCATGTATATAGTAGTAAGTAGGAAGTGTCAAATACGTAGGGTAAGATATATTAGATTAAAATATAGTGTATGTATGTATATATTCTGTTTTATTTGTGTATACAATTTTGTGTGTTAGAGTGTGGTTTTTATATGTTATACTATAATATTCTATAATAATGTAGTGCAATATATTCATATATGAATAACTGACGTGTGAGTAAGATATATTATTTTGAATTGTGTGTGATACAATGTAAATTAGTGATCGGTACCACTTAACTTAATATTAAGCTTTTATTAATGAAAAAAAAAAAAAAAAAAGAAAAAAAAAAAAAAAAATCCTTTAAAATGTGGCTTTTTAATAGTTTTTTAAATGTAAACAGAGATTTTGCTTCTTTTATAGATTTAGGTAATTCGTTATAGAGTTGGGCCCCATCATATAGAATACTCTTTTTTCCGTAATTTGTTCTATGGCTCCTTAAGCACAGGTTATTAGCCTGCCTTGTCATGCGTTTATAGTGATCTATCCTTTTTGTAAATGTAATTTGTGAGTGGATATCTTTAGTTAGGATTTTTCTAATAAAAATGCAAGTTTTATATTTATATATTTGGGCCAGATTGAATAATGCTGAACCCCATACCTCTATTAAATAATCAATACGAGATTTGACCAAGGAATTATATATCGAGTATCGAACTTGTCTCGGGAGACATCTCACTATACCTCTTAGCGCGCCAGTTAGTGAATTTATTTTATTGCGAATTTTTTCAATTTGCGGTTTCCAGGTAAGCTGACTGTCAAGAATAAGGCCTAAATATTTTTCATTGTTAGCTTTAGTTACTTTTTCACCGTTAATAGTAAGGGGACTATGATTTCCAATTTTTTTTGTTTTTAGCAGAGAAGATAACGAATTTCGTTTTCGATGCATTAATAGTAAGTAAATTTGACTGTAACCAGATGTGTAACAGATCTAGATCATGCTGAGCTTGGTTCATTACTGTTTCTAATGAGTGACTAGAGTAAAACAGGCTGGTATCGTCGGCATATAAAGTAATATCTCCCTTTAGTCCAATCTCATATATGTTATTGACGTAAATGAGGAATAACAAGGGTCCCAAAATTGAACCTTGAGGAATACCACAAGTAATCAATTGGGGGTCACTTTGGTGGTTATTAATTTTGACAACTTGAGATCTGTCTGTAAGGTATGATTTAAAAACCTCATATGCTTTCCCAGTTACACCTATGTCTTTAAGTTTTAATAGTAGTATGTTGTGGCTTACGGTGTCGAATGCCTTTTTTAAATCAATAAAAATTCCTAAAGTAATTTTTTTCTGATCAATGTTAAGTCTAATATTGGTTACTAAGTCAACAGTCGCGGAAACAGTGTTCGATTTGGGGCGGAAGCCGTATTGCTTATTGTATAGGTAATCAATATTAGTTAAATATTCATACAATTGTTTATGCAGAATCTTTTCAAACATTTTTGACATCACGTACGGATATAGGTCGATAGTTACTGGGGTCCAGTTTGCTGCCTGATTTAAATATTGGACTAACCTTCGCAATTTTAAGGCGGTTGGGGAAATGGCCTTCATTTAAGCATTTATTGATACAGTTTGCTAAGCTTTCCGCTATAGTGTCTTTAACACATTTTATGGATTTCGTACTAATGCCATCTAAACCGGAACTAGTGTTAGAATTTAAGTTTTTTATTATTTTAAGTACTTCGTCTGCAGAAGTTGGTTTTAACTCTGACAATTCATGATTGTTATTTTTCGGTTTATTATATGTTAATGTCTGAGTTAAGTTATTATGGTATTTTTGTGGTATTTTATTTGCAAGTTCAGTGCCTATTGTCGCAAAAAATCTGTTAAAGTATTCGCAAATTTCATGAGTATCTGAGATTTCTCCATTAGAGGTATTGATTTTTAAATGCCCAAGGTCGGCCAACTCTGTTTTATTATTTGATAGTCTATTAATTAGTTGCCACATTTTTAAAGGATATTTCTGACAGTTCGCAAAAGCCTTAAAGTAATATTGATTTTTGGCCAGTTGGATATTTACAAAGGTATGATTTCTTTGTTTTAAGAATTCTTTACGCAAGTCTTCGTCTCCAGGTGTTCGATTTAAACTGTGCCACAATTGGTTCCTTTTGTTTATTAGTGTTATGAGGTCCTTATTTATCCACTCTTTGCAAGGAGGGTTTAATATAAAATATTAAGGTGAGCTACATGCGTTTTTTGGGTTAAGATATTTTCAGTCAACTTTAAGAAATGAAAAGTAATTCCATAAGTTTAACAATGCTATTCCCTTTAAGCTTTTCAAATCTAGCACCACATAAATATTTCTCATCATCATCTGCCTAACTTTTTCCCAACTATATTGGGGTTGGCTTCCAGTCTAACCGAATCCAGCTGAATACCAATATTTTACATGGAACGACTGCCTATCTGACCTCCACAACCCAGTTAGTACTGGGTAATACGATACCCCTAGGTAAGGCCACTGACTACCTAACGACTGTCAAAGATCTACAAATGACAGCCGGGACCAACGTCTTAACGTGCTTTCCGAGGCACGGAGGAAACTCGCTATGTAATGGGCGGTCAGCCATCAACAGACCAACCTAGGCAAGCATGGCTTAACCTAAAGATATTTAGCTAGCTGTGCCCCGCGACCTTCGTCCGCGTGAAATTATTATTAAAATATTACTTCCCTATTTGTATCGGATTTTGTTAACAATTTCAAGGGTTTTATTTTTTTTACACGGAACCCTAATGCTTTTTCTAAAATAAAAGTAGCCTAAGTTATTTCTTATAATATCAGCTATCTGCCAGTAAAACTCCCGGCAAAATTGGTCCAGCCATTTCAGACATTAGCCGGAATAAACTAACTTTCAAATGCATTCAGTAAAGAGCTGTTTTTTTTCTAATTAAACACATACACTTCAACTTTTTCCTTTACCGTTTTTGAGAGCAGTGGTGATGAAATAACTTACACAAAGTAATGCGCCTGGCTGGGTTCGAACCCACGACTTACTGCTCGTAAGTCGGGGTCTCCACCACTGGGCCACCGCTGCTCTCATCGTGAGGAAACCGGCATGTCCTAGAACCAAAAATTCGAAGACAAGTGACATCTACCAACCCGCACTGGGCTCGCGTGGTGGATTATAGCCCATTCCCTCTCATAGAGAGGAGGCCTGCGTTACAGCAGTGGGAACATTAATAGGCTGATTATTCTTATGCTTGCTTATGCTATGCTATGCTTACTTCAATTTTATGTTTTTGTATAGATAATATTCCCATAATAGACAACCAAATATAACCACAGACAATTAAGAGCGGCAGACAGATGGCATTAATAGATAATATAAAATTTGATATAATGCCAACATTTTGATTAATTGTGTCTCATTTTAGTTTTTCAACAATAAATAGCTGATGTGAAGAAAGTGTTGCTAATATATTTATCTCTATAATAACATAACATCACGCTTGTAATCCCCGAAGGATCATTTCACCAGCTATGTTTAACTTCCATGTAATATCAGCCATCATCCAGACTCTGTGGCCACTACAGAGAAATTCCTTATGGCAAAACCCAATAACACTTTTTAATATTTTATACACAAACCCTGCGTAGGGAACATAGCTGTTTTTGACATGGAAAGAAAAATTCGAGATCTGTGAGCGGGGTGCGATGGTCTAGTTGGTTAAGACATCCGGTGTACTGAATCGGAAGGTCGCAGGTTCAAACCCTGCTCGCACTGGAATTTTTCTTTCCATGTCAAAAACACCAATAACACTTTGCCCGACCTGGGAATCGAACCCAGGACCACACCCTCAGCAGTCTTGTTTGCAAACACTAGTCCAAAGAGGCAGTCAATATATCTCTATAATGTAGCGGAGAATAGATTGTTCTAGTTTAAGGAAATGGTTGTGCTTTCTTTGGCCAAAGAATTAGCATTGCCATTCAATGTGACAATACTGACAATGCTGCCGTCTTCTAGGCATGTTTCCGGATGACAACAATGTGGAGGAGTACTTAGATGCCTAAGCGTCCTATATAAAGATCTTGTGTCACAATATTTATGGTTGCACCCCTCTGAAACAGCTCGACTGATTTTTATGATTTTTTTAATGTATATTTGGTAGGTATAAGAATAGGTCGTAAAGTATATTTCACGCGAACGAAGGTCGCAGGCAACAGCTAGTTTATTTTATATAAATTGGTCCTTTTTGGTAAATATTTAGTTTTAATTATTCAATAAGCTTTAATTCATTCAAGTATTTAATTATTAACTATAACTAAAATCCATTAAACCATTACAGATATGTTGCTGCGTCTCCAAAATAAAGTTAAATGGGATCAACTCTGTTTTAATATTTTCAGGATAAGACTCAGAAGTAAAATTGAACATTATCTGGACATAATATGACCACAAACCGCACGGTCACTGTTTCTATAGTAACAAAAATTCACGTAATATCTTCTTACATAAAACAGACCCTAAATTTAGAATTTATAAGACATTTTAAAGAGATAAATTAATGATAACAAAAACATTCGTTTATTGGCCAAAAACTTACAAGAACATCCTTCAATCCACAGCTGGTATATCTCAGGATCAATTAAAGTGAAATTACTCACAAATACATCCACTTCTGTATACATTTCTGTTTATTTTTATTAATTTTCGTAAACCTGAAAAACTAATAAGATTTTCAGCCAAAATATATTTTTGACACTGACAGTTGAGCTTGAGATGTTGCCAAATTAGAAAAATACCGTTCGCAACCGTACTTTACAACATTTGTGTATCCTCATCCTTAATTGCAGAGTGAAGTTGGCGACAAGTACCGCTGACAGGCTAAAATACGATCAGAAACCTGAAATTCAGGGCTGCCAGATTGTATAATTGGAAATAAAATCTGTATAATTTGGTTACTGATTGAATCCTCTTTGTATCCTGGACCCTTGTGTATAATTGGATACGGAACTAAATTCTATTATCAGAGTTTTCTATGGTGATATTTTTTAAGTTGCCCTTAAGATGCGCGTTAAACCTGTGAGTACCGTAATAAATAAAAAAACAACGTCGGTAAGTTCACGTGATTAATCATTCTTATGTATTTAAAAAAAAAATAAGCACTGTTTGTATCCTGACTATAAATTTTGTATAATTTCAAAAACTTTGCCGAATAATATAATTATATCGACTGGCAGCCCTGATGAAATTTTATCAAGAAGCATTGAAAGGTGAACAACGTTCAGGTTTAATATAAAATTGGAGATTTCTTGAAGTTTTGATTTCTATTTCTCAAAAATAACGATAGACTATTTCAATGTTTTTTTTTTAAATACTGCTGACTTAAAAAAGAAAAGTTACGGACCTACTACAGCCTACAGCTCGCTAAAGTATTAGGGTCCGTTTCCACCAAGTGGAAAAATTCTCGCGCACTTATTTGATGCCACTGATTAAAGAACTGTATCACTGTTGTCTTTAAGAATAAAATTAGACGCATACGACATATGTTTGTGTAAAATGTTATATTACTAAAGCTAAAGGTAATGCTGATGCAGTCCTTCATTCAGTGACATCAAAAAAGTACATGAGGATTTCTTGGTGGAAACGGGCCCTTGTATGTTCTGTGTCTGTGTTCTGTGTGTACCATGCTTTTGTAGTTTCCGAACGTCAAACTCTAATGAATGATTGATTTTTTTCGTGATTGAGCGTTTGTGTTGTCGAAATTATTGAAAAAAGTATTCATCTTTAGCCGTAATCTTCATGAAATAAGTGTGTAAGTACGCAAATTAATCTTGATTTTAAATAACACACATGATTCCTTCTGCTATAGACAGTTATTACGCGTAAATTCGGAGATATAGCGTCAAGTTTTTTTTTGTGGGAGCCAAAAATAGATATGGCCCGTTGGAAAATCACTGATACATTAGAATTTTGAGGTCGTAAAGTCTTTATTTACTTTTGATAACACCCAATAGTTACTTAGTGTGCTCACATAGTTGTTATTGTTAAAACTCGACTGCAAAACCGGTATTAGATACACAAAAACAGCATTTTTTTTTGTTTTTGTTGCTTCGTAATTCGTATGAGCGTAATTCATAGATGTGGCGGCTTGTTAAATCAATCATCAAGATTTCTGTGCTATATCTACACGTAAATACGTACCTGCTAAACCGAAACCAACTACCAGCGGTCCACATTAGCCCTGGACCAAAAAAACTGGAAGTTATATGGAGAGGCCTTTGTCCAGCAGTGGGATGTGTCAGGCTAACAAGAGGACCCTCTGATTAACTGTATTGAGCAGCACAAAAATCTTCTAGTTTACATTTTCAAAGTAATTATGAAAACCGCATCAAAATGCACTGTGTAGTTATGTAGAGCTATGTTGCTATCGGCTGAATGAACGCAGCTGCATACTAGGATTTAAACCATTATAGTTTTGTTAAATCTTTAAGGCGGCTCGGAAGTTAGCTGCATGTCAACATCTGCACATTATTCAGGTGCTATAATCACCAGGCTGCTCAGTGAGCTTACTCTGAAACAGGCCATGTTTAACTTACCGTGTGAAAAGCAGTTCTCCCTTAAATGAGGATATGAATTAAAGTCTGACTCGCTTGGATTTCACTTGGTTTAATACAGACTTGGTTACAAATTATACCGTGCTGCAGGCGAGTAGTCTACCACTGCTAAAATTATATTTCTATTCTTTCAGAGCACCATGTCGGACTCAAAAGATTCGGATGGGCATGATAATGAAATGATGAGTATGTTTGCCAGCGTCTGGGTGAAGGTAGAAGTAGACGAACATGATGAAGACAATTCTGAGAGTCCTTTTGAGACGGAGCATGTGTAAGTATTGCACACCTAAATTAATTAAATATCGTTAACATTTTCAACATATATAGAGGCTGGAAAGTACACCAATGAGAAAAGCTTGCTACAAAAGTGCAATACTGACATGATCAACATGTATGAACAGCTGTTTTTTTTTTTTTACAAATTTCTTTGTGGGGCGTTCAGAATGATGTATCGAGACATGGTAACCGTCTTCACGTCGGTGTCCCTTCCACCCTGTGATATTATTATAATGTTTCATTGTCAACAGTGGGGAACGGGGTCTAATCAGTCTTTCAGACACCTGACAATATGAATTGTTTCCATAAGTACTGCTTTCTAAGTCAAGCCCTTTGATTTAGATGCCTAACAAGGTTCTTCAGGTGTTTGTTGGGGATCTTGGCTTGATAAGCCATGTAAAGTTACATTATTATTGACTTAAAGTCTTTCTTAATGAGATACCCTAACTCTCGAAGTAGACAAGAGAAAATGATCTAAATCTTATTAATAAATAAGTTCTAACTTATTCAATTCAAATAGCCAAAGTAAATATAATTAGACAGTTAAATAATATAATAATTCTAACTTCATCCAATGCTAAAACAATTTGTAATATGTTAATCTCCTATTCCAGAAACTGCAAGAAAAAGAAAACTGCAAAAGAACGCATCAAAAAGACTCTAAAATGTGACACCTGTGAATACACAACCATCTACAAGAATTGCCTAAACCTCCACATACTGGGCCACACTAACGCTAAACCATTTTCTTGCGATACATGTGACTATACAACAAAATATCCTACCTCGTTAAATAGACATATAACTATGCAACATGATTTGAAAGCAATGGAAGAAAAACTGGAACATTTCAAATGTGACGAATGCCCGTACAGTACTTGCTTCAAATGGAACTTGAAAGCACATAAAAGAAAGCATAAGCTGGAAAAACAGTACAAATGTGCTCACTGTACTTATGCAACTGCTTATAGACATAATTATATGAAACATAGCAAGGTACACAACAAGCAAGAAGTTCTATTTCAGTGTGATAAATGTCCATTTGTTACAAAATATGAAGGACATATTTCAAGGCATCTTGCTAAAATACACAATGAGGTATCAGAAAAGGCTAATAAATGTGATGTGTGTGATTTTTCAACGAAAGTAAATTGGAGATTGAACGTTCATAAACGTCGAAGCAAACAGAGTAATGTTATAAAATGTTCGAGCTGTGAATTTGAAACGTTTTACATGTGTGAGTCAAAAAAACACAAGAGAACTCATTACGATGAAGCTACTGATTATACATTGGATGAGAGTAACGGAGAAGTTAATTTTGATCTACCCGAGTACGAACCGATTACAAACCAAGTTGATGAAGCAAATCTGTCAGTGCATGAGAAAAGCAACAACTATTTGCTGGATCCAAACTGTGAGGTAGACTGGAAGAGTATTAAAGTCATCGAATCTGATTCCAAAGACCGTCCCTTCCAGTGCATTATGTGTAAATACTCGTCTCGATTTAAAGCATCTGTTCAACGGCATTTTCAAAGACATCACACTGGCAATCAAAATCGGCCTTACAAATGTGTTAACTGTGAATTTTCAACTAAAACTAAAGATCAAATTGCTTTGCACAATAAACGCAGTCAATCAGAAGCTGAATTGCGATGTAAAGATTGCCCGTTTACAACGTTGTTCAAATGTCAATTTGTAACGCATCAGAAGTGTCATTACCCGCATAAGTGTTCTGAATGTAACTATTCTTGTAAACATAAGTACGAGATTCAAAAGCATGTCTCCCTTATGCATTTGGGGAACGGTTTAAAATGTCGTTTCTGTGATTACCGGGCTACAAGAAAAGAAAGTCTCCTATGCCATGAAACGGTACATACGGGCAATAAGCCATTTAAATGTAAGTTTTGTGATTATAAGTCGGTCAGGAAATCTCTTTTGGATAACCATGTGAAGAGGCATCATAGCGATGTTAGTCATAATCCTGTGATTGTGGCTGATGGCAAGATTGACAGTTTAAAGATACCGCTGGGGGATAAAATTAGTAGTACGGATATTATTCAGAATATAAGAGAGCAAGATATTTCTTTAGAAGACATTTTAGATTCGCCTGACGTCAAGGATTTTGCTGCTATTATGAATTCTACAGAACAGACTAATAATTGACTTTAAATGTGTTATAACAACGAAATATCGTCCAAAATCAAACATAACAGCCATACTTTGTATTTGAAACCTTATTCCGAATGAGATAAACTTCGTTTTAGAAAATTGAAAACTTATGCTCGACGTTCAAATCAGTTTTTGTATTAAGAACTTTAATTTTATCGGAATAAAGTTTTAAATTAAAAAATGACATATTTTTGCCAGTTTTTTGTATATGGAACCTAATTTTGACCGTGAACTGTGGTCCTTGTAGAAAACTGATAGATTCAGGTTTGAAATCAGTTTTTGTATTTAAAACTTTAATGATGTTGGAATAAAGTTTGAAATAGAAAAATGGGGCGATGGTCTAAGTCTGCATATCGTCGGGGATAGTGCAAATCCGCGGAACTAGCATTGGATAATTCCGCGTATCTGACAAATGTAGCCAATTACAATTACGCAATGTCGTAGCGACTAAATTAATGAATTTAATAGATTTCTACTGTTAACAATACATAGAACACATGAATTGTTACTATTCATATAAAAATGAGATCAAAAATCGTTGAAATAAAATAAAATATAAACTTCTAACCTTCCCCTGTAAACCTACACGTAGTGCAGATACGCGCACTTTACGTATGGTAGATTCGCGGATTTACACTATCCCCGACGATATATAATAATTTTGTTTTGTAATATGGCCGCCATAGTTTTATTTCATAACTAGATATGCTCCGTGGCTCTGTCTCCCCAAATACCTGTCTTCTTAGTATGAAAGGAAGCTAATGTCTTTTTCAAAATAATATCTGAACTAGGAACATCGACTTTACTACTCGGCCAAAAAGACGTTTTCTAAATCAATTGTCTTCGTCAACATATTGTTACCATAGATGTGTGGTTGTTTCTAAGATACTTCTCATCAAAATCGGTTCAGCAGTTTACACTAAGACTCGATTTTTCATATAGATTATGAGAATGAAGAAAAACATACATTTTGCTGTCAAAAATCATTTATAATTAATTTTTGATAACAAAATGTATGTTTTGGGTCAATCTGTAAATAGGTCAAAAGTGTGAAATAAATAAGTCATGCTTTTCCAATATGGTTGTTTTATTTTTACTTATTTATTTATAACGAACTTATACTTACAGCTTACACCACACATCATCATCATCTGCCTAGCCTTTTCCCAACTATTTTGGGGTCGGCTTCCAGTCTTACCGGATGCAGCTGAATACCAGTATTTTACATGGAGCGACTGCCTATCTGACCTCCACAACCGAGTTAGTACTGGGTAATACGATACCCGTTGGTAAGACTGGTTGTCAGACTTTAGGCCACTGACTACCTAACGACTGTCAAAGATCTACAAATGACACCCGGGACCAACGGCTTAACGTGCTTTCCGAGGCACGGAGGAAACTCGGTATGTAATGGGTGGTCACCCATCCACAGACCAACCTAGGCTTAACCTAAAGATCGATTCGAGCGGCTGTTGTGTTGTGTGTGTATTATTTAGCTACGAGCTCCAGCTTACACCACACATACAAGTTAAATATTATATTATATTACAAGCTGTACCCGGCATGCGTTGCAATGCACCTTTTCCTACTACATACCTACGTACCTTCTCCTGACAGTAACAAACAGAACAAAAAAGGAATTAGTGATATCGGTCCAGCCGTTCACGCGTGATGCCGTGACCACGGGAAATAGGGATTCATTTTTATATACATATATAGAAATATAATTTATATTATAGCTAGCCCAAATTGTCCCACTGCTGGACAAAGGCCTCCCACCACTCCTTCCAACGTAATTTTACTTGATTTTTATTTTCAACCAATAACTTGTATGTGTGGTTTTATTTTTATTTTTTATTCTAATTAAAAAAAAAATACATGAAAATCAAAATCAGAATTAAAAATAAAAACAGTAATAAAATTCTTATAGCCTTAGATCATAGATCTATGATTCTTGAAATCCTTTTTGCTAATAGTGGAATAGAGTTATGAAGATCAGCGTGTAAAGTTCTTCATCCCCAATAGAAAAGGTAGGATCCTTCGACCAGACGGATGTTTTTTTTTTTTTTTTCTTGATGGTAAATCATCAAATGACCCCCCCCCCCCCACTCTGGGCGGAGCGGAAGGGAGTGTCAGACTTGTACTGACTAAAACCTATCCATGTTCCTTCTTTGCCCTTTGTGTTCCAGGGCCACGGTATCTCTTTCGAACAGTCCCGCAGCCCTGGCAGGCATCGGCGTATGCGGACCCCTACTTAATTTATTTATTTATTTGTTTATGGCACTCCAACGACTTATTCACTAATACAATTTTAGGGAAATGTAACAATGAAACTTAAAATCTAGGGTGAATATGTCACTTACAGGTGTGCACAGCACTTGCATAAGTATTTCAAGTTTTATAGTATTCCAAAAAGTACAATAGGCTTAAAAAAAAACAAAAATTACATGAAAACAAAATTAAAAATAAAGAAAATAAAATAACTAAATCTAAAGAATGACACAATCAATGACAAATAATAAATAAGTGAGTAATAATATTAAGTAAGTAATAATATAAAAAGTAATGATATTAGTATAGCTATTAACTGTGGCCACTGTGGGTCAGAAACAATTGTTTGCGAAATTGCAATAGCTTGTTGGCGAAGATGTCAACGCTACAGGAACGTGTATGGAGCTCATTGTACTTTCTCATCATCCTGTTCATTGGTGCCGAATGTCCGAGGTTAGTTCTTGTTGGGCATGGTGTGAATACATCTAGGATGCGTTCAGATCTGGGACTATGGCGAGGGACTGATATATTTATTTCAACGAGAAGCTTCGGAACTTGTATAGATCCATTAATGATTTTGTGAAGCAAAATCAGGTCGTTAGTATGTCTTCGCTGTTTTAAAGTTATAATTTTGAAGTAACTTAGCCTCTGCGAGTAATCAGCGTCCAGAGGACACCCATTAGATTTGTAGCGTGGATAGCGTGTAAAGCTTTTTTGGACCCGTTCTATACGATTCACATGTGTACCATAAATTGGATTCCAAACAGGTGACGCGTATTCCAAAACAGTCCGTACAAGTGAATTATAGAGTTACTGTTAAGGTTTTGAAGTCGTAACAGGTTCTTTTTATGAACCCCAGTATTTTAGCAGCCCTAGAAACAATAGAGTCAATGTGAGGTATGAAGGTAAGCTTACTGTCAAGGAGAACATCTAAGTCTCGAATTTTGACGACTTTATGAAGTACTCTTCCGTTAAGCGAGTATGAAGAAGTACGCGTAATGTGTTTTTTTGTGAATATTATGTGGTAACACTTATCAGCATTAAGAAACATGTGGTTTTTAGTACACCAACTATGTACAGAGTTGAGATCTTCCTGGAGTAGTGCAATGTCTGTACTTGCATCAATGACTCGATAAAGTTTCAAGTCATCTGCGAAGATAGAACAGGTACTGTGTTTGATATTGTTTGCTATATCGTTGACAAATATAATAAATAGTATTGGGCCCAAATGAAAACCTTGTGGGACACCGGACATTGAAGCGTAAGGTAGAGACTGATGACCCTTTACTACAACTCTCTGTTTTCTGTCGGTCAGATAAGATTTAAACCACAGCCAAAGTTGACCAAATATTACAGCTTACAGCTTCTGCAGCAATATTTTGTGGTCTACTTTGTCGAACGCACTGCTAAAATCGGTGTAAATAGAGTCGACTTGCTTGCGTGAGTCCACTAATTTGCAAAGGTTATTAACATAAAGAACTAAGTTGGTCGTAGTGGATTTTTGAGCGCAAAAACCATGTTGTTGCGGAGCTATCTCTATTTTGGAATGAGCAGTTATGATAGGACAGATCAGAGACTCGAAAACTTTTGAAAATACAGACAACATAGAGATAGGTCGGTAATTCTTCACGTTATCAGCTTCCCCCTTTTTAAAGACGGGCACTACATGTGCTAACTTCCACTTATCAGGAAATTAAGAAGTTTTAATAGAGTGGTTGAATATTATTTTGAGTGGAAGAGATAGACTTACTGCACATCTTTTGACAAATGTAGGTGGTAGACCGTCTGGACCTGCACCTTTGCATACATTTAGCTTTTTCAAGGCTCTGATTACGTCTTTTTCCGAGAAAGCAACGCTGCCTAACATATTGCAAGAGTAGGTTTGCGCATCATCAGAACGATGTTCAGAGTGCAAGGCGCCCGATTGAGTAAATGTCGACGAAAAGTGACGCGCAAAAAGATCACAGATGCTGTCACCAGAAGTGGCCACCTCAGTGTCCAACTTTAGTTCCGACGGCATTTCACTAAACCCTGATTTTTTTGCTTTGACGAAGGACCAGAAGAGTTTGGGATTATGGGTTATGCCCTCCTCCATCTTCCCAGAGAAGTTATCATAGCTACTTTTGATAACTTGATTGGCTCTCTGGCTCAATAATTTATATTCGTAGTCGTCACGGGGGTTTTTATACTTTTTGTAACGTCTTCTGAGTTTTTCCTTTTCTTTTAAAATGTTTATAAGGCTTTTGGGAAACCATATGGGGTATTTATTGCATTTTATTTTAGATTTTGGCACAAATGAACTTATGATGTTGTCCAATATCTTGTAGAGCTCTTCTACCATAGCGTTGGCATCCCGCAATTGGGCAAAGTTTTCAATCCAATTAACCTGATTTATTCTCTCATTAATTGTCTGGTAGTTTGCTTTGCGGAAATTAAACTTTGCAGAGAGTTTGCATTTTAGAAATGTAGCTGATACACTAGTAATCCCAATACACAATGAGGGGTGGTAAGGGTCTATTGTTGACAATGGTTCAGTACATTCATGGGCAAGTACACCATCAAAGTTAGATTAATTGCTGACATCTCTTTGAGGCGCACGTAGAACACGAACGCGCCACCAGACGGGTGTTCTGTCTGATGGGCTACTGTCGGACAGTTGCTGTCGGATTTTTCCTATACAGGGTGTAAAGGGACCACGACGCCGTCAACCAAGCATTATGGTCTGCGTCAGGATGACTGGACCCAGAGAGATTTTGGAGGTTTGAGCAATACCAATCTTTTATACCTATTTTATACTATTTGGTACCAGACATCAAATTACTAGTCCCTCGCTAAAGAGGGAAAACTATTACGAGGAAAGTGGCCAGCCATTCTGACTTCAGAATGGCTGGACCAAACCGGTTTCACCTCGGTGTAGGCGTTCATCTTTTCGTTAAAATATAGTACCTCAACATATGTTTTTCTTAAATTTTTTCGATAAGCCATAAATAAGTTATACCTTCAAGAACAAGAGCTCGCACTTGCCCGATTTTTTTAAAGCTAGTAGATACTTTATAACGAAACTAAACATGTTTAAAATAAATAAATAGTAATCTATAAATATAACAAAAATAAAAACCAGCCAAGTGCGAGTTGAACTCGCGTACGAAGGGTTCCGTATCATTAAAAAAAAAAATAACACACACCGTACTCTTATGTAGCACTCTCAAAACATTGTGCTGATGGATGCTTTGAATAGTAAACGGGTCATGGAGGTAATTAAAGTAAATTAGTATTAAAAAAGAACCTGGGAAAAATTTGGAACTTTGACCACCAATATCTCCGTAACTAGAAGGTTCCCAGGAATGGTCCAGTACAAAAAAAATAGCCCGAGCTCGGTGCCGTTTCTTTCATTCTGGTGAGTAATATTTAAATGGTTCGTTCATCCATATTATAATAAAGGTTAAACACGTATAATAGTTAATCAAACATTTACCAAAAGCTCAAAAGAAAAAAAGTAAATAAATCTTTTGACCCGATTAAGCGCAGGCCGCACCGCCAGCTGGCGGGCTGGCGAGCGGGCGAACGCCGCGCGTCTTTTCACCTCTCTTCATACATTGCTTCACAACGTGTGCTACCGAGCTAAGCTACGTCAGCGATACAAACTATTTTTTATTTTTATTTATTTAATTATTTTAGTACATGGAGGACTTACAGCTAATAAAAATAAACAAACAAGGAGACCATAGTCACCAGAAAGCCAATTACAAATCCCCACGTATAGACTTTGAATAAAAAAAAATATGGTGTGAGCATAAATACAGAAAAGTAAAAAGAATATAAATATTTGGCTTGCAATTATATGACTATAATAATAGAGAAAAAAGTAAAATAATAAAAACAATAATTAACCTACCGCTACATGAAAAATTTGAGCCTAAAGCATCTTCTGGCCGAATTCACACTAATTGTGAATGGATCTAAATCATATTCCCTGCACATGTCATTGAAATTTTTGCTTGCGCGCTATACAATATAACTGTTCTGCTTATAATTCGAAGATGTATCAGGTATACATATGGATGGATTAAAACGAAATGGTTTACTTGGCACATTAAAATAAAATTTTGACAATAACTCAGGATTATCAATATTTAATATTTTATACGCAAACCCTGCGTAGGGAACTATAGCTGTTTTTGACATGGAAAGAAAAATTGTAGTGCGAGCAGGGAATTTTTCTTTCTATGTCAAAAACAGCTATTATCAATATTGTTATTGAGGATTTTGAGCAAGAATAAACAGTCAGCAATTTTACGTCGATCTACCAGTGGTAGCAGATGATACTTCTTACAGAGTCCAAGATAATCGGTTGAACGAAATATCCGACGATGTCAGCGATGCTATTCGTGCACGTCGCACGCGTCGTCCGTTGCGAGGCGGAACGCTCCCCTCGCCCGTGCGTCGGTAGTTTTCGATGTGAACCCATATAGTTTAGCTCGCCATAACTTCACGTAGTTTATAGAGTTTCCATCGCCTCGTTACTCCCGCCAGCTCGCTTGCTCGCTAGCTGACGGTGTGGCCTACGCTTTTATCGCCCCTGGTCGGCCCCTGGCTGGCCGTGACCGGTACGTTAGGTGCTAGACTTTGTACGCTGATGTCATAGCGTACTTTGTACTTTATACTTAGTACACTGATGTCATAGCGTACTTTGTACTCCTTATTATCAGGGAGATTCAGCAATCTAGCATGATCGGCATATTTTTTTTCTTGTTTCGCCGGTTCTTTTTATATTTCTGCATTGTTGTATTTGGGAGTCTGCGTCAAAGTTTGGCCGCGATAAGACGTAATTTGTGAGCTATAGTGTAATTTAGATATAACTTGTTCGTTTTTGTCGGTGAGTTCTTTTTGTTATTCAATAGGTATTTCTTTGTGTCCGTGTTTTTTTGCATAATTATACGAGTACGTATATCTGGATCTATGGATGGATTTGTCATTATCACATAGACGCGTTATGATGGCTCGAGCTGGCCCAGAATACCTGGAAAAACAAAACGGTGCCTACGTACCTACTTTATTTATTTATGTGTTGTAACATTTGTAGTGGAGGTCAGATACCGTAAAACGGGGTGAATAGGACCGCAGGGGTGTTATGTTATATTATGTTGCTAGCAAGGTCTCTGAATAATGAAGTATAACTAAGTAAATAAAACAGTACTTTTTGATAACATAATCAAATTAATTCAACGTTAAAATCCCTTTCAAAATTTGTCTCTATTCACCCTTGCGGTCTTATTCACCCGGTTTTACCGGTAGGCAGTCGCTCCATGTAAAATACTGGTATTCAGCTGCATCTGGTTAGACTGGAAGCCGACCCCAATATAGTTGGGAAAAGGCAAGGCAGATGATGTAGCATTATTTGTAAGAAAAAATTACGATTAAAGGCCGTACCTACAGATTAATAAAAACAGACCAAAATAAGTATTGTTTGTTGACATAATTATCACCTGCGATTGTTACGTCACAGCTCATAACAAAACTAACCTTGAACTTCTTTAGTCTGCTTTATGGTGCTATATTTAAAAAAAAATGTGGTTTTTCTATTTCGTGTAACTTGTTAAGTATGTGGAATAGGAATTTAACATTTTGGTAAATATTTTTTGACTCTTTGGTCTAATATCACGTAAAAGGAATATACACGATTCAATGATTTTTTCTCGATACAAAAAAAAAATGCAAAGTTAATCTATTATTTTAGTTTTTTCGACATCGCGGCGTAACGCTTAAGAGGTATTTATTCAATGGAAATACTTTAAAACATAGAGAATTATCGTATCAAAGTTTACTCAAAGTACTTATTTTTAAATTAAATTCATTTATTTTCTTAAAAATGGAGTAAATTCGTTCGTCAAAAGGAATTGCATCACTTTCGCTCGCTTATTAGATCAGTCGAGGTACGATTTTTTTCGAGGTAGCGCCTTATGGTGCGGTTTTCACAATAATTTAAAGAATTAATTCCGAAAAGTATATTTTTTAAACATTACGAGTTTCTCCTTTATCGTGCGTTTACAAACATTCTAACTCACCTACACACACAGCCAGACCCGAAACAACTGGCACAGCAGCCATTTATATTGCGCTGAGATACATATAATGAAGAAATCTCAATGTAAGATTTTAAACTTTCATGGTCAAGAAAGAGGGTAGACCGATTTGTCTGCTCATTAACACCCACCCGCAATAACTTCAGTTTATCCGTGATCATGGTGCTTGCAACAGCGCCGAAATATCGGGAACTTAAAGAAAACAATAAACATGGTAAATATCCCGTCTTCTAGTTATAATAAATCTCAATGTTTTTTGAAGTCGGTCAAGCTGGGGCGTGTCATTAACCGCTAGTTTAAGCATCAATGTGAAGTGATCAGTGGTAATTTCTTATCTCGCCATTCAGATAGTGACAAATGCGTGCAATGACTGGAGAGGTCCAAACCACAGTATAAATATATACAGTATTGTGACTCGGCCCTGTCCTTGAAATAATTACCTACAGCCAGGCGGTAGGCTGCCGCGCTTACAGTGTTTTAATTTCATCTACTTAGTTGAGTTTTTTTTTGTTTTTTTTTTTGTAATTGTAAATATTATATTATTTTTTATAAAAAAAATGAAGTTAGTTGTGAATTAAATAAGAAGTGTTCAATAAAAAATACAAGTTGTGTCTTTTGATTAGTAGATTTAATAAAAAAATATAATTTATTAAATTCGAGACTTTTTTTTAACGCGAGCGTAGGTACCTAAATCATTCGTGTGTCCATTTTTTCACCCTATCCACTTATTTATTAATTAATTCAGGTAATTTACTCGGTGGCAAAAGCGAAATACCTACCTATTAAAAAATAAACAAATTACGTTTCTACTAGTAGGTATATACATCGTGACTTTTTAGTAGTCTTACAAAGGTCGTCCACTTAATGTACCCAACATAAAATAGCTCTAGGCGCGATTTTTTTTTATTTCCATAATAGGTACAAAGAAAAATAATAATAAAAAATTAGAATAAAATTATGAAACATCCTGTTATTGATATTTACGTGTCAAACGGGAGAACATATACCTACCCAGCACTCGAGTCCAGTAGATCATAGCTCGCAACAGGGTGTTTTAACTACGTCATGTGTCATAATACTGGATAATATTTTTATTTTTAAATGATTAAAATCTCATAAATACCTTTTTTTATGAATGTTTAGTATTCATTGGATACATGAAGTGGGCTGCCGTTGTAAGACGACTAAAAAGTCACGGTGTATTAATTTTTATTTTATAGTCTTACCTTTCGGAGTTTCCAGGTAATTAAAAAATGTTATCTCTGGATGTGTTGTTGAAGAATTCAAGCAACCAAATACAGCACAATAATATAAATGCCATATTTAGTAAACATGTCTTGTTCTCATTTCAATCAATTATTCACAAATCGCCAAGAATCGACAAAATGACAGATTGTGTCGATACAATGACAGATTTCTTTGTACTATCTGTCATTTTGTCGATTCTTCCGTCAAAGAAATCCTTGTCTACGGTGGTCATGTTACGGGGGCTGAATCCTGCAATTTTCTAGCTCTTCATTGAAGTCTTAACCTACGCAGGTCATGATCGCAGTTCCACATTTTTTGTCTTACTTTGCTCGCTCACACATTCTTTTAGTGAAATGAATGACATCTAAAGCGATGCAAGTCAGGATGCTATTTTCTTAGTTTTGTAAAAATCATATGTTTAACACAATGATTTTCTCCTCTTTTTGGACTTCGCCGCCCACAGATTCAAAGGGTCTAAAAAAAAATGATACAGGGCCCTACTAGGACTGGCTACGCAACTGAACGTTACATAGAGATAACGTCAAGTTCATAATTATTTTTCATCATTTGCCTAGCCTTTTCCCAACTATATTGGGGTCGGCTTCCAGTCTAACCGGATGCAGCTGAATACCAGTATTTTACATGGAGCGTCTGCCTATCTGACCTCCACAACTCAGTTAGTACTGGATAATACGATACCCCTTGGTAAGACTGGTAGTCAGATTTTTGTGGCCACTGACTACCTAACGACTGTCAAAGATCTACAAAGGACACTGGGGACCAACGGCTTAACGTGCTCTCCGAGGCACGGAGGAAACTCGGTATGTAATGGGCGGTCACCCATCCTCAGACCAACCTAGGCAAGCACGGTTTAACCTAAAGATCGACCCGAGCGAATGTTATTATTTAGCCACGAGCTCCTCAAGCTCATTATTATTTTTAAGATACCTAAATCAATTCTCATCATTCTTTACAGATTACTGTGATCGGCGTTCGCAACTCTACGAACAATTCAAGTTCTGAACATTATCTGGACCCGGCAACATGATTACCCTGGCTATCGTCGTGATCCTCTTGATCTCGCTGTACTTTTATGGCACTAGAAACTTTAAATACTGGGCGGATCGAGGTATAAAATCCGATAAACCTCTCCCATTCTTCGGAAACAATTTAAAAGGATATCTTTTCAAATCTAGCATGACACAAGTTGGTGACGAGTTGTACTGGAAATATCCCAAAGAACTAATGGTTGGATTCTATCGATCTACGCGACCTGAATTGTTGATACGCGATCCTGAATTAGTGAAGCGAGTTTTATCCACAGACTTTGCACATTTTTTCAAACGAGGTTTCACACACCATAAGACGGTATTCGAGCCTCTGATGCAGAACCTGTTTTTTGCTGAAGGTGACCTTTGGAAGTTGCTGAGACAGAGAATGACCCCTGCTTTCACCAGTGGAAAGTTGAAGGCTATGTTTCCTTTAATTGTTGAAAGAGCAGAGAGGATGAAGACTCGTGCGCTAACATTGGCTGCTGAGGGCAAGTGCATAGACGCTCGCGAGCTAATGGCGAGGTATACTACCGACTTCATAGGGGCCATTGGTTTCGGTCTAGATACGGATACTCTAAATGACGATAACTCGGCGTTCAGAAAACTTGGAATCAAAATTTTCAAAGTCCGACCCCATGAACTACTGAAAGCTTTTGCAAAGGAAGCTTTTCCCGAAATATTTCGGAATATGAAAGTTTGGACTCGTATTGAAAACGATATCAATGAGCTTGTGGGCGAGATCCTCAGGCAGAGGCAGAATAAACCTAGCGGGAGAGGAGACTTCATAGATTTGATGCTGGAGTGCAAAGAGAAAGGTGTTATGGTCGGCGAGTCGGTACAGAATAAGAAACCTGATGGTACACCCGAAACTGTAACTTTGGAGTTCAACGAGGGTCTAATAGCTGCCCAAGTTTTTATCTTCTTCGCAGCCGGCTTCGAGACGTCGTCGTCAGCCACCAGCTACACTCTCCACCAGTTAGCATACAACCAAGACGTACAGAAGAAAGTACAAGAGGAAGTCGACCGCGTTTTAGCCAAACACGACGGAAAGCTATCTTATGACTCCATCAAAGAGATGACTTACTTGGAGATGGTGTTCAAAGAAGGTATACGAATGTTTCCTTCTCTAGGCTTCTTGTTAAGGAAATGTACTCGGCCGTTTACCTTTCCGGAGTTGAATGTCACCATAGATGAGAACATACGTGTTATGATTCCGCTGCAGTCGCTGCACAATGATCCGAAGTACTTCCCGAACCCTGAGGAGTTCAAACCGGAGAGGTTCGATCCCGAAGCATATGACAACAGCAACAAATATTTCTATTTGCCGTTCGGTGCAGGACCTAGAGCTTGTATAGGTGAGAGACTACTTTTTTTATTCACGCAACTAATTGTTCCCGAATTTAGATATCTTTCAAGAAATATGAAATTAAATAATGAGCTTAAAGCATCGTGTTCTTGTAAAAATACAAAAGAAAAATACCCCTAAACCCTTTTACTTTTCACCCACTGCCAACGATGTGTTATATTTTTCGCGCGTATCTTATGTTTTTTTTTTTTGTAAATTTCTTTATTACCTCGGTATGTTCCAAATGGCTGGATGGATTTCGACGATTAAGGTATCATTAGATTTGTCTCAAAAACCCAAGTGTCCCTCGACAGTTTAAAAAAAAAAATACAAAATGGCGGATTTTTGGCGCTAAATTGTAAGTCGTAAATTTTTTTTTTCAACCAAACCCATCTGGTATGGTATCAAAATCGTCGAAATCCATCCAGCTATTTCAAACAGACGAGGTAATAAAGAAATTTACAAAAAACAAACTAAGAAACTAACTAGATACTCGCGAAAACATAAGCCTTCCCTGGCAGTCGGGTAAAAACATCTGTTATTTTTTTCAGGCGAACGTCTCGGTATGATGCAGTCTCTGGCGGGGCTGGCGGCCATCGTGTCCAGTTTCACTGTAGAACCAGCGCCAGAAACCCTCAGGCATCCTATCGTCGATCCTCTGTCTAATGTGGTGCAGTCGATCAAAGGTGGTCTACCACTCATGTTCCGTGCAAGGAACAAAGTTGCTTGAAAATAATCTTAGTTTTACATAATATGAAATGTGTGTACTTGTCCAGGCTACTGCTTGAGCAGCTAGAAACTGCCATATCATCATTTCTTCGTGCTGTACATCAAAACTGTGTGTTTCCCTAAAACCATTAAAGGTTCTTTATTGTTCTCTAGTGCGTAGCCACCTAGAGTACGTTTCTCAAGTATGGAACCCTCAATATGAGATCTACAAATCTCGTATCAGCTTTCTAGTACATAGTACTCACACAATATGGGCTAGGCGGCTATATAATACAAAAGAGATTGAATCTATACAATGCAAAGATAGTTATACAATCTTCAGCAGCTCCAACAATACTATTTAATGCTATCAATTTAGGCGCCCCTGTTCTTGTGGAGCAGGACCGGCATTGAGCCAAGCATTTTTATCAGTGATATAATCGTCCAACTTGTAATATGCTTTCTTACATAGTGTGCGTTTAATGCATGTTTTAAATTTCGTTTCATTCAGTTCAAGAATACTTTGTGGAATTTTATTATAGCATCTCAAACAGTACCCCATGAAAGATGAGTCTACTTTAGCGAGTCTGAAGCCCGGCTGAACTAATTGGTCTCTATTTCTAGTACTGTAACTGTGTCTGTCACCTCTTTTATTAAAAAGATGTAGATTTTTTCTTACATACATTATGTTTTCGTAGATGTATTGACAATGTAGCGTCATGATGTTAATTTCCTTAAACAGTTCCCTTAGAGAATCGCGCCTACGAAGATTATATATGGCTCTGATGGCTCTTTTTTGCAGAATAAATATAGACTCAATGTCTGCAGCCCGTCCCCACATTAAAATGCCATAAGACATAATACTATAAAAGTAACTAAAATTGACCAGTCTAGCGGTATCTATATCAGTATATTGACGGATTTTTCTTATAGCATACGCTGCTGAACTTAGCCGCCCCGCAAGAGATGTTAAATGAGAACCCCATTGTAGCCTTGAATCAAGCGTAATCCCCAGGAAAACCGTTTTATCTACAAATTCAAGTTTCTCTTTATTCAATACTATATCACAATCGCTACTTTTAACATTCGGTAAAGCAAATCTTACGCATTTCGTTTTTTTTTCATTTAACACTAAATTGTTTGCTGTGAACCAATTATGGACCTGAAGTAGGGCATTATTCACGTCATCTAGATTTTGGGCCCGTCTATTTATGTTAAAAATTAGGGAAGTGTCATCAGCGAATAACACCATATTTTGAGGTTGGTTTTTCAATAAATAGGGGAGATCATTTATATATACTAGAAAGAGGAAAGGACCCAATATTGAGCCTTGCGGTACCCCATTTTTACTTTTAAACCCTGTGAATTAACACCATTTATTTGCACATGTTGTTGTCTATCACTCAAATAAGATTTTACCAAACTAAGTGCAAGTTTCCCTAGTCCGTAATGCTCAAGTTTCAAAAGTAATGTGTCGTGATTTACGCAATCAAATGCTTTGGAGAGGTCACAAAATATTCCAATGGCGTCTTGGGACTCTTCCCACGCAGTAAATATGTTCTTTAATAAGGTTACACCGGCGTTAGTTGTACAACGTCCCTTGGTGAAACCATACTGAAAGATCTTAAACAGGGAGTATTTTGGTGACAACCATAAATAGCTTTTGATTTTGATATTGCACGGCTAGACATACCTAATATTATTAGCTCGACATACCTAGTACATATGTCTACATTGTACATCTATTTAATACTCAATCGCTGTAACTGGTCAACGCAAATAACGCGTAATTAAGTAAATATCTACATGTGGAAGCTTGTAATTAGCAAATGTCCCTACTTATGCATGATACTTAAGATTGTAATTAGTCTGTAAGCTTTCTTTAAAATTAAATAAATATATGACAAAAAGTATTAAAAATACCGTTTTTTTTTTTCAAATATTGTATTTCTTGTATAAATTTACTGATAAATTGATAACGTGGTTGTACTCATGATACCGTTGTGAACCAATGCAGAGAGAGATCGATCTGCGTCGGTCCCAGCTCCGTGAGGTCCTTGTGGTGGAGTGGCGGGACAGGCTATTGCGCCCTACGGCGGTAGGTCTCGCTACCATCCAGGTATAATGTGTGACCGTTATTTTGAAAATAAATTAAAATGGCGGATGTTATGCAGTCCAAATTATTCAAAGCCCTTTCATTGAAATGCGTTCGGCCGTGTAACAAACAAAAAAATGAACTAAAACAGCACTGCATTGGGCCCGCGTGGATCACAGCCCAATCTTCTTACAGCCTGTGTCCCACCTGTGAGAACGTTATAGGCTGATTTCGGGAAGTATTCATCCTCCTATTTTCGAGACGCCAGTTAAAGTACTAGCAGCCCCACCTATCATATAGGGTGTAAACAGACCCTTCACATAGCCGTCAACCAAGCATTCAGTACATCAAACAAAGTAACTTTACGCAAGAATTATTGCTGGGAATCGACTTTTTTTTTTGGGGTGAAAAATCACGTTTTACGGTAGGACTCATTGGAAAGCACTCAAAGCATTGTGCTGATGGATGGATTGAATAGTACGGGGGTCGTGGAGGTGTGTAAAGTAAAAATCTTACATTAAAAACATGTATTTAAAAAAAACTTGTGAAAATGTTGGAATTTTGAGCCCCAAAATCTCCGTAACTAGAAGGTTCCCAGGTATGGTCTGGAACAAAAAAATGAGCGCAAAGACGGGGAGAACAAGTGCCTTTCGGCTATGTTAAGGGTCTATTTACACCCTTTCTTATAACATTCTCACCCAGCAGTTTAGCTGTTCCGTCGAAATTTGTTTAAATTCTGCTGTCAATTTCGTAAGAAGTTCTTGAAAATGAGCTAGGGTAACGTAGGCTATGTCTGGTGCATCGTTTAAGAAACTGCTGTACTTGTCTTTTTGCGCCTGAGATGCGTCCATTGTTTTCACTGTAAAAAAGAAAAAAAAATATCCAAAAAAAAAAAATAGTTATAGGAAGTTATCTTAAAAAAAAACGGATTTCAGGTAAGGGACCCTAAAAATTTGTCGAACAAGGTGAAGCTCGTTTGTCGAGGTCGGTTCCTAGTTGGATGACCATTCATTACATACTGCTGAGATCCTTGCGTGCCTCGGAAAGCACATTATGCAAGAATACATAGATGCATAGATCTTTAAAAGTCGCCACGGGTAGGATGGTTCTCGAAAGTCTGACAAGACAACCAGATTTGCCTTGTAACTGGATTGGAAAGGTCAGAAAGGCAGTCGTTCCATGTAAAAGGCTAGGCAGATGATGATGACGCCAGACAGTACGGGATACACCAGTTGCATAACATAGTTTCCATCATAATCCCTTTTCTCCAGACTGCCTATCTGACAAAAAAAAAAAAATAGACTAATGCGATGTGATGCGGTGGAATGCGGAAAATGTCGTGAGGAAAAGTTGGAGTATGAATGTGGATACCCATCAGAGTAGTAGAAGACCAAAGAAACGATGGATGGACTGTGTAAAGGATGATATGGCTAGAAAGGAGGTTTCTGATGAGATGACAAGTTGCCGACCCCAAATAAATAGGGATGAGGGCAAGAGAATGAGGATAATCATGTCATTGAAAAGCGAGTGAAGAGAGCTCGTACATTTGGTCATCCAGGATTACATTTATGTAGGTTTAGTGATTATTTGATTGGAGCAACTTGACTTGATTTTCTGCGTAATTTTACTAAATTATTGTTGTATGTGGGATGGACGGACAAGATGGATTGTGTGAGCCTGTGAGGTATGAAAGAAAAATTGGTAAATGATAGCGTGACGGATGCACCGACCCCAAGTAACACGGAACAAGAGCAGGGAGACGTTGATGATAGCTGAATGCAGAAACTTGAGGATTCAACCATACTGTACAGCTTGGAGCTTACGCCCACGGCGACTTCTTGAAGCGATGCTGTCGCTCGTTACTTGCATTTGCAACACGTGACAGAAGTAATGCAAATGCGCGACCGGAGTCCATCTTGCAACTGTAGCATTCACAGGCATTTCTGTATCGAAGTGGGACAGCATCGAGATAGTAACGATGCAGAATTATGGTTACGTGTGCGAAGGTATACCGCTAGCGAGAGCGTCGCGGTCTTTGCGGTTGCATCGCAACTGCATCGCTGCAAGAAGTTGTGGTGGGCGTGGGCGTTTTGAAAGCCTTTCCAAGTCACAAACAATTTACGTTAATTTTCATATTTTGCATTCTTACAATTTGAGGTTTTGGATTATATTTCTCGAATATTTGCTCACGTACGTGTTTATTTAGACTTCATGCACAACTGTGGTGCATAGACTACCTTTGGGTTAAATAGGACAACATTGCGATGGGGTACAAAAAATAATAAAAAATAACTACTTATTTTTGAAAATTCGTGCATGAGAGGCGAGGCTTTAACCTCTGGGCCATCACGACGTATGGGCTGGGTTACCGAGAGTAAAAAGTTACTTACCATCTTTCATCAACTTGAGCAATTTCTCCACATCCGGCTTTTTTGCCATTTTGTGTTTTACTACAATTAAATAACAAATCTAGTAAACAACGAAAAGACCATCTTTTACTTGGCATTCTGTTCCAAAATATTATGATATCTTAAAGATGGCCTTTTAGATAGATTCAAGCTATCATTTACTCCTTTTTCTTTCATACCTCACAGGCTCACTCAAAGAAAAAGGAGTAAATGATAGCTCGACGGTTGACCAGCCCCGGATCTTGAATTATTTCGAGGCGGGGCAAAAACTGAAAAATGCCGCCACCGCCTGACAATATTTTTACCTTTATCATCATCATTTCAGCGATAACACGCTCACTGATGGATGGACATAGGCCTCCTCCAAAGAACGCCACAACGACCGGTCAAGCGCTGCTCTTTCTCTGTTAAGCCAATATTTTTAAAATACATGGACGTGACCAGGCGCGGTCCCAGCCTAAGTCTTTCGAGGAGGTCACAAGAGGCCATAGCCAGTAATTTGGTTGGGGACCGATTGGGGGTTGGTGTTAAACTATTATCAACAACTTTTGAAAAACGAAATTATGTCAACCATCTCTGGATTTTAAATAAACAAAAGAATCAAGGGCGCCTTAGGTTTATTTCCGGGAGGTGTATGTTTAGCTTTCAGAAATTGTGTCAAATTATTTCAGAAATTGTGTTGTCTTATAAAAATATACTGAAAAGAAAGCAGAATGTCAGAGCGAGCAAAACGAGCTCTAAAATTTTAGCACTACATCGGGTAGGTTAGATTTTCTTTGGAACATTCATACAGGAGTTGTGTAGGTACTCAGACGCAAGAGCGAGCGAAGTGAGCTCGAAAATTTTTGCACCCTTACTCGGATAAATTAAGTTCTTTTTGTTCATTCATACAGTAATGTGTATAGGAGGAACTCTGTCAACTTGTGGAGAATTCAAACGTACAGGATATATTAGCGAGTAAAGCGAGCTGCAAATGTTTAGCACCACTTCTTATTTTGAATTACAGAAATGAGAATAGGATCACTCTATCAAATTTTGCAGAATTGAAATAGTATATGATGTATTGGCGAGCGAAGCGAGCGACAAAATTTTTGAATTCCAACTCGGATAGGTCAATTTCTTAATAGTTGTCGGAGATTTAAGGCACCCATCAGCCCCCTCCCTGCCTACTGCCTTGCCCCTGAGATAGTTAGATTTTTCTAGTTTTAAGATGAAGAGAGTGTATAAAGTTCTATTTGTTCATTCATGCAGAGATGAGAATAAAAGTAACTCAGATGCATAAGCGAGCTTGAAAATTTTAGAATTCTGCAATCAGCGCCTATGATTTTGGGAGGGAAGGGGATCATGACACCTGTAAGAAGTTGTGGTGGGCGAGGGCGTTTTGAAAGCCTTTCCAAGCCACAAACAAATTACATTAATTTTCATATTTTGCATTCTTACAATTTGAGGTTTTGGATTATATTTCACGAATATTTGCTCACGTACGTATTTATTTAGACTTCATGCACAACTGTGGTAGACAGACTACCTTTGGGTTAAATAGGACAATATTATGAAGGGGTACAAAAAAAAAAAAAACTTATTTTTGAAAATTCGTGCATGAGAGGCGAGGCTTTAACCCCTGCGCCATCACGACGTATGGGCTGGGGTACTAAGAGTAAAAAAGTACTTACAATATTTCAACCACTTCAAGAATTTGTCCACCTCCGTCTTTTTTGCCATTTTGTGTTTTACTAAAATTAAATACCAAATCTAGTAAACAACGAAAAGACCATGTTTTGCTTGGCATTCTATTCCAAAATGTCATGATATCTAAAAGATGGATTTTTAGATATCATAACATTATTTCCTTTATTTTCAGACAAATCTTATACATTTTTAAATATTTCTTATAGTAAAAACAATATAAAAAATTGTAGCCCCCGGTGGGCTACAATTTTTTCGATTACCAATTTTATCGGGAACAGGGTCCAAGCTACCGGCGGTCAGGGCTCCAGAGAAAGGGACCTCCTAACAATACGAGCCGTGTCCAGGAGTACCGCTTTCTGAATCAAGCCCTTGATCCAGCTGCCTAACGAAAGTCTCCTCAGGTATTGGTCGAGGCTCTTTGCAATTAAGCCATGGGCTGATACAACTATCGGCACAATGATCGCTGAGTCCACATCTCACATGTCGACAACCACGTGAGCCAAGTTAAGATATTTGATTTGCTTCATAACATTTATTATTAACCAGTGTTATATATTATGATGTTCTGTGATTACTATATTGGATTTGACAGTTATAACTAATATAAATCCATTGTGCTATAGATTTGACCAAAGAGATTTAGAGCATATGCCAGCCATTTTTATTTAGATTAGGTATGCAAGAAAGACCTCACAGACTTAAAACAGCGGGAAAGATAGTCACTTAAATCATTATTTATTTGTCAGAACATGGTCGGTATGTATATTACATGGTCTTGAGTTAATGTAGATTGTCTCATCACATTCTACCAAATGTTAAATATACATTGGTGATTAATTATCATATTTTTTTAAATTATAGTTATAATCCAAAGCTGTCCAACCACACAGTCCAGCTTGAAGCTGACACCCACGGCGACTTCTTGAAGCGATGCTGTCGCTCGTTACTTGCATTTGCAACACGTGACAGAAGCAATGCAAATGCACGACTGGAGTCCGTCTTGCAACTGTAGCATTCACAGGCATTTCTGTATCAAAGTGCGACAGCATCGGGATAATAGCGATGCAGAATCATTGTTACGTGGGCGAAGGTATACCGCTAGCGACAGCGTCGTGGTCTTTGCGGTTGTATCGCAACTGCATCGTTACAAGAAGTTGTGGTGGGCGAGGGCGTTTTGAAAGTCTTTGCAAGCCACAAACAAATTACGTTCATTTTCATATTTTGCATTCTTAAAATTGGAGGTTTTGTATTATAAATATAAGGTCTAACTATTCATACACGAAATATTTTCAGAGAATCATCTAACGGCTATAACAAAGTCATTTCAAGGGCAAAAAAAATTATGTAAGTATATTTTTGTAAAAAACAAATAAATTGAAATTACTTGACCCATAAAATAAATACTGGTTCCTTATTTTGCAACTTCCATTACGCTAGTTTACTACGTCGTATTTACCTACTATCATTGAAGCAGACAGTGCGCGGCGCGGCTAGATCAAAGAAGCGCGCGGCTTGCCGCGCTCCTCCCCCCCGCGCCTCTTCAGTTCCGCTCTTCTTCAGTCCCGCTCGGTTCGCGTGACGCGCCACACGCGCCTTAGCTAACAAACGATCGGTTGCGAAACAATCGTAACAATGCCGAACTACAGGTATTTGAACCAGGAGTACCAGAACATGGTGGTGTGCTACAGGGAATGTGGAAATGTTTATCTCAGAGCACAAGTCCTCTTCCTGGAGCGTTATAGGAGAAAACCATCTCTGCAGATTATCCTAGGTGCTGTACAGGGCCACAGGACTATGGGGTCTACATGCCACCAGCTGCAGTTTTTCGTTGCTATGGCCTCTTTACTACTTATAGAAGTTACTCTTACAATATTTCGTGTATGAAAAGATAGACCTCATACTTCACGAATATTTGCTCACGCATGTATTTATTTAGACTTCATGCACAACTGTGGTACATAGACTACCTTTGGGTTAAATAGGACAACATTGTGATGGGGTACAAAAAAAAATAAAAAAAATAACTAAGTACTTATTTTAGAAAATTCGTGCATGAGAGGCAAGGCTTTAACCTCTGGGCCATCACGACGTACGGGCTGGGGTACCAAAAGTAAAAAGGTACTTACCATTTTTCAACCACTAGAACAGTTTGTCCACCTCCGTCTTTTTTGCCATTTTGTGTTTCACTAAAATTAAATACCATTTCTAGTAAACAACGAAAAGACCATGTTTTGCTTGGCATTCTATTCCGAAATGTTATGATATCTAAAAGATGGCCTTTCATATATATTCACGTTAACATTTACTCCTTTTTCTTTCATACCTCACAGGCTCACTCAAAGAAAAAGGAGTAAATGATAGCGTGACGGTTGTCAGAGGAGAATGGAAAAAAAATGTGATGCACTGACCCCAAGTAACACGGGACAAAGGCAGGAAGATTTTGCTGAATGCAGAAACTTGAGAATTCAACCACACAGTGCAGCTTGGAGTAGACACCCACGGCGACTTGTTGAAGCGATGCTGTCGCTCGTTACTTGCATTTGCAACACGTGACAGAAGTAATATTTGCATTACTTCTGTCACGCGTTGCAAATGCGCGACCAGAGTCCATCTTGCAACTATAGCATTTACAGGCATTTTACCAAGTGTAAAAAGATACTTACCATTTTTCATCCACTTGAGCAATTTGTCCACATCCGTCTTTTTTGAAAATTTGCGTTTTACTAAAATTAAATACCAATTCTAGTAAACAACGAAAAGACCATCTTTTGATTGGCATTTTATTCCAAAATTTTACGATATCTAAAAGATGGTCTTTTGGATATCATAATATTATTATTATCCAGTATTACACAACATTATTTTTGTAAATGCGAAACCTGAATTAGTTTGATCAGAATAAGTAACTGAATCGATTTCAATAATTTTTAAACCATGTTATATTTTTCCCCAAAAATATTTAAAAAAGGCTACAACTGGGACACCTATCGCAATCATTTAGGTACCTACTGCCAAATTAGTAGTATGAAAAGATAGACCTCATACTTCACGAATATTTGCTCACGCATGTATTTATTTAGAGTTCATGCACAACTGTGGTACATAGACTACCTTTGGGTTAAATAGGACAACATTGTGATGGGGTACAAAAAAAAAAATACTACTTAAATTACTACTTTATTTTCGAAAATTTGTGAATGAGAGGAGAGGCTTTAACCTCTGGGCCATCACTACGTATGGGCTGGGATACCAAGAGTAAAAAGGTACTTACCATTTTTCAATCACTTGAGCAATTGGTCCACATCCACATCCGTCTTTTTTGCCAATTTGTGTATTACTAAAATTAAATACCAAATTAAGTAAACAACGAAAAGACCATCTTTGCTTGGCATCTATTTCAAAATGTTATGATATCTAAAAGATGGCCTTTCAGATATCATAACATTTATTATTATCCAGTATTATATATTATGATGTTCTGTGATTATTATATTGGATTTGACAGTTGGAACTAATAAAAATCCATTCTGCCATGGATTTGACCAAAGAGATTTAGAGCATATGCCAGCAATAATTTTTATTTAGATTAGGTATGCAAGACCGCACAGACTTAAAACAGCGGGAAAGATAGTCACTTAATTCATTATTTATTTGTCAGAACATGGTCGGTATGTATATTACATGGTCTTGAGTTAATGTAGATTGTCTCATCACATTCTACCACATGGGTGTACAAATGTTAAATATACATTGGTGATTATTATCATAATTTTTAAAATTATAGTTATAATTCAAAAAGGAATGTCACATGCGAAATAATATAAATAATAATTGAATTAAATTACAATGTCAGTGTCATTTAAGTAGTCATTCAAATTATAATAGCATTTATTACATAAAAATTCTTGGGCTCTGCAAAAAATGCTTGCCCACAGCAGAGCTGTAATGGCTCTGCGTCCGCGTAACGTGTCATTTCGCCTGTTACGTTGTACAGTATCAGTATAGGAAAACAAATTTGGATTTAATCTCACAAATAAGGCAGTTTCATATATGTACAAAGCTGGTAGTGTCAGAATTTTATGCTTTCTGAAATATGGTACACAACTGTCCGTCACCTGAAGCCCAAGCATAGATCTTATGCAGCGCTTTTGCGCTTTAAACGCTGCTTCCCTATTTGTAGAGTTACCCCAAAATATGATGCCATATCTTAAAACAGATGCAACAAGACCATGATAGGCTGTGAGTAGTGCATCCGTGTTAACGGTTGGAGCAAGCTTATAAAGGGCATAGGATGAGCAACTTATTTTCTTGCATAATGTATCGATATGATTCTTCCAGTTAAGCTGTCTATCTATTGTAAGTCCTAGGAATTTAGCACTGTCCACGTCATTAATTACAGGGTTTTGGAATTTCACGTCCATTTTTGTACTAGATTTTCTATGGCCAAAGTGCATAATTTGAGTTTTACCTAGATTAATTTTTAAGTTGTTATTGTTAAGTCAATATATTATTGAGATTAACGCGTCATTTACATCAGCTTCGTATTAGTCAGGTTTATTACTAGCTACTGTTACCGTGCTATCATCAGCAAATAGGGTTATGGGGTAATTTATGACTTTCGGCAGGTCATTCATGTAGATTAAAAAAAGTAAGGGACCCAGAACACTGCCTTGTGGTACGCGAAAGTATGCAGTACGTTCTTTGGATAGGTATGTAACTTTCTCTTTCGTCTTTAAGTTTAAGTCTGTTATAGCAGTTTTTTGTTTTCTATTTGAGAGATAAGTCATTATTAAATCCAGAATATTACCTCTTATACCATAGGAGCACAGTTTGTTTCTTAAGATATTGTGGTCAACATAGTCAAACGCTTGTGTCATGTACATAACACAAACAGGTGTCTTTTTATCAATATTAGTCATAATTGTAGTCAAGAAGTCGTAGCTTGCCATATTTATTGTCTTATTTTTGCGGAAACCTATTTGCTCATTGCAGAGAATCATATGTTTTTCTAAATATACATATAGCTCGTTATAAATATACTTCACATATATTTTTGAGAAAATTGGCAAAAGCACAATAGGTCTATAGTTTACGATTTGCTGTTGTATAGCAACTGCATCGCTGCAAGAAGTTGTGATGGGTGAGGGCGTTTTGAAAGCCTTTGCAAGCCACAAACAAATTACGTTAATTTTCATATTTTGCATTCTTACAATTTGAGGTTTTGAATTATATTTCACGAATATTTGCTGACGCACGTATTTATTTAGACTTTATGCACAACTGTGGTACACACGCCAGCACATTAAGCTCGACCCCCAACATACCCATAACTACGCTACATTCAATATAGAGAATCGTCGGAAAGGGACTAAGCATCGTGGCATCGGCCAATCACAGTGCGGTAGCGTTTACTGCTTTGCAATTACACACGCAGTCGCACTTACACACACAGACGCACTTTTTTGCATCTTGTTGTCTCGTCCGCCAACCGTTTCAAGTCAACAGTTCCCAAATATCGCTCGGCTGGGATTCAATGTACGTCAGAATGGCTGGTGGTTTGTAACGGTTCGCGTCAGACTACAGACTAAAATTTGCTGTTTATTTGCTACTTATAGTCAATAATTTGCTACCTAACTTGGAAACAAAATAAAGGGACTTCAAAATGACAAATAAAAAGAAACATTGTTGTAATAACGATTATACAATCCAGAAACAAAACATTGTTGTAATCGTTTTAAATTGCTTTATTCAATAACCTTAGTTTTTTAATAAGGCAATTTAAAACGATTACACAATCCATTCCCTGTAAAAAATTCAAATGATTAAACCTTTTTCCTTCTTAAAGCTATAAGGTGGACATTGAAAGACGTGAGGGTTGCAATCAGGTAGCAATTACTCAAGTAAAAATAAAACCACGAATTTGAATAGTTTTCACAAACTTTGTTTGGATTCCAAGTTATGTAGCAATTAATTGACTGTCGGTAGTAAAAAAGTAGCAAATACTTAGAAATTTTTGGTCACCAGCCTGACGCGAACCGATAGAGCCATTCTGACGCACACGTGATTCACGGTCATTACGAATAATCACGTCGATAGCTGTCGTGACGAAAAGAAGTCACAAACAAACACAGTTTAGCAATTTTTTAAGACAAGTATTAGGATTTACATGATTACTCAATGCAGGTCTTAGATGAGAATTGCAAGCATGCGCTGTCATTCAAGAATCACAAAGGCGGACATCGAGGACAATTAGGAATTTTCCTGGATGGTGCGTGCGTTTACTAACTTTAATCTTACATACACAAGCAGCCAGACCCGGAACAGTTGGACAAATATTTGTTCTCTACAGGAACGAACCCGCGACAAATAGCGCAGCAACCAATCGCTCAGCCACTGCGCCAACCTTGCCTTCTTTTCATGCAGTTTATAGGTAGCTCTAGCTATCTATTTTGTCTTAGCTGCTCGGCACCAATCAATGTGCCTCACGAAATTGTAAAACTGAAATGCCTTTTACTATTTTATAAAACCATACCTATTAGTAATATGATTAAATATCACAGTAGACAATTATATGTCAGTGCAAATAGAAATATATTATTAAATTACCTACATGATACCTACGTATAGCTATAGTATGGTTAGAATGCGGCGGTGGCGGCGGCGCTTCCATACCATACGGTCTACGCGTGAGAGAGACGAAATAACAACAATATATCGGACCCTCTCGCACGATTCGCAGCGTTCAACTTCTAATAGTTCAAAGTCCAAACAGTCGAGCTTGATGAGCGGCCGTGTGTACATAGACTACCTTTGGGTTAAATAGGACAACATTGTGATGGGGTACAAAAAATAATAAAAAAATAACTACTTATTGTCGCAAATTCGTGCATGAGAGGCGAGGCTTTAGCCTCTAGGCCATCACGACGTACGGGCTGGGTTACCAAGAGTAAAAAGGTACTTACCATCTTTCATTCACTTGAACAATTGGTCCACATCCTTTTTTTTTGCATTTTGGTGTTTTACTAATTGTAAATACCATTTCTAGTAAAAAACGGAAAGACCATCTTTTGCTTTGCATTCTATTCCAAAATGTTATGATATCTAAAAGATGGCCTTTCAGATATCATAACATTTGTTATTATCCAGTATTATATATTATGATGTTCTTTGATTATTATATTGGATTTGACAGTTGGAACTAATAAAAATCCATGGATTTGACCAAAGAGATTTAGAACCTATGCCAGCAATAAATTTTATTTAGATTAGGTATGCAAGAACTCACAGACTTAAAACAGCGGGAAAGATAGGCACTTAATACGGTAACTGTAGTTGTTGAGGTCGTCGAGGAGCTCGTGGCTAAATAATAACAGCCGCTCGGATCGATCTGTAGGTTAAGCCGCGCTTGCCTAGGTTGGTCTGTGGATGGGTGACCACCCATTACATACCGAGTTTCCTCCGTGCCTCGGAAAGCACGTTAAGCCGTTGGTCCCGAGTGTCATTTGTAGATCTTTGACAGTCGATAGGTAGTCAGTGGCCCAAAAAGTCTGACAACCAGTCTTTCCAACGGGTATCGTATTACCCAGTACTAACTGGGTTGTGGAGGTCAGATAGGCAGTCGCTCCATGTAAAATACTGGTATTCAGCTGCATCCGGTTAGACTGGAAGCCGACCCCAACATAGTTGGGAAAAGGCTAGGCAGATGATGAGTTGTTGAGGTCGTGGGCGCAACTGGTGAGGGCCTATGCACACGGTGCGTCGCAACGGCGTTCTGCATAAAAATCCAAGAGGAATACGCGCTTTGACGTGGAGTTGCGGACACCAGCCCGTTATACAATACAATACAAATCCAAGGTATGGCGCTGCGTCGCACCCACACTGGTCATGCTACCCGCGAGTAAAACGACACGAGTAAAGTGACGACACTCTCGTCACGGCCCGTGTAAGGTCCCGTAGTAGTTGGTACCTTACACTTGTAGCTTTAAGTGAGAAGTGGTAAGTCAGTACTTGGAGTTAGGCGAGTTGATGTAAACACACACAGATTTGGTAACACTAAAGGTTTATTAGAGTACCGATCACAACAAAGTAAAAGTGGGTTGGATGCTAATCCGCGGTGTTCGCGTAAGTATGTAATTCGTCAACTAACTTAAAATCATATTAAACATTGTTTTAAATACCAAAGAGAAAAGTAGGTTGCTGCGTTTGCAGCCTGACGGAATGTACGTAAACCGTACATGCTCCCGAGGGAAAAGGCGGGATGAGCATCCAGTACATAAAACGTTTTAAAGTAAAAATTCCAAAACGCAATAATAAAAAAGTATAGACCGTATAAAAGTAGGTTAAGTAAGTAAAAATATAAAAGTAAGACATCCCAGAACGTCACAATAAAAAGTAAAGACAGTAAAGTAAACATTAGTAAGTAAGTAAAATTAAACATGTACACATAAAAACAATAAGCTTTACTGCTCCTCAAAGTGAAACAGTTGTTTCGGCCTCGCGTCGCTGTATAGTGGCTCCGGCGGTGTCGAATGGCGTATTTCTTGCATCTCGATTTCGACTTTGTTGTCGATTCCTGTAGGTTGTCTTGTAGGTGGCCTTTTAGTTTTCTTATGCCATAGTCACCTAATCCAAATGTAGACAGCAAACGAAGCAGCTCCTCCCAACAGCAGAGAAGTCACAGAGTAGAGATATATGTCGTGACTCGATATATCTATCCCTTGTGGTAGTCTTTCCTGCTCTTTCTGCTGAATTATTTGCTTATCTATGTTTCTGATATTTATTGCAGATGTATCCAGTTCTGTCATATTCAGCTGTGCGTTTTTCCAACTTAGATCAAATAAATTGTTGATAGTCGTGTTAAGTGTAGGTACTTCAATATCCGCCTCCATGTGAAATTTGCTTCCTAAGTGGTTATAGGTGAATATTGTCGCATCTTTCTTTTGTAGTATGCATTTTGGTTTCAAGGCAATCACCCCAGTACCGTTGATGACTGCTGGCGTAACTTGATCGCTACATATGACGCGCATCAGCTGTCTGTCGCATAATGTAAACAACCACCAGTTAGGTTTATGTAATTGGATCCAAGTTTCTTTGCAAGTTACATCATTGATGACACAGGATAATGAAGTTTGTTGACTGAATACCTTGGCCTCGCAAGGTGCGTCCTTGTCTTGTAAGCTAAATACCGGCTGACGTGAAATGCATGTGTACTCGTCTTCTCCGTATGGCGTGCATTGGCGCATGTCTTGCTCTTCCATAGTGATGTACGAATTTTTCACGAAGTTTATGGCGATATAATTGGAGAAAGGCTGCACGATTCTCAATTGTCCTTGTTTCTGGAATGGTATAGGTATTACCCGGTATATTTTGTAGTCCTCATCGCTCAAAAGTGGAATATGCAATTCGAAAAGTAGAAAGTTGTTGGTAATCCGAGCCTTGACATGGATTAGTTCGTAGATGTCACGGAAATCTTTTTGTATGTCCTTTATCGGTAAGGCTAGTCCCTGTGGAAGTTTTCCAGAGATGATGTTCAGCTGTTCTATTATTTGAGATGCAGGAAACAAGTGTGTATCCAAATGACCTCGATAAATGTTGGCGAGAGCATTCATTAGCATTTCTTGAATTCTATGCAAGTCGCTCAAAATTAAAGTTGATGATAAAGCGGCAGAGTTCACGTCATTTGCTGTGTATAAAATTTGTGCTCTGTTCTCAATTTTTGTGATTATGTTGCAAGTCTGATTTATGTAGGTTTGTATTGCGTGAAATTGTTTGTCCATAAATTCCGTATTGTTTTTAATTACATTGTTTTCAGCCTCTATGATCAAAGTTTGATTCTTCATCAACTGTAACAAGTAATTATCGTTGATTTGCAAGTTTTGGATATCCTTCTCGTACTTTTGCGCAAAGTCTTCATCCAAAACCCTGAAAAGTGTTCTGGCTAATCTTCCGATTCCATCAAAGTAGCCTCGTTTTTGTCGCGAATGCTGAGAAAGTAACATAGTGTTATAATTCTCAAGGTGATGCATTTCATGACGTAGGTGTCTGACAACTGCTTCGCATGGTGTAAACTCGTGCGCGATTCTTTGACAGAGTTTATCAATTTGGTTTATGTAGTCGTTCATGTTATTCGCAGCTTGCCAGTAGGACGTTAGGTTGTAATAGATCAGTAGAGTCCATTCATCATGTATAAGTTGCAGTTTTCCGGCTTCATCGAAATAAATAGGTTGATTGTTGGGTATAGAGGTCACCTTATAGTTGTTTGTTACTGGTGACGATTGTGCAGTTCCTAACATTCCTATTAAAGTTATAAGAGCGAAAGTCAGGAAACTGTACTTGTTGGTTCGCGTGCTCCTTTTTCTTCTTTGGTTTTCAGTTATTGTATCTTCTTCTCTTTTGTTATTTGTTGTTTCTTCGGTAGGTAGCAGTGTTTCTTGCTGTGGTAATGGAGTTAGTTTAACAGTGGGTCGTTTTATCACTCCAGTTTTTGTTTTAAGGGTGGCCACTCGTACTAGACCATCCTTACCGGGATGAGTTTCCATCACTCGTCCCATGGCCCATTTGCCAGGAGGTAAGTTTGTTTCCTTGATTAGGACTACGTCGTTTAGTTTGAGGTTTTGTACAGTTCTGTTCCACTTGCTTCTAGACTGTAAGGTGTTCAGGTAGTCATTGGACCAAGCTTTCCAGAATTGATCCAGCACATGCTGGATCAATTCTCTCGCTCCTCGCTCCGTTAGTTGCCAACCTGTTGTCAGGCTCCGGTTGAGGTAGAGACAACGTAGCACTGCCAGTTAGAAAGTGGCCAGGAGTGAGAGTGCTGTAAAATTCCTCCGGATTTTCTGTTAGCTGACATAGAGGCCTCGAGTTTAGGCAGGCTTCTATTTTCGCTAGTAACGTAGTGAATTCTTCCCAGGTCAGTTTTTGATCCCCAAGAACCCGCTTCAAGTGGTGTTTTAATGATTTGACGGCTGCTTCGAATATCCCCCTCGCACTAGGCCAAGCAGGGGCGTTGAAGTGCCAATGAATTTCTAGTTTCCCAATCTCGTCAAAGAACTCAGGAGAGAGTAGCTTCTTGAAGTTACTGAAATCCTCTCTCAGTACTTTGGATGCTCCAACGAAGTTCGTGCCGTTGTCTGAGTACATGTGAGCAGGCGTTCCGCGCCTCGCGCACATTCTCTGAAGGGCCGCAATAAACGCTTCCGTGCTTAGTTCTGAGACTAATTCGATATGTACAGCTTTCGTAGCCATACAGACGAAGACCGCGATGTATGCTTTTGAGGTCTTCACTCCTCTTCCTTTGTTAAGTTTCACGTCTACGTGACCAGTAAAGTCAACACCAGTGTGAGTGAATGGACGGCTTGGTGTTACTCTTTGTTTTGGCAGATCGGCCATTAGTTGAGCATTGTCCGTAGAATTGTAACGATGACATTTCACACAGCGTCGTATTCTTCCCTTTACCGCCCGATTTCCAGAGACTATCCAGTATCGTTGCCGTATGTAAGTAAGGGTCAGACGGGCTCCTCCATGAAGCGTCATCGAATGTGCTTGGTCGATCAGTAGTTCAGTGAAGCGGCTGGAGTAGGGTACCACTGCGGGATTCTTCATATTTGCAGGAAGATCAGAGTGCTGTAGTCTTCCGCCTACGCGAATGATTCCCTTGCTATCCAGATAAGGTTTGAGTTTGTAAATGTTGCTTTTTGGTGACACAGTTTTATTTTGTTTCAACTGTTTGTGTTCTTGCGCAAACTCGCTTTGTTGAACATATTTTATTATATATTCTGCTGCGTATTGTAGGTCAGTTGTTGTTAGGTAAGTAGCGCTTGGTCGTAATTTTTGCTTTAGTGATGCAATATATCGCACAATTCGAGCAGTAATTCTTATTACTGAAGTCAGCGAACTGTGGTTCTTCAACAACTTGTAAACAATATTTTCAGTGTTGTAGTTTTTCGAACTGACGTCATTGGGTTCGACCCTGTTTGCTTCGCTTGTAGTAAAGTGGCAATTCACATTATGAGGTGTTTCTGTTTCTGCAAAGTTTTTCAGAAACATAAGTCCGTTCCACCATAAGTTGAACTTGACTACTTTGCTCGGTAGCAAGCCTCTCGAAGCGCAGTCAGCTGGATTAAGTTCCGATCGTACATAACACCATTGTTGAGGTGGAATTACGTCTTTTATTTTCCCCACTCTGTTAGCTACGTATCTTTCCCATCTTGAGAGGTCTCCCTGAATCCAAGCTAGGACCACCTTGGAGTCACACCAACCATAAGCTGATATCTCATGCTCCGTTAGTGATTTCTTCACTTTTTCCATGAGTTGGGAGAGTAGTAGTGCTCCGCATAGCTCAAGTCTGGGCAATGAAGTTTTTTGAGTAATCGGCACTACCCTAGTTTTTGATACTAGTAATGTGATCCTTGGGTCGCCCTTAGATCCTTGGATCCGGCTCGAAGGACCATTAAATGTAAGGTCCCGTAGTAGTTGGTACCTTACACTTGTAGCTTTAAGTGAGAAGTGGTAAGTCAGTACTTGGAGTTAGGCGAGTTGATGTAAACACACACAGATTTGGTAACACTAAAGGTTTATTAGAGTACCGATCACAACAAAGTAAAAGTGGGTTGGATGCTAATCCGCGGTGTTCGCGTAAGTATGTAATTCGTCAACTAACTTAAAATCATATTAAACATTGTTTTAAATACCAAAGAGAAAAGTAGGTTGCTGCGTTTGCAGCCTGACGGAATGTACGTAAACCGTACAGCCCGGGTAGGGGCCGTGACGAGAGTGACGTCAGTGCTCCGCCGTCGAGGGCGTGTCCCTCGTTCTGGGACGAACCGAGGCACTGGGCCTCAGGTTGGCGTTCGAAAAGACGGAGTGCCTGGTATTTCATGCAACGACGCTGGCCACCGGCTGGCGCACACCTCACTATTGGAGGTCAGGTCAGAATAGCGGTCCGGGCTAGCATGAAATTCCTGGGCCAGGTTTAGGACCTGAGGCAGAGGTGGAACTTCTGCGAGCACTTTGCTTAGCTTGCGCTGAAGCTAATCGGCACGGCGTCCACCCTCAACCAAACTAAACCAGCAAAACCAAACCTGGGACACGGGGGTAGTTCGCCCGATAGTGCTCTACGGGTACCCGGTGTAGGTGGAGTCCTTGGCACAGCCCTCATGAGTGGTGGCGATGTCTCAGGTGAGCCCGGACATCGCCAAAGGAGTTTGGAACGTCATGTGTAGCAGTCTACCAAGGCAACAATAGGCTCACGGCGGTGTTTTTTAGCGTGGTGTAAATAGAGGCCTATACCAAGCAGTGTTCGAAGGTCGAGTTAATCGGTTTCTCTAGGCAAGCATGGTCCACCTTAGGCCGCGTCGACGCTTAACACCAGGCGAGATGCGGCCAAAGACAAGCCCATTTTGTTAAAAAAGTGGGTGAAATCGGGCTGTAGATGATGATGATGAATTTTGACAGATGCTTAATCCGAGTTAAAATAACTAAAAGGATATGCTTTATGTTTTGTCTATTTGAAACTAAAATGTAACCATAAAATAATGACAAATTGATGGCTGTCAAGTGTATTTTTTTCTGGATAAGTAAGCAAAATTCATAAAAAAACATGTTTTCCAAAAATAAATAACGAAAAATTCTAAAACAAACAGTAACATGGATTCCATATTCAGGCAACTGGAAAGAGCCGGAAAGGCTGATGTTGATTTTTTACTGCAATGGATGAAAGATTGTAAGTCATTATGATCATCATTCTTCTGCGCTAGGCCAATTAATTTCGCCACAGCAAGTCTTCTTCTTCCATACTTCTTTATTACTCATCATCTCAGCAGTCACCAACTTTCTAGTCATATCATCATTCTCACAGTCCATCTAACGTTTCTTTGGTCCTCCCATACTCTTACAACCGTCCACATTCACACTCAAAACAGTCCTATGACACTGTCCTGATTCTTCTGCATCACATGCTCAAATCATGACAACGTATATTCTATTTTTATAAAATATTAAAATTACTTCTTAAAAGGTAATACTGGTATTCAATTGGATCCGTTGAGACTAGAAGCCGATTCCAACATAGTCGAGAAAAAGCAGGCAGATGATAACCGATAGGTATCGTGTTACACCAACACTGGGTCCCTTAGTCACTGGTGACACTGGGTCGTGGAGGTCAGTAGGCAGTCGGTCCATGGAACATACTTTCCAACTACATTGTGGGGTCAGCTTCCAGTCTAACCGGACGCGGCTGAGCACCAGTATTTTACATGGAACGACTTTTGATCCTGATTTTAAACATATTTCAGCGAAAATAATTAAAACTATAAAGGAACCCTCCGCTCGCAAGTTATTTAAGGATATTGGAAACCCACAGCATGTAGAACTCTACCAATTCAAGCACATCATAGCTAACCTGGCTGCCACGCAGCGTAGGCCAGTTGACCTGCTAATGAGTCAGCTAGCCAAGGCAGGCCCTAAGTTTATTGATGCATCCGTTGTCGGGCTTACGGCTTCCAGAAGGGGTCTCAAGACACTAAAAGGACTCTTCTAAAATAAATTCTTTGTTGGATCGAAGTGGTTTTTTATTGTCAATATTGATTAGATAGGCCATGTAACATACTGGTATTCAAATGCATCCAGTTAGACTGGACGCCAACTCGGAACAACTCAAGGTACCTATCAAAATAGGTACCTTGATGAAACAAACAAACAAATACATAAACAACAAATACAACAACAACAAATAACAACAAAAAACAAACAAACAAATACAAAAACAACAAATAACAACAACAACAAACAAACAAATACAACAACAAACAAACAAACACACACAAATAACAACAAAACAAATACACAAACAAACAAACAAAACAACAACAAACAAACAAATTTGTTTGTAACAAATTACAATTATTTTAAGAATTCATATTACTATTCTTAAAGCTTATGAATATTTTTATACATCCAATAACCCTATGACTGGGTAAGTGGGTAACACAATACTGGTGTTCAGATTTTTGGGCATCAGATTACACGTCATGACTGCTAAAGATCCTCAGAAATCATTATCTGCCTGCCTTTTCCCACCTATGCAGGGGTCTGCTTCCGGTATAGCCGGATGCAGCTAAAGACTAATATCGAGCGACTGTTCGAAATTCTGATTTCCCGCCAGACCTTCAAAAATCGTTCTTGATTAATTTCGTTGCGTTCCAATCGAATACAGTTAAAATGTTTCTCGGGGAATTCGTAGAGCTTCATTGTCTCGGCGCTTTTCTGGTCGTCGTCACTGTTGATTCTGGCTATCAGGAGTTAAGGTACGAAGTTCGCACACAGCAACAGCAGATGACGTGACGTTGCGACATGTCGTTGTAGTCATGATTCCGAACCCAAATGCAGATGGCTGCAGCAGACGGCAGCACCGTATTCCAGTTAGTTCTGAATGTTCCGTGAGACAATGTCTGACGTGTTTGGGATTAGCGATCACGATTTATTCTAGTTTTTAACCGACTTTCAAAAAGTGGAGGTTATCAAGTCGATTGAATTTTCTTTTTTTTGTGTCATACACACAAAAAAAAAGAAAATTCGAAAAGTCCGTGACAAAAAAATTAAATCAAACAAACAAGTCACCGACTTCTGAAGCTAAAGTTATTTTTCACTTTTCTGTGTTTTTGAAGTCGGTTTCATTTTTTGAAAATTTTTTTTTTTATATTTTATAATACAAGTATAGAGAGAAAAGCGACAAGCCACGCGTCCAATGCTGAAATGCATCGTGGGTTTGCGTTTATCAGTTTTTCTTCCTTGGAATCGGAAAACATCATTTTTTGAGAAAAATTCAACGTGTTGTCGGTCTAACGTCGGTGGCACTACAGATCTGTGGTCGGGTGACCCGTCGTCTGCGATCGTGCGACGTGTAGTTGGGCGGTCGCTAGCTGCGGAAGGTATTTCGTAGAAATACTTAGAAACCAGTGGTGTCCCAGCGACACGTCGTCTGCTGCTGTCTGCGGACGGCTACGAACTCGTACCTTTACAGTGGTTAGGGATTATTGTGGTGGGCTTATCCCAAAATTAGCTGCTTAAAAATCTGCCATCTGACAACAAGTAATAATTGACTGTAAATTCAAAGTTTTGAACATGATTCTCAGTGTGTGGATAAATGATTTTGAACTCTCAGCACCACTAGCCTGGCGTTTTTGAATTAGGATTATTTGGCACAGCCATAAGGCACACATTTTCGTTTTTCTATTCTTAACCTCCTATGTGTATCAAAATCAAAATCAAAGCTTTTATTTCAAGTGGGCTAGTTACAGGCACTTTTGAACTGTCGAAACAAAAACAACAATAAATGTAGCTACAGTCCCAGTCACAAGGCATAAAATCTGTGAAAGTACTGCAGTTGCCCATTCCCTAACGTAGATCTCTATGGAGAAGAACGGGCAAGAAACTCCATGGACACTCTTCTATCTTGCTGTACGTCTGGCTAAATAAACGTAGTTTCTTTTTTCCTTCGGTTCTTTCAGCTGAAGTAATAGAAAGCGTAAAGGATGAAAAGGTCCGCAGATTATTTGAAGATAATAATAACAAACAGCAAGTTGAGCTCGCCAAGTTCAAGGCTATTTTAGCCCAGATAGCTGCCGAACAGTCTAAGACAGTTGATCAGCTGTCCAAGCAACTTACCGCCTCAGCAACGAAGGTTATCGACGCAATTATTATGGGGCTTCAAGCTTTCAAAGAAGCTTTGAAGAAATGAGCGCTCATGAATATTGATATAAATTCGTTGTTGAATTTAAATGGTGTTATTTTTTGTCAATATTGTTCTTGAGTGCTAAATGAGTAGGTATAAAAAAATGTTTCTTTGGGAAAGTTGTTTGTTATCATGAAATATAAAATAAATAATCACGTGTTTAAGTATCGATCACTAATTATTTACCAGTCACCCTATACAGGGTGTAAACAGACCCTTCACATAGCCGTCAACCAAGCAGTCTGTACCTACATCAAACTAAGTAACTTTACGCAAAAATTTTTGCTGGGAATCGACTTTTTTTTTGGGGTGAAAAATCACGTTTTACGGAAGGACTCGATGGAAAGCACTCAAAGCATTGTGCTGATGGATAGATTGCATAGTACGGGGGTCGTGAGTTGAGGTGTGTAAAGTAAAAATCTTCCATTAAAAACAAGTTTAAAAAAAAAAAAACTTGTGAAGTAATTGGAACTTTGACCCTCAAAGAAAACAATAAACATGGTAAATATCCCGTCTTCTAGTTATAATAATCATACTAAGATGACCGGTACAAGAAATGATTTCAGGAACGTTATGGGAATCCAAAAAATCTGATTGTTTTATTTCCTCATACGCAATGTATCGTAACTGTGGCATTACGAACGTAGAGAACAGTAAGCGCGACGATGAACTCTGTAGCTAGGCAGGAAGTGAACAGCTGATTTCACGCGTCGTTCGTTAGAGTATTTCAAGATCCATTGATGGTTTTTTTTTATTTTAGCCGTATTAGTTATATAAATGGAGTGCGGATAATGTGATTTTACATTGAAATAAAGGAATAGTAACTGAAAAAACGGTAAAAAAATCCGTAATCCGTTGGAATATGATTCAAAATAAGGAGCTGAAGGCACCCTGACAGTTTGCGGAGGGCTGTCCCTTACACCCAGTTTGGTATATGACAAGCATTGCCCCCTAGAGTCTTGAACACATATCAAATACATGTTTTATTTCGAATTCAATCTTCTTTTAATACTAATTTGCACCTACCTATGTCTGAACGTGAATATAGTCAAGATTAAAGTTTATTTTCGTGTCTGTCTGTGCTGTCGTTCTAAATAACGGAACGGATTCCGGAACTTAGATATTGTATAGAAATCTATTATGTATGTGTTGGATCTCTGATTATATTATAAGTCTGTTTTTGTGCGAAGCAAAGTCAAATAAGGAGCTGTAACGTTCCCATTTCCCCCCTGCTGGGACAGGCCTCCTCTCTGTGAGAGTGGGCCTTATTCTACTTCGTGGGCCGCATTCCACCACGTGCGCCGTAACCCAGAACGTGGGCCTTATTCTACTACGTGGACCGCATGCCACCACGTGGGCCGTAACCCAGAACGTGGGCTTTAATCTGCTACGTAGGCCGCATTCCACAACGAGGGCCATAATCCCCCCCGTGAGCCCAGTACGGGTCGTTAGTGAGAGGAAAACTTGCCTAGAAAAAAGAAGCTATCGAAGTTTTCACATAAGAGCATAAAAAACCATGGATTTGGAAGAAATGTACATGACTTTATACGGAGCAAGCCAACAGGAAGGTGCGAAATACGAAGTCATAGAAAAATGGTTTAGAGAATGTAAAATTATTGATGAACAAGCTATTACGACTAGATTATTTAAAACCTCTTATGAACGTGTCAACTGTAACATGTCTGCTTTAAGTTTAGTTCAGTTTGTGCAATTACTTGGTATATTGTCAAGGGATAGTCGTCAAGATGTCGATTCCTTTGGCCGGAGATTTAAAACTGTTAACCGACAGATTATTGATGAGATCCAGGCTTCATACAATTGATGTTTGTGAAACTTTGAGCTTGTCTCAATGTCGAGTTTTACTTCTTTTCCGTCTCATCGATGATTTTCTTAAAGTTATACAATATTATTTTTAGTGTATGCGAAACCTGAATACAGTTTGTGCAGAATAAGTAACTGAATCGATTCCAATAGAAGAAACGTTATAAAAAATAAAATTGCACCGAAACTTAATATTACTAAACATTGCTCTAAATACCAAGCAGTAGAATTATTTAATAAGTTGCCTACTGATCTGCGATCATTGATTTACAAAGGTACTCTATTCAAAGCCAAACTCAAAGCGTTCCTGTTGAATAAATGTTTATATTCTTTAACTGAATTGCAAACAAATAATGGTGAATAGTTTTTATATTTAGTAATTTACCTTTTGACATTAAATATTTATTCAAGACATTATTCGATTTTTTACATTTTAGAGAATAGATTTATAAGTATTTGACATAATAATATTTACATTAAATTATATAATTACTGTTTACATTCTATTGACACAATACTTATCATTTATGTTATTTTAGATTTTAAATTGAGTAGACTTTACTGTTTTTTCATATTCATAATTTGTTGTTATAACTATAAAATATTAATTAATGTACAAACCAATTCAAACACAATGCGAATTGTTATATGAATAAATAAATAAATAAATAATAAATATTTTTTAAACCATGTTATATTTTATACCAAAAATATTTAAAAAAGGTTACAAGTTGGATACCGAGCGACTAAGTACCTATCGAAATCATATAGGCACCGGCTGCCAAATTATTTTTATCAATGAGCTCAAGAGGATGCTGGAGGCGAGCGCGTAGGCGCGCCGCGTGGTGACCACGTTTTTGTGCGGACAGTCAGATAACAGAACAAGCTTATAACTTTGTGATTTTTCATGATACAGTTATGAAATTTTGTACATAGATTCTTTACATTAAAATACTAGACACGTGTTTCAGGATTCGCGTATATTAAAACTAATGTTGTATTAGCTTTGACCAGAATTCAGCCACCTTAACAGCGTTAGTGAGATGAGAGATGCATTGCGTCTTAGACGCGCAGGTTCTAAGACATGTGAGTCTAATAAATACTTTTTCTTTCTTTCTTTATTGAGTATTGATGTTCCCGACACAAACTCACTTTATCCATTCACAAACTTATTAGGGACACTTTTTCCATCCAGCAGCATCTGTCAAAATTATCACAGTAGCAATAATAAAACGCAAAAATAAAAATTGAATCTTTATATTTTGTTACAAAAATATATCCATATTAAAAACTACAATATTAAAACTGTATAAATACGGTACACAATTAAAATGATAAATGTATAAATGAAACAAAAATATGTATAAATGTAACAACTACGTATAAACGCAAAAATATCTTAAGTTTTTTTTTTATCATTTTCTGTAATTAATTCCGTTGAAATTAATAGTACATCCACATTTCGCCAATTATGTTTAAGTCTCATATAATAAGGGGCGAGCCTATTGCCATATACAAGGCGCAAATATTTTAACGGAATTAAATACAAAGTATATTACTAACTTTTCATACAGAAAATAATTATAATGTCACTTTTAAAACAGCAATGTTACTAACAAAGTCACTGGCACTATACGAATTGTAACTTTGTTTTTTTGGGAATAAAGTTCAAACTATCTAAATTTATATTAATTGCCTGCAAGTTTCGACTGTTTTTTTTTGTTATGTTAGTAATAGGCTATTTGCCAACATCGAAAAAAAAATTTGTCAGTCAGTTAGATCACCAAAAAAAGTTGGACACGTATTTTTTCTTTTGTCACATAATCAAAAAATTACGATGACACAACGCATCAAAGTTCAAGAGAGACTTGTGACGTCACTGGCTAGTAAAAAGTAACAGAAATTGTGACGTCACGCGGGATTTCAACACGCTGTATCGTGGTCATTTTTCGTTTACATCACAAAAGAAAAAATACGAGTCCAATATTTTTTGATAATCTAACTGTCGGACGAAATAGATTTTTACAGAGAAATACCCTGTTGTAGGACAAGGCTTATATGAAAGAATATACAGGATGGGAGGGACACCGATGCGCAAACGGTTACCACGTATTCAGTACATATTTTTTTATTTGAGACGGCTCGGTTGACGCAGTGGCTGAGCGATTGACTGCTGCGCTGCGTGCCACACGGAACAAATATTTGTATAGCCTACAGGTAGTTGTTCCGGGTCTGGCTGTTTGTGTATGTGAGTTTCAATGTTTGTAAATGCACCCACGATACAGGAGAAATTCCTAGTTTGAGGCAACGATTAAAAAAAAAAAAAAACAATTCTGAACACCTTTTTCATCGGTAATAAAAAAAAAACTGCTGTTTCATACAAACGTGCAATTTTGTTTTTTATTTTATTTATTTTGTATCCCTTCCATACTGTTTAGTTTTTTATTGCAAAGCGCATTTTCTTATTTAGAAAATAGCACCCGTGCGAAGTCGGGGCGGGTCGCTAGTATAGAATAAAAGATTATTCTTTTCTCGTGTGCACATAAACTATTATGCGAATAGCTTATGTTGTGATAAAAGTATTAGCCAGTCGGCAAATGATATTGGACCATCTTGTTACCCAGAACCTGGGTTGTGGAGATCAGGTAGGCAGTCGCTCCATGTAACATACTGGTATTCAGCTGCATCCGGTTAGACTTGAAGCCGACCCCAACATAGTTGGGAAAAGGGTAGACTAGATGTAGTATGATTATTCCTTTACATTTCAATTTATTGATGAGGTAATTAATTATTTATATAATATATTTAGTATATTTGACTTACAATCAAAAAGTTTAATAATTTTAATATAAATAAATATTTTAATAACAATTTTTTTTTTAATTATTTTATTAATTTCTAATATTTTAATATTATTATCTATTATATGGCGATTAAAAACTGGGGTCACCAAATTTGATACAAAACTGGGTGTTTTATAGTGTCAATGACATTGTTAATAAAAATATTAAAATAATACTATATTATATAGTTCCCGCCTTTCGTTGGAGTAATAATTAAATGGAATATCAGATAGACAGTCAGTCCATGTAAAATACTGGTATTCAGCTGAATCCGGTTGGACTGGAAGTCGGCCCCAACATAGATGGGAAACGGTAGGCAGATACAAAATTAGGTGTTGATACTAATATTCCATTTATTGTTTACTTTTTGTTTGTCAGCTAACAATTCGAGAACAGCTGATCCGATATTGATGTTGAAGGTACATTTGAATGTTTTCTTTTAGATTTATTATAGTTTAATAGTGTACAAAATTTTGTTGGTTTTTTTTAAATATTAATGAAGATTTATGAGATAGAAAACGTTTTACATAACAAAACGTTGTACACTATCAAATTAATAATAAAAAAAGACATTATTTTTTGTACAAATTGGTAACTATTGATTTATACAATAATGGAATAATATTGCAACGTGATATAATGCGATAAAAAATAAGGAAGTAAAAAGTGTTTTGATTTTAGAGGCAAAACATTTTTATTGGCGATTTTCTTTTTAATTTTTTTTTAATTTAATTTAATTTGCCGATTGATTATTTTTCGTGCCAATCAAAACTGGGTGTATTTACAAAAATAACTGACATATTTTAAAGCTTTTTAAGCAAAATTTAACATTAAAATTAATTTACACAAATCAATTTTTGAAGGCATCTTTTAAAAGATTTTCAAGTGTAATTTTATTATTTTATTGAAAGCCATTTTCAGAGTGTTTAATCATTGATAGCTAATAATATATTTCATAATATATTTTTACATACATTTTGTACAAATTCATAACTAATTTAAAATACAAAGCGATATATTTTGTTATGTTAAAGCCATGTTAGCTTCTAAAGGCTAGATAATAGCAAAGTTCGGAAACTGAGCAGTTTGTGAAAAATCTAGATACTTTGGAAGATATAATGTAAAGCATTTTTTACTTGGATGCCAATACAGGACAAAAAGTACTCCATTCCACAGTAAATTGTACTTAAATAACTTGCTTTTAGATACATTAAATACATAAAAACTGTAGGTACGATTACAGATTTTTAATCTGCATCCAACCCTACTTAATCAAAATACATACAATAAACAACACTAAACAAAAAGTTACCACTAATTATAAAAAAATATTTTACCAAGTCATTTCACAAAATCTTCAATTTCCAACTTCGCCTGACACTCTTAATATTTACACAAACACATCAGTCTTTATTCTTAGTTTCACTGTAACACTGCACTTTGTCCATTGGACACAACCCATTTGGGAAATTGTCCATTCAATACCTTTATAAGGACATACTGTCCATTTCGTCAATAGATGGCGCTATTAACAACTTTAGTTGAATACAATTTTTTTGCTAGTTTTAGTTTTTTTATTATTTTCTATTAAAACAATATTAAGAGAAGTATACAATTTCAGTTACAGTCCTTTCACAGATATTTTACGTCGAATAGTAACAACTCAACAATAATCTTTTAGTAATGAGACTAAAGATAACAGAGATTTTGACATCGATACTAATCCATAGCTCGTGGCTAAATAATAACAGCCGCTCGGATCAATCTTTAGCCACGTAAATCTATGTTTGTCTGCGGATGGGTGACCACTCATTACATACTGAGTTTCCTCCATGCCTCGGAAAGCACGTTAAGCTATTGGTCCCGGCTGCAATTTGTAGATATTTGATAGTCGTTACAGGTAGTCAGTGACTCGAAAGACTGATAACCAGTCTTGCAAACGGTATCGTATAACCCAGTACTAACTGGGTTGTGGAGGTCAGATAAGCAGTCGCTCCACGTAAAATACTGGTATTCAACTGCATCCGGTTAGACTGGAAGCCGACTCCAACATAGTTGGGAAAAGGCTAGGCAGATGATGAATCAATGATCTTTATTACACAAGAATGTGAAGTGTGATGTGTGTGTGTGTCATAATTGTGTGAAGTCCCCGACTCCTGTGGTAGGTGATAGACCTGTGTTACAGGAGCCAGTGCCCTTTCCCAGAAGGAGGTATTACAGAATATTATGCAATAAGATTAATAAAAATAAAAAGACTATGGTAATAACAAAAAAAAATAATTAAAGACGGTTCAGAGAAGCCTGTATTTAGTTTGGGAGTGTTGGTGTGTATGTTTGTGGCGGTGTGTGAGCGTGGGTGTGTGTGTATGTGGATGTGTGAGTGTAAACTAAATGATCAGAAAGGGTTTTCAGCAATCGCAAGCGAGGACACTGACGCTGTCAAGATCACAGTGGTATTGACAGCGATGCAAAATCAGAGGTACAACCGCGCTCATTGACGATCGACCACTTTCAATCTTATTAATCAGGACATAAAGGTGACAAGTGGTCGATCGCCAGTGAGCTTGGTGGTACAATTACTGTGAAAGAACTGCACATTGAAATTAAACAGCAAAATCCTATCCATTTCCGTACAAGGATCTGTCGGCACTTTGCCAAATTCGCAACTTGTTCCGCCATTTTTTTTTTTTCATTACAGCTAATATAAAACCACAGACAATTTCACTAAAGTTTACCAACAGTTACCTTCTCTCAATGGTATTAAAGCGCTTGAAAAACTATACAGCACTAAACCAAAAGCGCGTCTGTCAAGGTTGTTCAAACGCCAAAATCTCCTTGCACAACTCAATTGCGTTGCCTACAAGATCAATCAACAATTTCTTTAAAACAGCGCCATCTATCGCTCATCTGATACCTAGTCTAACCTCGGGACGTTTGCCCAGCGGAGGGCTGATATCATCCATTGATGCTGGGCTCCTGTCGTCTCTTGGGGATGAAGGAGACGGTCATTAAGTCATCTTCTTCTTGTAGAAGACAGCCTTCAGCTGGTTTGCTGCGGTGGAAAAGTCTGGGGAAAATAATAATGAACAAAGTTGAAAAAGTTTGTCAATGAAGGGTAAGGGTAGCAGTAAATTCATGATCGAATTTCCTGACTTAACATTAAGGTGGTAGGTAGGTGGTAGGAAGTAGGTAGGTAGTAGGTAGGTAGGTAGGTAGTAGGTAGGTAGGTAGGTAGTAGGTAGGTAGGTAGGTAGGTAGGTAGTAAGTAGGTAGGTAGTAGGTAGGTAGGTAGGTAGTAGGTAGGTAGGTAGGTAGTAGGTAGGTAGGTAGGTAGTAGGTAGGTAGGTAGTAGGTAGGTAGGTAGTAGTAGGTAGTAGGTAGGTAGGTAGTAGGTACGTAGGTAGGTAGGTAGTAGGTAGGTAGGTAGTAGGTAGGTAGGTAGGTAGGTAGGTAGGTAGGTAGTAGGTAGGTAGGTAGGTAGGTAGTAGGTAGGTAGGTAGGTAGTAGGTAGGTAGGTAGGTAGTAGGTAGGTAGGTAGGTAGTAGGTAGGTAGGTAGGTAGGTAGTAGGTAGGTAGGTAGGTAGGTAGTAGGTAGGTAGTAGGTAGGTAGTAGGTAGGTAGTAGGTAGGTAGTAGGTAGGTAGTAGGTAGGTAGTAGGTAGGTAGTAGGTAGGTAGGTAGTAGGTAGGTAGTAGGTAGGTAGTAGGTAGGTAGTAGGTAGGTAGTAGGTAGGTAGTAGGTAGGTAGTAGGTAGGTAGGTAGTAGGTAGGTAGTAGGTAGGTAGTAGGTAGGTAGTAGGTAGGTAGTAGGTAGGTAGTAGGTAGGTAGTAGGTAGGTAGTAGGTAGGTAGTAGGTAGGTAGTAGGTAGGTAGTAGGTAGGTAGTAGGTAGGTAGTAGGTAGGTAGTAGGTAGGTAGTAGGTAGGTAGTAGGTAGGTAGTAGGTAGGTAGTAGGTAGGTAGTAGGTAGGTAGTAGGTAGGTAGTAGGTAGGTAGTAGGTAGGTAGTAGGTAGGTAGTAGGTAGGTAGTAGGTAGGTAGTAGGTAGGTAGTAGGTAGGTAGTAGGTAGGTAGTAGGTAGGTAGTGGGTAGGTAGTGGGTAGGTAGTGGGTAGGTAGTGGGTAGGTAGTGGGTAGGTAGTGGGTAGGTAGTGGGTAGGTAGTGGGTAGGTAGTGGGTAGGTAGTGGGTAGGTAGTGGGTAGGTAGTGGGTAGGTAGTGGGTAGGTAGTGGGTAGGTAGTGGGTAGGTAGTGGGTAGGTAGTGGGTAGGTAGTGGGTAGGTAGTGGGTAGGTAGTAGGTAGGTAGTAGGTAGGTGGTAGGTAGGTAGGTAGTAAAAAGTTAACAGGTAACGCAACGCAACGCCGGGTACAGCTAGTTTTGAAAATAAAATGTAAGGCATACCAAATAATTCAAAGCCCATTCTATGTTGTAATAACGATTACTAATGAACGACTATATCTTTTTTTAAACGATGACATCTATAGTTGTGGAGATGATCAGTTTAAACATACGAAAAAGAACTGAAATGGAGGAAAATTTACGAAAACCAAATCGGAAAAAACGAAAACACAAGTACCAACCACCAGACATGCATGTTCGGCATAGCCGATCATTTTTACGAATTTACGATATTGGACCCAAGGAGAAAGTTGTTCAGTTTGATGGTCTACAGCATATCCTTTCATATGACTATACCCTTTCTGTTACACCCTGTATTACTTGTCACCCACCACCAAAAGAAGGAACAACTTACAAGTTAAAGAATATAACAGCACATACAAAAAAAAACAACATTTATTCTGTTTATAGAATCAGACTTCTGCTTCAGACTGACATTTCGTAAAAAAATACGCATGCATGCATATTTTCAGAAAGACAAAACAAAATCTTGTGAATTCGAAAATTATTAACTTCACACACAACCCCACCTTTACCACAGTCGGGTAAAACGCAAAACAAACACAAGACAGACAAAAAAACACACACACAAACAGGAAAACACCACCATATCTATAGGAGATTACATACTTTATACTTCAACTTTCAAAAGTGCAGATTTCCAAGAGTCGCGGTTTTTGCTGTGTTGAAAGAAAGAGAAGGTTAGAGAGAGATAGCAGATAAGAAATACAATGGAATAGAGAGAGAGATGATAGCTTAAAACTATACTTGAATTCAGAATCTAGGATGATTTAAAAAAAAAATTGCGACTCAATCAACTATCTACCTTAGCGTTATGCTATTAAAATTGATTTTGAGTGAACATTTGTATAAAAGGATTCTAATTGAAGTTAAAATGGAATTTGAGCTTTTTTCGTTTATAACATTGAGTTTATTTTTCCAAAACATGATAACTATGTAAAAATCCGGATTCAGAATTCAGGATTCGATGAAAACAGCTTAAAACTCCATAGTTACTAATTGCCCAAGACTCGTAGCAGTACCGGTCATGAAACGAACGAGTAGGACAGTAAATATTGAGAGCAAGAATATCATGTCTTCTCGTTTCCTCGTTTTATGACCGCGACTGCTACGAATCGTTGTAAGAAATCAATGTAGATTTTTTTTTCTGCAAGCGAAAGGACGGCAGAAAGTGGTTTTTAATAAGCAAAAGAAATATTGTTTTATTAGTAAAATTGCCCGTAGTTCTGTCTAGGGGGACGAAAATAATCATATTAGTTCCGTGTGGCGCTAGCCCTGGTATAGTCAAGTTAAAATAATTACTTGAGTTTAAGTAATTACTTGAGTTTAAGTACTTACTTGAGTTTAAGTACTTACTTGAGTTTAAGTACTTACTTGAGTTTAAGTAATTACTTGAGTTTAAGTAATTACTTGAGTTTAAGTAATTACTTATGCAACCTTTTTATGTAATAGACAAGAATTTGAACGAAGTAAGATCCGTCAAAGAAAGCAAAGCTAAGAATTATAACTTTTGGCAGTTCTAACTTCAAGCAATTATTTAACTACAGAATTAAACTTTTATCTTAACTAAACTAAACTAAGCTTTACATGCCGTCGAGAAATATCTCTGGTTTCCTCGCGATGTTTTCCTCCACCGAAGCAAGTGATAATTATACAATACGCACATGAATCCGAAAAATCAGAGGTTTCGAGCCTTGGGTTCGAACTCGAGACCTATGACTTGGCAGTTCGACGGGCACACCACTAGGCTATCACTGCTCCCGAAGATTTGGTAATGTCATTTTATATTTTAAAATAGCTTGACCTCTTTGGTCAGATTGAGACCTAGCTATGGTGGCGCCATCTACAATTAGCTGTTAACGGTCTTCTCCATTGTGTCAGACAGGTCTTGAAAACGAGTGTATCGGACTTTGTGTAATGGATAGGGTCGCGCCAATTAATTAAGCCACCTTTAAGCATCAAAAGCACTAAGAAATAAGTTACTAACTGTCCGTATAAATTACTTACAATTTATTTATTTCATAGGATAGAACAGTCATGGAAACAAAATTTTGATGAAAATGCGTAATTTATTGCCAATTTGTTAATTTCCGTATATTTTTAGAGCACGATATGAGAGAGTAAGACAACGCTGTCTGCTTTTCTGTGGCATATCCTTCAGAAACTTACAATTTTTTTTTTAAAACTTTAACATCAAAAAATATTGATATTTGTAAATTAAGTTCAACAACTGCATGTCGCTCAAAAAAAATATTAAACTCATACAATTTTCTACGACAGTTCAAAAGTCCGTGTCTGTCTGCCTCTGATCTGACTATCTGCTTGTTTACATTTAATTTGTACTGTTAATATAATAATTTTACTAATTGTTTGTGCTTTGTTCAAGCAAACATTGCAATAACAATATTATAATAAAATGTTAGTGAAACTTTAAGTACTTTTCAAATAAAAGTGTTTCTTTGACACAAAGACTTTGACGTCACGGGACGAGGCATTTTGAGTTTGCGTTCCGTTTCACCAAAAACACGCTACATAATATATTAAATTGTAAAATAAATGTTGTATTAGAAAATTAAACAAGTGTACCACAATGTTTTTATGGGCCAATACAAGGCATTTTCAAGAAATAAAAAAGTTTTGTATATCTTGCATATTCCCTATTATGGTGTACAAGTGTTTCCAAGACACAGGTACACTCTCTTCGCTCACCCTCGTAGTCCTCAGGGAGGACAATCCGACTGGAGAGAGATCAGTCTAAAAAACCCAGCCAAGAAATAAATGCTAGTATCAATACTTACTTGGCCAAAGGCGAGGCCCCCCGCTCAGTGGGGTCTATTCGCTCGTCGAGCCCCCGATGGACTGACACCGAGTCCAGCTCCTCTAGGTGAATGGATTGAAGGTATTCGGCTGTTCGGAGTTTCTCTATGGTTGGTTTTTTGAAACTGTAAGATGAAAATAGAATTATATTAACTTAAGTACAATTGAGATAGATAAGGGCGTAATGAAAGCAATATGGAAATGTAAAAACTCGTTTACGGACTCTCCCCCTTGGGTCCGGCCGCGTGCCCCGCGGTACGGCAGCGTCTGGCAGCTGGGATAGCCTGCTGGTGTGACCGTCCGACTGCCAAGTCATAGGTCTCGAGTTCGAACCCAAGGCACGCACCACTGATTTTGCCAATTCATGTGCGTATTGTATAATTATCACTTGCTTCGGTGAAGGAAGGATAGTTTATAACCTGGATTAACTCATAGGATACTTTTTATCCCAGTAGTGTAATCCCGTGGGACAGTTATCGAACTTCACGTGAGCGAATCTGCGGGCTAGCTTGTTTATAATACTTACGTTTTGAGCAATAAACTGGAACAGACTACTGACACGGAACTCATCGCCATCGCCGCCGACGCCATCCATGGCTGAGGGAATATAAAAAAAACGTTACACATTATGAATTGCAATAAAACAAAGGCCAACCTAGCCTTTGTTTCTGTGAGTTACGTTGTGTGTGTTAGCGTGTGTGTGCAAAAGTTAGTTTAGGTGTGGTGGGTGTGTTGTGTTGTCACAGTGTTAATTCTACAGATATATGTTTGTTGTGGGTGTGTGTGATTGTGGGTGTGTTGTGTTGTAACAGTGTAAATTGTACAGATATATTTTTTGTTTTGAGTGTGTGTGTGTGTGATTATAGGTGAATTGTGTTGTCACAGTGTAAATTCTATAGATATTTGTTTTGTTATGGGTGGGTGTATGTGTGTGTGTGATTGTGGGTGTATTGTGTTGTCACAGTGTAAATTCTACAGATATGTTTTGTTATGGGTGTGTATGATTGTCTTTAATTTAGAGGGTGTGATTTGGCTTACCTGTAACTGTAACCCATACATAGCGAACGCCCCGCTAGCTAGCGGTATACCCAGCAAGTTGTACACACTGGCGAACAAGAAGTTGAGCCGAACGCGTCGCACTGTGGTCCGGGACAGCTCCAGGCAGGCTACTACGTCTAGGAGATCGTTCTGAAACAGAAAAAGAATATTTAACCATCTGTAGTTGAAATAAGACTAGCTCGTGAGAAGAGGAGCTCGTGGCTAAGTAATAACAGCCGCTCGGATCGATATATTTAGGTTAAGCCGCGCTTGCCTAGGTTGGTCTGTGGATGGGTGACCACCCATTACATACCGAGTTTCCTCCGTGCCTCGGAAAGCACGTTAAGCCGTTGGTCCCGGGTGTCATTTGTAGATCTTTGACAGTCGTTATAGGTAGTCAGTGGCCCAAAAAGTCTGACAACCAGTCTTACCAAGGGGTATCGTATTACCCAGTACTAACTGGGTTGTGGAGGTCAGATAGGCAGTCGCTCCATGTAAAATACTGGTATTCAGCTGCATCCGGTTAGACTGGAAGCCGACCCCAACATAGTTGGGAAAAGGCTAGGCAGATGATGAGTTGAAATAAGACTAGCGATCCACCCCGGCTTCGCACAGGTGCAATTTACTAATGAAGAAAAGGAGAAACGCTATTTTATCTTTGTCTAACGACAATTACGAAAACAACAAGAACAAAAAAACACCCAAATCGGTCGAGTCGTCCTCAAGTGATGCGCGCTTATTTGATTTTTATTTAACAGGTAGAATACTGAGATGAGAGCACGTTTGGCAAAATGGGATTGTCTGCGGTTCGTTACGACCAGAGGCTCTAGGAAAGGGCCTCAGGTAAGGTCGGTAAATCATATTATACTGCTAGCGAAACTTCAAGTGTGTTAGTGAAACTTCACCAATTTGCTAGCGGAACTTCTAAAGTTCACAAATTAACTATCGGAACTTCAAAAGTTGACAAATTACCTAGTAAAACCTCAACACTTCGCAAATTAGCTAGCAAAACCTCAACACTTCACAAATTAGCTAGCAAAACTGCAAAAATCCACCAATTAGCTAGCAAAACCGCAAAAATCCACCAACTAGCTGGCAAAACCGTAACACTTCACAAATTAGCTGGCAAAACCTCAACACTTCACAAATTAGCTAGCAAAACCGTAACACTACACAAACTAGCTAGCAATACCGCAATACTTCACAAATTAGCTAGCAAAACCGAAACACTCAACAATTTACCTAGAAAAACCGCAACACTTCACGAATTAGCAAGCAAAACCGCAACACTACACAAATTAGCTAGCAAACTCTCTTACCCTCATTAGGACCAGGTCAGCAGCCTCCACGGCCACATCAGTCCCGCTAGCGATGGCGATGCCCACGTCCGCCTGCGCCAGCGCCGGCGAGTCGTTGACCCCGTCGCCCACCATGGCCACCTTCTGTCCTTCTTCTTGTAGTTTCTGGATCTTTGCTACTTTGTGTGAGGGGAGGACTTCGGCGTATACTTTGTTGATGCCGACCTGTAGAAGAAGAGGAATAGTTTCAATATGACTGTTTAGTAGGGTAGAGCGCTGGCTGATGTTTTTTGCAATTTAAACTATGTCTATATCCTCACAGATGACGCCGACACAGAACGGAAAAGATGAGCACTCTCGTTTCGCTGCAATATGCTTGCACGCAGATTTTCACTTTGTAGCACGTGCGTTAAAAAGACATTGTTTCGTGCCTACTGTCTTTATTTCTACACATGCCAGCTGTGGACGAAATTTAAAAGTACATCACTCAGTACCATGCGTGTACAGTACAACGATGCGTACCGCATTTTAATTAAATTTCCGCGGTACTGTAATTCGTCACGCGTGTTCGCTGAAGCGAGAGTGACTTCTATGCCGTTATTCGATCGCGCGTAGCTTCGTTCTGCAGCATTCTAAGGAAATCGACCTATCAACTACTGAGGGTCGTTATTGAGGCTGGAACAGCCCGATCCGCAGGTACTGGTTCGAAGTCCACCGGAGTGCCAACCGAAGGTCATCATCATCATCATGCCCTTATCCCAATTCATTTGGGGTCGGCGCAGCATGCCTCCTTCTTCCATACTTCTCTATTACTCGTCATCTCGCCAGACACCTCCTTTCTTGCCATATCATTCTTTACACAGTCCATCCATCGTTTCTTTGGTCTTCCTCTACTCATATACCCATCCACAATCAAACTAAAAACTTTCCTCACAAAGTAAAGTTATTATTTGATTGCATACTGTTAATGTTTGTTGTTATGTTTTAATTTTTAAGTAATTATGTATTTCAATTGGAATTTAATGCCTTTATGAATAAATAAACGAATTCCACACACACATATCCACATAATTATTATGATCTTTGTTTTGCTGTTCCCGACCCCCACGATTGTTTCTTTTGGAAAAATGTCTACCACCTAAGCCTACATTGTGGAATGCAGTAAAGAATTGAGTATTGCAAAAAAAATATTTCCAGGCTCATTTTAGGTAAGTTGGCGAATATACTTGGGGAGAAATTCAAATTTTCTTACAAAACAGCTGCTTACTACAACACTGCAATACGGTCAAAATGTATGGAACAGCTAATTTAAAAAAAAATTACATATGTAAAATTTCTATGTAGAGGATTTCAGAATGATGTTTGGTTGGTGCAGTGGCTGAGCGATTGACTGCTGCGCTGCAAGTCGCAGGTTCGATTCCCGCCCTGAACAAATATTTGAATGGCCTAGAGATAGTCAATCCGAGTCCTTCAACGCAACGTCGTCCACGTTGCGTTGGAAGGCCTCTCACTAGGTGGACCGATGACCTGGTAAAGGTTGCAGGGATCCGCTGGATGCGAGACGCACGGGACCGGTCAATGTGGCGACACTTGGGGGAGGCCTATGTCCAGCAGTGGACGTCTTTCGGCTGAAATGATTAAATGTACCCACGATACAGGAGAAATTCCTAATGTGGGGCATAGTAAAAAAATGTACTGAAAACGTGGTAACCGTTTTAGCTTCGGTGTCCCTTCCAGCGTTTGTATCTGTTTGCAAAAAATATGCGGACAGTCCCCACCCCTGAAGTGAGCAAGGGGCAGATTCACACTCGGGAGGATGACGGTGTTACCGTACTTACTTGTCTCGCTATCGCCACAGCAGTCTTCCTGTTGTCTCCGGTGAGTAGACAGACTTGCAGACCCATCTTCTTCAAGCAGTACACTGCTAGATGGGCTTCTGGTTTCACTTCATCTGCGACTCCTATTGTGCATACTAGTTGGTCTGTGGGGGAAATTAATATTATATTTTTTTATTGGATGATTTTTAACACGCTTTTAATAGCTTCACCTGTAACTATGTAAAAAATCTTAGAAGTTAAATTTGACCCACTTCCCGGCTTCCGATTGAGCTGAAATTGTTGCATACATGTTTAGTTTGGATGACAATGCATGGTGTGACGTCATTCTAAATGCAATATGGCGGACTCCCAAAGATGGCGGACTAATTTTTTTTTTTTTTGAGTCTTACCGTTAATAGCGGCCAGCACAGCAGTCCTGCCTAACTCCTCATCTTGCTGCATAGCTTCCTGGACCCGGCGAGGGACCGTGACTCCGTTCCGAGACATCCACTCGCGGTTGCCTATCAGGACTACTTGTTCCACGTCCTGGGGAAGAATGGAGATGATAATAAAGTGGAAAAAGGAACTATCAGCTTTAGAAAGTTCATTTAGTTCAGCTTGCTATGCTCGTAGAAGCCTTCAAGATGAGATTTCTATCTAACAATTAAATGTATACAGGGTGTAAGGGACAGCCCTCCGCAGACTGATGGGGTGAATTCAGTATATCATACTAAGATGACCGGTACAAGAAATTATTTCAGGAATGTTATGGGAATCCAATAAATTTGATTTGTTTTATTTCCTCATACTCAATATATAAACCGTTGATAAACGCACGTAGAGAACGGCAAGCACGACGACGAGTTCGATAAACTCTGTAGCTAGGCAGGAAGTTAACACCTGATTTTACGCGTCGTTCGTTAGAGCATTTCAACATCCATTGTTGGTTTTATGATTTTATCCGTATTATTTACATAAATGGAGTGCTGCGTACAGGGAATGTAATTTAACATTGAAATAAAGGAATAGTAACTGAAAAAATGATAAAAAAATGAAAATTTTCCGCAGAAAAATTCCGGTGGAATATGATTCAAAATAAGGAGCTGAATGCACCTATTAGTTTGTGGAGGGCTGTTCCTTACACCCTATATTACTAGCTTGTTAAGTCAAAGCTTAGGTACAGTATTGCTCTACGGAGAGGTAATTATGGGTACAATCTAAATACGGACTTTGTTTTACAAAAACGATCTATAAGAACTTACTATGGTGAGAATCTTACTATGGTGTGAATCTTACTATGGTGAGAATTTCGCAGTAGGTATAATAATAACTACAGATATTAACGGTTCCTTGCTTGTACATTTTAGTTCTACTACTCAGACCAACAAAAAAATGAAGACGGCGCGCCGCGAACATCAAAACTGAAGCCACCTCTTTATCTATGTGTGTGTCGCAGGGTTGTCATGTGACTGTGACTGAAGCTTCGCTTCTTTTTGTTTTTTTCACATTCAAAAGTGCCTGTGATGGTCTAATTGAAATAAATGCTTTGACTTTGGCTGGCCACGTAGCACGAATGCGCCCAGAGAGATGGGCAACGCTCGTCACCTACTGGACGCCTGTCGGAGGAAATCGCCGTCGAGGTAGACCGCGGCGAAGGTGGTGTGACGATCTGATCTCATTTGCGGGGCGGACATGGTCAGATGTCGCGCAGGACAGAGAGGTTTGGAAGGCGAAAGGGGAGGCCTTGCCCAGCAGTGGGACACTCAAACAAGCAAAAAAAAATCTACCCGTTAAAGTCAATTTATAATATTAATCAGTTTAAGCACCAGCTGAAATCATTTCTGAAAGAAAAATGCTATTATACACTTCATGAGTTTCTCCTTGATGTGAAATTCTAGATTACATAATACTGTTTTAAGCTTTTATTTATTTACCGTCCACACGCATTCTGCAGTCAACCCGCGATCATGGCGCTTGCAACAGCGCCGAAATATCGGGAGCTCAAAATAATGAACAATCGCGGAAGATATCCCGTAAGTGACAATATATTGCTTTTTTGACATGATAATTTTTTTTGACACAATTTTTTTTACATGAGTTATCTTTTATTGACATGATTTATTTTTTTATTAATATGATTTATTTTTATTGATTTGATTCATTTTTATTAAAATTTTGTTTTCTTGCTAATGTACACCTTATAAGCCATGCTGTGTTAGTTTTTAATGAGTTTTTAGAGAAATTATTCGTCGAAAATATTTTTAGTAAGTAAACTTTGTTTTTAAACAAAAATTAAAAAAAAAAAAATAGCTGTGGTTTCCTACGCAGGGTTTGCGTATAAAGTATTAAAAAAAAAAAATTTACTACCTATAAATAAGAAATATTTAAAAAAAAATTATTGATAGACAAAACTTAATTCTTTTAATTTTATTTTAATATTCGCCATTGACGGCAAAACAAGGAGATCTCTTAACTTTATGTTTACACTTTTTACACCTATGTTAAGCAAATAAACAACTTTGACTTTGACGAGCTCGTGGCTAAATAATAACAGCCGCTCTGGTCGATATTCAGGTTAAGCCGCGCTTGCCTTGGTTGTGGATGGGTGACTACTCATTACATACAGAGTTTCCTCCGCGCGTGGGAAACCACGTTAAGCCGTTGGTCCCGGCTGTCATTTGTACATCTTTGACAGCCGTTACAGGTAGTCAGTGGCCTGAAAGTCTGACAACCAGTCTTACCAAGGGCTATCGTATTCCGGTAATAACTGGGTTGTGGAGGTCAGATAGGCAGTCGCTCCATGTAAAATACTGGTATTTAGCTGTATCCGGTTAGACTGGACGCCGAACCCAACAAATTTGGGAAAAGGCTACGCAGATGATGATGACTTTGACTTTGGTTGAAGCTGGTTGATCATGGACCCTTTATCTAACATTGGACGACATTAAAGCCTCAGAATGTATAAAACACTGACCTCGCCAGCACCGGGTTGCTCCGTCCTTATCAACGTATGGAGCCTGGCGGCCGCTTGTGCCGAGCTCAGGGCCGCGTCGCCGCCCGGAGACACGACCTCCACTGGTACTCCTTCTACCACGAATGTACTGCCAGATCTGTTGACAAAAAATAGTATTTAGCAATCATGTTTTGCTCAGCAACTGGGCAATCAGTGCATTGGCTAAGGGTCAACATGTAGCGGCACTACAAAAAGTACTACAGCAACATAGAACAAAAAGTACTACAGCAACATAGAACAAAAAGTACTACAGCAACATAGAACAAAAAGTACTACAGCAACATAGAATAAAAAGTACTACAGCAACATAGAACAAAAAGTACTACAGCAACATAGAACAAAAAGTACTACAGCAACATAGAACAAAAAGTACTACAGCAACATAGAACAAAAAGTACTACAGCAACATAGAACAAAAAGTACTACAGCAACATAGAACAAAAAGTACTACAGCAACATAAAACAAAAAGTACTACAGCAACATAGAACAAAAAGTACTACAGCAACATAGAACAAAAAGTACTACAGCAACATAGAACAAAAAGTACTACAGCAACATAGAACAAAAAGTACTACAGTGCCCTCTATGTCAAAAATAAAGAACTAACATCAAAGTCCTAAATCGAGCAATTAAAGTTATCCGCGACATAAGAGTATACACGGACCCTTCACGAAGCCGTCAACCAAGCATTCTGTACATCAAACTAAGTAACTTTACGCAAAAATTATTGCTGGGAAACGACTTTTTTTTTTGGAGTGAAATATCACGTTTTACGGTAAAATTCAATGTAACACACTCAAAACATTGCGCTGATGAAAGTACTATTAAAACTACTATTTCAAAAAAACACTTGTGAAAAGTTGGATCATTGACCCCCAATATCTCCGTAAGTAGAAGGTTCCGGTATGGTACAAAAAAATGATTGTAATGACGGGGAGAACAAGTGCCTTTCGGCTTCGTTAAGGGTATTTTTACACCCATTAGACTACTCAGTGCCCATTCAAAACGGGCACATCAATATTCCATACACAAATAATAAAATCAAATTAAAGACATGTACTCCAGTTTACCTTTTAAAAAAAAGTACCCTTCGCTACTGGTCCACACAATATCTATGCAGTATCAACAGTGACTAAGCGGTGTCTGATATGCAGCCTCTAAAGTGTCTCTGCGATGTCTGCGTAGTCTAAAGTGGTGTTTTAAAGTATCTATTCAGAGTCTAAAAGTGTCTATGCAGCGTCTAAAGTATCTATTCAGAGTCTAAAAGTGTCTATGCAGCGTCTAAAGTATCTATTCAGAGTCTAAAAGTATCTATGCAGCGTCTAAAGTATCTATTCAGAGTCTAAAAGTGTCTATGCAGCGTCTAAAGTATCTATTCAGAGTCTAAAAGTGTCTATGCAGCGTCTAAAGTATCTATTCAGAGTCTAAAAGTGTCTATGCAGCGTCTTAAGTATCTATGTAGCGTCTAAAAATTTCTATACAGCGTCTCAAGTAGATGCGGTGTCCATGTTGCGATTAAAAAAAATGTAATTCCAGCGTCTAAAGTGTCAAGAATGTGTCTCACCTCGGCTGGTTGTTAAAGTTGGCCAGATGCAGCGGCTCCCCGTCCGATATGCTCTTGAGCCTGGCGCGCAGGCCGCAGCCCGGCGCCGCCACGAAGCTGACGCACGTGAGCCCGCTGTGCCCGCCCAGCGCAGAGCTGCACCAGCGGACGATGGCTGCGGGAGGGAACACCATCTAATTATCCAACAACCTCATTGGCCCTGGATCGGAAGAACTGAATTTCAAGAGGCCTTTGTCTAGTAGTGGGAGGATGCAGACTGACAGAAATGGGGACGTCCATATGGCATAAATACAGGGTGTAAACAGACCCTTCACGAAGCCGTCAACCAAGCATTCTGTACATCAAACTAAGTAACTCTACGCTAAAATTATTGCTAGGAAACGACTTTTTTTTGGGGTGACAAATCACGATTTATAGTAACGCTCAATGTAATGCACTCAAAACATTGTGCTGATAGATGGATTGAATAGTACGGGGTTCGAGGAGGTATATTTAAAGTGAAGTTTTAACACAAAAACATGTGTTTAAAAAAAACTTGTGAAAAAGTTGGATATTTGACCCCCGTAATAAGAAGGTTCCCAGGTATGGTCTAGAACAAAAAAATGATCGCAATGACGAGGAGAACCTTTCTTTATTTTGTAAAGATGGTACTGCCGAGGTCTGCCCGATTCTAGGAACGTCAAAGGGCTCAAATGAACCACCATATTAATTTCGGAAAATGATAAAAAGAGAACATTACATAGGACTTAAATATAACTGGCGAAATGTAGATGTACACACGGCGGCACATGAAGCTGTGTTTCCAGTATAACTTGGCCTCGCTTTGTATAGATTTCCTATACAATGAGAGATCCGCATAAACTGGTTTTGTATAGCTTGATTGGCCGTCGTGCGTATTACACAATCTACACATCCCTGCTTATATCATCGGGTTACACAGGCGATATGATATGAAACTCACCTGAAGCCACGGGATGCTCAGAGTTAAGCTCAGCAGTCAGCAAGCAAGCGAGCACGGAGCCCAACGTGTTGGCCGAGCCCGTCAGCAGCGACAGCTTGGCCACGGTCGCGCTGCCACGGGTGATGGTGCCTGTCTTGTCGAAGATTACTGTTTTGACCTGTGGACGAAGTATTTAATTAATTCATCATCTGCCTAGCCTTTTCCCAACTATGTTGGGGTCGGCTTCCAGTTTAACCGGATGCAGCTGAGTATCAGTATTTTACATGGAGTGACTGCCTATCTGACCTCCACAACCAAGTTAGTACTGGGTAATACGATACTCCTTGGTTATACTGGTTGGCCACTGACTACCTGCAACGACTGTCAAAGATCTATAAATGGTAGTGTCTGTTCATTGTCAACAATTTCTATTCAGTGTCTTTAGGGTCTATAGCACCTAATGTAAGTACTGTCTATACGATGTCCGTACTGTCTATACGATGTCCGTACTGTCTATACGATGTCCGTACTGTCTATCCGATGTCCGTACTGTCTATACGATGTCCGTACTGTCTATGCGATGTCCGTACTGTCTATGCGATGTCCATACTGTCTATGCGATGTCCGTACTGTCTATACGATGTCCGTACTGTCTATACGATATCCGTACTGTCGATACGATGTCCATACTGTCTATGCGATGTCCGTACTGTCTATACGATGTCCGTACTGTCTATACGATGTCCGTACTGTCTATACGATGTCCATACTGTCTATACGATACCCGAAGTGTCTATAAGATGTCCATACTGTCTATACGATGTCCATACTGTCGATACGATGTCCATACTGTCTATACGATGTCCATATCGTCTATACGATGTCCATATCGTCTATACGATGTCCATATCGTCTATACGATGTCCATACTGTCTATACGATGTCCATACTGTCTATACGATATCCGAAGTGTCTATACGATGTCCATACTGTCTATACGATGTCCATATCGTCTATACGATGTCCATATCGTCTATAAGATGTCCATACTGTCTATACGATATCCATACTGTCGATACGATGTCCATACTGTCTATGCGATGTCCGTACTGTCTATACGATGTCCGTACTGTCTATACGATGTCCGTACTGTGTATGCGATGTCCGTACTGTCTATGCGATGTCCATACTGTCTATGCGATGTCCGTACTGTCTATACGATGTCCGTACTGTCAATACGATGTCCGTACTGTCTATACGATGTCCAGACTGTCTATACGATATCCGAAGTGTCTATAAGATGTCCATACTGTCTATACGATATCCATACTGTCTATACGATGTCCATACTGTCTATACGATGTCCATATCGTCTATACGATGTCCATATCGTCTATACGATGTCCATACTGTCTATACGATGTCCATACTGTCTATACGATGTATATATCGTCTATACGATGTCCATATCGTCTATACGATGTCCATATCGTCTATACGATGTCCATATCGTCTATACGATGTCCATACTGTCTATACGATGTCCATACTGTCTATACGATATCCGAAGTGTCTATACGATGTCCATACTGTCTATACGATGTCCATATCGTCTATACGATGTCCATACTGTCTATACGATGTCCATACTGTCTATACGATGTCCATACTGTCGATACGATGTCCATACTGTCTATGCGATGTCCGTACTGTCTATACGATGTCCGTACTGTCTATGCGATGTCCGTACTGTCTATGCGATGTCCATACTGTCTATGCGATGCCCGTACTGTCTATACGATGTCCGTACTGTCTATACGATGTCCATATCGTCTATACGATGTCCATACTGTCTATACGATGTCCATACTGTCTATACGATGTCCATATCGTCTATACGATGTCCATACTGTCTATACGATGTCCATACTGTCTATACGATGTCCATATCGTCTATACGATGTCCATACTGTTTATACGATGTCCATACTGTCTATACGATGTCCATATCGTCTATACGATGTCCATACTGTCTATACGATGTCCATACTGTCTATACGATGTCCATACTGTCGATACGATGTCCGTACTGTCTATACGATGTCCGTACTGTCTATGCGATATCCGTACTGTCTATGCGATGTCCTTACTGTCTATGCGATGCCCGTACTGTCTATACGATGTCCGTACTGTCTATACGATGTCCGTACTGTCTATACGATGTCCAGACTGTCTATACGATATCCGAAGTGTCTATACGATGTCCATACTGTCTATACGATGTCCATACTGTCTATACGATGTCCATACTGTCTATACGATGTCCATACTGTCTATACGATGTCCATATCGTCTATACGATGTCCATATCGTCTATACGATGTCCATACTGTCTATACGATATCCATACTGTCTATACGATGTCCATACTGTCTATACGATGTCCATATCGTCTATACGATGTCCATATCGTCTATACGATGTCCATACTGTCTATACGATGTCCATACTGTCTATACGATGTATATATCGTCTATACGATGTCCATATCGTCTATACGATGTCCATATCGTCTATACGATGTCCATACTGTCTATACGATGTCCATACTGTCTATACGATATCCGAAGTGTCTATACGATGTCCATACTGTCTATACGATGTCCATATCGTTTATACGATGTCCATACTGTCTATACGATGTCCATACTGTCTATACGATGTCCATACTGTCGATACGATGTCCATACTGTCTATGCGATGTCCGTACTGTCTATACGATGTCCGTACTGTCTATACGATGTCCGTACTGTCTATGCGATGTCCGTACTGTCTATGCGATGTCCATACTGTCTATGCGATGCCCGTACTGTCTATACGATGTCCGTACTGTCTATACGATGTCCATACTGTCTATGCGATGCCTGTACTGTCTATACGATGTCCGTACTGTCTATACGATGTCCAGACTGTCTATACGATATCCGAAGTGTCTATAAGATGTCCATACTGTCTATACGATGTCCATATCGTCTATACGATGTCCATATCGTCTATACGATGTCCATACTGTCTATACGATGTCCATATCGTCTATACGATGTCCATATCGTCTATACGATGTCCATACTGTCTATACGATGTCCATACTGTCTATACGATGTCCATACTGTCTATACGATGTCCATGTCGTCTATACGATGTCCATACTGTCTATACGATGTCCATACTGTCTATACGATGTCCATATCGTCTATACGATGTCCATATCGTCTATACGATGTCCATACTGTCTATACGATGTCCATACTGTCTATACGATGTCCATACTGTTGATACGATGTCCATACTGTCTATGCGATGTCCGTACTGTCTATACGATGTCCGTACTGTCTATACGATGTCCGTACTGTCTATGCGATATCCGTACTGTCTATGCGATGTCCATACTGTCTATGCGATGCCCGTACTGTCTATACGATGTCCGTACTGTCTATACGATGTCCGTACTGTCTATACGATGTCCAGACTGTCTATACGATATCCGAAGTGTCTATAAGATGTCCATACTGTCTATACGATGTCCATACTGTCTATACGATGTCCATACTGTCTATACGATGTCCATAATATCATCTATACGATGTCCATATCGTCTATACGATGTCCATATCGTCTATACGATGTCCATACTGTCTATACGATGTCCATACTGTCTATACGATATCCGAAGTGTCTATACGATGTCCATACTGTCTATACAATGTCCATATCGTCTATACGATGTCCATACTGTCTATACGATGTCCATACTGTCTATACGATATCCGAAGTGTCTATACGATGTCCATACTGTCTATACAATGTCCATATCGTCTATACGATGTCCATACTGTCTATACGATGTCCATACTGTCTATACGATGTCCATACTGTCGATACGATGTCCATACTGTCTATGCGATGTCCGTACTGTCTATACGATGTCCGTACTGTCTATACGATATCCGAAGTGTCTATACGATGTCCATACTGTCTATACGATGTCCATATCGTCTATACGATGTCCATACTGTCTATACGATGTCCATACTGTCTATACGATGTCCATACTGTCTATACGATGTCCATATCGTCTATACGATGTCCATATCGTCTATACGATGTCCATACTGTCTATACGATATCCATACTGTCTATACGATGTCCATACTGTCTATACGATGTCCATATCGTCTATACGATGTCCATATCGTCTATACGATGTCCATACTGTCTATACGATGTCCATACTGTCTATACGATGTATATATCGTCTATACGATGTCCATATCGTCTATACGATGTCCATATCGTCTATACGATGTCCATACTGTCTATACGATGTCCATACTGTCTATACGATATCCGAAGTGTCTATACGATGTCCATACTGTCTATACGATGTCCATATCGTTTATACGATGTCCATACTGTCTATACGATGTCCATACTGTCTATACGATGTCCATACTGTCGATACGATGTCCATACTGTCGATACGATGTCCATACTGTCTATGCGATGTCCGTACTGTCTATACGATGTCCGTACTGTCTATACGATGTCCGTACTGTCTATGCGATGTCCGTACTGTCTATGCGATGTCCATACTGTCTATGCGATGCCCGTACTGTCTATACGATGTCCGTACTGTCTATACGATGTCCATACTGTCTATGCGATGCCTGTACTGTCTATACGATGTCCGTACTGTCTATACGATGTCCAGACTGTCTATACGATATCCGAAGTGTCTATAAGATGTCCATACTGTCTATACGATGTCCATATCGTCTATACGATGTCCATATCGTCTATACGATGTCCATACTGTCTATACGATGTCCATATCGTCTATACGATGTCCATATCGTCTATACGATGTCCATACTGTCTATACGATGTCCATACTGTCTATACGATGTCCATACTGTCTATACGATGTCCATGTCGTCTATACGATGTCCATACTGTCTATACGATGTCCATACTGTCTATACGATGTCCATATCGTCTATACGATGTCCATATCGTCTATACGATGTCCATACTGTCTATACGATGTCCATACTGTCTATACGATGTCCATACTGTTGATACGATGTCCATACTGTCTATGCGATGTCCGTACTGTCTATACGATGTCCGTACTGTCTATACGATGTCCGTACTGTCTATGCGATATCCGTACTGTCTATGCGATGTCCATACTGTCTATGCGATGCCCGTACTGTCTATACGATGTCCGTACTGTCTATACGATGTCCGTACTGTCTATACGATGTCCAGACTGTCTATACGATATCCGAAGTGTCTATAAGATGTCCATACTGTCTATACGATGTCCATACTGTCTATACGATGTCCATACTGTCTATACGATGTCCATAATATCATCTATACGATGTCCATATCGTCTATACGATGTCCATATCGTCTATACGATGTCCATACTGTCTATACGATATCCATACTGTCTATACGATGTCCATATCGTCTATACGATGTCCATATCGTCTATACGATGTCCATACTGTCTATACGATGTCCATACTGTCTATACGATATCCGAAGTGTCTATACGATGTCCATACTGTCTATACAATGTCCATATCGTCTATACGATGTCCATACTGTCTATACGATGTCCATACTGTCTATACGATATCCGAAGTGTCTATACGATGTCCATACTGTCTATACAATGTCCATATCGTCTATACGATGTCCATACTGTCTATACGATGTCCATACTGTCTATACGATGTCCATACTGTCGATACGATGTCCATACTGTCTATGCGATGTCCGTACTGTCTATACGATGTCCGTACTGTCTATACGATATCCGAAGTGTCTATACGATGTCCATACTGTCTATACGATGTCCATATCGTCTATACGATGTCCATACTGTCTATACGATGTCCATACTGTCTATACGATGTCCATATCGTCTATACGATGTCCATACTGTCTATACGATGTCCATACTGTCTATACGATGTCCATATCGTCTATACGATGTCCATACTGTCTATACGATGTCCATAATATCTACAAACCTTATGCGCATTCTCCAACGGCTCAGCCCCCTTAATAAGCAGCCCCAGTTTAGCTCCCACTCCTGTAGCCACCATGACAGCAGTAGGAGTAGCCAGGCCGAGCGCACACGGGCACGCTATGGCGAGCACGGAGAGCGCGAAGTGGAATGCTGTTTGGATGATCAGCTCCCATTCAGCGTAGCCTGCGTTTAGGTACATTGGCTGAAAGAGATAAAACAAAAAGTGTGTCAATTCGGTTCGGTACTTAACACTTACAAGAATCGGAGGAGCTCGTGGCTAAACAATAACAGCCACTCGGTTAAGCCGAGTAATTCCAATGTGGGAAAGAGACAGAGCTACACAGGTCGTCTAGCGCCATCTCTTTCCCACACTGGAATTAATTCTGCTTTATGACGTCAACCGCGCGGCTTAACCTGAAGATTGATCCGAGTGCGATCCGAGCGATCACTAGATGTTCTGCGAGTCCAGTATAATAATGCCTTCAGGGTGTTGTTGAGACTGCCTCGCTACTGCAGTGCGTCGGGGATGTTTGCGCAAGCTCGTACCGACGGCTTTATTTATTTATTTATTCAAACTTCATGTACAATAGTGATAAATAGGCGGACGTAATGCCACAAGGCATTCTCTACCAGTCAACCTTTGGGTTAAATAAGAAAATATTGTGATAGGGTACAAAATAAATATTGAAAAAATAACGGGGTATCACGCGATTGTTCCCAAAAAAAATGCCTCGCTACTCAGAAGAGTAAGAGATAGTCGCAACAGCATACTGAGAACTGTAGAAGAGAAGTATAACTCTAAAATTGTAATTTATCTTGTGCAGAGAGTAATTCATACTAACACTAGATAATAAGTTGTTTAATATTAGGTTACTAACACTCTATGGATCTTTTTCTGTCCGATATTAAATAAATTCATTTATTTAAAACGTCATAAATCATATTTATTTCTGTAAATTAGTTTGCAAAACTTTTTTAAATGTCAACATGTTATGTTTTAAAACTAGATGGGGCCGGTGTTTCGTACCTGACTACTCTGAGAAGAAACATCCGAAACAAACTCAGAGGTCACCGTCTCTTTTAAAGTTCAGACATTGCTCAAGTCATATGAGGACCATGTAGATTAATGTCTGAGATGGTCTTTTGAAGAAATAACCACACAGATTTGAGTGGACCTGTCCAGACAGTGGAAGCATTTGTCAGTGATCGTGTAGCTCCACTCATAACCCAAGGAGCTCAACGACACGACGAAAAATACCAAAGAAATTATATTTGGGTTGGCCGTCATGGTAGACCATCAGATACCACATAGTATAAAACAAAGTCGCTCCCGCTGTCTGTTCGCTTAGATCTTTTAAACTACGCAACGGATTTTAATGCAAAGGAAGGTTTATATGTGTATTGCACCCGTGCTAAGCCGGGGCAGATCGCTAGTGTTAATATAAATTAACATGTGTGAATATAAATATAGAACTAGCATTGCCATTCAGCGTGGCAATGCTGCCAGTCTTCTGGGCACGTTTGCAGATGACAGCGATGCGGAGGAGTACTTTGACGCCTAAGTGTCCTATTGTCGTCGTTGTTTAGATGTTTATATTTTCTTCCTTTTAGTCTTATTTTTATCTTCAGTTTAGTTCTATTTGTAGTCTGTATATAAATATTAAAAACTCACCGGTGTAATAAGCTTGATTCTATCAATATTCAACGCTCCGCTAATGATCCAACAGACGAGGGTCAGCAGAGATAGGAATACTACGAGAGGCACGAAGTACCTGTAACAAAGAAAATAGTACATTTTGATATACGTGAGGAAACTTGCAGTTCAACCGGAATTCACACCCGAGCCGTAGGCGAGGTTGTTATGGAGCCGATAACTGCAGTAACAAATCCCCACGCGTATCAAATGACGCGTAACAATACACTTTCGAAGAAATAAAATAATAGAACGGAAATATTTTTGTCAGGAATTATTTGGGAAACTATGTATTTATTGTTTTAATTTGCTTTTTTTTTCCGCGCTTTGCTTTCGCCAGGTTGAGGAAGAAATAAAGGTATGAAGCCGCTAAACAGCCTAATATGAAAAATAAAGAATTAAAATATTTTTGAATTTAGAAGACAAATAAATGTTAATTTGTTCATAAAAGTACAAAGTAGTTTAGTACTTAAATAATCATGTTATTTTGTATATTCTATTTATAAACACAATTTAATTTAGGTAACTGGGATCTAGGTAACTGGCACGTTAAGCCGTTGGTCCCGGCTGTCATCTGTTGATCTTTGGCAGTCGACACAGGTAGTCAGTGGCCCAAAAAGTCTGACAACCAGTCTTACCAAGGGGTATCGTATTACCCAGTACTAACTGGGTTGTGGAGGTCAGATAGCAGTCACTCCATGTAACATACTGGTATTCAGCTGCATCCTGTTACCCTGTAAGCCAACTAGGTACTGATGACTCACCCTGCAATAGTATCAGCTAACCGCTGCACGGGCGCCTTGCTAGCTTGAGCATCTTCTACCAGACGAACGATTTGGGCTAAAGTGCTGGCTTCCCCTGTGTGAGTCGCGGAGACAATTAGGGCTCCGTGCTGGTTTATACTGCCTCCGATGACTACCGAATCTGTAGGAGGAAAAAATCAATATATGAAAAAAAGAAAGAAGAAAGAAAATACATTTATTTACGATAAACATGACGCATACCAAAAAAAAGCTTTTGTGATTTTTTTTTTTTTTATATGCATCAGGGTGCATATATCACATACAGGGTGTAAAGAGACTGAAAGCCGACCCTTGGCTTCCAGTCTAACCGGATTCAGCTGAATACCAGTTTTTTACATAATGCGAATCTGACCTCCACAACCCAGTTAGTACTGGGGAATACGATACTCGCTAATAAGACTGGTTGTCAGACTTTCGAGCCATTGACTACTTAACGGCTGTCAAAGATCTGCAATTGACAGCCGGGTCCCACGGCTTAACGTGCTTTCCGAGGCACGATGGATGGACTGTCTGCAAGATAATATGGCTAGAAATTGGGTGACACTGACAACTGAGATGAGAACTAATACGTGTCAAATAAATTGAGATAAGGACAGGAGAATGATGATGACGAAGCTTACCTTTAGTTTTCGGTACGGGCATTGACTCTCCGGTGATGAGAGACTCATCACACGTACTCTGTCCGAGGATCACCTTGCCATCTACCGGGACCTTGGCGCCTGGCACGACCTGGTGACGAAGATAAAATGATAAGATATTGATATCCAAGCGAGTGTTTTTCTACCCTATCTATATTTTTTAGTGGGCCAGACACATACATTTTACAAATGTTTATTTAGTTTTTTTTTTAATGTTACAACACCATGCTGTAAAGGGACCTTCTGGCCTCGTACAGGACCAGTTTAATCTAATTATCATCTGCTTAACCTTTTCCCAACTCGATTGGGGTCGACGGTGTATTTTATGAGTATACAGGGTGTAAACGGACCCTTCACGAAGCCGTCAACCAAGCATTCTGTACATCAAACTAAGTAACTTTCCGGAAAAATTATTGCTGGGAAACGACTTTTTTTTTTGGGTGAAAAGTCACGATTTACGGTAGGACTCAATGTAACGCATTCAAAACATTGTTCTGATGGATAGCACGGGGGTCGTGGAGGTGTGTAAAGTAAAACTCTTACTTTAAAAACATGTATTCTAAAAAAAAAACTTGGGAAAAAGTTGGAACTTTGACCCCCAATATCTCCGTAACTAGAAGGTTCCCAGGTATGGTCTAGAACAAAAAAATGATCGCAATGACGGGGAGAACAAGTTTCGGCTTCGTTAAGGGTCTTGTTACACCCTTTATATGTGTATTGTAAGACTAGTTGGGTATTTTGTTAAGAGTGTATTGAATGGAGAACAGCGTATAAAGCTCTTCATCCCCCATAGTAAAGGGAGGATCCTCCGACCAGATGGGTGTTGTGTCTGGTGGGCTACTGCCCGACAGTTGTTGTAGGGTTCTTCTAAACAATCTTAAGTCGCGGATAACTTTACTTGCGCGATGTAGGATTTAGGAGTATTTCGATGTTTAGTTCATTGTATGTGTCATAGATGGCGCTGTAGTACTTTTTGTTCTATGTTGCTGAAGTATCTTAGTAGTGCCGCTACAGGTGTGTGGGTGTATTGTAAGGGAGTGTATGTGGGTGTGTACAGCTCTGCCTACCACTTCGATGAATACAAGCTTGAAATATTTCTTACCTTCAGAACATCTCCTCGCTCCACCAGGTCCACTGGTATGCTCTTCTCACTGATGGGATGTCCGTTGTCATCCAACGTCACTAATACTGCCTCAGTAGGTTTCAGGGATAACAGCTTGGAGAGAGCTTCTGAGGTTTTACCCTGGAGAGACAGAGAGATGAAATGATTAGTTATTTTTGTAAGACAGGAAACGAACTAGTAACAGGTCTCTAAAGTACGTGTTTTTATTTAATTCCATGGTTGTAACAGTTCTACAATGTAAACTTTGATTAGCTAGTGTGACTTCGCAGACGATGGGTATGGATTTCCAAACATATTGAATGGGGGTCCATTAATTATGTGAGCCGTTTAGGAGGGGGGGGGCGGGAATCTCGCGACGGGGGGGGGGGGGCTCGGAAAATATCACGTAATTGTTTAAATTGCGAGAAAACTGGGTTTAATTAACTAAAGATTTTTCTCCACTAAAATATGACAAAATCCTACACAATAATATTTGATAATTAATATATTCAATGTAAATAATGTTTTTTTTACATAAATCCAACGCAATCAAGCGTAACAGATTAAGTATTTACACTTAACTACGCATTTTCATAAAAGTCGCTCGAGATTGACTTGACCCGTCATGTCAACAAGGGGAGGCCCCCCCCCTCTTGTTGACATGGGTGGAAAAAATGCCTCACGTAATTAATGGACGCCCCCCAAGTCTTGTTACATGCACATCGTAGAAATACACTAATCAACAATTCACTAACAGTTTAACCAGAAAAAGTATGCGCTTCGGTCACATTCGTTCTTCCAAATTAGCACGAACTTTGCACTACAAATTAACTTAGAATCTTTGTAGAGGTGCACCGTCCTACTATTGGATATTTCTGAACATTGTCGAAGTGCATACTTTTCCTGGGTGTAGTGTACCTTAGGAGAAAATGATAGCGTGACGGCTGACAGCGGAAAATTGAAGAAAAACACGTATTGCGCCGACCCCAAGTAACATGATGACGACTGTACCTTAGCGATATGTTCAAGCCATCGTCCCAGCGACACGAACACGAGCAGCATGGGCGGTGTGTCGAAGAACGTGATGGGGCTCGTGTCTTGTTGCATCGCCATCGCTGCTATCACCACGGCGAGGGAGTACGCGTAGCTGTGGACGAAGGAATCGGTTAGTTACTTGATTGCAGACGGAAAACATTGTTGTAAGGTAAAGTATTTTATTTTATTCACGTACAAGAGTGGTACATAGGCGGATGTAGCAGCGCGTGCGCATGACTGCGCGCTCGCCGCTACGCCGCGCTGAGCGGCACATACATGACGTCAGGCGGGAACTGGTTAGTTGGCTTGTTGGCAGAGGGCGCAGCTCATTGTATTAATAGTTCAACTGTGTTTCGATTGGCTGTTTATTAATACTACCCTTTTACATAATTTCCACTACTTGTGCTTAGGTAATTTTGTATAAAGGGTGTAAATAGACCCTTAACATAAAATAAAGGCACTTGTTCTCTCCGCCACTGCGATAATTTTTTTGTTGTAGATCATACCTGGGAACCTTCTAGTTACGGAGATATTGGGGGTCAAAGTTCCAACTTTTTCACAAGTTTTTTTATATAAATACATGTTTTTAATGTAAGATTTTTACTTTACACACCTCCACGACCCCTGTACTATGCAATCCATCCATCAGCACAATGCTTTGAGTGCGTTCCATCGAGTCATTTTTCACCCAAAAAAAAAAATTACGATTCCCAGCAATAATTTTTGCGTAAAGTTACTTAGTTCGATGTACAGAATGCTTGGTTGACGGCTATGTGAAGGGTCTGTTTACACCCGGTATAGTTAAGGCGTCAATAAATCATATTCATTAATTCCTACAACTTCCTGTTGTTTTATTTCTACCAAGTCCTAACGTCGCTAAACAGACTTAATGCCACAAGGCATTAAGTCCAGCAGCGGCAGGCATTTTTTTATTCATCAAAATCGGATGAATAGTTTAAGCGTTACGGAGGAACATATGTAAATACAAACATACATACACAGACTACTAAAATCATAACCCTTAGTTTTGGCTTCGCTGTAGTCGGATAAAAAAGGTCCGCAACGATTTCAAAAACAGACTACCGTGTTCTAACAAAACTTAAGCATGAATGTAATAAATTTTAAAGCATTTTTTTTTCAATTCTTACCTTATTGTCGTAGTCATAGAGATCAAAACATCCATGTTAGAGGTGCCGTGCCGTAACGCTTTGTACGCTTGCTTGTAGAAATGCCAGCCTCCAATGAACTATGGGAGAAATATGATACTTTTTATTTTATTTTTATTTTTAATTTATAACCAACGTTTCATAAAGCTGTGATAGCCTAGTGATGTGAACGTCGGAATGCCAAGTCAAAGGTCTCGAGTTCGAACCCAAGACACGACTCTGATTTTGCGGATTCATGTGCGTATTGTATAATTATCACTTGCTTCGGTGAAAGAAAACATCGTAAGGAAACCAGCATACCTGAGAGATATTTCTCGACGGCAAGCAAAGTCAAGATAGAGGTCCATGGGCGGCATAAAACTCTCAGGCATACTAATATTACCGAATCTTATGCAATAAGATGAACAATATTAAAAAAAATAACTATAGTGATAACAAAATATAAATAAAAAGCGTTTAAAAGAAGCCTGTATCGAGAGAGTGTGAGTGAGTATGAGTGTATTGTAAAGATCTTGATTAATTCATTATCCGTTGTAACACCATGAAGTATGCCATGACTACGTTACAGGGTGTTCGAGTGTTACCTGCACAGGCGTCGACAGCACGAACATGATCAGGTTGTCCAGGCTGAGCCCGGGCACCACGCAGCACATGTCTTTAGCGCTGTGCGTGTGCGACATGGTGGCCATGAAGTAAGCCATGGCTATCATGCAGGGGCCGCCGAATATCAGGGAGACGAGGAACGCGTTCCGCCATTTTCTTATTTCTTCTCTGTGGACAATGAGATTAGAAGTTTAGTGTGTTTTTAGGGTTCCGTAGCCGATTGGTAAAAAACGGCACCCGTATGGATTCGTCATAAATCATATTTATTTCTGTAAATTGGTATACAAAACTCTTTTACATGTCAACATGTTATATTTTAAAACTAGATGGGGCCGGTGTTTCGTACCTGACTACTCTGAGAAGAAACATCCGAAACAAACTCAGAGGTCACCGTCTCTTTTAAAGTCCAGACATTGCTCAAGTCATATGAGGACCATGTAGATTAATGTCTGAGATGGTCTTTTGAAGAAATAACCACACAGATCACGTCATGTCTGTCTGTCCGTCTGTATGTCACAATCACTTTATTCCGAAACTGTTAAAACGACACAGTTGAAAAATGGTATTTTCGTCGTTATTCATAATTATACGTCTCAACCCCTCGCCTCGGGTGGTGTTTTTGTCTGCCTCGTCTAGTCTAGTGGTCGCAAGCGCGACTGCTGAGCCTGAGGTCCTGGGTTCGATTCCCAGGTCGGCCTAAGTGTTATTGGATGGTTTATTTGAAAACAGTCAAAGTCTAACTATTTATTTCAATAAGATTATTAAAAAGTGTAAAAACCATTTTTGATGACAAAATTTCATCATGCCTGCCTTTCCCCAATATGTCGGGGTCGGCTTCCAGTCTAACCGGATGCAGCTAAATACCAGTATTTTACATGGAGTGACTTCCTATCTGACCTCCACAACCCAGTTAGTACTTGGTAATACGATACCCCTTGGTAAGACTAGGTGTCAGACTTTCGGGCCACTGACTACCCGTAACGACTGTCAAAGATGTATAAATGACAGCCGGGACCAACGGCTTAACGTGCTTTCCAAGGTACGGAGGAAACTCGGTATGTAACTGGTGGTCACCCATCCCCAGACCAACCTAGGCACGGAGACCAAGCTCGGCTTAATCTAAAGATCGACCCGAGCGGCTGTTGTTATTTACGCACGAGCTCCTCTTAAACTTATTAAAAAATAATATTGACTCAATATTCAAAAGGTAATAATTTCGTATAAAATAACCGAAGCGCATACATTTTCTAGTTTAACTGTATACTTACTTGTGTTCTAAATAATTGGTGGTCCCTCTGTTGTGCGGCGTCACGACGCTGGACTCGAACCCGAGGTTGTTGATAGCTTCGCAAATTGTGCGAGGACCTATTTGTTCTGCGTTGTATTTTATTTTTCCTCTGTGAACAAAAATAATGAATCTTTAGAAGAAGATAAATTCAAAAATTATTATCTCATTATCTTTCTGCCCTAGTCGCATTCTACTTGAGGTCGGCGCAACACGTTTTCTTCTTCCATTCTCCCCTGTCAGACGTCACGGCATCATTTACTCCTTTCTTTTTCATATCAGTCTTCACACAATCCATCCATGTTTTCTTTGGCCTTCCTCTCCCTCTCCACCCATAAACATTCATGTCCATAACTCTTTTAGTCACATGCATTTCATCCCTCCTCTTTTTATCTGTAACAGGCGCCACTTTCAAACTTCCTCTAATATAATCATTCCTTACTTTATCCATTCTTGTCACTCCACACATCCATCTCAACATTCTCATTTCCGCTACATGCAATCGTTTTTCATACATCATCTTCACAGCCCAGTATTCTGGTCCACACAGTACGACAGGTCTATTATTATGTACTACTATTAAATGTTTTTGAATAGTTTCGTTTTACATGTATCCGAAAACAGTAGCAACAATACAAAAGAAGCTTTATCCTACTATAAATGCGAAAGTTCAAGAGGATGGATGAATGTTTGTTAGTCTTTCACGTAAAAACTACTAAACGGATTTGCATGTAATTTAGCACTCAGATAGTTTGTAATCTGGATTAACATATAGGATACTTTTTACCCCGGTAGCGGGCGAAGCCGCGGGTATAAGCTAGTTGTACATAAAGATAAAACTGTATTGAAACGATAATAAAGTTCACTTTCAGAATTGATAGTGACGTAAAATCAGAGGGAGAGGGATCCCGTGGGATAACTTTTATGCGGGTGAAGCCGTGGGCATAAACTAGTATTATTATAACAATACTCACTTGCTAGTAGTCAAAGCGACAGTACAGGACACGACTCCGGTCAGCTTAAGTACACTCTTCTCTATCTTACTGACGCACGACGCGCAAGTCATGCCTTTGATCTGAAATAAAAGTTAATATTACAATATATAAATTTAATAGTTAATACATATAACAATAAACGTATTGACGTTATTATTATTATTTCCCGATGCCGGTGGGCTACTTTTTTATATTTTTAAATGTTTTTTAATATTACTTTGTATAGGAATATTTAAAAATGTAAATTATATGTAAAGGCAATAAATAAAGGAAACTCAAACTTGAAATTCAATTCAATCCATTGATTAATGAAGATTTGCAACAGAGTTGGCCTCATCATGGTTCCTTGCGGGACCCCATAATATGTAAACTGGAAACTAGAATCAGAGGGATGCTTTACACTTGTTCAGGTCGGAACATTCGATACGACAGTATTTGATAAACAACACAGCGGACCTGAAGCAACCACTACAGAAATAAGGTTTTTATTCGGGTAGTGTCGATCGCAATCTTCGTTGAGTCTCTTCGAACGCTGAACCACGTTTGGATCGGCTCGGCACAATTCGAGCGGATTTTTTCCAGACGTATTTTACATTTTGCCGCCGCATGGATGACGATTGATGCATTTTTCGGGATCAAGGTGTATGATGATGGGCGTTAATGAGTTATGATGGATGATAATGGTATTTTATGGTTGAAGATGTGTGTTCATTGATGATGATGGACGTTGATGAATTATGAAGGGGTCATGGATGACGACGGATGTTCATGTAATACGCCAGATTTCAGTAAAACAATCTCCATCTTACCGCAACATGCAAATCCCTCTGCCCACTACCATCACAGTCGCTGATCACACTGGAAGGGAAGCCTAACTCCGTGATACAGTTGGCTACGTCGGCTGCAGATATCTTGTTGGGCGCGTACCGAACTTCCGCTTTCGCTGCTAATAGGGCGACGAGGATTGAGTGGACTCCTGTAAGAGAGAAGAACATGTTGATAAATTATGGAACATTACCCTTATATTTCCTAAGGCGTAGGAAGAGGAGTATTTAATGGGCACTTGTTTTCCCTTCATTGTAATATTTTATTTTGTTCTGTACCATACATAAGAACCTTCTAGTTACGGAGATATTGAAGGACAAAATTTCAAGTTTTTCACAAGTTTTTTTACGTTATAACTATACTTTAAATACCTCCACGATTCCCGTACTATTCAATGCATTCATCAGCACAATGTTTTGAGTGTTACCGTAATACGTGATTTTTCACCCCAACAAAAATACTAATTTCCCAGCAATAATTTTTGTTTACTTAGTTTGTTTGTTTTTTGTGTGGAGCTCGTGGCTAAGTAATAACAGCCGCTCGGATCGATCTTTAGGTTAAGCCGTGCTTGCCTAGGTTGGTCTGTGGATGGGTGACCACCCATGACATACTGAGTTTCCTCCGTGCCTCGGAAAGCACGTTAAGCCGTTGGTCCCGGGTGTCATTTGTAGATCTTTGACAGTCGTTAGGTAGTCAGTGGCCCAAAAAGTCTGACAACCAGTCTTACCAAGGGGTATCGTATTACCCAGTACTAACTGGGTTGTGGAGGTCAGATAGGCAGTAGCTCCATGTAAAATACTGATATTCAGTTGGGAAAAGGCTAGGCAGATGATGATGAGTTTGATTTACAGAATACTTAGTTGACGGCTTCGTGAAGGGTCCGTTTAAAATTTGTATACTACACCCAGATTTCGCTAGTTATGTTTAAGTACCATTTAATAGGGGGTGAGCTTATTGCCGTCAATCAATATCAACCAGGGTTCAGGCTGCTACTGAGAAATTCCTGACGGTAAAACCTAATAACACTTTATCCGACCTGGGAATCGAACTCTGTAAGCAATCGCACCTTAAAAAGATAGTATTTGATTAATAAAACTTACCATATAATTTAGTGCAGTGCTTCTCAATGGCGGCCACACAAGAGGCGCACGTCATGCCCCGCACTTCCAGCGTACAGCGCGACAGCTCGCTATCGGGTATGGGTGATACTGTGCCCTGTGGAGGAAAACATATTTAGTAAGTTATTACTTTAAGGTCTCAACACGATGGGTGCCTGAGGATGGACCGCGCCGCCGAGACCGGCCCAGACAACGGTGCCGAGATGATTTAGGGCCTTATCATACTAGCGGATTGCGAGCGTTCTCAAAGCGGAGCGGGCGCGCACCGAATACGTTACGGGCGCGCAACGAATACGCCGCGCGTGCGCAGCGAATTCGTTGCGGATTATGGACCTTCCCAAATTCTTCGATGCTTTTGTTTTCGAAGTAACAAAGCCAGCAGCAGTGTTTCCTCGTCGGAATCCATTTTGTTATTGAGTGTATTGTACGTCGTTAACTCGCTACAAACACGCGACGAAAACGTTGCGTATTTGCCACGCGTCCGCGACGTGTACGCTGTGCAGCCGTAGCGTGTTCGCGACGCATTCGTTGCGCGCCCGCCCCGCCCCGCAGCCGTTCGCAAACCGCTAGTGTGATAAGGCCCTTAGACGCGCATCACGAAGGCTGGTTCAAGGTGGCGCAGGAGAAGACTACCAGGAAGGATATGGGGGGAGGCCTTTGCCCAGCAGTGCGACATACGAGGCTAAGAAAAAAATAAAAAAAATACTTTAAGGTCTTTTTTTAATAGCCAGTACACTCCCACTGCTGGACAAAGGCCTCCCCCAATTACTTCCATGCGCTCTCTTCTGTTTCTTCAAGGTCTACTTAGAATTAATTTCAAAGGTTCATACGTCTATGCTCTTATCTTGCCCATTCTTCTCCATAAAGGTCTACGCTTTGGAATGGGCATCCACAAAATCCAAATTTTTCATCGGTTATTAAAAAAAACAGCTGTTTCCTACAAAAATGACCTACACGGCAGTAGCAAAGGGTCAATTTTTTTAAGAGGTAAGCCGGAGTGATAACAGTTGGACTAACGCTGTCACCGAATGGCGTCCAAGAACTGGCAAAAGGAACGTGGGTTCCGGCGGCGAGATGGGCAGACGACATAGTTGCCAGAGGGGGAAAAACCTGGATGAGGCTGGCACAGGACCGTGGAGATTGGGACAAGAAAAGAGAGGACCATACCCAGCAGGGGGTGAGTTCGGGCTGTGGCTGATGATGATGATGAAGCCGGAGTACTTTAATGTGATTTTATTATTTGTCTATGGAATACTGATTGTGCCCATTTTCAAAGGGAAGCCGGTAGGAATCGAGTTGTATGGAATTTTCGCCACTGCTACACGGTCAAAATGTATGGAACAGGAACAGCAGTTTTTTTTTTTAATAACCGATGAAAAATTTCTAGGTGGGGGGGTGGGGGGGGGCTTCTCAAAATGATGTACTGAATACGTGATAACCGTTTTCGCGTCGGTGTTCCATCCACTCTGTATATGGTAGTTATAACAAAAAACATTTTTGTATCTGTCTATCTGTCTGTTTGTTCCGGCTAATCTTCGAAAGATAAGCTAATCTAGAAAAAGAATCAGGGTTCCGTGAACCCCTTAAAATTGTTAACAAAATCCGATTGAAATAATAGCGATATTTAAAAATTAAATTTAAAATTTAAAAAACCCCCATCGCAACAAAGAAAAGCGAGCAAACATTTGAAAAGTCAATCAAATGGCTGAGCCGGTTTTGATAAAACATGTCTAATTGTAATATACAAATCATGCCCTTTCATTTGATACCCCACTTGGGTATATTTGAAAATATTCGATTCTTCATCACCACTTTCATCCCCCATATCTAGTAAATGGCTGTACCGATTTTGATAAAACGTCTCTAAGAACCATCGCCAAGAAACTAGTTTTCAAATAAAAAAAACTGCATCCAAATCGGATCCATCATTTAAGAACTACGCTGCCAGAGACACACACACACACATTGCGGTCAAACTTATAACACCCCTCTTTTTGCATCGGGGGTTAAAAAATACATAAAACTCACATTAGCTTGCGTCCGACTCTTGACAGGAGTAGGTGGTTTGATACCGTCTCCTGACCCTTCTTCACTTTTGCTATGTGGAGATGAATCTGTAACAAAATAAACATTGACTTTTGATACAATTATGTGGATAGAGTCGATTTTCGCTTACCAGTGCAGCAGTGGCACAGTGCAGGTTGAAGAAAATGTATGCCGTAATGGTTAGCATGATTGAGCAACCGTGGTGTAATTGTATCCATTGTACAGTTTGACAAGAAAATGTGTGCGCTTCGGGTGGCTAATAACAAATAACATACTGAAATAGATGTTCCTTTACTAAGGCATGTATTTAACGCGGTGACAAACTAATCTGATTTAGGGTTTTAAAAATAATCAATCAATCAATCAATCAATCAATCAACTTTATTTTTCTCACCACAATATACACAAATTATTTTACATCGGTCAGATTCGACAATGATACACAATTCAGGTAAGTATATATTGTGGGAGACTGGTGCCTAAGCTAGGCTCGTGGCCTGTGTTTCAGGACACCAGGATCCCACCCCTTTACATTTTCATTTTTAAAAATTATGTACTAGGCCCGCTGACAGATTGTAATTAGGAATCAGACATTTTATAGTTTTATTTACTATGATTAAAATCTAGGTTAAGTATGCGAGACGAATGTTAGTAGATGTGTAGTATGGGTGATTGAATGTGTGTGAGTGTGTGGGTGTGTGTGTGTGTGCGTGGGTGTGTGACAGTACGTGATATTGTGTTTAGGTCACTATAAGTATATTTTCAGTATTATTATAGTTTAATGTTAGTAGCCAGTCTGTTAGCCTCTTTTTGCATTTATTATTTGTGAGGCTAAAGATATGTAACACTTTGTGAGTTTTATTGTATAAGTAACCACCCAGATAGCAAAAAAAGGAAGATAAAATAGGTAGCAAACATAATAGGTTGGCAGCTCTACTAGATTGTAGATAAGACGTAGTCGACGTTGCCCCACTGCGCTGGCTCCTATTTCTGTTTGCAGGGTTTAAAGTAACCTAACATGAAGGGGATTCCGGGGTCTTAGTTCGCTCACTTCACTCGCTCACTGGACCCCGCCGTCCCCTTCGAACCTAACCTGTCCGAGTCGGGGTGCCACAAGTCTCTCTCAACCTTCGCTCGCTCTTGCTTTCTATATTCTCCTTGTCGCAATGACCGGATAAATAGTTACTTACTTGGTACAATAGTCGCCCATTCAGTATATTGGTCGCCAATTATATATTTATTCGCCCGATTAATAATTTTCCCTTTACTAACATCTCGACCAGCATTATCTAGTCTTACCCGAAAACACTCAGGCTCGAGACTCCGTTAAGAGACATCTAGCAACTCGCAGTGTGCCGTCATAGAGTATCCCAGCACCCACCTGAGAAGCCGTCCCCTGGGCTGCGCACGGCGACGGTGAACCCCAGCGCGTACACGGTGTCGGCCAGCTGGCGCGCGCTGGTGGCGCCGCGCACGTGCCGCACGCGCGCGCGCCCGCCCGCCAGCGACACGCTGCACGACGACACGCCCGGCATGGCGCTGAGGGCTCCTGGGGGGAGGGGACAGGGAAGCGTAAGTTAAAGACTAGCTGTAAAAAAAATTACTAACACCAAGGCAACTGGGAACGGATTAATCCATCATCATTTGCCTTGCTTTTTCTTCACTTCATTGCGATATTTTTTTTGTTCTAGACCATACCTGGAAACCTTCTACAAACGGAGATATTGGGGGTCAAAGTTTCAACTTTTTCACAATTTTTTTTTGTAATATTTGTTTTTAATGTAAGATTTTCACTTTAAACACCTTCACGACCCCCCTAATTTTAAGCCATCCATCAGCACAATGTTTTGAGTGTGTTACATTGAGTCCTTCCGTAAAACGTAATTTTTCACCCCAAAAATGGTTGAGGGCTTCGTGAAGGGTCCTGTTACACCCTGTATATTGGAGTCGACTTTCAGTCTAACCAGGATGTAACTAAACGTATGTTACACGAGGCGAACGCCTTTCTGTTCTTCATAATCTAGTTACAAAAATAACACGATACACTTTAGTAAGACTGATTGCTAGACTTTTGGGCTACCCGTAACGACTGTCAAAGATCCAAAAATGACAACCAGGACCGACGGCTTAGGTCCAGTCTCCACGGAAGCGGATACGGGCGGAGTAGTGTAGAGACGTGCTTATTTCGATCAATCACAGGAGCGACAAGTATATAGTGGATGTGGTATTCAATCAATCTGATTGGTCGATTTCCACACGTCTCTCTGCTCCGCTCGATTCCGATTTGGTGGAAACCGGATCATAACGACCTTTTCGAGGCATGCGACATGTCGGTCGGTATTTAATTGACAGACCGATCCAGCAAAACCCGGTAAATGTAGGTTGATACCCGTGGCTGTGTCTGCGAGTAATACAAAGTGGCCCCTGGTCATACAGGTTGTAAGGGATAGCCCTCCACAAATTGACAGAGTGCATTCAGCTCCTTATTTTGAATCATATTCTACCGGAATTTTTATATGTTTTTTATCGTCGTCGGTTTTTTTCATTCCTTTCATCATCATCATTTCAGCCGAAAGACGTCCACTACTGGACATAGGCCTCCCCCAAGTGCCGCCACATTGACCGGTCCCGTGCGTCTCGCATCCAGCGGATTCCTGCCACCTTTACCAGATCGGTTCACCTAGTGGGAGGCCTTCCAACGCAAAGTCTTCCAGTTCGCGGTCGCCACTTCAGAACTTTCCGGCCCCATCGGCCATCCGTTCTGCGAGCAATGTGCCCTGCCCACTGCCACTTAAGTTTGGCTATTCTTCGGGCTACGTCGGTAAGCTCGGTTCTCTTACGGATTTCCTCATTTCTGATTTGATCACGCAAGGAAACTCCGAGCATAGCCCTCTCCATTGACCTTTGGGTGACTTTAAGCCTTCTGATGAGGCCCATTGTGAGCGACCACGTTTTGGTCCCGTATGTAATCACTGGCAACACACACTGGTCATAGACTTTCGTCTTGAGACACTGCGGTAAATTGGACGAGAAGATACCACGCAACTTCCCGAACGCTGCCCAGCCGAGTCGGATTCGACGATTGACCTCTTTCTCGAAGTTAGACCTACCTAACTGGATCGTTTGTCCCAGGTAGACATAATCGTCTACAACTTCGAGTGAGACTCTCCGATCTTGATAGGAGTGGGTGTTACATGGGCATTCAACATGACTTTGGTTTTGTCCATGTTCATTTTAAGACCCACTCTTTCGGAAGGTCTACTGAGGTCATCGAGCATTGTACTGAGGTCCTCCATGGTCTCAGCCATGACCACTATATCGTCGGCAAACCGAAGGTGAGAGATGTACTCGCCATTGACGTTGATGCCTAGTCCTCTCCAGTCCAGAACCTTGAAGACATCCTCCAGTGCAGCGGTGAACAGTTTCAGAGATATAATGTCTCCCTGTCTCACACCTGGCTGCAGAAGGATAGGTTCTGAGGTCTGGTCCTGAAGTCGGACTGACATGGTGGCGTTTTTGTACAAAAACTTCAACACCTCGATGTACCGATAGTCAATTTGGCACCGTTGGAGAGACGGCAGTACAGCCCAAGTCTCGATCGAATCGAAGGCTTTCTCGTAGTCCACAAACGCCAAACAGAGAGGCAAGTTATACTCTTCGGTCTTCTGTATAACCTGCCGCAGCGTATGTATGTGGTCTACGGTGCTAAAGCCCTTTCGGAATCCGGCTTGTTCGGGAGGCTGAAAATCGTCAAACCTGTGCGCGAGACGATTTGTGATGACTCTTGAAAACAACTTGTAGACATGGCTTTGAAGTGAAATGGGCCAATAGTTCTTCAGCCGGGCATTGTCGCCCTTTTTGAAGAAGAGTACCACCACACCCCTGCACCATGCCTGCGGAGTTTTCCCCACGAGTATGATGGAATCAAACAGCTTCTGAAGGGCCTTAAGTACCGGTTTTCCACCTGCCTTCAGGAGTTCGGCCGTAATTCCGTCATCACCCGGTGCCTTGTTGTTTTTAAGCTGTTTCAGAGCCATCCTAATCTCGCACTTGATTCCTTTATTTCAATGTAAAATTACATTCCCCGTACGAAGCACTCCACTTTTGTAAATAATACGGCTAAAATCAAAAATCCAACAATGGATGTTGAAATACTCTAACGAACAACGCGTGAAATCAGCGGTTAACTTCCTTTCCTTCCTTTCGTTTTGTCACGGTAACAATACATTGCGCATGAGGAAATAATCAAATTTATTGGAATTTCTTGTACCGGTGATCTTAATATGATATAGTGAATTCACCCCATCAGTTTGTGGACGGCTGTCCCTTACACTCTGTATAAAGGTTGTGAACTGCTCTAAACATTCTGTCTGTGTTATGTCTGACTGCTTCAGGGTGTAGCTCGTCTCCTCATCGTTCTCTCGTCTCATCTTATCCAAGTTAAACGTACCTTCAATAGTGTTGACACAGGACTGACAGGTCATGCCGACTATAGACAGCAGCACTTCCTGCTCGTCCACCTCGCCTGTTCCGGACATGTCTATCAAAGTGTCTGTTGGTATCTCTTTGGGAAGTAGGTTTCTGGAATAAGATGAAATATCAGGTTAGAAATATTTTGATGATGAGAATATGTTCATAAGGTCTGTAGTAAGGACAGAAGGCCTAGGGTCTACTAAGGAAGACATACAATACCAAAATATTGTCTTAACTTTCGTAGCAATATTTATGCTGGTCTATTGTGAGTAGACCGAGCCAAAGTGTAGACCGCCACTTAAAAAGCTCATCTATTAAAGAACCAGTTTTTCCTGATCCGGTCTTTTGTGAGTAGACCGAGTAGACCAAGTAGACTGACCTAGTTTCGCCGTGCTCCGTGGTGTCGGTATACAATACCAAAATTATGTATTAACTTTTGTAGCAACGTTTATGCTGGTCTATTGTGAGTAGACCGAGTAGATCAAGCCAAAGTGTAGACCATCACTTTAAAAGCTCATCTATTAAAGAAACCTAGCAAAGAACCACTTATTCCTGATCCGGTCTTTTGTGAGTAGACCGAGTAGACCAAGTAGACTGACCTAGTTTCGTGCTCCGTGGTGTCGGTGGGCACCTCGAAGCCCATGTCTTCTATATGAGACCGGATAGCCTCCTCATTGATGGTGCGCGGGTCATATCTGAAGTAGCCTGCGTTCTCTGATAGTTCCACCTGGAAATATAAAGAATAATGATGAGCATTGACAGTTTCTGTGTGTACTTTGTCACATAAGTTTGTAGGCATACTATGAAAGTTTCTTAAGAATTTCGTCCGCACGTGAAAGTCGGCAGGACTTATTGGGGAATTTAAGTTTATATTTATGGGTTTTATCTACGAGTATACATCTACATATACAAATACATAAAATTAAAGTCTCTGTCTGTCTCTGTTTGTAATATCATAATACTAATTCATATGAAAAAGCTTTATACTAATTCATGTGAAAATATATACGGTACTTATAACAAAAACACATTTTTTAAAATTTTTGTCTTTCTGTTTGTTCTAGCTACTTTTCGAAACGGCTAGACCGATTTTGACAGGACTTTTACTGGCAGATAGCTGATGTTATAAGGTCTAACATAGGCTACTTATATTAAAAAAAAAATAATTTGGGTTCCGTGCAAAAAAATTAAAACCTTAGAAATTGTTAACAAAATCCGATTCAAACGGCTAATGTCCGAAACGGCTGGACCTATTTTGACGGGACTTTTACTAACGGATAGCTGATGTTATGAGATCTAATTTAGGCTACTTTTATTTTAGAAAAACTATTAGGGATCCGTGCAAAAAAAAAACGCTTGAAATTGTTACCAAAATCCGATTCAAAAAGGGAAATCATTTTTTTTAATAATAATTTCAAGCGAATGAAGGTCGCGGGCTAACAGCCAGTTAAAAATCAATTTAAAAAATATCAACAAATAATACATAGTGTATCTAGACCTAGTTATAACGATAACAGGTGGATTACCGTAGCAAACAATCATTACTACGGATTAATAAAATTGGAGTGCATGATAACAATGATAAATGAAATTGATAATAGTACGAGTTATACGAGTATCGAGACGTTTCTGTTGCTGGGCCTTACTCAACAGCCTTTAACTGTGTTAAACAAAACAAAAGAATAATTATTTATACCCTCCACCTCTACATCCACCTCCAATAGTACCTACACCCACATTTACCCATATCCCACCAGTAATGTTTAAGGTTCTTATAACAGGGGGCGCACCAACGGTTACCACGTATTCAGTACCTACATCATTCCGAACCCCCCATAGAAATTTTACATCTTTTACATCATCATCAACATCATCATCATCTGCCTAGCCTTTTCCCAACTATGTTGGGGTCGGCTTCCAGTCCAACCGGATGCAGCTGAATACCAGTATTTTACATCTTTTATATCGTTTATTTAAAAACAAAACTGCTGTTATAAGATTTTAAACTATAATTGTCACTAACACCATCATATCCACCCGCAATAACTTCAGTTTATCCGTGATCATGGTGCTTGCAACAGCGCCCAAATATCGGGAACTCAAAGGAATCAGTAAACATGGTAAATGTCCCGTTTCTAGAGTTAATGATAAAATTGCTGTTTCCTACAAAAGTGAAACACCCACATGGTGAAAATATATGGATTTTTTTTTTCATAGCTTATGTTTGTCCCTGTTGAGTTCCGGACGCGGCGGATAGTCAGCCAACAGTAGGTTTGATCTTATTGTGTATATACGTAAGGTTGAGTGTAAAATAAAACAACCGAGTACGATATACTGATCTAATTTTAACGCCATCAAGTTAGGTTAGTGTTCAAAATACGCTCACCAAAATCTAAGTCAAAAAAATTAGTTACACTTGTGTAACTAATTTTTTTAACCGTATTTTGAACACACATGGTTCTTAACAGTCCCACTGCTGGGCTAAGGACTCCCCTTTCTCCCTCTACATCTCTCTGTTTTGGTTAATTTCTGGCCACGCTTGCCCCGCGAACACACACCTTCGCAGCGGTCGACCTCGTCGGCGATGTCCACCTTCAGGCGTCCAGTAAGTGACGATTTTTGCATACCTCTCCGGGTGCATCCGTGCGACGTGGCCAGCCCACTCCCACTTTAGCTTGGCTGTTTTAACTACGACATCAGCTGCTTGAGTTATGGAGGGCAGGTTGGTGTTTTTAAAACGATCCTATAGCTTGGCACCTATTATGCTACGCTCCATCGCTCGCAAATCTTAAGCTTGGACTTTTGTTGTTTTGTAAGTGACCAACTTTGCGCACCGTAGGTTAGAACGGGCAGGATGCACATATCGATGAGTTTTCTTTTTAACGTTATTGGGAGGCTTCCCTTCATGTGCTCTCAGAGACCAGAAGGTCTTCCAAGCATTTTGGACTCGTCTTTCGACTTCCTTGTCTTGTCTATTTTTGAAAGACTATCTGGCCCAAGTATGTGCACTCATCGACATATTATTGAAATACATGGCCCGTCTATCGCGACCCTGCGTTACGTGCTGTTAGTCATGATCTGGGTCTTGGATCTATTCATTGACAGTCCAACCTGAAGACTGGCACCCACATCGAAAATTTTCATCAATACCTTCAGAATGGTGTACTGAATCCGTGCTAACCGTGTATGCTTCGGTGATCCTTCCACCATGTATACTCAAAGCCGTGCAGCTCGCTAACATAACCCTCACATTGAGCTGCCTACACTATTGCTTCACTATTGCTAGACCATCTCACACCTCTTAAACTGAAGACTTTTGGTTTAAACTTACTTTAACATCTTCAATGCCAGGCAGCTCGCTGACAGAACCCTCGATGCTCCGCACACACGACTGACATGTCATGCCATTGATGGAGACTCGGACTGCCACCAGTTCGGAACTGGACTCTCTGTGGACAAGAGACGGGTATATGTTAGTAATTAGGTCAAAAATCATCCTTTAGGCCGTGTCTTAACTTCCATTTTATTCAGCTACCCTAAACATGTGGTCGCAGCATCTTGCGTTTTTTCGAACAAATGAGCAACATTATGAACACGACGACCGCATATTTGCGCGACCGCGACCGGTCTGACTGTTGTTATGACGCGGAGTAAAGTCACATAATTGAACTAGATCAACGTATTTACACTAAATTACGCATTTTGAGAAATGTCTCGTGAGGTTAGGGAAATCGTACGACATCTCACCAAGCGGGACTTCAAAAATCGACTAACGTCATTAAGACGGAACAGGGCTTGGGAGGAAGATATTTGAAGAAACTATTGCAGTCGCGCTGCATCAAGCCTAAGCCAATATAGGTGCTATGCGTGGCCGGAACTTTGAAAAAAAAAATGGAAATGGCGGAAGTTAGGCCGGCAATTTAATTCAAACCCCTTTCTTGTTATAATACTTAGTTAATATTAGGTTTTGAAATGTGAAGACACGAAATTTAGAACCCCTCTCCCTTTGTCACACAATGTAACAATTCGGCGACCCCTTAACGTGTGACGTAATTTATGGATGACCCCTTAATGGCAATAGATCAAATCGCAAAATATTATTAATCTAGCGACCCGCTCCAGCTTCGCACGGGTGCAATATACGAGGGCGGGTCAATAAGTCCGTGACTTTTTGAATTTCTGACCTCTTTACTGAAACAGCAACACTGCTCCTGTCAACAGGCATCTGTCAGTTGACTCCTGTCAAAATTTAAACTTGCTGCGTCAGTTAGTTTGTGTTTGACAGCTATTTTTATCAGACTACTCACTAATTTGAGGAGAAAATGGAAAAAAGTGAATTTCGTGTGCTTATTAAGCATTATTTCTTGCGAAAAAAAACCATTACCGAGACCAAGGCTAAGCTTGATAAATACTATGGGGACTCTGCACCATCGATTTCAATGGTAAAAAAGTGGTTTACTGAATTTCGTTGTGGCCGTACAAGCACTGAAGATGCCGAACGTCCTGGACGCCCAGTTGAGGTCTCTACACCCGAAACAATCGAAAAAATTCACGATATGGTGTTGACCGACCGAAGATTGAAAGTGCGAGAGATTGTGGAAGCCGTAGGGATCTCGCATGGCTCAGTGGTTTCAATTTTGAATGATCACTTGGGCATGAGAAAGCTTTCCGCAAGATGGGTGCCGCGTTTGCTCACAGTCGACCACAAACGCAATCGTGTAACAACTTCACAGGAAGCTTTGGCGTTGTTTAATCGCAATATGGAGGAGTTTTTGCGCCGTTTTGTAACCGTGGACGAAACATGGATCCATCACAACACACCAGAAACCAAACAACAGTCAAAACAGTGGGTTTCTAAGGGTGAATCGGCGCCAAAGAAGGCCAAGGTGGGTTTGTCAGCCAATAAAGTTATGGCGACTGTTTTTTGGGATGCACGCGGGATAATCCACATTGACTACATTCAAAAGGGAAGAACAATCAATGGGGAATATTATGCCAACTTATTGGACCGATTCAATGACGATTTGAAAAAAAACCGACCTCATTTGGCCAAGAAAAAAGTTCTTTTCCACCAAGACAATGCAAGGGTGCACACATGTGCAGTTGCCATGGCAAAAATCCATGAATTGGGCTATGAATTGCTCCCTCATCCGCCCTATTCTCCAGATTTGGCTCCGAGCGACTACTTCTTGTTCCCAAACCTGAAGAAATGGCTTGGTGGAAAAAGATTTGACTCCAATGATGAAGTCATCTCGCAAACAAAGGCCTATTTTGAGGACCTCGACAAATCATTTTTTTTGGAAGGGATAAAAAAATTGGAGAAGCGTTGGACAAAGTGTATAGAGCTCCAGGGAGACTACGTTGAAAAATAAAATTATTTTTTTATCAAAAAATCTGTGTTTTATTCCAAAAGTCACGGACTTATTGACCCGCCCTCGTATATATTAAACCTTCCTCTTGAATCACTCTATCTATTACTGAAAACCGCATCAAAATCCGTTGCGTAGTTTTAAAGATCTAAGCACACATAGGGACAGACAGATAGCGGGAAGCGACTTTGTTTTATACTATGTAATGATACAGAGGACTTACAACAAAACTGGAGAAATACTACAGAACGGACCTGTTAGGATAACATAAATGATGTTATGTTATCTTAAAAGTACATAATTAGTCTTTGTTAGCGAGACAATTACCACAAACACTGTATTCCTTCCTTTATCTTTCAAACTATGAAATAAAGACCATAGACTAATTGGCTACATTCTAGTTAGACACACAACATTGTGTAAACCATAAAATAAATAAGTTCTGGTCATTTACGTGTAGCAAATTTTTATAAAAATAGTCTCCACGTGTAGCACATTATCAACACCATCTGCCCAGCCTTTTCTCAATTATGTTGAGGTCGGCTTCCAATCTAGCAAGTGTTATTGGGTTTATCCATCAGGAATTTCTCAGTAGCAACCACGGAGCCTGGATTTGTGCCCGGTTGATGGGCTAAAAATAACTGACGAAATGTGGGTGTGCTATAATGTACACCTCTGCCTAACCCTTCAGGGATTACAGGCTTGATGCGTGTAATAGTGGGGTATGCCTAATGCCTGGAACAAAGGAAAAACCCCAATAACTTTTGGCCCAGGAGTAGCGATTGCTACCACTAAACCAAAAAGGCGGTCCCAACTTATGAAAGCCAGTTTTTTTTTACAAAATCTTAGCATAATTCACAAACAGTCTACAATGTCCCCAATGCTGGCACACAGGCCACCTCTCTACGAGGAGTGGGCTGTGATCCACCACGCGGGCGCAGTGCGGGTTGGTAGATGTCACCATGTCTTCGTTTTTAACAAATACAGAAACGTACACTTGAACTTGACATTTAGAGTAAAAACAAATATTTTGAAAACAAAACTCTTGAAAAGTCCACTTTCATAATATTTTGGAATCTGCTTTCTTCAACATCAAGATATTGAACTTATACTGTCACTTACGGGATATCTTCCGTGATTGTTCATTATTTTGAGCTCCCGATATTTCGGCGCTGTTGCAAGCGCCATGATCGCGGGTTGATATCCCATAAGTTTAATTGTAAACCGTGAAAGCTTAAAACAGTGATCAAGATATTGTTATAAAAGCATTACCGTCCTTTCGAAACAGTCGGGTAAATATTTTTTAACCGACTTCTAAAAGAGCAGTTTATGTATTCCACTAGCATCATGTATGTATACCGATAACCAGGGACTGATATCGATACCCGAAATATATCGATATTTTAAAGAAAATACCAATACCAGAATCGATAACTGGGGTAAATATCGATATTTTGTATCAGTTATTTGAATATCCATATAAAATTATCGATAATTATATCGATACTCAGTACTGATATCAGGCTGCAACGCGAAGTTGCGAGATCGCCCGTCACGCGGGCGGACGGCGCGCTATCTCGGCCCGAAACGGAACGGCAACAGTGCAGTGCATCAAACGCAGCGTGTACGCCCGACGCCGTGGTGCTTAGCTTCTGTATTTTTGCTGTATTGCCGTAGGACAACTAACAATTTCAAATTTTAACTTTAGATTACAATATTGCTACTTACTTATCTACCTTTATACGGAAATAAGGCAAATTGGTATTTATAATATAATATGCAGACTAGACTTTAGACACTTTAAAGGCGTGCACACACCAACGAACAAGGACATGGTGAAGATGAACAACGAACACTTTATAAGATTTTAAACTTTCATGGTCACTAAAATTATTATAACTAGAAGACGGGATATTTACCAAACAATAAACATGGTAAATATCCCGTCTTCTAGTTATAATAACGAACACTTTGTTCGCATGTACGTACCGTAAGTCCGTAATGAACAGGGCGGGAGGAGTCATTTGATCGTATCTAATCCTACAAAAAAAAACCGAGGAAGTGATACGTAATTTGCGTTCGTTTGATGCCGTGCTGCATCGTTATTACTTAACCTTTAGTAATATAATTTACTAGCTGATCCTTGCAATGCACCTTTACCTACCTACCTACCTACTACCTACCTACTACCTACCTACTACCTACCTACTACCTACCTACTACCTACCTACTAACTACCTACTACCTACCTACTACCTACCTACTACCTACCACCTACCTACTATCTACCGACTACCTTTTTTTTTTTTTTTTTGTTTTGTTTTCGGGGGGAAACCTTCAAAAGGCGACCGGTCTTTGGGGATAAGACCGGGGAGTGTGGGATTTTTACCGCACTAAAACCACCCCGGTGGTCACCATCCACACATGAGAGGAGGCACCGTTTCCTCTTTAAAGACCTGTCCAGAGCCCCCTCTGTGCAACGCCTGTTAAGGCACATCCCTGGGGCGACTATGCAGAGATCTCCCCTGAGCCTCGCTGTGCAAGTGTGCACGGCAGCACGTGACCACTGTGCTGCCGGTCATATCCAAGGTCACTTGGTGAGCGCACAGAGTCCCTACTCTGGACACCCGTGACCCAGTGTCCCACCTGCTTTAGTTAATGCAGGCGGGGTTTCGGCGTGTTAAGCGGCGAGGCGGTTGCCTCCCCGACGACTTCTTCTCCTAATGGGATCGGCTCTCTCACGATCCCGCTCGGCAGTCTCCTTTTGAACCATCACGGTCTCACAGAACGAGGTCACCTCCCTCCAGTTGTCAGACTCCACCAGCATAGCCCCAACTATGGCTGGCAGAGACAGGTCTTGCCCGATCTTGGCTACCAAGACCCGTCGTTCAGAGTCCCATGCAGGGCACTCCTCGAGCGTGTGCTGTGCTGAGTCCAGGTTGCTTCCACAATGATGTCAATTTGCTGTGGCCTCTCGCCCAATTTTATTCAGGTACTCACCGAAGCAACCGTGCCCGGTAAGTACCTGAGTAAGTCTATAGGAGATACGCACCTACCGACTACCTACCACCTACCTACTACCTACCTACTACCTACCCCACACTAGGAATTTCTCCTGTATCGTGGGTGCGTTTACAAACATTTAAGCTCACATACACAAACAGCCAGACCCGGAACAACTACCTGTAGGCCATACAAATATTTGTTCCGTGCGGGAATCGAACCCGCGACACGAAGCGCAGCAGTCAATCGCTCAGCCACTGCGCCAACCGTGCCGTCTGATAAATACTTCACGGAAGGTAATTGGTTTTTGAATAATGACAAAACAGTATAATATATCTAACTGAAATTACAAACACAACACACACATTGAAATTTTCAAAATGTTTTTTTTTTTTTTAATAATACGAACGAAATACCTAAACTAGCGCGCTTTCCGTCCGTTCTAGATTCGTACCGAACTCGAGGAGAGAGCGCGGGGCGGCGCGGCGCATCATCTTGTTTTCGGTTTTTGTACTTTTTGTACAAAACTGTTTCTCACCACATAGGATCTTCTTTTGGAAACAATATTTCGTGAATCTTACGAATCGCAAAATATTTTTGGCTACTTCGCTGTCGACCACTTCCAATGGCGAATCCATTATCCATGGCTACTAAAGAGAGCCGGGTGGTTGAGCGTCAACACAAGCCGAACTGTGTTCGTAGGTATAGTGTTCGTGTTCGCTTGGCTAATCTACGTCCACACGTACGAACCAAATGTTTCGTATTCGATGTTTGTGTTCATCATGTTTTATTCGTTCGTGGTGCTTACATGCCTTTCCGGTCTAGAAATAAACGAAAAAAAAAAAAACTTTAAAGGTAAAAAATACAAACTAGTCAATCCAGCCATCTTAAAGCACCAATCACCAGAAACCAAAATTCACGTAGGTATCACACGTACGACCGTACCTAGGCGGGCCGGGAGCGGATGGCGTGAATCGCAAAGATGACGCGGCCGCGGAAAAAGGTATTTATTGGTAATTTATCGGTATTTTAGTATCGGTATCGATACTGATATAGGCACACTAAAGTATATATATTAGTATACTGAATAAAAATATAGGTACCAATATCGATAAAGAGATACCGAAATATCAGTATTTATATCGATAATGTGATATCGATATCAAAATTGTATCGGTATGCAGTCCCTGCCGATAACTCCGGTACATTTTAATTTTTTTCTTAACAGTTTGCCTTTTTGCTTTTTGTCTGAAAATATTTTGTTAACGTAGTTTGTAAGAACAATTTATAGTATAATTTTAAGTCCTTGTTTTCACTATCAGCGTCCTCTTTCAACGTCATATGAGCGTCAAAGGATTTTTGTAACGTTGTAGGTACCTACTTGCCAAGGTTTATGATAAGCCCTATCTGACAGTTTCTAATCTTCATAAAATAAAAGGGCCTTATCAGTGATCTCAATTTCTCGACACACCTTAAAGAATATGAAGGACAGAGTGCAGTAGCGAAGGGTCAATTTTTGTAGAAGGTACATATCTTTAATGTGATTATATTATTTGTCTATAGAATACTGATTGCGCCATTTTTCAAAGGGAAGCCGGTAGGAATCGAGTTCTATGGAACCTTCGCCACTGACAGAGTGTAAAGTTCTTCAATGCTCCATAGAGAAGGCAGGATCCTCCGACCAGACGGGTGTTGTGTCTGGAGGGCTACTGCCCGACAGTTGTTGTCGGGTTCTTCTATACACCGTAAAAGTGGTCCACTCAATGTACTCCATAAAAAATAGGTTTAGGCGCGATTTTTTTTTAATCTTCCGTAATAGGTATAAAGGAAAATAATAATAAAAAAATAGTTATGAATTTTTAGTATTCATTGGATACATGAAGTGGACTGCCGTTGTAAGACGACTAAAAAGTCACGGTGTATAGTCTTAAGTCACGAATAACTTTGATAGCGCGATTAATTTGTATGTTAGTTCTTAATTTGCGCCATAGATGGTGCTGTACTACATTTTGTACTATGTTGCTGTAGTATTTTTTCTAGTACCGCTACACCCCTTGGTAAGACTGGTTGTCAGTCTTCCAGGCTTCTGATTGCACGTAACGACACAGCAGACAACAACGCCTAAAAATACGTATGTAACTCCGTTTGTTTGTCTATTACCTTTTCAAGACAAAACGTAAAAACTTGGCTTAAGGTAGAATATGACCTAGGATATTTTTTATCCCGGTCATTCGTTCTCGTAGCATAACTTCCGAGCTAAACGCGGGGACGCCGCGGACAAAAGTTAATAACAATGTATGATGTAATATCTAAGGAATTAATTATGATACAACAACATGAAAACATTGGGTCAACTACGGTGATGATAAGAAGGCCGGTCAATTACCCCCACTTAATCTAACATTTGACCGAGTGGAGAGCTAGAAGGGGAATCTTGTTTGAATGATAAACGATCACAGTCGCCAGAAAAAAATACGTTTGTTTAGCACAATCCACTAGTTACTATACTCATCATCTGCCTAGCCTTTTCCCAACTATGTTGGGGTCGGCTTCCAGTCTAAACGGATGCAGTTGAATACCTGTATTTTACATGGAGCGGCTGCCCAACCAACGGCTTAATGTGTTTTCCAAGGCACGAAGGAAACTCGATAAGTAATGGCTGGTCACCCATCCACGGACCAAATAAGGCAAGCGCGGCTAAAGAGCGTTTACGACTTACGGCATTTCATACAAACTCTCAAGTCGTCGGTTTAAGCTGAGGGTGTACCTAAAAATACACCTACATTTCGCCAGTTGACGGCACGGTTGGCGCAGTGGCTGAGCAATGGGGTGCTGCACTGCGTGTCGCGGGTTCGATCCCCGCACGGAACAAATATTTGTATGGCCTACAGGTAGTTGTTCCGGGTCTGGCTGTTTATATATGTGAGTTACATGTTTGTAAACGCACCCACGATACAGGATAAACACAAGTGTGGGGATTTTTAAAAAAGAAAAGAAAAAAGTTAGTTATGTGAAGTCCCATGTAACAGGGGGCGAGTGTTTTGCCAGCAACTGGGCACAAATCCAGACTACTTGGTTCCTACTGAGAAATTAATTTTCCCCACTATGTTGGGGTCGACTTCCAGTCTAACGGGACGCAGCTGAATACCAGTACATTACACGGAGCGACTGCCTATCTGACCTCCACAACCCAGTTAGTACTGGGTAATACGATACCCCTTGGTAAAACTGGTTGTCAGAATTTCGAGCCACTGACTACCTGTAACGACTGTCAAAGATCTACAAATGACAGTCGGGACTATCAGCTTAACGTGCTTTCCGAGCACGGAGGAAACTTGGTAAGTAATGGGTGGTCACCCATCCACAGATCAACCTAGTAAAGCACGGCTTAACCTAAATATTGATCCCAGCGGCTGTTATTATTTAGCCACGAGCTCCGTATTATTTAGCATGTAATTATTATAAAAAAATATTACTTCCCTTTTTAAATCGAATTTTGTTACCAGTTTCAAGGGTTTTTAATTTTTTTGCACGGAACCCTAATTATTTTTCATAAATAAAAGTAGCCTTTGTTAGACCTTATAACATCAGCTATTTGCCAGTAAAAGTCCCTTCAAAATCGGTCCAGCTGTTTCGGAGATTAGCCGGAACAAACAGACAGACAGATAGACAAAAACTGAATAAAAGTGTATTTGTTATCAGTGCCGTATATGTATTCATATGCATTCAGTAAAAAGCTGTTATTTTGATATTATTTTGATATTACAAACAGACACATCAATTTTAATTATTTGTATAGATACAAAAAACTGGTGTCGATGCGAAAAAGTCACAGTGACAAAACTGGTTTACCAAAGTAAAAGTAAATGACATTAACCTACTGAGATTTTGTCATTTAATAAGTTATTTTATTACCATTATGGATATGGTTCTATTTGCAATTGAAATTACACATGTGACGTATTTCCGATCGGTCAGGTCACGTGTCACTATACGTCATCTATGTAAATCTACAGAAACGAAAGCAGTATAAAGATCGCAGCAGGCGGCGTTATATAGTTTCTGCCTACCCGCAATGGGAAAAGGCGTGAATTTGTGTATGTACGAATCACCGAATTTTCGAGATTTATTTAAAAGACACGGCAAAAATGCAGAATCATTCCTAGCATCTATTTTATCAGCGCAAAGTTAAACAATGACACTAGCCACCAAATCACACGGTACTAGTTAGTACCGGCCACTAAGATAACGATACTATTACGTGGATATCACAAAAAGTACCGTAGCAGACGGCACTATTGCTACAATGACTCTCGAAAGTAACACGACAACAGTCACTATTTCGTAAGCCACTAAAAGTGCTACTAAAATGACTATAATAATTTGTTCAGCTACTTGTATTTACGCCATAAGAATTGCCAGTATATCGTGATTCTTTTTCTCGAAGATTCCAATAGTATCACGACATACGACACTTGAGTCTAGGTTTCTACGGACTGGTTGGGTTGTCATCGAAACATGAAGAAGAAGAATGCGACCTTTATTTCAATTATATTAACGCAACCGCGGCAGACGATATTATTTCTCTAGCAACTAAAAATACTTTGAATACACTTACATAAATGGCGGCATTATTCAAGAAGTACCCGATGACAGTATTTCACTTGACACTAACAGTACCATGACAGCTGGCACTATTTGACGTCTGACAACAAGAGACATTTTTGACAGCCGGTACTATTTGGTGCCGTCTGACGTTGTACTGAACGCCATCGTGTGCATCCAATGCTTATCTCTAAGTCTCTGATTAACAAATCTGCTGAAGCTGCTTTATTTTCAATAGTTTTCCTTAACCAGTTGTTTTTAGTAATGAATTTCTTTTAGTTAAACTTAGTGGACAAAACTAATAAAATCAATGTCTTGAAAAAAAAGTAAGAATCATTTAAATCGAATCATGCATATTTGTTTTCTATCTTCTCCTGTTTGCCCCCAACAAACATAAAATTTTGATAACGATATAAATAACTAATTTAGTACTTACTGTAAAATATGTGAAAATTGACGCAAATGGCCCAATCTGAATATATCCATCGTAGAAAATGTTCGTTTATACAAAGAAACTAACGTAAACGATATTCTGTCACTTGTTTTATAATCAAAACACTTAATACTACAAAGATTCTCGATTTTTTAAAGATATTTTAAACTAATCTCGATTTCACACACGCTTTTTTGATCAGAGAAAAAATTACGTATAAGACTTTAAATTCCGCGGGAACTACAGAGTAGGTACAGCAGACATATCATGGAATTCTCGATAAGATAAATAAACCACAACACTGTATAGATACGTTTACGTTAGTGTAACTGTAACACTATATATCACATTCAGTTTAAAATTCAATAACAGACAACAAAATAAATACTTTTTACACCGAAACTTATATACAATCACAGACAAAAAAAAACGTATTAAAAAAACATTTCCCGCTTCGTTCACGTTCAAAATTTGAATAGTATGACACAGACAATGCAGAGAGCGCGTTCGGTTTAGAGCGCGGAGTGCAAATTGATTGTCCTTGCTACGCTTTCAGCGCTGCGTGTAATAAACGGGTGTTTGTTTAGAACGATTATTTCCAGCGTTAAAGCGGCTAGATTTTTATTCAATTCTTTGAATGGTGTCGTGTGACCTGTTATAGTAACTTGGTGTTTCGCTATATTACTCATGACATGAATACATTTTAATTGATATTTATTATTGGAATTACGTACGAAACTATTTTATACGTTCTTAGTTAATCAATTTCCGCTTTTAGGAAATACTTTATAGTTCATTTGCGTTTATCCAACTACGGAATATGTTGATAAGCGGCTAATTATGATAACTGAGTTCGTTTTAAAATAAAATTTGTTAAAAATAGCTAAAGAGCAATAAAAATAGACATTGATATGTAAACAGGGTTAAACTAAATTATGCAGCGAAACTCCACAAAACAGGATGAGAATCTAGCAAATTTATTAGGGTCGGCTTCCAGTCTAACCGGATGCAGATTACCTGTATCATACATCTGACCTCTACAACCCATTTAGTATTAGGTAATACGATACCCCTTTGTAAGACTGGTTGTCAGTTCTTTCGGGCCACTGATTACCTGTAACGAATGTCAAAGATCTACAACTGATAGCCGGGACCGACGGCTTAACGTGCTTTCCGAGACACGGAGGAAACTCGATAAGTAATTGGTGGTCACGTAATCACGGACCAAGCGCAGTTTAACCTAAAGATCGACCCGAGCGGCTGTTATTATTTAGCTACGAGCTCCTCAATGATGAAGAGTAAAGGCCTGTAGAAGACAGAAGAGAGGAAAACGGCATTAAATGTCGGCCGAGACCCACATATAGAGGTCATAGCCAGTAGAAAGGACAAATAATAGATCGTAGATATTCAATGAATACACATACTAAACAAGAAGTTGGGAAAAGAATGGATATATCCATACTAATACCAGTGGCGAAGGTTTCACACAACTCGATTCCTATTCCCGGATCCCCTTTGAAAAATGGCACAGTCAGAATTCTATAGACAAATAATATAATCACAAATTAAAGATATTATGTACTCCGGCTTACTTCTTATAAAAATTGAAACTTCGCTACTGACTAATATTATGATAAACTAGCGATCCACCCCGGCGTAGCACGGGTGGATTTTAATGAAAAGTGCGCTCGGCAAAAAAAATTACAAAATTTCTTTCATACAAAGCTTGTTCCCTATATTATTTGACAGATGGTGGAGAAGAGCCCCCCCCCCCCCTCCCCCCATGTAAACAACTGACCTGAAACTGCTGCATGCGAGGAATACAGGTCCGGTCGTAGAGACGACGGTTGGAAGAGGTTTATATCCAGCAGAGGACGTTCTACGATTGAAATGATTGTTATCATCTGCCTAGCCTTTTCCCAATGTTGGGGTCGGCTTCCAGTCTGACCGGATGCAGCTGAATACCAGTATTTTACATGGAGCGACTGCCTATCTGATCTCCACAACCCAGTTAGTACTGGGTAATATAATATCTCTTGGTAAGACTGGTTGTCAGACTTTTTAGGCCACTGACTACCTGTAAAGATGATTGTGCTGATGATAAAAAAAACACTATAAAGTCGAACATAACTTTAATTCCGTTTTTTTTTTTGGAAGGCGCTTATTTTTTTGCAAAAAAGTTTTTTAATTACTGCCTTTTTAGTTGTGGTATTATGGTATCTCACACAAATACTTGTCGAATATTCATTTTCCATTGTTACTAAAAGTTATTTGCAGATCATCGTAGAAGGAATTTTTTTTTTTAATTCTCCTTTTGTCCCACTGCTGGGCAAAGGCCTCGATTTGGACTCGTTCCTGACTGATTGGCCAGAGGAGGCAAAACACCGGGAGAGTTGGAGAGGAAAGAGGATGAAACAAAAAAAAAATTACAGCCAAATTGAGAACCTCCTTCTTTTTAGAAGGTTCGGTTAAAAAGAGAACTTCAATGAAAGAAAAAAAACTTCTGGAAATCATTTCGAGATAATTATGATAAATATTATTACATTCTACATAATTGGCTGCTTTCATTCGTGAAATGACATTGAACTAGGATATGATAAAAGCCAGTAAACAAATCCATTGAATTTTAAGTCGAATTCTTAATTTCTAAGTCCCCGATAGAGCAATGAAGCGTTTTGCTTGTAAAGTTTATTAAATCAAACAATATCTTTCTTCCTGGTTTTTTAACCACCAAAATCCACGGTTTAGATCAATATGTCACAAAAATAATATTTATATCTACACGGTTTATAATGTAATAATTTGATAGGTTCGATATAATTTTAAATTTATTTTCTTGTTTTAAAAACCTTTTTAACAACCAGCTTTTATTTAAAAAAAAGCTTGTTTTTAAAAAGGTTTTTTACTATCTATTTGTTTACTTACTCTCCTTTGACCGCGTAAGAGTCCATACATAATCAAAACATATTAAATTAAATTTCATCGGCTGAGAATCACTATATAATCCTGAAACGTATGTCTAGTCGAGTGCAATTAGACAATAAGATGGAACGAAGTTTATAGTGGTCGGATTTTCATGGGACTTTTTTATTGAGTTGCTGGAGGAGTGGAGAAGAAAGTTAAAAAAAAAATTTCACCGCTCGCGACATTTTTTTTTAGTTTCCTTTGGTATATTTTTTTTTCGTTAATGAATAAGTTCAAATTCGAATGATTCATATTATAGCGTTATAGTGTGACCTGTGTGCATCCATTTAATGCCAATTTGGTCTGTTTCTTTGTTCTTTATCCATGTTATGCATATTTCAAGTTTTTTTGTAAAATTTCCTATTTTCTTCAATTATTTCTTAAATATCGAATTTTAAGACAACGATTTATTTTGAAATTGGTAGCTCAATTCAAGAAAACCACTTTCAAGAGTGGAGTGACTTAAAATTCATTCGCAAATGTCAGAAAATCGATGTTAATGAAGGCAATTTTTTTCCGTAATGTTTCTATTAAACTCAATGTGCAAATTTTTGTCCAAATCCTCATTTTATTAGGAAAATGAGGATTTGGGCTAAAACCAACCAACCTTTTGGTGCTATCTAACGAGGTATAATAACTAGAAAAATATTTAAGGATACTTGTTAAACATTAGTTACTTCTGAAAAAGTTAAACATGACAAAAGGCCTCTATAGCTAAGAATTGGGAGCGGTATCGGTATCGATATTGATTTTAAATTGCGGCCAGAGACCCAAGCTTGCAACTAATCTTAAATAGAAATCGTGAGAAATGGTTACGTTATAATTACGATAATTTTTGTAAATTTATCTGCGGCCCCATTCCACCTTCGTCAGCAATAATCAACATTTATGGAGTACCTCCAAATATTTTTTTTACTTTTTGTTTGTGGATAGCAGACATAATAAGGATTTTGTCGGGATAATATTTACGTTGACCGTCGTAGAAAAAATTTTTAGTAAAATGACCTTCTTTAACTTTAACATAGACGATTTCCTGATAATTGTGATTTAATCTTCATTCGTAAAAGTGGTTTTCTTGAATATTTTTACGTCCAGTTATCTGTAAATAAGCATCAGTTACCAAATTTCAAAAGAAATCTTAGTCTTAAAATTCGATATTTAAGAAAATAGTTGCAGAAATTAGGAAATTTTCAAAAAATACTTGCAATATTCATCACATCGACAATAATGAACAAAGAAACAAAATTGGTGTTTAATGGATGCACGCAGGTCACACTATTATGCCATAATACGAATCCATCGAATTTGAAGATATTCATTAACCAAAAAAAAAATATACCAAAAAAATTTAAAAACAAAAGTCGCGAGCGGCGAAATTTTTTTTCAACTTTCTTCTCCACTGTTCCAGGAACTCAATAAAAAAAGTCCCATGAAAATCCGACCACTATGAATTTCGTTCTACCTCTTGGGTATTTTTTGTCTAATTGCACTCGGCTAGTCCTTCGCCACAGACGAAGTGGCGAAATAGTCCCAAGAAAAATAAAAATAATAATAATAATAAGGCAGTAGTCCTCGACACGGCTCGCATTGTGAGAAGGTTCCTGTCTCTGGAGCCTAACCACCGGTAGCTTGGACCCTGCTCCCGACACCAGCTGATTGCTATTTTTTATACTTTTAAATGTTTTTTTTTAAATATAAAAATGTGTACAAAAATTAATGAAGGAAATAATAAATAAACAGTACTCCGCAAAAAAAATCTATTACAAAAAATACCCAACCACTAACCTTATGTCCTTAAAAAAAAAAGCTAAACCACTTCTGTCACCTATCACACAACCGACGAATGACAGGTAAGCGCGCGAAATAAAACAAACATGGCCGACTTTGTTTTAAAAGTCACCGGTACTTAGTTTAGATAATGCAAAGTTTATTTAAGATTATAATAATGTTTAGATTAGATCTATAACGTAAACTTTACGTGTGTATTAAACAGTTACTGTTGTATAGAAACATTGGACGTATAACATAATTATATTAACAATAAGAAAGGGCAGGTGTGGTGTGCAGAATCAAAACTACCTAAGTCACTTAAGTAGGTACATGATATACACGTGTGATATTGGTATTGGGGTGGGGTCTTTCCATCACGATTTACTCAGAAGCAGACACGGAGTTTGGAATTGTGCCCGGTTGATGGCAATAAGCTCGCCCTTTATTACATAAAACATAACTGGTGACATGTGGGTGTATAAAGGGTGTAAATAGACCCATAACATAGCCGAAAGGCACTTGTTCTCCCTGTCTTTGCGATCATTCTTTTGTTCTAGACCATACCAGAAGGTTCCCAGCTTTTAGTTACGGAGATATTGGGGGTCAAAGTTCCAACTTTTTTACAAGTTTTTTTTTTAAATACATGTTTTTAATGTAAAATTTACACATCTCCACGACCCCCGTACTATTCAATCCATCCATCAGATCAATGCTTTGAGTGCTTTCCATCAAGTCCTAGCTTAAAACGTGATTTTTCACCCCAAAAAAAAAGTCGATTCCCAGAAATAATATTTGCGTAAAGTTACTTAGTTTGATGTACAGAATGCTTGGTTGGCGGCTATGTGAAGCTTCTGTTTACACCCTGTATATAAGGTACACCTCTGCCTTACCCTTCGGGGATTACAGGCGTGATGTTCAGTTTAGGTCATGTGTGTTTTACGTATACTTATGGAGTGACTGCAGATTACTGACCGATACTAATGATTGTACTCTTCATCATGAACAACTTTGACTATGGGGCCAATTCTAAAACAGCAAAAAAAACAGATCTCTCTGAACAGCAGGTCGGTTACCAAAAATAATAGTAAAAACACTTTTTTGCGAAAAAAAATTACGGAATTACAAAAAAAAAAAATATACGACTTTAAAAAAGACACTGAAAAGTGGAAAATAACTTTACATCCAGACAAAAAAATCACCGACTTTCGGAAGTAAAGTTATTTTCCACTTTTTTGTTTTTTTTAATGTCGTTTATTTTTGTTCCAAAAAAAGGTTTTATATCAACCAATTTAATTGTGGTATGATGAATTTTCCATTTTTAGTAAAAATGGTAGTATAAATCCCTAAAAAAATTATGACGATAAAAAAAAAACAAAAAAGTATCAAAAAGTAAGTACATGTTCAATTTATTTTTTTAATCCGTCATAAGTTTTTTATTTTGTATCTTTTTTTTTATGTGTGCTTGATGAACTGACGTCAAATAAACTTTTCCTTACTTTTATTAGCAGATCATCCACATAGACAGAAAAAAAACACGTGCCAAGTCATAGGTCTCGAGTTCGAACCCAAAAGCACGCAACTCTGATTTTTCGGATTCTTGTGCGTATTTTATAATTATCGCTTCTGTGAAGGAAAATATCGTGAGGAAACCAGCACGCTTGACAGATATTTCTCGACGGCATGTAAAGCCAAATCAGAGGCCCATGGGCGGCATAAATACTCTGACACCAGGTTAGGCACTAAAGAAGAAAGAATCAGAATCAGAATTTTATTTGCTATGAAAGTACAGGTAGGTTAGGTGTTGTACATAAATTAATGAGATCGGCTAGTCTATTTACGGCGTGCGAATTATTACATAAGTTAAAATATTAATACAAACAAAATAATGTCACCAAAACAAAGAAATGAAAGTGAAGTCAATTAATAATATTATAATCAGGTACATTAGTCTTTCATGGTCAAATTTGCAGTTAATTATAACAATCATAATCTGGATAAATTCGTATCATTTAGAAAGTCTGTCTGTCTGTCACATTTGCCTAAAAGCAGTGCAGTTACCTAGAAGACGATTACCATCATCCAACGCAACTTCAATGTTTATGTATACCACGAAGATATGCACTTCATAATAATATCCTCGTAACCTCATGGCGCCCAAGAACTGGCAAAAGGAACGTGGGTCGTCCGGCGGCGAGATGGGCAGACGACATAGTTGCCTTAGGGGGAAAAACCTGGATGAGGCTGGCACAGGACCGGGGAGATTGGCACAAGAAAAGAGAGGACTATACCCAGCAGCGGGTGAGTTCGGGCTGTGGCTGATGATGATGATGAAGAACCTCATTTACAATCGTTATTAATTATTGAGAAGTCTAACATCATCATCTCCATAGCCTTTTCCCAACTATATTGGGGTCGGCTTCCAGTCTAACCGGATGCAGCTGAATGCCAGTATTTTACATCGAGCGACTGGCTATCTGACCTCCACAACCCAGTTAGTACTGGGTAATACGATACCCCTTGGTAAGACTAATTGTCAGACTTTTTGGGCCACTGACTACCTAACTATCAAAGATCTACAAATGACAGCTGGGACCAACGGCTTAACGTGCTTTCCGAGACACGGAGAAAACTCGGTATGTAATGGGTGGTCACGCATCCACAGAACAACCTAACCAAGCACGGCTGAACCTAAAGATCGACCCGAGCGGCTGTTGTTGAGAAATCAAACAATCAAAATATCACACCCAACGTTCATACGTATTGATTCCTTGTGTACTAATATCAAACGTGTTTCGATTGTTTTCTATGTGTTACAATTGAAGAGACGTAACATAATATCAATATTTGACTATCATATCATAACAATCCCTGTGTAGTTTTTTTTAATTACCAATTTTCGATTTTTGTACGACCACGCCTTTCTGGTATACGTATAATGTTCCCACCACTCTGGAACATAGTAAAAATAACTTAAGAGCGTTAACGTCTTACGGCATTTCATACAAACTTGCAAGTGATTTTTTTTCGAAATGACTGAACCGATTTTAATGAAACTTCGTACGCATAAGCAAGATATACAAGTCTAAAAACTTGACAGAGAACATTTTCATGAACATTTGATGATTACCCATCCGAAAAAAAAAAACGGCACTTGTTCTCCTCGTCATTGCGATAATTTTTTTGTTCTAGACCATGCCTGGGAACCTTCTAGTTACGGAGATATTGGAGGTCAAAGTCCCAACTTTTTCACAAGGTTTTTTTTTTTATACATGTTTGTAATGTAAAATTTTTACTTTAAATACCTTCACGAACTATTCAATCCATCCATCCATCCATCATCATATTTTGAGTGCGTTACGTTGAATCCTACCGTAAAACGTGATGTTTTACCCCAAAAAAAAAGACGTTTCCCAGCAATAATTTTTGCATAAATTCACTTAGTTTGATGTACAGAATGCTTGGTTGACGGCTTCGTGAAGGGTCTGTTTACACTCTGTATGTAGAATTAATGTCAGGACCTTACTCGACAGTGGCGTCATCTGGTGAGCTCAAAAACTATACCCCTCATTCAGTCCATACAACTAAAACCATGTAACTATACGAACAGGTAGACAAATAACCACGAGGTAATCATACACCTTTCTCTTTTTAGTTAACATGCAATCATGCAGTTGAAGTATCATGTGGCTTGTGGTATTAATGATTGGTAAGGCGAATGCGAAGAATATAAGAATGTGAAGGAGTTGTGGTAGCCAAAGAATTTTTGTGAGAAACGATCCTACGACAACTAAAAGGCTGAAATAACACACAAACCCACCATCACACACTACTATGGTCACACATGCATTAACAATTACACACTACACAGAGCTGCTTTTTGTTTTAAAAATGGTGTTCTTAAATTTAATTTTATAAAGTATCAATATTGTCAACTATCAATTAAGGGAATGAGCGAAACTACACAAACACAAGTATTATTAATTACTAACAGGCTGTTTCATTCACAATTGCACATGTACACAATAAACATTTTTTATTTTTAATAAAAAAAAATACAAAAAAGAAAAGAAACTCAAAAGTCTCCGACTTCCGGAAAGTAAAGTTATTTTCCACATTTTTCTGATTATTTAAGCCGGTTTTTTTTTTCAACATGACATTTTGTTAATTGAACGTTCTAAGTCAAAAACCGCTTTTCATTACACACTTTCATTCACAAACACCGTAAAACAGTTACCACACTAAAATTACGGACACCATAAAGCACTTTCGTCATCATTGTTGACAAAACAATGGCGGCATTGTTTTTGGCGCGAATTTATTTTACGCGGGAAATGATGCAAGTTTTCTTTCGTTACTATTCGCACGTGGCGTGGGTTTGAATATGGAAATAATGAGGAAGTAGTGGCAGTACTTTCAGACAAGTCCAAAAGGTTGGCTTGCAGTATTGTTAGCCCCTAGGCACGCCACTGGAAGTTACTGTTAAAGAGCTCAGTTGAAGGTTTTTACAGAGGCTTGAAGCTAAGTAAAAGATCTCTCAAACTGATACGGATACATTCAAAATCAAAATCAACAAAATCAAAGCATTTATTTTAAGTAGGCCAGTTACAGGCACTTTTGAATTGTCGAAACAAAGACAACAGTAAAATATAGCTACAGTCCCAGTCACAAGGCACAAAAACTGTGAAATTACATCTGTACATTATTATTTATTAAGCAACTGTACATGTCAAGAGCCTATCTATATGTTACCGGCCAAACCCGATTTCAGGCCAAACTAGTTTGTCTTAGGCCAAACTAGGCACTCTGACTAAATTGGTTAGGTTAGGTTAGAACTGAGACCCACCACGCGCGAGCCGAGGGCGCATAGAAGGCCGATGAGCCGCGGTGGCCCAGTGGTGGCGGTCCCGACTTACGAGCAGTAAGTCGTGGGTTCGAACCCAGGCAGGCGCATTACTTTGTGTTATTTATTTCATCACCACTGCTCTCAAAACGGTGAAGGAAAACATCGTGAGGAAACCGGCATGTCCTAGAACCAAGAATTCGAAGACATGTGACATCTACCAATCCGCACTGGGCCCGCGTGGTGGATTATAGCCCATTCCCTCTCATAGAGAGGAGGCCTGTGTCCCAGCAGTGGGAACATTATAGGCTGCTGCTATGCTATGCTATAGGCCACCAGGTCATCGGTCCACCTAGTGGGAGGCCTTCCAACGTAACGTCTTCCAGTTCGCGGTCGCCACTCCAGAACTTTCCGGCCCCATCGGCCATCCGTTCTGCGAGCAATGTGCCCTGCCCACTGCCACTTAAGTTTGGCTATTCTTCGGACTACATCGGTAACCTTTTTATTCTTCTTAAGTTCGTATTTATTATACATTACATTTTTATGTTTGTTTATTCGTTGTACACATTATTTTGTATTATAAATTTATATGCGTACACCATAAAGCACTTTCATCATCGGTGTTGACAAAACAATGGCGGCATTGTTTTTGGCGCGAATTTATTTTACGCGGGAAATAATGCAAGGTTCCTTTCGTTACTATTCGCACGTGGCGTGAGTTTGAATATGGAAATGAATGAGGAAATAGTGGTGGTACTTTCATACAAGTCTAAAAGCTTGGCTTGCTGTATTGCCCCTAGGCACGTGACACATCTGACCGTGACATCAATTTGGGCCCTATCAAAATACCAACGCTGTGACTTTTTTTTTTTTTAATGTTACAGCACCATGTCCTTTTGGCCTCGTACAGGACCAATTTCATTTGTTTTATCTTTTTCTTATGTTCACTTTTTTTTATAATTTTTGTGTTGTTAATACAACCTTTTTTTTATGTTTTGTCCGATGTAAGTCTAATAAATACTTTTTTTTTTCATGTTACTTGGGGTCGGCGCAACACGTTTTTTTCTTCCATTCTCCCCTGACCCCTGTCAGCCGTCACGCTATGATTTACACTTTTTCCTTTGTATCAAAAAGATTAGGCTGATGCTGATTTGAGGAAACTCAGCTGACTGTTACTATGCGTTATTATTTATTTAGATACACTCTACCGTCTGATAATTCGGAAAGGTTTTGACACCAATTTTATAAGTCGTTGTTATCACAGCGACCAAAACACTCCCCTCTTACAGATATCAAAATGATAAACGAATCAGTAAAAGCCCCTATGCATAACTCAAGGCCAAATAAATTATTTGACAAAATAAAACAATTTTTAGGGTTCCGTACTCAAAGGGTAACCAACGGGACCCTAAGCCTCCGCTGTCTGTCAGCGGGCCGTATCTCATGATCCGTAATAGGTAGACAGTTAAAATTTTCACAGAATGTGGATTTCTGCTGTCGCTATTGCAACAAATAATAAAAGATAAACTAAAAAGGAAAAAGGGCTATCCTACTACGATGGTACGGAATCCTTCATGCGCGAGTCCGACTCCCACTTGGCCGGGCTTTAAACGTTTTTTTAACCTTTGGAACGCCAGTGTCACATATACGTGAAAAGCAAGCTCATTCATTGTAAGCCAAACGACACAAATATGTGACAAAATGGTAGGTGCTATTGTGGCTAGGCGTGGACGGCACGCGCGTGCCTTTATGCTCTGGCGTTCAAAAGGTTAAGCGCGACTGCTGAGCATGAGGTCCTGGGTTCGATTTCCGGGCGGGTTTTTTCCATCAGGAATTTCTTAGTAGCAGCCATGGAGTCTGGGTTTGTGTCCGGTTGATGGCAATGGTCGCCCCCCACTATATGGGACTTTAACATAACTGGCGAAATGTGGGTGTACTATTAGGTACACCTCTACCTAACCCTACAGGGATTACAAGCGTGATTATGTTAAGCAGAAACTACAAAACGTCACAATCCTTAATAACTCTTTTCCCGGTCGATAAGAATTATAACCTTTTTCTTTATCGTGTGGTTAGCGCCTAACCTGGTGTCAGACTTTTTATGCCGCCCATGGGCCTCTGACTTGGCTTTACATGCCGTCGAGAAATATCTCTCAGACATGCTGGAATACTCAATACTCAATTTTTTATTGCATTCCATAAGTATTACATAGATGGTGTAACAAGGTAACAGATCATTATGGACCCTGTCAGGCACAGCAACGTTAGGAGAGAGGAAGAGGGCTAAGCAGCAATTCAATAATATCATATAAATTATTAGAAATTATAAATTTAATTGGTTGTATAATTATGAATATATACATTATACATTGTTAGGTTTGTTCATATAGGTATAGTATATTAGTTATTTTTATTTATGTATTGTGTAATATAACCTATGTACCAGTAGCGAAGGGTAAATTTTTGTAAGAGGTAAGCCAGAGTATGTAATCTTTAATGTGATTATATTATTTGTCTATAGAATACTGACTGTGCCATTCAAAGAGAAGCCGGTAGGAATCGAGTTCTATGGAACCTTCGCCACTGCTATATACCACACATATAAATAAAAGACAAAGCTCGCAGCAATTCCCTTCAAATATTTAGGTCGACCCTCAGACGCGACGCGTCTGAACTCCTCAATGAATGACCCAGCATTTCTATTAAGCATTAATGAAAAATTCCTCGCATTGCCACGAGTACTGTCAACCGCATTTCGGTGGGATCGATTTCTGCATCTCACGAACGGTTCTCTTGTGGAGCTCGTGGCTAAATAATAACAGCCGCTCGGGTCGATGTTTGAGTTAAGCCGTGCTTGCCTAGGTTGGTCTGGGGATGGGTGACCACCCATTACATACCGAGTTTCCTCCGTGCCTCGGAAAGCACGTTAAGCCGTTGGTCCCGGCTTTCATCTTTAGATCTTAGAAAGGCGTTAAAGGTAGTCAGTGGCCCAAAAAGTCTGACAACCAGTCTTACCAAGGGGAATCGTATTACCCAGTACTAACTGGGTAGTGGAGGTCAGATAGGCAGTCGCTCCATGTAAAATACTGGTCTTCAGTTACATCCGGTTAGACTGGAAGCCGACCCCAACATAGTTGGGGAAAGGCTAGATGATGATGATGATGATGATGAACGGTTATCTTGTGCGCGTAGTGACTTAGTTTAAAAAAACAGACAGCATCATCTGCCTAGCCTTGTCCCAACATGTTGATGTCGGCTTCCAGTCTAACCGGATGTAGCTGAATACCAGTATTTTACATGGAGCCTATAATATATGTACTACATGCGTTGCAATGCACTTTTCCTAGCTATTACCTCCTTGTATACAGGGTGTAAACGGACCCTTCACGAAGCCGTCAACCAAGCATTCTGTACATCAAACTAAGTAACTCTACGCAGAAATTATTGCAGGGAATCGACTTTTTTTTTTGGGGTGAAAAATCACGTTTTACGGTAGGACTCGATGGAAAGCACTCAAACCATTGTGCTGATGGATGCATTGAATAGTACAGGGGTCGTGGAGGTACATTAAAAACAAGGATTTAAAAAAAAAAACTTGTGAAAAAGTTGTAACTTTGACCCCCAATATCTCCGTAACTAGAAGGTTCCCAGGTATGGTCTAGAACAAAAAAATGATCGCAATGACGGGGAGAACAAGTGCCTTTCAGTTATGTTCAGGGTCTATTTACACCCTTTATTTAATATCCTAATCTATGGAATATGTTCCGTATTATATCATATTATTTTCATTTAGTTGAGAAAAGACTAGTAAGAAGTCTTTGATTGAACTACAAAAAAGCTTTCTATGTCACATTATCACCACATACATTTGTTTGAGTGTACGCGTAGGCGGCGTAGGAGCACGTAGGCGGGCTATCCCCACCCCTCCCACTCACTGACGTCATGTCTACCCACGCATGCATCGTATTGATTTACTCGTTTCCAGACTTGAGTGACGAGCGAACGCTTTGTGATTCTGTTTATTGATGTTTTGTTCATAATCACGACGACCGTATACACCGAAGTGATCGACAGAGAAGTGTTGTACCCACCAGTGGCGAAGGTTCCCTAGAACTCGATTCCCACCGGCTTCCCTTTGAAAAATGGCACAGTCAGTATTCTATAGACAAATAATATAATCACATTAAAGATATGTACTCCGGATTACCTCTTACAATATTGACCCTTCGCTACTGCAATACACCATGTATAAGAAAGGTCATCATCTGCCTGCCTTTTCCCAACTATGTTGGGGTCGGATTCCAGTCTAACCAGATGCAGCTGAATACCAATATTTAAATGGAGCGACTGCCTATCTGACTTCTACAAACCAGTTACTTGGTAACAATTAGTTGCGCTACTACATACAAGTCTAAAAGCTTGGCTTGTCCTTTTAGCTACTCTTCATGATGTTATGGTTTATGAACAGTCTGCTTGTCTTAAGGGCTTGCCGTATTGTTGGACCTGACTGCTCGTAAAGATTATGGCAAATCAAACACATCCCAGTATAAGTATAACTAGCACTTCTCCCGCGAATTCGTCCGCAAAAATTGTGATAGCTCGGATAATACGCATGATATAAATATAATTTATAGCCTACTATCCCGCGTGGACGTCGAAAAATATCCGATTACTTACCTCCACCCCCCTTTTAACCCTGCGGTGGAAGAATTATCAAAAACGCTGAGACACGTATAAATTAATTCTCAATCGTCAGCATAAACTCAAAATTTGAAGATCCTAACTTCAAACCTGACGGACTTTCACTGACTGATAAACTTCCATCCCCTATTTTACCCCTTCAGGGGTGTAATTCCCAGAAATCCTTTCTTAGTGGATACTTACTCTTCACAAAGAACACACTCTCCAAGTTTCATGTCTCTAGGACCAGCGGTTTAGGCTGTGTGTTGATATATCACTAAGTCAGTCAGTCAGTCAGTCAGTCAGTTTACCATTTTATAAATATAGATAACAGCCATGAATAATGTATCTTTCTATCAGTTCAAAAAGTTTTAGACTTGGATCATTAGTTTCGGAGGTTACCCCTCTATATACAAACTAAGAAACAAATTTTAACTCTTTATAATATTAGTATAGATTAAATAGTATAAAAAGGATCAACTGAGATGAGGAGTAATAGAGAAGTATGGAAGAAGAAGACATGCTGCGGCGACCCCAAATAAATAGGGATAAGGGTAGGGGAATTATGTGCATAAAAGTGGCCAAGGTAACGTGTCCTTGAAGTACAAAAAACCAAAAGAATTTTATTTAAACAGAAGTTATATTGATAATCATATCTAATTGTGTTAACAACGTATTTCCATCAGTCAATTAATTAATTACATTGATAAAGAAACGCAGAAAGCAAATTTGTTTCGATTTTAATAGTTTCGATTAAAAAAAATGGATTTTATGCTGCGTTTACGCCATGCGTTCGAACAGGCCCCCAGATCAAATTCTTAGCATAGCATACCATAGCATAATCAGCCTATAATGTTCCTACATCTAGAGCACACTGACACACGACACGGTAATCCACCACGCGGAGCCAGTGCGTGATATTAGATGTCCCATGTCTTCGAATTTTGACTCTAGGACATGCCGGTTTCCTCACGATGTTTTGAGAACAGTGGTGATGATTAAATTACACTAAGCTATCGTGGTATATGATGCGGAGGAATGAGGAAAATATCGCGAAGAAAATTTTGAGTATGAATGTGGATTGGTATAAGAGTAGAGGAAGACCAAAGAAACAATGGATGGACTGTGTGAAGGATGATATGACTAGAAAGGAAGTGACTGCTGAGATGACGAGTAATAGAGAAGTATAGAAGAAAAGACATGCTGCGCCGACCACAAATAAATTGAGATAAGAGCAGCAGAAAGATGATGACGATGAAGTGCTTGTCTTAGATAGTAACCGCGACCTACGATACTTCGGTGTCTGAGCTTCTGAACCACCACTGCTAACTCACCATGTTATCTAAAGGGTGTAAATAGACCCTTAACGAACCCGAAAGGCACTTGTTCTCCCCGTCATTGCGATAATTTTTTTGTTCTAGACCATACCCGGGAACCTTCTAGTTACGGAGATATTTGAGGTCCAAGTTCCAATTTTTTCACAAGTTTTTTTTTAAATACTAGTTTTTAAGGTTATAAATTACCTCAATGACCTGTTTACTATTCAAAGCTTCCATCAGCACAATGTTTTGAGTGTGTTACATTGAGTTTTATCGTAAAACGTGATTCTTCACCCCAAAAAAAAAAGTCGTTCTCCAGCAAAAATTTTTGCGTACGGTTACTTAGTTTGATGTACAGAATGCTTGGTTGACGGCTTCGTGAAGGGTTCGTTTACACCCTGTATAAAATAAAACAGTTCCGAGGAAAGTACTCCAAAAATGCGTAATCATAATGCGTTAGCTGAAATTACAAACAGACACTAAACATTTCAGTAAACACTTTATCGCTAATACGAGTTCAGATTAGATTTTATCTCCACACGTGGGTAAAGTCACATTTTAATGACATAACTATTATTACTAATAATTACTCGTGTACTGTACTGAAACAAGAACTTCTTTAAATCCTAAGGGTCAGTTCACTGAGACGCAACGCGAACGACTAAGTTTCAAGAGGCCAGCTATTTCACGCTGCTGCCAGGGCTGCGGGACTGTTCGAAAGAGATACCGTGGCCCTGGCACACAAAGGGCAAAGAAGGAACATGGATGGGTTTTAGTCAGTACAAGGACACTCCCTTCCGCTCCGCCCAGAGTGAGGGGGGGGGGGGGTCATTTGATGATTTCCCATCCGAAAAAAAATAAAAAAAAACCATTACAGGAACTTTTGAATGTCAGAAAACAAAGAAAACGAAGCTACAGCTGTGAAAGTACTGTCCTTGCCCATTCCAAAGCGTAGGTCTCTATGGAGAAGAAGAGGCAAGAAACTCCAAGGACACTCTTTTAAGTCTATACTAATGTATAGATCTATAGTAATGTTAAAAAGGGGTAAAGTTTATAAGTCTCTAAGTTTAGATGTAGGAGTTAATCTCCGTAACTACTGATCCGATTCAGAAAACCCTTTCATTAATGGGAAGCTACATTATACCTGGATGTCATAGGCTATATAAGGTCTATCTTTTCATACACGAAATATTTTAAGAGTAACTTCTATAAGTCGTAAAGTCGCCATAGCAACGAAAAAAAAAATTACCAAGTGTTTGTTTTTTTTTTACGGAATTTTTATAATTCTAAAATTTTTTTGAGATGTTTTGCATAAAATCTTTACTCACATATTATAACAATGACAATAGGTAAAAACGACGTAGTTAACTAGCGTAATGGATGCTTAAAATAAGGAGCCAGTATTTATTTTGTGGGTTAAATAATTTAAAATTATTTATTTTTTTATAAAAATATACTCAGAAAAAAAAAACAATCCCTTGAAATGGCTTTGTTATAGCTGTTAGATGATTCTCTGAAAATATTTCGTGTATGAAAATATCAACAGGGGGTATTTTTTTTACCATGAAGTGAGCGAAGTCGCAGGCAGAAGAGTATTAAACAAAGTTCTATATTGAATCGCTATCTTAATATGCTCGTCTCGTCTCCGTGTGGACCCAAAGATGACCTCACCAAGTCACTTCTGATTTATAAAAAATTAATGACTGAGTAGCATAGCATAGCAGCAGCCTATAATGTTCCCACTGCTGGACCACAGACCTCCTCTCTATGAGAGGGAATCGGCTATAATCCACCACGCGGGCCCTGTGCGGGTTGGTAGATGTCACCTGTCTTCGAATTTTAGGTTCTAGGACACGCCGGTTTCCTCACGATGTTTTCCTTCACCGTTTTGAGAGTAGTGATGAAATAAATTACACAAAGTAATGCGCCTGCCTGGGTTCGAACCCACGACTTACTGCTCGTAAGTCGGGACCGCCACCACTGGGCCACCGCTGCTCTCACTGACTGAGTACCTGCCTTGTTACATATGAACAGGCAGATTAAATTAATCTAAATAAGTATATTTGTATAAACACGTCCTATAGATAGGCTGGGCTGGGGGACTTTGTGTGACCGATAGCGATTCAAATATACCAGATAAAGTTATTGCTATAGATAACCATAATCTGGTCATACGCTCCGATACATAATCGGAGCGTATGACCAGATTATGGTTATCTAACACTCGTTTTTGCCTACAGTTCCGCTCACATTATGGTCAGTAAATAACCCGCGGGAACGTTTTAAATATAGCATATGACATTCGGGGGTAATGTAGCTTCCTATTCATCATCATCATAATTTCAGCCGAAAGACGTCCACTGCTGGACATAGGCCGGGAGGCCTATGTCCAAATGTCGCCACATTGACCGGTCCCGTGCGACTCGCATCCAGCGGATCCCTGCAACCTTCACCAGGGCATCGGTCCACCTAGTGGGAGGCCTTCCAACGCAACGTCTTCCGGTTCGAGCGACGAGTTTCCTATTAATGAAAGATTTTTCGGAATCGGAGCAGGAAGATTCCCCCCTACATCCAAACTTACAAACCTCTTTATCATATTAGTAAAGATAAACATAATGCCTTGCATTGAAGCGTAAAAGTAGATTGTGGTTATCTACCAGACAGTATTCAAATACTTGAAAATGTCTGCTTTTGGGAGTAAATTGTGTTTGCAGGTGGAAAGGTACAGTGTTGATTTAGGCAGCTCCATGTAACATACTGGTATTCAGCTGCATCCGGTTGGACTGGAAGCCGATCCCAACGGGAATTGGGAAAAGGCTAGCAGATGATGATGTCATGGGAAGAACACTACTCAACGACCTCGACGACAGGATCCAAGCTTTTTTTTTAAAAAAAAAATGTCTACCACCTAAGCCTTACATTGTGGAATGCAATAAAGAATTGAGTATTGAGTACCTTGAAACAGCGGCATAATTGAATTCGGATTTTTGTTAGGATCCAGCTATCGTGAAATATGTGAAAAAAGTGCATTTAAACTAAGATAGTGAGCTTTTCACAGTTCTCGGACGAATTGTGTGATACTTCGAACACATCATGCGAAGACCCCTGACAATCTGGAGAGAGTCCAAGACATTGGAAAGAAGGCCAGGGAAAAAACCAAGAGAGCCAATCTTCCAATCATTGAGGCTATCTTTGAAGAAAGGACGGTCTTATCTGCCGTCAAGCCAGGGCAAGACATTAACAGACGGGTCTCGAAGCTCGATCCTCAGCTCCGAGAGGCCGAGTATAAAGAAAGAAAAATTATTCCTACAGTGTTCAGAGAGGCAGTCGCTCCATATAAAGGTATTCAGCTGCATCCGGTAAGACTGGAAGCCGCCATAACTTACTTCGGAAAGGACTAGACAGATTATTACAGATTATAACTGTTACTACAGAATTGCAGTTACCGACATAGCTTGCAAAGTTAGCAAGCTGAAGTGGTTATGCACATGTCTTCGAATGTTTGGGTTCTAAGACATGAGGGTTTCTCACGATGTTCTCCTCCACCGCTTTGGGAGCAGTGGGACCGAAATAAATTGCACAAAGTTACGCGTAGAGATCAACACAAACTAAGCTCTCTTTGTGTGCCTCTATCCAGCAGTGGTTGAAGTCAGGCTGTGAATGATGATGATGATGAATGCTTTTGCCTGACTTCGGACCCAAGAGCTAAAACTTGGTAAGTGGTAGTCTGTTCACATAACAACCTAAAAAAATCCAAAAGAAAAATAACTTTCTTCTAAATTAATTAAAAAATTCTTACCCAATCTCCGAGTCGTCCAAGTGATCCAAACGCTGGTACTTTATTCCACGCATCGTGCTATCTCTTTCGCACTCACAGTTAAAAACGGAAACAATATCACTATCTCACTCACTCACACAACACTGTCACTATATAAACACTGAAAATATATACAGCTGTGTTTGTGTTCCTTTTTCGAAAACGTCACGTTTGACAGAAAAGGTCGTTATTTTTTTCTATCGAATTAAAAAAAAGAAACAATTAAAAATCAATTTGATAAAGCTATTGAGGACTAGTGAACCAACCAGATCATACTCCGGACAACGGATTTCGTCAGATATTTCGGTTTACTGTATCTGTCAAAACCCGGTATCCGGGTCTGTCGGATTGACCGAATCCTTTAAGCCTCGCTCAAATTGATACGGACCAATTGCTAACCAGCTAGAAATGGACACTGTGTTACGTTACATTTTAGATTTAAACGCAGTATTTCGGATTTGTTTTTTTTTTGTAGTTAATAATCGACTATATTTGATTTAATTATTATACCGTCGAAGTAATCAGCTTACAGTGCGAAGTCAAACGCATGACTATCGAGAACAAATAATACTTAATCAACATTAATAAGTAAACACTTTTAAGCCCTTTATCTTGTATACGCGTCACCGGTGTAAATTTGTCCTGGCTAGTTCCGAGTGCACAATTATATTTGCGTCCCGCGTGCAACTCGTAAACGCAAGTGTCCATGGCCTGAACCATGCTCGATTTTGTTACATTTTTTAAACTTTTGACATTCGTGATCGCACTGCGATCGCGCGTGTGATAGGTAAGTACCTAAACAGGGTGTAAACAGACCCTTCACATATCCGTCAACCAACATTCTGTACATCAAACTAAGTAACTTTACGCAAAAATTAATGCTGGGAAACGACTTATTTTTTTTTGGGGTGAAAAATCACGTTTTAAGGTAGGACTCGATGGAAAGCACTCAAAGCATTGTGCTGATGGATGGATTGAATAGTACGGGGGTCGTGGAGGTGTGTAAAGTAAAAATCTTACATTAAAAACATGTATTTAAAAAAAAACTTGTGAAAAAGTTGGAACTTTGACCCCCAATATCTCCGTAACTAGAAGGTTCCCAGGTATGGTCTAGAACAAAAAAATGATCAAAAGACGGGGAGAACAAGTGCCTTTCGGATGTTTTAAGGGTCTATTTACACCCTTTATGTATGTGCTAATGCTCTTTTTTTAACGGAACCCTTATCCCTTTTCTAAAATAAAAGTAGCCTTAATTACTCCTTATAACATCAGCTAACTTCCAGTGAAAGTCCCGTCACAAACGGCAAAACCGTTTCGGAGATTAGCCGGTACAAACAGACAGACAGACAAAAATTAAAAAAAAAATGGATTTTTTGTTATAAGTATCGTATAAACTTTCATATGCACTTAGTAAAAACCTATTATTTTGAAATTACAAACAGACACTTCAATTTTATTTATTTGTGTACTTTACGTTAGGTGAACGTCGCTGGTAGGAATATGCACATAAAACTAATACAAACTAGTTTTATTTTGGATAAAGCGCTACATTACGTAGCTTTAGTTAAGTATAAATTAGTAAAGATATTTGCCTTAGTCTCGCGCGCAATTTTGCACTTGTAAAGCTGTACCGTGCGCACCATCGTGCTGAGCCACGCGAGTACGCCATTTGAGTACACATTGCAAAAGGCGGAACAATTTAAATAAATTTGAAGGCCAAAAAACAAGACGAAATAAAGTAAAAAGCTACGGTATGTGTTGATTTACAGTCGCTCCATGTAATAAACTGTTATTGAGCTGAGCCCGGTAGACTGGAAGCCGACCACAACATAGTTGGGGAAAGTCAGACAGATGGTGATGATGATGTATCTGATCTATGTGGATAGATCTAAAGGGTGAAACACCCTTAACGAAGCCGAAAGGCACTTGTTCTCCCCGTCATTGCGATCACGTTTTTGTTCTGGAATAAACCTGGGAACCTTTTAGTTACGGAGATATTGATGGTCAAAGTTCCAACTTTTTCACAAGTTTACTTTAAATACCTTCACGACCCGTTATACATCCATCAGCACAATGTTTTGAATGCGTTACATTGAGTTTTACCAAAAAACGCGATTTAACATCCCAAAAAAAAGTCGTTTCCCAGCAATAATTTTTGCGTGGGATTACTTACTTACGTTTGATGAACAGAATGCTTGGTTGACGGCTTCGTGAAGGGTCCGTTTACACCTTGTATATGCAAGTGGCTCGGAGAGCACTTTATGTAGATGGGTCCTGGCTTTCATTCGTAGATCTTTGACAGTCTTTACGGATAGTAAAAAGCCCTAATGCCAACCAGTTTTACCAAGGAGTATAGTATCTACCCGTTACAGGGTACGGGTAAAACCAGCATGCCTGAGAGATATTTCTCGACGGCATGTAAAGTCAAGTCAGAGGCCCATGGGCGGCATAAAAACTCTGACACCAGGTTAGGCACTAACCACACGAAACAAGAATACGGGTATGGAGGTCAATCGGCCCTAATTAAATATTGGTATTTAGGAGCTTACGGTAATTTTGAAACCGACCTCAACATATATGTTGGAAAAGGCTAAGCAGACGATGTATGCGAACAGCACGTGTAGCATGACGTTGAAACGGGTTTTGTCGACGGAAGAATCGACAAAATGACTGACCAACCATGACATTTGTCATTTTGTCTATTCTTCCGTCGACAAAACCCGTTTCTACGGTGGTCATGGTACGCGTGCAGTTATCAGAGTAGTGAAGCACAAAAAGAAATGATGGATGGACTGTGTGAAAGATGATATGACACCACCACCACCACTACCACTGGTTGTCTCTGCATCACCCAAAGGTTGACTGGTACAAAATGCCTATGGCATTAAGTCCGCCTTTGTGTGTGTATTACTTTTGTGCTTGAAGTGTTAAATAAATAAATAAATATGAATAGAAAGAAGGTCACTGCTGAGATGACGACTGATACATCTACGGAAGAAGAATAAATGCTGCACCGATATCAAATGGATAAGGGGCAAGATCATTATATAAAACAAACAATTAATAATTTAAATTGTGATAAGACTTATAAACAATGTTGCTCTGGTATTTACCCTTTTTTTTTTTTTTCTTTTTCCGAACGGGAAATCATCAAATGAGCCCCCCACTCTGGGCGGAGCGGAGGGGAGTGTCAGACTTGTACTGACTAAAACCCATCCATGTTCCTTCTTAGCCCTTTGTGTTCCAGGGCCACGGTATCTCTTTCGAACAGTCCCGCAGCCCTGGAACAGTCCCGCAGCCCTTGGTATTTACCCTCAGTGGTATCGACGATAATTTCACATACAATAACATTGATGAACAAAACAAAGAGATTATAGCCTTTAATCCTTCTCAGGGATATGCCACAGCCTTTATTAGGCTTATTAGCTCGTGGCTAAATAATAACAGCCACTCGGATCGATCTTTAGGTTAAGCCGAGCTTGCCTAGGTTGGTCTGTGGATGGGTGACCACCTATTACGTACCGAGTTTCCTCTTCGGAAAGCACGTTAAGACGTTGGTCCCGGCCGTCATTTGTAGTTCTTTGACAGTCGTTACAGGTCGTCAGTGGTCCAAAAAGTCTGACAACCAGTCTTACCAAAGGGTATCGTATTACCTAGTACTAACTGGGTTGTGGAGTTCAGATAGGCAGTCGCTTCATGTAAAATACTGGTATTCAGCTGTATCCGGTTAGACTGGAAGTCGACCCTAACATAGTTGGGAAAAGGCTAGGCAGATGATGATGACACGTATGTATACATATACTTATCTGGACAATCGTAAACACTTATTTATTGATCTATTTCTTTAGCTCTGGTCAAACTGAAGCGATTCCCGCGCTGATTCATGAAGAGAGATGAGAATAAGTAGAATGAGATTTTATTTGCCAAAACCTCAAGGAATTAAGAGCGTTTACGTCTTACGGCATTTCATACAAACTAACAAGTGATTTTTTTTCGAAATTACTGAACCGATTTTAATGAAACTTCGTACGCATAAGCAGGATAAACGTACGTTTTTTTTGAATGCACGTTACGTGCGTTCAAAAAAAATAAAAAATAAAATTATTTACCCTTTTAAATACATATCAATTAACACAAGAACTCCAGTTTTTCAAGCACAAATAAAAAAACCACTCCCTACTCGAAACATAACCACAAAGAAACGAAATCTAAAATCTCTATGCTACCAATACCACAACCAATATTACATGATCTGTCAAAACGGCGCCACTTACTATGACAGACGTCAATTAAACGTCAAATTCAGTACATTTTGATTTAGTTCCTTTTTCGCCGCTGTCAAGTTATGTTGGACACTTGAAGCAGAGTCGGGTGCAATATTACAGTATGTGCAAGTGCTTTAGTCTAAAGAGTAGGTACTTGAAAAACTGATAATATTAATTATGAATCGTTTAAGTTTAATTTAAATGCGTAGATAATATTTATCAAAGACAGGAATGAGTTCGAAACGCCATTCTGCGTTTTAAAACGGACATAAAGCGCAGTTCCCAGCACCAGCTGGCGGGCAGGCGAGCGACTCGGACGACGGCCTCTTCATACTTTGTTCGGCTCTTTTGGTAGTTTGCGGTGTGAACCAAAGTATAAAAAGAGGTGAAGCGATGTATCGTTCGCCCGCTCGCCCGCCCGCCAGCTGGCGGTGTAGATTGCGCTTTATGGATGTCGGCAAGAAGGCTGCCAGTTTTCGGATGGGAAATCATCAAATGCCCCCCCTCCCGCTCTGGGCGGAGCGGAAGTGAGTCTCAGACTTCTACTGCCTAAAACCCATCCATGTTCCTTCTTAGCTCTTCGTGTTCCAGAGCCGCGGTTTCTCTTTCGAACAATCCCGCAGCCCTGGCAGGCAGGCTGCCAGGCTGATATGGGATTGGGTGAGGCACTGATGGGCAAAAGTCTCCACTGAATGGGTGCCGGGAGGAAAATTGCGCCGCCGCGCCGAGGTCCTGCCCAGAAAGAGGTGGCGCCACGACCTGGACGCATACTGACAGCGCTAAGGTCGAGGTGGCGCGGGGTTCTTGGAATGATTTGGGGCAAGCCTTTGCCCAGCAATGGGACAAGGCGGGCTACTTAAGAAAATCATCAAAATGCGTTAAATCCTTACTAATATTACAAATGCAAAAGTAAGTTTGTTTGTTACCTTTTCACCCCTAAACCACTGAACCGATCATCCTGAAATTTTGCATATACGTTGTCAGGTGTACAGACACGGACATAGGGTATCTTTCATCCCGAAAAAAAGTACTGTTCCCGAGGGAAACAACAATAACGTTCTTATGATAATAGATAGCGCCACGTGTCTTTCGAATCATGATTGAATTATATTACTACAAACGTTACAACCCGAATCGATTGTCAAATTCTTAATTACAACGAGCGAAGCCACGGGCAAAAGCTAGTATTTTATAAAAACAACGACAGATATGTAACACGAAAGCGATTTTAATTATTATAAAACGATTCATAACTAATTATTTATAGATACAGAAGTTCCAATTCTTGTGATTGTGAACTAATTATGAAATAATCACTAATGTTAGATTGCAATCACCTACCTATCTCCATGTTTTTCATTGCAATAACATTTCTACATAATAATGATAAATCGAATTATCTTTAAAAAACATTGCCCTCAAAATCTGGCACGTGATCGTCGCGTATTTTACTAGAGCGTAACGATTAGGAGAGCCCAATTAATATCATCGTAATCACCTACCAAGTATAATCAACCTGTGATGTTCCCACTGCTGGGACACAGGCCTTCTCTCTATGAGAGGGAGTGGACTGTAATTATTCACACAAACCTTGGTAGATGTCACATGTCTTCGAATTTTTGGTTCTAGATCATGCCGGTTCTCTCACGATGTTATCATTTACCGTTTTGATGAAATAAATGACATGAACACTGTTTTAACCTTCCACGGTTTAAAACTAAACTTATACTGTCACTTATTGTGACGGCACGGTTGGCTGAGCGATTGACTGCTGAGCTTCGTGTCGCGGGTTCGATTCCCGCACGGAACAAATATTTGTATGGCCTACAGGTAGTTGTTCCGGGTCTGGCTGTTTGTGTATGTGAGTTTAAATGTTTGTAAACACACCCACGATACAGGAGAAATTTCTAGTGTGGGGCAACATCATCATCATCATCATTTCAGCCGAAAGACGTCCACTGCTGGACATAGGCCTCCCCCAAGTGTCGCCACATTGACCGGGCCGTAGTGGGGCAAAGCTTAAAAAAAAAAAAAAAACTTATGGGATATCTTCCGTGACTATTCATTACTAGCGACTCGCCCTTGCTTCGCGCAGCCCCACCTATCGGGTCCAAAACTATATCTAATATAGCCTATATTTTAAGTTAAGCATCTAGCAGTAGAGCGCTGAAAACTGCGTTCAAATCAATGCAGTAGTTTTTGCGTGATGCGCGTACAAACATACAGACAGAAAGACACACAGACAAAAATTCTAAAAGCTGTACTGTTGCTCTAATAAAGACCCCCCCATATGTTATATACACCGAGACTTTTTAGTCGTCTTACAAAGGTCGTCCACTCAATGTACCCGACATAAAATAGCTCTAGGCGCGATTTTTTTTTTATCTTCCATAATAGGTACAAAGAAAAATAATAATAAAAAATTAGAATAAAATTATGAAACATCCTGTTAATGATGTTTACGTGTCAAACGGGAGAACATACCTACCCAGCACTCGAGTCCAGTAGATCATCGCTCGCAACAGGGTGTTTTAACTACGTCATGCGTCATAATACTGAATAATATTTTTATTTTTAAATTATTAAAATCTCATAAATACCCATTTTTTTTATGAATGTTTAGTATTCATTGGACACATGAAGTGGGCTGCCGTTGTAAGTTTTCGTGTCGATGTCCCTTCCACTCCGTATACAGAGTGATTTTTGAAGTGGGCGTGGATGGCCAAATCCGAAACTATGAGGAATAGCGAAAAATACTCAAAGTAGTCTCGAGCCCGATTCACTGCATCATTCGATTTTCATTAGCGACACTATCGAATGGTGTAATAATTGTGTAACAGTGTTTTTTTTTTTCAAAATCAACGTTGACTTACAAGTTGGACTTTTTCACTGCTCCAAGAGATAGCAGACTTGAGTATTTGAATTAATTTCAGCTTGTTACCTCCACGCGTTCCTGAGAAAATGGGCCTTGACAGACGGACAACAAAGTGATCCTTTAGGGGTTCCGTTATTACCGACTGAGGTACGGAACCCAAAAAATCACGTTAGTTTTGTCGTTCGACTTTTGAGATTTAATAAGGCTGTTTCCTTGGTAAAGCAGTGTGCATACCAGAGTCAATGCGGTTTTGTCATTTGTAAAATAAATAAATAATGAGTAATTTTTGTTTTTATTGTAATAATCTGGCTTGGGACAGTCTTGACTCAAGTCTAACCTCGAATCTTAATTCTTACAGAAATTGTGACATTAGTTTTCGACAAGACTTACAAGTCTACACGTCAGTTTACAAACTGACAGTTGTCACTCACAGAACTATTTAATGTCTACACACATAAAGCTACATAGCCCATACATAATTTGCGCCGTAAACTGTGGTAATATCCAACGAAAAACCTTGCGTGTGCAGTGAAAGTTCTGCGCGGGACAAAGATAGCACTATGTCGGAAAGAGACGGCAGTATTTCTCAGAATTGTTTGTTGTTTATTGATGATATCGGTTTGTTATTTGTGAAGGATAAGTAGGGCTTGACTCAAGTCTAACCTCGAATCTTAATTCTTATAGAAATTGTGACATTAGTTTTCGACAAGACTTACAAGTCTACACGTCAGTTTACAAACTGACAATTGTCACTCACAGAACTATTTAATGTCTACACATATATAGCTACATAGCCCATACATAATTTGCGCCGTAAACTGTGGTAATATCCAACGAAAAACCTTGCGTGTGCAGTGAAAGTTCTGCGCGGGACAAAGATAGCACTATGTCGGAAAGAGACGGCAGTATTTCTCAGAATTGTTTGTTGTTTATTGATGATATCGGTTTGTTATTTGTGAAGGATAAGTAGGGCTTGACTCAAGTCTAACCTCGAATCTTAATTCTTATAGAAATTGTGACATTAGTTTTCGACAAGACTTACAAGTCTACACGTCAGTTTACAAACTGACAATTGTCACTCACAGAACTATTTAATGTCTACACATATATAGCTACATAGCCCATACATAATTTGCGCCGTAAACTGTGGTAATATCCAACGAAAAACCTTGCGTGTGCAGTGAAAGTTCTGCGCGGGACAAAGATAGCACTATGTCGGAAAGAGACGGCAGTATTTCTCAGAATTGTTTGTTGTTTATTGATGATATCGGTTTGTTATTTGTGAAGGATAAGTAGGGCTTATTGAAATAGTGATAATGGTATTAAGAGCGTTTATACAGAAAGTAGGCAACGTCGCAAATAGCTGTCAAATATTTCGCTGTTTCGATTAATTTGGCAATATTACTGTATGGAAATAAGAAATATGGCTAACTAGAGAACTAAAATATTGATTATGAAATGCAATTATTAATATCATAACACCGAATATTTAGTTTCAGATGTAAAAAAAGTATTTTTTACACTTAAAACGGTGACAACATCAAATTCAGTTTTTTAATTGCAATTCATTATTAATATTCTAGTTCACTAGTTAGCCATATTTCTTATTCCCATACAGTAATATTGCCAAATTAATTAAAACAGGTAAATATTTGACAGCTATTTGCGATGTTGCCAACTTTTTGGATGAACACTCTTAAGGGCAGATTACACTTGACGCACTGGCTTATTGATAACAGTAGTCGCTAGCGTTATGGCTGAGCATGAGGTGCTGGGTTCATGTCCCTGGTCGGGAAAATTTCATTAGACTTTTCCATCAGGAATTTCTCAGTAGCAGCCACGGTTCCTGGATTTGTGCCCAGGCAATAATCTAGCCCCCTATTCCATGGAACTAAACATAACTGGCTAAATGTGGGTGTACTATAAGGTACACACACCTCTGCCTAACTCTTCGGGGACTACAGGCGTGATGTAATGTTCATTGTCTTCATGTCAAGGTCTTACCACGATATACTACTAAACTACTTACATACCGCGGTTCAGGTGATAAAGAAAGGCTATTGCAAAATTGCCCTTAAGGCATACTCGTTTAAATGGTGTTGTAATACGTTCTTGTGAATGGTATCAATGTCATAAGTCGGAAATGAGCGTAGAATCTTTACATAGTATAAAACAAAGTCGCTCCCGCTGTCTGTACGCTTAGATCTTTTAAACTACACAACGGATTTTAATGCAGTTTTCAGCAACAGATAGACTGATTCAACAGGAAGGTTTATATGTTACTAGCTGTACCCGGCAAGCGTTGCAATGCAGGTTTTTCTATCTACTCCTTGTGTTTTTGCTACTCTACCTACCTACTGCCTACCTACTACCAACCAACTACCTATCAACTACCTACCTACCACCTACCTACTACCTACCTACCACCTATCTACCACCTACCTACCACCTACCCACTACCTACTACTACCTACCTACTACCTATCTACTACCTACCTACCTACAAGTAGCCTATGTGTTAATCCAGAACATAAGCATAATTATTTTCAGATATACACCTACCACTGCTTGTCTCTGCATCACCCAAAGGTTGACTGGTAGAAAGAGCCTATGGCATTAAGTCCGCCTCTGTACTTTTGTGCTTAAAATGTTAAATAAATAAGTAAATAAATAAGCTATCTTCATGCCAAATTTCATCCAAATCCGTTAAGCCGTTTGAGCGTGAAGGAGTAACAAACATACAAACTTACAAACTTTTGTCTTTATATATTAGTGTGATTGCACCCGTTCGAAGCCGGGGCGGGTCCCTAGTTATATATAAACGTGGAAGAAGTAAGAGGAGTAAGTCAGGATCGTACAAGGTGGCGTTCTATAGTTTCTATCTACCTCCATGGGGTAAAAGGCGTGAGTTTATGTATGCAAGCGTAGAATTAACAGAGAAGGAAGTCTTTGTCCAGTAGCGGTTGGATAGTGCCACAATGCTCGATATACAGGGTGTAAACGGACCCTTCACATATCCGTCAACCAAGCATTCTGTACATCAAACTAAGTAACTCTACGCAAAAATTATTGCTGGGAAACGACTTTTCTTTTTGGGGTTAAAAATCACGTTTCACAGTAGGACTCAATGTAACGCACTCAAAACATTGTGCTGATGGATGGATTGAATAGTACGGGGGTCGTGGAGGTATTTAATTTTAAAGTAAAGTAAAGTAAACCTTAAGAACTAATACTTAAAAAGACCTTGTCAAAAACTTTGACCTCCAATATCTCCGTAACTAGAACGTTCCCAGGCATGGACCAGAACAAAAAATGATCGCATTGAAAGGGAGAACAAGTGCCTTTCGGCTTCGTTAAGGATCTATTTGCATCCCTTAGATTTCTCTAAACAAGAAAAAGTCACTCAATACGCAACAGCGAAGTTTTATGAAGTATGAGGAACAGAGTGTTCAGTTCCTCTTCCCCCATAGAAAAGCGAGGATCCTCCGACAAGAAGAGGTGTTGTGTCTGGTGGGGTACAACCCAACATTTGTTGTCGGGGTGTTGTCTATACTAATCTCGCTGATAACGCTGTTTGCGCGACGTCAGTTATAATGCGTAGTTCGTATGTGGAATTGTAGTTATCGCCAAAAAGTTCACGTCTTCAGTCTTTACTCCTCTACGAGCTAAACGACCGTCACCGCATGAGTCAGTGTAAGAACTACCACCACAATTTCGAAGTCGAACTAGAGCTTTGGACTACAGTAATTCATATGGGTTCAAGCCAGGTTCTGGACCTTTGTATTCTGATCCTGGTGATGTTATTCCATACTTTTGCCAAAACCAGACTGCCATCTGGCATGAACTACACATAATTTCGCTTATATCTGTTTACGGAAATGCATTGGCCTATTCTCAAATCCTAACTCAGTATTGTTTAAACAAGAATACTAGATAAACAATTGAATAAGAGCCAACGAAGGTCACTAGACTTCGGCGCAAATGGAATTTATCAATTTTCACAACACATCGCATCTGCCTAGCCTTTTCCCAACAATGTTAGGGATGGCTTTGATGAATGTGGATGGTTATAGGAGTAGGGCAAGATCAAAGAAACGATGGAGGGCCTGTGTGAAAGATGATATGGCTAGAAAGGAGGTGGTTGCTGAGATGACGAGTAATAGAGAAGTATCCACAAGAAGGCATGCTGCGCCGAACGCAAATAAATTGAGATAAGGACAGGAGATTCATGTAAAGGTCGGCTTCCAGTCTAACCAGATGGAGCTGAATACCAATATCTTTTGTTTTTTTTCGGATGAAATCATCAAAGTGTCAGACTATTATTGACTAAAACCCATCCATGTTCCTTCTTAGCCCTTTGTGTTCCAGGGCCGCGGTATCTCTTTCGAACTGTCCCGCAGCCCCGGCAGGCATTGGCCCTTTTTTAATATTTTTTTTTTCGGATGGTTAATTATCAATTGACCCCCCCCCCCACTCTGGGCGGAGCGGAATGTAGTGTCAGACTTGTACTGACTAAAACCCATCCATGTTCCTTCTTTGCCCTTTGTGTTCCAGGGCCGCGGTATCTCTTTCGAACTGTCCCACAGACAGGCATCGGCTCTTGCGGACCCCATCCTGTTTGCTGATATCTCTTTGAGGCGCGCGTTCAACTTTAAAAAGATAACGCCTGCCTCCCCAGAGCGGATGGCAGAGGTGTGAAGACACAAGTACACCCTGACTACTCAAAAACCCGAAAGTTTGAGAAGCAGTCGTACCATGTGAAATCGTGATACCAGTTACATTGTGGAGCAGTGGCGAAGGTTCCATACAACTCGATTCCTACCGGCTTCACTTTTAAAAATGGCTCAGTCAGTATTCTATAGACAAATAATATAATCACATTAAAGATAATTATGTACTCCGGCTTACCTCTAACAAAATTGACCCTTCGCTACTGTTGTGAAGGTAACATAGGCAGCCGCTCTAAATAATGGCTGGAGAATGATAACAACGACTTACCAACATAATGTTTGGCAAAATTGTTTATAGATACAATTTTATAAGACAGTATCTATTGTCTAGCAAATGTTTTTGAATTTGTCATAGAGGTCGATATAAGGCTTTTAGTTATTGATCATCAATCATAATAATGAAACTAATCTTTTGAGAAACAATCGTCCTTCTATTACCCTTATCCCAATTCATTTGTGGTCGGCGCAGCATTGTCTTCTTCATCCATACTTCTCTATTACTCGTCATCTCATCAGACACCTCCTTTCTAGCCATATCATCCTTCACACAGTTCATCCATCGCTTCTTTGTTCTTCCTCTACTCATAAAGGGTGTAAATAGACCCTTAACGAAGCCGAAAGGAACTTGTTCTCCCCGTCTTTGCGATCATTTTTTTTGTTCTAGACCATACCTGGGAACCTTCTAGTTACTGAGATATAGGGGGTCAAAAATTCCAACTTTTTCACAAGTTTTTTTTAAATACATGTTTTCAATGTAAGTTTTTTACTTTATACACCTCCACGACCCCCGTACTATTCAATCCATCCATCAGCACAATGCTTTGAGTGCGTTCCATCGAGTCCTACCGTAAAACGTGATTTTTCACCCCAAAAAAAAAAGTCGTTTCCCAGCAATAATGTTTGCGTAAACTTACTTAGTTTGATGTACAGAGTGCGTGGTTGACGGCTTCGTGAGGGATCTGTTTACACCCTGTATATGGGTATACATCCACATTCATCCTCAAAACTTTTCTCACGACATTTTCCTCATTCCTCCGCATCACATGTCCATACCACGACAACCGATTACCGCACAACTTTTCAGTAGGATTTTAATCAATGTTTTCTACGATTTTAGTAAACCGTAATGTCCTATTAAATAGGTACGGTACTTTTTAATTGTGTAGGGGTCGGTTAGTTACTCAGAAAATGTAAAACCCGGTCCAAAGCGTAAATTTTATTCTAATAGTCGCAAGCGCGACTGCTGAGCATGAGGTCCTGGGTTCGATTCCCAGGTCAAGCAAAGTGTTATTGGGTTTTTACATCAGGAATTTCTCAGTAGCAGCCACGGAGTCTGGATTTGCGCCCGTTTGATGGAAATAAGCTCGCCCCTTATTACATGGGACTTAAACATAACTGGCGAAATGTGGGTGTACTATTAGGTACACCTCTGCCTAACCCTTCGGGGATTACAGGCGTGATGTTATGTTATATCTATGCCAAGACTTGAAATAATCTAATTTTTCATATTATCGTTTTCTGTACAAGGACAGGCCTTGCCTTACAATAGAAAAACAACTCAATAACCTAAATAAATAGCTACCAGTACATTCTACGCCGTCAATATTTTCCCACTATTTACCTTACTAAGTACTTTATTTAATCTCATAGATAAAGAGATAACTCGAGTATATAAGGACCAGAATCGCTTGACACTTCAAAATGGCGCCAGTTGGTAACAATCAGTCTATAATGTTCCCACTGTTGGGACACAGACCTCCTCTCTATGAGAGGCAGTGGGCTGTATCCACCACGCGGGCCCCGTGCAGGTTGGTAGTAGCTTCACTGACAAAGTTCGGTTCATTTACATTAGTCTTCTAAACAACACAAATAAATAAAATTAAAGTGTCTGTTTGTAATTTGAAAATAACAGCTTTTTACTGAATGAATATGAAAGTATATACGGTACTTATAACATTTAATTTTTGTCTTTCTGTCTGTCTGTTTTTTCCGGCTAATCTCCAAAACAGCTGGACCGATCTTACGGGTGTTTTACTGGCAGATAGCTGATGTTATAAGGAGTAACTCAGACTTTACTTTTATTTATATAGAAAAAAATTAGGGATCCGTGAAAAAAAAATTAAAACCCTTGAAATTGTTTACAAAATCCGATTCAAACAGGGGAGTAATATTTTTATAATAATTTCAAGCGGACGTAGGTGCAGGCAACAGCTAATTTGAAATAAATACTTTGAGATTGATGAGAATCCTAAGGAGGATATGTGGTGTTACGCGAATGGATAAAATAAGGAATGAGTACATAAGAGGAAGTCTGAAAATGGCGCCGTTGACTGAAGAGTTGTGTGGTAATCGGTTGTCGTGGTATGGGCATGTGATGCGGAGAAGTGAGGAAAATGTTGTGAGGAAAGTTTTGAGTATGAATTTGGATGGTTAAATAAGGAATGAGTACATAAGAAGCAGTCTTAATGTGGCGCCGGTGACTGAAAAGTTGTGTGGTAATCGGTTGTCGTGGTATGGACATGTGATGCGGAGGAATGAGGACAATGTCGTGAGGAAAGTTTTGAGTATGAATGTGGATGGGTATATGAGTAGAGGAAGACCAAAGTAACGATGGATGGAATGTGTTAAGAATGATATGGCTAGAAAGGAGGTGTCTGATGAGATGACGAGTAATAGAGAAGTATGGAAGATGAAGACATGCTGCGCCGACCACAAATAAATTGAGGAGAATGATGGTGTTTCAGTTAGTTTCAAGCCACAGTTCAAGTGTATTTGGTTCTTTCGATATATGCTTCAGATATCTTATATTAGATAAAATGAGTACAAACATAATATGATGATAAGCTTATCAGTATTTACATTTAATTTATTTGTTATGGAAAGGTTATTGGTAAATTTTATGGCTATATTTCGGGCTGGTTTCGTAATTTTGATGGCTTTGATGATTTACCGATTTTCAGGTACTTGATTTCACAATGAGTATTTACGATTTCGATTAGACGCTTAAGAGCGTTAACGTCTTACGGCATTTCATACAAACTTTCAAATGATTTTTAATCGAAATGACTGAACCGATTTTAATGAAACTTCGTACGCATAAGCAGGATACATAAGTCTAAAGATATGACAAAGAACTTTTCGAAATATCTTTTTAATCAAAGATAATTGGAAATTTCTGTTTCTATGGAAAATCTAAAATCGGTCTAATTTTGCTGTAACACTATTTTTCGAAAAGCTCTCTGTCAAATCTTTAGACTTATGTATCCTGCTTATGTGTACGAAGTTTCATTAAAATCGGTTCAGTAATTTCGAAACAAAATCATTTGTAAGTTTGTATGAAATGCCGTAAGACGTTAACGCTCTTAATATGAGGAGCTCGTGGCTGCAACCGCTCCTTAAAACACACAAACGAGGTGGATCTTCTCAGGATTTTTTTACACAAAACTAGCTGTTACCCGCGACCTTGGTTCACGGGAAATTATTAGAAAAAAATATGACTTACCTTTGTTAATCGGATTTTGCTAAAAATTTCAAGGGTTTTATTTATTCTTGCACGGAACATTAATTTAAGTTCCAAAATAAAAGTAGTCAAAGTTAGAACTCATAACATCAGCTATCTGCTAGTAAAAGTTCCGTTAAAATTGGTCCAGCCGTTTTGGAGGTTAGCCGGAACAAACAAACAAACAGACATAATTGAAAAAATTGTGTTTTTTTTTTTGTAAGTGCCGTATATATTTTCAAATGCATTAAGTAAAAAGCTGTTATTTTGATATAACAAACAGACACTTCAATTTTATTTATTTGTGTAAATGTGTATATATATAGGGTTATTTGTTGATTTGATTTTAATAAGGTATGGGTCATCGAAACTACCCACATGACGATCAAAGAGAAGACTGCATTTCAGCTTATTAACAATTCAAAGTTAGAAAATTTGCATTGGAGTCTTGACATTTTGCACTACGAATAGCATTATTATTGTATTAAAATTTTATAAATATACATAACATCACGCCTGTAATCCCCGAAAGGTTATGCAGAGGTATACCTAATAGTACAGTACACGCATTGCACATTTCGCCAGTTATGTTATCAGTTCCATGTAATAGGGGGCGCGCCTATTGCCATCAACTGGGCATAAATCTAGACTTCGTGGCTGCTACAGAGAAATTGGTAATGGAAAAACCCAATAACACTTTGCTCGACCCGGGAGTCGAATCTAGGACCTCATACTCAGCAGTCGCAATATAAGTTTGTTAATAAAACGAGGCTGGGTATAAAATATTTTCTGTGGTTGCTGGTTAGAGAAAAAGTATTGATGGTTAATTGCACAAGAAGCTAATTAGTAAATTGGTAATTATTACCGAGTTCACTAACTTTTCAATCTTATTACTCTTAGCGTTTAAGGGTGGAAAGTGGCAGACCGTCAGTGAAGTCGGTAGAACATTTTCAAATTTCAATAGTAACAGAAATCCGGCTCGAAGGACAAATTTTTCATTTCATTGACACTGACTACAAATGAGGAGTAACAGAACAAACAATAATAATTCCACTTAAAATAAAAATAAATACTTAATGTTACTTCCATTTTTTAAATAAGAATAACTACAATAACATGAAAAAAAAACAAGTATATTAATTTTTTCCCAGCATTATTAACACGTATTTTTTTAAATTTTACAAAGACAAATAAGATATTAAACTATCTATGGTCACTAACATTATCAAACACACATGGAACACACACACACACACACACACACACACACACACACACACACACACACACACACACACACACACACACACACACACACACACACACACACACATCATGGAAAACACACACGTTAAACACGGTGTGGGTTCACACATGGTAAATATCCCGTTTCTAGTGTTAATCATAAAGACAAATCAGTTACAGGTTTTTGAGATTTTGTGAAAAATAGGACATTATGGAATTATCATTTTCTGTTACGTCACTCCTCAAATATTTCCTCGGTACTCGCGTAACTTGGATAAAAGTATTTTTCAATGCAAATACTTACGACTTAATAATAACACCGAATAAATAGAATTACTTACGACGTACTGAAAAGGCATTGTTAATATAATTGTTTATTTATCATTATTTACCGATGACATGTCGCCTTTTCAGTGGTGAGATGAATTACAGCTTTCAAAGTTGGTGTTAGACCAGTTTTCACCTCTATGTTTTTAGCAATAAGGTCGAAAAGTGGTTAACTGGTTATACATTGTCTATATACTTTAAAAACAAAATGTATATTTAATTGGGCTTGTTGTAACAGTTGGTGGAATTTTAGATGTTTTTTTGGCCTCGAATAAAATGTGTTTTTAACGTATATTTTTGAGACACGGAATACAGAAATTAAGGAGTAATTAGCTGTTTTTTTCCTGACACCTCAAAAATGAGGAAGACGGATAGTCGAAAGTCAGACGAAGAATTTTCCGAGAAACCTAAGTGGATCGAAATATTACATACAGGGTGTAAACGGACCCTTCACGAAGCCGTCAGCCAAGCATTCTGTACATCTAACTAAGTAACTCTGCGTAAAAATTATTGTTGGCAAACGATTTTTTTTCTGGGGTGAAAAATCACGTTTTACGGTAAGACTCAATATAACGTACTCAAAACATTGTGCTGGTGGATGGATTGAATAGTACGGGGGTCGTGGAGGTGTGTAAAGTAAAAATCTTACATTAAAAACATGTATTTAAAAAAAAAAGTTGTGAAAAAGTTAGAACTTTGACCCCCAATATCTCCGTAACTAGAAGGTTCCCAGGTATGGTCTAGAACAAAAAAATGATCGCAATGACGGGGAGAACAAGTGCCTTTCGGCTACGTTGAGGGTCTTGTTACATCCTTTATGGATTTATTAGAATAACATTTACTGCCCCGTTAGTCTCGAGTTCGCAAGCGAAACTCCTGAGCGTGTGATCCCTGGGGTAGATTCCCAGTTCGGGCAAAGTGTTATTGGGTTTTTCCATCAGAAATTTCTCAGTAGCAGCCACGGAGTCTGGATTTGTGCCGGTTGATGGCAATAGGCTCGCCCCCTATATAGGACTTTAACATAACTGGCCAAAAGTGGGTGTAATATTAGGCACACCTCTGCCTAACCCTTCAGGGATTACAGGCGTGATGTTATGTTGAATAACATTCTGAAGTTTCTACGTCATAAAATCGCTGTTTTTTTCCAGTCATAAATTAAATGCATTCAGACTTAGGAAATGCCAATCACGAATAGCTTCATTAACTTTCCATATATAGTTTTAAGTTCCTATTTACAAAGGAAACTGATAATTATTAGAACGAGCCATTGGTACAAGTAAACATCAATTACAGTGCCAGCCACCAGTGGCGAAGGTTTCATACAACTCGATTCCTATCGGCTTCCCTTTGAATAATGGCACAGTCGGTATTCTATAGACAAATAATATAATCACATTAAAGATATGTACTCCGGCTTTCCTCTTACAATATTGACCCTTCGCTACTGGCAGCCACACCTTTTAATTACAGTGCATGAGTTCTGAGGTTCGATTCCCAGGTCGTCAATCGAGCAAAGTGTTATTAGAGTTTCCAATCAGGCATTTGGCTTGATGGCAATAGGCTCGACCTCTGTTACCGACTTGGGCCTTAAACATTACGGCCAAAATGTTGGTGTACTATACAGGGTGTAAACAGACCCTTCACGAAGCCGATAACCAAGCATTATGTACATCAAACTAAGTAACTCTACGCCAAATTTATTGCTGGGAAACGATTTTTTTTTTTGGGGTGAAAAATCACGTTTTACTGTAGGACTCGATGGAACGCACTCAAAACATTGTGCTGATGGATGGATTAAATAGTACGGGGGTCGTGGAGGTGTTTAAAGTAAAAAAAAAACATTAAAAACATGTATTTTAAAAAAAAACTTGTGAAAAAGTTGTAACTTTGACCCCCAATATCTCCGTAACTAGAAGGTTCCCAGGTATGGTCTAGAACAAAAAAATGATCGCAATGACGGGGAGAACAAGTGCCTTTCGGCTACGTTGAGGGTCTATTTACACCCTTTAGGTAAGTCCTCTGTGTAACCCTTGGAGAATTACAGGCGTGATGTCAAGATATGTTAACTTTATAGCAATATAAGTCATATACTTATAATAACTTTGATTCCTCGAAATAAACTATTGAACTCACCGCTTTACATGACGACGTCAACCGATTATACTTTTACGATTTCTCAATAATTTGGCAATTATTATCAACTAGCTGTTGTTCGCGACTCCGTCTGCGTGTATTTTGTATTTCATCACTTCATCATCATCATCTACCTAGCCTTTTCCCAACTATATTGGGGTCGGCTTCCAGTCTAACCGGATACAGCTAAAAACCAGTATTTTACATGGAGCGACTGCCTATCTGACCTCCACAACCCAGTTAGTACTGGGTTATACGATACCCCTTAGTAAGACTGGTTGTCAGACTTTTTGGGCCACTGACTACCAAACGACCACTGTATGGTGGATTAATAAAAAATTTCATGGTCCTTCTACAGGATACCTATCTGTCAAATGACGGTGTGACAGCACGGTTGTGAGATCATTATTTAGGGGCTGGTTTAAAACTAGTGGCTCAGCATTTCGTGCTGGCTCGAGTAAGGCTCGGGGGTGAACAAGGACGTCGCGATAGACCTCGACTGCGAGATCGGAATGACGGCAGTTTGTTTCAGTGTCTTTTAATAGTACTAGCTTCCAGTCGCGAAGGTTCCATACAACTCGATTCCTACCGGATTCCCTTTGAAAAATGGCACAGTCAGTATTCTATAGACAAATTATATAATCACACTAAAGATATGAATAAACTAACTAAATACATTATTAATTAAAAACTATTAAATAACCTAAAATAAATAAACTAACAACAAACTACAAAAGGGCATCAAAAAACTCCTCCTCGACGCTGTCAGCTGGTAATGTGCCCAAGAGACTGGCGGCGTTGCCACGTTGTATGGCAACGATATGTATTCCGGCTTACTTCTTATAAAAATTGACCTTTCGCTACTGCTAGTTTCCCTACTGCTTTCCTGGAGACCTGAGAGGGTCATCGGGAGTGACTAAGGTCACGCCATGGTCAGCGATTCATACTGATACAATACCCGATGGTTCGTATCGGGCGGCCGAATTTGTAACAGTGCCGAAATATCATCTCTGTTAATGATGAGTTCATTACGCGAATGGATAAAATAAGAAATGAGTATATAAGATGAAGTCTAAATGTGGCGCCGGTGACTGAAAAGTTGTGTGGTAGCCGGTTGTCGTGGTATGGGCATGTGATGCGGAGGAATGAGGAAAATGTTGTGAGGAAAGTTTTGAGTATGAATGTGGATGAGTATGAGTAGAGGATGACCAAAGCAACGATGGATGGACAGGGTGAAGAATGATATGGTAAGAAAGGAGTTCTCTGATGAGATGACGAGTAATAGACAAGTATGGAAGAAGAAGACATGCTTCGCCGACCACAAATAAATTGGGATAAGGGCAAGAGAATGATGATGAATGGTGACACAGACAAACTTTGGATTTTCTCGAAATAAAACCTGTTTGACGTCAATATTTTAAACAATAATATCGTCTAGAATTTTCCTTGTATTATTTATGATATCCGGATGCATAGTATTACATCATAAATTTTATTCTAACGTCAGCTTATGTTAAACATATAATAAACATATAATAGTTTTAATTTGAATTTGTGAGCGCAACTAATGGTTGCGCTTCGAGGAATAATTTAGTTGCGCTTAGTTGGTTGCGCTTAAAAATAGTTGCGTTTTGAGGAATACCCCACTTTTTAATGGTTCTTCATAGTCTTAGTTAACTGCTGTTCATAAGTTTTTTGTCTTTTAAAAAAAGAGGCTGACCTCTGAGCTATATTTATAGTAAGTAGTTCCTTGTCTTGGGGCAATTAAAAAAAATAGAGCACAAACAAGTACTAACCAATTTATTTTTGCTTCGTTAGGATTTTTTCTATGTATACCAATTGGTTACGGAACCCCATTAACTTAGTATTTGTTTACCAACATAAGCTGACGTTAGAATAAAATTTATGATGTAATACTATGCATCCGGATATATAAACATATAATATTTTTAATTTGAATTTGTAAGCTCCTCTAATGGTAGCTTTTCGAGGAATAATTTAGTTACGCTTTGAGGAATACCCCAAAAAACTATAACATAACATCTCGCCTGTGTCTCTGAAGGGTTAGTCAGAGGTGTAGGGCTTATTAGTACACGCACATTTCGCCAGTAATGTTAAAGTCCCATGTAATAGATGCCACTGATATAACTAGACAGTCTGATCACACACGTTATCCTTGAAAATAAATTGTCAGAGTCAAGGATATAAGTGGTTACTCATAAAGCATCGTCCACAATCCACAATAGAGTCACAGCAGAACACTGATTAATCTATTTATAGATTCATTCTTCGTGAGAATTCCAATTTAAAGGGATCTCTTCGCGTTCGCGATGTAGATTGCTTTGAGGAATAAGCCAGTTACTGAAGTACTAGTGGCTAAGTAAACATAGCCGCACGGTACCACTGGACGTTCCCTGGATAGATAGATGGCTGTCCATTACATACAAGGTGTAAACGGACCCTTCACGAAGCCGTCAACCAAGCATTTTGTACATCAAACTAAGTAACTCTACGCAAAATTAATTGCTGGTAAACGACTTTTTAGATGAAAGAACTTGATGTTTTATGGTGGTAGGACTCAATGTAACGCAGTCAAAACATTGTGCTGATGGATGCATTGAATAGTACGGGGGTCGTGGATTTAAATAAAGTTAAATAACATTAAAAAGGAACTTCTGATAATGTTGAAACTTTGACCTCAAATATCTCCGTAACTAGAAGATTCGAGTATGTCTAGAACAAAAAAAAATGGTCGCAATGACGAGAACAGGTGCCTTTCAGGTTCGTTAAGGATATTTTTACACCCATTATAGAGAACCCGTCGTAAACCGGAAAGTACGATAACCCGTAGGTACCGGCTTCCATTTCCAGATTCTTGACAGTCCTTCCAGATAGTCAGAAGACAGAAAGTCTGACAACTATTAACCAAGAGGTATCGTGTTATTCAATAACTAGCTTGTGGAGGTCAGATAGGCAGTCGCTCCATGTAAAATACTGGTTTTCAGCTGCATCCAGTTCGACTAGAAGCCGACCTCAATATACTTGAGAGAAGGCAAGCAAATGATGACGAGGAACGTAGAAAATGACACTTAAGATTCAATTGGGATACAAAAAGGCAAATTGTTGTAAATACAATCAAGCTTAATCATATTGAATCCTAGAGCAAATTGTAGTACTTATGATTGTGTTCGCTAACACTTAAATAAATGGCTATTTAAAAGCCAGCTGTAGAATCTTCAACGCCCGGCTCATCGTCGAAAATTAAAGAAAATATGGATGGAATTTGTAACCAAGGTGAGAGTCTACTGCCAGGGCTGCGGGACTGTTCGAAAGAGATACCGTGGCCCTGGAACACAAAGGGCAAAGAAGGAACATGGATGGGTTTTAGTCAGTACAAGTCTGACACTCCCTTCCGCTCCGCCCAGAGTGGGGGGATCATTTGATGATTTCCAAAGCGAAAAAAAAAAAAAAAATAAAGGGGGAGAGTCTAACCAAAGGGTATCGTATTACCCAGTACTAACTGGGTTGTGGAGGTCAGATAGGCAGTCGCTTCATGTAAAATACCGGCATTCAGCTGCATCCGGTTAGACTGGAAGCCGACCCCAATATAGTTGGGAAAAGGCTAGGCAGATGATGATGATGGATGGACTGTGTGAGGAATGATAATAAAAGCTGACAGAGGATAATGGGAAAACGTGTTGCGCCAACCCCAAGTAACATGAGACGAGGGTAGGAAGATGGTGATGATGGCTCAGCACCGAAAATTGGAAATTCATCAGCTTACTTTTATTTACTAACTAGCTTATGACGAATTCGCCCGCGTGGAGTTCGATAATTGTCCCACGGGATCACACTGCCGGGATTAAAACTATCATATGTGTTAATCCAGATTATAAACTATCTGTGTGCCAAATTTCATCCAAATCCGGGCAGCAGTTCTTGCATGAAAGAGTAACAAACATCCAGACATCCTCACAAACTTCCGCATTTAGTATATTAGTAGGATTCATATAGATGTCGATTTTGAAATCATCAAAGATATCGATCGAGATGTAAGAGTCGATGAAGCTCAAAGAAACTATGGGTTGATTGTGTGAAAGAGAATCTAGCTAGAAAGGAGGTGACTGCTGAGATGACGAGTATTATTATGACGAGTATTATATTTGGCATCAGTCAGGAGACAAAGCTGAAAATTCTCATGAGCATGGAAGTACGAGCAGCCACCGTCGAAACTGCAACACAGGGAGGCTGCTTAGCGGCAGAAATAAGTACCTATGGGTTTTCCTACACCGTGCGTCAATTAGACATTGAAAAGGATTTTTTTTGGCGAATTTTAGTACGCAAAAGTCACATCAGCCTTTTCCCAACTATGTTGGGGTCGGCTTCCAATCTAACCGGATGCAGCTGAATACCAGTATTTTACATGGAGCGACTGCCTATCTGACCTCCACAACCCAGTTAGTAATGGGTAATACAATACCCCTTGGTAAGACTGGTTGTCAGACTTTGGGCCACTGACTACCTAACGACTGTCAAAGATCTACAAATGACAGCCGGGACCAACGGCTTAACGTGCTTTCCGAGGCACGGAGGAAACTCGGTATGTAATGGGCGGTCACCCATCCACAGACCAACCTAGGCGAGCATTTAGTACGCAAAAGTATTGTATTCAAATAAAAACATATCATGCCAGTAACAAGCGAGTAATTGAGCGTTATTTCTCATCCAATTCAACGCTAAAATGTGATTTGTAACACATAATAAATTTAGCGAAACCAGAGCGTTTATTTGCTAGTTACCGCATCAAATCTAGCGATTACAATAAACTTTCACTTAACGGAAAACTACGTAAAACATTTAGATTACTTCAAACTTATGATGACTTAAATCCAATAGAACAATGAATGGACTATGGCTAAAAAGGAGTCTGATGAGATGACGAGTAATAGAGAAGTATGGAAGAAGACATGCTGCACCGTCCGCTAATAAATTGCGATAAGGGCAAAAGAATGATGATGATGACTTAAGTCTTAATGGACCTTGCAGTTTACATAGCAAGGAGCTCAACCTCTGGGATAGACTCCCTTGCTAAAACTAGAGTAGACTTGACTGCTACAGTCTGATATAGCAAGGCGGGTGGAGCGAGTCCGCGAAATGGCATTCGTTTCGCCCGAAACGCGTACTCTGACAATTTTAATTGGTCTATGTCCTCTGGGATAGACTCCCTTGCTAAGACTGGAGTAGACTTGAATGCTACTGGTTCCTCGTATCAAATGAGACCTTATTTAATGCACCTGGAGCTATAATTTAGAGCAATTGCAAAATAATTTAATATTATGTCACTTTTTAAAACCACTTCTAGTAAATTCGACTTCGCACTAAAAATACGCAGAAAAACTTAGAATGAACAACAAAAAAAAAACAGTTGAAGATCGATTAAAACAAAATTCGAAGGCGATTCAAAAAAAGGAACACAACACACACCGAACTTGTACACCAATAAAAATCGTAGAATAACCGAATTACCGAACAAAATCAGAGCATTTTGTATTTGGAAAGTGTTCCGAATCGCTTCGGGCGAGTTCGGCAACTTTCGCTGTACATAACGACTGGTAGTCCGCGGTCGCGAGTGTGCACTGCCGTAGAGTCGCCGAGATACCTTCAATGAAAGAGCGGTAGTGATGGGACACGGCGGACTGTTAGCTTTTATCGATGTCGGTAAAGAAGTTTACATGTGAAGTTACGCGTAGGTGTTTAGGGATCTTTCGCATGGTCTTTTGATACAAATTCAAAGTTACTTTTTGTGGCATTTCTAACTTGTCAGCTTAGCGTGGACCCAAACTTGGCCAAAAGCCTGCTGGTGTCCATGAAAATTAAATTTTAGGCGCAAGTTTAGATTAGCCGAAGCAAGTAAAACCTGCTTGTAGAAATTCATAGATGACTTCCGGAGTGTAAATGTAGTCATCATCTACCGACCCTTGTCCCATGTCAATTGGGGTCGGCGCAAAACGTTTTTTCTCCCATTCTCCCTTGTCAACCGCCACGCTATCATTTACTCCTTCTTCACACAATCCATCCATCGTTTCCTCGGTCTTCCTCTCCTTCCATCAACTTCACTTCTGTCAAGTATTTTTGCCCTGCAGCAGGACAGTTAAAGGTTTAAATTAATATTAAATGTCATTCGTTTAAATGAGCTGTGGGCCAAAATAACCACTTTCTGGAGCCATGACGCAGCCAGAAAGCGTCGCGGCAGATCTCGTAGAAGATGGCGGGACGAGCTGGACGAAACCAACGACCAGTGGTCCACATTAGCCCTGGATCGAAACAACTGAAAGTCATGCCTAGCAGTACGATGACGCAGGCTGTTAGCCTGCGTCATCGTACTGCTAGGCATGACTGTATCAGACATGTATCAGTATCGTTTAAAAAATAAACCGGGCCATTTTATAATCAATTTATTATCAACACTATTTATTAACCAATGTTTAAAATAAAAGTATGTTAAATAACGGCTTTTTGGTAGGAGAAATCTTAAAAAGTTTTATATTACCTGCATGGCATTTAAGTTATTGAAATGGGATTGCATACCGGTTTACTTTTTTGAAAGGGGTTCATGACTTTCATACCTTTCTTAATCTACGCAATTTTTGTGTTATCAATATTTTATAAAAACAAATCTTGGTTTAATAACGAAACTGTAAGGGAACAAGATATTGAAAACTTCACTTTTTCAAAGACAAGGTTTTTCCCTGTAGTCATTGTTTTTTTAATGTTCTTTATTTCAGAAAAAGAGTTTTTTGATGACGATACTACATTTCCTTTATTTATTTATATTAAAAATATAATACATTTTTAAATATTCCTTAAAATAAAAACAATAAAAATTTAAATTGTAGCCCACCGGTATCGGGAACAGGGTCCAAGGTACCGGCGGTCAGGGCTCCAGAGAGAGGAACCTCCTAACAATACGAGCCGTGTCCAGGAGTACCGCTATTGTGTAATTCTGTACCGTATTCGATTAAAAACTTTAAAATAGACAAACATCGACAACCTCTATCGACAACAGCCCATCACTAAACCGATTACGCTACTTAGATCGTACTATCGCGTCAAAACCGACAGCTGATGAAATACCAACTCTATCACAGTCGAATTAAAGATTAAATTCAAATGAATACAGAGACAATCACGTCTATCCGTTTGTCTCGAGTCCTCAATGACAAAGATAAAGATTTAGCAAGCTGTTGGTGGGTTTGTGAGTAAACGAGGTCTATTAAATGTATAGAAGAGGTAGGCAGAAGTGTTATGTAGGGGTCCGCAAGGGCCGATGCCTGCGGGACTGTTCGAAAGAGATACCGCGGCCCTGGAACACAAAGGGCTAAGAAGGAACATGGATGGGTTTTAGTCAGTACAAGTCTGACACTCCCTTCCGCTCCGCCCAGAGCTTGGCGGGGTCATTTGATGATTTTCCATTCAAAAAAAAAAAGGCAGAAGCGTAGTAGTATAGTACAGCCATATTCAATAATAACAGCCCCATCAGCCCCCGTAGCATGACCACCGAAGACAAGGATTTTTTGACGGAAGAATCGACAAAATGACAGATTGTGTCGACACAATGACAGATTTCTTTGCACTATCTGTCATTTTGTCGATTCTTCCGTCAAAGAAATCCTTGTCTACGGTGGTCATGCTACGGCGCCAGGAATATGATTTAGAACCATTCACAATTAGTGCCTCAAATTTTTCGAGTAGCGGTAGGTTATATTATTTATTTTTATTATTTTACTATTTTCTCTATTATTTTGTTATACACCGTGACTTTTTAGTCGTCTTACAAAGGTCGTCCACTCAATGTACACGATATAAAATAGCTCTCGGCGCGATTTTTTTTTATCTTCAATAATAGGTACAATTTGAATAAAATTATGAAACATTTTGTTAATGATGTTTACGTGTCAAACATTACCTACCCAGCACACGAGTCCAGTAGATCATCGCCCGCAACAGGGTGTTTGAACTACGTCATGCGTCATAATACTGAATAATATTTTTATTTTTAAATTATTAAAATCACATAAATACCTATTTTTTTATGAATGTTTAGTATTCATTAGATACATGAAGTGGGCTGCCGTTGTAAGACGACTAAAAAGTCACGGTGTATAATAATACATATCTAATTACCAGCCAAGTATTTATATTTTTCTTACTTTGAGTAAAGCGGTGTGTTTTTTGTTTTTGTGCTCACATATTTTTTTTATTCAAAGTCTATACGTGAGGATTTGTAATTGACTTCGTAGTGACTATGTTTTCCTTTTTTGTTTATTTTTATTAGCCGTAAGTCCTCCATGTACTAAAATAATTAAATAAATCAGTCATGAGTCGATCTTCAAGGTTAAGCAACCCTCGCCGAGGTCGGTTTGTGGATGGGTTACCATGTATTTTACTGAAAGACAGACTAGGTAAAGGAAGAGGTATCGTTTTTCCCAGTAAATGGGTTGTTGAGGTCAGATAGGCAGTCGCTCATGTAAAATACTAGTACTGCTGTCTCCGGTTAGACTCCCAACAACGCTGTGGTCCGCTTCCAGTCTAAGCGGATGCAGCTGCAACTGGAAAAAAAATACCAACAATAACAAAATACTGAGGGCCTAGGTGGACCGATGACCTGGTAAAGGTTGCAGGGATCCGCTGGATGCGAGACGCACGGGACCGGTCAATGTGGCGACACTTGGGGGAGGCCTATGTCCAGCAGTGGACGTCTTTCGGCTGAAATGATGATGATGATGATGATGAGGGTCTAGCATGACCGCGCAGTGTAAACGTAACGTAAATATGTCGATTTTTGAACCGAAAATATAATTATCATATAGCATTTTAATCAAATAGTTTGCAACAAGCACAATCAGTAACATCCATAGATATGAATACATCCTTCATCATCTGCCTAGCCTTTTCCCAAATGTAGGGTCGGCTTCCAGTCTAACCGCATGCAGCTAAATACCAGTATTTTGCATGGAACGACTGCCTACCTGACCTCCACAACCCAGTTAGTAATGGGTAATACGATACCCCTTGAGAAGAATAGTTGTCAGAGTTTTTTAAAATTGTGAAAATTTTACCCGACTACCCCAAAACCAAAAGGAAGGCTTATGATTTTAGCAGTCTGTGTATGTTTGCATTTACGTATGTTCCTCCGTAGCGCCTAAACTATTCATCCGATTTTGATGAATAAGGTGTCAATCGATTTGTTATTATGGCCCGGGTAACATAGGCTACATTTTAACCGACTTCAACAATAGGAGGAGTCGATTTTACCTTGTAAACTCCAAATTTAATTAGAGCGTGATTTTTCAGTAGTTGGGTTTTTTAGTTGTCAAATACCACACAAATTCTTGTAAAATAGACGAATTAACTATTAACGTTACGTTTAGGCCGCGCCGTTGTGCTAGGGCCTATCACAGTTAGCTGTACGAGTATGTCTATCAATATGTTACATGGAGCGCCTATTTGGCCTCCACAACACAGTTACTCAATCTGACACACTTTACCTGTACCAAACGCCTTATCTTTTGGACAAATTAACTTATAATATTGTTAGCTTATTTCTGCGACTTCGCCCACGTTAAGTTCGATGACTGTGCCACGGGATCATACTACCGGGATACAAGAATTTGTGTGGTATACTCTGCGTTGCCAGACGTCCCGATTTTTAAATCAAAATTAAATGTCCTGCGCGGGACAAGCTCAGTCCCGCTTTTCGGGAATAACTTGAATGTGCGTGCAGCGTGCTTAGTCACGCACGGTCTTTTTGACTAGATTGAGGTTAAGAGCAGGTCGATATAAAGTAAAAAAAAAAAAAAATAAGAGCGCCTGTCATTATTTCCATAGCGAAGCATTAGTTCTGTATCAACAACATGTTGCTATTGTGATAACAGTAGGCGTTTCATTTCGAGCTGTATGACTCAGCACATAGGACTCATTTTAAATTTCTAGCGCAGAATACAGGCTTTCCTCTTTTTACCCGACTACGGCGAAGCCGAAAGGAAGGGTTATGATTTTAGCAGACATCTTCATCTTCCAGCCCTTGTCCCATGTTACTTGGGGTCGGCGCAACACGTTTTTTCTTCCATTCTCCCCTGTCAACCGTCACGCAATTTACACCTTTTTCCTTCATATCATTCCTCACACAATCCATCTATCGTTTCCTTGGTCTTCCTCGGATTTTAGCAGTCTATGTATGTATCGCGGTCGAGCTCGTGGCTAAATAATACCTGCGAGATTTAAAAGACGTTCTCCAGTATCTGCCAACCCTTTCTGTGGTTACAGGCGCTATATTATGTTGCTAACAACACTCGCATACCAAGACAATCGGACTTAGAACATTATCTGTCCTAACGAGAGATAGTTCCGGCTCATTAGCAATCGAGAGATAGCAGACTGATTGACGATTGAAAGCAATAAATCAGAAGTGAATTATTTTCATAATTATGAGCTTTTATAGGCCTTCAAATAACGTAAGACTGGGGAAATTTATGCAGGAGAAGAGATAAAACATAAAGGCTGTAACTAGACCCTTAACGAAGCCGAAAGGCACTTGTTCTCCCCGTCATTGCGATCATTTTTTAGTTCTGGACCATGCCTGGGAACCTTCTAGTTACGGAGATATTGGTGGTCAAAGTTTCAACTTTTTAAATTTTTTTTTAATTACCTGTTTTTAATGTAAGATTTTTACTTTAAACACCCCCACGACCCCCGTACTATTCAATCCATCCATCAGCACAATCTTTTGAGTGCGTTACATGAGTGAGTCCTATCGTAAAACGTGATTTTTCACCCCAGATAAAAAAGTCGTTTCCCAGCAATAATTTTTGCGTAAAGTTACTTAGTTTGATGAACAGAATGCTTTTTTTTTCCGGATGGGAAATCATCAAATGACCCCCCCCCCCCACACTCTGGGCGGAGCGGAGGGGAGTGTCAGACCTGTACTGACTAAAACCCATCCATGTTCCTTCTTTGCCCTTTGTGTTCCAGGGCCGCGGTATCTCTTTCGAACAGTCCCGCAGCCCTGGCATGTACAGAATGCTTGGTTGACGGCTTCGTTAAGGGTCCCTGTATTTATTTTAAAAAATATATTTTTTTTTGCGTTCACAGTGCAAAAAAAAACTGTATTTATAAAATTAGAGAAAAACAATTGAGCAAAGTCAGAAAATACAGATTTAAATACACTTTTTATGCGTGAGAAGTAGCAAAACTCCTCCTTTTTTTAAGTCGGTTAATAATTGTCAAAGTAGTTTTGGCGAAACATTAGTGAACCGTTAACAATACATGTCATAGTAATAGGCTTATCCCCAATAAAATAGACTTAACATACCTAACCGTTGACATGTGGGTGTACTGTAGACTGTATACATCTCAGAGCATTCACGGCGTGATGTTATGTTATGATATTGTGTAAACAATGAACATCCAAGCGATTGCAGCTATCGCGACAGGTTTGCTATCTATTATTGAAGAGTTCCATTGTAAATATCCGAAGATCATCATCAGATCTTGACTAAATTAAAATGGGATCACTGCGGAATAATATTCTTCCAAACAAAAAAAGAATCATCAAAATCGGTTCACAATTGGCGAAGATATCGCTGAACATACAGCCAAAAAATAAATCTGACGAATCGATACCCTACTCTTTTTGAAAGTCGGTTAAAAAAACATCAAAACATCTGTGCCCTTTAAATAAGTAAACTACCGATATGCGCACGGTAAATGACGACGAGCGAATGTCCCTTGTCGGCGGCCTAGCCTTAGGTAGAGCATTAAGATGATCCCACTGGCTGGCGCGATGTGATACGAGTAGTCCGGAACAGTTAATATGAACGTAGGATGGCTATAAGAGTAGAGGAAGCCCAAAGAAACGATGGAAGAACTGTGTGAAGGATGATATGGCTTGAAAGGAGGTGACTGCTGAGATGACGAGTAATAGAAAAGTATGGAAGAAGAAGACATGCTGCGCCGACCCCGATTGATCCTGGATAAAGGCAGGAGAATGATGATGGGAATCAGCCAATAACGTTTCTACTGCTGGGACACAGGTCTCTATAAGAAGAGGTGGGCTTGGACTGTGAGACTGTTCGAAAGAGATACCGCGGCCCTGGAACACAAAGGGCTAAGAAGGAACATGGATGGGTTTCAGTCAGTACAAGTCTGACACCCCCTTTCGCTCCGCCCAGAGCGGGAGGGGGGGGGGGGTCATTTGATGATATCCCATCCTAAAATAAAAAAAGAGGCTGTCCAGCTGCGGTCGCGAGCCCTGTGCGGTTGATAAATGGCACGGGTCTTCGAATTTTTGGTTCTAAGACATGCCGGCTAGCTCACGGTTATTTCCTTCACCGTTTTTTCATGATTATCCGTTCATTTATGAGTCTTTAATTAACATAGGAACAGTGAAATTATAGTAGATAAAATATAAAAGAAAACTTATGGACTCTGAGAAGAAACACCTGAACAAACTCAAAGATCACAGTGAAATGACATATTTCTGTAAGTAGATATATTCTAGGATACACGTACGCCATTTTACATACGCGTACGCCAGGAATTCGTGGCTAAATAATAACAGCCTCTCGGATCGATCTTTAGGTTAAGCCGTGCTTGCCTAGGTTGGTCCGTGGATGGGTGACTACCTATTACATACCCAATTTCCTCCGTACCTCAGAAAGCATGTTTAAGCCGTTTGTCCTGGCTGTCATTTGTAGATCTTTGACAGTCGTTACAGGTAGTAGTGGCCCGAAATTCTGACAACCAGTCTTACCATGGGGTATCGTAGTACCCAGTACTAACTGGGTTGTGGAGGTCAAATAAGCATGTCGCTCTATTTAAATACTGGTATTCAGCTGCATCCGGTTAGACTGGAAGCCGACCCCAACATAGTTGGGAAAAGGCTAGGCAGATGATGATACACTTACGCCATTTTCTCAAGTATATACAGGGTGTAAACGGACCCTTGACGAAGGCCTCAACCAAGCGTTCTGTACATCAAACTAAGTAACTCACAATTTTTATTTACTGAGAAACGACTTTTTTTCGGGGTGAAAAATCACGTTTTACAGTAGGACTCAATGTAACGCACTCAAAACATTGTGCTGATGGATGGATTGAATAGTACGGGGGTCGGGGAAAACTAAAGTTATAACATTAAAACCTTGAATTTAAAAGAAAACGTTAGAACTTTGACCCCCAATATCTCCTTAACTAGAGGGTTCCCAGGTATGGTCTAGAACAAAAAACTCATCGCAATGACGGGGAGAACAAGTGCCTTGCGGCTTCGTTAAGCGTACTTTTACACCCATTACAACGCAAGCACCGTCTACCAGTGGCGAAGGTTCCATCAAACTCGATTCCTACTGGCTTCCCTTTAAAAAATGGTACAGTCAGTATTCTATAGACAAATAATATAATGACATTAAAGATATGTACGCCGGCTTACCTCTTACAAAACTTAACCCTTCGCTACTGCCGTCTCAATATAACTTTTTTGGGCCCAAGCTCTTTTTTTTCACACTATACCATTGGACACCTTATTTCCACCTTAATAGAACTTAGAATGATAAAAAATGGTGGAAGCGCCAGGGTAGCCAACGAAATTCAAATTTTGAAAAAAATCAAAATCGGTCTAATTTAGCTGTAACACTATTTTTAGAAAAGTTCTCTGTCAAATCTTTAGAGTTATGTATCCTGCTTATACGTACGAAGTTTCATTAAAATCGGTTCAGAGATTTCGAAAAAAAAGTCACTTGATAGTTTGTATAAAATGCCGTAAGGGGTCGTCCATTAATCACGTGATGTTTTTTAGCAAATTTTTAACTCCCACCTCCCCCATGGTGATTCGTGGTGAAGTTTTAGACTACCCCTCCCTCCTCCCACCCAAAATCACGTGTATTTTTTTTGGTACAAAGTATCTTAAAAAAAATCAGAATATTATCTTTAAATCAAAATTAGATTATACCTGTTAACCGGTATAATCTAATTTAATTCTGGAAAAATAAGCACCGTGATAAAAATGTCAAGGTCACGCACCGCTTTTCGGTTTAGAAATCGCGCGTTCAAAGAAAAAATAAATACACGTGATATCTCACTACACCTGCCCCTCCCCCTAGTGATATTTCGTGATTTTTTCCGAACCCCCCTTCCCCCCTTTCCAGCCTCACGTGATTAATGGACGACCCCTAAGACGTTAGTTAACGCTCTTAAGCAGTGTTTTGCGAATCTTCAGTGATTGAATAGAGTTATTTAAAACAGAGTTTCTCAGACTCATTTAAGCAATTCAAATTCACGTCATACAGATTACTAAAATAAACATGTCTTTATGTAAATTCTATTCAAACCTTTGTTTCCAAATCACGCTAACTTAAACAAATATCAATTTTATAAAAGTTATTAAATGAGATTGATTTTATAATGACTTGAACAGCAAACTATTTTTCGCGTAAATTGAACCTTATGAGTAAGTTTAAAATGATTTTTCGAAATATATTTTTGGAAACTAAACTGAAACTACGAATTTTAATATATCTAGTACTTACGGAGGCTTCTTCTCCAGCATTTCAGTAGTTTCATCTGTAAGAAAAAAATAAATAATTGTATTAATCTTAAGTCAATGTATTGTCTTAAATCGCTGTAAGTGCAGATTCAGGCTAATACAGGGTGCAAACCCTTCACATATCCGTCAACCAAGCATACATCAAACTAAGTAACTTTACGCAAAAATTATTGCTGAGAATTGACTTTTTTTTTTAGGGATGAAAAATCACGTTTTAAGGTAGGACTCTATGGAAAGCACTCAAAGCATTGTGCTGATGGATGGATTGAATAGTACGGGGGACGTGGAGGTGTGTAAAGTAACAATCTTACATTAAAAACATGTATTTAAAAAAAAAAAATATGGGAACTTTGACTCCTAATATCTCCGTAACTAGAAGGTTCCCAGGTATGGTCTAGAACAAAAAAATTATCGCAAAGCCGTCTTTGCGATTATTGTTTTGTTCTCCCTTAACACAGCCGAAAGGCACTTGTTCACCCCGTGGTCTATTTACACCCTTTATATCTCCTAATACGAATGGATGTCCACTCGTCAAAAGATATAGAAAATTTATGGCCTTCTGTTAATAGTTTTTGGATTTCGCCGAACAGTTGTTGTTTTCTTTTATCTACGGTTTTAGACATTTATTTTCTCAAAAGATTTACAATCACTTACAGAGAAAATACAATATTATAACTTATAAATACATGAGGCCGATTTGCGTAGTGGGTTGGTACAATAAGTCAATAACAAGAATGACATTAAAATTTCGTAACAGTTTTAGTAAACCCGTAAAAGGGTAATTGTAGAAAATATTAGAACTAAGTGCACGACATCTTATGCGCATCGCTAATGCGGGTAGGTGTGCATGAGCTGAGGAGTACAGTCTTAGAAAAATACAATACATGTTTATTAAAGCCCATGACACAGTGATTGTTTCACCGCGTTTAAAGTAGGCACATGGTTGTTATATCTTATTAGTAATATGGATGTTATAATTAGAACTAGGTACATTGAATTTATATATTTTGATTACTTGAGTTTGTTTATGTATTTATGTATATAATTATGTGTTAGGTAAGGAGGAGTGTGGTTTGTATATGCTGTACTATAATAATTTTCAATTTTTGTTTATTCATGTATATAGTAGTAAGTAGGAAGTGTCAAATACGTAGGGTAAGATATATTAGATTAAAATATAGTGTATGTATGTATATATTCTGTTTTATTTGTGTATACAATTTTGTGTGTTAGAGTGTGGTTTTTATATGTTATACTATAATATTCTATAATAATGTAGTGCAATATATTCATATATGAATAACTGACGTGTGAGTAAGATGTATTATTTTGAATTGTGTGTGATACAATGTAAATTAGTGATCGGTACCACTTAACTTAATATTAAGCTTTTATTAATGAAAAAAAATCCTTTAAAATGTGGCTTTTTAATAGTTTTTTAAATGTAAACAGAGATTTTGCTTCTTTTATAGATTTAGGTAATTCGTTATAGAGTTGGGCCCCATCATATAGAATACTCTTTTTTCCGTAATTTGTTCTATGGCTCCTTAAGCACAGGTTATTAGCCTGCCTTGTCATGCGTTTATAGTGATCTATCCTTTTTGTAAATGTAATTTGTGAGTGGATATCTTTAGTTAGGATTTTTCTAATAAAAATGCAGGTATTATATTTAAATATTTGGGCCAGATTAAATAATTTTGTTTCTTTGTAAATGTTGGTTGTTGGTGTCAGATAATTGTATCGAAATAATGTTTTAATAACTCTATTTTGTGTAACTTGCAATTTTTGCAAGTTTGTTTTAGTTGCTGAACCCCATACCTCTATTAAATAATCAATACGAGACTTGACCAAGGAATTATATATCGTGTATCGAACTTGTCTCGGGAGACATCTCACTATACCTCTTAGCGCGCCAGTTAGTGAATTTATTTTATTGCGAATTTTTTCAATTTGCGGTTTCCAGATAAGCTGACTGTCAAGAATAAGGCCTAAATATTTTTCATTGTTAGCTTTAGTTATTTTTTCACCGTTAATAGTAAGGGGACTATGATTTCCAATTTTTTTGTTTTTAGCAGAGAAAATAACGAATTTCGTTTTCGATGCATTAATAGTAAGTAAATTTGACTGTAACCAGATGTGTAACAGATCTAGATCATGCTGAGCTTGGTTCATTATTGTTTCTAATGAGTGACTAGAGTAAAACAGGCTAGTATCGTCGGCATATAAAGTAATATCTCCCTTTAGTCCAATCTCATATATGTTATTGACGTAAATGAGGAATAACAAGGGTCCCAAAATTGAACCTTGAGGAATACCACAAGTAATCAATTGGGGGTCACTTTGGTGGTTATTAATTTTGACAACTTGAGATCTGTCTGTAAGGTATGATTTAAAAACCTCATATGCTTTCCCAGTTACACCTATGTCTTTTAGTTTTAATAGTAGTATGTTGTGGCTTACGGTGTCGAATGCCTTTTTTAAATCAATAAAAATTCCTAAAGTAATTTTTTTCTGATCAATGTTAAGTCTAATATTGGTTACTAAGTCAACAGTCGTGGAAACAGTGTTCGATTTGGGGCGGAAGCCGTATTGCTTATTGTATAGGTAATCAATATTAGTTAAATATTCATACAATTGTTTATGCAGAATCTTTTCAAACATTTTTGACATCACTGGTAGTACGGATATAGGTCGATAGTTACTGGGGTCCAGTTTGCTGCCTGATTTAAATATTGGACTAACCTTCGCAATTTTAAGGCGGTTGGGGAAATGGCCTTCATTTAAGCATTTATTAATACAGTTTGCTAAGCTTTCCGCTATAGTGTCTTTAATACATTTTATGGATTTCGTACTAATGCCATCTAAACCGGAGCTAGTGTTAGAATTTAAGTATTTTATTATTTTAAGTACTTCGTCTGCAGAAGTTGGTTTTAACTCTGACAATTCATGATTGTTATTTTTTGGTTTATTATATGTTAATGTCTGAGTTAAGTTATTATGGTATTTTTGTGGTATTTTATTTGCAAGTTCAGTGCCTATTGTCGCAAAAAATCTGTTAAAGTATTCGCAAATTTCATGAGTATCTGAGATTTCTCCATTAGAGGTATTGATTTTTAAATGCCCAAGGTCGGCCAACTCTGTTTTATTATTTGATAGTCTATTAATTAGTTGCCACATTTTTAAAGGATATTTCTGACAGTTCGCAAAAGCCTTAAAGTAATATTGATTTTTGGCCAGTTGGATATTTACAAAGGTATGATTTCTTTGTTTTAAGAATTCTTTACGCAAGTCTTCGTCTCCGGGTGTTCGATTTAAACTGTGCCACAATTGGTTCCTTTTGTTTATTAGTGTTATGAGGTCCTTATTTATCCACTCTTTGCAAGGAGGGTTTAACATTTTTGTTTTCCTTGTTTTGTTCTTTGCAATTATTTGTAGCAGCTGAGATTCTAGTTCTTCATAATCATTAAGTAGTTTTGTGTGAAATATGTTTTTGATATCGTTCTGTAAGTTAATATAGTTGATTGATTCATATTGGACTCTTTTTATAGGTTCGTTTCTGGATCTGTTTAGCTCAAGATAAATTTGTTTATGGTCGGCTATGGAGGACTCAATAATAGACATCTGGAATGTGTTGTCCTGTAAGTTTGTACACACATGATCTATGATTGTTTTCGATGATGTAGTCTCACGAGTACAGTGTTCCGGGGTGATCTTATTCAATACTTTTATATTGTTCTCTCGCAGGATTGCCTTGTATTCCTTTACAGATTTTTCATTAGTTAGTAAATTTAGGTTTAGATCGCCGAAGACAATGACACGTTTTCTTCTTGAAAGATGTTGGTTATAATTTTCGAGGAACTTATCTGTGTTTGCTGCTGGTTGCTTATATATGGCTCCTATGTCCAGAGAAAATGTGTCAATATGTACCCATAGAAAATGATTCCCATCTTCGCACTGTTCTTCCAATGATTCATGTTTTAAACTGTTGTGAATGAACAAAGATACTCCACCACCCCTGGTGTTTTTTCTGTAGTTATAGTAGTGAGTATAGTTTGGCAGTTTTAACCTTTGTGCTTCGTCATCGTTTTTTATCCAAGTCTCTGTGATGATTATAACATGAATCTTAGCTTCGAACGATTCTATTATATCTGCTTGTTTTATTACTATGGATGGCATGTAAAGCCAAGTCAGAGGCCCATTGGCGGCATAAAAACTCTAGACACTAACCACACGATAAAGAAAGATTACAATATTTTGTCAGGAATTTTTAACTATCGGCAATTTCTGTCCACATTTTCCAAACAGCTTTTGTAGATCTTCAGACTCTACAAATGTTCGGAAATCATATCCATAGCTTACATCCGGGAAAAAAATAGAATTATTCTAGTTAACAATGTAAGCCTTATTTTAAGCCTCTAATATGTTACTGTTTGTTTTTCCTAAATAAATAAAAACGAAGATCTTTTCCGAAAGAACCGGGATTTGATTTTGAATATCCCGGTTCCTAAAACGACGCAAATGTTCGGAATTTCCCGGTACGTTCGGTTCCGGAATTTCCCGGTACGTTCGGTTCCGGTATTTCCCGGAACTATTCACTAACAGACAGCGCATACCATTTGTGATGTCAAGTCAAGTCTTAGATTGATTAGTTCTCGGACATTCCGGTTTCCACACGATGTTTTCCTTAATCGTTTATTCTTATCTGTTAGATACATCGAGATTTCCTTATTATACGTAGGTAAGTTTAATGTTAATTATTTCTATCTTCCTGTCTGCTCCGACTTTCGCTATCTCGGTTCACTCGTGCGATGGTGAAATAGATCGTAGTGACACAGAATTACCACTGGATGGATAAAATGGCGGTCGGTTACGGGAACAATCTGCGACTCCCGCATTCCCCTTAAACTTAAGGGGAAGATTTATAAAACAATGGCTAGACCTGCTGTCTTGTATGGATCAGAATGTTGGGCCACAAAAGGGATGAATGAAAGGCATTTGCATGTGGGTGAGATGAGAACGCTAAGAAATGAGTACGTAAGAGGAAGTCTGAAAGTGGCGCCGGTAGCCTGAAAAGTTGTGTTTAATCGGTTGTCGTGGTATGGGCATGTGATGCGGTGGAATGATGAAAATGTCGTGAGAACAATTATGAATATGAATTGGAATGAGAGTAGAGAAAGACTAAAGAAACGATGGATGGGCTGGGTGAAGGATAGTATGGCCAGAAAGGAGGTGTCTGATGAAATGACGACTAATAGAGAAGTATGGAAGAAGACATGCAGCGCCGAACCCAAATAAATTGCAGTAAGGGCAGATGAATGATGAAGTTCAATACTAATGTATTAGACACAAATATTCCGGATAAATTCTGTAAATAATGTAGAAAATCTTATGCTTAGTTTAAAAGAACGACACGGTCTACATACAAACACAAAGCGATTGTAATCTGTCTAAGATTGAAAAGGGTAGGTAAGCACGACGGCCAAACAAGCTATACAAAACCAGTTTATGCGGATCGCTCATTGTATAGAAAATCTACACAAAGCGAGGCCAAGTTATACTAAAAATGTACAGCTTCATGTGCCGCCGTGTGTACCTATGAAAGATTTTAGCAGGTGTAATGTCTGCATAAATATGGTAATAGTTATTTACCTACTTACACGGTATAGATCCCTCTATCTATCTACACAATAAATGTGACTCAAACACATTTGCATACACACAATAAACGCCCACCGCAGATCGAAGGTCTACCGCGACCGTTATCGAAGTCAACAAGCGCTATATAACTACAGAACTGTGTTTATTACGACATTTAAATCATCATCTGTCTGGCATTTTCTTTATTTAGCTTCCAGTCTAAGTGAATGCAGCTGAATTCCAGTATTTCTCTTCATCAACCTTAGGTCACCTAATGCTGAGTGAAAGTCTCCTCCAAATCTCTCCACTTTTGGCGGTTTTGTGTCATGACTAACCAGTTTCTTCCGGCCACTTTGACGAGATCGTGTGTCCACCTAGTCGGTTGTCTTCCCACATTCGTCCTTCCCTTCCGTGATCTCCACTCCAGCACTTACTTCCCCCATCTTCCAGCAAGTCTTCGGCATATATGGCGCGCCCACTTCCACTGTCTACTTGTGTTCGCATTTGCTATGTCCGTAAGTCTCGTTCGTCTCCGTATTTCGGTGTTTTTGACCCGGTCGTACAGGGAGATGCCCAACATGGCTCGTTCAATAGCACTCTCAGTGACTTGCATGCGGTGGATAGTGTATTTGGTGAGCTTCCAAGTTTCAGCCCCGTACGTCATGACTGGGAGGACACACTGCTCGAACATGCTTCAGGTTTATGGGGACCCGCTTAGACTTGAATACGTCCGTTCTTTCAAAAATATGCTTAACTATAGATTTATGCAAAGATGTATGTGGTCCTATATGCCAAGGGGGCGTGGCGAGTGGAAAAATTGTAAAACACCCCTGGTATATTTTCTTAAATTATGACAGCCCCTGTTAAGATGCTTACAGGATCTCGGGGCCTCTAAAGATCGCGGGGCCCTGGGCACATGCCCAGAGTGGCCATTAGAGAATACGGTCCAGCCCCCGTAGCATGACCACCGTAGCCAAGGATTTCTTTGACGGAAGAATCGACAAAATGACAGATTTCTTTGCACTATCTGTAATTTTGTCGATTCTTCCGTCAAAGAAATCCTTGTCTACGGTGGTCATGCTACGGGGGCTGATTTAAAAGTAACCTAAGTAAAGTACCGGAAGACGTTGCGTTGGAAGGCCTCCCACTAGGTGGACCGATGACCTAGTGAAGGTTGCAGGGATCCGCTGGATGCGAGACGCACGGGACCGGTCAATGTGGCGACACTTGGGGGAAGGCCTATGTCCAGCAGTGGACGACTTTCGGCTGAAATGATGATGATGATGATCATAAATAAAGTAGGAATACTTACACGAAGTAGACATGGTGATATTCCTTCCTCTTACAGCTTAAATCATAAAACTTCACTGCTAGTCCAATCCATTATTAAACACTGAAAATCTGAAACAAAGAAATTAAAACGTTTAATGACTTCACACCAATACATATTAAACTCGTAAATACAAGAGTACCGCCTCGTTGGTCGAGTGCAGGACTCGGACACCGGTTGAAATTTTTAACCGGTTACGGTCATTGACCCTAAACCGAAATTGATTTAGGTTAAAGGTTGCACTTTACCGATTTATGCGAAAGTTTTTCATGAATTTTGGTTTTGATAGTGAAAATAAACAGTTAAAATCAAATTTGATAGGGTACGCGGCCGCCGCTACCGTCGCTCGCACGGTCTGGACTGGACGTTGCCGGATTACGGAATTAACCGGTTAATTTGGGTGTCAAAACCGTTTTTGCTTATGTAACCGGTAACCTTTATCATTTGGGTTACGTAAAAACAGTTCACTTGTTTAACCGGTAAATGAAGGAAGATATATTTACCGGTATTGATCGAAATTAACCGCTCTTTTTAAACCGTTTCCGAGCCCCTGTCGAGCGTTCGCAAGCGCGACTGCTGAGCATGAGGTACTGAGTTTGATTTCCGGGTTTCGGAAAGTGTTATTGGGTTTTTCCATCAGGAATATCTAGCAGGCTTAGTGCCCGGTCCGAGAGACCACACGGGAGGTCCAGCGTTTATTGTTACACCGATATGGGACAGCTGATTGTTTTTGGGGATTCCTATATCTCCAAAAAAAGTGTGAGTTAATAACCACACCTTTCTGGGAAGCCGAAGGTTATTTGTCACCCCGTCATGTCATTGCGATATTTTGTTTGCTCTGGACCATACCTGGGAACCTTCAGTCACGGAGATATTGGGGGTCAACATTTCAACTGTTTCACAACTTTATTTTAAATACAAGTTTTTAATGTTGTAACTTTACTTCCATACAATGCATCCATCAGGACAATGTTTTGAGTGCGTTATTTTGAGAGTCCTACCGTAAAACTTGATTTTACACCAAAAAAAAAAAATCGTTTCCGAGAAATATTTTTTGCGTAGAGTTACTTAGTTTGATGTACAGAATGCTTGGTTGACGGCTATGTGAAGGGTCTGTTTACACCTTATGGGTACTTAGAACACTCTTGCCCAATCTCCTTTGTAAGCAATTCAAGATTGTTTTCGTATTTTACAAATTGTAATGACAAGACGAAAGCGTATCATCATCATCTGCCTAGCCTTTTTTCAACTATATTGGGGTCGGCTTCCAGTCTAACCGGACGCAGCTGAATACCAGTATTTTACATGGAGCGACAGCCTATCTGACCTCCACAACCCAGTTAGTACTGGGTAATACGATACCCCTTGTTAAGACTGGTTGTCAGACTTTTTCTGACCACTGACTAAGTACCTAACGACTGTCAAAGATCTACAAATGACACCCGGGACCAACGGCTTAACGTGCTTTCCGAAACTCGGTATGTAATGGGTGGTCACCCATCCACAGATCAAGCTAGGCAAGCACGGCTTAACCTAAAGGTCGACCCGAGCGGCTGTTATTATTTAGCCACGAGCTCCTCAAGACGAAAACGTATGAATGTACTATTTACACATCTTTCAGCTAGTTTTTCTATTTCGCTTCCCACACATATAGATTTATTAGTAATCAATGAAGATTTAAATTCTAAACATACAATATTAATCACAATACAAAATATTTCCATTGTCTTTTACCACTTTGTATACAAAATGTTTGTTCAGTTGTCAGATTTATTTTTCTTAATCATTGATTAATCAGAATGTATCAAAATCTCTGCGGGACTGTTCGAAAGAGACACCGTGGCCCTGGAACACAAAGGGCAAAGAAGGAACATGGATGGGTTTTAGTTAGTACAAGTCTGACACTCCCTTCCGCTCCGCCCAGAGTGGGGGGGGTCATTTGATGATTTTCCATCCAAAAAAAAAAAAAAATAATGTATGAAAATCTGCAATTATGTATTCAAAGTATTTGGCAATGTATGAGTAAGAGCCAGTCCACACAACGCGTTGCTTTGCGTTGCGACGACCGACGCAACGCAAATAGTTTGACGCGTTGCCGGTCACACAGGCGCTGCGTCATCGCAGCGCTGCTAGGACGCAACTGAGTGCTGTCGCGCGTCGCAATGTTTTTTTCCCTCCCGCTTTGTCTCGGGGGCTACAGTCAGTCGTGTGTGCGTTGCGTCTACGCAGCGCACCGTGTGTACACTATGATTCATCATCATCTGCCTAGCCTTTTCCCAACTTTGTTGGGGTTGGCTTTCAGTCTAACCAGATGCAGCTGAATACCAGTATTTTACATGGAGCGACTGCCTATCTGACCTCTGCAACCCAGTGTGTACACTATTATTATTAGTATGTAAAACGACGCAGCGACAGCGTTACGTCGACGCAACGCGCCTTGCGGACCGGCTCTAACTACTTCAGAATAAAAATCTATACAAATAAATAAAATTGAAGTGTCTAACTTTTAGTTTTATTTTTTTTACAAGGAACCCTACTTTTTTTTCTAGTTCACTAAGTTACTCGTTATAGCATCAGCTATCTGCCAGTAAAGGTCCTGTCGAAGTTAGTCCAGCCGTTTCGGAGATTAGCCGGAACAAACAAACAGACAAAAGTTTTTTTTTTTTTTTTGTAATGAGTACCGTATCTTCTTTCATATGCATTCAGTAAAAAGCTGTTATTTTCAACTTACAAACAGACACTTCAATTTTATTGAATTGTATAGATTTTTACGCCAGCTCCAGCCACTAGGCATTAATAACTGTGAAAGTACTGTAGTTGTCCATTCAAAAGCGTTGAATGGAGAAGAATGGGCAAGAAACTCTTTTAAATCAAGTTAGGTATGTATAGAAAAAAAACAGATTAGTATAATAAGCCTGTATTAAAAGTCTGCCATGAATTGAAAATTTATCATATAATATTAGTCGTAGAGTTCAAAATGAAATGCCTGCTTTAGATTCTTTATAGTTCACAATAGCATGAATAAGCATTTTATTGAAAGGTAAACTAATAAAAGATAGCTCTGATTTATTTATTCTAATTTAAAAGGCATCTGTCTGTCAAGTTACTAAACACAGAGTTTCAAAGATTAATTCAAAGAAGAACTATTGTCAGAGAGTTATTATCTTTAGGGCAGAATATCTGTAAGATTCAGTCCTGGACTAGCCTAGTCTCTGGAAATGGACGTAAGTAAGTGATATGGGGTATATAAAGGATGTTATAAAATGTTGCATTGAGGACACATTCCGCCTTAATAATAGTATCATCATAATCATCATTTAAGACGAAAGACGTCCACTGCTGGACATAGGCCACCCCAATAATAATATGAAAAATTAGAATAGTATTCATAGTTCTAAGAAAATTAAAATATTTTCTTCTGTAGTAAATTAATTTTATTTCCATGAAATAATTTTAAAACATCTCTACTTAACCCAATTTTATTCAATATAATATGGTAAATGACAATAAAATCTCAATATTAAAATGTTCCACTAATAAATCAAGGCCCATCACACTCTCATTAACATATTTAGGTCACTAACTCTTCACAAAGGCGATATCATTAGGACATAAAGAGATTTCATTTTGATTTCTTATCTGTAATACCTGTTAATCCTTTAAAATTGTGTAATCTCTTCGAATTATGCACTATATCTACAGATAAACACAACTGTAGACCATCTTAACTGACGTTTGCAGATTTATTTTAAATAAAACCTTCCAAACAATGAGAAAGTTGCCTACGATCGAGGTTTCGCAGAAATTCTTGTTATGTTACTTCACGCTATGTTTATGTCAGAATTATCGTTAAATACAAGTGGTTAATGGTACTTACAGGCACTGCAGAATCCTCCACAATGCTGTTGACCTTTATTTAGGCCGCCTAAACATACACTATTGCAGAAAACCGATAAAATTATAAACCACTTTTTATCATGGACAAACACCTTTTGATATTTCACGTTTATAAACCGATATTGATGATAAAATTGATATAAAACACTCAACGGAAGAACCCAGTTTACTTAAAATTTATCGAAACTATTTTTTATTGTTTGTTTGTTGATATTTTAACAAAAAGATTGTCTTTATACTGAACAGCAGGAAAATGTACTTTTCATTTCAATATGTCATGTTGACATTTACGTTCCGAATACCGTAACAGTTTAGAACATTTTTGAAACCATTCCGTAATTAATAATCTTATTTTAATTAATCTAAATAATATAATAAGTGTATCTGAATAATACAAGTCTAATTTCGGTGTGTTTAATTCAATTATGATGCAGTAGGAAAACTAAATGGAACTCAGTTTCAAAATTAAATGTTTCAGGTTTATGAACGAATTAGTAGAGCGGTTCTTTTGCAAAACTTTGTCCAATTAGAAGATTTTTTAAAAAAAAAACAGACAGTTCAAACGTGATATTTTTTCCGCTCTTGTCTTAGTCGTAACCTTGTGTAGTCAATGCAAAGTAGTTTCTGTCTTTTACAGCCTGTATCACAGCAGTACTAATATTCAAAGTAGATTTTTGAAACTTATATTATAATTTAAAAGTAAAATCTCTCTGGGTTGTATCCAGGGTTATATGTATAGACAATATATTGTATGTACTGTGGCTCATTAGCTGCATTCGGACAACTTAGCCAGCTCGAAAGACTTAAGTTCGATCAAACGGTCTGGACTAAGTAACTAAAAGACGATGCGTGTGCTGATCATTATCATTCACAGCCCGACTTCACCCACTGCTAGCTGCTGGCACACATGTCCATTTGACAATGAGGCCTATAGGCCTCAAATTCAAATGGACAGTCTAGTGTATCATTCTTGATAATATCGTATTTTTTCTAAAGCATTATTATCTGCCATTGAAATCGATCGACTAACCAATGAACCATGAACACTTCACACCTCTATCGTTGTCAAGGGCGTTGACGTCACTTGTCACTTTGTCGACGTAAACAACACTGCGATTATTTCGTATATTTATTGTTTGTTTTTATATTAAACTCGATTAATAAACATGTCGGCACACAACGTTAACGTTTGTGACATAACAGACGATGTGAAGGAAGTGTTAAAGAAGTTCAGATTTCAGAAACACACGTCCAATTCTGCGCTTATACTAAAGGTATTTCCGATGTTAAATTTCCTACTTCCTTTTATCATATTTCCGGGTATAACTATCTATAAAGTTCCTATAACTATTCCTCTTCCTCTAAACTTGATATTTGATGGTATTTTTCCTATTGGATTGAATTGATGAGCTCCATTAAATCTGAGTCATTCAACCGTATCTCCGGTCTTACTTACGTCATAAAAATGATACATAAAGTACTTGCCTCAGGATTTGCTTATTATTTTATTGGGCCGAATGATTCATAGTGACTTGACAATTTAAGTAAACTTTAGACACGATATTGAAACAACTTACGAGAAGAGGGTGCTATGTTTTAACTGTATGTCTCATGTCTGCAATTTTCTTTAAAACTACTGAAACAATAGACTTGATTTAGTAGTTTTTAAGAAAAATAGGAAAAACAACAAAGAAAGAAATATAAAATAATAGGGAGGTTCGAATGTTATTTATTTTCCTTAGTGAATATTTCCATCTAGAATGTCAACTCTGAGAAGGTTTTGGTCCCATTTTCCTGCTGAATGCACAAGTTATAGTGACATTAGTTTATTTTAAAAAGCACTGTTTCTACATTTATTGTGCAAACTGTATGTCTGTGGAATTCACTACTCTGTTACATAAAATAATGTACATGTGTGTAAAGTAACATAATACTGTATATACTTTCATATGCATTCAGTAAAAAGCTGTTATTTTGAAATTACAAACAGACGCTTCAATTTTATTTATTTGTATAGATTATCTATCTATACAAATATAATAGATATAGATTTAATATTTAGTTTAGACTATGTTTAACTCTGTGTAAATGTTCATCAAAGCGAGCCAATGATAATGATGTTCTCCCTGTAATTTCTAGGTGAACAGAGAGAAGCAGACCTTGGAGGTGGATGAGCAGTTGGAGAATGTTGAGTTAGAGGAACTGCAGGATATTTTACCGTCTCACCAGCCGCGGTTTATTGTGTACAGGTGAGTGTACAGAAACTATGTTATATTATATATACTTCACCATCATTTGTCTGCCTTTTTCCAAATAAGTTGGGGTTTCTTGCCGATTCTTCTCCATAGGAAACGATCAACCAAAACCGTGCACCTTTTTCGACGTTTATAAGTGCCCATCTAGGCCTACCAGTATTTTATTTAGGACAACTGCCTATCTAAACTCCACAACCAAGTTAGTAATGGGTGCTACAATACCCCTTGGTAAGACTGGTTGTCAGACTTCCATATTTTTCTGACAGTTTACTTAATGTGTTTGTCGTACATTTTCAGTTACAAACTGGACCACGATGATGGACGTGTGTCGTTCCCTATGTGTTTTATATTCTATACACCGCGAGACGCGCACATGGAGTTACAGGTATGTGGCTTATAAAACCATTAATAATGTCCTATTAAATGAGATAGACGGCACGGTTGGCACAGTGGCTGAGCGATTGACTGCTGCGCTGCGTGTCACAGGTTCGATTTCCGCACGAAACAAATATTTGTATGGACTACAGGTAGTTGGAAAAAAAGAAGAAAGATCGTGGCTAAATAATAACAGCCGGGCTGCTCCGGCTGTCAATGCTAATTTCTGACTTTTTAGTACTCCAACGATGGTTGCTCCCATAGAAGTTTTTGATCAGTATTAGAAACAGGATCGATTGGCATCCAAAAAATGTTTTGTGTAAAATGGTCATTTTCTTGATAACTGATCTTTTTTTTTTAAATCTGTGAATGGGGATCAAAATTTCGCGAAAAATTATGGATAGTCTCCTAAGACCATTTTCGTGGCGCTGCAACCGTTAAGGTAGTTCTACTGCCTCGCTGAAAAAAAAAATTTCCACCCTGTAGATTGATCATACGCATCGACCCACTTAGATGAAGGATGTCTAAAAGTATCCTTTACGAAGCCGAAAGGCACTTGTTCTCTTGTCATTTCCATCATTTTTTTGTTCTGGACCACACCTGGAACCTTCTAGTTTCGGAGAAATTAGAGGTCAAAGTCCCAACATTTTCATCAGTTTTTTTAACAAGTTTTAATGTTATAACTTTACTTTAAATCCTCCTCTTGTACTATTCAATGCATTCATTAGCACAGTGTTTTGAGTGCGTTACATTGAGCATCACTTAAAAAAAAGTCATTTCAGCAACATTTTTTGCGTAGTAGTTACCTCATTTGGTGTACAGAATGCTTGGTTTACGGCTTCGTGAAGGGTTCGTTTACACCTTGTATTATTTACGTTTTCAGGTCATGTACGCCGGCACCCAAAGAGCATTAGCAGCGACAGTCGGCGCCCCACGTTTACTAGAAGTTAGAGAGATAGATGAGCTCACAGCTGATTGGCTGCAAGAAAAGCTGAAGAAGTAGACTGACTGAACTTGCCTCTCTCTTGCCTGCATCTTTTCAAAAAGAAAAGAAAAAATTATGAAAAGTTTGTATAAAATGTCTGAATAATTATATTTTAAGCCTGTTTTATTATCTTTGGATAGGTAATAACTACTATACGGGGTCACGATTACTTAGCTAGAGAAACTCCGCAGTCGTATCTATACAGGGTGAATGGGTTATTAAAAAGAATCTGCTGTTCCATACATTTTGATTGTGTAGGTATTACTCTTTTTTTGTAGAAAACAGCTGTTTTTTTTTTTGTTGATAACCGACGAAAAATCTCTATGTGGGGGGCTCAGAATGATGTACTGAATACGTGGTAACCGTTTTCGCATAGGTGTCATTCCACCCTGTTTATTAAAACATGGCAAAAAAATGACTTAATGAATTTTTGAATTTAACGACGACGGTGTAGTTAGTTTTAATATCAGTTTTAAATACATACTTTTTAACTGATATCGGTTTTCGGTATAAAAACACGATGCAAAATAAAAAACTGAAAACTTCATCAGACGAGTCTCACTAGCTAATTTATTTGTCCCCGTTTAAAAATGAAAATACCTGGCAGAAAATTAAGCGAAACTTATCCAGAGGTAGTCAACAAAACAGGTCATGAGTATTGTTTAAATACTGCCATTGTATGTAATGTTTTAAAGTAACAAGTTTTTTATCAATATTTTTAAAAAGACAACTTAGAATATTTTTACTCGAAATGTAAAATAATTATTCTTGTTCCCTTTTATTGATAGCCAGGTAGCCTACCATGACGTCATAAAGCAATTGTAACTCCAGTGTAGGAAAGAGATGGCGCTAGACGACCTGTATAGCTCTGTCTCTTTCCCACACTGGAATTACTCCTGCTTTTAGACGTCATAGCAGTGGCGAAGGTTCCATACAACTCGATTCCTACCGAATTCCCTTTGAAAAATGGCACAGTCAGTATTCTGTAGACAAATAATATAATTACATTAAAGATATGTACACCAGCTTACCTCTTACAAAAATTGATCCTTCGCTACTGCGTCATGTTAACTCCCTGATCAGTACATCTGCAGTCAAACGAAACATAATCAATGAAAATTGAATGTCATTTATTTAAATTAGGCTAATTTACAAGGTGTCTCATGTTAAACGTAGCCAGACCTCTCGCAATCGCGCGTGCTGTCTCGAATCACGAAACTGTACAACTATTGTTCTACGAGTTCTTGATATTCTCGAAAAAAAAAAAAAACGGCCAAGTGCGAGTCGGACTCACGGATGAAGGGTTCCGTACCATCGTAGTAGGGGAGACCACTTTATTTTTTTGTTGTTATAGCGGCATTGGAAATACACATTTTGTGAAAATTTCAACTGTCTTCCTATTACGGATCATGAGATACAGCCCGCTGACAGACAGACGGGCGGACAGCGGAGGCTTAGTAATAGGGCCCCGTTGATTACCCTCCGGGTACGGAACCCTAAAAACCCTTTCTATAGGAATTGTCACAATCAGCTGATTAACATCGATTGGAAAGCAAAAAAAAAGTTTTGAATTTCCAAAAGTGGTTCGGTTTCATGATCTGAACTCGAGAGTTCTTGTGTTTATTCGGTTACACCCTGTATAATCCAGCATTTTTTGAACATCTAAATTTTATGAGACGTTTGAGGCGTTTTGGGGGACTGTCTCTTTTTATGATGTTATTGGTACTTTAAAGTATAAAATAGAAATAATGACAGGACCTTACTCGCCTGTGGCGCCATCTGGTGAGCTCAAAAACGAGTCCACATTGAAAAGGCTTTCAGAATAAAGGAGAAGACTAAAATATCTTGAATTTTTTAAAGTATTATTTCAAAATCTCGCTTTTATTTCGGAATATTTCCTATACAAGTAAAGAACTGTATTTTATTGCCATTTTAAGATGTAATGTGAACAAGTTATCCTTTTTAATCTTAAAATTCACCACTAGGGTCGGAAATAGTCTATATTGACATCAAAAAAGCCTTTTAATGCGTCAGAAATAGTCTTTTATGGCGTCAAAAATGGCCTTATTTGGCTTCAAAATATCCTATTTTAATTAATTGTTTTATTATCTGCTTATCTGTAATTAAGTAAGTATAGCGTTTTGATATCAACGCCCGTTTTCACGAACACTAGCCTGTATCTATTTGAATGCGTAAATGAAAGTGCACATTTGAAATTTCTACCTGGCTTATCGCTAAGAGTTCAGATTCCAGTATTGCAATGTGCAAAATATCGCTTAGTGTTCTAGAAAACGGGCAAATGTATTTTGTATAAAAACGTAGATTTGTGTACGTGTTTAGGCGCATAATTACGTAATTTATTGACAAAACAATATCACATAATATTAATGTTACCAGTTCTGTTAAAATGCACCAACCCACATCAAATCATCATCTGCCTAGCTTTTTTCCTACTATGTTGGGGTCGGCTTCCATTTTAACCGGATGTTGCTGAATACCAGTACTGTACATGGAGCGACTGTCTATCTGAGCTTCACAGTCCATCTACTGGGTAATACGATAAACCACTTCAAATATCCTAATAAATTGCATAAAATTTTGGATCATTTAAGATAAATAAGTTTACAAATATACAAGACCCTTAACGAAGCCGAAAGGTACTTGTTCTCCCCGTCATTGCCATCATTTTTTTGTTCTAGACCATACCTGGGAACCTTCTAGTTACGGAGATATTGGGGGTCAAAGTTCCAAATTTTTCACAATTTTTTTTTAAATACATGTTTTTACCTACCGTAAAACGTGATTTTTCACCCGAAAAAAAAATCATTTCGCAGCAAACATTTTTGCGTAAATTCACTTAGTTTGATGTACAGAATGCTTGGTTGACGGCTACACCCTGTATTGGGTTATCCCCGTGAGATGACGAGTAATAGAGAAGTATGGTATGGAATAAGAAGTCGCGCAGCACCGACCCCAAATAAATTTAAATATGGGCAGAAAAATGATGATCTCTTGACTGTTTTTTTTAATTCCATTACGATAAGTTTGTGGGTTGTTTCTTTTTTACATAACTGAACATATTTGCCACATCATATTCACAGTCTTACGCTCATAGTGTTAGAATAGACAAATAGTCTTAAGGGGGAAGCGATAGAGTAGCCCGAAAAATACAAGTTTTTTTTTAAATTTTTTTCCAATTACACAAAAAGGTAAAAGTAAGAAAATTTAAATTTTGCGGGCTACCCTGTCACATCCACGATAATGTGTGAAAAAAATATTTTTTAGCTTGACCATGTTTAAGAGTCATAGGTATTCCAATATTTGTATTCCATTTTTTCCAATTTGCCTGTAATTTAGTCCTTTACTTATTAAGTATTTTTAATGTATGTTTTTATTAATATTATATTTAAATACGCCCACGATCTGATGAGAGCTGAATTCCAGTATTTTACATGGAGCGACTGCCTATCTGACCTCCACAACTCAGTTAGGTACTGGGTAGTATGGTACCCCTTGGTAAGAATTGACTACTTACCAACATAAAAAATCATTCGTTCACAAATTGACGTAGGGTATCAATTTGCTTATTAATTGATTTCTCTGACTGTATATTTAAGTATTGCCAGTCGTGGATTTTAAATTTTTAATAATCACACACATTACGATTTATAATTATTATTTAAAACATGACAAGACTATCTTGCCATAATAAATTATACATGTTTTTCATATAATAATAAACTTTTAATTATTACACAGGGTGTGCTTTTGTCATAATAAGCTTTTTTTGCAATATTTGTTTTTTTATTCGTAACCTTTTTTCTTACGGAAGGCTCTTCTGGAAGTGATCACATTCATCGTCGAGGAACCAGCTTAACCTTCGTTTGCCCGCGTCACATTTTATGACACCTATATCCGCCTACGGTCTGACAGACCGAAAGTTTGAAAGTCAATTTCGGGATATTTTTTATCAAAAACGGATTTTCTTTTTTTTTTGTTTTTTTACTATGGACACTTTTAACGTGCACATCTTACTACATCGTTCTCGCATAAAAATATTCTGTTTCCAAAGAGTGTCCATGGAGTTTCTTACCCGTTCGTCTCCATAGACGTCTACGCTAGGGAATGGGCAACTACAGTACTTTCACAGTTTTTATGCCTTGTGACTGGGACTGTAGCTACATTTCATTGTTATTTTTGTTTCGACAATTTTAAAGTGCCTGTAACTGGCCTATTTGAACCTGATTTGATATGTTCTCTGGGAATATGCTACGAAATATTGTAAAAATAATAATTTACCTATAACATACCGTCCCTCCTCGTCACATGCCCATACCAAGACAGTCGATTCCCTTTCTACTTATTTAAGAGCTGGATACCAGTTCTGTATATTACATGGAGCGACAGCCTATCTGATCTCCACAATCCAGTTAGTACTGGGTAATACAATACCCCTTGAGGAGACTCAAAGATTTAAGAAGCCTTCCGTAAATAAAATAAATTATTTTTATTAAAAATAAGTTATATATTGTAACTTGTAACGTACACTAAACCAAAGCTTTCTTAAATAAATAAATAATTATTTAAATTAGTCTTTATGATGTGTGTTTTAAATAAATTATTGTAGATGACGTCACTGTGGCTTAGTTTACTGAACATAGAGTAGAAAGAAAATGGAGTACACTTGAATATTAGATTCGATAATTGTGCCGTTCGGCAAAAACAAATTATACCGACCCGAAGCCAGCTGAGCTAGCTTATTCGAGCGGTGTCCTAAAAGGTAAACGCACACTTGTCCGCGGCGGAACAATCGACCACGCTAAATGAAACGGTATATCATACGTGCAGACGACACATCAAGCTACTAAAATCTGTAAAATTTATTTAATAGACTTATACTGTCACTTACGGGATGTCCGTGATTGTTCATTATTTTGGGCTCCCGATATTTCGACGCTGTTGCAAGCGCCATGATCGCGGGTTGACTGGAGAATGCGGGTAGATGAACAATCACGGAAGATATCCCGTAAGTGACAGTATAAGTTTATTTGTAAACCGTGAAAGCTTAAAACAGTGTTATCTTTAATAGATTTTCAACTTTATCGCTAAAGCATTTGGTTCATGGTTGATTGGGATTTGATAGTTTCGGATAGGTTGATGTGCTGGCGTGTGTACAACGTTATCTATTCGTCCGATTCGGAGAATAGTGTGCGAGGTTTCATAGGATTTCATATAAGTAATTTTAAAATTCTTTCGGCTCTGTTAAGTGTGCCTTTACCTTTATGGAGAATTGTAATGCGCACAATGTCGTTTTTCAAGAATACGATTTTTCTATGAAATACGATTTTTCTGTGTTTATGAAAATGGTATATTTATCACTTGTATTAAACAAAGATTTAAATTGTTAGACATGGCTAATTATATGGTATGTTGCTTCCATGAGTCCTCGCGAAGGTATCAATTTAAATGGAATATTCTGAAGGTTGATAACACGTATTGGTTCAATTAGTATCGTAATACCTACGTAGATTATGGTTATTTTAAAGCAAATAACCTGTGGGATATTGTTAGGACTTTGTGGACGCTTAATGTGCCTTTGATGGGGCAAGGCGGAGGACTCGTTAAAGCGGTCGGTTTTAATGTACCTACCTTATGTAACAAGATGATTTTGCATGCTATTATTATGGCGTAATGTGTCCTGCTTTATAACATTTTTATAACATACTGTATATAGGGTCTAACTATTCATACACGAAATATTTTCAGGGAATCATCTAACGGCTATAACAAAGCCATTTCAAGGGATTTTTTTTTATCTGAGTATATTTTTTATAAAAAATAAATAATTTAAAATTACTTGACCCACGAAATAAATACTGGCTCCTTATTTTTAAGCATCCATTACGGTAGTTTACTACATCGTATTTACCTACTACATTGTTAGAATATGGGAGTAAAGGTTTTATGCAAAAAGTCTCAAAAAAATTTAGAATTATAATAATTTTGTAAAAAAAAAAACACTCCGATAATATTTTTTTCGTTGCTATGGCGACTACGACTTATAGAAGTTACTCTTAAAATATTTCGTGTATGAAAAGATAGACCTTATATACCACATTTTATGCAAATAAATATACTTATTCTGACTTACTGTAGTGGCTCAGTTCTGAGCCGCCACATTTAAGATTGTCATCAACACGCTAAGAAGAAGTAGAAAAATAATATATAGAATCTACCTTTTTCACCAGAACACACATAAGTAAATAAATAAGACATACATACCTACCTAGGATACAGTGATTTTAAAAGCATTTATATTATTTTGTAATGTTTATATAAAAGACAACTAAATAATAAATTATTATTCATATGAAATAAGTTGTTTTGTTCTTATTACAAAAGGATGATTTTCATCAAACGACTCGCATCGCATCGGATCGGATTTTACAATCTTTAAACGATATTAAATCGTGTACACAGTATTTAAAGTCTATATTACCAAGCCGCGCACAGCAGCTTGACCGCGGGCGTCTTCCGCGACACGCGATCGTTGCCGAAAGTATAGAGCGACACGCGATCGGCTCCGTTCACCCGTCGTGTTGAAACGATTTGACTAGGCGCAGAAAAGGATACGTTTGCTAGTGGCGGTACGGAGCCGTTCGTATGCGTTGATATCCTGCCGGACGCGACCGACTATCGCCGCAACCGTTCGTGTAGCCTTTCCAATCCGATGCGATGCGAGCCGTTTGGTGGAAATCATACTTTACTCCACCCACCCATGCTCATTCCTTTTATAACAACCCTATTGCCATCAACTGGACTTAAAGAAGTTGCACTAAGGTAGACCGCGAAAATGACTTTGAAATAGTCATTCAAGGGAACTGGAAAGCCTGCTCAGCGGTTGGTCCTACGCCTTATCTCTCTCCGGTTATTTCGGATTGATTATTTTATACTATTCGGGAAACTTACAGCTAATATAAATAATTTTTAGCCGAGAAACACTGGTATTGAAAATTTTATTATTTGATTATTAACTTTCAGACAGATGTGTTGCTGAGGACTTTTACTATCCATACTAAGGCCCAGCTCCACTAAACCGGAGATGTGCAAAGAGAAGAGGACAGGAGATGCTTAAAAGCTAGGGTGTATCCACCGAAGCTGTGTGGAGATGCGTATAGGCTAGACGGGAGCAGATATGTGTGCACAGGCTACTCACGTCCAGTTTAGCGACCGCCGTACACCGCTCACTACACGCCGCTCACGTCTCCGCTATGCACTGCTAGCCTAAACAAATATGAGACATCTCCCCTCCTCGCTGCTCAACCGTTTCCACTAAAGCTAAGCGGAGACGAGAAGTGTAAATAACGAACTCCCATCAGTGCTCCTATTGGTAAAACACATCTCCACTCCTCTCGTCTGGTCTCCGCTAAGGACCTTATAGTTAAACTTATACTGTCACTTACGGGATATCTTCCGACGACAAATCTATCTACCCTCTTGGTTTTGTCTGCTCTTATCAATTTATTTACCATCCACCCGCATTCTCCAGTCAACCCGCGATAATTTCGCTTGCAACAGCGCCGGATTATCGGGAGCTCAAAGTAATGAACAATCACGGAAGATATCCCGTAAGTGACAGTATTAGTTTAGTTGTAAACCGTGAAAGCTTAAAACAGTGTTTGACCTTACAGTTTGTATGTAGGGGGTAATCATCGTAACTCCTGATCCGTTTAAAAAAAATCTTTCACTAATTCGCAGCTGCATTATCCTCGAGTGTCATAGGCTAAAATTTAAAACGTTCACGTTTGATAAATTCCGACCATAATGCGAGCGAACCTGGGCGCAAAATTAAATAGAAAAATAAAACTACTTCTTTTACAAAAAATCCATCTCTATTTAAACTTGGTGCCCATCAGCTTGGCAGACGGTGTGGTACAGCCAGTCAAATCAATGCCATGTTTCTTCATGTCTGCGTAGTCTAGCTCAGCCAGGACATCGTAGCCACATTTGGCTGCTAGCACCTGGGATGTTGTGGCTGTGAACACTGTGGCGGTGGCGCTGATACCCAAGGCTTTGCAGAAAGGTAATCTGAAGAAAAAGGAAAATATGTAAGAGTTTTTTCTTGTAAACAAAAGGATGAACGAAGGAGGAACGGATTTTACAATCTTTAAACAATATTATATCGTGTACACATTTTTTAAAGTCTATATTAGGTATGAGTACGACTCGCAATTGGCTGGTTTTTTTGGTTGTCGTTCCACCTAGATAGAGAGCTTGTTATGGTAACTTGCTTGTCGCAGTCACGACGTGCAAGCTGTTAACTTTCTTCTTTTTTGTTCCGTCCTGTTGAATTTATAGTTTATTGTTTATTTTTTGTAATTTTGTATGATGCATGTCATGTCCCTGCGACAAATAAATATTTTTTCTTTCTTTCTTTCTTTCTTTATGCTTGTCTCTTGTGCACAGAGTGCGGGCTAACTCCAATGCCGTTCATAATATGAAAGCTAGAAGAGGTTGGACTGTCCTTATGTGCGACACTGCTGTGACAGGATCGCTCGTAAGAGACTTTAATATTGTAATGAATTGATTATTTATGATTGTATGTGATTTATTGTTATTATTAATTATTTTGTGTTGATTTTTATTTGTATTGTATTGTATGTCATTTTGTATTTAATTGAATAATTTAATAGTGTTTCCAATATGGGTTATGTACCTGATATTAATGAATTTGAATTTGAATTTATGCAGAAAATTACCTTGCTTCAAAAAACTTAGCTCCAATATTCTGTCCTCTATACTCAGGCAAGACTGTGAGTCCACTGGACGTCAGGTATTTGTCGACGTTGTAATGCTTGAACACGTCGAACATCTCCTCAGTGGTGATCAGGGTTCGCAGAATTTTCTTCCACAACTCACCTTGCACCTGGGAACATAAGGGAGAGAAATTTAAGACATGTACATGTACTTAACATAATATCACGCCTGTAACCCCGAAAAGTAATGCAGAGGTAAAATAAAATAAAATAAAGTTGATACATTTAGGTCGAATAGGTACTGAAATTTTGTATGGGACAGCTGATAACTTTTTCGCATTTACGATATCGGACCCATGGAGGAAGTTTTTTAGTTTGATGATCTGCAGCATATCCTTTCATATGACTATGCCCTTTCTGTTACTCCAAGGGTGACTGGTAATTAGTGACTGATACTTAAACACGTGATTGTACTCATGATAACAAACAACTTTCCCAAAGAAACATTTTTTTTACGAACACCGCATACGGCACGTGGCGGCCGTACTGTGGCGCGGGCGCCCCTTGCGGAGCGGGTTTGCGAGCCGCGCGGGTGCTTTGCCTATCAACTGTTGCACAGTACGATAGTAATGAGACAGAACGGCCCGCGGCTAACAGCTGATAGGTCAAAGGCGCGCGTGCGCGAATTTCAAATACGGCTGTTGTGTTATTGAGATAAAAGTGAACGAGTATTTAAAAAAAAAGTTTCTTTGGGAAAATTGATTGTTATCATGAGTATAAAAGAACAACTTTATTTCTCATAAGAATTACATAGATAATTCACTTACTGAGAAACACACTAAAATTAAAACTTATAATTAGAGCGCACAGATTATGTGGGTACACAGATAAATAAAAATATAGACTCGATCATAAGTTTAACAAAACACAACATGGATGTAGTTTAATTTTACTGGATGTGGCATCGATGGCATAGTCTGTTATGAGCAGGTTTGTTACCAATTTGTTTTTAGTTTATTGTCTTATATATTTTTTGGTACATACATGATTTATTGATTTTGATTTTGATTATAATATACACATTTTATATTTTGAGTAGGTTTTAGTTTTTTTTTTTTTTGTTAAGTTTAAGTAATTACAAATGCTTGATATATTTTGTAACATGTAGTTAATCCTTTTTTTTTTTTACTATAATCACGTGTTTAAGTATCGATCACTAATTACCAGTCACCCTATATGTAGAGTGGAGGTGGGGATGAGGTGTGTTATGGTGTGTGTGTGAGGGTGTGAGTGTACCGCGTTTATGACACCATGAGTTGCCCAGTCTCATCATAGGACAAGCACTTAAGTCAGTTGGTCACTTTTCTCTTCAGTAAATTCGTAGTCATATTTTAATTCTTTTATTTAAGGCATTATATTACATACCGAGTTTCCTCCGTGCCTCGGAAAGCACGTTAAGCCGTAGGTCCCGGCTGTCATTTGTAGATCTTTGACAGTCGTTAGGTTGTCAGTGACCCAAAAAGTCTGACAACCAGTCTTGCCAAGGGGTATCGTATTACCCAGCACTAACTGGGTTGTGGAGGTCAGATAGGCAGTCGCTCCATGTAAAATACTGGTATTCAGCTGCATCCGGTTAGACTGGAAGCTGACCCTAACGTAGTTGGGAAAAGGCTAGGCAGATGATGATATTTAAGGCATTATATAGAGTTTAGAGCTGGTGTGAGTGAAGAGGTGAATATAGTACCCACATTTCGCCAGTTATGTTTAAGTCTCATGTAATAGAGGAGAGCCTATTACCATCAACCGGGCACAAATCCAGACACCGTGGCTGCTACTGAGAAATTCCTGACGGAAAACATAATAGTGTTTTTCCCCGACCTGGGAATCGACCCCAAGTCGTGAAGAATTGTATATCGATAATCTGATTTGTATCACCGAAAACCTGCAGTAAAACATTGCAGGTTTTTTTATCTCCAATGCGTAACACGGATTTTATCTAATATCAAACGGCCTTGTAAAATTACCTATAGATAAGTAATGATATAACAAATAAACGTATGATAAAGAGGTAAAGTTTGTAAGTTCGCATGTAGGGGGTAATCTTTAGAACTACTGATCCAATTCCGAAAAACCCTTCCACTATAGACCGATCGCTTTAATGAGTCCTCCGGCTTACCCCATCAAAGGCACATTAAGCGTCCACCAAGTCCTAACAATATCCCACAGGTTATTTGCTTTAAAATAACAATAATCCACGTAGGTATTACGATACTAATTGAAGCGTTTTTCGGAATAATATAACAACTGATAACAAGTAAAACTTAACATAACATCACGTCCTGAAATCCTAGAGATGTACACCCAAATTTCGCCAGTTATGCTGAAGTCCTATGTAATAAGGAGCCCGACTCCGTGGCTGCTACTGTAAAACTCCTAATGGAAAAACCCAATAACACACTGCCCGACTTGGGAATCGAACCCAGAACCGCATGCTCAGCATTCACGCTTGCGACCGCTAGACCACTAACTATAAAATAAATCTAGCCCAGGTCGTATCCCAGTAGAAACGGCCACGACTTGGACTAGTTGTAGGTCCATACCTAGGTTTATACCCAGACAGAATTTAGTACAAAAAAATAATTGGTGTGGAGTCAATATTTTGATATCATTTTGTAGGTTGACTCAAATACAATGAACACATACGCAACATCCCGGGGCTAACTTTGCACTAGAGTAGAAAATGTAAAAAGACTAAGTACTTAATTTTTATGTAAAATTTCATAATTTCTTATTTTTTTAGGGTCTTTTTGCTTATTTTTCAGGAAAATTTATTTAATAATTAATTTGTCGTTTACCCTTGCAATAAAAAAATCATTTGCACGTCTCTAGGTCTCTTACATTCAAAGATATTAGCATTTCATTGAATATACCCTAGATCAGCCGTTAAAAAAACAAGATGGCTGCCATTCGCTGCCGTACAAAATGGCGGGGTTAGTTGGCAGCCACGTTAGGAGTATTTATAAACGTGTATTTATCGATAGAAATGATCATATAATTAAAGTATCGGTAACCGGTAACTAAACATACTGTATAATGTACATAATAACCTCACTTAAATAAAAATCCTTAGGTAAATATAAAACCAACATGTAACAGAAAAAAAAAAAAATCAAATGTAAAATTGATCTGGCATGTTATTATCATTTTAATATTATCTTATCACACTTCGAATCCTTATTCCGGGTGTGATGGCAATCATAACATGACATCAGTACTTAATGCTTAAGTCGGCGTGTGCAAAACTAGAAATACACTAAATTTATACTGTCACCTAAGGGATATCTTCCGTGAATGTTCATTATTTTGAGCTCGCGATATCACGGAAGATATTCCGGAAGTGACAGTATAAGTTTAGTTGTAAACCGTGAAAGCTAAAAACAGTGTTAGAAATACACTGAAAAAACAAAAATATATCGGGCGTGCAGGAGAGCTGCCCTTTGACCATTTGACATCTTGCTATACTCAAATAATCTGGTATGATGTTAAAAATGCTCTACGTTGTCGTCCGTATAAAATATTAGCATTTGTGAATAATTCGCTAATATTCGCGAATTTTCGAAAGCAGGAAGTTATTTTTATATGTTTATTTTGTACCCTATCACAATGTTTTCTTATTTAACACAAAGGTTGACTGGTAGAGAATGCCTTGTGGCATTAAGTCCGCCTATGTACCACCATTGTACATGAAGTTTAAATAAATAAATAATATTTCAGAAATATTTTTTGTAATCAGGCACCGTTTATCTATGTATTATCTTGACTATAAAAATCAACAATATTCTTATGTAAAACATAGAATTGATTTTTATTTTGCAAAACATCTTTCAATCCTCAACTATCTTGTGGTCTGCTTCCAGTCTAATACGATGCAGCTGAATACCAGTAGGTTACATGGAGCGACTGCCTATCTCACCCCCACAACCCAGTTAGTACTAAGATACCCCTTGGTAAGACTGGTTGTCAGACTTTCGGGCCACTGACTATCTGTAACGACTGTCAAAGATTTACAAATGAAATCCGAAACCAAAGGCTTCAAATGCTTTCCGAGAACTTCTAGCTTCTCGGAGGAAACTCGGTATGTGAGGGATGGTCACCCATCCATTAACCGACCTTGGCAAGCACTGCTTAACCCTGAAAATCGACCTGTACGGCTGTTATTATTTAGCCACGATATCCTCAGATGGAGAGCATCCATGAGGAATTCCGATAAAAAAAAGCTGTTAACCAAGACCCACCTTCTCAAAATCCTCCTCCTCATCGTCCTTACTCTTGACCAGGACTACATTGAACCCCACCAGGTCTTTGGGCTGCCCATCCTCCTCCGTGAAGCAGACCAAACTGGTGTTGCCTGAGACGTAGGATTCCCAGTTCGATCTTATGGTTGCTATGGATACTGGATCTTGGCTTAATCCTGGAATTGGAGACGATGGATTATTGTATTTCAGTTTTGAGAACACTTGACGGCGTTAGGCTTGCCCCTATTACATGGCCATTAGATTTAAACATAATTACAACATGACGCCTGTAATCCTAGAGCAGCGGTGGCCCAGTGGTGGCGGTCCCGACTTACAAGCAGTAAGTAGTGGGTTCGAACCCAGCCAGGCGCATTACTTTGTGTAATTTATTTCATCACCACTGCTCTCAAAACGGTGAAGGAAAACATCGTGAGGAAACCGGCATGTCCTAGAACCAAAAACTCGAAGACAAGTGACATCTACCAACCCGCACTAGGCCCGCGTGGTGGATTATAGCCTATTCCCTCTCATAGAGAGGAGGCCTGTGTTCCAGCAGTGGGAACATTGTAGGCTGCTGCTATGCTATGCCATGCCTGTAATCCTTAAAAAATATTACCTAATGGTACACCCACATTTCGCCAGTAATGTTTTAGTACCATGTAATAGGGGGCGAGCCTATTGCTATCAACTAAACATAAATCCAAATTCCCGATGGAAAAACTCAATAACGTTTTTGCCCGACCTGGAAATGGAACCCGGAACCTGATATTATCTATGCAAGTGCACCGCTGCTTCACTTATCGGGGAAACATTGGTAAGTACTGATTTTATGTGTTATGTTTGGTAATTACCTAAAACAGCACAAAGCGGTTCGTCCCGTATAAAAGTTTCTTGCATCATGTCCAAGCATATCTTTCTCGTGCTCTCATCCATATCTCTAATTTGGTACCTGAAAAACAAAAGAACAGTTTCTTCTTCAAATATTTTCCGAGAAATTTCAAAGTCCGATTACAGAGAGGACATGGCAGATGGAACAAAGCCTTAACCGAGAGGTGGCCAAGGTTAGCCAAAGAAACCAGAGACGTCCAAAATCTCGTTGGGTCGACGATATCGACAAAATTGCGAGAAGCATCTGGATGAGGGACACACAGAACTGGGAAGAGTGGCAGAAGTGTGGAAGAAAGGGGAGGCCTATTCCCAGCAGTAGGTGATTCCGGGCTGATGTGATGGTGAAGATGAAGAGCTAGAAGAGAATACTGATGAGCGGGAGATGTACTGATACCGGCAGTACATCTCCCTGGGATAGTTTCTAACATTTACGGTGGCAAAGCCACGGGCAGGACCTAGTATTTTGTGCATTACCCCTGGTCACGACCTGCAGTGGGCGATATGGAAATCTTTGAACCGACTACGGTCTCAAGATGGCCGCTGCAGATCCTATTTGGCTAGGTAGGGTATAATCGACTCATCTCGGACACAATGCGAGTGTGGAGCCCCAGCACAGGATATGCCACACCTTCTCTCCAGCCCGTCGTGCACATCTAATTGCACCCTCCAGGATCTGAATGAAGCAAACGACAGAGCAGTCCAGGTCGCTACTCACTTGGTCGGATAAAATCAGTCAGAGTCATCGATTTGGGAAGAAGAAGATATCTTTACCAGTCTCTCCAAGGGGTATCGTGTTACCCAGTACTAACTGGGTTGCGGAGATCAGTTGGCCAGTCGCTAAATGTAAAATGGTATTCAGCTGCATCCGGTTAAACTGGAAGCTGACCCCAACATAGTTGGTAAAAAGCAAGCAGATGATGATGAAGACATTACTTTGATACATACTTACATTAATGCGGGCTTTCCATTCCTCTCTCTACCTTCGAATCTGCTCCACACCTGGCCTACCGGCACACTAGCTGGTCTTTCCCAAGGCATCTGAAAAAATAAAACAATTCTAATTGAGTCGTCACGCAGTTGGTGCCAGTAGACGGGTATCGTCAGCCTAGCAGTGGAAAGATAGAGGCTAAAAAAAACACTTTGTAACCTTATCTTAGCGTGTCGATGGCAATCTAAATTGTGTCAGCCCAGAACTGAGCTACTAGTTTGGCGCTTTCGGTAGCGTCCATCAGTTCCTGTAGAGAACAAACCACAGGACACGCAGAACACGATGTTAAGTGCCACATCGTTTGTAGAACAGCACCATATTTACACTGCAGGGCAGAGTCATTAATGAATCTCCACCTGAGCAGGTTTTCCTTGCTGCGACCAACCTGGGTCCGGAGTCTATTTAAAGACTACCGACGACTACCGTCGACTTGTAACCTTGTAAGAAAACCTTTCACGTAGGATGACACATTGGGCAGGCTTATCGCTCGTGAAATAGTAGTATTTTTCACTATTTAACCCCCGACGAAAAAAGAGGGGTGTTATAAGTTTGTCCGCAATGTGTGTGTGTCTGTCTCTGGCACCGTAGCTCTTAAACGAGTGAACCGATTTGGATGCAGTTTTTTTTATTTGAAAGCTAGTTTCTTGGCGATGGTTCTTAGATACGTTTTATCAAATTCGGTGCAGCCATTTACTAGACATGGGGGATGAAATTGGTATGAAAAATCGATTATTTTCAAATATACCTAAGTGGGGTATCAAGTGAAAGGGCAGGATGTGTATATTACAATTAAACAAGTTTTATCAAAACCGGCTCAGCCATTTTATTAACTTTTCAAATGTTTGTTCGCTTTTTTTTGTTGGGATGGGGGTTTTTTAAATTTTAAATATATTTTTGTTATTTAATGTTTTTTTTGGAAGTCGGATATTTTTTATTGCAAAAACTGAGATAGAAATTTTTCATCGGTTGTTAAAAAAAAACTGTACCCTACAAAAGTGCAATACCTATACAGTCAAAATGTATGGAACATCAATTTTTGATGTATTTCTATTTCGGGCCCCCCACATAGAAATATTTCTCTCAGAATCTCTCAGAATGAAGTACTGAATACGTGATAACTGTTTTCGCGTCGGTGTCCAAAAAATAATACGAAAGTCGTGATATGAACGTTTGCATGGAAGTTCTTCAGTTTTGTCGATTCGAGTTTCCTTTAGGCACGCGGCTTGCCTATCAATAACTTTATTAATAGATGAGCAGAATTGAACTGTTCTCAATCTGGCATATATGTTTGATTGACAGCGTTCCAATAAATCATTTTAATACTCGCTTTTCCAGCGGCTTCGCTCGTGTGGTCATCATCTGTCTGCCTATTCCCAACTACGTTGGAGTCGGCTTCCAGTCTAACCGGGCGCAATACCGGTATTTTAAATGGTGTGAGTGCCCATCTGATTTTCATAACCCATATCATCATCAACATCATTTCAGCCGAAAGACGTCCACTGCTGGACATAGGCCTCCCCCAAGTGTCGCCACATTGACCGATCCCGTGCGTAATAATTATGATAATAATTCATAACCCATGTTACTGGGTAATACGGTACCCATTGATCAGACTGGCTGTCAGATTTTCTGTGTACTGATTTTGTCGTACCGACTGTCAAAGATACAGAAATGACAGCCGGGACCAACGGCTTAGTGTACTTTCCGAGGGACGTAGGGTACTCGGTATGTAATGGTCACCCATCCACGGGCCGACTTAGGCAAGCTCTGCTTACCCTTAAAGTCTTAGGTGCGTTTTTAAGAGATATATTCTGAGTGGGTCAGTTTGACGGTATTTTTTGCTGATATTAAAGACTTGATCAACGTGAAATTGCTATTATTCATGAAAACTATAATTAATGTCCTTAGCGGTTTTGTTCAATTTATGAAATATAGTTTTGTTGCTATTATATATTTTTTTTTTCATTTGGTAACTTACTAAGCATACAGCTACGAATTTGGCAACCATAGTCATTCATTAATAAGGAGGAGCTCGTGGCTAAGTAATAACAGCCGCTCGGATCGATATTTAGGTTAAGCCGCGCTTGCCTAGGTTGGTCTGTGGATGGGTGACCACCCATTACATACCGAGTTTCCTCCGTGCCTCGGAAAGCACGTTAAGCCGTTGGTCCCGGGTGTCATTTGTAGATCTTTGACAGTCGTTATAGGTAGTCAGTGGCCCAAAAAGTCTGACAACCAGTCTTACCAAGGGGTATCGTATTACCCAGTACTAACTGGTTTGTGGAGGTCAGATAGGCAGTCGCTCCATGTAAAATACTGGTATTCAGCTGCATCCGGATAGACTGGAAGCCGACCCCAACATAGTTGGGAAAAGGCTAGGCAGATGATGAGTCATTCATTAATAAATAATTATTATCTGAATTTACTCGATTTTTTAAATCATAGGTATTATTTTAAACCACTTAAATTAATTTATTAACAGAAACTGCAGTAAAAAAACTACCTCTGAATTCCGTTGAAAAAAATTTCAAATAGCTATATTTGAAATTTTTTTCAACGGAATTCAGAGGTAGTTTTTTTAATAATACGAAAAGATAGATTTCGCGCCTTCTAAATAAATATACAACTACATATAAAAAACTATACGATTATAGGAATGATTTGCACTATTTCACAATAAATGCCTGCGTAGTATTAATCCTGCTATTATTTCATCGTATTATTATATTTACTTACATTAAATAATGTGTAATGTGTTCACTAGTTGAGTCCTACCACGTGACTGTCAGACGAAACGTCAAATTCAAGAGAGCTTCATAAACCAACTTATATACACAATACACAATCTAAAACCAACCTTATCCTACAAAGATAAGGATGGTATCGATAGCAGACGTAATGCGGTAAATTTAGATGTAAATATATCAGTGGTTTGTATGTGTGTGTGTGAGTTCGTTTCCATTGTAAACTGATGGTTCATAATTTATGACATACTTATGCATGTGTTTTTATTGTGGCTGCGTTATTTGTTTTTAGCCGAGTTTCTTCAAAACGGAAGAGTTTATTTTGTGTGGTACACTGCAACTAAAAAGTGTAAAATAAGAAAACTTTCTGCGAAAAATAACCGACTTTCAAAACAACACTAAAAATGACTAAAATAACTTGACTTTCGCTAGTCGGTGGCAAAAAAGTCAATGAAACAAACAAAGTGACTGCAAGCGACGGAGGAATGAGGAAAATGTCGTGAGGAAAATGTTGAGTATGAATGTGGTGTGTGTTGGTATAAGAGTAGAGGAAGATCAAAGAAACGATGGATGGACTGTGTGAAGGATGATATGGCTAAAAAAGAGGTGACTGCTGAGATGACGAGTAAAAGAGAAGTGTGGAAGAAGAAGACATGCAGCGCCGACCCCAAATAAATTGGTATAAGGGCAAAGGAATGATGATAACGTTCCCACCGCTGCAACACTGTTCCTTGTATGAGGGACTGGATCATAAATCGTAGTACACCACGCGAGAACAGTCCATGTTGATGGATGTCACAAATTCTCTTCGAATTTTAAGAGAACAGAGCTCTACTAACTTCTAATAATACTTACTTACCTGATCTTAAAGGAGCTGTCGCCATTTTGTTTTTCATTCCCAACAAACTGTGAATACAAATTCTCCACATTGATATGCTCAGTCCCTTAAAGATGTTAAAGCTGGCCGCTTTCAAATCTGAAACATGAAAACGACATTATTCACAAAGAAAAACAGAAACGTAATTGAAAAACTTATCCAATTTTATTTTAGTTTCCTGAAAACCGGACAACCAGTCTTACAAAGGGGTATCGTAGTACCCAGTACTAACTGAGTTGTGGAGGGCAGATAGACAGTCGCGCCATGTAAAATACTGGTATTGAGCTGCATACGGTTAGACTGGAAGCCGACCCCAACATAGTTAGAAAAAGGCTAGGCAGATGATAATGAATCAGCATCCGTCAACAAGATATCGTATCGTAAATACAAGGGACACGCACATCAGACCACCACGTAGTACAAGTACACACGACGTAATACCGATAGATATCTATTTTATAATTTTTTTATCTCTTTATCATTGCATATTATGCCAAAAAAATATCGCACATGACACAATCAGTAAATAAGTTCGGTTGTGGCTGCTTATCTCGGAAACTGGTGTGTTGTTTCTGGTAATTCCGAAGATGATTACGATAGCCGCATTGGTCGGCCTTCAGGTTAAGCTACACTTGCCAAGGTTGGTTTGTGGATGGGTGACCATTCATTACATACAAGATGTAAACAGCCCTTTCACAAAGCATTCTGTACTATAAAACTAAGTAACTTTACGCAAAAATAATTGCTAGGATACGATTTTTTTATTACGGTTTACGGTAGGACTCGCGATCAATGTAACGCACTCAAAACATTGTGCTGATGGATGCATTGAATAGTAAAGAGTCATGCAGGCATTTAAAGTAAAGTTATAATATTAAAAGTATTTTTTTTTCACAGTATTTTGGTACCCAAGAAACAGGAAAAGAAATCGAGGTAGACAGTTTCGAAGGTGGGAAGACGAAATAAAGATCACAGCAGGGAAAACATGGACTAGGAGAACGCAAAGTAGAACGGACTGGAAAGAATTGAAGGAAGCCTTTGCCAAAGTTGGGCAAACAGACCGGGTTGTCGGTGGTACCGACTCGCCAGAGACGCTAGATTAAGATTTAAAGTGTAAAAATTCTGTGTCTGAATAAAGGCTTATATTATTATTTATAATATTAAAAAACACGTATTTAAAAAAAAAATCTTAAGAAAAATTTATAACTTTGACCTCCAATATCTCCGTAACTGGAAGGTTCCCAGGCATGGTCCAGAAATAATAAATAGAAATGACGAGGAGAAGTATCTTTCAGCTTCTTCAAGGGTTTTGTTACACCCATTATACGAGTTTCCTCCGTGCTTCGGAAAGCACCTTAAGCCGTTGGTCCCGGCTGTCATTTGTAGATCTTTGACGGTCGTTACAGGTAGTCAGTGGCCCGAAAGTTTGACAACCAATCTTATCAAGGGGTATCGTATTACCCAGTACTAACTGGGTTGTGGAGGTCAGATAGGCAGTGGCTCCATGTAAAATACTGGTATACAGCAGCATCCGGTTAGACTGGAAGCCGACCCCAACATAGTTGGGAAAACGCTAAACAGATGATGATGGTATTTTTAGAGAAATGATGAAATTAGCAGTCGCTTTTTTCGATGTGCAGATTACAGTCAGTGTTGGTTGGTTGTGGGGCTAAAATGCATTTTTATGTAATCTCAGATATCTTATCCCTGATTGTGAAGCCGATTTACACTGTTTTGTATTATTATATAATAATAATAATACTCTTTACCAGTATCCATCAGTAGCCATGGTCTTAAGATAAACCCCAAACAGATAAAGTTGCATCACTTGAGGTTGTGTACTAAGCAAATCATGGTGCATCGTAATCTAACAAAAAAAAAATCATGATAACCCTAGTTATTATAATTTGATAAATTGTAGTTGACTGTTGTTGGTCTACTGGCTGCTGAACTCCTGGGTTCGATTCCCAGCTCGGGCAGAGTGTTGTTGGGTTTTCCGTCTGGAATTCCTCAGAGTCCTATGGGATTTGTGCCTGGTTGATGGCAAAAGACTCATCCCCCCCCCTTTTAAAGCAGTGACAGCCTAGTGGTGTGACTGTCAGACTGCCAAGTCATAGGTCTCGAGTTCGAACCCAAGACACGCATCTCTGATTTTTCGGATTCATGTGCGTATTGTATAATCAACACTTGCTTCGGTGGAGGAAAACATCTTGAGGAAACCAGCATGCCTGACAGATGTTTCTTGACGGCATGTTAAGCCAAGTCAGAGGTCCATGGGCGGCATAAAAACTCTGACACCAGGTTAGGATCTAACCACACGATAAATAAGTAAAGATCTCCTATTACATGGGACTTAAAAAATAACTGGCCAAATGTGGTTGTACTATTAGGCACACCTCTGCCCAACCCTTCGGGGATTACGTACATATACTTGCATGCAGAGTTTAACTATAAATAAATTATTATACTCGTACTATTGTCTTCAAAATTATACTAGTTACTTTTGTCATAAAACAATTGTCGTCGAACCAATGAAATAAATAAATTACCGTTCCATATAAAATACTGGAATTCAGCTGCATCCGGTTAGACTGGAAGCCGACCCCAACATAGTTGGGAAAAGGCTAGGCAGATGATGATGAAATTACCGCAACGAATTCGTCACGTTACCGGCTCATATCCGTCACATTACCATACCGTATGCACCAATGGACACGCAAATATCAACTCAAGTATAACGTGTTACCGATGACGTACGGTCTACGGTAGGTATCTATTTGTAATTTATCTTAAGACTAGGACTATTGATGTATGTACAATGCTATTTACATACATACATAATCTTACGACTTTTTCTTACGAGGGTAGACATAATTTAAAGAGAACACGACCTGCTACGATAGTATAAAGTGTAAACGGACCCTTCACGAAGCCGTCAACCAAGCATTCTGTACATCAAACTAAGTAACTACGCAAACATTATTGCTGGGAAATGACTTTTTTTTTGGAGTGAAAAATCACGTTTCACGGTAGGACTCGATGTAACGCACTCAAAACATTGTGCTGGTGGATGCATTGAATAGTACGGGGGTCGTTGAGGTTTAAATTAAAAGTGAAGTTTAAACATCAAACAAATGTATTAAAAAAAACTTGTGATAAAGGTGAAACTTTGACCCCCAATATCTCCGTAACTAGAAGGTTCCCAGGTATGGTCGACAATAAAAAAAAAATATCTCAATGACGGGGAGACGAAATGCATGCAGGCATTTAAAGTAAAGTTATAATATTAAAAACATGTATTTAAAAACAAAAACTTAAGAAAAAGTTGTAACTTTGACCGCCATTATTTCCGTATCTAGTAGGTTCCCAGACATAGTCCAGAAAATAAATGATTGCAATGACGGGGAAAACAAGTGCCTTTTGGCTTCGTTAAGGGGTCTCTTACACCCATTATATACTCCTTTATAAACTAACTAAAATAATTAACATAACATAACATCACGCCTGTAATCCCCGAAAGGTTATGAATATACTTAATAGTACACCCACATTTCGCCAGTTATGTTTCAGGTGCATGTAAAAGGAAGCAAGCCTATTGCCATCAACCGGGTACAAATCTAGACTTCGTGGACGCTACCGAGAAATTTCAGATGGAAAAACTCAATAACACTTTGCCCGACCCGGGAATCGAACAGCAGTGGCGCTTGCGCCCACTAGGCCGACGAGGCAGCCTTTCAATTCTCGTCAATTATTAATCTTACATTGTAACTTGAAGTTATTAGAAAATCATCAATAAAACCCTCTATTTTTTATGGAGTTTCTTGCCCATTCTTCTCCATAGAGATCTACGCTTTGGAATGTGCAACTGCAGTACTTTCTCAAGTTATTATGTCTTGTGACTGTGGCTGTAGTTTTGCTTCTTTTTGTTTTTTTTTTACATTCAAAACTGCCTGTGATGGTCTAATTGAAATAAATGCTTTTGACTTTTGACTTTCTAAGTTCATTTAACCTCATTCAATGACTTTTGTTTAATGATTATAATTCAGTAACTACATACGTGTTACCTACGCAAATCATATTTTGATCAACATACAACCTGACACTGACCTGCAAATTGCTAAAAACGTCAGATAATTTGAATTTCGCTGCCTGGTCCTGACCTTAAATCGGACAAGTAAGCACGGAAAAATCGGTTAAAATATAGTATATTTTGATACGAGTGGGGAAACTTTGTAACTGCAGTCCAGGCGAAATGCACGCCCGAGCTGCAGGCGATGGTGTTATGGAGTTGAGAACTGTCGTAACAAATGCCCACGTGTATCAAACGACGTTTCTTAATGCACTTTCGAAGAAATAAAACAGAACGGAAAGTATTTTTGTCAGGAAATATCATTGTCAAACTGTTTTTTTCCGCGCTTTGGTTTCGCTAGGTTGCAGTAGAAGCAAAGGTATGATGCCGCTAAACAGAATAATATGAAAAATCAAAAAATCTAATATTTTTGAATTTTTCGTGACCCAAGGGCTGGCTGTTACTTTGGCCAGAGGCTAAGTGTTGCTATACATCGTGGCAACGCCGCCAGTCTCTTGGGCACATTACCAGCTGACAGCGTTAAGGAGGAGTTTTTTGATGCCCTTTTGTAGTTTGTTGTTAGTTTATTTATTTTAGGTTATTTAATAGTTTTTAATTAATAATGTATTTAGTTAGTTAATTCAAATTGGAAAATAAAAATATTTTTGAATTTAGAACACAAATAAATGTATTTGTTCATAAAAGTAAATATTTGTTTTAAATAATCATGTAAATCTATGATATTCTATGATATATTATTTATAAACACAATTTAAACTTTAAAAAAAAAATTACTCCGTAAAGGCGCATATCTCTTTGCCGACATTATAAAACAATCACAGCCGACTACAGGAATTGAACCAATTTGAACTTCGTATAAGTACCTATAGTCATCTTTGGAAATTTTTATTTCCGCACTAATAGAGATAAATAAAAAAAAAAAGCACGAGCGTGAAATACAGTGCAAATTGAAACTAATCGTACAGCGATAAGACCAAGTTTTCAAAGAAGTGTATTGAAAATTATATTATCAGGCGTTTATCAAGGGTTTTTCGTGATTCTATTTATGAGTAGATTACAATGCGTATTGATTTGCCCAGTGCACGTGTAGTGTCCTTCAAATCATGCACCGGTATCTATTTGTGAGTTATCATAAGACCAAAGCTACTGATATTTATATCGGTTACGATAACGAGTTGCATTCTAAGTAATTGTCATGTTACATGGGTACTTTTGTTTGTGATGACTGGCTCGTAATAATAGTGTGAAATTGCCAACACAAACCCGCACTACGTCCGCGTGGTGGACACAGCCCACTCCCTCTCATAGAGAGGAGGCCTGTGTCCCAGCTGTGGGTACGTTATAATGCTGATTATGGTATTATGCGATAGCATATTTAATACACCGAATCAATCATCATCATCTGCCTAGCCTTTTCCCAACTATATTCGGGTCGGCTTCCAGTCTAGCTGGATGCAGCTGAATACCAGTATTTTACATAGAGCGACTGCCTATCTGACCTCCACAACCCAGTTAGTACGGCAAGCACGGCTTAACCTAAAGATCGACCCGAGCCGCTGTTATTATTTAGACACGAGCTCCTCCACACCGAAACAATGATATTATAAATAAAAAGAGGCAGATATCGCACTAGAGCACGCAAATTGTTGCAGACAAATTCAGACAATTGTCGTAATTTAAGTACTTAAAGCGCAATAGCTGTCTCTTTCTACATCATACGTTCCGTATTATCTATCGCAGTCGTAACAACGCATTGATATTTGAAAGCCGCTCAGTATGAATGTAGCATATCTTCTTTTCGAAAGAGATACCGAGGCCCTGGAACACAAAGGGCTAAGAAGGAACATGGATGGGTTTTAGTAAGTACAAGTCTGACACTCCCTTCCGCTCCACCCGGTGTGAGGGAGGGGGGGGGGGGGGGGTCATTTGATGATTTCCCACCAGAAAAAAAAAAATCTTCTTTATAATATCATTGTACCGAGAGTTGACAGAATCAATATTCTGTAACATAAACATTATGTCATGTTTATAAGTTACTGGAATTCCAATAAATCAGAAAAAGAGACATGCTTCATAGAAAAATGTGGTGATCACTGCCAACATAGTCGTCGTTACTAGTAAAAATTCGTTATTCTTAGATTTGCGACCACACACGTGGGACTTTGACATAAATGTCGAAATGTGGGTGTACCTCTGCCTAGCCATTCGGGACTTATAGGCTACCTTCGGCCAACTATGTTGGGGTCGGATTCCAGTCTAACCGGATGCAACTGAGTACATTATCATCTGCCTAGCCTTTTCCCAACTATATTGGGGTCGACTTCCAGTCTAACCGGACGCAGCTGAAATTACATGGAGCGACTGCCTATCCGAACTCCACAACCAGTTAGTATTGGGTTATACTATAGCCCTTGGTAAGACTGTTTGTCAGACTTTCGGGCCACTGAATACCTGTAACGACTGTCAAAGATCTAAAAATGACAGCTGGGACCAACGCGCAACGGCTTGACGTGCTTTCCGAGGCACAGCGGAAACTCGGTATGTAATGGTTGGTCACCATCATCCACGGACGAACCTAGGCAAGCGCGGCTAAACCTAAAGATTGATCAGAACGGCTGTTATTAATTAGCCATACTTGTAGGTTATATTACTACGCACCTGATCTTTCTGAAGGACTAACTAAACAAAGCTTTCTATCATGGTTCATTTAATGACCTTGGAAGCTCCTCCAATTCTTTGAAGCCTCGTTTGATCTCACAAGCAATCGATAAAGACATTCAGTTTCGATCCATTACCTCTCTTGATTGATTCAATAAAAATTTATTGATCAATACATACTGATGGCAAGACAATTGACTTTCAATAAGGACATTTAAATTTTGCGTCTCGAGAATATTCTGCTTGATTTGCTGAGACCGTCTGCTTCTAATCTAATTGGTAAACGACGTCGAAAGGCACTTGTTCTCCCCATCTTTGTGATATTTTTTTTTTCTGGACCGTTCCTGAGAACCTTCTGTTTGTTACGGCTAAAAGCCGAAGTAAGGTTATACCTAGTTCTAGCCGGCTATACCTAGGTGCGGCCGGTAACAGTTGTGTATCTTTTTTATTGCTAGGACTTACCGACCAAATGGATTAGGTTAGATTAGAACCGTGACGAAACGCGCGCGAGCCGAGCGAGCGCAGCGAGCGGTGCCGCGGCAGTGTTCGGCGAGCGCTACATCCAAATTGGTTGCATGTTCTAACCGAAGATAAGTACGGTTTTAGACATTTATTTTCTCAAAAGATTTACAATCACTTACAGAGAAAATACAATATTATAACTTAAAAATACATGAGGCCGATTTGCGTAGTGGGTTGGTACAATAAGTCAATAACAAGAATGACATTAAAATTTCGTAACAGTTTTAGTAAACTCGTAAAAGGGTAATTGTAACACTAAGTGCACGACATCTTATGCGCATCGCTAATGCGGGTAGGTGTGCATGAGCTGAGGAGTACAGTCTTAGAAAAATACAATACATGTTTATTAAAGCCCATGACACAGTGATTGTTTCACCGCGTTTAAAGTAGGCACATGGTTGTTATTGTTGTGCTCGCAAATTTATACTTTTATCTTATTTACTAATAAGATAAAAGTATAAATTTTATATGATAATATAATATTACTATATGGATGTTATAATTAGAACTAGGTACATTGAATTTATATATTTTGATTACTTGAGTTTGTTTATGTATTTATGTATATAATTATGTGTTAGGTAAGGAGTGTGGTTTGTATATGCTGTACTATAATAATTTTCAATTTTTGTTTATTCATGTATATAGTAGTAAGTAGGAAGTGTCAAATACGTAGGGTAAGATATATTACATTAAAATATAGTGTGTGTATGTATGTATATATTCTGTTTTATTTGTGTATACAATTTTGTGTGTTAGAGTGTGGTTTTTATATGTTATACTATAATATTCTATAATAATGTAGTGTAATATACTCATATATGAATAACTGACGTGTGAGTAAGATATATTATTTTGATTTGTGTGTGATACAATGTAAATTAGTGATCGGTACCACTTAACCTAATATTAAGCTTTTATTAATATAAATCCTTTAAAATGTGGCTTTTTAATAGTTTTTTAAATGTAAACAGAGATTTTGCTATAAGTGGGAAACAACTAAGTTTAACTGCCTGCACCTTGATGTACCCGGCTAAAACTAGGTGTAGCCGCACTTCGGCTAGTGGCCGTAACATATTTACGGAGATATTGCGGGTCAAAGTTCCAATATTTCAGTGCTTTTGGAGTTACGCCCACTTTGAACAAGACTCTTTCTCAGTAGCACCTAGCCAATAGGCTCGTCCATATTGCATTACTGGCGAAATGTGAGAGTGTTATACAAGGTGTAAACCAATCTTCACGAAGCCATTAACCAAGCATTTCGTACATCAAACTAAGCAACCCTACGCAAAAATTATTGCTGGGAAACGACTTTTTTTTTTGGAGTGAAAAATCACGTTTCACGGTAGGACTCAATGTAACACACTCAAAACATTGTGATGATGGATGGACTGAATAGTTCGGGGATCGTGAAGGTATAGTAAAGACACAACATAAAAAAAATTGTGAAAAATTTGTACCTTGACCTCCAATATCTCCGTAACTAGAAGGTTCCCAGGTATGGTGCCTTTCGGCTTCCTGAAGGCTCTACAAGATACACTTCTGCCTAACAGTGCAGGATGACTTTTACAAACATTGTTTATTTTCTGCACACTTAGGTACAACCTACTCAGAGCACAAATGCTGCACAGTGCAGACGCTATGTTCTTGTATAAACAAGAGTTTCCTCTTCAATTTTCCTTATCATTGGTAGCTGATGACGAATATAAATTGACTGTATGTATGAAAATAGAGAGAAGTACTGTATAGAAGGTTATTCAGTGTTTACGTCCCATTTCAATGGTGTTCGTGTGTTTCCGGGTTTGAGGAAATGTTTGTCGTGCAATACAAGGTGGATTTATGTACCTATTCAGAGTGGAGGAGCTCGTGGCTAAATAATAACGGCTGCTCGGATCGTACTTTAGGTTAAGCCATGCTTGCCTAGGTTGGTCTGTGAATAAGTGACCACCCGTTACGTACAGAGTTTCCTCCTTTTTGTAACAAGTGCCACTTTCAAACTTCCTCTATTGCACTCATTCCTACTTTATCCATTCTTGTCTTCACTGTACTTCATCCATCTCAACATTCTCATCTCCGCTACATGCAATCGTTTTTCATCCATCTTCTTCAGAGTTCAGCATTCTGATCCATACAGTACGACAGGTCTAATCATAATCATCATCTACCTAGCTATTTCCCAACTATGTTGGGGTCGGCTCTCAGTCGATCCGGATGCAGCTGAATACCAGTATTTTACATGGAGCGATCTCCACAACCAAGTTAGTACTGGGTAATACGATACCCCTTGGTAAGACTGTTTGTCAGACTTTCGGGCCACTGACTACCTGTAACGACTGTCAAAGATCTACAAATGACAGCCGGGACCAACGGCTTAACGTGCTTTCCGAGGCACGGAGGAAACTCGGTAGGTAATTTGCGGTCACCCATCCACGGACCAAGCTATTCAAGCGCGGCTTAACCTGTATATCGAACCGAGTGGCGGTTATTATTTAGCCACGAGCTACGACAGGTTTTATCATGTTGCAGCTGGGGAGAAAAACTGGCCGAACACACTTTTTCATGGAGCGATGACCATCTGACCTTCATAACCCAATTAATCTCAGCTATAAGGTTACTCCTTTCCAAAACAATTAAACATACAAAAGAGAGTGGTAACAAACAAACCTGTATACATTTTGTTTCTAAAACAAAATATACATGATGTTTCTAAAATAAACAATCGGTTCTGGGAACGTGCCGGGCAACGCCAGGTGCTAGACGTTTAGGGATGGGACGTGTCGATAGATTTTTTTGTCGATAGTTAGGGTTGATAGATCAGTCATCAGTCAGTGGATCAGTCGTTACATGTAGTCAGTGGCCCGAAAGTATGACAACCAGTCTTACCAAGGAATATAGTATTACCCAGTACGAACTAGGTAGTGGACGTCAGATGGGCAGTCGCTCCATTTAAAATATTGGTATTCAGCTGCGTCCGGTTAGACTGAAAGCCGACGTCAACATAGTTGGGAAAAGGCTAGGCAGATGATGAGATAAGAGCCCAGATAGTGTTGTTGCCAGCGATCCCCAAACTATGTAGTTGTAGTCTTTATCCTGGGGATCAGTACCTTGTTTCCAGAGTAGACACTAGAGAGTTTGTATGAATGTAAATGACTATAAGAGTAGAGGAATACCAAAGAAACGATGGATGGACTGTGTGAACGATGATATGGCTAGAAAGGAGGTGACTGCTGAGATGACGAGTAGTAGAAGTAAGGAAGAGAAACTTATACTGTCACTTACGGGATATCTTCCGTGATTATTCATTATTGTGAGCTCCCGATCGCAGGTACAATCACGGAAGATATCCCGTAAGTGACAGTATAAGTTTAGTTGTAAACCGTGAAAGTTTAAAACAGTGTATGGAAGAAGAAGACATGCTGCGCCGACCACAAATAAATTGGGATAAGGACAGGAGATTCATGATGAGTAGAGACTAGAGATGTGATTGTGATGATCTATCGATATCCCCTAGTCCCATCCCTATAGAAGTAATTTTATATTTCCCCAATTCTCTTCAGTTCGGGAGTGTAGTTTCAGATGTATTACAGTCGGAGCGCGAAACGGTCGCGGCCGGCTATATTTACTTCTCCTCTCTCCGTTCGTTATTCGTGATATTTCAAGTTAAAAATATACATTCGTTTCTATTTCGGAGTTCTGTGTTATTTTTTGTATGTGAGTGAAATATGATTTTGAATTGGTAAGTAAGTAGTTTTTTTTTTGCCTTACTTTCGGTTGTCCATTATGTAGGACATAAAAACCATCGTTGTTTCATTATCAGCTGTTGCTAGCGGGAAATGAACTATTCTGTGCCGACGTATTTTATACCAGCTTTTACTGGTGACTTCGTCCGCGTTGAAGAAACATAATTATAAAAGTGTAGCTTTCACGAAATATATCCTATTAGCACTAGATAATAGTGTAGCTTTTCATCAAAGTCCAATAAGCAGTTTAAGAGATATTCTCGTACATACAAACTTTACTTCAAGAGACTTAACTTTTTTTAAATGATCTTTTTGTCTGTGTACTTGTACATTTAATGTTCTTTCGAAAGCTAAACGATAACTCTTTTAATGTCTACGAAAACTTTAGTTATTCCTAACAGACGAAACCGTCACTGTATCTTACACACGGTTCGCTTCAATACGATGAGACTTTTACGATTTTACAAATATATTAAGTACACACAACTTGTGTCTGAATCTGATGTAATTAACGGTGTGGTACATACCAACTTTCTCCAAGGGACCAACATCATAATCTCGAAAATTTTATCAGCTGACGCATACAAAACTTCTATACCTACTGGACCTGGATGTATGGGACAACTGATTATTTTTTCACGATTTAACGTCAAAGTCTTTCATTCATTTTAGTTAGGCCATTAAAAGACACGTTTAAACGTCAAACTTAAGAACAAAAGAAATGGAATTGTTGACTTTAATTGCCCGTTCACAAGTGAAGCCTCCCTTCTTCCATCGGGAGTCCAGACGTACTACAGGTTGACACCTATACCTTGTCGATGTTCCACACATTCGCACGAAGCGCTTTGCTACATCGTTCAGCCAAGGAGTGGAATTCCCTGCCTGCGTCGGTGTTCCCAAGTTCATATGACCCCAATCTATTTAAGTCGCGAGTTAATAGGCTTCTTTTGGGTTAGCTCGTTCCATCGTCGACCTCATCACTGTCCTCAGGACTAGATTGAGGTCAAGAGTATGCCCATTTGACATAAGAAAAAAGTTTCGTATGGAGAAGAATGGGCAAGAAACTCCATAGAGTTCGATCGTTCGTTCGATCGAGTTGATTCATCGATTTACGATGTTTGTCCCATAGAGACAGTTTGTCAGTCTGTATTCATCTTCCTACTCTTGTCCTATCCTACTTAGGGTCCCGGTCGGTACAAACGTTTTATTATTTATTCCCTTTATTTATATTTTTAGAAATCATTTACATTTTTAAATATTTCTTAGAAAAAAAACAATATGAAAAATTATTACTATGACATTTTAAGTGAAATTTCACCCCACTATCAATGAACAACACAATATGTCTGTGTTCTTGTTCCATTCTCCCCTGTCAGACGCCACGGCATCATTTACTCCTTTCTCTTTCATATCAGTCTTCACACAATCCATCCATCTTTTCTTTAGCCTTCCTCTCCCTCTCCATTCAATTCATCGACATTCATGTCCATCACTCTGTGACGGCCCCTAAATATGACCAGACATTTCTGATGCACGTTGTATATTATGTATTTCATACAGGGTGTAAACGGACCCTTCACGAAGCCGTCAACCAAGCATACTGTACACCAAACTAAGTAACCCTACGCAAAAATTATTGCCGGGAAACGATTTTTTTTTGGGGTGAAATTTAATGTTTTATTGTAAAACTCAATGTAATACACTCAAAACGTTGTGCTGATAGATTTATTGAATAGTAAACGGGTCATAAAAGTTATAATTCCTGCTTCCTCGAACCAGCTTTCGCGGTACGCGTCCAGATCGTCCCGCCACCTCTTTCTGGGCCGGCCTCGGCGGCGCCGTCCATCTTCGGCAACCACCGTGTGAAGACAGCCCAGCGGTCATCGTGATGGCTATGAGTGCTAAGTGCGAGAATTTTGACCTTCAATTTTCAAACAAAGTATTGTTTTTTAGTGCGTTTCTTTTAACAGATATATGTTATTTTGAAAACGAAATATATGGCGTATACTTTAAGTACATATTAGATTTGGAGAAAATTCATGTGTTTTGAAATCGTAAATTTGAAGCATTTTGTGTTCGTTTTTACAATGAGAAGACGCTCCATCTTGTTTAATCGACGTGGAAATTCGTAAGTTTTGTGTTTACAAAATGCAATGTATCTAAGAAAAACTGCATTCCTAGGCATAAAGGAAATCGTTTCAAGAACTTTTTTTGTCTGGATAACATAACATCACGCCTGTAATCCCCGAAAGGTTCGGCAGAGGTGTACCTAATAGTACACCCACATTTCGTCAGTTGTGTTTAAGTTCCATGAAGTCGACCGCGCACGAATCCTGATCCTGGCTCTCGTTTGTATATCTTTGACAGTCGTTACAGGTAGTCAGTGGGCCGAAAGTCTGACAGCAGTCTTACCAAGGGGTACATTATTACCCAGTACTAACTGGATTGTGGAGGTCAGATAGGCAGTCGCTCCATGAAAAATATTGGTATTCAGCTGCATCCGGTTAGACTGGAAGCCAACCCCAACATAGTTGGCCCAAAATAAGGACATAATTATGTCAGTTCCTGGAACTGTGCAATACATAACAACTATATTTGTTTAGTTTCATGTGTACATTTACCTCGGCGCGGGCGCAGGTTTGCGTAACACTGACTATTTGTAACATATTGTTATGATATTCGGTTCATTCCTGCACTAGTCGCTATGCATAGTTTTAAACGGAAACAATGTTACCATCGCTGCCTAGTTACTTTTGGTAGTTAATCACTATTTGAGTGTTCCGTATCGTTTATTAATTTTTAGGGTTCCGTAGCCGAATGGAAAAAAAACAGAACCCTATATAGATTCGTCATGACTGTCTCTCTGTCCGTCTGTAGGTCACAGCCACTTTATTCGGAAACTATTAGGACTAATTATTATGACAAGTCCGGTAATGAGATTGTGTTCGTCGTTATTTTATCCAAGAAGGTATCTTTTTAGGGATTTCAGGATAATTTTTATTCAGAATGACTTTTCAATACACGTTACATTAGCTTTTTATAATTTCAGTATTTCATGATTTTCAGTATTTATAATTTTTAATATTTTTATACGCAAACCCTGCGTAGGGAACTATAGCTGTTTTGACATGGAAAGAAAAATTCTAGTGCGAGCAGGGTTTGTCTAATTGGTTAAGACGTCCGGTGTACTAAATCGGAAGGTCGCAGGTTCAAACCCTGCTCGCACTAGAATTTTTCTTTCCATGTCAAAACACTATTTATAATAATTATATATTATCAATTCTACTAAATGGTAAACAGAGTTCACAACATTTTATTTTCATTTTGCAATTTATCATGCTGTAGTACCGCGTAGCAGTTCGTAGCGCGTCGTAGCAAGCGCGTCTACGGCCTCTACGGCTCTATTGCATAAAAAACATAAAAATGTTTGAATTAGTAATCACTTAAACTTAAGTATAAAAGGTGTAACTAGACCCTTAGCGAAGCCGAAAGGCGCTTGTTCTCCCCTTCATTGCGACATTTTTTTGTTCTAGACCATACCCGGGAACCTTCTAGTTACGGAGATATTGGGGGTCAAAGTTTCAACTTTATCACAAGTTTTTTTATAGACCTCCAAGACCCCCGTATTACAATATTATTCAATGAATCCATCAGCACAATGTTTTGAGTGCATTACATTGAGTTTGACACAAACAAAAAAAAAAAGTCGTTTCCCAGCAATAATTTTTGCAAAAGTTACTTAGTTTGATGTACAGAATGCTTGGTTGACGGCTTCGTGAAGGGTCCGTTTACACGTTGTAGATACGGGTGTAAGAGGTTACTTAACAATAAATCAATCATTAATTTTAGTTGGCCCGATATTGGAATGTTTCAATCAATAATATGACAGATTAATTTTTTTTTTTTAACAAGTTTCTGGCCACAACGCTCTACGTCAGTTTGTGTGTATGTGTAGGATATCCAGAAGAACGCATTCTAGTTAGAACATTGGCACATTGGGAGGTCGTGACGTCATGCAAACACCAACATTGCGGGTTGATCACCCAACCACCCACGATTCCTAGCTTCGGAAAGATTCATAATTTCCGCTCTATATCGTTAAGATTTTTTTTAAATGAATGGAGAGTGAAAATATTCGTGATATGTTAGGAAAAACTAATACTAAACTGAGAAAATGGCTACATACACTATTTAACCCCATCCACACCCCCCATTATGTATGGGGGGTGTGGATGGGGTAGCAGTGGCGAAGGTTCCATACAACTCGATTCCTACCGGCTTCCCTTTAAAAAATGGCACAGTCAGTATTCTATAGACAAATAATATAGTCACATTAAAGATGTGTACTGAGGAGCTCGTGGCTAAATAATAACAGCCGCTCGGATCGATCTTTAGGTTAAACCGTGCTTGCCTAGCTTGGTCTGTGGATGGATGACCACCCATTACATAACGAGTTTCCTCCGTGCCTCGGAAAGCATGTTAAGCCGTTGGTTCCGGGTGTCATTAGTAGATCTTTGACAGTCGTTAGGTAGTCAGTGGCCCAAAAAGTCTGACAACCAGTCTTACCAAGGGGTATCGTATAACCCAGTACTAACTGGGTTGTGGAGGTCAGATAGGCAGTAGCTCCATGTAAAATACTGGTATTTAGCAGCATCCGGTTAGACTGGAAGGCGACCCCAATATAGTTGGGAAAAGGTTAGGCACTCCGGCTTCCCTCTTACAAAAATTAATCCTTCGCTACTGCATACTAGTATTAAAAAAAAACTTGTCTAAATTTTGGAACTTTGACCTCCGTAACTAGAAGGTTTCAAAGGAAGGTGTACAAAAAATTATCGCCATGACGTCGATTTACAAAGTCGAAAGGTCGCCTACCTTTCGACTTTGTAAAATGTATTTTTACACCCTTTAGTTACCCTTTTTCCGGTGGAAATCTCGAAAAATCTTCTGTATTCTTTGTGTACACAAATAATTCAGTAGGTGGAGGGAGGTTTTTGTACAAAATTTCGGTTCTCTTTGTCCAAGGATTTGAACTGAGCGGGCGTTGATGTGTCAGGATTTTTCTTTTCACAAAAGTAGAACTTGAAGTCTTCTGCCACATCACTATTTACAACTTTTTTTACCCAGTGCTGAGTTTTAGACCTCCCTTCTTTTGTGCCTATAATAACACTCGTACCCTCTTTAAACGGAACCACAGTAATCCTTGGCGGCATATAACACAAAAAATCTTTCTGCAAAAAAAAAACCGACTTCCAAAAAAACACTAAAAAGTCTGAAACGACATTATTCTTATTCTTATTCTTTATTGCACACAAAATAACAAATATACATACAAATTGCAATAATGTAGCTTATGTACAATGGCGAGCTTAACATTACTTTCGGAAGTCGGAGACTTTTTTGTTTCATTGACTTTTTTGCCACAAACTTCCGAAAGTTATGTTAGACATTTTTAGTGTTTTTTGGAAGTCGGTTTGTTTGCAATAAGATTTTTTATTGTACTCTTTTAAGTTATAGTATCCCACATAAATTCTTATCATAAATAAATTTTTACATTGTAACTAGAAGTTATTAAGGGACCATCATGTCATCAACATAGGCCAGAAAAAATACGTATTGAAGGGGAAAAAAATCTAATTACTTAACCGATTTTAATGAAATTTCTATGGGACCAATCGGGAAGTATCACCGTCCTTTCGCATAAAAAAAAGAATTTTTAAAATCGGTTCTTAAATGACGGAGTTATGCAAACAGAAAAAAAAGACAACCGAATTGACAACCTCCTTTTTTGAAGTCTGTTAAAAACAACAAGGAAAATGCATCTTAACAACTATCAGAAACACACCTACTTTCGCAATAAATAACAAAAGTTTTAACATTCTAAAACGGTTTTAGCTAGATTGTTGATCTATTTTAACTTGTTCGAAGTCGCTTGTTAAATGACTTTTGGCAAATAACACGTTTTTTTTCTTTCTTGTATCTTACACCACGTCTTTATTATGAGGCAGAAATAGGTACTATTCCTAGAGGAATTTAGGTAGGTAGGTAAATGATATATTTCTTCCGTATTGTTCTGCCTAGTTGCCAATATTATTGCAGGGCATATCGTCCACGATGCTTCTTAAAAATTACCTTTTAAAAAGTGAGTAGCCGGAATGTCACATCACTAGTATTTTACGGACGTTCACGACACAGGCCAGCCCGCGAAATTCAAATTTTCCTAGGTTTTTTGCAAGGTCAGTGACCGGTTGTATGTTGTATTGTATTGTATAACGGGCTGGTGTCCGCAACTCCACGTCAAAGCGCGTATTTTGCGTGCGGGTGGGAAATCTATTCGATCCACCCTAACTCCCCGAGAAAGGCCAGCAGCGCCTTGGTGTTGCTGACAATCTCGCGGAGAGTACCTGGAGTACCGAAGTATGTTGCAACCACTGGGCAATGTAGAAGCACGTGGGCTGCTGTTTCGTCTTCCTCCATGCAGGCTCGGCACAGGGGGCTGTCTGTGACTCCTATGACAAAGAGGTGTTTATTAAAAGAGCCGTGTCCAGTGATGGCGGCTGTAAGTGTGCGCAGCTGTAGTTTGGTCAGCCGAAGCGCTCGTTTGGTGAGGCGGCCATCGATAGTAGGGAGTGCTTCCTTGGCCTGCCTGCACTCGCCATGGTCCAGCCACAGCTTGTGGTGTTGTTCACTGGTTCGTTTTCTTACCAATGTGCGTAGATACCCGAAAGGGAGTGGCACGATGGGTTCAGGTCCCACTGCTGCCATGCTCGATCCCCTTCTAGCGAGTTCGTCCGCTGCATCATTACCCGGTTGTAAGTTAAACAAAATATGATTCGCGACCGTGACACGTATGTAGTTACATAATTATAATCATCAACACAACCCTCCTAAATTCATTTAATCCCATTTAATGACTATTTCATGAAAAAGTTGTATTGGTGATTTTAATTATTGTCAATTAAGACATATTATATTTCTGTATTTTGTGCATTAAGAATACTAAATACTGTATCTCAGCGATTGGACATATTTTCTTGCTCTTTGGCGGAGTTCCAGAGGGTAGCACTTAGTATGTTGTCTACTGTCTAACTTATGCTTCTACCCAGACCCGTTACTTGGGACTGGATAATTTGCAATTTATGACTAATTTGTTAGCTGGGGTCTTACCTGTAAAAACAAATGTGTGTTTACGGAATATTAAATAAAAAACAAAAAAAGAATCATCAAAATCGGTTCACAATTGGCGAAGATATCGCTGAACATTAACACAAAAAGAAAAAAAAAAAATCAGTCGACTTGATAACCTTCTCTTTTTAGAAGTCGGTTAATAAATAAATAAATAATAAATCTTTGTTACGGTCGCGAATCACATTTTTATTCACATTCCACCCGACACTGACCTGCAAATTACAAAAAACGTAACAAAATTTGAATTTTGCGGGTTACCCTTTTTTAATGGGTAACCCGCGAAATTCAAATTACCCTGTTACCCTGGCGCTTCCACCTTAACGCTTTATGAAATAAGTAGGTAACTTGTGATTGGTTTAGTCGTGTCTGGTCAATCAGGGATTTTTTTTACTCTAAATAAGCTTACGTCTGGCCACGAGTCGCCTGATGGGTAGCGAGGGTGCGGTCAAGGGTGGAGTACGCGAAGAGATCCAGATTATAATGATCAGCAGACAGAGAAGCCGGCCGTGTGTTCCACAGAGTGGCGGTTCCCACAATAATTGTGGAAGCATAGCGCTTTGTTCGGGTCCGTGGAACTTCAAACATACCGGGTGTAAACAGAGCCTTCACATATCCGTCAACCAAGTATTCTGTACATCAAACTAAGTAACTTTACGCAAAAATTATTGCTGGGAAACGACTCTTTTTTCTGGGGTGGAAAATCACGTTTTACGGTAGAACTCGATGGAAAGCACTCATAGCATTGTGCTGATGACTGGATTGAATAGTACGAGGGTCGCGGAGGTGTGTAAAAATCTTACATTAAAAAACATGTATTTAAAAAAAAAACTTGTGAAAAAGTTGGAACTTTGACCCCCAATATCTCCGTAACTAGAAGGTTCCCAGGTATGGTCTAGAACAAAAAAAATATCGCAGTGACAGGGAAAACAAGTGCCTATCGTTTATGTTAAGGGTCTATTTACACCCTTTATAACGGTGACGCTTCGCCGTATCTCTGCTCGTCCGATGATAGAATGGGGATGGGGGAATTGAATTGTCTAATACCAAAGCACACACTCCGAAACGTAACCGATAAAAAACCGACAGACTGGAGACTTTGCGGTGATGTTCTTTGTTCTTCGGAGCTTGTCTTTGACAAAGGAGTCGTTGTCAATGATCAAAACATGATGCGGAATCGACTTGAAATCCCCTAATCCAAGGTGCGTTCATCAATGCTCATTACGTGACGCCACAACGTGTGTCGCATGACATACGTGTTGCGTCAGTGACAAAAAAAATGGTGGTCAGGAGCTCATTCGTTCTTTGCTTGAAAAAACCTTTGACCTACAGTGGGACAGTAAATGATTCAACGCTTCCCAGACACGTCTGTTGTATTATTTACAAACACTATGACGTGTCAGCCATTACAAGTAAGACACAACATATCATACTGAATTTGATAGATTGTCAGCAGCTGAGCTTTCAATCGTAGCAACAGACGTAAGAACAGAAGTTTGGCTTCATGAGTGATAACAGGCACACGACCACAGACACATCATATACTCGGCGATTAGTCTTACAGCGTTTGCGATTAAGTTTCGAAAATTACAAACCAATATAACACGCTGAATGCTATCAAGTCTCAACTACCACTGGTGGGGACAGACGTAGGAGCAAATGGGACTGAACAGACGCAACCACCACCAGAGGTGGTAAATGCGACAAATAGTTACAATTATCCCGTCAAAATCGGTCCAGCGGTTTCTGAGATTAGCTGGAACAGACAGACAAATATTATTTTTTTTGTTTTTTTTGTTATATGTACCTATACTTTCATATGCATTCAGTAAAAAACTATTATTTTGAAATTACAAACAGACACTTCAATTTTATTACTTGTATAGACAAAGCTTAAAATAGTTCTATAATATTAAACACACGCAGTACGTACGGCGGCGGCGATCTCAAACAAATGCCGGTCGCGAGTGCGCTTGCACTCGCTGTACCTGGAGTGTGTATATGTGTGCGTGCCTTATTGCTCTTAGTATGTATTCTGTGACAATGCTGGCTTGAGAATATTTTTGTGAATTATAGAGCTGTTGTGTGTTGTCAGAAGCAAAATATGTCAGTGATTTAGTATTCGTGATTTCGTTTTGATTTATTTTGTTTATTGTTTTGTTTTGGATTCCTTTATCGGAATGGTATTTTGCGTCTTATTTGGAAGCGTTACCTGTTGCGTATACCTACAGTATAAAACTCGAACGGGCTCATCTATCTGCCAACAAGAGCAAAGACAATCTCTGCAGAAGGGAGTTTATGAACGACTCAGACCTCAGGTGCATATGCGGCGTCTCTCCACAAACAATGGCCCACCTTCCATCGCATGCACTATCAACTGCGCACTTGATGATCGATTTACTGCATCAGTGAGCGGGGTTTGCGTGGCTGAGTTTTAGGCTAAACCAATTTGACCTTTTTGCCATCGACACGCTAAGAAGAAGAAGATCTCTGCCATCAGTCACACTAAGGCGCGAATTCACAGAAACGGCGCAGGCATGATGCCGCCTCAAAACGTTTTCATACAAAATGTACGTAGGCGACGTGTCGTGAATTACACTCAACGGCGCGGCGCGGCGCAGGCACGCCGTTCTGCGCTGCGCCTTCTTCTTACGCCGTTTCTGTATAATTCACGCCTGAGATAAATGTCCCTCTACTTTTTATGTTTTGGTGACAAGAACTCTTTTCTTGGTAATGATAAGCCTTTTATCATCCAATCTTTGTGAGCAAATCTAAATAAAAAATGCTTTCTTCCAAATTCAGCTGTGGATCAACAGTTTTTGAACATCTAAATTACTTATGACAGACCAATAAATTAGTGTTTTAGCTGGGCTAAAGAAGTTGCAGAAGAAACTGCCCAGCAACACATCTCTGTCGTCTGTTTCTGTCTGTCTGGTTGTAGACTGATTCAATGCTAATGCTGTACATAATAATATATGTAGTAAGGTACACATGCAACATTAGAGCGTACTATCTCAGCCACGAATCAGTTTTAGTCCTGTGTTTTTGCCAAAACTATGAACAGCCGCGCTTCCATTAATTATAAACGTTTTGAGCGAGTTTTTTCGACCCTTTCCTAAAACCTTTTGATGTTTTATCTCTGATATAAAATGTTATACTTTGAAGAGTTATTGGACATTTTTAGCAGTTTAGTTTGATAAAGAAAGATGTTTTAGGTATGTCACAAGAGGTGACTTTGGTCTGGACTCCACCAAAGCAGAGACGAGCGGGGATGTGCGCAGCGGAGGGGAGAGGAGATGCGTCAGAGCTAGGGTGTATCCACCGACGCTTTGCGGAGATGTGCAAAGCGGAGAGCAGAGGAGATGGTGCACCGCTCACCGCATGCCACCCACAATACACACCGCTCACCGCACGCCACACACAGTACACACCGCTTTCCACACGCTGCACACAGCACTCTGCTTACCGTACGCCACACACAGTACACACCGCTCACCACACGCTGCACACAATACACACCGCTCACCGCACGACACACACAGTACACACCGCTCACCACACACTGCACTACTCGTGTCCGCAGCGCGCTTGACCGCCGAGTGTGTAGACTGGCCTAAACAATTACGAGACATCTCTCCTCTCTGCTCAACCGTTTCCACTAAAGTTAAGCGGATACGAGAAGTGTAAATAACGAAATTCTATTGGTAGTTTACAACACATCTCTCCTCACGTCTCGTCGCTTCGGTGGAGTCCGTTCCTTAGTTGTTTTTCTGATTTACGTACCTACCTGCCACAAGCAGAACAGTCAGTTGAGAGCATCCCACCTGTCACCGCGACGCGACGGTGCTCACGCGCAAGAAACAAATGACGCGAGTGTGACGCTTGGCGGTGCTTCTAGACAGACAATATTTTTACTGCAATTTTTTATGGCTGCAATGCAATACAGTTGCTGACAACTTGGAATAAGGTTAGGAGAATGATGATCTTTGTGTATTGCTGATTCGTCGAGAGTGGAAAATTGTATGTTGAAAAATTTAAAAAAAAGATGGCGGCGTTAGTTCTGATGTTGCCCAAGCGACAAATATGGTTATAAATTATGTTATTCTAGCCAAATGCAGTCATCATCTGCCTAGCCTTTTCCCAACTGTGTTGGGGTCGGCTTCCAGTCTAACCGGATGCAGCTGAATACCAGTATTTTACATGAAGCGACCGCCTATCTGACCTCCACAACCCAGTTAGTACTGGGTAATACGATACCCCTTGGTAAGACTGGTTGTCAGACTTTTTGGGCCACTGACTACGACAAACAAACGACTGTCAAAGATCTACAAATGACAGCCGGGACCAACGGCTTAACGTGCTTTCCGAGGCACGGAGGAAACTCGGTACGTAATGGGCGGTCACCCATCCACAGACCAACCTAGGCAAGCACGGCTTAACCTAAAGATCGATCCGAGCGGCTGTTATTATTTAGCCACGAGCTCCTCGAGCTGCTCCTCTCTAGCCAAATGCAGTATTAAAAAAATATGCTGTTATTACCTTTTATCTTAATTTGACCGAGACCTATCTTCTGAGAGTATTTTTACAAATATACGGGAGCTCTAAGTGTGGTCTCCAGGTTGCCCTGTCAGCTGCCTTTCTCCTTTAATTTAGACATTCGTTTATGTGTCGGTTTGTGATATAAAAACGGGCATAAGTCGTTGGCTTATGTTGCTATTTTGTTTATTTACAAACGTACACATCAATTAATCATATCAAATACGTGTTAAATCTTCCAGCCAAATATTATGATATTTAATTACTCTTGCACGTTTTCAGTGCGTAGTAGATATCATCAAGTACACATACCACAGAGGTTATATTTACATGAGAGACAATCTACAAATTGGAAGGAAAAACATTAATCATAATCATCTTCTTGTCCTTGCCTCATGAATTGGAGTGGAGGCATTATGTTTAAAGATACAGCGTGGAAGGGACACCGGCGCAAAAACGGTTACCACGTACATCATTCTGAGCCACATAGAAAAAATTCATCGGTTATTAATAAAAAAAAAACAGCTACATCTACAAGAGTGCAATACCTACACGGTCAAAATGTATGGAACAGTGTTTTTTTTTTTTAAATAACCGATGGAAAAATTTTATGTGGTGGGGCTTAGAATGATGTACTAATTTCGTGGTAACCGTTTTCGCGTCGGTGTACCTTCCACCCTGTATATTGTTTAATTTACACAAAATGACTTGTTGTTTTCACAATTTCGTAATAAAGAGTGTAAATAGACCCTTAAGCCCTTAACGAAGCCGAAAGGCACCTTTTCTCCCCGTCATTGCGATCATTATATTGTTCTAGACCATACCTGGGAACCTTCTAGTTACGGGGATGTTGGGGGTCAAAGTTACAACTTTTTCACTAGGAAAACAAATACTTGAAGATTTTGAAAACAAATACTTGAAGACCTTCTACTTCACATTAAACACCTCCATGACCCGTTTACTATTCAATCCATCCATCAGCACAATGTTTTGAGTGCGTTACATAGAGTCCTACCGTAAAACATGATTTTTCACCCCAAAAAAAAAGGTTTTCCAGCAATAATTTTTGCGTAGAGTTACTTAGTTTGATGTACAGAATGCTTAGTTAACGCCTTCGTGAAGGGTCCGTCCGACATGCAAAAATAACCGACTTACAAAAAAAATATTAAAAAAGTGGAAAATAATTGATTTACTTCCGAATGTCGGCGGCTTTTGTTTGTTTCATTGATTTTTTTCCCACCGACTTCTGGAAGTACAGTTGTCGCTTTTTAGTGTTTTTTTTTTAAGTCGTTTTTTTGCGTTTAGGTGGGTACAGTCACAGCAAAAGTAATTATGTCACGTTCATCTTTCTGTGATTTTTTCGTCTGGCTTAGTATAGAAAATACCGTAATGTTAATCAATCTAGAATTTCGTCTACCTGTGTGCCTCCATCCAAATCTATCGTAGAATATAGGGCATCTGTGAAACTAGGTATGCTATCCATTGTACCACATTCTGGACGTTCGAAACAAAGTACATTATATATTTTCAGCTAGATATTTAAATCATGCAGTTTATTCTCGATACAGATTTTATATATTTACGAGTACGTCAGTGTTGTGCCGTTTTATGTTTATGTCTCGTCGCTCGTGTACCGTTTATTATGCCTTTATTGAATATTTACTATATTTATAAATTAGGAATATTATTTGCTATTGTTTATCTACAAGCCGATTCCCGTTACGTCACCCGCATGTAGTGCGATTAAATAATGTTCATTGGGCTCGTACTCATCATTATCTGCCTTTTCCCAACTATGTTGGGGTCGGCTTCCGAGAATCTAACCGGATGCAGCTGAATACCAGTATCTTACATGGAGCACCTGTCTACAAGTTACAAAAAACTAGTCTTACCAAGTGGTATCGTATTATCCAGTACTAACTGGGTTGTGGAGGTCAGATAGGCAGTCGCTCCATGTAAAATACTGGTATTCAGCTGCATCCGGTTAGACTGGAAGCCGACCCCAACATAGTTGGGAAAAGGCTAGGCAGATGATGATGGACACGTTACAAAAAACGCATTTATCAGTAATAATGTGTGTGTAGGGTTACTTACTTTGATGTACAGAACCCTTGGTTGACGGCTTCGTGAAGGGTCCTCGTATTAATCATCACGTGCCTGACTTTTCCCAACTTGTACTGCAAAAAAAAGATGGTAATGTTATTTCGAGTATGAGCACACGCCAAAAGGGGTACATCCCGTTTGGTAACTTTCCCGTTTCGCCAACTAAACAAAAGAGTGCAAAATAAGTGAAAAAAAAGTCCCCTTTCGTAACTATTTTAATCTTCTACAGCCCTACATCCGTAATTGAATCTCAGTAATTCGAGGCATCTCAGTAGTAACCTAGCTGTCTATTTATATCGCGGCCTATATTTGTCAGTGCGTCGACCTTATTGATGGATCGTGGCAACGTGTCAAATTATTTCTCGTTTCTATTATGAGTGATTATTGATTTAGTTGTTCTTATAAATAGACGTAGTGTCATGCAGGGCCGTAGGCAGGGGGGTTCAAATCCTTCGAAATCTCGAACTTCTATAGAGAAACCAATAAAACCAATAAATATCTGAGGCTGAATGCTAAAGTTTACGTGCTCGCTTCGCTCGCTTATACATACATACATCCTAATTTATCGGATTGTTGTATAAATTGACAGTTTCTCCTATTCTCATTTTTGCATTAATAAACAAAAATAAACTAAATTTATCCAAGAAGTGCTAAAATTTTCGAGCTAGCTACGCTCGCTCTTGCAATCTCTTCTTTCTCAAAAGTTTTCTGCATTTGTCGCCAATGAAACTACAAAACTCCTATTTATGTTTGAATGCTCCAAAAAATCTAACCTAAGCGAAGTTGTGCTAATGACGAGCTCGCTTTGCTCGCTCTGACATTCCGTGTTCCTTTAATTCAAGCGCTTTTAAAAATTAACTCAATTTCTGTATTTTTAGACAATCGAAAACTTATCAAATTCGAGGTAGTTCCTAAATTTCTTCGAGTTCACTGCGCTCGCTCTTGAATTCTGACTTTTCCTAAATGCTAGACTATTCTGTAAACTCGACAAAGTTACTCCTTGTTTGAATCGACGCCGACAAACGAAAACCTAACACATCCGTTGAGTAGTAGGTGCAAGCTCTTTTCTATCAGCCTCCCCCTTCAGCTTTTTTTTTATTCATGGCTGACTTCTAAGACACAGGTTATTTACCTAGTTTAGAAGTCAGGCGTCCATTTATTTTCTTGCGGCTGCAAGAAACTAAATGGATTTTTTTGCATAGTCCCCAATATATGAAATTGTATTAGGCTATATTTTATTGGTTCAGTAAACGATTTATTTATTTAAACCCCCTCTGAAACAAATTCCTGGCTACGGCCCCATGATGGCATGTAGTTCAGATAGTTAGAAGCCTGAAAACCTGACCACCAGCTTTAAAAAGGGGTGTTGTATTATTTAGTACTGGGTTTTGAAAATCAGGTTGTCAGTCGCTTCTTGTAAAATACCTGTATTCAGTAGCATCCGGTTAGACTGAAGCCGACTCCAACATATTTGAATAAAAGCTTCACAGATTTAGCCAGTCGAAAACCAAGGCACCGAACCACATCACAGAGCTTCCTACCTGTCATCAAAATTTCTGGAAAACAATGACACATATTTAAACAAAGCATTGTTTTGTCCTAGATTCAAAACGAGGTGTTTCCTACTCCGGCCACCTGTAAGGTCGTTGCCTTTCATTTTGACACAATAACCAAAATAAACTGGAATTATTTCAATGAGCGTGAGTGTGCGGTTTTCCAAGGATTTTTTGTTTGCAGAGCTTTTAATTGATGCATTGCGCTCGCGATTCTGATCTCCAGGAACTAGCTACTGTGTAACCTCTTTGATAAGGCTGGTTGTCTCTGGTTACCCATAACGATCGACTGTCAAAGATCTTCGAATGACAACCCAACGTGCTAAACAGCTTTCCGAGGCATGGCGGGGTTCTCGATAATGAGCGCATTGTCATCCATCCTCGCACCGATTTCGGCAAACGTTGCGTAGCTTAGAAAACCGAGCTGAGAGCTGTCTTAAGACATCCCTTGTCCCATGTTACTTGGGGACGACGCAACACGTTTTTTTCTTCCATTCTCCGCTGTCAACCGTCACGCAATCATTTACTCCTTTTTCTTTCATATCATTCCTCACACAGTCCATCCATCGTTTCTTTGGTCTTTCTCGATGGATGGATTGATTCTCAATTTTTGACCTACCGTCTCAAAGGAAAAACAGTCATTGTTTACCCCCAAAAATACATCCAGCTTTCGGAAATATCTTCCTCGCTAATCCCACGGTTCTTTGGCAATGTTTGTGCCCAATTAACGCCAGCATTGCCCTCGAAGTCTTGCCAAACAATACATTGTGCTCTTAACGTGGACCGTCATTGCTTGACAACCGTTGACAAAATGATTTCATTGTATATGGGGTTAATGACTTCAGTTTTACAGACCCACGGTTCACTGAGGGCCTAGACAGGGACAGGGATAGCAAACCAATGGCACGCGACAAAATGTTTTGGGTACGCCACCGATTTTAACCATATTTTTATCTACCTATGGTCCCCGTGTCATTATTTTCAGAGATAAATATCAATATAATATTTGGTTTTCATGGTATGGGCATATGATGCGGAAGAATGAGGAAAATGTCGTGAAGAAAGTTTTGAGTATGAATGTAGATGGGAATTAGAGGAAGACCAAAGAAACGAAGGAAGGATGATGTGGAACGAAATGAGCTGTCTGATGAGATGACGGGTAATAGAGAAGTATGGAAGAAGAAAACATGATGCGCCGACGCCAAATGAATTGGGATAAGGGCAAGGATTCATGATGATGATGAAATAACATTAAACATAACAAACCGTTTGGCAAATGACTCCAGTTCAGGGTGCATTTAACTAAAAGTAACCTCTTACAACTGTAAGTTGTTAATTAGCTCACAATTAAATTTGTATCTACCTCTGCGTAATATCTAGTGAGCAGTAGTACAGTAACCCAGTGGTATTAGCCCCGACATTACGAGTTTGTAGGTCGTGAGTTCAAACTCAAGCAGGCTGACTTTGAGTAATTTATTTCATCTCCAAATTTTCTGAAACGTTGAAGAAAAACATATGTAACGTGGTGGATTACAGTCCACTCCCTCTCATAGAGGGGCCTGTGTCCCAGCAGTGGGAACATTGTAGGCTGATTATGAAATCTGTTTCACCCAACAACACCTAATGACTGCCACGTTGGTCACAAGCGCGACTGCTCAGCCATGAGGTCCTGGATTCCATTCGCAGGTCGGGCTAGGAGCTATTGCGTTATTCTATTTGGAATTTCTAAGTAGCAGATCGTAGTCAGGTTTTGTGCTCGGTTGATGGCAGTATGCTCGCCCCCTATTACATCGGATTTAAATATAACTGGCGAAATATGGGTGTACTATTAGGTACAGTCACAGCACCAATATGTAAACAGTTAACAACTTTTAAAAGTGTTTTTCTGCTACTGATTAAAAATCATGTTGTTACGGACATAGTATTGTAGAAAAATATTTTAATTGAAAAGAGTGTCCATGGAGTTTCTTGCCCATTCTTCTCCATAGAGATCTACGCTTTGAAATGGGCAACTACAGTACTTTCACAAGTTATTATGCCTTGTGACTGTGACTGTAGCTTCGCCTTCTTTGTTTTTCTGACATTCAAAAGTGCCTGTTATGGTCTAGAAATAAATGCTTTGAATTTGAGTTTGGTACTCATATTTTTATGAAAAAGATCCTATCTCCAAGTTACAAACGGTATATCTCGCGAAAATTGCTTTAAAAATTTAGGAAACTGTCTACATATTGGGGTCGTGACTGTACATCTCTGCCTAACTCTTCGGGGATTACAGGCGAGATGTTACGTTCAAGGTCTATCCCCAGAATGCACTGCAGTGCAAGTCGATCCCCCGTCACACGGGTACGTAACCCTAGTTAAAACTATACTTGCATTCTATTTTAAACCGAAGTCCACTATACAAACATTGGACTTGGCACGAACACAATCCGACGTTAAAGATGATATTCCTTTGAATCGAAATAAACGTAAATTGCTTTCATAATTGTGTTTTTTTATTGTCGGCGTCTGCTGCAATTTTTCTAGTATTTTTAACGAATTTTGCAATTAATGAAAAAATAATCATTTTATTTAAGACTAGCTGTTGCCCGCGACCTTCGTCCGCGTAAAATTTTATAGCCTATAACCATCCTCGATAAATGGGCTATCCAACACTAAAAGAATTTTTCAAATCGAACCAGTAGTTCCTGATATTAGTGCGTTCAACCAAACAAATTCTTCAGCTTTATATTATTATATAGTATAGAAGTATAGATATCATTTTACATCCATAGAAATTGTTAGTAAACATGAATTTTAAAAACTATGTTAGTAAAACATGTAGGTTTGACAGGCAATGCATAATCGGGCAATTAAATTTCCCCGCAATGACATTCAGGAGACTGTTGGAGCTGCCCCGGAGAAAACGAAGCGAATGATTTTGACTACAGAAATCTATTGCTAGACAACACGTTAGAATTGTCTAAGCATTAGGCATCGGCGAATTGGCATCGTCTTCTTCTTGATTTTAAACACACGAAAAATAAAGAAGAACGAGGTGTCGAGAGTTTCGAGAGTTTTTATGCCGCCCATGGGCCTCTGACTTGGCTTTACATGTCGTCGAAAAATATCTCTTAGGCATGCTGGTTTCCTCACGATGTTTTCCCTCACCGAAGCAAGTGATAATTATACAATACGCAAATGAATCCCAAAAATCAGAGGTGTGTGTCTTGGGTTCGAACTCATGACCTATGACTTGGCAGTCCGACGGTCATACCACTAGGCTGTCACTGCTATGGTTATTGGTATTGGTGGTTGCTGTCGTAATTTTGTCCATCAAATGCAGTTTTTATTTTTGCTCTGACGAACTTTGACATTATATTAAGGCGTTGCCTAGCGTTCAGTACAATATTCTTGAAAATTTAAATAATCCGTTTCTTACCGGCCACTTTGTGGTCAATCGCGGAACCAACTGTTTCTTTTTTTGCTTTCTGCTATTTTCACCTTTGAAGAAGAACATTGTTATCTTTTCTAGTACAACAATTTAGTTATTTTAATATTCCCATCAGTATTCTTCCAGAGATCTTTGCCAGCAGTGGGATGACACAGGATTACAGCATTATCATTATTTTTATTTCCCACATTCTGTTTGTTGTCCTTCGAGCCGGATACGAACCAAATCATCAACCTATTATTAGTTTATCATAGATAATACAGGTCGAATCCCACGCAAGCAAGTGTAAACGTTACAATGCCCCTAAGATATTATGTCTCATCCGACACCCTTACACGTACTACAAATCTGTCGTGTGCCAACAAAATGACAGACTTAAAACGCCATAGGAAATAGAGTGATACTTCCTGACTTTTTTTTAATGGTTTTTTCTAATCTAGGCATTACTTGAAATCTGTGCTAGATTTTGTGGCCTATTTGGCTGGTAACTGAAAATGCAACGGCCAATAGAGATTTTCCTGATGGAAAAAGTCAACATCGAGTGTTGTTGAGTTTTTCCAAAATGAATTTCGGGGAAGCAGCCTGATGTCTGAATTTTTTGATTAGAACCGGGTAATGTGATACCCCTTGGTAAGACTGGTTGTTAGAGTGTCGGGCCACTGACTACCTGTAACGACTGTCAAAGTTTTACAAATGACAGCATGGACCAACAGCTAATCCATTCTCATTACAACACCCAAAATAATTGCTAGATTATCCTCAACTCATTTGCATTTCAAATCTGACTTTGCCAATTTATCCATCTACAAATCAGCTGTCATGTTTTCTCCATCATTCTTCCTCATTTTAAGTGCATTGGCGCCAGACCATTATAGATAGTTAAAGCTTTGTTTTAGAGCAGTGGGTGGACACTGTACGTTTTTATCAAAGAGTTGCCTTTATTTTAGGAAAACATTTCATTAAACAAAAAAATACGTTTAAAACCACCATCACTGTATTTTCCAATGCAATGGCGTTTCTTGCCTGTTCTTTTCCAGAAAATACGACAGCGGCAAAGTCGCCCAATAGAATTAACTGACCGCAATGACACTACTTGTTTTGCCGCTGCCGTAAGTGTCGCTTTGATGTGGGTACCGAGCAGTGGCGAAGGTGCCATAGCATTCCATAGAAAATTCCCTTTGAAAAATGGCACAGTCATTATTCTATACACAAATAATATAATCACATTAAAGATATGTACACCGGTATACCTCTTACAAAAATTGACACTTCGCTACTGGTAACCAGCTTCAACTTTCGACACTGACATTTACTTTGTGACTGTTCCTAAATTACCCTAGGCTGATAAAATTTTCGTTTTTCCTAATTCATTATTCATTCAATAGTTGGGAAAAGGCTAGGCAGATGATGATGATTATTCATACAATTGAGGGGTAGGTATTGTAGTATGAGACAATTATGTATGAGTGCCAAATAACAGGGGGCGAGCCTATAGACATCAACCGAATGTTGCGAACTGTTCAGAAGTACCCACTGTGACAATCTAGCGACCTGAATCTTGGTGGAGCACCAAAGAGGCGGTCGGCTAAACTTTATGATAATATTTAGTTTGTCAGTATTTCTTATTGAAACGTATATTTTCCCTGATGGCTCTTGTGTTTGTTTTCAAACGTTGAATGTAACATTCTTAGAATAGATCGGAATGCCAGGAAATTAGAAAAGTGAATGTTTTGAAATTGTGTCGAGATTCTGTTTCGAGTGGAATGAATTTGCGGTCACCAACCTGGTTTTTTGACCGTGGTTGATTTGGTGGGTGGTGCATTTTCCTTTAATAGCGTCTTGTTTATACTTTCATTGTTATTTTTGGTTATTATTATCTTTTTCCTCGTTGTCATAAGGCTTTTTATGTCAATGAGGGTTTTCATTATTAAGATCTACGAGGTGGCAGCACTGTAGCGTAAGGTCTAATCATCTTTCAAAATACATGAGCGTCTTGTAGTTTACGATATTTTTTTCATTGAATTATCTTTTAAATTATTAACAGAGGAATATTTTTTTCTTAAAATGACACAGCGTTGTGCAATACCTAGTACTATGTGTGCAAATAAAACAGAATGGCACAACTTGCACTTGGCCGGTGTTTAATATTTACATAAGGCTAGTATGATGATACACCGCCACACACCGTTCCCTCACCTTCCTTCACTGCCAGACACTTTGTGCGGTGGAAAACCCACCCAGACACCTTTAAAGTATGTTGGTTTCCATACTTTCCATCAAACCTGACCTGCAAATCGCAAAAAAACGTAAGAAAATTTGAATTTCGCGGGTTACCCTGGCGCTGCCGTAAGCAAGTTGTCAGCGTGGTTGTCAAGACTCATTAAAAATCTTATAGAGAGACTTCTCAACACTGAGTGTTTATTGTTCTTTCAATGCAAGTTAGTCATTCAATGCTAAGTTATATATAATTTTTTCCATCCATTTAGAAAACAGAGTTTCTTACACTTCAAAATCCATCGATGAAGCATGTAGGTATCTAATTGCATTTAATACTACACCTTTTTAAAATCAATAAAAACTTTCAAAAAACTAAAAAAACTAACCTCGACTCCGAGTACAGAGTTACGCAATTACATTAAACTTTTCCCGCGTATTTTGGTCGATTTAAGATGGCGTCCGTGAAGGTCAATGTCAGGTTAAAAACGTTTGAGTTACGCATAGACTGTAGATCAGGGTTGTCTGTGGTTGAGACGAATGAATTTGCCTTGGAAAGAAAGTAAGCAGTTTTGACGTTTTGTCTTTATCTTTATTTATTTGGAAGGGTGAATAGTCTTTATCTAAGTGAGGTTAGGTTATTTGAAGCAAAATCGGTGATCATAGATACTGCTAGATCTGTTGCTATGGCAGTTGAAATAGGCATCACCAAAACTGTGTCAGAACTTTAGAGCCTTTTTTTTTTTTTTTTGGATGGGAAATCATCAAATGACCCCCCCCCACTCTGGGCGGAGCGGAAGGGAGTGTCAGACTTGTACTGACTAAAACCCATCCATGTTCCTTCTTTGCCCTTTGTGTTCCAGGGCCACGGTATCTCTTTCGAACAGTCCCGCAGCCCTGGCAGGCATCGGCCCTTGCGGACCCCTACTTATTTGCTGACATCTCTTTGAGGCGCACGTGGAACACGATCGCGCCGTCGACACGGCCTGTCGTCATAAGACGGCCGGACGGCGAGCTGGCCCATAACTCGCCGTCCACAGGCACGCGCCTACGGTGGCCGGGAGCCACCACGTGACCCCCGACGCCCAGGGCGTCTCCCGCGGCGACTGGGACGTGAGGTTCTTTCCCTCTCACGTCCCGCCACCTCCTTCACTAGCATGACTGCTTCGGAGAAGGAGGTGACGGCTTCCCATTCCCTCTCGCTCCGGACCATGGCTTGAACCAAGGCCGGACGCGAGAGATCGCCGCCGCCAATCGCCGCTACGAGGACACGGCGGTGCTCCGCCCAAGCGGGGCAGACCTCCACGGTGTGAATGAATTTGCCTTGGAAAGAAAGTAAGCAGTTTTGACGTTTTGTCTTTATCTTTATTTATTTGGAAGGATGAATAGTCTTTATCTAAGTGAGGTTAGGTTATTTGAAGCAAAATCGGTGATCATAGATACTGCTAGATCTGTTGCTATGGCAGTTGAAATAGGCATCACCAAAACTGTGTCAGAACTTTAGAGCCTTTTTTTTTTTTTTTTGGATGGGAAATCATCAAATGACCCCCCCCACTCTGGGCGGAGCGGAAGGGAGTGTCAGACTTGTACTGACTAAAACCCATCCATGTTCCTTCTTTGCCCTTTGTGTTCCAGGGCCACGGTGTCTCTTTCGAACAGTCCCGCAGCTCTGGCAGGCATCGGCCCATGCGGACCCCTACTCGGTTGCTGACATCTCTTTGAGGCGCGCGTAACTTTAGAGCCTTTACACACCACGTTTTTTTCATGCGCTGATGACGCGCGTAGAACTCAATCAGGACGCTCAGCAAACGCAAGACTGAAGTCACGTTGTTACCTTTGCACACGATCCTTAAGTTTTTATCGCTATAAACGCGCTGATACATCGCGGCAAACGTGCTGCAAACGCGCGTTTGTAGTGACGTATCGCGCAGAAAGCCTCCGCCATTTGGAACCACAGTATTAGGTACGATGGCGTCGCTTGAGCAAACTATGCTTACGCTAGCCTTCGTGTTGCTTGTAAAACGACGACCAAGAATGAAACAGAAAAAAAAAGAGTAAATTTTGGGTATACCCATTTATGAATGTCTCTCCCCGTATCACCTCCTTCCCCGCACCACCAATGGCACAAACGCGCTGTAAATGCGCGTTTGAATAGATAAACACGCGCGTTACATTTGCGTTTGTATCGATACAAACGTGTAAAATCTGCTAAAACGTGTTGATAACGCGCAGAGAACGCGCTAATCAAAAACGCGCGTCGTCAGCGCATAAAAAAAGGTAGTGTGCAAAGGCCCTTAGTCATCGCCTAGTAATTGCTGAAATAGTTTTTTACTAACTGCCTAATGTTTAGGTACTTATAGCTACGGATTACGCTTTGGTAGGTATCGCCTAGTTTTGATTTAAACGGGTATTTAACTCTGTTATTTAGTATTATTCTGATAAAAACTGCTTCGTTGGTCTAATGATCGCAAACGCAACTGCTGACTATGATGAGGTCCTGGTTTCGATTGCTAGGTGTTATCGGGTTTATATGAGCTTAGGTATTTCCCAATAGCAGCCACGGAGTTTGGATTTGTGCCCGGTTGATGGCAATAGGCTTATAACATGGAACTTAAACTTAACTAAGCAGAATTCGCATGTACCTCTGCCTAACACTTTGGCGATTGCAGGTTATTGTAAATATTATGTTAAAAGTGGATAAATGACATAACAGGAGCCCCGTTTTTCTTCATTTCGCCATCCCTCTCTCATAGAACATCTTACATATTAGTCTCCCTGATTTATTCACTTCTCCGTAAAAAAACGTTTATAAATATAATGATATTATTGTTTTTATGAACATTTTCCTCTGACACTTCTACAAATCTCCAGTTGAAAGAACTATCTTAAGCGACATGTACCAAGCTTCCGGATTTGCAACTCTCGGCACTGAAACTAAGGTTGAAAATTCAACAACAAGCTCGATGTCGCTTACGACATTTCAAATTTCCACCGTCGATATTTCTTTATTTTAGTTCGGTTTCCTGCTGTCTACACCTTCAGTGTTATCTTGTATTTTAGAACTTAAATAAATTGTGCAGACGACATGTCTGTCCTTTGCTATTATATTTTCGTTTTGGTTTCATGTAGTACTTACTTTAAAGATTTTTTTTCATGACGCACTAAGTTAGGTGCGTCGTCGCTATTCCCAGGATCCTCTCCATTCTTTAAGCATGATAAAATATTTTATTTCAAAGTACAATTAATTGTAAACATACTTTAAAGGTGTTTTTGATATGGAAAGAAAAATTCGAGACAGTTGTAATTCCCTACGCAGGGTTTGCGTGTAAAATATATAAAAAATTACTTTAAAGGTGTCTGGCAATGGGTTGCACCCACACAAAGTGTCTGGCAAACACCATACTCATGGTGCCAGGGAGGTGAATCATCATACTACCCCTTACAGAAGGTTTTGTAACAATTTATCCTGTAAAGGGTTTAACTAGGGGGATGAAAGTCTGTATATCGGTTTTCGAGTGGAAAATCCCATTAGGTACACGACTTCTTAGATAAAAAAAACCGGCCAAGTGCGAGTCGGATTCGTCCATGAAGTATGTAGTAGGCGAGCCCCCTTTCATTTTTAATTTATTTTTATTATTTGTTGTTATAGATTTGTATACGTTTTTCTGTAATCTGTAGGCAAAGAACTATTTTTAGTATTTTTTTCATAATGGTCTATTTTCGCCTTTTTTTTAAATAACTTCAAAACTATTTATCCTAAAAATTATAAAAAATATATAAAGGAGATGTTTCATTTTCGGCCATAAGAAATCCATTGAAAAAGAGGAAAAAATACCACGAACTTAGGAAAAATATTCTTTCATGAATTTAAGCCTGATTTGCTGTGCACAAAAAGTAATAGTTTTTTTAATTATTGCCATATTCTGTTCAACATGGCGTCTAACAATTTGAATAGTCTGCTTTCGTTCTGAAATCTTGTCAAACATAATATCAAGTCGACGTTAAATGTGAAAAGAATGTGTTCTTGTAATTAATTAATTATTATTTACTTATACATCATTTTCATTTTTTTAAATCAAGTTATGATGTTTTCATCGATAACAAATGTAATATGTACTACTTTTCTGGAGAGTACTTCTGAACGAAAAATTTAAAATGACATTTTGTTCTATGTACTACGTTAAGATAACAATTTCTAACGTCATGTCTACATCCTCTCACGGTTGTCATAACTCTCACGACAAACGTCAAACATTATTAATTTTTAATGTGTACTTAAAAACCATATAATATTATGTAAAAAATGTTACTTTATTCTATTCAGGGGTTTGTTTCCCAGCTTTTCTGAAAGGTACACGTTATGGCCGGAGTCTCATACAAAAATGAAACATCTCCTTTGAAATGCTCACAATAAGCCCTTTCATTTCATAGGTAACACGAAATAGTTAGAAAACTTAATTTTTTTTCATATTCTAATTTACCACACAAAAGTGGCCTCCAATTTTAAAATTCATAAATTTACGTTACACGTCCGTCTTTGCGTCACTAACTTGCATATGTGTACCAAAGGAGATATTCCAGAAATGTATGGAGCCTGGGCCAACACTATGTACAATGTAAGTAAATATCGCTATACAATACAGTAACCGTTTTTTATTGTTAATTTTCTTTAATTTCACTTAATTTCAATGTACGTTCAAATTCACTTGGTCAAGGAAAGCAACACAACATAAAATTAAACATGGTGGATCAGATCAGCAGTTTGCGTAAAATATAATTTTGACAATGACATTTGATTGACGTGTATCGTAATATCTGCGATAACAAACAAACAGAAACCATAAAACAAAGTCGGGGTCAGCAGAGAACCAATCAATCAATGTCCGTAGTAGTAACCTGGGCTGCAAAACAAAAACAATCACTTAAAATACCGAAACACATACAATTCAAACTCAAAGCAAAGAAAGACTCAAAGACGTCACTTCTTAAAACTGTCAAAGTCGTCAAACGTCATGTCAAACACAACTGTCAGGGCTGCCCAAAACTAAGGTTATCTTATTAAAAAAACCTTTCAAATGATCTTTTTTATACGCCTGTACCCTTCTTCAAATTAATTTGTTAGTATTTTTATGAAATTCCCCTATTTGTTTTCTATTTATCTATGTAGTGTACATAGTGGTGGCCCAAAATCAAACATCTCCTTTCAACTCAATCGGGCCAGTAGTTTCGGAGTAAATTGGCTGTGACAGATGGACAGACGGACAGACGCGAGTGATCCTTGAAGGGTTCCGTTTTTTCCTTTTGAGGTACGGAACCCTAAAAATAATGAAAAGAGTTCGTATTGAATTCATGTAACCCATTGTGTGTTGATATCCCTTCCAAACTATATGGAACCGTTAGGTATACGTAAGTAATGCACATGACAATCGGTAACAATAACAGCATCACGCCTGAAATCCCTAATGGATTAGCACCCAGCAGTATCCCAGAATTTCACCAGTTATGTTTACGTCCCATGTAATAGAGGACGAGCCTATTGCCATCAATCGGGCACGCATCCAAACTCCAAGTTGCTGCTGGGTAATTCCTGGTGTAAAACCCTAATAACACTTTGCCCGACCTGGGAAAAGAACCCTGAACCTCATGTTCAGCAGTAGCGCTTGCGACCAATAGACCAACGAGAGCTATACAGGCTGGTACAAAAAAAAAACTTTGTTTTTCATAAAAAAAAAAGCTTTTCATACATGCATCGAGTTAATCTGTGTACTCTTGTTTGAGAATATTTTTTCTTTTTCAAGAATCTGATATGAGTTTCTTGGAAAAAGTTGTTTTAATATGACGGGTACTAGGCTCACCTAAATCGCTACCCTGTATAAAACTCGGTAAAATTAACGATCCGTTATACGTCGGAAATACCAACCGTCTGTTGAAGTATGTTTAAAAATTCGTACTATGTGTTATTCTGCCGTTCTGTACGAACATAAAAAATATTAATAGAATCCACGAGTTTGTTACCAGATAGATGTAAATATTTCTCGGAATATATTGTGTTTATGTTTTTGGTACGAGATTGATAGCTCATGTCTTATCTGTTGCATTTTATTGTAAGATGAAAGTAAAGATTTTTTTTGGTGTAACTTTTGAGGAAAGTGCTGCGGGATTAGCACATTTGAACTGCGTTTAAGCGCTGTGATGTGAATGTCATCATCGCTATTAAATAATGGCACTCAGCTCTTGTAGTTTTGGAGTTTTTTTTTTTGTGATATCCGCCTTTTTTTTTTTTTTTTTTTGGATGGGAAATCATCAAATGACCCCTCCCGCTCTGACCGGAGCGGAAGGGAGTGTCAGACTTGTACTGACTAAAACCCATCCATGTTCCTTCTTTGCCCTTTGTGTTCCAGGGCCACGGTATCTCTTTCGAACAGTCCCGCAGCTCTGGCAGGCATCGGCCCATGCGGACCCCTACTCGGTTGCTGACATCTATTTGAGGCGCGCGTGGAACACGAACGCGCCGTCGACACGGCCTGTCGTCATAAGACGGCCGGACGGCGAGCTGGCCCATAACTCGCCGTCCACAGGCCCGCCCTTAATCCGCCCTTACGTTAGGATCGTGCGTCTAATTGAAATTGAAAGTATTTATTTCAGACCAAGCACACATCAATTGATACAAGTCCCCTGTCTATCTTTATCTTCTTACCAACATAATTGTTGGTAAGAAGTAACAGTAACAGTAAAATTTAAAATAATTATTATTTTGGACATGCTTGAGCGACCAGTATCTCAGGATTAGGCTGTCCACTCTGTCCGACACCACGCTCAGAAGCGTGTTGCTGTTACCCTTTACCCGAGACCGCAGGGAAGCCGTATTTATGGGAAGCACCGCCTGGAAGCTGGTGACAGAATCACTGCAGGACAAATAACTCCACTTGTTTATAAAGAAGCAACCAGCACATAAATTGCGTAACCCATTATCTAATACAATCTGAATTATTTTGAAGAAAACTCCATTGTGTGTCAAAATCAAAATCAAAATCAAAGCATTTATTTCAAGTAGGCCAGTTACAGGCACTTTTGAACCATCTCTTACCCACAGTGGAATTACTCCTGCTTTAAGACGACATGGTATGCCACCTGCTTATACTTCATACCCTCTAAGTTCATTTAACCCCGACGAATGACTTTTTCATGAAATAGTTATCGAACGGGGTTAAATGAATAATGAGAGTTGTTTTGATGATTTAAATGATTTTAATTCTGTAACTACATACATGTTGCTTGCACGATTCATATCTTAATCAACATACAACCTCACACTGATCTGCAAATTGCAAAAAACTTAAGAATACTTAAATTTCGCGGACTACCCTGGCCCTTCCACCTTAAACTGATATGATCACTAACATTATCAACGACATAGTAAATATCCCGTTTTCTGTGATAACCAATGATATTATAAAGAAAGATACTGAGCGGCGTTCAAATATCGGTGCGCTGTTACGACTGCGATAGATAATACGGAACGTATGGTACAGAAAGAGATAGCTAATGCGCTTGATGTACTTACATTACGACAATTGTCTGAATTTGTCTGCGACAATTTGCGCGCGCAAGTACGACATCTACCTCTTTTTATTTATCATATCATTGGCGATAACGTTGTTGTGTGGAAGGCAGACTGAATTAAGCGGCTGAAACGCTGAAAATACGAATGCACTGTAAACAGAAAAGTCCAATGACCTAGCAAGTGTGCTTCTTACCACGGCTACTACTTATTACTAACAACTAAGAAAGAAATCTAGTAATACAATGGCTAACCAACTTGTAAAAGATTTTTTTACGATCGTGACACCGCGATGTTTGGGTTTCAGTAAACTCAATAAAACACTCATTTAAACTGTTCTTTACATTTATACAATAGATTTCTGACGCTTGGCAGTAGTTGAGAGAAATAATGGAGATAATAAGCGGAAAACACATATTTTATTTACTTTGATTAGGTAGTTAATGTAGAGTTTTTATTTTCCTTTGATTGTATTTATGTATTTGGGTCAACAAACCTGAATTATTATTTTGTAAATAGTCAGATATAAATTGTTAAAACAGTACGCACGACGGCCAATCAAGCTATACATAACCAGTTTATGCAGATCTCTCATTGTATAGGAAATCTAAACAGCGAGATCAAGTTATGCTGGAAATGTACAGCTTCATGTGCCGCCGTGTGTACATACCTACTGATTAAATAAAAACTAGGAAGAGAATCTAAAATAATTGCTGTGGAGTTTGTTCCACATCTTCGTCCCAGCTTTTTGTGGGGCGGGCTTTTTGGGAGACAGTTTCATGTAACTTTTGACGTTTAAAAAGTGCTGAGTTTATCAGCCATAATGACATAATATGACATAAAATAATTTTTAAGATTTGCACGCCGACTAGATCAATGGCAGAATAGTAATTTATTTATGCAAATAAATGATTTTGTTTTTTTTTTTAGTTTGCCTAATTTCAATAAATGACTTTTGATTTTGATTGAATGAATTTGAGAAATTTTGCAAAAGAAACAGTAAAAAAACTGGCCAAGTACGAGTCGGACTCGCGCATGTAGGGTTCCGTACCATCGTAGTAGGGGAGTCCCCTTTATTTTTTTATTATTTGTTGTACAGCGGCGACATTCTGTGAAATTTCTCAGCAGCAGCTGCGGAGTCTGGATCTTTGCTCGGTTTATAATAATAATAATAATAATAAATAACATGTCATTACTCACGATAACAACGTGAGTAATGACATGGTTACTAATGTAAGTACCCAGTGCAATGAGGAAATGAGGTGTGCTTTGGAGGGTGCGATTCGAGAATATCGGTTCATGCAACCCGATCTTAGACCACGCGTACCTCGTTTGCCCATGCATAACAAAAATAAGGTGCTGGTGGCAGTTCTGGATTCGCAGTTGTCAAACTATTTTGATAACTGCGAAAACCTCACCGATGCTCACTCAGTCCTGTATTGTGCGGCTGTAGCGGCATGTCGTGTAGCTCATGTCAAATTTTCTGATGACAGAGCTACACGACCTAAACCAGCCGTACCGTCATGGCAGTACAGGATTGAACGACGTATTGGTGAGGCCAGAGCACTCATCGGCAAACTGATCTACTTCAGGGAGGGCAATACTCGCCCTAGAGTGATGCGTTTTGTGAGGCGGGCGTTCTCGGGGACTGATATCAGTGCTCGAGACTACATGTCCCGTGTCACAGAGCGCATCGACTTCCTGAAGCAGAAAGTTTATGCATGGGCAAACCGTATTCGTAGGTATAAGCGGCGGGTGGACCGATACACTCAGAATCGCACATTCCAAAGAGATGAAAGGTGGGTTTATAGGGCTTGGGAGCGACCCGACCAAGGTGTGGCTGACACGCACCTGCCGGATGATGATGCCATGTGTTCATTCTGGCGCAGCATCTGGTCGGTGCCTGTTAGCCATACCGAGGGTGAATGGACTCGGGAGGTCGAGCGAGCGTGCGATCTAGTACCAGAAATGGGGGCAATCACTATCAGCCCCCAAGACGTAGTTCGTGCAGTCCGTCCGTTACCTAACTGGAAATCTCCAGGGCCGGATGGGCTGCACAACTTCTGGATTAAATGGTTTACAAGGTCGCACGCTCGCCTGGCGATCCTGTTCCAGTCAGCCTTAGAGTCAGGGTCGCTGCCAGAGTTCCTGACAACAGGGATAACCCACCTGCTCCATAAATCGGGTAGTACTGCGGAGCCCAAAAATTATAGACCGATTGCCTGTCTTCCGACAGTCTATAAAGTTCTTACATCCATTTTGAGAGCTAAAATTAACAAACACATTGATGACAATTCTGTAATGTCCGCTTCTCAAAATGGATGTAGGAACGGGTCCCGCGGTACTAAGGAGCTACTCCTCATTGATATGGCCATTAGTCAACAGGTTCGCCGTTCCCGAAGGGATCTGTCGACATGTTGGATAGACTATAAGAAGGCCTATGACTCGGTGCCACATACATGGCTCATGAGGGTGCTAGAGTTGTATAAAGTTGATTCAACTCTGCGCATCTTCCTGATGTCATGTATGGGACAATGGAGGACAGTCCTTCGCTATCCGGGATGTCGGCAAATCCAGAGGAATAGCGAGCCGATAAGGATAGAGCGAGGTATATTTCAGGACGATAGTTTGAGTCCGCTTTGGTTCTGCTTAGCCTTGAATCCTCTTAGCACGCTGCTGGAGGATTCAGGTCTAGGCTATCGGTTGAGGAGAGGTGGTCAAGTTATATCTCACCTCCTTTACATGGATGACCTGAAACTCTTTGCCCCCAACGATTTGCAACTGATGGAGCTACTGAAAGTAACTGAAACTTTCAGTAGCGCCATCAGGATGGAATTTGGTGTGGACAAATGTGCGGTCATGCATGTAAAGCGAGGGGAGATTGTGGAATCTGTGGGAACCCAGCTCTCGGATTCCATAAATCTTAGATCCCTCTCAGCAACTGAAACCTATAAGTATTTGGGTATGTCGGAAGCGCTGGGCATCAATGTTGCTGACATGAAGCAATCGTTGAAGGAGCGCTTCTTTGGCCGTCTGAAAAAAGTATTTAATAGTCTTTTATCAGGCGGCAATAAGGTGCGTGCCTTCAACGGTTGGGTCATGCCGGTTCTGATGTACTCTTTCGGCATACTCAAATGGACTCAGACAGAACTAGACGCCCTGGATAGGAGGGTCCGTACATTGTTGACGACATATCGAATGCATCACCCGCGTTCTTCTGTTATGAGACTGTATATCCCGCGGAGGTGTGGGGGTCGAGGCTTTTTAAACGCTAAGACTCTTCACAATCGCGAGATATGCAGTCTCAGGGAATATTTCCTTGAAACCGACGTGGGGATGCATCGAGATGTGGTCGCAGTGGACAAGGGTCTCACCCCGCTCTCCTTGGCTAAAGAGAACTGGCGCAAACCTGTAGTGCTTGACACTAACGACCGCATGGAAGTATGGCAGAGTAAGGAGCTTCACGGACGGTTTTTCCGGGCCCTGCATGGGCCCGATGTAGACCTACCAGCGTCCGTAGCCTGGCTACGTTCCGGGGACCTCTTTGGAGAAACCGAAGGTTTTGTCTGTGCAATTATGGATGAAGTTATGATGACGAATAACTACCGGAGATTTATTGTGAAGGACGGTACGGTTGACATATGTCGGGCATGCCACCGTCCAGGCGAATCAATCCGTCACATTATCTCCGGGTGTTCTCGTCTGGCTAACGGAGAGTACTTGCATAGACACAACCTTGTAGCCAGGATTATCCATCAGCAACTTGCTCTAAAATACAACCTTGTGGAATCGGAAGTACCGTACTATAAGTATGTGCCCGACCCAGTTCTCGAAAATGGCAATATCACATTGTACTGGGATCGATCCATCGTAACTGACAGGACTATTGTAGCCAATAAGCCTGATATAGTGGTGGTGGATCTATCAGAGCGGCGTGCAATGATTGTTGACATAACGGTCCCGCATGATGGGAACCTCGTGAAAGCCGAGAAAGATAAGCAAATCAAGTATCTTGACTTGGCTCACGAGGTTGTCGACATGTGGGATGTGGACTTAGCGATCATTGTGCCGATAGTTGTATCAGCCCATGGCTTAATTGCCAAGAGCCTCGACCAATACCTGAGGAGGCTCTCGTTAGGCAGCTGGATCAAGGGTTTTATTCAGAAAGCGGTACTCCTGGACACGGCTCGTATTGTCAGGAGGTTCCTCTCTCTGGAGCCCTGACCGCCGGTAGCTTGGACCCTGTTCCCGATACCGGTGGGCTACAATTTTTTATATTTTTAAATGTTTTTTATATTGTTTTTAGTTTAAGAAATATTTAAAAATATATAAGATTTGTGTAAAGTTAAATAAAGGTCATAATAATAAAAAGTTTATTGATCCAAAGACATACATAGACACAGACTGTACACTAGTTACATGCTAAGACTTAATCAACTAACAATGGACACAAGGGGAGGAAAATAATTGTCTATATTACCAAAAATTTAATCCTGTCTCCTAAACTAGGGATGGCCTGTATCTTAGAAGACAGTGATACGACCGTGCTGAACAGAAATAATACAATTTATGGACCATAAGTTACGAGTGTCGATGTTATTTATTCTACCGCAAGACAAAAATGTGGTTGGCCGAATAAGTAATTTAGGATTTATTTGAGCATGGATGTTTTTGGCAGTAGTGGCTCCCTAATACATGGAATTCTAAAACAATACTGGCGTAATGTGGGTACCAGTGGCGAAGGTTCCATAGAACCCGAATCCTACCAGCTTCCCTTTGAAAAATGGCACAGTCAGTATTCTATAGACAAATAATATAATTACATTAATGATATGAACTTAGGCTTACCTCTTACAAAAATTGAGCCTTCGCTACTGGTGGGTACCAATGTGGGTACTAATAGGGACACGGTACACCCCTGCCTAACCTTTACAGGATTACAGGCGTGATGTTATGTTATTTGTGTTCTGCAAGATTACAGATATTTTCAAGAAATTGCGTCAATCGAATGATGCGCTTACATAACAAGGAATCTTGAAAAAAAAACAAAATTAGCTGAAAATGTAATCTCGCTCGTTGAGTAAAACGAAAACCAAAACAATGTTGACTGCATCCATCGATTGCATCGGGATTAAAATAAACTAAAACCGTTACCTGATGAGATCATCTCACATTCACAGGGAAAATCGCGATTAAAATCTTTATTCCATAAGTACAGACGTCTGCGCATCAAACTACACGAAACTGTCAAATTTTCCCAATCAACCTTGAACCTAATGCTTAAGAAAGAAGAAAGAAAAGAAATAAAGAAAAGAAAGAAAGAAAAGAAACGAAAGAAACGAAAGAAAGAAAAGTATTTATTAGACTCACACAGGACAAAACAGAAAAAAAATGGTTGAATTCACAATAAAACATAAATTATATAAAAAAATAAACTTACGAAAAAAATAAACAAATTAAATTGGTCCTGTATGAGGCCAAAAGGTGCCTATCTCAGCAAAGTGCTGCAACATTTAAAAAAAAGTCACAGCGCTTTAGCGATAAAGTTGAATAATTTGACACATCGTAGTAGCTTGATGTGCTGGCGTCTGTACAGCTGGATCTAATACATCGGATCTCAAGATCAATCTACGTAAATCGTGAAAAAACTTCTCCATTGAAAGAATCTTCACGATTTATGAATATTTTTGTGATAAACATCAGCTGTTTTGGTCCTAACACAGAGAAAAACACAACTACGACGTTTATGAACGATCAAACGGACATTTTTAGTTCGTAATAGGAGCTCGTGGCTAAATAATAACAGCCGCTCGGGTCGATTTTAAGGTTAAGCCGCGCTTACCTAGGTTGTTCCGTTGATGGGTCCATTATACATATACCGGGTTTCCTCCGTGCCTCGGAAAGCACGATAAGCCGTTGTTCGCGGCTGTCATTTGTAGATCTTTGACAGTCGTTACATGTAGTCAGTGGCCCGAAAGTCTGACAACCAGTCTTACCAAAAGGGTATCGTATTATCCAGTACTAACTGGGTTGTTGAGGTCAGATAGGCAGTCGCTCCTAGTAAAATACTGGTATTCAGCTGCATCCGGTTAGACTGAAATTCGACCGCAACATAGTTGGGAAAAGGTTTGGCAGATGATGATGAGCTCGTTTAATTACTTATTATCCATGGTTACCTTTACCCTATTTAAATTTTTCGACGATTCAGCATAGACGGAAACCCTATTTTAATGCTTATTCTTTGAAATCTGCGCGCTACGCTGTGGTTTAATTAGAAAACTATAAATATCTCGCGAAGTCATTAAGAGGATAGGCAGAGCCATGTTTACATATGACGTCTCATGTGGGTCTGTTTACGTTGCTCTTGCTTTGGAAAAAACAAGATATTTTACCGTAGTAAAATCAAAAATCATAATCAAAGCATTTAATTCAAGTAGGCCAGTTACAGGCATTTTCGAATTGTCGAAATAAAGATAACATTGAAATGTAGCTACAGTCCCAGTCACAAGGCATAAAAACTGTGAAAATACTGTAGTTGCCCATTTCCTAACGTAGATCTCTATGGAGAAGAACGGGCAAGAAACTCCATGGACACTTTAAATCAGAATACTTTTACAAAACCTTGATCACAACACGACATCACATCATTATTATTGTGTTGGTCATTCATGTTGAGATGGTACATACGTAACTAGTAGAGCGGAGGGATTCGTGGCTAAATAATAACGGCCGGTCGGGTCTATCTTCAGGTTAAGCCGCGCTGACCTAGATTGCTCCGCAGGTGAGCCCGGACATAACCAAAGGAGTTTGGTGCCAGCAGCGGCGGGTTGTGTTGAATTGGTCGCGAACGTCATGCGTAGCAGTTCTCGCGGCTCATCTACCAAGGCGACAGAAGGCTCGCGGCGGTGTTTTTTAGTAGGTGCAAGCCCCAGATAACCAAACCGTCTCCCCGGACGGTGCGTTAAGCATTTTTCACGGTTTAATAAAAAACAAGAAAAACAAAAGAATGATTGGTCTGTAGCTTCATCGTTTTGTTTATGACATTCAAAAGTGCCTGTAATGGTCTAATTGAAATAAATGCTTTGATTTTAAGTTTATTTCCAGCTAATTCATAGATATATAGAATAGATATAACTGCAGAAAGTACAAAGCAGGTAAAACATCTGAAAGTGGTGAAGATCGGGAGTTTTGCGGAACTGTCTTGTGTAATTTCAGTAACTGCTAGTTAGCAGCCTAATTTTAAATCATCATCATCATCATTTCAGCCGAAAGACGTCTACTTCTGGACATAGGCCTCCCCCAAGTGTCGCCACATTGACCGGTCCCGTGCGTCTCGCATCCAGCGGATCCCTGCAACCTTCACCAGGTCATCGGTCCACCTAGTTATAGTATATTGACTTTGAATTAGAGTACTACAAACCTGAATTTAACAGACCTCCTTAAAATAATCAGGCAATTCAAAATGGCGCCCTAATGACTCAATTTAACGAAAACACGCTCGTTGCTTACCAAAACAAGAACGAGGAAGTAATATATTAATATTATCAGCTGCTATTACATTATATTATCACAATCAATTTATATAATAGTCTCTTATCAAAATACTTAAAGTTTTGACATGCAATTTATATAAAATGAACGCGTTGGAATGAATCCAAGATGGCTGCGATTGTTACTAGCTGTTGTTTATAGTATGTCGGGAGAATATATTGGAAAAGGTGAGATTATTTGAATAGTTTAACGTGTGTTTATATATATTATTGTATCTTATTTGCATCTTGCACAATTATTTTGATGTTAATTATATTGGGGTTCCATTTGCGCGGGATAGTGTGCAGTTATGAGATTCAAAATGGCGGAAATATTTAACAAGTTTTGCAACTTCATGTTTCTGATTTTTCCTTGATTTTCTTTAAGAACTTTGTACTTTATTCTTTTTTTAGAAGAAGCAAATTGCTGTGGCTAGTCCGCTGAAAAACCCTTAATTTTCATTGGGTCAACTTGAAGGAAGGTCGTTTCACAGCAGGCGAGCTGCGGCCAACGCAAGCCAATTTAGTGTGAAAAAAAAACTAATAAACTGTGACCTGGACAATTTCTTTTTCTTATTTTTATTGCATATTAAATAAAAAATATAAATACAAATTGCAATAATATAGCTTGTGCAATGGCGAGCTTAACCTAGAATTGGGTTTTCTTACAGCAAACCTTATTTCGATTGCGAGATTTGCAGTAGAGGATATACCTATGTGCATTAACAGTACATTATATTACTCAAATTTATTATTTTTATCAAGTACATTACATTCATACAACACAGGGTGTAAACAGACCCTTCACGAAGCCGTCAACCAAGCATTCTGTACATCAAACTAAGTAACTTTACGCAAAAATAATTATTGCTGGGAATAAACTTTTTTTTTTGGGGTGAAAAATCACGTTTTACGATAGGGCTCGATGGAAAGCACTCAAAGCATTGTGCTAATGGATGAATTAATTAGTACGGGGGTCGTGGAGCTCTGTAAAGTAAAAATCTTAGATTAAAAACATGTATTTAAAAAAAAACTTAGAAAAAGTTGGAACTTAGACCCCCAATATCTCCGTAACTAGAAGGTTATCAGGTATGGTCTACACCCTTTATAGTTACTTACTTACATAAAATATAACATACTCAATACACACAATACTTATGAGAAAGTCGATCATATTTTTCTCTGGACAGCTTAATATCTATCACGTTTAGTTCCAAATTGTTGGCATGCTCCTCAGTGACGTTTTAACTAATTGCGCTTTGTGACGACGTAAACATAAATATCACGATTGTATTCTTCGAAGCAGTGGGTTGATGTTTATGGCGCAGGAAGATTTCGCCAGTTGTGTTTAACACGCATTTTGTTAGGATCGAGCCCTGACAATAATCAGCAATGATCGGTATACGTACCTACAGTTGCTTATGAAAGGCATTTGCATGTGGCTGCGAAGAGAATGCTTAGGGGGATGTGTAGTGTAACGCGTATTGATAAAATAAGGAATGAGGACATAAGAGGAAGTCTGAAAGCGGCGCCGGTGACTGAAAAGTTGTGTGGTAATCGGTTGTCGTGGTATGGGCATGTGATGCGGAGGAATGAGGAAAATGTTGAGTATGAATGTAGATGGCTATAAGTATAGAGGAAGACCAAAGAAACGATGAATGGACTTTGTGAAGGATGATATGGCAAGAAAGGAGGTGACTGCTGAGATGACGACTAATAGAGAAGTATGGAAGAAGAAGACATGCTGCGCCGACCACTAATGAATTGGGATAAGTGCAGGAGAATGATGACGATGACTTGCTTTAACTTTAAGGAAGTGAGTGTGGAAACAGTGAACATGTAGGTAATACCATCGTGGGAATAAACTGGATGAGGCTAGCACAAGAGCGTGGAGCTTGACACAAGCAAAGAGAGGCCTATACTCAGCAGTGGGTGGAGTCGGACTGTGGATGTTGATGATGATTATCCACATAAATTAACTCTATCAGTTTCTGCGATAGCATAGGCCTACAATGATTCCATTGCTAGAGAATGCATCCATCCATCGTCGAGTGCCAAGCCATTGAGTTCTTTCTAAAACAGCTGGAACGCCAACGGTGACAAGAGATCATCGCATATGATCGCGTCACTCACTTTGTCGGTTTCATGGACAAGGCGTTATGTCCGAAGATGTTGACAGCTTCACCGCAATGTGACAGCGATAAGGAGAACAGCAGGCGGCTCCTAACCGTTCATTTTGTTGTTTTCTAGTGTTAATTAAAATAGGCGTAAATTATATTCTATTCTATTCGTAAATTATTTCTATTTGAGGCGAGCCGCGACTTAATCAATCACAAAGTCAGACTCTATGCTGCTACTGAGAAATTCCTGATCAGAAAACCTAATACATAGGGTACCTAACACTTTGCCCGACCCACACTCGCCAGTTACGCTTACTACCACTAGCACAGAGCCATATATATAAGGCACCATATATATTGACCACTAAAGACCGACCGCTTGAATGAGTCCTCGCGTAGTTATCAATTTAAATGAAATATTCAGAAGGTTGATCACGAATTGGCTCAATTAGTATCGTAATACCTACGTGGATTATGGTTATTTTAAAGCAAATAACCTGTGGGATATTGTTAGGACTTTGTGGATGCTTAATGTGCCTTTGATGGGGCAAGGCTCATTAAAGCGGTCGGTCTATAGAACATCGAGGTATTTTTTTGGCAATAACATCTGTCATAAATTCATTAATCCCTTGATATTTTATGACCATTAACTTTGTAAACAATCTAATCACAGCATTAATAATTGTCTATGACTCTCTAGTTTCCCAAATAAAATTCAAAGACAATTTTTATTAACTTTTTTATAGAGAAACATGCATATATTATGTCACTAATAATAAACTTGTTTTCTATTAAAAAGCACGTGTTCTTTTTGGCATGTAACACAGCACGTGTATTTTGACTTTCCGTTATGATTATGAAGAAAAATAATGCATCAAATGTTATGGCGGCAATTCACGTGCAGATAGAAATGTACACAGAAAGAAGTCTGTCTTTTCATGTTATTTTACTTCTGATTTTGCAATACTTTTATTGTCGTTGTCTGTCAGTTTAAATATTTAAATCAAAAGTCATTAACTTAAATAATTAGCCAGTGAATAAACACTTTCTGAACGTCAAATTGATATAAAACGGTACCCGAAAGCCACTTCTGAGTGTTTTAGCAGGTAAGAAGTGGCGGATAAACTCCTCGCCTGCCTATAAAAAAAAAACATTTATTTCAGACAAAAAAGTCCATAGGCAAGACTAGGTAAGTTAGTTATGACAAGGAAAAATATTTAAAAAAAGTGAAAAAATAATTTAAAAAAATACCGAAAGGTACTTGGTTCCGCCGTCATTGCGATACTTTTTTTGGTTTTGACCTTACCTGGGAACTTTCTAGTTACGGAGGAATATTGATGGTCAAAGTTCCACCTTTTTTTTTAAGTACCTATGCCAAGTTTTAAATATGTTATTACTGTACTTAAAATACCTCTATGTCTCCTGTACTATTCAATACATCCATCAGCACAATGTTATGAGTGCGTGACATTGAGCACTACCGTAAACCAAGATTTTTCAAAAAAGTTGTTTCCCAGCAATAATGTTTGAGCAGAGTTACTTAGTCTGATGTACAGAATCTTGGCTGACGGCTTCGTGAAGTGTCCGTTTACACCTTGTAGTAGTGTAGTAAGCAAATCAGCAACCAAACCTTGTTACAAAATTGCAATAGACTGAGGAATGTAACGCCAACGATATTTTACGCGTTACAAAATAGAACAGAATTTATTTATGTCTTCTTATAAGTTATTGTCTCTGCCCGTTCTATCATTGATGCTTGTTTTGAAAACGTGATCTTTTGAGATAAACAATTGTCTATGATGTAAGAAGTTGAATAATGTTTTCAGTGTGGTCTGCTGGTATAAATAGATTTATTTTCCGTGGCTGAACGTAACTACAGTATGTTTTTGAAGAGTCGCGTTTAAAATGGGTTATCTGTGGTCGTATGGTACAACTTTCGACAGAATGCCCTCTTCCTCAACATAATATAGTTTTAGTGAAGAAGTATTAAACCAGTAAAATTAGGTCCAGGAAAGTAGAATGTGAACAGGATAACGAATTGTTTACCATTACGTCAATTTTATGCAACTGTCAAACAATGACAGTTGTTTAAAATTGGAAAAAATTGGCCTAAAATCCGAAAATTTCAAATTTTAATCTTTGATTCTTCAGTCTCATTATATTTTTACTATTTTCTGTAAAACCCTTTTGTCGAAAAGTCCGACCTTATTGGTGAGGTTCTTCAGAAAGGTCAGGTGCGTAGTACTCGCAACCGGTGTACTTGTATGACCAGATGTATGAACGTGGACGAGGCAAAAGAAGTATGTAAGGATCGTAGCAGGTGGCGTTCTGTTCTGGCTACCGCCCTGGGAAAAAGGCGTGACTTTATGTATGTAAATGACAGTGCCGTCTAAGAAAGTCTAGACGGAAAGCTAAAAAGCCGGTGGCACGTCCAGTCAAATCCGGATATGGACGAAAACCAAAGCTGCCGATGTTATTACAAGCACATATTATGAGTCATCCAATTGGCTTCAAAAACCGCTCGCTGGTAACTGCAACCAAAGTGGAGCAAAATAACAACATTACGCGAATCCAATGACCTCTACCAAAACATTAAAGGTGAAATCTCACGATAAGTTTACGTTAAACAACCATCTGTTACTCTGCAAACAGGGTTACCACCAGACGGGATTTGTACGGCTCCTTGACCGGCAGGACTTCTATGATTTTTAGATTGATGACACTATGGATTTGTTTGACGAGTAATAGAGAAGTATGGAAGAAGAAGACATGCTGCGCCGAACACTAATAAATTGGGATAAATGCCATCGTTCAGGAGAACGATGACACTATGGATTTGTTTGACGAGTAATAGAGAAGTATGGAAGAAGAATACATGCTGCGCCGAACACTAATAAATTGGGATAAGTGCCATCGTTCAGAAGAACGATGACACTATGGATTTGTTTGACGAGTAATAGAGAAGTATGGAAGAAGAATACATGCTGCGCCGAACACTAATAAATTGGGATAAGTGCCATCGTTCAGGAGAACGATGAAACTATGGATTTGCTTCTGGCAAATAGATGGTGTTGCTTACCAGTGGCGAAGGTTCCATACAACTCGATTCCTACTGTCTTCCCTTTGAAAAATCGCACAGTCAGTATTCTATAGATAAATAATAAAGGGTGTAACTAGACCCTTAACGAAGCCGAAAGGCACTTATTCTCCCCGTCTTTGCGATATTTTTTTTGTTCAAGACCATACCTGGGAACCTTCTAGTTACGGAGATATTGGGGGCAAAGTTCCAAATTTCTCACAAGTTTTTTTTTTTTTAATACATGTTTTTAATGTAAGATTTTTACTTTACACACCTCCACGACCCTCGTACTATTCTATCCATCCATCAGCACTATGTTTTGAGTGCGTTACATTCAGTCCTACCGTAAAACGTGATATTTCACCCCAAAAAAAGAAGTCGTTTCCCAGCAATAATTTTTGCGTAAAGTTACTTAGTTTGATGTACAGAATGCTTGGTTGACGGCTTCGTGAAGGGTCCGTTTGCACCCTGTGTAATCTCGTAGTTAAAGATATGTACTCCGATTTACCTCTTCCAAAAATTGGCCCTTCGCTACTGTTGCTTATAAACACGCAAAATTTAGATTTCTTCATCATCATCATCCACAGACTTACTTCATCCACTGCTAGGTAGGCCACTTTTAACTGTGCCAAATTCCACGTTCCTTTTTTTCCGGCAACGGAAATGCCTCCCGCATACCGGTATGGTTATGTGGAGCTCGCATCCACTAAAAACCACGCCGTCTATGCCAACTTCCCGCTTCTTGGAGGGGCCCCGAGTACTTCGGGAGCGTTCGGGACTCCCCAGCGGCCTAAATGATGTCCGGGGCCGATATCACGTCACCCGACTCACAAGAACTAATGCAATGCAGATGGTAGTTTCCCCGGTCTACCTCCCGCTGGCTCTTGTGAAGACGGTATCAGGGTGACAACGCCGCCTGCTCTCCCAATCTCCACGTTTCTGCAGCATATCTCGGCCTCAGCCAGGTTTTCGACATAATATTTGGCTTTTTGTCCGGACTGGTAACCCTAGCAGTATACGTATAACACACTAAGCATCGATGGACGAGAATCAGAAACTAATATTTAATGCTGGCAAGGTTAAGATGTGTTGCCAGCTATTATTGGTTCATAATCAGGTCATTGTATTAAATTAGCTGTTGAAAGATTGATGATATTCTCGCATTCTAAAGACGATTGGCGATGTTGGTCGACATTCGATTGTCTTTTAACACTTTTTGGTATGATAACAATGTGGCTATACATAGCTACCTATTAAAATAATTAGTTTATTAGTATTATAATGACTTTTATTGTCTGTGGACGGAATCGCTGCTGCTGAGCGTAAGGGCCCTAGGTTCGAGAAGCGGGATGTCAATTAATCACTTACATAGTTTGACAAAACTGAGCCATATAGTATACACAGCCCCTGAATAAGTAACATTAGCAATGTTTGCACAGAGAATTTACTGAGTGAAGTTACACGATCTATTTTTTTGTAAATAATAAAAATGCCTAGCCTTTTCCCAACTATGCTGGGTTCGGCTTCCATTCTAACCTGATCTGCAGCTGAATACCAGTATTTTACATGGAGCGACTGCCTATCTGACCTCCACAACACTGTTAGTTCTGGGTAATACGATACCCCTAGGAAAAACTGTTTGTCAGACTTTCGGGCCACTGACTACCTGTTACGGCTGTCAAAGATCTACAATTGACAGCCGGGACCAACGGCTTAACGTGCTTTCCGAGGCACGGAGGAAACCCGATATGTTATGATGATCACCCATCAACAGAGCGACCTATGCAAGCGCGGCTTAACCTTGAAGATGAACCTGTGCGGCTGTTATTATTTAGCCTCACAAAAATAACACTTGGTACAAAAGAGAAGACATTAATCTAAAATTAAAAAAAACAAAGCATGGACCTATAAATATTACAGTAATAATCTTTAGAAGACACAAATCATTTTATTTTCATCCATAGTTCAATCATCTCAGAAATGTCAGACGAGAATCCAAGATGGCGACGATAGATCAAATAAATTATGATTATTACACGGAAAACATGACAAATAAACGTTTTTACAAACGGCAGACAGGCAGACTGAAGATATCATTATTTGAATTTCAGTTATTTTTAATTTAAAACTCATATAGTTCTTGGTCAACGAACTCAGTTGAGTTTTGAGAAAGATAAAATTAAAAACCGCGATTCATTTTCAGGAAATGCCTTTTTTATTTCAAGTGAAAGTAATTATGAGTATGTATTTGGGACCTTTATTGAGTCTTATGTATTTTTGGAAGAAAAAAACAGTGTAGCTTTATTATAAATGTACAAATGTGTTCTTTAATGATACACCTACCAGACCTAAGAACAAATAAGGCTATGATAATACACTATATTTATACTACCATTTCGAGGAAAAAAAAACCATACTTAGAGTAAATTACATAGAAATATGCGTAGACAATTTTCGAAGCGTACAAAAACATAATTTTGATCATCAAGCTTATTTAAAAAGCGATCTTCGTGTGTACTGACTCCAAGGCTGCTGCTGAGAAATTTACCATTGGAAAAACCCAATAACACTTTGTCCGACCCGGGAATCGAATCCAGGACCTCTTTTTCAGCTGCCGCGCTTGCGACAGCTAGACCAACGAGGAAGGATAGAAGTTAAATAATAAATCAATTACTAAGTTACATTTTAACACACAAATTTATAAAAAGAGAGCCAATTATGGGAAACTCCACAAATCTTTCCATGATCACATTGATCATCCACTTAAAAGTGTACTTAAAATCATAAAAAATAAATCATCCCCTACCAGTGGCGAAGGATCCATACAACTCGATTCCTACCGGATTCCCTTTGAAAAATATCACAGTCAGTATTCTATAGACAAATAACTAAGTGTACAATGTTGTAGTCACTCCGGCTTACCTCTTCCAAAAATTGACCCTCCCCTACCATTCAATTACAGTACTAGAAATAGAGACCAATTAGTTCAGCCAGGCTTCAGACTCGCTAAAGTAGACTCATCTTTCATGGGGTACTGTTTGAGATGCTATAATAAAATTCCACAAAGTATTCTTGAACTGAATGAAACGAAATTTAAAACATGCATTAAACGCACACTATGTAAGAAAGCATATTACAAGTTGGACGATTATATCACTGATAAAAATGCTTGGCTCAATGCCGGTCCTGCTCCACAAGAACAGGAGCGCCTAAATTGATAGCAATAAATAGTATTGTTGGAGCTGCTGAAGATTGTATAACTATCTTTGCATTGTATAGATTCAATCTCTTTTGTATTATATAGCCGCCTAGCCCATATTGTGTGAGTACTATGTACTAGAAAGCTGTCATTCGCTGGAAACCTGCGTCTTTTCTTGACTTGAATGTGCCCTGGCGGTTAGGAGTATGTCATGCTCACTCAAATGTCTCGCTGATTCAAAATGGTTGAGTTGAATGGTGCTGATACATGCGTCATGTTCGTGAACGGGCGCTGTCAGTTGTGACTGGTCATCTCTTATTTGCCATGGCTTATTTGAATTAATTATTTTATTTTTGAATTGTTTTTACTGTGGACACTTTTAACGTACACATCTTGCTGCATCGTTCTCACATAATGTACCATCTCAAAATGAATGATGTAACCAAGGTTTTGTTAAAGTATTCTGATTTAAAAGAGTGTCCATGGAGTTTCTTGCCCGTTCTTCTCCATAGAGATCTACGTTAGGGAATGGGTAACTACAGTAATTTCACAGTTTTCGTGCTTTGTGACTGGGACTGCAGCTATTTTTTACTGTTGTCTTTGTTTCGACAATTCAAAAGTGCCTGTAACTGGCCTACTTGAAATAAATGCTTTGATTTTGATTTTGATTTTTTTGATTCTCTGGTCCCTCACTTCAACCCATACCACCATTGGTGGATGTCACATCATCACATGTCTTCGAATGTTTGGTTCTAGGACATGCTGGTTTCATCACGATGTTTTCCTTCAATGTTTTTACAATATTAATATTAAAATAATGAGTAGGTACGTTAAATACACACCTTTTCTAATGGGTGTAAAAGTACCCTTAACGAAGCCGAAAAACACCTGTTCTCCCCGTCTGGGAACCTTCTAGTTACGGAGATACTGAAGGTCAAAGTTTCAACTTTTTCACAAGATTCCAATTACAAATAAAACAATATAAACTAAAAATGTTGACTTCAACGCCATCTAGCAGGAAAATGGCCACGAGCAGACTGAAGGAACCATCTTATGTAAACACGAACTTTTAATTTAAAAAAAAACTAAACTTTACTTTAAATACCTCCCCCTTTTTATTTAATCCATCCATCACCACAATGGTCTTAGTGCGTTGCATTGAGTCCTACCGTGAAACGTGATTTTTTCACCCCAAAAAAATGGTCTTTCTTTCTTTTGCAATAATTTCTGCGCAGAGTTACTTAGTTTGATGTACAGAATGCTTGGTTGACGGCTTCGTGAAGGGTCCGTTTACACCCTGTTTATCATAATAACGCAAACCCTTTAGTTCCAAAGTAACTCTCTAAGGACCCTTCTATACAGCAACTCCTTTACATCATTTGCGATAATAAAGTCTACGTGATTGAAATACTTATACGGAACCTTATAGAAACCAACCACATTTTTTAAACTATTGAATAGTGTAAACACGTCTAAAGGATGAGCTAACCAATCGGACTCGGCACAAAACATTATAACCTTAGTGCTTACATCCTCCAAAAGATATTTCGGCGGAACTTTCTGGCCATATCTCACCAAGTTTTCTCCGACGCCGTAGTCGAACTTTCTGAATTCATTCGACAATATTCCCTGGCCATAGTGCGCGAACTGTTTCATAGACGCTCCTGATGGTACATGTCCAAGAATGACGGGTAGATTTGTCACATTCAATTGGGCAAAGTCAAACCCGGACAAAAGAAATAGCGAATTGCTGCATAGAATCTCTACTATAGGTCCTGTTCCGCAGACAAAGAGTTTCAAAGTCCGAATTAAATTGTTATCAGGTAAAAACTCGTAGAGACCTAAACTCTTCGATATTACATGCAAAATGTAGGTTCCAGGAGACATCAACCGGACTATAGGTGATCTAACATTTGACATGTAAGCTACCGGAGACAGTGCCACCATTAAGGATACTTTTTCATTATAATCAGGCTTTTCCGAAGCCATAACGAAGAATGTGGTTGTACCTTGTGAATGACCGATGTATTTCAAACATTTTTCATCCGTCTTGTTTAACACGTAGTCAATCATTGCTGGTAGATCGTAGGTACCAATTTCATGCCAAGAGAAGTCCCAAAATTCAGCTTCTGACGGGTCCAAAATCGTATGCTTTCTTGAATGTTTATTGCCACGAGCATTGCCCATCCAGACGTCATATCCTGCATCAGATAGCATATACGCTAGAGCACTTGCCCTGCCCGCTATCACGAAGTCATCGGCACTACCTAACAGCCCATGCATTAAAAACACAGGCGGCCCATTCCTGGGAATTCTGAACATCGTCAATTCATAGCCATCTTCAGTTTGCACTCCATGTATTTCGACGGGAAACCCGTATTTGTATATCAATGCAACTATTCCCAATCTCGCGTCTTCGTTCAGACTTGCTTCATTAAAGTCAACTACGAACTTGTCAATTTTGTCTAGACTATTCACGTTGCTGGTGAGGAGAGGTTGTCCAGCAGATCCTATTGCTTCTACTATGGCATGAGGCATCCAAGTGGCTGTATTGACAGCTCCTGCAAACGCGTTTGTGTAACCACGGGTTCTGAAACTTAGAACAGTATCCTTGATGATTCCTTCAGCTACTGTTGATGTTCTTTCGATCATCGGCAGGAAAAATTGATCATTTATAGCACCGTTACTAAAGTGTAGCACTGCGATTATTATGAATTGTTTATTCACCATTTTTGACCGACGAGTTTTCCGGGTGCTGATTGGTGGTTGACTGAAGAGTATTCAAATCAAATCAAATCATTATTTAATTGTCAGAACATGGTCGGTATGTATATTACATGGTCTTGAGTTAATGTAGGTTGTCTCATCACATTCTACCACATGGGCGTACAACTGTTAAATATACACTGGTGATTAATTATCATATTTTTTAAAATTATAGTTAAAATTCAAAAAGGAATGTCACAAAAGAAATAATATAAATAATAATTGAATTAAATTACAATGTCAGTGTCATTTAAGTAGTCATTCAAATTATAATAGCATTTATTACATAAAAATTCTTTAAATTGCTTCTTAAATCCAGCCAAATGTAACTCTCTAATTGTTTTTTTGATTTTATTATAAATTTGAGGGGCCCTGCAGAATATGCTTTTCCGCATAAGAGCTGTATTGTATTAGTATTAACCTTAAGCCCGTTTTTGCTAGGTCATCTTCCAGTTGTGTGTTGTTATTGCTAATGATATATAATGAACAGAAGCGTCAGCCTCTGTTGTGTTCTATCGTGGATGTGTTTGTCAAAGTTTTTCGTAAATGTAATTACGAAAGCAGTGAACGATGATATAGCTATATCTGGTTCAATAATTAGATATCGCCATTGTTGGTATATTTTTATCCTTTATTTTTTCTTACTCAATATTATTTACTGCATTAATTTGTGTACGAGTGCATAATCCTGTTAAAATGTGCTTCCGAAGGGGTGGAGACCTGGTGTCCTGAAATACAGGCTTTCCGCCTAGCTTAGGCACCAGTCCCCCACAGTATAAAAACGTATGTATTGTTCACGAAACCTAATAATGTACCTATGTATTGTGGTGAGAAATAAATCTTTATCTTATCTTATATCATCCTTCACACAGTCCATCCATCGTGTCATTGGTTTTCCTCTGCTCTTATAGCCAATCATATTCTTACTTAAAACTTATCCAAGTTCCTCCGCATATGCTCATACAATGATAACTGCCATCTTCTTAAGTGTCACATTTCATATCATGTCGTTATCAAGCTATTGATACGGCTGTCAATGTTAGATCTTCGGCGGTCGTTACGGTTAGTCTGACAACCAGACTTACCAAAAGGTATCGTTTAACCTAGTAACTGTGTTGGGGAGGTCAGATAGAGAGACGCTCCGTTCAAAATACTGGTATTCAGCTGCAGGAAGCCGACGTCGACATAGTTGGGATAACGCTAGGCAGGTGACCAAAATCAAAGCATTATTTTGAAATAGACTAGGTAGCTTTCAGAATCTACAGTCCTAGTCGAAAGACATTATAACTGTGAAATAACTGCCCATTTCAAGGCCCCTATGGAGAAGAGTGAAGAAGAAACTCCGAATGATAAAGATGGCTACATATAACCCGAGAAAAACTTACATTTGAGCACCACTGGCCATTGATTCATTCCTATCTATTAGATTCTGCATGTTCCATGTTTACAAATATCTGTTTGACAATTTTTTGTTACGAAATACTAATACAATACCTTATTGTTATCAGAGGGCCTACCATGACATCTTAAAGCAGGAGTAATACCAGTGTGGGAAAGAGATGGCGCTAGTCGACCTGTATAGCTCTGTTTTAAGACGACGTGGTAACCCCCCAGGCGCGGTCCCAGTCTAAGTCTTTGGGGGGGGGGTTCAGAAGGGGCCATAGCCAGAAATTTGGTTGGGGACCGATTGGGGGGGGGGGGGGGGGGGTGTTAAACTATTACCAACAACTTTTAAAAACCAAATTATATCAACCATCTTAAAATTTAAATAAAAATAGGTTTATTTCCGGGAGTGGATCTTTAGCTTTCAGAAATTGTGTCTGTTTATAAAGACATACTGAAAAGAACGCAGAATGTCAGAGCGAGCAAAGCGAACTCGAAAATTTTAACACTATATTATCGGGTTGGTTAGATTTCCTTTTGACCGAGATACAGGATTTGTGTAGCTACTCAGACGCAAGAGCGAACGAAGCGAGATAGAAAAATTTTCCACTCTTCTTTTAATTACGTTCTTTTTGTTCATTCATATAGGAATAAGTATAGGAGGAACTCTGTCAACTTGTGGGGAATTCAAAAGTGATGTATTAGCGAGTGAAACGAGCTGGAAAATTTTAGAACCCCTTCTTTTTTAATTTATACAGAATCATTTCTGTATAAATTGAACATAACTTGTTGAACGATTAAGCAGGAAATTAGGTAATAATTTATATCTGAAAAAAAAAAACAATTTTAAGAAGATTTATCAATTTGGCGTGTATGACTTGGGCGGGGGGGGGGGGGGGGGGTTATGACCCCTCTGACCCCTAGGACCGCGCCTGATTGTAATTACATACCGGTTGCAAACTATTCACTGCAATGATTATACCAAGATGCACAATTGTGCATAGAAGACATTTTTTAATCTACAGTGACTAAGCAATAATGAATTTCTTGATCTACATTTATTTGGGGTCGGTTCAGCATGTCATCGTCCTTCGTCCGTCCTATTACTCGTCATCTCAGCAGTCACCTCCTTCCTATCCATAATATCCTTCACACAGTCCATCCATCATATCTTTGGGATCCACATCCATACATACTCAAAACACCCGAGTCGCGATACATTCCTCAATTAATTTTCTCCGAACCACATCACCGATTAATTTCTCATTAAGACATTTAAATTGCTCGTTCCCTTTCGTAGAGAACAATACAAAGGATAGAATCATAGCAGGTGGCCTACCATGACGTCGTAAAGCAGAATTCCAGTGTGGGAAAGAGATAGCGCTCGACAACCTGTATAGCTCTGTCTCTTTCCTTCACTGGAATTACTCCTGCTTTAAGACGTTATAGTAACCCCCAGGTACCATTCTGTGGTTAATACCTTCCACCAATATTCGGGAAGCTGATAAAAAAGTCCAAATAAAACAAAATTTTAATTCAGTCACCGACAGACAACGCTCTGCCTAAACTGCTGGGTATGACCCTTAACGAAGCTGAAAGGCACTTGTTCTCCCCGTCATTGCGATCATTTTTTTGTTTTAGACCATACCTGGGAACCTTCTAGTTACGGAGATAATGGAGGTCAAAGTTTCAACTTTTTCATAAGTTTTTTTTTTTAAATGCATGTTTTTTATGTTAGATTTTTACTTTAAACACCTCCACGACCCCCGTACTATTCAATCCATCCATCAGCACATTGTTTTGAGTGCGTTACATTGAGTCCTACCGTGAAACGTGATTTTGCACCCCAAAAAAAAAAGGTTCGTTTCCCAGCAATAATTTTTGCTTAGTGTTACTTAGTTTGATGTACAGAATGATTCGTGAAGGGTCCGTTTATACCCTGTATACTGATATTTATTGTTTTAATACTACATCAGATCGTTAACATCGAGACACTTTCGAAACTCTTTTATTTATTCCAAAATAAAACTTACAGTTTTCTTGAGCCATTTTGAGAATAATGATCGTGTTTCTCAAAAACGTGTTTGTAACTGGGTTTACTTAGAATAAAATAAATGAATCAGCTGACACGTTTTATATCATAGTGTACCAAGAAGATTTTATTTTTGTTAGGTGTGGTGCGGAGCGCCTGACAATTTCACACTGCAATAATTTGCTTAACGCCATTACGCTGTGCTGTAAATTGTAACAGGCGTTTAACTAAACAATTATTTTTTCGTTAAATTTTATGCTTTAGAAACAACAACATGATGGCTTTTTTCTATCATTTATTCCGACTTTATCCATTACTTAACATAAAACGTGCAAAAGCGCGCGAAAAGACATAATTTTTGATATGAGAGCGCCATTTTGAAATTTTGACATAACACAGAACGTTCAGAATCATTTGTAGTCAATTCTATTTGCGTTTAGTGTAGGCGTCACCTGCTGGAAACTAATGCAAGAATAGTTCGTCCCAAATATTTATATTGTCCTAAATATCTTGACGAGTTTGACTGCTGTTTGTGTGTTTAATCTATAAAAGAATGTCTGTAAAATTAAATACGTGGTTCGCGCCAATAAAAGCCGCATCGTTAGAGTGTGTGATGTTGTGCCACGATTTATAGGGAGCACAAAACACCCACTTTTCGCCTGTCATCATAAATAATCTATTGCCATCATTCGGGCTCAAAAGCAGACAAAAGAAAGAAAAAACAGAGAAAGAAAGAGAGAAATTAAACTGCAGGTGTCTACCTGCAGTTTAATTTCTTCACACGAATTCATGTTGCTCATTTTGACAATAGGAAAGGCAACGGTGAAACTAATGGCGCTAGCATAGTTAGTTCCAAACATTGTCATTGGTTAAAATTCTGGTAATGTCATTTGAAATTTCAAAATTGACCTGATTGGTCAGATTGGGATCCAGCTATGGTCACGCCATCTACAATGAGCTTTGACCGACCTTCCCCATTGTCGGACTACGACAGGAATACGAATTCGTTATAAAATTCTTCGCATAGTCATAGAAAAGTGACTGCAGTCTCGCTACTCGACCCGCCCAAATATTTGACCAACGGGCAACGAGGCTGTTAAAACAAAAAAAAAGCATTTTTGCGCAGATCGGCCAAAACCTATTAACTAAAAATATTGCTTATTTGCGTTTCCGAATATATTATGAAATAGTCATTCAATTGGGTTCAAGTTTGAATTTGCGGGCTACCCAGGTGAAATAAAAAATAAAAACGGGTGAACTTCTACCATATCTAACCTATAAAGCATTACAGGAGTGATGTGATTTGATAATAATTAACTTTTCTTTTTTTTTTGTTACAGGTATGACAGATCGACCAAGCATATTCTTTCGCGCCAAAAAATCAAAAGAACTACTATTTAGTAGAAACTTTAACTAAATACAAAAGCATTTAAATATAGTTAAATACATGTATGTAAACGAAAATAAATGGCATTTCGAAAAGAAATATTAATGTAAATACCTAAGTGTTTGTGCAAAAGAAATAGGTATTTATTGAGTGTGGCTGACAGAAAAAGAGAGAAGATGTCGTTGGTTGCTCCGAGGAGAGTCCAACTGGACTGGGCTCCTTCGATTATACCATGGTAAGATTCACTTATATTTTAACTGAGACAGTTAATTAGATAGAATTATCACAACAACATCCACTACCGGACAGTTCAGCATGGTTCTTTTAGCGCTTGAAAGATATCTACAGGAAAGCACTGTTAGTAAACATTTTGTAAAATACTGTATAGGTGTGAAAATTGCATTGAACAAAATGGCGGCTTAATTCTAAGCATGGCCACGTGCCTAAAGAACCATACAGTAGTCTAAGTCCAAAACACTACTAGATCCTAAAGTGCTTGTACAGACGCTATCACATTAAGCCACTACAATCTGTCTTTCTTTGTTAGATTTTCAACTTTATCTCTAAAGAATTAGCTTCAAGTGTGATTGGGAAAATTTGACAGTTTCGGGTAGCTTGCTGTGCTGGCATCTGTACTGTTTCTGAACGTAACTAAGATATTAATTCTTCTTCTTCTTCTTCGTCGTGTTGATGATTCTCATAATTATTACATAGACTTTAATGAAAGAGAGACAGTTTTCCAGAGTTTGCTACATTCGACTTCATTTATTACGATTTATTGGGAAGTTAAGTCCTAAGATTAAAAAAAAAAGTGACGACTAGCGCCATCTGTCTTGAAAAGATAGCACTCAACTGGACTGAGCATGTGTTGTCTTTTTGCCTACAGACTTCTTTGTTGTAAAACTGGCAATATTGCTTGATGTTTTCCTGCCACCTATTGGCGGTTTATAATAATTTTCAATTTTCGAAGTAGCAAAGTTATGAAATTTATTTTCTACAAGTCGGTGTGATTTCCTGCAGGCAAAAATGACGATCTTCGAGCTAAGCTTTAATGTTATCCCCTATTTTAGTTTTAGGTTTTTAAAATCCTTCCTTAGTACTCACACTGCATTTACATAATAAAATAACTCCTATGCATTTCGTACTTCGAGCACACTTCTAGTTCCACAGTTCAGCCTGTGTTCTTGTGTATTAACAGTCAGTAAATGACATCAAATATACTGATTTTAATATTTTTTCTTGAGTAGATTAATAAGTGTCTTAATTGGACCAATCCAAGCACCATTTAAAGTTTTACTGACGCTCATAACACAGCTGATCTTCTACTATTCCCACTCTTATACTTATTTTCCTTGTTATTTTTGTTTCTAGAGATATCGAATGTAAAAAGAGGTCCTGAGGCTTCATTATGTAGAGTAAAGATAGCATTAGAATTCAGGAGCCCAGCTTCACAAATTAGGAGGGACATACTTTTCCAAAACGAGGAGCTCGTGGCTAAGTAATAACAGCCGCCCGGATCGATCTTTAGGTTAAGCCGCGCTTGCCTAGGTTGGTCTGTGGATGGGTGACCACCCATTACGTACCGAGTTTCCTTCGTGCCTCGGAAAGCACGTTAAGCCGTTGGTCCCGGGTGTCATTTGTAGATCTTTGACAGTCGTTATAGGTAGTCAGTGGCCCAAAAAGTCTGACAACCAGTCTTACCTAGGGGTATCGTATTACCCAGTACTAACTGGGTTGTGGAGGTCGGATAGGCAGTCGCTCCATGTAAAATACTGGTATTCAGCTGCATCCGGTTAGACTGGAAGCCGACCCCAACATAGTTGGGAAAAGGCTAGGCAGATGATGATGATACTTTTCCAAAACGAACCGAGGAATAGATAGCCACTACCACAGACTGCCATCGGGTCTTCAAATTAAGTGGGTCAAGGTATCTCTTAGTTTCCTATATTAGTCCCTGTACCTGGACATGCGCAGTAGGTACCTACGTAGGGTAACTTTCGAAAGCTTTATTTGGATCGGGGTTGAAAACTTTAAACTATTTATTTATTTTTATTAGTTATGAGGAAGTCTGAAAGTGGCGTCGCGTCGGTGACTAAAAAGTTGTACCTAAGGTAATCGGTTGTCGTGGTATAGGCATGTGATGCGGAGGAATGAGGAAGTTATCGTTAGGAATGTTTTGAGTATGAATGTGAGTGGCTACAAGAGTAGAAGAAGACCAAAGAAATGATGGATGGACTGTGTGTAGGATGATACGGCAAAAATGAGGTGTCTGATGAGATGATGAATAATAGAGAAGTATGGAAGAAGAAGACATGCGGCACCGACCACTAATAAATTAGGATAAGGGGAGGAGAATGATTAATTACGCTCAATAGGAAAACAACATTTTAAGTTTGAGAGGCCACTCGTACCTGAACTGCGTGAAAGTAAGGAAGTTCATGTTAGGTCACGAGGTCCCTCGGAAACACTGACTACAAGTTTGTGTTGTTAATGGTCAATTTTTTTTACTGTCTTGTTTTCCAGTTTTTTTAAAACCGTAAGACTTACCCAATGTTTAATTTTTTACATCACCTCACTGCATAATATCAAATCACACCATGTCATGAACCTTGGCCTATCTGTTAAAGCAGTATATATATAGTAGTCTATGGTTAAAGCCAATAACAACCGTCCATACATGACATACATACCCGTCTATGACGACCCACTGACCCACACCTTTTTCCCAATGTGGGTAGGCAGAAAGTACAACAGAAAGCTACCTTCAACGCTGTTTACCTAGGTATACTCCTTTTGCTGTTTCCACTACTGGTCATACACGCAGGCCCGACAACCATCCATTGCTGTAGGTAGCCTCGGATCTCAATGTCATTGCTGACAATAAACCCACGGCCCTTGCGACGAAAGACAAGCGCTCAGCAGCTGATTGTGTCGATGGGAAACAAAATATCTTTATTTTTGGCAGAACAATTGTTATTTACCGTCTTATCTAATGGTCAAACGAAAATAAAACTTCTTACCATAACTTTACGCAAATCAAACTTACATAATTCCGCACAAATGTCACCTGCAAACCATACATTGCGGTACCGTGTGGAACCCTAAAATTACACCGCATAGGTCACTAACCTCCTTACAGCGATCCCCGCTCACTTCACTGCGTCAACCAGAAAAAAAAACTTGTCCGTCAGCTGAGCGACCGACACCAACTTCATTCAGTTGAAAATGTATCTGTCATGGCTACGCGATCGATGTTAGTCCCCAGTTAAAATTACTGGAAAACATAAAAAATATGTCGCGACAAACGCTGAAGGACGTCGCTAGCGCCTTCGCAAAACTATAATATTTATATTTAACGTTTAGCTGAACTCGTAAAGTGTTTATTGTGTGAATTTCGAGCGTATCTAAATTTGTTCCTTGTCAGACGGGACCAGTCGTGAAAATTTTCACGGTGAGTATTTGTGTTTTTTTGCGACACTCACATGTGCGTAGGCGGTCATTTTTAAAGATAGTAATGTGTTTTATTTGTAAATGCGTGTGTATAATTGAGAAAAAAATGTCTTTTGCTTGAATAAAAATCGATTATAAGTGGGTGGGATTGCTGAGACCTGTCCCTGTCTCACTTGTGTATAACCCGACTGCGTGCGAAAGTGACGTAACAATGCGACGTCTGCATCGCGTCGCAGTCCATTCAAATCGGCCGGGTAACCATCTCCGTTCCTTTCTAGCGTAATGTCTTATTAATTTTAGTTATTTTTTTCGGGATTCTTTCACAGTTTTCTAAGTAAAACTCAAATGAATCACGTTACGAATGTATTCTACAGGAGTTTGCGCGTCATTCGCGGTAGACAGGCAGACAGGTTTCTTCTTAAATAGTGTTGTATTTAATCGATAGTTAGTGGTGTACATCTAATCGGACGATACTCCCGTAAGAGCGAAACTTGCGTGATATTTTTAATATTGGAAAATGTCGCGAGTGCTTCAAGCAATAAATTGTAGATGGTTTTGGCGTCGAATTAATTAATTTGCGGTGAAGGAGTGTCGTATATTACAGGTGTGTCTCTCCACCCTTTACAAACTATCCGATATAAACAATAAAGTATCCGATAAGATTCCAATACGAGTTTATTGGCTGTATAAACCTAGTTGCCTTGTCTTGTTTGATTGGAACTGAAAATAAATAAATGTCAAACTCAAATGCATGCATGCAAAAAAAGTTCTGTTTTTGTCGATACAACTTAAAATAATTAAGAATGATTGGGCCTGTCTGCAAGGTGAATAAGGAAGTAGTTTGACACAGTTTTTGTAAGTTTTTTTGTAGTTCAAAACTGTTGAAGCTTGCATAAAAGAGTTTTTTTTTATCAATGCCTCCATGTTTGGTATGTTGATATCCACTGAATATAACTGCTTTACTGACCCTAAGGTCAAAAGGTGACTACAGTAAGATATCTGCAAACATAATAATCACAATTTTTTTTATAAACATCTAGACAACTATTTTAACGGCTTATACTGGGCCTTATTTGCCTTATTCCTCAATATCTCGTCATCTGTCTGCCTTTTTCCAACTTTATTGAAGTCCTACTATGTTATATGGAGCGGTTTTTCCATCAGACCTTAACAGCCCAGTTTCTGGGTTCTGACTATCTGTAACAACTGTTGTAGTGAAACACACGTAGGTTGGATAAACACTGATGTATTTATGGCCACCCTCACATACAATTATAATTTTACATTGACCTACCGTCAACTACTTACTATACTATATCTCTTCCCGTCCCGTCTGAAAAACAAAGCAAGATAACCTTATACTGTCAGTTAGGGGATATCTTCTGTGATTGTTCATTATTCTGAGCTCCCAATGTTTCGATGCTGACAAAATCCGTGAGCCCGTATCCCGTAAGTGACAGTATAAGTTCAGCTGTGAACCGTTAATAGACAATATTACAAATTAAAGAGCTAACTGTAACTGACATGCAAGTTATTTACTGAAAGCATAAACTACTAACTAACACTTCTACTACTTATTAATTACATTTATACTTATTTTCTATTCTATTGTTACCCAGCCAATTCTAATCCTTCCTAATCACATCCTAAGAAAAGATTGGTCAGCATTTGTACAGTTCCTTCCTTGACCTCTCAATAGGAACCGCTAGTGGCGAAGGTGGAGACAAATGATCAGGAAAATCGCCTGGACTTTTATTTACACCACTCTCGTCGAGCAGTAATGACTGATTGTTGCTAGCTGGACTTGTCTGTGCTTGGGTTGGGACTTCTCTGGTGCTCTGTCTATGGATACCGATCACCGTCACCACACTTGGTGTCTTGCTACTACCTACACTGTTGGTTGTCTCGCTGACTTCCCTACTCTTTCTGTTGACTCTGCCGTCAACTACTTAATATACTAAACTGTCAAAAATCTACAAATGACGGTTGACCCAATATCTAGCTTGCATAATGAGTCTATAGCATGCCCACTGCTGGGATGCAGACCCCTGTGTAAGATAAAAGTGGCCAGTAATCCACCAGCCTACCAAGCACAGACTGTTAGGTGTCTCTTGCTTTGGAATTTTTGGGTTCTTAGTCAAGCTGGTTTCCTCATATTGTTTTCTTTTACTTTTTGAGAGCAGTGGTGATGAAATAAATTCCTTAAAAGTATGTGCCTAAGAGGTGAGTATCACATACACGGTCAGTGTATGTGATACTCACCTCTTAGTAATGTTAATGGTAATGTTCTTCAGTTAGTCAGGTGCGTGTGTGTGATCAGATGCATGAACAATATGAACATGGAGGAGTTGAAACGAGTATGTATAGACTGTGCAGATTCTGTAGTGTCTGCTACAGGAAAAAGGAGTGAATTTATGTATGTGCAGTGGCGTAACTATACCATCTGGGGCCCGTGGCAAATTCTTTTGATGGGGCCCTATCAGTAAAAAGCGTCACGTTTTAGTCAGTTAATTTTAATAAACTTCGAGATTTTCATCGTACTCAATTACACGTTGTATATGTCCCACTATGACCACAGGCCTCCTCTCTTAGACGAGAGGGAATGGTCTGTAGTCCCCACGCTAGCCCAATGCGTACTGGAGACTTCACATTCATCCATAGAACATAATATCTCAATGCATTCATCATCTATTCGCTAGCTTTTCGGTGAAGGAACAACATAGTGAGGAAAACTGCATACATTTACAATGAAATAAAAATAACAATAACAATTTAATTTCAATAAGATATTTATTAAGAAAAATCTTTTTTTCGTGCTTTCTGTTCCGCAAAAGTGTCTATAACATCATCAAAGTTTAAAGATCGGGCCATAGAATTTTCAGTAGACAGAATAGCCAAGTTACATAACCTGTCTTGTCTCATAGAGTTTCTTAAATAGGTTTTTATCAATTTTAGTTTTGAAAATGATCGTTCAGCACTAGCTGTAGTCACAGGAATTGTAAGAAATAACATTAATGCAATGCATACTTCAGGAAAGCTGCAGGACATAAAATGATTTTTTATTATTAATAAATCAGCAAGGTCTATACACGAAGATTTTTCTATTTCGTCTCTGAAAGTGGATCGAAAACTGAGAATTTCTCTGGCAAATGATTCAGATATGTCTTTTTTATTTATCTCAACAAATTCTGGAGCTTTTTTTAATAGATCAGTGTCATTTAAAACTTTTAAAGTGGAAGGCTGCAAAACACTGAAATTTGAAACAATTTCATTCATTGGAAGGAAACGCGATTTCAGTTGGTTTATAATGATGTCCAATACTCGATAAAATATGTTCACTTTGAACAAACTTTCCGGATCTTGGAGACGCTCATCTTCGCAAAGCTCATCAAAATGGCGTTTTACCTTCCTCTGGCGAGTTTTAGAAAATTCAGGGGTGATGGACCATTTTTCTGCTACACTATTTGCTTCCATTTTTAAATTTTCAAATTCATGTCGATACCTTTCCAATTCTTCTAGACAAATTTTCAAACGTTTCAAGGCATTTGAAAGATCGGTGGCTTTAGACTGAAGTGCTTTAGAGGCTGCATCGATAGTAAGTAGGATCTTGCAATGGAAAACCAATAACATAATAAAATTGTAGTTTTCGATCTTCTTTTTGAGTGAAACAGCTTCATTTCTTTCATCTGATTTGCGATTTAATAGAATTGTTTCCGTTAGCGGTTTTTGGACTTCAACAAACCGAACTTTTAAAGCAAAAACGGCATCATAACGTCCTGCCCATCTAGTAGGGTTTAATGTTTTTAATGTTATTGAAGTTGAAGACTCACTTTCTTTATTAGATATAAAACTTGATAAAATATTCCATCTTTTGATACTATGCCCAAAAAAATTATAAATTTGTTGAACTGTTTCAATAAATTTTTGCATTTCAATAACCTCTCTCACTGCATCATTGAGTACTAGATTTAAATTATGAGCAGCACAGTATATATACGGCACTTGGCTCGACATCTTTTATGAGTTTTTGAACTCCACCATAAGTCCCTTTCATTGTGTTAGCACCATCATATCCTTGTCCTCGACACTTATTTAGAGGAATATTTTTGTCATTAATGGATTTAATAATTTGCTTGGACATTGCTAAGGCAGTTTGATCCTCAACTTCATGAAATCCTAAAAATGTTTCTTTAATGACAAGTGCCTTTGGGATCCCATTACCATCTTTTTTGATCATACAATAACGGTAAAGTTCACACATTTGATCAATTTTTGAAATATCTTGAGTTGTATCGAATATGATAGAGTAGAATGGTGCGGCATTTATTTCATTTATGAGTGCATTTTCTACTTTTAGAACCAGGACAGAAATTAGCTCATTTTGTATTTTTGGACCTAAGTATTTTATCTGGCCCTTTGGTTTACTTAACAATTCTTGTAAAATCGGGTCGTATTTTCCTAATAACTCAACAATACTCAAAAAGTTTCCTTTGGAGCTTGGATCTCTGCTATCTGCGTTTTCTCTGTGGCCACGAAAGGCTAAATTACACGTTGAAAGTGTCAGAGTAACATCAAGGAGCCTAGAAAGTACTTGGCGCCAAAAAGATTTTTCTTTTTTGATCATAGACTCTTGCTCTTCATCGAGTGTTCCATGTAGCCGCCACTGTTGATACGTAAGACAGGAATCCAGATGATTTTTTGATGTCTCGTGTCTTTGTATGGCATCTACAATATGTTTCCAGTCGTCATAGCCCTCAATCCAAACATTTTGTATTTTCTTAGATGCCCGATTTGCGAATAACCAACACGGTTCACAATACGCCTTCTGAAGTATTAAATAATAGGATAGCCATGTGCGTTCAAGTTTCACGCCAGACTTGGAAACAATATAGTAATGTTTTTCTAGAAAAGATCTATTGTCACTATCTTTTAAGAAAGGCCCCTTAGGTTTACAATGTCCGTTTTCAATCACGAACCTTTTCACTTGATCAGTTAGCTCTTTAAAATTACCCTTATCAGTAACATATGGCGAAGATACAATATTGTTCATGCTAAAATATAATTCTCTTTGATTTTTGCTAGTACCTTGTTGTGGTTGTTCTGGATTTGGATAGTCACTGATGTTGGGTGCTGCATCTGATAATTCTGGTATACTTTCAGTAAGGTCCAATTCTTTACTTTTGGAGCACTGTTCACTCGACTTTTCATTATTTAAGTCATCATTTTTCAAGTACTGACTAATTTTAGGTAGCTTTTTATTTTTTTCTTCAGTCTCCCTCTTTCTCTTTCGTTTTTCGCTTTCACATAAATATTTTCTGGAACTAGACATTTTAATATCTAACTTTCACAATCAACTTTACTTTGCCACCATTTTCATAATCAATAAAAGAACAAAAACGAGAAATTAAAGATACAAATCAGCAATTGTCAAAATAATCACACAAAGAATACGCAGTCAGTCTACTGACTGCGTATTCTTTGTGTCCTCATAAAAAATATCAAATCCGGAATTCCCCTAACATAGTGTTGCTAGCTCGCCTCAGCAGCAGCGCCACGAAAAAAGTGAACACAAAATGGGGAATTCCCCCATGGTCAATGCTCACCCGCGCTGCCAACGTACCGCGACAAAATATGTAGAAACCAATGGATGCGTTCTAAAATGAATAGAGTTGTGCAATTACCGGTATTTTTATTGACAGTTTTTGCCGGTCATAAGTACGTAAAATTACTCGTCTCGGGTAACGTGTACATCTCTAAAAATGAATCAACAACTTTTTGTTTAGATTGGTTGAAATGCTTAACGATTAACTTGAAATTGTATTATGGTCTTTAGTTGTCTCACTTTGGATTTTAAGCAGAACTTATAAAAATATACTTTTCAAATAAAATAAAATACTCAGGTACAATGTAAAATTTTTTTTTGAAGTCGCGGCTTCTTGGGCCGGGGCCCTCTTGGGTCGGGGGCCCGTGGCATTTTGCCAGCCCTGCCACCCTATTGTTACGCCACTGTGTATGTGCTAGCTTTTACCCGCGGCTTTGCTCACGTTATTTTAGAATTTGACAATCAATTCTGGTTGCACTCTGCTTGTAGTAATATAATTCAATCATGATTCGAAAGACACTTGGCGCCATCCATTATCATAAGAACGTTATTGTTGTTTTCCTCGGGAACAGTACTTTTTTCGGGATGAAAGTGTCCCTATGTCCGTTTCTGTACACCTGACAATGTATATGCAAAATTACAAGATGATCGGTTCAGTGGTTTAGGCGTGAAAAGGTAACAAACAAACTAACTTTCGCATTTATAATATTATTAGTTAGGATGTGGCTAATATTTATTAGCCATTAAACACATCAAGCCAGTGACTCATCCATAAATAGTAGACTTAGCTTACTCTGCTGTAAAGCTGACCTTTTAGAAGGGCAGCACTAACGGGCTTGTATCTCTTTGTTGGTATACTCTCCTGGTACGTTAGCAATATTTTTTTACAAATGATTCATGATAATAATATTATATTAGAAAGAAAGTGGCTCCATGAATAGAAAAGTGAAAAACAACTAATAGAAAAGTGTGGATGAAGAAAGCAAGCCTGTATCTGATAACCATTTTTTCTGAACACTGTTTTAAGTTTTCACGGTTTACAACTAAAATTATACTGTCATTTACGGGATATCCTCCGTGATTGTTTATTATTGTTCCGTGTTTGTTGTTATTTATCACGGAAGATATCCCGTAAGTGACGGTATAAGTTTATTTTTTCTGAATTTGTGTCACACCTGTAAACTCTGCAGGGTTAGGCAGAGGTGTACCTAATAGTAAACCCACATTTCGCCAGTTATGTTTAAGTCCCATGTAATAGGGGGCAAGCCTATTGTGAACAACCGGGCACAAGTCCAGACTCCGTGGCTGCTAATGAGAAATTCCTGATTGAAATATCCACTAACACTTTGCCAAACCCGGGAATCGAACCCAGGCCCTTATGCTCAGTAGTCGCACTTGTGCCCACTAGACCAACGATGCAGTCATGAAAATATCATATTATTAATTGCTACAAAAATCACTGAAGAAAGTGAAATTGTCAGTGTAGCTAAAATGCTGTTCAATTGTAAAAATAAAAGTGTCACCATAACCAATTATTACTTATCAAAATGCTGGGCCACAAAAGGGATGAATGAAAGGCATTTGCATGTGGCTGAGATGAGAATGCTAAGGGGCATCTCCCTTAGCATTTTCATCTCGGCCACATGTGGTGTTACGAGAATGGATAAAATAAGGAATGAGTACATAAGAGGAAGTCTGAAAGTGGCGCCGGTGACTGAAAAGCTGTGTGGTAATCGGTTATCGTGGTATGGATATGTGATGCGGAGGAATGAGGAAAATGTAGAGTATAAGTATAGAGCAAGACCAAAGAAACGATGGATGGACTGTGTGAAGGATGATATGGCTAGAGAGGAGGAGACTGCTGAGATGACGAGTACTAGAGAAGTATGGAAGAAGAAGACATGCTGCGCCCGCCACAAATAAGTTGGGATAAGGACAGGAGAATGATGATGAAACACTTATTATTTAGATGAATGGAGTTGCAGACACCAGCCCGTTATATAGTACAATTACTTAGATGAAGTTGCAGAAAAAAGTCACCTGCAAGAAATCTGCAGAAATGCAATTAAACTTTTATCGTCTCACATTTGGGCAAAAGTCTCTCCTACAACATCACATACTAAATACTGTCATATTCAGTTCATTCCTTCTCAACGTTCATCCCGCAATTATTTTGCAGACAATAAAGAACTTTGCTTATAGCCCACACAAATCTAAACAGAGCTCAAGGCATATTACTTTTTGTTTTGAGCCGTTCTTATGCTCTCTGGATCTCTTAATATTTGTATTCAGACGAATATCTTTATGTCAGAGGTTATACAAGGTGTAAACGAACCCTCACGAAGACGTCAACCAAGCATTCTGTACATCAAACTAAGTAACCCTACGCAAAAGTTATTGCTGGGAAATAAACTGTTTTTTTTTGGGATGTAAAATCACTTTCTACGAGGGCGGGTCAATAAGTCCGTGACTTTTTGAATTTCTGACCACTTTACTGAAACAGCAACACTGCTCCTGTCAACAGGCATCTGTCAGTTGACTCCTGTCAAAATTTAAACTTGCTGCGTCAGTTAGTTTGTGTTTGACAGCTATTTTTATCAGACTACTCACTAATTTGAGGAGAAAATGGAAAAAAGTGAATTTCGTGTGCTTATTAAGCATTATTTCTTGCGAAAAAAAACCATTACCGAGACCAAGGCTAAGCTTGATAAATACTATGGGGACTCTGCACCATCGATTTAAATGGTAAAAAAGTGGTTTACTGAATTTCGTTGTGGCCGTACAAGCACTGAAGATGCCGAACGTCCTGGACGCCCAGTTGAGGTCTCTACACCCGAAACAATCGAAAAAATTCACGATATGGTGTTGACCGACCGAAGATTGAAAGTGCGAGAGATTGTGGAAGCCGTAGGGATCTCGCATGGCTCAGTGGTTTCAATTTTGAATGATCACTTGGGCATGAGAAAGCTTTCCGCAAGATGGGTGCCGCGTTTGCTCACAGTCGACCACAAACGCAATCGTGTAACAACTTCACAGGAAGCTTTGGCGTTGTTTAATCGCAATATGGAGGAGTTTTTGCGCCGTTTTGTAACCGTGGACGAAACATGGATCCATCACAACACACCAGAAACCAAACAACAGTCAAAACAGTGGGTTTCTAAGGGTGAATCGGCGCCAAAGAAGGCCAAGGTGGGTTTGTCAGCCAATAAAGTTATGGCGACTGTTTTTTGGGATGCACGCGGGATAATCCACATTGACTACCTTCAAAAGGGAAGAACAATCAATGGGGAATATTATGCCAACTTATTGGACCGATTCAATGACGATTTGAAAAAAACCGACCTCATTTGGCCAAGAAAAAAGTTCTTTTCCACCAAGACAATGCAAGGGTGCACACATGTGCAGTTGCCATGGCAAAAATCCATGAATTGGGCTATGAATTGCTCCCTCATCCGCCCTATTCTCCAGATTTGGCTCCGAGCGACTACTTCTTGTTCCCAAACCTGAAGAAATGGCTTGGTGGAAAAAGATTTGACTCCAATGATGAAGTCATCTCGCAAACAAAGGCCTATTTTGAGGACCTCGACAAATCATTTTTTTTGGAAGGGATAAAAAAATTGGAGAAGCGTTGGACAAAGTGTATAGAGCTCAAGGGAGACTACGTTGAAAAATAAAATTATTTTTTTATCAAAAAATCTGTGTTTTATTCCAAAAGTCACGGACTTATTGACCCGCCCTCGTATGTTAAAACTCAGTGTAACGCACTCAAAACATTGTGCTGGTGGATGTATTGAATAGTAAATGGGTAATGGACGTGAAACATTCTGTATAACGAACTAAGTAACTTTACGCTAAATTTTGGTTGACGGCTTCTGGGTCTGTTTACACTCTGTGTCTAGCAAGTTGATCACAGAATATGTTGTCGGAATTATTCGACAATTGTTGTAAAAACATTCAAATTCAAGTCGCAATGTCATTTCAGTGAAAATCGTTGTATGAAAGTCAACAACAACAGCTTAACGTGCTTTCCGAGGCAGTAAGGAAACTGTGTTTAATCGATGGTCACCCATCCACAGACCGACCTATCGGTTTAACCTCGAAGATCGACCCTTGCGGCAGTTATTGTTTAGCCACGAACAATTAAGAAAAACAAAATTAAAATCTACGTGCTCTAATGACTCAAACAATCTCTTTGACAAAATCTAATGCACAATAGCAATATACAAATGTATGTTTGTGTGTACAACAATGGGCGAATTTTATTTCATGAACCATACAGTGCCTGATTTGCTAATGGTAAATAAGAAACAGATAAATTCATCCTCTATTCAAAACCGACTAGATCCGGACTCCACCGAGGCGGAGACGAGACGAGACGAGACGTGTTGTAAACCACCAATAGAATTTCGTTTTTACACTTCTCGTCTCTGCTTAGCTTTAGTGGAAACGGTTGAGCAGAGAGGAGCGGAGATGTCTTGTAATTGCTTAAGGCAGCCTCTGTACTCGGCGGCCAGCGGTGAGCAGTGTGCTGTGAGCAGGGACTGATATCGATACCCGAAATATATCGATATTTTAAAGAAAATACCAATACCAGAATCGATAACTGGGGTAAATATCGATATTTTGTATCAGTTATTTGAATATCCATATAAAATTATCGATAATTATACCGATACTCAGTACTGATATCAGGCTGCAACGCGAAGTTGCGAGATCGCCCGTCACGCGGGCAGACGGCGCGCTATCTCGGCCCGAAACGGAACGGCAACAGTGCAGTGCATCAAACGCAGCGTGTACGCCCGACGCCGTGGTGCTTAGCTTCTGTATTTTTGCTGTATTGCCGTAGGAAAACTAACAATTTCAAATTTTAACTTTAGATTACAATATTGCTACTTACTTATCTACCTTTATACGGAAATAAGGCAAATTGGTATTTATAATATAATATGCAGACTAGACTTTAGACCCTTTAAAGGCGTGCACACACCAACGAACAAGGACATGGTGAACATGAACAACGAACACTTTGTTCGCATGTACGTACCGTAAGTCCGTAATGAACAGGGCGGGAGGAGTCATCTGATCGTATCTAATCCTACAAAAAAAACCGATGCCATGCTGCGTCGTTATTACTTAACCTTTAGTAATATAATTTACTAGCTGATCCTTGCAATGCACCTTTACCTACCTACCTACCTACTACCTACCTACCTACTAACTACCTACTACCTACCTACTACCTACCTACTACCTACCGACTACCTACCACCTACCTACCACCTACCTACTACCTACCTACTACCTACCCCACACTAGGAATTTCTCATGTATAGTGGTTGCGTTAAACATTTAAGCTCACATACACAAACAGCCAGACCCGGAACAACTACCTGTAGGCCATACAAATATTTGTTCCGTGCGGGAATCGAACCCGCGACACGAAGCGCAGCAGTCAATCGCTCAGCCACTGCGCCAACCGTGCCGTCTGATAAATACTTCACGGAAGGTAATTGGTTTTTGAATAATGACAAAACAGTATAATATATCTAACCGAAATTACAAACACAACACACACATTGAAATTTTCAAAATATATTTTTTTTTTTAATAATACGAACGAAATACCTAAACTAGCGCGCGTTCCGTCCGTTCTAGATTCGTACCGAACTCGAGGAGAGAGCGCGGGGCGGCGCGGCGCATCATTTTGTTTTCGGTTTTTGTACTTTTTGTACAAAACTGTTTCTCACCACATAGGATCTTCTTTTGGAAACAATATTTCGTGAATCTTACGAATCGCAAAATATTTTTGGCTACTTCGCTGTCGACCACTTCCAATGGCGAATCCGTTATCCATGGCTACTAAAGAGAGCCGGGTGGTTGAGCGTCAACACAAGCCGAACTGTGTTCGCTTGGCTAATCTACGTCCACACGTACGAACCAAATGTTTCGTATTCGATGTTTGTGTTCATCATGTTTTATTAGTTCGTGGTGCGTACATGCCTTTTCGGTCTAGAAATAAACGAAAAAAAAAAAACTTTAAAGGTAAAAAATACAAACTAGTCAATCCAGCCATCTTGATGCACCAATCACCAGAAACCAAAATTCACGTAGGTATCACACGCACGACCGTACCTAGGCGGGCCGGGAGCGGATGGCGTGAATCGCAAAGATGACGCGGCCGCGGAAAAAGGTATTTATTGGTAATTTATCGGTATTTTAGTATCGGTATCGATACTGATATAGGCACACTAAAGTATATATATTAGTATACTGAATAAAAATATCGGTACCAATATCGATAAAGAGATACCGAAATATCAGTATTTATATCGATAATGTGATATCGATATCAAAATTGTATCGGTATGCAGTCCCTGGCTGTGAGCGGCGTGCTACTTTGCACATCTCTGCACAGCTTCGGTGGATACACCCTAGCTCTTACGCATTTCCTCTCGTCTCCGCTTCGCACATATCCGCTTTAGTGGGATTCGGGCCCCACTAAAGCGAAACCTTCAGGATTTTTTTAAATTTAATTTCTCTCTTAGAGGTTTTGTATAGAGACCCAGCAGCTTAGGCTGCACATTAGCTGTCAGTCTGAAGACTCTAGATTTTACTACAAAGAAATTCTTCAAGAAACGTCCTACAACACTGCCTTGAATCGAACTTGGCCTCCACGCTCAGCAGCCGCGCTCGCGCCACTATAGACCGACCGCTTTAATGTGTCCTCGCGAAGGTATCAGTTTAAATAGAATATTCTGAAGGTTGATCACGTATTGGTTCAATTGGTATCGTAATACCTACGTAGATTATGGTTTTTTTTTTTTTGCAAATGACCCGTGGGATGTTGTTATGACTTTGTGGACACTTAATGTGCTTGATGGGGCAAGGCGGAGGACTCATTAAAGCGGTCGGTCTACAGACAACAGGGTAAACTAAATTAAAACTTACCCCATTTATGGTTGTTGCTAAAAACAATCACAGAACTAAATAAATCAAAACAATTTTACAAGAAATTACATTGTTCTTGCCAAATATTTGTGCATACTCTTTCATTTTTCTTTAATAAGTCTACTTAAATTTGTGAAAGGCATTTCAAGGGCAGTTATTTTCTATGCAGGCTGTAGCTGACTGACCTTGAAACGAATTGCAATGAAGTTATTTTAATTAGCTTTCAAACTTCTGTCAGCTCAACAGAGAAGGAATTCATTGTAAGGAAACAACATACAATTCTAACGACGTGACATCTACCAACCCGCACAGGGCCTGCGTGGCGGACTACGTCCCACTCCCTTTCACCACACACACATCTGCATAGCTTATTCCCAAGTTATCTTTGGGTCGGTTTCCTGTCCAACATTTTTTGGGATCGGCGCAGCATGTCTTCTTCCATACTTCTCTATTAATTGTCATCTCATCAGACACATCCTTTCTAGCCATATCATGCTTCACACAGTCCATCCATCGTTTCTTTAGTCTTCCTCTACTCTTATACCCATCTACATTCATACTCAAAACTTTCCTCACGACATTTTCTTCCATTTCCAATCTAACTGGATGCAGAATGCCAGCTGTATTTTACATTGACCGACTGTCTGTCTGACCTTCACAACCCATTTACTGGAAAAAATACGTTACAGGCTGAAACACTGCTACTGTTAGCCTGTGTCATAGGACTGCAGGTCAAAGGCCTCTCCATGGCTTCCAAATTCTTCGATCCAGGGCCACTGGTCATCTCCTGCGAGGTCTACCGCGTCGCCTTCTGACTGTGTCAGGGCTCCACATCGTGGTTGTTTTGGCCCACAGCTCGTCGAGCATGCGCCAGACATGGCCAGCCCAGTCCCACTTTAGGTTAGCGGCTTTTTGAGCGACGTCAGTAATTTGTGTTTTGGAGCGCAGTGTGGTGTTGCGTACATGGTCGGTAAGTTTGTCGCCTAGGATACTGCGCTACATTGCACGTTGGCATCTCGCCTTGAACTTCCAAAATGTTCAGAAAATTCCTCTTCTCGTGCTGAGCATTGATCACAAGTCTTGGTCACTGCGTGTTGACGATGGCAAATGATCATAGTTCCAGGTTTCGCTGACTGTCTCGGTGGTCGCAAGCTCGACTGCAGGCCGTGAGGTCCTGGTTACAAATCCTAAAGCTGGCAGAGTATTATTGGGCGTTTTCATTAGTAATTTTCCCAGTAGAACCCAGGAATCTGGCTCACTTTTACATGGAACTTAAAAATAACTGGTAAAATTTACGTGTACTGTACGCCCGTGCATAGAGGCTGTTTTATGGTAATTTCCAAGCGACCCGAAATGTGTGTCTCAGACACACATTTCGGTGTCTGAGAGAAAGACATGCTTTTAACGTAACCAAAATCCAATTATCTGGCTGACAATCAACACTTACTGAACTTTAAAGTTTCAAGACAGTCTCCCAAAACGCCCTCCCTAGTATTTGAGCTGAGAAGAGGCAAAACGATCTCCCCAGCAACACACCTGTCTGTTAAGTTAGAAGAGCTCTACTCGCGTTTCAAAACTTCAACTTTCCAAGAATTGTAACTAGGTACCTTTTACCCTTTGTTACAAAGGTCAGTCAATTTGACAAATATCACAATCGATTTGGTTATCGCTCGTAAAATCATATCAAGACGGGGCATCGGTTCGCATTTAAAATGGAGTTGCATGTTTATAAGAATTTGATTGTCAAGGAAATGAGGAAAACAGGGTCGCTTGGAAATTACCATAAAACAGCCTCTATGCACGGGCGTACAGTACACGTAAATTTTACCAGTTATTTTTACTTACTGACTTTTTTTTTTTCAAGTACCCTGTAACAGGGGGCGAGCCTATTGCCATCAACCGGTCACACAGTCGGACTTCAGGCTTCTACTGGGAGATTTCTATAAAAAAAAACAATTTAACAAAAAAAAAAAAAAAACCCCATCGCAACAAAGAAAAGCGAACAAACATTTGAAAAGTCAATAAACCGGCTGAGCCGGTTTTGATAAAAACATGTCTAATTGTAATATACACTTCAGTTCATGCCCTTTTATTTGACCCCACTTGGGCTTATTTGAAAATATTCCATTATTCATAACCACTATCACCCCCATGTCTAAAATGGCTGAACTGGTTTTGATAATACAAGTCTAATTGTAATATACACATCATTCGCTTTCATTTGATACCCCACTTAGGTATAATTGAAAATAATCCATTTTTCATACCCACTTTCATCCCCCATATCTAGTAAATGGCTGCACGGATTTTGATAAAACATGTCTAATTGTAATATGCCCTTTAATTGGGTATCAAAGATCCACGTGCATTCGCATTTCTGCTAGTTAAAAATTACAAACGTACAAGATCCTGTGTCCGTTCGGTTTCTAAAGAAAGTTTTGTTCAGCTAAATGCATTGAAACTTACCAACTTGTTGTAGAACTTTTGAAGGCGGTTTGTTGTTCAATTTATATTTTACTTCTGTAAATACGGATTGTGAAATGAATTGCAATGGTTTCTTAACGACTAATAAGAGTTATTTCTGTTACTTTCCTTTATACAGCCTGAAATTAAATTAGCAAAACTATGGAGACCATATCGTGATCTAATTCAGTCTAACCCGATGCAGCTGAATACCAGTATTTTACATGGAGCGACTGCCTATCTGACCTCCACAACCCAGTTAGTACTGGGCAATACGATACCCCTTGGTAGGTGTAAGACTGGTTGTCAGAGTTTTCGGGCCACTGACTACCTGTATGGACTGTCAACGATCTACAAATGACACCCGGGACCAACAGCTTAACGTGGTTTCCGAGGCACGAAGGAAACTCGGTTTGTAATGGGTGGTCACCCATCCACAGACCAACCTAGGCAAACACGGCTTAACCTAAAGATTGACCCGAGCGGCTGTTATTATAAATCGAGTAGTGAAACAAAAAGGTATGTCTCACTGCTGGCCAAAGGTCTCGCCCATAGCATTCCACCTGCTACGGTCATCCTGCTTTGATACACGTAAAATTTGCCAAGGTCATCTCTCTTACATTTCTTAGGCCATCCTTGGTGATGACAACCGTTTTCCGTTACTCCGGACCATCCCGCGATTCGTACATAATACCGCCTTTTTCTACTTCAAACTCAAGGATTTATTTTAACTTCGCTAGGTACAGGCACTTTTAAATTGTCAAAAAGAAAAATATGAAGCTAACAGTCCCAATCACAAGGCATAATAACTGTAGTTGCCCATTCCAAAGCGTAGATCTCCATGGAGAAGGATGGGCAAGAAACTCCACTTACACTTCAGACTTATTATCATCCACAGCTAGGTCTGTGTGAGATGGCAACAATATCATATGTCTATCAAGGCAAGTCTGGCGGCTACCAGCTCTTGTTTTACCCACGGTACTGATGAATTCATTCTGAGAAAATGTAAATGTCACCTTGGCAGTCGGCATCCGTACATTGTCAATTTGTCTTACGCTTTGTCTAATTATTTCTTGTCCCTTGACTTCTTGCTAATTTGGTAATAGAAGGAGTCTTCAATAGGCGTAAAATATTTATAACTTTATTGATCGAACATCGATCTTTTGCCTCCACGTTCCATCAGAAAAAGTAGGTCATAATTTGTCTACAAGCCCCTTAGCTACTGACAACATCAAGACCTGTTTAATTATGCATCGACAAAATTCGCGACATAACTTGTCACAGCAGAGGGACACAAGGACGAGATAATATAATTGTCATACACCAGCGTGGGAGTAACGTAGGAGGAATTTCATGGTCATGATGTAACGAACACTTGATTAGAACTAGTTTTGCTATGGTCTATTTTGTGACCTACATCGTTACTGCTCTTAGCGTAACTATTAACCTATCAGCGATTACTTCCATTCCTCTCATTCCTTGTAAAAGCTCCGCGGATTTGATGGCTATACGGGGTGTAAATGGACCCTTCACGAAGACTTCAACCAAGCACCAAAGTTAGTATCACTGCGCAAGAATTATTGCTAGGATACGACTTTTTTTTATTTGGTGTGAAAAATCACTTTTTACGGTCGTAATGTAACGCACTGAAAACATTGCTGATAGATGTATTAATAATTAACGCGTTATGGAGGTATTTGAATAATACCGTCAAGGTAACTAAAACTGACCTTGATTTTATTACTATTTCGCCATCTAGACAAAATTCCCATTCCTCAAAACCGTCCCATATATCCCGAAACAGGCATTAACCCCCCATGGTAATACATACCTATGATTAATAGTCTCACGACAGGCATCCTAACGATATTACCTATAAAGACGGTAATGCTATAAACAGACCATAACGAAAACTAGATTAGACCATTACAGTCCATTTACAGCGACTTGGTTTCAGGAATTTAGGCTGATGTTAGGTAACTAATGTCAGCTAGTAAGGTTTTTGTAATCAAAGATTTGAATCTTCAGACGTGTTCACACTTTACTAAGGTCGAGCGAACATGAAAGATGGGTCAGATTTCATACATAATTCTTGAAAACATTTTAGAATTCTTTTTGTTACAGTTGTATAGAAGTTCGCTATGCAACCTTCTGCTATCATCTCCCTGTACCGTGTTCAGTATTGATCTGTGTGAAGCTGGCTCTCAGGCTGTCCTTGTACCGACCTAGACTGACGCAAGGACGTCCAAGCAATCTAGACCGGTTTCGATTTCAGCCTACTTTGTTTAGGTAGTTAGTTCTCGGTGTCAGATTCGTTTTGTCGCTAGATTTGTGATTGTTTAAAAGTTTTAAGGGTATGTTTTAATACCTGCAAGTAAGTTGCCGTCAGAATCAGAATATTTATTTGTGGAACTTAGGTATTTGCATAAAAGTCTTAGGTTATTTACATGGGCGCTATGTTTTGCTGTGAAGGTGTACAAATATTATAGTAAACTAGCGACCGGCCCCGGCTTCGCACGGGTGCAATATAAAGGGTGTAAATAGACCCTTAACATAAAAGAAAGGCACTTGTTCTCCCCGCCACTGCGATCATTTTTTTGTTCTAGACCATACCTGGGAACCTTCTAGTTACGGAGATATTGGGGGTCAAAGTTCCAACATTTTCACAGGTTTTTTTAAATACATGTTTTTAATGTTTACTTTATACACCTCCACGACCCTTGTACTATTAAATCCATTCATAAGCACAATGCTATGAGTGCTTTCCATCGAGTCCTACCGTAAAACGTGATTATTCACCCCAAAAAAAAAAATCGATTGCCAGCTATAATTTTTGCGTAAAGTTACTTAGTTTGATGTAGAGAATGCTTGGTTGACGGATATATGAAGGGTCTGTTTACTCCCGGTATAAATATAAACCTTCCTCTTGAATCACTCTATCTATTACTGAAAACCGCATCAAAATCCGTTGCGTAGTTTTAAAGATCTAAGCATACATTGGGACAGACAGCGGGAAGCGACAAGTTTATATGTGGGGGAAGGTTAAAATGATGTACTGAATACGTGGTAACCATTTTCGCGTCGGTGTCCCTTGCACCCTGTATAGATACGTACCAGGTAATACGGGGTGAATCGAGACAAAACTTTGATAGCTATATAAGGTCTAAATATTCATACACGAAATATTTTCAGGGAATCATCTAACGGTTATAACAAAGCCATTTCAAGTAATTTTTTTTTTATCTGAGTATATTTTTTTATAAAAAATAAATAATTTAAAATTACTTGACCCACAAAATAAATACTGGCTCCTTATTTTTAAGCATCCATTACGCTAGTTTACTACGTCGTATTTGCCTACTGTCATTGTTAGAATATGGGAGTAAAGGTTTTATGCAAAAAGTCTCAAAAACATTTTAGAATTATAATAATTTTGTAAAAAAAAAAACAGTATGGCGACTTTACGACTTATAGAAGTTACTCTTAAAATATTTCGTGTATGAAAAGATAGACCTTATATTAACGTTGAATTAATATGATACCTATGTTACCAACAAGTACTCTGTTTTATTAACTTAACTAGAGGTTGCCCGCGACCTTTGTCCGCGTGTAATTTTTATAGCCTGTAACCTTCCTCGATAAATGGGCCATCTAACACTAAAAGAATTTTTCAAATCGAACCAGTAGTTCCTGTAATTGGCGCGTTCAACCAAACAAATAAACAAACTCTTCAGCTTTATAATAATAAAGTATAGATTATTTAGAGACCTTGATGGCAACTTTACATATTATTATTTCCTTCATTTATTTCAGACATTGTCCATATAAAAATTAAAAACTCACGAACATTAAAATAATCAATAAAAAATAAAATTACACAAACATACTACAATTACATAACCAAATTAAATTAAGAATAAAATAAAATAATACACATTAAAAGAATTAAACATACAAAATTATGTCATACACACATCTTAAATAATACGAGGAGAGGCGCTAACATGAAGCTGCGTCCACCTCTGTATCAGGGACAGATCCCACCGCACACATATGTACATTATACATTAAATTCAACGTAAAAATACCTTTCAAAGTATAATAATCTAATTTAATTCTGGAAAATTAAGCACCGTGATAAAAATGTCAAGGTCACGCACCGCTTTTCGGTTTACAAATCGCGCGTTCAAATAACTTAAAAAGAAACCTAAATTAAAAAATTATAAAACCCCCATCGCAACAAAAAATCATAAAATGGCTGACCCAGTTTTGATAAAACATGTCTAATTGTAATATACACATCATGCCCTTTCATTTGATACCCCACTTGGGTATATTTGATAATATTTGATTTTTCATACCCAGTTATGGGGGATGAAATACATAATAATGGCTGCACCGATTTTGATAAAACGTATCTAAGAACCATCGCCAAGAAACGAGCTTTCAAATAAAAAAAACTGCATCCAAATCGGTTCACTCGTTTAAGAGCTACGGTGCCAGAGACACACACACACACACATTGCGGTCAAACTTATAACACCCCTCTTTTTCGTCGGGGCTTAAAAAAATATTTCGTGATTTTTCTGAACCCACTGTCCCACTGCTGAGCAAAGGCCTTCCTTCCCTCTTTCCATTTATCTCTGTCTTTGACTATTTGGGCCCAGTCCTTTTGACAACAGTCCAGCTCGTCACGCCATCTCCTTAAGTTTTTATGAGAATACTTTGTCCTAAACACTGCATTCGACGACATAAAACATTTTCTTTCAGCATTTTTTCACGATTGATTTGACTACCCACGCCAAGTTTTTGCCAAAAGCGGTGCTGTTTTATTACACTGCATGGAGAAGTGATTGGGCTTTTTGACGTAATTGGAAAGTTTTTTTCTTCAAGGGAATAGTTGGTAGTTTTGCAAGTAAGTGTTGATAGAACGGCACGGTTGGCGCAGTGGCTGAGCGATTGGCTGCTGCGCTGCGTGTCGCGGGTTCGATTCCCGCACTGAACAAATATTTACAGACACAAACAGCCAGACCCGGAACAACTACCTTTGTTCCGGGTCTGGCTGTTAGTGTATGTGAGTTTAAATGTTTGTACACGCACCCAGGATACAGGAGAAATTCCTAGTGTGAAGCAACGTTTAAAAAAAAAACCAAAAGTAAGTCAGAGGCACATAAAAATTTTACACCAGGTTGGGCACTAACCACACGATAAAGAACGAAAGACAGTAAAATAATAACCGCTACGAGCAGTGATGCTTATTCCATCAAATTCATGTATTTGTCCGAATATGATACATAACACGGTCTTAAATTAATAAATGATTTCATCACATTCACACACACTTACATTTATCATAAAAGATAATCATCATTCATCAAATAATCATTTATTAAGTAGAGTAAACTAACTATAATTATACATTATTAATTAAAAACTATTAAATAAACTAACAACAAACAACTCCTCCTTAACGCTGTCAGCTGGTAATGTGCCCAAAAGACTGACGGCGTTGCCACGTTGTATGGCAACACTTACCCTCTGGCCAAGGTAAAAGCCAGCGCTTGGGTCACGGGAAGCGTCAACTAGGCGTTTCGAAATTTCCTTGAACAAGCCATGAGCACTCGGACCCCACGGCCCCAGAGTTTCAACCCCAAACGGCTCGAAAATATAGAAATCAATATTCTCCAAATTGATTTTTTCAACAAACGTCAAAATAGAAAATATTTGTTCAATTAGATATAGTTTACGTTCGTTTTCGTCACCGTAAGACGTTATTAATGGAACGAAAATTTCGAGAACTATGAGCAGGGTGCCATGGTCTAATTGGTTAAGACGTCCGGTGTACAGAATCGGAAGCTCGCAGGTTCAAACCCTGCTCGCACTTGAATTTTTCTTTCCATATCAAAAATAGATGTAGTTTATGTTTCATATCCGAGTGCTCGGGGAAGATACACCGAAAAAAAATCAGAGGTCATAGTCTCTTTTCAAGTCTAGACATACTTTTGGTCCAGTTATATGAGGACATGCAGAATATGTCACTAGACTGGGATATTTAATAGGTATTACGGTAGTTAGTAGCACGAAATGTTCTGGGATTTGGAGATCAGATAGGCAGGCCCTCCATGTTAAATACTGCTACATTTGGTTAGACTGGAAGCCGACATCAACATCATCCTTAGCATAGCAAAGCAGCAGCCTATAATGTTCCCACTGCTGGACCACAGGCCTCCTCTCTATGAGAGGGAATGGGCTATAATCCACCACACGGGCCCAGTGCGAGTTGGTAGATGTCACATGTCTTCGGATTTTAGGTTCTAGGACATGCCGGTTTCCTCACGATGTTTTCCTTTACCGTTTTGAGAGCAGTGGTGATGAAATAAATTACACAAAGTAATGCGCCTGCCTGGGTTCGAACCCACGACTTACTGCTCGTAACTCGGGACCGCCACCACTGAGCCACCGCTGCTCTCACATCATCCTTCATCATCCTTATCCCAACTTATTTGTTGTCGCCGCAGCATGTCTCCTTCTTCCATACTTCGCTATAACTCGTCATCTCAGCAGACACCTCCTTTCTAGCCCTATCATCCTTCACACAGTCCATCCATCGTTTATTTGGTCTTCAACTTAGTTGGAAAAGGCAGGCAGATGATGAGCTATGCTTGAAAAGTCATGTTGAAATACGAACTGAAGTAGACTAGGGCTACAACAATTTGTATAATCGATGCGTTTCATTCATGTGGTTTTATGTTAATTTAACTCAGGTAGGGGAATATTAAGTGGTGGGTACAAAACCCTTGTCAATTTGAAGACGGATGTAGGTCATCCGTATGAAGGAAGTTTCTGAAGTAAGCTCGTGAAACAACACCTCTGGTGAAGGACTACGATCATCATCATAATTCTCCTGCCCATATCCCAATTTTATTTGTGGTCGGCGAAGCATGTCTTCTTCTTCCATACTTCTCTGTTACTCGTCATCTCGTCAGAAACCTCATTTCTTGCCATATCATCCTTCACACAGTCCATCCATCGTTTCTTTGGTATTTCTGTACTCTTATACCCATCCACATTCATCATACTCAAAACATTCCTCGCGACATTTTCCTCATTCCTCAGTATCACATGCCCATACCAAGCCAACCAATTACCACACAACTTTTCAGGCACAGTACTACCACAAAAAAATTCTGCCGCCAAGAACATAATGTACATTACCTAAGGTTGTTGCAGTTGTTTTTTGTTGGACGTTGAAATTTATTTAAAGAAGATCTGTATTTTTTTTCTATTTTCTTACTTGGTCTTCAGAATCGTGTCGTCATCATATTAGTAGAGATATGATGACTTTTAATTTATTTTGGTCCTTCGAGCCGGATTATATAGTAATTTCTTAAATATACAATTCTAAAATAAGTGCTGCAATACTTATTTTAGAATAGTATATTTAAGAAGATCTTCGTAACATGTGAATATAGGTCAGACGATTATCGGACAGCATCTTTTGGAACGAAACATATCTGACATTTGATGTACTTTTTGTTTTTAGATTTTTAATAGACTTTATATTAAGAGCTGCCTCGTTGGGCTAACGGGCGGAAACGCGAATGATGAGTGGGGGCTCCTGCAGGAAAATGCTTTCGTGTTTTTCCATCAGGAAATTCTCAGTCTCAGCGTTTTAGGCCTGGATAAAAAGCTGACCTCTGATGCTTGAGAACAGTGGTACGTCGAAACGATGTAAGAAAAAATCCTGAGGAAACTAGCATGACCTAGAACCAAAAATTCAAAGACGTTTGGCTGTCACCAACTCCCACTGGGCCCGCGTGGAGTAATCCATACTCCCACTTCCTCTCGTGGAGATGTAGTCTGTGTCCCAGCAGTGGGAACATTATACACTCATCATTATCATCTGCCTAGCTTATTCCCAACTATATTGGGGTCGGCTTCCAGTCTAACCGGATGCAGCTGAATACCAGTATTTTACATGGAGCGACTGCCTATCTGACCTCCACAACCCAGTTAGTACTGGGTAATACGATACCCCTTGGTAAGACTGGTTGTCAGACTTTTTGGGCCACTGACTACCTAACGACTGTCAAAGATCTACAAATGACACCCGGGACCAACGGCTTAATATGCTTTCCGAGGCACGGAGGAAACTCGGTATGTAACATTATACACTGATTATGCTGTTAAATGAGACTTGGGACGTAAATGTGGGTTTACTTAACACTTCTGTCTACTTCTTTTTACGGTAAAGAAAACTCTAGAATATTATTAGACAACCATGTTTTTTGTTTATAACGCACGCATATCACTCGCATTTTAGTTTATCGCGTAGTGGAGTTTGTGGGCGTTCCTTAATGCATAGTAATTTAGTTTGTGCTATTAAAAGAAAATGTTCAAGATAGTGCTTCAGAGAAATTGCGAATTTTAGAGCCACTAGAGATAAGAGGGATGACAGAAATTGATAGGAAGACGCATCGTCGAAGACTGGTAGCTGCGTTTGTCGATGAGGACAACTTTTCAAGATATCAGTATTTTGAAGAATCAGACAAAGACGGAGCTCGTGAGCTAAATAATAACAGCCGCTCGGGTCGATCTTTAGGTTAAGCCGTGCTTGCCTGGGTTGGTCTGTGGATGGGTGACCGCCCATTAAATACCGAGTTTCCTCTGTGCCTCGGAAAGCACGTTAAGCCGTTGGTCCCGGCTGTCATTTGTAGATCTTTGATAGTCGTTAGGCAGTCAATGGCCCAAAAAGTCTGACAACCAGTCTTACCAAGGGGTATCGTATTACCCAGTACTGACTGGGTTGTGGAGGTCAGATAGGCAGTCGCTCCATGTAAAATACTGGTATTCAGCTGTATCCGGTTAGACTGGAAGCCGACCCCAATATAGTTGGGAAAAGGCTAGGCAGATGATGAGACAAAGACGGAGCTAGTTTTCCATTCCTAAGCGAGGTCAGTATGGAGATGACCGGATAACAGACTTCAAGGACAGTCCCGTGGAAATTTCTTACCCGTTCTTCTCCATAGAAACCTACCTCGCTTTGGAATGGACAACTAGTTTCGACTTTCTATCTGGGCGACCCCTCAAAAATTCCCTATTACTGGTAATTTAAAACAAAGTCGATAGTATTGAAAAGGCAGACCAGATGCAGCTGTCTACCAGTATTTGACATGAAGTTCACAACCCAGTCACTGGATAATATGAGACCCCTTGATAAGGAAGGTTGTCAAACTTCCTGACTTCTGATCACCCGATAACTATACTTAATATCTACAACCACAACAACAGAAAGCAAGCCTATTCCCATCAAACGGACACAAAAACAAACTTGGGGATGCTACTGAGATATTCCTGATGGTAACCCAATAAGTACCCTGTAGAAAAAAAACTTTTTATTTAATCAGTTTGGCTGGCTACGCAGCACGAATGCGCCCGGAAAGATGGGCAACGATCGTCATTCACTGGAGGCCTGTCGGAGCAAATCGACGTCGAGGTAGACCGCGAAAGTGGTGTGACGATCTGATCTTGTCCCCTCGCTCCGCAAGGCGAACATGCCCAGATATTGCACAGGATAGAGAGGTTTGGAAGGAGAAATGGCCTTTACCCATCAGTGGAACACTCAATGGACAAAAAAAAAAACCAGTGAGTTCCCTGCAGAAAAAAAAAACTCTATTGAGATATTGCCATGCCAAAATAATAACACAAACAAACAGGGGTTATCGTTATCAACCGCGGCGCATTATTAATTGGTAACTGATACTAATAAATTGTGTACTGTGTCGCTAACTGATATTAATTATTTATGACTCGACTTACATGTGCAACAATAGTGCGTCAGATTGACGATAAACAGTCTTTTAGATACTTATTTGCCCGTTCTTCTCCATATTGATCTACGCTAGGGAATGGGCAACTACAGTACTTTCACAGTTTTTATGTCTTGTGACTGGGACTGTAGCTACATTTCATTGTTATCTTAGTTTTGACAGTTCAAAAGTATAACTGGCCTACTTAAAATAAATGCTTTGATTATTGATTTTATTCAAATTGGCACTTTTTGCACGTCTAAATTACATAAGACTGTTCCGAATAAGTATCATGTAATTTAGACGTGCAAAAAGTCCTTGATTGAAAAAGTGTTTGAGAGCAGTGGTGGCCCAGTGGTGGACACCCCGACTTACGAGCAGTAAGTCATGGGTTCGAACCCAGCCAGGGGCATTACTTTGTGTAATTTATTTCATCACCACTGCTCTCAAACCGGTGAAGGAAAACATCGTGAGGAAACCGGCATGTCCTAGAACCAAAAATTCGAAGACATGTGACATCTACCAAACCGCACTGGGCCCGCGTGGTGGATATTTTGAAGAGGCCTACGTCCCAGCAGTGGGAACATTAATAGGCTGATTATGCTATGCTTATGCTATGTTCCGAATGAGCCCCGCCCTTCACCACTTCCTAGCTATCGTTTAGCTGGAGTGAAGAAATGCTGGAACAAACTCCCCAGCAACACATTTATATGGTAATTTAAGTTGAGAAATGAGAAATTTCAGCATTGCTTAGTTCTAAGAATAATAAATAATAACATGTTTTTTTTTAAAACAAGCTTTCGATTATAATAAATTAAGGTTTATCTATCAAAATTGAAAGTGTATACAAAGTTTCGTGTCCGTGCTATTAACCGTTGAGGAGTTCTCTCGTGAGAGGACAATCCTGGCTGCAGGATAAAGTCTGTCATAAAAATGTATTGTCACCAAAACCAAAAGTGTGTGCTAAATTTCAACTCAATCGGTTGGGGGAAACTAGTTTGAAATTCAGTTGCAAGATTTTACCAATGCATACTAACTAGGCAAGTTAAAATAAAAGCTTACAAAAATGTACCTGCAACTAGCAATGGCTTTGGTATTGAAGATGTTCAGACGGTAATTCCACTGTCCTTATCCAAATGTATTTGTGGTCGGCGCAGCATCTTTTTCATACTTCTAGATAACTCGTCATCTGCAGTTTGCACATGCTGTTTGCACATCACAGGAGCTGGTGGACGCTACTGAAAGTGCCAAACTCGTCGCCATATTTTGTACTGACTCAGTTTGAATTGTCATCGACACGCTAAATAGAAGATCTCGGCAGTCACCTCCTTTCTAGCCATATCATCCTTCTCACAGTCCATCAATCGTTTCTTTAGTCTTCCTCTACTCATATAGCCATCCACATTCATACTCAAAACTTTTCTCACGACATTTTCCTCATTCCTCCGCATCACATGTCCATACCACGATTACACGACACAACTTTTCAGGTGTGTCTCCTGCCCTGATCCTAATTCATTTAATTGTGTCATAGCACCTTCTATTCGTGTAAAATACTGGTATTCCGCTGCATTCGGTTAGACTGGAAGCTGCCCACGACATAATTGGGAAAAGGTTAGACAGATGATGATGAACTTCATCATGCCCATGTTTTCCTCCTTTCCAGCCATATCACCCTTCACACACGACCACCTTTGCACCTAAATACCCTCGTGTCGCAAAGGCTGAAAAGCCGAAACAGCTTTCTGAAGTGTTACTCCACTCACTGGTGAACGGTCTACGGAAAGACTAAGCTGTGGTGAGGTAATGCATCCTTACCAAACCTATCGTTCCACCTGTTGTAAATCTCCCACCTGGACATGAGTTGCCATGGCTGACCTGGAATTCTTTGAACTGTCTCCGGATTCAGGTTGGTCGCAGCAAGGAAAACCTGCTCAGGTGGAGATTCACTGATGCCTGCCCAGGAGTGTAAATGTGGTGCTGTTCCACAAACGATGGGGCACTTATTATCGTGTCCTGTTGTTTGTTCTTTACAAGAACTGATGGACGCTACTAGAGGCGTCATATTATGGCTCAGTTCTGGGCAGGCACAATTTAGATTATCATCGATACGCCAAGAAGAAGTCAGAATCCATCCATCGTTTCTTCTGTCAATGAAATACCACACAGATATTAGCAAAATCAGCCTAAAATGTACCCGAACTAGAATAGGATCCAGACCTGTCTATTATAGCAAATGGAACCAGTGCAGTTTGATAACTAATTCAATTAAATAACACAATAAATTACAAATAGTTATCGTATTTCTACAGTATCTATTAAGGCCAAATTAATTGATTGTTATTCCTCTTATTAGCTGTGAACCATTTTATTTGTGTTTGGCAGTGCATAAGCCAAGCTCTTGCTAATAGTGGAAAATATTTAGTTTAGAAAACTAAACAAAAATAATAAAAATAAGGTGAGGGTAAGGTAGGGTCGGAGGGGGTGGTGGTAAGGTTTAAAATTAAGTAACAACATTTAAAAAAAAATGTTTTTTTTTCTAAATTGAAGTGATGTATTAAGTAAGTACACAATTGTTAATGTTCTGTGTATAAAGAGTTAAATCGCCGTTTAAGTTCTAACACCGCGTAAGTAATTATTTTGCGGTTTTGACTTTTTGATGCCGTTTGCTAGAGAATCTGAAGACGCGTTGTTTCAGCCAATCAGATACAAGTAACGTCTCTATTTAATTTGAAGTGAACCCAAATTATAAAATGGCATCGTACCATTATCTTATTATTTTGAAAAATAATAACAGCCGCTCGGATCGATCTTAGGGTTAAGCCGCGCTTGCCTAGGTTATGACGTGGATAGATGACCCCATTACATACCGAGTTTTGTCCGTGCCTCGGAAAGCACGTTAAGCCGTTGGTCCCGGCTGTCATTTGTAGATCTTTGACAGTCGTTACAGGTAGTCAGTGGCCCGAAAGTCTGACAACCAGTTTTACCAAGGCGTATCGTATTACCCAGTAATAACTGGGTTGTGGAGGTCAGATAGGCAGTCGCTCCATGTAGAATACTGGTATTCAGCTGCATCCGGTTAGACTGGAAGCCGACCCCAACATAGTTGGGAAAAGGCTAGGCAGATGATGTAGTGTTAGAACTTAAGCGACGAAATACTATACTCTATTTAATATCGCATATACTAAAAGTGCCTATATGTACAAAGTAGTACTCGGATAACGATGGAAGCATTATGTAAAAGATAGCAGCTTCAAATGGGTTTTATTTCTCTTATCCTAGTATTATAAATGCGAAAGTTTGTGAGGATGGATGGATGTTTGTTACTCTTTGACGCGAAAACTACTGGACTGATTTGGACGAAATTTGGCACATAGATAGTTTATAACCTGGATTAACATATAGGATTTATTATCCCGGCAGTATTATCTCGTGGCACAGTTAACGACCTTCAAGCGGGCGAAGCCGCGGGCATTAGCTAGTCAGTATTACAAATGCGAAAGTAATTTTGTCTGACTGTTACCTTTTCACGCCTTCGGCTGAACTGATTTCGATAAAATTTGACACACGGGTGGACAATGACCAGGTTTGGATATAAGATCCTTTTAACCCCGGTAGTACGCGTCCGTGGGATAATTTTCGACCTCTAGACGGTGGAAACCGCAGACAAAAGCTTGTGTTATATGAATAGAGAATGGCTCTGCCATCGGCAAGTGTTTGATTTTCCGACACGGAAAATACATTATTACTAATGCAATTATCTGGTTCCAATTCGAGTTTAGCAATAATATAAATGAATGGCAACATGGCGAATTACTTTATGAGGACTGAAATCAGAGGAGCTCGAGGCTGCGAACTGCTAACAGCGGCACGTCGGTCGAAGGTTTAACCAAGCTTGCCCAGGTGGTCCGTGACTATAGGTGATCATCCATTATGTATTGAAATCCGCAGATGGACTCTCTGTGACTTGGAAAGCACGGTTAAACCATTGCTACCCTTAAGTCTCGGGTTTTCATTTATAGATCTTTGTCAGTCTGTATGATAGTCAGAGTCTATCAACCTGTAAGTGGGTGACCTCCACAAGGTTAGATAGGCATTCGCTGCGTGTAACATAGTGGTATCGGCTGCATCCGGTTAGCTTCGCTTTCCATCAAGCGTGGTCAAGGTCAAAAGCAGGCCCATTTTGCAAAAATAAAAAAAGACGGTTGTAAGTCGATCCCAGCATAGGTAAAAAACTAGACTGCGTCAGGTTTAGATTAGTGGCTAAATAGCCCGTGGATGGATGACCACCGAGTTTCTCCCCGTGTCTCGGAAAGCACGTTAAGCCGTTGGTCCCGGCTGTAAATTGTAGATCTTTGACAGTAGTTAAGTAGCCAGTGGCACAACCAGTCTTACCAAGGGGTATCGTATTGCCCAGTATTGTTGTCTGGTAAGGTCAGATAGGTAGTTACTCCATGTAAAATAATGGTATTCAGCTGCATCTGGTTAAACTAGAAGCCGATGTTCGGAAAAGGCTAGGTTGATGCTAGATTTGAATGGCGAATTTCTTACTTCATTAGACAAAAAGCAAAGCTTTCATGAATAAACACGACTAAGTATGGCAACTAAAAACAGCCGTGTTAAAGAAACATCCAAGGCTGTTTCGCACAGCTGGTTGAACAGCTGTTAGGTTTCACGTGACTGGGTCTAATAAAAGGTTTAAATTAAGGCTTAGCGACATTCAAAGCATAAGTTTTACCTACTCTGACGTAATGTTAACTTGAAAGCCTCAAATTTTCTATCAAGTACCTGTTTAGTGACAGCTTTCCAAACTAGTTGTCTGCCTTGTCATCATCTTTTAGACTTGTCTCATGTTATTTCGGCGCAAGACGTTTTGTTCTTCCATTCGTTCCTTTTTACCCGACATAGGTTACATTTAAACCGCCTTCAACAATAGGAGTCGATTTTACCTCGTAAACCCCGATTTTAATTAGAGCGTGATTTTTAGTTGTAGTATAACCACACGAATTCTTGTTGTTTCATATCATTCCTCACACAATCCCTACATCTTTTCTTTAGTCTTTAAAATTTTGTTTTATGTAGACTTTTTTTATCACCTCTCTCCGCTCCACGAATTCGTTTAAGGGTGTATTATTACTAGTATAAATCGTGCTACCGTTATCCTGCTGGATAATGCTAGCTAATACTAGAGTAAGGGAGGCGCATTTGCTCAGCAGTGAGATGCCACTGCTGGGCAAATGCTCTCCCTATCCTTTCCAGTTCTTCCGGTCCAGGGCTCATGTAGACCGCTGGTCATCCCTCCATCTTGTAGGAGTTCTTTGTCTATAAAAACATAATTATATCATCATTATGTCACCCGAAAGACGTTCACTGCTGGACATAGGCCTCCCCCAAGTATCGCCACATAATTATATCATGCATCCATTATCTATTAAGTCGACGTCACTCCTTTGTGTGACCTTTTGAGGCCCACAAGCGTAACGACAGACTATATGCGTATCATTATGCATCTAGGATGACATTTAGCTATTATATATATATATATATATATATATAATAGCTAAATGTACATTAACCTACATGGACCCAGTCTTACCAAAGGGTATCACCAAGTATTACCAAGGTATTACCAAGTACTAACTGGGGTGTGGACGTCAGATAGGCAGTCGCTCCATGTAAAATACTGGTATGCACCGGTGAGATTGGAAGCCGATCCCAACGTATTTGGGAAAAGGCAGGCAGATGATGATTAATCTGCATGGGCAGAGGCATTGTCAAGGAGGTCTAAAACTGGAAAGAATTCGTCATCGACAGCTTTTCTGTAATAAATCTTTTAAACCGTCCCGGTTCGTTCAACGACAACTGCAAATAAATTGGGCATAAAATTATCGAGATCCTCAACGTACAGTGAGGTTTTATTCATTAACCTTTTGAACGCCATTGTTTCATACCGTTACAGGGTGTAACAGAAAGGGTATAGTCATATAAAAGGACTAGCTCATGCCCACGGCTTTGCCCTCGTGGAGTTCGATAATTGTCCCACGGATCATACTACCGGCATAAAAAGTATCCTATGTGTTAATCCAGGCTATAAACTATCTGTGTGTTAAATGTCATTCAAGTAATAAAGAGTAACAAACATCCATCCCTCCATCCATCCTCACAAACTTTCGCATTTAAAATATTAGTAAGATTAGCCAATCACAATAATCATCATGGGTTCTATTTGTCAGCTTTTTTACTTCAGCCTGATTAGCCTTTCAAAATCCTAAATATTCAATCTTCTGACATATGTGTTTATAGTGACTGACTCGAAAGAGACCACACAAAATGTCTGTAATGCTTAAATTCTCCTACACTTTTCCGTCACTCACCGTCATTTATTCGAGAAACAGCCGGAGTGCTATCGCACGCAACAGCTTCGACAATGCGCTCGGCAGCATGCAAAAACTGCAAAAAAAAAAAAAAACATCGTAAAATTTGTTTTGATATGGAAAGAAAAATTCGAGTGCGAGCCGGGTGCGATGGTCTAATTGGTTAAGACGTCCGGTGTACTGAATCGGAAGGTCGCAGGTTCAAACCCTGCTCGCACTCGAATTTTTCTTTCCATATCAAAACAACTGTAATTCCCTACGCAGGGTTTGCGTATAAAAATATTAAAAAATCGTAAAATTTTCCCAAACTTGGCCATATTTTTCAACGTCCTATTTTATTTTGTTGCAGGGAACAAGAGCCGACGTGCGAGAGAGACTCATCTTTCAAACAGCAGGCTCCACACCAGTCTAACAGATCAGGTAAATTTTGACAACTATTAGACATTTAGGTGTTATTATTTTTTAATCCCCGATGCAAAAAGAGGTGTGTTATAAGTTTGACCGCAATGTGTGTGTGTGTCTGTCTCTGGTACCGTAGCTCTTAGACGAGTGAACCGATTTCGATGCAGTTATTTTTATTTGAAAGCTAGTTTCTTGGTGATAGTTCTTAGACACGTTTTATCAAAATCGGTGTAGCCATTTACTAGATATGGGGGATGAAAGATCGAATGTTTTCATATGGTTGGTTATCAAATGATAGGGCTTGATGTGTATATTACCTACGATTAGACATGTTTTATCAAAACCAGCTCAGCCATTTTATTGACTTTTCAAATGTTTGTTCGCTTTTGTTTGTTGCGATGGGGGTTTTTTAAATTTAATTTGAGACAGGTTGGCACAATCTTTTACCGAGAATTCAGTGGCTACGTGATTCTATTTAGACCACTAGCGATGTTTTCTTTTGTCGGTATTAAAAAAAAAACAGCTATTCTATTCAAAAGTGAAACAGTTACGCGATCAAAATGGAACGAATGCTTTTTTTTTAATGATCATCGAACGTTTTCAATATTGACGTAGCGTTGGAAGGCCTCCCACTAGGTGGACTGATTACCTGGTGGTGGTTGCGGGGTTTCGCTGGATGCGACGCACGGGCCCGGTCAATGAGGCGACACTTAGGCCTATGTCCAGCAGTGGACGTCTTTCGGCTAAAATGATGATTATGTTTTCAATATTGGAGGGTCTCGACTCTTGATCACGCACTGAATCCATGTTTAAGGTTTGTGCCACGGTGAGTACCGTTTAATAGGCGTGAGCCTTTTGCCATCAACCAGGCGACAGACTCCGCGCTGCTACTGAAGAATTCCTGATGGAAAACCTAATAACACTACTGTGACTAGATGCTTTACACTACTAAATTGTCAAAGACGAAAAAGTCGACACCAAATTACAGCGTTTCCATTTCATCAATGATGTTTGCAGTTGTTCGATAAATTAATCCGCAGACAATTTTCATCCCCTATTTCATTGACTCCTTTTTATTTTTAAAAATATTGAGGTTTATGTGTGGTGGGACAAGAATGGATAAAGTGAGGAATGAGTATACAGGGTGGAGGGACAGCCCTCCACAAATTGATGGGGTGAATTCAGTATATCATACTAAGATGACCGGTACAAGAAATTATTTCAGGAATGTTATGGGATAAATGTGATTTGTTTTATTTCCTCATACGCAATGTGTCGTTACCGTGGCAAAACGCATGTAGCGAACGGCAATCGCGACGACCAGTTCGATGAACTCTGTAGCTAGGCAGGAAGTGAGCAGCTGATTTCACACGTCGTTAGTTAGAGTATTTCAACATCCATTGTTGGATTTTTGATTTTAGGCATATTATTTACATAAATGGAGTGCTGCGTACAGGGAATGTAATTTTAAATTGCAGTAAAGAAATAGTAACAGAATTTTTGTTTAAAAAAAACATTCGGCGGAATATGATTCAAAATAAGGAGCTGAATGCACCCTGTCAGTGTGTGGAGGGCTGTCCCTTACATCCTTTATAATAGGAAATTTGAAAGTTCTGGGATCGACTGTCTTGGTATGGGCATTTGATGAGGAGGCATGAATCGCATGTAACTAAAAGAGTGATGAATATAAATTTTGATGGCTGGAGAGGGAGAGAAAGACCAAAGAAACGATGGATGGATTGTGTGAGGAACGATATGAAGGAAAAAGGAGTAAATGATAGCGTGACGGTTGACAGAGGAGAATGGAAGAAAAAAACGTTGCGCCGATCCCAAGTAACATGGGACAAGAGCTGGAAGATGATGATATTTTAAAAAGTTCTTCCTTCAGGAGCTCTTGTAAAATTTCAAGTTACCCAGTGTTTTAGGCCGTGCATTGTCTGTCAGCGAATTTAAGATTTTTACAAAGATTCTGGTGTACTTTCAGCAAGCACTCTCTTCGGTTACAGAATCCTCCACATCATCAGCTGACACTGCGTCGCAGGGTTCCGGGTCGGCTGCCCCCGTACAGCGAGCAAGACGACATGAACCACAGGTAAACAAACTTAGATCAGCCTATATTGTTCTCACTGCTGGGATATAGGATGCCTATCCTGTCTGTGTGAGGGAGTGGGCCGTGATCTACCTCCACGCCGACTGGTGGATCATCACCATTCTCCTGCCCTTATCCCAATTTATTTGGGGTCGGCGCAGCATGTCGTCTTCTTCCGTACTTTTCTATTCAATCAAAATCAAAGCATTTATTTCAAGTAGGCCAGTTACAGACACTTTTGAACTGTCGAAACAAAGACAACAGTGAAATGTAGCTACAGTCCCAGTCACAAGGCACAAAAACTGTGGAAGCACTGTAGTTGCTCATTCCCTAACGTAGATCTCTATGGAGAAGAACGGGCAAGAAACTCCATGGACACTTTTAAATCAGAATACTTTTAAAAACCTTAGTTAGGTCATTCATGTTGAGATGGTACATTATGTGAAAACGATGTAGCAAGATGACCTTTCTTGCCATACTTCACACAGTCCATCCATCGTTTCTTTGGTCTTCCTCTACTCTTATACCTATCTACATTCATACTCAAAACTTTCCTTACCACAGCTGTTTTGACATGGAAAGAAAAATTCTAGTGCGAGCAGGGTTTGAACCGACGACGACGTTATTAATGGAACGAAAATTTTCGAGAGCTGTAAGCAGGGTGCGATGGTCTAATTGGTTAAGACGTCCGGTGTACTGAATCGGAAGGTCGCAGGTTCAAACCCTGCTCGCACTAGAATTTTTCTTTCCTTGTCAAAACAGCTGTAGTTCCCTACGCAGGGTTTGCGTATAAAAATTTTAAAATTATTTATTTTAGCTGTAAGTTTCCCGAATAGTATAAAATAAAATAATCAATCCGAAATAACCGGAGAGAGATAAGGCGTAGGACCAACGGCTGAGCAGGCTTTCCAGTTCCCTTGAATGACTATTTCAAAGTCATTTCTGCGAGCTACCTTAGCGCAACTTCTTTAAGTCCAGTTGATGGCAATAGGGTTGTTATAAAAGGAAAATATTAAAATTTCCTTACCACATTTTCTTCAACCTTAAAACGCACTTCGCCACTTCCTAGTGTTTCAGCTGGCTTCTCGCCTTCTAAAACATTAATGTCTAACATAGCCCCTTACCAGCTATGTTGCGGTCGGCTACCAGTCAACTGGAAGAAGACCCGAGGAGAGTAATATGGGATGTAGCAAGGGTTTTTTGATACTAAATAGGCTAACGTTTGATGTGAAACGATGATGAAGCACGCTTACCTAGAAGAAACCGATTCACTCGAACTTGAACTGAAGAGATCTAGATTATAATGATCAGGGAACAGATAAGTCGGCAGTGAATTCCACAGACAATAAATGTGGAAGCATTGCGCTTTGTTCGGGTCCGTGGAATTTCAAACATACAGGGTGTAAACGAACCCTTCACGAAGCCGTCAACCAAGCATTCTGTACATCAAACTAAGTAGTGCCTTTCGGCTTCGTTAAGGGTACTTTTACACCCTTTATAACGGAGACGCTTCGCCTTATCTCTCTGCTCGTCCGATACTAAAATGAGAATGGGGGAATTAGAGTAAGAAAATAATAGGAAGTAATAAAGGCGGGAAGATGATGATAATCTTACCTTGTACGCACGATTGAAAAGTATGTGACTATGCCCACTAGACCGTTGCGTGGCCGACCAACACCGTCGCGTGCCATGCACAGAGCGTATCGGCACCGGCAAAAATATTTTCACCGACAATGGGCAATATGTAAGAAATACAAAACTTTTTTTATTTTTTAAAAATGCCTTGTATTGTCCACAATGTTTTTGTAATACACTTGTTTAATTTTCTAATATTACACTTATTTTTCAATTTAATATTTTATTTAGCGTGTTTTTGGTGAAACGGAATGCAAACTCAAAATGCATCGTCCCGCTATAGCGCCGGTAGTGACGTCAAAGTCTATGTGTCAATGAAACACTTTTATTTGAAAACTACCTAAAGTTTCACTAAGATTTTATTATGATATTGTTATTGCAATGTTTGCTTGATTAAGCACATACAATTAGTAAAATTATTGTATTAAATTAGATGTAAAGAAGGCAGATAGAGGTAAATGACGTCACATAACATGACATGAATGGCCGCGACACTCACGGACGTTTCAACTGTCGTAGAAAACTGTAAGAGTTTAATTTTTTATGAGTGACAAGCAGTAGTTGAACAACTTTTAATTATTTTCTTGGGTTGATAGTACTATATTGATTTAAGTGAAGAAAAAATTACATGCTTTTTCCCTATTGTTGATCCCCGTTAACTGACAGTTTTTTCCAACAAACAAAAAGTACTTTTAAAAACAATGATGGTTCGCTAACCGAGTTACACTCATAGATCGTTACCCGATGATACATAACTATAAAACGTATAGTCACGCGAGAGACATACTAATTCAACGTGTATTTCCATTCTATATAAGGATCTGTCAAAAAAGTATTACTTCAGTATTTGGGAAATTATCTGAGACAAAACACGTGTCTTTAAAATTGTGTATTTACGAGGGCGGGTCAATAAGTCCGTGACTTTTTGAATTTCTGACCTCTTTACTGAAACAGCAACACTGCTCCTGTCAACAGGCATCTGTCAGTTGACTCCTGTCAAAATTTAAACTTGCTGCGTCAGTTAGTTTGTGTTTGACAGCTATTTTTATCAGACTACTCACTAATTTGAGGAGAAAATGGAAAAAAGTGAATTTCGTGTGCTTATTAAGCATTATTTCTTGCGAAAAAAAACCATTACCGAGACCAAGGCTAAGCTTGATAAATACTATGGGGACTCTGCACCATCGATTTCAATGGTAAAAAAGTGGTTTACTGAATTTCGTTGTGGCCGTACAAGCACTGAAGATGCCGAACGTCCTGGACGCCCAGTTGAGGTCTCTACACCCGAAACAATCGAAAAAATTCACGATATGGTGTTGACCGACCGAAGATTGAAAGTGCGAGAGATTGTGGAAGCCGTAGGGATCTCGCATGGCTCAGTGGTTTCAATTTTGAATGATCACTTGGGCATGAGAAAGCTTTCCGCAAGATGGGTGCCGCGTTTGCTCACAGTCGACCACAAACGCAATCGTGTAACAACTTCACAGGAAGCTTTGGCGTTGTTTAATCGCAATATGGAGGAGTTTTTGCGCCGTTTTGTAACCGTGGACGAAACATGGATCCATCACAACACACCAGAAACCAAACAACAGTCAAAACAGTGGGTTTCTAAGGGTGAATCGGCGCCAAAGAAGGCCAAGGTGGGTTTGTCAGCCAATAAAGTTATGGCGACTGTTTTTTGGGATGCACGCGGGATAATCCACATTGACTACCTTCAAAAGGGAAGAACAATCAATGGGGAATATTATGCCAACTTATTGGACCGATTCAATGACGATTTGAAAAAAAACCGACCTCATTTGGCCAAGAAAAAAGTTCTTTTCCACCAAGACAATGCAAGGGTGCACACATGTGCAGTTGCCATGGCAAAAATCCATGAATTGGGCTATGAATTGCTCCCTCATCCGCCCTATTCTCCAGATTTGGCTCCGAGCGACTACTTCTTGTTCCCAAACCTGAAGAAATGGCTTGGTGGAAAAAGATTTGACTCCAATGATGAAGTCATCTCGCAAACAAAGGCCTATTTTGAGGACCTCGACAAATCATTTTTTTTAAAATAAATAAAAATAAATAAAATTCATTTAATTCAGATAACTTGATCCATACACTGAAATTAAAATTAAATTAAATTAACATTGAACTGAAATCAGGATTAAAAATAAAAATTACTATCAAAATTAAAATTAACATTAAATCAGAATTAAAATAAATTTTTGGAAGGGATAAAAAAATTGGAGAAGCGTTGGACAAAGTGTATAGAGCTCAAGGGAGACTACGTTGAAAAATAAAATTATTTTTTTATCAAAAAATCTGTGTTTTATTCCAAAAGTCACGGACTTATTGACCCGCCCTCGTATTAGTGTTTTAAAAGTATTGTGATCATAAATTTAACAACTAGCGTCTTACTGTGACTTAGCCCGTGTTATGATTCTTGTTTTAACCTAAAACATATGCTATGGCCCACGGCAGTAGTGTGGCTATCTATCAGCTAAAAAGTTTTTTTAAATATCTTTGTAATATTAGTGCACTATACAGGGTGTAACAAGACCCTTAACGAAGCCGAAAGGCACTTATTCTCCCCGTCATTGCGACAATTTTTTTTTTCTAGACCATACCTGGTAACCTCTTAGTTACGGAGGTATTGGGGGTCAAAGTTCCAACTTTTTTACAAGTTTTTTTTTTTAAATACATGTTTTTAATGTAAGATTTTTTACTTTAAACACCTCCACGACCCCCGTACTATTCAATGCATCCATCAGCACAATGTTTTGAGTGCGTTACATTGATTCCTACAGTAAAACGTGATTTTACTCCCCCAAAAAAAAAGTAGTTTCCCAGCAATAATTTTTGCGTAAAGTTACTTAGTTTGATGTACAGAATGCTTGGTTGACGGCTTCGTTAAGAGTGTTGTTACACCCTGTGTGTGTAGATAGTGATATGTTAGATTTCGCACTAGTGTTAATAAAATAATTGTACATAGTAATATTATCATACCAGTGATCTTAGGTTTTTAAATAACTGCTTTGAAAAGAAAGTAGACTTAGTCAATAATAATGAAGTCCTTAGAGCAAGCCGTTTTGCAGATTATACAGTGTGTCACTGTTCCAGTAAGTTAATAGAATAGAATAAAATAAGACATTTATTTCAGACGTAGTCTATATATTTGCTGTAATAAGTCGAAAAGTAAGCTCGTTCACATGTCGGAAATTTGGAGCTCGTGGCTAAATAATAACAGCCACTCGGATCCATCTTAAGGTTAAGCCGTGCTTGCCTAGGTTGGACCGTGGATGAGTGACGACGTATTACATACCGAGTTTCCTCCGTGCCTCGGAAAGCACGTTAAGCCGTTGGTCCCGGCTGTCATTTGTAGATCTTTGACAGTCTTTACATGTATTCAGTGGCCCAAAAAGTCTGACAACCAGTCTTACCAAGGGGTATCGTATTACCCAGTCTTAACTGGGTTCTGGAGGTCAGATAGGCAGTCGCTCCATGTAACATGACCCCAACATAGTTGGGAAAAGGCTAGGCAGATGATGACGTCTTAGGAATTTCCTTTTAAATAGGACTTTTACAGACCTCTCCGACCATCCTAAGGTGGAGGACATCTATGAGAATTACCAAACGCAAAAAAGAAGTTCCTAAAGACAAAAATTGCAAAACACGTAAGAAATGTGGATTTCGTGGACTATCCTGACATTTCCACCTTGAGCAATTACTAGCCCCCTGCATGGAGGTACATTCTTGATGATAGCTTATGATGATACTGTATCCTGTTCTTTGTCCGCAGAGGGAAGAGCGTCGGCAGGAAGCGGCTAGTGCCCCGCGCATACAACCCAACCCTTTATTGAGGTAAGTGATGCATCACCATCATTAGTCCAGATCTTTGTGGAGGAGCTCATCTTCGAGTACTACCACCATACCAATTGCGATATGAGTAGCAGGGTGTGATGCTCCCCGTCCTCCAATGAAAAGGACAAATCATCTGACTTGACGAGTGAACACGTGCTGAATTCATGGTGACAGTTTGCGTGTCGGAAACGCACCGGATCAGCTCAGGATGGATGAAATGGAGACAGGTCACTGGAACAACTTGCAACCCACGGATGCCCCTCAAGTTAAAGGTGAAAATATACAAGTCCTTGATTAGACGTGTCGTACTGTGTGGATCAGAATGCTGGGCTGTGAAGAAGATGGATGAAAAACGATTGCATGTAGCGGTGAGGAGAATGGTAAGATGGATGTGTGGAGTGACAAGAATGGATACAGTAAGGAATGAGTATATTAGAGGAAGTTTGAAAGTGGGGCCTGTTGCAGAAAAAATTAAAGGAAGTTGTCTTGGTATGGACATATAATGAGGAGGGATGAAACGCATGTGACTAAAAGAGTGATGGATATGAATGTTGATGGATGGAGAGTGAGAGGAAGGCCAAAGAAAAGATGGATGGATTGTCTGAAGACTGATATGAAAGAGAAAGGAGTAAATGATGCAGTGACGTCTGACAGGGGAGAATGGATGAAGAAAACGTGTTACATCGAGCCCTACCGTAAAATGACATTTTTTCACCCCCAAAAAAAGTCGCTTCCCAGCAATAATTTTTGCAAAAAGTTACTTAGTATGAGGTACATAATGCTTGGTTGACGACTTCTTGAAGGGTCCGTTTACACCCTGTATAGACCCACTGAGTTTTGCCTCGAGGTCTCGCTTTGACTCGACAAACGCCGCGTTTGAAAAGCTTTCATGAATAAATGAAGTGAGGTGTTGAAAGTGGCACAGCGTTCTATAGGTTCTGCCTACCCTTTGTGGGATAAAGGCGAGCGTCCACTGCTTCTTGGCGTAACGGTGGTAAAAAGCTCAAACATGTGTAATGAAACTCTGGACTACTTTGTAATTATTTATTACTAGCGACCGGCCTTGCTTCACACAGCGCCACCTATCGGGTCCAACTATATCTAATGTAGCCTATATTTTAAGTTAAGCATCTTGCAGTAGAGCTGTGAAAACTGCGTTCAAATCCATGAAGTAGTTTTTGCGTGATGCGCGTACAAACATACAGACAGAAAGTCACACAGACAGACAGACGAAAATTCTAAAAAACTGTTGTTTTGGCTTCTGTTGCTCTAATAAAGACCACCGTATAAAGGGTGTAAATAGACCCTTAACATAACCGAAAGGCACTTGTTCTTCCCGTCACTGCGATCATTTTTTTGTTCTAGACCATACCTGGGAACCTTTTAGTTGCGGAGATATTGGAGGTCAAAGTTACAACGTTTTCACCAGTTTTGTTTTAAATACATGTTTTTAATGTAAGGTTTTTACTTTGCACACCTCCACGACCCCCGTACTATTCAATCCATTCATAAGCACAATGCTATGAGTGCTTTCCATCGAGTCCTACCGTAAAACGTGATTTTTCACCCCAAAAAAAACAGCAATAATTTTTGCGTAAAGTTACTTAGTTTGATGTACAGAATGCTTGGTTGACGGATATGTGAAGGCTCTGTTTACACCTGGTATATATTTTTTTCAATATCAATGTACAGACATCGGTCTGTTACAATTTTATTAATATATATATATATATATATATATATATATATATATATATATATATATATATATATATATATATATATATATATATATATATATATATATATATATATATATATATATATATATATAGATTAAAGTTAAACTCTGAACACAAGACTTAATAATTACTTAATGTACTCCCAATCCTACACGCCGACAAATATACCCCGACAAAAAAACCCGCCCAAAATCAGCTGTCAAAAAACCATAATGAATGAAAAAAACGCTCGCTGAATGTCAATATATCGATTTCTCCACAATCAATTCTACCGCCATTCGCTTTTTGAATTATATCATAGATAATTAATTTAGTATTTAAATAAAAGTGATTTGATTTGATAAAACAATAAATAATAAGTATTAAAATCATAAATCTTACACGTTTGGCGCAAGATTCAGTCAAAAGGTCATGAAATACGTAGAAGTGTAGAAGGTGGGCCATTGTCTATAGACCTCTATCTTTAGAGATTATCTTTGCTTCGACCGACTTGACCGTCCGGAGAGCAAGCTGCCCGGTTCATTTGTCAGCAACGCATCCATGAGTAGCGTGACCGCGAAAAATACTGATATTTTACAAGAAACGACTACCTGTCTGACATCCGAGAACCAGTTATTAGGTAACACTATACCCCTTTGTAAGATTTTATGACAGACTCCTGGACATCTGAGTCTTCTGACTATACGTAACGACTGGCAAAGATCTTCAGTCAAATGACAGCCAGGATTGACTTGCTTTTGGAGACTGAGGGTTCTGGATATGTAATGGATGTTTACCGAACGACTACAGAACAGACTTCTACAGAACGACTTTGGCAAATGTTGCTTAACGCATGGGTCGATGAAAAATCTACCTGTGCGGCTGGCCATGAGGCGCATTCACGAAACATGGCAACATTATTTTTGCCCAAACAAAATCTTGTTGCTCTTAAAATATCATTGAGAAGAATAGGGGTGGTTTTATTAATAAATCTCATCATGTTAATGTGTAGTTGAGCGTTAATTTACGGTCTCTTGGGCACAAAATGATAGACGTACAGAAGGCTGCCTTCATACGACGAGCGAAAACGCACGCATAAGCAAGCTGTAGGTAATAGGCCGGCCAGGCATACATGAAGTCCCTATTTCATTGTTGCCCTGGGGTAGGCTAAAGCCACCTGCTTCGAAGTTAGGATCGTATGCTTACACTAGCTTAAGCCCTCGGCTTCGCACGCGTGGAGTTCGGTATTTGTGCGACGAGATCGTAATACCGGAATAAAAAGTAACTTTCAGTGTTAATCCGGGGTGTAAACTATTTGCCAAATTTCATCCAAATCCGTACTGTAGTTTTTGAGAAAAGAGAAACAAATATCCATCCTCACAAACTTTCGCATTAATAAGTTCTGCCGGCCGACTTAGATGCGGCGTAGAACCGATGGCCGTTGAGGTAGATGTGTTCTTGAGTGGAGATCGCGAATCGGCAAGCTCACCTAAACCCTCACGTTAAGTCAAGCGCCACCCTTCGCAGGGTGACTGATGCGAATCACTATTAGCTGGGTGAGAGTTTCCGAGAATCGAGTTGAATAATTATGTCGTGCGAAAGTCATTATCTTGCTGCCAAGTAACATGGGACAACCATGTTACTTGGGGTCGGCGCAACACGTTTTTTTTCTTCCATTCTTCTCTTATCCGTTCCGCTATCATTTATTCCTTTGTATTTAATATCATTCCTCACACAATCCATCCATCGTTTCCTTGGTTTTCCTCTCCCTCTCCATCCATCAACATTTATTTTCATCACTCTTTTAGTCACATGCGATTCGTCCCATACAAAAGTAGTATCCTGAAAGTTAGTATCAGCTTAGAATATCGGAATTTTTCAGAAAACGTGTTGTTGAGGTCAAACGACAGCTCCGTGTAATAAAACATTGATAAATTCAGCCGTATCTGCGTAGGAGGAGCGCTCATCATTATATTAAACCGAGATCTCTCCGGTTAAGGTCAGAGTATGAACGTGCTACCTCTTTGAACTTTATCGAGTTCATGTAATAAAGGTTTAACATTTTATTAGGTTATACGATTGAACTAGCAAACCCTGGCCTTCAAGGGTTAATGTAATGAACCTGGTTTAATGCCAGAAGTATTACGGATTTGGTTTACGTCAAAAGTATAAAATAATAGCTTTTGGTCGAGGCTTCGCTCGCGATAGTTGGAAATTATCTCTTTGTCTTTTTCTAAAGATTGCACTAGGAATTTCTCAAGTATCGTGGGTGCGTTTACAAACATTTAAACTCACATACACAAACAGCCAGATCCGGAACAACTCTATACAAATTTTTGTTCCGAGCCTGGATCGAACTGGCGACAAGCATCGCAGCACCCAGTCGCTCAGCCACTGCGCCAATCAGCCATAACCTATAGCACTCGGGGACAATGTAGCTTCCCATTATGGAAAGAATTTTCGGAATCGAGTCAGTAGTTTCGAAGATTATCCACTACATCCAAACTTACATACGACCTCACAACAACCATGTTTTTGCCACAGCTAGCTGCTAATGAATGTCATTTGACTTTGACCCGGTTTATCGAGCCTAGTAACTCACCCTAGCTTTGCACGGGTGCAACCTCAAAAAGTGGCATGACAAGACGAATAAAGTATATAAGGTTCGTAGGTTCGCGTTCTGTAGTTTCTACCTATCCTAATAGGCTAAAGGCGTGAGGTTAAGTGTGTATGTCAATACAGAGCTATATCTAAGTTAAATAATTATGGATGTACAGGGTGTAACAGAAAGGGTATAGTCATATGAAAGGATATCCTGCCGACCCTCAAACTGAACAACTTTCTTCTTAGGTCCAATATCGTAAATGCGAAAACAATTATCAGCTCGCCCTTACATTTGGGTCGAGTAGGTATTGAAATTTTAAATGGGACAGCTGATCATTTTTTTTCGCATTTTGAAATTGGACCCAACGAGAAAGTTGTTCTGTTTGAGGGACTGCAGTATATACCTACTTTCATATGACTGTACCCTTTCTGTTACACCCTGTATGATACTCATAAATTTTCCGTAATAAACCATCTAATAAGGTGCTCGAAAACTGCATAAAAATCTGCAACTGAGAAGATCTAAGCGATCACACAAAAAGACACGAATACTGACTAATACTGATATCTGACTCCTCACTTCAACATTTCAGGTCCCGAACCCTTCCGAATTTCGGAGGCCGCCAGTCCCGCGAGGCGTCGAGGTGTGACACCTCCCGCCGCGCTCACCACATCACCATGGCGTCCGAAGACCTGCTGCAGCCGGGCCACGTGGTCAAGGAGCGCTGGAAGGTAACACCTAGACTTAGTCATCATCATCATCTGCCTAGCTTTCCTCAACTATTTTATTTTATAGGCTTTCAGTCTAACCGGATACAGCTGAATACGAGTATTTTACATAAAGCGACTGACTAACTGACCTCCAGTTACTGGACCTTTTATGACCAAATAAAGTATTAATGTCCAAAATCATAAAGTTATACTTAAAATAATAAAGGACCTAATATCGAACCTTGTGGTACACCCATTTTTACTCCTACACCTATTTAATTTAACATCATATTTAAACTGCCACCAAGTTTCAAGTCATCATTTAAATCAGATATAACTAAACGAAGCGCAAGTATACTTAGTCCGTACTCATTCGCTCAAGTTTCAAGAGCTAGGTTGCGTGATTTACACAATCAAAGGCCTTGGAGAGGTCATAGAAAATTAGCATTGCCTATCTAACTGGTCCCTGAAAAGAAATTTCGAATCATACTAGGAGAACAAGGTCTCTTATAAAAAATAGTTTTAAACTGTAAACTTGAGTCTTTTCTCTTCTTCAGGTTGTAAAGAAGATCGGTGGCGGTGGCTTCGGTGAAATCTACGAGGGTCTGGACCTGGTGACGCAGGAGCAGGTGGCTCTGAAGGTGGAGTCCGCGCGGCAGCCCAAGCAGGTGCTCAAGATGGAGGTGGCTGTGCTTAAGAAGCTGCAAGGTGGGTCGTTGGGATAGTTGTGGTATCGCCGCTGACTTCCGCTTTGTAGGTCGTCGGTTCGAACTCAAGTAGCTCAGAGTTGGTGCAGCTGGAAAAGTTGTAACTTAGACGGGACTGTTCCACAGTGTCGAAATTAATTAGACGGAGAACTTCATGAAGTGATATTTCGTCCGTCATCAGTAATAAGTAATAAGTGCGAGATATTAGAGATGCGAAATAGTGAATGTAAATGGTTAAAATAAATAAACAATTATTTCAGAATCACTTCCATATTTGTTAGTAAAAATAAAAACTTATACACTAGTGTTAGTAGCATTTATTCTAAGCTGCGTGAGACACCGATCCTGCGGAATGTCTACTTGACTGCGTGCAGTCGTATGTACCGCCCCAAGATCGAAAAGTCCCACCTATCAGCCAACGTTCTAAGAATGGTGTTAAGGCTGCTGGTTCTAACACAGCGTAGCAGAGATGCGCATCATTTGCGCATGATGGCCGACAAACTATCAACGTCCTTAAGTGTTATCCATAAAAATTTACTAGCGAAACTTCACTTTTTAGACTAATTTCCAGCTGTCAGTTGTTTTGGAGGCTTTTAGGTTAATGCTTAAATATATTTTGTATGTTTCAGGCAAAGAACACGTCTGTCGCTTCATCGGCTGCGGCCGCAACGCTCGCTTCAACTACGTGGTGATGCAGCTTCAAGGTCGCAACCTGGCTGAGCTGAGAAGGGCGCAGCCTAGAGGCGCCTTCTCTCTGTCTACTACTCTCAGGTATACTTTGAGGGTAATGGCATTGGAGGGGTGGTATGAGGCTGGCACATGAGCGTGGAGCTTGGCACAAGCAAAGAGAGGTCTGTACCCAGCAGTGGGTGTAGTCGGGCTGTGGATGATGATGAAGCTCTCGAACTTGCCCAAAATTAGTGTACTAAAATCTTGTAATACGTTTAATCCAGCCTTGATTGTGGTGCCGGGCCTGCGGGGCTGTTCGAAAGAGATACCGTGGCCCTGGAACACAAAGCGCAAAGAAGGAACATGGATGGGTTTTAGTCAGTACAAGTCTGACACTCCCTTCCACTCCCACCAGAGCGGGAGGGGTCATTTGATGATTTTACATCTGAAAAAAAAATTAACGTGGTGAAAATATTCACACTGAAAATGATTTTGTTTCTTGTTTCAGGCTGGGACTACAGATACTCAAAGCAATAGATTCTATTCACTCCGTGGGATTCCTACACAGAGATATTAAACCTGTAAGTATGAGTATTTTTGACCCCCCGACGCTAAAAGAGGGGTGCTATAAGTTTGATCGCAATGTGTGTGTGTGTCTGTCTCTGGCACCGTAGCTCTTAAACGAGTGAACCGATTTGGATGCAGTTATTTTTATTTAACACAGTCATGACGAATACATTTTTTCAGACCTTTTCAATAAATGTTCTAAAAAACATTTTCAGTCACTGGTAACTTAATATTACTCTTAACCAAGTCCATTTCTACAATTTCAGAGTAATTTCAGCATAGGCCGTCATTCAACGAACTGTAGAAAAGTATACATGTTGGACTTTGGTCTAGCTCGCCAGTACACCACCAGCAACGGCCAGGTGCGCCCGCCTCGCGCTGCGGCTGGGTTTAGAGGTATGTCGACATATAGGCTCGTCCTTTTACCACTACGAATATAAACATGATATACTTTGAAGGTGGTCCCAATGTCCGATAAATAGACATAGCAGTGGCGAAGGTTCCATACAATTCCTACTGGATTTTTTCTTTTTTTTTATACTAAATGGGCTTACTCTTGCCAGTGATTACATACGGAACCGAAACGTGATCGCTCACAATGAGCCTCATCAGAAGGCTTAAAGTCACCCAAAGGGCAATGGAGAGGGCTATGCTCGGAGTTTTCTTGCGTGATCAAATCAGAAATGAGGAAATCCGTAAGAGAATCAAGGTTACCGGCGTAGCCCGAAGAATAGCCAAACTTAAGTGGCAGGTCACATTGCGCGCAGAACGGATGGCCGATGGGGCTGGAAAGTTCTGGAGTGGCGACCGCGAACTGGAAGACGTTACGTTGGAAGGCCTCCCACTAGGTGGACCGATGACCTGGTAAAGGTTGCAGGGATCCGCTGGATGCGAGACGCATGGGACCGGTCAATGTGGCGACACTTGGGGGAGGCCTATGTCCAGCAGTGGACGTCTTTCGGCTGAAATGATGATGATGAAGAGATAATTTACCTTTCCACATGGATTTCAGTTTTCTCGTTGCCCTATCCTTTTCTCGCTCGGAAATATCTTCTCCAGTCCTCAACCAGTATATTCTAAACCATAAATAAAAAATGAAACTTACTTTTTCCAGGAACTGTCCGTTACGCTTCAATAAACGCTCACAAGAACAAAGAAATGGGCAGACACGACGACCTTTGGTCTCTATTCTACATGCTGGTCGAGTTCGTGAACGGTCAGCTGCCGTGGAGGAAGATCAAGGACAAAGAACAGGTGAGTACACCGCCAGTACACCGAGTATACCGCCAGTAGACCGAGTAGACCGCCAGTAGACCGAGTAGACGGCAGTCTACTGAACACAGTAGACCGCAGCTCCCTATTCTATATGCTTGTGTATGACAGCTGACGTGGAGGAAGATCATGGACAAAGAACAGGTGAGTACACCACCAGTAGACCGCAGTCTACTGCACACAGTAGACCGCAGCTCCCCATTCTATATGCTAGTGTATGACAGCTGATGTGGAGGAAGATCATGGACAAAGAACAGGTGAGTACACCACCAGTAGACCGCAGTCTACTGCACACAGTAGACCGCAGCTCCCGATTCTGTAGGCTAGTGGATGGACAGCTGCTGTGGAGGAAGATCAAGAACAAAGAATAGGTGAGTACACCGCCAGTAGACCGAGTAGACCGCAGTCTACTGCACACAGTAGACCGCAGCTCCCCATTCTATATGCTAGTGTATGACAGCTGATGTGGAGGAAGATCATGGACAAAGAACAGGTGAGTACACCACCAGTAGACCGCAGTCTACTGCACACAGTAGACCGCAGCTCCCGATTCTGTAGGCTAGTGGATGGACAGCTGCTGTGGAGGAAGATCAAGAACAAAGAATAGGTGAGTACACCGCCAGTAGACCGAGTAGACCGCAGTCTACTGCACACAGTAGACCGCAGCTCCCGATTCTGTAGGCTAGTGGATGGACAGCTGCTGTGGAGGAAGATCAAGAACAAAGAATAGGTGAGTACACCGCCAGTAGACCGAGTAGACCGCAGTCTACTGCACACAGTAGACCGCAGCTCCCCATTCTATATGTTAGTGTATGACAGCTGATGTGGAGGAAGATCATGGACAAAGAACAGGTGAGTACACCACCAGTAGACCGCAGTCTACTGCACACAGTAGACCGCAGCTCCCGATTCTGTAGGCTAGTGGATGGACAGCTGCTGTGGAGGAAGATCAAGAACAAAGAATAGGTGAGTACACCGCCAGTAGACCGAGTAGACCGCAGTCTACTGCACACAGTAGACCGCAGCTCCCGATTCTGTAGGCTAGTGGATGGACAGCTGCTGTGGAGGAAGATCAAGAACAAAGAATAGGTGAGTACACCGCCAGTAGACCGAGTAGACCGCAGTCTACTGCACACAGTAGACCTCAGCTCACTGCCTAGGCTTTCCCCAACTATGTTGTTCGTGTTCCACGCGCTCCTCAAAGAGATGACAGCAACAAGGAAGGGGGACCCGTGCATGGGCCGATGCCTGCCAGGGCTGCGGGACTGTTCGAAAGAGATACCGTGGCCCTGGAACACAAAGGGCAAAGAAGGAACATGGATGGGTTTTAGTCAGTACAAGTCTGACACTTCCGCTCCGAGGGATGTGCCATCCGAAAAAAAAAGGTCTGATAAGAATAACTGCGTTAAAAAATGCCACTCATCTCCAAATCAACCTAAACCTTACTATTTTCCACAGGTCGGCCTCATGAAAGAGAAATACGACCACCGTTTGCTCCTCAAGCATTTGCCATCAGAACTACGCCAGTTCCTAGAGCATGTGCAGCAGTTGGAGTACGCCGATACGCCAGACTACGCCATGCTAACTTCTCTGCTGGAGCGGTGCTGCAAGAGGAGAGGCATCAGGGATACTGATCCTTATGATTGGGAGAAAGATGTGAGTGGCTTTTTGTTGATTAAAGATTTTCGCACAGTCAAGAAAGTTGTGGACTATCTCAGTATGTCCAACAGTGGGACAAAATGGAATAGTATAAGTTTTGATGTCCACTTTGCCTACGGATCGACTTGTTGCGCAAGCGAAGGCAGTAGTGGAAATCTATACTAATATTATAAAGTTGAAGAGTTTGTTTGTTTGGTTGAACGCACTAATGTCAGGAACTACTGGTTCGAATTAAAAAAATCTTCTAGTGTTGGATAGCCCATTTATCGAGGAAGGCTATTGGCAGCACGCTACGACCAATAGGAGCGGGCATCAATGAAAAGTGTTGCAAAAACGGGGAAAATATGTGCCAGCGACCTTGGTCTGCGTAATAATATCACGCAGCTATTTTCCCCGTTTTTGGAACTTTATTCATTGATGCCCGCTCCTATTGGTCGTAGCATGACGGTATATAGCCTCCCTCGATAAATGGACTATCCAACACTAAAAGATTTTTTCGATTCGAACCACCAGTTCCTGAGATTAAGCGCGTTCAACCAAATAAACTCATCAGCTTTATTAAATTAGTAAATAGTTTAAGAAAACAATTACAAACAATATGCCACCGATATCGGGAATAGGGTCCAAGTTACCGTAAGTCAGGGATTCCAGAGAGACGAGCCTGACAAACAATAACAAATCGATTAGTGGTGCAAAGTGGACAGCAAGATTCTAAATGAAATAATCCATTAAGCCGCGTTGACACGATCAGAATGATCGGAGGAGTTAGTATGGGTTCCCACAATACGAGTTGCGTCCGAGTAGATATCCGAGTCCACCCGGTCCAAGCATACTCTGATCGTGTCAACGCGGTTTATTGGTTAAATAATGAGTGAAAGATTAATTAGATTTTGAGGAATAAGCACAACTTACGAATACTAGGTGATCCCCAACTCGAATATAAAACTTCAAAATTATATTTCAGGCATATTTGTTTTGACATCAACTTTAAAATTGAATAGGTGAGGATTTAATTATGAAATAAAATGCAATAGGTATATCATTATATGTATTATATTTACATTGTCCAGTCATTTACAGTGTACAGTCGATCTTACAACGGCAGCCTACTTTATGTATCCAATCCATCTAAACATTAAAAAAAAATGTATTTAGGAGATTTTAATAATTTAAAAATAAAAATATTATTCAGTATTATGACGCATGGCGTAGTTAAAACAGCCTGTTGCGAGCGATGATTTACTCGACTCGTGCGCCGGGTAGGTATGTTCCGTTTGATACGTAAACATCATTAACAGGATGTTTCATAATTGTATTCGACGCCGACCCAGAAAGAGGTGGCGAATCGATCTGGACGCGTACCGCGAATGCTGGTTCGAGGAGGCGCGGGGAAAGAGCACATGGAAGGAATTGGGGAGGCCTTGGCCCAGCATTGGCACAGTACAGGCTAATAAAAAAATAAAATAAAAATAAAAAAAATGTATTATTTCCTTTATTTTTTTATACATATTAAATACATTTTAAAAAATTAAAAAAAAAATAAAATAAAAAAAAACAATAACAAACACAACAAAACAATACAACAACAATAACACCAACAACAATTTTTCGTTTAGCTAATTGTCTTTTTATTTTTTTTGTCAAATTGTAAGTGTTTTACATAAAAATATGCATGCTAGATTCACATCTAGTAGATGGCAATCAGAAATATTGTTTTGTAACTTTTTTTTATTGCATTTGTGATTGTACATCGGTTTTGTGAATTAAATAAAAAAAAAAAAAAAAAAAAAAAAAACAACAACAACAACAAATAACAACAAAACAAACATACGAACAATATTAAATATTCTAATATAAAACAATATAAAAAAAACATTTAAAAATATAAATAATAGTGGTTCGCCGGTATCGGGAGCAGGGTCCAATGTATTATTATTATTTTTGTACCTATTATGGTAGGTAAAAAAAAAAACGCGCCAAGAGCTATTTTATGTCGGGTACATTGAGTGGACGACCTTTGTAAGACGACTAAAAAGTCACGGTGTTTGTTTTTAGTTTACATTTGTCTGTTTGTCCGAAATGTTTGGGGTTTTTTTTATGTTTTATTGCATAATTGGTGTTGGAAATTGTGAACTGTCTGGTTTATTTGTTAAGGATTTCAACTAGATTAATGTCATATCGTTAGAATAACAGAATGAAGTATCATAGTATGGGTATTTTTAATTTGAATGATGTCAATTATTAGTGGAATTCACCAATTATCTAAAAATGTTGTGAAAAAGTGCAGCATTAATCTAAAAATTTTTTTAGAGCGTTTACGACTTTCGGCATTTTATACAAAATTTCAAGTCCTTTTTTTTTCGAAATGACTGAACCGATTTTAATAAAACTTCATACGCATATGCAGGATACATAGTTCTAAAAACTTGACAGAGAACTTTTCGAAATAGCTTTAAAAAAAAAAAGATAATTGGAAATTTCTCTGTGGAAAATCTAAAATCGGTCTAATTTAATCGGTCACAATATATTTTTTGACCTATGTATCCTGCTTATGCGTACGAAGTTTCACTAAAATCGGTTCAGTCATTTCGAAAAAAAAAGGACTTGAAAGTTTGTATGAAATGCCGTAAGTCCTTAACGCAATCACTTGTATATTGGTGAAAACAGAATAAAATCTTGGTATTTGTTCAGGAGTGCTCTCGGATATTATATCTGTTAAAAATTGACTTCAGTGTATCCTACGTATTAAAGTTTGGTACCATTGGGTTAAGCATTTGAAATGGGGTGGGCGCAGTGTTTGAGCGATCGGCTGCTGCTCTGCGTGTCGCGGGTTCGATCCCCGCACGGAACAAATATTTGTATGATCTACAGATAGTTGTTCCGGGTCTGGCTGTTTGTGTATGTGAGTTTAAATGTTTGTAAAGAAAAAAAATCACAGGGCATCATGTTAGAATAGCGTAGAACTAAAAAATAACATAGAATTTAAACTAATCAGATTCCAACAATATTTCTGTAACGTATTTTTTTATAGTAAATATGTTGTGTAGCGGGTGGAATTTAAAATAATTATATTATCATACCTAAGTACAAAATCAAAGCATTTATTTCAAGTAGGCCAGTTACAGGCACTTTTGAATTGTCGAAACAAAGACAACAGTAAAATATAGCTACAGTCCCAGTCACAAGGCACAAAAACTGTGAAAGTACTGTAGTTGTCCATTCCCTAACGTAGATCTCTAGTGAGAAGAACGGGCAAGAAACTCCATGGACATTCTTTTAAATCAGAATATTGTTAAAAAACCTTGGTTACATTATTCTGTTTGAGATGGCACATTATGTGAGAACGATGTAGCAACATGTGCATGTTCCAAGTGCCCCAATAAGCCGTGGCAGCTAAGATATGACCAGTCACAACTGACAGCGCTCGTTCACGAACATGACGCATGGATTAGCACCATTTACAAATAAAATAAACCAAATTGAGTTCAGCGCCATCTATCGGTGCAAACCGTGACGATAGAGTAGACATGTATGCACGTAGTGTATAGTTGTGTTCCGTAGCTAAGGTGTGTGCGTGCCCGCAGGCGGTGTCGGTGTCCCGCACGCGCGCCGCCGTGCACGCGCCCGAGCTCGCGCCGCACGACGCGCTGCCCGACACGGTCAGTACCTGCGGCTGCTGTCGCCGCTCCCAAGGGCTTTGACAGACCCCAAGGCTAACAGTTTGATTACTTGAAGAATGTCACACTCAACTTAGTTGCCGACAAGGAAAACGGTTTACGGTTTTTGAGTCCCGTCAAGTAACATTTAATAAAAAAAGGTTCAGTTTTACAGTCAAGTTTTAACAATAATTTCTTAGTTGCTTGAAATTGACCATCACCATTATCTGCCTAGTCTTTTCCCAACTATATTGGGTTCGGCTTCCAGTCTAACCGGTTGCAGCTGAATACCAGTATTTTACATGGAGCGACTGCCTATCTGACCTCCACAACCCAGTTAGTACTGGGTAATACAATACCCCTTGGTAAGACTGTCGGACTTTTGGCCTACTAACTACCTAACGACTGTAACCAACCTAACTCACCAACTTAGACAAGCACAACTTTACCTAAAGCTCGACCCGAGCGGCTGTTATTATTTAGCCACGAGCTCTCCTTGCATGAAATTGACCATAAACCCCATATTTCAACTGTGTTTTTACTTTTTATCCACAGACACGGCGACGTCTAGAAACAGAAGCGACAACAGCAGTAGCAACAGACACGCAGACAGCCGCGCACAAAGACAAGCTTACAGACAAGAGAGCACACCCGGCTTCACCGAGACACGCGCCTCACCACCTGAACGGATATGTAAGTATAGCCCACTACCTACTGATGGGCCAACGGTTAGTACCGTTGGCCCATCAGTAGGTAGTGGGCTGTCTGTAGCTACTGCTGTAGTAGTCTACAGCAGTAGCTACAGACAGACGCGCAGAAGCATAAAGACAAGACTTTTGCAAATCCGTCTATATGTATATGACAGAGTTATGCCCGAATATACATAAAAAAATATATAAATATCGTAATTGATAACCCTCCTTCTTTTTGAAGTCGGTTAAAAAGCGCTTTGATGAGTTAATAAACAAATTTACCAAATTCTCAAAAATTTGATATTTTGGAGTTGGACATATTGGGAATTGGACATTTTGAGAGGTGGACATTTTGAGAGGTGGACATTTTGAGAAGTGAACATTTTGAGAAGTGGACGTTTTGAGAAGTGGATATTTTGAGAATTTGACATTTTGAGAATTGGACATTTTGAGAATTGGACATTTTGAGAATTGGACATTTTGAGAATTGGACATTTTGAGAATTCGACATTTTGAGAATTCGACATTTTGAGAATTGGACATTTTGAGAATTGGAGTTTTATGCTTGGCGATTTATTTGGAATCGAAAGTGAATATGAAAGGCAATGCTGTAATTAATTATATTTACATTATATACAGACTACAAATAGAACTAAACTAATGATAAAAATAATAAATAGAATAAGAAAACAACCACACCACCACCATTGATTTGACACAATGTCTGTCAATGTTTATCAAAAATTTTAGTAAAGATTAAAGATATGAAGAAATGTTGACGAGATCAGCGGCACGACGCGCACGCCTATCGCCTCCGGACCCGTCGCTCAGCTCCGCCTCGCCGCCGCCGGAATCCAGACCCGTCGTGAGTGCTGTGACACCGGCCGTGGCAGTTGCGTCGAGCGAGCAGCGACGAGTATTGTGAGTGCTGTGACACCGGCCGTGGCAGTTGCGTCGAGCGAGCTGCGACGAGTATTGAGAGTGCTGTGACACCGGCCGTGGCAGTTGCGTCGAGCGAGCTGCGACGAGTATTGAGAGTGCTGTGACACCGGCCGTGGCAGTTGCGTCGAGCGAGCTGCGACGAGTATTGAGAGTGCTGTGACACCGGCCGTGGCAGTTGCGTCGAGCGAGCAGCGACGAGTATTGAGAGTGCTGTGACACCGGCCGTGGCAGTTGCGTCGAGCGAGCTGCGACGAGTATTGAGAGTGCTGTGACACCGGCCGTGGCAGTTGCGTCGAGCGAGCTGCGACGAGTATTGAGAGTGCTGTGACACCGGCCGTGGCAGTTGCGTCGAGCGAGCAGCGACGAGTATTGAGAGTGCTGTGACACCGGCCGTGGCAGTTGCGTCGAGCGAGCTGCGACGAGTATTGAGAGTGCTGTGACACCGGCCGTGGCAGTTGCGTCGAGCGAGCTGCGACGAGTATTGAGAGTGCTGTGACACCGGCCGTGGCAGTTGCGTCGAGCGAGCAGCGACGAGTATTGAGAGTGCTGTGACACCGGCCGTGGCAGTTGCGTCGAGCGAGCTGCGACGAGTATTTCTCTCCGCCGACGACGCCACCACCTGTTCGTCGACGAGGAGGACGCCGGCCGCCGGACGGTTTAGGACCTCGAGGCCCACCGGCCTCTGATAGGGTCCCAGCTCCCGGCGGGAGTGTGCCGCGCATGCGATGGACGCAATCCATTAATGCAAATGTCATGCGCGCATACTATGGGGCTACAGAGGGGGGTAACAACCTGACCGCGTACCGTGTTCGGATGCTCTCTCTGTTTCAGGTGCTTGAGCCAGCTGTCAACGTGTCGGCACAACGACTGTCGGATCAGGTGCGAGTCATCCAACGTAATGGTATGTTGGATGACACTGTACTTGATCGCTTGCGGACTGAAATGCAGAGTAGCCATGTCATTGCCACGCCGCCGCAGACTGTGGTTCCACCACAGTCTACCATAATACCAACTCACGATAACAACGTGAGTAATGACATGGTTACTAATGTAAGTACCCAGTGCAATGAGGAAATGAGGTGTGCTTTGGAGGGTGCGATTCGAGAATATCGGTTCATGCAACCCGATCTTAGACCACGCCTACCTCGTTTGCCCATGCATAACAAAAATAAGGTGCTGGTGGCTGTTCTGGATTCGCAGTTGTCAAACTATTTTGACAACTGCGAAGACCTCACCGATGCTCACTCAATTCTGTATTGTACGGCTGTAACGGCATGTCGTGTAGCTCATGTCAAATTTTCTGATGACAGAGCTACACGACCTAAACCAGCCGTACCAGCATGGCAGTACAGGATTGAACGACGTATTGGTGGGGCCAGAGCACTCATCGGCAAACTGATCTGCTTCAGGGAGGGCAATACTCGCCCTAGAGTGATGCGTTTTGTGAGGCGGGCATTCTCGGGGACTGATATTAGTCCTCGAGACTACATGTCCCGTGTCACAGAGCGCATCGACTTCCTGAAGCAGAAAGTGTATGCATGGGCAAACCGTATTCGTAGGTATAAGCGGCGGGTGGACCGATACACTCAGAATCGCACATTTCAAAGAGATGAAAGGTGGGTTTTTAGGGCTTGGGAGCGACTGGGCCAAGGTGTGACTGACACGCGCCTACCGGATGATGATGTGTTAATAATGTGTTCATTCTGGCGCAGCATCTGGTCGGTGCCTGTTAGCCATACCGAGGGTGAAAGGACTCTGAGGGTCGAGCGAGCGTGCGATCTAGTACCAGAAATGGGGGCAATCAATATCAGCCCCCAAGACATAGTTCGTGCAGTCCGTCCGTTGCCTAACTGGAAATCTCCAGGGCCGGATGGGCTGCACAACTTCTGGATTAAATGGTTTACAAGATCGCACGCTCGCCTGGCGATCCTGTTCCAGTCAGCCTTAGAGTCAGGGTCGCTGCCAGAGTTCCTGACAACAGGTATAACCCACCTGCTCCATAAATCGGGTAGTACTGCGGAACCCAAAAATTATAGACCGATTACCTGTCTTCCGACGGTCTATAAAGTTCTTACATCTATTTTGAGAGCTAAAATTAACAAACACATTGATGACAATTCTGTAATGTCCGCTTCTCAAAATGGATGTAGGAACGGGTCCCGCGGTACTAAGGAGCTACTCCTCATTGATATGGCCATTAGTCAACAGGTTCGCCGTTCCCGAAAGGATCTGTCGACATGTTGGATAGACTATAAGAAGGCCTATGACTCGGTGCCTCATACATGGCTCATGAGGGTGCTAGAGTTTTATAAAATTGATGCAACTCTGCGCACCTTCCTGATGTCATGTATGGGGCAATGGAGGACGGTCCTTCGCTATCCAGGATGTCGGCAAATCCAGAGGAATAGCGAGCCGATAAGGATAGAGCGAGGTATATTTCAGGGCGATAGTTTGAGTCCGCTTTGGTTCTGCTTAGCCTTGAATCCTCTTAGCACGCTGCTGGAGGATTCAGGTCTAGGCTATCGGTTGAGGAGAGGTGGTCAAGTTATATCTCACCTCCTTTACATGGATGACCTGAAACTCTTTGCCCCCAACGATTTGCAACTGATGGAGCTACTGAAAGTAACTGAAACTTTCAGTAGCGCCATCAGGATGGAATTTGGTGTGGACAAATGTGCGGTCATGCATGTAAAGCGAGGGGAGATTGTGGAATCTGTGGGAACCCAGCTCTCGGATTCCATAAATCTTAGATCCCTCTCAGCAACTGAAACCTATAAGTATTTGGGTATGTCGGAAGCGCTGGGCATCAATGTTGCTGACATGAAGCAATCGTTGAAGGAGCGCTTCTTTGGCCGTCTGAAAAAAGTATTTAATAGTCTTTTATCAGGCGGCAATAAGGTGCGTGCCTTCAACGGTTGGGTCATGCCGGTTTTGATGTATTCTTTCGGCATACTCAAATGGACTCAGACAGAACTAGACGCCCTGGATAGGAGGGTCCGTACATTGTTGAAGGCATATCGAATGCATCACCCGCGTTCTTCTGTTATGAGACTGTATATCCCGCGGAGGTGTGGGGGTCGAGGCTTTTTAAACGCTAAGACTCTCCACAATCGCGAGATATGCAGTCTCAGGGAATATTTCCTTGAAACCGACGTGGGGATGCATCGAGATGTGGTCGCGGTGGACAAGGGGCTCACCCCGCTCTCCTTGGCTAAAGAGAACTGGCGCAAACCTGTAGTGCTTGACACTAACGACCGCATGGAGGTATGGCAGAGTAAGGAGCTTCACGGACGCTTTTTCCGGGCCCTGCACGGGCCCGATGTAGACCTATCAGCGTCCGTAGCCTGGCTACGTTCCGGGGACCTCTTCGGAGAAACCGAAGGTTTTGTCTGTGCAATTATGGATGAAGTTATGATGACGAATAACTACCGGAGATTTATTGTGAAGGACGGTACGGTTGACATATGTCGGGCATGCCACCGTCCAGGCGAATCAATCCGTCACATTATCTCCGGGTGTTCTCGTCTGGCTAACGGAGAGTACTTGCATAGACACAACCTTGTAGCCAGGATTATCCATCAGCAACTTGCTCTAAAATACAACCTTGTGGAATCGGAAGTACCGTACTATAAGTATGTGCCCGACCCAGTTCTCGAAAATGGCAGTATTACATTGTACTGGGATCGATCCATCATCACTGACAGGACTATTGTAGCCAATAAACCTGATATAGTGGTGGTGGATCGGTCAGAGCGGCGCGCAATGATTGTAGACATAACGGTCCCGCATGATGAGAACCTCGTGAAAGCCGAGAAAGATAAGCAAATCAAGTATCTTGACTTGGCTCGCGAGGTTGTCGACATGTGGGATGTGGACTCAGCGATCATTGTGCCGATAGTTGTATCAGCCCATGGCTTAATTGCCAAGAGCCTCGACCAATACCTGAGGAGGTTCTCGTTAGGCAGCTGGATCAAGGGTTTGATTCAGAAAGCGGTGCTCCTGGACACGGCTCGTATTGTTAGGAGGTTCCTCTCTCTGGAGCCCTGACCGCCGGTAGCTTGGACCCTGTTCCCGATACCGGTGGGCTACAATTTTTTATATTTTTAAATGTTTTTTATATTGTTTTTAGTTAATGAAATATTTAAAAATGTAGAAGATTTGTATAAAAATAAATAAAGGAAAAAATAAGACTAAAAGTAAGAAAATATAAACATCTAAACAACGACGACAATAGGACACTTAGACCGCTTTCACATTTAGGCGACTTTAGCAGCGCGACAGTCGCGCGTCTGTCGTCCAGACGGTAAAAATCTTTTTTTTTTTTAGTTTTTGTCTTCGACTGTGCTTCTGCCGCGCTACTGTCGCGCTGCTAACGCCTTAATGTGAAAGCAGCCTTAGGCGTCAAAGTACTCCTCCGCATCGCTGTCATCTGCAAACGTGCCCAGAAGACTGGCAGCATTGCCACGCTGAATGGCAATGCTAATTCTTTGGCCAAAGAAAGAGCCAGCCCTCTGGTCACGCGAAGTGTCGACCAGTCAGCGAGAGATTTCCTTAAAAAGGAGACGCGCACTCAGGCCCCATGACCCGAGCGTTTCGACCCCAAACGGCTCAAAACTGTAGTTACCAATAAGGTTACAGTATTTGCGCCGCTTGAGGATCTCAGCAGCCGCAGCAGCAGCGCCTGCACAGCCCGCCGTGCTTGAAAGGTGAGATGGCGCAAGGGTGTCGACACAGGTTGCGTCCCACACCAAAGGCCTACCCACCTTCCAAGGCACTAACGTCATGCCGTCTGGTCTCTTGCCATCGTCACGTACCAAGCCGTTTGGTTCTAAAACCGCTGGTACCGCTGGTGCGCTGGCAAGGGCTCGACGAATAATGTCGTTAATGCTGGCGTGCCGTGCAATGCGACCTGCGCTCCTGTAGCAGGACAGGCCATGGTGTCCGAGGCTGTCAACAGCTTCACCGCAGTGACACCGATGCGGAGCAACACAAGGTGCGCCTAAGCGTAGACTCGTAGCGACCCGGAACGATGCGTCATCTATCATAGTGCCAATGAATCAGTTCCGTGTGCGCACGCTCAACGCACGGTTGTGAGTATCGATCGTACGTAAACAGTGACCACCTAGCAATTTTGCAAATAAAAAACTAAGTGAAAGTAAAGATGGTGCAATGTAAAAAATGCAGACTGTTTCTATCTTTGGCTAAAGATGATATAGTCAAATGTAAGGGTGATTGTGAAAACGTTTACCATAAAAAATGTGTAACTAAAAAGTTCCTAAGCAGTACACTCTGCAAAGACTGCCAGACAAATAAAAGCAGCCCTCAACAGTCCGCAGATGATACGAAAATCAAATTAAACCCTAAAGAAGAGTCTGGAGAGAATGTGTTGGCTGAGGTAAATAGAAAGTTAGCGGTGATTTATAACCTGGAGAAGAAAATTGAAGAACTTACCAACAGCGTTGAATTTTATGGTGACATGTATCAGACATTAATTGATTTTAAAGACGAAGCTCAGAAGAAAATAAAGGCTTTGGAACAAAAAAATGTTTATTTGGAGAAATGTAACAAAGCACTAGAAGAACGGGTACAGGAGCTGGAAATAAAAGACAAGGAGAAAAACATTGAAATTCACGGACTAGAGAAGCACGAAAACGAAAATACTAGGTTAGTAGTCCAAAAATTGGCACAGAAACTAAATCTAGACCCAAATGAGATTCAAGATGCACAGAGGGTAGGCCAGGAAAAACCAGAAGACACAAAGCCCAAGACTGTGTTGGTCACCCTACGGTCTAAATATGCTCGCGGCAGCTGGATGCTTGTAAAAAAGGAAACAATAATAACGAATAATGAAGTCTATGATAATGGAAGCGAAAACCGAATATACATTAACGAAGATTTACCAAAGTACAAACGACAGCTTCTGTGGACTGTAAGAAATAAACTTAAGCCGAAAGGCTTCCAATATATTTGGGTGCAGAATTGTAATATCCTGGTCAAAAAGAATAGTGATGAAAAAAAAATCTATAACATTAGATCGGAGGAAGACTTGAATAAGCTCGATGAATGTCAATAAACACGCGTATATGACGCGGTGAGTACACACGAGGCGATATCTAACATCAACATTCGATCGTATAGATAGCTATTCCGGTAATTTTAATTTTAAAAGACACTATGATATAGAAGCTCTAAATAACGACATATCCCAAAATGTATGGAATACCCACATATTACATTTGAACATAAGATCACTTCGCAAACATTTTAGCGAGCTATTAATATTACTTGATAAAAATAAATATAACATAGACATCTTAATATTAAGCGAAATAAATATAAAGAAGGAAGAACTTCCACTTTATCAAATAATAGGATATAATACATTTATACATACTAGAGAAACGAGCAGAGGAGGAGGAATATTAATATACGCCAAGAATGGATTGAATTTCGAAGCTAAAATGGTAAACACAGAAGCAGTAGAAACACTTCATGGTCAATTAAAGCACGGGCAAAATAATACACATGTAGTCGCGATTTATAGACCACCTGCCAAAAATAAATGGATATTCATTCAGCAATTACAGACTCTAATAAAAACCATAACAGCATTTGACAATGTTATAGTGATTGGCGATACCAATATAAACATACTAAGCGACTTGGTTAATCCAACTGTAACAAGGTATAAAAACGCCCTGTGTGAATGCGGCTTGATGTGTGTAATACCAAGCGAAGAGGTAACGCGCGAGGCGATTGCGGACGGCCGGCTCGAGGTATCGTGCTTGGATCATATCTGGGTGCGAGCGGGACGGAGCGAGCATGACGCGTGCGCGTATGTGCTTGAATCACGAATCGCCGATCATCATGGAATCGGATTATTGTTGAACTTATGTGTGAGTGGAAGCAAAAATCAATGTGTGAGTAGCAGTATTAGGAACAATAGTATGGGCGAAGTGTTAAGTGATAAAATTGTTAAGCAAAAGCTAGATGAATATGAATGGGCCCAGTTAATAACAATAAAGTGTCCGGTATTATTGTATCAAACCATGTGTAGCGTATTTGATCGCATTTACAAGGAAAGTACAATTAATATAAGCACAGATAATAAGAAAGTAATAAGGCAGCCATGGATAGATAGGAATTTATATAAAATGTTATTGCGAAGGGATTATTTATTTAGAGTTTGGAAAGCGGATCCAAAAAACATGAACAAGAGATTAGACTATACAAAATATAGGAATAAAGTAAATAAATTAACAAATATGGCTAGAAATAAATATAGACAGGAACAAATTGTAAAATGTAATGGAGATTTCAGGAAAATATGGACAAATATAAACTTATGGTTGGGTAGAAACAAAACTAGCCTGGACGATGTTATTTTAAGGCATTTAGGAAAAACAGATTGTGTAGAACAGATTTGTACAAACTTTTCTAAAACATTTACCGAGGAAATAAAGGGAATTAAACATGTGTGTAACTTTAAGTTTTTAGATAGAAATAAATATGTAAAACCGAGCGAGGTAAGTTTTAGATACAATAAGGTGACCTCGTCAGAGGTAGAAAAGGTCATAAGAACATTGTCTTGTGAAAAATCACCTGGTTCAGATGGAATACGGGTGCAAGATATTATATATTTATGTAAGCAAATAAGTCCTGTTCTAGCTGCATTGGTGAATATGTCCTTATCTAACGGTATTTATCCAGACCAGTTAAAAAATGCAATTATTCGTCCTATATACAAATCAGGAAGTCATTTAGAATATGTTAATTATAGGCCTATCGCAATATTATCGGTTATAGATAAAATAACTGAAAAAATTATTGTAGGACAGATAAGCGCGTTCTTAGAACAACACAACATATTGAGTGACACTCAACACGGTTTCCGAAGAGGGCGCAACACTGTCTCTGCCTTGTTGGGCTTTTCAGATCATATTAATGACTGTTTAGACTCTGGCAAACAGGTTATAGCACTATTCATCGACTATAAAAAAGCGTTTGACACTTTAGACCACGATATCTTATTACAGGCAATGGACGAATGCGGAATACGCGGTCCCACAAATAATTGGTTTAGAAACTACCTCACTAATAGAAAAATAAGCACAATTGTCTCCCGTGTGGCTGGGAAAGAGGCGAATGTCGACTTGGGTGTGCCTACTGGATCGGTATACGGCCCTGTAGGGTATATAATGCATGTTAATAGTGTATCAAATGTCATACGTAAATGTGAGGTGTTCACGTACGCTGACGATATGTGTCTTGTTTATGCCTCCAAAGATATAGTTGAGGTCCAAAAATGTATTCAAGGTGACTTTGAAAATATAAGTAAATGGGCACACGACAATGGAATAATATTAAATCTTTCAAAGACTAAATGTATGCATATATACTCGCCATATAATCGTAATGCTAAAGATGTAAATATGAATATCTCACAGTGATAGGACATACATACGAATGTTTGCACAGACATAAGTGTAATTGTAACTGTTCGAAATTGGAGTATGTGGGTAAATTTAAATATTTGGGTCTAACAATTGATAAGAACTTTAATTGGAGATTACATGTAAACGACATTTGCAATAGGCTAAGATCGGTGCTAAGTAAGTTTTACCACTTAAAAAATGTGTTAAACAAACATACGTTAAGAATTGTGTATTTCGCACTTGCCGATTCGCTAATAAGCTATGGACTCCTTGTGTACGGGCGTACCTTTATTTCATATTTAAGAGAGATCAAAGACATACAAATAAGACTGATAAAGTTTCTGGTTAGTAAGACTGTTAAAGATAAGTGCAACAAAGAGTATGATAAGTTATTTCCCATCTGTAAAATTATACCCATAGATAGAAAAATAGATTATTTGGTAGGTCTGGAATATTATTACAAAGATGAATATAAATTTAATGTTAAAAACAAGTACAACACACGTAGGGTTAGAGAGAACAGACTGGTTCAACCTCAGATAACAAATTATTATGGTAAGAGAACATCTAAGTATTTGGTACCTAAAGTGTTTAACAAAATAGATTTATTAAGAGAAAAAGAAAAAGTAAGTAAAGGATCACTAAAGACAAAGTTAAAAAACATTTTACTGGAAAGCAAACTCGAGGAGCACGTGGCTAAATAATGAAAAAAAAAAAAAAAAAAAAAAACTAACTTTTATGTACAAATTAACATGTTTATTTATTTGTGTAATATAAGAAATAGCTATTTAAGTAAGGTGGTTCATTGTTATTATGTAAAAGAGCGCCTCTCGCCATCAAACGTAAAAGTTTGGCGAGTTTAGACTTAAGCAACACCTCTGTACTATAGTCTCATTGAATAAATTAAAAAAAAAAAAAAAAAAAAAATGGTGGATGACGGAAGAGCCTGAAGCCATAACCCCGACTCCCATTCCCCCACGGCCAGTAGACGGGCACGCTCCACAGAATTGAATGACGTGTTTAAGAGGGTATTCCGTACAATACTGCAGAGCGGCACGTCCCACTGTCTCTGGGAGGACAGGTTGTCGGGCAAATCCGTATTGGGACAAGTCATTTTCCAAGCGTTCAACGCACCGGTCGAATACGGCACCTCAAAATCAACCAGTGAGGAAGACAGAATATCCCTGGTTAATTTTTCGGTACCGTAGACCGAGGAGAGGAAGGCTGGTAAACTTATACTTGAAATTTTGCGGACGCTGAGACCACCCAAGCGAATGGGAAGTGTGGCTTGCTGCCAAGCTCGGTCGTCCAGGGCCACATTAAGTATTGAAGTTACAGTGTTCCTAATAATTTGGTCTACTTTTTCTGAATTGGACATTTTGAGAATTGGACATGTTGAGAATTGGACATTTTGAGAATTGGACATTTTGAGAATTGGACATTTTGAGAATTGGACATTTTGAGAATTGGACATTTTGAGAATTGGACATGTTGAGAATTGGACATTTTGGGGATTAGACGTTTTGACACCGTTGGACATTTTGACCCTGAACGAGACAAGAGGAAAAACCCGACAGCAAAACTGTCTGGCAATAGCTCACCCTTCATAACACCCGTCTGGTCGGAGGATCCTCCCTTTTCTACGGGGGGTGAAGAACTTTACATCCTGTTCTTCATACCCCTATACAGGGTGGAAACGGACGCTTCACGAAGCCAACTAAGTTACTTTACGCTGAAATTATTGCTGGGAAAATACTTTTTTTTGTTTATGAAAAATCACGTTTTACTACCGTAAAACGTGATGCCGGACGTAATGTAACGCACTCAAAACATTGTGCTGATAGATGGATTGGATAGTATGGGGGTCGTGGAGACAGGAGGTGTTTAAAGTAATAACATTAAAAACTTGTAACTAAAATAAATTTGTGAAAAAGTTGTAACTTTGACCCTCAATATCTCCGTAACTAGAAGGTTCCCAGGTATGGTCTAGAACAAAAAAATGATTGCAGTGACGGGGAGAAATCCCTTTCGGCTTCGTTAAGGGTATTTTACACCCCTTATAGTGTAAACCGATCGAACACTAGCGAGACAACAGTCACTGTCTAGGATTTCGCGACTCGCCACTGTACTTGACCAATGTAAATCGGGTCTAAGTGTTACGTATTTAGTAACGCCCATATCTTCGCCCGAATCTACGAGTTTCGTGCTTTGAGAGTGGAACTCCTGGTCTTAGCCTGAAATCAATATTTTAATTTGAGTATTTTTTTTGTCAACAGTCAACCACAGACAAGCCAGTCACTGACAAGGAAGCGGAACCTAGGACGACGCCCGCGCCCTCTCCCGACAGACACGCCAAAGTTAACAATGTAAGTATTATATTAATGTACGAGCTTCGTTCGCGTGATCTTTTTGTAAAAAAAACACTACGTCCATTTTTTAATCGAATTTTCTTACCAATGGAGATGGAAACTAATGGCGCTAGCTTAGCTGGTTCCCAGCATCGTGATTGGTTAAAAATCTGGTAATGTAATTTTATATTTAAAAATAGTTTGACTTCGTTGGCCAGATTGGGACCTAGCTATGGTAGCGCCATCTACAATGACCTTGTAACGGTCTTCCCAATTGCAAGGGTTTTTTTTTTCACACGGAAACCTAATGCGTATTTTAAAATAAAAGTAGCCAATATTAGACCTTATAACATCAGCTATATGCCAGGAAAAGTCCCGTCAAAATCGGTCCAGCCGTATCGGAGATTAGCCGGAACAAACATACAGACAGACAGACAAAAATTGTGAAAAATGTGTTTTTTTTTTTTTTTTGTTATAAGTGCCGTATATATGTTCATATGTATTTAGTAAAAAGTTGTTATTTAGATCCAGGTTTAAAATGTGCCAAATTTCATCGAAAACCGTTCAGTAGTTTTCGCGTGAAAGAGTAACAAACATCCATCCATCCTCACAAACCTTCGCATTTATAAGATTAGTAAAATAAGAAGTAAGATTTAACTTTTATTAAACCGCCACATTTGTCCACAGCAACAAGAGACGAGCAACTCAGCGGTCACCGGCACCACCAACCGCCCCGAGAGGCAGAGCGTGCCGCCCTGCAAGCCCAGGCCGCCTGCACCCGGTGAGCTCCGTTATTCAATGTCCAACTTCTCTTATAGGGTACGAGTATTGTAATCGAATTTTTAAGGGGGAAGCTTTTCCTAAAGAATAACTATTTCATGGAATTATGACATTTTAGGTCATTATTAACTTCGAAAATTTTATTGATGATTCTAAATTCTGCAAATACAATTTTATTGATGATTCTAAATTCTGCAAATACAATTTTATTGATGATTCCAAATTCTGCAAATACAATTTTATTGATGATTCTAAATTCTGCAAATACAATTTTATTGATGATTCTAAATTCGGCAAATACAATATTATTGATGATTCTAAATTCTGCAAATACAATTTTATTGATGATTCAAAATTCTGCAAATACAATTTTATTGATGATTCTAAATTCTGCAAATACAATTTTATTGATGATTCTAAATTCTGCAAATACAATATTATTGATGATTCTAAATACTGCAAATACAATTTTATTGATGATTCTAAATTCTGCAAATACAATATTATTGATGATTCTAAATACTGCAAATACAATTTTATTGATGATTCTAAATTCTGCAAATACAATTTTATTGATGATTCTAAATTCTGCAAATACAATATTATTGATGATTCTAAATACTGCAAATACAATTTTATTGATGATTCTAAATTCTGCAAATACAATTTTATTGATGATTCTAAATTCTGCAAATACAATTTTATTGATGATTCTAAATTCTGCAAATACAATATTATTGATGATTCTAAATACTGCAAATACAATTTTATTGATGATTCTAAATTCTGCAAACACAATTTTATTGATGATTCTAAATTCTGCAAATACAATTTTATTGATGATTCTAAATTCTGCAAATACAATTTTATTGATGATTCTAAATTCTGTAAATACAATTTTATTGATGGTTCTAAATTCTGCAAATACAATTTTATTGATGATTCTAAATTCTGCAAATAAATAATTTTTTAGGGCCGCAAATCAATCAATAATCAACATGCAACCTTTTATTGTCCTGCAAATGTCAAAAAAAACATTAGAAAAATCAATTTCGCTGGATGCCCTGACGATTTAATCTTAAAATCTAGAGCATGTCTGTTGAGTATCAAGCTCCTCTGCGGGACTGTTCGACAGAGATACCGTGGCCCTGGAACACAAAGGGCTAAGAAGGAACATGGATGGGTTTTAGTCAGTACAAGTCTGACACTCCCCTACGCTCCGCCCAGAGTGGGGGGGGGTCATTTGATGAGTTCCCATCCAAAGTATCAAGCTCCAGGTGTGCTGCTGGTGGTCTTGACTAAATAAAACTACTTGATTTCCAACTGACTGTAGTTCTTGGATTGTGGTATGAAAACGACCGATATGTGCGCACGCTCAAGGTGACGGCGAGCAAGCGGCTGGCTAGCGGGGAAAATTATTGCATGGAATCGACTTTTTTTGGGGGTGAAAAATCACGTATTACGGTAGGACTCGATGGAAAGCACTCATAGCATTGTGCTGATGAATAGTACGGGGGTCGTGGAGGTGTGTAAAGTAAAAATTTTACATTAAAACATGTATTTAAAAAAAAAAACTTGTGAAAAAGTTGAGACTTTGACCCCCAATATCTCCGTAACTAGAAGGTTCCCAGGTATGGTCTAGAACAAAAAAATATCGTATTGACGGGGAGAACAAGTGCCTTTCGTTTATGTTAAGGGTCTATTTACACCCTTTATTGTTTATTCTTAAAGCCTAATAAATTAGATGTCTGTAATGTTTTTTTTTGCACAGTGCATTTATGTCCGCTGATATTTTAGATGTGACTATGCTCAGAATGCCTGTAAGACGGTTGTCTGATAGCGCGCGGGTGGATGAAAGACTTGTGCGGGCTGCTAGGTGGCCCGGGCCGTATGTTGGACGGGCCTGATTTAGAGCGAATGTTCTCCAAGAGTGTTTTAGAAGTTAACAAGTATTATTTATTCAAGTAATCAAAATATATAAATTCAATGTACCTAGTTATAATTATAACATCCATATTACTAATAACCCAAAGGTTGACTGGTAGAAAATGCCTATGGCATTAAGTCCGCCTCTGTACTTCTGTGCTTGAAGTGTTAAATAAATAAATAATAAGATAAAAATATAAATTTGCGAGCACAACAATAACAACCATGTGCCTACTTTAAACGCGGTGAAACAATCACTGTGTCATGGGCTTTAATAAACATGTATTGTATTTTTCTAAGACTACTCCTCAGCTCATGCACACCTACCCGCATTAGCGATGCGCATAAGATGTCGTGCACTTAGTGTTACAATTACCCTTTTACGAGTTTACTAAAACTGTTACGAAATTTTAATGTCATTCTTGTTATTGACTTATTGTACCAACCCACAATATTGTATTTTCTCTGTAAGTGATTGTAAATCTTTTGAGAAAATAAATGTCTAAAACCATATTTGTGCCCCCCCCAGGCGGCGGCCCCACGCTGGCGCGGCTGCGCGTGGTGACGGCGCCGCCCACGTGCGTGCAGGAGCTGGCCTCCGCCTCGCCCGCCACGCCAGGTAGCTACTGTATGTCACACCTAGCTGTTCTATCTATTTATCATTATTCATCTTCATTGTCGACAAAACTATCTTCTACAGCCCGCTATACACGTTATGGTTATACATGTACAGTTTTGCCTGTACAGACAAACTATACTTACTTATGATGTACAGGAAATAGTAGATTATACAACATGTAACATAATTAACGCACATCCTGAAATTAGTTTGTTCAGAATCGTTTACTGAATCGATTTCTATAATTGTAGGTATTTTTTTTTCCCAAAAATAATTAAAACTACGTAAATTACAGTAAAAACTCGTTAACTCGTTTCGAACGCGAGCGAATACCTACTAGGCTAACAAGACCCTCATACCTACGTGTGCGACTGTCTGCGTTCGTGGATTTGTACTGTGACCACAACATTCTTCCGGAATTAGTATAACTAAATCAATCAATAATCAATGCTCATATATGTTTAACTAAAAATTCAGTGTATGTATTATGATTATAACATAATATACTAATTGGGGTGTCTGAGGGTGTTCGTTAATTACGTTACATGTTGTACAACAATTGGAAAAAAAAAGAATTTAATTCGAGGGACTAAGTTGAATCCCGAGAGCAGCGAAGGATTCTAGAGTAGAATCCTGAGCATAGCAATATATAGAGTTTTTTTTTAATACTTTTCACTTTATCCCAATAACACAACAGACGTATAAAATTCGCGCGCGCGCCTGTGACCTATCAGCTGTTAGACGCGTGACGCCTTTCCATCTCCCACTGTGCTCTGCCTACTCACTGTTGCACGGTACGGTAGTAAGGAGACAGAACGGCGTCACGTGGCTAACAGCTGAAAGGTCACAGGCGCGCGAGCGCGAATTTCATACGGCTGTTGTGTTATTGGGATAAAAGTGAACAAGTATAAAAAAAATGTTTCTTTGGGAAAGTTGTTTGTCATCATGAGTATAATCACGTGTTTAAGTATCGGTCACTAATTACCAGTCACCATAATTATATAGTCTTCAAGTCGCGGATAACTTCACTTGCGCGATGTAGGATTTAGATTTATTCTGATGTTTAGTTCAGCATCGGTGTCATAGATGGCGCTGTAGTACTTTTTGTTTATATATTGCTTAGTATTCCTTTTAGTTCCGACACTTTGAACTTCACTTTAAGTTAGTTCGATACTTTCTTAAATAGATGGCGCTAACGTCACCTAAGACGTTATTAATGGAACGAAAATTTCGAGATCTGTGAGCGGGGTGCGATGGTCTAGTTGGTTAAGACATCCGGTGTACTGAATCGGAAGGTCGCAGGTTCAAACCCTGCTCGCACTGGAATTTTTCTTTCCATGTCAAAAACAACTTTGAACTTCTCCAAAAATTCATCTTATACTTGACACAGATCTCTCACAAACATCATGACTCTTTGCTATACTTTTAGAAGGCTTAAATAAATTGTTTTGTTTACAGGTGAAGCGGTTAGTCCTAGGATAATGGCCGCCGATGTGGACAGCGTACATTCTGACACGCATTTCAAGAGAGGTCAGTTTTTTTTTTTATTCTTCCTTTTAACGTGTCGATGGCAATCTAAGTTGTGTCAGCCCAGAACTGAGCTACTAGTTTTCAGAGCGTCCATCAGTTCCTGTAGTGAACAAACAACAGGACTCGCAGGACACGATGTTAAGTGCCCCATCGTTTCTGGAACAGCACCACATTTACACTTCAGGGCAGAGTTATGCGCGTTCGTGTTCCACGCGCGCCTCAAAGAGATGTCAGCAACCAAGTAGGGGTCCGCATGGGCCGATGTTCGAAAGAGATACCGCGGCCCTGGAACACAAATGGCTGAGAAGGAACATGGATGGGTTTTAGTCAGTACAAGTCTGACACTCCCTTCCGCTCCGCCCAGAGTGGGGGGGGGGGGGGGTCATTTCATGATTATCTATCCGAAAAAAAAAGGGCAGAGTTATTAATGAATCTCGACCTGAGTAGGTTTTTCTTTTTTATTTTAATCTCTTAATATTTTTTTAACACTGCGTACTCTAACCAAACACCTGTTTTTTTTTAAATTAATAAAATATAGAAGAAAACTTACTTTATTGTCTCGCGAAAGACAAAATAAAATTATTAATTTAACAATAGCATAAGCATAATGAGCCTATAATGTTCCCACTGCTGGGACACAGGCCTCCTCTCTATTAGAAGGAATGGGCTATAAATCCACCACGCGGACCCAGTGCGGGTTGGTAGATGTAATATGTCTTCGAATTTTAGGTTCTAGGACATGCCGGTTCCCTCACGATGTTTTCCTTCACCGTTTTGAGAGCAGTGGTGATGAAATAAATTACACAAAGTAATGCGCCTGCCTGGGTTCGAACCCACGACTTACTGCTCGTAAGTCGGGACCGCCACCGCTGCTCTTTAATTTAACAATAAAACAAAATTAATAAAAAGGAAACAAGAAAAAATTTCGAAATAAGACATACATTAAACTAAATTAGTCCTGTACGAGGCCAAATGGTATCTCAGCATAGTGCTGCAATATTTAAAAAAATTTAGACGCTTCCTCTGTCGGTGCGAAATATCGTATTTTTTTTTTTAATTACCGCGCATTTGTCCGCGCGATGATTTCTTTGGTCTCAGTAGTACAGCTCTGCGAAAAGATCTTACGTTAAAAAAAAAACACATTTGAATGCATCGTGCACTTACTGCGTGAGTAATTAATATAAATACGAAATAGAATCCTGTGTTTTAACCACAGTCACGATCTATCCTTGTGACAAGTTTCATCCTAATATAATCAGCCGTTAGGGAATAATTGGTTTACCATCAACCAAACACTCGCAAACTCAAATCGATGGAGTATGCAAAGTGTAACCGGACCCTTCACAAAGCCGTCAACCAAGCATTCTGTACATCTAACTAAGTAACTTTACGCAAAAATTATTGCTGGGATTCGACTTTTTCATTGGGGTGAAAAATCACGTTTTACGGTAGGACTCAATGTTATGCACTCAAGCATTGCCCTGATGGAAGAATTGAACAGTCCGGGGGTCGTGGAGTAGTAAAGATCTTACATTAAAAACAAGAATTAAAAAAAAATTAAAAAGTTGGAACTTTGACCCCCAATATCTCCGTAACTAGAAGGTTCCCAGGTATGGTCTAGAACAAAAAAATATTGCAATGACAGGGAGAACAAGTGCCTTTCGGCTTCGTTAAGGGTCTTGTTACACCCTTTATGCATTATGAGTTATGAGTAATCTTGTCAATTTCTTCAACGAAATAATTAAAAAACTACGACGTCTACTGAACCCCTACTTTCATACCGACTTGCACTTTACCGCTACTGTCACATACTTACGTGTTCAAATCAGTCATTTAGCTGACCTCGTTCTAAATAGACTTTGTTTATTAATAAATCACTCTGAGTGAAACAGAAGGTAAAACTGACTTTTGTAAAACAGTTAGTCGGCTAAGATGTTGAGTGGTGAGTGTGTTTGTCAAATAAATAAGTAACTGCCTCAATTTCATTCGCTTTCTATGTAAAATACTACATTCATACTAATTTTATATATGCCTTAGCAACTCTAATGGGTGTATACCCTTAACGAAGCCGAAAGGCACTTGTTCTCCCCGTCATTGCGATCATTTTTTTGTTCTAGACCATACCTGGGAACCTTCTAGTTACGGAGATATTGGGGGTCAAAGTTCCAACTTTGTCACAAGTTTTTTCTTTAAATAAATGTTTTTAATGACAGATTTTTACTTTAAACACCTCCACGACCCCCGTACTATTCAATCCATCCATCAGCACAATGTCTTGAGTGCGTTACATAGAGTTCTACCATAAACCGTGATTTTTCACCCCAAAAAATTAAGATGTTTCCCAGAAATAATTATTGCGTAAAGTTACTTAGTTTGATGTGCAGAATGCTTGGTTGACGGCTTATTGAACGGTCCGTTTACACCGTGTATTTGTTTCTCTGGAGCATATGTATTTCGTTTCACGCATTAACGGCTGATCGGGTTATTTGGCACACAAGTAGATCATGGCTCTTGTTTTCTGGACATGGTAACATTTCATACCGGTAGTTTTTTCTCACATAATAATAACTGCAGCGGACGTAACCGTGGTCTAACGCTATGTATGTTCAGGACTTATGCCAAATCCGTTTGGCTGTTAAAACCTTTAATATTATTGTTAAATAAAAATCTTTGGTGCTCGGAGCTCGTAGCCTAATAATAACAGCCGCTCGGGTCGATCTTCGGGTTAAGCCGCGCTTACCTAGGCTGGTCTGTGAATGGGTGACCACCCATTACAGACCGGGTTACCTCCGTGCCTCGGACAGCACGTTAAGCTGTTGGTTCCGGCTGTCAATTGTAGATCTTTGACAGTCGTTACAGGTAGTTAGTAGCCCGAAAGTCTGACAACCAGTCTTACTAAGGGGTATCGTATTACCCAGTACTAACTGGGTTGTGGAGGTCAGATAGGCAGTCGCTTCATGTAGAATAATGGTATTCAGCTGCATCCGGTTAAACTGGAAGTCGACCCCAACATAGTTGGGAAAAGGCTAGGCAGATGATGATGTTCTTCAAGAGCTCACAACACACTTTTACCAACCCGTAAACAATAATGCCCTGACATTATTATATCTAACACTTTATGTAAATATTGTCGCCAGGAGCGCGTCGCACGGCCCGCGCGCGCGCCGACCAGAGCTACACACAGTTCGCCGTCATGGACGACGAGAACGTGTCCGCTTTGCAGCAGGTAAATATACTGTACAGATCTCCTGGAAAAAGTATGCGCTTCGGCGATCATCGTCTATTTTCCGGAAGAAGATGTATGTATAAATGTCTAATTTTTTGTGTCTTTTATAACCGACTTTCTTCAAAAACTAGGAGATTCTCAATTCGGTTGAAAGTTTTTTTTCTTTTTTTTTATGTTTGTTACGTCATAACTCCGTCGTTTATGAACCGATTTGAAAATATTTTTTTTTAAGTGAAATGACATTCTTCCCGATTGGTATTCATAGAAATTTTATGAAAATCAATTCAGCAATTTGTTTTTTTTTCTTTAATACGTATTTTTTCGTCTTGGGCTATGTTGATGACATGATGATCTCTTAATAACTTTTACTTACAATGTAAAAATTAATTCGTGCCAAGAATTTGTTTGGTGTCTACAACTAAAAATGGTAAAATATGAAAAACTTTTTGCGAAAAAAAAAATCTAAAATTATTTTAAAAATTATTTTCCATTAATAATTATTTTGTAACAATCAATGTTTAGCATAAGCATAAGCATAATCAGCCTATAATGTTCCCACTGCTGGGACACAGACCTCCTCTCTATGAGAGGGAATGGGCTATAATCCACCACGCGAGCCCAGTGCGGGTTGGTAGATGTCGCATGTCTTCGAATTTTTTTGGTTCTAGGACATGCCGGTTTCCTCACGATGTTTTCCTTCACCGTTTTGAGAGCTGTGGTGATGAATTAAATTACACAAAGTAATGCGCCTGCCTGGGTTCGAACCCACGACTTACTGTTCGTAAGTCGGGACCACCACCGCTGGGCCACCGCTGCTCTCAGTACGCTGCAATCAATGTTTGAGATTTCTAAATATAGTTCCTAATTGTAGTATTTAGTACTGATACCTGGGTCATTTGGTTCCAGGTCACAAAGGGTGGAGCCCTCACTCTGGTATCACTATGGAAGTCACAGTTTGACGACTCTGAAGAGACCACAGACAACGAATGGAAACAAGAACAGTTACAGGTTAGTAATAAACAATGCATTATATATTTTATTTCTTACATAGGTTTTAAACATAACCGGTGAAATGTGGGTTTAGTTGTATAATGCTGTCTAAACCTTCGAGTAACATAGGCGTGGTCAAAATCAAAGCATTTATTTCAAGTAGGCCAGTTACAGGCTCTTTTGAATTGTCGAAACAAAGACAACAGTGAAATGTAGCTACAGTCCCAGTCACAAGGCACAAAAACTGTGAAAGTACTGTAGTTGCCCATTTCCTAACGTAGATCTCTATGGAGAAGAACGGGCAGGAAACTCCATGGACAGTCTTTTAAATCAGAATACTTTTACAAAACCTTGGTTACATCATTTATGTTGAGATGGTACATTATGTGAGAACGATGTGCAAGATGTGTACGTTAAAACGGTCCATACTAAAAACAAAAAAAAAAAAACAATTTAAAAAATAAAATATTTAATTTAAATAAGCCGTGGCAACCAAGAGACAGCGCCCGTTCACGAACATGACGCATGCATCAGCACCATTCAACTCAACCATATTGGAGGGAACTAAATGATCCGACACACGTGCCACCATCAGCGAGACATTTGAGTGAGCATGACATACTCACTTACATGACATAATAACAGGTATATGTATAGGAACCGGAAGACGTTGCGTTGGAAGGCCTCCCACTAGGTGGAACGATGACCTGGTGAAGGTAGCGGGGATCGGCTGGATGCGAGACGCACGGGACCTGTCAATGTGGCGACACTTGGGGGAGGCCTATGTCGACGTCCGCAGTGGACGTCTTTCGGCTGAAATGATGATGATGTTGTATAGGCGCGGCCTTTGAAAAATTGTTAATTAATGTCATTGATATTTTTAGCATAGTATCAAGCCCGGTTTCTGAATTGTTAATTTGAAGTCGTCAAACCCTTTTTTAGCATAACTTATGGTAGTTCCATTCGGGTGACATACAGGGTGTAAACGGACCCTTCACGAAGCCGTTAACCAAGCATTTTGTACATCAAACTAAGTAACTCTACGCTAAAATTATTGCTGGGAAACGACTTTTTTTTTGGGGTGAAAAATCACGTTTTACGGTAGGACTCAATGTAAAGCACTCGAAACAGTGTGCTGATGGATGGCTTGAATACTACGGGGGTTGTGGAGGTGTTTAACGTAAAGTTTTTCCATTAAAAACACAAGTATTTAAAAAAAAAGAACTTGTGAACATGATGAAACTTTGACCCCCAATATCTCCGTAACGAGAAGGTTCCCAGGTATGGTCTAGAATAAAAATAAATTCGCAATGACGGGGTAAACAAGTGCCTTTCGGCTTCGTTAAGGGTCTTTTTACAACCTTTATAAATGTAATTTTTTATATTTTTTATACGCAAACCCTGCGTAGGGAACTATAGCTGTTTTGACATGGAAAGAAAAATTCTAGTGCGAGCAGGGTTTCAACCTGCGTCCTTCCGATTCAGTACACCGGATGTCTTAACCCTGCTCACAGCTCTCGAAATTTTCGTTCCATTAATAACGTCTTACGGTGACGTTAGCGCCATCTATTTAAGAAAGTATCGAACTAACTTAAACCAACACGTTGACACGTTTATAAATGTATTCTGTAGTAAAACCATCCTCGAAAAAATCTAAGTGACGGTATCGTAACTGGTTGTGAATAAAAATCATTAAATAGCTTAGGAGTATTGAGCAAATACAGGTTGGAAGGGACCCCGACACGAAAACGGCCATCACGTATTCAGTACATCATTCTAAGTTCATTAACGGTTATTACGTTAGTTTTATACCTGCAAGTCTTGGGGCAGCACTGGAGGTAAGAGTAAATGTATCTTGTGTTGAAGCATGAAAAAGAATAAGTTTTTGTGAAACATGATACCATCATCATCATTGACATTAATTTTTAGAGGTTGATTATAAATAAAAGCAAAGGTATACGAAATAGAAAAAGGAGTGGTTTTATTTCCAAAATCGTCGCTCTATATACGGTCGGGTATTACAAAGTAGAGGTGGAAACCAAAAACCAAACGAGCAATAAGCGCGGTCCGGGTGGTCCGGCGCGCGCGGCTGACGTAGCAGACGTGCACGCCGCTCGATACATAAAACTAACGCGGCGCGGTGAATACCGGTAGTGTAAGATGGTCATCGACGCAGGGATGTTGCTCCTCGTTCCAATCGCTCGCCAGCGGAGGCGCCGGCCGGTGGAGGTGTCGCTCCCTGTCGGCCGCTCGGCGCTCAGTGTGCCGCGCGCTGTGGCGGCGGTCGGACGTGTGATGCGCTCGTATGACTGTGTATGGCATGTGTTATGTAGGCCACTACAAATTTGTCATTCCATGAGTATAATTTTACTAGAAAAATTAAATTTTCTGGGAATGAAAAATACACCCAAATGACTTACGAAACTTTTAAATTAGTGGGAGTGCGTGCTTAAGTAATTCAGTGTCTGTAGATGAAAAGGTTGTATGGAACTTTACCATACTACTTGAGCGTGTGACGTGTCATGTGGCTAGACAAGTATAGTCATCATAAGGGATCGGATATGCATATTTACCTAAAGTACATTTGTTCCCGCCAAGGGGTACAAAACTGTGGAAGCGGCTTCACGAAGCCGTCAACCAAGCATTATGTACATCAAACTAAGTAACTACGCAAAAATTTTTGTTGGGAAATAACTTTTTTTAATGGTGAAAAATCACTTTTTACGGTAGGACTCAATGTAACGCACTCAAAACATTGTGCTGATGGATAGATTGAATAGTATGTGGGTCAAAGTTGGAACTTTGACCCCCAATATCTCCGTAACTGGAAGGTTCCCAGGTATGGTCCAGAACAAAAAAATTATCGGGAAGAACAAGAGCATTTCAGCTTCGTTAACGGTCTTGTTACACCCTTTAGGACGGTTGCCTTCAGTCAAAAAAACACCGCGGCAGCGTCCGCGGATATAATACAAAGCCACGACACGCTAGTCTTCGCTGACATTGGCTCCATGACCGAACCGGTCAGGACGACTATATTGCGTGGCCGATATGTTATTTCTATCGCATAATGTAAAGGAGGTTCTATGTTTATTTAAAATTATCATAAATAGACCATGGTATAATAATATACTTCGCCTGGTATTCTCTTCCCGTGACAGCTGGGTCACGTGACTGGCCCAAGAATACGTCATCAGTTGCGATGCTGTCGATGTGTTGCCACGGTGTGTGATTGGATTACCCGAGCAAAATGCATTTTTTAACTTAACAAAGCTATTATGAACTAATAATTCAATATTTAAATGAATTTAAAACTAAATAGATGAATCACACGAGTTACTAAATAGTTAAGCTAGTTATTAATTTATTTTATTTTCACTCACTAAATGAGAGTCCCTAAATTTACTGAACAGGACAATCAACGGTAACACTTATCGTGACGTAGTCTTAGGCCATCGTGGGAAGAGAATACCAGGCGAAGTATATTATTATACCATGAAATAGACAATATTTTATGTAAGGTGCAATAAAAAAAATCCTTACATTTATGAAGTGACTTGTCAGCTGACATGGTACCCCGGTTGCCTACAGTCACCAGAACACCGGGGCGCGCGCGCAGCCTCAGCCGTGTCGTCGTGCTCGCACGGCGCGCGCACGCAGCTCCACACGACCACCACCACTCATCACACGCAGCACACCGTGCAGCACGCACTTCACCAGGTATCATTACCATCACCATATATGTGAACGAAGTCATCACCGAAAGAATTTCCAGCCATAGTCTCCTTCTGTAACCGCTGGCTACAAACGTGCTTCTACATCAGTTATCATCACCATTGAGGGTAAGGGACAGCCCTCCTCAAACTGATGGGGTGAATTCAGTATATCATACTAAGATGACCGGTACAAGAAATTATTTCAGGAAAGTTAAGGGATTCCAATAAATTTGATCTGCATCGTTACCGTGGCAAAACGCACGTAGCGAACGGCAAGCGCGACGACGAGTTCGATGATTTCTGTAGCTAGGCAGGAAGTGAACAGCTGATTTCACGCGTCGTTCGTTAGAGTATTTCAAAATCCATTGTTGGATTTATGATTTTAGCCGGATTATTATTTACATAAATGGAGTGCTGCGTACAGGGAATGTAATTTTAGGTTGAAATAAAGGAATAGTAAATGAAAAAAGAAATCCGGTGAAAAATTTCGGTGGAATACGATCAAAATCAAATCAAATCAAAATCATTTATTTGCATAAATAAGGTACAGAAGGTTGGTAAAATGTACAGAATTATTCTCTAATTCTGCCTTTAATTACGGCGTGCAAAAAAAAAAATAAAAATAATGTAAAATGTGTGTGTGCGTGTGTGTATGTGTAATGTATATTTAAATTAATTGTCGATCATAATATTTAGATTCAAAATAAGGAGCTGAATACACCCTGCCAGTTTGTGGAGGGCTGTCCCTTTCACCCCGTATACCTGAATTCATCACCGCTTCTTAGTATAATCAGTATAAACACAATAAGGAGTAACTATAGTTACTTGCTTTAGTCACCTACGATAATCGCTACATACAGTTAAACAAGACAAGGTATTCGCTTCAGTAATATTTACTGCGTCCTCGGTAACATTTTATTTATTTATTTGTTTAGGATCTCCAACAAAGGATGTACACAAACACACGAAATAAATAATCGACGACAAAAGTATCACGTAGGTGTACTCCTTCACTTACAGGAGACCACAGCATGCATAATAAAATGTATAACTATGCTTACAAAGTTATAAGTAGCATTTAAAAAATTAAAATCATTCATCTCACGCAGCGTATCATGTAACATGCAGATCACCGTTTATCACCAAATTCACCAGCAGAATATACCAAAAGATTTCACACTCATCATCTACATGAACACTGAGGAATAATCATAGCCACTCACTGCTGTAATCACCATAACCGCTAAATACCAGTCATGCCAGAAAAAGTATGCGCTTCGATAATATTCGTGCTGCGTTAGCGGCTTCATTCATCGCACGCAACATACCGTGCAACACGCATAACACCAGGCATCTTCACTAAAGTTGGAAGTGGAAGCCTAGATCTGAAAACTCCGATCGGCATTAACCATCGCTGAATCGGCTCGGCACAATTTGAGCAGTAAATCTGGTTCTCCCAAACGTATATATTATGTATATAATGTGTTTATGTATCCTTGGATACTATGGTGAACAGTAAAACTCTAACTTAAATTGAGTTGCTCTGAAAAGAGAACATTTTATTTAGTGACAAAAACTAGTCTTAACACTAATACATTCTTTAACCTTAATTAATAACAAACTCACCTGAAAAGAGAAACAACATTTAAAGCTATTGTTTCACCAGTTCTTAATCAGTATTATTTAAATATTCAAATTTCAATCTAATTTTCATAACCTAATTCGCATGCGGTATTCAATACGTCAATCTGACAGACAGCTCCCTAGAAACGACCAAGTTCACTCACAGATAACTTATACATCAAAGTCATTACGCGGCAAATTCAAACATACTTAAATGAAGTGTCAAGCACTTTGATTACATGTACATTATAGTATTGATTTTACCACCCGCCTGTGTCGAATTGTCTACTCGAACGTGCACCACTTACGCTTTCTCAATATGGTGTTAAATAATAGGTCTTTAACTATGAAATTGCCGTTTTTTTTCTCACATTTCTTATTCTTATTCTATATTGCACAAAAAAAAAAAAAATACACACATAATTACAACATATAGCTTATGTACAAAGGCGAGCTTAACCCAGAATTGGGTTTTCTTACAGCAAACCTTACTTGGAATGTGAGATTTGTAAAAGACAAAAGTCAAAGTTTGTGTTTGTGTGTCATTTTGTTCTGTTTGTAACTTTGACGTATAGTTATATTTTTTCCTAATTCCATTTTTATTGGATTAATTGTTAAATTGCGTACCATTTACCAAACCGTAATAGTAGTTGCATATTAACTCATGGGTACTTAAATTTATTGTTTAGACCTGTAACTAACATTTGCCCACAATAAAATATTTTGAATTTGTAGTGTGTCAAAACACTTGTTTCAATGTGCCGTCGGTTTCCCTACTTCAAGTAGGTATATTTTTGTCATAGACTGTGTTTTGAGAATTTAAGATACGCAGTGCAGCACAGCTTTTTTCACTTTAACTATAGTTTGCAATTGCATCATAATCGGTTCAGACGTCTCCATCATCTGCCTAGCCTTTTCCCAACTATATTGGGGTCGGCTTCCAGTCTAACCCGATGCAACTGCTTACCATTATTTTACATGGACCGACAAGCACGGCTTATCCTAAAGATCGACCCGAGCGGCTATTATTTTTTATTAATTAGCCACGACGTCTCCAAAAAAAATAAAAAAGTGTTAGTATAGAAATATAGCTTTTCACGAAATCGTCCATACAAATCGGCAATTTCATACTTTAACCCCTAATATGAACAGTCTAAAATAATTCAGTCAATCTAACCACAAAAAAAAACCCTTGTTACAGGCGCCAGCCCCAACAGAAAAGACATCACCACCGCCCACGACCTCAGCCCCACCTCCCCCACAACCCACACAGCCCACAGCCGCAGCGCCAATCCCACCGCCTCCGTTCCCCTCCCCCACCCCTCCAGCCCCTCGCCCCGTGACTGCCAAACAACAGAGCGAGCCTGCCAAGAAGTGCACAGAGCCGACTGCGAGGAGGAAACAGCTGCATTGTCTTTATATACCGGGGATTGATGCCTATCCGAAGTTGCAGCCCAGTCTGCCGAGGTGCTGGTCTCTGCCCGCTATTGGTGAGTATTTCTACTCAATACTCAATACTTTATTGCATTCCATAATGTTGAATAAAACTGTTGGTATGTTAAAACATTGAATCAATTATGGACCCTGTCGGGCACAGCAAAGTTAAATTAATTGGTAATAGGAGAGAGGATGAAGGCGCTTTTTTCGTTTATAACAAAAGAAATATTAAATTTTACCCGACTGCCTAGGAAGGGTTATGTTTTTCGCGCGTATCTTGTGTGTTTCTTTATTATCTATTTATTTATGTACACACAAAATACTTAACAGGACATTACATTACGATAGAAGAGCACAAAGGTACTGCTTATTTCATGCGAAATCTCTTCCAGCAGACCTGCGAGAGGAAAGTAGGATTAGAAATGTAGACACAGTGTGTAGAAAAGACAAAACTTTGTTTGTTTTTCGATTAAGGTACCATTAGATTCGTTTCAAAAACTCGTGTTCTTAGAAAGGGGTTTTGTTAAAAAAAAAAAAACAAAATGGCGGATTTTTGGCGCTAAATTGTAAGTCGTTAATTTTTTTTTTTCAACCATACCTAACGTCGTTAATTTTTTAATTTCCTTAAATTAAAAGAAATTAAAAGAATATTACAAATATACAACATTATGTTTAGTATATGCGAAACCTGAATATATTTTGTTCAGAATAAGTAACTGAATCGATTCCAATAATTTTTAAACCATGTTATATTTTGCCCAAAAAATATTTAAAAAAGGCTACGAGTTGGACACCGAGCGACACTAAGTACGTATCGTAATCATTTAGGCACCTACTGCCAAATTATTATTGTCAATACGCTCAAGACGAAGTATTTTCTATTAAGCAAAGTTACGTAAAATAAATTCAGGATTTTTTTTTGTGTAGCGTTTATAGTATTTGTTGGGACACTAAGGTTCACGAATCATTTGATGTATGCGGGCAACTATCATCCACAATTGTATATTGAAATATTTCCTTACTACGAATACACGTGTTTTACAGTGTATTTAACAACCCCTTTCACCCCCAGGTAGTCGGGTCCGCTCCCTCCGCGCGCCCCTCCTACAACAAGCGTCGTTCGACGGCAGCGGCGGCTCCGTGCGCTACCGCCTGGACGTCATGCGCGGCGTGGCCACGCGACACGACGACGAGCCCGCACCGCCGCACAGAGCGCTGAGCGCCCCTGTAAGTCATTACTACATACACTACCGCCTGGACGTCATGCGCGGCGTGGCCACGCGACACGACGACGAGCCCGCACCGCCGCACAGAGCGCTGAGCGCCCCTGTAAGTCATTACTACATACACTACCGCCTGGACGTCATGCGCGGCGTGGCCACGCGACACGACGACGAGCCCGCACCGCCGCACAGAGCGCTGAGCGCCCCTGTAAGTCATTACTACATACACTACCGCCTGGACGTCATGCGCGGCGTGGCCACGCGACACGACGACGAGCCCGCACCGCCGCACAGAGCGCTGAGCGCCCCTGTAAGTCATTACTACATACAGAACGCCACCTTCTACTTATGACGGTACCTTCATACGAGCACAAAACTCATGTATGTTAAAATAAATCGTAAAAAATATAGGAAACAGCAGATTTTAGGATTCGTTTCATAGTAAAAGTGGTTTATAACGATGAGTACAGGCGCTACAAATAATACATTGTTCGTTCCAGAGTCTCAGCGCGAGCACGGCCAGCAGCCGCGCGCCGGCCGCGCCCGCGCCCTCCCCCCCCGGCGCCACGGTGTCCAGCCGCCTGGAGATCCGCGTGCGCCCGCCCGCACGGGACGAGCCCCCCACCTCCGGTACAGCGTACACATTATACAACTAATTATAATACATAGGGTCTTAGATTTTGACATGTTGCATTTTTAGCATGGCAATACTAATTAATTTCGATTCAAGAATAAAAAAAAATAGATTCTATTTTTGTAATTCTTTTTGGAGAACAAGCAAAATAATACCCTAATGAAAAATGTATTAAAATGAGAAAACTTATATGGCAACACACGGGCGCGAACGGTCGCTTCTCGGGTAGTGACGTCATAAAAAAAACAATTGACGATCGAACATACTTATGCCGAAGGTGTTGTCACGTTTTAAAAGTTTGTTAAAACGATGGTAATTTGGAACCAAAATAATGCATATTAAAATTCATTTATATTTTTACTTTCATGAATATTTTATGTTTTTTATTTTATTCGGCAATGTCATTGGTATACCTGTATACCCCTTTCGGTTACTTTCCAAATGCATTTTTCTGGAACACAAAAGTTATTCTATTCACTCAGAAATAATGTGACTTTCTGTCAATGAAATAACTGGTGAAATATGTGTGCTCTATACGGTGTACATCACAGACACTTGAATTTTTTTTTTGGGATTTTTTTGGTGGCGAAATGCGCATGGCTCTGAAACCACCTTCCAATCAAGTACAGATTTGTCAAGAAAAGTATGCGCTTCGAAAATCATCGCCTATCTTCGAAAATAAGCTCGATCGTAAGCGTACTTTTGCATCTATTCTGTGTCGTGCTAATTCGAAAACACGATGATTCAATTCAATTTATTCAGGAAATAATTCACATTGTGTTTGAAATCAAAAAATCTATAAATAAAAAAAAACACGTTCATTAAAATTATAAAACTAACACATACATGGTACAATACAATAAATTATAGAAAATAGACCAAAAATAAAAAATTCAATAACATTACAAATTAAGAAATCAATTCAATTTAAAAAGTGGAAATGCCTCGTCTATCGATTTATCAGAGCGCATACTTGTTCCAGTTTAACTGTACACTGTGTTTGACGTTACCTGTCTCTGTACAACATTAGTTTTAGTATAAATGCGAAACCTGAAACACGTGTCTAGTATACCGCCCGACCCTTGCTCGACGTGCCAGCCCGCGCCGCTGAGCCAGTAACGTTAAACTCCCCAAATAATAACCCGACCCAGCCTGACCCTAGCTGTCCCCCCCTCAATGACGCACTAAGTCGAGGCCCGAACCCCGCAGGGGGTGCCCTTAGTGACTGTTCATTTAATATTGAATATCCTTAGTTTGTAAGCCCTGGCTGGGGGCCTTAAAGTAATTTTTGGCCACCACAGGATAAGTTCGGTTAAGCAGGAACAACCTCTAGTAGATGTTAAAAAAACGTGTCTAGTATTTTTATGTGAAGAATCTATGTACAAAACTGTATCATGAAAAATCACAAAGTTATAAGCTTGTTTTGTTATCTGGTTGTCCGCAAAAAAAAAACGTGATCACCACACGGCACGCCCCTCCAGCGACGTCTTGAGCTCATTGATACTAATAATTTGGCAATAGGTACCTATTTAATTGCCATAGGTACTTAGTGTCTCTCGGTGTCCAATTTGTGGTCATTTTTAAATATTTTTGGGACAAAATATAACATGGTTTAAAAATTATTGAAATCAGTTACTTATTGTGAACAAACTATATTCAGGTTTCGCATATACTAAAAATTGTAGACACATTGTAGAATTTATAAAATAATTAAAATTAATAATGTTTTGTTGCAGTGAAGATTCAATCCGTGATAAGCGGGGAGACGCGAGCCAATCACGACGAGGCGTCCGTGTACTACGACGCCACGGAACATCACAGGGACAAACGGTAAGTTACTTATTACAAAATCCTGTGTCTTCCACTTCGTCGTGTCAACGATTCATTTATTCGAGTCTTTGGTTTTTTTTATGAGCCTGATGTGTCCCACTGCAGGGCAAAGGCCTCCCTTCCCTCTTTCCATTTATCAATTGTCTTTGGCTATTTGGGCCCATTCCTTTTGGCAAGCGTCCAACTCGTCACGCCATCTTCTGGGCCTACCGCGTCGCCGGGTTCTGCTGCGACTTTGGCCCTTTTTTAAATTTACAATTCTTCGCGCTCTACTGCGATGATTATACTATTATATTGGTTTGCACTTATTATTTGAACTTAACAAGTGTTTACGTTCATGAAATTTGATTTGTAAAGTGGTTTGCACTTATTATTTGAACTTTACAAGTGTTTACGTTCATGAAATTTGATTTGTAAAGTGGTTTGCACTTATTATTTGAACTTTACAAGTGTTTACGTTCATGAAATTTGATTTGTAAAATGGTTTTCTTTTTATTTTGACTTGCAGCTCGCAGCGTGACGTCACATGTTAGGCGGATTTTGCCGCGGAGGCCGTACTTTAACGTTTAATAACTCAGTCATTTTTGAAGATAGGAAAAAATAAACGGATTCTTTTTTCTCGAGTTTTTTAGACTTGCTGATAACAAAAAACATTGGTGTGACTCATTTAATGTTACGTATTTTTCCTCTACGCGGGGTTACTTCGTAGTTCGGAAACACGAACATCACCGGAGCGCATAACTTTTCTGGTTTAACAGTACTTTACATTGTACCAAATACAGGATGGGAGGAACACCGACGCGAAAACGGTTACCACGTATTCAGTGCATCATTCTGAGCCCCCGGGGCCACATATAAATTTTCTGCTGCTTTTTAGCCGTTTCCTACAAAAGTACAATACCTACACGGTCAAAATGTATGGGATACCAGATTAGCTTTTTTTTTTAATAATCGGGGTGGGGGGTGGGGGTCAGAATGAAGTACTGAATACGTGGTAACCGTATTCGCGTTCGTGTCCCTTCCAACCTGTATAATTTTGATTTAATAAGTCATGTCGATTAGAATGAGACAAAAGAATGCTTATATTTGCACAGTAGTGGTGTGATGGGTGTCTGAAGTTTATTCTATTGTCTTTGGTTTCAGGTCATCGACCCGAAGCGGGGAGAAAAGCCAGAGTCCAGCAATGGAGCGAACACGGCTAGACGCCATACCAGACAGGTAGGCACCGTTTTATTCTACATATTTTATGTATGGCTGAATATTAGGTCAAGTAAAGGCACCTAAAATAGGCACTTAGCGGCTACGGGTGTAATTAGATGTTGGCATTGTTATGGCATTAAAACAGTACTATAGCGACATAGAACAAAATGTACTACAACGCCATCTATGACACATACAATGAACTAAACATCGAAATACATCTAAATCCTACATCGCGCAAGTAAAGTTATCCGCGACTTAAGACTATACACCGTGACTTTTTAGTCGTCTTACAACGGCAGCCTACTTCATGTACCCAATGAATACAAAACATTCATAAAAAAAATGGTATTTATGAGATTTTAATAATTTAAAAATAAAAATATTATTCAGTATTATGACGCATGGCGTAGTTAAAACACTGTTGCGAGCGATGATCTACTGGACCCGAGTGCTGGGTAGGCATATGTTCCCTCGTTTGACATGTAAACATCATAAACAGGATGTTTCATAATTTTATTCAAATTTTTTTATTATTATTTTTCTTTGTACCTATTATCGAAGATAAAAAAAAATCGCGCCAAGAGCTATTTTATTTCGGGTACATTGAGTGGACTACCTTTGTAAGACGACTAAAAAGTGGCGGTGTATAGAAGAATCCGACAACAACTGTCCGGCAGTAGCCCACCAGACACAACACCCGTTTCTGTGGGGGATGAAATACTTTACACCCTGTTCTTCATCCCCCCAAAGCATCATACCATATTAATCACCCCAGCTCTCGATTCACCCCTGCGTCTATATTCACCTCGTTTTACCCGATACTAAATCAAAAAGAAATTGCTTCAAGATATGTATTTTTGTTGTTACAGAAGCATTATAGCAATTAGTAAGAAAGAAATAAACAGTGCTGCCGGCGACGGATCACAAAGCTTAAGAGATGTAAGTATAGTTATGTTATGTAAGTGTTTATACAGGGTGTAAACTGAACCTTCACGAAGCCGTCAACCAGGCATTCTGTACATCAAACTAAGTAACTCTACGTAAAAATTATTGCTAGAAAATTACTTTTTTTTTGTGGGGTGAAATATCACGATTTACGGTAGGACTCAATCAAAACATTGCGCTGATGGATAGATTGAATAGTACAAGGGAGGTGTTTAAAGTAAAAAATCTTACATTAAAACCTAGTATTTAAAAAAACTTGTGAAAAAGTTGGAACTTTGCCCCCCAATATCTCCGTAACTAGAAGGTAAGAAGGTAATTTTACATTGAAATAAAGGAATAGTAACTAAATAAACGATAAACAAAATGATTTCCTGAGAAAAATTCCGGTGGAATATGATTCAAAATAAGTAACTGAATGTACCCCCTCAATCTGTGGAAGGCTCTCCCTTACACCCTGTATAGTTTCATATTATGCATTCAAAAAAACTGTTATTTTGAAATATTCTTTCTTTATCGTGTGGTTAGTGCCTAACCTGGTGTCAGAGTTTTTACGCCTTAGTACTTTTATACCCATTATTACACGGTGTAAGGGGCATACATACATAAACTTTTCCATGGATTATTCTATTATAAAAGGTTATCTATTTCGATAAGAATTTCCTCAATCTTCGTCTTTATCGTTCGGTTACTGCCTAACCTGGTGTTAGACTTTTTATACCCCCATGGGCCTCTGACTTGGCTTTACATGCCGTCAAGAAATATCTCTCAGGCATGCTGGTTTCCTCATGATGTTTTCCTCCACCGAAGCAAGTGATAATTTTACAATACGCACATGAATCCGAAAAATCAGAGGTGCGTGTCTTGTGGATTATTACCGTTTTTGAATTAGTTATTCCATCTTTGACATGTTTTTCGATTTTTTATGTTTTAATGGTACGTTTTTATTTTACATTTTATTTTACTAAATTTCTATACGATATATGTTGTTTTGATTTAAATAACTTTATCGATTTATAAAATTATATTTGTGTATATTAATATGTTTGTTTCCTCGTCCCCAGCGCTCGACAGGCAGTGCCAGCACATCACGCATCCCGGTAGCTTGCGGGGCCGAGCAGAGACTAGCCAAGTGCGCCAGCTGGAGTGGCGATGGGCCCCTGTCTCCTGACGTGGCGGATCTTACGCCCGGTTAGTGCTATAATATCCTCTCGACTGAATGTATCTTCCTTTATTCCTATCTGAATTGACACCACTCTGACGTAAAGAAAAAAAAGTGGATAGAAAGGTTCCATTTTCTTCTACTATTTGGACAATTTGATGGGCCAGTGTGAATGAAGAGATTTTGAATATAATTTTTAGATAAAAATTTGCTTCGCAAGCGCGACTGCTGAGCATGGTCCTGGGTTCGATTCCCAGGTCGTGCAAAGCGTTATTGGGTTTTTCTATCAAGAATTTCTCAGTAGCAGCCACGGAGTCTGGATTTGTGTCCAGCTGATGGCAATAGGATCGCCCCCTATAACATGGGACTTAAACATAACTGACGAAATGTGGGTGTACTATTAGGTACACCTCAGCCTAGCCCTTAGGGGCCTTCTGGTAATTAGTGACCGATACTTAAACACGTGACTGTACTCATGATAACAAACAACTTTCCCAAACAAACATTATTTTATACCTACTCGTTCACTTTTATCACAATAACACAACAGCCGTATGAAATTCGCGCGCGACCTATCAGCTGTTAGCCGCGTGACGCCGTGGGCCGTTCTGTATCATTACTATCGTACCGTGCTACAGTGGGTAGGCAGAGCACCCACGCGGCTCACAAGCCGCCCCGCCTGCGCCACAGGACGGCCGCCACGTGCAGTATGCGGTGTTCGTAAAAAAAAATGTTTCTTCGGGAAAGTTGTTTGTTATATGGGTACTATCACATGTTTAAGTATCGGTCTATCTTTTACATCATACCCGAAATATTTTAAGAGTAACTTCTATAAGTCGTAAAGTCGCCATAGCAACGAAAAAAAAAAACTATCTGAGTGATTTTTTTTGTTACGAAATTATTATAATTCTAAAATTTTTTGAGACTTTTTGCATAAAACTCTTACTCCCATATTCTAACAATGACAGTAGGTAAATACAATGTAGTAAACTAGCGTAATGGATGCTAAAAAATAAGGAGCCAGTATTTATTTTGTGGGTCAAGTAATTTTAAATTATTTATTTTTTTATAAAAAAATATAGTCAGATTATAAAAGTCCCTTGAAATGGCTTTGTTATAGCCGTTAGATGATTCCCTGAAAATATTTCGTGTATGAATAGTTAGACCTTATATACAATAGATCAAATGTCACATTGGTGTTTAAACTTAGCCAATTAAATTTTTCCAAATTATTCCCCCCCGCTCCTCCCTGAACTCGTAACACAATAAAGACCTGCAGTCCTCCCCCTGCAGCACTACGTCGCCGTCGTCAGAACGCTGCCGACAAGTACGCTGTAGACCCGGCGCGGGAACTGAACCTGCGGTTCGCGAGGCCGAGGCACCGACAGCCGCCACACCATCATTCTAGGTAAGAGAGTATAGAAGTCATATATAATATGGGGTGTAAGGGACACCGACGCGAAAACGGTTACCACGTATTCAGTACATCATTCTGGGGCCACATAGAAAATTTTCATCGGTTATTTAAAAAAAAAACAAGTGTTGCCTACAAAAGTGCAATACCTACACGGTCAAAATGTATGGAACAGCTGTTTTTTTTTCAAAAAATTCTATGTAGGGGGGGCTCAGGATGATGTACTGAATACGTGCTAACCGTTTTCGCGTCGGTGTTCCTCCCACCCTGTATTAGGTTTCAAGCCTGTTAGGGCCAAAACACAAACACGTTGTGATGTCGTGTCGCGATGCGGTGTCGTGTCGTGGCACACTACGATTTGCACCGTAAAATACTTGAAACATTGTCATATTTATAGTGGTGCGATGCACGGAATGATATCATCTCGTGTATGCTGAGGATGCGACGTCGAATCGTTTGTTAGTGTTTTGGGTACTTTTTTTATACAGAGTGGATTTTGGGTATTTTCATACAGAGTGGATTTTGGTTATTTTTATACAGAAAGGATTTAAAGTCTTTTTTTATACAGTATGGATTTAAAGTCTGTTTTATACAGGGTGTATGATGGGTATATTTTCGTACTTTGTGGATTTTGGGTATTTTTATACAGGGTTGATTTTGGGTACTTTTTAATACAGGCTGTATTTTGGCCATTTTTTTATACAGGTTTAAAGACGGGTATTTTTTTATACAGGGTGAATGATGGGAATATTTTCATACATTGTGGATTTTGGGTATTTTTATACAGGGTGTATTTTGGGCATTTTATGTATACGGGGTGAACGGTGGGTATATTTTCATACATAGTGAATTTCGGGTATTTTTTATAGAGGTTTGATGAAGGGTATTTTTTTTATACAGTGTTAATGATGGGTATATTTTTATACATATAAAAAAATACCTATCATCCAGTGATAGTTATTTTTTTATACAGCCTGGAGTTTGGGTATTTTTGTACAGGGTGAATGATGGGTCAATTTTCATACATTGTGGATTTTGGGTATTTTTTTTATACAAGCTGGATGATGGATAATTTTTTTATACAGGGTGTATGATGGGTATATTTTCGTACTTTGTGGATTTTGGGTATTTTTATACAGGGTGTATTTTGGGCATTTTATTTATACAGGCTGGATGATGGGTATTTTGTTATACAGGGTGAACGATGGGTATATTTTCATACATGTGAATTTCGGGTATTTTTTATAGAGGTTTGATGAAGGGTATTTTTTTTTTATACAGTGTTAATGATGGGTATATTTTGATACATATAAAAAAAAGCTGGATGATAGTTATTTTTTTTATACAGCCTGGAGTTTGGGTATTTTTATACAGGATCGAGGATGGGTATTTTTTATACAGGGTGAATGATGGGTCAATTTTCATACATTGTGGATTTTGGGTATTTTTATATACAAGCTGGATGATGGGATTTTTTTTATACAGGGTGTATGATGGGTATATTTTCGTACTTTGTGGATTTTGGGTACTTTTATACAAGGTGGAATTTGGGTTATTTTAATACTGGCTGGATGATGGGTTTTTTTTATACAGGTTGAATGACGGGTATTTTGTTTTACAGGGTGAATGATGGGTATATTTTTATACATTGTGGATTTGGGTATTTTAATAAAGGGTGGATTTTGGGGTTTTTTTACAGGTTGGATGATGGGTATTTTTTACAGGTGGTATTTGGGTTATCTTTTATACATATTGGATGTTGGGTTTCTTCGTACAGGCAGTAATTGGGGTGTTTGTTCATACGCAGCCGCAGCGCGTCCCGAGGCGTGCCCGCGCTCCTGCTGTCGTCGCCGCCGGCGTCGGGCGGCTCGTCGTCGTCGGGCTCCCCGCCGCCGGGCGCGCCGCCCGCGCCCCCCGCGCCCGCCCCGCAGCACAACGCGGCGCGCGCGCGGCGCTTCCGCCCGCTCTCCATCGCGCCCTAACACACATGCCATATCATGCCATGCGGCTCGTCGGTCGTGGTACAGTTGCGCGGGAGCGAGACGCGGCTAGCGCTGTATGGCTCTGTCTCGCTCGCCCCGAGCACATATGAACGTTTATATTCAAAGTGTTGCAAGAAGTTCGCAGAGTAAATGGAAGCTTAATTGCTTGTGCCTTTTCTACTAAATGTTTTTTTTGTTATATCACATCATTTTGTTACTTTTACTCTTAGATAGAACTTTCTATGACACTTTGTTTATAAAAACGCAAGAAATATGTAGAAAATGTAATTGCATTTCTTCTCCACTATCAAGCCTTAAACGAGTCACCCTGTATATTAATTGTGTTAGTAATTGAAAAGTTTTAAATTATATTTTATTTTGTAAATATTGAGTTAATTTTAAAAAGCGGTGCATTATTTATTTTATTGATGTGTGTTTTGTTATGTGTCGGTTTGGTACATTTTTTGAGACAGTTTGACCTAAATAGCGGTCATAAAAATACATCACAAGTTTAACTAAATATTCACTAAAAGTACCACATGAGGCACCTAGCAGAACATCACTAGAACATTAATTTGCTATAAAATGCTTAATTTAGTGTTGTATCTCTTAATTATTTATTAGTTACATTAAAAAGGCCACGTTGACACTAAAAGTGTCGGCGCGCTATACAAAGTGACATTTGAGTAGGTATACTATATGCCGTGCACAACTTCGGTTGTTAGAGTGAGAAGGTTCGGTATGTTTCGTATTTGTAGAGCGCTGTCTTTGTCCCGCATTTTTTTTCTTATAAATTGGAATGTCATTTATAGATCTTTGATAGGCGCATCCTGAAGTCTGACAACTAGTATTTACAAGGGGCCTCCTGTTACCCAGCAACGGGTATAGGGCGACCCCAACATAGTTAGGAAAGGGCTTCATTATTTTAATTATGTGGTTTTAAAAGCTCTCTATATTATTTTATATTTAAGTAAATGATTGTATGAAACAACGACCAAATCATGACAAGGAACGATAGAGACAACGCTATGCCGACAAATGCGATTCATATGGCTATCTCTTTCTAAGAGCCGATGATTATTTTATTGTACGATGTAGAAAATTAAAGTTTCATTGAAAATATGAAGATAAAAACAAGGGAAAATGTATAAAAGTCACTTTCGACGATGGATAATGCTTAGAAAAGTCAATAAATTGTACACACATACTTTGTTCTTAAGTTATGTTTAAATCCCATGTAATAGAGGCCAGCCTATTGCCATCAACCGGGCAGCAATCCAACCTCCGGACTGAAAAAATTCAATAACACCGCCGACCTACCCGACCTGTGAATCGAACCCAAGGCTTCATGTACAGCAGTAGCCCTTGCGACCACTAGACAAGTCAGAAAATATACATAAAATGGTTTTTCTAAGCATTCTCGATAGTAAAATGTGACATTATGTATACAATTGTGAGAATATAGTATCTCGCTTGGCTAATGATCTGACGATGATGATTCTGATTATAGAAATAACTTCAAGCTGAAACTAATCGCTTGGAATGCAATGTGCTATAATATCTATTTTATCAATAACATAAGGACACACAGGGATATGTGTTTTTCAACTACAAATGGCACTTAAGACATGCATTTACAGTGCGTTTTCAGAAACACTTAACAACATCTAAACTAATACCTAAAATACAGAGTGGATGGGACACCGACGCTAAAACGGTTACCATGTATGCAGGACATCATTCTGAACCTCCGCAGGTTTCACATAGGTATCGGTTTAAAAAAAAAACAACTGTTTCCTACAAAAGTGCAATACCTACACGTTCAAAATGTATGGAACAGCTGTTTTTTTTTTTAATTACTGATGAAAAATTCCTATGTAGGGGGCTCTGGATGATGTACTGAATACGTGGTAACCGTTTTCGCGTAGGTGTCCTTTTCACTGTGTATAATTGCTCTGTTGTAATTTCTAATATCAGTGTTTAGGTATAATTTAACTGTTGCTTAGGAGCTAGTGGAAACGGTCACAAAAGATGTTTTTAGACGTTTCTTGTAACAGTGTAATGATAATGTTCTCGTAATTATAATTTACCTCAAATATTGTCGAACTAGGATTTGAATCGAAGACCTTTCATATCGTAACTACTGCACTAAAGTGACATGTTATAGTTGAAAATACATATTTTTGGTAAACAAGATGTTTGGTTGATTAATGTCAATTCTTAAAAGGTTAGTTGAGGGGGTAAAAACAAGTAATTTTGACCCCCAAAGTACCTTACATACACACCTAGCACCTTTTAGAATTGGCGTTAAAGTAACCACCCTGTATAATTGTTACATACAAATAAAAAAACAAGCATGACATGTACAAAATTCGTTTCTACCCTCAAAAAAATTATGAATATTTTACAAAATGGGTGCAACATAGTTCAAAATTTGTTAATATATGTATGTATCGGCTGATTGGGAAATGATATTTTAATACTTCTCTACTCTTTACGTTGATATATCGATAGTTTGACGAGTATACAGTAGTTAGTAGTACAGGCAGGAGATGGAGCCACAGAGTGTAAACGGAGCCTTCACGAAGCCGTTAGTCACGCATTCTGTACATCAAACTAAGTAACTCGATGCAAAAATGTAGCTGGGAAACGACTTTTTTTTGGGTGAATATCACGTTTTACGGTAGGACTCGATGTAACGCACTCAAAACATTGGGCTGATGGATGGATTGAAAAGGCGCAGGGGCGTGAAGGTATTCATACATCAAAATTTTTTTTTTTTAACTTTTGAAAAAGTTGGAACTTTGACCCCCAACATCTCCGTAAGTAGAAGGTTCCCAGGTATGGTCTAGAACAAAAAAATGATCGCAATGACGGGGAGAACAAGTGCCTTTCGGCTTCGTTAAGGGTACTTTTACACCCAGTATACAGGACGTCTACCTCCATGGCTTGCTCACACTGAAGTAAGATTAAAACAATACATGCTAAAAGAGGTCATACTAACCACTGAGCTAAGAGTTGCAGGTCGTGGGTTCGAACCCAGGCAGGTTACAATGTATAATTTATTTCATCAGCACTGCTCTCAAAACGGTGAAAGAAAACATCGTGAGGAAACCGGCATGTCCTAGAACCAAAAATTCGAAGACATGTCACATCCACCAAGGCCTGCGTGGAGGGCGTGGTAGACTGCAAATGCTTGAAAAGTATCGATATATCGATGTAGAGGTGGGATAGCGTAATTTTTAAAATACTTAGACATGGTTAAGGTAATAGTGTTTATGCTTTTAAACGTATCGACTGGGCTATTGTTAACACGTTATTGGTATTCAATGTTCGATGTGTTTTGTGTTTTAAAAGTTGTTATTTGAAAGACTACTTTAAGGAAACATTCATAAGTATAGAGTTAATATAATTAATTAGGGATCTACTGTTTAAAGGTAGAATTTCGAAGGCGTCCTGCTAGTTCCTGTGTAACTCCATGGTGACGGCAACATTTGGCATTGTCGCCATCTCATCATCGGCCTGCCTTTTCCCAACTTTATTGTGGTCGGATTCCAGTCTTATCGGAAGCAGCTGAATACCAGTATTTTACATGGAGCGACTGCCTATCTGACCTCCACAAACCAGTTAGTACTGGGTAATACGATAGACCTTAGTGATACTGGTTGTCAGACTTTCAGGCCACTGACTACGACTGTCAAAGATCTATAAATGACAGCCGGGACCAACGGCTTAAGGTGATTTCCAAACCATGGACGAAACTCTGTATGTAATGATGGTCACCTATCCACTAACCGACCTTGGCAAGCGCGGCTTAACCTTGAAGATCGACCCGTTCGGCTGTTATTATTTAGCCACGAGCTATGGAATCGTTGTCTTAGAGTTACATAGAAACAATCGAGTTGCTGAATTCTGGCAGAGCGACAGCAGCCGCCTTCGACACTACCTTTAGATAATCTATAATATCATATCAGTCTATTACATGAGCTACTGAACAGTCAGCCTGTAGCAGTCCACTGCTGGACATAGTGGACCTAGCCCACTCCATGCATCCGTCACACTACATACATAATTGTTAAATATAATAAAAAAAAAAACACATCATACATCGACATTTGAAACGTTTACTAAACAGATAACAGAATGTAATAGATTTATAAATGATTGTCTTAAACTGGGATAGGAAATTGATGTTGATTTTTAAAGGGTAAATATAGGGTCATTGTGACCTAAGACGTCACCATACGAAGACTGTTTTGATGTGAAACATCTATAGGCGCGCCTAGGCAGTAAAACCGACTCGTATGCCGTGACGAAAGATGGCATGACGCTGTCATGGCGTGATAACTCCTCTATGCCACGTAAAATCAACCTATTCTCATTAAAATAAAGTTTGTTTTGGATCGATTCTTGGTCATGGTTTTCGTGGTCGGTGATAACGAATATGAAAATCAAAGATGGCGCCGAAGAAAGTTATCGGTACTCGGAAACTCTTCTTTTTATTGCATATTATGAATTCTAATATTAACATGGCTGTTTCACATCTGCCGGGTGTCCAGTGACGGCCAACTTTTTTCACACTCAAACTCAAACCGTTGATTTGAATGAAACCATTTACTTGTACTATTTAGTTAGTCAGATAGTTGAAGCTATTTGGCCGTTCCTTATCGCTTTAGTTCCTTATCGCCTTATCTATTAGATCTCTATGGAGTAGAAACGGGCAAGTGACTTCAAGAAAATTCTTACTTTTCTTCAACGTAAAAACTTTATAATATATTTAGAATAATCAGTCTTAGTAAAAGGGGTGTCTTAAATTAAAATAATTTATTTAAAACATCCTATATACTCCCTCTAAAAATTGACATCAATAAACAACCCACCCTGTATACATCGCTCAGAGTGAAACTAAATAATATTAGTTTAAAGCGAGTGAATATGGTGTGAGTACTATCACATGAGTACTACACATAACATCACGCCTGTAACCCCGAGGGGGTCGCCAGAGTGTACAGTAAACACACATCTCGTTATTTAATAGTACTACACGAGTATGGACGAGTTTAAAACGAATCTATCAGGCGTATATTTAGTTTTATGATCTCGGCACGACTTTGTAAATGGTGTTATTGTAATATTGTTCAGGTGACTGGCAACACTAGCGACATAGATCCCTATGAGGTTTAGGCAGACACTACAGTACTCCGAATTACGATCTTTAAATACTGCTTTTGATATCGTATTACCAAGTAACTGGGCTGTGGAGGTCAGATAGGCAGTCGCTCCACGTTAAATACTGGTATCCGGTTAGACTGGAAGCCGACCCCCAAAAGACTAGACAGTATCTCATTCACGTCCATACATCTAGTCATACACAAACGCCAGTTGCGAGTACTACGCACCTTTTTGAAGAACCTCACCAATAAGGGTATGTCCTTTTAGGGCGTCCCTTCCAAGCGTTGACACTCACATCTGCCATGTAGACAAACATGTTGATGGAACGTGTTGCCAGTTACCTATTGAGTATTATAATGATATCAATATGTGTGTGATGTAGTTTGTGTGCGTGTGTTTATAAATATACAGAGTGGAGGGGACCCCGACGCTGTATAGTTACCACGTATTCAGTACATCATTCTGAGCCCCCATAAATAGAAATTTTTCGTCAGTTACTAAAAAAAACAGCTGTTTTCAACAAAAGTGCAATACCTACACGGTCTAAATGTATGGAACAGCTGTTTTGTTTTAAATTACTATCTGGGGGGGTTTGAATGATGTCCTGAATACGTGGTCACCGTTTCAGCGTCGGTATCCCTTCCACCCCGTATTTGTTTCAGTAACAACATGACGCTTGCGTCCGCGATAGGTTAGACAGAGCAGAGTTGTGTTGAACTCTTTCGTCATTCTTATGTTCAGTGCTTTTACAGTTATTTTATCAAAATAACAGTGATCTTTATCTCAGTAGGAATAAGGTTATAACTGACAAGTCTGTAAAAATTAAAGTATGTGGGATATGCCAGGATTTATTCCGTTAGGCGAGCCTAACGGAATAAATCCACCATCATACATCATGTGGGCTGAAGATGGGTTTCGTGCAATAGAAATAACTGGGTGCGATACACTGTTTCTATTAAACTAACAAACTACTTGAAATTAAAATTTAACACGGGGCACAATGAATCGGGTAGAGTTCCAGGACGTCTCAACTCCGCTGCGATCAGACATTGACTGTCGCCCTCGCCTCGAGCTGTAAACATCAGGGCTCTGTAGAAGCACGCTGTGGTGTGGGTAGACTTGTAACTAGGTCGCATGACGTAACCATCAGCGCACTTGCGATTCATTTTAAGTCCATACTAATGACCGGATCCGACAAGTATATCTTTATTCTAGGTTGCTAGGATTTCAGTTAAAATAACTATGTAAGACTGTAGGTAATCACACACATACAACTACACACACAATACTGTATAAACGTATATATAAATAAATATATGTATTTAGTAGTCGCCATCGCCATTCAATTCTAGTCTTGCTGCTTAGTTACTGCTACGTAATGATTATTATTAAAATATTAATAGACTTAAGGATTACGATATTATTAAATATTATTAAAAAAAAAAAAACAAGAATATCTGAAGCTGTGGCTCAGCTTTGCTGTTTGAAAGCGTGGGACACACTTGTAACGCGCTTGCACTGCCGTCGGGTGTCGCAAGTGTTACCAGACTTGTACGGGGTCGCGGTTAATTATCTAGTGAAACGCTGGAGACGTTACTGGTATCAATCTCAACGATAGTACTAGAAACGAGTAACATTTAATTAAAAGTATCAAAAAACTCGACTACAAATTGCATTGTGTACCGTGTATGTATTAGATCAGAAATAGGATCAAATAACATCAAAAACGTTTTTTGGTTAAAATTATCAAACAAAATGTATGAGAAAAGTTTTTTTGCAATTTCTTACTTTTTTAGTACTACAACCTGGGTTGGTCCCATAGAAGTTTTTGATCAGTATTAGAAAGAGGATCGATTGGCATCCAAAAAATGTTTTGTGTAAAATGGCCATTTTCTTACTAACTGTACATTATTTTGAAAATCTGTGAATGGGGATCAAAATTTCACGAACAGTCATGGATAGTCTCCTAAGACCATTGTCGTGTAGCTGCAACGGTTAAGGTAGTTCCCCTTGCTGCCTCGTTGAAAGTTTCCACCCTGTATATATTTGTAATCTCCTTTTAATTTCCTTCATTTTGATACCCTACTCGATAGTGTGGTTGAAAAAAAAATATTGACGACTTGCAATTTAGCGCCAAAAATCCGCCATTTTTTTTTTAAACGTCCATCTCAAGGACACTTGGGTTTTTGAGACGAATCTAATGATACCTTAATCAGTGAAATCCATCCAGCCATTTGCAACATACGAGGTAATAAAGAAACATACAAGAAACGCGCGAAAAACATAACACTTCCTTGGCAGTCGGGTAAAAAAATCATTTGATATTTTTCTTATGCAAGTATGAGTTTAAAAAATCATTTTGATTCTCATATCACATCAGTGAAGCTTACAAAAATATATCTACTACGTACTAAATAATTTGACTACCTAAGGACCTTAAAAAACCATGAAATCTTTCTTCAATCGTGTTCAGATATAGACACCCGCCACGTCTCCACAGTTCCGCTAGCTAATTCCCCCTGACCTCGTATAAGACACATTTGTGGCACGCGACACTGTCCCCGGGTGTACAAGTGTCGCCTCGATCGCACCAATATAATATATAAACTATATATAAAGCTGAAAAGTTTGTCTGTTTGTTTCAACTTATCTCTGGAGCTACCAGTCGGATTTGGAAAAATCTTTAAAACATTTGATAGCCCAGTTCTTGAGGAAGGTTTTAGGGTGGTTCACATCACGCTACGACCTTGAGGAGCCGGGTAGTGCGTGAAACCGCGGGGCGCAGCTAGTAATATATAAAGTAAACACATGTATCTAACAGGCCCGATGCCACTCGCACGCCTAACTATTATGTTAATTTGCCATTTATTTTATATCTACCGAATGCACAATGAATCTTTAATAAAAGGTAATTGTCCTTGATTTGGTGTTTTATTTAATTATAAAGTTATTTTAACACTTTTACAGTCCGATGTGGTAGCTGGAGGTATAGCATACTCAGCCTATGGCGTTCCCACTGCTGGGACCCTCCTCTCTATGAGAGGGAGCGGACGTGCCCAATGCAGGTTGGTAGATTTCACATGTCTTCAAATGTTTTCCTTCGCCGTTTTGAGAGCAGTGCTCGTGAAATAAACGACACAAAGTAATGCGCATGCCTGTAGCAAGTAGTACTTAAATAGAATGTGCGATCCCACCAAATAACACAGTCCAGCAGACGAACAGCTCTGCGAGGCACGGAGTACGCACCCGAATGCGCTGGAATGGTGGGCTCCCAACGAGTCACAGCCAATCGTGTTACAGTGTGATTCGATGGGAAAAATAATCCGCCGACTATAGTCATTGAACTTAGTAAAAGTATATTTATGTGGATTATTTTTTCGACGATTCTTTTTATTGAATGTAGCGTAGGTGCGGGTATATTGGGTGTTGATGTATCGCCGTGTGTACAAAGGAGTTTTGTTTCGGAACTAAAATGGAGTTGGGCTGGACACCTAGCCAAGTGCGGTGATGCAGGTGGAGTAAAGCTGTGACTGAGTGGGAATGGAAAGAGAAGTGTTGGTCGGCGGGCATTGTTGCTACAGCTGTTAGAATCTGCGGACCCCGCGAGACGCAGGATAGCAGCCAATCGCTCCACCACAGCTCCAACCACTCCGCCAATAAGCTACGTCAGAGTAAAAATAACTGAAAGGAAACTCTTTTTAAAACTACTATTTTACCATAAAGAAATGTCACATCCACGGTTGTCAAATGCATTTGTTTTCAAAGCCAGAAAATAAGTACAGTTGACAGCCGTAAGTTGTAAGCAAAATTTATAAAATAATATTTTTTTTTAATATTAGATGACCAACAAATCTTAAAAAGATCGTAACATGGATGCCATATTCACAGAACTTGAAAAAGCCGGAAAGACTGATGTCGAAAATTTACTGCAATGGTTGAAAGATTGTAAGTCATCATGATTATCATTCTTCTGCCCTTAGTCCAATTAATTTGGGGTCGGTGCAGCATGTCTTCTTCTTCCATATTTCTCTATAACTCAGTCACCGCCTTTCTATATCATCCTTCACACAAAACTTATACTGTCACACACGGGATATCTTCCGTGATTGTTCATCCTTCACACAGTTCATCCAACGTTTCTTTAGTCCCCCCATACTCTTACAACGTCTACATTCACACTCAAAACAGTCCTATGACATTTCCTTCATTCCTCGGCATCACATGCTCATACCATGACAACTGTAGTACTGATAGTTCTATTTTTATAGTAGAGATATCTAGCGTACCATTAATTATGAGTAGTCAGAAGACATAACATCTAAAACTAATTCTAAAGGGTAATACTGGTATTTAACTGCATCCGTTGAGACTGAAAGCCGATTCCAACATAGTCGGAAAAAAGCAAGCAGATGATAGCCGATGGGTACCGTGTTATCAAGTCACTGGGTCGTGGAGGTCAGTAGGCAGTCGGTCCATGGAACATACTTCCCAACTACATTGTGTGGTCAACTTCCAGTCTACCGAACGCGGCTGAGTACCTACTATTTTACATGGAACGACTTTTGATCCTGTTTTTAAACACCTTGCAGCAAAAATGTTAGAAGCTACGAAGGAAAGCAACGCTCGCAAATTATTTAAGGATGTTGGTGACCAGCAGCATGTGGAACTCGCCAAGTTCAAGGATATATTAGCTAATTTAGCTGCCGAACAGTCGTAAGACAGCTGACCAGCTATCGAAACAACTAGTTACCGAAGGAACCAAGTTTATTGATGCAGCCGTTGTCGGCCTCAACGCTTTTAAAGATGCTTTGAAGACAGCAAAATGAGGGTTCTAAAATAAATTCTTTGTTGGGTCAAAGTGGTTTTTTTTGTCACAATTTTTTAAATAAGTCGTCACCCCATGTAACATACTGGTATTCAGCTGCATCCAGTTAGACTGGACGCCAACTCAACTCAAGGTCTTTCGTTACAATTATTTTAAGAATTCATATTACTATCATTCAAGCTTATGAATATTTTTATACATGGTGCGGATGGGTATCTGACCTCAACAACTATTTCACTGGGTAAGCGGTGGTCGATACTGGTGGTCAGATATTTGGACTTCAGATTACTAATGCACTCAACCTGGCGCTGTTTGTCATACTGGTGTGACTACGAGACAGCAATGGAAATAATGTGAGGTAGGTGGAAAGTATTCCGAAGTTAATGGAACTTTATCAGGTTGTTTGGAGGTACACTAGGAAGACTATCCTAAGTTTTTGACCTCGAAGACCCTGTGCTAACTTGAGGAGGGGACTAAAACCTCTATTTTTTTCATATTGTGTGTATAATTATGTGCACATCAAGCTACTATAGTCTGTCAAATTTCTTTATCAGATTTTCAACTTTATCGCTAATAAAGCATTATGTTCAAGGTTGATTGGGAAAATTTTACAATTTCTGGTAGCTTGATGTGATGGCGTCTATAGAACGTTAGGGTTCTTGGTGTGAGATAGGTTCCTTATAATACATTTCTTACTTTTTAATGAGTCTTGATCAATGGTGACGTTGGGGGGAGAGGGTGGGATTCATAGGTTTTCCAAGTTATATTGATGACAGAATAAGATAATTAACGTAGAAATGATGGTAATAAATAGTTATATGCTATTTTTAACATTTTAAGAAACTTTTTTTAACATTGGCTGTATCTCCGTTACTATTGGGTTTGAAAAACTAGTTTACCAACGAACTTTTAGGAAATTTAATGTTCTTTAACTTTGTTCCCTGATATAGTACACAAAATGTTTTTAGGTTTTTGTCCCCTGCCCAAGTTAGCACAGGATCCTCGAGGTTGAAAACTTAGGATAGTCTTCCTAGTGTACCACCAAACAACCTGTTCAAGTTCTATTACCTTCGGAATACTTTCCAGGTCATCATCTGCCTAGCCTTTTCCCAACTATGTTCGGGTCGGCTTCCAGTCTAACCGGATGCAGCTGAATACCAGTATTTTACATGGAGCGACTGCCTATCTGACCTCCACAACCCAGTTAGAACTAGGTAATACGATACCCCTTGGTAAGACTGGTTGTCAGACTTTTTGGGTAACTGACTACCTGTAACGACTGTCAAAGATCTACAAAAAAAATCTAAATGACAGCCGGGACCAACGGCTTAACGTGCTTTCCGAGGCACGGAGGAAACCCTGTATGTTATGGGTGATCACCCATCCACAGACCAACCTAGGCAAGCACGGCTTAACCTAAAGATTGTTCCGAGCGGCTGTTATTATTTAGCCACGAGCTCCTCCTGGAATACTTTCCAGGTAAAAGTACGTAATTGGTGGAGTACCCCCGTCACGACTGCTAAAGTTCTACCATCGCACATCATCATCTGCCTGCCTTTTCCCAATTATGTTGGGGTCTGCTTCCAGTATAGCCAGATGCAGCTGAAGACTAGTATCGAGCGACTGCCTATCTGATCTCCACGATCTAGTTACGGGGTAATACGTCGGGTAATCAGTAGTGTTAATACATAGAGGGTGTAACAAGACCCTTAACGAAGCCAAAAAGCACTTTCTTCACGTTCTCCCCGTCATTGCGATCATTTTTTTGTTTTAGACTATACCTGGGAACCTTCTAGTTACAGAGATATTGGGGGTGAAAGTTCGAAATATTTTTATTTTTATTTTTTTAATACATGTTTTTAAAGTAGGATTTTTACTTAAAACAATTCCACGACTCCCGTACCATTCAATCCATCCATCAGCACAATGCTTTTAGTGCATTACATTGAATCCTACCGTAAAACGTGATTTTCCGACCGAAAAAAAAGTCGTTTCCCAGCAATAACTTTTACGTAAATTAGTTTGATGTACAGAATGCTTGGTTGACGGCTTCGTAAAGAGTCTGTTTACATCCTGTATACTGATTACCCGCCACAACTATAAAAATCTGCCATCTGACATCAAATACATATTGGGTACATGATTTTGAACTCTCACCTAGTAGCCTGGCGTTCTGAATTGGGACTATGTGTCGCAGTCATAAGGCACACATTTCTGTATTTCTTTTCTTTATCTACTGTGTATATCTTGCTGAACGTGTTGTGTCTTATATCTGTGCTAAATAAATATAGTTTCTTTCTTTCTTTCAGCTAAAGTTATCGAAACTATAAAGGATGAAAAGACCTGCGCATTATTTAATGAAGTCGTTGACGAAAAACGTGTTGAGCTAGATAAGTTTAAGGATGTCTTGGCTAAGATAGCTGTCGAGCAGGCTAAGACAGTTGAGCAGCTCTCTGAACAATTAGCCGCCGCAACACCGAAGGTCATTGATGCAGCTGTTGCTGGGCTTAAAGCTTTTAAAGAGGCGTTGAAAGAATAAAGGCTAATGGATGTTGAAGACCGGCCTAGTGCGAGCTTGGACTCGTGCACCGAGGGTTTAGTACGAACTTGTAGGTATTTTGTTATTAAACTACACATGTATTTACGGTTTTTAGATTATTTCCTATACATGTGCTGTAAGATAATGCTTCTTGCCAAATTTTATGATTCTAGGTTAACGGAAAGTACCCTATAGGTTTTGATTTCCTTGTAAAATCGCAAAATATACGACGTAAACAAACGATTGTTTACGTCGCATTATCTTTAGATGGCGGTGACTTACAAGTTTGATTTCACAGCTGAAAGAGACCGTAGAACTTACATTTATCACTGCACTGTAGCCTTCTTCAAATTCACTTGCGAGGCCTTTTATAAATAACATTTCTGAAGTACATATAGCTGCTGCAACATACAGTGTGTAAACAGACCCTTCACGAAGCATTCTGTACAGCAAACTAAGTAATTTTGTAAAATTATTGCTAGGAAACGACTTTTGTTTTGGGGTGAAAAATCTCGTTTTTCGGTAGGACTCGATGGAAAGCACTCGAAGCATTGTGTTGATGGATGGATTGAATAGTACGGGGGTCGTGGAGGTGTTTAAAGTAAAAATATAAATCTTGTGAAAAAGTTGGAACTTTGACCCCCAATATCTCCGTAACTAGAAGGTTCCCAGGTATGGTCTAAAACAAAAATGTGATCGCAAAGACGGGGAGAACAAGTGCCTTTCGGCTTCGTTATGGGTCTATCACCCTTTATTCTGCCTCTGCTGTTGAGAGGGCAACAGTCTGCTGTACACATCCATGCCACTGGTACTTTTTCGATCATGCTTATCTCCAGGTCAATCAGCATCTGTAAAGGCTGATATCCAAGATTAGTGCCTTCGTTCTTCTTAAATGATTAACTTCATATCTTTTTTTTTGCATATCCGACTTGGGTAAACTGTTGAAACTAAAAATGTAATGTTTACTAATAAGAACTTACTATCTTTATCTTTATCTTTTTCCTTTCAGGTAAAGAGTTATTATTTTTCCAGTTTTTCACAGTGTCTCTGTAGGTTTATCAAGGTATCTGCTCAGATAAGCCTAGGAACGACTGGTCTAGTGCTTAACGACCTTTGTTCTCATATTATTACATTCGCAAAATATTATATTCGCAAAATATTATATTCTCGAATTATTATATTCTCAAAATATTAGAAGTACAATCAAACACAGTGAAAAATAAAAATGAATTTATTTAAATCAAAATCTCTTTATTCCAATACCTAGGCATCATGGAAACACTTTCGAACGTAATACAATATTAAAATAAAAATTAATTGCAGTATCATACAGTATTGCAAAATTATTTGCATTTATCATTAATGAAATATAATTAATAATAACTGAAACTAAACAAATCCCGAGTGATCAAGTGCATACAAGTTTTCACAAGTGGCATCTGTTTCCAAGCACGACGATTGGTACAGCCGCTCAACAATAAAAATTGCAAAAGTATATAAGTACATCATGGAAAATTTATGGGAGCTTATTCAACGCCGCTAACATGGTTAAGCATTCTATTGATTGAATTTTGTTGGATAAGCAGTCTGTGATAATGCAAGTAATTTTTCTATCATTTTCAATGTATTTTAAAGATCTTTTTTTATCGGGGCAGTGGAAAGCACTTTTTAGCAATCTTTTATTTTGAATTTGAGCTTCTACTTTTAATGCTACTAAAAATTGGAAAATGGTTGGTCGAGATGGAATTCGAGAGTTAATTCTTCTGTGCCATCCTTCCACTGCATTCGTAGTGCGGTTCTTTTCACCAAAACAGCTAAAAATATCTTTGGTAATGGTTTGTATCCACTGGTTATTAAAATAGTCTAGAAATTTCTGTGAAACTTCCGTCTCTGGTGCGATTTCATATATAGCAAGATATGCTTCTGGAATTAGATTGGGTGGTAACAGAGCCAAACTTGTGCACAACTGTGTGATTTTGCGACCTAAGTGAGTTTCGTTGAAATTCAATTTTTTACTCATTCTAAACACAGCATTTAAAAAATGGTAATAACAGCCTTTTACTTTTATTTCTGGATATACCTCACGTATAGCATTAATTGCAGCAATTTCGTAATCGCATTTGTATGAACTAATATTCATACGAAATTGATTTCTAAGTACAGAAAAGAACCTTTTGTATGTATTTGTGTTCTTATTTGGTAATAAGTCATAGACAATAGGTACAAAACTAATTGTGTTTTGGTCTCGTGCGATATCAATATGTAAGGTGTACAATTGGTAAAAAGGCGACGGTGTCACCTTGAATGTACCATCTCCGTATACAATATCAATTGTCTGGAATAATTCTCGTAGCTTTTGAGCAGGTAACATCGAAAATATTATAATTCTATCATCCGTTTCACCATCATAATCATCAAATAAAAAAAAGTCTTGCACAATGTGGTGTGGCAATCTCACATTACTTGTAGTCTTTGATGTACCGACATTCAAAAAATTATTTCGTTTCCTGTACAGCGTATCCTTTTTGGACGTAAATGATGGAATCAGATACTCTTTATTTTGAAAAACTTGTTTTCCCAAGAAGTGCTTTTCAAATATTTTTGGAATGGGTTCAAAATTTTTGCACACTTCTTGTTTGCACTCCTCCATTGCCATATCAATTATATTTCTTTCAAAATCAACGCTGCAACTATGTTTGGGCTGTCTAACGACTTTCTTATCCAAACTTAATGTAATCGAAGTCTTGCACTCCCTTTGGTTGCAACATCTCCAGTTGGTTGTACCATTTTTATTTTTCATGAAGAAATTGTATTTGTAACCGTTATATAAAAAAACAGACTTGCCTTTTTGACTCGTTATAAACTTGGCTTCACTATCTTCAGACATTTTTATTGTAATATTTATTAATCAGAATGCAAAATTTATTCCCAATAAATATTTTTCACAATGTCACACTATACATCAAAAACAATTGATAAATAAAAACTGACACTAGTACAAACATAGGTTTTTCATTGTAATCTGACAGGAACTACTAGCAAAGAGTTTATCTATTAAAACTTCAATATAAATGCACATAATATTATATTAATGCATATCTTCAGGATTACCTACTACTGGGTGATATAAAATCATTAGTTAGATTTATTTTACAGAAGGTAGGTAAACCTTAAAAAAGGGGGTTGTAGGTTTGATTCCCATCCGAGACAAATATATGTGATGAATAACCTATGTGATGATGTCAAATATTTATTATTGTTTCCCTCAAATTAAAAACATTTTTCGCTGTGATTGTTCTTTGTGTAATATTTTGATAATATAATAATTCGAGAATATAATATTTTGCGAATATAATATTTTGCGAATGTAATAATATGAGAACAAAGGCTTAACGACAGGTAGAACCCGTTGGTTGGATTTTAGCTCTGAAAAAGGTCCAGTGATTGACGTGACAATTACTGGACTTTTTTCAGAGCAAAATTCAACTTCCATTGGTGTACTTGCCTCTTTACATTAATTCATATTGTATTTTTTTAACAATCAATAAATTTCTACTGCGATAGCTTTGTGTTTTCTTTTCTCTCTATGTCTAGAAGCTGTGAAAAATGCCTAAAGCGGTCTACACACCAAAGCCGCTGACCCGGCGGCACGGATCGCCGGCCCAACCCGCCGGCCTTATTTTGTACAATCATGCCGCCGGCTTGCGCCCGCGCGGGCAAGCCGGCGGGGCAGCATGCCGATGCCGACGGCATCCCTCTCCACTCACTCAGTCAGTTGCCCGCCGGCTTTCATAGAGTAGTGACGTATCACTTATTCATTCTCTGTTGTTGTGAAGTGTCGGCACTTTTATTTTTTATCAACTAACCAATATGGAGTGGGACGATGCAACAGTTATAAAACTAATAGACCTCTATCATTTAAAATAAATATTATGGAACCCAAAAAACCGTGACTACAAACGCATACCGCACCGTTCGGGGAGACGGTTTGGTTATGTAGGGATTGCACCTACTAAAAAACACCGCCGTGAGCCTACTCTCGCCTTGATGGATGAGCCACGAGAACTGCTACGCATGACGTTCGCGACGCAACACGCCTCCGGGCGCCAAACTTCTTTGGCGACGGCTTAACGTGCTTTCCAAGGCACGGAGGAAACTCTGTATATAATGGGCGGTCACCCATCCACAGGTCAACCTAGGCAAGCGCGGCTTAACCTAAAGATTGACCCGAGCGGCTGTTATTATTTTTAGCCACGAGCTCCTCTAACTGCCTATTTAACCATCATCATTCTCTTGCCCTTATCCCAATTCATATGGGGTCGGCGCAGCATGTCTTCTTCTTCCATACTTCTCTATTACTTTACTTGTCATCTCGCCAGACACCTCCTTTTTGCCATATCATTCTTTACACAGTCCAGCCATCGTTTCTTTGGTCTTCCTCTACTCATATACCCATCCACATTCATACTCAAAACTTTTCTCACAACATTTTCCTCATTCCTCCGCATCACATGCCCATACCACGACAACCGATTAACACACAACTTTTCAGTCACCGGCGCCACTTTCAGACTTCCTCTTATATACTCATTTCTTGTTTTATCCATTCGCGTAACACCACATATCCCCCTTAGCATTCTCATCTCCGCCACATGTAAATGCCTTTCGTTCATCCCTTTTGTGGCCCAACATTCTGACCCATACAAGACAGCAGGTCTAACCATTGTTTTATAAATCTGCTTCTTAAGTTTAAGGGGAATGCGGGAGTCGCAGATTGTTCCCGTGACCTGCCGCCATTTCATCCATCCCGTGTTAATTCTGTGCTTTACACTACGATCTATTTCGCCATCGGTTTGCACGAGTGAACCGAGATACCGAAAGTCGGAGCAGACAGTAAGAAACGCGCCATCTAGCGCTATGGCTCCAGAACTGGAGAGACCGCCGAAATCGCAGAACTAGTATTCCGTTTTAGTTCTGCTGATTTTCAAGCCAACATTCTCCAGCTTCTGTTGCCATTTCTCCAATCTGCTCTGGATCTCAGGTCCATCTTCACCGACAAGAACAATTTCGTCGGCAAACAGCATGCACCAGGGTGCCTCTTCCTGTATGTCCGCCTATTACTGCCTATTTAACCAATATTGACAAAAAAAACCACTTTGACCCAACAAAGAATTTATTTTAGAACCCTCATTTTCCTGCCGACTTCACAGCATCTTTAAAAGCCGTAAGCCCGGCAACGGCTGCATTAATAAATTTGGGTCCTTCTTCAGCTAGTTGTTTCGATAGCTGCTCAGCTGTCTTAGACTGTTCGGCAGCTATCTTAGCTAATACATCCCTGAACTTGGCGAGTTCCACATGCTGCTGGTCAGCAACACCCTTAAATAACTGGCGAACGCTGCTTTCCATTTCCGTTGGGATTATGCTCGCTGAAAGGTGTTTAAAATAAGGATCAAAAGTCGTTCCATGTAAATTACTGGTACTCGGCCGCGTCCGGTTAGACTGGAAGCTGACCCCACAATGTAGTTGGGAAGTATGTTCCATGAACCGACTGCCTACTGACCTCCACGACCCAGTGACACCAGTGACCAAGTGACCCAGTGTTGGTAACACGAAGAAACAAAGAAAGAAAACATATTTATTTGGCCCATGCCACAAGTGCACACAACAAACAAAAAAAAAAAGCTTAAATTTATACAATTAAAATGTTAAAACAAAACAAAATAAAAAAAGGAGATAATATTGTGTGTCTCAAAATCAAATCAAAGCATTTATTTCAAGTAGGCCAGTTACAGGCACTTTTGAATTGTCGAAACAAAGACAACAGTAAAATATAGCTACAGTCCCAGTCACAAGGCACAAAAACTGTGAAAGTACTGTAGTTGCCCATTCCCTAACGTAGATCTCTATGGAGAAGAACGGGCAAGAAACTCCATGGACACTCTTTTAAATCAGAATACTTTAACAAAACCTTGGTTACATCATTCATTTTGAGATGGTACATTATGTGAGAACGATGCAGCAAGATGTGTACGTCAAAAGTGTCCATAGTAAAAACAATTCAAAAATAAAATAATTATTTCAAATAAGCCGTGGCAAATAAGAGATGACCAGTCACAACTGACATCGCCCGTTCACGAACATGACGCATGTATCAGCACCATTCAACTCAACCATTTTGAAGGGAACTAAATGATCCGACACATGTGCCACCATCAGCGAGACATTTGAGTGAGCATGACATACTCCTAATCGCCAGGGCACATTCAAGTCAAGAAAAGACGCAGGTCCAGCGAATGACAGCTTTCTAGTACATAGTACTCACATAATATGGGCTAGGCGGCTATATAATACAAAAGAGATTGAATCTATACAATGCAAAGATAGTTATACAATCTTCAGCAGCTCCAACAATACTATTTAATGCTATCAATTCAGGCGCCCCTGTTCTTGTGGAGCCGGACCGGCATTGAGTCAAGCATTTTTATCAGTGATATAATCGTCCAACTTGTAATATGCTTTCTTACATAGTGTGCGTTTAATGCATGTTTTAAATTTCGTTTCATTCAGTTCAAGAATACTTTGTGGAATTTTATTATAGCATCTCAAACAGTACCCCATGAAAGATGAGTCTACTTTAGCGAGTCTGAAGCCCGGCTGAACTAATTGGTCTCTATTTCTAGTACTGTAATTGTGTCTGTCACCTCTTTTATTAAAAAGATGTAGATTTTTTCTTACATACATTATGTTTTCGTAGATGTATTGACAATGTACCGTCATGATGTTAATTTCCTTAAACAGTTCCCTTAGAGAATCGCGCCTACGAAGATTATATATGGCTCTGATGGCTCTTTTTTGCAGAATAAATATAGACTCAATGTCTGCAGCCGTCCCCATATTAAAATGCCATAAGACATAATACTATGAAAGTAACTAAAATAGACCAGTCTAGCGGTATCTACATCAGTATATTGACGGATTTTTCTTATAGCATACGCTGCTGAACTTAGCCGCCCCGCAAGAGATGTTAAATGAGAACCCCATTGTAGCCTGGAATCAAGCGTAATCCCCAGGAAAACCGTTTTAACCGTCTCACGGCTGCGCCAAATAGGCCCAGTTCAGCAAACTGCTGAACTGCTGCTTATCATCTGCTTGTTTTTTTCCGACTATGTTGGAATCGGCTTTCAGTCTCAACGGATGCAGTTAAATACCAGTATTACCCTTTAGAATTAGTTTTAGATGTTATGTCTTCTGACTACTCATAATTAATGGTACGCTAGATATCTCTACTATAAAAATAGAACTATACTTACAGTTGTCATGGTATGAGCATGTGATGCCGAGGAATGAAGGAAATGTCATAGGACTGTTTTGAGTGTGAATGTAGACGTTGTAAGAGTATGGGAGGACTAAAGAAACGTTGGATGGACTGTGTGAACGATGAACAATCACGGAAGATATCCCGTGTGTGAAGGATGATATAGAAAGGCGATGACTGAGTTATAGAGAAATATGGAAGAAGAAGACATGCTGCACCGACCCCAAATTAATTGTGCTAAGGGCAGAAGAATGATAATCATGATGACTTACAATCTTTCATCCATTGCAGTAAATTATCGACATCAGTCTTTCCGGCTTTTTCAAGTTCTGTGAATACTTCATCCATGTTACGATCTTTTTAAGTGTTTTTGGTCTTGCATTGTAAAAAAAATGTTATTTATAAATTTTGCTTACTACTAGGGCAGTCAGCTGTATTCGTTTTCTGGCTTTGAAAACAAATGCAGTTGACATGTAATTCCTTTATAGCCAAATAATATTTTTTTTAAAAGTAAAGAGAGCTTTCGTTTATTTTTACTCAGCGTTTTGGCGGCGCGGTTGAAACAGCGGTTGAGCGCTTGGCCGTTTAGCTGCGTGTCCCGGGTTCGGAGGTTCTACCCACTATAGCAACAATGTCGTGTGCTCATCTCGCCGCCGGCCGACCAACACTTCTCTTTCCATTCCTTGGACACCACTCAGTCGCTTTACTCCACCTGCCATCACCGCACCTGACTAGGTGTCCAGCCCAACTCCATTTAAGTACAACGCGATTTCCATTATCGAAAATATTTGTACACACGGCGACACATAAGGTTCGTCACCCAAAATACCCATAACTATGCTACATTCAAAATAAAGAATCTTTGGAAAGGGACTATGCATCGTGGCATCGACCAATCACAATGCAGTAGCGTTTGATGTTTTACAGTTACACACAAAAACGAAAAAAAAAAAAAAAAAAAAAAATAGATACTAATATTATAACTACTAAGTACATTATATACAGACTACAAATTGAACTAAAATAATGATAAAAAGAAGACTAAAAGTACCTACATGACGACAATAGGACACTTGGGCGTCATAGTACTCGTAGCATGACCACCATAGACAAGGATTACTTTGACGGAAGAATCGACCAAAATGACAGATAGTGCAAAGAAATCTGTCATTGTGTCGACACAATCTGTCATTTTGTCGATTCTTATATATGGTATGGTATGGTATGGTATGGTTATAAATCATTTCCAGCCAAAACCCAAACATAAAAAAATATGCTGTGATTAGCTTTCATCTTAGTTTGATCCAGATATATGTTTTGAGAGTATTTTTACGAATGAACATGAGTTTTTACGAATGTAAGTGCGATCCGTCCTTATTCATTTTACCTATTTTTAAAGAACTGACATTTGATTTTGGCACGAATTGACAGTGATATTGCGGTGCTGTCATGTGTAAAAAAAACTCCCGACGATTTTTTTGGAGAAATTACGACGTTTGTGTTGTGGCAACTCTGTTGACTTTTAGTTTGGCTGTTACTTGCATTGACTACTATACTGTTACTTGGATGAAGTAAAATTTAATGCTTTTAATGTTAACTTTAGTTGTCGATGAAGAAACTGGCTGTTTCATTCGCAAATAATCTCTTTGGTCAATTCCATGGCGCAGTAGATTTAAATAAGTTTTAACTGTCGAATCCATGGCTCTATAGATGTCATAGCATTTTGGAATAGTATGCCAACTAAGGTTGTCTTTTCGTTTTTTACTAGAAATGTTCTTTAGTAAAAAACAAAAAGGCAAGGAATAGCAGATCATCATGGAGCAAGCTTTCGCCAATCTGCAGAAGGATGGGAAGAATGATGTGGACAACTTGGTCAAGTGGATGAAAGATTGTAAGTGACTTTTTAATCTTGGTACCATGTCGTGATGGCCCAGAGGTTGCCCCACAAACGATGGGTCACTTGATATCGTGTCCTGCCTGTCCTGTTGCTTGCACATCACAGGAGCTGATGGATGTTTAAATTGTCATGGCCACGCTAAGAAGAAGAGGGTAAAGCCTGAAAAAAAATGAGAGCAATCATGCATGAGGTTGTGGGTTTAAATCCGGGAAAGTATGTAATTTTTTTTTCACTTTCTAAAATTATTTCTTGTACACCACCGACATCGTCGAGCGTCGCCGTCGTGTGACATACCATGGATTTTTATATGCAGGCAACCGCCGCAATACCGCTTCGGCGCCGCGCCGCACGCACACCGGTCATGCTACCCGCGAGACGAGTTATGTGGCAAAACCTCTATTCATCGTAGCAACGTCGTGACGCCGCACCGTCCGGGTCCGTGTGCAGATTTAAAAAAAAGGCCAATGTAATAGATGGTCATTCAAATACGAAGCGACCTCGACAAGCCTAACCTTTATTGACCCATCATATTTGAGGTTTAAGAAAATCCAAACTTAAGTGGCAGTGGGCAGGGCACATTGCTCGCAGAACGGATGGCCGATGGGGCTGAAAAGTTATGGAGTGGCGACCGCGAACTGGAAGACGTTGCGTTGGAAGGCCTCCCACTAGGTGGACCGATGACCTGGTAAAGGTTGCAGGGATCCGCTGGATGCGAGACGCACGGGACCGGTCAATGTGGCAACACTTGGGGGAGGCCTATGTCCAGCAGTGGACGTCTTCTGGCTGAAATGATGTTGATGATGATGATGATTTGAGGTTCTGTGCCTGAACACAAATTACTGGCGTTGCTCAAAAAGCGGTTAAGCTGAAGTAGGACTAGACTGGCCACGTCTGCCGTATGTTCAATGAGCTGTGGGCCAAAATAACCACTTTCTGGAGCCCTGACATAGCTGAAAGGCGTCGCGGCAGACCTCGGCGGGACGAGCTGGACAGAACCAACGACTAGTGGTCCACATTAGCCCTATATCGAAAGAACTGGAAGTCATGGGGAGAGGCCTTTGACCTGCAGAGGCATGACGCAGGCTAACAGTATCAGTACCTCAACAAGAAAAAAACTAAACTCATTTACGAACACTTTTTGTCCACCTTTTTTTTGTGAATTAATTTATTTTTTTCTTTTTATTTGTTCAGACATTTTGTTTTGTTTTTTTTTTACAGCGAAAGTAACTGACGGATCTAAGGAACAAGAAGAAAAGGCCCTCAGCCTCTTCAACGATTTGGCAGACAAAAAGAACGTTACCCTAGATCAGTTTAAAGAAATTGTCACGAAGTTGGCTGCGGAATTTAAGTCAAATTTCGATGGAATAGCCAAACAGCTGGCTGAGAATGCTCCCAAAGGGCTGAAAGATGCGATAGGCAACGCCGCCAGCACTTTAACTGGTGGCGCCATGAAAATGGGAGGATGAATACTTCCCGAAATCAGCCTATACGGGGTGGAAGGTACACCGACGCGAAAACGGTTACCACGTATTCAGTACATCATCCTGAGCCTCCCCCCATATAAATTTTTCATCGGTTATTAAAAAAAAACAAAAGCTGTTCCATACAAAAGTGCAATACCTACCTACACGGTCAAAATTAATGGAACCGTTTTTTTTTTTAATTATCTATGAAAAATTTCAATGTAAATCAGAATGATGTACTGAATATTTATTATTATTTATTTATTTATTTATTTATTCATATAACAATTCGCATTGTGTTTGAATTGGTTTGTACATTAATTAATATTTTATAGTTATAACAACAAATTATGAATATGAAAAAACAGTAAAGTCTACTCAATTTAAAATCTAAAATAACATAAATGATAAGTATTGTGTCAATAGAATGTAAATAGTAATTATATAATTTAATGTAAATATTATTATGTCAAATACTTATAAATCTATTCTCTAAAATGTAAAAAATCGAATAATGTCTTGAATAAATATTTAATACGTGATAATCGTTTTCGCATCGGTGTGCCTTCCACCCTGCAATGTTCCCACAGCTGGGACACACGCTGTAAGAGGAAGTGGGCTGTTATCAACGCGGGTCTCATGCAGATTAGTAAATAATTATTAAATGAATAACTTACCTTACTGCATCTAACAAATAATTTAAGAAGTGAGTGTTTCTGTTTATTTTTTAGGGATCCGTAGCCGAATGACAAAAAACGGAACCATTATACACCGTGACTTTTTAGTCGTCTTACAAAGGTCGTCCACTCAATGTACCTGACATAAAAAAGCTCTAGGCGCGATTTTTTTTTATCTTCCATAATAGGTGCAAAGAAAAATAGTAATAAAAAATTAGAATAAAATTATGAAACATCCTGTTACGTATGTGTACGTGTCACACGGGAGAACATATACCTACCCAGCACTCGAGTCCAGTAGATCATCGCTCGCAACAGGGTGTTTTAACTACGTCATGCGTCATAATACTGAATAATATTTTTTTTTATGAATGTTCAGTATTCATTGGATACATGAAGCGGGCTGCCGTTGTAAGACGACTAAAAAGTCACGGTGTAGATTCGTTCGAACAATTTTTTGACGGCTGTAATCAGCCGTCAAAAAATTGTATTCTGTAAAAAACTTATTAAAGTATAGTTCGAAACTAGAATTTTTAATAATGATAATAGTTGTTAATAATTTAACATTATCTAACATTAATTCATACTTCATCATCTTGTTCATTTATTCATTTCATTTAATTAAAATTATTCAAATGTAATTTAAAAAAAAAATTATTAAAAATTTTTAATGAAATTTTTTTTAAATTACATTTGAATTGAATTTTTTTGATTTGATTTTGAATTTTGAATTGATAATGTGACATAACAAGTAAACAAAATTTCAACTAACTTTTGAAGGCCGAAAGCTAGTTGAAATTTTCACATTGTTTCAGAAATATCTACATATTTTTGAAACTATGACCTTTTTTTAAATAAGCCGTTAGTCCCGGGTGTCATTTGTAGATCTTTGACAGTCGTTAGGTAGTCAGTGGCCCAAAAATTCTGACAACCAGTCTTACCAAGGGGTATCGTATTACCCAGTAATAACTGGGTTGTGGGGATCAGATAGGCAGTCCCATGTAAAATACTGGTATTCAGCTGCATCCGGTTAGACTGGAAGCCGACCCCAACATAGTTGGGAAAAGGCTAGGCAGATGATCTTTTTTTAAATATTAATTTTGCTTGTTTATCCAGTGACTGGGTTTTAGAGGTCAGATAGGCAGTCGCTCCATGTAAAATATTTAGCTGCATCCTCTTAGACTGGAAGCCCCCATTCCCATTCTATCATCGGACGAGCAGAGATACGGCGAAGCGTCACCGTTATATGGTTGAAGTTCCACGAACAAAGCGCTATGCTTCGACATTTATTGTGCGAACCGCTAGTCTGTGGAATTCACTGCCAGCTTCTCTGTTCCCTGATTACTACAATCTGGTTCTATTCAGAGTTCGAGTGAATTGGTTTCTTCTAAGCGCGCGTGCTCCCAGCCCCGGATCTAGGGGGAGGCAAGCCGGGGCCCGTGCCCCGGGTGGCAAATTAGAGCTTAATAGACGAATACACTACTCAGCATTATCGCAACTTTGCGATTACTAACGGGCAGTATAGTAAAATAATAAAATAAACAATTAATTATTCTCCGCGGGGCGCGTAGATCGCGATTTCTCGCGCGGCGGTCGGTGCAGTGGCACGCAAGTGAAACGCACTCACATTTAACGGCGGCGCCGGGCGAGCGGTTAGCTTGACCGGTCGTTGTAGCGTTCTTTGGAGGAGGCTTATGTCCATCAGTGAGCGTGTTATGATGATAAAGGTAAAACTATTGTCAACCGGGGGCGGCATTTTTTAGTTTCGCAAAATCAAAAAACAATCAAAAACAAAGCATTTATTTCAAGTAGGCCAGTTACAGGCACTTTTGAACTGTCGAAACAAAGATAACAGTAAAATATAGCTACAGTCGCCTCGAAATAATTGAAGATCTGGGGCTGCGTCATAGCTTCTTTCTTCTTAGCTTATCAGGCGAGTTGCGGCCGCACGCAAGCCTGATTAGCTTAAAAAAAATATTGGAACAAGACTATACAAATGATGGCATTCAAATATTCTATTCTTCTGTTACAGCCAAAGTAATAAACCAAACTAAGGAACAAGAAGAGAAGGTCCGCAGCTACTTCAACGATGTTGTCGACAAGAAGAATGTTAGCCTGGAGAAGTTTAAAGAAGTCATCAATAAAGTAGTTGAGGAGTTCAAAACGAGCCTCGAAGGGGTAACCAAAAAGTTAGCAGAGCATGGTCCGAAGTTGCTGCAAAGTGTCGTAGGTGGAGCCACCAGTACTCTGACAGGTTTCATTAAAGATCTTGTTCCTAAAATGTAAACACATACTTATCTGAACATCTTTCATCAATAAATATTTCTGGCATTATTTGAATTTTTCTTTTTCTCCTTTTTCAAAGCTGGTGACGTACTACATCATCCTATCCCATTTTATTTGGGGTCGGCACAGCATGTTTTCTTCTTCAATACTTCTCTATAACTCGTCATCTCATCAGGCACCTCCTTTCACATTTTTTTTACATTGCATCCTTTACACTGTCTTTGGTCTTCCTCTACTCATATCTCCACATTCATACTCAAAACTTTCCTCACGACATTTTCCTCACTCCTCCGCATCACATGCCTATACCAAGCCAACCGATTACCACACAACTTTTCAGTCATCGGCGCCACTTTTAGACTTCGTCTTATGTACTCATTTCTTAATTTATCCATTCGCATTACACCACACATACTCCTTGGCATTCTCATCTCAGCCACATGCAAATGCCTTTCATTCATCCCTTTTGTGGCCCAACATTCTGACCCATACAAGACAGCAGGTCTAACCATTGTTTTATATATCTTTTCCTAAAGTTTAAGGGGAATGCGGGAGTTGCAGATTGTGCCCGTGACCTGCCGCCATTTCATCCATCCAGTGTTTATTCTGTGCTTTACACTACGATCTCACCATCGGTTTGCACGAGTGAACCGAGATACAGGTGAGGGCTCGTTGCTAATTAATAATAACAGCCCTACGGTACGATCCTCAAGATTAAGCCGGGCTTGCCAGTCTGATCATCCATTACATATAGTTTCCTCAATATCTCTGAAAGCACGTGAAGCCGAGACAGGTAGTCAATGGCTTGAAGTCTGACAACCGATCTTACCAAGGGGTGTCGTATTAACCTGTACTAACTGGGCTGCGTAAGACAGATAGGCAGTCGCTCCATGTAACATACTGGTATTCAGTTGCATCCTGTTAGACTGAAAGACGACCCCAACATAGTTGGGAAAAGGCAAATAAAACCCTTTTATAATTTCCATAATAACTATATTTACATACTTGACTAGAAGTACAATGCTAATATACAAACACAAATAATATTTACTAACTATTTATTTAATAACAATTGGTTTATTAATACTGATATTATTTAACATTCTTTTTAGCCACATACATCTAAAAAACACCATCGTGAAATTCCACTCAATGTAATGGTATTCAGCTGCATCAGGTAAGACTGGAAGCCGACCCCAACATACTTGGTAAAAGGCAGACAGATGATGACCCAACCGGTTACAGATAAAAAAGGGTTTTTTAGATGTATGTAACCATATTTTTAACATGTAATTTTGTGATAATACACTTCAAATTCTGCACACGCCTTAAAAGAAAGAGTAGCGTGATAAAATCGCCATAGACTGTTCAGCAGAATTCCAAAGGTATCTATCACCAAGATTTTTCAGTAAATTGACTAAAAAAATATACAAAATTAACTAACTTAGATATAGGAACATAAGTGCAATAGTTATAGTAGGCATTTTAACAATAACTTTAAAAAGGTGCATTCTGAAGTTTGGCAACGTCGCAAATAGTTGTCAAATATTAGGTAAATATGCTATAAAACATATACGCGTCGAATTGAGAACGTTTATTTATTATTAACATGATTTATTTTTTAATGACATTATTTATTTTTTATTAATATGTTTTTTTTTGGTACTGTACCGAATTTTCATTGTATAATTGATTTTTTATTTTATTTTAAACCTTAAAAGCCGCGTTGTGTTTGTTTTTAATGAGTTTTCGATACAACGTAAAAATTGGTTATGAAATAAATAAAATGAAACATCCTTTTTTATCGTCGGTTAAAAATTTGAAATCTTCCAAATACTGCAACACCTAAAGTTACAATCAATATTTTATTTTATTATATTTTTTTTTATTATATTTTTTTTTTATTTTTTGCAGTAATTAATCAAAAGAGCGAAATATTTGACAGATATTTACAATGATGCCAATTTTCAGAATACGCAGCCTTAATACTACTTATTTTTGACAAATTATTGCTTAATTGTTGATTGTAATTACCAATTATTGTACCTCATCTTTTAAGTTAGTACTCCTTTTTGGGGCTAAGTTTTAGAGCCATATGTGACATAACTGGCGACATACGTCCGTTCATACAATATACTTGTAACTCTGCCTTACCCTGCCGAAAGATCAAGCGTGATGCTTAGTTAAAATTTTGTAAAAAACAAAAAAATAAAGGGTGTAAATAGACCCTTAACGAAACCGAAAGGCACTTGTTCTCCCCGCCACTGCGATCATGTTTTTGTTCTAGACCATACCTGGGAACCTTCTAGTAACGGAGATATTGGGGGTCAAAGTTCGAAACTTTTTCACAAGTTTTTGGTTAATTAAGATTATAATACTTTACTCTTAATACCTCCACGACCCCCGTACTATTCAATGCACAATGTTTTGAATGTGTAACATTGAGTTTTACCGTAATACGTGATTTTTCACCCAAAAAAAGTCGTTTCCCAGCAATAATTTTTGCGTAAAGTTTGATGTACAGAATGCTTGGTTGACGGGTTCGTGAAGGGTCCGTTTACACCTTGTATACAATATGTATTGAAAGAGAATTTAAAACCTTCTACCAACTTATTTGCATCGCAACGACATTTGCGCAATTTTTTCCCCAAACACTTTTCGTATTTTGCAATTCAACCTTACATGGATTGCCAGATCATTCCAATGAGATGACATAGCAACTGTTGCAAAATCAAAAACGTGTTTTTTCAAACTGTGAAAGAATTTAAGATGTAACCTCCATAGTAGGTCAAGGCTATTCAAGTCTTACCAAGAGGTAGACCTAGGAATCGTGTTTTGGAGGTCAGATAGGCCGCTCCATGTGGTACTGGTATTCAGCTGCATCCTGTTAGACTGGAAGGCGACCCAGCATAGTTGGTTGTGGGAAAAATGCAGCAAGATGATAAATTATGTCAAGATTCATTTTTTGGCGGCCATTTTGCAAAATTTGGCGGCAAAATATACGGAGATGTTTTTAGTAGATATACGCTATCCAAGATTACTTTGTGGTCTTCGTAGAGTGGCTGGTAGCACCTGAATGTGAGTTCCCGAGAATGTCCAGTAGTGGACTGCTGTAGCCTGCTGATGATGATTACTTTGGAGTCACATAAATGATTGAAGAAACATCACGTTCTGTCAATTTTTTGTCCGATGCAGTACCTAATATAATCCTCTTTTCTCATATTATTACGAACTATATAAGAATTTCTCTTGCTGTGCCTCGGAAAGCACGTTAAGCCGTTGGTTCCGGCTGTCAATTGAAGATCTTTGGCAGTCGTTTCAGGCAGTGGCCCGAAAGTCTGACAACCAGTCTTACCAAGGGGCATTGTATTACCCAGTAATAACTGGGTTGTGGAGGTCAGATAGGCAGCCGCTCCATGTAAAATACTGGTATTCAGCTGCATCCGGTTAGACTGGAAGCCGACCCCAAACATAGTTGAGAAAAAGCAGGTAGATGATGATGAGAATTTCTGTTGCCGTGGTAAAAATATTATCCAGACAGCAAGGTGGTAGCGGGGTTGACAGTCTAGGGTGCACCCCACGTAAATTCAAGTAACCCAACCTGTGGTGGATTACAGCCCACTCTCTTCTTATAGAGAGGAGGTCTGTGTTCCAGCAGTGGGGTTTTATAGGCTGTTTCTACTCGCGGAGGTTATTTTAATGCACTAATTAGCATTTTTTATTAAATTAATGAGCCTCTAAATGGTGTGATTAAGTCTTCAAGTCAGTGAGACATCTTCTCGATTAGTTCTTGCAGTGCTAGCGCTTTTGATAGTCTTCTTCTGAAATCCTGTAACAAGATGATAGGTTTTGTTAGAATTATAAAACTTTTTATGATTAATCTTGACATATAGATAGGTATGTAACATAATATCACGCTTATATTTCCCAAAACTGGGGGGCAGATGTATTTTGGACATTGTCCAAAAAATCTAACCTGTGTTTTTTTTTTAGTTAAAATATAATATTTTAAGAAACCATTTTTGAATATTTTTTAAATTCAGTGGCTAGTTTAATTTATATTTAATTTTAAAGTTGGCTGATGACGTCATCACTGGAAAAGATTCTTTTGCTCATTCAACGGTTTAATAGACGAGTGACCTCTAACCACTTGAAGCTAAGACACGCCCATTTGTTTAAAAATATAAATGAATGCAGAGTATTTTTTCATTTTAACGAGAAAATTAATGATTAGAGACCTTATTCCCTGAAATGGTTTTGCAATTAGCACAATTTTGAAAACCGGACAATCCATTCGCAATTTATCTATCCGAGTATCTCTACCGCCTACCCGTTCAATTCGCAATTCAAGCTTGATATTTATAAGCATACGGTGAAAGGTGTGGTCTCCAATAAATCAAGAAAAACCTTTTGTATGATTGACTGGCGAACTGTGGGAGTATTATTAGGTACACCTCTACCTAACCCTTCTGGGATTACAGGTGTGATGTTATGTAAAGTTCAAGTCAGATAGCCTACGAACCTGATATAGCGCATGGCCGCTGTGAGGCACTCGGGAGGCGAACATGTCTTTGGACATAAGGCACAGCGCTTTCCCGTTCATCGGGAACCTCTCGGGTAGGCCTCCTCGTCGTGCTACCCAGGTGCCCACCTCTGCGCGGCCCCAGGATCGAGGATCTGTGGGAGAGAGAGAAGGTATTGGTTAGTTACATGATTAAAGATAATGTTAACGTGTTGAAGTATATCAGTGAATTTGGGCAATGACAGCTATGTGATAGCAATGGGCTCAGCCCCTATAACAGGGGACTTAAATATAACATAACGCCTGCAATCCCCGAAGGGTTAGGCAGAGGTGTACCTAATAGTACAACCACATTTCGCCAGTTATATTTAAGTTCCATGTACGAGCCAATTGCCATCAACCGGGCGCAATTGCAGACTCCGTGGCTGTTGAGAAAATCCTGATGGAAAAACTCAATATCTCTTTATCCCGACCCGGGAATCGAACCCAAGACCAGCTCAGCAGTCGTGCTTGCGACCACTAGACCTACCACGCAGTCTAGGCTGAAATATATCTAGTGAAGTGTGGTATAGGCCGGCTATATCAGCCGTAGAACTAACCGAAGATCCTTGAGGTAGACTATTTTGAGAGGAAACCATTAAAAGCTAGAGACTACGTTCTTCGCAAGGTGGCTGGACAGAAGCTTGATAGCAGTAACCGGAGATCCAGTTAAAGGGTAACGTGGAAGTGGAGATAGCAACGCCCAGAGCACTCTTGGGAGTCAGTCCCGTTACCATCTTGCAGGCTGGCCCCCACAGACCCCACAGTATGACCTATTCCTCAGGTAGGTAAGTAATTTGGCGGCAAGATTGGCGCAGTAGCTGAGCGATTGGCTGCTGCGCTCCGTGTCGTTCGATCACCGCGCGGAACAAATATTTGTATGGCTTACAGGTCATTCAGGTCATTTGTATGGCCTACAGGTAGTTGTTCCGGGTCTGGCTATTTGTGTATGTGAGTTTAAATGTTTGTTAACGCACGCACGATACAGGAGAAATTCATAGTGGGGCAGCTTAAAAAGAAAATTGTGGATAGGATGGATTATGGATAGAAACTATTATGCAAAGATAGTGTCGAAAATACTTACCAAGAGGGAGGTCATCTTCTTGCAGCACCCTGAGGTCTAGGGCATCCCACTTGGCGTGCGGAGGGGGCACTCTGTCGCAACGTGCTTGAGTAGGCATTGTAAAAGTTGAAGACCTGAAAATAAGAGAAAAATATGTTTTAGATTTAATTCGACAGAACAAGCACTTTAATAACACTTTACCCGACTCGGGGATCGACCCTGGGACGTGGTTAGGACAGCAAAACTAGTGACGGCTGATGAAGAAAATAGCTTCACACAATTGTGAGGAATGTGGAGTTGTCGAAGACTTACATCATTTATTGATGGAATGTGTCCAATAAAGGGTGTAACTAGACCCTTAACGAAGCCGAAAGGCACTTGTTCTCCCTGTCTTTGCGATATTTTTTTTCTTCTAGACCATACCTGGGAACCTTCTAGTTATGGAGATATTGGGGGTCGAAGTTCCATCTTTTTCACAAGTTTTTGTTTAAATATACATGTTTCTAACTTAAGATTTTTACTTTAAACACCTCCACGACTCCCGTACTATTCACTCCATCCATCAGCACAATGCTTTGAGTGCGTTCCATCGAGTCCTACCGTAAAACGTGAGATTTCACCCAAATAAAAAATTCGTTTCCCAGCAATAATTTTTGCGTAAAGTTACTTAGTTTGATGTACAGAATGCTTGGTTGACGGATATGTGAAGGGTCTGTTTACACTGTATGAGTCTAGTAGAAATAATTTAGCAAGGTCCCTGAATTTGAAGAGAACTGATGTAGGCATGTTCCATACAATTCTATACCAACCAAAGGGCGACGATGCGAAAGGTTTGTTTAAATTCATGGCCCATGTCTTGTGATATGTATGATTGTTTAGGATACGATGGGATTGACATACGCTATGCGTAAAAGCCCCTATAAACATTTTTTTTTTTTTATATATATTTTTGCCTCACTCTAGGAATTTCTCCTGTATCGTGGATGCGTTTACAAACATATAAACTCACATACACAAACCGCCAGACCCGGAACAACTACCTGTAGATCATACAAATATTTGTTCCGTGCGGGGATCGAACCCGCGACATGCAGCGCAGCAGCCGATCGCTCAGCCACTGCGCCAACCGTGTCGTCAAAGTAAAAAGACTAGTGACGAGACAGCCAAACTCATCATCTGCCTAGCCTATTCCTAATTATGTCGGGTTCAGCTGATTACCAGTATTTTACATGGAGCGACTGCCTATCTGACCTCCACAACCCAGTTAGTACTGGGTAATACGATACCACACGATGAGCCGAGGCACAATTAAAATATAATTAAGCAGATAAATCTAAAGTACACTGACTGCCTCGTTGGTATTGTGATCGCAAGTGCGACTGCTGAGCATGAGGTCCTGGGTTCGATTCCCGGGTCGGGCAAAGTGTTATTGGGTTTTTCCATCAGGAATTTCTCAGTAGCAGCCACGGAGTTTGGCTTTGCGCTCGGTTGATGTCAATAGGCTCGCCCCCTATTACATGGGACTTAAACAAAACTGGCGAAATGTGGGTGTACCATTAGGTACACCTCTGCCTGACCGTTCGCGGATGACAGGCGTGATTTTTTGTATGATCTAAAGTACCCATCCAACAATTAACCTCATCAACCGCAGCTTGACTCACAAACCACAATCGATCCATCCGTTCTTTTATTTATTTAACGTACATTCGTTACAATAACCCGCATCCTATATGATTATGTAACAACACACAAAATTGTCGCCATTTACTACTATTAGCGTTCGCCGCATCCGCTTCCGGTAGCAAAACGGCCGCCATATCCGCCATCTTGAATAGGTTTTGTTATGTTCAGCCTATTGTGGGGTATTTCCCGATTTTTGTCCTATATCCGCCAGGGATCGGCTTTTATTTGGTGAATTTGACCAATTGTGTGAATTAAATACATATAATTTTAGTTGTGAAACGCATTGATATGAATGTTGATGGATGGAGAGGGAAAGGAAGGCCAAACAAAAGATGGATGGATTGTGAGAGCAATGATATGAAAGAGAAAGGAGTAAATGATGCCGTGACGTCTGACAGGGGAGAATGGAAGAAGAAAACGTGTTGCGCCGACCCCGAGTAGAATGGGACAAGGGCAGGAAGATTATGACGAATTTTGGTTGCTGTTACTGGTAATGCCTTCGTATTATTTAAACCCCTGCTGATCAAACTGTACAGGAGTTGTAGAACAAGCCTATAACGTCCCTACAGGCCTCGTCTCTACGAGGAGTGGGCTGTAATCCACTACGCAGGCCCAGTGCGATTTGGTAGATGTCAAATGTCTTCGAATTTTTGTTTCTAGGACATGCCGGTTTCCTCACGATGTTTTCCTTCATCGTTTTGAGAGCAGTAGTGGTGGTGAAAACGCAAGGCGAAACGCCTGTGTGAATTCGAAACCTCGACGTACAAGTCGTATAACGGTTCCGACAAATTTTACATGGAGCGATTGCCTATCTGACCCCCACAACCCAGTTAGTACTGGGTAATATGATAGGTACCCCTTGGTAAGAAAGACTGGTTGTCAGACTTTCGGGCCTTTGACTAACGACTGTCAAAGATCTACAATTGACCCGGGACCAACGGCTTAACGGTGCTTTCCGAGGAAACTCGGTATGTAATGGGTGGTCACCCGTTCACAGACCAACCAAGGCAAGCAGCTTAACCTAAAGATCGACCCAAGTGGCTGTTATTATTTAGCCACGAGGTTCTCGCTTATACCGGCTTTGGTATATTTAGTCTTCTCCATAGGTTATGTTTTTATGTAACTTCAGTGGTTTGCGAATGTCTATCAGATTCAGGAAATCAGACAGTCAGTCACAGTGTCCTGTTACTATTGATATATTTAATGATTCATTCGGAGTTATTTTAATTATTTATTTTATTGATAGATTACATACATAAACTCACGCTTTATTCCCATGGAGTTAGACAGTAACCACAGAACGCCACCTGCTACGATCCTTACATAATCCCTTCGCGTCGTCCACGTTCATACATCTTGTCATACACGCATACCGATTGCCAGTATCTACTACGCATTTGATAGATTAATATAATGCATAGCTTTTTTGTTCGGTTATATTCCGGAATCGTACCACCGCCGGGTTAAAAAGTATTCTATGTGTTAATCCAGGTTATAAACTATCTGTGTGCCAAAGGTTATCCAAATCGTTTAAGTAGTTTTCGCGTGAATGAGTTACAAACATCCATCCATGCATCTATCCTCACAAACTGTCGCATTTTTAATATTAGTAAGAACACAGATAACATCTAAATTAACACACTCATCACACACCAAATCTACCGCCAAATCATCAAGCAATAAAACATCCAAATTTGTCCACCATTTTAGGAGATAACAACACAAACATTTACACAATTGGTCACCCCGTTAATTAAATAAAGGGCCCATTCAAAAAGAGGATGCAACAAGGCAGACGAACGTAATATCTTTGCCAACGGATAATAAAAAAAAAACCGACAATGCGTTCCTTTTTTGAAACGGGCGGAAGTGTCGATTTCGATTATGGCGCGTCCGTCCGCGTTTGGCGGGAAGACGGTGGCGCGCGCACTTCCGTTCAATAGAACTACTTTTTTATGTAAAAACAATTATTTAATAAAGCCCTTAATTATTTATTTATTTGACAGATGTTTTGACTTGCTGTGGGTCGTCTGTTGGTAATTTTTTTATTGATTAGGAAGCAAGCTGTAGGCGACCATGTTTTGTTTTTATTTTTACGGAATAAATAGTTTACTTCGCTCATCTCGGCGATTGGCTAATCCGCCAAGGTTTCAACGATTACATTTTAATTGTCGTTTCAACAACATTTTTCTTATGTAGGTACTATCGTCGGTTTATACGACATTTGACAGGTTGACCATGAAAATAAACGAAAAAAAACGAAACGAACGAACGAATAAACGTAAATAAACTATTTAGATATTCATTAAAATCAACACAGAATATTTAATAGATAACATAACAAAGGGTAAGCCAGTGGTGGTAGTGATAGTAACATGTTTTATAATAATAACTTAGTCACGCGCCAGGGCATCCCGCGAAATTCAAATTTTCTTACGTTTTTTGCAATTAGCAGGTCAGTGTCAGGACATTTGTTATTGAAAATATGATTTGCACAAGTAACATGTATGTAGTTACGGAATTAAAATCATCAATACAACCCTCTAAGTTCATTTAGCCCCATTGAATGACTTTTTCATGAAATAGTTATTGAATGGGGTACCCTGGGGCTTCCACCTTAAGTTAAAGAAACTGTATTGTTGCCCAAGTGATTGCAAAGCAATATTGCTTCGCATGAGATCCTGGGTTCGATTTCCAGGTCGAGCAAAGTGTTTTTTTTTGTCTGTAATTAGGTTCCTTAGCCAGAGCCCGGAGTTTGCATTCGGTTGATGGAAATAGGTTCGTTATTGCATGGTATTGGTCAGACGTATCAGACAAAATGTGATTTTAGTCTAGATATACGTACCCACCAGTAGCGAAGGGTCAATTTTGTTTGAGGGTTTACCTCAAGAGTACATTTTATCTTTAAGGTGATTATTTTATTTGTCTATAGAATACTGACTGTGCCGTTTTTCAAAAGGAAGCCGGTAGGAATGGAGTTGTATGAAACCTTCGCCACTGTCAAGGAGTATCGTGTTACCTAGTAATTGCTTTCAGATAGGCAGTCGCTCCTTGTAACATACTGGTATTAAGCTGCATCCGATTAGACTGAACGCCGACCACAATAATGGGTGAAAAAGCACCCTTAATGATGCCGAAAGGCACTTGTCCTCCCCTACATTGCGATAATTTTTTGGAGATATTGGGGTCAAAGTTTCAACTTTTTCACAAGCTTTTATTTAAATATTAGTTTTTAATGTTATAACTTTACTTTAAATACTCCCAAGACCCCTGTACTATTCAATGCATTCATGAGCACAATGCTTTGAGTGCGTTGCATTGAGATCTATCGTAAAACGAGATTTTTCACCCCAAAACAAGAAGTCATTTCCCAGCAATAATTTTTGCGTAGAGTCACTTAGTTTGATGTACAGAATGCTTGGTTGACGGCTATGTGAAGGGTCTGCTTACACGTTGTTGGGAAAAGGCAGATAGTTGATAAGTTACGGGAAACACTAGTTATGAATGACGAATCAATGAGTCACGGTAAAATATTTTAGTGACTAATCAATGCTCTGATTACGTTTAATTGCAGTTGTTGATAAAACAAACTCCATGTTTTGCTTCTGGTATTAAATAGTATTAGCTGGTCGTCATCCGTGAGTGTTTGGGAGATTAGTCAGGACAGTCCTTGGTCCTTCTGACTACGTGTAACGACTGCCTATCTACAAATGGCAGAAAGGCAAAGGTCTCTTCTCTCAGAGTGAAGAAACCATCATTAAACACCATGATTACTGCGTGTTTAAACAGTCAGAAAAAATAAAACTGTTCCGACACTGGTGGTGCAAATCTATCATCTGCAGCCTACAACAGTCCACTGCTGGACATAGGCCTCTTGAATCTTTCTCCACTTAACTCGATTTTTGGAAATTCTCATCCAGTTGCTACCAGCCACCCTGCTCGTATCGTCGCTCCACCGAGTCTGAGGGCGTCCCACACGCCTCTCCACACGACTCTTGCGCTTGCCGATTCGCAGTCTCCACTCAAGAACACGTCTACTCCAACGGTAATCAGTTCTACGGTTAATTTGGTGGCCCCATTGCCACTTCAACTTACTTATTCTGTGAGCTATGTCGACAACTCTGGTTCTCTGTGTCTCTGTCGGATGACCTCAAAATACTTGAAAGCTACATTATCCCCGATATATAACATCCAACCATAACGTGAGCAAAACTGCGGGCAATAACCAGCGATGGATATTTCGAAATAATAGATATTTTTGCAAAAGCAAGGTTTTCTGATTAAAAAAAGTACTTACGTCAGTACGTTTGGGTCATCTTACAAAACCAAAGGATATTTCCGACCTACACGTCAACATCCTCTGAATATCGGAAGCCAGGTATCAGCTGCTGCCGTCAGCTGTCACTTAGGATCCAGTTACTGTACACATATGTGTGTAGCACGTGGTATGGGCACGGCGTTAAGCTGCTTAATTTGTAATGTACATTGTGCATTACGGTTTACGGGATTTTGGAGAGCACTTCCGGGTTTTATGAGAATTTGACTTAAATTTTAAGGATTTCGGACGGTTCAGAAACTTTGAAGAAAGAGATGACTATAAAATTTTGCGTTTAAAACATAGGTTCCAGTCTCATTCCCAAATCGGATTCATGATGGCACATGCAGCAATTGCACACAATATAAAACAAAACTAATTATATGAGAAAAAAACTTAAATCTAAACAAAAACGTACGTAGGTCGAATTCGCCAGGGTAGGCCGCGAAATTCCAATTCTCTTACAATTTTTGCAATTTACCGATTAGTGTCAGGATGTATGTTGTTATATGATTCGCGACCGTAACAAATATGGCTTTATCGAGTTATAAACTTATAATAAAATCATCAATACAACCCTCTAAGCTCATTTAATCCCATTTAATGTTTTTTCAGGAACGGATCGATAACTGATTTTTGGAAACCTCAATTTCGATTAGAAATCTTTTGAATTCCTTGAAGTCCTCAATCAGGGAGTTTGTTGTTCCTTTATTGGACTGGATACTTCCTTCAGGATTAAAAACGAATCATTGCTAACCAGGATTTCACAGAGCATCTGTTTCCAACGCATTTGTATGGAAAAGATAATGAGGACCTCTGAACAGTAAATGGCTCCCGAAATTTACTAAAATAAGACAATTACTGTTACTGTTAGCCTGTGTCATCCCACTGCTGGGCAAAGTTCTCTCCCAATGGTTTCCAAATCCTTCGATCCAGGGCCAATGTGGACCACTGGTCGTTGGTTCTGTCCAGCTCGCCCTGAATCTCCTGCGAGATCTACCGCGTCGCCTTAGGCTGTGTCAGGCCTCCACATCGTGATTATTTTGGCCCACAGATCGAATAAAACAATATGTGTTGTTAATGCCGAGGTTTTTTTCAGGATGTGAAATGTAATATTGTTACGAATCAACTAGTTATAATACTAGCCAAGGCAAATATGTAACCAAAACACAATGCCGACCCAAATCCATCGCCTTATTACGTAAAAAACTCATTTACGGCCCAAAATTACACATTCAACACAATTTCCCATTTCAACTTTCTTATTTACACCGCGTTCACGCTTTTCGCACAATGCTCCACGTAATGGATACATTCTAGAACACGCCATTACCGTCCGTGTTCACTTCTGGGCTAGCTAGGTATTATTATGGCTTAATTACCCATTTCCCTCGTAAAACTAGCGGTTTAAGGTGGAAACGCCAGGATAGCCCGCGAAATTTAAATTTTCTTACGTTTTTTGCAATTTACAGGTCAGTGTCAGGTTGTATGTTGATTATGATATGATTCGTGATCGTAACAAATATGTAGTTACAGAGTTATACTCATTATTCTCATCAATACAACCCTCTAAGTTCATATAATCCCATTGAATGACTTTTTCATGAAATAGTCATTAAATTTTAATAATAATGTCACGCGAACAAGGTCGCGGGCAACAGCTTTCTCATATAAACACGCTTCCGCAATAAATTCTTTAAATGGTGGTGGAACTGGAACCCTCGCAGCCTGTTGCGAAGGTAGGAATAACAACGCAAGCACAGACGAAAAGCGAATTTACAATATATAGATATAGATATACAAAATCTCTCACGAAACAATTAAACCGATTAAAAACAAATACCCAGACACACACATATTACCTTTGCCTCATTATTCACGAAAAAAAAACAACAATTCCCGCCATTGTTTTTGACACATATTCACACAGGAAGTCGGAAAGCGCGGGAAAGCGACATAATGGCGGGAAGACGAAGCAACAATGGGGTAATTACTTGAAATTGTAGCCGTTTTCGTAAGATTGCAGATTAGAAAGTAGTTTAATGATAGTTCTGTCTGTTTTTAAACTTTGTGGCGTAACGGATCGGATGGTGTGTTTCCTGTACATGTTTTAATTTGACAAGGGATTGTTTTAAGACGATGAGAGTTCGAGAATATCAACCGCCATTTTTTATCAACGTGATCTGTCAATTTATTGTGTCTAATTTATGATTACAGTTTTTGTGAAGCTTGAAGAGATTGGAATTATAATTTGTTTCAGGATATTATTTACGGTTAATGACTATTAAGTTTTAAGAGAGGAGCTCGTGGCTAAATAGAGGAGCTCGTGGCTAAATAATAACAGCCGCTCGGGTCGATCTTCAGGTTAAGCCGTGCTTGCCTAGGTTGGTCTGTGGATGGGTGACCACCCATTACTTACCGAGTTTCCTCCGTGCCTCGGAAAGCACGTTAAGCCGTTGGTCCCGGGTGTCATTTGTAGATCTTTGACAGTCGTTAGGTAGTCAGTGGCCCGAAAAGTCTGACAACCAGTCTTTCCAAGGGGTACCGTATTACCCAGTATTAACTGGGTTGTGGAGGTCAGATAGGCAGTCGCTCCATGTAAAGTACTGGTATTCAGCTGCATCCGGTTCGACTGGAAGCCGACCCCAACATAGTTGGGAAAAGGCTAGGCAGATGATGATGACTATTAAGTTTTCCGAACGTGGTGTTAGTGAGCCAAATTACATGGGACTTAAACATAACTGGTGAAATGTGGGTTTAGGCTAGCAACACGTGTCTAACCCTGTTAATATAGGCTAAATGAATATTAAAAATATTAACGTAGGTTAATAATTTATACTAAATGAAATATGACAGACAGAGGCAGGCCAGAAAGGCAGTCGCTCCATGCTCCATGTACAATACTGATATTCAGCTTCATCCAGTTAAGCTGAAAGCCGACCCTACAGTTGGGAAAACGCAGGCAGATAATTTGGATGAATTGATGAGGTGTAGACACCGAGTACGAACCCGCGAAAAAGGTTGTAATGTTTTGGTACGTCTATAATAGTTAATTCTTTGCAACATATCACAGCTCCAAGAAACTATTCTGCAACACTTTTCGAGGCTAAATACTTAAGAAATAATTACTTTAATAAAAATTGCGACTCCATCTTTTGAAAAGTTGACAAAGACTTCACTGACATAGTTTCTGCATCGGTCGACTGTCGCTGAAATTGACAAATCTTTGCAAATTTGATTGCGGTAACGAATTTAGTGAAATGTCACGCTCTAAATAATCTAGATTGTTGGTAAAAGTTTTTTCTTGAGATTGGAAAGGTAGACAGCTAGATGATGAAAGGAATCATTACCATCGTCTACGTATGTCGATGCCCGCTATGTCGATTCGCGAAAGAAATGACATCTGTTTTAAAAAGTTCACGCTTGACCTCGAGGTTATTTTTGAAAGAGCATTTTCACATAAAATGCTGTTGTAATTTATTTATTTTGACACAAAATTGACGTTGCAATTTTTTTTTGGAATAGTTCGGTTTTTATTTACGGTTTTTTTCTAGTTAAAAAAAAAAAACTAAGTAGTTTTTTTGCAATAATATTAAATCTTTAAAGATCTTGTTAAACATTATAGAACGCAAATACAAATATTAGTATGAGTATTAAATAATCAGGTATTTCAGTTCCTAAGTATATTTCTGAATAAAATTCTAAGAAGAAATTTTTTAGAATTAAATAATCTTTTTTTTTAAATAAATTAGCGTTCTTACCAAAAGTATTTTTGAACAGACAATTAAAAGAACACTCACCACACTGCAGACACGTAAAAAAACAGTAGCAATCCTTTTTCACAAAAAAAAAATCGTTTTCAATCACAAATTCACACTCTCAATACAGTTTGTCACTATCCCAAACACAGTAATATCGTCAATAAAAATATATCGTAAATGTTTACGGTTGTTCTCAACGAACACAACTATTCGCAACCAGCGCCGAACGTTGAATGTGGTACGGTCATTCGTTCCTCAACCTTTGAATGACTGCAGATGTCTGAGGCAAACACCAGACAAAAGACGGTCTTTCGTTCAGTTGTATTCACACTATTGTAAACTCTAACTCATCTGTTTAAGGTTTGAAATCAATTGAAGAGGATGGGTACTTTCGCCGGTTAGAATTTCGAAAGGTATTCGCAAGCATGCGCCGCTGCGGCTTAATACAATAGTCTTTCTCGCTCACACTTACTATTATAGGTATAAGCGTGAAAGAGATAAAAGGTTTTGCTTTTAAAAATCGATAATGAATTCCTCGCATCCTGCCTGTCAGCATGTGCCTCTGAAACTAATCGTTTCCGCATAATTGACGTGTTCGATAATGACTTAACTCCACAGAAAATGGAATTAAAATTACACTTTATTCCTTGCAACTACGTGTGATATTAGCTTGTAAGTTTTTAGCAAAATATATCTAAAAAGATTAAGATAACGTAATTAGGGACGCGCGTTTCCGACGCGGTTGCTATTTTAGTTTTCCCGCGCAAATATGTTTCGTTGAACACCGGATGGCGGCCACAATTTGGGACGACCTTTTTCATGATACATTATGCTAATTATGTGGCTGTTTTTTTGATAGAGCCTTAATTAGGGATGATTATACGCAGCTAGACAGATGGTTTTTGCAAAATGTGATGCTGTGTGAGGATTTAAATACTTCCAGTATTTGATACTTACGTTTGTACAGAAAATTACCGAGGTTTAATACATTTAAATAAATAATTGAGATGTCACATGTCTTCGAATTTTTGGTTCTAGGACATGCCGGTTTCCTCACGATGTTTTCCTTCACCGTTTTGAGAGCAGTGGTGATGAAATAACTTACACAAAGTAATGCGCCTGGCTGGGTTCGAACCCACGACTTAGTGCTCGTAAGTCGGGGTCTCCACCACTGGGCTACCGCTGCTCTCATGTGACATCTACCAACCCGCACTGGGCCCGCGTGGTGGATTATAGCCCATTCCCTCTCATATAGAGGAGGCCTGCGTCCCAGCAGTGGGAACATTAATAGGCTGATTATGCTTAGAAGCTTAAATAATTGAGTACTGAGTCCCGAAGCCGTCATGTCTAGGCTGATTTCTTCAAGATGTTTTCCGTCACCATTTTTAGTCACACTTCTTCACTAAGCTCGTTCAACCTCAAGCTGGTCCCGCTCGTGTTAGTCCACAATATTATGTCGCGATAACAGCTGCCTTTTAATTGAAAAAAAAGCACACCTTTTGATACTCACACATGCGTAGATGTACCTATAATATGTAGATATAACTAAGCGATCAAGTTACAAAATTTACAAGAAGTTTTAACAACGGCACTTTCTACGGAGTTCTGTTAGAAGAAATGGTGGTAATACGATAAATTGAAAGTGAAATGACATGTAATCCATAGGTAGATACTAATCTAAAGGGTGTAAATAGACCCTTAACATATCCGAAAGGTACTTGTTCTGCCCGTCTTTGCGATCATTTTTTTGTTCTAGACCATACCTGGGAACCTTCTATTTACGGAGATATTGGTGGTCAAAGTTACAACTTTTTCACAAGTTTCTTTTGAAATACATGTTTTTAATGTAAGATTTTTACTTTACACACCTCCACGACCTCCGTACTATTCAATCCATCCATCAGCACAATGCTTTGAGTGCTTTCCATCGAGTCCTACCGTAAAACGTGATTTTTCACCCCAAAAAAAAGTCGATTCCCAGCAATACTTTATGCGTAAAATTACTTAGTTTGATGTACAGAATGCTTGGTTGACGGATATGTGAAGGGTCTGTTTACACCCTGAGTACTAATATTATATAAGTTTGTATGTAGGAGGTAATCTCCAGAACTAATGATCCAATTCTAAAAAATCTTTCACTGGCAGAAAGCAACATTATTCGTGAGTGTTACAAAAAAAAAATAAAAAAACTATAAATGCTAAAAAAATGCTAATGCTATAAATTATATTTATATCATGCATATTGGCCGAGCTATCACAATTTTGGCGGACAAAGTCGCGGGCATACCTAGTGCTAGTCTCAAAAATAATGCTGAACTGTGTTTGTGCTAGTATTTTATAAATGTGACAAAGCCAATATGATTCTGTCTGTTACGGACGGAGGACATCGTAGCTAAATAATAACAGCCGCTCGGATAGATCTTCAGGTTAAACCGCGCTTGCCTAGGCTGGTCTGTGGATGAGGGACCACCCATTACATACCTAGTTTCCTCCGTGCCTCGAACAGCGCGTTAAGCCGTTGGTCCCGGCTGTCATTTGTAGATCTTTGACAGTCGTTACAGGTAGTCTGTGGCCCAAAAGTCTAACAAATAGTCTTGCCAAGGGGTATCGTATAACCATGTACTAACTGGGTTGTGGAGGTCAGATAGGCAGTCGATTCATGTAAAATACTGGTATTCAGCTGCATTCGGTTAGGCTGGAAGCCGACCCCAACATAGTAGGAAACGGCTAGGCAGATGATGAACTTAGCAGACAGAAAAACATCACGTCGTAAACCATTTTAATACTAACACAGAAGAACTCAATTTGTCACACAACCCATTTCTCAAAACCATCTAAACTAAAAACAAATTAAACAAAAACAAGGAAGGAAGAATCCGTCAGGAAGCTATAAAAAATCCCTTTTTATAACTCTTATTATATAACAAAAGTCTTAACAAATATGGCCCAGCATTGTTTACAGTGGACATCCGTCTCTCAAACGGTTTCCGGGCAGACAGACAGAAGATCTTATAATAAAATGGTTTAACTTTTGTAATGGCGGCGTCCGTACGTCTGTTAAAGATGTTTACGGTTTTTTTGTCTGAGGATGAGTTTTAGGTATTTTTATTTGAGTATAAATGTCGTTTTATTGTTTTGGAATAAGAAAGGTGTTTAGTGGATACCGCAGGATGTTTTTTTTTTTTTGATTAATCCTTAGCAAGACAAAAACCAAAGGTCGAAAAATCATCATCTGCCTGCCTTTTCCCAACTATGTTGGGGTCGGATTCCAGTCTAACTGGATGCAGTTGAATACCAGTATTTTACATGGAGCAACTGCCTTTTTGACCTCCACAACCCAGTTAGTACTAGGTAATACGATACCGCTTGATGAGTCTGGTAGTCAGACTTTCGGGCCACTGACTATCTGCAACGACTGTCAAAGATCTACAAATGACAGCCGAGACCAACGGCTCAATGGCTTTCCGACGCACGGAGGAAACTCGGTATGTAATGAGTGGTCACCCACCCAGGGACCAACCTAGGGAAGCGCAGCTGAACCTAAAGATCGACCCGAGCGGCTGTTATTATTTAATAATACTTATTTGTGTAGGTATTAGGAACTGAGCTTCTAGCTTATAACTACATATGAAAAACTAAAGTAAAGTTTCCAACTTGGTAAGAAGACTGACCTCAGTGGATATGTAAGCAAAACTTATCATGAATTGACAGGTGTGTACTTCTTCCGACTGTATCGAACCTTTACCCAGTAATTTAGGGGTTATCTTCAACAAAATGCTGCTAAACATCAGAATTGCAATTCCACAGCTCACTGTTTCACACTATATCAAAGAAAAACAAGAATGTTAGAAAAAAATACGGTTTTCTACGTGACTTTTAAACGACATAAAGTAACCTTATTTACTACGAAGAATTCGACCGGCCCTTGTTAAGAAAACGTGATCTCAAACAAATAAAAAAAAAACCGGCCAAGGTTCCGTATAAACTTTTAGGTATTTTGTTATTAAACTACATATTTACGGTTTTCAGATTTTTCCTTACATGTACTGTAAGACATTGCTTCTTGCCAAATTTCATGATTCTAGTTCAACGGGAAGTACACTATAGGTTTTGATACCCTTGTGAAATCGCAAAATATGCGACATAAACGGTCATATCTTTTGATTGCGTTGACTTACAAGTTTGATTTTTTCACTGCTCCCAAGGGTAGCAGACTTGAGTATTTGATATTAATTTCAGCTTGATACCTCCACGCGTTCCTGAGATAAAGAGTCTTGACAGTCGGATATCAAAGTGATCCTATAAAGTCGCGTTGACACGATCAGAGAATGCTCGGACTGAGTGGACTCGGATACCTACTCGGACGCAACTCGTATTGTGGCAACCCATACCTACCCAACACGCCTTTAGGGTTCCGTTTTTGCCGTCTGAGGTACGGAACCCTAAAAAATAACAAAAACTTAGCATACCTGTCGATTCATACAGTAATTTTTGAACCCAGTCCTAAATAAACAGTAAAACTAACCAAAATCGAGACGTGCCATAACAATAGCTACTACTACCATTTTACTATAATATTTGACAATATAATGCCACCATTGTCCAGCCGGATGTCCGGACCGGACGACGTCCACAAACAACTTTACCGGTTTTTTTTGTCGAATAAATTCGGTTTTTAGGACCTCACGTGTGAGTGAATGATTTGTAGTCTGTGGCTGCAGGCGGTTTGAAATATTTGAATGAATTTGTTTTATTTTTTGATCATTTGTTCCGGTTTGGGGTAGGTAGAGGTCTAAGTGATGTTGGATTGGTCACGAATGCCCCGAAGCCCCGATGTCATATTGCGAGGCTGTTTTTTCATTCTTCCTGGCAAGATTCGATAACAAAATAATTGTTTCTTGGTAAATAGCTAATATCTAGTTCTCTGATAGCATATTCTATATGTTATTATACAATACTTGAATAGTGTATGTTTGCCCATGCTGCATTTTAACCAACTAACATTTGAATCAACTTTAAAAAAATAATACGCTACTTCAAATTGCGACTACCTACTTCGTTTCTAAAAAGCATTAACATACACCATATGACCGTAAAATCACTTCCGGTTTTCAAAAAAGGCATAATAACCATGATCATTGCCGACACACGTCCACCAAAAAAAAACAACAAGAATCTCTTAACGGAAACGGCGGGAAAGTATAGAATGACAGATGGAAAAAAATATATAATGAAAAAATATTTTATTGTAGCGACAATAAGCCTTAAATAGGATCTTATTTTCGTCACAAATCTTGCGTAAAGCCGGATTTGGGGACAACAGCTTATTTTCGGGGTGATAAATGAGAAATTGCACGCATCCGTTCGAGGTTGGCTGTCAAAGTTTGACAGGTTGTCGGTCGTGCAAAAAAATTGGGTGTCGTCAACATTTTCGGTCAATTATTTAATTTAGTGATGATGTTTGCGTTGATTTTATTTTGAAATTTGCTACTTTAAGCAAATGATGCACTTGGATTTTTTAATAAAGCAAAAATAAGAACAGATCGTATAAAAACTTGAAACATTTCGTCATTATGGCTTTTCTTCTATTAATAATCTTAATTTCAGTAGTAACCACATAAACTACATTTCACCTTATTACCAAAAAGTATTTACTCACAAAATCATTTACAAAGGGCATACAATAATGGGTATTAGGACTGATAAAGGAAGACAAAGAATGAATCTATCGTCGACTTGCCGAAAATCTTCTATACAAATAAATAAAATTCTTCGTCTTCAATCTCCGCAAGTATGATCATGTATCTGCGCATAGATCGCTTTTAAGATGGCTGCCCATCCGGCAGCGCAGAGAATTGAGGGCTTTGACAACCCTGTTTTCTCTTCTTCACAAACCCACTTCTCCCTCTTATCTGACGTCTAATTGTCAATATTTATGCTCTGCGCACAGCAAGAATCTTCGTTCTGCTAATAATTGTCTTTTACGATGTCCTTCTCACCGCTCTGGTTTTATAAAATCTTCTTTCTTTGTCCAGGCGGTTTTCCTGTGGAATGCGCTCCCTCAGAGTACCAGGACGGTGACCAGTCAGTTCACTTTCAAAGTGAAAGCTCGGGAATATATACACAAGAAGTTAGCAGATTCGTCTCTGAACTAAGTTGTTATAGTTTTTCTTATTTATCTCTCTTAACTTTATAAAGTTTAATATATGTATGTATATAAGTATTTATTCTTATATATTTTAGTTATAAATATTTTCTAGTCTTTTTTTCTGTTATTGCACCTACTGTATATTGTCTCTGCATCACCCTAAGGTAGACTGGTAGAAAATGCCTATGGCATTAAGTCCGCCTTTGTACAGTTTTTTTTTACTTGTGCATAAAGTTTTAATAAATAAAATAAATAAATAAATAAAATTGAAGAATCTGTTTGTAATATCAAAATAACAGCTTTTTATTGAACGCTTATGAAATATATACGACACTAAGAATTGTAACAAAGACACATATTTTTTTAATTTTTGTCTCCGTCTGTCGGTCTGTTTGTTCTGTAATCTCCGAAAAGGCTGAACCTATTTTGATGTGACTTTTACTGGCAGATAGCTGATGTTACAAGGAATAACTAAGTCTACTTTTATTCTAGAAAAAGGATTCCGGTTCCGTGCAAAAATAACCCTTAAAGTTGTTAACAGAATCTGATTCAAATAGGGAAGTACTATTTTTATAATAATTTCACGCGGACGTAGGTCGCGTGAAACAGCTAGTTAGTCATAAGTTGACGATGAAAACTCACGTTTCAAGGAATTGGAAGTTTGTTATTAGATTAACGAACTGATGAATGCTATACTTCCCTATTCTGTTAAAGGTTCTTTGGCGCCTTTACAACACCCACCGTTGAGGGGAAGATCTTCTTTACCGACACGAAGAGGCCATAGCTTCCTTCCTGCCCTACAATATTCAAATGAATGAATGAATTAAGGGATGCTCAAAGCTTAATCACCATCATTAGATTCCCCTGTTCCAAAACGCATGCATAATGAATATAATATTATCTCTACATGAATAAAAAATAGAATACCAACAAAAGGTTACACACCCCTGAACATCCTCTTTTTTCTACACAGGAGGCACAGGCGTGTGGCGTGCAGTCTACACGTGGCGGCCATTTATAAAACAACCTGTTTTTTATCTGTGCATTTCGAATCTTCCGCCTAGTTGGCCTAGTTATGCATTTTACGTCTTAACGCTTTTAAAATAAAGTCTTTTCGATAAATACTTTTGTTTCTACACTAATGATGTGTTTTTATATTGATGTAAGATTAACTTAAAGATTTATCGAGTTCAAAATTATTTGTTATTTTCTGTATTTTGTATTGTCAAATACAATAACATTTCTTGGTTTCGACAATTCCGCAACCGTTCTCCTAAGACCGATTCGCCATTAGACTGTTCGTCGACAGGTTGATTCTATTATTTACGCTTCCCCGGCGGAGTGTTTCACAGTTTCACCTACGGACATTTCGCCGACAGACCCTTTCATATACGTCACTTTCGACGACTGCCCTTTCCAGCTACAAAATGTTTCACCGATACGACGATAAACCTATAACACTTACCAACAGACCTTTCCATCTACGACGGAGAATTTGCCGTCAATCTTAAGACAAGCTACAGCTTACAGGAGTGTTATCTGCCGTGAGCAGAGCGACGGCCTCTTTCGTCTAGTGGTCGTAAATAATAAATCAGAGCAAAAGATGACGACCCCACAGGCTAAATACCTATGTGCCCGGTTGTTGGCACCGTCAATAAGCTCGTCTCTATTACACGGGACCTCACGGTACTTAAACATTACTGGCGAAATGTAGATACTAAACACCTGCCAAGATTAGCCAAGTTGATAAAAAAATATACCACTGAGATTAAAAAATAAATAATTACAGTCTATAATAGATTTAATTTTGCAATACAGAGGAGCTCGTGGCTAAATAATAACAGCCGCTCGGGTCAATCTTTAGATTAAGCCGTGCGTACCTAGGTTGGTTTCCTCTGTGCCTCGGAAAGCACGTTAAGCCGTTGGTTCCGGGTGTCATTTGTAGATCTTTGACAGTCGTTACAGGTAGGCAGAGGCCCGAAATTATGACAACCAGCCTTATCAAGGGGTATCATATTAACTAGGTACCCAGTACTAACTGGGTTGTGGACGTAAGATAGGCAGTCGTTCCATGTAACACTGGTATTCAGCTGCATCCGGTTAGACTTAAAGCCGACCCCAACATAGTTGGGAAATAGCAGGCGGATGATGATGAGATATACTATACAATGCCTACACGTCAGGAAGTACAGGCTCTAATTTATCTAATCTATATAGAAAGGTTCATAAGACGATTATTTAATTTAGTATCAGAGCAATAAAACCAATAATCCAAGTACGACAATCAAAATAATAAGCTTTATGAAATGCGATAACAAAATACATAAACCTTATCACTTCCGACAAAGATTATAAAATGCAACGACAGGAAAACGCTTTCCGTCTTAAGATTCTAATCAAATAAAAAAGCGGAAACAACGCATTATTTTTGACAATACCATAGGCAGGAAATAACTAGACATTAACTCACGACTTGTTCCTTTCGGGGTAAACAGAAACAATAGTACGCCACCTGCTACGATCCTTACAGACCTTCACCTTTTACCTCGTCCATGTTCATACATCTGGTCATACACGCACGCCGTATGTGAGTACTACGCACGCAACTGAGCTTTCTGGAGAACGTCACCAATGAGGTATGTCCTTCTAGAGAGCGTTCTTCTCGCAATAATATATTATACCACCTACTGTTTTACTTATGTTCACAAAATAAATGAATTTGAATTTGATTCTGGCTTCGAATTCCAGATTTTCCTACTCCTCCTTCGCTATTCTTTTCTGATTAATTTCGTTACGGGATCCAAGACAGTTAAATTGTTTCTCGGGGACTTTGTCGAGTTTTATTGTCTCTGCGCTTTTCTGGTGGTCGCCACTGTTAATTCTGACTTTCAAGAGTTGCAGTGGTTTGGGAATGGTGTGGCGAGCTTATCACAAAAAAAAAACGATACATAAATATATGAAACACGTATTTGTTTAATTTCTTCTGAAATACTTAAATTGAGAGCATAAATATTCGAGGCATCCATAGGTTTTGAGGTAGCATCCGCCAGGGTGGGCGGCCATTGGAGGCCACTGGAGGCAGAAGAACAAATTACTTAGAAAGCGGTTTTTCTTTTCTCGGCTCCCAGGTTTTAAATAATAAGCAGGTAGGTAAATGATGTTAATTCTGCAAATAGATTTTTACAAACACTTTTACTCGTCGTCTTTTTTTTTAAACGAGATGAGGGCGATGTTTCGTACCGGACTCAAAAATAAACTTAAAGGTCATAGTCTCTTTTAAGGTTCAGACAGGACCATGCAGACAAGAGTCTGAGATGGTCTTTTGAAAAACAACAAAGATCTGAGCGGACCTGTCCAGTCAGTGTAAACATTTGCAGTTATCGTGTAGCTCTTCAACTCAAAAACTCAACAGGCATCGTTGAGTTTGTTTAAGCCTGCAGTTACCTACTTGATAGTTACAGAAGTAACTAAACAAGCAAAAGCATTCAAACATATTTAAAACTAGCGGCTTCGTATAGTAGAGCATATTATGCCTACATGTTTTGTCTGTCGTAGTAAGTAAGCTATCCTTAAAAGATAGTTTTATGCCATCGCGGACTTTTTGTAGATATATGTATAAAAAGGAATATCCCACCATGCATTGTTTTGTAATATCTCCCAGGGATTATGCAGTTTTCGATGAAAGCTCCCAGGAGGCTCGACTTTTTCCGACACTTCCAACAATTGTCGTCATATTTCAACCAATTTACACAAAACCTTGACAAATTATATATATGTCGGATCCGGTCGTTAGTTTGGACATAAAAAGATTCGCCGGTGGAGACATCAAGCGACCTACTTACAAGTCTACCCACACCACAGTGTGCTTCTACAGAGCCCTGATGTTCAGCTCAAGGCGAAAGCGACATTCAATGTCTGATCGTGGCGAAGTTGAGACGTCTTGAAACTGTACCCGATTCATTGTGCCCCGTGTTATTGTGTTAAGTTGTAATCTCAAGTAATTCATTAGTTTTGCTAGAAACAGTGTATCGCACCCGGTGTATTTTCATTACACAAAACCCATCGTCTGCCCACATGATGTACGAGCCTTACGGAATAAATCCTGACATATCCAACATATACCTATACCTTCCTCATGAATCACTCTATCTATTGGTGAAAACCGCATGAAAATCCGTTCAGTAGTTTTTGAGTTTATCGGGAACAGACAGACAGAGAGACGCAGCGGAGTACTTTGTTTTATAATAGTGATTCCTTCCAATCTCAAGATCACAATAACAATTAATCGAGAAATTAAACAAGTAAATTAACAGTCACTCAATTGACGGGAAGTGTATGCAAAACATGGTATAATATCCTCCGCCGGTTGCCGCCATGCACTTCCGGTTCCTCTGAACAATAAAAAGGATATCCCATTATAAGCGTGTTTGCCCCATTTCCCGTATGTGGGATGAAGAAAGTGCGTGACGTCATTTCCCGTTCAGAGTTGCCGAAAAAGTTTGACATTGGCAATGCATGACAGCCTGTAGGTACATACGTAGGATACACTTTTTTGGCACTGATTTTTAAACAGGGAACAGAACAGAGTTCGTCATTATTTATTAACTGTTCTATTCGCTGATATACTCATCATGTGTCTATTGTCAAGTTAAAAGAATTACTTGATCAAGTAATAACTGAGTGAAATTGCGGATCAAAGTACCAACGTCATCAATGTTTTAGCACAAGTTTTTGTTTTTAGAAATACAAGTTTTTAATGTTATAACTTTACTTCAAATACCTCCACGACCCCCGTACTATTCAATGCATCCATCAGCACAATGTTTTAGTGCGTTACATTGAGTTCTATCGTAAAAAGTGATTAATCACCAAAAAAAAAAAACATTAAACCCAGCAATAAATTTTGCGTAGTTACTTAGTTTGATGTACAGAATGATTGGTTGACGGCTTAGTGAAGGGTCCGTTTACACCGTATTTTCAGGTAACTATTAATGCCGCATTTGTTGTATCGCATTACTGATCGGTTTTTAACTATAGGTAAAACGGGGTGAATAGGACCGCAGGGGTGAATAGAGACAAATTTTGAAAGGGATTTTAATGTTGCATTAATTTGATTATGTTATCAAAAAGTACTCTGTTTTATTTACTTAGTTATACTTAATTATTTAGAGACCTCGCTAGCAACATAGCATATCAATTCAACGTTAAAATCTCTTTCAAAATTTGTCTCTATTCACCCCTGCGGCATGGCACCGGCATGTCCTAGAACCAAAAATTCGAAGACATGTGACATCTACCAACCCGCACTGGGCCCGCGTGGTAGATACATGCCCATTCCCTCTCATAGAGAGGAGGCCTGCGTCCCAGCAGTGGGAACATTAATAGGCTGATTATGCTTATGCACCCCTGCGGTCCTATTCACCCCGTTTTACGGTGCCGATTATGTAACTACACACATATAAAGGAAGTCGCTCAAATGGGGCCGGTTCGATCCAAAAATGATTCTGTGATGGAGCATGCGCCGATCGGGAGTTTATTCGACCGGCACGAGCCGAGTAAAATTTCGACTTTTACTCTTTATTATATTTTTACTCTTCATTATATGTAGATTCTCGTTGTTGAGCCTCGTTGATTCAGTGGTCGCATAGCGCTACTGTTGATGCGGACCTGGGTTCGATTCCCGGGTCGGACAATGTGTAATTTCCATCAGGAATTCCTGAGTAGCACCCATTCTGGATTTGTGCTCAGTTGATGGCATTAGGCTCGCCCCCTATTACATAGGACTAAAAACTTAACTGGCGAAATGTGGGGGTACTATTAGGTACAGCTCTGCTTAACCCTTCAGGGATTAAAGACGTGATATTATTAAAGGTCTCTGCACACAGCCGGCGTGGCGTGGCGGGGCGGCGACGCTGCGCTGGCGCGGCGGCATCGGTCACACTGCGGGCGCGATCACGCCCGCAGTGTGACCGATGCGCCGATGCGCCGCTTCTGACTTGTATTCCCGCTCGGCGCGGCGGCGGCGTGGCGCGACGGTTACAGTCGCGTCGAGCGGGACGGCCCAGTGTGGCGTCGTCCGTAATATCTAGTAAATTACAACTGCTCAGTGTCGCGTCGTCATCCCGTCCCGCCGCGCCGCGCCCGCTGTGTGCAGAGACCTTTATGTAGTTTCCTCTAGGCAGCAGCCACGGAGTCTGTATTTGTGCCCGCTTGATGGCAATAGGCTCGCCCCCTATTATTTAGCCCACTTAAACGTAACTGGTGAAATGTGTGTGTACTAATAGGTACAGCTCTGCCTAACCTCCGGGTATAACAAGCGTCATGACGTATAAATAAAACCATCACAAAAACATTATGGAATCGGAATTTATTAAAGTAATATTTACATTTTGATTTTAACTTACTACTAGTTTTTATTACTTATGGCAATATGACACTTAAAACTAATAAATATTAGGACTATTATCGCTTGGTAGATGATTTTAAAAGATAGAATTTATACAGACATTGGTCCATGATGGCCCAGTGTGTACTGCGTGGCTGTTTACAAAATGGATCATACTGGCCCAGGAACGCATTTTGTTCAGAAAAAAAAAACTAAAATGTTCATCTATGTGCCGTTCCTCTTATAAAATTCATCTATCATTCAATATAATAGAAAATTCACTGATTTTCGAAAATATATCTAGCATTTGTAATTATGAAACCTTTTATTCCAAACTTATACATATTTCATGAAAAATTTACATCGGGAAAACTATCTGTGGGCCATACAAATATTTCTTCCTTTCGAACTTGCAACCCGTAGCGCAAAAGCCAATCTTTTAACGACTGCGCTACTAGGTAAAAAGTTTTCAAATCACAAAATTAAACACATTTTCAATTAATTTTAAACTTAAAACTCTATTATGTACTATTTACAAACTTATGTATTTAAAAGTAATTGTTGCATTGTATTGAAAAATTAGTACTTAATGTCGATGTATACCTAAGCCTTTTCCCAACTATGTCGGAGTCGGCTTCCAGTCTAACCGGCTGCAGCTGAATACCAGTATTTTACATGGAGCGACTGCCTATCTGACCTCCACAAGCTTGTTTTACAATATGACCACTTCAAGTTCGCAGTTCGAAAATTGCATCGATATATCAATCCTGGTACGTTTATTTTATAAACCGACCGCTTTAATGAGTCCTTGCGAAGGTATAAATTTAAATGGAATATTCTGAAAGTTGATCACGTATTGTTTCAATTAGTATCGTAATACCTACGTGGATTATGGTTGTTTTAAAGCAAATAACCTGTGGGATATTGTTAGGACTTTGTGGACGCTTAATGTGCCTTTGATGGGGCAAGGCGGAGGACTCGTTAAAGCGGTCGGTTTTCGCGCCTGCAGAGATAAGTTGGTTGACATACGGAGGCATATTTTCTTGACAAGTAGCGCCACCTAGCGGTCATACTGCAAGGCTTTTAAAAACACTTTTTTTTTTCAATCCAAAGCAACAACTGTATTATTTTCTCAAAATGGAATTTTTAATTCTAAGAGAAAAAGGAGTTTTGTTATAATTATATTAATTAATTTTATGGAATAATAAATAAACTTTACGTAATATACAAATATGTGCAAAATTTTCTCATTTTTTGGATATAATACAGGTTTATTTAAAATCAACCATAATTTTTTACGAAAATTACGATTTATGATAAAAACCGTTATTTATCGAAAAAACCGTCACTAATTTAAAATAAACCGCAACTTATTCTAGTATGTACATTATGTATTATGCGTAATTTCAGTGTTCATAATCTTTTTTACTAGGTAATTAATTCATCAATTTTAGTAAATGCAATTAATTTGTAACATTGAATAACCTCGGTTTGTAAAAGTAATTAAATCTGTTACCAATCGTAATACGAGATATTAATAAGTCTTAATTATGCTGTCAACCAGAGAATAGTAATGACCCGCATTCCAAACACTAAGCGACCAAAATGAATGCCTTCAATCCGCTACGCACAGCGACCAATCAAAACGGGACAGCTGATCTCTCATTGTACGGGAAATCTATCCAAAGCGAGGCCATGTTACACTGGAACTGTATACGTTGATCTGTCGCTGTGAACGTACGCTTTATTTGAAGGATTCATGTTCCCTAGAGTTAGTAAAAAACGAGCTTTTTGTTTTATTTTATCAATAAAATAGCATTCTACACCAATGTAGAATGCTTAAAAAAAAAACATTGAATTGACATTCAAAATGGCGTCGAACTGTCACTTTGACATAAGAATGGCCGCCATGACAGTTTGTCGAATGAGTGAGCCTTTATTTAGTTTTTTATTAGAGAAAAGTTTAGACGGAATGTCCCGAGAAATAGGAAGAATTATTATTTAAATATCGAATAGTTTTATTTTTGGTACAGTCAGCGAATTGCATTGGAATATGAAGGCAAATTATTGTTAATTCATGTGGGGAAATTGATATATCTATAGATTATTACTAAAAAAGCAATTTGTACGATATTTACATAGATTTCTCACAACAAATTATAATTACAGATAAATTAACTTTTTGACCATTTATTTTTACTTTTTTTAAGGCTATTTTCCGTAGTTTTTGTGTCAACAATTTGTATTGTTCTGAAAGTATTTTGTTAAGCACAAAAATTGACCTTCCGGCTTTTTTCTACCCCTTATAGGTTTTGTAAGAAAATATTGAACATATAAAAACACGCGGATCCTCGCTAACTGTACTCAAATTGTTTCATATCTAATATTGCACAAGTATCACTTATTTTATCGCTTAGCTTCGCTCGTGTCCAATAACTTAACAAAAACTCGTGTCAAATACATAACCTGTTTCTTTTCTGAGGTCGGTTAAATTAAAAGACATTAGATTCTTTTAAGATACAGTCAAACACGTACGGACAAACTGCTGACGCCAGACTCGGACAGGTATTGTACCGACCTCATCTAGATTTTGAAATATTTAAATTTTTGATGGGTAAAAGTGTTCTTAAGAACCAATTTACAGAATATCCATCTTTTATTTGTCAGTGTTCGCTGTCCGTAATGTTACCGTACTGATTTGACCGAACCTTTAACATTTTGACCGCCATAGTCACATATAGGTGCAATAGGTACAAGCAAGCGCGTGCCCTGTACGCCAAACGACACAGATATGTGACAAAATGTTAGGTGAAATTGTGGCTTGGCGTGGAGGGCAAGCACGTGCGTTTATGCTCTGGCGTTCAAAAGGTTAAAAACTTAATTCAAGTTGAATTTAATAAGAATTTAACAATCGTCAGTCCTAGGGCGAGCGAAGCATATTTTACAACAACTTTTGACATACTTATAACATCAGAAACACTTCAGGAATGAAAAGACAAACATTAAATGCATTTAGAAACGGCAAAAACCCGTTACATACAACAAAAACAACAATAATGAATTTGACAGCTGTCAAAATTGTACTTTGAAAACGTCACTTTGACAAATGACATCTGTCATTCGGACAGGTGACATTATAGGTTAGGAAAAAGTCTTAAACGTCATTTTTGACGTTAGTTGAGATTTGTGGTAATACCGAAGGGTATTTTTAGGAATTATAATTAGACAGTCAAACTGGTTATTAATTGCTCGCACAGTTTCCCATACTCCCTCTGATCGCCCGATATTCTTCTCATCTTCAATCCTTTCTTCTCCATCGCTTTATTCTCACACAAAACCAGCTCAATTTGTATGCCTCCAGAATATTCCAAATTGAGGTAGCCTGTCAAAGTTCCATCGCCATCTTTTTGGTCAGTTTCTACAAATATACTCTGTGGTGGCACTCTAGTATTTATGGCTTCTTTCAACAGCTCCACGATTCGTTGAGAATCTAGTTTCGAGCAGACCGTTGACAAAGTAACTTCGTAATATTCTTGGACGCATGAAACTTTTTGAGGACTTAGAAGTATAGGAATTTTCTGACTCTCTTCGGGCCTGCATATTTCTGTTAGTCTTAAGTCCATTGTAGATCGCTGTAGTTTCTCTATTTCTTCGCTAGGTGGCGGGCCCTCTTCGTCGCATTTTTCTAAACATTGTCTACTGCTATCCCTAGACATATACACATCTTCATAATATTCTTTCACTTCCCCAAGTGTCCCTTGCGCGGAGAACGAAGATCTGGGAGTTTCACCTTTTTCTGAAAAGCTACCTCTGCCGAAGTCACTTTTTTCAGAGAACGAGGATCTGCCAAAGTCTCCTCTCTCGGAGAAACTCCCTCTGTCAGAAAAAGAGAACGATTCTCTATGCTCCGAGAAACTGCCTCGATTCTCGCTGAACCCAGAACTTATGGACACAATATTGGAGTAGATGGACTGTATGTTTTGTTCACAATTTGGGGACACATTAGCGGAATCATTGCTTAAAGAATCATCGCTGAAACCTAATGATTTATCACTTCCTCTTCTTGGATACTTTATTTCCTCAGTCAGAAATTTCGCCGTTTCGTCAACGCTTTCCTTCGGCGATTGCATTTCGGCATCCTTATCCGGGATAACTTCTTCTTTCGGCTCCGGTGGTTCCGTCTCCTGACTGACTTTTCGCCCGATACCTTTCGTGATCGACGGCCTGTCATCAAGGTCTGAGGGTTCAGAAATCACGAATTGCGGTAGCGAATATTTCGTATTTTCTAAGCTGTCCATACTATCTTCGGAAGACGAAGCAACTAAGGTTATTTCAGATCCTAGACAGTCTGTTAAACTTATTTGGGGATGTGTTGGAGCAAAAGACGGTATAAACCTCATATTTTCTTGAAAAACTTTATCCAGGTGTGTTCCATTCCCGATCTCCTCCTGTATCATGTCCAAAGGGGATCCAGGATTCGAAATTGGTGAATTATTTAAAGACCGATGTGTGACCATATGTATTTGAGAATGTACTAAGGGATGAAGCTGTGCGTACTGCCCTGTATCCATATCTATATTACTTCTTAGATCTAGGGGAGTAGCAGATGCTTGGGGGGTCCCTCTTGTAATTGATCCTGTATGGAGGTAGCTTAGACCTTCAGTTATTTGGTGGAGAGGTGATCCGGGACTTGCCGGTGAAGTATGCCCGGACAAAAGGGCGAAGTTGTTGTAGGAGTGTATGGATTTGATTATTTCTTGAGATATGTTGACGTGTGGGGAATATAAGGCGTGGAGGTTGATGCCGATTTTGAGCGCTATGTCCTGTGGAAGAAGAGGACAAAGAGTTAGTTTTGTGATGGCATTTTGGAGATCTATGGCTATGCGATAAGGTTTAGATTTCGTTGTAAGTAAATATGGGGTGGAAGAGACACCGATGCTAAAACACATTATACATCATTCTGAACCCACATAGAAATTTTTATCGGTTATTTCTTTTTTAATTTGCTGTTCCATAAATTGTGACTGTGTCAAACAGCTGTTTTTATTTAAATAAACGACGAAAAAATTCTACGTGGCCCGGTGTACTGAATGCGTGGGAACCGTTTTGGTGTCGATGTCCCTTCCACCTTGGATTCACAGACAACAATTATTTGACATCCAAATTGCGAAATGCTCACAATCTTGTTCATTATTAAGCTAATTTTAAAACGACTGTTTCTAAAATTATGGAAAGTACGCGCAACAGAATCGCTGCAAAAAGTCGCCGTGGACAAAGGATCTTGTTTACAGAACTGTTTTTAAATTAGCTAGCGTAACTACATCGTCGTTCTTAGCACATTTATCAAAAATTATCTAGAAAATTATATATTAAGTTTACGTAAATTATGTTTAAAGAATTAAAACTTAATAATGAATTATTAGGTTTTAATTTTTTGGTGAAGTTTCGTTTTACCGAAAAAATTAGCTAGAATAACTTCACAAAAACAAATCATACCTGAGTCAGTACAAGTGTGGAATGCAGCTGTAGCGCAGCAGGATCCGTGATGATGTTCCGGACGGCCAGCAGTACCGCGCGCGCCGCCTCGGGAGACACCGTGTTCAGGTCCAGGGGGGTCGCGCCGTGCTGGTGGATGGGGGAGCCTGGGGGGGAGACGGTGATTAGTTAGGCAGGTTAAGGTGGAAGCGCCTGGATAGCCCGGGAAATTCAAATTTTCTTAGGTTTTTTGCAATTTGCAGTCAGTTTCAGACTATAACAAAATATAATTTGCGACCATAACACGTATGTAGTTAAGCATAAGCATAATCAGCCTATAATGTTCCCAATGCTGGGACACAGGCCTCATCTCCATGAGAGGGTATTGGCTATAATCCACCACGCGGGCCCAGTGCGGGTTGGTAGATGTCACATGTCTTCGAATTTTTTGGTTCTAGGACATGCCGGTTTCCGCACGATGTTTTCCTTCACCCTTGACTATTTCATGAAAAAATCATTCAATTTGATTATATGAACTTAGACAATTGTATTGATGAGTTTAATGACTACAACTCTGTAAAGCCATATTTGTTACGGACGTTAATCATATCATAATCAACATACAGCCTGACACTGACCTGTAGATTGCAAAAAAAGTAATAAAATTAAAAATTATAATAAGAAAATTAAAATCAAATATAAAATCTCTTAAAAGAATTTAAGAGATTTTATACTTCAGGTTCTTACCAGGCATAGAAGTCCCAGGCGTGTGTAATCTGACTTCAGCGTGCGGGGGCGAAGCACCCGGGCCTCCGCCACGTCGTTCCAACCCGCGCTGTAAACAATGATAAATAAATATATTAATACATATAGTCTAGGCTAGGCTCATAAACGATATGAAGGAATTTGTGATCAGGGGGCCTAAAATGGCCACTTTACTAGAATCATAATACGTTAATAATTTAAATTGCGTCTGTGACCATTTTAAGAATGGGTGTGAACGTATGTTAGGGGTCGTCCATTAATCACGTGAGGCTGGAAAGGGGGGGAGGGGGGTTACTGCTGATATTCAGGCCTGGCAGACGCGATGTAATCGACGTTCCTACACGAAGATTACCGAAGCTCAAAGCTTTTCTGGGTTAACTGCACATGGTCACTTACGAAACGTCAGAAGTTAGGCGCACTAACATACCTGTAACTGCTGATATCTTGGAAAGTTCTGGCATCGGTGAAGAAATCGCCAATCCACTTTTCGTGGTGATCAATGCTCATGCCTTCTCCGTAAAAGAAGAGGCCTTGGCCCAGCAGTGGGACAGTAACAGATTGGAATTATGAACATACCTGTAACTGCTGAAATTCAAGCTTGGCGGACGCGATGTCATCGACGTTTTTACACGAAGATTACCGAAGCGCATATATTTTCTGGGTTAACTGTATAAGGGAACTTGTGACGCGTTAGAAGTTGGGTAAGGTTTTACCTGTAACTGCTGATATTCAAGTCTGGCAGATGCGATGTCATGTGCCACTCTTGGAGGAGAGCATTCAGCTCGACGGACCGGAGAGTAACGTTCTGCGTGTTCGCGGGCTGGAAGTGAACTTGTAATTGTAGTGATTATACATTTAAATTGATGGAAAATCGAAGAAAAAAATACTTTAATACAGTAATATTTCTTTTCCAGACATTTGAAAGTGGGAGTCGAACCCAAAACATAAGATTACAATTTTAACTTGGAATTTTTTTAATTCTAAAATTAAAAATGATTAAAAACAAATAATTTTCTTTATAACGGAACTGTTATTCCGAATATAAAAAAAAGTCTTAAGTTAGTCAAAAGTAAGATCAACTACAAACACACACACACACAACAGTGCACACAACTACATAAAACACACACACACATACTACAAAAAAAAAAACAGAAATAACACTCGCATGCAAAAAACTGTACACACACTACAACAAAAAATATTGAAAAAATTACCTTCGTCGATAATGTACTGAAAATAATATAATTTAATTTAAAATGTTTAAAAAACCTTCCCAGTGTTAGTTATTACTATCTAACAATTATTTAAAAAAAAAAACTTGTTTTACAAAAAAAGTCTAAAATAATGGGTGTAAAAAGACCGTTAACGAAGCTGAAAGGCACTTGTTCTCCCCGTCATTGCGATATTTTTTTTGTTCTAGACCATACCTGGGAACCTTCTAGTTACGGAGATATTTTGGGCCAAAATTCCAACTTCAAAAAAAAAATACAAATTTTTAATGTTTTAACTTTACACACCTCCACGACCCCCGTACTATTCAATGCATCCATCAGCACAATGTTTTGAGTGCGTTACATTGAGTCCTACCGCAAAACGTGATATTTCACCTCAAAAAATAAAAGTTGTTACCTAGCAATATTTTTTGCGTAGAGTTACTTAGTTTGATGTACCGAATGCTTGGTTGACGGCTTCGTGAAGGGTCCGTTTACACCCTGTAAAGACTATTTTGTTGGTTTCTATGTCAAATATTGTCGGCGTCAGTGCAGGATCTTATATCCGCATATTTTTGGCGAAATACATTTTTTATCATCATCATCTGCCTAGCCTGGTCTCAACTTTGTCGGGGCCGGCTTCCAATCTAACTGGATGCAGCTAAATACCAGTATTTTACAAGGAGCGACTGCCTATCTGACCTGACAACCCAGTCAGTATGAAATACCGATACCACGTGGTAACACTGACAAGTAATAGATTAATGTTGTTAGTTTTTTACCGGTTTTGATCACGTTTTGGTAACGTGACCTTGTCGCGTGGTTCGCTCATGAATAAAAACGCCGTTACCAATTAATGGGCAATCACGTTTTAAACACGTGAGTCAAGCCGTAAATTTGGCAAAACATAAATATTATTGTTCGATTTGAATATCTTTGTCTGTACCTAGGAGTAAACATTTGGTAAAACCGGTTCGGACCAACTCCGACTCTTAAGAGTGAACAGGGCCTGCGATGTAGGTATTTGAAGAAACTTGCTGTCGCACTGCGTCAAGCTTGTCCCCGTAGAGTGGGATAGGGACAGCAGATTAGATCACATTTTTTTTTACGAAATCGACGTTTCGTATTCCCTTTTTTGCTCCTCGAAAACTGAGCCGATTCATTTTTGACATTAAATAGTATGTCTAGACTTACCCTGACATACCCTTTTAACATAAAAGAAATTGATAGGAACCTAGGTTCCTATAAAATTATTTTTTATTTTTATTTTCAAATCTGTCTGTTAGTCCTCTAGTATAAATAGGGATTTTTTTGTAATTTTTGGAAGGTCATATTTTCTATACTTATTAGTTGCTGAAAAAAAGGAAATGACAGGGACGTGTCTACAGCAGACCTTGATTTTATGAAAAAAAAAAAAAAAATGCTTGCTTTAGAGGCATTATTCAGGAAGAAAAAGAGGGAATAAATTTGTATGGAGAATCGCAGTCCCTGTTCCCTCTTAACAAAATGGCGTACAAACTGTGTGTGCACAGTTTTTCTGGCACGCGAGTGTTCAATCTTTGCAATATCTGATTTTTAGTAAAAATAATGATGTAGTAAAGGATCGGCCACTCCAGTATGGACAAGTTGCGGACGCGGTTCACAGCTGATCATTTCCTGAAGCATCTGTCAGTGTCTGCCGGACACGGACATAGGTAGGGACAAACTGCCGACCGGCTTCGCAAAGCGGACATAACTTCAGTACTATTTTTATGGAGGTGTTCATGTCCGTATCCGTAATTTGTCCATATCGATATGATCGAACCTTAATTGCGAAAAATATGACACTATTTTACAATGAAAAATAATGCAAAAAAATTTTGTAACTCAACTACAATCTAAAAAGTTTTTTTTTTATACCAAGACGGAACACTGAAAACCCTAATTCACTTTTAAAAAACTACCCTTCACCTGAAAAAAATTACAAACAAGTAAAAAAAAAAACAAATTACCTATTTCTTGAACAGTAGCTAACATTTGCAACTTAACCCTCTGCGGTCCGGAGTATTTCCTTTGCTTCGAGTTATAATTAGGGTTATAATTCCCGGTATTTACCGGTAAAGGCGTACCGGCTGTTATCGAACCGGTTTGCATCGGAACACCCCCAGTTATACCCCCTTGGGTATTCTGGTAAGATTGGTTCATTTGTGATCCCTGGTTTATGGGTGTACCACTCGAGATTGACCCCTGATTTGGTTGTGAAAAGGGAGCATTAACAGTAATTGGATGGCCAGTAGGATTCGGGAAAGACGATTGGTTCATTAAAGACCCTTGGTTCGGTGGTGGTGTTTGGTAGGGCTGGTTCAGGGGGGTGATGCTGATAGGGGGCTGGTTTAATGGGGTAGTACCCATTGGTGTGTTCTGGTATGGATTTTGGTTCATTGAAGACTCTTGATTAGTGAAAAACGCTTGCCCTTGAATAGGGGTGCCTTCCGTAAGTGACCCCTTTTTGATTGGGGGTGCAATATAAGAATCTGATGTGAAATTACTTTGGTATATTGGTGTGCTTTCAAAAGGCTGATTTATCGCAGGATTTGAGAAGGACCCAGTCATAGTAGTTTGATTTGGTGGGTTTTGGAATGGTCCTTGATTCATAGGAGGATTTTGAAATGGGGTCGTGATAGGGGTACCATCAGTTATAGACCCCTTTTTGATAGGGGTGCTAGAAAATGGAGTTTGAGCCATAGACGCGTTTTGATACGAACTTTGATTTGCTTGAAATGGATTCGGATTAATGGGGGTGCCGTCAGTTATTGACCCCTTTTTGATAGGAACACTAGAAAATGAGGAATCATACTGATCCATAGATTGATATGACCCCGGGTTCATATGGGTAGACTGAAAAGACCCCTGATTTATAGCTGTGCCACCAGATATTGATCCTTGGCCGTTCTGATAACCAGCTTGGTTCATCGGCGTACCACTTGTGATAGAACCAAAAGTGTTCACATTTGATGCATTATAGGAACTGTTAGGCATGCCCCCGAAGATATTATTAGTACCAAACGTAAAAGCCGTCGTTGTATCATAAGTTGGTGTACCAGACATGATCGAACCTTGGTTCAGAGGTGTACCGCTGGTTATTGAACCAGTATTTTGTACCACACTCCCATGGTTTGGGGAGAATTGTCCCATAGTTGGGGTAAATGGAGATACGGCTTGGCTGATCGGTGTCCCAGATACCATAGACCCCTTTATCCCCATGATACTGCCTTGGGGTATGGTCTGCAGGTAAGGCTTCATTGATTTCTGATTGCCAGTGGTCTGGGAGTAATTAGGGGTCCCAGCAGTAATTGACCCCTGAGTCGGGGATTGGGGTACCGGATTCGGGGGTCCAGTGGGAGTTGGGGGGCTTTGATATCCACTTTGATACTGCATAGAAGGCGGTAAATAATTCCTCTTCATCCTTGCTTCGACCTCCATTACTAATTCTGGGCTAATTACTAAAATAAAATAATAAAAAGAAAAATAAAGTAAAAAAAAAAATAACATAAATAGCAAAAATAAAAATGTAGCGAAAAATTGATGCAATTTACTAGCGACATGCTTACATTAACTACTTTGATCAAACTTTTATTGTTTTTAAATATGGAACTGCTGAGATTTTTTTTTAATCATTTCAAAATCTTGACTTTTCGGTTCAAAAAAGGTGATGTTTATGCAGTGGGGAAGTGTAAAACTAATGGCACTAGCATAGCGTGTACCAATCTCGTCATTGGTTGAAATTCTGTTAATGTAATTTTATATTTCTAAATAGCTTGACCTCATTGGTCAGATTGGGACTTAGCTATAGACAGGCCATCTTCATTCAGCTTTGACCAGCCTTCGCCAGTTATAGTAACTATCATGTAACAAGGTGGAAGGGACACCGACGCGAAAACGGTTACCACGTATTCAGTACATCATTCTGAGCCAACTAAAATAACTATGTGAGGACATGTTATTTTCGTCGGTAATTAAAAAAAAACCAGCTCTTCTACAACATTATTTTTAGTATTTGCGGAATGTATGTATGTATTTTTAGTATGTCCTGAAAATAGTTAGTTCACAATAAGTAACTGAATCGATTCTAATATTTTTTAAACCATGTTTTATTTTGTCTCAAAAATATTTAAAAAAAGGTTACAAGTTGGACACCGAGCGGTCCTAAATACCTATCGCAATCATTTAGGTACCTACTCCTAAATTATTATTATCAATGAGCTCAGGACGACGCCGCATGTTGACCACGTTTTTGTGCGGACAACCAGGTAACAGAACAAGCTTATAACTTTGTGATTTTTCATGGTACAGTTTTGAAATTTTGTACATATATGCTTTACATAAAAATACTAGACATGTGTTTCAGGTTTCGCATATACTAAAACTAATGTTGTATACATGACCGTGTAGGTATTGCAATTGGAAACAGGCTCCAGAATGATGTACTGAATTCGTGGATGTTTTAGTGTCGATGTGAATTCCATCTTGTATATAAAAATCTTTTACAATAAACAGTCTCACTAGAAAAAAAATCTCAGCATCCCTCAAAAGCTTTCAAATAACAACATCAAAACAGTAACATTGCAAGTACGCACGGCGGCCAAACAAGCAATGCAAAACCAGTATAAGCGGATCTGCCATTGAACGGGAAATCTATACAAAGCGGGGCCATGTTTTACTGGACATGTTTGCTTGGTATGTCGCCGTGTATACAGTACTCCGTTGTCAATATGATAAATCGAGTTTTGGGAAAAAATATTGCCAATAGTATCAAATTCGGTAAAAATTACACTAAACACTATTACCCACTCTATACAATATCACCAATAGTTGGGATCCCTACTAAAACAAAAAGTATCGATATTTTTAATTCAATATATCGATATTTTTAGCCGATATATTTTGATCCGATATATCCAATTTATACTGATAAAAATACCTTCCTGTTTCATTGATATTTTTGTACATTAAAATAATGTACATTTTGTTTAAAAATTACTACAGATAATATTGAGCTACATACACTATTATTTAGAAAATGCAAAATCTTTTGAAAATTTGACCGATATATTGATACTTTTTCCTCGATATATCGACGTCGATATTGATATTTAATTAAATATCGATATATCGATATTTTTTTTTCATTTCCGACATTTCTATTCCCTACCTTCCCTTAAAGGGGGTTCCTTGGGAAAGGGGAGGCTAAGTAATAGGGGTCCCGTTGGTTACCCTTCAGGCACAGAACCCTAAAAAGGACGATGATCAGCTCAAGCTGAGTCCACATCGATAAGTGTGATCACTAGAATAGGGCAAAGCAAAGGTTGCATGTTGCATGCAGAGCGTCGTCTGTCTCTTTCCAAGGCTCAATGTATCATAATAACGCCGGGGTACTGTGTATATCTTTACATAGCATAGTATATAGTGGACTACTCACCAGGAGGCCTCTCCGTGACAGTCAATAGACCGGTTCTTCTGACTCGTATGCTGGTAGTTGATGAGGGGGATGTGCTTTGCTGTGGAGAAAGAATTATTGAAAATCTTGTATTGACAGTTAACGTTGCGAGCAGATGGTGGTATTTTCAACTCAATGGACATTTGAATAGGACATGTTTTTGTATGTAGGAAGAATAATTGGTTTTCTAATACTGGGTGAGGTTGAAAATGCGGTAGAAGTAATTGTCGATTTTTTTTTTTAAATGCTTAATAAAATTCTTCAATTTGTTACTGACATGACATTGCTAGATTCAATGACTATACAGGGTGGAGGTGACACGGACGTGAAAACGGTTACCAAGTATTCAGTACATCATTCTGAGGCCTCCATATCGGTAATTTAAAAAAAAAACAGCTGTTCCACACGTTTTGATCATGTAGATATTGCACTTTTGTAGGAAACAGCAGATTTTCTGGGTCTGAATGATGTACTGAACACGTGGCCTGCATCAGTGACCCTTCTACCATGTGTAATAAAGGAGTCTGCCCAGGAGGGTAATGTGGTGCTGTTCCACAAACGATGGGACACTTGATATCGTGTCCTGCCTGTCCTGTTGTTTGCACATCACAGGAACTGATGGACGCTACTGAAGGTGCCAAACCCGTCGCCAAATTCTGGGACGATTCCATTAAGATTGATCTTCTTTCTTCTCTTTATCGTGTGGTTAGTGCCTAACCTGGTGTCAGAGTTTTTAAGCCGCCCATGGGCCTCTGACTTGGCATTAAGTGCCATCAAGAAATATCTCTCAGGCAAGCTGGATTCCTTCACCGAAGCAAGTGATAATTATACAATACGCACATGAATCCAAAAAATCAGAGATGCGTGTCTTGCAGTAGCGAAGGGTTTGTGTAAGAGGTAAGCCGGAGTACATATCGTCAATGTGACTATATTTCTTGTCTATAGAACACTGACTGCCATTTTTCAAAGGGAATCCGGTAGGAATCGAGTTGTACGAAACCTTCGCCACTGATGTCTTGGGTTCGAACTCGAGACCTGACTTGGCAGTCCGAGGGTCACATCCCTAAGCTATCACTGCTTCATAGGCTATCAGTAAATAGTGTCATAGACAACTTACCATAGATCCAGTACTAGAAGTAACCACATTAGCCGCGTCCTCAGTTGTAGCCATCGTATGCCGTTTACTGCTGCCCCGGTTCATCATGTACCTATAGACAATTAACAACATGTTTACAACATACCATCGCGCCCGTATTCCCCAAGGACGTAGGCAGAGTCCCATTAAGTGGGAAGGTTTCCAGACTGCTAGTGAATTCCTCAACATTGCACGATCTGGGGATTGAATCAAAGTCGTATAAGTCGCGATAAATTAACGAGGTCATCGAATCACCCACTCATCACGCGTCCCACTGCTGGACAAAGGCTTGTTCACATACATAGAAGGCATAAGCATTGATCACCACGCCTACTCATGATGGGTTTGACGATTTCAGACTTATACAGGGTGTAAGGGACAGCCCTCCGCAAACGGACAGGGTGATCCTTATTTTGAATCAAATTCCACTGGATTTTTTTTCAGTTACTTTTCCTTTATTTCAATGTAAAATTACATTCTCTGTTCGCAGCACTAATGTAAATATCGCACTAAGCACGCACTAATGTGAATACGGCTAAAATTAAAATAAAACAACAATGGTTGTTGAAATACTCTAACGAACGACGCGTGAAATAGGCTGTTCACTTCCTGCCTAGCTGAACTCGTCGTCGCGCTTGCCGTTCGCTACGTGCGTATTGCCACGGTAACTATACATTGCGTATGAGGAAATAAAACAAATCAAATTTGGATTCCCATAACGAATTTCCTGAATTAATTTCATGTACCGGTCATCTTAGTATGATATACTGAATTCACCCCATCAGTTTGAGGACCCTGTATTAATTATAAATCCAGGGTTCCTCACGATGTTTTCCTTCACCAATGTCAGAGACGTCCAAGAAAAACTTAGAAAGTAGTTATGAATTGAAAAAATCATATTGGTACTTGCACGGATTCAAATATTTTGAACCCGCTACAAGTAATCAGTAGCCTGTAAGTCTGACAACCAGTCTTACCAAAGAGTATCGCCCCAGTACTAACTGGGGTGTGGAGGTCAGATAGGCAGTCGCTCCATGTTAAAATACTGGTATTCAGCCGCATCCGGTTAGACTGGAAGTCGACCCCAACATTGTTGGGAAAAGGCTAGGCTGATGATGACTATAACATGTGATTACTATCTCACCTGCATAAATTAGTGTTGTAAGCAGAGTCGGTGTTCTGTTCCTCAGATTGTTCCGTGTCTTCGGCGCGCGCTGGTGTGCCGCTGTCTGATACCTGAGGGGTTCAAAACGAATGTTATAGTTTTCGTTGTGTGCGGGGTACGCGTTAAATATTTCTTCCGATATAAATCCTACTAATATTACAAATGCGAAAGTTTGTGAGGATGGATGGATGGATGTTTGTTACAGTACCGAAGGGTCAATTTTTGTAAGAGGTAAGCCGGAGTACATATCTTTAATGTGATTATATTATTTGTCTATAGAATACTTACTGAGCCATTTGTCAAAGGGAATTCGGTAGGAATCGAGTTGTATGGAACCTTCGCCACTGGTTTGTTACTCTTTCACGCATAAAATACTGACCGGATTTGGATGAAATTTGGCACACAGATAGATTATATCCAGGATTAACATTTTAGATACTTTTTATCTCGTTAGTTGGACATTATCCAACTCCACGCGGGCGAAGCCGCGGGCATAAGCTAGTGTAACTAATTTAATAAAGAGTTTTACAAAATGATTATCCATCAATAATCTCTTGTCAGTATTTCAAGCGCCAAAAGATTTTTGCAGCACTGTAACGATTGTAAATGAACTATTTAAGGACTGCAAGGCCCACTTGCACCAAAAATCACTAAATTCATTTAACGCTTAAGAGCGCTTGTACAGAAAGTGGGCAACGTCGCAAATAGCTGTCAAATATTTCGCTGTTTTGATTAATTTTCTGTAAACGTGCTCTTAACGTATTTAAAACATCACCTGTCTCTGTCATATTCAAACGATTGGCATAAATAGAATGATGTTTTAAGCTCTTTTAATTCTAAATGCAATTAAAGATTAGTGGTGCAAGCGTATGTTACGATGCATTAAGTATACTCACATGGTGCGTGGGCGCCGAGTGGCAGCACTGCGGGGGGTATACTCACATGGTGCGTGGGCGCCGAGTGGCAGCACTGCGGGGGGTATACTCACATGGTGCGTGGGCGCCGAGTGGCAGCACTGCGGGGGGTATACTCACATGGTGCGTGGGCGCCGAGTGGCAGCACTGCGGGGGGTATACTCACATGGTGCGTGGGCGCCGAGTGGCAGCACTGCGGGGGGTATACTCACATGGTGCGTGGGCGCCGAGTGGCAGCACTGCGGGGGGTATACTCACATGGTGCGTGGGCGCCGAGTGGCAGCACTGCGGGGGGTATACTCACATGGTGCGTGGGCGCCGAGTGGCAGCACTGCGGGGGGTATACTCACATGGTGCGTGGGCGCCGAGTGGCAGCACTGCGGGGGGTATACTCACATGGTGCGTGGGCGCCGAGTGGCAGCACTGCGGGGGGTATACTCACATGGTGCGTGGGCGCCGAGTGGCAGCACTGCGGGGGGTATACTCACATGGTGCGTGGGCGCCGAGTGGCAGCACTGCGGGGGGTATACTCACATGGTGCGTGGGCGCCGAGTGGCAGCACTGCGGGGGGTATACTCACATGGTGCGTGGGCGCCGAGTGGCAGCACTGCGGGGGGTATACTCACATGGTGCGTGGGCGCCGAGTGGCAGCACTGCGGGGGGTATACTCACATGGTGCGTGGGCGCCGAGTGGCAGCACTGCGGGGGGTATACTCACATGGTGCGTGGGCGCCGAGTGGCAGCACTGCGGGGGGTATACTCACATGGTGCGTGGGCGCCGAGTGGCAGCACTGCGGGGGGTATACTCACATGGTGCGTGGGCGCCGAGTGGCAGCACTGCGGGGGGTATACTCACATGGTGCGTGGGCGCCGAGTGGCAGCACTGCGGGGGGTATACTCACATGGTGCGTGGGCGCCGAGTGGCAGCACTGCGGGGGGTATACTCACATGGTGCGTGGGCGCCGAGTGGCAGCACTGCGGGGGGTATACTCACATGGTGCGTGGGCGCCGAGTGGCAGCACTGCGGGGGGTATACTCACATGGTGCGTGGGCGCCGAGTGGCAGCACTGCGGGGGGTATACTCACATGGTGCGTGGGCGCCGAGTGGCAGCACTGCGGGGGGTATACTCACATGGTGCGTGGGCGCCGAGTGGCAGCACTGCGGGGGGTATACTCACATGGTGCGTGGGCGCCGAGTGGCAGCACTGCGGGGGGTATACTCACATGGTGCGTGGGCGCCGAGTGGCAGCACTGCGGGGGGTATACTCACATGGTGCGTGGGCGCCGAGTGGCAGCACTGCGGGGGGTATACTCACATGGTGCGTGGGCGCCGAGTGGCAGCACTGCGGGGGGTATACTCACATGGTGCGTGGGCGCCGAGTGGCAGCACTGCGGGGGGTATACTCACATGGTGCGTGGGCGCCGAGTGGCAGCACTGCGGCCGCTCACGCCCGCGCGGCACGTGCGCGCCGCCGTCCGACGCGCGCCGACCGAACGTGGACGCTGCGGGAGAGGATATACACTGTTACAAGCTGACAAGATAACAGGACAGAGTGTTGTGGTCGGCTTTCAATCTGGGGCGTCGGGTTAAGTTGAAACTAAATAATGGGTCGAAACTACATAATGGGACGAAACTACATAATGGGTCGAAACTACATAATGGGTCGAAACTACATAATGGGTCGAAACTAGATAATAGGTCGAAACCATAGCGTGGGTCGAGGCCATCCACAACGCGCAGCGATAACCAATGTATGTCGAGTCCACAGTGTGGGTCGACAGCAGGGTGCGTCGAAGCCACAGTGTGGGCCGAGAGCGGGCTGCGTCGAGACTATAGTGTAGGCCGAAAGCAGGGCGGGTCGAGATCAGGGTGCGTCGAGATCAGTGTGGGTCGAGAGCAGGGTGCATCAAGGGCAGTGTGGATTGAGACCGCAGAGTAGATTGACATAAAAATGTGTGTCGGGACTACAGCGTGGGTCATGGGATAACTAATGTGAATTTACAAAGTTTAGCTGAACTCGTCAAAATCAGAGTTTAGGTGGGCGATAAAAATATTATGAATAGGTTAAGCAGCGCTTCCCAAGGTCGGTTTTTGGAAGGGACTTTATTTCGTGTACTTTCTTGATTTACCTTGCGTCTGCATAGCATGTGGCGGCTTCAGTAAATGCTGGTCCTTCACGCTGAAGTACCGAGGCGGCTGGTGCTGTACTGCAGGCAACTTGGCTGCGAGGTTTGTGTTCGGGAGCATGGACACGTTTGGAGATGCTTGTTGCTGTGAAGGATAAAAGAACGAGGGTAAATAACGATTTTTTTTTTTACTAGCACTAAGATGAAACTACTTAAAGGCAGGAGTCGTAATTATCAAGATAAATTATCGGATAATTTTCAGATAATTATCAGTTTATCAGGGGTGTGCCGTCCATAGAGGCAATTAGGCCTAGCCTTACCAACAACGCCAAAGGCATTTATTATACCCCCCCCCTAGTTACCTTGCTCCCCACTTTCAGTATATTTGTGCCAACCATAATAGGAGCCTGCGATCATCGCAAAACCGTATGCTTCAATGTCCCTCTCACCGCACTGATTTCATTCACCGATCTTTCTTTGTCCAGTCTATTTCTCTGTGGAATGCGCTTCCCCAGGAAATCAGGATGGCAACCAATCGCTTATCTTTTAAAATTAAAGTTCGTGAGTACATTCGGAAGAGGCTGGCAGTTTCGTCACAACGGTAATGTTTTCCCCATGGTTTGTGTTTTTATTTTGGTATATTCGTAGAAATGTTTATTTACATTAATTTAAATTTTGATATATATTTATAGTATTTGATATATATTTATAGTATTTTATATATCCTTGTAGTTAATCTTATTATTATTTAAAATTATTTTCAGATTTACACCTACCACTGCTTGTCTCTGCATCACCCAAAGGTTGACTGGTAGAAAATGCCTATGGCATTAAGTCCGCATCTGTACTTATGTGCTTGAAGTGTTAAATAAATAAATAAATATAACTATGGTAATAAAATAATACAAAATATTAAAAATAAAGTTAAAACTCCTGTTAGAACACTTATAGCAACTTGTCGCGCCCGTGTGACGTAACACAAACTCACACTATACTGTAAGGTAAGTTCGTAGCTACAAATTGTCAATTCTGAGGCGTAACGTCGTCTAGCCTACATTACAAAAAATTCATTGATAATTTTACGCACACTGTTGCATATTTTCGTGTGTATGAACGGCACACATGTATAGATTATCGGCGTAACTCCGTTCACTGTAGACGATCACCACGTGTTATGATTGGCTATCTAGATTTATGAATGAAGAGCATTAGAACAGTGTTCCCAATTTGTGGAGATTTCCCTAAAATGCGGAGAATTCGAGAAATAGAGACGGACACGATAGTTTCCTTAATTACTACTAGATGCAATTAAAAAAACATGGTGGTATTGTCGAATTTATACCTTCCACAAAAATGATAAATTGTATTTGTAAGAATTGCAAAAGCCCTTTAAAAATAATTAAAAACTACATGAATTTAATTTTTCGCTTTGATTTTTGCGGAGTTTGGAAAGTAAGACAACACCACCGTTTCTGTCATCTGTCAGTTTTATTATCCGGCAAAATTTTGTTGTGCGCTTTTATAAAGGATTACGATATGACAATGAAGCAATTTTATTTGCTAGTGTTTTAATTTAACAAATTAGGTTTTAAATTTTTCTTGATCTTGAATGTTTTTATTTCTTACTAAGTTATAACTTATAAGTAATTCATTTTCAAACGTACATTAATGTAAATATTATTTATTTAGTACATTTACACTTAAAGATGGTATTCTGTTGTGAAGAGTGTGGTGATGCTGCGGGACTGTTCGAAAGAGATACCGTGGCCCTGGAACACAAAGGGCAAAGAAGGAACATGGATGGGTTTTAGTCAGTACAAGTCTGACACTCCCTTCCGCTCCGCCCAGAGTGGGGGGGATGATTTCCAATCGGAAAAAAAAAGAAAAAAAAAAAAAAAAAAAAAAGAGTGTGGTGATAATGTGTAAGAATAAGAATAATTTATTTAAAAAGTATTACAAAAAGTGTACATTTAAGCGCAGTAGTATTATTTCTCATACTAATTATAAGTACTTATAAGTAAACTATAACTAAAATATATCCTACAGTCGCAAGTATTCAATACGAGTAGTTCAATTTAGATGTCAGCGACCTGCCCGATCTAGGTTTATTTAAACCTGTGTTTCAGGCCATCACTTTACCTAGCACAATTCAATAAGGACAATAAAATTATAAAATTAAATTAATCTATTAACAATTATAACTATGCATCAAGTTGGTATAAAAGAAAAACACTAAAACTAGCTTAAGTAAATATGTACAAATAGATACGATAACATAATCAAACCACAACTTCTAGAAGTTTTTCTGTGTCTGTGTAATTAAGTACCGCTAAATAATCTGACATTACCAAACTACATTTTTTATTACTTAAACTGTAGAAGTTTAGTATCTTGTTGAGTCTATTGTAAAGAAAAGGTCCTAAAAACACATAAAATCGATTCGCAAACGCATGTCTAGTTTGAGGTTTTGTGCAAACTAGGTCCTTCCTTCTCCTATCGGAAGGAACTGGGTGATAGGGAAGTGTAGAGTGCTGGTGCAGTATTATGTGAAGAATAAATAATTGCCGTACTGTAAGTACATTACATGTTTTGTAGAGCTGGTGTGTAGGGAATCTAAAAGGACGGAAGGTAGCAACTTTTAGAATTGCTCTTTGAGCACGTTCTAGAGGGAGAAGAATTGAATTTCCCGCGCCACCCCAGGATATTATACAATATGTTAGAATAGATTGACACAACGCTAAATAAACCTGTTTTATCAAATTATAGTTAGCTACATTACGTAAATTCTTAAAAACATATATTAATTTTCGCACTCTAGTACACAGTAACTCGATATGTTTACGGAAATTTAGATTGGAGTCAATAGTGACACCTAGATATTTCAAGTGGTCAGCTTTATCTAAAGTAGGGCAAGAACATACAGTGTCAGCGAACGTGCTACAGTTATGCGCGTAAATGTTTAGATTAGTAAGCGGTGTGTTAGTATTTCTCATTGTAAATAAAATGTATTTTGTTTTTTCAGCATTTAATGTAAGTAGATTATTCTGGAGCCAATTAGACACAAAGTTGAAGCCATTCTGAGCATGTTCATAGGCCTCAGCTCTAGTTTTAGCTGCAAACAACAAAGCAGTATCATCTGCATAAGACATAATAACACCATTTTGGAGTGGCAGGCAGCAAAGGTCATTAATATAGATCAAAAATAATGTAGGGCCTAGAATACTGCCTTGTGGAATTCCGAAACAAGTATTAGAAAGGTCAGAACTTGTATGCGAGCCAATTTTTACAGTTTGCTGTCGATCCCTTAGATAATCTGACAATAGTAGAAGCTGTGCTCCTCTTACTCCAAGTGTTTCAAGCTTTTGCAAAAGAGTAGTGCAAGAAATAGTGTCGAAGGCCTTGGCAAGGTCTAGAAAGATCCCAACTGTATGCATTCCACTATCCAGATTTGTAGCAATGTAGTTGGTCAATTTGTTTACTGCTTGGCTTGTTGATTTTTTAGGCCTAAACCCAAACTGATTGTCAGAAAGTAGTTTATTATCTTCCAGATATTTTATCAATCTACTGTTAATGATTTTTTCTAAAATTTTTGAAAGGCCCGTTAGCACTGAAATGGGTCTGTAGTTATTCACACTCATTTTGTCTCCAGACTTGAAAATTGGTGTGACGACAGACTTTTTTAGCAATTTTGGAAATATCCCTTTTTTTTTTTTTTTTTTTTTTTTTTTTTTTTATAAGAACGTTGCCCCACACTAGGAATTTCTCCTGTATCGTGGGTGCGTTTACAAACATTTAAATTCACATACACAAACAGCCAGACCCGGAACAACTACCTGTAGGCCATACAAATATTTGTTCCGTGCGGGAATCGAACCCGCGACACGAAGCGCAGCAGTCAATCGCTCAGCCACTACGCCAACCGTGCCGTCTTTAGATAAACATAGCTGAAAAATGTGGGTCAGCGGAGGGGCCAGAAGGTATTTAAATCTTTTAAGTATATTATTGGGTATATCATCCCACCCAGTTGCGCAGACATCCTTTAACCCGTTTATTATTCTAATTACTTCGTTGACGTCAGTATCTAGTAAAACAAAAGAATTTAATGCGGAAGATGACCTAGTTGGGTTTTGAGTGGGTGGATGACTAATACTTGAGGATTTTTCAGCCAAGTTTTTACCAACGTTGACAAAATAGTGGTTTACCCTATTCGTTGCTTCCGATGGGTTTATATCTATTGATAGTAAATCAAGCGGAGGTTCGGAATTTTTCGACCTCAATGTATTGGTTTTTATAAATTTCCACACAAGTTTACTATTTTTTCCCGCCTTCTGTAGTTCATGTTTATCGTACTGGTTTTTTAGTTTTTTCAAAAGATTATTACAGAAATTTCGATATCTTTTATAGGTAATAGAAATTATTACGTCATCCGGTGCAAGTTTGGATTTTAGGTGAAGTTTGTCTCTGTGTCTTATACAACGAACGAGACCGGGTATGATCCAAGGTTTAATACAACTATACTTTCTAGGGATTATCTCAGTGTAAGAGTTTTTCCTAATTGCATATTGTAAAGAATTTATGAAATATTGTAAAGAAATATTTGCATCAACAGAATCGTAAATACGGTTAAAATTAATGCCGCGTATGTCACTTTCAAGGTTTGTCATATTGACTTTAGTGAAGCTACGCTCGCAGTTTTTTCTGGGTGAATTTATTTGCATTGTTAGTAAAACAGCTTGATGATCGGTAAGCGAAGAGTTAGTAACCAATGTTTTGGATGGATTTTTTGATTTTAGAATGATATGGTCTAAGCAAGAACCGCTTTGATGCGTGGGGTAATAGTGAGCTGGTAAAAGTCCATGAAATGCACAAATATTTAGATAATTATGTGTATGGGTATCGGGATTCCCGGAAGAAATGTTAATGTTGATGTCTCCTAAAAGTATTATGTTTTTGAATGTACTTATGTTATTTAAGTTTGTGTCAAGTGAGTCTAAAAATCTGTCGATATTATGAGAGGGAGGCCTATAAATAGCTATGACTACTGTATCGGGAATAATTTTAATGATTAAGCAATTACTATCTGGGGATAGTGGTTCTTCTTTGATAGTTCGCAAGTTATTTTTAACGTAAACTACTACTCCGTCGTTTTGGTTAGTGTTTCTATCTGTTTTATATGAATAAAAACCGTTTAGAGATGGTAAGTTGACTGTCTGTTTTGACAGCCAACATTCTGTTAGTACGATAATATCACAGCTTATGTCAAGACTTTGTAATACTCGTAACACTTCAAAACCGTCCATGTTCCGGTTTATGCTGCGAATATTTTGTGTAAGTAAGGTAAGCGTTTTGTCGCCAGAACGAAGAAGGTGTTTGCAGTCCTCAACATTACAGATTTTAGATTCAGACACAGTAAAACTATCTAGATCACTGATTAGCTGATTGCTCATGATAACTACAGACTAAGAAGAAATATAAATAATTGATGAGCTACCTGTTTGTGTGCCTACTAAATAAAATATTCAGTGGCGCTCTTAGGCGCCCTCATAGTCTATGGAGTTAATGTAGTTGGTCTCTGCATGTTTACGTGCCGGGCAACTAACATCACCGGTTGGATGGTCACATTTCTTCCTGAATCTTTTGCATGTCGCACACTGGGGGGGAGAAGATTTGCAGCTGCAGTCCTTCACGGAGTGTCCCGTCTCTGCACAGTGGTTGCAAGTAGGACTAGTCTCACGGCAAAACTTAGCTGCATGGCCGAACTGCTGGCAATTGTAGCACCTGGTGACTATCGTAAAATCTCTCACCGGGCATGAAGTCCAATTAATAAAAATTCTGCTCTGGATGATTAGCATTTTTCTTATGCCAGCGGGTACTTCCAGTATGTAGTTGCAGGTAGGAAGGCCTTTCTTACCCGATTTATAGCTTAATTTAATGGTCTCAAGGAAGGATTCACGAGTTGCATTGGGCAATTTGTCTGATAGGTTTTGCTTGTAAATACAGTCGAATACCTCCTTCTCCGAAAGAGCTACGGGAACACCAATGACAGTAACCCTAGGGCGGCGTTTAGATGGTTCTTCTATTGTTAGGCCCGAGGTGAATATCTTCTCTGAATTTTTCAGTTTATCTATATCGCCTTTATTTTCTGTGCTAATCAGCACTCCCCCATTTTTCACTTTTTTCAGGCCACGGATTTGGAGCTTCAGTTCTTCGGGAGATATTAACTTTTGAACAAGTGATTTGGTGTCGTCACTTGTTTTGGTCTTATCGCTGGGATAAATGGCGATCGAACTCAGGTTTGCAGGACGGACAAAGTTGTCGGAGCCTTTCTTCACCATGCTGGCATAGGAATTGTTGGACGGATTCAGCTTCGACTCAATAACTTCTTTGAACTGGTTCAGAGAGTGCGCCACGTTTTGCTGCTGCTGTAGGTGCTGAATGGTACTGCGTGACTGGATCATTTTCTGCTTCACCGATTGGTAAAGGACAGCCATCTGAGCAGTCCCACTTTGGACCTTCCGGCAAAGGGTTGAGACACGTTGCTTCTGGTCCGAGTTCATTTTTCCTTCACCAACAATAGAGCAGACTTCGTTCAGAATGCCATCTATAGACAATAACCATGTCTGGATCTCATGCGTGCTGACAAGATCACTCGGCAAAGCATTCTCTGCAGGTGCTGGTAGAGGTGGTGGTGGTTCACTCGGCGGCAATCGTTCGGTAGCCGATGGCGGAGGACTTCTTCGTAGTAATTGGCTACGACCAAACGGGCTCGATTGTGGGTTAGACATACTAACCGCAACACTTTATTTATTTACAATAGAAAGCAATTATAATTCAGTTCATCTTGCACATAAAAGTTAGTATGGCACTAGTCACATGTGACACACTTATTACTTTGATTTTAACTGACGCCGCAAATAATTATTGATATATTTTGTCGTAATTGTTTATAGATATTTCATTATAGCAAGTACAAAAAAACACGTCCGCTAAGTCTCACGATTCGTGAAGCGATGAGTGTGTTTGTTAGAAGTTAAAAGCAATAAGTTTTCGCAATTATCGTTTAATGATAAGTTTCAAGTGGTGTCTAAAGGTAGATGTATACCCGAATAACGAGAATTAATCCAAAAATATGATAAATCACCTCGTACTCGTCATTTCAATCCTCAAAATCATGCAACATTTAGCTGGCCGTGTGGGTGTTTACACACAAATAAATTATATTGTTTGCAGTGCATTTTGTTTAATACTTCCAGTAAGTGGAGTGAGGAATATATTGATTTGCATAATTTTCATTCCACGTCAAAAAGCATGACCTATCAATAGAATAACATCTAGAGGCACGCTTAAAGTTAAATACATTTGGTATATCACATATTGAAACTTTTCATCGTCAGAAAATCGTGATTTGAACCTTGAATAACGTGGTGAGTTCTTGTATTTATAACTTTTATTTTTACAGGCTTATTTTCAATGTTTTTTTTTTTTCTAATTTTATAAGTCACATTTTTTTTTTGGGTATCAGTGGCGGTGGCCTACCCTCCGTGGAGAACCACTGCACGCCACTGCAGTTTATTGTCAGATAATTATCGGATAATTGTCAGGTAATTATCGGATAATTGTTAGGTAATTATGGGATAATTATCAGATAATTATCGGAGAATTGTCAGATAATTATCGGATAATTGTCGGAGAATTGTCAGATAATTATCAATGCTGATTAATAACTCGACCTCTTGGCTTCCAGATGGTAATTTCGTTACTAAAATATTATGTAAAGAAACACAATCGTTGTAACTAGTTTTGTTATGCTTTAGTTTTAACAAAATGATTTATTGAACACAATTTTTGCTACCGTTTTTGTAAGTAACACTTAAAGTGTTTGGATACACGCAGAAGCGGCAAATCGCGTTCGGATACACGTGAAGTTAATTAATTATTGTTTTCTGATATTTGTTTATTATCAACGATAATTATCACCCTGCTTAAAGGGTAAAGGTAAAATCACATAATTTTTTCCGTAATTTAAAGTGTCTGGCAGAAATTTCCGTTGGCAGGAAGCATCTGGCAGTTTTAATCATTAATTTTTTACAATCTTCCATAGAGCATAAAAAAAAAAACAGCACTCAGGCTTTAAGAAAAATCAGTATTATTTTAACACAACTTTAGTACCCGATATTGAAAAATTGGCCGTCGGCACAAGTAAGCAGGTATGCATACATTCACAGTACACACTAACACTACTTGATGCCACCCATTTTATTAATGAGAAAATGAGTAATGTCTGGCGTCCTTGTCATCGCGGACCATGTACATAGTCTACTTACGTTAAAGTGCGCGGACACGTATAGCGGCGACGGCCTCAAGTCAGCCGACGCAGCCCCACATACTCCTAGCTCACCACCCTGCAATAAATAATATCTTATATTTACTGGTTCTGTTAAGAACTTTACACCGACTATGCATTGGAGAGACAATTAAGAGCGCGTGTACAGAAACTAGGCAACGTCGCAAATAGCTGTCAAATATTTCGGTGTTTTGATTAATTTGGCAATATTACTGTGTGGAAATAAGAAATATGGCTAACTAGTGAACTAAAGTATTGGTTAAGAAATGCAATAATTAATACCGTAACACCGAAAACTTAGTTTTAGATGTTAAAAAAGTATTTGGAAACTTTCCAAATGCCGTTTTTGCACCTAAAACGGTTACAACATCAAATTCACTGTTTTAATTGCAATTCATTATTAATATTCTAGTTCACTAGTTAGCCCTATTTCTTATTCCCATACAGTAATATTGCCAAATTAATTAAAATAGGTAAATACTTGACAGCTATTTGCACAAGCGCTCTTAAGGTTATATGTATTTCTGGAGGTTGGCAACATCGTAACATAGCTGCTAAATATTTCAAAACAGTGAAATAAACGACATCTATTTGCGATGTTGCCAACTTACAGACGTCTCGTTGTTGCCCGCAACATTTTATGTTGGCAACAATGCTTCGTAACCTTTGTTTATGAACTAACAACCCTGCCCTGTATTCGTTTCGAAAATGGGAATTCTTTTTTAAATTTAAACTCGATGACAGCGGAGGTTTAGTAATAGGGTTCTGTTGGTTACGGAACCCTAAAAAAGATGCCGGTGGAACACATAACCTGCTTCTTTCTTAGAAGTCGGTTAACAAGGGCGTGGAAAGTAAGATGATGAGGATCCAAGGTACCTTTGTTTATCTCATGGAGAAGCGGTTGATATTTACCTGCGTATGCCTACAGTCTCCAGGTCCCACAGTATGTCTTCTGGTAGCATGTGTCTCCGCTGAGTTGGTCGCTGCAGGTTGAGAAGGTGGCTCCTCGGTCACTGGCGCTACTGTGGAGCCGAACTGAAAAAAAATAAATAAGGTTTAGGTATTGATAGTGTTACCATTTCAAACGCCAGTGACACATCCATATACGTGACAAGGAAGCGCGTGACCTGTACGCCAAACAACACAAACATGTGAAGAAGTCGTGGGCGAAATTGTGGCTTGGCGTGGAGGGTACGCGCGTGCGTTTATGCTCTGGCGTGAGAATAGAAGAAAAAACGTGTTGCGTCGACCTCAAGTAACATGGAACAAGGACAGGAAGATGATGAACTGTCCAAAATTGACTTCGGAAAATGGGACAAATTTTGTTGAAGGAACATTTTTCATGCAGAGCTAAGCTCCAATCAATTTATTTATCATCATCTGCCAGCCTTTTCCCAACTATGTTGGGGTCAGTTTCCAGTCTAATCGGATGCAGCTGAATACCAGTATTTTACAATAAGCGACTGCCTATCTGACCTCCACAACCCAGTTAGTACTGGGTAATACGATACCCCTTGGTAAGACTGGTGGTCAGACTTTCGGGCCACTGACTACCTGAAACGACTGTCAAAGATCTACAAATGACAGCCGGGACCAACAGCTTAACGTGCTCTCCGAGGCACGGAGGAAACTCGGTGTGTAATGGGTGGTCACCCATTCAGAGACCAACCTAGGCAAGGGCTGCTTAACCTTAAGATCAACTCTAACGGCTGTTATTATTTAGCCACGAGCTTCTCCAATTTCTTTATACCTTCTCCAAGTTCTCAGGCTGGTCCGTCAGATAGTCCACAGGCTCACAGGGCACTGTCACGAGGCAGTCTTGTGCTGTACTCTCCTCTGCGTCCATTTGTTCTTCTTCCACGTTCTAGAAGGAGAGAGAAGATTATTAGTTGAGATGCGACAAATTTTATATTTCGAATGAGTACGGACTTTGTAACAAATTTCGAGAGTTAATTGTGGAACTAATGTAATTTACAGTAAGTGAACTATTATTGAGGAATAATAAAGTTCTTAAGGCGCCATCTCGAAAATAAATCGTACCTGGCAAAAGTAATGCAATTACTTTTGAAACGCAAAATAAGAGATGGCTATAGTGTGTGTGCGCTCGGAATAAAACGACGTATGTGCCAAAACGAATTTACTCCTTTTTTAACAAAATAAATGAATTAAATTTAAAACTACTTTGAGAAAAGTTTGATATGATAATTCTTATGTTTTAAAGTAAATTCCATTTAATAACTCTTAAGCGTTACGCTGTGATGTCGAAAAAAGTAAAAAAATAAATATAACTTTGCTAATTTTTTTGTATCGAGAAAAATTCATTGAATCGTGTAAATTCCTTTTACGTGATATTAGACCAAGGAGTCAAAAAATATTTATCAAAATGTTAAATTCCTATTCCACATACTTAACAAGTTACACGAAATAGAAAAACCACATTTTTTTTCAATTTATCACCATAAATCATAATGGCGCTAGCATAGTTATTTCGGAAGATCGTCACATTATCGGTATCTTACCTTACAGCTAGTGAGGTCCAGAGGTTGGCCAGTCGTTGAGTCGAGGGAATCTGAAACAAAAATGTCATCATCAATGCAATCATCATCATCTGCCTGCCTTTCCCAATTCGGGTCGGCTTCCAGTCTAATCGGATGCAGCTGAATACCAGTATTTTACATGGGACGACTCCCTATCTGACCTCCACAACCCAGTTAGTACTGGGTAATACGGTTCCACTGTCAAAGATCTACAATTGACATCACAATGTGTTGAGTGTGTTACATGGAGACCTACCGTACACATGATCTTACACCCAATAAAAAAAGTCGTTTCACAGCAATATTTTTTTGCGTAGAGTTACTTAGTTTGATGTACAGAATGCTTGGTTGACGGCTTCGTGAAGGGTCTGTTTACGCCTTGTAGCTGATGATGGACGAAGATTTTATTGACATGAGAAAATTATTGTGAGAGGTATTCATGAAAATTTTGATAACTGACTTTAATTACTGTACCTAATTTGTTTATAGCCTTTGTAATAAAATTATAGAGGTATCAACAACAGGGTGTAAAGCTCTTCATCCCCCATAGTAAGGGGAGGATCCTCCGACCAGATGGGTGTTGTGTCTGGTGGGCTACTGCACGACATTTGTTGTCGGGTTCTTTTATACAACATTATTTTTAGTATATGCGAAACCTGAATATAGTTTGTGATATACAGAATAAGTAACTGAATCGATTCCAATCATTTTTAAACCATAAATATTTAAAAAAGGTTACAAGTTGAACACCAATCGACACTAAGCATTTATTTAGGTACCTACTGCCAAATTATTATTATCAATGAGCTCAAGACGACGCTAGAGACGCACGGCGGCGCCGCGTGGTGATCACGTTTTTGTGCGGACAACCCGGTAACAAAACAAGCTTATAACTTTGTGATTTTTCATGATACAGTTTTGTACATAGATTCTTTACATAAAAATACTAGACCCTCGTTTCAGGTTTCGCATATACTAAAACTAATGTTGTATAGTCTTAAGTCGGGATAACTTTAGTAGCGCGATTCAGAATTTTGATGTTAGTTCTTCATTAGTGTCATAGATGGCGCTGTACTACTTTTTGTAGCGCCCCTACCAAATAAATAAAGTTACCTCTATGCTGCAGACTATTTCTCGCACTCGTCCGTTGTTGTAACTTGTCCATTAACAGGTGGTAGATGGCTGATATGTGGTCGAAACGGTCCTCTTGGATTGCCTGCAGAATAACAACGAATGTCATATATAAGAGCCGCTGTGACTGCATTTTCGGTCTAGTAGTCGCAAGCGCAACTGCTAAGCAAGAAGTTTCGAGTTAGGCCAGCAGTGTTATTGGGTTTTTCCATCAGGACTTTCTTAGCAGCAGCTCGGGATCTAGAAAAACTTGAAAACACTGTGCTTGATTTTTTGTTTTATTGGCACAAGCTCGCCACACCATTCCCAAACGACTGCAACTCCTGTGCGCCAGAATCTAGAGTGGCAACCACCAGAAAAGCGCCGAGACAATGAAGCTCGACGAAGTCCCAGAGAAACAATTTAACTGTCTTGGATCCCGCAACGAAATTAATCAGAAAAGAATAGCGGAGGAGTAGAAAAACCATAGTTTCCACTGTGCTTGATCTGGGATTCGAAGCCAGAATCAAATTCAAATTCATTTATTTTGTGAGCATAAATAAAACAGCAGGTGTTATCTATATTTATAAAATGGTAAAAACTGACTGGGTGATATACCAACACACAGCCCAAACCGTTTATCCTAGAGACATGAAACCGAAACCGGCCAATCAGGAGACAGTATTAAAATTTGTTAATTGTTAGTGGTTCCGATACCGCCCTATTAAAGAAAAGTATTTTATGTATGGGTCCGAAAATTTTTAACAAAATACCCGATGTAATAAAAAATGAGAAAATTCCACTTTTTAAAAAGAAATTGACAGAACTATTAATTAATAAATGTTATTACTCAATTGACGATTTTTTGACTGATAAGAATTTAAATTGATAATATGACATCTCTGTATCCCTGACTGAAATGATAAATGTAATTAACTTAAATTTTGACGTAATAATGTAATTGTTTTCATTTTTGACATTCCAAATTTATTAAATTTTAATTTTAATTATAATATGTACTAGTTTTGCACACCTGTTAGGGTAGGATATGGTCCTGAGCTATATTTGTTGTATTTCATCCTTATGTGTACCCATATTCAAGCAAAATAAATGATTTTGATTTTTTTTTTTTTTTATGAAACTTGGAGGGAGGATTTTTGGGAATTACACCCCTAAAGAGGTAAAATAGGGGATGGAAGTTTTTTTAGACACGTATTTTTTTCTTTTTTCACGTAAACAATAAATGAAGACATACAGTGCGTCGAGAACTCATGTGACGTCACAATTCGGCACACGTTTTACCGGAAAGTGACGTCACAAGCCCCCACTCATGATCTTTGATGCGTTTTATTTTCGTAATTTTTTATTGATTTGATAAAACAAAAAATACGTACTCAATATTTTTTGATAATCTAACTGACGGACTAAATAGAATCATATTTTTTTTACTCAGGAAACATCCCTATTGTCAGAGTTCAGAATCATATGCTCTGCAGTTGATGGCAAAGTCATTAGGTCCTCATAAACAAGATCTTTTTATTAGCTAGCTCGACTCGACAGAAGTGAGGGGTATCGGTTTTATCGATGGTTAGTTGTTGTTTCTTTTTTTGTTATTTGTATGTAGTGTGTCACCTGTTCTATATGCTGGTGCGTCAGGCCGGGCAGCGTCAGCATGTGCGCCACGACGGTCCCGCGCTGCGCCGCGTCGCTGCGGAGCGCGCCCGCCACGTGGCATGCGCACGCGCCGCCCCACGCGTCTGTGGACGGACAGGAGGATTACATGTCTATTAAATTGTCAATTAAAGTCAAAGTAAATAATGTCAAAGTAATAATGTATAATCATTAAAATCATCAATACAACCCTGTTAATTTCATTGAATGACTTTTTCATGAAATAGTTATTGAATGGGACTGTAAGGACGTATTACTTACGGTCGCGATTCATATTTTCATCAAGATACAACCTGACACTGACCGGCTAATTGCAAAAAGTGTAAAAAAAAATGAATTTCGCTGGATGCCCTGGCGCTTTCACCTTAAGATTTAACATTCACTACTTAATAGATGACGTGTTTTTTGACAGGGTAACCCAGTAGACTTTTGTTTGCATGAAGGAACTGCAACTACTAGCAGGCGGCGTTCTGTGATTTCTGCCTACACCAATACGAATAGGCGTGAATTTATGTGTGTGTGGGTGTATGACTTACCATAGTGCCCAGGCCCTGGGCCAGGCTGGTGGGCCGCGAGCCATCTATGTCGCGCCACGCTGCGGAGCGACAGTCTCTTCTCCGGCTCCACTACCAACATGTGGCGGATTAGGTGCTCGCAGTCTGTGGGAAAGAGAAAGAAAACGATAACAATGAGAAGAAAAAACACTCAGTCCGACAAACGAGTATTTTATATGAAAAACCGGCCAAGTGCGTGTCGGGCCAAGCACAATGTAGGGTTCAGGTGGGGGGGGGGGTGTTTAGGGTTATTATTAATAAAAAACAAACTTGCATTTGCAGTTGAAAAACCTTTGAAATACATTTTATGTTTTGGAGAATATGTTATCCAAGTACATTATAAGTTGGTGGACTATTACTCGTAAATTTGTAAAGCCTTCTTAGCTGTGATAGTTACTTTTAATTTCGTTATATATACTACCACTGTGAATTTTTTCACAAACCCAAACACAACCGTTTAGCTTGTAAAAACTTGAGTCTAACAAAAATTAGCACTTTAAAGCTTAATGTTTCACAAACGAATCCCTTACCAACCTCCAACGACACACAAATATACCCACTTTACGTGTAGGTACAGGAGATACCCTAAAAAAAATACTTTTCGAGATTTTATTTAACCACTTTGTCGCCGTAACTAATCTGTATATTCATGCCAAATTACAGGTTTCTAGTACTAAGAGTTTTTGAGCTATGCTGCGGACAGACATACGGACATGGCGAAACTATAAGGGTTCCTTGTTGACTACGTAACCCTAAAAACCGACAACAACTGTCGGGCAGTAGCCCACCAGACACAACACCCGTCTGGTGGGAGGATCCTGCCTTTTCTATGGGGGATGAAGAACTTTACACCCTGTTCTCCATACCCCCAAAAGTTAATGTAGCAAATGTAAGATTGTGTCTAGTCCTATGTTGCTGTAGTACTTTTTGTAGTGCCGCTGCAAACTTTTTTTTTTTTTAGTTTTTTATTGACAAAGAAAAAAAGTTAAACTAATCCATTTGAAACACTGACTCCTGTGCTAGGTGAGACCTGTGTTACAGGAGTCAGTGTCTTCACCCGTCTTTGGTACTAATGTTACAACATTTTATACATCAAAAACAATTAAAAAAAAATAATAATAATAATCAGAAAAATAATGCATGCGTGCTCTTGTGTGGTGTGTGTGTGTTTTTATGCGTAGATGTGAATATGTGAGTGTGTTGTGTCTATGGGTGTGTGAGTGTATGTGTGTGTGTTTCGTGTGTGGTGTAAAACTCACCTTGTGACATAAAGTATGGTATCCTAAACTTGCCGCTCAACACAACGCTCCTCAGCTCGTGTAGCGTGCTGCCGTCGAACGGGAGCGCGCCGCAGACCAGCACGTACAGGACTACGCCGAGGGACTGCAACAAAACAGACAACATTAGTATTAAAACTCAAACTCAAAGCATTTATTTCAATGATACCATTTTAGGCACTTTTGAATGTCAGAATGTCAAATTGTGTTAAGAGCGTTTTTACAGAAGTGGGCAACATCTCAGCTGTCAAATAATTCGCTGTTTTGATTAATTTGGCAATATTACTGATAATATTGAATATTGATTATAAAATCTGCTGCGCGCGCCACCCGGTTGCGGGGGCGCGCGTCGCCCCACGCCTACGCTACTGGAGCCATCCTCTAGGACTAACCTTAACAAGTTTGCCCCCTTGTCACGCGCCATAAGACTGTTAAATATTATCTCAGATGAGGTAGATATATTTCACTGCAGTCTGATGAAGTTCACAGGAGTAGCACTGAAGTGAATTGAAAATATTTAGAGGTGTGCTTATTGTAGGTATTTTAATATTTTTCTTTTTTGATATGAATACTGATTGTGTTTTAATTGTATTTTTGTTAGCTTATGTAAGTTATTGTATCTTGGTGGTGGTAACATCGCATTGGCGTTATAGCTGTAAAGGTGTTATTTCATAATTTTAAAAAAAAAAAAAAAAAAAAAAAAATGCAATAATAAAAAAAAGTCTTTGGAAACTTTCCAAATGCCTTTTTTTACAACTAAAACGGTTACAACATCAAATTCAATTCATTATTAATAATCTAGTTCACTAGTTAGCCATATTTTTTATTTCCATACAGTAATCTTTCCAAATTAATTAAAACAGATAAATATTTGACAGCTATTTGCGACGTTGCCAACTTTTTGGATGAACGCTCTTAACACGATATCAATCCAACATAGAAATTTTTCATAAGTAATTTTAAAAAAAACCAGTATATTCAGCAGTGCTTACCCAAATATCAGCCTTAGGTCCATCGTACTGTCTGCCTTCAAACAGCTCGGGGGCCGCATACGGTGGACTACCACACCACGTCGCGAGTGGGGACCCTGCTGTGTACTCGTTGCTAAAACCGAAGTCTGCCAACTGGGGGGAATAAAGGGGGAGTTAGTGGAGAAAACTTATAATGACCATGCCTTTGGTCGCTCAGAATCACAGACATACAGGGTGTAAACAGACCCTTCACGAAGCCGTCAACCAAGCATTCTGTACATCAAACTTAGTAACTCTACGCAAAAATTTGCTGGTAAACGACTTTTTTTTAGGGTAAAAATCACGTTTTACGGTAAAACTCAATATAACGCTATAAAACATTGTGCTGATGGATGGATTGGATAGTTCGGGGGTTGTGAAGGTATTTATCAACGAAGGGTTAGGTAGAGGTGTACCTAATAGTACACCCACATTTCGCCAGTTATGTTTAAGTCATCCCGAAAACAAGTACTGTTCCCGAAGAAAAAAACAATAACTAAGCTAGTGATTAGTAAATAAATTACGATGAAAAATCTAAGATGCATTCTTTGTATAAAAAACAATGTTTCATATTTTTATTATCTAGACAATATTTCAAAGATTTCTTTCATAGCTGAAGCGTTAAGGAATGTCGAAGTGAGAGTTTTATATCAGACTAGCACTTTACCCGTGACTACGTCCGCAAAAATTGTGATAACTCGGCTAATATGTATGATATAAATATAATTTATAGCCTATAGCACCCATGAATAATGTAGCTTACTGCTAGTGCAAGATTTTTTTAATTGGATCATTAGTTCCGGAGGTTACCCCCTACATATAAACTTACAATTATAATATTAGTATAGATAGCTATTAAAAAACCAATTAAGTATTTTTATGAGATTCATACTGTCTCGTTGGTCGAGTGGCCGCAAGCCCGACTGCTGAGTATGAGGTTCTGGGTTCGATTCCCGGGTCGGGCAAAGTGTTATTGGGTTTTCTTGGAACTTCTCAGTCATGGAGTCTAGATTAGTACCCGGCTGATAGCAATAGGATCGCCCTCTATTACATGGGACTTAAACATAACTGGTGAAATGTGGGTGTACTATTAGGTACACCTCTGCCCAACCCCTCGGAGATAAACACCTCCACGACCCCCGTACTATTCAATGCACAGCACAATGTGTTGAGTGCGTTACATTGAGTCCTACCGTGAAACGTGAGATTTTTCACCCCAAAATAAAGAGTCATTTCCCAGCAATAATTTTGCGTAGAGTTACTTAGTTTGATGTACAGAATGCTTGGTTGACGGCTTCGTGAAGGGTCCGTTTACACCCTGTGTGGATTATTTGTGTGTTTCTATCGTCAAATATCTTCGGCGTCAGCGCAGGATCTTGTATCCGCATATTTTTGGCGAAGTACATTTTTTTTATTATCAGCATCTGCCTAGCCTTGTCCCAACTTTGTCGGGGCCGGCTTCCAATCTAACTGGATGCAGCTGAATACAAGTATTTTACATGGAGCGTTCGCTTGAGTGCGTTTCATTGAGTCCTACCGAAAAACGTGAGATTTTTCACCCAAAAAAAAAGTTGTTTCCCAGCAATAATTTTTGCGCAGTTACTTAGTTTGATGTACAGAATGCTTGGTTGACGGCTTCGTGAAGGGTCTATTAACACGTTGCATAGCAATTTACCTTTATATTCATATTCTTGTCCAGCAGCAGGTTTTCAGCCTTCAGGTCCCTGTGTACGACACCGTTGGCGTGGCAGTACCCTACAGCGGCCACCATTTGTGCGAACGCGCGCGCGGCTTCCGGTTCAGTCATGCGACCTCTGGATACGAGGTGGTCTGAGGAAGAATTGGTTATAAATTAGAATAAAACAAAGGTAAGTAGACTTTTGGCGAACGCGAGTGGCGTCCAAGAACTGGCAAACGAAACGTGGGTCGCCCGGCGGCGAGATGGGCAGACGACATAGTTGTCATCAGGGGAAGAACCTGGATGAGGCTGGCACAGGACCGGGGAGATTGGCACAAGAAAAGAGAGGCCTATACCCAGCAGTGGGTGAGTTCAGGCTGTGGATGATGATGATGAAGTACTCATTCATAGCACTCCAGGCCGAATTTCAGCCATAATGACCAATCTCAGCTAAAACATCGATGTAGGAAATATTATCATAGAGTAAGTGATGCGGAGGAATGAGGAAAATGTCGTGAGGAAAGTTCTGAGTATGAATGTGGATGATTATAAGAGTAGAGGAAGACCAAAGAAAAGATGAAGATGGATGAACTGTGGGAAGGATGATTTGAGAAAGGAGGTGTCTGATGAGATGATGAGTAATTGAGAAGTATGGAAGAAGAAGACATGCTGTGCCGACCTCAAATAAGTTGGGATAAGGGTAAGAGAATGATGATGAATGTTGTTTTGGTCCTCTCCCCTCAAGTAAACACAGGGTCCTCTAGATCGAAGACTATCCTAAGTCTTCCTAGTGTACAGTCACGAGCACCAATATATAAACTCTTAACAACTTTTAAGTGTTTTTCTCCTACTGTCCCGATTAAAATTTCATGTTCTTACGAACTTAGTATTTTGGAACACATTTGTTTATGATAAAGATCTCATCTCCAAGTTACAATCGTTATTTCTAGTGGAAATTGCATTTAAATTTAGGAAAGGGTATTCATATTGGTGCTCGTGACCCGCAAACAATCTGTTGAAGTTCATCATCATCTGCCTAGCCTTTTCCAAACTATGTTGGGGTCGGCTTCCAGTCTAACCAGATGCAGCTGAATACCAGTATTTTACATGGAGCGACTACCTATCTGACCTCCACAACCCAGTTAGTACTGGGTAATACGATACCCCTTGGTAAGACTGGTTGTCAGACTTTTTGGGCCACTGACAACCTAACGACTGTCAAAGATCTACAAATGACAGCCGGGACCAACGGCTTAACGTGCTTTCCGAGGCACGGAGGAAACTCGGTATGTAATGGGTGGTCACCCATCCACAGACCAATCTAGGCAAGCACGGGTTAACCTAAAGATCGGCCCGAGCGGCTGTTATTATTTAGCCACGAGCTCCTCCATCTGTTGAAGTTCCATTAACTTATTAAACTTATTTTCCAGGATAACTGCTAAACTATAAAGATCATTGACCATGTTTTGTGTTGTGAGTATCAATATCGATTGATTTGATCAATTGATTGTGTATGGGCAACGTGTTTTACAAAGAGTATTACGAAACAACTTACCGAAAATTTCTCCGTTCGGAGCATATTCTGTAACTAAATATATTGTGTGGCTGCTTTCCATAACCTGAAAGGTAATTAAATATAATTAATTTTGCATAATAATCGCAATTTGAAGTCAGACGTCATCATTTGCCTTTTTTTCCAACGATGTTGGGGCCGGTCTAACCGGATGCAGCTGAATACCAGTTTTTTCCATAGAGCGACTGCCTGACCTCCACAACCCAGATAGAATCAGTTTCCACTTTTTTGATGTCACTGAATAAAGGACTTTATAAGTATTGTGATATTCTCGCGTGACGGTTGACAGAGGAGAATGGAAAAAAAAAAAAAACGTATTGCGCCGACCCCAGCTCCCGTAGCATGACCACCGTAGACAAGGATTTCTTTGCAAGGAAATCCTTGTCACGGGACAAGGATATGAAGGTGATGATTCTTACCTGATATAATCTGACTATATGTGGGTGTCGTAATTTCTTCATTATAGCTATTTCTCTGAATGTTTTCTTTAAATTATCTTCATCTAATCGTGATTTGTCTATAATTTTTATTGCTACCTGAAACATAGAAAAAAATACTTTTTAAATCATTAGTTTTTTGTAGAAATACATAGGTAATTAGTACAGTGCCATCCTCTGAAAATACCGTGAAGAAACCGTCATGTCCTAGAACCAAACATTCGAAGACATGTGACATCTACCAACCCGCACTGGGGCCGCGTGGTAGATTACAGCGCACTCCCTCTCATAGAGAGGAGGCCTGTGTCCCAGCTGTGGGGACGTTATATGCCAATGTGCGATCTCAGTTATGTAGTGTAGTATTAAACCGACGTGAAAACGGAGGAGGTTCTAAAGTCTACGCGCTTAATGGGAGTAGAAAGACCCTTAACGAAGCCCAAAGGCACTTATTCTCCCCATCATCATCATCATCATTTCAGCCGAAAGACGTCCACTGTTGGTCACAGGCCTCCCCCAAGTGTCGCCACATTGACCGGTCCCGTGCGTCTCGCATCCAGCGGATCCCTGCAACCTTCACCAGGTCATCGGTCCACCTAGTGCGAGGCCTTCCAACGCAGCGTCTTCCGGTTCGCGGTCGCCACTCCAGAACTTTTCTTATTCTCCCCGCCATTGCGATATTTTTCGGTGTCGATAGTCGTGTCAGCCAATGGCTTAACAGCCAAGAGCCTCGATCGCCTGAGGAGGCTCTTCTTAAGGAGCTGGATCAGGGGCTTCATTCGGAAAAGGGGTACTTCTGGACACGTCTCGCATAGTTAGGAGGTTTCTTTCTCTGGAGCCTTGACCCTCGGTAAATTGGACCCTGTTGCCTACTATTCTAAAGCCCTGGATCGAGATAACTAAAGTCATGGGGAGAGGCCTTAGCCCAGCTGTGGGATAACGCAAGCTAGCATTATCATTATCAGTATTTAACACGAGCGCTAATTCCGCAGATAAACTATTACGCAGTTTTGTGGATTTATGAAATGTGAAAATAAAATTTGTTTCAGAATTAAGGAATGTGTAAAAATAAGTTATTAGCTAATACCTATATCTATACATTTGTAAATTAAAATAACCTAAAGTACCTATCCAACTTAAAAATAAACTTAAAAAATGGCGTCCAAGCAACGCCTCCTCAACGCTGTCAACTGGTAATGTACCCGAGACACTGGCGGCGTTGCCACGTTGTATGGCAACGCTAAGCCTTTGGCCAAGGTAAAAGCCAGCCCTTGGGTCACGGGAAGTGTCAACTAGGCGTTTAGAACCCACGGTCCTAGAGTTTCAACAGTGGAGCTCGTAGCTACATAATAACAGCCGCTCGGGTCGATCTTAAGGTGAAGCGGTGCTTGCCTAGGTTGGCCTGTGGATGGGTGACCACCCATTACATACCGAGTTTCCTCCGTGCCTCGGAAAGCACGTTAAGCCGTTGGTCCCGGGTGTCATTTGTAGATCTTTGACAGTCGTTAGGAAGTCACTGGCCCAAAAAGTCTGACAACCAGTCTTACCAAGAGGTATCGTATTACCCAGTACTAACTGGGTTGTGGAGGTCAGATAGGCAGTCGCTCCATGTAAAATACTGGTATTCAACTGCATCCGGTTAGACTGGAAGCCGACCCCAACATAGTTGGGAAAAGGCTAGGCAGATGATGATGAACTTCAACAGATTGTTTGCGGGTCACGAGCACCAATATGAATACCCTTTCCTAAATTTAAATGCAATTTCCACGAGAAATAACTATTGTAACTTGGAGATGAGATCTTTTTCACAAACAAATGTGTTCCAAAATACTAAGTTCGTAAGAACATGAAGTTTTAATCGGGACAGTAGGATAAAAACACTTAAAAGTTGTTAAGGCAGATGATGCTGGTGCAAGAGTTTCAACCTCAAACGGCTCGAAAAGATAGTTACGGATTTAGGCCGCTTGAGGTTATGACATTATAGAAATGATACCGGCTGGTTAGTCATCTAGAACGAGTAACAGTTACTAGTTTAAATCTCAATTTAAATATTATGAGAGCACTACATTAAATAGTGCTTTCCGCCTTTCTAAGAATCTTTTAATACACTACAAATGATCCAAGTTTTAAAAAGCAAAATTGCATCGTTGGTCTAGTGGCCGCAAACGCGACTGCTGAGCATGAAGTCCTGGGTTCGATTCCCGGGTCGGCCAAAGTGTCATTGGGCTTTTCTATCAGGAATTTCTTAGTAGTAGCCACGGAGTCTAAATTTGTGCACGGTTGATGGCAATAGGCTCGCCCCCTAACATGCGACTTAAAAATAACTGAGGAAATGTGAGTAAGTATAGTATTAGGTAGACCTCTGCTTAACCCTTCGAGGATTACAGGCGTGAAGTTATATGACGAACGTACGTACGAACGAACGAACGTATGAAGAACGTTTGTGGCGTGTTGCGTGTTGTGTTCAAATTCAAATTATTTATTAATAATCATGTACATTAAACATAGAAATTTGAACAGTGATCCCCAAACTAGACGTTAGTCCGTATCTTGGGGATCAGAGTTGTACATTTTCGTTTTATTATACAAAAAGGTGGATACGGTGATTATTAACAAAATTAAACTAAAAGTAAAATTAATTAATTAATTAATTCTCTGCAGCTGCAGCAGAATTCAAATTCAAATTCAATGAATAAATTATTTATTTAGTTATTTAAGGAGGTTACTTATAGATTATGGTTAGTCATCTAGAACGAGTAACAGTTACTAGCTTAAATCTTAATTTAAATATTATGAAAGCACTACATTTAATAGTGCTTTCCGCCTTTCTAAGAATCTTTTAATACACTACAAATGATCAAGTTTTTATAAGTAAAAATTGTATCGTTGGTCTAGGGGCCGCAAGCGCGAATGCTGAGCATGAAGTCCTGGGTTCGATTCCCGGGTCGGGCAAAGTGTTATTGGGCTTTTCTATCAGGAATTTCTCAGTAGCAGCTACGGAGTCTAAATTTACCCGGTTGATGGCAATAGGCTCGCACCTTAACATGCGACTTAAAAATAACTGAGGAAATGTGGGTAAGTATAGTATTAGGTAGACCTCTGCTTAACCCTTCGGCGATTACAGGCGTGAAGTTATATGACGAACGTACGTACGAACGAACGAACGTATGACGAACCTTTGTGGCATGTGGCGTGTTGTGTTGTGTTTGTGTGTTATGTTACGATAATCAGACCTCCGAAGTCTTGTGACCGTCTCATGAACAAAAACTTGTGTGTCATCATTTTTTACAATAAACTCGTACAAATGTGATGCTTTTACGTTATATAATTGTTATCTAAAAGATTAGTGGATCCGATTTGTTATCAGGGACGTGCTATCACTAAATAAAGGCGTACCTAGATAGTTTGCTAGTCATTTGGAGGTATTTTGTTATTGTTCTGTGGTACAAAGGCCTCTTGGAGAGAGGGCTTAATAAGTTTTTTTTTTATTTTTTTTTTTTAAATACGTTGCCCCACTCTGTAAATGGAATTTCTCCTGTATCGTGGGTGCGTTTACAAACATTTAAATACACGTACACAAACAGCCAGACCCGGAACAACTACCTGAAGGCCATACAAATATTTGATCCGTGCGGGAATCGAACCCGCGACCCGAAGCGCAGCAGTCAATCGCTCAGCCACTGCGCCAACTGTGCCGTCAACAGTTCTTGATCGTCATCTGCCAGCCTTTTCCCAACTATGTTGGGGTCGGCTTCCAGTCTAACTGGATGCAGCTGTACGTAACATGGAGCGACTGCATGTCTGACCTCCCAGCCCAGTAACTTATTAACACTATTTCCTGTCACCCACTTGGAAAATAATGATATAACATAGTTATTATTATGTATTCAGTAAAAAGCTGTTATTTATTAAATTACAAACAGACACTTCAATTTTATTTATTTGTGTAGTTGTTTGTATTCTAGATGAATAATTCCCCTTGTTTGTAAGATGTTGTTACAGACATAATTGGGAGTAAGGAGAAAAATAAAATACAATTGAAAAAGATCAAAGGAAAGACTAAGTTTGGAAAAGTCCAATCAGTATGCAGAAAATTGAAATGGTGTTGGACAGGACATATGTTGAGAGAAAAGAAAGAGAAATGGACTAGAATAATAACTGAATGCTACCCTAGAGAAAGCAGAAGTAGAGGAAGACAGCCAAAGCGATGGGAGGACAATTTGAAGAAAGTAGCTGGTCCAGGATGGTTACGTACAGCAAAGGACAGAATCAAATGGAAATCTTTAGAGAAGGCCTGTGTCGAAAGACAAACTGTTAAGAGGTCCGATAAGCCGAATGCCGAGAATATGTTTTAGTTTAAGATAAATTATATTTTACATACCTCGAGTTTTATAATTTTTTTAAGTAATGTTTGGTCAAATAATATAAAATCTAACAGCAATAAAGGCTTATTTTATTACAGACACAATTATAATCTCTGTCCATTATTTCTGGGAGGCCTATGTCCAGCAGTGGACGTCTTTCGGCTGAAATGATGATGATGATGATTATTTAGTACTCGTAATGATACGACAAGACTTAGAGGATCTATCGGCAAAGTTTAATTAAACACGGCCACTTTGGAAGTAAAGAGTGGCTTGTGGCTAAATTCACACACACACACACACAGTATACATACACACACACATATACACACATATAGATCACAGGTCAATTTTCAAAATAAAGCAACGATCGCCGAGGTTGTTTTTCGAGATTATTCTCAAAGCTTATACAAGGTGTAAACGGACCCGTCACGAAGCCGTCAACCAAGCATTCTGTACATCAAATTAGGTAACTCTGCGCAAAAATTATTGGTCTGAAACGACTTTTTTTTTGGGGTGAAAAATCGCCGTTTTTTGTTTATTCTCAATGTAACGCACTCAACACATTGTGCTGATGGATGCATTGAATAGTAAACTGGTCATGGAAGTAATTAAAGTTTTAACATTAAAAACTAGTATTTAAAAAAAAAATGAGTTGAAACTTTGACCTCCAATATCTCCGTAACTAGAAGGTTCCCAGGTATGGTCTAGAACAAAAAAATGATCGCGTTGACAGAGAGAACAAGTGCCTTTCGGCTTCGTTAACGGTCTTTTTACACTCATTACACAGTTGCATAGTCGAAAATTCTAAACTCGAACGTAATCTAGAATGCGACATAACAGTATTATCTAACGGACGGTAACCCATCCATTTACCGACCTCGGCAAGCGTTGCTTAACCTTGCAGACTTAGAACTTATTGGCAAGGGAACCTCTATCAAAGTTCACGTTGCCAAGTTACTATACTACACTGAAGAGTTTTAGTAGTCGCGACGTCCTTGACCTGCTAGGTCGTGCCGCGACTTTTGTTATAATATTATTAAAATATATTATCGACACACGTGCCGGGTGAGATGAAGAGATAAGGATTTCAAGGATCAATACAGCTGTTTATTAAGAGTAGTGATAATGTGGCTCGGTAACTGGTGTATTTATTTATTTAATTGCGACGGTTGTGTTAACAACCAATTCATCTGCCTAGCCTTTTCCCAACTATGTTGGGGTCGGCTTCCAGTGTTACTAGATGCAGCTGAATACCAGTATTTTACATGGAGCGACTGCCTACCTGACCTCCACAACCCAGGTAGTATTGGGTAATACGATACCCCTTGGTAAGACTGGTTGTCAGACTTTTTATGCCACTGACTACCTAACGACTTTTTACGTTTTCAACACCTGTAGTAGCCGCCCCAGTGCAGCTCACTGTGCTAGGAAGATGGGATGGCGCAAGGGTGTCGACACAAGTTACATCCCACACCAAAGTCCTACCCAACTTCCATGGCATTATGCTCATGCCATCTGGTCTCTTCCCATCGACACGTGCCAAGCCATTGGGTTCTAAGACAGCTGGCACCCCGGACAATTATAACACGTGTATTAAAATATACAAAATAATAAAGTAAAGCAGGACAATGGGCAATAATGTAAGGAACTTGGTTGCTTGGCGTAACCAGGTCAGCCAGGATAGCCAGGTCAACATGATGATAAAAAAAGATCCTGGGACAGACTTTGATTTTTTTTTTGTCAGCATGATGTGACAAGTATGTACTTTCATTCCTCACAAGTCTCATCAGTGGAGGCTCTTGGACCATTTATGCCCATTGTCCTTTTAAGTGAAAACATAAATAACAGAAGGTTAACAACACTTTCATAAATTCCTCTCACAGTACTTCTGACATACCAATAAAATCTTCGTCCATCCATCCGCAAACAGATCGTCTGTTGGATTAGATTCCAAGAGATCATTAGGCGCGGCCAGAGTGCGAGGAATTGGCGACTTAGCACGTGCAACATAAGATTAAGGTGTTAAGATTTCGATGAAATTTTATTTGTGGCATAGTTCACAATAGGTGAACTAAAGCGAAGCTTATAAGACAAAAGAAAACATCATTTGCACGCCTATATCGACATCATCTGCCTAGCCTTTTCCCAACTATGTTAGGGTCGGCTTCCAGTATAACCGGATGCAGCTGAACACCAGTATTTTACATGGAGCGAATGCCTATCTGACCTCCACGACCCAGTTAGTACTGGGTAATACGATACCCCTTGGTAAGACTAGTTGTCAGACTTTCAGGCAACTGAGTACTTATAACGAATGTCGAAGATCTACAATTGACAGCTGGAACCAACGGCTAAACGTGCTTTCTGAGGCACGGAGGAATCTGGGTAAGTAATGGGTGGTCACCAATCCACAGACCAACCTAGGCAAGCGCGGCTTAACCTAAAAATCGACCCGAGTGGCTGTTATTATTTAGCCACGAGCTCCTCCTGATAGGATAAAAAGTAAATGAACGAGGAAAAAGGCTCCGATTTTTTATGAGTTCCTTTTGTGCCCGACTTTTTGAACTTTATCGTATGCAAAAGTTGTCCCCCCGGAATACCAGTACCCTTCCACTTAACCTTTAAATTGGGGGTAAACAGCAAAAACATTGCCTAGCAACAAAATCGATTTCGAAAAGGGGAGTCCCCCTTTTCGAAATCTCGAAAAGGGGGACTCCCCTTTTCGAGATTTCGTAGAAGAAAACCTAAGATAAGATGAGATGACGAGTAATAGAGAAGTATGGAAGAAGAAGACATGCTGCGCCGACCCCAAAAGGATTGAGATAAGGGCAAGAGAATGATGATGATGAATTAAGAAAAAGAAGTCTACAATAGGCCTCGGTGGGTCTCTTTTGTGGTGGAACGCATTTCAGTCACAGAGATGAGCTATCCAAAATAACATGACATCATCATCTGCTTAACCTTTTCCCAACTGTCTTGGGGTCGGCTTCCAAGCTAACCGGATGCACCTGAATACCAGTATTTTACATAGAGTGACTACCTATCTGACCTCCACAACCCAGTTAGTACTAGGTAATACTGGTTGCCAGACTTTTTTTTGGGCACTGTAACGTCTCTTAAAGATCTACAATTGACCTCCAGGACCAACGGGCTTAACGTGCTTTCCGAGGCACGGCGGAAACTCGGTATGTAATGCGTGAACAGAAACAGAATAACATGACAATAGGTAACTAAAAACCTTTTCCATACTTAACGAACAATCGAAATAGGATACCTTTTGAAAATCGCGTGTACAAATACGTAGTTGCCTAACCTTAGCACGGTTCATACCGAAGCGCGAGGCCTTGGAGCTCAAGGTTTTTGTACTGAGCCTTGTGCTGAGGCAGTAGCCCAGGGTCTGGCGCGGGGGGAAGGGGGGTGTTCCGGTATTCTACACTAATCCTCACTAATATTATAAATGCGAAAGTAAGTTTGTTTGTTACCTTTTCTCGCCTAAACCACTGAACCGATCATCCTGAAATTTTGCATAATACAGGGTGTAAACAGACCCTTCACATAGCCTTCAACCCAGAATTCTGTACATCAAACTAAGTAACTTTACGCAAAAATTATTGCTGGGAATCGACTTTTTTTTTGGGGTGAAAAATCATATTTTACGGTAGGACTCGATGGAAAGCACTCAAAGCATTGGGCTGATGGATGGATTGAATAGCACCGGGGTCGTGGAGGTGTGTAAAGTAAAAATATTACATTAAAAACAAGTATTAAAAAAAAAAACTTGTGAAAAAGTTAGCACTTTGACCCCCAATATCTCCGTAACTAGAAGGTTCCCAGGTATGGTCTAGAACAAAAAAATGATCGCAATGACGGGGAGAACAAGTACCTTTCGGATATGTTAAGGGTCTATTTACACCCTTTGTACGCTGTCAGGTGTACAGAAACGGTCATAACCCTATGACCGTTTCTCGATTATTTTTTTATTTATTACATTATTTTTTTCGAGGAAATAAAAAAAAATGCCTATGGCATTAAGTCCGCCTCTGTACTTCTGTGCTTAAAGTGTTAAATAAATAAATCAACAATAACGTTCTTATGATAATAGATGGCGCCACGTTTCTTTCGAATCATGATTGAATTATATTATTACAAGTACAACCCGAATTGATAGTCAAATTATAAATTAACGCGAGCAAAGCCGCGGTCAAAAGCTAGTAATATTATAAAGACGAAAGATTTGTGTGTTTGTAACGAATAATCACAAAAAGTACTGGACCGATTTCAAAAATTCTTTCACCATTAGAATGCTACATTATCCCTGAGTAACATAGGCTATGGGTTAATTTATTTTATTTTATTTTTTTGATTTTAAATGTTAATTTATTTTATTTTTAATACTGATTTCACTTCAATGTTAATTTAATTTAATTTTAATTTCACTGTATGGATCAAGTTATATGAATTAAATGTTTTTTTTTTATACTTATTACTAGAAAAATTAGAGGGGGTCCCCCCCCTCTAATTTTTAGGGGAAAATAAATGTCCTCCCGTGCGAAGCTGGGACGGGCCGCTAGTATGTGATAAAGGCAATGAATGACAAGGATAGGCGGAAGATAGCTGAGTATGATATAACTTTCTTTCAATAACACTTTTTGGATGAAAAAAAAAAACAGGCCAAGTGCGAGTCGGACTCGCGCATGAAGGGTTCCGTACCATCGTAGTAGGAGAGGCCTCTTTAATTTATTTTTACTATTTGTTGTTATATCGGCAAATTATCAAAGTATGTGTATTTCACACATACTTTGATAATTTCAACTGTCTACCTATTACGGATCATGAGATACAGCCCGCTGACAGACAGACTGACGGACGGACAGCGGAGGCTTAGGAATAGGGTCTCGTCGATTAGGCTGCCATCAGACGGACTGTTCCGTTCAAAGACATTCAATTATTTATGAGCGATAGACGGGACAAGACGAAGAAAATTGTAATCCAAAACTTATTACTACTTAGTTTTAAACCGTTATGTCTAGTGTCATACGCCCGCTTGTCAGGTAGCATTCGTGTGTCAAAATCGAAAATGTTCAGGATCAAAAATTTTGTGTGAAAATATTCCTAATGTCCGCTCTATAAGTATTTAAAATCAATTTGGTTCCGTTGGATATTTTTTCAACAGTTGAATATATTGACTGCGCGCGGTTGCTGCGATGCAATCCGTCTGATGGCCGCCTTAGGTACCTTTCGGGTACGGAACCCTAATACTGTCTTCCAGACGATTTCTTTCACACAGAACCTTGTGGAAAATAACGAACGAAACAAGAAATTAAAAAGCGCGAGTCAACGACTCCTTACTTTCAACCTTGGAGGCATAAAAACTCTCTTAAGGCCGCAAGTTTTTATACGCCTAACTGGCTTATAGTATCACTAGCTTTTAGCCGTGGCTTCGGCTGCGTGGGCGCCGGATTTTATCCTATGGGAATGTACTCATTATCATCATATGCCTGCCGTTTCCCAACTATATTGGGAACTGCCTCGCAAGCGCAACTGCTGAGCATGAGGTCCTGGGTTCGATTCCCGGGTCAGGCAAAGTGTTATTGGGTTTTTCATCAGGAATTTCTCAGTAGCCTGGATAGTGTAATTGAGTGGATTGTGATGTGTGTGTCGTGTCTGGATTTGTGCCCGGTTGACGGCAATAGAGTCGCCTCCTACATGGGACTTAAACATAACTGGCGAAATGTGGGTGACCCTGTTCTATTAGATACATCTCTGCCTAACCCTTCGGGGATTACAGGCGTGATGTTATGTTGGGGTCGGAATCCAGTGTAAAAAATATCAGTATCTTACATGTAGCGACTTCTTAGCTGATTTCGATAGACCAGTTACTGGGTAATACGATACCCCTTGGCAAGACTGTTACAGGTCGATCTGATGATTTTCCTGTCCTATTCTACTTGAGGTCGGTGCAACACGTTTTCTTCTTCCATTCTCCCCTGTCAGACGTCACGGCAACATTAACTCCTTTCTCTTTCATATCATTCCTCACACAATCCAACCATCTTGTGGACATGTGGGCCTTCTTTCGAAAACCGTACAACTGTTTGTTCCGTTCTAGACCCCTGACTCCTGTGCTGGGTGATAGACCTGTGTTACAAGAGCCAGTGCCCTCTCGGAGGACGAGATATTACAGTATCTTCTTCTTCTTTGCGTGTCGACAGACTCAAATAAGACCCGACCAGTATATCGCCACCTGCACAGCTCTGTCGTTGGCTTCGTTTAGATCCTGGCAGGTGCAGGTGGTTGTGCAAGATGGGCAAGAAAGGAGGTGGGGCATATCCTGCAGAGGGGCTCCACACTGACATTGTATTTGGGACAGGTCCATGATACCCCTCATTTGGCCAGATCATTTCTGCAGCGGCCAACCTGAGCCCGCAAATGGTTAAGAGTTTTCTAGATTTACAGAATCTTAAAAAATAATTAAAAATGTTAAAAGAAGCCTGTATTGAGTTTCAGAGTTATGCGTGTGTGTTTGTGTCTGTGTGTCTTTATATCTGTGTGTGAGGGTGTGTGTGTGAATTGACTGATCAGAAAGGATTTTCAACAATTGCGAGTGAGGTGTGAAATTGATTGATTCAATTGAAATTGTTAAGGCTTGCACAGGCAAAAGACATAGTTACATAGTCATAGACATAAAGACAGATAGTTGACATAATTAGCTTTTGTTTTACTCAAGATCCAAGGCTATCTATCTGTCAAATTTCATAACGATCAGTTCAGCTGTTCAGGCGTGAAAACGTAACAGATAAACATACATACATAGTAACTTTTTCATTTGTATTATCAGTATGGATAAAGTTGACATACTATAGAACTGTGTGTATCAGTAGCGAAGGGTCAATTTTAGTAAGAGGTAAGTTGGAGTACATATCTTTAATGTGACTATATTATTCGTCTATAGAATACTGACACACATACTGGGATCCGCTGGATGCGAGTCGCAATTAATGTGGCGATACTTTGGGGAGGCCTATGTCCAGCAGTGGACGTCTTTCGGCTGAAATGATGATGAAGAATACTGACAGTGCCATTTTTAAAAGGGAAGCCGGTAGGAATCGAGTTCTATGGAACCTTCGCCACTGGTGTGTGTTTACGATTTGTTTGGTAAAATTTCATTATTATGTAAATGTTATGTAAGATGAAAGTTTTATGAAATAATTTCTTTTGTTTACATGTATTATGTTGGGGGAAGTACGGGCCTTTCTTTAACTTAAATTCTTTGTTATTTTTTGGAAAAGGAGCAGGTGGCCCGAGGAGCTCGTGGCTAAATAATAACAGCCGCTCGGGGTCGATCTTTAGGTTAAGCTGCGCTTGCCTGGGTTGGTCCCTGGATGGGTGACCACTTACGCACCGAGTTTCCTCCGTGTCTCGGAAAGCATGTTAAGCCGTTGGTCCCGGGTGTCTTTTGTAGATATTTAATGGTCGTTACAGGTAGTCAGTGGCTCAAAAAGTCTGACAACCAGTCTTACCATAGAGTATCGTATTACCCCGTACTATTTGGGTTGTGGAGGTCAGATAGGCAGTCACTTTTGACCGCCAGAGCATAAACGCACGCGCGTACCCTCCACGCCAAGCCACAATTTCACCTACCATTTTGTCACATATTTGTGTCGTTTGGCGTACAGAGCACGTGCTTGCTTGTCATGAAGTGACTATGGCGGTCAAAAGGTGCTCCATGTAAAATACTGGTATTCAGCTGCCTCCGGTTAGACTGGAAGCCGACACTAGAGACCCTGGAAGCAGATAATATCGCTAATAGTCTATTCGTCTAGACTCTAGAACTTTAAGTGATTAATGGTCAGTTCCTAGCATCAGCCTATAATGTTCCCACTGCTGGGACACAGGACTCCTTTCTATGAGAGGGAGTGGGCTGTATCCGCGCGGGCGCAGTGCGGGTTGGCAGATGTCACATGCCTTCTAATATTCGGTTCTAAGGCAGGCCGTTTTTATCACGTTTTCCTTTACTGTTCTGGAACCACTGAATAGGAAGCCACTAAAATGTTTTCCAAAACTTTTTCGCATAATATGGAGGTGGCGTCGGTGACCGAAAAGTTATGTGGTAATCGGTTGGCTTGGTATGGCCATGTGGTGCGGAGGAATGAGGGAAATGTCGTGAGGAAGCCTGAGCCCCCCACATATATATTTTTTAGCTGTTCCATACATTTTGACCGTGTTGGTATTGCACTTTTGCAGGAAACCGCTGTTTTTTTTTTTTCATCATCTGCCTAGCCTTTTCCCTATGTTGGGGTCGGCTTCCAGTCTAACCGGATGCAGCTGAATACCAGTATTTTACATGGAGCGAATGCCTATCTGACCTCCACAACCCAGTTAGTACTGGGTAATACGATACCCCTTGGTAAGACTGGTTGTCAGAGTTTTTTGGGCCACTGACTACCTATAACGACTGTCAAAGATCTACAAATGACACCCGGGACCAACGGCTTAACGTGCTTTCAGAGGAAACTCGGTATGTAATGGGTGGTCACCCATCCACAGACCAACCTAGGAAAGCGCACGCTTTTTTTTTTTAATAACCGATGAAAAATTTCTATGTGGGACTCAGAATGATGTACTGAATACGTGGCAACCGTTTTCACGTTGGTGTCTGGTCCACCTCGTGTAGTAGCATAGTAAGAAGTAAGTAATTATGATTTGTAAGAGTGTCCATGGAGTTTCTTGCCCGTTTTTCTCCACAGAGATCTACGTTAGGGAATGGGCAACTACAGTACTTTCACAGTTTTTATGCCTTGTGACTGGAACTGTACCTCGAGGAGGAGCTCGTAGCTAAATAATAACAGCCGCTCGGATCGATCTTTAGGTTAACCCGTGCTTGCCTAGGTTGGTCTGTGGATGGGTGACCACCCATTACATACCGAGTTTCCTCCGTGCCTCGGAAAGCACGTTTAGCCGTTGGTCCCGGCTGTCATTTGTAGATCTTTGACAGTCGTTAGGTAGTCAGTGGCCTAAAAAGTCTGACAACCAGTCTTACCAAGGGGTATCGTATTACCCAGTATTAACTGGGTTGTGGAGGTCAGATAGGCAGTCGCTCCATGTAAAATACTGGTATTCATCTGCATCCGGTTAGATTGGAAGACGACCCCAACATATTTGGGAAAAGGCTAGGCAGATGATGACTGGGACTGTAGCTACATTTCATTGTTGTCTTTGTTTCGACAGTTCAAAAGTGCCTGTAACTGGCCTACTGCTTTGATTTTTGATTTTAAGATTATTATATTCCGACGTGGTAGGCAGAGCTGTATTTCATTTTTTTTTTTTTGAATGAAGTATCATATTTCCTCATCTTACTTTTAAATGGGCAATGGCTATTTTGTTATTGTCCCGAAATAAGTACCCAAAGACTGTTTACCTCGCACGTGCATCAAACTTGTCGCCTCATCTTAATCAAAATAAACACTTTCCACAGAACTACTGCCAATCAAAATATTTTTATCATATCGTTTGGAAAATCAATATTTTTCGTATCGATTCAAATGAGAAAGCGACCGAAAAATATTTTCATAAGCCACTGATTAATTGATGTTGTTTTTAACAATATCGGTTTAGTCTGAAAGGGAGTCTTTTAAATAAATTTTGGGGCATATTTTGGTGACGATTATTATCTATACAAATAAATAAAATTAAAGTGTCTGTTTTTAATTTCAAAATAACAGCTTTTTTCTTCTTCTTAGCGTGTTGATGGCAATTATGCAATTATTATATTTTTATTAAATATGTTTAGCCCAAAGTTCAGCTATGCGAACTCCGCTCGCTGATGCAGTCATAAGATCGTCAAGTGCGCAGGTGTTGTTAGGGCATGCTGCGCAAGATGCAAGATGGAAGATGGGCCATTGTCTGTGGAGACACGCCGCAATTGAGATCTGAGCCGTCCTACTGAATGCATATGAAAGTATATACGACCAAAAACAAAAAAAAAAAAATTGTCTGTTTATTTGTTCCAGCTAATCTCCAAAACGGCTGCACCGATTTTGACGGGACTTTTACTGGCAGATAGCTGATGTTATAAGCAGTACTTTTAATTTAGAAAAAAGACGAGGGTTCCCTGCAAGAATATAATAATATACGCGAAGACCAAAGAAACGATGGATGGACTGTGTGAAGAATGATATGGCTAGAAAGGATGTACTGAGATGACGAGTAATAGAGAAGTATGGAAGAAGAAGACATGCTGCGCCGACCCCAAATAAGTTGGGATAAGGGTCGGAGAATGATGATAATGATGACGTGGAAACCCAAGTACGGTTTCCAAGCATTAACAAGTATACCATCCTTAACAATTATGTCATCGTCAATTTTGACCCAGTCTAGATAAACACCTAGGATTTCCTGTTCATTTTCCTGGATATATCCAGACTGAACTGGAATAGAGGTATTAAAGGTGTACTATCATATATTTGTTTATATGTTTGCACGTGTAAGTTCATGATTAATTAAATAAAGGATAATAACGTTAGGTTAGCAACCAGGCTTCTAACGTCACGTGAGGCTCAGGCCCCGCGTGGTCGCTTACGGGCCACAGCCTCTCATAGAGATGAGGACAAGTGGCGAGTGTGAAACTCGCGAGAGCGCGCGAGTTGGCACCTTCCGATTTTAAATATATTTTTTGTCATCAACTCGCTCGACCTTCAAAATCTGACGTTAAATACGCCAGATGTACAGTCAGCAACAAAAACTTCTTATAAAATGTAAAATATACACCTTAAATGTTTAAGTTTATACGACTTGACTTTAAAATAAAACACGGAGGTAACATGAGAAGGTCAAAAGTAACGTAAAATGTTACAAAAGTAATATTCTGACAACGCTGCATAGCATGCTTGGGTATCATGCGTTGTCGGCCGCATCCCCCTCGCCGTATCCCGAAATCTAAGTAGATAGTCCGTACTTAACCGAATAAGCCAGCGCGGGCAATAGCTATTTATTTAGTGATTGGTTTCAATTCGTTTTTATTTGACTGTACTTTAAAATGTAATGTAATGTGCGAGCGAGTTGACGACAAAAAAATTAGGTAAAATCGGAAGGTGTCAACTCGCACGCACGCGCGAATTTCACAGTCGACAGTTGACGAACGAGTCGAGATGAGGCCTGTGTCCCAGCCGTGGGAACATTATAGGCTGATTATGCCTTAACGTGGCATAGTTTTCTTCAGTCTATGATGCACCTAGTTAAGACAGGTTAGGTATTATCTAACGGACGGTAACCCATCCATGTACCTACAGTCTTCAGCTAGCTTTGAAAGAAATGAAAAAAAAAATGCAAAGCATAACAAATCATCATCTGCCTAGCCTTTTCCCAACTATGTTGGGGTCGGCTTCCAGTCTAACCGGATGCAGATGAATACCAGTATGTTACATGGAGCGACTGCCTATCTGGAACAATAACGCTCGGATCAACCTTCAGGCTAAGCCGCGGTTGCCTAGGTTGGTCTGTGGATGGGTGACCACCCATTACATACCGAGTTTCCTCCGTGCCTCGGAAAGCACGTTAAGTTGTTGGTCCCGGCTGCCAATTGTAGATCTTTGACAGTCGTTACAGGTAGTCAGTGGCCCGAAAGTTTGACAACCAGTCTTATCAAGGGGTATCGTATTACCCTGTACTAACGGGGTTGTGGAGGTCAGATAGGCAGTCGCTCCATGTAAAATACTGGTATTCAGCTGCATCCGGTTAGACTGGAAGCCGACCCCAACATAGTTGGGTATAGGCTAGGCAAGATGCAGATGATGAATGCCTATCTGATCTCCAGAACATGGAGTAAGGCCCTGGTAAATCTGGTTTTCAATCTTCAAAACAATCTTTCAAAGATGTAAGAATGACAAACCGGCGCCAAAGGCGCGGCGTTGCGTCATTTCCGAGGCACGGAGGAAACTCGGTATGTAATGTATGGTCACCCATCCATAGACCGACATTTGCAAGCGCGGTTTAGCCTTGAAGATCGACCCGTGCGTCTGTTATTATTTAGCCACGAGGTCCTCGTATCTACGTAATATCATCCATTTTAATTTTATATCTAGTGACCAGTAATAATAACATTGAAAAGTTGTGTGGTAATTGGTTTTTAAGTCCCATGTAATAGGGGGCGAGCCTATTGCCACCAACCGGGCGCAATTCCGGACTCCGTGGCTGCTACTGAGAAATTTTTGATGGAACATCCAATATCTCTTTGCCCGACTCGGGAATCGAACTCTGAACCTCTTGCTCAGCCGTCGTGCTTGCGACCAGTTTACCAACGAGGCAGGATTAATATGAGATGTATTCAACAATTGAATTATTAAATTAATGTGACAATGGGGTCCGAGTGCTCACAGCCTTTTCAAGGACATTTCAAAACGCTTAGTTGACAGTTCCCGTGACCCAAGATCTGGCTTTTACCTTGGCTTAGCGTTGCCATACAACGTGGCAACGCCGCCAATCTCTCGGGTCCATTACCAGTTGACAGCGTCGAGGAGGAGTTTTTAGTTACTTTAGGTTATTTTCATTTATAAATGTATATAATATTTAGCTAATAAATGTACACATTATTATGTGACAATCAATTTACTATGATTAGATATGTAACGTTCTGTAATAGAATAACACAGAAAACACGTGACGGGTAAATCCGAATTCGATTGATAGTAATTATTATTGCCAATGTTATCTTAAAAATGTCGTAAGGACGCAAAGTACTACCGTACTGAAATAATCTCCACAAATGGCGCTGAAGGAAACCAACGTGACGAAAAACGGCATGTCCTAGAACCAAACATTCGAAGACATGTGACACTACTAACCCACACCGCGCGTGGTGGACTGAGAGGAGTTCTCTGTGTGGATTATGAGTAGAAGATATTGCCCCAGTGGCCGTGGTAGGATGTTGAACAAAAAAGGGATGAATGAAAAGCAATTGCATATGGCTGAGATGAGTATGCTAAGGAGGACGTGTGGTGTTACGAGAATCGATAAAATAATGAATGAGAACATAAGAGGAAGTCTGAAAGTGGCGCCGGTGACTGTAAAGTTGTGTGGTATTCGGTTGTCGTGGTATGGACATGTGATGCGGAGAAATAAGGAAAATGTAGTAAGGAAAGTTTTGAGTATGAATGTGGATGGGTATATGAGTAGAGGAAGACCAAAAAAACGATGGATGGTCTGTGTGAAGGATTATATGGCTACAAAGGAGGTGACTGCTGAGATGACGAGTAATAGAGCAGTATGGAAGAAGAAGACATGCTGCGCCGACCACTAATGAATTGGGATAAGGACAAGAGAATGATGATGTTGAAAATGCCTTTGTTTCAAAGTAGTTTGTGCAGTTCAATTGACATTACCACAGATGTGCATTTGAGCATCCATATTGTAACGTCGTGGTCTCTCACAATGGGCCTCATCAGAACGCTTAAAGTCACCCAAAGGGCAATGGAGAGGGCTATGCTCGGAGTTTACTTTCGAGATCGAATCAGAAATGAAGACATCCGCAAGAGAGCCGAGATTACCGACGCAGCCCGAAGAATTGCCGAACTTAAGTGGCAGTGGGCAGAGCACATTGCTCGCAGAACGGATGGCCGATGGCGACGAAAAGTTCTGGAGTGGCGACCGCGAACCTCAAGACGGTGCGTTGGAAGGCCTCCCACTAGGTGGACCGATGACCTAGTGAAGGTTACAGGGATCCGCTGGATGAGAGACGCACGGGACCGGTCAATGTGGCGACACTTGGGGGAGGCCTATATCCAGCAGTAGACGTCTTTCGGCTGAAATTATGATTGTAAAGTAACTTACAACAAAAAATAATCAAGGTAATAGCCTAAAATCTAGACTAATATTATAAAGCTTAAGAGTTTGTTTGTTTGGTTGAACGCGCTAATCTCAGGAACTACTGATTCGATTTGAAAAATTATTTTAGTGTTGGATAGCCCATTTATCGAGGAAGGTTATAGGCTATAAAATTTTACGCGAACAAAGGTCGCGGGCAATAGCTAGTATATTTTAAACCGCAAACTATCTCACACATCAATAAATACTAGAAAACTCACCAATTAGCACACCCTTGAGAATTGACCTTAATGAGGAAATTCCATAAAAAATATATTACTGGTGATCGAAGAATGTAGCATGCCTATTACGATAGTAACGTTATGAATGAACATCTCGCCTGTATCGCCTAGAGGGTTAGGCAGAGGCGTATCTCTAATAGTAGACCCTTATTTCGCCAGTTATGTTTAAGTCCCATGTAATAGGGGGCGAGCCTATTGCCATCAATCGGGCACAAATACCAGACTCCGTGGCTGCTACTGAGAAATTCCTGATGGAAAAACCCAATAACACTTTGCCCGACCTTGAAATCGAACCCAGGACCTCGTGCTCAGTAGTCACGATCACTAGACCAACGAGGTATTCTTAGTAAGAATGCATAAACAACAGTTGTTTATTAAGTTCTCACAATTTATGTAAAACAAAGAATGTAAGGAAAGTATTGATAGGGTGACCACACACATGTAAAATCCACTAATCAATCAATTTCATGATTAAGATAATTCTGATGGCAATGTTTGATAAGTAGAGATCGGATATGCGGATGCATGTTTACCTAAAGTTTGAGTGTTGACTAGTATGGAATGCGAGTTTGAGTATCAAAGTAATCCATTGTAATGGGGTTACTATTTATTGATTTATTATATGAGGCAGGTTGAGGCAACTGATAGCTGCCTGTATCCTACTGTTGCCTACCAGGTTTTCTTCTTGTAGATTGCAGTTAACTCAAACTAAAGCATTTGTTTCAATTAGACCTTAGCTACAAAAGCTACAGTCACAGTCACAAGGCATAATAACTTGTGAAAGTACTGTAGTTGCCCATTCCAAAGCATAGATCTCTATGGAGAAGAAACTCCATGGACACTCTTTTCAATCAAAATATTGTTACAAAATCTTAGTTACATAATTCATGTTATGTGAGAACAATGTATCAAGACGGGCAAGTTAAAAGCATCCAGAGTAAAAAGATATAATCAACAATTCAACAATAAAATAAACCATGGCAGCTAAGAGATGACCAGTATGAATATATGTTTGTCTAGTCGTTTTTAAATTGGTGTAGGGTTATTATTTGGGCTGCGGGACTGTTTGAAAGAGATACCGTGGCCCTGGAACACAAAGACAAAGAAGAAACATGGATGGGTTTTAGTCAGTACAAGTCCGACACTCCCTTCCGTTCCACCCAGTGTGGGGGGAGTCATTTGATGATTTCCCAACCGAAAAAAAAAGGGTACTTAGTACGTAGCTTTTCTAAACAATTTGATATTTTCAGATTGGCTAATTGAGTTCTAAAACAACAATATGTGTCAATTGCAGTTTTAGACAACCATTGAGTTTGCAAAGCTGCACATTATGCTTTGACGTTTATGGTCTAGTCTGAAACTAACAAGGACATACAGATAAAACTCACGTATAAACTAAAGTCATGTCTTTCACGGAGTCAATGACACCTGAAATATCTTATCACTGTGATCAGCTCAAGATTAAAGAACTGGTTGTATTGTAAACAATACATGATCATAGCCATTTTCTTTGTTGTCCTGTCAATGACTGCTATTCGGTAACAGAACCATATAGGGTGAAATCACATTAGCATGCACTTTCGAGTATCTCGTACTCATTCTGTCACCTAAAGCCGTTGGGTGGAGCTGGAAGTCCGGTTGCAAGCATTCATTCACATTGGAAGCACTTTAACGTACAATTAGTCCTCCCATTTTAGTAAGTTACAATTTTAAGCGATACAAAAGGAAAAGATATTTCCCTGTTATAAGGCAATAAAACACTATGCTGTCAGTATGCTGTGGAAAATGTCGTGAGGAAAGTTTTGAGTATGTATGTGGATGGGTATATGAGTAGAGGAAGACCAAAGAAACGATGGATGGAATGTGTAAAGAATGATATTCAAAGAAAGGAGGTGTCTGATGAGATGACAACTAACAGAGAAGTATGGAGGAAGAAGACATGCTGCGCCAACTCCAAATGAATTGAGATAAGCGCAAGAGAGTGATGATGATGATGCTGTCAGTATGCTGTGTGCATCATGCTGAGTGGTAACCTGCCAGTCACAATCACAACGTGCAAGATGGCAACATTTTTTGTTCCGTTCTGTAGTATTTATGAATATTTGTTATGCATTGTTTGTTTTTTTTTTCTGACATTTTGTATGCATGTCATGTTCCTGTGACAAATAAATATTTTCTGAATGTCAAAATTTGCTGAATGCATCAAAACGTCAATAATGGTGATTTTTTAGCCTCCGGAAGACCATAATGTCTGCTTTCACGAATATTAGACAAACTCTAAATTAATACTAAAATAAAAATGCACCATTGGATTTACAATGCTCAGTGCAGTTCTGAGAGCTGAAATTCTAAATGCAATAATCTAGGCATTCTTTTAGGTGTTGCTTTTAAACTGAAGAAGCACAAAGCATGTGATTCTTATAGAAATACACAAAAATGGATTATTTTTATGTTTCCCATAGACGTGAGTACTAAAGGTCACCATGACAAAGAAGATTCCAATAAGAAACAGTTTTAATTTATTTAATTGCTTTGTTATGTAACAACACCATAACAAGAAGTTATAATAACTTTAGAATAATAGTGTTTGTCCATCTGATAAGAACATGTGTGAGGAACAACTGCACAGATTTTGATTAGAGAAGAAAGCATTTTGGTTCTAAGAATTTGTGTGTTAGATTTTATCTCAAGAGTGTTTTGTTTTTGATAAAGTTTTTTTCATGTTATTTACAGTTTCTTGGGCTTGTTCTTCCAAAATTGAATTCGAAACAAAAGTTTTTGTTAAGTCGTAGGCGAGAATGTCTTGTCTCGCTCATAGTACGTATTTAAACGAAATAGTACGAGTAACAAGACACGACAAACCTAATTGATCAATGTGACCATTGGATGAAGACATCAATTGATCATAATTGACGTAAAAAACAATGAAAAAGGTCGCTGAAATAAAAAATTATCCATTCGTTGATTCGCACCATGTCGTCCAAATAACTTCAATTAAAAAGTTAGAACAAGGCAAAGGCAGAAAAACAAAAATCCTACGTTCGAAGTTTTTTCCACTAACATTTTCTAAACTATAACCCGACTGATTCAAAAAGTGATGACCATGTTACCCGGTTTGTAGTAAACAATATACAACCCAAACTGGTTTGTTTAATGTTATTTTTTTAACAAACACGTTCTCGCCCCTCGTACATCAGCTAGCTGTAGATTAAAACGAGTTATATTGTAATGTTTGGCAAACCTGACTGCTACCGACGGAAGCCTTCAGATGAATGGAAAAAAACCACTTAACACAACACGAAAACCGTTCACTACACTGCTGAGATCGCACTGACACCTTCAAATACACTTTATAAACATGTAATACAGGAATGAAACACTAAAACCACAGTGATACGCTACATTACGACAAAAGGGTACGCACCTTAGTCTTAGTTATTATGTGTGTAGCCAGTTTTACAACAGCGAAATTTCCCGTGCCAATCGTTTTCTCCAGCTCGTAATTGCCAACACACACGAGCTGGTCTATCGGGAAATGTTTGCTTTTGTGAATTGGCTTCATAGTGCTGGCCATTTCGTGAGAAACTTGAAATAAATCGCTCAACCTCACATTACCCACCGAGCGAATTTCGTCTACTGGCGTTAGTTCGCGCCGACTGCCGCAATGGCGCTACTGTCACTCACGTCATTCGCTTTGGGATGTTCATGTGCGCCCCTCGACGTTTCATTAACAAACACTATTTAATTTATATTAAATTCACATGTAGGCGCACAATTCAATACGAAATCATGATGATTTTAATTCGCGATCATTACGATCTTACTACGGACGTCAAACAGGTGTTGACAGACGCTCTTATCAGTGTTTCTCTTATCAATACGTAGGGATTCAATTGAACAACACAGGCTCATGAAAATAAGAACTCGATTCACAACCTTTACGCGACTCGCGCTGGCTCTTTCTATCTGATTCATGTGTCTAACGTGTGAGTGAGAACGGTAGAGTGATCACCGTCAGGCGGGAGACCTAGTGACGTCATTGGGCCTGGCTGACGTCACACGCGGCAATTTCAAACTAGAAGACGGTGTGGGGTGTACGTCAGTAGAAAATATCGATTTTCTTATCGTTAAGTGCAACTTTTAATATAAAATAATAATTTGACATCATTAAGCACTAATACAATGTCGTTTCAGTGTAACTATTCACCGTTATTCATTATGAAACGGAGTAATCATTAAAAATTAAGAATGTTCATTCAACTGAGTCTGTATTATAATTGAACATTGATTCATACCCTCGTAAAGACAGACTTTTTCTTCTCGAACAATAGTCCGACATGAATCCAATTAACGTCAATACGTTTTTTGTAATAGAAATCTGTAGAAAACTCGTGTTTTTGCTTAGTGAACGTGTTTTTAAATTCAAGGTCTTGTCTTATCGACGTTATATGTATTGCGTAGTAGATATGATCTATGAGATTATGTATTCGGGAAGAGATAACTGGGTTTCTATAATATAGACGCCATTCATTCATTGATGATGTGCTATCTTCATTGTGAATCTGTATTGATTATACTCTGATTGAGGATAGCGCCATCTAGTGCCACAATATCGTAATTAGTCGTTCGATGTAGTGTAATGTATTATTAGTAGATGGCTTTGTTAGCAAAATTAAATGATTGAAGGCGACATCTATGAGGGAATGGTTTAACTAATTAATTAAATGTTTCAGCGTGTGTGAATAGTAGTGGCGCTAGTAATTACAGAAACCTCGTTTCAAGCGACCGAGCAAGCCGGTCGAGGCATCGTTTCACTTATTTTCATACTTTGGTCACAGTTAATATAATACTACACTTCACACCGCGAACGACGACAAGGCCCAAACGAAGTATGTGAAAAAAGCCTCGCCCGATTGCTGGCGATATTGGAGTGGCTATTCATTCTCTTGCCCTTATCCCAATTCATTTGTGGTCGGCGCAGCATGTCTTCTTCTTCCATACTTCTCTATTACTCGTCATCTCAGCAGTCGCCTCCTTTCTAGCAATATTATCTTTCACACAGTCCATCCGTCGTTTCTTTGGTCTTTCTCTTTTAGCCATGGCCTTCTACATTCATAATTAACATTTTCCTCATTCCTCCGCATCACATCTCCATACCACGATAACCGATTACCTCACAACTTTTCAGTTGAAATGTACTCATCTTATTTTATCCATTCGCGTTACACCACACCACACCGCCTTAGCGTTCTCATCTCAGCCACATGCAAATGCCTTTAATTTATCCATTTTGTGGCCCAACATTCTGATCCATACAAGACAGCAGGTCTAACCATTGTTTTATATATCTTCCTCTTGTGTTTAATGCGGGAGTCGCAGATTGTGCCCGTGACCTGCCGCCATTTTATCCATCCAGAGTTAAGATCTATTTCGCCATCGCTTTGCACTAGTGAACCGAGATACCGAAAGTCAGAGCAGACTAGAAGGAGCGCGCCATCTAGCGCTATGGCTGCAGAACTGGAGAGACCGCCGAAATCGCAGAACAAGTATTCCGTTTTAGTTCTGCTGATTTTCAAGCCAACATTCTCCAGCTTCTGTTGCCATTTCTCCAATCTGCTCTGAATCTCAAGTCCATCTTCACCGACAAGAACAATGTCAATGTTAAGAAATTCTACTTTCTACTAATATTATAAAATGCGAGAGTTTGTGAGGATGGATGGATGTTTGTTACACTATCACGCAAAAACTACTGACCGGATTTGGATGAAATTTGGCACACAGATAGTTTATAACCTGGATTAACACAGGATACTTTTTATCCCAGTAGTAAGATCCCGTGGAACAATTCTCAAACTACACGCGGGCGAAGCCGCGGGCATTAGCTAGTATTATAAATGCCAGTTTTTGAGGATGGATGTTTGTTACTCTTTCACGCAAAAACGGTTGAACGAATTTGGCTGAAATTTGGAACACTGATACTTTATAACCTGGATTAACATACAGGGTTACTGGTAATTAGTGACCGATACTTAAACACGTGATTTTACTCATGATAGCAAACAACTTTCCCAAAGAAACATTTTTTTTTAATACTCATTCACTTTTAAAATCCTCTAAAAAGGAAATAGTAATATCTACAGATTGTCTAAAGTAGAATATTTTAATCTAAATGTCGTTGCGTCGGGGGACCGCTAAGATTTTATATTTTCTTCTATTTTATGTACTTAATGGAAAAAAACTTAATCAAAATCGCTTCATCAGTTCTTGGGCTTTCAATACCGGTATTCCGGGATCCCGTAATACCGTGATCACGGATTTAATATGGGCATTTTACAATACCGGTATTGACGCACCAATAACGTGATTACGGTATTACAAACATTAGATGTGATCTTATTCTTTCAATAGTTGTTATCTTTAGCTCACCCTCCCTCGCCACGCCTGAGATAATGCCCGAAATCAAGCTGTACTTATTTCGTTTTTGTTAGTCAGTTTCGCAAAGGCGACGGGATAACACGTAGACTTTGTCATTGTGTTGTGAATGTTGTGTTGACTTGTGAAGTTGTGATCTGGCGCGTATTTTTGCTAGTTTAATTTGATTACCTTCGTTGCCGCTTCTTCGAATATAAGAATAAAAGAAGAAGAAATTCAGAAAAAATATTAAAACTTTTTGTATTATTGTGTTCTTATTCTTATAAAAGTACTTTACATTTTTTTAACTGTTTGTCAGAAATTTTTATTAACGCTTGATTTATTTTGTTGCTTGTTTGGTTTTAGATTCTTGTTTTTGTTTATTGCATAATTATAAGAATGTTTCTAAAATGCACACCAAATGATTGCTAGCTAATTAAGCTATACTTATATAAATATTGATACCTATGTATTTTGATTACATGAGACATGATGACGCTTTGATAATAATAAGAAGTTTATATTTTTTTGATTTGTACTTTACAAAGTCTATGTGAAATGTCTTTCTGCAAAAAGACTAGTTTAAGTTTTGATAACGTTCCTAATTCCTCTCTCTCTCTCTCTCTCTGGGGTCGGTCCCTCATGTCTGAGGATCGTGGTCAGCATCAGAGTTGCATCTGGAGCGAAAGATCTGCCTCCGCCGGTTTCTATCCAGCGCGTCTCTTACAACTGTGTAGATTTTGGATGCCGAGTCTTTAATTTGGTCGGTCCATCTAGTTGGTGAACGACCACGCGATCTCTTGCCTTCAGTGTTCCCAACCACAATAAGTTTTTCCTAACTTTCGTCGCCTCTGCGCACTGTGTGGCCGAAGTACGAAAGAATACGTTGTCGGCATAAGGTGGACAAGCGAGTTTTTATTCGGAGCTGGGTCAGGATCGATGCATTGGTGCGTTTCGCCGTCCAAGGTATTCTCAGCATTCGTCTCCAACATCAAATTTCGAATGCATCAATCCTTTGCCTTTCTCGGGACAGGATTGTCCACGTTTCTACTCATTACAGGAAAATGGGGAAAACCAGAGCTTGTATCAATCTGATCTTAGTTTTGATACCAATTCCTCTTTTCTTACAGATGTTGTTTAGTTGGGACATAGCATCTTTTGCCATCCCGATCCTTCTTTTTCTCTCGGGGACACAGCTGTCGTTATTGTTGATCTGAGAGTCCAAGTATATGTAGTGGTCGACGTTATTAATACTAAGAATGTTGCAGAAGCCATTTGTCAGCTTTTCGGCTCGATCCACTATCATCACTTTGGTTTTTGCTCTGTTCACCGCAAGACCGATGTCGCCACTTTCTGACCAAAGTCGTTGGAACAGCTCACGTTCATAACTTCTATGGATGTTGCCACAAGAATGGTGTCGTCGGCATATTGGAGATTTAATAGTCTCTTTTCTACCTATCCTAATTCCTAGTCCTACCTAAATAAATAATCAACCAAAATCAAATTGTTATATAAGAGAGCTATGTATAAAAGGTATTTATAATAAATAAGAACAATTAAGAATTATTTGAAAATAAAAACACTTATTTGAATGGTTTTAAATGTCCTAATTGAACTTGCGTTCAATACCGGTATTAATACCGTGATCACGGTATTCACTTCCAATACCGGTATTGATACCGGTATTGAAAAAATCCGGTATTTGAAAGCCCTAATCCGTTCACGAGCTATGATGCCACTGACAACCACACATTCAAACTAATAACACCCCTCTTTTTTGGTAAGGCGTTAAAAATAAAAGTTACAAAGTAAGAATTAGTATTTATTGTTACAGTAAATATATGGTATGGAGAGGAAGATTTGACGATTACATTCCGGTGTCTGCACTGCGTCCTATCTACTGCACGTCCTATGGAATCTGGTGCCTGAAACAAAACATTACAAAATCAAAAAAAATATTTCACACTAGCTCTAACACGTTAAGTCGTTGATCCCGGCTGTCATTTGGAGATCTTTGACAGTCGTTACAGGTAGTCAGTGGCCTAAAAGTCTGACAACCAGTCTTACTAAGAGGTATCGTATTACGCAGTACTGACTGGGTTGTGGAGGTCAAATAGGCAGTCGCTCCATGTAAAATACTGGTATTCCTGCATCCGGTTAGACTGGAAGCCGACCCCAACATAGTTGGGAAAAGGCAGGCAGATGATGACTAGCTGACACGCGCAACTTCGTCTGCGCCACATAAAACTGTGATATCTCCTAAGATATTCAAATGATGTAAGGGCAATTTGTGTTCAAAATTAAATACTTGTGATTATAGATCGCCGACCGCTTTAATGATTCCTCGCGAAGGTTCAATTAGTATCGTAATACCTACGTGGATTACGGTTAGTTTAAAGCAAATAACCTGTGGGATATTGTTAGGACTTTGTGGACGCTTAATGCGCTTGGATGGGGCAAGGTGGAGGACTCATTAAAGCTGTCAGTATATAATAACGTATTGATAAAGATTAATACCATGTTTATAAAAAACACTTGCTCCAGAACTTTTGTGTATCTAGCAAATAAATTAAGGAAATGGCTGACGTAGTAGATCTAAAAAACGTGAAGTTTTGTATGTAGCAGTCCCGAAGATACCTAAGAACCCAATTCCTACCGGCTTCCCTTCGGGAACAACCACTCTGTAGTGGTGTTATCGGTGTCACGACAATTTTATCCCGTGACTATTTGATTGCGACTATTCCAGTAAGTCGAGCCGTCCACCTCACCGTGTAGAGTACGGTGAGAGTACCTGTAGCACTAAGCAGTGAGCAGGTCGGGCGCGGCGCTGGCCAGCAGGTCTGCGGCGCCCGCCACAGCGCTGCACCAGGTCCCCAGGCGTGTAGAGTACGGTGAGAGTACCTGTAGCACTAAGCAGTGAGCAGGTCGGGCGCGGCGCTGGCCAGCAGGTCTGCAGCGCCCGCCACAGCGCTGCACCAGGTCCCCAGGCGTGTAGAGTACGGTGAGAGTACCTGTAGCACTAAGCAGTGAGCAGGTCGGGCGCGGCGCTGGCCAGCAGGTCTGCAGCGCCCGCCACAGCGCTGCACCAGGTCCCCAGGCGTGTAGAGTACGGTGAGAGTACCTGTAGCACTAAGCAGTGAGCAGGTCGGGCGCGGCGCTGGCCAGCAGGTCTGCAGCGCCCGCCACAGCGCTGCACCAGGTCCCCAGGCGTGTAGAGTACGGTGAGAGTACCTGTAGCACTAAGCAGTGAGCAGGTCGGGCGCGGCGCTGGCCAGCAGGTCTGCAGCGCCCGCCACAGCGCTGCACCAGGTCCCCAGGCGTGTAGAGTACGGTGAGAGTACCTGTAGCACTAAGCAGTGAGCAGGTCGGGCGCGGCGCTGGCCAGCAGGTCTGCAGCGCCCGCCACAGCGCTGCACCAGGTCCCCAGGCGTGTAGAGTACGGTGAGAGTACCTGTAGCACTAAGCAGTGAGCAGGTCGGGCGCGGCGCTGGCCAGCAGGTCTGCAGCGCCCGCCACAGCGCTGCACCAGGTCCCCAGGCGTGTAGAGTACGGTGAGAGTACCTGTAGCACTAAGCAGTGAGCAGGTCGGGCGCGGCGCTGGCCAGCAGGTCTGCAGCGCCCGCCACAGCGCTGCACCAGGTCCCCAGGCGTGTAGAGTACGGTGAGAGTACCTGTAGCACTAAGCAGTGAGCAGGTCGGGCGCGGCGCTGGCCAGCAGGTCTGCAGCGCCCGCCACAGCGCTGCACCAGGTCCCCAGGCGTGTAGAGTACGGTGAGAGTACCTGTAGCACTAAGCAGTGAGCAGGTCGGGCGCGGCGCTGGCCAGCAGGTCTGCAGCGCCCGCCACAGCGCTGCACCAGGTCCCCAGGCGTGTAGAGTACGGTGAGAGTACCTGTAGCACTAAGCAGTGAGCAGGTCGGGCGCGGCGCTGGCCAGCAGGTCTGCAGCGCCCGCCACAGCGCTGCACCAGGTCCCCAGGCGCGCTGCCAGTGCCGCCGCCCCCCCCCGCGGCAGTGCCCGCGGCCGCACCCAGCCGATGTGCGCCGTGCTGTTCACCTGCAAGAGGGGGAACACTCACTTACTAAACATCTAAATATACAGACAGTGTAATCAGCTCCTGAAAGAATTGTCAAATAAATTAGTAAGTTGTGCGGTATATGATACAATGTCAATCAAAGCATTTATTAACCATTAAAAATGGTTCAATTGATATATTTGTCGGATCCGGTCATTAGTACGGACATAAAATGATTCGCAAGTGCGCGGTGGTGACGTCACGCGACCTACTTACAAGTCTACCCACACCACAGCGTGGTTTCTACAGAGCCCTGATGTTTACAGCTCGAGGCGAGTAAAATTTTTAGACTTATGTATCCTGCTTATGCATACGAAGTTTCATTATATTATTCCATCAACCGAACACTAATCAACTCCATGACCCAATAACACTTTGCCCAACTTAAGAATGAACGCAGGTCCTCATGCTCAGCAATCACGCATTCATCAAAAATGTAGTCTCAATGAAAAAAAAAACAGGTAAGAAACACCATGAAAACTATTTTAAATAAAGTTACATAATTATGTAAGTCAGTTGTGTGTGTGTGAGAGTGAGTGAGTATGTGTGTGTGTGTGTGTGTGTGTGTGAGTGAGTGAGTGAGTGTGTGTGTATTGTATAGTTGTGTAGTCCGTATTATTGTGTAAGTCATTCTTATGACATGTTTATGTAAAAAAAGTACAATCTTGAATTGGAAATGATAGTTTGAATTATTATTTAGAAAAATCATTGTACATACCTGATCAATATGGCCCCTGATGAGTTTCTCGGACAGAGCCTTCATAACTAGAAGTTCCACTTCATCAATCGGTACTCTTGACTCGCGAGATATCTCCGCGAAGGTGAGCTTGCGCTGCGCTGATGTGCGGTTGAAGGCCATCTGGAAACAGTTGCGTACAAAATGTAAATAACCGCTAACAAAATTACACAAAAAAAGATTAATTTGTAAATTTTAAGAATTAAACCTTTTTTTAATGAACACACAAGAGTATTTTTTTTAGTTTTTTCTTACGTTCGTGGTGAAGGTTCCCAGGTATGGTCAAGAACAAAAAAAAAAATGATCGCAATGACGGGGAGAACAAGTGCCTTTCAGCTTCGTTATAGACCTTTTTACACCCTTTATACTATTATTTTTACATTAGTTAAAATAGTTTTTTTTTAACGATTAAGTGAGAGATAGAGTATGTTTGGAGACTTTCAGTTCTATATCTTAAGGAAGGTCCCAGGTACGGCCTGGGAACCTTTTAGTTTCGGAGATATTTGAGGTCAAAGTTAAAATTTTTTCATAAGTTTTTAAAAAAGTACTAGTTTTTAAGGTTATAAATTGACTTTAAACACCTCCACGACCCCCGTACTATTCAATCCATCCATCAGCACAATGTTTTGAGTGCGTTACATCGAGTCCTACCGTAAAACATAATTTTTCACCCCAAAAAAAAAAGTCATTTCCCAGCAATAATTTCTGCGTAAAGTTACTTAGTTTGATGTACAGAATGCATGGTTGACGTCTTCGTGAAGGGTCCGTTTACAGCTTGTATAATGACAGTTTATGTTCCTTACCTCCATAAGACACAACATTGCAATCTTCTGCCTCAGATCTCTATCAGTCCTCTGTAGGTCAGGGTGCCGGGCAGAGGCCTTCACCTTCTCGAACAAGGCGACGTCTCCCGAGGCGACGGCGCGGACCAGCTCGCAGGCCCACGCGTCCGGGGTGCCGTGCAGGGACTCCAGGATTGGGTGCGCTAGCTGGAGACGGAATGAGTGATGTAGTATGAGATGAGATTTATTTATTTATTTAGGTTAACCAACAATTGTTTACACAAAACATTTAACATTTAAGTTTCTTAATAGTACGTTTATAAGTGCAACAATTTCTTACAGGCTAACACAACATGCACCAATTATGGTTATCAATATTATAACGTAGAAGTGCAATATTACAAAGCCAAAAACGATATATACAATTTAAAGCTTTTCAAAAGTTTTTGGTAATTTGCAATTATAACAATAAAAAAATTAAGAACATTACAATAAATTAATAAACAGAATAATAATATTAACAAATTAAAAAAAATAATCAAAATTAAATTAAACTTAAAAAATTAAATTAAATAAAAATAACAAAATTATAACATTAAAATTAAAACATTAAAAGTTAGAATGATAATAACAAAAATCTCAAAATCACAAAATCAACATTATTATTGGAATTGGTTGTGAGAACAGTGCTCGAAAATTACTTTGTAAAATTGTCCTATGCTGTCATGGTGTATATCGGTAAGATATGGATCGGTAAGATAGATGATGGTAATAATATAACATCACGCCTGTAATCCCTGAAGGGTTCGGCAGAGGTGAAACTTAATAGTAGGTACACCCACATTTCACCAGTTATGTTTAAGTGCCATGAACTGGGCAGAAATTACGGACTCTGAATTTCTACAGAGAAATTTCTGATCAATAACAATTAGCTCGACCCAGGAATCAAGTCCAGGACTCCATGCTCAGCAGTCGCGCTTGGGAGCACTAGACCAATGAAGAAGTTTTCCTTCTGAATGCCACTGTCATATAAACGTGACAAGCAAGCGTGTGACACAAATGTGTGACTAAAAATGTGGTGCATCATAACACGAAATAAACAATTACATAAATAGTTTTGGAATCCTATCTTTTTGTTGGTATTTGGGGTGTAATTGTGGCTTGGCGTGGAGGGCACGCGCGTGCGTTCAGGTTAATATGCTGTTTCCTCACCAGTTCCCCTAGGTCGTAGACGCTGGGCGCGATGACGGCGGCGAGGGCCAGGCGCAGCGCGGTGGCGCGGCGCTCGGCCGGCGCCAGCTGCGCGCCGCCGCCCGCGCAGCCCACGTAGCGCAGCGCCGCGCGGTAGTAGCGGGACATGGGCCCGCGGACTCTGCAGACAGGAACAGGCACGATATAAAAGGTGGAACAAGACCCTTATATAACCGTAACTAGAAGGCTCTCATACCTGGGAACCTTCTACTTTCGGAAATATTGGGGGTCAAACTTACAACTTTTTCACAATTTTTTTTTTTAAATACATGTTTTTAATGTAAGATTTGTACTTTAAACACCGTCACGACCCCCGTACTATTTATATTTATTCCATCCATCAGCACAATGTCTTGAATGCGTTACATCGAGTCCTACCGTAAAACATGATTTTTCACCCCAAAAAAAAGTCGTTTCCCAGCAATAATTTTTACGTAAAGTTACTTAGTTTGATGTACAGAATGCTTGGTTGACAACTTGAAGGGACTTGGTATAACCAGTACAACTATAACTATGTAAAAAATCTTAGAAGTCAAATTTGACCCACATCCCGGTTTCCGATTGAGCTGACATTTTGCATACATGTTTAGTTTGGATGACAATGTATGGTTAACTTAGTGACATCATTCTAAATCCAATATGGCGCACTCCCAAAGATGGCGGACCAGTTTTTTGTTATGCATCCTCATGATCCATATCATGGGGATGTATACCAAAACAACTAAATATGCTCTCTACAGAATAACCTCGACAGGCGTTGCTCAACCTTGAGGATCGACCTATGCTGTGCGGCTACCAGTAGCGAAGGATCAATTTTTGTAAGAAGTAAGCCGGAGTACAAATGTTTAGTATGATTATATTATTTGTCTATAGAATACTGACTGTGCCATTTTTCAAAGGGAATCGAGTTGTATGGAACCTTCGCCACTGGCGGCTACTATTATTTTGCCACGATCTTCTGTCATCTCATTATTCTATTAATTATTTTACTTTAGTTAACCTCACCTATAATATTCTGAAGCTAGTTTATAAAACCTGCCGTGCACTGGGGTGACTCCATCTGCATCCTCCAGTGTACCTTCCAGCTCTGTGATGATCTTCTCAGTGGCGTCCAGGTCGTTCAGCTGCTCTAGGTAGATCTGACCTTGTAGGACCTGAAAGATGAGGATTTTTGTGCAGTCAAAATTGAATAAATAAACGAGGCGCAAGGAGTATGTAAGGTCTGCCAGGGCTGCGGGACTGTTCGAAAGAGATACCGTGGCCCTGGAACACAAAGGGCAAAGAAGGAACATGGATGGGTTTTAGTCAATACAAGTCTGACACTCCCATCCGCTCCGCCCAGAGTGGAGGGGGTCATTTGATGATTTACCATCCGAAAAAAAAAAAAAAAAAAGAGTATGTAAGGACCGTAGCAGGTGGCGTTCTATGGTTTCTGCCTACACACATGGAAAAAAGGCGTGTTTATTCAGGCTTGATTCTCGGCTGGCTTACAATGAACTTTGAAATAACTCTCTGAGTACCAAATCAACAAAAAGACTGACTATAAATAAAATAACGTTATTTTTTCCGAACTATAAAGCGTCTGGCAGAAATTTCCGCCAACGAAAAGTTTCTGGCAGCCAACGTTGATTATTAATTTTTAACAGTTTTCTCTGTCAAGTCAGTTATTTGATCTTTTGTTTAGTTTAAGTCAAAGATGTTTTGTTTACTATTTTATGTTAGATTTTTTGTTAACGAATAAAATTTGGTGTGTAATGGATGGTAACCCATCCACAGACTGACAAGATCACCCTGTGCGGCTGTTATTATTAACTAGCCACAAGCTCCTTTTCGAGTATAAGCAAAAAATAAGGCTTTTCCCTCTCTGCTGTCCCTGTTAAAAATTAATTACATCTATACAAATAATATATGTTTTAATGTTTTTTTTTATCAATATTTAAAAAAGTAATTAATTTATAAATAAATAAATAACGGAAATAATAATATGAAGCTCTCCTTAGGCGATTGGATCAAGGGCCTGATTCAGAAGACAGAACTCCTCGATACTCACATTGTGAGGAGGTTCCTGTCTCTCCCTACCCACCAGTAACTTGGACACTGCTCCCGACACCGGCGGACTACTATTTTTTATATGGTTTCTTTTACAGAAATATTTAAAAATGTTAGAAATATGTTTGAAAAATGAATAAAGGAGATAATAATATAATAATAAACGTAGATCTCACCTTACAAAGAGCAAGTGCTTCATCATTAGCCTTCACCTTGACCTCAATCTTCTCCAAGAAGGCGATAGCCTCCTTCTTGTTGGAGTACTGCTTTATAATGTGTGCTACTATCTCCATCAAGGATAGGGGATTTATTCTGAAAGTTGAGAGAGTGTGACAATAAGAATGTGGTGATGAAAATATTGAGGTTAATAGTTTACCAGCGTTTTCCCAACTATGTTGGGGTCAGCTTCCAGTCTAACCAGATGCAGATGAATTCCAGTATCAACTGTCTATCTGACCTCCACGACTGAGTTACTGGGTGCGATACACCTTGGTAAGACTGGTTGTTAGACTTTCAGATCACTGACTACCTGTAACAATTGTCAAAGATCTACTTATGACAGCCAGGACCAACGGCTTAACGTGCTTTCCGAGGCAAGATGAAAATATTGAAGTTAATAGTTTACCAGCCTTTTTCCAACTATGTTGGGGTCGTCTTCCAGTCTAACCTAAGTATTATACATGGAGCGACTGCCTATCTGACCTCCACAACCCAGTTAGTACTGAGTAAAACTATACCCCTTGGCAAGACTGGTTGTCATACTTTCAGAACATTGACTACCTCTAACAAAGGCCTACTAATTACAGCCAGGACCAACGGCTTAACATGCTCTTTGTGGCACGGAGATAACTTGGCGTGTAGTGGACGGTCACCGAATCACGGACTGACAAGATCACCCTGTGCGGCTGTTATTATTAACTAGCACAAGCTCCTGTTCGAGCATGAGCAAAAAATAAGACTGAAATATTGAGACGGCTTTTTCTTGGTTCCATACTCACTTGTTCTCAAAAAAGCATAAGAAGTTGCTGTAGAGTGTGATGAGGTTGTCTCCTTCCTGCATGGATGGCTTCTCCACCAGCTCCTGAATCTTCAGTGTCAGCTGGTGCCATAGTCTGGGAACAATATAAAATCAAAGCATTAATTTCAAGTAGGCCAGTTAGCCAGTTACTTTTGAATTGTCGAAACAAAGACAATGAGAAAAGTAGCTACTGAAAGTACTGTAGTTGCTCATTCCCTAACGTAGATCTCTATGGAGAAGAACGGGCAAGAAACTCCATGGACACTCTTTTAAATCAGAATACTTTTACAAAACCTTGGTTACATCATTCATGTTGAAATAGCAGTAGCAAGATGAGTATGTTAAAAGTGCCCACAGTAAAAACAATTTAAAAATAAGATAATAAATTCAAATAAACCGTGGCAACCAAGAGATGACCAGTCACAACTGACAGCGCCCATTCACGAACATGACGCATGTATCAGCACCATTCAACTCAACCATTTTGAAAGGAACTAAATGATCCGAGTGAGCATGACATACTCTTAACCGCCAGGGCACATTCAAGTCAAGAAAAGACATAGGTTTCCAGCAAATGACAGCTTTCTAGTACATAGTACTCACACAATATGGGCTATGCAGTTAATTGATTAGCAAAGTAAATAATAGATTTAAGTCCCAAATCCCTTTCCTTAGAGGAAATGGATATGGGACAATATTACAATAAATATATTCTTTCAAAGTTACCCCAGATAAAGAAAAGTTGAAAGGGAATCAACTGTCTTGGTATGTACAAGTGATGAGGACGAATCGCATTTGACTAAAAGAGTGATGAATATAACCAAAGAAACAATGGATGTATTGTATGAGGAATTATATGAAAGATAAAGGAGTAAATGATAGCGTGATGGTTAACAGAGGAGAATGGGAGAAAAAAAAGTGTTGCACCGACCCCAAGTAACACGGGTCTTTGACCCCCAATATCTTCATAATTGTAGTTCTCAGGTATGGTTTATTGCAATGACGGGGAAAACAAGTGCCTTTCAGTTTCGTTATGGGTATTTTTATAAACACTTAATTAATATCGTGCTAAGATTTGCCATTGGTATTTAGCAGAGTCAACCTAACTCCACAATGCCGATTTGCCATATCAGGTATATTGAAAAGCATCAAGTAAAAAGGGCAGGGAAACTACACATTATATCAATTTGTGTGCATTTGTTGTCTTGGCATGAAACTGATAATCAAGAGGCATGTTGATGAATCAACAAGATATTATGTGGTGATTACAAAAGCCTTTTGCCTCAAAGAGTATAATTACTGGGAAATCTAATGCATATTGAACCCAGCTATTGACAATTCAGTAAATTATTTGTTATTCTTGAGAAATAAAGCATGATGAAGCACTAATTAACTAAGTTTACTGCACAAAATCTGGGACAAACAAGACTTGAAGAGAGAAACAATGAATTGCCGGATTTCTCGTCAAAAATATTTTAATTTCGTTGTGAGGACAAATAAATTGTTTCACATCCAGGAACAAATGCTTCTGGGGGCGTTGAAAGAAAGTAAGAGGCTATGAATTGAATAATTTGTAACAAAACACATTGTTTTCGAAAAAAAGGGACGATGACACAGTGACTTTACAACTCTGATAGACGAAATATATCAGTAACAAGCTAAAATACTCACTTTTTGTTGTACAGCTCTTCTAATTGAAGCCATTCTGCAGACAATTCGGGCTGAGTTGTCTGTTTGTTGGCAATAAAATCGTTTACTTCAACGTTGTAAAACTTTACGCCTGTCGCCATTTTTCAGATTTACTTGTAATGATATGAAGTTAGGTGCGAGAAACGACCTGTCATCTGGTTTTTCTAGAAGCAAGCACAGAAATTTACATTCAGCCAAACTGAAGTTAGTAATATGTGCTGCCTTGTAGTAGCGAGTAGCGATAACTTTCTTTATAGTATTCGACAATAGATGGCGTACACTCATGAAAAATGTTGAATACTAAAATCTAGCCTAGAGTCTAGACAAGGGCGATGGACTTGATACCTGAACCTGTATTTTACACACTGATTTTGTGACTTAACAAGTTTCTAATGCCTGCAGCTATTGTAGAAAGAAGAAACTCGCGCTTAAAACTCTCTATTCTAGTAGAAAATCGTGATTTATTGAAGAATATTTCATTTCATTGATTTATTTAGTACCTAATGACAAAATTATGCCTAGAGCGTCTTTCTAGTTCAGTTTTATCGAATGAAATAAATCTTAGAACATATATCTTTGATTAATAGTATAAAAAAACAATTTCTATTCGTCAGGTAGGCATTTTCTTAATTTTTAAGTGACGACCACTTTCAATTCTTGAATCAGGCTCAAATTCAGCATTACATACTAAATAAATTGTCATTAATTTTTATGAAACAAGGAAATTAGCAGTAGGCATCTGTCTGGTTTACAGACTTTTTAGTAAATAGGTACCTAATCGGTTAATCCGTCCTCAATGTGTTTTATACTATTAGTTACCTACTTACCTATAATAAATTGGTAAGTTTATAAAATAATACCTAAATACTAGTGGTGTATTTCATAATTGTCCCATTTGCCTCTGATTAGTTATAAGTCGATTCTACCATGGTATCTAGTAAAACGCCTACCTTTCTTAATTATTTGAAAGGTAGGTGTTTATTAATATGTAAACTTGATTTTAATTTTGATTGTTAAACGTCCATGTCCTGTTTTTTTATTATTTATTTATTTAACAATAAAATTTATGTACACACTAAATACAGAAAATAAGAAAGGAACAGAAAATAGTACAAAGGTGATGCTTATTAGCTTTGCTGTGTTTGCTTTGCTTGCTTTTTTATTTATTCTTTCCAACGATAAACCTTCAATCTGTATTGGTGCCCAAGATAGATCAGATCTTTGTATAGTTTGGGGCCAATGTTAAATCTTTTTATATTATTTTAATAAAGTTTTTGTACTTTGTACCTATTTGTACCTATTTTAAGAAGATGCAGAAAATGATCACCAGAAGTATTAAAACGTTTATTCTGACGTAGTCTGATATAGCTATTGACAAATACCTAGTTGTTTAATCAAATTGGTATCTTTTTAGATCATTATATTGCTGATCAATCTCTGACGAGGTTTTTGTCGTCCCTAATTAAAGTATTCATCATCAAGCATAGATTACTGTTTTCTTTCTTTTACTGTTTTCTTTCATCTATGGGTGCCCTTAGCTATGATCTAAGTTTTGTCTATTGTTGAATTACATATTTTGGCGCACTTATTCCGTGGGTTTAGATTAAAAGAAGTTTATTAAATTATATTATTTAATTTCTTTTTCTTAGTGTCTATGGCAATATAAATTGATTAAGCCCAAAATTTGCCGACGAGTTTGGCACTTTCAGTAGCGTCCATCAGCTCCTGTGATGTGCAAACAGCATGACAGGCCGAAAGAACACTTTATTACCTGTTCCGTTTAATGAATTTATCTTTATGACGACGATGATGATGTTTTTTTTACTAATAAAAACAGTTTAACTAGAAATTAACGGAAAAAAATGAGGAAATTAAACTTTTTGCTTAAAATTCTTGGAATATTATTAATTTTATAAAAGAAAACCTTCAATTAGGTTATATTAAATTGATTTTGCGGAATTACTCGTAATAACTATAAGAGTAATAAAAACTGGGAGTCTTTGCACAGTTATTGCAAAGACTCCCAGTTTTTAGACTTAAATTACTTCGGACTAATTTTTAAATTGGATATGTAGATAACTCCAACCTCCAAGTGTTTAAATGGGTTAGTATTAATTTATACTAATTTTGAGTATGCTTTTTTGATACAAGATAATCTGGACCGTCTTGTAGCCATTTTATTAGCCCACCTAATGCCACCTATTGAAATCAATACAATTCGGTCCAGCAGATAGTCTTGTCTCAAATCTTCTTCCTTGTTCTTCTTCCTTCTTCTCCTTCTTATCTTTTGAGAATTTTTCATTTCTGAAATCGTAGCACGTGGTGATTACAGTTTTCGTCTAGCCAACAATTTATTATCGAAAAATAGTTTGATGATCTATTAACTGTCTGTAGAATAAAAAATAATGTATTTCTATACCTAAAATTTTGTGTATTTATTTACATGTACATTTCTAATTTTGAAAGAGGTTATACAGGGTGAAAACATACCCTTTACGAAGCCGTCAGCCAAGCATTCTGTACATCAAACTAAGTAACTCTACGAAAAAATGATGTTGTTTGCTCATGGAAAAATTCCATAAAGAAGAAGACTTGTGTAAAAAAAAACCGAAGCTATGGAAGTGGGTACCTATTATAACATTAATGTTACCATCACTTTTATATGACTATGTAAAGGGTGTAAATAGACCCTTAAAGAAGCCGAAACTCACTTGTTCTCCCCGTCATTGCGATCATTTTATTTGTTCTAGACCATACCTGGGAACCTTCTAGTTACGGAGATATTGGAGGTTGATAGATATTGTTCCAACTTATTAACACGTTTTTTTTTAATACTACTTTTTAAAGTTATAATTTATAACTATGTCTTCATGATTCGTTTACTATTTAATGCATCCATTAGCGCAATGTTTTGAGTGCGTTACATTGAATTTTACCGTAAAAAGTGATTTTTCACCACAACAACTATTTTACTTAGTTTGATGTACAGAATGCTCGTCCTTTTACATCCTGTAGTGTTTACCTAAATTAATTTCAAGCTATTCTTAGTTTATAATATATTGATATGTTTAAATCGTTTTCTTACAGAACTGCTTGTAAAGGGTGTGATGTTTCTTTTTACATCATAATACTTATAAGTACCTTTTATATATCCTTGTAGCTAATCTTAGTATTATTTAAAATTATTTTCAGATACACACCTACCACTGTTTGTCTCTGCATCATCACCCAATGGTTGACTGGTAGAAAATGCCTATGGCATTAAGTCCGCCTCTGTACTTTTGTGCTTGAAGTGTTAAATAAATAATAAATAATATACAAGTACCTTTTTCGTATTACAATTTAGTAGATATAATTAAGATAGTGATTAAAATATATGGCACCTATACAAAGTGGCTTAAGGGTAACAAAGAGATGTCAGCACACAGGAAGGGGTCCGCAAGGGCCGATGCCTGCCGGGTCTGCGGACTGTTCGAAAGAGATACCGTGGCCCTGGAACACAAAGGGCAAAGAAGGAACATGGATGGGTTTTAGTCAGTAAAAGTCTAACACTCCTTTCCACTCCGCCCATAGCGAAAGGAGCACAGATATAGATGGAAGGAGTCATTTGATGATTTCCCATCCGAAAAAAAGAGTAACATGCAATTTATTTTTATCAGAAATGCTTTTTTCTCTATTTCATTCAATTCTACCAGTGTTGCTAACATACCTACTTACATACTTGCCAATATACAATTATGACAACATAAGAATAAAAAAAAAGCAAAACCAAAGACAAGCAAGCAACTTCAAACGAAAACACGAACTTCAAGCGACTTCAAAGCAAGAGTGAACAGGCATCTTCTGGGCACGCTCGTCCCATCATAGACCTCATCTATCGCTTTCCATCAGGCGTGATCGAGGTCAGCAGCAGGGGGTCAGACGTCATAGTACGTCTTAAAGCAGGAGCATTTCCACAAATTTAAAAAAATACATATAAACAGTCTTTTTCTATAAATCGTTGCGTCCCATTTTTTTTTTATTGCAAAATGGGCCAGGTGGCCTATCGTGACGTCTTAAAGCAGAAGAAATTCCAGTGTGGGAAGGTGAGAGAACTTTACTGGTCGTCTAGCGGTATCTCTTTCCCACACTGGAATTGACGTCATGATAGGCCACCAGGCCCATTTTGCAATAAGAAATAAAATGTGACGCATCGATTTTAATTATACATTTTTTAATTTTAATTATACATTTCACTGCCTCATTGGTCTAGTGGTCGCAAGCGCGACTGCTGAGCATGAGGTCCTCGGTTCGATTCCCAGGTTGAGCGAAGTGTTATTAAGTTTTCCATCAGGAATTTCAGTAGCAGCCACGGAGTCTGGATTTGTGCCCGGTTGATGGCAATAGGCTCACCCCCTATTACACGGGATTTAAAAATAACTGTCGAATTTGGGGTATACTATTAGGTACACCTCTGCCTAATACTTCGTGGATTACGGGCGTGAGGTTGTTATGTGCTTTTAAAAAATGTGGCTAAAGTAAAACAATAAAAAGTAAAATGAAAAGATACTTTTAACAAAATCACACAAATTGGTTTAAGTTTAAATTCGAGTTACCTTTTTCTTTTATTCAATCGTAAAAAAGTTACAGAAAGAATAAAAAATAAAAAAAATTGTTACTATTAACTGGTGACCTCACCCTATTAGCCATTTTTTAAAAAACAATGAACGAGAACACAATACATAATGTCCATTTGATCACCAATAAACTATTAAAATTTTAAATTTATTTTAATATCCAAATCTTCGTCGAGATGTGTTATCTCGAACTAATGTTAGTCCGTATGTGCACATTTTTCAACATAACTCGAAAACTACTGAATCGATTTTAAAAAAGTTTGCATTTTTGAATAGCTATACTAAGTAGCAAAAAATGATGGAAAAATACTTTTTCATTACCTTTAATTCAGCTGGGATATTTCACAAAAACTGTTGGCCGGTCGAAATAATAGGGTCAAAATAATCAAAACATAAGTCATAAAATTATTTATTCTTAATATTCCTATTAACTTTTAATATTTTATAATACAAGTCATAATAACATATTTTAGTTTAAATTATTTGGAACATTTTATTCCGAATATGGCTATTTTTATTACGAAATTAATTTCTAATAATTTCTTTTATTATTTAAAATAATGAGGCTTAGTTAACAGTCCTAAAAATATCTAGTTTAGCTTCACTCTTTTGGTAGCTCAATTGAGAACCAGCATTGTGAGGTCCTCCATAGCGTCATCCATGGCTAGGATAAACATCACCACCATCTGCCTAGCCTTTCCCCAACCATATTTTGGTTGGGTTCCAGTCTAACCGGATGCAGCTACCAGTATTTCCCATGGAGAGACTGCCTATCTGACCTCCACAACTCAGTACTGGGTAATACGATACCAATTGGTAAGACTAGTGGTCAGACTTTCGGGCCTCTGACTACCTGTAACGATTGTCAAAGATCTACAAATGACTCTCTCATGATCTGGGACCAACAACGGCTTGACGTGCTTTCCGATATCCAGTTACTGTGTAATACGACACCCCATCGTCATTCTTCATCACCATCTTCCCGCCCCTGTCTTTTAACACTTGAGGTCGGCTCACCTCGTTTTCATCTTCCATTCTCCAACAGGTGTTACAATGTACTGATGATGACTAATCTCAACATCATCAATTACATACCATCGTCTTTCATCATTCATCTGGTCTTATCCCAATCTATTTGGGGTCGGCGCAGCATGTCTTCTTCTTCCACACTTCTCCATTACTCATCATCTCAGCAGGCATCTCTTTTCTTCGCATATCATCCTTCACACAGTCATCTTCTTTGGTCTTCGTCTACTCTTTATCTTCATCGTTTCTTTATTTCTGCTAATAAGCTTTTGATGTCTATCCTGACAAGCCACCCCGCCGTTCACTACTCATCATCAGCACATATCTGCCCGGAATAACCCACTGCTGGGTATAGACCTCCCTTTTCATCTACCACACTTCCCGGTTCCTTACGTCTTTCATCCAACTATTGCCCGCGACTGACGATATCATCTACCCAACGCGCTTTTGGACGGCCCTGGTTTCTTTGGCCCAGCCTTGGCCAACATTCGGTCTAAACTTTACTCCATCGGCCATCTCCGCGTCTAGCCAGCTGATGTCCTTCCCAACTCCACTTGATGTGTATCGTCCTGTCTCCGAAACCTTAGAAAACTGCTAATGATTAGGTGAGCTTTTCTCAAGTAGCTCGGGAAAGAGAAAGAATTACAGACAGAAGGAGGTTGCTACTTGCTTCCCATCCTCTTTACTGTCACTTGGGAAAGAGCAGCGCACCAAAGCTCTCGACAACCACCTTGGAAAGCCACTGATTGCAGTCGCTGTGGACGAAATTGGCTAGATGGCATCATCATCAAATTCATCACTGCAAGTCTTCATCTTCCCACGGTTGGGCAAAGACCTCTCGTCCTAACTCAATCTCAAAGCAATGCTTTCATGAAGAACTGTTACAAGCTGTTTTGAATTATCAAAAACTAAAAGATAAAACTACAGGTCTACCACAAGGCATAGTAACAGTGAGTGGACTGTAGTTGCCCATTCCAATGCGTAGAAGATGATGGAGAAGATGGAGGAGAATTGACAAGAAATACCATGGAGACTCTTTTCAATCAAAAATATTGTTACAAAAAATTCTCTGACCTGTTACCCTTAACTGGTTGGCAAAAGCCTCTCCCCATGAATTCCAGTTCTACCGATCCAGGGCTAATGAGGGCTACTGGTCATCTCCTAACATCCAGTATAAAAAAATACCAAAATGATGGCTAATAATACCTAGAACCAATTTGGTTCAAAAGTCTATCAGACACCTAAATCTTCATTTCTAGATTGGTACAGAAATAGCAAGACATAAGTTAAATACTTAGATACCAATCGATCTAGACAAATAGATACAGACTGGCTGTGTGGTCACAGTATTTAGTCATGGTATGATTCGAAATATCTATAAAAATTTAGATAACTCCATGTACCTATTTTAAAACACGAAGGAATGATTTTTGAAATTGGAACATGGGATTTTTTATTGTTTATTTAAAAAAAAGGTAATTTTAATAAATCAATTTTTTATTTTAAATATTTTTTCCTAAAATTAAATAAATGATAGGTAAGTATAGATATTAGAAACTTTTTTAAGGTAAATTATTTGGTATGGGTGTTTAAAGGTAGGTAGTTAGCCGTGATATGTATACCTACGGATATTGATGCCTCTTTTAGGCGTAACTCGCTGCTAGCAGCGTTTACAAGGTTACCGTACGCAACCGCGTCGGCCCGCCATTTCTACCAAGCAAGCCGCGCGCGCGCCTGTCCCGCCAACGACAACCATAGGCTCCCGTCACCCCATCCCGAAACAACCCTTAACCACCACCCACTAACCAACCGACCTTCCCAAAAAATGCCACAACTTTAAAAAAAAAATATTTAAAAATCAGCCCTTTTTTTAAATCAAACCCTACGAAATTTAAAATTCGAAAATACACCGTGTATTGTTAAAGTTATTTTTCTTGTAAAATCGCTCGCCTGCTTCGAGATTAGAACCACGTGTTACGAATCGGTCTCGTTACAACTATATTTAATACATGGAATGATTTTTCGGTCCCTTATCTAGGTAGAGTACCTTATTTATCGAATGTTTTATTATCATTTGAGTGTTCAAAGTGTTTTGGCATCGGTGGCAGGGCGCGCGGGTGCCGGCCCGGTTCTCTGTAGGCCTAAATTCGCGGGCACCGCGCGATTCCGCGAAATTTTTGCACAAATAACCGAGGTTTGCTTCCAATAAGATTCTTATAGGCCTATTTGGAAAATTGTCGTTTTGTGCTCGAAATTTATCCAAGTTTACGATTAAAAGATATTTTTGTTGTATTTCGAAGTGTTTCTATGTTTTTTTTACGCATTTGTGAAGTGACTGTGTGCCCACGCGCGGAGGAGTGATTTGAAGTTTCTGTGACTCTGTAAAATGGATTTTTGTTCGTGGTTCCAGTGGAAAACGTGAGTATTAGTGTTACTTTACCTTTATTAGCATAAACTAAACTGAAAACAATTCATTTAGAGGTGGTTTTTGGCCGATTTTCCGCGAAAAATCGTTTCGGCGCGCGAACGGACGAAAAAGTTGTTAAAACAGCGAAAAAATTTCATGAAACGCTTAAAAATGATTTAATATAAGTTAATCTGCTTATATTCTTACTTAATTATAAAGATTTGATTTATTTGGTTTTTATTTAAAAGGTTAAAATCCATCCTAAACTTCGCGTGGCTATCAAAATCACTTCCGCGCGGTCTTCCATTGTTTTAAGATTTAATAGTGCTAAAAAACACCCTAATCTTCGTAGAATGAGAATTTATTGTAATTAAAAATACTTAATTTTACGTCTAATAGACTAACATTTAGAAGTATACCAATTTAGTGTATTTAAACAGCCAAATCAAAGGGAATTTTTGATTTTTTAAGATTCTCGGCTCTGGCGTAGTGTTTTAGGTATAAAACGAAGAAAAAATGTTGAATAAAGATTAAAAAATACAATTAAAATGTGATTTACAACAGACCCTTTATTATATTCCTGAAATATTCATTTAGATAATTGTAAATACCTTTGAATAACGCTTTAAAGCATTGCAAAGTAAAATCGGAAAGAACTTAAGGCTATTTTAAGTTTTAAAAACCATAAACAAACCACAAATCATGGTATAGTTTATATATCGAAAATTGAACCATTAAAATGCAAGTTTTTCTTTAAAGTTATTTAAAAAAAATCCTTAAAAGCTACAAGAAAAGGTTTCAAAGATATATTGAAGAAAATTTTTATGTTTCTTTCTACCAGACTTAGGCCTAAAGTTTTAAACCGTAATTTGAACATTTAAAAGTAAATAGACGATAAATCTCCAAAAATCATATAAATACGTATCCGTATATCAATTTTATTTAGTTATAAACATAGCATATAAGAATAAAAATTAAAATATATATCTCATCCCATGTTTGATTCTTACAGGAATGTGTGGGGTTAAAAAATGACGCTCAAACGTCATTTAAAACCCCGTTTAAAGAATTACTTCTATATCTTTATTCATTTGATCTGTTATATTAAATAAATCAACTGAGTTATTCTTGAAACTAACTATGTTGAATCAAGAAACCCAATTTGTGAATAAAAATAGGAATTTCTATCCAGACAAGTCGTGAACTGAAATTTCCAACTAACAAAAATACCGAACGTCCATACAAACTTTCACCCCGTATTTCACCCCTTTGGGGAATGTATTTATTAAAAATTCTTCTTTAGTGCTCATCCTTGTTATGTTGGGAATTCTTTCACAAAATATCATGTTTCTAGATCCAGTGGTTTAAGCTGTGTGTTGTCTTAAAGTGAAATAAAGTTTTTTTATTTTTTACTAGGACTTCATTCAAAAGAGGTTTAAAAGATTTAAATTTGACTCTTGTCAAAGTAGTCATGGTGTTTAAAACCTTTAAAAATAAATAAGAAGTTACTTTAGCTGGCGTCTTTTTGCCGTCATTTTAATTTATATTTTTAAATAAGCCTATTAAAAGAGAGTAGTAAGATAGTACTTGGACAATCAGCCCATCAGCCAAATTCCACCTTGCTGACTGGATAATATTTTTACAACAGCATGATATATTCTCAAATATTTCGTGTCGATACGAGAGACGATGAAGATTCATTCCAATTTCATATTCGTCAGCAAAATTAAATCTATCAAAGATTTTGAACAGGTCAAGCCATGTTTCAAAGTATAATTATGCTCTCTAAAAACAATAATGTAAGTAGTAGTAATAAAATGGTTCTTTAAGAAGGAGCTCGTCTGTGAAAGCATAAATATTTATTACTAGCTTGTACCCGCGGCTTCGCCCGCGTAGAGTTCAGTAATTGACACACGGGATCCTACTATACTGAAATAAAACCTATTCTATGTGTTAATTCAGGTATAATCTATTTGTGTGCCAAATTTCATACAAATATGTTCAGTAGTTTTTGCGTAAAAGAGTAAAAAACATCCGTCTATCGTCTCAAAATTTCGCATTTATAAATAGTAAGAAAGATGAATTTCTAGAAGATATGACGAAGATTCGAATTGATATTAAATAACTAGGTCTTGCCTGCAGCTTTGTCCGCGTGGAGTCCGTAAATTACCCCCTGAGGAAAGCACTACTGGGACAAAAATTACCCTATGACCTAACCCAAGTTGTAGTTTATGTATGTGCAAATTTTCATCGAAATCTAATTAAGCAAAAAGGTAAGGTAGACATTCGTATTTTTTATATTCTTAAGTAGAGATAGTTCGGATGAATTGTTAGAAGCAATATTATTGAAGATTCTAGTTGATATTTATTGTTTTTTATAAGCCCGTATTGTGTAAAAATTAAAAGTGACAGAAGAAAGTGGTGGCCTATTCCCAGCAGTGGGTGATTCCGGGCTGATATGATGATGATGATCATGATGATGAAGCCTGTATTGTCCCAAATGTCATCTGGGCAAGGTCCTCGCCCCATTCCTTTTACTTCTCTCTGTGATGTTTAGTGATTAAAATTAAATTACTGTATAATGAATTAATGACACACAGAATTTTATAAGCTCGATCTTTATTAAAATATTTAATTAGGAAATGTCTTGGAATAATAAAATGTACTATACTACAAATAAATAATGATTTGATTTATATTATGACAAGCCGTGTGCTCGAAAAGATTCGCCATCGGTCGGCAAAAAAGAACTTAGTTAGTTTAGAAAGTTCCATACAAATTTTCACCCCGTCCCGCCCATTTAGGGGGTCATTTTTAAAAAAGTATATATACCCAGTGTTTTAGTTTTTCCTTTGTCAGTCTGTGAATGAATTTATTTTAAGAATTTCGTAGATACCTTTTTTATGATAATTGTGTTGTCTTTGTTGCCATGGCAACAGATGAAATGATATGCCTTTAATTTTAATTTACCTACCAAATACAATTTAAAAAAATATAGATTTTTGTATTTGGTTAAGCTGTTGGTCCCGACTGTAATTTGTAGATCTTTGACAGTCGTTACAGGTAGTCAGTGGTCCGAAAATCTTACAACCAGTCTTAACAAGGGGTATCGAATTACCCAATACTAACTGGGTTGTGGAGGTCAGATAGGCAGTCGCTCCATGTCAAATAATGGTGTTCAGCTGCATCCGTTTAGTCTGAAAGCCGACCCCAGCATAATTGGGAAAAGGCTAGGCAGATAATTATGAATTTAATATTTTTGTATAGTTAGTAAACTGTATTAGGTAATTTTCTAAAAATTTCGTGTTGAATTTAAAAATAAGTTTAGAAATAAATAAAATTGAATATAGGGGGACCAAAAAGCCAATTAACAATCATAAAAACAGCAATACTCAAATAATATTATTTTAAAACCAAAAGCGAATAAACTACTAATATCTCTGCATCCACCTTAAATCTTAAACGATAGCGCACATAATCGTGCCTCAAAAAGGTTGAGCTGAGAGAGTTGAGAGAGTTTATGTAGTAATTGCATGAATGCATTTGGAAATAAACAGATTGAAATTTTAAATTTCATTTTCACTGGTACAAAATGCTCAATGTATTAAAGTCCACCTTTGTACAGTGTTTTAATAACTAAATAAAAATAATTGGAACTGTGGTTGTGTCCCTAACACCTGAATCAATTAGGCTTTACCTCCGTGGGTTGGACAAAAGCACCAAACAACAAAATGGGTATTTGATATTAAAACTATACTTTTAATTAAAAAAAAAACTCTTTGGTAGACATTAATAATCTTTGGTAAATTGGCTGTATTTTTTTTAAACCTCTAACTACATAGTTTGGGGTTATATTTACACTGGGAATTGATTAATTTTTAGCAGGTCACGATGAAAAAATTAGAGTATGTAAGGGTTAAAAACGTGCTTGATAAATGTATTTTAAGTCTAGATTAATTTGAAAGCAAGGAGTTTTTATCTGAATAATATGTTAAAAACAAACACCTTTACAAATCCATCTATATTTAAAGTATTTATTCTGCTAATAGAACCTATATCAGAATGACTTTAAGACATCATGTTTAGAAAAAAATAAACTAGATGGAGTCGAAATTTCCTATCTGATTAATTGTCTATACTTGAGAAGAAATGGCGACACAAATTCAAGGTCTCTTTGTAAGTTCAGACATTAAACATAAAAAATATTATTATCATTAACACTAAAAACGGAATATTTACCATGTTAATGTGCCGAAATATCGGGAACTCAAAGAAATCAGTAAACATGGTTAATATCCCGCTTCTAGTGTAAATGTAGTTCTAGTAACTATGATAGATTAAAATCTTATATTAAAATATCGTGTAGGTATACTAAGTATATTCATACCTACTGAAATACATTGTTTTTTTTTTAAAATAGACTTTTTTTAAACACAGTTAGCTGCCTAGTTGTAGACGGAGTATAAAAGTTAGGTTATGTTTAGTCCACCACAAAAAAAGAACTCAAAATGTCTTTAAAATAGTAAGAATTAACGGGAGTCCTTGAAAAATTAACAGAAATACGATTTTATAAGCCAACAAGTGCTAGATTGTCGTGTTAGACTAAGATCTAGACTTTTTGGGGTTATAAATAGCACGTGCTCAGTCTAGGCTAGATTCTAGCCACTGTGAGTGGGTAGGACGCAAAGTAGTATTATCTAAAAAGATACGGGCGTAAAAATAACGCTGTTTTCCGTTGCTTAGCCTCTAATGTCCCACTGCTGGGCAAATGCCTCCTCCATAGGCTTCAACTCACACATTCACCGATCGGTTTTCTTCGGCCAATTTCTCACAAACGGCTCTGAGTCGCCACGCAAACGTTTTCTAGGCTTCCCTCGGCGACGACGTTCATCTTCTGGCACCCACTACAGGACGACTCTGAGCCATTGGTCCTGATGCAGTCTACAGACATAGACGCTAATTAAGGACCAAATAAACTGAAAAAACAAAATGGAATCCAAGGAGTTTCCTGTCAAAGGGCGTAGAGAAGTGTCAATTGCTTTTAAAGCGTTTCTTGTTTTTAGAACTACTTACAGTAGGATTCAGGTTACGCTTTTCATCAGTTACATCCGTGTTTGGGTGACCATCCATTACACACCGAATTTCCTCATCGGAAAACACGTTAAGCCGTTGGTCCCGGCTGTCATTTGTAGATCTTTGACAGTCGTTACAGGTAGTGGCCCGAAAGTGTGACAACCAGTCTTTACCAAGGGGTATCGTATTACCGAGTACTAACTGGGCTGTGGAGGTCAGACAGGCACTCGCTTCATGTATAATACTGGTATTCAGCTACAACGTGGTTTTGCAGATACTGTGAGTTTGTTATTTCAATTTTCCACCTTTTGTAACACGACTAGCAAAGTTTCTATGGAAGGTATGGTAAAATAAGAATAAATTGAGAAATTCGGAATTAAAACATGCTGTACCTAATTTAGATACTTTACTAAGAATCTTAATCTTTTTGAATTAGGATTTTTTTACCAAGAAATCTTATTGATAGAATTATAAGTCTTAGGACATCAATAATTACAAATAAGAAATTTTCATACTAATAAAAATTAACTGCCCAACCAATCTGTTACAATAATCTTTTGATGCCCTTAATAATCCTACTCCTGGGCAAAACTTCCTCACAAACCTTCCATTTCCCTCAGTGTTGTGCTTCTTACCAATTCTCGAGGAAGCCATCCAAGGTGTCCCACCATTCCTTGATCTGCCACGACCCCTTCAGCTGTCTATAGGGCACTAGAAACATATTTAAAACACCTAATAGCTATACAAGGTGTAAACCGACCCCTCACGAAGCCGTCAACTAAGCATGCTGTACATCAAACTAAGTAACTTTACGCAAAAATTATTGCTGGGAAACGACTTTTTTTTTTGGGGTGAAAAATTACGTTTTAAGGTAGTACTCGATGGAAAGCACTTAAAGCATTGAGCTGATGGATGGATTGAATAGTACGAGGGTCGTGGAGGTGTGTAAAGTAAAAATCTTACACTAAAAACATGTGTTTAAAAAAAAACTTGTGAAAATGTTGGAACTTTGACCCCCAAATCTCCGTAACTAGAAGGCTCCCTGGTATGTTCCAAAACAAATAAATGATCGCAATGACGCTGAGAACAAGTGCCTTTCGGATTCGTTAAGGGTACTTTTACACCCATGATTATAAGAGCTGGTCTTGAAGAAAAATAAGTATTTTCAGACAATAAATTATTGGAAAACTAACGAAATACCTGCCTATTTAAAAACCCACAAATATCCTCTAAAAACCGGTTAAAAATAAAATACCATAGACAAAATTAATTAAACACAAACTTTGGAATGCAATTACATTGACAATCAAATAATTATGATACTAGGCCCTGTATTGTTTTGACACAAATATCATTTGAAATATCACACTAATGACATAATAACGTGTGTGATATCCTACACTCAATCGATGGTACGATTATGATGCCATGCTTTCTCGGGATATACGACTCTTGATGTCATTATTACAGGCCGATGTGGCTTCTAACTAAAATATTTGTAGTCTTTCGGGACATCGCCAAGCGGTTGATTGACTTTTCATGTGACCAGAGAGGGATGGCCTTTTTTTGGCCAAAGAATCAGCATAGCCATCCTACGTGGCAATGCTGCCAGCTTTCAGAGCACTATTATATTCCTGTTGACAGCGATGTGGTAGAATTTTTTGACGCGCTTATTGATTTCCTTTTTTTCTGTACCGTATGTAATTAAATTAGGAGTTTACTAGGTAACATCGATATTGAAGTAGGTTAAAATGTAGCCTATGTTACCCGGGCCATAATAACGAATCGATTGACACCATATTCATCAAAATCGGATGAATAGTTTAGGCGCTACGGAGGTACATATGTAAATACACACATACACAGACTACCATAATCATAGTCCTTCCTTTTGGCTTCGCCGTAGTCGGGTAAAAAAAATAACAGTCGCTGAAAAGAGAACGCTTATAAGTACGCATATGAAATAGGTATGTAAATAAGATGACGTTAAAGCGTAAGATATGGTCTAACGGTAACAAAATATACCTACTTTACAATAGGTATATGTAGATGTATTTTTTTTTGTCTCTCTCACTCATCATCTGCCAGTCTATTTCCAACTATGTTGGGGTCGGCTTCCAGTCTAACCGGATGCACCTGAATACCAGTATTTTACTTGGAGCGACTGCCTATCCGACCTCTGGGTACCATGATACCCTCTTGCCAAGACTGACTGTAACGAAAATCAAAGACTGCCTCGTTGGTCTAAAGGTCGCAAGCCTGACATGAGGTCTTGGGTTCGATACCCTGTTTAGGCAAAGGGTTATTGGGTTTTTCTGTCAGGAATTTCTCAGTAGCAGCCACGGAATTTGGTTGATGGCAATAGGCTCGCCCCCTGTTACATGGGACTTAAACATAACTGGCGAAATGTGGGTGTACTATGGGGTACACCTCTGCCTAACCCTTCGGGGATTACAGGCGTGATGTTAAGTTATGAATATTAAAGATTTACAAATGATAGTTTGGACCAACGGCTAAACTTGCATTCTGAAGCACAGATTGGCCTCCATATGATGGTCAGTGGTCAGTGGTCACCAATCCACGTGCCGACCTCGGAAACCGTAGATAGCTTAACCTTTCATAGACCCGTGTAGCTGTTAGCCACGAACCCCTATTTCTGTCTCTTTCACTGTGGTTTTTGTATACTTAGGCCTTTTTTGAAAAAAAGAGAAAATGGCTGAAAGTGCTTCAGTAGTCGATTGAAGAGATCAATCAGCAATTTGTAACTGATATCTACTATCGGCTCCAGTCAACTGCCGTCTGATAAGAAAGAAAGGAAAATGGACCAATTTTGTATCGTAACTATTTTAATTATTAAGTTGGAATGCAACAATTAAATTAATATAATATCGAAAGCCACTGCATTGGCATAAGTTTTATTTCATTTGATGTAAAATACACAAATATAATTATGGCATGCTACAATGAATATTTATTTATTACGTAGAGTGAACTATATATACATTATTAATTAAAAACCATTAAATAAACTAACAACAAACTATAAAAGGGCATCGAAAAAGTCCTCCTCAACGCTGTCAGTGGTAACGTGCCCAAAAGACTGGTGTTAATGCCACGTTGTATGGCATCTTAGCATCTGGCCATGCCATGCCACAAATATATTAAAAAAAAATAATAATATACGGATGTAAGCATCTTTACATAATGATCATTCTAACAAATAATAATAAATTAATATAATAAAATAAATAAAATTCTCAATATTCCTTTTATTAAAGTTGAATTATTTAATCACTATTTTATGAAGTTTTAATTTTATACTACACTTAAAAAGCACGTGCCGCGGCCGTTTCAAACCTCGAAAATATGCGAATAAAATTATACTAATTACCTATTTAATATTTGAAGTAATTATCATAAATGCCTCACTATCATAGTCCTTGGATGACTGTCTATTTTTGTCTCTGGTTTAAGAAGTAAGTATACCATAGATAATGTTGTCCCGCCTTTTTCTAAACGTTCATTGTTATTTTTTAAATTCTTCTTGCTTTCATTGTTGGATAGACTCTTTTCTGGATAACCACATGGATCAGTCCTGGGCATTTCGCAACCAGCAGATTCCTGCAACATTCATCAGGGCATCGATCCATTTCACAGCCGCCAGCCAATATTGGCGATTATGAAATTACCCGCCCAATATAAAACCTTCAAATTGTGAATACAATAATTAGTTTTACTTTGTTCTTTAATAATTTAAAACGGATTGTTCATCATTAATACCTTCACAGCAAAGCACATTAAAAAAAATAGTTAAGAATTCAGCCTCCCTTAAAAATATTTTAAATCCAAATTACATAAATGGCTTATTGACAATTGTTTTTGTAGTGAAAAGAATTTCTTGAAAAAAAAGTATCCGATGGATATGGCTACTGAGTTCTACAAAGTATTTTAAGTTGATATTTTTTTTTTTTCATTAAAAGAGTCTATTATTGTTAAGATTTCGAATAGATACGAATCCTGAATTGTAAATGTTATTCTTATTACCTAGAAATAAAGGGTGTAAACGAACCCTTCACGAAACCGTCAACCAAGCATTCTGTACATCAAACTAAGTAACCCTACGCAAAAATTATTGCTGGGAAACGACTTTTTTTTTGGGATAAAAAATCACGTTTTACGGTAAAATGCCATGTAACGCATACAAAACATTATGCTGATGGATGCTTTGAATAGTAAACAGGTCATTGAGGTAATTCAATTTGATTTATAACCTTAAAAACTAGTATTTAAAAAAAAACTTGTGAAAAAATTGGAACTTTGACCCCCAATATCTCAGTACCTAGAAGGTTCCCAGTATGGTCTAGAACAAAAAAATTATCAAAATGACGTGCAGAACAAATGCTTTACTCTTTTTACACCCTTTATAATAATATTAATATTAACACTAATTGATGTTGTATTAAAATTCTACGTTTAAGATGTTCTAATATTTGTATGCCATTCTATGGTGAAACATGTAAGTTTACAACCCTACCACCCATCCCTATTTATAAGACCTGTATTTTATTTATTTGCGCAAGGGAAATAAAATCTAAAAGAATTATAAAATTCTATCGATTCGTTTTATAAAAAATCTCAACTATTTATGCCAAGGTGGGTCAGCTAATTGCTATCACTCACTGTACCATGTTTTTAAAAGAATAAAATTATTCTATTCTATCAGCCATCATACCCATAAAAGCATTTGCTGTTTTCGAACTGGATCCTTGAGATCTCTCCCAGACTGCTGCATGAGCCACCTTGCGAAAATCATCACTCAAATAGCTTGAGGGCATCCTATCCGAAGTTGACTAATTCCTGTTCAGAATATGCCATCATCATCATCATCTATATACCTGCCTTTTCCCAACTTTATTGGGTTCAACTTCCAGTCCTACCGGATGGAGATGAATACCAGTATTTTACATAGAGCGACAGCCTCCACAACCCAATTAGGTCTGGGTAATACGGTACCCCATGGTAAGACTGGTTGTCAGACTTTCGGGCCACTGACTACCTGTAACGACTGTCGAAGATCTACAAATCACAGCCGGAACCAGCAGCTTAACGTGCTTTCCGAGGCATGGAGGAAACTCCGTATGTCACCCATCTTAAGATTGACTTTGGCAAGCGCGGCTTAACCTTGAAGATTGAATATGCCATGCCATGGTGGATATATTCGAGCCAGTTAGCAATGTGGTACGCCTGTTTTCAAAACTGTTTAATAAAACGTGTCAAAAGGCATGTCCTAGAACCTGTAAAATTGGAAGACTTCTACCAACTTACACTTATCCGCTTGGTGGATCACAACGCACTCTCTCTCACGGCCCTCACAAGTGAGAGGGCATGGGCGAGTCAGACTGAAGAGTCGGAAGAGCTTCCCTTCAAAAGTTCGGTCTCCTCAGACATTCTCCTCCGGCTCACTATGCTGAGCCTACAAAAAGGCTCCTCGCGGGTCACCAACTGCCATGGCCCATCTGGAAGACTCTAAACCGACTTCAAAGCCAGGTGGGCCGCTGCAACTTGGTCAGGTGGGGTATTCTGATAAAGCTGAGTGCGATTATGGAGTCTCATCCCAAACCATGACCTTCTGACCTGTTCTTTGTGCAAGTCCACCTGCATTTTAAGGGACCTGTTCAAAGCTACAACCAACGCCGTCGATGTGGCTGAGTACTGATGGTCGAAACTAATTTAATTAAATAAATATGGGACCCATTGTCCCAAAGAAGTAGAGTGAGTGGGCTCTGAACCACCCCAGGTCTCGTGCCTGTGTCCCAGCAGTGGGCCCGTAATAACCTGACTATAAACTCACGAAGGCTATTCCACCACACACCTTCTAGTAACAGTTGCGTCCGTCGACCCTGTCTATGACATCATGGTGACGTCATCAAATCGTAGATATTTTTTCTCTTAACACTAACATCCGTATATTTTTTTTTAGATCAATTTAAATAGAGTCTATCGTAATCTGTATTCATGCTTGGGTTTAGGGATCCGTACTCCAAATCTATGGGAGGTCTAAAAAGGATTTTTATTATTATTAAATGGTGTCAGTGGCTTACAAAACAGTTATTAAATAGCATTTCACAATTCGAGAAATCATTATCATCATTTTTCTGCTCTAATCCCAATTTATTTGGGGTCGGCGCAGCCAGTCAGCAGTCACCTTGACCTTCATCACTCGCTTTGTTAGTGATAGAACTCCATAAGACAAAACTGATTAAAATTGTGTGTAATAGACTACTCTGTCTTTACCTCCGGAGAATACAGGTGTGAATGTGTAATGTTAAATTTCGTATAAGTTGTGTAAATGGACCCTTCACGAAGCCGTCAACCAAGTATTCTGTACATCAAACTACTGTACGATGACTGTACCTACGCAAAAAGAAATATTGGGAAACGATTTTTGTTTATGGAATGAAAAATCACGTTTTACGGTAGGACTCAAAGTAACGCACTCAAAACATTTTGCTGATGGATGGATTGAACAGTACAGGGGTCATGGAGGTATTTAAAGTTATAATATTAAAAACTTGTATTAAAAAAAAAATAGAAGGTTACCAGGTACGGTCTGTAACAAAAAAATATCGCAATGACGGGAAGAACAAGGGTCTTTCGGCTTCGTTAAGGGTATTTTTACACCTATTATGTCCTTGAACTCTTGAAATGTATCGACTCGCCTGTCAAAATTGGAATACAGGGGGAGAGCATTCCCACTGCTGGGACACAGGCACATACAGGCCTTTCTCAGATGACTCTGTAACCCACCACGTTGGCCCTCAGCAAAAATCTTCTCAGGTCGGCATCATCCTTTTCCCAGCTATGTTGAGGTCAGCTTCCAGTCCAACTGGATGCAGATAAATACTAGTATTTTACATGAAGCGACTGCCTATCTGACTTTCCCATTCCAGTTAGTACTGGGTAATACGATACCCCTTGGTAAGACTGGTTGTCAAACTTTCGGGCCACTGACTACCTGTAACGACTTTCAAAGATCTACAAATGGCAGCCGGAATCAATAGCTGAACGTGCCTTTCGAGGCACAGAGGAAACTCGGTGTGTAATGGGTGGTAACCTATCCACGGACAAACCTAGGCAAGCGCGGTTTAACCTGAAGATCGACACATAATTGATCGATAATTTTGTAAAGTAATAAAATAAAATGGTACGTAAGGAACCATCAGTGATTTCCTATGATTGACACTTGGCCAATTTTTGGCAGTTTCACCTTTGACCGTTCATTGTATCGGTGATTAGGAGGCCCGTGTCTGAAATTAAGAGAAATAGGGCATGATCTATAACGGAGGAGCTCGTGGCTACATAATAACAGCCGCTCGGGTGAATCTTTAGGTTAAGCCGTGCTTGCCTAGGTTGGTCTGTGGATGGGTGACCCATTACATACTGAGTTTCCTCCGTGCCTCGGAAAGCACGTTAAGCCGTTGGTCCAGGGTGTCATTTGTAGATCTTTGACAGTCGTTAGGTGGTCAGTGGCTCAAAAAGTCTGACAACCAGTCTCACCAAGGGGTATCGTATTACCCACTACTAACTGGGTTGTGGAAGTCAGATAGGCAGTCGCTCCATGTAAAATACTCGTACTCAGCTGCATCCGGTAAGACTGGAGGCCGACCTCAATGAAAATGTTTAAAGGCAGGCTGATGGTAGATGATGACATGGAAAAAAAACCCATGTGTATATCTAATAGTTCTATAATAAATAAATTAAAAATCACCCCGATATCTAATAGTTAAATAGAAATAAATTATACGTCACCCTTCAAAGATCTAGTTTCTAATAGGGCAAGCCATATAATTATCCCTAAAAAGGGTGCTCATAACATAGCCTATGTATCTTACCCTATGAGATATTTAAAAAAAAAATAGACAAATAGTAATAGATCTCGCTAATCTAAATCTTAAAATAAATATTCAAATCAGAATAAAGTTCACATAGACTTCATTTAAATTCACCCCAATTTACATTTAAATGTAAATCTTACCTGTTTGCTCGTACAAGTTCCTATTTAAATCATGGGAGTAACCTTGGAGTCCTGGAAGGTCAAGTTTGAACCCTTTCGGTAAAGATAAGGGTAGTCTAAGGTCATCAAGGTTGGATTTTGACTCTCTCAAAAAGGGTTAGACAAAATGAAAATAAATATTCTTTTATTAATACGGCAGCTTCGTTGATCCAAACTGGTCGCAAGCATCGCTGTTGAGCATGAGACCCTCGGTTTGTTTCCAAGGTCAGGCGACGTATTATTCGGAATTTCTTTAGTATTAGCAAGGAGTCTGAATTTGTGTCCGGTTGATGATAACAGGTTCATGAACCTTCTATTACATAGGACTTTAAACATGACTGTCAAAATATCGAAATGGCGAAAACCTTTGTCAAACTTTTTGGGTATTAATAATGACTTCAGGGTGCTGTTGAGGTTGCCCCGGTTCTACAGCACGTCTAGCATGATTGTTGTAGCACGAACTGACGACTTTTATGACATTATGAGGAAAAAGACCGCATCCTTAATAAGCAGAATGATGGTTCGCAGCAATAGTATTTTGAAAGCCCTAGCTGAACAGCACGATGCACCAATATCAAGACACTCTGTCCGGCTGCTTGTGAGGCAGGGATGTGAATTATGTGTACTTAATTAATAAATATTAACGGTAAGTTTTGTACCAACTAGTGGACCAATGTAGTCAAATTAATTAAATTTATAATCATAATAATTACAGGTGGATCTTTATTCACTATTAATAAATTAAAGTAAACTAACTATAATAAAAAATTTATTTATACTCAAAACAAGGCATAGTTACACGTTAAAAATACAGTTTTACAAAAAAAAAAAATACTATATTTAATATACAAACGTGTGGGTGAGCACTGCTCTCCTAGCTAGGTTATGAAAACCTGTGTTAAGGAGAAGCAGTCCGGTCTCCTAAGATTTATTGATGTAGGTAAAGGTTACATAGTGCTTCTGATGTTACTGTTACAATTTTGGAGTATTGAGTTTGACAATGAAGTGGAAGATATTATATACATTGTAATAAACGTTAATTTGAATAATTTTAAGGTAAATAAGTGTGTGTGTATATGTTTGTGTGTGTGTGTGTGTGAGAGTGTGTGTGTGTGTGTGTGTGTTTTTGTTTGACTATGTTCACCACCTATGATAAGATTTTTTCAGTTTCGTCATATGACTTATTTTGGAGGTACGATTGTACAATCTTTTTACATTTGTAATACGGTAGTCCGTAGATTTGACACTCTTCGTTTATTTTGTCATACAGGAACGGACCAAGAAAATGAAAAAATCTCTTGACAAAAGTTGAACGTACTCGCGGCAGGGTGCATATCCTATCTTTCCGGCGTTTACTACGTTTTTTATTTTCTATATTCCTGTATGGGGTTTTGCGGTGTTGCAGAATGACTGTCTGTAGTATGAAGTGTTGCCGAACATTTAGAACTTTACAGTCATTGTATAATTGATCAGTTGGAAACAGAATTGGACGAAAAGTGGCTACTTTCAAAATGGCCCTATGTGCTACTTCTAGCGGCTTGAGGGTGGTTTTAGCTGCGCCGCCCCAACAGGAAATGCAATATGTTACGATTGATAGGCAAAGTGCGAAATAGACATTACGTATTACAGTGGGATTGGCAATATACCGTAGAGTTTTAAATATGTATATCAGCTTGCGGACTCGTCCAGTTAGCAAACTGATATGAGACTTAAAAACTATATGCATTATTAATTAAAAACTATTAAATAACTTAAACGCTGTCAGCTGGTAATGTGCCCAAGAGACTGGCGGCGTTGCCACATTGTATGGCAACACTTAGCCTCTGGCCAAAGTAAAAGCCAGCCCTTGGGTCACGGGAAGCGTCAACTAGGTGTTTCGAAATTTCCTTAAACAGGCTATGAGCACTCGGACCCCATGACCCCAGAGTTTCAACCCCAAACGGCTCGAAAATATAGTTACCACAAAGTTTTCTATATATACGCCGCTTGAGGTTCTCTGCAGCCGCAGCGGCAGCGCCAGCACAGCACGATGACCTTGGAAGATGTGATGGTGCATGAGTATCAGGATTACAGGTGATGTTTATCATACGGTTATTTAAGCGTTTCCAAAACAGTCCAGGATGAGTTGGCAGTTTTTAGGGCCGGACTTCACCGAAGAGGAGACAAGAGGAGAGGAGATGTGTTGTAAATCACCAACAGAATTTCGTTATTTACACTTCTCGTCCCCGCTTAGCTTTAGTGGGCTCTACAATTGAACAGAGACGAGAGGAGATGTCTCGTAATTGTTTAGGCCCGCAAAGACGAGAGGAGATGAGAGCGGCGAGCGATGAACGGTGTGCTGTGAGAGGTGTGCCGCTGTGCACATCCTCTCTGCTTTACACATCTCTGCACAGCTTCGGTGGATACACCCTAGCTTTCACGCATCTCTTCTCTGAGTTCCTCCTTTGCCTCGAAAAGCACGTTAAGCCGTTGGTCCCGGCTGTCATTTGTAGATCTTTGACAGTTGTTATAGATAGTCAGTGGTCCGAAAGTCTGCCAACCAGTCTTGCCAAGGGGTATCGTATTACCCAGTACTAACTGGGTTGTGTAGTTCAGATAAGCCGTCACTCCATGTAAAATAGTAGATACACTAGATACATAATTCATTATTTATTAACTGACAGAGGGGTACATCACAATGACATGCTCTATATCTACTCCCCTATCTAATAAAATCTATGATTTATCTAATAAATAAAATAGCAATAGACCAACCCCATTGGACCCTAGTCCAATAAAAATAATATAAAAATATGTAAATGTAAAATAAGTTCACATGGACTTCATTTAAATTCACCCCATTTTATATTTAAATGCAAAGTGTTATGAATATTATTTATGAGTAGTTCTCTAAGCTTTAGTGTTCCTCCACGTGTAAGTAACCAAGTTTTACTATCGTTTATCGAGAACCAATTATCTAAAAAAAAAAATTCGAAATCTATTTTTCATGATCTTCTTTTTTAAGCCTTTTCTGTCCCACTGCTGGACAAATGCCTCCCCCATTCCTTTCCAACTCTCCCCGTGTTTTGCCTTCTCGGGCCAATCAGTCAGGAACGAGTCCAAATCATCACGCCAGCGGTTCTTGGGCCTGCCTCGGTGACTGTGTGACGATTCTGGTCCATCTGTTCTGACCCATCCTGGAAATGATCTTCTTGTCACAATTTATTTTTGGTCAACTCATCTGTTCGAACAGCTCGTGGCGATACTTTCATACAAGCTTGGCTTGCCCTTAAAACCTACTAGCATTTCGCCCGCGACTTAGTCCCCAAAATTTGAGACAGCTCGGCTAATAAGCATATTTATAGTCCATAGCACCCAAAAATAAGGTTGCATTCTGCCAGTGAAAGAATTTTTAGAATTGGATCATTAGTTCCGGAATACACCCCCTTACCCCCTTACCCCTATATTCTTATTCTTTATTGCACACAAAATAAAAAAATATAAGCTTACAAAAAGCAATAATATAGCATAAGTACAATGGCGAGCTTAACCCAGAATTCGGTTTTCTTTCATCAAACTAAATTTCGAAATTTGTAGAATAGGATATACCTATGTATGTGCATTAGCAGTACATTTTATTAGGCTTCTCTTCATGATTTTAGGGTTTCTGAACAATATACTTGCCTAATGGGCTTGCCGTATTGTTGGCTCCTAGACATCCCACTGCCCCTCAAACTGATTTATCGGCCGATACCAAAGCATTGTTATTTGCGCTCTAGCATACATGTTCAGTCGAGAGCACCCGACTGCTCTTTCGGCCGGTACAAAGTCTTCGGTCTGCAAGGACTCATACACTTCCTAGTGGTGGGAGCAGACAAGCTGGGAGGAAGAAGTAGCAAAACAAACTCCCCTATGCTCCTTTCTGTTTCTCCAAGTTCTCAACTACATAGGTCAGTGGACCTAGACGTGTTGTAACATGTTCTAAGATATAATATTGAGTGTTAAATCTACTGTCTACATCATCATCTGCCTAGCCTTTTCCCAACTATGTTGGGGTCGGCTTCCAGTCTAACCGGATGCAGCTGACTACCAGTATTTTACATGGAGCGACTGCCTATCTGATCTCCACAACCCAGTTAGTACTGAGTAAAACGATACCCCTCGGTAAGACTGGTTGTCAGACTTTTTGGGCCACTGACTACCTAACGACTGTCGAAGATCTACAAATGACAGCCAGAACCAACGGCTTATCGTGCTTTCAGAGGCACAGAGGAAACTCGGTATGTAATGGGTGGTCACCCATCCATAGACCAACCTAGGCAAGCACGGCTTAACCTAAATATCGACCCGAGCAGATGTTATTATTAAGCCACGACCTATCTACTGTCTACAACAAAGACTTAAATCAGCGGATGTGCCTTCAAGCTTAACAGTGGCCGGTTAAACGTGCTTTCCGAGACACGGATAGGTCCTGGTGTATGAATGGGCACCCATCCACAGACTTCGGCAAGAGTTGCTTAACCTACGATCAACCCGCTACTGTTAGCACTACTCTCAAAATCATAAAGAAACCTTCATCTCCTAGAATAAAAATATCTATGAGGTTAGCATGACACTGAATTACAGCCCATCCGTATCAAATAGAGGAAGCCTGTGTAAATGTCCCAACAGTGGGTAAAAAAGCTTATGCTATACCACGATCATAAATTGAAAGGAAATCGTCTATCATGGTATGGACATGTAATGAGGAGGGATGAAACGCATGTTACGTATGATGGAGGAAGGCCAAAGAAAAGATGGATGGATTGTGTGAGGAATGATATGAAAGAGAAAGGAGTAAATGATGTCGTGACGTCTGAGGAGAATGGAAGAATAAAACGTGTTGCGACGACCCCAAGTAGAATGGGACAAGGACAGCTGATGATGATGATGCTATGCCACGATCATGTTCAGACATGTTCTATACTATAATATTATAGTTGTCGGATAAGTCAGGATTTATTCCGTTAGGCTCGTACATCATGTGGGGCAGGCATACTTTGTTTCTAGCAAAACTAACGAATTACTTGAGATTACAAATTAACACAATAACACGGGGCACAATGAATTGGGTACAGTTCCAAGATGTCTCAACTCCGCCGCGATCAGACATTGACTGTCGCCCTCGCCTCGACCTGAACATCAAGGCTCTGTAGAAGCACGCTGTGGTGTACACTTGTAAGTAGGTCGCGTGATGTCACCACCGGCGCACTTGCGATTCATTTTATGTCCATACTAACGACCGGATCCGACAGTGTTATAAACCTGACCAGACGATGTGGCACCTTTATAGCTAGCTAGCCACAGCTGAGAGTTTACAATTAGTGCGTGGGTCGACGAGTCGTTTGTGACTGACAAATTAGTGGCGACTAGAATGGTGTGATCATGTGATGTTTTTAGAGGACTGTTTCAATTCAGAACATATTCTTAAAACAGTAGAGTTTTGAAATCGAAATAAGAGAAATGAATATGTTTTTGGTAGTTTTTAAATGTTCTGAGATATCCTTTGCTAAGTCGTCTTGACAGTAATGTACCATGTATGTTCCATTTTCTCTTCTTCTTTTACACACAATGTCTATAGTATCTCCTTTCGCAAGATATGCTGGAAGAGATACGAGTATATTTAGAAATAGGCATCACTTTTGTTCACCTATACTTTCCCTTTCTTCTTTTCTGGATTCAGTGTGTATGTAAATATTGTTAAATAAGTAAAATAATAAGACGTCATGTATAAAAAAATGGGTCAAATTTTTATTCCCAATTTTGTTGGGGTCGGCTTCCAGTCTAACCGGATGCAGCTGAATACCAGTATTTTACATGGAGCGACTGCCTATCTGACCTCCACAACCCAGTTAGTACTGGGTAATACGATATCCCTCGGTAAGATTGGTTATCAGACTTTCGGGCCACTGACTACCTGTAACGACAGTCATAGATATATATATGACAGCCGAAACAAACGGTTTAACGTGCTTTCCAAAGTACGGAGGAAACTCAGTATGTAATAGGTGGTTACCCATCCACAGCCTAACCTAGGCAAGCACGGCTTAACCTAAAGATCGACCCGAGTGGCTATTATTATTTAGCCACGAGCTCCTCCATGTGTTGCTGCCTATCTCTCCTGCAATAAAAGCGTGATGCCCGGAGTAGGAGGGTGACGCAATAACCACGCCCTTCCAGCGTCACCCGATTGAATAATAACAACCAGAATTTTGTAACCACGTCTGTGTTGCGATTCGGAGTGAGTTCTGACTTTTTGGTGAATGTCCAGGAAAAGAGAAAATATTTTTCTTTTAAATATTTTTTTTATTATTTCGTTATTCATTTTACATACAAGTTTTAGATATTTCTTAAAAAAAAAAACCAAATAAAAATAATTAAAAATATAAAACATAGTGGTCCGCCGGTGTCGCGAGCAGGGTTCAAGCTACCGGTGGTTAGGGCTCCAGAGACAGGATTTTTTAAAATATATTATTATTATACTCACGTCTTGCTAACTTGTTAATGTTATTTTGTTAACCTTTCATGTCCCTCTGCTGAGCAAAGGTGTTCATTATTTAATTTGATTTATTTATTGTTTATGTACAGACGCCAGCACATCAAGCTACTACAATATGTCCAATTTCCTTAATAGGTTTTCAGCTTTATCGCTAAAGCATGAGGTTCAAGGTTGATTGAGAAAATTTGTCAGTTTCAGGTAGCTTGATTTGCTGGCGTCTGTACACAACGTCAAATGCATAAAAAGTCGACATTAATTTTAGAGTACAAAAGTAGAAAGCTGAGATTTAAGTTTGTTGCTTTATCCTTTAACGGATAGCAACAGTAACAATGGACCGTTTATTTATTTTACTATTAATGTACACACAGTAGAGAAGTTAGACAACTAAGAAAAAACAAAAAAAAATACAAAACAATAACAAACAAAAAAAAACAAAAACATATAAAAAACAAATAACAGAACAAAAAACAACAAAACAACACCAATAACATACAATATTTGAGCACATAGGTAGGTACTGCTTATTTCTTAAGAAATTTCTGCCAGAAGACCTGCGAAAAGAGAAATAAAAAAGCAAAATGTTATAACCGTTGTGATTATTTGCCAAGAAATACAAATAAATGAATTGAAAAGTGACAGGCTTCCTGGAAAAATGCAGGACAAAAGCTTTGGCTTCTTGCCATTGAAGACTTCTTGACTTAATTATGTCTATTGTAAACCATTTTAATCTTATCTTTATTAAACGTAACCAATGAGCACAAAATCTGACATTTACGAACTGTTTTTGTTTTGTTTACTATTTATAGTTTGACAGTAAAGTATAACTAGATAAACAGTAAATCTTTCACTCACCTAACTTTCTTTGCCATACGACATTATGGAGTGTTGAATGTCGATGCTTTAGCAGCGGTCTTGGACCACATTTCAGACTATCTATCTACTACTATCTTTAGGGCAAAATTCTTAGAAAATGTCTGTGGCAATGTCTTTAAGTTTACATGATTAGCAATTAAAGATAGTAAAAAAATGTTAACTTGTTGTGTAAAATTCTTATTGTATTCCATTTAGAGTATCGTCGAAAATTGGTTTATTTTATTCTCTATTTTTGAAGAGATTTTAAATTTGCTCAATATCGTTAACTTACTTTAAAATAAAAAATATTGATACCTTAGTCACAGCCGGCACAAAACATAACTCTTTAACAATTTGCCTAAAGTTATAAACTTGTAGATTTCCCAGAATGGAATTAGAAGACGCTGTAAAAAGAAAAACTGATTAGCATTTTATGAGCACACACATGAATAAATAAATGAACTAATAACAGTAACATACACTTGTCCTAGAAATAAATTACACAGTTACAAGCTAAAACTAAAGCCATAAAATAACAAAAAAAAACTCAACCACCTCACAAAATCTAGTAACTTCACCAAAAACCCGACTCCCCACTTCCCCAACCACATAAAACCATGTGTACACTCAAACTCTGAGCTAAGCAAACAATAAGGCTCGTCACAAACTGCCAGACTGGTTTTTTGTTGCAGACGCAAAAAAAATCGTCTACTAACGAAAATTTGTGGAGTGCATTATTATTACTACGGGTCTACGTAGAGCGAACGTTGCTTGTGTTCGGTATTATTAGCGAGTGGAGAATGAGTATGAATGTTGAATTTGTGCTTTTTCAAGTGTGTTGGGATAGGTGTGAATTATGTTTGGAAGGTTTTTGTAAGATAGGAAAGTGGCGCCGGTGACTGAAGTTGTGGTAATCGGTTATCGTGGTATGAATATGTGATGCGGAGGAATGAGGAAAATTTTGAGTATGAATGAAGATGGTTTAATAGTAGAGGAAGACGTTTCTTTGGTCTTCCTCTACAAAGGTAGTCACTAAACTGGACTGACTTTTTCCCGTTTTTATTTGGATCGCCTAATTCCAATAAAAACGGCAAAATGTCAGTCCCAAAGTGCATGTAAAATATTTTGAGTCTAAATTATTCAGTTTTGCACACAAATATAGCGACTGAATGAGTTTGGAACTGCGCCATGAACTACCAACTCAAACTACGTTAATTTCTTTTTACGACATACGACTTGGCAGTTCACTTTGGTCACTAATACTGTAGAAAAAAAAGAGTTTTTAAAGAAAAAAAAATGTGTAGGGTATCTGTGCCAATTTGCCCAGAAATCAAAGGCACCACCGCAAGTGCTTTTTACTTCAATAATTTTACATAACAACGTCACACTACACCTGAAATCCCCGAAGGGTTAGGTAGAGGTGTACCTAATAGTACTCCCATATTCTCCCATGTAATAGGGGGCGAGCCTATTGCCATCAACCGGATACAAACCCAGACTCCGAAAGTGGTACTGAGAAATTCCTGGGGGTTTTCCCCCTTATAACATTTTGCCCTGCCCGAGAATCGACCCCAGGACCTCATGCTCAGCAGTTACGCTTGCGACTACTAGACCAACGAGGTGGTCGATAATTTTACATAATTTAATTTTTTTATAATTTTAACAGTTATTATAAAAAAATATTACTTCCCTTTTGAATCAGATTTTGTAAACAATTTCAAGGGTTTTATTTTTATTGCATGGAACCCTAATTATTTTTCTAAAATAAAAACCGCCTAAGTTAGACCTTATAACATTAGCTATCTGCCAGTAAAAGTCCCGTCAAAGTCAGTCCAGCTGTTTCAGAGATTAGCCGGAACAAAGAGACAGACAAAAATTGAGAAATGTTTTTTTTGTTAAAGTACCGTGTATACTAGTACTTTCATATGCATTCAGTAAAAGCTGTTATATGGATATTACAAACAGACACTTCAATTGTATTTACTTGAATACATGTATACCTACATATTATGTAAAATAAAATTTAGTTTTTTGTCAAAATAATCAGAGAATCAGCAGGTTTCGAAAGTCAAAATTACTTAAGACAGAAGACGCACAAATAACAATAAAATTTACATTATATTTTCAATAAGAGTTTGTCGGGGGTATTCCTCAAAGCGCAACCAACAAAGCGCAACTAAATTATTCCTCAAAGCGCAACGATTAGTTGAAAAATAGAGAGATACCCCTGTCTATTTTTCATCATGGTTGCGCTTTGAGGAATAATTTAGTTGCGCTTAGTTGTTTGCGCTTAAAAATAGTTGCGCTTTGAGGAATACCCCGTTTATCGACCCTGAAATTCAGTAAGTTAGTACCTACTGAGTGATACATTTTCACAGAATAAAACTGTCTTTATTAATATAATTTGGTTAAAAACTAAAACACAAAAACGGGCCCGGCATTTCATAGACACACACAACTCACAAACACACACATAAAAAAATCGACCAATCTCTTTTAACTATTCTCAATGCATCCTTACATAGACCCAAAACACCATAACCACATAGAAATAGATAAGATATAGAAAAAAATATGCCCAAAAAAATACAGCTCTCTGATTGGCTGTCCCTTTTTTTTCTAGTAGGGCCCCTGACTACTTGAAACCTTGTCTAGGATAGCAGTAACACGTTAAGGGACCTTGCTCAGCCAATCGTGAAAGGTGTTGCTATTTACTTACTTTGTTTAAACAAATGTTTGAACTTTGTGGGTTATCAATGCATCTTTATTGAGATTCTATGAATTGCTTTTAACCGACGACGTTGGTGAAAGAGGTTGTGTGTTTTTAAAGTTCCGATTTTTTTTAATATTTTTGAAATTTTCGGAGGAGCTCGTGGCTAAACAGCCGCTCGGATCGATCTCTAGATTTAGCAGTACTTGCCTAGGTTGGTCTGTGGATGGGTGACCACCCATTACATACCGAGTTTCGTCCGTGCCTCGGAAAGCACGTTAAGCCGTTGGTCCCGGCTGTCATTTGCAGATCTAACCATTACGTCATACTGTGCAATTTTTTCTATCATAAAGGTGCGCCCACACTCTACATGACAAAAAAAAATCTTTTTCTTTCTTTACTGCTTACACGTGCCGCGGGCCTATTTTCGGCACGTTCAGCCTCATTTCTATAAAGAGGCGTAATAAACTAACAGCAAAACAGGCCACTATTAGCATATCAAAGTACTTGTTATCAGTTACTGATAAGACCTTATCATTGGGGGCGCCGGATCGTCTAACGGTTGGTGTAGGTTGGTGCGCTGGTTGTGGATGACGATGTAGACAGAAGTGATGATGGTGTAGACAGAGGTGTGCGAAATTGGTTGCTTTGAATTTTTTATACAGGGTGTTTGTGAAAAATGGAGCTAAAAAGGAGCTCGTGGCTAAATAATAACAGCCGCTCGGATCGATCTTTAGGTTAAGCCGTGCTTGCCTAGGTTGGTCTGTGGATGGGTGACCATCCATTACATACCGAGTTTCCTCCGTGCCTCGGAAAGCACGTTAAGCCGTTGGTCCCGGGTGTCATTTGTAGATCTTTGACTTGTTAGGTAGTCAGTGGCCCAAGAAGTCTGACAACCAGTCTTGCCAAGGGGTATCGTATTACCCAGTACTAACTGGGTTGTGGAGGTCAGATAGGCAGTCGCTCCATGTAAAATACTGGTATTCAGCTGCATCCGGTTAGACTGGAAGCCGACCCCAACATAGTTGGGAAAAGGCTAGGCAGATGATGATGGTGTTTGTGAAAAATAATTGATCAGGTTGTCTGAAAGAAAAATGAAAAAAAATATATATGTTGTAGGTTGTGGTAGAGAGGATAAATTATGTAGAGGAATGAAAAGTGTGTTTATTTTTTTTGTTTTAAACAGTAGTAAATGGATTTTTTTTTTTTTTAACCACCCTGTATAGATGTTGTTAAACCAGAAAAACTTTTATGAGGTTGAATATCAAAAGTTACAAAAACAGACACAGAATTTAAAAAAAAAAATAACAAAATATCTTTCTTTAAAATTATCAAAATCCCCGTTAATAAAAAAAAAATATTACGCCTGCTAAACAGCTTTTCAGCAGAGGTTTATAGTACACCTGTATTTTGCCAATTATGTTAAAATTCCAATTAAAATGGGCGAGCCTATTGTCCATCTATCTGCGGAGGTCGAACACTGACCCTCAACTCAGCACTAGAGGTTGCGATCACTAAACCATCGATCAGTCTTAAAAAAATCTTCTTATTTTATTATATTTATTTATTGTTCTAAATAAATACAACATCATCATCTGCCTAGCCTTTTCCCAACTATGTTGGGGTCGGTTTCCAGTCTAACCGGATGCACCTGAATACCAGTATTTAAATAGAGCGACATGCCTATCTGACCTCCACAACCCAGTTATTACTGGGTACTACGATACCCCATGGTAAGACTGGTTGTCAGAATTTCGGGCCACTGACTACCTGTAGCGACTGTCGAAGATCTACAAATGACAGCCGGGACCAACGGCTGAACGTGCTGTCCGAGGCACGGAGGAAATTCGGTATGTTATGGGTGGTCGCCTATGCACGGACCAACCTAGGCAAGCGCGGCTTAATCTGAAGATCGGCACATAATCGATCGATAATTTTGTAAAGTAATAAGATAAAATGGTAGGTACGGAACCATCAGTGATTTCCTATGATTGACACTTGGCCAATTTTTGCCAGTTTCATCTTTGACCGTTCATTGTATTGGTGATTAGGAGGCCCGTGTCTGAAATTGTACTACCTGTAACGACGTTAAAAACATCATATTATTATGAAACAGAATTTAAAATAGAACATTTAAGGCTTGAGGCAAAGAAAGGTTACTTACTGCCTAAAAAGATCAGATAAAATCTTTAACTATGCTCCCCTAACATACTTAGCTAAAAGATAAAAATCAGCACTCAAAAAAGTCTATAATCTATGACCAAGACATTTAGAGCTGTCAAAGTGGCGCTGCTTGTCAAGGAAGCTGTCAAATTCAATACATTTTGAGCGTTAGTTCCTAAAACGGCCGCGGGTCTATGTAAGTTGATTTTACTGTGTGTTATCGTTCGATAGTTTTCTTAGCAATTTCCTTTGTTGGTATCATTTAAATAATATTGAAGATAAGTTTTAGTGTTGTAAAATATTGAGTTTTATTTGTAGATAGTCGATAGTTGTGATGATTTTTTGTTACAAGACTTTTTTTTTATCAAATTATTATTTTTTCTTCTTTGTGTCAGTGTATTTGAATTCAGTATTGGAAATTATTTACAAACTATAAATAAATTTAAAATATTAATATTTTTATACATATTTTATTTCCTTTTCATAACTATACATATAAATTACAATTTGAAATATTTCAATCTCAAAAAAAAAAAAAAGCATTTAAACATATAAAAAATATACACACACACATACATATTTTTGTTACTAACTTACACACAAAATAATTAACAGGACTTCACATTAAGATAGCCGGGCACAAAGGTTCTGCATATTTAATAAGAAAAAAAAAAAATTAGATCTTTACCAATATTGAAAAAATGCTACAGGGGGTCAAAAGAGTTGTCCACGTCGCTGTCAATAGAAAAAGTGCCCAGAAGGCTGGCAGCATTGCAACGTTGGATTGCGATGCTGATTCTTTGGCCTATAAGAAGGCCAGCCCTCTGGTCACGTAAAGAGTCGACCAACCGCTTGGCGATGTCCCGAAATACTTGGTGGGCACTCGGACTCCATAGCCCTAGTGTTATCTTCTCTTCGAATTGATGATACACCATTCATTTAATTAACAAGCTCAGCATACCTATTCACAAAGGCTTCGATTTAATTTCGATTCGGAATGTCGTATGTTTATGTCGCTCGCTTTCGTAATGCCAAAAAAAGATAGACAAACGACGAATTACGAATCGAAATTGATTCGAAGCGTGTGGTGGTGGTGTCTACTTGCCTTACAATGTCTCTTTCGTCTAGCGGCCACCAGCACGGCTACTGAGCGTTTGTTTTGGGTTCGATTACCAAGTCAGGAGAAGTGGTGTTGGGTATTTCTATCGTGGATTTTTCAGTTACAGCCATGTTTGAATGTGGAGGTCTATCGTTGTCAATATGCTCACACAACTGGGACTTCAAAACATCATGTTCATCAGCCTAGCGTTTTCTAAAGATGGCGGGCTTGTCCCATTATGCCATAGATGTTATGGATATGATATTTCGGATCTGATGGATATAGGAATAAAATTATATCGGTTTCGGATACGTAATTATTTCGGATTATCCGTTAGTTTCGGATAGTTTCGGTTACGGATATTAGATTGATATAAGGTTTATCTTTTCATTCACGAAATATTTTAAGAGTAACTTCTATAAGGAGCCAGTATTTATTTTGTCGGTCAAGTAATTTTAAATTATTTATTTTTTATAAAATAATATAATCATAAAAAAAAATCCTTAAAATGGCTTTGTTATAGCCGTTAGATGATTCCCTGAAAATATTTCGTGTATGAATAGTTAGACCCTGTATAAACACAAATAGTATGTAATAATTTGGTTTTATTTATAGGTTTTATCTAGTCTAGGTTATCATTTGGTATTATAATCAGTCATATAGGTAAGTAACTATCCGAAACTTGTGAAACGGATACAGTTACGGTTACGGATATTTTTTTATTTCGGATATCCGATAGTTTCGGTTACAGTTACGGAGCTCCATAACATTCCTGCATTATACTAACCATACGGCGATCACAGGTGTTGTACAGTGTGTTGTTATGTTTTTGTAAATTGACGAAGCTCATACCTTCTCTGGTTTAACTGCATTGTTTACACGAATCAGTCTCTGAGTGTAAACGTGACTTCATTTACGGAATAAAAATTCGTTCATGGAAACTCATCGTATTGACAAACATGTTACATTGTTGTTAGAGGCTCACGGTTAAATAGTAACAGCTGCACGGACCGATCGAAGGTTAAGCTACGGTTGACGAGGTCAGTCTTTGGATGGGGGACTACCCATTACACGGAAGTGCCTCGAAAAGCAAGTTCATCTTTGACAATCTCTCCAAGTCTGATAATCAGTCTCGCCAATTGGTATCGTATTACCCAGTACTAACTGGGTTGTGGGGGTGAGATAGGCAGTCGCTCCATGTGAAATTCAGCTGCATCTGGTGAGACTGGAAGCCGACCTCAACATAGTTGGAAAAGGGCAGATGATGATGCTTTGAAGTCCCAGCTGTACCTACATACATCATCATTCTCTTGCCCTTATCCCAATTTATTTGGGGTCGACGCAGCATGTCTTCTTCTTCCATACTTCTCTGTTACTAGTCATCTCAGCAGTCACCGCCTTTCTATAGTTACTGCCAGACTGACCGCTATTGCTATCTTGACTGGCAGCAACTATAGCCATATCATCCTTCACACAGTCCATCCATCGTTTCTTTGGTCTTCCTCTACTCTTATAGCCATCTACATTCATACTCAATATTTTCCTCACTACATTGTTGTACATACATACTTACATACAAAACTCACGACTTTCACCCATGGGGGTCGGCAGAAACTACAGTCATCACCAAAATCCAACATCCTTACATACTCCTTGCACCTCGTCCACGTTCATACATTTGGTCATACACCCACGCTGATTGCGAGTACTACACACCTAACCTTTCTGAAAAACCTCACCAATAAGGCGTATGTCCTTCTATGGCGTCTCCTCCATCGTTGCCACTCACATCTGCCTTGTAAATACGGTCAGCAACATGGTAGCCTGACCTGTGAATGGAGTTCAGGTTTTCATGCTCATCAGAAGAGCTTGTAACCACTAGACATACATCATCTGCCAGCCTTTTCCCAGCTATGTTGGGGTCGGCTTCCAGTCTAACCGGATGCAGCTGAATACCAGTATTTTACATGGAACGACTGCCTATCTGACCTCCACAACCCAGTTAGTACTGAGTAATACGATACTCCGTGGTAGAGTGATTGTCAGACTTTGTGGGCTACTGACTACCTAACGACTGTCAAAGATGTACAAATGACACCCGGGACCAACGGCTTAACGTGCTTTCCAAGGCCCGGAGGAAACTCGGTATGTAATGGGTGGTCACGCATTCACAGACCAACCTAGGCAAGCACGGCTTAACCTAAAGATCGACCCGAGCGGCTGTTATTATTTAGCCACGAGCTCTACTAGACATACGAGGTAGACAAAACTAACCTTTGACCCTGTTCTTTCAAAGTGTAGTTTCCTAGTTTAATATCTATTATTGTTGATTGAAAATACACTTGTTGGTTAATTATACAGTTAGCTTCATCAATAGAATTGGTCTGTCTGATTGTCGCAACTGCTTTGTAATCGTCATCATTATCTGCCTTGTCTCTGGGATGTTGGGGCCGGCTTCTATTCTTACCAAATACAGCTGAATACTTTGATTTAAAAGAGTGTCCATGGAGTTTCTTGCCCATTCTTCTCCATAGAGATCTACGCCTAGGAATGAGTAACTTCAGTACTTTCACAAGTTATTATGCCTTGTGTCTGTGACTGTAGCTTCACTTTCTTTGTTTTTCTGACAGTCAAAAGTGCTTGTGATGGTCTAATTGAAATAAATGCTTTGAATTTGAGTTTGATACTCATACTAGTATGTTTACATGGAGCGACTGTCTATCTGACCTCCACAACACGGTTCCTGGGTGAAAATTTAACCTTTTACTTTAATTTTCTGCATGCATTTACTTCCCAGAATTTGATCCTTAACAGCGAAACTATCAAATGGTGTAATAATATAGTGTATTATTTTTTTTCTCCAAAATCAACGGGTTCGATTCCTGGCTAGGAATATTGATTTTCCAAAAATTCAATCATGCAGTTTTAGTTTTCATCAAAATCAGCCTCGAGACTCTTTTGAGTATTTTTCGCTATTCCTCATAGTTTCGGATTTGGCCTTCCACGCCCGCTTGAAAAATTCATTCTGTATATATAATATAATATGATGTATGTGAACTATACTCATATAACTGTTTTGACATGGAAAGAAAAATTCCAGTGCGAGCAGGGTTTGAACCTGCGACCTTCCGATTCAGTACAGTACACCGGATGTCTTAACCAACTAGACCATCGCACCCTGCTCACAGCTCTCGAAATTTTCGTTCCATTAATAACGTCTTACGGTGACGTTAGCGCCATCTATTTAAAAAAGGATCGAACTAACTTAAACCAACACGTTGACATTGCAGCCAAATCAATGTTGTATAGAAGGCGCCATACCAAACTAATTTTTAATATTTTATACGCAAACCCTGCGTAGGGAACTATAGCTGTTTTGACATGGAAAGAAAAATAAAACAGCTATAGTTCCCTACGCAGGGTTTGCGTATAAAAATATTAAAAATTATACTCATATAAGTTAATATGAGTGTAGTAATGTGTCTTATAAAAGGTGTAAACGGACCCTTCACGAAGACGTCAACCATGCATTCTGTACATCAAACTAAGTAACTCTACGCAGAAATTATTGCTGAGAAACGACTTTTTTTTTGGTGAAAAATCACGTTTCACGGTAGGACTCAATGTAACGCACTCAAAACACTGTGCTGATGGATGCATTGAATAGTTAAGGGAGGTACTTAAAGTGAAGTTTTGAATATTTAAAACTTGTATTTAAAAAATAACTTGAAACTTTGATCCCCAATATCTCAGTAACTAGAAGGTTCCCAGGTATGGTCTACAACAAAAAAAAAATCACAATAATTGCTTCATTAAGGGTATTTTTAAACCCATTATAGTGTCTTTCATTGTGTTAGTCGATTCTACGTTAGACCGATTTCCTCGATTCCATAATCGATTATCGTTATCTAGCTTTCTATTTCATATTATCATTGTTACCAAAAATGGTTTTGGAATTTTTTTATCCTCTGTTCTTATCGGACAAAGAAATCTTTTGAAGCAAAGAAGCCATGTTGGCAATTTCCGAGACAGTTGCAATACTGGGATATACTGGATTATGTTTCTGCTTATAACCTTTTTAAAGTGTAATCGCGATAGTTATTAATTTCGTGCTGGTGAGTGTGTGTGTGTGTGAGTTGGTGTTACTAAAAGCACTTACTTCGAAAATACTGAATAGTGATAAAGTTGAGGTGAGTGATACCCATACTGTGAATAAGAATGTGTTAGTCTAGTGATGTGACCGTTGGACTGTCAAGTCATAGGTCTCGAGTTCAAACCCAAGACACGCACGTCTGATTTTTTAGATTCATGTGCGTATTGTATAATTATCATTTGCTTCGGTGAAGGAAAACATCGTGAGGAAACCAGCATGCCTGAGAGATATGTCTCGACGGCATGTAAAGCCAAGTCAGAGGCCCATGGGTGGCATAAAAACTCTGACACCAGGTTAGGCACTAACCACTCGATTAAGGAAAAGAATAAGAATGTCCCATAGCTACCATAAATGACAGCTCCACCTTCTAATCTGATCAAAATCTGATGTGTGGCTGCTAACGCCACTGCTTGTTGTAGGCCTCGCCTTCTTCTGCCACACTTCCCGGTTCTGTTCGTCCCTCATCCAGGTGTTACCCGCGACTTTGACGATAACTTCGACCCAACCAGCTTTAGGACGGCCCTGGTTTCTTTGGCCTAGTCTTGGCTACCATTTCGTCAAAGCCTTGCTCCATCGGCCATCTCCGCGTCTAGCCAATGCCCCGCTTACAACCTCAGAACTTGCAAGTATCGACACGACTGGCGTCAAATGACAGTCGCTCGTATACCTTGTTACCATCTCCTGAGTACCGTTGCGTCGCTGTGACACGGTCGTGGTGGGGTATGTTTAAGCCAGTTCTTTCTTTTTCTTCTCTGGCACAATTGGCGTGACGCGAACGTGTCTCGTGGCTTAAAAAAAGGATAAAATTGATATAACATATCATAACATCACACCTACACCCCGAAGGGTTAGGCAGAGGTGAACTTAATAGAACACCCACATTTCGCCAATTATGTTTATGTCCCATGTAGTTGAAGGCAAGCCTATTGCCATCAACAGGGCACAAATCCAGAATCCGTGGCTGTCTACTGAGATATTCTTCGTGGAAAAATTTACAAACACTTTGCTCGACCCGGGAATCGAAGCCAGGACCTCATGCTTGCAGCCACTAGACCAACGAAGCAGTATCACAACATAGTTGGGGAAACGGCTGCGTGATGAAGGTCTTTTATTACTGGTGTATGTGTGTGTACTGATACATTACTGCCTACCACTTCACAGAAGTCATGATGATGGTACACTTAATCAATTGGCTCTCTAATCTCGACCTCCATGCTATCGGTCAGCTCCAAGGGCAGACACGAGTAATATCATACAGGTATCAAATATAATATCTAATTGAATCAAGGACGCTTACCTATTGCCTAGATAAGATCGACCGTGTGGTCGATGAATTTTGACAACAGAATACAATACATATAGCTTTTAATATAAGCATGATTATCCTAAAAGGTTTCCATTGCTGGGACACCGGACACATGCCTCATCTCTGTGGTCTACAAGGCGTAAACGGACCCTTCACGAAGCCGTCAGCCAAGCATTCTGTACATCAAACTAAGTAACTCTACGCTAAAATTTTTTTTTGTGGTGAAAAATCACGTTTTACGGTAGGACTCGTTGTAATGCACTCAAAACATTGTACTGACGCATTGAATAGTACAGGACGTAGTATTATATTATCTGTGGTACAGGGGTCGTGGAGGTATTTAAAATAAAGTTTTAATAACATTTAAAACTTGTATTTTAAAAAAAACGTTGAAAAAGTTGGAACTTTGACCTCCAATATCTCCGTAACTAGAAGGTTCCCAGGCCTAACACTAAAGTGGTTGCAATGACGGGGAGAACAAGTGCATTTCGGCTTCGTTAAGGGTACTTTTACAAGATTGGATAGAATATGCTATCATTTTAAAGGAGCAGAAGAAAATGGAGCAAATGCGTAGAGTTACTTAGCTTGATGTACAGAATGCTTGGTTGACGGCTTCGTGTAGGGTCCGTTTACACTTTGCACACTAATATTACACAGAGGTAAAGTTTGTAAGTTTGGATGCAGGGGGTAGTCTTCGGAAATACTGATCTAATTCCAACAATTCTTTCTCTAATAAAGCAACATTATTCCCGAGTGTCATAGGCTCTATTCCCGAGTGTCATAGGATATATTTAATACGTTCCCGGTGTAATATCCCACTCATCATCTGCCTGCCTTTCCCAACTATATTGGGGTCGGCTTCCAGTCTAACCGGATGCAGCTCAATACCAGTATTTTACATGGAGCGACTGCCTATCTGACCTCCACAACCCAGTTAGTACTGGGTAATACGATACCCCTTGGTAAGACTGGTTGTCAGACTTTTTTGGGCCACTGACTACCTAACGACTGTCCAAGATCTACAAATGACACCCGGGACCAACGGCTTAACGTGCTTTCCGAGGCACGGAGGAAACTCGGTATGTAATGGGTGGTCACCCATCCACAGACCAACCTAGGCAATCACGGCTTAACCTAAAGATCGATCCGAGCGGCTGTTATTATTTAGCCACGAGCTCCTGTAACGCGAGATAAGCTGCAGGCCTGTAATTAAGTAGTATTTTTTTAGTCACACTGTAAATAATTATAATATTTGATACATTCAAAATAAATCTTAGTGTTGACAACCTCAAATATTTTGGCATCAATTCAAGAATTTGTATTGGTATGTTATTTTCTTATAAACGTGTCTGATACTGTATCAAAGAGTGATTTCGTGGCTAAATAACTGTCGTACCATAGATCTTATAAACATAACATCACGCTTGTATCCCCGATGGTGTAGACAGATGTGTACATAAATTACGTCCAGATTACATTAGTTACATTTAAGGCCTATGAAATAGGTGACGAACCTAATGCCATTAACTGGCCTTAAATTCAAATCGAGTGTTACTAGCCTTTTCCCAACTACGTTGGATACATCCAGTTTAACTAGATGCAGCTGCAAACCAGTATTTTACGTGGAGCGACTGCATATCTGACCTCCAGAACCCAGTTAGTACTGGGTGATACAATACCTCTTAATAAGACTGGTTGTCAGACTTTCGTGCCACTGACTACGTGTAACGACCATCAAAGATCTACAAATGACAGCCGGAACCACGTGCTTTCTGAGGCACGGAGGAAACTCTGCAAGTAATGGGTCACCCATCCACGGACCAACCTAAGCATGCGCGGCTTAACCTAAAGATCGACAGAAGCGGCTATTATTTTTTATTTCCTCGTGAATCACACCTAACATTAATATATTTAGATTAAGAAAATGAATGTAAAATAATAGCAATGAAATGCTAGTCATTTTGTTACAGCCACCCATCCAAAATCTGACCTGGACAAGTGAGCTTAACATCTCTCATACAAGCCAGAAATTGAGTCAAAAAGTAACATCCCGATGTCATAACCGGCCATTCAAAATGTAACCGCGGCAACGGGCAACTTACTCTCCCTTTACGAAACAAAAATTCTGTTAGACAGTATCGTAAGTAGACATAATCTAAGCCTAGCATGTCATCGATGGTCACCCATCCACGGACCGACCTCGGCAACTCTGCAATCGAGCCCGGACCCCTCTCAATACCATCAAGAATTGTCCAAAATTAATACAGACATAATCTATACCAATCTTCGGAAATGGTCACCCATCCACGTCCTGACCTCGGCAACCGCAGCTTAACCTGCTATCGACCCGCCTCACCCAGTCGTTATTATGTAGCCACGAGCCCTCTCAATACTATCAACTTGTATTAGAATTGAAACAGACATAATCTATACCAATCTGCCGTAATGGTCACCCATCCACGTCCTGACCTCGGAAACCTTTGCTTAACCTGCGATCGACCCAGGCGCTATTATTTAGCCATGACTCCACGAACCCTCTTGAAACAAAAGTAATATGGAAATAGTCATACCTTTGTGCCGAACATGACCTAAAGCCAGAACCTAGCATTGCACCGAAAATATGTCATTCAAATTAAGTTCCAAGACACATCAATTCTAACATAAATTTTTAACTAAGTCGGAACACAAAACTCAATTTAATGTACATGTAGTACATCTCCTATATATACGTTTTAATCGAACTGTTTAAAGGGGTGAGTTTCACCCCTTATGCAACCCGCAACCACCCCCTGCACCCTCTTTCTGTATTTCGTATTGATGCCCAAATTCCCAAGGCAGCTTTCTCTTCGTGTGGGAGAGGGACGGAGGTATGGGTGTGTGTGGGTGTGAGAGAGAGGGGGATAGTCTGCAGTCGTATGCGCGTCGGGTTGAGTTGTGGTGCCAGTGTTAGCGAGAAAGTTTTGAGATACAGTATTGATTTTTTAGAACTGCATTGGAACAAAGGTTTTTAGCAGCTCAATCGAATCTTAGATAGGTAGGACCTAGTCAATTAATAATGATCCCAGCAGATATTATATTTTATCAGGATTATTATCTGGTTGCTGAAAATTTTATGCTTTTACGGTCTATTAATTACAACATAAAGTGGAAAACAGCGCTGTGCCGCTGAGAAGTTATGTTTTTTTTTTGCAAAATTATGCCAAATCATAACAATATTATAAACACTTTTTTTTTTTTTTCCGGATGGGAAATCATCAAATGACCCCCCCCACTCTGGGCGGAGCGGAGGGGAGTGTCAGACTTGTACTGACTAAAACCCATCCATGTTCCTTCTTTGCCCTTTATGTTCCAGGGCCACGGTATCTCTTTCGAACAGTCCCGCAGCCCTGGCAGGCATCGGTCCATGCGGACCCCTACTTGATTGCTGACATCTCTTTGAGGCGCGCGTGGAACACGAACGCGCCGTCGACACGGCCTGTAGTCATAAGACGGCCGGACGGCGAGCTAGCCCATAACTCGCCGTCCACAGGCCAGCGCCTACGGTGGTCGGAAGCCACCACGTGACCCCCGACGCCCAGGGCGTCTCCCGCGGCGGCTGGGACGTGAGGTTCTTTCCCTCTCACGTCCTGCCACCTCCTTCACTAGCATGACTGCTTCGCAGAAGGAGGTGACGGCTTCCCATTCCCTCTCGCTCCGGACCATGGCTTGAACCAGGGCCGGACGCGAGAGATCGTCGCCGCCAATCGCCGCTATGAGGACACGGCGGTGCTCCGCCCAAGCGGGGCAGACCTCCACGGTGTGTTCCACCGTGTCCTCCGGACGATCCTCGCAGTGGAAACACCCGGGCGTTTCCTCCCGCCCGATTCGGTGCAGGAACCTCCCGAAACAACCGTGTCCGGTGAGGACCTGCGTCAGGCGGTAGGTGAGGGCGCCGTGGCGCCTCTCTAGCCACTCCTCAAAGAGGGGACTTATCGCCACTATGGTGGCGTGCCCTGCACGGGGTTGCGACAGTCGCTCTCTCCATGTCGCCATGAGATCACGCCGGAGGTCTGTCCGCTGAGCGGCAATTTGTCGCGGCAGCGGTGTTTCCTCCCGACATAGTGCTTCCGCGCGCCATTCATGCAGGCGCGCGAGGACTATCGCCTCCAGATCCCATGGCGGCAATCCGGCAAGGAGGCTAGCCGCCTCGCCGGAGATCGTGCGGTACCCCCGGATTAGCCTTATGGCTATCACCTTTTGGGGCGCGTTTAGGTAGTGGGCGGCTTGCCGCCTCAAAGAACGCGCCCACACCGGGGCCCCGTAAAGGGCCATGGACCGCACGACCCCCGCGTAAAGCTTCCGGCAGGAGGCGTTTGGACCCCTCAGGTTGGGCAAGAGCCGCTTGAAGGCAGCCCCTGCCCGTTCCAGTTTGGGAGCCAAACGTCGGAAGTGCTCCACGAAGTTCCACCGGCTGTCGAGGACGAGTCCTAGGTACTTCAACGTCGACCCGACGCCGATGGAAACCCCTCCCGCCATCAGTAGGGATCCCGACGGTGGCGCATTCCGAGGCCCATGAAAACACATGGCCTCGGACTTGTGCAATGCCACCTCGAGACCCAATTGCCGGATCCTCTCCACAACTATCGCAACCCCGCGTGTCATGTTTTCGGCCGCCGCCTCGTGCGACCTCCCTTGTGCCAGTACCAGCGTGTCGTCAGCGTAGCAAACTACACTGACGCCGGTAGGGAGGTCGGCGCGCAGCACCCAGTCGTAACCGATGTTCCACAAGGCCGGCCCCAGAACCGAACCCTGTGGAACACCGCACGACATCTCTCGCCGGTTCCATTCTCCGCTCCGACTGGGGTAGATGACGGCCCTATCCGTCAGGTAGTCCCCGACCACACGACGAAGGTAGGTCGGCACCCCGTGATACCGGAGTGCCTCCGCAATGCAGCTCCAGGGCATGGAGTTGAAGGCGTTGGCGATGTCAAGAGACACCGCCAAGACAACCCCGCCCCGGGACACCGCGTCCCCCGTCGTGAGGGCTCTCACGCGCATGATGGCGTCCACCGTCGAGCGCCCCTTGCGGAAACCAAACTGGTGTTCCGCAAGATCCGGCCCCATCCCTGCGAGGTGCCCGGCGAGGCGGTTGGCAATGACTCTTTCAAAGAGCTTGCCCACCTCGTCGAGCAACACAATGGGCCGGTATGCGGACGGAGAGTCCGCAGGGCGCCCTGGCTTCCGGATGAGGACCAGCTTCCCCGTCTTCCAACGAAGCGGGAACTGGCCTCTCTCCAAGCATGCGCTTAGGAGCCCTTCCAGTCGGGGCCCGAGAGCCTCAGAGGCCAGGACCCAGGCTTTGCCAGGCAAGCCATCGGGTCCCGGGGCGGTATTTCTGGCTTTCAGCCTGCGTACCGCCACTCTCAGGTCTACCCCAGTCACCTCCGGAACGTCATCGTCGTCATCGGTGTGGTCCGCTTCCGGCACCGCACGCGGTGACGGAGCCATAGGCGGGGGAGGATGCTCCCCTCGCGAAGGGAACAGAACGCTCACCACGTCCTCCACGAGCTCAGGCCGGAGACTCTGCGTTAGCGGGGGGGCCCAGGTGCGGAGTTTGTCCCGCACCATCTTGTAAGGGCGCCCCCACGGATCTCCGTTCAGAGACTCCAGCATCTCCTCGCGGGCCAAATGCTTGGCCCGCCGGACAGCCTCTTGGAGGGCGGTCTTTGCCGCTCTGTACCCCTCGTACAGCTCCGCCTCAATGGCTGACGCATCCGGAGGGCGGATGCGGAGCCTGCGATGCCTGGCGAACAGGTGCCGCGCGGCAACGCACGCCTTGCGCAGAGACGTCAGCTCTTGCGACCACCAGTACACCTGACGCCGGGCGCTTCCTGGCCGAACTCGGGGCATTGCCACGTCGCAAATCTCGGACATGGCCTCCTGGAACCAACCCGCCTCGTTGTTGATGTCGGCAGGCCTGTCTGGTGATGACACCCAGGCCTGCACGATTGAGGCTTCCAGGAGGAGCTCCAGGTCCAGCTGCTTCAGCGCCCATCGCGGACCACTCGGGGCCTGTAGGACCGGTGCGCTTGAGGTCTGAGTGGAGACGTCGAACCGGATGTACCGGTGGTCGGAATAGGTCTCCACCCCCTCCATGACGCGCCAGTCGACGACACGCGGTGACAGAGCGGGGCTAGCGAACGATATGTCCACCACCGACTCGCCCCGCATCCGCACGCACGTGGGGACAGAACCCCGATTTAGGACGACTAGACCTGTCTCCAGAGCCCAGTCCTCCACCATCCTACCCCGCACGTCCGTGTAACGAGAACCCCAAGCCAAGTTCTTGGCATTGAAGTCCCCGAGTACAAGCACGGGGAGGGAATGGCTTCCGATGACGACACTCAACTCCGTGAGGGAGTTGTGGAACTCGGCGAGAGTTCGGCTCGGGGAGAAGTAGACTCCCACTACAACGATCTCCCCGAACCGTGCTGCTACGCACCCATGACCCTTCCTGACACTCTCAAGAGTCGGGGTACCGGCGGCGGCCGACGCAATTATGGTCACTGAGCCGCTATGGTCCTCCACCCAGTCATCCCTGGGCGGGACAAAGTACGGCTCAGCGACCACGGCGATGTTAATCGACCACTGCGCCATGCTCTGGAGCAACAGATCCTGAGCACAGGCGCAGTGGTTGATGTTCGCCTGGAGAAGACGCAATGGGGCCGTTACTGGCACTCCATTTCAGTCCCCTCCCGGGCCCTCTGCAAGAGCCCCGCTGCGGAAATTGCAGCAGTAACGGCACCGGCGGCAACAGTGGCGGCGGCTGCGGTGGTGGCGACGGTGGGGGTTTTGGCGGTGGTGGCGGAGGGCCTTCCCTTGCTGCTGGCCTTGGCGGGTATACCGCAGGCCTTGCTCCCTGCCCGGTGATCGGCTGGCTTGCCAGCTGCCGCACATGCGGCACAGTGCGGTGTGGCAGAGCAGGCCGCGGCCATGTGACCGGGCTGGCCGCAGCGGAAGCACAGGCCACTGCGGTCCACCTCCGAGGTGCACCGGACCGACACGTGGTGCCCTACATGACAGCGGAAGCACCTCAGAGGTCTGGGCTCCAGCAGCTTCACCTGCGCTGACACCCAGCCCACCAAGAGCCTTCGGCCCTCCACAATGGCTTTCGCCGCCGTCACAGGGCAGCTTACCGTTACGGTTCGCATGCCCGACAGATCCGGACGTAAGGTGCCTGCCTTGACCTGCTCGGCAGGACACCCACCGGTCCTGGTGACGGCGGCCACCACCTCCTCCTCGGTCACCGAGTCGTCCAGACCAAGGATGCGCAGGTCTGCGCATTTGACGGGCCTGGACACTCGGGCCTCGTCCGCATTTAGGGACGCTCTAAGCTTTTCGGCCAGAGCGTCAGCGGACGAGCCACGGGTTTCGCCGGGGATCTCTAGCACTCGAGCCCCTGTTGCGGTCACTCTAAGCCGGAGGCCTCCGGCGATCCCGAGCTCTCTGAGATCCACCGTCGCCTTCGCTTTAGCGAGCACGTCGCGGTAGGTGACGCCCCTCTTTTCCGCATCCGGCTGTAGCGTTATCACTACAGCTGCGGTTTTCGGGGCGCTGAGCCCAGCCGCGACGCTCCGCTCTTTTTGTCGGCGCTTCCGCTCCCGCTTCCTGGTCTTTTTTGCCGCCCTTAGCTCCCTCGCTCTTTCTCCGGCCACCTGCCACCCGGGCTCGGCCACAGAAGGCTTAGTGGGCGGGGGAGGCGGCGGTGGCGGCTGTCTCGCGGCTGGCGCCGGTACACACGCCGCCTTGCCCTTCTTTTGGGCCACCGCCTTGCTCTGCCTTAGGGCCACCGCCCTCCCGACTGGAGCCGGTTTCGCCAGAGCCGGCTTTTCGGGGGCCGACGTAACCCTGCCGGAGGGCTTGCTGGACGGCCCCGGTGCGGAGGCCGCAGCAGCCGCATATGTGGCGGCCTTGTTTGCCGCCAGGGGGGGGCGCAGGACAATGCCCTCCAGAACGGAGAACCGCGCCTGGAAGGCAGCCAGCTCCTGCCGAACCAGGTTCAGAACCTGGTTCTCCACCGGCACGGGCTGACTTGGTCGCTGCTGGCCCCCATTTTGGGGCGCCTTGCGAGAGCCGGACTCGCGCAGACCGGCCAGGTCTGCTCGGAGCTTCTTGTTCTCCTCTTGGAGAAGCTCCGTAGCAGCCGTCAGGCGAGCGACCTCCGCCCGCAGTTTGGCAACTTCGTCTGGTGGAGGCCCCGCATATCTGGCCTTCGCTGCCGCTATGATGGAGGCGGCCGCTGCAGGTATGGCCCTCTGTCTAGTAGAGGGCTTCTGCTTGTAGGACACAGCCCTCAGCGCCACCTCCACCTCCTTCGCAAACTCGGCCTTACGCTCCGCATCTGAGCCGCCGTCTGCGACCGCCTTGTCACCAGAGGAGCCCGAACGATCCACCCCGTGACCGGCCACCCCCGGGTGGCGCCCCTCCTCGGCAAGCCGCGCCGACCTCTCGCTGACAGAGAGGCCTCTCCCCTTACCACGGATCCCGCCACGCTTGCTGGTGGGGATCTTGCGAGCCGAAGCCAGCTCCCCCTCTGACGACGACTCTCGGTCGCCTACCGGCCTGGATCGCTTGCGCAGGAACTCCGTGTTCCCCGCAGCAGCCCCGGGCCTCCCGCGCCGGGAGCTCTCTGAGCCTCCCGCGCTCACGTCACTGGATGCGGTGCCGGACTCCGACCCTGCATCCCTCTCCTTCCTTCCTTCGCCGTTATCGGCCGTATTTTGGGTAAAGTGATTTTCCATACTGTTCCCACGAGTATGGGGGAAATAAAAAGTCCATCTGGGCAGTGCCCCCTGTGCCCAGATAAGCCATAGCCAGGCCCGGCAGTGGTTCGCACTAGCGACTGATTTTCCATAGGAACCCGTCAGCCATACATCTCCTCGCGGTGCGCCGCCGCTTGAGATTCGGGGTAACTTTTTATAGAGGTTTTCTACCTCGTGATCCGGGCGGTTAAGCCAAGACCCTCGGTCCCAATCGAAGCCGCGAGACGTGTTCCACGACACTTCGACGGAGGGATTACGATATCGACGGGGACAGTGAAGGACTGTGTCCTTCACTGTCTGCTCGGAGGCAGGGTAAGTGCACACCGAGCCCGCCCTTGCTCCTCCGCTGTGCCCTCTGCTTTTCAGAGTGTCACGCGGAACAACGCCCCCTAGGCCCACAATGGGCCCCTCCCATGTCAGAATATTAGCCATGGACAGTAACATTCCCCGAAGAATAAGAATCTCTTCCCATTCCTCGGGGAAGGATACTGCCCACGCCCAGGGTGCACCGGCCCAGCAGCTGCTATTCCCTCCAGACGTATCGAGAGGGACCGGCAGCCGTCAGGCACACGAGGAGGAATTCTGACAACACACCCCATATTATAAACACTTAAAAATTAAAATAACATAAAGTAACTAACTTAAAAATAAATTATTATAACTAGAAGACGGGATATTTACCATGTTTATTGTTTTCTTTTCTTTTTTTTTTCTTTGTTTTAAAATAAACTAAAAAATGGCGTCGAAAAACTACTCTTCAACATTGTCAACTGGTAATGTCCCCCAAGAGAGGCGGTGTTTTCACGTTGTATGGCAAGGCTAAGCCTCTGGCCAAGGTAAAACACAGTTCTTTTGCAAATTCACGTAATTTTTTTTTAACTCGGATGAGGCCGGTGTTTCGTACCTGAGTACTCTGAGAAGAAACAGCCGAAACAAAATCAGAGGTCATAGTCTCTTTTAAGGTCCAGACATGATCTTGGTCAACTCATATGAGAAGTATGTGGATTAGCGTCAGAGATGGCCTTTGAAGAAAGAACCACACAGAACCCACTATCTCGCATGGTGTCACAGAATTTGATGTGATACATATTTACCCCCAACTTATACTTTTTGTGCTTTCTTAAGTTATGCGTCATGTTTTAGCGTATATATTTTCTATCTTCCTTTTTTTCTTTCAAATACTGCTAATTACCAGCTATTTAAGCTGATTTACAATGGCAGATTGGCACTGAATATTTTTATTGTATTAACGTTCTTCTCACGATAATTTTCTTCTTTACAGGTTTGGGATTACTCACAAAAGAAGAGTAGCCGTCATTTAATTGAAATGTAAGTGCAGTTTACTTTATTTTTAAAGAATTTTCACTAATTCCGTATAAATTACTATTCCCGACCCGTTCGAAACGTATCAAACCGTAGAGATTTTTTCTTGTATTTTTATATTAGATCTCAACATCGTACGTTCGTATTTCCAAAGATAGATGATGATTGCAGAAGCACATACTATTCCTGGGATATCTGTACGTTATCATTAACACTGAAACCGGGATATATACCATGTTTACTATTTGTTTCGAGTTTCCGATATTTCGGCACTGTTGCAAGCGCCATGCTCACGTATAGTGTATTCGTTGTTAGAGACCGTGTCGGTTTAAAATTCGTTGAATATTGATGAAAAAAATTACTTTAAAATATGCAAATAAATAGTGACTTCAAAATCAACAACATATTTTTAGTGTAGAATACTTTTAAAAATGTCTTTGATTTGATTTAATATTTTTTGGCACAAGACTGACTTCCAAAGCCATTTCGAACTGCATATTTGTGTACAGCAAAAAGATTTGAGAAAATATATTTTATCTACATTCTCTAATAAATCTACCTTGATCTTTTGACTGCTTTATCAATGAAAGTCTTTCTTTTAATAACAAGCAATAATGCGGTCGATAACGGTGAACGCTTACCTAGAAGTAACCAATTTACACCAGATTTTAAAACTCCTTGGTTATAGCTATCGGTTAACAGAGTCTGGTCACTCGGTAGGACGTTTTTGGTAGTTTTTTTTTTATTCGTGAATGTGTCTGCTTTTTAACTTGATCTCGACTGATGGAAAGTGTTTAATGAGGTATACTGGAACGAGCGTGTCCAGAAGATGCCTGCTCATTCTTTAGAAATCTACCATCGCACGCTGGTGGATGTCAGCCACACAGCTCTCTCACAGAGCTGTGCCTAAACCACGGAATGAGAATTTTACCGCAATAAAATTTTAAATAATGAATTTTAGGTTTTTTTTTCACCGTCTCGTTTGTCCAGTAGTCGCAAGCGCGACTGCTGAACATGAGGTTCTATGTTCGATTCCCAGGTCGGGAAAAGTGTTGTTGGGTTTTTCCATCAGGAATTTCTCAGAAGCAGCCACGGAGTCTGGATTTGTGCCCCATTGATAACCATAAACTCGCCCCCTCTTACATGAGACTCAAACATAACTGGCTAAATGTGGGTATACTGTTAGGTACACCTCTGCCTAACCCTTCGGGGATTACAGGCGTGATGTTATGTTATGTGCCTGCCCTTTAACTTTAACTCGAATTATGGAAAATGTTGAATGTGGTATACTGGAACAAGCGTGCCCAGAAGATGCTTGCTCATTCTTGTTTCGAAGACTGACGGGTAAAAAGCTACCAACTCGCGCTAGTGGATGACAGCCTACTCTCCCTCACAGACCGCTAAGCTATGCCTAAACCACAAAATATTCAAAATGTTAAATTATGAATAAGAATTTAAGATTCTAATTAAGCACATTTCGCCTTCAGACGGTGCCAGGCATTCCCCGCTGCCACTACAACCCCACCACACCGGGCCGGGCCTCGCTCACGGCGGGGTCAACGGCCCGGCGGCCACTTCCGCGAGCGAATGCTCCTAGCTTTATATATATATATCTACCTGATTCTGTAGCACAGACACCCATGGTACTGAGCTGTGATCTCCGGGGCTAATTCTACATAACATCACGCCTGTAATCCCCGAAGGGTTAGGCTGAGCTGCGTAATAGCACACCCACATTTCGCCATTTTATTATAGTATGATCTAATTTGACGCAAGGACCTTGAACATAGTAAAAGTTGTAGGTCGAAAAATTAAAGATATTTTTATAATAAGATATACTTAAAATATTAAGCTCAAAACTTTGGTAAAAGTCATGAAACATCAAATCTCAAAATAATTTAGCTATAGAGAATACTTTGTTATTCCTGAAATGGGTCAAAATTGACCCGAAGATCGTAGGTTAAGTCCCATGTAATAGGCGAGCCTTTTGCCATCAATCACAGAGGCACAAAGACTTGAGATATTCCTGACGGAAAAACCCAATAACACTTTACCTGACCTAGGAATCTAAGACAGGACCTCTTGCTCAGCAGTCGTGCTTGCGAATACAATTCCAGGTCGATTAAACGGTAAAAGATAGCATCTTGAAGAAAACGGACCTAATAATAACTACAGACGACTCCCTGTCCTAAAGAGACGGCTTGTATCCAGCAGTGCTCCGTAATAACAGCCGTTCGGATCCGTTTTCAGGTTAAGCCGCGCTTGCCTTGGTTGGTCTGTGGATGGGTGACCACCCATTACATACCGAGTTTCCTTCGTGCCTCGGAAAGCACGTTAAGCCGTTGGTCCCGGCTGTCATTTGTAGATGTTTGACAGTCGTTATAGGTAGTCAGTGGCCCGAAAGTCTGACAACCAGTCTTACCAAGGGGTACCGTTTTACCCAGTACTAGCTGTGTCGTGGAGGTCAGATAGGCAGTCGCTCCATGTAAAATACTGGTATTCCGCTGCATCCAGTTAGACTGGTATCGTGAACTTTTCATATATTTTAATAGTTATTACTAATCGGGGCGGAGAAAACCTAGACAGTAGTATATATATATTTGCCTTCTCAGTGTACCTCTTCTACATATACAGTCTCAATGATACATTTCAGTAGAATAAGTATCTACAATTGCTACCTACTCCAGTTTCGATACTGTAGCGTGATAGATAATGAAAACCTAGATATTAATAAAATGATAAAAGCAATCTGATACGAGGGAATTAAGTAGCTCCGCGTGTGATGTTTTATCTCAAATTTATCTCCTATTGGTCAGTAGCTTTGAAATGATGTCAATAGCAGGTTTTGAACTGACTAGGCTAGTGAAGCTGGACAATTCTTCTGAACCAAAGTAAAGTAAAGATTTATTTAGACACAGGGTGTAAATGGACCCTTCACGAAGCCGTCGCAATGACGGGGAGAATAAGTGCCTTTCGGCTTCGTTACGGGTCTATTTACACCCTTTATAAAATAAGATGTAACAATAAAGTAGGTGATCCTTCACAATGTACAGACGCCAGCACACCATTGTCACCATGTCATTTTGACGTTTAAAAAGAGTTGATTCTTCTTCTTTCTTCTCTTAGCTAGCCTAATTTGAAACAATTACTTTGATATTGATTTCTTGATGAAATCTCAGAACTAAAACTTATTATTCAGTTCTTTGTGATTCATGTGACTCGTTGATATTGTGGTCACCGAGTCGACTGCCGAGCGCTGAGTTCTGAGTTCGACCATCGGGTCGGATAGAATATTTTAGATCATACCAAATTCTCTGTGGCAGCCTGTATTCATTGTGCCCAGTTACTGATTTATAATAACATAGCTGATCTAATGCTTTTAACACGTCTGCTTACCCTTCTGAATAAGAAAACATGCATGATGTTGATCACTTATATTTCATAAAGACATTCATCTTACAAAAACATACCCTTTGAATCGCTATGAGAAAAAATAAACTTTCAAGGCCAATCAACCCTTTACAAAAGACGCTTAAAATTAACATAAATCTTCAAACAACTTATCTATTCAAAACACCTCTTATAAGCCCTCAAAATAACATATTTTATAAATTCAATTGCAAGATCTAAACCTGGAGTAAGTCGGTCATACATCGCGAGACCCCCAGTCGCAATCAAGGACGAATACAAAGGGGCCCAGAATCGAGCCCTGCAGGACACGTACAAAAAGGTACAACAAAAATCAACTTGCTTGCGTCTTATCAATTATTTTTCAACCAGTTTAAGGTTGGTTAAGTGAAATGTTTATATTCCAGTCAAAATCCTACCATATAGCTTCAAGAATAAGGTAGAATGTCCATGTAAACTGTATTAAAAGCCTGGGTAAAGTTGAAAGTGGTGCGTTGTAAAAATTGCTGTTGCTATGTCGGTGTGTACTTAAGATTTACTTGCGTATGTCTCAAGATGTCTTTAATTGGTGTTATCTTCTGGCTATTTATGATTTGGGATAAGCTGTAATGTGTTTTCTTTTGATGTTGCGTAGCTACTGGATAAAGATTTTGTTTGTTGTTATAATCGATACATATTGAGAATGTTTGACACTAGAGGGTCTAGACAAATTCCTTAGTCTATGATGGTTATAAATATGTCAAAAATGCATTAGATTGACATATGCTATCGAAAAGCTTGTCTTGTTATCTCTGTTAAAGTTGTTATATAAAATACGAAACGGTACGAAAGTGATTGTTATTTGTCTATTCCCTTACATACAATAGTGTGCCACAATAAATCAAATTAATGAATACTATTTTTTTTACTATGAGTATATTGAATTTTTACGTTCAAATCTTCTAACTGCGTGTTGGAGTATACAAGGTGTAAACGGACCTTTCATGAAGCCGTCAACCAAGCATTCTGTACATCAAACTAAGTAACACTACGCAACAATTATTGCTGGGAAACGACTTTTTTCTAGGTGAAAAGTCACTGTTTATGGTAGAACTCAATTTAACGCACTCATAACATTATGCTGATGGATGCTATGAATTGTAAAGGGGTCGTGGACGTATTTAAAGTAAAACTATAACAGTAAAAAGTTGTACTAAAAAAAAATCTTGTGAAAAAATTGGAACTTTAACCTCCAATATCTCCGTAGTTAGAAGAATATTGCAATGACGGTGAGAACAAGTGCCTTTCGGCTTCGTTAAGGTCTCTTTCAAAGTAACGCGCCAAGTCGGGGCCGTTATCGCTTGGCCACTACTGCTGTCCTGGTTGTATACAAAAGAAAATCGACCATTTGCGAGTCGGAATCGAGTATGAAAGGGATACTAACGTATTAGGGAGCCCTCTTTAATCTTTAATTTATTTGTTGTTATAGCGGCAACTGAAATACACATTCTGTGAAAATTTCAACTGTCTACCTATTACAGATCATGAGATACAGCCCGCTGAGAGTCAGACGGACGGACAGACAGCGGAGGCTTAGTGATAGGATCCTGTTGGTTACCCTTCGGGTACAGAACCCTAAAGAAGACAGAAGTTGGTTAACACATCCGAAGCTACTCTATTTAACGATTACACGCACATTCCTACCAGCATAGTTTCTCAAACAATAGCATTAATTGACTTGGCTTCACGCCAGCGCTCTCCGGATGTAGGTAGAGATCACTGCTTCATTTATATTTGAGTCTGAATGAACTCTGTGTTTGAGTCTTGTTGACGAGTAGTCCTAGCACCAGTTATAACTGTTATTGAATATACAAGGTGTTATAAGGAACATCCACTTTCGCATTCTGCACATCAAACTAAGTAACTCTAAAAAAATATTGCTGGTAAACGACCTTTTTTTGGGTTGAAAAATCACGTTTTACGGTAGGACCCAATGTAACGCTCTCAAAAACATTGTGCTGATGAATGCATTTAATAGTACGGGGGATGTGTTTAGTTGTTTAGAAATCCATGGTGTTAGTAGCGTACCTTATATCTAGTGTTAGTAAATACATAAATAAAACAATTAGAGTTTGAGCCACCCATCCTTTCCAGAAAATTCCTTAGAAAAGGGGAAAACACATTCTCGGTCACTGTTTTCAGAATGCTGTTGCTACTGGCCCGAGTTCTCGCTGCTACAGACGCTATTTTCTTCCGCACTATAGCGTGGAAGCCGTCAGTACGATTCTGTGTGAACAAAAACTTAAAGTTTAAAGTAAAGTTTATTTAACACACACATTTGTTTTTAGAGGTAATACCCAAGCTAACAAATTAGTCATAAATAGTAGTATAGAAAAGAAAAGAAAAGAAAAAGTGAGTGAATAGTGTATAGTTATTTATATCATTAAAACCTGTATTGAAAAAAAAAAAAAAACTTGTGAAAACGTTGGAAATTTGACGCCCAATATCTCCTTAACTAGAAGGTTCCCAGGTATGGTCTAGAACAAAAAAATGATCACAATGACGGGGAGAACAAGTGTCTTTCGGTTTCTTGAAGGGTCTTGGAAGGGTCACCCTGTACCCTTTTTTTTTGGAATATGCTTTCAGTCATGTCCTGCTCTGTAACACCAAGAAAAATGAGTGTATGGTTTTCCGGGCCAGGGGTAAATGTCCAGATAGTATCCCTAGCATCAAGTTGAATATTCTTATATTGTATGTTTTATTTAAATTCGTTATTCGCTTTATTTTTTTTATGTATACAATTTTCTCTTCTTCTTTTACACACTGTGTCTACATCTGTTTTTATCTACTCTTCATTCGCAGGTATGCTGGAAGAGATTTCTAAAGAAATAAGCTTCACCTTTGTACCTATTTGTCTATTCCTTTCTTCTTTTTTGTATGTAGTGTGTACAGTCACGAGCGCCAATATGTATACTTTCCTAAATTTAAAAGCAATTTTCGCGAGAAATAACGATTGTAACTTGGAGATAGGATCTTTTTCATAAAAATATGAGTTCCAGAATACTATGTTCGTAACAATATGTAATTTTTAATCAGAACAGTAGGAGAAAAACACTTTTAAAAGTTGTAAAGTTTTAGTAGGTCCAAATAAATAAAATTGAAGTGTCTGTTTGTAATTTCAAATTAATAGGAATTTACTGAATGCGTATGAAAATAAATACGGTACTTATAACAAAAAAACATTTCTCTAATTTTTGTCTGTCTGTTTAGTCCGGCTAATCTTCAAAACGGCTGGACCGTTTATGAGGGGACGTTAACAAACGTTATTAGGTCTAACTTATTCTGCTTTTATTTTAGAAAAACAATTTAGTGCAACAAAAATTAACATTTGAAATTGTTAACAAAATTCGATTCATACGTCTAATCTCCGAAACGGCTGGATCGATTTTAACAGGACTTTTACTGGCAGATAGCTGATGTTATAAGGAATAACTTAGGCTTACATTTTAGAAAAAGGATTAGGGTTCCGTGCAAAAAAATTAAAACCCTTGAAATTGTTAACAAAGTCAGATTCAAATAGAGAAGTAATCTTCTTTTATAAAAATATCGTGTCACGGTGTTTGTGGTCGCACTTCTCCGAAACGGCTCGCCCGATTTTTTTTAAAATAATTTTGGAAGGTATCAGAATAGTTCGTAAAGTATATTTCAAAACGGGTAACAGGTCGCGGGTAACAGTTAGTATTTTATAATAATTTTACGCGAACGAAAGTCGCGAGTAACAACTAGTAAATAAATAAAATAACAGTAGATGACACAATAACATACAAACCTTTATAACCATCGGTAAGATTTAGGACCTGCGCCCTCCTAAGCGTCGCGACGCCTGGTGGGGTGGTTTATTCATAGAAAAGATCAATAAAGCGAATCGTCTGGGTATAGCTATTCTAAACTATGTATTGTGGTGTGGGTATCATAGAACTTGCCTATATCTGTATGTGTAAGTAGCCTAAGTCTATACAACATTTTTTTTAGTATATGCGAAATCTGATAGTTTGTTCAGAATAAGTAACTGAATCGATTCCAATCAATTTTAAACCATGGTATATTTTGTCCCAAAAATACATATTTAAAACAGGTTACAAGTTGGACACCGAGCGACACTAAGTACCTATCGCAATCATTTAGGTACCTACTGCCTAATTATTATTATCAATAAGCTCAAGACGACGCTGGTGGAGCGCGTGCGGCGGTGCCGCGTGGTGACCACGTTTTTGTGCGGACAACCTGGTAACAGTACAAGCTTATAACTTTGTTATTTTTCATGATACAGTTTTCAAATTTTGTACAGAGATTCTTTACATAAAAATACTAGACACGTGTTTCAGGTTTCGCAGAAACTAAAACTAATGTTGTATATTGAATGGTTTGCTAATAAATATCAGTATTATACATCAATTCGTCTACTCAATTACATCTCTCTCTACATGGCGACCCTGCCTTCGGGCAAGCCGCGTATAATGATCGTGTCGTGTTACAATTGGCTTAATTTTTAATTGGTGCGATATTATTCGGAAAAGCATAATGTGCCAACCATGATGATGATGATGCCATGTAGCCGATTTCAGCCAGAGCCAGAGAGCTTTGGTGTGCTGCTCTATGATGTGCTCTCAAGTGGCTAGCATACCCAACTTTGGCCGAAAAACTCCGAGCACAAAGCGGACATGTCAGAACACCATTGACGAAATTGTAAAGTATAGCCGCAGGTGGCCTAGTTTTAAGCTTGCAGTCTAGCTGCGACCTTCTCCTCTCTTCGAACAAACGTTGACCTGCCGATGCACACGACGTCTCCACTCGGGCCGAATTTGTGCCTGCTTTTCCCACACTAAATTTCGCATCTCTTGAAGTGTCTATTCTGAATATCCTTGTAACGTAAAAACTGACCACCACGTTTCCATTTCCGTGTCAATCACACCAGACCAAAAAAGAGATTTTTCTAGCTCAAAACGCAGCCTGTGCTGGAAATAGTGCAAATTTGACGGAGACGGTGCGGATTTGATTTGACGGAGTATCAGCATCATTCATCATCATTTCAGCCGAAAGACGTCCAGTGCTGGACATAGGCCTCCCCCAAGTGTCGCCACATTGCCCGGTCCCGTGCGTCTCGCATCCAGCGAATCCCTGCAACCTTTACCAGGTCATCGGTCCACCTAGTGGGAGGCCTTCCAACGCAACGTCTTCCAGTTCGCTGTCGCCACTCCAGAACTTTGCGGCCACATCGGCCATCCAATCTGCGAGCAATGTGCCCTACCCACTACCACTTAAGTTTGGCTATTCTTCTTGACAGAGTATGACCAGACAGCATAGCCAGACTGAACTATGTATTGGTAGACATTAAATTTCCTCTGTGACTCTGAAAGTAAGGCCGGTGGTCCTGGCTATCATTTGTAGATCTTTGACAGTCGTTACAGGTAGTCAGTGGCCTGAAAGTCTGACAACTAGTCTAACAAAGATTTACTGCATTACCCAGTACTAACTGGGTAGTGGCGGTCAGATAGGCAGTCGCTCCATGTAAAATATTGGTGTTCAGCTGCATTGGGTTAGACTGGAAGCTGACCCCGACATATTTGGGACAAGGCTAGGCTGATGCTGATTTACTTTATCACTACTGCTCTCAAAATGATGACGGAAAACGTCGTGAGGAAATCGGCATGTCTTAGAATAAAAAAATCGAAGACATGTGACATCTATCAACCCGCACTGGGCCCGCGTGGTGGATAACAGCCCACTGCCTCTCATAGAGGCCTGTGTTCCAGCAGTGGGAACTATATTAGCTGCTTATGCGCATAAGCTTATGATAATCAAGCGTTGAGGAAATCAGTACGCCCGTTCTAGGACATAATGATTGAGACAGCACATAAAACTACTACAATCTGTCAAATTTCCTTAAAAGATTTTCAACTTTATGCATTACTCTATGCAGGTTCAAGGTCGATTGGGAATATTTGACAGTTTCGGGTAGTGTGATATGGTGGCGTCTGTACAACACGAACTGACTGTCAAATTCTAAATTCACACGAACGAAGCGCCGGGCAAAAGCTAGTATTTTATATTTGTGGGAATATTACCGGCTGTTTATGGTAATGGTAGCCAGTCTGTAACAAATAAAACTATCCGTTTCTAAAACGGGGGGAAAATATAAAAGGGACTAATAATTTTAAATTGCCGTAATTGTAGACTGGCATCGATCCTGTAATTACGTGAGCGGGCTACCGTCTTTGATACATGAATAGTTTAGTAGTTTGTACGAGCAAGTGAAGATTGGGTAGTGTTCTTTAAGTTCTACAGGGTGTAAACGGACCCTTCACGAAGCCTTACACCAAGCATTCTATACATCAAACTAAGTCATCATCATCATCTGCTTAGCGTTTTCCCAACTATGTTGGGGTCGGCTTCCAGTCTAACCGGATGCAGCTGAATACCAGTATTTTACATGGCGACTGCCTATCTGACCTCCACAACCCAGTTAGTACTGGGTAATACGATATCCCTTGGTAAGACTGGTTGTCAGACTTTTTGGGCCAGTGACTACCTAACGACTGTCACAGATCTACAAATGACACCCGGGACCAACGGCTTAACGTGCTTTCCGAGGCACGGAGGAAACTCGGTATGTAATGGGTGGTTACCCATTCATAGACCAACCTAGGCAAGCACGGCTTAATATAAAGATCGACCCGAGCGGCTGTTATTATTTAGCCACAGGCTCCTAATCAAACTAAGTAACTCTACGCAAAAAAATATTACTGGGAAACGACTTTTTTTGGGGTGAAAAATCACGTTTTACGGTAGCACTCAATGTAACGCACTCAAAACATTGTGCTGATGGATGCATTAAATAGTACGGGAGTCGTGGAGGTGTTTTAAAATCTTAGATTAAAAGCATGTATTAACAACAAAAAAACGTGTTTGCGATAAAGTTGGATCTTTGACCCCCAATATCTCCGTAACTAGAAGGTTCCCAGGTATGGTCTAGAACAAAATAATGATCGCAATGACGGAGAGAACAAGTGTCTTTCGGCTCCGTTAAGGATCTTCTTACAACCTTTATACAAGGGAATTTGTTGTCATAGGTTTTCCCTTAGTGTGCTGTATATCTGCTTTCAGGTATATTAATAAATTACTTGAAATGGAATTAATTGTCTTGTGTCCCATATAGGCTTTTACTTAGTTATGGCTTATATTTGGCTTCTATGGGTGGGTATTTTGCTTTTAGGGTTCCGTACCTCAGTCGGCAAATACGGAACCCTTATAGGATCACTTTGTTGTCTATCTGTCTGCCATTTTTCTCAGGGACACGTGGAGGTATCAAACCGAAATTAATATCAAATACAATTTGTATTTCTATTTTATGTTTAATTGTATTTGTAATAAGAGAATAATATACCTAGGAAAACAATGGATAAAACAGAAATGTTTTAATCTGTATAATTGTAAAAGAAAAACCAAATTTGTACACCTCACATGTACGGACCTACCCTACCCTACTCACTAAGATCTTGCATGCTCAATTTGTGTGTAAACGCATGTTTTTAACAAATAAATTATTTTATCTTTATCTAATACTCAGGTCTGCTATCAGACAGTCTATCAGTAAAAATACCCAGTACTAACTGGGTTGTGGAGGTCAGATAGGTAGTCGCTCCATGAAACATACTGGTATTCAGCTGCATCCGGTTAGACTGGAAGCCACTACAAAATATTTGAGAAAAAGGATTGACAGATGATAAATTTCAATCTATAGTTAATCAAAAAAGAACTTTTGAAATAAAATAAACACATAACGAATATATTATACACGAAAAAGATGGCAGGACGAACTGGGTGTCTTCTTTGAAAATTAGAAAGAAGTAGCACAGAACCGTGAACGATGGGAGGAATGGAGGGAGAGCTTTGCCCAGCAGTAGGAGAATATGGGCTAGCTATAATATATAGCTATTGTTGCCTAAAAGGAGGTTCCCAGCACAATTCATTGTACATTAAGGTTTTCGTAAAATAAAAACATTTTTCATTTTTTCATTTTATAATAATCTTACTTAATATTATAAATGCGAAAGTGATAAATAATAACAGCCGCTCGGGTCGATCTTTAGGTGAAGCCGTGCTTGCCTAGGTTGGTCTGTGGATGGGTGACCGCCTATTACATACCGAGTTTCCTTCGTGCCTCGGAAAGCACGTTAAGACGTTGGTCCCAGCTGTCATTTGTAGATCTTTGACAGTCGTTAGGCAGTCAGTGGCCCAAAAAGTCTGACAACCAGTCTTGCCAAGGGGTATCGTATTACCCAGTACTATCTGGGTTGTGGAGGTCAGATAGGCAGTCGCTCCATGTAAAATACTGGTATTCAGCTGCATCCGGTTAGACTGGAAGCTAACCCCAATATAGTTGGGAAAAGGCTAGGCAGATGATGATTAAAAATGCAAAAGTTTGTGAGGGTGGAAGGACGTTTGTTACTCCCTAACCTGGATAGATATGAAAACAATCTTAAAATTATGAATGCACTCTACAACCTGACAGAGTGCATTCAGCTCCTTATTTTGAATCATAATATTCCACCGGAATTTATATCCGGTTTTTTTTTTCAGTTAATACGGCTAAAATCAAAAATCCAACGATAGATGTTGAAATACTCTAATGAACGATGCGTGAAATCAACTGTTCAGTTCCTGCCTAGCTACAAAGTTCATCGAATTCGTCGTCGTGCTTGCCGTTCGCTACGTGCGTTTTATAAAGGATACTTTTGATCCCGGTAGTAAGCTCCTGTGGGATAGTTACCGAACTTCACACGGCCGAAACCGCGGCACATAATCTAGTATAATAATATTTATACACGCGATTGTATATGTACCTAATAAGAAAGTGCTACATAAGTAAATAATTATCGTATAAATTACACTACAACAGTTCATGAGGTTATCAGTGACAGATAAACATACAATGAAGGGTAACATTGCGCTACTGTCACTATCAGTGGCGAAGGGTCAATTTTTGTAAGAGGTAAGCCGGAGTACATATCTTAAATGTGACGATATATACTATTTACTCTTGTAGCTACTAAATGTCAATTAATAAAATGATTTTGAAAATCCGCTCATCAGTTTTGATTTGGCCACTAATGGGTTAAATACAATCTTCAATGATTTTTCATCGTCTTCAAGAATTTCTGCGGCCATTTTGTAGAAAGTAACAGCTTTGCTTTCTTCTTTGGCCTATGTCGCATCCTGGTACATAGGGCCCTGGCCAGGTCATAGTGTCAAACAGTAGTGGGCACAGAATGGGATACTGGTAAACTATAAGTCTACTGTACTAACTAAATACTCTGAACTTAAAAGTAAACACAGAGCAGTTTCTAGACCAGTATGTGTCGCGATCACGCCTGAAGATTACTGTCGTTCCATGGGACTAGAGTTCCTCTAGAGTCAGCACAACGCCTAACAAAGGAGCTTGTGTTTATTTTTAAGTACATACTCGTCAGGATCCAACATAAATTTGTCTATAGAATACTGACTGTGCTATTTTTCAAAAAAAAGTCAGTAGGAATCGAGTTGTGTTGTGTTCACCTTCGCCACTGGTGACTATAGTACCGATTAGACATTTTATAAGTATATATAATAATAGATAAAATTCTTTATCAGCATTCTCTTGCCCTTATCCCAATTCATTAGAGGTCGGCGCAGCATGTCATCTTCTTCCATACTTCTCTATTACTCGTCATCTCAGCAGTCACCTCCTCTTCTAGCCGTGTCATCTTTCACACAGTTTCACAGTTTTTTTGGTCCATCCACATTCATGCTCAAAACTGCGGCACTTAGTTAATTTATTGGGACATGTTTGTGTTAGTGTTGTTTATTTCAACAACTATAACATTAACGCTTTAAGTCTAGCTACGACCTTCTTCTCTCTTCGAAGGCGTTGACCTGCCGATGCACACGACATCTCCACTCGGGCCGATTTTGTTGCCAGTTCCTGTATTGAACAAACAACAGGACACGCAGGACCCGATATTAAGTGCCCCATCTTTTGTAGAACAGCACCACATTAACACTCCAGGGCAGAGTCATTAATGAATCTCCAACTGATCAGGTTTTCCTTGCTGCTGACCAACCTGTATCCGGAGTCTATTTAAAGACTTCCAGGTCAGCCATGGCAACTCATGTCCAGGTGGGATATTTACAGCAGGTTGAACGAAAGGGTTTGGTGACTACACTACTTCACCACAGTTTTAATCTTTCCGTAGACCACTCGCCAGTGAGTGAAGTGACACACTTCAGAAAGCTGTTTCGGCTTTTCAGCATTTGCGACACGAGGGTATTTAGGTGCAAAGGGTGTCGTGTGTCTCAAACCAGCAGACATCCCACCCCTCCTCACTTCATCAATCCAGCAGAACATCTTCCTCCTGGACAGGAACTGCAGTGGCCAATCTGGAAATCTCTTAGCCGTTTGCGGGTCCAGGTTGGCCGCTGTAGAAGTAATCTGGCCAAATGCGGTATCATCGACCCATCCCAAATACAATGTCAGTGTGGAGACCCTCTGCAGGATATGCTCCACCTCCTTTCTTGGCCATCCTGCAACTTAAAGGATTTAAACGAAGCCAACGACAGAGCTGTGCAGGTGCCAATACACTGGTCTGGTATTATTTGAGTCTATCGTCACGCAAATAAGTAGAAACCAAATCTAGATTCCAAGCTATACACCATTAACAATTTACCCGACTTGAGCACCGAACCAAATATCCTTTAGGCAACAGTCATGCTAGGCCCAACGTTTCATAGTTCTCCGCAATACAGAAAATCAATAGATATACAAACGTTTCTGTATACATGTACAATCTTCCCGGGAGATCTACTTATATTAGTTTGATCATCTATATACTACCGTCTATTTAACATAGACACCTGACATCCACACTAAATACCTTTACTTAGAGACCAACTTATGTTAGCCGAGCAATATCCCAGGATTTGGCGTCCAGCTAAAAAAGAGCTCGGGTTTTCACAGATTTAAATAGCACCGGGAGCTCAGAGTGTACTGGTCGTGTATTGCCTATGTAAAACCAGTATTTCTATAGGCTACGACATAGTGGAACGGTAAATTATAAGGAACAGAAAAATATATAAGAGGATTATTTATTTCTTCTTTGAGGTAACTTGCTCCCTGTCATATAGGACTTAAGTATGACGGGCGGAATGTGGGTGTGCTATACTTAGAGCTCTGTTAGTCTTCGGGGAAACCAGGTATTATGGTTCTAGGACACGATTTCCTCCCGATATTTTCCTTCACCGTTTTGAGAAGAGCTGTGCTGAAATAAAGTAAACTTTACTTCAAACACCTCCACGACCGTCGTACTATTCAATGCATCCATCAGCATAATGTTTTGAGTGCGTTACATTGAGCCCAGCCGTAAAAAAAGTCGTTTCCCAGCAATAATTTTTGCATAGAGTTACTTAGTTTGATGTTCAGAATGCTTGGTTGACGGCTTCGCGAAGGGTCTGTTTACACCCCGTATACTACAAATATTGCTATAATTCGTTTTGTAAACTGACAGGCTCTCAGTCTGTTTGTAAATATATTATTCTATAATACATGTGGCCCGAAAGTCCGACAAAAGGCTGCCCAACATCCTGCCAGGGCTGCGGGACTGTTCGAAAGAGATACCGTGGCCCTGGAACACAAAGGGCAGAGAAGGAACATGGATGGGTTTTAGTCAGTACAAGTCTGACACTCCCCTCCGCTCCGCCCAGAGTGGGGGGGGTCATTTGATGATTTCCCATCCGGAAAAAAAAAAAAAAAAAAAAAAAAAAAAAAAAAAAAGGCTGCCCAACATAAATGGGCTATCTCCTTATAACATCAGCTATCTGCCAGTAAAAGTCCCGTCAAAATCAGTCCAGCCGTTTCGGAGATTAGCCGGAATAAACAAACAGACAGATGAAAATTTGAAAAATTGTTTTTTTTTTGTTATCAGTAACTTATCCAGTTTCAAGTGCATTCGGTAAAAAGCTGTTATTTTGGAATTACAAACACACTACAGTGTTTTTGTTTTTTGTATGTTTGTATTATAACGAAGGGGAGGTGACGAGTCTGACAACCAGTCATACCAAGGGGTATCGTATTACCCAGTACTAACTGGGTTGTGGAGGTCAGATAGGCAGTGGCTCCAAGTAAAATACTGGTATTCAGCTGCATCTAGTTAGACTGGAAGCCGACCCCAACATAGTTGGGCTAGGCAGATGATGATGATAATATGTGGTCAATGTTAGTCATTTTCAATCAGGTAAGCTGTCGGCTTTGCTAATTGGTTTTGGCTTTGACGACCATAATCAGCTTACAACGTCCTCCGGGACTCAGACCTCTTCTGTTTGAGGGAGTGGCCTGTGCATCACACGGACATAGTGCGATGGTGGACAAATATTTTTTTTAACTCGAAACGTGACAATAATGTTGCAGACATATCTTCCACCTCATCATCTGCCTAGTATTTTTTCAACTATGTTAGTCGGCTTCTAGTCTAACCGGATGTAGCTGAATACTAGTACGTTATATGGAGCGACTGTCCATCTAACTTACACAACCCAGTTAGTACTGGGTACTACGGTACCCGGATGAGACGAAAGATATATTACGTGAGTTGTATAAAACAAATGGATTTTCACCATGGAATTTTTTGCCCATTCTTCTCCATAGGGATCTACGCTTAGGAATGGGCAACTACAGAATTTACACAGTTATTATGCCATGTGACAGGGACTGTAGCTTCATTTTATTGTTGTCTTTGTTTCGACAATTCAAAATTGCCTGTAACTGACCTACTTGAAATAAATGCTTTGATTTTAATTTTGATCATGTAGCCGTGCTATAAGCTAGTCTGGTATACTTACGTCGTAAACCTCACCGCCATATCGTAAGAAATGAGTTTTGTACGCGGCGTTATAGATCGACAGCCACAGTGTAACAGAGGAACTCTTTCAGTACATAATCCATGACCTACGTACACCTACAGCGAGTTGTCTAGGCTGTGGCGATGCGCACACATTCATATTCCATTGCTGAACTATTGAATGAAATCAGAACTGTGTATGAGGCATTTAAGTTTAGTGTTTTTTTTTTTGTTTCAATATTTTTATGGCGAGTAGTTTAGGTTGGGGGGTAAGCAGAGGGGTCGGTTATAGGTAGGTACTGAGTTTCATCATCGAAAAAATGAAAAGCCTTTTTATTGACAGTAAAACATCTTTCGAAGTAAGTTTATAAAATCTTTAACAAAAAAATTGTAATTCAATTTAGATTTTGCAAAAAATATTACGATTTTTGACATAATTCTAGTTACTAGTAAACTTAGAAGGATTAACGTGCTTGCTTATCCTACTAATATTATAAATGAGAAAGTTTTTGAGGATGTATGGATGGATGTTTGTTACTCTTTCACGCAAAAACTACTGAACGGATTTACTTGAAATTTGGCACACAGATAGTTTATAAACTGGATTAACAGATAGAATACTTTTTACCCCGGTGGCACGATCCCGTGGTACAATTACCGAACTCCACGCGGGCGAAGCCGCGAGCATAAACTAGTTGATTATAAGGCACATAATTATAATTCTCCTGCCCTTATCCTAATTCATTTGGGGTCGGCGCAGCATGTCTTCCTCTTCTACACTTCTCTATTACACGTCATCTCGGCAGTCACCTCCTTTCGAGCCATATCATCCTTCTCACAGTCCATCCATCGTTTCTTTGGTCTTCCTCTACTCTTTGTGACTATGCATATCGACTCATTACAAAGCGAACTTACCTAACTTATCATCTAAGTAAAATTTTCCATAACAATAAATATTATATTATCGTTAGGCAGCTGGATCAAGGGTTTGATTCAGAAAGCGGTACTCCTGGACACGGCTCGTATTGTTAGGAGGTTCCTCTCTCTGGAGCCCTGACCGCCGGAAGCTTGGATCCTGTTCCCGATACCGGTGGGCTACAATTTTTTATTTTTTTAAATGTTTTTTTAAATTGTTTTTAGTTTAAGAAATATTTAAAAATGTATAAGATTTGTATAAAAATAAATAAAGGAAATTATATTTAATCCCTTTTATGTTTTCAGTATTTTTTTTAAACGACATTTTTTTTGGGTGAAAAATGTTCACCTCAAAAAAAAAGTCATTTCCCAGCAATAATCGTTGCGTAAAGTTACTGAGCTTGATGTACAGAATGCTTGGTTTAACGGCTTCGTGAAGGGTCTGTTTACACCCTGTATTCTTGTAAATAAATGTATTATTCGTTCAACAATGCTAACAAAAGAAGAGTGTTTTTCCAAACAGAAATGGACAATGATGAATGATAAAAGTCAATTAATAAACCAATCATTTGATTTAATGCAAACATTTTCCTCAATCGTGTACACATTGATAAGCTAAATAAGATTGTATGGAAAGTCCTGTTTTCTGTTACCGAGTCATCATCGTCTGCCTGCTTTTTCTTCTCATCTATTTTGTGTTCGGCTTCCAGTCTACCAGTGTTTTACATGGAGCGAATCTGACCTCCACAACCCAGTTAGTACTGCGTAATAAGATACCCCTTGGTAAGACTAGTCGTCAGACTTTTGGGCCACTGACTACCTGTTACGACTGTCAAAGATCTAGAAATGACAGCCGGGACCAACGGCTTAACGTGCTTTCCGAGGCATGGAGGCACCTCTAAGTATAATGATGGTCCCCCATCCACAGACGACATTACGGAGATCGACCCATGCGGCTGTTATTAATTAGCCACAATCTCATCGTTGACAAAGTGATAAGCTGAAATATAATCTATGGAAAGTCCTGTTTTCTATTACTGAGTAATCATTCATACTCGTAATAAGAATGTTGGGAAATACTGAAAACATAAAAGGGATTAAATATTTATTGTTATGGATTTTTTTTCTTATATAATAAGTTAGGTAAGTTCGCTTTTTAATGACTAGATATGCATAGACACTAAGAGTAGAGGAAGACCAAAGAAACGATGGATGGACTGTGTGAAGGATGATATGGTAAGAAAGGAGGTGACTGCTGAGATGACGAGTAATAGAGAAGTATGGAAGAAGAAGACACGCTGCGCCGACCACTAATGAATTGGGATAATGGCAGATGATGATATGCATTGACACTTATATTGACTGAGATTTGGTCAAGGTATTACTATTATAAGCCAAAATGACTAAAATATCATTGAGATTAGTAGTTCCAGATAACCTACCGAGTGATATTTGGTCTAAAGGCTCCATCTCTTCTAAGAATACCATCTTTTATACCTCGTTTGTTAAGCATGCTAGGTGCGAGCTATTTTAAGTTTCTTGATATTCTTTTTAATTCTCGAAAATAGTGTGAAAGTTTTGCTTAAACATGGTCTTTTAAGCCTCTTTAAGAGGACTTCAATTCTTCTTCTTTATCGTGTGGTTTTGGTCTAAAGGCTCCATCTCTTCTAAGAATACCATCGTTTATACCTCGTTTGTTAAGCATGCTAGGTGCGAGCTATTTTAAGTTTCTTGATATTCTTTTTAATTCTCGAAAATAGTGTGAAAGCTTTGCTTAAACATGGTCTTTTAAGCCTCTTTAAGAGGACTTCAATTCTTCTTCTTTATCGTGTGGTTTTGGTCTAAAGGCTCCATCTCTTCTAAGAATACCATCTTTTATACCTCGTTTGTTAAGCATGCTAGGTGCGAGCTATTTTAAGTTTCTTGATATTCTTTTTAATTCTCGAAAATAGTGTGAAAGCTTTGCTTAAACATGGTCTTTTAAGCCTCTTTAAGGGGACTTCAATTCTTCTTTATCGTGTGGTTAGTGCCTAACCTGGTGTCAGAGTTTTTATGCTGCGCCTCTGACTTGGCTTTACATGCCGTCGAGAAATATCTCTCAGGCATGCTGGTTTCCTCACGATGTTTTCCTTCACCGAAGCAAGTGATTCAGATTAAAATCAGAGGTTCGTGTCTTAACATTTGACTTGGCAGTCCGATGGTCACACCACTAGGGTATCACTGCCTAGACTTTAAGTGATAAGTAGTTATTTTAAGATCATCATCTGACTAGCCTTTTCCCAACTATGTTGGGGTCGGCTTCCAGTCTAACCGGATGCAACTGAATACCAGTATTTTGCATGAAGCGACTGCCTATCTGACCTCTACAACCCAGTTAGTACTGGGTAATACCCTTTGTTATGACTGGTTGTCTGACTTCTTAACGACTTTCAAAGATCTACAATTGGCAGCCGGGACCAACGGCTTAACATGCTTTCAGAGGCACGGAGGAAACTCGGTATGCAAAGGGCGGTCACCCATCCACGGACAAACCTAGGCAAGCGCGGCTTAACCTTAAGATCGACCCGAGCGGCTGTTATTATTTAGCCACGAGTTCCTCGTTATTTTAAGATGTGTGTGTATTATTACTAACAAATTGGATTGTATGGTCTAGTAAATAAATGATTTAATTTTTTTATTTAGTTACTCATACCGAATATTAGTCATATTACCCAAGTCCGTTTTCTGGAAAGTAATAACTATTACAAAGTAGTCACTCTTGTAGTTACAAAGTTCGGTTTCTACTTCGTTTTCCTCCTTGAGGTTTTCAAGAATGAATTTACATTTTATTCGTTCATAACAATAATAAACTCTTTAGTTTAAGCCAACGTCGAGAAAGCTTGACACTGATGCTTTTATATTTCAATTCTGAGCTGCTTATGTTGCATACAATTTATTTGTGAAGTGACTAAAAATCTACTATATTCATTCAGTTTAATAAGATAAGTTTTTTTTTTTTTTTTGTTTTATTTGTTAATTTTTTTTTAGTAAATACATAGTTTCTCTCTTGACTTAGTTCTGCATTTTATTTTATATGGCTCCGATATTTATGATATGGTTCCGATATTAACGATAGTTATAGATTTTCTTTAAAAAATTCAAGTAAGTAGTTAAAAAAAATCAGCTAGACAAACCACGATGGCTTTGTTCAAGAGAAACAGCGCTGTGAAAGACAAACAAACATACCAGCTTGAGCAAAGAGATTAGATTTTAGATATTTGTATCACAATAAGATACAAACGGTGGTACGGTCAATCTAGATCTCTATATAATTCGAGTGAATCGGTTTTTTCTAGGCAAGTCTGCTCCACCCTAGGCCCCGTCATTGCTTCACATCAGGCGAGTTGCGGCCGAACGTCAGCCTGTTTGGTATTAAATAAAAGGAACTTCTGATTAAAAAGTATTTATTCTTTCGGGCCTCTTATGTCATCATGGCATTAATTGTAAAGTTAGCTTTGGTATGTAAACTTTATAAGTTATGGTATGAAAGTAATTTTAGAGAAGAAAGTCACTTTTCTTCAGATGAATATTACATGGGACTTAAACATAACTGTTGAAATTTGGGAGTACTTAAGGTGTACCCAACACCTCTGCCTAACACTTCGAAGATAACCGGCGTGATGTTATGTTATGCTATTTAATATCACAGCATGCAAAATGAGATAGAGCTCTTTGCAAAGCGATTGTTATAATCAGTTTACTGCCATGCTCACGTTACCCACAACATTGTAACTATCACGTGAGACAGTCCCAAGTTCAATAACACAACATCACGCCTGTAATCCCCGAAAGGTAAGGCAGAGGTGTATCTAGTAAACCCACATTTCGCCAGTTATGTTTAAGTCTCATGTAACTCGGCACAAAGCCAGACTCCGTGGCTGCTACTGAGAAATTCCTGATAGGAAAACCCAATAACACTTTGCCTGACCTGGGAATCGAACCCAGGATCTCATGCTCAGCAGTCACGCTTGCGATCACTAAACCAACGAGGTAGTTCACAATTACCAAAAATAATGAATAGATTGTGTGAAAGATAATAAGGCTAGAAAAAGGGTGGCTGATAGAAATTACCATTAAGGATAAAAGCAGGAGAATGATTATCACAAAAGTCACAATGTTGACATGACACGAATGTCGTTCACACCCTTTTGCAACCTAATGTTTGTCAGACATTGTTACCAATTCCAAATTACAACCGCAGACTTCATTGTAAGCTTATGAATGCCTCCCATTTATAGTTAAAGATGACACTATAAGAATAATGACACCGCGAATTTTGCTAGTACCTACCTTAGTATACTGTTTAAATTCGGTTGCTACTTTATGTAGCACAATATTTCTCTTGGGAATGATAAAGTGTTTAGTGTTAACTTAGCTATCATCTACACTGTTACTGATAAAATATAAAACAACAGACAGATCTAAAAAGTTGAAACGGAATCGTCTGTCCCAAACTCTAAACTCAAAGCATTGATTTCAATTAGACCATTACAGGCACTTTTAAATGTCAAAAAAAACAGTGAAGCTACAGTCACAAGGCATAATAACTTGTGAAAGTACTGGAGTTGCACATTTTAAAGCGTAGATCTCTATGGAGAAGAATCGTAAGACAGTCCATGGACACTCTTTTCAATCAAAACATTGTTACAAAATCTTGGTTCCATTATTTATGTTGAGATTATATAAATATATGTGAGAACGATGTAGAAAGACGTGCAAGTTAAGAGCGTCCAGAGTGAGATATAACCAACTATTCAAAAATTAACTAAACCGTGGGAGCTAAGCGATGACCAGTACCTACTGAAGGCACCCGTTCAAAAACATGATGTCTTGGTATGGACATGTGATAAAAAGGGAAGAATCGCATTTGTCAAAAGGTGTGACGAATGTTTATATGTTGATGGATGGAGAGGAGAATAAGACCAAGGAAACGAACAAGGATTGTGTTAGGTGTAATATGAAAGAAAAAGGAGTAAATGATAAAAGAAGGAAGAAGAAAACGTGTTGCACCGACCCCAAGTAACATAGGACAAGGGCAGGAAGTTGATGTAACTGGGAGAATATTAGACAAACAACCGCCTTGTTTGAATGGATGTAGCACTAATAAACTTATGACGGATCCGGTCATTAGTACGGACATAAAATGAATCGCAAGTGCGCTGGTGGTGACGTCACGCGACCTACTTACAAGTCTACCCACACCACAGCGTGCTTCTACAGAGCCCTGATATTCAACGCGAGAGCGACACTCAATGTCTGATCGCGGCGGAATTGAGACCTCTTGGAACTGTACCCGATTCATTGTGCCCCGTGTTATTGTGTTAAGTTGTTATCTCAAGTAATTTGTTAGTTTGTTAGAAACAATGTATCGCACCCAGTGTGTTTTCACAGCACGAAACCCATCGTCTGCCCAAATGATGTACGAGCCTAACAGAATAGATTATAACAGTCACTCTTAGATAGGAAAGACCAAATCAAAACATTTTAACGTTTCGTTACTTTGTTACGTGCTATCACCAAGTCGCTCCATGTAACATACTGATATTCATATATTCGTACATCCGGTTAGACTGGAAGCCGACCCCAACATAGTTGGGAGAAAGCAGGGAGATAATGACGAGCCTATTCCATACTTTGTACAGAGTTCACGTTATTTGAGAGAACTAAGACTACTATAGACACACATAAAACTGTCAAATTAAAATTTCGAGCTGGTTCTGATAGCAACCTTTAAAACACTCGGACAAGGCACTTATGCATACAAAGTAGTGGACTCTCCAATACCTTGTATGCATACTCGTAGTTAGGATGAGACTTTTTTTTTTTTTTTTTCCGGATGGGAAATCATCAAATGACCCCCCCCACTCTGGGCGGAGCAGAAGGGAGTGTCAGACTTGTACTGACTAAAACCCATCCATGTTCCTTCCTTGCCCTTTGTGTTCCAGGGCCACGGTATCTCTTTCGAACAGTCCCGCAGCCCTGACAGGCATCGGCCCTTGCGGACCCCTACTTATTTGCTGACATCTCTTTGAGGCGCGCGTGGAACACGAACGCGCCGTCGACACGGCCTGTCGTCATAAGACGGCCGGAGGTTAGGATGAGACTGTATCAAACATTATAGAATTAGTTATTCTGCGGCTAGAATATCAACAGTTAATAATGTTATGTTGTTTTTCGCTGGCGTGTTCGTGGTGCTGCTTCATGCTCTGTGATGAGACGGCGTGACCATGGTGTTCCTCTTGATGATGCTCCTCGTGTTTTTTGTGGTGCTCCTCGTGATGTGCGGGCTTGTGTTCGGTCTCGTGATTTTGAGGCAGTACGATGCTCTGTGACGAGTGCGTGACACACCAATAAATCTAAATCGGTTTCAAATCGTTTCGCACTTGTACACCACTTCCATACAACAGGATTGACTGTAACAACTTGATTGGTAAGCTTTTTTGTAAAATCATCATCATCATCATTTCAGCCGAAAGACGTCCACTGCTGGACATAGGCCTCCCCCATGTGTCGCCACATAGACCGGTCCCGTGCGACTCGCATTCAACGGATCCCTGTAAAATTAGTAAATATAATACATTTTTAACTTTTGTATTATTATTATGGCGGATAAGATGTTGCTTACCTTCGTTACAGAGCCGGATCCTTCGTCTAGCGTTTGATCTCCGAGTCTGACAGGATGACTAGTTTACAATTAGTGAATGATATTATTATTTTCTAAAATTGTAACAATGTCTAACTGTCTGGAGAGACCGTAAGTGAGCAATTAACAATAGACTGTAATACTTCTATTTATAGTAACTAGTGTTTTTTTTCCTGGAACGATACGATTAGCCGTCATCAGATGACGAAATACGTGACACAGACTAATTAATTTGTGTAACACTTCGTTGTAGTATGTTTTGCTGGTTTTTGGTGTAGCCAGTAGTGTAGTGTCCTCCATTGTGAGAACTGTCACATCTCTGCTTACATGTGTGATCACGAATTAATCAGACGATTACGGGAAAAATCACAAAGATAAATGCGTAGGATTATGAAAACTGGCCAAGTGCTAGGTGGACTCGCGCATAATGGATCCCGTACCGTCGTCGTAGAAGAGCCCCGTTTATTAATTTATATTTTTTGTTGTTATAGCTGCAACAGAAATACACATTCTGTGATAATTTTGAACTGTCTACCTATTACGGATCATGAGATACAGCGTGCTGACAGACAGACGGACGGACAGCGGAGGCTTAGTGATAGGGTCCCGTTGGTTACCCTTCGTATACGAAACCCTGAAAATACCTATGTTTGTCATTTTCTATTTATCTTTTAATGTAGGTAACTATCGGTTTATTATCAGTTTGTCAGTGTGATCTAACTAAAGATTTCTAAAACAAAGATCTATAAACCCTTCTTAGGACGTGCTTTATCCCAGACATTTTACCGTGTCTGTGTTACACTTCAACCAACTTACCTATGCAGGTAGGAAAAAACAGAACTAAAATAAATGTACCAATGTTGACATACCGGTGCACTTTTTCTTGACAAGCAGCGCCAAAATAATCTGCAAATTTAAAGTGGCTATACTGTACTCTTGTCGCGTGACAGTGAGCGGAATAACTCTTCATCATCATTTCAGCCGAAAGACGTCCACTGCTGGACACAGACCTCCCCCAAGTGTCGCGTGTGGTCCCGTGCGACTCGCATCCAGCGAATTCCTGCAACCTTCACCAGGTCATCAGTCCACCTAGTGGGAGGCCTTTCAACGCAACGTCTTCCGGTTCGCGGTCGCCACTCCAGAACTTTTCGGCCCCATCGGCCATCCGTTCTGCGAGCAATGTGCCCTGCCCACTGCCACTTAAGTTTGGCAATTGTTCGAGCTACGTCGGTAACCTTTGTTCTCTTGCGAATGTCTTCATTTCTGATTCAACCAGTAACGTGTATACATCTTTGAATTTGATATCTTTCTTCTGATTGCATTGGCAAATTCAATGTTCTGGCCAATAGTTTATTTACTTTAACTCTATTTTTATGCAAATTATTTTACTTGACTTTACTCCCTTCAGGGGTATTATAAAAACCTGCAACATAAAAGGGTTTTAACGATATAGCAATGATAGTGGTGTGACCGTCGGACTGCTAAGTTATAGGTCTCGAGTTCGAACCCAAGGCACGTACTTCTGATTTTTCTGATTCATGTGCTTATTGTATAAATATCACTTGCTTCGGTGACGGAAAACATCGTGAGGAAACCAGCATGCCTGAGAGATATTTCTCGACGGCATGTAAAGCCAAGTCAGAGGCCCATGGGCGGCATAAAAACTCTGACACCAGGTTAGGCACTAACCACACGATAAAGAAGAAGCACCCGTTGTCTAACCTGAATGATTCGATCAGGAGTCTTTTATCATCTTCGTATTCTTTTCCCTTTGACTTTCATGAACATTGAAATAGCTGTTCTGCCCAAAATATCATCATCATCATCTGCCCGCCTTTCCCCAACTATGTTGGGGTCGGCTTCCAGTCTAACCGGATGCAGCTGAATAACAGTATTTTACATGGAGCGACTGTCTATCTGACCTCCACAACCCAGTTACCCCTTGGTAAGACTAGTTGTTTTACCCTAAATAATTGGAGAAAATCATATTTTTTTTTACCCGAAACTGCAGTAAATTGTACTTTACCTATTGAACAACTCATTCATGATCATCTTTCTACCCTTGTCCCATTTCACTTGGGCTGATCTCAACACGTTTTTTTCTACCTATTACGAGGAGATACCAATATAAAAGATTTTTTATATTTTTTTATTTTTCCACCCAAAAACATGGCAAAATTAAATATCTCATAAACACAAGCCACAAACCCTGCTATCCCTTAAAAGCAAAGTCGTGAACACAAAAAAAAGCGTTCAGTAATTTCTTACTGTTGCTATGGAAAATGCAAGTTGCAGCGTTCTGACTTTCACGAGTGCGCAGTCGGGGCACACTGTAAGCATGTGTGTCTGTGTGCGTGAGGGCTGTGCCTGTGTGGGTACGCCCTGCCATTGCAGGCCCTCAGTACACCCCGATGCACCGAAGTGCAACGACGCGTCGCTTGAAATACTATCTAAGTCCTAATTTTTTACACAAAACTAACCATTTTAGTGATTCCCAAAGTATATTTTCATCATAAAGTTATGTTTTATTAAAGGATTTCAGTTTTTTTTTGTCGTAATTTCTTTGTTCGCCGGCCATGTTGGATTCGATAGAGGTGAGTAGCTTTCTATATTCTGTAAATGAAATTTCTTTTTTTTTTATTTTTGTATTCATTTTTTTTCGTAAGCAAACCTTCATGATTGAATATTGATCTTTTCGCTTGATTTGAAGTTTTTGGTTGATTTTCTTTTTGATGTTTTAAGTACTTGAAATAGTTTTTTTTTTCTTAGTAACGTGCTTTTCTTTGTGTAGTTGGGTTAATATTTTTTTACATTTTTAACTAACTCGCATTTGTGACGCAATCGAAATACCGATCAATAAGTTTGGCAGATGCGCAGAGAATCTGACATCAGAACTTCCTTGTCTTGAAACCTTCCTTATTTAAAAATTTACCAAATATCAGTTTAATTTTGTGAGTATTAAAGTTTAAAATTGATGAAAAATGTGTTAATTTGAGCGGGAATTTAGCGTTATTAATACATATTACGTCACATCTTAGTGAGGAGGTAGCCATTTTGAAAATGGGCGTCCCCTCCCCCTGGCTTCGATCTTAACAAAGACTCCCAAAGCCATTACAGGGATTTCAAATATTTTGATGAAATTACTTGAATATTTTGAATAAACTTTCATTTTATTCTTCTTTTGGAATATGCAGGGCTCGGCAGAGCTTCAATTTCAGTTTAGTCCAAAAACTTTGAAAAACTTTAATTACTAGTAGAAAATATTTTAATGTTATACTTATTTTTGTTAAATATTCTTTTATTCTTTATAAATTCATTTGGAGTATACAGTATTTCCATGTCATACAATAGAGTTACAACATAGTTTCTAAAATATTACATAGGTCCTTAATAGAAGAAGATAAGGAAAGCTGGACCAATCTACCTTGAAGAAACCTGGTGATCAAACCCATGACTTCTATATGAACACGCCTTTGTCCAGCAGTGGGACAGTAATATTATAATTTGTTAAAAAAATACATCAACACACACATACATAAGCATACATAAGCTTTCCTTTATATCAATTTATTAGTAATGTCCACCGGATTTTAACATCAAATTACATAAAAATGGATGATTTCCTATTAGACTACATAATTGGGAAGTTCTATTAAGACGGAGTCCCTCAATGCACTTCTCCGTACTTTTATATTATGTTGAAATTCCCATCATAACTCATTAATATAAGTTAGGCTTGAAATAAGCAGTTTTTGAACATCAAAATGACAAAAGACAGTCGCCCCGCCCTTCGACACTTTCTAATGTTTTAGGTGGGATAAGATGTGGCAGAACAGACTCCCCAGTAACACACCATGCATATATTATCGAATTGCATTATCTACATTTAAAAATTATCATGAAAGAACTTCTTTTTGAATATAATAGAATCTAGTTGGTAATTTGCTTATCAAAAATGTTCATTTACATTTATGAAAGATTTTCAGCTACCTCGTGTAGGCAAGATACTCTTATCAGAAGCCTTTAGAGTTCCCACTGCTGGGACACAGGCCTCTCTATGAGTGGGTGTGGCCCGTAAGCGACCACGCGGTCCCGATGCGGGTTGGTAGAGATGCGCAATACGACTAGTTTCCTAACAAAGATTTGACTCCTACCTAGCATTTTGGAAATATTTTGTTAGATTATCAACCTATGAACGCTTAATTGCTCCATGTAACATACTGGTATTCAGCTGCATCCGGTTAGACTGGAAGCCGACCCCAACATAGTTGGGAAAAGGCTAGGCAGATGATGATTAAAGCAAGCTTTTAGTATAAAATAACTGGAAACTGACCTAACATAACTACGAAAACTACGGTTTGATTTTTCCGGTTATGACGCATCTATTAGCTCTTAGCTGCGTCATAGTCTTAATCGATAACTACTAGTACATGTACACGTATAGAAACTAGAACTATGTCTCTATCTAGAATCTATACTGTGCTTTTTTTTTCGGATGGGAAATCATCAAATGGGGCAAAGCCACACTTACACTCCTGGGCAGAGTCATCCATGAATCTCCACCTAGAAAATTAAGCACTGTTTTAAGCTCACCCCGCGATCATGGCGCTTGCAAAAGCGTCGAAATGTTGGGAACTCTAAATAATGAACAATCACGGAAGATATCCCATAAGTGACAGTACAGGTTTAGAAAATTAAGAGTTTTCTTGTGGAGGCACTCGTCCGGGTTAATTCAACTATCTAGCAAATTATTCCTTACAATTTCTGTTTCATTTCTTTATCTGGTAGAAAAGATCGAAGAAGTAGAGAACTCGAAAAACAAGATTTAACAGAGTCCAAGTCAATCATTTTCTCATCGGTTTCTGGAATTACAATTAAATTAATTCTTTGTCATATCTTATTTCAAGTTCTGTCAACCAGTGAGTAAAGATAACATGCGATTTCAACCTGATCATCCGATCATACGTGGTCTCTCACAATGGGCCTCATCAGAAGGCTTGAAGTCACCCAAAGGGCAATTGAGAGGGCTTAGAGATTCCTTGCGTGATCGAATCAGAAATGAAGACATTTGCAAGAGAACAAAGGTTACCGTGGCAGTGGACAGGGCACATTGCTCGCAGAACGGATGGCCGATGGGGCTGAAAAGTTCTGGAGTGGCGACCGCAAACCGTAAGACGTTGCATTGAAAGGTCTCCCACTAGGTAGACTGATAACCTGGTGAAGGTTGCGGGGATCCGCTGGATGCGAGACTCACGGGACCGGTCAATGTGGCGACACTTGGGGGAGGCCTATGTCCAGCAGTGGACGTCTTTTGACTAAAATGATGATTCGATCATAGATTGATTTTAAAAGAACAGTTGCACTTTTTGTTAATAACGATTGTTATTTGTCTTTTCTTCAAAGCGTTTCATTTTTCTTTTCTAAAACGAATTTTGACAGTAGAAAGTCAAAAGTGTGTTAAACTGACATAAGATATCGAAATGCTACTGTCAAAGCAGTTTTTCGATAGCTCATGTCAGTTCAGCTCTTTTCCGTGTCACTACATCAAGTCCACTCTTTCAATGGCATCATAGGCGTCTGGGTACAAATTCTAAAACATTGGAGTAGAATGTCCACATGAAGTAGATATTCGGAATCTTTCTTCTTATACTACCACAGTCTTATCAGATTACTAATTGAACATAAAAAAATATTAAACATAACGTAACATCACGCCTGTAATACCCAAAGGGTTAGGCCGAGGTGTAACAGTACACCCACATTTCGCCAGTTATGTTTAAGTCCCATATAAGGGGGCCAGCCTATTACCATCAACAGGGCACAAAAAAAATTCAGACTCCGTGGCTGCTACTGAGAAATTCCTGACCGAAAAACTCTATACCACTTTGCCTGACCTGCGAATCAAACCCAGGGCCTCTTGCTCAACAGATGCGCTTGCGACCACTACACGGACGAGTCTCACATTTTCAACTTTCGCTTTTCCACCGGCATCTTGCCCGCGTGGCATATTACAGACCACACCCCTTCACAAAGAGGAGAACTAGTAGTTTGCTCACTAGACCCCACCATCCCCTTCTAACTTAACCTGCCCGAGTCGGGTGTCCCAAGTCCCTCCTAGTCTCCTAGCTCTCTTACATGGGACCTAAACATAACTAGCGCTACGTGGTTGTACTATACAACGCATCTGCCAACCCCTTCGGCAAGAACAGGCGTGATATTAATCCATTATCAGGTCGCTGAACCTTTGTGAATGTTTCTTGGCAACTGAAACTGACGACAGAATTCTATCAACATAATATTGATCAAAGGTGTTAATACTGAATTTTAAGTATTTAGTTTCCGTTGCCAAAAATACCGAGTATTTTAAAGACTTGGGAGTACATTAGTGAGGATTCTAAAGAGGGCTGGGGAAATCATTTCCATGTGCTGAATTCTGTTCTAAAAGCTGAATGTTGTATATCACTTGCTTCGGTGAAGGAAAAGATCGTGAGGAAACCAGCATGTCTGAGAGATATATCTTGACGGCATGTAAAGCCAAGTCAGACGCCCATGGGTGGCATAAAAACTCTGACACCAGGTTAGGCACTAACCACACGATAAAGAAGTATTCTGTTCTCAATTGATAGTTCTGTAAGCACAATAGTATTCTCACGTTAAGCCGTTGGTTCCGGCTGTCATTTGCAGATCTTTAACAGTCGTTAAGGAAGCCAGTGGCTCGAAAGTATAACAACCAGTCTTAACAAAGGGTATTGTATTACCCAGTACTAACTGGGCTGTGCAGATCAGATAGGCAGTCGCTCCAAGTAACGTACTGGTATTTAGCTGCTGGTTTGACTGGAATCCGACTCCAACGTGGTTATAAAAGTCCAGACAGATGACGAGCTCTCTCTAAAGAACGGCAGTCCCTTGTTGTCGATAAGAAGATCGTGCAATCATTGTCAGACAAGTCAGTTCATTGGCCGCGATACCATAATCAGTTGTATATTTAGCTTTGTTATTGACTGGTCTGATAGCAAGCCAACTGGGCTTTGTGGTGCTGTTTGTTTGTGAACAATAATAAAAGGGTATTGAAATGGCTCTTTTTCTTGGTGGCATAACGTTCCCACTGCTGGGACACAGGCCTCCTCTCTATGAGAGGGACTATAAACCACCACGCGGGCGCAGCGCGGGTTGTCAGATGTCACATGTATTCGACTTGGTTCTGTGACATGCCGGTTTCCTCACGATGTTTTCCTTCATCGTTTTGAGAGCAGTGATGATGAAATTATTTACACAAAGTAATGCGCCTGCCTGGGTTCGGTTCCACGACTAATTGCTTGTAAGTCTGGGCTGCCACCAATAGGCCGCCGCTGCTCTCAGCTTGGTGGCATACTCTGAAGCAATAAGTAACAAGGCAAGATACGGAAATTGCAAGACGAACCGAAAATGCCTGGAAGAGTTACAGGTCCATGAAGAAGTATTTTAAGGGCACTCTGCCCACGTCTCTGAAGCGAAAGCTAATGGACATGTGTATTCTCCCTGTCTTGACCTACGGTGCACAAACTTGGTCTTTGACTAAGTCCAAAAGTTCAAACTCGAGGTTTGCCAACGTGCTATGGAGCGCAGTATCTTAGGTGTAAAATTAACAGATTGTGTTCGAAACGCTAGACGGCGCTCCAAAACGCAAATCATTGACCTGGCTCAAAAGGCTGCCCAACATAAATGGGCTCTCTCCTTATAACATCAGCTATCTGCCAGTAAAAGTCCCGTCAAAATCGGTCTAGCCGTTTCGGAGATTAGCCGGAACAAACAGACAGATGAAAATTTCAAAAAAATATTGTTTTTTGTTATAAGTACCGTATATACTATCATTCGGTAAAAAAGCTGTTATTTTGGAATTATGTTTGTAGTATAGATAACGAACCTACAAAACACAAATATTAACTCACGCCTTTTTCTGATTGTTGGCAGGCAGAGAACCACAGAACGCCACATGCTACGACTCTTACATACTCCTTTTGCCTCATCCACGTTCATACATCTGGTCCTACACGCACGCCGGTTGCGAGAACTCCGCACCTGACCTTTCTGAAGACCCAGGTCAGTGTACATGTCCTTCTAGGGCGCCCCTTCTCCGCATTTTACACATAAATTATTCACCACCATGACTCTCGTGCCTGTCCTGTGTTCAATTCCCAGGTCGGGCAAAGTGTTATTGAATTTTTCCATCAGGAATTTCTCAGTAGCAGACACAGAGTTTGGATTTGCGCCCGGTTGATGGCAATAGGTTCGCCCTTTATGTGTGCTATTAAGACCTCTGCCTAACCCTTAGGGGATTACAGGCGTGATGTTATGTTATCTAAATTATCCACCATGCCTCTCAAACTCAACAGAAAAAAAACTACAGTAATAAAATCCCTACACTACGACTCTACGATAGAGCACATTGCCATAGGTCAGTTTTGGGATAGAGTCGCTCCTATTGGTCGCTACATAGGCATAGAGTCTACATAGACATGTGGTCGTAGGCCAATGGCAGCACGGGCCCTTTTTACCTGAGTTTTTTTGGAACTCGGGAACTCTAGTTTTGTAGAGATCTTTTTGGTGCTGGAGCCGTTTTTTTTTTTGAGTGAGTTTGACACACGGTAGGATATATGTATTTTTTTTTGTTGTTAATGGAATTTTTGTTGTGTGGCAATGCTGAGTCTAAACCTATGAATTTTGTAGAAATCATTATTTATTATTCTTTTAATTTGGTCGGTCTCCTTAAGAGTTAATTTTCCTTTTTATTTGTCTACAATAATGGACAGCTAGTCCATTTTTATAGAAAAAAAATTGAAAATGAAAATCAAAAAAGAGTAAGCCCACGTAACCTCATTTAAACACTGTTTTAAGCTTTCACGGTTAACAACTAAACTTATCCTGTCACTTACGGGATATCTTCCGTGATTGTTCATTATTTTGAGCTCCCGATATTTGGACGCTGTTGCAATGCAATTATATCGGGAGCTCAAAATAATGAACAATCACGGAAGATATCCCGTAAGTGACAGTATAAGTTTAACCTCATTTATTAATTAAATTTCACAAGTATATAACACTAATACGATTAAAAATAAGAGTTTTCTTTCCTCTGTAAATCTGCAGTAGAATATTATGAAGAGGTAAAATTTGTTTATAAGTTTGTATGTAGGGGACAATCTCCGGAACTAGTGATCCAATTCCAAAAAATCTTTCACTGGCTGAAAGCTACATTATTCCTCGTTACTATAGGCTATAAATTATATTTATATCATACATATTAGACGAGCTATCACAATTTTTGCGGACAAAGTGCTAGTAAATAATACAGAAATAAAAACTGTAACTTGATGTACAGTCACGAGCACCAATATGTATACACTTTCCTAAATTTAAAAGCAATTTTCGCGAGAAAGGACGATTGTAACTTGGAGATAGGATCTTTTTCATAAAATATGAATTCCAGAATACTATGTTCGTAACAACATTAAATTTTAATCAGAACAGTAGGAGAAAAACAGTTTTAAAAGTTGTTAAGTGTTTACATATTGATGCTCGTGACTGTACTCGTAGTTCATAAAAAAATCGCAAGTAAATTCTGACTCACAACTCTTACTCACTCATCAAACATCATCATCAGCATCTGCCTAGCCTTTCCCCAACTATATTGGGGTCGGCTTCCAGTCTAACAGGATGCGGACCTCCACAACCCAATTAGTACTTACTTACTTAACAAACATCATGTCCTTAAACATAATGTTTAATATTGCCATACTAATTTATATTCACATCCATCTATCTCTTTCTGACATTCTCTCTCTCTCTCTGGTACAGCCATTCTCTGTACAAGATATATTAAAAACTGTAGAATTACTCATTCAAAGCCCTTGTAAAGTGTCTAATTCTCGTTTAATAATAAACAGTCTGTGTTGGTGCATGAGGGATTCAATCAAGCAACCTTCTCGTATCAAGAATTTTCATCACATTACATATATTCTTTCTTTTATTTTTGTTTTCAATTAAAATTTTACTTTACACTGTTATTTTTATATTTTAGCAACCGTTGTAATTAAATAAATAAATTTATTTATTTATGTAGGTACACACAAAACACTTAACAGGACATTACATTACGATAGAAGAGCACAAAGGTACTGCTTATTTCATGAGAAATCTCTTCCAGCAGACCTGCGAGAGGAAAGTTTTATTAGAAATGTAGACACAGTGTGTAGAAAAGAGAAAACAGGAAAATTTCAATTAGAACTTAAAACAAAAATTTACCTATATTAAATAAACATACATGTACACATATTAAATAAATATAAATTTCTTCTAAAATAGACCACCACATCAAAAGATAGAACACACTTGACACTTCCCCCACTTCCTCAGAATACTAACAAGTTACAAGAAAAAGACATAAAATAAAAATAACGTTTTCCGTCCAATGGCCCTTAGCTCCTGGCGGTTGAGAGTCATCGTCATTCTCTCGGCAGCCAATCAGGAAACGCATAGATTCGGGTCTATCACGGAGTAGAAATGTGGCAGAAGGATAACTGCGGTACAGATTTGAAAGAACACAGGTTTATTTAACACATGCCACAAAAACACATTATGAAAAAAAAAAAACTTAAATCTAAACAGCAGAAAAAAAAAGATAATATTGTGTGTTTCTAACGGCTGCGCCAAATAGGCCCAGTCGATTACGATATAATATATTCTATCCTACTAATATTATAAATGCGAATGGATAGATGAATGTTTGTTACTCTTTCATACATAAACTAATGCACGGATTTGGATGAAATTTGGCACAAAGATAGTTTATAACCTGGATAATCATATACGATACTTTTTATCCCTTATAGTGTATTCCGGTAGTATGATCCTTTGGGACAAAATATCGAATTTTACGAAGGCGAAGCCGCGGGCATAAGTTTGTAATAAGAGACACAAAATTAAAAAATAACTTAAATCTAAACAACAGAAAAAAACGATAATATTGTGTGTGTCATGCCTGCGTCAAATAGGCCAATTTATATATATTACGATATAATTATATTTTGTATGTTATTTTGAATACGATTACGGTTGGGGCGTTTTTTTTCCTATTTTCAATTTTTATTACTTTAAATGAAGAAAATGGCTTTGTATTCGACATTTGTATTTCGACAAATTAAGTATAGTGTATAAAACTGTGAAGTAAAGCAAAGCTTAAGGGTCAAGAGATCTTTGACCATTATCGAAAAAAAAATCCATTAAATAACTGAAAAGTTCCTTTGTTTTAAAAATTAATACTAATGATATCACGGTCTGTAGTGTTGCAAATAGCAATCAAATCCTGGAAATGAATATGAGACAAATGGTAAATATCTACCAACCCACATTGTGGCTACGTGATAGTTTAGGGTCCACTCCATCTTGCAAAGAGGAGCCCTGTGTCCCAGCTGTGGGATCTAAATTAGAGGACTGTTTCAGCTTTGCAAAGGTTGCTATAGGCAGATTTTACTATGGAGTATGTATATCAATTTGCTAGTAAAGAAATATTCCTATACACGCATTTCACATGCAATGGACGATTGAAATTAAACTGCACACAGTATTGTCGGTACATCATACGCAGCTATTAAGGACTGGCCACTATTTATTTTTCAGTGGCTTTTAGAACTTGATTATGAAGAAATGGAAAAACTGCTTACTATCTTATCCTAGTTTAGCGTTTTTCATAAATACATATTGCCTCCCCCTCACACATACACATCCATCTTTATACATACATACACACTTACACCATCTTACTCTGTATCTCTCACACACGGCACCTTTCACATCACACTCACACTTCACACACTCACAAACACGCATTTTGATTTTATTAGTACTTTTTTTGTTGTCCTTTCCTTTTCTTACAATAGTCTTACATATTCTACAATATTGTGATAATTCCAATCTCGGCGAGGGGGGTCAGGAGTCCATAGTCCTGACTCCCACAAATCTTTGTACCTTCAATATTTGTAACACCTCTATATTTTACTTTGTGGGAGAAAATAAATTTTTATTATTATATTATTTATAAGCTCACAAATAAAAGGAAGAGGCCAATATATACATAATAAAAAAAAACAATGAAAGATCAAAGTTCGAAATTCGACGAACGACTTTTCCTTATCGCAAGTCATAGTTGTGATACTTCTGTACAAACGCTACTCGTGGTTCTATGTTGCACAACCGATGCGTCGAAGGGACCGACCAATGGCAGCGTTGGACGCCCTAGCCGCACTATTGTTGATTTTTGGCCCTTTATGGCTCGGTACTGGCGAGCAAGCCGGACATTTTGCTTTTGTTTTTTTTTTTATCCTTTTTTACCGTGTTTTTTTTTAATGTTTAATGGCAGATACAATTTATGGGATCTCCTAGCACAGGTATATCATTTACTTAAAGGAGGTCCCTATGTAAGATTTACTGTAAAAGTTGTACAAGTATCTGGAATACAAGTATCATTACATACTATAAAACAAAGTCGTTTCCCGCTGTCTGTCCCTATGTATGCGTAAATCTTTAAAACTACGCAACGGATTTTGATGCGTTTTTTTTTTAGATAGAGTGATTCAATAGGAAGGTTTATATTTATATATCGCGTTAGTCTGGAATAAACCTTTTATTTATTTATGATGCAGATAGAAGAAAGGGAAAAAAACGTGGCGGAATTTCTAAGTATAAATGTAGATAAGCGTAGAAAAAGACCAAAGAAACGGTGGAGGGACTGTGTGAAGGATGATATGGCTTGAAAGGAGGTGACTGCTGAGATAACACTAATCAATCAAGGTTTTCTTAAAATACTAATTTCTCATGCAATTCTGCCTATCCCTTAGGGCAAAGCGTTAGGGTAATAATAAAAAAAGTTCACAAGCACATTAAAACGCTTGCATCAGACTCAACTCAATGCAATGCGATTTGTAACTGGGTGTGGTTCTACGTGCGCCAACTTGTTTTTTGCATTTTTACTATTTTACGCAAGTTGGTAGAGGATTTTTTGTCAAAAGATATTTTTGCTTTTTATTATTAATTTATCCGTTTTTTTTTTTATAAAACTAGGTTGTGGAGGTCAGATAGGCTTTGCGTGAAATACTTGTGCTCAGCTGCATCCGGTTAGACTGGAAGCCGACCCCAAAAAAAAGGCAGACAGATGATGATTATTTTATTTTAATAGATTAATGTATGTCTTGAATGTATATAAAAGTATATAACGGTTCTAATAAATGACCTACGACTTATTAAATAGCAGTTAAATGTTTATATCAAGTTTTCCTTCCTCAACTTATTACCATAATAGGTAATCGATTATTACTTCCATTCATACAATATATATATCCGGCAAAACATTATTATAATAAATATAATCTAGTTTGGTAGCTCGCACCCTGTTCCCGATGCCGGTGCGCTACTATTTTTTGTATTTATCAATGTTTTTTTATATTATTTTGTATAGAAATATTTAAAAATGTAAATTATATGTAAAGAAAATACATAAAGGAATAATATAATCTTCATATATAGGGTGTCAACGGACTATACGGAACGGAGTCAAATATTTATTTGCATAGATTGTAGGTCCTAAAATGTAACAATAAAATTAAAGGAATGTGATTGTTATACAAGATGTAAACGGACCCTTCACGAAGCCGTCAATCAAGCATTCTGTACATCAAACTAAGTAACTCGCAAAAATTATTGCTGGGAAACGATTTTTTTTTGGGGTGAATAATCACGTTTTACGGTAGGACTCAATGTAAAAAATATTGTACGGATGCATTGAATATAACAGGGGTCGGTCATAGAGGTATTTAAAATAAACGCACAACATTAAAAACTTGTATTTAAAAAAAAACTTTTGAAAAATGTCGGAACTTTGGCGCCCAATACCTCCGTAACTAGAAGGTTCCCAGGTATGGTCTATAGCAAAAAAAAATATCGCAATGACGGGTAAAATATGTGCCTGTCATTCGGCTTCGTTAAGAGTACTTTTACACCTATTATAAAGCTACCAACACGGAGAAAACAAATGAAATAAATGAAGAAGTCGGCCGTAGCAAAAATAATCTCTTCAGATGGGGGTTCATGGACGGCACAGATCTCAAATGTGTATGCGGTGTGTCTCCACAGACAATGGCCCATCTTCCATCTTGCGCTGCAAGCCCTAACACCTGCGCACTTGACGATCTTATGACTGCATCAGCGAGCGGAGTTTGCATAACTGAATTTTGGATATTTAATAAAAATTTGCCATCGACACGCTAAGAAGAATGAAGAAGACAAGTGAAAAACGCGAGTGTCTTCTGAGTCTTTTGACACAAATTGTGTCGTGTCGCCTGAGGACGTGAACGTAGCCTTACGCCCCGTTAGGCCAAGAAGGCGTCAAGATGTCGCCGCCACACCTAGTTACAAAACGAATCGCCTTGAGTTTACCACTGATGTAACTTTCCCACCGCCGACTGTTTCTAAGAGCTTTTTTAATTTTGTAATGAATACATTTAAATGTTACCGTATGTTGGATTTACCGTCGGGCGAACAGTTGAGACACATCTTAATGTTCATAAATCAGAAATGTGCCAGTGATAGCCTAGTGGTATGACCGTCGGACTGCCAAGTCATAGGTCTCGAGTTCGAACCCAAGACACACACCTCTGTTTTTTTGGATTTATTATGTACACTTGCTTCGGTGAAGGAAAACGTCATGAGGACACCACTGAGAGATATTTCTTGACGGCATGTAAAACCAAGTCAGATGTAGAACTTTGACAGTGGCCCGAAAGTCTGACAACCAGTCTTACCAAGGGGTATCGTATTATCCAGTACGAACTGGGTTGTGGAGGTCAGATAGGCAGTTGCTCCATCTCAAATACTGGTATTCAGCTGCATCAGGTTATACTGAAAGCCGACCCGAACATAGTTGGTAAAAGGCTAGGCAGATGATGATGTAAAGCCAAGTCAGATACCCATGGGTGGCATAAAAATTCTAACACCAGGTTAGGCATCAACCACACGATAAAGAAGAAGAACTCTTCCAAATCAGAAGTCCTTTATTTAAATAAGGCTAAGTCCTAGTGTTCCAGCTGGGATGAAGCTGCAACTGACAGCCCCCAAAAGTCAAAACCCACCTCACTTCTTAGGGCTTCAGCTAGGACGAAGTAACTCTTGAACTCTTTGTCTAACAAGTAGGATTGGGTCACTCCTGGTAATCAAGGTCGTCCAAAAAAAAAGATTGAGAATATTATGAACTTACAAATAAATGTAAGAGCTCCGAAAATAATTAAACTAGGATTGGAATAAAAGACTTCTTTGCACACATAATACTCTTAACGAAACCGAAAGGCACTTGTTCTCCCCGTCATTGCGATCATTTTTTTGTTCTAGACCATACCTGGGAACCTTCTAGTTACGGAGATATTGGGGGTCAAAGTTCCAACTTTATCACAAGTTTTTATTTTGCGTTACATTGAGTCCTACCGTAAAACGTAATTTTTAACTTTAAGTTTCTTATTTTTTAAGCACCTGCTTAATAAAATTACATGTTGTTTGGAAAATATTAATTTCAATTACGAATTAGCATTGCCATCCAACGTGGCAATGCTGCCAGCGTTCTGGGCACTTTTCCTATTGACAGCGATGTAGACGAATTTTTTGATGCCCTACAATTCTTTTCCCATGTTGATACTTCTACATATTATGTCCTTTATTGATCTATTTGTAGTTTGTAAATAATGTGTATATAGTCATCAGAATCTTCCTGTACTTGTCCCATTCTACTTGGGGTCGGTACAACACGTTTTCTTCTACCATTCTCCCCTGTCAGACGTCACGCTATCATTTACTCTTTCATATCATTCCTCACACAATCCATCCATCTTTTCTTTGGCCTTCCTCTCCCTTTCCAACCAATGTGTACATAGTAATGAATCAAAAATGTGTGGCTGGAAGATAAGAAATTAGCACGTAACAAGACAAAATTGACACAACAAAAAAAAATTAAAAAAACGTCTTTCCTATTTTTTTAAGTGCGCCAGATGTTTAAAAAAAAAAACAATTTGAATGATGAAAAGACTGTAGTAGTAATACTCATAAAACATTAAGAAAAATAAACATAATATTACGCCTGTAATCCCCGAAGGGTTAGGCAGAGGTATACCTAATTATCCCCCACATTTCATCAGTTATGTTTAAGTCCCATATAATAGGGGGCGAGCCTACAGACTGTAAATGAGTATTACTAGCAAGCACGACAGCTGAGCATTAAGACGTGGGTTTGATTCCCAGATCGGGCAAAGTGTAATTGGGTTTTTTCATCAGGAATTTCTCAGTAGCAGCCACGTAGTCTGGATTCGGGCCCGGTTGATGGCAATGGGCTCGTGCCATATTACATGGGATTTAAACATAACTGTTGAAATTTGGGAGTACTTAAGGTGTACCCAACACCTCTGCCTAACACTTCGAAGATAACCGGCGTGATGTTATGTTATGTTATGCTATTTAATATCACAGCATGCAAAATGAGATAGAGCTCTTTGCAAAGCGATTGTTATAATCAGTTTACTGCCATGCTCACGTTACCCACAACATTGTAACTATCACGTGAGACAGTCCCAAGTTCAATAACACAACATCACGCCTGTAATTCCCGAAAGGTAAGGCAGAGGTGTATCTAGTAAACCCACATTTCGCCAGTTATGTTTAAGTCTCATGTAACTCGGCACAAAGCCAGACTCCGTGGCTGCTACTGAGAAATTCCTGATGGAAAAACCCAATAACAATTTACCCGACCTAGGAATCGAACCCAGGAGGGATTTGGCAGAGGTGTCCTTAATAGTACACCCACATTTCGCCAGGGGTATCATATTACCCAGTGCTCCATGTAACATACTGGTATTCAGCTGCATCCGGTTAGACTGGGAGCTGACACCAACATATTGAAGAAAGGCTAGGCAGATGATGATGTCTCATGTAATAAGCGGAATCCAGGCGTAATGGTTGCTATTGAGAAAATACTGACACTAAAAGAAACTATAGTTTCCTTTTCGGCTTTACCTTGGCCAAAGGCTTAGCGTTGCCATACAACGTGGCAACGCCGCCAGTCTTTGGGTACATTACCAGTTGCCAGCGTTGAGGAGTTTTTTGACGCCATTTTTTAAGTTTATTTTTAAGTTAGTTTGGTAAAATAGGTTATTTTAATTTATAAATGTTTGTAATATTTAGTTAGTAAATATAGCGCTATATTATTCTTTTCTATCTGCAGTAATGAGGTAAAATTTATTAGTTTGGATGGGGGGCTTATCTTCGGTAATACTGATCCTATTCCGAAAACTCTTTCACTAATGGAATGCTACATAACCCTCGAGTGTCCTATGGCTATGTTTAAAACAATATGTCCCGTTGCAGTGGGAGAATTTCGACCCTCAATGTGAGCGAAGTCATGTCGTGAGGAAAGTTTTGAATGTGGATAGCTAAGAGGGTAGAGGAAGACCAAAGAAACAATGGATGGACTGTGTGAAGGATGATATGGCTAGAAAGAAGGTGACTGCTGAGATGACGAGTAATAGAGAAGTATGGAAGAAGAAGACATGCTGTGCCGACCCCTTGATAAGACTGGATGTCGGAATTTCTCGTTTCTGACAAGTCGTAACGACTGACAAATGACAGCCGGGACCGATGTGCATTCACCAGCCACGGAGAGAACTAGGTATGCCATACATGGTCACCCATCTACAGACCAACCTCGGCAATCGTTGCTTTACCTCGAATATCGGCATTTTTCTTTTCCTTTCTCCACTTTTTCACCTAAAATTTCACAATCGACAACAGTCCGTATATGCAAATTGATAAATCATATATTAAGCGAAGCAAGGTCATAATTTTCAAAAGTAAGCTATACATGCGGCGCGCACGCACAAGGTCGTATGACGTAGCCAACATGGCCGCCCGCCGAGTAACGTCGAGTTCGTTCATCCTCACTCACACTAGTACGTTCCAGTATATTACTCATCAATGCTTCACGGAGACAGTTTGTGTTTAGCTGGGATCGGCAGAGCAGTTCATTTTATTGGTGTGGGTTGATTTTTTTTCATTACTGTCACTTCTTAAATATATCTTAGCGATCTCACTCAAAAAATGTCCAGATAAATAATAACACTCACACGGGTCGATTTGCAAAGTTAAGCAACGCTTGCCGAGGTCGTTTCTTGGATGGGTGACCATCCGTAACGTACCGAGTTTACTCCGTGTCTCGGAAAGCTGGATTACCAATTAGTCCCGGCTGTCACTTGTAGATCTTTGCTAGGCGTTATGAGTAGTCTGACCAAGGGGTTTCGTATTATCCAGTACTGACTGGGTTGTGGAGGTCAGGCAGTCGCTCCATGTATCTCGCTGAAATTTAGCTGCAACCGGTTAGACTGGAAGCCGACCACAACAGCACGCGTAGGATGACCACCGTAGAAACGCGTTTTGTCGCCGGAAGAATCGACTAAATGACAGATTTCTTTTGTTGATCTGTCATATCGTCGATTCTTCCGTCGACAAAATCCGTTTCTACGATGGTCATGCTACGCGTGCTGAGTTGGGGAAAGGCAGGCAGGAGATGACTCTCTCAGTATCACACTGATGGAATATCGCCTAGTAAAGAATCTTTAGGGACCTGGGTTGTTATAACAGAATTTTATATGGAGTGACTGCCTATCTGACCTGCACAACCCAGTCAGTACTGGGTACTATGGTACCCTTTAGTAAGACTGGATGTTAGATAAAGTATATTGAGTGGACAAACTTTTACAGCTTTTACAGCGATGTCCTTAGAGTATGTGTAGTTTGATCGCCAGTGTCGTCAGTTTATAGTTTGATGGTCATAAAAAATCAACCAACAGCAATAAAATTAACTATATCAAAGCCAATGGAGTCGTGAAAGGACTAGGCACAGAATTGATTTGAGCGTGATTCTTCACAATGAACATCAGTGGAGATACCTCCTATTATAATCTTCTAATCAAAAATCTTTATTGAGAATCTCGTGGCTAAATAATAACAGCCGCTCGGATCGATCTTTTGATTAAGCCGGTCTTGCTTAGGTTGGTCTGTGGATGAGTGACCACCCATTACATACCGAGTTTCCTCCGTGCCTCGGAAAGCACGTTAAGCCGTTGGTCCCGGCTGTCATTTGTATATCTTTGACAGTCGTTATAGGTAGTCAGTGGCCCAAAAAGTCTGACAACCAGTCGTACCAAGGGGTATCGTATTTACTAGTACTAACTGGGTTGTGGAGGTCAGATAGGCAATCGCTCCATGTAAAATACTGGCATTCAGCTGCATCCGGTTAGACTGTAAGACGACCCTAACATAGTTGGGAAAAGGCTAGGAAGGCCCAACGAATTAAAATTTGGCATACTGAAAGTCTATGTCCTACATTAGCATATGGATGGAGACAAACCATGTCCTGGATTAACTCTTCTTCTTCTATTTCTCTATCCTGGTTTAAGTGGGGTATGCTCTTACAATTTTCTGGCGCCAAGACAATCTGTCCTGGGTTGGCGGGTCGAGCAGTTCTTCCTCCAATAGGAGCTTCGTCATGCAGGTCCACCACGTAGCCGGAGGGCGTTCTCTACCTCTCTTATATTCAGGTAGTTGCAATGCTTTCTTCACTACGAGTTTCTCGTCTCTTCATTCATTACCACTTAGAACATTTTCTATAGGGATCGACAAGGTGGTTTCCCTATAAATTGACCTGAAGTACAGGCAGCAGTTAGTTTTGTGTGGGTCTGACTGATGGCAATAGGATCGCCCCTATTACATGAGACTGCCTCGTTCCTCTAGTGGTCGCAAACGCGACTGCTGAGCATAAGGTCCTGGGTTCGATTCAGTGGTCGGGCAAAGTGTTATTGGTTTTTTCCACTAGGAATTTCTCAGTAGCAGACACGGAGTCTTAATCTGTGACCGGTTGATGGCAATAGGCTCGCCTCCCGATTACATGAGACTTAAACCTATCTGGCGAAATGTGGGTGTACTATTAGGTACACCTCTGCCTAATACTTCGGGGATTACAGGCATGATGTTTTGCGATAATCATAACTGGCGAAATGTGACCTTTATCCTCTGCTCCTTTGATGGTTACCAGCGTCACGTCATGTGTGCTCGACTTCCAAGGGAACATAATAAGTCGTGCTGATGTCTATATTACAATCGACATAGCAAATTGTGTAGCTTCCTATCTGCTAGTAAACAAAGGGCCTTTCTTTGTAAATTTGCGTAGGATGATAACGACATACGACAAAATGAATGTTCGTCTTATTAGGTATGTTGCTCATACTTTATTAGGGTTCCGTACTTCAAATGGAAAAAGGAACCCTTATAGGATCACCTTTGTTGTCCGTCTATATATCAAGACCATTTTTTTCAGCAACGCTAGACGTATCAAGTTGAAATTTATATCAAATATTTGTGTCTAACGGCCTCTTTCAGCTGTGACTTCTTTCAGACTTCGTCGATGCGATCTGAAGACAATTATGACGGTTTTTGTTGCATATTTTGCGATTTTCCAAGAGAATCAATATGTATTAGGGTATCTGTCCATTGACCTAGTATCATGAAAGGCAAGAAGGCAACATCCTTATAGCACATGTAAAGGAAAAAATCTGAAAACCGTGAATACGTAGTTTTAAAACAAAAACAAAAAAAAACAAATTCGTACGGAACTCTCGGTGTGCGAGTCCAACGCACTTGGCTGGTTTTTTTTATTTGTGAAGTAAGCAACGACTTATTGTCGGGCCTACGCTGTTCCTCCATACTTAAGTACTAACACTGTGACATTAAAATAATTTTAAAAGAGTAACCATGGAGTTTCTTGTCGTGCTTTCCGAGGCACAAAGGCATCCACGGACCGACCTAGGCAAAGGGCGGCCGACCCGTGCGGCTGTGTGTACATACAAGGTGTAAACGAAGGTCTGTTTACACCTTGAAGTTCACAACAAGTGCCTTTCGGCTTCATTAAGGGTACTTTTATACCCATTATCTAGCCACGAGATACTCCTTATAAATCCAACACTAAAAAGTAGTTAAAGTTTAGCAGCACTATGCTATTGCATAGCAGCAGCCTATAATGTTCCCACTGCTGGGACACAGGCCTCTCTATGAGAGGGAATGGGCTATAATCCACCACGCGGGCCCAGTGCGGGTTGGTAGATGTCACAATAGCAGCACAATATAATATCATAACTAATTTCTAATATCATCAAAACCGCACATTCCTCAACTATCGCGTTACAACGCATTTTTTCTAATGTAAGCATATTTTGTTTGTTTATAACAGCTAGTCTTAGGAACTGCTGAGCCGATTCTGACGGAACCTTGACATTGAACGGATGTTTTTATAAAGATAAACGTCTTCTTTACATAGTTGTTAATTATAAAGACAAATTAGAGTCCCACAATGATTATATTATGTCATCATGTGCCTGCTTTTTCCCAACTATGTTGGGTTTTGCTTCCAATCTTATCCGATGTAGCTGAATACCAGTGTTTTAATGGAGCGACTACTTATCTGACCTCCACAACCCAGTTAGTACTGGGTAATACGGTACCCCTTGGTAAGACTGGTTGTAAGACTTTCGGGCTACTGGCTACCTGTAACGACTGTCAAAGATCTAAAAATGACAGCCTGAACCGACGGCTTAACGTGCTTTACGAGGCAAGGGGGAAACTCGGTACGGTATGTAATATGTGGTCACCCATCCACAGACTAATCTAACCAAGCGCGGCTTAACCTTGAAGATCGACCCGTGAGGCTGTTATTATTACACGAGATTATAATGTGTCATTCTATAGAAGTATTATTATTTTTACCTAAAAAATATTAGCTCATAATTATGGAGGTCGTGGTTCAATAATATTTAAGGTTAAGCAACACTTGCCGAAGTTGGTCCGCTGATGGGTGGCCATCCATTATATTACAGAGTTTCCTCCGTGTCTCGGAATGCAAGCTAATAGTGGTCCCGGCTGTCATTCGTAGACCTTTGACAGTCGTTTCAGGTCCCAAAACCAGTCCTACCAAGGGCATCGTATTACCCAGTACTAACTGAGTTACCTTTGGTGAGCGAGTCCAACTCGCACTTGGCCGGCTTACACCCACATTTCGCCTGTTCGGTAAGTTTAAGTCCCATGTAATAGGGGGTGAGCCAATTGCCTTCAAACGTGCAAGTCTTGACTCCGAGTTTTTAATGCGAAATCCCTAGAGGAAACTCTAATAAGAATTCCACTCTTATTTAATTAAAACTCATATTTTCTTTAACCAATTTTGTTGTAATTGCAATTTTTTTGCATCGGTCTAAGGGCGGGATATCTTTTTTTTAAACATCTATACAAAAATAAATAAAATTGTAGTGTCTTTATGTAATTTCAAAATAACAGTTTTTTACTGAATGCATATGAAAATATATACGGCACTTATAACAAAAACACATTTTTTACAATTTTTGTCTGTCTTTCTGTTTGTCTGTTTTTTCCGGCTAATCTCCGAAATCGTTGGACCGATTTCGACTGGACTTTTACTGTCAAATAGCTGGTGTTATAAGGTCTAACATAGGCTACTTTTATTTTCGAAAAAAATTAGGGTTCCGTGCAAAAAATGAAAACCCTTGAAATTGTTAACAAAATCCAATTCAAAAAAGGAAGTAGGTTTTTTTTTTAATAATGTCACGCGAACGAAGGTGGCGGGCAACAGCTAGTATAAAATAAAGACACGGCTACAAACGTACAAATATGAACAGACAGGCTTCTCTTTGTCGAATTAACATACAAAGTTAAAAAGCCAAAAAAAAAGTAAAAATAAAGAAAAAATGTCCGATTCGCTCCCGTGTGGATCATAGATCAGGGCCTTTATCGAGGGGATCTGCTATCTCGCTCTCACCTATACCCCCGTCCCTCTCTCACCTAGCCGTACATTTACGCAACATGCATGTTTTTATTCGTCTAAAAGGGTGGGGTCGGGATTTTTTTCCCTCTTTTCATAAGGGTAGGGTTTTTTTTTAACAGGGGGTGCTTTTCGGTATTTTTTACGGGTTTTTTTCTGTCTGAGACTGGTCTGGGTGGAGGTAATTTTTTTTTTGTGTTTTTCGTGACTATTTTTGGTACATGGATTCGTTTGTATATTTGATCAGATGTGGAAGGGCTTGCATGTTACTTTTGAATGTCCTATTCATTTTTGAAAAACAACGTGTAAACGGACCCTTCACCAAGCCGTCAACCAAGCATTCTGTATATCAAACTAAGTAAAGCTTCGTATTCATGGTAAACATTTGTTTAGCAACAGTTGATCAACGTTGTTGATGAACGGCGAGAATGCTGCTGGAAACTTTGTTTAAATCAATATGGGTTGTCCACACACGCCAGTCTGCGTTAAAATATTGCTCGAATTAATTGCATAATTTTATCGTTGCTCCACACTACCGCCATGTTTATAAACACTTGCAAACACGTCCACACACGTCAACATTTGTTGATTGTCTGATGTTTTCGCTCGCCGGGCGTCAACTCTGCAACATGGCGTGATCAACTCCGCAACAAAAGTGTTGCCCGCAATATGTTGACAGCAACTCGGCAACATGTTTATGCAACCATGTTGCTAAACAAATGTTTACCATGAATACGAGGCTTAACTCTACGCAAAAATTGTTGCTGGGAAACGACTTTTTTTTTGGAGTAAAAATTCTCTTTTTACGGTAGGACTCATGAGTAACTCAAAATATTGTGCTGATGGATGGATTTAATAGTACAGGGCTCGTGGAGGTATTTAAATTAAAGTTATAACATTAACAAGTTGTGAAAAAGTTGATACTTTGAGCCCCAATATCTCCGTAACTAGAAGGTTCCCAGGTATGGTCTAGAACAAAAAAATGATCGCAATGACGGGGAGAACAAGTGCCTTTCGGCTTCGTTAAGGGTACCTTTACACCTATTATACAATATAAGAAATTTTATGATGAGAGTCACTACGAATTTTGAGGAGTACGTAGCTAAATAATAACAGTCGCTCGGGGTCTATCTTCAAGTTAAGCCACGCTTGCCTAGGTTGGTCCGTGGATAGGTGACCACCCATTAAATATCCGAGTTTCCTCTGTGCCTCGGAAAGCACGTTAAGCCGTTGGTACTGGTTGCCATTTTTAGATCCTTGAAAGTCGTTACAGGTCCTAGAACCAGTCCTACCAAGGTACCTGGGTACCGTGTTACCCAGTACTAACTGGGTTGTGGAGGTCAGATAGGCAGTCGCTCCATGTAAAATACTGGTATTCAGCTGCATCCAGTTGGACTGGAAGCCGACCCCGACAATCTTAGTTGGCAAAAGGCATAATATGATATGTCACTATTAATTTTGAGGTTTTTATCTTAAATTGGCTGCCTCGTTGATCTAGTGGTCGCATGTGCTACTGCTGAGCATGAAGTCCTGGGTCCGATTCCTAGGTCGGGCACATTGTGAGTTTTTTCATCAAACATTTCTCCTTTCGGTATCTGGATTTTTGCCCAGTTGCTGTCAATAGGGTTATTCCTCATTACACTTTTTTTTTTCTTTTTTTTCGAATGGGTAATCATCAAATAATGTCCCAGTCTGGGTTGAGCGGAAGGGAGTGTCAGACTTGTACTGACTAAAACCCATCCATGTTCCTTCTTTGCCCTTTGTGTTCGAGGGCCGCGGTATCTCTTTCGAACAGTCCCGCAGCCCTCATTACACTTTACTTAACATAGCTGTTGTTGAGTTATTTTTCGTAATACAAAAAATGTATTATATTTAAATTTGACAGTTTTGGACAATCTGTACAAATAAATAAAATTGAAGTGTCTGTTTGTAATTTCCAAAGTAACAGCTTTTTACTAAATGCACATACGGTAATTCTAAACGAAAATTTTATTTTTTTGTCTCTCTGTCTGTTTGTTCCGGTATCTCAGAAACGGCTGGACCGATTTTGATTGGACTTTGACCAGCAGTTAGCTGATGTTATAAGGAGTAACATAGGTTACTTTTATTGTAGAAAACGGATTAGGGTTCCGTGCAAAAAAAATAAAACCCTTGATATTGTTAACAAAATCCATTAATGATTCAAATATGGAAGTCAACTTTTTATAATAATTTCCGCGGACGTAGGTCGCGGGCGACAACTAGTTAATAGTATTTGTAACAAACACAATGCTGTTACTAATATTTTTATTTATTTATTTACAGATAACGACGAAACTTAATGCTGAATATCCAAGTAAGTTTATTCCAATAGTGTATTAAAAAAAAAACCGTTGGTCCCGGCTGTCATTTGTAGACCTTTGACAGTCGTTACAGTATTTTACATGGAGCGACTGCCTATCTGCCCTCCACAACCCAGTTAGTACTGGGTAATACCCCTCGGTAAGACTGGTTGTAAGACTTTCGGGCAACTGACTAACGACCGACGACCTAACGACCGTCAAAGATCTACAAATGCCAGCCGGCACCAACAGCTTAACGTGTTTTCCGAGGCATGGATGAAACTCGGATATAATGGGTGGTCACCCATCCACGGACCAACCTAGGTAAGGCTGTTATTATTGAGCCACGAAATCCTTCATACTTCTTCGTTTTGGGAACAATAATGTTGAAATAAATTACATAAAAAAGGCTTTCCGAGATACGGAGAGATCTTTTTTTGTAATAGACGGACACCCATGCAGGGCCCAATCTCGTCAAGCGAAGCTGAAGCTACCTTGAAGATGCCACCGTGCGGCTGTTATTATTTAGCCACAAGCCCCTCAACGACTAACATTGGTATTCAGACTGTTAATAGTCTGACTAACCTTGACTATAATGTCACGACTTTAATTTATAATTATTTGATCTGACGTCATTTTTATTACGTCACACTTAATAGTATTAAAGAGGAGTTTTAGGAAAACTATTGTAAATGCAAAGATGTGTATGCATGTGTGTTATCCTTCATGTTGAAACGGCTGGACGGATTTGATGAAAAATAGTAGGTATGTACATCTGTGTATACAGATACTCTATGACTTGTATCTAGTTAAAATACATGGGATACTTTTTGTCCCGGTATATAGGGTATAAACGGACCCTTCACGAAGCCGTCAACCAAGCATTCTGTACATCTAACTAAGTAACTCTACGCAAAAATTATTACTGGGAAACTACTTTTTTTTTGGGTGTCAAAAATCACGTTTAACGGTAAAACTCAATGTAAAGCACTCAAAACATTGTACTGGTGGATGCATTGAATAGTAAACGGGTCATGAAGGCATTTAAAGTAAAGTTATAACCTTAAAAACTAGTACTTAAAAAAAATTAGAAAAAGTTGGAACTTTGAACTTTTAATTGAATTGAATTGTTGTAATTATAGATCAGAAAGTTAACTCGCATCTCAAAATATCTTAGCTAATCAAATCAGCATCTTGAAAGTTGACAACAAAATCTCAAAAGGGTTCTCTCACAAGACCGGTTGACCTGATACGGGTCCTTGACCACAAACGGGCCTCAAGGTCTTACCAGTAATGATATGCTAATACGGGCCCGTATTAGCATAACTCACCCTTTCTTACGAAAAAAAAAAAACTTTAAGTCATACGTCATTTATTTCTTAACAAAATACATTGTGTAGAAAGTAACTTAAAATTAGATAGTAATAATCAAAAATGTTAAAAAAACAACAAAAACAAATTTTTCCAACAATAAAATTAATAGTCATTTAATCATCATCTGTCTAGCCTTTTCCCAACTATGTTGGGGTCGGCTTCCAGTCTAACCGGATGCAGCAGAATACCAGTATTTTACATGGAGCGACTGTCTATCTGACCTCCACAACCACTTTAGTACTGGGTAATACGATACCTCTTGGTAAGATTGGTGTTCAGACTTTTTGGGCCACTGACTACCTAACGACTGTCAAAGATCTACTAATGACACCCGGGACCAACGGCTTAACGTGCTTTCCGAGGCACGGAGGAAACTCGGTATGTAATGGGTGGTCACCCATCCACAGTCACGTTTTCACGACTGTACCACTTTAAGCATTTTTTGTGTAGATGTAGATGGTAACTTTGTAGAGATCTCATACCATATAAACAAACCCTACAAAAGCTAAATGAAAGCGTTGAAATTTAAATGGGAAAATCACAAAATCTCGGAGACAAAGTCGCGGTCAAATCTCTAATTTACTATGATTCACTCATACAGAAATTTTTCTTAGTTTACTTAAGATAAGATTAAAATATGGCTGAACACACGATCGTAACAAGTGCCTATGTAGTCTGTGTGTATGTATGTTCAAGCTACTATCGGAAACTACTGAGCTCATTTTGTCACGGTTTCTACCAGGACTTGTTTCATGGATGTTTTAAAATAGTCTTTTATTTAATGATAGACAGTCTAATAAAAGTCTTTCATTATAATTAACTAGCTTTTGTCCTCGGCTTTGCTCGCGTTAATTTAGAATTTGACAATCAATTCAGGTTAAAAAAATCTCACACTACTTAAGTTTCTATAATAATATAATATAAATCGAACATGATTCGAAAGACACGTGGCGCCATCTATTATCATAAGAACATTATTGTTGTTTTCCGCGGGAACAGTACTTTTTTTCGGGATGAAAGGTACCCTATGTCCGTTTCTGTACACCTGACAACGTATATGCAAAATTTCAGGATGATCGGTTCAGTGGTTTAGGCGTGAAAAGGTAACAAATAAACAAACTTACTTTCGCATTTATAATATTGGTTAGGTTTAGGTTAGTAGTTGAACTCATGATTCAGAAACTTCTGGAAGTTACCAGGCAGGAAAGGAGGACTAGCATTGATCACCACGATTCCTCACATCATGTGGATGATTTGGCTAAGGGGCTCACAGAACCGGGAAGTGTGGCAGAAGAAAGGGTAGGCTGTACCCAGCAGTGGGTGATTCCAGGCTGATATGATGACGTGGATGATTTCAGAGGTGCGGCGTTTGATTGTCCAAATAAAAATCTACAACTAATGAAAATTCATTAGTTGTAGATTCATGATTGTTTTTCTTCAGAAGCACATAATATTATGACATTGGAAGTGCATGACTTACACCATGGCAATCGTCATCATCAATCTCCTTCCCATATCTCAATTCATTTGTGGTCGGCGCAGCACATCTTCTTCCACACTTCTCTTTTACTCATCATCTCAGCAGTCACCTCCTTTCTAGTCATATCATCCGTCACACAGTCCATCCATCGATTCTTTGGTCTTCCTCTCCTCTTACAGCCATCTACATTCATACTCAAGACTTTCATCATGACATTTTCCTTATTCCTCCGCATCACATGCCCATACCAAACCAACGGATTTCCACACAACTTTTCAGTCACATACACCCTTGGTCATAGCATGGAATAAGCTGCCCTGTCGAAGTACGGAAAGCTATAAATGTAGCAAAATGTATGGCATGCCAAAATTCTTACCAGCCTGGTGGTCAAACCGGTTTCTGAACCTTCAGGCCACCACGCCAGGTGCGTGATAAGAACAGTTTAGCGTCAATCGTGTGAAGGTCATATTTTTTGTTCTACTCATCTTGGCAATGTCTTTTCAAGGATGTTTATCTTTTCTGAAGAATTTTCGCTAGTTTAAGGGTAAATATCCCACAACGTGCCCAGTGCTGGGACAGAAGCGTCTTCTGTTTGAGATGAAGTGGGCCGAAATCCACCACACAGCCCATGTCTTCGAATCTTTGTAGGACATCATCTGCCTATCCTTTTACCAACAATGTTGGGGTCATCTTCCAGTCTTAACCGATGCAGCTGAATACCAGTATTTTACACGGAGCGACTGCCTATCTGCCCTCCACGACCCCCTTGGTGAGACTTTCGGGCCACTGAACTACCTGTAACGACTGTCAAAGATCTAAAAATGTCAACGGGGACTAACGGCTTAACGTGTTTTCTGAGGCACGGAGGAAACTCGGTATGTAATGGGTGGTCACCCATCCACGGACAAACCTAGGCAAAGCTGTTATTATTGAGCCACGAGCTCCTCCTTCCTTCATCGTTTTGGGAACAATAGTGATGAAAGAAATTATATAAAAAAGGGACCTTTACCACTGTACCTCTCTTCCATACTTCTCTATTACTCGTCATCACATGATGTAACTAAGATTTGGTTAACATATTTTGATTGAAAAGAGTGTCCATGGAGTTTCTTGCCCATTCTTCTCCAAAGAGATCTACGCTTTGGAATGTGCAACTGCAGTACTTTCTCAAGTTATTATGTCTTGTGACTGTGACTGTAGCTTCGCTTCATTTGTTTTTTTTTTGACGTTAAAAAGTGCCTGTGATGGCCTAATTGAAATAAATGCTTTTGACTGTTGACTTTTTTTTTTTGGCTTTTGACATCACACAGCTTCTTTCTAGCCATATCATCCTTCACACAATCCATCCAACGTTTTTTTGGTCTTCCTCTGCTATTGCACAATATTGACCTTGGCAAATAGTCAATCTATTCTTCTTCTTCAGAGCTGCTCTATTCTTCTAATTTGAGCTGTTAATGTGGATATGAGAGAAGAAGAATAAAAATATCAAGGATATAACCTTGAGATTATAAGACTCTTAGAAATAGAATAGAAGTGTTTGAATTTCACCAGTGATCTCCTAGTAACATAAAGTGGTCTACCATGACGTCGGTAAACAGTATTGTTGTGATCTTATTCCAGAGTGGGACAGAGATGGTGCTAGACGTCCTCTATAGCTCCATCTCTTTCGCACACTGGACTGACATTAAAACAAAGTATTTTTCAAAGTATAGTTCCGGGGGGTTACCATGATGTCTTTATACTGACTTTCCACTTTTATTTCATCGCCTTTTGCTAAGTCTTTCTCCGCGTGTTAAAATTCAATTCACCGTTTCACTATGAGGACTGATTTTGTAAGCTTATATTATTTCTTAAACTAAAGCGTGGGGTAATTGTGTAAAACAATCACTATACCAATATTTTTCAGTTTGACAGTTCTTGTTCAAAGTATATTCATAGCGTTATCTTCGTCGTCGAGCGGAAGAACTTTTTAAACATTAGAAGCAATGAACTAAGAAAACCGTATTTTTTTTCAGACTTGATGCATTGACTTAGGAACGGTCTTCAAAATTCTTAGGATTTTGTTTACTTTAACTCTGGTCTGATTCACTTTTTTAGTAGTAGTAAGTACTAGTCACATTAAATTAAATAGTTACGACTAAATGGCTACTGTTCCTTTTTTCCCCTTTTCACCTTACATATTTCACAACTTAAAATTTTTATAACTAAGTATTTTCGTTGGGTAGGACCTAAATCCTTGATTCATTTATAAATCCAAAAAATATAAAAAACAGAATAATAATTTTAGAATTATCCTAAAATATAAGAATAATTAAAAAGGTAATTGTCGTTATTTTCTTACAGTTTTTAAAATTAGGTATTATTTTTTTGCAAAAATTACCTTTGACAAAAATAAAAATCTTTTACACAAAGGCATTTTCAATCAAACATTGTGGTAAAATAATTATTAAATTGTTTATAAAGATAATTAAAAGCAAACAATTAAATATTTTTATGGATTTTTACTACAAAAGGGTTTTTTTCATATTTGACACCTAAAGTGGACAAAAATGGAGTGGAGTGAGTTTTGGTAATTATCACTTGCTTCGGTGACGGAAAACATCGTGAGGAAACCAGCATGCCTGAGAGATATTTCTCGACGGCATGTAAAGCCAAGTCAGAGGTCCATGGGCGGCATAAAAACTCTGACACCAGGTTAGGCACTAACCACACGATAAAGAAGAAGACCTAGAGTGACCAAGCCATTACAACTACAAGTCTACCAAGTTACCTACAGCATTTTTTTTTTAAATAAAAACCATTTCTACCGAAAAAATCTGTCCGTATTTCAGTGTTTTAATTATTGTAAAAAAGAAATTACAAAAACAGGTAAAATATAATCGTAAGGAATTTTTTTAACATTATTATTGGAATTTAAAATACCTTCCTTACTTACTACCTTCGACACAATGACACAATATTTTTTATTTTTATGGAAACTTACTTAAAATCTCTTAATTCTTAAGCCTATAATATGTATAGGTATAGTTTGCTTCATCATAATAATTATATAGTTGGTTTTATTTAAAAAATATTATTATTCCAAAGGGTGGCTTAAATGTACTCATTATTTAAGTCGTTATTTTTTATTTAAGATGTCACCACAAAAATATTTATTATAATAATTAAAACATTGTAGCGACTGGGGACAATGCAAAGTTTTTGCATATTTGTATATTTAAAAACAGAAATATAAAATAATTTGCTTTATTCTGTCATATTTATTAAATAGTTTATAATTTAAAATAAAATAAATCGTAGAAAAAACATATTTTTCCATTTTATAGCGAAAGAAAAATAATGAATGCATTTTGATACTTTACATGCAGCCTATTGCAACAAAAATATTTTAAAATTTTAAGATTGTTTATGTTCTTGCAGTAACATATTGATTGAAGGTTTAAAATAAATATATCTTTACTAATTATTACGATTTATGTAATGAATTTCAGACTTATTTTTCCGTGAATTTTTCGAATAAAAACTTTAGTGTTCTATCAAACAAGGAATTTATTAAAAATAAAATAAAATCTCTTTCTAATATGGTCACCCATATTCCTAATTATCTAAAATGAAACATTTTTTTAAATTTCATTTACAAAATGACTCCAAAAAATAACATCGAAACGGAACACGGACATAATGCCACGCCGTCTGTTCAGTAAATGTTCAATAAAAACACTTTTACTACACGTAACAAAAATACAAGAAATATTTGACCTTATTCCCGTCCCGTAGAATGCATCCTGTGATCAATTTCGCGAAAACTACTAACAATTCCGAGAAAAATATCGCAATCTAAAAATAGAACGCAAGACCCTTGTCTTTACAACCGCCAAAGACAAAAAAAAGAAAAAATAAAAAAAAGGAACACTCCCCAAACAGATGGCCAGTTCTTCCTGAATCCGAAACTATATAATTTTCATCGAAAATCAAATTAAAACAGTGGAAAAAAGCGGTCAATTTAAAAAAAGTTTGAGGTCGCAAGCGCGAGCGCCGGGGACCGTTATGCGTTCGAGACGGGGCTGTTAAAACTATAGTGCTATCTCGCTCACACGCACCCGCCTACCTCGCCCATCGAAAGGCGAGTTTATACCGCGACCATGAATTTTGATCGTCTGTCTGGCTTTTTTTTTGTTGAGGAAGTATTTTTTTCCCCGGGAAGTGGTTTGTGGTAATTGAAGATTGGTGAAAGGTGTGATAATTAGTTGAGTGTTTAGATTAGTTGCTAATTCAATGTAGATGGAATGGCGGGAATTTAGGAAGCAAGCAGTTTTTTGTAATTAAACCCGGAATTTTTGTGATTAAATTGTGTATTGTTGTCCGAAAAATACTTGTGATAGTATTAATTTTTTTTTTTTTAATAATTCGTATGTTATTATGCAAAGTACGCTTTGTAGTTATTAATAGCCACTAATTATACTGTCACTTTAATTTATGACACGACAACAATTATAATGGAAAACAAAATTAATTTTATGTTAATTGATCGTAAAATGAATGATTAAACATAATGGAATGAGTTGTGGGATCAATAAGTTCAACTTTTTTATTGTTTCTGGGTCTGCTTGCTTTATTTATGATTTTTTGTTGAAAAAACGCATAAAAATTCCTAGTGTGGAGCAAGAATTTATGAAAAATAAAACTCAATTTGTAGAATAAGTAAAATCCATGACAAAGTAAGGATCTTTCTGGAATCAATTTACGAAAGACAAAGAAAAAATCATTGAAATTCGCAAAAAAATATAGTGCAAAGTTAATGCGTTGACACATTTGCCATACTATTGTCATGCTATAAACAAATAAAATTATCAATCGTTACGAAATAGCAGATACTCTTTTCATATTCCATGAGGCTTTCACCCGTTGACATCTGGGCAATGAATTAATATCCAGCCCGTAAATTATAAACAAAATAAATATTATAAGTAAGACTACCTCGATCGATACCCACGATGCTATTGCATTTAGTTAAACTTTCCTTAAATGACAAACAGCCAATTTACGGCCCACTGGATCATAAGTTTAACATTATGTTATAATTTCCACTACAAGTGCTGCAAACATAATTATTATAACAAAAATTACAAAAATTTGTCAGACAGTACACAAATAGCGGTGGATATATTATAATATTATCGGTTAAAATAACCTTAAAATATCGTCGTAAAATTGTTATGGCGAGTTTTATAGTTGGTAATTTTGTTGTAACGGTTTTCTGAACACTTGGATTACTGTATAAGACTTCTTCATATTTTATTATTTTTATTAAATTGTCTTCAAGTTGACAGAGCGTGGTTGCTTCGGTTGTTTCTGCAAATGTCATACGTTATGTAATACTTAATCTGATATTTCCTTCTCCTGTATTAACACGAACTGCCAATTTGAGAGAGTTTTACCAGTCGTGTGGTCCAATGGATTTGGTTTCAAGTTAGTTTTCCATCAAATTAGTTCATAAGTGAAATTATAAAGCTTGGAGACTTCAACTGCATCCGGTGAGAGTGGAAACAGTCTCCAAAATATTGAGAAAAGGTTAAGCAGATGAAGAAATGGCACTATATACCCAAAATAATCGGGATAAAGACAGACGAGTTATTTTTAAGTACCCCTTTTATTTACCCACAAATTTCCTAAAGACAAACTTCTTGCCAAGCAACAACAGAAATGCCCTTGAGAAACCCGTCAAGGCCCACAACATATTATGCAGTAGACCTATTTTTATTTCAACCCAAGTCCTGTTGAAGGTATGAAACATTTTTACACTTAAAGTACTTACAACCTTGACCATAACACTGTAACCAGTTTGCGACGGGGTGAACAGAATACCAACGTTTTATTCTGTTCAGTGCAGTCGATAAACGTGTGGGGAATGTATGGGAGTATGGCGTGAATTTAGATTGCTCCTTCGCTAGTTTAGTCTTGATGTTTCTTTTTCTGTGGGGATTTTATTAGATTTCTAGTGCACTTTTTTTTAAGCGAAAGAAGTGGAAAGATGTTTCTCCAAATCGTGACTGATGGAAAAAATGGAGAACGCTCGAATTCGCCCAGCAGTGGCATAGTATGGGCTGATAATAATTATTAAGATGTCATTGAAAATATTAGATGAATTTTGAGTAGAACCTGACTTTAATGTGGAATCATTGTGTGATGACTGCCAAAGACTCTTCGTCATAAGTTATATTTCTTAGAAAAAGATGATTCTTTCAGATTGACAGAAGGCAAATACCTGGAAACAATTCAAGACTGCCGCAATTTTCAATATATTTAGCAATATAGCGTCAAAACTGCAGGGAAAACCACTAGAAGACTTGAAACATCACTGAAAATTAATACACACCAGAGGAAAATGCACTTTATCTACTTGCTATTAAAGTAAAAACTCGCCAAATGCACTAGAGCATAGCGGATGCTATTTCCAGAACCGTCGGTGGAGATTGTAGCCATGGGAACGTTTAATTTATGAATGAATTTATGACCGCGGACCGCAGCCAGTGTATTCTGTGCTAATACGAAATATTAATAGCATCTCTCTTGAGGACAAAATGCCTTATTGTTCTATCTTCTATACATCGGTTTATCCATCAGTTGGTTAGTAAAAGTTTAATATCTTTCAGACGACGCATGTGTAATGAAACTTAAGTAGTTACTTCAAACAATGTTGGAAAACAAAGAAATATGGCGCTTGTGGCTGATGAAATAAGATTGACCAATGCAACTCAGTCTAAGACTCACGCTGTCTCACTCACGTTAAGGTGTATTGTAGAGGCAGAAATACATTTAAGTATGTCTGAATATTAAATGTTTTAGTAAATTTGAAGCTTACGTTAGAAGAAGGCACTCAGTGAGCTATGTTTTATTACAAAAAAATTCTCATAAAAATATAAATTGACGTAAGACAAAGAATCGTTTCACTTATAACTAAGCTGTATCTACTGTGGCACTACTACTTCTAGACTGCAAAACTCAGAAAAGATGCTTTGTGCAACAAAATATGCTGAAAATCTTATACATCCATTAATACTTTACAAAAATCTTTTGTATTCACAACACCAAAATTCATGGCCAAAACATCCTTAATCACGTTTCCCAGCAAAAGGATTCATTTTACTGTCACCATAGCTTTCTTCACAAAACAATACACGTATCCATCATCATGTCGGCCAAAAGACGGTCCCTACAGGACACCCAAGAACAATGTAAAGCAAAACTCATTACAGAACCAACTGCCATGAAACGCAGCACTAACCCATTTTACCCACAAACCTTATTAAAACGCATACAATACATATAATCCAAAAAAAAAATCACAAACGCATTCGATTCTTGCATCCCGACAGCATAAAAAAACTTTGCACGGATAATCAGTAAAGTTTTTACACAACATTCCTTCTTGTCTAGTCTGTTAATTGACTGATTTAAGAGCTATTTATAACCATCTATAAATAGACAGCACTGTTGCCAAGCGCGTCGTTAGGCTGGATCTCGACTTGCGATTATACGACTTTTATGTGCGACAAGTCGTCGTTACGATAAATTATGTGGGTTAAAATGTTGGCTGTAAAATGCAGGTTCTTTTAGAAGAGGTTAAATGATTATTTTTTATTTCTTTATGTTTGTCGTGATAATTTATTTTTAATAAAGGTTAATTTTGAAACAAAGGAAAGTTATTTAAAATGAATTAAGTGATCGTTTAAATGTAATTGCTTATTAATATTTTTGTTAACTTCTGGTGGAAGGTCATTTAACCTAAATATAAGAATCAATAACACGACGAAGAAGTTTATATCTTTTTTGTTAAAACGTGTTTTATAGGCAGAATAAAATAACGTCATAAAAGATTTTCACCAAAATTGAGTAAACAGTCAGAAACAGTTATTTGGCCCATCACTTAAAGCAGTCAAATAACTCGATTTTCTTAATACATCCCAATAAATGTCGTGGGATTCCGAGCGAATTATAAATTAGAGCCAATTTAAAGCAACCAATACACCGTGCGAAGTTAAACATTATTCGTCGCAACGATTAGTCGACCGTCTACAGCCAGCCTTATGAAGTAATGCAGTATTGTTTCATTCATAAGGCATTAATTATAATTCCTTTACTTAGGTGAAAGTTTGTTTTTTTATTCATTAACTTTTATGATAATAATGTAGGTTTAAAAGTAGTTTTTATTAAATTAAAATCACGAACAGGGTTACCAAAGAAAAGTTCTGCTAATATTTCATTGATCGCTTGATTACTAGAAGTAATTAAAATTGCGTTTTGCTAATTCAACAGTGCATATTCAACACTTGCAGTCATCAAAATTAACATACTAATCAATTGCAAGTGTTAAACTATGAGAATCTTTAATTAATTTTACGTTTTCACACAGTTAAATAAAAATAGATTCTTAAAACAGTAATTTTAGTTCAAAAATCTACCACATAGATATAATAAAATGTATATAAGAACCAAAAATTCAAACCAATACACAGTAAAGACTAAAACACCAAACGAAATTTTCAAAAAACAAAAACTTGAAAAATAAAAGTACCAAGACTTAGCCGGCGGGGTATATCGATCCAAATACAAGTTCCCAACAAAAAGTGGACCGCATCCCCCGTCTCGATCGCACATTAACGCCGCCAGCGGGAGAGAAAGAGACGGAGTTACCATTGCGCGCGCCCACGATACAGTAGGACGGTACATTGAACTCTGTTTGCAGAGAGAACGAGAGAGATATGTCTGTCTCTTTCTAACGATACGACATAGCGTTCGCATTCGGATTTTGAAACATACCCTATTCGTCTACGGTCGGGGTACGAAAATTCCATTCTGTATTACTATTCGGAATTCTGAATCGAATTTCTTTTTAAATTTTCGGTTTACAAGAGATTTTTCATCGTGTTTTCGTCGAGTGAAAGTGTGTTAGGCCTAAATATGTGTTGCTAAGAGCCAATTGAGAAATGTTTGCAGTGTGTAAAGTTGTGTTAAACTCGGTGATTATTTGTTGGTGATAGTGGTTATAATGAAGATCGTGCTCTAAAAATCACGGATGACATTTTCTTGAAAGGATTTTGAAACTGACGCTTCGTTCCCTGCCGGTGACATTGAGGAAAAACTACAAGGTAGGTATGTTACCTACTGTTTTAACGTTTCTCCCCTTTTTCCAAGGGGTTGAATAGGGTTGAGAGGATAAAGGTTTATAGTAATCATACTTTTGAACCACGTGCATCATAAAACATTATACAAAAAAATGAAGATTGAAGGAACTTTAGAGTCTTATTACAACCCTAAATGACTGAAAATCATCCCTTATTTTTATACTAAATTCATCCTTATGTAGTCCACTACTGGAATTAGGACTTTCCCTCCAAAAAAGATTCCTAATTTAGACTCGAGACCGGTTCCAATGCATCATTAGTAATTATAACAGTTCTGAAATCCGGTAAGCGTAAATCTGTCCACTGCTGGACAAGTCCACCTTTGCCATCTCGGAATCAGAACAAAAAATATCTAAAATTGCCATTAATTTAGACAAGTGCAATGACTGATAGCCTATACTTACCTACATCATCATCTGCCTAATATCTTCCCAACTATGTTGGGGTCGGCTTCCAGTCTTACCAGATGCAACTGAACACCATTATTTTACATGGAGCGACTGCATCTGACCTCCACAACTCATTTACGGAGGTTAACTACCAAATTTAGACCTACTTTCAGACAATTTCGTCATAGACTACTCTAAAGAACAGTTCTACTAGACCTGCGAGACATGGACGAGTTCCATTGAGAAAAATAACAGTCACCCATCCATTTACTGGCCGTGGAATGGGCAGCTTAACTTCGAAACTGGGTCCTGCCCCACGTTTGTGTTTTTCTCACCAGCCATTGCCTTTTATAGATCCTTAATATATAAAAAAAATAAATACAAACTCGTACAAATTCGATTTCTCATGCTTCTTAGATAATTTCGAATTAATAAGGTTCCCAAATGCCTGAAAATATTTTACTGTTTACTCGACAATAAATTATTTTATTTTTGCAAATCATTGGTCTTGCATAAGCACTGTTAAAATACGAACAGATTAAAAAAATGGGAATAATTTTTCCCCTAACGTTAGGGGATGTGTTACAGTCAAAAATGAACGGAGGGTGCATCAGTACCCCACTGGTTACCCTCTGTGGAAATTGTATTAGCGTGAAGGTGAACACGCGGTGGTGTCTGGTCCACAGTAATCAATATTTCAGTAGTCGCAATTCAATGGAAAATTTTCCAATATTAACGAATTCACTAAACATTTTATTGGTGCCATGTTAGATTATAAAAAACAAATAAAAGAAAATCTGATGACTTGCACTTCATCAAGAATTGGAAAGGACCCATAGAAAAGCATAAAAAACTATGTCATAACATCACGCGTTTAATCCCCGAAGCAGTAAGCAGAGTTGTACTCTAATAGTACACCCTCATTTCAACAGTTACGTTTAATTCCCATGTAATGAGGCGACCCTATTGCCACCAACCGGACACAAATCCAGACTCCGTGGCTGCTACTGAGGAATTCCTTGTAGACGAACCCAATAACAAATTGCCCGACCCGGGAATCGAACCCAGGACCTCATGCTCAGCAGTCGCGATTACGACCACTATACCAACGAGGCGAGGACTTTACAGGCTAATAATACTTATGAAAATAAAGGGTGTAACAAGACCCTTAACGAAGCCGAAAGGCACTTGTTCTCCTCGTCATTGCCATCATTTTTTTTTTGTTGTGGGAACCTTCTAGATTCGGTGATATTGGGGGTCAAAGTTCCAACTCATTCACAAGTTTTTTTTTTAAATACATGTTTTAATGTAAGATTTTTAAACACCTCATCAACCCTCGTAGTATTCAAACCATCCATCAACACAATGTTTTGACTGCGTTAAATTAAGTCCTACCGTAAAACGTGATTTTTCATCCCAAAAAAAAAATAGTTTCTCAGCATCAATTTTTGCGTAAAGTTACTTAGTTTGATGTACAGAATGCTTGGTTGACGGCTTCGTTAAGGGTGCTGTTACGCCCTGTATATTAAGGTACTGCTAACCTAAACTAACCCGATCTTGGACAGGGTTTTAGCCCTCAAAGACATGCCTTTGGACCCATCAAATGAGTTCTTCTAATAGTCCAGAATATCCAATGAGGTTCTGGAAAAGAATTTTTCAAATAACGCATGGTCATTGTGTTACCTGAACCAAATAAGATCATTATGTAAATCCCAAATCTTTAAATCGTGCGTTATTAAAAACTGGACAAGTGCGAGTTGGACTCGCTTGGAGAGGGTCCCGTACGTTTATAGATTTCTTATAGGATTTCCTGTAATCTATAGGCAAAAAACTATCTTTTTCGGCCCTGTAGTTTCGGAGTTAAGGGTAATGATCAATTTTCACCTATTTTCTTAAATAAATTCAAAATGATTAATCTTAAAATTATTAAAAAAAAATATTTGGAATTCTCACAATGAGTCCTTTCATTTAATATGTAACACGATATAGTTTGCAAAACTTTTTTTTTTAATTTTCTAATTTACCCCTCAAAAGTGGCCCTATATTTAAAATTCATTAAGTTACGTTACACGTCCGTCTTTGGGTCACCTACTTACATATATGTTCCAAATTTCAACTCAATCGGTCCAGTAGTTTCGGAGTAATTTCGCTGTGTCAGACGGACAGACCGACCGGGTCCAAGGGTTTCGTTTTTTCCTTTTGAGGTACGAACCCTAATAAAGTAAGACATCACCTCTCATCCCAGTCATTTGATAGACTCATGTCTCCAAGGACTGACAATTATTTAAATATTTTTCTTTTGTTAATTTCTTTGTATTCATAAAATAGTGAAATTTACGTGTATCTAGAAAGAAACCAATAAGTGTGAATGACGCTATAGGGAGGCAGGGCTCTGGTAGATTAAAATCTAAAAAAATCCTCTGGATATTTTTTGTACACTATCATTATGCTGTCTTTTTAACCCCAAAAGTTATATAAACCAATAGAAGTAGTTTTATTCACCAATGCATGAAGTAAAAATAAATAAATAAATAGAAATGACTTAAAAAATACACCATTCTGAGGTTAGCAGAGAGAAAATCTCAAGAAATGTCTGACGTGTATAACCTAACCTAGACGAAGCACGTGGCGGGGCGTGTAAAATCTAGACACGCTATGAAAGTGTGACGTAGTGCCTAGTACTAATTTAATCATTTGTCTAACTGTAATATCTTTACTTATTCGGTTATGGTGGCCATTTTGGCCGATATAGAGGGTGTAAATAGACCCTTAACATAACCGAAACGTTCTTAATCTCCCCGTCATTCCGATAAGTTGTTTGTTCTAGACCATACCTGGGAACCTTCTAGTTACGGAGATATTGGGGGTCAAAGTTCCAACGTTTCACAAGTTTTTTTTTTTTAAATACATGTTTTTAATGTAAGATTTTTACTTTACACACCTCCACGACCCCCATACCATTCAATCCATCCATCAGCACAATGCTTTGAGTGCTTTCCATCGAGTCCTACAGTAAAACGTGATTTTTAACCACAAACAAATAGTCGATTGCCAGCAATAATTTTTGTGTAAAGTTACTTAGTTTGATGTACAGAATACTGGGTTTACGGCTATGTGAAGGGTCTGTTTACACCCTGTATAAGGTCCCATTAAAATAGATAGACAAACTTTTAGAAATCCTTCAGACCACTAAAATAAGGACAATGGAAAAAAAAAGTAATACGCATTAGATACTTACAAGAAAAAAAATCAGCTAACAAAAAAATGAAAAAATGTTGGTTACCCAATGATTTTAGGTCAAAATAAAATAACTTTAATCAGTGTTTTTTTTACTTGGATATCTTTGGTTAGACGTACTGAATGCTGTGTTAAAATTTGTCCATCTGTTTTAATGGGACCTCATATAACTTATACTGCGTATTTTTTAAATAGACATACATGTAACATAGTATTTCGTATTACATTTAATATGTTTGAAACATCTAATATAATGCTTCGTTGGTCGCAAGTGCAACTGCTGAGCATGAGGTCCTGGGTTCGATTCCCAGGTCGGGCAACGTGTTATAAGGTTTTTCCATCATGAATTTCTCAGTAGCAGCCACGGAGTCTGAATTTGAGCCCGGATGATGGCAATAGGCTCGCCCCCTATAACATGGGATTTAAACATTTTTATTTTAACGAAATGTGGGTGTACTATTAGGTTTACTTCTGCCTATCCCTTCGGGGATTACAGGCGTGATGTTATGTTGTGTTATTTGGTATTATTTCTTTAGTAAAAGAAAATACTAGTTATGGACGATTTCCGTCACATCTGTTCCTTATAGGCAATAGTCTTAAGGGTGACACCCCAATTAATTAGTCCCTAGGTCGTTTTAAAACCCTAGTAATCAAATATGGAAATATTGACGCTTTTAGTAACGAACCAATAATAACAAATTTAATTTCAGGACCATTTTCGTCAAAGTCGTCGCTAAAGAGGATCTGTCCTAAGGGTCAGACCCCAGAAAACTAGATCTAAGGTCGTTTTTTAACCCTACTAATGCACTGTATAGCCATTAACATAAAGGGTGTAAATAGACCCTTAACGAAGCCGAAAAGCACTCTAGACCATACCTGGGAACCTTCTACAGAGATATTGGAGGTCAAAGTTCTAAGTTTTTCACAAGTTTTTTTAATACTAGTTTTTAAGGTTATAACTCAACTTTAGATTTCTCCATGACCCTTTTACTACTCAACGCATCCATCAGCACAATGTTTTGAGTGCGTTACATTGAGTCCTACTGTAAAACGTGACTTTTCACCCCAAAAAAAAAGTCGTTTCCCAGCAATAATTTCTGCGTAGAGTTACTTAGTTTGATGTACATAATGCTTGGTTGAAGGCTTCGTTAAGGGTCCGTTAACACCCTATATAACTAACCTGACCTAAAGAACTTGCTCAAAAATTTCACAAAGAATAGGTATGAATATCTGTCAAATTATTACGTAATAGAACACGCAATATGACTTAGCATATTAGTATTATTCCATAGCACAAGAAAAGAGCACGTAGATGGAATTGGGGGAGGCCTTTGCCCAGCAGTGGGACAGTACAGACTATTAAATACTATTTATGGATCAATTCCGTCACAGCCATCCTTAAAGGGTATGTCCTAAGGGTAATATCCCAGACCCACAATTCCATTATCAACCTTTGACAGACTTATACAAGGATCAGGAATGAGAAAAAATTCAGGACCATTTTCGTCGCTGCTTACGCAAAGGGATACTTATAGCTTTCACCCCAAAAAAATTTAATCTTAGGCCTTTTTCCAATCTTAATAATTCAATATACTACCTCTGACAGAATTGCCTACTTCCCAGAAAAAGACAATGTAATTTAGAACCTATCTTGTCACAGTTAAAGCGAATATTAGAATCAGAATCATTAATTTGTTGAACATAGGTATAAACATTTAGGATCATATAAATAGTAAAGGTTTTTGCTATGTTTTGTCGTTACTGACATACAAATGGAATTGAAAAAGCTAATTAAAATTACAAATAAAACATCAACTGGAATAAAAGATTACAAATAAAAACTCAACTAAAATAAAAAAAATCACAAATAAGGAACGTCAATAAAAAAATTATAAAAATACCAATAAAATTAAAAAAACAATAAATATCACAAATCAGAATAATTCATACAAAAAATATCATTTAAATATTCATCCATACAGAATAACTTGTGAAGGGACTTAAATCTATTTAAGTTATCTATTTTCTATTTATATCCTCAGTCCACCAAAAAATAAACTTAGATCCTTGAATCGTTTTGACAACCCTGGTTGTCCATTGTGCAACCTTTGCCAGACTTATTTACGAGCCAGGAATAAAAAAAAAACATTTTCTGGAGCATTTTCGTCTCGGTAACCACTGAAAGAAATCACTCCTAAGGGTTTCACCCACAAATCAAGTCTAAAAACTGTTAGGGAATTTAATAATCTAATTTCACTGACTCGTTGGTCTAATAGTTGCAAGTGCAACTGCTGAGCATGAGGTCCTGGGTTCGGCTCCCGAGTCAGGCAAAATATTATTAGGTTTTTCCTTCAGGAATTTCTCAGTAGCAGCCACGGAGTCTGGATTTTTGTCCGGTGGATGGCAGTAGACTCGTCCCTTATTATATAGGATTTCAACATAACTGGTGTAATGTGGGTGTAATATTAGATATGTTACAGTCAGAACTGTTAATCGATCAAAACCACTTTTGACTGTTGTCAGGCAAAATCCTTATTATTTTAAAATGGGTTTTCTCCATTTAAAATATAAAGGGTGTAAATAGACCCTTAACACATCCGAGAGGCACTTGTTCTCCCCGTCTTTGCGATATTTTTTTTGTTCTAGACCTGGGAACCTTCTAGTTACGGAGATATTGGGGGTCAAAGTTACAACTTTTTCACAAGTAATACATGTTTTTAATGTAAGATTTTTACTTTACACACCTCCACGACCAATTACTATTCAATCCATCCATCAGCACAATGCTTTGAGTGCTTTCCATCGAGTCCTACCTTAAAACGTGATTTTTCACCCCAAAAAAAAGTCGATTCCCAGCAATAATTTTTGCGTAAAGTTACTTAGTTTGATGTACAGAATGCTTGGCTATGTGAAGGGTCTGTTTACACCCTGTATTGTTTCAGAACGTTGTAATTACCTAGTCCTAGAATTACTACAACATAATGTTTTGCAAAGGGACACAAAAAAAACCTAACAACCTCATATGTTTCTAAGTAAAGTTATTGTTAAAATAGCAGTTAAAATTAGTAATGCCATACACCGATACCGATACTCATAGAACATGACCTCCTCATGTTTGAATTAAAAGAATATTTCTTTCAATTTAAACGATTGTACTATTGTCCTAATTAATTCATAGTAGGTATACATTGTAGACGAATTCTAGTACACTATCATTGTTATACCTCATCACCCACTGGACTGGTCTCCCCTTTCTTCTGCCACACTTCCCGGTTCTCTACGTCCCTCATTCCAGGTTTAGGACGGCCCTGGATTCCTTGGCCACCACTCGGTCAAAGCCTTGCTCCATCGGCCATTACCGCGTCTAGCCATGCGTTATTATACCTAATCAACAGGAAATATAACTTAAAGATCTGGGTCTAAGGGATTCTAGGGTAAGACCCTTTTTGTAAAAGAACTGGTCCATTTTAGAGCTTGACTTGGGACTGCCTTTTGATAACCTTTTGTTCGACCTTTAACAGCATTTTGTAAATCCTTTGAAGCTCTTGAGGTTCTAAAGAAATAATTCTGGGGGAAAAATGTCATCTTAAAATGATATAAAATGTTGGCTTTCCGTGAGATCTTACTTTAATAAAGGGTGTAACAAGACCCTCAACGAAGCCGACAGGCACTCCCCGTCATTGTGATAATTTATTTGTTCTAGACCATACCTGGGAACCTTCTAGTTACGGAGATATTGGGGGTCAAAGTTACAACTTTTTTTTTAATGTATTTAATGTAAGATATTTACTTTAAACACCTCGACGACCCCCGTACTTTTTAATGTATCCAACAGCAGAATGTTTTGAGTGCGTTACGTTGAGTCCTACCGTAAAACGTGATTTTTTCACCCCAAAAAAAATTTGTCTCCCAGCAATAATTTTTGCGTAAAGTTTGATGTACAGAATGCTTGATTGACGGCTTCGTTAAGGGTCTGTTTACACCCTGTATATCAAAGTAATGTTCATGAAATAAGACAAATATGTATATTTGATAATTCATTGCCATTTTGATTAAAAGTATTAAACAAATATATTTGGATGTGAACAGCCCTTTCAGGGACCTTTCAAGACCTTTATAATCCCTTTAATTGGCTATTATAATTATACTATGTCTGTCGCCTCATGCTTTTTCTTATACCTATCGGTATGCAACATCCGTAAGATTATTGAAAACCCCACCTTAAGTCATACAATTTTAGGGTTACTAATTGATTTTAAAATAGGAAAGGCTGTTATGTGGTTCAGGATCAATCTGAAAATTTTCCTCTCAAATTTTGTCGCTCCAGGTAATATACTTGTACCTGAAGCCCTCAACAGACCTCAACATAGTTGGGAACAGGTTAGGCAGATGATATTGAGGTCCTAAGGGTTATAATAATAATCAACAGGAGTAATACCAAAACAACTCCACCAGTCCCTTACTTCTCTGAACCTGCCCTCTAACACCTACCACCTGCTGCAGAAGGCAGTGATACTAAACACCTGTAGACTGGTGAGGAAGTTCCTGCAATGTGAATCAGACAACCCGCACCAACATATCCACTTTAACATACCCTCATCTCTCATTCAAGCTACAACGCAAAACCGTATTGTACCTACTACTACCTCTTTAACTCTTAACCCAGCTGATAATCACTTGGCTTAGGCCCGTGTTATCAGTATTTCCCGGCTACCCGGCTAGTCGAGCAAAATAAATGCATATAGAAATAATAATAAATTTATTCAAAAATATAAAGTACAACTTTTACAGTTTTTCTTAAGTCTATGTCTTGTTCACCCATGATTAGTGCCTGAACTAGGTAATCCTGTGTTTCAGGCGATTGGAGGTAACATTAATTGATAAAATAATCACATTTTCTTATTAATCTTATTAGTACCTATGTAGTATGTATGGGTGAGGTGTATGAAATTATATTATCTTAACTTAGATAACTAATTAAAAAATAACAATAATACGAACAATCTTTACTTGTCAAGAATCTATAACAGTACTGCCTGAAACTATGTCTTAAGCCCGTGCTCATTCACCTTATAGAATATTTGTTTAAAGGTCACAGATGGTTTTCATTATTTTATTTTATGTTTTGTTTTTACTATGGACACTTTTAACGTGCACATCTTGTTATATCGTCCTCACATAATGTACCATCTCAACCAGAATGATGTAAACAAGGTTTTGTAAAAAATATTCTGATTTAAAAGAGAGCCCATGGATTTTCATGCCTGTTCTTCTCCATAGAGCTCTACGCTAGGGAATGGACAACTACAGTACTTTCACAGTTTTTACGCTATGTGACAGGGACTGTAGCTTCATTTTATTGTTGTCTTTGTTTCGACAATTCAAAAGTGCCTGTAACTGACCTACTTGAAATAAATGCTTTGATTTTGATACGAACATCCGGTGTCTGAAAAGTGCTATTGAGAATTCGTCAAACTTTACCGAAACAAAATAATAAACTTTGGTTAAGTTTTTCATTTGCTAAAAAAGAAAAGTTCCCTATAAAACATTCAACAAAAGGTATTTTTCATAAGCACACATGTTTTGTATAATTATCACTTGCTTCGGTGAAAGAAAACATCGTGAGGAAACCAGCATGCCTTAGAGATATTTCTCGACGGCATGTAAAGCCAAGTCAGAGGCCCATGGGCGGCATAAAAATAAGATTAGCACACGATTTGTCCCTGTTTATCTCCCCTTCATCTTCAAAGGGCAGTCTTTATGATGTATTAGCCCTTTAGACCCACTTCCTACAAAATACCTACTGAAGATATTTTTTCAGACACTGGTCCTATCCAAAATTAACACCTAAAAAGGCATTTCAAACTCGCTAACTACTGTCAAATTGTGTGTGTCAACATGATTCAATACTACGACAAATTATAACTTAATACGTCACATAGTTTCTGAGAAGAACGGCAGTTAACTTCAGGAGAAGTAATTAGGTTCTTTGAGTTGAGTCTTACCAAGGGGTACCGTAATACCCAGTACTAACTGGGTAGTCGCTCTATGTAACATACTAGTCAGCTGCATTCGGTTAGACTGGAAACCGACCCCATCAGTTGGAAGAAGGCAGGCAGATGATGATGAGTCCCTAAGACTTGAAGTCAAAGTCAAATCACTTATTATATTTCAATGAAGTCATTGAATAAACTTTTGAATGTCAAAATGTACAGTCACAAGCAACAAAATGTATACATTAAGCAATACTCAAAAGCGATTTACTCTTATTTACCTTGTAGGTTTTCACGAATATAGTATTTTGCCATTCTGTTACGAAATGGGTCCTAACTGAAAGTAGAAACCGTTATTTTACGAGAAAATCTTTTAGAATTTTACTAAGTTTATACATTTCATTGCTGATGACTGTACAAGGAAATCAAATTGATTGTATTTGACTATTCCCTAAAAGGACCATAGGGGTTTAAAACTGGAATACAATTAAAAATAGGCTGTGATTTCCATGGTAAGGGCGTATTTAAAAAAAACACAGCAAAGCAAAGCTGGGAAGCCTACAATATTATTCCTAGCAAATAAATTACTAGCTTATATCTGTTCGATAATTGTCAGGATCATACTGTCGGAATAAGAAGTACCCTATGTGTTAATCCAGGTTATAAACTATGTCTGTGCTAAATTTTATCCAAAAACCGTTCAGTAGTTTTTGCGTGAGAGAGTGACAAACATTAATCCATCCTCACAAACTTTCGCATTTATAATGTTAGTAGGACATACATTTCTCTTAGACAGACAGACAGACTCTTGACTTATCATTCCTCTGCCCTTTCTCCAAACTTCTCTATTACTCGTCATCTCAGCAGTCCTCCTTTCTGGTCATGTCATCCTTCACACAGTCCATCCATCGTTACAGCGTTGTCTCCTGAAATATTACAGAAAAACAATATTTTGGTTAATATTATGAAGTTAGGGTGTGCAGGCTAGTAGCCATCAAATACATCCATGATGGGCCATGTATCATCAATTTTTAATGAAAAAGGTATTTTTTGTTATGTCAATATTATTGAATACTAGCAGTTGTTATTGTAAAACATATTACTTCCCTATTTGAATCGGATTTCATTACCAATTTCAAGGTTTTTTTTGTACGGAACCCTAATCCTTTTTCTAAAATAATAATAGTCCTAACTCCTTATAACATCAGCTATCTGCCAGTAAAAGTCCCGTCAAAATCGGTCCAGCCGTTTCGGAGATTAACCGAATCAAAGAAACAGACAGACAAAAACAAATGTTTTTTTTTTGTTAAAATTACCGTATATACTTTAATATGCATTCAGTAAATAGCTGTTGTTTTGAAATTACAAATAGACACTTTATTTAAGAACTATTTATTTCAAAGAATTTTTACATTATTTACCAACTACAAATCTATAATAGTAATAAAAATATGTACAAGTATCAAAATGGTTAGAGGGCGTCAAAAAATTCGTCCACATCGCTGTCAACAGGAAAAGTGCTCAGAAGTTTTTATACTATCATGGTCCCTAACATTATTTCCTTTATTTATTTCTATACAAAATAATTATATTTTTAAATCATCATCTGCCTAGCCTTTTCCCAACTATGTTGGGGTCGGCTTCCAGTCTAACCGGATGCAGCTGAATACCAGTATTTTACATGGAGCGACTGCCTATCTGACCTCCACAACCCAGTTAGTACTGGGTAATACGATACCCCTTGGTAAGACTGGTTGTCAGACTTTTTGGGCCACTGACTACCTATAACGACTGTCAAAGATCTACAAATGACACCCGGGACCAACGGCTTAACGTGCTTTCCATTTTTAAATATCCTTACAAAAAACAATATAAAAAAAATATATAAAAAATTGTAGCCCACCGGTATCGAGATCAGGGTCCAAGGTACCGGCGGTCAGGGCCCCAGAGAGAGGAACCTCTTAACAATAGAGCCGTGTCCAGGAGTACCGCTATGTTTACTGATCAATCAGTAAACATGGTAAATATCCCGTTTCTAGTGTTAATAATGAAGTGCTCAGAACGCTGGCAGCATTACCACGTTGGATGACAATTCAATTTGATTTATTTCTTTGTATAGATCAAAATTGTACATTGAATATTGTCCCTCCAAACAGATAGAATATACCCCAGACCAGGCAGGGTAATCTTAACCAACTAAACACCAAAAATAAAATCTAGAAAAGCAACTCAAAAAATTCACTGGGAAACGCTCAATAAAATGTTCATCTTCATACTACTAACGCCATCTGTTGACAGAACATGTTAAACTTTATCCAGGCTTTGATAACAATATACCTATTTATTTAGAATTCATTGAATGTTTAATTACCATAGTTACTAAATAACTGAGCGCCTCGTTGGTCTAGCGGTCGCAAGCGCGACTGCTGAGCATGGGGTCCTGGGTTCGATGCTAAGTTCAGGCAAGGTTTTTTGTGGATTTTTCATCAGTTTTTTTTTTGGATTAATTCAAAGTAGACTTTTGCCTACCCATAAACGGTAGAGTCAAAATCAAATATACCATCTCGCCTGTTATCCCTGATGGGGTACCGAATTATATAGGCACCAGTGGCGAAGATTCCATACAACTCGATTCCTGCCGGCTTCCCTTTGAAAAATGGCACAATCAGTAGTCTACAGACAAATAATATAATCACATTAAAGATATGTACTCCAGCTTACTTCTCACAGAATCCTTCGCTACTGGTAGGCACCCACATTTCCCGTGTAATAGGGGGTTCGCCAATTGCCATCAACAAGGCAAAAATCGAAACTCCATGGCTGATACTGAAAAATTCCTGAATAAAATCATGCAAAATTATATTACATAACGTTTTTATCTATCCACATTACAATGTTATCACAACGACAGGAAACCATGACCTGCTCAATACTCACATACGTACAAATTTTACGTGCAATCATTATTTTTCATACAATTCAATAGTATTTAATATATTCTTGTTGCTATGCAAACTCTAAGAGGAACTCGTGGCTAAATAATAACAGCCACACGTTTCGATTGAAGGTTAAGCTACTCTTGTCGAGGTCGGTCGTTGGATGGGTGACCATTCATTATGTATCGAGTTCCCTATTAAAGCACGTTAAGCCGTTGGTCCCGGCTGTCATTTGTAGATCTTTGACAGTTGTTACAGGTAGTCAGTGGCCCGAAAGTCTGACAATCAGTCTTACTACAGGATATGATATTGTCCAGTCATAATGTTCGGCCATAATAATGTATCATCACGCGGGGCCAATGCGGGTAGGTAGATGTCACATATCTTCGAACTTTTGGTTCTAGGACATGCCGGTTTCTTCACGATGTGTTCCTTTACCGTTTTGAGAGCAACAGTGATGGTAATAACACAAAGTATTGCCGAAATAGTTGGATAACTAAAGTTTGTTAGTCACCATAAACTCTGCCTTACCTCGTAACTGTCGCGTCGTGATGGTTGGTCTCCGGCTCGTATCTGTAGATCTAGTTTGAATCTGACTGGTGTCATTGCCTCTCGAACTGTCTGTGTGTTTCCAGTGTTGCGTACGGCACGACAAATTGGCGCTTGGCTACATTATTTTGGAATATGAAAATGAAGCACAGTTGTTCATTTAATTTTTTTTTCAGGAGTAAATCTAGACTTAATTTCTTAATTTTAATTAAGTTGGAAATATAAACTTAAAAAAAAAACATTTATTTCAGGTTCTCCTATATATTAAAATTACAATTTACGAAACAGGAAATAAATCAAATCAATGATAATGTCAACAAAATTAACAATTAATCGAAAATGAATAATATAAAATAAAAATAAAAGTTTAGGGCAAATTTTGGATAAAATGTAAATAACATAAATGCAGCAAATATATCAAGCTTGTCGTTAACTTGCCCGAGCAAAAACTGCAAAAAGGCCAATACTGTATACTTTTTTATTTATTGTTTCTGAAAAGATTCAAAGGAGCTCGTGGCTAAATAATAACAGCCGCTCAGGTCAATCTTTTGGTTAAGTCGTGCTAGTATAGGTTGGTCTGTGGATGGGTGACCCATTACATACCGAGTTTGCTCCGTGACTCGGAAAGCATGTTAAGCCATTGGTCCCGCCGATCAAGGGGTCGTATTACTCAGTACTAACTGCGTTGTGGAGGTCAGATAGGCAGTCCTTGATGTACAATACTGGTATTCAGCTGCATCCGGTAAGACTGGAAGACGACCCAACACAGGGAAAAGGCTAGGCAGATGATGATGACATTTAGTTCAACATAAGCCATTAATACTTCCTGCCAGGGCTGCGGGACTGTTCGAAAGAGATACCGTGGCCCTGGTACACAAAGGGCAAAGAAAGAACATGGATGGGTTTTAGTCAGTACAAGTCTGACACTCCCTTCCGCTCCGCCCAGAGCGGGGGGGTCATTTGATGATTTCCCATCCGGAAAAAAAAAAAACAAAAAGCCATTAATACTAAATACTAAATTAAGTAATCCTTTTACCCGGTCTTCTCACAGAACCACAAATATTCTAACATTATCGTCTTCCATTCATCAGCAAACAAATCCAATCCAGGGTTGGTTTCCACGAGCGCATTGAGAATCGACAGCATACGCGGTATAGGGGAACTAGATATTATCTAATAGACATCCCAAGACATTGACCATTCGGCAATAACAGAAATTGTGCCGTAATTGTTTCGGGCCTCCTTTGCTATTCAACAAATACTAATAAATAGAATATAAAGGGTGTAACAAGACCCTTGACGAAGCCGAAAGGCACTTGTTCTCCCCAACATTGCGATCATTTTTTTGTTCTAGACCATACCTGGGAACAGTTCTAGTTACGGAGATATTGGGGGTCAAAGTTCCAACTTTTTCACAAGTTCCTTTTTAAATACATGTTTTTAACGTAAGATTTATACTGTAAACACCTCCACGAACCCCATACTATTCAATCCATCCATCAGCACAATGTTTTGAGTGCGTTACATTGAGTCCTACCGTAAAACGTGATTTTTGACCCCAAAAAAAGCGTTTATTCTTTGGGTGAAAAATCACGTTTACGTCAAATTATTGCTGGGAAACGACTTTTCGTATATATAATATAATTTTTGCGTAAAATTACTTAGTTTGATGTACATAATGCTTGGTTGACGGCTTCGTTTAGAGTCTTGTAGGTACCGATAAAAAAAGAATGTATCAACTTTAAAAAAATCACGTGACCTTTGCCAAAATTCTCGTGCTACAACGCGCCCGCGCCTCACTCACACACCGACGCCACACAGCTTGCGTATCTCGGTAGCCGCCGAACCGGATCGTACTCTCGTTATGTGCTCTCTGAATCACAGGGGTTACACCGGCGGGAGGTCAGGCGCGAATGGTCAACTTAGACAGTGTTCTGTACGATTATTTGGACTTTGTTCTGCCAAAATATGCTTACCCTGTCTTTTATTTAAAAAAATCGTGACATTTAGTTGTCATTTCTCGTGACCTAAGGACTGTCTTTGACCTTGGTCAGAGGCTAAGCTATGCCATACAACGTGGCAACGCCACCAGTTTCTTGGGCTCATTACCAGCGTTGAGGAGTTTTTTGGTTCATTGTTAGGTTATTTTATTGTAAATGATTTGTTAATGTTTAATAAGTTAAAGAATGTTAAAAAAAAGTTTAGTAATTTAAACACTAAAAACGAATCCAACGTTTTTTATGTGGTCTCGTCTATTCAGTAAAATCATTCATATTGGTTTTAAAAACATATGCTTGGAAGAGTTAAAATCAATCAGATACCAAAATACTTCGAAAACTGGGTTTGAAATAATCATTTCAAACTTTCTCCCATTTTACAATCACTCGGTACAGTCGCCAGCACATCTAACTACCCGAAACTGTAAAATTTTTAAGAGATAAAGTTGAAAATCTTTTAAAAAAATTTGACAGATTGTAGTAGCTCGATGTGCTCGCGTTTGTACATTTTGGCAAACTAAGGTATTTCATCGATCCAAAATCTTATGGGTCTGCAAATGACGTTCTCACTTTGACACTGACAGCTATCAATAAAATAATTTTGATATTGCTTTTGTAATGTCAATATTATTTTATTCAGTTAATGCTTGACAATTCAGTTTTCCTTTATTCTTTGAATTTATTTAAATCAAAGTCTAAGCCTAGTATATAGTCAAGTTAAAGCAATTACTTGAGTTTAATTTAAGTACATAATTATGCAACTATTTTATGCAACAGACGAGAATTTGAACGAAGTAAGAACTGTCAATTAAGAATTTTAACTTTTGACAGTTCTAACTTCAAGCAGAATAAAAATCGTATCATAGATTATTACTTTTACTCAAGTAGGTAATCATTTTGACTTGTTTATATACCAGGTTTCGTTGGTGGAGTTCGATAATTGTAACACGGGATCATACTACCAGAATAAAAAGTATCATTGTGTAAATCCAGGTTATAAACTATATGTGTGCAAAATTTCATCCAAATCCGTTCAGTAGTTTTTGCGTGAAAGAGTAACAAACATCCATCCATCCATCCATCTCACAAACTTTCACATTTATAATATTAGAGTAAGAATTAAGATCTGTCCTAACTCTTCTATAGTTTTAACCTCATTACAAAGAGTAACAACAGGATATTAATTGTCATGACTCAAGGAACCCTAATGTCCGTACACATAAGCGTACAGCCCCCCTCCCCCTGTCCTCTGCCCCCTGCAACGTCACAACATCCGCTTGATCGTATGATGTGGACCTAGATCTGTTAGTCACTAACACTGGGTATGAGATGTGTGTATGTCTGTGGGTGTCGTACTGGGAACTGATGGGCTGGTTCTGATTGGGTTTGCTGCGTAAAAATAGAATGTCTTAGTATTTTTATGGAATTTATTTTGGAATTGAAGAATTTCGTGATATTATCTTGTATAATAATAATTAAGTTCAGCAAATTACTGGCTGGCGTTAGGATTTTACCTTATTCTTATAACATGATAGCTAGCGTGACACGTCCTAACTAACATTATATACTTTTAGGGTTCCGTATCTCAAAAGGAAAAAACGGAGCCCTTATAGGATCACTCGCGTGTCTGTCTGTCTGTCCGTCTGTCACAGCCAATTTACTCCGAAACTACTGGACCGATTGATTTGAAATTTGGTACACATAATATGTAAGTTAGTGTCCCAAAGAAGGACGTGTAACGTAAATTAATGAATTTTAAACGTGAGATTCACTTTTGTGCGGTAATGTAAATGAAAAAGAAAAGTTTTGGAAACTATATCGTGATACATATGGCTGGAGGTTTTGCGTAGAGACTTACTTAGTTTGATGTACAGAATGCTTGGTTGACGGTTTCGTGAAGGGTCCGTTTACACCCTGTAGGCTGCCGTGGAAAAGTATCTTTAGATTCCTCAGGAGTTGATTTTCAGAAGGACACATCATCTGCCTTTTCCCAACGACGCCGACCCCGAGGTCGGCTTCCAATCTAACCGGATGCAGCTGAGTACCAGATTTTACATAGGGCGACTGCCTATCTAACCTCCACAACCCAGTTAGTACTAGGTAAAACGATACCCCTTGGTAAGACTGGTTGTCAGACTTTCGGGACACTGACTACCTGTAACGACTGTCAAAGATCTATAAATGACAGCCGGGTCCAACGGCTGAAACGCCGGCACAGATAAATATTAAATAGTTGGATTTTATAATGTCACTCTTTCCTATCATTCGATTGGACGTTGCTATGGGGATAAACACGGGGCGCTATTAATGTCGTTCACCCCTCAAAAAAGGGTTGAATCAAGGGGTGAAATACAACCCAACTTTGAGCGAATGAGTGACAAAAATCGTTTTGTTAAGTTTTTATTTTTATTTTTAGTAATATTAGTATAGCTCTTTGTATTCCTGTCAAAATCACAGGGATTTTTATTCATTATGGCTGTTGGAACTCTAAACAAAAATTACATAAGATCACGCCTGTTAACCCCGAAAGGTAAGGCAGAGGTGTATCTAGTAAACCCATATTTCGCCAGTTATGTTTAAGTCTAATGTAACCCAGCACAAAGCCAGACTCCGTGGCTGCTACTGAGAAATTTCTGATGGAAAAACCCAGTGACAGTTTACCCTACCTAGGAATCGAACCCAGGACTATCTCTGTAACTAGAAAGTTCCTAGGTACGGTCCAGGGCTTTTAAGTTAACTGATCCCACACTGGGTTTTTTTTTTATGTTGCACTTTATTTGTAGCCAATTACATAAGGTGTAAACGGAGGGTCCGTTTACACCTTATGTAATTCAATTGTAATTCACGAAGTCGGCAACCAAGCATTCTGTACATCACAGTAAGTAACTCGACGCAAAAATTATTGCTGGGAAACGACTTTTTTTTGGGGGTAATAAATCACGTTTTACGGTAGGACTCAATGTAACGCACTCAAAGCATTGTGCTGATGGATGGATTGAATAGTACGGGGGTCGTGGAGGCGTTGTTGTTGAAGAAAATTTCTTACATTAAGAACATGTATTTAAAAAAAACTTGTGAAAAGGTTCGAACTTTGACCCCCAATATCTCCGTACCTAAAAAGTTCCCAGGTCTAGAACAAAAAAAATATCGCAATGACGAGGAGAACAAGTGCCTTTCGGCTTCGTTAAGGGTCTTGTTACAGCCTTCATAGCTGTGTGTCTTTCCCTCACTGATGTGACGTAGACGAAAAATTGCTACAAGAGATGGTGACACAGGCCCTGTACTCACACTTGTTTTTCTTTTTAAATAATTTTATATTTTATTTTTGAAACGCGTTGATGTCTTTCCTTCAAGGCTTTTAATTTCTTAGAGGAGGCTTTTTTGACCTCAAGAAATATGACATGTTTATTTTTTATTTAAGTTGTATTTTTAGTATTATGAATGTCTTAAAGCTCTGGATCGAAAATCTGTGATTTTTATAACCTACAAAAGACAAGATGGATGCATTGTGTGAGGAATGATATGACAGAAAAAGTTAATTAAAAACAATCTTTTATTAAATAAAAAGAAGAAAATTTGGTTTATGTGTAACGTCACCTAAGACGCTATTAATGGAACGAAAATTTCGAGATCTGTGAGCGGGGTGCGATGGTCTAGTCGGTTAAGACATCCGGTGTACTGAATCGGAAGGTCGCAGGTTCAAACCCTGCTCGCACTGGAATTTTTCTTTCCATGTCAAAAACAGCTATGTATCAACATTGAACGCGTATACAAAGTTTCGTTTCCGTGCTTCTAATCATTGACGAGTGCTCTTGTGAGGAGGCGATCCTTTTTTTAACCCCTCTCTGGGCGGAGTGGAAGGGAGTGTTACACTTCTACTGTCTACCCATCCATGTTCCTTCTTAGCCCTTTGTGTTCCATTGCCACGGTATCTCTTTCGAACAGTCCCGCAGCCCCGGAAGAGGCGATCCTGGCTGCAGGATCAAGTCATGTCTGTCATAAAAATGTATTGTCACCAGAACCAAAAGGGTGTGCAAAATTTCAGCTCAATCGGATACCAACAAGTGGTTCAATAATGGTTTGCAAATTTTGAAGCGGGCTAGTTAGGTCATGGGTGGCGTAAAAACTCTAACACCAGCTTAGGCACTAACAACACGAAAAGAAGCAGACTACAAGTTTGTTTTACAGGTTCTATCGACAATTCAATTTAAAAAATCGAACTTGTATTCTTTCGAATTTTCACAAATTGATCTTAGCAGAGCAGAACTAACTCAGAACTTATTGGAATAAATTAAAAGACATTACAAACTACTACAGTAAAAAAAACAAAAAGAAATACACGTCCTTTTAAACTTAAGCAAAGCAGTATAAAATAAGCATCAAAAATGCACCCCTATATATCAAATAGGGGTTGAAAGCATTCTACCCTCAATCACTTTCTTTTTTGTAATAATAATAGCTTGGGGTGAAAGTTAGGGTGTGTTCTCATTGGCCTACGCACCCTTATAATAAAGGGTGGGTCAGAAAAAGCGAAATAAAAGTAGCCAATAGTGACTCAAATTGGTGTATTGATTTTTATGGGGTTCTTGGATAAATTCATGGTTTTAATAAGGTGTCAGGTTTTATGTCGAGCAAATTTTAATTTATGATTATAACGGTTTTAGAAAGGCCCTTATCTAGTTCTTCCCGTCTGTGCTATCTCTTTTAGGGTTCCGTACTGGAAGTGTAATCAACGGGACCCTATTACTAATCCTCCGCTGCCCGTCCGTCTGTCTGTCAGAAGGTCGTCTGTATCTCACGATATGATCCGTAATAGATAGACAGTTGAAAATATGTACGAAACCCTGCATGCGCGAGTCCGACTCGCACTTGACCGATTTTTTTTTTACTTGTCCATATTTGGGAACAAAGTTTCGAAAATATTGTATTGATTGATTTTAACACATTTTTATAACGAATGTAACTTTTAAACGTTAGATATATTGAATTTGTGAAGCATCCATGACTCCCGCACTGTTAAAAAATTGCGTTTCGAGTACTTTTATGCCCATCATACTGTGTAAGGGGCATACAGACATAAACTTTTCCATGGATTATTCTATTATAAAAGGTTATTTATTTCCATAAGAATTTCCTCAATCTTCTTCTTTATCGTGTGGCGATGAGTGCCTAACCCGGTGTTAGACTTTTATGCCCCCCCATGGCCCTCTGACTTGGCTTTACATGCCGTCGAGAAATATCTCTCAGGCATGCTGGTTTCCTCGCGATGTTTTCCTTCACCGAAGCAAGTGATTATTTTATAATAAGCACATGAATCCGAAAAATCAGATGTGCATGTCTTGGGTTTGAACTCGAGACCTATGATTTGACAGTCCAAGCTGTATGCAAGCTGCTATTTTTCCAATAACAACCTATAATAAGCGTAAACCTCATCTACCAAGCCTTTTCCCAACTATGTTGGGGTCGGCTTCCAGTCTAACCGGATGCAGCTGAACACCAGTATTTTACATGGAGCGACTGCCTATCTGACCTCCACAACTCAGTTAGTACTGGGTAATACGGTACCCCTTGGTAAGAATGTTAAGTCTGATTCTTAATACAAAACTCTTTACCAGGATGTGCTTTTCAAAGAGCTTTAAATTTTTTATTCTTCCTCTAACTTTCTTAGGATAAGAATCAGCTGATCAATCAAATATATTCTTTCCCACCACACTATAACCAATTCAAACTTTATTTATTGAGATCTAAAGTCTAGAATTCAGTAACAAAAGCTTGGCGTTTAAAAAATCTTAAAACTTGCTTCATTGCAAAAACCGTCGGACGGTCAATGAACCGAGTTTTATCTGTGTGTGTATAGTCGTCTACAGACACTGAATTATGTGTGTGTGTGTGCAAGCTATAGGGCTGTCAATTATTTTTTTCTCACTAGCTTCTGTGTGCTCTCTATATTAGAGTACTGAGAGAGCCTCGTGGCTAAATAATAACAGCCGCACGGGTTAACCCTGAAGGGTAAGCAACGCATTCCGAGGTTGGTTCTTTGGATGGGTGACTACTCATAACATACCGACTCCCCTCGATCTCGGGTAGCACCGATGCATTTGTACATCTTTGACAATCGTTACAGGTAGTCAGTGGTCTGACAACCAGTCTTCGCAAAGCGTATCGTATTAGCCAGTACTAACTGGGTTGTGGAGGTCAGATAGGCAGTCGCTCCATGTAACATACTGGTATTCCGCTGCATCCGGATTGACTGGAAGCCGACCCCAACATTGTTGGAAAAGGGCTATGCAGATGTTGATGAAGTTTCTTGCCCATTCTCCTCCATACGATACCCTTGCGACTGGGCAACAATCAAGTACTTCTATTTCCTTCATTTTAAACTTTGAGGTTCAAAACTGCCTTTAAGGGTCAAAATGCGGAGCAATTTACTTGCAGCATTGAAAATAGGACCGTTTTACCATTACTTCAAGGACGATTGAGTCGCGAGCATGAGCGAGACGACGCTTGACATCTGCATCGATCTTCATACAATTTTGATTCAGCCAGTGAATTACGCGGGGATTTTTCCGTGACCCATTTAAAATAAATGGTACGCCTAATCAAAATCTGTTATAAAGAGGTAAGTGCGTAGGCGGCATGTCCCGACAGACAATGTCCTTCCATCTTGCACCGCATGCCCTGTCACCTGCGCACTTGCTGTTCTAGTCTTCTTGTCTATTGTGTAAGACCAGTATGTAGCCACTTGCACAGCTCTAAGATTGCTTCGATTAAATCTTGATAGGGTGCAAGTTGTGCAGGATGGGAAGGACAGGAGGTGGGGCATATCCTGCAGAGGGACTCAGTGTGCGGAGTTCGCGCGGCTGAGTTTTGGGCTAAACACACATTTCAACTTTTTGCCGTCGATACGCTAAGAAGAAGAACATGAGATAGGTGTTATAGAGGGTAATCTTCGGAGTTACTGATCCGAATCCGAAAATTATTTCACTGATTAGTAGCTACATTATCCCCGAGTGTCATAGACTATACATTCTCGTATAGGTCTCAACTTCGAATCCAAGACACGCACCTCTGATTTTTCCGATTCATGTGCGTATTACATAATAATCACTTACTTCGGTAGAGGAAAACATCGTGAGGAAACCAGCATGCCTGAGAGACATTTCTCGATGGCATGTAAAGCCAAGTCAGAGGTCCATGAGTGGCATAAAAACTCTGACACCAGGTTAGGTACTAACCACACGATAAGAAATAAAGAATACAGTCCCGTGAGATAGTACGATTGACAACCCTAGTCGTGCCGACTTTGAGCTAAACGTTTCTGTGTGCGCATTCATGAACACAGAACCGTCTATGTGTGTGTGAGAGCATTTGTTTTTAAGTGTGCGTGCCAGACGTGTAACGACACATCTGTGACTGTGTGCGGCAACTCCTACGCCTTGTAGACGTGTGAGTGAGACAGACGCGTAGGTACAGGGTTGAGTTTGTATGTGTGTGTGCAGACTGCGGTTATATAGGGTGTGGTTTTTTTGTGAATTGATTTTTTGATGTTTGATGGTAATGTGTGGGTTGCAAGTAAGTTTTTAAAGTATATTTTTCCATGGATTTGTCTAGTTGCAGTAATCCACTTGGATCGTAATACTTTGATTGATTCTGATATGAATAATGATGGATTTTCTTATAAGATTTGGTGATTGATTGTCATTTTGTCAGTCAGATTATTCAATTATCTGGCAAAAAATAAATTGACTCATTTTCAGACTGTTCTTGAGGTTACCAAAGTGTTGCATAATATACTGTTAGACCTGCGTATGCATTTGGAGTGATCAAATTTAACTAGGTATTATCTACTTTTGATACATAGTAAGTATATATTCCGAGTATGTTAACAGTTAATAAGCTACGACGGGGTGGGCACGGGACCGGTCAATGTGGTGACACTTGGGGGAGGCCTGTGTCCAGCAGTGGACATATTTCGGCTGAAATGATGATGATGGGGTGGGTATCTGCATGGATAAAACCCCCCTTTTTTTAGTAATATAAAAAAACATAGTATAATTGTTAGCCCGGAGTCTTAGAATTGTGCCCGGTTGATGGCAATAGGTTCTTCCCTAATACATGGTACTTAAACATGACTGGCGTAATGTGGATGTACTAGTATACCTCTGCCTAACCATTTGAACAATACATGCGAAACGTTCTGTTAGTTTTTTTACCCGACTACGGTGAAGCCAAAAGGAAGGGTTATGATTTTAGCAGTCTATGTATGTTTGTATTTACGTATGTTCTTCCGTAGTGCCTAAACTATTCATCCGATTTCGATGAATATGGTATTAATCGATTCGAAATTATGGCTCGAGTAACATAGGCTACATTTTAACCTATTTCAACAATAGGAGGAGTCGATTTCACCTTGAAAACCCCGAATTTAATTAGAGCGTGATTTTTCAATAGTCGGGCTTTTTAGTTGTAGTATACCCCAGAATTATGCGACAAATAAAATATATATCTTATATATAAAATTCTCGTGTCACAATGTTCGTTCTCGTACTCCTCCGAAACGGCTTGACCGATTCTCATGAAATTTTGTGAGCATATTGAGTAGGTCTGAGAATCGGCCAACAACTATTTTTCATACTATTTATATGGCAAAACAACGTTTGCCGGGTCAGCTAGTATATATATATAGAGGAGCTCGTGGCTAAGTAATAACAGCCGCTCGGATCGATATTTAGGTTAAGCCGCGCTTGCCTAGGTTGGTCTGTGGATGGGTGACCACCCAACACATACCGAGTTTCCTCCGTGCCTCGGAAAGCACGTTAAGCCGTTGGTCCCGGGTGTCATTTGTAGATCTTTGACAGTCGTTATAGGTAGTCAGTGGCCCAAAAAGTCTGACAACCAGTCTTACCAAGGGGTATCGTATTACCCAGTACTAACTGGGTTGTGGAGGTCAGATAGGCAGTCGCTCCATGTAAAATACTGGTATTCAGCTGCATCCGGTTAGACTGGAAGCCAACCCCAACATAGTTGGGAAAAGGCTAGGCAGATGATGATGATATATATATATCATGCTCATGTTGTATATAAGGTCTATCTTTTGAGACACGAAATATTTTAAGAGTAACTTCTATCGTAAAGTCGCCAGAGCAATGAAAAAAAAAAAATCTGAGTGTTTTTTTTTTACAAAATTATTATAATTCTAAAATTTTGAGACTTTTTGCATAAAACCTTTACTCCCACATTCTAACAATGACAGTAGGTAAATACGACGTAGTACACTAGCGTAATGGATGCTTAAAAATAATGAGCCAGTATTTATTTTGTGGGTCAAGTAATTTTAAATATACTCAGATAAAAAAAAATCCCTTGAAATGGCTTTGTTATAGCCGTTAGATGATTCCCTGAAAATATTTCGTGTTAATAGTTAGACCCTATATTAGCACGTTAGGCTGTTGGTCCCGGCTGTCATTTGTAGATCTTTGACAGTCGTTACAGGTAGGTAGTGGCCTGAAAATTCTGACAACCAGTCTTACCAAAGGGTACCATATTACCCAGTACTAACTTATGGAGGTCAAATAGGCAGTCATTCCATGTAAAGAACTGGAATTCAGCTGCATCAGAAGCTGACCCCAATGAAGTTGCGAAAAGCCTAGGCAGATGATGATTTTGAGAAAATTATCTTAATTTCTGTTACATTTTTTCCTTAATCTTTAAATAAATATATTTTGCACCCCTGTTATAATTAAAATCTGCTCATAATCGTATTACTACATGACACACAAAGGTCAAGCTGCCAATTACCGACCATCTAGAACACAAAACCACGAAATTACTATCAATCATAATAATAAACAACACCCACACAAAACATTATAGTTTTGTTTGAACAAAAACATTATAGTTTGTATTATCTGTGGGGGCAAAGCAGGTTAAGTAGATCTATCATTTTCTAGTAATGTTCATTATACAAGGTGTAAACGGACTCTACACGAAGCCGTCAACCAAGCATTCTGTACACATTGGCGGTGGCGATCTCTCGCGTCCGGCCCTGGTTCAAGCCATGGTCCGGAGCGAGAGGGAATGGGAAGCCGTCTCCTACTTCTACGAAGCAGTCATGCTAGTGAAGGAGGTGGCGGGACGTGAGAGGGGAAGAACCTCACGACCCTGCCGCCGCGGGAGACGCCTTGACGGGGGTCACGTGGTTGCTCCCGGCCACCGAAGGCGCGGGCCTGTGGATGGCGAGTTATGGGTTAGCTCGCCGTTCGGCCGTCTTATGACGACAGGCCGTGTCGACGGCGCGTTCGTGTTCCACGCGCGCCTCAAACAGATGTCAGCAACCAAGTAGGGGTCCGCATGGGCCGATGCCTGCCAGGGCTGCGGGACTGTTCGAAAGAGATACCGTGGCCCTGGAACACAAAGGGCAAAGAAGGAACATGGATAGGTTTTAGTCAGTACAAGTCTGACACTCCCTTCCGCTTCGCCCAGAGTGGGGGGGGGGGGGTCATTTGATCATTTCCAACCCGAAAAAAAAAAGCATTCTGTACTACTTGTACTATATAACTCTACGCAAAAATTGATGCCGGGAAATGTGTTTGTTTTTTGGGTGAAAAATCACATTTTACGGTTGAACTCAATGTAACGCACTTAAAACATTGTGCTGATGAATGCATTGAATAGTACCTAAAGTTACAACATTAAATACAAGTATTTAAAAAAAACTTGTGTAAAAGTTAGAACTTTGACCCCCAATATCTCCGTAACTAGAAGGTTCCCAGGTATGGTCTAGAACAAAAAAATGATGACTATGACGAGGAGAACAAATGTAAAGACCCTTAAAGAAGCTTAGGCTTGCCACATTGAATGGCAATGCTAATTATTTGGCCAAAGAATGAGCCATTCCTCTGGTCACGCGAAGTGTCGAGCAGTCGGCAAGAGATTTCCTTAAAAAGGAGACGCGCACTCGGGCCCCATGACCCGAGCGTTTCAACCCGTATTTGCGCCACTTGAGGATCTCAGCAGCCGCAGCAGCAGCGCCCACACAGCCCTCCGTGCTTGCAACGTGATATGGCTCAAGGGTGTCGACACAGGTTATGTTTAAGTTCCATGTAATAGTGGTCATCAATCTAGCGTCGTATCCAACTAGGTTCGAGTGCTTCGGTAAGATGGCCGACGTGCTTATGTCGAAGTGGGTGCTCATAAACCCGAAGCGTCGCATGGTCGAGCGGGTATCCTTCCAGTCATGACGTACGGGGCTGAAACTTGGATGCTCACCAGGGAATAGGGCAGGAAGATACTACTTCTTGTCATACTGGATTCTGCCTTTCAGTAACGACTGTCAAAGATAAATCTTTATTTATGATCAAATATCAGCAGAACTATCAAATGTCAGGGCACGTTGCTCGCAGAACGGATGGCCGATGGGGGCGGAAAGTTCTGGAGTGGCGACCGAGAACTGGAAGACGTTGAAAGGCCTCCCACTAGGTGGACCGATGACCTGGTAAATGTTGCAGGGATCCGCTAGATGCGAGACGCACGGGACCGGTCAATGTGGCGACAATTGGGAGAGGCCTATGTCCAGCAGTGGACGTCTTTCGGCTGAAATGATGATGATGATGATCAGCAGAACCCAACGGTTTTAAATTCTTTCCGAGGCACGGAAAGGTTTCAATATGTAATCCATCTGCGATTTGACCTGAACGAACGTAGCTTAACCTCGAGCCCTATCTTATAAGACAAGACTATTGCTATTAAACAACCACAAGCTCATACTTATTAATAAACATCACTGTAAGAAGAAAAATCAGAGTTAAAAGCTTGCTCCGAAAATCTAACACCCTGTATACAACACTGAGACTCCCCCTACATCTGTGTGCGTAAACTCATGTCTACACACATTACATCGCGTCAGTGTGCGTTGTCTGGCTATCAATGTGTGCGTTGTCTTTCATACATACACATCCTTGTAGGATAGAACCGGGCGAGGTTTGATTTTGATTGTGACGTCACGATTTACGGTGATTTAGTTGATCAAACATCACGCCTGTAATCCCCGAAGGGTTAGGCAGAGGTGTACCTAATAGTACACCTACATTTCACCAATAGGGGGTAAGCCGGTTGCCATCAACCGGGCACAGATTATACTCCGTGGCTGTTATTAAGTTTTTTTTTTTTTTTTAAATGCCACGTAACACTTTGCCTGACCTGGGGATCGAACCCAGTACCGCATGCTCGGCAGTCGTGATTGCGACCATAGACCAACGAGGCATTCCTAATTTGATTAATAATGTTTAAACAAGCCCTGTCTGTTTCTTTTTGATAAACTAAAAGTACGTATAAGGTTCAAGGAGAATGTAAGCATCGTAGCAGGTGGCGTTCTGTTGTTTCTGCGTACCCCCCTATGGGAAAAGGCGTGAGTCTAAGTTTTTTTAAATTAGCCTGTTTGAGTGTCCCACTGCTGGTCAAAAGCCTACCCTTTCTCCTGTCAAACCTTTCTATACTGTGGAATATCTGGTCATGTTCGCCATGAGTCTAAGTATGCATGAAAAAAATGGCTATACAAAATTGATTTGATAAATGCTCTTAGTACTTACTAGCTGTGCCACGCGATCTATGTCCTTGTGAAAATATTACTTCCCAATTTGAATCGGATTTCAAGGGTTTTAATTTTTTTGCACGGAACCCTAATCCTTTTTCTAAAATGAATGTAGCCTAAGTTACTCCTTATAACATCAGCATAATCAGTAAAAGTTCTCGTCAAAATCGGTCCAGCCGTTTCGGAGATTAGCCGGAACAAACAGACAGACAAAGATTTTAATTAATGTTTTTTTTTTCCATATCCACAATTACACCATTCATTGAAAAGCTGTTATTTTTAAATTACAAACAGACACATAAGTTTTATTTGTAGTGTAAAAGGTATAACAAGACCCTTAACAAAGCCGAAAGGCACTTTTTCTCCCCGTCTCGATCATTTTATTGTTCTAGACCATACCTCCTAGTTACGGAGATATTGGGGGTCAAAGTTCCAACTTTTTCTTAAGTTTTTTTTTAATTCTACTTTTTATGGTTTTAAATATACTTTAATTACCTCCATGACCCGTTTACTATTCAAAGCATCCATCAGCACCAAGTTTTAGTTTGAGAGCGTTACATTGAGTTTTATCATAGAACGTGACTTTTCACCCCAAAAAAAGTCTTTTCCCAGAAATATTTTTTGCGTAGAGTTACTTAGTTAGATGTACAGAATGCTTGGTTGACGGCTTCGTGAAGGGTCCGTTTACACCCTGTAGAATTGATTTTTCTAAAGTTTTGTTGATTCTAACCAAAAAAAAACATAACAAAAGTAAAGGGCTTCTCGAAACAATATAATTCTAGAGAGACTAATTGATTGAACTCCAAATTGACCTTCAGTTTATTGGTAAGTAGTCAATGACAAGAGTCTAACGCCCGACATTGTCTGGGGGAGAGGTCGTGGGTTCATATCCTAGACGGTGAACTTTTATGTGGAACGCATGGGGGTTATTTTTCTGTAAACTAACTTATGCCCGCGGCTTCGCCCGCGTGGAGTTCGATAATTGTCCCACGGGATCATACTACCGGGATAAAAAGTATCCTATGTGTTAATCCAGGTTATAAACTATCTGTGTGCAAAATTTCATCTAAATCCGTTTAGTAGTTTTTGCGTGAAAGTGTAACAAACATCCATTCATCTTCACAAACTTTCGCATTTATAATATTAGTGATAAGTAGAAGTGATATGAAAGATAAAGTATAATAGTCAAAATAACACATAACATAACATCACGCCTGTAATCCCCGAAGCGTTAGCAGCAGTGTACCTAAAAGTACCAACATTTCGCCAGTCATGTTTAAGTCCAATGTAATAGGGGGCGAGTCTATTGCCATCATCCGAGCGCAAATCCAGACTCCGTGGCTGCTATTGAGTAATTCCTGATGAAAAAATCCAATAACACTTTGCATGACCTGGGAATCGAACTCAGGACCTCATGCTCAGTAGTTGCGGTTGCGATCGACCCACCAAGCAGTCATTTAAAAATATAGAGTTATATAAAATCTACTAAGATTTGTCGCGCCATCTCTCAAATATGGGTCAGTGGAAGCCAGTGTAACTGACCTACCTCAATCCAATATTGAGTGAGATATATAATAAGGACGTACGTATGTTTGGCTATGTCTTTGAGCAGGTTTATAGATAATACTGACTGTCTTTTAGTGTTTAGGGGTGAGGTCGGAGGTTCGATTCTTAAAAAAAATATATATATTTAAGTTTTAAAACAGAAAAATTACAGCCAATTTTGAATCTTAAGTGTCAGTGTTATTCAATTCAACTGCCGTTCGTTTTTGAGTGTATATTTAGCACGGTAAATTGACGATAGGTGTCCATTTGTCTTAAAATGAAATTCCTTGACTTCTTAGAAAATTGTTGTTGGGCCACAAAAGGGATGAATGAAAGGCAATTGCATGTGGCTGAAATGAGAATGCTGAGGGGCATGTGTGTGTTACGCGAATGGATAAAATAAGAAATGAGTACATAAGAGGAAGGCTGAAAGTGGCGCCGGGTGACTGAAAATTTCTGTGGTAGTTAGTTAGCTTGGTAAGGTCATTTGATGCGGAAAAATGAGGAAAATGTCGTGAAGAAAGTTTTGAGCGTGAATGTGGATGGGTATATGAGTAGAGGAAGACCAAAGAAACGGTGGAGGGACTGTATGAAGGATTTTATGACTACAAAGGAGGTGCTGAGATGACGAGTAATAGAGAATTATTGAAGAAGAAGTGACAAGTGAAGTGGCAGTGGGCAGGGCACATTGCTCGCAGAACGGATGGCCGATGGGGCCGGAAAGTTCTGGAGTGGCGACCGCGAACTGGAAGACGTTGCTGTTTTTGACATGGAAAGAAAAAATCCAGTGCGAGCAGGGTTTGAACCTGCAGGTTCAAACCCTGCGGTTTGAACCTGCGACCTTCCGATTCAGTACACCGGATGTGACGTTGCGTTGGAAGGCCTCCCACTAGGTGGACCGATGACCTGGTAAAGGTTGCAGGGATCCGCTGGATGCGAGACGCACGGGACCGGTCAATGTGGCGACACTTGGGGGAGGCCATGTCCAGCAGTGGACGTCTTTCGGCTGAAATGATGATGATGATGATGATGGAAGAAGTAGACATGCTGCGCCGACGTCAAATGCCTTCTTAGAATGTTTATCTTTAAAACGTATTTCTTTTTGTTACAGATAGAACTGAAAATGGAAATTCGAGACACATCATCTATGGCGGCTTTCAGTTTAATCTACAAGAAACAGTTTTAAAGGTTTGTGAATCTACTAATTAAAAAAATTGGGTTCAGACATAACTAGCGAAATGTGGAAGAACATTGGGCACACCTGTGCTCTGCATAACCCTTCGGGGATAAAAGACGTGATATTATGAGGTTATGTTACTCCACAGAATAATGAGTGTACAGATACCCTTAACGAAGCCAGGCACTTGTTCTCCCCGTCAATGCGATTATTTTAGTGTTCTAGACCATACCTGGGAACGTCCTAGTTACGGAGATATTGGGGGTCAAATTGCCAACTTTTTGACAAAAGTTTTTTTTTTTAAACTAGGTTTTTGGGTTATAACTTAACTTTAATACCTCCACGACCCCCGTACTATTCAATCCATCCATCAGCACAATGTTTTGAGTGCGTTACATTCAGTCCTACCGTGAAACGTGATTTTTAACCCCAAAAAAATATAGTTGTTTCCCAGCGATAATTTTTGCTTAAAGTTACTTAGTTTGATGAACAGAATGCTTGGTTGACGGCTTCGTAAAGGGTCCGTTTACACCCTGTATTATCCTACTATCGGATGTTGTACCGTACCGTATCTTAGTGGTAAAAACATTTCTCACTAATTAATTATCTCGCAAACAAAGCAATATTTCTATCAATATGCATCAGACTGAAGAAGCCTCTATAACGACGTAAACACGAGAGGGTAGACAGAGAGCTAAGCTGCGACGTCTAGACAGCGGGGGCGCTGACCTCTCCGAGACATAACCCCTGATAACGCAGACAGGGTGGGCAGTAGCGTAGGTTGAAAGGGATATTAATTTTATATTGAGAGCTTTTTTTTTAAGCCCGTCCCTTTGCAGGTCATTCAACTTAGACAGACATCTGTCTGTCTTGAACTCGTGGTCTTACCGTTGGGGTATTCTTCAAAGCACAACTATTTTTAAGCGCAACTACATTATTCCTCGAAGCGCAACCATTAGTTGCGCTCTCAAATTAAAAATATGATATGTTTATTCCTCAAAGAGCAACCACAACGGAAAAAAAATAATAATGAATCCATCATATCCCTCTCTATTTTTCATCTAGGTAACCTTTTAGATTTCGGCCTCAGCGCTGTTCTCAGATCATTCATTATAATTGACGCCAAGTTCTTTTATGTGATCAAAATTGAAAATGTTCGATGTACGATGAGGACTGTGAAGGATGATATGGCTAGAATAATTAGGGTTCCGTGCAAAAAAAATTAAAACCCTTTAAATTGTTAACAAAATTCGATTCAAAAAGGAATGTAAGTGATATGTTTTTATAATAAATTCACGCTAACGAAGATCGCGGGCAATAGTTAGTAGTATTTAAATTCTCGAAACTAATTAGTGATTTACTTTTTACGTCTACGAGTATACAAGGTTGGAATCTTCTGGAAATTAAGGGTAATCAGTGTTATTGAGAAAGTCACCTTTATATATCACAAGCTTCGCCCCGCGGTATCACCCGCCGCTTCTGACTTGTTTCATTTTTGCTCGGCTCCTATTTGTCGTAGCGTGATGTTATATAGCCTACAGCCTTCCTCGATAAATTGACTATCCAACACTAAAAGAATATTTCAATTCGAACCAGTAGTTCCTGAGATTATCGCGTTCAACCAAACAAACAAACTCTTCAGTTTTATAATGTTAGTTTAGATAATAACAAGACAACTAGTGTTTTGTCTACGGAATCGGCTGCCTAGATTTCAGATTTTCCTATTTTATTTAAATTCTTTCTGATGATCGTGACTGGTGGCTTTCCCCATCACCCACACTCCTAGTTGTATACTTATAATTCAGAGGAGGAGGTCGTGGCTTAATAATAACAACCGCTCGAGTCTATCTTTAGGTTAAGCCGTGCTTGCTTAGGTTGGTCCGTGGATGGACCACCCATTACATACCGAGTTTCCTCCGTGCATCGGGAAGCACGTTAAGCCGTTGGTCCCGACTGTCATTTGTAGACCGATTGACAGTCGTTACAGGTAGTCAGTGGCCCGAAAGTCTGACAACCAGTCTAACCAAGAGGTATCGTATTACCCAGTACTAAGTTTACTGTAAATACCTCCACGACCCCCGTACTATCCAATCCATCCATCAGCACAATGTTTTGAGTGCGTTACATTGAATCCTACCGTAAAACGTGATTTTTCGGGGTATTCCACAAACCGCAACTATTTTTAAAAGCAACCAACTAAGCGCAACTAAATTATTCCTCGATGCGCGTTGCGCTTTGAGGAATACCCCAATTTTGCACACCAACAATCAACAAGCATCTACTCTGAGAGTTTTGAAAATATTGATATATTTAATTTATCCAAGCCATCATTTCGGAAGCAAGTCAAGAAAGTATTGTTTGATGAATGAATTGTGCCATCACTCATTTCACTCATTTCATAAATTAAAATAAAATTAAAATTTAAAATTAGGGAATATAAATATAATTATATCCCTTTCTAATATTTACCTACTCTTTTTTGTATGGGTATTCTTTTCTTATTTATATCATATTCAACAAAGCACGTTCTCAATATCGGACTTTACGATACTGTGCTTTTTCCCAATGTTTGGTCGGTCATTTTATCACTTAAATACTTAAATATTTTGACTAAGATTTGTAAACAATGTGTCAACAATCCCACACTACTTTGCACTGTATTTTGTTCTTTCTTTTCTTTTAGCCACTTTCTAGTTAATCTAGCTTTGTCAATGCCGTGAAACTCTGTTATTGGCTTAAGAGATAATTGTCATCATCTCGCTGTCAATGTTCAGTGTATGCAGACTTTAAGATGCTAGTTACTTTGTCGCAACTGCACTGTGCTGTTCATTGATAGTGGGGTGAATTTCACATAAAATGTCATAGTAATAATAAGCTGTTGAGTTTCCAATAAATAAATAAATAACAAAAAAAAGTCGTTTCTCAGCAATAATTTTTGCGTAGAGTTACTTAGTTTGATGTACAGAATGCTTGGTTGACGGGTCCGTTGTGTACAAACTAACATCACACATTTTTCTTTAACATAAGTAAGACTGTTCCCAATAAGAATTCTTTTAACTAAAGGTACCCCAGACAAGTCACCTTAACCGCTGTCCATGGGAGGAGGACATATTGTTGTGTCTGGGTCTATATATAGGCCTCAGTGATAACAGCGAGTCAAAATAGACCGTTATCAGTTGAGGAAAATGGTTGGATATGGTGTGTGTGTTGCCAGGTGGGGAGGATTTACCTGTTTTATGGGATATTGGGGAATTTTCGCTAGTTTCTTTTTTTTATTATTTATTTATTTATTTATGTACACACAAAACCACCTACTACCTTACCTTACCTTACCTTCCTTTTACTTCCGTGCCTAACCTGGTGTCAGAGTTTTTGAGCCTCTGACATGGCTTTATATGCCGTCAAGAAATATCTCTCAGGACGTAGTATTATATTATCTGTGTCTCAGGCATGCTGGTTTGGTGTCCGCACGATGTTTTCCATCACCGGAGCAAGTGATAATTATGCAATCATCATCTTCCTAGCCTTTTCCCAACTATGTTGGGGTCGTCTTCCAGTCTAACCAGATGCTGCTGAATACCAGTATTTTACGTAAAGCGACTGCTTATCTGACCTAAGTGATAATTATACAATACGCACATGAATCCGAAAAATTAGAAGTGCGTGTCTTGAGTTCGAACTCGAGACCTATGACTTAGCAGTTACTGCTGATTGCAAATGATACAGTAGATCATGAGGCCTTGGGTTCGATTTATATAAGTGTTATATGTGTCGGATCCGGTCGTTAGTATGGACATAAAATGAATTGGAAAGTGCGCCTGTGTGTAGTGGTGACATCACGCGACCTACTTACCAGTCACAACACAGCGTGCTTCTACAGAGCCCTGATGTCCAGTTCGAGGCGAGGGCGACAGTCAATGCCTGGTCGCGGCGGAGTTGAGACATCTTGGAACTGTACCCGATTCATTGTGCCCCGTGTTATTGTGTTAAGTTGTAATCTCAAGTAATTCGTTACTTTTGCTAGAAACTGTATCGCAACTAGTATGTTTTCATAGCACGAAACCCATCGTCTATCCACATGATGTACGAGTCTAACGGAATAAATCCTGACATATCCGACATATGGTTTTTCTATCGTGATTTTTTAGGAGACTCTCTGGCAGTTTTCTAGGCCCTTAGGTATGCATTTTTATCCAATTGGTGGCCTACCATAAGGTCTTAGAGTAATTCCAGTGTGGGAAAGATATAGCGCTAGACGACCTGTATAGCTCTGTCTCTTTCCCACACTGGAATTACTCTTGCTTTTAGACCTTATGGTAGGCCACCTGTTGGATAAACAAGCGTACTCAAAGTGGTAATTGCTATAGAAACGTTTTGTTTTTCTACAAAAACTTATTAGTATCAGTTATCAGTATCGAAATGAGATTTACGATAGCTTATGTCTTGCTATGCTGTTAGAGTATCACTGTTTACGATCTAACATGACGCCTGCAATCCCAAAAGAGTTAGGAGGACCCACATTTCGCCAGTTATGTTTAAGACCCATGTGGTAGCGGGCGAGTCTATAGCCATCAACCGGGCACAAATCTAGACTCCGTGGCGTGATAAATTCCTGATGGAAAATCCCAATAACACTTTGCCTGACCCGTGAATCGAACCCAGGACCAGCAGTCACGCTTGTGTCTAGACCACCAAGGCAGAGAGGTGTGTAAGTTTTTTTACTCGTAAAAAAACGTTTTCTAATTCATAATTCTTATTGGTAACAAATAATCTCGTTGCGTTCACATTGAGCTCCCAAGTACTTCTAAAAAACAATTTATTAATAAAACTAACATAAAAACATAATCCCCAATTATATTTTCCAAATACAAAGGAGTCTACGCAATCTGTCTAGGTTCTACTAAGGGTGATAAGGGCAGTATCAGTACAGCTGCTAGTAACACCGTCGCGAGCAGGCTGTCTACCGCTTGCTACCTTTGCCTCAGTTAGTTTCTCTCTAACTGTCATGGGGGATGCACGCTCCGTGCTACAATTTTCGCGCGAAAATTTTAGTCTGTGGTTCTAAATGTTTCGTGAATTAAAGTTTTTGATAGAATTAAAACAGTGCTTTTTGAATGTTTTTTTGGTGTTGTGATGTTTTAGTGTTGGCAATAACTGTTTGTGTGTGTGTTTTCTGTAGAAAAGGTGATTGGAAAGGTAGGTTTTGTGAAGAATATTTTATTGGGAGTAATTACTTGCTAGTGCTTTTATATTATGGGATGGCGTAACTGGCGAAACGTGAGTGCATTATAGACACGCCTCTGCCTTACTCTTTGGAGATAATAGGCGTGTCGTGATGTATGTAAAGGTAGGTAAGCAGTGAAAGATTTTTTTGTTATTTTCATTTTTATTGAATCTCAATATTCTTGAGCGATTTATGTTCATCAAGTTTTCTGAATTCTTTCCTTTTATTATTAATAGGTACTAATATTATAAAGATGTAAAATTTGTTTGTAAGTTTATATGTAGGGGATAATCTCTGGAACTAATGAACCAATTCTAAAAATTCTTTCACTGGCAGAAAGCTAATATAGCTTTTTTATTCGTGGGTGCTATAGGCTAAAAAATTATATCACGCATATTAGCCGAGCTATCACAATTTTTGCGGTCGAAGAGCTAGTAGTTTATAATTGTTGCAAGTTACTCAAGATAGTTTTTACTCAATCAGACAAAATCACATAGACAGATCACTTATCTTAATTAGAATAAGAATGGGTATGGTTTTAGAGTACCTGGAGGAACATGAAACATACGATCGATGGACTGTGTGAAGGATGATATGGCTAGAAAGGAGGTGGCTGCTGAGATGACGAGTAATAGAGAAGTATGGAAGAAGAACACATGCTGTGCCGACCACTAATAAATTGTGAAACAGCCATCATAATGATCTAGAATTTAGTCAGGCCTTATGATCTAGATTCTAGATTCAAATAAGAAAAATACCCATGAAATAGTTTCCTCAGGTACAAGTAAAACCACGGCCCAAAGTCAGTCTTTCTTTCTTTATCGTGCGGTTAGTGCCTAACCAGCACGCGTAGCATAATCACCGTAGAAACGGATTTTGTCGATGGAAGAATCGACAAATTGACAGAATTCTTTTGATTTGTCATTTTGTAGATTCTTCTGTCGACAAAACCCGTTTCAACAGTGCTGCTGTCAAAGTTTTTTATGCCGCCCATGGGCCTCTGACTTGGCATTACATGGCGTCAGTCAGTAGGACATAAAGACTGTCTCTGCGGTAGGAGCTTATCAATTTAGTGCAATTCTCGTAACCAACACGACGCCATTTTTTTACGACTTATTTAAATGAAGAACAAGGTTAAAAATATTGCCGTAGGTCATGTCATAAGGTCGGTGAACGTACACTGACCAAGGTTAGACATCTGATAAGCGACACACGTATATTCACGCCTGTAATCCCCGAAGGGTGAGGCAGAGGTGTGCCTCAGTAGCTACACCCACATTTTATTAGTTCTGTCTAAGTCTGAAATAGGGGCGAGCCCATTGCCGTCAACCGCGCAAATACAGTCTCTAGGTTGCTACTGAGAAATTCCTTAACTAAGAAAAAATCGTCAAACATCGTAACAGCACGCCTGTAACCCCCGAAGGGTTTGGCAGATGTGTCACAAGGCACATTTTTCTAGTTATGTTTAAGTTATATGTGATAGGGGGCGAGCCTATTGTCATCAACTGGGCACAAATCTAAACTGTGGCGCTTGAGAAATTCCTAATTGAAAGACCCAATAACCCTTGCCCGACCTGGGAATCGAACCCAGCCCCGCGGTAGCAGCAGCTCGGTAGTATCACGTGCGTCCACAAGAACAACGCTATGAAGAAACCATGTCCTTCTTTGATGACGTATCATCATCTACCAGCCATTGTCCCATGTTACTTGGGGTCGGCACAACACGTTTTTTTCTTCCATTCTCCTCTGTCAACCGTCACGCTATCATTGACTCATTTTTCTTTCATATCATTCCTCACACAATCCATCCATCGTATCCTTGGTCTTCCTCTCCCTCTTATCCATCAACATTTATATTCATCACTCTTTTAGTCATGCGATTTATCCCTCCTCATCACATGTCCATACCGAGACAGTCGATTACCTTTCAACTTTTCTATAACTGGCTCAATTTTTAAACTAGAAGCTCACCCAATGAAGTTGGGAAAAGGCGATGCAGATGATGGTATATCTAGCGGGGGGGAGTGTCCCACGGTTCGCTTGTAAATTCCCAGTAAGCCACGCTTAAACAATGTATTCAGACGTCGCATGGCAACAAGTACCCCACACACATACACACTACACATATACATACACGTAGGTACATAAACAGTTGTCTCGTCACAGCCGAGTGGGCCAGAATCGGTCAGACGCGTTGACGCGCTCATGTGACCCGTAACGTGTCCTTGAGACAAACAGTGATGGGTCAGCAGAGTTGGTAGGTCTTTTATCTTTTTTCAGGTTGCTGGATAGCTAATGTTTTGTTAGGGAGTTTGGTTGGTGAAGGGTGTTTTAGGGACGTCCTATCTGGAATCGAGGGCTGGAGAAATTCCTTATCGATTATCCAATACTTTGCTTCTATTCTCCTCTGTCAACAGAGGAGAATGGAAGAAAAAACGTGTTTCGCTGACCCCAAGTAACATGGAACAAGAGCAAAAAGATGATGATGTTGGTTGGGTTGGCTTCCAGTCTTACACGATGCAGCTGAATACCATTAGTGTACATAGAGCGACTGTCTATTGACCGTTTACCGCCAGGCTGTCGGTAAAGACCAAAAAACTCTGTCGATTTTAAACCTGCGTCGTTAAACTAGCCTTTGAAACGCGAACGCACTACTAATCAATAGTACATAAAATAATATCAATTATTTATTAGTCTTTGTGTCTGTCTGTCCGTTTTTGGTCTTGAATATTAGTATGCTAGACAAATCTGACCACTGATAAGGATCTTACATGCGTTGGAGAAGACTAACTTCTTAGTCGAGCAATGAGAAAACAGCTTACGGCCTAGACAGGATATCCTATGAAGGTCATCTCTACTAGACTTAAAATACAGCCTCGGTAAAGTTCCTGTACATTTTTGATACACAGGACCAAGTCAAAGTCTATCAGTGAAAAACCTGGTCAGCTGGAGATTCATTGATGACTCCAACCTAGAGTATAAATGTGGTGCTGTTCCAGAAACTATGTCGCATTTAATATCGCGTCCTGTTGTTTGTTCATGACAGGAACTGATGGACGCTACTGAGGGCGCTAAACTCGTTGCCGACGCAGTTTAGTTTAACATCGACACGGAAAGTCAAAAATGTATTGAACTAACATAAGGTATCGAAATGCTTATGTCAAAGTCGCTGTCGAAATACGAATAGCGATAGTCACTTTGTCTAGAACCTAAAAAAAAATAAAAGATGGTGAAAATCATGGAAAGCTCGTGGCTAAATAATAACAGCCGCTCGGGTCGATCTTTAGGTTAAACCGCGCATACCTAGGATGGTCCGTGGATGGGTGACCACCCATTACATACCAAGTTTCCTCCGTGCATCGGAAAGCGCGGTAAGCCGTTGGCCCCGGCTGTCAATTGGAGGTCTTTCTTTGACAGTCGTTACAGTGACCCGAAAGTCTGACAACCAGTCTTCTGCTAATGTTCTTTCCTTTTTAAATCAAATCAAATCATTTATTTCTTTGCAAACATGGATAATAGGTATATAGATGTTATTTTATAATAAGGTCCTGGTTTGATACCCTACTCGATAGGTTTGATTGAAAAAAAAATTACCGACGTACAATTTAGCGCCAAAAATCGGCCATTTTGTTTTTTTAAACACCTGTCTAAGAACACTTGTGTTATGGAGACGAATCTAATGATACCTCAATCGTCGAAATCCATTCAGCAAAATTAATAATAATAATAGAGAAGTATGGAAGAAGAAGACATGCTGCGCCGACTACTTATATAAACTGGGATAAGAGCAGGAGAGTGCTGATGATGACATTATGTAACGAACAAAGTATTTAATAGTATTCTTCCATAATGACATAACGTGATACACAACAAAGAAAAATATGGAGTGGGTATGTAAGTACGTGACAACCGCGCGAACGGCTGACACATAGATGATAAGTTAATAGTTTCTTATTATAGTTATATACAGTTATGATTTATGTTGTATTGTTGATAAATAAGTACTTGGACCATTGATATATTGTATGTATTGCTTAGGTAGATTCACTTTCATGCTTTTTCCCATGGAGATATATGAAGAAGATAGGAAAAACAGAGTAGTATTCGTCAAAGCGCAACTATTAGCTGCACTCACAAATTCAAATTAAAAATATTATATGTAGGTGTATTCCTCTAAGTGAGGAGCTCATGGCTAAGTAATAACAGCCGCTCGGATCGATATTTAGGTTAAGCCGCGCTTGCCTAGGTTGGACTGTGGATGGGTGACCACCCATTACATACCGAGTTTCCTCCGTGCCTCGGAAAGCACGTTAAGCCGTTGGTCCCGGCTGTCATTTGTAGATCTTTGGACTACGTTATAGGTAGTTAGTGGCCCAAAAAGTCTGACAACCAGTCTTACCAAGGGGTATCGTATTACCCAGTACTAACTGGGTTGTGGAGGTCAGATAGGCAGTCGCTCCATGTAAAATGCTGGTATTCAGCTGCATCCGGTTAGACTGGAAGCCGACCCCAACATAGTTGGGAAAAGGCAGGCAGATGATGGTGTATTCCTCTAAGCGCAACCACGATTGAAAAAAAATAACGATCATACTCTTCTTTTTTTTTTATCTACTACTAGTGAACTAAAACATTGATTATGAAATACAATAATTTATATCGTAACACCAAATATTTAGTATTAGATGTAAAAATAAAAAATTGGAAACTTTCCAAATGCCTTATTTCACCTAAAACGGTTACAACATCAAATTCAGTTTTTTAATTCCAATTCATTATTACTATTCATGTTCACTAGTTAGCCATATTTCTTATTGCCATACAGTAATATTGCCAAATTAATTAAAACACGTAAATATTTGACAGCTATTTGTGACGTTGCCAACTTTTTGGATGAACGCTCTTAAGGTTGGTGGATAGCTACTGGCTGAGGCCTGTTGTTGCAACGGGGTCAGCAGAACACGAGTTCTGTTTAATTAGGATCTGCCACCTTGCTGTAGTTGTGTAGTAGTTTCTGTGTGTGAGGTCTAGCTGCACTTACTTGCAGACCACAGCACGTAAGTGCAGCTAGACCTCACAAATAGATCCATCTAAGCATTTTTCATCTTGTCAATAAGTGTAAAGACCTATCACCTTAATAATTTTAGTTCATTTCTAAAGTTTCGTGAAATAAGAGAAGGGAAATAATAAATACCTTTTAAATAATAAACCCAAAAACTACAAAAACTTTAAAAAGCTAATAATACTGACAACCGTAGCGAGCTAGTTAAAAAGTGCATTTTTACCAAAAAAAATGGTAAAAAATCCGCCAAGCTTATTATTAGCCACCCTATTTGATAACCCTAATACAAAATGTGAACAATTGAAACATTAGAGTTGACAATAGTTGTGCAAAATCAATAAAATCAATACTTGGTCCGTGACGGGTTGGAATTCACCCCTGTTTTAGGGTTCCGTAAGACTTTTGGTAGATTACAAATTAACAAATGAGTACTTTTTACAATCTAACTAATACTACTTAATATAATAAGAAAACAGGTTTATTTGGCACATGCCACAATATCACATTATGAAATAAAACAAATTAAAAAAAAAACTTAAATCTAAACAGCAGAAGAAAAAAGATAATAAATATTGTGTGTCTAACGACTGCGTCGAATAAGCCCAGTCGATTACAATATAATTTATTTTATCCTACTAATATTATAAATGCGAATAGATAGATGGATGTTTGTAACTCTTTCACGCAAAAACCACTGAACGGATTTGAATGAAATTTGGCACAGAGATAGGTTGTAACCTGAATTAACACATAGGATACTTTTTATCCCGCTATACGATCCTGTGGGACAATTTATATATATAATAATAATTTATATAATGTTTGAAAACAAATTGACTTGTGCTTAAAATGAGGGTAATGATCTTTTTCATAATGCTCATCAGCTTCTTTACATCAAACTTTTAAAAATTGATAAAAAAAATAAGCTAGCATTAAAAAAAAATACAAAAAACTGTTATTTAAAGCCTTGAACAACTCGTGGCAGACAAGACGATTACATACAAAAGTATTATTCGAAGTAATCGGTAGTTCTGTTTGTAAACAGCGTCTCGGCCCATCTAAAACATAACCTTGACAAGGTGGCCTTAACCTCACTCACCGTCGAGACAACCCCTTTCAAATTGTATCTATTGTCCTTTTTTCTTTAGCTGTACAATATTATTACACATACGGATTTTCTTACCTTTAAAGAATCAGTAGTGCCTTATTTTTATGATAATTTAAAAGGCTACTTATAGTTACGTAAAAAATCTCATTCTTATTCTTTATCGTGTGGTTAGTGCCTAACCTGGTGTCAAAGTTCTTATCCAGCCCATGAGCCTCTGACTTGGCTTTACACGCCGTCAAGAAATCGTACAAATCTCATTTAATAATAAGTATTAACCTGCACTGCATTTAAAAAAATGAAAATAAATACGGAACCATACAACCAAAAATTGCATAAAAAAAACTGCATTTCAGTAACACAATCCCTTACATTTTTATTATCCGCGTAAAAAATAATTAGGTTCGCGCGCATTGACAGTTTTTTTTTTAATTTACGCCATGCCACCGGCAAAGGAATCAGCTGCTCAGCCAGCATGGAAGACTCACAAAGGAGGTTTTTTAAAACTTTTTTTTAATGCTAAAGGGATGCGGTACAATGACGGTGGTTTTTTTTCTTTTTAATTCTTTTTTTGAAACGGCTATAAGTTACGAACGTTGGTTTAGTGTGGACGTTATTTTTTTATTATGATTGATTTTTATCGAGAAAAGTGTGTTAATAGATCATTATTGTATGATGTATATTATGCAGACAAATAATCACACGTAACTTAATATTAAGTTACTGTTAGGTCTCATTATATCTCTGTCACTTAATACGTAATTTTACGCTCAAGTCTGTCAAAATTAGCGAATTATGGCGTCATTTTGACAGATCTCAATGCAGCAACAGACATTTTCAAATACGTTTTTAAGTTAGAGGCCATTTAGAAAATTAGGAGCAATTTCCAATGAAGCTAGCAAGCTTTCTTTATCATACAAAAGAACATTGATAATAATAAAAAAAAATATTTTTAATAGATTTTTTTAAAGAAATATTTAAAAATGTATAAAATAATGTGATTAAATGAATGAATGAGTAAAAAAACTCAAATAATTTGAGTTTTCAGCTTAATTATTGAGCTGAACATTACCCCTCGCCCGGTTGATGGCAATATATGCTCTCCCCCTATTACATGGGACTGAAACATAACTGGTGAAATATGGGTGTACTATTAGGTACTGCCTAAACCTTCGGGGATTACAGGCGTGATGTTACGATATTAAATTTTACCCCAACCTACAAAAAATACCCGATTATTGATTGCCAATGTTTCACCCTTCAATTCTATTTCGCAAGCACATCCATATTAATCTTTACATATTGCGAAAAAACCAAAAAAGTTAACCCCCTCCTAACAAAGGGTAGTGACAATTATAAGCGTATGCCGCGCCATCTGTTGGTGTATTGTGTTCGGTAAACATCGGGCAACTTCGGGAATATTCGGAACAACTATCTTATATCTGATCTACAATGACGAAAATACGCTTCGTTGGTCTAGTAGTCGCAGGCGCTACCGCTAAGATGAGGTCCTGGGTTTGATTCCCAGGTCGGGCAAAGTGTTATTGGGTTTTTCCAGCAAAAAATTCTCAGTAGCATTTGGCGAAATGTGGGTGAATAACAAGCTTAAAATTAACTCTTAAAACATTTTTGTGAATTTCGTAGCAATTGTCGTAGCAGAATTGCTACACCGTAGTAACGAGTCTACGAGTTTTTTTGGCAATGTTTTTGCTATAAAATAGCGGTTTTTCATCTCGTGTCTCTCAAACCCTGCGTGTCAGTTTGTTTCTAAGGCTCGAAGTCATCATCATCATCATTATTTCAGCCGAAAGACGTCCACTGCTGGACATAGGCCTCCCCCAAGTGTCGCCACATTAACCGGTCCCGTGCGTCTCGCATCCAGCGGATCCCTGCCACCTTTACCAGGTCATCGGTCCACCTAGTGGGAGGCCTTCCAACGCAACGTCTTCCAGTTCGCGGTCGCCACTCCAGAACTTTCCGCCCCCATCGACCATCCGTCCAAGATCGAAGTAAAAAGTAAAAAAAAAAAATGAAATAAAAAATATTTTCGCGATCATTAAATATATTAACCGAAACAGTCTAGTCAGCCTAATATTCAAATTGATATTCTTTTTTAAGCAGTGATAGCCTAGTGGTGTCACCGTCGGACTGCCAAGTCATAGGTCTCGACTTCAAACCCAAGACACGCACCTCTGATTTTTCGGATTTATGTGCGTATTGTATAATTATCACTTGCTTCGGTGAAGGAAAACATCGTGAGGAAACCAGAGATATTTCTCGACGGCATGTAAAGCTAAGACAGAGGCCCATGGGCGGCATGAAAACTCTGACACCAGGTTAGGCACTAACCACACGATAAAGAAGAGGACAGGAGATTGGTGATGGTGATGTGATATCAACCAACCGGCGCTGTGGGCAATTGCCCACGCCCTCTCACAGTGTGGCCCAGCTGTGGGAACGATATAGGCTGATTATACGTTCTCAAAGAAGGAGTAAATGATAGCGTGACGGTTGACAGAGGAAAATGGAAGAAAAAAACGTGTTGTGCCGACCCCAAGTAACATGGGAAGAGCTGGTAGATGATGATACGTTATCAAAGAAGGACATGGTATCTTTATAGCGTTGGTCTTGTGGACGCACGTGATACTACCGAGCTGCTGCTACCGCGGGGCTGGGCTCGATTCCCAGGTCGGGCAAAGTGTTATTGGGTGTTTCAATTAGGAATTTCTCAAGCGACACAGTTTAGATTTGTGCCCAGTTGATGACAATAGGCTCGCCCCCTATCACATGTAACCTAAACATAACTGGCGAATTGTGCCTTGTGACACATCTGCCAAACCCTTCGGGGGTTACAGGCGTGCTGTTATGATGTAAGATGATGATTTTATCTTAGTTAAGGAATTTCTCAGTAGCAACCTAGATACTAAATTTGGGCCCGGTTGACGGTAATAGTCTCGCCCCTAATTCAGACTTAAACAGAACTAATGAAATGTGGATGCAACTACTACCGAGCTGCTGCTACCGAGGTGCTGGGTTCGATTCCCAGGTCGGGCAAAGTGTTATTGGATCCATGCTGTCAAGAAATATCTCTCAGGCCAAATAATAAGCTCATAAAAGGCCAGTCCTCCACTTCCTGGTGTAAAAGCTGAAAACTAGAAGCGACGGAACAAACTCCCCAGCAACAGGTCTTTAACTCAAAACCGGTTTGTTGAGTCCAGGCAAAAAATCCGTCTGGCTGCAGTCTGGCTAACGGGGTCAATGCACTCGCTAGCCAAGGCCTTGAACTTTTGATATCTTAGATAAAGTATCTGGAGGGGTCGCTGGTGAGTAGTGAGTTGCAATTGTTTCTGTCTATATTATTGAGCTGAACAACTTATGGTCCTACGGAGCAAGTTATTCAATTTGATGGTCTATACTAAATAAAAACAGCCACTCGTATCAATCTTCATGTTAAGCCGTGCTTGCCTAGGATAGTCCGTGGATAGGTGACCACCCATTACATACCGAGTTTCCTCCATTTTTTTTTTTGGCTGTATTTGTACTCGATTGATGGCAGTACACTCCTGTTACTCAAAACTGTGTTTTTTTCTTTTCTATCTCTACATTTTACTCACATAAACGGTGTTACAAGACCCTTAATGAAGCCGAAAGGCACTTGTTCTCCCCGTCATTGCAATATTTTTTTTGTTCTAGACCATACCTGGGAACCTTCTAGTTACGGAGATATTGGGGGTCAAAGTTACAACTTTATCACAATTTTTTCTTTAAATACATGTTTTTAATGTAAAAACTTTAAACACCTCCACGACCCCCGTACTTCAATCGATTCATCAGCACAATGCTTTGAGTGTGTTACATTGAGTCCTACCGTAAAACGTGATTATTCACCGTCGAAAAAAGTCGTTTTCCAGCAATAATTTTTGCGTACAGTTACTTAGTTTGATGTATAGAATGCTTGGTTGACGGCTTCGTGAAGGGTCCGTTTACACCTTGTATAGAAGCAACAATATTGTACCCAGGACTATGTAATATCTAACTTAATTTGAAAAGACTATCCATGGAGTTTCTTGCCCATTCTTCTCCATGAGATCTACTATTTTCGAATGGGCTGAATGGCTGGACTGTAGGTAGCTTATTTTTGACTATGCAAAATTGCCTGTCACGGGTCGATCACACTAATATTATAAAGGCAGAAAGTTTGTGTGTATGTTTGTTACTCCTTCACGCTCAAACGCCTTAACGGATTTGAATGAAATTTGGTAACAAGATAGTTTATTTATTTATTAATTTAACACTTCAAGCACAGAAGTACAGAGGCGGCGGAGGCTGTTTATATTCTGGATTAACACATAGGCTACTTCTGATCCCGGAAAAAGTAGGTGGGTAGGTAGTGGATAGGTAGTAGGTAAGTAGTAGATAGATAGTAGGTAGAAAAACACGGTTAGTTTTGAAAATAAATGCTTTGAGTTTAAGTTTAACAAGCATGAAGTTACGTACGTAATAACTTTAAACTATAAAACGACACCACAGCACTTTATATATATATTAAATAACAGCTTCTATTCTTTATCAGACTCGGCGTCAATGGTTGAGTTCTTGTCAACTTATCAGCTAGTTGCCAGCCAATAGGGACATCGTATATTATCTATGTTTAAATAGTAAATAGTTAACTGATAACCAATCTATGCGGTAACGTATTTACTTATAGATCGAGCGGATCAATTTTAACCGAGCTAGGATAGGTTAACTTTTTAATATGTAGTGATTTTAACTGTAACTGCCTAGTGCCTCGTTGGTTACAAGCGCGGCTGTCGAGCATGAGGTCCTGAGTTCGATAGTAAGATCTGAGGAAGTGTTATGTGGTTTTTCATCAGGAAATTCTCAGTAGCAGCCACGGAGTCTGGAATTGCGCCCGGTTGATAGCAATAGACTCGCCCCCTATTACATGGGACGTAAACATAACTGGCGAAATGTGGGTGTACTATTAGATACACCTCTGCCTAACCCTTCGGGGATTACAGGCGTGATGTTATGTTACATGGAAGCCACGCACTCGTATTTTAAAAGTTCGGATGAGCTCGTGGCTAAATAATGATAGCCACTCCATCTTCAGTATAAGCCGCACCTGCCTAGGATGGGTGAATATCCATTACGAGTTCCCTCTGTGCCTCGGAAAGCACGTTAAGCCGTTGGTCCCGGCTGTCATTTGTAGGTCTTTGACAGTCGTTACAGGTGGTCAGTGGCCCGAAAGTGACAACCAGTCTTAGAGGTATCGTATTACCCAATACTAACTGGGTTGTGGAGGTCAGATAGGCAGTCGCTTCATGTAAAGTACTAGTATTCAGCTGCATTCGATTAGACTGGAAGCCGACCCCAACATAGTTGTACAGTTTACATTTTAAATTATCATACAAAGTAGGTACCAAGTACCATATTGTACTAAATTCTACAAAATAAACACATTGATTTAATTTAACCATGTTTCGACATTATTGACACATGACTCACAGACCACGCTCCCAAACTTCCTCCAAATAATAATACACAGACACACATTATTAATAGCGCCGTAGACATAATAATAATACGCGAAATAACCGGAAATAAAGTAGACACGACAGATATGGCGCACTATTCGCTATTATTATTGGTTCTTAGGAAAATGTGGCAGTTCAGCGAATTGTGCTCAAATGTTGAGGAAATTACTTTGTATATGTGAGAATCGAGCGACATTGTAGGTATACTTATGTCCGTTTTCATGAACACTAGGTGACACCTTACGTAATATATTGCGTAAATATATTAAATTGTTACCTAACGCATCAAAAGTTCTATGATTTTCCAAATATGAAGTATTAAAATAGAAAAACAACATATTTTTATCACATAAATATAGATTGTTGACTACAGTTTTGGTTAAATTTCAACAGACAGGACTATTGACATTATTTGCGCATCCAAACTCAAACTCAATATTCCAAGTATTTATTCAGTGAGACTATTAGAGGCACTTTTGAATGTCAAAAAAAAACAAAAAGAAGCGAAGCTACAGTCACAGTCACAAGACATAATAACTTGAGAAGTACTCTATGAAGAAGAATGGGCAAGAAACTCCATGGACACTCTTTTCAATCAAAATATTTTTACAAGATCTTGGTTACATCATTCATGTTGAGATAATACATATATGTGAGAACGATTTAGGCTTCTCTAACGGATCATTGCGATCATTTTTTCGTTCTAGACCATACCTGAGACCTTCTAGTTACGGAGATATTGGGGGTCAAAGTTACAAATTTTTCAGTTCCAAGTTTTTAATGTTACGACTTTACTTGAAATACCTCCACGACCCCTGAAATATTCCATGCATCCATCAGCCAATGTTTTGAGTGCATTACATTGAGTCCTACCGTAAAACGTGATTTTTCACCTCAAACAACAAGTCGTTTCCCAGCAATAAATGTTTGTGTCGAGTTACTTAGTTTGATGTACTCAAAGCTTGGTTGACGGCTTCGTGAAGGGTCCATTTACACCGTGTATCCAAACTAACTAACAACCAAACCAAACTAACTTTATAAAATCATAGACTAAGCAAGACGATAAGTGAAATTTGAAGACTGGGACAGGTTCACGAGACATTTCAGATTAGACTTTGGGATAGCTATGCATCTAGGATGCTTATGGTATTCCAGTGGTCCTTATTACGTCTGGGTGGGATTCCTGCTTTGTACCCTGGATCCATTAACATAAACTGAGGTTTAGAATCATAAATTGTAACACTCCACTTACTGTTTTCTTGTCTCATTTCAGGATTTCTGAAGACTGGATGAATAAGACTGGAGTCACCAAGACTGCAAGAAGACAATCACGACACCGTCATGAAGCAAGAAAAAATCGTTTTTTTAATCTTTACAGGTAAATATTTGTACTTTACTTTCTTACTTTTACCTAAGATATTAACCGGTCTGAGAGTCCATAAGTACCCAGTTAGTACTGGGTTGCGGGTACTGTACTCCTTATTTTATTACCTTGTCTAATCTACAAACTACTTTACACCAACTAATACAAATCATCCATATTTCTACCTCCCAAATATCAAAAGTACTAGGCTCCCATATCCCGTAGGAGTTAGCAAGTTAAATTGAACGTAGCATCCAGGGCGAGTCTATAATAAGCCGCGAACACCTAAGTATGAATATCTTTTGAAACATCTTCAAACTGTAGAATCTCAGCTCATCCTTGTCCTGCATCTAAATCTATAAGGTATAAACGGATCCTTCACGAAGCCGTCAACCAAGCATTATGTACAGACGCCACCACATCAACCTACCCGAAACTGTAAAATTTTCCCTATCAACTTTGAACCTAATGCTTTAGCGATAAAGTTGAAAATCTATTAAATAAATTTGACAGATTGTGGTAGCTTGATGTGCTGGCGACTGTACATCAAACTAAGTAACTTTATGCAAAAATTATTGCTAAGAAACGACTTTCTATTGGGGTGAAAAATCACGTTTTACGGTAGGACTCAAAGTAACGTACTCAAAACATTGTGCTAATGGATGGAATGAATAGTACGGGTCCTGGAGGTGTTTAAAGTAAAAATCTTACATTAAAAACAAGTATTAAAAAAAAACTTGTGAAAAAGTTGGGACTGTGACTCCCAATATCTCCGCAACTAGAAGGTTCCCAGGTATGGTCTAGAACAAAAAAAAAATCGCAATGACGGGGAGAACAAGTGCCTTTCATTAAGGGTCTTGTAACACCCTTTATACTAATAAAATGGGTAAAGTTTGTAGGTTTAGATGTAGGGCGTAATCTCCGGAACTACTGACCCGATTTCGAAAATTCTTCCACTAATAAGAAGGTACATTATCCCCGAGTTTTATAGGCTATATTTGAAACAGACCCGAGGTACCCGAGGGTTAGTTTCGCACCATAACGCAGAGCGAAGCGTGGCCAAAAGCTAAGCAAAAAATTCTTAGAATCCATGTTAGAAGGAACAACGTAATTTTTAGTTGCAAACATGCCTGCTTTGTTGCTTCATCCATGTTCATACATCTAGTCATACACACTCACGCCGGTTATTTCTATATAAAACACTAGCACTCCCGCGAAAATTGTGATAACTCGGCTAATTTGCATGATATAAATATAATTTATAGCCACGAATAATGTAGCTTTTTGCGAGTGAGAGAATTTTTAGAATTCGATCATTGGTTCCGGAGATTACCCTCTACATACAAACTTACAAGCTCTTCTAATATTAGTATAGAAGTATAGATTATATTTTAACCCTAAACTATTATTTAACCCATAAAAATCATCCGTAAATCTATCTCCCCATTATCAAAAGTACTAGGCTCCCATATCCCGTAGAATTAACAAGTTGAACGTAGCAACCAGGCGAGTCGATGAGGCTACGTCTAGACGACCCCCGCGCCCCCTAGCTTCACCCCCCCGCCGTCTAGACGCTTGCTAGACATGTCCCCTCCCCCGCACTACCCCGCTGTTACACCTGCCCGGTTATTTTGGAACCAAATCAGAATCTGTCTTTGGGTAAATAAATAGTTTTGAATATGACGAGAATCAACCTTCAAAGGTGTAGTTATGTAAGTGAGTATGTAAGTAAGGATCGTCAACAGGTCGTGTTCTGTAGATTTTGACTGTCCTCTATGGGCAAAATACGTGATATTATGTATTTAAATATTTATTTACCTGACTGAACGTCTGTAGGAAGTTTTTAAAAAGAGGAGCTCGTGGCTAAATAATAACAGCCACTCGGGTCGATCTTTAGGTTAAGCCGTACTTGCCTAGGTTGGTCTGTGCATGGGTGACCACCCATCACATACCGAGTTTCCTCCGTGCCTCGGAAAGCACGCTAAGCCGTTGATCCCGGCTGTCATTAGACGATCTTTGACGATCGGTACAGCTAATCAGTGGCCCAAAAAGTCTGACAACCAGTCTTACCATCTTTGCATCCGGTTGGGTGGAAGCCGATCCCGATATAGTTGGGAAAAGGCTGAGCAGATGATGACGTTTGAAGGAAGTTTTAATATAGGCATCAATCCAAGTACTAGTAACAATTGGATCGAAAGCGCCCATTTTCGAAGATATGTATTTGACGGCGCGGTTGACGCAGTGGCTGAGCGATTGACTACTGCGCTGCGTGTCGCGGGTTCGATTCCCGCACGGAACAAATATTTGTATGGCCTACAGGTAGTTGTTCCGGGTCTAGCTGTTTGTGTATGTGAGTTTAAATGTTTGTAAACGCACCCACGATACAGGAGAAATTCCTAGTGTGGGGCAAAGTTTTATTAAAATAAAAAAAAATAAAAAAATATGGGGGTAGTCAGAAACTACAGACCGCGACCTGCTACGATCCTTACATTCTCCTCCCGCCTCGTTCACGTTCATACATCTGGTCATACACGCACACCGGTTGCGAGAACTACGCACCTGACCTTTCTGAAGAACCCGTTTTTTGTAAATATTGATTTACGAAAACGTTAAAATTTAAACGTCCTTAATTATAAACTGCAAAACCTCAAAACAGTATTTACCACAAGTAATAATAACTTTAAGTACAAGCAAAAACATTTTTATAGCAAATTTCAAAATGGCGTCCCCTACACGTAACAGGTGGCAAAAGCTTTCTTACGCCAAAATTCATAAAAGGAATAAAAAACGGTCGAACCGTGAGAAAACAAGACAGATGTTTCGCGCCGTGCAAAATAAAAAAGTAAAAAAACCGGCGACTTTTTTGGAAATTTGCAAAAAAATATTTTTATTCAAGTTTACTGTTATTTTACCTTTGGCGTAAACCTTATGCTAATTAGAATAAAGGTCAGTTTGATACAGAGTTAGATGTAAAATACCTTGTCAGATTAGTTCCGTTTAAATAGTTAGGGATGATTTGGGAGTTAACGGTAATTGTAGGAAGTTGATGGTTTGATTTTGGAATTGTTATTTTTCTTTTCTTGGATTATCGATGTGGGTTTATAGTTTATGGTCAGCTCAGTTTTTTTTTAGGGTCTTGTCTAAGGACACGTCTCGATTTGTTGAAAATTCTATGGAAGGGAATTTCTTTAGACTTATATTAGTCAGTGAGAAATTATGACTGTGTCAGTTTACTTTTATTTTTTCATAAATATATAAATTATACTTAGTACTTTCTCAAGATTTTATGCCTTGTGACTGTAGCTTCGCTTTTTTTTTTGTTTTTTTGACATTCAAATGTGCCTGTGATGGTCTAATTGAAATAAATGCTTTGAGTTTGAGTTTTTTTTTTTTAAATATCTATAGAATTAGGGTCTGTTTGTAATTTCAAAATAACAGCGGTATACGATACGTACATACATATATTTACGGTACTTATAATTAAAAAAAGAAAACATTTTTTTATAATTTTTGTCCATCTGTCTGTCTGTTTGTCCCGGCTAATCTCCGAAACATCTGAACCGATTTTGACGGGACTTTTACTGGCAGAAAGCTGATGTTATAAGAAGTAACTTTCGCTACTTTTATTTTAGAAAAAGGATAGAACAATAGAGTTCCAAACAAAAAAAAATCAAACCCATGAAATTGTTTACAAAATCCGATTCAAATAGGGAAGTACCTAATATTTTTATAATAATTTCGCGTGGACGAATGTTTTGATTATGATTTGCTTATATGACGACAGTGAGGACGAAAGCTAACTTGAAATTTCATGCTCTCATCATCATCTTCCTGCCCTTGCCCCATTCTACTTGGGGTCGACGCAACACGTTTTCTTGTTCCATTCTCCCCTGTCAGACGTCACGGCATCATTTACTCCTTTCTCTTTCATATCAGTCTTCACACAATCCATCCATTTTTCTTTGGCCTACCTCTCTCTCTTCATCCATCGACATTCATGTCCATTACTCTTTTAGTCTTATTGTAATTTCATCGTCTAATAAGGTAATTTTGACACTAGACTTGTTTCTTTAATGTTAATGAAGAGTGTCCATGGACTTTCTTGCCTGTTCTTTTCCATAGAGATCTACGTTAGGGAATGGGCAACTACAGTACTTTCACAGTTTTTGTGCCTTGTGACTGGGACTGTAGCTATATTTCATTGTTGTCTTTGTTTCGACAATTCAAAAGTGCCTGCAACTGGCCTACTTGAAATAAATGATTTTGATTTTGATTTTTGAATGATTTTGTACGGCTGAGTAGACAAAATATTATTTTTTTTTTATCACTACTGGATATGAAATGTCAAAGTTAATCAGTTTGACATAAACAATCAAAATAATGTATTGTTTCACTTCAATGGTAATGATTGTACAAATTAACATTGCACAGACGTTTTTGTGTTGGACACTGTACGTACTTTTCGAGATAATGCTGGCTGTTGCCAGCGACCTTATTTATTTCATTATTACAACAAAATATTACTTCCCTATTTCAATTGGATTTTGTTAACATTTTTTTTTTGCAAGGAATCCTAATGCTTTTTCTACAACAAAAGCAGCTTAAGTTACTCCTTATAATATCAGCTATGTGCCAGCAAAAGTCCCCTCAAATTCGGTCCAGCCGTTTCGAAGATTATCTGAAACAAACAGATAGATAGAGAGATTTTTTTTTTTGTTATGCGCACCGTACATGTACATTCAGTAAAAAGTAACTAAGTAACTGTACGCGAAAATTATTGCTGAGAAACGTTTTTTTTGTGGGGTGAAAAATCACGCGTTACGGTAGGACTCAATGTAACGCAGTCAAAACATTGTGCTGATGGATGCATTGAAGAGTACGGGGGGAGTGGAGGTATTTAAAATAAAGTTACAATATTAATTAAATGTATTAAAAAAAACTTGGGAAAAAGTTGGGACTTTGACCCCCAATATCTCCGTAACAAGAAGGTTCCCAGGTAAGGTCTAGAACAAAAAAATATATCGCAATGACGGGGAGAACAACTTTCTTAAGACTTCGTTAAGGGTACTTTTACATCCATCATTTCTGCCTAGTAAGCACACGGGTTCTGATTTAAATATTTTTTATAATTAAAAAAAACATATATTTTTTTAAACTTATACTGTCACTTACGTGATTCATCACATCTTCCGTGATTGTTCATTATTTTTAGCTCCCGATATTTGCGATGCGATCATGGCGCTTGCAACAGCGCCATGATCGCAGGTACAATCACGGAAGATATCCAGTAAGTGATAATATAAGTTTAGTTGTAAACCGTGAAAGCTTAAAACATATATTTTTATAATAAATTGATATGTTTCCCCGTATAATTTTCAGGTCCAGCGAGGGGAGACTCGTGACTGGACTGGATGCTGAAGGCGTCCATGTGACCTTTTGATGAGAGCAGAAGCAGTAGCTACGGCGAGTTGTAAGTGTACGTTCTGGGTTCGATTCCCAGATCGGGGAAAATGTTATTAATTTTTGCGATAGGGGAATCCTCAATAGCAGTTTGAAGTTTAAACTTGGGATTTGACACAAACCATCACGCCTGTAATTCTCGGTCGAGTATGCAGAAGTGAAAAGTACACCAACATTTCGCTAGTTATGTCGAAATCCCATTCAATAGGGGACGAACCTATCGCCATCAACCGGACTGCAGATTCTAATAATTATACAATTAAAAAAAAAACTCATTTATAACATAACTAGTGAAATGTGGGTATACCGTACACCTCTGCTTAACCCTTCGGGGAGTACAGTAGTAATGTTAAGTAAGTAATAGAGTGTGATATGGAAAAAGATTATATGGAAATGGTTTTTAGCATAAACCCTGTTTTAAGCTATCACGGTTTAAAACTAAACGTATACTGTCACTTACGGGATATCGTCCGTGATTGTCCATATATACCTTTATAATAAAATAAGTAAAAATACACAGTTACATAACTTACCGATAAAAAAACTAAAACTTACCATAGAAAACTTCCTTCTCTCTCAAATTTATGTAGATACTGAAAATATATTAAAAAGTATTAAATAAAAATAAAATAAAAGCCACTCAGTCCCATTCATACACGCAAACACCTACACACACGAACACCCCACACTCACATACTCACATATGCAATTTGCAAATTAATAATGTTGTAATACTTACAAATGCGCTGCACCACACTTGTAAGGCGCTTGCAACAGCGTCGAAATATCGGGAGCTCAAAATAACAATCCCGTAAGTGACAGTATAAGTTAAAAAAAAAAAAACCTTTTTTTGCGCGCTTACTCTGTACCTTATTAGCTATATTCAGCATAAGTAAGATCAGTCTATAACGTCCCACTGCTGCATTGGTTCCCAACCTATGGCCCGCAGACCAGCGGCGGTCCGTAAGAGCTTCGAATATGGTCCGCGAAAGCTTGAAATGCAAGCTCAACCCAACCTAATTAAAAACCTATCAGAAGCGGAGTGCTAAAATTTTTTGAGCTTGCTGCGCTCGCTCTTGCAATATTCATAAGTATTTCTAACACTAACATATGCCCGCGCCGGGATCGTACTACCGGGATAAAAAATATCCTATGTGTTAATCCAGGTTATAAACTATCTGTGTGCCAAATTTCATCCAAATCCGGTCCGTAGTTTTTGCGTGAAAGAGTAACAAACATCCATCCATCCCCACAAACTTTCGCATTTAATATTAGTATAATTAGTAGAATTCCTATTTCTGTATGAATTATTGCTAAATTTTTCGATCTCTCTGTTTTCCTTCAACTATCTTAATTCTAAAGGTTTTCATCTCATTTTCCAATTTTTGCATTGTGTGAGTTAAAGAGAGGAACTCGTTTCTAAAACAATAACAGCCACTCGGATTAATCTTCAGGTTAAGCCGCGCTTGCCTAGTCCAGTCTGTGGATGGGTGACCACCCATTACATACCGAGTTTCCTCCGTGCCTCGGAAAGCACGTTAAGCCGTTGGTCCCGGCTGTCAATTGTAGATCTTTGACAGTCGTTACAGGTAGTCAGTGGCCTGAAAGTCTGACAACCAGTCTTACCAAGGGGTACCGTGTTACCCAGTACAACTGGGTTGTGGAGGTCAGATAGGCAGTCGTTCCATGTAAAATACTGGTATTCAGCTGCATCCGGTTAGACTGGAAGCCGACCCAAACACAGTTGGGAAAAGGCTTGGCATATGATGATGTGTGAGATATAGATTCACCCCCCTAGATATAATCCTGTCGATGTCCATGTTTATCTAGGACCTTATGACACCAAAGCGGTCCCTGGTCTAAGAACGGTTGGGAGCCAAGCCTCCTCTCTTGAGAGGGAGTGGGCTGTAATCCACCACGAGGGCCCAATGCGGGTTGGTGAAAGAAGTGGATCTTAGTAATATGAATACTTTGGTCATAAATGTCGATGGCTATAAGAAAGGAAGACCAAAGAAACGATGGATGGACTGTGTGAAGTATGATATGGCTAGAAAGGAGGTGACTGCTGACGCTTAGATGACGAGTAATAGAGAAGTATGGCGGAAGTAAACATGATGCGCCGACCAAATCGGAATGTGGGCGTTCAAAATATTAATCAAAAACCTTTTTTTGCAAAAAAAACCGACTTCATTCTTTTCATCTGTCATTTCGTTTTTTTTCAGCAACTAATAAAGTAAATTGGCTTACAAAAAATTACCCATTTTTCGGCCGTGTGTACATTAAAGAAATTGATAGGAACCTAGACTTACTCTTTCCAATAATTTTAATGTCAAAAATAATTCAATTGAATCGGCTCAGTTTTCGAGGAGAAAAAAGGGGAATACGAAACGTCGATCTCGTCAAACTTTTTGTGACATAATTAGTCTGTGCTGCAGCTGTCCCTATCGCACTCTACGGGGGCAGGCTTGCCGCAGCGCGACGGCAATAGTTTCTTCAAATACCTACCTATTTTTCAAATTCCTCAGACCCTGTTCCCTCTTAACAGATGTATTTCCATTCTGGTAATACAGGCATATTGTTGTTTATGTTGACGTAATGAATTTGTCATAGAAATAAAAGACTGGCTCTCGCTGTGGACGGCACTTCAACTTTTAATTAATGTAGCTATTTATTTCTTTATAACCTGCCTTATTTTTGTAGCACATCTTTTTGGTTTATTTTTTTTTTGTTGTTTGTTTGTAATCTTATCTTAAAAACACACATGATGACTTTAAAATTTTTGTTAAACGAAAGTGATTTTTTTTTTTTTTCAGATTTTTTTTTTTAATTGGCATGTTACTGTAAGGTTGTATGATGATGAAAATATGATTCGAGCAAGTAACACGTATGTAGTTACAGAATTATAATGATTAAAATCATCAATACAACCCTCTAAGTTCATTTAACCCCATTGAATTTTTCATGAAATACTTATTGAATGGGGTTAAATGAACTTAGCTTACACCTTAAATTCTTGTATTTATAAAAAAAAAATTAAGTTGCAGTGGTCTATTTACGCGTACTTAACGTCGTGTCTCTGCTATTTTTTTTTGCAAATAATGGAGATGGAACAAGAGTCAGGAGGCGTTTCCACCAGAGATGAGCGAGGATGTGTAGCGAGGGATGTGTGTGAAACCAACCAATAATATCGCTTCTTTTTCACAGCCTGAGCTATTGCATAGTGACGTTTCAGTTCACTACTAGTCAGCCTTTGTGATATCACAGTAAAATATTTGTGTTTAGTTCTAGTTAATGTTTATTCTTGTTGTTGATGAAAAGTACCTTCGAGTAGTTACGTAAAAATTTAGGTAATATTGCATGTATATGGGAGCTACATCTGCCAACAAACTGCTTTACAGTTGGCAGAAGTAACATTTTTTTTTGTAATTGGAGGTTACCACGAGTAAACGGTTTTTAATTTTTTTTTTTTTGTTTTCTTTCTATGTGATTTGTTAGTTCCACACACATCCCACGCTACGCATCCTCGCTCATCCCTGGTGGAAATGCAGCCTAAGGGTAACTTGTGGTAAATGCTTTGAAATTCTCGAACGAGTAAAATAATAGCATTTCCATGAACTGAAGTTTAGTCTCAAAGTCATAATGTGTGCTAAAACTATTATTATTTATAATTTCATGTCATGTATTTTTAGCTCAAATGGCCCCCTCAACTGGAACCCGTAGATCCGAACTTGTGCGTTTAACCGTTGGGGAGCCGCGACTGCGCGACTTTTCTGTCGCCCTCAGACCCGACTTTTGTTCGTTTTTTGCGACTTTTGTCGTATTTTTGCGAGTTCTGTCGTAATACAAACTCAGTAATTCAATAGGTGACATGTTATGTATGTTACCGTTAAAATTCAGCTTGTTTTTGAAGAGTTATAAAGAATGTAAGTAATATACAAACAAATATTGCTGGTATTCTTCAAAAAAACTATTTTTGCGACAAAATAGTCGTGGTTCTGTTGTGCGATCGTTCAGTCGCGAGTGTGTGCGTCCCACACAAGTTTGGTGATACGCGGGCGCAGTTTTGGCGGGAATTCGTCGCTCTCCGCCATTTTGTTTTTTCTTCTTTTTTTTCTTTACTTCTTTTTTTACTGTGTAGTGTTTTATTTGCGATTAAAATAAGAATAGAGCTTCAAGCATAATCGGCCTGTTACGTTCCCACAGCTGGGACGCAGGCCTCCTCTATGAGAGGGAGTGGGCTGTAATCCACTCTACTGAACAAAGTCTAAATTTGGATGGTGCTCAGTTAAAATACTTTTGATGAATGACTTTTTGTTGATTTTTACATGAATTAAAGCAACTGAAGTTAGATAGGAAGAAAAGTTGTTCAAAGTTTTGAAAAATGACAATCCTCTTCTTATTTTGATCGCATAAAAGGGATGTGTTGTACTTTAATATATGTTTATTATGAAATACAGTATCTGAGCCTTCTGGGGGGTTAATATAAGGAGTAAACGTACGCTTCACGAAGCCGTCAACCAAGCATTCTGTACATCAGTAACACTACGCACACATTTTTGCTGGGGAACGACTTTTTTTAGGGGTAAAAATTCACGTTAATTCAACTCAATGTAACGCACTCAAAACATTATGCTGATAAATGAATTGAATAGTAAACGGGTCATGGAGGTATTTAAAGTGAAGTTATAACCTTAAAAAAAAGTATTAAAAAAAAAATGGAAATGTTGTAACTTTGAGCCCCAATATCTCCGTAACTAGAATATTCCCAAGTCTTGAACAAAAAAAATATCGCAATGACGGCAAGAACAAGTGCCTTTCGGCTTCGCTAAGGGTCTATTTACACCCATTATTTTGTTTTAACCTTTTTATTAATTTATTGGAGCACTTTTAAATAGTACTGTTAGTTGACACATCTCTTGTAGTGTTTTATGTAGTTCTCTTTATTTAAACCCTTGATTTTTTTGTTTCTCTTGCGTTTAATTACTTACTTATAAGTTAATTCATGTTACCTATACACCGTGACTTTTTAGTCGTCTTACAAAGGTCGTCCACTCAATGTACCCGCCATAAAATAGCTCTAGACGCAATTTCTTTTTATCTTCCATTATCTATTGGTACAAAGAAAAATAATAATAAAAAATTAGAATAAAAAAAAATTAAACATCCTGTTAATGATGTTTACGTGTCAAACGGGAGAACAATACCTACCCAGCACTCGAGTCCAGTAGGTCATCGTTCGCAACAGGGTGTTTTAACTACGTCATGCGTCATAATACTGAATAATATTTTTATTTTTAAATTATTAAAATCTCATGAATACCTATTTTTTTATGAATGTTTAGTATTCATTGAATACATGAAGTGGGCTGCCGTTGTAAGACGACTAGCAAGTTACGGTGTATAATTATAGTTGTGTCCATGTTCTGAATAGATTGTATGGTGTCTTATTTACAGGATACGCACCAGATTTTCTGATAAAGTATCTTGTATACAGACGCCAGTACATCAACCTATCCAAAACCGTCAAAATTTCCCAATCAACCTTGAACCTAATGCTTTAGCGATAAAGTTGATAATCTATTAAATAAATTTGACAGATTGTACTAGCTTGATGTGCTGGCGTCTGTACATTTTTGTTTGAAAGCGTTTTATAAGCATAACAGTATAGTTATGACTAATGTTATTTCTCAGCTGTGTTCTTTCCACATTATATTACGGGGAGAACAAGTGCCTTTCGGCTTCGTTAAGGGTCTATCTATTAACACCCTTTATAATTTGATCTAAGTAGTTACAATCATACAGTCACATGTTTATTTCGTTGATCCGCCTCCACAACCTAAATTCAATCTTAAAGCCTCTACCACTGCATAACTTTTACATTTAGCAACTGTACGTCCCCACTCTAGCTACGTCAACAACTCGCAGAGAAGAAGAAGGACCTCGAGAGAAGACTATAACGCCATGAACTGGTTGAGGTAGTAGGTTGTATAGTTCAGTATTACAACATTTGGGAGACACTGTACGGCCTACTAACTTTCCTGGTTCGCGGACTAAACAACATTGAACACTTGGTCATCCTACTGGACGAATGAAATTGGCGGATTTTTAAGGTTAAGTTTTTTTTTCTTTGTTTAGAGTATAATCCCAACTAAAAATGTATGGACAGACCATCGGAGTATTCACCTTAATTGAACTGTTTTTTTCTAGTGTAGACTTTCTTGTGACGAAAATGATTTTTCTTAGTATAAGATTTTTTCTTAATGAACTGTATGTATATCCTATGTGCGTTTTATGTGATTTTATTGTAAAGTATATAATATGACGACGTTGGAACCAGAGTGAATTTTTTACCAATACCGAGGTTATTACACAATGTCAAAGTCAAAGTTTTTATTTGTTAAACTTATACTGTCACTTACGGAAAATCTAAGGAAAATAAACAAAAAAAAAAGAACAAACACAAAAAAAATAATGAACAATCACGGAAGATATCCCGTAAGTGACAATATAAGTTTAGTTGTAAACCGTGAAAGCTTAAAACAGTGTTTTGATTTGTTGAATATAGGTGTAAAAGATGTAAGTATATAAATATACACCGTGACTTTTAGTCGTCTTTCAAAGGTGGTCCTCTCAATGTAACCGACATAAAAAAGCTCTAGGCGCGATTTGTTTTTTTTACCTACCATAATAGGTACAAAGAAAAATAAATAATATATTAGAATAAAATTATGAAACATCCTGTTAATGATTTTTAAGTGTCAAACGGGAGAACATACCTACCTAATAATTTTATTTTTAAATTATTAAAATCTCATAAATACCTATTTTTTTTTATGAATGTTTAGTAGTCATTGGATACATGAAGCGGGTTGCCGTTGTAAGACGACTAAAAAGTCACGGTGTATAGATAGATAGAGAAAGAGATCGCTATGTTTTGCAGACTTTTTTTTATTTAAAGATGGTAGCAGCTATCTGCCACACATAGAAACATCATAATTCTTCCACATCACATTGATCTAAGTGCTATTCAGTGCTTTCTTCCGTGAGGGATCACCGAACGTCACTATAGAATTGGTGCGGACTGCAAATTGAAGGAATGCCTCACTGATCTAAGTAATGAGGTGCTCTTACATATCGCTGTGCCCCAGATCACTCAGGTTCCAACGTCGTCATATGTAAATAAATAAACTGGTAAAATGTCTTGACACGAGACGTATGTATTGCTTTTCGGAAGCTCGATATATTTTATTCATGCCTCGTTGATCTAGCGGTCGCAAGTGCGATTGCTGAGCGTGAGGTCTTGGGTTCGATTCCCAGGTCGGGCAAAATGTTATTGGGTTTTTCCATCAGGAATTTCTCAGTAGCAGCTACGGAGGCTGGATTTGTGTCCGGTTGATGGCAATAAGCAAGACCTCTGTTACATGGGACTTAAACATAACTGGCGAAATGTGGGTGTACTATTAGATACACCTTTGCTTAACCCTTTGTAGATTACAGACGAGGCGTGATGTTATGATGATGTTGTGTGAATTTAACTGTGCAATAGCTTATATTTTATTTGTAATATTGTACTTGTTTTGTCATATAAATAAATAGCAACTGACAAAATGTGACTGATAGAATGTGTAAAATATTCCAAAAGTTTTTTCCTAAATTACGCTGAGCATTTAGAACTACTTCTTTTTCAGTGTATTTCTCTGTTACTGTCGTCAATTAATTGTTTGTCCTTTCTCTTGTATCGCTGGTCATACAAACTATACTTTTAATATACTAATATTATTTGTAAACTATTTCTGGTTTTATTTTACTACCCTTAACTTTGATTACACACTTGCAACCGTATCTATAGTCAGGTCAAAGTAATTACTTATGCAAAGATTTTTATGCAATATACAAGAATTTAAACGAAGTAAGAACGGCCAAAGAAAACAAAGCTAAGAATTCTAACTTTTGACAGTTCTAACTTCAAGCAATTATTAAACTACAGAATAAAAATCGTATCTTAAGTCATTACTTTTACTCAAGTAATCACTTTGACTTGTTATATATAAGGTCCGTTTATCGTGTGGTTAGTGCCTAACCTGATGTCAGAGTTTTTATGCCGCCCATGGGCCTCTGACTTGGCTTTACATGCCCTCAAGAAATATCTCTCAGGAATGCTGGTTTCCTCATGATGTTTTCCCTCACCGAAGCAAGAAATGATTATACAATACGCTCATGAATCCGTCAGACGTGCGTGCCTTGGGTTCGAACTCGAGTCCTATGACTTGGCAGTCCGACGGTCACACCACTAGGCTGTCACTGCTATACTTTAAGTCCCATTAAAATAGATGGACCAACTTTTAGAAACCATTCAGACCACCGAAATAAGGACAATGGTAAAAAAATAATAAGAAAAACGCATTAGATACTTACAAGAAAAAAACTCAGCTAACGAAAACACACTAAAAATGTTAGTTACACAATGATTTTAGGTCAAAATAAAATAACTTTAATCAGTGTTTTTTTTGCTTGGATATCTTTGGTTAGACGTACTGAACGCTGTGTTAAAATTTGTCCATCTATTTTAATGAGACTTTATACAACATTATTTTTAGTATATGCGAAACCTGAATATTGTTCAGAATAAGTAACTGAATCGACACACAATCATTTTTAAACCATGTTATATTTTTTCCTAAAAATATTTAAAAAATGTTATAAGTTGGACACCGAGCGACATTAAGTAACTATCGCAATAATTTAGGTACCAAATTATTAGTATCAATGAGCTCACGACGACGCTAGAGGCGCGCGCGCGGGTTCGCTGCGTGGTGACCACGTTTTTGTGCGGACAACCATATAACAGAATAAGCTTATAACTTTGTGATTATTCATGATACAGTTTTGAAATTTTGTACATAGATTCTTTACATAAAAATACTAGACATGTGTTTCAGGTTTCGCATATACTAAAACTAATTTTGTGTAGATACGGGTGAAACTCTTTTATAGGTCAATGTTGTTGGTGGAGAATATGAAATGCTTGACATATTGGCCCATTGGCGACTATTCTAAACCATAATTACCTAAAAAACTAACTAAAGGTACCTACTGTTAGGCATATTAGCTGCATTACGTGGGTTCGATTTCCGCACATAGAATAGTATACTCTTTATTATGTACACTATACAAGTAACAGGAGCTCGTGGCTAAATAATAACAGCCGCTCGGATCAATCTTCAGGTTAAGCCGCACTTGCCTAGGTTGGTCTGTGGATGGGTGACCACCCATTACATACCGAGTTTCCTCCGCGCCTCGGAAAGCACGTTAAACCGTTAGTCCCGGCTGTCATTTGTAGATCTTCGATAGTCAATACAAATAGTCAGTGCAGTGGCCCGAAATTCTGACAACCAGTCTCATCAAGGGGTATTACCCAGTACTAACTGGGTTTTAGAGGTCAGATAGGCAGTCGGCTCATGTAAAATACTGGTGTTCAGCTACATCCGGTTAGACTGGAAGCCGACCCCAACATAGATGGGAAAAGGCTAGGCAGATAATGATGACATGTAACATTCATAAAAGAAAACATTTCACAAAGGGTGCCACAATGGGCGGTATTATCGCTAAAAGCGATCTTATCAAGACAACCTTTGAATGGATTACAGGAAGCGAAAGAGACAATACTGAATAATTAAATGTATTCATGAAGTATACAAGGTTTGATTAATTTAGCTATGGGAACTTTGCAGGCGCAATATACAGGGTGTAAACGGACCCTTCACGAGGCCGTCAACCAAGCATTCTGTACATTAAACTGATTAACTCTACGTAAAAATTATTGCTGGGAAACGACTTCTTTTTTAGGGAGAAAAATCACGTTTTACGGTAGGACTCAATGTAACGCATTCAAAACATTGTGATGATGGATGGATTGAATAGTACCGGGGTCGTGGATATGTTTAAAGTAAAAATCTTAAATTAAAAACATGTATTTTAAAAAAAACTTGTGAAAATGTTGGAACTTTGACCACCAATATCTCCGTAACTAGAAGGTTCCCAGGTATGGTCTAGAACAAATAAAAATATCTCAATGACGGGGAGAACAAGTGCCTTTCGGCTTCGTTAGGGGTTTTGATACACCCTTTATTATATCGATATCTTAACACGACCAAAACAGTTAGTTCATTTAATAATTATTGGGTCAACGAACTTAGGTACGCAGTATAGTTATTTAAAATCAATCAGTTTTATTTTAAGTCGTGCTTGCTCAGTCTCGCCTACTATAGAAGGTGGAACACCGACGCACAAACGCTTACAATGTATTCAGTACCTCATACCGAACCCCACATAGAAATATACATCGATAATTTAAAAAAAAAAACAGCTTTTTCCTACAAAAGTGTTTCCTAATACCTCATCATCTGCCTAGCCTTTTCCCAACTATGTTTAAGGTCGGCTTCCAGTCTAACCAGATGCAGCTGAATACCAGGTTTTTTACATGGAGCGACTGCCTATCTGACCTCCACAACCCAGTTAGTACTGGGTGATACGATACCCCATGGTAAGACTGGTTGTCACACTTTTTGGGCCTCTGACTACCTGTAATGACTGTCAAAGATCCAAATAACAGCCGGGACCAACGGCTTAACGTGCTTTCCGAGGCACGGAGCAAACTCGGTATGTAATGGGCGGTCACCCATCCACAGACCAACCTAGGCAAGCACGGCTTAACCTAAAGATTGACCCGAGCAGCTGTTATAATTTGAGTTATTACTTGATATTAATAATTCATAGATCACGGTCATTCAACGCTTTTCAGATTCAATGAAATACGATGTGTGCACCTGCGGCAGCTAGCCTCACTGCTAATCTTACTAACTGGCTATGGTTTGTATTTTATAACCGACTAAAAAGGAGGAGGTGATGTTGGCCGGGTTCTTTTTTATTATGAACGTTTATCGCTTATTAACCACCATTTCGGTTCAGTACTTCTGAATTGCTCCTGCTTTGCTCCTTTTGGAACAAATGAGCAGTTTAATGTCAAACCGTGATTCCTACATTTATTGATTAGATATTTGATACAATACCGACAATTTAATGCCTGGTTATACTTGAGACCCACAGTTACATACAAACACTATTATATCAACAGATAATTTCTACTCTAATAAACGTTTAGCGACATCTTGTATTGAATTAAATTACTAGTTGAAATGGCGCCACCTAGTGACAAGTAGCTGTACTGCTTAAAGTAAAACTGACAAATTAATGATTTTATTTACTGGGACGATTAAACTTAGAACAAATTATAAAATTAATTTATTATAATTTCGTTGTAAAATATAAAATAAAAGCAATTATAAACCGTGAATTAAAATATACACAGTAAATAATCAGCTGGTGTTGAGTCACGCATAAAAAAGTAAAACGAAATTTTTATTTTTCGTAATGGCAGCACTGAAATTCTCCATCACAGGTTTATAATCCTTGGAGTAATTCTAAACTATGCTTTATCACATTGTGGAAAGGATTAAAATTGCACGAAAAATAAAGTTAGTAAGACATTTTATCGTTTGAGTAGGAAGTGGCATAAAAATAGGATTGCCAACAATCTGAGTGACGTCAGGCCATTGGAGTCATGGAGTGAGCCTTCTAAAATTACATAGGAGCTCAAGAAAATATATTTTTCCGACGTATACGCTCCATTTTAACACAATTAAATATACAAAAGTGTCGATAAAAGTGTACGACGCGAGTGTTAAATGAAACAATAGTTGTAAACACGACAGCCGAAGTTATACCGTGTGATTTTAGTTACCAAGTTACCGGAGACTTTTTTTCATATTTTGTGAGTATCTAATGTATTTTCCACACGAAAACTGGTTATTAACGATCGATATTTACGTTATGCCGTACCAAACACGTGATGTAACGTGCATAAACGGATTAAATGTGTGTTTATATGAGCATAGGCTGTGTCATGCTAGGTCGCTAAATATATCTCTGGAATGTATTTTTGGAAATATATTTGGCGATTTTGCGACTGCGAAGCAGTGAAGTCGTGTGAAAGTTGTAATTACGCTTTAAAAAATGCTTTAGAACGTGTGGCCTTGAAGTATTAAATCAATTTTATATGCAGTGGTATCGGGTTACGCATTTTTTTTACGCAAAGGTAAAGTTTTATTATTTTTAAAACGGTTTGGTTTGTAAAGTGGTTTCTTTTGTCCGCGGAATGTCCGTGGAAGGTTTAATTGGATCAATTCTTAGTGCATGACCTTGGATAACAGAATACGCATCGCGCTAACCGTGTTTTACTTGAAGGTACACGGCAATATTTTTTTTTACGAACGAGAGTTACCAGTTGTGAAATTTTCGGTGTCCTAGTAAGGAGATTGTTGAAAAAGAGTCTGGATGCACAAAAACTGTCGCATTTTGCAATGTTGTCTTTAACTTTCACTTTTCATGAACCATGCTTACAATAACTAGTGCTATAAAAAAAGTTGCTATTCTTTTAATTTTTAAACTTTTTTTGCTAGTCTACTAAAAAAAACCTTACACTCTAGGGCTATAAACTTAGCTAATTGTAGGTTTCTGCAAAAAAAAAAAATGTTCTACAGGGGAATAATTCAAACCATACAAGCTAGTGGTAAATAAAATTTGAAAAGACTACAATCTATCTACTAATACAGCAAACATGATGACTTTACAACCAGAAAAATGCACAGACTTTTGATCAACTTACCCAAAATTAAGGGTAGTTATTAACCTGGCAACATTTACATTACCCAATGTTATTGTATGTAATTTGTACTTGCATGTTATCAAGAATGTAGTCTTTGTTGAACATTCTTTTGTATTGACAATAAAACTCATTTTCTAGGTCATTTCAGATACACAAAGGTGGGTTGTTTATTCATTACTTGCATAGTTAATATCACACATGTTAGCATATGTTGTAGGTACCATCTCGAGCACTATTCGGCATGCTCCTCATGAGCCTTGACCAAGATTACGTCTGGACCTTTAAAAGAGATTTGAGAGTTAGTTTCGGCTGTTAGTTCTCAGAGTAGTCGAATAAGACACTGCGATTAACACTAGAAACAGGATATTTACCATCAGTAAACATGGTAAATATCCCATTTCTAGTATTAATGATAATGTTAGTGACCACAATTGTTAAAAATCTTATAAGACACAGTGATCTTAATTAACTTTAAAAATATTCTCATTTTTAATGTGTAAAAGATGAAATTGCTACCACTGATTTGTGCTTGCGTATGGCTGTAAATATGGCTTATTATATTGTATAATCAGCTTGTAATATTTCCAATATTCTGACACACCTAGGATTCCCCCAGTAACTGGTATTCAATAGCATCCACTTAGACTGGAAGCTGACCCCAACATAGTTGGAAAAAAGGCAAATGATGATATTGTTTAGACAGTCTGTCAGAATAGTTAATGCCCTGGTCAAAAACTGACCCTGACAGCAAGGAAGTATGGCTGAACTAGCAAAATGAGAGTGTACAATACACCTCTGCCTGACTACAGACAGCCCAAGTTGCTCCACATACCCTTTGAAGCCCACAGAAAGCCCTGCTATCTAGGGGCTCCAGACTGGCTAGGCTAGTTATGTTAGATAGGACCTACCACACATGTGGACTCAAATGTATGAAATTTCCGATTTGAATGGATGCTTTCATGAAAAGTGATATCTCCATACTTACTAACACTATTTGATGCAATTGCAATAGTTAGAGTGGAAAAAGCTGCGCTGCACTGCGTATCTTAAATTCTCAAAACATGACAAAAATATACATACTTGAAGTAGTGAATGTGATGGCACATTGAAACAGGTGTTTTGACACACTACCCTATGAGGTAATATGCAATTACTAGTACGGTTTTTATACTCTAAAAGGTACGTAATTTAACATTTACTCCAATAAAAATAGAAATAGGAAAAAATATAACTATACATCAAAATTACAAACAGAACAAAATGTGACAAAAAACGGAAATATCATAGTTAAAAACTTATTACAAATATTCACTTCTGCTTATCCCCCCTTTTTATAACCCTCCACTTTTTAAAATGAATTGTAAGAAATACATATACATCTATTTCAAAAAGACTATGCTTATAAGACATGTGTTATTGTGTCATTTGTAGAATTGTTATCAGAATTTCTTTAAAACAGCTGATCCAATATTATTATTTTGTCATTGACAGCTGTTCAGGTTCATCTACTTATTCATTTAATTGCTAGCAGTTTACTTGAATTCAAAGATGAATAACTAGATGTCAAATAATAATAATAACTTGCTGTATGAAATAATTTTGTGGAATGAAGTTTACTCGTTCATCAAACCTAAGTAATTAAGTTTATAGTGTTCATTTTCTAGGCAGATGATGATGAGTGCTCATTTTTAAATACAGTAACAAAGAAGAAGAAGTGAAGCACCAAGGTAGCCCGTGAAATCCAAATTTTCTTAGGTTTTTTGCAATTTGCAGGTCAGTTTCTGGCTATATGTGAAACAAAGTTTAATTCGTGACCGTAACATGTATGTAGTTACAAATTATAAACATTAAAATCATCAATACAATCCTCTTAGTTCATTAGTCATTAAATGGGATTACCCATTTAATGACTATTTCATTAAAAAGCATTCAATGGATATAAGATTTTTAGCTATTATGATCACTAACATTATTATAACTAGAAGACGGGATATTAAAAAATAATAATAAAAAAACAAAATAATAATAATAAAATAATGTTAATTTTTTCGGCATGTTTATTGTTTTCTTTGAGTTACCGACAGAATCGAGTTGTGAGTGACAGTGGTAGCGGTACTGAGTGCAAAAAACGAACAAGAAAGAGGGTAGACCGATTTGTCTGCTCATAAACACCCACCAGCAATAACTTCAGTTTATCCGTGAGTGGTGCTTGCAACAGCGCCGAAATATCGGGAACTCAAACAATAAACATGGTAAATATCCCGTCTTCTAGTTATAATAGCATTCAATGGGTTCATATAATATGAACTTAGAGGGTTGTATTGGTGAGTTTAATGACTATAACTCTGTAAAGCCATATTTGTTACGGTCGCGAATCATATCATAATCAACATACAGCCTGACACTGACCTGTAAATTGCAAAAAAACGTAAGAAAATTTAAATTTCGCGAGCTACCCTGGCGCTTCCACCTGCAGTAGTTCTGATCACCACAGCTGATTACATAATACAGACACAGCATGCTTTAAAAGTCTTCTCATTGTTTTGTACAAACAGCCAAATAGGGAGTTGAACTGGCTGTATAGAAACTGTAGTCTTCTTTTTTTAACTAGCACTCCGCCCGCGACTTCGCAGAAATTGTGATAGCTCCGCTAATATGCATGATATTTATTCAAATTCAAATTCAAATTCAAATTATTTATTGCAATCCATAATGTACATATACAGGTGGTAAAAAACAATTAAGAAGAAACAATTATGGACCCTGTCGGGCACAGCAAAATTAAATTAATTAGGAAGGAGAGAGGAAGAGCGCTTTTATCAACTTACCATTTTTTATTTTAATTATATCATTTATTTATTAAGAAATGAATTATTATATTTGATTATATCATTCGTTTTTTTATTCTATATTATGATATTACAGTTATATTTTATGTAATGGGTGCATTTTTATTATTTAAACCGTTTAATTCCGTAAGACTAAAGGAAATTGGAAAATAAGTAGATTATTTTATAATATTTATATCATTGCTTTTTATTGAAATTAATTATTTATTATTTTTATTATAATAATTATATTTGGTTTTAACACTCATTTATTTATTTTATGTATTTATAATTTGTAATATTATTGTATTTCAGTTTTATTGGATGCATATTTGTTGTTTTAAAATGTCATATATTTATTATATAATTTATTGTTTATTTAATATACAATAATAGTGAAAAGGCAAAACCCAGAAATAGTTTGGTATTCCTACAGTAAAATTAGTCAAATTATTAGTCAAGAAATAGTTAAATTTTATCATTTAAAAATTCGTCCAATGAGTAATAGCTTTTATTAATTAAAAATTGTTTTACTTTGCTTAAAAATATATCAGATTTTTCTATTTGTTTTAAGTTCTCTGGTAATTTATTGTATATTTTAATTGACATAGAATAAGGACTAGAAGAGTGCATTTTAAGATGGGACTGAGGTAAATTTAATCTGTTCTTATGGCGAAACGAATGGCTTGTTTGTGTATCTCCTCGTGTTTTATATGTGTCAGGATATTTACGCACCAATTTACACAATTCCAAAATATATATGCCAATCAAGGTGAGGATTTTGTGTTCTTTAAAGTATGGTTTACAACTGTCGGTTTGTTCTATGTTCGTAATTATTCTTATAAGACGTTTTTGTAGGATAAATACGGAAGAAGCGTCCGTACTACGAGGGCGGGTCAATAAGTCCGTGACTTTTGGAATAAAACACAGATTTTTTGATAAAAAAATAATTTTATTTTTCAACGTAGTCTCCCTTGAGCTCTATACACTTTGTCCAACGCTTCTCCAATTTTTTTATCCCTTCCAAAAAAAATGATTTGTCGAGGTCCTCAAAATAGGCCTTTGTTTGCGAGATGACTTCATCATTGGAGTCAAATCTTTTTCCACCAAGCCATTTCTTCAGGTTTGGGAACAAGAAGTAGTCGCTCGGAGCCAAATCTGGAGAATAGGGCGGATGAGGGAGCAATTCATAGCCCAATTCATGGATTTTTGCCATGGCAACTGCACATGTGTGCACCCTTGCATTGTCTTGGTGGAAAAGAACTTTTTTCTTGGCCAAATGAGGTCGGTTTTTTTTCAAATCGTCATTAAATCGGTCCAATAAGTTGGCATAATATTCCCCATTGATTGTTCTTCCCTTTTGAAGGTAGTCAATGTGGATTATCCCGCGTGCATCCCAAAAAACAGTCGCCATAACTTTATTGGCTGACAAACCCACCTTGGCCTTCTTTGGCGCCGATTCACCCTTAGAAACCCACTGTTTTGACTGTTGTTTGGTTTCTGGTATGTTGTGATGGATCCATGTTTCGTCCACGGTTACAAAACGGCGCAAAAACTCCTCCATATTGCGATTAAACAACGCCAAAGCTTCCTGTGAAGTTGTTACACGATTGCGTTTGTGGTCGACTGTGAGCAAACGCGGCACCCATCTTGCGGAAAGCTTTCTCATGCCCAAGTGATCATTCAAAATTGAAACCACTGAGCCATGCGAGATCCCTACGGCTTCCACAATCTCTCGCACTTTCAATCTTCGGTCGGTCAACACCATATCGTGAATTTTTTCGATTGTTTCGGGTGTAGAGACCTCAACTGGGCGTCCAGGACGTTCGGCATCTTCAGTGCTTGTACGGCCACAACGAAATTCAGTAAACCACTTTTTTACCATTGAAATCGATGGTGCAGAGTCCCCATAGTATTTATCAAGCTTAGCCTTGGTCTCGGTAATGGTTTTTTTTCGCAAGAAATAATGCTTAATAAGCACACGAAATTCACTTTTTTCCATTTTCTCCTCAAATTAGTGAGTAGTCTGATAAAAATAGCTGTCAAACACAAACTAACTGACGCAGCAAGTTTAAATTTTGACAGGAGTCAACTGACAGATGCCTGTTGACAGGAGCAGTGTTGCTGTTTCAGTTAAGAGGTCAGAAATTCAAAAAGTCACGGACTTATTGACCCGCCCTCGTATTTCCCCATAGTACGGACTAATATAGTAATAGTAATATTTATATAATTTATAGCCTGTAGCACCCGCTAAAAATGTAGCTTTCTACCAGTGATTTTTTTTTTAGAATTGAATCATTAGTTCCGGAGATTATAACCCATACAAAAAAAAAATACTTCTTAATAATTTTAGTATAGATTATAATAATAATGGATAATAGGTATTTTAAAATGCATCCATAAATGATGATAATTAATATTGTACATACTGAATATGTAAATTCGTTCTTCTTTTTTTGTTAAATGTAATTGGCAGCTATTTTTTACTTTATCGAAGATTACAGAACCAAAATTGTACAGATGGCTATAGGATGATGATAGGATGCTTTGTTGAGGAAAAGTGTATTTGGTCTGGCACTGGTCATGTTTAACTGCATTCCCAATTCCATAAAAGAGGAACCAGTAACGAATGTTCAAAACTAACTGAACTTCTATTAAATAAAAGTTACTACTCCATATCAGACTTCATAGCTGATACATTTTAGTTGTGTGTCAATTTTAGAAGATGAACTGCATCAATGTTTGCTTGACAAAATGGTAGAATGTACAAGGATTCTTTAATATTATTGTAACGACCTTATTGTAAATACCTAAATTCATCATCTGCCTGCCTTTTCCCTACTATATTGGGGTCGGCTTCCAGTCTAACCGTATGCAGCTGAATACCAGTATTTTACATGGAGCGACTGCCTATCTGACCTCCACAACCCAGTTAGTACTGGGTAATACGATACCCCTTCTTGAGACTGGTTGTCAGACTTTCAGGCCACTGACTACTTGTATAGACTGTCAAAGATCTACAAATGACAGCCGGGACCAACGGCTTAACGTGCTTTCCGATGCACGCAGGAAACTCGGTATGTAATGGGCGGTCACCCATCCACAGACTAACCCAGTCAAGCACGGCTTAACCTAAAGATCGATCCGAGCGGCTGTTATTAATATCTAAATTCTGAGCAAATAAATGAATATTCTATTCATACATAAACACACGCCTTTTTCTTATTAGGGTAAGCTGAAACTTACAAAATGAATTAATTGCTATTGAAAATTAAATATTGTGTAATTTTGTTACCGACATACTCACAAAAAATCGAAGCATTTGTGTTACATATAATTGTGTAAGTCTAGACCTACATAACACGACGCCTGTAATTCCCGAAGGGTTAGGCAGAGGTGTCCCTAATAGTAGGTACACCCACGTTTCGCCAGTTATGTTTTGTTGCCATCAACCGGGAGCAAATCCAGACTCCGTGGCTACTACTGCCAACATTCTGATGGAAAAACCCAATAACACTTTGCCCGACCCGGGAATCGAACCCACGACCTCATACTCAGCCGTCATGCTTGCGACCGCTAGACCAACTAGGCAGTCAATTCTATAACTATTAATGAATAACCCCAAATCAATGACTATTTCACAACATTACCAAAGAAATTAGCATGTCTACCTTTAACCATCGTTCCAAGCCATTTTAAGTCAATCAGAAAGGTTGGTAGCGGGTTCAATAGTCATACAAGGATTCTTTTATTTAAAACTCAAATATGGTTATGTTTTAACTGTGGTCATAAAAATAAGCAATAAACAAAAATTAAGGAAAAATGCCTAAATAAGTATACAACATTTTATCATATTATATTTTCCTAATTGCATATTTAGTGTGTCATAATTATAATTAAATCAAATGCTAGTCTTACCAAGGGGTACCGTATTACCCAGTACTAACTGGGTTGTGGAGGTCAGATAGGTAGTAGCTCCATGTAACATACTGATATTAAGCTGCATCCAGTTAGACTGGAAGCCGACCTAAACTTGGCGGGGCAAAATGGCTGCCAAGTGATGAATTTGGACGGCGCAGTGGCTGAGCGATTGCCTGCTGCGCTGCGTATCGCTGGTTCGATTCCCGCACGGAACAAATATTTGTATGGCCTACAGGTAGTTGTTCCGGGTCTGGCTGTTTGTGTATGTCAGTTTAAATGTTTGTAAACGCGCACACGGTACAGAAGAAATTCCTAGTGTGAGGCAACGTTTTTAACAAAAAAATATAAAAATGTATTTCAAATGGGTATCTAAATCAAAGCATTTATTTCAAGTAGGCCAGTTACAGGCACTTTTGAATTGTCGAAACAAAGACAACAATGAAATATAGCTACAGTCCCAGTCACAAGGCAGAAAAACTGTGAAAGTACTGTAGTTGCCCATTCCCTAACGTAGATCTCTATGGAGAAGAAACTCCATGGACACTCTTTTAAATCAGTATTAAAGTAACGTCATATAGCTCCAAAATATATTATATGAGGCAGAAAATTAGGAACTGTTTCATAATTTTATAATTTACCCTGTACTTATTTTATCATAATTATCAATTTCTATGACATAGTCGGAAATACCTTATCAAAATCGATTATACATGTTCTTACTAGATTTGTTATAACAGTCTTTTATTGATTAAAGATAAAACCAATGGTTACTATGGTAACCAATATAAACATTTAAATAATATTGTCAACAATACTGTGATAGTGATTGTAAGTAGTTTTTCTTGAATTCTGAATTTGTCTGTACACAAGGAACACCAAGGTCGTCAGAATCCTGTAAGTCTGTCAGCCAGTATTGTCAAGTGTGTGAATGAGGAGCTTGTGGCTAAATAATACACAACAAGCAGCCGCTAGGGTCTTTAGGTTACACCGCGCTTGCCTAGTGATGGGTGACCACCCATTACATACCGAGTTTCCTCCGTGGCTCTGAAAGCACGTTAAGTCATTGGTCCCCGCTTCATGGCGCAACATAGGCTGGTATTTAACTGTCATTAAGCTTGAAATGTCTGTCGGTGATCAAACTCCAAGCATTTATTTTAATTAGACCATTACATGCACTTTTGAATGTCAAAAAAAAACAAAAAAAAAGTGAAGCTAGTCACAGTCACAAGGCATAATAACTTGAGAAAGTAAGTCCATCCATCGTTTCTTTGGTCTTCCAACTTGTTTTTCTCAACCACACAATACAAAACATGCCCTAAACATGTGTTTCTGTATATTAATATTAACTACAAATCTTCAAGGCTATAGTTAATGACTGTTTCTTGGCAAATCCACCTCTATTGTACTTCTGGCTTTGCTTACCGTTCAACTATGGATAATGACCCGAGTTTGTGGCAATATTGACTAAGAGCTAATTTTTATAACAGCTGTTTTTGTTTTGTTTGGAAAATCTTTCAAAGTTGTTAAAATCAAAATATTATATTTCACATAGACCTACCTACATGGACATTTATAAAACGTCGAGAAAAGGTGCACGGGTTGGTCGTTTCCTATGGAGAAGAACCGGCAAGAAACTCCATGGTTACTCTTTTAAAATGATTTGGTTTTACAATATTATCATGTTACAGCATTTGTACTTAGGTATAGGGGGGGGGGGGGGGAGCGGTCTAAACTTGGTCCTCAGATCTTCTGGCGCTAGAAAAAACTGTCCAAAAAACTAAAAATATAACAATCGTCCGAAAATTATTAGGCAGAGGTGACTTACGTTTCTACAGTTATGCTTCTTTGTAATTGAGGGGAGCATATTGTCGTTTACTGAAAAAAAAATCGGATGACTAGCTGATACTGAGAATTTCCTCAAAATCAAAAACAAAGCATTTATTTCAAGTAGGCCAGGCACTTTTGAATTGTCGAAACAAAGACAACAGTAAAATATAGCTACAGTCCCAGTCACAAGGCACAAAAACTGTGAAAGTACTGTAATTCGTTGTAGTTAGTCCTGATAGTAAAACTCAAAAATACTGCCTGAGCTGGTGAACGACCCCAGAAAACCATATTCCGCAATCGCATTTGCAACTAACGATTTAAGGTAGTTTAGCAACTGACGAAGGCATTTATTTATTTATTTAGGATCTCCAACAAAGGATGTTCACAGATCATGTGAAATAAATAATGAATATAAAAGCAAACAACTGTTTTTTTTTTTTTGTTGAATGTTTTTGTAATCTGTTCCTCTCTTTTGTTACAGATAACAAACCCAAACGAAATCCTAGAAAGAGAAATTAAATGAAAACAATGCAAAGAAAACGTCCGCCGTCCAGAATTAAAGTTAATTTAGACTAGGATAGCATAAGCACACCATATACTAAGGATATGTGTCTAACACACTAGGAAAAAGCTTAAAGAAAAACATACAAAATGCCTGTTGTATCACCCTCGAGGTACAACTCCACTTCATCAACCCTCTCAGGGTCTTATAGATCCACATTAACTTCATCCACCGTTGAAAAACCTTACTACAGATCCACAAGTGGGAACTATGATACCCTGCGCAGTTATGAACGGTCAGAGTACCGTTCTAGATTCTCAGATATCGATGGGAATAGAGATAGGAAGACCATTGTTGAACGGCAGCGGTCTTCAAGAGCACCGAGCATTGCTGATTCGGATAGTGGAGTCTCCAGCAGCAGATATAGATCAGATAGAAGTGAATCCAGGTCTAGGGATATATCTACTTCGCGAAGTGAGAGCAGTAAGACCACAAGTGACCCCTTACCGAGGGCTCGGAGACCAATGTTAACATCTGCTGATTTGGCCATGTCTCATGCGGAATGGTACAACAAATATTCACCAGCTAACTATATTCCTCTGACCCAAAGAATCCAACAGCAGCAACAGAATCAGAATTATGGGGAGATTTCAAGGTCTAAATCTATATCCAATGATATTGGTAGACCACCAGCAGCTGATCCCTCAAGACTTGCAAGGAAGGCAAGGAACTCAGCGGCCACAATTTCAGAGGTAATTATTTGCTGATTTTTTTTCTATTTTATGTATTATATTTCTTTTTTTTAAGTTTAAATTGAGTGTCTGCGAAATTTTACTCTGTGGTAGATTTGGTTTTAATTATTTTTTTGTGGACATTTTCTGATGATTTTTAGTTGATATAAGTTGTAGGTAGGTTCTTGAAACGAATTCGTAATGTCTTCGTTGCGATCGGATAAGATTAAAAATTAAAAAAATAATTTTGGTTAGCGTTTATTAAATTAAAACACAAAAAACCAAATGTCGTATCTAAAGCTCTATTAAATAAGAAAAAAGATATTTATGTAATAATAAAATAAAAAATAAAAATAAAAGCTAAAATAAAAACACTCAAACCACTTTGTTCTAATTATATGTTCGGCCTTGACCTGAAAAGTTTAAGAACGAGCCACGGCTTCTTTAAAACAAATCATACAAAATATACAACAAGGTTACATTGAGTAGAAATGTTACTTTGATTATAATAATAAATAAAAACAAAAACATTACCCTTCTTTTGGGCTCGCCGCAATCGGGTAAAAATGTACATCAATTAGTAATAAGTAAATAATAAAGTAAAGTTAAACATAAGGCACTCTTCGTCATGTATAAAATAATTTTCGTTTCATTTTGTTGAAACCAAGTGTAAATATAAAAAGGGTTTGTAAAAAAAAAATATTAAACAGTTAAATAAAAATACAAATCTTTTCAAGAAACTACTCAAAATAATAATAAAAACGTTTTCAAGCAGGGCTAAAACTTTTCGCTGACTAAATGTCATATACGTTATACACCGTGGAAGGGACACTGACGCCCAAAACTGTTACCACATATTCAGTACATTATTCTGACCCCACATAGAAAGGAGTTTGAATTTAATGGCGGGCCTAACTTCCGCCATTTTACTTTTTTTCAAAGTTGCGGCCATACATAAAACCTATATTAATTGATAGCTGGTATCAATAAAACCAATATTGTTTAGGACAAAATGTTCTAAAGTGTCACGTTTCCGAGATATGAGCTATCAAAGTTAAAGTCCATTTACTATTATTATTTTATTTATTATTTATTAATCGATAGTCGGTATCAATACAAACAAATTTTGTTTGAAGTTAGAATGATGTACTGAATACACACCCTGTATAAAAAGGTAAATAAATTAAGCAAAAAACGTTAAAAAAAAACTACACACTGCATTAAACGACTACAAATACAATACACTACACAAGTCACATTTAACTGAAACAATCTGTAGCGTGGGGGAGTGACAATTCTATTTTTTTTTACTTTTTCTAAAAATTTTGAATCTTTAATAAATTGTCCCTTTTTGCAAAAAAAATAACTTAATGCCATCCAAATGAAATTTATTTTTTATAGTCAGTGCTAGCCTAGTGGTGTGACCGTAGGACTGCCTAGTCATAGGTCTCGAGTTCGAACCCAAGGCACGCACGTCTGACGGATTTATGAGCGTATTGTATAATTATCACTTGCTTCGGTGAAGGAAACCAACATGCCTGAGAGATTTTTCTTGACGGCCTATTTTACCTGAAAAGTAAGACTTGTTATGTTCAAGATCCATGTAATACGGGCAAAAAATCCTTGCACACATCAATGAGGGCTATCGTTTTTGAGCTCACTAGATGGCGCCACTGTCGAGTAAGGTCCTGTCATTAATTCTATTTTATACTTGAATGTACCAATGACTTCATAAAAAGTATATTTTATTACATATAACAACATAGTGTAAACTTTAGAGACACGTTTACAATATTGCCTCTGAAATTAGCAAGCATGAAATATTTAAAAATCATTCTTCCTCCAAGTACTAATAAATTTGAACCTAACTTGCTATTTAAAATGTTCAAGTCATAATTAATCCGGAATAGCTCTATCTTGACCACAATCGTGAATATTAGTACAAATATGTATTAAAAAAGCGCGAACACTATGACATCTGACATTTCTGAAGACCTTACTTCTACACGAACGCCTCTAGCGGCGAATTCATGCGCGATAGCCGCTTTGCTTTGCACTCCAAAGTTACCCAGCAAATGAAGTGTAGTGGTCAGTTAGGCAGTCGCTCCATCCCAGATCCATCCGGTTAGACTGGAAGCCAACCCCAGTCATAGTTGGAAAAAGGCAGGCAGATATAGATAGGTTAGTACGCACGACGGCCAATCAAGCTATACAAAACCAGTTTATGCGGATCTCTCATTGTACAAGAAATCTATACAAAGCAAGGCCAAGTTATACTGGAAATGCACAGTTTCATGTGCCGCCGTGTGTACTTATTATTTACAAAAGCTAAATATTTTTTTTCTACTAAAATAATGTTACCTTGAAATGTGTTAATAGTTTGAAATATCAGTAGAAACGAATTTCTGATCATGAATAATTTTTAGCAATATTTATTTCATTGTGTTGTTCAGAAGTTATTGATTCTAGTGAGTTTGAAATAAGAAAATTAATAAAAACAAATAAATTCAAGTTATCCATACATCTGTGTTATTGTGTTGTAAGGCGCGCACCGTATTACATGGACATTTTTAACACAACTGGCTACATGTAGGTGTGGGTGTACTATTAGGTATACCTCTGCCTAACCCTTCGCGGTTTACAGGCGTGATGTTATGTGTTGGCAACATGTGGGTGTAGTATACACCTCTTCACACTACAGCCGCCTATTTCTCCTAACTCAATGTATTACTCAATATTTTCAAAATAACTCTTTTTTGCACACTACTCTCTGCTCTTGTCTCTCATATCTTACTCCTACGAGTAAAAGAGACAGATACTATGTTGTCACGCCCCCACTCTACAGATTATTTATGTTTGTGTGGTTTTCTGTCACTGTCAGTTGTCACGATGACAGCATGCAAAAAGTTTTCATACCATAAGCCTCCTAGTGTGGCATGGTTGGCTGTTTTTTTCTTTGTTTTTTTATAGGTAAGGTAGGTAAAAGAAGAAAAAAAAAATGCATTAGTTAATGCACAAATAATTTCTCAATAAAATTATAAGAAAGTCATCCTTCAAATCCATTTGTGTTAAAAAATATTTTCTTTTCGTTCATTCGTCAAGCTCCAAAAACCCTTCGTGACTGAACATTTTTAAACACTTACCATCATAATATTTTTATCACATCACTTTCTACATTTTTTTTTCACTCTGACCATATCATCGTCGTCAGCTAAGTTCTTTTTTTCAAAAATTACCAAAACCCACAAAGAACTGGTTGTTTTTTTTCTGTCAGAAAAATTTCGCAGGCACGCAACCATAATGTGTGCGTGTGTGAGTGTGTGTGTACGTTCTTAACATCGCACTAAAGAAAGAGCCATATATTCAATTGACAGCTTCCAAAATACGTAGTACTTGCACCGATTTGAAAGGCCCTAACCGCAAAAACTTTCAAGGAAAAATAACCTTTCAAAACGTGTCACCGTAGTAACATAGATGCGATATTTGCTTGTAATACCATTCACGTGTAACATTGATGCTACATCCTGCTATTTTATAACATCCTAGTACTCAGTAATCAAGCTAGTACCATGAATGATACACCAGGTATTACAGCAAAGCATGAATTTAATGTCGGACTAACACACACTGATCACATGTCGCATTTTTTCGTCACAAGAACAAAAAATAAGCATAAACTTTGAAAACCAGAGACCGGAACGAAGATCGTATAAGGAAAGCTCGCCGGGATACAAGAGAGGGATGCTAAACGGTGTCAAAGATACGAACGGAAACGAAGTACCTTCTGTCTCGGAGATAAGAAAGAGATTCGACCAAAAAATGACCGTAACCAAACTACCAGCCAACGATTCGCGGTACACCGAACAGTACCTGAACCAGCTGAAAGATTGCGAGAACGGTACAGTAGGGTATACGAAAATCGTCCCTAAGGACGAGAAACCAGTACCAGTTCATTTGCCGTACGAAAAAAATGGCTTGCGATGGGAAGTAGGCTCGTCGAGCTCCCGATCCAACTCTAACTCAGACCTATCATTAAGTAAGACGATTTCCGAGCCAGTCTGCCTAGCGAAACCTTTACATGACAGAAATAGTTCCATGTCCACATCTTTAACTTCAAAACTGCCTTCCGATCGTCTAGCCAGCATTAAAAGCCAGCTAGACCCAAACAACCCTATAGGGAAGATCCTAGAAAAATCCACAGTCATCCATGTCGAAAACGGCGACTTAGATTACAAGAAACTTAATTGTGAAGGAAATAAAATCAAAGATATTAAAAGTGATATAGAGAAACAAACTAAAGCGCCAAAACATACTTCTAACTTTGCTTCCTACATTCAAATTTCACAGCCTGTCTCGTCAGGGACAACGCCAAAAAAACAGACGGAAATTAATCATACAATAACTGAAGAAGCTCCTAAAAATGATATTAAATCTGAACCTAGAAAATCTAAAGCCAATTTGAAATATATAGACTCAGAAGACGAAAGAATACTTCTGGATAATGACATAGAATCTCCTAGCGGTACCGGGTTTGAGAATAAAACATTTGAACATGAGAATTATTTGAAGAAGAGAACCGAGAAGAGTGAAGAGGGAACCAATCATTTAGAAGATGTCAAGTCTATGGAGACAAGTACTGAAAGCACGATCAGTGAACCCACAGAAGATCTTAGTCCTGAAACTCCATCTGCAAGAAGAAGAGTCTTAGATACGAAGGATTTAGAAGAAATAAAAGGGGTAAGTTATCATTTTGTTTTGTAATTTTTCGCGGTTGCTTCGATGGTGGTTGTGAAGTTCTTGTATAAAATCTTGGATTTTTCGCTGATATCTTGGGAAGTTATTTGCAAAGGATTGACCTTGAGAAAAGATAAGATTATAGAAAAACAAGCTCGGATTTGAAGTATTGCAATACCTATTATTTTCCGAACTAGAACTCGAATCTCTCTTATATTCCAAACTACTTGAGTATCAGTAACAGCCGTGGTAACAGTCATTGAGAGTATGTTATTTTAACTATCAGATACGTTATATTGGAAGGAACAATTATTATTTGTTATTTTAAATATCTTTTATTTCTACTTCTTACAATAACTATACATTACCTCCACTACCTTCATTTTCAAATTAATTTTCGTTGTCAAGATGGTGGTCATTGCTCTGTTCGTATTTCTTTTGTAATTGATAACTTCCAAGTTACCTTTCTTAGACATAAATTTATAAAATTTTACCGTCAAAATCGAAGCAGCCATGAAACACAGCACCTCATTTATATTGGCTCTTTTATGCACGAGTTTCGTTTTGTTTTCTTCAAATTTTATTTGTAAAATTAGTGTGTGTTAGTTTATAGATATTTTTTGTGTCCTTTTCAGCTACCATAGAAGGTGTTTGGTTTTTTGTTGTACTAGGTTTTTCGTCTTCGGTTGTGTCTGTTGTTTGTTGTAGAAGTTTCTCTTCGGGAAAATCTTCAATGTTTTCGCTCCTAGAATTTGAACTTACTTTGGCATAGCTGTTATATTCACCGATTTAACTGAACATGGGTTTTTTGTCATGCTCTCAAATCTTATGTATTTTACAGTACACCATAAAGGTATAAAATCGCTGTAACCCGAGGGCGTCTTTGACAACTTGTCTTTAAACGAATTGGTGCTTTTCCGAGCGGAGTAAAATCATATTGAAATCAACCAATCACAAATGAGACGTGAGACACGATGTGGTTTTAAACTAATGTGATTGGTCGTTTTCGGCTTATCATTGCTTACTTGGAAACGCACTGTAGTCAAAGATTTTTAGGAAGGTGTAACGTCAATAATTACAGCCGTTAAATTAGTAAATTACAATATTCTACCTTTACGTCGTTAATAATTTAAATGACATCTTCACCTATGTCGGGGACAATCGATCTAAATATTTTTTTAATCGTTGCGTACTGCGTTGATGAACACAAAACAGTTGAGTGAAGAGGCATTCCATGGTTGTCACTACTCCTGCGTTTCTGTTAAAGTAAGGTTTACCTACGGATATTTGTGTGTGTAAAAGTATTCGCGAAACTGCTAATTTTAAGGACTTCAGTACAGACGGCACATCAAGTTACTACAATCTGTCAAATTTCTTTAATTGATTTACCAACTTTATCGCTAAAGCATTATGTTCAAGGTTGATTGGGAAAATTTGACAGTTTCGGGTGGCTTGATGTGCTGGTGACTGTAAACTCTTTGAAAAGTATGCAAATGCGGAATTTACAAAAAACTTTTCATTTTAAAATGTCACCCATCTTTCTACGTCCCTGCTTACCCCCTGTACCGCTAGCGTATACCAGGAAGTCATAAACCGAAGCAGATAGAGTCCATTTAAAAACTCACACATTCGCCACTCGTAGCGACGCACACAAATACATGACCTCAATACAAATGCCAATGAACTGCCGAGGTATTAACACCTGTAGGGATTTGAACTTTTCTATCTAGTCGCGTCCAGAGATTAGTTTTTTTTTTGCTAGAAATATTGAGCAAATTCTAATTGAAAACGGGCCCTTCACGAAGGCGTCAACCAAGCATTCTGTACATCAAACTATGTCATCATTGTCAGCAACCATGTAGGGATCCGCATGGGCCGATGCCTGCCAGGGCTGCGGGACTGTTCGAAAGAGATACCGTGGCCTTGGAACACAAAGGGCAAAGAAGGAACATGGATGGGATTTAGTCAGTAGAAGTCTGACACTCTCTTCCGCTCGCCCAAACCAGGGCTGGGGGGGGGGGGGGGTCATTAAATTTATTTGGGGTGTGCGCAGCATGTCTTCTTCCGTACTTCTCTACATCAAACTAATTAACTACGCAAAAATTATTGCTGGGAAACAATTTTTTTTTTGGGTGCTTTATCACAATTTACGGTATGGCTCAAAATGATGCACTCAAAACATTGTGCTGATGGATGCTTTGAATAGTACAGGGATGGAGGTATTTAAAGTGAAGTTAAAATAAAAGTTGAAACTTTGACCTTCAATGTCTCCGTAACTGGAACGTACCCAGGTATGGTCCAGAACAAAAAACTATAGCAATGGCGAGCCTCTCAACTTCTTTAACGGTTTTTCATCATCATCATCCACAGCCTGAACTCACCCACTGCTGGGTATAGGCCTCTCTTTTCTTGTGCCAATCTCCCCGGTCCTGTGCCAGTCTCATCCAGGTTTTTCCCCCGATCCCCATCATAACCCATCTCGCCGCCGGACGACCGGCGGTGAGATAGGTAACGGTTTTTACACCCTTTAAATCCAAATTATCATCATCCTCGGTTTAGCACAGGTGCATGAGCACTGGTGGCCCAATATTATCGGGCTCGACTAACGTATTGCAGGTCGTGGCTTTGTATCCAAGCGGGCACAAAGTTATTTTATCAGCACTGCTCTCAAAACGGTGAAGTAAAACATCGTGAGGAAACCAACATGTCCTAGTAGTAGAACAGAACTCAAGACAACTGACATCCACCAACCAGCACGGTTCCCGCGTCAATTTATAACCTGTCTGGGAATGTTATAGGCTAATATGCCATATTTGCTGATCCTGGACGAATTTGTTCCAATCGAATACTCTAATCCACCCCCATAAAAAAGTTCTTGTCATAATCATTTACGGCAAGTTTCCGTTTGCAAGAAAGATTTTCTTGGATCTTAAATATTTTGGAAAAATGCTAATAAAGCTTTTTCAGTAGTATTACAATTACAATTTCTGCATTCTTCATCGTATGTTCCTCCCGGATTGCCACCTAATTGTCGTTCAAAAGTCTAACACAATCTCATTAAAATTTAGTATAGTTGGCAAATGCAATTATCGTGTTCGTAAATCGTACATTCCTAGAGCCAAATCATTGAACTTCGATATACTAAAAATATCGACTGGCTCCGACGGTTATAATGTCGTCTCAGTCTGGTGGCGAGATATGTCAATAGTTGAGGCAGATTTTGTACGTGAATCGACAAAAACTGTGACAGATATCTTGATGCCCTTCTCGTATACTCCTTTTACTGTTATTTTTTCTCTGACAGCATCAACCTTATTCTGCTAGGAATAAAGATTAGTATAATGTTGACAGACTTGCTTGTAACCCAACAGAAATCTTGTTCTGAAGGTAATGAAGACCACTTTTATTCATCCGGTTAAATTGGAAACTGACCCGAACATAGTTGGGAAAAGACAGGCAGATGATGATGAGTAGATATGACATAGATATCGTCATCATCAGCATTTCAGCCGAAAGACGTCCACTGCTGGACATAGGCCTCCCCCAAGTGTCGCCACATTGACCTGTCCCATGCGTCTCGCATCCAGCGGATCCCCGCAACTTTTACCAGGTCACGATGACCTGGTAGTATGAAATATAATCGTTATAAAGTAGAACCTGATGATTAAAAATATAGATAAAATCATGATGAGAGTGGGCAACAACTGCAGGACGCCGCTTGCTATGGTCCTCACCATACTCCTTTCGTCTCGTCCACGTTCATATTGGTCATACTACACACACGCCATTTATCAGTGATCCACGCGGGCCAAGTGCGAGAACGTGCATGCCTTCACTTTACTTGTGTTTTCTACAATAATTTGCAATTTATTCAGACTCATCGCCGAACTATCTAAAACCGCATACTTATTGCCCACTGCCAGAAAACATTTTGCATCATTATAAGCAAGCGACAATATCTAGTGAACGACCTGGCGTCCCCTTTCCGATAGAAATTCGTGGCTAAAAATAAACAGCGCGAAATGTAACGTCTAGAAATAAAATAACGCGGGAAATAATCCTCGGCAGACGACTGCCGCGCTTTTTAAACCACCACGTGTTTGACGCCATCTTGTAAAAAAGCGCGCTAAAATTTTGACGTTTGCGTACTTAACCTCTTTTGTGTTCGAAACTTTTTTCGCGTCTATGGTCCGAAACTGGCCGTTTGTAAATTTTGACAGAGCGTTCTAAAAGCCAAAAAATCTGTCAATTCTAACGTATATGTCATTTGAGATTTTCGATACAATAATTTTTTGCAATCTATATTTTTCTTTGTAATTGTGATATTTTTTAAATGTTAAATGTGATTTCTTCGTTTTATTCGGTAAGAGGAGTTGGTTGTTTGTTTTTTAATGTTTTGAAAGCGGAATTGCACGGGAAAATGGCGATTTTTACGTAGTTATAAGAATAGATTTGTTTTAGAAGTGTAACGGGTGGAATCCTCGCTTCACATTCGGTGTCTCAACATCGTGGCGTGCCGTATACACAATGGTCCATGCTGGCTTGTCTGCGACATAGCTGGGGGTAGAAAATATGGCATTGTGCCCAAGATCGTTATTCCTTGCGGTGTTCTATAAAACCCACGTTTTACAAAGCAAATCTAGTGATATTCAAGATAGATTAATGCTATTGACGGCACCTACCTAATGACTTGGGTTTTGGTACTTTATATTTTTAGAATTTGATCGTAAATGTTTGCATCGACTAGCTAGAAAACTAGTTTGATAATTTAAGTTCTCAACCGCCCTTAAGATGATCCTCTGTCCAGGTACTCGTCTCTTCCTGGTTAACCACGTATTACTAAATCTATTTACCTAGGTAAATCAAAAATGCTTGCAAAACAAAACAATGCTCATAATTTATGCAAGTGCAAAAAAAATAGGACTCCGCCAAGTACCTAACACAGAGACTCATAAGCTTTTGCTGACTACAATTGGACATAGGCCTCTCCAAACGCACGTCTTTTAACTCGATACTCTTGGACTTTAATATATTTCACATTTGGAATTGAAAACCAAAAAAACTATGGATGGACTATGTGATTAATGGCCTTTTGACATTAGTAAGTTCTCAATCAATACAGACTATTTTAGTCCTCTATCGGATGTAGGCCTTTTTAATTCAGAGGAAAAACAGGAAGATGTCCGGAAAAAGTTGGAGTATGAATGTCGATAGCTGTAAAAGTAGAAGAAGATCAAAGACACGATGGATGGACGGTGTGAGGGATGATATGGCTAGAAAGGGTGACTATTGTGATGACGAGTGAATGAGAGAAGTATGGAGGAGGAAATACTGCGCCGATCCCAAATAAATTGGGATAAGGGCAAAAGAATGATAATTATCATTTGCAACTATTGTAGTTTTGGTCTTAGCAAATACAAGGTGTAAACGGACCCTTCACGAAGCCGTCAACGAAACACATAACTAAGTAACTCTACGCAAAAATAATTGCTGGGAAACGAAACTCAATGTTACGCACTTGATGGATGCATTGAATAGTACGGGGGTCGTGGAGGTATTTAAAGTAAAGTTATAATATTAAAAACTTGTGAAATAGTTGGAACTTTGACCCCCAATATCGCCGTAACTAGATTAGGCGTGGTCTAGAACAAAAAAAATGACCGCAATGACAGGGAGAACAAGTGCCTTTCAACTTTGTTACACCCTTTATAACAGCTGACCTTGAAATCTCCGTTGCAATTTTCTTAGTCTCGGTTTTTCAATGTTGTTGTCAAATCTCATTACAATTTGTTTGATTGCTTGTTGCTATTTTGGAATTGGTCAACCAATAGCAAGAGATAACACGAACCCGAATTCCTGGGAAGTTAGGTGCAGATAGCGTTCACGTCGTCAGTGCTTTCCCAGCAATAATTTTTGCGTAGGGTTACTTAGTTTGATGTACAGAATGCTTGGTTGACGACTTCGTAAAGGGTCCGTTTAGATCTTGTATTATATAAACGCACGTGATCGTTAAAAAAAAATCACCTCCAAACTCTAAATTCTAAACAGACAAGTCTCAAACTCCAGGTGATATCCATTGATGTTTACTTAGTGACGTCAAACCCGGTGAGCTGACCTTGTACCGGCGGCTGACGTAGGCTCACGTCATCGACACTGTCATGGAGAACGCATTAACATGCGATCGTGGTTCGATGTGTATATTATGTTGTTGCTGGAGTCTGTTAATTTGGCTTGCAGATTTGAATTGGCCATTCCAGAAGAGACCAGATATTCTGCATAGGTTTTGACTTAAAATGCAATTTTAGTCGATTGTATTTCCTATTTCTGCTACCTAGTATGGTTAATAACACAAATAAGACCAGCCTATTAGTACAGGCACATAAATAATGTCGTGAGGAAAGTTAAGGGGGATGAGAGTAGAGAAAGACCAAAGAAACGATGGATGGACTGTGTGAATGATGATATGGCTAGAAAGGAGGTGACTGCTGAGATGACGAGTAATAGAGAAGTGTGGAAGAAGAAGACAATCTGCGCCGACCAGAAATGAATTGGGAAAAGAACAGGAGTATGATGATGATAAGGCTTTGAAGACATTTTCAATTCATAGGCGGCGGTGACCGCTTATTTCCATCAAGTAGGCCGAAATCTCTTTCTTTTTTTCTTTTGAGCTCGTGGCTAAATAATAACAGCCGCTCGGGTCGATCTTTAGGTTAAGCCGTGCTTGCCTAGGTTGCTCGCTCTGTGGATAAGTGACCGCCCATTACATACCGAGTTTCCTTCGTACTTCGGAAATTACGTTAAGCCGTTGGTCCCGGCTGTCATTTGTAGATCTTTGACAGTCGTTAGGTAGTCAGTGGCCCACAAAGTCGGACAACCAGTCTTACCAAGGGGTATCGAATTACCTAGTACTAACTGGGTTGTGGAGGTCAGATAGGCAGTCGCTCCGTGTAAATTACTGGTATTCAGCTGCATCCGGTGAGAATGAAAGCCGACCCCCAATATAGTTGATAAAAGGCAGGCAGATGATGAGGCGGCCGAAATCTCTTTTACTATCAATCAGCTTCGACCTACACCATTTTATAAAGATTTTATAGAACCTTCGCAGAAACAAAGCAGGCGTTAATATACGTTACTTTTTTTCAAAGAACCATTCCAAAAGAGACTTATATTCGGTGCCTTTCCCATAATGATAGTCATGGTTAATCAGCTGCATGTTGTAAGCAAGACGATCACAGATCGGCAAATGTAGAAGATGTTTAAAGGAATTCTCATCTTAATCATGCTCCCGAAATGGATCCTCTATCATTGGTCAACGATGATCGTCTAAACACCCACGCTTACTCTCGATAGCATCGTAAACTTTAAAAGTAAATCTATTGTTACTAGCCGTTTGATTATCCCCGAACGTCTTTATTTTTTATGCGTTTTGAGCGATTTTGAATCTAAGTTTTTAATAATAACAACCGTACGGGTCTTTCTGTGGCGTGCCTAGGGGCCAACAATACAGCAAGCCCCTAGGGCAAGCAGACTGTTCTAAAACCCTAATACCATGAAGAATAAGTGGGCAAGCCAAACTTTTAGGTTTTTATGAAAGTACCGCCACTAGGGTCTTTCTTCATGGTCACGCTGCCGAGTTCAATACTTTGAAGGGTGACCATCCCCCAAAGTCTGATCAAATATGAAAGTCCCAAGACTGACGGGTGTCAAACTTTTTCTCTACAACGGTTATTATCTTATTGGCCTTCCTCGCAAAATCTCAGCCGATTTCGTGACGATTAAATTCTAACAATCTGCAGATGATAACATACATAACTTATGCCCGTTTTCACAAAAATTAGAGGACACCGAAATGAATGCCTAACTCCAAACACACTGTAGGATTTTCAAGCCACGTCTCAGCGCTAATAGTTGAAATTCCAACTGTGTAAAGACATTTAGTGTCGCTTAGTCTGTGCAAATAGACAGTAGTGACGTGGATTATAAAGATATAAAAGTTAAATAATATCATAACTTGATTGTATTTTTAGTATAACAACTTTAGCGGGAAACGACAGACGTCGTCTTTGATAAATTATCGTGATTATTTTCGTGTTAGTGAGAGAAGCATTTGGTTAAAATTATTTTCTTGGTGTGATTTTTGAGCAGTTTTAGCTCCAACTGGACTGTCAAAGGAATTGGGACACTAATTTTGGACTAAAATTTAAGAGTCTAAAAGATTATTTCAAAATCAGTTTATAACGTTCCGGCTGCGACACAGGCTTCCTCTCTACGAGAGGGAGTGGGCTGTAATCCACCACGCAGACACAGTGCCAGTTTGTAAATGCTTGATAAAGAAAAATCACTAATTTTGGACTAGAATTTAAGTGGCCAAAAAGATGAATAGAATGGACAAAAACTATTGATGTATTTACCCAATTATAATTACTAGGAAATGACGCCAAGAATCTAAACGAAGTCCAATGCCAAAGTGGGAATTTTGTATAAAAACACAGTCATATTGGAAGAATTTTTATTCAAGTTTTTGCCGACGCGACGTTGAGTTCAAGGTCGTTAAAATTAAGATGAATTTGTAGATTCATTGTCTCGTTTTTATGTAAGACTGCTATTGAATTGTGAGTGTTGCCAGATTTAGTGAATGTTGCTAGACTGAAATATTCAAAAAGAGAAACCAAAATAAGAAGCCATTTGCAGTCCTGTAAAAAGATAAAAAGAAGGATTTTTTTAAATTAATTTGGATCCGTAAAAAAATATGGATTCGTAAAATACCGTAAAGGAATCGTGTTACCTATTTACCGGGTTGTGGAGGTCAGATGGCAGTCGCTCTATGTAATATACTGGTATTCAGCTGCATCCGGTTAAAATGGAAGCCGACACCAACAGTTGAGAAACGGCTAAGCAGATGATGATAGACTTGTGAAATACCATTATCTTATTTTATGGGGTTTCTACTTTAAACGAAGTGTCAGTGTCAAAAAAAGTTACATTCTCCCGCCAAAAACTGACAATCTCAAGGACTCTAAAAACTAAAGCAGAACTCGGTCTCTTCAAAGATATACAGTGCTGCAACGATCTAAAGATCGTTGGCGCATAAATGACATCGTCAGAAGAGGCCCTGACAACAAAGTGAACTTTATACGGGTTCCGTTCCTTCCTTTGGAGATACGGAACCCTAAAAACAATATGGCGCCGTGAGTTTCGATTATGTCCACGCGCCAAAAAATCCGTGTACTATAAGTGTAAGGCGAATGAACTTAGATGACGTCATCGAAGAGAGTGACTTAAGAGCCGTGACAATGAGTGCTGTACTGGTGGTGTTGCGGAATGTGATGATGAAGTGGGACTTTCTGCCGGTTGTCTGGCTACAGATTGTGTTGGTATGTCATTTTAGTTAGTTCCTATGATTTATTCAAAATTTTTCTAAACGTTAACATTATAATGGGTGTAAGAAGATTTATAAGTAACCCGAAAGGCACGTGTTCTCCCCGTCATTGCGATCAATTTTTTGTTCTGGACCATACCTGGGAACCTTCTAGTTACGGAGATATTGGGGGTCAAAGTTCAAACGTTTTCACAAATATTAAATACCTGCATGACCCGTTTACTATTCAATGCATCCGTCAGCGCAATGTGTGCGTTACATTGAGGTTCTACCGTAAAACGTGATTTATCCCCCAAAAAAGAAGTCATTTCCCAGCAATAATTGTTGCGTAGAGTTACTTAGTTTGATGTACAGAATGCTTGGTTGACGGCTTCGTGAAGAGTCCGTTTACACCTAGTATTGGTATTCGTGACCTGTATTCATCTGCTTCGTTGGTGTAACGGGTTGGAAGCACGACTGCATTAATCATAGAAATATATGTAAAAAAAGAACTTATATTTATGGCTTAAGTTCTCGAGTCTTGGGTTGAAACACCAGTGAGTTGCGTAACACTTTCAAGGCCAATGCTTTTTACCCGACAACAGCTGAGCAAAAAGAAAGGATTATGATTTTAGCAGTCTATGTATGTATGTATTTACGTATGTTCCTCCGTAGCGCCTGAACGCTAAGAAAAAGAAGATGTACAAGGTGTCAATCGATTCGTTATTGTTAGTTGTAGTTTACCACAGAAATTCTTGTGTTGTTAACAATACAGCATCATTTCATTAGTCACGTTGGGTTCGATTTCCGGGACGGGCAAAGTGTTATTAGGTTTTTCCATCAGAAATTTCTCAGCAGCAGCCTCGGAGTCTAGATTTTTGCCCGGCTGATGGCAATAGACTGGAAAAACGTAACTGGCGAAATTTGGGTGTATTTTTAGGTATACCTCTGCCTAACCCTTCGGGGATTACAGGCGTGATGTTTGTTAATCCCCAAAGTCTTCAAAACTCGCTACTTCTCAAGCCGACAATCACCAACCATGGTCCAGTAACCCACTGACCTTGCAATTATTATCCTTGACACATTTGATTCATCCATAATATAATGATATTACGTCATAATTGAAATGGGTCAGCTCTGTAATTGTGCGGTTCAGATGAAATTGCATAGACTTTTGTTCAAATAATCAAATGGTTAGATGTGCTCTCAGCGCACCAAGGGCCCGTTTACAGCGTCTGACGCTAAGTATTCGTTCTACCGCGTCATAATGGGTGTAAAAAGACCCTTCACGAAGCCGAAAAGCATTTGTTCTCCCCGTCATTGTGATTTTTTTTTAGTTCTGGGCCATACCTGGGAACCTTCTAGTTAGAGATATTGAAGATCAAAGTTCCAAGTTTTTTTTAAATACGGGTTTTTCATGTTATTACTTTACTTTTAAATACCTCCATGACATGATGTACTGAATACGTGGTAACCGTTTTCGCGTGGGTGTCCCTTCCACTTCCACCCTGTATTTATCGCCACCCATAGACATAGAATAGCAATAGACAAGTCACTAAATAATTATAACAGGGATCTGGATTTGTGCCCGGTTGATGGCAATAGGCTTGCGCCCTATTATATGGGACATAAACTTAATTTTAACTGACGTAAATTGCGACGTATCAAGCAAAAATTTCCAGTATAACATGGCCTTGCTTTGTATAGATTTCCCTTACAATGACAGATCCGCTCATACTGGTTTTTAATAACTTGATTGATCGCGGTGCGTACTGTATGTACAGCTCTGCCCTACCGTTCAGAGTTACAAGCGTAATGTTATATTATTAGAGCCAGCGGGAGTAAAGGAAACATTTTTCTTCTATCACTTTTTTGGCATATGCAAATTTTTTGGTGGGCTCTTGTTCACGGTACGACCTCTATGGAACGTATTCCCCGACTAAATAAGAATGCTAGATTAAACTGTCCAAAACTATCGCTATCTCATTAGGGTATACGCTAACACATCTATAGCATTCTCTAGGTACGTTATCACCGATCGTTACGTATGTAGTATGATTGTGAAATTTGGCATCGTGTTTTGGCTTACACACCCTTCTTACGGCGCCTGAGTAGTCACCGTCGAACTATCGCAGCGAAAGTCACTCGATTTATTAGCAAATACGACGTAAATAATTGTGAAAATGCAATTTCCCGCCGGTATAACCTAAACGCCATTTTTCCCCGCGCATTCTGCTGTCAAAACTGACAGCGACCGATTGCTCGCGCTCAAAGACAATGAAGTGTTGATTTTCTATATGTGACCTCTTTCAGGGCTTTGCCCTTTGAAAATTGAAAGTTTTATGATGCGTGTTTAAAAGACGCTTTTTTACAGTGTGTGAGAACTTTTTGTAAGATCGAGGACCGACATTTGAGATGTAAACTTTTTGTGCATAGACAATTATTGTGCTGTCCAAAGTTTGTGGTCAATAGATAAACTATTTGAAAAAATAACAACTTTTTTTAAACAAACTCTGCAACTGGACTTTTACTCAACAAAAATACAAATAAACATTTTATTTTGAAGTAATATAACCATTATAATTTTTCGTTTTTAGTTGTTAAACCTTTATTTAAACTTTTAAGTGGTGTTTTAGCGAAGTTTTCATCTTTAAAATTCTTAGTATTGACAAAGACATCCCTATTTTGGATCCTTTGTAACCCTACCTTCCGTTTTCGATTATTATTTTTATCTATTCTAAAAAATTCAAATTTGGAAACCTCATTTACCGTTTTAAACTTACAACCACAATCCCCACCTCATTCAAATTTCGAATTTAACCTACCTAACGAGTCTCAAAATTATTTAAAACTTGAAAAAAAAAAAAACCCCAACCAAGGAGTTGTCATTTTGTCGTCAAGTACTCTATGCTAACTTACTACGAAGCCCTGGTGATTTTAGCATGCTTGACAACGGGTCTAATCGCACTTGGCCATGAGGTAAGTAGTATTTACTGGTCTTAGTACTTGGACTTGACATTTGTTGACATACGCACATATACAAACGCTATTCCCGTAGCAAATTCGGGATGGTAGATGTCTCATGTCTCCGAATTTTCGGTCCCACCTACTTCACCATTTTAAAAGTAGCTTTTAACAATTAGTGTAAAATTATCCTTGACGGACTCGATTGTGTTGGGTCACAGCTGGAAATTAAAATCACATGTATTCTAATCTTAAAATTCGATTCAGTGTTACAAAATTTCACTTTACATAAAGTCTTTTGGTATGCCCCAAAAGCGTTACGTATACGTGCGTATCCCAAACTCCTGTCACCCAAGTACGTTCACACCTCTTACTCCTCAACGCCCAAGGTGTGGATGTCGACGGTGCTTCGAACCGCGACCTCGGAGCGTCGCGCCGCAGCAGCAGCGTGCGCACCCGCGTCCTTCGCAGCCGCGCCTGCCCCTTGTCGGGGGACGGACCTATGGGGTCAATACATACCAGGTGGCTAGCTTATGTTTAATAGTTAATAGAAGGTTCTGGAGAAAGCCCTTTGCGTATTGTCCTTGCCAAACGACGCCTGTGCCGTGCAAGTCTCGCAACGGGTTTAAAATCAATCAAGTCTGCCTATCGCACTGCATAGGCATCCCCCTAGCTGTCCTACAAGACTCTGTACTTCGCTGAAAGGGCCACCAATTACAAATAAGTCTGGATTTTTGCTGACCTAGCATTGTAAAGGGTTCCCGTACCATGAGAGATCAAGTTTTAATGGAAATTTATTTACTGTATTCCATATTAAGGCTACAAAAACACTATAATCTTGCGATATGTCATAATTAACGACGGTGAAAATGTTGTATGGTGGACGTGTACCTGGATTTGCCAATGAAAGTGGAAAATCAAATTCTACCATCGATAACTTCAACATAACGTATCTCCGATGCCTTTCTTTCTAAGAGCGACCTCAGACGCGCCAAGTCGATAACGCTCGCATGTCTCGACGGGTGGTGTTCAGCGGTCGCGAGCACAGCCGCTACGCGGTTCGGCTCGCGGCGGTGACGTTCGCGCGAATGGTACGCTCGCTGCGGTCTGGGGGAGCGGGGGAAGACGCAGCGTCATTTGCGTTAGCCAAAATAAAAAAAAATAGATTAGGAAATGACTAAAACTACGATGAGAATTCGGCTCAAGCCGACTACTGGCTCAAGCCAGTCAGCTTTCAGTTCCAAGCAATAAAAGCGAATATTACGTCGTTACACGCTTTCGAACATGCGACTCGCCACCGCGTCAGACTATTACTGTGCACATTCCTTTATTCCTAATTCTTACACCGTTCTAGAATTAAATTTGGGTGAAATTAAATATCAATAGATTGGTATTTTTTTTTAAATATGCATTACTAATAGCGTTTGTCAACGTCGTTCTCTAATTGAGATAGTTCTGTGACGAATTGGCATTGGTTTCGCGCGTAAAAAAATTCGTCTCGGGCTCCCAAACAGTTATGTAGCTGAGTTCTGAGGGCCTAGACAATTGTGAAAGTGACAGTGACATTCTAGGTGAAAGAAAGGTCATGGGATAAGCCACAAAAAAACTTATGTCAATTCTATTTGAGGGCGTTGTAATGGGGGCTATCGTGCATGAATTCGCCGCTAGAGGCGTTCGTGTAGGTAAGGTCTTCAGAAATGTCAGATGCCATAGAATATTCGCTTTTTTTTTACGTATTTTTACTAATATTCACGATTCTAGTCAAGATTGAGCCATTCTTGATTACTTATGACTTGAACATCTTTAGTAGCAAGTAAGGCCTCATTTCTGGAGACGCGTGGCTTCGAGCGTCGCGTGCGGAGGCGCGACCCGCACTAAATTCAAACTTACGGCGTTGTATGAGAATGTTTACGGAGAGGCGTTTTTACACGCGTTTGTTTGAAATGTAGCATTATTTGCGGTTGACGACGTCGCGTCGCACGGGGCGTCAGGCGCAAGCCACGCGTCTCCGTAAACGAGGCCTTAGGATCTAATTTTTTAGTACTTGGAGGAAGAAGGATTTTTAAATGTTTCATGCTTGCTAATTTTAGGGACAACGTTGTAAATATGTATCTGAAGTTTACACTATGTTGTTATACGTAATAAAATAAACATTTTATGAAGTTAAGTTTACAATAGAATTAATAACAGGACCTTACTTGCCAGTGGTGCCATCTGGTGAGCTCAAAAACGATAGCCCGCATTATACAGAAAGTTTTTGAATGCGATTTTTATTTGTCTGGACCCTCTATTGAGATTTCGGTACCTCGCACACTACGCGGCCACGAGCATGACTTTTGGCCGCGGAAGCATCCACCAGCACGCGTAGCATGACTACCGTAGAAACGGATTTTGTCTACGGAAGAATCGAGAAAAGACAGATTTATTTTGTTGATCAGGAAGAAAATTTGCACGATCGGATGTCCGACCAGTTTTGTTCATGTGGCCGCGTAGTTCGCGAAGTCTCTTAGTATAATTGGATTGGAATCATCCAAATGACGAAGTACAGACGCCAGCACATCAAAGCTACTACAATCTGTCAAATTTATTTTATAGATTTTCAACTTTATCGCTTAAGCATTACTATCAAAATTGATTTGGTATAACAGTATAGCTTATATACATGGTAGCTTGATGTGACGAAATTACTTTAAGCTGCGCAAATGACGCTGGGTTTTGCGCTCGTCTTTCTTACCCTGTCGCAGCGATATTAAGTTGTGTGGATTTTGTTATATATATCTACAAACATTTTTTGTGCAGACGACTAAAATAGAATTTTGGATGCGTTTTTCACTAACATGATTTTATAGTATTAGAAAAATAGAGTAATCTAAATCGGAACAACACATTTTGTACGATTTAAATTTTTTGTGAGTACTTTTACACACACATATCCAGTTTGACGATATTTTGAGTCAAAAGTTATTCCATTGTTATTTTCTTTACCTGTAGGATTTTATAGGATTCTCTTCATAGGAAACGGCCGTATTGAAGCGTTTTGTCTGAAGAGAGATAGCTGTTTTCGACTTCCAATGTCGATTTCGTGTAAAATGTCGTTTTGTCTTTTCATCTCTTTTATGAAAGAAAACTGTTAACATCTTTCGGTAAGTACTCCAAGAATGTCGGGTGAGTTACCTACTCTGCATTCAAAATAAGAATAGAACGACCTAAAACTGACTTGTTCCAACTTCACATCGATGATACAGCTCATTCTGTACATTTGACGTTTGTTTGACAGATCCAGCGTCACTGTCATAGGTGACAGACGTCACTACTGTCAAACTTGACAGTTCTATTCTTATTTGAAAGCTTATACCATAGATTGCACTGTTTTTGTGTTTTCCTTTTAGTTTAGTTTTTTTGTTTAGCATGCATGTTTAATCACTTACCCCTTTTTGTGCTTTTCGATGCCCTTCGTTCCACTCCCCGATAAAAAAAAATCCATTGAGTTCAGTTATTGTTAAATTGAGTTTTGTTTTTCGTGTATTTAGTGGAACGCATGCGCATTTAGTGTGGTTTTAAAAGTCGTGCGATTTTTTGTCGCAACCTTTTAAATCTATAGAGACATTTCACAAGAATTTTTTTGTCGCGCGCTGGAATTTCAACCCCAGACAGAGCGCTTTTTATCAACGCTTTGCTCAAGTGAATCGCTCGAGCTGACGTAGGCTAACTGATTTATTATGGAGAAATCACTCTTAACGCATAGATCAATTGTAACGCGGTTTTTTATTATCTTGCACTGGATTTTCAACTCTCTGTGCTAAGTGTTGCGGTGACAATCCAGTGTGGTATAAAAATGGCTGCCTGAAATAGTCACCCGTGCATACGAATTGTGATTCCCTTAGAGTAAAAATTCTTGATAAAAGCGACAAAAAATCTTGACGACGTGTCGAGTTGTGACAAAAAATTTTGTCTAACACTCATCTGATTGGCAGGAGTTGGCCGGGGGGAAGAGTGGGCCCAGCGGGCTTCGGCGGAGCAGCGAGCGGTCAGAGTCGCTTTCCGAAGGGCGGACCGAGAAGCAGTCGAGTCATAGCAGTGGTAAGACTCCAGTTGATTTATTATTTACAGTCTGTATCAAAGCAGTGATAGTCTAGTGGTGTGACCATAGAACTGACAAGGCACGCACCTCTGATTTTTCGGATTCATATGCGTATTGTATTATCACTTGCTTCGGTGAAGGAAAACATCGTGAGGAAACCAACACGTCTGAGAGATACTTCTCTACGGCATGTAAAGCCAAGTCATAGGCCCATGGGCGGCATAAAAACTCTCGATAGCACGATAAAGAAAAGAAAGAGTCTGTGTCGGTCCACTGCAGGGCTGGAGCCTTCTGTTCTTCTTTCCACTCTTCTCTGAGTGTGTGCGCCAATGTGGTCTATAGGGTGACTGGTAATTGGTGACCGATACTTAAACACGTGATTTTACTCATGATAACAAACAACTTTCCCAAAGAAACATTTTTTATACTCATTTCACTTTTATCACAATAAAACTTACGGAGCGGGCTTGCGAGCCGCGCGGGTGCTCTGCCTCCCCACTGTTGCACGGTGCGATAGTAATGAGACAAAACGACGTCACGCGGCTAACAGCTGATAGGTCACATGCGCGCGCACGCGATTTTTATACGGCTGTTGTGTTATTGTGATAAAAGTAAATGAGCATATATAAAAAATAATTCTTTGGGAAATTTGTTTGTTATCATGAGTACAATCACGTGTTTAAGTATCGGTCAGTAATTACCAGTCACCCTATACAGGGTGGGTGTAAACAGACCCTTTACGAAGCCGTCAACCAAGTATTCTGTACATCAAACTAAGTAACTTTACGCAAAAATTATTGCTGGGAAACGACTTTCTTTTTGGGGTGAAAAATCACGTTTTACGGTAGGACTCTATGGAACGCACTCAAAGCATTGTGCTGATGGATGGATTGAATGGTACGGCGGTCGCCGAAGTGTTTAAAGCAAAAATCTTACATTAAAAGCATATATTTAAAAAATCTTTGACCCCCAATATCTCCGTAACTAGAAGGTTCCCAGGTATGGTCTAGAACAAAAAAAATATCGCAAACACGGGGAGAACAATTGCTTTAATAAATATTTTTTCTTTCTTTCTTTTCGGCTTCGCTAAGGGTCTATTTACACCCTTTATGGGCGTCAATTTAATCTCGTCATCTTCGCCTGGGACTGCCGCAAGGCCGCCAGATGTTTCCCGCGTGCAGTGGTGTACCTTTAGAACAGGCTAAATGTGTGCGTGCTATTCACCTTTGTTCAGGTACTAGCTGTGGCCTGCGAATCGCGAGCTTGGTTCGCGTGAAATTAGTACTTATAAAAAAATATTATTTATTTAATTAACACTTCAAGTACAAAGTACAGAGGCGGACTTAATGCCATAGGCTGGCACTGGTAGAAAATTACCAGTCAACCTTTTATTTCCCTTTTTGAATCGTATTTTGTTACCAATTTCGAAGGACACAGATCCCTAATTCTTATTCTAAATTAAACATTATTTTTATAAAACTACAAAACTGGTCGTGCCGTGAGGAAGGATCTTGCAATAGCATTGCCAACTGCGCAGCTAGTTGTGCCATCCAGTTAGTCGAAGGGGAAGCAGTCCATCTAAAAGTACTTTTAGCCCTCTCAAAGTATGAAATGCATCTCCTGAAAGTTTCAGGCAATAAAGTCAGCACGGAATATCAGCATAAAACTCGACCGGTCATTTGCGCTCTACAACTATGCGCCGCAGAGTTCGCTGATCCTTAGCTCACCGGATCATCATCTCTCAAGCCTTCCCTCAACGATATTGGGGATAGCAAATCAGCTTCCTATCTACACTTACAATTACGCCCACCCATCCGTTTCTAGGTCTCAACGGACTCCGCAACATCGGCAACACGTGCTTCATGAACAGCGTGCTACAATGTCTATCGAACACCAAGCCGCTACTCGAGTACTTGACCGACGACAAGTACACTGATGATATCAATACCACACTGTCTTGCATGAAGGGGGCGCTTATGAAAGGTAAGCCGAGTTTTTCTACCCCTTTTATTAATTTGAACCAAGACCTCTTGATTAAGGATAAAATAGGGTCGATTATTTGAGTAAAATAGGGTTAAAAATTTGTTAAAAATAGCATTGATAATATTTGGGATAAAATAATGTTAAAAATTTGAAGGCTTTTTTTAATGCCTTCTATGTCTTACTGCTCGGCAACGGCCTTCTCCATATCCTTCCAGGTACTCTTCTCCTGCGATATGGAACCTGCTTTCTTACAGTAGTTAATTTAGGGAAATAGGGTCCCTACCCTATTTCCCTTAGTTATTTGAAACTTAGGAAAAAAATAGGGTTTGAAATTTTGTAACAAATTCGGCGACATTTTCGGCCCTGGAACACAAAAGGCTGAGAAGGAACATGGATGGGTTTTAGTCAGTAGAAGTCTGACACTCTTCCGCTCCGCCCAGAGCGCGGGGGGGGGGGGGGATCATTTGATGATTTCCCATCAGAAAAAAAAACCTATGCTAGAGCTTATGCGGACGATATCAATACTACGCTGTCTACTTGCGATTCATATTATGTCCATAACAATGACCGGATCCGACAAATATAATTATCAACTTTAACGAATCCTTGTTATTTTCAGCGTTCGGTATAGTAATAAAGGAGCTGTGGCTCCGCGGCGAGAAGGACGGCGTCGTGAACACCACGGCGCTCAAGTCGCAGGTGCAGCGGTTCGCGCCGCGCTTCATGGGCTACAGCCAGCAGGACGCGCAGGTAACGTTACATCACGCCTGAAGTCCTAAAGGTCCACATTTCGCCAGTTATGTTAAAGTATGAAATTGCCGATTTGAATAGAAGATTTCGTGAAAAGTGATATTTCCATACTAACATTTTTATATTTTTCTTGGAAATGTCTGAACCGATTATGTATGATGCAACTATAGACTGAAAAAAGCTGCACTCCATTGCGTTTCTTAAATTCTCAAAACACAATCTATGACAAAAATGTACCTACTTGAAATAGTGAAGCCGACGGGACATTCAAACAGGTGTTTTGACACATGACACACTACCCTATGAGGTAATATGCAACTACTAGTACGGTTTATAAACTCTAAAAGGTACATAATTTAACAAATAATCCAATAAAAATGAAACTAAAAATATAACAATACGTCAAAGAGAGAGAAAAAACAGCAATTTTATAGTTAAGGACCTATTAATATGGGCGAGCCTATTCCAATCAACCGGGCACAAATTCAGGCAGGTAATACTGCATCTACACCACTACTGGGTATAGTATAGGCCTCTCCTTGCTTGTGCCAATCTTCAACCTCGGTTCGATTCCCGCACGGAACAAATATTTGTATGGCCTTCAGATAGTTGTTCCGGGTCTGGCTGTTTGTGTATGTGAATTTAAATGTTTGTAAACGCACCCACGATACAGGAGAAATTCCTAGTGTGAGGCAACGTTTTTTTAAAAAAAAAAAAAAAAAAATGCAGTTCTCGTTGTTGTGCAGTCGGACGTTTCTTTAGACTCCTACCGCGGGATATTTGTCCACTCGTGATTACCTTGACTCTGTATCATGTAATTCTTGCGATATTCTTATGATATATTTCTTATGCTATTCCTCAGGAGTTCCTCCGCTACCTGCTGGAGGGTCTGCACGAGGACGTGAACCGTGTCACCACCAAGCCCAAACCCATCCTCACGGAGATCGATGACAATCTGAGGTACGTATTATAATCCCTATACAGGGTGTCTGGTAGTTAGTGACCGATACTAAAACACGTGATTGTACTCATGATAACAAACAACTTTCCCAAGGAAACTTTTTTTTTTGTACACGTACGTATATTTTTTAACAATAACACAACAGCCGTGTGAAATTCGCGCGCGCGTGCTTGTGACCTATCAGCTGTTAGCCGCATGACACCATTTTGTCTCATTACTGTCGTACCGTGCTACAGTGGGTAAGCAGAGCACCGGCGCGGCTCGCAAGCGAATCCATATGGCTGTTGTATTATTGTGATCAAAATCAAAGCATTTATTTCAAGTAGGCCAGTTACAGGCACTTTTGAATTGTCGAAACAAAGACAACAGTAAAAAATAGCTACAGTCCCAGTCACAAGGCACAAAAACTGTGAAAGTACTGTAGCTGCCCATTCCCTAGCGTAGATCTCTATGGAGAAGAACAGGCAAGAAACTCCATGGACACTCTTTATGATAAAAGTGAATGAGTATAGAGTTAGTTAGTAAGGATAATAACAACACATGCGGACTCGGAATTGAGTTGAAGTATCGTATTACCCAGTACTGCATCCGGTTAGACTGGAAGCCGACTGAACATAATTTGAGAAAAGGCGGGCAAACGATGTTCCTGACACTGAATTATTACCCAACAATCGTACTTGTGATCACGAGATAAATGAATCGGTGAAAGTTATTTTTGTTTGAATATGAGCAGCGATGGCCCCATGGTGACGGCCCCGACTTACGAATAGTAAGCTGCAGCAGCTGGTGATCTGCTGTACAGGTTTTCCTAATGCAGACACCAATCTCTCAAAAACTTATCCAGTGACCGTAATTTTAAGCTCTATATACTTAATAAGTAATGTTTGTGAAGAGATAATAAATTATTTTGAAGTTTGAATTTTTTTAATTATAGTAAGGCGTGGGTTCGAACCCAGCCAGGCGCATTAATTTGTGTAAGTTATTTCATCACCATGCAAACGGTGAAGGAAAACATCGTGAGGAAACCGGCATGTCCTAGAACCTAAAATTCGAAGTCATGTGACATCTACCAACCCACACTGGGCCCGCGCGCTGGATTATAGCCCATTCCCTCTCATAGAGAAGAGGCCGTGTGTCCCAGCATTCACACTGCTGGGTAGGCATGGGTCATTGACGGTTTTTAAGTTAATGTAATTTAACTGTTAATCATTAATGGTCAACGGGTTAAAAAAGCTGTTAAATAAATAACAGGTTTTAAAACTTACAATACGACAATTCTGTTGCAGATTAAGTTAAAGATGATTGATTTGATAAGAATTTAGTTTTTTTTTTTTGGACTGGAATGACTTTTCCTTCGTACGCTTTCCAAGCTTTTTATGCTTTACCCAGCCAGTTAGGACTGGCGAAAGATCCAGGCGTACTTAAAAGATTATCACACACGCACAAGCCCGCGTCCGATGCATTGACGCGACGGTGTTCGGTAGCAGCCGAAAGTAACGAATATTTCCGAAGGAGACTAAATTCTCAGAAACTAATAAAATAATGTATTGAGTGCGTTGACGTAAATTGACAGTTAATATTTTTTACCTGTTTTTTCATTAATGAATAACAGTTAACGCATTGACGAATGAAAAGTCGTTAAAAAAAACAGTTTATTGATTCAACGCCCACGTCTACTGCTGGGGACACACGGCCTCTCCTTTATTATAGGCTGATTCTTATATTAGTTTTTATTAAATTACCGTATTCTCTGTTCCAGCGATGCAGCTAAAGCCTCCGAAGCCTGGAACCGCTACCTGCGCATGGAGGACAGTCGAATCGGCGATATATTCGTGGGACAACTCAAGTCTACCCTCCGCTGCACGCACTGCAACCATGACAGCGTGACCTTCGACCCCTTCTGGGACCTCAGGTAACACTGATCTTTGACCTTGACGCGAGTATGTGACATATTCGTAGAAAACTCATGTCTACCCTCCGCTGCACGCACTGCAACCATGACAGTGTGACCTTCGACCCCTTCTGGGATTTCAGGTAACACTGACCTTTGACCTTGACGTGAATATGTGACATATGACGGTACGGTTGGCGCAGTCGCTGAGCGATTGGCTGCTGCGCTGCGTGTCGCGGGTTCCGAATTTCCAAAAGTCGTAGTCGTCATGTTACACCTTGTGTAAACAGACGAACAGGATGATATTGCATAAGGATACTGTCATTGTTGCTAAATTGCAGCTTTTTCTATTATAAAAATAAAAACAATGAATTTATATTTATATTTTTGTCGTCAGTTTGTCGATCCCGTCCCGCACGGGTAACATGAAGCTACAACAGTGTCTGTCGCACTTCACGCGCGAGGAGGAGATGGACGGCGACGAGAAACCGGTACGTAGCCATAGATGAGACATAACATCACGCTTCCGCGAACCGGAAGACGTTGCGTTGGAAGGCCTCCCACTAGGTGGAACGATGACCTGGTGAAGGTTGCAGGGATCCGCTGGATGCGAGACGCACGGGACCTGTCAATGTGGCGACACTTGGGGGAGGCCTATGTCCAGCGGTGGACGTCTTTCGGCTGAAATGATGATGATGATGATCACGCTTGTGTTCCAAGGGGTAAATAGATGTATCTACACATTGTAGTTACAGTAACCGAGCTGCCGAAGTCTGATCTTTTTCGGAGACTATGCTTAACTTTTAAGAGTAATTAAATTAAAAAATGGTAGTGTGTTGTCTAGTGCGACTGCTGAGCAAGAGGTCCTGGGTTCGATTCCCTGGTCGGGCAGTGTTATTCGATTTTTCCATCAGGAATTTCTCAGTAGCGGCCACGGAGTTTGGATAATGCCGTAACAAACAGACAGACAAAAATTGTAAAAATAAAATGTGTTTTTGTTATAAGTGCATTCTTCCCATTTTCACCTATGGAAACTTGGCCTTTGACAAACATTCAAAAGCCCAAACTCGAGGACCAACGTGCAATGGAGAATGCTAGGCTAGGCTGGCGCAGCATCTTAGGTTAGGCATTAACCACACGAAAAAGAATAAGGCCCTAAACAAACAATAATTGTGTGTTCCAGACCTGCTCGAAGTGCGGCGTCCGCAGAAAGTGCCTCAAGTGGTTCACCGTCCAGAAGTTCCCGCAAGTGCTCGTCATACATCTCAAGAGGTAACGCATCTCTTCATATTTGATCAGTTTCGTGGAATTGACCTCAATCTAGTCCTGAAGACGGAGATGAGGTCGACGATGGGACGAGCTAACCCAAAAGAAGCCTATTAACTCGCGACTTAAATAGATTGGGGTCATATGAACTTGGGACACCTCATTGACCGACTTTTCGATCGCCAAGACTTTTTCCAATTATGTTGGGGTCGGCTTCCAGTCTAACCACACGCAGCTGAATACCAGTATTTTACATGGAGCGACTGCCTATCTGACCTCCACAAACCAGTTAGTACTGGGTAAGACTCGACTTCTGACTACTCGAAATGATTGTCAAAGATTGACAAATGACAGCCAACGACCCCGCGGTAAAATGCAGGCACAAAATGGCTGAAATTTGTCCAAATACGAACACCCGTTTTTTTTTTAAAAATAACAAGGCTCCGTGAATATACATTTGAGTCCATCTTCAAATTGCCTAATTTCCGTTCCAGATTCTCCCCAACGGAGCGCTTCCGCGGCAAACTGAACGTGTTGGTCGAGTTCCCTCTCAACAACCTGGACATGTCGCCCTTCGCGGCCACCCGCGGCAACCCGGCCGTCTACAACCTCTACGCAGTCAGCAACCACTCAGGTAACCTGCTATACAACGTGTAAACGGACCCTTCACGAAGCCGTCAATCAAGCATTCTGTACATCAAACTAAGTAACTCGACGCTAAAATTATTGCTGGGAAACAACTTCTTTTTTAGGGTGAAAAATCACGTTTTACGGTAGGACTCAATGTAACGCACTCAAAACATTGTGCTGATGGATGGATTGAATAGTACGGGGGGAGTGGAAATATTAAAAGTAAAGTTATAACATTAAAAACCCTCTTTACTTGTCGTACAGAGAAGGAAAATAATCATTGATCTCACACACTTGCTCACTGCGTGTTAAACCAATATTAAACTCATCACTGTCTGTTCATTTTTGCCTTTTATTCGGCATCTTTCACTCCGGAGCGATCATCATCTTATAACATCACGCTACGACCGATAGGAGCAGAGCATCAATGAAAAATGATGCAAAATGCAGGGGTAATTTGTTCCTTTTGAGAGCTTCTATGGAATATTACGCAACACTAAAAATAGAGGGCGCTACTCCGCAATTATCTAAGCTTACGACTGTGCAACGTCTGTCGGCTAGTTCAGTACTATGGGTACTAAGTGTGGGTACGTCTGGTTGCAGGTACGACGTACTCGGGCCACTACACCGCGTACTGCAAGCATCCCTACAACGGCGACTGGCACGAGTATAACGACTCCAGGTATGATATACTAAAGATTTCTACTCGAAAGAAACTTATAAAACATCGTGTGGAAAAAATCGGAGACATGTAATATCTACCCACGGATTTGACGCAGAATGTGCACTTGACGTTAATTGTGCACTTCGCAAAATGTGCATTTGACGCAAATTGTACTCTTCGCAAAATGTGCGGTCCTAATCCAATATTTCCATTATTTTGTATCTATTTGTTGTCATTGTTGTGTTATTTGTTTGTTCATATTATATTATTTTAAAAAAATGTATGGATGACAGATTATAATGTAATTTATCTGAAATAAAAATGAATTGAATAATATGATAAAAATATGGTGTACGGCGGGCGTTTCAGGGGGGACAGTCTTATACATACGGTGTGAAAGGTAAACCGACGCGAAAACGCCTACCACGTACTCAGCACTTGATTCTTGAAATTAAAAAAAAAAACAGTTGTTCCCCACAAAAGTGCATCAAAATATATGACAAGGCTGATTTTTTTTTTCATTACCGATGAATTTCGATGTGGGGGGAGGCCCAGAATGATGTACTAAATATGTAGTAACAGTTTTCGCGTCGTTGTCCCTTCCACTCTGTACTTTACGTTGAATATCTGCTGATTCTCGGCCTTTGCTAAATCAGGTCGACCTACATTTTTTGTAGCATCCCTCATTGCGTCAGTTCGGCGTTGTTGTTTAACAAATACTGACAAATCGAACGCCGAATAAGGTCACGTGTTATGTATCTTATATCTGATCGGTTCGTCTCGTTCCAGAGTAACCCCTATCTCCAGCCGCAACGTGGTGTCGTCAGAAGCGTACGTGCTGTTCTACGAGCTGCAGCGGCACACGTAGCACTCGCCGCGGGACCCTCTGCATGGCGTGGCGGGACTGGCGCACGACTTACAGCAGACCGAGTACAGTGACGGAAACCTGGACAGTGGTGACTCGCTACTGTCTGATCCTCTCCTTCGTTAAACACTTGGCCAATGTCAATCGGACTTTGTGGTTTGGTAGAGAGAGCAGCAAATTGATTGGGTAGTTTCTCATTGATGGTCAAACTCAAATTGTTAGCTTTTTATGGAATTGATGTAAAAATTGTCAGTCAAAATCAATAAAATTGAGTACAAAGTGCAATAATTAGTCGGTAAAATATTGATAACGGATGCAGTTGTATACTTTTTAATGAGTTTTCTACAGACAATTTTAGTTTTCTCACAAAATTCGTGAATTTTCAAACGTAACAGAGTATAATAACTAAAAAAAAATCGGAATAAGAATAAAGACAAATAACAAAGATGAGCTGAAGAATCATCCAGCTTTCACTGGGTCCGTGCCGATCGGAAAACTTCGGCATTTACCATCGCTAAATCATGTTTGTGTCGACTAAAATACGAGCTAAACCGAGGGGATTTTAGCCGAATGTTTACCTACACTGGCTGCTAAAGATGAAACGGAACTTTTTATTATCCGGCCGGATACCGAATATGCAAGAAATCGATAATTTTTCATTAACACAACATAAATCATGCTACAGTAACTTTTATACCCCATTTATTTATAATTAAAAATGCAAAATTTTATTGCTGACCATAATTACTTGCCAAAAATATTATTATTGATAATAATTTGGTACTTAAAATTAACAAGTGGACAATTACATAATAAATACTACATTTTGCATTTGATGGTAAAAAGCGACTCCGCTTGGTTTCGTAAACACCTCTCTTGTGCGGCAGCGGTAACTCAAATCAAAGTCGTCACAACATTTAACGCGACAAAAGGCCCGATATCCGGCCTCGAAGCTTGTCAAATATCCGGTATCTGGCCAAATTACTATCCGTTACATCTCTACTTGCTGCCTGCTGTGCCGAATAATGGCGACCCGAACATGTAGCATCCCGTAGCGTTTGAGAATTCATGAGTTCTAATAAGTTTAATCAGATTTCGGAAAAATCAATTCTTAAAATGCCCAAAGTATTAAGTTATTTTAAAGTATTTACTCCTCTAAGACCGTTGTCCTGCCACACCGGACATGCCTTGTGACGTAGGTCGCTATGTGACTGCAAAATACACTAAAATTGTACACGTATAGAAGAAGTAAGAAGGTTATGAGGAAATTTGTACAAGCTAGCAATATTAATGTGGTATATAGTAATTATTACAATGTGTTCGGTCGAACCGGTGGGGACAAGTTGCGGACACGGGACACTGACATAATTATGCATCAGAACATTTGTGAGGGTCGAGCTGTGTCCGTAATCTGTCTTTACTGGACAAACCTTTGCAGACACCGGACATTGACAGATATTTCAAGACTTCAGAAGGGATTTAAAAGAGTTGTAAAGCGGCTATTGGGAATATTTTCATACAATAATATTCGATTTTGACACACGCATGCTACCTGACACGCGGGCGTATGACAATGTTTAACACGTGAAATAACTGAGTAAATATTAATTATAATACAGTTATTCCACAGACAGACAGACTGACTTGTTACTAAGTAGTAACAAGTTTTGTATTACGATTTTGTTCGTCTTGTCCCGTCTATCGCTCGTAAATATTATGTCTTCAGTCAGTCCAGTGTCCGCAATCTGTCCGGATCGGTTTGACCGAACCTTAAGTAGGTATTGGTTGTAGTGATACAAATTTTTCGTAGTGGCAATACAGAATATTAGGTGGTGGCAAATGAAATGGCAATAGCGGTCTTTGACCCGCCTACATTAAATTAAATTTTAAAGGTTAAGTAAGCAACGCTTAGCTGGGTCGGTTCGTAGATAGATGACCACCCATTACATACCTACCGAGTTTCCTCCGTGCCTCAGAAAGCACGCTAAGCCGTTGGTCCCGGCTGTCATTTATAGATCTTTGACAGCCGTTGCGCAGTCAGTGGCCCGAAACCGTGACAAGATTTTATCACCAATGAAAATCGCTCACATATTAGAATAGGGCATTGACCGCTAATGCCACTTTATTTGGCACCAAACTAATAAAGTATAAATAGGTTTTGTACAAAAACATGTGGCTTTTATATCGCTAAGAATTAATAGACAATAGGTTTTCTTTTTTCTCACAATTTTTATATATTTGTATCACTACATATACTAAGCCAGTATTTAGCAGCAGTACATCAAATGTATTTATTTTTACACTAAACAAATTGCAGATATTAAATGTGTAGCCTCTTTACATACATATTAACCGTATTCTTACTTCCGTTAGTATTTTAGCGCCATCTTGTAGACAGAAGTTAAACTAAATAAGTATTATCTACTGAACAACTTCCTTCATGGGATCAACTTCGAAATCCCGAAAAAATTATCAATTGTCCCATACATGAAGTAGATATTGAAGATTTGTATGGGACAGCTGGTGAGTTTTGTTTGGTTGGAGAGGAGCTCTTGGCTAGATAACAACAGCCAAACGGGTCGATCTTCAAGGTTAAGCCGTTTTTGTCGAGGTTGATCCGTGGATGGGTGACCATCCATTACAAACCGAGATCTCTCCGTGCCTCAGAAAGCATGTTCAGCCGTTGGTCCCGGCTGTCATTTGTAGATTTTTGACTGTCGTTACAGGGAGTCAGAAGCCGAAAGTCTGACATCCAGTCTTACCAAGGGGTATCGTATTACCCAGTACTAACTATGTTGTGGGGGTCAGATAGACAGTCGCTTCATGTAAAATACTAGAACTCGGCTGTATCCGGTTAGACTGGAAGCCGACCCCAACATACTCAAGAAAAAGGCAGGCAAATGGCAGATGATGGTGCCATGGTGAAATTTGTTCAGTTTGATGGTGTACAACGTTAAATATGACTAGGCGTTTCTAATTCTTGCTGTTTACCAATCTTCTTTTATGTTACTTACCAGTTAGTTTCGAGGTGGTCCAGGCTCAACTAGAACTGAATTCCTGATCACTGGACCTCCTTGATAGTATTGACTTGTATTTCTTTCCCAATTATTTTCATGCTCAACCAGAAACCAAATAAACAAGCCTTCTCGAAAAACATAACCTACCTTCTGGAACAATCGAATAAAAGTTATTTCTTGATATTGTTGTATCAAACAAGAGTATTCTTTTGAATACTAGATGGCGCTTTAATAAATTGTGGTGACGATTCTGGTCGCTAGATGGCGTTGTTATAAAATCTGTTGTTGTTTTTTTTAAACTTTGTCAATGCAATAAAATTGTTTGATAGTATATCTTGGTAATAAAGTAAGAGAACAATTTGAGGGAGAAAAGGGCATAGATTTTTTAAAAAAAATTGTCCTAAAAAGTGATCAAAAGGAGATTTTAGACTAATATTTAGATCTGCAAGGCAATGGGCTCAACCCCTATTACATGGGACTTGAACATAGCTGGCTGGGGTGCTTATACACCTCTGCTTAACCCTTCGGGGATTACAGGCGTGATGTATTACCAAGACATACAATCAATATAAGAGGTATGGAACAGATTTGATTAGATAGCTAAAGTTACGTTTAATTAATTATTTAAATAATAATAATTGTATTAATTTATTATTTTTTACGAGTGATGTGTCGTGGTTTTGTCAGAAACATCGCTTTTTTTTTTGGAAATATTCTAAGACTTTACTTGACTTGGACTTGAAATGTATGTAAATTTGCATGCCTTATGGTAGGATATGGCTAATGGACGCTTGTTTGTTAAGACTTTTTCTTTGTACCCATATTCGCAAATGAATAAATGAATAAGATTACTTTTGGCGGGTGTATGAAACTATACAGGTTCAAACTGAATTAGCAAGTTGAAATGTCTCGAATGCATACCCATCACGTCTATGGAGTCTTGCTAGCTAATTTACTTGAACCATGCATGTTTTCACCACAGTGTACTTAAAGTATAATTACACTAAATTAGTGGCAACACTAACAAATTTTTAAAGTCCCAGTTTTTAGTAATTGGAAATAAATGTAGATCTATTTTCAATTAAGAGTAAATCAGGCAAAAACACGACACAACACTTAAATCGTTGCCATTTTTCACAGCCCTCCCCTCATAATTTATTTACTAAAAAGAATACTTATAATTATTGTTACTATAATTGTTTTTTTTTTTCTAATTTTTATAGATAGCGCTTTTTCGAAAGTAAATGTGTGGTTGTAAGATAGATATTATTATGCATTTTTTATTATTGTCAGTTATTTTACGGTTATTTAAAACGCTTGGTTGCCTGTTTACGATTTTTTTGTTAAAAATCTAACTAAATAGTAGCTGCGTTTTTATTTTAATATAAAAATGTAAGCTATTGCCTAGGCTTGGCATTAAACTCAGTCAATTATATTGACTTTATCATTCAATAATTTATTCATTTAATTATTTAAACAAAAAAACTGAATAACAGGTAGCCAAGCAAAATACAAGTTCCTCACACATCAACTATTTAAAAAATCATGTAACATGTCGAACGTATGGCATTTTGTTTCTATTTATAAATATACGTGCGTCTCACTCGAAGGTTCAGCGGCGACTGACCGATCAGCCGCGGATGATCCGCGTCCGCGCGTAATCCGTCGTCAATATATTATGGTATTTACGTTACTAAGTGCTTTAGTAATAACATATTACCATTAAAATGATAATTATGGTACAAAAAATAATGTGAAATCATGTTATGAAGGTCGATATTTGAATGCGATGGGGCGAGAGTTTTAACTGTTATATTATTTTGATGTTTTATGATACAATATTTTTTTTTGGTGGCAGATTTTGTCAATTACTGGGAAAATGTAGATGTACTGTAGTCAAACATCTGGGATATGTCTTTATCTTTCTCCTTTTTACTTTTTTTTCTCTCGTTTTGACGGCGGTAACATCTGGTGGGCTACCTATTATAATGGGTGTAACAAGACCCTTAACGAAGCCGAAAGGCACTTGATCTCCCCGTCATTGCGATCATTTTTGACTGTTCTCGACCATACCTGGGAACATTTTTCACAAGTTTTCTTTTTTTAATTCAAGTTTTTAATGTTATAACTTTACTTTAAACACCTCCATGGCCCTCGTACTATTCAGTGCATCCATTAGCACAAGGTTTTGAGTGCGTTACATTGAGTCGTACCGTAAAACTGATTTTTCACCGTGATTACCGTGATACTTTACTAATAAATATTGTAACTATCATAAAAATAAATAATATGACAGTTTAAACTTAAAAATGGCGGGTTAGAATAGTGTGTTCAAAATATAAAAATAAAATATATATATTATACGAATTGTTAATGCTTGTCTCGATATACGGAACCGCTGGCAACTTAGCTTAAAAATAAATAAACGTATTTTGTAATTTGATAAGGATCCCTCAAAGTGATTTTTACATACGTATTCATAAATTTTTTGAAGTAAATAAGCTCGCCATTTATTACATGGCACTTAAAACATGACTGGGGAGATATAGGTACTTGATACCTATCTGTCTATCTCTTTGGTGTATAGGGGCGTGTTGTTATGTTATTTTTCTCTGTTCAGAGGAAAAATTAAAGTATTATTTTCAATAGTAATTATTGTTTTTATCTTTGAACTTAAAAAATAGTGTACAATAATAAAAAAAAAAAATTTTCTCCCGTCCAAGTTAAGGTTAGTGCAAGAAAATTACATGTAGTAGACACTAAACTCGAAATATTAAAATAGTTAATTATTTATAGTTGAATGTAGTCAATTGGTCCTTATATTTATTTACACACAATCATCCTAAGATAGTCCCACTGCTGGGACACAGGAATACTCTCTATGAGAGGGTATGGGCTGAAGGATTATTTCTTACATAATTATTTACCTTTATCTCTAGTCAATCATTTACTTTGTACAAGTTCTGTCGCCATATTAAGTTTTCTAAACAAAACAGACTTTGTAATAGTAAAATTGTTGAATTGATAGTATTAATAAAATTTGATTCTATATACCTAGCAAATACACCTGGACTTTACTGTAATTCTAAGAATACCCTTCGGGGATTAAAAACCTGGGGGGTTACCATGATGTCTTAAAGGAGGAGTAATTCCAGTGTGGGAAAGACACAGAGCTATAAAGGTCGTCTAGCGCCATCTCTGTCCCACACTGGAATTACTTCTGTTTAAGACGTGATGGTAGGCCCACGTGATACTTATCAATTGGTACCTCGGTAACTCTGGATACTGTTGTGGTCTAGCTTATTTTACCTCAAAAATCTTTGGATACGTATGTAATTCGTAAGGGATGTGTCGTTTATCTATTTTTACAACATGTTTCTAACCTAGTTGTATAATGGCGTTAGATAATAATGCTTTGACGTCGCGCTTACATCCGCCCTTAGTCAAACTAGTGTAAAAATGTAGCTAAATCTAGCCCTATGTCGGCTTCGGCCTCCGTAACCGTGAGTCGAATTTGGCCATGCCGAAGGAGACGCTTCACTCTGTTCATTCTTGTGAAAAGTGAACGTGGAATGAAACAAAAGTGATGTTCACTCGAGTGAACCATTCACTCTGAGCCATTCACTCGAGTAGACGATTCACTCAAGTGAATCGCCACTCAAGTGGACCATTAACTCGAGTGAAGCGTCTGATGTCAGTGCAACCGAATATGGCTTCTGAAACTCGATGTAAACGCGACTTACAGCGCGGTTGTTTTTTTTCTATATTTTTATCATTGTTATATTGTTTTTAACTTGAAAAGTTCGCGGGAATCTTAATTTTAACCAAAGATTTGCTAAATCGTAGTGTTTCTGAATTAATGATAAATAAAAAATAATTTATTGTAATAATTATTTATAAATTGTAAAATCGTCGGCGCTCGTCGGCTATTTATGTAAAAATACGTAACAGATTACTATTATATAAATATATATTTAAATGAGTAAATTATTATTTGATGGTGTTTTATTTTTTTAGCCACATTGGTTCCCTAATAACTAGGCAGTAAATGGGTTGTCGAGGTCAGACAGGCAGTCGCTTCATGTAATCCCAGTAGGTATTGAGCTGCATCCGGTTAAGTTGCGGGTCCACATAAGATGAGCGAGGATGCGTAGCGAGGGATGAGTGAAACTAACCAACAGTACCTAAAGCTTCTTTTTCACGTTTTGAGTTAAGCTAGCTGTGTGATGGTAAGTTTTATGCACATCCTCGCACATCTCTGGTGGAAACGCAGCCTTGAGTCTGACAGCCGACTTCAACATAGATGAGATAAGACAGGCAGATGATGATGACGATTATGCCCATACTAGCTGTACCCGATTTGCAAAGCAGATTTTTTATCTATCTAAGTACCTACCTACCAAATTTCAAGTTTATAGTACAAAAAAAGAAGGACTTTCATACAAACCTGCGAGAGCCCTTATTATTATCAGCCATTTGTGTCCCACTGGAGGGCAAAGGCCTCCATTCCCTCTTTCTACTTATCCCTATCTAGTGCTGTTGTTTGCCAATATTTTTTAAAATAGTCGAGTTCGTCCCGCCATCTCCTTCTGGGCCTGCCGCGTTGCCGTTTGCTGCTGTTTGGAACTCATTGTGTTATTACTTTAGCCAATAGCTCCTCCTGCATGCGACAGTTGTGGCCAGCTCAGTTCTATTTAAGTTTGGCAGCCGTGTGACTTACATCGACAATTTGTGTTTTGGAACGCAGTATCGAGTTCCTTATACGATCAGTAAGTTTAACTCCAAGGAGACTACGCTCCATTGCTCGCTGACAGATCCCGAGTGCGGACTTTTGACGCTTGGTTAGTGTCCATGTCTGCGCTCCATAGGTGAGGGTGGGAAGAATGCACATGTCCATGAGTTTTCTCTTCAGTGAGAGAGGGAGAGGTCCCTTCATGATTTGCTTCAGCGACCAATAGCTCTTCCAGGCGTTATCGGTGCGTCGTGCAACTTCTTCATCTTGTCTTGCCTGGAAGCAGACTATTTGGCCGAGCCCATAGACCTCCTTAATCCGGCCCTGTCGCAAAATCCGTTCTTAGCAGACGTCTACTAACTATAAACTACCTCCCTGCCAAATTTCATCTTTATACGTCATGCTGTTTTCGATATTTCGTGATGAGTGAGTGACCTTTGGCTTTTATAATTTAGATTAAAAAAATGAGTGGAAGTGTTGTCATAGGATGTGATGTGATGCGAATGAATGGAGAATTTTTCGTGATGCAAATGGGTCATCCTTGCAACACGTTATGAATGTGGATGGCTACTAAAATAAAACGATGAAAGGTTTGTCTACCGCCATAGTCACATATTCGTGACAAAAAATGTGCGGTGCACTATAACACGAAAGAAACAAATAGTTTTGGAATCTCTATTCTTTTTAAAGGTATTTGAGGTGAAATTGTGGCTTGGCGTGGAGGGCACGTGCTTGCCTTTATGCTCTGGCGGTCAAAAGGTTAAATCTATGCAAAGAAAGGAGCAACATATTGAGATGACAGATCATATATCTGCACGGGAAGAACACTTGTAAGGACCTATTATTACCCATCAGTGTTGGTAGTGGTATCGCACGTGGCAGCGTCAACCATGCGCTCGTCAGCGCGCTGTTTCTCGCTCTGGCAGACGGTTCTGAGCGACAGTGCGCCGTTTTGCTAGATGAGGCGCAACCCTTAGCTAAAAACATTATTTTGAACTAGCTTATGCCCGCGGCTTCGCCCACGTGGAGTTCAGCATCATATTAGAGGGATAAAAAGTATCCTATATGTTAGTCCAGGTTATAAACGCTCTATATCCCATATTTCATCCAAATCCGTTCAGTAGTTTTCACGTGAAAGAGTAACAAACATCCATCCAAACTTTCGCATTTTTAATACATAATAATTAAGTAAGATTAATTTGAAGTTATCTGCCAGAAAATTTAACATTTAGGTACCTAGGCATTAACCGGAGCTGGATGGGTCCATAATCAGTACAGGAAAATCATAATTGGGTTCGATTCCTAGGTCGGGCAAAGTGTTATTGGGTTTGCCATTAAGATTTTCTCAGTAGCAGTCGGTGGCTACGTTTGTGCCCGGTTGATGGCGATAGGCTCAACCCATTATGCCAGATGTTTAACCCCCTTACATGGGACTTAAACATAACTGGCGAAATGTGGGTGTCCTATTAGGTTGTGTTATGTATGAAACTCGGAGGTGAATCGAAGAGTATTGGTAGCCTAGAAAGATTTATATTTTTATTAAATTAAAATAATTAAAATTCCAAAAAATTAGGGAGCAAAGTAGGTATTTACACGACGTTGACTTATCGTTCACAGTTTTGTCTTAATTCACCCTCGCGTGTGACGAAATAATAAGCTGGTTATTTAGTAGCGATTGCTAAATTACGCGAGTCCGTCTCACACTTGTCCGGTTTTTCTAAGCTGAAAACAGTGAGAAAGCAAATCATCATTATTCTCTTGCCTTTACCCCAATTCAGTGGAGGTCGGCGCAGCGTATTTCTCTATTACTCGTCATCTCATCAGACACCAAATAGCAGCAAAAAAAAGAGAAAGTAAATAGCAGTTACAATAATCATAATTTCATTTGAAATAATAAAATGATAATATATAACTGTTGCTAAACTTTAGTCACTAAAATCATTTCGCTAATGAAAACGGAAATCCGGTAAACATTTAAAGTAGGTATTTACAGTCAAATAAAAAAGAAGTAGGTACTATCTATGTAAATACAAAGAGTAAGTTAATAGCAGAACTTTATATTTTTTAAATGTAGACAATAGAGGACCTTCAGACATACAAATTCATGTTCACTGTTCTCACTCTTAGGTCGATCCAAAAATTTACAAGTTTACAACCATGTACCATAAAACAATGATAGACGTTCATAACGTGAATCGTCTTAGAATTTTTACTTACAAAAATATTGATAACCATTATTTGGGCCTGCTAAACCTCTTAATTTCTATTTCAAAATTTTAAAGTTATGAATTGATTATATTGCAAAAGTTCAAAAAATCAAAATGGCTGAAAGGTTCTCAACAGGAAATGTACACAAATGTAGAAATTGTGATTTTAGTTTTATTTTGGTGAAAATGTAATCGGAAAATCGTGTTAGACCAGTTTTAAGTATTATCAAAAGTAAAAACTAATTGTGAAAGTTAGAATACTTAGTTCTTTTATACTTACGAAAAGTTTTCATAAAAGTGGTGTTCGTGCTTCAATCCGCTATAATCAATTTATTATTGTGTTTTAAAATAAAAGTAAATTGGCTTGTTGCATGCTTTACTGGCTTGTTTTAGTTTAATTTTATGAACAGGTAGCTTTGATTGCGTATTTTATGTCCGTTTATATTGATTGGTACCTACTTTGATATTGGCTACATTAGATTTGCATGCTGCTTTTTCCCTACAGACTGGTTATAATCATCGAACATCCACTTTATAATTACCGTAGACAATTATTTAGGCACGTTGGTTTAGTAACTACCACGAAATACTGCCGAAAAGCAACATCTCCAAACAACAGATAAAATTTCAGCGGGGGCGACGCGGCACCCAAAAAAACTTTAGCAAGTTTTTATGCATAATTTAAAACCTTAATCTTCCTACTATTTTCTTTTATAATCTATTGTTCTATTTTCCAATTTTTTTGGCAGTTAACGGAATTACTGCAACAAAAATGGTTCTATGACATTTCTTCAAACTTCCCGCCTGCTACTCATATTACGACAGTTTGTAAACAATGTTGCCACTCTACAAAAATAATCACACCAGCTGATCATAATTTTCATAAAGAAAAACAAATTCATATTATATTGAATATGAAATTTTAACAATAAATTACGCTATGAACTATTGTTTAATCATTTTAATTTAAAATGATTTCGAAATACAATACGAAAAAGGTAACAACCTAACAAAAATAAGAGCCGAGTCAGATGCACACAAATTGCAAATGGCGTCCGTCTGACGGATGATTGCTCGCGTCAAAATGCAATCGCGATGTTACAAAAATGTGTAAAAACATATAATTTATCGTTAAAACATCCACAATTAACCTAACAAACGGTGAGTATTGAGATAAATCAATGTTTTTGTGGTTACGTAACTAATTTTGTTATTGTTACACGCTTGTACGGTCCATATCGACTATCTCTTTCGTTTGTTATGATTCGTTCCTCATGATTATTTACAATCGGCGACGTATATGCATCTCTTTCGGTACCACAGTTTTCTTGCAATGGGTTTTTCATTTTTAAGTGTCGGAGTGAGACCACGCAGTGCGGGGCCCGACGGAAAAATATGAACAAAATTTTGTGCTCTTAAAAATTTATTGATTTTCCATCGTTAAAAATAAGGAGGCGATGTTGCTAATTGCATACGTGATGTGAAGCGGTCGGGCTCACAAATGTGAGTATTACAGCTATTTTCGTTGTTTTCCCTTTTAAGAAGGTTGTGAAAAGTCACATTTTTTCAGTAAAATGATCAACGACCATATTGTGTAGTCGGAATTGCGTTCCGTGCGTCGCGTTCACTGAGTTTGTTTAAATATTGATTTTTTTTCATTTGCATGTGTGTCGGGAATGTTTATAACTTTAGTTGGGGCCTGCTATATGGTACTATTTTGGGAACGGCCAAATGTTCGCTTTGTACTCGGAGAGCACCATTGTAGCTCTTGCTATAAGACCGTACGGAAACAAACTTAGTGTCAAATTATTGTGTAAAAATCTCGATATTCGGTAAGTGTAAAAAGAACCTTCTGATAATATGAGCTTAGTTTTTTTTATCGGTCATAACTCTGGCTAATGTTTGCGTAAAATGTCGATAAGATATATTAAATAACATAGTTTTGGAGGCCTATTTTTTCAATAAGAGTTCAGGAAAATGTTCTTATCAGAAACTCGGACCATTCGTTCAGTGACGTGAAGCATTAGAAAACAAGTGTTTTTTTTTTTAAGTGTTTGGATTTGGACTCAAAAATCTATGATAATGCTTTTTTTTGGGCCAAGGCAAGCGTTATACATCCTATAGACATAGATAACTCAAGAATTTGATCATTTCCGGAATAAATCTTATCATGTTTCGGTGTAAATAAATACGTTTTTAAACAGTGCGTGTGAAAACGAGGAAAAATATCAGAATAATTGATAACAGTATGTTTCAGTGAAATTAGTGCTTACATTTATGTTACCTTACAGGTCTATCGGTACCTAAGTATGTACCTAGCCTAACCTACGTGTATCGTGTTTAGAGAATCATTTCCTGAAGTCACACAATATTCTGGAAATGTTTTATATTCCTGTCGTGGATTTGCTATTTTTTACACTCTTACATCAATGAGGCTAGACAATAACAGCCGCTCGGGTCGCTCTTAAAGTTAAGCCACGTTTGCCTAGGTTGGTACGTTGATGGGTGACCGCCCATTTAATACCGAGCTTCCTCCGTGCCTTGGAAAGCACGTTAAGCCGTTGATCTCGGCTGTCATTTCTAGATCTTTGACAATCGTTACAGGTAGTCAGAGGCCGGAAAGTCTGACAACCAGTCTTACCAAATGGTATAGTATTACCCAGTACTAACTGGGTCAGATAGGCAGTCGCTCCATGTAAAATACTGGTATTCACCTGCATCCGGCTAGACTGGAAGCCGACCCTAACATAGTTGGGAAAAAAAGGCTAGGCAGATTATGATGACACTCGTACATCAATAAAGTCACGCCGTTCCCGTGGGGGTAGGCAGAAATTACGTAACGCTTCCTATTATGATCATTACATACTCCTTTCGCCTCCATCCACGATACTTTTTTTTAATTTGTCTTTGCCCACGATCTCACCTGGTGGCCTACTAAGACGTCTTAAAGCACGAGCAATTCCAGTGTAGGAAAGAGCTGGCGCTAGACGACCTGGTCAGGAACTGTCTCTTTCCCACACTGGAATGACGCCTAGCTACGCATGCTCTAAGACGCCATAGTAACCCCAGTGGAAAACTAAAAAGCACTAGATGATGACGATAGGACGTGCGTATCCAGAAGATGCCTGTTCACTCTTGCTTTGGAAGCTGATGAATTATCCAAGATTTTTTATTTCGAGTCGAGGGTCGGGGTCATTGAGCTCTCAAAAATAGGGTCGAGTTATACGCTGACGGATGCATGCGCGCTATCTTTCGGCACAGGTGAGCTCTAAGCTGTAATGGCTCTTCTTTCAAAAAGCCCTTGCATGGTTTGGTCCTATATTGTTAACCTCGCATCACCATCTTCCTGTCGTTGTTCCATGTTACTTGAGGTCGGCGCAATACGCTTTCTTCTTCCATTCTCCCCTATCAGCCATCACGATATTATTTTCTTTCATAATTGTAAGATTCTCCAAATATCTTAAAATTTTTGTACCTGAAAAGATACCTCCATTTTTCTTCTAAGGGATCTGTCTAGTTTATTCACCACTGGCACTTCGCCCGCGACATCGTCAGCAAAAATTGTGATAGCTCGGCTAATATGCATCATATAAATATAATTTATAGCCTATAGCACCCACGAATAATGTATCTTTCTATCAGTGACAAAAAATTTGCAATTGGATCATTACTTCCGGAGATTACCCCCTACATACAAACATAATATTAGTACAGATGAATTGACGTGTCGTAGAACATCTACTTCCAGAAAAAAAAAAAAAAAACAATAATTGTGGCTAAATGAGCCTACAATTCTACAATACCTACAAAGTTTTATCATATAATATACTATTAAATGAGCAATATTTAAATATATTTGTAATCACGTCCTCGAAAACGGCTCTAATGATTTCGATGAAAGTTGAAACATATGCTTTTACGGAGGCGAGAAATCGATCTAGCTAGATCTCATCATCATCTCATTATCTGCCTAGTAACCTATACATTTTCGAAAAATAGTGTTTTAGCTAAATTAGACCGATTTTAGATTTTCCAAAGAAACAGAAATTTCCAATTATTATCTTTTTTTTTTTAAAAGACATTTCGAAAAGTTCTCCGTCTAGTATGTAGACTTATGTATCCTGCTTATGCGTACAAAGTTTCATTAAAATCGGTTCAGTCATTTAAAAAAACGAAACACTTATACCGTACGACGTTAACGCACTTAAGACTCCTCAGAATCCAACAGAAAAAGAAAATATTTTTTCTGGGTTATTGGTACTTACTTACGTCCTATGAAATTTTCAATCATTTTTGTTAAAGGTATCTCTATTAGTAGGCACTAACGGACATTTTCCTTTTGACTCATATGAACCCGAAAGTCAGGTGATTTTCAGCCCAATGTCAAATCTATCTAGGTCATCCTAGTCTTCCCTAGAGTACGTCATCTTATCACTTAAAAGATGATATGAACTCAGGAGATAACGCGTGACTTATTGATTGGTGAAAACCGCATGAAAATCCTTTCAGTAGTTTTTGAGTTTATCGCGAACAGACAGACAGACGTGGCGGAGGACTTTATTTTATAATAAATGTTGTGATTATAAGTCTGCATAACGGCGATTTTAGGCCCTCAAATACGTTTTCTGATCAGTTTGTATACATTTTCATCAGTTATACGATCTGGTACAGACCTCCCAAACTCTCGAATCGATCCCCTTTCTCACGTTTCACGGAACAATTATAGGGATTCGTTCATTTTTTTCCGTCATCCAGTCCACGTGATGTTACCGAATAGGGGAAGGGTCCAACTGGATGCTAATTAGACAAAAGTCGTAAGTACGAATGGTTAGAGGGGAATGTGGGTGTACGGCATTATATTAATCTGTTCAAATTTTGAAGTTTCTAAGATTGTATTGGGAGGGTATAACAGAATAAGCGGAATACATCTTAGAGGCCTCCCACTTTTTTCCCGCGATGCTGTAACTTTGCCCAATTCTGACCACACGATAGTAGCGAAGCAAAAAGTGGGCGAGGGCTTTAGGTAATCTTGCCATCAAACTGGACGATTTTTCAAAAAACGTTTGGCTTCATAAAGCGTCGTATTGATACTCATACTGTGACAGTCTCTTAACAAAGGGCATGTATTTGATCAAAAGCCTAATTTTCATTTTATAACTTCCTCAACATATAAATCTACTAGCTTATGCTCGCGGCTTCGCCCGCGTGATTGTCCCACGGGATTATACTACCGGGATAAAAAGTATCCTATGTGTTAATCCAGGCTATAAACTATCTGTGTGCTAAATTTCATATAAATCCGTTCAGTAGTTTTTTCGTAAAAGAGTAACAAACGTCCACATCCATCCTCACTAACTTTCGCATCTATACAAATAAATAAAAGTAAAGTGTCTGTATATAATATCAAAATAACAGCTTTTTACTGAATACATTTGAATACTACGGCACTTTTTATAACAAAAACACATTTTTTTTTCAGTTTTTGTCTGTCTGTCTGTTTGTTCCGGCTAATCTCTAAAACGGCTGGACCGATTTTGACGGGTTTTTGAATGGCAGATAGTTGATGTTTTATGGAGTAACTAAGGCTACTTTTATTTTAGTAAGATTAGTAGGAAATAGCAGCGCCGAAATATCGGGAATTCAAAACAAACAGTAAATATGGTAAATATCCCGTTTCTAGTGTTAATGATAAGCTAATCTCAATTTCAAGCCACTTACTACAAGCCGTTACAGGTAGTCAGTGGCCCGAAAGTCTGACAGCCAGTCTTACCCAGGCGTATCGCGTTACCCAGTACTAACGGGTTTTGGAGGTCAGGTAGTCAGTCGCTCCATGTAAAATACTGGTATTCAACTGCATCCGGTTAGACTGAAAGCCGACCCCAATATAGTTGGGAAAAGGCTAGGCAGATGATGGGTCCTATAAAAACGCCTCCTTAGATACTGTTTTATATCTAGAACCGCGTTGGTTTAGGTCAAATCGAGAGCACAGGAAGTGTGTCATATCCCTCGAAACTAAAACTGATTAAAAAATACCAATGCGTACAAGAATGGTCTTCAAAACTATGTGGTCATTGGCACTAATCCAAATAAGCCAGAATACTAGGAAAAAGATCATTTCTAATGGTATAATAAGTAGACTTAAGGATGATTTCCACCAAACGGCTCGCATCGCATCGACTCGGAACGGATTTTACAATCTTTAAACGATTTTATATCGTGTACACTGTAGTTAAAGTCTATATTATCAAGCCGCGCACAGCAGCTTGACCGCGGGCATTTTACGCGACAGGCGATCGTAGCCAGAAGTATGCTGTGACGCGCGATCGGCTCCATTCGGCTGTCATCGTAGCCGTCATGGTAGGAATGAAACTATTTGCCTAGGCACAGAAACGGATACGTTTGCAAGCGACGGTACGGAGCCGATGACTTGCGTCGACATCCTGCCGGAAGCGATCGGCTGTCGCCGCACCCGTTCGTATCCTTTCCGATCTTACGCGTTGCTAGCCGTTTGGTGGAAATCATCCTTTATGTATAATATTACTTTATTCATCACTAACTGTGGCCTACGGTTGCACCCGTCGTCGCCATGTTCCCAAGGGTCGTATCGTGATGATTATTCATAGTCTAACCTTACTCAAGAATTGGTATATTTAATAAAAACATATTTTTTGAAATCCAACGGGTAGATACGGAGACTAAATTGCTACATACAAACTCTTTAGCTTTATTATCATATTATTATTTCCTTTATTTATATATTTACAAATCATTTACATTTTTAAATATTCCTTTAGAATAAAACATTTAAAAATATAAAAAATTGTAGCCGGTATCGGGAACAGGGTCCAAGCTACCGGCGGTCAGGGCTCCAGAGAGAGGAACCTCCTAACAATACGAGCCGTGTCCAGGAGTACCGCTTTCTGAAACAAGCCCCTGATCCAGCTGCCTAACGAGAGCCTCGTCAGGTATTGGTCGAGGCTCTTGGCAATTAAGCCATGGGCTGATTCAACTATATTTATTATTATATGTCACTATGTTCGTATGAAGGCATTCTCCAGTGGTGTGACCGTCGGACTGAAGACCTGATCCTACGGGGATTACAATCGTGATGTTATGCTGTTTAAAATGAACCGCTTTTTCCGGAACGCGTAATTACAATATTTTGCCGACCGGACCATGTGCAGCACCTCAAAAAAACATATTTATTAAGGACCCTCCACCAAAACGGTCTCATATCTTATTGAAACCACATGTTTATCTAACCGTCGTTCTTTCTCTCTCACTTTATATATCTCTGTCCTTGTTACTCTGAGGTCCCGAATCTATTTCGGCTCGTATTCTTCCGGCATGCTTCGACTAAAGTCCGCCTAAATGCATTTGATTTGGCTGCTGTCTGCAACTGCGCTGGTTATTTACGTTTTGAGAAGTAAACATTACTTAGAAATTTGTAGTTGTAACAAATAAGGTGATGGTTTTTTGGTGAATTCTGTCGGCCTTTGGCTTTATTCAGGACTTACTTTTGCCCGCGGCTTCGCTCGCGTTAGTTAAGAATTTGACAATCAATTCGGGTTGTACTCTGCTTGTAATAATATAATTCAATCATGATTCGAAAGACACGAGGCGCCATCTATTGTCATAAGAACGTTATTGTTGTTTTGCTCAGGGACAGTACTTTTTTTCGGGATGAGAGGTACCCTATGTCCATTTCTGTACATTTGACAACGTATATGCAAAATTTCAGGATGATCGTTTCCGTGGTTTAGGCGTGAAACGGTAACAAACAAACAAACTTGCTTTCGCATTTATAATATTAGTTAGGATTAAGATATTTCCCCGTATTTTATTAATAATTCCATGCATGCTCCTCTTAAAAATTTGATTTGGAAGTGCCTCATGTATCTGTGCAAAGACTTATTGTCGGGCCTACGCTGTCCCCCCACACTTGAGTACAAATGCTGTAACCATAATAAGATTGTAATACCAAATGATTTGAAAAGAGTAACCATGGAGTTTCTTGCCGGTTCTTCTCCATAGGAAACGACCAACCCGAACCGTGCACCTTTTTATAAGTGCCCATCTGGGCCTATGTGTAAAATATTTTAATTTGATTTGATTTATCTTGCTTTGCATTCATCCAGGGAATTATCCTAATGCTGCAAAGCGGAACATATCGATACTATTTTACTGCGGAAGTAAGCAAGTAGGTATTTCTCTAGATAATCATTTGCTCCAATCTTGTTATAAATGATGTAAAAGTACCCTTAACGAAGCCGAAAGGCATTTGTTCTCCCCGTCATTGCGATCATTTTATTTGTTCTAGACCATACCTGGGAACCTTCTAGTTACGGAGATATTGGGGGTCAAAGTTCCGACATTCTCACATTTTTTTTAATACCAGTTTTTAATGTTATTATAACTTTTAATACCTCCACGATCCCCGTACTATTCAATGCTTTGAGTGCGTTCCATCGAGTCCTACCGTAAAACGTGATTTTTCACCCTAAAAAAAAAAGTCGTTTCCCAGCCATAATTTTTGCATAGAGTTACTTATTTTGATGTACAGAATGCTTGGTTGACGACATTGTGAAGGGTCCGTTTACACCCTGTATGTATCTAGTAAGTTTTAGACGCTGATATGATATAAATCGAGTTTGAAATCTAAAAAACCCAGTAATCTTACGACAACGTTACGTTTTCCTAAATTCTCTTCAATTCAAAGTGCCGACGCCGTATCACAATCTTGCACCGATGACGTGCGTCTTACGTCAGAAGTTTACAATGAGAGGCTGTCTGATAACTAGTATTTACAGAATTCTATTAACGCTCATATGCACTAGGTTTTATTTGTGCCTTTGTTTTACTGGAATCTGTAAAATTTTGGTCAAGAACTCGCACAGAACTGTTACCGTGACTTCGCCCGAATGGTGGTCGGAAAAACAGGGTGTAAACGGACCCTTCACGAAGCCGTCAACCAAGCATTCTGTACGTCAAACTAAGTAACTCTACGCAAAAATTTCCGATTTCGATTCCCGGGTGCGCGGGTGCAGGGTGGGGTTTCCATTAGGAATTTCTCTGTAGCAGCCACGGAGCCTGGATTTGTGGCTGGTTGACGGCATTAGACTTGCTCTCTATTACATGGGACTTAAACATAACTGGCGAAATGTGGGTGTACTCTTAGGTACACCTCTGCCTAACCCTTCGGGGATTACAGGCGTGATATTTTGTTATGTATGTGTTCCTGCTCTCCCTTACTCATGAAAAACTAATTAGACAATACTTTTACTTAATACTTAAAAGATAAAAAGAACGCCAAAAAACGTTCATTTTATTTTTAAACGTACACCAAACCATAGTGCCAGATGTAATAATGGAAGAAATATGTAAGTACTATTCAATCCTTATCTCTGAGCTAGAATTAACTCTTGTGGGGGAAATGAATCATAGCGCACGTTCGCGTAGAATTTACTATCAAAAGTCATTATGTTTTGCTGTACTATCGAGGCGCCAACCAAACAACGTTACGAGGTCGCTTCTTGCTTCCTATCGTTTAAAATATAATATGTATTATAGTTGAAAAAACACGCTTAAGATTGACGTCATTTTATTTCTCGTATTCTTCTCAACAAACCCTTTCATTTCATCTTTAGGGGACCTCACTTAGCTAACCATGCATTGTCATCCAAACTAAACATGTATGAGATATTTCAACGCAATCGGAAACCGGGATGTGGGTCAAATTTAACTTCTAAGATTTTTTACATAGTTACAGGTGAAGCTTGTCTCCAACGTTTACCCCCCCCCTCCATATAACCCCTTTTAGGGGATGAATTTTCAAAAACCCTTCCTTAGTCCTTACCTCGTATGTAAGGAACTCTTGGGCAACGTTCCATGGTTCTAGACCCAGTGGTTTGGACAGTGCGTTTTCTATCAGTGAGGCAATGAATTTAAGTCGAAGATTCGTTACATTTAACCACCATCATCACTCTCCTGCCATTACCAATATATTTGGGGTCGGCACAGCACATCTTCCTTACTTCTCTATTACATCCATCGTTTCTTTGGTCTTCCTCTACTCTTATACCCATCCACATTCATACTCAAAACTTCCATCACGACATTTTACCCCGAAAGTAAAAAAAAAAACAATGTTGAGTTCATCCTTCCATTTCCTTTGTTGTCTGCTTAGATGCTTATTATGTCTCAGGATTCTACTTACAGCTTTATGAGTGAAATCACTTGAGTTATTGTGTATTTAAAAGCATCCTTTTTTCACAATAGTGATATCCACCACACACATCTAACGACTGCCTCGTTGGACTAGTCGTCGCAAGCACGACTGCTGAACATGAGGTTCTGGGTTCGATTCTCGGGTCGGGCAAAGTGTTATTGGGTTTTTCCATCAGGAATTTCTCTGTAGCAGCCACGGAGTCTGGATTTGCAAGATTAATTGTTTCTCTGGGATTTGGTCTAGTTTCATTGTCTCGGCGCTTTTCTGGTGGTCGCGACTGTTGATTCTGGCTTTCAGGAGTTGCAGTGGTTTGGTAATAGTGTGGCGAGATTCCTAAAAAAAAACGTCGCCCCGTGTACGAAACTGCAGCTGGTTAGACTGGATGCCGACCCCAACTTCTTCTTCTCCGTCTAGGTCTTCAGGTTGAACTAGAATTTAATCCTCCTAATTCAGAAATTGTGTATCCGTATTTCGCTTACAATATTTTCCCCCAATAATACATATAATATTCTTCCTCATTTGATATCTTCTTCGTCTCACAGTTTTCCGGGCTATTTGCCAACATTCGTTTAACTTGCAGAGACTGCTCATAGATTCATTAGTAATGCAACAAAATTGGACCTTTAGTAATATTCTTGCAAGTTCAGTCATTCTACCATTCCTGATATTGAAGTGGTGGGGACATCTTTGTCGCCGTATACGACCGAACGAACTACAACTGACATAGTACTACACGCGATATTCCCCCTGGCTGGAGGCCTTACACTCAAGGCATGAAATGTCGAAAAAATATGAAAGTTATCCACACGATTAACATACATACAGACTGCCTGCCTAGCCTTTTCCCAACCATATTGGGGTCGGCTTCCAGTCTAATCGGATGCACCTGAATACTAGTATTTTACATAGAGCGACTGCCTATCTAACATTCACAACCCAGCTAGTACTGGGTAATACCAAACCCCAAGTAAGACTGGTTACCTTTCTAAGACTGGTTGTCAGACTTTTTGGACCACTGACTACCTGTAACGATGTCAAAAATCTACAAAATTAAGTGCCAGCCAAGACCAACGGCTTAACGTGCTTTCCGAGGCACGGAGGAAACTTTGTATGTAATGGGTGGTCACCCATACACGGACCAACTCAGTCCAGCGCGGCTTAACCTAAAGACAGCAAACGGCTGTTATTATTTAGCCACAAGATCCTCAAATGGCATCCATTTGTGTAAATCGGAAACTAAATGAATAACACAAACAAACATAGTTTTGTTGCTCATTCCACTAAATATGATTCTCGAGTAACTATTGGCACTTTATACCTGTATTTGTTCTGTACATGGACCGAAGGTCAGAAACTGTTCAGCTGTGCTCTGAAAGACTGTTTACGTAATTCTTTGCGGTTTGCTTTATTTTTGGCTCTATTATGACGAAGTATGACGTTTCTTTGGTCCCTGACGTAAAGGCTTGATCAATGCAAATAAATTAAATTGAAGTGTCTGTTTGTAACATCACAGTAACAGCTTTTTACTGAATGCATATAAATATATATACGGCACTTATAACAAAAACACTTTTTTTTTTAATTTTTATTTTGGTATGTCTGTCTGTTTGTTCCGGATAATCTCCGAAACTGCTGGACCGATTTTGACGGGACTTTGACTGGCAGATAGCTGATGTTATAAGGTCTAGGCTTAGGCTACTTTTATTTAAGAAAAATAATTAGGATTCCGTGCAAAAAAATTAAACCCGTTGAAATTGTCGACACCCTGTATTAGTATCCCGACTTAGATCCCATACCTAGCAGCTTCAACAAGAATCTAGTACAATTATCTTTGCATGGGTCTACCAAGTGAGCGACCGTTGGCGTTTTGTTTAGACCCACACAGTGGCTATTTTAGACCACAGTTTGTTTTACATGCGGTGGCCCTTTTCAACGTCGTATTATCACTCTTAGTTATATAATAACGCAATGGGCTTATGATTTGAGGAGCTCGTGGCTAAATAATAACAGCCGCTTGAGAGTCGATCTTTAGCCTAAGCCGTGCTTGCCTAGGCTGTACCTTGGATGAGTGACCACCTTTTACATACCGAGTTTCCTCTGTGCGTCGGAAAGCGTTTTAAGCCGTTGGTCCCGGCTGTCATTTGTAGATCTACAATCGTTAACCTGTAGCGATTGTAGATCTACAATTTAGGGTTACAATTCCAGGTAGTCAGTGGCTCAAAAAGTCTGACAACCAGTCTTACCAAGGGGTATTGTATTACCTAGTACTAACTGAGTTGTGGAGGTCAGATAGGCAGTCGCTCCATGTAAAATACAGGTATTCAGCTGCATCCGATTAGACTGGAAGCTGACCCCAACATAGTTGGGAAAAGGCTAAGCAGATGATGATGTTTGCAATTACTAGGACCCAGTTTGCTATTATTTTTATTGCAACTAGATTATACACAACAAAAAATCCTAAATAGATTAGAATCTAATAAACATTATATTATGATATCATAGTATTGTTTATTTGACGGTAGTAACGACAGATATAGTAAACTAATAGTATTTTCACGTTTACAAACTGTTGTCAATAGGAGTCAATAGGAATGGAGTTGCATCATTAATATCAGTTTACAAATGTAAATAGTTTTGTTTTCAAGAACAACACGGAAACGTACGGTTTCACGTTTTGGCTACCTAGAAGTAACTACTATAACAGCTTGATGTTTTTAACCGACTTCTAAAAAGGAGGGGGTTCTCAATTCCGGCTGTATTTTTAGGGTTCCGTACCTAAAAGGAAAAAAACGGAACCCTTATAGGATCACACTTGTGTCTGTCTGTCCGTCTGTCACTGCCAATTTACTCCGAAACTACTGGACCGATTCAGTTGAAAGGTACACATAATTATGTAAGTCGGTGACCCAAAGACGGAACTTTTAGAGGGTAAATTAGAAAATGAAAAAAAAAAAAAGTTTTGCAAACTATATCGTGTTACATATCAAACCTATAAGAAATCTATGGTATTAAAAGTAACAGGAAACCCACATTTGGGTCAGATTTAAAACAAGTTACGGAATTTAGATAATTAACGTACGGAACCCTCTCCACGGGAGTCGAACTCTCACTTTTTTTTTGTTTAGCCTGCTAGGCAAAGGCCTCCCCCATTCCTTTTCGTGTTTTCCCTTCTCTGGCCAATTATTCAGGAACGAGTCTAAATCGTCACGCCAGCGTTTCTTGGGCCTGCCTCGGTAACCACGACCGTCTTCAGGCACCCACTGTGTGACGATTCTGGCCTATCTGTCCTGACCCATCCTGGAAATATGACTGTACACCTTGTGTACGTAAAAATTAAATTTAACATTTAAAAACCCCGAACGCAACAAAGAAAAGTGGACAAAGATTTGAAAAGTCAATAAAATGGCTGAGCCGGTTTTGATAAAACATGTCTAATACACATTTGATTGATTGATACACATCATGTCCTTTCATTTTATACCCACTTGGGTATTATATTTGAAAATATTCGATTATTTATAACCACTTTCATCCCCCATATCTAGTAAATGACTGCACCGATTTTGATAAAATCTATCTAAGAAACTAGCAAAAAAAATAGCATCCAAATCGGTTCACTCGTTTAAGAGCTACGGTGCCAGAGACAGACAGATACACACACACAGACTTTTTGCGTCGGGGATTAAAAATAAAGTTACCACATATTAACAACGTTATTTAGTATGATTATCAAAATAACGAGTACGAATCAGTAAAAAAGTGCTGAATTTGATATTCTTGTATTTCAATGCTGAGTGTCCCCATTTCATTATTAATTACGATTAATTTGTCAACGTTTTGATTTCTTTTAGTTTTTGGCAACTTCTTGGTAATTATGTATCCCTGGTACTTAATTTTTTTTACAGTAGTTTATGGTTTACTAGTTTCCTCCGTGCCTCGGAAAGCACGTTAAGCTGTTGGTCCCTTCTGTCATTTGTAGATCTTTGACAGTCGTTACATGTGGTCCGTTACCCGAAAGTCTGACAACCAGTCTTACCAATGGGTATCATATTACCCAGTACTACCTGGGTTGTTTGTCGAGGTCAGATAGGCAGTCGCTCCATGTAAAATACTGTATCCGCTTAGTCTGGAAGCCGACCCTAACATAGTTGGGAAAAGGCAGGCATATGATGATTCGATTTTAAACCATACCTCAATGTATGCAAGGACCAAAATTGCTTTTGTTTGACCTGGTGAAGGTTGCAGGGATCCGCTGGTTACGAGTCGCACGGGACCGGTCAATGTGGCGACACTTGGGGGAGGCCTATGTCCAGCGGTGGACGTCTTTCGGCTGAAATGATGATGATGATGAGCAACTATGTAGTACCAAAATTGTAGACAAAACTAAATGTACCTACTGGCTTATCATAATGAGGAAGAACTCATATAATATGTATTTGGGAAAATACTACGGCCTTATTAATTTATTAGTGAATGGAGTTGTAATCTGTCTTTGTGATAATGTGGGCTTGTGTATGACAAATCGCAGAGATAAAAAGGATTTCATATTTTTTATCTGTTGTCACGCCTTGTCGGTCGACTGCTAACCGAGGTCCTGAGTTCGATACCCAGGTCAGGGAAAGTGTTATTGGGTTTTACCATCAGGAATTACTCAGTAACAGCCACGGAGCCTAGGTTTGTGCCAGGTTGTTGGCAATAGGCTCGCCCCCTATTACATGGGACTTAAACATAACTGGTGAAATGTGGGTGTACTATTAGGTACACCTCTGTCTAACCCTTGGGGGGTTACAGGCGTCATGTTATGTGCTGTAGTGTGTCTGTTTTGAAAGACCTCAAAATTAACGTGGAAACGACTATAATGGGTGTAAAAGTACCCTTAACGAAGCCGAATGGCACTTGTTACTTTATTTTCATTTTTTATTTATTTAATGATACTATAGTACAGAGGTGTTGCTTAATTCTAAACTCGCCAAACTTTTACGTTTGATGGCGAGAGGCGCTCTCCCCGTCATTGCGATATTTTTTTTGTTCTAACTTTCTAGTTCCGGAGATATTGAAGGGTCAAAGCTCCCACTTTTCACAAGACTTTTTAAATACAAGTTTTATTTGTTATTACTTTCTTTAAATAGCTCCACGACGCCCGTACTATTGAGGTTTTGAGTGCGTTGCATTGAGACCTACCGTAAAACGTGATTGTGCAACCGAAAAGAAGTCATTCTCCAGCAATAATTGTTGCGTAGAGTTACTTAGTTTGATGTACAGAATGCTTGGTTGACGGCTTCGTGAAGGGTCCGTTTACACCCTTTATAACAAGTAGACATGTTCCGGTTGGTACACAAGATTTTTTTTCTTTTTCTTCATTTGATTAGAGAGGATTTTAATCTAGACAGATTATGCCACCCACATTGTTATAAATCAACTTATGATGCTAAACACAATTCAAAATCAACTTGATCTACTTCTGCGATTAATACCACAAGTTACGAGGACTGTACACTATCCTGACTGCTTCCTAAGCAGGGCAGCCAGGACGCTGTTACATGCCCCAGTCTCGCAGATATTATTAAAAAAAATCAAAATCAAAGCATTTATTTCAAGTAGGCCAGTTACAGGCACTTTTGAATTGTCGAAACAAAGACAACAATGAAATATAGCTACAGTCCCAGTCACAAGGCACAAAAACTGTGAAAGTACTGTAGTTGCCTATTCCCTAACGTAGATCTCTATGGAGAGGAACGGGCAAGAATCTCCATGGACATTCTTAAAAGAATCGGCAGTTCTCGTCTCTCCAGCTCGTTCCGAACACACTCCATGATTATATGGTACACATCCTCAATCGAGTTGCTTTCTGCACAATTTGGTGACTCCACTTTAGCCATTAGAAATGCGAATTTATTTAAGGGACCGGAACGAAGTGAAGAGCTGTAATGACCGTCTGCCTTCCCATATTGGCACCGTCTATCCACGTTCTTCTAGACATGCTTGTTTGTATAGCGTACCAAATGCCTTTATTACATGTCTTTTATTTTAAAATAAAGCTCGGTGTAATATGGCAATGGCACCCAAGAATCGGATTTTCGCCGTCGGATGATGCCTCCTTAGCAAACTTTTCGACCGTCTCCTTACCTACAATACTAATATGAGAAGGCACCCATTGTAAAATCACATTTTTATTTTAGCGTTTAAGTTCACAAATCAAGTCCAATATCATCATCTGCCTAGCCTTTTCCCAACTATGTTGGGGTCGGCTTCCAGTCTAACCGGATGCAGCTGAATAACAGTATTTTACATGGAGCGACTGCCTAACTGACCTCCACAACCCAGTGCTGGGTAATACGATACCCCTTGGTAAGACTGGTTGTTAGACTTTTTGAGCCACTGACTACCTGTAACCACCGTCAAAATTCTACAAATCAAAGCCGGGACCAACAGCTTAACGTGCTTTCCGAGGCATGGAGGAAACTCGGTATGTAATGGTTGAAAACAAGTCCAACATATCATAGGCAATAGATATCCCTCGTCTGAGTGAGGTACATAAGATGGCTGTGTTTGTTGAACTAATAAAGCCGAGCCGACACAATGACCGTACATATTCAGTTTCTCCGTTCGGCGTCTACCGTCGCTTAATCATTTTCAAGTTTGCTCGGAACGACTCGAGTTAGTGGCACCCCAAATAATTCGGGCTCAGCTTTCCAGTGTCATTGACCCCGGAAAATTGGCACAAAATGTTTTTGCGTTTTCGATAAAAAAGTGATTCAGTTTTCCTAAACGGTCAGTAAATAGTTGGTAGTAAATAGTTGGTAGGATAAATGGCCATAATTATCTGTTCCATTATTGTTTAGTGAAAAAATTAACTTCATCGTCATTAGCCTGCCTTTTCCAAACTGTAATATTGTCGGCTTCTAGTCTAACGGGTTGCAGCTGAATACCAGTATTTTACATGGAGCGACTGCCTATCTGACCTCCACAATCCAGTTAGTACTGGGTAATACGATACCCCTTGGTAAGACTGGTTGTCAGACTTTCGGGCCACTGACTACCTGTAACGACTGTCAAAGATCTACAAATGGATCAACGGCTTAACGTGCTTTCCGAGGCACGGAAGGAAAATGTTAGCAATAATTAAGAAAAACCATTGGGTTATCTAACGTATTTTTTTTAACGCATTTTATAAAATACTAGCGACCGGCTTCTCACGGGTGCAATAAATACATATAAACCTTCCTCTTGAATCACTATCTATTAAAAAAACTGCATCAAAATCGGTTGCGTAGTTTTAAAGATCTAAGCATACATAGGGACAGACAGCGGGAAGCGACTTTGTTTTATACTATGTAGTGATTACCAACCTGTTTTTTACATGCAATAAACCAGTTTTTTTACATGCAATAAACCAACCAACGTCTTTGCCCATGGGAGTTAAGCAGAACCCACATAGCTACCTGCTACAATCTTGACATTAAAAACAGATACTGATACTGTTAGCCTGCGTCATCCCACTGCTGGGCAAAGACTCTCCCCATGACTTCCAGTTGCTTCGATCCAGGGCTAAAGTGGGTCACTTATCGTTGGTTCTGTCCAGCTCGTCCCGCCGTCTTCTACGAGGTCTGCCGCGACGCGTTCTGGCTGTGTCAGGGCTCCAGAAAGTGGTTATTTTGGCCCACAGCTCATTGGGCATGCGGCAGACGTGGCCAGTCCAGTCCCACTTCAGCTTAGCGGCTTTTTGAGCAACGTCAGTAATTTGTGTAAACAAACTGATACTTCAATTTTCTTTATTTGTATAGATAAACAGGTCTCTAGACATCTTAGTCCTATTCATTAGGTCAAATCTGCCACCGAAGGGCTAAAATCATTCTTTAAAATAACTCGACTCATAAGAATGACTCTCCGTTACTAAGAAACACGTCTGGCCCCAAAATGCCGCTCCTAATTTTAACCGCGCCTGGCTGGGACCCCCGCATAGTCTATTTCGGTGCGCCCCTAGGGTCGACGGCCGGGCTCCACAAGATAACAACTCCCTCTTCGGTGCCCTCATACATATTCGTTCAGCATTTTTTGTATGACTGCGGATTACGGAAGTAAGTTGTTATTTCTTTTTTTTTCGTAGTGACAGAATTTATTGGTGCCTACTTAATATAATAAAGCTGGAGAGTTTGTTTAGACGAGCTAATCTCTTGAACTACCATACCAGTGGAATTTGAAAAACTATATGCATTTGTTAGCCTTGAGGAGGATATAATGGGTGTAACAATATTACAATACCCTTAACGAAGCCGAAAGGCACTTGTTCTCCCCGTAATTGCGATATTCTTTTTGTTCTAGACCATACCTGGGAACCTTCTAGTTACGGAGATATTGGGGGTCAAAGTTCCAACTTTTTCACAAGTTTTTTTTTTAAACACATGTTTTTGTGTTAAAACTTCACTTTAAATATACCTCCTCGAACCCCGTACTATTCAATCCATCTATCAGCACAATGTTTTGAGTGCATTACATTGAGCGTTACCATAAATCGTGATTTGTCACCCCAAAAAAAAGTCGTTTCCTAGCAATAATTTTAGCGTAGAGTTACTTAGTTTGATGTACAGAATGCTTGGTTGACGGCTTCGTGAAGGGTCTGTTTACACTCTGTATAGCACCCACCCTAAATTGTAGAGATATAGTGGTCATGTTATAATGAACGGCGCTTTTTTTGGAGTATATTTTTGAATTTTAATTTGGTAGTGTGATTTTGAGGGTGGCGCGAATCTTTTGTCGTTTCTAGGATTCGCATGCTATGGTTTTTATTGATCGGAGGCACTAGAATAGCACGAGAAAATACTCGCTTCACTTAATTATAATATTATTATATTAGAATTTATAATACAGTATGGAAGGGTCTCCGACGCGAAAACGGTGACCACGTATTCAGTACATCATTTTGAGCCCCCTATAGAAATTTTTCATCGGTTGTAAAAAAAAAATGCTGTTCTGTACATTTTGACCGTGTAGGTATTGCACTTTTGTAGGAAACAGCTGTTTTTTTTTAATAACCGATGAAAAATTCTATGTGGCCTCACAGAATTTACGCTCAGAATGATGTATATGTGGTAACCGTTTTCGCGTCGGTGTCCCTTCCAACCTGTCATCATCATCTGCCTAGCCTTTTGGGGTCGGCTTCCAGTCTTACCGGATGCAGCTGAATGCCAGTATTTTACATGGCGCAACTGCCTATCTGACCTCCACAACCCAGTTACTACTGGGTAATACGATACCCCTTGGTAAGGTTACTGGTTGTCAGACTTCAACCTGACCTGTAAACTACGTTTCTAATGCAGTAGACTAAATTTTTCGATACAGCCGTACGACGTACGTCACGCCATTGCGTCGTTTTCATATGATCTACGTCAAAACACTCGGATCTTTGTAAACATTGTTATAGGTTCGCGATTTTCTTTCGAATAAACTAAGCTACGATTCAGTGGGAAAGGAATTTCCTTCAAATCTAACCAAATTCAGTAATTATTACCTACAAGCTTTTGCCCGTGGCTTCGCTCGCGTTAATTTAGAATTTGACAATTTATTTATTTACTTATTTAACACTTCATGCACAAAGTACAGAGGCGGACTTAATGCCAAAGGCATTTTCTACCAGTCAACCTTTGGGTGATGCAGAGACAAACAGTGGTAGGTGTATCTATCTGCAAAAAAATTGATTTATTACAAAGATAAACTACAAGGATATATAAAATACTATAACAATATATCAAAATACTGTAAATATATATTAATATAAGTATGTAAATAGAAATTTACACGGATATACTAAAATAAAAAGACAAACAATGAAGAAAACATTAACGTTGTGACGAAACTGCCAGCTTTCAATTCGAGGTGTACTCTGCATGTAATAATATAATAAATTCAATCATGATTCGAAAGATACGTGGCGCCATCTATTACCATAAGAACGTTATTTTTGTTTTCCTCGGGAACAGTACTTTTTTTCGGGATGAAAGGTACCCTATGTCCTTTTCTGTACACATGACAACGTATATTATGCAAAATTTCAGGATGATCGATTCATTGGTTTCGACGTGAAAAGGTAACAAACAAACTTACTTTCGCATTTATAATGTTAGTAGGAAGTATTGATTCGGCGAATGGACCCTCCATTCGCCGAATCAATACTTCCTACTAACGCGTTTTGCGAGAAATAATCAACATTCACTTGACCTTATCTCAATTCATTCGGGGTCGGCGCAGCATGTCTTCTTCCATACTTATCTGTTACTCGTCATGTCATCAGACACCTCCTTTCTTGCCATATCATCCAGATATATCATATGTTACTTTTGGCGTTTATAAAGGGCTTATTTTTAGCCCACTTTGATAAAGGTGGAAGCGCCCTGCAGGGCTGCGGGACTGTTCGAAAGAGATACCGTGGCCCTGGAACACAAAGGGCAAAGAAGGAACATGGATGGGTTTTAGTACAAGTCTGACACTCCCTTCCGACTCATTTGATGATTTACCATCCAAAAAGAAAAAAAGGTGGAAGCACCAGGGTAGCCCGCGAAATGTAAATTTTCTTGCGTTTTTAGGTCAGTGTCAGGTTGTATGTTGATTAAGATATGATTCGCGACCGTAACAAATATGGTTTTACAGAGTTATAGTCATTAAACTCGAATGAATTGAATGACATTTTCATGAAATAGTCATTAAATTGGATTAAACTAAATTAAATTAAATTGAATAGGATTGAATTGAGTTATATCTAAAAATCGTACTAGTAGTTATAGTTCTTACTCACTACTAACCCATGAAATAAACGTTTTGATTTGATTTTGATTAAATGGGATTAAATTAACTTAGAAGGTGATATTGATTTTAATGATTATAATTTTGTAAGTACATACGTGTTACGGTCGCGAATCATATTTGTTTCACATATAGCCTGAAACTGTCCTGCAAATTACAAAACACATAAGAAAAATTTAAATTTCGCGAGCTACCTCGGCGCTTCCATCTGAAATGACTTTCGATTCAAAATAGTCTTTTCCAATCTCAACCTTGAAAATTCTCATTGAAAACTCACTAGGTAAACCGTCGCGATAAGCTGCTACAGGCAAAATCAACTGAATTACTTATTAGCATATCATGAAATGAGGAGCTCGTGGCTAAGTAATAACAGCCGCTCAGGTCGATCTTAAGGTTAAACCGCGCTTGCCTAGGTTGCTCCGTGGATGGGTGACCGCCCATTACATACCGAGTTACCTCCGTGCCTCGGAAAGCACGTTAAACCGTTGATCCCGGCGGTCAATAGTAGATCTTTGATAGTCGTTACAGGTAGTCAGTGGTCCGAAAGTCTGACAACCAGTCTTACCAAGGGGTACCGTATTACCCAGTACTAACTGGGTTGTGGAGGTTAGATAGGCAGTCGCTCCATGTAAAATACTGGTATCCAGCCGCATCCGGTTGGACTGGAAGCGGACCCCAACGTAGTTGGGAAAAGGCTAGGCAGATGATGTTTAGCATATCATAAAATATAACACCTGGTCCAATATGCATTGACAGCTCTCTTGGTTTTACAGATGTCGGGATTCCCTAAGGTAGCTCGCACGGTTCAAATTTTTCTTACGTTTATGCAATTTGTCGGTCAGTGTCACGTTGTTTGTTAATTAAAATATGATTCGCGACCGTAAGAAATACGGCTTTACATAGTACATTTTGCGTCGCCGTGTGGTACAAACAGGAATTTAGTATGAAACCGAATGCAGCGTAAATTCCGTGGCTTATTGTACGCGACTCACAGCTCCAAAAATTACGCTCGTTTGGCCTCAGCCTAAATGTGGAAGCATAGCAATTTGTCGGGGTCCGTGAAACTTCAACCATAATATAACGGTGACGCTTCGCCGTATCTTTACTCGTCCGATGATAGCTCATAGCTGGAAAACTGTAATCCACCACGAGTTTCACTTATCTTCAAATTCTTAGCTCTAGGACATTTTTTTCCCCACGATGTATTTCTAAACCGTTTTAAGACCAGCACTCGTAGCATGACCACCGTAGAAACGGGCTTTTTAGACGGAAGAATCGACAAAATGACAGATTGTGTCGACACAACGACAGATTTCTTTTCACTATCTGTCATTTTGTCGATTCTTCCGTCAAAAAAATCCTTGTCTACGGTGGTCATGCTACGCGTGCAGTGATGGAATAAAGACGGTAACGACTTACGCACCGGTCTGGCTCCGAACCCGTGGTCTACAGCTCGTAAAGTATCAAGTCTTCCCACCGATCATATGCGAAATGGCCAGGTCAATGACACTCGCATTCTCCAATAACACAACATTGAGGTACCTATAGCTTCTAGCCATAGGGTCAGAGTCGTCGGCCCCTATCGATTTTTGTATACCCACATTTTGTTTCAAAGTTTACTCTAGAGCGGAGCAGAGGGACATATAGCTATCTCCCTCGCACTGAGGGGTGTAACTTTAGCAATTATGAGATGGAAGTTGGGCGCTGCATTCGCGTTTTGTTTGTTTGCTTTTTTTTTTCGGGGTTGTTTAAGGGTGAGTTCTATGGTGTGTTTTAAGGGTATGTCTGCATATTTTTATGAAGGGATAGGTAGCTGTATATTAATGTTGTAATAGATTCCTAACCAGGACCCCTAATTGAGTATCACATTTTCTATTACAATCGGAGCTTGTGGCTTGGTGCCTAGGTAGCTTGTCCCGTGGATGGGTGACCGGTGACCACCCATTACATACCGAGTTTCCTCCGTGTCTTGGAAAGCACGTTAAGCTGTTGTTCCCCGCTGTCATTTGTAGATCTTTGACAGTCATTACAGGTAGTCAGTGGCCCGAGAGTCTGACAACCAGTCTTACCAAGGGATATCGTATTAACAAGTACTTTGGTTGTGGATGTCAGATAGGCAGTCGCTCCATGTAGCATAGCATAGCTTAATCAGCCTATTCTATGAGAGGGATTGGGCTATAAACCACCACGCGGACCCAGTGCGGGTTGGTAATTGCCACATGTCTTCGAATTTTAGGTTCTAGGACATGCCGGTTTCCTCACGATGTTTTCCTTCACCGTTTTGAGAGCAGTGGTGATGAAATAACTTTTTTTTTTTTTTCTTTTTTATAATGAATGGGCTTACTCTTGACCTCAATCTAGTCCAGAGGACAGAGATGAGGTCGACGATGGAACGAGCTAACCCAAAAGAAGATTACTTACACAAAGTAATGCGCCTGGCTGGGTTCGAACCCACGACTTACGGCTCGTAAGTCGGGGTCTCCACCACTGGGCCACCGCTGCTCTCAGCGACTGCCTATCTGACCTCCACAACCCAATATCATCGTTATCACTACTTCAGTATAGCAAGTTCATTTAAGTGTTTATAACAATTTAATTAGTCCTTGTTTACTTATCGTCATAGGCGCCCAATAATTGACGATAATGTGTTACGCGAATGGATAAAATAAGAAATGAGTATATAAGAGGAAGTCTGAAAGCGGCGCCGGTGACTGAAAAGTTGTGTGGTAATCGGTTGTCGTGGTATGGACATGTGATGCGGAGGAATGAGGAAGATGTTGTGAGGAAAGTTTTGAGTATGAATGTGGATAGGTATATGAGTAGAGGAAGACCAAAGAAACGATGGATGGACTGTGTAAAGAATGATATGGCAAGAAAGGAGGTGTCTGGCGAGATGACGAGTAATAGAGAAGTATGGAAGAAGAAGACATGCTGCGCCGACCACTAATGAATTGGGATAAGGGCAAGAGAATGATGATGATGTTATTGCCTCGAATTCATTCGGCTAATACGTTGGACCAGAGTGCAGTGTTTGAAAGTGCGACTACTGGCCATAGGGTTCTAGGTTCAAATTCGATCGACTCGAACAGCGGCACCCCACCAGGGGTTGAAGTTAGTTGAAAATTTGCTAGCGAAATTAAGCATGGCCCTTATCATCTACTAGCTTTTTCCCGCGGCTTTGCTCGCGTTTATTCTGAATTTGACAATCAATTCGGATTGTGCTCTGCTTGTAATAATTAAATCGTGAATCTTTTCAATAGTTCACACTGAATTTAACAAAACTTTTGAAAAGAAGACAAAATGTATTTGCCCTAAATTTATATTTAGTGATTAGGCAACTAGAGGTATCAGAAAAAGTAGGGAAAGACTATTTGAGCTTTATGGCCTTAAGCCTTATATAAACTCTGAAACTTTTAACAAGTATGTTGCTAAGTATTCAAAAATTTTTAGAAATACATGCAAGGTTGCCAAAGCCTTGCACATTAGCAACAAGATCAAAACAGCAGAAAACAAAATTAAGACAGTTTGGAAAGTCATAAATAACGAGACTAACAGGAAGAAAATACGTAACACTAGCTACACATTAGATACAGCATGTGGTCCTAAAAGCTCTAATCAGGAAGTAGCTCAAGAGTTTGTAAATTTCTTTACCGATATACCGTTAAAAACTACGGAGGCTCTTAATTCCTCTCCTGAAGTCTCAATTGGTTTATTAAAGGCGAATGTGTCTGACTGCCCGGCTGAATTTAAATTTAAACACATAAACCCTATGATAGTTATTAAAGCTTTCCGGCAAATAAAAGTCAAACTGACCGAAGATCTTTGGGGAATGTCTATCAAAGTTTGTACATCCATAGTTGAGACTATAGCACCATACTTAGCTTTAATTTTTAATTTGTGTGTAGATCAAGGAGTTTTCCCGGACTTAATGAAATACAGTAAAGTCATACCTCTGTTTAAATCCGGAGATAGTAAAGATACAAATAATTATAGACCTGTATCCGTGTTGCCAGTTTTTAGCAAAGTGTTTGAAAAGGTAATGCTAAATCAAATGCTCAATCATTTTAACACCAACAGAATCTTACACGATCAACAGTATGGTTTCACCAAGGGACGTTGTACAACTGACGCCGGTGTAACCTTATTAAAGCACATATTTACTGCGTGGGAAGAGTCCCAAGACGCCATTGGAATTTTTTGTGATCTCTCCAAAGCATTTGATTGCTTAAATCACGACACATTACTTTTGAAACTTGAGCATTACGGACTAGGGAAACTTGCACTTAGTTTGGTAAAATCTTATTTGAGTGATAGACAACAACATGTGCAAATAAATGGTGTTAATTCACAGGGTTTAAAAGTAAAAATGGGGGTACCGCAAGGCTCAATATTGGGTCCTTTCCTCTTTCTAGTATATATAAATGATCTCCCCTATCTATTGAAAAACCAACCTCAAAATATGGTGTTATTCGCTGATGACACTTCCCTAATTTTTAAGATAAATAGACGGGCCCAAAATCTAGATGACGTGAATAATGCCCTACTTCAGGTCCATAATTGGTTCACAGCAAACAATTTAGTGTTAAATGAAAAAAAACGAAATGCGTAAGATTTGCTTTACCGAATGTTAAAAGTAGCGATTGTGATATAGTATTGAATAAAGAGAAACTTGAATTTGTAGATAAAACGGTTTTCCTGGGGATTACGCTTGATTCAAGGCTACAATGGGGTTCTCATTTAACATCTCTTGCGGGGCGGCTAAGTTCAGCAGCGTTTGCTATAAGAAAAATCCGTCAATATACTGATGTAGATACCGCTACACTGGTCTATTTTAGTTACTTTCATAGTATTATGTCTTATGGCATTTTAATGTGGGGACGGGCTGCAGACATTGAGTCTATATTTATTCTGCAAAAATGAGCCATCAGAGCCATATATAATCTTCGTAGGCGCGATTCTCTAAGGGAACTGTTTAAGGAAATTAACATCATGACGCTACATTGTCAATACATCTACGAAAACATAATGTATGTAAGAAAAAATCTACATCATTTTAATAAAAGAGGTGACAGACACAGTTACAGTACTAGAAATAGAGACCAATTAGTTCAGCCAGGCTTCAGACTCGCTAAAGTAGACTCATCTTTCATGGGGTACTGTTTGAGATGCTATAATAAAATTCCACAAAGTATTCTTGAACTGAATGAAACGAAATTTAAAACATGCATTAAACGCACACTATGTAAGAAAGCATATTACAAGTTGGACGATTATATCACTGATAAAAATGCTTGGCTCAATGCCGGTCCTGCTCCACAAGAACAGGGGCGCCTAAATTGATAGCATTAAATAGTATTGTTGGAGCTGCTGAAGATTGTAAAACTATCTTTGCATTGTATAGATTCAATCTCTTTTGTATTATATAGCCGCCTAGCCCATATTGTGTGAGTACTATGTACTAGAAAGCTGTCATTCGCTGGAAACCTGCTTCTTTTCTTGACTTGAATGTGCCCTGGCGGTTAGGAGTATGTCATGCTCACTCAAATGTCTCGCTGATGGTGGCACGTGTGTCGGATCATTTAGTTCCCTTCAAAATGGTGTTGAACGGTGCTGATACATGCGTCATGTTCGTGAACGGGCGCTGTCAGTTGTGACTGGTCATCTCTTATTTGCCACGGCTTATTTGAATTAATTATTTTATTTTTGAATTGTTTTTACTATGGACACTTTTAACGTACACATCTTGCTGCATCGTTCTCACATAATGTACCATCTCAAAATGAATGATGTAACCAAGGTTTTCAATACTCAATACTCAAATTTTTATTGCATTCCATAAGTATTACATAGATGGTGTAACAAGGTAAAAGATCATTATGGACCCTGTCGGGCACAGCAACATTAGGAGAGAGGAAGAGGGCTAAGCAGCAATTCAATAATATCATATAAATTATTAGAAATTATAAATTTAATTGGTTGTATAATTATGAATATATACATAATACATTGTTAGGGTTGTTTTGTTAAAGTATTCTGATTTAAAAGAGTGTCCATGGAGTTTCTTGCCCGTTCTTCTCACTAGAGATCTACGTTAGGGAATGGGCAACTACAGTACTTTCACAGTTTTTGTGCCTTGTGACTGGGACTGTAGCTTTATTTTACTGTTGCCTTTGTTTCGACAATTCAAAAGTGCCTGTAACTGGCCTACTTGAAATAAATGCTTTGATTTTGATTTTGATTTTTGTGATGCGAAAGGCACGTGGCGCCATCTATTATCATAAGAAGGTTATTGTTGTTTTCCTCGGGAACAGTACTTTTTTTCGGGATGAAAGGTACCCTATGTCCGTTTCTGTACACTTGACAACGTATATGCAATAAATAAAATAAAATAAAACAAAATTACAATACATTCAAATTAAAATAAGATTTAAAAAAAAACATTCAATTTAGCCGCTTAATAAAGGATCTCCATATCAAAGAAGAGATCCTATCTGCTACAGTTTACAGAAATATCTTATCTATGTGTCGATTAGTCCTCACTTATCCCGGGCAGCGAGTGCACGTAACCTTAAAGTAGTTCATCTACTTACTGATAATTTGGTGGTTTTATTCTAAACCCTATATGTATATAAAATGGTAAACTGACTGACTGACTGACTGGGTGATATATCAACACATAGCCCAAACCGCTGGTCCTAGAGACATGAAACTTGGAGGGTGTGTTCTTTGTGAAGAATAAGTATCCACTAAGAAAGGATTTTTGGTAATTGCACCTCTAAATGAGTAGAATAGGGGATGGAAGTTTATATGAAAGTCCGTCAGTTTTGAAGTTAGGATCTTCAAATTTTGTGTTTAGACTGACGATTGAAAATTAATTTATACGTGTCTCAGCGTTTTTGATAATTTTACCCCCGACGGGTTAGAAAGGGGAATGAAGGTAAGTAATCGGATATTTTTCGACCTCCACGCGGGCGAAGCCGCGGCCAAAAGCTATTAGCATAATAGCATAGCATAATCAGCCTATTAATATTCCCACTGCTGGGACGCAGGCCTCCTCTCTGTGAGAGGGAATGGGCTATAATCCACCACGCGGGCCCAGTGCGGGTTAGTAGATGTCACATGTCTTCGAGTTTTTGGTTCTAGGACATGCCGGTTCCCTCACGATGTTTTCCTTCACCGTTTTGAGAGCAGTGGTGATGAAATAACTTACACAAAGTAATGCGCCTGGATGGGTTTGAACCCACGACTTACTGCTCGTAAGTCGGGGTCTCCACCACTGGGCCACCGCTGCTCTCTAAAAAGCTACTATTGTAATAGATTACTTAGTTTAATTTAAATTATAATTACAAATAGTTGAAGCTTCAATTGTTTATCTAGGTATCTGAGGTAAATTTTCTGTCTGCTCATACGTGATTTTCTGTAGGTGCTCACTTACTGTGATTTTGCTATATTTTTTCGTCATCGAATAAATGTTCAGATTTTTATTTATTTTGTTGTAGATGTAGGGGCCACTATTACAGGCGTGATGTTATTTTTTAACCCCCGACGCAAAAAGAGGGGTGTTATAAGTTTGACCGCAATGTGTGTGTGTGTACTCGTATGTCTCTGGCACCGTAGCTCTTAAACGAGTGAACCGATTTTCATGCAGTTATTTTTATTTGAAAGCTAGTTTCTTGGTGATGGTTCTTAGATATGTTTTATCAAAATCGGTGCAGCCATTTACTAGATATGGGGGATGAAAGTGGTGATGAATAATCGAACATTTTCAAATATACCAAAGTGGGGTATCAAATGAAAGGGCATGATGTGTATATTATAATTAGACATGTTTTATCAAAACCGGCTCAGCCAATTTATTGACTTTTCAAATGTTTGTTCGCTTTTCTTTGTTGCGATGGGGGTTTTTTCAATTTAGGTTTTTTTATTTGCTTGCTATAGGTGTATTTACTTATTATATTTTCTCTCTCTTTACAGGTATATAAATACAGTTCCAGTATTCAAACCTAAAAAATATACAGTCTAGTCTAAAAAGTTTCTACTTAAAATAAAAATAAAAAACGAAAGTATTCATCGTACTTAATAAATTATCAAAGAAAAAATATTTTTTACTTAGAATTAGAATATTATACACTGTGATAACGATTTTGGTGTGGAAAAATTTTTGAACTGTGCAATTTTTGAATTAGGAATTTTAGTAACGGTTTTGTGCAATTTATTTGAAAAAGGAACGTGACGTGATTGGCCAAAGATAATTATGTTAAGATAGTTTTGGTGAAAATTCGCCTTCTGGACGAAAGATGGCGTTACCTCCGCAGCAGTTTTGTGTGCGGTGGAACTCCTATCATACAAATTTACAGGTATCTATGTTTTGATTTATATTATACCATTTTAGTTTTAGAATTTTCTTTCCTGAGTTAGTAAGTAAAGTAAAACTACAAAACATAATAAACAATTATTTGCCCCAAAACCTCCTACACAGGCCGAGTACATAATAATATTTGTATGTTTTTGTGAAATTAATTGTTAACTATGCTTTGTAGCTTTTCATTGTATACACAATTATGGAATATTTTTCGTAAATAATTTATTGGTTCCTTGTCCGTGTTTACATCTTTTTGGGGCTGACTGTACAGTCAAACCAGTATGGGCAGATTGCGGAATGGATGCGGACACCGGACAAAGACAGTTACTTCAGTTGTTAATATTTTAGAGTCTGATGTTCGGAGCCGCGTCCGTAATTTGTCCTATCGGAAGGGTTACTTTGACAATGTGGGAAAGAGATGGCGCTAGACGACCTGTATAGCTCTGTCTCTTTCCCACACTGGAATTACTCCTGCTTTAAGTCGTCATGGTAACCACTCTGAAACTTGAAAGTGAATATGATAATTTTATTTTTTCTAATACCATCTCTCTCGTCCATTCCAGGCGGTATTCCCGCGCCTACTCCTAACAGAACAGTTCGCGGACGTGACGCTAGCGTGCGAGTCGCGCCAGCTGCGATGTCACAAGCTGGTCCTCTCCGCCTGCTCGGCGTACCTGGAGCGGCTGCTGCTGCAGAACCCCTGCGACCACCCCATTGTGCTCATGAGGGATATGCGGTGAGTGTTGTGTTAGAGCTCGTATCATCTCATCATTCTCCTGGCCTTATCCTAATTTATTTGGGTCGGCGCAGCATGTCCTCTTCTTCCATACTTCTATATTACTGGTCATCTCATCAGCCACCTCCTTGCTTGCCATATCATCCTTCACACAGTCCATCTTATTCATCCTTCATCCATCGTTTCTTTGGTCTTCCTCGACTCTTATACCCATCCACGTTGATACTCAAAACTTTCCTCACGAGTTTTTCCGCATTCCTCCGCATCACACGCCCATGCCAGTATCATCTGCCATCGACATTTGAAGAATATACCGTAAGTCATCATCTACCTACCCGTCTCCTAATTATGCTGGACCCGGCTTCCGTTCGTAAAAATATAATAAATAGCCCAGCGGGAACAGGGTCCAAGCTACTGGCGCTCAGGGCTCCAGAGAAAGGAACCTCCTAACAATACGAGCCGTGTCCAGGAGTACCGCTTTCTGAATCAAGCTCTAGATCCAGCTGCCTAACGAGATCCTCCTCAGTTATTGGTCGAGGCTCGTTGCAATTAAGCCATTGGTTGATACGACTATCGGCACAATGATCGCTGAGTCAATATACTTCATTTGCTTATCTATCTCGGCTTTCACGAGGTTCTCGTCATCGGGACCGTTATGTGAACAATCATTGCGCGCCGCGCTAATCGATCCACCACCACTATATCAGGCTTATTGGCTACAGTAGTCCTGTCAGTGATGATGGATTGATCCTAGTACGATGTGATATTGCCATTCGGGCACATACCTATAGTACGGCACTTCAAATTGGGTCATTATTCTTAACAACGTTTAGTATGGGACCAAAGTTAACGTTCATATAATACAAGGTGTAAACGGACCCTTCACGAAACCGTCAACCAAACATTCTGTACATCAAACTAAGTAACCCTATGCAAATATTATTGCTGGGAAACTACTTTTTTTTTGGGGGCGAAAAATCACGTTTTATGGTAAAACTCAAAGTAACGCGCTCAAAACATTGTGCTGGTGGATGCATTGAATAGTACCGTGGAGGTATAACATTAAAACCTTGTATTAAAAAAAAAAAAACTTGTGAAATAGTTAGAACTTTAACCCCTAATATATCCGTAACTAGAAGGTTCCCAGGTATGGTCTAGAAAAAAAAGATATCGCAATGACGGGGAGAACAAGTGCCTTTCGGCTTCGTTAAGGATCTGTTTACAACCTTTAGATGATTTCTAAGCTTGTACAAAAAGATGTGTATAAATTGTAGGTTTAACTGGACCCTTCTTTGTTCCAGGTTCAGCGAGATGCAAGCGCTGGTGGACTTCATGTACAAAGGCGAAGTCAACGTGACGCAGGAGGAGCTGCCCAGTCTACTCAAGTCAGCTGAGGCGCTGCAGATCAGAGGTAAGCCTTAAGTTACTTAGCTTTCTATCACCATCTTCTCCTTCCATAATCAGTATAAAGGGTGTAAAACTACCCTTAACAAAGGGAAAGAGCCTTACATCCCAGCCGCCGCGGGAGACGCCCTGGGCGTCGGGGGTCACGTGGTGGCTCCCGGCCACCTGCGGGCGGGCCTGTGGACGGCGAGTTATGGGCCAGCTCGCCGTCCGGCCGTCTTGTGACGACAGGCCGGGTCGTCGGCGCGTGAGTGTTCCACGCGCGCCTCACAGAGATGTGCAGCCAGGGACGGGCTGCAAGGGCCGGTGCGTGCCAAGGCTGCGGGACTGTTCGAAAGAGATACCGCGGCCATGGAACACAAAGGGCAAAGAAGGAACATGGATGGGTTTTAGCCAGTACAAGTCTGACACTCCCTTCCGCTCCGCTCAGAGCAGAAGGAGTCATTTGATGATCTCCCATCCGAAAAAAAGGGCTCTCCCTTACTACGATGGTATGATGTGCGAATCCGACTCGGACTTGGCCGGTTTTGCTTTTGTTCTGGACCAAAGATACTTGGTAACCTTGTAGTTGACGGCTTCGTTACATCTTGTATGGGTTTCCTCTCTTGTGAGGACTGATCCACATTTATACCTTAAAGCTTTAATTTTCATGATATTTTATGCCAGTTCCAAAAGTTAAATTTTTGCACTTCCGGGATATAGGTTCTCTCCTAAGCCAACACAGCCTACCGCAGCCTACTGCTGGACATAGGCCTCTCGTAATCTGTATAACACCCTGAGGAGCTCGTGGCTAAATAATAACAGCCGCGCAGATCGATCTTCAGGTTAAGCTGCTCTTACCTAGCTTGGTCCGTGGATAGGTGACCACCCATTACATACCGAGTTTCCTCCCGGGTGACATTTGTAGATCTTTGACAGTCGTTACAGGTAGTCAGTGACCTGGAAGACTGACAACTAGTGTTACCAAGGAGTATCGTATTACCCAGTACTAACTAGGTTGTGGAGGTCAGATAGGCAGTCGCTCCATGTAAAATACTTGTATTCAGCTGCATTCGGTTAGACTGGAAGCCGTCCTCAACATAGTTGGGAAAAGGCTGGCAGATGATGATGACTTTGTCTTCCATCTTCGGCATCTGGTCTACTTATTCTGGTCGGTGGACTATCAACTCCTAATCTAACCTCTAACTAATATAAGAAATGCGAAAGTAAGTTCCTTAACTTAACCTTTTCACGCCTAAACCACTGAACCGATCATCCTGAAATTTTGCATATACGTTGTCAGGTGTACAGAAACTGACATAGGGTACCTTTCATCACGAAAAAAAGTACTGTTCCCGCGGAAAACAACAATAACGTCCTTATAGATGGCGCCACGTGTCTTTCGAATCATGATTGAATTATTACAAGCAGACTACAACCCGAATTGATTGTCAAATTCTAAATTAACGCGAGCGCAGCCGCGGGCTAAAGCTAGTTCATACATATACTCACACCTTTTCCCATGGAGGTAGGCAGGAACTACAGAACGCCACCTGCTACGATCCTTAAATACTTCCGAATACATAAATTCTTATGTCGTTCCAGGTCTATGTTCAAGCGACACCTCGAACCTGACATCGGAGCTGGGCAAGCCCGACAGCAAGGACTTCACGGTCGCCAGCGAAGCGCTCGTCGCTAATGCGCAGAGAGAGAACGCTATCAATGGTGAGTTTCCAGCCGTTAGGCCAGAGATGAGCGGGGATGCGTAGCGAACGATGTGTGGCAGGGTTACCTGTAGATATTTTTAAATTATTCTGCAATGTTTTTGAAATTATATAAATTTTAATGTCAGGATACAAACAGTGTTTAAAAAATTTTACACGTGTTTCACCTACGTTATTTATTATGGTACTACTTAACGCGCATACATATGGCAACTCAAAAAATATCACCAGACAAAACTATTAATAATATTTGACATTTATTTGATGGAGGAACGCTCTTAAGAGAGAACACGGCCGATAGGAATTTGAAAAATAGGCATTTAAAGTAACTATTGCCTTCGCGCTGCGTCAAGCCTGCTCCCGCACAGTGCGATAAGGATGCAGCTGTCCCTGTACTTAATCTGTAACTAAAAAGTTATCAGAGAACATTTTCGAACTATAGTGTTACAGCTAAATTGACCGATTTTAAATTTTCCATAGAAACAGAAATTTCCAATTAACCTTTTTTTTAAACGAAATTTCTAAAATGTTCTCTGATAACTTTTTAGAGCTATGTATCCTGCTTATGCGTATGAAGTTTCATTAAAATCGGTTCAGTCATTTCGAAAAAACAGGACTTGAAAGTTTGTTTGAAATGCCTAAACGCTCTTAAAATGCGGCAATGACGACCCCTTCGTAGTGCTAAGTTAATCAGGCGCTACCTCGCGAACAGCACTCTGAACGCGTTATTATAAAGGGTGTACTCGTAAATAGACCCGCAACGAAGCCTAATGGCACTTGTTCTCCCCATCTTTACGATCATTTTTTTGTTCTAGACCATACCTGGGAACCTTCTAGTTACGGAGATATTGGGGGTCAAAGTTCCAACTTTTTTTTAAAGTTTTTCTTTAAATACATGTTTTTAATGTACGATTTTTACTTTAAATACCTCCACGACCCCCGTACTATTCAATCCATTTAGCATCAGCACAATGCTTTGAGTGCGTTCCATCGAGTCCTACCGTAAAACGTGATTTTTCACCCCAAAAAAAAGTCGTTCTCCAGCAATAATTTTTGCGTAGAGTTACTTAGTTTGATGTACAGAATGCTTGGTTGACGGCTTCGTGAACGGTCTGTTTACATCCTGTATTGTACTCGCAAAACCCATAAAAAAAAAAAAAAAACAATTTTTATGCCAATAAATATATGATTAAATTCCAGGCCCAACAACACACCAACCAAAGCCGACAACCAACAACAACAACGCCACGACAGCCAACGGCACCAAGAAGCGCAAGTCGGAGGAGAGGGCGGACATTAAAGAAGAGACGGTCGAGGAAGACGGACTTTACTATGGGGAGCTGGACAATGATAACATGGAGTTTAATGAGGTAATAAATAGGAGTGATTTGAGGAAGATTAGCTTCGTCTTCGTCATTCTGCCGCCATTATCCCAATTTATTTGGCGTCGGCGGAGCATGTCTTCTTCTTCCGTACTTCTCTATTACTCGTCATTTATTTTTTTACCAGCTGTGCCCCGCGGTTTTAACCCGCCGCTTCTGATTTGTTTTTTTTGCTGGGCTCCTATTGGTCGTAGCGTGGTGTTATATAGCCTATAGCCTTCCTCGATAAATGGGCTATTCAACACTAAAAGAATTTTTCAATTCGAACTAGTTGTTCCTGGGATTAGCGCGTTCTACCAAACAAACAAACTCTTCAGCTTTATAATATTAGTATAGATTAGGCTTCTTAACAATGAGTACACTTACATTATAATTTGTATATTGCAAACTTAAGTGTAAGCGCCTCATCACTTACAGAAAAGCATGCACTACATTATGCGCAGATATTAAATAATTAAAATACGAAATACACAGTCTCAAAAAAAAACTAAAAATAAATAAATTGATTACATTGAATTAAATTAAATAACATAGATTAAAATAAATTAAAATGGATCAAATTATTTTATTATAGATTACATCTCTTTTTTATAAGATTAGTTAAAAATATTTGATATTTGACTACAGATACTCATTAAGTGGCAAGGGCGACTTCTAGAGGGCATGTGCTGAAGAGTTAAAGAGATCAATGTCCACTTCCTGCTCTTTGTCATTTCACCAGTCACCTCCTTTCTAGCCATATCGTCCTTCACACAGTCCATCCATCGTTTCTTTGGTCTTCCTCTACTCATATAGCCATCTACTTCCATACTCAACATTCTCCTCACTTCATTCTCCTCACTTCATTTTCCTCATTTCTTTGCATTGATTAGGGATATTTTTGAGAAATATGGCAACTTCATAAATATAAAAAAATATATGGGTATTTTGAAGTAACAGGGACACTTGGGGAATCATTAGCGAGAGCTGAGAAATAGGGGTAGTTAAATGGAATAGGGTATTTTTAATAAACAGTTTTATATATAATATAAAACTGTTAATGAAAAATACGGGTAAGTATGTGTGCTGGTATTAAATGGGAGTGTTTGGACAAAATAGGGTTTACATAAAGGTAATTTGTTTTTTTAGTGAAACGTTTCACAGCACGTGACTTCAGTTAAAGAAACTACCATGAGTTACCATGGTTTTAGTTACGAGGGCGGAAAAAAAGGGTGTAAAAAGACCCTTAACGAAGCCGAAAGGCACTTGTGTTCCCCGTCACGGCGATAATTTTTTTGTTCTAGACCATACCTGGCAACCTTCTAGTTAGGGAGTTATTGGGGGTCAAAGTACCAACTTTTTCACAAGTTTTTAATGTTATAACTTTACTCCATAACCCCTTAGTATTTAATGCATCCATCAGCACAATGTTTTGAGTGCGTTGCATTGAGTCCTACCATAAATCATGATTTTTCACCCAAAAAAGGTCGTTTCCCAACAATAATTTTGCGTAGAGTTACTTAGTTTGATGTACAGAATGCTTGGTTGACGGCTTCGTGAAGGGTCCGTTTACACCTTGTATAAGTTATTTTATAATATTTCAGGACGATGAACCGGGGAAGCCAGGTGGTAGTCTGGGACAACCTTCCGGTGAGTAACACATTCACAAAAAAAAAACAAACAATTTATTATTATTTTGTTCATTTTTATTATTATTTAAATAAATCAATGTTTGTTTGCAATGTGACTTCCCTCTCGTCACTTGCTTATTTTATTTTTTCTTATATTTTTTTTTATTTCAATTTTTTACAAAAAATATTTAATTGAAATTGGATTTTCAAACGCGATTTTTTTACGTCAAAACGGTCCATAGACAAAAGTGTGTGTAGAGCGAAGATCATATTGTGAATGGACATTGTCTATGAAAAGCAAAGAATTAAAAAAAAATGTCTGTAAGGTAGGCCAATTTTTTTTACTAAGTATAAAATTTGGTAGTTTTTTCTTTCATATTTAGCAAAGATAAATTGAACCATGAATGTTGATTTTTTAGGGTTCCGTAGACAAAGGAACCTTTTGTTGAAATAATTGGTCTTCTAGACTATCTTACAGACATTTGAGTCGAGTTTTTAACGAATTTTCTTCCCATTCATGGTTCAATGTTTATATTTCCATGATTTAATTTAATTTTTCTTTTAGGCCGTCGTCCCTACCTCCGAGTAAAACCAGAAAGCGAGCTTTTCTTCCAAACGAAATTACAAAATCTTGCAAAAGTCAACTCAGAATATATAAATAGACTATCGAAAATGTCCACGACCGAGATCCGCAATGAATTCTCAAAATACGGCTTTAATACAAATGCTACTGAAGAAGCTTATATACAAAAATCCAACGAAAAATCTGAAAATGACTATTACAAGTCTTGGTTAGAACAGAATGGGGAACTAGAGGTTTCCTTACTAAAGGCTAGCCAAGTAAAAAAATCTAAACCTGAAACCAAAAACCAGAAATCAGAAGTAGAGCTGATACCAAAGAGCAAAGACAGTGTTGCTACTAAAGAAATTTTCCCCAAAATCGGGGAGAAATCTCAGATGAGGAGACGGGGTAGACCACCCATATTTAAGGATAGGAACGTTGATATTGGGGAGACTGTGTTAAAGTCTGATTTGGACCAATTTTTGGAGGGGAAAGAGGTTAGTTCCTCTGGATTGTCTAGAAAGGACTTGGAGAGGGTTATGATGGGTAAATTTAATCCTAATAGGAGGTATTCGAATGAAGCGATGTGGGCAGCACTGATGGATGTCAAGAAAGGAGGGAGTATATACAGGTGAGTTCTTTAAGCTTTTTTATGTTCGATTACTGAATTTATTTTGTGATTCTTTTTGCCTTTAATCTCAGAAATGCCTAGAGGCGACAGAATTTGCTCAAATTGGCTTTTTGATGCTAGACTTCTCGATGTATGGCATTATGCTTATTCTATTGCACTACGAGAAAAAAAGTGTTTCATGTTTTTACATAACATAACATCACGCCTTTAGTCCCCGTAGAGTTAGGCAGAGGTGTACCTAATAGTACACTCAAATTTCGCCAGTTATGTTTCAAGTCCCACGTAATAGAGAGCACGAGAGCGAGCCTATTGCCATCAACCGGGAGCAAATTCATACTCCGTGGCTGCTACTAAGAAATTCCTGGTGGAAAAACCCAATAACAATTTGTCCGACCCGGGAATCGGACCCAGGACCTCATGCTCATCAGTCGCGGTTGTAACCGTTAGACCACTGAGGCAGGCAAGACGGCGAGGCAGTGGGTGTTTTACATTTTTGTCTATAAATCATACAACCTCATTACCTCAAAGCTGCCTAATTACAGTGGCAGACCGCAGCGACACGAATGGTTTATATTGAACCGTACGGGGTGGAAGGCACACTGACGCTAAAACGGTTACCACGTATTCAGTCCATCATTTTGAACAATTTCTATGTGGGGCGGGTGGAACTTTGACCCCCAATACCTCCGTAACTAGAAGGTTCCCAGGTATGGTCTAGAATAAAAAAATGATCGCAATGACGGGGAGAACAAGTGCCTTTGGGCTGAGTTAAGGGTATTTTTACACCCAATAAACGGTCTCACCTTACTTTTAAAGTTCGAAAAGCAATATCTCTCATTCCAATAATATTAAATTATATTTTAAATTTTCCTCTTTCAGAGCGGCCCAAACTCACAAAGTACCGCGCAAATCCCTCCGCAACTGGATGAAACGCTGCCACATAAAGTCCTCCTTCCCGATGCCTCAACAGTTAAAACAATTCGTCGAAAACAGCAAGAAACAGAAGGAATACAAAAACTTTGATTTTCCCATTCCCGAAACTCAGAACTACGAGAAGAGCGGCACTGAAACTGAAGCTTATGAGGCCGAAATCGATTTTGGAAAACATTTTCTTACTTTTACTAATTCAAACGTGTCTAGCGAAGACGAGGGGGTCACCAAAGATGGGGAAAAAGAAAAAGATGGGGCAGTAAAAGTTAAGGATGGCAACTCTGCTTTAAATATGTCATTGCATGAATGAGTTGGTTAAGTGGCAGTTGATTTGGCATATCGGGTTAAGAGGGTGTATTTTGGGAATTGGTAACGTCGCAAATACCTGAATTTCTTTAATATTACTAGATGATTGGAATTTCGCAGTGTTGCACTAAAATATTAATTATAAATAATATACTACACATTTAATATTTAGTTTATTTGCAAGAAAAGCACTTGGAAATGAAATGCTTTTTTATATCTGAAACTGATACAACACCTTATCAAGTGATATTCTTGCAATATTTTAGTGTAACAGAGCAATATTTCATCGCTTCATTCAGTGATATTGATTTAATAAACAAAACAGTGAGATATTTGATAGCTATTTTCGATGTTGCCAACTTTCAGAAGACACCCTCTTGAAGAGTTCGACTTTGTTTGTCTCGCGCTATCTCAGTCATAATATCTAAAACCTGATGTGGCGTTTAAAGGAGGCTGCCATAAGCTAGCTCGCGAAATTCAAAATTTCCTACGTTTATTTTTTGCAATTTGCAGATCTGTATGAAGTTCTATGTTAATCAAAATATGTTTCGCGAACGCAACAAACATTTATTTACAGAATTTGAAATTAAGACAACTCTATTATTTATACTTGGCCTCAAATGTCATAATGATTTAAAAAAAAAAAATCATATAAGTAGGGTAAAGTGTACTTATAAAGTTGTATTGATGATTTTAATTTTGTAAATACATGTCATTACCTTTCGCGGATTACATTTTAATCAATATGAAACCTGATACTTTCAAAAAACGTTGAGTTAAAGGTGCTATTCTGGCGCTTCCGCCCAAAGCCCGAATAAAGCCACAATGCCAGCCCCTAGCGTGAATTTTGACAGTCCATTTTGACACTGACAGCTGTCAAAGGTGCTTTTATGCAATTTTTTCTGTTATATGCAATTTGAAAGTTCTAGTTGATAAGATTTAAATTATATTTTTTTTTTGTCTCTGTTAAGTAAACAAACTATTGTTACTATTAGGATCGAATGTACTTTAAAAATATTATATATGGCTATTTTTAAGAGCAACTTAACTTAAAAGTGTCGAGCGGTTTTTGAGATTGGCGCTGCAAGACGGATGTTTTTATAAAAAAATAAATGTTAGGCCCTAAACGGCCAGTATACGAAAGATAGAAAACTGCCAAAGAAAAAGCAAAGAATAACGAAAATCTAAAATAATCTAATAATTTATGAAATTTTCTGAAAAAAAAAACTATTTTTTAAATTTATAAGTAGGTACTTACTTTTTTATTTATTTTGTCCAAAGATGTTTTTTTTTTTTTAATGTTTAGTATTATTGTGTGTGAACATTTAGGTTAGGTATCCATCTATGGCGTTATTAAAAATGAATAATTGAGTGAAACTGTCCAAAAATGTGCCTGAATATTGTCTATGTTTTTTTTTAAACCATAAAATCGTTTGCTGTAAGAATCATCAAAGAAGGCCATAGGCATAGGGCACATATTATACACGGTGTAAACGGACCCTCCACAAAGCCGTCAACCAAGTATTCTGTACATCAAACTAAGTAATGGGTTACTTAGTTTGATGTACAGAATGCTTGGCTGACGGCGTAAAATTTATTGCTGGGAAACGACTTTTTTGGAATGAAACATCGCTTTTTTCGGTAAAACTCAATGTAACGCACTCACCACATATGCTAACGGATGCATTGAATAGTACGGGGGTCATGAACGTATTTATAGTAAAGTTACAACATTGAAACCTTGTATTAAAAAAAAAAAGTGTAACTTTGACCCCCAATATATGGGTACGACAAAAAGAGAATAGTTAGTTTAAAATATTTGGTGAATTCCAAAAACATTTTTTTTTTTAACTTACCTACCAAGGGTATGTTATAGCATGATGATGCTAAAATACGTAGCTGATTGATGGCATTAAGCTCACCCCTTATTACATGGGACTTAATGCCGAAATGTGGGGTGGCCGCACGACGTCCAACAAGCTATGCTAAACCTTCGTACGGGAAGCTTATACAAAGCGAGGTCAGGTTATACTGGTACTATCCATAGCTGATGAATCGCCGTGTGTACCAAAGATACACCTATGCCTACCACTGCTGAGATAACAGGCGTGATGTTTTATTATTTTAAAACTAGCCGTTGCCCGCGACCATCGTTCGCATGAAATTATGATAACTCCTTTTTAAATCGAATTTTGATACCAGTTTAAAGGGTTTTTTTTTTCACGGATCTCGAATTCTTATTCTGAAATAAAAGTATCTATGTGTTAGACCTTATAACATCAGCTATCTGCCAGTAAAAGTCCCGACAAAATCGGTCCAGCCGTTTTGGAGCCGAATTAGTCTAAACAAACAGACATACAGATCTACAAACAGACATACAAAAGTTGAAAAAACTGTTTTTGTTTAATATCCGTATATATTTTCATATGCATTCAGTAAAAAACTGTTGTGACACTTGAATTTTATTTATTTGTAAAGATTAATTCAAGATGATTTCCTAAATGTTCACTCAGCACACGAAACATTGACTATATTGTAACTTGTTCCCAACGGCTCCATACATGAAGTCCACCAGAGATGTGCGAGGGATGTGTTTGTTAAGAACCAATAGAAGCACTTCATTTACCCAGCCTCGCTCAGCGCAGCTCTAGTGGAAACGGCTCAGCGGAGCGAAGTTTTTTGTACGTACAAAACTAGGCGAGGAATGTGCGAGGGTCGGACGCGAGCCCGCTACACAACCTACCGTTTCACAGCGCCGCTACGCATCCTCGCACCGCCCAGCTAACTCGCACATCTCTGGTGGAAACGCAGCCTAAATACACCACATCGTTTTAGAAGAAGAGCGTCTTCTCTGTCACTCCTGTGTCGTTGTCTCTTTCTAACATCCGATGTGGGATATTAACGTCCACAGGTCTTTCACCACCTCTTAAAGCAGTATTAAATTAATCTTACACATCACGTGCCGAGCCTTTTTCCAACTATGTTGTGATCGGGTCCCAATCGCATTGCCGCTGAATACCAGTTTACCCCTTGGTAAGACTGGTTGTCAGACTTTCGGGCCGTAACGACTGTCAAAGATCTACAAATGACAGCCGGGAGCAACGGCTTAACGTGCTTTCCATAGCACTGAGGAATCCTGGTATGTAATGGGTGGTCACCCATCCCAACCTAGGCAAGCATTGCTTAACCTTAAAAATTGGCGCGTGCGGCCAAGTAAGATTGAGGTAAACTGCTATAAGAAATGGGTGGAACAGTCCCAGGTCCTGTATAAGGTATTCCTATTTTTATTATTTTTCCTGCAATATTGTACCCAAAGATAGGTGTTTTCTTAGTTAATTTAGAGGATGTCTTAAATGTTTTGTCATAAAACTGGCGAAATGTGGGTGTACTGTACTATTGAGTACGCCTCCGCCTACCCTTTCGGGGTTTACAGGCGTGATAAACTTATATTGTTACTTACGGGATATCTTCCGTTATTGTTCATTATTTTGAACTCTCGATATTTCGACGCTGTTGCAAGCGCCATGATCGCGGGTTGACTGAAGAATGCGGGTGGATGGAAAACAAATTGTTAAGAGTCTTGCTACGCGTGCTACTGGAAGTCGACGCTAAGTCACGGGAAAACACTCACAGTATCACCAGGTTTTGTGGAGTCCTTATTACGATGCCGGCTGTTACTTTTGAGCTTACTCAAAACTGGATTCCACGTAATTAACAATTTGAAGCCATTCTCTCGATTGAAATTTTTGTAAACAAAAAAAAAAAATCGTCGAAGTATCGGGAGCTCAAAATAATAAACAATCATGGAATTTGTCCCGTAAGTGACAGTATAAGTTTAGTTGTAAACTGTGAAAGCTTAAAACAGTGTAACAGGCGTGATGTTTATGTAATGTTTCATTACATTTGTTCTAGTGGTCGCAAGCGCAAGAGTTGAGATAGCTTGATTATTATACTTAATACTACTAATTACTAGATAATATGGCAACAGAATAGTATTAACAAATGCACTTGAAAAACGTATTTAGGAGCCTTTGTTGCTAATAGGTTATCAAAGTTATTGAATTTTTGCAGTATTTGAAAATTAATAGAATTGTTTTAACAGTATTATTTCAATCAAATTATAACGATAGAAGTGGTAATAATGTTGCCAGTATATAAAATTAAACCCATTATTGGTTAAAGTGTTGCAAGTTCACAAAACATTTTAGACATTCTCCCACTACAATTATTTATTAGTAAGTTTGTCGTTAAATGCTTGTGTAATAAATTAATTAGTTATATAAATTATTATATTTAATTATTAAATAAATGTAATGATTGGCCTTTTTCAAAAACTGAGTGCTTGGTAGGACTTCGTCCAAATATATATAAAGAAAAGACTTAAAATGAAATTTTTAGTGTTTAATATTAAAATTATATTAAGCTTTTTGATTATGGGGTGGTTATTTTTAGGAATTGAGTATTTAACAGTGATTTTACAAAAATGTTGTTACAGATAAAATGTTGTGCTAGTAACAGTGTAAAGAATAATGTCTTTTTATAGTCAATAAAGGGTGTACCAAGCCCCTTAACGAAGCCGAAAGGCACTTGATCTCCCCGTCATTGCGATCATTTTTTTTTTCTAAACCATACCTGGGAACCTTCTAGTTACGGAGATATTGGGGGTCAAAGTTCCGACTTTTTCAAAAGTTTTTTTTTAATACATGATTTTAATGTATCTTGCATTAAAAAGTTTTTTTAGTTTTTTATTTTTTATGTATCAAAAAAAACTTGTGAAAAAGTTCTAACTTTGACCCCCAATATCACCGTAACTAGAAGGTTCCCAGGTTTGATGTAGAACAAAAAAATTATCGCAATGACGGGGAGAACAAGTGCCTGCCGTAGTTCAGGGTATTTTGACACCCAAATGTGCAAGCGTTCTAGGTAAGACATTTGAATTTATTATTTTATTGAGCTGTTTGTTGATGTTGAATTATCTCTATTCTAAACACCTAGAAGCAATTGTATTTCCTTGTAAAATTAGAGGTTGAATAATGCCTTTTTAATGGCGTAATTTAAATACCTGCTTTGACTTTGTTAGTACAATAAAGAATAACTATAAAACATGCGTCTTCTAAAAATAACCACTCTAAAATGATTATTAAAAAAAAACGGCTTAACATATTATAAATTATATTTGTATTAATTTATTTATATTATATTACATGATTATACATAATTATTAAATATATTATAGTATTTTATCTTTATAATTATTGTACTTAATTAGGACGTAATTATGTTTGGGCATCGATTATGTTATTATATTGAGATTTTTAACTTTAAAAACTATATTTGGTGAGGATATAAGAGAAATAATGATCATTAAAATGTTACTGTTCCTCTGCCTAGCCTTCTCCCTATGTTGGGGTCGGCTTCCAGTCTAACCGGATGCAAATGAATACCAGTAAGTTACATGGAGCGACTGCCTATCTGACCTCCACCAATATTTGGTAACTCGAATACCACGTCATAATTCGTTTGATGCGATAATATTTTGATGATCAATTTTTTTCGTGTTCTTTAACCAGATATTTGTTATAAGCCTTAAATACTTATACGAGAAAAACTTAAAATGAATTGTCTATAAATAATTTGCTTTGTTAAAATTACATGGGACAACGCAACTGGCGAAATGTGGGTGTACTATTAGGTGCACCTCTGCCTTACCCCGCAGGGATTACAGGCGAGATGTTATGCTTGATTTTAAAATTCCGCCATTTTTTTCTGATATACAGATTAACTAGTTAAAATAATATTCTCAACAAAATACACAATGGTCAAATTCATAGACTGTGTGTTATCGTTATGATTAACTCTTCTTCACAATACTGGGGGTAGTTAGTTTATCTTATAGGTAAGTAACTAATATAAACTTATACTGTCTTTTACGGGATATCTTCTGTGATTGTTGATTATTTTGAGCTCCCGATATTTCGGCGCTGTTGCAAGCGCCATGATCGCGGGTTAACAGCGCCGAAATATTGGGAGCTCAAAAAATTTACAATCACGGAAGATGTCTAGTAAGTGACAGTATAAGTATAGTTGTAAACCGTGAAAGCTTAAAACAGTGTTTTAAGTAACTAATATAGTTAACTGCCTTAAATAAAATACATTTAATTCAGACCAAGTAATTGTCCATAATTGTTAGTAAACAAAGGTCTTAAAACTACGTTAGTATTGCATCAATCAATAAAATTCAAATTAAAACTAACTAGCATTTCACCCGCGAAGTCGTCCGCAAAAATTGTAATTTATAGCCTATGTTACTTCCTGATAATTTTGCTTTCTATTGATGAAAAAATGGTTAAAATCGGTCCAGTAGTTTTTGAGTTTATTCGTTACAAAAATACAAACCTTTCCTCTTATTATATAATATTAGAATAGATTAATATCTAGAAAAAAATACAGTTGATAGTTTATGTTAGTAAAAAAGGTCTTAAGACCACGTTAGTATGCATCATTCAATAAAATTCAAATAATAAACAATACATTATCTAAAAAAATACTACTGTTAGTTACAATAGTTAAAGGTTTGCTAGTTATAATAAAATATCTTGTGAAATATACTGTCATAAAACTAACTATTTCAGAAGTTAATTACCATGATAGTCAACTATGAGTAGTAATTACTCTTTCAATTACTTAATTAATACATATTATAGTTTAAAAAACTAAAAAACAACGCTTTAGAGTGCCGTCATTTTCTTTCTCGTGTTCAGAAGAACACGAGAAATTAAATGACGTCACTCTGACGCGTGTTTTTTAGTTTTCCTCTAATGAAAAGTTTCGCTGCGAACAGCAAACCGTTTCATTTGATAGCCATATCATGGGAATGCATAAAAAAATTAGTCCGCCATCTTTGACAGTCCGCCATATTTGATTTAGAATGACGTCACTTAGCTAACCACGCATTTTTATTAAAACTATGTATTACCGTTTCTCAGCTAGGCTAATAATCGTCTATCGCATCGGTTAACTAACTATGCCTTTGTTTTAACATTAAAAAAAATCAAATTCTCTTTTTATACCGTCTCACAGATCTAATAATAGTTACAACCCGGAAGATGAATCAACTACCCCTCAGATTAACTTCCCGACGAATATCCACAAAGAACGTTCTAGATATTACCTGTGTTCCTATCAAATATACTGATCTAATGGTTTTAGTTATATTCTCTTGTAAAACCGTGGTTTGTGTATTTTTGTGGTGTGATAAAATGTCCTTTTATAATAATATACCAGCTACTTCGTAACATAGAAAAAATCCCTCATTCACGGGCGATTTTTTTACGCAACGATTTTGTATCTACCACAAGATTTTCAATTCTAACACCTGTCAATGTGTTTACTTTTTTTTTTTTTTTTTTTTTTTTTTCCGGATGGGAAATCATCAAATGACCCCACTCTGGGCGGAGCGGAGGGGAGTGTCAGACTTGTACTGTGCAATGTGTGTACTTGCAATGTGTGTTGAGTACAAGTCATTATTTAAGATACCATTTTTGATTCTGTAGTTTAGTAATTACCTGAAATTAGAACTACCAAGCTTCTAACGGTTCGTGTCTACAGACCTTGGATTATGAAAAAAAAAAAATTATTGCTTTAGAGGCATTATTCGGGAAGAAAAAAAGGGGTATAAATTTGTATGGAGAATCGCAGCCCCTGTTCTCTCTTAAAACTCCAATAGAGTTCCATCTCAGCGCGTCAAAAAACCGATCAATGTTGGATCTTCGACTCTGTGTTTTATGCAGTGCGTTCATAATTCAGTGCTCAAAAAAATCGTTACGTTTAAATATCGCCTGTGCCGACGGGGGCTTTGTACCAACAACTAGGGCCGATGTTCAACGATGTTACTTCGCACACGTTCGGCTTCGACATGTGTCACGTTTACATCTGACAGCGGCAATCCAAACCTTATTGTAATCGGGATAAAGATCACTGTTGTTTGCCAGATTTGTCAGTGGCTGCAACCGAACCAATAAAGATAATTTTGACAGTATGCCTAATCAAAAGAAAACTAACTGGTAACCTTTTGAACGCCACCGTCACATATACGTGACAAGCGAGCGCGTGCCCTGTAAGACAACGGCACAAATATGTGATAAAATGGTAGGTGAAATTGTGGCTTGGCGTGGAGGGCACGCGCGTGCGTTTATGCTAAGGCGGTCAAATGCTTAAAGAACCGTAAGTTGACAGTTTTACAACAGTGCAGTCACAGGTATAAGGTCTATCACACCGATTGGGTAGTTTTACCTCTATAACTTTATGCTAAGCCAAATTACGTGCTAGGTAACGTTTATAAATCTCGTCCTAACCATAAATCTCATGCTACCCACAAAAGTATACAAAACACGTTATATAACCCATGAAGTGCCTACTAGTATATAAATATATACATAAAATAATATACATAATAATAAATAGATATAAGTGTCTACTGTAGAATATACATTGTATTTATATGATAAGCCTTGTGACGTTTTTGTTGTGAACTTGTCTTTTAGACGCGCGTTGTCGGCTAAGTCGGAAAAAAGGAGGTATTCTGTGTTCCGTCTCAAAATCTTTTCGTCACAATCAACCGATAGCAAAGTAACATGATGCTGATACTGTACGCCTGGGACATCCCACTGCTGGGCAAAGGCCTCTCCTCATGGCTTCCAATTGCTTCTATCCAGGGCCAATGTGGACCACTGTTCGTTGGTTTTGTCCAGCTCGTCCCGCGTCTTTTTTATACCCCCTCCAACCCCTTCGTCGTAAGGTTTAAGGCAGCCCCTCCTTCCCCCTCCCAGCATCATGTTTCATCATTTGCCTAGTCTTTTCCCAACTATGTCGGGGTCGGCTTCCAGTCTAACCGGATACAACTGAATACCTGTATTTTACATGGAGCGACTGCCTATGTGTACCCCACCACCCAATTAGTACTGGGTAACACGATAACCTGTAACGACTATCAAAGATCACAAATGACAGCCGGGACCAACGGCTTAACGTGCTTTCCGAGGCACAGAGGTAACTCTGTACGTAATGGGTGGTCACCCATCCACGGACCAACCTAGGCAAGCGCAGCTTAACCCAAAGATCGACCCGAGCGGCTGTTATTATTTAGCCACAAGCTCCTCCCAGCATATATATAAAGGCCAGTTCACAACAAAAGCTACAATAAATTCAGCTACATTGTATGTATGTTTATAAACAGTATTACGTTGTTTTGCGTTCAGTTCGCGTATTATATTCCTTACCGGTTGTACTTAACGTATGGAACATCATTTGTAACTATTATGTTTCAATTAAATTGAGGTTTACCGTATGCATTGGTCGTTTTATTCTATTACTTGTAACCCGCGCCTCGCTTCGCACAGTTTCTATAGGGTGACTGGTAATTACTGACCGATACTTACGCACGTGATTGTACTCATGATAACAAACAACTTTCCCAAACAAACATTTTTTTCATACCTACTCGTTCACTTTTATCCCAATAACACAACAACGCAAAACGCGCGCGAATTTCGTACGGCTGGTAAAATAAAGGTAAACAAACATTTTTTTTATACCTACTCGTTCACTTGTATCCCAATAACACAACAACGCAAAACGCGCGCGAATTTCGTACGGCTGGTAAAATAAAGGTTTCTTTGGGAAAGTTGTTTGTTATCATGAGTACAATCACGTGTTTAAGTATCGGTCACTAATTACCAGTCACCCTATATAACTTTACTTACAAATCATCGAAATTTCTTTATTTTAGGTATTTTGTTTATTATCAAAATCTGTTTCGTAGTTTATAAGAACAACGCCTGAAAGAATTTATCATTTTTTACCGTGCTTCCAGATTTTTTTTTTATTTTAACCAAATAAAATAAAAAAATCGGACGTATTGATAACCTTTTGGAAGTCGGTTAAAAAATAGAATTCTCTGTAATAGAAAAACTATTTTTTAGCTTCTAGTTATGTGTAATAACTTATTTAAAAATGTAACTAGAATTACTTTAATTTTAAGACACCCTAAAGGAACCTACACATTTACTCAAACTCGTCGATCGATGAACGATGAATTAATTTTGCCGTCACATTTAATTAGTCGATCGATAAAATTGAGAAAATAAATCGTTAAATTTATTTCACTTTAAATATTTTATTTAAAAGTAAACGTAACATAACCCCACCTGCAAACGAATTAAATATTTAAAAAAAATCACGCTTGGATATTAAAATCCCATAAAAACGCAGAAGGGCGGCTTTTCCTCGCTTTTACAAAACGCATGCTTACCCCGTATTCATGAAGATAGTTCACTCTGAGTTAATTTGCTATATAACCCATATTCGTACCTTCTTTTTTTTTAAGTTAATTTATACAATACTGTAGTTTCCAAACTAAAGGCTGTATGTAAAAGGCATTGAGTCGCAGGCATAACCGAACCGGTATTTCGTACCGGTAATTGAGCAAATGATTTTAGACTACCCACAAAAGAAATTTCCCGTCGGTTAAATAAATAAATCTGCTGTTCCATACATTTTGGGCGTGTTTATATTGATCTTGTATGAAACAGTTGATTTTTTTATGATTGATGAAAAATTTCTAAGATGGGGCTAGAATGTGCTGAATTCATATAGTAACGATACCGTGTGTTCATAGAGATTATTTGTAGAAGTAGTAACACATAATAGATAATGCTTTAATTTTTAATAATATAAAGTTGATGTCGTAAATTTCGTTTTTATTTTTTTCGTATCATTGGCCATTATGAGCATTTACAACTTAACGTTTACGGCATTTCATACAAACTTTCAAGTCCTTTTTTTACGATATGACTGAACCGATTTTAATGAAACTTCATACGCATAAGCAGGATACATAGGTCTAAAAAGTTATCAGAGAACATTTTCGAAAAATAGTGTTACAGCTAAATTAGACCGATTTTAGATTTTCCATAGAAACAGAAATTTCCAATTATCTTTGTTTATAAAACGTCATTTCGAAAATGTTCTCTGATAACTTTTTAGTCTTATGTATCCCGCTTATGCATATGAAGTTTCATTAAAATCGGTTCAGTCATTTCGAAAAAAAAGGACTTGAAAGTTTGTATGAAATGCCGTAAGTCGTAAACGCTCTTAAGGTTGTCTAAATCTCAAAACAAAGAATCTATTAATCAAATCAGGCTGAAAAACAGTACTTTTTAAACGTCAACATGACATAAGACAGACAGCCTCCAAAACATCCGACCCTCACAGCTTTCTGCTAGTCTAGAAGGGGAGTAGAAGTGGCGGAACAAACTCGCCAGGTTCTGGACAAATAGTCGTATGCCCTAGTTCATAAAGTAGCATTTAATTTGATAAGTGTTAGATTAATTAGCAAATAGAGTGAACTATCTTTCAGCTGTACTCGTTTAAAAATACTTTAACGGATTTGTAAGGATACCCTCGTTCTATGAGACTAATGATTTCGAGCCTGGGGAACGATTAAAATGAAACTTCTACTTTAAATTTTTTGAGTTTTTTTTCAGAAAGTCAGTTAAATTCTGCCCCTGTAAGCCAAAAAGCTGTAACTCAACAAATGTATGTTTCGAGAAAACGAGGAATGCTTATGTAAAAATTTTATTTTTTCGCACAAAATTATCTCTTATTTTGTGCGAAAATGAGATTTAGAACACATTTTTCATTTATTTTGATTTGCACCTGATGTTTCAAACTGTCAGAAGCATTTGCTAAAAAAAAAAACCGAATTTTCGGTTATTTTGAGATACCGCTATTTGGCTTACGAGGGCACAATTTAAGTATAGTTCTTGCATTTCACGATTACGCGTGGAACAGCTAAACACTATGTCAGTTGACGTAGAATGTATGCTATGCGTACTCAAGATTTGCAAGAACTATATCAAAAAATAAACTAATACTGTCACTTACGTGATATCTTACGTGATTGTTCATTATTTTGAGCTCCCGATATTTCGGCGCTGTTTGCAAGCGAAATATCGGGAGCTCAAAATAATGAACAATCACGGAAGATATCCCATTAGTGACAGTATTAGTTTAGTTGTAAACCGTGAAAGCTTAAAACAGTGTTTTATACCAAAAAGTCTCATAGAACAAGAGTAGCGTACAGTCCGGTAGACACAGCTGCCTGTCAGAAGCCAGGAAAAGAAACGCCCAAGTTTCTTAATACTCCCTCTTTTCTATGTTACTTTTAATAATTCTAAAGGGCGGTTTCTTTACCTTGCTTGTTTCAGGAGTCAGAACTTCAACGGAAATAGTGACGCGACATTTTATCGATATGGACCACGGTATACCTCTCAACATCCACGCAAGACCTCGCCTGGTGGGCCGGAGACCGAACGAGATTGTGAACATAGAAACTGATGTTTTTCAAGAGAAATCTTATAAGCAGTACTCTTCGCAGCATTTGAGAGACGCCCTAATTGCCGTCAAGAAAGGCTACAGTGTTTACGCAGCGTCGAACAAGTATGGGGTCCCGAGGAAAACTTTGAGAAATTGGATGGAGAAGTATGATATCAAAAGTCAGTTCTCCAAAGGTAGGCGCGGCGCAAGGACGCAGATATTGGATCCTTTAGATCTCATGGTTGAAGCCAGATCAGAGAAATATGATGACGCGTTGTAATGTAAGTCGATTTATTATCTTGCCAAATGTTAGGTTTACGTTTTTTGGTACTGGTGTTGACGGGTACTCTTATTTTGCGAAATTCAGGCCGGTAATCGAAAAGATTTTGAGTTATTTTTAACCATTTTAAGATGCTTAATTATAAACTACCTAACTTAGGACCCATTAATCATCATTTTCCCAACTATGTTGAGGTCGTATTTTACATGGAGCGACGGCCTATCTGACCTCCACAACCCAGTTAGTCCTGAGAAATACCAGATAACCCTTGGTAAGACTGGTTGTCAGATACTACATAAACTGTAACGACTGTCAAAGATCTACAAATGATAGCCGGGTCCAACGCCTTAACGTGTTTTCCGAGGCACGGAGGAAACTCAGTATGTAATGGTGGACGTACCCACGGACCAACCAAACCATTAATATTAATAGGGTCAGATAACTGGGCTTATCCCAGTTGTAAACGTCACTTTGTGCCTATTAGCCCTGTTTTGCTCTGTCTCCTGCTGAAGTAGAAATTATTTTTTCTACTCCGCTATTTTTTTTCTGATAAATTTCGTTGCGGGATCCAAGACAGTTAAATGTTGCTCTGGGACTTCGTCAAGCTTCATTGTCTCGGCGCTTTTCTGGTGGTTGCCACTCTAGATTCTGGCGCACAGGAGTCGCAGTGGTTTGGGAATAGTGTGGCATGTCTCATTAAAAGAAAAAAATAACCTTACTTAAGAATATTTTAATGAAACATACAGACTAGATCAATTTTGTCGATCAATAACATTTTCGATCGACGCTAAATATGTATTATTTTTTTATGTTATAAAAATAAAGCAATCATGTTTTTTGAATCCCAATAATATCCACAAAATAGGCCAAAAAACACAGTAAACTGGTTTTACTTTTATTTTAACATAGATTTATATTAATCTTGACCGCATAATGGAAAAAAAAGTAGCGCTATATTATACTTCTTCACCGAATTTGAAACTGTTCGTAAAACGAGAGTACCTGTATTCCTATCGGACTGTATTTAGTCTTACTACTATTATGGTACTACTAATTACCTCTGCCATTACATACTATCTAACTATGAAGTATTTATGGCCGTATTCTCAAACGATATGCAATTTTAAGTCCCCGCTGGACCACGACTTGTCGCATGGTCGCGTAGTGGGCGAGGTCCTTAAGACGTTTATACATATAAGTCTTTCTATCAAACTGACAGTGACAGTTCGTCATAGCTGGGACTTATAATTAAATATCGTTTGAGAATACCGGGATTATTAGAGTTATAAGTGGAATAATGTAGATTTTTCTATCAATATACTATAAACTGCTATTCGTTTAGATAAATGGAGTTTATGTCTACAGGGAGCTAGCGTTAAGAACCAAAGATTGTAAAATGTAGTCAAGGTAATGTTAGCGTAGGGAATTACTCTGCCACCTGAAGTATAAGTGGTGCATCTGTGCAAATAATGCATAGAAAAATAAGCCTTAATAATCAAAAAAGGCTTATCTGCGAGTACTAAGGTCCCCCGTTCTCTTCTTCCAGTTGCGCCCCTTTTACTGTGGGTAGCATTATGGGCATATCTTTACTTGGTACATTTTGAGCAGAAATTCTGATTGTCGTCATCCACAATCCTTTACCCACCTGTATTATGTTTAGTTTCCAGTCTAATCGAATGCAACGTACCGACTGTCAAAGATTTACAAATGTCAGCTCGGACCAACGGCGTACGTGCTTAACGAGGGTCTTGGATTGTATTGGATGGGAACCCATTTACGGACCGACCTGACATCATTATTCTCCTGCCCTTATCCCAATTTATTTGGGGTCGGCGCAGCATGTCTTTTTCTTCCATACTTCTCTATTACTCGTCATCTCAGCAGTCACCTCCTTTCTTGTCGGCGGCGAACACTTATTATCAGGTGGTCCACTTAATCCCCACTGAATTTTTTTTTTTTCTTATCCTGTCATCAATTTTTTTTTTACGGAAATTAAAGGAGCATATAGATTCGCAAAAATTCGTCGATTACAAGAATTTCACAACAATTTTTTTTTTCATTTATTATTCGTGTTAATAATTGAGCTATGCCTTTGGGAAGCAATCAGAAGTATTCTAAAAAGTATGAGCGTGTGTGCATATTACTGTATTAGATAAAATATGTAAAGATATGTCCCTGTATGATATCACTTAATGTCTAGTCTTAATCTATACTTTATAATATATAATGTTAAGGTGCAATATCGGTGGGTTTATCGTCAATCAAATAAATCGATCTACGGTCCGTCGTTCTTCAATCGACGTCTAATGAAAACAGTCGATGTCAATTACATCAGTGCCAGAAACGGTAAGAATTAGCAATGTCATCAATCGAACGCATAAATGGGTGTAACAAGACCCTTAACGAAGCCAAAAGGCACTTGTTCTCCCCGTCACTGCGATCATTTTTTTGTTCTAGACCATACCTGGGAACCCTGAGTTACGGAGATATTGGGGGTCAAAGTTCCAAGTTTTTTTTTGTTATTGCTTTACTTTAAATACCTCCACGAACCCCGTAGTATGCATCCATCAGCACAATGAGTGCGTTACATTGAGTTTTACCGTAAAACGTTATTTTTCACCCCAAAAAAGAAGTCGTTTCACAGCAATACTTTTTGCGTAAGGTTACTTAGTTTGATGTACAGAATGCTTGGTTGACGGCTTCGTGAAGGGTCCGTTTACACCTTGTATACAAGAGTACAAAGATCTCTGGCGTTTGATTGACGTTGGCAAAGGGGCGCTATTAGTGAACATTTGTGAACTGTATTGTAATTAACAAAATGGCGGGATTAGTTCATATTTTGGCCACGCGCCAAAAGATCCTTGTGCAGCCATGTTTTTCTAATTATTAGTGTCACAAGATTTTCGTTTAGCGTGAGCGCCATGCGCCATGTTACAGATAAAGAAAAACTGGACGGGGGCTAAATTTAAAAAAAAAAAACTTTTTACAGACGGCCAGCACATCAAGCTACCTACAATCTTTTTTTCTTTTTTTAATCTTTCAAATTTCTTTAATAGATTATCAACTTTATCGCTAAATCATTAGGTTTAAGGTTGATTGGGAAAATTTGACAGTTTCGGATAGAATGATAGTCTGTACTTTCCCACACGACGTAGCAAAATCTTTCTCCGCTGAGGTAAATCGTAAATACAGAAAAGAAAAAGTTACAAATTATTTATGATTGTATCAAAACTCACAAGTTGATAAAATGTTACTAGAGTGCCAATAGTTTATTACTTGACCAAAAACTATAGACTTATTGTGATTATTCGAATAGTCCGATAAATAATTAGATATTTCAACGAATTGTAAAACACCTCCTTTTTGAAGTCGGTTAACACAAAAGTCAATGATGAGTTTACAAGTTTTGTTTCAAAACTAGAGAAGAAAATAGATCATTTGGTCTGTTAGTTCTGTTACCCGACTGCGACAGCCTAAAATGTATATCATGTTTATATTTTAATGTTAAATATGATTTTCTGACTATTCGTCTAATCTGACTACATTGATTAAAACATATACATAGTACTTAATTCACTAATTATAAGTCACCTCTGCCTAAGGGCTTGCTGGACACATCGCCACGGCGCGGCGCGACGTCATTCCGCGGGACTGTGCCGTGTCGGAGCGCCCCGCACGCCGCGTTGTTGTGTCCAGGTCCTAACCCCTCGGGGATTACAGGCGTGGTGTTATGTTATAAGACAAATAATTATATTTTTAGTTCCTAATTCGCCAAAGTAGTGTTAAACCAACCCAAATATATAGTAAATTATTATTTTTTTGTTTGTTATTATTTTTATAATTATTGTTGAATTTGTTTTTCACTGGCAACGACTAATAGTAAGTAAATTAATTATAGAGAAAATAATCATCGTATTAAAAATAATTATTGTACTTATTTTTTTTTAATGTGTGAATAATTATAATTATACTATTTTTGTAATTTAATTAAGTTGTAGAATTATGTAAGGGACGTAGTGATTTTCTGTCCTTACAAAGTGATCGGCTTGAGTAGTTTAATTATTTAGCTTATAATTAAAATAATTAGGGAGTTTTGCGTAACAATAGCGACATCCCGCCCTATTGGCAGGTTTCGTTATCGCAAAGAAATTAGCAATAACACGTATTAAGAATTATCAGCATCATCATCCTTTTTCCCTTATTTATTTATTTACTAGCGACCCGCCCCGGCTTCGCACGGATGCAATATATACATATAAATCCTTCCTCTTGAATCACTCTATCTATTACTGAAAACCGCATCAAAATCCGTTGCGTAGTTTTAAAGATCTAAGCATACATAGGGACAGACAGCGGGAAGCAACTTTGTTTTATACTATGTAGTGACTTGTGGTCGGCGCAACATGTCTTCTTGTTCCATACCTCTCTATTAAATTACTTGTCATCTCATCAGACACTAAATAAACGAGTTAATATTTTAGTTTTAGTTAATATTGATTTATTTCAAAAATTTAAGAATTTTTTTTTTATAAAGTACACTTAACGTAGCTGAAAGGCACGTACCTGGGAACCTTCTAGTTACGGAGATATTGGGGGTCAAAGATCCAACTTTTTCACAAGTCAAGTAAGTAAGTTTTTAATACTATAACTTTACTTTAAATTCCTCGACGACCCCTGTAACATCAATGCATCCATCAGCATAATGTTTTCAGTGCGTTACATTGAGTGTCTTTCCCAGCAATATTTAATGCGTAGAGTAAGCCGTCAACCAAGCATTCTTTACAAGGGCTGCGGGACTGTTAGAAAGAGATATCGCGGCCCTGGAACACAAAGGGCAAAGAAGGAACATGGATGGGTTTTAGTCAGTACAAGTCTGACACTCCCTTCCGCTCCGCCCAGAGTGGGGGTCATTTGATGATTTCCCACCAGAAAAAAAAAAAAGCATTCTTTACAACAAACTAAGTAATAGTTTGATGTACAGAATGCTTGGTTGACGGCTTCGTAAAGGGTCTGTTTACACCTTGTATACTTAGTATTCATTAATACACTACGTATTACACTAAGCCACAATTTCACTTATCTTTTCTTCACATATATTTGTGTCGTTTGGCGTAGAGGGCACGCGCTTGTCACGTATATGTGACTGGCGGTCAAAAAGTCAATGCGAACTACAAAAAATGGCAAATTAGTAGCCGGGACCACGCGGCAATATTGTATACTAAATTAATTATAAAATAATGTAATTCTAATTTATTTACACTTTTTTATCAAATGTTTAGTATAATTGTAATTATTGTTCTTATTTTACTATAAGCCAAAGTAATTATTAATCTACCACATATAATTGATGTACTTAACTAAATTGTAGGTAAAATAATTATAAGTTAATTACTTAATTATGTAACGTAATTATAATATTACTCTGCGATTTTTTTCGTGAATTTAATTCTCATTGAAGATGATAAAGATTCTTGTGAGTGAGTTATGAACATTTTGCCCGTGCAGTCCGGCTGTATTTAGCTTTTTTAAAATTTCACGGTTTAAAACTAAAGTTATACTGTCACTTACGGGATACGACGGTTAAGGTAACGTTCCCCAAACTGCCCCGTTGAAAGTTCCCTTAATGGATATTATCACTTATTGTGGCATGCTATTTTATTCAACCTCAATTTCCCATCACTGGGAAACATCTTACTACTGCTTTGCTCTCTGCCTATTTACATTTTTTTCCCTAACTTTCAGGAATATTAGGGAAATAATGTTCTCATAAACTCAAACACTAAAAGTCCCATCAATGGGAATCATATCATATTCAATGGGGACATAATCGTAGAGTAACATGCCAGTATGTAGAAGCTATGTGTTACGGGTGATTGTATGTACGGATAATAAGTATTAATAATGATTTTTGTCGTGTAATATCTTGTTTTATTATTTTAAACCTAATATTGATATAAAATGTAGCTGAGAGTAAAACGTACACTAGTGCCCAATTTACCTAAGTCCTCTTACCCTATTCTTTGTATTGTAAGTGGGGTCAAGTATTACCGGGCACTGAATAAACGAGGGAAATAATGTTACTCTGCAACTTTCCCACCGCTGGTCTAAAAATCTTCAGTAAAAGATGTGCAGACAAGTTTTGGGCAAAAGAAAAAAGATATTGCGAGAATATAGAACACCAAAAGTTTCAGTTGAGTCCAACCCGGACTGGGATTGCGTTGTGACCCCTTTTTCTAGTAGAAGCAGTATGCGTGCCACGAACATAGTTATTTTTTATACAGAAATATCAACACTTTAGTATTGACAGTGGCACATATATACTGTTACCAAATTTTCCACATATTATCCAAAGATTAAAAAAAAAAACTATATTTTTAATTTATTTATTTATTATTTATAGAAGCTAAAAAAAAAAAAATTATCCTTCAAAATCATATAAAAATATCCTTATTAACATACATAAATTTCGTTTTCCTACCACTTTCGGTTTTCTCTGCCTTTTAAAGGGGTTAAAAATAAAGATTGATTTTTTAAGGGTTAATTGGAGATTTGAAAATTGCTAAACCAGAATAAATCATTAACGGAAAAGTATGTATATTTTCTTATTTTTTTACACTCCTATTTCGCGCTAAACAACTGAACCTCACTACAAATATCTCTTCCAACAGACTTCCCCATCGCAAACGTGCAGTGTCAATACGACAGTCCGTCGGACACGGAACTGGACAAGCCCGGACAGGTCGCTCGACCCCCGGACGACCACACGTACGACACGCGGGACGAACCGCCTGCGTTCATCATACGACATGTCAACAATGTGAGTATTCGTCATCTGCTTGCCTTTGCTCATTTATGTTGTGTTCGGCTTCCAGTCTTATCAGATACAGCTGAATATCAGTATATTACATGGATCGACTGCCTGTCTGACCTCCACGACCCAGTTACAGGAAAACAAGGCTCCCAAGTTGTAAGACTGTCTGACTTTTGGGGCCACTGACGATCTGTAACGACTGTCAATGATCTACAAATGACGGTAGAGACGGACCAACGACTTAGCGTGCTTTCCAAGCAACGGAGGGGTATCGATATGCATGCAATGATGGATGGTCATCCACTGACTGACCTGGTCAGATGTTACTTGACGTTGATAATCGACTGCGACTTTTATTACTTAGCCATGAATCTCTCTTGAAAGAGTTAGTGAGTCGTTGTACTCATATTATGAAAAACTTTAAACTTTTGGACGGTCCTCAAATCGCGACAAAAATCTGCCATTTTTTTACGATTTATGTAGACACAAATGTATTCATAAATACAATGATCACTTAACAGGCCCCCTAAGCCTGTTAAGGGTAGCCTTAGGATAAAAATATTAAGCTTGTTTATTCAATCCGTATTTCAGGCCCTACACCTCCAAAGCCCCCCGCACTTCCGCGAGATCAGGCCTAAGATCATGACGATAGGTCCCGGCTCCTCGGCCTCGGTCAACGTCATCCATGTGGGGGATCAGGCGCAGACTCCTAGTATGGTTGGTAGTTACATCTGTTGTTGAGAAGATGAACACAATAGCTTGGTTATAGCGCCATCTGTTGTTGAGAAGGTGAACTAAGGTGTTTGTAAATAGCTGCATCTAGTGTCGAGTAAAAGAATTAATTCACAAATTTTAAAAAGAGAGTGCCACCTGTTGTACCTTAATACGTCATGTAGAATTAATATCACTATTGTTTCTTATACGGGGTGGAAGGGAAACCGACGCGACAACGGTTACCACGTATTCAGTACATCATTTTGAGCCCCCATTACATTGAAATTTTTCATCCAGCTGTTCCATACATTTTGACCGTGTAGGTATTGCACTTTTGTAGGAAACAGCAGATTTTTTAAATAACCGATGAAAAATTGCCTTTAAAAGAACAAGTGCCTTTCGGCTTCGAAGGATATTTTTACTCTCATTATTTCACCATTTTGACTACTAATGAAACAAAAAAGACCGTGTTTAACCAAGAATACTAGGACCTTCCCTTACAGCTGCTCCCCTCGCAGCCATCAGAGTTCAGCATCAACAAGCGGATCCGACGTAGCGAGGTGGTGCTGCGTCAAGCCGCAGACTGTGTCAGTCGCGGACTGACATTCCAGACTGTCTCCGAGCAGTTCAACATACCTATATCTACTATACGGTAAGTTATTATCTGCCTGCCTTTTCCCAACTACAAACTTATTATAGGTCAACCAAGCATTATGTACATCAAACTAAGTAAAAGTTACTTAGTTGTACTCAAAAAATATTGCTGCGAAACGAATTTTTTTTGGGGTGAAAAATCACGTTTTACGGTAGGACTCAATGTAACGCACTCAAAACATTGTGCTGATGGATGGATTGAATAGTACGGGGGAAGTGGGTGATTAAAGTAAAAATCTGACATTAAAAATATGTATTTTAAGAAATAAACTTGTGAAAAAGTTGAAACTTTGACCCCCAATATCTCCGTAACTAGAAGGTTCCCGGGTATGGTCTACAACAAAAAAATGGGGGGGGGGGGGGTGCGATGCTAGCCGTTTGGAGGAAATCATCCTTTAAACTTTTTGAAGCTAACACTTGTTGGCTTAATGTTTCAGATTCTTCATGGCTCGGAAGGGTATACTGCCGCGTCGCAGACGAGGGCGTAGTACTCAAGTAACTATCCCTTATTCAAATCCTTGTCTCAAAATTGATGTTATTTCCACTTAAAGTTATATCAGTAGTGTGTCGTTGTAAATTAAGTTGATTTCAAGATGACTGGTGCAATCGTCAGCGCATTAAGTTACGAAAAACTGTCAAATTTTTCCAAATGATTTTAAACCATAAAATTTTGATGGTCAAGTTCAAAATCTGATGCACTAGCGACTGTACTATAGAAGAGTCGCCAATTAATTTTGAAGTTGTTGCACAAACTGAACTGTTATGTGAGTATGGTGTCTTGAACACTGTCTTGTATGGATCAGAATGTTCTGCCATAAAAGGGATGAATGAAAGGCATTTGCATGTGGCCGAGATGATAATGCTAAGGGGGATGTCCGGTGTTACGCGAATGGATAAAATATGAAATGAGTACATAAGAGGAAGGCTGAAAGTGGTGCCGGTGACAGAAAAGTTGTGTGGTAATCGGTTGCCGTGGTATGGACATGTGATGCGGAGGAATGAGGAGAATGTTGTGAGGAGGGTTCTCAGTATGAATGTGGATGGGTATAAGAGTAGAGTAAGACCAAAGAAACGATGGCTGGACTGTGTGAAAGATGATATGGCAAGAAAGGAGGTGACTGCTGAGATGACGAGTAATAGAAAAGTATGGAAGAAGCAGACATGCTGCGCCGACCCCAAATGAATTGAGATGAGGGTAGGAGAATGATGAAAGTATCGCGAACACAGCACATTATTTCTTTCTATGATTTAGATCCTTATTTCTTTCTCTGTCATAGCCTACTCGGCCCTGCAGCAGCCCCGAGCCTCCGTTCCACATGCAACACTTCAAACTACCCGACATGGTAGCCTTGAGAGCTGATGATGAAGACCCGCCACCACAGTAAGGGGAAACCTTCTTTCCGTCATCTGCTTGCCTTCTCTCAGCTATATTGTGGTCGCCTTCCAGTCTAACCGGATGCAGCTGAATACGAGTATGTTACGTGCAGGGACTGTCTATCTGACCTCCATAACAGTCACTGGGTACCACGCGGTAAGACTACCCTTCTAATAAACGTATTTATTCAATCAAGAGTCAAATCAAAGTAAGTTGATTTCAGAATAACTGAACTGGAATTCAGAATTTTAGGTCATGATTTGAAAACTTAAGAGCGTTTACGACTTGCGGCATTTCATACAAACTTTCAAGTCCTTTTTATCGAAATGACTGAATCGATTTTAGTGAAACTTCATACGCAAAAGCAGGATACATAAGTCTAAAAACTTGTCAGAGAACTTTTCGAAATGTCTTTAAAAAAAAAAGATAATTGGAAATAAGTAAAATCTAAAGTCGGTCTAATTTAGCTGTAACACTATTTTTCGAAAATGTTCTCTGATAACTTTTTAGACCTGTGTATTTTGCTTATGCGTATAAAGTTTCATTAAAATCGGTTCAGTCATTTCGAAAAAAAAAGGACTTGAAAGTTTGTATGAAATGCCTTAAGTCGTAAACGCTCTTAGTCAAATGCCAATGTTCACTTAATTTTATTTATTACCTTATTGCTTACACCCGTATCTATAAACAAGTCAAAGTGATTACTTGAGTAGAAGTAATTACTTAGGATACGATTTTTGTTCTGTAGTTTAGTAATTGCTTGAAGTTGGAACTGTCAAAACTTAGAATTCTTAGCTTTGCATTCTTTGATGGTTCTTAATTCGTTCAAATTCTTGTCTATTGCATAAAAATGGTTGCATAAGCAATTACTTAAAGGCGCGATTCCATTAGGGAAGTTACTTGTATACAAGTTGCAAATTGCATACAACTTGAACAAACTTGCACACAAGCTACAACTTGTATGACGTAGTTTGAACTTGTACATTTTTATTCAAGTGGCGTGCAAATTGAACGCGCAAACATTAGTTGCACGTTTCGAATTGCGAACGAGTGACGTGTCCTACTCAATTGTTGAACATCTCCACTTGTATGCAAGTAAAACCTGCATGCAAGTTGCACACTCTTGAAAACATGTTACCAACAAATGTGACGTCATACTCACAAGCAAGACTTGCCTAATGGAATCGCGCTTTAAACTCAAGTAATTATTTTAACTGGTCTATAGATACCAGTTAATATCTGAATTAAGGCATAGACCATGGCATGGTGCATGGCCGTGACTGACATCATGGTAGTGAAGCCAGCCAGTCGTCTTAAAATAATCTATATGTAAACGTGGATTGGTGCCTGTAATTACATCTATTGTAAGGCATTTGCTATTTAAACCTAAAAATGTAACTTTGTGAATATTAGTATTTAGAATCTCAATAACTTAATAAAAATTGTATAAATATGATATGTAGCTGTAGAATTTATTAATATAATGCACTTTCAGACGAATAAAGTCGTCAGTGGACAAAAGAATTCGAAGCGTCTGTCTTGGGTGCGATTCACAAGTCTAGCAAAGTGTTTATGGGCTTTTCCATCAGGAATTTCTCAGTAGCAGTCCAGAATCTGGATTTGTGCTCTGTTGATGGCAATAGGATATCGCCATATTACATGGAACTTGAACACATAAAACTATGCTTATTATCCCCGAATGGTAGAGGTGTATCTACAGTATTTATCACAAAGGGGTGGTTCAGATATAAAGCATAATTATACTCGTATAAGGATGTGGTATGGAGCGTGAAACTGAACAACTTGCTCCATGGGACCATCATCTTCAAAGCGAAAATAGGACATTTTGATATAAGAGGTTTCCCACCTTGTTATTGCATTCGAGGTGTAATTCACACCCGAGCCGCAGGCGAGGTTGTTATGGAGCTGAGAACTGAAGTAACAAATGCCCACGCGTATCAAACAACGTTTTTCAATACACTTTCGAAAAAATAAAATAATAGAACGAAAAATATTTTTGTCATGAATTATTTATATTAATTTAAGCGCTGTACACGTTTTAACTGAACGATGTCGTTTGGTGATTATAGTCACCGGAAAATGCAAGAATTTTTGTGGTGACTGCAGTCCCCGTGAACTTTTGAGTGGTTAGAGCGTCGCTGGGGAGGACAGCCAGGGGACAGGCTGGATCTGAGTGAGATTATTTAGGCGCTGGTTTAAAATTACATGACAGTTTGATGGCCCATACCAAGTCCTTAAATAAGGACACACTTTTCTGACATAATATGCTTTATAGTACGCTCACATTTTGTCAGTAACTTACGACTTTTTTTTAATATTAAATGGGCCTACTCTTGACCTCAATCTAGTCCTGAGGACAGAAAGGAGGTCGAAGATGAGACGAGCTAACCCAAAAGAAGCCTATTAAATCGCGACTTTATAAATCTCTAAGTGTAATATTGATACTAATATACCTGTGAATCTAATAGAAAGATCTCTTAAACATATTTTTTTTCAATGTATGCCTTTAATATGTTATAAAAGACAAGAAGAATTATTAATAATAAAAACATCACAATATTGTTACTAGTTTTTTCAGTAAATGTGATAAAACAATATGTACTTATATGATACCCAGATCAATAATTTTTAAGCCATACAATATTATCCAGTGCAAGTTATGCAAAGGTACAATTCTGAAAGCGACCTTAACTGCGACCATTCACAGATCGCGGTCAGTACACATTTGTAAGAGTTGGAGTATACGCTTAGGGGCACTATGAACAGCAAAGAAAAAAAAATTGGGGACTTAGAAAAAATTTGGGACTTTTAATTTTTAGTTTTATTTTGTTTTAGAAGGCCCATAATTCGGAAACAGTGTGTCGGACGACCATGCGTCTCAGAAGTTTAATGGTCTAGGTCAACCCAATACTGCAATAAAACTGTAAAATTTCGGAAAAAAACAAAGAAAAAACTAAAAAAATAAGGCCGAATTTTGTTCTAAGTGCTCGCTCCGTAGCGCCTCTAAGACTACACTTCAACCCCGATCGCAGTAACACGATGGTTCCTGTGTTACTCTACGGAAACGGAAACAGGCCGCAGTGTCGCCATCTCATCCTCGTCATTCGCTTATCCCAATTCATTTGTGGTCGGCGCAGCATTTCTTCTTGTTCCACACTTCTCTATTACTCGTCGTCTCAGAAATCATTTATTTGCCAATAATATAGAGATACAGATATTGAAGGTTACTTTGATGAAATTCCCGGTCCATTTTGCCTTACGGCATGCAAAATTATTTAATATTACTACATTTACTAGAGAAAAAAAAAAAAGCCGGCCAAGTGCGAGTCGGACTCGCGCAAGAAGGGTGCCGTACCATCGTAGTAGTTGAGCCCCCTTTAATGTTTAATTTATTTTTTCCTTTATATCCATAATATCTGTACATATAAATAACATTTTTAAATATTACGATCTCAAAAAAAAAACATTAAAAGATATATTTATTATTATGGTTGTACGTCACCGCGTCTGTACAAACTAGTCGCGACGCTGCGCTCTGTCAGAGCAATACGTTGCTTGCGGTTACGTCCGCCTTCAAAATTGTACCTTAAATAACATAAAACTAAATAATTGTACTCAATCAGGGAAATGTATTGTGCAGTAGAAGAGTGACTCTGAATGAAAAAGAATGACAGTTGTAATTTGAATTTGCAGAGATTGTTACAGTGCTGGTGGCCTACCATGACGTCTTACAGCAGGATTAATTGCAGTATGGGAAAGAGATGGCGCTAGACGACATGTATAGCTCTGTCTCTTTCCCACAATGAAATTACTCCTGCTTTAAGACGACATAGTAACCCCCCTGGCATAGTTATTTTACATCAAGTCAATTCAAAGTGATCTTTAGTCACGTTTCAATAAGGTTTCAGTTGCCAGAGATAACAGCAATATGGAAGGACTTCAATAAACAAGTTAAACTATACAATATGTTAAAAAAACAACCCTGCCCGATCCGTGAGGGTATTATGAAGTATCGAGATTAGATTCTTTTTATGTAATCCTTTTTGGAGAACAAGTAAAAAAAAATACCCCGAAAAAATTAAATAAAATTTACTAAAATGAGGAAACTTATATGGCAACACACGGGCGCGAGCGGTCGCTTCTCGGGTAGTGACGTCATAAAAAACAATTGACGAACATACTTATGCTGAAAATGGTGTTTTTAGAAATTAGGGAAACGGTGGTAATTTGGGACAAAAATCACGCATTTTAAAATTCATTAATATTTTTACTTTCAATTTAATGTTTCTTATTCAAATAAAATGCCCCTTGCGGATCGGACAGGGTATTTAACATATTGTATACCTAAATTATTACAAAGTTTTAAATAAACTGACAAACTATAAAAGGGTATCAAAAAAACTCCTCAACGCTGTCAGCTGGTAATGTGCCCAAGAGACTGGCGGCGTTACCACGTTGTATGGCAACACTTAGCCTCTGGCCGAGGTAACTGTCAGCCCTTGGGTGTAAAGTTTGAAGTGTGAAAGGATTCTCTGTCTGCCCAAATACATGCTATAAATTGTATGATTATTATGTAATGGCTTTCCAAAATGACCCTATTTAATAGATTTATATTTCAAAATGCGCCTAATAATTTTTTGAAGAATATTTTTACACAAATAACCAAGTTGTATTTTACAGATTTAAAAATTTATGTAACTTTTGCCCTAAACGTTACTATAGTACCCGGCATTACTGTTTTGTGTTACGATAGTGAATGTGAAATTGTGAATATATAATTATGTATTAAAAATAATAGCAGTGGCCTTGTTGTATGGACAATTGTCACTAACTAGATATAGAGGTAGGAGTCTGCATTAATGCCTTTTGATATTTAGTATGTTTTCTTAAACAAAATCATGTTTCCTATCCTTATCGCAATGATGTTGGTATAGGCGCAGCATGTCTCCTTCTTCCATACTTCTCTGTTACTCGTCATCTCAGCAGTCACCTCCTTTCTAGCCATATCATCCTTCACACAGTCCATCCATTGCTTCTTTGGTCTTCTCCTACTGTTATAGCTATCCACATTCATAATCCAACTTTTTCAGAACATTTTCCGGTTTTTACTCTGAATTAAAAAGGTCCGAAAGTTTACTAAAATGGTCTGTATTGAGAACATACTAAATGTCAAAGGCCATTTTGTATCTAAAATCATGTAGGCTTTACGTACTAGATGTGACAAATGTAGAAAACACTAAATAGTGCTAAAAACACTAATGTCCTTTCAAAATTATTTTACCTCTAATATGAACCTTATGAAAACAGAGTAAGAGTCACTGTACTGTAAAATCAGAGCTAAAATAAAAATGAAAGGACAGTAAACACAGTGTAGCATAGTTATACCACTTTGAATTTATATAACAATGTATACCGAATTATGTCACAAAAATAACAAGTATAATTTAAAACAGCGCCATCTCTTACCGAGTAGCTGAACTAACTGTTTTATTTTTGTAATAATAGGTGGCGTTGATCGCTAAAAATATTTTTACACGATTTAAGTTTCGGCAGCTATTTTTGAAAGCAAAAATGTAGTTTTTTATTGTTAAGACCAGTATTATATTGAACAAATTTTGTTTGTGTTGACTTATGATTTATTATTAAAAGTCTGCAATGTCCGTTGTTGGTCAGTGTCCGGATTGGTCGGGTAATATAACATTATTGCACTTGTTGACTAACTCAACCGGTCAATCTGGACATTGGTTTTAGTTATGGTTTTTGTTTGTTACATCTCACTTGTCTTTATATTATGTGAATTACGATTTTCATGAATAGAATAGGAATTAAGAATGCTTATGACAACTTTATTTATAACGACCTTCCCCCGTAGCATGACCACCGTAGACAAGGATTTCTTTGACGAAAGACTCGACAAAATGACAGATAGTACAAAGAAATCTGTCATTGTGTCGACACAATCTGTCATTTTGTCGATTCTTCCGTCAAAGAAATGCTTGTCTACGGTGGTCATGCTACTAGGACTAGTATGTCCCTTTCTTTGGGCCCGGGCACCAAAGTTAATTCTCAACTAATAGCAAACCGTTTGATTTACATTTTTCAACTTAATGTTAGTGATAAACGGGCATAATATGTATCACACTTTTGAATACTGTGTACGCACGACAGCCAATGAAGCTGTACAAAACCAGTTTATGCGGATGTCTCATTGTACAGGAAAGCTATACAAAGCTAGGCCAAGTTATACTGGAAATGTACAGCTTCATGTGTCGCCGTGAGTACGAGGTGGAAGGTACACCGACGCTAAAAAGGAAACCACATTTTCAGTACATCATTCTGAACCCGACATAGAACTTTTCCATCGGTAACTTAAAAAAATAATCCGCTGTTCCATACATAGACGTGTTGATATTGCAGTTTTGTAAGAAACTGCTATTTTTTTAGGGCTCCGTATCTCAAAAGGAAAAAACGGAACCCTTATAGGATCACTTTTTTGTTCGTCAGTTTGTCAAGACGCTTTATCTCGGGAACGCGTGGAGGTAACGAGTTGAAATTAAAACCATATCTCAGGTCTACAGTCCAGTAAAAAAGTAAGTCAAAAATTTAACATCTAAGTTTACGTAAAAAAAAGATACGGCCGTTTATACCGCTAAAAACGTATATTTCGACACTATCAAGGGAATCAAAATTTATATGGTACATCCCGTTGACCTAGAATCATGAAATTTGGCAAGAAGCAATGTCTTACAGCACATGTAAAGGAAAACATCTGAAAACCGTAAATATGTAGTTTAAAAACAAAATACCTACAAGTTTATACGGAACCCTCGGTACGCGAGTCCAATTCGCACTTGTCCGGTTTTTTTTTAATAACCCATGAAAAATTTCTATGAGGGAAGGCTCAGAATGACGTACTGAATACCTGGTCACAGTTTTAGCGTCGGTGTCCCTTCGCCCTGTATAGCCATTTCTCCCCCTTTTAGTGGCTAAGTCAAAGTCAAAATTATTTATTTGCAGTAAATGAGGTAGAAAAGGTAGTAAAAATAATATGTAGTGACAATAACACTTTATGCCATAAAATTGGCATTCAAACATTAATGAATAATATACTAATTTTAAAAACGCAATACCTAAGTGAAACAGACATAACATTAGGTAATTAAAAAAAAAAAAAAAATATATTTCAGATAACTTGATCCATATAGTCCGATTTAAATTAAAATAAAATAACTTAACATTGAAATCAACGTCAGAATTTAAAAATAAATTAATATAGGAATCAGTAAAAAAAAAGAAAATTAAAATAAGTTATAATTAAAATACATTCAATTCACTAAGTGACAACTTAGTGTGTTTCTAAGTTTAATATACTCAACACAAAAAAAAATGTCTTAGAGACAATAGAAAAATGTTTTAGAAATATTCATTGAAAATTGATTGTGAACTGAATCTCAACTAAAATAGAGTTCAAAAAAGCTGGTATCAGGACACTAGCGCGAAAGACATTTGCGTAAGTGTCTCTACGCGCATGTGTCTATGCGCGTAAGTGTCTATGGGCGCAAAAGTTCATTCGCGCAAAAGTCTAATCGCCCAAAAGTCCATGCGCGCATATGTCTTTTCGCGCAAGTGGGTTCGCGGAAGTGTCCTTCGCGCATATGTCTTTCGCGCAAATGTTCCAGATCCAAAAAAGCTTACATGCCCATAGAGAATTATGTCTAGCACGCTAATTTTAACTCTATTTCATCATGATTTGGTTGACAATCTTAGAGCACATAATATAAAGACAGCTGATGATTATGACGTTGTAGCTCAGTGCCATGAAAGTTAAGCGTCTGATTTGTACACGTAGCGTGTGTAGGTAAATATACAATGTCTAATAAAAACGTATTTTGTGTACAAAAAGTAACTCTTTTATTTTGATACCCTGAATTATTCTAGAAGGAGCTCGTGGCTAAGTAATAACAGCCGCTCGGTTCGATCTTTAGGTTAAGCCGCGCTTGCCTAGGTTGGTCTGTGGATGGGAGCACCCATTACATACCGAGTTTCCTCCGTGCCTCGGAAAGCACGTTAAGCCGTTGGTCCCGGCTGTCATTTTTACATCTTTGACAGTCGTTATAGGTAGTCAGTGGTTTAAAAAAGTCTGACAACCAGTCTTACCAAGGGGTATCGTATTACCTAGTACTAACTGGGTTGTAGAGGTCAGATAGGCAGTCGCTCCATGTAAAATACTGGCATTCAGCTGCATCTGGTTAGACTGGAAGCCGACCCCAACATAGTTGGGAAAAGGCTAGGCAGATGACGATGATGATGACGCTGAATTATTTTAACTAGGGATGCATCCGATATCGATATATCGGCGATATCGCGAGTTTTCCGATATATCGGAATCGGCGATATTAAATGTGCCGATGCACCGATAGTGTTTGAATTTAGTACTATAGACAACCCATGTGAACGCGCCATCACTGTTACCGAATAATTTAAGAATGTCGAACAATAAATATGATCCATCTGCTCGCCTGTCTGCTCAACAGCTTCCATTAAAGGTGCGATTCCATTGGGCAAGTCTTGCATGCAAGTATGACGTCATATAAGTTGCTTGCATTGGAAACATGTTTTTGAGTAGGACACGTCATTCGTTCGCAATTCGAAACGTACAACTAACGTTTACGCGTTCACTTTGCACGTCACTTGAATAAAAATGTACAAGTTCTAACTACGTCATACAAGTTGTAGCTTGTACGCAAGTTTGTTCAAGTTGTATGCAACTTGCATACAAGTAACTTGCCTAATGGAATTGTGACTTTAAGCTAAGCGGACACGAGAAGTGTAAGCAACGAAATTCTATTGGTAGTTTGCAACACATCTCTCGTTTCGTCTCCGCCTCGGTGGACTCCGGGCCTTACCTGGCGTGCGATTGTTGCGGCTCTAAGTCTATTCATTCTATGGGTAAAAATGTCACCGTTTTACTGATATTTAGTGTAGGAAAATCTGGCTGACGCCCGATGTAAGCTGTGGGAAAATAGCTGTCCCCCTCCCACTCACAACTTACCACCAAGTGAGCATATTCCTGCAGGATCTAACCTTCCATGATCCACCTGAAAGTCTTTGAACCGTCTCCGGACTCAAGTGGGAAGGTGTAACTCCAACCTCGTTAAGTGGGGCTACCTCATTGAAACAGCAGTGGGATGTGGTTGTGGAACTGTGTTACAAACTATGCTCCACCTCCTTTCCTGCCCTCTTAGCCCAAAAACATGCAGCTGAAGTGACGTTTGCGCTGCCACCGACGACGCGGTGGAGGTTGAAGTTTTGGGTTAGCAACATATGGAATTGGTCGTGCCAGCGATACGAGGAAGAAGAAGATTGTAGGTACGTAGGTTGGGTACGACTCATATTTGGGGGATTTTTCATTCTGAATTAGTTACAGCTTGGAGTCGATTAGTTCCCCGTTTGTTGCGTCACAATAAACTCTGCCTATCTATACAAATAATTAAAATTGAAGTGTCTGTTTGTTATATCAAAATCCTTTTACTGGATGCATTTTTTTCCGTTCTTGTCTGTCTGTCTGTTTATTCTGGCTAATCTGCGAAGTGTCTATTGCTCCGAATGGCGTAAAAATTAATTAAATAAATAATTATGTATCAGACGTATATTTTTTTAATTCTCTATTTCTTTTGTGGAGTGTCTGTAGTTCTGCCGAAGTGATGGGTGGTCAAAAGCTACAGAGACTCCTCGGTTTCGCTCCTAAGTTTGGATTTCCTGCCCGTACAGCCGCAATTTGAAAAAACGCGTCCCTTACTCCCTGAGGATGTCCACCATTTGGTCGAAGTCCCGCCTATCTGAAACTAACTGTTTAATCATTCAGACCACGATACATTTTTTTTTTTTTTTTTTCCGGATGGGAAATCATTAAATGACCCCCCCCACTCTGGGCGGAGCGGAAGGGAGTGTCAGACTTGTACTGACTAAAACCCATCCATGTTCCTTCTTTGCCCTTTGTGTTCCAGGGCCACGGTATCTCTTTCGAACAGTCCCGCAGCCCAGACCACGACTCTAGTGTAGATAAACAGTCGTACAATTTTTAAGAATCGATCATAATAAATAGGTAAACTACCTATATGGCTGACAAACTGTATTGTTTCAAAGAAACGAACCAACCGCAAATAGGGATAAACATTTATATCTATACAAATCTATACAAATAAATAAAATTGAAGTGTCTGTCCGGAACATCAAAATAAACTGCTTTTTACTGAATGCACATAAAAATATATACGGCACTTATAACAAAAACACAGTTTTTTCAATTTTTGTCTGTCTGTCTATCCGTCTGTCTTATTGTTCCGGCTAATCTCCGAAACGGCTGGACCGATTTTGTCGGGACTTTTACTGGCGGATAGCTGATGTTATAAGGTCTAACTTAAGCTACTTTTATTTTAGGAAAAGAATTAGGGTACCGTGCAAAAAATTTAAACCCTTGAAATTGTTAACAAAATCCGATTCAAAAAGGGGTCACATTTTTATAATAATTCCTCGCGACCGAAGGTCGCGGGCAACAGCTATATCGTAAAAATTTAATAAGTAGGTACGGAAACAAAATGACTAACGCTAAAATATTCCCGCCATTTCCCGCTTGAGCTGTCAAACGAGCCACAGATTTAAAATGGCGAATAGACGTCAACGAAGGTGCGATGGTGAAGGTTGAATACCTATTACTCAGATACTGCGTGGATGAATGAGTGGTTTTGGGCTTCCCCGTCGAGTGGAAGTATCGATTACAAGGGATTTACTCAGATGGAGGCGGAAAATATGGAAAATTATTCCCTTTGCGGTGATAAGTTGACCAACATCACAGGTTTACCTTAAATAGGATGATTCAGTGAGATTTCAGTATTGAACGTTGAAAACAATAATTTGCAGAGAAATACAGGCTGTAACAAGACTCTTAACGAAGCCGTCAATCTATGTACATCAAACTAAGTAACTTTACGTTGAAATTATTGCTGGGAAACGACTTTTTTTTTGGTGAAAATTCGCGTTTTATGGATTACGGTAGGACTCAATGTAACGCACTCAAAACATTGTGCTGATGGATGAATTGAATAGTATGGGCACAGATAATATAATACTACGTACCCAAAGGATGACTGGTAGAGAATGCCTTGTGGCATTAAGTCCGCCTACGTATCACTATTGTACATGAAGTTTAAATAAATAAATAAATAATATTTTTTGCGTAAAGTTACTTAGTTTGATGTAAAGAATGCTTGGTTGACGGCTTCGTGACGGGTCCGTTTACACCCTCTATACGTTCGTCGTCGTAGTACAGACAGACTTCTGAAGCAGTACTTATTTATTAGTTATCATTTCAATCATGTAGGTACCTATAATTTACTTAAGTAGTTTTGTTTCGTAATTAATGTTTCCAATGAGGAAGAGAACGTTATCCCACGAGATAAACTCATCAGTCATGTCACTGCATCGCGCGGGAGAGATCTCTCGCCGAGGGGAATCCCGCGCGCAGGTGCAACGAGAGACTTTACTATAGTGTACGTATGCACCGTTCTCACTAGAGTTTCTAATCGTTTGATTTGCATTAATCTCATTTTTATCCTGTATTCATTCAAATACACATTTTAAAATATAAAAAATAGGTTTCCGCCGGTGTCGGGACCAGGGTCCAAGCTACTAGTGGTTAGGGCTCCAGAGACAGGAACCTCCTCACAATGCGAGCCGTATCGAAGACTACTGCCTTCGGAATCAGGTCCTTGATCCAACTGCCTAAAAAAGCCTCGATAAATGATCGTCGAGGCTCTTGGCCATAAGGCCATTAGCCGTTACGACAATCGGCACAATGATAGCCGAGTTCACATTCTCATGTCGATAACCTTGTGTGCCAAGTCGAGATATTTTATTTGTTTCTTTCTCAGCTTTCACGAGGTTCCCGCGTCATGCGGTATGGTAACATCGATTATTTATCTTTACGCAGCGCGCTGATCGGTCTATCACCACTATGTCAGGCTTATTGGCGACAATAGTCTTGTCAGTAATGATGGACTGATCCCAGTACAGCGGACATGGTCTTTCTCGAGAACTGGGTCGACCTACCAACAACCTTATCGTTGTGCATAAATATCACTGTAATTTTGAAAGCGATACAAGAGCGGAGGCAAAATATTGTGAAAGAATGTAATGTATTTTTTCCATGTCATATTTTTTTTTTCGAATAAACCTACCAGACTTTTTTTGTTACAGTAATCTATAATATTATAAAGCTGAAGAGTTTGTTTGTTAAGTTGAACGCGCTAATCTCAGGAACTACTGGTTCGTTTTGAAAAATTCTTTTAGTGTTCGATAGCGCATTTATCGAGGAAGGTTATCTTATATATAAAATTCTCGTGTCACAATGTTCGTTCCCGTATTCCTCCGAAACGGCTTGACCGATTCTCATGAAATTTTGTGAGCATATTGAGTAGGTCTGAGAATCGGCCAACATCTATTTTTCATATTATTTATATGGCAAAACAACGTTTGCCGGGTCAGCTAGTAGGCTATAAAATTTCACACGAATGAAGGTCGCAGGCAACAGCTAGTTAAGTACATACAATGCTAATAAAAAAAAAATTAAACAGTTAATTAGTAGGTATGATATTTTTATTACCTTATAAAAACTGATTCACCCAAAATAATCCCAAAAACAATTACCTACCATTTCCAAGAACCCGCTCACTCCCTGACCGCTTACCGTTCGTACGTCAGCGTAGTCAAACAGACGAACGAGAGCAATATGACTAACATCGCAGATTAAGGTGCGTCTAAACGGGCAATATTTTTACTGCAATATGTAGCTAGATAGAGGAACTCATGGCTAAATAAGAACAGCCACTCGGGTCGATCGTCAGGTTAAGCCGCTCTTACCTAGGTGGGCCCGTGGCTGGGTGACCACCCATTAAATACCGGGTTTCCTTAGTGCCTTTGAAGGCAAGTTACGCCGTAGGGTCCGGTTGTCATTTGTAGCCTAGATCTTTAACAGTCGTTACAGGTAGTCAATGGCCCGGAAGTCTGATAACCAGTCTTACCAAGGGGTGTCATATTACCCAGTACTAACTGGGTAGTGGACGTCAGAGAGGCTGTCGCTCCATGTAAAGTAGTGGTATTCAGCTGCATCCGGTTAGACCGTAGACTGTAGACCCCAATATTTTGTAGCGTTGGGAAAGGCTTGTCAGATAATAATAGTAAAATTATATAGCAAAAGTAATGATTAGTAAATATATTTAACTAATAATTCAGCCATCACTGAATGTCGATTATATCTGTGGAATACGTAGGTAATTATCTTGATAATACAAGGTGTACACGGACCCTTCACAAAGCCGTCAACCAAGCATTCTGTACATCAGACTAAGTAACTCTACGCAAAAATTATTGCTGGGAAACGATTTTTTTATTTTGGGGTGAAAAATCTCCTTTTACGGTAGGACTCAATGTAACGAACTCAAAACATTGTGCTGATGGATGGATTGAATAGTACGGGGGTTGTGGAGGTGTTTAAAGTAAAAATCTTACATTAAAAACATGTATTTAAATAAAAAGTTGTGAAAAAGTTGAAACTTTTACCCCCAATATCTCCGTAACTAGAAGGTTCCCAGGTATGGTCTAGAACAAAAAAATTAACGCAATGACGGGGAGAACAGTGTTTTTCGGCTTCGTAAAGGGTAGTTTTACACCCTGAACTGTCACCCTGAAATGTCTGAACTGGTAACTATATCATTTATGTTTGTCCATCTTTACATTGTATAAATCAAAGTCGCTCCCGCTGTCTTTACGCTTGGTTCTTATAAACTACTCAACGGATTTTACTGCAGTTTTAAGCAATAGATAGAGTGGTTCAAGAGGAAGGTTTATATTTGTATATTACCTACATTGCACCCGTGCGAAGCCGGGGCGGGTCGGTAAACAATAATAATATGTGACTGTTATGACCGGACCACAATTAAAATATTGTCGTAAATTGCATAGTCTGACTGGAATTGCTGTCAGTGTTGGCGGCAGGCAACTCATCATCATCTGTTTGCCTTTTCCCAACTATGTTGAGGTCCGCTTTCTAACAGGGTGTAGCTGAATATCTGTATTTTACATAGATTTGACCTCTACAACCCATTTAGTACTGGGGAAATACGATACCTCTTGATAGGACTGTTTTGTCAGACTTTCGGGCCACTGACTACCTATAACCACTGTCAAAGATCTACAAATGACAGCCTCCACCAACGGCTTAACATGCTTTCTGAGGCACGGAGGAGACACGATATATAATCGATGGGCACCCATTATAGCCACAAGCTCCGACAACTGTATTTCAGCAAAAATAGTGGCCGTTTAAACGCACCTTTAGAGATCACAGTGTTTCCCCAAACACATGTTTTTTATAGTTAACACATTTCTCGTCGCGTCAGTTCAGCCCGAAGCGCGAGAGGCCGTGGTCACGCACCGCGCGCATTAAAAAACCTATTCGGTAAAGCGCGCGAAACGAAGTGACAGTTTGATTTTTTTTATTTAATTGTTTTATTAATTTATTGTAAAGTGATGAAGGGCCAAGTTAAACGATTTGTGAGCCAGAAGGGCAAGGCGTATGACATTCATGTCGCTAAAAAGGAAAAAGAAGAGAATATTGGATTTTTTGATTTGGTAAGTTTTTTAAGATAATTTATGAAAAAAGAACCATGTATTTGGCACATGCCACAAGTGCACAGAACAAAAAAAAAATAAAAAAAAATTAATTAAACAAAAAAAAAGAGAAAATAGGTATTGTGTGTCCAAAAAGGCCCTGAGATGATGATGTGAGAATTTTAATACTTAACTAAAATGAAAGTATTCTGAGTTTTTAATAACTAAAAACGAAAGTTTTCTTGTGTGTTAACCGTTTAGAGGTTATAATAATTGACAGTTAAATTAGTTGAAATAGAATAAAACTTTAACGTGACACAATATTTTAAATGTTATGTTTATTTTTTTTAAGAAGGCAACAGGCATAAACATAAACAGAGCATTGCTGTATAATGCACTTCTCTGTATTTATAATTCGATTCGACTAGTAATAATATAGGTAAGTCATTTTGTACTTTCGAACTTTCAAAAAACGAACGAATAATTCACACGTCATTATAAAAAATTACTCGTTAAAAAAAATATATTCATCCAAACATAAATAAACTAAGTTAGTAATACCGCTGAGTTAATCAGATGTTTTATAATTCGTGTTTTTGTATTGAAACAGCTGTTTTTTTCTCAAACAATTGTTTTTGATCATATGGCAACAATTATCCATTCATAAAGGGTGTAACAAGACCCTTGACGAAGCCGAAAGGCACTTGTTCTCCCCGTCATTGCGATCATTTTTTTGTTCTAGACCATACCTGGGAACCTTCTATTTACGGAGATCCCCAATATCTCCGTAACTAGAAGTTTCCATATATGTCACAGTTCCACATTTATCACAAATTTTTTTTTTAAAATACGTGTTTTTAATATAAGATATTACTTTAAACACCTCCACGACCCTCTTACTGTTCAATCCAACCATCAGCACAATGTTTTGAGTGCGTTACATTGAGTCCAGCCGTAAAATAAAGTCGTTTCCCAGCAATATTATTTGCGTAGAGTTACTTAGTTTGAAGTACAGAATGCTTGGTTGACGGCTTCGTGAAGGGTCCGTTTACACCCTGTATAATACATTACTTTCACTAACACCTTTTCTCGGACTTCCAAATCTATATTAAAAAATATTTTTAAACTTAAAATTACGACGCTATAGTTCACTTTGCCTCTAAACGTCTAAACAGTCGTAAGTAGTTTCCAATCAAAATAAACTCATTTACCGAAACCGCATCACAATCAGAGCAGCGGTTTCTGAGATAACCACAAACCAACGAATAATACTCCACCGTGTTCAAACTGACTGATTGTAAAAACAACAGTACCTACCAGTGGCGAAGGTCCCATACAACTCGATTCCTACCGGATACCCTTTGAAAAATTACAATGTCAGCATTTTATAGACAAATAATATAATCACATTAAGGATATGTACACCGGCTTACCTGTTACAAAACACACGGCGACTCATTAAGTTCTACTTCGACACCCAACATACCTATAACTACGCAACATTTAATATAGAGAATCATCGGAAAGGGACTAATTCAATGCATCCCTGATGGATGCATTGATGTTTTGAGTGCGTTACATTGACTCCTACCATAAAACGTAATTTTTCACACCAAAAAAAAAAGGCGTTTTCCAGCAATAATTTTCGCGTAGAGTTACTTACTTTGATGTAGAATGCTTGGTTCCCGGCTTCGTGAAGGGTCCGCTTACACCCAGTAGAACTCACTCATAACATACAACAACAAAAGCATGAAAAAATATCATTTATGAAATACCTATAATAAAAAATAGTAGCCCACCGTGACATTAGCCGGTAACCTACATTCATGATTTGATGATTGTATTGACCGAAAACTCATTTGCAATGGTTTTCTGGAACATTTTTATGTCTATTTACTTGTGAAAATATATCAGCTTCTCAATTCGGTATTTTAGAAATAAATTGACCTAAATGCCTGACTCGTCCATGTCCATGAGCAGCGGTGGCCCAGTGGTGGAGACCCCGACTTACGAGCAGTAAGTCGTGGGTCCTAACCCAGGCAGGCGCATTACTTTGTGTAAATTATTTCATCACCACTGCTCTCAAAACGGTGAAGGAAAACATCGTGAGGAAACCGGCATGTCCTAGAACCAAAAATTCGAAGACATGTGACATCTACCAACCCGCACTGGGCCCGCGTGGTGGATTATAGCCCATTCCCTCTCATGGAGAGGAGGCCTGCGTCCCAGCAGTGGGAACATTAATAGGCTGATTATGCTATGCTATATGTCTGACTCGTTAATCGTCTGTTTTTTTTACAGTTATATTATATCCCGTGTAGGTACAAGAATTTGTGTGGCATACAACTATCAAACACGACTACTGAAAAATCACGCTCTAATTAAATTCGGGGTTTACAAGGTAAAATCACGAGTTGCCGTGGTCGACTTGGAAATCTCTAAACAGATTTCGAACCCAACTCGGCCGGAGCAAAGACAATCTCTGCAGATGGAGGTTCATGGACGGCTCAGATCTGAAGTGCGTATGCGGCGTCTCCCCACAAACAATGGCCCACTTTCCATCTTGCCTCGCATGCCCTATCACCTGCGTTCTTGCTGATTTATTTACTGCATCAGTGAGCGGGGTACGCGTGGCTGAGTTTTAGGCTAAACATATTTAAAAAAAAATGCCATTGAAACGCTAAGAAGAAAGAAGGTAAAATCGACTCCTCCTATTGTTGAAGTCGGTTAAAATGTAGCCTATGTTACCCGGGCCATAACAACGAATCGATCGACACCTTATTCATCAAAATCGGATGAATAGTTTAGGCGCTACGGAGGAACATACGTAAATACATACATACGTAAACTGCTAAAATCATAACACTTCCTTTTGTTTTCGCCGTAGTCGGGTAAAAAGGGGAAGAGCTAAGGCACGGCTATAATTGAGCACAAAGTCAAACTCGAAGCGGCCATTAAAAGGCACTTTCCAAAATGTAAAGCAGGTTGGGCACCGATCTATGGGTTATGGTTATCGAGCGATGTTTATTCTTCCAACGATACTCATGCTCATGTATGTGTCTGCCTCTAAGAAAAAAAAAAAAAAAAAAATCTCGTGGAAATCGTTTTAGGTTTAAAATTAGGTTTCTGTAATCGATTTTTTCCTTTCAATTGATAGCAAAAACATGCTACAGACTATAAAATATAAAATTAAGTTAATCTTTGTTTGTTTGTATGATCCCCCATAGGACGGTCGTCCAAAAACCCTAACAAATATAGAAGGAACCTTTAAACAGGTCACAAATCTGCTGTTTCCGAGTTTCTAATGGTAAAACCATAATACTGTACTGTTAGTTTGTTCGTTGTACACGTACAGCAATGGACCTCGACGGTGACACCTTTATTCGTTAACACAACGTTTGTGTGTGTGTGTGTGTGTGTAGACGGGTTTCCCCAAACACACGACGTGAAAGGCAACAAGCGCCTGAGGAAATGACTCACTCATTACGACTAAATTGTCGCTTGTGAACTTGCAATTAGTTCACAGTTACCTGAGGTTCTTATGATGATTCGATAGCTTAAAATTATAGTCTGAAGTTAAAGGAGATCATGATGATGATGCCATCTAGACGATTTCGGCCACAGCGACTGCATTCGATGGCTTTCTAGGGAGGTTGTCGAGAGCTTTGGTGTGCTGTTCTATCATGTGCTCTCAAGTGGCTAGCATACCCAACTTTGGCCGAAAAACTCCGAGCACACAGCGGACATGTCAGAACACCATTGACGAAATTGTAGGGCATAGCCGCAGGTGGCCTAGTTTTAAGGTTATGACGCTTTAAGTCTAGCTGCGACCGTCTTCTCTCTTCGAAAGGAGATCATAATGGATTCATGTAACTTGCCCTTCATTACATACGCAAGTCTGATTTGGACTTTCAATAACAAGACTAAAAACAAAATCCTCTCGTCCTGAGACTAACTAGGAATTGATAAAACACGAAATGCTGACATACGGAACGAAACAAAACTCACGGATGCACTGCAACAAGCCTTGACACTGAAGTGGAGGTGGCCAGGCCATGTAGCTAGGTACCAGGATAACAGATGGGCATTACAAACAGCAAGAATTTGTGTACAACTAAAAACCCGACTACTTAAAAATCACGCTCTAATAAAATTCGGGGTTTACAAGGTAAATTCGACTCCTCCTATTGTTGAAGTCGGTTAAAATGTAGCCTATATTACCCGGGCCATAATAACGAATCGATCGACACCTTATTCATCAAAATCGGATGAATAGTTTAGGCGCTACGGAGGAACATGCGAAAATACAAACATAACGCTGCTAAATCAAAACAATTCCTTTTGGCTTCGCCGTAGTCGGGTAACAAAGTGGCTTGGTCCCACTGGATAAAGACTAAGAGGACGGTAAAATAAACGATGGGCTGATGACATCATAGAACAGCTGGGAAAGCCTGGATGAACACCCGCCCATGACAAACAAATATGGCAAAAGATGGAGGAGGCTTTTTACCCCACAGGTCATACGATCCTACATTAGTAATGCGAAAGTTTGTGAGGATGGATGAATGTTTGTTACTCATTCACGCAAAAACTACTGAACGGATTTGGATGAAATTTAGCACACAGATAGTTTATAACCTGGATCAACACATAGGATACTTTTTATCTCGGTAGTATGATCCCGTGGGACAATTATCGAAATCCACGCGGGCGAGGCCGCGGGCGTAAGCTATATTTTTTGTTGTACCTCATTACGAATCCAGAATGTAATTGTATGGATAAATAAAGCTTAATTAAATTAATTAATTTGAGTACTTACTAACTTACTTTTAGTCTTATTTTTATCATTACTTTAGTTCTATTTGTTGTCTGTTTATAAGTACATAATATAGTTTTAATACTTATAATTCGAATATATTGCAATGTTGTAGCATTTTACAAAAAAAAATAACTTTACTCGCGCAAAATAAGATCTAAAAGGAGCTCGATCTAAGACATTTTTTTCTATCATTTACTTTAACGTCATTGTCACAGTTCCGCTATCTATATATAAAGTGTGTTTGTATGTATTTCCAATTTATGCCTTTCACTACAAATACGTGCCGTCTGTCGCGAACTGGGAAGCGAGCCGGCGACCTTTGCTAATGCCAAATGATTTTTTCAACTATTATTTTTGAGGAAAATGTTTTAGTCTGACTTAGTTTTGACCAAAATATTATTATTTGAAGGTGACTACACCTCGAGTAAACACGGGTATTGATTAGAATTCTAATCTTATTTTATTTATTTCATTTTCTTTCGATATGTATCTAAGAGGAGCTCATGGCTAAATATAACAGCCGCTCGGGTCGATATTTAAGTTAAGCAGTGCTTGCCTAGGTTGGTCTGTGGACCATCTCGGACATTAATCTGCATGGTCCTCTTATGACCTGACCAATGTCTGGACTTTAAAGAGACGGTGACCTCTAAGTCTGTTTCTTCTCAGAGTAGTCAGGTACGAAACACCGGCCCCATCTAGTTTTAAAACATAACATGTTAACTCTGGTCGACACTTCGCGTGACCAGAGGGCTGGCTCTTTCTTTGGCCAAAAAATTAGCATTGCCATTCAGCGTGGCAATGCTGCCAGTCTTCTGGGCACGTTTCCAGATGACAGCGATGCGGAGGAGTACTTTGACGCCTGAGTGTCCTATTGTCGTCGTTGTTTAGATGTTTATATTTTCTTCCTTTTAGTCTTATTTTTATCATTAGTTTAGTTCTATTTGTAGTCTGTATATTATGTAAATATGTTAACTGACTTATCTTATTAAACTCTGATGTAAGTATTTTGTAAAACCAATTTACAAAATAAATATTATTAATGATTTAAAAAAAACGTTTGTTTTGTCAGTCAATACTTATGACTGTTGCAAATAGCATAAAACAATAATTATTGCAATAAAGCATAATTACAATTATTATTTAGTCAAAGAAATTAAACAAATACTTGCAATATAAGATTTAGTATAGATTTCGTGTGTGTGTGTTTGTGTGTGTGTGTGTGTTAATGATAATGTTAAATACTTGCAAATATTAAAATCTTGCATTAAACATTATGTCAAAAAACTGTTCAATTTGAGTAATTAACAAAAACTGAATTTCTCACCTCAAATAATGGTTCGCAACAAGAATAGGTAGTTACCTAGTTATTTACCTATAATATTAAATTATAATTACGTTATCATTACCGTAGGCCTTTGCCCAGCAGTGGGACAATATTGGCTGAGTAAAAAAAATACAAAGGTAATTTATACAGTAGTTTTATGATGGCGCATCACAAAAATATAAATATATCAGGCCATCTCAGTCATCTAACAATGGCCCATTTAATGGAACCTAATATAGTATTTATTTCTAGACATTTTTTTTTATTTTAGGCATTTAAATCTATACAGGGTGTAACAAAACGCTTGACGAAGCCGTCAAACAAGCATTCTGTACATCAAACTAAGTAACTTTACGTAAAAATTATTGCTGGGAAACGACTAGGACTCATTGTAAAGCACTCAAAACATTGTGCTGATGGATGGATTAAATAGTACGGGGGTCGAGGAGGTGTTTAAATTAAAAAAATTACATTAAAAACATGTAAAACAGTCGTAACCTTCGAGCTTCCAAGAATCTACTTCTCCAAATTCCTTCACACCGCACCGGTTTTATGTCTAATTCTTACGCTATCTCCACTATAAAGCTCTGGAACGCGCTACCTTTTGGCATTAAAAAAACTGAAAGCAAATTGACTTTTAAAAGAAAAGTGCGTAACCACTATTTAAGTCATAATAAATAGCTCTCTCTCTCTATTAGAAGTCGAGTCATGGTAATTATTATTAGGTTTCTCGTTTTTAATTTTGGTATTTGTTAAAATACTAGTTTATTTTATTTGTATATAAGTATTAGTATCATTATAAGTGCCTATAATAATTTTCGATAGTAAGAAGTTATTTTTTTATATTTATTTTGTACCCTATCACAATGTTTTCTTATTTAACCCAAAGGTTGACTGGTAGAGAATGCCTTGTGGCATTAAGTCCGCCTATGTATCACTATTGTACATGAAGTTTAAATAAATAAATAAAAAGTAAGAACTTTGACCCCCAATATCTCCGTAACTAGAAGGTTCCCAGGTATGGTCTAGAACAAAAAAAATATTGCAAAGACGGGGAGAACAAGTGCCTTTCGGCTTCGTTAAGGGGCTTGGTACACACTTTATACAGGGTGGAATTTTTCAACCTCACCTGGACGGAAAGTACTCTAAATACTGGAGGTAGCATTTTGACTCAAAGGAAACATTCCTTTATTTATAAAAAGAAACAAATGTACATTAAAAGATTTTCGAGAATTCGCTTGGGAATCGAGGCTAAAATCCGAAAAAATAACACCCTGTACTTTTATGCCATCAATCGATAGCGTCAATCATAACAATCAAATCTCTCTAACAAACATGATAAATTAAATGAAAGGAACCATGAAATCTAAACTTATAAATTCACTCAAAAAAAGTAAAATGTCCAAATATCAGAACTGCAACACAATGGTAGGTAGTTACGGCGGCTGTTTCATCAGGTTACTTTGTTTACATAAATAGGGTTTTATAACCACGAGTGTGGGTATGTGTTTATTTCCTACTATGATTTTAACAAACCCCAATAAACTTTAACGATTCTCATTAATAATACTTAAATTCAATTTAACGACACTCGTCATAACAAGACGCTAGTTTCCCCATTATGACATTATCACACAAACATTCTTAATGTATTATGTAGTTATGATATATTTTTAATGAGGTTATACGGCATTGTGGCTTTGAGAGACGCTATTAAGGTAATCATTATGACGAGATTGACGAGTATTGTTATTTTTGTTAGAAAAAAACGTTGAAGTTACACGTAAAATATTACATAAAGAGAAATAAATTTCACAAAAAAAAACATCAGGTACAAAAAATTAAAGAACAGTAAATCACGAACAACATATTTATTACCCATCCGCATTCTCCAGTCAACCCGCGATCATGGCGCTTGCAACAGCGTCGAAATATCGAGAGTTCAAAATAATGAACAATCACGGAAGATATCCCGTAAGTGACAGTATAAATTTAGTTGTAAACCGTGAAAGCATAAAACAATGTTTGGTTGACATATGCCCACAGCCCAGCTGTGACAAGGGATTTCCCGATTCATTGTCGACCTTTGGTAGTGGTATGCAGTCGTAATGTCACACTCATTAAACCGGTCAGCAATGCGTGCCCATAAAGCTAAATATTCATGCACTCATAATGTACCACCATGAATTGATTGCAGACCGGTTTCTGAGAGATACTTCCCCTGAATAACTGTCTGTTTCATAAGGAGCTGTACCGATAGCATATTGTTACTGTTAGCCTGTGTCATCCCACTGGCCACAGGTCTCTCCCCATTACTTTCAAAAGTCTTCGATACAGGGTCAATGTGGACCACTGGTCGTTGGTTCTGTCCAGCTCGTTCCGCCATCTCCTGCGAGGTCTACCGCGTCGCCTTCTGGCTGTGTCAGGGCCCGATGTCACTATTATAAATGCCTCGTTGGTCTAGCGGTCTCAATCGCGACTGCTGAGCATGAAGTCCTGGGTTCGATTCCCAGGTATATATTTGTTATTGAGTTTTTCCATCAGGAATTTCTCAGTAGCAGCCACGGAGTCTGGAATGCGGAAATGACTTACAAATTGAGATAAGGGCAGTTGGATGATATGTTACCCAACAGCTAGGTGATGGGAGGCAGACATTCGCTCCATATAATTCCTTACTGTTATTCAGCTGCATCCTGAGACTGTGTGTCGACCTCAATATACAGGGTGTAAACGGACCCTTCACGAAGCCGTCAACCAAGCATGCTGTACATCAAACTAAGTAACTCTATGCAACAATTATTGCTGGGAAACGACTTTTTTTTTGTGGTGAAAAATCACGTTTTACTGTAAAACTCAATGTAACGCACTCAAAACATTGTGCTGATGGATGCATTGAATAGTACGGGGGTCGTGGAGGTGTTTAAAGTAAAGTTATAACATTAAAAACTTGTATTTGAAATTGTGAAAAAGTTGGAACTTTGACCCCCAATATCTCCGTAACTAGAAGGTTCCCAGGTATGGTCTGGAACAAAAAAATGATCGTAATGACGGGGAGAACAAGTGCCTTTCGGCTTCGTTAAGGGGCTTGTTACACCCTGTATTTGAACCGACCGTATCATTGACATAATTCTTTATTAACCTTTTTAAACGTCATATCCTATTTAAATATTTTCCGTCTGATCTTAAACACACATGAAGTACAAATGCCTCCATTTTTTGCGCTCATCTCTGACCAACCATGCCAATGTTAATAGAGGTCAAAGAGATCACAATACTGAGGCCTTTTGACGAATTAGCCTTACCTTGTTAGTTCTTCTACATTTGAGCTAATTTAACCAAAACTGTTGTTCCAATTGTGATGAAACTTTGCACAATTATAAGCTAATAAAAAAGCTATGATTTGACATGAGTTTTATGAACATCGGTTTTGCAATTTTAAAAGTACGACAATTTATATTCGTCAATTTGCGCAAGATTTATTGATGGACGTGAGTGAACTCCTAAATAATTAATATTTATTTAAAACGTTATGGTTTGTACAATTTGTGTTCTTTGACCATTAGTTATAAATATTCTAAGAGTTTTTATACAATGTTGCGGTCAGCACACTTATAGCTGTTGCCCGCGACTTGGTTTGCCTGAAATTATTATAAAAAAATATTACTTCCCTTTTTGAATCGATTGTTTTTGCACGGAACCCTGTTTTATTTTCTAAAATAAAAGTAGCCTAAGTTACTCCTTATAACATAAGCTATTTGCCAGTACAAATTCCGTCAAAATCGGTTCCGCCGTTTCGCAGATTAACCGTTTAAATCGAATTTTGTCAACAATTTTAAGGGTTTTAATTTTTTCTCAAGGAACCTTATTACTTTCCTGAAATAAAAGAAGAAAAAAAAAAGAAGCGTAGGTTACGCTTTATAACATTAGATATCCATCAGTGAAAGTCCCGTTAAAATCGTTCCAGCTAGTTTGGAGATTAGCCGGAACAAACAGACAGACAGACATAAATTGAAAAATGAAATGAGTTTTTGTGTGCCGTATGATTGATTATAGTTTCATAATGCATTCAGTAAAAAGCTGTTACAGACACTTCAATTAAATTTATTTGTATAGATGAATAATTGAATATTTACAGTTTATTTAGTTTTGGATACATAGTCACCATCTGCCTGCCTTTTCCCAACTATGTTGGGGTCGGCTTCCAGTCTAACCAACCGGCTGCCTATCTGACCCCCACAACTCAGTTCCTAGTAATACTATACCACTTGGTAAGACTGGTTGTCAGACTTCCAGGTTTCTGACAGCCCGTAACGACTGTCAAAGATCTACAAATGACAGTCGGGACCAGCGAATAAGATTATGGATAAAAATTTGGCAACTAAGACATGACTCAGGTAAACCAATGAAGGTAGTTGTTTTACATGCAAATACAAACCCTTTTTACCCGACTACGGCGAAACCAAAAAGAAGGGTTATGATTTTAGCAGTCTTATGTATGTTAAACTATTCATCCGATTTTGATGAATAAGGTGTCAATCGATTCGTTATTATGGCCCGGGTAACATAGGCTACATTTTAACCTACTGCAACAATAGGAATAGTCGATTTTACCTTGTAAACCCCGAATTTAATTGGAGCGTGATTTTTCAGTAGTCGGGTTTTTAGTTTGCGTATACCACACAAATTCTTGTTACTCCGAACAATAATATTGCTGGTAAGTATCAAATACGACAACAAAGACAATGTTTTCGGAAAATAATAAAAAACAGCGACAAAAAAAACTCCATCTTGTCCTTATTAGGTGTACATGATATATATATCATAAATATGCAAATATACGTACAAAGAGGGCACTGTCAAGCTGTACACGTCCAGTATATTCTGACCTAACATAGTACGGAGAGCCTGTTTAATGCCAAGTCAGCTTAATTATAATGGAAATGCATTTTATTGGGGCCTGTCATATTTTTTTTTTTATTACGGTTTAGTTCAGTTAGTATCACGTGTACCCAAATGTCCTTTCTTTGGTATTGTTCGTCGTGTCGTTGAGCTCCTTTGGTTATGAGTCGAGCTACACGATCACTGACAAATGCTTGTACTGTATGGACAGTTCCCCTCAAATCGTATCAGTAATCGTGTGGTCCTTTCTTCAAAAGACCATCTCAGACACTAATCTGCATGGCCCTCATATGAGTTGGCCAATGTCTGGACTTTAAAAAACACAGTGACCTCTAAGTCTGTTTCTTCTCAGAGTAGTCAGGTACGAAACACCGGCCCCATCTAGTTTTAAAACATAACATGATGTGATATGTAAAAGTGCTTTGTAAAACCAATTTACAGAAATAAATATGATTTTATTGTCGTGTGTAATGGACGAGAGGAAAAATTCGACGAGTCTCAACTTAATGATATGTCTACCGCTAAAGAACAAATATTGACACGAGAACTTGTCCTCTGTACACAAATAGTTCTTTACAAACGGATGTTAAAAGGTACTTGTGACTGGTTCGGCAAAAATAGAAACATGACCCCTTAACTATTTGACAATGCTAGACAAAGTGCTACAAGGATGTTTTGGCGGCTGGATGACATTGACAGAAAGAGCACTGTTGGAGAACATTTGTGCAATAATTTTCTATGAACAATAATTTGTGTGGTATACAACAACTAAAAAGGGCGACTACTGAAAAATCACGCCCTAATTAAAATTGGGTTTTACAAGGTAAAATGGACTTCTCCTATTGTTGAAGTCGGTTAAGGTGTAAAACGAATTTAATTAGTGTGATTTTTCGTTAGTCGTGTTCAACAAATTATTATTTACTCTGAAATTGCAACTCAACAACAGTAGCAAGAATCTCGCACTGGCCGCGCAAAAGCCCACAACTACACATATGCGCATACTACAGCTGTCAAACTGGTTGCGTGCGCGCCTTGAACTTGCCCGAGTGTAGCCGAGCAATGCCGAGGACGGCCGAGCGGAGCGGCGCCAAACGGTGAATTCGAAAATAAAAGGGTATGATTTCTTAAAATAAAATCCCGTATAATAAAACCCGTCTAAAAAATATTAATCGGTTCGTTACAGTTCTAACCTAATTTACTTTGAGCGAAGGTTAAATTTCGCTTTGCGTAGTCGGTCCGAAGATGAGTGTTCATTTATTACATATCGAGATACCAGAATAGGGTAGATGACCAAAAAATATTCAATACATGTTTTTTTTTTTTCAAGTAAACAAAAAATGAAAACGATACAGTGCGCCGAAAACTCTTGGATGTCACATTTCGGTACGCTCGTGGCTCCATAATAACAGACGCTCGGATCTATCTTTAGGTTAAGCCGTGCTTGCCTAGGTTGGTCTGTGGATGAGTGACCACCCATTACATACCGAGTTTCCTCCGTGCCTCGGAAAGCACGTTAAGCCGTTGGTCCCGGCTGTCATTTGTAGATTTTTGACAGTCGTTACAGGTAGTCAGCGGCTCAAAAGTCTGACTACCTGTCATACCAATGGGTATCGTTTTACCTAGTACTAACTGGGTTGTGGAGGTCAGATAGGCAGTCGCTCCATATAAAATACTGGTATTCAGCTGCATCCGGTTAGACTGGAAGCCGACCCTAACATAGTTGGGAAAAGGCTAGGCAGATAATGATGACGTCACAAGCCCCCACTCATGATCTTTGATGCGTTTTATCTTCCTCAATTTTTATTGATTTGATAAAACAAAAAATACGGATCCAATATTTTTCGATAATCAAACTGACGGACTCAATAGAATCATATTTTTTTTACTCAGGAATCATACCTATTCCCTGAGTACTCGGGAAGTCCGGCTATCTTTGACAATGTCAAATTTATGTTGCGGTCTGTACAAATTCTGTCTTTAAGCGAATCTGACATAACGTGAATCAGACCTAACGCAAATCTGGCGTAAAGGGAATATGTCCTTATGCTAACAAATGTCGTCACGGGTGGTCACAAGCTCGAAAGTCTGACCACCAGTCCACCACATGGCTTCGTGTAACCCAGTATATTTAACATTCGGTTAGACTCGGAGCCGACCGGACCTAGATGATAAAATAGCAAGGCTGCCTGCAGTACTTATTCAATGCGAGTGTATTAATTATAAGTGCATTTTCATGTTTACAACCTCCTTGCACTTGTAAAGATTCTGTAGGGGATCACCGCAAGAGGGAGAGAGTGATATGTGGAACAACTTAATGCAGAGCGCCATCTCTTTCCAATCGTTGTAGTAAACCCGTTCTGGAAAATTCGATAGAACATTGGTTAGGGGTCCACGTAAGAAACAGATAATAGTTCCGGGTGCTGCTGTAATTCAGGCACAACAAAGTGTTTAAGATGGTAACGCATCTGCTCTGCCTGATGCCTCAGATATTCTTGTATAGACCACTCCATCAGGGTCCTCCCTGATGACTTACTTGCCGTCCAAAACCAATTACGTACTACATCAAAATTCCTGTAGCAACACACGCACACACATTCTTCACGCAGGGTGGAGGGTACGCCGCTGTAGTGTATGTTAATAAGTATCATTAGTATTATTAAGTAAGTGTGTGTAACCAAACTTTATTTAGGATTAGCCAAGTAAGCAATATATGTACGCTGTATCTATGTGATAGTAGAATAAATCGAGACTTTATCCAGAGCGCATGTCTTTCATTTACCGCGACACCTCATGGCGAGCCTGCCATTCAAGGTCACATAGCGAGTGAAATTTGGGCAGTTATTGGACACTATTAGAAAATAAGTGGTTTTGTGTCGTAAAACATGGGGACTACACAAACGAAAGAAGAGACGACGAGTCGGCGGGGGCGACGCACAGACGGTTACCACGTATTCAGTATATCTTTAGATTACCGTCGTTTACAGGGTAATAATAATACAGGGACAAGACCCTTAACGAAGCCGAAAGGCATTTGTTCTCCTCGTCATTGCGATCATTTTTTTTTTGTACTGGACTATACCTGGGAACCTTCTAGTTACTGAAATATTGTGTGTCAAAGTTCCAACTTTCTCACAAGTTCTTTTTTTAAATACAGGTTTTAATGTAAAGATTCTTACTTTAAACACCTCCACCACCCCATCCATCAGCACAATGTTTTGAGTGCGTTACATCGAGGCTTACTGTGAAACGTGATTGTTGAGCTTCAAAAAAAAAGTCGTTTCCCAGCAATAAGTTTTGCGTGGAGTTACTTAGTTTGATGTACAGATTGCTTGGTTGACAGCTTCGTGAGGTCCTTTAACACCTAGTATACAGAGTGCTACGGGACATCGATTACCGAAAAACGGTTACCATGTATTCAGTCTGTTCATTTTTCCAAGCTCCTCCCACGTAAATATAATCCAGGGCCGTTTCGTTCGGTCTTTCTGTAATCTGATTGATTTTACCTATGTATTTAATCTGTGGTCAATTTTGCAACTGGGGATTTCCTAAGTGGTTACTTACTCAGAAGGAGTGACTATATCGGCAGATTTTGATACTAAATTATAAAATAATAATGTGGGTTTGTAAATTACTTTTAAAAATGAAATCTCTTGTACGGTACAGTTTAAGACTGTGACGTGACTACCTATCTGACCTCCACTACCCAGTTAGTACTGGGTAATACGATACCCCTTGGTAAGACTGGTTGTCATACTTTCGGCCCACTGACTTTATTCCAACCCGTACTTTTCATGTGACAAATGACAGGAGGTCATTGGACGTTCCAATTCTTTTTTGAAACGCATTATAAGTGCAAAATAATACAATCACCCCTAAAAAAAATTATAAGTATTCGATACTTCCGAAGTCTCCGTAACGCGTGACGTCACAAATACGCCATTGATTACTTGCTTCGACGAATTCGTTTGAATAAATAAATAAATTATCAGAAGTGGGTGAGGAAGGATCTTTGGCAATGTTTATTTATCAGCTGATACATTTGCATTAGATTTAAATCTCGTTTGTCTAGCCTTTCTCACGTTACAAGGCATTATTCGTTCAGTCCATCCAAAGGTCGTCTGAATATCGATATTAGAATTTTGAGAATTTAAGATACTCAGTGCAGCGCAGCTTTTTTCACTCTAACTATCGTTCGCAATTGAATCAGATTCGGTTTAGACGTTTCCAAGTTTCACGAAATCGTAAATATAAATCGCCAGTTTCGTACTTTAACCCCTAATATTTACCTACGTATGTTCCTCCGTAGCGCCTAAACTATTCATCCGATTTTGATGAATAAAATGTCAATCGATTCGTTATTATGGCCCGGGTAACATAGGCTACATTTTAACCGACTTCAACAATAGGAAGGAGTTGATTTTACCTTGTAAACCCCGAATTTATTCTTTTTGTTGTTACCACACAAATTCTTGTTTCGGGTCTTCTTTTGCGGACTTATGTTTGTTTCTCTTTTATTTCAATGTTACTCCGACAATTCCATTCATACGTTTTGTTATATTCAAGACGAAATAAAAAATCCCTAGACGAAACCGTGAGCCACGGTGATATCTACTTAATAAATTAAAGATAATGAACAAACCCGTTATGCAAATTAAACGGTAGGTAATTAAAGATAAGAAAGAAAGAAATATCTCAATATTATGAGATTGTCTTCCAATTATAAATTGCAATTAGCTGGGCTGGACATGAGTCAATAATTGGATTGGTTCGCGGAATCAATACAATTGCAAGTTTGCAATTATCTCGAGCAATAATTAATAGTTCACGAACCCTATTGTATTCTAATTGTGACAGTTTTCCTCTTACTAGTGGCACAGTATAAATATATACAGTATTGTGACTCGGCCCTGTTCTTGAAATAATTACCTACAGACGGGCGGTACGTTCGCAAGCGATACAGTATTTTAATTTCATCTACTTAGTTGAGTTTCTATTTGGTTTTGTGATTGTAAATATAATATTTTTTATTTAGAAAAAATAAATTAGGTTGTGAATGAAGTTTCCAGGTAATTTAAAAAATGTTATCTCTGTTATTGATGAATTCAAGCAACCAAAGAAAGCACAATGTAGTCTATTATAACTCTTTGCCATATTTAGTAAATACCTTGTTCTTATTTCAAACAAATATACACAAATCGCACGCTTACTGCTAACAAAACCATCGCAACGTTCGTTCGTCAGTGCGGCTCATTCGCGACATCTTGCGTACCGAGTGTGTACCAAACTCGAGGCGTGTAGGTATGACTCGCGTTCCGAGCGTTTGTATGAAGATACACTACTATAGATATTATTACCGTGCTAGTGGTTTATGAATACATTATTATCTTACCGTATTATAAGAAAGATCCGATAATAAAACAAAGAAGAAGATTATGTGAAACAGTTCTTCTGAAGAATGAGGAGCTCATGGCTAAATAATAACAGCCGCTCAGGTCGATCTTTCGGTTAAGCCGCGCTTGCCTAGGTTGGTCTGTGGATGAGTGACCACCCATTACATACCGAGTTTCCTCCGTGCCTCGGAAAGCACGTTAAGCCGTTGGTCCCGGCTGTCGTTTGTAGATTTTTGACAGTCGTTATAGGTAGTCAGTGGCCTAAAAAGTCTGACAACCAGTCTTACCAAGGGGTATCTGGGTAATCCCAGTACTAACTGGGTTGTGGAGGTCAGACAGGCAGTCGCACCTTGTGAAATACTGGTATTTAGCTGCATCCGGTTAGACTGGTAGCCAACTCCAACATAGTTGGGAAAAGGCTAGGCAGATGATGAGTTCTTCTGGAAAATTACCTAACTACTACCTATTTATTTGTTCCACTTATTTCCTATTTCCATTTATTGCCAGAAAACGGGGATTTCCTATTGGTCTAGTGATGAATAAGGCGTAAATATTCTCACACAGGTCATGGTGAAGGAATAATTTCTTGAACGCCGCTCCTCAATTGACGTCACGAACTTCGCAAAAAATTATAACTTTAGCATAATATTGTTGAATATTAAATCTATAAAGCCCCTTTACCCTACATTCAAACTGTAATAATTAATACATTGGAAGTTTCGTCACAATTCTGATAAATTGACATCACAAAATTGATTAAATTGAATATTTTATAAAACTGACACTCGTGTTGGGAAGCCCCACGTACAGTCTATGACATTATCAAGCCATTAGTGGCCAGTAAACGTTGACCTCGCAGTGTTTAAGCTTTCGGTATGATGAGAATTCTACTTATACTGGGCATAATATAAATCTCGACTTGCGATGCCGCAGGTTTCTGGAATTTTTTTTTTTTTGTTTGCGTGTCCTTAATATTTGGAAAACACCGCTTTGTTAAAAATTAAGATTTAAGAATTTAGAACTATGTAAATATCCAGATAATAGAAAAAAAAATTGTCTGAAAGTAACATTTTTATTCTGGTTGGTTAGAACATGGCGAATGTAGCCGGTTTCATAATCAGCCAATCAGCGTTCATCCTAGCTAAATGCGAAAGTAAGTTTGTTTGTTACCTTTTGACGCCTAAACCACTGAACCGATCATCCTGATTGCATATACGTTGTCAGGTGTACAGAAACGGACATCGGATATTCCGAAAAAAATACTGTTCCCGAGGAAAACAAAAGTAACGTTCTTATGATAATAGATGGCGCCACGTGTCTTTCGAATCATGATTGAATTAGGTAAAGCAAGCAGAGTACAACCAGAGTTGATTGTCAAATTCTAAATTAACGCGAGCGATCCCGCGGGCAAAAGCTAGCAATTCATATTCGTCGTCGTTGTTCGCGATTTAACGAGTTTGCTTAGCCAAATTCTTTTTTTGCAAAAATAACCTGAGACATTCGCACCAAACGATATTTCAAATTATTCTGCGACACACTCGCAATTCTCAGAATGTGGTTGAGTCAGTCACTCAGAACCGCGGAAGTCGGAGCAACATTATCAAATGCACTTTATGACTAAAAGCATTGAAAAAAAGTGTGCTTTTGTTATAAAATGTTCTTTTTTTTTGGGAAAACTTTGCTGTTCACAATTTCAAGGACTTCATTTTTTTTTACACGGAACCCAAAACCGTTTTTCAAATAAAAGCACAAAAAAAAACTATCTGCAGATTGATAAATCGGAGATTAGCCGGAACAAACTGTTTGTTACACGTACAGTGTATATGTATACCGTAACGTAGTCCCGTATATGATATGTATTCATTTAAAAGTACAAACAGACACTTCAATCTTATTTATTTGACGTTTAACTTTTTAGCATCGGTCGTATTTTTTGCTCGTTTCCGTTAATGCAGGAAGAAAAAGTGCGATTTGAAAGAACTGTTTTTCTTTTTAATAACTTATTTTTAAGTTAAAGCGAAATTGTGGTGTCATTTATCATTTTAACTTTGAAAAAAAAAAACAAAAGAACGGCGACGAACGGTTCATAAAATTCAAAAGAGCAAATTTCAACTTTTGACATTGCAACTGTCCAACCTACCGGCAAGAACCTATTATTCTAATCTCATCATCTGCCTAGCCTTTTCCCAACTATGTTGGGGTCGGCTTCCAGTCTAACCGGATGCAGCTGAATACCAGTATTTCACATGGAGCGACTGCCTATCTGACCTCCACAACCCAATTAGTACTGGGTAACACAATACCTCCTGGTAAGACTGGTCGTCAGACTTTTTTTTCTTTACTTTAAAATACTTTGCCCCACACTAGGAATTTCTCCTGTATCGTGGGTGCGTTTACAAACATTTAAACTCACATACACAAACAGCCAGACCCGGAACAACTACCTGTAGATCATACAAATATTTGTTCCGTGCGGGGATCGAACCCGCGACACGCAGCGCAGCAGCAAATCGCTCAGCCACTGCGCCAACCGTGCCGTCTACTTTACTTTTGTGCCTCTAACCTGTAACGACTGCCAAATATCTACAAATAACAGCTGGGATAAACGGCTTAACGTGCTTTCCGAGGCACAAAGGAATCTCGTTACTTAACGAATGATCAATCATCCACAGACGCAAGGCAAGCGCAGCTTAACCTGAAGATCGACCTGAGCGGCATTTAGCCACGAGCGAAATACATATCAGAAGTGGTATATTCCTACTTCTAAGAACGATGACCGAATCAAATAAAATTAAAACCAAAGCTGCCTTTACAGCACAATAAATCATCACTTACCTATCATAATAATTACTAGAAAAAACCATATTCATGATGTAATCAATTGCACAAGGAAGACGAACAAACCTTGACATTACGACTCATTTGTCAAGTTCATTACCATCTCCCGCTTAACAGGAACTTTATAATGACGCCTGCGAACTAAACACGCAATGTAAGTCAATTATGTTCATTAGACGAAGGTCCCACCTTCCATTGTTCTACAAAATGGCCGACGTTCGGTATTCAAATTAGATTAGAACATGAAAGTTTTTCTTTTTTCTTTCACGGTTTTTAGTTGAGAGGAAGATACGTGTAGTTTTGCAATTATGGTAAACGGCTCAAATGATCTCGTGGTTTTTTTGTTGTTGCGAAAGATGAAACGTGTTCCCAAAATACGTTTAGCCGTTGACTGCCCAGCTGTCATTTTGGTTATCAGAAACCCGAAAAAAAATTATAGTCTGTACAGTATCAGAGTAACATTTGCACATCAAGCTACTTCATCGTTCAAGTTTGATTGGGAAAATTGGACAGTTTAGGGTAGCTTGATGTGTTGGCGTCTGTACATTGATACTGTAGCAGCTCTTCAAAGGGTACTACAGCAATATAGAACAAAAAGTACTACAGCGCCATCTATGACACAGAAGATGAAACACACCTAAATCATATATCGTGCAAGTAAAGTTATCCGCGACTTAAGACTATTTAGGAGAACCCGACAACAACTGTCGGGCAGTAGCTCACCAGACATAAAGCCAGTCTGGTCGGAGGATCCTGCCTTTTCTATGGAGAAAGAAGGACTTTTCACCCTACATACCACCCGAATTACGAATATTATACATTAAACCATAGTATTTGTGTAATTTACCGTAAATTCATAGTTTAAATTACACTGTATGTTAATTTCTACACGTGGATGTCGTCAAACAAATTACAATATTGATTACTAGCTTTTGCCCGCGGCTTTGCTTGCGTTAATTTAGAATTTGACAATCAATTCCGGTTGTACTGCTTGTAGTAATATAATTCAATCATGTTCATCAAAAGATGGCGCCACGTGTCTTTCGAAAACACGTGGCGCCATCTTTTATCATAAGAACTTCATTGTTGTTGTCACAGAACTTTTTTTCGGAATGAAAGGTACCCTATGTCAGTTTCTGTACACCTGACAACGTATATGCACAATTTCAGGATGATCCGTTCAGTGGTTTAGGTGTGAAAAGGTAACAAACAAACTTACTTTCGCATTTATAATATTAGTAAGAAATGATACGGATGACTTATTAATAGAGATTTAGAAAATATATTACACATTCTGTCATAAACTGACATACGTCTCGTTGGTGTAGTGTTCACAAGCGCGACTACTGAAAATGAGCTCCTGAATTCGATTCTCAGGTCAGGCAAGGTATTCCCATCAGGAAATCCTCAGCAGCAGCCACGGAGTCCGGATTTGCGCCAGCTGACGGTAATAGGCTCCCCGCAATTACTATCATTCGACTTGAACATAACTGGCCAAATTTGGGTGTGCTAAAGGACTACAACTCTGCCTAACCTTTCGGAGATTTCAGGCGTGATGTTACGATATATTGATATTTTATTATAGTATTTGAATGACCCTTCGATAACTTCCGGACTGACCTTTCTTGGCCAAGAACTTAGACACTCAAATTCAAGATGTCTTCAAGTTCATGAGTATTTATTTGGCCCACTGTGGGAGAATGTGTACGTACTTACGCTCATGGCTAAATAATAACAGCCGCTTAGGTCGATTTACAGGTTAAGCCGCGCTTGCCTAGATCGGTCCGTGGATGGCTGACCACCCATTACATACTGAGTTTCCTCCGTGCCTCGGAAAGCACGTTGAGCCGTTGTTCCCGGCTTTCAATTGTAGATCTCTGACAGTCGTTACAGGTAGTTAGTGGCCCGAAAGTCTGTCAACCAATCTTAAGAAGGAGTGTCGTATTACCCAGTACTAACTGGCTAATTTTACACCTAAAACTAAATATTCGTAACAACGATATTATTTATTGCATTTCATAATCAATATTGAGTTCACGACTTCTTATTTCCATACAATAATATTGCCAAATTAATCAAAATAGCGAAATATTTGAAAGCTATTTGCGACGTTGCCCACTTTCTGTATAAAGCCTCTTTTTTAGATGTCCTTGGCACAAAGATTTGTGCCCAGGATTTTAACGGACATTGTAGTTACAGTACAAGACTAAACAGAACACTACCTATATATAATATATACCTGTATATAATATATACCTTATGTTATCTCTTAGTAAAACAAAGAAAAAACCCCATAATTTAGTGGTGGCTTCGCTCGCGTCAAATAAAAAAAAAGACTCTTAACACACTACAAAAGCTTCTATAAAAATATAATTCAATCATGATTCGAAAGACACGTGGCGCCATCTGTTATCATAAGAACGTTATTGTTGTTTTCCTCGGGAACAGTACTTTTTTCGGGATGAAAGGTACCCTATGTCCGTTTTCGAACACCTGACAATGTATATGCAAAATTTCAGGATGATCGGTTTTGTGGTTCAGGCGTGATAAGGTAACAAACAAACTTACTTTTGCATTTATAATATTAGTTACGATAGATTATATCATAACAGATAGATAATATCACAACGAAGTACCAACGGACGCACATTACGAGTGAACTCGTAAAAACTACAGGAAATCAGTATTTATACTGTTTTACGTTAGGTAAGTATTATGAGTTGTTTGCTACACATACCAATTGCAAAAATCACGGGATTTACAAACAAAGATATTTGAAAAACCGCTACGGTACTAGGTCCAAAACAGATTTTAATTTATCATTTATTAATTAAGACAAGGTTTATAAAAATCTTAACTTAACAACTATGCCTCACAAAACCGTTTTCACGGTTTATTTAAGGGAACAGAATATTTTTATGTTTTGTTTGTTTATGGTTTTTTTTAGTTTTGTTTGTTTGTGTTGTTTTGTTTGTGTGTGTGTTTTGATTGTATGTTTGTTTATTTTAAATAGTGATGATGAGATACATCACAAGTCACAACTGGATGTAAAAGCATGACATTTTGCACTAGTGGTCCTACAACAACTAAAAGACCCGACTACTAAAAATCATTACAAGGTAAAATCGACTCCTCTTATTGTTGGAGTCTGTTAAAATGTACCCTATGTTACCCGGGCCATAATAACGAATCGATTGACAACTTATTTATCAAAATCAGATGAATAGTTTAGGCGGTACGGAGGAAGATACGTAAATACAAACATACATAGACTACTAAAATCATAACCCTTCCTTTCAGCTCGCCGTAATCGGGTAAAAATTTAACTAAACGGTATAAATTGCATCTCAAGCTAATACAAATTAACTAGTTAAACTGATTAAACTCAAACTCGAAATCTTCGTTGGTCAATATATTTATTTACCAAAACGTACAAGTAGCCAAAAATACAGTTTAACAAGATAAACATCACAGTACGACGTACAGTAGTCACACTGTGATCACATTGGATCATACATACATAAACACATACATGCATACACGTGGAGTATTTTATTGATGACATAAAATACGAACGGCTAACTAAACAAGGTAGGTATTATATACCTTTATCTGCAACTACCTTTCGCGTGCAGTTTCACCCGCGTATTTTATCTATAGAGAGTATAAATAGACCCTTAACGAAGCCGAAAGGCACTTGTTCACCCCATATTTGCGATCTTTTTTTTTTCTAGACATACCTTCCAGTTACGAAGACATTGGGGGTCAAAGTTCCAACTTTTTCCCAACTTTTTTTTTATTACATGTTTCAAAATCAAAATCAAAGCATTTATTTCAAGTAGGCCAGTTACAGGCACTTTTGAATTGTCGAAAACATTTTTGAATTGTTTTTAATGCAAAATTTTGACTTTAAACACCCCCACGACCCCCGTACTATTCAATCCATCCATCTGCACGATGCTTTGAGTGCGTTCTATCGAGTCCTACCGTAAAACGTGATTTTTCACCCCAAAACAAGAAGTCGATTCCCAGCAATAATTTTTCCGCAAAGTTACTTAGTTTGATGTACAGAATGCTTGGATGACGGCTTCGTGAAGGGTCTGTTTACACCCTGTATATCTAAACAACTACATAAAATTGAAGTGTCTGTTTGTAATATCAACATGCAGCTCTTTACTGAATGCATACGAAAGTATACATATACGGTACTTACACGAAATGTTCTAACATCGCTTCGAATCACGCATTTTCCAAAAAAAATATATTTTTGTACTTTGATTTAAAAAAAAAGTTCGCAAGCTGCACTGTGTGACATATCAAATCATAACATAACATCACGCCTGTAATCATAAATCTTGATATTTAGTTTGTTAAAAAAAATGTATTTTCCGGAATTATTCGTGATAAAAAAAAAACATATAAAGCCCAAAATTGATTTGTTGCATTTTTCCATAGCCAATGAAATAAATTGGTACATAAGATGTAAGTACCATTTTGTTTCATTGCCTATGAATAAATGCAATAAAATAATTTTATAGTTTTATTGTACCAATAAATTGGTACATAAGATGGTTGGTTAATAAATTGATAAATCTCATGTACCAAGTTGTTTAATTAACCTAATTCAAATATTATCAAGATCAGCACAACAGACATGAGAGTACTCCCTTGTAACGAAGTTTATAATGAAACACAAGTCATTATTTATAAAATACACCCTGTATACGGCACATATAACAAAAACACATTTTTTACAATTTTTGTCTGTCTGTCGGTCGGTCGGTCTGACTTTCTGTCTGTTTGTTCCGGCTAATCTCCGAAACGTCTGGACCGATTTCAACGCAACTTTTACTGGCGGATAGCTGATGTTATAAGGTCTAACTACGGCTACTTTTACTTTAGAAAAATAATTAGGGTTCCGTGCAAACAAAAAAAAACCTATGAATTTGTTAACAAAATCCGATTCAAAAACGGAAGTAATATTTTTTTATTATAATTTCACGTGTACGAAGGTAGCAACAGCTAGTTTTTTTATAAGCCCTTATTTAACTTGCTTGCTTTAGCTTTTATTTAGGTATTGGTCAAATCTAATAAGACGGCGCGATTGACTGCTGCGCTGCGTGTCGCGGGTTCGATCCCCGCATGGAACAAATATTTGTATTATTTACAGGTAGTTGTTCCAGGTCTGGCTGTTTGTGTATGTGAGTTTAAATGTTTGTAAAGGCACCCACGATACAGGAGAAATTCCTAGTGTGGGGCAACGATTTTTATAAAAAAAAAAAAAATTAATAATAACTGAGTTTACTCCTACTGATTGAGGAGAAATTTTGCATAAATCTTTGGTTCTGGTGACAATACATTTTTAAAACAAACATGACTTGATCCTGCAGCCGGGATCGGCTCCTCACGAGAGAACCCCTCAACGGTTAGTAGCACGGACACGAAACTTTGTATACGCGTTCAATATTGCTAGATAAACCTAATTTTCTTCTTTCCCGTGCCTTTTTCCGAAATGGATTTTCACCCATCCACGGACCAACCTCGGCAAGCGTTGCTTAACCTTCAAGATTAACCCCGTGCAGCTGTTATTGCGTAGCCACGAGCCAATCTATTCACGACAAGAAGAAATAAAAAAAAATGTTTAGTCAACACCGTATGGCAGCTAGGTATTGTTTTTTGTCACATAATATGCTTGCACAATAATAATTATGCTACTAGCTTCTGCCCACGGCTTCGCTCGCGTAAATTTGCTTGTAATAATATAGTTCAATCATTATTCGAAAGACAGGTGGCGCCATCTATTATCATAAGAATGTTATTGTTGTTTTCCTCGTGAACAGTACTTTTTTCGGGATGAAAGGTACCTACCCTATGTCCGTTTCCGTACACCTGACTACGTATACGCAGAATTAATAATAATAAATAAATTTTATTTCAGAAAAAAATACACTTTAGCTTTACAAAAACAATTTTCAAATAAAAATGAGCATTTCAGACAAAAGTGAATCGTTGGAGCCTGAACTAATGATTAAAAATCATTGTATCCAGACACCAGCGCCTTCCAAAATAGGTTGCATAAAAATATCGAACGTGGTACAAAGTGAACTAGTCTAGTAGTAAAAATATATGCTAATAAAATAATTTAAAATTAAGTAAAAGATATTCAAAATTAATAAAAAAAAAAAACAATTTGTACTATAATTTCGGGATAATCGGTTCAGTGGTTTAGGCGTGAAAGGTAACCAACAAACAAACTTACTTTCGCATTTATAATATTAGTATGGAGTATGGATTAATGAGTACCTAAGAGATTTCAGATATTTAAACTAACGCCATTTCCCATGGGACTAGGGCGCTATACATCCCGAATACCCGATATACTGGTACATAACATACAAACATTATTTGTTCCAAATAATTATAATCACTCTAGAAAGCATAAATTGTTTAATGTCCCATTTAATGCACTGTAGCTCGATGCACCTCCCCTATACCGCGTATGCTGTCGATTCTCAACGCGCTCGTGGAGACCAACCCTGGATTGGACTTGTTTGCTGATGAATGGAAGACGATAATGTTAGAATGTTTGCGGTTCTGTGAGAAGACCGGGTAAAAGGATTACTTCATTTAGTGCTAATGGCTTGGGCTGTACTCATCATCATCATCATCATCATCTGCCTAGCCTTTTCCCAACTATGTTGGGGTCGGCTTCCAGTCTAACCGGATGCAGCTGAATACCAGTATTTTACATGGAGCGACTGCCTATCTGACCTCCACAACCGAGTTAGAACTGGGTAAAAAGATACCCCTCGGTAAGACTGGTTGTCAGACTTTTTGGGCCACTGACTACGTAACGACTGTCAAAGATCTACAAATGACACCCGGGACCAACTTCTTAACGTGCTTTCCGAGGCACGGAGGAAACTCGGTATGTAATGGGTGGTCATCCATCCACAGTCCAACCTAGGCAAGCACGGCTTAACCTAAAGATCGAACCGAGCGGCTGTTATTATTTAGCCACGAGCTTGGCTTGTGCTGTACTAAATGTAACAAAAAAAAATTAACAAATTGTCAAAAACCGGGTTTGCGCTCTTAACGTGCACGTCTTGCTACATCGTTCTCACATATATGTATAATCACAACATAAATTATGGTTTTGGAACAATATTTTGATTTAAAAGAGTGTCCATGGAGTTTCTTGCCCATTCTTCTCCATAGAGATCTACGCTCTAGAATGTGCAACTACAGTACTTTCACAAGTTATTATGCCTTGTGACTGTGACTGTAGCGACTGGAGCTTCGCTTTCTTTATTTTTCTGACATTCAAAACTGCCTGTGTTGGTCTAATTGAAATAAGTGGGTGAGTTTGAGTTTCAAAACGTTGTGTCCCGGTCAATAAGTCATATGTCCCGGTTCAATTGGTTGAGCATCTATCAGAACAGAATAGTGAAGGTCTGCGGTCACGCTAGTGTGGGTATGGTGAGTAAGGAGAACAGCAGTGGTCCAGTGGTGGCGGCCCCGATTTGCGAACAGTAAGTCGTGGCTTCGAACCCAGCCAGGCGCATTGCTTTGTGTAATTTATTTCATCACCACTGCCCTCAAAACAGTGAAGGAAAACATCCTGAGGCAACCAGCATTTCCTAGAACCAAAATTTGAAGACTTGTGACATCTACCAACCCGCACTGGGCCCGCGTGGTGGTTTAAAGCCCATTCCCTCTCATAGAGAGGAGGCCTGTGTCCCAGCAGTGGGAACATTATGGGCTGATTATGCTAGTGTAAGTTAGATAGGTGCCTGTTTGGGATCGAACCCACGGCCTACGAGTACAGGTGCGGTATTATGTAAATACGTTTTAGTGGATTGCCCTTTGTCCTCGATATTGGTATTCTACATGAACGTAATGAGTTGGAACTTATAGCGAATTTATGGTAATAAGCAGCAGTTTGCTCGACTTGCGTGCTTAGAGCAGTCATCGCACCTAACTACATGCCCCTGAGCCAGGACGAATGTGACCAGTGTACCTAAATAGGACTATACTAGGTGGAAGGACATCGACGCTAAAACAGCACTTCTTCAGTAAATTGTAATTAAAACAATTATTACAAACGTAAGCTGTGCCCGGCGCATGCGTTGTAATGCACGTTTCCTACCTACTACCTCCTTATACTTTTTACTTCTCTACCCTACCTACCTACCTCGTCTGAATAAACAACACATTGAATTTATGCTAGCCTAGTACTTTTGATCGCCAAAAAGACCTTCTATTGTTGAAAGCTCCATTTCGGAGACTCGTCAAATTTTTCGCGTCTGTGGCGGGCTCCAAAATGGATCCCTTGGTCTCTGCTTTATTTTTTGACGTAAATTGATTTTGAAAACTGTATTATCTATATTAAAAAAAAAAACGGGAAAACAATATTTTTGTTCCTTGATTTATTAATTTGACACCAAATTTCATCCAAATCCGTTAAACCGTTTGAGAATGAAGGATTAACAAACATACACACATACAAACTTTCGCCTGTAAAATATTAGTGCGATTTGTGATACATTAAACATGAGTATTATTTATTATGGCAAGGTGTTAGTAATATCGATCTCTTTGTCTAAGATGAAGTTCAAGGTTGAATCAGTAAGTCGCAATAATTATGATGACATAATAGCTAATCTGTGTTAAAGAAAGACATATCACAGGCATCCATTATTTGTGCTAATATATTTTTGTCAGAGCTTGTGGCTACCTAATAGCCGCACGACTCGATCTTCAAGAGTAAGCAACGCTTGCCAAAGTCGGTCTGTGGATGGGTGGCCATATTTATTACACAATGAGAAAAAGCACGTTAAGCCGTTGGTCCCGGCTGTCATTTGTAGATCTTTAACAGTCGTTACAGGTTGTCAGTGGCCCGAAAGTTTGACACCAGTCTTACTGGGTAAGACGATAGTCGTTGGTTAGTTAGGTTGTGGAGGTCAGATGGGCAGTCGCTCCATGTTAAATACTGGTGTTCCATGTAATACAGCTGCAGCTGTTTGTAAGCAATTTTGAAATTACAACGGATACTTCAATTTTACATATAATGAGATGACCAAGCTATGGCGTAGCGTACCTTTAAGAATATTATGCGAGGTGTTTAACTGTTTTTGACGCACATCTAAGATGTGCTCAGAAGTATCACTTCTTATGGAGGCTATTTCGATGCACCCCACGCGTTTCCTTATAGCCATACAATTAACGATCGTACGAGAATTATCGCACCACGTACGACTTGCTCGTCAAACGACGTACGTCTTGTATTCAAATACCTACTATGATGATTTGGCACAAAACAAACACGTGAACTTGAATCGCAATGAAAATAACCTAACATAACATCACGCCTGTAATCCCCGATGCAGAGGCAGAGGCAGAGGTGTACGCACGACGGCTAATCAAGCTTTACAAAACAAGTTTATGCGGTTCTCTCATTGTATAAGCAATTTATACAAAGCGAGGCCAAGTTATACTGGAAATGTACAGCTTCATGTGCCGCCGCGTGTACCTAATAGTACACCCACATTTCGCCAGTTATGTTTAAGTCCCATGTAATAGGGGGCAAGCCTATTGCTATCCTGGTACGAATCCAGACTCCGTGGCTGCTACTGCGAGATTCCTGATGGAAAAATACAATAACAATTTGCCCGGGAATCGAACCCAGGGTCTCATGCTCAGCAGTCGCGTTTGCGACCACTAGGTCAACTTTATCTATCATTTTTAACACGCTTTTATTAACTTCACCTGTAACTATGTAAAAAAGTCAAAGATCTACAATTGACAGCCGGGACCAACGCCTTAACCTGCTTTCCTAACGACACGGAGGAAATTCGGTATGTAATGGGTCCCATCCACAGACCAACCTAGGTAAGCACGGCTTAACCTAAAGATCGATCCGAGCGGCTGGTTTTATTTAACCACGAGCTCCTATAATAACTCCCGGGTACCTATTACGACGTAATACTTAATGCCTGTATCAAGTAAGGAAAATATTTGATATCTGCGTTTGTACACGTTCGTGAGAAAACGCAGATGACGTGTCAGTGTGACCTGAATATTAATGTCCTATTATTAAGATAGATGATATGTATCTATCTAGCTTAAATATAAATATTACCACCATAGCTATTATATTATAGCTAGCCCAGAATTATCCCACTGTTGGGCACAGTCTCAGAGTCTTTCCAAGAGCACCACCTCAAACCAGCCCTCGCGGTTTGCATCCAGGTCGTCTGTTAGTAAAATTCTTATCCTAACTAATATTATAAATGCGAAAGTAAGTTTGTTTGTTACCTTTACACGCCTAACCCACTGAACCGATCATCCAGAAATTTTGAAAATACGTTGTCAGGTGTACAGAAACGGACATAGGGTACCTTTCATCCCGACAACAAGTACTGTTCCCGAGGAAAACAACAATAACGTTCTTGTGGTGATAGATGGCGCGACGTGTCCATAATAAATGAATTGAATTATATTAATATAGAAATTTTAGTAATGTGTTAAGAGTTTAATTGTCAAATTATAAATTAACGCGAGCGAAGCCGCAGGCAGAAGATAGTTTATGGTAAAAATGACTACAAAGGCTAATGCGGCTTGTGGAACAGTCCTCGTTTGCCATATTAATAAATAGCGTCCTGCCCCGGCTTCGCACGGGTGCAATATATACATATAAACCTTCCTCTTGAACCACTCTAACCGCATCGAAATCCGTTGCGTAGTTTCAAAGATCTAAGCATACATAGAGACAGACAGCGGGAAGCGACTTTGTTTTATTCTATGTAGTGAAGTTGAACAGGACAAATCTCCGACGGAGAAATCTAATTCGGGGACGCCCGTTGTACCCAGCCGCATATTTGTCGCAGCCCACACACTATGAAAGGAAAAGTTACCTTTATAGACGGTTTATTCTATGACAAGAAGGTAATTAGGTACTTCAGTCACGTCTCGGCGCAGCGGGTAAACCCACGGAATTAATGACTTATAAGCACACCTGCCTATAATTCACACGGTGTCTTTCCTTCCTTATCCGAGGGCATCCCAAGACATCAACCGTTTTCTGAAAGACTGGCAATTAGCAATGGGTGAAGGGACAACATTTATTTGCTAATAAACTGTTGGCCCTGATGGTTAGCAGTCACTGACACCGCCTACCTATAGATTAGTGATGTGCCGTTTCAAATAAGAATAGGAACGTCCATGACTTCTATCTGTCAAGTGAATGAAAAGTACGGTTAGCTAATAATTGTAACTTACACAAATCTAGACTCCGTGGCTGCTACTGAGAAATTCGTTATGGAAGAACTTAATAACACTTACAACTTATACACCGAGAAATTTTAATGGTTGTTTTCCCGCAGCGAAATGGTTTTGTCTCGGTAATGCAATCGTTTTATAAACAAATAAAATATTAGAAACATACAACGGCAGATTTACCTTTGTGATAAACAAAACTCGAAAGCGACCACGAACCAATAGTAATACATCCCGATACCTACGCTCGACACAAGCCGGGCGGCGAACCGCCGCGCGGTCGTTGACCCGCGTGCTTTTCAATCAGCTGATAACTTATGAAACACAATAATAATAAGTATTACCCAACAAGTTGTTCAGATTTTGCTTTCATACATTTACGGGCTTTAGGACCGTCAAAAATACTTTTTTAGTTGCAATTTACTGAACTTTAAGTTTAGTATCTTAGAAAAATAATTTTCTGAATTAGATACCTAACAAAGTATTTGAGGCATATTTTTAAAATTTGAATTAACTTATTTAAAATTATTTTATTTAACTAAACTACTTTTAAATATTCACTATTTACAAAAGAACGAGTAGGTACTTACACTTCCCGGTAACGGAGTAATTGTTCGAAGTGTAAGTCACTGCGTTGAATACACAATCAAGCACGTTTTAATTGATTGTCTTGTTTTAATAAGGAGTCTCTGCCACTTCTTACGATATTGAAAGCGTCCACTATCGTAGTTATCAACGCGTCGCGAGTTTCGTGTTCCTCACGATACACCAGGCGCTTGAGCTCAGACCACAAGTAAAAGTTTAACGGAATTAGGTCCAGGCTTCTTGCTGGCCAAGCCACTGGCCCGCCGCGTAATATCCAGCGCTGGGGAAACACCGAGTGTAGGTGCTCTCGCACGGCGCGGTGATACTGAGCCGGGCACCGGTCATGCTGATAGTACAGGTCTTCCACGGGCCCCGCTAGCGGAACGTCGTCCAATAAGTCCGGGATAACGTTGCGTAACATTTCCAGGTAGGTTCCACCTGTTGCACCATAGCAACGTACTCCAAATTGCAGTAACTGTAATGTCGATCCATTGCACTGATAACGCGTGCTGCGCGTACGATATTCGCGAGAAAACTAAGTGCGCCGCCGCAATAATACAATAACGAGCCGGCGCGCGGTTTCGTTTGTGATTGTTGCGCGCAGGCTAGTTTATACCGTATCACCACGAGCGAGAGCTTATTTTGCTTTGAAAATTTATGCATCGCTGTTACCTTTGTCCGGCTGGGTCGTGCGATTAGAGTAGTGCCTACAAGTTACTTCTAGTGTTACTATCGTTTCTCACGTTTTCAAGTTGACGAATATTTTTTTCATTATTTTAAAATAAAAACATCTTTATTTTTTTACTTTTACTCTATACTTCGAAAGTACTCCTTATGGCTAGTTGTTCTGCCGCGGGAAAACAACCATTAACATTTCTCGGTGTATTGTCACTTACGGGATATCTTTTGTGATTGTTCGTTATTTTGAGCTCCCGATATTTCGACGCTGTTGCAAGCGCCATGATCGCGGGTTGACTGGAGAATGCGGGTAGATGGAAAATAAATTGTTAAGAGCAGAAAAATCTATCTACCCTCTTTCTTTGTCTTTTGCTACGTGCACTACTGGAACTCGAAACTAAGTCACGGCAAAACACACTCACAGTATCACCAGGTTTTGTGATTTTGTACGTCGAATCGGGAGCTCAAAATAATGAACAATCACGGAAGATATCCCGTAAGTGACAGTATAAGTTTAGTCGTAAACCGTGAAAGCTTAAAACAGTGTTTAATAACACTTTTCCCGACCTTTATATAGTTCCCTTGCCTGCGCTTGACCCTGTTGTAACATCTTTTATACACTATGGAATATAATAAGTGATTAAAAATTCAGGTTATCGGTACTTTGAGGAAGTACCGATAACCGAGACCGAGTTTGGTGTGTGTGGAATGTATAGATGGCGCTGTAGTACTTTTTGTTATATGTTGCTGTAGTACCTACTCTTCGCACCACCGCACCGCCGCAGACCATTCCGAGTTTCCGATTCACCGTGAACAATGCGGCAACGAGTTTCCACTAGCCCAGGCCAAACAGTATAAACGACTCATTCTACTATCGACTCTGGTCTCCGGGGGGAGTATGTAGCGGCACTACAAAGAGTACTACAGCAACATAGAACAAAAATGTACTACAGCGCCATCTATGACACAGACGATGAACTAATCATCGAAATACACCTAGATCCTACATCGCGCAAGTAAAGTCATTCGCGACTAAGACTGTATAGAAGAACCCGACAACAACTGTCGGGCAGTAGCCTACCGGGCTTGGAAACGTTTTTTAAAATAACGTTTATAAAACGTTTTGAACAGGTCTTTGTAGATCGATTTGAGAACGTTTATTCCGCAGGGTTTATTCCGCAAGACGTAGCCGTGGACGGCGGCCTGCGACAAGCATGAACTTTTTTTGTTGAATCGGGTACCGTGTGTATGGAATCGATTAGAAAAAAACAGTTAAAAACGTTATATTAACCAAGAACGATTTAAATGTTGTTGTTCGTCAAAAACGTTTTTATAACGTTCCATTCGAACGTAACCGAAAAAAATCGTTTCTTGGGTATTTAAGACGATACCGTTTCGAAAAATATACCGGTATCGAGCCCTTCACCAGACATAACACCCATCTGGTCGGAGGGTCCCTAACGGTCCGTGATCTGGGATACCAGCGGGCCGCCAGTTCTGCACGCTCGCTGCCTGCGTGCTATGTAATTCCCTACAGCCCACAGTCACCCGCAGTTCGCCCGCATCTCTTTACACCAACAGGTAAAACCTGATTCGATCGCAAACGCCGCTACGTTTTCCTGTTAAAACTCGCACGCGCAGGTAAATGGACGCCGACGCATGCAGTTATGTTCATAACATTATCATCATTCATTATTTATGCTTAATCCTATCATTCTAACTGCAGTTAAATACTGTTCAACGTGTTATATTTATAAGGAAAAATAAATAAACTTATAAACTTATTCTTTCATTTCGAGTGAAAAAAATGCGCATAAAGTTGGCATATATGGCATAAATGAGTTTACGCTCAAACACTGGGCACAAAAACTACAAAATGAATAAATGAATTTGAATTTGAACATTCGAATAGATAGGTAATATAGGTATATATATATGTGGTATATATATATATGCGGTATATATGTGGGTATAGATAGGTAGGTAGAAAATATAATTTTAACTTCTTTTTTCTCTTTATTTTTGACGAATATGGTCTGGTTTACATATTAAAAAAATATAATTCCTTCATTTCTGACATAACTCCATCCGTCACACTGAATATGCAAAAACCGTCTAAGTGTGAGTCGTTCTCACACGCAGACAGGGTACCGGAGGACCACACAACATTATAAAAATATTTTAAAGGCTCATTCATAATAGTCATTAGTCATTTATTCTGAACAAAAATACATTTAAACACATACATTTTTTTTTTATTTTTCACATTCAACAGCAAAACTTAATTTGTTTTTCATAGTATGTAACTAAAACACAAAGTTACTGCTGCTGTTTGATGAAAAAGTCCCGTATCTCAAAAACTAAACATCAAATCTTATTCAAAACAATTTTCGTTGAAAGATTTTTTGCAATTTTAGCTAGCATGAAACATTTAAAAATCATTCTTCCTCAAAGTACTAACAAAGATCCTAACTTGCTACTTGAAATCTTCAAGTAATAATTAATCAGGAATGGCTCAATATTGACCACAATCGTGAATATTAGTAAAAATACGTGAGAAAAAAGCGCTCAACGCGCGAACACTATGACATCTGACATTTCTGAAGACCTTACTCTACCTGAACGCCTCTAGCGGCGAATACATGCGCGATAGCCCCATTGAGTAACACAATATCGTTCTTCTGTCCATAGCCTAATGTATTAGTGGTCGGCGCAGCATGTCTTCTTCTTCTATACTTCACTATTACTCGTCATCTCAGCATTCACCTCCTTTCTAGCCAGATCGTCTTTCACACAGTCCACCCATCGTTTCATAGATCTTCCTTAGCTGCTTTTACAATAACGAACTTAACGGTTTTATATATTTCTTATTGTGTGTAATTCCAATGACATGCCACTTATTTTAAATTAATAGTATTGTAAACCTACTATTTGCATGTTTTTGTGACGGCAAAACGTGGAGAACCTTATTATAAAATATCATCTATGTACCCTGTAGCCATGTTTGCAAAAAAAAATAATGGTTTGATTTGATATGGTAGTATAAGTCTTACGGAATGTTGATAAAAAAGTTTTACTTGTTATTCGTAATACATAAATCATATTGAAACAAAGAAATAAAATCGTTATGATTTAAAACAGTTTGCTCTTAAAATGTGTTTTATTGCAACGGTTTTAGGTTCAAAACAATTTCGTTTCAAGCTTTTTTGTCCATGTGAATGATCTTATTTAATCTTGTTTTTGTTTTCAAAAACGTAACAAATACCATTTTTTTTTTTTTTTAATATTACTAGCTTTTGCCCGCGGCTTCGCTCGCGTTAATTTAAAATTTGACAGTTAAACTTTCAAACACACTACTAAAGTTTCTTTAAAATAATATAATTCAATCATGATTCGAAAGACACGTGGCGCCATCTGTTGTCATAAGAATATTATTGTTGTTTTCCTCGGGAACAGTACTTTTTTCGGGATGAAACCCTATGTCCGTTTCTGTACACCTGACAAAGAAATTTTGCATATAAATATATGCAAAATTTCTGGATGATCGGTTCAGTGGTTTAGGCGTGAAAAGGTAACAAACAAACAAACTTACTTTCGCATTTATAATATTAGTTAAGATTAGGATATTGTACGTCTTAAACTGCGTTTATTAGAGACCTCGTCCAAGGTTCTGAGAACCGTCGCCGCGTCGTCCCATTGACTACAGTCTTGTATGAGGTCGACACAATAACTACCGTCGTGTCTGAGGACAGTTTCCGACAATCGTAAGCTAATCTTAGTACCACAATACTACGCGAACAATGAGAATAGGACGACCTCTACTGAGGTCAAATGAAACTCGCATTTTGAAAGGCAAATCAACTTCAAAATTAGCTTATGGAGACTCATCGAGTCAGTCTTAACAAGGGTTATCGTGTGAGCCTATTGCCAAATACTTTGTTGGCTTCCGGTCTAACCGGATGCAGCTGAATACCAGTCTGTTACATGGAGGGACTGCCTATCTGACCAACATATTACTTACCCAGTCGATAAGTTGTGGTCCAATGGCGGTATAGTTGATAGTACAAGCACAGGAAGATCCTTATTGTAATGAGTACCTACAGTTACTTTGTATGATTAATGTCATCACCACTGCTCTCAAAACGGTGAACGTGAACGTGAGAAAACAGGCATGTCCTAGAACCTAAAATTTGAAGACATATGACATCTACCTACCCGCATTGGGCCCGCGTGGTGGATTACAGACCACTCCCTTTCATAGAGAGGCCTGTGTCCCAGCTGTGGGAACATTAACGTCAACATGCTGTTGTGCTGCCCTTGAAATTGCAAATTCAAACTTAAGAGGAGGCAGGACCTGCAAGGAACTTGAAAAAGAGGTATTTGAAGAAACTATTGCTGAAGCGCTACGTCAATCCTGCCTCCGTACAGTGCGATAAGGACAGCTGCAGCTCAGACCAATTATATCACAAAAATTTTGACGAGATCGACGTTTCGTATTCCCCTTTTTTCTCCTCGAAAGCAGAGCCGATTCAATTATTTTTTAAATTAATATTTTAAGAAGGAGTATATCTAGGTTCCTATCAATTTCTTTTACGTTAAAATCTTTTAGAGTTTGTCTGGTAGTCCTCTAATCACGGCCGTCAAAATGGGGATTTTTTTTGTCAATTTCGGAGGTCTACTTGGTAGCAGACCTTGATTTTATGAAAAAAAAAACTGATAGCTATAGAAGCATTATTCAGGAAGAAAAAAGGGGGAACATTTGTATGGAGAAATCGCAGCCCACCTCCCCTCTTACATGGCTATCTAATTGTCCTTAATCTAAAGGTCTGTTCACACTTCACGCGAAGTACAGTAAGCAGTTATTACAACCGCGCGGTTCTCACGACATTGACAGAGAACAAGGATGACAGTGTGAGAGGTCATTACTATCGCGACGGTGTGTCGACATGCATGAGTTATGCAACATTATAACAGTGATATAGCTGTACAAGAATCTTCTGGCGCGTGGTTCGTTCTAGTTTTGCAGTTAATTTCAGCAATGTTTGTTGACAGAGGGGCGCTATTGGGGAACATTTTGTAAAATCTATGCACACCTATATTATAATGAGGTAATGTTTGTAAATTTGGATGTGTAGGGGCTAATCTCCGGAACTAATGATCCGATTTCGATTTTTTTTCACTAATGGCATGCTACATTATCCCTCCCTGAATGCCATCCTTACTTATATGTATATATATCGTAACTAATATTATAAATGCAAAAGTAATTTTGTTTATTACCTTTTCACGCCTAAACCACAGAACCGATCATCCAGAAACTTTGCGTATTGTCAAGTGTACAGAAACGGACAAAGGGTACCTTTCATCCCGAAAAGAAGTACTGTTCCCGAGTAAAACAACAATAACATTCTTATGATAACAGATGGCGCCACATGTCTTTCGAATCATGATTGAATTATATTATTATATAGAAACTTTAGTAGTGTGTCAAATTTTAAATTAACGCGAGCGAAGCCGCGGGAAAAACCTAGTGTTTAATAAAAAGAATTATCTAGATCCTTAATGTCACGCCTGTATTAGCTACGCTACAGGAGTGTAAGTTTATTTCAGCTCACGATGCTAACAGCGACAGCGGTGAGGTTATGTAACTGGCACGTGTTCTAGTGAGAAATTAATGTACGTGACATCAGGCTTGTTTCGAAAGGAAATATGGATGGATTGTGTGAGGAATGATGTGAAGGAAAAAGGAGTAAATGATAGCGTGACGGTCGACAGGGGAGAATGGACAAAAAACCAGCCAACTGCGAATCGTACTCACACGCACATAGGATTCCGTAGCACCAAACAATATAGTGAAAATATTTTGAATGTTCATTCATAAGTTGTATTGTATTACATTCAACAGCAAAACTAAATTTGTTTTTCATAGTATGTTAATGAAAAATAAAGTTACTGCTGCAGTTTGATGAAAAAGTCCCATATTTCAAAAACTAAACATCAAATCTTATTCAAACCAATTTTCGTTCGAAGTTTTTTTTTACGTTCTACAATCCTACATTTTTTCAGAATTTTTACTCTTACTTTAGAAATTAGAGGGGGGGGACACATTTTACCACTTTGGAAGTGTCTTTCTTTCAAACGACTGACTTTGACAAAAAAAAATGGTTTTTCAGGTCCATGTATAGGGAGCTCGCTTAATCTTTGTTTTTTTTTTGTATAAAAATCGTAAAGCGGTTCACAGAATACATCTACCTACCAAGTTTTAACTGTGTAGTCCTAATAGTTTCGGAATAAAGTGGCTGTGACATACAGACGGACAGACAGACAAGGGTTCCGTTTTTTGCCATTCGACTACGGAACCCTTAAAACGTGTTGCGCCGGTTCAAAGTAACATGGGACTAGGCCAGGAAGATGTCGATCAAGCAGGCAGAGGGCAATGTGTCCATTGATAACGCGACTTGTGTTGTAGTTATCGAACTAAGTATACTTACTGTGCTTCCATTAATTGAGTAACGGTTTTCATTTAAAAATAGCCCGCATTTGTGTTAATTAGGTTCCTCAGTTCACTATTTACTATGGGTACGTATATTCTTATCTACGTTTACTGTTATACCTACCTGCAACCCGCCTATGCTCAAAACACTAAGTTCAAAATTAATACACACATTATGTTCAACTCTAATAATAATTTGTGCATATATTCTAACTTTTTTTTAATATTGATATATTCTAACTCAAAGTAGCCTATGTGTTAATCCAAAATATAAGCTATCTTGAAACCAAATTTCATCCAAATCAGTTCAGCCGTTGCGTAGACGTGTAAAGGTGAAAGTTTGTGTGTGTGTGTGTGTGTGTGTGTGTGTGTGTGTTTGTTACTCCTTCACGCTCAAACGGCTTAACGGATTTGGATAAAATTTGGTATTATGATAGCTGATATTTTGGATTAACACATAGGCTACTTTTGATCCCGGAAAAAATTGGTATTCCCGTGGGATGATCAAATAACTCAAATGTGGTTTTCCCGAATTTTTAAATATTGGCTAAAATCGTCTTTTTAGCGACCAAAGTACTAGGCTAGAATAAATTCAAGGTGTTATTTATTCAAACGGGCTAGGTAGGTAGGGTAGGGTAGAATAGTAAAAGTTATAAGGAGGTAGTGGGTAGGAAAAGTGCATTGGAAAGGTGCGTTGCAACACGTAGCTAGGTGATAATATATGTATGAAAGCGTCTATAGTCGTAGAATCAAAACCACAACCTGACCTAGCTAGACTATAGAGCCGTCATCAATCACTAGTTTCTGTTAAGTCACACGTTTTAATACCTAAACATAATGTCCGCTAAAAAAACCCACCGAGAAATTACCAAAACTACGTCAAACTAATATTAGAGTGACGACGGCGCTAAAATGACGCATTTCTTGACACATGTGCGTTCAAAACTAGCGGACGGGTCTTCAGTACCTTATCTTTTTTTTAGTAAAACAAAGTTTATATAAATCTTAGCTTAAGAACTATGTATCTATATATATCCGTACTATACACAAAACCGTTTCCACGGTTTGTCTGTGCGAACAGAACAAACAGTATTAAAAATAAGGTTTATTTGTGCGGACATTTAGTTTTCACTTATTTTATCTGTCAAAGTGTTTACAATCCAGTCCACTGGGTTTCATTGACCGCACCGACTGAGCAATTAATGATCCAAACTACGTTAAACTATTGTCTATTTATGAGCGTTAAAATTATCCATTTCTACCCATTATTATGTATTCTGCGCCCAAAGTAGAAGTATTTCTAAATATTGACGCAGTTACACCTACATACACGTGATTTTAAACGCTCAACTCTGCATTGTGAGTTCAAAATCGAACAGTGTGATAATATTTAGGCACAAACAATGGGCTCTGGACTCATTAATGGTTAAATTGGCGTAATTGTTACATTCGCAGTACTCATACTAAACTTATACTGTCACTTACGAGATATCTTCCGTGACTGTTCATTTTTTTGAGCTCCCGATATTTGGACTCTGTTGAAACCGCCATGATCGTGGGATGACTAGAGAATGCGGGTGGATGGAAAATAAATTGTTAGGTTCAGACAAATCTGTCTTTCTTTGTCTTTTGCGACGCGCACTACTGGAACTCGACACTAAGTCACGGTACACCCTCACAGTATCACCAGGTTTTGTGGAGTCCTTATTGGTTTTGTGGTTTTGTGGCTAGACAACACACAAGCAAACAAACAAGCAGGTTAAAATAGTTAACATTTTTTTTTTCTTTTCGTTTTTGTTCCATCCCATCCTGTTGAATGTATTAATTTCTGTTATGCGTTGTATGTTAATTGTTATTTTTTTGACATTATGTATGATGCACGTAATGTCCCTGCGACAAATGAATATTTTTTTCTTTCTTTCTTTCTAATAAGTTATGGTTTTAATATCCAAGTATTTAATAAATCCCACTGAATAATGACCAAAACTTCTTCAAACTAATGTTTGCATTTATAGTATGACGTAGTTTTGTCTGACAAATCAGAAAGCGCTAAGATTACGCATTTGATAGTGACCAAAGCCACACAATAAACATAAAAGTGTTACAGAAAGAAAACAAAAAAAAATACTGTTCTTTGAAATATCAGGTTTAAACTTATGATTTTTTTTTGGGTAAATGACCTTGTAACCTTGTTCTCTAGTTTCTCATATGCATATAAGGAAATACATTAGGTCTGTACCTAGAATCATAAACTTCAAAAACGACTCAATAATATTTACCTACAGAGAGAGCTAAAATGACGCATCTTACTTAGATTTCCTCATCGATAACATAAAATGCATTAAGACCACAATGGACGCCTTATACCACTATAAGATGTTTTACATTAAATAATAACAACCGGTATTTAATTCATATTAATAATTACAACATTCCTTTATTGTTTAAACACGAAATATTACTTTATGGCTGGTTTTATTTGAAAGAAGATATTATCTTAACACATTTGTGTTATTGACTTTAAGATTTTTTGTTATTTTAATAGTAATTGTTGTTTTATTAAGGAAGAATTAAGAAGTTTACGATATTTTGAAAAAGCATGTAACTAATGTTTACCACGTAAAAAGTTTTATTATTTCTGAATTGTCAGCGTCAATCTTTTGACGCGTCAACTATACATCTATACTTACCACTAATAGGTCTTTAACTATGAAATTGCCATTTTTTCTCACATTTTGTTGTGTTTGTAACTGTGACGTATAGTTCTTTATATTTTTTCCTAATTCCATTTTTATTGGATTCATTGTTAAATTACGTACCTATTAGAGTTTAAAAACCGTACTAGTAGTTGCATATTACCTCATAGGGTAGTGTGTCAAAACACCTGTTTTAATTAATAAAAAGTTTCACAGTAAATTCAACACCGCATTTCACCCTCTTAGGGGTTGAATTTCGAAAAATCTTTCCTTATTCCTTGTCTACATTATAAAGGGAACCTCTGTGCAAAATTTCAGCTTTCTAGGTTCAAGGGTTTGGGCTGGGAGTTGATTAATCAGTCAGTCAATCAGGACTTTTCTTTTTATTTATATAGATGTCTCTTTAACTCACCAACCCTTTCTCCCACAGTGGCGCTACGCAACCGTCCCGGAGCGCCTCGTAACATTCCTGAGCGTACTGCTCGCGATGTTGAGCTCGCTCGGAACCATCGGCGGCATCGTGGTGTACGGCGAGCTCACGGCACTGTTCGTGAAGCGACATCGAGCCGAGCCCGCCACGCCGGACGCCTATGTGCTGAGCACTTTCGGGGGAGCGCGGGTGATGTGAGTATTTTATATTGAATCGAGGATAAAGCCTAGCTGCTTTGCCACGACTCCAAGAGCAAGCGACACGCGTGTTGTGACAGCGCCTGTGGAGAAATCGCTTAGGAGTTCAGGACATACCACTAGTCATCCGAACGCGACGGTACCCGAACGGGGAAAACAAATAAAACGCGCGTGTCGCTTTAGCGTAGGTCGATTCTCAATGCGCATCGCCTGAAGTCGTGATTGGAGCATAAAGAATTACCAGAAGTGGCAGTGGACAGAACAGATGGACGAAAAGCTGGAAAATTCAAGAGTGGTGACTGCGTACCGAAAGTCCATACATAACTTGGCCCAGGACAGGACCTATGAGAAGGCCGCGGGAATGTTATTTATCGATGGCACAATATTTTTTTTCCTCTTCTCCAGCGCGATTCCGCTGTATACAAGAGACAAAGGCCTAGTCGTAGTTAGTGTGGTGATACTTGACGGAAGCCTTAAAGAAGATTAAATGTTCACAGTACTCACGTCATCATTATCATTACAGCCCAGCAGGCAACCGCTCGCTACACATGGACGTATTAATAGAAGACAGTCAGGCGTTTGCGTTGGCCAGCGTCACCATCATTGTACTGCACATCATCTCCGCTGCAGCTGCTGTGGCTATGGTACAGTGGGCTGCGGCTAGAATGGTACGTTACTAAAGAAATCTTAAAGCCTCTATCTCACTAGGACACCAGTGGCATGACCTTCGTGCTATTAAACGAAATCTATTCAGGTCTATAGAGTCCGCTTGGTTGCGCAACCATCCATAAATAATGTTGGTAGCGTGACTTGGTTGAGCCATCATGGTACCCTAGTGAGATAGAGGCCTTAGTGTCATCAAAATGAAATAGTTTCAGAGAGCCGCCATTATTGAAGATTTAAAATTTGCCTACTAAAAACAAAAACTGAATGTTTTCGACTCCGGCTAAGATTTTCGACTTTCTACACGTTTTCTACATGTAACGAAAATCATAGAATGGTGACATTATAATGATATTAAATAAATAAGCTATTTAAAATAATCCTGTGACTTTTGATTAAAATAGAATTCTTCTAAAAATCAGTAACCTACAGCTCGATCAAACTAGGAATTCCGCAAGGGACTGTTCTCAGTCTCTTACTTATTTACATTTCAACTCATGAATGTGTTGTGTCACCAGAGAGGAGACCTGTGTCCTAGGAATGGGAATGCTATAGGCTAATTTCGGTATGTTTGTCTCCAGGTGACCAGGCTAAGACTGCGGCTGCTGCGCTCGGTGCTCAGCCAGGAGATCGCGTTCTTCGACACCAACACCACCATGAACTTCGCGTCTGCGTTGACTGAGTAAGTTTTTATTTTGAGTTTTGATATTTTCCTTTATTCTCCAAAAGAGTAGGCAGAGGTGTATGATACAGATTATTTAAATGTATTGTGGCAGCCTCAATGGTAACACACTAATGGCGTCTGTCACATCTGTAATAGGGCGTGAAACTTTAATCGAGCGCAAATCAATTTTATTTACTAGAACTGAGAAAATCTCAACAAAAATCTCAATACAACTGCCTAACCCGGTGATTGACCCTATAGCCCGAATGCTGAATGCTCAGCAAGCTATATCTTGTCCAAATAACTCTATTGATCTGTCTGTGTTGTGAAAATTTTGGGTCTTTCTAATTTTTGGTCTTGCTGTTGTTTTTATTATCGTTACTAACTTCACCATCCTCTCCACAGAGACATGGAGAAATTCCGCGGTGGTGTGGGTGAGCACGTAGCGATGACCGCTAACTTAGGAGGCACCGTCGTGTTCGCTGCTGCGTTGGCGCTGCGGTACGGGTGGGAGCTCACCCTAGCGGGGCTCTCAGTGGTGCCCGTCTCGATCGTCATCGCGGGGCTCGTCGCGAAGGTAAGAAGATAACATAACATAACGCAATCTCCGAGAAGTGTACCTAAATAGCACACCCACGTTTTGCCAGTTATGTTTAAGTCCCATTGAATAGGGGTCCAGCCTATTGCCATCAAACGGGCACAATCAAAAAAATCCTGACGGAAACACACATTAACAAGTAGATGACAATAATAACCACATCAGTAAACTAAGGAATATTTGTTACTCCAACGACGTAGATGCACGTTGGACTTTTTGGATGGAAACCACGAATCCGGAATCACAAGCTTAGGATACCATCCAGGTACACACATAGACCAACGACATTAATAATAGAATTGAATGCGGAAGGTGTAGAACTGATTCTATTAAACTGTAGTGTCATGTATCAACTTAGGCTGATAATATTAATGATAAGCTTGAAACTAATTCTCATGTTCTCATGTTGTCCACAGTACCAAACCAAATGCTCAAGTAAAGAAGTTACGGCGTACGGCGCGGCTGGTCGCGTGGTGGAGGAGGCGCTCGCTAACATCCGGACTGTGCGGGCGTACGCCGGCGAGGACATCGAGGTGGACAGGTACTTAAGTTCAATCATAAACAGTATTTAAGAAATTAGGCCTTAGATTTTGTTTGTTCTACCTTAAAATCTCGTCTGATGGGATAACATACCAGCGGCAGCAAGAACGACAACCAAAAACAGATTTTTAATGCCTACTGGGGCTGCTACGCTCGTATTGATCTCGCCTTATGGAAAGTTATGGTCGAGGTCTACTGTAGTATGGAACTACTTTGCCCAGAAGATGTCTGTTCACTCTTGCTTTGAAGGCTGATGGGTTATAAGAGGAAGTGAACCCATACGCTGGTAGAAAGTTCCATACTTTGGCCATGCGCATAATAAACATGGTGGAGAAACGTTAAGTACGGCTAGTCGGGATATCAACCAAGTGCGGTTGGTACCTGGAGATACGTCTGTGGTCTGGTAGCCGAGGAATCATCTGTTCAGATTAATCTTTCCTAACATGGGAGCTGCTACCCTTCTAACATTGCGATCTCCTTTTATTCCTCCCTACTTTAATTCACTAGGTTAATTACACGTCCTCCCTCACTTCAGTTCGTTGCTATCTCGCTCACTCATGTCCTCTCTTTCAGATACACGACCTCCCTCTGCGCCGCGTCCCGCCACGCCCGTGCCCGCGGGGTCTGGTCGGGTGTCGGTGCTGGGCTCGGCTGGCTGCTCACGTATGCGCTCAACGCCATCGTGTTCGCGTACGGCGCCATCTTGTGTGTTCGGGACATGGACCTGCCTGTGGAGGAACAGGCATATCATCCTGGAGTTATGGTCACGGTATGTTGAATGCTACTGATTCTTTTGTTTTTGTTTGTACAGAATATGACATATCCAGTTTTTAGAAAGAAAGTGAAAATTTGGTATGAGTGATGTTAGTATTTTGTCGTTTAGGCTTGGGCAGAACCGGCGACATAAAATTTCCTAGTAATTAAGGGCTTACTTTACAAGTCGAATTATAATTAAATAATTGTTTTTTTTGGAAGATCAAAAGATTGTTGGACTTTTGAATACATTGGATAAGATCAGCAGAGTGATGATGATTTTCCAATACTGTAGACTACAAAGTTGAAGTCTAGTGTTCACTCCCCACGATTTTCCACAGGTATCAAATTCCTGTGTCCGTCACTAGGCCGTGGTTCACTTTGTAGAAGTCTAACCACCATGCTACGTCTTCTGGTCATCATCATCCTCGTCTTCTCATCCTACTCATGTTATATGGAGTCAGCGGCCACGCTATCATATACTCCGTTTTCTTTCGCAAAGTCTTCTAGTAAACATAATTAAAATGTTTCCCTCTTCAGGTCCTCTTCCTAACCTTCATGGCAGCCCAAAACGTAGCCATGTGCCAGCCTCACCTGGAGATGTTCAGCGCGTCCCGCGGCGCCGCGCGCGCCCTGTACCGCCTGCTGGAGAGAACCTCGTCCATCAACGCGCTCGAGAGGAAGGGACTAAAGCCCGAGGTGTTTAGGGGAGACCTAACGTTCGAGAACCTGTATTTTAATTATCCGTCGAGGCCTGATGTTAAGGTTAGTAATTTTTTTTTCTTGATAGTACTCGGTAGGTAGGGTCGAAAGTAGTAACAGCCACAGTTGTCGATATTTAAGGTTAGGCAACGCTTGCCGCTAATACCGAATTCCTTCAGTATTTTGGAAAGCGCGTTAAGCCGTTGGCCACGGTTGTCGTGTGTAGATCTTCGATTTGCAATCGTAACGGTAGTAAGAGGCCCGAAAGTCTGACAACCAGTCTTACCAAGGGGTATGATGTGTTACTCAGTAACTGGGTTGAGGAGGTCAGATAAGCTGTCGCTGCATGTGACATACTGGTATTCAGTTGCATCCGGTTAGACTGGAAGTTGACCCCAGCAAAATTTTGAGAAAATGCAGGCAAATGATGAAAAGATTAACCCTCTCTTTCTCTACCAGGTCCTCCGCGGTCTATCACTACGCGTGCGAGCGGGAGAGACGATAGCTCTAGTGGGTGGGTCCGGCTGCGGCAAATCCACGCTCCTTCAGCTTCTGCAGCGCCTGTACGAGCCCGAGAGCGGCAACATCACAGTAGACGGACACCAACTGCAAGCGCTGGATTTACATCACTTTAGGACTAGTATTGGTACGTTGTGTCTTGGAGTCTGCACAAAATATTCTTGACTTATATCGTCACTTTATTCGCTTCCTTTTTTTTCTCACATAATTCGTCCGTAGACTATGTGTCAGACCCTGTCACGCTTAGTTTATGCATCGCTCCTTTTGAATTACTGCTCACGTTCACATTTTAACTTTCGTTTAGTTTATCCTCATTACTTGTCCAAACCAAAACGAATGTTTCCTTTTCAACTTTTCTGTCACTGACGCAACCTATGCAAGCAATGTGAAAACTCTTAAAAAAGAATAAAAGTCGACTATGAGTATTTTCGAGGAAGTTTAAAGCGACACTCTTATTATAAACAGAAATAGCCCTGCAATAGCCACTAGGAATCGACTTGTATGGACGAATCGCCACAGCAAGGTGCTTTACTATTACCTCATCAGCCACACATCCCCAACGTTCATCGTGTTCTACAGCCTATATGACAACCCCATTGCCACTTCCATTTGCTTACTCTGTGTCTTCATCTATGTGTATTCACAGTATTTTGGTCCCTTTGTGCAGGTGTCGTGGGCCAAGAGCCGGTACTGTTCTCGGGCACCATCCGCGAGAATATCGCGTTTGGGCTGGACGACGTCAGCGATGATGACGTCATCGCCGCCGCTAAGACCGCGCAAGCTCATCAGTTCATCATCAAGCTGGCTAACGTGAGTACTAGCACTGGTGTCATCTGTCTATAATGTTCCCTAATGGGAACATTATAGACAGAGAGGAGACTTGTCTCCTAGTAGTTGTAATCAACTACTAGGAGACAAGTCTCCTCTCTGTGGTGCTGGGCGCACACAGTGCGAGCTGCTGATTAGATAGTAAGTAGCTGCTCGCATTGTGAACTGGTATGCTAGTAGCTCGGCTTGCCTGAGCGAGTAGGCTGTAATCCACCACGCGGACAGAGTGTGGGTTGGTAGATGTCGCATGTCTTCGAATTTATGGTTCTAGGACATACTGGTTTCCACACAATATTTTCTTCATGTTTTAAGAGTAGTTGTGATGAAATAAATTGCATAGAGCAGTGCACCTCTAGACCATCATCGCTCTCAAATATTACTAATTGAAGAAATTCTCGGTGGTCACTCTATGGGTCGAAATCGCGACTGTTGAACTCAAGTGAGTTCTTTTTTTTTTCGTCTTCACCAAAACCAAAGATTTATGCAAAATTTCTCCTCAATCAGTAGGAGTAAACTCAGTTATTTTTCTTTTTTTTTTAAAAACGTTGCCCCACATTACAACGCACCCACGATACAGGAGAAATTCCTAGATTTCTCCTGTATCGTTGGTGGGTGTCAGTTAAACTCACATACACAAACAGCCAGACCCGGAACAACTACGTGTAGGCCATACAAATATTTGTTCCGTGCGGGAATCGAACCCGCGACACGAAGCGCAGCAGTCAATCGCTTATCGCTTTAGATAACTTCAGCAACGGACCTGGTCGGTGTTATAGGGTTTTTGAAACATGCCCAGTTAATCACAACACATCACACACATCTGCCTGCCCTGTTGAAACTATAGGCGTAATAATGATTTTTTTAATGTTTCAGGGTTACAACACAATGCTTGGTTCAGGTGGATCGCAGCTCTCGGGCGGTCAGAAGCAGCGGCTCGCGATCGCACGCGCCGTCCTCAGGCGTCCTGCGATACTACTGCTGGATGAACCGACGTCTGCCCTCGACCCGGCTGCTGAGAGACAGGTATGTTATAATTCATTGTCATCATTATCATTGTCCTCTTCTTCTCAACATTTTGACGGTGACTGACACCCACAGCTGGGCATAGACTAGACTTTGTCTTCTTTATCCCAATCCTTTGCTTTCTCCTATTTTGTTGTGCCCGACAAGATCCACAATGATCATGTCATTTTGTTCTATACCCACTACATTGCAAAATCATAAGTCGTTTATTCAAATTACACAGAGAAATCAGCACTTTTTGAACGTCAAAATTATATAGAACAGCCCCTCAAAAGGCCACCACAACTCTATCAGCAATCATCTCTATGCTTCCTAAGCAGTCTATCTATATTTTCTTTAGGTTGAGGCAACCTTTTTAATAGACAGCCACAAACTTTCGTTCTTTCTTTCTTAGAGCTTTCAATTGTTTAGTTGTATAAATTAATTTTAAAACGGACCATTCCCACCAGGTCCAAGCAGCACTCGATGCAGCGAGTGTGGGCCGCACTACCCTAGTAGTCTCTCACCGTCTGTCCACCATCGTCAACGCTACCCGCATCATATACATAGAGCAGGGTGCAGTCCTTGAGCAAGGCAGCCACCAGGAGCTAATGGACAAGCGGGGGATGTACTGGAGACTGCAGCAGGAGGATATGACCAACAAGTAAGTGTGACAAACATGTACCAGCGTGTACATGGGGCAGCCATGCAGGCCAGGAACCAGGAGCTCATGTTAGGGTGTTCAAACTGACTCGAATTTGAAACCACAACCTCTCGCACGAGAAGCTAGGCCGTAACCATCCAACTAAGCAATCATTAAATTAAGTCTGTTCTAATTTGCAGGAGTATCGCGAGCACGCTGTCTTCGGAACCTGAGGTCGATGATGATGACGTCACCGGCGCCGACGATGTGCCACACTTCATCCGCGGCACCAGCAGACAGTCTACTCGAGGTATCTTTACTACTCAATTATACATCTTTCAGAATTAGATGAGCAGTAAAGCTTTACTGTCAGCTTTACTGCTCAAATAACTAGCTCGTTTAGCTCGTTTTCTTGTGGTCACAAGCGCTGCTTCTGAACATTTTGGGTTAGATTCCTAGACCGGACAAAGTGTTATTCGGTTTTTCCATCAGGAATTTCCCAGTAGACCGCCTAGTCACTCTATGTTAAATGTGTATCTTTTTCCTAGACTACTTAGTCTATCCATCCTGTATGATTTGCAACATTCGACTCAGTACCGAAAGTCTAAAATCCAAGAGTACGCTTAATATTTCAGGTACATTTGACACCGTCGTTGAAGTGTTGTTACCAAGCTTTGTGTTTGCCCTCAGAGTCCATGCACCGCTTCGCGCGCAGCTCTATCCGCATGAGCAGCGTGTCCTCCGCGCACGTGCCCTACGCCGCCGCCGACGCGCTCAACCATATCGTGAGTTTCATCATCATCTGCCTGTCTTTTCCCAACTATGTTGGAGAATACCAGAGTTTCACAAGGAGCGACTGCCTATCTGATCGCCACAACCCTGTAACTGCGTATAACTTTACTAAGGCTAGTTGTCAGACTTCACCATGCAAGCCCGGTGCAGGTTGGGACATATCACATGTTTTCGAATTTTCAGTCGCACTAGGACATACCAGTTTAATTACGAAGATTTCCTTCATCGTTTTGAGAGCAGTGGTGATGATGGAAAACAGAATAATGAAACATTTGAATGTCCTAGAACAAAAAAAACACCTTCCCCCTCACTCTTCAGGAACCAGACGAAGACGACGCGGAGCCCGAACAAGACAAGGAGCCCTCAGTCTCCAGCTGGTCCCTGCTGCAGCTCAACGCGCCGGAGTGGCCGCTGCTGACGGGCGGGGCGATAGCTTCGCTACTGATAGGAGCCACCATGCCGGTGTTCGCGCTGTTCTTCTCGCAGCTGTATGGAGTGAGTAGCCTTGTTTTAAACTAGTAATTCATAAGGCATTAATTGACAGTATTAAACTCAAAAGAGTTTCTCAGACACTAAGGCTGCGTTTCCACCAGGTATGTATTCGGTGGAAACAGCCTTATCCGTATGATCCTCTAATTGTACGAGTTAATGTCAGGACTTTAAAATGAACCTGTGAGTTTGTGATGTTATTCCTTCACTGAGTAGACGAATAGAAAGCTCGCGAATAACACTTCAATCCCTTTGTTTCGGTTCAAACGACGTGTCTCGACACCGCGCCGATCAAATGTCACACGTGATCGAGTCGAGCCAATTCTACGTCTATAGGTGTGTTCACTCCCAAGCTTTTTCTAATAACTTTTACTAACGCAAAATTTCGTTTCCAGATGTTCGCGTGGTCCGACAAAGCCGCCATATTATCCCAGTCGCAGCTGTACGCGAGCCTGTTCGCGGGCGTGGCGGCGACGTGCGGGCTGGTGACCTTCTTACAGACTTGGCTCTTCAACCTGGCGGGGTCTAGACTGACGGACAGGCTGCGGCAGAAGACTTTCAGTAACTACCTTGTGCAGGTGCGTGGACACTTCTGAAGGTCTAATAACAGATAGTACTAAATATAAAGAACGTTATTCTTTAACTGCGGGACCAACGTTAAAATGTTGAGAGAAGAGAGCTGTTACATAATATCCAACAATTTATAAAAAAGGAACTATTAATTAGGTTAGGTTAGGTTATTAGGTTATTAATGGAACGAAAATTTCGTGAGTTGTGAGCTGGGTGCGATTGTCTAATTGGTGAAGACGTCCGGTGTAATGAATCGGAAGGTCGCAGGTTCAAACCCTGCTCGCACTAGAATTTTTCTTTCCATGTCAAAACAGCTGTGGTTCCCTAAGCAGGGTTTGCGTATAAAAAATTTAAAGATACTTTTATTGTCTAGCAACTGACGTGCACATAGTATGAAATGAATACTTAGTACCCACTTACGGGATTTCTTAAATCCCTGTAATAGCGCTTCTGTTTCCTCGCTGTTTGACGACAGCAGATGCTTCGAATAATATATAATCCTTTTCTAACTTTCTATCCTAACTAATATTATAAATGCGAAAGTAAGTTTGTTTGTTACTTTTTCACGCCTAATCACGCGGGCAAAAGCTATTACACAAATATAAGTAAACATTTTGTTTTCTCTTCAGGAGCAAGGTTGGTTCGACTTGTCCCAGAATTCTGTTGGCGCGTTGTGTGCGCGACTATCCACGGACTGCGCGGCTGTGCAAGGAGCGACTGGTGAGTTTATAATCCTAAAATTTTATATTCATGGGCAAAAAGAACCCACTAAGGCTTTCGACACTGTTAAAATATTATTTAACTTCATTGTTAAATAACACTGAAACTCTTTTTATGTATGGAAGAAGAAAACATGCTGTGCCGACCACAAATAAATTGGGATAAGAGCAGGATAATGATATGCATGGAGTTCGTCAAGGAACCGTTTTACGACTTGCGTTACTTCTCTTTAACCTCTGTTCTCCTTGACAGGTACTCGACTGGGCACGGTGCTACAGGGCGTGAGTACAATGACGTTGGGCGTTGGGCTCGCCATGTTCTACTCCTGGAAGATGACCCTCGTCAGCCTCCTGTCTGTGCCTTGTGTGAGTATGTTTGAACTAACATTGACTCCTAAGGGAATTCTAAACGAACGAGCAAGGCTAACACTTTCATCGCCGAGATTATCTATACATCTATACAAATAAATACAATTGAAGTGTCTCTTTGTAATTTCAAAATAACAGCTTTTTACTGAATGCATATGAAAGTATATGCCATATACCATTCAACCGTACCATCCAACATGTCTGTATCTTCCAGGTAATGGGCGCGATCTACTTGGAGGGCTACGTGAACAAGCGCGCGGAGAGCCGCGAGCGCGCCGCCCTGGAGCGCGCCAGCCGGCTCGCCACGGAGGCCGTGCTCAGCGTGCGCACCGTGCACACTCTGGGTCAGTACGCGCACTCAGCGCCGGACTCATACTGTTCTGTACTCATACCACTTCTGGGCAAAGGCTTTTTCCAATGACTTTTCGCAGTTTTCGATCTCGGGTTAATGTGGGCCACTGGTAAAGAGCAGATCCTTTTCATCCTTTATTACATACAGGACATTCGGCCTGAAACCTAAAGGTTTACCTAACATGTAGTAAACCCATATCTCGCCAGTTATGTTTAGGTAGCGTGTCCCAACACGGTCGGGCCGATAGACATCAACTGGACAGAAATCCAGACTCTGTGGCTGCTACTGAGATATTCCTGATGCAAGCATCCAATAGCACTTTGTCCGATCCGGGAATGGCACAAAGGACTTCTTTCTCAGCTGCAGCGCTTACGATCACTTCACCAGGAAGCCCCTGACGGAACACGGTCTGACTACTTCCTGAGCACGGCCCTTATATGTGTGGATAGAAGTTCATATTGAACCAATTTTTAAGCCGACCGCAAAACACTTGGAATAATGCAGGCAGATGACTAATCCAGTAGTTATCCCCCCCTCCAACAGGTGTAGAAGAGACCATCCTGTCGCGCTACGCGCTGTCGCTGGCGCAGGCGGAGGCGCGCGCTGCGCCGGCGCGGCGCGTGCGCGGGCCCGTGTACGGCGCCTGCGTGTGCGCGCCCACGCTGGGCTACGCCGTGTCGCTGGCCTACGCCGGCTACCTCATCGCTAGGGAGGACCTGCCCTACGAGTACGCCATACTGTGAGTATGCAGCTTTTATGTGAAGTAATAGTGAATCGTGCATAGGTCATCCATCACCTACATACTAAGACGCCCCTGTGCATCATACTGTAATTCTGGCTGTCTTTTGTAGAACTTCGACAGTCGTTACTGGTACAGCGTAGCATTTTTTTGGTGCTTGAATGAGGAGGAGGGTGCTGATTGCAATTGCTAACTTGGATTGATAATTGCAGTGGAATGAATTCTATTGAAAATCGCAGACGATGGCCTCAAAATTATCATGCAGCTTTATAGCCAGTGGTTTGAAAGTGTCCAGCTAGATTGTGGAGACTCTCCATGTAACAAACTGGTGTTAATCAACTGCATCCGATTAGAATGGAAGCCGACCTCTTCGTATCAGTACTAGTCTCCCCTTTTTCCTCTGCAGTGTAGCAGAAGCACTGATCTACGGCGCCTGGATGCTGGCGGCAGCACTGTCGTTCGCGCCAAGCTTCGCGGCTGCGCGTCGGTCGGGGGCCAGGATCATCAACGCGCTAGAGAGGAAGCCGAAGGTCATCACTGAGGGAACTGCTAAGGATGACGCAGAATGGGTGAGGACAATCTTAAAACTGAAATAACATCACACTTGTAATCCATGAAGGGTGGGTTATCCAAAGATGCAAAGATGTTTCTCAATATTTACTCCCAGATTTTGCCAGTTTCGCTTGGCCAGCTCAAGGTTAAAATGTAGCTACATCTTTTTCCCACACCGAAGAAAGTTTTAATAATACCGCTTCAAAAGGTGGTGATAGTGGTTCTGTAACTTAATATCAACCAACGTGATATACTGCTAGCCCAGAAGCACAGCAATACAATAAAAACTCATAATTATTATTCTCCTTTCAGTCGGCAGAAGGCGAGGTGAACTTCTCGAACATATCGTTCAGCTACCCGTCGCGCCCCAATGTGCCAGTCATCCGCGGACTCTCCCTGAGGGTTCCAGCCAAGGCCACCGTTGCGCTGGTGGGCCCCAGCGGCTGCGGCAAGTCGACGCTACTCAACCTGCTGATGAGGAGCTACGATGCTGATGAGGGTACTGTGGTGAGTAGACCATCATCTTCTACCCGGCCCTCGCAAAGGGTCCACCGTGGTGTTAGTGGGCCGGCGCGGCTGTGGCAAGCCAATACTGCTCAACCTACTGATTAGGAGATATGATGCTGATGCTGGCAATGTGCTCACGGCTTCAATAGGAGGAACGGGGTTATGTCGCTGGAAGTAGATTGTCTGGTGTTCCGATTAGCATCTCATCAAAAGAGATGCGGAACATCATACAGTCGATGACTAGGAGTAAATCTCCGGGTCATGATGGCCTCAGCATAGGACATTTTCAATATGCTGGTCCGCATCTCCCAAGAGTTCTATCTTTGCCGTATAATCTTTTAGTGAAGCACTCGTGTCTACCAACTGATCTGATGAAGACGGTAGTTGTGCCCGTAGTCAAGAACAAGACCGGCGATGTCTCGGGCAAAGATAATTATAGGCCAATATCGTTGGCCACTGTAACAGCAAAGGTTCCAGACGGTGTGTTTGAGCGGAGAGTAACTGGGCAGCTCAATCTACATGATGCACAATCGGTTTTAGAGCTGCGCTGTCCACGGACACTGCTATTCTGGCGCTCAAGCACACGGTCAGTTACTATACTGATAGAAATACACCTGTGTATGCTGCGTTCTTGGACCTCTACAAGGCATTTGATCTGGTTGATTATAATATCTTATGGTCGAAATTTCGTGAACAAGGTCTTCCTAATGAGCTCAATAAGCTGTTAGACTACTGGTATGACCACCAAATCAACCAGTTCAGATGGTCGGGTGCTTTGTCTGGGGCGTATGGGTTGGAGTGTGGGGTGAGACAGGGAGGTCTGACTTCCCTGGCGCTCTTCAGTCTATACGTCAATAATTTGATCGAGGAAACTGCACTGGTATCGGATGCTCTATTGATTGTGAGATTATTAATAATTTAAGTTATGCGGATGATATGGTGCTGCTGAGTCCTTTGATTGATGGACTCAGACGGATGCTTGAGATATGTGAGAAATACACCACGCGTCATGGTTTATTGTACTATGTACGGAAGAGTGAGCTTGTGGTGTTTAGGGAAGGTACTAAGCTTCCGATATTTCGACGCTGTTGCAAGCGCCATGATCACGGGATGACTCAATATCGGGAGCTCAGAATAAAGGATAATCACTTAAGATATCCCGTAAGTGACAGAATAAGTTTAATTATAAACTGTGAAAGCTTCAAGCAGTGTTTGATTAAGTATATTGTTTTTTTTTTCGCAGAGCCTAGATGCCAAGGACATAAAACGCGACCTGACCCTCCCCCGCCTGCGCGCTCAACTTGGCCTGGTCCAACAGGAGCCCTCGCTGTTCTCCCGCAGCATCCAGGAGAACATCGCGTACGGAGACAACGCAAGAGACGTTCCTATCGAGGAGATCATTGATGCGGCCAAGCAGGCTAATGTGCATAGCTTTGTTAGTGGACTGCCAATGGTATGTACCTATTTCTAAGCTCTATGCCAAATACATAAATAAAATCATACACCGCGTAATCCACGCGTTCTCGTTTATTAAATGAAGATCAATCCGTTAAAGTACTACTAATTCCAGAATAAAGTTAGGAAACTACAATTATTTAAAAAAAAACAAATTATTTATTGCATAATGAACAGTTCAGTTTTACTGTGGGTAGTTTAACAATCGATGCAAGTACATAACGCATGGAGAATGCCTTGTGGCATTAAGTCCGCCTATTTACCACTGTTGTAGGTACATGAAGTTTAAATAAATAAATAAGAATCATCAGAATGCCACAAACGAACAAACATACATGTATAGGCTGATAAACACATTAACCTCCTCAGTCGGTTAAAAATGGAACGGTTAAAAACCAAAAAACAATAATGGAAGACAAATGCAGTGACTGTTTCCTTGTCCTCAGGGCTACGCCACAGTGCTGGGCAGCGGCAGCGGCTCGTCGCTGTCGGGCGGACAGAAGCAGCGCCTCGGGCTCGCGCGCGCGCTGCTGCGCCGCCCCGCGCTGCTGCTGCTGGACGAGCCCACGTCGGCGCTGGATGCCGCCAGCGAGAAGGTGAGGATTCTCGACATTATAAAAGACCCTTAACGAAACCGAAAGGTGCTTGTTCTCTCCGTCACGTCTTGCCTGAGAGCCTGAGACCGGTGGCCAGAGGTCGTACCTATTGTCACCATAACTACCAAGACAGCAGCTAAGGCATTGCTGTCTGGATGGATTGCGCAGTTTGACTGTCCTACCGAAATTGTTACGGACTGAGTCAGTTCCGAGTCGGCTCTGTTCGAACAATTATCCAAGATTCCTGGTTTCCAGCACAAACGGACAACGGCTTACCATCCAGCGTGTAATAAATGTAAAAATAAAAAATAAATGTAAGCATGGTGGAGCGAATTTCACAGGCAACTGAAGGCGTCCATCACGTGCCATGCCAATGACAAATGGACCGAGTCCCTGCCGTGGGTATTTCTTGGTGTAAAGAGCGCCTTCAAAAAGGATGTCCAAGCGTCTTCTGCCGAACTAGTATACGGCGAACCGCTAAGGGTCCCAGGAGATTTTTTTTCTTCCAGTAATGAAGGAACAACCGACATCACGGACAAAACAAAAGTCATAGTTTTCTTCAAGGGTATCACTTTTGGGTGTTTACTTATGAACATTCTATGATCATGTGATTAATAAGTTTATTGTCTAAATTGTTTTACCTACGACTACGGTATAATGTGAAGCATTACTTTACTTAGAGGTATTCAGTTCGCCCTTCGACCAAAACTCCACCCCATTCACAGCGAAAACAATAATAACAATTCCCTTTGCTCTCAGACGGTACAAGCCGCGCTGGAGGCGGCGGCAGAAGACCGCACCACCATCATCATCGCACATCGACTCGCCACCGTACGGCATGCTGATATCATCTGCGTCATCGATAAAGGTAAATAATGTTGATTGACAGAGGAGAATGCAAAGGAAAAAGCAGATCACAATATAGTTGAGGTGAGGCAGGTGGGTGGTGTATAATACTTTACACTTTATGTTACAGGCGTGGTTGCAGAGAGCGGTTCGCACGACGAGCTGGTGAAACGCCGTGGTCTATACTGGACGCTGTTGCAGCAACAAGCACCCGGCGATCACGCATCGTGACGTGCAACATGTAACGTAGCGCAACTTGTTGCGGCAACTAAATGACTGACTTCATGTTTAGGATAGTACATTGGCTTAGAATAGGATATGGCTTATAAAGGCTTGAAATTAAACCTTAAAATATAATTTTTTACGTATATCGTGTCAAAGCTTCTGAGATGCTACACACATTCGGATGCATGATTCGTTACAACCGGATCCACGTTCGAGAAAAGCCGCACGGCTTAACATGTTTACAAAGTTAAACACTTTTTTGAGTGACGATACACCTATGTGTGGCCCCAGCATTAAGCATACGACCGATATTGTAGAACAGTATGATAGAAAATTAAAACTATGCATTCTGAAAGCTGGCAACGTCACATCTAGCTAACGAACAAATATACTAAATACTTACACTGAATTTGTAACGATTTTAACGTGTAAAAAATCGTTTGAATGGTTTGTACAAGTGATTATTTTTCTACAACTATTTTAGTGCAACACAGATCGTAATTTAAAAATTTAATTTAGTTGTACTGATGCGAAATATTTGACAGCTATTTGCGATGTTGCCAACTGTTAGACTGCACTCATATAATGTGATAATAATAATTCTGCCAGCTGTGAATATAAACTGATATTATAAGTTTAACTAATGTATTATAGTTATAAGTTATTAAAGAGAAAGCCCCAGGGTAGCCCGCTTAATTCAATGTTTCTTATCCTTTTTTTGCAATTTGCTGGTCAGGGTCAGGCCGCGAATCATATTTGAATCAACATACAACCTGACACTGACCTGCAAATTGCAGAATACGTAAGAAAATTTGAATTTCGCGGGCTACCCTGGTACTTCACCTTAAGTACATATCGTAGAGCTATGTTTTGTGTTCAATCGCTCTCTGGCTTGCGAGCTTGTATATAGTGCTACATGCTTCTATTGGCGCGTGGCCACACATCGTCGGTACTAACTAATCTTGTATATTTCGACAGGCTTTGATCATAAGCTGGGTAGATTCCCAGGTCGGGCAGTGTTATTGGGTTTTTCCATAAGGAATTTCTAATAAATAGCAGTGGTTAATGGTAAGCTCGACTACTATTACATAGATTTAAAGATAACTCACGAAATGTAGGTGTACTCTTAGGTACACCTCTGCCTAACCCTTCGGGGATTACAGACAATTTCAAGCGGCCTCTTGACAACATAGGTCAAGCGCCAAAAGAACCGTGAAGCGCTATATAATAACTAGGTAAATTGTCAAACCAAATACCTTTTAAGATTTTTATGTGAAGTAACTTAATTTAAGATGACAGTGACAGGCAAGTGTTCAGGCAGGGCAAAAGTAATTCCAGAGTGGGAAAGAGATGGCGCTAGACGACCTGTATAGGTATGTCTCTTTCCCACACTGGAATTACCCCCTTTAAGACGTCATAGTAACCCCCCCCCCCCCCCCGTCAAAGATTGAACTCAGTAAATTGTGCCTCAAGCACGAGAACTTACACGTATTCACGAAACAATTTAAAAAGTGATTTTCTGTATAAACATAGTATCATAAAAAAGCAGTTATAGCGTAGTGCTGTGACAGTCGGAGTGCCAAGTCATAGGTCACGAGTTCGAACCCAAGGCACACACCTCTACTTTTAGGGATCCGTACCCGAAGGCTAACCAACGGAACCCTATTACTAAGCCTCCGCTGTCCGTCCGTCTGTCTGTCGGCGTGCTGTATTTCGTGATACATAATAAGTAGACAGTTGTAATTTTCACAGAATGTGAATTTCTGTTACCGCTATAACAAAAAATAATAAAAACAAATTAAAAATTAAAGGCGGCTCCCTACTACTATGGTACGGAACACTTCATGTGCGAGTCCGACTCACATTTGGCCGGTTTTACGGATTCATGTGCGTATTGTAATATTTTCTAGTCTTTTTTTCTGTTATTGCACCTACTGTATATTGTCTCTGCATCACCCTAAGGTAGACTGGTAGAAAATGCCTATGGCATTAAGTCCGCCTTTGTACAGTTTTTTTACTTGTGCATAAAGTTTTAATAAATAAATAAATAAATATTGTATAATTATCGCTTGTTCCGGTGAAGGAAAACGTCGCGAGGTAACCAAACTAGATATTTTTCGACGGCATGTCCTAAAGCCAAGTCAGAGGTCCATGGGCGGCATAAAAACTCTGACACCAGGTTAGGCACTAACCACACGATAAAGAAGATGTTATTATGAAACCCATACTATTCAAGTTAAAACGTTTTTACACATGAAAATCACTTTTGCTTTTTGCTACGTGGCTGTTCTTAGGTATTGCGACAATGTGTTCACACGTCCTATATGGAACAAGAGATACGATTTTGTACATGAGTGAACGAGACAATACCATTCAAATGTCACTGTCAAACTGAAACGTGATTTTTTCTGAGAATCTCAAGTAGATTACATGCAATGAATTAATAATGATAACTCTTGCACGGCAATGTGAAATTCTCGTATTATTAGGCGTCATTCATTTATTACGTAAGACTATTTTTGCTACTTTAAGAAAAATATGAATAGGCAGACCCCCCTGTTTAATATTTATGAAGTAAAATCTGAAGGAAACAGTGAATACACGTTTGGTTTGTTTTATTTTTCGAAGTAACAACTTTGAGGAATGTTTATTTGTACCTACAAAACTATGCACGGCGGCACATGAAGCTGTACATTTCCAGTATAACTTGGCCTCGCTTTGTATAGATTTCCTATACAATGAGAGATCCGCATAAACTAGTTATGTAAAGCTTGATTCGCCGTCGTGCGTACCAGTAATTTGCCCGCGTTTTTTTCAAAGTATAATCTTAACTGCGCATTTTTGTCATCTTATGTAACAACTATCAAGACTCCCTTCTAACCCCTCCTAAGAAATAATAAGACATAGTCGACCCCCCTAAATCGTGTTACGTAATAAATGAATGGCGCCTTACCAATCAAAAGTTGTTTGTGTTCGTTACTGACATGCCTATGCTTGTCAGATTTTTAGTGAAATAGGTAACTTAAACTGAATGAATATCTGTGTGTGATTGTGAATCTCTTTATCGTAAGTTGAGTGGAGTTAGCTGTCCGAATTATAACATATAGCAACATTTCGACTTAATGCTGGTTTCACACGAGGGCAGAACAGTGAGGCAGATCAGTGGGCAGCACAGTACTGCTACTTTTTGAACGCACAGAACAGTACTGTCTTGACAGTAACCAAGGCAAAACAGTTAATAGCTCGCTGGTCTATTTTTTCGGGGCAGTTTGGTCCTCCACCACCTCTCGCTCGTCTGTCTTGTGGCTGGACTCATGTGAAGGCGAGGGCAGTGCAGTGCAAAGAGCAGGACAGTGTCAGTGCGTGCGTCCTGACTTGTTTAAAATATTTCTTTGCTATTTATTTCATTCTTTACAATTTCAATTAGCTCATCCAGAGCTATTTGTGCTGCAATTTTGAGTAAGTAGCTCTATCACTCGCGGACTGTCCTATACTTAAACGCCACTGTCCTTCCAAACTGTTCTGTCTCACTGTTCTGCCCTCGTGTGAAAGCAGCATAAGGTGGCAATGCCAGGGTAGCCCACGAAATTCAAATTTTAATCAGTAAAATCATCAATACAACTCTCATTATTCATTTAACCCCATTCAATAAATATTTCATGAAAAAGTCATTCAGTGGGGTTAAATGAACTGAACGGTTGTCTATTGATGATTTAAATGATTATAATGTTTTGTATCTACAAACGTGTTGCTAGCGCGATTCATAGTTTCATCAACATACAACCTGACACTGATCTGCAAATTGCAAAAAACGTAAGAAAATTTGAATTTAGCGGGTTACACTGGCGCTTCCATCTTAAACAGCAGAACAATCTTGGACTACATAGTGTGTAGTTATGTTTTAAAACAAAAACTATTAAAAGTAAAAAAATGTACAATAAACGTCACCCTCCATGGCCGGGTACCAATTAATCGACTTTGTGAAGCAAGAAAATTTTGTGATCGATAAAGAAATTTTGAAACAAAAAAACTATTTACATTATTTTCGGACAGTGGCGTTATTAAGTATTATAGATTGATATAGACAATAATTTACTTTTAAGTAAGTAATCAAATACATTCTTATTTTTTAAGAACTTTTACAAAAAATGTGATCATTGCAACTAGTATGTAAGTTTTTAGACAAAAATAAAACACTTTAAATATACTTGATGTTTTATTGATTTCAATATTTATTTACAATTAGGCACCTCTGCGTAACCCTTCGGAGAGTTCGGGTTGTGATGTTATGATATTTACAATTATTTTGTCATCCAGAAACATAATGGAAGATGGCTGATTATGAGCGTTTACGACTTACGGCATTTCATACAAACTTTCAAGTCCTTATTTTTCGATATGACTGAACCGATTTTAATGAAACTACATACGCATAAGCAGGATAAATAGATCTAAAAAGTTTATAGAGAACATTTTGAAAAATTGTCTGTTTGTAATTTAAAAATAACAGTTTTTTACTAAATGCATATGTAAGTACAGACGGCAGCACATCAAGCTACTACAATATGTCAAATTTCTTAAATAGATTTTCAACTTTATCGCTATAGCATTAGGTTCAAGCTTCATTGGGAAAATTTGACACTTTCGGGTAGCTTGATGTGCTAACATCTGCACATACACTCCACATATAACAAAAAATCATTTTTAAAAATTGTTGTGCTTGTCTCTTTGTCTGTTTGTTCAGGCTAATATCCGAAACAGCAGGACCGATTTTGGAGAAACTTTTACTAGCAGATGATGCTATAAGGAGTAATTTAGGCTTTTTTTTATTATAGAAAAAAAAAAAGAATTAGCGATCCGAACAAAAAAATTAAAACCCTTGAAATTGCTAAAAAAATCCGATTCAAATAGGGACGTAATATTATTATATAAGAAATTGTCGCGGACAGAGGTCGCGGGCAAAAGGTAGTGTTATATACAGGGTGTAAACGGACCCTTCACGATGCCGTTAACCAAGCATTCTGTACATCAAACTAAGTAACTGTACGCAAAAAATATTGCTGGGAAACAACTTGTTTTTTTGAGGTGAAAAATCACGTTTCACGGTAGGACTCGATGGAACGCACTCAAAGCATTGTGCTGATGGATGGAGTGAATAGTTCGGGGGTCGTGGAGGTGTTTCAAGTAAAAATCTTACACTAAAACATGTATTTAAAAAAAAAAACCCACCGGCATCGGGAACAGGGTCCGAGCTACCGGTGGTCAGGGCTCATGAGAGAGGAACCTCCTAACGATACGCGCGGTGTCCAGAAATACTGCTTTCTGAATCAAGCCTCTGATCCAGCTGCCAAGCGAGAGCCGCCTCAGATGTTGCTTTAGTCTATTGGCTATTAAGCCATTGGCCGACACGACTATCGTCACAATGACTGCTGTACTCACGTCCCGCATGTCGACAACCTCGCGAGCCAGATCTAGGTATCTATGGCCACAGTGTCAGGCTTATTAGCAACAATAGTCCTGTCAGTGAGGATAGGTCGGTCCCAAGACAACGCGATATTACCATCATCGAGAACTGGGTCGGGCGCATACTTATAGTATGGTACTTCTGATTCCACAAGGTCGTACTTCAAAGCTAGTTGTTGGTAGATAATCCTGGCAACGAGGTTGTGTCGGATCGATTCTCCCGGACGGTGGCATGCCCGACATATGTCAACCGAGCCATCCTTCACAATATATTTGCAGTTATTCGTCATCACAACTTCGTCCATTATTGCACATAATTTATTATTATGAGCCTGATGTGTCCCACTGTAGGGCAAAGGCCTCCATTCTCTCTTTCCATGTATCTCCGTCTTTGGCTATTTGGGCCCAATCCTTTTGACAAGGGTCCAGCTCGTCACGCCATTTACTTCTAGGACCACCGCGTCGCCGGGTTCTGTTGTTCGGAGCCAAACTTGTAGCCACTTTGGCTCAATTTTGGTGCGACATGCGGTAGATGTGTCCTGCCCAGGTCCATTTTAACTTGGCGGCTGTGTTGCAACCGTATGCGATTTGGACGAATTAGATTGTGTAATTCCAAAGCACTCTCCGAAATGTAATCGATAAAAAATCGATAGACTGGCAGCTTTGCGGCGATGTCGATGTGTAATGAAGACATAAGAGCTCATAGCTAAATAATAACAGCCGCTCGGGTCGATCTTTGGGTTAACCTGCGCTTGCCTAGGTTGGTCCGTGGATGGGTGACCACCCATTATATAACGAGTTTCCTCCGTGCCTCGGAAAGCACGTTAAGCCGTTGGTCCCGGGTGTCATTTGCAGATCATTGACAGACGTTACATGTAGTCAGTGGCTGAAAGTGACAACCTAACTACTCACTGGGTTGTGGAGGTCATATAGGCAGTAGCTTCATGTAACATACTGATACTTAGCTGCATCCGGTTAGACTGGAAGCCGACCCTAACATAGTTGGGAAAAGGCTAGGCAGATGATGGACAGACATAAAAATAAACTTTCATTTTATCATGTGTATCTCTCATCCCATTTCTACATAATCATCAAGCCTAACTAGAGTAGGTTGCAAGACCGTTTTATGCATTCCATCAATTTGTATGACCAGTGCATTCTGTCGGATGTCCGAGGTGCGTTGGAGACCCACCGACATTTGTCGGTTTTCAGACGGACTTTGGACACCAACAGACGATATTTGTCGGTTTTCCGACAAAGGTTGGACGACGAGTGACGGACTTTGAATAATTTCCGATATAGGTTTGATTGTGATCGACGGCTTTCGTCGGATGACCGACGTTCGTTGGACACGGACCGACGATATTTGTCGGTTGTCCGACTTAGGTGGGACGAGTGACGGACTTTTTATAATTTCCGATATAGGTTTGACTGTAATCGTCGGCTTTTGTCGGTTGACCGACTTTCGTTGGACACCGACCGACGAAACTTTTCGGCTGTCCGATTTAGGTTGGATAACAAGTGTCGGACTTTTTACTATATCCAATGAGGGTTTGACGACAATCGACGGCTTTTGTCGGTTGTCCGACGTTTGTTTGAGTCCGATCGACGACTTTTGTATTTTAGAAGAGCGTGTAACGTCAACTGAAGACTTATTCAGTGTGCTCGACTTATCTTGCATGCCTAGAGACGATCTTTCTACGATATTCAACGAACGCTTGACGCCAGCGTTCGAATTTTCTCGAATGTCAAATGTGCGTTTCAGTACCGACGTTTTTTGTCCGTTTTCCGACGTGTTCTGTAGTATTTGCGACGTACGTGTGACGCTGAGCGACGACGTTGGTTGGGTTTTAACGAACGACTTTCGGACACGTTTGACGATGAATAGTTTTCGATTTGGCTTCTTCTCCTCAACGGTATTGTTTACGCTCTGGACCTGAAACAAATGGAAATTACTCTACTAATCATATTTACGGCACGGTGTGCATTAAATAGTATTGTTGGAGCTGCTGAAGATTATACAACTATCTTTGCATTGTATAAATTCAATCTCTTTAGTATGTATAGCCGCATAGCCCATATTGTGTGAGTACTATGTAATAAAAAGCTCTTTCGCTCGAAACCTACGTCTTTTCTTGACTTGAATGTGCCCTGGCGGTTAGGAGTATGTCATGCTCACTCCAATGTCTCGCTGATGGTGGCGTGTGTCGGATCATTTAGTTCCCTTCAAAATGGTTGAGTTGAATGGCGCTGATACATGCGTCATGTTCGTGAACGGACGCTGTCAGTTGTGACTGGTCATGTCTTAGTTGCCACGGCTTATTTGAGTTTATTATTTTATTTTTAATTGTCTTTTTGTCTTTAATATGGACAATTTGAACGTCCACATGGCTCTCACATAATGTGCAATCTCAACATGAATGATGTAACCAAGGTTATGTAACAATAGGTATTCTGATTTAAAAGAGTGTCCTTGGAGTTTCTTACCCATTCTTCTCCATAGAGATCTACGCTTTGGAATGGGCATCTACAGTACTTTCACAATTTTATGCCTTGTGACTGAGAGCTGTATTGTAGTCTTTGTTCCGACAATTCAAAAGTGCCTGTAACTGGCCTACTTGAAACAAATGCTTTTATTTTGATTATCCATCAAGTTGATCTGATATCACAGCAGCTCACCTGTATCCCGCCCCGTCCCGTCCCGCCGCGCCCCGCCAAGCGACTCGCGAGCCCGTCCCGCTCGGCGCGCAGACAGCTGATGGTGTTGTCGCGTCGTTTGAGTAGCTGCACCATCTTGTTCAGTTGTCGCTGAGTGTGGTTGCAGCGGGCGGTTAGCTTGGCTATTTGTTGGGATTGGGTGCTAATCTGAAATAATAAAACATTTTCAGGTATTGGTTGAAGAACAAGGACACACTTCGCTCCTCCGTATATGCATGAGTCGTACATTACTGGCATTGGCGATGTAAACCAAGCAAAAAGCCATCGGAACCTGCACCTACCACTCGACAAGCGCGTCCGCGCCTACGTACAAGTGAAAACAAAAGCTAGTGGAGCCAGAACACCGCCTTTGTCGTGTTTACAACGCTGCCCTACGCACGCTCGTGACTACCCGTCTACCAATGCGAGTGTGAGCATGTAGGTATCTGCATTTTATTAGTCCACATTAGTCCTATGTGTAGGAATGTACACAGGGTGCAATTGAAGTCGTGGCATTATTTTAAACTAAGGCATTACTCACGATACTAATTGCATTAGGGCCTACTATTACGTGAATCAAAAATATTATTAATGAAAATATGGGACACCTTAGAAATGTAGTAAGTCATACAAAGTATCAAGTAGTTGCGCATCGCGTTAGGTACACTACGCCGTACCGTTATTGTGCGTGAACTCTTTGACCCCGCCCGGCTCACGTGACATAGGTAAGTTTTGATTCCTAATACATTCCAACTTTCCCTTCATACTTTGCCGGCTTAGGACGGTCAAAACTACGCAAACTGACACACATTAAAACAAAAAAAATGGTTAGGTTAGTAGGTAAAATTTCCTGTAGGTAGTTTTGGCGTATTTACAAAGTTGGAACCACAGTATTCACAATAAAATCAGGCCTAACGATATCATCATCATCTGCCTAGCCTTTTCCCATCTATGTTGGGGTCGGCTTCCAGTCTAACCGGATGCAGAAAATGCTGCAACTTTGCACGGATTTTGACGTTTTTCTTCGATAAATCTTTATCGTTAAGAAAGTCGTATGTTTTTTCAATTACTGTCCAATATTGGACTTTAAGCTATAGCACCAAAAAATTGCTTTGAAAACGTAGGCAAAGTTGAGGTAAAAACTACAACATTGCCTGTCATAATATCTTTTTAAATGAATAGGTATTTTGGTAACGGATTTGACACCCATATTGCCATGAAGTTCTTTTCCACGTCAGACTTCACTGAATCTTGAATAGCACAAGAAATTTTTTTTTACAATGCTAGGCAAAGTTGTAAAAAGCGGCTAGCCGGTAAAAAGCGAGTATCCGCACTGACAATGAAACTGACACTGACAGTTTGTTAACTAAAATTTGGAGTGACGTATGATCGAATGTTGCCATACAGATTGCCGACTTGCTTTTAGTAATACCATAGACAATAAAAAACATTTCGCAGCGGGAATAATTTAACTTTTTTGAATTTAGGCAATGTTGAGCTATAAAGGCAATGTTACAGCATTTTACCGGTACCAGTATTTTACATGGAGCGACTGCGTCTGCTGGACTCACGATGTATTTACAATAATTTTAACTACCTAGCTTACAAACTAGCACTTACACGTATTTACACTAACTAACTAGCACTTACACCTAGCCCGCACATTACGCGCTCGAGGCATTGTGTTCACAATAAGTCCACTAACACTTAATACACTGCAATCCGAGGGTAAGACGCGAGAAGCGCGTGCGGCGATTACGTCACGGACTCAATCGTTATTCGTAAATCAACAACATGCGTCAACACACCTTAGCGGGCGCCACAGCCTGCGCACTCGTTACGACACTGGTTCGAGAGGCCGCCCCCGCGCGGGGGTGACATTCGTATTTTTGCAAGTGAGGGCGTGGGACGGACAGTTTGGAGCTGGCGGCATGCCTTTTAGCTCGGTATTAATATCTACAGTAGTGTATCTTCATACAGACGGTCGGAACTCGAATCATACCTACACGCCTCGAGTTTGGTACACACTCGGTACGCAAGAAGTCACGAATGCGCCGCACTGACGGTTTTGTAAGCAGTAAGCGTGCGATTTGTGAATATTTGATTGAAATAAGAACAAGTATTTACTAAATATGGCAAAGAGTTATAATAGACTATATTGTGCTGTCTTTGGTTGCTTGAATTCATCAACAACGCGTCCAGAGATAACATGTTTTAAATTACCTGGAAATGTAAGACTATAATATTATTAAAGGACTTACCAAGTCAGCATTTTCATTCGCCGATTTTAAGACCTGCCTCTCGAGTAGAGGCGCCTGCACGGTCGGCACCTCTGACCCGGTCACCTGCACTTCTGGTCCGGTCACTTCGACTGCCTCCACCTTTACTTTCGTTTCATCCACTGTGACTTCTGGCTCTTCCACTTTCACTTCGGTCAGCGGATCCTGGGCGTTAGTCAGCGGCACCTGGTATTTATTGTGTGAAGTATTATAGGTACAAAATTAAATTAAATTCAAGCCAGCGATACTTAAGGTGGTAGCGTCAGGGTAGCCCGCGAAATACAATTTTTCTTTCGTCTTTAGGGCTACGTATCCGAAGGGTAACCAACGGGACCCTATTACAAAGCCTCTGCTGTCAGTCCGTCCGTCTGTCAGCGGGCTGTATCTCATGATCCGTTGAATTTTTTCTCAGAATGTGTATTTCTGTACGGAACCCTTCATGCGCGAGTCTGTCTCGCACTAGGCCGGTTTTTTGCAATTTGCAGGATTAAATGAACTTAAAGGGGTAGTATTATTTTTATGATTATAATTCTGTAAATACATACGTGTTGCGGTCGCGAATCATATTTGTTCAACATACAGTCATGACATTGACCTGCAAATTGCAAAAAAACGTAAAAGAATTTGAATTCCACGTGCTAACCTGGCGCTTCCACCTTAAGATTTCATTACTTTCCTGGGGTTAATAGCCGACCCCGTCAAATGTGTTTTGGTCTTTGTTTTCAAATAATAAAATTTAGTTTCCTATGTTTCCTGCCAATTGTCGTAGCTTTAATACTGTGCAGTACAACGATAAAGAAAAAATAAACTTGCATATGAGGGGTAGAAGGGACTCCGATGCCGAAAACGGTTATCACTTCCTCAGTACATCATGTGATGAAACATTTGTATGTGGGGGTGCTCAGAATGATGCACTGAATACGTGGTAACCACTTTGGAGTCGGTGTCCCTCCCTCCCTGTGTAAGACTTGACCATGCCTATAGATTTAAGGTTATTGACAAAGAGCGACAGCTAACAATGCTAAATAGTGCTCTTGGTGCTTTCATGACCTTTCCAGAAGCGGTGCTGTAACATTTGTGGAATACTTTTTTTTAAACATTGCTCCACACTAGCAATGTCTTCTGTATCGTGGGTGCGTTTACAAACAATTAAAGTCACATACACAAACACCCAGACCCGGAACCCAGCCAAAACCATGTTACGTAGTGCCTAAAGATCTTACCTGGTCATTACTCAGTGGAATCAGATCTTCACATGGCTGATCAGCATCGCTCAGCTGATCTTCTTCATCTAAAGAGACCGCGTCTTCGCTCTGTGGGTCCTCTTTCATCTTGACCGGGCCCAATTCAGACTTTATATCCATTATGAAATGACTGAGCTCCGGCATTGGATCCAGTATTTTTGTTTGGAGGCTTGGTGAAGAACCGGCTGTCACTATCAACTGTAAGACATTAAAAAAACAATTACTGACAAACAGCATAATCATCTTATCTTCCAGTCTAACCAGATGCAGCTGGATACCAGTATTTTACAAGGAGCGACTGCCTATCTGAGCTCCACAACCTAGTTATTACTGGGTAACAGAATACACTTGGTAATAGACTTTCGGGCCACTGACTACCAGTAAGAAATTTCAAAGATCTACAAAGGTCAGCAGGGACCAACGGCTTAACGTTCTTTCCAAGGCACGAAGGAAACAAACCTTAGGCTAGCATGGCTTAATCTGAAGATCGACCCCAAGCGGCTGTTATTATTTAGCCACTAGCACCAACAACAGCATAATGCATAATCAGCCTATAATGTTCCCACTGCTTAGACAGAGGCCTGCTCTAATGAGAGTGATTCAACATTCGGAATGTCGAAGACAAACCATTTATTTCAATTAGGCCAGAATTATTTAATTTAGAACAAAAAAAAAAGAATTTAGTATAATAGTCCATTCGCAAAGGTATTTTCATATAATTAATGGGCAAGAAACACCATACAACATTCCCTATAATGATGTGACAGACACTCACTGGTGCACAATCGAAGGCGGAGCCCCGTAGGCTAGATCGCCGGTTCATTGAAGCACCCGGCGCCAGTTGCCCCGGTAGTGGTTGCTGTGGATGCACCTGCATGGTGCCGGGAGTCTGCACTTAATACCGTTATTTAGCCAATATGTTTTTAAAAACATCTTTTTAATAGGCATACATAAAATTCAGTTAGCGTTACATTCAGAATATTGTCAATACTGTTTCACCATATTAACTTGTGAAATAATGTTTGTAAGAAATGTTAACGAACCAGCAACATTTACTTCAAATAATAAAAACAAATCTAGTCCGTAAAAATAGTTACTTTATTATATGTTAGGGTGCTTACATAAATAAACAGGTTTCCGAGTCATAAGGGTTCAAGTCATATGGTCAATATGGACAAATTTACCTGTTTCTATAAGCAAGTTAACCCTGCACTGATTGGTACCGACCCACACAGATTTGTCCAAGGATCATTATAGACCATGCCTTTTTAGTCGTCTTACAACGGCAGCCCACTTCATGTATCCAATGAACATTCATAAAAAAAAGGTATTTATGAGATTTGAATAATTTAAAAATAAAAATATTTTTCAGTATTATAACGCATGAAGTAGTTGAAACACCCTGTTACAATAGTGATGCTCTACTGGATTTGAGTGCTGGGTAGGTATATGTTCTCCCGTTTGAAACATCATTAATAGGATGTTTCATAATGTTATTCTAATTTTTTATTTTTTATTTGTACCTATTATGGAAGATAAAAAAAAAATCGTGCCTACAGCCATTTTATGTCTGGTACATTGAGTGGACGACCTTTGTAAGACGACTAAAAAGTCACAGTGTATACTCTGATTTGTCTGTACCAGAAACCTTCTTCTTTAAGTAAGCACCCTAAGATATCTTAGGGTGCTTACCCTAAAACATTTCGTTCCATCATCGTATTATGTTATGATCTTATTCATTAATTATAGCACAGCAGTATTATAGGATGAGCGAAAGCGAATGAGACTGAAAATTATGTCAAATCAAAACAATAGAATTCGCTTATTATGAGTAAATAGGTGGCACAAATCTTAGATTACGCTAAAAGATTGATAGAAAATAATGAATGAAATCTTTGTCTTTTATATATACTTGGCTAACATCGCAAAAACAAGCTCACTTACTGAAGAAATGTTGTGTTTTCGAAGCGGTCAGGTCGATTTTTACAACAGATAACATAACAACGTCGAATATTAGCACAAGTTGTGCACAATAAATATAACACCACGCACAACAGCTATACTGTGTTTAGCACATACAAAACAGAATTAAGAACATATAGAAGTACTCTGTGATTAAGAAACACTACGAAATAAATCGTACGATGACAGCTGAGTGCTAACAGCTAGAGATGGGTAACTCGGAAAAGATAGATAAAAAAGATATAAATCAATCTATTTCTATCAATCACTCTTTATATTTCAATATATTTCAAACAATTCATTATACTGGTTTTGACTGCACACGTTCTTTGCCTAAATTTTAGTCACTCAAAACCAAGTGCTTTTGGCGCTCTGGTTACAAAACTAAACCAAATATAAGTTAATCAGTTAGCTTCATTCATTAGTTCAAGCTTCAAGCAGTAGATTCGAGAACTTGAAACAGCAGTCCAATAAATCAGAGGGATACGTAATGTAACGACCAAGCGATGATTCTTATCTATCACTCTTACTGATTCATTGGATTGAGTTGAGCGAAGCAAGCCACGCTGAGCAGTGAGCAGCACAGAGCAATATAAGGATAGGATATAAAGATATAAAAGAGTGATACATATCCTAGCGATCGAAAGATACATTTCAATCTTTTCTTTTCAGTGATACATTTTGCCCATCTCTACTGACAGCTAGGTCATTTTTGCAACAGTTTTGCTTGCGTGAAAGAGAAGAGACGATATAATTATCTGTTTCGCTTACTCTTAACTACCAGGATTTCATATGCGTACTTTTCTCATTATTTGTGGGCAACAAATATAGGGGGTAAAAATTACAAAAAAAGCAACAGTATAACATACCGCAAAAAAGTGTGCATTTAAAAAAAAAATACTTATAGTATTGCTCATAATTTTCAAACTCTGTTATGACGACAAGGCAATATGGTCGTGCCCAATACCAAACTTTACCGGAAAAAAAAATAAACGAAAAGAGCATGACATTGACATTGATGACATAAAGAAAAATACGAAAACAAACTGCGTAAAGAATTATTATTAAATATTTTTTTTGTATATTTAAAGTTAAATAATCTAATACTGTAGCAAAATGTTATCAAGTTCTATTACACGAGCGAAAATAATAAAGAATGCGACTCCTATGCTAAGGTTAGTTTGATAAAAACATTTGTATAACCTTAAACTATAGTTACAACTTTATTTGCTATGCTTTTACTATAACTAAAAGACAAATAGGAACCTTTTTAGGAAGGAAATAAATAGAAATGAACTACTTAGTTGGTGCCCACAGACACACACTAATGAATTTAGCTACTAAATAAAAATCTTACATTCGACGACAGGTAATGCCTAAACCGCTAGGTCTGGAAGCATAAATTCATCAAAAACATCATCAAAAAAGCAATGAAAACGGTTGGGTTTTGTAATACGATGAACCTTTAGAATAACAGCTTTAATCAATAAATAGACACTAGGCAATTTGATAAAATAAGATATGACATAAGTTAGAGGTTTGCACCGGAGCAGTGAGTACCGGAGAATAACCGGTGATTTCCCGGTAAAAGTACTCGATTGAAATAATCGGTTATTAACCAATTGATCTCCGGTGATCGTCGCATCTTATTTTTTTATATAATAAATTTACACAAATAAAAGACACACATTCAACAATCATTTTTTTATAATTATTTAACATTCATGAAAATTATTTACTAACTTGTTTCTTTTGAATTAGATTAATTATTTCAGTCATTATTTAAAAGCGGTCTTATCCGTTTATGTGATTCATTTCAGTAGCAACAAAGTGGCCAAAACCTTTACAATTACTACAGGAAGTTCCATCTCGTTGGAATAGCCTCTATTATATGATAAAAATAATTTTAAAGTCAATTGATAGTATAACCGCTGCACAGAGAAATCAGCCTCAAGCACCTCAAATAATTAGCCCAGAAGAAGAAAAAATATTACAAGATATGGTGTTTTTGCTGGATATATTTGAGTAAGCAAACCAAATGATAAGCGGAGACCAATATCCAACCTCTAGTTTGATTATACCTATATTTACGGGCTATTCGATAACATTCAAAATTTGGGTCCCAGAATTTCTACAGCAGTAGGTGAAATATTTTTACAAACTTAGAAAAACTGTATGAATGATCGCTTATTGGAATACTCAAACTGTTTGTCGAATTTCTACTATACTGCATCCCGTTTTTAGAAACAGCTGCAAAATAAATTGGCTGCTGTAAAGGCAGAAATAAATAATATTTCCGGATCCAAAACATATCTCAAAGCGCAGAAGAAATAGCCACGTCCAGTGAAAATAGTACAAAGAAACTGGTCGCCCGGAATTGCTTAGATTTCTAAAAAGAAACACCAGTAATGCAGATATGACATCCGCTACGGCCGCTACGGAATTTATTCAAAATGTATACGGAAACATAATATCCTGAAAAAAGCCACATTTGGGATGAAGTTGTGCAATTCTGGAAATTCAGTAAACATTTAAAGCCTTTAGACGAAATAGCCTTTAAATACCTAGCTGTGCCTGCTACTTCTGTAAGGTCAGTGAGAGTATTTTCAGAGACAGGACAAATACTAAATGATAGAAGAAACATGTTACGCTATGACGCTGTTGAAAATCAGCATTTGTTGTCTTTCAAAACGTTTTTTTTAAATTAAATGATTTTATAAAGTATATCAATTGATTAATCTTATTTCTTCATTTTTAATGTATAAATTAAAAAAAAGAAACAAAATTTCTTTATTCTCCGGTGACCTCCGGTTTTTCACCGGAGATTGCCCAATCACCGGTGAATTCAATCGGTTGTTAAAATCTCGCTCCGGTGCAAACCTCTAACATAAGTGACATTACAATAACGGATGCCATAGATCACATAACACACGTTTGGTTGTATACCACAGGTTTATAAACAGAATTGGCAAAGAGTTTGAAGGAACCGTCGGATTGAAAGTGCACTATTAATACTCCCGTCTGGAGTATCATTTAGAATCCTAACTAATATTTATTTATTTATTTGCATCAGACACAACAATCCATAATTTATGAATATTTTATACGCAAACCCTGCGTAGGGAACATAGCTGTTTTTGACATGGAAAGAAAAGTCACCTAAGACGTTATTAATGGAACGAAAATTTCGAGATCTGTGAGCGGGGTGCGATGGTCTAGTTGGTTAAGACATCCGGTGTACTGAATCGGAAGGTCGCAGGTTCAAACCCTGCTCGCACTGGAATTTTTCTTTCCATGTCAAAAACAATCCATAATTTAGTTAGTAAGTACACTTAAAAATTATAAATGCGAAAGTAAGTTTGTTTGTTTATTACCTATTCACGCCTAAACCACTGAACCGATCATCCTGAAATTTTGCATATACATTGTCAGGTGTACAGAAACGGACATAGGGTACCTTTCATCAGGAAAAACTGTACTGTTCACGAGGAAAACAATAATAACTTTCTTATGATAATAGACACACAGTTCTTAGTGGGGCATCTAGACAGTTCTATACTGGAACATTCTAGACTCTAATCTTCTAGACAGGTCCTTACAGGAACATTCGAGACTCGCACGTAATCTAGAATGTTCTCGTACAGCAACCGACGTAACAGTATCATCGTCTGCCTGCATTCCCAACTATGTAAGGGTTGGCTTTCAGTCTAACCGGATGCAGCTGAATATCAGTATTTTACAAGGAGCGACTGCCTATCTGACCTCCACAACCCAGTTAGTACTAAGTAATACGATACCCCTTGATAAGACTTGTTGTCAGACTTTCGGGCCACTGACTACCTGTAACAACTTAATAAGTGTTTTTTTCTAAATTGTAGTGCAGTGCGCAGAAAGGCAGCATATGAAGGGGAGGGGAAGACCACTGTGCGCATTGTCAACCAGGAGGTTGACGCCGGACTGATGATAGACACATATGCTACTGTGAGTAACTTTACTTATACAATATGTTAAAAAAAAACCCTGTCCAATCCGAATGGGGCTTATAGGTATACCAATGATATAACCGAATAAAAAACGAAACAAAAAATGTTCATGAAAGTAAACATATTAATGAGTTTTAAAATGCGTGATTTTTGTGCCCAAATTACCACCAATTCCCTAAAATCTAACAAACTTTTAAAACGTGACAACTCGTTTTCGATGGGGGATCATTATGATGATCAGGTCAGAATGATGTACTGAATACGCGGTGCCCGTCTGTGCGTCAGTGTCTCTTCCACCCTGTATAATCCTTATTTAGCTCTCCACAAAATACAGGCATGATGTAATGTATTCTTTTTTTTTTTTTAAGTGGTGGTGTCTGATAAGTTGTGTAATCGGATATAGTGGTATGGACATGTGAATTGTGATGAGGACGAATGAGGAAAATGAAGTGAGGAGAATGTTGAGTATGAATGTGGATGGCTATAAGAGTAGACGAAGACCAAAGAAACGATGGATGTACTGTGTGAAGGATGATATGGCTAGAAAGGAAGTGACTGCTGAGATGACGAGTAATAGAGAACCTCAAATGTGCAAGAATGAACAGATGATGTACTAAATAAATTTGGATAAGGTCAGGAGTATGATGATGACGAGACATTACTCTAAATTTGTATTGTTTGTTTCAGTACGGTTTCAAGCTGAACAACGGGCTCACCGTCCTGGGCCCCATGGCGATATTTCCGAAGTTTGTATTTACTTAAGTCGCTTAGTTGACACTTCCCGTGACCCAAGCGCTGGCTTTTACCTTAGCCAAAGACTTAGCGTTGCCATACAAAGTCTCTCGGGTTCATTACCAGTTGACAGCTTTAAGGAGTTTTTTGACGCCATTTTTTAAATTTATTGTTACGTTAGCTTACATTTGTGTTTGTCTGAACTGCCAAACAAACATCAACCTTAGCATAACACCATCATCATGTTGGGGTCGGCTTCCTGCCTAAACGGATACAGCTGAATACCCGTATTTAAATGGAGCGACTATCCATTTGAACTTCACAACCCAGTTAGTACTGGGTAATACTATACCCCTTTGGTAAGACTGGTTGTCAGACTTTCGGGCCACTGACTACCTGTAGCGACTGTCAAAGATCTACTAATGACAGCCGGGAGCAACGACTTCGTGCTTTCCGAGGCACGGAGGAAACTCGGTATGTAATGGTTGTGGTCAGCCATCCACGGACCAACCTAGGAAACCCCCGACCGAGCAGCTGTTACTATTTAGCGACAAGCTCCTTAGACCTTAGCACAGCATAATTCAGCCTATAATGTCCCCACTGCTATGACTCAAGCCTCCTCTCGATGAGCTAGAGTCGACTGTACCTACTCAACCACGCGGGCATAGTGCGGGTTGGAAGATGTCACCTGTCTTTGATTTTTTGTTCTAGGACATGCCGGTTTCCTCACGATGTTTTCCTTCACCGTTTTGAGGGCAGTGGTGAAGAAATAAATTACTCAAAGTAATGCGCCTGTCTGCGATCGAACCCACGACCGTAGTACACTCGTAAGGCAGGGCCGCCATTGAGCCAACACTGCCTCCAAGATTGACCTTGCATCACTTTAAATAAATTTGGGAATAGAGCGCACCATAGCCCGCATCAGATTATTATTTTTCAACTTTATGAATACGGAACGCTATGTTGAAATTTGTTTGGCAGTGTCAAACGCGTTGCGTCCTTAGTATCAAAATGTTGTACTGTTGTTGTCAGGACGGTGATGTCCTGGCAGGTGAGCACTGCCGATGAGATCACCGAGGACTCGCTACGGCTATTCAAATTGTTGGAGCCTAAGATAGATCTGTTGGTGAGTAAAGGATGATTTCCACCAAACGGCTCTTATCGCATCGGATCGGAAAGGATACGAAGGTATGCGGTGACAGCCGGTCGCGTCCGGCAGGATGTCGCCGCTTACGATCAGCTCCATACCGTCGCTTGCGAACGTACATAAACCTGACACTGATCTGATTTTAGGGTGAACTACACTATTGATGGAACGATGACAAATACTCATCATCTGCCTGCCTTTTTCCAACTATGTTGGGGTCGACTTCCAGTCTAACCGGATGCAGCTGAATACCAGTATTTTTCAAAGATGACAGCGGGGACCAACGGCTCAACGAGCTTTCCGAAGCACGGAGGAGATATAATATGAGGACTATTGTACGCTCCAACAACTAATACTTCTTTATATCAGGTTATAGGTCTGGATTCGCGCGAACGCAGCATGTGGGAACGCGTGTTCAAGGCGGCGCGCGCGGTCGGCCTCAACACCGAGGTGCTCCCTACGGAGCACGCCTGCTCTACCTTCAACTTCCTCAACTCGGAGGCGAGGTCAGTATCAACAGTCTGCAGGATTCCCTTCATTCTGTAGCCCTTCATCATCATCTACCATTTCCCCAACTATGTTGGGCTCAGCTTCCATCTTTCTAACCGCATGCAGCTAAATAGGCACTTTTCCCTCCTCCCACCCCAATTTAAACTTGATCAGCGCGTTATGCTTTCCTCTGTAAAATCAGAGCAATATTTAATTATAATCTGGATGAAATCTTGTCGAGGTACATCGAAAATGACAGAGAAGTAATATTAGTAAATATATTATGCTACTCAGGCAAAGCCAAAACCCCGGTTATGATATTGGGTTAATACAGGATGTAAATAGACCCTTAACATAAACGAAAGGCACTTGTTCTACCCGACTTGGCGATAATTTTTTTGTTCTAGACCATACCTGGGAACCTTCTAGTTACGGAGATATTGGGGGTCAAAGTTTCAACTTTTTCACAAGTTTTTTTTAAATACATGTTTTTAATGTAAGACTTTTACTTTACACATCTCTACGACCCCCGTACTATTCAATCTATCAATCAGCACAATGCTTTGAGTGCTTTCCATCGAGACCTACCGTAAAACGTGATTTGTCACCCCCAAAAAAAAAGTCGATTCCCACCAATAATTTTTGCGTAAAGTTACTTAGTTTGATGTACAGAATGCTTGGTTGACGACTATGTGAAGGGTCTGCTTACACCCTGTACATAAAATATTTAAAAGAAAAACCTGTCCGATCAGTGAGGGTATTTTTCGGTATTGAGATTAGGTACTTAATCCGTTTTGGAGAACTAGTAAAAAAAAATACCCCGATGAAAATCTCATAAAATGCACTAAAATGAGGAAACTGTATGGCAATTGACAACACACGGGCGCGAGCGGTCGCTTCTCGGGTAGTGACGTCATAACAAAACAATTGACGATCGAACATACAAGTATGCCGAAGAAGGTTTTGTCTCGTTTTATAAGTTTGTTAGAACTTAGGGAAGCGGTGGTAATTTGGGACAAAAATCATGCATTTTAAAATTCATTAATGTTTTTACATTCATGAATATTTTATGTTTCTTATTTTATTTGGCTATGTCATCGGTATACATATGCCCCTTTCGGATCGGGCAGGATTTTTTAAACATATTGTATATTTGATTGATTTTAATCATCCAGAACTCCTTGCTCACACTGCGTTGACAAAGTTCCATCTCACACTGCCAGCACACAGATTATATGAACACTTAGACCGCTTTCACATTTAGGCGACTTTAGCAGCGCGACAGTCGCGCGTCTAACGTCCAGACGGTAAAATTGTTTTTTTTTTTAGATTTTGTCTTCGACTGTGCTTCTGCCGCGCTACTGTCGCGCTGCTAACGCCTTAATGTGAAAGCGGCCTTAGACCGCTTTCACATTTAGGCGACTTTAGCAGCGCGACAGTCGCGCGTCTAACGTCCAGACAAATTGTTTTTTTTTTTAGATTTTGTCGTCGACTGTGCTTCTGCCGCGCTACTGTCGCGCTGCTAACGCCTTAGGCTGCTTTCACATTAAGGCGTTAGCAGCGCGACAGTAGCGCGGCAGAAGCACAGTCGAAGACAAAATCTAAAAAAACTAACAATTTTACCGTCTGGACGTTAGACGCGCGACTGTCGCGCTGCTAAAGTCGCCTAAATGTGAAAGCGGTCTTAATGTGAAAGCGGCCTTAACAACAACAAAATAATAAAACAAAAATATTTTTTTTAATAATCATTTTATAATACTTTCTCGTGTCTGCAGGAACATCATCATTTTGCCCTTATACTAATTGATTTGTGGTTGGCGCAGCATGTCTTCTCCCACACATCTCTATTACTCGTCATTTCACTAGCCTACCCTCCTTTCCAGGCGTACCTATCAACTACGACACAGTTCATCCATTGTTCATTTGGTCTTCCTCTACCCTTACGGCCACCCACATCAATACAAATAAATAAAATTGAAGTGCCTGTTTGTAATATCAAAATAACAGCTTTTTACTGAATGTATATGAAAAGATAAAAAAAAAAACACTTTATTTTTAAGTTTTTTTGTCTGTCTGTCTGTTTGTTCCGGTTAATCTCCGAAACGACTGGACCGATTTTGACGGGAGTTTTACTGGCAGATAGCTGATGTTATAAGGCGTAGCTTTATTTCAGAAAAATAATTAGGGTGCGGTAAGGTCGCGGACAACGGCTACTTCAGAAATATAATCAGAACTTACCTGACGACATTTTCCTGCACATCATCCTATTGTCTGCTTGAACAATGTTAATTTGAACTTATTGGCTGTTGTCCGCGGCTTCGCCCGCGTCCAGTAACTGTCCCAGGGGATCATACTACCGGGATAAAAAGTATCATATATGTTAATTCAGGTTATACACTATCTTTGTGCCAAATTTCATCCAAATCCGTTCAGTATTTTTTGCGTGAAAGAGTAACAAACATCCATCCGTCCATTCATCCTAACAAACTTTCGCATTTATAATATTAGTAAGATAAGATTTTCAGGGCAAGAGATAAAGATACTTGCAACGAAAAACGACTTGACCCTGTAGACTTGGTTATTTTTTTTCCCTCAGATCGGTAGCCGCAGCGCTGATCCCGCCGTCCTTCATCCCGAACGTGAACGAAGACGACATGCTGCAAACCAAGCTGCATTACCATGATGTGTTTAACAAGCCTCTCATGTAATCTACCACTTGTTACCAACAACGAGGCCCGATTGTGCTAAACGTATTTTAAACATCCACTCATCATCTATCATCCGCAATGGTTGGCGGATTTCGACGTTTTAAAATCGATTACCGTGATCTGTGGTGCAAGCGGGCTTCACACACGGTTTCTAGAACAAAAATTAACTTACATATTAACAGAAAACTTACCCATGAGGGATGGCAGAAATCACAGAACGCCATTTGCTACGATCCTAAGGCCTGGAGCCCACCGAAGCGGAGAGGAGTGGAGATGCGTAAGAATTAGGGTGTTTCCACCGAAGCTGTGCGGAGATGGGAGGTCCACACCGCACGCTGCTCACAGCAGTCCGCTCTAAGTGCGGAGGCTGGCCTACAATTACGAGACATCTACTCTCCTCTCTGCTCAACCGTTTCTACTAATGCTAAGCGGAAGTGTAAATGAAGAAATTATTGGTGGTTTACAACAGTTCTCCACTCCTCTCGTCTCCGCTCCGATGGACTCCGGCCGTTTCCAGTACCAACAATTGTATTTATAAACACATACACAATATAGAATACAAACTTGGTGTTCATTTCAGTAGCAAGCTTAATATCATATCGAATCATTAACAACAATTACTTCCATAACAAAGAACTTTTTTGTTCATAGTCCAAAAGTAGAGTATCTTCTTTTTTTTTAATTTGGCGGGAACCGATTAAAAAAATTGACCAAATAGTTCATAAAACTCTTTGGTCAAATTTCACATCAAATTCTATCAAAATTTAATGTTTTATTTTTTAAAACAACAGATCTTATTACCTACCTTTCGCCTACCTTACAAAAAAAATTTGTCAAATGCATGTCAAGTCAATTGCTGTGACTGTTTCACTGCGTCGAATACATCGTTAATTTTCATTTTGGAATCTGGCTGATGTTGTTTCGTCTCCGGTTAGCCCTAATTACAAATATAAGTTAGAAGACAATTTTGTAAATATTAGAATAATCCTAATTGTTATTTAATAAACTGTTATTTTTGTTATTGATGAATATCTTTTATTTTAAACTATAGTATATATTCTTGTTCTTCTCGACTGAGTATTTGTTCGATCAGTACGTAGCGACCAGGGGCTGCAGTCTCGACATAGATAGCGACAAAAATCGGTTGTTGTCAACTTTATTTCGAAAACTTAAGGTTGAAAATCTATTAAAGAAATTTGACATCGTTATGACTTAACGACCGATTTTTGTCGCTATCTATGTCGAGACTGCAGCCCCTGGGCAGCTTTGTCGTTTGCCTCATTCAAGTCCTGGAAGGTGCAATTAGTTGTGCACGACGCGAAAGGCAGGCGAGAACGTGTGGCATATATGTGTTGGGGCTCCACAGTCGTATCTATTGAATACTTATCATAAACCTAGATAATTTTATAAATATGACAGTGAGTTTGCTTTTTCTTCAAGTTTTAACAGCTAAATGGATTTCGATGAAATTAGTGTACGGATCAACCAAGAACTCGGTTAAGACAAGACTTTAACTTTTTGGCCGCCAGAGCATAAACACACGCGCGTGCCCTCCACGCCAAGTCACAATTTCACCTACCCTTTTGTCACATTTGTGTCGTTTGGCGTACAGGGCACGCGCCTGCTTGTGGCGTAATGTGACTATGGCGGTCAAAAGGTCAATACCGGACGTTCTCCTAGTTATGATAATTTCCGAAACAATGGACAAAATATAGTAAAACGATAAGTAACAATATTTATAGTTTTAATACTGATTTTTATAAAACAGTAATTACAAATAACTATATAAAAGTAAACTAGCATGTCTTAAAAAAACGAAGACATTATCTATGGCACCTGTAAACTGTCATCATGTTATCACTTGTTACGTCATCGGTGTCAGCCAATCTGCGAGCATTACGCGCCATAGACAGCTGATGGAGTTAGAGAAATTAGTGATGTGCTGGTATAGTTTTAAGTACTCGTATGTACACACATTTTAGACCTGTCGATACATCAACGGATTATGAGTAAGAATATGGACCTGAAATAAAACAAGAAATAAGTTATTGACTGCCTCGTTATAATTATAGTAATAGGGTGACAGCTGTCAATGCTGATGTAAACATGGTCCATGTCCAATTTAAAAAAAAATAGTAATCCGTCCGTCCGTTATTAATCTAACTAATAAAGTAATTAAATTTCCTTATTTATATAAACGATTTACCAAGAGCGGTGAATATTCTGTTAGTCCTTTTTGCTGATAATAGCACTGCTGTATTTTCTCCTACTACATAAATGATTCTTTGAATGACATCATAAATTGGTTAACATGCAATAATCTCATAATTAATTTAGATAAAACAAAAATAGTCAGTTATTCCCAAAGAAAAGCCCCTTTGACATTAAATGAAAATTATGAAATGTAACAAATAGAGGAAACAGATACCGTCAAATTCTTAGGGCTGTGGATTGAAAAAAATATGTCATGGAAAATGCAAATTGATATGATGCGTAAAAAACTAAATAAATTTTCCTACGCTTTATACAGACTATCTAAGATTGAAAATCAAGCAGCAGTACTAACCGCCTATCATGCCTATGTAGCGTCTACGCTTAGATATGGACTATTTTATTGGGGGAATGCTACAGACAGGGAACTCGCTTTTAGGGCGCAAAAGAAATGTCTTAGAGCTGTTTGTGGCGTACGTGCCCCAGATAGCTGTACGCCATATTTTAAAAAGCTTAAGATATAACCCTTCCTGCCCTGTACAACTATGAGGTCGCTGCATTCGTAAAAACCAATAAGGAAAAGTTTCGTAATGAGATACAGCCCGCTGATAGACAAACGGACGGACTGCGGAGGCTTAGTAATAGGGTCCCGCTGGTTACCCTTCGGGCATGGCACCCTAAGAATGAGTGTTAACGAACAATTTTAAGTGGGGTATCATTGAATAGGTATTTGAAAATCATCTTTAGGTTTCTCACATATCATTTTTAATTTCTACTCCTAACTCGGACTAGAAATTAAGAAACTATGAATAACGATTTAAAGTTGGTTATTCACAATGAAAAATCATAAATATATGTATAGTGTAGTAAGTGAAAAAATCAAGAAGAATCGTCTATGAAGTCTTTTACATTATTAAACTGAAAAGCTGGAATAAAAAAGCATGTAATTATGAAAACTAAAAATACCCGACTAAAAAGCAAAAAAAAAACAAAAAAAAAAATTTTGTTTATGTATTTTAGTTTTTATAATTACCAATTTATTTTTTTAATCAGTCTTGTCATCCTTACCTAAAAGAAGTGAGCTCCAACCCCAAACTGCAAGCCAGTCACTTGTGCATCTCTCGCGTACAACTTCAGCGGCATGACATAGTTGATCTCGACCCGGGTCGCGCGGCCGATCTTCAAGCAAAAGCCCGCTCCGCACGCTACTCGCGCATCCATCAGGGGGTACAGAGATGAGAGGGTTAACTAAGGCCGTTCTGTCAGGGAGTGAGTGGTGACTGGTGACTATGGTCTGTACACAGTTATTTTTACTTCTACAATTAATAACTTATAGGTACCAACGAGAAAATGGTGGGAAAATTTAGATAGTGTAGGTACTAGGTAAAATCCTTTCAGAGTTAAGTATTTTTATGTTATAACTTTACTTTAAACACCTCTACGACCCCCGTGCTATTCAATTCATCCATCAGCACAATGCTTTGAGTGCGTTCTATCGATTAGTTTGATGTACAGAATGCTTGGTTGATGGCTTCGTGAAGGGTCTGTTTACACCCTGTATTTAAGCTACGCGCCAAATGATCCTTGTACAACTTTACGTCTTACTAAAATAGCAGTGTGTACTATGTTAGAAGTAAGAGAACGAGAGAGAGAGAGGCTATAAGTACCTAGTCGTAAGGTGAGGTTCTGACCTGGCAAGGCGAGGCAGCCAGCGTTGAGGAACAGGTGCGTCTTGATCAACTTGAACAAGCCCTGCTGTGACCCTGGCAGCGGCAGCGGGGTGTACAAGTGTAAGCCGCTTGACCAGTATATCTGCAAACACAAAACATTCATCATCAGTCCATAGTAAGCTTCGTTGATGAAGGTGGAGTTCGGCTCTGACCGAGTGGCATCCAAGGACTGCGAAAAGAAATGGTGGTCGTCCGGTGGCGAGATGAACAGACGACATTGTTACCATCGTACTAACGACGAAATAAATAAGGCTGGCACAGGAACGTGAAGATAAGCACAAAAAAGCAATGCATATCCTAGCAATGTGGATGATGACGATAGCAGTCCACTGCTGGACTTAGGCCTCTTCAATTGCACGCCACTATTCTCGGGAACCCTCATCCAGCTGCTACTTACCACAAAGATTGTAGCTCCACCTGCCTGAGCGCGTCCCACCTTACACTTGGGGGTCCAAGTAGCAGAAGACATAACAGGATATCGCACGATCTCTTACGAGGAGGCTTATGTACTGGCTAGATAACTGCCGTGGGACATGGAGGCGGAGACTTTCACGACGCTACATTAGTGGCACGAGGAGGCTAAGGACTGGTGCGAGAGGCTGGTGCAACTGCGGATAAAGCTGCGCTGGTCGCAGCTGCGTCAGGTCATGGTGGTGGAATGGCGGGGGAGGATAGAGCTCCCTACCTCCACCTCGGACTCGCTGGCTTTCCGGCCAGTATTCGGCAACTGGCTCGGGAGGAAGCCCGGCTCCCTGTCGTTTCGGGCGACGCTGATGCTCTCGGGACAAGGCTGCTTCGGTAGATCAGTCAGTTGAGTGTCACTTACCCGTCCCCCAAGAGATTGTCCATCCACTTGAGGGCCGACCCCTCTCGTTTGGAAGCCGCGTAGTGTGGTAGGTCCACCAAGGAAGAAGTGGTCGGGTAACATAGTGCCGTAGACATCGTGAAGGGCGCCAGCTGCGCCCGTGGCTTGCAAAACCTGTTAAAAAAAAAAACATATTATGTCGGATTGTCAGGATTTAGATCGTTAGGCTCGTACATCATGTGGGCAGAAAATGGGTTTCGTGCAATGAAAACGCACTGGGTGCGATGTACACTGTTTTTATTAAACTAATAAATTACAATTTAACACAATAACACGGGGCACAATGAATCAGGTACAGGCAGGTCCTGAACGTCTCAAGTCTGCTGCGATCGGACACTGATTGTCGTCCTCGCAGCGAGATGTAAACATCACGACTATGTAGCAGCACGCTGTTGTGTGGGTAGACTGGTTAGTAGGTCGCGTGATGTTACCACTGGCGCGGTTGATCAAATGCGCGATCAATGCGCTTGTGAATTTATTCCAAATTCGTACTAATGACCGGATCCGACACATACATCCATCCTCACTAACTTTCACATTATTATAGTAGTGAGAAAGATATAAGTGTGTGCCCAACAATACTTTTAGATATTCTCTTATCTAAAAGTATTGTTGGGCCCAAACAACAGAAGAAAGAAAAAAAAGCAAACAGGGAAGGGAGGCCTTTGCCCTGCAGTGGGACACAACCACGGCTTCCATATTAAAATAAAGTACTGAGAAATTTCTGATGGAATAACCCCAAACTGTATCGTTGGTCTAGTGGAAGCAAGCGCTACTGCTGAGCATGAACACCTGGTTGAACCCAGGTGTTCATGCTCAGCAGTAGCGCTTCCCAGGTCAGGCCAGGTGTTATTTGGTTTTCTATCTGGAATTTCTCAGTAGCAGTCGCGGAGTTTGGATATAATGGGCTCGCCCCCTAAAACGTGGGACTTACACATCGTGTAAGTCCCACGTTTCACCTCACGAAATTGGGTTGTACCATTAGGTATACGTTATTTTATACCCTAAATGCATAAATATACTCACTACATCATAATCTTTGGAGATCCTTTGGTTAGCCTGGACATGCACCTCAATCTTCAGGTTGGCCACGCTGCCCCCGAAGCCGGCAACCTCGTTGCTGATCAGCAACCACAAGCCATGCGTCGGGAAGATCGCCTCATCCCTGAAGTCCATGGTTATTGTGTGGCTGAGGGTTGACTTTAGATGTGGACCTTAACACACAAATCTGAAGGTGATATAAGAATTAAGCTGGACTGGAATAGACTCTTCTCACCAGCAAAATCACTGGGAAGTGGTGAAGGACAGGTGTTTTAAGAATCTTGTGAAATTTTTGACGACAGTATTGTGATTCTCTGCCTCATTGAATAAACGTCTTTCTCACACTACCTGTTCGTAAATGTCAAATTATATGTCATGCAAAGCTAAAGACCTTCTTAAACGCTAAGACTCTCCACAATCGCGAGATAATATGCAGTCTCAAGGAATATTTCCTAGAAGCCGACACGACGTGTGGATGCATTGTGTTAAGTTCCGATGTGAATAATAAGTATTTTGATACGATTTATTGCGAATTATATATAGTTCAGTAAAATAATACACATGATACTTCGATGATCTAAAAATATGACAAATAATGCAAAAAGATCAAAGCTGATCTGCTTGCACACCCTATTAAAATATCTACTTATACGCACAACGAATTTTGTCTGTGGTTAGTATATATATGCAAATGGCACCCGTAATGGTGGATTGAACCGTTTGGAGTTGCTTGGAACGAAGTAGAAAGTTGCCAAAATATCAGAACAATTTATGTCACTTCGAACCGTCTTCAACAAAAAAAATACAGTCAGAGATCTCACGACGATTCATCAATGGTAAGAGATGATATTTTTTACAGAGAGTGAGATAGTTACTGGACTGATACGGTACCCTTTGATGAAAGCATTAAAAATTTATAAATCTTTTTTGTACGCGCTCAATGCGGTCAATATATTTGTGAATTTCGTGATAGCATGGATTCCATGCTATCTCTGCCCTGCCCTGTGTAAAAGTGGTGCTGTTCCACAAACGATGGGGCACTTAATATCGTGTCCTGCGTGTCCTGTTGTTTGTTCACTTCAGGAACTGATGGACGCTACCGAAAGCGCCAAACTAGTAGCTCAGTTCTGGGCTGACACAATTTACATTGCCATCAACACGCTAAGAAGAAGAAGATGGATTCCATATTTCAGATGCGTATTCTAAGTGGCTTCTAATAAAAGTGAAGTATAGAATTTTTAACGTTTTAGCTTGTGTGAAGCAGTTGGATAATCGCATTATGAAACCAAGCTTGTTGCTGTAATGTGCCAAGCTGTATTTAGCTAAGTAGCTGTCATAGATTATAAATAAGGGAACAAATAAAACGTGTCGCTTCTTGTGCGCGGCTAACGTTCGTTTAAAATACAGCAGGGATTGCTTTCTTTTTTGCGCTATCCATCGTAGAATTCCTTCATCACTTTGCCTTAAGCGAGGAGCAGGCCCATTAGGCATTAAAACAAGCTAAGATATGCACAAAGCAGCTTAATATTGATAACTGTTGACGGCATGGTTCTCGCAGTGGCTGAGCGACTGGCTGCTGTGACGATCACCGCACGGAACAAATATTTGTTTGGCCTACAGGTAGCTGCTCGGTCTGGCTGTTTGTGGATCTGACTTTAAATGTATCCAAACGCACCCACGATACAGGAGAAATTACTAACGTGAGGAAACGTTTTAAATAAAAACGCAATTTGTTAACGTTATGTTGTCACCACTCACCGCTGCTCTCTCTGACCCGAAAGTTAGTTTTGCTGATGACTGACATGTCTCGTATCAGCGCCTCCCACTGCAGCTTGTGTTTCACCTGTAACGCAGTATAAAAATAGTGTACACTACTAAGGCTATACGAAGGCCAAGGGTGCCGTCGAACCAAAAGGGTGAACCGTCTCAATCCTCTAAGCCTCTACAAGACATGTTAAGATGACTTACATGCCAAAAACCTCTGTCTAATCTTTCGGGAAACAGGCAGAATATGAATAACTAAGATGATGTGTATGTCTCACCCTCGGCGAAGTCTTGAAGCCGACGTTGAACCTTACGCCTCTGTCAAGCAGGCGGTATCCTGACCAAGGATACGCGTGGTACTGCTGGAACACTGACGCTGATAACCTGCAGACACGGATAAGTGATTTAATATGAAGCTATGCTGCGCTGGGATGCACTATGCCTGGCATAAGGGTGTAAGACCCTTAACGAAGCCGAAAGGCACTTGTTCTTCCGGTCATTGCGATATTTTTTTTGATCTAGACCATACCTAGGAACCTTCTCGTTACGAAGATATTGGGGGTCAAAATTCCAACTTTTTCACAAGTTTTTTTTAAATACTTTTTTTTAATGTAACATTTTTACTTTAAACACCTCCACGACCCCCGTACTATTCAATCAGCACAATGTTTTAAGTGCGTTACATTGAGTCCTACCGTAAAACGTTAATTTTGACCCTAAAAAAAAAGCGGTTTCCCCAGCAAAAAATTTTGTGTAAAGTTACTTAGTATGATACTCGTAATGCTTGGTTGACGGTTTCGTGCAGGGTCCGTTTACACCCTGAATTTACTATTTTATCTTGGAGAAGAAACAATTGAGCTGTGTTGCGCTTTGTGTGGCTGCTTTGAAAAAACCGGGAGTCATGCTATGCATGCTGGTGTTGGCTTACAGATCATCTCTCTACCGAGTCCTAGTTTTAAATGATTATTGTCTGTTCTGGAAGAAAAATGGTCGCATCGATACGATCGCCGTCTATGAGATTCAGGCGTCGATTCCCAGGTTGGGCAAAGTGTTACTAGATTTTTTCCATCAGGAATGTCTCAGTAGCAGCCATGGAGTCTGGATAAGTGCCCGGTTGATGGCGATAGTCTCGTCACTTATTATTACATGGGACTTAAACATAACTGACGAAATGTGGCTGTTCTATTATTAGACCTCTGCATATCTGTTCGGTGATCACAGGCGTGATGTTACTCACGCGGGGTCCATAGGCTTGAGCGGCAGCGGCTTGGTCCCCGTGATGTAGAAGCTGCAAGTATTCTTGTAGCCAAGGTTGTAGGCCGCTCGCGCGCGCTCACCGCGACCCCATATATTCGGTAGGTTTATTCCTAAACACACAGGATTCGGAATTCGCAGAGTAAGAACTTCTATGGACGATACTAGGAGGCACCATCTATGCCAAGCGGAGACGTGCAAGATTCGAAAAATCACAAGAGACGAGAGAAGCGACGATGGGGATTTCAACCAGTGTGATTGGTCGATTCCCACATGACTCCTCTCCGGTCTGTCGCCTCCGCCTTGGTGTGAACCAGATTAGAAAGTTGGGTACGCCCAAGATTACACAATTATCATATTTTAGCTGAAATTCTTCCTCGGCTCTTCATAGGCGTCCCCCAAGCATACCACAATAACCGGCCCTATGCATCATTCAGTAGATTTCCACAACCCTGAACAAGGTCGTCCATCTTGCGGTCAACTCTCCAAAAACGAGTGGTCATTCTGCGAGCAAACTGCCCACTGCTACTCTCTTTCTAAACTCGACGTGTCACGTTAAAACCTGGAACTGTATTAAAGAGTATGTTGTAAGTAAATTCTGTTGTACCGATCACCACGTTGCCCTCGTCCTCTTTATTTGCGATCATTCCGCTGGTCATCTGCGACGTTTCTCGGACTTGAAACGTCACCTGCACACAAAATCAATCTAAAATTTTATTGAGAGTCAGCAATTTTTCAACGTCAACGTAGTACGTTTTAGTGTTCTAACTAGGGAGAAGTCTGTCAAATTAAATGCATATCGTCAAGTCATCAAGTCATTGATTGTCTACGATCACGTGATTTCTTCTTTGAAAAATTGATAAATAGAAAAAACAATTATATTCTTAAATATGCTGAATAAGCATGTACGTTTCTTAGTAGGTCACTATAGTGCGGGCTTATAAAGGGTGACCGAAAGGGTGGTGGTGCGATAGACAATTGTTTTCCCCGTTATTGCGATCATTTTTTTGTTCCAGACCATTCCTAGGAACCTTTAAGTTACAGAGATATTGGGGGGTCAAAGTTCCAACATTTTAACAAGGTTTATTTTAAATACATGTTTTTAATGTTAGATTTTTACTTTAAAAACCTCCACGACCCCCGTACTATTTTAACAAATGAAAATAATAACAAAGCACTTGAATGACATTCATGCTAGGAGGGCGTCAGCGCTGTTGGTAAACACTTACGAAATTGAAATTGTTTTGAAAAACATGATGGGCGACAAAAAAGCCACGTTCAACTTATTGGTAAGTACCTCGAGTCCATCAGGCGTGGCGTCGGGGCCGGTCGATACATCGATGAAGACACAGACATTACGGAAACATCCCAAGTTGTCCAACGCCTCTCGCACCTGTACAAATTAATATGTCTACAAAACCACATCGCTGCTGTTTCAATTACAAAAATACAAATGTGTAAGTAAGTACATATACGTATACGTCGGCCAAGGTGATTGGCAGTCTGCTGAACAGTCGTCTCATTGCACAGGTTGAATTGTACGATGCACAGTTCGGGTTCAAAGCAGGAGTCTCAACAGAGAGTGCGAGCTACACGGCGAGAAGGACGCCAGTATACGCGTGTACCGTCGACTTGTCAAAATCTTTTGTTTTAGTTTCATATTGTGGGACAAGTTGAGGGAGCTGTACACAGATACTGGTACCGCTAAACAAAAAAAAACGGGTAAGGTGGGTGGGTGGGTATGGCCGTATGGGTACTCTGTCGAACGAATACAGGCTTGAATGCGGAGTTAGACAGGGGAGGTTAAGCTCGCCTCTGCTATTTAATTGGTACATCAACCGGCTTATCGAGCGACTGCGCAGTACACATGTCTGTTACCACATTGATGGAATATGTGTCAATAACATAAGCTATGCAGACGATATGGTGCATTGGTGCTGCTCAGTCCATCGATAAGTGTGTTGAAGAAGTTGCTTTCGACCTGTGATGCCTATGCGAAGGAGCACGGCTTGATATACAACTCAAAAAAAAGTGAGCTTTTTGTTTTTGAACTTTTCACCGACATAGACACGTACACGACACGATATACGTGACAAGCAAGCGAGAGTCCTGTACGCCAAACGCCACAAATATGTGCCAAAATGGTAAGTGAAATTGTGACTTGCCGTGGAGTGCATGCGCGTGCGTTTATGCTCTGGCGGTCAAAAGGTTAAAGCCACAAGCAGCACTCACGCTGTTCCGCTCTCAGGTCTCAACGGCGTAGCACTATATAAACATTGTCAATAGTTTTAGGTATCTCGGTCACATTATCACAAGCGACTTAAGGGACGACGGATATATTAAGAGGGAGCGCAGGGCGTTGTCTGTGAGGAGCAATATGCTTGAACAAAACTATGGACTGTAGTCTGAAAATAAAGTTTAATTTATTTATAGTTGCGTGAGTGTTGGTAGTGTAGAAGAGTGAGTTAGTGTGTGTGTGTTAGTGTGATGTGTTTTGGGGGATGTGTGACTTACACTCCACTCACACTTGTACGTGCAGGTAGGTGTTTGGGGTATGTGTATGAGTGTGGTGTGTGTGTTTAAATGGTATATAACACACACACACCCATGTGTGTGTGTTATATAAGTGTAGGTACCTTCTGTGCGCGAAGGATGACATCCTCGAAATCTTCCGCCTTGAACATATCATCGACAGTACCCTTCACGACATCGTCCTTCGTTCGTTTCAGTCCGTCCACATTTACGCGGTCCACACGTGCCTTAAACATTCTTGTAATTTAATGTCTGAAGAAAAAAGATTTCTGGTTTCATACCACGGGTTTGCCTACGGACAATACCTACTAATTAAATAAGCGGCGACAAAAGGGCGTGAGTGCACCACTTCTGTCATGAACCGCCTTCAAATCCGGTAGTTTGAATACATGTGTTAGGCATGCGTGTCTAGACTTGAATGGCAATAGGCTCGCCAACTATTACATAGGGCTTTAGCATAACTGGCGAAATGTGGCTGTAGGTAGGTCTTTGAGCAACATCCAGAAGTCAAAACTCAACGTGCCAACGAGCGATGGAGCGCAGCTTACAGAATGTTAAAATAACTGTCCGGATAAGAAACACCACACTGTGCTCCGGAACACAAATTGCCGACGTACGCTAATAAAGCTGCGAGTCTAAAATGGGACACGATGGCCATGTCTGCTCGAATATGGCAAGACTGAAGCCCTGAGACTGCTAGCACACGGTGTAAAGTTCCTCAATACTCCATAGAAAATGGAGGATCCTCAAAAGACGGGTGTTGTCTGGGGAAGACGGCGCTGTAGTACTTTTTGTAATGTCGCTACATTGGCAAGAAAAAGGGTTTCCTGTACACACACTTTTGGCCATGAACATCTACTACTACGGTATGGCGTCATCACCCTATGCACCGTGTCCGTGAAAAATGCTTCCATACTAGCTATTCCGTACCATTCAACACTGATAACCGTGCCAAGACACGGCGAATCAACTTTAGACTTTCAAGGTAATCAATGAACGTGTGTACAAGTGGCCTAAGTAGTGTGTACCTTGACTTCGTTGAGTGCGAAGCTGGGTTTGTGCACGATGTGCTTCTCTACCACCACCTCTGGTGTCTTCTGAACATTTGCCGTCGAAAACTCAGGTTCTACCTGAAAGTGAAACACTCACATGACGTGCGTCAAAAGACCAAGTACGTGGCGAGAGTGCAGCTGCTGGAGTCGCGCCGCAACGGCGACTTTAAGGCGCGGTTTATACAGACGTGGAGAGGACGTGTGGCGGTGGCGGATAAGCAAAGAAACCTAAAATGAACCTAATAGTTATGTCGCATAGCGTTTTTATAGGGCGAATCACCTGCGGCGTAGTCACCTGGTGGCGGCGACTTCACCTGGAAGAGTGGGCGCAATTATATTGTTATCCGCCACCGCCACACTTTCTTGCCACGTCTCTTCTGTATAAACCGCGCCGCGTTTGTGATGCGAGTATGCGACTAACGTGTTTTCTGCACTTCGTCTTGGAAGAAGACTATTAGCCACAGGGACAGCCATTCCCACGCGACGCTTTCACGGGCAAGTGCCGCATGAACGTACAGTAGCAGAGTTCACAAGTGAAGTGTAACATAGTTTTAGAAATAGACTATATCCTACCACAAATTGCATTTTTACTATAATATGACATTTATGTTAGTCTGTAAGGTATCTCTTTATGAGCCAAAGTTGCCGGAGAATAAATAAATGTTATTAAATATTTTACGTAGTGTTTTGGCATAATAAAGACGGCGCCAGCCAGACCCATCAGTTCGGGTTAACATGTCCTCGAGTCCTTCTATTTTTCTCGTTTACACAGCTTCCACCTGGGCACCGTTTATAGTGAAAAATGTGTAAATAGAGCCAGTTCCTTTCTTAGGATTCCGGAAATATCTGGCCCACCCGTAAAGGTTCGCGCTCTTTATGTCGGGCGGCAGCGCAGCGCAAAATGCTTACTTAGAACAATAGTGAAGGGCCTAATAATATAACTCAAATCACGCGGCGCCATCTATTATCATAAGAACTTTATTGTTGTTTCCCTTGGGAACAGTATTTTTTTCGAGATGAAAGGTACCTTATGTCCGTTTTTGTACACCTGACAACTTATATGCAAAATTTCGTGATGATCGGTTCTGTGGTTTAGGCGTGAAAAAGTAACAAACAAACTATATTTCTCATTTATAATATTACCTACTAAGGTTATTTTTTCAATTAAGTGCTTGAGTGGTGACAACTAGCGTAACTACATGTGTAAATTACTAATCTCGAGGACGAGGTGCAAATATAATTATTATGTATGTACTATACACTCGAACTCCTTCGGAATACAAGCAATTTGTCATCTCAATAATTAGATACCTTTGCGTGTACTATCCCCATTCTTTAGACTTGTAGACTAACCACCAATAATTAAAACTTATATAAATGAAAAAACATTCTAAATTAAATAAGATAAAACTAAAGTAAACAAACAGAAATGACATTTATGACACTTTATCATGTCGTGAACGAATGACACACTCATGACCATGTAAAAGAGGTTTGATTTCAAAATTATGGTCAAAGAATCACCATTGCCATCCAACGTGGTAATGCTGCCAGCCTTCTGGGCACTTTTCATATTGCAACGATGTGGACGAATTTTATGACGCCTTGTCCCATTTTGATACGTGTACATATTTTTTATTGGAAGATGGGTAGGCCTTTACTGTGGGGCTGTGGGACGCAACATGTATCGATACTCTTGCGCCATTACATCTTCCAAGCTCATCGTGCTGCGCTGGCGCTGCCGCTGCGGCTGCTGCACCTTTGTGGAAACTATATTTTCCAGCCGTTTGGGGTTGAAACTCTGGGGCCGTGGGGTCTGTGTGCTCATAGCCTATTTTAGGAAACTTTGAAACGCCTAGTAGACTCTTCCCGTGACCCAATGGCTGGCAGAGGCTAACTGTTGCCATACAACGTGGTAGCACTACCAGTCTCTTGGGCACATTACCAGCTGACAGCGTTGAGCAGTTTTTTGATGCCCTCTTATAGTTTGTTGTTGGTTTATTTATTTTAATTTATGTAATAGTTTTTAATTAATTATGTATAGTTTTTTAACCAAGATGATGATAGTAGATAGAGCTCACGAAAACAACCCAGATAACCAGTTGCCAACTGTGAAGTCGTCAACAGCTAGATCTATCTGGGCTCTACTATTACCAATTGTGAGGGCTGTGACACCGAGATTACGCGACGTTGCGTCATAACTCGTTCGGCTGCACAAAAGTTGGACAAAATCTTGAGAGATCGCCGAATTACTAAAAATACTAAATGCCTCACGAACGTCCCTGGTTTTCCCGATCTTTCTCTATGGTTGGATCGGAGAAATAGACATTGAGAATGCAGGACCAACACAAGATCGACGCCCTTGAGATGTGGTGTTAGAGACGCATGCTCAGAATAAGCTGGATCGCTCATCGGATTAACGTGTCAATATTCAAAGAACTCAAAGACTGTCGTCGCTCGTGCAATTACGGATCCTCAGATTCTTTGGACACGTTACCAGCAACAATAATTCCATGGAGCGTTTGGTGATTCAGGGCAAAGTCAAAGGCACGAGACCACGTGGGCCATCACCAACACGATGGACAGATTCCATCAAATCTGTTACCAAGATCCCTCTGGCAGAATGTGCTCGCCATGCGGCCAATAGCGACCGGTGGAAAAGGATCGCGAAGGCAGCGACCGTAGTTGTGGGCGACCTCCCATGACCAAGACCACTCTGTCAAGAGTGAACGACTAAGAAGAGGAATGGTTAGTTTTGCTCTACTTAATAAAACAGCTTTATTATTGACCTTTATTTATCTTTTTACAGATTAACTCCTTTTTTAAATTTTAATTTTTTTAAATATAAAAAAAGACATTTTAAAATATAAAAAATTGTAGCCCAACGGTAAAGGGAACAGGGTTCAAGTTACCGGTGGTCAGAGCTCCAGAGAGAGGAAACTCCTAACAATACAAGGCGTGTCCAGTACCGCTTTCTGAATCAAGCCACTGATCCAGCTGCTTAACGAGAGCCTCCTCAGGTATTGATCGATGCTTCTGGCTATTAAGCCATCTGATGATACGACTATCTGTACAATGATCGCTGAGTCTACATTCCACAAGTAAAAAGCTTGTATTATTATTTTAGATCTATTTGTAGTTTGTAAACAACGTACATACACACAGAAAAACTAAAAAAAAACTCAGTGCAACAATAAAACGTAACGTCATAATGACAACGTCAGCCCACTGACATCTGAATGTCAAGGATGTGTGAGTTCATGAGTTGTGAAAGAATATCAATTTTTAGCATTCTTTACCGCCTGCCCTTCTCTATTCCCACACATTTGAGCGAGAAAGAAATGTCAAGGCCAAAGGTTGAAGATGCGCTGATTAACGGAGCGCACTCATAGTAGACGTGTCGTGAACATACGGTTAAAAATATTATTTTATCACGGAAATTCGTGATCTATCCACGATCATATTTAATTAACGTAAAAAGTACTTAAAATAAAATAATCAAAATAAAAGTTTTGTCTCTTAACGTTGGTAATAATAACGTAAATAAGCTTAAAAATCGTGATCGCAGTGAACGTTTCTAAGTCGATGTAAACAAAAGCGATGTTTTTGAAACAATGCGTGTGGTAAGGGGGCGTGAATGAAGTTCGTGCACAACGGAATCTCGAGGACATTTCGAAGACAATACTGGAGAATGAGTGGCGTCAGCAGAGACGCTCCTCTAGGGGTGCAGTTTATTCAGAAATTCAGTAATTATTGCTGCCCGCGGCTGCAGATCAACCGATTACGATGGTGAGTCAGCTGGCTGTATAAGTGTTACTTTCGTGTTGGTCCAAGTTTTCAGAAAACTTAATATTGTCAAATATGCCCAAATGCTTGGGGAATTTCGTTTCTTTGGCTTGCTAATTTTTTTCTTAGTCTTGTGAGAGCCAGTGAGATAATGCACTCAACAGTGGCCCTTGCTGGCTAAACAAAATTTTACCGTTCTAAACTGAATGTCAAGCTGCAGACATCAGCTGGATCATCATTTTCTTGTCCCTATCCCAATTTATTTGAGGTCTACCATACTTCTCCATTACTCATCATCTCATCAGACACCTCTAGTCTAGCTATATCCCTCACACAATCCATCCACCATTTCTTTGGTTATTCTCTAATCTATATCCAATAAACTATAATTAAATACCATGTTCCGAAACAATTTAATGATGTAAACAAATGGGTCACTAATGGCCTGTGGACCGCAAATTGCAGTACCACATTCATCATCATCATCCTGACCTTGTCCCATTCTACACGGGGTCAGCGACACATTTTCTTCTCCCATTCTCCCCTGTTAGTCGTCACGGCATAATTTACTCCTGACCACTGTCACCAAACATTTATGGCACAGGCTCCAGACATTGTTAACTACAATTACCTAATAAATGGCTTATCATTCTCTTTGTTCAAGAATGATCAAGTAATTACTCTGCTAATAGACTGACAAACATCATCTATGCATAATCTCATTTTAATGGACAGATTCCTGGGCAGTCTTTCTTTCTTTCTTTATCGTGTGGTTAGGTCCTAACCTGGTGTCAGAGTTTTCGTCCTGCCCATGGGCCTCTGACTTGGCTTTACATGCCGTCAAGAAATATCTCTCGGAAGCAGCATGAGTTAGCTGTAGTCTGGTAAAAATAGGTAGGCTCTGTAGAGCATTGTCTCTATGACTCATTCATGTGTCAGTTACTTCCCAGAAATGTGTCAGATTAAAAATTGGAATATTGGAATGGAAAAACAGTGAATGAATGAATGAATGAAATGATGACGTTGATGATTGGAATTTTTTTATTTATTTATTAAGGATCTCCAACAAAGGATATACACAACACACAAAATAAATAATCGACGACAAAAGTATCACATAGGTGTACTCCTTCACTTACAGGAGACCACAGCATGCATAATAAGACGTATAATTAAGCTAACAAAGTTATAGTAGCATTTAAAAATTCAAATTAAATCAAAACACATTATTTAGTTCTAAAATTAAATAAGAAAAATATAATAATTAACAAAGTCATAATAGCAATTAAAAAATCGAAACACATTTGGAAATAATGTTGGAAAAATAAAATTTAAAAATAAATTAACAATAAAAAAAAATCAAAGCATAATTGGTAATAAAATTGGGAAAATTAAAATAGTAATTAACAAATAACAAATTGATTGATTGACTTTTTAATTTGGATTGGAGTTGTTTTTTTTTAATTGGATATGTAAATTGATCTATTGTTTATGCTCAGTTTTTCCTACAATTTAGTGTATTCCTTTTAGGCGACTAAAGTCAGTGTTAGGCGACTTCACTCTTCCGTTACTTATTAACATACTGGTTTTTATTTTTTTCAATTATTACAGAAAAAAAAAATACAAAATTAAGACAGAAAGGAAATAAAAATAAAAAAGTGAATATGCTTGTGAAAGACGGTGTGTGGGGAATGGTTAAGTGTGAGTGAGTTTATAGAGGGGGTGTGTTAGTGACTGTATGATGTGTGTGTGGGGGAGGGGGTGCGTAGGGTGAGTGGATGAGTGAGCGAGTGTTGAGAATTTATGCGTGGGTGTGTGAAAGGGGGTAATTCGTAAGGTAATTCGCGCAATGGCAACAATGTCGTCTGCCGATCTCGCCGCCATACATGATATAAACAACCTACATTGGCTGACTCATTAGTGGTGGTCATTGTCCTCTATTATGCGGCCAATTTTAACAACAAGTGACTTATATTACATACTATAGCTTTTGCCCGCGGCTTCGCTGGCGTTAATTTAGAAATTGACAATTAAACTCTCAACACCCTACTAAAGTGTCTATAATAATATAATTCAATCGATATCGATATCGTTATTCGATTCGATTTTTAATTCGAGAGACACGTGGCGCCATCTATTATAATAATCGTGATGAAAGGTACCCTATGTCCGTTTCTGTACACCTAACAATGTATACAATAATATGCAAAATTTCAGGATGATCGGTTTAGTGGTTTAAGCGGTAAAAGGTAACAAACAGAGAAACAAACTTACTTTCGCATTTTTAATATTAGTTAGGATCATTATGTCCTTCTTGTATCAAAGACTCTAACAACAATAGATGGACTATATTATTAGTGTTAGGTATCTCCACTGTTCTTTGTTCTATTCATATAAATAATAAATTAGCTTGTGGCTAAATAATAACAGCCGCTCGGATCGACCTTTAGGTTAAGCCGGGCTTGCCTAGGTTGGTCTGTGGATGGGTGGCCACCCATTATATACCGAGTTTCCTCCGTGCCTCGGAAAGCACGTTAAGCTGTTGGTCCCGGCTGTCATTTGAAGATCTTTGACAGTCGTTACAGGTAGTCAGTGGCCCAAAAAGTCTGACGTATTACCCAGTAGGTACTAACTGGGCTGTGGAGGTCAGATAGGCGCTCTATGTAAAATACTCGTATTCATCGATCTAATACAACGTTTTTGAGCTCTAAAAGCACACTGTTTTCATAGTTAAATTTCACTAACTAAATATTTGTTTTTTCTTTCAGCTTTACTGTTAATTATTACCCAACTATTTACTTATGAAGAATAAAACAACTCAAGGCTGTGGCTGTTACTGATGCGTTGCGTTTAGGTCACGGTTAGATTAACCGCTCTTCGTAGGTACAGACAGCCACGTGATTGGGAAAAGGCTAGGCAGATGATGATGATAAGGTTGAATGCTACTTCATCATCTACCTTGCCTTTTTCCAACTAAGTTGGGGTCGGATGCCAGTCTTACCTGATTCAGCTGAATAGCAGTATTTTACATGGAGCGACTGACTATCTGACCTCCACAACCCAGTTAGCACTGGGTAATACGATACCTCTTGGTAACTGGTTGTCAGACTTTCGGGCCACTGACTACCTGTAACGACTGTCAAAGATCTACAAATGACAGCCGGGACCAACGGCTTACCGTGCTTTCCGATGCACGGAGAAAACTCGGTACGTAATGGGTGGTCACCCATCCACGGACCAACCTAGGCAAGCACGGCTTAACCTAAATATCGACCAGAGCGGCTGTTATTATTTAGCCACGAGCTCCTTCAAAGATCATATTATTTTCATAAAAACCTAGGTAAGCGCGGCTTAACCTGAAGAGCGGCTGTTATTATTTAGCCACGAGCTCCTCCTAACGTTGAATGTTACTTTTACGCGTCATAAATCGACTTCACCATCATCGCGTGATCTTTATGCATGTATTTTATTTTATTTAAAACGCACACGTATGATATGTATGTAGATGTATACTGTTGGTATAACTGTGTCACAGACGGATTGCTTAATTAGCTGTTTTACAAAACAGCTAATGGTTACTGCTATAGTTTCTTATGTTCTCCTAGTAATGTTCTTCAGTTCAAAACCGGCGTGGGTGTATGACTAGATGTATGAACGTAGACGAGGCAAAAGGAGTAAGGATGACACAAGGAGACGTTCTGTTCTTCCTGCCTACCCCCATGCTGAAAAGGCGAGCGTTATAGAAGTCTAAATTTACTTGGTATTGGTGTTAAAACTGATAAAGCATTTACTGAGTCAACTATAAAAGACGTAATTCATAGTTTTTTTTTTAATCTAGCAAAGTTAATAGCACGCTTTGAAACCAGTTATTTAATAGTTACGAGCTAGCCTTGTCTTTATTGTTTGGTTGGCAACAGTACAGTGCCTGCGCAGCTGGAATTGTGGCACTATCGGGGTTTTTTTTTTTATTCTACAAAAAATGGGTTTGTCGCACATGCGATTATGCCGCCCTGGTAGGCCTCACTATCGGCACGAATCTCGAAATCTGATGGGAAAAACCCAATAGCACTTTGTCCGATCTGGGAATCGAACCCAGGACCTTATGCTCAGCGCTTGGGACCACTCTACCAACGAGACAGTCATAAGGCCTTGTAAATAAAATTTTAATAAGGGTAAAAAGCTAAATAGCTTTTGCCCCCGGCCTCGCTCGCGTTATTGTCGTAAAAAATCACACGGGAACGTTTTAAATATAGCCTAAGAAACTCGGAGTCGGAGATAATGTAGCTTCTCATTAGTGAAACAATCTTTGAAATCGGATGAGTAGTTCTGAAGATTACCCCCTACATCCAAACGTATATACAAATTTAATGTCTATAATATAATCGCAAGGCCAATATTGTGTAAGTACTATGTACACACGGCGGCACATGAAGCTGTACAGTTCCAGTATTACTTGGCCTCGCTTTGTATAGATTTCCTATAATATGAGAGATCCGCATAAACTGGTTTTCTAAAGCTTGATTGACCGTCGTGCGTACTAGAAAGCAATCATTCGCTGGAAACCTGCGTCTTTTCTTGACTTGAATGTGGCCTGACGATTAGGAGTATGTCATGCTCACTCAAATGTCTCGCTGATGGTGGCACGTGTGTCGGATCATTTAGTTCCCTTCAAAATGGTTGAGTTGAATGGTTCTGATACATGCGTCATGTTTGAACGGCTTATTTTAATGAATTATTTATTTTCGAATTGTCTTTTTGTCTTCTATGGACACTTTTAACGTGCACATCTTGCTACATCGTTCTCACATAATGTACCGTCACAACATGAATGATGTAACTAGGGAATCCAATCCAGCGAGTTTTTTTTTTAAATATTCTTTTGTTTTGAGTAGTTGATGTAACCAAAGTTTTGTAACAATATTCTGATTTAAAAGAGTGACTGAAAAGTTGTGTGGTAATCGGTTGTCGTGGTATGGGCATGTGATACGGAGGAATGAGGAAAATGTCGTGAGGAAAGTTTTGAGTATGAATGTGGACCAAAGACACGATGGATGGACTGTGTAAAGAATGATATGCCTAGAAAGGAGGTGTCTGATGTGATGACGAGTAATAGAGAAGTATGGAAGAAGACATGCTGCGCCGACCACAAATGAATTGGGATAAGGGCAACAGAATGATGATTCTGATTTAAAAGAGAAGAACGAAAGAAAGAAAAGAAAGTTCGTCAGTTCAAAAGTGCCTGTAACTGGCCTACTTGAAATAAATGTTTTTTTTTTCTCACTAACAAACGAGCCTACAAACTTTACCGCTTTACTTATAATAGTAACACTACTAGAGTAAAAATATTCGCTGTATTTAGTGACGTTATTCTAATCACTTCAAGATAAAAACTACGCATGTTGCTAAATAAATAGGAAGTTCCTGAATAAAGTCATGATAAAATACTTGTTAAAAGTTTATCGATAATAGAAACATGTAAAATTGTATGTTATTAAATTCATATCTAATAGGTACATACAAAAAGCATTAAACGATAATTTTATTATTATCATGCACGGGATGAATACCCATTTTTACTAGGTGATCCATACATCCATACATAGGTGATCCATTTTGACTAGGTATCACACCTAAAGGACTGCTCAAATGATGGCGCATGTTTGACGTTTAGTCGTTGCCTCAGCGCCGGCAGTTGCATTTCTAATATTATCTGCCTGCCTTTTCCCAACTATGTTGGGGTTAGCTTCCAGTCTAACCGGATGCAGCTGAAGAATTATTTATTTATTTATAAGACTTTGGAAGACTTACAGCTAAATACAATAGTGATAAATTACAGTATTATAATCTGACAGCCAATTACAAGTCTTCACGTCTAGAGCTTGTCTGTTATAAATATACTGCGGAACAAAATATACACGCTGCCAAGTAATGCCAAAACATTGAAAAACATGCAAACAGGTCATCACCTAAAATATGTAAAAAAATAATATAATTCCAAGATGTTAAAATTCTATAAAAAAAAAACAATAATAAAACCAGTCTAGAGAATAAACACCAGACTTCGACTTCGACTTCGATAATACAATAGACATCCCTCGCTAAGACTGGTTAACAGAGCTTCGGGCTTCTGTCGACTGGTAAAGATCCAAGAATGACAGCCGGGACCAACGGCATAACGTGCTTTCCGAGGCACGGAGGGGTCTCGGTATGTTAAGATGATCCATCCACGAACTGACAGCGGCAAGCGGTAACTTAACCTGATCGACCGACCCGTGCGGCTGTTATTACTTAGCCACAAACCCCTCAATGTGTGGTAACCACTGCTACTATTTCCCATGAGATTTATGAAATGTCGCTTAACAAGAAATTTATAAAGCTGAGCGATCCGTTTAGCAACCGGCGTTTGGGGTTTTCCGGGACTTAAGTATGAAGTTGGCTACCGGCTATAGATATGCAGGCAACCAGGCTACTCATTGCATGAATGTTACTGGAAGAAAACATTTACAACTACGCAACAAGATGCGCGTAGGGACTTGGAACGTTCGGGGCTTACTTATGAAAGGTATGCTCGAAATTCTGAACCATAAGCTAGAGAGACTCGGCATTACCATAGCAGGCGTTAGTGGGACTCATTGGGAGGAAAGTGGCCATTTTGACACTGAGAAACACAGCATGTTCTTCTATGGAAATTATAGTAATAGTTTTGCAATAGTGGCAATTATTCTCTTACTCAAGACAATGAAGCAAGTCGGTTCTAGGGTAAAATGTCATCAGCGAGCGCGCATATCTATAAAACTAAGCGCATCGCCCACTCCGCTGCATATCAATCAAGCCTATGTATCCACCTCTACCGTGTCAGACGATGTCCTAGAAAATTTCTATGTGCAACTGGAAACCTGTATTGCAAAGATTCCAAACAACGATAAAAAAAACTGAAGTTGAAGTGAAGTTGTCTCTCTGTCGGATTACCTACTCACCATCTGTCACCCAAATTGCATAGTTTATAGCATGCGCCGTGTGTAAGTGCGTAACCAACAAATGGCAAGGCTATCTCTATATCTCGTGTGTTACGATCGTTTTATGGAGCCGTCCTACTCAATCAACCTATGTTATACCCAGGGTTCCAACCCAGGTCAGATGCACGCTTAGCAGACATGTTTAGTCCACGTGTTTGTCACGGCCAATGTCCTTTGCGGCGTTTCATATCTACACCGACGATATCATCATGCATTCCAATATTATACCTACGTCCGTTATCTTACAGTTACATTTTATAACTATGTCCTGGTATCTTGCAATTAGTGTTTACGATTAATTATTTTAATGATATAAATAATATACTCTATCACCTTTTTTTTTTTTTTTTTCCGGATGGGAAATCATCAAATGACCCCCCCCACTCTGGGCGGAGCGGAGGGGAGTGTCAGACTTGTACTGACTAAAACCCATCCATGTTCCTTCTTTGCCCGTTATGTTCCAGGGCCACGGTATCTCTTTCGAACAGTCCCGCAGCATACTCTATCACCTTAGCTAATAAATGGCTTGACCTACTGTCGGTTAATTCTCCAATCACTTAATTTCGTACAATCGGAATGCTGGGCTGTGAAGAAGATGGATGAAAAAAGTTTGCACGTAGCGGAGATGAGAATGGTGAGGTGGATGTGCGGAGTGACAAGAATGGATAAAGTAAGGAATGAGTTTATTAGAGGAAGTTTGAAAGTGGCGCCAGTTACAGAAAAATTGAAAGGAAGTCTTTTGTCTTGGTATGGACATGTAATGAGGAGGGACGAAATGTATGTGACTAAAAGAGTGATGGATGGAGAGGTAGAGGAAGGCCAAAGAAAAGATGGAGGGATTGTGTGAAGACTGATATGAAAGAGAAAGGGGTAAATGATGCCGTGACGTCTGACAGGGGAGAATAGAAGAAGAAAGAAAAACGTGTTGGGCCGACCCCAAATAGAATGGGGACTTAAATTCGTACGTAGATATTTGGTTACCGAAGATACGACAACAATGTCTTACTTGTTTTTATCTGCAGCTTCGGTCTGTGTTTGACTTTGTTTTTTGGACTGTGTGAAGGATGATAATGCTAGGAAGGAGGTGACGGCTAAAATGACGAGTATTAGAGAAGTGTGACCACAAATAAATTGTGATTAGGTCAGGAGAATGATAATGATCCGCGGCTTTGCTCCTGTGGTCTATCACATAATTGAGAAGATCTGTCGAAGCTCATTGTAGATGTGATGTCCCAAGCTGATCAAAGAGGTCAAAGGGAAATAACCGGGATTAGTTTTTGAAAATCCCGTTTCCTAAAACGACCCAAATTACCGGGATATCCCGGTACTTTCGGTTCAGGGATTTCCCAGGACTATTCACTAGTAACGACCTGTATTTAAGGTTAAGTTATAACATAAAAACTTGTATTAAAAAAACCTTTTGAAAAAGTTGCAACTTTGACCCCCAATATTTCCGTAACTAGAAGGTTTCCAGGTAAGGTGTAGAACAGGGATTCCCAAACTATTTTGAGCAGAGACCCCTTTTCCAAAATGAACTGATACCTCAGACCCCCATAGCTAAATTACTTTAATAATCCTATCTGGTGAAGGTTGCAGGGATCCGCTGGATGCGAGTCGCACGGGACCGGTCAATGTGGCGGCACTTGGGGGAGGCCTATGTCCAGCAGTGAATGTCTTTCGGCTGAAATGATGATGATGATGATGATGATTAATCCTATCTCTAGTTTTTTTCTTATTGATAAAAAAACATACCAATTTAAAAACTTTGCGGTTGGTAAAGTGAGAAAACTTGAAATTATTTTCTCATCAAACATAACAAAATAAATAGACATAAAATTCAGTAAATATCAAGTGTAATCAATAATTATTAATACAAATTACCTAATAATATTGAAGTTTGTTTGTTTTTCAAACGGTTTCTATGTTTTGTCGAAATATTTGTAACACTGAAGCCTTTTTCGACTAGGTATGATGATGGAAAAGCAATAAGCTTATCGACTTGTTAAGATTTTTAACAGTAGATACAACATTGATACTTCCTACTAAAATATTAGTCATTCTTATAACAAGTTTGTACACGTAAAACAACTATACAGTAGGTATTTTGAAAGTTTCAAATAAGACCTTGTGTTAATTTATAGGAGTAAATTTTTAGACCCCGTCGACCCCCAAAAACAGTTTTCGTTTATGTCGACCCCTGGGAAACCGATTTCGACCCCAAGGGCTCTATATCGACCACTTTGGGAATCCCTGGTCTAGAACAAAAAAAATATCGCAATGACGGGGAGAACAAGTGCCTTTCGGTTTCGTTAGGGGTATTTTTACACGCTTTACGCTGCCTTTAGGCGCCAGTTTCGTAAACACAGTCTACGAAACTGCCGCCTTCATCGCTTCATATTATATTCACTGAGAAAGAAGAATTGGTAATATATTTACACTAGCAGTGCTCGTGGTTTCACCCGCCCCTTCTGACTTGTTTTATTTTTGCTCGGGTCCTATTGGTCGTAGCGTGATGTTATATAGCCTATAGCCTCGATACATGGACTATCCAACACTAAAAAAAGAATATTTCAATTCGAACCAGTAATTCCTGAGATTAGCGCGTTCAACCAAACAAACAAACTCTTCATCTTTATAATAGTAGTATAGATTTGTCTGTATAGGTTTCAAGATCTTTTAGTTCTAAACGGTGAGAGAAACTGTCTTGCAAACACCGGGATATCCTAACACTAAGAGTTCGAACTTCACTGTGTGTAATTTTATAGACCGACTAACTTTTGCCCGCGGCCTCGCTTGCGTTAATTTAGAATTTGCCAGTTACTCTTAACACACAACTAAAGTTTCTATAAAATAATATAATTCAATCATGATTCGAAAGACATGTAGCGCCATCTGTTGTCATAAGAACGTTATTGTTGTTTTCCTCGGGAACAGCAATTTTTTCGGGATAGTAAGTTTGTTTGTTACCGTCAGGTGTACAATATTACTTTATTACTTTCGCATTTATAATATTATAGTTAGTAAGTTAGGATTATGAATAACAGCCGCTCCGGTCGATCTTTAAGTTAAGCCTTGTTTACCTTGGTTGGTCCGTGAATGGGTGACCACCCATTACATACAGAATTTCCTCCATGCTTTGGAAAGCACGTTAAGCCTTTGGTCCCGGCTGTTATTTGTAGATCTTTGACAGTCGTTACCGGTAGAGGCCTGGTCAGACTTCTCAAGGGGTATCGTATTACCTAATACAAACTGGGATTAGGCAGTCGCTCCATGTAAAATACTGATATTCAACTGCATTTGGTTAGACTGACGGATGATGATGTTGTTTAAAGCCAGTTGTTCTAAACGAGGCATCAGATTAAAACCAACAGTGCCTTTTATGTAAACTTATGTGCATCCAAGTGGCCGTTGCCTTTATCGGCTCATAAACAAATCAATTAGCACTGAAATGCATGACTCATATCTGGCACACTTCTTTGTACAAATATTTATATTTGAACACTCTAGTTTGTAAATATGTGAGCTTGGATTCAATTGAATTGGAACTAGATTGCGACGGTTATGTTATCGTTTCAAAACATGGTGGACGATCGATGAACGTGATCGTTGTGTAGCAGGCCTAATGCGTGGTCTACAGGTTGATTGGTAATTGGGTGCATTCCTTGAAATTTATTTATTTATTTTATTTGGCTCTTCAACAATGAGTACACTATTACATATAATAAAGTAAAACATTGCAAACTTAAGTCTAAGTGCCCCATTACTTAAAGAAGAGCACTACATGCACTATATTATGCGCCTAAATTTCTAATTAAACAATGAAAAAAAAAAAGAAGAACTGATTAAAAATACAAACAAAAAAGAAAAGAAAAGAAAACAACGTCAGTATCGATACTATTACGTAAGTTAAGGAAGGTAAATGGGTGATACAAGACCTAATTTGCTACAATTTTGACCCTGATAACTTGGGGTCCAACTGTTATTGAGAAATCGAATAAAGTTTTTTTTTAAATTTTCCTCCTCGCTATCAGAAACTGCCGATTGTGAGAAATCTACGTCGTTCAGGATGTTAAATTGATATTTTTCTTATAGCTCATGAACGAATGTATTCTTTGAGAATCAATTTGTAAAAAAACGCACAGCAAACGCCTTTGGAAAATAAGCGACATAAAGGTCATGTTCTGAAAATTTCTTGAAACTTCCCTTGTTTTTTGAGGCAGGTTTCTCAAAATAAATATATGACACTTGTCGTACAAATCACAGGACCGACTTCCTTGTCTCATTAGCTTTCCAAAATGGCGCCACATTACCCTCTTTTAGTAAGTGAATGTCCAATCATCCTGTATTATACGCTTAAAACTCGCACTAGGCCTACTACGAACTTATTCCATCGCGTTAACGTAAACTTTAATTTGTTTCGCGACAAAGATGGGAAACACAATTCATCATCATCATCTGCCTACCTTTTTCCTAACCATGCTGGGCTCTCCGTCGAGCTAACTAGATTCAGCGCTAACAAAATATATTTAAAAGTCATTTGTTCAAATTAGGTCGTTATAAAACAATTATTGAACGTCAAAATTGTTGACAATTGCTCAGACACCCACTCCTCACCACTCACTACTTTCAGAGTTCAGAGTTCATTTATTTGTCAGAAACATGAGTATGCACACACAAAGCAAGATGTTCAGTACATTACAGAAAGGACCACAGTCATGTTTTACCTTTATGTATTATAATAACATTCAATCAATTAAAAAAATATTAATTATTAAACATAAAAAAAAAAAACAATTAATTGAAATTCATTTGTCAACTATTGCAATAGATTACATTTGAATATAATATAGGTACAGCATAAGCAATTCAAATATAAATTAAACAAAATTAGAAGAAATAAAATATCATCGTCTAAATTAATTCAAATGTCAAAATAAGATAATAAACTAACAACAGATCCAAACTTTGCCCCCACATTGGTATTAGATCAAAATTAGCATGTTTTCTCCTTTAGCAACTCAGCAATACTACAATATAGAAACATTTGGCTGCTAAATATATTTTTAGTTTTTTTTAAATAAGTTACTAACAGTTATATCTCTGAGTGCCTGTGGAAGGTGGTTAAATATACGTGATGGCATACGAAATGCACTTTTACGCATTAGTGCGGTATTGGATGGTCTCACACATAATCTGTGCTTATATTTATCCCGCCGGTTACGGTTATCCATATCTGATTGTTTCTTAAACAGATGCGGGTTTGATTTTACGAACATCGCAATTTCAAAGATATGGAGTGATGGGAGGGTAAAAAATTTATATTTTTATAAAGAATGGCAGGTTGGTGAGTAGAAGTGGCGGAACAAACAGCCCAGCAACATATCTGTATGTTAAGTTAGAAGAACTTGATTCTACTGGATGCCAAAAATACCCTTAACGAAGCCGAAAGACACTTGTTCTCCCTGTCATTGCGATATTTTTTTGTTCTAGCTGGGAACCTTCTAGTTTCGGAGATGTTGGGGGTCAATATTCCAATTTTTACTAGCTTTTTTTTAATACTAGTTTTTTTTCTTATAACTTTAAAATACTCTTCGACTCGCTCACAGTTTTGAATGCGTTACATTGAGTCCTACCGTAAAACGTGTTTTTTTACCCCAAAAAACAAAGTCGTTTCCCAGCTATAATTTTTGCGTAGAGTTACTTAGTTTGATGTACAGAATGCTTGACGGCTTCGTGAAGGGTCCGTTTACACCCTGTATAACATGTATGCGAATCAACGGCAAGGCCGGGGTTCGAAACCTGCTCATTAATCGCGGCTGATTCCTGATCCTCATTTGTTCGAAGGTACCAAGCCTCGGTCCTAATGCTGACGTTCTTCACCTACATGACCTACCACCTGACGAGGAAGCCGATCTCGGTGGTGAAGTCGGTCCTGCACCAGAATTGCTCGGCACTAGTCCCGCCGCCTGGGACCGACCCTAGCGATGACCAGTGGTGTAACTGGGCCCCTTTTAGTGAGTATAGCTAAGGAATTTGGTTATTTCTACATAAAATTGGCCAAAGGAAGGAGAAATTAATATAAGGAAACTGAAACTGTACACGTTGCTTTTGGCAAGTGGTAAAATGGGAATTAACGAATTAACGCCGCCATCTTGTTAACTCAATCCAGACATTTTATTTTGTCCATTCATCTATGGTCGCAAATGCTACTGCTGAGCAAGAAATCCTGGGTTCGATGCCCGCGTCTGGTAATGTGTTATCTCAGTAGCAGCTTGGAGTTTGCACTTGTGCCTACTACAGCCGCTCGGGTCGATCTTCAGGTTAAGCCGGGTTGGTTCTTGGATGAGTGACCAGTCATTACATTCCGAGTTTATTTCGTGACTTGGAAAGCATGTTAAGCCTTATCTTATCGTATTACCCAGTACCAACTGGGTTGTGGAGGTCAGACAGGCAGTCGCTCCATGTAAAATACTTGTATTTAGCAGCATCCGGTAGACTGGAAGCCAGCCCCGACATAGTTGGGAAAAAGGCTATTGGTACTATTCTGCATTTCGGGAGATAACAGACGTCATGTCAGTTTAGTATCTACTTACATAGACACCATCGCGTCTGCGGAGTTTCACCAACTAATCTAATGTGACTTTGTAGTAGCGATAGAAGAACACCATGTAACACATTACACTCGCTTGTTACAGATACGAACGACGCGAACACGTTGCTCGGCGCTCTGGACTCCGCCTTCCTGTTCTCATATGCGGGAGCCATGTTTGTCTCCGGTAAGACTAATATTCCAACCATTTAACTATAGGTAAAACCAGGTATAGGATGATGGCGCAGGAGCGTAGGGATGCAATCTCTAACAATGTCCAGGAGTGACGGATTCGGACGGGACATCCGCCGCCCCCTATCACACTGGACCCGAAACGACGGCGTGTAGTGTCCCACGCGTGACTCTCATAGACTTAACGGGTTCACACCTCACACCCCCCACGAGACGAGGCCGCCACCACGTCGCATTAGATCCCGCTGCCCCCGATGCAAGTGTGCTAGAGAACACCCGGGTGGTTTTAGTCCGAGTCTGATAGCTCCACTTATACTGTCACTTACGGGATATCTTCCGTGATTGTTCATTATATTGAGCTCCCGATAACGGAAGATATTCCGTAAGTGACAGTATAAGTTTAGTTGTAAACCGTGAAAGCTTAAAACAGTGTCTGGTAGCTCCGCTCTCCTCACGGCGGAGGATATCTACCTCGAGAAAAAAAAAGGGAGAACTATACCTATACCCAGCACTGGGTGTAGTCGAGCTTCGGTTGATGATGGTGATAAAAACAAAATCGCAGTGCGCCGGGCCGCAGCGACCAACTTTCCGATCAGCCTGTTTCTTCGTGTCGACGATAATATTATATTGGTCCAAAACCTCACGATTGACAAGCATTTTGTACATCCAACTAAATAACACTGCGCGAAAATGAATGCTCTGCAGATGGGGGTTCATGGACGGCTCAGACTTCAAATGCTTATGCGGCGTCTCCCGCACCGCATCTCGCTCTGGCACCGCATGCCCCTATCACCTGCGCACCTGATGACCTACTCACTGCATTAGTAAGCGGGGTTTGCGTGGCTGAGTTTTGGGCTAAACAAATTTGAACTTTTTGCCATCGATACGCAAAGAAGAAGAATGTAATGCACTAAAACATTGTGCACATGGATGCATTGAATAGCACAGAGGTGCATTTGGAGGAAGTTAAAACTTGTGTAAAAAAAGAAGACGTGTTCGTAGGTTCCCAAGTATGATCCAGTACAAAAAAAAATATTGCAATGACGGGAAGAGAACGTGCCTTTCGGCTTCGTTAAGGGTGTTCCTACATCCAATAGTTTTCGGCCAACGGCTTTCAGAGGTCAGGGCCAGGTATGCCCTATACCTTCTAGCTTTGCCCGTTAATTACTAATTAGTAAATAATTAGAAAATATTTACTCGTAAAAGAATGCATGGCCATCTGTGTAGATGCATCGTTGACGCCCTCGACTGTGAAGGTCGTCGGTTCGATTGCTCGTCGAGACAACTATTTACATAGTCTGCAGCTGTTTTAATGAATGTGTGTGTTTTTATAGTAATTAATTTCCATCATACTTAAGTTAACCTTTAAAAGTATAGTTTGACAACGCTCAAAATTGAGTTAGTTATACAATTGTTTCTTTGTTTATTGTGTGGTTAGTGCCTAACCTGGTGTCAGAGTTCTAACGACGCCCATAAGCCTCTAACTTGGCTTTACTTGCCGACGAGATATATCTCTCAGGCATGCTGGTTTCCTGACGATGTTTTACTACACCGAAACAAGTGATAATTATAATATACGCACGTGATTCTGAGAAATCAGAGGTGCGTGTCTTGAGTTTGAACTTGAGACGGCAAGCGCAACGATGAGTTCGTTGTACTCTGTAGCTGTGCAGGAAGTGAACAGCTGCTTTCATGCGTCGTTCCTTAGAGTATTTTAACAACCATTGTTGGATTTTTTTTATTTTAGCCGTTTTATTTACATAAATGAAGTGCTGCGTTCAGGGAATGTATTTTTACATTGAAATGAAGGAATAAGAACTGAAAAAGAAAATTAGAATTTCCGAAGAAATATTCCGGTGGAATATGATTGAAAATAATAAGCTGAATGCACCCTGTTAGTTTGTGGAGGGCGGTCCCTTACACCCTGTATAGGTGTTACTCAATCGAATAAAATGGCTCAACAATAGGTACTTATTAGTTCCGACTTTTTAAATGTTTGTTCGCTTTTCTTTATTGCGTTAGGGGTTTTTTAAATTTAAATTTTTATTACTCATGTGCCAAGTTTCATAGAACAACTAATAGTAATGTTTAATATTTTTTTAATTTTGGTCTACTTTTGTGTTCTATAGAATCTTACTTCTATTGTTTGTGTTAGTTTTATATTCCATCACGAAATGCTAATTTAAACTTGTTGATTTTAGTTAATTACTTATTAATTTCATAATACAGTGCTTCTGGCATTATAAATATATGTTTATGGGGCATGCGGTGCTAACCTGTAAGAAATTGTTCACCAACGCGAGAGATAATGGTAGACGATTACTTTAAATATTTACAGTGTGTTGGTTGGCTAAAACAGGAAAATGAGAAAGTGGGTTTACTCTGTCTAATGTTATGTTCCAGGTATGGTAGCAGAGAGGGTGGATCTCCGATACTTCTTATCACTAGGAATGCTGACGTCCGCCATCTTTTGTTACCTCTTCGGCATCGGGCGGACTTACAATATACATAACATATCATACTATTTGTTAGTGCAGGTTAGTACAAACATACACACAAACAACACAACAAACAACAACAACACACACAGCACAACAACAGAACACAACCTACATAACACAACAACAACACAAAAACAACAACTTACAACATATTTACAGATCATTGAATAATCGTTCTCCTGCCCTTATCCCAATTTATTTAGTGTCGGCGCAGCTGTCTTCTTATGTCATACTTTTCTATTACACGTCATCTCAGTATCATCTCCTTTCTAGCCATATAATCCTTCACACAGTCCATCCATCGTTTCTTTAACATTTAGTGTTTACAGACCTCCTAGAAAAATTAGGCGCTTCTGTAATGGTCGTCTATGTTCGAAAATACAAACGCTCGGTGATGAAATTTTTTTCAACCCGCGATCATGGCGCTTGCAACAGCGTCGAAATATCGGGAGCTCAAAATTATGAACAATCACGGAAGATATGTCGGTATAAATTTAGTAATTGTTTTGCTCACTTTCCAGGCGGGGGCCGGCATAGCCCAGACCACTGGCTGGCCGGGCACGGTCGCTATAGTGGGCAAATGGTTCGGCAACAGCAAGAAAGGGCTCATCTTTGGCATATGGAACTCCCACACTTCGCTGGGAAATATATTAGGTAAGTGCCTCACCGCTTGTTTTGTAGGACCACTGACAGATTTTCTGTATGCTCTACTGCGGGCTCGTAACAAAGGAATAAAAGCCGCACGAATTAATAGTCTAGGTTAAGCAACATTTGCCAGAGTCGAGCTAAGAATGGGTGGCCATCCACCGTAATACAGGGTGTTTGGTGCATCGTTTGCCAAATTGAATTGGCCGAATGGAGAGGTCATTTGCTATCTCTTCAGGCCCATGAACTCACTCTTGGCCACACCGGTTTTTTTAATTTTTATTTTGAAAAATTCCCAAACTTAGCATTAAAGCTTAAATTATATACATAGTATAATCCTTAAATTACATTTTAATTTTTATACGTACTGTTGTATGGTTCTATCAAATTCAAAACTAGTTGCTAGTAACATCTAGTTTTTTTTTAATAACTCAAAGCTTTTGGAAGAAGAAAAAATAATCTTAAAACTCAACTTTAAATTGCTATAAAAAGAAAACTAAAAGCGATCGAGATCTTTGAATTCTTTTAAAAAGTTCTCTAGTCTGTGCTCTTTCCAACGGTATGCAATATGTTAAAAAATCTTTTAATAACTTCACTAATTCGTTAAATTTGTGTATTGGGACTCACCATGAAGCTACTCCATATTCAGGATAAAACACTAGTTTTCGCATAAATAACATGCTGTAAGTAGGTAGATACTGTTATCTCACTCTTAAGCAGTCTCTTATCTTCATATTTCTTACATAGGGTTCTAACTTTCCTCGAACTAGAAATGAAAGAGAAAATTAAAAATAATAATTTATTTACTAAATACCTAATTACAAATCTTGTTCAAATTGTCCGCCAGTACTGCGTATGCACGTGCGACATATTCGTCTTATCTCGACTGTAGTGGTGCCTAACCCCATAACAAAACACGGTTTATGAATGTACGTATAATAAGTCGTTAATGCTTGTTTCAGGTACAATAATGGCAGCTGAATACGTGGACTCCGACTGGTCCCTCTCCTTCATCTACCCTGGGTTAGTGATGGGGGCTGTGGGGGCCGTCGTGTGGCTGTTCTTAGCCCCCGACCCCAAGCTTGTGGGGTTGGGAGCCGCTGTCAATAGTCGGCGCTCGGTAAGAAAATAATTGTTTAAATCAACCATTTTATTTTGATGAATTATTTAAAAAAAAAAAAATACTCATTCCAAAACTATCAATCACTTTTAGAATAAATATTTTTTTGTTTTGTTTTTGGAATCCTTTTAAAACATTCCACATACGTTTTAATCTCCCTTTTTGTTTAAATCAATCATTTATAACAACGGGAACATTAGAAAGTTAAATCATAATCATAATCTTTATGTTGCCATAAGAAAACCTAAAAAAAAAACCTTACAAAAAAAAAAAGAAAAATAACGTATATGTATGTCCGCACAGGACAAAAAAAAAAGTATGTAAATGTCCGCACCGAACAAAACAAAAAAAAAGATAATTAAATTAACAGTAAAACAAAATTGTATAGAAAAGTAAACAGACGAAATTGGTCCTGTACAAGGCCAACACGCCCCTATCTCAGCATAGTCCATGAATTAGCTTAAGCCTATCACTTATGACCTCATTTGTCGCATTTAATGATGGCTATCGTTTTTGAGCTCACCAGATGACGCCACTGTCGAGTAAGGTCCTGTCATTAATTCTATTTCATACTTTATGGTATCAATAACTTCATAAAAAGTTCATTTTATTTCGTATAACAACATAGTGTAAACTACAGATACATATTTACAATAATATTGTCTCTAAAATTAGCACGCATTATGAAACATTTAAAAATCATTCTTCCTCCAAGTACTAACAAATTAGATCCTAGCTTGTTACTTAACACCTTTAAGTCATGATTAATCAGGAATGTTTCAAATCTTGACTAAAATCGTGAATATTAGTAAAAATACGGAATGAAAAAGCGCGCAACGTGCGAACACTCCATGACATCTGACATTTCGGAAGACCTTGCTCTACACGAACGCCTCAAGCGGCGAGTTCAGGCGCAATTGTTCGCTGTGCCGAGTCGCGTTATCCGAACTGAAACGAAGCGAATTAAGTCTTCTTTACTTTCACCGCCTAGCCAGCTGTTTCTAATCGAGTCATGCCGATTCTGCGACGTTATGTCTGGTCACTCCTTTATACTAGGTGTAAACGGACCCTTCACGATGCCGTCAACCAAGCATTCTGTACATCAAACTAAGTAATTCTACGCAAAAAATATTGCTGGGAAACGACTTTTTTTTTGGGGGCTGAAAATCACATTTTACGGTAAGACACAATGTAACGCACTCAAAACATTGTGCTGATGGATGCATTGAATAGTAAAGGGGTCACGGAGGTATTCAAATTAAAGTTGTAACCTTAACAACTGATATAAAAAAAAAAACTTCTCCGTAACTTATGTAAGGTATGGTCCAGAACAAAAAAATATCGCAATGATGTGGAGAACACGTGCCTTTCGGTTTCGTTAATGGTCTATTTACACCCTTTATGGGAAATTGTTAATCGGGAGAAATCCATTGTCGCTTGCTGTTTTTGCAAAATTAAAACGATCATTTAAATACATGCCTTACATTATTACAAAAATGGCACAACACCCAAGTAAATGGTGACATTCACATTCATGTTTGAATGCATCACTCACAGCCCTCCCGCCAGTCAACGCGCTCGGACGAAGAGGACGACGCGGAGGATGACGACGCGTCCTCCGTCATCGTGGGAGATCAGGTGAGCAATCGTTTGAGTCAATCAGATGTGATGACTATCGGTATAAAACTAATTCTAAAGGCACAATTCTAGAGCAGACAACACTAATTTGACCGCAGAGCGCAACGGCAGAGCTGTCCTACCGTATGTAGATTGCGACATTGTCGCCATCTGTGGAAATGTGTTTATGGAGTTACATAGTAGCCAGTTGTCTCGCTGTGGTGTGGGTGTGGTGGGTTTGTGTGGAGGAAGCTTCGCCCCGTGAGGGCTCAGAGTGCTTGTCACTTGGTACTCATCTATACAAATAAATAAAATTGAAGTATCTATTTGTAATACCAAAATAACAGCTTTTTATTGAATGCATATTATGAAAATATATACGGCTCTTATAAGAAAACACATTTTTTTCAATTTTTGTCTGTCTGTTCCGGCTAATCACCAAAACGGATAGACCAATTTTGACGGGACTTTTAATGGCAGATAGCTCCTCCTTTTGGAAGGCGGTTAAAAATACACTAAAAATGTTGGTTACTCAATGCATTGAGTAACCAACATTTTTAGTGTATTTTTTTTTTTTAAACACACATGTCTTTTTTATCTCATAATTCTGATACTACAAAATGTGCTAGTACAAGTATCTACCCATAATGGATGTGTTTATTGTAACTAGAAGACGGGATATTTACCATGTTTATTGTTTTCTTTGAGTTCTTCTAGTTATAATAATTTTAGTGACCATGAAAGTTTAAAATCTTATATGGATGTGTTTATTCTAGAGTACGGCAATTTATTATTTTAGGTCAAAATCTCTTTAATCAGTGTTTTTTTGCTTGATATCTTTGGTTACACGTACTGAACGCTGTGTTAAATTTTTTCCATCTATTTTAATGGGACCTTATACAACATTAGTTTTAGTATATACGAAACCTGAAACACGTCTCTAGTATTTTTATGTAAAGAATCTATGTACAAAATTTCAAAACTGTATCATGAAAAATCACAAAGTTATAAGCTTGTTCTGTTACCTGGTTCTCCGCACTAAAACGTGGTCACCACGCGATAGGTACTTAGTATCGCTCGGTGTCCAACTTATAACCTTTTTTTAAATATTTTTGGGACAACATATAACATGGTTTAAAAATGATTGGAATCGATTCAGTTACTTATTCTGAACAAACTATATTCAGGTTTCGCATATACTAAAGATAATGTTGTATACAGCGTAACAGAGAGAATACTTCATACGAATGCGCAATGGTAGGTGCACTAGTAGAAAGCGCGGCATCACAAACCTTATTAAGCTTTACCTCTGTGGGAGGGCTACTCTGTGGTGTGACGTTCGTGCTAACTCGGGAAAACGAAGATTAACGAAAATATTTTTTCTGACGTAACTGTATGTACTTGTCTGTATTTCCCACCGAGTTTTGTCTTCAGAAAGGTCATATGCACATGAATAAAGAAATATAATAAGTTTTAACATCTATTGAGCTGCAGTTAAATAATATTTGTCTTTATTTCCAGTCGGCAAGCTTGCGACCGAATAGGCATTCGTCTAATGCAGCACAAGTAAGTATTATAATATTTGAATGAAAGATTGTTGAAGTCTTTAGTGGTTTTATTTTAGTAATCATCACAGTTACTGTGTCTGCGAATGTGTCCGCGCAGGCGCCCTGTCGTCTCTAGCTCAGTTTACAATGACATTGACATGTGGTGCGTTCCGTTTCTGCCACAAGTATTTACATAAAGGGTGTAAATAAACCCTTAACATAGCCGAGAGGCACTTGTTCTTCCCGTCTTTGCGGTTTTTTTTTGTTCTAGATCATTCCTGGGAACCTTCTAGTTAAAAAACCAACTTTTTCGCAAGTTTTTTTTTAAATACATGTTTTTAATGTAAGGGTTTTACTTCACACACCTCCACGACCCCCGTACTATTCAATCCACCCACCAGCACAATGCTTTGAGTGCTTTCTATCGAGTCCTACAGTAAAACGTGATTTTTCACCCCAAAAAAAAGTCGTTTCCCAGTAATAATTTTTGCGTAGAGTTACTTGGTTTGATGTACAGAATGCTTAGTTGACGGCTTCGTGAAGGGTCCGTTTACACCCTGTATATGCAGACACCTACACATCAACCTACCCGAAGCTGTCAAATTTTCCCAATCAACATTGAACCTAATGCTTAAGCGATAAAGTTGAAAATCTATTAAAGAAATTTGACAGATTGTAGTAGCTTTATGTGCTTGCGTCTGTACTTCTAGATTTGTCTATTTGTAATTTCAAAATTACAGCTTTTTACTGAATGCATATGAAAGTATATACGGCACTTAAACAAAAAACATACTTTTTAGTCTTTGTCCGTCTGTCTGTTCCGGCTAATCTCCAAAACGGCTGGACCGATTTTGACGGAACTTTTGCTGGCAGATAGATAATGTTATAAGGAGTAACTTAAGTTTAGTAACTAACTTTTATTTTTGTAAAAGGATTAGGGTTCCGTGCATAAAAAATAAAACACTAGAAATTTAAATCATGAATCATACAAGATCTAAACGGACCCTTCACGAAGCCGTCAACCAAGCATTCTGTACATCAAACTAAGTAACTCTACGTAAAAATTATTGCTAAGAACCGTATTTTTTTTTGGTGAAAAATCCCGGTTTACGGTAGGACTCAATGTAAGTCAACACCATTGCGCTAATGGATGCATTGAATAGTACGGGGGGAGTGGAGGTGTTTAATCTAAAGTAACAACATTACAATATCTCCGTAACTAGAAGGTTCCCAGGTAGGAACCAAAAAAAACGATATCACAATGACGGGTAGAACAAGTGCCTTTTGGTTTCGATAAGGATCTTTTACACCCATTACGTTGGTATTTTATTTTGTCTTATTATCTCTATTCGCAGCAAGAAGAGGCGACAGAGCGCACGTCTCTGCTCCGCTCGTCTCCCGAGAGCGCGGTCTCCCTGTCGCGCGCTCTCTCAATCCCGGGCGTGCTGGAGTTCTCTTTCTCGCTCTTCTTCGCGAAGCTCGTCAGCTACACGTTCCTTTATTGGTTGCCGAGTTATATCAGATTTACTTTACGTAAGTGAAAATTATATTATTTTTACGCGGTATAGAAAAATGCTTGCGTTTTAATAGTACATTTTGATATAAGTGAGGAAACTTTGTTATTGCATTCGATACAGAATTAACACCCAAGCCGTAGGCGAGGTTGTTAGGGAGCCGAGAACTACAGTTTATAATTTGAGGGTAGTCACGTTTTTATTTTGACTTTTGTAGGTTTATTGAATTAATAGTTGTATTTTAGGGTACCTAGTTAGTTGTTTATTTGACATTTGTTGATTTACTGAATTAATACTTGTATTTCCGTTTATTTTATTTAACTGATTGTGATTTTCGTTTGTATTGTATAACGGGCTGGTGTCCGCAACTCCACGTCAAAGCGCGTATTTTGCGTGCGGGTGGGAAATTTATTCGATCCACCCTAACTCCCCGAGAAAGGCCAGCAGTGCCTTGGTGTTGCTGACAATCTCGCGGAGGCTACCTGGGATACCGAAGTACTTTGCCCTGTAACGTACTTCGGGTACTCTATTGTGGTTTTCGTTTGCTTCAATAATATGGATGTATGTTTAACTAGCTTTTGCCCGCGGCTTTGCCCGCGTGGATTTCGAAAAATATCCGATTACTTACCTTCGTCCCCCTTTTTAACCCTTCGGGGGTAGAATTATCAAAAACGCTGAGACACGTATAAATTAATTTTCAATCGTCAGTCTAAACACAAAATTTGAAGATCCTAACTTCAAAACTGACGGACTTTCATATAAACTTCCATCCCCTATTTTACCCCTTTAGGGGTGAAATTCTCAAAAATCCTTTCTTAGTGGATACTTACTCTTCACATAGAACACACCCTCCAAGTTTCATGTCTCTACGACCAGCGGTTTGGGCTGTGTGTTGATATATCACCCAGTCAGTCAGTCAGTCAGTCAGTTTACCATTTTATATACAATAGATTTATGTAAAAGTAGCTAATGCCCGCGGCTGCGCCCGCGTGAAGCTCGGTAACTGTCCCCCGCAATCATACTACCGGGATATAAAGTATCCTATGTGTTAATCCAGGTTACGAACTATCTGTGTGCCAAATGTCATCCAAATTCGTTCAGTAGTTTTCGCGAGAAACAGTAACAAATATCAATCCATCCATCATCACAAACTTTCGCAATTTATAATGTTAGTAAGATAAGTAAGATGTGGTTACTTCTGTTTGTTTTAATAGTAGGAATTTATTTTGATATGTCTGGCATTATTTAAAAGTCTAGTCTAAAGCGATGATCGTGAAGTATTTATTTTGATCTCTCTTGCCCTGCTAAATTAAATATTGTTATTGTTATCCGACAACCTGTTTGTTTTTGTGTATAAATGTTTGCGTTGTATTGCAAAAGAAAGAAAATTGTGATTATTCGGCATTACTAAAAAAAAAAAATCACCTTAAAAATTACTAAAATAAATAAACAAACAAAAATAATAATCCTAAAAAGGCCTCAGCTCAGCATACTGCCAGATGGCAACACAAGGTGCAACCTCCTGACACTCGAAAATATAAACAAACACATGCTGTAGAAGACAAAATATTTTACACAAAAACCACTTAAATATAATGTTGCGAATTTTAATTATAAAACAACAACAACAAAAAGATTAAAGATTTACGTGCCCATTAATAAAAAGAACAGAAATACAATAATAAAACGAAAAAAAATATAAAATTGAAAATAATAACAAATTTGATAAAAATTCATAAATTAGGAAACAATAATAAAAAAACAACAACATTGGTAAAATTGAATTGAATTGATGTAATTTAAAAATGTATAAAACTGATAAGGATGCTAGAATAGAAATATGTAAAAGATTGTAACAATGATTATACTCGATATACCTAATTGATAAAAAAAAGATACAATAAAAATATTTTTCAAATGACTGACATGTCGGCTCGAACATCTTGAAATTCATTTTGCTGATTTCATAAAAATAACCTAAATTTTAATTTGAATGTCGAGCAACTTAGAAACATGATTTCTAGTTCGCTTATCCTGGACTAAACACCCTGAACGGGAGTAATGTTCAATACCTACACAGTTAAAATATAGGGAACAGCTGGTTTTTTTTTTAATTACCGATGAATATTAGTATTTATTATCAGAGTTATTTAATAATTTGTTACCGCTTGCAGCGGACCTGTCCGCGCGGCAGTCGGGCGAGCTGAGCACGGTGTTCGACGTGGGCGGCGTGACGGGCGCCATCCTGGCGGGGCTGGTGGCCGACTGCAGCGGCTGCCCCGCGCTCGTGTGCGTCGCCTTCTACTGCGCCTGCGCACCCATGGTGAGCGACTACCAGAACTTACCGATATATTTTGTTCTTACGACTTGTGATAATAAAGATCACTGGTATCGTTGACGGTGTAAAATAGCAATATAAAAATGTTTTGGTTATTTTTATAATGTAAATTTGTGACATAAACTTTGCAGACAGCACTATTTTGGTACTAAAACGCGTTTCTCGACACCTTTACATTTTAACTATAGAGCTGATTTATCACCGTGAGAGGCTTTATCTAATGTTTATAGAATAAATCGGTGTTGACGCCGTATGTGTATCCAAACGTCAACACCAGTAACTAACTTAACTAACCATCAACCTAGCTACACAGCACAGCACATTTGGTGCTGCCTAATTCATATAATTGCGATATGTTCTCTAATTAAAATGTACAACTATTAAACCCAAGTCAATTCTAAAGGTTCAAGACTATTGTTTAAACTTTGTTCCCTATAACGAACAATCAGTGACAACACTCGAGCCTTTTTGGGGTTCTGTAAACGTTTACATCGCCATTTTAGTACTAATCATGAACACTAATTAACATGTTCTCAGGACTTGATAGAACCAAATTTTGTTGTTCTGCCACAAGGGTCCTACGCGCGGCAACCCCGTGGCCGGTTCTGAGTCATGAGTTCGACTGACCCTTGCCCACATTTTATACAGGGTCTTGATAACCATTGTTGAATTTTGAATCAAACTAATTAAATTTTGCGATCAGCACTCAAATAAGAATTCTATTGAACTTCTGGCTGGATTTTTTACATAGTTTTCTTGATACCTGTTGTATAAAACCCATCGTTTTCTCCCCGAAGCTCTTCATCTACCAATGCTGGGGCGCCTCCTCCTACCTGCTCAACGTAGTGCTGCTCATCATCACCGGCATGATGGTGAACGGTCCCTACGCGCTCATCACGACAGCTGTCAGCGCGGAGCTCGGCACACACAGCAGCCTGGCGGGTAACAGCAAAGCGTTGGCTACTGTCACTGCTATCATTGATGGTACCGGGAGTGTCGGTGAGTGTATACAACGTGTAAACGGACCCTTCACGAAGCCGTCAACCAAGCATTCTGTACATCAAATTAAGTAACTTTCCGCAAAAATTATTGCTGGGAAACAACTTTGTTTTTTGGGGTGAAAAATCACGTTTCACAGTAGGACACAATGTTACGCACTCAAAACATTGCTTTAATGTGTGCATTATCTAGTACAGGGGGTCAGGGCGTTAATATGACGTCTTACAGCAGGAGTAATTCTAGTGTGGGAAAGAGACAGAGCTATACAGGTCGTCTAGCGCCATCTCTTTCCCACACTGGAATTAGTCCTGCTGAAAGACGTCATGGTAGGCCACCAGGGGTCATGGAGGTATTTAAAGTAGAATTATAACATTTAGAACTTGTATTCCCAAAAAAAAAGTGTGAAAAACTTGGAACTTTGAACCGCAATACCTCCGTAACTAGAAGGTTCCCAGGTATGGTCTAGAACAAAAAACAATATCGCAATGACGGGGAGAACAAGTGCCTTTCGGCTTCGTTAAGGGTACTGTTACACCCTTTGTTATGTTTCTGTATAAGTTATTTAGTTAATAAAATGTTTAGGTTGACTTAAACATAACTGGCGAAATGTTGATGTACTAGATACGCCTCTTTGTTATGACATTCACGTGTGTCTTCCACAGGAGCGGCCATAGGCCCCATGCTGGCCGGCGTGGTGTCCAGTCACTCGTGGACGCACGTGTTCTATATGCTCATCGCGTGTAACTTCATGGCTCTCTTCCTTTTATTAAGGTTAGTAATGATAAGATGGAATGCTAAGGGGGATGTGTAGTGTTACGCGAATGGATTAAATAAGAAATGAGTACATAATAGGACGTATAATAAAATAGTACCAGGCCGATGTCTGTACATTGGAGATATTTTGAAAAAAATATACAGGGTATAAGGGACAGCCCTCCACAAACTGACGGGGTGAATTCAGTATATCATACTAAGATGACCGGTACAAGAAATTATTTCAGGAATGTTATGGGAATCCAATAAATGTGATTTGTTTTATTTCCTCATACGCAATGTATCGTTACCGTGGCAAAACGCACGTTGCGAACGGTAAGCGCGTCGACGAGTTCGATGAACTCTGTAGCTGTGCAGGAAGTGAACAGCTGATTACACGCGTCGTTCGTTAGAGTATTTCAACATGCATTGTTGGATTTTTTATTTTAGCCGTATTATTTACATAAATGGAGTGCTGCGTACAAATAATGTAATTTTACATTGAAATAAAGGAATAACAACAGAAAAAAAAAATCCGGAGAAAATTCCGGTGGAATATGATTCTAAATAAGGAGCTGAATGCACCCTGTCAGTTTGTGGAGGGCTGTCCCTTAAATCCTGTATAGAGGGTCTTTAAACCAATAGAAGCCAAAACAACAGTATTTAAAATTTTTGTCTGTCTGTATATTTAAACGCGCATCACGCAAAAACTACTGCATGGATTTAAACGCAGTTTTCACCGCTCTACTGCTAGATGCTTAACTTAAAATATAGGCTATATTAGATATAGTTTTGGACCCGATAGGTGGCGCTGTGCGAAGCAAGGTTGGGTCGCTAGTACTAGAATATCTTCGTAGCCTGTCAACTAACTAATTTCTTTTTTTTCTACAGGATAGCCAGATCTGAATTCTTGAAACTTCGTCAAGAACGCCGAATGGCTTCACCTCCCCGAGTGCGGATTGAGTAACTTAACATTAGCTTATCAGTATACAATGACTTAGGTACCTAGAGGTCAACATATGGTTCGAAAATGACGACACGTGCAATCAGGGAAATTAATTGTTTACTAAATTGGTACTTCGATATGTTATAGCCATATCATAAAGGGTGTTACAAGCCCCTTAACGAAGCCGAAAGGCTTGTTCTCCCCGTCATTGCGATCATTTTTTTTGTTTTAGAAATCTTGACCATACCTTCCTGTTACGGAACCATCTAGTTACGGAGATATCCAGAACTATTGAAAGCATCCACCAGCACAATGTTTTGAGTGCATTACATTGAGTCCTACCGTAAAACATGGTTTTCACCCCAAAAAAAAGTCGTTTCCCAGCAATAATTTTTGCGTTGAGTTACTTAGTTTGATGTACAGAATGCTTGGTTGACGGCTTCGTGAAGGGTCCACCTTGTTATACTGAATGACAGAGTGAGAAGACGATATTATGACAGCTTAGTATTTCAGCCTTTTTTAGTAAAACTTTTTTTAGCTAACTACAGGTGGTTCTCAATCCACTTGAACATATTTTTTTAATTTAAATGTAATTTATAATATAATTTTGACAAAATCGTCTATTCATTATTACGTATAATTTTGCTTTTTGCATTATTTTTTTGTTTTTTTACTAAAATAATTCCTGCAATGTGTAACGGAAAGAGTATACTATTTAAATTCGACATCATCGACTTTACGCTACTATAAATAAAGTTGATATCAGAGTGACTCATTGAACAGCTGATAGGTCACAGCTGCGCACGCACGAATATCATACGGCTGTTGTGTTATTGAGATAAAAATGAACAAGAGGTATAAAAAAAAAATGTTTCTTTGGGAAAGTTGTTTGTTACCATGAGTACAATCACGTGTTTAAGTATCGGGTACCAATTACCAGTCACCCTATATAGAGCGAGATCGTGTTAAAACGTGTCACCCAATATACGTCCAATCAAAAACATTAATTTACCAAAAGTCTGTTGGAATTTTTTCCATAATTTTATTAGTTCAAATCTATACATCTACACAAATAAATAAAATTGAAGTTTTTGTTTGTAATATTAAAATAACAGCTTTTTACTGAATGCATATGAGAATATGTACGGCACTTATAACAAAAACACATTTTTTTAAATTTTTGTCTGTCTGTCTGTTTGTTCAGACTAATCTCCGAAGCGGCTGGACCGATTTTGACGGTAGTACTGACAGATAGCTGATGTTATAAGGTCTAACTTAGGCTACTTTTATTTTAGATAAATAATTAGGGTTCCGTGCAAAAAAATATAACCCTTGAAATTGTTAACAAAATCCGACTCAAAAAGGGAAGTAATATATTTTATAATAACTTCACGCGAACGCAGGTCGCGGGCAACAGCTAGTTCATCAATAAAATCTGAATTTATAAATCTCTCTGACATTTGAACTGACTTTCAAAAGAGTGTATTGCATGACTATGTATTTTCAAAATTTCGAAAAAAAAAAACGTTGCCCCTCCCTAGAAATTTCTCCTGTATTGTGGGTGCGTTTACTGAAACTCACATACACAAACAGCCAGACCCGGAACAACTACCTGTAGGCCATACAAATATTTGTTCCGTGCGGGAATCGAACCCGCGACACGCAGCGCAGCAGCCAATCGCTCAGCCACTGCGCCAACCGCGCCGTCAATATGATCCTAATGCAGGGTTCCTTTACCTAAATGGATGTTCTCGGTAAATGATACGACTGTGTAACTGTTGCTAGTCTTCATTGCAAAGCTCTATACAAGGTGTAAACAGGCCCTTCATGAAGCCGCCAGCCAAGCGTTCTGTACATCAAACTAAGTAATATATTGCTGGGAAACGAGTTTTTTTTGGGATGGAAGATCACGGTTTACGGTAGAACTCAATGTAACGCACTGTAACGGCCGATGCATTACGTAGTACAGCGGTCATAGAGGAATTTAACCTTTTCGCCGCCAACGTACACAGAACGTGATGCCTCGCCTAGCGCCAAGCTGTTGAACTTAAAAACTTGTATTTAAAACAATACTTGTGCAAAAAGTTGGAACTTTGACCTCAAATATCTCCGTAACTAGAAGGTTCCCAGGTATGGTCTAGAACAAAAAAAATATTAAGGGTGTTTTTACACCCAATAGATACCTATTTTACTCTTGTTTCAATACGGTTTTATGGATAGCCAACCAATAGGTGGAGGAGGTGTCTGGTGAGATGACGAGTAATAGAGAAGTATGGAAGAAGAAGACATGCTACGCCGACCTCAAATGAATTGGGATAAGGGCAAGAGAATGATGATGATGTATAGCCAACCAATTTCATATTTTCCAAACCATCATCATCTGCCTGTCTTTGCTCATCTATATTGGGGTCGGCTTCCGATGTAACCGGATGCAGCTAAATACCAGTATTTTACATGGAGCGACTGCTTATCTGACCTCGACAAGCCATTTTTTGCCAAACGTCTTTCTATGTTGAGTTCCTATACGGGTTATAAGGAACAACGACGCGACAACGGTTACCACGTATTCAGTACATCGTTCTAAGCTCCTCTACATTGAAATTTTTCATCGGTAAATAAAAAAATCTCCTGTTTCATACATTTCGACCGTGTAGCAGTGGCGAAGGTACCATAGAACCCGATTCCTACCGGCTTCCTTTTGAAAAATGGCACAGTCAGTATTCTATAGCCAATAATATTCTATACAGTAAAGATATGTACTCCGGCTTACCTCTTACAAAAATTGACCCTTCGCTACTGCCGTGTCGGTATTGCACTTTTGTAGGAAACCGCAGATTTTTATGGTTTAGAATCATGTTCTGAGTACGTGGAAAACGTGTTCGCGTCGGTGTCCCTTCCACCCCGCATAGGAACGCAACATAAAAAGATGTTCAGAGACACTGCCATTGTGTTTTATTAGGTTTTCTTTTAACACAATAATCTATGATAGTTTGTTCCTTTAGTAATACACTCTGGGCGAAAAATCGGCCCTATGTGTTTGCGATAAAGGTATGTCGTTCCGATGTCCTGTCTCGGCATTGCGTATTCGCTTTTATTGCAAAGACGTAAAGACGCTATTTGATTAACTGAAGCTGTTTTCATTGATTACAGTGGTCACTCTGTTATACTAGCCAGGGAATCGAAGCTTTTCATAGACAATTGTGTAGAGAACTTTTTAATATTAGCCCGATTCCTAACCAAAGCGATCGGTTTCGCAAATACACGTCCGTCGCGTTTCATGTCACTCGAGTGTTTGGAAAGTGCCCTCTGTCATTTGGGTCATCATAATTCTCCTGCTCTTATCTCAATTTATTTGAGATCGGCGCAGCACGTCGTCTTCCATACATCTCTATAACTCGCCTCCCCTCCTTTCTAGCCATGTCATCCTTATCAGAGTCCATCCATCGGTTCTTTGGTCTTCCTCTACACTTATAACGCATTCGGTTCGGCAAACAAATACATTCACGTGTGCGTGCAAAGACAGCTTTGGTTAGAACGCGGTTTGGAGCGCCTTAGTCATTCCTTATAACCTCTACTTTGACTGGTTAATACAATATAATACAGGGTCGAACTGACACCGAAGCTAAAACGGAAACAAAATGTTTGGAACAGCTGATTTCAATTACCAAAGAAAAAATGAAATTTCTTTGTGACGGCGGGGAAGGCGGGGTTCAGAGTGATGAACTTATTACGTGGTATCTGTTTTAGCGTCGGTGGAAGGGATTCCACCTTGTATACGTTGCTCAAACCGGTCAGTGTGAGATATGTTAACGGCCGAATACTGAAACGTCAGTCAAATTTAACAGATACTCAAAAGTGTCAAAAGTGACGTTCGGGCATACGAAATTAAAGTTTAAGAGCTGCTCAAACGTTTAAGAAGCCCTTAAATATTTGAGTGGCGTTTCAGTATTCGGCCGTTAGTCTTTTAGTAAAATCTACGTATTCCTTTACTATTAATTGTGATGTTTTTTTTTTATATATATTTACCTATTTAAGTACTATGTTATTATAGCACATTGTGGTTCCAATCTCACGAGGTACGTATCAGTACGTTAACACCAAAGTGTCGAATTTCTACATAAATGTGAGAATAGATAGTATTTTGTGTAAATTGTAATGTACTTATATTTTTATTATTTTGACTATTTTTGATATGTTTTGTGTTTTTTTTTGTGCAGTTATCCGTATTTCTTAGTAAAGTATCAATTACCTACTTATAATTCATACTTTACTAATAATTATCATAAATTTGGAAGTAACTTTGTCTGTTACTTTTCACTCTTTAATGCTGAACGGATAGCGATGAAATTTACACAAGTACACCATGCCCTAGGTTAAGACATAGGATACTTTTTATCCTGGTAGTAATTCCATTTGGTTTTTTTTGTGGGATAATTTCCGATCCCCACGCAAGCTATGGATAAAATTTAATTAATACATTTATAATAGCCCAAATCAACAATTGATGTGATTAACTTTAATTCTAGCCAAAATGTACGTCACTTTTGTACTGAAATAAAATAATATAAAGGGTGTAACAAGACCGTTAACGAAGCCGAAAGGCACTTTTTTTGTTCTAGACCATATCTGGGAACCTTCTAGTTACGGAGAGATTGGGGGTCAAAGTTCCAACTTTTTCACAAGTTTTTTATGAAATACATGTTTTTAATGTATTTTTTTTTAATTTAAACTCTTCCACGACCCCCGTACTATTCAATTTATCCATCAGCACAATGTTTTGAGTGCGTTACATTCAGTCCTACCAAAACCCGTGACTTTTTTAACGGAAAAAAAAAATTGTTTTCCAGCAATAATTTTTGCGTAGAGTTACATAGTTTGATGTACAGAATGCTTGGTTGACGGCCGAAGGGTCCTTTTACACCTTGTATTATAATAATGACATATCCAGAATATTGTAGTATTTTAACTCCGAAGGGTTAAGCAGAGGTACTACATCCACATTTCACCAGTTATGTCCAAGAGGCCTACGGCCATTTCGTAAAGCAGTACTAGGGAGCCGTCCCCGAGTCACACATACGGTGACATGGCCAGCACGATGTGCAGCTGGTCGCGTACGATGACGGGCGTGTCGTACTCATGAAAATGCACATTTTTTACTATGCAACGGAACATGAAATCGCGAAAAAAAATATCATTTGCTCCATACGTTTATGGTCGTATAACTCAAAAAAAAATAAGGAACTGAAAAACAGATTATTTTTTCTTAGGTACATAGTCAGGCCCTTAGGAGCTCGTGGCCAAATAATAACAGTCGTTCGGGTCGATCTGTAGGTTATGAGCCGTGCTTACCTAGGTTGGTCCATGGATGGGTGACCACCCATTACATAACGAGTTTCATCCGTGCCTCGTTAAGCCGTTAGTCCCGGCTGTCATTTGAAGATCTTTGACAGTCGTTACAGGCAGTCAGTTGCCTGAATGTCTGACAACCAGTCTTACCAAGGGGTATCGTATCACCCAGTTCTAACTGGGTTTTGGAGGTCAGATAGGCAGTCGCTCCATGTAAAATACTGGTATTCAGCTTCATCCGGTTAGAATGGAAGTCGACCCCAACATAGTTGGGAAACGGCTAGGCAGATGATAGTAGTACCATACCTACAACATCTATGGGGAACCGCGTTCTGACAGCTTAATTAATTAAACTAAAATAAATGTACAGACGCCAGCACATCAAGCTATTAAAATCTGTCAAATTTATTTAATAGATTCTCAACTTTATCGCTAAAGCATTAGGTTCAAGGTTGATTGGGAAACTTTGACAGTTTCGGATAGCTTGATGTGTTGCGTCTGTAACAAAGTTTGACATATCGATTCGCAAATTTTCTTGACAAGCAACACCACGTTAACTCCACACTTAAGGTGAAAGCGCCAGGTTAACCCGCGAAATTCAATTTTCTTACGTTTTTTAGCTAGCTTTTTGACTATTCCGTGAAAAAGTCATTCTCGAAATCAAACGTAAAAGTTTGGCTAGTTTAGAATTAAGCAACACCTCTGTACTATAATATCCTTAAATAAATACATTAAAAAAAAATGCGATTACTTGAACTTGAGGGTTGTATTCGTGTTTTAATGATTATAATTCTCTAACTACACACGTGTTAATAAATAAATATATTATTATTATTCAACATACAACCTGACACTGCCCTGCAAATTGCAAACACCGTAACAAAATTTGAATTTCGCGGGCTACCCTGGCGCTTTCACCTACCATTTTGTCACATATATGTGTCCTTTGGCGTATTGGGCACGCGCTTGCTTGTCACGTATGTGTGACTAAGACGGTCAAAATGTTAAGGCATTTCATCATTGATAATCCATTTTCGTTTGGCACACTCGAACGTTAATATGACATATCGGTCTTTAGAAAGAGACAGACAGAGGTATGAGTGACTGAGACAACGCGAGACAAAGATGAAGTTAAAGGCCAGAGTGAATACCACAATAATACTAATACTTAGCTCAGTAACGCTTTATCAGAAAATGAAACTTATTAGCATTTAGTTAATGTTCTTATTTGTATGATATACTTGATCACAGTCGCTTGTGTACTATGTATTTAATATGCACATTCACTTGGTTCATTTTCGGTTGAAGCGTAACTGAAATAAGACTAAATGCGATGTAGTAGATCTGGGCCTCAAATCCGATGTGACATATAAACGGTCGCGTACGTGGATTTATAAGTTAGCATTTATTTATTTTAACAAAATAGTAATTGTATATAGTGTACAAATGTGTCTTATATAATAAAGAAAATAAAATAAAAATATACAATTTTCAATTTATTAAATTAGTTTTATTTCATAATTAACAACTATTTAAATTAAATTAGGTACTTAATCATTAATCTTTACAAAAAGCAAGCTAAGTATTACTACAAATTGTCTTTATTTTCTTCTTTTTTTTTGTTATTGGAATTGTTAAATAATTTAACATACAGATATCCAAAGAAACGATGCGCTTCGGAAAACATTGTTTATCTTCTTCTTTCACTAATGGGAAGCTACATTATCCCCGAGTGTCATAGGCTATATTCAAAACTTTCGAGTGAGGTAATTTCCAAGCATAAAGCGCAGCGCTAACCGCCAGCTAGCGAGGCGGGCGAGGTTCTTTTCATACTTCGTTCGGCTCTTTCGGTAGTTCGCGGTGGGAACCAAAGTATGAAAAGAGGTGAAACGATACATCGCCCGGCTCGCTCGTTCGCTCGCCAGCTGGCGGTGTGGCCTGCGCTTAACGCGAGCGAAACCGCAGGCAAAGCTAGTCGGCAATACAAATAAGCAAAGTACTCTTCTAATATAGAGCTAAAAACTTAAGGTGGAAGTGCCAGGGTAGCCCACAAAACTCAAATTTTCTTACGTTTTATGCAATTTGCAGATCAGTGTTAGGTTGTATGTTGATGAAAAATGAGTCGCGCAAGTAACACGTATGTAGTTACACAATTATAAGCATTTAACTCATCAATACAACCCTCTAAGTTCATTAATCCCTACTGAATGACTTTTTAATGATATAGTGTTATTATATTTCGCGGGCTAGCCTGGCACTTACACCTTAATACAAAAAAAATGCGCAAAGTTAGTGCAATTTCGGAAAAACGAAGATTCCCGAAGCGTATACTTTTAGTGGTTTAACCGGAGGCTTGTGAAACCATAATCAGTAAATATACTGTCAAATCTTAAATATGTTAACTTTTACAGGGGTATGAGATCCCAGCTTCGATTCCCAAGTCATGCAGTGCAGTTTTAGCGTCATTAATAAATAATCGAACATAAGCTAGCTTCATTACAGCTTAGAACAGCCCTAATTGATTTCACAGAATGACTTCTGCCATAAGAATAACTATGAACTAGGTATTAGTTGAGATATTTCACGGAATTATCCATGGTGAGTTTGTAACATTCGTCTCCCCTATTATTTTCCTGTCACTGACAGGGTTTATAAAGCTGTCATTATATTTTAAGATGGAAGCGCCAGGGTAACCCGCGAAATTTAAATTTTCTTACGTTTTTTTGCAATTTGCAGATCAGCGCAAGTAACGCCTATGCCGCAGAATTATAATTAATAAAATTGTGAAACGTAGTTACAGAATTATAATCATTATAATCACCAATATAACCCTCAAGTTCATTTAACTCCATTGAATGACTTTTTCATGAAATAGTATTGAATGGGGTTAAATGAATAATGAGAGTTATATCATATTTGCTGCTCTGGCGCATCCACCTTAGTAACAAATTAACCACACATTGTGGAATGTTTTAAATTGTTGAGTTGATATTAAAAAAACTATGTTGCTTTAATAGTAATATTCATTAATTCGCTGACACAGAATGGCACAGCCGAAACCACTGTGTAAAGAAGCTTGCACAAGAGTTACTTTTATAACTTCGGAAGGATTTTCGAAAATTATCCCTAATTCAATATTTCGAATGTTATTCACACCAAAAAAAAGTAACATTACAACCTGATCTAAATTACTTCAGAAAATGTAAGAAACTTTAATGTCGTTTGGTTCATTTTACCATGTTCCTCTTAAGTGCTCAATGCTCTGCAGCTTGCTTCTTCATTACAAACACAATCTTCATTTTAGCCTCTACATCTAAGCCCGTCCTAAGGGTACGATGAAGGAGAGCGCGTCACCGGTGACTCCCCAGGACACTCGCTGCAGTTGGAATATTGTGATCCAGACCGCGAAGAATGCCATCCACGCAATGGCTCCGGCTGCTGACATTAGTACATCTGGAAAGGTACGGAGAGTATGACAGATCAATTGATAAATATTGCACACACCAGCGCGCATGGAATTATCGCCTCAGCAGTGTCTAGAAACGGTAGTAATATTTTCGAGGTGCTAAAAGGCGTTGAATGCACAACTTCTTGTTTATTTTATATTTTACTATTTTACTGTACAAGGGATAAATTATAATTTATTTTGTTTTTACAAACACTTTTACACATTGTTGTATCAAGCACCGCCATCTATTGCGTGGCGGTGGAATTACATCCGATAGGACGGCGAGCAGCGCCGTCTAGTGACAAATAGTAGCATGCGCGTGACCAACGGCGAGCGGAGCCGCCTGTGATTGGACGAGACCAGGCCTCTCGCTTGTGATTGGTGCTCCCGATGTGCGTGCGCCCCCTAGTGTTTTTTACTAGAGAATTTATAGAACAAGCTAGAAGAATCAGTGAACGTCCCATATTATTATTATTATACTCTTTGCAGTGAACAGTGAACTGCATAATTGTAATCCTGATTAAAATTGTAAACTCATATTCGAGCCTTATTGAAGAAGCCCCGCAAGCCCCCTTCGCTGCCAAACACACATCATTATTTATAAACTGATTGGCCTGTGTTTCGTACCTGACTACTCTGAGAAGAAACAGCCGAAACAAACTCGGAGGAGGAGAAGAGAGGTGAAGGAGGTGAGATATGACTTGACCACCTCTCTTCGACCGATTATATATGCTTAGCAATTATTGTGATTATGACAAAACCCTTTTATAATCGATCAACGATGATCAACAGGATTATACGGTCCATGGCGCTCTACGGAGCGAGCCACCACGACGACGACACCAGTACATTTAAAAACTTAAATTAACTTATTTTATAAACATTTTTATAAACATCAAAAATAATAATCCAACACCCGTTTATATAAACACTATACACACAACTCAACACACACACTCACAACACCCACACCCACACCCACAACACAACACTCACAATCACCTCAAAATACACACAAACACAACACAGATCAAACCAACTTTTTTTGAAAATTCATTTTTATAAACTAATTTGATTTATTATTTCTGGACACAAAAAGCGATAAACTGAATTGTAAATTGTTAATATCGCTCATAACGCTGGGAAGAGAACTGTGACCTGAAATACAGGCTCAGCCTAGCTCAGGCACAGCTGCTCATATTGCTCTTTGTGCTTATTCCTAACTACACTTAAATATTGTTCAATATGTTATAAAAATCAAAATCAAAATCAAAGCATTTATTTCAAGTCGGCCAGTTACAGGCACTTTTGAATTGTCGAAACAATATAATAGTATATTTTAAAGGAGTAATAAAAAAAAATAAACTTATTATTAAACCAAACTAAACTAATACATACAATATAATATATGTAACGCAGAGCAGGAGTGAGTGTACATATGGCCTATTTTCTGTGAGAAGAAGTGGGTTGGCAGTTATTTTCGAATGATTGGTTTTAGGACATGCCAGTTATCATCTCATAACGTTGTCCTTCACTGTATGGAAGCAGTACAGATGAAATTAATTACTCAAAATCTCCTCATATGGCGAGGATACCACTGAACCACCATAGTTTACTACATTACACTAGTGTCCGACCGAAAGTTTGGTTTCGGTTTCGATCGAGTTTCGGCAAAAAACGGGTTTCGGTTTCGGCGGCAAACCTGCCGAAACTACGACCGAAACCGAAACTGCATTCGAGAGTTCTCTGTGATAGGTCATGTTTGGCGGCCGGCGCGTTGAATTCCATCCAAGCGACGAAGACATTTTGCCGCGTCCACGTGCCTAATCAAGTTGTGACTGGCTTGTGTTTGTAGTTCGTTTTGTTTGTTGTGAATTTTCGTGTAATTTATTTTGAACTCGGTAAGTTTTATCACGTGATATAGCATAAGAGTAGGTAGTAAACATAAAAAAATATTTCAATATTACAAACTAATACATAGATTATAGTAGAATCAAGTTTAACCTAACTATCTAAATATTTTTTTGGTTAATTTAACTCTCTCGCTAATGCTATACCTAAACAAATATTAGTTAGGTACTTGGTACTTACTATAATGCATTAGCGGTGATAATATTATGGATTCAGAGTTTCAAAGTTAAAATGAATTTTGTTAACGTTTTCTTTATTTTTCCCTCAAAACATGATCCTTGTAAGGAAGTTTCGGTTTCAGTCGTAAAAACCAATTTCGGTCGGACACTACATTACACCGTACTAACCGTCTAAATATTTTTTTAATATTCTTTATTCAGACTACATGATCTCACACGAAGACCCCATGACTATGGCTAGAAAGCAGATCACAGATAAAGAACACAAAAACAAACAGATTCAGACTACAGGGGTCTACTGTGTTAGTAACAATAAACACTTACTCTATGTTAGTACTTACTTACTAGAAGCAATCTAGTGCAATCAACCAATGCCCACACAAGTGGGCTATCTGCCCGGGGGGCTGCTATTGCATGATATTCTGATATGAGGAAGAAAGAATGATTTATGTCAAAAGAGTACTTACATTTCTTAATCTGCTTCTGTTCTTCATAGGGAGGCTTCATGAACGCCTCTTTGAAGAACCAGACGGTGTTCACACCCCACACAAAGGGCAGGAGAAGGCATCCCACTAGAAATACAAAACTTATATTACAAAGCTCCCTATTACTGGGACCTCTGTGCTATAATAGTTTGTTAGAAGGAAACCATCAATGATCAGTCTTGTCATGGCAATAAATAAGACATAATGTCAGTCACTTGCACAATGACTGCTGGGCTAAAGCCTCCACACAATGGGTGCTGGTAAATGGACGGCGCCACATAGTCCGGCCCAAAAAGAGGTGGCGAGAAGATCTGGAAGCGTACTGCACTATTGTTGCGATGTGTGAGAGAATAATGTGGAGACTGAATGAAATAAACAGCACGATTTACTTTTAAGTTAAAAGGAGGAGACGACAAAACTATGTTGTTACATAAAAAGAATTTGAATGGATACAATACCTTTGAAATACCACTTGCAAAGTTCTAGTTTCTTGTCATTTGGAAGCCGTGTTAAGTCCATTTTAAAGCAAAAATATAGATGGAATCACTTTTCAGTTTCAAGCACAAGGAATATTGTATTGAGTATTCTGAGTCACATAGAAACTGACAATTTGACAAAATGCCAAGCATACCATAAAGTCTGTCTTTGTTTGACTTAGATAATACGTATCTGGCTATTTCACTCTAAACTGTACAAAACACTTGAGCGAAAAAAACCTAGAGCTGGAAATTCCGATACTCATAATGTCAATGTCATCGATAATGTTTCGTTCCATTCTACGAATATTTCGTGTTTGTAAATTTTAACTTTTGAAGAACGATGATAGGCATATCGTTTTAAAGCCACCTTGTTTTGTCTTGAAGAAAATATTATAAGTAACACATTTCATGCAAAATGTTGAGGTCAAGGAATTTACGCTTTGTAAATTGGGTTTATTTTTCGACACCATTCCTTTAGACGTAACAAATTTCGCGAAAATAACTTTTAGGCTAAACTTTAATTCTGTTTAGCTTTTGCTATTTCATTCAAACTTTACATATAATTCTTAGTTTTACAATTTAAAATATAAATGGCAAAGCATGTAGATCTACCTGTTATTTTTAAGACCTTGCAAATATTATTTCATGTATACTCATGTTTAACAATAAAATATATTCTATTCTATTCTATTCTATTCTAGAGGTTTATTATCAAACTATAAGCACTTCTCAGACACAATGAAGCGCAGTTCTTCCAAAAAAATTATCTGTCTGCGCACGTCGGTTGGAACGTACTTACGACAAAACAAAAATGGCGTAATTTGTTGAATGTCAATAGTTGAAAATGTGTAAAAAGTAAATAAAAATGTTTTCATTGTCCAATTGTTTGTTATCATGTGTAATTCTCCTTCTCCATAGTTCAAAACCATGTAAGTATTGTTTATAAAACCGCTAACTTTGCAATACTGGTGATACGTTTTTTGGGAAAATTTTGGCATCTCCCAAATTCTTTTTTTTCGTTCAATACTGGTTTTTTAGCCTTGAAATCTGTTTTGACCGTGGTGGTTAGCATAGCTTATCAATTAAGGACAAGGTTCGTGGCTAATCGTATCAAGTGTATCTCAGAATGCATCAGTAAAAATATTTTCATTTTGCGAACTTATTTTCGGCTTCTAAATTTTTTGTGTGGTACTGGTATCTAACGGAGTTTTGAGGCGGAATTAGATCCTTTCTCTTTTGCTCCACTATCCTGTTTGGTTCACATTTTCCACTAATCTAGCAGAATTTAGAAACAAAACTGGTTTGAGTAAATATTTAATGAAACTATAAAATTTCAAGCTTATGTGAACGCTATGAAATGGTAATTTACTTTGTAAATTGCATATGTATAAAATGTTTTCTTGTTTTCACATTTTCTATAACTCTGAGATAAATCTCTAGTTACAATAAGTTGTTGAACCATCTTTCAACAGAAATAAATATTATTCTATTCTATTCCAAAACTATGTTTTAAAATTACTGCCACACAGTCAAATCATTACTATTTGTCATGTTTATTGCTATGATTTACTGATTAAAATAAACAAGCAGCAACTTGAAATTTTATAACAGTTAAACGGGTTGGAAGATTTTTGTATGAAGCGTAGCCTGCCTACCTTCCACCATTTTATTTTATTTTCAAAATAGCTGTCACACATTAAACCTGACTTAATCAAGAGCCGACATCATTAGAAACAAGAATTGTATAAAAGAAAATCATCTGTGTGCTCGCTTGCCACATTACCAAGATAAGCCATCAAAGTTACAATCAAGTTGCGCTGAAAACTGAGATTGTAAATAAATAATTACAAATAGTTCAAAGCTATCGTTTAGTACATCATTGTCAACCTCCCAATATATTTGTTTTTTAGTGGGAATTATAAAAAACATCTGCCATGTACAAAAGTGCAAAACCTACATAGTTAAAAACATAATTATAAAACAGCACATTTTTTAGGGTTTCGTTGCCGATGGCGAAAAACGGAATCCTTATAGATTCGTCATGTCTGTCTGTATGTCACAGCTACTTTATTCCAAAACTATTAGGACACAAATCCAAATTTAGTTTTGCTGTTTAATGTAATACAATACAACATATGAATGAGCATTCAAAATTGTTATTATGTATTACGGGCTGGTGTCCGCAACTCCATGTCAAAGCACGTATTTAGAAAATTATTTTTGTTGGTGCCGCGGACCCCTGTGTGCGTGTGAGTACGACACTCACTTGGCCGGTTTTTTCATTAGTAATGATGTACTGAACACATGGGAACCCTTTGTGTGTCAATGTCCATTCCGCCCTGTATGTTGTGTACTGTAGATTTCAGCTAAAATATGCATCATCTTCAGGCATTACAGTTATAGGTACCAGTGGCGAAGGTTCCATACAACTCGATTTCTACCGGCTTCCCTTTGAAAAATGGCACAGTCCGTATTTTATAGACAAATAATATAATCAAATTAAAGATATGTACTCCGGCTTACCTCTTACAAAATTGATCCTTCGCTACTGATAGGTACTGATGGTGTAATATGGTCCAAACCAATCACTATGTTCGACAAGTCTATCCCTTGGGAGAAGCGAGCCATATACCTAGGAGTCATACTCAACCTCCATATAATAATTACATGACTGAATAATTTGCATGACTGATTGTTAAGCTACCAGATTTTAATCCATAGTGAAGAAGTCATTATCAGCCCTAATGTTTACCCAACTATGTTGGGGGTGGCTTCCAGTCTAACCGGATGCAGCTAAATACCAGTATTTTACATGGAGCGACTGCCTATCTGACCTCCACAAGCCAGTTAGTACTGGTTAATACGATACCCATTGGTAAGACTGGTTGTCAGACTTTTGAGCTTTTGACTCTATAAATTACAGCCAGAACCAACGGCCTAACAAGGTTTCCGAAGCACGGACGGAACTCGCTATGTATGTCGGTCACCCATCCATGGAACGACCTCGGCAAGCATTGCTTAATCTCATAGATTGACCCGTACGGCTATTATTTATTACCTTTTTCTACGAGGGTGAATGAACAAGTTCTTAGAAGCGCAAATTTACAAAAGAAAAATTAGGTCAGTTCGATATTCCTTTTAAAGAGTGTCAATTAGACATCAGGCAACACATGGAAACTACATATGTTACTGATAAACCAAAATCAGTTAGGCAGCCTCACCGCCTTGGCACCTGGAGTGTACGCGCCTAAACCAACCTGGTAAACCCCAGGTAATAGAGAGTGAATTGAAAAGGAAGGAAGTCACTATTCTCGGACTCGGCGAAATAAAAAATGAATCTAGGAACCTCAATGTCATTTTTAAAGACCTATCTACAGACAGTGTAGTCCTAATAGTTTCGGAATAAAGTGGCTGTGACGTATAGACAGACGGACAGACAGACATGACGAATCTATAAGGGTTCCGTTTTTTGCCATTCGGCTACGGAACCCTAAAAAGGTAACTAAAAACAGTTTCGACACCCGTGCCCTGCTATTTTCAATATTTATGATATTAGCAATTGGATTCATTGACGATTAGCATAATTATTTTATGTAATATGTGTGCTCATCTGTGAAATAGCTGCTTTGTGGCACACTTAACGATGTTTTTACGCAAGTCTGGTCACTGCCGCTGGTAACTGTGGTGTGGAGTTCAAATAGGCAGTCGCTCCATGCATCATACTGAGATTGAGCTGCTTCCGGTTAGACTGGAAGCCGACCTCAACAAAATTGGGATCAGGCTCGACAGATTGTAATGACATCCTTGGAAGAGCTCCTTGACAGAGACTATGAGCGGTGGGCGGTGCTAGAGTGTAGTGACGTGTCGCGAGAGCTCAGTCATTCGCCGTCCGATGGATGCCAACACTCGTTCCTCACCGTGCTATCTCGGACACCGGTTCAGTTAAAGGGTAGTATTGCCTCGTTCGTCTTTATCTCATACGGTAGTCGTAAAGGCAACAGCTGAGTTTGGTGTCCTGGGTTCGATTCTCAGGGCGGACAGTGTTATTGGGTGTCTTCGCTAGGAATCTCTTGTAGCTCGTCGGAGTTTCGAAGCTGGTATTATTCCCTCGGTGCGCACGTTAAGCCGTTGGTCCTGCGGCAAGGATTTTATGGAATGTGCCTACTCCAAGTCTGTTCAACCTCAATACCCTTAACAGGTCATTTCTCCCAGGCTCATACCGAACACAGTCCTTCAATAAGAGGTGAAAGTCTTCAACGACTCCACACTCAAATAATTAATATAGCATACAAGATGTATGGATTTATTTATTTATTTAAACTTCAGGTACAATAGTGGTACATACGCGGTCTTAATGCCACAAGGCATTCTCTACCAGTCAACCTTTGAGTTAAATAAGAAAACATTGTGATAGGGTACAAAATCAATATATAAAAAAATAACTTCTTGCTTTCGAAAATTTATATAGGCACTTATAATGATATCAACAATTTTAAACGGACCTCTTCGTGCCTTTGCCTGTGTAAAACCTTAGCCCGCTCACAGCTTTAATACGCCGTGCCCATCTGGAACCCGTACTCTAATAAATACGGGGTGGAAGGGACACCGACGCGAAAACGGTTACCAATTTTACATCAGTTATTAAAAAAAATTCGCTGTTCCGACATTTTGACCGTGTATTTATTGCACTTTTGTAGGTAACAAAGAAACTCGGTATATGTGGTGATCACCCATCCGCAGACCTACCTAGACAAGCGACCTTATCCTGAAGTTTGATCCGAGAAGCTGTTATTATTTAGCCACGAGCTCCTATTTAATAAAATAAAATAAAAATAGAACTTAACTAGTTCCCCCCTCTTCTAGGTTGCGGCGACATCCCCACCCCCTCGCTCGTCCTCTACATGCCCGGGGAGCCGGAGTACACAGACGTGCTGGTGCGCAGGGTGCATGACAACCTGACGCTGGTCTGCGAGCTGAAGGGGGATGTGACGCCCAGATTATACGTGTGGAACTATATGAGTGAAAATGGAAGTAACACTGATGTGTAAGTTTTTTGGCTTTTCTTATTATACATCAAGTCGAAGGCATCGGCGACGTCCCAATGAGTGTCGATCCTGGCCCAAGAAAGCTATCACGAAGGGGATGGCGGGGTCTTAGTTCACTCGCTTCGCTCTAGACCCCGCCATCTCCTTCGAACCTAACGTGTTCGGAGTCGGGGTGCCCCAAGTCCCTTCCAGGAAGAATATGGGGAGGCCATTGGCCAGGAGTGGGACAATTTAAAACACGAGTGGATCCCAACGGTCACGGATTGGGTAGTAGTTCCAACATGTCACAGTGTTACTGCATGAGAATATTTTGTTCCCAACGAGTCACACTCTTCACATGGTGTGTGATCCGTTGGGAATAAACACAAAAAGTTGTCCTATCGAGTAACAGTGTGTATTTTTATTCACAATTTTTCCCAACGAGTTACACTGTAACACGTTACAGTGTGACTTTACAGGTATTACAATAAAAGTCTTATGTTATACATTTTAGTCGAGCTCTATGTCCTGCCAATGAAATTGGTGTACAAATATATTAGTATTTTAGAAATAAATCTGAATTCATACAATACAATTAAGCCAAGTTCGAGTAAATAATGTCAATTACATGTAATAATAATAAATAATTAATCACAAGAACAAGTTCCTTTCGGCTCCATTATTTATGTACTTATAATTTATTTTCCAGCATTCTAAAAGGCTCGCCAAAAGGCCCCACCACCAGCAGCTCCCTCTCGCGGCAAGATCTACAAGTGGCCGACAGCGGCCAGTACATGTGTTCGGCGCCGCCGTTCAGTGTTACCAAGTACATACTGGTGCAGACCAAGGGTTAGTACTCTTCTAGGTTAAGCAACCGTTGCCGAGGCCGGTCCGTGGATGGATCTGCTTCTTAGCATGTTGGTGGCAATATAAATGAATCGGATTGGAATTCGACTGTTTTCAAACCACAATGCGCAAGCGGTGCGCAGGTTGCGGGCCAGCTCCTATGCACTCCTGACGATGATCGCTGGACGATTGGACTGCCCTTATATTAGAAAGTGTTGCAGTAGGCATATTATAGCCAGGGCATGTTAACGACCGATTTGATATTTATTGTGTTTTATTAATTTATGTTATTAAATTTAGTTTTAAATTTTCCCTAAACTTTTATTTTATTTGTATTTTATACAGGGTGTAAACAGACCCTTCACGAAGCCGTCAACCAAGCACTAACTTTCTGTACATCAAACTAAGTAACTTTACGCAACAATTATTGCTGGGAATCGCCTTTCTTTGGGGTGAAAAATCACGTTTTACGGTAGCACTCGATGGAAAGCACTCAAAGCATTGTGCTAACGGATGGATTGAATAGTACGGGAGACGTGGAGATGTGTAAAGTAAAAATCTTACATTAAAAACATGTATAAAAAAAAAACTTGTGAAAAAGTTGGAACTTTGACCAACAATATTTTCGTAACTGGAAGGTACCCAGGTATGGTCTAGAACAAAAAAACGATCGCAAAGACGGGGAGAACAAAAAAATTATATACTTTTCTTGGGTTGATAGTACTGTATGATTTAGGTAAAAAAAAAAAATGATATGCATATTTCCTATTGGCACGCGGCAAGGAATCTCGCTTCATAAAGGTTTTTAAGCTCATCATTTCGTGTCCAGGTCCTGCGTACTGCGGTCGCGGCGCGTTCTGGTGCGGCCAGCGCTGCATGGCGCCGCAGTACGTGTGCGACGGCCGCCGCGACTGCGAGCGCGCAGAGGACGAGGCCTCGCACATGTGTCCGTCCGGCGTCTGCGCACGTGAGTAGCTGCGCAGCGGAGAAGGATCTCGAGTGGCGAAATAATCTTATTAGCTGAGCTGGGTTTTTAAAAAAATATACATAACATCTCGCCTGTAATCCCCGAAGGGTTAGGCAGAGGTGTACCTGTAATAGGGGGCGAGCCTATTGCCATATTCTTTCATTAAAAACATGTATGTAAAAAAAAACTTGTGAAAAAGTTGTAACTTTGACCCCCAATATCTCCTTAACTAAAAGGTTGGGTATGGCCTAGAACACAAAAAAGGATGCAATGACGGGGAGGACAAGTGCCTTTCGGCTTAATTGAGGGTCAATTTACAGCCTTTGTAATAAATAATAAATACACATATATAAAAAAAATGTGCTTATAAAAATTACCTATTTTCATTTCAACTAATTTATATTTATATTAATGGGAATATATCTTATTCTTAGAGTTTTGATGACAAACTAACTACTGTAATTATAATTGTTGCGGCCTAGAACTTGGCCAATTTGTAAGTTAATTTTAATATTTTTACACTGGCAACGAAAGTGTGAAACTGTTTAGTATTGAGATCTTAATGTACCACATACTCAGAAATAAATAAATCTTATCTAATTCAAATTACACGGAGTACGGTTGGTAGTTGCCCGTAGGTAATATCCCACTGCAAATGGACAGGTCACATGATGAGGACACAAACAGAAAAGTGGACCAAAAAAGTTACTAAATGGTACCCAAGGGACGGAAAAAGACGCAGAGGAAGGCAGATAAAAAGATGGGAGGAAGATCCGCCTAAGGGATGGAGGAATATAGTGAGGGATCGACAAAAGTGGAGGGAACTTGAGGAGGCCTATGTCGCAAGACAGCCTGCCCTGGTAGTTGATAAGATGAATAAATAAATGAAATATGTATAATCTAAGGCTAGTTAAGTTATAATTTAAGTTTAGATGTAGAAAACAAATAAGTGTAGTTTATATTTTATTTTTCAAAATTACTATATTGTGTATACGAAGGTCAGAGTAAATAAAGGCTATTTTTTATTTTTTTAATATCCCACTGCTGGGTACGGGGCCTTCCTCTAGACCTGTTCTTATGGTGTTCTTTTCTATATGACCAGGTAGCGACAAGCTGAACTGTTCAACAGGGCGCTGTATATCAGAGTCCGCTTGTTGTAGGACTAGCAGTCCGCTCTGCCAGCAACCGTCCTGCTGCGACGAACATCCCCGATACTCAAGATTAGAAGGTATGTACAAATAGAACACACACGCTTATATGTTTTGAAAATTCCATTCTGAGTTTTAAACCTGCTTGCGCCACGAATCACTATGCGTTTGGAGATAATACAGGGTGCAATTGAAGTGATGGGCTTTATTTTAAACTAAGGCACTATTCGCGATAGGTACTAATTGCATTAGGGCTATGGTAAATAAATGTACTCATTGAAGTAATGGATTTCTTGCCCATCTACCTCAACCATATATACATACGGAAGCCAAAGGTAGTGCTAATTAGTGATCATGAATGTCATTATTTGGTAGCGTGAATTTCAATACACTAAAACACCCATGAAAGAAAAGCCGACAATCTTGCTCGGCGCCATCTTGGATTTTCTTTGTGACGTAATTTTGGTTATCATCGACCCTGAAAACCACTAAAATGGCACCCATGAAAATCCGGATATTTTCACGCAAGTGTCCAGTCGCGCAAGTGTCTGTCGCGCAAGTATCAGTCACACATATGAATCAAAATCAAAATATTTTATTTCACATAGGCCTCGATGAGCACTTATAAAACGTCGACAAAAAGGTGCACGGTTCGGGTTGGTCGTTTCCTATGCAGAAGAACCGGCAAGAAACTCCATGTCTTGCTCTTTTCAAATCATTTGGTATTACAATTATCATGGAAACAGCATTTGTTCTACTCGCAGATATGTCCGTTCTCAGATAGTAGGACTATTCGCAGGTAGGTCCGTTCGCGCAAATGTCTTAGATCTTAAAAAAAGTAGCTCCTTATTAGTAATTGTAACAATTTTGCAGTGGCAAGGCGTCTTGTTCCATTATTTATTTATTATTATATTTAATTCAAGTAACAGGACTCACAAAGTTAGTAACAATATTTCCTTACAACTATGTTAGTAAACTTAACCTACACACTTAACCTAACACTGTCTCACATTATAGATTTATGCGAATCCCTGCTACAAGCTTAACACCGAAGTAGAAAGCTTGCAGCAACAATTCACACACAAACAGTCCAGTCTGCTCGCCACACACTGCAGTATAATGTTGGGGCTGGCCCGCACCCGGCGCACCAGGGAAGCGCATCTTTTACGCATCGTGGTGTAGAAACAATCGACACGCGCATCAGCAAACATCCCTGATGCGCTACAGAAGCGGAACAGCCCCATCAATACCCGGAACGCGTTATTATATTGAACGCGAAGGGCGCTGTACGATTTTTGAGTGTAATCCACCCACAGGCTGCACGTGTAAAATGAGGTGCAATATGCACGAAATAAGGTTCTTTTTACAACGACAGAACAACGTGCAAACCTGCGAGCGATCATATTAGCTCTTACCGACAGCGCCCTTCTTTCTCTCTCAATATCATCATCGTCTCTGAGGTCAGCGGTCAAGAGATGTCCCAAGTATTTCATTTTATATACCCTCACAAGCGATATTCCGTTCAACTTGACCGAAGGGATAGCATCAGGACATCGACCACCGGCACCAAAGACCATGACTTCACTTTTAGTGACGTTGTAGACCAATCCATGAAGTAAAGCATATTCTTCACAGATGGTCACCAATCTCCTAAGACCACAAACCGAGGCGCTCAGCAGCGCCATATCATCGGCGTAACTAATGTTGTTTACACATACTCCATCAATGTAACAGCCGGCACGCTCTCTGCTGAGCACCTCGATCAGCCCATTGACATAGAGGTTGAAGAGCGTGGGGGAAGTCAACCCCCCCTGCCTTACCCCACACTCCAACCTATACGGTTCCGAAAAAGCCCCGGCCCAGCGTACCTGATTGATCTGGCCTCTATACCAGCATTTAAAAGTGTTAATCAACTCTGGAAAGCAAAAAAATAAATGTCCGAAAACGAGTGATCATGAATTTCAAAATATTCGAATAACTTCTTTTTTTTACGTCTTTGGATGATGGTTCCTAGAAACAATAATAAATATAAACCTCGAATTGAAAACCTCCTTTTTTTAAGTCGGTTAGTATCTACGTCTAGATGTCAAAGGGGAGGTCCCCGCACACACGATGTGTTTTTGTTTTTGCTGTGAATTTCTGAGTTTTTCTCGACAAGACTCGCCTTTTTTTTTTTAATAATAGCGTGTTAGTGACCACAAAATGGGGCATTATAGGTAGACTATGTATTTATAAGATTTAAACTATCATGATCACTAACATTATTATAACTAGAAGACGGGATATTTACCATGTTTATTGTTTTCTTTGAGTTCCCGATAATTGGGCGCTGTTGCAAGCACCATGATCACCAAAGAGTATAATAATAATATGGGACAAGAGAGCCCTCTTGTGCCATTTCGAAGCATACTGATTTGAGACGCCATCTGCATATCTTAACGGGAACTAAGGCTCTTTATGTGTGTGTGTGTATCTAATGAATGTATGTAGTTATGTATGTAGTTATGTATGTATGCATAGGTAATCCTTCATCGTAGGCCGCGAAATTTTAATTTTCCTACTTTTTTGCAAATTGCAGCGCTGTTTGACGTTATAATATTATGTTGATCAAAATGCGATTCGCGACGATAATAATGATACATGTACTAAATTACAATCATTAAAACAGTTATGATTGATATCTATTTAAATGATCGTGATTCAGTTAACGAGTAATCAATAAATCAAGCATTTTGATCAACATAATTATGACACAAACAGCTATTTGCAAAAAAACATAAGAAAATTTTAATTTCGCGAACTACACTAAAGAAATTACCTTATTAAATTTGAATACAATAACTAAATAATAATAGTCCACGCATTACTTTATGAAATGAAACAGAAAAAACATTTTTTATACTTTATTGTCATTGTTACAATTTTATCACAAAGCATTTTTACAGAGCTTTTATTTTCTATTTTTATAATTTTTGTGCCTATTATAATAATTTTGGGCTGCAATTTTGGTTTCGTCTTCACCATCATAAATTAATTTTCCGACCAAAATTCGATTAACTGATCGACACCAACTGTAAATGATTACATTTATTGTAACATTCAAAAAGTATTTCTTGAATGTGTCATTATGGGCTGGACATTTATTTGAACAATCTATGAACATATCTATAAAAGAGATTATCGTATATTTCACGCGTTTTTTGGGTACATTTCTCCTAAGACATGACGTTGATATGTTTTTTATTTCATTGAAATAATTTTCAATTTCTTTGCTAGGATAGCAAAGCCATTTTTTGTTTTGATATTCTTTGGCTCTAATGAATATATTATTTTGATTATTTGTGTTCTCTAGTAAAGTCTTTTTACAAGTTTGACAACTTTTTACAACAATTTTTAAACATTTTTTTAAAACCCAACCACAGACATAATTGCTTTGACCAGCATCAGTTGTATTTGACTGGTCAAAGCCAATTTCACTATTAAAATGAATTTTTTCACTTTCCTCAGGAACATCAGCAGTATCATGTTTCTCTTTTAAAAAAAAATCCAGTGTCTGGAGGCACTCATTAGAATCCTCCTCACAGTTTGCCCCTTTTGAATGAGGAGAATTAAAATTATTTAATAGGAGAGCTTTGAATGCTCCTTCAAAAGCCACTGTATTAGGCGCATTATTCCTTGCCCCATAACTCCTGATGTTCCCGAAAAAATTTTCGACCGGGTCTTGGTTGAAGTTCCGTGTCAAAATTGCATCTAAACCATATTTACTAGACAACACTTTCCAAAGACTCTCCATGCCCTCTATAGTTTTAATTAGATTTGTCACAGATGGTATAGTTGTCTCAGTTAGACGGATTTTGTCTCCAGTTTTAACTTTTTTAATATATTTAACAGTTTTAAAAATTTGTTTAGCTTTTTGCCACAGTTCATGATGAGGCGAATTGCTTTTGACAGGCCCTTTATAAATTTTACCATTTGGTATGAACATACTGCTCACATTAAGAGAATCAAATAGATTATTCTATTAAAAGAGTCATCTCTATTATTTGACGACAATCTTCGGGAAGATCCTTCCTTGCCGTCAAGTGTTCTGTCACAACAGCGACACTGTGACTAAATATTTGTGTCGCCGATTTCACTCGCATTTTATTAATTTTTTCTGGATTTACATGTTCTTCCGTAATTTTGTCAAGGAGACGTAACTCTCCATATGATTTATCAGCAGCATATACCATTTGGTAATATTCCCATTTTATGGTTTTTTTTTTATTAGATGTGACGTATGTCATGTCTTTGGTCAGCAAATTATTTCTAAGACCTTTTATTAGATGAGGAGTATCATATAAAGGGATTATGCTGTGACCATTAACTCGGAACATTTCATAACGCCACTCTTTGCCTTGTCGAAGATAGACGGCTTTAGTTTTATTAACCAATTCTGTTATAGCGCCAACATTAACAGGACTTTGGTCACACACCGTGTTAACCACGATGAGATTATGTTGCAATGCATGCTGAACCACGGATTTGATTAAAATTTCCAGCTCATTTTTTTTTAATCCGGTTGTGAAGTAATATGCAATGGGTTGTTTGAAATTATTTTTCACACCCTTCACCATAAAAACAAGGGCATGGTCAGCCAATGAGGCCTCTTGATTGGATGCAAAGCCTTCCAGTTCATCCTTATGTGAATTAAAAAGAATTTGTGGCGAAATTGACATTTCGTCAAACATGAGACTGCAGAGTCTATCTGGCACATTCATTTCAGCTACCACTTTTTTAATCTTTTCAAAGATGATGGGATTTATTCCAGGTACTAATTTAATTTGGCTCGGCAATCGCTTCATAGCTTTTGCTGATGGCAACGCAAAATATTTGCACAACAGCCTGTAGCACTTGGGACTCTTTTTGAAGAGTGACAAGGACATAACTTTTTCTTCAATTGAAAATCGTCTCCCCTTAGACTTCTTTTTAGACTGTAGTTGCATGTGAACAAACAGTTTTGCTGGTTTTGTCATTGTTTTTGTCACTTGTTGAAATGCAACTTTATTGGCCAATTTTTTTGCAATTTTTTTGCCAATCGTGCTTTGAATGACTGCCCTTTTTTGCGCAAACGACCTATTTCATTTTGAAGATACTTCATTTTTGTCTGGAGTGGTCTCATTTGTACGCAATTGAACCGTACCCCAAAACTTTCACGAGCATCTGAAAAATACAAAAACATCATAATTAATATATATTTTGATTTAATCACTTTAATTTGAAAGTGTTTCTATACAAATTAATTATTTAGTTAATTACTTTAAACTAGCTGTATTTGCAACATCGCTCATGTGGAATTTCAATAATCATACAGGCCAATGCTCAACAGTGGCACAGTAATAGGCTTTAATTATAATACAGAATATAAATTACCTTTGAGTAATCGTTTTTGCTTAGGTCTGCTTATCACGCTATAATTATGCTCCATTATCGCAGAATTTGTAGCAGCAGTGCAGTGACGTTTATCTGAAAATATATACAATACATGAATAATTTAATATGCAAGAGAATGCACCATGTTGATAGAATACAGACTAATAATTATAATACCTAAAGTTGAAGTAGCAAGAAGAAAGGCAAGGCCAAGTTTGAGTTATTCAAGGATGGTTATTCCGAAATATGGCTAAGAAAACTGATACCATTTGATCAATATAATTTTATGAAACTGTTGATGTCCATTTTATGACACCCACACGAAGAGATGGGGTGGTGCTATTTGCATTTGACACCACACGCACACACACAAGTGACAGCACAAACACAAGTGATTGCACACCAAATGCAGTAATATCATAGACATGTACTGTACTTAATTAATCATATTTGATAAAACATACCTGGGGTGGAAGTCGAAGGAAGAGAAGTGCTAGTGGTAGGGTGACTAAGACTTAGGCTAGCCTCAGATTGTCCAGCTGTAGCAGTGATGCCATGACTTTCACCTGAAAGAATTATGAAATAAAAATATAATTATGTATAATATTCATGTAGGTACTGAAAAAAAAATTATATAAAAAATGAATTAATGAATGAAATGAAAAATGAAATACATACCTGGGGTGGAAGTAGAAGGAAGAGAAGTGCTATTGGTAGGGTGACTAGCCTCAGATTGCCCAGCTGTAGCAGTGATGCCATGACTTTCACCTGAAAGAATTATGAAATAAAAATATAATTATGTATAATATTCATGTAGGTACTGAAAAAAAAAATTATATAAAAAATGAATTAATGAATGAAATGAAAAATGAAATACATACCTGGGGTGGAAGTAGAAGGAAGAGAAGTGCTATTGGTAGGGTGACTAGCCTCAGATTGCCCAGCTGTAGCAGTGATGCCATGACTTTCACCTGAAAGAATTATGAAATAAAAATATAATTATGTATAATATTCATGTAGGTACTGAAAAAAAAAATTATATAAAAAATGAATTAATGAATGAAATGAAAAATGAAATACATACCTGGGGTGGAAGTAGAAGGAAGAGAAGTGCTATTGGTAGGGTGACTAGCCTCAGATTGTCCAGCTGTAGCAGTGATGCCATGACTTTCACCTGAAAGAATTATGAAATAAAAATATAATTATGTAGATATTCAAATAGGTACTGTAAAGAAAATGAAATAAAAAATGAATGAATTAATTAAATGATAAATGAAATAATCCACTATTCAACTCACCAGGCAAATGAAGAGTTGGCATTGCCAATGCATTTAGACGCTTAAAACGATTACGGTGTTCATCAGTGAAGTGAATATCACATATTCTCTTCTTCTTATAAATGTCATAGTCTGTTAATGTTTTCAGATTGTATCCAACAAGATTAACCCAAGCTTTAAAACGCTCAGGAAATTTGCCAGGATTCGGAAATGAATGCATCACATTGCCTGAAACCAAAGGAAATAATAATGTATTTTTTGTCTTTTAATCGCGATTTTGTCCATCCTAAGGTTGCTAGTATGAGATTGCAGGGCGAGCACTAGCAAGTCACAGGCTTCCTGTGACATGTCTCGAGTCACACATTTTATATGACTAATCTGTGATAAAATAAATGTATGACTTAAACCATGTCACAAGTTGGTGCTGGCCCCGCTGAATGTGTTAAGGCTGTTCATGGTACTTGTATGTATATTCTAATAGTTACATTAACTGATTTATTACATCTAAAGTAATTTATATTGGCAGGCCTATAAGCAAAATAATATTCATTCAAATCTCAGTTGGAAAAAGGAAGACAAGGTGGACAATAACAATTAAAAATCAATTGTGTCTACAATTTGCCAGGAAAGATTGGATAATAATACGAAATCTAGACTTGACGTTTTGAGAAAAGCATATTTTTAGAATTTTTAGAATATAGTATATTTTAAAGAGCCTCGTGAATTGTTGGAGCCTCATTTGCGCCAGCGGGGCTCGATAGTCGGGCGGCGAAGTGGTACACATGTGGCTCCGCGGGATTTTATCGGTTGGAACTTGGTAAATAGAAGAGTTCTGTCTTCGCGGGTAGAATAAAAAAAGTCACTTACCAGTGTCTTTACATCCAAAAGCGCAACGGTGAGGCATTGTATCTATTTTAATGAAAACACACAGCACAAAATAGCGTCTTTTCGCAAGTATAACACTAAACACTAAATATAACGAGTTTTTCTCAATTTTTGTGAAATTGCTCGTCACAACGTAAACTGATAAATATTAGTTTCCGGGTAGTAATCCACTAACAGGACGGAGGAGGAACTCACTCAACTCGACGTCTGATGTAGATAAAGCACTCAAAAACCAATAAATAACACAAAATGGACACACGAAATACAAACAAGCGCGAACGCAAGTTGCGGCGACCATAATGTGTGATGTTGCCAGAAGTGATGTCACACAATTTTCGTGACAATGCTGCCATAATCGATAAAGCCGGAATAAAATAATGAGACAATTTTGATGAAAAATATCATAAATATTCTCTAGAAAAATACTTGACATTAAATTAGAGAACATTAATACTTGAGTTTCATTAAAGTTGTCTTTTGCATTAAAGTTGTGATTACAGAGACATCTATCGATAATTATGAAATTATTAGGTATCATAGTTTCTCCGTTAAGTAATGTAGATGGCGACTCTTTCTTTACTAAAGTTGTGCTTGTTCTAACTGTCTCCCCCCTGATGATCACGGATAAACTGAAGTTATTGCGGGTGGGTGTTTATGAGCAGACGAATCGGTCTACCCTCTTTCTTGTTCGTTTTTTGCACTCAGTACCGCTACCACTGTCACTCGCAACTCGACTCTGTTCCCGACACACGAAACTCACTGTGATCATGGTGCTTGCAACAGCGCCGAAATATCGGGAACAATAAACATGGTAAATATCCCGTCTTCTAGTTATAGGCAGTTTATGTATTTGTTTGCAGGCTACGTGGACGTGGAGTATCCCCCTCTATTCGAAGATCGACACGCGGCCGACGACTACGGCTTCATTCAGTCTACCATATACACAGTTACCGGTGAGAAGCATTATTTATTACATACTTTAACTATCACTGTTAGTCTGCGTCGTCTGCAGGTAGAGTTTTCTTCATTTTAGCTTCTTCGCTGGTGGTGGAGTCCCGCAGGAAGGGCCCACCGCAACCGTTACGGGCGGCACAGGGTACTTCGCTGTGAACGCACAGGCGCTCGGCACCCATACGGTCACAGCGAAGGCACACTTTCTCTTCGAAGAAAAATAACGGTCATAAACGACCGTTATTTCTTTTAAAACGTTTCGGACGGTGGTAGTATAAAAAGTTTGTCACGGAAAGTTACTGGCGCCAGAGGTGGCGCCGGGTCGCTGCAGCCGGCTAACGGAGGCCCAGCTACGACAACGACGCATGGACCACTGGCGAATCCATCCTGACCGCTCTCGTAAAGTCGACGGCTATTTATATACAGACCGATCCTGCGAGAAAGTTCCACAACTTTCTGAAGCATTTTCCACAGTTCCATAGTGAAACATTGTAAGATTAGTCTCGAATCTTCTAGACAGTTTCACAGTGGACCATTCTAAACTCGAACGTAATCTAGAATGTTCTCGTCACACAGCCGTCGTAACAGTAATAAGGTTGAAAGTGGTCGACCCTCACTGCAGACGGTAGTACATTAGTTACTTTTTTCCTCCCCCTAGCCTGCGCCCTCATCTTCATGATAGCGGTAGTGCTGCTGGTGTCCGCCATCTGCAAGATGCACATGAAGCGCGCCGCGCTGCGCAGCTACGCGCACGCCGAGCGCGCCACCCGGCAGCACTACTCCATGCAGTACGCGCAGGTAACGTCGCGCCTGCCATACCCGTGCACGAGGCAGGCAGCACACGGTGTGGGAAAGAGACAGAGCTATACAGCTCGTCTAGCGCCATCTCTTTCCCACATTGGAATTACTCTTGCTTTAAGATGTCATGGTAGGCCACCAGGACGTCACCTGCTAATGGTGTCAAACATCATACAAGCAAAAAAGCCCGGCTCATCAAATAGTGAATGCATTGAGTAGCTCGTGGCCAAATAATGACAGCCGTACGGGTCGTTTTTAGGGTTCCGTAGTCAACAAGGAACCCTTATAGTTTCGCTATGTCCGTCTGTCTGTCGGCAGCTTAGGTCAAAGTCTCTTAGTACTAGAAACCTGTAATTTGGCATGAATATACAGAACGCCGACAAAGTGGTAAAATAAAATCTCGAAAAGTTTTTTTTTTTTTTTTTTGTCTCCTGTACGTACACGTAAATGGGTAAATTATTTTTCTCGCGTACCCCATTGTGTGGTATGCTAATTTTTGTTCGACTCAAGTGTCCCCCCCCCCCTTTACCAGCTAATGTTTGGGTGTGTGAAAAAATAAAATATACAGTGGTAGTATACAGGCTGAATTTTTCAAGTGGGCGTGGATGGCCGAATCCGAAACTATGAGGAATAGCTAAAAATCCTCAAGGGAGTCTCGAGCCCGATTTTGACGAAAACTAAAACTGCATTAGATTTTTGAAAAATCAATATTCCTAACAGGTATAGAACCCGATGATTTCTGCAAAAAAAAATACACACTTTATTATTTCACCATTCGATATTGTCGCAAATAAGGAGTAAATTCTGGGAAATAATGACATACGGCAAACTAAAGGAAAGAGTTCAATTTTGATAAAATACATAACAGTTAGTAGTAATCAACGAAACGTCGAACAAAATTAGTATTGGCGTCACGAAATTATACCATAATGTTGTGAAGCTCGACTGCGCTGCGGGTGTCTTCAACCAAGGAAATTAATTTAAAATATGATAAAACATAAAATATTTAAAGTTTTTCTTAAGTTTGCCGTATGTCATTACTGGCGGTTGCATCATCTGCCCGCCTTTTCTCAACGATGTCGGGGCTGGCTACCAGTCTAACCGGATGCAGCTGAAGACTATTATTTTACATGGAGCGACTGCCTATCTGACCGCCACAACCCAGCTAGTACTGGCTAATACGATACTCCTTGGTTAAGACTGGTTGTCAGACTTTCGGGCCACTGACAACCTGTAACGACTGTGAAAGATCTTCAAATGACAGCCGGGACCAACGGCTTAACGTGCTTTCCGAGTTAGACTGGAAGCTGACCTCAACATAGTAGGGAATAGGCTAGGCAGATGATGACTCTATTTTGTAAGTAATCCATTTTCTTTTATTACAGACGCATCGTTTCCCTCCGTGCTACGAGACGTCCCGTCTGCTAGAACAGGAGGGTCGCGTGGCTTCGCCCGCGCAGTCGCCCACACATGGACCTGATAGGCAGGGGTTACAAGTGAGTCAAAAAGTCGAAAGTCAAAGTCAAAAGCATTTATTTCAATTAGACCATCACAGGCACTTTTGAATGTCAAAAAAACATAAAGAAGCGAAGCTACAGTCACAGTCACAAGACATAATAACTTGAGAGAGTACTGTACTTACACATTCCAAAGCGTAGATCTCTTTGGAGAAGAATGGGCAAGAAACTCCATGGACACTCTTTTAAATCAAAATATTTTAACAAAATCTTGGTTACATCATTAATGTTGAGATTATACTTATATGTGAGAACGATGTAGAAAGACTTGCGCAGTAAGAGAGCCTGTGTCATCACATACGTTAAAACGTATTTATTAATCAAATGTCCGGCAGATGAGCGCCTATTTGAGGCGTTTACATCTAACAATGTTCACACACTATCCATCGGCACAGTTTGCTTTCCTAATGCGAAAGGTCGCATCCCCTAATTGTGGAATATTGAAGCATTTGCTGATGGAGTGTGTTAGGAGCAAGAATGAATGGGAATCATAGATAGGAGAGTTTATTCTGGATGTTGGGCTAATCCAAATCATTTTAGCAATCAACTATTGCAAAGCGGTTGTGTGGCTTGGTGAAGATATCATCAATGATTCTCCTTCGAATAGATAGATAGTGAGTAAATATTCCACTTTTGTAAATAGTTTATAAGGTACGATGGGGTTGGCGTATCCGTATGGATAAAAATAAAACCCTTTATGTTAAGCATAAAAAAAAAATCTTACAGTGACTGGAAAAAAAGTAGCTAATGTAAATTTGACGTTGTGACGTTCCAGTGCAGCACCTCGTGCCCCACGCCGGAGCCCCCGGGCGGCGCGGGGCCCGGCGCGGGGCCCGGCGCGGGGCCCGGCGAGGGGCCCGGCGAGGGGCCTGGCGCGGGGCCCGGCGCGGGCTTCGGCCTGGCGCGCCTGTCTGCTATATTTTCCTCGCGGTACCGACAGGTGAGACATAATGTATATGTTCATTGAAAAAAACTGAAATTTTTCGGATAAAACATATTTACTTGTTACAATACGATTCAAATTAAATTAATATCAACCTTTCATAACCTCTCAGGTGCTAGTTAGGATTATAACTGTAAGCTCATAATGTCGAAAAAATAAAGTCATCAAATGCCCCCCACTCTGGGCGGAGCGGGAGGGAGTGTCAGACTTGTACTGACTAAAACCCATCCATGTTCCTTCTTTGCCCTTTGTGTTCCAGGGCCACGGTATCTCTTTCGAACAGTCCCGCAGCCCTTCATATCATTCCTCACACAATCCATCCATCGTTTCCTTGGTCTTCCTCTCCCTCTCCGTCCATCAACATTTATATTCATCACTCTTTTAGTCGCTTGCGATTCATCCCTCCTCATCACTAGTCCATACCAAGACAGTCGATTCCCTTTCAACTATTCTGTAACTGGCGCAACTTTCAAACTTCCTCTAATATACTCATTCCTTACTTTATCCATTCTTGTCACTCCACACATCCACCTCACAATTCTCATCTCCGCTACATGCAAACTTTCTTCACAGCCCAGCATTCCGATCCATACAGTACGACACGTCTAATCACGGACTTGTATATTTTCCCCTTTAACTGAAGGGGCATCCGTGGGTCGCAAGTTGTTCCAGTGACCTGTCGCCATTTCATCCATCCTGAGTTGATCCGGTGCGTTACGTCCCGGTCTACTTCACCATCACCTTGGACAATATACAACATTATTTTGAGTATATGCGAAACCTGAATATAGTTTGTTCAGAATAAGTAACTGAATCGATTCCAATCATTTTTAAACCATGTTGAGCGACACTAAGTACCTATCGCAATCATTTAGGTACCTACTGCCAAATTATTATTATCAATGAGCTCAAGACGACGCTGGAGGCGCGCGCGCGGGCCTTCTGCGTGGTGATCATGTTTTTGTGCGGACAACCAGAAAATAGAATAAGCTTATAACTTTGTGATTTTTCATGATACAGTTTTGAAATTTTGTACATAGATTCTTTACATAAAAATACTAGAGACGTGTTTTAGGTTTCGCATATACTAAAACTAATGTTGTATTTAACTATAGGATACCTATATCTTGTCAATTATATTTAAATACCATATAATAAACGACATCAACCGGACACAAATCAAAACTTCGAGCTATTATTGAGAAATTCTTCGCAAGTCGCAAGCGTCACAACTAGGCAAGAAGTTCTGAATTCTATTCCTTGGTCATACAGTGTTAAAGAACTTTAAGTTGATTTTCCACCGAGGATTTCTTAGTAGAGGCCTAAGTGTCGCGGGTCTGTGGACGGTGAGTAATGGGCTAGCTCGCCGTCCGGCCGCCCGGCCGGCCACTCCGCCCAGAGCTGGAGGGGTCATGAATAAATACACATAAATTCAGTACTGAGAGTGTACACTATACACGTCCCTTTTTTTTAAAAAACAAGCGTAATATCATATTGACCCACCATTACCCTCTACAGGTGCCCACCCAAAACGACGTAGAGCTAACGAACGTGCGCTCAACATCTCTAAACAACTCACCAACACGGGACCGAGCCCTAGACAACTACCGGAGCCCGACCTACTGCGACCTCAACACATCAGAATTCTACTTCACTAACCCAGAAACTGGGGATATCGCTAGAGACTTGAATTACATGGCAACACCGGTGGAATATATGAGACAGAACTCTAGCAACACTTTGGAAAGAGTTATAGACCAACTGGATAGGCAGAGGTTGACGCTGCAGCTAGGTAGGTTTCAGTTAACTATTCCTAGGTTTGGCCGTCGAGCGGAAACCGATCGGAGACCAGATACTCCTAATGTTGCAGAAATAAATATAGACGATCTAGATTTTGTTCGCATGACGTCTCATGATACATACACCTTGAACGGCCGCACGATACGACTTTTGGGAGCGAATTTTGAAAACTACCCCGTTTTACCCGACGGGACAAGACCCCCGCCGTATAATGAGGCGATGAGGTGCAAGTTCTTTGGACCACCCCCTGAGTATTTGAGTCGAGAAGGTTTAAACGCGAGAGTAGATGAAGAAGCGAGGAGCAACATTGAAATGCCCCCGTGTTACGACGAACTTGCTTCTGGTACGGGTAATAATAATACCGCTATGGCTACAAGCTCTAATGCAGGAAGTTCCGGGATAACAGGTGAGAGCAGTACCGTTGAAAATAACGCCAGTGTTAGAGACAGATCAATAGCTGCTATTTCGAGTGCAGAAAATAACGATAACGTTAGAAATAACGGTACCGTTATTGGTGTACCTAACGCGTTGTCGAATAATAACAATAATAATAGTGCGGAAAATAACGTTCTAACGGCTGTAAATAACGATACGGTTATTAACGATAGGAATATGAATAACGTTCAAAGTATAAGTTCTATTATAAATAACTTGCCTGCTATAGATAGTGATGTTAATGCTAACGATACCACTGTTAACTGTTAGTAGCCGTTATTTTAGAACCGTTATATAAAATGCACGATTTTCTTGTTGTTAAAACTTATACACTTTGGCAGCTTTATTATACTTTTTTTTTTAACCTATATGAATCACGCAGGCGTGTTGGAATTCAATTAAAATATAAAAATGTACTATATTAATCAATTTAGGCAGCTTAAAAAAAAACAGTTTCAAGTTTTTGATAAAGGCAAACTTATTTTTAAATTTATCTTGCCGTTTAAATAACTATTACCAGTTAAAATATGCCAGTTACGTAAAAATATAGCCTTGCCAGTGTAACCAGTAAAAATAAACGTTAATCAACTTTGGACGAGGTCGCGAAATGGATGGGTGTACCAATATAAAGTGTATAGTTTTAACAGTACCACCGTAAATATAGTGTTAGAGTGCCTTAGATTGTGTTGTTATGGTGGAGTGAGATGGCAGTGGGGTGGTGTGAAGGGAAATGGATTATTTTTAGTACTAAATATCAAAATATGCAACTAAATCGAAAGTATCATCTGCATAATTATTCTTTTCTCAACTATGTTGGGAGCGGCTTCCAGTCTAACCGGATTCAGCTACGTACCAGTATGTTACATGGAGCGACTGCCTATCTGACCCTCACAACCCAGTTACTATGTTAGCGAGCGAAACTCCGCAGAGGTGATGTCTAAATAAGATAAAACAAAACAATAATAATTTGATGTATTTTCGGGGTCAATGTGTGCTAGTTTTTTTTTAATAACCGACGAAAAGTTTATAAATGATGTACTAAAAACGAGGTAACCGTTTTAGCGTCGGTGTCCCTTCCACCCTGCATACCCATTGCGTCTTGCCAATTTAATTTAACCTTGTGTACTCATCTCGCTACCATCCCATTCAGCCATCTTTGCACTAACCATACGATTCACGTAGTTAAATATAAACATAACACAATAATACAGTGTATCGCGCAAGTTGTGACGTTAACACGTTGAGAATCATATAGTAGAACTGTGATTTATTTATGTGAGCGACTGTACAGGATTAAATAGTGAAGAAAGACCTTCTCGCTTTTAACAGTGGTTACTATATAATGCACTATACTGATACTTCAACTGACATTCGTATTGACGAACTTTAATCAAGATTTCTAGATACCGTTTAATCGACGTCCATATCGGTCGATTTGTCGTTTATGAACACAAGGAAAATATTTGTAATTGTTTAGCTATTGACAGCAACGTTTACGCCAATACTGATAGTAACGGTACCAATAAAAACCGTTTTACCGTTAAATCAAATATCGTTTTTTTTACGGTATAACTATTTTTAGGTTTTTTTAATTTATTTAATCATTTATAAAATCAGATACCAGTTTTTTACGGTATAACATTTCTTTTTATGAAATCAAGTTTATTTTTTAAATATACATATACTGTGATTAAATTCATGTTTTGATATAATTCTTATAAATAACGACACAACTTGTGTTTTATATGCCCGTTTTTACAAATTCTAGGCGACATCGAGCGAGCGACCCAAAGCGAGCTAATGAATCTTCAACTTTCAGTGCTGTACTGAGAGTTGAAATTTCCAACAGTAAAATAATATGTGGGCATTCAATTAGATATCGCTTAGTGTTTGTGAAAACGGGTTCAACTGTTTTAAAGATAATGAACAATTTAATTAAGCTTTTATGTTGCCATGATTATAATATATTATTAAATTAAATATTTTATTGTAAAGCAACATTAGTGATACTCATTTGTAATTGTAAATAATATTAATTTTAGTTGCATTTTTCGGTCTGTTGTCCTTGCGATTTTTTTGTCGTGCAACACAAACCTGCACCTTTGAAAAAAAAATGTTTTTCTTTTGGCATACTTGTAAAAAAAAGTGTTTTGCGACAAAATAATCGCACGCGACTAAACTTACAAATTATCTGCCTTATAGTTGTAGGTCGTATTTCAGAGGGCATTTCTTTTAATCTGTTATTGTTGTGTAGTTATTATATACCTTTATCATCAATGTTATGTATGTTTTGTCGCAGAATTGTGTCGCAAATGTGTCTCTGAAGAATAAAAATAATGTGAACCGTCTACACGCAAGTCGACTAATTTTGAGCTAACGTCTACCTACCTAGTCTTAAAATAATCTCAAAAATAGTAACAAATACGTCTAAAACCATGTAGGCAGTCACTCAGTTGCCCAATGCATTTTTAAGTCTAAATGCTAGTTTTCACTGACTCCAACTAATATTATAAATGTAAAAAGTAAGTTAGTTTGTTACGTTTTCACGCCTAAACCGCTGAACCGATTATCCTGAAATTTTGCATATACGATGTCAGATGTACAGAAACGGACATAGGGTACCTTTCATCTCGAAAAGAAATACTGTTCCCGAAGAAAACAACAATAACGTTCTTAAGATAATAGATGGCGCCACGTGTTTTTCGAATTAGGATTGAGTTATAATATTATAGAAACTTTAGTAGTTTAATAAGATTTTAAACTTTCATGGCACTAAAATTATTATAACTAGAAGACGGAATATTTACCATGTTTATTGTTTTCTTTGAGTTCCCGATATTTGGGCGCTGTTGCAAGCACCATGATCACGGATAAACTGAAGTTATTGCGGGTGGGTGTTTATGAGCAGACAAATCGGTCTACCCTCTTTCTTGTTCGTTTTTTGCACTCAGTAGCGCCCAAATATCGGAAACTCAAAGAAAACAATAAACATGGTAAATATCCCGTCTTCTAGTTATAATAGTTTTATAAGAGTTTAATTGTCAAATTCTAAATTAACGCGAGTTCAAATAAAAAAGCTCTGTGGGATTTCCAATGCGTTAACGTTGGAAGCTGAAAATCCAAGAGTTTTAATTTTAATTAAGCATATTCAATCACTATTTTAAGGCATTTAGATATCGCCTAATATTTGTGAAAACTACCACTTATATAATGATGGGTGTAACAGTTCCGTTAACGAAGCCGAGAGGCACTTGTTCTATTTTTTTTTTGTTGTAGATCATACCTGGGAACCTTCTAGTTACAGAGATATTGGGGATCAACTTTTTAATTATTTTTTTATGTAGGTTGTTAATGTTCTATTCAATTCATCCATCAGCACAATTTTTTGAGTGCGTTACATTGAGTCCTACCGTAAAACGTGATTTTGTAAGCCAAAAAAAGGCGTTAAACAGCAATAATTTTTGCGTAGACTTCGACGGCTTCGTGAATAGTCCGTTTACACCCTGTATATTGTGCTTAAGATATGCTGTGCAACTAAATATTACTTGATTATTTTTAAGTATAAGACATTTCACAACTTCTTTTGTCGACACGACACGCTTCCACAACGACTGCGACAAATCGCTTAAATGTATCCATCTTGTTATTTAGCACAAAATTGTTGTTTTTAGTGAAAAACACCGTTCAATTTTATATTTGTATGGAAACTGACTGTTAAAGTGGTTCAGTATTCGGTATTGAGTATTCGGCTTTGAATGGTTGGACGATAGCCGAATATTCGGAATTTATAGTAATTGACATTGTTTTATAGCACCTGCCTCCCTTTTCCCAACAACGTTGGAGTGGCTTCCAGTCTAACCGGATGCAGCTTAACACCAGTATGTCATAAGGTGCGACTGTCTATCTGACCTCCAGAACCCAGTTACTGGGTAATACGATACCTAGGCTAGGTATATCGAATATTCGTCATAACTCATTGAATATCCGGCCTTCGTCTCTTATAATTCGGCCCACAACTCAATATATTGGCAACTTCAACAGTGAGTAACCAAGCTTGCCTATTTCTGTATAGTTTCAAAAGTTAGTAGGTACTTAAGTATTATTAAGTGTAAATGATTATGTGTATGAGATAGTTCAATGTCCGTCTTTCGGTTAACTGGTTTTAATTAATATATGTGTTAATAAACATATCGTCACGCCTGTAACTCTCGAAGGGTTAGGCAGGGGTGTTCCTAATACTACACTCCCATTTCGCCGGTTATGTTTAAGTCCCATGTAATAAGGAGCGAGCCTATTGCCATCATCCGGACTAAAATTCCGAATATTTACGAAGTTAACCGAAGACGAATACTGAATAAACTCCAGATGTATGGAAAATGTATGTTCTACCTCCCTAGTATTAGTTATAAATATTACAATCCGACCAAATAATGCTTTACAATACAATATACTCATAGGCTGACAGTTATAGAGCGAGCTTCCGAAAATGATCGTTATTTGTATTTAGTAAATGTTTATTTTCGTTTGGGATAAATATCGTAAGTAGTGTTTCTTCCAAAAATGAACCGTATTTGTATTCCGTTTCGTTCATTTTTATTGATATGAAATAAGTACAGTAGAATTTCAAATGAAAATGAGTCTCTGTGTCTGAAATTAAGCTACATATTTGTATGCAACGTTTTATCTTTAGCGTATAAAGGAATTTGGACTTTATTAAATTCGAATAAGGTTCATTGTCGCCTGAAACACTAGTGTACGTAGCTTGAGTACTTTCTATATAAGTACCTGTTTGTAATTTCAACTAAACAGCTTTTTACTGAATGCATATGATGTATATACGGTACTTATAACAAAAAAATAATTTTATTTTTTTATGTTTGACCGTCTGTCGGTCTGTGTGTCTGTTTGTTTGTTCTGGCTAATCTCCGAAACGTTTGGACCGATTTTGACGGGACTTTTACTGGAAGATAGCTGCTGTTATAAGGAGTAACTTCGGCTTACTTTTATTTTAGAAAAAGATTTCAAATAAATTAAAACTCTTGAAATTGTTACCAACGTTTCACGCGAACTAAGGCCGCGGGGCTAGTTATAAAATAGTTTTTTTTTTTTAATATGCCATCATCTGCCTGCCTGTCCCTGCTGTTCAAGTCGGTCTGCAGTCTAACCAGATGCAGCTGAATACCAGTAGTAAAAACAAAATGTATGTAAGTATACAAAATGAATTTTTCAAGCGGGCGTGGAAGGTTAAATCCGAAACTATGAGGTGTAGCGAAACATACTCAAAAGAGTGTCGAGGCCGATTTTGATGAAAACTAAAACTCCCATGATTGGATTTTCGAAAAATCAATATTCCTAGCCAGGAACCGATCCCTTAAATTTTGAAAAAAAAAAGCACACTGTACTATTACACCATTCGATAGAGTCGCTAATAAGGATTCCATTCTGGGAAGTAATGGTATACGGCAAATATAAGGAATGTTATGTTTTTTTTTCATATTTTAAATTAATGTCCTTGATTGATGAGTTTGATGACACCTGCAGCTGACTGCGCTGTCTTCACAAAATTATGTTCTAATTTAAAATCTTCAATAAATTTTTGCGGTTAAAAGGCACACAGCAAAAATAAAAAATAAAACAATTGAAATCAGAACTTACAAGTGAGTTGGCGCCAATAGTGATTTTGTTCGATGTTTTGATTACTACTAATTGTTTACATACTGTTACGCATTTTATTAAAAATTAACTCTTTCCTTTAGTTTGCCGTATGTCATTACTTCCCAGAATTTGATCCTTATTAGCGACACTAACGGATGGTGTAATAATACAGTGTATGTTTTTTTTCCAAAATCAACGGGTTCTATACCTGGCTAGGTAGGAACATTGATTTTTAAAAATCCAGTGATGCGGTTTAATTTTCATTAAAATCGGGCTCGTGACTCCTTAGAGTGTTTTTCGCTATTCCTTATACTTCGGCTTTGGCCATCCACGCCCACTTCAAAACTTCATCCTGTATTTGTTACAGTTAAAGCCCGTTTTTAGTTACAACTCTTTTTCTCTAGTTAATCTAGTTTTCATTAACTCCATTTGTTACAACTAGTATTTCCTAGTTATATCTAGGATTTATTTTATTTTTTATTTTTTAAAACGTTGCCCCACACTAGGAATTTCTCCTGTATCGTGGGTGCGTTTACAAACATTTAAACTCACATACACAAACAGCCAGACCCGGAACAACTACCTGTTGATCATACAATATTTTTTCCGTGCGGGGATCGAATCGCTCAGCCACTGCGCCAACCGTGCCGTCAATCTTTCTCAGTCATTTGTAAACCGATTTGAAAAATTATTTTTTTTTATGTGAAAGGATATACTTCCCCATTGGTCCCATAGAAATTTCATCAAAATCGGTTCAGTAATTTGGTTTTTTTTTCTCATGTTACTTGCCACATCACGTGACGTCGCGTGATGGTGCCTCACAATTTTGTACGAGCCATAAAATAGCGGCATCAGCGTATTGGGCTCTGGTATTTGTTTTGGCCAACAGGGAAGACATTCAACGAATTTCTTTATTTTGGCCATCTAGGTAAGTCCAGCATTTTGTCTTGGCAATGAACGCGTTAATAGGTACGTATTTTTTCTTCTTGGACTATGTTGATGACATGATCTCATAATAACTTCTAGTTACAATGTACAAAATAATTCATGACAAGAATTTGTCTGGTATACTACAACTAAAAAGGGTAAAATAAAAAACTTTTTGCGAAAAAAAAAAACCGACTTCCAAAAAAAGTCTAAAATAACTTGACTTTCGGAAGTCGGTGGCAAACAATCAATGAAACAAATAAAGTAACCGACTTCCGAAAGTCAAGTTTTAGACTTTTTTTAGTGTTTTTTTTGAAGTCGGTTTTTTTTTCGCAGAAAGTTTTTTATTTGACTGTCCACTTGTACTAGAGGAACCTTCCGAACTTTGACCTCTATCGAAACAGTTTTAACTGAATCATTTCGACAAAAGGCGTTTTGTCTAGTTAAAACAAGTTCACTGATACTCATTTTTTAGCCGCAGTTAATTCTAGTTCTAACAAAGGCAGTTAATATAAACTAGTTTAACTAGAGAAAACGCGTTGTAACTAAGAACGGGTTTTAACTGTAACATATACAAATAAAATTGTAAAAATCAATAATATTGATATTTATCGGCTTAAATCTTAAAATTTAATATTAAATAATAAATACCTAAACAATTTAGTAAATTTGTAAATATGACTACTACATGTATGTTAGTATGTGGTTATGTGAAGTTATGTTTTTATAGGAAATACACATCACGCCTGTTTAGTCCGAAAGGGGTAAAAACATATCTAGCTGCTGCGGTGTGGTTTCAGAAGACTACATTAAAGTTTTTATAAAAATATAACTTTATCCTAATCAAAATATAAATCTTATTCTTATAATTAATATTAGTAATGTAGATCTGCAACTATTTTTGCATTAAAATCACTGTTTGAGTGTTGACGAATTTAAATTGTAAAAGTATTACTGGTAAGTTCAAAGAAAAACCTAAATTGGTGCCTTTTAATTTTTTTGCGGTCACTAACGAAAGTATATACCTACACATAAAAAAATGACACAACAAACAGAATTTATTTTGGCGGTTAAGATCGAAAACAGTCCAGACTGAGATACATCAGTTTATACAGGCTGATTGTTACGTTAGCTTATCGAGCTAAACCCGAAATAATAGGTAGTAGAGCTGAGTGGTCAAAGGAACCATGAATTCGATTTTGAACGAGAACATAACAGCAGTATTAGATTTTTTAAAAAGACATTGCCGGCTCCAGGAATCGAATCTGTTATTTTTACCGCAACCTCTATTATCACACTAACCGATAGTGTTGCTAATAATGATCAAATACTGCAAAGGAACATTATACAGGGTGTAAACAGACCCTTCACGCATCAAACTAAGCAATATCACGTTTTACGGTAGGACTCTATGGAACGCACTCAAAGCATTGTGCTGACGGATGGATTGAATAGTACGGGAGACGTGGAGATGAGTAAAGTAAAGTTATAACATTATTTAATTACAGTTATATGAAAAGTCAACCTGTACAAATAGATTTAACTCAGTCCGGGCCTAGGTCAGAGCTTAACCGCCGTACAGAATTCTGTTTTTAGGTTAGGTTATTTTCACCGCGAAAATAAAAAGGCACCTTTGCTCCATACATTTTGGTCATTGTCTTTTGGTCCGAAATTATTAAGAGAATGTTTAAAAGCCAAGGTATAACGTTGTATTTATATTGTACAAACAGTTAACGTTGTTAACAAAGTTGCGGCAACTTGTTTTCGTGTTGCTAGCAACAATGTGTGTGAACATGTTTCTAGCAACACAATTATGTTGCTACGGTTTGTGGTGTTAGTTTTTTTTGCGGACTTTAGTCATCATCCGACTGTTCCTTCCCAAGTATATTGTAGTTGGCTGCTAGTCGTAACTAATGCATCTGAATACGAATACCAGTGTTTTACATGAAGCGACGGCCTAGCAGACCTCCACAACCCAGTTAGTAGATAACACGAAACCCCTCAGTAAGGCTGGTTGTCAGACTTTTGAGTACCCGTATAAATATAACTGTCAAAAACCAATGAGTGTGGACTCTGGCTAGTCTTTCTACAACTGTGTTGTTTATGGCCTCTAACCAGTGTACAAAGTAAACATATAGTTTAAATTCGTCAATATTTGGTGTTATCTTGTATTTTTGCAATCGCCACACGTTTAGTTATAGTCGATGTACACGAAAACAATAATTATTACATATCAAGAAATATTTTATTACGATTCTTTAAGAAAATATCTCATTCTGTATGCTGTTAACACAAAAACATGATTTAAAAAATATCTATTTTAAATAACAACCTTTAACTATAAGGCTTTCTTAGCTAAATATTGTATACATTTATAAGGCTTTTAGATTTATAACATAATGAAGAAATATTTTGTCTAAAAATAATAATAATGGAAATGGTTACTCCCGCTAGCAAAATTAACAAATGCTTATTATATAACGATCATAGGTTGTGTTAACAGCACATAGAATAAGCATAACTATCTCGGATTTGTGAAATAAGAAAGACATTACTTAAAAATAAAATAATGTGTTTTGTGTTCGGTAATCTGTAAGCAGAGGATATTTTCATTAAAACATTGAGTAAAACTTTATTATCAGAAAGTGTAAAGTTGAAGCACCGACGCAGAGCGGAAATGTTTTCATGTTGCCATCAACATGTTTCCTGCAACACATAAACAAGTTGCTGCAATATAATACAATGTGATATCTTTCTTATTTCCTTATTTCTGTAATATTTGTGACAAAAGTGGTACAATGAGTACAAACTGTCGCGTCCTGCCTTCGATGCCTTACCCTAACGTAAGCTAATAAAACTTATGTTTACATATATAGTATATGCCTTTTATTTACTTACACCTCAGAAAACTCCTTTAGATTTTCACGAGAGAAATGTGAGGAAGCGTAAAGAGGGATGTGTGCGCAATTAACCTTTTGAACGCTATTGTCACATATACGTGACAAGCAAGCGCGTGCCCTGTACGCCAACGACACAAATATGTGACAAAAAATGCGGTGCACTATTTAACACGAAACAATTAAATCGTTTTGGAATCCCTATTCTTTTTGTAAGCATTTGCGGTAAAATATGGCTTAGTGTGAAGGACACACGCGTGCGTTTATGCCCTGGCGTTCAAAAAGTTAAGGCCAGGACGAACAAACAATATCGCTTCATTTCCACAAGTTGAGCTAAGGTTGACGAGGCTAAACGTGGTTGTTTAAAAGAGCTCACATAAAGGGAAGTCTTCAAATGACACTGAAAAGAAAAGTCATCGACAAATGCATCCTGCCCGTCCTAACCCGCGGTGCACAATGGTTGGTCGCTTACTGAGCAATAATAGTCCAAATTCAAGATTTATTTATTTATTTATTAAATACTTTAAGCACAAAAGTACAGAGGCGGACTTAATGCCACAGGCATTTTCTACCAGTAAGATAGGACTGACTAAAGACGTCAACTACTTTAAATCGTCTTAGACTTGTACATGGAAGATTCAATGCACATTTAATCAGAATGAAAATAATAACACCGCCTATTTGTGTCAATTGTGACTTAAAAAGTGATCAGACCCTAGATCATATAATTTTTGAATGCGCTGCGTATGCCTTACAAAGAATTCCTTTAACTGATGATTTATTGGAAATATATTAAACGCCAGCAAGCACCCCGCGCGACACTCAAGGTTTACTGGAAAATTACAGTACATATTTATCACTATAAATTTATTGACAGCACTGGATGGGCAGTTTGACCGTTCGGAACGACTTAATAAAAGGATATGACCCTAATATGACCTTCAATTAATTAATTATTTGACAATTAAGGATTTGACACCATATTAATAAGATTTTGACTATATTATGAATACCGCAGACTTGGCTCTGGCCTAAAATAAATTAAAACAAGGTTTAAAATAATACTAAGGACGAGGCTGCGGCCTCATTTAGTTTTGGACAAGAAGGAAGCACCGAATTCGAGGTGGTGTGCCTCAAGACCTTAGCCTGCCCAAACAGGGTGAAGGGAAAACAATTAATTTAAAAACTAGCATATTAAATAAAATACCTGAGGAGACGAGACGATATTCGGGAGATTAAAATCTTTTAATGTTTTTTTCTTTATTTACAGAAAAAACGCAATTGTTTGTCATATGATAGTAAGGTTCGCTGGCTGCAAAAAATGCGTAAAACCACGATGCATCGAGAAACCTTGTTTTTTCAAAAGATTCGTAGCAATGTGCACAGTCACATTTTTACCTTAGTAAATAAAATAAAAACTTATTTTTTTGTCTTATTTTCAAAGTCCATAGTCTCCACTAATTAATACAAGTTATTTCCTTTTCCTGCGGCTACTTTAGCTATGGCGGCTATGGTGTGTTTACTAGGTACTATAAGTCGAGTCTTGGTTGGGACTTGCTTCTTCGTTAGGGCTTAGAAGTCTATTTCAGCAAACAAGCGACAACAACGACTTTGGGTCAAATTTAAATAAAATAAAGCATTTTACAGAGTCAAATATTTTTAATTTGCAGATATACAATTAGAAAATTATTGTAGATAAATAATTTCATCTCTCAGCACATTTTAGCAGTGCCTGTCAAAGGTTAACGTCAACCTCTTCATTAAACCAACGCTCTGGAACAAATAAAAACGTCATAAAACACGCGCAGTAGAGCAGGCAGAGCCGCAGTGTATACCTAGAGGGTGCAAACGGACTCTTCACGAAGCCCTCAACCGAGCATACTGAAAGGGTGTAAATAGACCCTTAACATAAACACAAGGCACTTGTTCTCCCCATCACTGCGATATTTTTTTTGTTTTAGACCATACCTTCTAGTTACGGGGGGTATTGGGGGTCAAAGTTCCAACTTTTTCACAAGTTTTATTTTAAATACATGTTTTTAATGTAATATTTTTACCTCCACGACCCCCGTACTATTGAATCCATCCATCAGCACAATGCTTTGAGTGCTTTCCATCGAGTCTTACCGTAAAACGTGATTTTTCACCCCAAAAAAAAAAAAGTCGATTCCCAGCAATAATTTTTGCGTAAAGTTACTTAGTTTGATGTACAGAATGCTTGGTTGACGAATTGTGAAGGGTCTGTTTACATCCGGTATGTACATCAAACTAAGTACCACTGCTCAAAAATCATTGATGGGAAACTAATCTCTTTGGTGGTGTCATCAGTCACGGTAGTGTCACATTTAAGGCCTATTTCAGAGCGAGTCGGTTTTTTTTTAAACGTGAAAAAAATATGGAACTTTGGCCTTTAATGTCGCTGTAATATACCGATAGCGCTGGGCTGTTTTATGTCATAAGTTTAAAATATTCTAAAGTTGATTATTTCTTGCCTGTGGATGCAGTCGTACCTATGAAGCTAATTATTGCGTTTTGTGTCACATTTGTCACTTGCATTTTTAGTAATTCGATGATTTGTATGATTGTCGTCACCGGTGGCCAAACACCGGTGAAGACACTCAAATGATTCATTTGGAATCTATTTATAGACATAATACTTTTACATAATATTTACTCGTAACAACGCGACATTGATGTCGCGTATCACGAGCCAACGCGAAAATCGAGATTTCACATACATTCACAGACACGTCTACCTCAGAAAACTCCTACCTACTCTTTACAAAGAATACACCCTCCAAATTTCATGTGTCTAGGATCAGCTGTTTGGGCTGTGCATTGATATATCAGTCAGTCAGAAACCATATACGAAACACAAACAATAATAATGAAACCAATAATAGTAAAAAATACAAATTTCGGCATACTCAAATGGACTCAAACAGAACTAGACGCCATGGATAGGAGGGTTCGTACATTGTTGACGGCATATCTAATGTCACCCACGTTTTTCGGTTATGAGACTGTATATCCCGCGGAGGTGTGGGGTGTCGGGGCTTTTTAAACGCTAAGACTCTCCACAATCGCGAGATATCCAGTCTCAGGGAAATTTTCCTAGAAACCGACGTGGGGATGCATCGAGATGTGGTCGCGGTGGACAAGGGCCTCACCTAACACAGCTCTACTTGGCTAAAGAGAACTGGCGCAAACCTGTAGTACTTGACACTAACGACCGCAGGTAGGTATTGCAGAGTACGGAGCTTCACGGACGCTTTTTCCGGGCCCTTCATGGGCCTGATGTAGACCTATCAGCGTCCGTAGCTTGGCTATTTCCCGGGGACCTCTTCGGAGAAACCGAAGGTTTTATCTGTGCAATTATGAATGAAGTTATGATGACGAATAACTACCGGAGATTTATTATGAAGGACGGCACGGTTGATATAACATATATGATCACATTATCTCCGGGTGTTCTCGTCTGGCTAACGGAGAGTACTTGCATAGACACAACCTTGTAGCCAGGATTATCCATCAGCAACTTGCTCTAAAATACAGCCTTGTGGAACCGGTAGTGCCGTACTATAGGTATGTGCCCGACCCAGTTCTCGAAAATGGCAATATCACATTGCACTGGGATCAATCCATCATCACTGTCAGGACTATTGTAGCCAATAAGCCTGATATAGTGGTGGTGGATCGATCAGAGCGGCGCGCAATGATTGTTGACATAACGGTCCCGCATGATTAGAACCTTGTGAAAGCCGAGAAAGATAAGCAAATCAAGTATCTTGACTTGGCTCGCGAGGCTGTCGACACGTGGAATGTGGACTCAGCGATCATGCCGATAGTCGTAACAGCCCATGGCTTAATGTATTATTTATATATTCATAATTATACATACACCCAACTAAATTTATAATTTCTAATAATTTATAATAATATTATTGAATTGCTGCTTAGCCGTCTTCCTCTCTCCTAATGTTGCTGTGCCCGACAGGGTCCATATTGATGTTTACCTTGTCACACCAACTATGTAATACATATGGAATGCAATAAAAACTTGAGTATTGAGTAATTGCCAAGAGCCTAGACCAATACCTGAGGAGGCTCTCGTTAGGCAACTGGATTAAGGGCTTGATTCAGAAATCGGTACTCTTAGAAACGGCTCGTATTGTTAGGAAGTTCCTCTCTCTGAAGCCCTGACCCTGTTACCAATACCAGCATAATCAGCCTATAATGTTCCCACTGCTGGGCTATAATCCACCACGCGGGCCCAGTGCGGGTTGGTAGATGTCACATGTCTTCGAATTTTTGGTTCTAGGACATGCCGGTTTCCTCACGATGTTTTCCTTCACCGTTTTGAGAGCAGTGGTGATGAAATAAATTACACAAAGTAATGCGCCTGCCTGGGTTCGAACCCACTACTTACTGTTCGTAAGTCGGGGCCGCCACTATTGGGCCACCGCTGCTCTCGTTCCCGATACCGATGGTCTACAATTTTTTTATATTTTCAAATGTTTTTCATATTGCTTTTATTTTAAGGAATATTTAAAAATGTATTAGATTTGTATGCAAATAAGTAAATAATAAAAAAATTATATTATTGAAACCTCAAAACCTAGCGCTATCGGTCTACAACTAGAAGGTTTCCAGTATGGTCCTGAGCAAAATAAATATATTTCAACTTTTAAAACCGTTATAAAGTAGGTAATTAAGTAGTTCCTATATTTTTTCGGGGCTAAAGCTGGGGCTGAAGTTTTTGAAGCATAAGTTTTCGCCGAGTTTCGTCATTATATCTTATCTGTCAAAAAGGTGATACGTACCCTACTTCCATGATGTTCTTAGTGACCGTCTTCATGCCGTTGCTCACCACGATTTGATAGACTCCCTCGAACTCCTTAGTGAACGGTGCGATTGAGAAGTTTACTGTAACGCTCATGACTTCACCGTCCGGCCCTTTCACCATCTAGACAGAACAGTAAGAGTGTGCTGGAAAATAACTGACTTTATGGGTCGCATGAGTGATGAATGAATGAATGATGAATGAAGTAATAAAGCGCTCTTCCTCTCTCTACTTATTTAAAAAAAATGCTGTTTATTTACCCCCTGTAAGTGTACATTATGGATATAGCCATAAACGATTTGATTTGATGTGAATCCTGCATTTAAATAATTTTTAAAAAATGAAAACAAAACAATACCACCACACCACCACCATAACCACAACACCATACCACCACACCACCACACCATCACCACCATACCATCATACCACCAAATCACCATCATATCTGTATACCTACATTATTGGCAAATAAATGATTTGATTTGATTTGAATATACCTACCTATGCTTTGGGAAACCAAACATAAACCATCCTGTATATTATTCCTCCTTATCGATCTTCGATAGCGGCGACTCTCAAATGGTAAGGTATCGTAAAATGTCTTTTGTTTTGGAGTGCTGCCACCAGTTTTCTTGCCAACTTGTTAACAGGTTCTATGCTTGACAACGGAACCCTAATTATAGTATATATTTTAAAATAAGTGCTGCATACCTCTGGCTTATAGGAGTAGAACCGTTCCTTGTCATCACTCCTAAGAGTTCTGTCGTTGATATAAATCTAGGAGAAAAGCCATCATTACAAAATTAAAAATAATTTGACTGCCATCGGTGTAGTGGTCGTAACCACTTGACCGATAGGGAGCTCCGGCTGAGGCAATATTATTGGGTTTTTGTGCCAGGAATTCCGAGTACCTATCAGTGTGGGATGCGTGTCCCGCTGGTCGCCGAAGGCTCGCCCCTCATTCATTGATTTTGAGTTATTTTCCCTAATCAATTGAATTTCAGCTTTTCAGAAAATTCAAAAAAACTTTAGAATAGAGAATCTTTACTTTGAATTACAAACGTATACAATGTACTAGGGGTACATATAGTCTTTGGGTAGATAGTTATACGACTGACACACACTTTTAATATTTCTATTTTTCAAAACTGAGTGTTTTGTGTGCAATGTTTATATCCGTGTCTGGCGTCAATAACTTGACAAGTCTAAAATGTATTTTTTTCAGGACGGCAGGCAGGCAGGCCATTCATATTCCAGGTGCCCACTCACAGTGCAGTAATTTTTGTATTTTTGCGACTAGGGTGGCTATGAGACTCACGAGAGTGCTCGTCTGTTGTAGGATTAATTCGAATGGTTGACGCACTATAACATTGAACACTATATTTGTTGTGACATTTGCATGAAAAGGTTCTGCTTTATTCAAATTTGTAAAATTGTTAGTTTTTTATTATTACTAAAACAGGCTAGTGTTTGGCCGCAACTAGCCTGCTGTGAAGCGATGTACGCAAGGTCCATGATGATTTGAATTAAGCTGCAATTTGCATTGTTAAACCACATATTCTGAGAACCACCAAAAGAACAACTATGATATTTTGCCAAACGTCATAGCTAATAAAATACTTTGGATGGTGACGCATTTTCTATTGTAACTGAAAACAGGAGGGGAGGCCACTCACTAGATCGTAGTCCGTAGAGGAACAGAACTTGTGTGTAAGCATCTGACAAAACATTGTTTGATATTCAAAGGTGCCTTTTAATGGCCTAATACTAAGTCGACTATACATTCGTGTTCTGGTACACGTATGGCTCCGCCTCTTACCATTTGTGGATCACACTTGGTGACGTTGCAGGTGTACACTACTGAGTGGTTGAGCGCGCCCCCGACAGGCGGCGGCACCACGGCGCCTGCTGACACCTTGATCACTGACAGAACACGAAACCAATTCAATTACAAACAATCACTTAACAATTCCCGATACAGAGGAGCTCGTGGCTAAATAAATAGTTTATATTTTCTTGTTTTTATAAAATATGTATTATATTCTATAAGGTATATATGGTATGGGTCTTTGTTACCTGAAATAAATGATATAATATTATATTATTATTAAATACCAACAGACAAGATTAAGCAGCGCTTGCAAGGTCCGCATTCGGTACGTAATAGATGGTCATCCATCCACACTAGTGTGTGGATGGATGATTACTATCACGTACCGAAATTTCTCCGTGCCTCGGGTAGCTCGTTAAGCCGATGTTACCTGCAGTCATTTGTAGATCTTTGACAGTCGTTACAGGTTGTCAGTGGCCCGAAAGACTGACAACCAGTCGTACCAAGGGGTGTCGTATTACCCTGTACTAACTGGGCTAAGTTGTAGAGGTCAGATAGGCAGTCGTTCCATGTCAGCTGCCTACAGTTAGTGCAGTGAAGACCTACAGTTAGACTGGAAGCCGACCCCAACAAAGTTGGAATAATGAAAACGATGGATGATAAGAATAGAATACGAATAATTTGACGATGATGATGATGAGGAGAATTACCAATAAAATAAAATAAATGAAAGCAAACAAACTATGTAACTTACTTGGTGCTGAAATTTTTTAAACATCATATTAATTTTAAGACACGACGCGTGTTGTTCACGCCGTCAGGCCACCACGCCACCACGCCTGTATCAAGCTCAGTGAACCTACAGCAAGTTTTTATTTGTTTTTAAATTCAAACCAGTTTCACAGCGATGGATATCTACTGACGTAGGTAAATTATAGAGCAGTTGAAATAAAATTCAATTTTGTAATAAAAATTAACTAGTGCCGTCTGGAAACCCTTGGAAACGATAATTGCATACAAATAGAAGTTTAACCCGAGTAGCTTTGTATGTGTAATAAACCCCCACCAGGCAGGGCCCTCACTGCTGAACGTCGACCGGCACATTTGTAATAGAAGTAGACCAAGTAGCTAACCATGCGCATGACACATTTTTCGAGAGTTTCTGGTTTTATGAAAAGACTAGCTGTTGCCGACTTCGTTCGCGTGGAAATTTTGGTGTGTGTGTGAGAATGCCTCGTTGGTGGAGTCCTGGTGTATACCATCACGAATTTGTCAGTAGCAGTCACGGAGTCTGGAATTGTGCTCGGTTGATGGGAATAGGTTCGCCCCCTTTTACACGGGACTTCAACGCATCTGGCGAAATGTGGGCTTACGATAATGTACACCTCTGCCTAACCCTTCGGGGATTACAGGCGTGATGTTATAAAAAGAAAGAAACAAAGAAAAAATATGTATTTGTAAAAAATAAAATAACCAATAAACATACAAAGCGTAACAAATATTTATAAATACAAAAACATGGAACAAAAAAAGTTGACAGCTTGTTACGTTGTATATGAGAACTAACGGCCTGATCAAGATGTGATAATGTGGGTGATGACTATAAAAGGCGTCCTTTTGGTGGCTGTAACTCTAGGCGAAGAGGACCGAAAAAAAAAATTATGGAATCTGGCCAGGAGGACAGGCCTGAGGCGACGCGATGATGGCTTAAAAACTGGAACATTCTGGCACAATACAACTTTTTTTCGTCAAGCCACTTACACCGGTGACATTTGGTCTAAAATAGCTGGTCTATTCTAATGCATGTTATGACAGTTGTCAGTTGTCAAACAGTTGAAAAATATGGACATAATGCAATATTGCCCATCCCCTTAAGTTATCAGCGCAATTTTATATAGCCTATGTGTTATTCTAGACTATAGTCTATCTATGTGCCAAATTTCATCCAGATCCGTTAAGCCGTTCTGGCGTGATTGAGTAACAAACATCCATCCATCTTTATAACCATAATTTTCGCATTTATAATGTAGTCGAGTGCAATTAGACAATAAGGTGGAACGAAGTTTATAGTGGTCCGACTTCATGGAGTTTTTTTCATTGAGTTCCTGGAGAAGTGGAGAAAAAGTAAAAAAAAAAAAATTCGCCGCTCGCTTCTTTCTTTGGTATATTTTTCTTTCGTTTATAAATAACTTCAAATTCGATGGATTCATATTATGGCATAATAGTGTGACCTGCGTGCATCCATTTAATGCCAATTTGGTCTGTTTCTTTGTTCTTTATCCATGTTATACATATTTCAAGTATTTTTTGGAAAATTTCCTATTTTCTTCAATTATTTCTTAAATATCGAATTTTAGTACTAACATTTCTTTTGAAATTTGTAGCTGATGCTTTTTCACAGACAACAGGATCAGAAAATATTTATGAAAACCACTTTCATTAGTGTAGTGATTTAAATTCATTCGCAAATGTCAGAAAATCGTCTATGTTAATGAAGGCAATTTTTTTCTAAATGTTTCTATTAAACTCAATATGTTAATTTTTGTTCAAACTCTCTTTTTATTAGCTATCTAATGAGGTACAATAACTAGAAAAATATTTAAGGATACTTGTTAAACATTAGTTACTGCTGAAAAAGTAAAACATGACAAAAGGCCTCAATCGCTAATCATTGGGAGCGGTATCGGTATCGGTATTGATATTAAATTGCGTGCAGAGACCCAAGCTTGCAACTAATCTTAAATAGAAATTGTGAGAAATGGTTACGTTATAACTACGATAATTTTTTTAAGTTTATCTGCGGCCCCATTCCACCGTCGTCAGCAATAATCAACCTCATGGAGTACCTCCAAATATTTTTTTTACTTTTTGTTATCTGTGGACAGCAGATATAATAAGGATATTTTCAGGATAATATTTACGTTGACCGTCCTAGAAAAATTTTGAGAAAAATGATCGTCTTTAACTTTAAATAGACGATTTCCTGATAATTGTGAATTAATTTTTATTCACTTCCCTCGTATAAGTGGTTTTCTTAAATATTTTTACGTCCAGTTATCTGTGAATAAGCATCAGTTACCAAAAGAAATATTAGTATTAAAATTCGATATTTTAAAAATAATTGCAGAAAATAGGAAATCTTCAAAAAATATTTGAAATACGCATTACATCGACAATAATGAAAGAAACAGACAAAATTGGCGTTTAATGGATGAACGCAGGTCACACTATTACGCCATAATATGAATCCATCGAATTTGAAGTTATACATAAACGAAAAAAATATATACAAAATTAAATTTAAAAAAAAAGTCGCGAGCGGCGAAACTTTTTTTTTAACTTTCTTTTCCATTCCTCCAGGAACTCAATAAAAAAAATCCCATGAAAATCCAACCACTATAAACATCGTTGCACCTTTTGGGTATTTCTTGTCTAATTGCACTCCGCTAATAGTAGTAAGAAGTAAGATAAGAAGAGGTCAGGTTTTGAATAGAGCTTTTCAATTGCCAGTTTTTTGGCGCACACACAAGTCACATTTTACTATGTAGTTAGCAGGCGCGTAGGCGGCATGCTTTCCGCGTGCTACCTATTGGTTCAACACTTTTCTTTTTTTTTTTTCAACAGGTGGTAAAAATGATAAAATTTGTTAGAGTTGTAGACCATGAAGCCCCCACAGCGCTCTGCGTAGTGAATGTGCGTGCTAATAAGTCTGTCACTGCATCTGAGATTGGATTTGTAATAGACAAAAAAAACTTACAGCTATCTGAAATAAAATATAAAGAAATATTAATTTGATTTGAATTGAATTGAATGACACTGTCAGTAGGAGCCGCTGTTACTAAACTTATTATGAAACTATCATTGGGTATTGTATTATTAAACAGCTTCATAAGTATACCATTCGCTGTGCAAGTCGATCATCACTTACTGCATCCCGGTCTGGGGCGGAACCTTCAAAACCGGGATGCTTAGGGTGGAACGAGCTCAGTGGGCAGTTCTCAAAGTGATGTATTTCCGCAAAAGAGACTGCCCCACGGCGCAGTTGTACTCAGAAGCCCAAGTACTTACGGTGAGAAAACTCTACGTCCTCCGCTCTGTGTTGCGCCGACATTCCACGATGACACTAGATATTTGTCTATGCAATCGGAGGATTGGCTTTCCTATCTGTGAATCTGTTCAGCGTCGTACTGTACTTTCGCGCCTAAAGCTCCCAAATGTACAACAAAATAAACAAAAAGCTTTTAATTTACAAACGGGCCCTGCATACGGCCAAGCAGCGTCTTAATCTATGGCTGCTGTCACTGAACTGTGACGAAACAGAGAAAATTATTTTATCCATTTCGGAACATTAATGCTAACGTATGACACCTCACTCGCGATTGCTGAAAACTCACCCACACAGACACACTCACATACAGACACACTCACAGACAGACACTCTCACACACAGACACACTCACACACAGTCACAAACACGAACAAATACTCTGAAACTACAGGCTTCTTTTAAACGCTTTCAATTTATCTTTTGTTGTTCTATAGTTTTATTTTTTTTTGTTAATCTTATTGCATAAAATTCTGTATTATTATCTCCTTTAGGGAGAGGGCACTGGCTCCTGTAACACAGGTCCATCACCCAGCACAGGAGTCAGGGATTTCACACAGTTTTGTAACCACTTTCTTGTGTAACAAAGATTGAACGATTATTCATTATTAAAACACCAAGTGCGCGGCGGAGTTTCGTACGAACACGCGTCAGAGGGCAACTTACTTTCGAGGACAGCTAATGTTTTTCGATGTTCAGTCTGGCCGATTTTGAAGATTCCCATATACACACAAGCATTTGAATCCTCAAAGCTGTAAAAATATGGAAAAAAATATTATTATGTTTAATTATTGTGAAGTGGACGGCTGTAAGAGTAGAAGAAGACCAAAGAAATGATGGATAGATTGTGGTAGGATGATATGGCTAGAAAAGAGGTGCGTGCTGCTGAGATGACAAGTAGGTAATAGAGAATAGGGCACTCCTGCCCTTATCCCAATTTTTTAGGCTTCCCTACTTCTCTATTACTTCACATCTCAATGCTGATGATAAATTATTATTATACGGTTTCGTAGGAGGATCCTCCCTCCGCCATCGAGGAACCTTCCACCCCAAAGGATCATAGTAGTAAACAGTCGTCAGTTACTCACTGATCAAAGTTGACGTTGAGCGTGTCGTTGTCGGCTTGGCGCCAGGCCGCGCTGACGTCGGCACCGCGGCAGCGCACGCCCACCAGCGCGGCCGCCGGCGCCGCGCGCACTGCGCCGTGGTACGCGCCGCCCGCCGCCACCGCGCCGCGCAACGCAAGCACCGCCACTGCTGGTGGGGAAGACTTCGTCAGCTAGCTCAACTCCGCATACGTGACTGCTATCGATGTCTAAACAGGCCCGTGATCCCCGAAGGGTTAGGCAGAGGTACGGTCCCATTTCGCCAGTTATGTTTAAGTCGCCTATAAGGGGCGAGTCTATTGCCATCGACTGGGCACAAATCCAGACTTCCTGACCGCTACTGAGAAATTCCTGATGGACAAACCCAATAACAACTATTGGGTTGTTTTCGGGGGGTCGAACCCAAGACCTCAGCTGAAATACAAATAAATAGTGGCTGATGTAGCGCTTGCGATCACTACAGCAGCTAGTTGTTGTACCCAAAACACGGCCGATATCGGCGAAGGAAGGGAGGAGAGGGATGCGGTGTCGGAGTCCGGCGCCGCATCCAGCGAGGTGAGCGCGGGAGGCTCAGTGAGCTCCCAGCGCGGGAGGCCCGGGGCTGCTGCGGGGAACAGGGAGTTCCTTCGCAAGCGGTCCAGGCCGGTAGGCGACCGAGAGTCGTCGTCAGAGGGGGAGCTGGCTTCGGCTCGCAAGATCCCCACCAGCAAGCGTGGCGGGATCCGCGGCAAGGGGAGAGGCCTCTCTGCCACCGAGAGGTCGGCGCAGCTTGCCGAGGAGGGGCGCCATCCGGGGGTGGCCACCGGTCACGGGGTGGCCCGTTCGGGCTCCTCTGGCGACGAAGCGGGCGTTGATGGCGGCTCCGAAGCGGAGCGTAAGGCCGGACTTGCGAAGGAGGTGGAGGCGGCGCTTAGGGCTGTCTCTTTGAAACAAAAGCCCTCCACCAGGCAAAGGGCTATACCTGCAGCGGTCGCCTCCATTATGGCGGCAGCGGAGGCCAGATTTGCGGGGCCCCCGCCAGACGGCGTGGCCATTCTGAGGGTGGAGGTCGCTCGACTGACGGCCGCCACGGAGCTTCTCAAAGAGGAGAACATGAAGCTCCGAGCAGACCTGGCCAGTTTGCGCGAGTCCGGCTCTCGCGAGGCGCCCCAAAATGGGGGCCAGAAGCATCCAAGCCAGTCCGTGCCGGTGGAGAACCAGGTTCTGAATCTGGTTCGGCAGGAGCTGGCTGCCTTCCAGGCGAGGTTCTCCGTCCTGGAGGGCATTGTCCTGCGCCCCCCCCTAGCGGCAAACAAGGCGCCCCCGGGACCGACGGCGGCCTCATATGCATCTGCTGTGGCCTCCGCACCGGGGCCGTCCAGCCAGCCCCCCGGCAGGGTTATGTCAGCCCCGACGAAACCGGCTCCGGTTAGGAAGGCGGCGGCCCTGAAACAGGGCAAGGCGGCGGCCCTGAAACAGGGCAAGGCGGCGGCCCAAAAGAAGGGCAAGGCGGCGAATATGCCAGCGCCAGCCGCGAGACAGCCGCTATCGCCGCCCCCCCCGCCCCCTAAGCCTTCCGCGGCCGAGACCGGGTGGCAGGTGGCCGGAGAAAAAGCAAGGGAGCGATCGGCGGCCAAAAAGGCCAGGAGGCAGGAGCAGAAACGCCGGCAAAAGGAGCGGGGCGTCGCGGTTAGGCTCAGCACCCCAAAGACCGCAGCTGTAGTGATTACACTACAGCCGGACGCGGAAAAGAGGGGCGTGACCTACCGCGACGTGCTCGCTAAGGCGAAAGCGACGGTGGATCTCGGAGAGCTTGGGATCACCGGGGGCCTCCGGCTTAGAGTCACCGCAACAGGGGCTCGAGTGCTGGAGATCCCTGGCGAAACCCGTGGCTCGTCCGCCGACGCTCTGGCTGAAAAGCTTAGAGCGTCCCTAAATGCGGACGAGGCCCGAGTGTCCAGGCCCGTCAAATGCGCAGACCTGCGCATACTGGGTCTGGACGACTCGGTGACCGAGAAGGAGGTGGTGGCCGCCGTCACCAGGACCGGTGGGTGTCCTGCCGAGCAAGTCAAGGCAGGCACCTTACGTCCGGACCTGTCGGGCATGCGAACCATAACGGTAAGCTGCCCTGTGACGGCGGCGAAAGTTATTGTGGAGGGCCGAAGGCTCTTGGTGGGCTGGGTTTCGGCGCAGGTGAAGCTGCTGGAACCCAGACCTCTGAGGTGCTTCCGCTGCCATGTGGGGCACCACGTGTCGGTCCGGTGCACCTCGGAGGTGGACCGCAGCGGCCTGTGCTTCCGCTGCGGCCAGCCTGGTCACATGGCCGCGGCTTGCTCCGCCGCGCCGCGCTGCGCCGCATGTGCGGCAGCTGGCAAGCCGGCCGATCACCGGGCAGGGAGCAAGTCCTGCGGTACTCCCGCCAAAGCCAGGGGCAAGGGAAGGCCCTCCGCCACCACCGCCAAAACCCCCACCGTCGCCACCACCGCAGCCGCCGCCACTGTCGCTGCCGCTGCCGCTACTGCTGCAACTTCCGCAGCGGGGCCCTCGCAGGGGACCCGGGAGGGGGCTGAAATGGAGTGCCAGTAACGGCCCCATTACGCCTTCTCCAGGCGAACATCAACCACTGCGCCTGCGCTCAGGATCTGTTGCTCCAGAGCATGGCGCAGTGGTCGATTAACATCGCCGTGGTCGCTGAGCCGTACTTTGTCCCGCCCAGGGATGACTGGGTTGAGGACCTTAGCGGCTCAGTGACCATAATTACGTCGGTCGCCGCCGGTACCCCGACCCTTGAGAGTGTCAGGAAGGGTCAGGGGTGCGTAGCAGCACGGTTCGGGGAGATCGTTGTAGTGGGAGTCTACTTCTCCCCGAGCCGAACTCTCGCCGAGTTCCACAACTCCCTCACGGAGTTGAGTGTCGTCATCGGAAGCCATTCCCTCCCCGTGCTTGTGCTCGGGGACTTCAATGCCAAGAACTTGGCTTGGGGTTCTCGTTACACGGACGTGCGGGGTAGAATGGTGGAGAACTGGGCTCTGGAGACAGGCCTGGTCATCCTAAATCGGGGTTCTGTCCCCACGTGCGTGCGGATGCGGGGCGAGTCGGTGGTGGACATCTCGTTCGCCAGCCCCGCTCTGTCGCCGCGTGTCGTTGACTGGTGCGTCATGGAGGGGGTGGAGACCTATTCCGACCACCGGTACATCCGGTTCGACGTCTCCACCCAGTCCTCAAGCGTGCCGGTCCTACAGGCCCCGAGTGGTCCGCGATGGGCGCTGAAGCAGCTGGACCGGGAGCTCCTCCTGGAAGCCTCGATCGTGCAGGCCTGGGTGTCATCACCAGTCAGGCCTGCCGACATCAACAACGAGGCGGGTTGGTTCCAGGAGGCCATGTCCGAGATTTGCGACGTGGCAATGCCCCGAGTTCGGCCAGGAAGCGCCCGGCGTCAGGTGTACTGGTGGTCGCGAGAGCTGACGTCTTTGCGCAAGGCGTGCGTTGCCACGCGGCGCCTGTACGCCAGGCATCGCAGGCTCCGCATCCGCCCTCCGGATGCGGCAGCCATTGAGGCGGAGCTGTACGAGGGGTACAGAGCGGCGAAGACCGCCCTCCAAGAGGCTGTCCGGCGGGCCAAGAACTTGGCCCGCGAGGAGATGCTGGAGTCTCTGAACGGAGATCCGTGGGGGCGCCCTTACAAGATGGTGCGGGACAAACTCCGCACCCGGGCCCCCCCGCTAACGCAGAGTCTCCGGCCTGAGCTCGTGGAGGACGTGGTGAGCGCTCTGTTCCCTTCGCGAGGGGAGCATCCTCCCCCGCCTATGGCTCCGCCGCCGCGTGCGGTGCCGGAAGCGGACCACACCGATGACGATGACGACGTTCCGGAGGTGAGCGGGGTAGACCTGAGAGTGGCGGTACGCAGGCTGAAAGCCAGAAACACCGCCCCGGGACCCGATGGCTTGCCTGGCAAAGCCTGGGTCCTGGCCTCTGAGGCTCTCGGGCCCCGACTGGAAGGGCTCCTAAGCGCATGCTTGGAGAGAGGCCAGTTTCCGCTTCGTTGGAAGACGGGGAAGCTGGTCCTCATCCGGAAACCAGGGCGCCCTGCGGACTCTCCGTCCGCATACCGGCCCATCGTGCTGCTCGACGAGGTGGGCAAGCTCTTTGAAAGAGTCATTGCCAACCGCCTCGCCGGGCACCTTGCGGGGATGGGGCCGGATCTTGCGGAACACCAGTTTGGTTTCCGCAAGGGGCGCTCGACGGTGGACGCCATCATGCGCGTGAGAGCCCTCACGACGGGGGACGCGGTGTCCCGGGGCGGGGTCGTCTTGGCGGTGTCTCTTGACATCGCCAACGCCTTCAACTCCATGCCCTGGAGCTGTATTGGGGAGGCACTCCGGTATCACCGGGTGCCGACCTACCTTCGTCGTGTGGTCGGGGACTACCTGACGGATAGAGCCGTCGTCTACCCTGGTCGAAGCGGAGAATGGAACCGGCGAGAGATGTCGTGCGGTGTTCCACAGGGATCGGTTCTGGGGCCGGCCTTGTGGAACATCGGTTACGACTGGGTGCTGCGCGCCGACCTCCCTACCGGCGTCAGCGTAGTTTGCTACGCTGACGACACGCTGGTACTGGCGCAAGGGAGGTCGCACGAGGCGGCGGCCGAAAACATGACAGGCGGGGTAGCGATAGTCGTGGAGAGGATCCGGCAATTGGGTCTCGAGGTGGCACTGCACAAGTCCGAGGCCATGTGTTTTCATGGGCCTCGGAATGCGCCACCGTCGGGATCCCTACTGACGGCGGGAGGGGTTTCCATCGGCGTCGGGTCGACGTTGAAGTACCTGGGACTCGTCCTCGACAGCCGGTGGAACTTCGTGGAGCACTTCCGACGTTTGGCTCCCAAACTGGAACGGACAGGGGCTGCCTTCAAGCGGCTCTTGCCCAACCTGAGGGGTCCAAACGCCTCCTGCCGGAGGCTATACGCGGGGGTCGTGCGGTCCATGGCTCTTTACGGGGCCCCGGTGTGGGCGCGTTCTTTGAGGCGGCAAGCCGCCCACTACCTGAACGCGCCCCAAAAGGTAATAGCCATAAGGCTAATCCGGGGGTACCGCACGATCTCCGGCGAAGCGGCTAGCCTCCTTGCCGGATTGCCGCCATGGGATCTGGAGGCGATAGTCCTCGCACGCCTGCACGAATGGCGCGCGGAGGCACTACGTCGGGAGGAAACTCCGCTGCCGCGGCAAATTGCCGCTCAGCGGACAGACCTCCGGCGTGATCTCATGGCGACATGGAGAGAGCGACTGTCGCAACCCCGTGCAGGGCACGCCACCATAGTGGCGATAAGTCCCCTCTTTGAGGAGTGGCTAGAGAGGCGCCACGGCGCCCTCACCTACCGCCTGACGCAGGTCCTCACCGGACACGGTTGTTTCGGGAGGTTCCTGCACCGAATCGGGCGGGAGGAAACGCCCGGGTGTTTCCACTGCGAGGATCGTCCGGAGGACACGGTGGAGCACACCGTGGAGGTCTGCCCCGCTTGGGCGGAGCACCGCCGTGTCCTCGTAGCGGCGATTGGCGGCGGCGATCTCTCGCGTCCGGCCTTGGTTCAAGCCATGGTCCGGAGCGAGAGGGAATGGGAAGCCGTCACCTCCTTCTGCGAAGCAGTCATGCTAGTGAAGGAGGTGGCGGGACGTGAGAGGGAAAGAACCTCACGTCCCAGTCGCCGCGGGAGACGCCCTGGGCGTCGGGGGTCACGTGGTGGCTCCCGGCCACCGTAGGCGCGGGCCTGTGGACGGCGAGTTATGGGCTAGCTCGCCGTCCGGCCGTCTTATGACGACAGGCCGTGTCGACGGCGCGTTCGTGTTCCACGTGCGCCTCAAAGAGATGTCAGCAAATAAGTAGGGGTCCGCAAGGACCGATGCCTGCCAGGGCTGCGGGACTGTTCGAAAGAGATACCGTGGCCCTGGAATACAAAGGGCAAAGAAGGAACATGGATGGGTTTTAGTCAGTACAAGTCTGACACTCCCTTCCGCTCCGCCCAGAGTGGGGGGGGTCATTTGATGATTTCCCATCCGGAAAAAAAAAAAAAAAAAAAAAAAAGCTAGTTGTTGTAGTAAACGCGACAAAACTACATTTTTTTTGGGTTAGTGACTTTCTTCGAGTAACTACCCTTTAGTTACTCGAAGAAAGTCAGTTATTTTTTGTTTAATCGTCATAATATATCGGGACCCATGCGTCTGCAGAGTTTCTCTAGTTATTTGTTGACCTTGTATGTTAATGATACCAGGCACAGAGTACTCGGCGGCATGATAATTATACTATTACATTTGTCCGCATCGGCTGCACTGCGGTTCGACCCAGGAGGAGACAAATATTTCCTTCGGTCGGGCTCCTCCGTGGTTGCCTCCTCATCGGTTTCGGTCGTCGTCTCCTGCTGCCCTTCCTCTTCGGTCGATAGCTCGATAAACGTCTGCGTAAATGAGTCGCTCGGCGACTCCGTCTCCGCAGCTGACTCGGTCGTTGACTCCGTCTCCGTCTCTGTCTCCGTCTCCGTCTCTGACTCGGCCGTTGGCTCCGTCTCCGCATCTGGCTCGGACGTCGTCTCCCCCTCCACTTCTGACTCGGGCAATTTGTCCGACGGCTCGTTCTCGTGTTCGGTTGTCTCCGGTTCGCCACCGCCCTCCGGGTGTTGCTCGGGCGTTTCGCGTCTGCAATACAGTTTGAACCCCGCGAGTGTTGAGCCAGCCAAAGACGAAAGGTTATGCATGACAGTTTTAAAAGTGCAAGCAAAACCTTCATGCAAAACCAGCTCCCATAGAGGATATAAGTTTTCAAACTGACATGGTCACTAACACTATCATTAATGCGGGCCATAGACTTTCAAGTAATTTCATCGAACAGGCTGGTTCAACTAGTTTTATCAAAATAACATGAATCTCTGTGGGAAAATTTGATCTAATGAGTTGTCAAATTTTAATGGCATGAAGAAATAATTAGTTATTGTTTTTCGTATTTCTATTTGATCAACAGGTTGATTGAACTGTTTATAGAACGTATATCAAATTGACTCCTGTTTATAAAACCTAATCGCAAACGTACGTAAAATGAAAGACTATCTTATCAGAGATATCTAAGCAGAATCTTGCAATTGTACATCATACAGAGTGACTTTTTGTCTTTTTCTGGGCCTTCAAACACTAATCCGACTATTGCTAAGGGCTCGTCTGTAGACATAGTTTATAAACATTAAAACTCGCTTCGATGCCAAACTGACGCCGCTTCAAGCCTGCATGAAGGCGTGTAACTTCACTTGAAAGATCATGCCATTTTAATAAAATGGTTGAATAAGCCTGTTTGAATCAGCCTGATTGATCAAATTACTTGAACGTCTATGGCCCGCTACACCTAAAACGGGATAATTTTACCATGTTTACTATTTTTTTTAATACTTAATGGGCTTACTCTTGACCTCAATCTAGTCCTGAGGGCAGAGATGAGGTCGACGACTATTTGTAATGAGTTCCCGATATTTCGTCATTGTTGCAAGCGATCACGGATATGAAATATCGGAACTCTTCGGGAATTGCCCACGAGATCTTACTTCTAGGATAATAAGTTAAGTAATCTATTTATGTACTATACCAGACTATAATCCATGTCTGTGCCAAGTTTTATCCAGATCTGTTCAGCTGTTCTGGCGTGATTGAGTAACAAACAGTCATCCATGCACACTTTCGTATTTATACGTGTAAGATTAGTTTTTACTTTTAAAGTTCAATAGGTAATAAAGAATAGTTAGTGTAGTGTGTTAGTGTACATGCTTATAACTTGCAAATATTAGTTCATAGTAATATCAATTAGATTACATATGCGCCCGTCTACGTGAGCTTCGACCCAGAAAATATTAATTTTCACAGAAAATTCATCTCCCAATTTCACTCTCTTAGGGGTGTAATTTTGAAAAAACCTTTCATAGTGGATAGTCACTCTTCACAAAAAATACACCCTTCAATTTTCATGTCTCTAGGACCAGCGGTTTGCGCTGTGCGTTGATATATCAGACAGTCAGTCAGTCAGGACTTTGAATATTATATGTATAGATAATTATGCTAAAAAAAACCCTGTCCGATCCGTGAGGGTATTATTAGGTATTAAGTTTATATTCTATTTATGTAATCCTTTTTGGATAACAAGTAAAAAAAATACCCCGATGAAAATTAAATAAAATGCACTAAACTGAGGAAATTTACATGGCAACACCCGGGCGCCGACACTCCAGTCGCTTCACGGGTAGTGACGTCATAAACAAAGAATAGACGATGAATCACACTTATGCCGAAGAACACCATCTTCGCCATAAGTATGATTGATCGTCATACTTATGCGGAAGATGGTGTTGTCACGTTTTAAAAGTTTGTTAGAATTTAGGGAAATGATGGTAATTTGGGACAAAAATCATGCATTTTAAAATTAATTGTTTTTTTATTTTCATGACTATTGTACGGTGCAACCGCACATTCTGCAATTCAGCAGTTTACTTCACATTCATTTCAACTCATAATATTTAGTTCGCGTTGAGCTATCAAGTCAGTCAGGAGGTATAGTCCAGCAAGGGATCATACAACTATTTTATTTTCTTTTTGTTTTATTTGTAATGTCATTGGTAAACCTATAAGCCCCTTTCGGATCGGACAGGGTTTTTTTAAATATATTGTATAACTTGACCGAAATGTAATTAGCAGATTTCTTGCAATTTAAGGGTTGTTCCTAAATTAAAAGTTGATCTTGAAGTTAGCCAGTAATTGTTGTAAAAAGACCCATAACGAAGCCAAAAGGCACTTCCCCGTCATTGCTGCATTATTTCTGTTCTGGACTATACGTGAAATTCCAATTTTTTTTACTTGAAATAGAATTATACAAGTTTTTAATGTTACCTATAACTTTACTTTAAGTACCTCCACGACGCCCGTACTATTCTATGCGTCCATTAGCACAATGTTTTAAGTGCGTTACATTAAGTCCCACCATGAAACGTGATTTTTCACCTCAAAGAAAAGTCTTTTCCCAGAAATATTTTTTGCGAAGAGTTACTTAGTTTGATGTACAGAATGCTTGGCTGACGGCTTCGTGAAAGATCCGTTTGCACCTTGTATAGCGTTAGTTCAATGATAGCGTATGTACACTATACCCAATCTCCATCAGGGTCTTAGTGACCTGGTCGGCGCCCATCGCGAACACGCCCTGGTAGACGCCCTCGTACAGCGAGCTGTACTCCGTGATGCCGATAGTTACCGAGCTTTCTCCAGGCTGCAACAAAAATACGTGTTTGCTTTACTCTCAAGACATTTCTTTCAATAACTCTGCATTAGAGTTTTTTGTTTAAAGCAAGATTAAGTCGTCTGGTCTCATAACTGGTACTATCTAATAGCCTAGGTCGAAACTTAGAATAAGCACTCAGCCAGGCCATCATAAACTCTACACAACAATGTCTAGAGATCACCTAACCGAACAACTATCTCCAAGGGACCAGCTTGTACTGCACCCTCACAAATGACCATATCTCTCTGATACATCAAGGATCAAAAAAGGGTCAAGGCTGGTGCGCACAGAGCATCATCTATACTTATATATATATATATATATATATATACAACGTGTAACAGATTAAGCGCAATACCTCAGACACCCCAATTAGAATATTAAATTATAAGTCTAAAACAACATCCGTAATTAAATAAATTTAAACCAAACCTAGTCTTTTTTTATAAAATAGTTATCCTTACTAAACGCAAAACGTATGTACATCAACATCCCTGCACACACACTTATGCAATGTTAGCGGCCGACGCGACACGCAAACTCTAGCGCCCGCCAGCTGACCATAGCTGTAGGCATTAGATGTGCTTTAGTTCAATGAACGAATTTTACGTACCTAAACACTCACGGGCTGATATTATGAGTAACTTTTGATACTTCATTGAGTTTACCGTGTAATGATTGATAATTTTAAGTGAAATTATCAACATGAATCTAACACTTTAGGCTTGGTAACGGGGATGCATTTAAAACAGCGAATTTTTACCCGAACTACGAAACTAACGAAGGGCGAAGCGCCCGGACTCCGTGCGGCACACGTGGGTAAAAATGTATCTCAGATGCGTAACTTTCGCGATATCAACTACCCCCTGATAAGTCGTGTTTAGGTACAGTTTATTGTTTGTACTACAAAAATATTCAAAGAGCCGCGTGTTTAAAAGATTTGAATCATAATATTTACAGTGATAAGAATACAATCGAGCTCGTGGCTAAATAATAACAGCCGCTCGGGTCGATCTTCAGGTTAAGCCGTGCTTGCCTAGGTTGGTCTGTGGATGGGTGACCACCCATTACTTACAGAGTTTCCTCCGTGCCTCGGAAAGCACGTTAAGCCGTTGGTCCCGGGTGTCATTTGTAGATCTTTGACAGTCGTTAGGTAGTCAGTGGCCCGAAAAGTCTGACAACCAGTCTTTCCAAGGGGTACCGTATTACCCAGTATTAACTGGGTTGTGGAGGTCAGATAGGCAGTCGCTCCATGTAAAGTACTGGTATTCAGCTGCATCCGGTTCGACTGGAAGCCGACCCCAACATAGTTGGGAAAAGGCTAGGCAGATGATGATGATGATAAGAATACAATCGTATTGATAGGAAGAAGTAGGTACTTACAGAACTGGACTATTTACACTTTACACTTAGGTTATTAATTTGCACTATTTCTGCGATCCACTTTCATTCAAGTTTAAAAAGACCACCGCCTTGTTCTATGCACTTATTTGCACGCTTTTTTAAATTGTATTTCAATTTTGTAAGCACCGTCTTGACACCGTCGAAGATGGAATGGGTGTTCACCATCAGCACGCAACGTTCGCCACACGTACATGTGGTTGCAGTCGAACTGGGGTGCTGCTTCTCTCGAGCTGGATGTTCGCCGAGAATACGCTCTTGCAGACGAGTAGTCCGCACATTCGTCCCTCTGTCCAAAGCCGTATTAAGAAGGAACGTCCCAGAGTCCTTCAGTCGCTGAGTTGCAGCCAGCATCGTCCTGGCGCTCACACTGCATCCAAAACGGTCATTGAACTCCCAACAAGCTAACGCGACATTATCAAGACAGCGAGCCAGTGTCCTCACCATCTCCTCGTATTGTATGTTGGTATACCGGAAAGCCATCGCGCGCTTAAACAGAAATGTCACGGAAAGAACAACTTCACTAGATTACTACCGGCTAATGACTGACTCAATGTACCTAACATGTCGGCGTAGCGGCGGCGTGTGTGTCGGCATTTCGCATAACCGTCAAAGAGGTTGCCGACAAATGTTTTATCTCTTTGCAATAAGTTCTAAATTTCTTCAAATTAAATAATTTTATTTTTGTAGGGATACTCTGATGACCAACTAAGTTAGGTCGTGTATTCAAACAAGCCTTACTCATTGGAGATAAAGTTGGAATTCCTTTAAATTACCTCTTTATTTGATTATTTACGTGTGTGTATTATGAGCTATGAGCGAACTGCAAATAATGTCGTGCGTTTTAGTAGCCTTTATTGCTCTGAGTTAAGGTTTCAATTTCCTTGAATTAAGGATTGTTTTAATTTGTCATGATACTGTGTTTCTAATTTAAGTTATTTAAAAGATTTTTTAACACCTATTTTTTATGACGGAAATCGATTCAGAAGCCGATTCTGAACCAAGTACTTTCAGGAATTGCGTTTATTCTGTTACGCGTTGTATATTTTAAGAGACGTCTTGGAACTGCACCCGATTCATTGTGCCCCGTGTTATTGTGTTAAGTTGTAATCTCAAGTAATTCGTTAGTTTGCTAGAAACAGTGTATCGCACCCCGTGTGTTTTCATAGCACGAAACCTATGGTCTGCCCACATGATGTACTAGCCTAACGGAATACATCCTGACACATCCGACATATATGTATGTTACGGTAAGTGTGATTAATTGGAAATTATTAATGATTATCCATCATTATTAATAATTACCTCATGGTTTGGTAAATGTGAATATAAAATTGAAATTGGTCACTTTTAGCAGTTATTATTAATAATTCACTACGCTCGTCGGTAAAAATAATAAAATAAGACTCAAAGTTATTTTTCCAGTAGGTATTTATTTATAATACCACAGTTATTGTGCCTGTATTTTAATTTAACCTACATTCATTGCAAATAAATGATTTGATTTGATTTGATTTGATTTGAACAAATAACATAAAATATTAATAAATGAATGAATGAATTAAACAATATCTTCAGCTTTATACTATTAATAAATTAATAAATAATTAATTAATCAATTAATAAATTAATATTCAGCTTTATTAATAATTAATAAAGCTGAAGAGTTTGTTTAATCTAATAGCTAATCTCAGGAATTACTAGTTCGAATTGAAAAATTCTTTTAATGTTGGATAGTCCATTTATTGAGGAAGGCTATACATAATCACACTTCAACCAATAGGAGCGGAGCATCAATGAAAAATGTTGCAAAAACGGGGAAAATTTATTCATTTTGAGAGCTTCCGTTGCGTGCGCTGCGTAAACGGTTAAAGTTACACAAAAATAATAAAGGAAGGAATTATTTATCTTAAAAAGGTCCGCGACAGCATATGTCTATCTTTTAAGGTTGACTAACAATAACCATTTTTTCGATTTTATATTTTTTTCAAAAATAATGCTTCATTTGCAAAGGTGTTTTACCGACTTAGTATTAATCCTTATAAAAAAAATATGTTAGTCATCTTTAGCGTTTAATTCTGACCAAAATTGCCATTTTCACCATTTAATTTAGATGAATATCTTAGGAAATATCATAGAATGCAATTAATTTGCGAAACAAAATAACATCATAACGACGACGAGGGTTCATTAGAAGATTACTCTCAACAATTGACTTAAATAGGGACTGGCAAATCACAAGCAAGATCATCACCATTTGTGGACATGTTCCCAACTAAGTTGGGGTCGGCTTTAAGTCACATGCAGTGAATGCCAGAATTTTACATCGAGCGTATCTGACCTCCTCGACTCAGTTACTGGGTAATTCGATACGCTATGATACGGTGGATAACTTTCGGTTTGGTTGTCAGACTTTCGGGCTTCTACCCGCATTGACTGTTCCTCAAACGACAGCTGAGACCAACAACGTAACGTATTATACTTTCCGAGAAACGGAGGGACCTCAGAAATCGCTGCTTAATTTCGAAGTTCGATCTGTGCGGCTATTATTATTTAGCTACGAGTCCTAACCTACGCTGCTCAGACCTGCTCGCTCACCCACTTGCAAAGTTCAAGGGGAGTTTTAAGCAAGACATGGTTAAGAAAATCTTACAAGTAACTTTGTTTTGGTTCCAAATACATTGGATATCAGAACACAGCGACGAAATCACATAGTCGGTCCAGGACAGGCCTTTCGTCGCAAACAAATGAGCAAGTTTGTAGGGGGAGTTTAAATGGAGAATGTGGATGATATTGTAGAAGAAGTAACGAATTTCCGGGTGATGCGACAGGTGTTAAGAATTGTGGCTGTTTGGAGCAGCTGAAGTGCATGTGTAAAGTATTAAGATAGATACCATGAGATATGGTGGGTTTTTATTTCTATGGCGAGGTCTTGATATTTACTTAGCTTTTCCGATATTGTAGTTTGAATGTTGTGTGAGTTTGGGATCTATTAGGTAAACTGTTTTACTAGCTTTGTCGTGAAGAGTTATATCTGGTCTATTAAAATGTATAGTTTTGTCTGTTATTATCGTCCGATCCCAATAGATTTTCTGATTGTTTTTGTCTATTATTATTTCTGGTTTATATTTATAATATGATTTCATCTCACTTATGAGTTTGTATTTGAAGGCTAATTGTTGGTGTATAATAGCGGCAACTTGGTCATGTCGGTGCTTATAGTCGGTCTATGCAAGTGATTTACAAGCTCCTGTAATATGTTGGATGGTCTCAGAGGCTGTATTGCAATGTCATAAGTCAGTCGGCTGGTGAGGGTCTTTAATAATATATTTCCTGTAATTACGAGTCGCTATTATTTGGTCTTGGATCGCCAGCATAAATCCTTCCGTTTCGGGAAACAGCTCGCCTCGTTTGAGCCATTCGTTCGACTTAGCTTTGTCATTGGTTGCTAGTGTGAATCCTCCGACTGTTTTATCTAATAGGTGTGAGAGTGGATTGAGTGCCATGCAAAACCACAGCGGACTTAGAGCGTCTCCTTGAAAAATTCCACGTTTTATGCGAATTTTTTCAGTAGCTACACTCGAAGAGGAGGAATTAATTTTTAGGACCGTTTGCCAATTCTGATGGAGGTTTCTAAGAAGTGTTTCAATGTTGGGTGAATTTTGTACAGATTTAAAACGTGTAATAATCAGCTGTGCGGTACTGAGTCGAAACCCTTTCGGTAATCAATAAACATTGTGTGGATATCTGTCTTGCTTTTACGAGTCCCTTTTGTTGTTCTGCTAGGATGATATTTGTGGTTAAATGTTCATATAGTACCTCGCTTACACAGGCAGTTAAAATTTTGTATAAAGTTTGTAAACAAGTAATTGGTCGGTATTATGCTGGGTTTAAAGTGTCACTGATGTCTTTTTTTTTTTTTTTTTTTTCGGATGGGAAATCATCAAATGACTCCCCCCCCACTCTGGGTGGAGCGGAAGGGAGTGTCAGACTTGTACTGACTAAAACCCTTCCATGTTCCTTCTTTGCCCTTTGTGTTCCAGGGCCACGGTATCTTTTTCGAACAGTCCCGCAGACCTGGCAGGCATCGGCCCTTGCGGACCCCTACTTGTTTGCTGACATCTCTTTGAGGCGCACGTGGAACACGAACGCGCCGTCGACACGGCCTGTCGTCATAAGACGGCCGGACGGCGGGCTGGCCCATAACTCGCCGTCCACAGGCCCGCGATCACTGATGTCTTTAGGTATCATATAAGTAACTCCGTGGTTTAAGTATGGTGGAAGTACATTTTGGTGATTGGATGAATGTGTTTAAATGGTTATGTAAGAAAGGATGTATGCTGGTGAATTTTTTATACCAATAGTTGTGAATATTGTCAGTGCCAGGCGATTTCCAGTTATGGGTGCGTTTGATGACGTCTATAAAAGTTTCAATTGGTATAAAATCATATTCAATTTCTGGAATTTCTGGTGCTGGTTCGTTGACCCAGTCTGCTCGATGATTAGTGGAATCTCTATTATGAACGTGATCTAGTCTTGTTAAATATAAGTAACAGTAATACAATCTTAAATAAATTATTTTCATTTACAGTATAAAACGTTTCATGACATTCTTTTACTAAGTAAAAATGCATTTAGGAAGCAAATCCAAGCGGGTTGCTTGAAAAGGACAAGCAAATTACTGTCTAATTACAATATTATAATATAATAATGTTAAATACGCACACGAATTTAATTTACTTTTTCTTTTTCTATTATATACATATTTAAAAATCCAGTTATTAGTTCCAGGGTAATGACATTTGTGTTGTTACTAGCTTGTTTTATATACTTTGAATTGTAATCTGTGGAGAACGTAGTGGGTAGTATAATTGTTTTAAAACGTAATATTTAAGATATTGTGACTTATTTTTATTGTGCTACTGTTTGTTTTTCCTTAAATAAATAAATAAAACAGAATTTCGGTCTTGGCTATAGATTGTAACATGTGCAATAATTCATTAGAATTAACAATCGCTCGATGTAGTACAGACACCTTACTAAACGCTAAGGCCGTTTCAATCTCACTTAAAATTATTTTAATAGTTCTAAAACTGGTTATAAACATATTAAACATTCCTAAAATGTAAGTAGAGTAAATAGAATTTTCTTCTTTAGTAATGAAGTTTTTATCTAATCTCTCAATCCTTAAAGAAAAGATTTCTGTACTGTTAACAAAACCATCTAACATTTTGGAGACCAAAGTAATTTTTCTATCTATTATTAATTAATTGTTTTGTAACTGAGAAATGAGGGAATCATATCGAATTGCGTCACTGTGATCTAAATTACCGGTAACGATTTTAATTATAGACCCAAGTGGATCATCAGTCCTCACTTGAATCTTGTAGTTGGTACTAGTTGCAGGAATTTTTCGATAGTCCTATCCTTTAGGCAATCTGTTTGAGTACGAATGCCTAAAAACTCAAGACTGTAAGGTTTGTTAACATCTACTAATTTACTGAATTCATTATACTTAATTAAACTTAATTCTAGATTATTACCTCATCATCTTCCTGCCTTTGTCCCATGTTACTTGGGGTCGGCGCAACACGTTTTTTTTCTTCCAATCTCCTCTGTCAACCGTCACGCTATCATTTACTCCTTTCACCTTCATATCATTCCTCATACAATCCATCCATCGTTTCTTTGGTCTTCCTCTCCCTCTCCATCCATCCACGTTTATATTCATCACTCTTTTAGTTTTAGTCACATGCGATTCGTCCCTCCTCATCACATACCAAGACAGTCGATTCCCTTTTAGCTTTTCTGTAACTGGCGCAACTTTTAAGCTTCCTCTAATATACTCGTTCCTTACCTTATCCATTCTTGTCACACCACATATCCACCTCAACATTCTCATCTCGGCTACATGCAAACTTTTTTCATCCATCTTCTTCACAGCCCAGCATTCCGATCCATACAGTACGACAGGTCTAATCACGGATTTGTATATTTTCCCCTTTAATTTGAGGGGCATCCGTGGGTCACAAGTTGTTCCAGTGACCCGTCGCCATTTCATCCATCCTGAGTTGATCCGGTGCGTTACGTCTCGGTCTACTTCGCCATCCCCTTGGACAAATGACCAGAGGTACCGAAAATCGGAACAGATCGGTATGGGCGTTCCGGCAAGTGTTATGGGCACAGGACTGGAGAGACCGCCGAAATCACAGAACAAGTATTCTGTTTTAGTCCTACTGAGTTTCAGGCCAACATTCTCCAGTCTTTGCCACCACACCTCCAATCTGTTCTGGACCTCTAGGCCACTCTCGGCAACCAACACAATGTCGTCGGCAAACAGCATACACCAAGGAGCCTCTTCCTGGATGTCCGACGTAAGTGCGTCCAATATCACCAGGAAGAGGTAAGGGCTTAGAGCCGACCCTTGGTGCAAGCCGACCGCCACATTAAATTCTAGATTATTACCTAAATTATTTAAATTTTAAAGTTTTTTAATTAACCCCTTATCTACTTGTTTAAATGCATGTCCTTTTATCACGGGAAGGATACCGGAGTTTTCCGGGATTATTTGCGCTACTGCCTCAGCGTGAGGTACCACCTGCGGAGGACGATTAATATTTATAATTGGGACTTTTGTGTTTCTAGTTACAATTGTAACAGGGATTATTATTATGTTCTACTTTACCGCTAACAGATACCTTTCTATAACGTGGCTTATCTTTACTTAATCTTTTATTGACCTCTTTTACATAAATTACGTTACCAATTTCGAACTTTTTAGTTGTCTCACCACCCTTGCTATTTGTAATCTCATACTTTGTTGATTTCATCTGACCTGATGTGTAAAGAGAGAGAAGAGACGTTTAGTACGCTCCGCATGATGTTTTAGTAATTATTTTGTTTCAAAAAAGTTTGAAAGTTTAACTCGAGATTTGCACTTAATATTGAACTTGAATCAGTCAAACTGATTCAAATTCAAAAATATTTCATAAGTGCGCGTATTACTTCCAGAGTAGGTCTGTTTGATATTTCTATTGCTTGTCCTAATTTACTAAACGCGTCGACTAATGTAAGATAGTAAACAGACTCTATAGAAAAATGTCTATGAAAATTTCCTGAAATGGTGCATTTTGTGTTTGAGTTAACTGTAGAAAAGGTTTTATATGTTTTACAGCATGCTTCACAATTATTTATTGCAGCTGAAACCGTCTCTTGCATGTTATTCCAAAAGTAATTTCTTCTTATCCTAGACATGGTCTCTTTTATATCTCTATGACACGTTTTGCCTTCATGATGTAAGATGATTTCTTTTTGTTAGGTTTCAACTTTAACAAAAACTATACGCTCAATTTCATAAATTCTACCATTCCCTTTTTAAATAAGTGTGTTATTTTTTTTATTTAATTCACAAAACCGATGTACAATCACAAATGCAATAAAAAAAAAGTTACAAAACAATATTTCTGATTGCCATCTACTAGATGTGAATCTAGCATGCATATTTTTATGTAAAACACTTACAATTTGACAAAAAAAATAAAAAGACAATTAGCCAAACGAAAAATTACAAGTTGTGACTTTTTCAAAATAATAAAAAACTTTTGGGAAAAAATTAAAAAAAATTAAACAAGAAAGAAACATTAAAAAAAAAAAAAACTATAAAAACATATTACACGATTAATACTCTAAGTTTAGTCCTAACTGAGGCCACAGAACCAGTAAAGACATCTATTTCACTACGAATGGAGTTGGCAATAGAGAGCATGCGGTAAATGGGTGAAAAATTACCTATATTAGTTCGACTATGCGGCAGTACGAAAGTCCTTCGGTTAATTAAGCGGCTACTACTACGTGGGATACTAAATTTCACTTTTTCTAAAAGCTCAGGAGAATCTATTATCCCATTTATCAGTTTAAACAAAAACATGAAGTCCAGAGATTTCCTTCGTGCGCTCAAAGATTTCATTTTATAATAGCTCAGCCTAGAGTTATACGTGTTCAGACTACGACACTTGTTATCCGAGAAACTTAAGTGGTATAAGAACCTTTTTTGAACACGTTCAATCCGATCAGAGTGCACCTGATAAAACGGGTTCCACACCGTACTACAATACTCCAGAATACTTCAAATAACGTTGTTGTAAATGGAAATAGTCAGAATTGGTTCTTTAAAAATTTTCATTTCCCTGACGATGAAACCCGACAATTTAGATGCCCGACCAATAATTTGGTCATAATGACTCCTAAAACTTAAACTACTATCTACTAAAACACCGAGGTCCCTAATAGTATCAACTTCTTGGAGCGGGCTGTTATCAATCAAGTAATAATATTCACATGTTTTCCTTTTTCTGCTAAATTTGATAAAGTAACATTTGTTTTGATTTAATGACATTTTATTTTGCATGCACCAATTGTGCACGTTATTTAAATCTAGCTGAAGCTGATTAATATCGGATTCGTTGTATACAGTTCGGTATATTTTAAATCATCTGCAAAAAGTTTATATTCCGAACTAATTTTGCAACCCAAATCATTTATAAAAACTAAGAAAAATAGAGGCCCCAAGTGTGAACCCTGCGGCACCCCTGATGGTATGTAATATTGTTTGGATTTGAAACCCTTAAGATACACCAGTTGTGAGCGATTTTTTAAATACGATTCGCACCAACGGAGCAACGACCCATGAATGCCCATACTTTCTAATTTAGCAATTAGTAAGTCGTGATTTACTAAATCGAAGGCCTTTTTAAAGTCGGTGTATATTGCATGAACTTCTCTACCGTCATCTAATGCAGATGATATATAGGAAACATATTCGACCAGATTTGTCAGTGTCGATTTTTTGGGGCGAAAGCCGTGCTGGTTGTCATCCAGCACACTTTTAAAGTGAGAGAACATTTTTTTCTGAACAAGGGATTCAATAATTTTACCACAAGCGGATAAAATGGACACTGGTCTGTAATTTGCAACATCATCAACACGACCCGATTTAAAGATTGGCGTGATGTGCGCTATTTTCCACTGATCAGGGAATAAGCCCTGTTCCAAAGAATAATTGAATATTGTAGTCAGAGGATCAGCTAGGTTCGCTGCACATTTTCTAAGGAAGAGAGGAGGGATTGAGTCAGGCCCGGGTCCTTTATCACAATTTAGGGAAGACAAGTAATCAAAAACTTCTTTTACTTCAAGTTTGCACCGACTGAAAGTGTTATTGTTACAGGGAGTGGGTTGAACTGGCGTTGAAGTGAGTGTGTTACTATTTACTCTATATATGGACTGAAAATGATCGGAAAACAAGTCACAGATTTCTTGGCCGCCCCTGGCAAACGTAGAGTTATTCAAAATCATTTTGTTGGGAATATAATTGTTACCAATCCGTTTATTTTTTAAGTACCTCCAGACATGCTTAGGATTGGTACGCAGATGTTCAGCTATATTCCTTTTAAAATTAGCATAACAGTCCTTTATCAACCCACTGCAACGCACTCTCAGGCATTCAAACGTAATTTTATCTCTGGGATTCCCGTACTTTTTATATATAGAGTGATATTTAGCTTTTTCTTTAATGACTTTTAGTAAAGCTCTACTGTACCAGACAGGATAGCGTTCATCTCGTGGTTTTGTAATCGGAGTATGCAGTTTAATAATTGGCATAAGAATATCATAGAATTTTTGCAACATGTCGTTAATATTATTTGTAGAATTCCATTCATCAGACCAACCAATTGTCGCAAGTTCAGCGTTGACCGCTTCATAATTACAGAGATAAAAGTTCAAGTATATGATTTTATTTTGCACAAGAGGATTGCTATTATTAGATGTTAACGAGATCTCCAGCACTTTGTTGTTACTACTACTAAGTACTAGATCTAAAATACGATTTGAAGCGTTGAGTATCGTGTTGCATTGGTGAAGATCGTTAAAGGCTAGCATGTCTAAAAAAGTGTGTTCTATATTGCTACTGGATTCTTTGGGGACCAATCGACCAGAATCCGCATTATATTCCCAATAGATACTACCCATATTAAAATCACCGATTAGCAAATTGATCGAATTAATTTTACTCTTTTTATTAATTACTTCTGTAAAGTTTCGAAACAGTGCATCGATATAGTCTTGTTTGATTGGAGGTGGAATATAAACGGCACAAATATTAATTCTCAAGCCACTCTCACACTTGATTGTGATCCACAATTCCTCACACTGGGACTCCCAATTTAATCTCCGTGAGACCTCATATTTTTCCAAAGTTGCAACAAACACACCTCCACCATCCCTTTTTGTAGTCGAGGATACCGTAGATGACCTATCGCGCCTGAACACTCTGTATCGGTTATCTAAAAATTCATGGTCTAACACCGTATCATTGAGCCAACTTTCAGTGCCGATAATGATGTCGTAACCAAAATTTAAAGCTGCAGTATAAAAATCCTCTGTCTTGTTTCGTAAACCTCTTACATTTTGATAATAGATTTTAAACTTGAATTTAAAATTAATATAACACTATTAAGCGTGCAAATTATGTGACTAATAAACTAACAAGTTACAACGACTCTACACATGCCAAATTTTTAACTAGAAGAGATTTAGTTGTCACATCTTTCCTCACAAATATGCGTCCATTCCGAACCCATACAAAGTTATATTTCTTTTCCTTAGCAGCGATTCTTGTCGCTGCATGTAGTTTTTTATTTGCCAGAGTCAGATTTTCCGTTACAAAAATCGGCTGCTTTACTCCACCAATACCAATATGGCTACTGTTCAACTTCTCCGACTCATTCTTCTTATTAAAGTTTCTAACTGCAGCAAGTAGATTATCGCGAATACGAGGACTGGCTAACTTGACGACTATGCTACGTGGACGATTAGTCTCTTCATTTAATTTAGCAACTCTATGAAATGACGGGATTTCATTATCCTGAAGTTCATTTCCCACAACTCTACCCACCTGTTTTACGACCGTTAACAGGTTTTCGGATCTGTGCTCAGGAACGCACTGTATCTCGATATTGCTTTCACGTGCCAGTTGATCTATTAGCTGAAATTTAGTTTCCAATTCCCTCACTTGAGCACTCATCGCAGCGTTATTCTTGAGGAGTTCGGCAATACAGTTGTTATTTCGGGCATTTAATTCGACTTGCTCATCATAAGCGTCAGAAAGAAAAGATACAGTCTTCTTAAACTCGTCAAAGTCTTCGTACATGGAGGAAAATCTCAAGGTTAGGTCATTAACTTCCGTTTTGACCGTAGCTAGAGTGGATTCAAATTTCGCCAAAGAGGCCTGCTGACTATCAAACTTTTCATTCATTTCCTGCCGCAACTTACGAATTTCTGTAAGTATTGTGTCTTGCAAATTGACTTCTGTGCCAGCGCATCCCACTCGAGGCGTAATTGGTGGTGATTTCTCAGCTGGCGTAGGTTTCTGACCAAGTTTTTGGCTAGGTTTGTTTTGGCTATTAGACGATCCCGACATAGAGGAATTCATTGTAGCCATTTCAGCTACTGGACCCGCTTGGTCAGCTTGTACAGTGTGACCTTTAGGATGGACTGGTGTATTAGTGTTGTCCAATTTAGGACGACTAGAGACGCAGATTGGACAAGTCCATTTAGTCCTAGGTGTCGACGCTTCATCGTACTTAACGCAATCCAAATGGTACTGAAGGACACATTTGCTTACACAGCATCTAATTCTCTTTTGTGTAACGAGAATAGCAGCATTACAACCAGCGCAAATCATTATGACAAACATAGCAAAAAGAAAATCCAAAAAGTAAATCTTTTACTGGGATTCGAACTCACATGCATACACGTCTCAGTCGCCTCTCATTGAACGCTGCCAACCACGCTTTGAAATGTCACTCGAAATGTGAGTATTAGTGCGTTATCATAAAAAAAAAAACCAACGATCAGAGTGAAGTCAATGTTGATAAGGTTATTTTCGAAACACCCACTTTCGTGTAAAGTACTGGAACTTGCAATAAAGATAAAGATAAAGATAAAGATAATTTATTTGTCAAACATGCGTTTACATAAACTGACTAATCAGACATGCAAGGTATTGAATTAATAGATGTTGTGTGCGTCCATGTTTTGCCACTAACGGCGTACAAATTTTGTAGGTATTATAAAAAATTATATTTAATTGCATTTTACATAATTATAGCAATGACACTTTTTGTGTTAATTTTATGTTTCTGCTAAACTACAGTCACTGATCACTCTGCAAACGATGTCACGTATGCCACATCCACTTGGTTATAGCTTCCACACAATGTTTATATCGTAAGTAAGGTTATTATAATATTAGTATTTATTTGTTTACGGAACAGCAAAATATAAGTGTTTACTAATTGACTACCTTCTACCTTAACTGTAAGTGTTATAACTTAGTTAAATTGTTTCCAATGCTCTAAGCTTTTAAAATATATGAAGTATTTAATTTTACATTTAACATATTCTTTTAAAAACTGTTTAACCAATTCTTCATTGTTTATTGGTAAAAGTACTTCAAGAATTTTTTGTTTTGTTTGTCACGCGAAAGATCTGTACCTTGGATATCGTTTTTATGCCAGGTAAAGACTAATGTCTCGTTGGGTGTAGTGCTATTACGTCTTGTAATATTGGAATATTAATTGGTTTCATGTCTCCAGCTGAATGTACCGTGAATGTTTTATCTTTCGTTTTATTTAAATACATGTTTTTAATGTAGGATTTTTACTTTACACACCTCCACGACCCCCGTACTATTCAATCCATCCATCAGCACGATGCTTTTTTTTTTTTTTTTTTTTTTTTCCGGATGGGAAATCATCAAATGACCCCCCCCACTCTGGGCGGAGCGGAGGGGAGTGTCAGACTTGTACTGACTAAAACCCATCCATGTTCCTTCTTTGCCCTTTATGTTCCAGGGCCACGGTATCTCTTTCGAACAGTCCCGCAGCCCTGGCAGGCATCGGTCCATGCGGACCCCTACTTGATTGCTGACATCTCTTTGAGGCGCGCGTGGAACACGAACGCGCCGTCGACACGGCCTGTAGTCATAAGACGGCCGGACGGCGAGCTAGCCCATAACTCGCCGTCCACAGGCCAGCGCCTACGGTGGTCGGAAGCCACCACGTGACCCCCGACGCCCAGGGCGTCTCCCGCGGCGGCTGGGACGTGAGGTTCTTTCCCTCTCACGTCCTGCCACCTCCTTCACTAGCATGACTGCTTCGCAGAAGGAGGTGACGGCTTCCCATTCCCTCTCGCTCCGGACCATGGCTTGAACCAGGGCCGGACGCGAGAGATCGTCGCCGCCAATCGCCGCTATGAGGACACGGCGGTGCTCCGCCCAAGCGGGGCAGACCTCCACGGTGTGTTCCACCGTGTCCTCCGGACGATCCTCGCAGTGGAAACACCCGGGCGTTTCCTCCCGCCCGATTCGGTGCAGGAACCTCCCGAAACAACCGTGTCCGGTGAGGACCTGCGTCAGGGGGTAGGTGAGGGCGCCGTGGCGCCTCTCTAGCCACTCCTCAAAGAGGGGACTTATCGCCACTATGGTGGCGTGCCCTGCACGGGGTTGCGACAGTCGCTCTCTCCATGTCGCCATGAGATCACGCCGGAGGTCTGTCCGCTGAGCGGCAATTTGTCGCGGCAGCGGTGTTTCCTCCCGACATAGTGCTTCCGCGCGCCATTCATGCAGGCGCGCGAGGACTATCGCCTCCAGATCCCATGGCGGCAATCCGGCAAGGAGGCTAGCCGCCTCGCCGGAGATCGTGCGGTACCCCCGGATTAGCCTTATGGCTATCACCTTTTGGGGCGCGTTCAGGTAGTGGGCGGCTTGCCGCCTCAAAGAACGCGCCCACACCGGGGCCCCGTAAAGGGCCATGGACCGCACGACCCCCGCGTAAAGCTTCCGGCAGGAGGCGTTTGGACCCCTCAGGTTGGGCAAGAGCCGCTTGAAGGCAGCCCCTGCCCGTTCCAGTTTGGGAGCCAAACGTCGGAAGTGCTCCACGAAGTTCCACCGGCTGTCGAGGACGAGTCCTAGGTACTTCAACGTCGACCCGACGCCGATGGAAACCCCTCCTGCCGTCAGTAGGGATCCCGACGGTGGCGCATTCCGAGGCCCATGAAAACACATGGCCTCGGACTTGTGCAATGCCACCTCGAGACCCAATTGCCGGATCCTCTCCACAACTATCGCAACCCCGCGTGTCATGTTTTCGGCCGCCGCCTCGTGCGACCTCCCTTGTGCCAGTACCAGCGTGTCGTCAGCGTAGCAAACTACACTGACGCCGGTAGGGAGGTCGGCGCGCAGCACCCAGTCGTAACCGATGTTCCACAAGGCCGGCCCCAGAACCGAACCCTGTGGAACACCGCACGACATCCCTCGCCGGTTCCATTCTCCGCTCCGACTGGGGTAGATGACGGCCCTATCCGTCAGGTAGTCCCCGACCACACGACGAAGGTAGGTCGGCACCCCGTGATACCGGAGTGCCTCCGCAATGCAGCTCCAGGGCATGGAGTTGAAGGCGTTGGCGATGTCAAGAGACACCGCCAAGACAACCCCGCCCCGGGACACCGCGTCCCCCGTCGTGAGGGCTCTCACGCGCATGATGGCGTCCACCGTCGAGCGCCCCTTGCGGAAACCAAACTGGTGTTCCGCAAGATCCGGCCCCATCCCTGCGAGGTGCCCGGCGAGGCGGTTGGCAATGACTCTTTCAAAGAGCTTGCCCACCTCGTCGAGCAACACAATGGGCCGGTATGCGGACGGAGAGTCCGCAGGGCGCCCTGGCTTCCGGATGAGGACCAGCTTCCCCGTCTTCCAACGAAGCGGGAACTGGCCTCTCTCCAAGCATGCGCTTAGGAGCCCTTCCAGTCGGGGCCCGAGAGCCTCAGAGGCCAGGACCCAGGCTTTGCCAGGCAAGCCATCGGGTCCCGGGGCGGTATTTCTGGCTTTCAGCCTGCGTACCGCCACTCTCAGGTCTACCCCAGTCACCTCCGGAACGTCATCGTCGTCATCGGTGTGGTCCGCTTCCGGCACCGCACGCGGTGACGGAGCCATAGGCGGGGGAGGATGCTCCCCTCGCGAAGGGAACAGAACGCTCACCACGTCCTCCACGAGCTCAGGCCGGAGACTCTGCGTTAGCGGGGGGGCCCAGGTGCGGAGTTTGTCCCGCACCATCTTGTAAGGGCGCCCCCACGGATCTCCGTTCAGAGACTCCAGCATCTCCTCGCGGGCCAAATGCTTGGCCCGCCGGACAGCCTCTTGGAGGGCGGTCTTTGCCGCTCTGTACCCCTCGTACAGCTCCGCCTCAATGGCTGACGCATCCGGAGGGCGGATGCGGAGCCTGCGATGCCTGGCGTACAGGTGCCGCGCGGCAACGCACGCCTTGCGCAGAGACGTCAGCTCTTGCGACCACCAGTACACCTGACGCCGGGCGCTTCCTGGCCGAACTCGGGGCATTGCCACGTCGCAAATCTCGGACATGGCCTCCTGGAACCAACCCGCCTCGTTGTTGATGTCGGCAGGCCTGTCTGGTGATGACACCCAGGCCTGCACGATTGAGGCTTCCAGGAGGAGCTCCCGGTCCAGCTGCTTCAGCGCCCATCGCGGACCACTCGGGGCCTGTAGGACCGGTGCGCTTGAGGTCTGAGTGGAGACGTCGAACCGGATGTACCGGTGGTCGGAATAGGTCTCCACCCCCTCCATGACGCGCCAGTCGACGACACGCGGTGACAGAGCGGGGCTAGCGAACGATATGTCCACCACCGACTCGCCCCGCATCCGCACGCACGTGGGGACAGAACCCCGATTTAGGACGACTAGACCTGTCTCCAGAGCCCAGTCCTCCACCATCCTACCCCGCACGTCCGTGTAACGAGAACCCCAAGCCAAGTTCTTGGCATTGAAGTCCCCGAGTACAAGCACGGGGAGGGAATGGCTTCCGATGACGACACTCAACTCCGTGAGGGAGTTGTGGAACTCGGCGAGAGTTCGGCTCGGGGAGAAGTAGACTCCCACTACAACGATCTCCCCGAACCGTGCTGCTACGCACCCATGACCCTTCCTGACACTCTCAAGAGTCGGGGTACCGGCGGCGGCCGACGCAATTATGGTCACTGAGCCGCTATGGTCCTCCACCCAGTCATCCCTGGGCGGGACAAAGTACGGCTCAGCGACCACGGCGATGTTAATCGACCACTGCGCCATGCTCTGGAGCAACAGATCCTGAGCACAGGCGCAGTGGTTGATGTTCGCCTGGAGAAGGCGCAATGGGGCCGTTACTGGCACTCCATTTCAGTCCCCTCCCGGGCCCTCTGCAAGAGCCCCGCTGCGGAAATTGCAGCAGTAACGGCACCGGCGGCAACAGTGGCGGCGGCTGCGGTGGTGGCGACGGTGGGGGTTTTGGCGGTGGTGGCGGAGGGCCTTCCCTTGCTGCTGGCCTTGGCGGGTATACCGCAGGCCTTGCTCCCTGCCCGGTGATCGGCTGGCTTGCCAGCTGCCGCACATGCGGCACAGTGCGGTGTGGCAGAGCAGGCCGCGGCCATGTGACCGGGCTGGCCGCAGCGGAAGCACAGGCCACTGCGGTCCACCTCCGAGGTGCACCGGACCGACACGTGGTGCCCTACATGACAGCGGAAGCACCTCAGAGGTCTGGGCTCCAGCAGCTTCACCTGCGCTGACACCCAGCCCACCAAGAGCCTTCGGCCCTCCACAATGGCTTTCGCCGCCGTCACAGGGCAGCTTACCGTTACGGTTCGCATGCCCGACAGATCCGGACGTAAGGTGCCTGCCTTGACCTGCTCGGCAGGACACCCACCGGTCCTGGTGACGGCGGCCACCACCTCCTCCTCGGTCACCGAGTCGTCCAGACCAAGGATGCGCAGGTCTGCGCATTTGACGGGCCTGGACACTCGGGCCTCGTCCGTATTTAGGGACGCTCTAAGCTTTTCGGCCAGAGCGTCAGCGGACGAGCCACGGGTTTCGCCGGGGATCTCTAGCACTCGAGCCCCTGTTGCGGTCACTCTAAGCCGGAGGCCTCCGGCGATCCCGAGCTCTCTGAGATCCACCGTCGCCTTCGCTTTAGCGAGCACGTCGCGGTAGGTGACGCCCCTCTTTTCCGCATCCGGCTGTAGCGTTATCACTACAGCTGCGGTTTTCGGGGCGCTGAGCCCAGCCGCGACGCTCCGCTCCTTTTGTCGGCGCTTCCGCTCCCGCTTCCTGGTCTTTTTTGCCGCCCTTAGCTCCCTCGCTCTTTCTCCGGCCACCTGCCACCCGGGCTCGGCCACAGAAGGCTTAGTGGGCGGGGGAGGCGGCGGTGGCGGCTGTCTCGCGGCTGGCGCCGGTACACACGCCGCCTTGCCCTTCTTTTGGGCCACCGCCTTGCTCTGCCTTAGGGCCGCCGCCCTCCCGACTGGAGCCGGTTTCGCCAGAGCCGGCTTTTCGGGGGCCGACGTAACCCTGCCGGAGGGCTTGCTGGACGGCCCCGGTGCGGAGGCCGCAGCAGCCGCATATGTGGCGGCCTTGTTTGCCGCCAGGGGGGGGCGCAGGACAATGCCCTCCAGAACGGAGAACCGCGCCTGGAAGGCAGCCAGCTCCTGCCGAACCAGGTTCAGAACCTGGTTCTCCACCGGCACGGGCTGACTTGGTCGCTGCTGGCCCCCATTTTGGGGCGCCTTGCGAGAGCCGGACTCGCGCAGACCGGCCAGGTCTGCTCGGAGCTTCTTGTTCTCCTCTTGGAGAAGCTCCGTAGCAGCCGTCAGGCGAGCGACCTCCGCCCGCAGTTTGGCAACTTCGTCTGGTGGAGGCCCCGCATATCTGGCCTTCGCTGCCGCTATGATGGAGGCGGCCGCTGCAGGTATGGCCCTCTGTCTAGTAGAGGGCTTCTGCTTGTAGGACACAGCCCTCAGCGCCACCTCCACCTCCTTCGCAAACTCGGCCTTACGCTCCGCATCTGAGCCGCCGTCTGCGACCGCCTTGTCACCAGAGGAGCCCGAACGATCCACCCCGTGACCGGCCACCCCCGGGTGGCGCCCCTCCTCGGCAAGCCGCGCCGACCTCTCGCTGACAGAGAGGCCTCTCCCCATCAGCACGATGCTTTGAGTGCTTTCCATCGAGTCCAACCGCAAAACGTGATTTTTCACCCCAAAAAAAAAGTCGATTCCCAGCAATAACTTTTGCGTAAAGTTACTTAGTTTTATAAACAGAATCTTTGGTTAACGGCTATGTGAAGGGTCTGTTTATATCCTGTATAATTATAATGTGTAATTGTTAGTTGTTCCAAATAAATCAAATAAAATAAAAAAAAACATAAATGGTACGTACCAAAAAGTAGGCGACCGAGCCCACACTGCCCACACTTGACCTTCGCGTCATGGTCTCCAGGGGGAAGCCGTTCACGGTGACCTGGGAACACTCACATACATAAATACGTATGGCTTTACTCCTAATATCATCTCCACTGTCCCAACAATGTTGTGGTTGGCTTCCAATCTAACCGGATGCTGCGGAAACCTAAAAATATTCGTTCGAGACAAGGAAGGATAGTACAAATATTTTAAAGGCAAATCTTCATGAGCCATTTTATGACAGTCTTCATCACTCTTCACTCATAATAACCTTTGCAATTTAATTTCCAAACATGTAAACAAATGCTTTCAGAAAAAACAACTTTAAAAACCCATACCTGAAGTTCAGTTTGGGTTACAAATGCAATCAATTTTATGACTTTTGAGTTGATATTCCTTAGGGGTAAAAGAAATTCGGAAAGCTGTTAAGTAGACGCAGTAGCGTATCATGTAGTGACCGGGTTGAGGATGTCAGATCGGCAGTCGCTCCTTGTAAAGTACTGGTATTCAGCTGCATCCGGCTAACTGGCAGCCGATATCGACATAGTTGGGACAAGGCAGGCAGATGATGAAGAGAGTTGATATTCGTTGAAGCACGAAGTAGAATGTACGTTGGTCAGGCTGCAGTCCAAGGCGACGCATTTGTAGTTGATGGTGTGCTCGTAGGGCGCGCCCTCTGCTGGCGGCGCCACGAGCAGCGGCTTCGCCCCCAGGTCCACATCTGGAACACACCCACGGTAGACAAAGTCGGTAGATAAATCTGCTTGTAACAAGCAACTGTATGCTGTAAATGTAACGCGTCATACTCTACAATCAAACCGGTGCAGGCAGATTGCGAACTGAGCTCCGGACAGCGGACTGTGCCAGATAATGTGTGTAATGAGCTATCTGTCAAGATCGTGTCCGCAGTCAGTCCTCAGTCTGGTCATGCAGGTATTAGGGCTTGAGAAAGGCGATCAGATTTCTTTTAAAACATATCATCGACCGTCGAGTGGAAAATGCCTGGAGAGCTGCTGCTCCCATGAAGGTATTTATGAAGGGCGACCTTCCTATCCCACTGAAGCGCTAGCTCGTGGACATGTGTATCCTGCGTGTGCTAACCTATAGTGCTCAGACTTGGTCTTTGATTGAAGCTCAGAAGTCCAAACTCAACGTTTGCCAAAGAGCGATGGAATGTAGCATTCTTAATATAAAACTCCCGAATGCACAACACTTTAATATGGTCTAAGGCTGGCATCGCCGATGTTGGCGATAAGTCTGCCAGGTTAAAATGGGACTGGGTGGGTCACTTTTCTAGGATGAAGCCGGACAGAATGCGGGCAAAAAGAGTCTCACAGTGGGGGCCTGAAGACGGCTTTCGTAGCCGTGGCAGGGCCAAGAAACGCGGGCGTGACGATCTGGACGATCTGGGTCATTCTTAACGGATTGCTCGGAGAAGGAAAATGCTAACGAAAATTGAAAAGCCATGGCCTTTGTCCAGCAGTGGGACAGAGTAGGCTTCCCCCGCTAAATTATTGTAAATGCACGCATAGCACTTTCTGCTAACGTGAGGCATAATTCAGACGGACACTTCTCGTCTCACTACACAACATAACAACCCTCGTACCAAGTCGTCCCTCACTCGACTTCACAGGACTGCCTGCGGACACAGGGTCTGCAATCAGTCCGCACCGGTTTGACCGTACCTTGAGGCACTGAGACGACGACGAACCATCTGTCCGCCGAACTTCATAAGAGGCGCAATGTAAAATACAGGCAAAGTATACATTGTTCCAGCACACTTTCAGCATGCACTTATTGAATAGTGACCAGGACCGCATTACTTTATAAGAGATATTAAAAAAACAAGATGATCCACTTAAAAAAAACTTACGTGTTGCTGAGAAAATAATTAACAAAATCAATTTCATGAAAACGTGTAATGGTGTACCTAAAAAACTATGAAAACTCAAGTTTTACTGGTTGATTTAAAACGTATTCGTAGTCGCTTCAAACTAACTAAATTTGTTTAATGATAATCCGCTGATTACGTTTATTTAAAATGTATCTCAAGTATCCTTTTTTCCTTCACTCGATTACACGTATATGGGACTCCACATTAGTTAGTCAGCATTGTTTAGCGGTGCACTAAATAATTTACTTTTAATTTTTAATCGAAATGTGTGAGATCTGGGCAGACATTCCAAAATTATAAGGCCTCCCCTTGCGCAGGTGTCCGATTGTGTCACATTTTGCTTCGCTGGATGAAGGAAGGAGCCCATAGCAACAGAGCGGTAGAGAATAAACACTTACAGTTGTCTGGAATTTTAAACAAATAGAGTATTATTTTCTTTCTTTGTGAATTTCAAAATAACGTATTGGTAATAGTGGTAATTAAGTTATGTTATATATATTTACAGGGCGGTCTCGTCCCGAAGCCTTGACGGCTATCGCAAGTTCAGTATTCCGTAAACCTACACTTTGAAACAGATGCGTTATAAAATCTTAAATTAAAACTTACTTTCCAAAATAGCAATATTTTTTCGGTAGTGTTCGTCTCCTATTTTAAATATTGCCAAGTAGACGCAAGCATTGTGGTCTTCGAAACTGTAAAGTAAAATATGTAAGTTTCTGTTTATTGAATGAACATTGAGGAGCTCCCCGGGGCAGAGCGCAGACAAAACTGTACAGGATGGAAGGGACACCGACGCGACGGCGACGCACAAACTGTTATCACGTATTCAGGATATCATTTCGAACCCCTCCACATAGACATGTATCATAAGTTATATAAAAAGGAGTTCCAAAATTATCCATTTTTGACAGTGTGGGTATGCACTTTTGTAGGACATTTTTAAGTGCCCGTAGAAATTTACGTGGTTCGAAATCATGTACTGTATGCTGTAGTTGATGCGACTGGTAACTGTGCTAACAGTTGCCGGTGGCTCAATCAAAAGGCTCGTCTTAAGGTACCCGTTAAATAAACTATAATGATGTTGATGAGAGCAAGAGAAGTTTAAGGTTGAAGGAGGGAGGGAAGTCGGTTGTGTCGGTTATTTTCTTTTATCGAAATATTTTATCGATCAAATTAATCTGCAACCAACCGTACTACGTCCCTAATTCAGTAGCGTGGAACTTTCAAAAACAAAATAGATCAAAAATCGTTCCAAAACAAATTTGATTTAAATGGGAAAAGGTTGATTTTATTTGGCATACAGGGGGCGTGCCGCCATGACAGCGTCATGGTCAAGCTATTTCGCGTCACGGCATACGAGTCGGTTTCACTGCCTAGACGCGCCTAGACGCGCAGTCGCGCAATCCAGGGAATAAATTATTTCACATAAAAAAATATGAATTGCTTTTTGTTCAAAAATTATGAATTGCATTCAGTGAATATTCAGTTCCTTATATACCCAAAACGTACGCAGAACAGATTTTAAATGAATCAACTTTAACTGTCATCAATCATTACTAGAACTTCGATGAGTGGCAGCATGATATGTGAGAAACGATGTTCGATGACAAACGTGTTTTTTTTTGGTTTCTTTGATTTTGCGATTTTTCCGAAAAATATATAAGTTTCTACGAACGTAACTTTATTATTTCACCATACGATCCCACAATACTGAAGACAGTCAGAGAAATATGTAACTCGAAAAGATTAGAAGCAACTTTGGGGTAAATCCTATGGCTGAAAGTTCTTTTAATAGGACGTCATTTTGGACACGATCGCGTATTATTCGTATGCTGTATAGAACATGTTCTCAGTACATTCCCGCAGCCGTAGGTGCGGATGTGTCACGTGTATGTGCGGTGCGCTCACCTCGCGAAGTTGATGTTGATGCGCTTGGAGGTGGCGGTGTGCCCCACGCCGCCGGACCCCAGCACGCTGACGCCGTGGCACAACACGTCCTCCAGCTCGCAGCTGGCTTTGTCGCAGTTGTATGTCGTGCTTATGTCCACCGGGTTGCCCACCGTCGCCGCCATGCGGATGCGCTCGACGGAGATCACTGCGGGGAGCGGCAGAGTGTTACTACTGCGGGGAGCGGCAGAGTGTTACTACTGCGGGGAGCGGCAGAGTGTTACCACTGCGGGGAGCGGCAGAGTGTTACCACTGCGGGGAGCGGCAGAGTGTTACTACTGCGGGGAGCGGCAGAGTGTTACTACTGCGGGGAGCGGCAGAGTGTTACTACTGCGGGGAGCGGCAGAGTGTTACCATCCGCGGGCACCTCACCTTCAATAAAGTTATGATTATAAATTCAATCAAAAAAGTATGGATGATTTGTTTATGGTTCCAAATGATTTTTTTTGTTTTTCTTTTGTTGTTAGATTGGCACAACTGTTTTTCATTTTGGCGCAGACTTTGAGTTCCATCTGTTACTTAGATTAAATACAGTGCTGTTTATAGTTAGATCATAATTATCTAGTCTGTATTGCGAATTTCATAACGGACGAGAGTTTTTCTTAAATTTTGCATCGCCAATGAAATTTCGTGTTCGGAGTCCCTGAAAATGTTACAGAAGGCGGATACGGTCAGATTTGTGGAAAGAGAATTCTTGGATTTTGCACCACGATAGTGCGCCTTTGCACAATGCCATCATAGTAAAGAAATTTTTGAACGATTATTCGTTAGCGTAAGTGTATCGTTTCTGAAACAGCATACTTTGAAAGCGATAAAATAACTTTGGATGAATAACTAAAATTTTGATCGTTTCCCGGTACTGTCTTGACAGGGTAGATACAAAAATAGTAAATAATTATATATATTAAATTGTTCTTGTATACTTACTTGAGTTCAGATCTACAAAGAATGATATCATTTAGTATTTTTTTTCGTGGCGTAAATTTATTTATTTAAATACATTTTCATGGAATTTCAAAACTATAATCAAACTTAAAATAATAATAAAAATGAGAAAAGAAAAATAGGGCGTCAAAACATTCGTCCACATCGCTACGCAACAGGAGCAGTGTCAAGAAGGTTGGCACGTCAGCATTGCCACGTTACATCGCAATGTTGATTCTTTGGCCAAAAAATAGGCCAGCTCTCTGGTCACCGGAAGAAGTTCAAGTGGTTCATTAAAATTATCCATCTTATTTATTTCAATATTACTAACACATAATTATTTAATAAAATCAACATTAATTACCTGTTTCTGTAAAATAAACGCAGATATTTTAGTTGTAAATAAATAGATTTTGTAGTCGTGGACGATCTTTTCACCGAGTTGTTATTAAATTAATTACGATTCGAGTTCACTTGGACACCTACTATATCCTACATCCCTACTACCAAGTGACGATACGATGAGAGTTTACTTGGACACCTACTACATCCTACATCCCTACTACCAGGTGACGATACGATGAGAGTTTATTTGGACACCTACTACATCCTACATCCCTACTACCAAGTGACGATACGATGCGAGTTCACTTGGACACCTACTACATCCTACATCCCTACTACCAGGTGACGATACGATGCGAGTTCACTTGGACACCTACTACATCCTACATCCCTACTACCAGGTGACGATACGATGCGAGTTCACTTGGACACCTACTACATTCTACATCCCTACTACCAGGTGACGATACGATGCGAGTTCACTTGGACACCTACTACATTCTACATCCCTACTACCAGGTGACGATACGATGAGAGTTCACTTGGACACCTACTACATCCTACATCCCTACTACCAGGTGACGATACGATGCGAGTTCACTTGGACACCTACTACATTCTACATCCCTACTACCAGGTGACGATACGATGAGAGTTCACTTGGACACCTACTACATCCTACATCCCTACTACCAGGTGACGATACGATGCGAGTTCACTTGGACACCTACTACATTCTACATCCCTACTACCAGGTGACGATACGATGAGAGTTCACTTGGACACCTACTACATCCTACATCCCTACTACCAGGTGACGATACGATGCGAGTTCACTTGGACACCTACTACATCCTACATCCCTACTACCAGGTGACGATACGATGCGAGTTCACTTGGACACCTACTACATCCTACATCCCTACTACCAGGTGACGATACGATGCGAGTTCACTTGGACACCTACTACATCCTACATCCCTACTACCAGGTGACGATACGATGCGAGTTCACTTGGACACCTACTACATTCTACATCCCTACTACCAGGTGACGATACGATGAGAGTTCACTTGGACACCTACTACATCCTACATCCCTACTACCAGGTGACGATACGATGCGAGTTCACTTGGACAACATTTTTTTTTATAATTGAAAGGATATACTTTCCGATTGGTCACATAAAAATTCAATCAAAATCGGTTCAGTAATTTGTTTTTTTTTTTACTTTTAACACGTATTTTTTCTTCTTGGGCTATGTTGATGACATGATGATCCCTTAATAACTTCTTTTTAGTCGTTCACTCTTGACAGAGGGGTCGTGGTCATGGGGTGTCCACAACTGCGGTCGCTGCCTTCGCGATCTTTTTCAACCGGTCTCTATTGGCCACATGGCGAGCACATTCTGACAGAGGGATGTTGGTGACAAATTTGATGGAGGTCTGTCCATTGATGGAGTCTGTCCCAATGGACAGACTGCGGAAACTCACCACAAACCCGATGGTTTTTGATCAACTACGAGGTCTCGTGCCTTCGACTCTACCCTGAATCACCAAACGCTCCACGGAATCATTGTTGCGGGTAACGTATCCAAAGAATCTGAGGGTCCGTAACTGCACAAGCGACGACAGTCTATGTTTAATATTGAGTTCTTTGAGTATTGACAGGTTAGTCCAATGAGCGGACCAGCTTAAACTGACCATGCGTCTCCAACACCACATCTCAAGGGCGTCAATTTTGCGTCGGTCCTGCATTCGCACTGTCCATGTCTCTGCTCCATAGAATAAGATCGGGAAACCAGGGTGCTCTTAAGGCGAATTTTGGTATTTTTAGCTGTTCGGCGGTCTCTCCAGATTTTGTCCAATTTTTCAAAAATTCAAAATCAAAATCAAAGCATTTATTTCAAGTAGGCCAGTTACAGGCACTTTTGAATTGTCGAAACAAAGGCAACAGTAAAATAAAGCTACAGTCCCAGTCACAAGGCACAAAAACTGTGAAAGTACTGTAGTTGCCCATTCCCTAACGTAGATCTCTATGGAGAAGAACGGGCAAGAAACTCCATGGACACTCTTTTAAATCAGAATACTTTAACAAAACCTTGGTTACATCATTCATTTTGAGATGGTACATTACGTGAGAACGATGCAGCAAGATGTGTACGTTAAAAGTGTCCATAGTAAAAACAATTCAAAAATAAAATAATTAATTCAAATAAGCCGTGGCAAATAAGAGATGACCAGTCACAACTGACAGCGCCCGTTCACGAACATGACGCATGTATCAGCACCATTCAACTCAACCATTTTGAAGGGAACTAAATGATCCGACACACGTGCCACCATCAGCGAGACATTTGAGTGAGCATGACATACTCCTAACCGCCAGGGCACATTCAAGTCAAGAAAAGACGCAGGTTTCCAGCGAATGACAGCTTTCTAGTACATAGTACTCACACAATATGGGCTAGGCGGCTATATAATACAAAAGAGATTGAATCTATACAATGCAAAGATAGTTATACAATCTTCAGCAGCTCCAACAATACTATTTAATGCTATCAATTTAGGCGCCCCTGTTCTTGTGGAGCAGGACCGGCATTGTGCCAAGCATTTTTATCAGTGATATAATCGTCCAACTTGTAATATGCTTTCTTACATAGTGTGCGTTTAATGCATGTTTTAAATTTCGTTTCATTCAGTTCAAGAATACTTTGTGGAATTTTATTATAGCATCTCAAACAGTACCCCATGAAAGATGAGTCTACTTTAGCGAGTCTGAAGCCTGGCTGAACTAATTGGTCTCTATTTCTAGTACTGTAACTGTGTCTGTCACCTCTTTTATTAAAAAGATGTAGATTTTTTCTTACATACATTATGTTTTCGTAGATGTATTGACAATGTAGCGTCATGATGTTAATTTCCTTAAACAGTTCCCTTAGAGAATCGCGCCTACGAAGATTATATATGGCTCTGATGGCTCTTTTTTGCAGAATAAATATAGACTCAATGTCTGCAGCCCGTCCCCACATTAAAATGCCATAAGACATAATACTATGAAAGTACCTAAAATAGACCAGTCTAGCGGTATCTACATCAGTATATTGACGAATTTTTCTTATAGCATACGCTGCTGAACTTAGCCGCCCCGCAAGAGATGTTAAATGAGAACCCCATTGTAGCCTTGAATCAAGCGTAATCCCCAGGAAAACCGTTTTATCTACAAATTCAAGTTTCTCTTTATTCAATACTATAGTAAAGTAGCGATTGTGAAATCGCTACTTTTAACATTCGGTAAAGCAAATCTTACGCATTTCGTTTTTTTTTCATTTAACACTAAATTGTTTGCTGTGAACCAATTATGGACCGGAAGTAGGGCATTATTCACGTCATCTAGATTTTGGGCCCGTCTATTTATCTTAAAAATTAGGGAAGTGTCATCAGCGAATAACACCATATTTTGAGGTTGGTTTTTCAATAAATAGGGGAGTCATTTATATATACTAGAAAGAGGAAAGGACCCAATATTGAGCCTTGCGGTACCCCCATTTTTACTTTTAAACCCTGTGAATTAACACCATTTATTTGCACATGTTGTTGTCTATCACTCAAATAAGATTTTACCAAACTAAGTGCAACTTTCCCTAGTCCGTAATGCTCAAGTTTCAAAAGTAATGTGTCGTGATTTACGCAATCAAATGCTTTGGACAGGTCACAAAAAATTCCAATGGCGTCTTGTGACTCTTCCCACGCAGTAAATATGTGCTTTAATAAGGTTACACCGGCGTCAGTTGTACAACGTCCCTTGGTGAAACCATACTGTTGATCGTGTAAGATTCTGTTGGTGTTAAAATGATTGAGCATTTGATTTAGCATTACCTTTTCAAACACTTTGCTAAAAACTGGCAACACGGATACAGGTCTATAATTATTTGTATCTTTACTATCTCCGGATTTAAACAGAGGTATGACTTTACTGTATTTCATTAAGTCCGGGGAAACTCCACACAAATTAAAAATTAAAGCTAAGTATGGTGCTATAGTCTCAACTATGGATGTACAAACTTTGATAGACATTCCCCAAAGATCTTCGGTCAGTTTGACTTTTATTTGCCGGAAAGCTTTAATAACTATCATAGGGTTTATGTGTTTAAATTTAAATTCAGCCGGGCAGTCAGACACATTCGCCTTTAATAAACCAATTGAGACTTCAGGAGAGGAATTAAGAGCCTCCGTAGTTTTTAACGGTATATCGGTAAAGAAATTTACAAACTCATGAGCTACTTCCTGATTAGAGCTTTTAGGACCACATGCTGTATCTAATGTGTAGCCAGTGTTACGTATTTTCTTCTTGTTAGTCTCGTTATTTATGACTTTCCAAACTGTCTTAATTTTGTTTTCTGCTGTTTTGATCTTGTTGCTAATGTGCAAGGCTTTGGCAACCTTGCATGTATTTCTAAAAATTTTTGAATACTTAGCAACATACTTGTTAAAAGTTTCAGAGTTTATATAAGGCTTAAGGCCATAAAGCTCAAATAGTCTTTCCCTACTTTTTCTGATACCTCTAGTTGCCCAATCACTAAATATAAATTTAGGGCAAATACATTTTGTCTTCTTTTCAAAAGATTTGTTAAATTCAGTGTGAACTATTGAAAAGAAATTATCATACAATTGATTTATATTAATATCGTCCATATGATGGCTCATAACACTTAACTTGTTCTGTAGAGAAATATTATACCTCTTTAAATTATTAGTAAAATTGAATCTGAATTTTTTGCAATGGTATGTTACACCTAAAAGTTACAGTTTGTCCGCTATGGTCAGACGGCAAACAATTTACTATGGTTTTATCTAAGTAATCACAATTGCAGAAAACATTATCTATACAAGTAGCAGAAGATGAAGTGACTCTTGTAGGTTCAATAAAAATGTTAGTCAAGTCAAATGACTTGAAAAGATTTAATAATCGACTGCTATTAGAATTTTCTTCTAAAATATTGATATTGAAATCACCACAAATAATTATAGGTTTATCACTGGCTGCAAGTTTTGCCAGGACATCTTCCATTATTGATTCAAATAAGGAAAAGTTTTATAGTTTGGGGGTCTGTACACACACACAATTACATGCTTATCTAGCTCAACACAAGACAGTTAGACGCAATGTTCTGCCGAGAGACCTAGTATGTCATTACGTTGCTTATATTTAACACAATTTTTCAATAATATTACGGAACCTCCACGCAGCATAGATTTACGGTTAAAACAGCTACCCACCGCATAGTTCTCATAATTAATGAGCATTTAGTAATCCTTTAGCCAATGTTCAGTAAAACAAATAATATCAAACATACTTCTTTCTAAAAATAATTCAATTTCTAATAATTTGGAAGAAATGCCTTGGATATTTTGGTGGAATAATTTTAAGGTGTTCTGCTGAGGCCCTTTTTTAATATTTAAATGAGTGCAAGAAGGTACCTTGATGTTGGTAGGTTTAACAAAATTGTTAATGGTACCTTCTGTTGTCTCACTTCCTAGTTTAAATTAATATTAATATCTGGAGTGAGCCCCGAGACTCCCGTGCCATCACCAGACAATAAAATCCTATTACTAATATACCCTAATTGAGAATTTTCCATGGTGACACATGGATCCTCCTCAGTACAATTTTTGTAAACATTTATAGCACTAATGCTATATTTATTTAAGGTCGCAGTGTTAATAATATAACTAAACTTTGACATACTACTTATGTCTGAGTGAATATTAAAAGCTAATAGCCGAGCTATTTTGTGTCTACATCTAATAGGTAGATACACTTTACCCCGAGTCGACTGAAGTTTATCAACAAAAGTGTTGATATCAAGATATATAAGTTTGTCACTATAGTGACCTACTAAAAAATGTACATGTTTATTTAACATGTGTATGTAATTGTTTTTTCTATTAGATACATTTTCAAAGTATGGAAAAGCACACAATATGATTTTATTACAATTTAGCTTTAACAACTCTGATACCCAGTCAGTGATGTCTTCCTTTTTAATCTTAGAACTATTACCAACACATATAGTAATGGTGGTATTAGGATCACAAACAGTTTTAGTTACTGATGCCATAATTTGTTTGTAGGTTGACCCTGGCATACAATTGTTTTGGGAACAATAACTCAGGTTATTACTAATTAATTTACCTAGCCCTCTACCTATACTGTCAGAGAACATGACTGAATGATTACAATCATGACTATTAGGTGAGACAAAATTACCAATCTCAGGCTGTACTACTTGTGAAACATGAAGTGTAATGTCAGGTATTATATCTTGGTTGATGATGATACCATCCTGAGCACTCACAGCCTGGGACGGGTCCTCCGTTGCCTCAGGCTGGAGAGCATCAAAACTGGGTTCACTCCGACAAGTACAAGTGTCTATCAACTCGTTTGTGGCAAGAATATGCTCCTTAATTTGCTTTTTTGTGCAGCCGATCGACTTATGGCGCAAAGTCGTCTAATCTCGGTGCCATACAGCCCAGATAGATGTCCAAACTTTAGCCTAGTCGTTAAGCAGTGACAGCCTAGTGGTGTGACCGGCGGACTGCCAAGTCATAGGTCACGAGTTCGAACCCAAGACAAGCACCTCTGATTTTTCGGATTCATGTGCGTATTGTATAATCATCACTTGCTTCGGTGAGGTAAAACATCGTGAGGAAACCAGCATGCCTGAGAGATATTTCTTGACGGCATGTTAAACCAAGTCAGAGGCCCATGGGCGGCATAAAAACTCTGACACCAGGTTAAGAACTAACCACACGATAAAGAAAGAAGAAGCCTAGTCGTTTCGATTATCCGCAAATGACTGATATCCTCCATACGCCGCAAGGGTTGTATCATCAGCATACCTCAGGTTGAATATTATCCTGCCTCCAACCGACACACCTTTATCCCAGTTATCTTAAGCAATCCGCATGATGTATTCGGTGTATATGTTGAACAGCAACGTAATAGTATACATCATTATCTGACACCATCCAAGCGCACACCTACTGTTCCGCCTTCATAAAGTTTTCTAATAGGCTGTACCAGATGATGAGACTGAGAGAAACCTGCATCTTTTCTTGACTTGAATGTGCCCTGGTGATTAGGAGTATGTCATGCTCATTCAAATGTCTCGCTGATGGTGGTCAGTTGTGACTGGTCATCTCTTGGTTGCCACGACTTATTTGAATTAATTATTTTATTTTTGAATTGTTTTTACTATGGACACTTTTAACGTACACATCTTGCTGCATCGTTCTCACATAATGTACCATGTCAACATGAATGATGTAACCAAGGTTTTGTAAAAGTATTCTAATTTAAAAGAGTGTCCATGGAGTTTCTTGCCCGTTCTTCTCCATAGAGATCTACGTTAGGGAATGGGCAACTACAGTACTTTCACAGTTTTTGTGCCTTGTGACTGGGACTGTAGCTATATTTCATTGTTGTCTTTGTTTCGACAGTTCAAAAGTGCCTGTAACTGGCCTACTTGAAACAAATGCTTTGATTTTGAGGCACGCCCATCTTCAGCAGTATTTCCCACAATTTGAACCAAATGCCAGTGTCAATAAAACAAATATACAGCGTATTATTGAACTCTCTGGTTTGCTTAATGATTTGTCTGAGGAAAAGTATTCGGTCACGAGTGCCGCGATCCTTGACAAAACCCACCTGTTCCAGACTTATTTCCCTATTTAATTAAGCTTAAAGCCTGGTTTAGTATATTATGCAGTAGAATTTTAACGATGGTTACTGCATTTTTTTGTGGAGAGTGCAGAGTTACCTCCGCATTTTTCTTTTAATTGTCAATTCTAAATTTGAAATAACTGTCTTCGGAGAGATGATTATTTTTTAAATTTTTTCCATTCGTGTGCCAAGCTTCAATGAGCATCTATCAATTTGAAAATTAAACCCATAATTTTATGAAGATTTAGTAATGGTGAGCGGGTTTGAGGCCCCGAGTGTGAGGCAGTTTATTGATGTCGTCATCACGCAAGTGATGTAAGATACATTTTTTTCCTGGTACGTATTGATGGTTGAATCTTTTAGTTGAACATCCTATTTATCCTGGTATTTTTCTCTTCCTGATGATCTTGTCCTTGAAAACTGATATTTTAGACCGAATATTTAATTTGTTATAGGTTGAAAAATCAGTGGAAGGGGTCATAATCTTTCAGGCCCCTTTTATTTTAGTTTCTAATCTGGAAACACGTTTAATATATATATATATATATATGTCGATGAACGATTGAAAGTCGCCGGCGAGGTTGGTTACGTGTGCTACGACCCGATGCACCTGTGAACGAGATTGCGCAAGGAGCGACGTGAGCGACGTTCAGGATTAATATTAAAAAAAATATTTATGAAATCGAGGTATTATTTAAGCATATTATAGTCAGCAGCAGTGATGTACATAAACTGTGTACTCTAAATAAAGACGTGGGAGATTTAAATTGTACGTTGTAGGTAATATATATTTTACGTTGTTTTAGCCATTTTGTCAAATGAAATTGTGTATTTTGTTTAAAACAAGCAATCCAAAATTAAAGTAATTTTTTGCAAAGAAGTACTTGTAAACAAAAAATCCTTCAACAATTTAAATTCTTATAAAAAATACAATTACATGCTAGGTGCACGAATCGGAAAATTTATTTTTATATAGCACTTTTTTAACTTTTTTTTTTATCTAAACGACATATTCTTTTCTATTAAATTT